>OU862870.1:93358674-103358674 GCA_917880715.2 Matsumyia berberina
AGTATGCCGAGGAAATGTCTGAAAATATCGACAACATTCGCGCCAATGGGTATCACGTACTCACACTCTTAAAGAACCACACATCCGTTCTGGACGCCACCATTAACATCATGAGGCAGAGCGAAGCAGCGAGGCACGAGGGACTAGTAAATCATCTAGATCTGATAACCAACCGAATAAATCATCTAACTGACTGAATAAATCATCACTTCACACTTCTCATCGCTGACATCCAGCAAACGCAAGCGCCCTTACTCTCTGGTTTTCTAAAACACACCAAGGAAGGATAACCCACATTGAGTCAATTGAGATAAATAATATGTTACAACTCTAGAACTTGCGGTCAATTGAGGGCCAAGTTGTACCAAATCATGCGATATTCTAAACCAATCAGTCACTGATCAGACCTGAATGATGTATGCGATGAGCAGGCATATATAATCACCATAGAAGGAACTGGTATCCTTAAGATGCGTCCGTCATGTATTGTCAATTAAGACCTCGTTACCCTTCAAGGTCAAAATATTTACTCAAGCAGCACTCGGGTGTCATACACAAGACTAATGCTACGAACAGAGAGAATCTGTGCTGCTATGCTGTGCTGATGCTATGCTGTGCTCTTTCAAGCTTTGAGCAAAGCTGTGAGTGTGCATAGTAACGCTTTGTTTTCATAATACATATTTATAAACAGGAAAAAATATTTTCAGTTGTCAAAATCGAAACTTGCGAGACTTTGTGGACAATTCATCAACCAACACATATGTCACAGCCAAAGGAAGGTAGTCTTGAAATTGTGGCAAATGATTTTCGGAATGTATCGACGGGAAACATATCCGCATCAAATGCCCAGTTGAATCGGGTACAATGTTTGATAACTAGAAAAAGTTTGATTCCACAGCGGAAATAGCTGAAATCAATTTTTCGTTGTCTACCGGCATTACAATTTTTTATTTCAACGCACGTGTTCACTTTGAGCAAAAAGCAAAAAAAAAAACTCCACTAAATCGCAAGCGAGACAGCATGCAGGGAGCTTGCGTTTACGCTTTCAACCAGCAAACAACTTCGCTCTGACCGTTCTCATTTGTTTGTATGCGCGCAGTTTTTCAGGATTCAAATAGCTTTCATCACAGCAAAGCATAAAAACCTAAGTCAGGTTCCAAGCTTCAGCGAACTAAATCACTTAGCAAGAAGTCATCAGTATGCAACCAATATGACTACCCACGTTATGGAACTACAAGACTTATTTATTTATTTATCAACTTAATACAAGCTGGTACTTAAATCTAAGAAAAACAGACAGTTAAGGTAAGGGCAGGAAGTTGTACAATTTTTTTTTTTTTTTAGATCATATTAACTAACAATTAAAAGCTTAAGACTATGAAAAGAGATGGAAGGGTAGATGAGAGTGGGTTAAGAGGAGGTAGAGGGGGTGTAAAGGGCATTTCGCAGTGTTATTCTGCTGCAGTGGAAATTGAAAGCGTCATCATGCATGTTATTCGCTTTATGTAGCATTCTGGACATGGGCTCATGCAAACCATAGTTGGTACGGTGGGGGACAAGACGAAAGAGGGGAACAGACCTGAGGTTGCGGGGATTGGTGTTAAGAGAAATTATTTGAAGCAACGATGGACAATCTATGTTGCCGGCTAATAGCTGATGAACGAATAGAACATCGGCAACATCGCGACGTTTTTCAAGAGATTCCAGGTTGATCAGTTTCAAGCGGTCTCTATAGGGTGGCAGGTTGTGGGTGTCTACCCAGGGAAGACCACGTAGGGCAAAGCGAATGAACCTGCGCTGAACGGCTTCAATTCTCTTGATATGAATATCATAATGAGGGGACCATACTTGGCTAGCGTATTCAAGCAGAGGCCTTACGAAAGTGATATACAGGGATTTCGTGACATACGGGTTTGAAAACTCCTTGGACCAACGCTTTACAAAACCGAGCGCAGAGTTGGCTCTACGAATAATGCTATCAATGTGGGACCGAAAATTGAGTTCCCGATCGCAGATAACACCCAAGTCACGTAATGAGGTGACTAGGGGCACAGGTTCATTGCAGATAAAGTATAGTCTGGGAGGTGGTGGGAAGCGCTTACGGGAGTATGTGATAGCTTGGCATTTATTCACATTAAGCTGCAAACAGTTTTTTTGGCACCAGGTTGAAAATCTGTTTAAGTCATCTTGAAGTGACCGGGGGTCAGCGGGAGATGATATGTGCCTGTAAATTTTCATGTCGTCAGCATAAACAGATATAAAGGAGTCTGTGATGATACAATCGACATCATTAATTGTCAAGATGAAGATCAATGGACCAAGATGGCTACCTTGGGGGACTCCTGAGGTGGCTTTAATAGGGTCAGAAACGGAAGATCTAAAGAGGATTTTGTACTGGCGGTTTTCCAAGTACGATTTGATCCATGTTATAAACCGTGGTGGAAAACCAAGAGCCTTAAGTTTTAGAAGGATTATACTGTGCGAGATTTTGTCGAACGCCTTGCTGAAGTCGGTGGTAACAACGTCGACTTCTTTGCCTTCTTCTAAGGCGCACAGAGTACCTGAAACGAATTCGGTTAGGTTAGTGGTTGTTGACCTACCCTTAAGAAAGCCGTGTTGGTTTGGGGAAAAGATGGACTTGCAGTGGAAAAACATTGAGTCGTAGACAATGCTTTCGAAGAGCTTGGGTATACAAGACAGTTTGGCGATGGGGCGGTAGTTAGATACTTCGTTCTTACGACCATTTTTGTGGATGTGGATAATATATGAGTTTTTCCACAATTGAGGAAAAATCCCCTGTGAGATAGATTTTTGGAAAAGGGCAGTGAGGGGTTGGGCCAGGTAGTTTGCACATTTTTTTAAGACTATGGCCGGTAAGCCATCGGGACCGGGGGAGTAGTCGTCCTTTAGTTTATTTATCTTCTCTTTAACCAGTGGCAAGGTTATATGAATAGAGGCTAAAGACGCATGGGCGCAGTTGTTCATATAAGAAAAGTAGTCGTAATCTGGATCCGAGACTTGGTTGGTAAACGATTGGCTAAAGAAACGAGCAAACAAGTTTGCAACAATCTTAGGGTCTGCTGACGATGTATTAAGAAAGTTTAAAGTGGATGGATAGCTATCAGATTTTCTTTTAGCGTTTATGAAGTGGAAGAAACGCTTAGGATTAGAAATCAGGTTAGATTGCATTCGGGTGAGATAATCAAGGTAAAGGAATTCACAAAGTTCAGAGAAATGGGTATATGCGCGCTGGTAGTTAGAATAGTCAGAATCAGATCGAGAAATAAGGTAAGTTAGCCACAATTTGTTTCTGTGATTACGGAGTGAGCGAAGTTCTTTATTGTACCAGGGTGGTGATGACGAGGGGTTCCTCTGAGGCAAATAAGGGACTGATTTTATGAGGCAGGTGAGAATTTCGGTGTAAAAAAGGGCAATGGCATTGTCGATTGTGACGGTAGTAATATTGTCTAGGATGGGGCTGAAGTTAACGTTGCTAAGCAGAGAATTTAGTTTTATGAAATCTGCTTTGCGAAAATTAAAATAGAACGAATTTTCATAGTGAAGGGCTTTAGAATCATTCTCGTATGAAAAAGTGAGGGATAATGGTGGATGAAAGATATCTAATGTGGATAGGAGATGATTACTCGCTGTGACGACGCAGTTGTCGACATCGGATGTAAAGATTAAGTCCAGTTGTCTACCAAGATTATTAATGATGTTACTAATTTGGTAAAGGCCGGAGTCGGAGAGACAATCGATAGAAAGGACCTCTTTTTCTGACGTGGGATTTGAGGCAATAAAGTGGGACATGTCATCGGACTCAATCCATTGAAGATATGGAAGGTTAAAATCACCTAAAATCAAGACATCATCGGATGGATCCACAGCTTCACAGAGAGAGTCGATTGCGTCTACGGCAAGCTGGTAACCCTGTATTGGTTGCGACGGTCGTATGTAGCAGCACATTATGTATAGGTTGCGTTTGGATATAGTCGTTTTTACACAGATAAACTCAAAATCAGCGGTGTGTGACGTTTTAAAAAGTGTTGAGTCGAAAGAGTTGTGTATTGCCAGTAGAACACCGCGGCCGCAGGAATTGTCCTCTTTCTCAAGACTATCATCCCGAAAGATATTAAAGTCTGAAGTAAACAGCTCGTTGTTATTGAAATCAGAGGATAGATTAGTTTCGGTTAAGGCTAATATATCGTAGGGGAAATTTTGGGAGTTTAGAAAAACAGTGGAGGTTTTAGTGCGCAGCCCTCTTACATTCTGGTAGTAAAGGGATAAGCACTTGAAAGAGGGTCTTATTGGGTTAGGTCGACGAGCAGCTGTATTGGGGGAAGGTTAGGAATGATAGTAGTTTTTAAAATTGGAGTGAGTTCTTTGCAGGTGGGATAGACGTTTTGAGCTGACATGGGAGGCAAAAGTGGCAAGATCATTAGCTACATCATTTGCTGAAATATTAAAGCTTTCATGATAGTGAAGGAATATTTGCTTCAGCTCTTTAGGGTCGATTGGAAGGCCTTCTTGATGGATTGAGACCATGATATTGGTTTTCGTTATGCCATCTATGCAGATAGAGTCAGGTTTATCATGAAGGTAGGCAAGATACAGACGGACGTTTTCATAGATTCTGCGATCTCTCAAACGTGATAAAACATATTGGCCATCAACACTGACGTCTGCTAATTGCTTAGTGAGTTTAACTGTTGGGGGGAGCAGTGGATCTAAAAAGGATGATGGTTTGTTAGGACTGTGCAGAGCGGTTGATGGTGTGGATGGGGCTTGAGGATTGAGAGTATGGGAGTGAATGAAGTTA
The DNA here is from genome assembly GCA_917880715.2 of Matsumyia berberina. Taxonomy (NCBI): domain Eukaryota; kingdom Metazoa; phylum Arthropoda; class Insecta; order Diptera; family Syrphidae; genus Matsumyia; species Matsumyia berberina. Next base: position 93,363,494 of record OU862870.1, read on the forward strand.
GGGTAGTTAGCATTGGCATCAGGAGACGGAGGGGTGCCGTTAGATGTTGGAGTCTGGCTTGGTGAAGGGAGGGGAACGGGTGCAAGATTAAAAGACACTCGTTTCGGCAGGTTAGAGGGGGCTTTGGTAGCATTATGGCTTGTGATAATAGGTCGAGAAACGGGGGTTGGTGCAAGGAACTGTGGGGAAAAATTAGGAAAAATTCCAACTTTGAACTGCCAGTTTGGGTCAGAGTTAGAAGGAATATGAGTGGGAGGAGAAATTGTTGGGGTTTTGGGCTTATCGGAAGATTTTAATTTGGGTTTGGACCTATTCACATTTGTTAGTGACCGTGAGTTTGTCTTACATTTGGTCATCTTAATTTTACCTAAGGTGAAGGGGACGTTGGAATGAGTTACAAAAAGCCAATCGTATTTAGAGGGGATGTAAACTTTAAAACTATAATACTTAATTTTGAAACCTTTGATTTCGTTGATGGCAAGCCTCTGACGGAAGAAATTACGCACCCAGGAAAAGTCAGCATTATGTGGAGCTCCCTTAAGGATGTACGCAGTGAAGTCATCGTTATTCATTTTGTTGCTGCTGTTAAGCTTACGAAGACGGTTGTCCCACTCGAGTTGAGACCACAAAGTTCCGAAACGTACAATTTTGTTATCAGGTTCGGTAGACGGCTTGGCGGCTGTGGGTTTTAAAGATGGGGGTGGTATGTGGTCGCTGGTGGGTGCAATAGACTCCGTGGTTGCGGTTGACGAAGGGATACAACCTAAAATCCCACCACCTGATTCTTGGTGGGATGATGTGCTCGGGAAGTGAGTAGCACTGTTGGTGAGGTCGATGAAGTTTGGGGCAATATGTAACTCGTCATGAAGGGAGTTCACGCTGGTTGGCTTGTCGGGAAAAGCAGTGGCATCTAATTTGCTGGAGACTAGTTTTATTTCCTCGATCAGTCTGCTAATTATATGCCGGGTTTCTGTCGACTTGTCATCGAGAGAATCCAGCATCGGCTGAATTTCTGCTACCCGCTCCTCATGGTTTGCCAGTCTTGCATCCAAGGATTTTAAGCTGGAGGGATGACCGGAGAGTGCCTTAGATAAGAGCGACAAATCATCGTGGATGGATTGGAGAATTGGTGAGGGAAAAGAGCACTTCGGGATATCGTTGACCTTTTTGTTGGCGATTTTATCGATCACAGTATGAATGGGGTTGATGAGCGAAGAAATGTGCTCGCAGCTTGCAGCGTTTTTCCGCAGAGTATCGTTAAGCCGCTGAGCCGATATTCTGCCCTCCGTAGCACATGTTTCGATGGCCGTGTTGAATGTATCTGACATATCTGATAGGAGGTTGGTCGTCTTTGTAGCTCGTTGATGAAACTCGTTTCTGAGTTCAGCGACGGAGTCAGAGAGATCGGAAAGCTGCTGGTTGTTACATTTAATCGCTAGCATTAGGTGTGATAACGTTATTGTTTTGCATTCCTCGCAAAGAAAGCAAAATACGTTGGCGAATTCTTGTATATGTGCTTTGGCGTTTCTGCTTAGTCCAATGCAAATTGGGTGGAATACTTTGTTGCAAATTCCTTTGCATTTTATTGTGTCATTGCTTGTAGAATTGGAGCAATTCGATGAACCACAGGTGGGCATGATTGTTGAAAATTCGGTAACTATGACACAAATTTGCGACGGCGAAAAAAGTTGCGCGAATACAAAAATTAGAAAAGGGACGCGGTGACACGGTGACACAGAAAAGAGGCGAAATTTAAAAAAGTGCGCGAATTGCAAAAGTTGAGGCGAAATGAGAAAATAGGCAATTGCAGACGTTGGAGGTTAAAATTAAATCACAGTCGGAGAGGGACAAACACGACTTTACGGCTTGGAGGTTCGAACTGAACTCGTAGCCCACTCAGCATGCAGCACGTAGAGCTACTAACTGTATTACAGCATCATAACTTGCGTGGCGTTGGAACCATAATCTATCTCCTCCGTCAACATCTTACAAAAATCTGTAAAAATCCTGCAACAATACCCATCCCATCACAATTGTTCTGATGAACCCAGGATCATCAGCGCGAGGCAGGATGTTTAGTTTTAAAAAATCATATATAGCTTATATACAATAGGCGTATTTTTTTGGTCATCTATACAGGCTTAAAAAATATTTTCAACGTTAATTACATTAACAACTAACCCCGTATAAAATTACGAAATCTGGATAACTTTTTTTTTTCGTTTAGGTGGTGCTACAGTTTGGGGTAAACCTGGGCCTCAACCAACAAGCCTCTCCAGTTAGCCCGGTCCTTGGCTAACTGCCTCCAGTTGCGCACGCCAAGTTGGTTGAGGTCCCCTTCTACTTGTACGCGCCACCTTAGGCGAGGTCTTCCTCTACTGGGTTGTCCCTCCGGGTTAGATTCGAAGACTCTGCGTGCCGGAGCGTTAGTGTCCATTCGCTCTACATGCCCCAGCCATCTTAGCCGATGGATACGTATCTTCTTGACCAGGGCGATGTCGCTGTACAGCTCGTATAGTTCGTGGTTAAATCTTCTCCTCCAAAGCCCGTCAACGCATACGGGACCGAATATCTTCCGAAGAATTTTTCGCTCGAAGCAACCAAAGATATCTTCATCCGCTTTCGACAGTGTCCATGTCTCAGCGCCATAAAGCAGGACTATGATGATTAAGGTCTTATACAGAATCTCCTTAGTTCTTCGGGATAGGGCCTTACTACTCAATTGCCTTCTTAGCACGAAGAAACAGCGATTGGCAAGAGTTATTCTTCGTTTGATTTCCGAGGTAGACAAAGTCATTTACTACCTCGAAGTTATAGCTATCAACTGTGACGTTCTGTCCAATTCGTCAGTGTTGGGTGTCCCTTCTTGTTGACAGCAAATACTTAGTTTTGCCCTCGTTTATCGGTAAACCCATTTTGGCCGCTTCTGTCTCTACACTCGCGAAAGCACCGGTGACAGCTCGCTGCGTTCTGCCTATAATGTCAATATCGTCAGCGTACGCAAGCAGTTGGACAGATTTATGAAAGATTGTGCCTCCGGTGTTGGCTTGAGAGTTTCGCACAATTCGTTCAAGTATGATGTTGAAAAAGTCACATGACAGCGCGTCTCCTCGTCTAAAACCTTTTTGGACATAAAAGGTTTCGGTAAGATCGTTACCGACCTTGATGAAGCAGCGAGCATTCTCCATCGTCATCCTGCACAGACGGGCGAGTTTAGCAGGGATGCCAGGGCGGCCTTAAAATCGACAAAGAGGTGGTGTGTATCGATTTGGTCTTCTTGGGTTTTTTTCCAGGATCTCCCGAAGTGTGAAAATTTGATCAATTGTGGACTTTCCTGGCCTAAAACAGCACTGATAGGGACCAATCAGGTTGTTGACAAAAGGTTTCAGGCGTTTACAAAGAATGGTAGATAAAATCTTGTACGCGATGTTGAGGAGGCTGATACCCCTGTAGTTGGCGCAGTTGAGGGGGTCTCCTTTTTTGTGGATCGGGCAAACGATGCTGAGATTCCATTCATCGGGCATACACTCATCTGACCAAATCTTAGAAATGAGTTGGTGTACGCTCTCTACCAGGTCATTTCCAGCTGCTTTAAATACCTCGACCAGAAGGCCGTCGGGTCCAGCAGCCTTGTTGGATTTTAGTTTAAATATTGCTTTCCGCACTCCGTTTTGGTCAGGTAGACGGAAATTTTGGTTATCATCGTCTAGGTTGAATGGTCCGTTCTGCCTGACAGCGGAATGTTGGTCTTCGTCGCCGTTATACAGTCTGCAGAAATAGTTTTTCCAATTCATTCATTCTTCGTCAAACCAGGGGTTTGGAGGTTGCGGTCGTGTGAAACCCAGCACATCAGTTGCGGCGTTATTGATGGCCTGTTGGCAGCGTTGCCACTGGTCTTCAACATTTGACGCTGGTGACATAAAACTTGTTGAGAGATTTCGGGATACGCGTTCGGCAAAGACTCTGGCAGTCTCTTGCGATTGCAGCCGTTCGACGTTGTATCTTCTCACAGTGATTCTATTTTGTTGTGGCGGTTGGGATATCCGCATTCGTACCTTGGCTGCAACAAAGTAGTGGTCCCAATTGCGTCGATCGATTTGTGATTATTGAGATGAGGAAACCACGTGCTTGCTATAGTGACGTTCCGTCCCGCAGCGAAGATAATTAGCTTAAGTCCGTTTTCGGACGTGGTGTCATGTAGGCTGTTCTTACCAACTGTCCTACCAAAGATGTCCTCCTTTCCTATTTTGGTGTTAAAATCGCCCAGCACGATCTTAACGTCATATCTAGGACACTGCTCATATGTTTCGTCGAGGAGCTCGTAGAAACCTTCTTTGGTGGCGTCATCCTTGTCTTCTGTAGAGACATTGGCGCATAACAGGCTAATGTTGGCAAATTTAGCCTTGATGCGGATTGTCATAAGACGTTCGCTTACGTGTCGGAAGCTTAAGACTTGAAGCAACTGAAAAAAAAAACTGAAAACCGATGCGAATTGGCAACTAGTTTGCTTTGAGTCGTACCCTGTGTAATCAAATGGGACGCCGCACACGACGCAACTGATTGGAAACTCGTTTGCGATTCACAAAAATCAGTTTGTAACTAGTCGTCTGTTGATTTGCATGTCGGGTTGCCTGTTGATTTCAGTTGCTAGTTTGGCGAATATGAGCGAACAACAGCTGGTTGGGGAGGTTGAAAAACATCCTATTTTGTACAATTATCACCTTCCCGGCTATTCGAAGAAAAAAACAGAGAGATGAGAAAACAGAGAAGACGTGGATAGAAGTCAGAAATGTCGTTACGGACTTCCTCATGCTGGTGTTTTGCTTTTGGACTGAAGGGCAAACCACTTTCTTAAGTTCCAAATAACTTTCTTTAGTCATTCTGTAGAATGCTTATAATTTCGAATCAGAAAGTTCTAACTGTTTAGCAGTAACAAACAAACGGTTCTGAAAATGGTTTTCAATGTATGGGTGTACCCAAAACCTTCTTACTATTATTCTCCTCCTTCTGAGATAGTAATACAACATGATGGTTTCATCATCGCTCGAGTCTTCCGAAGACATTTCACGCCCGGTATTCATGACGACACTGAACGAACTAGTGATTTTGATTGGTGATGAGTTTCCTCGTGTGTGGAGTCAAGTCACCGCTGAGTCCGTAACTGGTCTGTAACTCGAGTTGCCAACCAGTTTAGTTGTTTTTCAGTTGCTCCGTGTGCATTGGGCCTAAGTCTGCCGCCTACGACAAATCCACATGCGAATAAGCGCTGCTTCTACTGCCTGTAGCAATCTCTGTAGTAGATGTCACAGTTTTTCATCCTCCTTATGCCCGGCCCATCCCACCGTGCTTCCTGGATGGCGGTTAGGTCTGCTTTATAGCAGTCCAGGGCCTCTGCTAGTTGCTCGGCTGCACGTGGCCTGTTAAGGGTGCGAACATTCCACGTGCAGAACCGAAGATCATTGTCCTTGTTTCGTTGACAACAGTAAAATCATCCGTATTCGAGGCTCTTGGTTGTTTCGGAACAGCCAGTTTTTTCCATGGTGGAGTTCTCACCCCCACGCACAACCCTAAACCTGGAGGGCCAGGTCCTTTGTTGCGCCCCTCGAACAAGAGGGGTCGGGTGACAAGAGGGGTCGAGTGACAAGAGGGGTTATTGACCTGAAGCTCCGAATAGGTTCGAGTAGCCCAAATAAGACCTAACTGGAACTGTAGACGCCACCGTTGATTCCATCGTGGGAGTTCTTCCGTGGCCATCCAGATGCAAGGGAGAGTGCCTTGGTGTGTTAAATTCCTTAGCCGCGATAAAAACTGTGCTGCCAAATTATTTTTTCCCAATTGTTATCGAAAAACATTATCGAAATGGTAAAAATGGCATTACGGCCGTCATTTATAAGAAAAAAAAAAAAAGAACTGCCGAAGTAAAAATTAAACAAATAAGATCTAATATTATTTTGTTACATTGTTTTAAATCTGTCTGATCTATTTTCAAAAAAAAAAAAAAAAAAGGGAAAAAATAAATAGCTGAAGCATAACAAATGTCATTACACAAAGTGGTGCCAAACAGTGATGATGAAATTCCTTATACCCTTTTCCCACCGGAACGAAAACTGAGTTTCCGGCATAAAACTCACGAAAACTCTCTGAACTATTCCCATTGAACATAAACGTGTTTTCGCTTGTCATTTCCATCATTTTGCCACTAAAGGTGAATTTTTTGTGTTGGCTAAAAACATTGACTTCGATAAGATTTGGTAAATTTCTCTTTCTTCGTACTAATATCCAAATATAAAAATATAAAAGTAAATTTCCACACATCAACGGACATTAAACAGCTGTTTTTGACAGCTTCTTCTCAGTTGCTCTGCTCAAATTCTCTCACTTGCTCTGCTGAATAAACTGAAAGTATCAAAAGGTGTGTTTGGTTTGACAACCTTAACACTACCTTACCATTGCGAGACGTGAAGTTTTATTCGGAAACTGCCGAAAACTCGGTTTTATGATGACTGAAAAATGTATGGGAAAACTTCAGTTTTGGATGTAGTTTTCCTGAGTTTTGGCAAAAACTCAGTTTTCGTTCCGGTGGGAAAAGGGTATTAGCTTCGATAGGCGTTTTTTTGCGCACACTTTTTTTGACCTATATAGATTACCAAAAAAAAACACGCCTAATATTAGTTCTAAGTTTCTTTCGCAACACACCGTATCAATAAAGTCACTATAAATGCACCCAATTCCTTGCCACACTGTATTCATATTTTTATCAATTCAGCATTATTCATATTTTTGTCAATTCAGCATTATTGTTCGCTAATGTATTTCCCATGCACCTGTAGAATATCTAATATCCTATGCACCTGTAGAATTTATGTCGAGTAAGCATTTTTTATGTATAAATAATCAAGCCAAAATAAAGCGTGCTTAGATTTTGTCATTCAGTCAATAAAGACTATCTTTCTTTTCTTCAAGTGAGTCTGTTTGAAGGGCTGAACCATTATCTCTCATTGGCTTGGTGTTTTAATGTTTCACTAGCAATACCGCTTCCAGTCACGATACAAGAACCGTGATCTTCGAAGTAAAAAACGACAAAATAATCGCTTCACTATGTACATATGCACATATGTACATATGTACATATATTACCTTGCAAGCTAAAACGCTTAGCACACGCTCGTGTAGATTCATTATTGGGTAATTACTGCCTTTGTACGCATTCACAATTGGATCTGTGTGTAGTCCAACAATAAGATAATCACCGTGTTGCTTGGCCTTTTCCAAAAAATCTAAATGACCAACATGAAACAGATCGAATGCGCCCGCAACGTAGACCTAAAGCAGACTTCGTATTACGTTTTACACATTTTAATTTTTATAGTTTTACTTACAATTTTGTCATTGGGCTTAGGTGATTTTCCATCACTAAATTGAATGATTTTTTGGGTGGTTGGCAGGAATTGACTGCACCCTGTCCATGGGCTGCGGGCAGTTGAATCTTGACCCATATTCGATGAACCTATTTTTAATTTTTCACGTTTTAAAATTGATTTTTCAATAGGATTTGCTGATGATTTGTTTTTGTTTTTTTTTAATTTAGAAAGGATAGACGTAAAAACCCATAAAAAGAAACAGAAAGAAAAAGGAAAAGGAGGATTTTGAAGGAGAATTTTGAGAAACAAACAAAAAAAATACGCAAGTGGAAGTTAGAAACAAGAATGTATTAAGAGGCCTCTTCCCAAAATGTCGAACTCAGATTCGAACTTAGCGTAAAAAGAAACCAAACAGAAAATGTAATTGTATAAGATAAATGATAAAAATACGGGATAGAGATTTTCGAAAATTTTTAGTTTATTTACACAAAAGCAAACGACAAGGTTTGCCTTGCTTTGTCATCGAACAGCAAATTTTGAATGAATGTTTTATGCAGGTATCATAGTATGTATTCATGTATAGTAACTCTTTTTTTCATAATTTCAGAATTTTCTAATGTTGTTCGTATTATTAATTTTGTTTGATTTCATCAGTTTGAGGGCATTTTTTCATATTTTTTTTTAGGAAATATGTACGTACATATATGTAAACACATGTATACTAAAAACCTACATGTGTATGCATCCATACAGGTAGAGGTGAGATTTCGGACTTGGTCCAGCCATTTCATACAGAGCACGCCTACCTGATGGCACAGATTCCATGGCACGTCTCGGAAACCGAGTTGGGGAGATGCGTTGAAAGTGCCCAAACCATCGAAGTATGGACCTTTCCGCTCGAAGAAGTAGCTTTTCGACATTGAGTGCCTCGCTTATTTTGGTGTTCCTAACTCGATCTCGACGAGTTACCCCAGCAATAAAACGAAGAAATCTTATTTCGGGAGCTTGTATCCGCGATCTTATTCTTTCGGTCATTACTCAAACCTCGTGACCATATGTGAGGGTCGGAACAAACACTGAATTGAAGACGGATAACTTAGCTCCGATGCCAAGTTCAACTCTCCTCATAACAGAATGACCAAGCTGTCTCAAAACTGCTCCAGCCTGACTAATCCTTCAGTATAACGCAGTATTGCTCCTTTCATCACTCGTAAATAAGACCACAAGATACTTAAACTTCTCCACCTGCTTCAATGGGACTCGACTAACATGCAGAGTGCATTGAACCGGCGTTCGGGAAATTACCACTACCTCTGATTTGTTCACGTTTACCTTCATCCCAACTTCAACACAGACGGCGACCAATCTATCTCTTGCGCACTGAAGTTCGGTCTGAGTGGACGTAAGGAGGACCAAGTCATCAGCGAAAAGCAGATGACTTATCCTTAAGTCTCCCAATTCGAACCTTTCCTCGCCACGGTTGCGCTGTAACATCCAATCCACATATACAATGCAAAGCAGAGGAGGCAAAAAGCACCCCTGGCGAAGGCCAACGATCGCAGTGAAAGGTGTCGACTTAACGCCGTTCATCCGAACAAGGCTCTTACAGTTTGTGTATAAAGATTGAATGACCTTCAGAAGAAAACCGTCAATCCCATACTCCTGCAATACACTCCAGAGTTTACCTCGAGGGATCCGATCATATGCTTTCTCCAAATCGACAAAACAACTGTAGATAGGCCTTCTCAAGTACCATTCTGAGAGTGAACCGCTGGTCGGTTGTGCTTCTACAATACCTTGACGAAAGCCGCACTGCTCGTCGCCCAACCTGGACTCCACCACTACTCTGGAACACGCTGCCAACACCTTATACCCCTATAATTGGAGCAATGCCTCTTATCCCCTTTCTTAAAAAGAGAAACAATCACCCTAGTTTGCCAATCGCTAGGCGTTTTACCGCATTCCCATGCCACTGTAATGAAACGAGAGAGCCATTCCACTCCCTTTTTACCCAAAGCCTTGACCATTTCTGGCCGGATTTCATCCACACCCGCAGATTTGCCGACTTTCAGCGCTTTAATCGCCAAAGTCACCTCCTCTACGGTGGAACTATTCTCCGCCCTACTCAAGACCATGGGTCAACCATTCTAAGTGCCCTGTTTGGGATTGAGCAGCTCCGAAAAGTGCTCGCCCCATCTGCATAAGATGTCCTTCAAAACTTTTGAAATCAAAAAAGATTTTCTTTCAAAAAATAACGACACAGAATATTACGTACATAAATATTTCTAAACGCAAAGAAAACAACAAAACTAACTTTTGCATGCATACATACATTCTTTATCCTTCATTAGTATAGTACAATGTACAACACTCAAATCAACCTAACACAAATGAAATATTTTTCGAAATTGAAAATAAAACTTCTCCGTTGTCATAATGGCGCTCATCATCATAGTTGTCCAAAAGCGAACTAAAAAGTGAATGTATACGCTATAAAACGTTGAAATTTCGAAATTGACGATAAAAAGCGTTCACGGAAAATGCAATATTTTCCAACAAAAACTGTGAAAATAATTTATTTTTGTCTTTGAGTTGATTAAAAATATAACAGTTCATCATCTGATAACAAATTATATTTAAAAAAAATTAAATTTACATACGAAATTCATAGTTCAATTTCCATATTTCTTTGACTTTCGAAACTAAATGTTTCAAAAACTGGATCGAATTTCAAAATTCGCCTCGACCACATTGGAGATCTGTTCATTACCTATCGATTAAATCTAATATCATAAAATTCGTTAAACGTTTCATTATTCAAAAGTTGCACGCCGTATTGCAATTTTACCAAAAATCTCAAAACATGGCTTTTATTTTTTTAAATAAATCGTAAACGAAAAACATTTTCAAAAATCTGGTCGATCATTTTGTAGAAAAGACTTCATTCTTCAAAATGCTTTAAAAATCATTTCAATAGGTGCAGTGAGAGCTTCAAAAACTTGCACGGCGTTTCGACAATTTTCCGTTTTTGTTCGTTTTTTGGGTAGAGGCCTCTTAAGGATAGAAATTAAATTTTTGGATACGTGTCGGAAATAAGCGAAAAACAAAATAAGTTGCATTTAGTTCTGCATGCAGTGCATTCTGGATGCTTTTACCTTCTTTTTCAATCGAATATTCCTTCGAACCCTGATGAAAGTGATTCTTTGTTAGCAGCAGCATTCTTCCGACCAAATCTGTAGTAGACACACCAGCAGTGCGTTTGACTTCTCTGAAAATAAAATAAGTAATTTAAGATGTTAATAGAACATTTACTCAAGCAATAGGTTCGCCGAGGAGGATTCTTCTAAATCAAATTATTTTCATTGTGCTTCCACAAAAGCCGTTACACTTGAAAGCATTTTGACTTAGGGCAATATCCTTACGTTCTTAAGGGATACGAGGAAGTGCTTACTTCGGGAGCGGGTGTATTGGGCTAAGAACGAATGTTAGACACCATCTCGAATCTGCTATGAATGGAAAACAATTTCCCTTTCGCACGTTATTACTGATCTAAAATCACAATTCACCACAACAATTAAAAATTATCTCCAGACTCCAGCTGTAAAATGTATGTGTGTAGGTGAATTTCGTATGTCGTCGCAAAACTATCTATTCTGTGATTCTTCACCGATGAATCGAAGTTCAACCCCTTTCTGTCTGACTGCAAAACAAATGTATGTTCGACGTTGTGTGGGTGAAGAGTCTGAAGCCGACTATAAAAAGAGATGGTGGTCCCCGATTGTATGGACCGGTATGAGTTTCACAGGTCCTGGGACTTTTTGCCGAATTGTTGGAATCATGAACACCATGTTTACGTGGACATTTTGGAAAACGATTGGCTGCCTTACGCTGTTTAGCATCTCCTCAAGACTGAATTTTACAAGCAGACAATTATCCGAACAAAGCAAACAAATTTCTGCAGGACCATAACGTGAATGTTATGACTAGGCCAGCTCAATCTACCGACCTCAATCTAATTGAGATACATACTTTAGAATGAAAATACTGTCAGTTTTAATACAATTAAATGAAAATGGACACTTTGTTTTAGAAATATTACATCATTATAAGAAATTACCTACTTACATGCTAAGACCTTAAGGCGTCAAATGACTAAAAACAGAAACAGAAACTAAACAGAAAGTTGTTGATTTTCATTAATTTTGTTGTAGCTAAAAAAAAAAAATATTCTATTTCTGTGGCAAATGTGCTGGATTCTTTGTATGTTCTTTGTCATTTGACGTCTTTAGTATTTGGTATTTCAATTTAAACCACTCCGTTTTTGTTTTTTATTTTAAAGTACAAAACCCTAAAAACCGAAAAATTATGCTTGCCACGTAATAATACCATATAGACTTAATCTACGATCCGACGATTTGCAGATGTCCGCAAAATAAGCAAATGTCTACAAATCATCCGACAATGCGTGTAAATTCGGAGACCTATAATCGTCGGCTGAGCGAAGAGGACGATGAAAGCGAATTGCCAACGAACCATCGCACACGTTGGAGAAATGCGAAAAGAAGAGCTTACATTCTATCACAGCATTTGCAAATGGTCCCAAAAGTGTGATCACACAATTTATGGATAACGTCTGCATGCGAACGTTTGGGACACATATTTCGTAGCTTTTGAAATTATGACTTTTGGACTTGTTCCTTAACTTGTGTTATTAGACCTTCGTTTGTGCCAAATTTTAGGACTCTAGATCAAAAAGAAATAAACTCGTCAGTATGATTTATTATTATGTTTTTTTTTTGTGTGTTACTTTGCCTTGTGGATCCAATAACCTATAACAACGCTGTCGACCTTATTATCTGCAATGGTATCTGTGGTCTAAGCTTCCACCCCATCTGCATCGGCCTCAGCAGAAATGCCAAAGCGCATCTACAGGAATATAGAAACATATTTTCCTATTTCTGCACGGAATGCAAGACTACCTCGGTAGCGCACATAATGCTGGCCATCAAATGTAATAATGAGCAACTATGTGCGCTCACTGACTCACTCGAGGAGCTCAAATCGAAGTTACATCACAACTACACCAAAACCACGCAGCTCCTAACTAACAACTGCGACGTTCTCAACAATACCATGGAAATCTGGGCAACTGAGCAGAGCTCTTCCCTTAACAAGATAAGGGAATCTGTTCTCAGCAACGCTAAAAGATCGGATAACCTCCTCGCGCTCGTAAGTTCTACAAATGCTATGCTCAAAGTTATTAAAAACGACCGGACTCAAACCGACAACTCCAAGTGTGCTCTTGCCTCGCCTGTCCTGAAATCTATCCATGGGGATATGTCGACTATATCCGAGACACTCTTCAGTCACTCAGCTGCATTAAAAGCGATGCAGAGCCTATTGGAGCTTTTCATCCCGCTTTAAACTCCTTTGGAATAACTCTGCTACTACGAGGCTTGCAGTCCATCAAGTCACAGAGAAACTGAAACTGTTACCCAGTAAAACCGACGCTGTTGCTGTTTCATACGATAGCAAATCTGCTGATAACACTTCTCTCCATGTTGAGCTTCGTAACGCAAACGCTGTGGAATTCATCGACCTCGTCGAAACCAGTCCGAACTCCCCGAGCATCTCTTCTGTTGTCAATTCTGGAACCACCACTGCAGTTCTCACCCCTAAGTCCGCCTCACCCGCTGAATCTGCTACACGTGTCGATCTTAAATCTTCACCTTCCACTAAATCACAAGCTGTTAAACCGACCCACGAGCCTGAAGTACACCATTTCGGAACATCATGGACGCAATCTGAATGGAACCGCAGACTCGAGAAACTTAACAGAATCAACTCGTTGGATAGTGGGAACTTCATTGCATACATCAGAAAGGGAGCCCCACGCTATGCAAATGTCCCCTCGCTATGCAATTTCTTCGCTAAAAATATGCCATCACTGACGTAAAATGTAAGAAATTTAAATCAAATTATAAAATCTTCATTCCCGTTAAATATAAGTGGTTATTTAACAATGTATAATGTATCCAGAAATAATAAAACCTCCAGACCGAAACCTTCGACTCCTATTCACTTCATCCCCACTCTGATCCCAACTGGAGTAATACACACCCTCCTTCCTCAACCAGTAAATCATCTAGCTCCAAATCTTCCTCCACCTTCCTCCCTTCAAACGCGGGTCCAAGCTGGAAATTCAATATTAGAATTTTCCCTAATTTTTTTTATCAGCTACACCAATCTACTCTCAATCCTCTCTCTAATACTTCCACACCAACTCATTCAAAATCAGTTTTCAATCCTACCAAACGTTCTTCCAAAAACCCCGCTAACCCTACTAAAACAGTGTCTATTAACCTTGCACCCGTTTCCCGCCCTTCACCAAGTCAGACCGCAATCTCTAACGAAACCCCTCCATCTCCTGCTGCCGATGTTAACTACCCTAACTTAATTCACTCCCATACTCTCAATCCTGATCACTCCACATCTTTTTTAGATCCACTGCTCGCCCCACAGTCAAGCTCACTAAGCAGTTAGCAGACGTCAGTGTCGATGGCCAATATATTTTATCACGTTTGAGAGGTCGCAGAATCTATGAAAATGTCCGTCTTTAACTTGCCTATCTTCATGATAAACCAGACTCTATCTGCATAGATGGTATAACGAAAACCAATATCATGGTCTCGATCCATCAAGGCCTTACAATCGACCCTAAAGAGTTGAACCAAATATACGTTCGATATCATGAGGGCTTTTATATTTCGCCGTACGAGGTAGCTAATGATCTTTCCACTTTTGCCTCCCATGTCAGTTCAAAACGTCTCTCACACCTGCAAAGAACTCGCTCTCATTTTAAAAACTACTATCGTTCCTAACCTACCCTCCAATAAAGCTGCTCGTCAGCCTAACCCAATAAAATCCTCATTGAAGTGCTTATCCCTTTACTACCAGAATGTAAGAAGGCTGCGCACTAAAACCTCTACAGTTTTTCTGAACTCCTAAGACCTCCCCTACAATATATTTTCCTTAACCGAAACTAATCTATCCCCTGATTTCAATAACAGTGAGTTGTTTACTTCAGACTTTAATATCTTTCGGGATGATGGTCTTGAGAAAGAGGATAATTCCTGCGGCCGCGGTGTTCTACTGGCAATACACAACTCTTTCGACTCAACACTTTTTAAAACGTCACACACCGCTGATTTTGAGTTGTGCTGCTACATACGACCGTCTCAACCAATACAGGGTTACCAGCTTGCCGTAGAGGCAATTGACTCTTTCAGTGGATCCATCCGATGATGTCTTGATTTTAGATGACTTCAACCTTCCATTTCTTCAATGGATTGAGTCTGATGACATGTCCCACATTATTGCTTCAAATCCTACGGCAGAAAAAGAGGTCATTTTTATTGATTGTCTCTCTGACTCCGGCTTTTACCGAATTATTAACATCACTAATAATCTTGGTAGACAACTGGACTTAATATTTACAACCGATGTCGACAACTGCGTCGTCACAGCGAGTAATAATCTCCTATCCACATTAGACTGCTTTCATCCACCACTATACCTCACTTTTTCATACGAGAATGTTACTAAAACCCTTCACTATGAAAATTCGTTCCATTTTAATTTTCGCAAAGCAGATTTCACAAAATTAAATACTCTGCTAACCAACTTCAACTTGCCGAAATTCTCGCCTGCCTCATAAAATCAGTCTCTTATTTGCCTCAGAGGAACCCCTCGTCATCACCACCCTGGTACAATAAAAAACTCACTCCACAATCACAGAAACAAATTGTAGGTAACTTACCTTATTTCTCGATCTGATTCTGACTATTCCAACTACCAGCGTACATATACCCATTTCTCCGAATTTTGTGAATTCCTTTACCTTGATAATCTCACCCGAATGCAATCCAACCTGATTTCTAATCCTAACCGTTTCCTCCAATTAATAACTGCAAAAAGGAGATCTGATAGCTATCCATCCACTCTAAACTTTCTAACACATCGTCAGCAGACCCTAAGATTGTTGCTAACTTGTTTGCACATTTTTTTAGCCAATCGTTCACCGACCATGTCTCGAATCCGGATTACGAATACTTTTCTTACATGAACAACTGCGCTCATACGTCTTTAGCCTCTATTTATATAACGTTGCCACTTGTTAAAGAAAACATAAGTAAGCTGAAAGACGATTACTCCCCCGGTCCCGACGGCTTACCGGCCATAGTCTTAAAAAAATGTGCAAACTACCTGGCCCAACCCCTCACTGCCCTTTTCCAACAATCCACTTCACAGGGGATTTTTCCTCAACGGGGGAAAAACTCATATATTATCTCCATCCACAAAAATAATCGTAAGAATGAAGTATCCAACTACAGCCCCATCGCCAAGCTCTTCGAAAGCATTGTCTATGATTAAATGTTTTACCACTACAAGCCTATCTTTTCCCAAACCAACACGGCTTCCTTAAGGGTAGGTCAACAACCACTAACCTAACTAAATTCGTTTCAGGAACTCTGTGCGCTTAAGAAGAAGGCAAAGATGTCGACGCTGTTACCACCGACTTGAGCAAGGCGTTTGACAAAATCTCGCACAGTATAATCCTCCTAAAACTTAAGGTTCTTGGTTTTCCACCACGGTTTTTAACATGGATCAAATCGTACATGGAAAACCGCCAGTACAAAATCCTCTTTAGATCTTCCGCTTCTGACCCTATTAAAGCCACCTCAGAAGTTCCCCAAGGTAGCCATCTTGATCCATTGATCTTCGCATTGACGTTATATATATAACTAGCTGAATAATACCCGGCGTTGCTCGGGGTTATTACATTTCAATCCAGAAATCGACATCTTCTTCAAACAATTTATGAAAGACTTATCTTGATTATATAATATATCACAATCTCATCTTAAATCTGAATCGGAATTTTATATTCAACCCAATCGACTGTATTTTATTCTGCCACTTTTGCAAATGTAATCAAATTCTTTAAGTCGAACCGAACCTCCTTTAACTCTAATTTCCCTCTAACTCGATTTTCCCTCTAACTCGAGTTTGTTCACCTATTGTCCCCCGTCAGTTTTCTTTCGAAAAGTCATCCTCCAAGTCAAATTCATTCTAAATCAGAAGTCCTTGGAATTTGAATATATTCGTTAAATAGATACATACATACATACATACATATGTACATCCTTTGCAAAAAATAAAATCAAAACACAAAATTCCCCTCCCGCAACTGGCAATGTTACACCTACATCAAGCACACACAATCCCATACCCAGCCTGTCGCGTCGCGTCGGCGCGCTATTCCTTATCTACCGAAGAAGAGAAAAAAAGATGATGTGTCATCATAACAATACCAAAGTTCACTCGCCCACAAATGGAACGGGCAAACTGATCCAACTGCGCTATGACCTTTTCCCTCATTAACTCAATTCTCCAGAGTTAATTGAATTTGATAACCTGTGTATGCACATATGTACGTATATATGTTAATACATATGTAATGTAATAAATATATAAATACAAATGTACAGACGATATCCAATGTATGTATGTATATATAGGTATCTACCGTACCAACCACCAAATCATTACCCTGTAATAGATAGACACGAATAGATAGAAGCAAAGAACGAACAAAAAAAAAACAACAACAACACAGCAGAAAAGGAAATGAAAAACTACCCTTGTGAAACTGGGCAAAACAAAAACAACACGTACGCTCATCAACACGTACGATCGAGAAAATATCTTTTCGTGTGCGGCAAGGAATTTCTTCTGACTTGCTCCACGTTTTTGTTAACTGCTCGGCTCTTGAATAAGATAGCGGTATAAAACATAGCCTATTATATGACCCGATGTACAACCATTCTGTGTGCAAAATTTGAGGTTGATTGGTTTAGTAGTTTTCGCATAGGTAAAATCCAAACAAACAAACAAACAAACAAACAAACAAACAAACGGACAACGTTTCACTTTTATAATATTAGTAGTGATTCTTCTGTACGTGTGTATGTAACTGAAATCCTCCTAAACGGCTGGACCGATTTTAATGAAAATTTGTATGTGTGTTTGAGCGAGTCCCTGGATGGTTTAGATTCACTAACCAATATTTTTTCATGAATAATTGACTGTTAAAACCTTCTGAGAAGTTATAGGAGAAGTGTTCGGGTGAATGCTGTTACATAAACATCTTTCACTGCGAACGTTGGCCTTCGACATGAGCGCTTTTTGTCACCTCTCCTTTTCATTGCATGCATGGATTGGATGCTACAGCGCAACCGTGGCGAAGAACGGTTCGCATTGTGAGACTTAAGGATAAGCCATCCGCTTTTCGCTGATGACTTACTTCAAACCATCTGGACTGAACTTCAGCCACCGCTTGATAGCTTCGTAGTCGTCTGTGTTGAATGCCTGTTCAAGGCACTTTGGATGTTAGTAGAGTCCTATCGAAACTGGTTCAGAAGTTTAACTATTTCGGGTCATATTCAAGAGTGATGGAAGGAGCAGTACTGAGCTATCCTATGGGATTGGTCAGGCTGGAACAATTTTGTGCGTTTGATACGAACCTCACCTATGGTCAGATTTGCGTAATGACCGAAAGAATAAGCTACCGAAATGAGATTTCTTCGAGGTATTCGCTCGCTCTATCGAATTAAGAACATCAGAATATAAAAGGAACTCAATGTCGAGCAACAATCTTTTCGAACGGAACGGTCCACACTTCAATGGTTTGGGCATGTTTGGGTTCCAAGACGTGCCATGGAATCCTTGTCATCAGGTAGACGATCCCTGTATAGGTTCAGGACGATATGATGTTTTACGGTATTATATTTCTATTAATTAAAATAAGGCTAAAATAAAGCGAAACATGCCAAAAAAACAATAATCAAATAACTTAATTGTACCCGTACGAAGTCGGGTCGGGCCGCTAGTGATAAATAAATTTCCAATCACAATATTTTGAATTAACATACGAATGCTTTTAGATTTCAATGCTATAAGAAACATGTTAAATTAATTTACTTACTGGTATCTGTTTGCTGCTTTTACAAGATGATAAGTGTCAATACCATCAGCTGTCATGGTGAGATCATCTACAAAGAGCATTGATGAGAAGTTGGCTTATAGTTTCCAGGTAAATGGTTGCATATCTAGTCAAACCCTGCTTGAGCCATTATGTCAGCTGTTAGCCTTATCGAACATTTCTGAACTCAGGCAAGCACCGCTTTGATTGTGCATAGTTGTCTGTGCCGTGTATGTGGTTGCTTGTACAATCTGACTATTTTGCGGAAGGTTTATGTAAACTTTACTGATATAATCACCCTTATTACGACTGGCGTTAAACGCCTCTTCAAAAAACGACAATGTGAACTCGGCATTATAGTTGGCGTTAAGCCAATCGTTTTAGTTTAAGTTTTGTGGAATGTAATTGTTATTCGACAGGTGGCGTTTAAGTGTCTTTATCGCTATTCTGGGTGTCGTTTTAGTGTGGCAAAAGGCCTAGTTGGACACCTATTTTTGTCTTTAAGGAATTAGTAAACGCCGGGCATTAAAAATCGGTTTATGAAAATGTATGCATGTTTTTAGTTTACTTTAGTATAGGCACATGAGAAGTTTTTTCGCTCACAGGAAAAGATTGAGATTGTTGAGAAAGCTACTAAATATGGGCTGGATATACACAGTTGGTATTTTCTCAACAAAGCAAAGAGGCTTTAGAACTGTGGACCTTATGAATGGGTGGAAATTCTTCATATCCGGAATAGCACCTTCAATGTCCGCTCAGGTGGAAGTGGGGATACTTAAAAGTTTGGCAGACAGAGTACTGGAGAGGATACCATTAGGAGCAAGTGTTACGATCTTAAAGCTAAAATCTGGAGTCGGAGGACGCAGATTCCTTGGAAGAAGTATGTACGAGCCACAGAGGGAAGACCGTTCAGGCAAAGTTGTTGAATGAAACAAATAGTAAAACTGAACGAACTAGTCAAGTATATGAATAAGAATAAAATATGTAAACAGGCAACTTCATAGAAAAAAATTTAAATCTGTCATTTGCCAGTTTTTTTCTGCAGAACGTATGTGGCACATAAATAAAACGACACTTAAGGCCAGGACTAAAAAAAACGAGATGAGTCGAACAATTAAAACGCCTGTCGTAATAAGGGTGAATAAATTCATTCTACAGTCAGTTGGAGAAATGTCGTAAACAGCTGATATTTGAAATTATTTTTGCATTCGATTGCTGAGTGTTACATTTGAGGGAGCTGGCGAACAAAAGCGGATAAATAAATAAATAAATGCTAACAGTTTTTTTTTTTTTGTCTTTTTGGGCTCTCAAAGTTCATAGTGTTCTGTTATGGATGCATAAGAACAGGAGCGAGCGATCGTCGGCATCACCATGCTGCAACGAGTCGGATGTTCAGGGCAGGCAGCTGGCAGCCAGACTACATCACGCCACCACACCAGCCAACGGTAGCCAACACCAAATACGCAGAAGGAGCCACACGAGAGCCGTCTACGCTTGTGCACAACAACTACCGCGGAGCAATCCCCAGAAGGGATAGCGGTGGTTGCGACCGAGCAGTAGAGATCATCAGAGCACACTCGCAGGCCACACCTCATTCCATAGTGCGTTGGATAGCGGTGGTTGCGACCGAGCATTAGGAATCATCAGAGATGATCAGAGCACACGCAGACCACACCCCATTCCATAGTGCGCCGAATAACGGTGGTTGCGACCGAGATGTGCTGGTATGATGAGGAAAAGGATTTTATTTTATTATGAGTCGTTTACAGTCCAGAAAATAGAGCGTTGCGAATGCAACTTATTAATAAATATCTCTTTGTTAATTTTTGTGTTTTTCGTTTTTTTTTTTAAGATTGATCTATCGAACAGTTCTAAAGAATTGTCAATAAAAACTGGTTCTATCCTATACAAAACCAACATCAATAAATGCGTTTTCAATCAAAAACAGATATGTTCTAATAGCGGTTGAACAAAATATAAATGCATTCATGAAAATGATGACGAAGGTGATTGTTGTGAGCCTGATGTACAAGAATTTGTCTTAGACCTTTTTTTATATACATACATATACTGATGTTAAAAATAAAAAATTTTGTTTTCATAAATCAGCTTTTCAATCAAAATCGGAGTTATCCAAAATCAGTTTTTTTTGTTCAAAACCGGGTCAATCCACTATTCATTTAAAACCGGCTATGTCCGACTGCTTGAGTCTTGTGCCAACTGTTTGAGAAATATCAAACAAATTTTAAGTCACGCAAGCAGGTTCTCGATTGTTTGTGTTGTGCATGGTGTTATAGGTAGTAAACATCGAAAATGAATGCGGGAAGGAGGGCTTTAGGTAGTCAGCATAAAGGCAACCAGTTTTTGGACAGAGATATTTGAAAAAGTGCTGGTTATTGTTTTGACAGATAAATTTATGTCAACGCAAACAGTGTTCGTACAAGCAAAGCATACTTGTGTCGTGTTTTGAAATACATTGTAAGCATATTTGGAAAGAAAGTTAGGAAATCTTTCAAAAAGTTCCGATGAGCTTCAGGAAAATGTATATGCATATGTATGAACATATATACATACATATGTGTCGCTAAGTGAAATAAATTTTAGAAAGAAAAACTGTTTTGTATATGGACGACTTTGGAAGTTTTTAATTTTTCATAGGCAATCCACAATTTGTTGAATCCAAATGGTTGCACTGTATCTTTGATGTTTATAAATCATTTCATTTGAAACACAAGTGAATGTTACTTTTTAAAAACCTTATTTTTAAAATAAGTTGAGAATTATGAATTCTGCAGATTTATAAATGGCAAAGGCTCTTCATTGTAAGATTTTTTTTTCAAATTTCAGGTTAACTAGTATTTTAGCCAGGTTTCGCGTGCATTTGACTAGATTATGCAGCCATTTTCTTGAAAACAGGAACCCAACCAATGGGATTATTACTCAATTTAAATACAGTCAAAATCGCTAACAACGACATCGGTTATAACGACCAAATTTGTAGGTCCCGGGTGAGCTTCATTAACTAACCTTGGTATCGGTTATAGCAACCTTTCGCTTATAACGACCAAATTCATCGGTCCCTTGAAGGTCGTTATAACCGATTTTGACTGTATTTATAACAATTATAAGCAATTAAATAAAAGTATATGTTGATAACCTACCACCATGCACACAAAAATCACAATCGTATGCATCGAGTGTTTCAAGTGTTGTCACATAGGGAGCACCTTCGATGACTTCGTCCACCCATTTGATTCCTCGTACCATTTTATATCTGTAGAGAAAGACAAATATGTATATGTTTTTGTTCAAATTGTTTTAAACCTTGTATTTACCTTTCTTCCTGAGTGAACACTGGCGGTCCCTTGTGCTTAGAAATCTCTTCATCTGTGTGCACTCCTACAATTAATTTATCACCAAGAGCTTTGGCTTGTCTAAGTGAATTTGCATGACCAAAATGAACCATGTCGTAGCTGTGAAGGATAAAACAAAAATTACCTAATTTAATTATATTTTACCGAACTATAAAGTCTACAGACGCGTATATTTTACTATTTATTGAACAGTTTATATCTTGAAACATTAACGGCCATATTATTGACTTCGATTTAAATCTCGATTTAACCCCCTAAATCGAGTTTCACTTAATCGAGATTTAGCACACTAGATCGATTTTCGAATTTATTAAATCTCGTCCTATTATTGACAAAAGTTCTCGTCGGTTTAATTTTCAATGAAAGTTTTAAGCGTTAAATCGACGATTCGATCAATTGGAGCGATTGACGCGTATTTGGCAGGAAAATAGACGTATTTGACAGGAAAATAGACAGGAAACGCATCAGTTGTCAGAAATAATAAACTGAATTGCAATTTAAATTCACAAACATATCAAATTCCCGCCAGGCGATTGCACTTTATTATGAGTGCAATCAAGAGCCCCCATTGTGCGAGAAAACCACCAATTCTCTAGAACTTCGCCGCGCTTTCCTGCCGCTCGGGCAAACGCACTAAGCTAAGCTCCTCACGGACTTCCTCACAGAACATTCTGCACTCAACTACCATCTTAACGAGCTGGGCATACGTCTGTCGGATATGTGCCGATATGCGCCACAACTCATTTGACCTGGTTGTTTGCGGGTGTTATAAACTGATAGACAAAGATATTTAAATCCAACCTGTGGCATTAAGGAAAAGTATTAGTTTATCAATCTTTTTGGAAATTTTTTTGAGGTCGTCGAAGGTGGGTTTGCTAGAGTGGGCTGCCTGACCCTCGTTTATGCTAGACATTTACACAGGAAATCATGCAGAGATTGTTTTTCGCTATTATCTTTGCAACTACGGCAGAAACTGTAGTGGAGGATACCTAGCGTGGCTGCGTGGTCTCCTATTGGCCAGTGGCCTAACGGCTACGATTCTTGCAATATCTGGGCTTGATCTGCTTAGTAGTTTTTTGTTTGTTGTAACCGGACCATACCTTCCTTGATATGAGGCAGTTGTTAAACCTGTTCTACGCTTGGTTGGGCGTCATAAAGAAGTGGTGTTGAATATCGGCATCGGCTCTTTCGTTACCGTCAGTTTTACTATGGCCACGTGAGTGTGACCCTGCACTGAACTCGTAGTTGGTTTAGTTCTTCATTGCTTTACCAGTTTTGAGGATATAGCGGCTTGGCTGTTTTCGAAGAAAGTACTATTGTAGATGGGTGTTGAAGAATTTTTCAGCATACGGCAGGTTTCCCGAAGAGTAAGGATCTCTGCTTGAAAGACACTGGCAAAATTTTCCACGGTTGTAGGAGAACTTGCTATACAAAAAAAGATATTGTAGGTTGCAATGTGCCCGGGCTCCACAGAGCCTATTTTTGGCTGCATTTCCATATTCAACAAATGTTCCCCGTATATTTCAGGGAATTACGATCGATTCCGTGACGAGCCATTTTACTACTTTTTTACTTCAATATCAATCAGAAAAAGGTGCTCCCAAGAAGCAGCAAAGGTTCCGAAAAATATTTTATTTATGAGTCAAAACTCCATCTCAATAATACCAAAATCAGTTAAATCGAGATTTAAACTCGTTAAAACGCCAAGAACGACGATTTAATGAAATCTCGATTTAGCTGAATCTCGATTTAAAATTGGAGATTTAACTGCCTAAAACTTTGTCAATAATTGATAAAATGGCCGACGGCGATTTAGTGTTCACCTTAAATCTCGATTTAGAGCTAAATCGAAGTAAATAATATGG
The DNA here is from genome assembly GCA_917880715.2 of Matsumyia berberina. Taxonomy (NCBI): domain Eukaryota; kingdom Metazoa; phylum Arthropoda; class Insecta; order Diptera; family Syrphidae; genus Matsumyia; species Matsumyia berberina. Next base: position 93,387,138 of record OU862870.1, read on the forward strand.
GCGTAAGATGAAAGTGTTTTATAAATTAGTGTAAAAACCTTAGAAAAATATATAAAAAATAATGATAAGAATTAAATAAAAAAAAAAGTTAAAATTGAAGAAATACTTCTTTAAATCGATGTTTTATACACATTTTCAATTTAACTATGATCACTGGCACGAGAAGCGCGCTGTCGACGAATGGAGAATAGTTGCAGAACTGAGATTCGCAAGTTTTACCAAATAGTGAGAAGTATAGAAAATATTTTACAATGAAAATTCTTATGTTCACAAACGATATATGTACATAACTTCTTTATAACTACTGCACCTCTGTCAATCAAGTTTCCGGTCATTCCTTCACTTGCCGACTTGTCACCTCGTATAGTGTCGAAAGCTAAATCAGCTGTGGGTTTTACATCTAGCTTAGGTCATTAACTCCTTTACATATTAGTGTACATACAAAAAAAATAGCTGGCGCTACAGCTCGGGATGAGCCAAGGCCTAGCTTCTCACAACCATTCATGCTGTGCGTGTTATATTTTTCGCAAGAATGGAAGGGACCCACAATTTATTGCCGACTTCGAACGGCGAATTGAAAAGCTCTTTCATGACAAGTTACACTCCTGGAAGCTTGGCGTTCCCAGACGATAGGTGGTGACGCGAAAAATGTTCGGTGGACATGGCTGGGGCTTGAACGCACGCCGCTCGCTCAGCAGTTCAACGCACTAACCACTGAGCCACGGCGACCACAGTTAGTGTATACTAGCTGGTACCCGCGACTACGTCCCCGTGGAAAGGCATCACTTTATACCCTATATCCTTCAGAGATTAGTTAAGAGGCCTCTACCCAAAATGTCGAACTCAGATTCGAACTTAGCGTAAAAATAAACCAAACAGAAAATGTAATTGTATAAGATAAATAATAAAAATACGGGATAGAGATTTTCGAAAATTTTTAGTTTATTTACATAAAAACAAACGGCAAGGGCGATACGACGACGTTTGCCTTGCTTTGTCATCGAACAACAAATTTTGAATGAATGTATTATGCAGGTATCATAGTATGTATTCGTGTATAGTTACTCTTTTTTTCATAATTTCAGAATCTTCTTATTGTTCGTATATTCTTGTTGTTCGTATTATTAATTTTGTTTGATTTCATCAGTTTGAGGGCATTTTTTCATATTTTTTTTTAGGAAATATGTACGTACATATATGTAAACACATGTATACTAAAAACCTACATGTGTATGCATCCATACAGGTAGAGGTGAGATTTCGGACTTGGTCCAGCCATTTCATACAGAGCACGCCTACCTGATGGCACAGATTCCATGGCACGTCTCGGAAACCGAGTTGGGGAGATGCGTTGAAAGTGCCCAAACCATCGAAGTATGGACCTTTCCGCTCGAAGAAGTAGCTTTTCGACATTGAGTGCCTCGCTTATTTTGGTGTTCCTAACTCGATCTCGACGAGTTACCCCAGCAATAAAACGAAGAAATCTTATTTCGGGAGCTTGTATCCGCGATCTTATTCTTTCGGTCATTACTCAAACCTCGTGACCATATGTGAGGGTCGGAACAAACACTGAATTGAAGACGGATAACTTAGCTCCGATGCCAAGTTCAGCCCTCCTCATAACAGAATGACCAAGCTGTCTTAAAACTGCTCCAGCCTGACTAATCCTTCAGTATAACTCAGTAATACTCCTTCCATCACTCGTGAATAAGACCCCGAGATACTGAAACTTCTCAACCTGTTTCAATGGGTCTCCACAAATATGCAACTTGCATTGAACCGGCGCACAGTGGGGCAAGATACCCCGAAAACTGGAATCAAATCATTTGTTGGACAAAGCGCGCTATAACTATTTTTTTTGTTGATCGATTGTTAAAAAAATAAAAAAAACTCACAATTTCTTTTTAAGCCCTTATTTTTGTTTTTATTTCATATTTTATTAACTTTCCAACAAATATTAAATAAAATTAAATCAAAAATTAAACACAATGCTTTACATACTTTTCAAATATTTTTTAAACATAGACACTATTATTAAAATATAAAAAAATAATCATTATTCATGATTCTTTTGCCGCAGGGCAATGGGTGCAGGCTTGAAGGTGTAATTTTAAATAATGAAATTTTTGTTCCAACGTTGCCATGCCAGACTCCTTCATTATATTAAATAACTCCATCCGTCTTAAAAATAAGTCATTTGAATGTGAACCTGCACCAAAACGTAAGAGGTTAAAAATAATATAGGTATTTTGAACCAATATCGAATGAAATGGTCGTTTGGAAAAAAAATCAAATAAAAAAAAGGAGCAAGTACGAGCACCCGTTTCCTTTGGAATTGTGCAGGTCATAAGTCAAGTTATATGCTTATTTAAAAATTTCGGCGACAACGCGTGCGTAAGCTTACTTTAACCTTAAGTATTTACAAGGTATTAAATAAACTGCTAAGAACTATATACACCACGCTTTGCAAATTAATTACAAAAAAAAATACTTGCCACTTATTTTTCTTCGCGTTTAAAATACAACTAATGTGCTGATTTCAACTAAACGGTTTGAAGTGGGAGATCATGTAAAAGAGTTAAATGAGTAATCTTATGATGCATTGCGATGTTTTATAACGGGGAAAAAACAAAACATACTTATCTCTCTCATTTCATTTTTTGGATTAATTCCGACCTTGCCATACAGGCGGCTCCACTGTGCGGCGTTCGGAAAATTACCATTACCTCTGATTTGTTCACGTTTACCTTCATCCCAGCTTCAACACAGACGGCGACCAATCTATCTCTTGCGCACTGAAGTTCGGTCTGAGTGGACGTAAGGAGGACCAAGTCATCAGCGAAAAGCAGATGACTTATCCTTAAGTCTCCCAATTCGAACCTTTCCTCGCCACGGTTGCGCTGTAACATCCAATCCACATATACAATGCAAAGCAGAGGTGGCAAAAAGCACCCCTGGCGAAGGCCAACGATCGAAAGGTGTCGAGGAACAATCACCCTAGTTTGCCAATCGCTAGGTGTTTCACCGCATTCCCATGCCACTGTAATGACACGAGAGAGCCATTCCACTCCCTCTTTACCCAAAGCCTTGACCATTTCTGGTCGGATTTCATCCACACCCGCAGATTTGCCAACTTTCAGCGCTTTAATCGCTAAAGTCACCTCCTCTACGGTGGGACTATTCTCCGCCCTACTCAAGACCATGAGTCAACCATCCTAAGTGTCCTGTTTGGGATTGAGCAGCTCCGAAAAGTGCTCGCCCCATCTGCATAAGATGTCCTTCAAAACTTTAGAAATCAAAAAAGATTTTTTTTCAAAAAATAACGACACGGAATATTACGTACATATTTCTAAACGCAAACAACAAAAATTACTTTTGCATGTATACATACATTCTTTATCCTTCATTAGTATAGTACAATGTAAAACACTCAAATCAACCTAACACAAATGAAATATTTTTCGAAATTGAAAATAAAACTTCTCCGTTGTCATAATGCCGCTCATCATCATAGTGCTCCAAAAGCGAACTAAAAAGTGAATGTATACGCTATAAAACGTTGAAATTTCGAAATTGACGATAAAAAGCGTTCACGGAAAATGCAATATTTTCCAACAAAAACTGTGAAAATCATTTATTTTTTTCTTTGAGTCGATTAACAAAATAACAATTCATCACCTGATAACAAATTATATTTAAAAAAAAAAAGAATTTACATACGAAATTCATAGTTCAATTTCACAAATTTCTTTGATTTTCAAAACTAAATGTTTCAAAAACCAGATCGAATTTCAAAATTCGTCTCGACCACATTGGAGACCTATTCATTACCTATCGATAGAATCTAATATCATAAAATTCGTTAAACGTTTTACTATTCAAAAGTTGCACGCCGTATTGCAATTTTACCAAAAATATCAAAACATGGCTTTTAGTTTTTTAAATAAATCGTAAACGGAAAACAATTTCAAAAATCTGGTCGGTCATTTTGTAGAGAAGACTTCATTCTTCAAAATGCTTTAAAAATCATGTCAATAAGTTCAGTGAGCGCTTCAAAAACTTGCACGCCGTTTCGACAATTTTCCATTTTTGTTCGTTTTTTGGGTAGAGGACTCTTATAAAGAGATACTCGACTTCCGCTCCCCTATACCCGCGACACCTATTTGTTTACATTGTGTAGTTGTAGCGCCATATTGCTTTTTCTCGCTGACAGCTCTCGCCTGTGAATACGTGTGAGGAAAAAGCAACAACACTTTGCACGGTCCCTTTAAAAACGATGCGGTGGATTTGTCTTATGCCACAATCATCTAGACAATTTTTGATTTTTTCAAAGCACTTCTACGGACTAATTTTTAGAGCTATATACCTAGTTGGAATCCCTACAGCTTAAGACCGAATTATCGTTTCATTAATTTCATCATCATCATCATCATCTTCCAATGGCCCGCTTATCCACTATGAGGGTCGCGGGTTTAGGGAGCTTAAGTGGACTCTCCACATTTGCCGATCTTCCGCCATCGACTCTAACTCATCAGGGGCAATCCCCATACGGGTAGAGGTGAGATTTCGGACTTGGTCCAGCCATCTCAACCTAGGCCTGCCCAGGGGACGCGTACCCGATGGTACGAATTCCATGGCACGTCTTGGAAACCGAGTTGGGGACATGCATTTGACGTGCCCAAACCATCGAAGTATGGACCTCTCCGTCCGAAGAAGTAGCTGCTCGACATTGAGTGCCTCTCGTACTCTGGTGTTCCTAACCCGATCTCGTCGAGTCACTCCAGCAATACAACGAAGAAATCTCATTTCGGCAGCTTGTATCCGCGATCTTATTCTTTCGGTCATTACCCAAACCTCATGACCATAGGTGAGGGTCGGAACAAACATTAATTTACAGTAGTTAATTTGGCAAATTCAGAAAACTCTTAAAATATCGGATTCTAAATTGGCGGCTTAAATTTTCGGCATTTTTTATTCCCCACATCGAAATGAGAGCAAAAATCTGCTGTTATAATGTTCGTAGAGTACAGCCATTTTTCTTGACTTAATATTCCAGTCTTCTAATCATGGAATGTTATATCAAGTACTGGAATATTTAAAATGATATTCAGTTTATTGTGAATATGTGCAATCTAACGTATTTAGAACAATTATTCTGATTGAAAAGTAAGATTGCCCAGTCGAAATACAATAAATATACGAAATTGGCTCAGAAAAACACAAACGTATGTTTTCGTGATCTAAATAGTTTTTGTTGAAGTTCATCGTCAGTGTTCTATTACAAAAGATGGAGAAAAAACATTAAACACAAAAAAAAAGTTTCCTGCGTGGGCAAAATTTTACGCCCTAGACTTGTTCTGGAATGTAAAATTAGATTAGGTATTCAAATATATTCGAAATTCTTTCAAACGTTCTTTACATAATACAAAAATTCTAACAATTTTGTATTTTTATTTCCTATAAAGATTCCGTTAAATTCAAATATTTTTAAAAAGGCAATAGTTGCTGAACATGCTCCCCACACTGTCGTCGATAAGCCGCCATTAGGCGTGTTTTTTTGAAACCTAGCCAGTCAGTAGTTGCTAGCAAAGTCAAATTTTATACGTAAAACAAATACAACAACCAGCTGGTTACAACTCTTGCTTTTATCCCCAGTCAAAAGCAACTGGCTAGGAATTTTACGATATCCCATGGCCAGGGGGCGCCGAAAGCGATGTTTTTCGTTGGTTGTTCTGTTTTTTTGACATTTGACCGTCACCAGTGTTGCCACGAAGAAAAAAAAATCCCGTATCAAATTTGCGTAGCAAAACTAAATTTGCGTAGCAAAAGCGTAGCCATTGAAATTCCAGTGGAACCCCAGCCCGCATTCAGGCACATTTCAAGCATATCCCAAGAAATATATACTGCTTGTGTAGGGTAAGGTAGAACAGTAACATAAGTTGGAGTCGTGGAAGTGAATAATTTGAAATTACGTCCGTTTAATCTTTTTTTAATTTGTGATTGAGATTGTGAGGGGTCTAAAAACTACAAGATTCTTGTTAAAAGTTCGTGTTTTAAAAAAGCATAGCAAAAATTGGGATATTAGGGAGAGTGCGTAGCAGCGTAGCAAATTTTACTTTTTTTGGAAATCGCGTAGCAGTTTTGCTACTATCGTGGCAGCACTGGCAGCGCTGGATGTCATAGGAACGAAATCACACGTACCAACTTGACGGTATAAAAAGTCGACTGGGTTTGGCTGGCTGGGAATCGTCTAAATGAACGACTGGCTAGCTAGGTTTCAAAAAAAACGCCTATTGTGTGGTGAATATCTGGATTTTGCTACATATGTTCTTCGAGTAGTCCAGATTTTTGCGAACATATGTTGGACGATTTCCCGCCTTTTTGGGTTATGTCCAGATTCTTGAACATATGTTCTCGATTTGCCACCATCTTTGGGTGGATGTTTGTATTTACGCACATTTGTTAACAAAATGACACAGTATGGGTAAACACAAACATTTTATGGGAATGCAGCTTGTGGACATTGGAAAATTGGCTGGAAAGACGAGTATCTCTGTAATCCCCGTAAACAACATTCCTGGCAACGGCAGTATTTCTTTCCCCCCTAGTTGTAGCCCACAACGCAAGATCAAGAATATACACAGAAATATACATTTGTATGTACTTACATGTGCAAATGATTTCCTGCCAAATAGGTAGGATTATGTATCGTAGAATATTTGTGTTCAAGTAAATGCGACTACAACAAAAAATATTTCCATCATGAATAGATACCGCTGAGTGAAGAAAAGCAGCACAAAGAAAAATGAAAAAACTACCCTTGTCCAACTGGGCAAAACAAAAACAACACACGATCACGAAACGATATATGCCGCTGACTACGGTTGCGTATTACTATAAATAGCCAAACTTTAACGTCTTGTTGGCCCACAGTCATAATTTTGAAAAACTGTAAAACACTTGTTTGATTAATTTTGTTCCAGAACCCACCAAATTTCAATTCCATAGTCCAGTTCAATTTTTTTTTTCGTGCAAACTTGAACACCCTGTAAAAGCTAAGTTTCGAAAAATCCCTTCTTAGTGGGTGTCTACGACCGAATTCCAAGTTTCTAGCACCAGCGGTTTGGGCTGTGCGCCTATCTCTGGGTCTGTCAGTCAGGACAAAGAGTTTTATATATATACTAGCGGACCCGACAGACGTTGTCCTGTCCTATACGACACGTTTTATCGATATGCTAACTTTCGATACTCTATATATTAAGTGACATTTGATATTGAGTTTGGCATTTTAATCTTGATTTTCATTTTGTTTAAATAATAGCAAACTAAGAAAATACTCAAATCATTTTCGTGACTTATTTTTTATTTTTATTAATGTTAAAAAATTAAAGTATTGAAATAAATGTTAAATTTTAATACTAATCTTATCTTAATGCGAGTTGATAAACAATGTTTTTTGTCAATCCCTGTGGTGTATAAATGAATAAACTTGATGGTTTGCCTACGCGAGAACACGCAACATATAATTGGCCATTTGAAAAGCACGAATTTTAAAGATCTAACCCACAAATGGACATTGTTTGGCCTTGTGACTTATTAATAGTCATTGCAAATGCCAAACGAATTGGAAATTGGAGGCGTCTAAATGGGATGGGCGAGTCTGAAGGGATCATTGGGATCCGTGGCAGGAGAACAACTTCACCTTGAAACTTAAAATGGTAGCTTTAAGAACATTGCCCTTGATTTCTGTTATGACCAACCGTGTGCCATTGCGTAGCATAGGTGCATTCAAATTCCGAAGCTAAATGGTGGACCAATTTTTAAATCAGGTTATGTGGTGGCATTCCCGGTAAATCCAGTGAATTCAAGAATTCAATAGGATAGTTGAAAGCTTCATCAGGATCGAGAACAGTGTCGATCGACTTGAACGACATCTCATTGCCAGGCAAGGACTGTTGTATTTTGAAATTAATAGCGTCAACATCGATATTTTTTGCGGTCAAAAAAGCTCGTTCACGTAGCCACGTATGATTTCTGTAATTAGCGCACAAATTTGCGAATATGCTTTCAATCAAATCATTTTTCGTGGCTACCATGTTGCAAAAATTGTCTAGCAATTTTATACATTGTATATTTTCATGCAATAGAATTTTCCCATTGCCAATGTAGAGAGCAATTGTTCGGAGAATTTCGTTAATTCTGGAACTCCATCTTAACCTTCGCCGATGCCGCAGCCTTAATAAGGCTTTTTTTTACTTAGCCGTAGTCAACACGAAAAGGGGAGGTGTTTTTAGTGAGTAAGAATCTCACACTACCATGAGCACGTGCGGTAGATCCTCATGGTGTCTCATGAAAGATTTTCACCTACCCTCGCAAAAAAATTTTTTCGGAGAATGACCGTGCCAATGGATCGTTCTGCAGTTGAACACGCATATTTATGTTAAGGCGTAATGTATGGACATGTGGCCATAGGTATGATTTTTTCAAACATGCGTTAATTTCGTCCGCATATGTAGCGCGTGGAATGACCGCCAATGTCTGTCTAAAATCACCGGACAGCAGCAGTAGAGCACCACCGAAAAGTCTGGTATTATCGTATTATTAGCGGACCCGACAGACGACGATAATATACATATATTCACGCAATTATACATACAAACATTTAAAAAAATAAATAAATAGCTGGCGCGACAGCTCGGGATGAGCCAAGGCCTAGCTTCTCGCAACCATTCATGCTGTGCGTGTTACATTTTTCGCATGAATGGAAGGGACCTACAATTTATTGCCGACTCCGAACGGCGAGGTGAGAAGCTCTTTCATGACAAATTATACTTCCGGAGGCCTGTCATTCCCCGACGAGAGGTGGTGCCGCGAAAAATGTTTGGTGTTTTCCTGGCTGGGGCTTGAACCCACGCCGCTCGGTCAGCAGTCCAACGCACTAACCACTGAGCCACGGCGCCCACAAACATTTAATATTGAAAAAAAAAAACGAAATTGAAATCAAATTGAAATAAGTGACATCAGGGCCACCTTTATAAATATGAATTATTCTCAGCAGGTCAGTGAATCTAAACCATTCAGGGACTCGCTCAAATACACACACAAAATTTCATTTAAATCGGTCCAGACGCGTAGGAGGAGTTGCATTACATACACACGTACAGAAGAATTATATATATTAAGATGTAGATATCGTTATTATAAAGGGTGGTTAAATTTTAAGGGCCGATGTTGAATGTGAACCACACCTAAACGTCAAGTTTTTTTCTGCATTTCATTTGTCATTTCTCAATTTCAGACTAACTCAATTTGAACCATGGAAAGATACACAATCGAGCAACGCGTTAAAGTTATTCAGGCTTGTTATGAAAATGGGCGTTCAAATCAAAATGCATATCGTGCACTTCGTGATTTTTTCGGTCAATTTAATCGTCCAAATGTGCGTACAATCGGAAAAATCGTGCAAAAATTTGAGCAAACCGGGTCTGTAGGAGATGTGAAAACACCAGTGCATGCTCGTACAGCTCGTACTGCAGAAAATATTGCTGCTGTTCGCGATAGTGTGGCTGAAGAGCCGTCCACCTCAACTCGTCGTCGTGCCCAACAATTGCACCTCTCACGCTCGTCGTTGATGAACATTATGCATAAAGACTTGCATTTACACGCTTACAAGGTGCAATTGACTCAAGAACTAAAGCCACTTGCCACACAGCTAACGAAAAAATGGCTCTTTTGCGCGCAAAATTCAATGGCCGTGTTATCTCACGTGGTGGCGATGTCAATTGGCCGCCAAGATCATGTGATTTGACACCGTTGGATTTTTTTCTTTGGGGTTATTTGAAAGAAAAAGTGTACGTCGATAAGCCAGCAACAATTCAAGAGCTAAAGGATGAGATAATTTGGCACATTAACGGCACAGAACCTCAATTATGCTTCAGCGTCATCGAAAATTTGGACCATCGGATGGAGGTGTGCGGCCGAGGTCGCGGCGGCCATTTGGCCGATATTTTGTTCCATACATAATTGAACCATACCAATATTATCATAATAAAAAGAAATGACAATAATTTCCTAAATAATTTGTGTTTTATTCAAAATCAACATCGGCCCTTAAAATTTAACCACCCTTTAATAGGCAACCATGATTTTTGTGAGTTCTTTGATGCCCGAACCGATGAACCGATTTTTATTAACTACGTATGTATGTATCATGAATGAAAAATATAAGATTACGCCGATTTGTCGTAAAAATTGGATTTTTTTGCGCAACTACGTAGTTGGTGACAAATCATGAGAGAATGTGACTTTTATTTTCTCTTGAAATTAAAAATTGTGTGTTTTCAGTTTTGTTTGTCATTATTGCTTAGAATTGTTTGTATATTTTCATTTTTTAATTTCAAAATTTTGGCATTTAACTCAAATAATTTGACAAAAAAAACTAGCAAAAACAAATTTCGTGAGAGACACGAGCGACGTCATCAAAAAGAGAGAATTTATGCGCACGACGTAATCTTATACAATATTTTTCATTCATGTGTATGTATATGGAAGAAATTATTAATGCGGGCATTATTCAAATTGCCCGGGCAATGTGAGTAGTTGGCTTTTATACGCAGCAGGTAGTTTGGTGCCTGCAGGTTTAGTGCTCTTACTACACAGGTCCAGTCGGCTGAGTTCAACGCGTTCTTAACGTCAAGTGTTATGACAGCGCAATACCGTTTTCTTCCTCCTAGCCATCTTTTCCGTTCGAATGCTTGACGTGCTAGGTCGCACACTGCTTATTTTGCATGGATGGTGCTTCGTTTCTTTCTGAAACCAAACTGCCGGATACAGAGCCCTGAGTCCCCTTCTGTATACTGCTCCAGTCTTGCTCGTATGAATTTCTCGAGCACTTTCCCAAGCGTATCTAGCATGCACAGCGCCCTATATAATGACCGAAGCTCAGGTCGTTTGTCACCCTTTAATATGAGTACCAATCGTTGTCGTTTCCACTGCGACGGGAATTGTTCTTGCAAACTGTGTATAGTTGTGTGGTTTTGACTGCTCCCTTTAGGACGGAGTTTGGGATCCCATCAATCGGTGGGGTCTTGTTTGATGGGTCCCGTGGCTACTACAACTTCCGCAATTGTGACTGATGGCACTGTTTCCGTATCATCTGCTGTTTCTGCTGGTAGTATGAGACTATCCTTCCTCAGGAACAGGCTGCTGAAAAGTGTGTTCATGGCAAAACAAGGCACATCTGATCAAATTTCATTTCACAATTGTTTTCTTTTCCTTTAATAATTAACAAATTAATTACCTTTTGTTTTAACTTTTGCGCTAAATACTGCATGTCTATTGTAAAAGATATTGTTCAATAAATCTAAATCTGAATGTGTAGAATAAAATGTCAAGTGTGTTTAATATAAGTAGACAATTACATAAAAACCCACCCGGCTTCGTACGGGTACAATTAAGTTATTTGATTATTGTTTTTTGATATGTTTCGCTTTATTATAGCCTTGTTTTAATTAGCAAAAATATAATAACGTAAAACATCATATTGTCCTGAGCCTACACAGGGGACGTTTACCTGATGACACGGATTCCATCGCACGTCTTGGAATCCAAGTTGGGGAATGCGTTTAACGTGCTCAAACCATGGAAGTATGGACCGTTCCGTTCGAAAAAGTTGTTGCTCGACATTGTGTTCCTTGTATATTCTGATGTTCTTAACTCGATGGAACGAACGAATACCTCAAAAAAATCTCATTTCGGTAGCTTATTCTTTCGGTCATTACCCAAATCTCATGACAATAGGTGAGGGTCGGATCAAACACACAAAAATTGTTCCAGCCTGACCAATTTCACAGGTTAAATCAGTACTGCTTCTTCCATCACTCGTGAATATGAACCCGAAATACTTAAACTTCTGAACCGGTTTCGATAGAACTCTACTAACATGCAGAGTGCATTGAACAGGCATTCGAGACATTACCATTACTCCTGATTTGCTCACGTTTACCCAGCTTCAACGACAACGAAGCCATCAAGCGGTCGCTGAAGTTCGGTCCAGATGGTTCGAAGTAAGTCATCAGCGAAAAGCGGATGGCTTATCCTTAAGTCTCACAATGCGAACCGTTCTTCGCCACGGATGCGCTGTAACATCTAATCCATGTACACAATGAAAAGGAGAGGTGACAGAACGCACCCCTGGCGAAGGCCAACGCCCGCAGTGAAAGATGTTTATGTAAAGCTATTCACCCGAACACATCTCCTACAGTTTGTGTACGGAAGACCGAATGGCCTTCAAGTGAGAACCGTCCATCCCATACTCCTGCAGGGTGCCATGAAATAAAGCTGAGCGAAATAACGCCAAATTTCAGAATTCGGCTTGATTTCATATTTTGAAAGGAAATAAGCCCGAACTCTTTCTCAAAGTGAAATAAACCCGAGTCGGCCGTATTTCGCTTTGAATTTAATTTCACATTTCGATAAGTTTACGATAGAGGTTTTCGGCCGTTCCGTAAAGAATTTGAGAAATAATAGAATAGAAATTCGCGCGAATTTTTGGACTATTAATTGCCCCTTTATCGAATCGACTTTATTTCCATAAATAATGTCAAACTGCGACAATTTCTATACATACATACATAGATTTTCAATGACCCACTTATCCACATCTCCCGACCTTCCGCCATCGAAACTAAATCACCAGGGCCTATCCCCATACGGGTAGAGGTGAATTTTCGGACTTGGTCCAGTCATCTCATCCTAGGTTCACAGACGGCGACGAACCTATCTAGTGTTCGTTGAAGTTCGGTCTGGGTGGACGCAAGGATGACAAAGTCATCAGCGAACAGCAGAAGACTTTTCCTTAAGTCTCCCAATTCGAACCGTTCCTCACCAAGGCTGCGCTATAACATACAGTCCATATACACTATGAAAAGGAGAGATGACAGAACGCACCTCTGACGAAGTCCAACGCCCACAGTGAAAGGTGTCGACTTAAAGCGGTTCACCCGAACGCAGCTCTTACAGTTAGTGTACAGAGATTTAGTGGCCCTCAGAAGAGAACGGTCAATTCCATACTCCTGCAATACGCTCCAGAGTTTATCTCGAGGGACCCAATCATATGCTTTCTCCAAATCCACAAAACAACTGTAGATAGGTTTGCGTACTCCCAGGCCTTCTCAAGTAGCATTCTGAGAGTGAACAGCTGGTCGGTTGTACTTCAACCTGGACGAATGCCGAACTGCTCATCGCCGGGATATCCGCCCTACTCAAAAGCATGTGTCTGCCATCTTCAGTGCTTTGTTCGCGATTGAGCAGCTTCAAAAAGTGCTCACTCTGCGTAAGATGTCCTTTTTGCCGGAAAGAAGTACACCACCTTTGGATTTAACTTCTTCAGTGATATTAAACTTTCTCCCTCTGAGGCGGCGGGTAGTTTTCCAGAATCTGTGATAACGGCCCATTTTCTCGCCGAACTCCTTCCAAGACTGCTCCTTAGCAGTTTTAACAGCCAGTTTGCAAGTTCTTCGCACCTCCATGTACTGGTTTCGAGAAACTGTATCCACACCACAAAAGCTTTCTTCTTCTTTCTGATGTCTTCTTGAACTCCGGGTGTTTTAAACCATGCAGTTCTTTTCTCACCACCAGCCGCTTCACTCCGCAAACATCTCCTGCAGAGGCAATGACGGCTGTTAAAAACAAATGCCATTCTTCCTCCGCATACCTCCCGTGCAAACTCCTCCATCTTATCGCTCTGCAAACTCTCCTACCGTATACGTATCACCATCTATAGTTTATATTTTGCTAGGACAGGTGCTTTATCTTGAGATACAATTTGCGCAAGGTAGTGTGATCAGTTGACAATTCAGCCCCTCTCAAAACACGAACATCACACCATCCTTGTAACACACGATGGTACCACGAAGAAGTCTATTAGCGACTTCTGCTGAAGACTGACGGTACCATATGGATTTATTTATTGTGCGGAAAGAAGGTGTTCATAACGGACATGTCATTTGCAAACCAAAAGTAATACAACTGCAACTTGCTTTTGGTATAGTTCTGTTATTGATGAGCAACTGTCTTGAACTGTTAATTATTTACCTTTTTGCATCCTCTTATTAATTTTTTATATGCTACTACATTGCTTTTTAATGTGGATTTAAACAAGTGAGACAAAGAAATAGAGTCGATTTTAGGACCATAAAACTAACCATTTTCTAAGTGGATTCAAAATTCTTCTTGGAGCTTTATCCTCATATTACCCTTAATAAATTCCTTAATAAAGTTTTTCCGAATAACCCTAAGTTAGGGAGAAATCGTAAAAAGTTTGTCAAAAAAAATGTGGATTTAAACGAATGAGATGCAGTGTAATTGTTGTTGTTGTTTCTTCCGATGCAATTTAATTTGTTTTGAACAAAAATCAAAACAAAGGAGAGAAGAAAAGAAAATTCTTTAAGTTATTTATAACTGTTCTTTGTACTGTACTTCGGTGGTAAATGTCATTATAATTTTTGTAGTAAATTTCTTTGGTGAAATGGATTCAGAACAACTAATACCAGCAATTTTCGAAAGGCCTCCACCGTGACAGAATTGTTGTGGAGATGAAGTGGGAAGACAAAAAAAATTAGAAATATAGCATCTAGCATCGCATCGCTTTCTCACATCACTGTGCGCGTAGCTTAAACTAGGCTACGAAGGTCGCCGTCTTGTCAAATAGATAATGCTATGTCAATAAAATAAATAGAAACTACAGAAAACGCACAAAAAACTACAAATGTCAAACGGGTAGTTGTGTCTGGTAGTTAAAATTATTTCAACTTCAAGCTACCGCTACACTATCTGTTAGGACTTACGGCTTGCCGTACATTTAACTTTTTTCTCAACACGCATCACAGGACACAGATACCGCTACAGATTCACATTCTGATCAGGCCAACCAATGGTAATGTAATTGAACAACCATCGGTCACTATTATACATTCACTATAAACTAGCCAAGGGCTTCTCTATTTACTTTTGATACATGAAATGTGATGTGATGATCGGAAACAGCGATTAACTAAGTACTAGCTACATGTCATATGTATATTGTAAGTAGGTCGCTGTTTGACTCCCCACCCTCCTCATTTTATTCCTAGTAGAACTATTATCGTTCCCATGTCACCATGTACGTGCTTCAAAGATTAGAATAAAACAAAAGTGGCGTGGTTCAAATATCAATTATTTTTATTTTTTATTCTTTTTCATTTTAACATTTTTTTAAATTCAGAACATGCTTTCTTATCAATATTCCATTTTAGGGTGGGGGATATGTAATCTTACGTAGGCACCGTCCACATAATGTGAAAAGTAAACTCGTAAAACAAGGTTGAAGGTTATCAGCAGTTATCACTTGAAATAACAACCTTCTGGACGTAAACGTGAGATAAAAATAGCTGGCGCGACATCTCGGGTTGAGCCAAGGCCTAGCGTCTCGCAACCATTCATGTTGTGCGTGATGTATTGTTTGCATGAATGGAAGGGACCTACAATTTATTGCCGACTTCAAACGGCGAATTGAGAAGCTCTTTTATGACAAATTATACTCCCGGTGGCTTGTCATTCCCCGACGAGAAGAAGTGCCGCGAAAAATGTTCGGTGGACACGGCTTGGGCTTGAACCCCGCACACACAGCAGTTCAACACACGGCAACCATGGGAAGGTATTGATTAATAGTGACCAAGATTTAAAAATCACATAGCCTAAAGCAGATGATATGAAAAAATGGCATATATATGCCAGTGCCATTAGATGCATTTGCCAGCATAAAAGCCACGATGAAGTTAGTTTTAATAAAATGGCAACGGATGCGTCGTGTGTAGACAAAGTTGCGAGCATTCTGAAATTGAAAATATGCAGCTTTAATGACACGAGAGAACCATTCCAATCCCTCTCCCCCCAACGCCTTGAGAATTTCTGACCGGATCTCACCCACACCAGCCCATTTGCCGACATTTAGCGCTTTAATCGCCAAAGTCACCTCCTCTACGGTAGGACTATTCTCCGCCCTTCTCAAACCCCTACTCGCCATCCTCAGTGCTCTGATCGGGATTGAGCAGCTCCGAAAAATGTTCGTCCCACCTGCGCAAAATGTCTTTCTCATAGGAAAAAAGTACACCATCTTCGGATTTAACTTCTTCGATGGTATTAAACTTCCTTTCTCTGAGACGGCGCGGCGGATGGTCTGCCAGAACAGTTTGTAGATCTGTGGTCCCGGTCCAACTTCTCGCTGAACTCCCTTAAAAACTGCTACTTAGCTGTTTGAGAGTGTTCAGACGATATGCGAAAAAGTGGCAGATTGATTTGCAATTTGAGTGTCGCATATCGTCGGCATATGGTTTGACAGCATATGCGGACTGTCCCAAAAAGGTGTTCAGACGATATGCCAGTAAGAATCGCATCTGATGACGCAAAAATGACGTTAGATTCGCATATACCTATATGTCACTTTTGCTTATAATCTCCTCGTAGCTCAACTGTCATCATCATCGTTTTCCAAACCGCTTATCCACTATAAGAGTCGCGGGTTTAGGGTACTTAAGTGGACCCTCAGATCTCCCGTTCTTCCACCATCGACCCTAAATCATCAGGGGCTATCCCCATACCGGCAGAGGTGAGATTTCGGACTTGGTCCAACCATCTCATCATGGGCCTATCCAGAAAACATCTGTCTAATGGTTCGAACATCTGTCTGCGTTCGAAGAAGTAGCTGCTCGACATTGAGTGCCCCGCGTATTCTGAGGTTCCTAACTCGATCCCAGCGAGTTACCCCAGCAATACAACGAAGAAATCTCATTTCGGGAGCTAATATCCGCGATCTTAAGCTACGATCACGGTCAACGAAAACAGTCAACGCGTTGACTCGCTGACGTCACGAGAAAATTCGCCAATGCGAGACGGTGAATGTTGTCCCAAAATGCAATGACGTGTAATTTGTTTCAGCGCGATTCCCCTCTTCGGTGGAAATCCATTGACACGCAAAACGTTGACAATTACGCGACTTAACCAATTCCGAATACGTGGGCCGTTGAGGATGTGTCGAAGCGCGTTGACAGGAACGAAAATAGGTAATTTTTCGTGTTGGCGATCACACGACGGTGACAGGTTGTGTTAATGTAGGTTCTTTTTTTTTTTTGCTTCTTCGCCTTGAAAAACGTTAGGGGTTGCATTGAGCCAATGGTTCGTGGTAACGTTTTCACTTTTACCGCTGTTACTGCGAACGTAGCGAGAAATAAAAAAATTGGCCACATGTGGTATCAGTCGCTCTTTGGGAGAACACGCTAGACACCATAACAAGAAAGAAAAAACGCCACATTTATGAAATACATAATTTATTTAATTAATTTCATTTACACTTAATGACAAAAGTAAGAACAGAGCACGCACGCCGTTGTATTCATGTTAAAAATCAGTAGTAATTGAATTAGAAAACGAACAAATTTTTTTACTAAACGTGCTAGTGACTGTTCTCAAAAATTACAAAACAATTATTGCAAAATAACAAAACACAAAAAAAATATTTAAGTTTAACCAATAAAATCCAAAAAATCACGTCACAAAAGTAAGTATACACTAAATTGCAAAGTTAAATTTTTTGAAATTCCTATAACTAATAACACTTTATGGGATATCCTCCACAGCTGGAAACAGCTTTCATTCTCGAAGGCATCGATTAAACCAAGTTTTTTGTTTCGCTCGAGCTGATTTCAAGCCACTCTTCTTGCAGAGCCCGTTTTAAGCGATCTTTGGTTAAAATTTCGTGATTTTTCGTTTTTGGCTCGAGATGCTTCCACAGATGCCTAATCACATTTATATCTGACGATTGGGACGACGTTTTTATTTGGTTTCGAACGTGGTATAACATCCATTCCTTAAAGACATGAAGAATGTTCTAAGCGTCATTACCTTCTTTCAAGACAGATGACCCTTCCAGCGAAACGTGGATATAAAAAAAATTTGCATACGCCCAACTTCACACCTACCCCAAATCCAACAGTGATCCCAAGCAGAGGTGCTGCAGTGGGCAACATGCTCCCCCATACATATTCCACTGTTTCTGCATTATGGACTTACATATTTACATACATACATATGTATGTGGTTACTAAAGCCATCAAATTGAAAAAAAGAACCTTCCGGCAAGCGCCGCAAGCGGTAGGTGGATTTCTTATGTCATCTATTCTGATGGTGGGAACAAAATAGCGGACAAAAAATGTCCAATTTAAAAACGAATTTGTACTAATTACCTCGAAAATCAAAACCGAAAGTTGGGATTTATTTGAGTTGTGAATTGTACCGTTTGAGACATAAAAAGGAGGGGCGTAAACCGCCCCACTCTAGACCGAATTTTAAAAAGAATGTCTTATGCTAATCGAAGAAAATCAACAAAACAAGTGAATTCGACGTTTTTTTGAAGAAACACATACAAAAATTAGCAACCGTACGGTCAGCAGAAGACTAGATTCATTCGGATTGGTAGCCAGGAGACTACGAAAAAACCCATCTTTGACCTCAAAAATGAAAGCTGCAAGGTTGCAATTTGCTAAAGTTCATCAAAATTGGATCGAATATGATTGGAAGACTGTTATCTTGATTGATCAGAGGAAATGTAACCTCAATTCATCTGACGGTATCCAGTACGTACGGCGGATGCGCGGAGAAGATTTAAAAAAGGGTGCGTTTTAATGAGGAATAATTTTCCCCTAAGTTGTATGATATGGGGCTGCATTTCGTACTTCGGTCAAAGCGACTTGGTGTTTTGCACCGGTTCAATGAACGGAGACAGCTATATCGATGTCATAAGGGACCATCTAGAGTCTCCCATAGATGCCCTGTTTCCAGTCACTATTGATCCTATCTTTCAGGGTGATCCTGCGCCATGTCATCGGGCAAAAAAAGTAAGTTCCTTCATTATAAAAATCCATTGAGCATCAGAAATGAAATGGTGTAACTTATCCATAATTTTGTATCTTATGTGCCTCTAGGTGAAGGATCTTGTGGCAAGCATCGGTTTAAAAACACTAGACTGGCCTGGAAACAGCCCCGATTTGAACCCGATCGAGAATTGCTGAACTCTTTTAAAGGCTAAAATAGTATCCAGGAACCCAAAGAGAAAAGAAGAATTTAAAACTACAATTCAGGAAGCCTGGAAAAACGACATAACAAGAGAATACTGTCAAAACCTAGTGACTTCTATGCCACGGAGAATTCAAGCTGTAATCAAGGCCTGCGGTGGTCACACAAAGTACTAATCAACTTGTTATCGTCCAATAACGTACTTCTGATTTACAATTTTAAATAAAAATAATAATTGCTTTGTCGGATTTCAATCAAATTAGTTTAAAATGT
Source organism: Matsumyia berberina (assembly GCA_917880715.2). NCBI lineage: Eukaryota > Metazoa > Arthropoda > Insecta > Diptera > Syrphidae > Matsumyia > Matsumyia berberina. The sequence goes on from OU862870.1 coordinate 93,406,518, forward strand.
TTATCTGTTAAGTTCACTTTTTGTATTACATTAACACATTATTGTATTGCACTAAAACTATATATATATATATAGCTGGCGCGACAGCTCGGGATGAGCCAAGGCCTAGCTTCTCGCAACCATTCATGTTGTGCGTGTTAGATTTTTCACACAAAGTGAGAAGCTCTTTCATGACAGATTATACTCCCGGAGGCTTGTCATTCCCCGACGAGAGGTGGTGCCGCGAAAAATGTTTGGTGTTTTCCTGGCTGGGGCTTGAACCCACGCCGCTCGATCAGTAGTCCAACGCACTAACCACTGAGCCACGGCGGCACTAAAACTAAGATAGTAAAAACTTCCCAGATAAAAAATTTCTATGACAAAATTAACCATCAACAATTGCTGAAAGCATTTGCGCTGCGAAGTCCTTTCCCGTAATTCATTTATTTGAATTGTATGACTTATGGCATCATTGTACGAGGTTGTAAAAGTGATTTTTTATTTTAGGAAAGGTCATTAATGCACTTAATGATGCAACAACGATTTTATGAGTTTTTCCCGGTGTAGGATCAGCGTGCGATCATTGCTCGAAATCGACAGATCGTGTGAAAATACAGCATTAAATTGCAAAAGAAGTAAAGTGCAGACGTTGTTCAGTCCAAAGCGCAATTAAACGGTACAGGCAGATTGGTTAGCACACAAATCGCGAAAAATCCGGGAGGAAAAGATTATAGATTAAAAAGATTATTAGGACCGATTTTTAATACGACCTTCTCTAAAAACTCAGAGCAAAACCTCTTCTGAACTTGCTGCTGAGTTGTTAAAGGATCAGAGGAAAAAAATGTCTTGCAGAACCGTTAGATAAGGACTTAGGGAAGCTGGACGTCAAGGATGCAAAGCGAGAAAGAAGCCGTGGATCTCGGAAAAAACGAGAAGGCACGCTTGGAGTGGACGAAAAAACATGTACTTTTTACGGATGAAGATTGGTCCAATATTTTGCGGTCAGGCGAATTGAACTTTGAGCAACGTTTCATTTATGAATCACTTTTAATTTTGACATCAAAAAATGTAACTAATTTTGATGTTCTCTAGACGAATTTATTCTAATAAAATGAATTATTAATCATATCTGCTTACTTCGATTTTGTTTCATCTTATTTTTTTTTAGAATATGTTGATAATTTTAAGGGGTGGCTAATAAATTTGGCCAAGGCTGTATATGTATCTCCAATCGGTAATTCATATTAAATCAAGATTAATTAAGAATTAATTTTAATTTTGAAAGTAAGTTCGCAGCTCTCTACGAAACTGTGCTTCACCCCTCGCTCTTCTTACATGCAGGGAGTTCCACCAACGGATGGCGTTGACGAAAAATTGTCGCTTCGAAGACAAACAAGAGTAACCAGGATGTAAAAGTTGAGGGGATCTGTTAGAGGAACCAAACCGCAGCCTGTTAAAAAGACTGCAAGGTTGCTGTGTTTGAATAATATATATAATTATATAATAATTTGAATAATTGTATAAAAGAATGAGGGTTCTGAAGCACAGTAGGTGATCAAATGAGATATTGTAAATCTGTAAGGAGAAACTAGATATGCGATCAAGTCGACGCAAGCCAAATATATGTACATCGCGCGATATTGTTAAAGGCAACATTAAGCTTTATCCTACTGACAGCATCACAGTTGCAAAAAACTTCGCATCCATATGTAAGTATGGGTACAACTAGGGTTTTGGCCAGGAGCAATGGGGTGTAATACTGCAATGTCCATAACATATAAAGCACACCATAAACTTTACCCCCGGCCTCGTTGATGTGCATATCCCAAGACAGTGTCCTGTTGAACAACATGCCAAGATTTCTTGCAGCCGGAAGATAAACTATGGGTGAACCATTTAAATATAAGCTAGGAAAATAACTTAGGTCCAAAGCTTTCTTACTAATGACAAGGCATTTGGACTTCCGGGGATTGAAAACCAGACGACTACTATCCGCCGAATATACACAACCATTGATAAGACCAAGAGGATAGATTAAGTAAAATATATTATGTTGAATTAACACGGGCGTTTAATTTGTAAAACACAATAGTGGCGACGAGGATAAAGTTTAAAGTGAAATTCGTCAAGGAAATAAATATATATAAAACTAGCTGAATAATACCCGGCGTTGCTCGGGGTTATTACATTTCAATCCAGAAATCGACATCTTCTTCAAACAATTTATGAAAGACTTATCCTGATTATATAATAGGTATATCATAATCTCATCTTAAATCTGAATCGGAATTTTATATTCAACCCAATCGACTGTATTTAATTCTGTCACTTTTGCAAATGTAATCAAATTCTTTAAGTCGAACCCAACCTCCTTTAACTCTAATTTCCCCCTAACTCGAATTTCACTCTAACTCGAATTTCCATCTAACTCGAGTTTGTTCACCTATTGTCCCCCGTCAGTTTTCTTTCGAAAAGTCATCCTCCAAGTCAAATTCATTCTAAATCAGAAGTCCTTGGAATTTGAATATATTCGTTAAATAGATACATACATACATACATACATACATCCTTTGCAAAAAATAAAATCAAAACAAAAAATTTCCCTCCCGCAACTGGCAATGTTATATCTACATCAAGCACACACAATCCCATACCCAGCCTGTCGCGTCGCATCGGCGCGCTATTCCTTTATCTACTGAAAAAGAGAATCCATAAAAAAAAATTGCCAGGAAAAATGTGTAGACAATTGCGCATATGGGTAAAAAAGATGATGTGTCATCATAACAGTACCAAAGTTCACTCGCCCACAAATTGAACGGGCAAACTGATCCAACTGCGCTATGACCTTTTCCCACATTAACTCAATTCTCCAGAGTTAATTGAATTTGATAACCTGTGTATGCACATATGTACATACGTACATATGTTAATACATATGGAATGTAATAAATATATAAATACAAATGTACAGATGTATGTATATCCAATGTATGTATGTATATATAGGTATCTACCGTACCAACCACCAAATCATTACCCTGTACACACGAATAGATAGAAGCAAAGAACGAACAAAAAAAAAAAACAACAACAACACAGCAGAAAAGGAAATGAAAAACTACCCTTCTGAAACTGGGTAAAACAAAAACAACACGTACGCTCATCAACCGATGTGGCTCACGATCGAGAAAATATCTTTTCGTGTGCGGCAAGGAATTTCTTCTGACTTGCACCACGTTTTTGTTAACTGCTCGGCTCTTGATAGCGTTATAAAACATAGCCTATTATATGACCCGATGTACAACCATTCTGTGTACAAAATTTGAGGTTGATTAGTTTAGTAGTTTTCGCATGGGTAAAATCCAAACAAACAAACAAACAAACGGACAACGTTTCACTTTTATAATATTAGTAGTGATACATGTGCATATGTACAATAGCGTGGTCGTTATTTGTATGAAGGAAAAAGAAGTTAATATTTTTTTTCGAGCAACCTTATTTTTTATTCCTCTCTCTTAAAAACGAGTAAAAACAAAATTTCATGCAAATCGGAATATATTAACACGTGCCGCATTGAGTTTTAATCCCAAGGCATCCTCCACCATTGAACGAAAAATCGGATCAACGTTTGATGTTTATTTTCACAATGGGATTGATCACCCCAATGTATTGGATCCATTTACAAAAAGCTTGTAGATGAGGCTAGAGATGGAAATAACCGTTCCTTCATGATAACGTTCCACACGTTATCGTTCCAAAAAAATAACGTTCCGAAATCACGTTATTTTGTAACGAAGATATTCGTTCCGTCCAAGAAACTTCGTGTGAAATAACTTAGAGAGTTTTACGTTATTTTGTAACGACGACTTAATGCCTGAAACACAATTCTGCGTTAGTGCTACCGTTGAATGACGTTTAATGTTCAACCAAAGGAATTCAAAGGCACAAGCCCACAATCTCGCTTCGTGCAATCGTGCTACCGTTCTACGTTTGAGAGCGAAAGAGAGTAGAGAGGCAAACGTAATAATACGTCACGTAATGACGGGCTCTCTCAGAGGAAAAGTTCAACTGGATTGAACTTTTGGTGCGTTCTGACACTTCGCATCGCAGATTTTTTTTTTGTTTCAGAATATGTGTGTGGGATTTTGTGCAGACAGCTGATCAAATTGAGAATTTCAATTCAAGGCGTCTGTGAAGCACTTCCAACGTGACGGGAAAACGGTAGCACTAACGCAGAATTGTGTTTCAGGCATAATGCCTCGACTTGTTGAGTGACGTTTATGCCTGAAACACAATTCTGAGTTAGTGCTACCGTTGAGTGACGTTTAATGTTCAACCAAAGGAATTCAAAGGCACAAGCCCACAATCTCGCTTCGTGCTACCGTTCTACGTTTGAGAGCGAAAGAGAGTAGAGAGGCAAACGTAATAATACGTAATGACAGACTCTCTCAGACGAAAAGTTCAACTAGGTTGAACTTTTGGTGCGTTCTGACACTTCGCATCGCAGATTTTTTTTTTGTTTCAGAATATGTGTGTGGGATTTCGTGCAAACAGCTGATAAATTTGAGTATTTTAATTCAACGCGTCTTTGAAGTACTTCCAACGTGACGGGAAAACGGTAGCACCAACGCAGAATTGTGTTTCAGGCATTAATGTTCAACCAAAGGAATTCAAAGGCACAAGCCCACAATCTCGCTTCGTGCTACTGTTCTACGTTTGAGAGCGAAAGAGAGTAGAGAGGTAAACGTAATAATACGTAATGACGGGCTCTCTTAGAGGAAAAGTTCAACTAGGTTGAACTTTTGGTGCGTTCTGACACTTCGCATCGCAGATTTTTTTTTTGTTTCAGAATATGTGTGTGGGATTTTGTGCAGACAGCTGATCAATTTGAGTATTTCAATTCAACGCGTCTGTGAAGCACTTCCAACGTGACGGGAAAACGGTAGCACCAACGCAGAATTGTGTTTCAGGCATTACTCGTTCTATCCAAGAGAATTCGTTTCAAATAACTTGGAACGTTATTTGGAACGCAGCAGGGAAGTGGCTTTGGGGTGTGTTGTGTAATTTTGGTTTGTGGCGTCATTTTGGTGTGCGGTATGAGTTTTGTTTTTGTAGTTACTCATTTACGTTCGCTCACTGGATGATGGGGATGATTTGTGATATACGGCGAGGGTACAATCATCTCAGCGAGGATAGAATTTGGGATGCCTGTCCTGTGGAGTTTTTTTTTTTTGTGTATGGCGACATATGAATGTACATAATGTATGTAAGTTAACGACATCAGCATTATTCGTGCAACACTTCGCAAACGTTCCCCAGACTTGATACCAGACACCCAACCACGAGCATCCCATCCACACATTCCATTCCCACAGACCGATCATGCTCCAGTCATGTCGCTGACTTGACGTCTGGAGCCGACACCCGCCGTGTCTTATGACACATTCCTCTCCCACTATCCCATTCTTCCTATCCGCAGGTGCCGCTGCTTTTAGGTGTTAAGTAACTTTGTATTTAGATCTTAAGTCAGTTGTAAATTAGACATCAATAAAGAACGAGGCTTCTCCTCAAGAAAATAATTTTTTTAAGAATTTTTATTCAAAAATAATTTAACTGGCGCCCGAGCAGGGACCCGTGTCGCGCGTATTATTTAATAAATAAAAAAGCCAGTCCCTCAAGTAGTGCAGTGCTTTGAGCCAAAACCCTCAAGTAGTGTAGTGCTCATAAAAACGCGAAAAAAAGGCAACCAAAAACCCTCAAGCAGTGTGCGTGTTGTTTCGATACGGGTCTCTTCTAACCGCGATCGTGTTGTGGTGAAACAGTGAATAAAAACTGAAGGGCCCCGCAGTAGACCTACGCAATAAAGTGCAGGAGGAACCGGAAGTTCAAAGAGAGCTAGCCGCACCACCCGATCAACCTGGAACATGAAGATAGCAGTAATTATAGCGTAAGAAAGTTTATCATAAGAAATTAAAATATATTTTATACTCTGGGAGACTAGAAATTTAAGTATAGTGAAGATTAATTAGAATCAGTGCATTAATTAAGATTAATTTGACAACTAAATACCGGAACAACTATTTTTTTTTTAATATAAGAAAATGCCTACCACAAGATCCGCAAGTACCGCCAATACAGGCGCTCAAAATACCATTAGCCCCGAAAGTATTGTAATTATGGATACTCCAGTCGAAAATCCAAACCTTTCCTTCCGATCAAGTGCTTCACAACTAGACCCACAGCAACAGCCCAGAACAACGCCTGAATTAGATAGCCTTATTGCATCAATAGTTCTCCGAACACTCGAAAATCAAAACCTGAAACATACCCTCAATTCTCTAGTAACCCAATTTCCAAAATTATTTTCTGAAAATGACGAAAAATTGACATTCATCACAAACGTTAAAGGCGAGATAAGAACCTCTACCGAAACCCCCGTTTATTCAAAATACTACCCCTACCCTATGTCCCTTAAGGACGAGGTAGAAAATCAAATAGGACAACTACTACAGGACGGCATAATAAGAAAGTCGAAATCTCCATACAATTCACCGGTATGGATCGTGTCGAAAAAACCCGACGCATCCGGAGACAAGAAATATAGACTCGTTATCGATTATAGGAAATTAAATACCGTAACTATAGCAGACAGATACCCAATTCCATCAATTAATGAAGTTCTCTCCCAACTCGGGAACAACAAATGGTTCACCGTACTAGATCTGAAAAGCGGTTTTCACCAGATTCCGTTAAGGGAATCTGACATCGAAAAGACAGCATTTTCCGTGAACCATGGGAAATACGAGTTCACACGACTTCCCTTTGGGCTTAAAAACGCGCCCTCGATATTTCAGCGAGCAATCGACGATATACTTCGTGATTATATCGGTAAGATTTGCTACATTTATATCGATGATATAATAATATTTAGTAAAGACGAACAAACGCATTCCCAAAATATTAAACAGATTTTTCAAACACTAGAAAACGCAAATGTCAAAGTTCAACTAGACAAATGCGAATTTTTTAAGGACGAAGTCGAATTTCTCGGCTTTGTAATCTCATCAACCGGCATAAGTACAAATCAATCAAAAGTAAAAGCAATTCTAGATTTTTCCCCTCCTAAGACACTAAAAGAATTAAGATCATTTTTAGGCCTGTCCGGCTACTATAGACGTTTTGTTAAAGATTACGCAAAACTTGCTAAGCCACTAACTTCCTTACTCAGAGGCGAAGAAGGCCGCATGTCAAAAAATATTTCAAGCAAAAAACCTGTACACTTGGATGCAGAAGCGACCGAAGCATTCGGGAAAATAAAAAATACACTCGCTTCAGAAGATACAATCCTAACATACCCAGACTTCAACAAAGAATTCCATTTAACGACCGACGCTTCAAATTTTGCGATCGGCGCAGTACTAGAACAAAACAATAAACCAATTACTTTCATATCCAGGACATTAAACAAAACTGAGGAGAACTACGCCACCAACGAAAAAGAAATGTTGGCAATAGTTTGGGCACTCGGCTCCCTCAGAAGCTATTTATACGGATCAGCGAAAGTAATCATTTTTACAGATCACCAACCCCTAACCTTTGCCTTAAGCAACAAAAATCACAACAGTAAGATAAAACGGTGGAAATCTTTTCTCGAAGAATATAACTACGAGCTAAGATATAAACCAGGAAGAACTAACGTAGTCGCAGATGCTCTCTCAAGAGCCCCGAATCTTTCAAACATTAACTCCATGTCAACAACACAACATAGTGATGAAAGCTCATCTCATGAACTCATCCCTTGCGTAGAAGTCCCAATAAATGTGTTCAAAACCCAATTAATATTATCCATAGGAGATAACGATAACTACAAACTAGAAAAACCCTTTCCAAGCCACTTCAGACACTTCTTCGAACGACCCTCTTACACCAAAGAAAGCCTTATATCAATATTTAAGAGATATCTGAATCCTTTAGCCATCAACGGCCTTAAAACCACAGAAGAAGTCATGGGGATAATACAAGAAATATATCCCTTATACTTTAAACGATACAAAATCCGCTTCACTCAACTTCAAGTTCACGATCTAACGAACGTTAATGACCAGGACGAAGAAATATTAAAAACACACAATAGAGCTCATAGAAATGCCTTAGAGAACAAAATCCAAATTTTAGAAAAATTCTATTTCCCGAAAATGACATCTAGAATAAAGAACATAGTCAAACAATGCCTTATTTGCAAAAAACACAAGTACGATAGACATCCAAGTAAACCGGTACTAAAAGAGACACCCATTCCCCAATATCCAGGACAGATCGTCCATTTAGACATTTACATAACAGAGAAAGAGTTAGTACTGACCGCCCTAGACAAATTCTCAAAATACGCACAAGCAAAACCCTTGAAATCCAGATCCACCGAAGATATCCGACAGCCTTTAAGAGACCTACTTTTTACTTTTGGTCTACCTGAAATTATCGTAATAGACAATGAGAAATCATTGAACTCCGCTTCCATTAAATTCATGCTACAAGACCAATTAGGAATACAAATATTTACTACCCCACCTTACACTAGTTCAGTCAACGGTCAGATTGAAAGATTTCACTCGACCCTATCGGAAATAATGCGCTGCTTAAAACCAGATTGCACTCACAGAACATTCACAGAACTATTAGAACGTTGTATCTACGAATACAACTTTTCAGTACACTCAACTACAGGGAAAAAACCCATAGAAGTGTTCTTTGGCAGAAATGTCAGCACAAACCCAAACCTATTCGAGAAAGCTAGACAGGACAATATAGATAAACTCAAGGAAAAACAAGTTAATGACCTTAAATATCACAACAAAAATAGACACAAACTAAAAACTTATTCACCTGGAGAAATCATTTTTGTAAAAATTAACAAGCGATTAGGATCAAAATTATCCCCCAGATATAAGAAAGAAATAGTACAGGAAGATAAAAATACACTCGTTATAACCCAATCAGGTAGAACGGTACACAAGAGTCACATTAAAAATTAAACCCTTTTCCCAGACTTCTAGTGGCGATCGGCAAAGCCGAAATCCAAATACTAGACTATACTCACACTCAGTTAATTGCAATAAACACTGGAACGGCTAAAATACAGACGGGAAACATTAAAATCATCCATGAAATAGACTTGGAAATCTATCAGAAACTGATCGAAGAAATATCAACACTCATTCATCAAAAAATAAGCACTAACTACCCTACCTATCCCTTCCTTCTCCAAGAACTATCCCAATTACAAAACATTCTGCTTCGGATCAAGCCCCATAAACATAAACGCTCACTAGACTTTATTGGAAGCGCATGGAAGTGGATCGCCGGAAATCCCGACCATGACGACTTGATGATTTTACAAAATAAGATTAATAATTTGCTAGTTAACAACAATAAGCAAGTAATAATAAATAAAGTTTCAATAGACAGAATAAATGTACTAAGCAATATAACTAACGAAATCTTGAAAAAATTAAAAACCAATAAACTATTTGAGATCGATCTTGTTTCAATCACCCAATACAAAATTAAGTTACTTAAGGAAGAACTGCTAAATTTAGAATATGCCATACTTTGGGCAAAAAGTAAAATTATAAATTCCTTTTTATTATCTAGTAAGGAAATTAATATTGTAACTAAAATACTAAGAAAAGAAGAATTTCCATACGATAATATAGACGAAGCTCTGGAATTCTCAGATATAAAAATTGTAACTAATCATAGTTCTATAATTTATATTATAAGCCTCCCAGGTACGAACACAGAAACATGTAAAACGCTACTTGTAAAAGCGGTAAAAAAGAAAAATTATATAAACAAAATAAAGTATGAACAAATATTGAAATGTAATGATAAGATTTACGGAATGAGCCTACCTTGTAAAACATATAATAGTATATCAGTATGTAATAGAGATAACTTAGTAGATTTAAGCGGAACGGCATGTGTACCTAATTTACTAAACAGCATTCCATCAAACTGCACCAAAATAAACAATCACCATATCCCAGATGTTGAGGAAATTCTACCCGGCATGCTACTCCTAAATGATTTTAACGGGACACTCCAGGCTAACGATAAATTTCTTAATCTAACCGGCACTTTTATTATCAAAATTGAAAATTCTACAGTGAACGTAAATAATAAAACGTTCGAATGCAAAATAACATCAATTTATAAACCTTTACCAGCACTAGCGCAACCATCGTCCACAATAGATAACTTTGAAGAACTTCTCTCAATACAGATGTTAAGGGAACTTTACATCAATAATACAGAAAACATCAGGCTACTAAACACCAAACATCAAACCCACATATTTACAAACCTTGGACTGATAATACCATCGACCATACTTATCCTGATCATCTTAATTAAAGTTTTCTGGATAAAGAAAGCACCACATGTAGAGATAGTCAATGAGATACACGAGTTGCCATCATCACCAAAACGATGCACAGAAGATCCTACTGTAAAGGAAAATGTTATTCCAACACAGCGACCAATAGTCAAACCATCCAGAATCAGCCAAATTCCACTATTTTGAGGTCAAGCGAGGACGCTCGAATCTGAAGAGGGAAGAGTTAACGACATCAGCATTATTCGTGCAACACTTCGCAAACGTTCCCCAGACTTGATACCAGACACCCAACCACGAGCATCCCATCCACACATTCCATTCCCACAGACCGATCATGCTCCAGTCATGTCGCTGACTTGACGTCTGGAGCCGACACCCGCCGTGTCTTATGACACATTCCTCTCCCACTATCCCATTCTTCCTATCCGCAGGTGCCGCTGCTTTTAGGTGTTAAGTAACTTTGTATTTAGATCTTAAGTCAGTTGTAAATTAGACATCAATAAAGAACGAGGCTTCTCCTCAAGAAAATAATTTTTTTAAGAATTTTTATTCAAAAATAATTTAACTTGTACATACGTATGTGCGTTTTTACATATTTTCGTTGTTGGAATCTTCACTTTTGTTTGATTGCGAGGATGGAATTTGCAGTGCTTATGCTGAGGAGATTTTTTTGTGTATGACGACATATGTACATATGTACATATGTATTGTATGTACGTAAGTGGGTTTTTACATATTTTCGTTGTTGGAATCTTCACTTTTGTTTTTGCGTAGAGACAAAAGGGAAATTCTGACAAAGGGGATATCAGTGTGGTTCTGTAACGGAGGAACGAGTTATTGCACTATCGTATAACGTGACTGAACGTTCCTCAAAAATAACGTGACAAAATAACGTTATCAAAATAACGACCCACCTCTAGATGAGGCAAACCTTCTAAACATTTTCATTAAATAATGTGACAATAGCTCTATAGAAGAAGATAACAGTCACTTAACGAAATTCGCCCAGAGTTATTTCTCCTCTACTCTGGCTAAAAGTCATGAACAAAATTTTTGTGAGACTAGACAGGGAGAATTTCAAGTTGACCGTGTATGCGAATGGCATAGTGATACTAGTGCCAGGAATGCTTACCTTTGTGTTAAGTGAAATCATGAAGGCTGTTTTAGATAAGGTAGGCAATTGGTGTAAGCCCCCCAGCGCTAGATATCTGTGTATTTTGCTTGACCCAAAACTTAACTCGAAGCAAAAGATAGAACAGAGAACACCATTTCTAAGTTTGTAGCAAAACATTTGGAAAGAAGCGGAGATTTCAACCAAAGATAACTTCGTGGATGTACAGAGCAGAGATTAAAACGAGTCGAGTACATCGCACGAGTTGCGAGTACCCGTTTGGAAAAACCGAGTACGAACGAACAGAGTACACATACAACGCACAACTCATGAGTACAAACCATTCGCGAGTTGCATGAATCGCGAATCATAGGCCGAAGCGAACGAGTACGAACGAGTATCTAACCAAACGGTTGCAACCGAGTACGACTATAAACGATACATTTGATCGCGAGTATGATTATTCGCGAGCATGTTGAAAAAAATGAATCGTTCGCCAAAATCATACTCGTTCGCGAGTATATTCTATCTCTTCAAGGGTGGTTGCGATTCAAACAAAATTTGTCTGGTGTTGGAAAATCCCATACCATAATAGTTTTATTAGGATAATAACGGAAGTGGAAGAATGTAATTAACTGACTTTTAGATAAAATAAATCTTATAAGTTTGTACAATGTTCTAGAGAGGTTGAGTAACTGTTAATATATATATAAGAAGAAGGAAAAAATAGTTAAAAATTAAAAATAAAAGATAGAAAGTAAAAAGTAAGTAAAAGGAACTATATAAAAGAAATGATATAAATTGAAATGAAGTTTATATGACTATTCCTAAAGATTAAGTGTGGTCGATGGCCAAATAAGAAAGAAGTTGTTTTTTGAAGTGCGTTGCGTTTCTTATTCTTCTCAGTTCCAATGGAAGGGAGTTCCACAAACGAGTGGCATGAACAAAGAACTGGCGTTCTGAAGTTAAGCAAGAGTATGTTGGCTGTATTAGTATAGACTTTTGTATAATTTTGGGATATCCTAACAAATTTGCGAATGTTTTTATGATAAGTGAATTACGAATGTGAGAGTTATGGAACTTCAAAAACATTGGTGCATACTTCTGCAAAACAATAAATATTTAGGACAACAATTTGCTCAATACGTGTAATAAATAAATAAATATGTAGTAATAAATTCAATTGACAATTTATATTGACTGCTCACAAGCACTTGTAGCACTGAAATGAAAAAGAGCAATAGAAAGCAAATTCATAAAAACTCACTGTTTCCCCTTTTGTGCGAACTGCGAACAGCACATACCGCTCGCGAACAGTACCCTTTTTTCCGAGTACTCGCTTTTTTTGCGAGTTACCAAACGACATGGTTACACGGTCATCTACACTGGCGGATCTAAGATCAACAGCGATGTGGGTGTTGTTGTCTACTCGGAACCACTGAAAATATCAAGATCATACCTCCTGCCGGATTTTGTCAGCGTCCTCCAGGCGAAACTACGGCAATCCGAGATTTGCATGCAACTGTATGTGACACAATGCACAAACAGAACATTTCTATCCTCATAGATTACCAACCAGCAATCAAAGCTATTGACTCAGCTACCATATCCTCCAAACTGGTGCAAGAGTGCCGGAACGAGTTTCTCCCTTTGATTCACACTATGGGTCTCCGGGCACAGTGACATAAAAGAAACGAGCGTGCAGATAAACTGGTCAGGCAGGGCTCAACTCTGCACGGCCCACTCGCCGGCAAGGTCACTATTCTGCTAGGAGCGAATGGCGCCATATCAAAGGAAATATAGCCGACCTACGATACGATTAGAACAAAAGCGCTCCTAAACAGAATACGTCCAGATATAGGCGGAATAGGGGTGATAACAACGGGACTTAAACCAATTGAAGACAATGCTATAGCTGCGGAAACTCTTTACCACTTCTTCTGTAAATGTCCAGCACTAGCAAGAGCCAGACTGCGTACGTCAATCATTCTTTGACGACCTCAATGACATCTCGAGTAAAGGGATACTAAATCTAATCCGTTTTCTGAACTCCGCAGCTTGGATTTAGGTACTTCCGGCTGCCTCATCTACATTCATCAGCACACACCATCAACTAGGTTAGGTCACGCGAGTTTTCGTAACAAAAAGACACATCTTAGTGCGAATTGGGTTCTTTTCAAACGCTATATATGTAGATATGTTTATCTACATATGTATGTACGCAGCGACCTACTTATTAAACTGATATTTAAACTTTGGTTGACATTATGACACATGTGAACTTTAATGTTTTGACAAATCTGGGTGCACGGTAGTGCACCGCCAAGTTCCATTGCACTACAGGCATTCTTTATCCGAAGCCCTTCGCGGCTGTTCGAGACTCTTATAACTCAGCTCCCGTAGTAACTGGAAGTCTGATTTTCCCGATGGCCCAGAGAAGAAGAGTGCCATATAAGAACACATTCCAAGTTTACCTATTATAGCTTCCGAGATACTTAATTCAGAAAATCGTGAGTTTGGTAGGTGACTGACCTGTCTAGTAGACCTAAAACTTGAAATTTGGTACAGACGTAGTATTTACAATGCATAATAAGGTAACAATTTAAAATCTTCATTTATGCGTTTGGAAATATGTTAAATAAATGGAAACGTATTAAATATACCAGCATACCAATCATTTTAAATTTTAAGCTTAATGCGGCACCTGTTAACGTTATCATAAAAATAAGATGAAAATAGCATAATGTTTTTAGATGTAAAGGAACAAAAAAAAAGGGTGCTCGAAAAAAAATTCCGAATTTTAAAAATAAGGACCACTCTAATGTACAATGTACATATATTCTTGTCAGTACACATATGTATGTACTTAACGCCGAGTGGACTTTAACCTCGTGCAAAATGAAAAAGGAAGAAAAAATCATTGGTGGAGTGGAAATGTCTTCGAAAAGTAGTGGTTTCGATCAATACATCCCCGGATCAGCGCTGCCACTTGACACATAGCATATTATAGTAGATCGGAAAAACAAAGCTAGTAGGTTCAAACAAAAGGTAGTAGATCTGTTTTCATGTATCATCAAAATATTATATTAAATTCATTTTTTTAAGTTTATAAGAAAAATGGTAAACAAAAAAAAAATAATAAAACAAAAGTAATGAACAATAAACACAAATTAATAAATTTATAGTTCATCTGTTGGTTCAAAGATCACATAGCCCTTCAAAAGCTCTTTGCAAAGGACAATGTTCTCAACCATCTATAAACAAGGACTTGAATTGAAATTCAACATTTAATCGAATTGATGTTTGAAGATGAGGTAAAAAGCTAGCAGATTTCTGGAGGAAGCTAGTAGATAGTGAAAAGACTTAAAAGCTAGTAGATCTGCTAGCTTTGTAGTAGAAGTGGCAGCGCTGCCCCGGATATAATTTTAAAGTTTGGGAGAAATAATTTTGTCATTTCCTATTACGGGAAAAAATTGCGGCAGGTGATAAAACCATGTGGTTGATTACGGTGATGGGGTGAGAGCCGTGTGAAGTTCTTATAAACTTAACAAGTCCTGCGAAGGCGGAAATGGTAGTGTTTGAAGAATTAATGAACATTTTCAGTCTTTTAACCTATTTAATTAGTATTAATGGTAACATTAGACTAGTGCATAGGAATCAAATAAAAAAATCCGCAAACATCTCCAGAGGCAACGACTGCTTTTGAAAACACCTGCCATTCTCTCTCCACACTTGTCAGAACAGTTGGAATTTGTTTAAACCTTTCGGATACCTGCCGTGCCAACTCTTCCCGTATCTCATCGTTCTGCAAACTCTTCAACAATCTACAATGGCTTTGCGTTTTCACATCGCTACAACCCACAAGCATTTAAGACCAACTTGCATCGGTATCTGCATCCTCTCGTTTAGGGCTGGTCAAAACCCTTCTAGCGCGCGTTAATTATAAAGAAGAAATTAAAAAAAAAAGAAAAAGGACAAACCAAATACAGCGACTGAATCGCTTGACATAGTAAAAACAAGAATCAAAACAACTGATTTGCTTGAATACGGCTGAATATGCAATGTTTTGTTTTCGTGTGGTGGCATATCGTTGGCATGCTGGCATATGCTCGCATATGCTGTCAAATTGACATAAATTATATGCAAGAGTGTTCACACGACGTGCGGAAAAGTGACATATTTATTTGCAATTTGCATATGGTTTGACAGCATATGCAGACTGTCTTTTCGACAAACTTTGTACGATTTCTCCCTAACTTTGGGTAACTCGGAAAAACCTTATTAAGAAATTAATTGGGGGTAATATGAAGATAAAGCTCCAAAAGGAATTTTGAATCCACGTTCAAAATTGTTAGTTTCATGGCACTTCAACCAATTTGGGTCCTAAAATCGACTCTTTTTTTGTCTCACTTGTTTAAATCCACATTAAAAAACAATCTAGTAGCACCTAAAAAAATGAATTAGAGGATGCAAAAAGTTAGATAATTAACAGTTCAAGACATTTGACCATCAATAACACAATTATGCCAAAAGCAAGTTGCCTAAATGAAGAGAAAATGGTTAAAAATTTGTATTTAGACGATAGGAGAACAAGAAGCACATATGATGACGCAAAAATCACATCAGATTCGCATATACATACATATATGCCACTTTTGCATATCGTCTTCTCGTAGCTTAGTATTGTGCGCTTTGTTCATACTGATTTTAGCAAACGCCATTTTCGAACTGTAAAAAATACCGCATACTATGTCCGAACTGGTATGATACCGGAGTATCTACAGTGGGTTTGACAAGACTAGCACATACATAAATAATTTTTTTTGTGTAATCACTACAAAGCATAGCAAAGGTTCAAACGAGTTTTTTCGAGTACGAATCGGAGCAAATGCTTAAAATGTTAGCAATTACTCCATATTTGAGCAGTCAGTTTTTCTTAATACGATCCAAACCTTTTCGGGATAAACCACGAGCTTCTCAGGCTATCTACCCTGCACGTCCTCAGGTGGCGGATCGGGGTTGAAGTTGTTACACCTCCGCGGAGCAAATTATTCCCAAGTCAACGTCCCTATGAGATACCGCGCGCCCTCTCATAGTAACCAGCCTTACATCTGCATGGGAGCTCTGCAGCTACTGACTTTTACTTCTTGCCATACTCGTGGGATCACAAATGGAAAAACATAACAAAAATAATAATAATATAATAATAATAAAATAATAATATAACAACAACGAAAATGATAACGCAGTCAGGTGAAGAATCTCTACTCCGTTCACCAGTAGAAATGGAAACAGAGGAGGCAATTATCTCACCTCCATTAACTGCCACGCGGCCCCATATGGAACTCCAGAAAGGACTGATGCTCAGGGACTTACTGCAGCAAGCATCGCGGCCGGAGCAAACAACGATGCCAAAAAGCCTTTGCAGAAGTATGAACACTTCACTGGGACCCAAAAGCGTCGAATTGCCGCCATAATCAGGGACGGAATAACACCTGAGGAGGCAAGACGGCTAGAAAGAGCCAGATACGCGCAAGTGCTCGCGCAAAGAGGAAAAGAAAAAGCAGAACAAAAAGAGGCAAACACCAACAAACGATGCAAGTCCAACGATAGCTCTCCTATGATGGAAACGGCAAAAAAAACATAGGCCACACACAAAATCACACAAAATCACACAAAGACACATGTGCAGGATTGCCCAAAGGGGGAGCTAAACGCCACGAATCTGCTCCCAGACCCCACTCAGAAGCGTCCAAAAGCTCAAGTGGAGGAAAAGGAAAAGAAAGTACGTCGAAAAGCTCAGGCGGAGCAAAAAGTGCACAGGGGCAACCTAGCACATCAGGGCTATTTTACAGGGATACCATGGCCCAATATAAGGTCAGCATCATGCACTCCATGTACCCAAAGTAGACTCTCTTCGACCAAGAGATAGAAAAAGTGAACCGACAAAAACTGTCCCTCTCTCAGATTTGTTGCCACCTCAGTCCGAGACGGGTGGCTGTCAATTACCTGCCTCGACACAGCAACCAAAAACTGGCTCATGTCCGCAGTAGGCAGAATCAAGGCATAGCGAGATGCTAATTTACGAATAACTCAGGGAAATGAGATTTTCACGTTATTCACATGTGTGGTCGTCATTCCTGAGGTAGATAACTTAACCAAGGACATATTCCTAGCCCGGATCGCCAAACAAAGCAAGGGCGTGTCCACAAAAAGCTGGCGAGTTCTCAGGATCACCAAGGAAAACAGCGGAGGCGAAACTATCACATTTGCAATCGATAAGGGCTCAAGGAATTACATCCTTAGCCAAGGTTGCAAACTCTTCCTTAACTTCTCGCAGGTCCTGATTAGAATAAAAAGACCATCGAGACAGGTCCAGAGTAAAGAACCTGATGCCAAGACTGAGGACAGAGCGTAAGTATATCCAAAATTCAGTGCTGAGCAATGACTGTCCGACGCGAAAAGGGGGAATAAAGTTGGAGCGTAGAGTAGAAGTAACGGCATCTCGAGGATCGAAGACGTCAGAAGACCTGTTCTCAACGCCCAAGACCTCAGAAGGCAGCCATACCACTGAGCAAGCTAAGTATGCTGGCAGCTCTGGCAGCACATCCCAGCAATAGTTCACCATGGAATTAAGGTGCATCCAAATTAATCTGCAACATGCTAAAGCCGCCTCTGCGGTACTAAGCATGAAATTTAATAAGGATCACCTAGACATGGCCTTTATCCAGGAGCCATATACATATATACATACATATAAATGAAGGAAAACCTAGAGCTTGTTTTCTGCTAAATCCATACTTCCATACTTACACTTATGAACAAAAAAATAAATACAGCGTGTGGAACTAGCATTGTGTCCACTTTTTCGGGTGATGATTGTATTTAGCCACTTAACTGCATACGTATTGCCAACTTGGTAAGTACGCGTACTCTGAGCCGTTATTCATATAGAAAATTTGTTACATTTATTTCGAAATTTTAACAAAGTGCAATATAGGGTGCATTTTTATGTGGACGAAAAAAATAAATACAGTCAACGGTTTTGGCAGATTTTGATTAAAATCCTAGTTTTTTGTAAATGTAATTTATTACAAATATAAATTTATTTAATATCTAGTCGCATGACCTTTGTTTTTTATTACTTCAGTGGGTCTTGATGGCAGGGAGTAAGCCAACTTTTGGCCCACGGTCAAGGGAATAGATTCCCAAGCTGTCTTAATACCCTGCCAAAGCTCGCTTCTATTTTTGGGTCTTTCTTTGGGTACAACATCCTACACTTTTTTTCAGAAGTTTTCAGTGGGATTTAAGGCCATGTCCATCAGTTCAGGTCAGGAGACTGTGCTGGACAGTCGATAATCTAAATACTCTTAGCCCGAAGGCATTGTTTCGGCTTCCGACTTCTGGGTTTCGGATCTTTATCTTCCTCCTGGACCCATTTTACTGGTTTTTCTTTAAGGCAGTAAGTGAACGTAATGTTTGACTATAAGCCAATGCAAACAATTCGGTCTATAATACCATCAGTCGCGTAAACCGGACCAAAGCTATAGTAGGAGAAATATCCTCCCACCATGATTTTCGAGCCACCGTGCTTCACTGTTTTAGTGGCGTATTGTGACTACTGTTCTGCATTTGGTGGGTGTATTTGATATTACTGAGACCCAATGTCTCCATAAAAAACAAATTTGTACTCATTCGCCCAAAATATACTACACCATTTGTGAACAGGCCAACCAACAGATATTTTTGCTAATATGAGTCGTTATTCCCTATGCTTTTTTGTGAGAAATGGTTTTTTCCTCGGTCTACGAGCGGCTAAATTGGCTTACAGTGATCTTCTACACATTGTCAGATGACGAGCGGAAAGATTCATTTCTTTTCTTATCCGGACAGCCGATTTAAATGGCTCCATTTTAGACTTCTGAAGACTTTTTTAATCATCTTGGAACGTTCTTTCCCTTTTGGGCCTATGATTTCTAACTTTTAGACCTACTTAATAGTATTAGGCACCATATCCGCAGAATATGATAGACGATTTTGAGTCTACGTTAAACATACTTTTTGTATTGTTTAGAAAAAAAAAATCTAAAATCTCATTGCATTTGTAATGAAAGAATAACATACTGCTATTTTAATGTTCGCTGAAAATGTAACCTTAACCAACAAAAGTAAGTGTATCTTTTTTCAGAAAGAGCATATCTATCAATTTTTGCCTTTTTCTTTTACCTATAAGTCAAGGCTAAATAACTTCACCCATAGAGCAAATGAGTGAGTTAAGCATTTCAAATAAAAGCTGTTATAATTATTTGTACCTAGGCACTGCTATTTTCGTGTTTACAGCTGTATATAACCTAGAACTCATGGAATCTACGGCCAACTACTATAAGAGCTTCAGAGACACTGACGACCTAGAACTCGGTTGTGAAAATCTCAATGCTGCAATCAAACTTGCCTATCATCAAGCTTGCCCAGAGAAAGAAAAATCAATCAATCGATCAATCAAATCACTTGACTCCATGGTGGAATAATAAATTCGCCAAGTTAAGAGCACAAACGAGAAAGATTTTTAATAAGGCAAAATGCGATGGAGAATGGGTGGTGTACTCTGAAACACTCGCAAAATATAACCAAGAAATTAGAAGAGCTAAAAGAGAATCATGGAAAAGGTTCTGCCAAGGTGTCTCCGACACTCGAAGCAGCGCTCGTATCCACAGAATCCTATCCAAACAGCACACTAATTAATGAAAAAATCACATAAGTGTGGAAAATTGTCTACAGACGCTACAGCTCATGGCCGAAACGCACTTCCCCGATTCAGCCACCATCCCCATCTCTCCTCCTAACAATTCTCTCCAGGTAAGGATGAACAGACCAACCAGAGAGGACTGGAAGAGAGCAAAGAAAACTTTTCATGAAAGCAAAATAAAATGGGCCATCAACTCACTTGAGCCCTTGGTGAAGATTTAGTCTTTCCAGCACTCCTCCAAAAAGGTATATTACCTATCACCCCGCTGCTGACTAACATCTTCAGAACAAGCTATGCCTGGGGCTACATACCGAAAAGTTGGAAAGAGGTCACGGTAAAATTAATACCCAAAGCAGGTCGAAGACCAACCGGCCAGCCGAAATCATATCGACCTATAAGTCTCGCTTCATTCTCCCTAAAAACAATGGAAAAATAGTTGATAGACATATCAAGGATGGTCCGCTTAAAAGGAATCCACTTCATAAAAACCAATATGCATATCAGCAATATACATTGCACTGGGCTGCAACCTCGACATCGAGGGGGCCTTCGATAACACTGAACATGCCCAGATA
This sequence comes from Matsumyia berberina, assembly GCA_917880715.2. NCBI lineage: Eukaryota > Metazoa > Arthropoda > Insecta > Diptera > Syrphidae > Matsumyia > Matsumyia berberina. Next base: position 93,427,325 of record OU862870.1, read on the forward strand.
TACAGATGCACCCAAAGCACAGGAGTAGACAATAAAAATAAACAAATTGCTGGCGCGACAGCTCGGGATGAGCCAAGGCCTAGCTTCTCGCAACCATTCATGTTGTGCGTGTTACATATTTCGCACCAATGGAAGGGACCTACAATCAATTTATTGCCAATTCCGAACGGCGAATTGAGAAGCTCTTTCATGACAAATTATACTACCGGAGGCTTGTCAGACCCCGACGAGAGGTGGTGCCGCGAAAAATGTTCGGTGGACATGGCTGGGGCTTGAACCCACGCCGCTCGGTCAGCAGTCCAACGCACTAACCACTAAGCCACGGCGACCACCGACCGCTTGTCATACACAGTTGTACTTGTCCATGTGGATGTACACTCCAGCCCCCACTCCTTCATCTGTTTTTGATTCATCTCTGCACAAACATGTGGATCGCTAGCAAATTTGAGTTTATTCTGTTCCCAATTATGACGGTCTGGGAATGTAACTTTAAAGTTTTGGCTGAAGTTAAATCTTGGTAGGCAGTTATCCGTGAAGGTAATTCTAAGTAGTTTATCTCTGTTTAATTCCAAGGTAATGTCAGGATGGACTAGTGTAGAATTAGCATCATCTTCAGATGTGAGCATAAAGGCGTTAATCATGTCTTGTTTCTGTGCCAAACATCTCCCATACCAGAACGAAACAACTCCTAGGACTAACCAGGAGTCAGGTTCGAATGTAACGGGTCTAGTCAAAAAACATCTAATGCCTATGGGAACAGTACAAAACAACACATGCAGAATATGCAACGAAAACGAAGAATCAGCAGAACACGTTTTGTGTCACTGTAACTGTCTAATCAGAACACGTCATCGTCATCGTCATTTAGACAAATTCTACCTTGAAATGGAAGATATATCCGCCACCTAACTCAAAGACATCTCTGGATTCGTCTCGAATTCAGGCATCATGAGCGAGCTCTAATTGAAAGAAATCACAAAAGACGATAGCCCATCGGTGGCCGCAGTGATAGTCACTCGGTCCCGACTCTACCTACAATCTGTAAACCTTTTCCACCCATTTGGTTAAGCAGCAGAATTTTATAACAATTAAATAGAAAAAATTGATTTATACGTTTGCTACGCAATACGATTTTTGAAATTGCGTGGTTTTGTTTACTTTTGCCCAAAAAAAATTGCGCTACTACATTTCAGAACTGTTTGCTTTAAGCCTTTCCAAATGCTACGCTTTGCATAATTTGCGCAAAATTCGCATTTCCGAATAGACCGTTTAAGTCCAAATAACAATGGGCGCGTTCCATTTCTCAGATATCTGAAATTTCAGATGAACGGAGCATAATGCCTGAAACACAATTCTGCGTTGGTGCTACCTTTTTCCCGTCAAGTTGGAAGTGCTTCACTGACGCGTTGAAGTGAAATACTCAAATTTATCAGCTGTTTACACAAAATCCCACACAAATTTTCTAAAAAAAAAAAAAATTGCGGTGCGACCAGCGCTGCCACTTTGCTACGATCGTAGCAAAACTGCTACGCGATTTCCAAAAAAGTCGATTTTGCTACGCTGCTACGCACTCTCCCTAATATCCCAATTTTTGCTACGCTTTTATGAAACACGAACTTTTAACAAGAATCTTGTGCTTTTTAGACCTCTCACAATCACAATCACAAATTTAAGAAAAATTAAACGAACGTAATCTCTTACTATTCACTTCAACGACTCCAACTTATGTTACTGTTCTACCTTACCCTACACAAGCAGTATATATTTCTTCAGATGTGTTTGAAATGTGACTGGATTTGGACTGGAGTTCCACTGGAATTTCAATGGTTTTGCTTTTGCTACGCAAATTGAGTTTTGCTACGCAAACTTGCTACGGGATTTTTTTTCTTAGTGGCAGCACTGGGTGCGACGTGCGAAGTGTCAGAACGCACGAGAGAGCCCGTCATTACGTATTATTACGTTTGCCTCTCTACTCTCTTTCGCTCTCAAACGTAGAACGTTAGCACGAAGCGAGATTGTGGCTTGTGCTATTGAATTCCTTTGGTTGAATATTAAACGTCATTCAACGGTAGCACTAACCAGAGATCAGTAAAGAGATATTCGACTTCCGTCCCCCTATCCCCGCGACACCCAATTGTTTACATTGTTATAGTTGTAGCGCCATATTGCTTTTCCTCGCTGACAGCTCTTGTCTGTGAATACGTGTGAGGAAAAAGCAACAATAATTTGCACGGTCCCTTTAAAAACGATGCGGTGGATTTCTCTTAAGCCACCATGATGGGAAAAATTGCTGAAATCTTTAAAGCTCGTCTATGAATACATTTTTAGGCCTATACGCGTGATTGTACCCTTTGTAGCTTATGGCCGAATTATACTTCCATTAACTTCCAGTAATTAAACTGCCGAATTCCGAAAACTCTTGAAATATCGAATTTTAAATTAGCGACTTTAATTTTCGGCATTTTTAATTCCCCACATTGAAATGAGACCAAAAATCAGCTGTTATATGTTCGTAGAGTATATCCATTTTTCTTGAATTAATATTCCAGTCTGCTTATCGTGGAATGTTATAACAAATACTGGAATAACAAAGAAAATTGTTCAAAATTGTCTTTGAAAGAGAAATTACATATGTTATCTAGCTAAATAATTTTTTTTAAGCTTGTCTTCAATATTTCTTTTATAAGAAATGAAGAACGGACATTAATAAAGAAAAAATATGTTCTAACTTGAACAAAATTATAGGCAGTAAATTTATTCTGCAAGGCCAAATGAGATTTAGTATTTAAAAATAATGGTAACCCTATTGAAATTTCATTCTTTCTACGATATTTCTAACAAATTCATGTCTGGTCTCAATTTGAAGTTTCCGTTAAATTCAAATATTTCAGAAAAAAGCAATAGTTATTAAACACATTCACCAAAAATTCGCCAATTTGCCGCCATCTTGCCGCAATCGCCCAAACTCACGCACATTTGTAAAGAAAATGAGACAGTATGGGTAAATATGGGCGATCCATGGAAAAATAACTTGTAGACATTGGAAAATGGGCTGGAAAGACGAATATCTCTTTACTGATCTCTGGCACTAACGCAGAATTGTGTTTCAGGCATAATGATCGGACGAGAGCCTGTCACGTGACAGAAAAACAAGACAACTTTTTTGAGGTCGGGGACAGGATTGTTAGTCTAAAAATGGGCGCGTTCCATTTCTCAGATATCTGAAATTTCAGATAGACTAGAATATGGAACGCAGTTTATTGACTGAAAAACAAGATAACAGCTGATTGACATTTATGCAAAAATTGCATTTTTACTTTCGTCTTTCCCATTGAATTTGCGTATGAAATGTAACTGTGTGTATAATAATTACTCATTTGGGACTCTTAAGATGTTTTCTGTAACTAAAATATGCGTATTTATTGGCAAATTTACGAAATACAGCAATTGAATAAATTTGAAATATCAGCTGTTTATGACATTTTTCAACTGACAGAGAAGTAAGACAAAATTTTTTAGACTAACAATCCAGTCGCCGGCCTCAAAAAAGTTGTCTTGTTTTTCTGTCACGTGACAGGCTCTCGTCCAATCATTTTGCTCCGTTCATCTGAAATTTCAGATATCTGAGAAATGGAGCGCGCCCAATGTTTGTCTTACTTTTCTGTCAGTTGACAAATGTCATTAAAAAGCTGTTATTTCAAATTTCAATTTCATTCAATTGCTGTATTTTGTAAATTTGCCTATAAATATGTATATTTTGGTTGCATGAAACATTTTTAGAGACCCTATTGAGTAATTATTGTGCAAACAAATACAAAACATACGCAAATTCGATGGGAAAGCTGAAAGTAAAAATGCAATTTTTGTATGAATGTCAATCAGCAGTTGTCTTGTTTTTCAGTCAAGTTTCAGCGTTCCATATTTTAGTCTATCTGAAATTTCAGATATCTGAGAAATGGAACGATGCCGCGTTCGGTCGGTCGTGCCTTAATGGACTTATAATGACGTTACGGTAATATTTGTCAAATGCACGACTTCAAAATTTGCAAATCGAAATGTTGCGTTAAAGCAGTAGGGCGTTGTATTTTAAGTATTGTATATTTGCACATTAAGATTATAATCTTGTAAGTAGTAAATGCTCTAATATATGTAATTATAATTAGTTTAAGACAAAAAAAAGAAAAATAAAAAACGAATTCAAGTAAAAATAACGAAAAGTGAAAATTCAAAGAAAACGAAAGAGAACGGTATAAGTGAATATTTTGATAGCATTAAAACATCAGTTGTGATAAGAGAGATTTACGTGGACGAAAAAATTACGTTCTGATGTTATCCAATTGAATCTTGGACAAATCAAGACAGCTGTTCTTTGAGGTGGCAATATTAAGTTTTCTGAAAAGATGTTTAGGCTGACAACTCTGTATAATTTTATGCTGCAGAATAAAGGCCCTATATCTGAGATAAGTTATCAAAACTAATTTCCATAATCTTTTTCGAGTAGCTAAATATGTGGTCAAAGTATTTTATATTAAAAACGTATCCGGCTAAGTTGTCATTGAGCTTTCTTCTAGTGTTGTAATCTATGTTACAAGAGTTCACAACCGTAAAGTAGGATTGAAAACATAAGTGCCTCAATCAGTAATAGCTTGGTGTTTGTTGGGATAAAACTCTGAGGAGACTGCTAAAGACTTTGCCAATAGTGGCGACAATATGGTCTGTCCAAGTAAGGGTCTCGTTAAAGATTAGTCTTTAGTTTCTAATAGTGTGGACGTATTCTATCAAAGAATGTCGTAGATTTATTGGTGGAGCCTTTAAAAGTAGATAATAGAAGAATATCTGTGAAATATGATTCCCGAAAAAGTGTGTCTATATCCAAGTTAGTTACATACACTAGTGAATTTCTCACGAATTAATTATTATTTCACAAAGCTACTTAATCCAACCTCTCCTCTGGAGCGGATTTGAGTAAGTTTCAATAAAAAAAATTAATCCGCCACTTAATATCGCCGGGATACTTGAGCAATGCCCGCCCTACACTATCGCCACAATTCGCCGTCATTTCAACGTCTGTTTTAACCTTTCCCATTGTTCTTTGAAAACTTGTGTTAAACGTAATATCCACCCTACTTTTTTTTCCACAAAATAGCTTAAAACAACACTTTGTGTACTAAACAAGTGACAACTAATATTTTAAAATCTTTACATGCGAGAAATTAATCGCAATAAAACTTAAAAAACTCCAAGACGTAAACGTGCAAAACTGGATACATTGGAGTTCCCAAATTATTCGCCTTATATATCGTAAACAAATTCCCTTGGCCAAGTTATTTCTGCGTTATTTGATGGAGTATACCCTTCTGAAAATAATATTAAGAAAGAACAACGATGTCGTATTTATAAGCGATTTTATTGTAAAATTCATAATTTTCATTCATTATGTATCCAATTTTGCTCGCCACTGTATGTACCTCGAAAATGACTGAATTTAGAACAGCTTTCGGAAACTTTATTTGCTAATAACTTATTTAATTTTAATTTCCTCAAGGGATGACATTGATTTTCGTATTCAGGAGGTATCTTTCCATAGGAAACAAATATAAATTAAAATTTTTTCACACTTCTTGTAATGGAAACCCCCTACTATTTTTATTGATTTTTCAGTAGCTGTCATTATTTAAGAATAAAAAAAAGAACATTTCCAATTAACTCACCAACCATCGCACCAGACGCGAATTTCATTTTTTCCACTGCCATTGGTAAACTTGTTTTCACTCATTTTTATTCATTTACTTTTCCTTCGCGGCACACAAGGGCATAAACAGAATTATATTTGGAATTAAATAAAAAACATAAATTTTTCTTTGCAAATCTAAAATATTCACTAGAACTTTGTTGGAATAATCTATGTATGTATTTAAATATATTTCTTTGGTAGAGAAACTCACTCTTGCGACCTGTCGCTAACAGAATAAATTCACGAATGGAACCGAAATTACTCAACAAATGAGTTTTTTATTCGAATTTCGAAGACAATTTTTTCGTTGCTTCGTAGCCTTCTGGGATTTTTTTTGCTCGTTTTCACTATACGGAAAGGAGGGCAAGATGATATAACGCACAAGAAAAAGGGAGTAAAGAGCAAAGCCTAGACACAAAAAAAAATATAATTTCTTTTCTTATCACTAGACGACACAAAAATAACACTGTCGCTGAGCTCGGACTTAAACTTAATATATGTTCGTTTGTATGTAAGTATGTACGTGTTCCTGAGCGAGCAGTAGCCGAAACGCGGCCGACTACTAGAAATAACAAAACACGACAAGTGAGCAAATGAACTGATTGTGTTTTAAAAATGACGACAACAGCAACAATGAGACACCAAACGACCACATTTAACTAAACTCACTGGTGTCACGCCACTTCTCCGGAAACCATTTCATTCCTATGCGGTATCATTTGCTGTTTGGTGATAGTGCGTTCTCTTTTCATTTGCTAAGCTAAACAAAGTAGACTCTGTCATGATTATGACGAAGCAATTAATAACTCTTTTAATGGGGAAGTTACATCTTGTTATATGTATACTATTTTTAACGGTATTATTATAAAGTGCCTGTCCACATTGGTGCAGGAATGAAAGTGGTTCCCATGAGCGCCGTGTCTACACACAAAAAAATTCGACTGGGGAGCCAGTCCTATACTTCCCACCTCATATTATGTTATATCAAAAACAGTGATATTATTATTTATTTAAGAATTAGAGAAAACATGCATAGAGAGCGGAAAATTCGAATACACACTGTTTAATATTGTTCCACAAAGAGTTATTGCGCGAACTCGAAAAAAAAAAAACGTTTCTTAAATTTCCTCAGCATCTGCTGGAACGATTGTGCCCAAAATCTAATCAGCTCTAAGTTTTACACTGACAAATAAAACAAAAAAACCGCATGGTTCTACGTTGTTTCGTTCTGCAGATATCGTAGGCGGAAAATATTGTCACACACACAGACATCATTTCGAAAATGGGTGCAAACGATTTCTAGTGTATAGTAATGTCAAGCCCTGTTCATATCTGGAAACATTTTGATCGGACAGATTACAATACTTCCCTTACCAAGGTGGAAAGTAAAAAGGCTTCATTGGAATGAAAGCAATTTGATAGAAAGGGAATGCTGAAATTTAAATCGCAACATGTCGTCGAAGCAAAAGGTTCGTACGGAGGAAATTATCTCCATAAATTTTCTGCACGCAGGTAGCCACTGGAGTTGCGCACTGCACTGCTGAAAATCCATTCCCAACATAAATTTCGGTGTGGGCATGAACGTTTCTTTGTCATTGCGTTTCGTTTTTGACAGAAATCTTCATTTAGTGGCCGTGCGTTGAACAGTGCGTAACTCCAGTCTGGTTACACAAGTAACTTCCCGGTCCCAAGCCCGGGTAAAGGAGGAGGGTTTGAGGTAACGGCTTGTCCAATCCTCAGTAAAATTCTTGTGTTAGGGTGGGTCGAGGTGTTAATCGAACCGTGCCGAGGACCTACCAGGCTGGGGGCTCGTAAATAGCTCAGTCGTGAACGGTGTACTCTGGAGAACAGGCACCCTCCTGCTTTATCTAGCCCTAGCTTCTCGTGGGATCAAAATTGATTCAAAAAAAGCGTTAATCGTTCCTGACGGTGATCTGGAAAGTCCTAATCCCGTCTGTCAGCCCTCGGCTGAACCTACCCCTTGGCGCAGATGGAATGATGACCGTCTGCTTCAAGAGATCGACAAAACTCTGACCGAAAGTAGTCTGGAAAGTCCTAACTTCGCCGGCCAGCTACCCACAGGACAGATTGAATGGCCAGGCCGTGAAGCTGAATCCGATCTCGACTCTCTTGATCGGGTATCAGTCGGCACAGCGAGTTCAGTCGCCACAGACGAAAGTTACAGGAGCTGTCCTGATGCCAGCGTGCAGGAAAGCACAGTGCCCCCTACTAAGAGGAACCGCCTAACCATGGCAAACACAAAACGGCTCAAGTTCCTCATGGCCAGGGCCTGCCCTACAGCTCAGCGGTGGAAAAGACGCTCCAGGAACGATCCTCCCAACAGAGTCAAGCGCCAGGTACATCTAGCAAAAGATCTCGCTCCAACGACAACTTCGCAGGCCCGGCCAGCAAGTGGATCAAGCCGGATGCTCCACTCTTTGCCGAAGTGGATGGCGCCATTAAGGTAGGCATCCTCTTGTAGAGCTACCCTGTTGGCCTACTCGGAACTGTGCAACAGAAAGCTCCCCGAAGATGGTCCGCAGATTCGTTTTCTGGGCTGCTCGCACAAACCGGGTTGGCTAACAGTGAACTGTGCGGACACGAAGAGTAGCGGTTGGTTGGCCACCATCGTCCATAAATTGACGCCATGGGAGAATGCCAAGCTTGTCATGGTTGAAGGACATAATCTTCCGAAACCATGCGTAGCCACGGCATACTTCCCTGGTGAACTCAGTTCAGTAGACGTGATTCTTCGCTCTTTAAGGAGGCAAAACAAGATTCTACCGACCAAGGACTGGAAAGTTCTTCAGAAGGTAGTAAATCCCCAAGGAACCACCCTGACTCTTTCAATGGATGAGTGCTCAGTGCGTTCGCTGAAGAGTCTGAACTACCTACCGTTCTACAACATGAACCGTGTGCAGTTCAGAATCCAGAAGCAGGCACAAGCCCCACCATCAAATGCTCCTACCCAGACACCTAAGGAGGCAGACCCATCGCTTCCTTCTTGCTCTAGCTTAACCGCCCAAGGAACTTCGGCATCCAAGAAATTGGAGTTGAAGTCAAGACTTGTGGCATCGCTCTCGGGAGCTGGAAAGTCCGCTCCCGAACAGCCCGAACCGAACAGTTCAGAGGCCGCGGCGGAAAAAGTGGGGGCTTTCCCAGTAAAGCCTCCCTTAAAAAACGTTAGCCCCTAATGAAGGTTTTTCAAATCAACCTTCATCACGCCAAGGCTGCCTCGGAACCCGCACAAGTGGAAAAATGCTAGGCCTATCAGAACATGTATTATATTTAATAATAACATAAACTTCTTCCCGCTAACAGAATTCACTAACCAAGACATCCGTGCAGCTATGGTGAAGAACAACACCAGGGATACCATAGTTGCATCGGCATACATTCCCGGAGACCATACTGACTGCCCCCCGCCATTGTGAGCAAACTATTCAAGTTCGCGAAGGAGAATAATGCCGACATCATCCTGGAATAAGACGCGAACTCTCACAACACTATCTGGGGCAGTTCAGACGCAAACAGCAAAGTTGGGTCCCTTCCTGAATTCATTGCATGCAACAACATAAATATATGTAATTCGGGCAGGGAATCAACCTTTTTTACCTTCACTAGGAAATAGATGTTAGACTTCACTCTAACATCTTCTCTCTCCAGTAACCTCATCTCCAACTGGCACGTGTCTACCGAACCCTCATGCTCGGACCACAGACATATTAGGTTTGATATTGACACTAACACCATAGTCAATCTAACCTATCGCCCAAGGAGAAATACTGACTGGATCTCCTACAAAGACCAACTCAGCCAATTAATCAAGCTCTCTCCAGGTACAACCAAGAAATAAAAAAGGATAAAAAAGAATCGTTCCGGCGATTTTGCGACAATATCTCCAAAACAAACTCTGCATGCCGCCTGCACAAAGTTCTTGCCTCTGACCGGTCCGTCAGACCGTGGGTGGGTTGTGGGTTCACTCACAAAAGAAGATGGAAATCAAACCAAATCTAAGAAAGTGGCCCTTAAACTTTTACTTAGAATTCATTCCCCAGGATCAATCCCAATCGATCCACTCTCAACCAGACAATCACCCCAGGCAGATTGTTCCTATCTGCCGACAAGGGGAGACTGGAAAATCACGAGAGAAATCTGCAATGTTGGGGCCACCAAATGGGCCATCTCCTCCATGAAACCCTTCAAAGCCCCTGGAGATGATGGCATTTTCCCAGCACTACTGCAACAAGGAGCAGAGATAATTGCTCCCACACTATCCAAGCTGTTCAGCTGTAGTCTAGCCCTTGGATACCTACCCGCTGCGTGGCGTAGAGTAACTGTCAAATATCTACCAAAGGCTGGCAGAACCTCGGACTCAAGCCCCAAATCCTTCCGTCCCATCAATCTTATGTCATTCATTCTAAAATGCATGGAAAAGATAATTGACAGACATATAAGAGGAGAAGCACTCTGCAACTTCCCCCTCTGCGACACTCAACACGTATACCAACCACTCAATGACTTGGTAACCAGAGTTGAAACCTCCATCGATAGGAAAGAGATATGCCTTGGCGCATTTCTTGATATCGAGGGTGCCTTCAATTACATTTCATATGAATCCACTAAACGTGCACTCAGCAATATGAACCTCTCACCAACCATAAGCAAGTGGATTATGTCCATGCTGGAAAGTAGGGTGATACCATTGTATATGAAACGAAAAGTAGTGCCATCCTCGGAACGCGATTGTAGCGCCTCTCGTGATAGGCAAATGCAACTTAATATTTTCTTTTTTCTGTTCACTTCTTTTCTCTTCATCCCAATTGTAGTTTCTCTTTATTTCTCTCGGTTGTATTTCTCATCTTCGTTTTATTTTCGGTAATGACTTCTTACAATACAAACACAAAATATATTTTACACACAGGAATGGGTTTAGTAAACAAAAAACATATGATTTGTACTCTTTTTTTTGTGCACATAAAAAAAGAGCAGACTGAAAAGGAATATGCATGGATTAATGGAATACGGGAGACGAAAGGGAGGGCTGGTTTTCGGTAAAATCTGTTATTTTTTTGTGCGAAATAAAACATAAAACAAAAGAACAGACGGAAAATTTATATGCTTGGTTTGAGGAAATACGGGAAAGAGGAAAGGGAGGGTAAGAAAAAAAAAATTGTTGGCAGTTGTTGAGAAAAATTGTTTTGGCTTTTTTAATGCAGTTATCTTGCGGAAGAACTACTGTACAAAGCTTGACTTTATGCATTAATATGTACGTACATACATTCATACATATGTCATAGCCGTCCTTTAAATCGATGTAGGGGTGGTGGGTATTGATGTGGACTTCTTAGGTTTTCTTCAGGATCCTGAGTACTTTCCTGGTTTCATATACATACATACATATGTACAATAGTTTCACACAACACAACCGAGAAGATCTTGTACGAGATGTTGGGAAGATCGATACTCCTGTAATTGACTCACCTGAGGGGGTCTCGTTTTTTGTGGATGGGGCAAACGGTGCTGAACAGTGCTGCCGAAAGTACTGCAATAGCAGTATTATACTGCTATACTGTCATTTCGTACTCCGTACTGCCCAAACGCAAATTATAGTGCCCACACCAGCAGTCCAATCCCTAAGGTTAAACTACGAATGTGAATACGGATATTAATGCTTACTATTTTTGTCTTATGAAAAATGTGTGTACTCTACCGTCCCTCATTCGTTTTAAAACTACATATGTCAGACACTGTAGTGATATCTGTTTGTTTTTGTGCGTAGATCCTGTGGCCTATTTCACCAAACTACAAATTACAACCACAAATTTGTACTTGTAAATTACAATTACAAATTTGTAATCGGTGTTTCTGTTTCACAAAGTACAAATATGTAATGTACAAAATTGTGATAAGAATGCCGAAAAAGTGTGAAAAAAAACTTGTTGTCCACAAGTGTGCAAATTTCTCGTTGCACCAAGTTTGTGAATGACTTGTGATTTACAAGTGTTTTCTCACAAGTTTGTTGAACGTCGCGGACGTGATGGAAATTCGATTGCAATGAATAAATGAAAAACTAACTTTGTTGGGTCTCTAATTAGAGGTTAGAAAAAGATTTAGTATGGAAAGTTTTTGAATACTTTAATCGAAGAGATAAAAATAGGGATAAGTATTTTTAACTCCTTAACGTCTCAAGGTATTTTAAGTAACAAAGACTAGAAATGCCTTCGAGACGTTGCGTAGCAAAATTTGTCCCGTCTTTATATTATTTAGATGGCGCTACAGTTTCGGTTGAATCTGGGTATCAACCAACAAATCTCTCCAATTACCCAGCCCTAAGCTAACTGCCTCTAATTGCGCACGCCAAGTTGGTTGAGGTCCCCTTCCACTTGTGCGCGCGGGGTTTTCCTCTACTACATTGTACCTCCTTGTTAGACTCGAAGACTCAACGAGCCGGAGGATTTGTGTTTATTGGCTTTACATGCCCCAACCATCTTAGCCGAATACTTCGTATCTTCTTGACTACGAGGATGTTGCTGTACATCTCTTAAAGTTCATCGTTTAATCTTCTCCTCCAGAACATGTCAACGTAAACGGGAGCGAATGCCTTACGAAGAATTTTTCCCTCGAAGCAACCTAGGATCTCTTCATCCGCTTTCGATAGAGTCCATGCCTCTGGCCATAGAGCAGGACTGGGGTGATCACTTTAATCGTTCGAGAGAGGGCTTTGCTACTCAATTGCCTTCTTAGCCCGAAGAAGCAGCGATTGGCAAGAGTTATTCTTTGCCTGATTTTTGCGCTGGTGTTGTTGTCAGATGTGATAGCGGAGCCGTAGTATACGAAGTCCCTTACTACCTCTAAGTTATGGCTGTCCACTGCGACGTTCTGTTGATGTTTGGTGGCTCTTCTTGTTGAGAGCATATATTTTGTTCAACGTTGGTCAATGAGAGCAGTCGCAAAAATGCTACCAATTAAAAAAAAAAAATATTTACCGGAAATAGGTATCGTAAAACCTCTCCCATATGTTTTCGTATTCATTAGGCCAACGTATAAAATATTCAAACAAATACATTTTTTCGCTTAGATTCAGTAAGAAACAAAACTTGTAAGAAGAATTACACGTCAACTTTCGCTTATGAAATATTCTCACATATTCAACAAAATTTGTAAACTCATTTGCTTTGGTGAAACGCAAACTCACAAATAAGTCAAATTTTTACAAAATTGCAACTTGTAAATTACAACTATAAAGAACTATTGGTGAAACGAAAAGTGAAGAATTCCCACAAATTTCCCTTTGTAGAATACAACTACAAATTTGTAACCCCCAGAATTTGGTGAAACGACGTAAACTAATAATTCACAAATTTTGTTAAAAAACGCTTGTAAATACAAATTTGTAAGTTGGTGAAATAGGCCACTGGAGTCGAAGTGGAAAAATGTGTTGAAAAAATTGAATTTGTACCATTTATGAATAGAACCGCCCAGTACTACGCAAGTAAATCGAATTATACTGCCCAAGAAAAACCATTTAATTAAATCTAAGAAACTAGTTGGTGTATGCTCTCTACCAGGTAATCTCCAGCTGCTTTAAATAACTCGGCCGGAAGTCCGTCAGTTTCAAAAGCCTTGTTGGACTTACTAACGTCCCTCCGCCGGGAAAAACCATGGGCAAGATAATTCTCTTCGATTTATTTTTTTGTCTTTGCTTTGTTTTCTTGAACAGCGCCACCACTGAAATGTAGCACACGAACGGCTGATACTCCTATTCGTTTCATATACCTACAGTGATAATATGCAATCTCCATATTTGGCATTGAGCGACATACTCGTGTTTAATTGGAAACATTTCGCTGTTTAATTATTTACGGACTCCACTTTAAACATTTTCGAGCTGATAGTGATAGCCTTATTTGTCCCTAGTATTCGGGAATGGAATTCGACTCGAAGAGAAAAATTAATGATCCAATTTCCATATTGTCCTATGTGAAGTGATTTAGTCCCACTCATTCCAATTCTTGACCCGATTTCCACTCTGTAGTTCTCGTTATCTATTAACGCTCAATGTCAAAGTATAAACGTCAAGTGCAAGTCTGTTTCTGTTAGTTTTCAGTTTATGTTTTTTTGTTGTGGGTGGGTTTGCTTCTTCATTGCTTACCATCAGTAGGAGAGAATTTTTTCGTCGAACCTTAAGTAAAATGTCTACAGTTTCATTATAAGTATTTGAGTACAATTTCAATTCGATTAAGTTAATCATTGATTTTTGGTTCGTTATCTTTGAATCAAGTTAATTTACTTTTACATAATCATGACGTCGGCAGATGTTCGAAAACGCAAAGTAAGTACATATTGTACATTTTTGTAGTCAACTCTGATTACAATAAATGAAAAACAGGTAAAAAAGGTTTCTCGTTCTATAAATAAACATGTATACGATAATTTTGAAATGCAGGAAGCAAAAGTATAATCCAAACTGCAAAAGATAATTCTCGGGTCATTGGCATACAATTAATTGCTGCAAACTCTCACAATCCTCTGGATTGTATGATTTTTTTTTTAATTCACTAGTGGTTTGCCAACTTCCTCCGCTATGATTAGATTCGGCATATGCGAAAAGACAGGTTTGAGCAATGGTGTTGTTGAGTGCTACACATTTATTTTTTTGTTCAGAATGAGTTTTGACAAAGAGAGTTACTTAAACAAACAATAATTCAATTTATTTATTGTGGGCTGTGTGACGAAATAGAACCCAATTGAAGTCTAAACTTTTAATTTTTTTGTTTTCAGTTGAACATTCGCCATCTTTCGAGCAATCAGGGAACACATTAGTTGTAAATTCGTGTTCTTTCGATAAGAGCCGGCATGCCTTCCATTTTGTTATCAGAAATCTGACTAAAAGAAATTGAAAAACGACCAGTACTTGCCGCCCGACATGCTCGCTGATTTGTTTAGTCACTGTTGTGATGAAATGTTTGGCTTTGGAATTATATTTCATCAATACATTTGGGAAAACTAATCAAATGGCACTGCTGTCTGCGCTTAACAGTTGCAAAGATTATTAAATATTCCGATAAGGGCACATTAGAACATCTCTCAATTTGGTTAATGCCCTAAATACTAAAATAAAGAAGATATGATTACATAATGTACACTGCTGTGCAAAATAGTAAGTACACCTTTCCCAGTAAGAAGTTTTCGCTTTTTTTTTATTCATTTCAAGCTTCTTATTATGCCCAGGTTTGTGTAGAAGCAAGCTCCTAAGTGAAATTTTGTTTTCCGGAAGGGGGCTGGACAGGTGCATAAAAGATGGAGAATAGTCTCCTCCTCTTCGTCCATACAGCTTCTGCAGACGGCATTTAAGTAAACGCCAAGGCTTGTTTCATGCTTGCCTACTATAAAGTGTCCAGTGATAACACCTATTATAGTGCTATTATGCGATCTACTGTGGTCCACATTCACATTATTGGAACTTTTTTTAATTTAAAATAAGCTGATTTAGACAATTTTCGTATACATTTATTATAAAAAAAAGCAAAATTAATTCATAGATCAGTTTCAACAAACCTATGTATACATACTCTGTCCCATAAAAAGGGTCAGTACAGGCCTTATGAGAGACCTTTTTAAAACACTGGTGACTTTACATACATTTGCATACATTCCACCAGGATCAGCCTGCCACACATCCGAGGGCAGAATGATAGTGTGGTCGCCATCAATCCTCGCTGTATATATTGAAAATATGAACATTAAGACAGTGGGCGCGTTCCATTTCTCAGATATCTGAAATTTCAGATGAACGGAGCATAATGATTTGACGAGAGCCGGTCACGTGACAGAAAATCAAGAAAACTTTTGTGAGGTCGGCGAATGGATTGTTAGTCTTTAAATTTTTGTCTTACTTCTCTGTCAGTTGAAAAGTGTCATAAACAGCTCTTATTTCAAATTTCAAATATATTGAAATGCTGTATTTCGCAAATTTGCCAATAAATATGCATATTTTAGTTACATAAAACATCTTAAGGGTTCCTAATGAGTAATTATTATGCACACAGTTACATTTCATACCCAAATTCGATGGGAAAGCAGAAAGTAAAAATGCAATTTTTGAGGTTTTGTGCTTTTGAGAACAAATAAACGAATTTTACTATGTGAGGCTCTTGCAGCTTGGTTTTTGTTTATCCATTTTCTGGTTCTTCCTGGCAAACAGTTTTCCCATCCTACCTAACCATGAAAAATGGCTTCTACAGCATATCAAAATTTCATCAAAATCTAGTCGGTGTCCATTTTGTAAACAATTATATTTATTTCGCCCAACAAATTGTTTTGATTTTCAATCAGCAGATGGTAACCCTACGGGTATTGCTCTCCACTACGGTAACCCTGAAAGAGTTTTAAAGAGTGACAGGCAGTGTTGGGACTTTACCACAATTGTGGTAGATCTACCACTATTTCTCGTATATTTTGAATCTACCACGTTTACCACCCTGGTTAAAAAATCTACCACGTTTTTGACTTTTTCCAGTAAACTTCTTTTTTCACACTTTTAAGTGTTTCCTTTTTTCGCGCCGTTGTTAAACTGTCAACAATCAACTCTCATTGCGATGACTTTTGAAAAGTAAAAACTAGGAGATTAATAAATTCGCACAACGTGTTAAAATATAATAGTAAATATGCACACGGTGAAAATATCGCGAAAACGTTTCATAAAATTCGATTGTTTTTGGTCATCATCAAGCGCCTTCTTGCACAGCTATAGTGAATTTAATTGATAAATTTGAACATCTCAGACAGGTTAGAGATTTCGTCCAGCAAGGTCAGATGAAAAGGTCGCCGCCGTAGCTGAGAGTGTAATTGTAAACCCAGGTGTGTCCATTTAGAGACGATCACAGGATTCGTAACCACTTTGCACAACATTTTGCAAAGATCTTGGCCTACATCCTTATAAGGTGCAGTTGACACAAGAATTGAAGCCAGCAGATCCCGCACAACTTCGTACTTTGGTTGATTGGGTGCTTCTTTCTTGCTTTATTTACTTTTTATTTATTGAATTGTGTACATGGAACCTGGAAAGCGTTAAATTGAAAATCTACCACTCTTTTTTCAAATCTACCACCCATTTTTCTCAAGATCTACCACACTTTAAAATTCTCAAGTCCCAACACTGGTGACAGGTTTATGTAACCTATTTCAACAAGAGTAAGAGGCAAACGTCTTATCTTCGCTGTACTGAAAATTTTTGTGCGACAGAGTATAGTTAGAGAGGAAAATAACAAAACAAAATACATGCATATGTATGTAATAGCGAGGACACTAAAATCGCAAAAAGACACCGTATTTTTCCACTCATGTAAATCCAGTATACCAAAAATTCGGTTCGCGTTTAATTTTGGTAGATTATTTCGAACGCCAAGTTGGCTAAGGTCGCATTCCACTTGCGTGCGCCACCTGCAACGCGGTCTTCCTCTACTGCGCCGTCCCTCGGGTGTGTATTCCAAGATTTTCCGGACTGAAGCATTGGGGTCTATCCTCTCTACATGACCCAGCCACCTGAGTCGTTAGAACTTCACCCTTCAGGCTAAGTCGATGTTGCTGTACACCCCGTACAGTTCGTCGTTGTATTTCCTCCTCCATTCACCGTCTATGCAAACGGGATCAAAAATCAGCCGAAAAATTTTACTCTCGAAAAAGGATGAGCACCTCATCCGCTTTTGACAAAGTCCATGCCTCTGCGCCGTACAGCAGGACTGAGAGGATTGAGGTCTTATAAAGGGCCACTTTAGTTGTACGAGAGAGGATTTACTACTCAATTGCCTTCTTAGCCCAAAGAAACAAAAGTTAGCAAAAGTTATTGTTCGTTTGATCTCAGCACTGGTGTCGTTGTCTGAATTTTTAGCGGAGCCTAGGTAGATAAAGTCCTTATTTACCTCAAAGTTATACCTGTGTGTAGAGACGTTCTGTCCGAAACGTCCTTTCTTGTTGACAGCATATACTTTGTTTTGTTCTCATTCTCCTCCTTCTCAATACTCACGAACGCCTCCGTGACATCGCGATGCGTTCTTCCGATTATGTCAATATCGTCAGCGTATTCGAGTAATTGGATGGACTTTTGAAAGATTATGCCCCTGGTGTTGGCGCGTAAGTTTTGCACAACTCTTTGAAGAACGATGTGAAGGAAGGAAGACGTCTTGTCTTGTCTCGGCGAGGTTTTGACCGACCTTGATGGAGTAGCGTGCATTCTCCATCGTCATCCTGCACAAACGGACGAGTTTGGCAGGGATGCCAAAAATAGACATTGCTCTGTATAACTCGTTTCTATAGATGCTGTCATAGGCGGCCTTAAAATCGATGGAAAGGTGATGGGTATCGATGTGAAGTTTCTGGGTTTTCTCTACGATCTTCCGCATTGTGAATATTTGGTCGGTAGTGAACTTTCCTGGCCTGAAGCCACACTGATATGGACCGATCAGGTTGTTGACGAATGGCTTCAGGCGTTCACACAACACGGCAGATAAGATCTTGTAGGCGATGTTAAGAAGAATGATGCCTCTGTAATTGGCGCAATTCAGAGGGTGTCCTTTGCTGCTTTGATCAGCTCGGCAGCTGGGGCGTCAGCTCCAGCAGCTTTGTTGGACTTAAGCTTTGATATGGCTATCTTCACTTCGCCCAGATCAGGTGGATGGAATTATTGGTCTTCATCGTCTGGGTTGAGTGGTTCATTTTGCCTGACAGCTGGATTTGATTCGTCGTTGCCGTTTAACAGTCTGCAGAAGTAGTACTTCTTGTTACTGGTTGTTGTCCACCCGGATTCTACTTGCTAAACTTATAAGCGCGAGCGCTGACCAGAAGCAAAAATGGTGACGTAATAAATTTCCGGAGCGGCACTGCACCTTTTCTTGGCTATTTCGAGCTAAGGCCGATAAGGCTCCTCATCTTAGGGGTTTTTACAATGGATCTGGTCGGTTGGGTAACTGCCCGATCACGGGAAAAATAAAGCGAGTTCAGAAACCCGAAGATACCTCGGAGACGGTCGAATTTACTGATGATGAACAACGCAAATAAAATAAGAAAAACGACATTCTGATCTGAATGTTGTAGGGGATAGGAGAAAAAAAACGGACTGGACCTCTGTTCAGTCTGATGTTTATTCGCAAGAGATCACCAAATCCTTTTGATCCATTGATTTCCAAAACTAAACTAAATTTATTCAATACAAAATTAAAAATTATTTCTGAGTGCAAGTTTTGCTCTATCAGCAAGATGTCATTGAACGAAATTAACAAAATTGCATATTGTGCTTAATAAATGCAACTTTATATGCCGGATGTGGTGAGTCAGGTTACGTCCGGGACGTAACACCTCCCTTCACCGATTGTGAACTCTCCGGAGTCACTACATTACTATCTTTAACGTTTAACCTTTTATTAAAATAATTATTATAGCAAATGTGGTTCCAAAAATTATTACATTTAGATTTTCTATTTCATTAAGTACAATTTCATCAAAAAATAATTCCTTATTAGTATTTATAACAGAGTCTAAATAATCTGGGATAACGAAACTTGATTTAAATGTTTTTCAATTATTATTTATAATTTTATTTTCTATTTTTATTGAGCAATTGTTGAAATTAATAATTGGCATTTAGAATTGTTTCCCTCAAGTCACAAGTACATACTAGTAAATTTTAAATTTTTTGATTTTTTACCAAAATGAATTCTAAGATTTAAGATCTATTATTTAAAATTTTTATAAAGTTTTTTCTCATGACAATATTGTTATAAATTTGTAGGTTTCTTAACTCAATGTTTTGTTCGTAATTATAAGTTTTGTTTTCGTATTTTGCTATTTTCTGAGCTTAAAACATAAATTCTCTGTTTTGGTTATCTCCAATAGGAACGAGTAGGGTTTTTCTTTTGAAGAGCAAACGTTTTATTTCTAATAACAAATATATTATTTTCGGGATCACCTGTAAGTGTACCAAGCTTTATATTTTCTAATTTCTGAAGGTCAACACTATATTCTATTATCTCTTCATTAGTTAAAAAAAAAAAAATAGCTGGCGCGACAGCTCACAAGCGGACAATTTTCTCGGAACCGTCGGTGTCCGCTTATGAGAGAGTACATTGTATATATGTATATATATATATATATTTATATATATATACATATATATATATATTATACATATATATATATTATACATATATATATATTATACATATATATATATACATAAAGGGTCTTCCAATAGGCCATATTGTTGAAGCTAAATCTGTCAAATTGGCTGTAATTTATTCGGCTTGTTTTGCCAAATTACGATGGGCGGATATAGCGTTCAACAACACGTACAAATAATAAAATTGTTTTATCAAAATAGGTGTTCTGTTCGGGCAAGGTTCCGCGTGCTTCGTCCATTTTACGGTCGCCATAATCGTCGTTCCGAGAGGACTATTCGTAGTGTGGTGGATAAATTTGAGTCCACTGGTTCAGTTAATGATCAACACCCGTACGTCGACAAAACGTAAGATCTGCCGAAAAAGTAGTTGCTGTCCGTGAGAGTGTACAGGAGAATTCGAGGCAGTCGATTTCGCATCGCTCACAAGAACTCGGCCTTTCGCAGACCACAAATTTTTCGTCAAGGGCATGGATATCTCACGTGGAGGTGATGTGAACTGGCCACCGAGATCGTGCGATTTGACCCCGTTATACTTTTTCTTGTGGGGTTTTCTGAAGTCGCAGGTCTATGCGAATAAGCCACAAACCACAGCGGCTCTCAAAGCCAACATTACCCATTGCCATTTCCATTCAGCCATTGGTCAAATTCAGCCTGATTTATGCGCCAGAGTCTTTTAAAATAGGACATTTCGGATCCCCGCCACCCAGAGAAGCCGCGGCCGACATTTGAACGATGTTATATTCCATACATAATGGCATCGATGGGCCTTTCAAACGAGAAAAAAATTTCGATGATATCTCACACACACTTTGTTTTATTAAACTTGAAGATAGGAAGCGCTTAATGAAAGATCCTTTATTATCAATTTTTACATATTTACTTCTGACGCTGCTTCTCACCCTCAAATTTTCCGAATGTTCACTCCATCAAGTTAAATTTTATTCACACCAAAGTGGAGGTAAGTCTCTAAAGTCAAACGGCGCACACAGGCGGATTTTCCGAAAAACATGGCCAAAATTATTTTTTTGTTTTGAATAACTAATTCTGCATAAAATCATCAGAAATAAGTAAAAAAATTATTTTTAGTAAATTTTGTGATTGTAATTTTAATTTTTATATTCAGACGCAAACTTAGTTTTTTTGTGTCCTCTGAATTACACAGGCCTGCAAATAATTGGGTCATGTCAGTTGTTGGCAAACTGAGGGTCATTTCTGAAGTAGATTTTTGCGTATAATCCGAATCCGGCTTCAGAATTGTCCTATCACGTTAGGATAGGAGATATTTGAGGTTATGTATCCAAAAATTGACGTTTTTGGCTAACTTTGGGGTTATGTACAGGGTCCGCTAATTTTTCTCTATCTCCAGTTACATCATTCAGGACTACTCTTACTCTTCACTTTAAGAGTTTGGGAGACCGATTTCGATTTTTTTTTCTCAAAGTTACGGCTATTTGAGTAAAGTAAGAAAATCAGTAAAAAAGTAAATTCAAATACTCATCACTGTATGGGGATATACTTTGTAATTTTAAATAGCCGTAACTTTAAGGAAAAAAATTGAAATCGGTCTCTCAAATTCTTAAATTGAAGAGTAAGAGTAGTACTAGATGATGTAACTGGAGATAGAGATCAGAAAAAATTTGCGCACTCTGTACATAACATCAAAGGTAGCCAAAAACGTCATTTTTTGGGTACATAACCTCAAATATCTCAAAATCGTGACGTGATGGGCAATTCTGACTCCGGATTCAGATTCTACGTAAAAAACTGCTTCGGAAATGACCTCAGCTTTTCAACAAAAAAACCATGTTGGCCTGTGTTATCAATGTAAGTAGAGTTTTTACTTGCTCTGCTCAGAAAATCATTTTTTCTTTGAGTTCTTGAGATGGACAGCTTCTCAAGGATTCAGTAAGCCGATTTATTGGAAAAAAAAAAAATTAAACTTGATTGTAAGCAAAAAACTAAAGCAAAAAAAAAACTTGTTGAGGCAACCTTTTATTTTCAGCTTTACTGGACGATATCTTGCAAGATCGGAAAATATCGCAACGGTTTATGGTGATTCCTTAATAAGCAGGTATTAAGGTGAATTCCGAGCCAATTTTTATTATGGAACTACGCAGGGAAACAAAACTTTTCCTTTATGGAACAATAAAGTACGACTTTTTTTTGTATCAAAAGGACCTATTTTGAACATCTTTCAAATCTGCGTAGAACTTATAATTACCACAAAATTTTACACTATAACTCTTGTCATTACCACTAGCAAGAGATTCCATATTAATTTATTTTAGAAAGTTAACACAGAAAATTAAAAAGGAAAAACAAATCAACCTCTTCTCAAACACCAAAATCAATATGTTAACAACTTGGCATAAAAAAACCAACAATTCGAAATATTTTTTTTATAGTTTTGACCATGTTTTTGATAAAGTCCGCCTGTGTGCGGCGTGAGTGAAGCTTTTTCGTTCAACTCGACGAACCCCGAAACGTTGAGAGAAAACGGGTTTCTGTTCATCTTTTTCCCTACCCTTTTTTTATTTTGCGAAAATGTTAATTATATTCAAAAGGGAAAAAAACAAATACAATAAAACTCTGTGAACGAAAGGACTTTTGAGAGTAGAAAGACATTTAATAGCTTGGGCTCGTGTTATAGGACCCCACCAAACAAAAATGTCCGTACAAAAATGTTGTATGGCGTGCACTATCTTAATATTATAAGATCTTTGCTATAACCTTATTTGTTTTATTTTCCAGCAAAGAAATGTTCATTACACAAAATATGAATACTAAAGGTACAGTATTTATAAAAAAAATATAATATGAATAATGAAATTCAAAAAATTGTAAGCAAATACACAAATGTAAGCAAATGTTGGGGTAATCAATGCATTTTTTTTAAATTTCATACAGTAACATATATCGCCACGATAGATACTAAGATTTGCATGATCCAACATATGTGTATGTAGATCAAATAAATATATGTATAGTAGAAATTTCAGCTGAATTCATTTTTTGAAAAAAAAAAAAAAAAAAGTTGCGTCGCAATTAAAACAAAGAAACAAGAACGGAGTGTACCACTGATCTAATCACTATCATCATACTTACAAACAAAACCAAATCTGTAGCTCATTTACGCGTATATGTATATTTTTCAGTAATGAGTTTTTTAAGAAATTTCTGTACCAGGAATTTAAAACAGGGTGTAAATCATTAAATGGTAAAGGGTTTTCCCAACGTTGGTATCGGAAAGAACCAATCATAAATATTCCAAAAAAATCATACATATTCCAAGAAAAATTATTATTTTGGTTTGAGTCTACAATCTTTCAGAGTTCTGTTTACATTGCATTTACACAATATATCCATATCGTACTTGGAGCAATTTCAATTAAATTCAAACATGTATTGTATCGCATTTAGTATCCATACCAGGTTAAAATACAATGTTGTGACAACCATTTCACCGTAAAATGCGCCTGTTCATTAAATTGCATTTGAATCTGAAAGTATTCGTTTGTTTACCGATGCTATTTTGTCATAAATGTATGATTTGTTATATTTTTTTGTATTAGTTTTAGTCAAAAAAAACTAATCATGATTGATATTGATGATTAAAAATTAATCCATTTAGTCATGATTGAAATCTAATTTTTCCAATCCGATTATTTTAATCTTATCGTGAACCGAAACTAAACGGCACAGTTTCGTACCGAGCAGTTTCGTACCGGATAATATCGTACCTCAGTTTAGTGTCTGTGTTTCGATCGGTTTCGTACCAGTTACGGACCAAGGTTTCGTGAACCGAACTTTGGATATACCCGACATCGCACCTACCCCAAATCCTACAGTGAGCCCAAGCAGGGGGTTGCAGGCGGGCAGCATGCCCCCTTACACATTTCATATAGACATATTCTACTTAGCGTAATGTCATAATGAAATAACCTTAAAAATATACCCCAAACTTCAATTTTAGAACAGCATTTTTATAACAAACCGTGGAATATGTAAGGAGCATGATGCACGTATTCCACGGTTTGTTATACAAATGCTGTTCTAAAATTTAAGTTTGGGGTACATTTTGCATTATTGCAGTCGTTTTGAGCGGTAAGTCATTTAATTTGGGTTTTGTTACCATTTCCTTCCGAGCTGAGCACCGCCAACGTCAAATTGATAGAAGGGAAAATGAGAGGTGAGGGAGAGAGAGTATACCCTTTTTATTTTGTTTTGACAGCAAACGATACCAACTGCTCAAGTGCGTTTCATAAACAAATCAGAGCGTTCTGAGAACACTCTGTTAAAGCATGCTCGTAGAGCGCGCTCTGAGCACAAACTGAGTGCTCTTTTGTTTCTGAGTTAAAAAAGAAACATGAACCCTATTTTGCAAACTCAGGGTCTGCTCTGAACTAAAAAGGAAAAACTCTTATTGCAGAATATTGGAATTTATTTTTTTTATTGGAAGGCGCTTGTGGGCACTGGAAGAGGGGCTGGAAAGACGAATATCTCTTTGTATTCCGATTCCAAAGTCAAATCTTTCGGAATTTTGTACTGCGTAATTCGAAACGTATCACATAAAATCCGAAAATCTAACAGTTTTCAGTTGCTAACTTCAACTCAATTTTTTCTCAGATAATCGTCACTCGGTATTGGTAGATAGATTCGTTTATTTAGAATTTTTTTGCTATTTAAATTCATGGGGCCGCTTTACAATAGGCCACTATCACAAATAAATGGAATTCATTTTTTTTTGACGTGAAATTGCCTCAGAAACTCGAAAATAAAAGTTACTTTGTGAGGACGCTATTATTAAAAAAGTTATAAACAATTAAAGTCTCCGATGGACCAGTGAGAAAAACACTTTTTCGAGTACAAAAACGCGAATAATTTGCTGTTTTACCTTCCTTTTTGCCTAATAACATAACTACAAAAGTAAAAAAAGCTTAACATCTTAGAAAAATCAGCGAATCACAACCAAAAGTACTACTATAATAAATATTAGTTATCGCTAAATTGACGTCTTCTGAACAACCGAAAATATGCATCAATGATGAAAATCTCGGAAGAAATTAAAAGTATCTAAAACTATGCAACGTATCGTCGGATCATCGAAAAAGTGGTTTTCTCACTGGTCAATCGGAGACTAATTGTTTATAACTTTGTTAAGTGGGGAAAGGGTCAAATTGATTAAAAAAGAAGCATGTTAAAATGATTTTTTTTTTTTTCAATGGGTGTAATTTATTGATGATTATGAAATGTTTACATGTTATTAAGCTTATGTCTAAGATTATTATGGCAAATTTTTATAAAGATATTTTTAAAATTGAGCCAGTGGTAGTGGGGAGAACCGCGTCACCTTCAAAAAATTTTTTGATGCGGTTGGCAGGATTACTGGCGATTGCTTCATCGGAAATCAAAAAACCAAAAAGATTTCTTTAGTTCATAAGTTTATCTTGGATTTGAACGAAGAAATAAAGAAAATATTCATTTTTGGATTTTTGGTAAAGGTGGAATCAGAAAACTCTGATTTTTGACAGAAATTAATCCACATTTTTAATAAAAAAAATTAGTTATTAAAAAAAAATTAATTCCTTCGTTCAGATCCGAGTATTGAGTATGTAACTGAAGTGTTAAAATTTTTAGCGAAATTGGTCCAAAAGTTTTCGAGAAATTTTGTCTACCGAGTCAAAAACAAAGTTTTGAGAAAATCGCGATTGAAGTTTGACCAAGAATAAAATAGAGAAAACATTTTTGTTTGAAATCTCACATTGAGTCGTGGATTCCAGCTCCATAAAGCAGCTCTCCTGCAGCGGATGCAATATTCAAAGCATCTTTTTTCCATACAGTAAGACGAACGATGCTAACTCGTACAACACAATAGACGGTCCGTGATGACGATTGACGCAGTGACGATCAAGGTGACCGAGTGCCCGGAGACAAAATTGGCTGTAACTCGAAAAGTTTCAGTCCAAATGACTTAAAATTCGATATTCTCTACAAGTTGTAGTATCAGAAAAAAAAATTAAAAAAAAATCGATTTTTTGACCCCTTTCCCTCCTTAATAATAGCGTCCTCGCAAAATAATTTTTATTTTCGTGCTTCCGAGGCAATTTCACGTAAAAAAAATTGAATTCCGGTTATTTGTGATAGTGGCCTATTGTAAAGCACAGCCGACCTGGTTGAGAATATATATAGAATATCTATGGACTCTTCTGAAGCGTAGGATCCTGCAGCACTCAATTACATCAAAAGAAGCACTTAAAAATGTGTTAAACCAAGAATGGAGCGCTATTTCTTCCGAAGAGTGCCGCAAACTAGTCAGCTCTATGCGCACCAGAGTTGCTCAAGTCATAGAGGCCAAAGGCGGTCCAAACAAAATATTAATTTTATCTAATAAAATGAATTATTAATCATATCTGCTTACTTTAATTTTGTTTAATCTTATTTTTTTTGGAATATATTGATAATTTTAAGGGGTGCCTAATACATTTGGCCAAGGCTGTATTTCTGCAAGCGTTATTAAGTTGAATAAAATTAGATTGATTTGATTAAGGCTAACTGAGGATGACCTTTGCGGAGGGCTGCGAAGACGAATAAGTTAATGAGGACACAACCCCCTTTCTCTGCCTCTCCCCAGACCTCCAGCATTTCAGACATAAATCCTGTGGACGACACTTATTCCAGGATGCCGAAGAAATAAGTGGCGTACCTATCAAGGACATTTGTGGTTTCACTTATGTTTCAAGGTTGTTCGGAGCACTGGGGCAATAGGAGATTACTCTACGAGCAAAGGGCATCTTCCCCCCAAATGGGCATTACAATGGGTCTCTACTGACCTGGGGGTTTCCTCTCCCCTCGCCAACCCATCTACCTAACCTAACCCAATGCTAAACAAAAAATAGCAGAGAAAAAATACGGCAAATGTAAAATGTATATAGTGATTCCAAACTTATGGCCGACAGTGTACACAACTGGCGGCCTGTAGATGGCATTCTCGTAACAAAAATACATACGTTCCGTCTCAAATCCGAGAGAACATCTGGAATGAAACATGTTTCACTCAAAAGAGAAATTTATATTTAATTATTTTTCACTCATTGGGATTTCGGTGACTAACAGAAGTTGTTTTGACACTTGTCTGTCAAGTTTGCTGTTTTCACAAGTAAATCTCATTATTTTGAGAAAATAAACATTACGATGTAATTAACGCAGGAAAAAGACAGCGAATTAGTGTAAATAGTGGTTAATTTATTTTATAGGAGAATTGCATTGTATCTAGTCATGAAGGTCGAATATAAATTGGTTAGTTTAGCCAATCAAATTGTGTAACACTTTGGTACATGTGCGTGTGCACCTCTATTTTTTTTAGATAAATCAGTCGGAGGAGTCCGACAGACCGTCAGCAAACAGACGAAAGTCACAGGCGTATTCCGGCGGAGCTACGAGCGGTTTAAAACTATCATTTCTATGCCTTATAGTATCAGTCCTTTTGATACTGTTTGTCCTAGGTAAGGATTTCTGGTGTATTTTAAAACTATCGTTGAACTTATTTCGCTTTCTGTGTAGGCTTTTATATGGACTCGATGAGTCCGATACTTGAAAGAATCGCATCAAAGTTTGGTTACGACAAGGCTCAGTATGCGGTGGTAATTGACGCAGGATCAACTGGAAGTCGTGTGTTGGCATACAGATTCCATAGAAGCCTCATTGGTAAGCAATTGAAAATAAGCTTATAACCACCGTAGTAACGGTATTTTGCTCCTTGCAGACAATAAATTAGTTTTAGATGAGGAAATCTTCAAGGAGCGTAAGCCTGGTCTTTCGTCGTTTGCCGAAAATCCCTTAAAAGGGTCACACACAATAAAACACCTTCTGGATGAAGCCAAAGCCTTTATTCCCAAAGAGAAGTGGTCCGACACGCCGTTGGTGTTGAAAGCCACAGCAGGTCTAAGGTTACTGCCTCAAGTGAACGCGGAGAACCTTCTCAACGCAGTTCGAGATTTGTTTGCAAAGTCGGAATTCAATGTAGACGAACATGCGGTCGAAATTATGGAAGGTACCGATGAGGGTATTTTTTCATGGTTTACAGTGAATTTCCTGCTTGGTCGTTTATCCAAATCGAATCAGGCTGCTGCACTGGATTTGGGGGGTGGCAGTACACAAGTTACATTTTCTCCTGCCGATCCAGAACAAGTTCCAATTTATGAAAAATACATCCATCCCGTACAAATGGTCAATAAGCAGATAAATGTATTCACACACAGCTACTTGGGATTAGGATTGATGGCAATAAGACATGCTGTGTTTTCCCGTGACTACAAGAATGGGGATACAATATTGGAAAGTGCGTGCTTGAATCCCATTATTCATAATCGGACATGGACGTATGCAAACGTTGAGTACAAATTAAGGTCAGTGAAATGTGAATATGGATTTATTTTCTTTTGTCTAAAGGCAATAATGTAATGCAAAATTGCACTTATTTTCTTTTTACGAGATGGAAATCTCTATTTTTTTCCCTATTTAAACAAATTTTACACCCAAATTAACCCTGCGAAATACTATTAAGATATTTCATGTAGCAAAGTAGCAAAAGGGGTTGTAACTTCCTAAAAAAGAGGTGTATCTAGGAAGGCAATGTTTCTTTTTAGAGCCAGGTTTTTTCTTGAGTCGAACGAAAATCTGTCCGAGATATGTAAATGGCAGAATCTAATGAAAAACTGAAATAAGGTTCTATAATGTCAAACAGGGCTTGAATCTGATCCTTTTCCAGTTATTCGCTTTCCTTACTTTCTATTTACATAATATTCATTGTTTTATTATTTTTTCTTGCAGCGGCAAGGATAATTCAAAGTCAACGTTGGAGAACCCCGTTGTTGATTTCGAAGATTGCTTAGAATTAGTAAAGAGCCAAGTAATGCCTCTGATTAAGCCTAAACCTTTTACGCTCAAACAACACACTATCGCCGCTTTCAGTTACTACTTTGAAAGAGCCATTGAATCTGGCTTAATCGATCCATTTGCTGGCGGTGAAATTACTGTGGAGGACTACCGAAAGAAGGCACGAGAAGTATGCGCCATTCCAAATGATGATCAGGCATTCATGTGCTTTGACTTGACTTTCATCTCAGTGCTGTTACGAGAAGGATTTGGACTTTCTGATACTAAGAGGATTAAGGTATGAACTTACAATTTAAAATCGATTCCTTTATAACATTGCTATTTCATCTATTTTTTAGTTATATAAAAAGATCGATAACCACGAAATTTCATGGGCCTTGGGCTGCGCCTACAATTTACTGACCAATGATGAGCGTTTTCAAGCCTAAGGACTAGGCTTCTATTGTGTCTCACTTACGATACGATTGGTGCCTTATTGAAATGAATCTGGATTTACTTTTGTTCGTCCTGTGTGCAACTTAAACAATTAGAGATTCACCTGTCCTTTACATTCGGTTTACATCACGCAAGAAAGCACAAGCAGCGCACCTTCCATTAATTTTTTTAACTTTTTATGTACTTTCTTACCTACATATATAAAAAAACACACCTCGACTAAGTTTCAATTGTGAATAATATGGGTACATATTGTATTAGATAACTGTAAGAATTCCATTTTATTTCAAAATTAATCGTAGTGATGAACTTTTGTTTTTAGAAAAGTCAAAAGAATGACAAATTAATTGAGTTGGTATCCCTTGCTCAATTAATGTTTTTTTGTTTATAAATGTTGTCTTAGTGTAAGTTAAATTTGATTTAAATGCTGATTCGGTTTGTTATACGATCTAATGTATTTGTAAGTTAATCTTTTGTTTTGTCAACAAATTAGGAAATTTTAGCATGTTTTTATAAGGGGAATAAATGCAAAGAAGTTTGTGTTTTTGTCAAGAGAGCGTTATCAGTTTTTTGAATTAGAAAAGGAAGTACGATAGTGTTTTGTGTCAACAGAGCAGAGCAGTAAAAACCGTTGAAGCCACTATGAAAATCAGAAGGTCTATCTTTACAGGAGCGCGACTTTGCCTTCTGTGAGATAGTTAACCCAAGAACAAATGAGTTGTGTTTGTGACTGGAATGACACATAATAAGGTTTTTTACGGCTTTTTTCAAACGATTTAAAAAATAATTAAAAAAATTAAATTTTTATCAAAAATGAAATTATATTCGTCTTTAGAAGTGTGATAAATTTGTATTACAATTCACGTTCAATTTTGTTTCACATGCCTCACTGCTTTTCATGGAAATCAAAAGGATTCAAGTTATACAAAAAGTAAGTCAGAAGAAACCCATTTCTTATGCATTTTAATGACTCTAAAAAAAAGTGCCATTTATTTAAACGATGTTGCCAGTAATTTAATAATAAAACATTAAGGAATTCTGGCGCGATTTTTAACATAGAGTATTACGCAAAATTCTGTGTTTTAGAGTTTTCTTTAAATTATAACCATTTAATTTGAATGATGATAAATGAATAAAGTTCCTTCAAATTTTACGTTAAAGTTTCTTCCTGGACTGTAGCAGACTATGATACCAGCAGATCATCCTAAGAGAGCTAAGAGAATAAACCATTCAACTTTATCCTGGTGAAGAAAATCAAATTAATGTCAGCTGCCCCAATGAACGCATTTCCAAAATAAATAAATAGCTGATGCGACAGTTCGGGATGAGCCAATGCATAACTTCTCGCAACAATCCATGGTGCATGTATTTATAGCCGCCACCGAACGTATAATTGAGAAGTTTTTTTTGTAACAAATTATACTTCCGGAAGTTTATTATTCTCGGTCGAGGTGCGCCGCAAAAGAAAATTCAATAAACCTGGTTGGGGCCCAGAATTTCTACATACATTACTCTTTAACGGATAATTCCTTAACTTTGTCATTCAGCTGTACATATATATGTATTAATAATATACCCTTAAATAAATAAACAACTTACTGCTGGTTTTTAGAATTAATATATATTTATGCTTATTTAAGATACTAGTTTTTCCACATTGCGTGCTTACGTAATCACAAGAATGGATTTTGTAACATTAAAAATCTGTGATCCTCAAGTTCCCTCAAGGGAATAAAATTTGCACTCTAATTTCCAGCCGATCTAACACGTGTTGCGGCATACAAAATGTAGGGTTGATTTTCTGTAAATTTGGATAACCCAACAAGGAGAGCGCTCCCAGTCCAAAGAGAGTATGGAATATATCCGGCAAATTCCCTGTACGATCACTAAAACCACCAGTCTCCGAGTCCTGACACGACAATATAAAACACTTTAACTTCTCTGCACTGATCCAGTGCAAACGTCCCATAATCGTCAGCGATGCCAATACCCACCAAGAATAGCAGACGTCAGGAAGCTTCTCTGGTCTCCCATTTAATCCACCGCTTGGTAACTGTCTTTCACATAGCCACCAGGACAACTTATCGCAGTCCAACCGATGTAGCTGCTGCGTTATCGACAGGAATCCTACACAACAGTATATTAGACCAGCATGCGACTCCGCACTTGGTTTTGAGCCAAATCCCCCGTCAGCATTGCAACAGGAGAGTACGAAGTCAACGGCTTTTGATATGTCAATTGCGTCCATGCGATTGATAAGAGCAAGAATAGCCACCGCACAAAATGAGAACCTCGTGTCGATTTCACCCCATTTGTCGCCAAAGAAACTCCCATCTGGTTGCTGTAGACTCGCAACGTATCTCGCCACTGCAGCACAATCAATCATGTTAACACAATCATAAATGCAAAGAATTTGAACCGCCGATAATGTATAAAGGATATGAGGATCATGTCCATCGCATGCCGCCACTCCTCCAGTCGTGGGGCATTGACATTTCTTAATAAAATCGATAATGGATTGTTTGTCCAACCGCGACAGCTGATTCATAATGTCGAGAGCTGTGACTCCCCAGTATATACCAGACATTCGTAAAAATTCCGTCATACAGTACTCAAAATCGTTTTGGTCGTTTCCATGATTGGCGATGTACTCGACATGCTTGCCAAAGAAGAGATCCCTTGGGTCTGGGTTTATTTCTACGTCGTTCACAACGAATGCCATTATGCCGAGCTCAAGCAGGGAATAAAAGTTCTAATTAACTTCAGAGTAAGAAGGCAAATAATAACTTGGGAGTTTTATTTTTACGATTGACCAAAACACTTTGGGAATGAATAAAGTACAAGATTAAAACAAATCGATTGCAAATATTTACATTTAGACGTCAATTTCTGCCACCTGATCCCTGATTTCTAACAAAACAGCTTTAAGGTGGAAACTAATTCTAACTGCTAGAAAAACTTCGACAAATTCTAATAGACCTTTTAACGATTTGACGTTAACCGACAAAATTGTGCGTGTATACCAGCTTTCTACGTTTTTGTATGGAGAATACTATAAAATTTGATTAAAAAGTTTATCACGTCCAGAAGAATTATTATTTCTGCTTATTGCAAATGTGGAAATGTGTATGAGATAATCAACATTGCGATTTGAAGAAGAAAACAGTTAGTTGAAGTCCCAAAATTTGATTTAATTGCTGTGTTGTGTATTGCGGCGACCGTGTTTTGAACGATCGGAGTGTATGGAAGAAAGTTTCTTGTACTACGAAATCGCTGTGTTTTTGTAATTTTAAGAAACTTTAAACGTAGATACATTTTAGAATAATATATGTGAAATATGTATTTACACACATTTTCGGAAAAAGTGTATAAAGGTTTGATGTAATAGACAATCAAAGCCGTCATAATCAAGTTCGTACAATATATTGAACATTGTGCCGGAAAGGAGTAAAAATAAGAGGAAAATATTGTAAATATTTGTATAGTACTGAAATTGAATAAAAAAAAAAAGAAAAAAAGTAGCTGACAGCTCGGAATGAGCCAAGGCCTAGCTTCTCGCAACCATTCATGTTGTGAGTGTAGTATTGTTTGGACGAATGGAAGGGACCTACAATTTATTGCCTACTCCGAACTGCGAAGTGAGAAGCTCTTTCATGACAGCTTTTACTCCCGGAGGCTTGTCATTCCCCTACGAGAGGTGGTGCCGCGAAATGCGTTCGGTGTTCCTGGCTGGAGCTTCAACCCACCCCGCAGACCAACTGAAATTGAATGGTCTTTTTAATTTTTTCAGTTTAAAAATTCAATTTTTCTATGTAGGTAAGGTTTAGACCAAGGGTGTCGAACTTTTTTGTTTCTCTAGGCCACATTGGAAGAAGACATGGTGTTTTGGGCCACAAGCTGACGAGCGTAAAAAAAACGAAAAATATATAATTTTCATGTTTAAGTAATTTAAAATTTATTAGTTATACATTTTTTCATTATAAAAACAGAACATGCACAAGGTTACTGAAAACCTTAAATATTTTCGGGCCGCATTGATACCTGCCTTGGGCCGCGTGTTGGTCAGCTTTGGTTTAGACTGATGATTGCTTTTTTTTGTTTTTTCATATTTGAATTCTTCAAACAAAAAAAGCACTTTTCAAAAGAAAAATAGGGCTGTTAAACTAGCCAGGCAAGGTCGGCCCTTGTCTGTTTTCTTGCATGGAAAGTTTTCATCTCACTGGGAGCTGTCAAATCTGTTAAGTCTTCTTTAAAGTATCCTAACACAAATTGGGTTAGACTGCGGCATTTACAGAAAGATTTAGCCAACCAACCACATGAAAATAAACGATATCCTTGGTAGAACCAGTGATGCCAAATTTTTTTTGGTGAAATTCCCCAGTTTTGGGGACATTTTTGAAAATTTCCCCCATTCCATATCCGATTTTTCCCCACTTTTTCCCCCATTTGAATTCCTGGTAAAAAACGTAAAAATGGATAATTTAAAACATAAAAAAAAATTGCTTCTTTTTTATCAATAGAATTGTCAATCATTTTTTTTCGTTTTTTTTATCTTTTCCGGCTCTAAAGCTGCAAAATCATCTGAAAATGAATCGCTATCGGTGCTTTCTGCTTGGAGTTGAAGTTGAAGTTGAAGTCAGTGACGCAGCCCTTTAAACGCTGTAATTCTTTTTTCTTCGGTTTTTATTTTGAAGCTAGTTACACGAGTTCTATTTTTTACTATGTAAAATTAATAAATTTGCGCGCATTTCGTTTTTCCCCATTTTAAGAACACTTTTCCCCATTTTCCCCATTAAGTGAGAAATTCCCCAAAATGGGGGAAAATCCCCACAACTGGCATCCCTGGGTAGAACCCGGACAGATATCGCGCCTTGCAGCCAAACTCGGCATGACTTTTCACCAGCAATGTCGCAGTTGCAAAGACATAAACGCAAAGAAACGGTCGAATACTTCTGAAAGAGCCTTGTAACAGCCCCAAATAGTAAACAAGAACTGTTTTCCTTTTTTTTTGACATATATGCATGCTTTGACAAGCAGGAAAGCATATATGTTCTACGGTCAGCTGTGCCTGACATTTAAACAGTGATCTCTTGTGGCTGCTAGGGATCGAGGCTCGGGCTCGCTAAGCGATAAAGAGGAGTTGCCCAAGCAACCGTAGTGTGAGTGGTGACATGGGACCCATACACACAAGCACGCCTACTAACTGAGCGGCCTCGAGACATCGAACGTTTTGAGCTAGTGGGACATTTGTGGGGCGATTCGAATCAGCAGTTGGGAACTGATCACTGATCGTCAGTCCCAGCTAAACAAGCAAAGAGGCAACGAGCCCCAAAAGTGCAAGTGACACGAGTTTTTAAGTCTATTAAAGTTAAAATAGGCAGTGCAAAAGAATAAAACCAAGGACAATAAATAAAAGTTCGATTGGGGAGCCCGTCCTATACTTCCCACCTCGTATTGTGCTGTATCAAAAACAGTAATATTATAATTTATTTATTAATTAAAGAAAACATTCATTGGAGGCGAACAATTTGAATACACGTTTATTAATTGCTCCACAAAGAGTTGTTGCGCAAACTTGACAGAAAACATTTCTTCAATTTCCACAGCATCCGCTAGACCGATTATGCTCAAAATCTAATCAGTTTTACGTTTCATGCTGGCAAACAAAATAAAAAAAAACCGCATGGTCCTACGTTGTTTCGTTCTCCAGATATCCACAAAGAATTGTTGCGCGAACTCGGAAAAAAAGACATTTCTTAAATTTCCTCAGCATCGATTATGCTCAAAAGCTTATCAGCTCTAAGTTTTACGCTGACAAATAAAACAAAAAAAACCGCATGATCCTTTGTTGTTTCGTTTTCTAGATATCGAAGGCGGAAAATATTGTCACATACTCATACACAGACATCATTTCGAAAATGGGTGCAAACGATTTCTAGTGTATAGTAATGTCAAGTCCTGTTCATATCTCGAAACATTCTGTTCGGACCGATTACAATACTTCCCTTACCAAGGTGGAAAGTAAAAAAGAGTAGTGGTGATAATTATGTGTGTTACTCTTCCCTTTTTGAGAATAAGTTGTTTCTTGTCGTGTCGTGGAAATTTTCACATTTAATTCTCTGGCTTGTATAGTGCTTTTAGGCGGCCACCGACTACCAGCGTCGTGGTCGCCAATATTTTTCGTACTCGCTGTCTCATGTCTCAACCAGTTTGGGAGACCCCATCAAAAAAACGGAATGCGTATCCGCCATATCCGGAGGCAACGAAAGTGCTTGAAAATTTTTCTTGGTTTACATATAATTTGGCGCAAACAACTGTGCAGCAGTAGATATCGTTTTTTTCGCGCGAGTATCGTTTTTTGGTTGTGTGATAGGTTTATACCCTTTTCCCACCGGAACGAAAACTGAGTTTTCGCCAAAACTCACGAAAACTACATCCAAAACTGAAGTTTTCCCATACATTTTTCAGTCATCATAAAACCGAGTTTTCCGCAGTTTCCGAATAAAACTTCACGAAACCGTCTCGCAATGGTAAGGTAGTGTTAAGGTTGTCAAACCAAACACACCTTTTATACTTTCAGCTTATTCAGCAGAGTGAGTGAGAGAATTTGAGCAGAGCAACTGAGAAAAAACTGTCAAAAACAGCTGTTTAATTTCCGTTGATGTGTTGAAATTCACTTTTATATTTTTATATTTGGATATTAGTACGAAGAAAATATCTGAATTAATTTTTTTAATATATTAATTAATTAGCCAACACAAAAAATTCACCTTTAGTGGCAAAATGATGGAAATGACAAGCGAAAACACGTTTATGTTCGATGGGAATAGTTCAAAGAGTTTTCGTGAGTTTTATGCCGAAAACTCAATTTTCGTTCCGGTTGAAAAAGGGTATTAGTTTGTCTGTTCGCTGTGCCACAGACAAGAGAAATATACAGATGTAGAATATGGTGCACATCAGTGTTCGCAGAAGGCTTACTATTGTACTGAATTCAGTACAATTGAGTTTCCTAAGTACGCAAGTACCACTTTTCAATATTGAGTACAATTTTTATGAAAGTCGTGTTTTATTTCTTTTTAATAAAGCAAATGTATTCACACTTCACAATAAAAAAGTATTTGCGAACGAGCCCAATTAAAAAAAATGTCCCTTACATGAGCTGAATGCACTCCTCTGTTCTAAATCCACTCACGCTTCCATGAAAATTTACTTTTGACATTGGACTTGTCCATTTCCATTCTATTTTCTATTTGGTCTCGCGCTAGCGTCTTAACGGTATTATTTTGTTTTCTGTGGTTTTTGGCAAATAGAGAAAATTGTTGCTATAAAAATAGCAATTTTTTTAGAATTTCTTATCATGATGGAAAATACCTGCTTTCACCTGATAAGCATTATTTTTTGTATTTAGATATATTGAAGTTTCTTTCCAATTTAAGGCTTAATTTAATTTATTCGATATTATCATTTTTATGGTAACTAATGAAATATATCTTTTTTTGTTTATGCTTTTAATAAAAAATTTTTTGTTTTTTAATTTTTGCGTTGGTATTATGTATTTGAAAAGTTGAGTACTATTTTGTCTGTTTCAGTACAATTTTTTGTTTTTTAATTTTTGCGTTGGTATTATGTATTTGAAAAAGTTGAGTACTATATCAGTATAATTTTTACTGTTTCAGTATAATTTTTTTTCAGCGTTCGGTTCACTCGGAAGAAGTCAATTGCCATCACTGGTGCACATCGAGTTCAGTTCGATTATTTTATGTAGATGGCTTCACATGTTCTGTTTTTCTTTATTCTACGATCATGCAGGCATAGCATCGGAAAAATACACAATAACCACATCATACCAACCCCAAACATTTATTTTGCTTCCTTTCTGTATCTCTTGCATAGCTGGCTTACATCCCCAGGATTTTCCTGAGATACGCCTGCATATCATTAGTGCTCGTGTGGCTTTGCACACTACCGACTCCACGTGGGCCTTCCATAGAAGTTTACTATGCATTGTTATACCTAAATATTTGACCTGTTGTTGAAGGTCAATCGTGGTTCCACCTAGTAAGATCGGTTGCATGTGTCTGAGTTGCCTTCTTCTAGTGAATGGTACTATCGTGGTTTTTGTGTGATTAATTTTGAGTCCCACTGATATACACCATTCTTGAGTTACTCGTAATCCTCTTTGAATTATGCTACTGAGGGTGTCTTCAAATTTTCCCCTAGCTATGAACACTATATCGTCCGCATAGTCTTGGCAGTCTATGCCAGGGTCCACATTAATGGAGATAAAACTCCTCCCTGCGGACAGCCTCTGGTTGTGTTTACTGTGATGGTCTTAAGCCCCACCACAGCTTCGGCTGTCCTAGTTCTCAGCATCTCACACACCCAGTTGGAAATTGTGTGGTTCATTCCTTTCCTTTCAAGGGCCTTTCCGATTGCCTCATGTGAGGTATTGTCGAAGGCTCCTTCGATGTCTAGGGAAGCGCAGGTCACTGTTTCTTTTTGGTCTAATGCGTCCTTCATTAGACTTGTTAGCTGGTACAGTGCGGTTTCCGTGGATTTCCCAGCTTGATACGCATGTTGCCTGCAATGGAGAAGTATTCTCTCCAGCACAGTTGTCCTCAGATAGTTGTCTATGACCTTTTCGGTGAGGTAGTGTCTTTCTTTCCCGCCTTTGGAATGAAAATTACCTTAGCTCTTCTCCATGTACACGGTATGTACCCGAGGGCTAGACTGGTCCTTACTGCTCCGAGGAGGTATGGCATAATTGTACCTTTCCCTCTCTGTAGGAGGCCGGGGAATATGTCATCTGCTCCTGGTGCCTTGTATGGCTGCAATGTATTTGCTGCCCAGTTCAGTCTTTCTTCTGTGCAAACATTTGATGCTACCTTCCAGTCTTCCCTGTTTGGTCTACGGTGGATATCAGTTGGGCGTGAGGGTTTCAGTATTGAGCTACCCGTGAAGTGAGTTTCCCGTAATAGCATTACTTTTTGCTTCTCATTCGTGGTGTAGCTTCCATCCTGCCTTTTCAGTGACCAGGTTTCATCCGATTTGTCCCTGGGCAAAACTAAGCTCATTTAATGATATTGGTTGAGACAGAAGATCGGGGACGTTTGTAATAATTAAGTCGATAACAGATGGGTTTTTACGGGAACTAGCTGGGACTAGGAGGGAACATGATGGACGTAGGCAACATAACAGAGAGATCAGACAGTACATTTCCTCAGAAGTTAGCTCTACTACAGCCCCAATCGCGGACTTTCTAACTCTTTTATTTTATTTTATGGGAGCACTTGTTTCGCACTTATAGGTATAATGTAACTTTGTATATATAAAATTACAAACACTTAATCGTAAATTTTAAATGAAACTATGCTGGCTTGTTGCCTTTTCAACTGCTTGTCTTGCAATGAGCTCCATGGCCAGTTTTGTATTTTCTTACCTTATGTGATTTTTAACCCCACAATTATCCGTTATGGGAGTCAAATTTGTTTGTAGTAGTGCTGAACAGTAGGCTAGTGACAGACCTCCGAGATTATAATTTGTTATGAAAAAGATTCTCAATTCGGAGTCGGCCAAAAATGTAAGGTACCTTAGATTTGTAAAAAAGCGTTGCACTTACAACATGAATGTTTGGGGAGAGCTAGGCCTTGACTCACCTTAAGCTGTGGCGTCAGGTATTTATTTAATTTTTTAGGATGTTAGGCGGAAAAATACTTTGCATCAGAGGGGAATCACAGTCAAATGAAACTAGCCTCTAATATCCTCCGGATAGTTTTTAGCATAGCAGCGGACTTCAGTGTGAATCAGTGAATCAGTTGTCGTCTGCATGTCGTCTGTGACGCACGCGTATTGATTTGCTGTATAGTCATAATGTTCGCTAAGTGCTATAAGTGTGTAAATTTAATATCTGATGCTGATGATTGTTTATCGTGTGATGTATGTGGCTTAAACACACACATAAATTGTTCTCCCATTCATAAAAAGGATGTTGAATTTATTAAATCGAATGCTAACATTTTCTTTAAATGTGATAAGTGCATAAACAGTCCATTGCTAACATGTATTCAAAAAATGAGTGAACTATCTATTTTTTTGCAAAGGAACATCAATGACATTAAAATGATCGGTTCATCATTGGATTCTGCTAAATCTAAAAGTTTACAATCGATTACTAATCCTCCCACTCAATATCAGTAGAGACATCCGCGATACTACTCGTGTTCAGAGAAAACCAAAGGTCGTTGAACCAACAAAGCAAGTGCCTGCTGATCGTTGTGCTGCTAATTCTTTTTCTCCTCTTGTTCGTCTTTCCACTAAGGCCAACAAGTGCACTCCGACTAGCTCTCGTTCTAGTGCCAGTGCATTAATAAATAACAGGAAAGAGAAAAAGAAATCTTCGTCATCTCCGAACCTCACTGCTGTCGCTGATGACCCATCATTGCTTACTGTCGCTAGGTCTTCGACAGACAAAATAATTGTCAACCTCGCTTCGAGTTCTCCGGCTCCAAAAATTACAGCTGCTACTGCGGCTAAGAAAAATTGTGTAAAGGGGAATTCCTCTGACGTCATAGTAAACGGTGACAACGTTATTCTTCTTGATGATGCAGAGTCATTGGTTGCTGTTGCTGTCGATAAGAAATTGGAGGTGCACTGTGTTGATAATGTTGTTGTCGATGACACCGCGCCTTGTGTTGCTGATGCTGGTGAGAATGTTGTTGCTGCTAGTGAGAATGTTTCGAATGCTGCTAGTTCGAAGTTGTATTTTCTTACCTTATGTGATTTTTAACCCCACAATTAGCCGTTATGGGAGTCAAATTTGTTTGTAGTAGTGCTAGTGACAGACCTCCGAGATTATAATTTGTTATGAAGAAGATTCTCAATTCGGAGTCGGCAAAAATGTAAGGTACCTTAGATTTGTAAAAAACGTAGCACTCACAACATGAATGTTTTGGGAGAGCTAGGCCTTGACTCACCTTAAGCTGTGGCGTCAGGTATTTATTTAATTTTTTAGGATGTTAGGCGGAAAAATACTTTGCATCAGAGGGGAATCACAGTCAAATGAAACTAGCCACTAATATCCTCCGGATAGTTTTTAGCATAGCAGCTGACTTCAGTGTGAATTTAAATGCACATCCGTCTATTAAGGGGACCCGGTGGTCTAGAATTTTTAAAAAATCGATTTTTAATATTTCGAAAGTATAGTCTTTCGAGAATATACTGTTAAATTTTTGTAATGATGTTGACAATAGTGTAGGTTCTACAGCCTAGCGAACGAGTTGCCCGCCTCGTGAATGGACGCATACTTGAAACTTTAAATTCGTTTATCTCGAAACCACTTTTTTCTGCACGGCGGGATGTAGTCTATACTCTGTCCCACAAAAATTGTCAGTGCAGACCCTATTGGGGAGTTTTTTTTCAAACACTGGTGCCGGTAGATGTTGCCACTGAAATACAAATTAAACCACTGACTTACACAGATTTTGTTTGTGTTATTCTCCCAAAATTTGAATAATTCCCTCCATAACCAGTCTGCCACACAGCTGAGGGCAGAATCATCGTGTTGTCGTCATCAGAGATAAACTATAAAGAGATCTTCAACTTCCGTCCCTCTATCCCCGCGACACCCATTTGTTTACATTGTTGTAGTTGTAGCGCCATATTGCTTTACCTCGTTGACAGCTCTTGTCTGTGAATACGTGTGAGGACAAAGCAACAACAATTTGCACGGTCCCTTTAAAAACGATGCGGTGGATTTTTTTTTATGCTACAATCATGTGAACAATTTTTGATATCTTCAAAGCGCCTCCTTGGACACATTTTTAGGGTGATGTACCTGGTTGTACCCCTAGCAGCTTAAGAAAGAGTTATCCTTTCATTAATTAACAGTAGTTAATCTGCCGAATTCAGAAAACTTTTGAAATATCAAATTTTAAATTGGCGGCTGATATTTTTCACATTTTTAATCCCCCACATCGAAATGGGAGCAACAAATCAGCTGTTATTTTCGTAGGGTTGAGCTAACTTTCCAGTGTAGGAATCACGAAATTATTATTATGTTTTAACAAATAGATGCGTTTTGTGAAATAGTAATCAATTTTAGTGTGTGCAGGCATACACTTATGTGATATTATGTGTTGCAAACATTTGTCTTTACTGAAAAGTAAGATTGCAAAGTCAAAAAATGGAATAAAAATTTAAAATTACTCGAAATTGCTTCTAAACAAGAAACATCCATACGGTTCTGAGCTAAATAAATTTTTGGTAAGCCTTTTCTCAAAGTTTCTATCGCAAAGGATGCAGAAAATTCATAAAAATCAAAAAAATGCCTCTCAGCATGAACAAAAATAATGCACTGTTAATGGGTTCTAAAATGCAAAATTTGCTTAGATAGGTATTAAAGTATTGGTAACTACAATAATGTTTTGTTTTCTATCATGATAACTCTTGCATATTTTTATAAGTTTTGTTGTCGAGGAAAGTTTCAATATTTAAAAATATGACTATGGTTATTGAACAAATATGCCAAACTTTTCAATAATTTGCCGCAATTTTGGGGTGATTTCGTTAACTTGCCTCCATTTTAGGGGTGAATTCGTTAACTTGCCGCCATCTTGGGGGGAATTCGTTATTTCACGCATGTTTATAAAGAAAATGAGACAGTATTGGAGAATATTGGAAGTTTTTTTTTTTTTCTTTTTTTCTTGGAAGGCTGCTTTTGGGCGCTGGAAAAGGGGCTGGAAAGACGAATATCTGTTTATAGTTTATCTCTGGTCGTCATCAACTCTCGCTGTGTGTGCTGAAAATATGTACATCGAAACAGAGTTACCGTTATCCAGTCAACGCAAATCGTTGCAGCTTTTTCTGTAGATTTTTTTTGAGCTTTGAAATTGTATGCTTTTGATAACAAATAAATGAATTTCATTATCCGCATACATTCAAATACAGGTTTTTTCGTCGCTGGCTTGTTGGCATAGACCATAGACTTGACGTAGCCCCACAGGAAATAGTCTAACGGCGTCAAAGCGCACGACCGAGGCGGCCAAGCGACTGGACCATTTCGTGAGATAACAAGTTCTCCAAACTTGGTTTCCAATAAATTAATTGTGACATTCGCTGTGTGGCTTGTGGCGCCGTCCTGTTGGAACCACATGTCCTCCAAGTCCATATCATCCAATTGGGGCCAAAAATATTCGGTTATCATTGAACGGTAGCGATCCCCATTCACAGTAACGTGCCGGTCTTGATCATCACGGAAGAAGTACGGCCCAATGACTCCGCCGGCCCATAAACCACACCAAACCGTAATTTTTTCGGGATGCAATAATGACTCATGGAGTACGTGTGGATTGCTGCCTGACCAATACCGCATATTTTGTTTATTGACGAAGCCATCCAGCCAGAAATGAGCCTCATCGCTGAAGATGATTTTTCGATGAAAATCCGAATCATTTTCAAGTTGTTGCTCAGCCCAATTCACGAACATATAACGCTTCTGGTGGTCAAGCGGCTTCAGTTCTTGCGTCAATTTAATCTTGTAAGGATGAAGGCCAAGATCTTTTCGCAAAATTCGCCACAACGACGTCACAGAGATGGCCAACGCTTGAGAACGACGTGTGAGAGACACATTTGGGCTTTCTGCAACTGAAGCCTCAGCGGCAGCAATATTCTCGACACTACGGGCACTTCTTTGTCTCACTGGCACGGGAACATTTAAAATTTCACCAATATCGAGTCGGTGTTCCTTTTGGAAACAATTATTTTTTTTTTCGTCAATAAATTGTTTTGATTTTAAATCAGCAGATAGTAACCATACGGTTGTTACTCTCCGACTTCTGTCGATTTGTCATGCATACTACGGTAACCCTGAAAGAGCTTTAAAGAGTGACAGATTTATGTAAGCTCTTGCAACCAGAGTGAGAGAGGCAAACGTCCTAACTTCCCTGTACTGACAATTTTTGTGGGACAGAGTATAGAAACTCTCAACTCATTATTCACATTGCCCAGGCATTTATCACATAGCCCGCATTAATGAACCTGTTCACACAGGAGCAACGGATTGGATTTTTTTGACATTTCGTGTTCAGATTGATAGGCCTGTCTGAACACTTCCGCTTTTCCACTTTTTTTTGACATACTGATTGTCAGTGTCGATCAAATTGATTGGATCTTTGCCCATAACATATACATATGTACAATAAATAAGGAAGGAGTTGACTCATGAATGAAAGAATACATGATTTGTTCCGTTTCATTCCATTCCATACCATACCATTCGTTCGTTGAATTTTATTTGAATTAGTGGCGCGAATAATTTGTGAATTTAAAAATATACTTGCGAGAAGCTGAAAATTAGAAGAAAAAAAAATGCTTTGTGTTGTGTATGGGTGTAATAACCAATATAAAAACAAATTCTTTTTGACAAAAGAAAAATGACATTGTAATCTTCTACGAAAAACGATTATGTTACGCTTTTCAAATACACACACATTTTAAGATGATCCGACGAACCGTTACAAACTTTTAGATACTTGTAAATACTTTCGAGAATTTCATTACTGATGCATATTTTCGATTGTTCAGAAGACGTCAATTTAGCGATAGCTAACATCTATTATAATACTACTTTTAGTTATGATTCGTTGATTTTTCTAAGATGTTAAGCATTTTTTTACTTTTGTAGTTATGTTTTTAAGCAAATACGAAGGTAAAACAGCAAATTATTCACGTTTTGTTTCTGAGGCAATTTCATGTTAAATTTATTTTCTGTCATTCGTGATAGTGTCCTATTGGAAAGCACAGCCAAGATTTTCAAAAAACTAATTCTATCCTATACGAAATATACATCGAAAATACGTTTTCAATCAGAAACGGATGTGTTTTCTTAGCGGTTAAACCAAATTTAATTGTATTCATGAAAGTTGTTTTTAAAACCAGATCAACCCATCAAGTTTCAAATAAAAACCGGATCAATTAATGAAGTTTTCAATAAAAAACCAGATCAATCCATCAGATTTTCAATCAAAACCGGATATGTCCAAAGAAATGGCTGGGTATTTTGATAAACAAAAGACGAGCACATGTTTGAACATTAATAAAGCTTTCATATACTAAAAATTAGAGCTCTAGGTAGTTTGTGTCTGTTGGCTCTCCTGTTAAAAAAGAGTAAACTGGACTTATCTGCTTTTGTTCGCCAGCTCCTCAAGTGTAAGCAGAAAAAAAAGATACTATATCTTTCCTTTCCGTTGGACTTAGTGCTTTTGAAAAAATGGGTTAATTTTTGTAAGATGAAAGACACTTTTAATTTAAAAATAGCTGGAATTTGTGATATTAAAAGAAATGGGCAGTTCAAAATAGGTACAGTACTACTGTAGTGAATAGGACGATACTTAACAGGCCATTCGCTCTATATTAAATGATTCAACCACTTCGGAAGAACTTGAAGACCAAGAGAATCGCAATGAGAATACTATCATCGTGCTAGAAAAGCATGTCGTGGTCAATAAGTGTAATGAGTGTGATTCTGTAAAAAATCAGCTCTTAAAAATCGATTCTTTAATCATTCAAGTCATTTTTAATTTTTCATAGAAAAAACTTGCAAGAGAACAATCGTCTAAAGATCGTTGTAGCCACCCCGCAGAAAAAAAAATAAAAAACTAAA
Source organism: Matsumyia berberina (assembly GCA_917880715.2). Lineage (NCBI taxonomy): Eukaryota > Metazoa > Arthropoda > Insecta > Diptera > Syrphidae > Matsumyia > Matsumyia berberina. Next base: position 93,472,223 of record OU862870.1, read on the forward strand.
TAATACTAGATGATAGAATGCCATTCGGGCGCGGATGTATTTCCGAATAAGGATGTTAAACCGCGCGATAGTGAAACACACAATAACCAGAAAATGAAAATACATTGGTGGTCCAGTATAACGAATGATATAATGTGCAGTTGTATTCGCTATACCGAGAAATTCGTAATATCGAGCACATTTTCCTCATACAAAATATTGAATAAATGAACAAATACTGTTTCCATAAAAAATTTTTTATTTTATTTATTAATAAAGTTAACAAAAAAATAAAATATTCTAGTTAAAAAGTAAAATTTCGGACAACATTAATTTCTTTCTTCTTTTACTTTTTTTTGAAAAGATATGTTTTTTAAAAAGGCGTTCCTTATATCGATCATTCGTTATATCGGCGTTCCTTATACTGGATCCCCACTGTACAATAAAATCACAAAATGATTTTATTTAACGTTTTTATATGATACGCACATGTTAAATATTAAAGTCTGATAATTAGGAACTTTATAAACAAATTTTGTTGAATTTCTGCACTGCTTATCACGACTATTCCAACCAAATCACGGTTCACAATTTCTTATGTACATGGTTTTGCAATAAGAGAGCTACAAAAGTTTTTTTTAATTAAAACAAAAACGGTTTTGGATATCAATGAAATTCTTTATTCCTGTGAAAGTACGTTCGATGCCATTATGTATGGAACTCGATTTCTTTTGCATGGCCACCACGGGCACGCTTGCAGAAGTCAAAACGCTGAACCCAATTTTCGACGATTTTCAAGCATAAATCGGCCGATACTGCTGCAATTTCACGTTCGATATTCGTACGAAGTTCATCAATCGTCGCTGGCTTGTTGGCATAGACCATAGACTTGACGTAGCCCCACAGGAAATAGTCTAACGGCGTCAAATCGCACGACCGAGGCGGCCAAGCGACTGGACCATTTCGTGAGATAACACGTTCTCCAAACTTGGTTTCCAATAAATTAATTGTGACATTCGCTGTGTGGCTTGTGGCGCCGTCCTGTTGGAACCACATGTCCTCCAAGTCCATATCATCCAATTGGGGCCAAAAATATTCGGTTATCATTGAACGGTAGCGATCCCCATTCACAGTAACGTGCTGGTCTTGATCATCACGGAAGTACGGCCCAATGACGCCGCCGGCCCATAAACCACACCAAACCGTAATTTTTTCGGGATGCAATAATGACTCATGGAGTACGTGTGGATTGCTGCCTGACCAATACCGCATATTTTGTTTATTGACGAAGCCATCCAGCCAGAAATGAGCCTCATCGCTGAAGATGATTTTTCGATGAAAATCCGAATCATTTTTAAGTTGTTGCTCAGCCCAATTCACGAACATATAACGCTTCTGGTGGTCAAGCGGCTTCAGTTATTGCGTCAATTTAAGGATGTAGGCCAAGATCTTTTCGCAAAATTCGCCGCAACGACGTCACAGAGATGCCCAACGCTTGAGAACGACGTGTGAGAGACACATTTGGGCTTTCTGCAACTGAAGCCTCAGCGGCAGCAATATTCTCGACACTACGGGCACTTCTTTGTCTCACTGGCACGGGAACATTTTGTACTGTGCCTGTCATTCAAATTTTTCCACTAGACGCTCAATTGTTGATCTGCTAGGACGATTATGACGACCATAAATTGAACGTAGCGCTCTTGACGTTGAGGCCACTGACTCCCCATTTCGGTAGTAAATTTTAATAATTTCGACTCGTTGTTGGCTCGTATATCTTTCCATCATGAAATGGCAAACCTTACTGAAGAGAAATGTCAAAAAACTGCGAGAAAATTATGGCATCGTTTGCTGTCCCTGTCGCTCTACTTTTGTAGCGTCCCTATTGAAACACCCTGTACATTAAAATGCTATTAACAATATTTAAATTAATGTATTCGTACAACGCGATTTATTGGAATGTATAATTGGCATTATTAAATATGCGCACAAAAAACCGAATATACTGCGAGAAATGTATGGCTGAGCAATGAGATTTCAATTTGTTATCATTATTGACGTACATGTGCAGAACAAAAAAAATGCGAAAGCAAGTGTCGCTATCTTTATTTCATGGAGTTGACTATCTTCGAATTTCTGGAAAAACAAAAATGTAAAGCCACCTTTAATTTTACTGGAATTTCGAGCCCATCTACAGCGCCCCACACTGTCAGCAAACTAACAATACCTTCGTCTCGTTCTCTTCTCCAACATCGTCTATTCTTTGGCACAGCTGTCAAAATAGGCAGAGGGGATCTTCTCGAAGAGTATCAGCAAGAAAAAGGAAAGAAAGAACGCGAGTCCACCTAAATGGTTTGTTCATGAATTCAATTTGCAAGAAAGCCTGGAATATTATAGCTGCACGCAAATTCACGGAGCCATATGGAATATTTATGAATAATTCTGTGCCGTACGATAATCAGTTAGTGGACTTCTTGAAAAATAATGTCCAATGGTGACGATGTGCTAGACAACTGGGAAGAAATCGACGAGGCTGGGGTAAGTCCAAGGTTTATTTTCTCATCAAACCCTCTTCCATTATTTAATTTTTTTATGAAACATCTGCTTTTGTTTGCAACTTGTGGGCGAATGAATTTTTAAAAAATAAATGGCAAATTATTCTCTAGCACATGGATTTTGTTTACGTTAGCTTTATTTCAATTATATCCGAGAAGATAATTGATAGCGTGGAACAATTCTTTTCGTAGTGTGTGTTACTACTGTTCCTTTTGGTTAAAGGCTAGTTAATAATATTGTCTTAACCTCACTTGGAGTGTTGCATTGCAGTACTTATTCTATGACTAATTTTAGAAAACCATGGTGCCAATTTTGAATGCTTATGGAAGAGAATTCAATTGAGGTGCGTCCGATAGTGCGTTTAGTTTATTTGTATGTTTTAACTTTTCAATTCACAATTCACTTTGAACAAATATGCGATCTAAAGATAACAATATTCTTATAAATACAAATTAGTTTAAAATTCTAGCAATAAACCTTCTTTTAGCAAAACTTTCTTGTTTCCGATTTTTGATTTGAAATTTAGTCAAATGCTCAAAATACCGAAGGATACCGCTTAGGAAATGTCAAACAGGTAATAGTCTCCAGATTCTATTTTTCTAACACTGGCCCTCAATCTTTATTTCAACAAAAGAAGCTCCTACTCTAGTCGGTTTTTTCACAAATTTGGAGAAAGTCTTCTAGTTTTTATTAAGCATTGGCATTTGTATTTGCATCTTGCCATGTAATGCAGTCGAGTATGGAATTAGTCAACGAGCATGACAGGTTTGCAGGGGAACATTCACCTTCTATTGAAGTCGATTTAATGCACGGTATTTCAGGCTTGGTTAACTAATGTTGACATTCCCAGCGGAACATAATTTACTGACCTCTAAAATACTATAAACAAAAATTAGCTGATCGGCTTAAATTTGAAATACCACTCGCGATGACCTTTTTTGTTTTTCGTTTTACTCTAATCCCTTTAAATTCTCTATAATTACATACAAATATTACTTGGCAAATTGTTTCACAGATTAAAACCTTTACACGTAATATTGTTGTACTTTGGCCATTTGAAATTCTACAATACATCTTATTTTAAAATTCTGTTTATTTCCTAAAAAGCAGTTTTGTTTTTCACAAATATTAAGTATTTGTGTATTAAGAAAGTAATACTGCAACATAAAGGGCTTGCGCCGCTTCTTAATCACAATAAATTTTACAGGTCGCAGAGCACCTGCGTCTCAGCATCAAAGCGCGGCATAAAATTGCTGTTGTGTTTTGGTAACAAGTAAAGAAAGAGAATCAGACATTTTTTTTTTTTTTAACGAGAGTAGGTGAAAAAATCTTTCATGAGACACCATGAGCATCTACCGCACGTGCTCATGGTAGTGTGAGATTCTTACTCACTAAAAACACCTCCCCTTTTCGTGTTGACTACGACTAAGTACAAAAGAGCCTTATCAAGTAGTTTAGCTTTCGACAATAAAAGTTCGCGTTGTGTAGGTAGCTTTCCAGTGAAAGCACCTACTAATACCGTCATTATATGCGGCTATTCCTTATTGCGCTAAATCAAACGGTTTCGTTCTTTGTAGTCGGCGCACAAGGTTTGTCACGTCCAGAATTTGGAGTACGGCGTTATTGCAATGTCCATGAAGGCGAACACGGAGTTTGCGTGCAAAATTTGTTATTTCATCTTCGACGGTAGCTAAACCGAGGTCTCTATGGATATCGTCGTTTCTAATGTACCACGGCGCATTAACGATTGTTCTGAGCACCTTATTTTGAAAGGTTTGTAAAATATTTCTATTGCTGGTTTTGGTACAACCCCAAAGTTGTATACCATACGTCCATACAGGTTTTAAGACTTGCTTATATAAGAGCAATTTGTTATACATGCTTAATTTGGAATATCTTCCAAGCAGCCAATACATTTCTCTAAATCTAATTTCGAGCTCGTCGCGTTTCTTTTTAGCGTGCGGCTTCCATTTGAGTTTCGCATCTAGTGTCATTCCTAGATATTTAGCTTCGTTTGCATACGGTATTTGTACCGAGTTAATAAAAACGGGAAAGTTGCTTATTTTCTTGTACGTAAAGTTAACATGCGTAGATTTGGTTTCATTGAGAACAATGCGCCAAACCTTTGTCCACTCGCAGATTTTATCCAAAGCTCGTTGAAGCTTTACAATAAATATGATTAATTTGGAATATCTTCCAAGCAGCCAATACATTTCCCTAAATCTAGTTTCGAGCTCGTCGCGTTTCTTTTTAACGTGCGGCTTCCATTTGAGTTTCGCATCTAGTGTCATTCCTAGATATTTTGCTTCGTTTGCATACTTTTCTTGTAAGTAAAGTTAACATGCGTAGATTTGGTTTCGTTGAGAACAATGCGCCAAACCTTTGTCCACTCGCAAATTTTATCCAAAGCTCGTTGAAGCTTCACAGTTGCTGATAAGACTGAATTTTCTGTTGCCAGAATAGTTATATCGTCTGCGAATGTAGCAACAACGGTGCCTTTGCGGTATATCTCGAGTATAGAGCAAGAACAAGACTGGACCAAGAACACTTCCTTGTGGAACACCGGCAGCGATTTCCTTGAATTCCGAGTATTCGGCTCCGTGCTTGACACGGAAAAGTCTGTTCTCCAAGTACGACTCTAAGATCTGTCTTCGTTTTTTAATTCAAGCCTTCGTGCCACACATTGTCGAAGGCTTGAGAAACGTCAAGAAAGCACTAGAACATATCTTTTTCTCTTCTATGGCCTTCTCAATTTCGTTGGTTATTCTATATACCTGGTCAATTGTGGAATCAGAAAATTGCGTTTAAAAAAAAGATTTTTGGTAAAACATTGCTGGGGTGCAGTTCTTGCGCACGTCCATTTTTCTGTGCTGGCTTAAATAATGATACTTGCACTGCATTATATTTTTATGCAACAAAGTTATTTTGCAAATTTTCTTACACTACTAAGAATTTTGTTAATAGAATATTAAGTTCGTTTTCGTTTTTTTTTTTCTTATTTTATTAGTATTAATAAGACCTTGTATCCCACAAAATAATGAAAAAATTCATAATAAGGTTTAAAAAAATATGAAAAATTTGATAAAATTATATTAACAAATATTTTAAATAAATTATTTTTACTTTACTAATTTTTTAAAAATACTTTAGTCTTCATTTACGTATGTTCTTGTGTTTGTTTTAATATATTCTATACATTTTTTTCTAAATATTCTAAAATTTCATTCATCTTTTATATAACGAGGAAGGTTGTTGTATAATTGAAATAGTATAGTTGTTTTTAGCCGCTACTAACGCCTGTCGTTGCAGTCTAAAATCTTGCGTATTCCGGAGTTGGTAAGGCTGTTCCGCCCTCACCATCCTGGCTTCACTGGTTAGGTATCTCGGTGCAATTCCACGTTTAAATTTGAGCACAGCTATTAATGTATTTAACTCCGGTCCTTGTTTTATGTTTAACCACTTTAAAGCCTACAGCATTAGGCAAATCGAAGAAAAACGATGGCACTTTAAAATACTCTTCATCGCTTTATTTTGAAGTTTTTGTAAGCTTTCAATTTGGCCCTGGTTGCAGCATAAATATAGAATAGTGGCACAATATTTAAAACGCGGTTTTACTATACTATTGTACACTGTAATATCCGTCATGTCATCCATCCTTTTCCTGATTTGCTTAAAGAAGCCTATTTTTTGAATATATGTATGATCTACATGTTCTTCCAAATTCAAGTGATTGTCAATGATATATCTTAAATAATTAATACTGTCAACATTCTCTATAGGGTTTTTATTGACTTCCAGATTGTAATTGCTGTCAAAGACAATACTCAGCAGTTTTTTTTTTGTTTGTTCATTTAGTTTTAGTTTGTTCATTTTAAACCATGTCGTTATGTTTTGTATATCGTCCGTTAATTTACTCTTACATTCGTCTGCGCAGTTTCCTTCGGCAAATATTAATTGTGTCGTCCGCATGCATTGCGATTTTACACCTGTTCTTGGCAAGTCTTTTATGCATATTATAAAAATAATCTCACCTAATATTGATCCCAGTGGTACTCCAAAGTCTACATCAACATAATCCGATTTATTATTCCCATTTATGGTTCTCTGCACCGTTTGTTAGAAATGTTAGAAACCAATCTAGCTCTGTTCCTCTAATACCTTACATATTGCTCGTTTGAAATCAAGAAATAGTGCCATTACTTTCGGGGCCACTTTCCAATAGGCCACTATCACAATAGGCAATTTCACATAAAAAAAATATATTGTTATATTTCAAATATTCCATAATATTTGTAATCATAAAATCTCTCCACGATTTTGGAAATTCTCCCGTCACTAACTCAAGTAATGTTTTTCCCAGTAGGTTCCAGTTATCTATTATGATTCGAGGTCTAATTTTGTCTAAATCGCTTTTCTTTTTTCTGCCTAAGTTCTTGTATGTTTATTTGATGAAATTTACAAATGGTGGTTAAAGGATTTCTGCTGTTTATATACTGCACATACTGAATCGATTCTCTTATGCTTGTCACGAAATACTTATTAAATTGGTTAGCGATTTCTAAATCCTTATTATTTTGTGTATGGTCAAAAAACAACACTTTTAATTTTATTATTGTCTTTTCTGAGCACCAGATTTTTATCTCTCGCCACATCTGTTCAAATCTGTTTTGTTGAGTTCTTGAGTAAATAACTCTATTGTATATTTGAGTAGTTCAATCTTCAACTTCTTTCTTGTCAAACTGAGTATTTAATATAACTTCGATACTCTCATGGTCAGATATCTTTTCGTACATATTTACATGTACTGTTATGTTCTGCATATTGGTTATAACATAGTCGACTATAGTTCTTCTTGCGCCTGTTTTTTCTTGAAAAGTTCTCCATTCTTTGCGTCAAACAGTTTTCATTTAAGATATGTTCAATTTCCTTTTTGTATGTGTCATTTGTTTCGATAGTATATTTTGTACCGCCAGTTCTTGTGGAAGAATAAAAACATGATATATTTTTATATCCATCAATGATTTTTATATCCATCAATCTTTATTTCCATATCCTCTGTATTTTTAGTAAGGTACGTATCTGACAGAATGATAAATTCATATTGGTAAGTTTTTGCCAAGATTTCTAACTGCACGTCGCTGTTCCGTTTAACGATGCTCCTGATAGAAGTGCAAATATTTTAACATTGACTCTCTCTTGATGTCTTCCGTGTAGAATGGGTATTATTCATTTTCATTTTATATATTACTAGCTGAATAATACCCGGCGTTGCTCGGGTTTATTACATTTCAATCCAGAAATCGATATCTTCTTCAAACAATTTATGACTTATCCTGATTATATAATATATCATAATCTCATCTTAAATATGAATCGGAATTTTATATTTAACCCAATCACTGTATTTTATTCTGCCACTTTTGCAAATGTAATCAAATTATTTAAGTCGAACCGAACCTCCTTTAACTCGATTTTCCCTCTAACTCGAGTTTTTGTCCCCCCGTCAGTTTTCTTTCGAAAAGTCATCCTCCAAGTCAAATTCATTCTAAATCAAAACTTCTTGGAATTTGAATACATTCGTTAAATAGATATATACATACATACATCCTTTGCAAAAAAACAAAACTTAATACAAAAATTCCCCTCCTGCAACTGGCAATGTTATACCTACATTCATCAAGCACAGACAATCCCATACCCAGACCGTCGCGTCGCGTCGGCGCGCTTCTCCTTTATCTACTGAAAAAGAGGATCCATTAAAAAAATTGCCAGGAAAAATGTGTAGACAATTGCGCATATGCGTAAAAAAATGAATAATCCGGCTGGCTCGAAAAAAAGATGATGTGTCATCATAACAATACCAAAGTTCACTCGCCCAGAAATGGAACGGGCAAACTCATCCAACTGCGCTATGACCTTTTCCCTCATTAACTCAATTCTCCAGAGTTCGCTCTTCCGACTTTCGTTCCATCATCATCGTTAAAACAAACGCCTTTCTAGAGTTTAATTGTATTTGATAACCTGTGTAAGTACATACGTACATATGTAAATACATATGTATGTACAAAAATATATCCAACGTATATATACATAGGTATCTACCATATCAACCGCCAAATCATTTCCCTGCCCACACGAAAAGAAAGAAGCAATGATACGAACAAAAAAAAAAAATAACACAAGAAAAGGAAACGAAAAACTACCTTTGACAAACTGGGCAAAACAAAAACAAAAAACACGATCATCGAGCGTTGTGTCTCACTATCGAGAAAATATCTTTTCGTGTGCGGCAAGGAATTTCTTCTGACTTGCTCCACGTTTTTGTCAACTGCTCAGCTCTTGAATATGACCCGAGGTACAACCATTCTGTGTGCAAAATTTGAGGTTGATTGGTTTAGTAGTTTTCGCGTAGCTAAACTCCAAACAAACAAACAAACGGACAACAACGTTTCACTTTTATAATATTAGTAGTGATAAAATAATTTCACATCTTAACTCTAGATAGGGGCTATGCGAAATTTTGAGCATCAGATCGTCAGAATGTCCGCCTCGTTGGTGTGCATGCGACTACTTGCAGATACATGTTATAACGAGGTAAATTTTCAAGCCCATTTTCCAGTGCCTACAAGTTGCTTTCCCATACATCTCGCATAGTCTCACATATTTTCGTTTACTTACTTACTTAAGGTGGTACTAAAGTTTTGGGCGGCCCCGGGCCTCGACCAACAAACGTCGCCAGCGATCTCGATCTTTAGCTAGCTGTCTTCAGTTTCGCACGTCAAGTTGGTTGAGGTCCCCTTCCACTTGCGTGCGCCACCTAAATCGCGGTCTTCCTCTACTGCGCCGTCTCTCGGGTGTGGATTCGAAGATTTTCGGAGCCGGAGCGTTGGTCAGCTCTACATGTCCCAACCACCTCAGTCGTTGGATCTTCACTCTTCTGGCTAAGTCGATGCCGCGGTAGAGCCCGTACAGTTCGTCGTTGTATCTCCTGCTCCACTCCCCGTCTATGCAGACGGGACCAAAAATCACCCGAAGAATTTTCCTTTGGAAACAGCCAAGAGCAACCTCATCCGCTTTAGACAAACACCATGCCTCTGCGCCGTAGAGCAGGACTGGGACGATTAATGTCGTATACAGGGTCATCTTACTTATTCGAGAAAGGGCTTTGCTACTCAATTGCCTTCTTAGCCAAAAGAAACAGCGATTGGCAAGAATTATTCCTCGTTTAATCTCAGCGCTGGTGTCATTGTCTGAATTTATAGCGGAGGCAAGGTAGACAAAGTCCTTAACTACCTCAAAGTTATATTTGTCTATTGTGACGTTCTGCCCGAGACGTCGATGTTGAGTGTCCTTACTTGTTGTCAGCATATACTTCGTCTTGCCCTCATTGACCGCTAAACCCATCTTCGCCGCCTCCGTCTCAAGACTCACAAACGCACCAGTGACATCACGCTGCATTCTTCCGATTATGTCAATATCGTCGGCGTATGCGAGTAATTGGATGGACTTTTGAAAGATTGTGCCTCTGGTGTTGGCGCGTGAGTTTTGCACAACTCTTTCAAGAACGATGTTGAAGAAGTCGCATGACAGCGCGTCGCCTTGCCTAAATCCTTTCTTGACATCAAATGTCTCGTTGAGGTCTTTACCGGCCTTGATGGAGCAGCGTGCATTCTCCATCGTCATTCTGCACTGAAGGACGAGTTTGGCAGGGATGCCAAAGCTAGACATGGCTCTGTATACCTCGTCTCTATAGATGCTGTCATACGCGGCCTTAAAAACGATGAAAAGGTGGTGGGTATCGATTTGAAGTTCCTGAGTTTTTTTCAAGATCTGCCGCAGTGTGAATATTTGGTCGATGGTGGATTTTCCTGTCCTGAAACCACACTGATATGGACCGATCAGGTTATTGACGAACGGCTTCAGGCGTTCACACAACACGGCACATAAGATCTTGTAAGCGATGTTAAGAAGACTAATGCCTTTGTAGTTGGCGCAGTTCAGCGGGTCTCCTTTCTTTAGGATCGGGCAAACAATTCTGAGGTTTCATTCATCAGGCATACTTTCCTCCGACCATATTTTACAGATGAGTTGGTGCATACTTCTTACCAAGTCATCGCCTGCTGCTTTGAATAGCTCGGTAGCTAGGCCGCCAGCTTCAACAGCTTTGTTTGACTTAAGCTTCGATATGGCTATCTTCACCTCGTCCAAGTCGGGTGGACGGAATTGTTGGTCTTCTTCGGGTTGAATGGTTCATTCTGCCTGACAGCGGGATTTGATTCTTTGTCGCCGTTAAACAGTCTGCAGAAGTAGTTCTTCCATATCCTCAGCATCGACGGCGATTCTACTACGATGTTCCCTTGTTCATCCTTGCAGGCATCGGTTCGGGCTCTGTAGCCTTGACAGGTTCTTTTTACCCTTTGGTAAAACTTCCGAACTTCATTCCTGCTGTGGCATCTCTCTTTTTCCTCGATCGCGCGCTTCTCATGCTCTTTCTTTTTTCTCCTGAAGAGCTTGTGTTCGTCTCTCCTCTTCTGCCCGTAGAGCTTGCGAGCAGCTCCGGTCTTTCTATGCAGCGCTGCTTTGTATGGCTCTTGTTTCGCTGCATGTGCTTGCCAGCACTCGTCGTCAAACGTGGGATTTCATTGTGGTGGCCGTGTGAAACCCAGCACATCAGAGGCGGCATCTCTGATGGCTTTTTGGCATTGTTGCCACTGATCTTCAATACTTGATGCTGGCGGCATAGGACCTCTTGAGAGATTGAGAGAGACTCGATCGGAAAAGGATCTGGTGATCTCTTGCGGTTGCAGCCGTCCGACGTCAAACTTCCTCACAGTATTTCCTTGTCTTGGCGGTGTTCAGGGTATCCGCACTCGTACCCTTGGTAGTGGTCCGAGTCAATGTTGGCCCCTCGGAACGTTCGGACATCCATAATACTGGAGGAGTGCCTTGCGTCGATCGCAATGTGATCAATCTGGTTGACGGTTGATTCATCAGGAGATCTACATGTTCCTTTGTGGATATCGCGTACTAGCTACGACAACGTTCCGCCCCGCAGCAAAGTCGACCAGCCTAAACCCGTTATCGGAAGTGGTGTCGTGTAGGCTGTGCTTTCCGACAGTACTACCAAAGATGCCCTCTCTTCCTAGCTTTGCGTTAAAATCGCCTAGGAAAATCTTAATGTCATGGCACTGCTTGAATGTCTTGTCCAAGAGTCTGTCTTTGGTGTCGTCGTCTTTCTCCTCTGTGGGGGGATGCGCGCATATCAGGCTAATGTTGGCGAATAGCCGATGTGAGCGCTACCGTTGGCCCCTGTAGGGCTCATCTCTTTTCCAAGACCCCAACCGATTCTTGGAGATCCTTATCGGACTCAGCTCCAAATATGTTGAAATAGCCCAGATAAGGTTGCTCTCGGTCCGGAAGTTATAGACGCCACCGTTGATTCCATCTAGGAAATTCTTCCGCTGTCCTATTTATAGTGCTGCAATTTTTTTCTTCTGATCAACACTCGCGCTTATAAGTTTAGCGAGTTGAGTCCGGGTGGACAACAACCAGTACCCAGTGGCTACCGCGAGGAGGTAATTGATGTGTAGTAACAGTTACAACACTGGGCATTGCCTAGTTGATACCAATCAGAGTCTACCCTATAATTACAACACCCAACCACCGTTCTCAATATGCTATCGTACATTATATTCTATAGGATTGGGCCCAACACCGACCCTTGGGCCATCTTCCCGTAATTTCGTACGTCTTAGGCCCTTCTTCTGTGCAGGGTTCTCTCCTTGAAATAGCTGCCTATTATTCTTAGTAGGTATTTACATAGGTACATGGAGGTCTCTTAACGCTCTAACTATGCAGCTCCAGATGGATGAGTTGAATGCGTTTTTAACGTCGAGTGTCACGACGGCGCAACACTGTTTCCTCCCTCCTAGACATCTTTGACTCGCTATTGCTTCGCACGCAATGTCGCACACTGCTCTTATAGACCCTGTGATGCTTCGCTTCTTTCTAAAGCCGAACTGTCGATTGGAGAGCCTCGAGTCTCCTTTCGTGTATTGCTCTAACTTTGTGCGTATTATTTTTTCGAGCACTTTTCCAAGCGTGTCAAGCATGCACAGCGGCCTGTACGACGACGCTGGCTCTGGTGGCTTGTTACCCTTTGCGATGATGACAAAGCGTTGTCTTTCCCACTGCAGTGGCAACTTGCTTTTCATTAGGCATGTCGTATAGAGACGTGTGAAAACCTCTGGTCTTGCTTTGATAGTTTGTTTTAGCACGAAGTTCGAGATCCAGTCAATTTCTGGCGCCTTGTTGTTCTGTATTGTTGCCGCGGCTTCTAGGACTTTCTCAATAGTGACTGGAGGTGCTCTCTCTGTTTTTTCAGCTGCTCCCTGCGGTAGGCTGAATCCATCTTGCCTCGGAAGGAGAGCGTTAACAATTAAGTACATGATGTTCGGGCATGTCGGTGCAGCTGTCATGCTATTCTTTACTTTTTTCATGACTATTTGGTACGTGCCTCCCCATGAATTGTGCTGTAATTCCTCTCTGAGTGCCTGGAAGGATCAGTTTATACCCATAAGGGGACCCGCGACGGATCGGTAGACGTACTTGAGACGGATGAACTCGGTGCACAGATTCGCATCGTTGAGAGTATGCTGTCTGTTTAGAACGGTGTCAGCGGAAGCGATTAGGGTGATCTCCGGTCGAATGCCCATCGATTTAGAAATAAAAAAGTCCGCGGTACTAAGCGAACACTTCACCCAAAGGAAGATAAACCCATGCGCTCATCCCCAATATAGAGGAGTGGACCAGTAGAAAACACGGAGAAGTAAACTTCTACCTTACACAGTTCCTATCGGGGCATGGATGCTTCCGGTAGTACCTCCACAAATACAGGTACGTAGATGCTTTATACTGCCTGCACTGTGACGGCAAGATTCAGAACGCAAAACATGTCCTGATGGATTGCCGGAGGTATACGAGGGCCAGAAGCATCCTAGAAAGAGAAATTGGCGGGCAAGTGACGCCGAGAGGACTTATAGCATCCATGCTGATGACAAGTGAAGCCTGGAATACAGTAGACGAAGTCATCACAAGCATGATGCAGCAACTGCACCTGGAGGAACGGGCAGCGAGAAGTGGTGAGCCTACAAATCTTGGAACCTAAGGAACCGGAAGAACCATTGTTTATTGCACACAAACACTTAATCAGAAACATACGCACGCAGCACATATATATACATTCCCCACTATAGACATACAGTTGCGAACACGAAAATAGCAGTAGGCAAAAAAATTACGTAAAACTTAAATATTTCTAAAACTATTCAAATTTTTATTAACTCAAGTTACTTCTTACTAAGATTGGTCTGTTATTTAAGAATAAAAAGTAGTAAAAGGTTGCGTAGCTAAGGAAAAAGTAAAATAAAGTCATGTATATCGCACAAGTAGTGAACACGAAAATAGCAGTGGGTGCTTGAAATTTTAGTTTTTACATTAATTGCTACGAAACATTTAGAGAAGTATTAATAAAAAACATAAGAAATTAGTACTATATTTGTTTGTATTTCGTGAAACCGCCAGAATTTCGAATTACAGCTTCACAACGTCGGGCCTTTGAATCAACTAACCGCTGAGAAGGTTTTTTGGGGATTGCGAACGATATTCCCAAAACACCTAGTTAATGGCCAGTTTTGTGTTGTACACAGTCTTCTTAACATCTACCCAACCTTCTTCAATATTCTGAACAGTCGATTATCTAAATACTCTTAGCCCGAAGCCATTGTATCGCCTTATGACTTCTGGGTTTGGGGTCTTTATCCTGGATCCATTTTACTGGTTTTTCTTTAAGGCAGTAAGTGAACGTAATGTTTGACTATAAGCCAATGCAAACAATTCGGTCTATAATACCATCAGTCGCGCAAACCGGACCAACGCTATAGTAGGAGAAATATCCTCCCACCATGATTTTCGAGCCACCGTGCTTCGCTGTTTTAGTGGCGTATTGTGACTACTGTTCTGCATTTGGTGGGTGTCTCTGATATTACTGAGACCCAATGTCTCCATAACAAACAAATTTGTACTCATTCGCCCAAAATATACTACACCATTTGCGAACAGGCCAACCAATAGATATTTTTGCTAACATGAGTCGTTATTCCCTATGCTTTTTTGTGAGAAATGGCTTTTTCCTCGGTCTACGAGCGGCTAAATTGACTTACAGTGACCTTCTACATATTGTCAGATGACGAGCGGAAAGATTAATTTCTTTTCTAATCCGGACAGCCGATTTTAAGAGGCCTCTACCCAAAATGTCGGACTCAGATTCGAACTTAGCGTAAAAAGAAACCAAACAGAAAATGTAATTGTATAAGATTAATGATAAAAACACGGGATAGAGATTTTCGAAAATGTTTAGTTTATTTACACAAAAACAAACGCCAAGGGCGACACGACTACGTTTGCCTTGCTTTGTCATCGAACAACAAATTTTGAATGAATGTATTTTGCATGTATCATAGTATGTATTTGTGTATCGTAACTCTTATTTTCCATTATTTCAGAATTTTCTAATGTTGTTCGTATTATTAATTTTGTTTGATTAGTTTGAGGCCATTTTTTCATATATTTTTTTTTTGAAATATGTACATACATATATACTAAAAACATACATGTGTATGCATCCTGTACATATCCATATGTGTCAGGTTTAAAGTTTGAACTAAATAAGCTCGAGCCAAATGTTGTTGGATACTTTTCTGCATTCGATGACTTTGAATTGTGCGTTTCGTTCCAGACCACCCTTGTCACAATCAAAATGAATCTTGAACATCATCTAAACTAGAGCGGAAGTTACGAATATAGAAATAGTACGAAATCATTATAAGTAACTTCGATAACTTTGTTTAACAATTTAATGTAGCTTTCGTTGATACATATCTATTTGTTTTTGTGATATCCGAATTTTCATCCCACGAGAAATTCGAGGCTCTACCAACTCCGGTAATAGCCAATCGTCGTAAAATAACGTTAACTTCTCCAATATTTTCTTTTTCCAAAAATCTTCATCTATTTCTATTTCTTCCGTATACATTTTGAATTTACTACTTGTCCAAATTCCGAAAATACATGTTTTGCTTTTGCATATATGTAATTGACCTTGAATTTGGTAGTAGTAATTATGATTTCGATTCAAACCTATTATACATACATATGTCCTTCGCCAGTGACTTTCACATATTTCAATTTTCTGTTTCTGATTGCTTCAATCGGATCACATCCGGCAATGGCGAAAGGACATTTGATTTCGACAAGTACCTCATCGCCAATAATTCCATCCGGTGAAGCTCCCAGAAACTGTTAATTTTCATCTATGAAAATGCCACAGTTTGAAATAACTTGTCCCAACTGATGTTCTAATTGTAGTCTTGCAACATCTTCATTCATTTTGCCATAAATTAAAAAAGGAGCAAATATTTCAGTTGGTTGAGCAAGTCTTTTTACATGTCCTTCAAATTTTTTCGCTTTGCATATTAGATTAAAAACAGATGCAGTCAACAGATTTTTCCGAATTTCAAACCATTTTGTGTTATTGACTTTATCGACTTTCGGAGAAAGCCAAAAAGTTGTCTACAGTCTCATTTGCTGCAAGAATGCCGCTGTTTGTAGAAAACCCAATCGCCAATAGAGGCTCTGACCGGAGACGGGAGAAGACCCAACGCAGGTTCAGGTCTTGAGAAAACATCCTCTGAGCTCTCATTTGCAGAGATCCCAGTGTGGCCTGGGACCCATACAAGAGTCAAAGAGTTCAGCCTTGCTACCGATTTCAGAGAGTTCTTGTATTCTCGCACTATCTTGGAACTGGTTAAAGGGTTGAGCAAGGTCTTAAGCGCAGCCTGGCTATCGCTACAGACGCAGATGCTCCTATGCTTCAACCTTTTCTTATATATAGTCCATGGGCGGTAGGATTAGGACGAAAGTCCACCCCTAGTGCACCATTCATCGACCATCTGAAAAGCCGCATGCGCGTTAGCGCAAACAGTCTAGGTATGACCGGACAGAAACTATGGCAACATCATCCGCATATGAAGCAACAACATAATCTTGTCCTCAGAAGGGAACCGTCCATCCCATACTCCTGCAATACACTCCAGAGTTTACCTCGAGGGACCCGATCATATGCTTTCTCCAAATCCACAAAGCAACTGCATATAGATTTGGCATACTCCCAGGCCTTCTCAAGTACTTTTCTGAGAGTTGACAGCTGGTCGGTTGTGCTTCTATCTGGATGAAAGCCGCACTGTTCACCGCCCAACCTGGACTCGATCACAGCTGTGGAACGCGCTTCCAACACCTTAACAAAAACTTAAGAGAGAGATACCCCTGTAATTGGAGCAATCCGTCTTATCCCCTTTCTTAAAAAGAGGAACAACCACCCCAGTTTGCCAATCGCCAGGTGTTTTACCGCATTCCCAGGCCACTTTAATGAGAGCCATTCCACTCCCTCTTTACCCAAAGTTTGAGCATTTCTGGTCGGATTTCATCCACACCAGCAGATTTGCCGACCTTTAGCGCTTTAATCGCTAAAGTCACCTCCTCTACGGTGGGACTATTCTCCGCCCTACGCAAAACCATGGGTCAGCCATCCTGAGCGTCCTGTTCGGGATTGAGCAGCTCCGAAAAGTGCTCGCCCCATCTGCATAAGATGCCTTTCAAAACTTTAGAAATCAAAATAGGTTTTATTTCAAAAAATAACGACACGGAATATTACGTAGAGATTTCTAAACGCAAAGAAAACAACAAAACTTTTGCATGCATACATACATTCTTAATCCTTCATTAGTATAGTACAATGTACAACACTCAAATCAACCTAACACAAATGAAATATTTTTCGAATTTGAAAATAAAATTTCTCCGTTGTCATAATGGCGCTCATCATCATAGTGCTCCAAAAGCGAACTAAAAAGTAAATGTATACGCTATAAAACGTTGAAATTTCGAAATTAATGATAAAAAGAGTTCACGGAAAATGCAATATTTTCCAACAAAAACTGTGAAAATCATTTATATTTGTCTTTGAATCGATTAACAAAATAACAATTCATCGCCAGATAATAAATTATATTTAAAAAAAATTCAATTTACATACGAAATTCATAGTTCCATTTCACAAATTTCCTTGATTTTCACAACTAAATGTTTCAAAAACTGGATCGAATTTCAAAATTCGCCTCGACCACATTGGAGATCTATTCATTACCTATATATAGAATCTAATATCATGAAATTCGTTAAACGTTTCACTATTCAAAAATTGCACGCCGTATTGCAATTTTACCAAAAATCTCGAAATATGGCTTTTATTTTTTTAAATAAATCGTACACGGAAAACATTTTCAAAAATCTGGTCGATCATTTTGTAGAGAAGACTTCATTCTTCAAAATGCTTTAAAAATTATTTCAATAGGTTCAGTGAAAGCTTCAAAAACTTGCACGCCGTTTCGACAATTTTCCGTTTTTGTTCGTTTTTTGGGTAGAGGCCTCTTAATGGCTCCATTTTAGACTTCTGAAGAATTTTTTAATCATCTTGGAACGTTCTTTTCCTTTTGGGACTATGATTTCTAACCTTTCGACCTACTTAATAATATTAGGCACTATATCCGCAGAACATGATAGACGATTTTGACTCTACGTGTAGGATTTATTGACCTCTTCAGTTTTTCGATCAAAGGTCATTGGTTATTGGTGCAATGCATGAACAAGACCCACTTATGACTAAAAAAAAATTTTTTTTTCCAAAGTTCTTTTTTTCGGTTAGTATTAAGTTAAACATACTTTTTGTGTTGTTTAGGAAAAAAAAAATCTAAAATCTCATTGCTTTTGTAATGAAAGAATAACATACTGCTATTTTAATGTTCGCTGAAAATAAAACCTTAACCAACAAAAGTGAGTGTATTTTTTTTCAGAAAAGGCATATCTATGAATTTTTGTCTTTTTCTTTTACCTATAACTCAAGGGTAAATGACTTCACCCATTAAGCAAATGAGTGAGTTAAGCATTTCAAATAAGGCACTGCTATTTTCGTGTTCACAGCTCTATACCCAATCATATACAAGAACCCACACAAACGCGCAGACCGAAACAGTAATACAAACACGACCTCAGACACACATACGTGTACTAGCAAATACATACATTCCCCAACTGAACGAACGCACACGCTTGTGTAAATAGAATAAGGCAGCTACGGCTAAAAACCTCACTCATGACGAAATGCCAAACGATGGTACCGTGGGGATTAGGGTTTGGAGGCAGACCTGGTTTTAGTGAGAGTTAAAATCCCATACTCCGACTTTCGAAGTTTTCCACCTTTCTTACAAAAAAAAGCCGTAAAAACTGATCGTGTTCATCCATGCAGTACATTTGCTTCACATCTATGTGCTGAGCGCGCATACACACACTATGACGTTACCCACTGCTGCATGGCTGTTGGCTGCGGTGTCCACTGACGGAAAATTGTTGGCGGTGATTTCATGAATTGTTTTGAACATAACTCAGCTTTATGAATCTTGGACGCATTTACTAAAAACATTTCGTTTTGTTTTTATATCCAAGAAGCCATTGTTGAGTTAGAGCTGTATAAACTTTTTTTTATAACAAAAAAATTGGCTTTAATCCCCATTCTGTCGCTAGACCTCGAATGCTCAGCTCCTATAAGTAATAGAGCATTTTAAATACGGGAAATTGAGATCATAACAGTAAAAACCGCACCCAATGGTTCTCGAGATTAGTAATTATGCAACCCTTTCACAAAAAGTGCAAGGGTGTATCGATCGCCGCCACCAAGATCCCAATGTCTCCGGGAAAAAAAGTCCGCCGGAAGCGCTAACGCGCGATAAACAGGACTCAGCGAAATGTAAAAATTTCGAGGAGGAAAACAACGAACTCCGTAAGAAGCTTAACGAAATGGAGTTACTTTACCAAGAGCTTAGGAAAGAGGTAGATTTGCTTCGGGAAGAAAACAAGGCTCTGAGGAACCTAATCCCTCCAAAAGGACGTCTCGCTCCGCTGTTCGTGAATATCACACGGACGAAGAAGAGCTAACGCGGGAAACGGCTTGGGTCTCAAAAAAAAAAATACCCAGCAAGAAACGAAGAGCCAGTTATTCACCCGAAATCGAGCCACAAAAAGAAAACAAGCGCCTGCAAGAGACAAAAAAATTAAGTCCCTCGCCTCCAATAAACGTTGTCGGGATTACGGTCCATAATAAGCTGTATTGCCTCCTTAAAGGAACGTTGGCTTCGAAGTTTAAGGTCACCTCACTTCGCAATAACGTATGGAAAGTAAGCGTTGATGACTCGGACGATTACCGAGCATTTTCCCGGAAACTTAATTCCCAGAAAATCCAATGGTACACCTATGAAAATAAGCCAGAATGACCACTGCGAGTTATAGCAAGAGGAATCCATCCTTCATGCACTAAGGAAGACGTTTTGGACGATCTTCAAGCGAAAGGCTTTAAAATTCTTGACGCTGTAAATATTATCAAGAAGGAAAAGCAACAAACGGAAGAAGATCAGGAAATTCTTGTTAAGCGTGGTCTTCCGCTTTTTATGCTCAGCTTCGATAAAACCGAGAATATAAAAGATGTTTACAATATTAAAACGTTTTTAAATATTGTTATGAAAATCGAACCGATGCGTAAAAGCACAAGGTCGATCCCTCAGTGTAAACGCTGTCAAGGTTTCAACCATACACAGACATACTGCCAAAAAGAGCCACGATGCGTGAAATGTGCCGGTACACATCTCTCGAATGAGTGCCACGTAAACAAGCAGACCTCAGCGACTTGCACAAATTGTAGGGGGAAGCACCCAGCGAACTATCGAGGTTGCGAAGTGGCCAAAGAACTCCAAAAAAACGCGATACGCTTAAAAATAACATGCGTCCGCAACCGGAACCAAATAAAAATAAACCGGAAAAATCGCTGGGAAAAGAAAGCAAACCCGTCAAGGAGAAAACGAAAAAATTCAGGAAAAACCGACATCTACTGATCCGCAAACGTATGCGCAAGCCGCATCGCAAGCAACTAAGCAAAATCAGCCTGCTCTAGATCCTATGCAACAAGTTTTCTGTATAATTCTCGCGAAACTCGAGGAGCAAAGCAAGACAAATAAGCTCATATTCGAAAAACTTAGCAACCTCGAGCATAACGCTCGCAAACCACGGACAAAATTATGAACATGAACCAGTTACTTAAAATCTTAACATGGAACGCAAACGGCCTTCTGCAAAGAATCGACGAACTGGAAGTATTCCTACGCAAACAGAACATTGATATATGCTTGATTTCTGAAACCCATCTGACAAAGGAATCTCGGGTTAAAATTAGAGGATACTATGCATATCACGCATACCACCCATCCGAAAGGGCTAGGGGCGGATCGTTGCTCTTAATTAAATATATATTGAGCACTCTTTGAATTCACCGATAGAACTCGATGCAATGCAAATAACTTCAGTTCGGATAAAAAATAAAAACATGTATTACAACATCGCGTCCATTTATTGTCCTCCGCGATACACGCTAGAAAAGAATGACTTAATACGTCTATTTGACTCACTTGGACCGACATTTATTATTGGTGGTGATTTCAATGCGAAACACACCTTTTGGGGTTTGAGATGCATTTCACCTAAAGGCAGACGAACGAAACCGGCATGCAATTTGCTGTTGACTTCTTTTCGACGGGGAAACCGACTTATTGGCCCTCCGACACAGCAAAAACCCCTGACCTCATAGACTTCTTTATTACAAAAGCTTTGACCTCTCCTCAGATTATT
Organism: Matsumyia berberina; assembly: GCA_917880715.2. Taxonomy (NCBI): domain Eukaryota; kingdom Metazoa; phylum Arthropoda; class Insecta; order Diptera; family Syrphidae; genus Matsumyia; species Matsumyia berberina. The sequence continues at coordinate 93,493,601 of OU862870.1, forward strand.
CACCAATCATACTGACAATAAGTGAACGTCTAATGAAGAAAGAAGGCGCGCCCAGATTGACTAGCAACAAAACTAACTTTAGGAAAGCTTGTGAAGAAAATATAGTCCCGTGCGAAATAGAGGATGAAGTCGGCAGATTTATTGAAGTCTTGCAAAGCGCCGCGTGGAACAACACTCCATATAAAAGAAAAGTACTCGCAAATAGCGAAGTTAAATATCCGCTTGAAATAAAAGAACTGATGTTGGAAAAGAGGAGAGCACGCAAAAGATGGCAACAGTCTCGCGCTCCCTAGCACAAAGCCCACTCGAACTTCCTGTGTAATAAGCTCAAAAAAACGATCCGGGATTATAAAAATCGCGAGATTTCTACCTATCTCAAAGGCTTGACTGCTGAAAAAAGTTCGAATTACTCTCTTTGGAAACCTATAAAAGGTGTCAAAAAACCCCAAATACAATCGCTACCAATAAGAAAAAGTAATGGCGAGTGGGCAAAAGGCAATAAAGAAAAAGCCGACTTATTTGCCGAGCACCTGGAAGAAAAGTTTAAGCCATTTCTCGGGCATGCATTAAAAGACAATATTGGTAATACGATTACGACATTAGATAACTTTAAAATAAGAAGCGTGTCATTGGCCGAACTTTGTGAGGTAATACAATATTTAAAAAATAACAAGGCTCCTGGATATAACCTAATAACCGGACAGGTCCTCAAGGAATTGCCAAAGAAAGCTTTAATAAAACTTGTTTACCTTATACATGCTTCGCTAAGACTATTATACGTTCCAAGGCAATAGAAAGTCCCCGAAGTTATAATGGTTTCAAAGCCGGGAATACCGCCAAACGACAAAAAATCGTACAGACCGATATCGTTCCTACCGATAATAACAAAGATATTCGAAAAACTCTTATTGAAACGATTTAAACCGGTAATTGAAGAAAGACGTTTAATTCCTGTTCATCCATTTGGGTTCAGAATCAAGCATTCCACAATTGGTTTATAGAATAACCTATGAAATTGAAAAGGCCATAGAAGAGAAAAAGATATGTTGTAGCGCTTTTCTTGACGTTTCTCAAGCCTTCGACAAGGTGTGGCACAAAGGCTTGAATTATGAACTAAGACAGGTACTTCCCGAAGAGTTGCACAAAATCTTGACACTTTTCCGTGTCAAACACGGAGCCGAATACTCGGAATTCAAGTAAATCGCTGCCGGAGTTCCACAAGGAAGTGTTCTTGGTCCAGCCTTGTTCTTGCTCTATACTCGAGATATACCCCAAGAAGAAGGCACCGCTGTTCCTACGTTCGCGGACGATATGGCTATTCTAGCAACAGAAAATTCAGTCGAATCAGAAACTGTAAAGCTTCAACGAGCTTTGCAACCAAATCTATAACAACGAAACTTTATTAATAAGAAAAAAAACAACTTACCCGTTTTCATTAACTCGGTACAAATACCGTATGCAAACGAAGCAAAATATCTAGGAATGGCACTAGATGCGAAACTCAAATGGAAGCCGCACGTTAAAAAGAAACTTGACGAGCTCGAAATTAGATTTAAAGAGATGTTAATTAATTTCTACATTGTTTGTTCTTACAAACAACAGCTTTTCACTCAAAATAAAAACTCAAAGTAAACTCAATCCATCACATATCCTATATAAATTTCCCATTTTGTTCATATCCTCCCAGCACGAATAGAAGGTAAAGGCCACATAATTAATTTCGAAAGAAATTTCCTTTCGAGATTTTTAATCTCTGTGAAAATAATTAAAATGCATCGGAATCCATGCAAAGCATGGATATAAAAAAACTTTGGATACGCCCAATTTCGCACTTATCCCAAATCCAACAGTGATTCCAGCAGGGAGGTTACAGGGGAGCATCATACATACATATTCCACTGTTTGTTATACAAACGCTGTGAATTTTGGCATTCGTCATTTTTGTTTTCTAGATTTTTGGCTGTTCGAGATTTCTTTTTCAAGATTTTGCTTCCGAGATTTTTTTTCTTATAGATTTGATTTTTCGAGATTGTGTTTTTCTAGATTTTTGTTTTCTATATTATACTAGTGGCCCGCCCCGACTTCGTACGGGTAAAATTAAGTTATTTGTTTATTGTTTTTTTGGTATATTTCGCTTTATTATAGCCTTATTTTAATTAATAAAAATTTAATAACATAAAACATCATATCGCCCTGAGCCTACACAGGGGACGTCTACCTGATGACACGGATTCATGGCTCGTCTTGGAACTCAAGTAGGGGTTCCTTGGACAATTCTCATTGCGAAAAAAACATTGTTGCGAGAAAAACATAGCAGCATGTTGTGCTATTTTTGTTAGATTGGATTCCAAGGGAAACAAATTTCGCAGCGAAAAATTTCAAATTTTTTCTTGACTAGAGCTAATTCTTCTGCTTTCGAAAAAAAATTTTTTTTTTTTGTCCTTTTCATAAATTAAATTTATTCTCTGAAGCAAAAACTCATTTGAAATAAATCGAAATGGGACAACGAGAAATATTCCGTTGAGAGAAAAGAATGGTCGATTCAGTTAGCTACTCAGATGCAAATGGAAATTTTAACCAATTTCACGGAGGAGCACACAGACAAGGCACGGAACTATATTCCCAAAACAACTTTTCACTTGTTAAAATTGATTTCTTTGATTTAAACACAAATCTCATAATTTTCTTCATCTCTTTGATTCACAAACGATACCGAAACGATACCGATTTTGCTATCGTCTAAAAACAATCGTCGAGACGACGATAGTAACTGACAGTTTTCGCGTTATGTGAAGCAAGCGTTCAATCGTCAAAACGATATCGCCCAGACGATAGTACTTTTTACATGTTACGTGATGACAAACTATCGTCGAAACGATATCGTCAGACGACTATCGTCTTACGTGATGAGAGCCCTGTACATTTCTTGTTTCCCTCATATGACGCGGCAATGAATTCCATAGCCGAGCGACATTAATAAAGAATTGCCGGTCGGAGGTGGGGCATGTAAATCGAGGAAGACGTGAAGATCCTGATGGGGTGCAAGAACCTGAACAAATACTCACCCACCCTTCAAAATGTAATCATCTTCTCCATAAACTTCGATATACCGCTGCACGAAATCTGGTTGGTTGATATCCCCAAAGGCTCAACAAACATCGAAGCCTACAAGCAATTGTTTAATGAAATAAAAAACTATCGTCTAAGCTGGCGACTCATTTTTACGGATGGCTCCAAAAACAAAACTAGTACTGCCTTTGTGGTAGTGTATAACAAAGGTGACACTATTTGTAACTGGCTTCTGCCAGAGTTCTGATCAGACTTCATAGCTGAAGCCCTAGCGATCCTAAGATCTAGACAAACCACAAAAAACCTTGATCTGCACAGACAGCGTATCTACAATCCAAGCGATTTTAAACATTAGAAACAACACACCGGTCATTGAAAACATTCATTTATTCAAAATTAGTCTTTAATTAAACTTGTTTGGTTCCCAGGCCACGTCGGTGGCAATGAATTACAAGATACAGCCCCGAAACTTGCTACAAAAAAACCTTTCATTAGTACCATCAGTAATTGCAAGAGATACATATATAAAGAGCAAAATACGAAACATCTGGCACTAAAAGTGGAGAGAAGAGAGGATGCTGTATAATCACCATTATCTTCTCAATATATAAAAAGAAAAGTCCTGACTCACTCACTGACTCATCAACGCCCAGTCGGAACCCTTGGACCTAGAAAGCTGAAATTTTGCACAGAACTTCCTTTTATGATGTTTACAATGAATAAGAAAGGACATTTAGAAATTCGGCTTCTACAGGGTGTTACAGGGTGTTGAAGTTTGTATGAAAAAAAATTTAAATTGAATTTTGAAGTTGAATTTTGGTGGATATATTCTAGAATAGAAATAAATAAACACGTGTTTTACCGTTTTCAAAAATTATAACTGTAGGCCAAAATACAGGGCGTTAAAGTTTGGCCATTTATAGTAATGCGCAACTGTAGTCAGCGGCATTGCCGTTGCCATTGCTTCCTCAGGTACTGCAGCTCCAGCTACCTTGGTTAAAGCAGACAAGGGTCACTCTACTATCTCAAAGCATCTCAACCTGAGACGTTTTGAGTCTACATTTTGTTAGATCTCTAAGCAGAGTGGCTCAGGTGCTTCGAGAACCCAAATTTATAGTGAGTGGTGAGTGTACCATGGCTCATAGAAAGGTATTGAGTATCGAAATAGAATGCTGGGTGGTGGCTTCAGACAGACCAAGCCTGTTGTGCCACGGGGAACATAGCAAATGAAGTGAAGGCCTGTCTCAAGTCATCAATTTGATAGCCTAATGTCGAAGTCCTCTCATTGAAAGTTAACATGCGTATCCATCTTCGCCGTGACTTGAGGGAAGTATATCTTAATATTGGTGATGGAAAGGGGATGAAAGAATGAATTTACCGAGTAACCCATGCGATTTTATGGAAGATCTGTTTGGTTTTTCTGACAAAATATATAAAATGTACATAATTATTCATCATCGGAGAGGATTGCGTTTCATGAGTGAGGGAAAGAGTTATTTTCACTCAAATACAGGACTCAGCCAACAGCACCAATAATTTTCTGCTGAAGAAGTGGATGGTGTGGATCTAAGGAATAACTTTTTGTCCCTCAGCGGGCTCAGAGTCAATTGACTTGATAGCCTGGTCATCCTCGAGCTAGAAAGAAAAACCAGGAATGATGTTTACAAGGAGGTCTTGCAAATTTAATGTGAGGAACTGAAAGGCTATAATTACTCATCAATCTCTTGAAATCCGGAAAAGGACATAGGGTATACTGTGACGTCTTTCCACGCGAACGTAGTCGTGGGTATCAGCTAGTTCTACCATAAAACCCGAATGCAATCGTATTAGTTACCCAACAAATATAAAAATTAAAATGAAAAAATGTTATGTTCGGCTACGCCTCGGACATACAAGGCTAACACACTCACATCTCATTAGCAAAACCAACCCACCAATATGCAACATTTGCCGAAATAACAACATATTTACAATTAAACACGAGTGTCTAAAAGTACAAATATTATGTACTAGCGGCCCTCCCCGGCTTTGCACGGGTACAATTAATTTATTTGATTATTGTTATTGGGTATGTTTCGCTCTATTATAGCCATTTTTTAATTAACAAAAATATAATAACGTAAAACAGCTACGGCTACAAAGCTATCAAGCGCTCGCTGAAGTTCAGTTCAGATGGATCCAAGCGAAAAGCAGATGGTTTGTCCTTAAGTCTCACAATGCGAACCGTTTCTCGCCACGGGTTGGCTGTAACATCCAATCCATAAACACATTGAAAAGGAGAGGTGACAAAAAGCACTCCTGACGAAGGCCAACGCTCGCAGTGGAAGAGGTCAATGTAACGCCGTTTACCCGAACACAGCTCCTACAGTTTGTGTATAGAGATCGAATGGCCTCCAAATGAGAACCGTTAATCCCACACTCCTCCAGAATTTACCACGAGGGACCCGATCATTACTCTCGTGACACACTCCCAGGCCTTTAATGAAAAACCGTTTTACTTCCTCTTCCCCCTTGTGCATTTCTGACCAGATTTCATAAACCTCAGCACATTTGATCGCAAAAGTCACCTGCTCTACAATGCTGAAAAATGCTCACCACATCTTCTTGCGTAGATGTGGTAACCTTCTTATCGGAAAAAAATAAACCATCTTTGGATTTAACTCCTTCAATAATATTAAACTGCCATCGTCCGAGACGACGTATGGCCTGCCAGAACTCCTTGTTTGCACATCTGTGATCTCGATCCAATGTATAAAGCATTCTTGTGTGAATCCTCACCTACGCAACTGAAAGTTTGTTATCTCCGTTTCCCCTCTACGTGCGCCAATATACCGCACCGATCGTCATCCCAATACGCATGCCTACATACATACATACTTCTGTTTACTTTCAAAACCTTTTAATTCTTCCTCCCCTACGGATCTAATACATAATGTACTTCCACAGAACCAAAGATACAAACAAAGAAAAAATGAAAATAAAACTACCCTTGTACAACTGGGCAAAACAAAAACAACATACGAACGATCACGATCACGAACCGATGTGCTGTTGGCTACAGTAGCGTATTCTATAAATGGTCAAACTTTAAAACCTTAATATCTCAATAACTATACAACATATGTGCATACTCTATGCCCTATGTTAATTTTATACTATCATATTGTGAAAGTTTTATGTCAATCGCATTAGTAGTATTTGCGTTAATCCCGAAAGCATTTTGATGCCAGCAATCAAACTCTTCCTCTTTATTATATTAGTAGGATAATAGTAGTTTTATTGAATCACTGTCATTTCCTTCAGAAATAAAGATTAAACAAGTTTTTAACTAGAAATTAAGCTAGAAGATAGTATATAAAAAACAACGATGCCATAACTAGCCCTCGTAGCTAGCGCTATAGACAAACTTAAGTTAAGTTAAATTGTAATTTATTTACTCTTTAGTAAATAATAATAATATGGGCATAACTGGAGCAAATAGCAGGAGTTTCAAGATCAGGAGTTGACTCGGGTTATAAAACCCAAGTAATGATAAAAAAAAATCATGAGTTACATATAATAAAAAAATCAAGGGAACAAATCCAATTCATTGTTATAAAGCAAAAAATCCTAGAGTTGTAGCACGGATATTTCTTCCTTGGTTAAAATATAAAGAAAAAAACGGTCGTGGTCGTTCGAACTATTTATTAAATTGAAAACGCAAAAGATTGAATTAAAACTCGGAAAACTGAGCACACGGACAGATCCAGGTACCTCCTTGGGTAATCGCCTTAGAGTGGTTTCTTCCGTTGCCCCGCAAAACACAGAATGAATAACAATTTTGTTAGACAAAAAATTTAATAGACAAAAATTTAAATAATAACACTAAAGCACAACTGAATCTAATAAAATGAAATAAAAACCAAAAAAAATGGGTGTACGTAAAGTTTAAAATAAACTTACAGTAAGCAAACTCCTGCTTAATCGCTTACCAATTAAAATAATACTAGCACCACACACGTGTGGTGTTATCAATATTTCGCATCAGACTAAACTTCAATCATTGACACAAAATAAGCGCAAAGCGGGAGCAAAAACTTCTTACCGTTGTTAAAGTGGCATCCACTCTACGTCAAGACAAAATATTGTACTACTTTCGGTTAAAATCGGTAAATTTTTTAATTATACAGCGGTTTCAGTAATCTGTTTTATTCTTAAAAACGGGGAAAAATAAGTTTAGTTTGGATCGATGAGCTTATAACTGGGCAGAAGACAAGAAACAGCCACAGTCAACATTTGTCTCTAGGAACTTTTGAATTATCAGGTTAAATGTGGCTTGCCAAATTGCAGGCAGTAGTCTGCTTACATCTTTTTGAAGCGATGCTTTCTGCGCAATAATGCTTTTTCACTTACCGACATAGAACTCCTCAATTTCGTAAAAATCTTGTTTTATATTATGATCTTCGATCATTAGTTGTTCTTTCGCTTAAAACGCTTCCGCAAAAAGAATGCTCTTATTCATTCCCAAAGCCGGAAAACCTAGCCACACCACTGCGAAGGACTACAGACCTATTAGCCTCACGTCTTTTATTTTAAAGACCTTCGAAAAACTGATTGACGTCCACATGCGCAGTAAACTTAGCCACTTGTCCATGGCACAACATGCCTACATGAAAGGTAAAGGAGTGGAAACAGCACTGCATGACGTGGTCAGTACAATTGAGAGATCTCTGCATTATAAAGAATTCAACCTTGCAGCGTTCCTCGACATTGAGGGTTCATTCAACAATGTTGAGACACACGCTATTAAAACAGCCACGTTGACTATGCCGTTGTAAGTTGTAACGGTGATAGTCAACCTGTTGAGTAGACGACACATTTTTTTTTTTTTTTTTAAATGTTACAAAGGTTTCCTACCGCACATTTTATAATACCGATCTTGGGGGGACCCATCTTAGGGTAACTGCCTCCAGAGGTACTCCACAGGGAGGGGTCATATCCCCTCTTCTGTGGATTCTGGTTATTAATGAATTACTGGTGAAACTTAGATATAGTGGAGTGAAAGTGGTAGCATATGCAGACGATGTAGTGTTGTTTGCTACAGGTAAATTCCTAGCCACTGTCAGTGAACTATTGCAAAAAGCTCTGAACACACTAAACGTTTGGACGAAGCAATATGGACTAGGGGTAAAGCACCAGAAAACCGAACTAGTGTTGTTTACCAACAAAAGAGTGATTCCAACTTTCACGCTTCCGACCATTGGAGAAATTCCCCTTAAATTGACTGAAAGTGCGAAATACTTAGGTCTCATACTTGACAGAAAGCTGAACTGGAGGCTGAACGTCAAGGAGAGGGTAAAGAAAGCATCTGTTGCCTACTACACCTATAGTAGACTCTTTGGGAAAAATTGGAGATCCAGACCCAAAATAACCCTTTGGATGTACTCGGCTATCGTATCGTTAGACCGATACTCACATTCGAAGGACTGGTCTGGTGGCGCGCTGCCACCACTACAGTTTACTTCAGAGATATGACCAAGATGCAGAGAATGGTTTGCATCGGAACAACCGGTGCCATGAGAACAACACCAACAACGGGGATGGAGGTAATTCTTAACCTTTTGCCTCTAGACCTCCACATGCAGGAGACTGCAGCGAAAAGTGCTCTCAGAATCAGCCAATCTAAACACATAAGACCAAATCCGTATGGGCATGTCGAGATACTTAGCAATCACAAATGTCAGCTCGGATTACACTGTCCCGGACTTGGACTTTGAGAAACCCTTCTCATATGTCTTCCCAAGCAGGGAACAGTGGCAAAATAACGAAGTTTTGAATGAATCCAAATCCATCTGCACAGATGGCTCAAAAATAGATATAGGCATAGGAGCAGGCCTTTTCTCAGAACAGTTAGGACTTAACAGCTCCATAAGACTTTTCCAAGCGGAGGTTCTAGCAGTGACAAAAGTCGCCCAACTAGTCTCAATGCTTACAATATCACGGGAGGATATTACGATTTACATTGACAGTCAGGCTGCCATTAAAGCAATAGCTGCTACGCAGATAACATCGAAGCTTGTGAAGTGTTGTCGCGAAGAGCTTAAGGTTCTAGGCAAGGAGCACAATGTTAAGCTCTGCTGGGTCCCTGGTCACAGCGGAGTACCAGGCAATGAAAAAGCTGACGAACTGGCAAGAAAGGGTTCAACCCTAGCCCCAGAGCAAGCGGACTGTACGGTCAGACCGCAACTCTGCAACCTAAGGGCGATAATTGCACAAAAAACTCTAATAGAGGCAAATAACAGGTGGAAATCTCTAACCACCTGTGAAGTATCAAGAAAGTTTTGGCCAGAATGTGACAAGGCAAAAACCTGCCAGATTTTACAAAAAGACAGGAGATCACTGTCAATTTTGGTGGGAGTACTTACTGGCCACAACATGCTAAGATATCACACAAAGAAATTCCACCTGAATGATGATGATATTTGCAGGGGATGTGGTGATGAGGAAGTTTATGAGGACACAGCTCATTTTCTCTGCCAGATAAGAAATAGGACCGTAGGCAAATTTTTCTTCGATTATATTGACGAATTAGCTGATGGCTCGCCATCAGAGCTTCTCAAATTTGCAAGAGCGACTGGATGGTTAACACCAAGGAATTAATAAACCGCAGTAGGGAATATCATGGGTATCACAATGGGTCTACATAGACCTAAGTGTGATAAGGCAGCCCTCATCAGCCCACAAACTTAACCTTACCTATTCATACGTAAAGAATGTTAAATCAAGGTATTCTATTGATGAGCGCCATTGCCAAAATAACTGATCATTGCTATTTCACCAAATCGTATTCTTTTCGGCGTAATTTCTCCTAGTAATATTTACTTATATTGCAGCTTGACAGCAAATTGGACAGACTCAAAAGAGATCGGCAGGAGCCCAGCGAGAATCAGTTAGAGCAACATCAGCAACGAGAACAGCAGGAACAGAGCTTTAACAATTCTGAAATGTCTTTCCAAAATAGTATTCCAATGATGATGGTTATGCAACAGACCGAGAATGAATACAAATCGTCAAACTATACTACACAAACTATGCCAGCAGTTAAAATTCTGCGTAGGCCAACACAACAGACCTCGGGTTCTAACAGAGACAATGGCATAAGACCGAAACAGCCGATAAAAACTCTTCAACAGCGAGAGCAGGAGTACGCTGAAGCAAGACTGAGGATACTAGGTTCAGCGAAGAATCCTGAAGATGATATAGAGTGAGCTTTAATAAAACCCAAATATATAATCCGCTATGTTTACAAATAAATGTTCGTTTGTTTTAGGGCGGGCGCTTCCATAGTACCAAAAGTGAATCCCAAGTCGCCAGCAGATATTCCGGCTGTTGTCTGCCCACAGCCATCTCCACAGCCACAGGCACTTACGGTCATACAGTTGAATAGTAGAACATCGCTGCTAAATACACGACCGCCACCAATGATGATAAGTTCCACTTCTCCAACCAGCATCGTGGTTGGCGCCGGTAATGGTGATGGTGGAGTCGGTGGCAACGGCGGGCCAAGCTGCTTTTCTCCCACTTCCTCAATGATGGTAGGTGGGGTTAACTTACGGTATAACGAAAACGTCTTGCGCATGCCAAGAGGTCCAGATGGGACGTCCGGATTCCAGATGCGACGGTAGTGCATCTGTGGGCACAGATATTCAACCAACAGCGATGATCATTTTTATAACTTTTTTTTTTGTTTTCCGATTTACATATTACCTAGTTTTATTATTTCCCTAATTTAATTATACACAAAAGTCTCCGCATTAAAACAGAATATTTTTTTTCTGTACTGAAAAAACCGCCTTATTTTTTTCTAATTTTTTTTTTGTTGGTATTTTGTGTTTTTTTTTTTGTCTACGGAGAACTTACAGGAAGCCGGCTCTAAAGCTTCCGCTTTAAAGTCAACTGTAGCGCGTTAAACTATAATCTTAAATTATTTTTCTAAATAATCCAATTCAGGAAACAAAATTTTAGCGAAAATGTATAAACGCAATTAAAAAATTGTTAAAGTGATGTGTATTTTTGATTTATTTTGTGGTGGCCATTGTGTGTGTTGCATTAAAAAAGGAGATGACACGGGACGATGAGGTAGCAGTCATAGTGTTCATCTAGTCAGAAATACAAATTCACTAAGTCGGTCGGAAAGATTATCCCTATAGTTTTGAAGACGAAAAAAACGTATTCATATAATACAGGGGAAAGGGTGACACAATCAGCGGGATATTCTATGCCATTATCCTGTGCCGAGTGGGAGTGAGTGTTTACAAAAATATTGCACCCATTTCAATTTACAATTACAATTTACTTTATTGAGACAAGTAAAAAATCAATACTTCAATCAAATCAAAAATTCAGCTTTTTATTTGTATATCTTTTATATTTAGCAAATCCTTGACCTTAAAAATAAAACACATGAAGGTCTAATAACCAACTCTGGCAAAAAACGAAAGGAGTAAACTGTTGCACCACTACTAAGCCCTTTTACAAGGTGCTCAAAAAACACTTTTGGAAGGCGGTCTTTGGACACAGCGACCCAGATGTCAGCATCACGACTGTGACTCGCGTAAGAAAAGATAAATAAAAAATAAATAGTTGGTGCGAAACCTCGGGAAGAGGCAACATTTAGCTTCTCTCTTTTCCGCGAATGGACTCGTAACGGCGAATTGAGAAGCTTTTTCATGGCATTTTTATATCATATTTCGTGAAACCAATCACCAATCACTTCGTCACGCGTTTGACAATTCGCAGCTGTATTGTAATTTTTTCTACTTGGTTTTTATTTACATATTTTTGTTTGCAAAGTTATTTCTTGCATTTTTGTTTCTAAATCAAACAGTAAAAATAAAAGGAGTAAATTTCTACTCTTCTTTCTGCAGCGAACTTATGTATGGGTGATTTGAGGCATATTCCTTAGTACTGAAAGCACGACCACTTGAAGCCACATTTTGTGTTGCAAAAGTTTGAGGCCGCGCGTTTTACAAATATTCACTCCAATTCTCATTGTATTTGCTATTTGCTACTCGCATCCCACAAAAATCAAGTTTTCTCATTCCAAAAGTCGGTTTTGCGAAGACTTTCTCATATCATTAACTGTCAACTCTCGAACGTGTTGCACCGCATTCGACTCTCGAATTTTATTACTGTTATTTTAGTCGGTAACAAATCTGGTTACGAGTCGTTACTAAAAAAGTAAATAAAAGTGGATATATGGCTAAATTTGTTCATGAATATTAATTGTATTATTGTACATAATACGAGGAACTGGTGGTTGTTGACATAAATTACTGGACATTAATAATTTAGAGGAAATCGTCGAAGAAATTCTTCAGCTCGAAAATGGGGTTAGTTCACTTGGGCCACAGTGGTTTAAAATTTAAATGGGAAATTTATCATAGTCACAACACAACGATAAGCGAAATGATTTTTTGAAGCTGGAATATTAAAGAAATAGGGGCGGGTTTCTTTTAACGGCGGAATATATTTTTATTTTTTTTTCTATGTGAAATGGCCTTATAAACACGAAAATCATTGTCTCAGTTTGCGGGGATTTTTATTAACAAAGTTATTAACAATTAAACTTTTGAAAGTCCCTCTTAATTTGACGATTTCCGGGCTCAGGTTTCTTTTAACGGCGGCGCGGAATGTTTTTTTATATTTTTTTTCCGATGTGAAATGGCCTCTTAAACACGAAAATCCAAGTTTGCGGAGATTGTTATTAACAAAGTTATTAACAAATAAAGTTTTTGAAAGCCCCTCTAAACTCGACGATTTGCGGGGTAAATTCACTGTCAAATTGCACTTACACCACGATTTCCACTTAAGAACATCACAATAATTGTTTAAAGTTCGTTTAATGATGCTAAACAACCAGAAATTAACGATTTTAAACAGTTTGAAATACATAGAAATAATAACCAAATTGTTTTAAAGTGACAGCTGAAAACAGCTGATAAATACAAAAAAGCAAAAAATTCGCGCGAATTTTGAACTATTATTTTCTCAAATTCCAAATGGAAAAAGATTCTGCTTTTCAATATTCTGTTTGCAAAGCTCTGCAAATAATCAAACAAAATTCGCTTTCTTCTTCTTTTCATAATAATGCATAAAATACTATTACGAAATTGGCAATTTCTTTAACTTTTCTGTGGCAACACTGCACATATTCAAACTGATCATATTCCTACTTTTGAATACAGAAACAGAAAAGAGATCAACACATACTGTCAGGCGTTTTTGCCTTTTTGTATTTATCAGCTGCTTTCAGCTGTCACTTTAAAACAATTTGGTTATTTCTTCTACAGTGAATGCCATTAATATTCGGTTTTTCTCTATAGCTGCTTGCAAACTGAATACTTAGGCTTAAAATCAATCAAACTCAAAATCTTTAATTTTTAATGAAATTAGTTTTATTTGAGGTGACAAATTCATTTTTGTCATAAAAACGAAGCAAATAAACAAACTAAAAACAAAAAACAAAATACATTACAAAATTAACATTCCATTAATATTCGGTTTTCCTTTAAGAATTTGGAAAACAGTTTAATAAAACTTATCTTAAGTATCATTTAATATTTTGTTGGATACCCTTGGTTTCGTATGACCCCACTGAGACGTTGTGGCATATTTCTAATAATTTTTTGTGTATATTCTGTAGTAATTTTACTCCATTCTTCTTGCAGTCGAGTCTTTAATGCGGTTGCAGATGAAGCAAGATTCTCACGAACATGACGATCCAATTCATCCCACAAATTTTCAATGGGGTTCAGGTCCGGAGATTGTGGCGGTGTTCCGATAACTTTGGGACAGTTGTAATGTAGCCATTCACGAACAATATGAGCCTTGTGCTTAGGATCGTTATCCTGGTAGAATTTAAAGTTCGCAAAATTCCCATTTTTTCAGCACTTTGTCGCAAGTTTTCCTTCAGTATTGTCAAATATGACTCTTTGTTCATAATTCCGTCTATAAACACTTAATTACCTGTGCCTTTGGCCGAAACACAGCCCCATATCATTACGTGGCCACCTCCATGTTTCACCGTTGGTTTAATGTTTCGACTTTTGAGCTCTTCGTTTGCCTTCCGCCACGCCATTACTCTTCCATCCGACCCAAAGAGATTATATTTGCTTTCATCTACAAAGATCACGTCGTCCCACCAACTAGCGTCCTTATTTTGGTGTTCCTTAGCAAATTATAAGCGAATTTGCCTATTTCGCAAACTGACAAAGGGTTTTTTTCTAGCTACACGACCATTATAACCACTGGCTTTAATTGTGCGACGTACAGTTGATGCTGATATTTCTTTGCCGCATTCAGTCAAGACTTCCTTCATAATTTTTGGTGCACTCAAACGAGGATTAACTTTAATCTTTCTTACAATCAAGCGTTCTTCTTTGGTTGTTAACTTTTTTGGCTGACCCAATTGCCTCAATTCTGCCCTCATTTTTGTATCGCCGAATAATATCTCCGACAGTATTTGGCTTTATATTAACGATTTCAGCTATTTTATTGTACTTTTCGCCCCTTTGGTAATGAAAAATCACTAGATTTCTCTGTTCTGGAGTTTTATTTCTTCCCTTGCGACCCATTGCTTTTTCGGCGACGATGAACCAAATCCCGTTGTCAGGTAGAATGAATCATTCAACCTGGACGACGAAGACCAACAATTCCGTCCACCCGAAGTGGACGAGGTGAAGATAGCCATATCCAAACTTAAGTCTAACAAAGCTGCTGGAGCTGACGGCCTAGCTGCCGAGCTGTTCAAAGCGACGTGCGATGACATTGCAAGGAGTATACACCAACTCATCTGCACAATATGGTCGGAGGAAAGTATGCCCGATGAATGGAACCTCAGCATTGTTTGCCCGACCCTCAAGAAAGGAGACCCTCTGAACTGCGCCACTTACAAAGGCATTAGTTTTCTTAATATCGCTTACAATATCTTATCTGCCATGTTGTGTGAACGCCTGAAGCCGTTCGTCAACAACCTGCTCGGTCCATATCAGTGTGGTTTCAGGCCAGGAAAGTTCACCATCGACCAAATATTCACACTGCGGCAGATCTTGGAAAAAATACAGGAACTTCAAATCGATACCCACCACCTCTTTATCAATTTTAAGGCCGCGTATGACAGCATCTATAGAGACGAGGTATACAGAGCCATGTCTAGCTTTGGCATTCCTGCCAAACTCGTCCGTCAGTGCAGGGTGACGATGGAGAATGCACGCTGCTCCATCAAGGTCGCCGAGACCTTTGATGTCAAAAAAGAATTTAGACAATGCGACTTCTTCAACATCTTTCTTGAAAGAGTTTTGTAAAACGCACAATCTTTCAAAAGTCCGTCCAATTACTCGCATATGCCGACGATATTGGCATAATCGGAAGAACGCAGTGTGATGTCACTAGCGCATTCGTGAGCATGAGACGAAGGCGGCGAAGATGGGTTTAGCGGTCAATGAGGGCAAGACGAAGTATATGCTGACAACAAGTAAGGACACTCAACATCGACGTCTCGGGCAGAACGGCACAATAGACAAATATAACTTTGAGGTAGTTAAGGACTTTGTCTACCTTGCCTCCGCTATAAATTCAGACAATGACACTAGCGCTGAGATTAAACGAAGAATAACTCTTGCCAATCGCTGTTTCTTTGGGCTTAGAAGGCAATTGAGTAGAAAAGCCCTTTCTCGAACAAGTAAGGTGACCCTGTATACGAACTTAATCGTCCCAGTCCTGCTCTACGGCGCAGAGGCATGGACTCTATCTAAAGCGGATGAGGTTGCTCTTGGCTGTTTCGAGAGGAAAATTCTTCGGGTAATTTATGATCCCGTCTGCATAGACGGGGGGCGGAGGTGGAGATACAACGACGAACTGTACGAGCTGTACAGCGGCATCGACTTAGCCAGATGAGTGAAGGTCCAATGACTGAGGTGGCTGGGTCGTGTAGAGCGGAGGGACACCAATGCTCCGCATCGGAAAATCTTCGAATCCACACCCGAGGGACGGCGCAGTAGAAGAAAGGCCCAGGTCCACCCCTGTAGCGCTGCCTTAAATAAGTAAGTAAGCCCCTTTTCCAGCGCCCACAAGCTGCCTTCCAAGAAAAAAAATTAAAACTTCAAATATTGTGCTATACTAGGCGTGTTTTTTTGAAACCTAGCTAGCCAGTCATTCATTTAGACGATTCCCAGCCAGCCAAACCCAGTAGACTTTTTATACCATCAAGTTGGTACGCGTGATTCGTTCCTATGACATCCAGAGCTGCCAGTGTGCTACGATCGTAGCAAAATTGCTACGTGATTTCCAAAAAAGTTAAATTTGCTACGCTGCTACGCACTCTCCCTAATATCCCAATTTTTGCTACGCTTTTTTGAAACACGAACTTTTAACAAGAATCTTGTAGTTTTTAGACCCCTCACAATCACAATCACAAATTAAAAAAAAATTAATCGGACGTAATTTCAAACTATTCACTTCCACGACTCCAACTTATGTTACTGTCCTACCTTACCCTACACAAGCAGTATATATTTCTTCAGATGTGTTTTAAATGTGACTGGATGCGGGCTGGAGTTCCACTGGAATTTCAATGGCTTTGCTTTTGCTACGCAAATTTAGTTTTGCTACGCAAATTTGATACGGAATTTTTTTTTCTTAGTGGCAGCACTGACGACGGTCAAATGTCAAAAAACAGAACAATTTGGCAGTGATACCAACGTTATAAATGAAAAACATCGCTTTCGGCGCCTCCTGGCCATGGGATATCGTAAAATTACTAGCCAGTTGCTTCTGACGGGATAAAATTAAGAGTTGTAGCCAGCTGGCTGTTGTATTTGCTTTACGTATAAAATTTGACTTTGCTAGCAACTACTGGCTGGCTAAGTTTCAAAAAAACACTCCTACTGTCTTATTTTGTTTATAAATATGCGTGAATTCGCGAATTCCCCTCAAGATGGCCGCAAATATACGCATTCACCCCGAAAAAGGCGGCAAATCGACTAATTCACCTAAAAATGGTTGCAAATCGCCGACTTATTGGAAAGTTGGCCATGTTTGTTCAATAACCATGTAGTCATATTTTTTTAATAATGAAGCTTTACTCAAAAAGAAAACATCCAAATTTGTAATTTTCACGTTAGAAGACGAAATATTGTTGAAGTTACCAATACTTTCTAATATTTAAGAAAATTTTGCATTCTAAAACCCATTTACAGCGCATAATTTTGTTCATGATGAGCGGTATTTTTTCGTTTCAATGTATTTTCTGCAACTCTTAAGCTCCCATCAGACGATTTGCAGATGTGCGCAAAATTTCCTCATAAGCAAATGTGTGCAAACCATCGGCAAATTCCCATTTGCAGAAATGTCACACGATTACACGATTTGCTGAATTTGTCCCAAAGCTGGAAATTTTTGGGTGTGCGCAAATGTGAGCAAATGACATATTTGGAATTTTTTTCAGGGCATTTATTGTCCGATCACACGATTTGCCGACATATGCAAATAACACATTTGCAGACCCATTTGAAGAAACGTCATTTTCATTTATTTGGAGGGATGAAACAACTCGAGATACCCTCGCAGTGGTATTGGCTGTGTATGTATTTGTTTGAGAGCAGCGGCGAACAGGATTATTATAGTAAATTGGCCTCGAAGCAACGCAATTTCTGGAGAAAGGATTAGGTTGGCCGTCGCGACAAGAAAGGATTTTGAGCAAAACTTTATTTCTGTTTCTGTTTTCTGAACATAGCAAAAATATAAATGAATCAAAAAATTCATTTTTAATTTCTTTTTCCTTTTCGTCAGAAAATGAATTCCATTTATACAAATGATTTATTTAATACTCTGGTGATTAAAGTTCGATGATGTCAAATTCAGTAGCGCAAATACAGGAGAATTGCTTGAAGAAAATCCACATTGTATCACAGCATTTGCAGGAAAAATTTGCCATTTGCCTATGTTTCTTCAAACCAACATGAGCAAATTTCAGAAGTCTGCAAATGAGAGTGGGCAAATGTCCAAAAGTGGGCAAATGTGTGCAAATGGTCCCAAAAGGGTGATCACACGATTTGCGGATGACGTGTGCAAATGTTTGCGGACGACATGTGCAAATCGTGGACAAATGACAGATGTGAAAACATTTGCGGACAAAAATTTGCTGATCACACGATTTGCGGACGTTTGGGACACGTTTTCCTGCAAAATTTCCTCACATCTGCAAATCGTCTGATCGTAGCTTTACGATAGAAGCATTGATTAAAGGCTTACCCAAAATTTTTTAATAATATAATCCTGTTTAGAAACAATTTCGAAAATTTCATATTTTTATTCCATTTTTTGACTTCGCAATCTTCACATAACGCATTTTCTCCAGGATGGGGGTTGTGCGAAGGGGTAACTGCCGTGCCATGGGAAAACTTTCTTGTTACGAGAACAACACAAGCCTCAGAGACGGACGGATTTACTGATGACGAACCAAGCAGACGAAATAAGGACAACGATCTTCGTATCTGCACGTGGAATGTTAGGTCCCTTAACAGACCACATGCAGCCGAGCAACTAGCGGAGCCCCTACACTGCTGCAAAGCAAACATCACCGCCATCCAAGAAGTGCGGTGGGATGGGCCGGGCAAAAGAGGATGGAAAACTGCGACATATATTACGGCGATGGCTACTGGCAACAAAAGCAGCGCTTATTTGGATGTGGATTTGCCGTTGGAGGCAGACTTAGGCAAGAAGTCTTAAGCTTCGGATATGTGAGCGAACGCCTCACGACAATCCGCATCAAGGCTAAATTCGCCAACATTAGCCTGATATGCGCGCATGCCCCCACAGAGGAGAAAGACGACGACACCAAAGACAGGTTCTACGAGCTCTTGGACAAGACATACGAGCAGTGCCCTAGCTATGACATTAAGATTGTCCTTGGTGCTAACGTAAAGCTAGGAAGAGAGGGCATCTTTGGTAGTAGAAAAAATGACAATTCTCATTGCGAAAAAAAAACATTGTTGCGAAAAAAATATCGCAAATAAAGGAGGTGTTATTTGAGGTTTTAATAAGAGTGGAATCAAACCGATTGTTTACAGCCAGTAAGACACCCCGACCAGAGGAGTGGTCCAAAAGATCGCCTTCAGCCCAAAAAAATGTTGAAGTTGAAAGGAAATAATTCCTGGTCAAAAAAGTTAGAGGATAAGTTAGTTTCAGTAAGCGCAAAGATATCGAAGGGAAGCTTTTGAGAATTGAGGAAAACGTCGGAGGTTTTGGTGCGTAATCCTCTGACAATAGAGAGACAATAGCTTAGAAGTGGGTAAGGACTGGCAATTGGGAGAGGTAGTAATAGTGTTTGTAGTGCTAGACGTATCTTGGTTAGGAGCGATAATAATTATTAAAGTTAGTTCGCGTTCGTTGAAGGTGGGAGAGCCACTTAGAGATAACGTGGGAGACAAATGAGGAAAGATCATTTGGAACGTTAGGTGCCGAGATGTTAAAGGTTTCGTGGTAGCGGACAAAGATTTCTCTCAGCTGATCAGGATTGGTTGGAAGGCCCTCTTGTTGGATCGATACAGTGACGTTGGTTTTGGTTATCCCGTCTATGCAAATGTATTGAATTGTTATCAGCAATGAGTATTATTAATTAGTACATAATGAATTACATACACACATGCTCTCGTAGCTATTTATATTTAACACACACATACATAAGTACATAATACATTGTATGCTTCTTGACTTTGTGCTTAGCGGTCTAAGTAATAAAGAGTTTGTTGCTCTTCAACCTTGAATCTGTGCGTTTTTCCTTAATATCTTAATAAGATGGAGTCCGGTTTATCATGCAGGTAGGCGAGGTAGAGACGGATATTTTCGTAAATTCTGCGATCCCTTAGACGTGAAAGAACATAACCGCCATCTTCACCGAGTTCAGCAGAGTGCTTAGTAAGTTTTACAGTGGGGGAGAGCAGTGGATCTAGAAATGGAGGAGAGTTAGATACAGAGGTAATGACGGATGTGGAGGGTGCTTTGCTAGTTAAAGAGGGGTTTATGAAGGTATTGGGAGTCTTGCAGGTACTGGAAGGGGCTGTAGTAGTGAAGGGGGCGCGATTGAGAACGTGTGAGGGGGTAAAGGTCGAGTAGTTGAAGGTGGAGAGGGGAATATGGTCAGCTGCGGGACAGGTATTGGGCGCAAGGTTAAATGAAACTCGGTTACGCTGGCGTTTCGATTGGTTTAAAGTGGAAGAAAGGGGGGAAGAGGAGGAAGTGGTAGTTGTTGTAATGTTGGTGTTCTTAAGTCGAGAGAAGTTAGGGATAATTCCTGTTTTAAAGCTCAGTTAGGAGCCGAATTAGGTGGTGTACGGACGAGAGGAGAGCGCATCAGCGCGTCGTGGAGTACCATACACGATGAACACTGAGAGAGTATCAGTCGACGAGAGGTTCGATTTGGAAAGCTTGCTGAGCCTACTGGTCCATTCGGATTGGGTCCAAGCTGTTACAAATCGCTCAATTAGCTTAGGAGCTTTAGCGGTGGACGATTCGGACGGTGAGGAGATTGATGAACTGGAAGCTGGAATTTCGGATATGGTCTCGATACAGTCTATATCGGCTTGAGCGTATCTCAACGTTGCAGGAGGAGCCAATTGAGTTGTCATCGGGGCAGTCGTCTGTAGTTCAGCAAAGATGGGTGAGTTGTAGTGATGGAGTGTTGACTGTCGGTATTGATTGGTATCCGGAAGGGCGTCTATTTTGCAGCTGACCGACTTCAGTTCTTCAACTATTTCACATATCGTCAAGCGAGTTGCCAGAAGATCATTAGCAAAGTCAGTGATCTTATGCAGCATGCCATCCATTTTATGGGAGAAATCCGCGACGAAGTAATTGGGGGATGAAACTTTTGGGTTCGAGGAGCTTTGAAAGTGCTCTTCGAGATCGGATCAAAGGGATTTGAGCTCTTCACTATAGATTTGTTGGTCGGGGCTCTTTGGTGCGGGTATTAAGTTTTTTATTGTAGCGAGCTGTTTATCAACATTGGAGAATTTAGATTTGGAAAACTCACTACAGCGATCAATGGCACAGATAAGATCGTCAATACTTTTAGAAAAGACGTCAAATTTGAAAATTTGATCCATCAGTTTTTTGTTGAAGAGTGGAGTTCATTCCAGAGTGGAGTTCATTGATTCATTGTGGCACTTGATGGCCAGCATGGGATAGGGAAATAACTTTGTACTCACTGCAGACAAATTGGAAGTGAGTCAAGTACTCTTTAAGGTAGGTCAGGGAGCGTTTGCTAAGTCCAACACAAGCAGGGTGGAATATTTTTTCACAGAGACCACTGCAGGTTAGCCAGTCTGCACTACCGGTGTCGATTGAGCATTATTGTTACCGCAACACTTATCCATTTGATGTAGGTAAATAGGTATATAGGTGAATTTTATTATTTTGCGAGGTTGACACTACGTGGAAATAAGTCAGTGGTAACAAAAAATTTTAATTGATTGAGAAAACACTGTGCAGAAAGGGGCGCGTCAGCGAGTACGGTGCACTTTGGTTCAGGCGCGGTGTAGATCAGACAGCGGGAAAATGATCGCGAAAGTGAAATTAATAAATTAAAATAATTAAATCGCGAAGCGAAATGGAAATGAACACGTTGACGGTTGGATTGGTTTTCCACCAAATACAAAAAAATTTAATTATTGGACCTTCCACTGGTCCTTCTTCAAATTAAACCACAGTTTTTCTATTCATTATACATTTAAGATTTATTTCTACTCGCTTCGAGAGTCACAATCGGAATGACTAAAAAATACAGTAAATAATTCCAAACTTAATTTCCTAAGTAAAATGCTGATCTGCAGTTCCCATGCAGATCCACATTACTCCCATTCACCCAGATCAGGTGTCGAGGCGCGATGCACTCGCAGAGGTGCAAAGCGGATACACGTATGCTTCGTTTGCACTTTTCATTTCGCCGGGCTGATATCCGACCATGATAACTGCCCCTATTGAATAATTATTATGCAAACAAATATAGGTACAAAACATACGCAAATTCGATGGGAAAGCAGAAAGTAAAAAAAAAAATCTAGTGTCTAGTCCCGAGTTTCCCAAACTGTGCATCGCGGAGCAGTTGGTGCTAAGTGCTCCGCGGAAAGATAAAAAAAAAACATTAAAATCCCATCAAACTAGTTAATTTGGGCTTTATGAAAAATGTGGGAACTTTCTCCATTTTGTTCGCAGCAATCGAATACGAATTGTTCTTTTAACAAGAAATCAATATAATCAAATAGCCAACTTATTTGAAATTGCAACAGTTGTAGGCAATCAATCGAAACTCAAAAATCGATACGTAGTGCAGTGTTCTAGTTGTAACGGTGTCCACTTAAAACGATCACAGTTCTATTGCAGTTGCTGTTAATATTATGTGCATCTTTTTGGCGTTGCAATAGATAGAAAACGAATCGTAGTGCCGTTTGGTTTATCTATAGGTAAACGCTTTTCATGCGTGAGTGCTCTGAAGCTGCCCGAGATGTCGAAATTCACAGCCGGCGACCTTACAGGCTATCTGAGGATCTTAGAACACATCCAAAGTGATCCAATTTTCAAAATCACAGATAAAATGCTCAGGAAATTTCGTTTTTCCAGAAAGTTCGAAGTGGTCATAGGTAACCGCACCAATGGAAAAGTAAAGTTCTAATTACCTTGCATAATTCGCAAATCTGGTCCACAGATGGCTCCAATTGGAAAATGGCAATACAGCACCACTTGGAAAGTCACCAGACATCTTTTAAGCGGCAAATGGTAGTCGCATATTTATCTTTTTAGATAGCCAGAAAGAACTAATGGCACTTAAATCCTATACGATAGGGTCAAAGCTCATCTGGGATTGTTTCAACCTTCTTGAAGACTTGCGTCGGCAAATAACATCGCTGTCGCCTGGTTTCTTGGACACGGAGGCTTCGAAGGTAATTTACTTGCGGACGGTCTGGCGAGAAGAGGCGTTTGGCGAACTCTTGTTGGTCCTGAACCCTATTTTGCTGTGTCACTCAGTAGTATGCAGATGCTGCTGAGAATTGGACACAACAAAAAGGCCTGAAGCAATCGCAAAAGTTCATGAACTTTAACAGAAACAGGACAACAAAAAATGTGCCAACTCTGTGGATAGGAAAAAGAGACGGCAGAACATGTGAGTGCCCAGGGGCCGCAAAGAAAGGAATGCTCCATCTAACAAGGGACAAAATGATGTCCAACGGATACCAGCAACATGGAACATTAAACGTTATTGAGGTTTATTAAGAGCCTCAATTTGGCTTCTGGTTAACTACTAGGCTAGCACAAAAGATCTAACAGGTCGCAGTGCATCCGAGCCGAGTATAGTTTATGTTTCGTTCATAAGTGCCAGTTTTGGATCTATCGCTATCAAACGCGCGACGAAGTGGAGAGTAGCTCTACTTGGGCGTTGAGGTGGTGCTTACGATATTTACGATCAAACGTCAATATAATGCCTGAGGTAACATTGTTTCTACTCAATCTGTCAAAGCGCGATCGCGCGATTTTGTAGAAGGCATTTTTTCAAGTATTTTGATGTATCACAATATCACTATAACCATTGCATATGAAACTAATAGTATTGGGAGGAATAAGTAGCGGCGAAGAAAAAAGTTAAACAAAGCAAAGAGAAATAATAAGTCGAAGAGAATTCTCTTGTCGATGGTTTTTTCCTTGCGGTTTTGTACTTCTTCTTTCCCCTCTTTTTCGTGGAAAAATTTGGATTGATGTTTTGTGTGGCCCATTTCATACCCACACATATCGTATATAATACATGCATATATGTGCATGGGTATGTACGCACGTCACACATATGACATCAATTCGGGTGCCTGTGCCAATGTCCATAGCAATGATTTGGATTACTTCTTTATGGGAATATGTTGTCTCGGGCAGTTGTCAGTTTTCTGAAGATTTCTTGGACAGAAATATAAATATTGTATGGTAAAGGGCGAAATCTGTGAACGTCGCTCTTTAGCTTTTAATTTTTTCCGATAAGGAATTGTGAATGATTTTAAGCCTCAGTTGAGTAGGTAGAAGAGGAATGTTCTTTTTATTTCATCTTTTAGGAGGGTGGACATGTGGGTAGATTTGCATTCTTTTCCACATCAGCCAGCGGGGTAGATTGTTGCTGCAGAAGGTAGATTCCGCTGTCGGACAGAATGATCGACTTAATTTGGATAATGAAGACCAACAATTCCGTTCACCCGACCTAGACGACGGGAAGATATCCATTTCTAAGCTTAAGTCCAACAAAGCTGTTGAAATTGACGGACTTCCGGCCGATTTCTTTAAAACAGCTGGAGATAACCTGGTAGATCGCGTACACCATTTAGTTTCTTAGATTTGTTCAGATGAGTGTTTGTGTGATGAATGCAATCTCAGCACCGTTTGTCCCATCCACAAAAAAGGAAACCCCCTCAGCTGAGCCAATTACAGGAGTATCGATCTCCCCAACATCTCGTACAAGATCTTGTCTGTTGTGTTGCGTGAAACTATTGTACATACATATGTATATGAAACCAGGAAAGCATACAATTGATCAAATTTTCACACTTCGCCAGATCCTGGAGAAAACCTAAGAAGTCCACATCAATACTCACCACCCCCACATCGATTTAAAGGACGGCTATGACATATGTATGTATGTATGTACGTACATATGAATGCATAAAGTTAAGCTTTTTGCAGTAGTTCTTCCGCAAGATAACTCCATTAAAAAAACCAAAACAATTTTCTCAACAACCGCCAACAATTTTTTTTTCTTACCCTCCCTTTCCCCTTTCCTTTATATCCGCAAACCAAGCATATAAATTAGTCTGTTCTTTTGTTCTTTTGTTTTATTTCGCACAAAAAAAAAACAGATTTGACTGAAAACCACCAAAAGTTTTTTTTCTTGCCCTCCCTTTCGCCTCTCGTATTCCATCAATCCATGCATATTCCTTTTCAGTCTGCTCTTTTTTTATTTGCACAAAAAAAAAGAGTACAAATCATATGTTTTTTTGTTTACTAAACCCATTCTTTCCAACGTGTAAAACATTTTTTGTGTTTGTATTGTAGGTTAAGTTAGGTTAATGGGTGCCTTGTGACAATGTCACTGCTCACTTAGCCCAACAAAGGCCCATCTTCCAATTTAACTCCGGGAACCTGTTTGTAAGAAGTCATTACCGAAAATAAAACGAAGATGAGAAATACAACTGAGAAAAATAAAAAGAACCCACAATTGGGATGAAGAGATAAGAAGTGAACAGAAAAAAGAAAATATTAAGTTGCACTTGCATATCACGAGAGGCGCTACAATCGCGTTCCGAGGTAGGCACTACTATTAGTTTCATATACAATGCTATAACGCATTTAATCTAATAAATACGATCACTTTTAGAACTGTGACTGAATTGAATGTTTCAAAATCCCGCGCAAATAAACCTTCGTTACAAAGAACAAAAATCGAAAAAAAATTTAACCGCATTTAAACGGGTTTCCCAGAACAACAAGAAAATGAAAAAAAAAACAAAAATTAAGCGGCAACACTCTCACATACTCAAATTCATTTATTTGTTCTCAAAACCACAAAATTTCAAAGCTCTTTGACAAAATCCACAGAAGAAGCTGCAACGATTTGCGTTGACTGGATAACGGTAACTCTGTTCAGCACACACAGCGAGAGTTGATGGCGACAAAACGATCATTCTGCCCTCAGTTGTTTGGCAGCTGGTTATGGAGGGATGCACTCGAATTTTGGGAGAAATACACAAACAAAATCTGTGTAAGTCAGTGGTTTGGTTTGTAACTGGCAATTTCTCTCATTGAGTGCCCGGAAATCATCTACCGGCAACAGTGTTTTCAAAAAAATTAGTTTCTATGTCGAATTATCCTTCAGCAAAACTTTGAACGCGTTTTTCTCGAAACTACGTTTTTCAACCTGGTTGGCGGCATATTTAAAAAACTATTCATCCGATTTGCATGTACCAAGTCTTAAAATGTTCAAAAATCCAGTCTCTATGGCAACACATAGGGATTTGTTTTTATAAAGGACCCTCTTTTATTTTATTTTTTTTCATAAACGATGAACATTTTTTTTTTATAGATATCCACGTGATGCTATAAATATATATGTCTAGATAATAAATTTTTGTATTCGAATCTTAAGAACGGTTTGCGGTGTACGCCGCTTCCAAAAGGACACTCCGACGAAGTTGCTGCTTAGTGGTTGACAGCAAAGAAGCCATACGGTTCATCAGAAAAATGCAAAGAAAAATATTTATAATCTAAATAAATAAATAGCTGGCGCGTCAGCCCACGATGAGCCAAGGTCTAGCTTCTCGGAACCATTCAATTTGTGCGTGTTGTTTTGTTTGCACGAATTGAGAATCTTTTTCATGAAAGATTATACTCCCGGAGGCTTGTCATTCCCCGACGAGAGGTGGTGCCGCGAAAAAGTGTTCGGTGTTTTCCTGGCTGGGGATTGAACCCACGCCACTCGGTCAGCAGTTCAACGCACTAACCACTGACCCACGGCGACCACAACACACACAGCCTTATAGTTTCACTTAAAATTAATTGCATTGTAGTTATGTTTTTGGAAAATAAATAAACTTACACTTCGCTTTCTAAAGTTGCGATACCCTCCTTAAGAGTTTCTGTAGAAAAAGTATTCTCTACAAAAAAGTCATTGCAGTCCTCTTTTTAGCAACCGTGTCTACTTCAGCCACTTGAAGTGCAGTTGGTTCAGCAGATGCTGGGGTCTATTGCAGCAAGCACCCAATCATCTCCTGCGCAGCTCGAGCTTGCAGGCGGTTGGATCGGGATGAAACGGAAACTGTTTCTGCTCTTGGGTGTATAGTAGGAATAGCTCTCGCTGTTGCTTCCACAAGGCTTTGTCTTTAGGGAAGCAATAAAATCTAATAAGATTTTTACTTCCTTTTTTATTATTACATATTACAGTTAAAAACCGCACACCTCATTTTCGCTTCACCAATTAAAAACACAAGACTTTTAAATTACGCCCCAATACTCACAGGAAACTACGAAAATAATAGCCGGTGGGTCCCGTGTGACGTCAAAGCTGTCAGAAAAAAAAATAAACAAACTGCCCAACATGCGCAATGCGTAATCTTGTATTCCATCATTCTTGGGCTCAACCGTTGTTTATGCATTATTAGTCTCATAGTAATTAACGATTTTAATCTGACGGTATTTGGTCACACAGAAAGCGAATAGACGTTTTCAAGTCAACATATAGCTGCCGGTATTCTGACGGGTACACAATGTTGACTGCCATGAATCAAATAAAACAGATTACGCCTTGCGCACGTTTTGAATTTTGCACAGTGTGGAGTGACGTTACATGGGTGCAAAACAAAATTATGTATAATATCAGATTGTTGTTTGGGGTTAATTTCCAATTGCAATAACATGTACAAAACGAATTTAATGCTGAAAACGTCATTGAAATTAGTGTAAGGGATATAATTGTTATTATTATTATAAGTGAAGGGCAGTTGGTCCGCTCTAACATTGCGGTCTTGCATAGAGGCCTTTGGTCCTACATGAAGGAGGGCGGGACATTCTGTGACAATGTGGAGAGAGCTGAAAGTTGAATCTGTGGAGAAGCCGTTTCAATCGACCGTGGTCACTTGGAATGCCGGTTAAGATTAAAAAGTGGTTCGTGCTTAGATTCAAAAGAACTTAGATTTCCTTTGGGATAGCGTGAGTTCTTTTTTTCCCGTCTACATAGCATTGGATTGGAGCAGGTTGTGTTCCTTCGTGTGGATTTCGGATATATTGCTTCTTTAGTCTGCAAATTTTATTGTGTTCACATCATTGTAAGCATTTTTAACTATAATACATTTTTAAATGGATGTACATATGTATTGGAAGAACGTATTCAAATGAAGGTGAAGCCACTAAAGAAATCCGAAATCTATATGGAGAGAGTAGTGAAACCAAGTGTCGGCATTGATTTGTGATGTAATTTTGACCAAAGAGAAAAACCTAAGGGATGAGCTCCTGAAATCCACCGTCGAAAGAAATTCCAGTGTTCTGGTAAGAAATTTGCAAGAGAACTCAACGTAAGCCATATGACTATCCATCGACGTCTACATAACAATGACGGGAAAAGTCATAAAGTTGGAAAAAGGGGTACCACAGCACCTAGTGCAGAATAATCTTCAGCAAAGAATCAATGCTTGCACTGCGCTTCTGTCGCGTCATCATCAAGAGCAATGACATTAAATGTTTTCACCAATGGCTAAGTTCAGAAGATAGATCACCACAACATCCCAGAGATGGATTTCACCCACTTAAGGTGTTACTGTGTGTATGGTGGAATGCTAAGAGAACAATTCATTTTGAGCTGTTGGCTTATTAAAATCGGCGCTAGCGTAGAAATGGAAAGGTCTGACACTCGCCCTTATACAGCTAAGACCACGTGCATACAGTTCCTGACTGCCGAGTAAATCCTGATGCGGATACGTCATACTCTTGGGTCAGACATATTAATGAAGGTGTTCTTTCGAAGCCAACGAATGAAATTATGATTTACATGACAGCTTTGGATTCCATATTCGTTGCTGTAAATGGAGATGAACTAGATTTAAGAAGCAATTATTTAAAAAATCTGTTGTGGCTGTTTTTATTAAATTAATTGGTTGTTATAACTACTAAGTATTTCACCAAACAAAATACTTTTCAAAAAGGAAAACGAATAAGAAACATATTTGCTCTAATAAAATTAAACATTTCCTATACAATATTCATTTCCGCTGCGCGCATGTGACGTCATGCGCAGAACGAAAAAAAATTGCATCTGCGATGTCATAATCTTTTATGTTTGATTCATGGTTGAGTGCTATATGTTGATGTAGCAAATCTTTTGAATGTCAAAATTTGTAGATTGCACCCGATAAGACGATACGCAAAAATGCACAAAATACGCAACAAATACATTTTTATGGCAATCGGTTTCGCAAATTGTCGTCTGATGTCAAATCAACGTCTCGGCTACACAATTGTGTGGTTTTTACATGTCGTCTAATACCCTATTTCCACCGAAACGAAAACTCGCGAAACTTTTATCTCAAACCAAGGTTTTCCCATGCAATTTTCAGTTTTGATAAATTTAAGTTTTTGGCAGTTTTGGAGGAAACCTATTCGAAACCGACTCGCCTAAGGTTCTCAAAGCAAACACACCTTTTGAAACATGTAGCACATTGAACATAGCAGTTGAAATTGATTTTTATTTTTGAATGTTCGTACGTCGACCTGAATCAATTTTTTTTATATAATAATATAAGAAACTTACCGAAGGTTATCAAAGCCAAAGTCTTCAGCTTACACAAAAAACTTACAGATAGTGGAAATAGCTCAGAGAATTTTCGTTAACTTTTTGACCAAAATTTAGTTTTCGTTTCGTTGGGAATAGGATATAGTGCGAGCTTAGACGGTGATTACATGGTAATTGAGCAAGCTAATTGATGAACATTTTGTATGGAAAAATGTGGAGTGGGGATGATAGGCGACCCTCATGAACCAAATTGAAAAATCGGGGTAAGCAATCACGTTCCATACTAACAGGTACCATTTTTTGCTATTTTCTCAGTACCAGCTCAAACCTGAAACTTTCCAAACGGATCTTGTCTGTGTTGTCGTTTTTCGGTTTCAGTTGCATCATATTCCACAACCCGAAAAATAGTACATGAGTGACCAGTACACTGTGGAAACACGAGGCGGGTGCCCAATGCAGCCTGCTCAATAAGCGTGTAATCACCGTCTTAAGACGCAACATCCGAAGAAAAAAGATCGTTATATTTTCTGACAGCCAGGCAGCAATTAAAGCTTTGAGCTCTTTTTACTTTGTCTCTAAACTTGCCTTGAGTAGCTTAACAACTTTTAAGGAACTATACCCTCTTCAACAAGATCACTATTTATTGGGTTCTAGGTCAAAGGCGAATTGAAGGTTATGAGATCGCAGATAAGTCCAGAGAGATACCTAACCTGAATTGACAGACCCTATTACCTTATGTGGTTTACCTCAAAAGCCACATCAACTTGAAACACTCAACAAATGAAACTCAACTCCAGGATTTCGCCAATCTAGAAAGTTCATCAACCCCTTAAACAGCAAAATAAGCGAACAAATTCACCCACTCAACAAAAGGGACGCTAAGCTCCTCGCGCACTTCCTCACTGGATATTGTGCACTCAACTACCATCTTAACAAGAGGCCCATCATGTTTATTATTTTGTGCAAAAGTTAAACATAGTCCGTTGCAGAGTATAACACTTCGGTAGGGGATTCACATCCCCAGAAACAATAGAACATGCTTCTGCAAGCACTATATTGATGCTCCTCCATGATCTCGATCTTGCTCAAAATGTTCATCAGTTCTAGAAAGGTTCTTAAGCTTAGGAACGTTTCAAGCGTTTTCAGTTCAAAATCATACACTGCCTCTAAAAACATCTTTATTCGTTTACAAGAATATTATCTTATTGGCGTTTCAATGCACTGAATGCCCCTCACGGAGGGTTATCTTTTCCGGCAGCATCAGTTAACCCTACGAACGCAAGCTAGATAAGGAAAAATCAATATTTTCTTTAATTAGTCGCACTTGTGAATATTTCATACTGAAGTTTTGAAACAGAATGATAAGCGATTGAACCCCTACAATGGTATCATTGGAATTGTTTTCGAAAACAGTATGTACATATGTATGAAAGTAACAATTTATGGTCGTGGAGTGATTTCATAGCAAATTAAGTTGAAATTATTTCTTTATTATTAGCTTATTGAAAGGCTGTGCAAGTACATACGTTATATAATATAACTGGGACTTTTACTCGACCAGAAAACTAACCTACTGGCCGACGATCTAAATAAAATACTCGATTTCATAGACTTCTTTGTCATTAAAACGGTGTCTATAAAAGTCGAAGAAACCTTTGGTTAGCCTTAACACTATTCCCTAGTTAACCGTAAAACTAACTAACTAGGAGAACTTCAGAAACGAAATTGCCTTTCAACTTGAAACTGAAGTCCATTGTTTTATTGAAAATATTCGAAGCATCCGGAGGTTTGCCATTCCCCGACGAGAGCTGGTGCCGCTAAAGATGTTCGGCGGGCATGGCCGGAACTTGAACCCACGCAGCTCACACAGCAGTTCAATGCACTTACCACTGAGCCACTGCGATAAACGCTAAGTCGTTGCACCGCCAGAGAGGGGTATTCATGAGGATTTGTTTATACCCTGTCCCACAACAATTGTCAGTACAGCTACAGGGAAGATAGGACGTTTGCCTCTCACTCTAGTTGCCAGAGCTTGCATAAATCTGTCACTTTTTATAGCTTTTTCAGGCATGGACGGAAAATAATAGTTATTTTTTAATTTTTATTCATAAAAATCAAGAATAACT
Source organism: Matsumyia berberina (assembly GCA_917880715.2). Lineage (NCBI taxonomy): Eukaryota > Metazoa > Arthropoda > Insecta > Diptera > Syrphidae > Matsumyia > Matsumyia berberina. The sequence continues at coordinate 93,525,140 of OU862870.1, forward strand.
ATTATCGATGATTTTTAGAAATTAAAAATCACGAATAGCTTTTATAATCGATGATTTTTAAAAAATAAGAATTATCGATAATAGTTATTCGTGATTTTTATTTTATTTTTATTTTTAATTTTTAAAAATAAAAATCCTTATGCGATTTTCAATATAAAAGTAAAAAATTTGGACATTTTTGGAATGGAGTTTGGAAGTAGGATATTTGGCCTTTCTTATGGACTTATGTTGGGGAAGCTGGGACTTTCCTGTCGTACGCTAGGGCCTGTAGAAATATACCTGTTAAGCTGCATGGTGTAAGAGTACTTCCAAACTCCATTCCAAAAATGTCCAAATTTTCGGCTTTTGTATTAAAAATCGCAAATCACAGATGATTTTTATTTATAAAAATCACGAATAAATATTATCGATGATTTTTATGTTTAAAAATCATCGGTAATAGTATTGTATATGAAACTAATAGTAGTACCTACCTCGGAACGCGATTGTGGCGCCTCTCGTGATAGGCAACTGCAACCTAATATTTTATTTTTTCTGTTCACTTCTTTTCTCTTCATCCCAATTGTGGGTTCTCTTTATTTTTCTCAGTTGTATTTCTCATCTTCATTTTAATTTCGGTAATGACTTCTTACAAGCCAAACGCAAAAAATCTTTTACACACAGGAATGGGTTTAGTAAACAAAAAACATATGATTTCTACCCTTTTTTTTGTGCAAATAAAAAAAGAGCAGACTGAAAAGGAATATGCATGGATTGATGGAATACGAGAGGCGAAAGGGAGGGCAAGAAAAAAAACTTTTGGTGGTTTTCAGTAAAATCTGTTTTTTTTTTGTGCGAAATAAAACAAAAGAACAAAAGAACAGACTCAAAATTTATATGCTTGGTTTGCGGATATAAAGGAAAGGGGAAAGGCAGGGTAAGAAAAAAAATTGTTGGCGGTTCTTGAGAAAAATTGTTTTGGTTTTTTTAATGGAGTTATCTTGCGGAAGAACAACTGCAAAAAGTTTAACTTTATGCAGTCATATGTACGTACATACATACATACATATGTCATAGCCGTCCTTTAAATCGATGTGGGGGTGGTGAGTATTGATGTGGACTTCTTAGGTTTTCTCCAGGATCTGGCGAAGTGTGAAAATTTGATCAATTGTATGCTTTCCTGGTTTCATATACATATGTATGTACAGTAGTTTCACACAACACAACAGACAAGATCTTGTACGAGATGTTGGGGAGATCGATACTCCTGTAATTGGCTCAGCTGAGGGGGTCTCCTTTTTTGTGGATGGGGCAAACGGTGCTGAGATTCATCACACATACACTCATCTAAATAAATCTAAGAAACTAGTTGGTGTACGCTCTCTACCCGGTAATCTCCAGCTGCTTTAAATAACTCGGCCGGAAGTCCGTCAATTTCATAAGCCTTGTTGGAATTGTGCTTAGAAATAGAAATTTTCCCGTCGTCCAGGTCGAGTGAACGGAATTGTTGTTCTTCATCATCCAGGTTAAATGATTCATTCTGCCTGACAGCAGATGGCTGATGTGGAAAAAATGCAAATCTACCCACATGTCCACCCTCCTAAAAGATGAAACAAAAAGAAAATTCCTCTTCTACCTATTAAACTGAGGCTTAAAATCATTCACAATTCTTTTATAAAAAAAATTAAAAACTGAAGTGCGACGTTCACAGATTTCGCCCTTTACCACACAATATTTATATTTATGTTTAAGCAATTTTCAGAAAACTGACAACTGCCCGAGATAACATACTCCCAAAAAGAAGTAATCCAAATCATTGCTACGGACATTGGCACACCCACCCGAATTGATGCCATACGTGTGAAGTGCGTAAATACCCATGCACACATATGCATGTATTATGTACGATATGCGTGGGTATGAAATGGGCCACACAAATCATCAATCGAAATTCTTTCACGAAAAAGAGCAAGGAAAAAACTATCGACAAGAGAATTCTCTTCGACTTTTTATTTCTCTTTGCTTTGTTTTCTTGTATTGAACAGCGCCACCACTGAACGCACTGTAGTAACTTCTTTCTTCGCCGGCTGCCACTACTATTAGTTTCATATACAATGATAGTAGTTATTCTTGATTTTTATAAATAAAAATCATAATAGTTACCGTCCCTGGTGTAAACACTATGTGTTTAGGTAAAAAAACGTTTGCATGAATGCGAAGATTAAGGATTCTAAATTGTTTATTTCTAGCAAAGTGTTGTTTGTACATATTCTGTAAGATAAAGGTCTAAGTCTTTAACGTTAATAGCGTTCATTCCTTTTGAATTCAAATGGTTCTTCATTATTTGAATTATAGTATCATCAGTGAAATCTTTACATTTTATAGTCTTTCTTGTTTTATCAAAAATTGTCGTATTCCTTATTTGATTTTCTCCACTTGGTAATTTCTCAATAATGAATTGGTTCTTGAACACATTTAATGGTGATTTGGATATTGGTATAAAGACTTGATCGTCTTCTTGTCCACTATGTATTGTTGCTAAATTGCTTAATACTTCGTCGTTATTAATTTCAATGTGACTGTCATATTTATTATTTGTTTGGATCGTTATTCTACTTAATGCACCTGCGTTGCTATTTTTTCTACCTGGTTTGTATTCTATATCATAGTCCAATTTTTCTTGGCGTAATTTCCATCCTATTAATTTACTATTAAATTCATTTAGGTTTTTCAGCCAAATAAGTGGTCTTTGATCTATGATCCGTTTCTATTTTAAATTTATTTTAGTATAAATAAAGTCTAAAGTACTTAGTTGCTCAAATGATTGAATGTAATTCCTTTTCATTGAGGGTTTTACTGGCATAACAGATAGGATGTTCTTTCCCATTTTGGATCTATGAAAGCATAGAACCAATCGCTACATTGGGTGCATCAGTCAAAAAAAAAGTTCCCAGATACACCACTACCAGATCCAACACTATAAGATCCATCACCATCTAAAACTGAACCGCAATATGACCGAACCTTCAGTAGAAACCGTTCAAAAATTAAATTTGGCAACATCGAGCGTCTGCAGATCAATTTCAGAAAAGATTCAAGAGATAGATATAATCTTCAGTACTTCGAGGTACATCTAGATAAACTAAAGAAGGCCTGGAACAGTTGCGAAGAGTTACATCAGAAAGTTTACAACCTCAAGCTTCACAATAAAAAATTCTGAAGTAGATGGAAGGCAGAATATTTAAGAAGAAAGACAGAAGTGGTTAAAAACCTAGAGAAACCTGGAACCTGGGCAGCTATTTCTCGTCAAGCAAAAAACCACTCCGCAAATCAATTGGTCATTGGCACGCATTTTAGATGTGCACCCAGGAGAAGACGGACTAGTTCGAGTTGCACTTAACGATCCGTGGCAATGCTATTCCCCTTGCCAATAGAAGAACCCGACGAGGAAAAAACGGAAAAATCAACCTGTGGACATCGATGCTGAGAGTTGAGGAAAGACAAAATCTCGCAAAATAAGGTCGGCATCGCAATAGTACTGAGCGTTTGGTTATCACTTGTTTGGTGTTCATATCAGGCGCACAATCAATGATCAACATCACTAATATTGACGGAAGACTTTACGTAAAATAATTGGGACATGGCCTTTTGAGCAAATGAACATTAAGGATCAAAATATATATATTTTTTTTTATAAGCACGTGCTCACGGTAGTGTGAGATTCTTACTCACTAAAAGCACCCCTTTTCGTGTTGACTACGACTCAGTACAAAAAAGCCTTATCAAGAATTTTAACTTTCGACATTAAAAATTTGCGTTGTGCAGGTAGCTTTCCAGTAAAACCACCTACTAATACCGTCATATGCCGCTATTCCTTATTGCGCTAAATCGAACAGTTTCATTCTTTGTAGTCAGTACACAAGGTTTGTCACGTCCACAATTTGGAGTACGGCGTTATTGCAATGTCCATGAAGGCGAACACGGAGTTTGCGTGCAAAATTTGTTATTTCATCTTCGACGGTAGCTAAACCGAGGTCTCTACGGATATCGTCGTTTCTAATGTACCACGGCGCATTAACGATTGTTCTGAGCACCTTATTTAAAAAGGTTTGTAAAATATTTCTATTGCTGGTTTTGGTACAACCCCAAAGTTGTATACCATACGTCCATACAGGTTTTAAGACTTGCTTATATAAGAGCAATTTGTTATACATGCCTAATTTGGAATATTTTCCAAGCAGCCAATACATTTCTCTAAATCTAATTTCGAGCTCGTCAAGTTTCTTTTTAACGTGCGGCTTCCATTTGAGTTTCTCATCTAATGTCATTCCTAGATATTTTGCTTCGTTTGCGTACGGTATTTGTACCAAGTCAATGAAACTGGTAAGTTGTTTATTTTCTTGTAAGTAAAGTTAACATGCGAAGATATGGTTTCGTTGAGAACAATGCGCAAAACCTTTGATCAAAATATCATGATATCGATATTTGTCGCACAACCAGCAAACCCCCCCGGTGTCACATCAAGGAAAACTTATGCTCAAGGCAAAAAAGACTCCCAACTAAGAAATTGCAGCATACAGCTGAATGAATCAATCAAGAAAAGGAATCAATTCGGGGCAGGATGGATTTTAGCGGCCGATCACCACGGTATACAGCAGAGATTAAAACGAATATGTGCGCACAGTTGAACATTTTTGCTATTATTCTATCGTATTCGTTCGCTTTGTCTTATGACTCGCGATTCATACAACTCGCGAATGGTTTGTACTCATGAGTTGTTCGATCCCAACGCATCGTACTCACGATCAAATTCTGTGCCGACCTACCCATAACCAAAATGAAACGCGAGCAGCTACCTAATTTGCGAGTACTCGGAAAAATTGCGAGTACTCGTAAAAAAAGCGAGTTCTCGGAAAAAAGGGTACTGTTCGCGAGCGGTATGTGCTGTTCGCAGTTCGCACACATGGAAATTATTTGAGAAATTTGATGGTTTATAGGAGAAAAAGCGAGTTTTTATGAATTTACTTTCTATTGCTCTTTTTCATTTCAGTGGTACAAGTGCTTGTGAGCAGTCAATATAAACTGTCAATTTGTCAATTGAATTTATGAGTACATATTTATTTATTTATTACACGTATTAAGCAAATTTTGTGTCTTCAATATTTATTGTTTTGCAGAAGTATGCACTAATGTTTTTGAAGTTCCAGAAATCTCACATTCGCAATTCACTTATCATAAAAACATTCGCAAATTTGTTGGTATATCCCAAAATTATACAAAAGTCAGTTAATTACATTCTTTCGACTTCCGTTACTATCCTAATAAAACTATTATGGTATGGGATTTTCCAACGCCAGCTAAATTTTGTTTGAATCGCAAGCACCCTTGAAGAGATAGAATATACCCGCGAACGAGTCATACTCACGATCAAATGAATCGTTATACTCATACTCGGTTGCAACCGTTTGGTTGGAAACTCGTTCGTACTCGTTCGCTTCGGCCTATGATTCGCGATTCATGCAACTCGCGAATGGTTTGTACTCATGAGTTGTGCGTTGTGTGTGTACTCTGTTCGTTCGTACTCGAACTGAGTACGGAATTGAGTTATCCAATTCCGAATACATAGTACCAATGCAAACGGTGTATAACATCCAGTCCAATTCCAACTGTGCTGTCATGTCATCATTTGGAAACAGTTACATCCGGTGAATACTGGTTGTACCTGAGCTCGTACCGTACGGTAGCCCATGCAATGTGCAACCGACGGTTAACCCAAATGCGTTTTGAGGATTCTGGAATCATTCATATTACGGAAGCGCTAAAGCGCGATAAACAGGACTCAGCGAAATATAAAAGCTTCGAGGAGGAAAACAACGAACTCCGTAAGAAGCTTAACGAAATGGAGTTACTCTACCAAGAGCTTAGGAAAGAGGTAGATTTACTTCGGGAAGAAAACAAGGCTCTGAGGAACCTAAACCCTCCAAAAGAACGTGAAAGTAGTTCGTCTCGCTCACCTGTTCGTGAATATCACACGGACGAAGAAGAGCTAACGCGGGAAACGGCTTGGGTTTCAAAAAAAAGACCCAGCAAGAAACGAAGGGCCGGTTCTTCACCCGAAATCGAGCCACAAAAAGAAAACAAGCGCCTGCAAGAGACAATAAAATTAAGTCCCCCGCCTCCAATAAACGTTATCGGGATTACGGACTATAATAAGCTGTATTGCCTCCTTAAAGGAACGTTGGCTTCGAAATATAAGGTCACCTCACTTCGCAATAACGTGTGGAAAGTAAGCGTCGATGACTCGGACGATTACCGAGCATTTTCGCGGAAACTTAATTCCGAGAAAATTCAGTGGTATACATATGAAAATAAGTCGGAAAGACCATTGCGCGTTATAGCAAGAGGACTCCACCCTTCGTGCACTAAAGAAGACGTTATGGACGATCTTCAAGCGAAAGGCTTTAAAATTCTTGACGCTGTAAATATTATCAAGAAGGAAAAGCAAAAAACGGAAAAAGATCAGGAAATTCTTGTTAAGCGTGGTCTTCCGCTTTTTATGCTCAGTTTCGATAAAACCGAGAATATAAAGGATATTTACAATATTAAAACAATTTTAAATATTGTTATCAAAATCGAACCGATGCGTAAAAGCACAAGATCGATCCCACAGTGTAAACGCTGTCAAGGTTTTAACCATACGCAGACATACTGCCAAAAAGAGCCACGATGCGTGAAATGTGCCGGTACACATCTCTCGAATGAGTGTCCCTTAAAAAAGCAGACCGCAGCGACTTGCATAAATTGTAAGGGAAAGCACCCAGCGAACTATCGAGGTTGCGAAGTGGCCAAAGAACTCCAAAAAAGGCGCGACACACTTAAAAAGAACATGCGTCCGCAATCGAAACCAAATAAAATTAAGCCGGAAAAATCGCTGCTGAAAGAAAGCAAACCAGTAAACGAGAAAACCAAAAAAGTTCAGGAAAAACCGCCATCTGCTGATGCGCAAACGTATGCGCAAGCTGCATCGCAAGCAACTAAGCAAAATGGGCCTGCATTAGATCCTATGCAACAGGTCTTCTCTATAATTCTCGCGAAACTCGAGGAGCAAAGCAAGACAAATAAGATCATATTCGAAAAACTTAGTAACCTTGAGCATAACGCTCGCAAACCACGAACGAAATTATGAACATGAACCAGTTACTTAAAATCTTAACATGGAACGCAAACGGCCTTCAGCAAAGAATCGACGAACTGGAAGTATTCCTACGCCAGCAGAACATTGACATATGCTTGATTTCTGAAACCCATCTGACAAAGGAATCTCGGGTTAAAATTAGAGGATACTATGCATATCACGCATACCACCCATCCGAAAGGGCTAGGGGCGGATCGTCGCTCTTAATTAAAGACTTTATTGAGCACTCTTTGAATTTACCGATAGAACTCGATGCAGTGCAAATAACTTCGGTTCGCGTAAAAAATAAAAAGATGTATTACAATATCGCGTCCATTTATTGCCCTCCGCGATACACGCTAGAAAAGAATGACTTAATACGTCTATTTAACTCACTTGGACCAAAATTTATTATTGGTGGTGATTTCAATGCGAAACACACCTTTTGGGGTTCGAGTTGCATTTCACAAGACAAATAAGCTCGTATTCGATAAACTTAGTAACCTTGAGCATAACGCTCGCAAACCACGAACGAAATTATGATCATGAACCAGTTACTTAAAATCTTAACATGGAACGCAAACGGCCTTCAGCAAAGAATCGACGAACTGGAAGTATTCCTACGCCAGCAAAACATTGACATATGCTTGATTTCGCCAGCAAAACATTGACATATGCTTGATTTCTGAAACCCATCTGACAAAGGAATCTCGGGTTAAAATTAGAGGATACTATGCTTATCACGCATACCACCCATCCGAAAGGGCTAGGGGCGGATCGTCGCTCTTAATTAAAGACTTTATTGAGCACTCTTTGAATTCACCGATAGAACTCGATGCAATGCAAATAACTTCGGTTCGCGTAAAAAATAAAAACATGTATTACAATATCGCGTCCATTTATTGCCCTCCGCGATACACGCTAGAAAAGAATGACTTAATACGTCTATTTGACTCACTTGGACCAACATTTATTATTGGTGGTGATTTCAATGCGAAACACACCTTTTGGGGTTCGAGTTGCATTTCACCTAAAGGCAGACTTCTCTACGAAATCGGCATGCAATTTGCTGTTGACTTCTTTTCGACGGGGAAACCGACTTATTGGCCCTCCGACATAGCAAAAACCCCTGACCTCATAGACTTCTTTATTGCAAAAGGGGTAGCGAAAACCTTTACGAACGTCGAGGAAAGCTTTGATCTCTCCTCAGATCATTCACCAGTCATATTGACAATAAGTGAACGTCTAATGAAGAAGGAAGGCGCGCCCAGATTAACTAGCAACAAAACTAACTGGGACGGCTTTAGGAAAGCTTGTGAAGAAAATATAGTCCTGAATGCGTCGCTTAGAACACCGTGCGAAATAGAGGATATGAAGTCGGCAGATTTATTGAAGTCTTACAAAGCGCCGCGTGGAACAACACTCCATATAAAAGGAAAGTAGTCGGAAATAGCGAAGTTAAATACCCGACGGAAATAAAAGAACTGATGCTGGCAAAGAGGAGAGCACGCAAAAAATGGCAACAGTCCCGCGCTCCCCAGCATAAAACCCATTCGAACTTCCTATGCAATAAGCTCAAAAAAGCGATACGAGATTTTAAAAATCACGAGATTTCTACATATCTCGAAGGCTTGTCTGCTGAAAAAAGTTCGAATTACTCTCTTTGGAAAGCTATAAAAGGCATCAAAAAACCCCAAATACAATCGCTACCAATAAGAGAAAGTAATGGCGAGTGGGCAAAAGGCGATAAAGAAAAAGCCGACTTATTTGCCGAGCATCTAGAAGAAACGTTTAAGCCATTTCCCGGGCAAGCATTAATAGAAAATATTAATAATACTATTATGACTCTAGACAACTTTAAAATAAGAAGCGTGTCACTAGCCGAACTTTGTGAGGTAATAAAAAATCTAAAGAATAACAAGGCTCCTGGATATGACCTAATAACCGGACAGGTCCTGAAGGAATTGCCAAAGAAAGCTTTAATAAAACTTGTTTACCTTATAAATGCTTCGATAAGACTATTACACGTTCCAAGGCAATAGAAAGTCGTCGAAGTTATAATGGTTTCAAAACCGGGAAAACCGCCAAACGACAAAAAGTCGTACAGACCGATATCGCTCCTACCGATAATATCAAAAGTTTTTGAAAAACTCTTATTAAAACGGTTAAAACCAGTAATTGAAGAAAGACGTTTGATTCCTGATCATCAATTCGGGTTCAGAATGAAACATGCCACAATTGACCAGGTTTATAGAATAACCAACGAAATTGAGAAGACCATAGAAGAGAAAAAGATATGTTCTAGTGCTTTTCTTGACGTTTCTCAAGCCTTTGACAAGGTGTGGCACGAAGGCTTGAATTATAAACTAAGACAGGTACTTCCGGAAGAGCTGTACAAGATCTTAGAGTCGTACTTGGAGAACAGACTTTTCCGTGTCAGGCACGGAGCCGAATACTCGGAATTCAAGGAAATCGCTGCGGGAGTTCCACAAGGAAGTGTTCTTGGTCCAGTCTTGTTCTTGCTCTATACTCGAGATATACCCCGTTGTTGCTACGTTCGCGGACGATACGGCTATTCTGGCAACAGATAATTCAGTCGGGTCAGCAACTGTGAAGCTTCAACGAGCTTTGGATACAATTTGCGAGTGGACAAAGGTTTGGCGCATTGTTCTCAACGAAACCAAATCTACGCATGTTAACTTTACTAACAAGAAAATAAACAACTTACCCGTTTTCATTAACTCGGTACAAATACCGTATGCAAACGAAGCAAAATATCTAGGAATGACACTAGATGCGAAACTCAAATGGAAACCGCACGTTAAAAAGAAACGCGACGAGCTCGAAATTAGATTTAGAGAAATGTATTGGCTGCTTGGAAGATATTCCAAATTAAGCATGTATAACAAATTGCTCTTATATAAGCAAGTCTTAAAACCTGTATGGACGTATGGTATACAACTTTGGGGTTGTACCAAAACCAGCAATAGAAACATTTTACAAACCTTTCAAAATAAGGTGCTTACAACAATCGTTAATGCGCCGTGGTACATTAGAAATGACGATATCCATAGAGACCTCGGTCTAGCTACCGTCGAGGATGAAATAACAAATTTTGCACGCAAACTCCGTGTTCGCCTTCATGGACATTGTAATAACGCCGTACTCCAAATTCTGGACGTGACAAACCTTGTGCGCCGACTACAAAGAACGAAACCGTTCGATTTAGTGCAATAAGGAATAGCCGCTTATAATGACGGTATTAGTAGGTGCTTTTATTGGAAAGCTACCTACACAACGCGAATTTTTATTGTCGAAAGTTAAACTACTTGATAAGGCTTTTTTGTACTTAGTCGTAGTCAACACGAAAAGGGGAGGTGTTTTTAGTGAGTAAGAATCTCACACTACCATGGGCACGTGCGGTAGATCCTCATGGTGTCTCATGAAAGATTTTCACCTACCCTCGTAAAAAAAAAAAAAAAAAAAATTCATATTACACGAGACTGCGTCATAAAACCAAAATCATAACAAATTCAGCAGAAGAAAGCTACAAGGGCGTTCCAGACGTTTTTCAAGTCGTCAGCAAGTCTAACAAAAGCAACGTTAATCGCGACAGCAAAATTCAAAATTCTCAAACTCAATAACTCCAGAGTGCTGCAACCAACAGATTCGTTCGCAACGATCGAAGACGAAGCATCAAACATCGAAGAAGAATTTGACAACACCATGTGGAAGCCGATACACAGACGCGTTATATCTACGACTGGCTCAGTTGCTCTGTCCGTCAGTGTAGTCCTAATCCTACTCTTGATCTGGAGACGCTTTCAGAAGCAGCATGAACCCGGACAATTGGCAGCAAGGTGGTATGAGACCATCACTACTAAGGATGTCACGAATGACGTAAGTATAAATATTTAATTGTAAAGGGCGAAATCTGTGAACGTAGCTTCAAATTTGTTTCACAAAAGAATTTGTGAATGATTTTAAGCCTTAGTTGAATAGGTAGAAGAGGATTTTTCTTTTTATTTCATCTTTTAGGAGGGTCGACATGTGGGTAGATTTGCATTCTTTTCCACATCAGCCAGTAAGGTAGATTGTTGCTGCAGGAGGTAGATTCCGCTGTCAGGCAGAATGATCGACTTAATTTCGATAATGAAGACCAACAATTCCGTTCACCCGACCTGGACGACGGGAAGATATCCATTTCTAAACTTTAGTCCAACAAAGCTGTTGAAACTAACGGACTTCCGGCCGAGTTCTTTAAAGCAGCTGCAGATGACCTGGTAGAGAGCGGTTGCAGTTGCTTACCACGAGAGGCGCTACAATCGCGTTCCGGGGATGGTACTACAATTAGTTTCATATACAATGGTAGTACCAACCTCGGAACGCGATTGTAGCGCCTCTCGTGATAGGCAACTGCAACTTAATATTTTCTTTTTTCTGTTCACTTATTTTCTCTTCATCCGAATTGTGGGTTCTCTTTATTTTTCTGTTGTATTTCTCATCTTAGTTTTATTTTCGGTAATGACTTCTTACAAACCAAACACAAAAAATATTGTACACACAGGAATGGGTTTAAAACATATGATTTGTACTCTATTTTTTTGTGCACATGAAAACAGAGCAGACTGAAAAGAATATGCATGGATTGATGGAATACGGGAGGTGAAAGGAAGGGCAAGAGAAAAAGTTTTGGTGGTTTTCGGGAAAATCTGTTTTTTTTATGCGAAATAAAACAAAAGAACAGACTTAAAATTTATATGCTTGGTTTGCGGATCTTTATTATCTTGCGGAAGAACTACTGCAAAAAGCTTAACTTTATGCATTCATATGTACGTACATACATACAAACATATGTCATAGGCGGCCTTAAAAAGGACATAGGGGTGGTGGGTATCGATGTGGACTTCTTAGGTTATCTGCAGGTCTGGCGAAGTGTGAAAATATGATCAATCGTATACTTTACTGGTTTCATATACATACATATGCATTTACAATGGTTTCGCAGAACACAACGGACAAGATCTTGTACGAGATGTTGGGGAGACCGATACTCCTGTAATTGGCTCAGCTGAGGGGGTCTCCTTTTTTGTGGATGGGGCAAACAGTGCACACACATCCGTCCTCCAGGTCGCGTGAACGGAATTGTTGGTCTTCATCATCCAGGTTAAGTCGATCATTCTACCTGACAGCGGAATCTACCTCCTGCAGCAACAATCTACCTCACTGGCTGATGTGGAAAAGAATGCAAATCTACCCACATGTCCACCCTCCTAAAAAATGAAATAAAAAGAAAATTCCTCTTCTACCTATTTAACGGAGGCTTAAAATCATTCACAATTCTTTTATGAAAAAAATTAAAAACTGAAGTGCGACGTTCACAGATTTCGCCCTTTACCATACAATATTTATATTTATGTCTAAGCAATTTTCAAAAAACTCACAACTGCCCGAGACAACATATAACCAAAAAGGAAGTAATCCAAATCTTTGCTACGGACATTGACACAGCCACCCGAATTGATGCCATATGTGTGACGTGCGTACATACCCATGCACACATATGCATGTATTATGTACGATATGCGTGGGTATGAAAAAAGGCCATACAAAACATCAATCCAAATTCGTTTCCGAAAAAGAGGCGAAAGAAGAAATACAAAACCGCAAGGAGAAAACCATCGACAAGCGAATTCTCTTCGTCTTATTATTTCTCCTGGCTGGCACTACTATTAGTTTCATATAATGGAAATAGTAAAAGTAATATTTTAATTGGCACCCGAGCAGGGACCGGTGGATTTTATTACGGAAAAAAGTGGCAAGTGCAAGTATGCCATAGTATTAGATTAAACACGCGAACGTTTTCCAACTAATGCCAGTGTTAATTTAAACGCGCGAAATTCTCATAAGCGACAGTAAGAATCCGAGCCGGAAAGGAACAATTCGGCCTGCCCAGAGAAAACCACCTCCCCAAAAATCTGTGCAAGTGACAGGAAGAATCCGAGCTGTAGTAGGGGAACCTCCAAGAGGAACGACTCGACCTGCCCACAGAGATCCGCCGTAAAAATTTAAACCTCCGTAAAAAGAGAACCCTCCGTGAAAAGAGGAAACTCCGTAAAAAGTGAAACCTCCGTTAAAATAGAAACTGCCTTCGTGAAAGGAGAGGATCACCCCCGTAAGAAAAAGAAGCATTAAACACTTCAATAAAAAGAAGAAACCAAATTTACTCTGATGGGTTTAACTCATTCTGTTGAGTCCATTTATTTCATGTGAGTTATTTTTTTCGTGTGTTACTTTTCCCCACTTCATTGTTCTTGCCAGTCATAATTTTCATTGTGTGTTTTTCGCGGCTTAATAATCATATTATTAAGCTAGCAGCACTTTTGTTGTCGGTAAAATAACTCAAAATATTTATAACACGGAAGCACATGGATCTATTTTTTTTAGGTGAACTTACATTTCAGTGGGGGGTTTTTGTGTTTGTTGCGCGAAATCGTGGAGTTCAATTAATTAATTGTGAATGAGGGGCGCAAAAGGCGAGACTTGAACAGGGCGCAAATTAGGCTCGGGCCGGCCCTGACAAGATGTACTGGAAGAGCTTCAAGCTCAAGTAACCAATCTTACTGGTTTATCAAACGTTCAAATGGGGATCACAACGGCTTTACGAAAAGAGCTACTTTTATTTAAAACTAGCTGGTCCGTGATCGCCTTGCTTCGCCTGCCTGTCACATTAATTTAATTTATTGTAGTGGACATGATTACACGAATACGACAGACGCCTCTACATTGCTATAGCTGTGGTGTTAGGTATTAACACCCAAATCAAAAATGTCATAATGCCCAAAAAATCACTGAATAATTTGTTGTTGTAGAAATTATGCCAATTTGGGCGATATTACATTCAGTTTGGGCGTTATGACATTTCTTCAGTGCATTTTGGCGGGAAGAACTAAGGCCCAAAACCCAATCCCAAAACCGAAAAGCGTCATAACGCCTAAATAAAGTCTTGCAGTCCAAAAAAGTGGACTTAACGCCCAAGGCAATAACGCCCAATTCAAAAGATGTCATAACGCCAAAAAACGACATACCGCCCCAAAGTGAGGAAGAAAATGGTAACAAAATCCAAATGAAATGACTTATCGCCCGAAACGATTGCAATAATGCAAGATTTACCCTAAACTACAATTTTAGAACAGCATTTGTAAAACAAACCATTGAAAGATGTGCAGCATGCCCCCCCTTACATATTCCACGGTTTTTTATGGAAATGCTGTTCTAAAATTGAAGTTTGGGGTAAATTTTTAAAGTTATTTCATTATGACATAACGCTAAGTGGAATATGCTTATATGAAAAATGTATGGGGGGCCATGCTGCTGCCCTGCAACCCACCTGCTAGGGATTATTGTAGGATATGGTGTAGGTTCGAAGTTGGGTATATACAAAGTTTCTTTATGCAAACATCATGGAACAGCATTTGTATAACAAACCCCTGCTGGTGATTTAAAGAAACTTTCCATATACCCAACTTCGCACCTACGCGAAATCCTACAGTGATTTTCAGCAGGGGGGTTGTAGGCGGGCAGCATGGCCCCCCATACATATGGTAAGTAAACCGGCTTACCGGCACCAGGGAACCAGAAAATGTGGCATAACTACATCAAAAGTGGGCAACCGTAGCGGTGTTAACCCTAAGATTTTAACCATTTCGTCCCAGAGATGAAGTTGCTTATCTTCTGGATGTCGAGTTAAGCAAGATCGTTAAGATCATCATAGAAGTATTCCCCGAGGGTTCTTCTTCTAAGCGTCGCAAGAGCAGGACATGTACAAAGTAAGTGGGTCGTGGTTTCCTTTTCCTCCTCGTCCCTACAGCTTCTGCAGAAATCGTTGGAGGGGAACCCCAATCTAAGTGCATGCCTGTCTATCAGGCAATGTCCGGTAAGGACTCCTACTAGTGAACCTAGATTTTTCCGATTAGTAGATAAAAGTCTCTCCGTCTTCTTTAAATCCAGCTTGGGCCAGATTTGTTTTGACAGGAGACAAGTGTTGATGTTGTTCCACCTGCGGTTTGCCAGTTTCTTGGCATCTCTGTCAAGGAGGAACTTGATCGATTCTATGGGCGCAGGGGGTCCCCCCAGGTTTTCGGGGAGAAGCCGTCCTGCACCCTCTTTTGCCAGCTCGTCCGCTCTGCAGTTGCCTGGAACGTCGCTGTGTCCAGGGACCCAGCACAGGGTTACGTCGCACCTATCTGCAATCTCGTTAAGAGATCTGCGGCATTGCTTTACCAATCTTGATCGTATTGTCGGCGATTCCAAGGCTTTAATAGCTGCCTGACTATCTATGTATAGTACAATAGCGCTACAATCTATAGCATTAATTGAAAGCCAAGCCGCAGCTTCGCAGACTGCCG
The DNA here is from genome assembly GCA_917880715.2 of Matsumyia berberina. Taxonomy (NCBI): domain Eukaryota; kingdom Metazoa; phylum Arthropoda; class Insecta; order Diptera; family Syrphidae; genus Matsumyia; species Matsumyia berberina. The sequence continues at coordinate 93,540,701 of OU862870.1, forward strand.
TAATTTTCGCTTGAAACACACTACAGTGATTCGGCAGTCGCGTGGTGATGGCTAAGCCAGGTGCATTTGAGAAGACTCCAGCCCCCGTACCACCCGCTGTATTGGATCCATCCGTAAATATTTCTAGCGCAGAATCGTTTAAAACTGTACCAGATTCCTAAGAGCTTCTGCTAGGAATCCGAGTCTTGTATTAATCAATATAGGTGACAACGTAGTCCGTTCTACTAGGAATAGTTATGTTACCGTTAGGGATCCTAGAGTAGCCCATTGATCAGCTGGGAGGATTCTCTGAGCCTTAATGCTGCTTTGACTGTCATTAGCTTCCCAGGAAGCAGGTGGAGCATTACCCCCAGTACAGCAGAAGGGGTTGTTTTCAAAGCACCCGTTCTGCAGATGTATGATCCCCTCTGTACCTTTTCAAGCAGGCTGCTGTTGGTCTTTTTGTCCAGTGATGTCCACCTGACCAATACTGCATACATAAGGATCGGCCTCACCACAGCCGTATATATCCAGTGAACTACTTTAGGCTACAGGCCCCATTTCGGGCCCAGAGCCTTCCGGTAGGAGTATAAAGCAATTGAGGCCTTTCTAGCACGATCCTGAATATTCAGCTTCCAGCTGAGTTTCCTGTCGAGTATGACCCCCATTTATCTCGCATGGTCTACAAATTGGATTTTCGTGCCTTCTAGTTTGGAAGGGGTGATACACGCAATCTTATAGCGTCTTGTGAAAAGGACTAGTTCGGTTTTCGAGGGATTAACCCCGAGATTCCATAAGATCTCTTATTGTAGGGAGGAATTTACCAGTGATTGTTGTAGGTAGCAATATCTTCAGCATATGCCGTTGTAGTAAATCCCTCCCTATCCAATATCATTAACAGTTTGTTGACTACCGTTAGCCAGAGCAGTGGTGATAGCACTCCCCCTTGCGGTGTACCTCTGCAGATCGTCCTGCTCATCGAACAACTCCCCAGCTCAGCCTGAATCAGCCTGCTTTTAAGCATATGCTCGATCCCGAAACAGAGGCAATTGTCAACCTTCAGGTTACGGATGGCAGCGGAAATTGCCTCTGTTCTGACGTTGTGGAAGGCTCCCTCAATATCGAGGAAGGATACCATTGTGTATTCCTTGTTGTGCAAGGAACTTTCAGTGGTCTTCACTAGTACATGGAGCGCGGTCTCCACCGATTTCCCTTGCAGTAGGCATGCTGGATTTTCGATATGAGACTGCTATCCAGGTTAGATCTTATGCTTATATCAATCAGACAGAAAGGACGATAAACTGATCGGACGGAAGTCTTTGGGGGAAGTATGCGAGTTCTTACCGGCTTTCGGTATGAAGACTATTTTCGCCCTCTTCCAGGATCTAGGGATGTAACCAAAGGTTAAGCAGGGGCTCAGCACGGCCAAAATCTTCCTGCAGTTCCATTGGAACTATCCCGTCCGCCCCCGGTGATTTAAAGGGGTGGAAGCTACGCACTGCCCAACCTATCCTTTGCGTAGTGACAATTCCATTTGGCACCGGCAGTTGGGTTATATTGTGGCTTTCCACTGGGCAGTCCGCTATTGTTACACTTCCGGGGAAATGTGTGTCCAGCTGCAGTTTTAGCGTTTCCTTGCTGGGACTTGGAAAGAATTTTCCTAATCCGTGAAGTATCGCTCGTCTTTTCTATGCTTTCACAGATGCCAAGCGCTTCTTTGTGCTTAACCTAGCTCCGACTTGTATATTGTATATCCTTAGACCGTTCTTATAAAGATTCCAGTCATCTGGATGCCTAGAGTGTTTAGCCTTGTTGAAAAGTTGAAAAGCTTTCTGGTCCGTTTCCTAACATTTCTAAAAACGGATTTGGGGGGGGGGGGGAGGACTAAGATCAATACCGAATTGTATATAGCAGTGGTCTGAGAAAGACGCCTCTCTAGATACCATCCAGATCTTGATGTTTAGATTAGGAGAGTTAGTGGCTAGGGTCAGATCGAGAACCTCTTGCCTGTTGTTAGTAACAATAGTGGGATCTGATCCCCTGTTGCATATGATGAGGTTAGTATCCAATAAGTAATCAAAAAGAGACTCACCTCGCTCGTTGATATCGCTACTTCCCCAAGCGATGTGGTGCGCATTTACGCCGCCGCCTATGACAAGAAGCTGTCTCTCCCTCTCGGCGCTGCTAATCGCCTTGCGTATATTTCCGCTGGTCGGGCCCTCATTTCTTCATAAGGCATATACGCAGAGGTGATCCAAATTGCCTCCTCCTTTCTGCGCTCTAACCTCGCACATGCAAAGTCTGGATCGCTGAAATTGGACAACAGAAACATTCTAAGGCTGTTCTTAGCTAGAATACAGGTCCTGGGTTTACCTGGTCCTTTTGCATAGTACAGCGTGTAATTCCGTGCTTTCAATCCCGCTATGCAGTTACCCTTGGTAACCCACGGCTCCTGGATGAGAGCAATATCTTCCCCGCCTCCTTCGAAGCGGAGAAGCAAATTGGCAGAAGCTGTCTTGGAGTGGTGTAGATTAATCTGTACCAGTCGGAGGATTGGAGCTAACTGGTACAGACGCCTCTATGACTGTGGTGTCACAGTCCTCCGAATCGGAAGACTGATCGCCACCCTCCTGCTACGTGAGAAGCCTGGCCTTAGCCACTATCGGTTTTCCAGCTATGCCAGAAACCAAGGGCTCGTCTCTCCTGTAAACCTGGAGTTGAAATGTCTTCAGCCCATAGAAGACACAGAAATCCTTCTTGCTGAGAAGCTCAATAGACTCCGGGTTGAGTAGTAGTGATACTAATCTCCCAGCGTCATTGGGCTTCCCGGCCTTGATGACCCTCCAATTGAGCATAGGAAGGTCAGGATTCTGTATCCTAATAAACCGCAGAATGTCCGTAGGGCCTGGAGGACCCAAGTCCTAGCTCTGGGTCGGGCAGGAATTTTGGCCTCACGCACGGCTTTAAGCTTGGCCCCAGGCCAAAGCGCACCAATTTTGGCTATGATCACTGCACGTGATCAGTTTGGCCCCGGTCTGGTGCCATCCGCCGTCCGAGAAGGTCGGCGGAGCTAACGAAAGGTTAGCGAAGCAGTGCGTTGCTGATCCTGCCCTCCTCATCGCCCTGGTCAATAATGCCGAAGGTCAGTTGCCCCTTTGCCACCGCGCTGTAAGGCCTAGACGCAGATGCCACCGCCTTGGCCTTCTTTGGGACTATCAAGGGGTCCTCCTGAGACCTGGGCCTCTTATTGGCTGGATCCCTCCTGCCTTCCGAGTGAGAGTCTAAGGGCCTTCCCGTATCGAACTGACTCCTTTGCCTACCACTCGTAGTTGGCCTTCCCTTATCGGGCTGCCTTTTGTCGCCAGGGGGCCCTCCTTTATCGGATGGCAACCGCCCTTTGACTGTTGTCCTCCCCCTAGCAGCTTGACCTTTCTCGCCGGAACTGGGGTGTCCTCCCGTAGCAGGTTGACTGGGCCCCTGTTGAAGCAGGTCTTTAGCCCATTTGGCCGACTCTTTCTCTTTAGCATCCCAGTTCGCCTCTACTTTTAAAAGAAGGCGATCTAGGATGAACCCAGCAGTTCTCCGCTTCTTGTACAAGATAGCACTGGGAGTGTGCTTCTTGCTATGTGCCCTCCCGCGACCCGCTCTGGCAGGGCGCGCACTGACATTTGACACAACGGTTGACGCATCCGAAACAGATGCGTCAGAGTCAGTGTCAGTAGTGACAGCGGAGTTGTCTGTGCGGTAGGCATCAATATTGAGCCTAAGTAGCCGCTTCTCCACTGTCTTAGTCTTAGCCTTGTCCGTTCCTAATTCCCTCGTCAGTTCCTTAGTCTGAGGAATAACATCGAAATCGTTTGCCTTGTCGTTGAGTAAGCCGGTAAGAAAAAGGTCCATCCTCAGCAGAGCCGGTTTTGCTGCGATAAGGCACTAACACTTCAAGCCTTGCCTTCCCATACATATTTCATATAGACATATTCCACTAAACGTTGTGTCAAAATGAAATAACTTTAAAACTGTATCCCAAACTTCAATTTTAGAACAGCATTTGCATAACAATCCGTGGAATATTTTATTCGGCACCTCATCGGAACACCGAATCGAATTTATATAGTTTAACCAAGCATCCCGTGACATTTAACGGGGGAAAGGGGTCAAATTGATTAAAAAAGAAGCATGTTGAAATGATTTTTTTTTTTCAATAGAAGTAATTTATTGATGATTATGAAATGTTTACATGTTATTAAGCTTATGTCTAAGATTATTATGGCAAATTTTTATAAAGATATTTTTCAAATTGATCCAGTGGTAGTGGGGAGAACCGCGTCACCTTCAAAAAAAATGTTTGATGCGGTAGGCAGGATTACTTGCGATTGCTTCATCCGATATCAAAAAACCAAAAAAATTTCTTTAGCTCATAAGTTTATCTTGGATTTGAACGAAGGAATAAAGAAAATATTCATTTTTGGATTTTTGGTAAAGGTGGAATCAGAAAACTCTGATTTTTGACAGAAATTAATCCATATTTTTAATAAAAAAGTTAGTTGTTATTAAAAAAAATTGAATTCCTTCGTTCAGATCCGAGTATTGAGTATGAAAAAGGAGTGTTAAAAATTTTGGCGAAATCGGTCCAAAAGTTTTCGAGAAATTTTGTCTACCGACTCAAAAACAAAGTTTTGAGAAAAACGCGATTGAAGTTTGACCAAGAATAAAATAGAGAAAATATTTTTTTTTTTAAAAAGTCACATTGAGTCGTCGCTCCATAAAGCAGCTCTCCTGCAGCGGATGCAATATCCAAAGCATCTTTTTTCCATACAGTAAGACGAACGATGCTAAATCGTACAACACAATAGACGGACCGAGCGCAGTGACGATGAGGGTGACCGAGCGCCGGGAGACAAAACTGTCTTTAACTCGAAAAGTTTTAGTCCAAATGACTTGAATTTTTTGGACAAGTTGTAGTTATAGAAAAAAAAATTAAAAAAAAAATCGATTTTTTGACCCCTTTCCCCCCTTAATACAATACATATTGATCACTTTCTCCCGCAGCCGTCGACTAATTCAAGAAGTAAATATGTCCTTGTAGTAGTGCACGCTTTTAACAAGTTCGTGAAGTTATACGCAGTGAACACACCCGGGAAGAGGGAAGCAATTAACGCCCTTGAGCGATACTAATCTTAACGGCCAAAGCAATCTGTCGCAGGGAAGAGTTTTTGTAAAGAATAAATTGAATTTAAATAAATGTTTAATATTATAATTTAGTTGTTTACTTTTGGCAAAAAAAAAAAGGAAAAGAATTAAAACAAGTGGAATTTTATGTACTAGCTGATACCCGCGACTACGTTCCCGTGGAAAAAACATATCCTTCCCCGTGTTTCAAGCCATTAATGAGTAGGTATAAACTTTCAATTTCTCATATCAATTCTTCAAGGCGTCCCCATAAACAGCATTCCTGGCAACGGCAGTATTCATCCCCCCCCTATACTCTGTCCCACAAAAATTGTCAGTACAGACCTTATGGGGGAGCTTTTTTTTAAACACTGGTGCCGGTAGATGTTTTCCTGGCACTCAATGAGAGAAATTGCCACTGAAATACAAACCAAACCACTGACTTACACAGATTTTGTTTGTGTAATTCTCGCAAAATTCGAGTTCATCCCACCATAACCGTCTGCCACACAGCTGAGGGCAGAATGATCGTGTTGTCGTCATCAACTCTCGTTGTGTGTGCTGAAAATATGTACATCGAAACAGAGTTACCGTTATCCAGTCAACGCAAATCATTGCAGCTTTTTCTGTGGATTTTGTCAAAGAGCTTTAAAATTTTGTGCTTTTGAGAGCAAATAAATGAATTTGAGTATGTGAGGGTGTTGCCGCTTAATTTTTGGTTTTTTTCATTTTCTTGTTGTTCTGGGAAACCCGTTTAAATGCGGTTAAATTTTTTTTCGGTTTTTGTGCTTTGTAATAAAGGTTTATTCGCGCGGGATTTTGAAACATTCAATTTAGTCACAGTTCTATAAGTAATCATATTTATTAGATTAAGTGCGTTATAGTGATATTGCGATGAATCAAAATACTTGAAAAAATGCTTTCTACAAAATATTAAAATTTCAACAATATCGAGTCGGTGTTCATTTTGTAAACAATTATTTTTTTTTTTCGTCAACAAATTATTTTGTTTTTAAATCAGCAGATGGTAACCATACGGTTGTTACTCTCCGATTTCTGGCGATTTGTCATGTATACTACGGTAACCCTGAAAGAGCTTTAAAGAGTGACAGATTTATGTAAGCTCTTGCAACCAGAGTGAGATGCAAACGTCCTATCTTCCCTGTACTGACAATTTTTTTGGGACAGAGTATAGTTGCAGCCCACAACCAATTGATCAAGAATATACACACAAATATATGTATGTACTTACATGTGTAAATGATTTCCTACAAACTTTTGCAAAATAGGTAGATTATTTGTGTTAAATTTCAAGTAAATCCGACAACAACAAAAAATATTTCCATGAAGAAAAGCAGCACAAAGAAAAATTAAAAAAACTACCCTTGTACAACTGGGCAAAACAAAAACAACACACGATCAAGAAACGATATGTGGTTTTTTTTTTGTAAGAAAGGTGGAAAGCCACCTCTGCCTTCAACCCCTAAAAAAAAGCTGCCTTCTTCTATTTACCCATGCGTGTGCGTCCGTTCGGTTGGGGAATGTATGTACGTGCGGTTGCACATACGTGTTTCTGAGTTCGTTTTTGTATTATTTTTTCTGTCTGTCGGTCCGTGTATATGATTGGGTATATGTCTATAGTTGGGTGTGTGTATACATGTGTGTGTTGCGTGCGTGTGTTTGTGCGTAATAAACTGTGATCTTTCCGCTTCTTTAGCTTCAGGATTTGTAGGCTCCTCATTTCTTGCTGCCCGTTCCTCCAGGCGCAGTTGCTGCATCATGCTTGTGATGACTTCGTCTACTGTATTCCAGGCTTCGCTTGTCATCAGCATGGATACTATCAGTCCTCTCGGGGTCACTTGGCCGCCAATTTCTCTTTCTGTGGACTGGACAGGATGGTTTGCTCACCGACCTGTATAGTGAGGTGGTCCACCTTTGTCCTGCTACTGCTTCCGTCTTGTGCTCTGCTAGTTCCAGATCTGATGCTTGCAGTCATACCATCACGTTTCCATCAGCATAGCCGATGATGTCCACTTCGCTCGGCCTTGCCGTTCTCGATATGCCATCGTACATTATATTCCATAGAATTGGGCCCAGCACTGACCCTCGAGGCACTCCTCCCGTGATTTCGTACATCTTAGGCCCTTCGTCCGGGTCATAGTGCAGGGTTCTCTCGTTGAAATAGCCGCCTATTATTCTCAGTAGGTAGTTAGGTACCTGGAGGTTGCTCAACGTTCTAACTGGCTGAAGTGAATGCATTTTTAACGTCGAGTGTTACGACGGTCGACGGTGGTCGCCGTGGCTCAGTGGTTAGTGCGTTGGACTGCTGACCAAGCGGCGTGGGTTCAAGCCCCAGCCAGGAACACCGAACATTTTTCGCGGCACCACCTCTCGTCGGGGAATGACAAACCTCCGGGAGTATAATCTGTCATGAAAGAGCTTCTCAATTCGCCGTTCGGAGTCGGCAATAAATTGTAGATCCTTTCCATTCGTCCAAACAATACCACACGCACAACATGAATGGTTGCGAGAAGCTAGGCCTTGGCTCATTCCGAGCTGTCTTGCCAGCTATTTATTTTTTTAAGACGGCGCAATACTGTTTGCGCCCTTCTAGCCATCTTTGTCCCGCAATTGCTTCGCATAATGTCGCACACTGCCCTTATAGCCCCTGTGGTGCTTCGCTTCTTTCTAAAGCCGAACTGTCAATTGGAGAGCCCCGAGTCTCCTTCCGTGTATTGCTCTAGCCTTGTGCGTATTATTTTTTCGAACACTTTCCCAAGCGTGTCAAGCATGCACAGCGGCCTGTACGACGACGCTTTATCTGGTGGCTTGTTACCCTTTGGGATACAAAACTGTCTTTAATTTGAAAAGTTTTAGTCCAAATGACTTGAATTTTTTGGACAAGTTGTAGTTATAGAAAAAAAAATTAAAAAAAAAATCGATTTTTTGACCCCTTTCCCCCCTTAATACAATACATATTGATCACTTTCTCCCGCAGCCGTCGACTAATTCAAGAAGTAAATATGTCCTTGTAGTAGTGCACGCTTTTAACAAGTTCGTGAAGTTATACGCAGTGAACACACCCGGGAAGAGGGAAGCAATTAACGCCCTTGAGCGATACTAATCTTAACGGCCAAAGCAATCTGTCGCAGGGAAGAGTTTTTGTAAAGAATAAATTGAATTTAAATAAATGTTTAATATTATAATTTAGTTGTTTACTTTTGGCAAAAAAAAAAAGGAAAAGAATTAAAACAAGTGGAATTTTATGTACTAGCTGATACCCGCGACTACGTTCCCGTGGAAAAAACATATCCTTCCCCGTGTTTCAAGCCATTAATGAGTAGGTATAAACTTTCAATTTCTCATATCAATTCTTCAAGGCGTCCCCATAAACAGCATTCCTGGCAACGGCAGTATTCATCCCCCCCCTATACTCTGTCCCACAAAAATTGTCAGTACAGACCTTATGGGGGAGCTTTTTTTTAAACACTGGTGCCGGTAGATGTTTTCCTGGCACTCAATGAGAGAAATTGCCACTGAAATACAAACCAAACCACTGACTTACACAGATTTTGTTTGTGTAATTCTCGCAAAATTCGAGTTCATCCCACCATAACCGTCTGCCACACAGCTGAGGGCAGAATGATCGTGTTGTCGTCATCAACTCTCGTTGTGTGTGCTGAAAATATGTACATCGAAACAGAGTTACCGTTATCCAGTCAACGCAAATCATTGCAGCTTTTTCTGTGGATTTTGTCAAAGAGCTTTAAAATTTTGTGCTTTTGAGAGCAAATAAATGAATTTGAGTATGTGAGGGTGTTGCCGCTTAATTTTTGGTTTTTTTCATTTTCTTGTTGTTCTGGGAAACCCGTTTAAATGCGGTTAAATTTTTTTTCGGTTTTTGTGCTTTGTAATAAAGGTTTATTCGCGCGGGATTTTGAAACATTCAATTTAGTCACAGTTCTATAAGTAATCATATTTATTAGATTAAGTGCGTTATAGTGATATTGCGATGAATCAAAATACTTGAAAAAATGCTTTCTACAAAATATTAAAATTTCAACAATATCGAGTCGGTGTTCATTTTGTAAACAATTATTTTTTTTTTTCGTCAACAAATTATTTTGTTTTTAAATCAGCAGATGGTAACCATACGGTTGTTACTCTCCGATTTCTGGCGATTTGTCATGTATACTACGGTAACCCTGAAAGAGCTTTAAAGAGTGACAGATTTATGTAAGCTCTTGCAACCAGAGTGAGATGCAAACGTCCTATCTTCCCTGTACTGACAATTTTTTTGGGACAGAGTATAGTTGCAGCCCACAACCAATTGATCAAGAATATACACACAAATATATGTATGTACTTACATGTGTAAATGATTTCCTACAAACTTTTGCAAAATAGGTAGATTATTTGTGTTAAATTTCAAGTAAATCCGACAACAACAAAAAATATTTCCATGAAGAAAAGCAGCACAAAGAAAAATTAAAAAAACTACCCTTGTACAACTGGGCAAAACAAAAACAACACACGATCAAGAAACGATATGTGGTTTTTTTTTTGTAAGAAAGGTGGAAAGCCACCTCTGCCTTCAACCCCTAAAAAAAAGCTGCCTTCTTCTATTTACCCATGCGTGTGCGTCCGTTCGGTTGGGGAATGTATGTACGTGCGGTTGCACATACGTGTTTCTGAGTTCGTTTTTGTATTATTTTTTCTGTCTGTCGGTCCGTGTATATGATTGGGTATATGTCTATAGTTGGGTGTGTGTATACATGTGTGTGTTGCGTGCGTGTGTTTGTGCGTAATAAACTGTGATCTTTCCGCTTCTTTAGCTTCAGGATTTGTAGGCTCCTCATTTCTTGCTGCCCGTTCCTCCAGGCGCAGTTGCTGCATCATGCTTGTGATGACTTCGTCTACTGTATTCCAGGCTTCGCTTGTCATCAGCATGGATACTATCAGTCCTCTCGGGGTCACTTGGCCGCCAATTTCTCTTTCTGTGGACTGGACAGGATGGTTTGCTCACCGACCTGTATAGTGAGGTGGTCCACCTTTGTCCTGCTACTGCTTCCGTCTTGTGCTCTGCTAGTTCCAGATCTGATGCTTGCAGTCATACCATCACGTTTCCATCAGCATAGCCGATGATGTCCACTTCGCTCGGCCTTGCCGTTCTCGATATGCCATCGTACATTATATTCCATAGAATTGGGCCCAGCACTGACCCTCGAGGCACTCCTCCCGTGATTTCGTACATCTTAGGCCCTTCGTCCGGGTCATAGTGCAGGGTTCTCTCGTTGAAATAGCCGCCTATTATTCTCAGTAGGTAGTTAGGTACCTGGAGGTTGCTCAACGTTCTAACTGGCTGAAGTGAATGCATTTTTAACGTCGAGTGTTACGACGGTCGACGGTGGTCGCCGTGGCTCAGTGGTTAGTGCGTTGGACTGCTGACCAAGCGGCGTGGGTTCAAGCCCCAGCCAGGAACACCGAACATTTTTCGCGGCACCACCTCTCGTCGGGGAATGACAAACCTCCGGGAGTATAATCTGTCATGAAAGAGCTTCTCAATTCGCCGTTCGGAGTCGGCAATAAATTGTAGATCCTTTCCATTCGTCCAAACAATACCACACGCACAACATGAATGGTTGCGAGAAGCTAGGCCTTGGCTCATTCCGAGCTGTCTTGCCAGCTATTTATTTTTTTAAGACGGCGCAATACTGTTTGCGCCCTTCTAGCCATCTTTGTCCCGCAATTGCTTCGCATAATGTCGCACACTGCCCTTATAGCCCCTGTGGTGCTTCGCTTCTTTCTAAAGCCGAACTGTCAATTGGAGAGCCCCGAGTCTCCTTCCGTGTATTGCTCTAGCCTTGTGCGTATTATTTTTTCGAACACTTTCCCAAGCGTGTCAAGCATGCACAGCGGCCTGTACGACGACGCTTTATCTGGTGGCTTGTTACCCTTTGGGATAAGGACCAGCCGTTGTCTTTTCCACTGTAGTGGGAACTTGCTTTCCATTAGGCATGTCGTGTAGTGACGTGTAAAAACCTCTGGCCTTGCTTTGATAGTTTCTTTTAACACGAAGTTCGGGATTCCGTCCTGGTGCCTTGTTGTTCTTTATTGCTGCCGCGGCTTCTAGGACTTCCTCAGTAGTGACTGGAGGTGTTCTCTCTGTTTCTTCGGCTGCTCACTGCGGTAGGCTGAATCCATCTTGCCTCGGAAAGAGAGCGTTAACAATTAAGTATATGACGTTCCGGCATGTCGGTGCAGCTGTTCTTTACTTTTTTCATGACTATTTGGTACGCGCCTCCCCATGGATTGTGCTGTAATTCCTCTCTGAGTGCCCAGAAGGATTCGCCATTGCTTTTTTTAATCAGCTTACGTAGTTGTATTCTCTTCCTCTGGAATTGATCTCTTAGCGTGTCAAAGTCTTCTCTCCCTCTACTTCTGGCTCTCTGCTGGCGCCTCCGTATTCTAAGACATTCTGCTCGTAGATTGGCGATGTCGTCGTTCCACCAGTACACCGGAGTTCCGTAGTTCTCTTTTTTACGTGCCATGGCTGCTTGTTCTTCTGCAGTGCCTCTTGCTATGTCTACATTGCTTATCATGTACTTGATCATTTCGGCGTCTACATCTTTTGTTTTCCACCCCATTTTTTGTACTTGAGGTGGGGGTTTGCGGTGCTGTGATTGGTGTTGCTCTTCTGTTTCGATGGCTTGATGGTCGCTATTTGTGTACAGGTCTGAAACATGTCATTTTATTCTCCTTGCTATGGATCTGCTGGCAAACGTCAGATCGATGAAAGAACGCGCTCTGCCGTTGTCGAAGGTGTGCTTATTACCCCGGTTAAGTAGTACCAGATCTAGACTAGCGAAGGCTTCTAGTAGGGCCTCGCCTCTTCGATTTATGAAGGTGCTACTCCATTCGACCGGCCACGCATTAAAGTCTCCGGCGATAATAACTGGTGACTTTTCTCTTACTTCGGCTACTAGGTTGTCCAGCATATGTTCGTATTCCACCATGCTCATGCTCGGTGGTGCATAGCAGCTGAAGAAATGTCTACCTTCAATTTTGACGTATACAAGGTTCCGGTGCTGCCTGGAGTCTTTGCGTTCGAATGGGTAGTTTCCGCATGTCCATATTGCAGCTTTTTTGCTTTCATCCTCCACCCATCTTCCACTGTCGCGTTGGGTTTTGTATTGTTCGCAGATGAGGATTATATCTGCCTTTTCTTCTTTCGCTGTTTGTGCAAGTAGGTCTTGGGCGGCTTCGCCGTGATTCAAAAAATATTTGGATGCGCTTCATGATTTCATAGCGATTTCTCTTACTGCGCTTTTGTATGCTGCGCATCTAAAACTTCCGGTTGGGTGGTCATTTCCGCTTTTGCATCCTGGCTCACATATGGCACACATTGGTTTCTCTGTGCACTTTCTCGCTATATGTCTTTTTCCTCCGCATCGTAGACATGTTCCTGTGCGGTCAGTTTCAGTTTTGCACTGTCTAGCGACATTCCCATACTCAAGGCACCTGTAGCACTGTGTTGGTGCTAGGTGTTCTCGTATCCTGCACCGGACACATCCTACGCGCATGTGTCCTGTGGATATCATCTTACTCGCTTCTCTAGCTGGGAGATTGATTAGCGCGGTTTGCGTTCCCCCTCTTGTCATTCGTATGGATTTAATTGCTTCTTTTGTGATGCTTTCTGACGATGGGAACTGCTCCACTATGGCCTTACAGATTTCTTCCGCAGTTGTAACCTCATCTAGGTCGCGGCACTCTATTGTTACTTCCTCGCATAATGCTTTAACCTTGGCGTCGCATTGGAGGATTTTGGCCATGTCTTCCTTGAACTTCTCGGTTTGCCCATCGTTTTTCCTCTTTAGTTCCAGGAGAAATTCGCCTTTGGCTGTCTTCCTGGTTTTATTAACATTTTCGCCGAGTTCTTTTAATTCTGGGTTTGCTTTCAGCATTTTTAGAATATTAGCATAAGACGTTTCTCCGGTTTTCGCTATTATATTATAGCATCCGGCCTTATGGAGTTTCTTCGGGTCTTCTTGCTTTGATTCTCTCTTTCTACCTTGTTCTCCTCTTTTTTGTCACCTCTTTTATTTTTCACCTTTGGACGGCTTCTTGCACTTTTCAGCACCTCCCTCCATTCCATTTTCGGTGCGGTTTGTTCCTTCTTATTTACTTTTTCTTCCATTACCTGTTTTATTTTTTTTCCTTGGTCGGCCCGTTACGGTTTTGTTCCTGTTCGGTTCCTGTATTTGTATTACTGTGGGTTCTCTTTCCTCTTGCGGTGTTGGCCTCTTATCCTTTTCTGGCGTTGGCAGTTGATCTTCTGCTTCGCGCGGTCGCTTTGCCTTTCTTTCGGCGGTTTGAGTGCTGGGGAGGTTTGTGCGCTTTTATTGGCCTGGTCCACGTTGTTTGCTTTGGCTACAGTTTCTTCATTCATTGCTCTTTTGCGCAGCTCTGAGATGCTTCTCATTAGGTCCCTCATGGCTTGATTACTGTGCCTTTGGGTTCCAATTGCGTTCTGGAGTTCAGCGATTTTCTGTCCCAGTTTCTCTAAGGTTTCTCTGCCTTCTTCATTTTTTCTGACTTCCGGTGTTTCTCCGTCTGTCAGGTGACTCTTCTGTGTCGCTCTCGGGGCTTCGACAGGGTCTCCACCTCAGCTGCCCTTCCATATTATGTTGTGGCTATAGGTGTGCTCGGTAGCCGTGCTCCGGTGGAGGGATTCTTCGAAGTATTTCCGCCCTCTAGGTTATTTGTAGGGACTTTGACTTCTACGGCGGCTAAGTTCCCCACTGTTATAGCAGCATCACCAGCATTGCTAAGCATAGCTGGTTTTGCTTAAACCTGTTGTTTTTTTTTTTTATAATCCACGCGCGGATCAAGGGGATATGAATACCCTTATAATGTTATACACACACCGCGAGCGAGGTACAGCGGTTTAAAACTCAGGTTTCGTTAAGATTTTTCATTGGTGTCCAAGGGTGGTGTCCAGGCTAGCTGGGGACATTTATGGTGTTTTTTTTTTTTTTTTGTCATTGCTTAATTCACAGGAATTTTTTCGAATCCCTCAGTGTTCACTCAATCAACTCTTCAAGCCAAGACACTCTACTGCCAGTGTTATGCCTTCGCAGTAGAGTCGCCATCAGCTTTCACAGTTGATTGATTTTTATTTATTTAAGAAATAAATGTTTTTCCGAAATCAGGAGTTGAACCCGAACTTTCAGCGTGACAAGCGATGATGCTAACCACTGCACCATGGCCATGGCGGTGCTTACTCGTCTTGTCACAGTGGGTTCATAGGGGTTCCTTTGACCTTTTCAGCCACGCCCTCCTCCTCTGCCGCTCTTGGTCGGGGACTGCTTATTGGGTATTCGCACCTAACCTACATTTCTGTAGGCCGTCCACCATCTGCTACCTGTGACCCCCCACAGTCGCCTAAGCTTAGCTTCACCAGCCCGTCCGACTGGTGCCGTGGCGATATGTGTCGCTGACTACGGTTGCGGATTGCTTTAAATACCCAAACTTTAACGCCCTGTATCTTAGCCCACAGTTATAATTTTGAAAAACGGTAAAACACGTGTTTAATTATTTCTGTTCTAGAATATACCCACCAAATTCAATTCCAAAATCCAATTTAAATTTTTTTTTCATACAAACTTGAACACCCTGTAACACCCTGTAAAAGCTGAGTTTCGAAAAATCCCTTCTTAGTGGGTGTGTACGCCACAAAAGGAATCTATTGTCCAAATTCCAAGTTTCTACCTCCAGCGATTTGGGCTGTGCGTCTATCTCTGGGTCAGTCAGTCACTCAGTCAGGACAAAGAGTTTTATATATATAGATACTAGCTGACACCCGCGACCACGTTCGCGTGGAAAGACGTCACATTATACCCCATGTCCTTTTCCGGGTTTCTCACATTAGCTTTGCAAGACCTCCCTATAAACATCATTCCTGGTTTTTCTTTCTAGCTCGAGGATGACCAGGCTATCAGGTCAATTGACTCTGAGTCCGCTAAGGGACAAAAAGTCATTCCTCAGATTCACACCATCCACTGAGTCGTATATTTGAGTGAAAATTGCTCTTTCCCTCACTCATGAAACGCAATCCCCTCCAGCGTGATGAATAATTAGGTACATTACTTATATTCTGTCAGAAAAACCAATCAGATCTTCCATAACATCGCATGGGTTACTCAGTACATTTATACTTTCCTCCTCTTTCCATCACCAATATCAAGAAATACTTCCCTCAAGTTACGGCGAAGATGGATACGCATGTTAACTTTCAAAGAAAGAACTTCGACATTAGACTATCAGATTGATGACTTGAGACAGGGCTTCACTCCATTTGCTGTGTTCCCCGTGGCACAACAGGCTTGGTCTGTCTGAAACGATACACAATACCTTTCCATGAGCCATGGTACACTCATCCCACACTATAACTTTGGCTTCTCGAAGCACATGAGCCAAGTCACTCTCCTTGTTACATGTTACAAAGTGTAGACTCAGAATGACTTAGGTTGAGATGCTTTGAAAAGGTGGAGTGACCCGTCATGTCTTCTTTAACCAAGGTAGCTCCAGTACCTGAGGAAGCAATGGCAACGGCAATGCCGCTGACTACATTTGCGCATTACTATAAATGGCCAAACTTTAACGGCCTCTATCTTGGCCCACAGTTATAATTTTGGAAAACGATAAAACACGTGTTTATTTATTTCTGTTCTAAGATATACTCACCAAATTTCAACTCCAAAATCCAATTTAAATTTTTTTTTTCATACAAACTTCAACACCCTGTAGAAGCTAAATTTAGAAATGTCCTTCCTTATTCCTTGCATATATCACAAAACGAACCTCTGTGCAAAATTTCAGCTTTCTAGGTCCAAGAGTTCCTGCTGGGCGTTGATGAGTCAGTGAGTGAGTCAGAACTTTTCTTTTTATATATTGAGATTGCACATGGTCATACTGTCGTTTTTCTTTTAACAATCCGAAAAAAGGGAAAAAGCTTTCCTCTCCGTAAATAATGATCAGATCATCTCCTGTCCCCGACCGCCCGACTTTAACAGCTTTTTAATTTTCTTCAATTTTAAGTACCAGTTGCGCTATCTTGATACACTCATACCTCGGTTAACGCCCTAGATACGTTTCACAAAATCAAGCCGTAAAGCGAAATGCCGTAGGTATAACGAGTCATTTTTTTTCATACAAACCCATGCATATATTCTTGCATTGTGAAAACATTTAAGAGAATGCTTTTTTTTCTAACCGTTGTAATGAAAATTACTGGCCCGATGGACTGAACAGAATGTACATCTGCGTCTGAGTCGCGAGCTTTCAAAGAGTTAAATGTACGGTAAGCCGTAAGCGGCAACACAATGTGAATCTGCATCTGAGTCGTGCATCGTGAAGTTGAAACATTTTCAACTAGAGGCGGCGATGCAAATTTGACGTTCATAATTTTGAACACAAAAGCTCTTTTTCGTCAATATGGATGTCGAACCATTTATAGAGGTTGTGCTGCAAAATGAGATTCTCTCGAATTTCTTAGATAGAAATTATAAGAATTAAAAAAAATGGCAAAATGCAACGAAATTGTTAAAATTTGTTCTTTTAGGTCTATGAAAGCTGTTTCAAAAATCGCCTTTGTTTTTTTTTCTTTATAAAGGGGACGAACTTACCGCGTTTCCTTTTCTTTAGCCGTGTTTTTTTGAAACCTATCTAGCCAGTCGTTCATTTAGATGATTCCCAGCCAGCCAAACCCAACCGATTTTATATACCGTCAAGTTGGTACGTGTGATTTCGTTCCTATGACATCGGCTGTCAAACTGTCAAAGTTATTCGGCATTAAACCAAATTGATTTCTTTTAAATTGGTGTGAAAACCATAATTTAGAGAATTTATTCAATGGATAATTTAGAAAAAGAAGAATTTGGCAGTAATACCAACGCTATAAATGAAAAACATTGCTTTCGGCGCCCCCTGGCCATGGGATATCATAAAATTCCAAGCCAGTTGGTTTTGACTGGGGATAAAATCAAGAGTTGTTGTATTTGTTTTACGTATAAAATTTGACTTTGCTAGCAACTAGTTCGTAGACAAAGCGAAAAAAATACTGCGAACTACAACAGGAATGAAAAAGTCTTAGTTGTGGAAACTTTTTTGTCGTTTGGAGACTTCGCACTCTCCGACGTTTTAAACAACTCAATTTGTTTTTCTGAGATCGTGGCCTGGCGAAATTTCTTTCGTGATACTTGTTTTTCTGAGAATTCTGGTGGCCCGGTGTCTGGTGCAAAATTTCAGTAAAATTCCGATTCGTCGTGACGTGGATGTGAGTCGTGACTACTGGCTGGCTAGGTTTAAAAAAAACACGCCTTTTACCAATTTTAGTGTTAAAAGTACCACACCGGCATAACATACACGATGAAAGCAATTTCTTCTGGTTTGTCCGTCTCTTACAAATAACAAACTCGTAAGCAATGGGAGTATTTTTGAGAAGTACAAATACAAAACGCTGCTTAAATACGAATTTGGCAGTTGCTTTCATTCTGTTTACCGCAAGCCGCGCGGCAAAGCTTTGACAGCGCTGCAAGACTCAGACGCAGATGCGCATTCCGTTCGGCCCTTAAAGACGAAACAAGTAGCGAAAGATCGTATAACTAGCGACCGTATAGCAAGGTATGAGTGTATTATGTTATCTTTGGTCTAACTCAAACCAAATGCAATCGTGATTTTAAAGTCCCATATTTTAGGTTCTGAATTGTTTGTGAATTGTTGGATGAATCTTTCTATTTAAAATATGTAGCTAAGTTGACTTCGATATGACGATTTATTTTCGGGCGCAACAAGACGAGTTGTCTTACTACATATGTACATTTATGTAGGTTTGTATGTTGTCTGTTTGTATGTACATACATATGTTTGGAATGTTGCGATGACTTGTTGAAACCAGAGCCGATTCACATGCATTTTAATCAATTAAAGACAATTCAAATTCTCTCTACGCTCAACAGTATATTGGCATTTTCAAACAAAACTGTCCAATGATGCCCATTACCACATCATAAAGGGTGTTGATAGAACTATAACCTGCCGATCAGCCATCAAGTTTCTTTGACTCACTATCGTGATTATGTTGCTTCAAATCGTATCAAATTCAAAATATACAAATGTAAGGATGGATGTATACGTAAATTGTAATCGCCGCCATTGCTATCGTCATTGTGGTAGTGTACTGGTTGCTGAATTATGATAAGACCACGGAGAAGCCAGAGTCTAGCTCCAAATCAGTGGCATGCTGCCACTCAGTTCGTTTCGAGTTTTCAATCGAAGTTGTTTTGCTGTTTATTTCCGTCGTTCGGATCGCCACAACCGGTTTAACAACACGTGGGCTGAGTATTGTATTCCATATAACACGTTGTGAAAAACAAAAAAAGAAGTCAGCAGATAAACGCATTTAACGTAATACATTGTGTATTTTAATTATTCTTGTTCTATTAATTTTGCAAATAAGTGAGTTATTCCATTGAATTTATGTCCGGAAAACAAGTTTTAGTGATCGGTTGTGGAGGGCGAGAACATGCCATTTGTTGGAAATTGTCCCAGAGTGCGAAAGTGGGAAAGATCTACGTTTTACCTGGTACCCATGGCACCGACCAAGTGCATAAATGTGAACAACTGAAGGGTGTAGATCCCAACGATTTTATTGTGAGTATTAAGTGCATAAATATTTTTAATCGGATGCACAAACGATATATTCGGGGTCCCACAGATTTTATATTATGTCTGTACACGCATGTATGAATGGTACGTATACTTGGGGATAAAAGTCTATCTATCCATATTACTTAAGTTGTGCCCCCCTTTTTTTGAAGTTAATTAATTTTGTTTGTGTTGTTAATGTTAAATAAGATGATTTGAAGAGTTTGCTTTGCAATGTTTCTCTTATAATGTCTAATAAAATGTTTTCTTTTTTTTTTTTTTTTTTTTAAATGTTCTTTGGTTTTCTCCCATTTTAGTAGCCAAACGTAAATAAATTCATTCACATGTGGTGGTGGTGTGGTGTAGACTTTTATCGCTAAGTGCACATACATATGTATGTCTATAAACATTTCTTTGTGACAAATACCATGTAACAATAAGATAGTGTACGCCATTCAAAAATACAGTACACCACGGATATAAGGAGTTTCAAAAATTCAAACATTTGGCTTATTATATCCGTGGCTTTCTTATATGCATTCAACGAGGATTAAAGAAAAAAATATCGTATAATCGTGTCCAAAAAGTTATTTTTATTTATGTAATTCATTTAACCCATTAACACCCAAGGGTATCAAAAATTAAAAATATTTTATTTATATGGAATTTTCTGTTTATTTAAGTTAAATTCAAGATATTTATAAAAAAAAAATTTAAAAAAAAAATTATTTTGGAGGTTATGAAGGTGTAGATACTTTATTTAGTACAATGGGATCATGCATATTACATTAATTTTCATTGATATGAAAATTTTTAAAACAATTTTTCTGAATACATAAAGTTACATTACACATTTCACAGCACCATTTTGATCTTGAATGACACTGACGACATCTGAGTTGATTAGGTAGTTTTTTTGGAAAATGGTACCCTGGACTCTCTGCAATGCTTCGTTTGACAGTAAGTCTAGGATGTGCTTGATTCAAGGTGTGAAATCTTAGAGAATGGAGTGTTACTGCTCTTGTGAACTCAAGTAGATCGCCCTTGTAGTTATTTACTAGTTTGTGGAGCTTCCAGGCGTTTGACGTTGTAGACGAAATCATGGATGTGAAAAGATTCCACCACCACTTCTTGCCTCTTATTTCAATAGAATAAGTGTTGATGAACTGGTCATGCAGATCAACACCGCCCATGTTCATGTTGTAGTTTTTGAAGAGTAGCGGCTGGGGAATATTTATCTTTTTCTGATGCTCCTTGCTCCACCTCTTGACATTTTCACAGGGTTCGATTTGGTCGTAATTCGTGGCCATTGTAACCAGGCTGTTGTCCTTCCATTTTACAAAGAGCAATTTATTGGTCTCATCAAACTGGTGATCAAAAGTTCCTCTATCCTGTTTTTGAAATTCTTTGTTGGGAGGAAGAGGACATTTTTTCAGTCGATTATCGCGAGCTGTTCCAGTTGCTCTAATATTTTTTTCTGCTAAAATTTTCATCAGTCCATAGCTGGTAAAAAAGTTATCGAAATAAACAGCATGGTCACTTGGGCAGTCAATATTCTTTAGAAGGTCAAGAACCACTCTAGACCCTAACGGTAATGTTTTCAAAGAAGGCTTTACATTTTTAGCTCCGCAGTAAGTTTCAAATTGATACATGTAACCATCTTTGCTACAAAGCATCCAATTTTTGAACCCGAATCTCACAGGCTTTCCTCTAATAAATTGTTTTGAAGAATGCCGACCAAAATATTTTACCATTGATTCATCTATGGATAAATGCTCATGCATAAAACCCCACTTTTGAAATTTTTGGCACAAAAGTTTGCCCAGCGTACAACAAGGTTTGGCTAACAATAAGTTGTCTAACCTCAGTATCAAACAATTTTTCGAAAACTTCAAGTTCGTTAAATCCAAACAAATCTGAGGCACAGTTTTGAATTCTACCCAAATGATTCTCTGTTCGTTCAAATTCTCTTCTTGAAATTGACTTTGCCCATACAGGTGGTGCAATTGACTTCTTCAACTCAGATAAAGGAACGTCATCATCGCTGTCGAAACCTTCGTCGTCTTCTGCTAAATAAGACTCCACAAAAACTTCAACCTCACCTGGAACATCTGGCGGTAGCTCTACCGCCTTTATGTTTTCTTCATCCATGTCCTCCTCATCCGTAACATAGTCCACTGGTGGAGGAATGATGATGATATCAGCGTTGACTATCTCCGTATTATTATCCATTTCTTCAAGGGCAGAATCGAGATTGTGAAATCGTTTTCCATAAAAGTGTTTAGTAGAAAAAGTTTTAAAATCCATTTTGAAAACTAAAAATAAAATTTGTGTATGAATCCATTGTACTTTTTAAAGTACATCTAACTTTAGCTTTGCTTACCTCCGTATCTATTTACAAAAATATGTGGGGACTTGCCTTTTTCAAAACTTTATATTTATTTTGAATGAATATTGTACAAATAAGTACAATATTTAGCTTTTGTAATAATCTATGAACACAAACTTTTTTGAAAGTAGCAAAACCAACAATATTTTAAAATTCTTTGCGCAAAAAGACGTTTGGGTAAAAGCCTACTGCGATTTAAAAAAAAAAAATTTGTGGAAAAATTACAAATAATTCTATAACGTCAAAAAAACATTTTAACATTTCAATTTCATTTTGTGGCATACTTTTACATGTCCATAAAGTGAATGGGAGAGAATGGGTTTTAACCAAGGAATAATAAAGTAAGCAACTAATTGACAATAAGAAAATAATAAGTCTTCTTTTACCACTGAAAAGGGACTTACACTTCGTATGTATTTGTTATTATTATGTGGGCAACCCAGTGATGCCAGATTTTTTTTGTTGAAATTCCCAATTTTTGGGGAAATTTTTGAAAATTTACCCCATTCCATATCCAATTTTACCCCACTTTTTTCCCCATTTTAATTCCTGGGAAAAAACGTAAAAAAGGATCAATTAAAACATAAAAGCAAGTTTCTTCTCTTTTATCAATAGAATTATCAATCAACTAATTCTTAAATTCAGGAAGCTTTTCCCAATCTTTTTTTTTTCTTTTCTTTTGATCTTTAGGACTTTTTAAAGCTTCAAAATCAAAAAAAAAACATTAAAATGAATCGCTTTCGGTGCTTTCTGCTTGGTATTTTGTTTGCACTTAGCTTTTACTACAATTTAATTGAAAATTATATTATGGTTCTTCCAATTTGTATTTTAATGTTAACACTTTTTTTTATCGATTGTCTTTATTAAATAAACAAAGCAAAGAACAACTCCATTTCAGACACTTTCTTTGTTTTGAAAATGTTGAACGCCAGCGCAGCGAATCAGCGAACTTCACAGCTGATTTTGATTTTGCAAAAGGATTGAAGTCAGTGTCAGTTAAAGGCTGTAAATCTTTTTCCTTCAGTTTTTATTTGGAAGCTAATTACACGAGTTCTAATTTTGATTATGTAAACTTAATAAATTTACACTCATTTCGTTTTTCCCCATTTTAAGAGCACTTTTCCCCATTTTCCTCATTAAGTGAAAAATTCCCCAAAATAGGGAAAAATCCCCACATCTGGCATCGCTGGGGCACCCTATTGCAGCATCACAATAATGGAATAATAATGGCCGCGTTCGCCAATCCAGGCAAAGTGCTTCATATGTCGCCAATCGAATTCTCAGGGACTGGATTCTTAATCAAAAAATTCTTGCAACGTATGAAGAGAATTGAGATTTGACATAAAATAGCTGACATTTGAAATAATTTTTGCATTTGCTTCTTGAGCTTTACAATTTCAATTTATTTATTGTTTTTTGTTCAACCTTCCATTTCTTTTTTTTTTTTTTTGCTGTGCGTTGAAAATATTTTATGAGCATGTTTGTTTAAGCTTTTGTATATATGGACGTTTTTGAAATTTTTAACAGGTAATCAATATTTTGTTCAATCAAAATCCGAAATCTCACCTCTACCCGTAAGGGGATTGCCCCTGATGAGTTAGAGTCGATGGCGGCAGATTGGCAAATGTGGAGAGTCCAATTAAGCTCTCTAAACCCGCGATTAAGAACAGAATTAAGAAGCTTTAAAAAAACACATTGGCCATATGCTTTATTATGCTGTTTTATTTATTAAACTAGTGGCCCGCCCCGACTTCGTACGGGTACAATTAAGTTATTTGTTTATTGTCTTTTTGGTATATTTCGTTTTATTATAGCCTTATTTTTATTAATAATAATTTAATAACATAAAACATCATATCGGCCTGAACCTACACAGGGGACGTCTACCTGATGACACGGATTCATGGCTCGTCTTGGAACTCAAGTTGGGGCATGCGTTTAACGTGCCCAAGCCATTGAAGTTTGTTCTGTTCGAAAAGGTAGTTGCTCGACATTGAGTTCCTTGTATATTCTGATGTTCTTAACTTGATAGAACAAACGAATACCTCGAATAAATCTCATTTCGGCAGCATATTTTTTCGGTCATTACCTAAATCTCATAACCAACGGATCCAACGCACAAAATTGTTCCATCCTGACCAATCCCACAGGATAACTCAGTACTGCTCCTTCCATCACTCGTGAATATGACATCGAAATACTTAAAATTTTGAACTTTGAGACATTATCCAGCTTCAAAATAGACTACGAAGTCATCAAGCGGTCGCTGAAGTTCGGTCCAGATAGTTCGAAGTAAGTCATCAGCGAAAAGCAGATGCAAAAAGCAGAGTCTCACAATGCAAATCGTTCCTCGCCACTGTTCCGCTGTACCATCCAATCCATTTACAGAATGAAAAGGAGAGGTGACAAAAAGCAACCCTGGTAAAGGCCAACGCTCCCATTGAAGGATATTTATGTAACGACATTCACCCGAACACATCTCCTACAATTTGTGTGTATATATCGAATGGCCTTCAAATGAGAACCGCACTGCTCACCGGCCAAGTTGGATGCGACCACAGTTCTTGCATGCGCTTCCAACACCTTAGCAAAAATTTTTGGAGAAAGAATTAAAGAAGCCCTTTTCTTAAAAAGAGCACAATCACCACAGTTTGATTGTCGCTTGTTATTTTACTGCATTTCCATGCCACTCTAATGAGAGATCCATTTTACTCCCTCTTCTTCCAAGGTCTTGTGTTTTTCTGGCGAGATTTCATAAACATGATCGCTAAAGTCACCTGCTCTACAGTGGGACTATTCTCCGCTCTACTCAGTCTGGCATCCAATCCCTGTTCGGAATTGAGCAACATATCCATCTCATCCAAAAAAAAAGTAAACCACCTTTGGATTTGACTCCTTCAATGATATTAAACTTCCTTCGTCTGAGACGGCGGATGGCCTGCCAGAACTCCTTCTTTGCAACCCTGTGATCTCGGTTCAATGTAAAAAGAATTCTTTGCCTAAATCCTCATCTACGCAACTGAAAGCTTCCCTTCTCCGTTTCCGCTCTACGTGCGCAAATATGTCGCACCGATCGTTATCACAATACGCAGTCTTCCTCACCTACGGATCCAATACATAATAGGTCTGTTCCTTTACTTTTCAAGTAGCTTCGAGTTATTTCTCAAATTTCGAGGAGTGGGGATAAATTCTCTCAGAGAATTCAGAAATTAAGAAAAAGTAAAGGAAGGCTTTTTTGTAAGTTTAGGCTGCTTGACAAAAACGTCAAATGCAAAACCAAAATAATTGTGAAAAGATAAATGAAAAAACAGAAATCTATCTCAACTGTCATAAGATCAGCTGTTAGCTGTGTTACAAAAGTCGCCCAAAGAATTTTCTTGGGCTGAAACTCGTATCTCTTTCAGTTGAGGGGAGGTGATTTGCTCTCTCGTGGCCTCTCTCTTTTGCCAAATTTTTGTGTTGTGGAACAGGATTAGGCAGCTTTTCGTAGCTTTGGTTTACTTGAAAAAGTAAAGGAACAGACCTAATGTATTTCCACAAAACCAAAGATACGAACAAAGAAAAATGAAAACAAAACTACCCCTGTACAACTGGACAAAACAAAAACAACATACGATCACGAACCGATGTGCTACCCAGTGCTGCACTGCTGTTGGCTGCGGTCTCCACTGATGGAAAATTGTTGGCGGTGATTTCATGAATTGTTTTGAGCATAGCTCAGCTTCAGGATAACACAGAAGGATGATTTATAGCTCAAATTAATTTTAGAGGAATTTACTAAAAACATGTTCTTCTGTTTTTAAATAATTTTATAACATAAAATTTGGGCTTAATCCATTTTCTGCTACTTAAACTTCGAATGCTGAGCTCCTATTAATAACAGAGCATTTCTATTATGTTTTATCCTTCCCCGAGAAATGCAGATCATAATAGTGAAAACCGCATCCAAATCCGTTCAGTGGTTCTCGAGATTAGCCGGTCTCATTGTTGAAATACAATTCTCATTGGTAATGTTTAGTGCATTCCCATATAAAATTCCCATACAAAACGCAAATTTCGATTTCATCGATTTTCCGGCTTTTCCCTTGGGTTTTTCCGAATTTTCTTTTTTCGAACAAAACAAAACAAAAAAATTCGGCTGGGGAGCCAGTCCTATACTTCCCACAGTACACATACCGATCGAGTTGAAATAATATTATTTATTTTTATTTTTGCATAAAATAATTGGATAATCAATTTAATGTCAAAGAAAACATTTTTTCAATTTTCCCAGCAATTGTTCGATAAAGAGTTGTTGCGCGAACTCGAAAAGACATTTCTTAAATTTCCTCAGCATCCGCTAGACCGATTGTGCTCAATCAGCTCTAAGTTTTACGCTGACAAATAAAACAACAACAACAACACACACACAGACATCATTTCGAAAATGGGTGCAAACGATTTCTAGTGTATAGTAATGTCAAGCCCTGTTCATATCTCGAAACATTTTGATCGGACCGATTACAATACTTCCCCTACTAGGTGGGAAGTAAAAAAGAATCATCCAAATCGGTCGAGCCCTTCCTCGAGTTTAGGCGGGACTAACGCACACCAATTGATTTTTATATATAGAGATTAATGTTCATGT
This sequence comes from Matsumyia berberina, assembly GCA_917880715.2. Taxonomy (NCBI): domain Eukaryota; kingdom Metazoa; phylum Arthropoda; class Insecta; order Diptera; family Syrphidae; genus Matsumyia; species Matsumyia berberina. The sequence goes on from OU862870.1 coordinate 93,566,572, forward strand.
CATTTAAAAAAAAACAAAGGGATACAAATTACATCCCTTACCAGCATTCATAGAATACAAGGTGATTACTAACCGTTACTCGCACCCTATTCTGTTCAGATAAATAGTTTGTGTGTGATACGCAGCTTTTTTTTTTTTTCTGGTTCACTTTCATTGCTCTTGAAAAATGAAAAAAAAAACATGCTCCAGCTCTATTTTGTCCGCCAAAGCGAGAGTGAAACTCTATTGCGGTTATGAAATTTGGTGTCCGCGTCCGGTTATGAGGGGAGGCCGCTTATGAGAGGTGTCCGTAAGGAGAGAGTACACTGTATACAAATTTAATGGTTCTTTTCAATTTGACCTCAAAAAAAGTGCAACATATTCGGTCTCTTCGCGTACCCTCCTAAACAGCGAATTTTTACGAAATCCTGTTCCAAACATTTCGTAGTTTTTCGTAAAAGAGAGCGCCTCCGAGAGAGTAAGAAATTTCCCCATGCTGCGAAATTTAGTGCAAGAAATTTCTTTGGGCTGCTTTATGGAATCTGTCAAATTTGCCAAACCGCTGTTCGTCATTTTTGTGTGGAATTAAAATTGTGAGATATTGGAGAATTCTGAAACATGCGAAGTTCCAGGGAATCAAAAAAAAAAGTTTACTTTACTTAGCCACTAGGCTTATTTGGAATTGCAACAGTTGTAGGCAATCAGTCGAAAATCAAAAAGAATCAAGTCCTGGTGCAGTGTTCTAGTTATAACGGTGTCCGCTTGAAACGATCACAGTTGTATTGCAATTGCTGTTAATATTCTGTGTATTTTTTTAACGTTGCAACAGATAGAAAAAGGAATTGTAGTGCCGTTAAGTTTATTTATCTATAAATGTTTTTCGCAATAAGCGTTTGACGAACTCTTGCTCATTAGGCGAGTACAATAGATCTTACAGGTCGTAGTGCATCCGAGCCTTAGCGTCGTATTCGTTGCGTTTAGTTTATGTTTTGTTCAGTAATGTCACTTTTGGATGTATCGGCGTGAAAATGAGAAATCAACTCGCAAATAGCTGTATATTTGGTATGCACCAACTGTGTCCTTACTACAACCGTGAAAAAATGCCATATGAACGACGTAGTGCTCCGCGACGAATTTCTTTCCTAAAAAGTGCTCCGCGGCCAAAACAGATTGAGAACCCCTGTTGTAGACAATCAAACCCGTCATAAACAAGTTGGTCACATACACTGGTGAATTTCTTCCAAATTAATTATTATTTTACAAGAATACTTAATTCAACCTCTCGCGGGAGAAGATTTTAGCAAGTTTCTCTGAAAAAATTAGTCCGCTCCTTAATATCTCCAGCATAGTGGAACAATTCGCTTCCGTGTTTTAAAAAAGCGTATCAAAAATTGGGATATTAGGGAGAGTGCGTAGCAGCGTAGCAAATTTTACTTTTTTTGGAAATCGGGTAGCAGTTTTGCTACGATCGTGGCAGCACTGGATGCCATAGGAACGAAGTCACACGTACCAACTTGAAGGAATAAAAAATCGACTGGGTTTGGCTGGCTGGGAATCGTCTAAATTAACGACTGGCTAGCTAGGCTTCAAAAAAACACGCGTAATGTACCGTTGTTTGTTTTTATTTTTATGCGACTTCAATATCCAATGAAAGTGAAAATGAAGAAACAGATAAGGAATGTATTGATAAGAAGAAGAATCCTGGGCAGAGTCCACTGAATAACTTAAAGTGCCATATACATATTTCAATCCATACTAATTTTTCACATTAATAAAATAAAATCTAAATACATATATCAAAAATACTTATTTTTTATTTATTCCTTAATTTGGCTTAAATAAGCTTAATAACACTTTAAAAGTTGTTTCAGGCAAGTATTACTTCATTAGGACAAAAAAATATTTTTGAGCGGTTTTTCGAGGCAAATATCCCTATGTGGGGCGTTCAGTACTAAGGTATATGCCTTAAATTGCCCATACATAAATTCGAGGCAAACATTATTTTTATTATTGATTTAGAAACAAAAATGCAAGAAATAACTTTGCAAACAAAAGAATGTGAATAAAAACCAATTAGAAAAAAATTACAACATTGTTGTGAGTTGTCAAACGCGCGACGAAGTAGAGAGTACAAAGTCGCAAGGACAATCTTTAGAAATGTGCGGTATAAATTTTGGAAAATCCAGTTTTCTCGCATGGCCAGCTCTACGTTGCATGTTCACGAGTCGGAAAACTATCTGCACGTTTACACGAGCGTAAAGAAAAAAAAAACATCAAGAATGTTGATTACCAAAAAGGATTGCAATAAACTTTTTAATTTTACCCAAATTGTTAAAAAAAAAGTTATTTTTAATGCCTGGTTAAGCGGGCGGGGTTTAAGCTGGTATACCCATAAAATATTTTATTTTTCGAAAATTTGGTGACCATAATCGTGATGGTCACATTGATTTTGTGTGACACCATTTAGGTGTCAAATTCATATAGAATCATTGTTATTTTTAATTGTTAGTGAAGAAGAGGTGCAAATTGCGAAGTTCTACAAAAATATTTACCTCTCTGCAATTATTTTATAACGCTGATGATGAACATGTGGTCGCCTTGGGTCAGTGGTTAGTGCGTTGGATTGCTGACCGAGCGGCGTGGGTTCAAGCCCCAGCCAGGTACAGCGAACATTTTTCGCGGGGAATGACAAGCCTCCGGGAGTATAAACTGTCATGAAAGAGCTTCTCAATTCGCAGTTCGGATTCGGCAATAAATTGTAGGTCCCTTCCATTCGTGTGAAAAATGTAACATGCGCAACATGAATGGTTGCGAGAAGCTAGGCCTTGGCTCATTCCGAGCTGTCGAGCCAGCTATTTATTTTATTATGATGATGAACATAATAATTCAAATGTACGGCTGCTTCCACATAATTTGAGAAATAGTATAAATATTTTGGAACTTCCAAATTCTATGCAAGTACTAACAAACTAATATTTTTGGTGTCACCAAATGTTTTTATTTTTTTAATTCAGATTTTTAAAACGTTTTCGATTGACAAATGTGGCTTTTATGTGTGTTTAACGGTTGTTGGACACGTTGGACAAAGTGGAACACGGGCTTCATATATTCCACCAATTCTTCAACTGGTTGCAACACTAAATTTACTTGGTGGTCAGGGCCCGCCCGAGCCTAATTTGCGCCTGTGCAAGCCTCGCCTTTTGCGCCCCTCATTCGTGATTAATTAATTGAACTCCACGATTTCGCGCAACTAATACAAAACCCCCCCAAAGAAATGTAAGTTCAACGAAAAAACAATAGAATAATGTGCTTCTCTGTTATAAATATTTTGAATTATTTTAACCAGAATAAAAGCGCTACCAGCTAAAATAATATTATATTATTATTATGCCACTAAAACATCACATTTTCAAAATGAAAATAATGACTGGCATGAACAATGAAGTGGGGAAAAAGTACACATGGAAAAAAAAGACTCACACGAAGAAATGGACTCAACAGACTGGGTTAAACCAAAGATAAATATAATACCAAGCAATTGGTACTCAAAATTAAGAAAATTAAAAAGCTCTTACAAGTGTTATACTCTGTCCCACAAAAATTGTCAGTACAGACCTTATGCGGGAGCTTTTTTTCAAACACTGGTGCCGTTAGATGTTTTCCGGGCACTTAATGCGAGAAATTGCCACTGAAATACAAACCAAACCACTGACTTACACAGATTTTGTTTGTGTAATTCTCCCAAAAGTGGGCGCCGTGCCTCAGTGGTTAGTGCGTTCGACTGCTGACCGAGCGGCGTGGGTTCAAGCCCCAGCCAGGAAAAACACCAAACATTTTTTCGCGGCACCACCTCTCGTCGGGGAATGACAAGCCTCCGGGAGTATAATCTGTCATGAAAGAGCTTCTCACCTCGCCGTTCGGAGTCGGCAATAAATTGTAGGTCCCTTCCATTCGTGCAAACAATACAACACGCACAACATGAATGGTTGCGAGAAGCTAGGCCTTGGCTCATTCCGAGCTGTCGCGCCAGCTATTTATTTATTATTATTATTTATTTAATTCTCCCAAAATTCGAGTACATCTCACCATAACCAGTCTGCCACACAGCTGAGGGCAGAATGATCGTGTTGTCGTCATCAACTCTCGCTGTGTGTGCTGAAAATATGTATATGTATGTATGTATATAATATCGAAACAGAGTTACCGTTATCCAGTCAACGCAAATCGTGGCAGCTTTTTTTGTGGATTTTGTCAAAGAGCTTTGACATTTTGTGCTTTTGAGAACAAATAAATGAATTTGAGTATGTGAGGGTGTTGCCGCTTAATTTTTGGTTTTTTTCATTTTCTTATTGTTCTGGGAAACCCGGTAAAATGCGGTTAAATTTTTTTCGGTTTTGTGCTTTGTAATGAAGGTTTATTCCCGCTGGATTTTGAAACATTCAATTCAGTCACAGTTCTATAAGTGATCATATTTATTAGATTAAATGCGTTATAGTGATATTGTGATACATCAAAATACTTGAAAAAATGCCTTCTACAAAATATTAAAATTTCAGCAATATCGAGTCGGTTTTCATTTCGTAAACAATTATTTCTTTTTTCGTCAACAAATTGTTTTGTTTTTAAATCAGCAGATGGTAACCATACGGTTGTTACTCTCCGATTTTTTGCGATTTGTCATGTATACTATGGTAACTCTGAAATAGCTTTAAAGAGTGACAGATTTATGTAAGCTCTTGCAACCAGAGTGAGAGGCAAACGTCCTATCTTCCCTGTACTGACAATTTTTGTGGGACAGAGTATAGTTCTTCTCTTTTATTGGTTAAAAGTAAACAAAAATATATTTATTTAACTGCAGCTAAATATTACTTGTTTTAGTTCTCTCCGTAATTTATTGAAATGTACTGAAGTGGAAAGTAAATATTCCACTTTTCGGAATAAGTCAAATATTCTTACGCTGATGGTAATGCTGAAAACGAGTTTCTGTTCATCTTTTTCCCTTCCCTTTTTTTATTTTGCGAAAATGGGATTCATATCCAAAAGAAAAAAAAAACAACAAATACCATAAAGCTCTGTGAGCGAAAGAACTTTTGAGAGCAGAAAGATATTGTTATAGGACGCCCGCCATACAAAAATTTCCGTGCAAAAATTTATATTGAATGATCTTTGGTTAAGCCCATCACTGGATCGCGAAATCGTATGAGAAAATAACATTGAAGTTGAGTGTCAAAGGAAACGAGTTGAGTAAAATTCTAAACAAAAATATTAACAGAGTGTGCAAGTTTGAAATCAGCACCCTGTTGGTGATTCAAAATTAGTACACTGTTCTGTTAGCGCTCTTCTTCTATATCCACATACAACAAAGGGGTGGAGATGGAAAAAAAAGTTCATATACATTAACTCTAGTCTCTGAAACTGGTACAGTGAGTGAAATGACATAATAACATCCACAGTGCTAAATAAGAATACAATTTTCTGTTGTCGATTTCAGTAGATTTTACGAGACGGCCATGGGGTTCGGCACCCTGTGCATTTGCACACCTTGCACATATGTGACTATAAACTATCACCTTAGAGGATTCCACCCCAGTATGAATTTTAAGATGGCCTTTGGTGGCATGGTTTTTTTTTAAATGTTCTTCAGATGTTATTTAAAGTTTATGTAAATTCAGTGATGGAGAGAAAGAAAGGGTTATTGAGGATAGTTAACCTTCGCATTTATACTACCCGGGTAGATAATTCGATTTTCACTTGCTATTAACTAAGCGAATTTTCATCAAATCTGGAAGCGCTTCCGACTCAGTTGTCAAGTTTTTGATTTATTGCAGAAAATGTAAATAAAAATGTTTTTAGAGCAGTTCTTCACATGTTTTCTTCTTGTTTGTCTTTTTATGTATGTAAGTTAAGAGGTTAGGTGGGTTTCGGGGCAAAAAAAAGCGTATTTTTACTGATTTTTTTTATATATATCAAATGAAATATTTCATTCAAACAATTTTTCATATCAAAGATACATATTTAACAAGTACTTTGTGAAATTTTTATTTAAAAATTTGAAAAATTCAGTCAGTGGGACCTCATTTCCCTTGACCTCTCAAAAAAAGGTCTCCCGGCGTAGTCAGGATAACTCAGGACTGGTTCATCCGAAATTGAAAAATAAATGTTTTTCTGTTAGTAGATATATAAAGCTTGAACTTGAACGAAGGTAAAAACAAAAACTTGAAATTAGAATTTTTGGCGGAGTTGTGAACAAAAAAACCCATTTTTTGGTTGAATTTTCACTACATTTTGCCTCATAAAATAAGTTGTGATAAAAAATCCTTCATTCAGGTTCTAGATAATGTTATTCTGAACAAGTGTACATTTCAATAACATCGGTTCATAACTTTTTGAGAAATCTTGACTACCGATTTCGAAAATAGAGTTTCGAGAAAAACGCGATTGAAGTGCGACGCGCCAGTCTGACGTGGCCTGATGGGCGGAACTTCCGTAGCGCCTATCTCTTAGAATTTTACTCTGATCGATTTGAAATGTTGGGAGCATATTCTAGACATATTGTACTATTTTAATAGGATAAAAAAAAAACATTTTTTGAAATTTTGAAACCCACCTAACCCCTTAATAGTATCTTCTCTAGCAGAAAGCCCTGGCAGCTAGCGCTTTACTGTTTTTCAATTATTGATTATGTTATTTATTTATGTATCAATAAAGTTATAATAATAAATAATAATAATCATAGGTATTTTTGTAAGGAGCAACGATGTTCTTCACAATCCGCTCGCAGACTTCCTACTTTTCCGGTGTAAATTTGGCCATTCGTTGAGGCATCGTAAGCCCACCAGATCTTTATACCCTATTTTGCTGGTTTTCATTGCATATATCTATTGAGTGAACTTATATACATATATCCAAACAACTACTCGTCCACAGTAATGTTCTCATAAGGCTTGAAATGGGCTCTCAGATTCGAGTTGATGATCTCCTTATCTTGTGCCTTGTCTTTGGACTGGAGAATGGCTCTTATAAACAGGTAATCAAAACGAATAAAGGCTATGATGTTTTGGAATCGGTTGACAGACATGGTTGCACGAAAAAGAGACAAAGAACTCCGTTTCCAAAGTTCGCTTACTTTTTGTTAGTTTGATTTCTGGGAACTCAACACAGGCAAAATTGCAAAGAAAGCAATCAACTTTTTATCAGTAATTGGAGTCCATGTATCAGCCGTTTTGGTAGGATCTTTGGAGTTTCATTCATGTTACAAATTTTTTTTTTTGTTGTTGGAAAATCTACAAATTTGGTTTCTAATGAACGGGCTCATAATACATAAAAAATGTATCTACTGGCTATAGATTTCTGTTAATTGGGTAACGCCCCATTAGGGCCTATTCACTAATTATGTATATACAGTAAACTCTCGATTTTTGCAACTAATGAAAACACGACTCTGTTGCAAAACTCGAAAAGTTGCATTAATCGAACAGAAAATGAAAACACTTTAAAAGGGCTTACACTGTGTAAGCCTTTTTTTTGTGTAAGTTACCCAATATATTCTGTGTTGTAAAACTAAAACAACAGATGTTTTTCTAAAATTTCACTCTTTTTTTTTTAAAGTATGTACACCTTCTTTTCAAAGTTGCGAAAATCGAGAACTTTTTTGGGATGAATCCAGTACGTGAGTTGTAAATATCGAAGTTGCAAAAATCGAGAGTGCACTGTATATAGCATCCAAATTTGCATCTGCCTTATCAGAAAAATATTCTTCGTCGCTATCAGCGCTTTTGCCTGGGTCAGCATATTCCGAAAATATTCTTGCTTTCTTCATAAGTCAAACTAATCCGGAAAAAAATTCATTATACACTAAACACATAGCAGTAGAGTACATCAAAACATTCTCGTGAATCTCATACCGTCATAAGTATGGGTGAATTCTATAATGCAGTGTTGCGGCAGTGTTGCAGCAACAAAAAAGCAACGAGTTCAAAAACGCAGCATGTTGGCAGTGTTGCTCAAATCAAGGTTTTTTTTTTTGCAACACTAACGCAACCAATCGTCAAAACCGAGTAATCTGTGCATCAGTTATTTTGCTGTTGCTTCGTTTCGTTGCGGTTAAGGTTTTTCTTGTTAGCTATTATTATTTACATTTCTATTCAATAATTCTGCGAAAAATGGATGAAAGGTAACATATGTATAACAATTTTAATGTTTTATTTACATACATAGTATGCAAATATTTATTTAATTATTTCCTTTTGTGATCGTGAAATGAAGAAAAATAAATCATCGGAATACAGGCTATTAAATTATGATTTTTGAAGTTATGACTCTTTTGAACACGTCCAACATTTTTACCACTGCCCCTTATTTTTTTATTGTTCCTTCTCTAAACATGTTTTATTAAGAAATTATGTTTCGGCTCTAAATTTTTCATAACATTGGTCGCGTTCGTCGATCTAGGCAAAGTGCTTCATATGCATCCAATCGATTTCTATTGGCTGAGAGTGACAGAAGACGAATCACTTTTTTTTGAGGTCTTTCAGAACATGTCTGCCAGCAATTGCGACTATGAGTTACCTCTACACTACATGGCAGCTTAGCTCCATTAGAGCTCCCAAAGAGAAAATGGTAGGGTGTGAGGGATTCATCGTCGGTGGTCTCTAGTGAAACATAGGTCAATGGCCTAGAGTTGAGTACGCTTTCGACTTCCATGAGTGCGCTTCGTAGAGTTTCATCACTAACTCTCTGTGAGGGAAGAATCTAATAAAGAACGGTTTTAATAGATCGTACCAGCCTCTCACAAACACCACCCATGTGAGGGGCACTCGGAGGATTAAAATGCCACTTAAGATCTGTCGATAAAAACTCTTTTACAACCTGACCCAAGTCAACCTTTTTAAGCTCTTCCCGTAATTCCCTTTCCGCACTCTGAAAATGTGTGCCTTTGTCACTGAAAATTTCCAAAGGAGTCCCACGACGAGCGATAAAATTTCTGAAATACATTATATCTATCTATGTGCACCGCACGGATAGTGAGGCAGGTGTTTCGCCTCCCAACAATGACTATTATAGGACCAAAAAAATCCCCTCCAACTAATGAGAAAGGCTCGGCAAAGGCACTTAACCTTGCGCGCGGGAGATTTGTCATCTCAAGAATGCTAGGACGAACGTGTTGGATTTTGCACCTCTGGCACTGTCTTCTCACTAACTTCAGTAGAGCTCTGAGGTTGAAGATGTAAAACCTTTGACGAATTTCGTTTAAGGCTGTCTTGTGATTACAGTGATGATATTTGCGGTGGTAGGAATGAACAATTAAGGAGGTAATGCGATGGGACTTTGGCAGGATAGTTGGCGTTTTGCAATCCTGGTCTACATCTGCGAAAGTAATTCTACCTTGCATCCTTAAGACTCCATGCTCATCCTGAAATGGAGACAGCTTGGCGAGAGGGCTGCTGCTGGAAAACAATTTCTCCTTCAACCAGACTATTTCATCCGCATATTCCGGATGAGCTTGCCGAAATAGTTGCAACTGTGACATCTTAATTGCGTCCGCTTTTAAAATGACGTTTGCCTTTGTCCTTGGCTTTACTCTATTCCGCAATTCCTCTATAGATGCGATTACGTGATCCCAAAGTCCGAAATAAATTCCTCCATGTCCGAAAGCGATTTTCATCTATTCATTTACAACTCGTATGGATTTCGGTTATGTGCAAAACGTGTGGACGAAACTCGCCACAGTCAGTAAGTTTAACTGCAGGCATCTGAGGCCTTTCGAAGAAACAAGCGTCCGCGTAATCACTCGTCCGTTGCATTCCAGTATGGATGCGCTGTCCATTTAGTCGCCTTGTAATCGATGTTTAGCTTTGAGGGAATCCATCTCCATTCCGATATATTAGATGTTTCTAGTATCTCTCCTACTCTGTGCATGACGAACTGTTGAAATTTTCGAGGGTCGGCTCGAATCCGAGAGAGTACAGTTTTTGAATCAGACCACAGAAATCGTTGGCTTATAGTGAAATTATGGGCACCGTACTGATTCAACTGCTCTTGGTTTGCTACTAATAAAACATCATTCCTTAAATGAGCAATCGCACTGGACCGCACTTGGTGAAACATTTCATCGATGTCTCCACAAAAGTGCCCTGGGCGGCACTTGAGTGAGGTTGATTCTCCAAATTAGTTCTTGAATAGTCGTATTTGTGCATTATGTTGATTATGTTTCAGTGAGAAACCATCAATGTTACATCGTCTGGATTTATTACAAGCAGAGTGTGGGTGCTTGCCTAAAGAAATGTTTGTTTTTTTTTAAATGAAATTTCCAAGTCCCGGGAGTGCTCAGACTCATTATCGGTCCATTGTACTCCCAGGCAGAAACCCCTTTTTGGTGGAGTGGTTTGTTTTTGTTTCGGTGGCTATGGCTACAGTTCGGGGTACAAGTAAACACACTACCCACTACACAGTGCCACCGGTCTTGGAGGCGGCTGGTGCTTAGCCTTGGCGATCATTTAGGTCGCCCAAACAACATGCGGAGGATTTTGATGACATCCGAAACCATTGTTGGAAGTAAAAGGCGGTTCTTCACAGCATGCAATGCTCGACCACGAGGACATTTCTGCAGCCTTATCAAATAAAGGATGCAGGAAATAAAAATAGGCCAGTCTTCTGGTGAATCGTTGAACATAGGCAAATCTTTAGGAATTGCCTGTCTGATCGCTTACTGAGTGGCAGAGAGATCAGTAATTTCCTTAACGGAGCTGAACACGGTGCCATGGTCCACATTTGCGGTTTGACGATAAGCCGTTTGAACTGTTGGGGGGAAAATTGCTCTTGTTTCGATCTTGCGAAGGTATATATTGAGCATGGTTGCGGCGAATAGGTGCGTTTGAAGCTCGGCAACAGTTGCCATAGGTCAATGCAACTTCTATTCCAGTCGTGGTTGTCACTGCATTAGTTGCAGCGGTGGAATGGGCTTTCTTTATCCATTTATTTATAAAACGGCTACGATCTACTACTGTCCTCGGAATCATCTGCTTTCGCCAGAATTTTGTACTTCTCTTTCAGGTTTTTTTTGGTCGCTTCTTTCCCGAAGTTGTGTCTCCTCTTCTAGCTGGTGAATGCGGAGTTTTTTTCATTTTTCTTGAGGTGTCCGATATCGACGAGAGCGTTGATGATTCGGATAAATAGTTTGGCGTTTGGGCTTCGGCTTGCCCTGGGGCTGTGCTGCCACATGGTACGAGATTTGCGGTGGAGCTGGCACGATGACTTGAACCACAGCTTGCACTTCGTTTTCGGCACACGTATTACAGCAGCAATTTCGTTCTGCTACCGTCGCGTCAACTTGGGCACAGTGGTAGTGGAACCAGCCGTCGCATTTATCGCAGGCTGTCATCTCAAGTGTGTTGACTCGATCGCACAACTTGCAAATAAACTCTTCGGCGTCGACCCTGCATATTTGCTTCTTGTTTTTTTTGACATCTTATATAAGATTTTTTTAAGAATTGTTTTTAAGAATTGTTTTTAAGCATTTTACAGCCTGTTTGAGGGCTTAAAAAAATCTTAAATTTTATTTCTGTTATACTTTTTACAAATATTTGTACAAAATTCTTATTTTACCCTAGTTAACAATTCTGTGTATATGATCGACTGCCCACGACGGGGACAAAGTTTAAAAAGAGAAGAAAATGCATACATGTTTTTTTTTTGAGGTTATGATTTAAGAAATGAATGAATAAAATGAATGAGCGCGTTCTATTTCTCAAAAATCTGAAATTTCAGATGAACGGAGCATAATGATTGGACGAGAGCCTGTCACGTGCCAGAAAAACAAGAGGTCAGCGACTGGATTGTTAGTCTAAAAATTTTTGTTATTTCAAATTTATTCAACTGCTGTATTTTGCAAAATCGCCAATAAATATGCATATTTTAGCTACATAAAACATCTTGCGTCCCTAATAAGTAATTATTATGCACACAGTTACATTTCATGCGCAAATTCGATGGGAAAACAGAAAGTAAATATGCAATTTTTGCATTATTGTCAATCAGCTGTTGTCTTGTTTTTCAGTCATGTTTCAGCGTTCCATATTCTAGTCTATCTGAGATTTCAGATATCTGACAAATGGAACGCGCCCAATGAAATTAATGACATATATGTTCAACTAGTTTGAGGCGCTAGCGCATGTGTAATTTTGCTATGACAGTAAAGATGGCGCCAACAAGACATGTACTTATTTAAAAAAAAACTAGCTATCCTTTTAGATAAGACGTTACCGACACCATATGCTCGAAGCTTTTTGACAAGGGATTGTGCCACACTCTATCGAATTTTATGGAGATATCAAGAGCGACTACTCTACCTTCACCGTACTGATAAATGCATTGATTCTATTTGTTGAACAGAAAAACCATGAGGTCGCCTGTGAAACGCTGTCGACGAATGCCATATTGGCGGCCATTGAGTATATGGTTCTTGTGGTTGACAATGCTTTCCATGACTTCAGAGAGAACTGACGTTAAAGCTATGGGTCGGTAGTTCGACGGGGATGTTTCATCCCCTTTTTAGGAATTAGCTGAACGTGTGTAAGTTTCCACCTATCCGGAAAGATGCCTGTAGATTAGAAGGTTTGGCCAGAGAACACCTCTTTAAAATAATGGGAGAAATCCCATATGGATCTGAAGATTTGTTACTATTGAAATCTTTAAGGATTCGAATTACTCCACGGGTTCGGAAAAATATTGAACACGGTTCAACACGTTTGTTTCCTTTGTTTTAGATTGTTTACATTAATAATGTTTTTATCTATTTCGATGTACTGCTCATTCTTGGTATTTATTATGTTACAATTATTTTTGAAAATAACATATTTACTTATTTTTAATTCTTGTAATATTTTACTTGTCTGAACGTTTTAGAGGTCTCTTAATATTGCTTACATGAACATTTTGAAGCTTATATTTCTTAAATTTAGGCTCGTCTTTATGTCTAAGAGATTTATAGTTCCAAATGTAACCTTCTTCTCGATTTTCTTCGTAATTCTCTCGATTCATATTTCGTTTGTCTAACACTTTTTGTTTATTTTCGTATAACCTTTTCTTGATAATTTTGTAATCTATTTTGTTTTACTGAACAATGAGGGGAATTGTTTTAATTGCTGAGTAGTAGGAGTTATTGTAATATTTTATAGCTTTAAATATTTGAGTTCGAATTGGTAGTTTATCGTCTAAATTTAAGGCTCTAATAAGTTCAGAAATCGTGTTATTGACTATTCGGCTTTGTGATTTGGTATTCGATGGTTTCTTCTGTGCAAAATTCTCTAATATTTTTTGTACTACTTTTTGATTTTGTTTTTTATTGATAAGAAATGTCTAAGTTTCTCGATTATGGTTATTTGGTTATTCTTGTCTTGGAAGTAAAAACTAACTATATTAATATAGATGTCTACATGAACTATTTCATTAATCATTGATGGGGTTTCAGTAAACTGAAATTGCTTTTTAATGGGGTTTATGTCATACTTGGCGCCTAAATATATGTCGCAATATGTAATTTTGTGGACTGCTATTTTCAGATGAAGATTATAGATTTTATACTTTATTCCTTCATATGTTGGTATTATTCCTAATGTCCTGACTCATTTTTGTGGAAGAGAGCTATTTGTTTGCTTCATGTACATATCTTCCTCCTCTATATTCGACGCAAAATAACTGCACTTTACGAATTTGACATTATTATCATCGGAAAATAAATTAACTATAACATTTGGTAATCTTATAGGGTGGCCATGGTGCATTGGTTAGCATCATCGCTTGTCAAGCTGAAAGTCCGGGTTCAACTCCTGATGTCGGAAAAACATTTATTTCTTAAATAAGTAAAAATCGATAAACTTTGAAAGCTGATGGCGTCTCTACTGAGAAGGCATAACATTGGCAGTAGAGTGTCTTGGCTTCAAGAGTTGATTGAGCGAACACTGAGTATGACATCAGGAGATTCGAAACAATTCCTGTGAATTAAGCAATGACAAAAAAGAAAAACACCACAAATGTCCCCATTGGACGCCAATGAAAAAAAACTTAACGAAACCTGAGTTTCAAACCACTGTACCTCGCTCGCGGTGTGTGTATAACATTATAAGGGTATTCATTCCCCTTGATCCGCGCGTGGATTATAAAAAAAAAAATCTATTATACTCATGATCTCTAAGTTCCGAAAAATATATATTTTGCCTAATATGCTTATATATCGCCGTATTTTTTTATCTGCATTGTTGTTATCCAAATCCTGTCTGTGAATGAATGTGCGCATGTTTTTAAAGGAAATCATATATTCTTCTTTCTTTTCCTGCAATATGATTTGAGTCTTGAAGCGATTTATCACTGTTTCTAGTATTGGGATATGATCGTTTAAATTCCCTTCTTGCGTATGATTTGTTTGCATATCTATGGACTCATTGTTATTTTCTTCAAAACTGTTTACATCAATGGCTTTTTTAAACGAGTTTTCCAGAGATATGCTCAAATTATCAGCACTATCATCGACCGTATTTTTTTCGTTGTTATCTATATTTATGCGACTAATCAATATTAATGTTATAATCACCTAATTGAATGAACCATCTTTGCAGTCTAGGGTTTATGTCTTTGCCTATGTATTAAGTGTATAACCATTTTATTGGTTGATGGTAAAGCGAATTCTTTTCTGTATAAATACGGTCTAAAATATTTTGTTCCTCATATTATGTCTAACTAATTCTTTTCCTATTGTTGCACAGTTGCGTTCGTGGTCATTTAATGTCCTCAAAGCTTAACAAATTGGATGGTCAAAGTTGATAGGTAGGTAGTTATGTTATGTGGCTGTACATGGGAGGCACAGACAAACGTAGGCCAAGCAAGGTCCTTAGTGATACTACTGGGATATACCCTAGGTGCCACTCCGGCTAATGAAACCATTTGGAGCTCTTAATAAAGCTGAGGATACTGTTGATATTAGTATGTGATAATTCGCCTAGATTGTCGAAGTGGTAGGCTCCTAGATAGAGCTTCCTTCTTTAGGACAGGGCAAAGCAATAACGGTGCTAATGAGCGAACTATTGTGCAAGATGCGACTTTAAGATCGAGTGAGGTTTAACAGAGGCCATAACTCTCTGGAGGTACGGCATGTGGTACCGTTCTTGGGAATGTCCCTATGACCGAGTACACAGCATAGGTGAATGTTAAAATGTTCAGCCATCTCAGTGAGAGACGAGCGACAATCTGAGGTGGCTATTGATGTATATGTTACTGATTCCAGAGATTTTACAGCAGCCTGGCTATCGGTATAAATTGTGATTTCCTTACAGGACACCACATTATGCCTAAGCCAGGCTTCGTTGATCGCCATAATTTCCGCCTGAAAAAACGCTACAATGGTCGGAGAGACGGAAGGAAATGCTCAAGTTGAGCACTTCGGAGAAAACACCACCACCCCCTCCGTTCTCGGTTTTGGAGGGGATAGATGTCCGAATTATTATATTAAAGTTCAGCTTAGATGGTGTATAGTCGGTGTTTTCCGGGATGAATGTTAAGGGATCCAAGATCGAGGAGTGGCCAATATGGTTGTTTGACCATTGAGAGGAGGCCTTCAGTCTGAGGGCTGCGCTAGCAGCTGACTGTTTGCCAAAATTATCCAAGGGAATCAGATGTAGGAGCACGTCAAGTGCCGCTAATGGGGTGTTCCTTAGTGCTCCGTTACTGCATATGCAAGCTGATCTTTGCACTTTTCCCAATAGGTTACGGTGTAGGACTTTTTCTAAGGCCATCCACCAGACGATCACACCATATAGAAGAATAGGTCTGATAACAGACATGTAGAACCAGTGCGTAGTGCGAGGTTGCGGGCCCCATTTTTTACCAATGGCTTTCCTGCAGCAGTAGAGCGCCACAGTGGCTTTTTTAACGCGTTCAAGAGTGTTGACTTTCCAGTTTAGTTTACTGTCAAGAATGAGACCCAGAAATTTAGCTTCTTTAACAAAGCGCAGCCTGGTGCCGTTTAGAGAGGGCGGTTTCGGTGATTGTTTCCATGAAGCTCGTTGCTCCTTCCTCAGTTATTTTTTGTAAAGTGCGAGAGATACTTTATAAGAGTCCCAGTCGAAAGCATCTCTGGAGCTTTTGGCTTTATTAAAATTTTGTCTGCAGCTTTTCTTAAGGGCACTGAGTGACGCATCCCACCAAGGTGGCTTGTTCTTGCCGCGTGGTTTGCGGAGTGGGCAGGCCACTGACATAGCGCTGTTGAGACCTCGGTAAGGTTATCAACGATAGAGTCGAGCTCTACAGTGCTTCTAGGAGTGCTCGGCAGAGATGGAGGAAGTTTGTTGATCAGAGTATTCCTATAGAGAGACCAGTTTGTTTTCCGATAGCTTCTGAAAGTTTTTTGGTCTGGTGAATGGTCCGAGAGATACAATTGTAGGTAGCGGTGGTCAGAGAAGGAGTGCTCCTCTGAAACGCTCCAGTCCTTGACCAAGCCAGAAATAGAATCGGAGGCAAGGGTTATGTCCAACACCTTTCCGGTAATAAAGGTAGGAGTGCTATCTCTGTTGCATAGTGTGCGGGTAGTACTTAGTATAAAATCAAAAAGTGATTCACCTCGCGTCGGAACTACCGCATATTGTATGATGTGAATTTGCGTCGCATTCAATAATGAGGGTAGCTTTTCGTCCCTCCGCTGCCACAATGGCCCACCTCAGGTTGTCCAGGGGCAGCAGTCCCATCTGGTCGTGTGCAAGGTACGCCGAGGCCCACCAATACTTCCTGGTGTGGAGTTCCATATTGGCCACCGTCGTATCGGGATCGCTATAATTGGAAAGCAGAAAGATGTTAAGATTGGTCTTCGCAAGGATACAGGATCTTGCTTTACCTTGGTTCCTTGCGAAGAGAAGTTTATAATTTAGAGTCCTAGTCGCAACATCAGGGGTCTTAGTGATTTTCTCCACTTTGACATCGTTCTTGTGGAGCTTGAGGGTAATTGCCATGAAGCCATAGCTAATCACCCTCCCAGAGCTGATAAAGGAAGGAAGCGACTTGTCGTTGATGATGATAACGACTCCTCTGGTTTGGCTCTTTGGCTCGTCCAGCCAGCCAATCTTCCAGTTCTCGGTAGGGAGGTCTGGGTTGCTGGTTCTGAGTTTACCTGTTTGTTTGCCCAGGTGAGAAAGGTCTTCTGTCTTTCCAACCTATTCTCCCTAGGGACCTTCTCGATCCTTTTGATCAGCCTGAATGCTGTACGACGATCGGTCTTAGCAGCCAGAGTCGTTGCGGCCGACCTTTCAGGTACCTGGACCGAAGATTTAACAGGGCGAGTAGCGCGACAATCGACACCGAGACCAGGTTTGGATGCCAGAGTTCCGGAGGTCGACGCTTCAATTGCTCCAGTTACTTTATCCGAGTTACCGGACGTTTTTGAATTGACGTTCACATTTACATTAAGATTTTGGTTTTTGTTCATAATTAAACCCACGAGTGGCGGAGAAGGGAAGGTCAGCCTGCACATAGATCCGCATTGTACAGTTCTAGAAGCAATTTGACTGTCTCTAGGACTAGTTTCGATTTTATCGTGGCTGAATTCAGTGCTTTCAGCGCAGCTTGAATATCAGAGAAGATAAAAATGGTTTTGCCACGTGGATTAGAGAGCAAGTTTAAACTTGTGCACTGGTTTATGGCAAATATTTCTGTCTGGAAGATCGATGAGTATGTGCCTAGACTGACCGATAGGTAGGTGCTAGACGATTCCGAATATTCCAGCCCCAGATCCACTGTCCATTTTAGAGCCGTCAGTATACCATACTTGATCATGCTCTGTGGGACGGGGTTTGAATTTTTCCCAGTCGTCACTAGGGGGGATGACTACTGAGTAGTTTCGTTTGAAGCAGTACCTTGGGAGAAAATCATCCAACGGCATGCTGAACTCTCTGCTTTGGAGCAGGGAGGAAAGCAAGTTAAGGTGACCATCAGGGGGATGTTCGGAGCTGATGTTGATTAGATGGAAGAGCCTGTGCAGGCTGAGTTTTGCCTGGGTTTGGACATGGACTCGAATAGAGGTAGACCGACATTGGCATTAAGCGGGGCGGTGGGGGTTGAGCGCAGCCGGTCATGCAGACTTCAGCTAAGCGCTGAACGCGTTCCAATTTCTTGGCTGTGGTGGCCTCATCGTCTTTGTTTACCAGACTATTGCCGCATAGGCCAGAGTGGGTCTGACGACCAAGGTATAGTTGCAACAGTTGTTGCCACAGATGCGGCGACAGGTCCACAGTGCTCGCGTGGCTTTTCCAGCAGTCCGGTCGATTTGGGGGTACCAGGACAATTTGCTGTCCAGGATAACACTTTACTTCTTGTGAAAACTGAATGGTTTCGCCATAGATAGGGGGGCGAATTAAAGGATTTATGTTTCTTCTTCTGTAAAAAAGAACTATAGTTGTATTCTTGGGATTTACAGATAGGCCTTCTTTTGTGCACCATTTCTGTATCTCAGATAGTGCGTATTGGAGCACTCCTGAAACAGGGCTTTCATATTTGCCACTGACAATGACCGCCACATCGTCTGCATAGCCAATGACCTCGATCCCTAGGTTTTTTAGGGACCGAAGTAGGTTGTCAATGAGAACTTTTCCACTTGTGCTGGTCCATGGTTCCTGCACAAGGGCAATGGATAGGCCCCTTGAATTCATCGTCTGTGCCAAGACTTGATTTGAACAACCTTCATCATTCAAATTATATTGAAGTTAAAGGGAATCGGATGTCTCGCGTGTTCCTTTACCTGTCTGAGTTGGAACTTTAAGTATTTAATGTAGAGAGGGTCGGGTCCCGCCCGTGCGCCGCTACTGGATACGTAACCTATATAATACTGTGCCAAATGGTGATGGGGTCTTTTTTTCCCCAATTTTAACTTTAAAGCGAGTTTTCGGTAGTTTTCGATGAAACCTACTTGAAACCGTCTCGCAATAGTAAGATTGTCAAAGCAAAGCGAACAGCTGAGAGATGAGTTTTTGAAAACACCTTTCCTTTGATGTATTGAAATCTATATTTATATTTTTATATTTGGATATTTGTACGCCAAAAATATCCGAAAATTTTTTTTTTTATAACTAGCAAACCCATGCCCGTTTCGCTGAGCACATTTCCAAGGGGCTGTTCCCTCTAAAAAAAAATGCAGTTTAGTTAAGAGGCGTAAAATTCTTTCAATTCTTCAGGCTTGGGAAATGCTAAAACTTAAGAGAGCAGAAAGAAAACTTTGAATAAAATTCGTTTTTAAAATATTCTTATAAACAACATTTTTGGCTTTTCCATTTGTTACGTAAATAAAAAGTGCGGTCGGTTTCCCTACTCTAGTCATCGAACATATGTTCGCAAAAATCTGGGCTACTCGAAAAACATATATAGCAAAATCCAGTCATTCACCACACAATATCGACGACAGTGTGGGGAAGGTTGTTCAGCAACTATTGCCTTTTTAAAAATATTTGAATTTAACAGAATCTTTATACGAAATACCAAATACGAAATTGTTAGAATTTTTGTATTATGTGAAGAAAGTTTGAGAGAATTTCAAATATTTTCGAATATCTAATCCAGTTTTACATTCTAGAACCAGTCTAGAGTGTATAAATTTGCCTAGGCAGGAAACTTTTTTTTGTGTTGAATGTTTTTCTCCATCTTTTGTAATAGAAACACTGACGATGAACTTTAACAAAAACTATTTAGCTCACGAAAACATGAGTTTGGGTTTTTCTAAGCCAGTTTCGTATATTTATCTTATTTCGACTCCGCAATCAAACTTTTCAGTCACAATAATTGTTCTAAAAACGTGAATTTGCACTTATTCACAATAAAATTGATTATCATTTTAAGCATTCCAGTACTTGATGTAACATTCTATGATTAGTAATCTGGAATATTATTTCAAGCAAAATGGCTGTACTCTGCGAACATAATAACAGTTGATTTTTGCTCTCATTTCGGTGTGAGGAATAAATGTCGAAAATTTAAGCCGCCAATTTAAAATTCGATATTTCAAGAGTTTTCTGATTTGCCAAAATAATTACTGGAAATTAATGGAAGGATAATTCGGTCTTAAGCTATAAGGATTCCAATTAGGTATATAGCTCTAAAATTTGTCCATAGCAGCGCTTTGAAGAAATCAAAAATTGTTTAGATGATTGTGGCAAAAGAGAAATCCATTGCATCGTTTTTAAAGGGACCGTGCAAATTGTTGTTGCTTTTTCCTCACACGTATTCACAGGCGAGAGCTGTCAGCGAGCAAAATCAATATGGCGCTACAACTGCAACAATGTAAGCAAATGGGCGTCGCGGGGATAGGGGAAAGTCGTATATCTCTTTATTAACTATGGTATAAATGGTAGAAACGGAGAAACGATGTTTGTTCTCTGTTCACTCACTTCGTTGGCTCAACGGACCTGCTTGCCGTGTATTTGGTATACGCAACGCGACATCTCTGTTAAAATGGCTGACAAAAATATCGATTTTTATCTCCAGTTTTTTTTTTTTTTTTTTGCGAGGGTAGGTGAAAATCTTTCATGAGACACCATGAGGATCTACCGCACGTGCTCATGGTAGTGTGAGATTCTTACTCACTAAAAACACCTCTCCTTTTCGTGTTGACTACGACTAAGTACAAAAAAAAGCCTTATCAAGTAGTTTAGCTTTCGACAATAAAAGTTCGCGTTGTGCAGGTAGCTTGCCAGTGAAAGCACCTACTAATACCGTCATTATATGCGGCTATCCCTTATTGCGCTAAATCGAACGGTTTCGTAGTCGGCGCACAAGGTTTGTCACGTCCAGAATTTGGAGTACGGCGTTATTGCAATGTCCCTGAAGGCGAACACGGAGTTTGCGTGCAAAATTTGATATTTCATCTTCGACGGTAGCTAAACCGAGGTCTCTATGGATATCGTCGTTTCTAATGTACCACGGCGCATTAACGATTGTTCTGAGCACCTTATTTTGAAAGGTTTGTAAAATATTTCTATTGCTGGTTTTGGTACAACCCCAAAGTTGTATACCATACGTCCATACAGGTTTTAAGACTTGCTTATATAAGAGCAATTTGTTATACATGCTTAATTTGGAATATCTTCCAAGCAGCCAATACATTTCTCTAAATCTAATTTCGAGCTCGTCGCGTTTCTTTTTAACGTGCGGCTTCCATTTGAGTTTCGCATCTAGTGTCATTCCTAGATATTTTGCTTCGTTTGCATACGGTATTTGTACCGAGTTAATGAAAACAGGTAAGTTGTTTATTTTCTTGTACGTAAAGTTAACATGGGTAGATTTGGTTTCATTGAGAACAATGCGCCAAACCTTTATCCACTCGCAGATTTTATCCAAAGCTCGTTGAAGCTTTACAGTTGCTGACTCGACTGAATTATCTGTTGCCAGAATAGCCGTATCGTCCGCGAACGTAGCAACAACGGTGCCTTCTTCTTGGGGTATATCTCGAGTATAGAGCAAGAACAAGACTGGACCAAGAACACTCCCTTGTGGAACTCCCGCAGCGATTTCCTTGAATTCCGAGTATTCGGCTCCGTGCTTGACACGGAAGAGTCTATTCTCGAAATACGACTCTAAGATCTTGTACAACTCTTCCGGAAGTACCTGTCTAAGTTTATAATTCAAGCCTTCGTGCCACACCTTGTCGAAGGCTTGAGAAACGTCAAGAAAAGCACTAGAACATATCTTTTTCTCTTCTATGGCCTACTCAATTTCGTTGGTTATTCTATAAACCTGGTCAATTGTGGAATGCTTGATTCTGAACCCGAATTGATGATCAGGAATCAAACGTCTTTCTTCAATTACCGGTTTTAACCGTTTCAATAAGAGTTTTTCGAAAACCTTTGATATTATCGGCAGGAGCGATATCGGTCTGTACGACTTTTTGTCGTTTGGCAGTTTTCCCGGCTATGAAACCATTATAACTTCGACGACTTTCCATTGCCTTGGAACGTATAATAGTCTTAGCGAAGCATTTATAAGGTAAACGAGCTTTATTAAAGCTTTCTTTGGCAATTCCTTCAGGACCTGTCCAGTTATTAGGTCATATCCAGGAGCCTTGTTATTCTTTAGATTTTTTATTACCTCACAAAGTTCGGCTAGTGACACGCTTCTTATTTTAAAGTTGTCTGGAGTCATAATAGTATTATTAATATTTTCTATTAATGTTTGCCCGGGAAATGGCTTAAACGTTTCTTCTAGATGCTCAGCAAATAAGTCGGCTTTTTCTTTATCGCCTTTTGCCCACTCGCCATTACTTTTTCTTATTGGTAGCGATTGTATTTGGGGTTTTTTGACACCTTTTATAGCTTTCCAAAGAGAGTAATTCGAACTTTTTTCAGCAGACAAGCCTTCGAGATATGTAGAAATCTCGCGATTTTTAAAATCCCGTACCGCTTTTTTGAGCTTATTGCATAGGAAGTTCGAATGGGTTTTGTGCTGGGGAGCGCGAGTCTGTTGCCATCTTTTGCGTGCTCTCCTCTTTGCCAGCATCAATTCTTTTATTTCCGGCGGATATTTAACTTCGCTATTTCCGACTACTTTCCTTTTATATGGAGTGTTGTTCCACGCGGCGCTTTGTAAGACTTCAATAAATCTGCCGACTTCATCCTCTATTTCGCATGGTATTCTAAGCGACACATTCAGGACAATATTTTCTTCAGTTTTGCAATTCCGATTTCGAAGATGTTTTCGTTGGAAAGGTATTGTTTTTATTGTTTTATTGTTTTTTACATACAAACCTGCTACAAAAGAATACCTTTCCAACAAAAAAAGAATCGTAAAATTCGGTGTTGCCAAACTCGATATATAAAAGGACAAACATATATCAAACTCATTTTTATATAACCTACACAAACAATTCACATAGAGTGGATTGAAACCTCAAACGAAAGCTAGTCAATGTTCGGTGTAAATGTTTCAGCAAGTGTTCGTAAACTTTTTGCCAAAAACTCAGCATGGCAAGCCATCGGACCCTGTCCTCTTTAGCTTATTAATAGCTGTTCCAAACTGGATTTAAGTTTTTTTCTGCCCTTGTCTTCCCCTATTTGTTACCCATTTAACAGGTTCTAGAATTAATCCTTAAATATGTCTACTATTATTAAAGCCAGCAGAAAGTTGCTTGGATTTGTTATAAAGCTTCGGAGTAATGTTACCATCACGAAACTCTGGTTTGTCGCCTAGTTGCTCACGGTGGCTCTACCACTTCTGTGGTGTTTGGGAAACAGAATTATTTTTATTAAGTTTTAAATAATTTTTGAGTGCTGATTAGTATGTATGTAACTTTCAGAATTTGCTACAGTATCTTATTTGCCACTCATTCTTTTCACCAAGAGAAGAGTAAAGAGATCTACAAATTATTGCCGACTTCAAACGTCGAGAGCGGACATGGCTGGGGCTTGAACTACGTCGCCCGCACAGAAGTCCAATCAGTTAGTTCGTTATTAAAAAGCTTTCCGGTATGCAAATTCGTAGAAGTCTACGGAGACGAAACGGGGAACAAAATCTAATTTAATTTAATTTTTAGAACATCGGTAGTTATTTTTTTTATAATTTTTTTTTCCAGGCGATCGGTAGCTGGTGTAAAAAGAACACAATTGATCTGGCAATCGTTGGACCAGAAGATCCACTTGCGAATGGATTGGGTGATGTTCTTCATAAATTCAATATCCGTTGTTTTGGTCCCCAAAAAGAAGGAGCTCAGATTGAATCAGACAAAAAGTGGGCTAAAGAATTTATGGTTCGGCAAAATATTCCAACAGCACGCTTTGAATCATTCACCGATACGGAAAAAGCAAAGAACTTTGTAAAGAGGTAATGAATTTTGATTCCTGTGCGAATTTAAAAAAAACTAAAGAGTTTCTATTTGCAGTGCTAACTACAATGCCCTCGTTGTCAAAGCTAGTGGCTTGGCTGCTGGGAAAGGTGTTGTCGTAGCAAGCAACAAAGACGAAGCCTGTCGAGCAATTGATGAGATTTTAGGTCAGAAGAAGTATGGTTCAGCTGGAGAAGTACTGGTTATTGAGGAGCTATTAACGGGGGAGGAAATTTCACTCCTGGGATTTGTTGATTCGAAAACTGTCCGCATCATGCTTCCAGCACAAGATCACAAAAGATTGAAGGAGAAAGATCTAGGCCCAAATACCGGTGGCATGGGTGCTTATTGTCCATGCCCACTCATATCAGAATGTGACTTGGATGTAGTTAAAAAAGAGGTTCTACAGAAGGCAGTAGATGGCCTTCGTTCAGAGGGTATTCAATATTGCGGTGTTCTTTATGCCGGTATAATGTTAACACCCAACGGACCTAGGGTTTTGGAATTTAACTGCCGTTTCGGTGATCCTGAAACACAAGTAATCCTTCCGCTGTTAGAGAGCGATTTGTACGAAGTTATGAACGCCTGTTGCGAGAATAAGCTGATCGAAGTGGAACTTAAATGGAAGAGTAATCTTTCGGCTGTTGGCGTTGTGATGGCTAGTGCCGGATATCCAGCGACCTCGACAAAGGGATGTACAATTGATGGTGTGTTCATTTATAAGACAACTTGATATAAGTATATCTTTCATAAATTTGTTTTTATTGCACAGGAATCCCTGAAAATTCTGAACGCCAAATCGTATTTCACAGTGCTGTGGCAGTGGATGAGAAAGGAAAGTTTGTAACAAATGGTGGACGCGTTTTGATTGTAGTTGTACTACGCAATGATCTCAAAGTGGCAGCTGTTGAAGCAACAAAACTTTGTCAAAGGATAACTTTTTCTGACAAGGGAGCTCAGTTCCGGACTGATATTGCTCAAAAGGCATTTAGATTGTAATTAATACTACATACATACATAAGTGTAGTGTATTTTTCAAATTATTTGTATTTAATACAGTAAGGCATTGTGGCATAATCTGCTTCAATTGTTTCGTATAATCGAAAGAGTTGAGCATGAGGCTTTTTTGCCTTTTTGTATTTATCACCTGTTTTCAGCAATTTAGTTATTTAGGCTCAGGTTTCTTTTAACGGTTTCTTTGAACTATTATTTTCTCAAATTCCAAATGGAAAAAGATTCTGCTTCTCAATATTCTGTTTGCAAAGCTCTGCAAATAATCGAACAAAATTCGCTATTTTCTTCTTTTCATAATAATGCATAAAATGCTATTACGAAATTGGCAATTTCTTTAACTTTTCTGTGGCAACACTGCACATGTCCAAACTGATCATACTCCTACTTTTGAATACAGAAACAGAAATGAGATCAACACATACTAGGTCTGTTCCTTTACTTTTCAAGTAGCTTCGAGTTATTTCTCAAATTTGGAGGAGTGGGGATAAATTCTCTCAGAGAATGCAGAAATTAAGAAAAAGTAAAGGAACGCTTTTTCGTAAGTTTGGCCTGCTTGACAGAAACGTCAAATGCAAAACCAAAACAATTGTGAAAATTTAAATGAAAAATAACAGAAATCTATCTCAACTGTCATAAGATCAGCTGTTAGCTGTGTTACAAAAGTCGCCCAAAGAATTTTCTTGGGCTGAAACTCGTAGCTCTCTTAGTTGAGGGGAAGTGATTTGCTCTCTCGTGGCCTCTCTCTTTTGCCAAATTTTTGTGTTGTGGAACAGGATTAGGCAGCTTTTCGTAGCTTTGGTTTACTTGAAAAAGTAAAGGAACAGACCTACTGCTAGGCGTTTGTGCCTTTTCGTATTTATCAGCTTTTTTCAGCTGTCACTTTAAAACAATTTGGTTATTTTTTCTATCCATTTCAAATTGTTTAAAATCGTTTATTTCTTATTGTTTAACATCATTAAACGGACTTTAAACAATTATTGTGATGTTCTTAAGTGGAAATCGTGGTGGAAGTGCAATTTGACAGTGAATTTACCCCGCAAATCGTCGAGTTTAGAGGGACTTGAAAAAACTTTATTTGTTAATAACTTTGTTAATAAAAATCTCCGTAAACTGAGACCCGGATTTTCGTGTTTAGGAGGCCAAAAAAAAAAAATTGTTCGCGCCGCCGTTAAAGGAAACCCGCCCCCGCACCGCCGATAAAAGAAACCCGCCTCGTCACAACACCTCAAAATAATTATTTGTTCCACTTCAATTCTTGTCATACTCGGAGACACCTCCCGTCGAGTAGATGAAGTGCGCGCTCGATGATTTTCAGTAGGTACACCTGTTTAGTAGTGAATACATGAGTTTGGCAGTTATTTCAAATTTGAAGGTGACTAGTAGCATTGTATATGAAACTAATAGTAGTACCAACCTCGGAACGCGATTGTAGCGCCTCTCGTGATAGACAACTGCAACTTTATATTTTCTTTTCTCTTCATCCCAATTGTGGGTTCTCTTTATTTTCTCAGTTGTATTTCTCATCTTCGTTTTATTTTCGTTAATGGCACAAAAAATCTTTTACAAACAGGAATGGGTTTAGTAAACAAAAAACATATGATTTGTACTCTTTTTTTTGTGCACATAAAAAAAGAGCAGCCTGAAAAGGAATATGCCTGAATTGATGGAATACGGGAGGTGAAAGGGAGGGCAAGAAAAAAAACTTTTGGTGGTTTTCGGTAAAATCTGTTTTTTTTTTGTGCGAAATAAAACAAAAGAACAGACTCAAAATTTATATTCTTGGTTTGCAGAAATAAAGAAAAGAGGAAAATTGTTGGGGGTTGTTGAGAAAAATAGTTTTGGTTTTTTTTTTTTTTATCTTGCGGAAGAACTACTGTACAAAGCTTAACTTTATGCATTCATATGTACGTACATACATACAAACATACCTACATATGTCATAGCCGTCTTTAAATCGATGTAGGGGTGGTGGGTATTGATGTGTACTCCTTAGGTTTTCTCCAGGATCTGGCGAAGTGTGAAAATTTGATCAATTGTATACTTTCCTGGTTTCATATACATATGTAAAATAGTTTCACACAACACAACAGAAAAGATCTTGTACGAGATGTTGGGGAGATCGATACTCCTGTAATTGGCTCAGTTGAGGGGGTCTCCTTTTTTTGTGGATGGGGCAAACGGTGTTGAGATTCATCACACATACACTAATTTAATTGTATCTAAGAAACTAGTTGGTGTACGCTCTCTACCGGGTAATCTCCAGCTGCTTTCAAGAACTCGGCCAGAAGTCCGTCAGTTTCAACAGTTTTGTTGGACTAAAGCTTAGAAATTGATATCTTCTCGTCGTCCAGGCCGGATGAACGGAATTGTTGGTCTTCATTATCCAAATTAAGTCCATCATTCTGCCTGACAGCGGAATCTACCTCCTGCAGCAACGATCTACCCCACTGGCTGATGTGGAAAAGAATGAAATCTACCCAAATGTCCACCCTCCTAAAAGATGAAATAAAAAGAGAATTCCTCTTCTACCTATTCAACTGAGGCTTAAAATCATTCACAAATTCTTTTGTGAAACAAATTTAAAGCTAAAAGAGCGACGTTCACAGATTTCGCCCTTTACCATACAATATTTATATTTATGTCTAAGCAATTTTCAGAAAACTGACAACTGCCCGAGACAACATATTCTCAAAAAGAAGTAATCCAAATCATTGCTACGGACATTGGCACAGCCACCCGAATTGATGCCATATGTGTGACGTGCGTACATACCCATGCACACATATGCATGTATTATGTACGATATGCATGGGTATGAAAAAAGGCCACACAAAACATCAATCCAAATTCGTTCACGAAAAAGAGGAGAAAGAAGAAATACAAAGCCGCAAGGAGAAAACCATCGACAAGAGAATTCTCTTCGACTTATTATTTCTCTTTGCTTTGTTGTCTTGAATTGAACAGCGCCACCACTGAACACGCTGAAGTAACTTTTTCTTCGCCGTTTGCCACTACTATTAGTTTCATATACAATCCTAGTAGTCATTTTTGGTCGTTCAATGCGTTTGACTGTAAATAAATCCATTTGCCTAGAATATTGAACGCGCCCATTAATTCTCTGAGGACCAGTGGTAATCTGTCATGGGTTTTACAAATTAATTGATTTATTTCTGTATAAAAAAGAAATAGCGAAATATTTTTATTAGTATGGTAAATTTATTTATTATAAGAACTGCTTGGTTCAACTATTTGAACTTAAAATCAAACGCGAGTTACCGAATGGGGCTTGTATGCCAGTATATTCAAAAACCGTTTCTTACAAGTCTAAATTTAGACTAACTTAATTCCAACTTCTCCCACATTCGTAGCCGATGTCTCCCGTATCCGATGTGCTGTCAGTGCCATGGGCCGGCACGTGAATCCGGTAGTTGACCCATCTGCGAGTACTGTAGGAACATGGTCGCACCTGTACCATGATTTGCTATGTCAGCGGATGCAGTGCATGCTCCTCGTTCGTGGCTCGTTTGCGTGGTGGTAGCTTCTCCCTCTTTAAAAATCTACGTCCTGTAGACCAGTGACGCCAGCATTTGACCGTTAGGCTATCCTTGGTTCCAGCCTGTAGTTGGCGCTCTTGGGGTAAACCTATAGTCGGAAGTCCCAACCTTCCTTTAATTTTCCGCCATAGGATGTACGCAAAGAAGATCAGCATCATAAGGATTACAGCGTCCGAGACCGTAGAGATTTTCAACTTCTTTGTCATGTTACCAAGTTCTTCTATATTCCAAATGAGTCTATGGACGAATTGTAGGTTTATTTGGTAGCCTTGACTGGTAATAATAAAGATTCCAACTCGCGTCTGCGTTAGGTTTCTTGAGATAAGTTCGCCGTTTAAAATGGTTAGGATTATTGTATCCTCTTTGAATAACTCGATGAGTTCGTTGGGGGTTGTGCGATCAGAGCACGTTGTGACCACCTTCAGTAGTCTAGCCATACAGTGGTCCTTTGGAATCTCTTCTAATGGTTTCTCCTTGCAGCTCCTAGAATTACTTATAGAGAGGCAGTTCTCCAGTACGCCGCACTGTAGTCCAAAATGACTTTTTTTGTTGCAAAAATCATTGCTTTTCAACGAATGAAGATATCGCTACAGTTTGCTGCAGTCTGCTTAAAGGAAATTTCCAAGGCTATACAAATTGTAAATTTTAAGTAAATTGTTCTACAGTGTGTTTCAGAATCTTGGCTGAAATAAGATTTTCTCAGAAAAAGGAATTAACAGAATGTTTTACGTTGAGTGTTGTTTTTGTGGGCTTTAGGTCAGCAGATAAAAGTAAACAAATATTTTTACATTAACGACGTCTCGTCCATGCCTATTGATATCATCAGGTTTTATTCTGTTTCTATAAAGATATAAATATGGTACACATACAGTTTGTTTCAATTAAACATTTTAGACTTACATGTGTTTTGTCACATTCAAATATTTATACATATAATTTGACAAGAAAGCTCTTCTCCAGTTTCCTCTACGATCAGCTAGGCTGTTATTTCCTCTCCAACAGATGTTTGTAGAAGGGACTAACGTTATCAATGCCCGTTTTTTTTGTTCATTGTGTTGTTTGTTTGAATATGTGTAAAGTCTCTATTATCATTTTTTTGTTATAATGCTTTTCTTTCTAATATCGGAACGTCGTCGAGGTTGGGGAAATGGAGGTTGGAAATGAAGTGGCTGCCAGCTAAAGCCAGCACATTAGACCCATGAGGGGTCCATTGTGATACCACCAAGATCTCGAAAAGATCTCCTGCCTTCTCATTGAAACCAATTGGAGCTTTTTATGAAGCGTAGAAGGCTACTGACATCAATGTTAATTAAGTCGCCTAAGTTAGTTAAGAAGAAAGCTCCTAAGTGCAGTTTTCTTTTGCGGGAGAGAGCTAAACAGGTGCAAAGAAGATAAAGAATGGTCTCCTCTTTGTCCATACAGCATCTACAGAAGTCGTTTGCGTAAATGCCAAGCCTAGTAGCATGCTTGCCTATTAAACAGTGTCCAGTAATGACACTTATTATAGTGCTAATATGCAATCTATTAAGAGAAATCAAATACTTAGAGCGTTTCAGATCCAGCTTGGGCCAAATCTGCTTTGTCGCTAGACATGTTATACCACTTGTCCACCTAAGATTTGTTTTTTCGATAGCATCTAGCTTTAGTTTGAGTTTGCAAGTAGCGGTCGGTATAGCTAAGCTGCCCTTATCAGGCCCAATAGGTAATGTTGTTCCATGTCTGGCGAGTTCATCAGCCTTGCAGTTTCCTGGAATATCACTGTGCCCTGGCACACAGCAAAGGTGGATATTGAACTGCTCCTCCATCTCTATAAGAGACGATCGGCAATCTAAGGCTGTTATTGAATTTAGAGCGACTGATTCCAAGGACTTCAGTGCCGCTTGACTGTCCGAAAAGATGCGGATATCCGTGACTGATATCACGTTTTTCTTCAGCCAAGATAAGACTTCCCTGAACGCCATGATTTCCGCCTGGAACACGTTACAATGATTCGGAAGACGGAACACTAGGCTGAGGTTCAGCCTGCCGGAGAAAACACCTTCTCCCACCCCATTGCTAGTTTTTGAACCGTAGGTGTAAAAATGAATCGATTTATCTTCTGAAAATACATCGCCCCAGAATGACCTGGGAGGGATGTTTACCTTGAAGCTCTTGTCAAACCTTAACCTGGGAGTGGTATAGTCTATGTTATGGGAAGAAAGAAATTTTGCGATTTTTCAAAATGGAGGCGTGGCCATAGTCTTTATTAGACCACTGTGAGCTTGCTTTGAGGCGGATGGCTGTATCAATCGGTCGAAAGGTAGGTTCGTATTTATTTATCAGATTCCGGAGTTTGACTTTGACGGTTTTGGAGAGGTTCTTGGTGAGAACAGCATTAACTTGAGTCGATACCTTAGCCTTAAGTGAAATTTTAATACCGAGCCTCAGCGTCAATTATTTTCTTTTCGATCTGTGACTATAATAACTTATAATAATACCGTCAAACGATACTAACCCAGGCAGGATATAAAAAGAAAAGGTAGAGCTGTTAAAGAATTTCCCACTGACTTTTTCGGACATTGTTATATTGCCAGCGGCACAGCGCACAACAAACGGTTTTTTTAAATGGGTAGTTTTTTGGGAAACGGAAGGACTAATAGAGTTGACCGGTATCGATCAAAAATTTAAGCTTAGGGGCTTATTGCGAGAGTTTATTCGCAAAAAGTCTATTCGAATTTTTTCGATTCTATTAAACGTACTGCATAACGGAATAGACTTTTGAAATAGAATCGAAAATAAAAAGCTCTCAAACGGAGCTTTTAATTCTAAAGTCAAATCACTGTTAGTTTTGGTTTGTGTTTGGTTAGTAGTTATGAGCTTGGGTTGGACTTGGAAACAACCACATCTACGTACCTACCTACAATATTCGTTCATGCTACAATACTACTTATTTATTTTCTTCGTTGTTCATTTTGATCAAAAAAGAAACACAAATTTAAAAATCTACAACAAATTTCTGATAGACTTGAAATTTCTAATAAATAGAAAAATATCGAGAGCAATAGACTCGCGTAGTATTGTAGCATGAACGAGTATTGTAGGTAGGTTGATACCCGCGACTATGTCCGCATGGAAAGACGTCACAGACGTCCTTTCTCCCCATCAAGATATTGATGGACAATTATAGAGTTTCAATTTCTTTTATTAAATTTTCAAGACCTCCCTGTAAACAACTTTCCTGGTTTTTCTTTTTGGATCGGAGATGACCAGGCTATCTGGTGAATTGACTCTGAGCGCGCTATGGTAAAAACAGTCACTCGTCAGATCCACATTGTCCACTTTCAAGCTATGTCCCTGTACCTTATTGATGTTTATGGCGTATCAAATCTCTATAATTGTGTTAAATTTCAACAACAAAAAATATTTCTATTAAACACATACATATATAGATATCGTGATGAGTGCAGAAAACAACTGTGCAAAGCAAAAACAACACACGATGACTAACACTGACGCCATCGCACGTCGCGTTCTTAATTACGTTTTCGAGCGAAGCGACTCTACTTTCGACACCTCTGTATTGGTCTAAAATAAGATTATCCGCACTGGTCAATTCGGTCAGAGACTTCTTTATATCATCCATTTCGTTAACTTGTTACAATTTCGCATTAGCGCTTATTTGAGCTTTATATATAATCAATATACTAGCGGCCCGCCCTGACTTCGTACGAGAACAATTAAATCATTTGATTATTGTTTTTTTTTAGTATGTTTCGCTTTATTTTAGCCTTATTTTAACAAAAATATAATAACGTAAAAGATCATATCGCCCTGAGCCTACACAGGAGATGTCTACCTAATGACACGGATCCCATGCTTGTCTTTGAACCCAAGTTGGGGCATGCGTTTAACTCTTTCCGGGCTACTACCAGAAAATAAATAAAATTGCAAGATTTTTTTGCATAAATCAATTTATTTGCGTCATGTTATTAAGAAAATAGTCACCTCAAACTACCCAATTTTTCCATATATATGTACGTCTCACTCTTACATTGGATGTATTTGTTGTTTCAAAATATAAGCTTCAATTTGTATGGAAATGCGGTATAGAAAACATACCATTGCACATTAAAGTATAGAAAAATGAAACACCATGAGAAATGATATGTGGTACGTTTTTCATACCACCGGCCCGGAAAGAGTTAACGTGCCCAAACCATTGAAGCATTGACCATTCCGTTCGAAAAGGTTGTTGCTCGACATTGAGTTCCTTGTATATTCTGATGTTTTTAACTCTGTAGAACGAACGAATACCTCAAAGAAATCTCATTTCGGTAGCTTATTCTTTCGGTCATTACCCAAATCTCTCGGATCAAACACACAAACTTGTTCCAGCGTGACCAATCCTCCAGGATAACTCAGTACTGCTCCTTCCATCAATCGTGAATATGACCCCGAAATTATTTAACTTCTGAAGCAGTTTCGATAGGACTCTACTAACATGCAGAGTGCATTAAGCAGGCATTCGAAACATTCTAATTACTTCCAGTTTGTTCACGTTTACCCAGCTTAAACACAGACGACTACGAAGCTATCAAGCGGTCGCTGAAGTTCAGTCCAGATGGTTCGAAGTAAGTCATCAGCGAAAAGCGGATGCCTTATCCTCAGGTCTCTCCATGCGAACCGTTCCTCGCCACGGTTGCGCTGTAACATCCAATCCATGTACATAATCAAAAGGAAAGGTGACAAAAAGCACCCCTGGCGAAGGCCAACACTCGCATTGAAATATGTGTATGTAACGCCATTCACCCGAACCCATCTCAACAACTTCTCAGAAGGTTTTAACGGTCAATTATTCATGAAAAAATATTAGGGAATGAATCTAAACCATCCAGGGACCCGCTCAAAACACAAAAAAATTCATTAAAATCGGTCCAACTGTTTAGGAGGAGTTTAGTGACATACACACGTAGAGAAGAATTATATATATGAAGAATATATTTATTTTTTATTTGGCTACACTCGTAAATTGACATCTACTTAGCTTTATATTTGCTACTTAACACTAGTTAATTTATTTTTTTCATTTTAATACACTTTTTTTTTTAAAAAATTATATGGGCACTTATTTGATTAAAAAGAAAAAAAAGAAAAGAAAAAATAGAACTGGTAAATTGTTTGCGTCGTGGACGGTTTCCAAATCGGATTCGGCAAGGAAGTGTTGTGTTTCTCCCTTTTAGTCGCAAACGTTTATGCTTCGTAGCGACCTACTCATGGTACAATCGAGCTTCACAAGAATGTCCTTTAGCCTTCTATGATATCTGCATGTTCTCATGGGTATGCAGAAAAAGTTTACCCAAGAAACAGAATAGCTAAGCGTATTCTCACGGGTACAGTCACTTCAACTCGATTAAGCGTACTGTCTTGATTCATTACCGACCTACAGGCAGAAAGGATAAAGTTCTGCGGGTTCCTGCTCGTGTGCCAGTTAAGAATGCCCTATAAGAAGACATCAAAAAAAAAAGAACGCCAACCACTGGTTGGCCCAACTGTTCGAACTTCAAATCAAACACGAGTTCCCGAATTGGCATTGTATGCCAGTATATATATGTATATGTATATATATTTCTTACAAAGTCCAAACTTAGACTAACTTTTCCATCACTGTTAGCCGATGTATCCCGTATCTGATGTTCAGACAGTGCCATGGGCCGGCGTGTGTATCCGTGGCGGCGTAGCTTTCTCGCAAATCGTTTTTATAAAGAAATTTCCTTAGCTTATTCTCTCAAAATTATAGACGTTTCCTGAAAGGGATAATAACAGTTCCTCCTTTCATTTTTAATCTTTGTCAATAGAAAACCAAGTTTTTATTTTTAAACACTGATAAATAATACCTCTTTAATTTTTTTTTTTTTTTTTTTTTTTAAAACAAAGAATACGTACATACACACATTAATAACCTTGAATTTTTTTCCATTTTGGATGGGGTAGTAAGCCTCTCTCCTACAAAGACAGCGGTGTTGACATAGATGCCGGTGACGATTTGGTTCAAAGGCTTAAGCCACTTAGCCGAGGCACTCACCGCCAAGGCGTCATTGGTGGATTAGGGGGCTTTGGAGGCCTATTCAGACTGAATGAGGTAAGTCAATTCATTCAAAATTACTTAATTTTTTCAATCTTCTTCTTTAATATCAGTTGGCTTATAAGAATCCTGTCCTGTGCGAGGCGACAAATGGCGTTGGTTCAAAAATCAAACTGGCGTTGGAAAGCGAGATGTACGAGAGCATTGGGTGTGATTTGTTGGCCATGTGTGCGAATGAAGTACTCGAATCAGGGGCAGAGCCAATTGGATTCTTGGATTATATTGCTTGCGGAAAGCTGCAGGTTCCGGTTGCAGCGCAAATTGTTAAAGGAATCGCAGACGGGTGTAGGAATGCGAACTGCGCCTTGTTAGGTAGGGGTTGAATATTATAAGTTGAACTTGAAATATGAAATTTAGAAAACTTCTTCAGGGGGTGAAACGGCTGAGATGCCTTCAGTCTACGAAGTAGGAAAATACGATGTTGCTGGTTATTGTTTAGGCGTTTTGGAAGGCGGCACCGAACTTCCGAAATTCCAGGAATACGCCGATGGTGATTTGGTTATCGGTCTTCCATCTTCTGGTCTTCACTGCGGAGGTTTTGATGCTGTCTATGGAGGATTACGAGAAATGGGTGTGGATTGGAGCAGTATCTCTGAGTTTGGAGATCGAAGCAGGATGTTAGGTTAATAGTTTTAATTAAATGTTTAGCTCAATAACAATGGTTTCCACCTTAAAGGTCAACAGTTAGCCGAGCCAACACGAATTTATGTTAGAGAAATGCTTCCCTTGCTTCAGTCTGGCTCAGTAAAGGCCATTGCACATATAGATGCTGGTTTAGAGGAGGGCATTTCTAAGATTGCTTCCCCAGACTTCTACATTGATATCGATTTGAGCAATCTAAACATTCCGGAAGTATTTGGATGGTTAGCAGTTAAACTGAGACTATCCAGCCAGAGCCTCCTAGCAAATGTTAACTGTGGCTTGGGACTGGTATTTGTGACATCCAAAGCAAGCACGGATTGGAAAAATATATCATCTGCCAAGGTGTTTGGGCAGATTAAGGCAGGCAAAGAATCAAGTAGGGTGCAAATATCCAATTTTGAAATCGCTTTGAATAAGGTAGCAGCGAAATTTAATGGAAAGCCTGGTCTAGTGAATTTACCTAGATTTTCACATACAGAAATCAAAGCCGATAAACGAAGGAGATTTCTTCAGGAAATTCAACATCGGCCGGAATCGTTTGTATCAACGAGAGGCAAACGCCTAACTCGAGTCCCTAAGACTTTCAATGACCCAATTGTGATTATTGGCACTGACGGTGTTGGCACGAAAATTAAAATTGCTGAGGAAACAGCACTCAATACGACAGTCGGAATCGATTTGGTGGCCATGTGTGTCAACGATATTCTTTGCAACGGCGCTGAGCCATTTAACTTCTCTTCATATTATGCTGGCGGAGTTTTGGAGAGATTGTCTGCCAATAATGTAATGACTGGAATCATTGAAGGATCGCGACAAGCAGGTTGCAGTTTAATTGGTAATTGAATTTTATTGGTTATATGTACAACTAGATCAACCTGTGTCGACCTTTTAGAAAGTGGTGCTGTCTTTTCACATTCCTAAATAACTACGATTTAGCCACTTCTACTTCTTTTCTTTCTGTAGATATTCAAACGGTAGAAGTGCCTTTGTTGTATCAGCCTAAAGTATATGATTTGGCTGGATTTTCTCTAGGCATAGCTGAAAATAATCGTATTCTTCCCAGAACTAACGAAATTCGCGAGGGAGACTCCATCATTGGCATTCCATCAAGTGGGGTCCATAGCAATGGATTTAGCTTAGTGCATGCGGTCATGAAGCAAGCTGGTGTTTCATTCCTTGATCGAGCTCCATTCAGCGAGAAAACTTTTGGTAAAATAAAAAGACAGGTTTTTTATTACAAAAACTAAGGCAAGCTTATTCTTATTTTAATTTAGGTGAAGAATTTTTAACTCCGACCCTGATCTATGTGAGCGCCATTATTCCACTCTTATCGCAGAACAAAATCAAAGCATTAGCACATATTACAGGTGGTGGTCTTATTGAAAATATTCCTCGCGTCCTTACTAAAGACTTGGGCGTTCGTCTTAACGCTAAATCCTTTGTTATACCGTCAGTGTTTGCCTGGCTTGCGGCCAAGGGTCACATAACAAGTTATGATATGCAACGCACCTACAATTGTGGCTTAGGAATGATTCTTATTATTAATCCACAACACGAATCGGACCTCCTGCAACAACTTCGTTTTAGTCATCGAGCAGCCAAAGTTGGATCTGTGGTTAGAAGAAAATCTACAAACACCCCACAAGTTGTAGTGGAGCACTTTCACGATTGTATGCTGAACTTGCAACGTCGCTTGGAGCAGCCAAGGAAAAGAGTTGCAGTTCTCATCTCTGGTACAGGCACAAACCTTCAAGCATTAATCGACGCTAGTAAAAATTCAGCAATGGGACTGTTCTGCGAAATAGTTCTGGTTATTTCGAACAAGGCAGGGGTGTACGGGTTAGAACGGGCAGCTAAAGCGTGCATTCCTTCTGTGATCATTCCGCATGCTAACTTTGTTAAAAGAGAGGACTTCGACCTAACAATGTCACACCAGCTGGAAATGCAAAAAGTGGATATTGTTTGTTTAGCCGGCTTTATGCGTGTCCTCTCGGAGACTTTTGTTCGTAAATGGAAGGGGAAACTAATTAACATCCATCCGTCGCTACTGCCCAAGCATCCTGGCTTGCACGTGCAAAAAAAGGCAATCGATGCTGGCGATACTGAATCTGGATGTACTGTTCATTTCGTTGATGAAGTAAGTTGAAAAGCTACAACCGTAAATAACTATATACATATTTTGAATATTTCTATTACACAGGGTGTCGATACCGGTGGCATAATCGTTCAAGAAAAAGTTCCAATCTTACCTGGAGATACAGTAGAGTCGTTGACGTTGAGAATTCAAAAAGCCGAACACTATGCCTACCCCCAAGCACTGCGGCTTGTGGCAACCGGCGCTGTAGAAATGGATAAAGATGGGAAAACTTTGCGAATAAATTAAATAATACATACAAAGGAATTTTTAACTTGTAATCAAATGGCGCTCACAATATAAATAATCTTGTCTTATTTGGTGGTATTAAGGCATGTTTTAATTGAAGTTAATTGATGTTGACTGGGAGCGTGTACTAAATTCGAAATTCAATCTATATATAATAAAAATTTATGTATAAGTTAATCAAAGCACCTTTTGTTTTTGAAAAATAAATATTTATATTTTCTTTCAGAGCAGATTGCTCCGATCTTTATTATTGATTCCAGTTTATGAACTAAAAAATGTTATTCTTTCGATATTGCATTCGCACAGATATTCCATTATTGCAATCTAAATTTCAGTGGAAATTTGCTTCACCAAGCCTGACGGTTAGTCAGCATTTCCGTTGGGTCACTAGCACTCGCGTTGATGTTAACTCTTCCCCTTTTAGAAACGGCCGTCATTGATCGCCAAAAGTATGCTAGGTTATTGAACTTTGAGCTGCTTAGGTATTGGAAAGAGTTGATCTCAGAAACAGGAAATCTATCGACAATTGTTATTGGCCCATTAGTTTCCGCTTTTTCTGTATTCTCTTTCTGGCAAAATCTTCCCTATGATCACTATTGTCATAAGTAATCCTACTACTAAAATGAGCGAATAGGTTATTACTTGATGGTTATTGTTTTCTGTTTTTAGTAGATGGATTTAATTGGTGTTGTTTATATGCAGCTCCTTCATCATTTTCAGCGAGAGTAATTCACGGTATTAGTTTTCCTTAGGACTTGTTCGTAATATTGCCGGTAGTGGTTTAGTCGTTGAAGCTTCTTTAGAGATGTATTGAATTCGGTTCAAAGTGATGGTCATGTTTTAGAATTTGACCAAGAACGTTACATTTCACTTGTGGGTTCTGTTGTCGAATTCGAGGGTACCGATAAATTGGTTCAGCAGTATTGCACCTTATCAGTTGTTTGAATGTGGTGATTATTAACAGCATTGCAAGTAGCTGATAAACTTTTTAACAAAGATTGCAGTTATCGTTTGTTGTATTTTTAGAGTTACAGATTGATAGATTATTCAAAGTCTTACATTTTTTATTGTGCCATACAATCTTTCGTTATTTCTTAAAATTATGCCGTATAAAATTTCAGTTACAACATTTTTTTTTATTGGTTTAATCAATAAATTTTCATAAATTTCGTTGGTTGTTAAAGGAATATTTATTATACAAAGAATGGATCTATTGCTTAAAATTGTTATTTCTGTAAAATCAAGAGCTTATTTTATTGTTGTGTAAGGTGATTTTTGTTTATTAAATATTTTAGTAGCTAGGGGTGAGTTCATAATTGTAAAAAAATTGCCGTAAATTTACCGCAGCAAATTCTGAAAGCATTAATGAACGCAAATTCTGCAGCATAGGTCTCGCAGCAATGCAGCTGGCAAAATGCCGTTCATAAATGTATTAGAAACATTTTAGCTGTCAATGCTTGCGGAAGGTGGGCTGTTCGCTGTTTCTTTTCTTTATTTTTTTATAAGTTACCATTAAATTGATATACTTTTTACAAACTTCCAATCTATCTTGGAATCATTGCAAACTTTCTTGATTTTATTAAAAACTTTTTTCCCAAAAGACTGCTTCCTTCCTTCTTCCACTGATTCCATGGACAGTCCAAATCTCAAATTCATAATCTTCCCTAATACAATCCAAATTACGATAAGCTTTCCATTTTGCATTTTCCAATTGCTACTTACATTTTCGATATTGTCGCAGCTGTGCATCAAAACAAAATTTGCTGCAAATTTGCAAAATAAAGGCAGTCATTTTACGTTTATGAACGCAAGTGATACCAATGCAGCTGCAGTAGTAATACAGTACTTTTACATTTATGAACGCAAATTCTGCACAGCTGCGGTATTTTTACAGTTATGAACTCACCCTAGCTCTATTCCATTTTTTGATAAAAAGGGTGTTCAAGTAAGAGTTTCCTGAGGTTTTTTTTTTTAAATAAAATGCGCAAAAATCAATGAAATAATGGAAAATTGTATTTGAGCTGTTAGTTTGGCTTATGACAATTAATATTTGAAAATAATCTCTTGTTCATTCTGTGAGTCCACTATATCGAGCATGTTACATACAAAATTTTAATTTAAGTCCTTTTACTCCTCAGTCTTAAATGCAAAGAAATAAGATAAAAAAAAACATCTGTTGCATAAGATTACAAATCCATATCTCTGTGGAAGTTGAAAATGTTCTCAGTGGAAATTTCCATTGCACATTTTATCTTGTGGATCTCTCCACTTAAGACAAAACCAAGAGAGTATGAGAAGGATCAAATCGCAAATTAAAAATATCCTTTGGAAAAGAATTAATGGTTCATGTTGGTCGCGGCAGTCACTGTCGGGCATTGCACCAAATAACAACCACTCGCGAATTCTAAAAGTAGTATCCTAACACTACTACAACCGAGTCAATTAATTTATAAAACCCACGTTCATACATGTATACATGTATAGTAGTTTAAGTTAAGAATAAATAAATAATAAATCGGTTCAATAATGAAAAAACGGCAAAGGTGTTTCAATAGAAAAGAAAAAGGACATAATAAATATCTACCTAAATTAGTAAACACATACACCAACAAAATTGGCGCAGCCGGTAGGATCAAGGAAGTCCTTGATTACATACAAAAAAAATCTATTCAGCGCTTGAAAAATCTTGATCTGTTCTAAAAGAACAAAGTGAAGTTACAGTGCGAAACTTGTAAACGTTTAGAAAATGAATAAAAATCTATGAAGAGAAAAAAGACGCAACTACAACGGAATCAACTGCACCATCAACGTCTACAGCAACCACAACAGCAACCACAACAGCAACCACATCAACAACGACAGTAACAATATTAACGGAAGTCAGTGCATCAGCAGAAGCAACATACCTGAGCTTTCACCGACACGAATACGTAGCGGGACTATTTTAAAAATGCCCACAAAAGTAAGATTAAAAAAATCGTTATAAAATTGTTATAAAATAAGAAAAAAAAAAAAAATAGTAAAGGCGCTAGTGATTTTAAATTGAAGAAAGATTTTTTAAATACGCTAAACATTTCCATTCCTGAAACTGAACAGGAATTAAATTTAATCAAGTTAACCAACAAAAACGAAACATCTAGAATATCCGTCGATTTTTGTAAAATCGCTAAATTAACTGCTCCGTTAGCAGGTTGTTGTAAAAGGGTACTCGAGTGGTTACCTCACACCCCGTCTCCACGAGAAAGATTTCCGTCTAACTACAAATCAGACTGTATGTCCGACTTTTCTTTTTTTTCATTTGCTGGGCAATCTCTGTCAAGAATCGTCATTCTGAAAATGCCATTGAGAAGGAAACAGCGCGCAATTCTTGCATTAAAGCCTTTAAAAGCATTGGCAGAAATAGAGAAATTAACTGGGAAAAAGCGAAAACATAGTTTCTGAGTAAATCAATTTTTGCCAAAAAGAGAATTGCATAATTTGGAAGAGCATCTGCTAAGCGATATACGCCAATCCGTCATGCTCACTCAATGAAAGCCAACAAACGAATGAAAATCTACCTGCCAAACGCTCAAATGTCAAAAATCCGTCAGGGTTTCAGCCTGGAACCGAAGACACGAAATAAATCCAGACGGAAGTGTCGCGTCGGAAATCTGTCTGGAATCACGAGCAGTTTTTCTTTCCAGTTTCGCTTCTTGTCTGAAATTCCGACTCGTGGAGACGGGGTGTCAAGAAGAACAGCAACCGTTTCTTCAAATTCTTCTTACGAGATTGCGTGGTGAGGCGTATTTGTTAATCGGGTCAAATCCCACAACATCTTTCGAGAAAATAGAAAGACTCCTCAATCGTACGTATTTACCAAAGGAAACGTACCACGAATTGGTAAAGAAGCTGATTACATTAAAACAGCACCCCTTGGAAGCTCTCATCGCTTTTACAACGTGAATTAAGCAGATGCTGATGCCTTGCGTGGGGAGGCTGGTTGTTGTAGTAAAAGGGTAGACTCTGATTGGTATCAACTTGGTGATGCCCAGTATTGTAACTGCTAGTACACATCAATCGTGCTTATTTTACCTCCTTACGGTAGCCACTGGGTACTGGTTGTTGTCCACTCGGACTCAACTTGCTAAACTTCTAAGCGCGAGTGTTGACCAAAAGAAACAAATTGCAGCACTATAAGCACGACAGCTGAAGACCTCCCTAGATGGAATTGACGGTGGCATTTGTAACTTCCGAAACAGGAACAACACCTTATCTGGGCTACTTCAACATATTTGGAACTGAGGCCGATAAGGATTTCCAAGAATCGGTTGGGGTCTTGGAAAAGAGATGGTGGCGGATGAGCGGATGAGGGCCTAAACGGCAGCACTCACATCCCTAAAGTGGGTTACCGACTCGTCGTCCTAGGGGTTCCTAGTCCTCTAGGTTGGGGTTCTGCGCCGGGGTAACTGCCCTGCCATTTAGAAAATGTTAGTTACGAAGCAACAACAAGCCTCGGATACGGACGGATTCACTGATGACATCCCATGCAAACGAAGTAAGGACAACGAATTTCGGATCTGCAATGTTAGGTACCTTAACAGACCGCGTGATGGTGCATTGCGGTACTTAAACAAAAAGTTCTCTAAATGAACCTCAATAGGTTGATGTTTTATCTTGTTGTCTAGAAAATACTTTTTTAAACTAGTTTTTAATGTCTAAACGGCTCTTTCGGCACTACCGTTTGATTTAGGGTGATATGGTGGAGTTGTGGTTAGAACAATATCATTAGCTTTACAAAAATTAGCAATTTCGATTGACTCAAACGGTGAAACATTGTCCGAAACTATTTCCTTTGGAAGACCAAAAATACAAACACCTTTTTAAAAACTGCTATATCATTAACTGCAGTTGTTTTTTTTTTCGTACTATGAACATCTATTCAACGCGAAAAGGAATCCACTAGCAAGAATAACACGTTGCCTTTAAAATGTAAAAAATCAATATAGATTCGCTCAAAAGGATAAGACGTAGTAGGCCAAAGGAACAAGACCAGCTTTTTTACTTGCCTGTTGAGACGCATCGCAAGTTCGAATATATTGCTCAATGTCTCGATCCAAATTCAACCACCACATTGTACGTCGGGCCATCTCTTCCATGCGTTCCACACCTATGTATATGACCTTCATGCATTAACTCAAGCAAATCCACATCCAAATAAGCGCTGCTTTTGTTGTCGGTAGCAATCGCCGTAGTATACATCGCAGTTTTCCATCCTCTTTTTGCCCGGCCCATCCCACCGCACTTCTTGGATGGCGGTAACATATATCTGCTTTGCAGCAGTGTAGGACCTCCGCTAATTGTTCGGCTGCACGTGGTCTGTTAAGGGACCTAACATTCCACGTGCAGATCCGAAATTCGTTGTCCTTAATTCGTTTGCATGGGTTGTCATCAGTGAATCAGTCCGTATCCGAGGCTTGTTGTTGCTTCGTAACTATTATGTTTTTCCATGGCAGGGCAGTTAACCCTGCGCACAAAACCCAACCTGGAGGACCAGGTCTATTGTTATAACCCCAAGGACGAGGGGCCGGCATAACCGATGTCGGTAACCCACTACGGGGATGTGAGCGCTGCCGTTGGCCCCTGTAGGGTTCACCCGCCACCATCTCTTTTCCAAGACCCCAACCAATTCCTGGAAATCCTTATCGGCCTCAGCTCCAAATATGTCGAAGTAGCCCAGATAAGGTGTTGCTCCCGCTCCGGAAGTTATGGACGCCACATTTGATTCCATCAAGGGAATTCTTCCGCTGTCGTGTTTATAGTGCTGGAATTTTTGTCTTCTGGTCAACACTCGCACTTATAAGTTTAGCAAGTTGAGTCCGGGTGGACAAAAATCAGTACCCAGTGCCTACCCAGTGGTTACGAGGAGATAAAATAAGCACAATTCATGTGTAGTAACAGTTACATCACTGGGCATCGCCAAGTTGATACCAATCAGAGCCTACCCTATTACTACAACACCCAGCCACCATCACCATTTTTATGCGGAATGAGTTGCACAAATTGTCAACATCATTTTATTTGCTACAGATGTACATTCATATATATATATATGCGACTGAGGTAATTATGTGTAGTAGATGATATGTATGACAACCGTCTGATCTTGGCTTGACTGCTACCAAAAGATCCGTTTCTTAATCGGTCAAACACCTTGTGTACGGCCAAACTTCAACCCTTCTAAGAAAAAAAAGAACCTTCCGGCAGAAGCCGCAAGATGTAGGTGGATTTCGTATGTATATCATTGCTAAGGCTTCTGTTCTGATAGCAGGAACAAAATGGCGGAAACAATTTTCCACTTTAAGAATGAATTTGTACTCATTACCTCGAAATGTTTAAGGATTTTCAATTTTAACGAAATCCGAGCATTTTTGAAGAATTTCAAGAAGGCGGATCCAAGATGGCGCCTAAATTGGTAGCAGGCGGATTCTGGTGTCTTTTATCTGCTATAATACTCGTTTTAGAAAATCCAAATCGGAAGTTAGGATTTATAGATTAGATTTAAAAGATTAAAGATTTTAGATTTAAAAGAATTAGACAGACTG
The DNA here is from genome assembly GCA_917880715.2 of Matsumyia berberina. Taxonomy (NCBI): domain Eukaryota; kingdom Metazoa; phylum Arthropoda; class Insecta; order Diptera; family Syrphidae; genus Matsumyia; species Matsumyia berberina. The sequence continues at coordinate 93,610,685 of OU862870.1, forward strand.
TTGTACTGGTGGCTCGTAGCCCTCGGGTCTGTCGACTACAGCTCCCTCGGAGACAACACCCTCAGTTCCCTTGCCGCCACCATCACCGTGCAACTCCAAGAGCCTGGAGAGATCGAGGATTTATATGACTTGTGAATTGTGCCATTCGAGATTTAAAAAGGGGCGTAACCCGCCCCCCTCTCAACCGATTACGCCCATCTACAAACTTTACTGAGCTATTCGCCATACGAACGTGTATACCAAATTTCAAATCGGTTCATAATTGCGGCCTCAATCGTGTCCACAAGAATCCGTTATATTGCATATATCTTTAATATATATAATTCTTCTGTACGTGTGTATGTAATGCAACTCCTCCTAAACGTCTGGACCGATTTAAATGAAATGTTGCGTGTGTGTTTGAACGAGTCCCTGAATGGTTTTAAAGTCGCGTCATGAGGATCTCTGCAATAGGTGGGTATTTCTAGGAAATCCACCTAAAACGGAAGTGCTGTTCACCGAAGAAAATATCTTACCCCAGTCCCTCAACGCAGCAGTTAATCACCACATTCATCATCGTCCGACGTGTCTTCTTTTTTTTTTCTTTAACTAGCTGATACTCGCGACTACGTTCGCGTTGAAAGACGTCACAGTATACCCTATGTCCTTTTTCGGATTTCAAGACTTTGATGAGTAATTATAGCCTTTCAGTTCCTCACATTAAATTTGCAAGACCTTCTTGTAAACATCATTCCTGGTTTTTCTTTCTAGCTCGAGGATGACCAGGCTATCAAGTCAATTGACTCTGAGCCCGCTGAGGGACAAAAAGTTATTCCTTAGATCCACACCATCCACTTCTTCAGCAGAAAATTATTGGTGATGTTGGCTGAGTCCTGTATTTGAGTGAAAATAACTCTTTCTCTCACTCATGAAACGCAATCCTCTCCAGCATGATGTTTTGTACATTTTATATATTTTGTCAGAAAAACCAAACAGATCTTCCATAAAATCGCATGGGTTACTCGGTAAATTCATTCTTTCATCCTCTTTCCATCACCAATATTAAGAAATACTTCCCTCAAGTCACGGCGAAGATGGATACGCATGTTAACTTTCAATGAGAGGACTTCGACATTAGGCTATCAAATTGATGACTTGAGACAGGCCTTCACTTCATTTGCTATGTTCCCCGTGGCACAACAGGCTTGGTCTGTCTGAAGCCACCACCCAGCATTCTATTTCGATACTCAGTATCTTTCTATGAGCCATGGTACACTCACCTCTCACTATAAATTTGGGTTCTCGAAGCACCTGAGCCACTCTGCTTAGAGATCTAACAAAATGTAGACTCAGAACGTCTTAGGTTGAGATGCTTTGAGATAGTAGAGTGACCCTTGTCTGTTTTAACCAAGGTAGCTGGAGCTGCAGTACCTGAGGAAGCAATGGCAACGGCAATGCCGCTGACTACAGTTGCGCATTACTATAAATGGCCAAACTTTAACGCCCTGTATTTTGGCCTACAGTTATAATTTTGGAAAACGGTAAAACAAGTGTTTATTTATTTCTATTCTAGAATATATCCACCAAATTTCAACTTCAAAATCCAATTTAATTTTTTTTTTTCATACAAACTTCAACACCCTGTAACACCCTGTAGAAGTCGAATTTCTAAATGTCCTTTCTTATTCCTTGTATACATCATAAAAGGAAGTTCTGTGCAACATTTCTGGGTCCAAGGGTTCCGGCTGGGCGTTGATGAGTCAGTGAGTGAGTCAGGACTTTTCTTTTTATATATTGAGAAGATATGCCAAAAGTTAACAAAATGCCTTTATCTGTAAGTAGACATTATTTCTTTAAGCTTTGATTTATAGTCTCCCTAACATATAAATTTATATAAAATATGTATGTACATTTGTGTATGTATTTACCTGTACTCCTTTTTCTATTAATAGAAGCAATATTTTGTGTTCATCTTGCCTTTTTGAATTTCATTTATTTTCCTATGTATGTATGTAGAATTTAAAAATACTAGACTGAAAAATAAATATTCCACTATTCAGAATAAGTGAAATATTTTTAGGGTAATGGTCACACTGGAAACGAGTTTCTGTTCATTTCTTTTCCTTCCCTTCTTTTATTTTGCGAAAAGAGTATTTTCAACAAGAAGAAAAAATGAATGCGTTAAAACTCTGAGACAAAATGAGATTTTGTGCAAAAAGACTTGGGGTCCCGTTATAGAACTCCTATACAAAATTTAAATTTTTTGTACCAATATACTTACATATATATAGGTACTATTTAAATATACACACGCCTCTGAATTTTACCATTTTTTTATACCTTTACCCATTGGTATGAACTTAACACTTATCAAAGATTTCAAATAATATTCAATGCATATAGTACATACAGCCTTGGCCAAATGTATTAGGCACCTCTTTCTTTTTTTCTTTGCTGCGAAGTTCTTTCCCGTAATTCATTTATTTGAATGGTATGACTTATGGTATCATAATACAAGGTTGAAAAAGTAATTTATATTTTAAGAAAGGTCATTAATGCACTTTTGTGATGCAACAACGGCTTTATGGGTTTTTTTCCCATGAGGGATCAGCGCGCGATCATTGCTCGAAATCGACAGACGCGTGCCTAATTTTTTACTATTGCTAGTAATTGTGAAGTGTGTGTTCACTTTTCTTAGGTTGAGATGATAAAAGGCCGAAAGCAAGTGAACTGAATCCGGGAAAACGTGTGAAAATACAGCTTTTATTTGAACAAGGGAAAAATCACACCCAAATTGCAAAAGAAGTAAAGTGCACACGTTGTGCAGTCCAAAGCGTAATAAAACGGTACAGGCAGACTGGTTTGCACACAAATCCCGAAAAATCTGGGTGGAAAAAGATTATCACGCGTCGGGAGGACCGATTTTTAATTCGACGTTCTCTAAAAACTCAGACCAAAACCTCTTCTGAGCTTGCTGCTGAGTTGTTGAAGGATCTTCCAGAACCGTTAGATTAAGACTTAGGGAAGCTGGACGTAGAGGATGCAAATAAAAAAAAAAGCCTTGGCTCTCGGTAATAACAAGAAGGCATGCGTGGAGTGTGCGAAAAAACATGTACATTTTACGGAAGAAGATTGGTCCAATATTTTGTGGTCAGACGAATCTAACTTTGAGGAACGTTTCATTTATTTTGGCATCATAAAATTTAACGGAAATTTGGCAACCCTAGTGTGACTTTTGTGAGGTGAAGGATTGACGAAGAGTACAACCCACAATGCGTGGTGCCTATTGTCAAGCACGGTGGAGGCAGTATAATGATCTAGAGATGCATAGCCGCCAGCGGTGTGGGCGAAATGCACGTGGGTGACGGTCGGATGGACTCCTCCAAGCTTAAAAATGTGTTGGGAAATAGGCTTAAACTAGCTTTTTCCAAAATGTTCGGGGATACCAACATGGAAAATGTCAAATTCTAACAGGGCAATGCATCCTGCCACAAATTAGCCCTAAGCATGAGGTGGTTTAAAGACAATAGCATAGACCTGCTTGAGTGGCCTGCGCAGCCCTATAGAACATCTATGGGTTATTCTGAAGCGTAGGATCCTGCAGCACTCAATTACATCAAAAGAAGTACTTAAAAATGTGTTACACCAAGAACGGAGCGATATTTCTTCGGAAGAGTGCCGCAAACTAGTCAGCTCTATGCCCACCAAAGTCGCTCAAGTCATAAAGGCCAAAGACGGTCCAAACGAAATAATAATTTTATCTAATAAATTGAAATATTCTCATATCTGCTTACTTTGATTTTGTTTAATCTTATTTTTTTGGAATATATTGATAATTTTAAGGGATGCCTAATACATTTGGCCAAGGCTGTGTGTACATACATATTTATTTGCTTCGTCAAATTAATAAAAATTTTGTAATTCTTTTATGTTTTACTTTAACAACAACATGTTCATTTGAGGTTTATTAATATTTTCACATAAATTATAAACATAAGCTAATGATGGGTTTTTATACATTTAGCAAAACAGTATCAGGGCGAAGCAAGGCGAGCACGGGTCAGCTAGTGTGCTTAATAAAATATGATCAACGTTTTTAAGGTGGATTTCATAGAAATACCACCTATTGCAGAGGTCCTCATGACGCGACTTTCAAAAAATTTGGATGCCATTCGTCTTCGCTATCATAGTTAACACTAACCTCATACTCCGTTAAAAATTGTATATATATATATGCAATATAACGGATTCTTGTGGACACGATTGAGGCCGCAATTATACACGTTCGTATGCCGAATACCTCGGCTAAGTTCGTAGATGGGCATAATCGGTCAAGAGGGGGCCGGTTACGCCCCTTTTTATGTCTTAAAAGGTACAATTCACAACTATAATAAATCCCAATTGATTTTTTAGTAATATAGTAGATAACAGTGAACAGAATCCGCCTGCTACTAATTTGGGGGCCATCTTGGATCCGCCATCTTGAAATTGTTCAAAATTGATTGGATTTCGTTGAAATTGAAAATCCTTACAAATCTCGAGGTAATTAGTACAAATTCGTTTTTAAAGTGGACATTTTTGTCCGCCATTTTGTTCCCACCATCAGAATAGATGACATAACAAATCCACCTCTTGCGGCGCTTGCCGGAAGGTTCTTTTTTTTTTTAAATAACTTTTACTGCATAAAAAATTTTTCTTCATACGCCATGCAACTATTTTTTGTAATCGACCGATTTTTTTTCTTTTGACAGACCTAGTTTTTTCTGCAATGTCTGTCAATTTTAATTCCCTAACTATTCTATCATGAAATTTTAATAACAAATATTTAAATATGTGTATATGTACATAACATTCGCAAATTTGATTTTTTTTCCTTTCTTGAACCACTCTGCGTCGCCAGCGAGGGGCAATGATGGCAGTCTCGCAATTCTGCCTGCTGGTTATAGCACTTAATTCCACGAGTATTTCTGCTGGTTGCGGCATTTGGTTCCGCGGTGAAAAAGGAAGGGATGTTATATGTACATCTCAGAAGTACCAAATCCATAAAACGTGAGAGATCCGTACAGAGGAGGGAGGAAATCGGCGACCACGACGCTGGATGTCAGTGTTCGCCTGAAAGCACTACATAAAAAAAAACAACGGATAAAAACACCTCACAACACACAACAGGGACTAACCACCCTAAAAAAAAATCACTCAAAAATTTTTCCCGCACTGCCTTTAATGTAGGACTTTTTCAATTCTTATAATTATTACATGTATTTATTTTCTTTAGTAGGAGTACTTATCTTGGATCTTGGAAAAAACCCAGGAACTTCAAATCGATACCCACCACCTCTTCATCGATTTTAAAGCCGCGTATGACAGCATCTATAGAGACGAGTTATACAGAGCCATGTCTAGTTTTGACATCCCTGCCAAACTCGTCCGTCTGTGCAGGATGACGATGGGAAATGTACGCTGCTCCATCCAGGTCGGTCAAGACCTCACCGAGACCTTTGATGTCAGAAAAGGATTTAGACAAGGCGACGCGCTGTCATGCGACATCTTCAACATCGTTCTTGAAAGAGTTGTGCAAAACTCACGCGCCAACACCAGATGCACAATCTTTCAAAAGTCCGTCCAATTACTCGGATACGCCGATGACATTGACATAATCGGAAGAACGCAGCGTGATGTCACTGGTGCGTTTGTGAGTATCGAGACGGAGGCGGCGAAGATGGGTTTAGCGGTCAATGAGGGCAAGACGAAGTATATGCTGTCAACAAGAAAGGACTTCCAACACCGACGTCTCGGACAGAACGTCACTATAGACAGCTATAACTTTGAGGTAGTTAAGGACTTTTTTTACCTAGGCTCCGCTATAAATTCAGACAATGACATCGGTGCTGAGATTAAACGAAGAATAACTCTTGCCAATCGCTGTTTCTTGGGGCTAAGAAGGCAATTGAGTAGCAAAGCCCTCTCTCGAACAACTAACGTGACCCTCTATAAGTCCTTAATCGTCCCAGTCCTGCTCTACGGCGCAGAGGCATGGACTCTGTCTAAAGCGGATGAGATTGCTCTTGGCTGCTTCGGGAGGAAAATTCTTCGGGTGATTTTTGGTCCCGTCTGCATAGACGGGGAGTGGAGGAGGAGATACAATAACGTACAGCGACATCAACTTAGCCAGAAGAGTGAAGGTCCAACGACTGAGGTGGCTGGGTCATGTAGAGCGGATGGACACTCCAGCTCGGAAAATCTTCGAGTCCACACCCGAGGGTCAGCACAGTAGAGGAAGACCGCGACTCAGGTGGCGCACGCAAGTGGAAGGGGACCTCAACCAACTTGGCGTGCGAAACTGGAGGCAGCTGGCTAAAGATCGAGTTGACTAGAGACGCTTGTTGGTTGAGGCCCAGGACCACGCCGGTCTGTAGCGCCACCTTAAGTAAGTAAGTAAGGACCACTTATCGCACTATCGTCTTTACACACTTGAACACTATGTAATTTTATATGGCACTCCCTGACTTGTTGCCTTTTCAACTGCTTTATTTGGAATGAGTCCAGTGATTTTACATCACCCCACAATTAGTCCCACTATGTTGAAACTTCCGATGTCTTAGACCGTTCTGAGAATCAAAAAACATTTGTATGGGTCCCATTCGACTCGCGCTGAATGGGCAATTCCTTGTCGAGTGGTGAGAGCCGAGTCTCGATAGCCGAGAACAGCACCAACGACAATGGTCGCGTTCGTCGATCTAGGCAAAGTGCTTCATATGCATCCAAACGATTTCTATTGGCTGAGAGTGACAGAAGACGAATCACTTTTTTTGAGGTCGGGGAGGGTATTTTTTAGTCAAAATTGTATATAACTTTCTGCTTTTACATTAGAGTTGTTTTGTAAATTGTAATTGTATGTAGAATAATGAAACGCTATTAACTCTGAGGATGAAATTGTTTGAAAGTAACACATTCGCGTTTTAAATAAAATGATTAAAAAGCATCGTAAATGGAATGGCACTATTTGGATTGAACAAAGTATTGATTACCTGTTAAGTGATTGCCTGTTTAGTGATCCTTATACATTGAAAGTAATTTATATTTCAATGATAACACTTGAATATGCATGCTGCATTTGGTGTCCTACCCACTTAGAGAGCATAAAACGTATCGAGGCTATACAGAGGAAATTTACTCGTTACGCAATAAGAAAGCTTAATTGGACTGACGGTGTATTGCCTTCTTATGCTGAGAGAGCTCGTTTGATTGGTTTACAGAGCCTTCAATCTAGGCGTAAATATTTTTTGACAATGTTTGCTAGAGATGTTTTATGTAGCCACATTGACTGTCCCCCTTTGCTTGTCTTGTTTCCAATATATGCTCCTATTAGAACTTTAAGAGAGAGACATTTTTTCTTTATACCCAACCATTCAACTAATTATGGTAGAGATGAGCCAATAACAAGTTCCTGTTTAGTTTTTAATTCAATTTGTGATAGAGTAAATCTCCAAGAAAGTAGGCAATCATTTAAAAAATCGATTATGCCAATGTTTAATGATTTTTGTATTTAATTTTTATTTATTTTATGTATTAATTAAACTGTATTACTTATATTTTGTGTTAGTCTTAGAAAGAATTATGTTCCTAAAGATAATAAACTAAACTAAACTAAACTAAAAATTCCAAAATCGTCCATATACACAAAAGCACGAAACTTAAACAAACATGCTCATAAAATATTTTCAATGCACATCATAGAAAAAGAAATGGAAAATAGAACAAAAAACAATAAATAAATTGAAATTGTATAAACGAACAAATGCAAAAATGATTTCAAATGTCAGCTGTTTTATGTCAATTCTCATTTTGCTTCATATGCTGCAAGATTTTTTTGGCTTAGAATCCAGTCCCCGTCCTCAATAAAAGTGCTTCGTCTTGTGTCACTCTCAGCCAATAGAAATCGATTGGATGCATATGAAGCACTTTGCCTAGATCGACGAACGCGACCAATCTTATGTCAAACTCAGCTGACCAGGTATGTCACTTCGTGGCATTCTGTCATTCAGTGTTTATTTAGTTTTTTTATTATTTTTTTTTGCGGGGTGGCTGCAACAACATAATTGTAAATAATATTATATTCTTTGTAACTCAATTGTTTTTTTCAATTAAATAGGGCCTGGCTGCCCTGATGCCTTTTGCAAATTAAGTTATAGATTGATTTTGTAAATTCCTTCAATAATAAATAATAAATAAATAAATATATAAGAGATGACGGAGCAGTTTAATATTTACCTTTGCCGGGTTCCAGAGCACAGTGCCATTCCAGGCTGATGAACTCGCCAGATACAAAACAACATTATCATTGAGCCCGATTAGGGCACCTTAGGTATACCAATAACTTGAACTAAAGCTAGATGCTATCGAAAGGACAAATCTTAGGTGGAAACATGGTACAAAATGTCTAGCGACAAAGGCTATTTAACTGAACATGGATCGGAAACACTGTCTAATAGGCAAGCATGCAACAAGGCTTGTCGTCTACGCTAACGATTTCTACAAAAGCTGTACGGACTAGGAGGAGGAGGAGACTTCATCTTCTGTCTAGCTCCATTAAACTCCACTTAGGAGTCTTCTTCTATACAAACTAAAGCAACCTGATAAACATCGATGTTAGTAGCCTCCCACGCTTCATAAGAAGCTCCAATTGGCTTAGTGAGTAGGCAGGAGATCTTTCCGAGATCTTTGTGGTATCACAACGGATCCCTCATGGGTCTAAGTGTGTTGGCTTTAGCTGGCATCTACTTCAACCTAATTTAACCTATGCAGACCACTAGACATAGGCAATTAAGTAACATATTTGGCATGTGGAACTCGATTTTCAAATCAATCATTCAGATTTCTGCACGCGTTCCCTCAAGGTAATCTGATTGAAGAGATTTTCGTTATATCTCCAAAAGACAATAAAATTCCAAAAGGTAAAGTTCTGAAATTAAACAAACCCAAGGATGTGGAACTTGAAGCTCAGCGAATCCTAGAAGAGACTTTGCATGTCGCAATTAAAGAGACCAATGTGTAATGTGTCATTACTCGACATCAAATTGGACTATTGAGTACTTTACAATTGATCAATCTAATTCTATACAGAAAATGTTGAAGTTTTTTGAAATGGCAATGCGAAGTTCAGCAGAAACCAAACTAAGACCGATACAAAAAAAAGAGGATGAAATGACAAAATATACTTTTTGAAATCATGTTGTTTGCAGTCAATTTGCTTAGTCATTGCAAAAACAATTTCGAGATACAACATTGGTGCGCAGCTAAGCGTGTTTTACGTTGTTTGAAAATTACGATGAACTAGAAATTGACTTTTAAGAAAGAAGCGGCATTTGACACTTAGTGTTTCTGCGATGCTGATAACGTAGTCGATCCAGATCAACGAAAATCTGCCAGGGTTTAATTTTTGTCTTCGGAGGAAACTTTTTTTTACTAGGAATTCCGTCATCGCCAATCCAAATAATATTCTCTGTAGGAAAGCGATGAATTGCAACAGAGCACAACTGAGGTTAATTCAAACAGGCCACAAAAATCTCAAAAAGCAAGCACACAGAATTGGATATGCTGATACTGCAATATGCAAAAACTGCGAGGAGGAGAAGGAGCAACTAATAAGTAAGCGATCGGGGACTTTATGAAATTTGTCAAAAACACATGAAGATTTGTCCGACCTCAAATAGCAGCAATAGTCAGGCAGGACAACGTGCAGTTTCGTGAGAAAAAATTCCAAACAGTAATGCAGACCCTCTTGAAGGAACTTGCATCTTTTTGACATTGTTTGTGGAGTAGAATAAGGGTATACTTACTTTTGGGACTAATTGTTTAAACGATGCTAAAATATATGCATATATTAAAAACGTTTTTTTTATTTACATTTTTATTTAGATAGTATAGTAGAGTAATAAGATGACGAAAGACGTTAGAGTGGCTTTTATAATCCAACTTTTATAAGATGATATTCCAATATTATGTAAAATTATCTGACAAAGCAAGCCATCGAGCTTTAAAATTAAAATTAGAAAACATAATTCAGACTAATTTCTTTGTCATTAAAAATAAAATGCATTTACTTCTTTCTCCAAAGCTTGGTTTGGGTATGATTTATTCAATCGAATACAGGCATTTGTAAGTTTTGATTCTGTATCTAACTTATTGTAACAAACTATAGCGTAAACGAAATCGAACATGTTAACACTATATTGGACTATTACAAACGCTGATTGCTCCATACAAATTTGACTTAAGTTTAATTTCTTCACCAAGGTAAGGCTGATAAGAGTAAATCCAATAGCTATACACAAATTTAATGCCGCCAAACGGTTAAAATAAAGTAGCATATTAAAAGTCCTGTGGCATAGTTTCGTGTCATTTTTCACTTGGCTGGTGATTCTGAGTAACCTGTTAAAGTGAACTCTCCACACCATGCAGTTAAGCTGATTTGAGTTAATTTGGAAAAGTGAGTTGCGAATGGAATCGTTCAACGTGGCGTAAAAGTTGGCTAAGTAAGCTATTGCCACAGTCATGCCAATCGATTGGGTATGTAAAGGTATAGCTGCCAAAACCGCCAGTGTGTGTTTGGAACAGTTTTCGAAGGTTTTATTTGATAGCTTAAATAACATAAAAGCATATCCATATGGAAATATAAAACCAATGATTTTTAAAGTTAACGAACAAACTAAATATCTTTGAATAGGAATGTCGTTTTCCTGTAGTCTAAGCATCCTTCTACGATAGTTAACAAAACAATTTAAAAACCACGTGATTTCTTTTTCTACCACCCGCGAATGGATGTGCACGAATAAAGGATAGCATATCATTGTAGAAAAGCTATAAGCTAGTAGCTAGATATCTAATAGTGTATGTTCGCTATAGAGGTTAAGGAAAAATAATGTGAAGACTATAAAGAATCCAACTTTTATATTCTTCTTAGCAAATCTCTTCGAGGAAAAGCGCTTAAATTTCTTTATCTCAAAATTGAAAGTAAACCCGAAGTATCCAAAAATTAATGCAACTTCGTATAGATATAATAGTATGGGTATGTTTCTATCTTTAACAGGCATCTTTTAGATTTTCAAAATTTAGCCGCGTCGCGAAGCAATGAGAAAGGCGCACTAATTTGTACTGTTTCCTGAAACAATGATAAATAATCGGAATTGATACTCCAAAAGAAAATAGTCCTGTCTAACCCCCGTTTGATACTAATTGACTCACATTATATTAGTTTATGTGTAGTCATTTTGTTGATTTGATATTAGGTTGGTCTGCAAAGGTTACATATTTATAAAATTGATTGTAAGTGCTTTTTAGCTAAGTTTGTTTTAGACTTAACGCATACTTTTCCTTTTCGTAATCAAAGTGCTTGCCGAACTGAGGAGCTCGAACCTTCTGCGCGAAAATGTTTGACATTTTCTTCTTCTTCTTCTTCTTTTGTTTCTTGACATAATCCTATTATATGTATAATATAAACAGCCGCATTAAAAGTAACACAGTCAATAGACTCTCTCCGTGTTTTCGAAAACAAAATTACAGCTTTTGCATACGCAGATGGTATAGCAATTATTGTCAAGCACAAGTGCCTTGATATTGCAAAAACAATAATGAAGGAGGCATTTAATAGCGTCTCGAGATGGTGCCACGAAGAAGGACTCATTATAAATGCAGTAAAAACAAAGATGATGCACACATGCATGCCACGTCAACCCGGAGCTCCTAGCAGCATATCGCGGTTAAATTGAATTATTGTAAAGTTTTAAGAGAAAAAAAGAAATTTAAAAGCTAAAAAAATATCAAAATTGCTCCAGACTGACCAATCCTACAGCATAATTCAGTATTCCTCCTTCCATCACTTGTGAATAGGACCCCGAGGTACTTAAATTTCTCCACCTTTTTCAATGGGACTTCTCTTACTTACTTACTTAAGATGGCACTACAGTCCAGGGTGGACCTGGGCCTCAACCAACAAGTTAGCCTCCAGACAGCTTGATCTTTACCCAGCTGCCTTCAGTTTGGAATGCCAAATTGATTAAGGTCCCTTCCACTTGCGTGCGTCACCTGAGTCGCGGTCTTACTCTACTGCACCTTCCCTCGAGGGTGGATTCGAAGATTTTTTCGGGCCAGAGCATTGGTGTCCATCCTCTCAACATGTTCCAGCTACCTCAGTCGTTGGACCTTCACCCTTCTGGCTTAGTTAATCTCGGTCTACATCTCGCACAGTTCGTCGTTGTAGCTCTTCCTTCATTCACCGTCTATACAAACCGTACCGAAAATCACCCGAAGAGTTTTTCTCTCATAACAACCAAGAGCTACCTCATCCGCTTTAAACAGAGCCCATGGCTCGGCATCATAGAGTAGGACTGGCCCTACTCCGTTAATTACCCGAATTTCAAATACTCTCATACTCTTAATTCTTTTCCCTCAACTTCTCCTCTCTGTAAACCGAATCCACCCACCACACCCGCAATGCCACAACATACTTAACCTTCTGCCTCGGAAGCTTCACCTGAGTTTTTGCATCGACTGATTCCTCCCCTGGTTAAACTAAACAAGCAATCTGCTGATCTCACGCTTTCACATACCGGTCTAGCAAACGACCTCTCCACATTTGATTCTCACCTAAGAACTTCAAAAATTATTATCGTCCATAATCTATGCCCCAATACAGATCCAAGCACTTACACTCTTTCTCAGCTTTCTTATACCAACCTTGGAAGGGGTCTGTACCTCATCATCATCATTATCATCTTCCAATGGCCCGCTTATCCACTATGAGGGTCGCGGATTTAGGGAGCTTAAGTGGACCCTCCACATTTCCCGATCTTCCACCATCGACTCTAAATCATTAGGGGCTATCCCCTTACGAGTAGAGGTGAGATTTGGTTCAGCCATCTCATCCTAGGCCTACCCAGGGGACGGCTATCTGATGGCACGGATTCCACACGTCTTGGAAGCCGAGTTGGGGACATGCGTTGGACGTGTCCAAACCATCAAACAATGGACCTTTCCGCTCGAAGAAGTAGCTGCTCAACATTCAGTGCCTCGCGTGTTCTGGTGTTCCTAACTCGTTCTCGAGTTAGAAATCTCATTTCGGCAGCTTGTATCCGGGATCTTATTCTTTCGGTTATTACCCAAACCTCATAACCATAGATAAGAGTTGGAATAAACACTGAATTATTTCATTTTTTCTTGAAACTATGTTTTCATGTTTTTGACTCCGTCAATTTTTAATATTTTTCCACATTTTTTTTTAATCTTGATAATTATTTTTTCTATAGTCTGACGAGAGGTTTTTTCAATTTTTTAGCTGGACAATTTTTTATTAATTACTAAGCACTCATTTTTTTTATAGCATAATTTCTTTATTTTTGAAAAAAAAATTCCTCCGTCAGACTATAACTACTACACTATTTTACAAGACTATTTTTTATTTTTGGAGATTCGGTAACTTTTCGTGACGTTATGATGTCGACAAGGAAGTGCCAAGGTGTTCCTCAGTAGTTCATTTACACCCATACAAAAAAATGTTAGTATTAAAAAAAATGTATATTTTTTTCTTGTTGTTGAAACGTTAATAAAGAATGTAAATCTAACAATTTAATTTTTTTTTACCATGTATCCCTTATAACAATTTTTCAAATTTACCCGAATTCCTGCACGCGCGAGGTATGTGAGGCCGTAAGGCTATTGTCGTGTTTCAATTATTTTGTATGGTCCGTGGTAAAGACTTTGTAATTTCTTCTTACTTTCTAGCTTAACAAATACTAAATCTTCTATTCTAAAGCGTGAAGTATTTATATTCTTATCGTATTCTAGTTTTCTTTTATTTTTAATGTTGTTAACAATGTTACGTGTTTTTCGACAGCATGCTTAAGTCTGATTTTTACTTCATTAACAAAGTTTTCTAGGTTATGTACTTTTTCGTTACTGTTTATTACATCATTTGGCAGATACGGTAATTTTCCGAGGGTTTACCACGATGTCTGGAAAAATATAATATAGAAAACAAAAATCTAGAAAAACAAAATTTCGAAAAAAAAATCTAGAGAAAAAAAAAACTCGAAAAGGAAATCTCGAACAGCAAAAATCTAGAAAAAAAAATCACGAATGCCAAAATTCTCAGCGGTTGTCTAGCAAACCTTGGAATATGTAAGGGGGGCATGCTGCCCCCCTGCAACCCCCCTGCCTGGGACCATTGTAGGATTTGGGGTAGGTGCGAAGTTGGGCGTATGCAAAGTTTTTTATATATGTGTTTTGCATGGATTTCGGTGCGTTTTAATTATTTTTACAGAGATTAAAAATCTCGAAAGGAAATATCTTTTCGAGATTTTTTTCTAGATAAGGTCTTTCGGGATTTTTGTACATTCTAGATTTCGTCCATTCGAGATTTTTGTTTTCGAGATTTAAAACAGCGTTTTTCTATTATTTTCTTTCTAGATTTCGTTCTGGCTAACGAAGATGAGTTCATATGGAGTATAATTGGTGTCAACGTGTGGCGTTGTATTATATGCAAATGCATAATATGGTACCCAAATGTCCCATTCGTAATCTTCAGTAAAATGTAACCTTCGCATTCCTGCAAAATTTTTTTACTTAAACACATAGTATCTACCCGAACCCGTAGATAAAAAATATTCCATAAATTGTTCCGATAAAGAATGTGCGTATGCAATAAATTATGCACCTTGCACTGGATTTATGTACCTAAACGATATTAGTTTGGTTTTAGAAATTGTTGTTTAAGGCTGTGCTTATATTAAATACTAGCCGATACCCGCGACGAAGCCCGCGTGGAAATACGTCAGATTATACCCCATATCCTTCCCCGCGTTTCAAGCCGTTAATGAGTAGGTATAAACTTTCAATTTCTCATAATTATTTTTCAAGGCGTCCCCGTAAACAACATTCCTGGCGACTGCAGTAGTTGTAGCCCACAACACAAGATCAAGAATATACACACAAATATTCATGTGTATGTACTTACATGTGTAAATGATTTCCTGCCAAATAGGTAGGATTATGTATCGTAGAATATTTGTGTTCAAGTTGCGACTACAACAAAAAATATTTCCATCAAATACATACGTACATACATGAATAGATACCGTGCTGAGTGAAGAAAAGCAGCACAAAGAAAAATGAAAAAAACTACTCTTGTACAACTGGGCAAAACAAAAACAACACACGATCACGAAACGATATGTGCCGCTGACTACGGTTGCGCATTACTATAAATAGCAAAACTTTGACGCCCTGTACCACAGTCATAATTTTGAAAAACGGTAAAACACGTGTTTAATTATTTCTGTTCTGTTTACCCCTTCGGGTAGGGGTTAGAATATACCCGAGGTAGGCATGCCTGTCGTAAGAGGCGACTAAAATCCACCCTCCGTATAACGAGGATAAAGAAGTATACAATTATGCAATGAACAAAACAAATATATTTAATACCCCAGGTGGCACTCCAGGTTTACTGGAAAATCCACCCTCTTCGGAGGTCGGCTCTATGGATTCTGGGGAGAGCCATTTATTGCAATTATGCAACCCCTTCACAAAAAGTGCAAGGGTATCTCGATCGCCACCACCAAGATCGAATGTATCCGGGAAAAGAAGTCCGCCGGAAGCGCTAAAGCGCGATAAACAGGACTCAGCGAAATATAAAAGCTTCGAGGAGGAAAACAACGAACTCCGTAAGAAGCTCAACGAAATGGAGTTACTCTACCAAGAGCTTAGGAAAGAAGTAGATTTACTTCGGGAAGAAAACAAGGCTCTGAGGAACCTAAACCCTCCAAAAGAACGTGAAAGTAGTTCGTCTCGCTCACCTGTTCGTGAATATCACACGGACGAAGAAGAGCTAACGCGGGAAACGGCTTGGGTTTCAAAAAAAAGACCCAGCAAGAAACGAAGGGCCGGTTCTTCACCCGAAATCGAGCCACAAAAAGAAAACAAGCGCCTGCAAGAGACAAAAAAATTAAGTCCCCCGCCTCCAATAAACGTTATCGGGATTACGGACTATAATAAGCTGTATTGCCTCCTTAAAGGAACGTTGGCTTCGAAATATAAGGTCACCTCACTTCGCAATAACGTGTGGAAAGTAAGCGTCGATGACTCAGACGATTACCGAGCATTTTCGCGGAAACTTAATTCCGAGAAAATTCAGTGGTATACATATGAAAATAAGTCGGAAAGACCATTGCGCGTTATAGCAAGAGGACTCCATCCTTCGTGCACTAAAGAAGACGTTATGGACGATCTTCAAGCGAAAGGCTTTACAATTCTTGACGCTGTAAATATTATCAAGAAGGAAAAGCAAAAAACGGAAAAAGATCAGGAAATTCTTGTTAAGCGTGGTCTTCCGCTTTTTATGCTCAGTTTCGATAAAACCGAGAATATAAAGGATATTTACAATATTAAAACAATTTTAAATATTGTTATCAAAATCGAACCGATGCGTAAAAGCACAAGATCGATCCCTCAGTGTAAACGCTGTCAAGGTTTCAACCATACGCAGACATACTGCCAAAAAGAGCCACGATGCGTGAAATGTGCCGGTACACATCTCTCGAATGAGTGCCCCTTAAACAAGCAGACCGCAGCGACTTGCATAAATTGTAAGGGGAAGCACCCAGCGAACTATCGAGGTTGCGAAGTGGCCAAAGAACTCCAAAAAAGGCGCGACACACTTAAAAAGAACATGCGTCCGCAACCGAAACCAAATAAAAATAGGCCGGAAAAACCGCTGCTGAAAGAAAGCAAACCAGTAAAGGAGAAAACAAAAAAAGTTCAGGAAAAACCGCCATCTGCTGATGCGCAAACGTATGCGCAAGCTGCATCGCAAGCAACTAAGCAAAATGGGCCTGCATTAGATCCTATGCAACAAGTTTTCTCTATAATTCTCGCGAAACTCGAGGAGCAAAGCAAGACAAATAAGCTCATATTCGAAAAACTTAGTAACCTTGAGCATAACGCTCGCAAACCACGTACGAAATTATGAACATGAACCAGTTACTTAAAATCTTAACATGGAACGCAAACGGCCTTCTGCAAAGAATCGACGAACTGTAAGTATTCCTACGCCAGCAGAACATTGACATATGCTTGATTTCTGAAACCCATCTGACAAAGGAATCTCGGGTTAAAATTAGAGGATACTATGCTTATCACGCATACCACCCATCCGAAAGGGCTAGGGGCGGATCGTCGCTCTTAATTAAAGACTGTATTGAGCACTCTTTGAATTCACCGATAGAACTCGATGCAATGCAAATAACTTCGGTTCGCGTAAAAAATAAAAACATGTATTACAATATCGCGTCCATTTATTGCCCTCCGCGATACACGCTAGAAAAGAATGACTTAATACGTCTATTTGACTCACTTGGACCAAAATTTATTATTGGTGGTGATTTCAATGCGAAACACACCTTTTGGGGTTCGAGATGCATTTCACCTAAAGGCAGACTTCTCTACGAAATCGGCATGCAATTTGCTGTTGATTTCTTTTCGACGGGGAAACCGACTTATTGGCCCTCCGACATAGCAAAAACGCCTGACCTCATAGACTTCTTTATTGCAAAAGGGGTAGCGAAAACCTTTACGAACGTCGAGGAAAGCTTTGATCTCTCCTCAGATCATTCACCAGTCATATTGACAATAAGTGAACGCCTAATGAAGAAGGAAGGCGCCCAGATTAACTAGCAACAAAACTAACTGGGACGGCTTTAGGAAAGCTTGCGAAGAAAATATAGTCCTGAATGTGTCGCTTAGAACACCGTGCGAAATAGAGGATGAAGTCGGCAGATTTATTGAAGTCTTACAAAGCGCCGCGTGGACCAACACTCCATATAAAAGGAAAGTAGTCGGAAATAGCGAAGTTAAATATCCGCCGGAAATAAAAGAACTGATGCTGACAAAGAGGAGAGCACGCAAAAAATGGCAACAGTCCCGCGCTCCCCAGCATAAAACCCATTCGAACTTCCTATGCAATAAGCTCAAAAAAGCGATACGGGATTTTAAAAATCGCGAGATTTCTACATATCTCGAAGGCTTGTCTGCTGAAAAAAGTTCGAATTACTCTCTTTGGAAAGCTATAAAAGGTATTAAAAAACCCCAAATACAATCGTTACCAATAAGAAAAAGTAATGGCGAGTGGGCAAAAGGCGATAAAGAAAAAGCCGACTTATTTGCCGAGCATCTAGAAGAAACGTTTAAGCCATTTCCCGGGCAAGCATTAATAGAAAATATTAATAATACTATTATGACTCCAGACAACTTTAAAATAAGAAGCGTGTCACAAGCCGTACTTTGTGAGGTAATAAAAAATCTAAAGAATAACAAGGCTCCTGGATATGACCTAATAACCGGACAGGTCCTGAAGGAATTGCCAAAGAAAGCTTTAATAAAACTTGTTTACCTTATAATTGCTTCAATAAGACTATTATACGTTCCAAGGCAATGGAAAGTCGCCGAAGTTATAATGGTTTCAAAACCGGGAAAACCGCCAAACGACAAAAAGTCGTACAGACCGATATCGCTCCTACCGATAATATCAAAAGTTTTTGAAAAACTCTTATTAAAACGGTTAAAACCGGTAATTGAAGAAAGACGTTTGATTCCTGATCATCAATTCGGGTTCAGAATCAAGCATTCCACAATTGACCAGGTTTATAGAATAACCAACGAAATTGAGAAGGCCATGGAAGAGAAAAAGATATGTTCTAGTGCTTTTCTTGACGTTTCCCAAGCCTTTGACAAGGTGTGGCACGAAGGCTTGAATTATAAACTAAGACAGGTACTTCCGGAAGAGCTGTACAAGATCTTAGAGTCGTACTTGGAGAACAGACTTTTCCGTGTCAAGCACGGAGCCGAATACTCAAGGAAATCGCTGCCGGTGTTCCACAAGGAAGTGTTCTTGGTCCAGTCTTGTTCTTGCTCTATACTCGAGATATACCGCAAGAAGAAGGCACCGTTGTTGCTACATTCGCGGACGATACGGCTATTCTGGCAACAGAAAATTCAGTCGAGTCAGCAACTGTGAAGCTTCAACGAGCTTTGGATACAATTTGCGAGTGGACAAAGGTTTGGCGCATTGTTCTCAACGAAACCAAATCTACGCATGTTAACTTTACTAACAAGAAAATAAACAACTTACCCGTTTTCATTAACTCGGTACAAATACCGTATGCAAACGAAGCAAAATATCTAGGAATGACACTAGATGCGAAACTCAAATGGAAGTCGCACGTTAAAAAGAAACGCGACGAGCTCGAAATTAGATTTAGAGAAATGTATTGGCTGCTTGGAAGATATTCCAAATTAAGCATGTATAACAAATTGCTCTTATATAAGCAAGTCTTAAAACCTGTATGGACGTATGGTATACAACTTTGGGGTTGTACCAAAACCAGCAATAGAAACATTTTACAAACCTTTCAAAATAAGGTGCTCAGAACAATCGTAAATGCGCCGTGGTACATTAGAAACGACGATATCCATAGAGACCTCGGTCTAGCTACCGTCGAAGATGAAATAACAAATTTTGCACGCAAACTCCGTGTTCGCCTTCATGGACATTGTAATAACGCCGTACTCCAAATTCTGGACGTGACAAACCTTGTGCGCCGACTACAAAGAACGAAACCGTTCGATTTAGTGCAATAAGAAATAGCCGCTTATAATGACGGTATTAGTAGGTGCTTTTATTGGAAAGCTACCTACACAACGCAAATTTTTATTGTCGAAAGTTAAACTACTTGATAAGGCTTTTTTGTACTTAGTCGTAGTCAACACGAAAAGGGGAGGTGTTTTTAGTGAGTAAGAATCTCACACTACCATGGGCACGTGCGGTAGATCCTCATGGCGTCTCATGAAAGATTTTCACCTACCCTCGTAAAAATAAAAAAAAAAATAAAAAAAAAAAAATAAATTTCTGTTCTAGAATATACCCACCAAATTTCAATTCCAAAGTCCAATTTAAATTTTTTTTTTCATACAAACTTTAACATCCTGTAACACCCTGTAAAAGCTGAGTTTCGAAAAATCCCTTCTTAGTGGGTGTCTACGCCACAAAAGGAAACTACTGTCCAAATTCCAAGTTTCTAGCACCAGCCGTTTGGGCTGTGCGCCTATCTCTGGGTCAGTCAGTCAGTCAGGACAAAGAGTTTTATATATATAGATGAATACAGGTAGAAATTTTGAATATCTTTCGGCGCCAGCTGTTTCCAGGTAGATTTTTGTCATGGTACCTATGACGATATGAGATTGATGAGAATGTATTGACGTACTCTACTGCTGTGTATTTAGTGTATAGTTTTTTCCGGATTAGGTTGACTTATGAAGAAAAGCAAGAATATTTTCGGAATATGCTGGCTGTCGAATCTGATACGGATGAAGCCGGGCCTGACTCAGGCGAAAGTGCTGCTAGCGACGGAGAATAATTTTCTGATCAGAAGATGAGAATTTGGATGCTGAAAAAGGCGAAGACATAAAGCCAGAAGTGAATAGTGACTGTGAAAATATCCTTCCAAAACGGCTGTTACATGGACTCCAATTACTGATTAAAAGTTGATAGATTTTTTTTGCAATTTTGCCTGTGATGGGTTCCCAGAAATCCAACTAACAAAAAGTAAGCGAGCTTTGGAAACAGAGTTCTTTGTCTCTTTTTCGTGTAATCATGTCTGTCATTCCAAAACATCTTACGCATTATTCGTTCTGATTACCAGTTTATAAGAACCATTCGCCAATCGAAACATAAGGCAGCAGATAAGGAGATCATCAACTCAAATCTGAGAGCCCATTTCAGGCCTTATGAGAACATTACTGTGGACGAGTAGTTGTTTGGATATATGTATGTTGTATGTATATAAGTTCACTCAGTATATGCCATCAAAACCAGCAAAATATGGTATAAAGATTTGGTGGGCTTACGATACCTCAACAAATGGCCAAATTTAACTCGTCTAAAAACATTTTTTTTTACATTTTCTGCAATAAATTGAAAATTTGATAACTGAATCGGAAGCGCTTTCAGATTTGATGAAAATTCGCTTAGTTACATATTAGCAGGGAAGGGATTTTGTTGACCTTGCCTTTTTTTTGCCTTTTTCACCAACATTGGCCTTTTTCTGCCTTTTTTACTAACATTGGTCTTTTTCTGCCTTTTTGGTCATATTTATCAGGTTCATGTACACTTTCGTCTTAACTACACAATTCAAAAAATAAAATCGCCGAAGCAAGCGAAGTTTGCACTACTTGTACCATGTGTGCAATCTCCAGTATCTTACTTCTCCGGTATTCGTCGCAGTTGTCTACATAAATATGCGCCTGACAAAAAACGTTAGACATCTGTGAGGTATGTTCTCGTAACTGTGCACGCTATCATATACGTGAATATTTCGCAGACTGGTCAGAATAAAATCGTTCTCAGTGATTTCCCGATTTTTGTTTGTGAATAAACGTGAAAATGCCCAAGAACGCGTACAAAGATTTAATTAAATTAGAAAAACTTGTGGTAAAGTTTGGAAAAGATGACTTTTCCACCGATGGAAAGTACTTTTCTGCAAATGAAGGCCTCAAGACTATCAAAGAAATATATTATGTTGTAAATGGCGCTGAAAACTGCAAATTACCCCCAAATATTCCAGTCGACGACGTGACGTATTTTAACTGGGCTCCACTTGTCTCTGCGCAGGTGGAGAGGTCCTTCAGCTCTTTCAAAGCTCTCCTGAGGCACAATCGCAGGTGTTTATTGCCAGAAAATTTTAAAATGTATATGGTTGTTCAGTTTTACTATAATGCTTAAAACCTTTCTTTATATTTTTTATAAATGGCATTTATGCTTTTTTTACAGTTTTGTTTTGCCTTTTTTTGAATTTTTACGTTAACCTACCCGGGTAGATACTATGAATGCGAAGGCTAAGGGAAATTCGTTTAAAACTCTATAGTTGAGTAAACTGTTTTAAGAGTTTGCATATATTTTGCATTAATTCATTTTTGAATTCAGTTCCATTGTCTGACTTGAGCATTATTAAAGTATTTGGTGAGTTCACATTGCATTGCAAGTATGTATCTATAACCGTTTGATATTCTAAGAGGTCCAACTGTGTATATTTGTATTGTTTCAAAACTAGTACTTGGTGTGTCCGTGATGACCATTTTCTCTTTTAAATGTCTTGTTTGTTTGCTTGTTTTTAGCACATATTTCACAAGCGTTTACAAAATTACTTGACCATTTGTCTCATATTTTTCCAGATGTATCTTTGTTTTAGTTTAATTACTGTTTTTCGTATGCCTAAATGTCCTCCATGCGGTGTATTATGGTATTCTTTTATAATATTTAATTTTTCTTCATACTTAGTTATTCTTTTGTGGTTTTAGGTGGATTTCATAGAAATACCACCTATTGCAGAGGTCCTCATGACGCGACTTTAAAAAATTTTGAATGCCATTCGTCTTCGCTATCATAGTTAACACTAACCTCATACTCCGTTAAAAATTTTATATATATATATGCAATATAACGGATTCTTGTGGACACGATTGAGGGCGCAATTATGAACCGATTTTAATAAAATTTGGTATACACGTTCGTATGCCGAATACCTCGGCTAAGTTCGTAGATGGGCATAATCGGTCCAGAGGGGGGCGGGTTACGCCCCTTTTTATGTCTCAAACGGTACAATTCACAACTCAAATAAATCCCAACCTCCGGTTTTGATTTTTTAGTAATATAGTAGATAACAGTGAACAGAATCCGCCTGCTACCAATTTGGGCGCCATCTTTGATCCGCCATCTTGAAATTCTTCAAAATTGATTGGATTTCGTTGAAATTGAAAATCCTTACAAATTTCGAGGTAATTAGAACAAATTCGTTGTTAAAGTGGAAATTTTTGTCCGCCATTTTGTTCCCACCATCAGAATAGATGACATAAGAAATCCACCTACCTCTTGCGGCGCTTGCCGTAAGGTTCTTTTTGTATATTAATATATTCATGGGCGAGTGTTTTTCATTTCGTTGCAACGTATTATATATATCTTTTAAAGTTTCCTTTTCTATATATTCAAGTATCATATTTTCTTCATTTAGCGCTACTTCGTTTACGGGAACCCTTTTTAATTCTGATACTAGCTTCTCCAGAGCCGATATGTGTTTCGCTGTATTATCGCTGCATCTCACAATAACTCCATTTTCATTAATTTCAATAGAACTATTTTTTTCTTTATTACAACTCGCTAATTCAAATTTAAAATTTTTCATATTTCTGACATCACCTATGGATGTGCAATACTACATGTGAAGGTGATCAGGGTAGTAATTCTGTAAACCGGTAGTCTTTCAGATGATAATGAAAAAGATAGTGATAGGAGAGTTGCTTTCTGTAAAGCGATAGTGATACTTCATTATCACTTTATTTTATTTCTAACAGGACTGTACACATAAATCGGTGAGAGTAGTTTGAAGGACATGTCGTAACAGTTCACAAATAACAACCTGCGGCGTGCTGAAGATTACCACTTCATCCGCCATTTATCAGTTTACTTAGAGAGTGCGAAAGAAATAAATAATGTTTTATTTTTTATCGCTGACTGAAAAAGTTCATTCTGACGTCACAATCAAATATTTTTCTTTAAATTTTCGCACTTGGAGGCTTAGGAGTTAGACAATTTTCAAAGGCAAATCAATTTTAATTTCTGCCGTTATATTTTGAAAAAGAATAAAAACATACGTATTGAAAATAAGTATTGCACAAATTAGTGTAGTTGTCTCGAAAGATGGGAAATTTGTTTTTAGGTGCGCTTCTAAAATGAAGTGGCTGGTTTCTCCATTTAATGTGTTTCGAACAAAGTTTGTTTTCAATTACGTTAACAACCTCAAGAATAATTTTAGAGAGAGTACTTTGCCTGATAGGTCCACCATAGTCGGATGAAACAAACCACTGATATCCGCTGGATTGCAGCGTTTCTAGCATAAAAGCTAATTTGAGGATAGGTAGTATAAATGTTGTTCTTTCCCATCTTGAAGATTCAAAGCATCAAATATATGTACTATATTTTAAAGCATCCTTGGATAGTCGGTACTTTTATACGAATACTTGGGAACACAAATTGAACGGATTTGATATATCTCTTAAAAACTTTCTCTTAACTCTTGTATTTCGAGTATTTTCCATGTCACTTGAATCACTATTATTACCATTCAATAAAAGCCAATAACTGTTAAACGAAATTGATTTATTTTATTTTATTTACGAAGAAAAATGAATTTTTCTTAAAAGACAATACCAAAAACGACACCTAAATAGCTATCTTCTCGAAAGCGACAGCGAAACGATGTTAAACTATCGTCTATCGTTTTACAGAAAGCTAAAATTTCATAGTGCTAACTCTTCCCACTATCGTTTGTCTTCTCTCTCTCTGTAGACTGTTTATGTAGTTACAGAAACCAAAAGTGTCATTAATGATATCTCTTGAGAGACTATCGTTTTACAGAATTACTACCCAGTCTTCTGTTGAGATGTGTAGTTCCCCTTTTTATTATTATCTTTATTGACAATCTTTTGTGCCATACCCCTTGTTATTATCATGATCTGCTCCTTGGAGTCAACATCATTGTGGTTATTTTTGTCTTTAGTCGGTGCGTCGGCATTTGTATTCATCTTTCCTTACTTGTGAATTATCTCAAAGTCGTAGTCTGATAAATCTAATCTAATCTTGAGGATGGATTTTTATGTGCAAATGATGAAACTAAAGGGACATGTTCTTTGATTTGTGCAATTGAAGTTTTGTATGTTTTGTTTCGAATCTGGTTTACTTAAAAAGGTTTAAACTTTTTTGAAGGGGTAGCATTGTTCTTGGTGACCTTTGCCACAGCTAAAACATTCAATTGTTGTTCGATTATTTGGTGTGCGAACACGTGGCGCTCGATCTAGAGTCACTGCCGTTGTCAGGTGTGCTGTAGCGACAACTGGAGACGTCGCACATGGGTGTATTTGGCTGCTCTATTTTATTTATGTTGTTTAATTGATTCAAACCGTATTATAGAACTACGGCAGTGCAATATATTTAAAAAATGTCACATATGTATTTTGTAAAATTTTCCTATTATTATTACAAAAAAATATATAAATTTCCTTGGCACAAATGACATAACCACAACGTTCACCAACTCTCCGACTATATAGTGCTTTCCGAGCAAAAATCGTCGCAAAAATTTACTGGGGTCTGATAAATAATTTTTCATAAAAAAATTTTACAAATCATTTACGCAATGATAAATTTATGAAGTTGACGCAGTTTACGAGGTTTTTTCAGTTTAATTGAATACCCTTATTATTTCTGTTGTTAATCCTAGAATAAAATGAAAATAGATACAAAAGCAAAATTTGGACATTTGACACCGACAAACGGGTCTAAATTTCGGAAAGGCGCGAGTTTGCGCGGCTGTTTTTAGGTGGTTTTCATAGAAATACCCACCTATTGCAGAGGTCCTCATGAGGCAACTTTCAAAAAATTTGAATGTCATTTGTCTTCGCTATCATAGCAAACACTAACGTCATACTCCTTTAACCCTCCGATCAGTGACAGTCATGACGCCGCTATACAAGGTACAAGGTCCTTAGGGATTTTGGACCATTTTTGCACCATTTTTAAAAAAATTTACTATATTATCGTCATGCACTTGTGTCTTGATGATTTGCGTGTTAGCTTATAGTTGTATTAAGTGCGTAAATGTATATGGAAACATATAAGAGCAAAAAAGAAGGCATTTTTAAGTAATTTGGGTAAAGTATACCAGTTTTTTTGTCAGGCAACGCAGCAATGTATAGCACCGATAAAATAGTGCTGAGTGTTCAGCACCAACCGGTTTATTGTAGGTAAAGCAATAAGCTTGGGTTCGGGGTGCGTTAACAATTTAAAAAACGATCGCCGTTCATTTTGTATATTGGAGCATGTATTGGGCCCAAAGTCAATGTTTTCCATTGCTTCTGCTTGGTAGGATTTTCTGCATTCTGAATTTGGATCCTAAATCATGTTCTTCAATGGCTGCCAAGAAGCACATCAGCTTCAAATGTAATTGACAAACTTACAAAAATAAATGCGACTACTCTTTGGCGGATTTGTGCAATTTTTTCGTGCAATTTTTAGAAATGATCAGTCCTCGTCCGAAGAAGAGCGACAATGGCAGTAGCAGCTTCTTCTCGATGCTGTTCGATCTCATCTTCGTCGTCTTCATTGAATTCATCACGATTTATTTCCAGACTCACACATGTATATCACCTGGATGATAATTCAGGTCAACGTCATCATCACATTCATTATCATTTTCATTATCGCTCTCCTCACTCATAAATGCAGCATATCTTTCAGCTACTGCACGTCTTTCCTCCTGTGTCATTTGCTGGTAGCTTGTACTGTTATTTATAAGTATAGTAGTAGAATTACCGATAAATTCAATAAAACTTTAAAAAAAAAATCAGACAAACAAATTTCGCAGCAGCGATGTTTACTTGTAGAACAATAGTCCTATTGAGCAGTTTAATTAAATTTTTTGAAAAATACAATACCAGTGCAATATACATTCAAACGAAATGAGCTAATCAAAGCTAAACACGAGTCACCATTAACCCTAAACCGTTATTTTATCATATTCTTCCCTCTATAATACACAAGGTCCCTAGGGACCTTTTACCTGATTATCGGCTGAAATGCCTTCAAAACGAAAAAAAAAAAAAGGATGGAGTGCTCGTATAACTTCGGACTTGGTTTTGACCGCTTCAGCATAGAATTTTTGTGGAATACAGGTAGCATCAAGTTTCTAACTCATTCATAAAAAAAGTTGTGAACTTGTAAAAATCGAAAAGGTCCCCAGGGACCTTCTCACCCATCGGAGAGTTAAAAAATGTATATATATATATCTTGAAATTCTTCAAAAATGCTCGGATTTCGTAAAAATTGAAAATCCCTACTCATTTCCAGGTAATGAGAACAAATTCATTCTTAAAGTGGAAATTTTCGTCCGCCATTTTGTTCCCGCCATCAGAACAGAAGCCATAGCGATGATATACGAAATCCACCTACCTCTTGCGGCTTCTACCGGAAGGTTCTTTTTAAATGTGTATAAGTAGAAAGTAGAAAGAGTTATCTCTAAATTGGGACCAATACAAATGCCGGGACGCACCCGGAAGCACAACAAATGTCTTCGAGTTTAATAAAGATAGAAACAAAAAACGATTGCAAAGCGTCTTTTCCTTATATTTATATTTAGAAAAAATTGAAAGCAATTAAAAAAAATTTGTGAAATGAATGCACAGTTATCAGCTTAAACACTATCCATGATCACGCACTGCATATAAGGTATACACATAAAAAATATATCCATCTCTCAAAAATCGAAAAATAAATTATAGCAAAACAGGCGTGAGTCTAACTAAAAGAATGACTTCCGAATGGTGTGACTAGCAGACAAGTTAGGGCTAAGCGGGGTGCCGCAGCGATTGTGCCCTATCTCTTAACAACCTAACATTAACGGAACACATGATTTGTTTAAATGCAGTCAGTTTGAAATAAATCATTTTGGCCAGCCATATTGACCAAATACCCCTATGTGCGTCGTTGGTACATTATACCTTTTTGGAGGTGTAATTCCACTTGCTGATTCTAAACTCTTTGCGTCTAGTATCAGTATAAGGCTAGGAGATTGAGACTAGCATTTGCATTTTCTTTACATATGGATGTCTGTGAGCTATGTTAAGTTTTTATTTACATTAGCTATGTACAGTCAAAATCGGTTATAACGACCTTCAAGGGACTGACGAATTTGGTCTTTATAAGCGATAGGTCGCTGTAACCGATATCAAGGTAAGTATTCTGGATATAGTGTAGTGGGAAACGGAATACTCTTTGGCAAGGTCTTTATTTTGTTCTCTAGCTTCCAATCTAAAAATGATACCTGCTTTCTGACTCATTTTCCAATACAACTTTATGCGAACCGAATAAAATCAGACTTTTACTACCACTCGTCACACAGAAAAATTTTGCAGTAAGTAATTTTCCCACCTACTGGTGAACAAACCCAAAACCAATAATACGTAAACGCAAAACAAAAAGAATAACATGTCAACAAACGGTAAACTGTAACAAATTCTATGTACACAGATAAATCGCATATACAGATAAACAGTTTAAATCTGCAAATCTTCAAATCTTTATTTGCAATAGTCTCACACAGTAAGATACAATATCTTGTTGAGTAGTGCAAGCTTCAGTATAAATATCCTTTCCTATCCTGTCCTATCCTACTAATATTATAATTGTGAAAGTTTGGATGTTTGTTACCACGTATCGCCTAAATGGCTAGACGGATTTACATGTAACTTCGTGAGTAATTAATCTGTATTATTCAATTAACACATAGGCTTACTTTTTATTTCTAAAAATGCATACTTTCTAAGGAAACAGCCATTTATTTGTGTCCATAGAAAACCACTAACCTGCGCCATTCAGCCAGCAGCACGGATCGATCGCAAATCGTGATCGTGTGTTGCTTCTGCTTAAGGGTGGTTTTTCCTTCTTTTTTTTTGTTGCTTTTTTATTTCTCTCTTTGCCTCTTAATGATCGTTTTCAATAAAGTGAGACACATCGGTTCGTGATCGTGTGTTGTTTTTGTTTTGCCCAGTCGTTTTCATTCCTCTTTATTCTGCGTTGTTGTTTTTTTTCTTTGTTCGTGAGGAGAGGGTGATGATTTGGCGGTTGGTATAGTTACAATTTGCACAACTACAACATGTTATGTACAAACAGCAAACGCGCCGAACAATCGGCACACAACACATCAGCAGAAACGGCACACGCACCGGATGATGGGTCAGCACTAAAGTTCACACCGGTGCACTGCACACGCGCCCAGTTATAAATACTAGTATAAGCAATATTGTAAGACACATTTTGCTAATGTCAAGCATAATAAAGAGACATGGTCTCGTAAAACATTTGATTCAAGTCGTTTGAATTGGAAAAATCGTTTACTGTATCGCAATTGTTTACTTTTTTCTCCTGGCATTTTTTTAGTGGAATTTTTTTTTTAGGTGGATATAAGAACAGCGCACCGAAGTGACGCGTCAGCCTGTGTATGAGATTGTGTGTGTTTGATGTGTGTATTATATTGCAAGTTGGGAATCGGTGATTTTTGTTTTTGTTTTCTTCTGTATTTAGAGAATGTATTCGAGTTAGGACTTACGACTTAGAATTAATTCGACTTGGAGTATGACTTTTCGAAGGAAATCTGGAGGAAATGCAAAAATTTGATGAAAGAATTCGAGTTAGAGGGAAATTCGAATTAAAAGAGGTTCGACTTAGAGGGATTCGAGTGCATTGTGCAATGGCTTCTGTTGAAGACTCTGCACGGACACGGAATAGAAGCCAGCATTTTCGAAGGCGTCAAATAGGGAGAAAGCGTCTTCATCCCCCACATTCCCCTGATACCGCTTTGAATTCAAACGTTAAGGTTTTCTACGCCATGACCATCAATAAAGCACAGGAGCAGAGTTTGAAAGTAGATGGTTGGGTCTGAGGAGTGATTGTTTGTCTCATAGCGTACTCAGAATCAGTTCACCTGACGACCTGGTCATCCTAGAGCCAGAAAGAAAAGCCAGGAATGTTATTTACAAGGAGGTAATATGAGGAATTGGAAGTCTATACTTGAATATCAACTTCCTGAAACCCGGACAATCACATAGGGTATATTGTGACTTTTTTCCACGCGGACGTAGTCGCGGGTACCAGCTAGTAATACTATAAAAATATAATACAACACATTTGCGTTACTAAGTTTGTGGAAGAAAAAGAACAGAGCTAAGAAACTAACAATTTAAAAAAATGTAAAAAATAGAATATTAAGAATATGTACATATGTAATATATAAAGTTAAATAAAAAGAGCGAAAAAAGACCCAAATAACCAAAACAATCATCATCATCAAAGCGTCTCCAGGTATTGCCTGAGTTTCCTCCTGAACAAAGCTGCACAGCCAATCAATCTAATAGACCTGGGTAGGGAATTCCACAGCCGAATCGCGTGAACGAAGAATAAGCATAGCGCAATGGAACAAGGTCATAACTTCTAACAGAGCGAGTGTAGCGAATCTTATTGAAAAGGTTAGGCGGTTGACGTGTTTGCATAATCTTATTAAGTAGATTTAAGGGGACCCCGGTGATCTAGAATTTAAAAAAAATAGTAGTTAAGTATAGTAGTAAAAGTATAGTCTTTCGAGAATATACTGTTAAATTTTTGTAATGATATTGGCGGTAGTTTAGGTTCTACAGCCTAGCAACGAGTGGCCCGCCTCATGAATGGACGCATACTTGAAACTTTAAACTCATTTATCTCGAAACCATTTTTTTTTTGCACGGCGGGATGTGAAGAAAAAACTATCCAGAAAACTAGTGGCTATGGGCGGAACCACCAAAATAGTTTTATCTTAATAACTTCTTATTCTTTAATATTTAATATTAAAATTTTTAAGAGTGCCCAATTTTGTCAAAAATTTTTTTCATTTTTTTCTTTTGGTTCTGGCCATAGCTACATTCATATAGATTAATAATCTATTCTATTTTTATTTTTCCGATGAGTGATAGAGCCAAAATTTCACCCGTCGTCTAGGTACTTTTTTTTAAGAGGCTCATCTTCAGCACCATTTTTTTAATATTTAATTTTTTTTTGCTTGCTTCTTAACTGTTATAATATGCCTACAAAGTTTAAATATCGCTGTTCATCATTTTCACTTAAAAAAAAATCCTAAAATTACCTCAAATTCACGAGCGCTATACAACCGGGTCCCCTTAAGGTTCTCAGTTTAAAGAGTTTTTCTAGAGTGAAGCCATGAATTGTTTTGGAAAAGGAGGAAATGTGGTCAGTAACATTCTAGTTTTTAAGGGAGTGATTTTGTGAGTAGCCCAGAGCGTGCGAAGGCATCCATATACTCTACCGAGAACTAGTCTAACGTAGTTATTCCGGGTAAGCGTTTTATTGAATGTTATACCGCGATTTTTCGCAGAATCAACATACTCAATAGGTACATTGTTGAGGTGAATATCAGGAAAATCGGATGTGTCAATAAGCTTCCTGGATATAACCAAACATTTAAATTTTAACGGATTTATACAGAGGCCATTGGATCGTGACCAATATAAAATTCTGTCCAAGTCTTCATTAATTTCGCATGCCCCATTTTAAACAAGTCCCAAAGAGCAACTTTTACGCACCTGAATATCGTGTACTCTCAATCGTGCTAGACGCGTTTTGGCAGCTTTTGTCTGTACAACCGATACCAACATTTCTAAACGTCGATCTGACTATTTAGAGGATCCTATATTCTCAACCAACAAATATAGGAAAACAATTCTTCCAAAAATCTCGCATAATGGGAACTGCTGGAGTCCTCTCCAATGTTTACCCGACACCGACAACGAAGTAGAAGATTCTTGCGTGCAAACCCGTCAAGTGCACAAAAAACAATCTCTTCCACCCAACAAAGTTCTTCAAAAAAATAGTGACTACATCCATAATTTATTAAAAGAATTAGAAGTCACAGACTACTCCATCCGTAAAATCTCAAGGGTATCGAGATCACCACCACCGCGATCTCAAACAATTACGTGCGGAACCAGAAGTCCGACGACACCGGAAGTGTCGGCGCACGAATAACGGACTTCGGCGAAAACCAAAAGCCTGAGGGAGGTAAACATAGAACTCCGCGCCAGGCTAACTAAGATGGAACTGCTCTGCGAAGAACTCAAAAAAGAGCTAGAGAAATTTAAAAACAAAGATTCTCGAAAAGGTACAAGGAATACGGCGCAACCTAGTTCTGAGGCTTCCTCGAGCTCGAACTGTACCGGCAAAGTTATTTACGAACCGGACGAAGAAGAATTAAGTCACGAAACTGACTGGATTTTACAGAAACGACCAGACAAGAAACGGAAAGCCGGTTCTTCACCCGAAATCGTAACACAAAAAGAAGCAACGGAAAACGAGCCGGGAAAAAAATTAAGGAAAGACCTGACAAACGTTCGTAGCGAGGTAAACCGAAATACTAAGCAAAGGCCACAACCTCCAATTTACGTTATCGGGATTGCGAACTACAGTCAACTGCAAACTATCCTGAAGACATCGTTGCAAACGGATTATATTGTAACATCGCGCAATAACAATACGTGGAAAGTCTGTGTCAAAGACGCTGACAGCTACCGCTTGTTATCTCAAAAATTAAATGCCGAGAAAATCCAATGGTATACCTACGAGAACAAGTCGGAAAGGCCGATACGTGTCGTGGCTAGAGGACTTCATGCTTCGTGCTCAAAAGAAGATGTAGTCAGTGATTTAAGAAATAGACACTTTAAAATTGCTGATGCTGTCAATATCGTTAAACGGGAGAAGCAATTATCGAAAGGTGAGGAAACTACGTTAAGCGCGGCCTACCGCTTTTTATGTTAACCTTCGATAAAACCGAAAAAATAGAAAAAATCTATGAAATAAAGACAATTCTCAGCATCGTAGTTAAAATTGAGCCTTTGCGCAAGAACTCAAGAATAATCCCACAGTGCAAACGCTGCCAAGGATTCACACGCAGACGTATTGTCAGAAAGAACCGCGATGTCTAAAATGCGCCGGAAGTCACCTCTCCAAAGACTGTGGAGTTAGTAAACAAACCTCTGCAACGTGTAGTAATTGCAAAGGAAAACACCCTGCTAACTATCGAGGCTGCGAAGTAGCCAAAGAGCTACAAAAAAGGCGTGATCAATTATTAAAGCCTCAAAATCAGCACTCGAAACCGAGAAGTGCGGTAAAGCTTAAGAGCGGTAAAGACAAAATATCAATAGCAATAGACACGCCATCGATCTCTGGTCACAAGAGCACTCAGAAAGAAGTGACAAAAGAAAAGTCATTGGACTCTGGACGTCGGACAACAAACCCGCAAACATACGCCCAAGCCGCGGTGTCAGAAAATGGAAGAATCGAAAGTTCTGTGGATCCTGTATTTCAAGTTTTTTCTGTTATTCTTACAAAACTTGAGGAACAATGTAAAATAAATAAGCTTATTTTCGAGAGGTTCGGCAAGATCAAAAATAATTGCCGAAAAACGCGCACCCGAACAAGAACATGAACATGAAACGAATGCTCAAAATACTAACATGGAATGCAAACGGACTTCTACAAAAAACTGACGAGTTAGAAATGTTCATACAAAAAGAAGATATTGACATATGCTTGATCTCAGAAACCCATTTAAAGAAGACATCGCATGCAAATATAAGAGGCTACAGTGACTATCACGCTTGTCACCCATCGGAAAAGGTAAGAGGTGGATCATATTTGTACATAAAAGACTCCATCGAGCATTCGGAAGACCTAAAAATAGAGCTTGAAACTATGCAAGTTAGCACGGTACGGGTAAAAAGTAGACAACGTTTCTATTACATCTCATCTATTTACTGTCCACCGCGATGTGCGCTTGAAAAAACTGATTTCACAGATATATTTAACTCGCTTAGACCTAATTTTGTCATTGGTGGCGATTTTAATGCGAAGCACACATTCTGGGGTTCAAGATGTATCTCAAAAAAAGGTAGAGCGCTCTATGAAGCGGGTATGGAGCACAGTTGTGACTTCCATTCGACGGGAAAACCGACATACTGGCCGGCTGATACCACGAAAATACCCGATCTAATCGATTTCTTCATTATAAAAGGAATACCCCCCGTTCACTTAAAAGTTGACGAAAGCTTTGACCTTTCCTCTGACCATTCTCCATTTATTCTGACGATAAGCAAAACCCTAAATAAAAAACAAGAATTAGCGAAACTAACTGGTAGAAATACTAATTGGGAAGGCTTCAAGAAAGAAATCGAAGAGAACACTGACTTAAGAATACCACTTAAGACGCCCTATGAACTCGAAATCGAAGTTGACCGCTTCGTCGAAATCGTGCAGTGTGCCGGGTGGAATAATACTTCTCACGAAAAAAAGAAGCACACAAATTGCGGCTTAAAATATCCACCGGAAATAAAAGAAATGATAAGGGAAAAAAGGAAAGCGCGTAAGAAATGGCAACAAAGTCGTGCTCCACAGCATAAAGCTCACTTAAACCGACTGAGTAATGTATTGAAACAGACTATAAGCAATTTTAAGAACCGTGCAATAGGGACCTACCTCGAAAACTTAACCGCTGAAAAAGAATCCAATTATTTTCGCCGCCCATCTGGAAGAAACATTTAAGCCATTCGATGGCCGAGCTCTTATTCGAAATACTGAACGCGAGATAACACCTGACACTTACACAATAACAAGTGCAACGCTAGCAGAACTCACGCAAAAAATAAAAAAACTAAAACTCAAAAAAGCTTCTGGTTACGACCTCATAACGGGAGAAGTCTTAAAAATGCTGCCTAGAAAAGCCTTAATCAAGCTTCTCTATATTATAAATGCTGCGCTTAGATTAGAATATGTCCCGAGCCAATGGAAAATTGCGGAAGTCATAATGATTCTTAAACCAGGAAAACCGCCGGGTGACAAGAAATCTTATAGACCCATTTCGCTGCTTCCAATAATTTCTAAAATCTTCGAGAGAATATTGCTCAAGCGCCTACAGCCGATCATCGAGGAACAGAATCTTATCCCTGATCACCAGTTTGGGTTCAGAACCAAACACTCAACTATTGATCAGGTGCATCGAATCACTGACGTAATAGAAAAAGCTCTTGAAGAAAAGAAGATCTGCTCAAGCTTATTTCTTGATGTCTCGTAAGCCTTTGATAAGGTGTGGCATGAAGGCTTGAAGTTTAAATTACGTCAGGTTCTGCCTGCACGCCTATATAATATACTGACCACATATCTGTTGAATAGACTCTTCCGTGTCAAACACGGAAATGAATATTCGGAATTTAAAGAAATTACAGCAGGCTTACCCCAAGGAAGTGTCCTTGGCCCGCTTCTATATCTTCTGTATACCCGCGATATACCGCAAGAAGAAGACACCGTTCTAGCTACGTTTGCCGATGACACTGCTATTTTAGCAATTGGCAAAACGATCGAAGAAACAACAGTTAAACTACAAAACGCTGTGAATAGTGTAAACGAATGGACAAAGGCTTGGCGGATCGCCCTCAACGAAACCAAATCTGTCCATGTAAACTTCACTTACAAGAAAACGAACAGTTTACCTATCCTTATAAACTCGGTTCGTATTCCCTTCGCAAACGAGGCTAAATACCTCGGAATGACACTCGACGCTAAATTAAAATGGAAGTCGCATGTGAAAAAGAAACGTAAAGAACTCGATAACAAGTTCAGAGAAATGTATTGGTTACTTGGGAAACATTCCAAGCTTAATACTGAGAACAAGCTGCTGATATATAAGCAAGTGCTAAAGCCGGTGTGGACATATGGTATACAACTCTGGGGTTGTACCAAAAAATCAAACGCCAATATTTTACAAACTTTTGAAAATAAAGTGCTAAGAGAAATTGTCAATGCACCGTGGTACGTAAGAAATGATGATATACACAGTGATCTCGGAATTCCTACAGTCCAAAATGAAATTAAAAACTTCGCGCGAAAGCACAAAAATCGAATAAGCGAACACGTTAATAATACAGTCCTACAACTTCTGGATGAAATAAATGTATTGCGCCGTCTACAAAGGACCAAACCTTTTGACTTAGCACGATTAAAATTAACCGCGCCTAAATAGCGGAACATGCAGGAACTTTCATTGGAAAGGCACCTGCCAAACGTCTCTATTTCGTGATAAAAAAATTGCTTGATAAGTCCTTACTTAGTTGCAGTAACTAACAAGTTTATATCGAAGGGAGGTGTTTTTTAGTGAGTAAGAATCTCACACTACTATGAGCACGCTTCTGCGGTCCTCATAGTGTCTATGCAAGATTTTCACCTACCCCCGGGACAAAAAAAAAAATTGATTCGCTACAAAAAGTGTGCAGTGCATTAAAAACTAAGAATTGTCAATTCTTTTCTGACGATCTTAAAAGTGAAAGGTCATTCAAGGTGATTCTATTCGGGTTAGATGAGCTGAATACAGACTCTCTTAAAACTGAATTGTCATCGCTTGGACTTAAGTGCAAGGAGATTAAAACTATTAAAAAAGTGCATGATAATTTCACTGATGTGTTTTATATTGTTTATTTTGGGAACGGGTCAATTCGTTTAGCCGATCTTCGGAAAAATATTAAATCTATCTTCCGCACTCAGGTGAGATGGGAATTTCAACGCCGTCTCAAAAACAGACTGATACAAAGCCATAATTGCCAAATGTTTGGGCACGGCGAAAGACACTGCAATGTCTAAACTTTTTGTGCAAACTGCTCCGGTAACCACAAAACCAATGCATGCACTTCTTCCGGCATTTTCAAATGCGCCAACTGCAGGGGCAATCATAAATCGACTGACTGAAAGAGAGAACATAAATGAAAACCACACGCAATCGTTTTTCACCACGGCATGTGTGGGTTCCATAAACCTATGTTTATGTAAAATGGTAGTTATGTGCATTCAAGAGGACACAAGCGTCCTCAACCAACCTCTGTCTACCAACTCCTGCTCTCACCTCCACGAGGTGAACGCTGGGTGCCTAGTACCTCAACTGGAGATAGGGTGCAAATCCCTGTGGAAGGTTGTTGGTGGTAGCCGACGAGAGAGGGGGGGGAGGGTGTTCACACTAAGGCACTCTCCCTTACATCTGGACGGCAGCGGAAGAACTCCCACGATGGAATCAACGGTGGCGTCTACAGTTCCAGTTAGGTCGAACTACTTAGTGAACACCTCATTCGGGCTACTTCGACGTATTCGGATTATAGGCCAATGAGGACCGGATTACCCGGCCCCTTAAGTCCAAGGGGTTTAACAAAGGGCCTGGCCCTCCAGGTTGGGGGTTGTGCGTGGGGTTAACGGTTCCACCATTTAAAACAACATTGTTACGAAGCATCCAACAGCCTCGGATAAGGAAGGATTTACTGTTGACGACCCGGCTAAACGAAAAAAGGACAACGACTTTCGGATCTGCACGTGGAATGTTCGGACTCTGAACAGACCGCGTGCAGCCGAACAATTAGCGGAGGCCCTAGACTGCTATAAAGCAGATATTACCGCCATCCAGGAAATGCGATGGGATGGGCCGGGCAAAAGGAGGATGAAAAACTGTGACATTTACTACGGTGACTGCTACAGAGAGCAAAAGCAGCGTCTATTCGGATGCGGATTTGTTATAGGCGGCAGACTTAGGCAAGAAGTCTTGAGCTTTCGACATGTGAGTGAACGCCTTATAACAATTCGCATCAAGGCTAAATTCAAAAACATAAGCCTAATATGCGCTCACGCCCCGACAGAAGAAAGTGACGATGATACCAAGGAGGGTTTCTACGAGCTCCTCGACAAAACATACGAGCAATGCCCCAAGTATGACGTAAAAATCGTGTTAGGCGATTTTAACGCAAAGATAGGGAAGGAAGACCTCTTTGGTAACACGATCGGGAAACATAGCCTACATGACGTCACGTCTGGAAACGGACTTAGGCTAATTGATTTTGCTTCGGGGCGTAATGTCACTATAGCTAGTACACGATTTCCACACCTCAATATCCACAAGGGCACATGGCGGTCTCCTGATCAACGCACCGTCAACCAAATTGATCATGTTGCAGTCGACAAAAGGCACGCCTCCAGTATTCTGGATGTCCGAGCTTTCCGAGCAGCCAACATTGACTCGGACCACTACCTTGTTGTAGCCAAGGTACGAATGCGGAGCTCGCGAGCTCTACGAGCAGAAGAGACGGGAAGAACACCAGCTTCTCCGCAAGAAAAAGAAAGAGCACGAGAAATACATGATCAAGAGCATAGAGAGGTGTTACTCCAGGAATGATGTTCGGAAGTTTTATCAAATGGTAAAAAGAACATGTCACGGCAACAAGGCCCGAACTGAAACCTGTAGAGATGAACAAGGAAATATTGTAGTAGAGTCACAGTCGGTGCTGAGAAT
This sequence comes from Matsumyia berberina, assembly GCA_917880715.2. Taxonomy (NCBI): domain Eukaryota; kingdom Metazoa; phylum Arthropoda; class Insecta; order Diptera; family Syrphidae; genus Matsumyia; species Matsumyia berberina. The sequence goes on from OU862870.1 coordinate 93,648,730, forward strand.
TTGGAAGGACTACTTCTGCAGACTGTTTAACGGCGACGACTAATACCCAGCGTTGCTCGGGCTATTAAACGTCAATCGAGAAATCGATATCTTCTTCAAATAACTTATGAAAGGCTTATCCCGATTATATAAAATATCAGAATCTCATCTTAAATCTGAATCGGTATTTTATATTCAACTCAATCGACTGTATTCTATTCTGCCACTTTTCCAAATGTAATCAAATTCTTTAAGTCGAACCGAATCTCCTTTAACTCGAATTTCCCTCTAACTCGAGTTTGTTCACCTATTGTCTCCCGTCAGTTTTCTTTCGAAAAGTCATCCTCCAAGTCAAATTGATTCTAAATCAATAGTCCTTGGAATTTAAATACATTCGTTATATACATACATACATACTTCGCAAAAAACAAAATCAAAACAAAAATTCCCCACCCGCAACTGGCAATGTTATACCTACATCAAGCACACACAATCACATACTCAGCCTGTCGTGTAGCGTCGGCGCGCTGTTCCTTTACCTACGGAAAAAGAGAACCCATTAAAAAAATTACCAGGAAAAATGTGTAACTAATTGCGCATATGCGTAAAAAAATTAATAATCCGTCTGGCTCGAAAAAAAGATGCTGTTTCATCATAAGAATAGCAAAGTTCACTCGCAGACAAATACTTACTTACTTAGGTGGTGCTACAGTTCGGGGTGAACCTGGGCCTCAACCAACAAGCCTCTCCAGTTACCTAACTGCCTCCAGTTGAGCACTCCAAGTTGGTTGAGGTCCCCTTCCACTTGTGCGCGCCACCTTAGGCGAGGTCTTCCTCTACTGCGTTGACCCTCCGGGTTAGACTCGAAGACTGTGCGAGCCGGAGCATTTGCGTCCATTCGCTCTACATGCCCCAGCCATCTGAGCAGATGGATACGTATCTTCTTGACTAGGGCGATGTCTTTGTACAACTCGTCAACGCGAACGGGACCGAATATCTTACGAAGAATCTTTCTCTCAAAGCAACGAAGGATATGTTCATCCGCTTTCGATAGTGTCCATGCCTCAGCGCCATAAAGCAGGAGAAGGATGATTAAGGTCTTATAAAGAGTTTCCTTAGTTTTTCGAGATTGCATTCTTAGCCCAAAGAAACAGCGATTGGCAAGAGTTATTCTTCGCTTGATTTCTGCGCTGGTGTTGTTATCGGTTGTGATAGCGGAGCCGAGGTAAACGAAATCCCTTACCACCTCGAAGTTATAGCTGTCTACCGTGATGTTCTGTCCGAGACGTCGATGTTGGGTGTCCCTTCTTGATGACAGCATATATTTTGTTTTGCCCTCATTGACCGTCTCAATACTCGAAAAGGCGCCAGTGACATCACGCTGGGTTCTGTCGAATGTGTCAATATCGTCGGCGTATGCGAGTAATTGGACGGACTTTTGAAAGATTGTTCCTCTGGTGTTGGCGCGTGAGTTTTGCACAACTCTTTCAAGTATGATGTTAAAGAAGTCGCATGACAGCGCGTCACCTTGTCTAAATCCTTTTTTGACATCAAAGGTGTCGGTGAGATCTTGACCGACCATGATGGAGCAGCGTGCATTCTCCATCGTCATCCTGCACAGACGGACGAGTTTGGCAGGGATGCCAAAACTAGACATGGCCCTGTATAGCTCGTCTTTATAAATTCTGCCATAGGCGGCCTTGAAATCGATGAAGAGCTTGGGTATCGATTTGTATTTCTCCGGGATCTGCCGAAGTTTGAAAATTTGATCGATTGTGGACTTTCCTGGCCTAAAACCGCACTGATAGGAACCGATCACTTTGTTGACGAAGGGTTGTAGGCATTCACACAATATGGCAGATAAGATCTTATATGCGACATTTAAGAGACTAATTCCTCGGTAATTGGCGCAGTTGAGGGGGTCTCCTTTCTTGTGGATCGGGCAAACGGTGCTGAGATTCCATTCAACAGGCATACATTCGTCTGACCAAATTGTGGAAATGAGTTGGTGAATGCTCTTTAGAAATTTATTTCCAGCTGCTTTAAAGAGTTCGGCCGGTAATCCGTCAGGGCCAGCTGCCTTATTGGATTTCAGTTTGGAAACTGCTTTCCTTACTTCATTTTGTTCGGTTGGACGGAAGATTTAGCTGTCATCGTCCAGGTTGAATGGTTCATTCTGCCTGACAGCGGGATTTGATTCGTCGTCGACGTTAAACAGTCTGCAGAAGTAGTCCTTCCAAATTCTCAGCACCGACTGTGACTCTACTACAATATTTCCTTGTTCATCTCTACAGGTTTCAGTTCGGGCCTTGTTGCCGTGACATGTTCTTTTTACCATTTGATAAAACTTCCGAACATCATCCCTGGAGTAACACCTCTCTATGCTCCTGATCATGTATTTCTCGTGCTCCTTCTTTTTCTTGGTGTTCTTCCCGTCTCTTCTGCTCGTAGAGCCCGCGAGCAGCCCTCGTCCTTCCTTGCAGCGCCGCTTTGTATGCATCTTGTTTTGCTGCGTGCACTTGCCGGCATTCTTCGTCAAACCAGGGCTCTCATCACGTAACTTTTGAGACGATTGTCGTCTGGATGATAGTTCGAAACGCTATCGCCTGTAGTTTGCATCATGTAAACCCACCTCTATCGTCTCGTCTATCGTTTATTTTTTCTGAAGTTGGAGATCTATCAGTAACTCTCAAACTGCAGTAAAATTTGTCTTTTTGTTGTAAAAAATGACATTTGTGCTATTATTCTCGATTTTTGTTTTTTGTACCGTGTTTAGGGAATTGAAAAAATGTTAAGCCCATATTTCCCTGGACAATTCTCATTGCGAAAAAACATTGTTGCGAGAAAAATATCGCGGCATTTTGTGCAATTTTTGTTTGTTTTGTTTTGTCCAAGGAAATCAAATTTTGCAGCAAAAAAATTGTTTTCTTGATATTAGAGAAACCAACTCTTTTTCTTTCGAAGATTTCTTTTTTTGTAATCTTCATAAATGAAATTAATTCTCTGCAATAAGAACTCATTTGAAATAAATAGAAATGGGACAACGAGAAATATTCCGTTGGGAGAAAAGAATGGTCGATTCAGTCAGCTACTCAGATGCAAAAGGAAATTTTAATCGATTTCCCGGAGGAGCACACAAACAAGGCACATCACTATATTCCCAAAACAACTTAGGCTAGACATATTTTCACTTGTTAAAATTGATTTCTTTGATTTAAACACAAATCTCATAATTTTCTTTGCCTCTTTGATTCACAAACGATACCGAAACGATACCGATTTTGCTATCGTCTAAAAACAATCGTCGAGACGATAGTAGCTGACAGTTTTCGCGTTATGTGAAGCAAGCGTTCAATCGTCAAAACGATATCGCCCAGACGATAGTACTTTTTACATGTTACGTGATGCCAAACTATCGTCGAAACGATATCGTCAGACGACTATCATCTTACGTGATGAGAGCCCAGGGCTTTCTTAGTGGTGGCCTTTTGAAATCCAGTACATCAGTTGCGACTTCCTTGATGGCTTATTGGCAACGTTTCCACTGGTTTTCGGCATTTGACGCTGGCGGCATTGGACTTCTCGAGAGATTACGGGATACACGATCGGCAAAGGACTCGCCCACAAATGGTACGGGCAAACTGATTCAACTGCGCTATGAACTTTTCCCTCATTAACTCAATTCTCCAGAGTTGGCTCTACCGACTTTCGTTCCATCGTCATCGTTAAAACAAATGCCTTTCTAGCGTTTAATTGAATTTGGTAACCTGTGACTTTTCGAAAGAAAACTGACGGGGGACAATAGGTGAACAAACTCGAGTTAGAGGGAAATTCGAGTTAAAGGTGATTCGGTTCGACTTAAAGAATTTGATTACATTTGGAAAAGTGGCAGAATAGAATACGGTCGATTGAGTTGAATATAAATAATACCGATTCAGATTTAAGATGAGATTCTGATATTTTATATAATCGGGATAAGCCTTTCATAAGTTATTTGAAGAAGATATCGATTTCTCGATTTTCATGTAATAGCCCGGGCAACGCTGGGTATTATTCAGCTAGTAAATATATAAATACAAATGTACAAATATATATCCAATGTGTGTGTGTATATATAGGTATCTATCATACCAACCACCAAATCATTACCCTGTCCACACGAATAGATAGAAGCAAAGATACGCACAAAAAAAAAAACAACAACACAGAAGAAAAGGAAATGAAAAACTACCCTTGTAAAACTGTAAAACAAAAACAACACACACGATCATCAAGCGATGTGTCTCACTATCGAGAAAATATCTTTTCGTGTGCGGCAAGGAATTTCTTCAGACTTGCTCCACGTTTTTGTTAACTGCTCAGCTCTTGAATAAGATAGCGTTACAATATAAAGCCTATTATGACCCGAGGTATAACCATTCTGTTTGTAAAATTTGAGGTTGATTGGTTTAGTAGTTTTCACATATGTAGCTATAATCTAAACAAACAAACAAACAAACGGACAACGTTTCACTTTTATAATATTAGCAGTGACTAGTAGTGATGAACATAATACTAACTTTTCACTAATTTGTAACTTGAATATTTATGTATAACCTTCTGCAGATAAGCCACTTAGGCTTCGCAGATACTTTTGTGTGTATAACTATTGTTAAATAAAATTCGGACTGAAATAAAATGAAAATGATAATGAAAAAAAAATAACACTTTTAAAGTTGTTTCAGGCAAGTATCACTTCATTAGGACAAAGAAATATTTTTGAGCGGTTTTTCGAGGCAAATACCCCTGTGTGGCGGGTATTTCCAGATCTCGCCATTTTTCTCTTTGCTGTAGCCGCCGTAGCCACTTTTTGAGGTGGGGGGCACTTACATGGAAGACGGTGTCCATTCGTTCATAGGGGTTCTTTTGACCTTTTCAGCCACGCGCTCCGCCTCTATCGCTCTTGGTCGGAGACAGCTTATTTGGTATTCGCAGCTAAACTACATTTCTGCAAGCCGTCCACCATCCACAGCCTGTGACCCACACAGTTGCCTGAGGTTCGCCTCGTCAGCCCGCACGCACGCCGTTGTATTCGTTTTAAAAATCCGTAGTTATTGAATAAGCGTGGTCGGCGTGGCTCGGTGGCCTGCTGAGCGAGCGGCGCACAGCGGTTCAGGTTATATGGGAGCACGGAAATAATTCATTATCTCTAAAAGTACTGGACCAATTTTGATGAAATTTTTACGAAAGTACATGTAATTTACTGTATTTAATATTACTAAAATAAAAAAAAATTAATTTTTTTAAATAATAATTTTCTTTTTTTCCTTAAGGGGTAGTAGAAGAACGCCAATGCTCACGAGAAACAGTCTCGCTTTGCTTCCCGTAGTATGAGATTTTTCTCCGTCCTCTCCTACTCACTGGAAAGCCAGTTTAATTTATCTGAATAACAGTTAAATAGCGCTGCACCAATCAAATTAATTGCAAAAGTAAATAAGTATAACGCAAAGTGATTTATTTGATCTTCAAGCCGAACCTGTAGTCTTTGCAGCTGGAATCTGCTTGCTAATATATGTAACTAATAATGCAGTGCATCAATGCAGTCATGGCACAGTTCATTGCTTCCCGCCGCACGTTTTGTACAGTTAACAAAAGACTAGACCTGTGTTTAAAAGGTACGCTTTTTAACTCTCGCAGAGCAGAAAATGGTTCATGGTATTATTGACTTCTTGCTTAAAACAATTTATTTATTATCTGCTTAATAAAATATGATCAACTTTTTTTTTCTTAAATAACTTTAACTACATAAAATTTTTCTTCATACATCATGCAATTATTTCTTGAAATCGACCAAATTTTTTTCTTTTAACTTCAGACCTAGTTTTTTCTGCAATGTAACTGTACTTTCAAAAATTGCAGTCAATTTTAATTCCCTGACTATTCTATCATGAAATTGTAATAACAAATATTTCAATATAGAACATTCGAAAATTTGATTTTTCTCCGTTCCTGAACCACTGTGCGGCGTGGGTTCAAACTCCAGCCATGCCCACCGAATATTTTTCGCGGCACCACCTCTTGTCGGGAAATGACAAGCCTCCGGGAGTATAATTTGTTATGAAAGAGCTTCTCAATTCGGCGTTAGAGGTCGGCAATAAATTGTAGGTCCTTCCCATTCGTGCAAAAAATGTAACACGCACACGCACAACATGAATGGTTGCGAGAAGCTCGGCCTTGGCTCATTTCGAGCTGTCGCGCCAGCTATTTATTTCAATTTTAGTTATTCAATTAGAAAATTTTTTTTTTTTTTTTTTGCGAGGGTAGGTGAAAATCTTTCATGAGACACCATGAGGATCTACCACACGTGCTCATGGTAGTGTGAGATTCTTACTCACTAAAAACACCTCCCCTTCTCGTGTTGACTACGACTACAAAGTACAAAAGAGCCTTATCAAGTAGTTTAGCTTTCGACAATAAAAGTTCGCGTTGTGTAGGTAGCTTTCCAGTGAAAGCACCTACTAATACCGCCATTATATGCGGCTATTCCTTATTGCGCTAAATCGAACGGTTTCGTTCTTTGTAGTCGGCGCACAAGGTTTGTCACGTCCAGAATTTGGAGTACGGCGTTATTGCAATGTCCATGAAGGCGAACACGGAGTTTGCGTGCAAAATTTGTTATTTCATCTTCGACGGTAGCTAGACCGAGGTCTCTATGGATATCGTCATTTCTAATGTACCACGGCGCATTAACGATTGTTCTAAGCACCTTATTTTGAAAGGTTTGTAAAATGTTTCTATTGCTGGTTTTGGTACAACCCCAAAGTTGTATACCATACGTCCATACAGGTTTTAAGACTTGCTTATATAAGAGCAATTTGTTATACATGCTTAATTTGGAATATTTTCCAAGCAGCCAATACATTTCTCTAAATCTAATTTCGAGCTCGTCGCGTTTCTTTTTAACGTGCGGCTTCCATTTGAGTTTCGCATCTAGTGTCATTCCTAGATATTTTGCTTCGTTTGCATACGGTATTTGTACCGAGTTAATGAAAACGGGTAAGTTGTTTATTTTCTTGTACGTAAAGTTAACATGCGTAGATTTGGTTTCATTGAGAACAATGCGCCAAACCTTTGTCCACTCGCAGATTTTATCCAAAGCTCGTTGAAGCTTTACAGTTGCTGACTCGACTGAATTATCTGCTGCCAGAATAGCCGTATCGTCCGCGAACGTAGCAACAACGGTGCCTTCTTCTCTGGGTATATCTCGAGTATAGAGCAAGAGCAAGACTGGACCAAAAACACTTCCTTGTGGAACTCCCGCAGCGATTTCCTTGAATTCCGAGTATTCGGCTCCGTGCTTGACACGGAAGAGTCTATTCTCCAAATACGACTCTAAGATCTTGTACAACTCTTCCGGAAGTACCTGTCTAAGTTTATAATTCAAGCCTTCGTGCCACACCTTGTCGAAGGCTTGAGAAACGTCAAGAAAAGCACTAGAACATATCTTTTTCTCTTCTATGGCCTTCTCAATTTCGTTGGTTATTCTATAAACCTGGTCAATTGTGGAATGCTTGATTCTGAACCCGAATTTATGATCAGGAATCAAACGTCTTTTTTCAATTACCGGTTTTAACCGTTTCAAAAAGAGTTTTTCGAAAACCTTTGATATTATCGGCAGGAGCGATATCGGTCTGTACGACTTTTTGTCGTTTGGCGGTTTTCCCGGCTTTGAAACCATTATAACTTCGGCGACTTTCCATTGCCTTGGAACGTATAATAGTCTTAGCGAAGCATTAATAAGGTAAACGAGTTTTATTAAAGCTTTCTTTGGCAATTCCTTCAGGACCTGTCCAATTATTAGGTCATATCCAGGAGCCTTGTTATTCTTTAGATTTTTTATTACCTCACAAAGTTCGGCTAGTGACACGCTTCTTATTTTAAAGTTGTCTGGAGTCATAATAGTATTATTAATATTTTCTATTAATGTTTGCCCGGGAAATGGCTTAAACGTTTCTTCTAGATGCTCAGCAAATAAGTCGGCTTTTTCTTTATCGCCTTTTGCCCACTCGCCATTATTTTTTCTTATTGGTAGCGATTGTATTTGGGGTTTTTTGACACCTTTTATAGCTTTCCAAAGAGAGTAATTCGAACTTTTTTCAGCAGACAAGCCTTCGAGATATGTAGAAATCTCGCGATTTTTAAAATCCCGTATCGCTTTTTTGAGCTTATTGCATAGGAAGTTCGAATGGGTTTTATGCTGGGGAGCGCGAGTCTGTTGCCATCTTTTGCGTGCTCTCCACTTTGCCAGCATCAGTTCTTTTATTTCCGGCGGATATTTAACGTCGCTATTTCCGACTACTTTCCTTTTATATGGAGTGTTGTTCCACGCGGCGCTTTGTAGGACTTCAATAAATCTGCCGACTTCATCCTCTATTTCGCACGGTGTTATAAGCGACACATTCAGGACAATATTTTCTTCACAAGCTTTCCTAAAGCCGTCCCAGTTAGTTTTGTTGCTAGTTAATCTGGGCGCTCTTTCTTTTTTCATTAGGCGTTCGCTTATTGTCAGTATGATTGGTGAATGATCTGAGGAGAGATCATAGCATTCCTCGATGTTCGTAAAGTTTTTCACTACTCCTTTTCCAATAAAGAAGTCTATGAGGTCAGGCGTTTTTGCTATGTCGGAGGGCCAATAAGTCGGTTTCCCCGTCGAAAAGAAGTCAACAGCAAATTGCATGCCGGTTTCGTAGAGAAGTCTGCCTTTAGGTGAAATGCATCTCGAACCCCAAAAGGTGTGTTTCGCATTGAAATCGCCACCAATAATAAATTTCGGTCCAAGTGAGTCAAACAGATGTATTAAGTCATTCTTTTCTAGCGTGTATCGCGGAGGGCAATAAATGGACGCGATGTTGTAATACATGTTTTTACTTTTTACGCGAACTGAAGTTATTTGCATTGCATCGAGTTCTATCGGTGAATTCAAAGAGTGCTCAATATGTCAATGTTCTGCTGGCGTAGGAATACTTCCAGTTCGTCGATTCTTTGTTGAAGGCCGTTTGCGTTCCATGTTAAGATTTTAAGTAACTGGTTCATGTTCATAATTTCGTTCGTGGTTTGCGAGCGTTATGCTCAAGGTTAATAAGTTTTTCGAATATGAGCTTATTTGTCTTGCTTTGCTCCTCGAGTTTCGCGAGAATTATAGAGAAGACCTGTTGCATAGGATCTAGCGCAGGCCTATTTTGTTTGGTTGCTTGTGATGCGGCTTACGCGTACGTTTGCGCATCAGCAGATAGCGGTTTTTCCTGAACTTTTTTCGTTTTTTCCTTGACGGGTTTGCTTTCTTTCGCCAACGATTTATCGGATTTATTTTTATTCGGTTTCGGTAGCGGACGAATGTTCTTTTTAAGCGTATCTCGCCTTTTTTGAAGCTCTTTGGCCACTTCGCAACCTCGATAGTTCGCTGTGTGCTTCCCCTTACAATTTGTGCAAGTCGCTGCCGTCTGCTTGTTTAAGTGGCACTCATTCAAAAGATGTGTACCGGCACATTTCACGCATCGTGGCTCTTTTTGGCAGTATGTCTGCGTATGGTTGAAACCTTGATAGCGTTTACACTGAGGGATCGATCTTGTGCTTTTACGCATCGGTTCGATTTTGATAACAATATTTAAAATCGTTTTAATATTGTAAATATCCTTTATATTCTCGCTTTTATCGAAACTGAGCATAAAAAGCGGAAGACCACGTTTAACCAGGGTTTCCTGTTCTTCTTCCGTTTGTTGCTTTTCCTTCTTGATAATATTTACGGCGTCAAGAATTTTAAAGCCTTTCGCTTGAAGATCGTCCATAACGTCTTCTTTGGTGCATGAAGGATGGAGTCCTCTTGCTATAACTCGCAATGGTCTTTCTGACTTATTTTCGTAAGTGTACCACTGAATTTTCTCGGTATTAAGTTTCCGAGAAAATGCTCGGTAATCGTCGGGGTCATCGACGTTTATTTTCCACACGTTGTTGCGAAGTGAGGTGACCTTAAACTTCGAGGCCAACGTTCCTTTTAGGAGGCAATACAGCTTGTTTATTGGAGGCGGTGGACTTAATTTTTTTTGTCTCTTGCAAGCTCTTGTTTTCTTTTAGTGGCTCGATTTCAGGTGAAGAACCGGCTTTTCGTTTCTTGCTGGGTCTTTTTTTTGAGACCCACGCCGTTTCCCGTGTTAGCTCTTCTTCGTCCGTATGATATTCGCGAACAGTTGAGCCAGACGGACTACCGTCTATTGGAGGATTTACGTTTCTCAGAGCTTTATTTTCTTGTCGAAGTAAATCTACCTCTTTCCTAAGTTCTTTGTAGAGTAACTCCATTTCGTTAAGCTTCTTACGGAGTTCGTTGTTTTCCTCCTCGAAGCTTTTACATTTCGCTGAGTCCTGTTTATCGCGCATTAACGCTTCCGGCGGACTTCTTTTCCCGGAGACATTCGATCTTGGATGGCTCTCCCCAGAATCCATAGAGCCGACCTCCGAAGAGGGTGGATTTTCCAGTAAACCTGGAGTGCCACCTGGGGTATTGAATCTTTTTGTTTTGTTCATTGCATTGTTTGTATACTTCTTTAACCTCGGTATACGGAGGGTGGATTTTAGTCGCCTTTTACGACAGGCATGCCTACCTCGGGTATATTCTAACCCCTACCCGAAGGGGTTTAAAATGAAGAAAATGAAAAATTGTTTTCCTAAACCTGCTAGTGACTGTTCTTAAAAACTACAAAAAACTTATTGTAAAATAACAAAACAAAAAAAATATTTAAGTTAAACCAATAAAATCCAAAAATTTACAGAACAAAAGAAAGTATACACTAAATTGAAAAATCAAATTTTTTGAAATTCCTATAAATATTAACACTTTGTGGGGTATCTTTACCTTTAAAAACAGCTTTCATTATCGAAGGCATCGATTAAACCAAGTTTTGTGTATCGCTCGAGCTGATATCAAGCTAATCTTCTTGAAGAACCCGTTTGAAGCCATTTTTGGTTCCAATTTAGTGACATTTAATTTTTCGCTCGAGATACTTCCACAGACGCTTAATCACTTTCGTATCTGGCGATTGAGACGACGTTTTTAATTGAACGTGGTATAATATTGTAGCTATTCCCTAAAAAACATGAAGAATGTTCCAAGGGTCATTACCTTCTTTCAAGACAAACCAAATTTTCCAGTACTCCCATGTTGATTGTTTTTTACTTCCCACCTAGTAGGGGAAGTATTGTAATCGGTCCGATCAAAAAGTTTCAGGGCTTGACATTACTATACACTAGAAATAGTTTGCACCCATTTTCGAAATGATGTCTGTGTGTGTGTGTGTGTGTATGTGTGTGTGTGTGTGTGTGTATGTGTGTGTGTGTGACAATGTTTTCCTCCTACGATATCTGGAGAACGAAACAACGTAGGACCATGCGGTTTTTTTGTTTTATTTGTCTGCGTAAAACTTAGAGCTGATTAGATTTTGAGCACAATCGGTCTGGTGGATGCTGAGGAAATTTAAGAAACGTTTTTTTTTTCGAGTTCGCGCTACAACTCTTTGTGGAACTATTGTATATTAAACAGTGTGTCTTCGAATTTTCCGCTCTCTATGCATGTTTTCTTTATTTATTAAATAAATAACAAAATCACTGTTTTTGATATAACATAATATGAGGTGGGAAGTATAGGACTGGCTCCCCAGTCGAATTTTTAAAATTAGCATAGCCATAGCAGTCCAATACAGATTACAGATTCGATAAGCAGCAAAATGTCTGCCGCCATACACCCTTAAAACATTACTGTCGTTTAAAAAGCATCTACAGGTGAAACTCAAGAGTCCAAATTTGCGATAAACACCAATTGAAGAAGCTTTCTTTCTAAAAGGAATACTGCGTCAAGTGCAAAATACAAACTTTTCGAAACAGTCATGAGGTCAATCATGCGGCTCAAGTTTGGTAAATTCTTCAGTACGAAGAAGTAGAAAAGGTTCTGAGATATGTACTTCGTAAAAATGTTTAGGTTACCTAAAAACACACGTACATACTAAAATGATCCACTTGAAAATTGGAATAGGACCGCTGTATAAGTTAAAAAAGATCTACGCAAAAATTATTAAAAAAAATACATTCAGAGCAGGTTGCTCTGACCTTTATTGTTCAATGAATCGATTAAGACTAACTTATAACAAACAATTTCTTATTACCAAAGCTTGCATTCTTAATTTCTTACAATAACATTTTCCCATAGCTTGCATTGTGTGAATTTCCCTGGAAATTCGTTTCGTTGCCCTAGACGCTTGGTCAGCATTTCCGTTGCGCGTGCAAGTGGTTTTGTCGGTGTTAAGTCTTCCCCTCTTAAGTGCGATTGTCCTCGATCGTTAAAAATATGGTATGTTGTTAAAACTTTGCTGTGGCATCTCAAGATGTTGGGGCGCGTTGGGTGATGCGATTGTTCCTGGGTCCGGATGCTCTTCATGGGCCTCTTCTTTTGGGATCTGGATAGTGACCTTGGTATTGTTTCGTTTAGGTAAAATCTTGAGGATCGTGGTTATTATTGCAAGTATTCCGAGACAGGATATGAGTGAGTAGGTGGTTACTTGATGTGTGTTTTTCTCTGTTTGTAATAGTCGGATTTCATTTGTGTTGTTGATGTAAAGATCTTCCATCATTTCTAGAGATAGGATTTCTCTGTACTTTTTCTCTTTTGGACTGGCTTGGAGTATTGCCGGTAATGCTTTAACCATTGATACTTCTTGGGAAATAAATGATTGTCCATTGATATTAATAGTGGTATTGTGGAATTTTATTAGGAATGTTCCATTGAGGCTGTGGGTAGTGTTTTCTGCTTGTATGGTTCCGGTAAATTGATTTAGCAATACATTGCCTGTTGATATCTCGTCTATGGTTGGAATATGCTGACTATTGACGGTGTTGCAGATAGCTGGGAGACTGTTGAGCAAGCTGGGAATACACGTATCGTTTCTAATATTGACAATGTCTTTGGAATTACAAATGGATAAAGAGTTATAACTTTTAAATTTTTTTACTGTTCCATACATCTCTTCATTATTCCTAAGAATTACTTCAAATATAATTTCTGTTACAACATTATTTTTCTTTACTGGTTTAATTACAAGGCTTTCATAGGTTTCATTTGTTGTTAGCGGAATGTTTATAATATAGAGCATTGTTGAGCTATTGCTTATGACTTTTATTTCTGAGAAATCTAAAGCTTCCTCTATTGTATTATACGGTAACTGCTGTTTATTTAAAATATTTGTAGCAAGTTCTATTTCTTTTTTTGATAAAATAAATGAATTGATCATTCCTAATCTAGCCCAATGAATGGCATAATTAATATTTTCTATTTCCTCTTTTACAAGTTTAATTTTGTATTGTACATTTGATATTACCTCGAAGCTTAATTTATTGTCTTCTTTTAATAAATTCTGTATTTCGTTTTGGACTTTAGTGATATTATTCATCTTCTCATTGTATAATTGATTTATGACAACCTGTTTGTTATTATTTTTTAGTACTTCGGTGACTTTTTCTTTGATGGTGACAAAGTCGTCATGGTCTGGATTGCCAGCAATCCATTTCCATGTGCTACCGATAAAATTTAAAGAACGTTATTCGCGGTTTCAAGTTATGCAAAAGATTTTTTATTTGTTGCAACTCGTGTGATAGCAAAGGGAATATGGTATGGTTTTGGGTTGATTCAAGTTTAAGGATAGGGGTTATTGTGGATATGAATTGGTCGTATTGGTCTAAGTCGATAACATGTATTAGTTTAAAGTTTTTAAAGTTTGTTATTCGCGGTTTCAAGTTATGCAAAAGATTTTTTATTTGTTGCAACTCGTGTGATAGCAAAGGGAATATGGTATGGTTTTGGGTTGATTCAAGTTTAAGGATAGGGGTTATTGTGGATATGAATTGGTCGTATTGGTCTAAGTCGATAACATGTATTAGTTTAAAGTCCAATATTTGCATGGCTGCCTGGCAAGTGCAGAACGCACATCTGGAAAGATAAAGTTTAATTTCTGATGTTACTTTTATGTACTACTTTGCCGGATTCGGTTATGACAGTAGAGTTCTTATTTTCCTTAACTATTTCTTGTCGGTATCTGCCTGTTAGTTTCGAACCTAGACGTTTATTATTTTTAACATAAATGGTTTGTCCTATTTGATAATCTTTAATTGGTTTCCTTTTTTTGTTATGGTATTTAGTGTCCTTCTCTTGCTTAATTCTAAGTTTTTCAATATTAGTCAACCGTGTCTTTTCAAATTGTTCGGGATTTAGTCTAGGTATTCGTCCGTAAAATAGTTCTATTGGTTTCTTACCTGTCGTTGAGTGGATGGTGAAGTTGTATTCGTTCACGGCTCGTTCCAAGAGTTCTTCAAAAGACCGTGCGGGTCCATCTGATTTTAGACACCTCATAATCTCGGACAATGTGGAGTGAAAACGTTCAACTTGACCGTTTACTTCACTTTTGTATGGCGGTGTTTTAAAAATCTTTACTTGAAGGTCGTCTTCCAGCATCGAGGTTATTGAGGCTGAATTTAGCGCCTTCTCATTATCTATTACGACAGCTTCAGGGACGCAAAAGAAGAATATAATATCTCGTAATGGTCGTTTTATATCTTCGATTGAGCGTGATGGGATAGTTCTAGTTTGGGCAAATTTTGTGAATTTATCCACGGCTGTTAAGACAAGTTGTTTTTCGGTGGAAAAGATATCGATATGAATAGTGTGTCCAGGATAATTAGGGATGGGTGTAGGTTTCAGATGTGGCTTATTAGGGTGCCTGTCGTATTTATTTTCTTTGCACGTTACACAGCGGTTAACTAATGCTCTAATTTTTGAGGACATTTTAGGGAAGTAATAATTTTCCAACAGTTGAATTCTGTTTTCCTCGGCGTTGCGATGGGCTCTTCGGTGTATGCTCAGAATTTTTTCTTCTTGCTCGATTTGGCCGGGTATGTCTTCAACAAATTTTTGAGTGAATCGAATACGATAATCTCTGAAATGTAACGGGTAAATATCTTGCACTCGACCCATCGTCATTTCGTCTGTTAGAAGTCCGTTAATAGTGTTTGGATAGAGGTATCTCTTGAAAATGTCAATGATGTCGTTTCCTGAGTAGTCTTGCCGTATCAGAATATGTCTTGTGTAATTGTCAAAGGGGTTCTGAATTTGATAACTATTTTCATTTCCTATCTTGAGTAGAAGTTGATTTCGAAAAACATTTATAGGGATCTCCACAGATGGAATTAGGTTTTGCGCTGAGCTGTCAGCACTATGTTCTGTTGGGGTCATTGAGTGAATTTCTGTTTTTGGGGGTCTTGAGAGAGAATCAGCAACCACATTTTCTTTGCCTGGCTTATATTTTAATTCGTAATTATACTCCTCCAATATGGCTTTCCACCGTTTCATTTTGGAGTTTGTATTTTTATTACTCAAGGCATAGGTAAGTGGCTGGTGGTCTGTAAAAATGTTAACTTTCCGGGATCCGTAAGGGAAGTTTCTCAAAGAATTGAGGGACCAAATAATCGCCAGCATTTCTTTTTCATTCGTGGCGTAACCTTCTTCTGTTTTACTTAAGGTTCTGGAAAGAAATGTGATTGGCTTATCATCTTGAGAAAGAACTGCGCCAATGGCGTAGTCAGAAGCGTCGGTTGTTAGTTGAAAGCTTTTGTCAAAGTCTGGATATTGAAGAATTACTTCTTCAGAAACAAGAGAGTTTTTTAATTTGTTGAATGCTTCGATGGCTTCCTGATCTAACTGAATTAGTTTTTTCTTTGACATATTTTTGGACATGTGTCCGTCTTCCCCTCTTAGAAGGGATGTCAGAGGTTTCGCCAACTTTGAGTAATCCCTTATAAAGCGGCGATAATATCCTGACATTCCAAGAAAGGATCGAAGTTCTTTTAGATTTTCGGGAATAGGTCGATCGACTATAGCCTGTACTTTTTTTGGGTTAGTTTTTATTCCAGATCTGCCAATAATAAATCCTAAAAATTCAACTTCCTTCTGAAAAAATTCACACTTATCTAGTTGAATTTTCATGTTTGCGGCTTCTAATGTATGAAATACTTTTTCCAGATTCAGAAAATGTTCGGTTTCGTCCTTCCCAAAGATGACAATGTCATCAATGTAGACGTAGCAGCATTTTCCAATGAGGTCTCTTAAAATGTCATCTAGCGCTCTTTGGAAAATGGAGGTGGCGTTCTTTAGCCCAAATGGGAGACGAGTAAACTCGAACTTGCCATTATTAACCGAAAAGGCAGTTTTTTCTATATCAGATTCCTTAAGGGGGATCTGATGAAAGCCACTTTTTAGGTCCACTATGGAAAACCATTGATTTTTACTGAGATTTGCAAGGATTTCGTATATTTCAGGGATCGGATACTTGTCGGCAATAGTTATAGAGTTTATCTTACGGTAGTCGATTACCATTCGAAATTTCTTTTCTCCTGAAGCATCCATTTTTTTTGGGACAACCCAAACAGGAGAATTGTAAGGAGATTTTGATGGTCTTATGATTCCATCTTCCAGAAGTTTTTGTATTTCTTTTTCTACTTCATTTTTGAGTGCCATGGGATAAGGATAGGATTTTGAATACACGGGGTCTCGGGTTGTAGTTCGGATTTCTCCTTTAACCGTGGTAGTGTATGTTAATTTTTCGTTAGGTTCCGAAAAAACATTGGGACATTTATGAATGATTTCGATAAGTTTAGAATGTTGTTCTTTGGTCATGTGATCAGTTCTAATATTTATGTTGTTGACAAATTGTGATTGGTGTTGTTTAAGTGGAATTGAAATTCTTGGATGGGTGAAACCATGGTGGATAGACATATGATTTTTACTCGTATGGATGATTGCGTTCAATTGTTTTAGGGTGTCATGTCCTATGATCCCATCAAATGAAATGAGACTGGGGAGGATAAAAAATTTTATTTTGTCCGTTTGAGGACCGAAAAGTTGGATAAGTGCGTGGTGTGTTATTTGGATGCTACCTCCAACGGAATGAGCGTAGAAGGGTTTATCATTCGCTAAAGGTTTCTTAATATGACGTGGTTGGACGTAATTCCTGTTTGACCCGGTGTCGATGAGAAATTTTAAGGTCTCTCCACTTCTAGAAATATGTTCTAAATAGGGAAGTGAAGAGGATGCTAATCTAAAAAATAATTGTCGTCCAGCTCTTCAGGTTGGTCGAAGTCAGGGTGATCTTGTGAGTCAATGTAATTCGTCAATGTCTGGTCATAGTTTTGGTCTTCTTGTTCTATTTCGTTTTCGTATTCTTCCGATGTCTTCTCGTCCGGATCGGGCCCTTCCGTGTGGTAAACTCTCTGCATTTTGTGTGGATGATGGGCCTGTTGTGAATATTGGCGTTTCTGTGGAACTAACTGTTGGTTACGGGGTCTTTTCTAGTAGTTCACATGTTGGGATCTGACGGAATGATCGATGTCCATTGGCTTCGGAGGAAGCGGGCGTTGATTTGCTGGTGGTCGTTGCTGTAGATACTGAGGTTCCCTATAAAACTGTGGTGGTTGAGCATTCCGTGGGTTATGGAGTAACTCAGGATGAAATTCGCGTCTGGGTGCTGCAATTGGTGCTGGTCTTGAATATGCAAAATTGTTCCTTCTAGGGGGAGCTGGAGGTGGTGTCTGTTGAAAAGTTTTCCGGGTGCTAGCTTGCGAATTGTTTGCATGCTGGGCCTGGAAATCGACGTTTTGTAATTTTAAGCACAGGTGCAAAGCCTGGGGTAGATCAGCAGGCTCACGGATACTGAGTAGCCTAGGCAGGTCGCCTCTCAACCCTCTGACGAAGGTATCGAGAGCTTTGTCCCGGTAACACTGAGTCATATTGTTCATGGATTCCTGACTCATATCCATTGATCCTAACTTATTTAAGATAAGCGACAAGTGGTGGTAGACGGCCTGATAGAACTCAGGAATCGTACTAGTGCCTTGTACCAAAGTTGTCATTTGGTATTCGAGGGTTCCTAAGTCCCTCTTATCCGCATAGTGGAGGGTGAGACATTTTGATATTTTATCCCAGTTTAATGGGGTATTGTACGATTCTAGGGCGACGTCTGCGTAGCCCGTAATTTTGTTTCTGATGACTGATAGGATCCCATAATACTTGGGGGTACACTTCAGATGTTCATAGATTTTGAGTATCCTATCGACACTCTTTTTCCATGAGTTAAATTCGTGTGCTTCGCCAGAGAATTCTCTTAAGCTTTTCACTACGTCGGGTATTTTGTCCATTTCTGACAAATTCCTATCGTTAGCCAGATTTATTGGCTGGTCTATGTCATTATTTATATCGGACGCAGGGTTCATAATAGAATTGAAAAGTTGTCGTCCTTGTATTTGAAGGGTTTGAGTTACTAGTTGTGAGATTATCTGAATCATGTCATCGTTAATTGCATTAGGAACAGGGGGAGGAATGGGAGCAGGATGTTGAGGAGCTGCAACATTATCTGCAGGGACTTCTAGACGAGCTGGTCGTATTAGATTGTTAGGGTTTGACATCTTTCGAAATATGTTTTTTATCAAATGAGAGAATCAACTATATCACTTTCAAGTAATAACAAAGGATATTTTAATCAACGTACTTTCTTTTGGAACAATAATTCAAGGGAATAGTTAAATTTATAATGAATTCTCTAAGTAGTATTTCACAATTGTTAGGATAATGCAATTATTTCGTTCTTATTCAAATTGATAAGATATGATTTGGTTTCATACAGGTATAAAATATGTAAATTTTGGTTACTTAAGTTATTTACTATTGACTTACAGTAATGTTATAATTAATTCTTGTAGCATCTCTTCTTAACGTTTTTTGTTTTGTGGGTTCTGGGCTGCTTTCTGCTGGTTAGGGCGGCTGTCAGTGTCTCCTGACTCCTTTTTGTTCCTTTTGGTTAGTAGAACTACTCGGGGGCCTTCGTTTTCCCTATCACTACACTGTTATCGTGGTTTGGTTATCCACTCTTTTAGTTACTTCACTGGGTGGTTTGGTTGTCCACTCTCTATTTATTTCACTGTAATGTTGGTGGCTTGGTTGTCCACTCTTTGTTTGCAAACACTTTCACTGGTTTTAGGCTTGGTTATTGCCTGAGTTCACTCCAGATTTTATGTTAACAGCAAAAAATTTTTTACTTCACTGGTTTTAGGCTTGGTTATTGCCTGAGTTCACTCGAGATTTTAACAGCAAACTTTCACAGTGTTACAGAATGCAGCCCCACGTTGGGCGCCAGTTAAAAAAGATCTACGCAAAAATTATTAAAAAAAATACATTCAGAGCAGGTTGCTCTGACCTTTATTGTTCAATGAATCGATTAAGACTAACTTATAACAAACAATTTCTTATTACCAAAGCTTGCATTCTTAATTTCTTACAATAACATTTTCCCATAGCTTGCATTGTGTGAATTTCCCTGGAAATTCGTTTCGTTGCCCTAGACGCTTGGTCAGCATTTCCGTTGCGCGTGCAAGTGGTTTTGTCGGTGTTAAGTTATATGTTCACATTAAAAATGCATTTCAGGTATATCACGAAAGTTATGACACTGCCAAGGCATCGACTGCCAAACATAGTCGCTACACATATGTATCTTTAAACGAAGCAACAGTTCTTCAGTGAATGGCAGAAGCTCACGAATGAACATAGTGCGCGGCTACTGGGTGAGAATATTGCAAATTTCAAAAGTGCTACGTAAAGTCTGTTGATCAAGATTCAAGCATGCATATTTACAAAATTCAAATAAGAGACGCAACTAAGCGATTCCAGGATTACCTGTAGATTCTTCAACCTGATCTCGGGCAAAACAATTATTTTCACGACCGCTACAACATAGAAACAATCTCACGCTTATTCAAAACCAGAGGGCAGTTTATGCACCTCAACTATAATATATAGGTATGTACGTGCCTCATAGGATTGACCAAAACGATGAATGCACTCTATGCAACCTACAGTCGAGGGAAGATGTTAACACGTTTTATTGGAATCTTTCCGATATTAGGCCCAATTTGAAGAGTTCACTGGGGGAAAGTCACTTTTAAGGAAAACAAAATTGTAGATATTTTAAATGGAAACAAACGGTCCCTGCTATTTAGTTACATAAAGACTGCCTGGAAGCATTCCAAATTATTTTAACAAAAGTATGTACATATTTTAATATTAAATAGAATATGCTAACTTATGTAAGTTTAACATTAAGGTTCTGAGCCAATAAAAATCTATTTGGCTAGATATGCAGCCATTTGCCTGGAAACGCGAACGCGATTTAGCTTTTTACTTGTTTAATGCTCGTCAAAACAATATTTATGATAGCATCCTTAGTTATGTCCGTGTATGTATGTATGTATGCACATGTGACGGTGATTACACTATAATTGACTATTGGGTATCCGCGTTTCATACCATATTCATACCACGACATCAATACTATTAGTAAGAAAACATTTCCATTCCAATTTCTAATTTAATCAATGAAATTACTTCCGAAATATGTGTCAATTAGTAGGAAATGTTGGGTAGTCATGAAGTAAAAAACAAGCATTGGCGGTCTACTCTTCGTTATAGCCTCCAAATATTCAGTAAAAATAAGGCACTCATTCGTATTTCAAAATTCATTATGGTTGCTAAGGATCACAACATAACCATCTTATTTTATCTAAATTTGTTTTATTTGAAGCTTGGATACTTCAGTATTTTTTTTGATTTCGGACCAATGGAATTTAGATGCTTTTCCTCTGATAAATTTAAAAATCGATGTATTATACCTGCGATTTGTACCGCCATTACAGTTGCAATATTTTATTGTTATGTTAATGATACAATAATTTCTGTCGAGCTCATGGTGTTTGATCTCTTCACACTTTTATGTCATCCTATATTTATATGCATTGAATCGCGAGTGTTACAAGGGCATATAGTAAACTTACTGAATTACTTTGTCTCTTTTTACAAAAGGTCATTCAAATTATGTCGAAAGGATGTTTCGATACATCGTTATCTAATTTGTTCTTTAATATTCAAAGGTTTTGGATTCATATTTCCACCCGTCTATATTTTAATGACAGACGAAGAAAATGAACCCAAAGCAAAAGCTATTTATTTGCATATAGTTTCAATTTTCGCATGCATACCTTTGCATGTTCAATCAATTGGCATGACTCTATTCTTGGCTTACTTAGTTGACTTCTCTTCTATGTTGAACGAATATCTCCGGAACTTACTTTTCCAAATTAACTTTGATGAACTGGGGGATATGTTTTATAGAGCGGATGCTAACAAATTGCATGGAATTCAATTGCGCAAAGTCCGAAGTCATTTTCGAGAAGCCATAAAGCAGAGACACAAAGTTTTTAAGACTCTTATATATTTCTCCCGTCTCCTGACATACAATTCTGTAATATTGGTTGGGATAACGCTGATTAGCCTAGTTATAATGAAAGGGTGTACTTTAAACTCACTTTTAATGGATCCGACAAAATTAATTACATTCCAATATGGCATAAATATGTTGGATACTTTTTATCATATGGCATGCTACAACAAGTTTGAAATAAAATCAGTCTCCACAAGATGGTTGATTCAAAAGAGAGGATCTTATCTTAACAAAGCTTTGGAAAAGGAGGTACATATATACATAGTACATACATAGTTTTCATTTTTACAATTTTAAATACTGTATTAATTTTTTTTCTTTTAATTTTATAGATGGAAATTTTGCTTCAGCAAATCGTTTTACATAAGATTAGAATATTGTCTTGTAAGATTTGGATAACAAAAGTTCTGTTTATGGTTTTTCTCAACGTCCTACTAGTCCATACTTTATGAATAAATAAAAAATATTTTCTTCTAAAGTAAAAAGAAAAAAATAAAAATGAAAAGTGCACACCTCGTAGTGGGTTTACACCATTTAATTAATATATTTAACCTTACTATTACTAAAGATTACATAATACATAATATAATGTATTTATTATCTTGCCATTAAACCAACCGAAAAAATTGGCAAAAACCACATAAAATACAGAACAAAATGTTTCTATATTTCAACAGAGCTTCACATTACGATACACTAGGAATCACTTGCACCCATTTTCGAGGTGATGTATGTATGTGTTGTTTTTTTATTTTGATGCGCAGGTTGGTGTGAAAAGCCCGTGCCAGAGGTTTTGCCGGACTTCATGCTCTTGCATGTCTAAGTGAGTTAGATATTAGAGTTAGGTGAATAACACTTAAATAAATCAATAATAAAATACATATTGAATTTAAATTCTTCTTTTTGTGTACTTGCAATAATGCAAGTAATATCGCTGCCCCAATTATTCTCCTCGATAATGCAAGCAATAACATTGGCCCAATTATTTTCGCCGTGGGTGGGTTAGTGCGTTGGACTGCTGAGCGAACGGCGTGGGTTCAAGCCCCAGCCATGTCCACCGAACATTTTTCGCGGTACCACCTCTCGTCGCATTCTGACAAGCCTCCGGGAGTATAATTTATCATGAAAGTGCTTCTCAATTCGCCGTTCGGAGTCGGCAATAAATTGTAGGTCCCTTCCATTCGTGTGAAAAATGTAACACGCACAATATGAATGGTTGCGGGAAGCTAGGCCTTGGCTCAGCCGAAGTAATTGGAACATCGAAACTCTTTTCGCTTTTCTTTTCTTTTGACATAATAAACCGACATTAGCTGTAAAGCAGAACTCAACCACTTGACTACTCTCATCAGGAATATATAATAATACAAAGCGTGTAATCAAATAGAAAGAAAATCTATGAATATTTCTAAAAAAATTATACAATTAATAATTTAGTTGGTAGGATCAGGTACAACTAATTTAATCCAAACGTGAAAGTATCTTACGATTATCCGATAATAGTAAGCAACGGTTACGGTATCGAATCAGTGAAGTGGAAACTAATTTAAGATATGTACTACTTATTGCGCAGCTACATAATTTATAGGAATAGTGTGACAGTGATGGTAGGCACTTAAAAGGTAGATGTATGCATTCAAGAGGACACAAGCGTCCAAAGATTTTCTAAAACCAATCTCTGTCTACCAACTCCTACTCTCACCTCCAAGTGGTACACGCTTGGCGCCTAGTACCTCGACTGAAGGTAAGGTTTCAACCACTGTGGAAGGTTATTGGTGGCAGCAGACGTGGGAGGGGGAAGGTACTCACACTAAGGCACTCTCCCTTGCGGAAGAACTCCGACGGTGTCCCAACGGTGGTGTATACAGTTCCTGTCATGTCGAAATACTTAGTGGAAACATTACGCGGGCTACTCTAACATATTTAGAGCTCAGGTCGGTAAGACAAGAATGCAGCGAAAGCATGTTCTCACTAATGTAAAGGAAGGATCGCCATGTAAAGGTTCTGCCATATTGAAGGATCTGACAGAACTACCATGTAACGATCCGGAAGGCTTAAGGATCTGCTTCCCTCTCTATTTCAACACTAAGCTTCCTAAAAAGGTAGGGCATAGGAATCTGCCAGTGTGCTGTGAGGCAGGGCTAAAAAGTCAGAAGAGAAACATTTTGTAGTCAAAATGTCTCACTTAAATGACCCCTCAGTTATATGAATTATTCCAATATGGGAACGGCCAAATTTTTGTACTGGAATTCAGTTATATGAACTGATACTCAGGTCTTTTATCCTTCATTGCGATCGCTTACAATTAGAGGTGGGACCTTGTCACCTTATCACTGCGGCCACCTATCGTGATTTCATCCAATTAAAGCTCGCTCTGATGCCTGAATGCGAGATAAATCCAAAGATGTCTTTGAGTGAGGTGGCATATATGTACATATATCCTCCATTTCGAGGTAGATTTTGCCTAACTGGCGATGACATGTTCTGATTAAACAGTTACAGTGACACAAAATGTGTTCTGCTGATTCTTAGTCTTCGTTGCACATTCTGCATGTGTTGTCATGTACTATTCCCATAGTCATTAGGTGTTTTTGACTCGCAAGTGTTCCGTCAGGAAACCTGTAAGCCTGTGACTAGTAATATTGAAACTCAAATATCAGCCAGCATCGAAAACAAACGATTGAGAAGTAAAATGGCGGCAGTCGCTCAAAGTTGTGATAGATACGCACAGTCAATTCCATGCATAAAGCTCCAACTTACTGATCTGCTTTACTTCTCTAGTAAAGTTCTGCAAGAACTTGGCCGCTGGTATCTCATCACTTTGTATGGTTAACATTTTAAATAAGAACTTGGCCTTTTTTGCAGTAATGTTTTTGATGGGATACATATGTTTTGGATGATGGGAATTTATAATGCATTCATTGAGATAATATAAATTTACAAACGTGAACATAAATCCATTATTTGGTAGAGTGCGGTGTTGAAAGCAATAGACAGGTGTGATATTTATAATACGTGGACCATAGGAACAGTTTCTCAATCGTCTTTGTAAGAAAGGTCAGTTTAATTTCATACAATTTGATAATGAACGCGATTACGGCTAAACGAGGTCTCGCGACGGTCGGCATAACACGTGGAGCAGTCATTGCCGTATTAGTTCATAAATAATAATAAAGATAAACACGGTTCATGAAAGAACGGTGCCTGAACCCCCTCAAGAAATGGTAACTGGTCGATTAGCAAATCAACAGACTTTCTTTCTTGAAACGCTTCAAACCTCCACACGTCATCATCTATTAATGCACCTAACGCCACCATCCCTATATTTTCTGGGGACTACAAGAACTGGCCGGCTTTTAAAGATCTCTTCAGTGCTCCGATTGATTCGAATTCGTCGCTGTCCGGATCCCAAAAGTTTCAATGCCATACATCTTTCCTTCGTGATGAGGCAGCCAATTTAATAAAGCACATGAGTTACATTTGTTGTTATTGTTTGTTATTTTCGACTTTATTCGAGTAAACGAATTTATATTCGCGAAGGGTACAAACATTATTTTCTAGACCGACACTGGTCCTTGCAATTCAAACACAGGTTTTTCTATTTCGTTACAATTATAATTTATTCCGATCGCTTCGCGAGTCGTAATGAGAATGAATCCAAAATACAGAAATTAATACAGAAATTATTCCTAACTTAAAGTAAAATGCTGATCTGCAATTCCCATGCAGATCCACATTACACCCATTCACCCGGATCAGGTGTCGAGGTGCGCAAGCGGATGCGCGTGTGCTTCGCTTGCACTTTTAATTTCGTCGGCTGCTATCCGATCGTGATAACTGCCGCCCCTTCAAATATCTGCGTCCCGCAGATCACTCGATGGACAGGGGAATGAACCTTCGCTTCCGTTGGTTTTATTGACTTCTTGGGGAGGTCGTGGTGAAGGACGCGGAATTGGTTTTCGACGACAAGATAGGCGGAGCTCTGGGATGTTGACCCTTCCATAAATCTTCCTCCAGAACAGACAGATAGTGGTAATGACTGTTAAAACGATGAAAATCTCTGTAAGAATAGAAGAGTTAAGATTTCTCCTTAAGGTATTAATAAGTTCAATGTTCCTCGTGCTAAGGTCATGCACGTATTCTACGTTAGGTCTAGTTTTGCTGCTCGTTACATTGGCCAGGACCGGGGGAAGTGCCTGCGGACTGAAAATCATTTTGCTGTAGTATGTCTTTTCCTTTATGCGGATCGTGTCGTTGTCCAGCTGGACCAGGTAGGTACCTACTAAGGGAATAGAGAAATTCTTATTTAAAATTGTCCCGTTGAAGTTCGTTAGGAAAATCGTGTTTTCCCCGACCAGTTCGATTATCTCTTCACTAGTCGTTTTATAGTCGCAAAGTGCGTTACCACCCTTAAGGATTCTGGGTCAACAAGAGTCTTCTGGTAGTTCCCGGAGAATGTCTTCCTTACACACAGATGTGTTACCCATATTGATACAGTCTCCCCTTAGTCCGTACATCTTGTCATGACTAATAAGAAGGCTGGAAAAGTCTAAGTCATTTTGTCTATCGTTTTTTATCGCTGTACGAGCCGTTACTAGGTGATATGCCCTTGGGTCAATTTTAGGTATGGGCAGGATATAAAGCAGCAATGTTCCATTGCAGTAGACTGAAGGTCGGCTGTATTCAACAGCTTCTATAACGTTCTGATAAGGCAAAACTTCAAGTTCATTTATGACGGTATTGATTTCCTCTAAGTCCAAAAGGTTGCTGTTAACAATGCCATTCTTAGCCATTTGGCAGGCCCTTACTATTTCGTTTATTCCCCCCTTTAAAATGAGTATCTTGTTCAGTAAGTCGTACCTAAGTTTGTCCGTCTCCCCTTTTTGTATAGCGTTATTATATCGTTCGATTACTTCGTTGATTCTACTTGTAACTGCTCGAGTCGTGTCAAATAGTTTCTCGTTAATAATGTATTGCCGACTATTATTTTCTGCAAGACCCCGAAAGCGGTACCCCAAAAGAGGACCGTAAAAGGGAAAGCCAAAGATGGCAAGCAGGCTGCCGCATCTCACAAGGCCGAAGCCGTTAAGGCTGGTCCCAGCGGGATGCGAAAGAATCTACCCCTCAAGGCAAGGAAAGACAGTGCCACCACTTTACCTCACGTCGCCGACGCCGCTAAGGCTGGTCGAAGTGGAGTAAAGAGAAGTGACACAGCCAGAATGGGCCCCCACATGAAGGT
The DNA here is from genome assembly GCA_917880715.2 of Matsumyia berberina. NCBI lineage: Eukaryota > Metazoa > Arthropoda > Insecta > Diptera > Syrphidae > Matsumyia > Matsumyia berberina. Next base: position 93,675,337 of record OU862870.1, read on the forward strand.
AGTGCAAATAAACCTCCACCACAGTAAAATCGCCTCCGAAAATTTAATGCTGCTCCTCGAAAAGGAGCAGCTGGACGTGGCCCTAATCCAAGAGCCATGGATTTACAAAAATCAGGTGAAAGGATTAGGGTCAAGAAACTACAACCTTTACTACAATGGCAACGAAGGCAAGGTTAGAACTTGTATCGCAGCCAAAAAGAATCTCCATGTACTAATGCTGTCTAATTGCAGTTCGGGTGACCAAACAGTGGTGGAGATAAAAGGTGGAACAGGTGATGTCACGATGGCATCTGCGTACCTACCATACGAAGATGGCACGGACGTCCCAGCGGAATCATTGAGGGCACTGATCACAGTGACTCAACAAGGTAAGAAGAACTTAGTCCTGGGCTGCGATGCTAATGCCCATCATGTTTTATGGGGTAGTACTAACATCAATAGTAGAGGTGAGGCTTTGTTCGATTTTATTCTTAACACTAACCTTCTGGTCTGTAACCGCGGTAATACTCCAACCTTTGTCACAGCTAACAGAAGGGAGGTATTAGACGTAACCTTAATATCAGATAACTGCCCCATTGAAGTTACAAATTGGAGAGTGTCAGACAAGGCGTCCCTATCGGACCACTGTTGGATACTCTTCGATCTGCAAATGCGAACTACTGAGCAGCAGGCATTTCGGAACCCACGCAGAGCTAACTGGTCAAGGTTTAGTAAGGAGCTTAAGGACTCTGTAGGGCCTTGCCCGACGAAAAAACCTGACTCCACCAACGACATCGATAAGATGGTTGAACACCTTACCAGCGCTATCGCACGGTCCTACGAAAAAGCCTGCCCAATCAGACGCGCGAATGGGAGAAAACGTCCACCCTGGTGGAGCGCGAAAATTGCGGAGCTATTTAAGACATCCCGGTATTGTTGGAACCTCGCTAAAGGAGGGACCATAGAATGGTCTACGTACAGGGAAAATGTCAAACTCCTGAAGAAGGAAATTAGGGCCGCAAAAAGAAACTCATGGAGTAACTTTTGTGGCTCGATTGAATCGACAACAGAAGCGGCTCGTCTGAGGAAAATACTCGCCAAGGCACCTAGGCAAATGTCTTCCATAGAGAAGGGCAATGGTGCGTGGACGAATTCCCACGAAGAGACGCTGGAAACGCTTTTAAACTGCCACTTTCCTGACTGTACTGAGGTAGGGATTCAAAATCCAACCCCAGTAGAACGGTCAGAGGGCATGAAAGCCGATACAGTCGCAAAAGATCATTGACGACAAAAAAATATCATGGGCAATAAACTCCTTTGCCCCTTATAAGGCCCCTGGTATTGATGGTATTCATCCAGTCATGCTGCATGAGTCTGAGGAAATTATAATTCCGTGGCTGCGGCAGATCTACGGTTGGTGTCTCCAACTGGGTTACGTTCCTAAATCCTGGAGGGAAGTAAGCGTGGTCTTTATTCCTAAAGCGGGGAAGCCTAGTCACACGACCGCTAAGGACTACAGGCCAATTAGCCTATCCTCCTTCCTTCTAAAGACCCTGGAACGCCTTATAGATGTGCACATAAGGGATGCGATTGGGGATACATACTTATCCAAGTCACATAATGCTTACATGAAGGGAAGATCTGTGGACACCGCCCTACATAGAGTGGTATACACGGTCGAGAAATCGCTCCATGTCAAAGAATTCACACTAGATGCCTTTCTTGACATTGAAGGAGCCTTTAATAACGTGAGCACTGAAGCAATCATACACAGCCTACACAGGGCCCGACTTAGCAAGGTACTGTGCAACTGGATTGGTCAGATGCTAAAGTCACGTGCCGTAAATTCGACCCTAGGTAGCGTCAACAGCCGGAAGAGTGTCACTCGAGGCACTCCTCAAGGAGGAGTTCTCTCCCCGCTTATCTGGCTCCTAGTAATAGACGAAATTATCAAGACTCTGGAAAACAACGGCTTCAACGTGACGGCCTATGCTGACGACGTCGTTATTCTGGTCTCAGGAAAATTCGCCCCCACACTAAGCGAAAGACTCAATCACGCACTATCACTAGTGAGCGGCTGGGCCAAAAAGCAAGGTCTGGGAGTTAACCCATCTAAAACCGAGATTGTGCTCTCCACTAGAAGAAGGTCGATTCCACAATTCAAGAATCCATGTATGGACGGAATCGATCTGAGACTTGGAAGGACGGCAACATACCTCGGCATAATATTAGACTCAAAACTGAGCTGGAAAGCCAACATCGAGAACCGTATTAAAAAGGCTTACATGGCTTTTTACGCATGTAAAAAGATGTTCGGTAACACATGGGGCTTTAAGCCGAAAGTGGTACACTGGCTGTACACTGCTGTTGTGCGACCCATCTTAACATACGGTTCGACTGTGTGGTGGAAGGCACTTGAGAAGAAATGCAATCTTACAAGTGTAACCAAGATTCAAAGAGCAGGCTGTCTAGGGATAACAGGATCGATAAGATCAACACCCACAGCGGCACTTGAAACAATGCTGAACCTTCTTCCAGTGGACATCCACTGTTGTAGCAGGGCGGCAAAAACGGCACTCAGACTAAGGGAAGCAGGTCTCTGGACAAACAGTACCTATGGTCACGCCTCCGTTCTAACTCGATGGAATACCACGAAGGAGAACATAGACACCGACTACACCATTCCAACCTCAGACTTCGATAGGAGATTTGATATAAAAATACCAAGAAGAGAGGACTGGGAGGATGGTATAGTATGCACCGAAGAAGAGCTTACCTTCTACACCGACGGATCCAAAATGGACGCTGGTACTGGCGCCGGTATTTTCTGTGAATCCAGAGGGGTAAACCAATCCTTCAGAATTCGTAACGGATGCAGCGTTTTTCAAGCCGAGATAACTGCCATTTTACAGGCCGCGAAGTTAATAAAAAATGACAATATTGTCAGAGAAAACATCACTATCTATGTTGACAGCCAGGCGGCTATTAAGTCTCTGCAGTCAGCATCGACAAAATCGAAACTCGTAAAGGTCTGCAGACAAAACCTCAATGATATATCAAAGACCAACAAGGTGACCCTATGCTGGGTACCGGGCCACAGTGATATATCAGGTAATGAGAGGGCGGATGAACTTGCTAGGGGGGGTGCAGAACTAGATCCCGCATATACCCTTCCGATCGCGAAGACACCCATTAGCACTCTTTACGGGGATTTAGATGAGGAAACCATGATCAGGGCTAATACGCGATGGTGTCACATGGACACATGTGTAAAAGCCAGAACACTATGGCCAGTCTTCGATAAGAAGAAGTCCAAAAATCTCGTACAACTTAGTCGAAGGGAAATACGAATCGTCTCCGGTGTCCTCACAGGACACTGCGGAATAGGAATCCATGCGGAGCGTCTTGGATTGCCCTACAACGACTATTGCAGAAGCTGCAGGGACGAGGAGGAAATAGAATCCGTCCGACACCTGCTATGTGAATGTCCGCTTTGGCCACCAGAAGACTGCGTACTCTTAGTAGTAGCTTCTTCCATGGGCTGGAGGACCTTAATATCGCTGATATTAGAAAACTCCTGAGATTTCTATCCCTTTCTAGGTGGTTTCCTAATTAGCCAACCCTATCCCTTGGTTTGACTCCCATGAGTACACTTTTTATGGGTACAATGGACCCGCTTGAGGTCTATGTAAGTATTTAGGACACCCACTAAACCAACCAACCATTATTTTCTACAATGTCTGTCTGTTTTTCCAAAAGGCTGTCCCAGTCAGTTGCGTCAGGAGAACCGCCTATCCATTTCCAGGCTGTTCCTAGCCAATTTATTGACCTAGCCCTTCTTGCCCTTCCGTCTCTTAATTCACAAAGACGATCTTTGATTTGGTTTAAGTGATAGCTCAATACAGGTTGCATCTCGTCGTCCTCACTAAATCTAACCATCATCCGTTCAGTGTCTTGGATAAGCGCATCATATTTCGTCAAGTTAATTACGTGTATTAGTTTCAAAACCCCGTTTGCCACCCAAGCGTTTCCCTCTTTAACCGTCACGATCGGAGATTCATAGGCGAAAATATGTAGGGTCTGCATGGGAGTGAAAAAAATTACTAATCTGTAATGTAATTACAATTTATTAACAATTTATTAACAATTTATTAAAAAAAAAGAAGTTAACACAATTTATCTTAAATTCTATGGATAGTTTTTCTTATTTTTTTTTATTCATATTTATTCATGTTTTATTTTGTGCTTATATTGTGCGTGAGGTTTCTTTGTTCTTTTCTATTTTTTATTAGCAAATGTGCATATACACACACTCCTTTTTTTTTCAATTGGAAAAAGAAAAAATATACATATTTTTTAATTAATTTAGAAGGTTTTATTTTTTATGTGTGCTTTGTGGACTTTTTTTCCAGTTACCGTTGTTATAGTTACTCGGTTGTCCTTGGCGACAATTTCTTTTCTGTATAAGGGCTTGTTCTTACCCTTTATACCCTTTACCGCAACGTATACTACATCACCTTGACAATAACTTCTTGGCACCACCCTTTTTAAACTCCTTCTTATGTTCCTAGCTTCCATGTTTTTCCTAATTATTCCCCTGAGGTCCTTATTGATCTTTGAACGAATGTTCAAAAGATTCTGGTAATTAACCCTATTGAAAAAAAAAATCGGTAGGTTTCCTACCGGTAACTGAATGTACCGTGTTATTGTAACGATCAACCGCTATATGGACGAGTTCTTTGACCTTGAAGTCCGGGTTCTCTGCCGCAAGACACCGATAGATCTCCAAGACGGTGGAATGAACCCTCTCTATTTGACCGTTAACTTCACTCCGGTGGGATGGGGTTAAGTAAAGCTTTGTCCCTAAGTTTCTTATCAGGTTTAGGACAATTGGGCTAAGGAAGCCCTTCTCATTATCTGTGACTAGGATCAAGGGAACTGTGAAATAGTGCAAGATTTTAATCAATTTGGATCTAATGTTAATGGCCGATTTGTCTTTTATGTTGAAGAATTTTGAGAATTTCGAAAACTTATCGACAACAGTTAGGAACTTCTCGTTCTGAATCTCCATTATGTCCATATGGATAATTTCGCATGGATATCGAGGAACAGGTGTCGACTGCAGCTCAGGGTTGAACGGGTGCCTATCATATTTGTTGGCATTGCAAATATCACACGAGGTAACATATTTCCTAATGCTAGCCATCATTCGCGGGAAATAGAATTTTTCAAGAATTTGTTCCTTGTTTTCCCCGGATGCCCGATGAGCCCTTCTGTGCTCCCTTTCAATGATCAAGAATGTGTCACTCTAATCTTGTACTTCTCAAAATTTTTCAGGTATATATCTTGGAGCATTCCAAGATATTCCTCTGGAATCTTTATTCCATTGATAACATTTGGATTTAAATTTTCCCTCAACACTTCTTTAAGTTTGGGCTGGTCCAATTTTGTGGTGGAGATGTAATGGCGATGAAAGCCAGGATGTGGTTCCTCGTGGGAACATAGATCGATGCCTATCTTGAAAATTAGCTGGTTCCTGAAGACATTTAACGGAGCTTCTACGTGCGGTATTAAGTCCGTATTGTCTTGGTCAGCACTGTGCACGGTGCAGGAATTATCATTTTCAGAAGATAGTTCGCACAGCCCTTCTTCGGCAGTGGCAGTCTGTGTGTTGTCCGTCGATTCACCTCGTCCTTCATGTGTCGTTTCTGTGTCTGTCGTTTCGCTACGTCCTTCGTCTGCCGTTTCAGTGCATGAACTCGCTGTTTCTGTCTGAGAATCGGGGGAACTTGACAAATGATTTACCTCTGTTCTGAGCCTTGAGAGTGCATTAGCCACGAAGTTTGATTTACCAGGTGTATAAATCAGTTCGTAGTTATACTCCTCAATTCTTGCCTTCCAGCGTTTGAGTTTCGCATTGTAATTTCTATTACTAAGCGTATACGTCAAAGGCTGGTGGTCGGTGTATATTCGTATTTTCTTCGCCCCATAGAAGTAGTTCCTCAAGTTATCTAGTGCCCAAACTATCGCACGTAATTCCTTTTCATTTGTCGCGTAACCTTCTTCCGTTCGATTTAAGGAACGGGAGATGTATACAACCGGTTCATCCCTGCCAGGCTCCCCTTGGGACAGCATGGCGCCTATGGCGTAATCGGAGGCGTCCGTAGTTAAATTAAAGGGTTTATCGAAGTCTGGAAAGGCCAGTACTTCCGCTGAAGTGAGCAGTTCCTTTAAGTCATCGAAGGCCTTGAGTGCCGCTTTGTCAAGAACAATCGGAACCTTCTTTGATTGATTAGCGCGAACTTGTGACAATTCTCCGCGAGTCATGTTGGTTAATGGTTTTGCTATCTTGGCATAGTCTTTAATGAATCCCCTATAATAGGATGTCAATCCCAGAAAACTCTTTAATTCTTTAAGCGTGTTGGGAGGGAGAATTGCCTCGATAGCTTTAACCTTTTTTGGATCGGGGAGAATGCCCTCGGAGGTGACAAGATACCCTAGGAATTCGACGCTGGTGGCCAGGAAATGAGTTTTTTCTAAATTGACCTTTAATACGGCCTCCTGAAGCGTTGAGAACACCGTTTCGATGTTCTTTAAGTGATCGCTTTCGGTTTTGCTAAAAATGATAATGTCGTCAATGTAGACAAAGCAAATTTTTTTAGAACATCATCTATCATTTGCTGAAAGATGGAAGGGGCGTTTTTGAGACCGAAGGGTAGTCTAAGAAATTCATACTTGCCATTCATTGTTGAGAAGGCTGTTTTTGGAATATCCTCCTCTTCCATAGGAATCTGGTGGAAACCGGATGTAAGATCGAGTGTCGCGAAGAACTTAGCATCTCCGAGACTCGCAAGTGTGTTTTTGATATCAGGGATGGGGTATGTAAACGGGATAGTAACCGAGTTCAAACGTTTGAAGTCGATGACCATTCGGTACTGCTTTTCCCCATTAGGTTTTGGCTTTTTTAGCGCTATCCATATAGGAGAGTTATATGGGCTATTTGATGGTCGTATGTTTTCGGCCAAAAGCTCGTTAACCTGCCTCTCTACTTCTTCCCTAATGCTAGCCGGGTAGGGGTAGCTTTTAGTGTATATCGGTTGGTCTGTATTTGTACGAATTTCTGCCCTTACGTTGGTCTTTGCTCTTTTGGTACTAACTGGTCCGAATAGGTCTTTGAACTTGTCGCAAAGGGATTCTAGCCTCGACTTGGAGAGTTCGGACACATTTTCGTTTAAATTCAACAAATTGTTAACCACGTCGGAAGGTTTGTTTTTTAAGGGAATTTTTTTATTTGATTCTATAATTAATTCATTTTTGTCCCTATCAATGACTGCCTTGAGCTGCTTAAGGGTATCGTCACCGATTATTCCATCGAAGGACTCTAAGTTCGGGAGAATAAAGAATGTCGGCACTAAATCGCATCCAAGGAAGGAGAAAAACTTGCCACTTATCTTTTTCTCTATTAGGATTTTCCCACCAGGACTATTTACATGGAATTTATTTAGAACGGAGTTGGAGTCTGGTGCTAAATTAGGCTTAATGAAATTTTTATTAGCACCAGTGTCCACGAGAAAATTGAGGAATTTCCCGTCCCGTGTACGTACTCTATGTATGGTACGCTATAAACGAGGCGCCTATCATAAAATTTTCCTCGCTAAGGCTTGCGACTGGTTCGGCTGGATTCTCTGACTCGTCGGAATCTTGGAGAACGTCCGTTGTCATATGATAAAGTCGCTGTTGTTTCCGAGGGTAATTACCTGACTCCGTTTCTCTCTTGAACGGATTGTTTGGCCGATTCATGTAATTTACCCTCCTCGACTGGGCGAAACGATCCACCTCCATTTTTATAGGGGGCTTTGGACCCGTCGGCCTCGGTGGTGGGTGTTGTTGGTTCCACGAAGGATACGGTCTTTGTTGGCTGAAGCTACCCCTATTATTAAGGAGTTTTCCTCGGTTTCCATACGGAAGGGGGTGTTCCCTGTCATTTTTAAAACTGTAGTAAATAGGGGACGATATCAGATTTGGTGCCTGTACATGCACCGAACTGTTCCTAAAGTTGAGATTCTGCATCTCGAGGCAAGGCGAATATGCTTCCGGCAGTGTTTTGGGTTTTTGGATTATTAAAAGCTTTGAAAGGTCTCCATTTAACCCCGTATGAAGACGTCCAAGGCCCGGTTTCTATAAGCTTCCACTAGGGCGTCCACTGTCTCAGTGGAATAGGACTCCGCCCTGATTTTATTCAGAATCAGGGAGAATTGATGATTCACGGTAGCGTAGAAATCATCGACCCTTGTATTGCCTTGTGTAAGGCTATTGAGCTGATGCTCGAGGGTCCTGATGTCCCTCTTGTCCGCGTAATGCAGGGAGAGGACTCTATTAATTTCCACCCATTCGTTGTCGAATATATTATATGACACAAGCGCGGAGTCGGCCTTGCCCCTAATTTTTTGACGAATGTGCTGAAGGATCGCCCTATAGATTGGCTTACCACGAACAATTTCGTAATCCTTCAGCACAGTCTCCACACTGTGGATCCAAGAAACATAATGGACAGGGTTTCCGTCGAAGACCTGAAGTTCCTTCACCGAGTCCGGAAGCTTTGATACGTCCCTTAATTCAGCTTCACTACTCGGCCCTCGGAGCGGTTCCGGTTCTGGGCTGTTCACCGGTCCTACGGATATCCCTGCCAAATTAATTCTGTCTTCAACAGCACTTAATTGGCCTAAAAGGGATTGAATCGCAGGTGTGGGGTTGTATTTTTCAACCTGGGCAATACGACCTTCCATTGCCCTCAGTTGTTCGAGAACGTTATTCATCGCTCCCGTTAACTGAGTAACAGAACTCTTGAGATCCTCCATTTTAATTTTTTTATTTGACGCGAGGGGAATTTATAGTAGGTATGTGCAGATTTTGTCAAGGGAATCAAAAGTTAATAATGATAAAAAAAAAACTTTAAACGACAGAAAGGTAGTTGTTCAAGGCCGCTTTAACATATGTTGTATATAAATTTTTTATTAATTTTTTTTATTCGGTAATTCTTTCCTTTGAATAGGTATATATTGTATGCACTTATGCACTTAATTTCTGATAACCTCTTTTTATATTCAGTTTTTCATTTCGTTTATAATTATCAATCTCGCGACAACCATTAATTTTTCCCTAGATGCCCGCTGAGAGCTCTCATTTAACTTTCGGGGTAGTCACCCCGGATCGGAAGGCTCGTATCAATCCGTTTTAGTCGTAAACGTTGAAGTTGCAAACAACCTACTAAGGTACAAGTATCAACACCACCGGAAATTAAATTAATAATAGTAAGTGAACCGGCCCTTTTTTCAAGAGAGACTGCTCCAGGACATAGTTTAATAAGCTAATTAAGGAATGCTCCTTTTTTATTCGGTTGTCGCGGTTTATTTTTTCTACGCACGCACTAATATTAGTAATGTAACTTCATTCAATTCATTCATTCAATTAAATAATTTTTGTCTTTCTAGAAGAATCTTAAATCTAATCTTACAATAAGCTAGTCGTGATCGGGTAGCTTTCCATCGTCTGTCTCCTTTGCGGTCGCACTCAATTGTTGTCTCGATGATATCCGTATATCGAACGGATAGTTAACCAGGCAATCTTCCTTCATTGTTCCTTTGATTATTTCGATTAAATTTTGTTCACTGTCTTTAATGCTGTGTGTTTTCTTATCTCAACCCTTTCTTCAAGCTGAATTTTATAATTTTTAACTTTAATTCTTCACACAGGGTTCTAATTATTAGATCGATATTCACTTAAATTGTTCACTGCAACATTGCACACTGGGTCCGGTTTATTGGAGTTGGATTTCTTTAAAATTACGCACTCATAACCGTTTTATTATTTTAGTTCTTCTTTGTTACACTGTAAACGAGGACGTGAGAGGTCCTTATTGATCAGGTCCTTATTGATCAAGTCTTTATTGATCAGGTCCCTGCTCGGGCGCCAGTAAACGAATTTATATTCGCGAAGGGTAAAAAAATTATTTTCTAGACCGACAGTGGTCCTTGCAATTCAAACACAGGTTTTTCTATTTCGTTACAATTATAATTTATTCCGATCGCTTCGCGAGTCGTAATGAGAATGAATCCAAAATACAGAAATTAATACAGAAATTATTCCTAACTTAAAGTAAAATGCTGATCTGCAATTCCCATGCAGATCAACATTACACCCATTCACCTGGATCAGGTGTCGAGGTGCGCAAGCGGATGCGCGTGTGCTTCGCTTGCACTTTTAATTTCGTCGGCTGCTATCCGGTCGTGATAACTTTCGTTCGTGTTTGTTTGTTTTATTTTATTTGTAAGCTTGCATTTTAAGATACAATATCTTATAAACTTTTATGTCAAGCTTACCTTCGGAAAGAATTCAAAATGTATAAAATTAATTTTCTTGATTCTAATTTCTAATTCATTTGCCTTTCAATTCATTAAATTTAATATTACATATTTTTACATTTATTTTACATACTATGTCTTATGTTCATAGTTTGCCCTGGTTACCAAAAAATAAGAAATAAAAATAAGAGAAAAGTGCAAGGACAAATGTGCTCTTAGTTCCGTCTTAAAACACCGGAGGTCCCCAATTCGCCTCATATTCTGCAGTAGACAGTTCCATAACCGAGTGGCATTGAAGAAAAACTGGCGTTCAGAGGCTAAGCACGATAACCGAACTTGTATAAGCTGTTGTGATCTAATTGATGAGGATATTTGCAATCTGACAAATAGATAACAAGGCTGATGATTATGCATTATCGTAAACAGTAAGATTAAGGTTCCATATCGAATCAGGTTGTCAAAAGAACGATTACATATAGCTTCTGAAAAAGACGATACCCGATCATATCTTTTCAAGCCGTATATAGGTATATCTAGCAATACTATTATATGCTACGTTAAGTTTTCTCCTGCTATTATATTATTATTATTGTTGATTATTTTGACAATCATTAATCTGGTTTTTAGGGGAGTATAGTACTGCGTAGGCCACAACGTCCGGAGCACTCCATAAACTTTTCCTATTGCTGCGTTAATGTGCGTGTCCCGAGTTAAGTTTCGTTTAAACATCATTCCCAAGTTTTTTGCAGTTTTAACTTTTTTTTTTTCTTAAAAATTTTAATACAAACTCATAATACTAATTCATAATAATAATTCATTCCGTATAGTACTAACAATTTTAGAAATAGGTATCATTCTGTAGCCCTTAAAAGACTAGAGACGAATGATGCATCAATTAAAATAATAAATATTGTGTGTTTTATGTGGGGTAGATGCAAAAGGTTTAACTTTAAAGATACAATATTGACAAAAAAAGATATAAGTTAAACGAACAATATGCAAACAGTAAGATGGTTTATAAATTTCAAGCTGAGTTTAGAAATGTTTTAACTGTAGAACTATCTATACTAAAAAGTCATTGTTTAACTTTATTGAAGAATAAAGTGGGTTGTACTATTGTTCTTATTTCGAACGGAAGATTATTAAAGAGCCTAGGTGCTGCCGCAGTATAAAATTTCGAAAAGTGCGTTTTTCTAGCTGCCGGAATGTTTACGATTGCCATATTATTTACTCTTAACCCATAAGTACTGGAACTTCTGGGAATAGCACAGTAGCCGGTTCGCATGAAAAACATCTTTAGGACCTTAAAGACATAAAGATGATTTAATGGTAATACTTCGAGACTTTGAAAGAGAGGCCAACTATTTGTTAATCTGTTAACTCTACAAATAATTCGAATTAGGTGTTTTTTGACAAACGTTAGCACTTGAGTTGTGCAATTGTATTACTGTATTACTGTATTAGGGGCCCTGAATGCGCACTGCGACCTATGAGGTCTATGGCCCGTATGGTTTAACCAGAGGTTATATTGAGGCTTTTAATAAATCTCAGTATAGCCTTAGGTTAAATTTTACAGATTTCCGCTGGGTTGACCGAGGCCCGCGTCAAGTGAAGGAGTCTTTTCCTTGCGGCTCCTGGACATACGAAAAGAATATGTTCAGCGGTATCTTTTTGTTCTCCACAGAGCCGACAAATATCTATATCTGATACTTTCATTTTATGCAGATGGTATCTGAGTGGACAATGTCCTGTCAGATACCCCGTTAAGGTTCTTAACTCGTCTTTGGTGAGATCAAGTAAAGTCTTAGCCTTGTATAGGTTGGGGCTGATAAACTTTTTCGCTTGTCTAAGGCCCTGGAGGTTGGCCCAGTAGTCAGCGTGCTTGTTGATCTCCCATTGTGTTATCTTGAAGTAGGCACTGTTTAGTGGTACCCCAAAACAGGGTTCGGGACCAACGAGTGGGCGGCAAGCGCCTCTTCTCGCCAGGCAGTCAGCCCGTTCATTACCGTCGAAGCCTTCATGTCCTGGGATCGAGGCTAAGGTGACCTTATTTGCCGATGCAAGGCTTTCGAGGAGGTTGAGACTGTCCCAGACAAGCTTGGACTCTACCGTATAGGATTTAAGGGCTACCATTGCTGCTTGACTGTCTGAAAAGATGTAGATGCGGGTTCCTTGAGTTCTTCTCCGCAGGCATTCTGTTGCACACAATTCAATAGCGTGGACTTCCGCTTGAAATACTGTAGGTGACTTTCCAAGCGATGTCGCGCGTTGGAAGATGGGACCGTAAACCCCAGAAGCTGTGCTGCAGTTTTCCAATTTTGAACCATCTGTATACCAGATTTGGGAATTTGGTAGTGTAGTAGGACCTTCATTTCTCCATTCGCTGCGGGCGCCTATAACAACTTCGAAACTTCTGTAAAAATGATATCTCTTAAGCATGGTATCTGGAATCTTAAGAATTGGGTCACGATGAACGTATTCCAGTATTCTCAGATGACCTGTAAAGTCGCCGACTTTTAAGTCCAGTATCTGAGGCAGCCTTAGAGCACTAAGCATAGCTTCTTTTTGTAGTGCCGGATGTAGCGGCGCACAGTGGTCCCCAGGCGGAAAAAACCCCGAAAATTAAATAATTTGCAGAGTAACGTTATTCTGATTTTTTGATTCTACACATTTAAACAAAAAGAAAGCACATAACTTTTTCTTTTTTAATAGCTCAGGTCTTGTGTACCGTTAAAATAAAGTGGCGTCTTCCACAATTGACGAAATTGTAAGGTTTCGTAGACAGTTTTGATAGCTACATTTTCTTTTTTATTTACATGTACTGTAACATGTAAATGAAAAAGGAAACACAAAATTTATCAACTTTATATTTGGCTTTAATAGTACAATTGCAGTTTTTAAATTTTTTCTATCAGTCTTAAAATCGAGGCTCTTAACTGGAGTTACCACCGAAGAGAGTCTTTCACGGTTTCTATGGTTCATAAAAAACAAGCTAGACCTTGCTAGACCTCAGCTTTTATTTTAAAGCTTATGGAATACACTATTTATCGTGTAAAAACTAAAGGTCATTTTAGATCACTTTGCCTGTAAGATACTTTTATGTGTAACATTGCGTGTTGCGCAAACAGCACTTGAAATTGATTTCTGGTATTACCGTTTCTAATTTCATAGCTATTTTGTGTAAAATTTGTTGTTTACTTTATAATAGATCAAAAAGGCCATCGTTCCAATTGCGTTTTAACTTTTATTGAGTAAAAATTAAGTTAAGAAGGGTTAAAATAACTAATTTTGTCATGGGATATAAAGCGTTCTGCGATCTCCTATTCAGCAGAGAGGTACCAATATTCAGAACCAGATCAAATTACAGAAGTTCTTTGAGAAGTGGAAAAAAGATTTTTGCATATATTTTAACAATCTTTGTGTATTAATAATCGTCGAACTCTTTTGTTTAATGCCTATATCACGGAGGTTGTGAAGAAAAAGGTAATCCGCCAGCTTGGGGTATCCCCCATATTGGATTTAGAATTGTACTCGTCAAACCCATTAATTTGATACCCATATCAAAGAGGTTGTGAAAAAAGGGTACCTAATCCGCCATCTTAGGTTCGTCCGCCATGTTGAATTAAGAACAATATTAGGTATGCTACATTGCATTGCCATTGGGCGTATACACGTGTGCGAAATTTCAAAGCTCTAGCTTAATGACAAATAGTCAAAACTTTGATTCCAAGATTTTGTAATATTAGCAATGACTTTTTTCAATACCAGTTATATGGGAAGTACCCTTAGTTATTGGTCTAGACCCATAATTTTTTTACCATTATGAGAAGTTGACCCATTTATTTTGCGTATAAAATTTCAACGAGATCGGTTCATCTGTTTCGTTTTTATAGGATTTTTTCCGCCTGCTTCATAGAAAGGAACCACTCCTATAGCTGCCGTTGGGCACGTTCTCATAGCCCCGGTGATACCTACGCAGGCTAAGCGATAGAGTTTACCCAGCTTTTCCTGCGCTGTGGATTGCAGGGTGCAATTGTAAGTTCCACCCCAACTTGCAATACCATATTGTCATTTAGACTGAGCAAGCCAGTAGTATATCATTAGCATGATCTTCTTTGAGCAATGTGGTTTTAAGAGATACATACATTTTACGCGTAACAGATAACATATATTTTTTCAATTCATTTACATGCGCTTTCCAGTTTAAATTTCTATCAATTAAAACTCAAAGGTACTTAAAACTTTCAACATTTTCAATTTTAAAACAATTTGTACTAAACATAGATTTTTCAGAAAAGTTATTTTTGCCACACGTGTGAACAGATAAGGACAATTTTGTACAGGCAACGGAGTGGAAAAGAATGTCACAGTTATTAGGACAAGGACCTTTTAAATTGTAAATTATCAGTTTCGTTTTTTCGCTTATAAGTTAGTCGTGTTTGGCGAACCATTGACGTAGTAGATGAAGGGGCTTTGATTGAGTAGCAACTGACACAAAGTATTCATTAAACTGATTGGCAATGACCACCGGATCAGATATTACTAATATATTATATATTATAACTAATATCATATAAGTGCACCTGCAATTCAATTTTAGAAATTTTATCTTTATCAGTTTGTCTGTTAAGAATATTATTGACAATTTTCCATTCTTTTTTCACGTTTCCTCTACAGTTACCAAATTTATCCTCATAATATTTATCTCTACTTAAATGCTGTTTTTTACTTCTTCATTTGTTTTCAAGTAATATTTCTTAAATTTCATATTATGTGGATGGCGTAGGCATTTTTTCGAATCATGTTCTTTTCATATTTTTTTTTTCTAACAAATCTCTACTTATCCACGGCCTAAGACGTTTTAAATTGAAATTATTTGGGTTGGAAGTTTAGCAGTTTAGTTGCCAGTTTTTGCCTTTTTTGAGGTTTTATTTACATAATTTTCTCTTTTCTCGTTTGTGAAGTAAGCGATAAAACGTTGGTAGTCTAGTGAGCTTAGTCAAGTATCAAGTTGTTCGAAGTATAAGCATTTTTCTTTGTTTTGATTTGTTTTACGAAGCAAGTTAACGTCAAGCTCGTCCAACTCGACGCCAACTCCGTCGCGAACATTTTGCAATGCGGTTTCTAGAGCTGTGGAATTATCAACATCTGGCACATTGACGATTTCAATTGCATTGTTTAGTTTGGATTGTTCCAATAAATTGATACGTTCTTGCAAGACATTCACTGTCGTTTCAAGTTCAATGTTTTTATTTTGTAGCAAAACATTTTAGATAAACAGTCCTGGTTAAGTTTTTTTAATTGTTGAATTTCAATAAAATCATTTCAATTGTTAAACCATTTCAATTGTTTGTTTTTCTTCTTTAATTACATTAGCTGGTCTGTTATAAATATGAGAAACAGGGAGAGGGATATCAACAGAGAATGAGTTTCTGCGCGATGTAGTGCACTGTAAGCACCACCAAATATCGCGGTTTTTTCTCATAAACTCGAGATCAGCGGGTAACATATTTACACACTTTGCATGGAAAAGCTTTGAGTCGTTGCACTCAATTTTAATGTCACTGCGTTCAACTTTTCTTTCACAAACACAATTCATCTTTCATATTTTATTTATTTAACTATGTAAAACAAGACTCAAGGGAAACTATAATTTTTTGTGAACTTTGCTTTAGTTTAAAGCTTTAAATTGTTTGTCTTTTATTCTTTTATTAATTAAAAATTAAAAATCAATAGAATTATTGTTTAAGCAATTCTCGATACATGTGTACCCCACAACACTTATCATATCATTATATTGCAGCATCGTTAAGAATAATTTGTGGATAGTTCAAAGAATCTACAGGTTTCTTGGAAATAATAATGCATTTCGACTTACTTGGGTTCAAAAAGAGGCCATTTCTTTCGGAGAAAGAAACGATTTTCTCTAAGTTCTTATTAATAACACAGACACAATCTTCAATTAGTCCAAAAGGGCAACTTTTGTACATTTAGACGTCATCTGCATACATTTGAATGGAGTATTCGGCTACAACTTGAGGAAGTTAATTTATATGCAGAGAAAATAAAAGAGGACCAGGAATTGAACCCTGTGGAACGCCTCTTAAGGAAGGAAATTAAAAAGATTTCCATTCAACATTACAGCTTGTTTTCTGCCGATTAGGTATTAATTTATCAGTTGACCGGCAGATGATAAAAACCTTGAAAGCTTTTTACAAAGATTTACGTGGTCAACCGTGTCGAAGGCTTTGGAAAAATCCAACAGTACCAGAAATGTAACATTTCCATCTTATATCTTCAATGACATTTATAAGTGCTGTAGAGCAACTATGTTTTTTCCTAAAACCAGATTGCTTTGGTGATAAAATATTGTATCTTCGAAGGAAACAATTGACCTGCTTTTGAACAATTTTTTCAAATACCTTTGATAAGAAAGGTAGTATTGAAATGGGTCTGAAATCATTACTACGTGGACTTTTTGCAATTGGTATTATCTTAGCCATCTTCCACGGCTCGGGGAAAACGCCTGTTGTCAAAATGGTATTAAAGATGTGGGTTATATATGACAATACAATAGGTAAAATAGCCTTGCTAAACCCCGGGTGTAAACCATCTATCCCGACTGCATTTGACTTTATTGACAAAAAACTGTCCACGACATCTGTGCTCTCTGCTTTAGTAAAGCGAAACGAGTTCATCGAGACATCTTGACAATCATAGCCAGAGAGCTGAGGAAAAGGCAGGGTGACAAATTTCAGATTAAGGACAACGCCATTCAAATCTTCGAAACGTTCTAAGCTCTTTTTCTTTGCGACTCCTATCTCACGTAGGTTATTCCACAATTGCTTGCCGCACAAAGATAGGGTGTCGTACAATTAACCCTCTGTTCAATTTTCATTTTCCATTTTTTGATACTCTCCGTTTATTCTAAGAAATCCGCATTGTCAGCAACATGACCGGATATTGGTTTTTGCCATTGACCGACAATTGTGTCATACAAAACTACCAAGCAAACGGTTTTCCTTTTGATTTGATTCTGTATGCACTTCGAAGGTTGACGGTAAGCTTCGGGTCATGGTATTTGCTATTTCCCGGATGTATGTATGTAACCCATGCGTTGTTCCGAAAGCGACTACGATTAAGCTCGGGGTAGATTAGAAGCACGTTTCGTCTAAAGGTATTTAATTATCAAGTCTTTCATCCATTCGTACTTTTCATTACCTACCTTGAATTCGGAAAACGTTCAAATGGTTCGAAAAATAACAGATGGAGCTGACGACATTTTAGTAGTCTCAGAAACCCAGCAAAGGTTGGGATACTTAAATGTATCCCCAACATCTTTGGCTGTGTCGTTGCTGATCGTGTTGCTCTAAACACTAACAACGTTAACAAAGGACTACAAGCGTTTTGCAGTTAGCTAGATTATATTCAAGCCTTCGACCTCGAACGGTTTTGGCAACTATGTAATCAACCCGTTCTGCCTATTGAGAAGCAACAAGAGGAAGATCCTTTTTGTTAAAACGCATTCTCGTCATTCTGATGGAAGTTTAATGGTGGAACTGCCATTTAAACAATTTTTTTTTTCGCTGGTAGGTGTTAATCTTCAAAATACGAAACTGAGCCCGTACTAAGTAACAGTCTGGAATTTTTAGCCACCAATCCTTTGCCCCTTCCTCTCCTTTACCCTGCGGTACGGCCATCTTGGTATTTCATCGCAGGGGGGAGAAGCCAGCCTTTCCAATTATTACACCTAATCGTTAGACTAATCAGCAATTTATCTTTCATATACATACATACATATCTATTATTGGTAGGGCAGTTCTGGGAAACAGAATGCCATAACGCTCCTGTAAATACAACGATCAAAGAAGAGGCACTTCAAAAATAATACGAAACAAAACCCAAACGGCCAATTTTTAGTACGGCTGCCTTCGAAGGAGGATCTAAACATTTTTCTAGGAGAGTCGAGTAATGCGGCCTCAAAAAAATGTCTTTCATTGGAAAGGAAATTACAAAGAAATCGGGAACTTAAGACATTATACGTTAAGTTCATGGAAGAGTACAAAGCACTTAGACATATGAGTCCAATATTCGAAAACGAAATATCCAGCACTCATTACATACTTCCCCATCTTTGCGGAATGAAGCCCAAAAATTCATCAATAAAGTTGAGGGTAGTATTCGATGCGTCGACAAAAAGCACATATGGGCCTTTACTTGATGACATTTTGATGATTAGTCCAACAGTCCAACCAGATTGGTTTTACACAATAGTCAACTTTTGAATGCATAAATATGTTTTTACGGGAGACATAAGCAAGATGTAGAGGCAAATTTTAGTAGAGCCTGCCGATAGGACGCTGCAACTAATTCTATGGAGATAGCAACACTATCCACCATTGCGAATATTCCGTTTATTAGCAAAAGAGGCTTATGTCATACAATATTTTACGACAATGCCACCAATTTTGTAGGCGCAAAAAACTACGAACTGCGTTGGAATCCGAGAACAGCCAGTCGGCTATCGAATCAACATGTTTGGAAAATGGCATAAATTGGAAATATGTATATTCCATATTGTTCACCTTATTTTGGAGGCCTTTGGAAGGCTGCTGTAAAATCCGGAAAGAGTCTTCTAATTTGCCATCTCCGAGAGGCATCGCTTACTTACGAGAAGTTTCTAACAGTGGTTATACAAGTCGAAGTAGTCTTAAACTCGCGACCTCACACGCATGACAGCCGATCCAAATGACTTAGAAGCCCTGACGCCTGGACAGCAAATTTAGTAGTATCAAAAAGTTCCGTCAAATATAATTCATCCAACAAAGGTTTTTGAAAATATAAAGGATGAATGGACTCTTAGATCAATCAATCTGGCTTCTGGTGCTATGGTGGTTATGGAGGAAGCAAATGTTCCGCCAATGAAATGGAAACTTGCGCACGTAGAAGAAGTTATGAAGGGTCATGATAATTTGATTCGCGTCTTAACAATGGCTCCGCGTCCAATTTTCCATTTCATTGGCGGAAGAGAGAAATATGCAGATGTAGAATGGCAGATCAAAAGCATGTTACAGAATAAATTAGAAACCAGCGTACCAAAACAATACCTCGTATGAAATGCATGCAACATGAAGCAACTCAAAGAAGCGTGTATGATTCAAAAAAAAAATGATTTTTTTCTCAGTTTCCTTTTTCATTGTACCACTTTGGGTGCTTCAAATTTTCTTTTTGTTAGTGTAATAAATACTTATAAAGGGTCTTTCATTGAGCGCTTCCTATCTTTAAACATAAATAAAACAATGTGTGTGTTAGATATCATCGAAATTTTTTATTCGTTTGAAAGGCCTGTCGATGCCATTATATATGGAATATAACATCGTTCAAATGTCCGTCGCGGCTTCTCTGGGTGGCGCATCCTAAATATCCAGGCGTGAGCTGTGTGGCACGTAGCGCCGTCCTGTTCAAACCACATGTCGTTGGTGTCCATATCATCCAATTCAGGCCAAAAGATGTTGGTAATCATCGACCTATAGTGCTCGTCGTTGACGGTGATGGCCTGGCCAACGTCGTTCTCAAAGAAATATGGACCGATGACGCCGCCAGCCCAAAATCCACACCAAACAGTGACTTTTTCAGCATGAATTGGACGCTCTTGGATCGCATGTGGATTGGTATCGTCCCAAATTCGACAATTATGTTTGTTAACGTACCCATTCATCCAGAAATGGGCCTCATCGCTAAAGATGATTTTTCGATGAAAATTAGGGTCAGTTTCCAACTGCTCCAGAGCCCATTCAGCGAACACGCGTCATTGTCTATGGTCGTTTACCTTCAGCTCCTGGGTCAGTTGAATGTTGTACGCAGGCCGAAGTCCGCCGTAAAATTCGCCAAGTTATAGTCTGCGAGTGTGGGTCGCGGTGGTCAATTATTCGCAGGGTGAGTTCATAATTGTAAAAATACCGCAGCTGTGCAGAGTTTACATTTTCGCTATCGTCGCAGCTGTGCATCAAAACAAAATTTGCTGCAAATTTGCAAAACTAAGGCAGTCAAGTAACAATTTGCACAATTACATATGTACAATCAGCACACGCGCCGAACAATCGGCACACAACACATCAGCAGAAACGGCACCCGCACCGGATGATGGGTCAGCACTAAAGTTCACACCGGTGCACTGCACACGCGCCCAGTTATAAATACTAGTATAATCAATATTGTAAGAGACATTATTTGAATGTCAAGTAGAATAAAGAGACATAGTCTCGTAAAACATTTCAACCTGAGTCGTTTGAATTGGAAAAATCTTTTACTGGCGCCCGAGCAGTCCTTGCCTTAAATCTCAACCAGCCCATAAGAACATTGAGAACGTGAAACCGAGCGAAAGTAATCTCAATTACCATAAGAACATTGGGATCGTGAACAAATTGTAATGCTCCATAAGAACACTAAGATCGCGTGCGTAAAAGGCAAGTGTATGAACTAGTGCGTTATTCTCTATTATCATAAGAACATAGAGATCGGTCCGGTTCGCGAGTGATACAGTGGTGATACAAATCGTACCATTAGTAGGTCAGTGTAACACGCTCGACTAAACGGGACTATTACGAACTATTCCTCTGTAAGTGAAGTGAACTACAACTCCAAAAAAAAAAAAAAATGGAAAGTGAACTGCAGTGCAAAACGATAAACACTAGTATAATCCAGAAAGTGCTATGAGGACCGTCACAACGCCAATACAACTGGGAGTACACTAAATTGTTAACTTCTATAAAAAAAAGTGAATAAATACTAATTTTAAATTCCAAACGAAACTTATAATTTAAACATAAATTAAATATCCATTCCGAGTATCTAAAATTGGCACAAGTTGCAATAGATGAGCTGAAAACAGCAATCGTTAAGTTGACTGGAGCTGTAAATGCCCATATCGCCAAAATCCGTGAAATCGATACACGGCTAAATAATATCGAAATCAAAATAACCCATTCATCGCAATCAGAAATCCCAAATAATTCATTGGTTGTTCCGAGAACCGAAAAAAATTTACAAGAAATCAGCAAGTTACCTGATTGCGTGAAGGATTTACAAGTCTTTGACGGCAATCCAATTCATTATACATCATGGGTTCACATTGTTGAAGTTATTTTAAAGGACTACGAAACCATTGCAAAACCACTAACAAATCTCACTAAGGGGGAGAATGCCCAAGTCAAGGCTTATCAATCGAAAAGAATTAAAATCAGCCTGACAGGAAAAGAGCTTCAAGCTTTCCCGAATTTAAAGGATCTACTCACACCATCAGAAATCCTAACTTTTCCAGATTTTAACAAGCCATTCATCCTGACAACAGACGTATCAAATCAAGCAATAGGAGCCGTCTTAAGCCAAGGTGAAATCGGACACGATTGAAGGAAATTATACTGTTAATGAAAGGGAAATGTTTGCCATGGTGTGTGCCTTAGATAACTTGCGTAATTACTTATATGGTGCAAAGAAAATCAAAATACTGACAGACCATCAACAACTTACATTTGCGTTGAGCTCGAGGAATACGAACGCTAAATTAAAAGATGGAAAACCCGCATTACCCTATGAACTTGTGTATAAATCAGGGAAAACGAACGTTGTTTCCGATGCCCTGTCAAGACTAAAAACACAAGTGAACACCTTAACCGAATCAACTGACACTGCCGAAACAATTCCCAGTGCTGAAAAGGATAGTATAGATTTAATTCCCCACTGCAAGGCACCGATAAATGTTTTTAGAAATTCAATTATCATCGGAAAAGGAAAAGTTAACGAACAACCACATTCATCATTTCACCGGCATTACTTTGGTATAAGTAACAATCTTGATAAAAACGAACTTATTAAAATCCTTAAACAGGCCCTAAACCCCAACGTCATAAATGGAATTAAAATACCGGGGCAATTCATTCAAATACTGCAAGAGGTACGGAGGAGCATTTTTCAAAATTCAAAATTCGGATAACCCAACGGTTAGTAGAAGATCTTGCCAACGAAGAAAACCAACTACAGAAAATTCAAGTGGAATATAGCCGAGCGCACCGCAATGCGCAGGAGAACATAGAACAGCTTTTAGAGCGCTGTTATTTCCCACATATGAGTAATAAGACAAGGAAGTTTATTAAAAGCTGCGACATCTGCAATACTAGTAAATATGACCGACATCCGTTTAAGCCCGAGATATAGAAAACACCTGTACCAACATACCCATCTGAAATACATCATCTTGATATTATGGACATTAAAGACGAAAAATTCAACAAATTTTCTGAAATTCCGAACTTTTTTAAAATCAAGGACAGAACTGTTCATCTCAGAAATAAGATTACCAAAATATTACATTATTTTACAGTGCTTAGAATTCTAATGATGGACAATGAGGGAAGCTTCAACAGCCCGATAATCAGCAACTATGTAAAATCATTAGGAATCGAGATATATAGGACACCAACTGGAAAGAGTGAAGTTAATGGAGCCGTTGAACACGTACATTCAACCTTGCTTGAATTAGTTCGATGTATTCAACGTGAATATCCAAATTTACCACTTAAAGAAATAGTTGAAATTTCATATAATAATACAATCCATTCGTTCAGCAAGAAGAAGCAGAGTGATATCTTTTTCGGACGAAGTCAAAGAATAAATTTTCAGAATTCAATAGAAAACTTCGTGATCGAACGCCAAGACAAAGGAGAACAATAAACTGGATCGGCTCAGCCTGGAAGTCGATCGCTGGAAATCATGACGCTACGGACTGGGACGAAATTCTTTCTAGCCAAAATGAAATAACAAATAATAATAATGAACAATTCAGAATTAACAGGAAATTGATGGAGACATTTTTTTTTTTTCAAGTTCAATATTTATTTATTTATCTTTCAAATACCAAATTAGATTACAAATCTTAACATATTTAGCGATACATTTTATGAATTCAATATCTTAATCACAACAAGTTCAGAAAATACATATATGTATGTGGTAGAAATAATATAAAAGTATGTATAGCGAGATTAAGAAATGAGGACCATTTAATTGAAAATTGAAAGATAAAGATACATTCTTTAGTTTGAATCAAACTAGTGTCGAATGAATCAGGTATAATACTACAATTAAAAGAAAATAACAATAACAAATAACAAGAGGTGTATAGAGGGTGAAGGAAACAAATGTTAACGTTCATCATAAATATTTTCATTTGTCTGTATAGCAATTTAGACTATGCGACTGATTAAGTAGTTAATATCGGTAAGATCAAAATTAAGAAGCCATTTTTTAATTTGTCTATCATAAAAAGAAAATTTTCTGGTTCGTCTAATTTCAAGCGGTAATACATTGTATAATCTGGGAGCAACAGAAGAGTAAAAATTCAAAAAGTGAGAGTATTGAAGGATGGAATTACAGCAAGGTGATTGTTGCAGCTGCGAAGTGAATGATAGGCTGGATTCCTGTCAATTGAGTAACCACTCCTTAGAAAGAATATTTTTTGAACTTTATAGAAATAAAGATGCTTAAGAGGGAGGATTTTAGAGTTGACAAAAAGCAAATAACTACTTTCGAGGCGACCCTTTCTCCAGATGATTCTCAGTAAATGTTTTTGAACAACAATTAAAGGTTTGACTTTGTTACTATGAGTTCCACCCCAGCAAACTAAACCATACTGCAATTTAGATTGCACTATCCCGTAGTATATTGTTTCCAACAGTTTCCTTGAACAAAATTGTCTTAAATGGTACATAATCCTTGTTATTTTTAATAAATATGATCTCAGACTTGTGGTATGATTACTCCAATTCATTTTGTTATCAATTTCCAGACCAAGGTATTTAAAAACTTCATTTTTTTCTATATAAAAACATTGAGGTGAACACATTTTATCACAGTTATAAGAGTTGGATCATGAAGTTGAACTGCAAGTATCAGGACTAAGTAAAAACTGTTGGCAATTCGCACTATGAAAAATCATAGGGGGATAATTGACAACACTGGAAGACAAATTAAAGAACATTAACTTGGTTTTATCACTTATCACCAATTTATGCATGCAAAACCAATGCCTCAGCTGTTCTAAGTCATGGCTTATATCTGCTATTAAATCTATTGCAGAGCTATTAGAATAAGAGCAAGCAATATCATCAGCAAAGCCTGTACGTAAACCTCTAAACTTGATTTTAAAAATTGAATTTATATAAATCAAAAAGAGAATCGGACTGTACTGAACCTTGTGGTACACCAATTCTAATATCTAAAGTATCGCTGAAACTGTTTTCTATCCTTACCATTTGTCTACGGTTATTGAGGTAGGAAAGGAACCATCTGAGCATAAAACCTCTAATGCCCGCTTTCTCCAATTTAGATGACAATATGACATGGTCTACAGTATCAAAAGCCTTTGTGATGTCAATAAAAAGAGCAGCAGTGTATTTTTTGTTGTTCAGGCTTTCATAATTAAAGCTGCAAAACTTTAAGAGCGCATCCTCTGTAGACTTACCGGCTCTAAAACCAAATTGATTATCAGAGAAAAAAGAAGATTTTTCAAGAAAAGCCATAATTCTAGTTTTCACTGCTTTCTCAAAAATTTTAGAAAACACCGGAAGAAGAGAAATAGGCCTATAGTTATTAAGAATTTTACTATCACCTTTCTTAAGTATAGGTATAACCTCTGCATTTTTTAAAGCGTCAGGAAAAACACCGCTATAGATACTTTTATTATAGATGTGCGCTAAGACATCAACAACATATAGTGACATTTTTTTAATAATATTGTTTGACCAACAGTCTTTTGTTGACGAATTCGAATTTTTTAGGAGATTAATGATCCGAAATAATTCGTAAGATGAAATCGGATCGTAAAAGAAACTACTAGCTAGACTCCCTTCACTGTTGAAGCATTCTTCCTTACGAAAATTTGATGAATCAGAGAAACCAGCACAAGCAAGAGTCGTAAAAGCAACATTTGTAAAATAGTGGTTAAACACATTAGATAATTCACTAGGTTTAACTATTTTATCTCCCTGAACAGATACACAATGTAGTTTTTTTGAAGAGGGCACATTTTTATTAGTAAGTTCATTAACTATTTGCCACTCCTTTCTTAAATTCTTTCTAGCTAGTTGCAGTTTGTTAGCATAATAATTTTCTTTGTAAATAGGCACTGCCGCGGCAATTTCTTTGCATAATCTATTATAGAGATGTCGAAGATTGGCATTGTTCGGATTGTTCTTACATTTAACACGTAGCCTATTTTTCTTTTCAATCTTATTTAATAAAGAAGTAGACATCCATGGCTTTAGTTTTTGTACTTTACGACGTCTCTGCGTAGCCACAACACATGCACTAACATGAGCTTTTAAAATATTTGTGAAAATATCAAAAGCGTTGGAGGGATCGCTCTCCTGGTAAACATCTGACCAGCATTCATGAAGCAGAGCATCGTTGAGACGTTCATAATTAAGTGCCGTTAAATTTACAAATGGCAGAAACTTTTCATTTTGTTTAACGTAGCCGCCTTGAAAAACTAAACCAACCATACAATGATCAAAGATCTTAAAATCCGAAATGGAGCTAGTGATGGTATTTTTCGAACTGCGATCAAGTCTACCAAAAATGTGGTCAATGCAAGTTTGAGTTGATAGAGTTAATCTAGTGGGTTCGTTATAGCATGATTGCAAACCATTAGCCGTTAAAACAGAAATATAGTTAAGAACAATTGGAGAATCAGATAGAATATCCAAATTAATGTCACCAAGAATAAATAAATTTTTAGACGTTTCTTCAGACAACAACGAATTCAATTCCTCAACAAAAACATCATTACTTCTCCCAAGCAGCCTATAAAAGCATATAGAAATAAACTTGCTAGACCCAATAGTGCAGGAAACTTTGTTGAAAGGATTAAAAAAAGTTTTACAACAAAAGTGATTTTACTAAGCGTGATCAAAATAACTCTGGCACCAGACAAGTTCGTTGAGGATGCCAGATTTGAAAAAAGGATGAAAGAGGCAGATACATAAGAGATAGGTATATGTTTGAAGTTGAAATATAAATTACAATGGATGCGTTCCATTGGATGCGTTCAGCAATGTTTATTCAACACCTTCCCTCATTGTGAACACATCTAATGTCGATTAATTCCAATAGAAGATCGAAGTTTAGAAAAAGTTGAAACTGGCAATGCTTTCGTGAGAACGTCTGTTTTCTGCTCCTTTGTAGATATGTATTTGATGTCAATGTGATTTTCGTTTTGCAGCTGGCGTATGAAGTGATGCTTGATGGAAATATGTTTAGTTCTTTTGTGGAACTCGGGATTCTGAACTAATGTGATGCTACTCATGTTGTCGGAAAATATTGTTGTTGCACCGCTGTTTTGCTCGAGAATACCAAGCTCCTTCAGAAAAGTTCGCAACCACATCGCTTCCTTTGCTGCAGAACAAGCTGATATGTATTCAGCCTCAGTGGATGATAATGAGACGGTTTTCTGCTTTTCACTGCTCCAGGTTATACATGACCCATTCAACATGAACAGATGTCCATTCCGGGATCGGCGAGTATCCACATCGCCGGCGAAGTCTGAATCACAATATCCAGTTAACTCGGTAAATTCTGCAACTTTGGAGTATTCGATTCCATAATCCATAGTTCCTTTGAGATACTTGAAGATTCTTTTGACGCCTGTTACATGTGCAGCAGATGGCTTGTCTAGATATTGGCTGAGAACATTAACGGCATAGGCAATATCTGGTCTAGTGGCGACAGCGAGGTACATTAGACTTCCAATGGCCTCTCGAAATGGAAATGTTGATATGTGGTCTTCTTTTGTGGCTTCAAACTTGAAGTTCGGATCGGCTGGTATACTCATTGGTGAAGAAAAGTCCATATCGAAATTTTTCAAGACTCGTTCGCAGTATTGCTTCTGGTTAATGATGAGTTTTGATTCCGTAGAGATGATATGTAGTCCGAGAAAATATGCAGCTTCAAACTCTTTAACTTTGTAATCAATTTTTAGATGTTGTATCAGGCTATCCAAAATGACTTTGCTCGATGAGAATACAAGGCCGTCATCAACGTAGAGGGCAAGGATCAAAATATCGTTACTGTTCATCAAATAGACACATGAGTCCGCTTGGCGTTGTTGAAGATTAAACTTGTTGAGAGTTTCTTTGAACTTTGCATTCCAAACTCGAGGAGCCTGTTTAAGCCCATACAAACTCTTTTTTAACTTCCAGATTTGATTGTGCCTGTCCTATATCTGGCGGTGGAGTCACATAAATTTGGTCTTGTAATTCACCATACAAGAAAGCAGTTTGTATATCAAATTGGCGCATGTGAAGTTGCTTGTGAGCTGCAATTGAGAATAAAACTCGTAAAGAATCAAATCTTACCACTGGTGCGAATGTTTCCTTGTAGTCTATTCCTGGTTTCTGTGAGCAACCCAGTACAACAAGTCTAGCCTTGTAACGACTTGGAAAACCGTCAGCACCAATCTTCCGATTGAGAATCCATTTACTTTGGATTGGCTTCATCCAGATCTCACGTTCAAGTACTTCGTATGTGTCAGATTCTCGGAGTGACTCTAACTCTACAGTCATAGCGCTTAGCCATTGAGTTTTTTCGCTACCTTATATGGCTTCATCATAGGTTGGGCTCTCTTCTGCTGCAGCTATAGTACACATATTGGTTGTGATTCTATTCCTCAGTGGGTAACGTTCGTCTGAAATGCAGTCTTCGTCTTCGGTTGTAGTGGCAACATCTTTAGGGGTAACTTCTAGAGGATCATCCATCGGAAATGTAAGTGGAGCATCACACTGTTTCGCTTGGTCTTCGATAGATTGCTTCTGTTGAGGGCTTTGCACAGATTGAAAATCAAAAATGACGAACGGCAGTACGCACAAATTTGATGATTCACTTAAGTTTGTATTTGCAGATTCAAAAAATTATTCATCTTCGTTGAACCGTACGTCTCGGGCTATTACAATCCTGGATCCATTATACAGTCTATAGCCTTTGGTTTCATGACTGTAACCTACGAAAGCAGCATGCTTACTCTTTGCATCCAATCCTTTACGATGTTCTTTTGGAATATGATAGAACACATTGCATCCAAAAGTGTAAAGAGTTTTGTAACTAGGAGGTGCATTCTTCCATAACTCAAAAGGCGATTTACAGTTGTTCGATCGAACAAGGCAAATATTTCGAACCTGTACCGCCATATTGACAGCTTCTGCCGAAAGCAACTGCGGAGCACCACAATCATAAATCATCGAGAGAGCGGTCTCCTTTACTGTACGGTTTTGCCGTTCAATGAAACCGTTCTGCTCCGGAGTATATGGTGTTGAAGTCTCATGATGAACACAATGCTTTGCCAAAATACTTTTGAACGCCGTGCACAAAAACTCTGAACCGTTATCTGTTCTAACCGCTTTCACAATGATTGAGCTAGCGCGTGCTTTGATCAGGAACTCGTCGAACTTGTATGCAGTATCAGATTTCTCTTGCAAGAAATAGACTTGTGTGTAGTTTGAAAAATCATCTTTGATGAGAAGAAAATACTTGGAACCCCCTAGGGAAGGAATCTGCATTGGTCCACAGAGATGGGCATGGACTAGTTCACCTGGTTTCTTCTTTCTTGTTTTTTCATCCTTCACGAAACTCTGTCGATGAGATTTTCCCAGAGCGCATCCCTTGCAGAAGAATTTTTCAGATTCACACATAGAGAGTTGTTTGTGTAGATCTGATTGCTTGATTGTGTCGACGCTCAGGTGTCCAAGGCGCTTGTGCCATCTTTCAATGCTGGGACTGAGCGAAATATTTGCAAAATCTGGTAGAACAATGCTCAAACAAAGTTTATACAGCCGAGAAGCTTCACAACGTTGTCCAACTAAAAGAGTCTGTCCGTTTCTTTTAACTTCCGCACGACCACTCTTGAAACTTGTAGTGGCACCTCGCGTATCAGCTGAACTGACGCTGAATAAGTTGAATCCAATGCTGGGAACGAAAAGTACATCCTTAAGTGTGTGGAACTGCACCTTACCAGAAACATCTGATTTGATTTTCACCTCGCCTATACCATGTGCATACACCGTTTCCATATTTCCTAAGCAAACTGGATGTTGACGTTCACCAAGAGGTCGGAAACTACTAAATGCACTTCTTTGAAAACACATGTGGCTCGATGCTCCCGAGTCAGTGTACCAGGAATCACTCTTTTTGTCTGAGAAGTGAGCCATTAACGCCGATGATGAACCTTGTTTGTTGTCGTTTTGTTGTGCGAGTCGGGTGTGGCATTCTTTCCACCAATGCCCGCGCTTCTTGCAAAAACCACAGGTTGAATTCTTCTTTTTATCTGCTACGGACATCTTTTTCTTGTTGTGATGAAACAATGCCTAGTCTGTAGGAGAATCATCCGGCTTATCCATCAGAAGCATCTCTTTTTTCATCAAGCGCTGGGTTAAATTTTGAAGTGTTTGTTCCGATTGGGCCACGGAGTCCCATGCTGATCTAAAATGCTTGAATTGTGATGGAAGACTGCAGATGATTTTTGTAATTATTGCTGATTCTGCCATCAGAGCACCCAGTTCCTCGAGCTGTTTGGCCATTTGTTCAATGGCTGATATGTGGCTGGCCATGTTGTCGTCTTCCGGCTTTCGGTATTCATAAAACTTTTGTTGCAGTGCACTAAGTGAGACTCCAGATCTCTGCTCATAGATGGAAGAAAGTTTTGTCCACATTTTGGCCGCAGAGTCACTTGTCACCAAGAACTTCAGCTGGTTAAAGTCCATCGACGAAGTGATTATTATTTGTGCCTTCTTGTCTTTGTGAATCCAAGCAGCAAGGGCCAACTCCTGCGTTGGCATTTTGGATTCATTGGCATTTGGATTCAGAACGCCTTCTAAATCATGTGCACGTAGATAAACTAGTACCTGGAACTTCCAAAGCGAGTAATCTTTTCCATTAAATTTATGCAATGTTATACTTTTGTCCATCGTGGTGAAGTAAAGCCTTTTCAGCAGTGTTTGCAACAACTGATTCGTGCTGATAACGTGTTGAAAGGATTAAAGAAAAGTTTTACAACAAAAGTGATTTTATAAAGCGTGATCAAAATAACTCTGGCACCAGACAAGTTCGTTGAGGATGCCAGATTTGAAAAAAGGATGAAAGAGGCAGATACATAAGAGATAGGTATATGTTTGAAGTTGAAATATAAATTACAATGGATGCGTTCAGCAATGTTTATTCAACAAACTTTCACCATATCAGCACTTTTCAAATTAAGACCGCAATACTCATACTCCAACTTATCACTTAGAAAGACGGCCACTCCGCCTGCAGCATATGAATTATTACACGTAGGACAAAATGTGTATCCAGGTATACTAAACAAATTAGATTCGATGTCGAAAATCCATATTTCAGATAAAAAAATTAAATCTGGCTTATTAACAAACGATTCTAAATGACTTAAGAATAAATCAAAATTTTTGCGCATACCGCGAATATTCTGATGAATGATAAAAAATGTTTTCTTCGGTGTTTCGGAGTGATAAAAACTTTTGAAAATCTCTTTATCAAATTTACAAAATTCATTACTTTCTTCAAAACTACTATCCGGATTTTCAATACAATTAAAATTATTAAAAGACATTAAATAAAAGTATTAGAAGAAGGAATTAAATTAGATTAAGCAAATTATCAATATCCTCAAAAGAACGTATAATAAAAGTTTTATCACCTTCTTGTTTTTTTATTAAAATTGCTCCCTTATTTATCCACAAAAATGAAAATTTATTTTCTGCTTTAAATATTTTAGCCCTGTTGCTCTATTATAATTAGTTAAACTTTCATTTATATAAATTGAATTATTTGAAGATTTATATCCTATAAGATTTGTGTTAAGCTTAGTTTTTTTATTCTTTTGTAAAACTTTTTTCTTTAAATCAAATGTTTTAAATTTAATGCGTAAGACACTTAAAGAATTGGCCCGTGTAGATGTTGAGTTAGTGTTCGGCTTACGTGCGATGTTTTTGACATAACAATGCTTGATGTCATCAGTACTTATGTTTTCATCCAGACCCTTTGCCAATAAATTGACAGCTGCGTCCAGAGCGTTGCTGTTGTCGATGTTAGGAACTCCAATGACATCAATACATTTACGCAAATTTTTTTGTTGCAACAAATTCACTGTACTCTGCAGATTATCTATCTTTTTGCACAATAATTTGTTTTCGTCTTGCAAACAGTCAATACGTCGCAAGGCATTAGAATTTACTTCTTTTAGTGCGGTAATTTCTTTGTAAAGAATGTCAAGAGTGATAGGAGTTGGAGAGACAATGTTTTCATAAACAGGTTGAGATGACACAAACTTAGAGGGAGACGGAAGCACTTCCTCTATAGGTGATTGACCACTATTATTGTTAAGCACTGTGGAGCAGGTGGTGGAGATTGTAAAGAATGACGCCGTTGTTTATCACACGACACACAACGATAAGCGATGCTTTTCTTTTTCATGTATTCACTATCACTTAGTTGAAGATTTACACAGTGTAAGTGGTAGTATACCTTACACAATGAACCCTGAATTTTGGCGCCAATTCTGTCAACTTTTTGACCACATTTACACGGCATTTTAACAATACTATTGAAAAAAGAAATCACTGCCTATTGAATTACAGGGGTATATCGAAGTCTTATCAGTACCAGAGTTCACGATTAAGTCACTTTATGTAAATTAAAGATTGCAAAAGAAGTGGGAGCAAAACGAAAACACTTGTTCACCTCAGTACACCTCGAACTTTCCTTTGACAAACTCATAAGAAACTACAATAGGATACTAGAAAACATCGATGGTAAAAATACAGACAAATTTGAGCAGATATTATTCAATAAACTAAGTATGATCAAGAATGAAATAGGCGAAATAACTCTAGCAAAACAATTGGCAAAGAATGGGATAGTTAATACAAACCTTTTGGATACATCTGAACTTAACCAAATTATCTCACAAATAGAAACTCTCCCATACAACAGCGAAGTTGAAGCCCTTTACTCTGCAGAACCTACAGTAATAACGAAGAATTAAACCATTCTCTACGTAGTATCCTTACCGAAAACTCGACGGACGGAATATAACCATATTTTAGTCCGTTCCACTGTCAAAAACTCCAAACAAGTACACCTGGAATATAAGGAACTTCTCGTCAATCAACATGAATACCTCGGTATCATGGGAAACTGCACTATAATCCGGAACACAGCAATTTGTAAGAGCAACCAAATCCAACCACTCCCAAAAGAGCACTGCATTTACCAGCTTCTCAAAGGACTCAAGGCAACCTGTGACTTCCAGTATCGCCATGAACCAATAATCGAAGGCATTAACGACAATACCATTTTTGTTTCCAACTTTAACGACAGCTTACTTAGCCAAGGGTCAAAGCGACAATTAGAATGAACCTTCGTCATTCAATTCGTCAATGAGACAATAGAAATCAACGGACAGACGTTCACAAGCAGAG
Organism: Matsumyia berberina; assembly: GCA_917880715.2. Lineage (NCBI taxonomy): Eukaryota > Metazoa > Arthropoda > Insecta > Diptera > Syrphidae > Matsumyia > Matsumyia berberina. Next base: position 93,708,215 of record OU862870.1, read on the forward strand.
AAGTGCAGACATTTAACACTCTACCTCCAATAATACAGGAAAACATTTCCGAGAGAGCTGTTAAACTAGATTTAGAGTATCTTCATAGCTTACATTTGAATAACATAAAAACATTTAAACTATTTAATACTAATTACAAATTATCTATCGTTACAGACATAATTTTTGTACTTTTACTCGTATCTTTTATAATTATAACTCTTTGTTTAAAACATAAGAAGCCATCAACCAATTTTATTGTATCAACACCAGCACCTAACCTACGTCAACCGGATATTGAGAGCATCTCTTCAATTGACCTGAAACCAATTACTTTGAACTTTAAGTAGGCTACACACTGCCGGTTTTGGGCCACCATTTCCACTCAAATGAAAACTGTCATTTTTCAACATTTCATTTCAGGCTACACACTATCAGTTTTGGGCAATCATTTTCGGATACTTTTTACAGCTGGAAATAACATATTTTGTATCGGCTGGCGCGGGTTCGGCAAATTTCTACCTACCTACTCATAAAAAAAACCCAAGCGACCGACGAGTTTCCATCATTTAACCCAAACCCAAGAAAAATTTCGTGGTCATCATTTACGCCATCATTTAACTTATCATTTATCATTTAAAGCTACACACTATCATTTACAACATCATTTGAGTGAAACTGATGGCCCAAAACTGACAGTGTGTAGCCTACTTTACGGGATCTACGGGTCGTAGATTTTAAAGAAGGGAGGAGTTACAATTTGCACAACTATGTACAATCAGCACACGCGCCGAACAATCGGCACACAACACATCAGCAGAAACGGCACACGCACCGGATGATGGGTCAGCACTAAAGTTCACACCGGTGCACTGCACACGCGCCCAGTTATAAATACCAGTATAAGCAATATTGTAAGACACATTATTTGAATGTCAAGTAGAATAAAGAGACATAGCCTCGTAAAACATTTCAACCTGAGTCGTTTGAATTGGAAAAATCGTTTACTGTCATTCGATGTTTATGAACGCAACTTATACCAATACAGCTGCAGTAGTAATGCAGTATGTTTACATTTATGAGCACCAAATTCTGCACAGCTGCGGTATTTTTACAATTATGAACTCACCCGCACTGTAGGTTGACGCGAGTTTACGAGACTTGGCAATTTTTCCCAACGTGACAGTCTCCTGCGGAGAAAGTGTTTGGACATGTCAAATATTTTATCTCCCACTTCTGCCCATTTATAGAGGTTTTCCTCTTCAGTGGCTATGAGAACGGTGCGCATATTGTCGGCAAGCGATCGAGGAAGAGCGTGCGCAAGATTGCAGCGTCGCATATCCCAGAAGAGGGATGTCTCATGTGCGTTAGGATAGCTGTGTGTCTTCTCCCCTCAGCATACGCCGTAGTTGCGCCACGGGATTTGGTGCGAAGTTATGGACGAGTCGCTCCTTGAGTGCCTGATATTGGTGGACTGTTGATGAAAATCTAAGTCACTTTTGGATTTTAAATCAATCGCCTAAGGCAGCCTCACATTAGATTAGGAAAAGGCTTGGTTCGATTGATCGACGTAATTGAATAAAATTCTTTATTGCAGTTTCTATTATATGTACGTAAATTCTGCTTATCTAAGCATTACAAATAAAGGTGCAAAAAATGGAAAAGTGTGAAAAATTAAAAGTGCAACTAAACAAAAATGTATGAAAAGCGCAATATGCATAGGTCATTGCCTTATTATGCGCAGAAATATGCTTATCATGTCGGTTTTTCTTTTTGTTGATGTCGTCAAAATTTTGCCTGCGGCGTTGCTTGCCAATTGATTTCGAATCTGTGATCTGGTATGTTTCTATGTTCTCTGAGCTCAATGTTGGCTGAGTGGTTGATCCAAGTTCGGTTAAGTATTGCACCCAATGCACAGACGATGATCACAGCTACCGCAAAAAATGAGCAGAATCCAATTGTCCAATACTGGTGTTGTTTGATTGTCTTCCAGTTGTGTTCATGTATCCGGTTGAGCGCCTCGGATGTCTCTCGATGATTGAATATTGATACCTCCATTAGATCCTTGTTCAGCGGGATGACGGTTTCATTTGTAAAATAGAGTTTATACCGCTGTGTTGATGGTAGCAATTGATTTCGAAAAGTGCATTAATACTCTCATTTCCTTGAACAATTTGCTTCCAATCGTACGAATTTTGCTTGAATGACGCAGTCTGGGGTCACATGAACGATACCCGTGTCGTATAAAATTACTTCCTCTCGAGTTGGGCCACAAATTATGAACACCCTGGTTTCCTCTGGTGTAATAAACATCCACGTATTGTGAGTCCATAGTTCTTTCCACATGGTGTGTGTTAGTTTAAGCGTCCTGGTGGCACATCGCTTAAAGGACAGTTTTTTTTACAGCTGCTGGACAATACAATCCTCACTTTGCTCAATACTGTGAAATATTGATGGCCGGAGGATGAACGTTGTTCCGTTGAGTATTGGTGCCTTGTTTATATCTTCCAGTGGCAATTCGAAATACCTCTGTAGATTATAGTTGACTCCCAGCACCATCCGCTGTATCTGTACCTCTCGAAATGTCTGCTCGTCTATCTTTTCTGGAACAGTATTCGTTTAAATCAGGTCATATTCATCAGCATCACTGATTATAAAGTATCCTGTGACCGAAATCTCGGTTGAAGTTGTAGACATCTCTAGTTTGTCCATTGGATCCGGTAGAACCTTCATCTCTGAGCCAAGTTTCACCTGCACACTTGCTTGTGATTTTCTCCACGCTCTTGTGCGACAAGAATTCAAACAAATGACTACGTTTACGCATTTAGCAACTTTTTGTACTTTATTTAAATTTTTGGCATGTAACTTATTTTATTTTATTTTCGTCAACCAATGTGTACCAAGAGTACGTGGGGTTGACAGCTCCACTATGGAAAAAAAAATTTGTTACGAAGCAACAAAGAGCCTCGGATACGGACGGATTTACTGATGACAACCCATGCAAACGAAACAAGGACAACGAATTTCGGATCTGCACGTGGAATGTTAGGTCCCTTAACAGACCACATGTAGCCGAACAACTAGCGGAGGTCCTAGACTGCTGCAAAGCAGACATCACCGCCATCCAAGAAGTGCGGTGGAATGGGCCGGGCAAAAAACTGCGATATCTATTACGGCGATTGCTACCGACAACAAAAGCAGCGCCTATTTGGGTGTGGATTCGTAATTCGTGGCAGACTTAGGCAAGAAATCTTAAGCTTCAGATATGTGAGAGAAGAAAGATGACGACACCAAAGACAAATTCTACGAGCTCTTGGACAAGACTTACGAGCACTGCCCTAGCTATGACATTAAGATTGTCCTAGGCGATTTTAACGCAAAGCTAGGAAGAGAGGGCATCTTTGGTAGTACTGTCGGAAAGCACAGCCTACACGACACCACCTCCGATAACGAATTTAGGCTGGTCGACTTTGCTGCGGGGCGGAACGTTGTCGTAGCTATTACGCGGTTCCCACATCTCGATATCCACAAAGAACATGGAGATCTCCTGATCAATCAACCGTCAACCAGATTAACCACATGGCGATCGACGCAAGGCACTCGTCCAGTTATATGGATGTCCGAATGTTCCGAGAGGCCAACATTGACTCGGACCACTACCTTGTTGTAGCCAAGGTACGACTGCGGATATCCCGAACACCGCCAATACAAGGGAATACTGTGAGGAAATTTGACGTCGGACGGCTGCAATCGCAAGAGATAACCAGATCCTTTTCCGATCGAGTCTCTCGCAATCTCTCAAGAGGTCCTATGCCGCCAGCATCGAGTATTGAAGACCAGTGTCAACATTGCCAAAAAGCCATCAGAGATGCCGCCTCTGATGTGGTGGGTTTCACACGGTCACACGGACGACGACTGCCGGCAAGCACATGCAGCGGAACAACAGGCATACAAAGCGGCACTGCATAGAAAGACCAGAGCTGCTCGCGAGCTCTACGGGCAGACGAGGAGAGACGAACACCAGCTTTTCAGGAGGAAAAAGAAAGAGCATGAGAAGCGCGCGATCGAGGATATAGAGGGATGTTATAACAGGAATGAGGTTCGGAAGTTTTACCAAAGGGTAAAAAGAACCTGTCAAGGCTACAGAGCCCGAACCGAGACCTGCAAGGATGAACAAGGGAACATCGTAGTAGAATCGCAGTCGATGCTGCGGCTATGGAAGAACTACTTCTGCAGACTGTCTAACGGCGACGACGAATCAAATCCCGCTGTCAGGCAGAATGAACCATTCAACCTGGATGACGAAGACCAACAATTCCGTCCACCTGACCTGGAAGAGGTGAAGAAAGCCATATCGAAGCTTAAGTCCAACAAAGCTGCTGGAGCTGACGGCCTAGCTGCCGAGCTGTTTAAAGCAGCAGGCGATGACTTGGTAAGGAGCATGCACCAACTCATCTGTAAAATATGGGCGGAGGAAAGTATGCCCGATGAATGGAACCTCAGCATTGTTTGCCCGATCCTCAAGAAAGGAGACCCTATGAACTGCGCCAACTACAGAGGTATCAGTCTTCTTAACATCGCTTACAAGATCTTATCTGCCGTGTTGTGTGAACGCCTGAAGCCGTTCGTCAACAACCTGATCGGTCCATATCAGTGTGGTTTCAGTCCAGGAAAGTCCACCATCGACCAAATATTCACACTACGGCATATCTTGGAAAAAACCCAGGAACTTTAAATTGATATCCACCACCCCTTCATCGATTTTAAGGCCGCGTATGACAGCATCTATAGAGACGAGCTATACAGAGCCATGTCTAGTTTTGGCATTCCTGCCAAACTCGTCCGTCTGTGCAGGATGACAATGGAGAATGCACGCTGCTCCATCAAGGTCGGTCAAGACCTCACCGAGACCTTTGATGTCAAAAAAGGATTTAGACATGGCGACGCGCTGTCATGCGACTTCTTCAACATCGTTCTTAAAAGAGTTGTGCAAAACTCACGCGCCAACACCAGAGGCACAATCTTTCAAAAGTCCGTCCAATTACTCGCATACGCCGACGATATTGACAAAATCGGAAGAACGCAGCGTGATGTCACTGGTGCATTTGTGAGTATTGGGACGGAGGCGGCGAAGATGGGTTTAGCGGTCAATGAGGGCAAGACGAAGTATATGCTGTCAACAAGAAAGGACTCCCAACACCGACGTCTCGGACAGAACGTCACTATAGACAGCTATAACTTTGAGGTAGTTAAGGACTTTTTTTACCTAGGCTCCGCTATAAACTCAGACAACGACACCAGCGCTGAGACTAAACGAAGAATAACTCTTGCCAATCGCTGTTTCTTTGGGCTAAGAAGGCTATTGAGTAGCAAAGCCCTCTCTCGAACAACTAAGGTGACCCTGTATAAGTCCTTATCGTCCCAGTCCTGCTCTACGGCGCAGAGGCATGGACTTTGTCAAATGCGGATGCGGTCGCTCTTGGCTGTTTCGAGAGGAAAATTCTTCGGGTGATTTTCGGTCCCGTCTGCATAGACGGTGAATGGAGAAGGAGATACAACGTCGAACTGTATGGGCTGTACGGCGGCATCGACCTAGCCAGAAGAGTGAAGGTCCAACGACTGAGGTGGCTGGGTCATGTAGAGTGGATGGACACCAACGCTCCGGACCGGAAAATCTTCGAATCCACACTCGAGGGACGGCTTAGTAGAGGAAGACCGCGGTTTAGGTGGCGCACGCAAGTGGAAGGGGACCTTAACCAACTTGGTGTGCGAAACTGGAGGCAGCTGGCTAAAGATCGAGTTGACTAGAGACGCTTGTTGGTTGAGGCCCAGGACCACCCCGGTCTGTAGCGCCACCTTAAGTAAGTAAGTAATGTGTACCAAGATTCCATCTTGTTGATCTTTTCTAGACCAGCATTCAGCTTTTTTGTATATTTGTTGATTTTTTTGTTAATTCTTGCTTTTGACTCTGGAAATTGTTGATAGTATGATCTTGGTGGTTGTGTTTGTATTTTTGATCAGTTCCTTCTGATTGCTGTCTAGGTCTTCGATGTCGTGGTATACTTCATCATAAGCTCCGAATAATGAGTTGAGAACAATTCCCAGTAGTTCTCGTTTTTGCCTTCGCGATGGTGTCACTTGAAGTCTGTTGAAAATTGAGAATACATTGTTCCACTCTTCTTCCATTTGATGACGCACACGACACATTTGATGACTCTCTTTTGTCACTGATTTCGCCTTGTTGCATAACTTAACTATTTGGTCTCTCGTCTTGTTTATGTTAGTTTGATCACGTAAGATGTCTTCGATTGGGTATCGAACGCTCGTGCGTAACACTCCTCGGTAAATTCTGGCAGCTCCAATTTGTTCTACGAACAATTCGACGTCCGGATGAGTGATTGTATATTTTATCGATCCCGGCATGACAAATGCAAGCAGCGATAGAGTCACAAGTGCAATGGAGAGGTTTGCTGACGGAGTGATTGACTTCTGTTTTTTATCTCTCAGTTTCCTTCCCGGCCTACTGGATAATGACGGCTCTGAGGATTGGCTCCACGGTTGCGCCCTGTCGTTTTCGAATTTTATCCCATTGTCTTCTATTGGTAGCAAACATATTTTGGTTATTGGTCGGTTGAATCTTCCTTTTTCTGTCTTGATTGTTACAACTCTGGCAAGTTCATCTACTCCGCTGTAAACTTCAACTATTTTGCCAAGAGGCCACTAAGATGGTGTCAGCAGCTCGTTATTGAGCAGTACCAGTTGGCCAATCTCTAATTTTTTTTTTCTGACTGCTTCCACTTATATCGTTGTTGAATTCTGGTTATGTAATCCTCGTACCAACGGTTGCAAAAATCTTGTTTGAGTTTTTGAATAAACTTCCACCTTTCTGAACTGCTCTCTGCCAGATTTAGAATGACGTCATGTCGTGGTGTTATCAATTGTGATCCAATAATGAAGGGACCTGGTGTTAATGCATCAATGTCTTCAATGTTGTCTGTTAACGGGCAGAGTGGTCTCGAATTCAAACATCCTTCTATTTGCACCAGAATTGTGTTCATCTCTTCGTACGTCAATTTTTGCTCTTTTATGATGCGATTCAAATGATATTTGACTCACTTAACCCCGGCTTCCCAGAGTCCGCCAAAGTGTGGAGCTCCAGGAGGAATGAAATGCCACTGAATACCATTTTCGGTAAGTGGGGTTTGCAATGTATTGATAATGTTTTTCGCTCCAGCAAAATTGGTTCCGTTGTCGCTAAACAGGTGATGTACAGATCCTCTCCTACTGATCATTCGTTGCAATGCTGCCATGAATCCATCTGTTGTTAAATCAGAAGTCACCTCAATATGCACTGCCTTTGTTGCCATGCAGACAAACAGCGTATGTAAGCCTTGTGCGACTTGATGCCTCGAATTTGTAAACTTCGTACATTGACTGGGCCTGCGTAATCTATTCCTCAATGTATAAATGGACATAAAAACCTTACTCGTGCTTCTGGAAGTTGATTCCGTAGCCTTAAATGGGAAACATCTAACGCATTTATTTATTACTAGTGGCCCGCCCCGACTTCGTACGGGTACAATTAAGTTACTTGTTTATTGTTTTTTTGGTATATTTCGCTTTATTATAGCCTTATTTTAATTAATAATAATTTAATAACATAAAACATCATATCGCCCTGACACGGATTGACACGGATTCATGGCTCGTCTTGGAACTCAAGTTGGGGCATGCGTTTAACGTGCCCAAGCCATTGGGGTTCGTTCCGTTCGAAAAAGCAGTTGCTCGACATTGAGTTCCTTGTATATTGTGATGTTCTTAACTTGATAGAATGAACGAATACCTCGAATAAATTTCATTTCGGCAGCATATTTTTTCGGTGATTACCTAAATCTCATAACCATAGGTGAGGGTCGGATCCAACGCCCAAAATTGTTCCAGCCTGACCAATCCCACAGGATAACTCAGTACTGCTCCTTCCATCACTCGTGAATATGACATCGAAATACTTAAACTTTTGAACTTCGAGACATAATCATTACTTCTGATTTGTTCACGTTTACCCAGCTTTAAAATAGACGACTACGAAGTCATCATGCGGTCGCTGAAGTTCGGTCCAGATAGTTCGAAGTCATCAACGAAAAGCAGATGCAGAAAAGCAGAGTCTCACAATGCGAACCGTTCCTCGCCACTGTTCCGCTGTATCATCCAATCCATTTACAGAATGAAAAGGAGAGGTGACAAAAAGCAACCCTGGTAAAGGCCAACGCTCCCATTGAAGGATATTTATGTAACGACATTCACCCAAACACATCTCCTACAATTTGTGTGTATAGATCGAATGGCCTTCAAATGAGAACCGTCAATCCCATACTCCTGCAGTACACTCCAGAGTTTACTTCGAGAGACCGGATTATTACGCCCATGGCACACTCCCAAGTCTTCTTAAATACCGTTCTTAGAATGAAGAGCGCTTTGGCTGAGCTTCTACCTGGACGAAAGCCGCACTGCTCATCGGCCAAGTTGGATGCGACCACAGTTCTTGCAGGCACTTCAAACACCTTAACAAATTTTTTTTTTTGAGAAAGAGTTAAAGAAGCCCTTATTAGAGTAACCACTCTTATCTCCCTTTTCTTAAAAAGAGCACAATCACCATGGTTTGATTGTCGCTTGTTATTTTACTGCATTTCCATGTCACTCTAATGAGAGATCCATTTTACTCCCTCTTCTCCCAAGGGCTTGTGTGTTTCTGGCGAGATTTCATAAACATGATCGCCAAAGTCACCTGCTCTACAGTGGGACTATTCTCCGCCCTACTCAGTCTGGGATCCAATCACTGTTCGGAATTGAGCAACATATCCATCTCATCCAAAAAAAAGTAAACCACCTTTGGATTTGACTCCTTCAATGATATTAAACTTCCTTCGTCTAAGATGGCGGATGGCCTGCCAGAATTCCTTTTTTGCAAATCTGTGATTTCGGTTCAATGTGAAAAGCATTCTTTGCCTAAATCCTCATCTACGCAACTGAAAGTTTCCCTTCTCCGTTCTCGCTCTACGTGCGCAAATATGCCGCACCGATCGTTATCACAATACGCATTCTTCCTCACCTACGGATCCAATACATAATGTATTTCCACAAAACTAAAGATACGAACAGAGAAAAATTAAAATAAAACTACCCCTGTATAACTGGACAAAACAAAAACAACATACGATCACGAACCGATGTGCTACCCACTGCTTCATGGCTGTTGGCTGCGGTCTCCACTGATGGGAAATTGTTGGCGATGATTTCATGAATTGTTTTGAGCATAGCTCAGCTTCAGGATAACACAGAAGGATGATTTATAGCTCAAATTGATCTAAGAGGAATTTACTAAAAACGTGTTCTTCTGTTTTTAAATCCAATTAGCCATTGTTGAGTTGGAGCAATGTTAAAATAATTTTATAACATAAAATTTGGGCTTAATCCACTTTCTGCCACTTAAACTTCGAATGCTCAGCTCCTATTAATAACAGAGCATTTCTATTACGTTTTATCCTTCTCCGAGAAATTCAGTTCGTAACAGTGAAAACCGCATCCAAATCCGTTCATTAGTTCTCGAGATTAGCCTGTGCTCATTGTAGTGATGCTCATTGTCGATATACAATTCTCATTGGTAATGTTTAGTGCATTCCCATACAAAATTCCCATACAAAACGCAAATTTCGATTTAATCGATTTTCCGGCTTTTCCCTTGGGTTTTTCGGAATTTTCTTTTTTCCTAAACCACCCCTGAAATAATACGAACAAAAACAAAAAAGCTTCCGACACGTAAGCGAACGTCAAGGCTAAATTTGCCAACATTAGCCTGTTATGCGCTCATGCCCCGACAGAAGATAAAGACGACGCCACCAAAGAACGTTTCTACGAGCTCCTCGACAAAAATTATGAGCAGTGTCCTAGATATGACGTTAAGATCGTGCTGGGCGATTTTAACGCCAAAATAGGAAAGGAAGACATCTTTGGTAGGACAGTTGGTAAGAACAGCCTACATGACACCACGTCCGAAAACGGACTTAGGCTAATTGACTTCGCTGCGGGACGGAACGTCACTACAGCAAGCACGTGGTTTCCTCATCTCAATATTCACAAGGGGACATGGCGGTCTCCTGATCATCAAACGGTCAATCAAATTGCTCACATTGCGATCGACGCAAGACATGCCTCCAGTGTTCTGGATGTCCGAACGTTCCGAGGGGCCAACATTGACTCGGACCACTACCTTGTTGCAGCCAAGGTACGAATGCGGATATCCCAAGCGTCACAACAAAATAGAATCACTGTGAGAAGATACAACGTCGAACGGCTACAATCGCAAGAGACTGCCAGACTATTCGCCGAACGCGTATCCCGAAATCTCTCAAGAAGTCCTATGTCACCAGCATCAAATGTTGAAGACCAGTGGCAACGCTGCCAACAGGCCATCAAAAACGCCGCAACTGATGTGCTGGGTTTCACACGACCGCCACCCCGAAACCCCTGGTTTGACGAAGAATGCCGGCAAGTGCATGCAGCCAAACAAGAAGCATATAAAGCGGCGCTGCAGAGAAGGACGAGAACTGCTTGTGAGCTCTACGAGCAAAAAAGACGGAAAGAATACCGACTTATCCAAAAGAAAAAGAAAGAGCATGAGAAGCGCGCGATCAAGGATATTGAGAGATTATACTCCAGGAATAACGTACGGAAGTTTTACCAAAGGGTAAAAAGAACGTGTCACGGAAGCAGAACCCGTACGGAAATCTGTAGAGATGAAGAAGGAAACCTCGTAGTAGAGTCACAGTCGGTGCTGAGAATTTGGAAAAACTATTTCTGCAGACTGTATAACGGCGACGAAGGCCAACATCCCGCTGTCAGGCAGAACGGACCATTCAACCTAGACGATGATAGCCAAAATTTCCGTCCACCTGACCAAAACGAAGTGCGGAAAGCAATATCTAAACTAAAATGCAACAAGGCTGCTGGACCCGACGGCCTTCCGGCCGAGATATTTAAAGCAGCTAGAAATGACCTGGTAGAGCGCGTACACCAACTCATTTCTAAGATTTGGTCAGATGATTGTATGCCCGATGAATGGAATCTCAGCATCGTTTGCCCGATCCACAAAAAAGGAGACCCCCTCAACTGCGCCAACTACAGGGGTATCAGCCTCCTCAACATCGCGTACAAGATTTTATCTGCCATACTGTGTGAAGGCCTGACACCTTTTGTCAACAACCTGATTAACCCCTATCAGTGCGGTTTTAGGCCAGGAAAGTCCACAATTGACCAAATTTTCACACTTCGGCAGATCCTGGAAAAAACCCAAGAAGTCCAAATCGATACCCACCACCTCTTCATCGATTTTAAGGCCGCCTATGACAGCATTTACAGAGACGAGCTGTATAGAGCCATGTCTAGTTTTGGCATCCCTGCTAAACTCTTCCGTCTGTGCAGGATGACGATGCAGAATGCTCGTTGCTCCATCAAGATCGGTAACGATCTTACTGAAGCTTTTGACGTCCAAAAAGGTTTTAGACAAGAAGACGCTCTGTCATGTGACTTTTTCAACATCATACTTGAACGAATTGTGCGAAACTCTCAAACCAACACCGGAGGCACAATCTTTCATAAATCTGCTTGCGTACGCTGACGATATTTTTTTTTTATTTTTTTTTTTTTTACGAGGGTAGGTGAAAATGTTTCATGAGACACCATGAGGATCTACCGCACGTGCCCATGGTAGTGTGAGATTCTTACTCACTAAAAACACCTCCCCTTTTCGTGTTGACTACGACTAAGTACAAAAAAGCCTTATCAAGTAGTTTAACTTTCGACAATAAAAATTTGCGTTGTGTAGGTAGCTTTCCAATAAAAGCACCTACTAATACCGTCATTATAAGCGGCTATTTCTTATTGCACTAAATCGAACGGTTTCGTTCTTTGTAGTCGGCGCACAAGGTTTGTCACGTCCAGAATTTGGAGTACGGCGTTATTACAATGTCCATGAAGGCGAACACGGAGTTTGCGTGCAAAATTTGTTATTTCATCTTCGACGGTAGCTAGACCGAGGTCTCTATGGATATCGTCGTTTCTAATGTACCACGGCGCATTAACGATTGTTCTAAGCACCTTATTTTGAAAGGTTTGTAAAATATTTCTATTGCTGGTTTTGGTACAACCCCAAAGTTGTATACCATACGTCCATACAGGTTTTAAGACTTGCTTATATAAGAGCAATTTGTTATACATGCTTAATTTGGAATATCTTCCAAGCAGCCAATACATTTCTCTAAATCTAATTTCGAGCTCGTCGCGTTTCTTTTTAACGTGCGACTTCCATTTGAGTTTCGCATCTAGTGTCATTCCTAGATATTTTGCTTCGTTTGCATACGGTATTTGTACCGAGTTAATGAAAACGGGTAAGTTGTTTATTTTCTTGTTAGTAAAGTTAACATGCGTAGATTTGGTTTCGTTGAGAACAATGCGCCAAACCTTTGTCCACTCGCAAATTGTATCCAAAGCTCGTTGAAGCTTCACAGTTGCTGACCCGACTGAATTATCTGTTGCCAGAATAGCCGTATCGTCCGCGAACGTAGCAACAACGGGGTATATCTCGAGTATAGAGCAAGAACAAGACTGGACCAAGAACACTTCCTTGTGGAACTCCCGCAGCGATTTCCTTGAATTCCGAGTATTCGGCTCCGTGCCTGACACGGAAAAGTCTGTTCTCCAAGTACGACTCTAAGATCTTGTACAGCTCTTCCGGAAGTACCTGTCTTAGTTTATAATTCAAGCCTTCGTGCCACACCTTGTCAAAGGCTTGAGAAACGTCAAGAAAAGCACTAGAACATATCTTTTTCTCTTCTATGGCCTTCTCAATTTCGTTGGTTATTCTATAAACCTGGTCAATTGTGGAATGCTTGATTCTGAACCCGAATTGATGATCAGGAATCAAACGTCTTTCTTCAATTACCGTTTTTAACCGTTTTAATAAGAGTTTTTCAAAAACTTTTGATATTATCGGTAGGTGCGATATCGGTCTGTACGACTTTTTGTCGTTTGGCGGTTTTCCCGGTTTTGAAACCATTATAACTTCGGCGACTTTCCATTGCCTTGAAACGTATAATAGTCTTATTGAAGCATTTATAAGGTAAACAAGTTTTATTAAAGCTTTCTTTGGCAATTCCTTCAGGACCTGTCCGGTTATTAGGTCATATCCAGGAGCCTTGTTATTCTTTAGATTTTTTATTACCTCACAAAGTTCGGCTAGTGACACGCTTCTTATTTTAAAGTTGTCTGGAGTCATAATAGTATTATTAATATTTTCTATTAATGCTTGCCCGGGAAATGGCTTAAACGTTTCTTCTAGATGCTCGGCAAATAAGTCGGCTTTTTCTTTATCGCCTTTTGCCCACTCGCCATTACTTTTTCTTATTGGTAGCGATTGTATTTGGGGTTTTTTGATACCTTTTATAGCTTTCCAAAGAGAGTAATTCGAACTTTTTTCAGCAGACAAGCCTTCGAGATATGTAGAAATCTCGTGATTTTTAAAATCCCGTATCGCTTTTTTGAGCTTATTGCATAGGAAGTTCGAATGGGTTTTATGCTGGGGAGCGCGGGACTGTTGCCATTTTTTGCGTGCTCTCCTCTTTGTCAGCATCAGTTCTTTTATTTCCGGCGGATATTTAACTTCGCTATTTCCGACTACTTTCCTTTTATATGGAGTGTTGGTCCACGCGGCGCTTTGTAAGACTTCAATAAATCTGCCGACTTCATCCTCTATTTCGCACGGTGTTCTAAGCGACACATTCAGGACTATATTTTCTTCGCAAGCTTTCCTAAAGCCGTCCCAGTTAGTTTTGTTGCTAGTTAATCTGGGCGCCTTCCTTCTTCATTAGGCGTTCACTTATTGTCAATATGACTGGTGAATGATCTGAGGAGAGATCAAAGCTTTCCTCGACGTTCGTAAAGGTTTTCGCTACCCCTTTTGCAATAAAGAAGTCTATGAGGTCAGGCGTTTTTGCTATGTCGGAGGGCCAATAAGTCGGTTTCCCCGTCGAAAAGAAATCAACAGCAAATTGCATGCCGATTTCGTAGAGAAGTCTGCCTTTAGGTGAAATGCATCTCGAACCCCAAAAGGTGTGTTTCGCATTGAAATCACCACCAATAATAAATTTTGGTCCAAGTGAGTCAAATATACGTATTAAGTCATTCTTTTCTAGCGTGTATCGCGGAGGGCAATAAATGGACGCGATATTGTAATACATGTTTTTGTTTTTTACGCGAACCGAAGTTATTTGCATTGCATCGAGTTCTATCGGTGAATTCAAAGAGTGCTCAATAAAGTCTTTAATTAAGAGCGACGATCCGCCCCTAGCCCTTTCGGATGGGTGGTATGCGTGATAAGCATAGTATCCTCTAATTTTAACCCGAGATTCCTTTGTCAGATGGGTTTCAGAAATCAAGCATATGTCAATGTTCTGCTGGCGTAGGAATACTTACAGTTCGTCGATTCTTTGCTGAAGGCCGTTTGCGTTCCATGTTAAGATTTTAAGTAACTGGTTCATGTTCATAATTTCGTACGTGGTTTGCGAGCGTTATGCTCAAGGTTACTAAGTTTTTCGAATATGAGCTTATTTGTCTTGCTTTGCTCCTCGAGTTTCGCGAGAATTATAGAGAAAACTTGTTGCATAGGATCTAATGCAGGCCCATTTTGCTTAGTTGCTTGCGATGCAGCTTGCGCATACGTTTGCGCATCAGCAGATGGCGGTTTTTCCTGAACTTTTTTTGTTTTCTCCTTTACTGGTTTGCTTTCTTTCAGCAGCGGTTTTTCCGGCCTATTTTTATTTGGTTTCGGTTGCGGACGCATGTTCTTTTTAAGTGTGTCGCGCCTTTTTTGGAGTTCTTTGGCCACTTCGCAACCTCGATAGTTCGCTGGGTGCTTTCCCTTACAATTTATGCAAGTCGCTGCGGTCTGCTTGTTTAAGGGGCACTCATTCGAGATATGTGTACCGGCACATTTCACGCATCGTGGCTCTTTTTGGCAGTATGTCTGCGTATGGTTGAAACCTTGACAGCGTTTACACTGAGGGATCGATCTTGTGCTTTTACGCATCGGTTCGATTTTGATAACAATATTTAAAATTGTTTTAATATTGTAAATATCCTTTATATTCTCGCTTTTATCGAAACTGAGCATAAAAAGCGGAAGACCACGCTTAACAAGAATTTCCTGATCTTTTTCCGTTTTCTGCTTTTCCTTCTTGATAATATTTACAGCGTCAAGAATTTTAAAGCCTTTCGCTTGAAGATCGTCCATAACGTCTTCTTTAGTGCACGAAGGACGGAGTCCTCTTGCTATAACGCGCAATGGTCTTTCCGACTTATTTTTATATGTATACCACTGAATTTTCTCAGAATTAAGTTTCCGCGAAAATGCTCGGTAATCGTCTGAGTCATCGACGCTTACTTTCCACACGTTATTGCGAAGTGAGGTGACCTTATATTTCGAAGACAACGTTCCTTTAAGGAGGCAATACAGCTTATTATAGTCCGTAATCCCGATAACGTTTATTGGAGGCGGGGGACTTAATTTTTTTGTCTCTTGCAGGCGCTTGTTTTCTTTTTGTGGCTCGATTTCGGGTGAAGAACCGGCCCTTCGTTTCTTGCTGGGTCTTTTTTTTGAAACCCAAGCCGTTTCCCGCGTTAGCTCTTCTTCGTCCGTGTGATATTCACGAACAGGTGAGCGAGACGAACTACTTTCACGTTCTTTTGGAGGGTTTAGGTTCCTCAGAGCCTTGTTTTCTTCCCGAAGTAAATCTACCTCTTTCCTAAGCTCTTGGTAGAGTAACTCCATTTCGTTAAGCTTCTTACGGAGTTCGTTGTTTTCCTCCTCGAAGCTTTTATATTTCGCTGAGTCCTGTTTATCGCGCTTTAGCGCTTCCGGCGGACTTCTTTTCCCGGAGACATTCGATCTTGGTGGTGGCGATCGAGATACCCTTGCACTTTTTGTGAAGGGGTTGCATAATTGCAATAAATGGCTCTCCCCAGAATCCGTAGAGCCGACCTCCGAAGAGGGTGGATTTTCCAGTAAACCTGGAGTGCCACCTGGGGTATTAAATATCTTTGTTTTGTTCATTGCATAATTGTATACTTCTTTATCCTCGGTATACGGAGGGTGGATTTTAGTCGCCTCTTACGACAGGCATGCCTACCTCGGGTATATTCTAACCCCTACCCGAAGGGGGCTGACGATATTGACATTATAGGCAGAACGCAGCGAGCTGTCACCGGTGCTTTAGCGAGTATAGAGACAGAAGCGGCCAAAATGGGTTTAACGGTAAACGAGGGCAAAACTAAGTATTTGCTGTCAACAAAAAGGGACACCCAACACCGACGAATTGGACAGAACGTCACAGTTGAAAGCTATAACTTCGAGGTAGTAAGGAACTTTGTCTACCTTGGCTCTGCTATTACCTCCGATAATGACACCACGTCGGAAATCAAACGAAGAATAACTCTTGCCAATCGCTGTTTCTTCGGGCTAAGAAGGCAATTAAGTAGTAAGGCCCTATCCCGAAGAACTAAGGACACTCTGTATAAGACCTTAATCATCCCAGTCCTGCTTTATGGCGCTGAAGCATGGACACTGTCGAAAGCGGAGGAAGATATCCTTGGTTGCTTCGAGCGAAAAATTCTTCGGAAGATATTTGGTCCCGTATGCGTTGACGGGCTTTGGAGAAGAAGATTTAACCATGAACTATACGAGCTGTACAGCGACATCGCCCTGGTCAAGAAGATACGTGTCCGTCGGCTAAGATGGGTGGGGCATGTAGAGCGAATGGACACCAGCGCTCCGGCACGCAGAGTCTTCGAATCTAACCCGGAGGGACAACGCAGTAGAGGAAGACCTCGCCTAAGGTGGCGCGCACAAGTAGAAGGGGACCTCAGCCAACTTGGCGTGCACAACTGGAGGCAGTTAGCTAAGGACCGGGCTAACTGGAGAGGCTTGTTGGTTGAGGCCCAGGTTCACCCCGAACTGTAGAGCCACCTAAGTAAGTAAGTAATGCAGCTTCACATTAGGTTAGGAAAAGGCTTGATTCGATTGATCTACGTAATGGAATAAAATTTTTTATTGCAGTTTCTTTTATACATAAATCTAAGCATTACAAATAAAGGTGCAAAAAATTAAAAGTGCAAGTAAAAAAATTTTATTAAAAGTGCAAATAAACAGAACTGTATTTAAAAAAGTGCAATAGGCATCGGTCATTGCCTTATTATGCGCAGAATATGCTTATCATGTCGGTTTTTCTTTTTGTTGATGGCGTCAACAACATGCATATGTATGTATGTACGTATGTGCGTTTTTACATATTTTCGATAGTGGAATCTTCACTTTTGTTTGTTTACGAGGATGGAATTTGTGATGCTTATGCTGTGATGATTTGTTTGTGTATGACGACATATTTGTGTGCCTACATTTATGTAGACATGTGCGTTTTCACATATTTTCTTTATTGGAATCTTCACCTTTGTTTTTGCGTAGAGACAAAAAGAAAATTCTGACAAATTGAAAATCAGTGTGGTTCTGTAACGGAGGGGCGAGTTATTGCACTATCGTATAAGGTGACAGAACGTTCCTCTAAAAAAAACGTGACAAAATAGCGTTACCAAAATAACGACCCACCTCCAGCTATCAGATTTCCTTTTAGCGTTTATGAAGTTGAAGAAACGCTTAGAATTAGAGATCAGGTTGAACTGAATTCGGGTAAGATAATCAAGGTAACAGAGAAATGGATATATGCACGCTGGTAGTTAGAGTAGTCAGAATCAGATCGAGAAATAAGGTAAGTTAGCCACAATTTGTTTCTGTGATTACGGAGTGAGCGTAGTTCTTTATTTTACCAGGGTGGTGACGATGAGGGGTTCTTCTGAGGCAAATAAGAGACCGATTTTATGAGACAGATGATAACTTCAGGGTAGTAAAGGGCGATGGCATTGTCGAAAGTGACGGTAGTAATGTTGTCGAGAATGGGGCTGAAGTTAACATTGCTTAGCAGAGTACTTAGTTTTGTGAAATCTGCTTTGCAAAAATTAAAATAGAACGAATTTAGAATCTTCCTCGTTTGGAAAAGTGAGGGATAGTGGTGGATGAAAGCAGTCTAATGTGGATAGGAGATGATTACTCGCTGTGACGACGCAGTTGTCGACATCGGATGTAAAGATTGAGTCTAGTTGTCTACCAAGGTTATTAGTGATATTACTAATTTGGTAAAGGTCTCCGGGAGAGACAATCAATAAAAAGGACCTCTTTTTCTGAGGTGGGATTTGAAGCAAAGTGGGACATGTCATCAGACTCAATCCATTGAAGGAATGGAAGATTGAAATCACCTAAAATCAAGACATCATCGGATGGATCCACTGCTTCCCAGAGAGTCAATTTCCTCTACGGTAAGCTGGTAACCCTGTATTGGTTGAGACAGTAGCATGTAGCAGCACAGTATGTAAAGGTTGCGTTTGGATATAGTCGTTTTTACACAGATAAACTCAAAATCAGCGGTGTGTGACGTTTTAAAAAGTGTTTTATTGAAATCAGAGGATAGATTATTTTCGGTTAAGGCAAATATATCGTAGGGGAGATTTTGGGAGTTCAGAAAAACAGTGGAGGTTTTAGTGCGCAGCTCTCTTACATTCTGATAGTAAAGGGATAAGCACTTGAATGAGGGTCTTATTCGATTAGGTTGGCTAGCAGCTATGTTGGTGGGGAGGTTAGGTACGGTAGTAGTATTTAAAGTTTTTAAAATGGGAGCGAGTTTTTTGCAAGTTTGAGAGACGTTTTGAACTGACATGGGAGGCAAAAGTGGAAAGATCATTAGCTACGTTGTTCGGCGAAATATTAAAGCTCTCATGATAACGGATGTATTTTTGCTTCAACTCGAAAGCCATGATATTGGTTTTCATTATCCCATCAATGCAGATAGAGTCTAGTTTATCATGAAGGTAGGCGTGGTAAAGACGGACATTTGTATAGATTCTGCGATCTCTCAAACGTGATAAAATATATTGGCCATCGACATTGACGTCTGCTAATTGCTTAGTGAGCTAAACTGTGGGGAGGGAGGGGCACTGTATTAAAAATGGATGGGTCAGGATTGAGAGTATGGGAGTGAAAATATTTAGGGTAGTTAACATTGGCATCAGGAGATGAAGGGATGCCGTTAGAGATTGGGGTCTGACTTGGTGAAGGGCGTTGAACGTGTGCAATGTTAAAAGACACTCGTTTAGTAGGGTTAGCGGGTGTTTTGGAAGTACGTTTGGAAGGATTGGGAACGGATTTTGTAGTGAGAGGAGTGATAGTAGATTGGCGAAGCTGAGAGGTAAAATTAGGGAAAATTCCCATTTCGAATTTCTATTTTGAATCCCCGTTAGGAGGGAGGAAAGTGGAGAAAGATTTGGAGCTTGGTGATTTACTAGTTGAGGAAGGAGGGTGTGTATTATTTTTTTAACATGGACTTATTAATATGTTTATGTTTATAGGTTGGAGTCGCTGCCAATTTTTATTTTGCCTAGGGCGAAGGGGCGATAGAGTGCTTTGCAAACAGCCACTTGTATTTCGTGAGGATGTGTATTTTAAAACAGTAAGGCTTAATTTTAAAACCTTTAAGCTCGGAGATGGCAAGGCGCTGGCGGAAGAAGTTTGGCAACCAGGAAACATCGGCTTTATACGGGGCACCCTTTACGATGTAGGCCGTGAATTCATCGTTATCTGATTTGTGGTTGGTGTTGAGTTTTAGGAGTCGATTGTCCCATTCGGACTACGACCACAAGGTTCCGAACCGTTCAATTGTTTTAATAACAGGTTTTACTCGCCGATTAGCAACAGCAGATTCATCGGATGTGGTGGGCGAAGGAATGGGGGCTAACATCACGCTTTCGGAGTCGGGAGCGGATTTTGACTTTGAGATGGGAGGTGGGCTCGAGATATCCGCGGGGTTGATGCTGCTTTCCGGGAGGTCGATGGATTCGACAGCGGCATTCGCATTGATTATCTCGTTTCGAAGAGAAATGCTGTTGGGATAAATACTGACAGACGGACGATCGGTAGCATCAGCCTTGCTGGACAACAGCTTCAACTCTTCCATAACTTGTTTGATGGAAGTCCTTGTGGTGGCGGAGTCATCACCAAGAGAGCTTAATGCCTGCTGAAAGGCCTTTATGCATGCTGTGTGGCCAGCAATCTTGCTCTCCGACGATTTGACCGTTGAGGAGTGAGCGGTGAGCGTCTCCGATATAAATAAATATGATGTATCACTGTAAACTTCAGTAAGGATCGGTGAGGCAAGTGAGCACTTTTTACTGTTCGATATTTTCGTATTATTTATTTTGTCAAGACCAGCATTGGTTTGACTAATAATAGATTGCAAATTATCAAAACAGTTTGTGTTTTTACGTATAGATTCTATAATTACACTTAAGGAGGATTTAATTATGCGTAATTGAAAGAAGAAAATGCCATTGGCTGAAGATGGGTAATTTGAATTTAATTTGTTTTTTAAATAAGGGGAGCGGAGAATAAGCACAAATTATATGGTTGGCGGTCCCAACGGAACAGAAGTATG
Source organism: Matsumyia berberina (assembly GCA_917880715.2). NCBI lineage: Eukaryota > Metazoa > Arthropoda > Insecta > Diptera > Syrphidae > Matsumyia > Matsumyia berberina. The sequence goes on from OU862870.1 coordinate 93,728,836, forward strand.
AATCGCTGTCACACATGGAGATCATAGACCCAGCCAATATTCCAGTCCTCTACTATTATTTGCCACACCATGGCGTAGAAAAACCTGACAGCTAATCCAATAAGCTGAGAGTAGTGTTTGACGGTTCACCGCAAACCACCACAGGACGTTCAATAAATAGGCGGCTAACGACCGGACCAACCATTCAACCAGAACTTTTTTCAACCATCATTCGTACGGGCAGTGGACTCGTTCAAACCATTTAAAGCCCCTGGTAATGAGGGTTTTTTTTCCGGCACTACTACAAAAGGTGATCGATTGTATTCTGCCGGCAATGATCGCCTTATTTAGACCAAATTAGAACTGGGAATACATCCCATTGACTTGGAAACAGGTAAATGTGATTTTCGTTCCCAAACCAGCCAACCAGAGCGATCAGTCTAACATCTCTTATCTTGAAAACCCCTCTGCACTCGAGTCAATATGCGTACAAAAAGGGAAAATCAACGGAGGGTGTCCTTCACCATCTATTAAAACAGATAGAAAATGCACACTGCTCCAAGGAAATAGCCCTGTGCCTTCCTAGACATCGAGGGCGCTTTCGATAATACCGACTACGACTCGATAGCAAGGGCAATCAGTAGTAGTGGAATCGAAGACTCGACTAATCAATGGATAAGGGCCATTGTCTGCAGTAAAAGGATTCCCCTAAGGGGGAGTTCTCTCTCCTCTTCTCCGGTCTTTAGTCTTTGACAATCTTTTAGTCAATCTCCACAGATTAGGCTACAAAGCTATTGGTTACACCGATGACCTAGCGATTATAACAAGTGGTAAACACAACATGACAATCCCCAACGTCATGCAAAGTGCTTTACTACGTGTTTTAGAATGGTTCAACATTGAAGGGCTCTCCATCAATCATACTGTTCTTGTGCTTTTTACGAAAAGAAGATTGATCAATCTAGACCTGTTATCGTCAAAGGCACCACTGTAGGTTACTCTAACGAGGTGAAGTACTTCGGCATTGTCTTAGACAGACGCTTATCACATGCACATATTATGTTCGCGTTTGATCGTGCCACTAGAACCTTGTGGGCTACTCGACGTCTCTGCGGCAGAACTTGGGGTCCTAGTCCCACAATGATACATTGATTGTACATTTCGATAGTTAGACCCATAAAAATATACGCGGCCATAATTTGGTAGCCGAAAGTACTTGCACGGACGACGGCAATGAAGCTTGAAAAGCTACAAAGAATTGCCTGTCTCGGTATTACAGGTACTATGCGCACCTGCCCTACTTCAGCCATAGAGGCTGTTATCAGGTTCACAACCCTACATATCTTCACTAGGAAGATTATTAAAAAAAACAAGGTGATAAAACTTTTAATAATCTTTTAATTCCGTCTTCTAACTTTTTTTTAATGTCTTTTAATAATTCCAATTATATTCAGAATCAGGATAGTAGTTTTGAAGAAAGTAATAAATGTTGTAAATTTGATAAAGAGATTCAAAGTTGTTATCACTCAGAAATACCGAAGAAAACCTTTTTTATCATTCATCAGAATATTCGCAGTATGCGCAAACATTTTGATTTATTCTTGACTCATTTCAAGCCAAGGTCTACGCAATTGAAAGATGCCTACAATTCAACTTCAACAAGAGGTATCACGGAAAAAGTATCGCGGTACTTTCAGTCAGCCCGGCAGCCATCCAGGCACTATGCACCCATGAAATTTGATTTAAAGATGCTATGGGACTGCCTTAGGAAAATTAATAAACTGGGGCAAAACAGTGAGGCCACTCACAGCAGAATTCACTTAGGGACGGGTGAATTCAAAAACGTCAAAAAAAACTGTGCAGTGTTGCGGCAACACAACAGGCTGTGTTACTGTTGCACTGCTACTTCACTGTTGCTGTTGCCCTGCGTACTTTATTTTGACATGAGGCGTGTCCACGTCACGACTAATCGGAATTTTACTGAAATTTCGCACCAGACACCAAGCCACAAGAATTCTCAGAAAAACAAGTATCACGAAAGAAATTTCGCCAGGCCACGATCTCAGAAAAACAAATTGAGTTGTTTAAAACGTCGGAGAGTGTGAAGTCTTCAAACGACAAAAAAGTTTCCACAACGTGGAAACTTTTTCTCGCGTTTTTTAAGACTTTTTCATTCCTGTTGTAGTTCGCAGTATTTTTTTCGCTTTGTCTACGAACTAGTTGCTAGCAAAGTCAAATTTTATACGTAAAACAAATACAGCAACCAGCTGGCTACAACCGGCTACATTATCCCCAGTCAAAAGCTACTGGCTAGGAATTTTACGATATCCCATGGCCAGGGGGCACAGAAAGCGATGTTTTTCATTTGTATAGTTGGTATCACTGCCAAATTGTTCTGTTCTCTTGACATTTGTATTTGTATTTATTTTCTAAAATCATTTTTACACTTAGATACAATAATCTTTAAGGTGTGTAAGAGTAATGTAAATTTAAGAACAAAATTAAGAACAAACTGAAGTATAAACATAACATGATAAAACAAAAAAATTGTAATATACAAAGCATTGAATTTATATTATTTGTTTATATTTGCTAAGAAAAAAATGAAAAGAACAAAAGAAAAAGAAAAAGGTCCCTAAGCTTTACTTTAATTTAACATAACATATACAAAGCATTTGACAATTATGTGCACAAATATTGTTTTAGCTGTCTTTGGAAGTCGCTCAAGTTTGAAGATCTCCTAACTTGACTTGGAAGTGAGTTCCAAAGTCCAGGGGAGTAAACAAAGAATTACTTTTTAGTGACTCTGTAAGAGCATGCAGGAGTAATAAAGATCCTACTCCTAACGGAAGATGCGAAACGTAGTCTTTGAAAAAGGTACCCGGCTGCTTTATTTTCTTTTAAGTTAAACAGGAAAGTCAATAGTCTGAAATCGAGGTATTTCTATAGCTCCATGCCAAGAAAATCTTTAACACGGCTTGATATATGGTCTCGCCGACGTATGCAATAGACAAACCTAACAACGCTATTAACGGCTACCTTAAGTTTACGACTGCTATCACTGTCTAGGTCACAGAAAACTGGATGTGCATAAAGAAGGACCGGCAATAGCAATGTTTTGGCCAGCATTGCTTTAACCTTGAAAGGGGGACAGTTTCCCGTTTGGTACAAAGCCCTTAGAGATCCATAAAACCTGGATACTGCGTTAGTTACATGGTCTTGCCAAGTAAGATGCCGATTAAAAGTCACACCTAAATTTTTTACCTTAGTGACATACGCCAACGCCGACTCTTCAATTACAAGAGGGGGCAGGATTAGGTAATCTGTGAAGCATGACCGACTAATAAGAATAGCTTGACTTTTCTTTGAGTTCAGCGTTAATTTGTTTTTCCGGGACCATTCAACGATAGAAGCAAGATCTTTGTTAATTTGCACAGCTGCATGCTCTGCTACGTCAACTGAATAGCTTAAATATAATTGAACATCGTCAGCATACATTTGTATTTTACAATACTTTAGCACCGAGGGAATGTCATTATTAAATAGGGTGAATAACAAAGGACCCATAATAGACCCTTGAGGAACACCAGCATTTGTTTTTAGAAACGTTGACAGCAGACCATTGGCATACACAGCTTGAGAACGATCGACCAAGTAGCTTTTAATTAATTTTAGTGCTGTAGATTCGAATTTGAAATAATGCTTAAGCTTTACCAAAAGTATTTCGTGTGGTACCGTATCGAAAGCCTTCGAGAAGTCGAGCAGTACAAGCGATGTCAAATAATTTTTGTCCATCTCACACCGAACGTCGTCGACCAGATTTAGCAGCGCAGTGGCACAGCTATGCTGTGGCCTAAAGCCTGATTGGTACGGTGACAGTAAACGATATTCGCTGAGATAAGAATGTATTTGTTGGCTCATAATTTTTTCAAAGACTTTCGATACGAACCGCAGTATAGATATAGGACGATACTCCACATTGCTTTTAACACTGCTTTTTAAGATCGGAATGATTTTAGAAGCCTTCCAGGCTAAAGGGTAAGTTGAGTAGGTAAGAATGTTGTTAAAAATATAGGTTAATGCTGGCAGTACTTCATGTATTATCATTTTAAAAAATCTTAGATGCATGCCATCTAAGCCTATTGCGTTCGATTTTATGGCATGAACAGCTTTCAGTACATCACACTTGTGAGACGCTGATATTATTTGCGATCCACAAACGGAACTACCGTGGCTATATGAGGCAATCGAGGCAGCAGCAAATTTTGTATTTAAGTCATTTGAGTTACCATCTACTGCATTTGAAGCCTTTTGCTTCCCAAAACCCAGCTCCTTTATATTGCTCCATAATTTTGAGCTACTCAACTCAGGTTTGAACCTTGAAGCGAAAAACTTCATCTTTGATTTCATTATTTCTTTTTTTAACTTGGTTTTTAGCTGTTTTGTAAACATTATACAATTCGGGAATCTTGAACTTCTTCCATCTAATAAGCGCCCTGTCCCTGTTTTTAAGAAGTGATTCAATATTGGCAGTTAACCACTCACATTTTTTGTTTCGGAGGGTGAAGCTCTTAACAGGAACATGAGCCTCGAAGAGACTGTTAATTTTCGACGTAAGGAAATTCACCTGTTCGTCAATGGAGGTTGTATAATAAATGTGTTGCCGACATTTGAGTACGAAGATGGCAGATGTTCTGATTTCATACCTCTTTTCATTGAATAAATTCTCTAAATTATGGTTTTCACAACAAATTAAAAAAAAACAATTTGGTTTAATGTCGTATACTTTGACAGTTTGACAGCCGATGTCATAGGAACGAAATCACACGTACGCGGCATAAAAAATCTACTGGTTTTGGCTGGCTGGGAATCGTCTAAATGAACGACTGGCTAGCTAGGTTTCAAAACAACACGCCTATTTATGAATAGCTGTGTTGCAAAGCTGTTCGCAATAGAAAAATGGAGAGAGTAGTCTAGAGTTTTGTGTTGAACAATATTGTGGACAATTTGGAGCCGAAAAAATATTTCTTAATGAAGAATAAAAAACGAAGAAGGGTGAAACAATGGTCACCAATGACAAAAATGTTGGACGGGTTCAAAAGAAGACGTATTCCAAAAACCATAGATTACCCCAGAATGATTAGGCAGTATTCGGTAATGTATGTATATTTTGCGGATAAGAAAAATAAAACACTGTTATTTTTTAGAGTCGGGAAAAGTATTAAAAAAACCCGACTATCTTTATTACCTAACCCTAACACGTCTGTTCTTTTTGGGGTTGTTATTTAAACTGAACCTCACTGACTGATCATTCAGGGAGTGAGGCTCACACACATACATATTATTTTTATTGGAGTGAAATGATACAGTGCCAGCAAAATTTACAATTTTCTTAACACAACAACAACAACAACATTTCACTAAAACTTTCAAGCTTCAACAGGAACCATGTAAATCTTCTGCACATGATGTTTCGACTTCCCTGTCTCGGTCTGCACCACTGCTGAACTTACTAGCCCACCACTGCGAACAACGAGCTCCCAAATCCTGTCGAGCGCCTAACATGCTGGAGGAAATCCTTCGTTTCCTATCTTTTCTAACTGTCCGATCTTTAAATGTTCTTTATCTCTTCGCCACTTTTTCCGCTACTGAAGAGTGGACCTGTACTCTGTACTTCGACTTTACCAAAGATGATTCAGCATCCGCTGACGATCCGTCCAAAGCCTTACGCCTGCTGTACTTGGATGCTGACAAACATCGAATGGAATCGATAATATTGTTGGCTCACCCACAAGGAAATGGCCAGAAGTAAGAACCCGTACATCAGATGGATCATTATTCAATGGATGAATCGGTCTTAAGTTAAGCTTAGCTTCAGTCTGTACCAAGAACGTTGAAAGCTGCTCGTATAGGAGCACTTTTAAACCCACTATTCTTTCCAGACGATAAATCATTGACTTTTCAGCGGCCTCATAAATACCTCCTTAATGAGGTGCTGCAGGTACCATGTACTCTGTATCCTGTACCTTTACACTTAAGATGGGCTACTGCCTCCTTGTCTGTCCATTTTCCTATAACAACCTTCAACTCGTTGCTGGTTCTGACGAAAGAAGTGCCATTATCACTGCACATGCGCTCGCCCCTGCCTCTTCGTGCTATAAAACGATTATAGCAAGCAATGAAAGCTAACGAAGACAAATCGATTATTAAGTCGTAAAAATTGCGACCCAACATTTGCTTTTGGTGATTTGACCTTCTTTGACATCCTATTGATGATCTTCATCTCTAACGGACCCACATAGTCTACGCCACAATGTAGAAACGGTTTCCCTATCTGTACGCTGGCAATTCTGACTTGTAATTATATCTAACACAAATGACACATTTGTGTAGATACTTTCTCAATTCGCTGCAAAGTTTCGGGATCCAGTATTTTCGCGTCACGAACTGCATCATAATCTGTACTGCACCATGTTTCGTGGTGCGATGTGCGTGATGCATAATTACCCATGCTAACCTTGAGCCATTAGGAACTATTGCTGGATGATTCGTATGAATTGGTACTCCTATCTAACCTGCCGCCTACTCTCAGTAAGCCCCTAATATCTAATATTGGTTTGAGCGGCTCTAGCTTGCTCTTCTCCGGTAGATCTGTACGGCACTTTAACGGTGTGATCTCTCTACTGTAGTTCTCCTCCTGCGACCTGCGTAAGAGATATGCCATTGCTCTTGCCTTTTCTTCTAACGTTGACTCCGCTATTGTCTCGCTTACTCGTCTTGATCTCATTTTAAAGGTTGGACTAACTGACCAATTGTCTATGAATCGAATCATATAGCTGACTATATTTACCAACTTCTCTAGACGATTTGTGTATTCTTACAGCGATATCGTATGGTCTGAATGCTTTGCACGTATGCACATCATTGGCTTGAATGATGTGACTGCAAATACTTTCATTTCACTCTGTACTTGTGCTGAAGTATCTTCAACTGGGCCCTTCTCCGGCCACTCAGGCTGTGGTAAGCGAAGCCATGCTGGACCTTCTAACCATAATCGGTTACCTATCAGCGCTGACGGTTGTATACCTCTACTTAGCAAATCAGCTGGATTATCATTCGTATTGACGTAGTGCCAGCATCTCACATCAGTGTTTGTCTGAATTGACGAGACACGATTAACAACATACGTTTTTAAACTATGCGGAAGTTTCCTTATCCAGTGAAGTACCACTGTCGAATCTGACCACCTTTCACCTTCACGAGCAATGTAGACAATAATTCAGCTGCCGCCAACTCCAGCTGTGGAATGGTCACCGTCTTCAAGGGTGCTACGCGTGCCTTTAACACCAATAATTTGCACGTAACAGTGCCATCTGACTGATCTGTACGAATATAAATGACTGCTCCATATGCTGCACTTGAAGCATCAGAAAACCCATGTATCTGTACAGTTGACTCTCCTAACGTGCCTAACCATCTATCTATACGAAATCTTTCCAAGAGAACTATGTCATTCCACAACTCTGTCCATTTGTTTTCTATCTCTAGAGGAATTTGATCATCCCATCCAACACTTAATCTCCCAAGGTCTATACATCTAACCATTGGGATCATAGAGTTGAGCTATACAACTAACAATTTTTGTTTGTGAGTATGCCTTCTAACTGTGGTGTTTTCACTTTATACGGGAATTGTTCGAACCAATCAGCCATTTTAGTCCTAAAATGGATGATTTATCTTCCCCCGAAAACACCATTGACTCCTCGCCAGTGCCAGCGTTCATCTTTTTCATGAACTTGCTGGAGTTTGATTTCCACTGGCAAAACTCGAAAATAGCGCACTTCAAATTTCTGTACATATCTTTGGCTAACTCGATTGCCAATGTGTCTGTACTTAGATTACTATCACTCAACTGTACATGCTCTAACCGAATGCTTTTACGCATTTTCTCTACGTAGTTTTAGGTGGATTTCATAAATAGAAATACCCACCTATTGCAGAGGTCCTCATGACGAGACTTTCAAAAAATTTGAATGCTATTTGCCTTCGCTATCATAGCAAACACTAACCTCATACTCCGTTAAAAAAATTATTTATATCTATATGTATATACATATATATATATATATATATATATATATATATATATATATATATGTATATATGTATATGCGATATAACGGATCCTTGTGGACACGATTGAGGCCGCATTTATGAATTGATTTGAATAAAATTTGGTATACATGTTCGTATGGCGAATAGCTCGGCTAAGTTCGTAGATGGGCGGAATCGGCCGAGAGGGGGGCGGGTTACGCCCCTTTTTAAGTCTCGAATGGTACAACTCAAACAAATCCTAACTTCCGGTTTGGTTTTTTAACATGAGTAATATAGCAGATAACAGTCACCAGAATTCGCCTGCTACCAATTTGGGCGCCATCTTGGATCCGCCATCTTGAAATTCTTTAAAAATGCTCGGATTTTGTTAAAATTGAAAATCCTTACACATTTCGAGGTAATGAGAACAAATTCATTCTTTGTGGAAATTTTCGTGCGCGATGATATACGAAATCCACCTACCTCTTGCGGCTTCTACCGGAAGGTTATTTTTTTCTGATCTGCTCGCTTTTTTTCCAACTTCCCTTCCAAGTATGTACATAAACCTCCGTAATGCGACCTGACATGAACTCCCAATTTCCTTGACATCCTCTGGTAGAGGCATCTTGACCACAAATATGCCATCCTTGTCGCGATAGTGCATTTTCATAAAATGCTGTTCCACTAACTCTTCTTCTTCTGTACGCATTGAGCACGAACCCACCTGATCCATTTGCCATAATCTCTTAAGAGTTGATCTAACTGATCTTCCTTAGAGTATTCAATCGGGGCACAAGCATTATTTGTTTCATTGCAATTTTCGGTATTGGAACCTAACACGACCATACCCAGAACTGTCTCCAGCAAAACGGTGCCACTTGGCTCTCGTGAGAACACCGAAACGATAGATCTTGCAACGAAGCTTACTCCTAACAAAAGATACACTGGCCCTGGTTTGAAATAATCTGGATCGGCATATCTGTATGGAACTGCATTCAAATTTTTCTCTACTTTTATCAAATTCGATGGTAGAATCGGTTGCCATTGGCTTTCTTCTGGCATAAACCGGGGCCGCTTTACAATAGGCCACTATTACAAAAAACCGGAATTAAATTTTTTTTTACATGAAATTGCCTCAGAAACACGAAAATAAAAGTTATTTTGCGAGGACGCTTTTATTAACAATGTTATAAACAATTAAAGTCTCCGATGGACCAGTAAGAAAAACACATTTTCGAGTACAAAAACGGGAATAATTTGCTGTTTTATCTTCCTATTTGCCTAATAACATAACTACAAAAGTAAAAACCGCTTAACATCTTAGAAAAACCAGCGAATCACAACTAAAAGTAATACTATAATAAATGTTAGTTATCGCTAAATTGACGTCTTCTGAACAACCGAAAATATGCATCAATAATGAAAATCTCGTAAGTAAGTAAAAGTATCTAAAAGTATGCAACGGTTCGTCGGATTTAACTCCGGTTATTTGTGATAGTGGCCTATTGTAAAGCACAGCCCATAAACCAAAATGGTTCGTAAATAGCGTTGCCCTAGCGAACTTGAAGCGTACCACGGTAAAATCTTAATCATCTCCTTACGTTTAATCGTAAATGGAGTTCCTTTTTTGCGTACAAACTTCTCTGACGCTGGCTTGGTTGGTATCTTAAGCTCTTTTCTTAATTTGTCAACCGCCAAATTTAAATGTGCTCCCGTATCTAACATCGCATGAAAAGGACCATGTACCAACCTATTCAACTCAATCTTTAGCAGTAGGAATTAGAGAAGTATCACGCCCTGAACAATTAATAGACTGTACATATGCTTCATCATTTATTCGGGGTAACTTAACCGGTACTACATTCTCTACATTTCCTTTTGACCTTCTCTTATTCCTAATAATCTCTAACTTATTGCTTAATTTTTTCTCTTCTTGTGCAAGTACATTAATCTTGCTGTTTAATGCCTTTAATCTATCTGCCAACAAAACGTTATCATGCTCACCGGTTGGATGTACATCTGTAGGTTCTGGTGAATTGTTGCACTTCTGTACGTATTTGCGGCTCCTCCCATATAGTGAGTCTGATTTCACTCTGCTATCTTTACCCCTTTTGGGATTCGCCTTGTTGGTTACTGAAGCTGGAGCCCAATCCCTGACATCCTGCGCACGCATTGATGGAAGCGCCTGTTTGTTTACCTCTTTTGTTGGACATAGGTGAATGTTGTGCTTTGGCGCACCTGGGCAACGAACGCATCCCCGCTGGAAGCAATTATTTATATAATATAATATAATTTAGGCCATTTGTGCAAATAGCACGCCTCTTTACATAGTGTTTACGGGCACGAAAGGAAAACGCACAAAAGTCCGGACATTCCCAATTTTGATGATCGGATTTGCACACCTTACACAAATGCGATGTCTTTCTTCCGCCACTTCTCGGAGCGGTGGCTCTTTCCTGTACGCAAGCTTTATTAGCTGAGTTATTTCTACTCTTGTTGTCTTCACTTTATTCTCTACCGCTGCGATTTATACCTCCTGTACATGCCTAACGTGTTCCTGAAACATTTGATAACGCAGCTGATTGTTTGTCAATGAATTCCAACATTGTAGCCAACTTTGGCTGGTCTGAATCACGTTCCAACTCCCACTGACGCGCAGTTTCTTGGGCAAACCTTTCATTCAACACATGAACGACAAAGAAGTCCCAATTCTCTACTGGCAAACCTAACGCTTTTAGCTGACATAGACGCTCATGCGTGGTGTGACATCCGCTGGAGGTCATTTGCTGATGCCTGCTCACGAAGCTCAGGAAGACGTAAAAGCTGACGCAAGTGATCTCGCCCGATCAAGTATTTTTGGTTGTAGATCTGCTTCAACCGCTCCCACGCTTCATTGTAGTTTTCGTCTGTTAATTGCCATTCGCCTAACGTTCTAGCTGCACGACCGGTGAGCGACTTCCTGAGGTACGAAAACTTGAAGGCTGGAGATACCTTCTCGTTGTTGTGGATAGCCGCAGCAAACCGATCATGGAAACCTATCCATTTTGTATAGGTTCCGTCAAACTCACCCCATGTATTCTTCAAATCATGCTGTTGGAACGGCATGTTGACCTGTACCTGGATTTGGCGCTTATCACCGTCTGTAACGCTATCTTTTGCTTTTACATTGGGGTGTAATGCCTCCATTCTATCCTGCAAAGGGCGTTTGCCCGAAAATAATCCGACCTAACTATCTCCTTCTCCTCTATGTGTATCTCAACATCTTCCTACTTTGCTATCGCTAGCAACTCGTCGTGCAACTGGCAGTATCTTCTTCAATCCTTCTGTACCGTCTCCAAGCGTAATTTTGCGTTCCGGTACGAAATGATAACCAATTCGCCCGAGTCCGCAAATTCGGATGCCTTGCCAAAATTATTTGATTTGGCTATGTTATATACCTGACACAAAAGTTTTCTGACTCTGAGCTAATGGGTGCAACTCTCTTTCATCTCTTCCCCTGTACAATTAAACGATTATCTCCCAGTGGCTATGTTTCGCTTTAAAATCTTTACATCCTTACTGAAATGTAAATGAGTTCATTGCTTTAATGAACGTTTACATGTGCTATTCTGTACCTATACTTTAATTGCTCAGCATTTTGGCATCATGAGCGCTAGCTTATAGAGCAACAGAATTCTAACAGCACTGCTAACAGTGCCCTTTCCTATCTAACAAGCATGCTTTAAACTGTACAATAACAAGAAAACGAGGAGCCTACTGAATTCATACACATCACACATTCTATAATCTCAACTTCAAATGCGCATTTGTCTGTACAACTTTCCCATTGTAAACGGAGAAAAAAGACAAAAAAAAAACCAAACAAAAAACCCTTTTTTCCCTCTTCCCTATACTATGTCGCAGTACGCAACTCCCTTACACGTGCGCCTAACCACACGATCTATTTCGTGCATGTGAATAGAAGGGAAACAAACATTATCTGCCTGCCTTCCCTGGGCATATTACTTATGGCAGAATAGAACTAAGGAACCTAACGGCGCCTCGAAGCTACTGATTTGTTCATATGAACAATCTTATTTTCGGTCATCGATATCCTGCAAAGCATTTCGCTGCTATACGAAACGCGTATCGGTATCACCAAGGTCACAAAATCTAACCACAGCCCCTACACTTGAACACTAAGTTGCACCACATTACTCACACTATCGTCTTACGTTACTATACACCTCTGTACTTTCCTTCTTAGGAAATAAATTTGTCAAACACTGTACTAACCTGTGCTTTTATTTAATTCACTTATGTATTTATTTCTTGCACTATTTTTTTGTTGTTGTGTTTAATCACTCCCTACTTGCAGGACGTTCAAACTAGGAACCGATTGCGTGTACGGTAGGGATATGCAAAAACTCACCCTTACTAATTTTGTTTTGTTTTTGTTTGTCTGTACATCTTATCTGCTCACGATGCTGTTTATACTTGTTTTTCATTTTTCGATGATGAAATCTGTACTCTATACCTACATATATTGTTATGTCGGTAATACGCTGACAAGACAAAATACCGTTTCCACCTGCATGTCTACACAACGATCCCCCAACGATCCCAACCCAGACGCAACGCAACATACATAATACAACATTCCGGATAATGCACGCGCAATGCTGACTTAGCATTAAGGTAGAATAAGTAATAGAGACAACATTCCGGATAATGCACGCGCAATGCTGACTTAGCATTAAGGTGGAATAAGTAATAGAGAATAAGGTAAATTCGTGGAGTTCAATTTTGTACACGACCGAGATAAGACAAATAAAGAATAATCTAGTTTTTAGTATAAAAACTTTTTGTTGTCGTGCTTTTGATTTTCGCTTTCCGCTCATACATTGGTTCTTCATTGGTTTTCTCAATTTGGTTAACATTTACACAACGGTTAAAACTGGAGGCAAAATAATCCCAGCCAAATAATTCAGCCCGCGTGTGTTTACCAATTGATGTGTGTGTTTTTTCAATTTTCTTATTATATGTGAATGCCCAGGCATAACATAAAATTTGGTGGCAGCGGTGGGATACCGGAAAAATCCCCTGAAAATCAAGAAAATATAACCATTGACTGTAAACAAAATAAACAAGTGGAAAAACCAAACTAACAGTGCTAAGAAGAGAAGGCTTTTTGTATTGCTGTGAATAAATCGTATACTGCAAAGTTGTGTTCCTGTGATTGCTGTCCTCTAAGTTGGTGCGTTCCTGTAAACTAATGTGTTCCTGTGAATCGTGATCAGAGAATCCTGAAACCAGGCGATGAAATTCACCCTAGTTCTCAGTTTTATGTAAGTTTAAACATAAGAACATAAGCAGTGTTAATTTTAAGCGAGAATTTCGGCGTATTCAAATTATCCTCCTAGCTAGGAAATTAAATAGGTACATACAAATTAACTCCTACATCTCTTAGTGGATGTATCAAATCAAGCTCCCTTCAGGAGAGATTAGATTTCAAAGTTGTGAGTGGATAGAAGGGAACGAGGGAAATTACAGTATATTAGTATACAATCGGTGGATTTTTAGAAGAGCTTTTATGAGTAGCGACGGAAGTGACTGTGAAAGTCATAGCGGGTTAGAAGAAGTGAGTGAAGAAATAGATCAGCAAGATTTGCATAAGAATCCAGTAGAGTCAGAAATGGGGGAGGTACCTATAAATGTGTTGACATCATTCATTCCTACTTTTAATAGTAGTAGTGAAGATGTTTTTAGCTTCATAGATGCATGTAACGATGCAATTGGGCTGGCTTCAACAACACAAAAGGGAATCTTGTTCAAATTTATTAAAACAAGAATTCGTGGCAATGCAACGACGATGAATAAGGAAATTAGCGATTGGGAATCATTGAAGAAGGAACAGTATGGTGTCTTTAGGGAACCACATAGCAGCCTTCAGTTGCACAGGGAATTGATTAGTATTAGGCAGAACAGAGATGAGTTCGTTACGTTGTATACTCAAAGAGTAGAAACCTTAGAAAGAAGACTAATGCAGAGTAAATTACACGATGTAAAAGAAGAAGATTCAAAAGGACAAATGGAGTATATATACTTACAGTATTCATAAATGGATTACAAGAAAAACTGTCCGCTTACGAAGTAACACAAAAGCCTAAAACGCTAGCAGAAGCAAGTCGATGTGCTCAGGAGGAAGAGCAACGGCTCAACCTGTTTAGGTCAAATATCAGCAGAGATTATTCAAGTAGGAACTTAGCAAGAATTAATTTTAGAGAAACAAAATGTTTCAAATGCGGGAAGCAAGGGCACATAGCCAGAGAATGTAGAACACCTACAGAAACAAAGTGTTTCAATTGCGGGAAGCTAGGGCACATAGCCAGAGAATGTAGAGCGCCTAGGAAAGATCGCGGTTGGTCGAATCACCCAGGGACAAGCTCCAATAGCCAACGTAAAGATTCCAATAACAAAAAAGAATTTAAACGAGAACCTGATGTTAGAACCACTACCATATTTAACGAATTAGGTAATTCTGAAAGTCCGCACGTGGACATTTTGATTGACAATGAATTAAAGAAAATGATCATTGACACGGGAGCGGAAATATCCCTTATATGTGCCAAACACGTATATAAACGCGAGGTAGATATAAAGAAAATAATTCAGTTTAAAGGATTAGGAAGCGATATGCAGGACACCTTAGGCGAAGTAATAAATGACTTAGGTCTATTTCCGAATAGGAAAGGTAAGCCAGTCGAAAGAAAAGTGACAATGCAGGTAATAGAAAATGGACTGCTAGGAGAGTATGATGGTATCTTGGGTAGCCTCTTTGGATAGTTCCAAAGAAGGCCGATGCAAGCGGTATAAAGAAATGGAGGATGGTTATTGACTATCGAAAACTCAATGAGTTGACGATTGCTGATAACTATCCTCTACCTAATATTAGTGAGATTTTGGACCAGTTAGGGAAAGCGAGATACTTCACCACACTGGACTTAACTTCGGGATTTCACCAAATCCCAGTTGACGAGAAAGACAGGGAGAAAACAGCTTTTAGCACTCCGTATGGGCACTTCGAGTTTACGCGAATGCCCTTCGGGCTAAAAAATGCTCCAGCGTGTTTTCAACGTTTAATGAACCAAGTATTGGTTGGGTTACAAGACTTACAAGGCAATAAATGCTTTGTTTATCTTGACGACATAGTAGTTTACGGACAAAGTCTTGTAGAGCATAATGAAAAATTAGTTCAGGTACTTGACCAGATAAGGGCTGCTAATTTAAAACTTCAGCCAGACAAGTGCGAGTTCCTTCGCAAGGAAGTTCAGTACCTAGAGCATGTGATCACTGACCAGGGGGTGAAACCAGACCCCAATAAAATTGAGAGTGTGATAAAAATGGAACCTCCAGTAAATGCAAAGGGAATAAAATCATTCTTGGGAATGATTGGCTACTACCGAAAGTTTATCAAAAACTTTAGTAAAATAGCGGAACCACTAAACAACCTCTTAAAAAAGGATGCAATCTTTAAATGGGGCACAGAACAACAAGAGTCCTTCGACAAATTAAAGGATGTGATAACCAAGTATCCCATTCTGCAATACCCTGATTATAATGAAACATTTATAATTACAACGGACGCGTCAAATAAAGGTATTGGAGCCGTTCTCAGCCAACTTCATGATGGGAAAGATCTCCCAATTCAATACGTCAGTAGAACGTTAAATAAAGTCGAGCAAAACTATAATACCACTGAAGAGGAGTGTTTGGCGATTGTATGAGCAACCAAACAATTTAGACCATATATTTACGGTCGTAAGTTTATAGTACAAACAGACCACAGGCCACTAACCTGGCTATTTAATGTAAAAGATCCAGGATCAACGCTAGTCCGTTGGAGACTCAAATTGGAAGAGTTTGAGTACGTTATCAAGTATAAAAAAGGTTGTGAGAACGTAGTAGCCGATGAATTGTCGAGAAATGTTAGGATGATACAGCAGGAAGAATTAACGAATGAAAATAGGGAAAACAATAGTTCAGACTTTAGGGAAGTAGACTAAATGATAGATGAGATGGTACGAAACATGATGGAAAATAATCCAGTTGCTCCCAACGAAGAAGTCCAAAATGAGGAAATAGGGAAAGAAGTTGCAGGAAATACTGAACAAACTCAGTATAGGGAAGTTGTTGACCCAGAGGAAAGGAAGCGCATTTTGAAAGAGAATCACAATGGCTTGCTAGGGGGTCACGTAGGGCAAAAAGCAACATACGCAAAGTTGAAGACGAAATTCTATTGGAAAGGAATGCAGAAAGAGGTAGAAGAATATGTAAGAAATTGCGAACATTGTCAACTAGAAAAAGTGATTCGAAAACCAACTCGAAATCCGATGAAGATAGTTAGCACAGCAGAAAAAGCATTAGAAAAAATATCAATGGATTTAATAGGTCCCCTTAAAATGACTTACGACGGTTTTAAATTTGGTTTGACTATTCAAGACGATTTGTCAAAATTTATAAAATGTATACCACTTAAAACCAAGGAAATGGAAACAGTAGCCAAAGCCTTCACAAACGAATGGATACTAAACTTTGGTCTACCAAAGATCATACTTACTGATAACGGTAATGAATTCTGCGATGAATTGTTTGGAAATTTGTGTAAAATATTTAATATGAAACATATAACCACTAGCATTGCCTATCCGCAGGCAAATGGAGGAGTCGAAAGAGCCCACTGTCGACTAACAAAATATTTAAAAACCGCAGGTAGAGAAATTGATAATATGAAAGACTGGCATGTACGAATGCCTTTTGCTAGCTTCTGTTATAATACAACTACTCACAGTACGACAGGCTACACACCATATGAATTGGTATATGGAAGTATAGCTAATCAACCAAGCGAAATAGAAGAATTCACCGAAATAACCATGTTTGATTATCTAGATGAATTACAAGCCAAATTATTTAAGACTAGTAATAATACAATTAGGAACACACTAAAATCAAAAGAGAAGTCAAAAGTTAGATATGACAAAAAGATCGGTAAGCCAATAGAATATAAAGTAGGACAAAAGATTTTAGTGAAAAATGTAGTGAAAGGTAAATTAGAAAGTAGATTTAAAGGTCCGTTTGAGATAATAGAAGTTCACGAGGATAATATTATTGCTAAAGTTAAGAACAAGACTCAAAAATACAACAAGGCTAACATTCGACCGTATTTCGCAGGATCCTCTGGTCCCACAAGTCCATAGCTGGGAAAATCGAGATCAAGAAGATAAGCGATAATAATGGAATTTACTTTTACCATAAGGGACAAGTAAGAGAAATAGGTAGTAAACTTACATTAGTTAACAAAATTGATGTTGGACATTTAAATGTTTACGTAGAAAATATAAGAAACGTAG
Source organism: Matsumyia berberina (assembly GCA_917880715.2). NCBI lineage: Eukaryota > Metazoa > Arthropoda > Insecta > Diptera > Syrphidae > Matsumyia > Matsumyia berberina. The sequence continues at coordinate 93,746,301 of OU862870.1, forward strand.
TTAATACAACTAATGATGCTTGTTTAAATCACCTCAGTAATTGTAGAAGTTTCCAAAATTTAGCAATACATAGTTTACATAGAGTAGAATACAAAATCGACATAATATACAACATAATAGGTAAAAGGACTAGGTCAAGAAGAGGATTGGCAAATATAATAGGGACAGGATTTAAAACTCTTTTCGGCACAATGGATAATGAGGACGCCGAATATTACTCAAATACTATAAATATAATTAAAGGAAACGAAATCCGAATTAAAAACGGAATGGAAGAGAATATTAAACTTATGACTAAATTAAGTAAACAAGTTATTGATGTAAGTACTATTCAAAATGTTACAGCTAGTAAAATAAACGAAATAATACATTCAATGAATATTGTTAAAGAACAAGGAAAGCAGATGGAAGAAATTAATTCAATCCATTCTTATTTTAACGAAATAGTGAATAAAATAAATTTTAAAGTAATGCAACTAGAATTAGAGATTGAACAGATTGTTGACAGCTTACTTTTTATCCAAAGTGGCATACTTCACCCTAGAGTTATTGAACCTATGCAACTAATAGAAGAATTAAGTAAGGTACATTTGGAAAATCGTTTAATTTTTGATCCGTCTATAGAAAACTATGCAGAGATTATAAAACAAATAGAAATTCACGCATATGCGAAGAATCACAATATTATTGTATTAATACAAATACCTCTTGTAACGCATGAAGAATTCGATTTATATGAAATGATTGCGGTACCAAAAATAATTGTAAATGGTCTCACTTTAATTGATATCAAAAACAAATTTATGATAATTAGCAGAGATAAAGAACTCTATAACTTAAGAGATCATATGGAAGATTGCAAAAATATTAATGAAATGTATGTCTGTAACTCACAATTATATAAAAGTACGATTGATTACAAGAATTGTGAAATAAATGTTTTTATGCGAAATAAAGCAAGTAACTGTATCCTTAAAGTTGTCCATTCAGATATTGAAATGTTTCATAGAATAAACGAAAATATGTTTTTATTTACTGTAACGGAAAGCACAAAATATCGTTGCAATTGCAATAAAGTAAACGAAACAGGAAATTTGGAAAATGTAGGAATAATAGTTTTAAGCGAAAATTGTAAATTTGAAACTGTAGATACAACTATTTTAACAATGAATAAGTCGAAAGAAATAGAAGTAAAAAACAGATCGATTTAGAAGATTGTTGTATTAATGTAAAAGTAGATACGATTAAATTAGATACTACACCTATACAAAAAATTAGAGTACGAGATATCGAAGAGTTAAATGACCTATCAATTAGCATACAGAACCAGAAACATTTTTGGGAAAATGTACTAGATCCGATATCAGAAGGTACAAGGGGCATAATTACTGGAATTGGAGGTGTAGCGGCAATAGCAGTAGCTGCTATCATTGCATACAAATGCGGCTGTAAGTCAGGCGGTCGAACAACGTTGACCCTTTTCAACAAGTGCTTTAATAAAAACAAGAAGAGATATGCACATGAGTTAACAGCCACACCATCATCATCAATTACGACATCAGAAACCATTAAAATGGAGCGTATCGAGCCCAGTTTAAGGGTAAGATACCCATAAACGTGTCTTAAGGAAGGAGGTGTTATGTCGGTAATACGCTGACAAGACAAAACACCGTTTCCACTTGCATGTCTACACAACGATCGAGTATCAGCACCCAGACGCAACGCAACATAATACAACATCCGGATAATGCACGCGCAATGCTGACTTAGCATTAAGGTAGAATAAGTAATAGACACAACATTCCGGATAATGCACGCGCAATGCTGACTTAGCATTAAGGTGGAATAAGTAATAGAGAATAAGGTAAATTCGTGGAGTTCAATTTTGTACACGAGCGAGATAAGACAAATAAAGAATAATCTAGTTTTTAGTATAAAAACTTTTTGTTGTCGTGCTTTTGATTTTCGCTTTCCGCTCATACATTGGTTCTTCATTGGTTTTCTCAATTTGGTTAACATTTACACAACGGTAAACTCTAACACTTTGTCCTTTACAAACAATTTGCAGCTGCAGTGTTTATGTTTTATTGCATTGTATCACTCTTTCACTGGTTTTATCTTATCCGGCTCGACGTGGACCAATGTATTTTTTGCGGATAAGAAGAATAAAACACTGTTATTTTTTAGAGTCGGGAAAAGTATTAAAAAAAAACCCGACTATCTTTATTACCTAACCCTTACACGTCTGTTCTTTTTGGGGTTGTTATTTCAACTGAACCTCACTGACTGATCATTCAGGGAGTGAGGCTCACACACATATGTACATATTATTTTTATTGGAGTGAAATGATACAGGTAATTTTACGATCACAAAAAAAATTAATCAAATAATTATTTGCACGTTATGTAAATAAAACATTAAAATTGTTATACATAACATATGTTACCTTTCATCCATTTTTCGCAGAATTATTGAATAGAAATATAAATAATAATAGCTAACAAGAAAAATCTTAACCGCAACAAAACGAAGCAACACCAAAATAACTGATGCACAGATTACTCTGTTTTAACGATTGGTTGCGTTTGTGTTGCAAAAAAAAAATTTGAGCGTTACTGCCAACATGTTGCGTTTTTGAACTCGTTGCTTTTTTGTTGCTGCAACACTGCATTATTGAATTCACCCGACATTCACCCCAATTCTCATTGTAGTACAGGGTTTTGCAATAAGAGCGCTTAAATAAAACAAAAACGGTTTTGGATATCAATGAAATTCTTTATTCCTGTGAAAGTACGTTCGATGCCATTATGTATGGAACTCGATTTCTTTTGCATGGCCACCACGGGCACGCTTGCAGAAGTCCAGACGCTGAACCTAATTTTCGACGGTTTTCAAGCATAAATCGGCCGATACTGCTGCAATTTCACGTTCGATATTCGTACGAAGTTCATCAATCGTCGCTGGCTTGTTGGCATAGACCATAGACTTGACGTAGCCCCACAGGAAATAGTCTAACGGCGTCAAATCGCACGACCGAGGCGGCCAAGCGACTGGACCATTTCGTGAGATAAAACGTTCTCCAAACTTGGTTTCCAATAAATTGATTGTGACATTCGCTGTGTGGCTTGTGGCGCCGTCCTGTTGGAACCATATATAATCCAAGTCCATATCATCCAATTGGGGCCAAAAATATTCGGTTATCATTAAACGGTAGCGATCCCCATTCACAGTAACGTGCCGGTCTTGATCATCACGGAAGAAGTACGGCCCAATGACGCCGCCGGCCCATAAACCACACCAAACCGTAATTTTTTCGGGATGCAATGATGACTCATGGAGTACGTGTGGATTGCTGCCTGACCAATACCGCATATTTTGTTTATTGACGAAGCCATCCAGCCAGAAATTAGCCTCATCGCTGAAGATGATTTTTCGATGAAAATCCGAATCATTTTCAAATTGTTGCTCAGCCCAATTCACGAACATACGACGCTTCTGGTGGTCAAGCGGCTTCAGTTCTTGCGTCAATTTAATCTTGTAAGGATGTAGGCCAAGATCTTTTCGCAAAATTCGCCACAACGACGTCACAGAGATGCCCAACGCTTGAGAACGACGTGTGAGAGACACATTTGGGCTTTCTGCAACTGAAGCCTCAGCGGCAGCAATATTCTCGACACTACTGGCACTTCTTTGTCTCACTGGCACGGGAACATTTTGTACTGTGCCTGTGGATTCAAATTTTTCCACTAGACGCTCAATTGTTGATCTGCTAGGACGATTATGACGACCATAAATTGGACGTAGCGGTCTTAACGTTGAGGCCACTGACTCCGAATTTCGGTAGTAAATTTTAATAATTTCGACTCGTTGTTGGCTCATATATCTTTCCATCATGAAATGGCAAACCTTACTGAAGAGAAATGTCAAAATACCGCAAGAAAAATATGGCGTCGTTTGCTGTCCCTGTCGCTCTACTTTTGTAGCGTCCCTATTGCAAAACCCTTTATTTGCTACTCGCATCCCACAATAATCAAGTGTTCTCATTCCAAAAGTGGATTTTGCGAACACTTTCTCGTATCACTAACTGTCAACTCTCGAACGTGTTACATCCATTCGACTCTCGAATTACTATTCTCAATCTGGTATTTCTGTGGTATTTGACTGGTATTTTAGTCGGGAACAAATTTGGTTACGAATCGTTACTATCATCATCATCATCATCTTCCAATGGCCCGCTTATCCACTATGAGGGTCGCGGGCTTAGGGAGCTCAAGTGGACTCTCCACATTTGCCGATCTTCCGCCATTGACTCTAACTCATCAGGGGCTATCCCCATACGGGTAGAGGTGAGATTTCGGATTTGGTCCAGCCATCTCATCCCAGGCCTGCCCAGGGGACGCCTACCCGATGGCACGGATTCCATGGCACGTCTTGGAAACCGAGTTGGGGACATGCGTTTGACGTGCCCAAACCATCGAAGTATGGATCTCTCCGTTCGAAGAAGTAGCTGCTCGACATTGAGTACCTCGCGTACTCTGGTGTTCCTAACCCGATCTCGTCGAGTCACCCCAGCAATACAACGAAGAAATCTCATTTCGGCAGCTTGTATCCGCGATCTTATTCTTTCGGTCATTACCCAAACCTCATGACCATAGGTGAGGGTCGGAACAAACACTGAATTAAAGACCGACAACTTAGCTTCGATGCCAAGTTCGGCCCTCCTGATAACAGATTGACCAAGCTGTCTCAAAATTGCTCCAGCCTGACCAATCCTACAGGATAACTCAGTATTGCTCCTACCATCACTCGTGAATAGGACCCCGAGATACTTAAACTTCTCCACCTGTTTCAATGGGACTCCACTAACATGCAGAGTGCATTGAACAGGTGTTCTGGAAATTACCATTACCTCTGATTTGTTCACGTTTACCTTCATCCCAGCTTCAACACAGACGGCGACGAACCTATCTAGTGCGCGCTGAAGTTCGGTCTGGGTGGACGTAAGGATGACCAAGTCATCAGCAAAAAGCAGATGAATTATCCTTAAGTCTCCCAATTCGAAACGTTCCTCACCAAGGCTGCGCTGTAACATCCAATCCATATACACTATGAAAAGGAGAGGTGACAGAACGCACCCCTGGCGAAGTCCAACGCCCACAGTGAAAGGTGTCGACTTAACGCCGTTCACCCGAACACAGCTCTTAAAGTTAGTGTACAGAGATTGAATGGCCCTCAGAAGAGAACCGTCAATCCCGTACTCCTGCAATACACTCCAGAGTTTACCTCGAGGGACCCGATCATATGCTTTCTCCAAATCCACAAAACAACTGTAGATAGGTTTGGCATACTCCCAGGCCTTCTCAAGTACCATTCTGAGAGTGAACAGCTGGTCGGTTGTGCTTCTACCTGGACGAAAGCCGCACTGCTCATCGCCCAACCGGGACTCGACCACAGCTCTGGAACGCGTTTCCAACACCTTTGCAAAGACTTTTCCGGGAAGACTTAAAAGAGATATACGCCTATAATTGGAGCATTCCCTCTTATCCCCTTTTTTAAAAAGAGGAACAATCACCCCAGTTTGCCAATCACTAGGTGTTTCACCGCATTCCCAGGCCACTTTAATGACACGAGAGAGCCATTCCACTCCCTCTTTACCCAAAGCCTTGAGCATTTCTGGCCGGATTTCATCCACACCAGCAGATTTGCCGACTTTAAGCGCTTTAATCGCCAAAGTCACCTCCTCTACGGTGGGACTATTCTCCGCCCTACTCAAAACTATGGGTCTGCCATCCTCAGTGCCCTGTTCGGGATTGAGCAACTCCGAAAAGTGCTCTCTCCATCTGCGCAAGATGTCCTTCTCATCGGAAAGAAGTACACCATCTTTGGATTTGACTCCTTCGATGATATTAAACTTCCTTCCTCTGAGACGGCGGATGGTCTGCCAGAACACCTTGTTTGCAGATCTGTGATCACAGTCCAATTTCTCACCGAACTCCTTCCAAGACTGCTCCTTAGCTGCTTTAACAGCCAGCTTGCAAGTTCTTCGCGCCTCCATGTACCGGTTCCGAGAAGCTGAAATCGTTACTAAAAAAGCAAATAAAAGTGGTTAAATTTTTTCATGAATATTAATTGTATTATTGTACATAGTAAAAGGAACTGGTGGTTGTTGACATAAATTACTAGATATTAATAATTTAGAGGAAATCGTCGAAGAAATTCTTCAACTCGAAAGTGGGGTTAATTCACTTGGGCCGTCGTGTAACAAAATTTATATGGCAAATGTATCATAGTCACAACACAACGATAAACGAAATGATTTTATGAAGCTGAAATATTAAAGAAATATTTTAGAACTCTTGAAATTCGATTTCTTAACTCTCAAACACACCAGGAATTCGATAGCTTCAATGGATTTGAACTATCTCGTATAATTCTACTGATTTTTATATTTGTTTACAACTTCCAATAACATCTTCCATAAGAGGAACCTCCGCATTTATGTACATACAGAGCACACCACAGATTCGTAGTTTTCCTTCAGGCATTGGAATGTTTTAATAAAATAAATTTAGATAAACGCCACCATAATATTCACAAGGTTCTCCAACGAACACATTTTCAAGTAACAAAACAACATAACATATGTACATATGTAGGTTTAGTTTATCAAAATTAAACCATTAATACGTATTTGACAACATTTTGGATATAAAACGTGATAAATATTCGAAATCTTCTATCTTAATAATTAGCGGGACTATTCGCAAGCAAAACACTTTTCGGGGATTCTACGGTTTCCGAGGCGCCAATGTTTGAAAACGCCATTTTGTAAATCTTGATGAAATAAGCACAATATACAAAGTAAAAAAAAATTATTAGTCGCTTAGTTTGGGAGTTATCGGGGTTTAAAAATTAATTTTTCCCTGTGGAAATTCCAATAGGCCACTATTACAAATAACCGGAACTAAATTTTTTTTGACGTGAAATTGCCTCAGAAACAGGAAATAAAAAGTTATTTTGCGAGGACGCTATTATTAACAAAGTTATAAACAAATAAAGTCTCTGATGGACCAGTGAGAAAAACACTTTTTCGAATACAAAAACGGGAATAATTTGCTGTTTTATCTTCCTATTTGCTTAATAACATAACTACAAAAGCAAAAAACGCTTAACATCTTAGAAAAATCAGCGAATCGTAACTGAAAGTAATACTATAATAAATGTTAGTTATCGCTAAATTGACGTCTTCTGAACAACCGAAAATATGCATCAGTAATGAAAATCTCGTAAGTAATTAAAAGTATCTAAAAGTATGCAACGGTTTGTTGACCCATTCATGCATTAAACCATTTTCGACATGAAAAAGTCGGCAAAAAAATTTGTTTTGCCAAACGGAAATGACATTATTATCTCCAGGAAAATCGAATTGTGTAAAACTCCGATCAGACGATTTGCAGATGTGCGCAAAATTTCCTCATAAGCAAATGTCTGCAAACCATCGGCAAATGCCCATTTGCAGAAATCACACGATTTGCCGAATTTGTCCCAAAGCTGGAAATTTTTTGGTGTGCGCAAATGTGAGCAAATGACATATCTGGAAATTTTTTCAGGGCATTTATTGTCCGATCACACGATTTGCCGACATATGCAAATAGCATAAAAGTATTTGAAGAAACGTCATTTTCATTTATTTGGAGGGATGAAACAACTCGAGATGCCCTCGCAGTGGTATTGGCTGTGTATGTATTTGTTTAAGAGCAGCAGCGAACAGGATGACCGTAGCAAATTGGCCTCGAAGCAGCGCAATTTATGGAGAAAGGATTAGTTTGGCCGGCGCGACAAGGAAGGATTTTGAGCAAAACTTTATTTTTTTCCTGTTCTATTTTCTAAACATAGCAAAAATATAAATGAATCAAAAAATCGATGGATTTGTACTTTTCCTGTCGCGAATCATTTTTAATTTCCTTTTTCTTTTTGTCAGAAAATGAATTTCATTTAATCAAATGATTTATTTAATACTCTGGTGATTAAAGTTCGATGATATTCAGTAGCGCAAATGAAAGAGAGTTGCGAGGAAAAACACCCACGTTGTAACACAGCATTTGCGGAAAAATTTTCCATTTCCCCATGCCCATCGTGGGCAAATGACATATGTGAAAACATTTGCGGACAAAAATTTGCTGGTCACACGATTTGCGGACGTTTGGGACACGTTTTCCTGCAAAATTTCCTCACATCTGCAAATCGTCTGATCGTAGCTTAAGGCATTTGAAATACACATCCACACATACCTGGGGAACTAATAACTCCTAAATGCATCACTAGATTTTCATTCAAATATATTTGAAGTCTAATCTCCTAAAAGTACAAATTATTTTTGTTTTGAAAGAGTGTTTACCTCTAGATGTATACAACATTATTTTTGTACCGAGGCAAAAATATATAAATTTCAATAGAATTTCAATGGAATTCAATACAATTTTCATAGGAAAAAATGCATTTTTAAATCTCGATATCTCCTAAACTAAGCGATTAATCAATTTTTTTTTTTTCATATTTTGTGCTTATTTCACAGAGATCTACAAAATGGCGTTTTCAAACCTTGGCGCCTCGGAAATCGTAGACGTGCCCGAATTACGGATTTGACTTTAGAATCGGAATACAGAGTAGGGCCCCAGGTACACATTAATCAGAGCCTCTAGGTAAGGGGAGTACAATAGATAAATCCTGCTCGCAGTGAATCCTCACCCCAAGTTTAAAATCTACAGCGAGTAACTTTGAAGGCCCTAAGTTTCCCGTTGCTATGTATCTGACTTCAATAAGCTATGCCATAGTTGAAAAATGTCAAGCACTTGTACATGTTCTATACACCAAATTTTAACACTAAGGCAAATTCTGGAAAAGAACAAGTTTCACATCCTAATACACCACCACTTCATAATAAAAGCTTTAAGGCATTCATCGTTCCGAGTACTGGACGTTAAGCAGGAAAGCAGAGCATATACTGAGCTCCCCCGAAAGAAAAATATTCTGTCGGACTGTTCGTCCTATCTAGGAGGAAAACGAATAGTGGAGGAGATGACCGCGAAATCTATGAGCTGTACTAAGATGTGGATGTAGTTCAGAAGGGAAATCTCTTCCACTACATTGGCTTGGACACATCTCAGGTTTGATACGACCAGAAATACCGAACTACCGGTATAAGGACCAAGCCACCGCAGAAGCCAGAATGCTTGTGCTGAAAAACTGTATTAATTTGTGGCTTAGCAACTATTCGCAACATGAATACTGATGAAGTAATGATATATACACCTTAGTATATATGTATATATGCCAGTATAGATGCCTTTAAATCAGGAAATCTGGATTTTTTGCCAATTCTGGCCATCATCCCAAGTATTGACATTATTTTCTTCCTTACACAATCATTATTAATGTCAATATTTTGAAGTAATGACATTATTACTGAACATGTAAGGGCCGCTCGGAAGAATATCACCAAAATTGCTTGCGTTATAGAGCACTCCCAGGCATTCCTCAATTCATTCTCCTTATTTCACTTCACAACTGTAACTAGAAAAAATTTGCGGTCCACAATCAAATAATTTATTTTAAGTTAACAAACTTAATAACTACAATATATATCTAAATTATCACAACTGCGAACTAAAACAGCGACCCAATAAAGTAAATAAGTCCGAATAAACTGCTTGTGAAGTCGTGTTGGCAGCTGATGGTTGCTGTTCAATTCGCTTTTGGCTTTTCGGAACTGAGGGATCAGTTAAAATTGTTTCGGCTACCGTCTCCAACCTTATACGGAAGAACTGATTTTGGATTATAGGCACGATAAGGTTATATTTGTCTATATTTTTATTGATTTGGATCACATCAGACTGGTACCGCTTAATGGTAAGCTCCCATTTAGTTAACTCCTGATCGTCGACAAATGGATAATCGCCAAAAAACGATCGTTCCTTAGTTAAATTGTCCTTTAACGTAGTGATTGAGTCGCGGACCTCTTTTTGTAGCATAATCCATTCGGGAGTGAATCCATTGTCAAGCAAAATCTTATTCAACTTTTGCGTTGTAAAGTCCAAGTAGGGATTCTGTGATTGAGCAGAAGACAACGGCTTACCAGTGCCTGTAAGATTATTAAAATCACCCTTGTTAATTGCTTCTTGGATAAGATCCTCCACAACACGATCAATGCCATATTTTGTCTTAATTGCATGGTTCTTATAAAAAGAACCCCTTTTCATTATGGTTTTTTCACCCACTTGGGCTTTTTCAAGGCGATGATCAAGAACTCTTTGCTGGGCTTTCATAACCTTTACATGTTGATACTGTTTCTCTCGCTGGAACGGGTTACCTACACCATAGCCTTCAAAATTCAGGTATTGACGATGCTGGGGTGCTGTGTGTTTGATGTCGAAAACTTTTTCATCTTCATCATCCTGTATACCTCTGCGATCTCTAGCGAACTTTTCTTGGAGCACCTTAAAGGCTTTATCTACATCTTGAAAACGTTCGGCAGAAGCATCTTTATGACCACTATCTGGATGTACTTTTTTCACAAGTTCGATATAGGCTCTACGTACTGAGTTTTTGTCAGAACTGTCGTCTACTCCAAGAATGCGATAACATTTCTACGACGAAATACATACTCTTTTCAAACTTTAGAAATATGATATAGTGGTGTTACCTGATACAATTCTAGTCGTTTGATTTGCATAAAACGCCTTTGGTTTAAGTGTATATTACACTTATTTCGTAACATTGTCGTCAATTATAATTAAAAATTAAAACTGCAAGATGCCTTTATGAATTTAAAGTTATAATGATAAGTAATCGAGAAACTAGAATAAACTTGGTTCAATAAAAAGGCGACTACTAAGCTAAAGCATCCGATTTTTATGTAATTTTTTTTTGTTTCGCTGACACCGATTACAGCTGACAGCTGATTTCGTTCGCAGTTTCATTTTGTTCCAAGCAAATCACATAACGCGTTTATATGCGATTACATGGTACTGTCAGTCTTGCCAAAGTAGGGTATTCGTCGTAAATAAAGTGCTAGTGCTCCTGAATTTAAACTTTTAGTCCGATCTCATGAATTTCTCGCAACGAGAAAATAATGGATGCCACCATTGTTTTCTTGCAACGGAATTTTTTTCGTTATTTTGGCATTCATTATCATCATCATCTTCGAATGGCCCGCTTATCCACTATGAGGGTCGCGGGTTTAGGGAGCTTAAGTGGACTCTCCACATTTGCCGATCTTCCGCCATCGACTCTAACTTATCAGGGGCTATCCCCATACGGGTAGAGGTGAGATTTCGGAGTTGGTCCATCTCATCCTAGGCCTACCCAGGGGACGCCTACCCGATGGCACGGATTCCATGGCACGTCTTGGAAACCGAGTTGAGGACATGCGTTGTAGAGGTAGGTAACTGCTGAGTGAGTCGGTTCAAATGTGCCAGTCAATCTACTGAATTTACGGATGCGCCTCTGTGCAAAAGATTCGAATCACCTCTATGAGTCGAATCAACTCACTGAAGTTATTCGATACACAAAAGATTATACATGATACACACAAGAGCCGATACACACGCCACATCGATACTGTTGTGTATGTGTCGCACTCGTGTCGCATCGCACAAAATGAGTCGGTGAAGCGATCACATTCACAGTACAGATACACACTTTTGCTTGCCTCTTTCTCTACAAAATTGTGCATGGAAAGGATGGATGGATGGATGGATGGATGGATGGATAGATGACATGGAATGGTGGTGGTTTTTTGTGATGTGTTTTGCTCTTGTTTTGGCCTCAGTTTCAGACTGCGTGACTGGTATGGGAAAAAGGGATACAGCAAAACTGTTATCGAATATTGTATTTGTATTTGTATCCCTTTAGTCAATAGGCGAATGGCGAGGCGATATTGGCGTGTGGTTTCTGTTGTTTGAATAGTGTGTAGTGTATGCAAAGAATAGTTATGAAATACATTTGCTTTCAGTTCTTTCTTCTATTTGTAATCAATTGCATTGTGTTGATAGATCAGGTAAATTGAAATTAAGAAGTGGACATAGGTTAACGGTGTTTCTAAAGAAGAAGAAATAACTAAGTACTCTTGCCCTAAAACATTTTTAGATTTTCAAGCAAGCAGGAAAAGAAGAGTCGACCCTTTTGAAGCACTCTTTTGTACCGACTCAGTGAAGTGAGTGAGTTGCTGTGAGTCGACTCACTAAAAAGAGTCGAATTTCCCATCTCTAATGCGTTGAACGTGCCCAAACCATCGAAGTATGAACCTCTCCGTTCGAATAAGTAGCTGCTCGACATTGAGTGCCTCGCGTATTCTGGTGTTCCTAACCCGATCTCGTCGAGTCACACCAGCAATACAACAAAGAAATCTCATTTCGGCAGCTTGTATCCGCGATCTTATTCTTTCGGTCATTTCCCAAACCTCATGACCATAGATGAGGGTCGGAACAAACACTGAATTAAAGATCGACAACTTAGCTTCGATGCCAAGTTCGGCCCTCCTGATAACAGATTGACCAAGCTGTTTCAAAATTGCTCCAGCCTGACCAATCCTACAGGATAACTCAGTATTGCTTCTACCATCACTCGTGAATAAGACCCCGAGATACTTAAACTTCTCCACCTGTTTCAATGCGACTCCACTAACATGCAGAGTGCATTGGACAGGTGTCCTGGAAATTACCATTACCTCTGATTTGTCCACGTGTACCTTCATCCCAGCTTCAACACAGACGGCGACGAACCTATCTAGTGCGCGCTGAAGTTCGGTCTGGGTGGACGTAAGGATGACCAAGTCATCAGCAAAAAGCAGATGACTTATCCTTAAGTCTCCCAATTCGAACCGTTCCTCACCAAGGCTGCGCTGTAACATCCAATCCATATACACTATGAAAAGGAGAGGTGACAGAACGCACCCCTAGCGAAGTCCAACGCCCACAGTGAAAGGTGTCGACCTAACGCCATTCATCCGAACACAGCTCTTAAAGTTAGTGTACAGAGATTGAATGGCCCTCAGAAGAGAACCGCCAATCCCATACTCCTGCAATACACTCCAGAGTTTACCTCGAGGGACCCGATCATATGCTTTCTCCAGATCCACAAAACAACTGTAGATAGGTTTGGCATACTCCCAGGCCTTCTCAAGTACCATTCTGAGAGTGAACAGCTGGTCGGTTGTGCTTCTACCTGGACGAAAGCCGCACTGCTCATCGCCCAACCGGGACTCAACCACAGCTCTGGAACGCGTTTCCAACACCTTTGCAAAGACTTTTCCAGGGAGACTTAAAACAGATATACCCCTATAATTGGAGCAATCCCTTTTATCACCCCAGTTTGCCAATTGCAAGGTGTTTCACCGCATTCGCAGGCCACTTTAATGACACGAGAGAGCCATTCCACTCCCTCATAACTCAAAGCCTTGAGCATTTCTGGCCGGATTTCATCCACACCAGCAGATTTGCCAACTTTTAGCGCTTAAATCGCCAAAGTCACCTCCTCTACGGTGGGACTGTTCTCCGCCCTGCTCAAAACTATGGGTCTGCCATCCTCAGTGCCCTATTCAGGATTTTGAGCAGTTCCGAAAATTGCTCGCCCCACCTGCGCAAGATGTCCTCTTCATCGCAAAGAAGTACACCATCTTTGAAGTACATCATGATCTGATTTGATGGTCTGCCAGAACACCTTGTATGCAGATCTGTGATCACAGTCCAATTTCTCACCGAACTCCTTCCAAGACTGCTCCTTAGCTGCTTTAACAGCCAGTTTGCAAGTTCTTTGCGCCTCCATGTACCGGTTCCGAGAAGCTGAATCCCCCAAGTGTATCCACACCTTGAAGGCTTTCTTCTTCTCTCTGATGGCTTCTTGAACTCCGGGTATTTTAAACCACGCAGTTCTTTTCTCACCACCAGCCGCCACACCGAGCCGCTTCACTCCGCAAACATCTCCTGCAGAGGCAATGACTGCTGTTGAAAACAACCGCCATTCTTCCTCTACATTTGTCGGAACAGTTGGAATTTGTTCAAACCTTTCGGATACCTGTCGTGCAAACTCCTCCAGTATCTCATCGTTCTGTAAACTCTCCCACCGTATACGTGTCACCAGCCTTTGTTTACGCTTTGGTAGGACAGGTACTTTTTCGTTGAGATACAATTTGCACAACACGAGGTGATGATCAGTTGACAGTTCAGCCCCTCTCACAACACGAACGTCACAAACCATCCTTTTAACACACGATGGTATCACAAAGAAATCTATCAGCGATTTCTGCTGAAGACTCTGACGGTACCATGTGTATTTATGGATGCTTTTGTGCGGAAAGAAGGTGTTCATAATGGACATGCCATTCGCACAGCAAAAGTCCAACAACTTCTCTCCGTTCGCGTTCTGATCCGGGTCACCGTCCCTCTCAATCACACTCCCCCTTGTCATTACGTCCACACCCACGTGAGCATTGAAGTCTCCCATCAGGACATAGGAATCCATATCTGCCACCTGTTCTAAGGCGGCATCTACTTCATCCAGGAGAGCTGCATACTCCGACTCCAGATTCTGCGCATATGCCTGCACCAGAGCCAGAGTTGACCTTTCAAGCTTAAGCTTTAAGATCGCAACTCTCCCTTCCAATAGTATCCACTCCAGTACTCTGCCTGCCAGCCTGGGACTCGTGAGTATCCCCACTCCCGCCTGAGCAGACATTGATGGTGCTACTCCTGACATGAAGAGTTTCCACCCATCCAAAAGGTCCACAGTTGTAGAACCCCTTTGCTTTGTTGAGGAGATACCAACTATATCTAGTCGATATTTAGTAGCCTCCCCAATAAGCTCAAGTTCTTTTCCTGTGAGCGAAGAAATGTTCCATGTGTCTATCCTAAGTCGATGCCGTTGTCGAAATGCCGAAAGTCCACTTATGCCCCCGTCGGAGCATAGCGCATCTCCCCTTTGACCCCCGTAATGGTTTGCGAGACCATTGCCGGGAAGCTCGTAGCCGTTTCGGGTTGAACCCGGCCGGCTGCCGAGCGGGACAAGCCGACCACCAGACGCTCGCATGCTGCCACCCTCTGGGCCTGGCTCCGAAGGGCGCCCTGGCATATCAGGCTTTGCAATATCCGAGGCCTGTCTAACTCTTCTTGTCATCATCGGGGTTTTGCGCTTCGTTAGCCATGTCTGGGCAGCACGGGTAGCTCAACTATAGCTACTCTACCCGCACTTCCCAGACTTCCCCCCACCGCGAGGAGGTCAGCTGCCCGAGGGGGCATATTTTGACATTTGCTGTCATAATTTTATTTTAAAGAAGTTTTCGTTTTAGAGAACTAATGGGCGTGTTCCATTTCCCATTTATCTGAAATTTCAGATAGACTGGAATATAGAACGCGGAATATTGCCTGAAAAACATGACAACAGCTGATTGACATTTATGCAAAACTTGCATTTTTTCTTTGTTTTCTCATTGAATTTGTTTATGAAAATGATCTCTAAAAATGTTTAATGTAACTGAAATATGCATATTTACATATTGACAAATTTGCAAAATAGCGCAATTGAATGAAATTGCAATTTAAAATAACAGCTGTTTATGACATTTTTCAACTGACAGAGGTAAGACAACAATGGGCTCGTTCCTTTTCCCAGATATCTGAAATTTCAGATGAACGGAGCATTCTGATTGGAAGAGAGCATGTCGGGGACTGGATTGTTAGTCTAAAAATTGTAGTCTTAGGTTAGGTTAGGTAGATGGGTTGGCGAGGGGAGAAAAGCCCCCAGCGCCACACTCAGGTCAGTAGAGACCGATTGCGATGCCCATAAATTGGGGGGGAAGGTACCCCTTGCTCGTGGAATAGTACCCAAAGCATTCTACTATTGCCCCAGGCTTCCGAACCATTTTAAAGCCTTAAGAACCTCCAGATGTCTCTCATGGGTACGTCTCTTAGTTCTTCAATATCCTGGAAAAAATTAACTCCAAAGGATCTATGTCTGAGGTGGCAGAGACCTGGGGAGTGGCATAGGAAGAGGGTTGTATCCTCATTGACCTCCTCGTCTCCACAACCTCTACAGAGGTCGTCTTCACTTAGCCTTAGCTTTTTCATATGATAAAGCAGAGTATTATGACTTGTAATTACTCCTACAAGGATGTAGAGGGTTTTCCTGTCCCTCTGCATCAGTGTATCAGTTCTGGCACAATTGTACCTGGGCAATAGTTTTCTAGTTATCTTACAGGAGTCCAAAGAGCTCCATTTACATTCGCTTCCGCTAGAGCCCTGATTCCTGCTTCATGTTTGAGCCTACGTGGCAGGATTTCGACTGACTGATCAGCCTGCTCCAGGTCTAGCGTACATCCTTTCCTTGCCAATTCATCAGCCTTCTGATTCCCAGGTATGTCCTCTTGTCCAGGGACCCAGCATAATCTTACCTCATGCTGTGTGGCAAGAGCACTAAGTTCTTCGCGACAGCACTTCACAAGCTTCGATTTTATTTCAGTAGCAGAAATCGCTTTTAGTGCTACCTGGCTGTCGATGAAAAAGGTGATATCATCACGTGGTATTACCTTCTTCCCAGTCTCACGGGCAGCAATTGTCACTGCTAGAACCTGCGCCTGGAAAACGCTGCTGTGGTCTGGGAGTCTGACTGATTTAAAGAGCCTAAGTTTGTGTGAAATATACCTGCTCTCACGCCACAATCCATTTTGGATCCATCAGTGTAGATGGCTTTGTTTCGCGGGTTTGGTATTGTTCCCCTTGTCCATTCTTCTCTGCTCGGGAATGAGCAAGAGAACGGTAATTTGAAGTCTAGATAGGGCACCGTATAGTCAGTGGTTACTACATTGCCCATATATTTACATAGAATCTGAGCATGCCTCGTCGTACCTGACCTCCAGGCATTCGTTTGGCTGATTCTCAAGGCACTTCTTTTTTTTTTTATAATCCACGCGCGGATCAAGGGAATATGAATACCCTTATAATGTTATACACACACCGCGAGCGAGGTACAGTGGTTTGAAACTCAGGTTTTCGTTAAGTCTTCATTGGCGTCCAAGGGTGGGTCCAGGCTAGCTGAGGACATTAGTGGTGTTTTTTTTGTCATTGCTATATAATTCACAGGAATTTTTTCGAATCTCCTGATGTCATACTCAGTGATCGCTCAACTCAACAGTGATCAATCAACTCTTCAAGCCAAGACACTCTACTGCCAGTGTTATGCCTTCGCAGTAGAGTCGCCATCAGCTTTCACAGTTGATCGATTTTTATTTATTTAAGAAATAAATGTTTTTCCGACATCAGGAGTTGAACCCGGAATTTCAGCGTGACAAGTGATGATGCCAACCACTGCACCATGGCCGCAGATTCCTGTATAAACAGATCTAGTGGAAGCAGGTTGAGAATAGCCTCAAGTCCTTCTGTTGGCGTGGTTCTCATGGCACTAGTAGCTTCTATGCATACCAGTCTCTGTATTTTCGTGACGGCCTCGAGGTTGCCACCACACAGCGCTGCCATATGTAAGAATAGGCCTCACTATAGCCGTGTACATCCGTAGGATGATTTTAGGGCTTGGTCCACAATTCTTCCCGAGTATTCTACAGCAAGAGTAGAAAGCTATCGTGGCCTTCTTAATTCTTTCGTTTATGTTCTGTTTTCAGTTCAACTTTTTGTCGAGCACAAGCCCCAAGTGTTTTGCACTGTCAGAGATCCTGAGGGAGATGCCCCCAGCAGAGGGTATTTTAAATTGCGGTGTCTTTCTCTTATTTGTGAACAGTACAAACTCAGATTTTTGGGGATTTACCGCCAATCCACATTTCTTGGTCCATGTGTCCAACAATGTAAGGGCTCCTTCTATTTGCTCACTAAGAGTTGGAAGGAATTTGCCAGTCGCTAGAAGGACCACATCATCCGCATATGCTGTGACCTTAATTCCACTGTTTCTGAATTGTTGTAGTATTTCATTCAAGACCAGAACCCCTAACAGAGGGGATATGACCCCACCCTGTGGTGTGCCTCTAGAGGTCTGAACCTTTAACTGAGTTCCCCCTAGTTCTGTATTAATATGTCTCTGCTCTAACATACTCACAACTCAGTAAATGAGATTGTGGTCAAGGTTAAGGTTTAATAAAGCTCTTCGCACCGCGTCCGTATTGACATTGTTGAAGGCTCCTTCAATGTCTAAGAACGTGGCTAGGGTGTAATCTTTGTCCTTTAACATTTTTTCGATTGAGCCGACGACGCTGTGCAATGCTGTTTCGACACTTTTACCCTTCATATAGGCATGCTGTGCCGAAGATAAATCTCTGGGGCTTAACTTGCTACGAATGCTTATGTCTACTAGCCGCTCGAAAGCTTTGAGGACGAAAGAGGTAAGACCAATTGGTCTAAAGTCCTTAGCGTTGGATGGCTGGCCTTGCCTAAAAAATAAATAAATAGCTGGCGCGACAGCTCGGGATGAGCCAGGTCCTAGCTTCTCGCAGCCATTCATGTTGTGCGTGTTACATATTTCGCGGATTTACCTCTTTAAATTCAATAAATAATTCAAAATATAAATTGCTGATTAGTCGTACGACTAGGTGCAATCTTATTCGGGATGGCTAATGTCAGTCCCCCGGGAGTTTTTTTTAGATGAGTTAAAGTCCATCACTATTGCAGAAGCATCCCTCGCGTATAGCTCTGTAATGTCTTTCGATGATTTTTTACTTCCAGCGAATTCCCAACACAAAAAAAAAAAAAAAAAAAAAAACATATTTCGCACAAATGGAAGGGACCTACAGTTTATTGCCGACTCCGAACGGCGAAATGAGAAGCTCTTTCATGACAGATTATACTCCCGGAGGCTTGTCATTCCCCGACGAGAGGTGGTGCCGCGAAAAATGTTCTGTGTTCCTGGCTGGGTCTTGAACCCACGCCGCTCGGTCAGCAGTCCAACGCACTAACTACCGACCCACGGCGACCACTGGCTGGCCTTGCCTGCTTTGGGAATAAACACGACCTTTACCTCACGGCAGACTTTTGGTATGCGACACCACATGAGGCTACCACATAATAGATATTTCAGAATGGGATTAACTGTGGCCTCGGTTTTCTGCAGCATGATTGGGTATATCCCATTCATATCGGGTAACTTGTAGGGAGAGAATGAGTTGATGGCCCATATAATCTTCTCCTCTGTAACCATTTCTACCGTTGCCCCATACTCCGTTCTGAGGTGACTTTCTGCTTTGTTTGCTTGGTTAGCTGTATACCCTGGCAAGTGTGTATCCAGTAGTAATTTCAGCGTTTCTGAGCATGACTCAGTCCAGTTACCAGAGGAACCCTTGAGTGAACCTAGAGCTACGTTTTTTCTAGAGAGGACTTCCTCAATCTCGCGGATTCTGTTGTCTCCATAATGCTATTAAAGAGATTTTGCTATGAACTGCGTTTGGCTCTCTGTGTTTCGTTTTTAAACTTCCTCTGACGTGCTTTGTACAGCGCCCAGTCTTCATCGAAGCTCGTTCTTTTAGCTGCATTAAGAAGTTTCCTAGTTTTTTTCCTTGGTTCTGCTTATTTTTGCAGAACAGGTCTTGAGGTAAGCATTGTTAAAAACGTCAGCCAGTTCCTTGGCCATGATATCAATGTCCCTAGGTGCCCGCAAAGTACACTCGAGTAGGGATCTGCTCATTTCTCCTACCTCTCTACTGAATACATCCCAGTCCCTTCCTCTTGGATTTCTATATTGTGTGGGTGGGTCCCTAGCATTTTAGTTTAGTTTAGTTTATTTCATCAATGGATTGAACAATCTGTATTCGACAAGGAATTCTATTATTCTGTGATCGTTAGAGTACTTGAGTTCCTGGCTATTTTTAATTGAGAAGGTAGGATTGTTGCCTCTATAAGCTATAGTCAAGTTGTTCTCTATTAAAAATTCAAACAGCGACTCACCTCGCGAATTTGTATCTCCGCCTCCGGGATTATAATCTTTCATGAAAGAGCTTCTCACTTCGCCGTTCGGAGTCGGTAATAAATTGTAGGTCCCTTCCACTCCACGATCCACGATTGCCACCTTCAGACCTTCAGCGTCATTCGACGTAGTTTAAGCCTTCTCGCTAAGTCGTTCCGTCGGTGGTGATGTGGTATCATCATGCCTGCCTCTCTTGGAACATCCCGCAACAGGTTTGGAGTTGGGTCTTTCGACTTCGTCCGCGCCCACTGCCGGTGGCCTAAGTCTGCTCGCGACTGAGGTGGATAGGAAAGGGCGCTCCCTTCTCATCTCGAATAGTCTCCTGCCTGTTACCCTACCCTGTCCCATGCTTTAATTTGTCTTGTGCTCTTTGTTTCGTGCACCGCCTTTGGAGAGGCCTTTAACCAATTCAGGTTTGAGTTGTGAGCTCTTACCCGGGTTAGCCAAAGGGGGCCTGAGTCTGGCCGCGACTGAGATAGATAGCAAGGGGCTCTCCCTCCTCGTCACGAGCGGTCTCTTGCCATTTCCTCTAGCGGTGTTGTCGTTGTCGTCCTGTCCTTTCCTGCTACCATGGCACAGCCTGGAACCGGTTCGGATTTCACCCGCTTGCGAAGCGATTTCTGGCCGAGGCCTACCCACAGCTTTTTGCCAATGGGGGCTGTTTTGCCATGTCTGTTGGCTCTGTCCAGGGCCGCTCTATCCTCATCCGAAGCATGAAGAAGTCTATCTTCGTCTTCTACTACTACTTGATCGGTTTTATTGGAGCTTGGACTACCCGATCGTTTCACACTCTTCGTTTTTACAGAAAATTTTTTGTTTTTGGCTCATATTTTGATCCCACGAGTAGACGGAAGAAGAGGTCCGCTTGCACTCACCCGCGGTATGCAAGTCAGGGAGATTTGATTAAAGCTGAAGGCCCCCAGGTATTCAGAGTTCACCGTTAGAAAACACACTTACGTAGTGCTATTCATCCCATGGGCACGGTAGTTATACACCTGAGATTACGGATTTTTGCCATCTTTAGATTCGCTATATTTCGTCAACAGCAGGGACACCTCGAGCGCTTGAGCACGATGTGGCTTTTCGCCACACGTGATTTTCACCTTTGGACGGTCTTAGGAGTTGTTACTCTTTTGGTTCCTTTACCGGGAACCTTAGCCCCCAAAATTGTTGTCTTACTTCTCTATCAGTTGAAAAATGTCATAAACAGCTGTTATTTTAAATTTCAAATTTATTCAATTGCTGTATTTTTTTTAGTTACATAAAACATCTTAAGAGTCCCAATTGAGTAATTATTATGCATACAGTTCAAGCAGAAAGTAAAAATGCAATTTTTGCATGAATGTCAATCAGATGTTGTCTTGTTTTTCAGTCAAGTTTCAGCGTTCCATAATCTAGTCTAATTGAAATTTCAGATATCTGGAAAATGGAACGCGCCCAATTTAAACACTAACAATCCAGTCCACTAGCACACAAAAAGTTGTCTTGTTTCGCTTTCACGTGACAGGCTCTTGTCTAATCAGAACGCTCCGTTCATCTGAAATTTCAGATATCTGAGAAATGGAACGCGCCCAATTTACTTTTAAGGGGCGAACAGAATGTGCATCTGCGTCTAAGTCCTAGTCGCGAGCTGTCAAAATGTTAAATTTATGGAAAGTCGTGTGTTCGGCCCTTTAAAAATATAAAAGTACAAAAAAAGAACTACATGAAATTTATGTCACGTCATTATGACAAATCATTTTGGACTAAATCTTGTTGCGAGATTTGATTTTCTGGATAAGCAACCTATTACCGCGTCTCCACGAACAATAGGTCTGTTCCTTTACTTTTTCAAGTAAACCAAAGCTATGAAAAGCTGCCTAATTCTGTTCCACAACACAAAAATTTGGCAAAAGAGAGAGGCCACGAGAGAGCAAATCACTTCCCCTCAACTGAGAGAGCTACGAGTTTCAGCCCAAGAAAATTCTTTGGGCAACTTTTGTAACACGGCTAACAGCTGATCTTATGACAGTTGAGATAGATTTCTGTTATTTTTCATTTAAATTTTCACAATTGTTTTGGTTTTGCATTTGACGTTTCTGTCAAGCAGCCTTAACTTACAAAAAAGCGTTCCTTTACTTTTTCCTTATTTCTGCTCTCTCTGAGAGAATTTATCCCCACTCCTCTAAATTTGAGAAATAACTAAAGGAAAAGTAAAGGAACAGACCTAATATTTCGTAGATTACCATCTGTCACTTTTCATAGAAAGAGCACGAGATAGAATGATATAAGATATACAATTTAGGGTGGGCATTTCATAGATTACGGCGTTCCGTAAACCTATGTTTATGTTTTAAGGGTAGCTATGTGCATTTAAGAGGACACAAAAGTCCACAGGTTTGTCTCAAACCAACCTAATTAATTTACTAATTTACTAATTCCTACTCTCACCTCCCCTGGGTGAACGCTGGGTGCCTAGTACCTTAACTGAAGATAGGGCGAGAACCCCTTTGGGAGGTTGTTGGTGGTAGCTGACGAGAGAGGGGGGGAGGGTGTTCACAATAAGGCACTCTCCCCTGCATCTGAACGGCAGCGGAAGAACTCCCATGATGGAATCAACGGTGGCGTCTACAGTTCCAGTTAGGTCGAAGTACTTAGTGAAGACCTCATATGGGCTACTCCTGCATAATCGGATTACAGGCCATAAGGACCGGATTACCCGGCCCCTTAAGTCCAATGGGTTCAACAAAGGGCCTGGGGGGGGGGGGGGGGGGGGTTGTGCGTGGGGTTAACGGCTATTTATTTATTTATTTATTTAGCATCTATCGAGTACAAAGCTCGCTTAGACTAAACATTATTAATATATTTATACATATGTACATAAATATTATTATATTAATATAAACAATGAAGAAAAAAATAAATAAGAAAAGGAAAAGGAGATAAAACAGGAACAAATTCAATATTATAAAAATGCTAAATCAAACTTAATACAAGCATTTTAAAAACCTTCCTGGTTATATAAAAGTCAATATATTGATAAAGAGACTTAAGCTCAGAACTGGATTGGGAAATTGGATCGGATCTACCGTAGTTAGTGTACGAATGGGAAACAAAAAAGAGTGTTTGTCTCATCCTTAACGGCCTTGAGGGAGCATATAAAAATAAAAGAGGGAGCAGTTTAGGGCAATCGATACGATTACAGAAAATATCCCTAACTAGCATTATAAGATAGTACCTTCTTCTAGCTTCAAGAGACTTTAAATTTATCAAAAGACATCTGCCACCATACGAAGGCAAAAGATTGTCAGCCTAATTTAGTTTTCTCTGCGCATATCTTGAGAATTTTCTTTGCACCAATTCTATACGATTTACATCTACCCTGTAGGATGGAGACCTTCTACGACAGGCATACTTCAAGGTTGACCTTATCAAGGATATGTACAAAGTTTTCAGTGTACACGTATCAGAAAATTGTCTAGAATTGCTAATAAGGAATCCTAGTAATTTAAAGTTTAACTTTGCATCGAAAATAACTCCTAGGTCCTTCTGGCTGTACACTACCTGAAGCGGTAAGTCGGCTGTGCGATATGCAAAATTGATTGGTCCTAGCGATCTTGTAAATGTTATAATTTTGCATTTAACTTCATTTAGGTATAAGCAATTCTCAGCACACCAGGTTGAGACTTCATCTATGTCTAATTGCAGTCTTATACAATCGAGTTCGGACTTAATAGAACTGAATAATTAAAAATCGTCTGCATAAAGCAAACAATTAGAATAACAAATTCTAGGAGGGAGATCATTAATGAACTAATGAATGGCTACCCTGTGTAACGGCTGAATGGTTAAGGATCTCTTTAGATAGTAAAATAAATAGCTTTAAAAAAGATTTAAGTGAAACCCTAAGCAATTCAACTTTGTAAGCAGGATATCGTGCTGAACTCTAAACAATTTTTGTTACGAAGCATCCAACAGCCTCGGATAAGGAAGGTTTTACTGTTGACGACCCAGCAAAACGAAAAAAGGACAACAACTCTCGAATATGCACGTGGAATGTTCGGACCCTGAACAGGCCGCGCACAGCCGAACAATTAGACCGCTATAAAATAAATAAATAGCTGGCGCGACAGCTCGGGATGAGCCAAGGCCTAGCTTCTCGCAACCATTCATGCTGTGCGTGTTACATTTTTCGCACGAATGGAAGGGACCTACAATTTATTGCCGACTCCGAACGGCGAGGTGAGAAGCTCTTTCATGACAAATTATACTCCCGGAGGCTTGTCATTCCCCGACGAGAGGTGGTGCCGCGAAAAATGTTTGGTGTTTTCCTGGCTGGGGCTTGAACCCACGCCGCTCGGTCAGCAGTCCAACGCACTAACCACTGAGCCACGGCGCCCTAGACCGCTATAAAGCAGATATTACCGCCATCCAGGAAATGCGATGGCATGGGCCGGGCAAAAGGAGGATGGAAAACTGTAACATTTGCTACGGTGACTGCTACAGAGAGCAATAGCTGCGTTTATTCGGGTGCGGATTTGTTATAGGCGGCAGACTTAGGCAAGAAGTCTTGAGCTTTCGACATGTAAGTGAACGCCTTATAACAGTTCGCATCAAGGCTAAATTCAAAAACATAAGCCTAATATGCCCTCACCCCTCGACAGAAGAAAGTGATGACGCTACCAAGGAGGGTTTCTACCAGCTCCTCGACAGAACATACGAGCAATGCCCTAAGTATGACGTGAAAATCGTGTTAGGCGATTTTAACGCAAAGATAGGGAAGGAAGACCTCTTTGGTAGCACGATCGGTAAACATAGCCTACATGATGTCACGTCTGGAAACGGCCTTAGGCTAATTGATTTTGCTAGTAGGCGATTACCACACCTTAATATCCATAAGGGGACATGGCGGTCTCCTGATCAACGCAAAGTCAACCAAATTGACCGTGTTGCATTCGACAAAAGGCACGCATCCAGTATTCTCGACATTCGAGCTTTCCGAGCGGCCAGCATTGACTCGGAACCTTATTGTAGCCAAGGTACGAACGCGGATATCCCAAACGACTCAACAACAAAGAACTACCGTGAGAAGGTATGACGTCGATAAGCTACATATGCAACAGACCGCCAGGGCCTTTGCCGATTGTGTATCCCGTAATCTCTCGAGAAATTCAATGCCGCCAACACCAAATGCCGAAAATCAGTGGAAACGCTGCCAATGAGCCATCAAGGAATCCGCAACTGATGTGCTGGGTTTCAAAAGACCACCACCAAGAAACCCCTGGTTTGACGAAGAATGCCGGCAAGTGCATGCAGCAAAACAAGATGCATACAAAGCGGCGGGGCAAAGAAGGACGAGGGCTGCTCGCGAGCTCTACGAGCAGAACAGACGGGAGGAACACCACCTTCTCCGCAAGAAAAAGAAAGAGCACGAGAAAAACGTGTGCCTGTCCACATTGGTGCAGGAATGAAAGTCGTTCCCATGAACGCCGTGGCTACACACAAAAAAAGGCGTCATTGCAATGAAAGCAATTTGACAAAGAGGGAATGCTGAAAATCAAAACACAATGCGTCGTCGAAACAGAAGGTTCGTACGGAGGAAATTTTCTCCATACATTTTCCGCACGCAGGTAGGCACTGGAGTTCCGCACTACTCGACGCACAGCCATCAAATGAAAATTTCTGTCAAAAACGAAACGCAATGACAAAGGAACATTCATGCTTGCGCTGAAATTTATGTTGGGAATGGATTTTCGGTTCAATCAACCCTTCTCCTTCCCACTCAATGAAAATCATCCTATCTCTCTCCGACAGTCTTTCATTCCTGCACCAATGTGGACAGGCACTTTCGGTGCAATCAACCCTTCTCCTTCCCACTCAATGAAAATCATCCTATCTCTCTCCGACAGTCTATCATTCCTGCAAAAATGTGGACAGGCACTAAGATCTTATTATTTGTCAACAACATGATCGGTTCATATCAGTGCGGCTTTAGCCCAGGAAAGTCCACAATCGGTCAAATATTCACACTTCGGCAGATCCTGGAGAAAACCCAATAAGTTCAAATCGATACCCACCACCTTTTCATCGATTTCATGGCCGTCTATGACAGCATTTATAGAGACGAGCTATACAGAGCTATGTCCAGCTCTTTCATCCTTGCCAAACTCGTCCGTCTGTGCAGGATGAGAATGGAGAATGCACGCTGCTCCATCATGGTCGGTCAAGACCTCACCGAGACATTTGATGTCAAAAAAGCGATTTCTTTAACATCATACTTGAAAGAGTTGTGCAAAATTCACGGGCCAACACCAAAGGTACAATCTTTCAAAAGTCCGTCGAATTACTCGCGAGTCACTGGCGCCTTTGCAAGTATTGAGACGGAGTCGGCGAAGATGGGCTAAGCGGTCAATGAGGGCAAAACAAAATATATTCTGTTATTAAGATGGGACATCCAACATCGACGTCTCGGACAGAATGTCACAGTGGCCAGCTATAACTTCGAGGTGGTAAGGGGTGCTCCCCTATCACATCCGACAACACCAGCGTCTGGATTTTCGTGGTAATTTCACGAAGTTTAAAACAATTTAAATAAATAACGCAAATGCGATCAGCCATCAGCCCAGAAGACGCATTATTTTGTTCACAAAACCAATTATTTTTACACGTTTGTCGAGTGACTGCCGATTAACATCTACAAACGTCAAAAAAAATCCAAGAATTTTCAGAAATCTAAAAATTCAGATTGACGTAACATGTTACCTCTCCGCTTCCCTTTTCGCCTGTAAACGTCAAAAAAATTCAATCCGTCACTCCTGTGTGAACAGGCTCATAGAATGCTATGAGATAAGCAATAAATACATACATACATACAGGGTTTTTCAATAAGAGCGCCACAAAAGTTTTTTTAAATAAAACAAAAATGGTTTATCAATGAAATTCTTTATTCCTGTGAAAGTACGTTCGATGCCATTATGTATGGAACTCGATTTCTTTTGCATGGCCACCACGGGCACGCTTGCAGAAGTCCAGACGCTGAACCCAATTTTCGACGGTTTTCAAGCATAAATCGGCCGATACTGCTGCAATTTCACTTTCGATATTCGTACGAAGTTCATCAATCGTCGCTGGCTTGTTGGCATAGACCATAGACTTGACGTAGCCCCACAGGAAATAGTCTAACGGCGTCAAATCGCACGACCGAGGCGGCCAAGCGACTGGACCATTTCGTGAGATAACACGTTCTCCAAACTTGGTTTCCAATAAATTGATTGTGACATTCGCTGTGTGGCTTGTGGCGCCGTCCTGTTGGAACCACATGTCCTCCAAGTCCATATCATCCAATTGGAGCCAAAAATATTCGGGTATCATTGAACGGTAGCGATCCCCATTCACAGTAACGTGCCGGTCTTGATCATCACGGAAGAAGTACGGCCCAATGACGCCGCCGGCCCATAAACCACACCAAACCGTAATTTTTTCGGGATGCAATGATGACTCATGGAGTACGTGTGGATTGCTGCCTGACCAATACCGCATATTTTGTTTATTGACGAAGCCATCCAGCCAGAAATTATGACGACCATAAATTGGACGTAGCGCTCTTAACGTTGAGGCCACTGACTCCGAATTTCGGTAGTAAATTTTAATAATTTCGACTCGTTGTTGGCTCGTATATCTTTCCATAATGAAATGGCAAACCTTACTGAAGAGAAATGTCAAAAAACCGCAAGAAAAATATGGCGTCGTTTGCTGTCCCTGTCGCTCTACTTTTGTAGCGTCCCTATTGAAAACCCCTTTATATAGAATGCAATTTTTCATAGAACACTATTTGTAGTCTCCACGAGGAATTTTCATAGAATATTATGAAATATTGCTCGTGGCACATGCTGCGATATTTTTCTCGCAAGGTTTTTTTTTCGCAACGGAAATTGTCCTACCAAATACGCGTTTTAGACAAAATTCTCTAACCAAATCGATGAATATGAATTCAATTCGATCTGTATTTATATGATACTTAATTTGAATTTAATTCGTCATGTAAACGGAGTTATACCTCTGATTATAAAACGTTGCTCAGTACCTACAAAAATATGTACAATGTACCCAGCTGAAATGCAGCGTTAGCCCAAATGTCAAATCGATTTTTTTAGTTCAATACCAGATCGTTCGTGCGTACCGTTTCCGTCAAAACAAAAGTTCCAAATTCCAGCCACATCTCGGATTTTCTCTCCAGGTTTAGTTTGATTCAATTTTTTAATGCAGAATGTCCGACAAAAAGAGAGCAAGGCGTCGTAAAGATGTAAGTTTATCCATAAATTTTGTCGTTTTGTATTTAATATATTTATATGTTTATAAATTTGTACATTACTAGTTTGTCTACAGTTCTGTGAATTTTGTTTCGTAGTTACAATGAACTTGTTGTGAAAATTAGTGAAATCTGTTCGCCATCCATTTGTGTGACGTGACAGTTCTTCATATAATTGGGTTTGCTGTGTGAGGGGCAGTAGTAATTGAGTGAAAACCTGAAAAATAAAAAAACAAAAAATACTTTTTTTTTCCTTCCTGGGAACAATTAAAACTGTTTTCCACGTTATACTTGTGTTTACAGATGTTTTTCTGCGTATTAAATACAAAATGCCTTGCGTCAGACTCAATGATTGTGTGATAGAGAAGTCCCAGTTTCGATAAGCTAGCTGTATGTTACAGAAACGACTTTATGCCTATTTGGGGTTTCCTAAAAATGTTCACTGGCTGGAACCATATGGGGTTTGTATTTTGCGCTGAGGTTTTTCCATCTGCCCCTTGAGATTTTTTTCTTCCGAGTAGCAGACGTGGACATACATATGTTTATCTGTTTAGTAGAGGACGTTAAAATGTGCGGCTTGTTGTTTGTATTGGAATATTTAGAATTGTTTTTTGAAAATAAAATATCTGAAGCAAGTAAAACAGCGCATGTCTCAATCTTCTGAAAGCTTTATAGAGGTTTGTCATGAAATCTACAGTTTTTGAATTGTTTGTTTTTCCTCTTTCTTTCCGACAGCAGGTCACAAACGTTTGATAACAATCTAAGAAGAAACCGGATTTGAATGAAATTACATCTATTTTTAAAAATCTTCACGCTTTCTCTGTACAGTAGATCCATTTCATAGTATGTATGTACATACGTATCTACCATCAGTTTGTACTTGACCGTGAAATGTACGGCATGTGATTAAAGCTAATATACACGTTAAGTATGGTTGTTAACGCAGGCAAACCATTTTGCGTTGTAATTGTAGGACCTGTATTGGCTTGCTTCAAAAGCATTCTTGTACCATAATATATGCCTGAGCGATTCTGCCAACTTTTTGAGCAATATCAAATCTTTTTAATTCAATGCGCCTTCCAAGCAGAGATAAAAGGCCCATATGTGAGAGACACCACTACGGTAAAGCAATACTAAATTGTATAATTATATGGGTCGTTCTATTATAAGGACCCGTTAGTTTAATTTTATTTTATTAGTTAATTTAATTCACAATATGTATACCTACATTTAATAGGATAATATTATAAGTAGAGCAAGAACTTAATGTTCATTCAATTATAATATTATTAATATGTATCCACTTTTGAAGAGGCAGAGAGAAAACCACCTCTTGCCGGTAAATGACATGCCTCCGAGAATACAATTTTGTCATAAAAAAGCTTCTCAATTCGCCGTTCGGAGTCGTCAATAAATTGCAGGTCGCTTCCGTTCGTTTCAACAATACAAACACGCACAACATAAATGGTTGCGAGAAGCTAGGGGCACACCTCGAGCTGTTGCGCCAGCTATTAATGTTTTATTTTTTGTCGAAACTAAGATCGGACATCCTGTTGATGAATGAATGAAAGGCTTTTATTAAGATACGGTTTTAGGTGGGTTTCGAAAAAATAGCACCTATTGTAGAGGTCCACATGATGCGACATTCGAAAAATCTTAAAGAAATTTTTCTCCTTTAGCACCCGAAACACTACTCCATAGTCGTTATGTATGTATGTTCATACATACAGTGGCGACAAAAAAAATAGCACATGTAGGCCTCCTTTTTTCCTTTTCAAAATTTGCGAATTTCCATATTAAGAATGTTAATAAAGTTTATGTAATTAAATACTCCGTTCCAATATTAACTAATATAAAGCAAATGAAACACCTTATGTCAGTTAAAAAAATAAATATAAAAAAATTAAATAGTTAACCTCCGTTTTTTACAGCCAAAATAAGTAGCACACTTCAATCAAATCCATTAAATTCATTACAAAATCTTATAAAGCCCGACAAAATGTTGGTTAATATTGTTAAACAATGTTAGTAGTTACTGGGATAGCCCTCATTTTTATGTTCGACAACACGCCGACTACTCATTGACGATACTAGGGCTTGCTAACGTTCTAAGGGTATAGCATTTTAGGGCCAATAAATGGTAAATAAATCAATGTATTATAATAAAATGGTGTATTTTATTATGACTGACATTAACTAATTTAAGATAAATTCCGTCAGTTAAAAAATTAAAAATAAAAAAATAAATTTTTAACTTCAGGTTCTTACAGCCAAAATAAATAGAACACTTCGATCAAATTAATTACAAAATCAAATTATAAATCCTATCAGAATTTTGGAATAATTTGGTTAATGTTATTTTACAATGTTAGTATGTACTTAGTTGGGTAACACTTATTTTAAATATCGGCAACACGCCGACGACTCATTAGGCGTTATTTTCTTGTTCAGAGCAGAGCGCGAGAACGTCGATCATGCTCTGAACAGAGCTTGCTCAGACCGCTCTGATTTGTTTAAGAAACACCCTTGAGCAGTTCGTATCGTTAGCTGTCAAAACGCAATAAAAAGAGTTTAATCTCTCTTTATCACCTCTCAGTTTCCCTTTTATCAATTTGACTAGCTGTGCTCAGTTTTTTACTCCGAATGCTCGGTCAATTTATTATGAGCTCGTAGAGTGCGCTCTGAGCATGCTCTGAACGAAAAAAGAAACACAAACTGAGTGCTCTAATGTGTCTGAGCTAAAAGAGCAACACAAAATCTTTTTTTTTTTAGGTCTCTGAACAAGAAAACGCCTATTCACGATATTAGAGTTTGACAACGTTCTAAAGGTATGGTATTCAGTCTCACTGAATTGGTCCAAATTTGTAGCTGTAGATCTGTCAACTTTGTTGTCCACATCATTCCACAAGTTTTCAATCGGGTTAAGATCAGGGAACGGTGCTGTTCAACTCAAATCATCGATTTTTTGGGCCAGTAGCCGCTGCTTTATAGCTTCAGCAGTGTGCTTCGGGTCATTATCGTGCTAAAACGCGAAAAATTAGCGTGAATTCCTTCTCTGCAAACGGAAACATAAACCTGCACAGGAGTTCCTTGTCTTTTATTTGCTCCATAATACCGACAATACGATGAATTGGTTCCATTCCGTGTCAAAAAAAAAACTACCACAAACAAAGATCTGCGAAATTAGCACAAATTCGTTTTTAAAGTAAAAAAGTTTGTCCTTAAAATCGGAATAGAAGCGTTTTACTCGTCTTAATCTTCTAGTCAGCTTGTCAGTATTTAATAATTCTGTCATTTCTACGTTAACGTGGCTGAAAAGCCTAAGTCTATGTCTATTGGCTACTTTCTTTACTTCCTCTTCAATCATTTCAACTTTAAGGTCTCTATGTAGATCAGCGTTTCTTATGTACCAAGGTGCATTTCTATGTTACGTAGTACTTTACTTTGGAATGTTTGTATTATTTGTAAATTTGTTTTGCATGTGCATGCCCACAACTGAAGCCCGTAGGTCCATACTGGTTTTAATATTTGCTTATAAAGCAGTAATTTATTGTAGTTGGACAGGCAAGAGAATTTTCCGATTAGCCAATACATTTTATTGTAGCGCATATTTAGTTCTTCTCTTTTTTTCTTCACATGCGTTTTCCAGCGCAGTTTTGCATCTAGGGTCATCCCTAGATATTTGGCTGTGTTTGCATATTCTACTTCATTACCATTTATGAATACTGGGATATGCTAAACATTTCTATTCGTAAAGTTGATATGAACAGACTTTAGGTCATTTAGTTTAATTTGCCACTTTTTGGTCCATTTCGATATATTATTTACAGCCTTCTGCAGCTTTTTTGTCGCTTCTTCAACATTTTCTCCAACAGCAAGGATAGCAGTATCATCTGCAAATGTTCCCACGGTTGTTTCATCACTATCTGGCAGATCGCTAGTAAACAGAAGGTATAAAAGAGGCCCTAGCACACTACCTTGTGGCACTCCAGCTTCTATTTCTCTCAATGTGGAGTATTCATTTTCTTGTTTAATTCTAAAATATCGCTGTGATATATAAGATTCTAGAATTTCTGCGTATTGCTTAGGAAGATGCTTTTGCAATTTATGGATCAGTCCCTTGTGCCATACTTTATCGAAAGCTTGTGCTATATCGAGAAATATAGTAGAGCATATCTTTTTTTCTTCAAATGCTTTTTCGATTTTATCAGTTATTCTATGCACTTGATCAATCGTGGAGTGATTATTTCTAAATCCGAATTGATGGTTTGGGATTAGAGATTTTTCTTCGATTATTTTATGCAGACGTTTAGATATCATCTTTTCAAATAGCTTGGACAACATAGGTAGAATTGATATCGGGCGATAGGAGGTGACTTCACTAGGTGGTTTGCCTGGTTTCGGTATCATAATTACTTCTGCGACTTTCCACATGCTAGGTACATGCCTTATCCTGAATGGAGCATTTATAATCTGCGCTAGTTTATTCAAGCCTTTTTTGGGAATTGTTTTAGGGTTTCTCCTTATTTTATTTCTTTGGCAATTTCTTTCGCAGTAACTGGTAGAATATGTCTTTCCTCTTCACACATTTGTTCCGTTTCTTGACAGTCTTTGTCTTCATACGGTTGGAAGACGCCTTCGAGGTACTCAGCAAATAGATTCGCTTTTTCTTTGTTACTTTTTGCCCAGTTACCATCTTTGTTTTTAACCGGTGGAATGTGTGCTATTGGCCTTTTCATTTTCTTTGTTGCCTTCCAAAGTGAGTATTCGGTACTAGCGTCATTCGTAAGACTGGAGAGATAGGTTTTAAGAGACTCATTTTTATGTTCTCTCACCGATCTTTTGAGTTTACCGACTAGATTATTGAGTACTGTTTTGTCGTATGGCGCCCTTGTTTGTTGCCAACGTTTTCTAGCTCTTCTCTTCTCCGCAATAATTTCACATATTTTTTTTGGATAAGAGTTTTGTTGGAATTTGATTTTAGTTATGGGTGTTGCAGCCCATGCAGCTTTTTGGACGTTAACTGTAAGTGATTGTACTGCCTCTTCCAATTGATCTTTTGTTTCAATAGTTTCTAAGAGATCAGTACTATCCTCAAGTTTCTGTCGGAAGTAGTTCCAATCAGTCAGCTTATTAGTTAGTCTTGGTCTATCCTCTTTGTTAATGATTTTGTCGCCAAGTGTCAAAAGTATTGTGGAATGATCTGAGTCAAGATCTGGCCCTTCTTCTATTTTTATATTGTTCGACGAGATATTTCTTGTTACAAAAAAGTCGACAAGATCTGGGGTTTTATTTCTATCTGTTGGCCAATAGGTAGGTTTTCCCGTTGAGTGATATTTGCCGCCAGTTTCTTTTATCACTTCATATAGTTCTCTTCCTCTAGTATTTGTCAATCTAGATCCCCAGTACTTGTTTTTAGCATTAAAATCTCCACCTGCGATATATCTACTCTGAAATATGCGGAAGAGACTTCTAAAACCTTTTTTGTTAGATTATAGCTGGGAGAGCAATAAATTGATGCAACTGATATTTGCCCAATTTTCGTTTTTATATTTATAGATATTCCTTGAATCGCACATGATTGGAATTTAGCTTCTATATGGTGATCGATCGTCTGTTTTATTATAACTGCAGCCCCGCATTTAGCCGAATTATGGGGATGTGAGACAGTTCGTATCCTTGCAGTTTGAAATTTGTCTGGGTTTTAAAGTGTGTTTCTGAGACAAGACATATATCTATGTGGTCGAGAATTACTTGAATTTCTTCTTTACGATTCTCGATACCATTAGGGTTCCATTCTAGAATTTTTATGTTATCCATCATGTTTGTCTTTTGTGTGCAGCCTTTTTATTGCTGCTTTTCCTCTCAAGGAATAATATTCTTTCTAGTATAGCTTTATTACTTTTTTCCATATTTTCCATTCTGTTTAGGATTTTTTACATGAAAGTTTCCATACTAACATTTGATTTTCCTTCTGTTGTGATTATTGTTTTTTCTGTGTTTTTTAATGCAGCCTGTGCATATGTCATTTCTGTACCCGTCCCTGTCTTTGGTCTTACGTCCTTTTTGATATTTTTTTTTGCCTTTGGGTACTTCTATTGGCGTTCTCGGTTGCACGTCCTTTATTCTTTTAGGTACGTCCTTTTCTGAGTTTGGTTGTTTGTTTTTATTTTTTGTTTTTTGCCAGTTGAATCTGTTTTGCAACTAAGCAGCCTCTATAGTTGACTGGATGCTTTTCGTTGCAGTTGGCACATTTTGCTGGTTCCTCTTTTTTCTTCATACAGTCTTTCGTATGGTGATTTCCTCACACTTAACGCATCTTGGGTGAGAGCTGCAGTACTTGTGTGTATGTCCATACTTTTGGCAATTCTTGCACTGCGGGGCTAATTTTGATTTCCTCATAGCATGAATCTCTACCTTCATTCCAAGGATATCTTTAATTTCGTATATCTTTTGATGTTTTCATCGTGCTCAAAAGAAAGCATAAACACTAGAAGCGGTACTTTGCTTTTAAATTTTAGCATATTGACAGCTTCCAATATCTTAAAGTTTTTCCTTTTTAGATCTGCTACTATATTCTCTGGTGAGCAAGAAAAGTGTAATTTTTTTTACAATAACCTTAATTGGTCTTGTTAGTTTGCTTTCATAAGAGTACCATTGCACCCTTTTTTGGTTAAGTAATTTTGTAAGTTTCCTATAGGACTCTTCTTCAGCTACATTAATTTTAATGTCATAACTAATTAATAACGCTGTATTAGCTTTAATTTTATTTTCCTCCATTAACCTAACTAAGCTTTAATACTTAGTTATTTGCAGTGCAATAATTTGTGGAGGTTTGGCTGACTTTTGAGTTATATTTTCTTTGTTTGAGACATATTCCGTAACTTGGTAGGTTTCTTTCGGATATGAGATTTTTGGTGGTGAACTCATTTTCCTTTTTTTTATTTTTGTTCCCGTTTTTAAGTATCCCTTCTGTCTCTCTAAGTAGCTCTTCTTCATCAGTTGAAAACTCTACAACATTAGCTTTTTCTTTATTTTCACTGTTGATCTGTTGTTTCAACATTTGCAACTCTTGCTTTAAACTATCAATTTCTTTAATTAATGTCTCGCTTAGTTGCTTAAATCCATCTCTTTCTTCGCAGGCTTTAGAATATTTAGCCTTTAGGTTTTTGTTTTCGTCTATTGTATGAGATGGGGGTGTTCTCTCTACCCACTTACCTTTTCCAAAAGGGTTATCGATGAGCAACAAATGGTCCCCCCCCAGAATCCGTGGGACCGACCTCCGAGAAGGGTGGATTTACCAGTTTACATGGCGTACCCAGGTGGGTTATTAAAATCTTATGTTTTGTTCATTGAATACATTTTTTTATAACTTTTGTGAAAAGTTTAAACGATTTGGATTTCAGTCGCCTTTTACGACAGGCATACCTTACCTCGGTTATATTCTATTCTAGCCCCTATCCCGAAGGTGTAAACCAAGGAATATTGCACCCATTTAAGATTAGGTTATTATTTGGCAGAAAACGGGAACTCTCTCTATCGGTAAAAAGTGCTTGAGTTTTATTAGGGTTAATTTTTGTCTTCCATTTGTGAAAATAATCATTTGAAGGGTTAGGTGGGTTTCGTGGGCTCAAAAAGCGCGTATTTTTACTGATTTTTTTTTAAATATATGAAGTGAAATATTTCATTCAAACTTATTTACTTAAGGTGGCGCTACAGACCGGCGTGGTCCTGGGCCTCAACCAACAAGTCTCTCCAGCCAGCTCGATCTTTAGCCAGCTGCCTCCAGTTTCGCACGCCAAGTTGGTTGAGGTCCCCTTCCACTTGCGTGCGCCAACTGAGTCGCGGTCTTCCTCTACTGCGCTGACCCTCGGGTGTGGATTCGAAGATTTTCCGAGCTGGAGCATTGGTGTCCATCCGCTCTACATGACCCAGCCACCTCAGTCGTTGGACCTTCACTCTTCTGGCTAAGTCGATATCGCTATACAGTCCGTACAGTTCGTCGTTGTATCTCCCCCTCCACTCCCCGTCTATGCAGACGGGACCAAAAATCACCCGAAGAATTTTCCTCTCGAAGCAGCCAAAAGCAACCTGATCCGCTTTAGACAGAGTCCATGCCTCTGCGCCGTAGAGCAGGACTGGGACGATTAAGGCCTTATAGAGGGTCACGTTAGTTGTTCGAGAAAGGGCTTTGCTACTCATTTGCCTTCTTAGCCCAAAGAAACAGAGATTGGCAAGAGTTATTCTTCGTTTAATCTCAGCGCTGGTGTCATTGTCTGAATTTATAGCGGACCCTAGGTAGACAAAGTCCTTAACTACCTCAAAGTTATAGCTGTCTATAGTGACGTTCTGTCCGAGACGTCGGTGTTGGGAGTCCTTTCTTGTTGACAGCATATACTTCGTCTTGCCCTCATTGACCGCTAAACCCATCTTCGCCGCCTCCATCTCGATACTCACAAACGCACTAGTGACATCACGCTGCGTTCTTCCGATTATGTCAATGTCATCGGCGTATCCGAGTAATTGGACGGACTTTTGAAAGATTGTGCCTCTGGTGTTGGCGCGTGAGTTTTGCACAACTCTTTCAAGAACGATGTTGAAGAAGTCGCATGACAGCGCGTCGCCTTGTCTAAATCCTTTTCTGACATCAAAGGTCTCGGTGAGGTCTTGACCGACCTGGATGGAGCAGCGTGCATTTTCCATCGTCATCCTGCACAACTGGACGAGTTTGGCAGGGATGCCAAAACCAGACATGGCTCTGTATAGCTCGTCTCTATAGATGCTGTCATACGCGGCCTTAAAATCGATGAAGAGGTGGTGGGTATCGATTTGAAGTTCCTGGGTTTTTTCCTTTTTTTCATTCAAACAATTTACCATATTAAAGATACATACATATTTAACAAGTACTTTGTAACATTTTTATTTAAAAATTTGGAACGAAGGAAAAACAAAAAACTTGAAATTTGAATTTTTGGCGGAGTTGTGAACAAAAAAACCCCTTTTTCAGTCAAATTTTCACCACGTATTGCCTCATAAAATAAGTTGTGATAAAGGGAAATAAAAATCCAGGTTCAAGATAATGGTATTTTGAAGAAGTGTGCCAAATTTCAACAAAATCGGTTCATAACTTTTTGAGAAATCTTAACTACCGATTTAGAAAATAGAGTTTCGAGAATAACGCGATTGAAGTGCGAAGCACTAGGCTGGCTTGGCCTGATGGGCGGAACTTCCGAAGTGTCTATCCCTTAGAATTTTACTCTGATCGATTTAAAATTTTGGGAGAATATTCTAGACATATTGTACTATTTAATAAGACAAAAAAAAACATTTTTTGAAATTTCGAAGCCCACCTAATCCCTTAAGACCGAGAGACCATGTTGACGATTTAAACTAATTTCTAGAGGATACTCATGTGAGCAGTGTCGTGAGCGAAGATGGGCGAGAAGTAGCAATATTGGGAAAGTCGGACAAGTAAATATTGTAGAGAATTGGAGCTAGCACTTATACTTGAGTGATACCTGAAGTTATACGTTGGTTTTTAGAGGCATTTAAAAAAAAACTATGAACTAGGGTCGTCAATGTTGGAGGAACACCAAAGCTGATATAGCAGGGCATCATGCCGCCAAACGTAACAGCTTCTATATTTAAAGGGACGAGTTCGATGGATCTTTTTAATAAAAAATTTGTTTCAGTATTTTTTGTGATTCTTAAAAAAGGTTGACATGTGTTATATCTGGATTCAAAACTTAATTGCTGGTTAGGCAGTAAGGACTTTTCGTTTATGAAATCAATTATAGTGGTCGTCCAGTATAATGAATGATATTATGTCCAGGTGCATTCGTTATACCGAAAAATTCGTAATATCGAGCACATTTACAAATAAAATATTTTTTTTTTCCCAAAATAATTTTATTTATTA
The DNA here is from genome assembly GCA_917880715.2 of Matsumyia berberina. Classification (NCBI taxonomy): domain Eukaryota; kingdom Metazoa; phylum Arthropoda; class Insecta; order Diptera; family Syrphidae; genus Matsumyia; species Matsumyia berberina. The sequence goes on from OU862870.1 coordinate 93,784,461, forward strand.
AAGTATTATAGTTAAAAAGAAATAAAGGAAACTCAAACAACATTAATTTCTTCCTTCTTCTTTAATTTTTTAAAAAAGAAATGCATTTGGAACTAGTGTAGGTTATATCGTGCACTCGTTATATCGGAATTCGTTACTGGACCACTACTGAAGTGTTCTTTTCATAATTTTTTTTAAGATCTTTGGTGAGTTGCTTAGCAAACTGATAGGACAAAAGATGCAGGGGTCGTCAAGAGGTTTACGTGGAAAGTTCTATAGCTTAAAGCAGGAGTTGACAATGAGAGTAGGGTAAATAATTCCAGTTCAAGGTAGATTTTGAACGCAAATGTTCAAAAAACTATCACGCCTTAGTGCTTTTTTGACTCAAGATTATTTAATAACTAGCTGATACCCGCGACTACGTCTGCGTCTCGTTATACCCTATATCCTTCCCCAGGTTTCAAGACATTGGTGAGTAAGTATAGACTCTCAATTCCTCATATTAATTCTTTAAACATAATTCCTTATTTTTCTTTCTGGCTCGAGGATGACCAGGCTGTCAGGTTAATTGGCTCTGAGTGCGCTATGGAGAAACAGTCACTGCTCAGATACACATTATCCGCTTTCAAACTCTGTTCACGTACCTTATTAATGTTCATGGCGTATCAAACCTCAACGGAAAAATGCAGACGTTTGAACTCAAAGTGAAATGCGGGGGATGAAGACGTTTTTTCTCCGATTGACTCCTGTGAAAATCCTGGCTTCACTTGCACAGTTTTAGGTGGATTTCATAGAAATACCACCTATTGCAGAGGTCCTCATGACGCGACTTTCAAAAAATTTGAATGCCATTCGTCTTCGCTATCATAGCAAACACTAACCTCATACTTCGTTTAAAATTTTATATATATATATGTACATACATATATATGTATGTACATATATGTATATGTACATATCCCTAATAATATAAAACAAAGTGAATATTCCTTTGCAAGGACCTACACAGCAAACGGCTGAACGGATTTTGGTAATTTTTTTTTGTTGATTAGGTTTTGATAAGGAGCAGGTTCGTGCATACAAAAATATTTGACTTTGTGTGTGAAAGACTAAGAAATTCTATAATTAAACTTTGAACCCAAAAAACCAAAAAAAAAAGGGAAGCTCATCCTTCGTCTATTTTAATGAAATTAATATCAGTTTTTAGAGCTTTAAAATACGCATCTTATAAGTCCAAAAATATATTTCTATGTGCTCTAAAAGCTCAGCAATATTAACAACATCTTTGCATAATTTTTTTTTTTATTAATTTGTGAATTGATCAAGATTTTCCAATCAATCTCAGTGATGTTTTCTTCTCTTTGTTTTCTTTCGAGGTCTATCCGTAATTTTTTAAGAGAGCAAGGGCGGTTTTTTTTTTATCTTTTTCCCTATAACTACGTTCTTGAATCGAATGGATTTGTGTCTGCTCAAGCGTAACCGTAAGATTTTGTCAGTGGGAAGGTTTTTTTTCAGTTGTGTACATTATGTACATGTTTGTGTTTAGACACATAGTAGCATTAACCTTTGCAAATTTTTTTTATCTAAACGCATAGTATCAACCCTGGTAGATAAAAAATATTCCATACATTTTTCGAAATGTGTGTATGCAATAAATTATGCACCTTGCACTGAATTTATGTACCTAAAGGAATTAAGTTTGGTTTTAGAATTTGTTGTTAAAGGCTGTGCTTAAATTAAATATGAATAGAGGCAGAAATTTTGAATTTCTTTAGGCGGCAGCTGTTCCCAGGTAGGTTTTTGTCATGATACTTACGACGGTATTAGATTCACGAGAATGTATTTACGTATTCCACTGCTGTGTGTTTGGTGTATAGTGAATTTTTCTCCGGATTAGTTTGACTTTTGAAGAAAGCAAGAATATTTTCGGAATATGTTGGCTGTCGAATCTGATTCGGATGAAACCGGGCCTGACCTAAGCGAAAGTGCTGACAGCGACAAAGAATATTTTCCTGATCAGGAATATGCGAATTTGTATGCTAAAATAGGCGAAAAGATAAATCCAGAACTGAATAGTGACTGTGAATCTTATGATGAGAATGAGAGTGATAATGATGACCAAACGGGCACCTCTAACGAAACTTTGTTTACCAGCAAATATGGTACAAAATGGTATAAGCAAGATACTGCTTTCGCCCATAGTGGAGCCTCTAATATAATTCGTGAATCGTCGTTAATGGGGCCTAACCCAATTAATAGAAATCTATCGCCAGTAGATACATTTTTTTGTATTATGGGCCCTTCCATTAGAGATCAAATTGGTAGGTTTTTCAACAAAAAAACAGAGTTCTTTATCTTTTTTTCGTGCAACCATGTCTGTCAACCGACTCCAAAACATCTTACGCTTTACTCGTTTTGATAACCAGTTTATAAGAGCCATTCGCCAGCTCGAAGATAAGGCAGAAGATAAGGAGATCATCTTCTCGAATCAGAGCCCATTTGAGTCCTTATGAGAACATTACTGTGGACGAGCAAAGCCAGCAAACTATTGTACAAAGATCTGGTGGGCTTACGATGCCTCAACCTTTTAAACGCTGAATGGTCATATTTACACCGGAAAATTAGGGATTGTGCGAACGGATTGTGAAGGATATAGTTGCTCCATACAAAAATACCGATGATTTCCTTCATACCGTATTAGGAAAAGTAGTTAATATTCACATAGATTCCTATATCTACCCCGGTAGATACTATTAACAATTAGAAAAAATGTGAAGAATTGCTCTAAAACAATTTTTTTTTTACATTTTCTGCAATGATTCAAAAATTTTATAAGTGAGTCGGAAGCGCTTCCATATTTGATGAAAACTCGCTGAGTTTAGCAAATGAAAATCGAATTATCTACCCGGGTAGATACTATGAATGCGAAGGTTAAAGTCAGGGCAGGTGCAGCCGTTGCAATGTAAAGGCGTCTGTCGTATTCGTGTAATCGTGTCCACTACAATAAGGCGAAGCAAGGCGAGCACGGGCCAGCTAGTATAAATATATATATATATACAGGGTTTTTCAATAAGAGCCCTACAAAAGTTTTTTTTAAATAAAACAAAAACAGTTTTCGATATCAATGAAATTCTTTATTCCTGTAAAAGCACGTTCGATGCCATTATGTATGGAACTCGATTTCTTTTGCATGGCCACCACGGGCACGCTTGCAGAAGTCCAGACGCTGAACCCAATTTTCGACGGTTTTCAAGCATAAATCGGCCGATACTGCTGCAATTTCACTTTCGATATTCGTACGAAGTTCATCAATCGTCGCGGCATAGACCATAGACTTGACGTAGCCCCACAGGAAATAGTCTAACGGCGTCAAATCGCACGACCGAGGCGGCCAAGCGACTGGACCATTTCGTGAGATAACACGTTCTCCAAACTTGGTTTCCAATAAATTGATTGTGACATTCGCTGTGTGGCTTGTGGCGCCGTCCTGTTGGAACCACATGTCCTCCAAGTCCATATCATCCAATTGGGGCCAAAAATATTCGGTTATCATTGAACGGTAGCGATCCCCATTCACAGTAACGTGCCGGTCTTGATCATCACGGAAGAAGTACGGCCCAATGACGCCGCCGGCCCATAAACCACACCAAACCGTAATTTTTTCGGGATGCAATGATGACTCATGGAGTACGTGTGGATTGCTGCCTGACCAATACCGCATATTTTGTTTATTGACGAAGCCATCCAGCCAGAAGTTATGACGACCATAAATTGGACGTAGCGCTCTTAAGGTTGAGGCAACTGACTCTGAATTTCAGTAGTAAATTTTAATAATTTCGACTCGTTGGCTCGTATATCTTTCCATCATGAAATGGCAAACCTTACTGAAGAGAAATGTCAAAAAACCGCAAGAAAAATATGGCGTCGTTTGCTGTCCCTGTCGCTCTACTTTTGTAGCGTCCCTATTGAAAAACCCTTTATATATATATATGCAATATAACGGATTCTTGTGGACACGATTGAGGCCGCAATTATGAACCGATTTGAATAAAATTTGGTATACACGTTCGTATGCCGAATACCTCGGCTAAGTTCGTAGATGGGCATAATTGGTCCAGAGGGGGGCGGGTTACGCCCCTTTTTATGGCTCAAACGGTACATTTCACAACTCAAATAAATCCCAACTTCCGGTTTTAATATTTTAGTAATATAGTAGATAACAGTGAGCAGAATCCGCCTGCTACCAATTTGGGCGCCATCTTGGGTCCGCCATCTTGAAATTCTTCAAAATTGATTGGATTTCGTTGAAATTGAAAATCCTTACAAATCTTGAGGTAATTAGTACAAATTCGTTTTTAAAGTGGAAATTTTTGTCCGCCATTTTGTTTTCACCATCAGAATAGATGACATAAGAAATCCACCTACATCTTGCGGCTTTTGCCGGAAGGTTCTTTTTTGGATTTGGGAACAACTGAGGTTGAGAATGTGGGTTTTCTGGTGGATCGAAAAAGTGCAATAACTCTACAGGTTAATATACAGCATCCGCGAGTTTCATTTCCTAGTCCAGAGATTTATCTATAGTCTATACTAATATACAGCCTTGGCCAAATGTATTAGGCACCCCTTAAAACTATCAAAATATTCCAAAAAAAAAAAAAAAAAAATCAAAGTAAGCAGATACGATTACTTTTTCATTTTATTAGATAAAATTAATATTTCGTTGGGACCGCCTTTGGCCTTTATGACTGCAGCGACTTTGGTGGGCATAGAGCTGAGTAGTTTGCGGCACTCTTCCGAAGAAATATCGCTCCATTCTTGGTGTAACACATTTTTAAGTGCTTCTTTTGATGTTATTGTGTGCTGCAGGATCCTACGCTTCAGAATAGCCCACAGGTGTTCTATAGGGTTGAGCGCCGGGTACTGCGCGGGCTATTCAAGCAGGTCTATGCTAGTGTCTTTAAACCACCTCATGCTTAGGGCTAATTTGTGGTAGGATGCATTGCCTTGTTAGAATTTGACATTTTCCATCTTGGTATCCCCGAAAATGTTGGAAAAAGAAAGTTGAAGCACATTTTCCAACACATTTTTGTACTTGTAGGACTCCATCTGACCGTCACATACATGCATTTCGCCCACACCGCTATCGGCCATGCATCCCCAGATCATTACACTGACTCCACCGTGCTTGACAGTAGGAAGTACGCATTCTGGGTTGTACTCGTCTTCAATCCTTCACCTCACAAAAGTCACACCAGGGTTGCCAAATATCCGAAAATTGGGGGAAAAAGCATTATTTAAAAAAGATAAATTCGTCTAGAGAATATCAAAATTAGTTAAATTTTGTGATGTCAAAATTAAAAGGGATTCATAAATGAAACGTAGCTCAAAGTTAAATTCGCCTGACCGCAAAATATTGGACCAATCTTCTTCCGTCAAAAGTACATGTTCTTTCGTCCACTCCAAGCGTGCTTTCTCGTTTTTTCCGAGAGCTTCATCTAATGGTTCTGGGAGACATTTTTTTCTTTAATCCTTCAACAACTCAGCAGCAAGCTCAGAAGAGGTTTTGCACTGAGTTTTTAGAGAAGGTCGTATTAAAAATCTGTCCTTCCGACTCATGGTAATCTTTTTCCTCCCAGATTTTTCGCGATTTGTATACTAACCAGTCTGCCACGCGTCTGTCGATTTCGAGCAATGATCGTACACTAATCCTACACCGGGAAAAAATTCATAAAATCGTTGTTGCATCATAAAAGTGCATAATGACCTTTCCTAAAATAAAAATGACTTTTACAACCTCGTATAATGATGCCATAAGTCATACAATTCAAATAAATTAAATACGGGAAAGGACTTCGCAGGGAAGGAAAAAGAAAGGGGTGCCTAATACATTTGGCCAAGGCTGTATAAAATTGTTCATGCGGTTTATGTTTGAAAGGATTTACCTCAAGAACTACTTAGTCAAGGCGGTAGGAAGAAAATTTAATGAAACCATAGTTAGCATATGATAAACCCCACAATTGTGTACCTGGGATGTCCTTTTGGTGCCATGATATTTACCAAATCACCCAAAGACCAAACGATAGTTATCCCTGATGTTAGAAACAAAACTCGCAAAGTAGTTTTCACAAACATTTTTAACAAGAAAAAAAAAATTAAATTTTCAATAAAAATAGAAAATCGCTACGAGCTTTACAGTTCAACTCGAACTGTTAAAAATGTTTGTTAAACAATTTATACACATCACGTGGGTGAAGCCAGCAGAAAATTGTTGATGATGTTGGCTGGGACGTTTATTTGAGTGAAAATAGCTCTGAAATAGCTCGGCCATGAACTTCAAACTGATGAACGTTTAGGTACATTATTTTCTGCCACCCAAACTAAGCATATCTCCCATAACATCGCAAGGGTTACTTGGTATATTTATTCTTCCCTACTCTTTCCATCACGAATATCAAGAAATAAGTAAAAAGAAAACTCCTCTGTCACGTTGAAGATGGACATAAATGTATGTTAATTCTCAAGGACAGGACTTTGATATAAGGCTATCAAATGGATGACTTGAGACAGGCCTTCACTTCATTTGCCGTGTGCCCCGTTGGACAACAGGCTCCTTGGTCTGTTTGAAGCCACCAGCCAAAAGCCCTGCCAGAGCGTCTATCGGGATTAGTGAAGAAAAACAGCAACAAAGAAAAATGAAAAAACTACCCCTGTACAACTGGGCAAAATAAAAACAACACACGACCACGAAACGATATGTACATAAGTGCCGTTGACTACGGTTGCGCATTACCTGCATCTTAGCCCACAGTTATAGTTTAGAAAAACGGTAAAACACGTATTTTATTATTTCTGTTCTAGAATATATCCACCAAATTTAAATTTCAAAATCCAATTTAAATTTTTTTTTTCATACAAACTTGATCACCCTGTAACACCTCAGTCGTTGGAGCTTTACGCTTGTGGCTAGGTCGATGCCGCCGTTCAGCCCATACAGTTCGACATTGTATCTCCTCCTCCATTCACCGTCTATGCAGACGGGACCGAAAATCACCTGAAGAATTTTCTTCTCGAAACAGCCAAGAGCGACCGCATCCGCATTTGACGAAGTCCATGCCTGTGCGCCGTAGAGCAGGACTGGGACGAGTAAGAACTTATAAAGGATCACCTTAGTTTTTCGAGAGAGGGCTTTGCTACTCAATTGCCTTCTTAGCCCAAAGAAACAGCGATTGGCAAGAGTTATTCTTCGTTTAGTCTCAGCGCTGGTGTCGTTGTCTGAGTTTATAGCGGAGCCTAAGTAGACAAAGTCCTTAACTACCTCAAAGTTATAGCTGTCTATAGTGACGTTCTCTCCGAGACGTCGGTGTTGGGTGTCCTTTCTTGTTGACAGCATATACTTCGTCTTGCCCTCATTGACCGCTAAACCCATCTTCGCCGCCTCCGTCCCAATACTCACAAACGCACCAGTGACATCACGCTGCGTTCTTCCGATTATGTCAATATCGTCGGCGTATGCGAGTAATTGGTCGGACTTTTGAAAGATTGTGCCTCTGGTGTTGGCGCGTGAGTTTTGCACAACTCTTTCAAGAGCGATGTTGAAGAAGTCGCATGACAGCGCGTCGCCTTGTCGAAATCCTTTTTTGACATCAAAGGTCTCGGTGAGGTCTTGACCGACCTTGATGGAGCAGCGTGCATTTTCCATCGTCATCCTGCACAACCGGACGAGTTTGGCAGGGATGCCAAAACTAGACATGGCTCTGTATAGCTCGTCTCTATAGATGTGACTGCCAAAAAAACGCTCTTTTTTAGGATTTTCTTGTGGCGTCGCATTAAAATAGTTTATAACAAATGTTTTTTCACGTGATAGATATGTATTTACAGAATCTACTAAAATTTTTTTTATGGCAAAATAATAAAAAATGAATGAGATACAGCAAATTTGGGAGAGGTCCAAAAAAAAAGTGTTTTGCGGTGATCACTGCTGCTCGTCACTGGATCATGGGATTTCAAAAAAAAAAACAAAAGGAATCATTAGTTAATTAAATAATGCTCCGGTTGAACGAAGGAATTTGAAAAATTTTTGAACTTTCACAAAATGGCGGATGTTGAAAGTCAAAATTCTTAATTCGACTACAATTTCGCTCGCATTTTCGGCTATAAAAAAGAAAATTATCGTCCAAAAAAAAAAAATCCTTCGTTCAACCGCAGGACAATTATATACAGAATAAAAGAGAAAAAATTCTAACCGATCGGCTAAGCCGTTCTTAAGTTACAGTGATCACCGACTTCGAAGACATAGTTTCGAGAAAAACGCGTTTAAAGTTTTATGTACGAGTAGTTATGCACTAGAGACGGCTCCGTTCAAAATTATTTATCTCTATAAATAAGTGTACAAACAGAGTGGAGCAGAGAGCAAAGAGCAAAGCGATGAAATCAAACACGTGTAATGAAAGGGGGGCGCACAGAGTGGAGCATCGATCGAAAGTCGAACAAAGCGTCGACAAGAGAGCAAAGCGGCGATTTCAAACATGTTTGATTTCTCCGCTATCATCGCTATGATTTTAGGTGGATTTCGAAGAAATACAGACTATTGCAGAGGTCCTCATGACCCGACTTTCAAAAAATCTGAATGCATGGATTTGTGTACATGGATTGGATGTTACAGCGCAACCGTGGCGAGGAACGGTTCGCATTGTGAGACTTAAGGATAAGCCATCCGTTTTTCGCTGATGACTTACTTCGAACCATCTAAACCGAACTACAGCGAACGCTTGATAGCTTCGTAGTCTTTTATGTTGAAGCAGGGTAAATGTGAACAAAGCAGAAGTAAGGCTAATGTCTCAAACGCCTGTTCAATGCACTCTGCATGTTAGTAGAGTCCTATCGAAACCGGCTCAGAAGTTTAAGTATTTCACAAGTGAAGGAAGGAGCAGCACTGAGTTATCCTGTAGGATTGGTCAGGCTTGAAAAATTTTGTGTGTTTGATCACCTATTGTCATGAGATTTGGGTAATGACACGATTGAGGCAGCAATTATGAAGCGATTTGAATAAAATTTGGTGTACAGTAAATACCACATATTCAAGGAAGGGTACACATTCAAAATATTAGGATCCACTCTTATTCACAAAAGAAAAATGAACTCTTGCTTATTTGCTTCTACTTTGCTCTTTGCTCGGGGAAATTTCGCAGCTTTGCTCTCAGCTCCACTCTGTTTGTACACTAAGGGTCCAATTTGCCTGAAATTTTCAGAGAATACTTTTGAAATATTTTACTTTGAGAAAATGCAAGAAAAAAAAAATTGATTTTTTCAAAATTCATTAAAATCGATGAAGGGGTGGTGGGTATCGATTTGAAGTTCCTGGGTTTTATTCCAAGATCTGCCGCAGTGTGAATATTTGGTCGATGGTGGACTTTCCTGGCCTGAAACCACACTGATATGGACCGATCAGGATGTTGACGAACGGCTTCAGGCGTTCACACAACACGGTAGACAAGATCTTGTAAGCGATGTTAAGAAGACTGATGCCTCTGTAGTTGGCGCAGTTCAGAGAGTCTCCTTTCTTGAGGATCGGGCAACCAATGCTGAGGTTCCATTCATCGGGCATACTTTCCTCCGACCATATTTTACAGATGAGTTGGTGCATGCTCCTTACCAAGTCATCGCCTGCTGCTTTGAACAGCTCGGCAGCTAGGCCGTCAGCTCCAGCAGCTTTGTTGAACTTAAGCTCGTCCAGGTCGGATGGACGGAATTGTTGGTCTTCGTCGTCCAGGTTGAATGGTTCATTCTGCCTGACAGCGGGATTTGAAACGTCGTCGCCGTTAAACAGTTTGCAGAAGTAGTTCTTCCAAATCCTCAGCATCGACTGCGATTCTACTACTATGTTCTCTTGTTCATCCTTGCAGGCTTCGGTTCGGGCTCTGTAGGCTTGACAGGTTCTTTTTACCCTTTGGTAAAACCTCCGAACCTCATTCCTGTTGTGGCATCTCTCTATTTCCTCGATCGTGCGCTTCTCATGCTCTTTCTTTTTCCTCGTGAAAAGCTTGTGTTCGTCTCTCCTCTTCTGCCCGTAGAACTCGCGATTTCGGGATTTCGTGGTAGTGGCCGTGTGAAACCCAGCACATCAGAGGCGGCATCTCTGATGGCATTTTGGCAATGTTGCCATTGGTCTTCAATACTTGATGCTGGCGGCATAGGACCTCTTAAGAGATTGAGAGAGACTCGATCGGAAAAGGATATGGTGATCTCTTGCGATTGTAGCCGTCCGACGTCTAACTTCCTCACAGTATTTCCTTGTCTAGGCGGTGTTCGGGACATCCGCAGTCGTACCTTGGCTACAACAAGGTAGTGGTCCGAGTCAATGTCGCCCCCTCGGAACGTTCGGACATCCATAATACTGGAGCAGTGCCTTGCGTCGATCGCAATGTGGTCAATCTGGTTGACGGTTGATTGATCAGGAGATCTCCATGTTCCTTTGTGGATATCGAGATGTGGGAACCGCGTACTAGCTACGCCAACGTTCCGCCCCGCAGCAAAGTCGACCAGCCTAAATCCGTTATCGGAGGTGGTGTCGTGTAGGCTGTGCTTTCCGAAAGTACTACCAAAGATGACCTCTCTTCCTAGCGTTGCGTTAAAATCGCCTAGGACAATCTTAATGTTATAGCTAGGGCACTGCTCGTATGTCTTGTCCAAGAGCTCGTCGAACCTGTCTGGTGTCGTTGTGTTTCTCCTCTGTGGGGGCATGCGCGCATATCAGGCTAATGTTGGCGAATTTAGCCTTGATGCGGATTGTCGTGAGGCGTTCGCTGTCATACCTGAAGCTTAAGACTTCTTGCCTAAGTCTGCCACCAACGACAAATCCACATCCAAATAAGCGCTGCTTTTGTTGTCGGTAGCAATCGCCGTAGTATATATCGCAGTTTCCCATCCTCTTTTTACCCGGCCCATCCCACCGCACTTCTTGGATGGCGGTTATATCTGCTTTGCAGCAGTTGAGGGCCTCCGCTAATTGCTCGGCTGCACCCGGTCTATTAAGGAACCTAACATTCCACGTGCAGATCCGAAGATCGTTGTCCCTAAGCTATCTCTGTACCAAATTTCATCGAAGTCGGTTCAGTGATTTAGCTGTGAAAACGTAGCAGACAGAGACACTTTCGCATATATAATATTAGTATGAATTAGTATGAAAGTATGTATTAAGTTTATTCATTTGGCCTAACCGTATGAAGTAGGCAAAGCTTGAGATGAGGGATCGAGTCGATTAATAGTATTATAGATTGAACTTGATCTGTTGTCAACTAATGCGGGCGACAGACTGCTGGTATCGATATCATGATATGAATACCACTACATCTGACAGACATAAATTCGTAGTATACTTTGACGTTTCCGCTTCCTAGTATTCATTCAAGGTTGCCCCCGCAAAATGGTCCCATTGGGTTTTGCTGCTATCACTCCACAAATGTAGTTTCACCACACACCAATGAGTTTTTATGTCTCCAGAAAGCATCAAATATATTTTCGTTCTATTTTTCATTCCCTTTTTGATGAGTTTTGCGATTTTTCTTTATTTTTGATTTGTCAAAAATGCGTTTGATTTGGTGAAAAATGATTTGATTTGATGATTTGGTGAAAAATGGCGCTCCAATCAATAGATAGCTTCGGAACGTGGTATACTAGCAAAAATTTGCGAATCTCAATATCAGGTTTGAATCGTGATATAATACTACCTTCAAACGTGGTATGGCAGTGACAGACATGTTGTATACAACGTAGTATTGCTATACCATGGTACTTTTTTAGAACTTGCTATATATTTTACATATCTGTTATTGCTAACTTGGAGAACTGGGATTAATTTACACTTATTGTTTTATTATTTTTGTCATATTTCAGAACGCCATTGCACACTATTTTATTCCTTTGAGCAAAGAGCTCCATTTTCTATTCCTGTGTAGCATTATGAAATATTTAATAAATTTATTGAGGCAATGAGACTTCAACATTGTCTCTGATGGCATGCGTAAGATTATATAATGTTGTAAAATGGTTTTCTTCTTGTCTTTATTTTAAAAAAAGAATAAAAAAAAGGTTTACAAAAAAACTTAAACTAAGCGTTTTGCCAGCGGCAGAAAATACGGAGACCCGGCATGCACCACAGTCCCCTATACTTCTGCTGCCAACAAAAGTAAGTGCTCCTCAGGCAAACACTAGTCGGACCAAGGAACTAATTAAAGAAAATGTAGGTCCTGGCCAGTATTTGTCTGAGGAAGTCCTCACCTTCTTGCTTCTAAATACAGAGTGAATTTTGCCTTTAATTTGGCACTCCTTTTATACTTCTCAAGCACGCAAAAGCTAACTTTCCTTCGAACGCAAAAGGATCAGGCCACACCTCTTTTCATAGGAAACTTTTCACCGAGGGTGAGTCATCATGGTGACTCATTGTGTGTCGCAGTTGAAGTTCCCGGTCAGTGTGCGTTCGAAAGAAAAAATACACAATCGACACATACGTGTGCTTTCGAGTAACAACAAAAATACATAAATTTATGTATGTGCAAAACAAATCAATGAACACAGTAGTGTATAAAAGAACAAGTACATATAATAATAAAATAATGGTGAACATAATGTTTAAAAGAACAAATAAACAAAATAACGAATAGATTAACGTATATATATATATGTGCATAAGCTGGCCGCTACAATGTGTTATCTATGTCAGACCTATGATAAATATCAACAAGTGATAATGCATTGACAATGCAACATCCTGCCTGACAGCGGGATGTTGGTCTTCGTTGCTGTTATACAGTCTGCAGAAATAGTTTTTTCAAATTCTCAGCACCGACTGTGACTCTACTACGAGGTTTCCTTCTTCATCTCTACAGATTTCCGTACGGGTTCTGCTTCCGTGACACGTTCTCTTTACCTTTTGGTAAAACTTCCGTACGTTATTCCTGGAGTATAATCTCTCAATATCCTTGATCGGGCGCTTCTCATGCTCTTTCTTTTTCTTTTGGAGAAGTCGGTGTTCTTCCCGTCTTTTTTGCTCGTAGAGCTCACGAGCAGCTCTCGTCCTTCTCTGCAGCGCCGCTTTTCTTTCTTTTTCTTTTGGAGAAGTCGGTGTTCGTCCCGTCTTTTTTGCTCGTAGAGCTCACGAGCAGCTCTCGTCTTTCTCTGCAGCGTCGCTTTTCTTGAAGGTCTTTGTTTAATTGGCCTTTTTTTAGATATATATTTCGTTAATTTCTATAAAGAGTAATCAGCCGATTTATCGCTTGATAAATCAGAACAATACAGATATTTTTTTTATTAATTGATTTTAATAATCATATAATTTCTTTTGTAAAAGTTTAGTGATTTTATTTAATTCGGTTTTGTAAGCTGGATAACAAATTGTTGCCATTTCCTTTGAACTTTTCTCCGAAATAAATTTTTTTTTACTTCAGTTGTTTTGGGTAGTTAAGACTAAGAGATCTTCTTTCTATGACGGTATTTACTGGAACAATCAAGGGAATATGAATACCCTTATAATGTTATATACACACCGCGAGCGAGGTACAGTGGTTTGAAACTCAGGTTTCGTTAAGTTTTCATTCCAAGGGTGGGTCCAGGCTAGCTGGGGACATTTGTGGTGTTTTTTTGTCATTGCTATATAAGTCACAGGAATTTTTTCGAATCTCCTGATGTCATACTCAGTGTTCGCTCAATCAACTCTTCAAGCCAAAAAACTCTACTGCCAGTGTTATGCCTTCGCAGTAGAGTCGCCATCAGCTTTCACAGTTGATCGATTTTATTTATTTGAGAAATAAATGTTTTTCCGACATCAGGAGTTGAACCCGGACTTTCAGCGTGACAAGCGATGATGCTAACCACTGCACCATGGCCACCCCCAAACTGAAACAATTTAAATTGCTTAATATCGTAAAACTCGATTCATTAATTTCATAATTTTTAAAGCACCTTTTATTTATTGATGCTGATAATCTGAAATTATTTCAACTATCCTTACTTAATAATGTCACTTATTTTTTAACCACAGGTACTTGTATTCAGTATACCTTACGATATCTTCTGAGTTAAAAGCCCAAATGAAAGGCACATTACTACAAACAATAAATACATAATTAATGTAAAGCATGACTCAGGTGTATTTCATATAATTAATAATATTTATTTTTGTTTTGCAGGAATATGTTGGTCCCGGTGAGCAAGAAGCGGATAAACCCTCCAAGCAGGAGTATAAAATTGCCAAATGGCTCCGCAGCAATGTAAAGACTAAAAAAACAAAATTTCTTAGTCACAATGTGGAATACTTCACAGCAAATAAAGCCATTGACGCTCTTATGAAATCAAAATTTGCCACTGGCGAGGAGCCAATATTTTTGACGCGTGAACATGCAATTACATTGCTCGACACAATGCTGGAGCACAAGTTTTTCCATCGCGCAAAGAAGGTGCCCGTTTGCATTGAAGAGCTCCGATCCGGCAAAACTACAAAGCCGAAAGACGTTGTCAACAAGGACGTTAAAGACTCGACAGATGAGAAACCTAAGGAGGAAAAGATCGAGAAAGGTTCCGCCGCAGAAAAAGTAACAGATGCAGAAAATAGTCATGTAGAAACTGGCCCCTCTACAGATGATGTTCAAGGAAAGGAAAAACGTAAGCGAAAAATTCGCCTGGATATGCACCCAGAACAGGTGTTCGTCGACGGATCAGAGGCCTATGTTTGGATTTATGATCCTATTCCAATCCACTACTGGATATATGGTTTAATATTGTTGTTGGGAGCTATTGTGATATGTCTGTTCCCTTTGTGGCCGCTGGTATTACGCAAGGGTGTATACTATTTAAGTGTAGCGGCTGCTGGATTCCTAGTATTTATATTGGCATTGACCATAATCAGACTCCTTGTGTTCACCTTAGTATGGGTGGTGACAGGTGCCAAATTGCATTTCTGGATTTTCCCCAATCTAACAGAAGATGTGGGTTTCTTTGCGTCATTTTGGCCGCTATATGAGGTGAGTTTAATGGAATGGAGAGTAAACGAAGTTGACTAATATTTTTTTATTAAATTTTTTAGAGTAAGTATATTTGTGAAGCTAACAAGGATAAAAACGATAAAAAGGGAAGAAAAAAGAAGAAAGAGAAAGATAGCGACGATGGCGAAGACACTATTGGAGACGTCCCACCTCTAGAGTCCGAGAAAATTGAACAAATCAAGGAAAATGACGCGGATATGCTTCTTAGACGAAGAAATGTTGGCGACAGCAGTGCTGGTGACAACAGTGGAGCTGAAAGCAGTGATTGTCAACATGATAATTCTGATGCCAAAGGGTAAGACAAAGACAGAGCTTGATGGGAAAGAAATAAATATCCTGTGTTTTCGTATTATTAAAGCTGTATGGGGAGCAATGTGCTTCGTCTTAGATAAGTGTTTAATTGGAAGACAGATTCAAAATTATTAATCATTACTTGAAATTCCCTGAAGTGCTTTTGATTTCATTGAAACATATCAACCAATAATTCCAGTTCACCGAGACATCTCAAAGGTAATTAATTTGAAAATAACTATGAAGCGGAAACGATATTTCATACTGGCATTGGAAATTCCTCAATTGATAAAACCTTTTTCGGTATTATTGTTTACTTTTTACGTAATTTTAAATCATGGAGGAACGTATCCAGAAACATAAACTTAACTTAGCACTCCAATGATTCGGTATATACTATGTTTCAGCCGCTTATAAACTCGGTTTTAAAAAAGTCGGCACAAAAAATTTATTAAATCACAGGATTTACCATACAAAGCTCATTTCAGTGCAAGTAAGAGTTTCTCAAAATGAAGTCTTTTTTTTAATGCACATCGAATTCAAAAAGTCATTTTTAACAGCTGCTTGAAATAACAAGTCTCAGTCAGCACAATCCGAGCGGCATTAACCTCTCGAGACATTCGAACTTTTTTTAAAATAATTTTTGACGAAATATCGAAATAATAGTGGTAGTAATAGGTAGTACAGCCCGCGCAACAAAAAAAAAAAGCTGCAGGAGTTACATCAGCACCGAACATTACTTCGACAGTAAGTGCTTATGTTTGTTTCTGCAGCGGAAACGACATTGAACATATAAAAGCTAAGTATGCAATTCAATAATAAAAAAGCTAATTATAGAAATGTTCCGTCTACCGAACATGTTGTTTTTTGTAATTTATTGTGAGTAATAAAGAAACAGAGTGAATTCAAAAACGTCAAAAAACTGCGCAGTGTTGCGGTAACACAACAGGCTTTGTGTTACTGTTGCACTGCACCTGCACTGTTGCTGTTGCCCTGCGTATTTTATTTTATGCGTGTTTTTTTTTTTTGATAAATCTATGTAGGCTAAGAAAATATTTTCTTTGTTTATTACACTAACAACTAAGCCTGTATAGAATGACGAAATCTGGATAACTATCCAGCCTTAATTCCTTAGCCGCGATAAAAACTGTGCTACCAAACTACTTTTTTTTTCAATTGTTATCAACAAACGTTATCGAAATGTTAAAAATGGCATTACAGCCGTCATTTATAAGGAAAAAATTGCCGAAGAGGCGCTTTACTTCTAACGAAAAAAGGTAAAAATTAAACAAATAAAATCTAATATTATTTTGTTACATTGTTTTAAATCTGCCCGATCTATTTTTCTAAGTAAAGAAAAGAAAAAAATGAATAGCAGAAGCGTAACAAATGTCATTACACAAAGTGGTGCCAAACTGCGATGATAAAATTCCTTAGCCTCGATAGGCGTTTTTTTTGCGCATACTTTTCTTAGCCTATAGGCGTGTTTTTTTGGTAAATCTATATAGGCTTAGAAAAGTATTCGCAAAAAAACGCTAAGGAATTTTATCATCGCTGTTTGGCACCACTTATCCAGATCTCGTAATTCTATACCGGCTTAGTTGTTAGTGTAATTAACATGGAAAATATTTTCTTAGCCTAATAGATTTACCAAAAAAAAACACGCCTTTTGATATTAATGAATAGTTGTGTTCCAAAGCTGTTCACAATAGAAAAAATAGAGGGATTAGTCAAGTGTTTTGTGTTGAATAATATTATGAAAAAGTTAGAGTCGAAACAACATTTCTTAATAAAACATGTTAAGAATAGGAAGAATAAAAACACGAAGAAGGGTAAAGCTGTGATGATTTACTCCAGAACGATAAAGCATTATTCCGATGATATATTTTCAAGCATTTCACGAAAAATAAATTAATCAAATAAATATTTGCATATTATGTAAATAAAACATTGTTGTATATGTATATGTATGTTACCCTTCATTCGTTTTCCGCAGACTTATTGAATAATAATACATAATAATATCTAACAAGAAAACCTTAATCGCAACAAAACAAAGCAACAGGAAAAGTTCTGATCCACAGATTACTCTGTTTTGACGGTTGGTTGCGTTGGTGTTGCAAAAAAAAACTCTTGATTTGAGTAGTACTGCCAACATATTGCGTTTTTCTCGTTGCTTTTTTGTTGCTGCAACACTGCGGCAACACTGCATTATTGAATTCACCCACACTCTTAAGAGTGAGTTTTCTGTATTTTTTTTTTTTTTATTCCTAATAGTTGATTATAAAATCAAACCTTATAAATGGCGCAGTCGGAATTGAACCTAAACGTTAAATTGTTTTTATTGACATAGTGACCAATAACACAGGCCTGCAGTTGTTTGTAAGCTGAGGGTCATTTTCAAAGTAATTTTTTTTTGTGTAGAATCTGAATCCGGAGTCAGAATTGTCCCATCACGTCAAGATTTTGAGATATTTGAAGATATGTACCCAAAAAATGATGTTTTTGGCTAGAGATGTTAGATGTTAGATGTTAGAAATTGGGGTGTGTGTTTGTGTGTGTACACTGCGACCTATTTAAATCTATTGTGCTCCCCCATGCTCATATTGGCCGATATATCTCGACCTAGAGAACCTCCTCCAATCCAATCGCTCTGAGAAATCGGAGTATCTGGATTGGGTCCAACGAAGGGAGGTCCATTTCAAGGAAAGTGTACGCTCCCAGGTGAACTCTTCTTTTGTGGATCAATGCTCCACAGTCCATAAGGAGGTGTGACGGAGTCTCCTCGGCATCGCTGCAGAATCTGCAGTTTCCGTTTGCTTCTAGTCCTATTTTCCTGAGATGCTCCCTGAGTCTGCAATGGCCCGTTAGGAAGCCCGTTAGAATGCGAAGCTGGTTTTTGCTAGTACCTAGGCAGGCCTTGCTCCTCCTTCGGTCGTAGTTCCCGAGGAGTTCCTTCGCCTGCCTTAGTCCCGTGAGTGTTTCCCATAGCATCCTTCTTTTGCACTCTTCCTCTCTTCTCAGTTCGTCTTGGATTCGATGCGGTCCCAGCCCGCAGAATGGTTCGGGTCCAACAAATGGTGTTTCTGACCCTTTCCTTGCCAGTTCATCGGCTGCCTCATTTCCCTCTATTCCTACATGACCTGGCACCCAGTAGAGGGTGACTTTATTGTTTCGGCCAAGTCTGTTTATCTTTTCTAGACACTCATAGACCAGTTTGGACCTGAATTCGTAGGAACTCAGCGCCTTGATAGCAGCCTGGCTGTCTGATAAAGTCGCGATATTTTGCTCGTGATATCTTCTATTCAGGCTTATTTGTACACATCTTTCGATCGCGTATACCTCTGCTTGAAAAATGCTGGGCGATGTTCCCATTGGCTCCGAGAACTTGGTTCGGGGCCCGTATACTCCCGCCCCGGTGCCCGTGTTTGTTTTGGAGCCGTCGGTGTACCATTTGATGGCGTTGTGCTCAAATTGGTACACCCTGTCGTTCCCTTCTCTTCTACTGCTCAGTTCTATATTGAAATTCTTTTCAAAGCAGTATTTCTTGATTGTGTCGTCTCTAGGCCAGTCTAATAGTGGGACTGTTTTGGAGAGGGAGTCTCGCTCTTTGCTTGCGATGCTTTTGCCCCTCCCCACTCCTTCTTTAACAATTCTTAGGATTGTTTCCTTTGCGACCCTTTCCAGCACAATGTGAAGGGGGGTGAGCCCCAGAATCACCTCTATTGCAGCGGTGGGACAGCTTCTCATTGCTCCTGTGATGCAGATGCATGCCAATCTCTGCAGTTTTTCCAGGGCTCTCTTTGCTGGTTCGTCCTGCTTAGCTTGGTTCGTCCTGTCCAGGCTACTGCCCCATATGTTATGATGGGTCTGACCATCATGATGTACATCCACCTCAGCATAGCTGGTTTACATCCCCAGGATTTTCCTAAGATACGCCTGCATATCATGAGTGCTCGGGTGGCTTTGCACACTACCGACTCCATGTGGGCCTTCCATAGAAGTTTACTATCCAGTGTTATGCCTAGATATTTGACCTGTTGTTGAATGTCAATTGTGGTTCCACCTAGTAAGATCGGTTGCATGTGTCTGAGTTGCCTTCTCCTAGTGAATGGTTCTATCGTGGTTTTTGTGGGATTAATTTTGAGTCCCACTGATACACACCGTTCTTGAGTTACTCGTAATCCTCTTTGGATTATACTGCTGGGGGTGTCTTCAAATGTTCCCCTAGCTATGATCACTATATCGTCCGCATAGCCTTGGCAGTCTATGCCGATTCCCTCTAGCTTTTGCAGGAGCTCGTCAACCACCAGACTCCACATTAATGGGGATAAAACTCCTCCCTGTGGACACCCTCTGGTTGTGTTTACTGTGATGGTCTTAAGCCCCACCACAGTTTCGGCTGTCCTGGTTCTCAGCATCTCACGCACCCAGTTGGAAATTGTGCGGTTTACTCCTTTCCTTTCAAGGGCCTTTCCGATTGCCTCATGCGAGGTATTGTCGAAGGCTCCTTCGATGTCTAGGAAAGCACAGATGACTGTTTCTTTGTGGTCCAATGCATCCTTGATTAGACTAGTTAGCTGGTATAGTGCGGTTTCCGTGGATTTCCCAGCTTGATACGCATGTTGCCTGCAGTGAAGAGGTATTCTCTCCAGCACAGTTGTCCTCAGGTAGTTGTCTATGACCTTTTTCATTGTTTTCAATGTGAATGAGGTCAGGCTTATTGGTCTAAAGGATTTCGGTGAGGTGGTGTCTTTCTTTCCCACCTTTGGAATGAAAATTACCTTAGCTCTTCTCCATGTACTCGGTATGTACCCGAGGGCTAGACCGCTCCTTATTACTCCGAGGAGGTATGGCATAATTGTACCTTGCCCTCTCTGTAGGAGAGCGGGGAATATGTCATCTGCCCCTGGTGCCTTGTATGGCTGAAAGGTATTTAATGCCCAATTCAGTCTTTGTTCTGTGCAGACATTTGCTGCTACCTTCCAGTCTTCCCTGTTTGGTCTACTGGTGATATCAGTTGGGCGTGAGGGGTTCAGTATTGAGCTTCCCGGGAAGTGAGTTTCCAGTAAGAGCAGTGCTCTTTGCTCCTCATTCGCAGTGTGGCTTCCATCCTGCCTTTTCAGTGACCAGGTTGCATCCGATTTGTCCCTGGACAGCGCCTTGTGTAGCCTGGCCGCCGCAGGTGTAGATGCAATGGTCTCGCAGAAAGCTCTGAAGTTGTTCCTTTTCGCTTTCCGTATCTCCTTATTGTACTCGGTTAGAGTTACTTTGTATCTCTGCCAGTCTCCGTCGCTTTTGGCTCTATTAAAGAGCTTGCGAGCTTTAGATCTCAGGGCGCCTAGTGTCATATTCCACCATGGCGCGTCCTTTTGTGCTCTGGGGGTGGATGGAGGGCAACTGGTTTCGTATGCCTGCACCATGGCCCTGTTGAGCTTCTCTAAGTTCTGTTCTAGTTCAAGAGGGTGTCCCGCCCCCCTTTTCACACTGCCGTTGGTTAAATTCCACTCTAGTGTATTGTTGTATAACTCCCAGTCGGTTTTGCGCGGGTTTCTCCTGGAGGTACCTTCTCCAACATTGCCTACTATATCGAACCTTATTATTCTGTGGTCCGACATCGACGGTTCGTCTGAGACTCTCAGCCACCTATCCAGTCCCTACAGCTACTACTACTAAGAGTTATATCAAGAACCTCTTCTCTAACCCTGGTTACGAACCCCCCTATTTAGCATTTCTAAATTTTCTTTTATAATATATTCTAAAAGGTACTCACCCCTTTCGTGGGTATCTGTGCTACCCCATTCCGTGCAGTGGGCGTTAGCGTCACAGCCCAGAATTAGAGGTATTTTGCTGCTCCTGCAGTGCTCCACCAGCCCTTGGACCTCTAAAGGCGGTATTGTCCCGTCTCCAGCGAAGTAGGCTGAGGCGATTACGCAGCTGCGGTCGATGCCCTCTATGTTAAGGGTGGCCTGTATGGCGCGTTATGTACTCTGAAAGACAAATAAAGTTAATATCTTTTCTTATTAGGATGCAAGTTCTGGGAGAGGCCTGCCTGTCGTCCCAAATCACCTTCGCATTCTTACTCGTCAGTCCTCTAATTTGGCCCCTGTAGATCCAGGGTTCTTGAATCAGCACAAGCCCTAGGTGTTCTTTAATAAACAACCTCGCTATGACGGCTGATGCCGCCTTAGCGTGGTGAATATTGGCCTGTGCGACGTGGATGCCAGTTCTAGCATCCATGGTGGGACTGCTGGTTTTGCTGAGGGGTCTGTGCCCCCTCTAGCTCCTCCTCCTCTGTCAGAGGATCCACTTGGAGATCCTTTATATCGAGGGTGGCGAGGTCCATGCCCTCAAGCTCTTCCTCGATATGGATCTCCTCGTCTTCCTCCTGGGGTGCGGTATCGTTAGCCACCACCTTCTCTACTATCATAGGTACAGGGTCGGGTTGGGGAGCCGCTGAAGAAGTAGATGGTTCTTCTCCCCGGGCATTGCCGGGTTCTTGCTTCCTCAGCCCTGATACCGGGATTTTCCCGAACCGGTACCTGATTGAATGCCCCTCTTTGGCGATGTTCTCCGCCGCTCTATCGTCGATGAGGATCGAGAGCATCTGCCCTTTCCCTTCTTCTCGACTGCTCATTATCTTCCAGAGCTGGGTATTGAGACCCTCATTCTGGGCTTCGATAAGGGCCAGAAGCTTTTTCCTATCCTGCCCTGCGCTTCTGGGTAGGAAGACGGATATCGTGTGGACTTTAGGAATTTCACTTCCCACACACGCCGTGAGTTCCACCCCCTTCCACGCGCTCAATTTTCCGGCAGTCAATAGGAGCCATTTTGCCGTTTGCTCATTCTCGCAATCCACCAGTAGCAAGCCTGGTCGAAAGTATATGCCCTCGAATTGGAGTTTAGTCTCCCACCCGAGGGCTACTTCCTCTACTATGGCATCCTCTAGCTTGGTCAGCTCTGCCGCACTTAAGGTTGTCTGCGGGTATTGCTTCGGGAGGACTGCCACTCGCGTGTTCTTTAGTGCTCCCGCATAGCTGTGGTCGGTGCTGATGCCCGTCTTCCTTCTCTTGACGGGTGGGGCGGTGCTGGGTCCCGCTGCACCTTTGGGACCGATTTTTGCCCGCTTCACATCCTCTTTCTCTGGAGGGGTTATGGCGTCCCTCCCCCTCTTGTTCCCCTCTTTGTTTGGGGTTGGGGTCAGCTCCTTATTTGGTGCCCTCCTATCGTCCGCCTTTCTCCTAGCTTCTTCAGGCTTAAAGCCTTGAGCCAGGAATCTTAGGTACCATTTAGCACCCGCACCGCTGAGACCTTTCCTCAGCGGGTCATCGAGTGCGCCTGGTTTCCCTAGAGCCGGTAGGATTGGAGGTTTCCGAGGCCTTCTTACCCTTCCCCTGTCATCCTTCTCTGATTCCTTTTTGGCCGGTTGGGAGGTATTCTCCCTTTTCTCAGTGGATTTTGACACAGGGTTGGCCAGAGGTTTCCTCTGGCTCTCCCTATTCGCCCAATCCTTGTCTCGGCCTTGTGTTGGTCTAGGAGGTGTTCTCCTACGGCTAGTACCTGGTCTGCCGTCATTTTCTCCCTGGCGATCTCTCTCCAATCGATCAGCCAGTTCTGTCGCGGTAACATCCCGCATAAGTTTAAAATGTTTTTCTTTGTTTTTCATGTGTGGTCCCACGAGTAGCTAGGGAAATAAAAGTCCACCACATCAGAGCCCCGCTTGATGTGTAGTTGCTGATTTGTTGCTATTCAGCCATGTACGCTTCGGGGAGCTGGCTCCCGCGCGGGCTGAGTGAATGAGCAACTATCAGCAACTACAGTAAGGGTTGGTTCGCGATGGGCTTTTACAGTGGAATTGTTTTCCTTCATCATTGCTATCACCTCATTCACCGCAGAAGCACAGTGATAAAGTTCTTTCGCTGTGCGGTGCTGCGGCTCCCCCTATCCACCACCCGGGGACGCGCCTGGTAGGGAACCCACCCCCCAGGTGGGTTGGCTAACTTTGAGGTTATGTACAGGGTGCGTAAATTTTTTCTGGTCTCTATCTCCAGTTACTTAATTTAGTAGTACTCTTAAGGCAGTATTAAACGGTCAGCCAAATCGGCTGACGTCAGCCAACGTGACGTCAAAATTACGAAGGAAGTCGTCCTAAATTTGGCTGATCCTTAATAGCCTGATTTTTGTGTCAGCCATCGTCACCTACTGTCAGCCACTTTGGGAAATTTGGCTGATGGTGGCTGGCGGATCAGCCGATTTTGGCTGACCATCTAATAGCATGATTGTGACGTTTGTCTGCCGTCAGCTACATTTTGCACAGCCAGCCAAGCCGTCAGTCACTGTATCGCATCAGTCAATACAGGAATTCGCGTCATGACCGATGACGTTGACAACCATGTCTGATTTATCAAATTCAAATACATAATATATCACACCAGGTTGTTTTCTGTTTTTCTTTTGTCTGTAGTGAACAGAGTTCGAAAAAAAACACTAACGTACCGTACCGTACCTTAGTGTTCTGTACTGTACACTTCTGAGAACAGTACACAAACACAAACCCTACGAATAGTTCACAAACACTACGTCCTCTAATAAAGTTTGTGTACGCGTACGCAAACTCTACCACGCCCGATAGAGTTTGTGTACGCGTACACAACCCGAATACCGTACGTACCGTACGTTTAGTGGTCTTTTGAGTTCGGATATTGATTTTGTTGTTGGAAAAAGAAACGATTCTCTACCGAAAAAGATCACGTACGAACGTTTAGTGTACCGTACCGTACCGTACCTTAGTGTTCTGTACGGTACACTTCTGAGAAAAGTACACAAACACAAACCCTACGAATAGTTCACAAACACTACGTCCTCTTATAAAGTTTGTGTACGCGTACTTTAAGAGTTTGAGAGATCGATTGCAATTTTTTTTCTCAAAGTTACGGCTATTGAAGTAAAGTAAGCAAAGCAGTAAAATAGTTCTGTGTAATAAAGTAAATTCAAATACTCATCCCTGTATGGGGCAATACTTTGTAATTTTAAATAGCCGAAACGTTGAGAAAAAAAATTCGAAATCAATCTCTCAAACTCTTAAGAGGCCTCTACCCAAAATGTCGAACTCAGATTCGAACTTAGCGTAAAAAGAAACCAAACAGAAAAGTTAATTGTATAAGATAAATGATAAAAATACGGGATAGAGATTTTCGAAAATTTCTAGTTTATTTACACAAAAACAAACGGCAAGGGCCCACGACGACGTTGGCTTTGCTTTGTCATCGAACAAAAAATGTTGAATGAATGTATTATGCATGTATCATAGTATGTATTTGTGTATAGTTACTCTTTTTTTCATTATTTCAGAATTTTCTAATGTTGTTGTATTATTAATTTTGTTTGATTTCATTAGTTTGAGGCCATTTTTTCATAATTTTTTTTTTTTAAATATGTACATACATATATACTAAAAACATACATGTGTATGCATCCTGTACATATCCATATGTGTCAGGTTTAAAGTTTGAACTAAATAAGCTCGAGCCAAATGTTGTTGGATACTTTTCTGCATTCGATGACTTTGAATTATGCGTTTCGTTCCAGACGACCCTTGTCTTTCCATCAGCAATTGATTCTTCTGTAGTCTTCGTAGTTTTTACCAATTTTACTGGAATTTTTTCGACTTTCGGAGAACGCCAAAAAGTTGTCTACAGTCTCATTTGCTGCAAGAATGACGGCAAGAATGTTGCTGTTTGTAGGAAACCCAATCGCCAATAGAGGCCCTGATCGGAGACGGGAGGAGACCCAACGCAGGTTCAGGTCTTGAGAAAACATCCTCTGAGCTCTCATTTCCAGAGATCCCAGTGTGACCTGGGACCCATACAAGAGTCAAAGAGTTCAGCCTTGCTACCGAATTCAGAGAGTTCTTGTATTCTCGCACTATCTTGGAACTGGTTAATGGGTTGAGCAAGGTCTTAAGCGCAGCCTGGCTATCGCTACAGACGCAGATACTCCGATGCCTCAACATTTTCTTATCAATATAGTCCGTGGCCGTTAGGATTGCAAAAATATCTGCTTGGAAAACAGAGGCATGCTTGCCTAACGAGTAGTGAAGTCTGGTGTTGTCGGTTTATACGTAGATACCTGGACCGGACCCATGACTGGATTTGCAACCATTCGTGAAGTTCGACTGCAGCCCAGTCCAGGATTGGACTTTTGCCGAAGCCAGTCCTGAAAGCAAGGAAAGTCGCCTTTAAATTTGCACAGCAGCTGAAGTTCTGGTGTCATTGTATCAGACGGCATATCCATGGAACTATGGTCGTAGTCATCGAAAACCAGTGCGCCTTGGATGTCTTCGACTTGACATGCTTTCCCCAAGGAATTTTTTATCAAAGACCACTTCTGATTCAGATCGGTCACAACCTTTCTTCTCATTAAAAGAACAAGCTCAGTTTTCAGAAGGTTGAACGAAAGTCCACTCCTAGTGCGCCATTCATCGACCATGTCAAAAGCCGCCTGCGCGTTAGCGCAAACAGTATAGCCATGACCGGACAGAAACTATGGCAACATCATCCGCATATGAAGCAACAACATCATCTTGCCCTCAGAAGGGAACCGTCAATCCCATACTCCTGCAATACACACCAGAGTTTACCTCTAGGGACCCGATCATCATCATCCCAGCTTAAACACAGACGGCAACGAACCTATCTTGTGCGGGCTGAAGTTCGGTCTGGGTGAACGTAAGGATGACCAAGTCATCAGCCAACAGAAGATGACTTATCTTTAAGTCTCCCAATTCGAAACATTCCTCACCACGGCTGCGCTGTAACATCCAATCCATATACACTATGAAAAGCAGAGGTGACAGAACGCACCCTTGGTGAAACCCAACGCCCACAGTGAAAGGTGTCGAATTAACGCCGTTCATAACGAATTAACCCTCAGAAGAGAACCGTCAATCCCATACTCCTGCAATACACACCAGAGTTTACCTCTAGGGACCCGATCATATGCTTTCCCCAAATTCACAAAGCAACAGCATATAGGTTTGGCATACTCCCAAGCCTTTTCAAGTACTATTCCGAGTTAACAGCTGGTCGGTTGTGCTTCTACATGGACGAAAGCCGCACTGCTAATCGCCCAACTTGGACTCGACCACAGCTCTGGAACGCGCTTCCAACACCTTTGCAAGACTTTTCCGGGAAGACTTAAAAGAGATATACCCCTATAATTGAAGCAATCCCTCTTATCCCCTTTCTTAAAAAGAGGAAAAACCACCTCAGTTTGCCAATCGCCAGGTGTTTTACCGCATTCCCAGGCCACTTTAATGACACGAGAGAGCCATTCCACTCCCTCTTTACCCAAAACCTTGAGCATGTCTGGCCGGATTTCATCCACACCAGCAGATTTGCCAACTTTTAGCGCTTTAATCGCCAAAGTCACCTCTACGGTGGGACTATTCTCCGCCCTACTTAAAACCATGGGTCTGCCATCCTAAGTGCCCTGTTCGGGATTGAGCAGCTCCGAAAAGTGCTCGCCCCATCTTCATAAGATGCCCTTCAAAACTTTAGAAATCAAAATAGGTTTTCTTTTACAAAATAACGAAACGAAATATTACGTAGAGATTTCTAAACGCAAAGAAAACAACAAAACTTACTTTTGCATGCATACATATGTACATTCTTTATCCTTCATTAGTATAGAATAGTACAATGTACAACACTCAAGTCAACCTAACACAAATGAAATATTTTTCGAAATTGAAAATAAAACTTCTCCGTTGTCATAATGGCGCTCATCATCATAGTGCTCCAAAAGCGAACTAAAAAGTAAATGTACACGCTATAAACCGTTGAAATTTGGAAATTAATAATAAAAAGAGTTCACGGAAAATGCAATATTTTTCAACAAAAACTGTGAAAATCATTTATATATTTGTCTTTAAATCAATTAACAAAATAACAATTCATCGCCTGATAACAAATTATATTTAAAAAAAATTCAATTTACATACGAAATTCATAGTTCAATTTCACAAATTTCTTTGATTTTCAAAACTAAATGTTTCAAAAACTAGATCGTATTTCAAAATTCGCTTCGACCACATTGGAGATCTATTCATTACCTATTGATAGAATCTAATATCATGAAATTCGTTAAACGTTTCACTATTCAAAAGTTGCACGCCGTATTGCAATTTTACCAAAAATCTCGAAACATGGCTTTTTTTTTTTAAATAAATCGTAAACGGAAAACATTTTCAAAAATCTGGTCGGTCATTTTGTAGGGAAGACTTCATTCTTCAAAATGCTTTAAAAATCATTTCAATAGGTTCAGTGAGAGCTTCAAAGACTTGCACGCCGTTT
Organism: Matsumyia berberina; assembly: GCA_917880715.2. Lineage (NCBI taxonomy): Eukaryota > Metazoa > Arthropoda > Insecta > Diptera > Syrphidae > Matsumyia > Matsumyia berberina. The sequence continues at coordinate 93,812,119 of OU862870.1, forward strand.
CTACAATTTTCCCTTTTTGTTCGTTTTTTGGGTAGAGGCCTCTTAAATTGAAGAGTAAGAGTAGTACTAAATGATTTAGCTGAAGAAAACCTCAAAGTTAGCTAAAAACGTAATTTTTTGGGTACATAACCTCAAATATCTCAAAATCCTGACGTGATGGAATAATTCTGATAATTCAGAGTCTACGCAAAAAATTACTTCGGGAATGACCCTCAGCTTTTCACCTGTGTAATTATTAAAAAGAAAAAAGAAAAATGGAAAAGTGACAATTAAAGAAAAGAAAGTGTTTTTATGCGGAGCAAATTAAATTAACTTTTCGACCGTAACAAACACAATCTCAGTAAAGTGAAAATGGAGGAGTTGATGAACAAGATTCAGTACTTACAACAAATAGTCATGCAACAGGAGCAACAATTTTGTCAACACTAAGAACAGGTCCAGCAGATACAACAATCGATTCAGAACGAACAACAGCAGCAATAACGAGTGCAACCGCAGATTTTGCAATTAAGTCCTGAAAGTGTCTTGAATTAATTCAGGCACCTGAACGCATTTAAGGGAATAGATGAGTTTCCCTTATCGTCATTTATAAGATCAGTGAAGACAACGTTATTACTATGTGACGACGACCACCAACTAAAATACTTCGGGAGAATAGTTATTATCACTGAAAAAATTCAGGGAGAACCCGAAACGATCGCGAATCGAGCAGCATAACTAAACTGAGGCAACAATTCCAACCACGCAGAAGATTGTCGGGCTGTAAAGTTTACTAATTTAAGTGAATTATTCAATGAATTTAGTAAAGCCAGTTATAAAGGAAATGAGTTATACGAATTTGATGAAAATAAACCGGAAAATGTAGATAGCGACCTTAAAGAAATAGATACTAATAGAAAAAGGAGACGGAAATATTAGGGCTGAGAATGCTAGGCTTAGATAATTATTGTATGACTGTAGAACCATAGATAAAAAGCAAATCTCAGAAAGCCCCAACCACCAACGACAGTTTCGAATAAAACCAACTTTTAATAATTGCAATAACTCAAACCAGTACAGAACAAAAAAATTCCTACAATAACTCAAGAAATCGGTAATGTTCAGAAAACCGAAGTTCAAAATTTGCCCCAGAACATAGCCTCCGATGATCAATTAACTTTTACACATGAAATAAATTACGAGATTATTACCAACACAAGTAATCTTCAAAAATGTATAGGTACCCAAAGGCACAAGAATCTGAAATAAAGTCCCAAATTAATGAAATGTTAGAACAGGGAATAATAACGGAAAGCAATTCTCCTTATAAAAGTCCACTTTGTATAGTGCATGTGCATACATGTGAAAAATTGTTTCAGAAACCGTGTAAAACAAGGCTTTGAACCGTGTAAAATATGTCGCAAAAAGAGAACCGTGTTAAAACGAGGCCGTGCTATAAGAAGTACGTGTTAAGTGAGGCCCACCTGTATTATTTTTCAACGGGTCAAGATTCAATATTGGCTGACCAACAACAAAATGGTACTGATATCCTTCCGTCCAATAGCAAAAAGCTAAATTCGAACTAGAAAGCCGCGCCGTAGAAATATGCAACCGGAGTAGTCACAGGAAGAAAAAGCGTATTTAATTTCACTAGTGGATCAGTCTCGTGGCCTGTGGGATGTCACCTCGAATGAGTTAAAAATGTCAATCCCATTAGTTTGACCGACGCCCATTTGTCAAACACCAAAATCATTTCCAATCAGTGTAGCAGCAAACCAAAGCAATTGGTTCATGTCAACATGGTCGACAAAAAGTAGATCGTTTTATCGTTGGAAAAAAAGTAAATGAAAAAATAAATAAAATCAATTCAGTACCCACCGAACGTTATATTAAAAACATATTACCACTTTATTTCCCCTACGTGCGTCGCTCGGCAAAGTAGCTAGCAAATTCTTTTTCAGCGTATTTCGCTTCGTTTGAACGTTCTCGAACTGCTTTGAACAGATGCATCGACGAGTTCTCAAAACGCCTGTCCCCTGGTCCCGTCATGTTGTTTCATGACGATTTCGTCTCGCCTTAATAAAATCGCAAACAAGAAGATATTAGGTATTCTTTTAATGCAAACTTTATTGTCGTTATTCCCACAAGAGATTTCTAAGAGAAGACAAAACTACCTACTAAAGAAACCCTGGAGATTTGTACTTTTCCTGCGCTCTCTCGCAAAAGAGGCAACCAATTCGATGCTTTTTTTTTGACCATTTTGCCGACCTACTTCGCTTTATTAAAAGCTCCCATTGGTTCCACAATTAGAAAGGAAAATCACAATGGACCTACTACTGGTCCCCCGAACTCGTGTTACTCGATCAATTCTTGACCTATAGCACTTACACTACCGTCGCAGTTCCTATTGAATTCTATTCGGTCCCAGCTCGCAAGTTAATTCTGGTCCAGTGAATGGAATCCTTTTCTAGCCCGTCCAACTAATTTTTTTCTACTTCTAAATCGTATGAGACCATTGTGTACGAGAACTTTGTAAATCGCGTCCAGCACTTGTGCAATAATGCACGAGATGGGCTCATTGCAGAAAAAGTACTCCAGTAGGCGTGTTTTTTTTTAAACCTAGCTAGCCAGTCGTTTATTAAGACGATTCCCAGGCAGCCAAACCCAGTGGATTTTTTTATACCGTCAAGTTGGTACGTGTGATTTCGTTCCTATGACATCGGCTGTCAAACTGTCAAAGTATTCGGCATTAAACCAAATTGTTTTTTTTTTTGTGAAAACCATAATTTAGAGAATTGATTTAATGAATAATTTACAAAAAGAGATATGAAATTATAACATCGTCCATCTTCGTACTCAGTCGCCGGTCAAATGTCAAGAGAACAGAACAATTTGGCAGTGATACCAACGCTATAAATGAAAAACATCGCTTTCGGCGTCCCCTAGCCATGGAATATCGTAAAATTCCCAGCTAGTTGCTTTTGACTGGGGATAAAATCAAGAGTTGTAGCCAGCTGGTTGTTGTATTTGTTTTACGTATAAAATTTGTCTTTGCTAGCAACTACTGGCTGGCTAAATTTTAAAAAAAACACACCTAGTCATCTAAAATTCTCGCCAGTAAAAAGCGTATTAGTTATTCCGATGCTGAAATGCTCCTTCTCATGGTCGTGTCCGTGTTTTCGATGTGCGGCTGCACCAAATCAAGCAAACGATCGAATTGAGCGACCGACATACGTATGTATGTTTATAAGTACATACATATGTATGTATATACGTATAAGGCTACGATATAAATTAGGTTCATCAGATCCGTCCGTGTCATGAAGCCCCTACCATTCCTTCCTCCAAACGCTACGCTTGCGTTTCTCTCCCGTTCAGCGTCTACTTCAAGTTGTTGTTGAAGTTATATTTCTTCTATTTCACTTTGCAGGGCACAAGCCAACAAAATTGCTGCAACAGCCTTTCTTTTCAACATTTTTAATTTTGTTTACACATTTTTAAATTATTAACTTGTATGCCAAAAATTTAAAAATGTCAGCCACAAAGAAATTAAAAGTGGGCTGACTGTCTAGAAGCCTGATTTTTAGGTCAGTCATCGTTAGCTATCGTCAGCCACTGTATTGACGCCGAATTGCCGTGCTTCCTCGAGGGAAGGGTGTAATGGCGGAGAGTAAATTATAATAAAACAAGTATTTATTTTGTGTATATTTATTTATTAAATTGTTGTATGTAATTATTATTCGGCCCGCTGTCTATGCTTGACTGCGACCTTTATTCTTTATTGTTATGTTATAAATGCTATCATGAACGGGTGAATTCAATAATGCAGTGTTGCAGCAACAAAAAAGCAACGAGTTCAAAAACGCAACATGTTGACAGTACTGATCAAGTCAAGAGTTTTTTTTTGCAACACCAACACAACCAATCGTCAAAACCGAGTAATCTGTGCATCAGTTGTTTTGGTGTTGCTTCGTTTTGTTGCGGTTAAGGTTTTTCTTGTTAGCTATTATTATTTACATTTCTGTTCAATAATTCTGCGAAAAATGAAGAGTAACATATGTATAACAATTTTAATGTTTTATTTACATAATATGCAAATATTTATTTAATTATTCCTTTTTGTGATCTCCATTTTTCTATTGCGAACAGCTTTACAACACAGCTATTCATAAATGTCAAAAAAAAATACGCAAAGCAACAGCAGCAGTGAAGTAGCAGTGCAACAGTAACTCAAAGCCTGTTGTGTTGCCGCAACACTGCACAGTTTTTTGACGTTTTTTGAATTCACCCAACCTTCCAATCCACTCCCTTTTATAGGAATTGTTTCTAAAGCTCCGATCAGACGAATTGCAGATGTGCCCAAAATTTCCTCTTAAGCAAATGTCTGCAAATCATCTGCAAATGCCCAATTGCAGAAATGTCATTTGCAGGCCGATCACACGATTTGCCGACATATGCAAATAGCACATTTGCAGGACCATTTGAAGAAACGTCATTTTCATTTATTTGGAGGGATGAAACAACTCGAGATACCCTCGCAGTGTTATTGGCTGTGTATGTATTTGTTTGAGAGCCGCAGCGAATAGGATGTACGTAGAAAATTGGCCTCGAAGCAGCGCATTTTCTGGAGAAAGGATTAGGTTGGCCGGCGCGACAAGGAATGATTTTGAGCAAAACTTTATTTTTTTCCTGTTTCTATTTTCTAAACATAGCAAAAATGTAAATGAATCAAAAAACTCAATGGATTTGTACTTTTCCTGTCACGAATCATTTTTAATTTCTTTTTTCTTTTTCTCAGAAAATTAATTCCATTTAATCAAATGATTTATTTAATACTCTGGTGATTAAAGTTCGATGACATCCAATTCAGTAGCGCAAATGAAGGAGAGTTGCGAGGAAAAACACCCACGTTATAACACAGCATTTGCGGAAAAATTTTCCATTTGCCCATGTTTCTTCAAACCAACATCTGAAAATCTCAGAAGTCTGCAAATGAGAGTGGGTAAATGTTCAAAAATCAGCAAATGTGTGCAAATGGTCCCAAAAGGATGATCATACGATTTGCCGATGACGTGTGCAAAAGTTTGCGGACGACGTCTGCAAATCGTGGGCAAATGACATATGTGAAAATATTTGCGGACAAAAATTTGCTGATCACTCGATTTGCGGACGTTTGGGACACATTTTCCTGCAAAATTTCCACACATCTGCAAATCGTCTGATCGTAGCTTAATGTGTTCATCCCCACTCTCTATACCTCTTATGTAAACATTTACCAATGCATTGCATCTCAGCATTGTACCTAATGCGCCTAAACCAACGCTACCCTAATCCGTTTTATTACACTTGAACCCACGCAACGCTTATCTGTGGTGTTATATTACATAGCGAGTGCTATGCATCCAGGATACTTTTATTGATCAGTACCATCTGGATATATGCAGATACGGTGTGTGTGTAATCGGATGGGTGTATACTACGTTCATGGCCGGACAGACCATATGTGCAAGATGTGCAAATGCACAGGGCGCCGAACCTGACGGGCGCCTCGTTAGAGCTAGTGAAATCGACAACAGAACATTTTATTCTTCTTCAGCAATGTGGATGTTATTATATCATATCACTTACTGTAGCAGTTTCAGAGACTAGAATTCCACCATCTCTACCCCTTTGTTGTATGTGGATACATAAAAAGAGCGCTAACAGAACAGTGTGCTAATTTTTAATCCGTACATGCTTCCGCAACTCGATTTTTATATTTCTGCCTGAAATGTTGTATCTGACTTGAGCTTCATTCCCTTCATTCAATAAAAAAAATGACGTCGTGATTATTAATACAAACAGCACAGTCAGATACAACATTTATGCAGAAATCGAGTAAGATACAGAAAAATCGCACAAGCAGGAATGTTATTTCTGTGTGTTTAGAGAAAGCCAACAAACTTTAAACTTGTACACGCTGTAAATATTTCTCCAACTCTAGCGCCACAGGCAGATACAGAAAAATATCACCAACAGTGTGCTGATTTCAAACTTGCACACTCTGTTAATATTTTTGTATAGAATTTGACTCAACTCGTTTCCTTTTGCACTCAACTTCAATGTTATTTTCTCATACGATTTCGCGATCCAGTCAGTGCATGTTTTTAAACTTGCGCTGATGGGAATAACTCGTTCTGTTGAGTTTATTTCTTTCGTGTGAGTCTTTTTTTTCCCGTGTGTACTTTTTCCCCATTTCATTGTTCTTGCCAGTCATTATTTTCATTGTGGAAATGTGATGTTTTAGCGGCCTAATAATCATTTTGTTTTGACTGGCAGTGCTTTTATTCTGGTTAAAATAACTCAAAATATTTATAACACAGAAGAGCATTATGTATGTACATATGTATGTATAACACAGTAGCAAATAAAAGTTTTGGTTCTTTTGTTTTTTAGTTGAACTTATCATACATTTCTTTGAGGGGTTTTTGTGTTCGTTGCCCGAAAACGTGGAGTTCAATTAAAAAATCATGAATGAGGGGCGTAAAAGGCGAGGCTTGCACAGGGCGCAAATTAGGCTCGGGCCGGCCCTGACTACGTTTAATGGTTTAAGCCTTGTGCATTGGTGATCAAAGTCGCGACGCCTGCGCACAGCCGTGGTGTGAAAAGAGTATAGAGATAAGTGATGGTAATTTGAGTGGTGCATGTAGTGTGAAATACTACACCACTTTGACAAATATTGGTGACGGTGGCTTTGGGACAGATTGTGCTCACGAGTCAGTCAAGTTGGCTGACCATCTAATACCTTGACTTTTCGTTAAACAACGTCAGGCACCAGCCACATGTCAGACAGCCTTCAGCCTATTTTGTTCGTGACGTCACGTTGGCTGACCATCGAATACTGCCTTTAGTTAAACCTGAAGCCAGGGAAAAAAAAAACAGCTCTTTTCACATCCCTCGATCTCTTCGAATATATCGTGCCATACCATTTACCTAACCTAAATTACATTTCAAAAAAAGTAATTGAACTTTTTTCAACATACAAGCCTTCGGCATATGAAGAAATCTCGAGATTTTTAAAACCCCGGAGTTTTGAGTTTATTACAGAAGAAGTTCAGGTGGGCTTTGTGCTGGTGAGCGTGGGACTGTTGTACTCTTTTGCGTGCTCCCCTCTTAGCTAGCATCAGTTCTTTTATTTCCGGTGGATATTTAACTTCGCTATTTGCAATTATTTGTTTTTTATATGGAGTGTTGTTTCGCGCGGCGGTTTGTAAGACTTCAATGAATCTGCCGACTTCATCTTCGCACGTTGTTCTAAGCGACATATTCGGGACTATATTTTCTTCGCAAACTTTTCTAAACCGTCCCAGTTAGTTTAGTTCATAGTTTATGTGTGCGTTCCTTCTTTTTTCATTAAACGTTCACTTTTTGTCAATATAGCTGGTGAATGATCTGAGGAGAGATCAAGGGTTCATAAAGCTTTTCACTCCCCTTTTGCAAAAAAAAGTCCATGAGGTCAGGCCTTTTTGCTGTGCCGGAGAGCCAATATGTCGGTTGCCTTGTCGAAAAGAAGAACAGCAAATTGCATTCCGGTTTCGTAGAGAAGTTTGCTTTTAGGGGTTTGCCTAATTGCATCTCTAACCCCAAAAGGTGTGTTTCGGATTGAAATCACTTGAAGTCGTGTCCCATTGCAAAAGTTTGGGGGAGTGAGATTTGTTATTAAGGCAGATATGTGCAAATTTTGCAGAAAATTGTGTCCCAAACGTCCCTTAATCGTGTCGTCACAAAATTTTTGCCCGCCAATATCTTGTCTGCAAATATAGACCATCGTGTGACCATTTGCGGACTTTTGGACGTTTACGCGCACGCATTTGCGGACTTCTGTGCAAATTTGTTCGGAAATGATGTGGTACAATGTGGCCTCGAAGGAGATTTCAAATCCTTTAAAATTCTATTTACATCAATATGAACTCGATTACTCATAAGTACATCCATCCCAAACACAGCTTGTTCGAAAATCTTTGCTATCGAACGGTTTTTTCGAATCAAATTCAAAATCTGTTGCAGCTTTTCAGTTCATATTTCTTTCTTTTTACATACATAATATGTAGGTTAGGTTAAGTTAATTAGGGCTGGGAAACACCGGGCACCAAGATGGGCTCATCACGATTCCTGTAGGAACATTCCGAACCTAAGCGCTCATTCCTTGAGGCATTTTATTTTCCTGTAAAATTTTAAATCTTCTGATTAATATGACCTAATTCCTTCCAGTTCCTAAAAAGTCTAGTCTCATTTTCTATCTACATAGTTTCACTTAATTTAATTCCTATATTTGTCTTATACCCTTTTCCCACCGGAACGAATTCAGATATTTTCTGCGTGAATATCCAAATAAAAAAATATAAAAGCACACAGCTGTTTTTGACGGTTCTCAGTTGCTCTACTAAAATTCTCTCAGTTGCTCTTTTCAATGTGCTGAATGTAACACTGCCTTACCAAGCAATAACACTACAGATAAACAATTTATGAAGTTTTCAGCCGAAAATTGAAAAATGTATGGGAAAACTTTGTTTTTGGATGTAGTTTTCGGGAGTTTTGGCGAAAACTCAGTTTTCGTTCCGGTGTGAAAAGGGTATTACCGAGTTCTTTGGTCGCACTCAATTTATGCATGAATTGAGTGTAAACAAAGAAATGGAAGGAAATAATAGGTCTGTTCCTTTACTTTTCAAGTAGCTTCGAGTTATTTCTCAAATTTGGAGGAGTGGGGATAAATTCTCTCAGAGAATGCAGAAATTAAGAAAAAGTATAGGAACGCTTTTTCGTAAGTTTGGGCTGCTTGACAGAAACGTCAATTGCAAAACCAAAACAATGGGCGCGTTCCATTTCTCAGATATCTGAAATTTCAGATGCACGGAGCATAATGATTGTACGAGAGCCTGTCACGTGACAGAAAAACAAGACAACTTTTTTGAGGTCGGCGACTGGATTGTTAGTCTAAAAATTTTTGTCTTACTTCTCTGTCAGTTGAAAAGTGTCATAAACAGCTGATATTTCAAATTTTAAATTTATTCAATTGCTGTATTTCGCAAATTTGCCAATAAATATGCATATTTTAGTTACAGAAAACATCTTAAGAGTCCCTAATGATTAATTATTATGTACACAGTTACATTTAATACGCAAATTCGAAGGGAAAGCAGAAAGTAAAAATGCAATTTTTGCATGAATGTCAATCAGCTGTTATCTTGTTTTTCAGTCAAGAAACTGCGTTCCATATTCTAGTCTATCTGAAATTTCAGATATCTGAGAAATGGAACGCGCCCAATTGTGAAAAGATAAATGAAAAATAACAGAAATCTATCTAAACTGTCATAAGATCAGCTGTTAGCTGTGTTACAAAAGTTGCCCGAAGAATTTTCTTGTGTTGAAACTCGTAGCTGTTTCAGTTGAGGGGATGTGATTTGCTCTCTCGTGGCCTCTCTCTTTTGCCAAATTTTTGTGTTGTGGAACAGGATTAGGCAGCTTTTCGTAGCTTTGGTTTACTTGAAAAAGTAAAGGGAACAGACCTAATAAATTGCTTCATTCAACTCAGTTGGCAGTTGAACATAAAAAATAAATTCTTCTTCTATTGTTCTCAGTTGTCCCGTCTTCAAATGACTATTTTTTAATTTTTCTTTACAAGTAAAATAACTTATGTCTAAATTTTTTGCTGGAGCTCAATCAAAATACGACTTCTTTTACTCAAACTCTCCTTTCATTTCATTTCATTACTTGGCCTTTTGATAAAAGGGGCGTTTAGAGCAACTTCATAAATGCTATGAGTCCACAACTTTACAATTATAACAAAATAGACACGAAGATAAGAACATTTATTTATGCAAAGAAACAAAAAAAATGCTTGATAAAAGTCTTTTAGGACTGAGATTTATCATTACTATAATAAACCTAGCTTGTTTAAAAATTCAATTTCTTTCAACGTAGCTTGCTTAAAAAATGCTTTAAACAATTCTCTCTCTTTCAGTTCCAATACACCTTCAGAGGAGAGTGATGGATCGGAGGTCTCGGGCAAGGACTACGAAATAATATATCCTAGTGACGTCCAAAACGTCAATTAAAATTTTGGATTCTTCACTGCGATATGTTAAAAATCTTGTATGTCTTATATTCAAACCAACAACAATGACATCGATAAACTTAGATTGGTCATTCAAACGAACCGAAGAGATGCAGGTCAAGCACGGGTGCTTACTTGTCTCCTGCTTTGGAAAAATTCTCTAAGTGTTTCTCAATATCCTTAATGTTTACACTTTATAGAACATCATTATTTTATTATAATTACATTTTTAATTTAAATAAATTTTATATTAAAATATAAATAAAATATACACATACATATTTAAATCTTAACGAAAAACATTCAGAAAAGAATTATTTACATAAAAACAAACTGCTGCGGGCCGGGTGCATAGTCAGGTCCAGTCTAGAATAGAATAAAGACAAACCATATTTTATTTTGCTTAAATTTTAATTTTTTGGATGATCGACGTGTTGATTTACAAAATAAATTACAGAAATAGATGGAAATAAGCACTTGTAACTGTAATGTTTTTCATATTATTTATTAGCATTACAAGTTGATATTAATTGGGAAGTATAATGATTAATGTGTAATTCAATTTTTAGAAATAAATGGAAAGTGCAAAGGAGCAAGTTATTGCAAAAAGTACAAATGTTTTGTAATGTTGTGTGTAGATATGGTATAATGGTGGAAATTAATGATTGAGAAATCTTATAAGCAGAGCTAAGATAATAGTGGATTAAAAACTGTAAAAATGTATGAATTTATGGATCAAAAATCGGTAAAACTTGGACTACAGTGTACTCTCTCATAAGCGGACAGCGACGGTTCCGAGAAAATTGTCTGCTTATGAGAGGTGTCCGCTTGTCAGAAAATAAACAAAATTAAGATATTGTTCTACGTTCTTTCAAATTTGTCCGGTTATGAGGGGTGTCCGTAAATGCAGAAAATGTGGTATTTTAAGGAAAAGATCGAAATATTTCAATAAATATTTCATATTTGAATACATTTTTATCTCGGCCCTGCCCATAAGTAAACCAAAATAGAATTTCGATTGCAATCACATGCCCACGAAAAAATTCTGAAGGGCAATTCGCAATGTCGCGCTCGGGCGCTCACACGTTAATGAGTTCTGCTCCGCTTTGCAGTAAATTTACGATATTAACTGTCACTGTCGCTTCAGCGGTTGGTCGTCCAGACTTAAAGAATATGGATCAAATATTATACTCTATATTCCGATTCTAAGGTCAAATGAATTCGAAAGTAATTTCCGATTCTAGTTTATACCCTTTTCCCACCGGAACGAAAACTGAGTTTTCGGCAAAAATTTTACGAAAACTCTCTAAACTATTCCCACCGAACGTAAACGTGTTTTCATCATTTTGCATTAATTTTAATTTTTTGTGTAGGCTAAAAACCTTGGCTTTAATGACCTTTGGTAATTTTCTTATATCGTCACCCAAGTTCTGCATTCCAGGGGGGTTACTCTGTATTCCGATTGTAAAGTTAAATCATTCGAAAACGGAAATTTCGTACTCCGTAATTCGTAACGCAAATCATAATATCCGAAAATCGAACGAGTTTTAGTTGCCAACTTTAACTCATTTTTTTCTCGGATTATCGTCACTCGGTATTGCGAAATTTCACGTCAAACTCGTCCGAATCCGCGAAATATCGTTCGAAAAGTGTTTTGCTTGCGAATAGTGGATCCGCTAATTATAAAAATGCATGATTTCTTATTTTTATTAGGTTTTATATCTAAAATGTTGTCAAATATGTATTATTAGTTTAGTTTTGATAAACTAAACCTACTTATGTACATATATTATATTGTTTTGTTACTTGAAAATGTGTTCGTTGGAGAGCCTTGTGGATATTATGGTGGCGTTTACCTAAATTTGGGTGAATTCAATAATGCAGTGTTGCGGCAACAGAAAAGCAACGAGTTCAAAAACGCAACATGTTGACACTACTGATCAAGTCAAGAGTTTTTTTTTGCAACGCCAACGCAACCAATCGTCAAAACAGAGTAATTTGTGCATCAGTTGTTTTGCTGTTGCTTCGCTTTGTTGCGGTTTAGGTTTTTCGTGCTAGCTATTATTAATAACATTTCTATTCAATTATTTTGCGAAAAATGGATGAAAGGTAACATATGTATAACAATTTTAATGTTTTATTTACATAACATGCGAATATTTATTTGATTTTTTTTTGTGATCGTGAAATGGCTGAAAATAAATCATCGGAATACTGCTTTAACATTCTTCTTTTAAACACGTCCAGCATTTTTACCACTGTTTTACCCCTCGTTTTTTATTTTTCCTTCTTAAACATGTTTTATTAAGAAATTTTGTTTCGGCTCTAATTTTTCTCATATTATTCAACACAAAGCACTTGACTACTCCCTCCATTTTTCTATTGCGAACAGCTTTGCAACAGCTATTCATAAATGTCAAAACAAATCGCGCAGTGCAACAGCAACAGTGTTTGAGCAGTGCAACAGTAACACAAAGCCTGTTCTGTTGCCGCAACACTGCACAGTTTTTTGACGTTTTTGAATTCACCCTTTATTTCACTAAAACATTCCAATGCCTGAAGGAAAACTGTGAATCTGTGGTGTACTCTGTGTGTAAATGTGGAGGTTCCTCTTATGAAAGATTTTTTTTTTTTTTTTTTTTTACGAGGGTAGGTGAAAATCTTTCATGAGACACCATGAGGATCTACCGCACGTGCTCATGGTAGTGTGAGATTCTTACTCACTAAAAACACCTCCCCTTTTCGTGTTGACTACGACTAAGTACAAAAGAGCCTTATCAAGTAGTATAACTTTCGCAATAAAAATTCGCGTTGTGTAGGTAGCTTTCCAGTAAAAGCACCTACTAATACCGTCATTATAAGCGGGTATTCCTTATTGCGCTAAATCGAACGGTTTCGTTCTTTGTAGTCGGCGCACAAGGTTTGTCACGTCCAGAATTTGGAGTACTGCGTTATTGCAATGTCCATGAAGGCGAACACGGAGTTTGCGTGCAAAATTTGTTATTTCATCTTCGACGGTGGCTAGACCGAGATCTCTATGGATATCGTCGTTTCTAATGTACCACGGCGCATTAACGATTGTTCTAAGCACCTTATTTTGAAAGGTTTGTAAAACATTTCTATTGCTGGTTTTAGTACAACCCCAAAGTTGTATACCCTACGTCCATACAGGTTTTAAGACTTGCTTATATAAGAGCAATTTGTTATACATGCTTAATTTGGAATATCTTCCAAGCAGCCAATACATTTCTCTAAATCTAATTTCGAGCTCGTCGCGTTTCTTTTTAACGTGCGGCTTCCATTTGAGTTTCACATCTAGTGTCATTCCTAGATATTTTGCTTCGTTTGCATACGGTATTTGTACCGAGTTAATGAAAACGGGTAAGTTGTTAATTTTCTTGTTAGTAAAGTTAACATGCGTAGATTTGGTTTCGTTGAGAACAATGCGCCAAACCTTTGTCCACTCGCAAATTGTATCCAAAGCTCGTTGAAGCTTTACAGTTGCTGATTCGACTGAATTTTCTGTTGCAAGAATAGCCGTATCGTCCGCGAATGTAGCAACAACGGTGCCTTCTTCTTGCGGTATATCTCGAGTATAGAGCAAGAACAAGACTGGACCAAGAACACTTCCTTGTGGAACTCCGGCAGCGATTTCTTTGAATTCTGAGTATTCGGGTCCGTGTTTGACACGGAAAAGTCTGTTCTCCAAGTACGACTTTAAAATTTTGTACAACTCTTCGGGAAGTACCTGTTTTAGTTTATAATTCAAGCCTTCGTGCCACACCTTGTCGAAGGCTTGAGAAACGTCAAGAAAAGCGCTAGAACATATCTTTTTCTCTTCTATGGCCTTCTCAATTTCGTTGGTTATTCTATAAACCTGGTCAATTGTGGAATGCTTGATTCTGAACCCGAATTGATGATCAGGAATCAAACGTCTTTCTTCAATTACCGGTTTTAACCGTTTTAATAAGAGTTTTTCAAAAACCTTTGAAATTATCGGCAGGAGCGATATCGGTCTGTACGACTTTTTGTCGTTTGGCGGTTTTCCCGGCTTTGAAACCATTATAACTCCGGCGACTTTCCATTGCCTTGGAACGTATAATAGTCTTAGCGAAGCATTTATAAGGTAAACGAGTTTTATCAAAGCTTTCTTTGGCAATTCCTTGAGGACCTGTCCGGTTATTAGATCATATCCAGGAGCCTTGTTATTTTTTAGATTTTTTATTGCCTCACAAAGTTCCGCTAGTGACACGCTTCTTATTTTAAAGTTGTCTGGAGTCATAATAGTATTATTAATATTTTCTATTAATGCTTGCCCGGGAAATGGCTTAAACGTTTCTTCGAGGTGCTCGGCAAATAAGTCGGCTTTTTCTTTATCGCCTTTTGCCCACTCGCCATTACATTTTCTTATTGGTAGCGATTGTATTTGGGGTTTTTTGATACCTTTTATAGCTTTCCAAAGAGAGTAATTCGAACTTTTTTCAGCAGACAAGCCTTCGAGATATGTAGAAATCTCGCGATTTTTAAAATCCCGTATCGCTTTTTTGAGCTTATTCGATAGGAAGTTCGAATGGGTTTTGTGTTGCGGAGCGCGGGTCTGTTGCCATCTTTTGCGTGCTCTCCTCTTTGCCAGCATTAGTTCTTTTATTTCCGGCGGATATTTAACTTCGCTATTTCCGACTACTTTCCTTTTATATGGAGTGTTGTTCCACGCGGCGCTTTGTAGGACTTCAATAAATCTGCCGACTTCATCCTCTATTTCGCACGGTGTTATAAGCGACACATTCAGGACAATATTTTCTTCACAAGCTTTCCTAAAGCCGTCCCAGTTAGTTTTGTTGCTAGTTAATCTGGGCTTATTGTCAGTATGATTGGTGAATGATCTGAGGAGAGATCATAGCATTCCTCGATGTTCGTAAAGTTTTTCACTACTCCTTTTCCAATAAAGAAGTCTATGAGGTCAGGCGTTTTTGCTATGTCGGAGGGCCAATAAGTCGGTTTCCCCGTCGAAAAGAAGTCAACAGCAAATTGCATGCCGGTTTCGTAGAGAAGTCTGCCTTTAGGTGAAATGCATCTCGAACACCAAAAGGTGTGTTTAGCATTAAAATCGCCACCAATAACAAATTTCGGTCCAAGTGAGTCAAATAGACGTATTAAGTCATTCTTTTCTAGCGTGTATCGCGGAGGGCAATAAATGGACGCGATGTTGTAAAACATGTTTTTATTTTTTACGCGAACTGAAGTTATTTGCATTGCATCGAGTTCTATCGGTGAGTTCAAAGAGTGCTCAATACAGTCTTTAATTAAGAGCGACGATCCGCCCCTAGCCCTTTCGGATGGGTGGTATGCGTGATAAGCATAGTATCCTCTAATTTTAACTCGAGATTCCCTTGTCAGATGGGTTTCAGAAATCAAGCATATGTCAATGTTCTGTTTGCGTAGGAATACTTCCAGTTCGTCGATTCTTTGTAGAAGGCCGTTTGCGTTCCATGTTAAGATTTTAAGTAACTGGTTCATATTCATAATTTCGTTCGTGGTTTGCGAGCGTTATGCTCGAGGTTGCTAAGTTTTTCGAATATGAGCTTATTTGTCTTGCTTTGCTCCTCGAGTTTCGCGAGAATTATAGAGAAAACTTGTTGCATAGGATCTAACGCAGGCCTATTTTGCTTAGTTGCTTGCGATGCAGCTTGCGCATACGTTTGCGCATCAGCAGATGGCGGTTTTTCCTGGACTTTTTTCGTTTTATCCTTCACGGGTTTGCTTTCTTTCACTAGCGATTTTCCAGTTTATTTTTATTTGGTTTCGGTTGCGGACGCATGTTCTTTTTAAGCGTATCGCGCCTTTTTTGGAGTTCTTTGGCCACTTCGCAACCTCGATAATTCGCTGGGTGCTTCCCCTTGCAATTTGTGCAAGTCGCTGCGGTCTGCTTGTTTAAGTGGCACTCATTCGAGAGATGTGTACCGGCACATTTCACGCATCGTGGCTCTTATGAAAGATGTTAGTAGAAGTTCTAAGCAAATATACGAATGCATTAATTGAAAATTAGTTTTGAACTAAACTATTGACGCAAAGAGCAAATTTCACATACACTTTTCAACCCTTTTAATATTTGTCGTATCTCCAATCGCAATAAACAATTAACATTCGACTTTATTTAATTTTAAAATCCACAAAACAATAATTTTCGTGTTTATAACTTTCAATATGACAGCTCAAATAGCGAGACTCGAAAAGAAATTCGGATATTTTTAATCGATGTTTGGCAACACAAGCATTCGATTCGAAAGTTATAGAGAGTACCAATCTAAATTAGAATCGGAAATCACTTTCGAACGCATTTAACTTTAGAATCGGAATACAGAGTAACCCCCCAGTTTTTGTGAATTCAACCACAAAAAGTGAAATTAGGTGTTCTGCAATCCGAACGAAATTACGAATTGTGGATTGTATGTTCGAATGTGAAAATTTTGGTGTGCTTCATTTCACTCGAAATGAAATGATTTTAAACTTACAGCCAATTCTGACATTTCGAAGTGGATTCAAAAAAATCGAATTCACTCGGAATCCAAAACATCTAATTTAATTTCGAGTGGAATTGAAATTCCATTTCAATCCACTTTCACGTGAAATGCAATACGAATATACAAATATAAAAATTTAAAAGTAAATTTCAAAACATCAAAGGAAAATAAACAGTTGTTTTTGGCAGCTTTTGCTCAGTTGCTCTGCTCGGTCTCTCAGTTGCTCTGCTGAATGTATCCAAAGATGTGTTTGGTTTGACGACTTTAACACTGCCTTACCATTGCGAGATGGCTTCGTGAAGTTTCCGGCGGAAACTGCCGAAAACTCGGTTTACAAAAATTGAAAAATTTATGGGAAAACTTCGGGTTTGGGTGTAGTTTTCATGAGTTTCGGTGGAAACTCAGTTTTCGTTCCGGTGGGAAAAGGGTGTTAGATTAGTACTCTCGACAACTTTAGAATCGTGTTGCCAACCAACGATTAAAAATATTCGAATTTATTCTCGAGTATCGCTATTTAAACAGTCATATTGAAATTTATTAGAGCCTGTTCACACAGGAGTGACGTTTTTTTTTTTTCGTTTACAGGCGAGAAGGGAAGCGGAGAGGTGACGTGTTACGTCAATCCTTTTTTTGTGAAAAAAATAATGCGTCTTCTGGGCTGGTGGTTGATTGCATTTGTCTTATTTATTGAAATTGTTCTAAATTTCGTGCAATAAGACGAAAATCAAATCAATTTGGTCGACACTGACAATAAATAAATATGTCAAAAAAAGTCCGCGGAAGTGTTCAGACAGGACTATCAATCTGAACATCGTCAAAAAAAATCCATTCGGCCACTCCTGTGGGAACAGCCAAATTATACCCGCGATCAAAACTGTGCTACCAAATCACTTTTTCCCGAATGTCATCGAAAAAAGCCGTTGAAACTGTTATGCTATTAATAGGCGTGTATGTAAGTGTGGAAAAAAAGGCTATCGAGGCTAAGAATTTTAATCATCGCTGTTTGGCACCACTTTGTGCAATGACATTTGTTACGCTTCAGCTATTAATTTTATTCATTTAGTTTATTTGGAAAAATACATAGGGCAGATTAAAAACAATGTAACAAAATAATATTAAATCTTCTTTGTTTAATTTTTAGTTTTTGTCCTTAGAAGAAAAATCCCTCTTCGTAAATTTTGTAATGTAATTTTTGACATTCTGATAACGTTTTTCGATAACAATCGGGAAAAATTGTTTGGGAGCACAATTTTTATCGCGGCTAAGGAATTATAGCCGAATCACAATTCGGCGGTCGCGCATTGCTAGATTGAGTAGAAGCAATGTGCTCTTATACCATACTTATACCGAAACGAAAACTAAGTTTTCGTGAAAACGCACGAAATCTACATCCAAAACCAGAGTTATCCCCATATATTTTTCAGTTTTTGTAAACTCGAGTTTTCGGCAGTTTTTGCCGAAACCTACTCGAAACCGTCTCGTAGTAATAATACCCTATTCCCGCCGAATCGAAAGCGGAGTTTTCGTGAAAACTGAAGGTTTCATTTAAAACGCAAGTTTTCCCATTTTTCAGTTTTCGCAAAATCGAGTTTTCGCTGAAACCAACTCACAAAGTTTGCTGTCAAAGCAAACACAAGATGGTTACAACAGGCGTGTTTTTTTTTGTATTCTTACTCACTTACTTAAGGTGGCATTACAGTCCGGGCTGGACCTAGTCCTCAGTCAACAAGCGTCTCTCCTCCGCTACTGACAGCGTCCATGCCTCTGCGCCTTAGAGCAGGACTGAAACGATTAAGGTCTTATACAGGGCCACCTTTGTTTTTTGAGAGAGGTTTTTGCTGCTGAATTGCCTTCTTAGTCCAAAGCAACAGCGATTGGTAAAAATTGTTCTTCTTTTAATCTCAGCGCTGGTGTCGTCTGAATTTATAGCGGAGCCTTAGTAAACAAAGTCCTTAACTACCTGGAAGTTATAACTGTCTATTGTGACGTTCTGTCCAAGTCGTCGGTGTTGGGTATCGTTTCTTTTTGACAGCATATACTTCGTCTTGCCCTCATTGACCGCTAAACCCATCTTCGCCGCTTCCTTCTCAATACACACAAACGCAGCAGTGACATCACGCTGGGTTCTTCCGATAATGTCAATATCATCGGTGTATGCGAGTAATTGGACGGACTTTTGAAAGATTGTTCCTCTGGTATTGGCGCGTGAGTTTTGCACAACTCTTTCAAGTATGATGTTAAAGAAGTCGCATGACAGCGCGTCACCTTGTCTAAATCCTTTTTTGACATCAAAGGTCTCGGTGAGGTCTTGACCGGCCATGATGGAGCAGCGTGCATTCTCCATTGTCATCCTGCACAGACGGACGAGTTTGGCAGGGATGCCAAAACTAGACATGGCTCTGAATAGCTCGTCTCGTCTCTATAGATGCTGTCATACGTGGCCTTGAAATTGATAAAGAGGTGGTGGGTATCGATTTGGACTTCTCCGAAGTGTGAAAATTTGATCGATTGTGGACTTTTCTGGCCTAAAACCGCACTGATAGGAACCGGTCACGTTGTTGACGAAGGGTTTTAGGCGTTTACACAATATGGCATATAAGATCTTATATGCGACATTTAAGAGACGAATTCCTCGGTAATTGCCACAGTTGAGGTGGCCTCCTTTCTTGTGGATCGGGCAAACGGTGTTGAGATTCCATTCATCAGGCATACATGCATCTGACCAAATTGTTGAAATGAGTTGGTGTATGCTCTTTACAAATTCATTTCCAGCTGCTTTAAAAAGTTCGGCCGGTAAGCCGTCAAGGCCAGCTTAGCATGTAATTTATTTTATGTGAATAAACAGTAATAATAATAATAATAATAACCCTCGTGGGAAGTTGTATCCCTAGAGGACGCGTCCCCAAGCTGGCGGATAGGAGAACGCTCGATAGATATATCGGGTAGGTGGGAAATAAAATACCACCCGCGGACCAAACAACAACAAATTCAACATCCTAAGCTGGCAACCAGAAAGCATCTTGGTAGGCGTCTGTAATTCTGTACAGATATGAAGCGGCCTCTACATTATACCTGACATTAGGTCAAAAATGCAAGAATACAACTGATGAAATGGAAAACATTGGTATACAAAATCGAGTGGGGATATACATATGTACACTCAAGTGTCGGTAAAGGCCAGGGTTACAGGCGCGGGAGCGGCTCCGCAAGGAGATGAGTCGCCAGTGGGACAACAACTTAACAACAATAGTACCAATACTCAGCCAACAAGTCTGATGTAGCTTTCACTTTGGCTGGAAGAATTCGACAGCGCCGAAATTGGACAAGAGAAATAAACGAAGATCTATTGCGCACATATTACCGGATATGTCACCCGGATATCGATCCCAGCTACACACCACCTTTGTAGCACAACACCCAGATTTCAATGTATCAGCCCAACGATTGTCCGATCGATTATGGACAATATGTATATAGAAATAATCTTATCAAAGAAAGCAGAAGAAACGCTATTAAAGTGTCTACGCTGACAACATCAAGCGAATATAAAAAGAACATCGAGACTTAAGAAAATAGCAACATCCTCACTGAAAGACTACGTACTGAAGATTCCAATCGACAAAACGAGCAAGAAAACATAGCAATAACTCAAAATACAAACAGTCATGTTAGTGATATTTTTGAGCAACAACACCATGTTTATAAGGTAATCGACCCTCGAATGAGACCTTCAATACCCAAAATCAATTCCAGTCGAAAGTTGAATATAGTCATCAAGTTCGTCAACGATTAAATAATTTCAAGACGAATTTCTAAAATTATCACCTTGAAGGAGCTACATACACTCATCTATAGTACAGCGGTTACTATTTCCATAAAAATGGGTTATAAGATTGGATACACAAAAAGAAAAAGGATTGAAATAAAAATCCAAGAACTAAGTGCGGAACATCTTTTAAATCCACAACAAACATTCACGATACGAACTTAGTAATTCTTATACTTTCTTGACTAGGAAGACGATTAGACAAAAACTGTCCGTACAAAAACAGCATAAATACAAATAGTCGCCGTGGCTCAGTGGTTAATGCGTTGGACTGCTAACCGAGCGACGTGGGTTCAAGCCCCAGCCAGGAACACCGAACACTTTTCGCGGCACCACCTCTCGTCGGGGAATGACAACCCTTCGGGAGTATAATCTGTCATGAAAGAGCTTCTCACTTCGCCGGTCGGAGTCGGCAATAAATTGTAGGTCCCTTCCATTTGTGCGAAATATGTAACACGCACAACATAAATGGTTACGAGAAGCTAGGCCTTGGCTCATCCCGAGCTGTCGCGCCAGCTATATTATTATATTATTCAACAGTGTTCCACATAGCTGGTTAATTGAAGTGATGGAAATATACAAAATAAACCCAAACTAATTGACTTGCTGAAAGACAAAACCTTTTAGTTTCCTTGTCAAAAGTGATTTTTTGTCGGTAATGTAGTATTTACGTAGGCCCCTAGCAGCCATCTTTATTAATTTTTGTGGGTAGAAAAGGCACCGACCGTCCTAAAATAGCTTGATTAGCCCTTTTAAAGTCTGTAACTTAGTGTTTTGTGAGCATTTTCGTTATTAGCACATATGAATAGTGAATTTTAGTGAAAAAAATCGGAATCCCTGGAGCAAAAATTCCGAGAAAAATGTTGTTTTGTGAATTCTGGCGATCGTGCAGGACGCGAATTGCTCCAGTATGCTGGATAATTAAGCGGAGGATTAATTTTTTTTAGTGAAACTTACTAAAATCTACTCCACCAAGATGTTGGATTAAGAATCTTTGTGAAATAATAATTCATTTAGGAGAAGTTCACTAGTGTATGTCAACAACTTGATTATTACGGGTTTGATTGTCTATTACTTCAAATCTGTGTACACTTTTTTGAAAAATTGGTGTAAATACGTACTTCACAGATATTCTTCAAATATCTACGTTTAAAGTTTCTTAAAATTACAAAAACACAACGATTTCGTAGTACAAGAAACTTTCTTCCACACACTTCGATCGTTCCAAACACGGTGGCCGGAGTGCACAACACAGGAATTTTGTCTACTTTGTATTTTGTGTACATTACCTACTACACTACATTAGTTGTAGTTGTAGTTGTTTGGAGGCCACCAGCGGCCATCTTATTTAATTTTTGTGGGTAGAAAAGGCTCCGACCGTCCTAAAATAGCTTGATTAGCCTTTTTAAAGTCTGTAACTTTGTGTTTTGTGAGCATTTTCGTTATTAGCACATATGAACAGTTAATTCTAGTAAAAAAAACCGGAACGCCTGGAGCAAAAATTCCGAGAAAAGTGTTGTTTTGTGAATTCTGGCGATCGTGCAGGACGCGAATTACTCCAGTATGCTGGAGATACTAGGCGGATGATTAATTTTTTTAGTGAAACTTGCTGAAATCTATTCCAGCGAGAGGTTGGATTAAGTATCTTTGTGAAATAATAATTTATTCAGGAGAAATTCACCAGCGTATATGACGAGCTTGGTTTTGACGGATTTAATTGTCTATTACTTTTAATCTGTATACACTTTTTCAGAAAATGTATGTAAATACGTTTTTCACATATATTCTTCTAATATCTATGTACGTCAATCTTGGCAAAGTGATTCATATGCATCAAATCGATTTCTCTTGGCTGAGAGTGACAGAAGACGAATCACTTTTCTTGAGGTCGGGGAGGGGATTCTGAGCCAAAACATTCTTGCTTCATATGAAGCAAAATGAGAATTGACATGATAAAACAGCTGACATTTGAAATCATTTTTGCATTTGTTCGTTGAGCTTTACAATTTCAATTTATTTATTGTTTTTTGTTCTATTGTCCATTTCTTTTTCTATGATGTGCATTGAAAAAAATTTATGAGCATGTTTGTTTACGTTCCGTGCTTTTGTGTATATGGACAATTTTCGAATTTTTAACAGGTAATCAATACTTTGTTCAATCCAAATAGTGCCATTCCATTTACGATGCTTATTAATCATTTTATTTAAAACGCGAGTGTGTTGCTTTAAAACAATTTCATCCTCAGAGTTAATAGCGTTTCATTATTCTGCATACAATTACAATTTACAAAGCAACTCTAATGCAAAAGCAGAAAGTAATATACAATTTTGACTGAAAATCCCCTCCTTGACCTCAAAAAGAGTGATTCGTCTTCTGTCATTCTCAGCCAATAGAAATCGATTTGATGCATATGAATCACTCTGCCTAGATCGACGAACGCGACCAATATGACGCACTGGCGAAATAGCATCGAAATATTTTCAAAAACGGGATCAATTAAAACAGGAGATTATGATAAAAAACGGAATTTTCCAAAGGCGACTGCCTCTCAGCATGAATGCAAAATCTAAGATTACGTCGATTTGTCACAAAGATTGTATTTTTTTCGCAACTACGTAGTTGGTGACAATTTATGAGAGAATGCAACTTTTGTTTTCTCTTTTAATTGACAATTATGTGTTTTTACTTTTGTTTGTCATAGTTGCTTTGAATTGTTTTTATATTTTTCATTTTCAAATTTCAAAATTTTGGTATGTATTTAAATCAAATAGTTCGAAAAAAAACAACCAAACCAACTTTTATGAGAGACACGGCGTAATCTTATATTTTTCATCCATGGCCTCTGAGCACTTTGGTTCTGCATTGCCCTTAACCCGCTAAGCAATTTCATAAAAAACAGCAAATACGGGTATAAAATAAAAACTAACGTCAATCAAACTACTGGACGACCTTAAAATCTATGCTTCGACAGTACAACGCCTTCAGCAACTAATAGAAGTAGTCTCCATGTTCAGTAATGATATCAATATGAAATTTGGGTTAAACAAGTGCAGGACGTCGTGGCTCAGTGGTTAGTGCGTTGGCCTGCTAACCGAGCGACGTGGGTTCAAGCCCCAGCCAGGAACACCGAACATTTTTCGCGGCATCACCTCTCGTCGGGGAATGACAAGCCTCCGGGAGTATAATCTGTCATGAAAGAGCTTCTCACTTCGCCGTTCGGTAGATCCCTTGCCCTTCCATTTGTGCGAAATATGTAATACGCACAACATAAATGGTTGCGAGAAGCTAGGCCTTCTTGGCTCATTCCGAGCTGTCGCGCCAGCTATTAATTTTTTTAAGTGCAGGACAATATACATCACCAGAGGCAAAATGGCAAAAAGTCAAGACCATAATATATCCAACATCAAAGAAATGGAGGAGCATGAAGTTTACAAATACCTAGGCATGATGCAAAACAGACGCATTGAGAAGAAAACGATCAAAAACACTTTGACTAGGGAGTTCAAATCCCGTATTCACAAAATCGCGAAAACGAAACTTAGCGGCAAACATTTAATAAAGGCTGTGAATTCGTTTGCGATCCCAATACTCACCTACAGCTTCGGGATTATCAAATGGACAACAACTGAACTGCAAGCATTGCAGCGAAAAATTAGAACAATGCTTACATGTTATAAGTTTCATCATCCTAAATCATGCTGCGAGGGAATGGTTACAACGAGAAAGGAAGGCGGGAGAGGTTTAATAGATCTTCAGGTATTGCATGACAACCAGATTCAATCACTCTGCCACTATTTTCACTTTAAAGTCGAAAGATTGAATCTCATAAGGGCAATAGTGGAAGCGGACAGATACTTAACACCTTTAAATCTGGGCGGACATTTTGAAAGACATGCAGAGGATAAAGTTATTAGAGAATGGGAATAAAAGCTATACATGGTCAGTATTACAGAGATATTAATGGCGTAAATGTTGATAAACTCATGTCAAACAGATGGCAATTAAATGGTGACATATATCCCGAAACCGAAGCATTTATGATTGCTATTCAAGATCGTGTTGTTCGGACTAAAAACTATAGGAAGCCTATAATGAAAGATTCAACCGTTATTGAAGATACCTATCGGAGAAACCAGCCGAAAACTATAGACCACATTATATCGTGGTGCACAACATTGGCGCAAGCAGAATATACTCGAAGGCATAACAATGTAGCTAAAATTCTGCATAAAAAAACTTCTCGAGAAATATAAAATTTCACCTGATAAAGCGCTCCACTACGTACATATATAATCCATTACCGATAGTCGACAATCGTAACATCAAAATCTACTATGATCGTACCATTCACTTGGAATACACTAGGCTTCATAATCGTCTGGATATCACTGTTATTGACAAAGAAGAACGTTAGGGCGTTTTCATTGATGTCGTAATTTCAGCTACGGGAAACATAAAGCGAACATAAAGCGAGAAACGTAGTAGATACTCCGAACTTGCAGTGGAAATTAAGCGGAATTGGAACTTGAAGGAAGCGAAGATAGTTGCAATATTTATCAGTGCGGAGGGCGTAGTACCAGGGCCGGATTTTGAGGTCTGGAGGCCCTGGGACAAGAAGTGAGTGGAGGCCACCTGGCTTATTATTTTCCAAATAAAATGAACAATTTTTTTCAGTCAAGTGTTTCAACAATTTATTGCGAAACCAAGTAAATTATCTTAATAAACATGCATATATAAATATAGACAAAAACAAGAATTATGTGAAATTAAATTAAAGCGCTAACAAATAGAACCTTGCGAGCTTTTTTCGACGAAAAATCCTTGATGATTTCGCTGAAACCTAGTTCCCGGAGTAAATCGCTTTCAGTGCTGAGTAGGATAGCTTTGATAGACGGTTTTGTTCCATCATAGTTCGAAGCCTATTTTTTATTATTTTCATTTTTGAAAATGAGCGCTCTCCAGTGCAATTGGACACCATCAAAACCAAATACATTCTCAGTGCAATTTCAATGTTTAGGAATGTAGCTCTGTAATTTTGATCTTCAAGAATATGGTAGTAAAATAGCTCAGTAGATTGGTCTTTTCTATAATCATTTTTGTATAAGTCGATCAAAAATACAAATTGAATCAACTCATTACCAAGACTAGGCTCTAAATCATCTTTGTTTTTTTTGTGTGGTGTTTACTCGTCGGAATTTGAAATATTGTTTTTTTTCGAAGTCTGTTGTGGGGGTCCCTGTTTTGTGAAGGCCCTGCCCTCCCCTAAATCCGGCCCTGCGTAGTACATACCAACCTTCAAGAGGATATAAAACTTCTAGGACTGAGAAGGAGCATTATTGACGCTATGCAGAAGTATGTGGTCAGCGATAACTGCCACATAACCCGGAACTTTATGACTACTTACTTAGGTGGCGCTACAGTTCGTGGTGAACCTGGGCCTCAACCAACAAGCCTCTACAGTTAGCCCGGTCCTTAGCTAACTGCTTCCATTTGTGCATTCCAAGATGGTTGAGGTCCCCTTCCACTTGTGCGAGCCACCTTAGGCGAGGTCTTCCTCTACTGCGCTGACTCTCCGGGTTAGACTCGAACACTCTGCGAACCGGAGCATTTTGTCCATTCACTTTATGCCTCAGCCATCTGAGTCGATGGATACGTATCTTCTTGAATAGGGCGATGTCGCTATACAACTCTTAAAGTTCATCGTTGAATCTTCTCCTCCAGAAATCGTCAACGCAAACGGGTCCGAATGTCTTACGAAGAATCTTTCTCTCGAAGCAACTAAGGATATCTTTATCCGCTTTCGATAGAGTCCATGCGTCAGTGCCATAGAGCAGGACTGGCATGATTACGGTCTTATAAAAAATTTCCTTAGTTTTTCGGGATAGGGCCTTACTACTCAATTGCCTTCTTAGCCCGAAGAAGCAGCGATTGGCAAGTGTTATTTGATTAATTTCTTCGCTGACGTTGTTATCGGATGTGATAGCGGAGCTGAGGTAAACGAAGACCCTTACTACGTCGAAGTTATAGCTGTCCACTGTGACGTTCTGTCCGAGACGTCGACGTTTGGTGTCCCTTCTTGATGACAGCATATATTTTGTTTACCCTCATTGACCGCTTAGCCCATCTTCGCCGCTTCCGTCTCAATATTCGCCAACGCGCTACACTCTGCGTCCTTTCGATTATATCAATATCGTCGGCGTATGCGAGTAATTGGACGGACTTTTGAAAGATTGTACCTCTGGTGTTGGCGCTTGAGTTTTGCACAACTCTTTCAAGTATGATGTTAAAGAAGTCGCATGACAGCGCGTCACCTTGTCTAAATCTTTTTTTGACATCAAAGGTCTCGGTGAGGTCTTGACCGACCATGATGGAGCAGCGTGCATTCTCCATCGTCATCCTGCACAAACGGACGAGTTTGGCAGGGATGCCAAAACTAGACATGGCCCTGTATAGCTCGTCTTTATAAATGCTGCCATAGGCGGCCTTGAAATCGATGAAGAGGTTGGGTATCGATTTGGACTTTTTTGGGATCTGCAGAAGTGTGAAAATTTGATCGATTGTGAACTTTTCTGACCTAAAACCGCACTGATAGGAACCGGTCACGTTGTTGACGAAGGGTTTTAAGCGTTTACACAATATGGCGTATAAGATCTTATATGCGACATTTAAGAGACGAATTCCTCGGTAATTGCCGCAGTTGAGGGGGTGGATCGGTCAAACGGTGCTGAGATTCCATTCATCAGGCATACATTCGTCTGACTAAATTGTTGAAATGAGTTGGTGTATGCTCTTTACAAATTCATTTCCATCTGCTTTTTAAAAGTTCGGCCGGTAAGTCGTCAAAGCCAGCTGCGCTATTGGATGTCTGTTTGGATAATTCT
This sequence comes from Matsumyia berberina, assembly GCA_917880715.2. Taxonomy (NCBI): domain Eukaryota; kingdom Metazoa; phylum Arthropoda; class Insecta; order Diptera; family Syrphidae; genus Matsumyia; species Matsumyia berberina. The sequence goes on from OU862870.1 coordinate 93,839,420, forward strand.
TCTTTGCAGCGCGGCTTTGTATGCTTCTTGTTTTTGGTGCTGGCGCCATTGGACTTCTCGAGAGATTTCAAGATACACGATCGGCGGTCTGTTGTGAATGTAGCTTTTCGACGTCATACCTTCTCACAGTAGTTCTTCGTTGCTGAGGCGGAGAACCGCATTCGTACCTTGGCTACAATAAGGTAGTGGTCCAGAATATTGGAAGCGTGCCTTCTGATCACATGATCAATTTGGTTGACGGTGCGTTGATCAGGAGATAGCCATGTCGCCTTATGGATATTAAGGTGTGGAAATCGTGTACTAGCTACAGTGACGTTATGTCCCGAAGCAAAATCAATTAGCCTAAGTCCGTTTCCAGACGAGACGTTATGTAGGCTATGTTTACCGATCGTGCTACCAAAGAGATCTTCCTTCCCTATCTTTGCGTTAAAATTGCCTAACCTGGGGCATTGCTCGTATGTATGTTTTGTCGAGAAGCTCGTAAAACACTCCTTGGAAGCGTCGTCACTTTCTTCTGTCGGGGCGTATAGCCTGATTTTATCTTCTTCGCGACCAGAAATACCATTAATGATGTATGAGATTAGAGATTTTTTATCGACGTCGGCCAACTGACTAATTTCCTGCGTTATGTAAACATATTCGCGGAATTTTTTGTTTTTCTGGGGTTTTTTAATTTATCATAAATATCAGCCTTGCACCGATGACTCAAATTTCGCATTTAATTTAACGTTGAAATCATTATACGGCGAACAAGCACATATTTTTATAAAGCTTTCAGCCGAACCTCGCCACGCTTTAACCGATAAATGATCATTACCACTGGATTTTCAATATCTTTTATCAGTATCCGACATAGACTTTGTTCGATTTCTGAGATTGTAAATTTATTATCTGCCCTTGACATTGCGCTTACTTCACCTTCCCCACCACCTGTTAACACCTCACTGTATTCGTCTTTTGATCTTTCAGAATTATTGGAATCACTGTATATTTCGATCAGACTGCCTTCTTTAATTACGATTTCCAACCGTTGGATTAGAATCGCCTCTACTCCTTTTGTGTCCAGTCCAAGAATCGATAATTTTTCCTTTAATTTATCAACTGTTAATTTCGCTTGCATATCAAATTCGCTCGCTGCGGTTGAGCCCCCAAATATATAGGGAAATAAGTAACGCACGATGGATGTTATTCAATGTTTAATGTAAAATTATAAGGTATTACAATATTAGTGTGACAATTAAATAGTTAAGGGCTATACTGCTGCGCTGCTTGACGGCTGTATTACTGTGTCGTTTCACCACTCACTCGCCAGCTTATATAAATCAAAAACGGTTCGATCGTGTGATTGATATCATGTTATATGTTGACTAGAGTAACGCTGCTCTGACAGGGTGCCCCGACAGCTTGCACTACATGTATATACAAATCCATATGTAATTACATATTTACATTTCAAAAATTAACAAAATCAAAAACACTAACCCATACATAACTTAATTGTCGTCTTTTGGCTCATTCAGACAATGTGTTTGATTGTGCACTGCAAATATTAATAACATATTGCATTATAGCATCATTATTCAATTATTACTTACATTTTATTCGGAAATTGCGGAAAAGCTGTGCAATATGCGGCTTGAAATGACCCTTTAAATATTTCTTTTTTCTTTTGACAGTGGTAGTAGATTTAAAAGTGTTCGAAGCAAAAACAATAAACAACACGATACTAGTGGAGTTATGAGAAGCAACTTCCCGACGATAGTGTTAAGAAAGCCCAAAAGTATTTTGAGCGGGACTATATTGATTTTGATGAATCAACTTTTATTGTGCATTTTAAAAATAAATTAGTCGTATTTTATGTTTCTTTTGCATTATGTAAACATATTCGTATGTAAACATATATTTTAAATTAAATTCAGGGTATTTGAAGTTGTTTATTCGCTGTAACCAAGTAAATGCCAAACAAGTCGAACCGTAAAGTAGTATATAATTTCCACCGCGCTCAAAACACTAGATCCAAGAAAGAAGCCAGCAGTACCACCTATGGAAACTGGAATAAAATCATGAGAAATATAATTTTAGTTTGTTTTTAATAAATACTTACCTAGTAAATCCGTTAATGTAAATATAATTTGTCGCCGATATCTTAACTTTGGAAAGGTTGCTATTGTAGCAAGGACACCGACACTTCCAAGGAGACCGTCCGATTGAGCCAGACTCTTTTAAAATCATTTTATTGAATACAGAATGTTAGAAGCATACGAATTTATTACTAATAAACCAATTTTCTAAAAAGGGCTGTAGGTACCTGTTTTGTGCTCCTAAGAACTTCGGAACTTCGACAATTTGGTAAACAGTTGCATTGTAGTGCGTCATTATTAAATGACAAGTTCTTCATTTCGCTTAAGTTTTCAAACACTCCTAGAAAAAAAAAAAAAAAAGATTGTATTCGCATGCCGGATTATTATAAATATATGTGTGCATATATTTTTATCTGTTTTAAAAAAATTGTAAAAAATGTAAAATTTTCGACTGGCAGCACCTTTCTTATGCCATGTTCCTTAATATTTTTTGTTTGTAAATTAAAAATTTGGGCGCCGCACATAGGGATAATTGCATCGAAAAACCGCTCAAAAATATTTTTTTGTCCTAATGAAGTGATACTTGCCTGAAACAACTTTAAAAGTGTTATTAAGCTTATTTAAGACAAATTAAGGTATAAGTAAAGAAAAAGTATTTTTGATTTACTTAGATTTTATTTTATTAATGTGAAAAATTAGTATAGATTAAAATATATGGCACTTTAAGTTATTCAGTGGACTCTGCCCAGGATTCTTCTTCATCAATACATTTCTCATCTGATTCTTCATCTTAACTTTCATTGGATATTGTAGTCTCGTCAAATTTTTGTAAAGATGATGAGCCAAGAATCCCGGAGATCAGCGTTTCTAGAGCTTGTTTTGAAGCAGAGGGGCTGTTATGGGCAGCATTTTTTTTTGCTACTGCTTCCTGACTACTACTGCTTTCTCTATAAACTGATACCAAAGAAGTTACCGAATAACACCAAATAATATAACAAAAGGTCCATTAAAAAAAATATATATAAAAAAAACATTCCCATTTGAATACATTTCAAATAAACCCTATATCTATTAATTTAACCCTCCAATAATCATAAGAATAGCTTTATAATAAAGTACACACCTGCAGCTAATTCCTTCATAACAAAAAACTTTGTACACAATATAAAAAAAAATAAAAACTTATTTATTTAGCAGTGCAATTTTTTACACAAATCAACAGATTCATAATGCAAGCTTCAATCGATGACTTTCTACTGATACTGTGGCGAAGTGTGTGCATAAAAATGAAAACAAACAACGGTACATTGTTTCATGGGTATTTAACTACAGCTAGGAAAAAATTATTTCTCAATTCTACATTTTGCAAAATTGATTTTTGAGCGGTTTTTCGAGGCAAATACCCCTATGTGCGCCGTGGCTCAGTGGTTAGTGCGTTGGACTGCTGATCGAGCGGCGTGGGTTCAAGCCCCAGCCAGGAAAACACCAAACATTTTTCGCGGCACCACCTCTCGTCGGGGAATGACAAACCTCGCCGTTCGGAGTCGGCAATAAATTGTAAGTCTTTCCATTCATGCGAAAAATGTAACACGCACAACATGAATGGTTGCGAGAAGCTAGGCCTTGGCTCATTCCGAGCTGTCGCGCCAGCTATTTATTTATTTCGAATGAAAAATATAATTTTTCTATTTTTCATAAAATAACTCGAGCTATTTTAATTATTTTATGAATTCAACTGACACTCTATGGTTCAGAATTTTGGATTCAATCGACCGAACTTTTTTCTAATAAGGATATGTGTACTGTGTACATATGTATGTAAGAGTAAGTACATAAGTATGTTTGATTTTCTGATGTAATTTATTTTTATCTATAAAAAATTAATTGAATTACTCATGAACAAACGTTTGTTATTTCTCCCGTAATTTTGTGATGTAGAAATTCACTTCTGCATACAATTGCCCCGCCCATCCCGCGTTGTTTAATATTAGTCTTACGGCCCATCTTCTCCTAGTAGTTTTTGGTAACTATGTCATTCCGACTGTTTTGACATGCTCTTCGATATAAGTGTTGAAATTGAACTCGGTTTCACTATCGTTGATTGGTATGCTTTGGATGAGTGTTGGATGATTAGCACACCATTTTCGAAGTTTAAACCAAACAGTTTGCAACAATCCTTGTATTCCTTCTTGAGTTGCAAAAGTTGTACTTAAGCTATCACATCCTGTGATCAGATCGTCAACATAGAAATTCCTTTGAACTGCCCTTGAAGCTAACGAAAACTGGACCTGTTTATCTTCTGTTCAACGCTGAAGACATTTTATAGCGGGATATGGTGCAGAAATTGTTCCGTTTGTTTAAGGTGCATCATTGGGCGTGTTTTTCTGCCAGATATATGGTATTTTGTGTCGCCGTTGTGTACCAGTATTTGTCGATACATCTTCTCTATATCCGCGGTCAAGACGTATCTTGGCATGCGAAAACTTATTAAAATCGAGAAGTCATCGTCTTGGATGATAGGGCCCATGGATAGATCACCATTAAGTTAGAAGTTTTTGCTCAACCATCGAACACTACCCTGAGCTTTGTTGTGTTGTGTTGTTACGCAACGATGTGGCAAGAAAAAGTAAGGTTTGTTTATTTGATGGTAATTCATGCATGAAATTCACATATTGTGTCATAAGCTCCTTTGATTAAGCAAATCTGCGTTCAAGTGATATAAATCGTTCGAATGGTATATCTTTTGATTCTCCTAACACATGAGGGTAGGGAGGTTTACTAAAAAGCGTCCTTTGTGACTTCTTGAGAGTATAGAACCATACGGTTGAAATAAATTTGGCATTGTCTTTCGGAGGCTGTTAGATGACTTTCATTGGATTGTGATTTCTCAAATTCCCAGAATCTCTCGATATTCAAGTGTTTCGTTTGGACTACATATTCCACATTTGACGTCTGAATATGTGCCTTCGACACTTCCAGCGACTCTTCATCCAAAAACTGTATTTTGCAGCGTAGGCATCGATTGCCTCAATTTGACCTGACTCACTGCGAGAAGACAATAATACAGCTCAGCTCCAATGAAAACATCAATTAAACCAGGTTTAGAAAATTTTAGATCCTCAAGTGGAATGTTAACTGAAATCGGCCAGGATGTTATGTCAAGAAGGTTGTCGGGTTGATTTGATTTTTTGATATTTTTGGTAGCACATGGGCTTCCATTCTTATGGAGAATGCATTGAGGCGAGATCCTAACTGAATGTTGAACTTTCTCTTTGACTGTTGTTTCTCTCGACAAATTCCTTGGATGTGCATTACCTGAGAAGTTGGTGTTAATTCAAGTTTTTTCATTGATAAGATTTAACTGAGATCCGGAATCCAGAATGGCCCTGCATTCAATGTTTTTGCTATGCTCGTTTGTCAGGTTGATGATAGCAGTAGAGAGTAAAACAACTTTGCCAACAACAACGACTGATCCCTTCCCAGAACGTCGCTGTCGGATAATGATGAGTTACTTGTAACGAGTGCATTGCTGCGTTTGGGATTCCTAATCTCCTCCAGGCGCAAGAGTGTGTTGTGTTTCTTTGAGCACTTTTTGCAGTTGTAGAAACTTTTGACAACTGTATAATTGATGGTCTCCCTTGCAAGTCCTATGCGTGTTACACTTGCTGAGGTAATCGGTTATTCGGTTATTCGGATCCTATAACTTAGCCTTGTACGTTCTCGCTTCCAAAGCTTCCAAGAACAACAATTGTGGGGGAGCGAGTCGTAACACAAAAAATAAGACTATATTCCAAGATCAAATTAATTTTATTTTTCCACAGCCAAAACAAAAATGAATGCTTAACCTACGCTGATTTAACATTACATCTCGTATAGGCTATAGCTGTAGCTGTAGAAAGAAAAAAAAAGAAAAATAGATAATTTTTTTTTTTTTTTTTGCACTTTTTTTGGTTAACTAGCTAGTTCGAAAGGTTTTACTCTTCTTAATCTTCTAGTCAGATTGTCAGTATTTAATAATTCTGTCATTTCTACGTTAACGTGGCTGAAAAGCCTAAGTCTATGTCTATTGGCTACTTTCTTTACTTCCTCTTCAATCATTTCAACTTTAAGGTCTCTATGTAGATCAGCGTTTCTTATGTACCAAGGTGCATTTACTATGTTACGTAGTACTTTACTTTGGAATGTTTGTATTATTTGTAAATTTGTTTTGCATGTGCATGCCCACAACTGAAGCCCGTAGGTCCATACTGGTTTTAATATTTGCTTATAAAGCAGTAATTTATTGTAGTTGGACAGACAAGAGTATTTCCCGATTAGCCAATACATTTTATTGTAGCGCATATTTAGTTCTTCTCTTTTTTTCTTCACATGCGTTTTCCAGCGCAGTTTTGCATCTAGGGTCATCCCTAGATATTTGGCTATGTTTGCATATTCTACTTCATTACCATTTATGAGTACTGGGATATGCTGAACATTTTTATTCGTAAAGTTGATATGAACAGACTTTAGGTCATTTAGTTTAATTTGCCACTTTTTGGTCCATTTCGATATATTATTTACAGCCTTCTGCAGCTCTTTTGTCGCTTCTTCAACATTTTCGCCAACAGCAAGGATAGCAGTATCATCTGCAAATGTTGCCACGGTTGTTCCATCACTATCTGGCAGATCGCTAGTAAACAGAAGGTATAAAAGAGGCCCTAGCACACTACCTTGTGGTACTCCAGCTTCTATTTCCCTCAACGTGGAGTATTCATTTTCTTGTTTAATTCTAAAATATCGCTGTGATATATAAGATTCTAAAATTTCTGCGTATTGCTTAGGAAGATGTTTTTGCAATTTATGGATCAGTCCCTTGTGCCATACTTTATCGAAAGCTTGTGCTATATCGAGAAATATAGTAGAGCATATCTTTTTTTCTTCAAATGCTTTTTCGATTTTATCAGTTATTCTATGCACTTGATCAATCGTGGAGTGATTATTTCTAAATCCGAATTGATGGTTTGGGATTAGAGATTTTTCTTCGATTATTTTATGCAGACGTTTAGATATCATCTTTTCAAATAGCTTGGACAACATAGGTAGAATTGATATCGGGCGATAGGAGGTGACTTCACTAGGTGGTTTGCCTGGTTTCGGTATCATAATTACTTCTGCGACTTTCCACATGCTAGGTACATGCCTTATCCTGAATGGAGCATTTATAATCTGCGCTAGTTTATTCAAGCCTTTTTTGGGAATTGTTTTAGGGTTTCTCCCGTTATTAAATCATATCCCGGGGCTTTTTTTTGTATTAATGCCTTCTTTTATTTCTTTGGCAATTTCTTTCGCAGTAACTGGTAGAATATGTCTTTCCTCTTCACACATTTGTTCCGTTTCTTGGCAGTCTTTGTCTTCATACGGTTGGAAGACGCCTTCGAGGTACTCAGCAAATAGATTCGCTTTTTCTTTGTTACTTTTTGCCCAGTTACCATCTTTGTTTTTAACCGGTGGAATGTGTGCTATTGGCCTTTTCATTTTCTTTGTTGCCTTCCAAAGTGAGTATTCGGTACTAGCGTCATTCGTAAGACTGGAGAGATAGGTTTTAAGAGACTCATTTTTATGTTCTCTCACCGATCTTTTGAGTTTACCGACTAGATTATTGAGTACTGTTTTGTCGTATGGCGCCCTTGTTTGTTGCCAACGTTTTCTAGCTCTTCTCTTCTCCGCAATAATTTCACATATTTTTTTTGGATAAGAGTTTTGTTGGAATTTGATTTTAGTTATGGGTGTTGCAGCCCATGCAGCTTTTTGGACGTTAACTGTAAGTGATTGTACTGCCTCTTCCAATTGATCTTTTGTTTCAATAGTTTCTAAGAGATCAGTACTATCCTCAAGTTTCTGTCGGAAGTAGTTCCAATCAGTCAGCTTATTAGTTAGTCTTGGTCTATCCTCTTTGTTAATGATTTTGTCGCCAAGTGTCAAAAGTATTGTGGAATGATCTGAGTCAAGATCTGGCCCTTCTTCTATTTTTATATTGTTCGACGAGATATTTCTTGTTACAAAAAAGTCGACAAGATCTGGGGTTTTATTTCTATCTGTTGGCCAATAGGTAGGTTTTCCCGTTGAGTGATATTTGCCGCCAGTTTCTTTTATCACTTCATATAGTTCTCTTCCTCTAGTATTTGTCAATCTAGATCCCCAGTACTTGTTTTTAGCATTAAAATCTCCACCTGCGATATATCTACTCTGAAATATGCGGAAGAGACTTCTAAAACCTTTTTTTTTAGATTATAGCTGGGAGAGCAATAAATTGATGCAACTGATATTTGCCCAATTTTCGTTTTTATATTTATAGATATTCCTTGAATCGCACATGATTGGAATTTAGCTTCTATATGGTGATCGATCGTCTGTTTTATTATAACTGCAGCCCCGCATTTAGCCGAATTATGGGGATGTGGTGAGTGATATAGTTCGTACCCTTGCAGTTTGAAATTTGTCTGGGTCTTAAAGTGTGTCTCTGAGACAAGACATATATCTATTTGGTTCATGTCGAGAATTACTTGAATTTCTTCTTTACGATTCTCGATACCATTAGCATTCCATTCTAGAATTTTTATGTTATCCATCATGTTTGTCTTTTGTGTGCAGCCTTTTTATTGCTGCTTTTCCTCTCAAGGAATAATATTCTTTCTAGTATAGCTTTATTACTTTTTTCCATATTTTCCATTCTGTTTAGGATTTTTTGCATGAAAGTTTCCATACTAACATTTGATTTTACTTCTGTTGTGTTTATTGTTTTTTCTGCGTTTTTTAATAGATAATAGCTATGTTCAATGAGTCTGTTCCGAACAGTTCGGAACAGAAAAGTACAAGAATTTGTGTTCAATGAAAGAATTTTTTGTCCGAAACTGTTTGGGTTTGCTTAGAACAGGAAATCTTCCACCTACTCTTGAGGTAGAACAGAATTGTGAAAAATGTCAAAATCAGCTGCGGCTGTCAATGTGGTAAGTTTTCGGCATTTTATTTCTGCAAATGGCATTTTTCAATTTTTGATAACTATGTATGTGTTAGGTTTTCATTTAGTTAGGGCTGTACTTTTCGGTTCTAACATGATCTGACGTTTTTCACAAATCTGTTCTGTTCTGTTGTGGATTCTTCTCATTGAACAAAGATAATATGAAAGAGAACAGAGAGAAAAGAAAACAGAAATAAAAAAGAACCTTCCGGCAAGCGCCGCAAGAGGTAGGTGGATTTCTTATGTCATCTATTCTGATAGTGGGAACAAAATGGCGGACAAAAATTTCCACTTTAAAAACGAATTTGTACTAATTACCTCGAGATTTGTAAGGATTTTCAATTTCAACGAAATCCAATCAATTTTGAAGAATTTCAAGATGGCGGATCCAAGATGGAGCCCAAATTGGTAGCAGGGGGATTCTGTTCACTTTTATCTACTATATTACTAAAAAATCAAAACCGGAAGTTGGGATTTATTTGAGTTGTGAATTGTACCGTTTGAGACGTAAAAATGGGCGTATATGCCCATCGACCGATAATGCCCATCTACGAACTTATTCGGCATACGAACGTGTATACCAAATTTTATTCAAATCGGTTTATAATTGCGGCCTTAATCGTGTTCATAAGAATCCGTTATATTGCATATATAAAGGGTGGTTAAATTTTAAGGGCCGATGTTGAATGTGAACCACACCTAAACGTCAAGTTTTTTTCTGCATTTCATTTGTCATTTCTCAATTTCAGACTGACTCAATTTGAACCATGGAAAGATACACAATCGAGCAACGCGTTTAAGTTATTCAGGCTTATTATGAAAATGGGCGTTCAATCAAATACATATCGTGCACTTCGTGATTTTTTCGGTCAATTTAATCGTCCAAATGTGCGTACAATCGGAAAAATCGTGCAAAAATTTGAGCAAACCGGGTCTGTAGGAGATGTGAAAACACCAGTGCATGCTCGTACAGCTCGTACTGCAGAAAATATTGCTGCTGTTCGCGATAGTGTGGCTGAAGAGCCGTCCGTACAAGGTGCAATTGACTCAAGAACTAAAGCCTCTTGACCATTTCAAGCGTCGTCAATGGTCAGAATGGTGGAAAGAAATGGCAACAGTGTATGATCAATTTTCGAAGAAAATCATCTTCAGTGATGAGGTACATTTTCAGCTCAGTGGATTCGTCAATAAGCAGAATTGCCGCATTTGGGCGAATGATAATCCAAGAGTGATTGTCGAAAAACCAATGCACCAACAAAGAGTGACTGTTTGGTGCGGTTTATGGGCTGGCGGCATCATCGGGCCGTATTTTTTCCAAAATGAGGCCGGTCAGGCAGTTACTGTGAATGGTGTTAGCTATCGTGAAATGATAACGAACTTTTTATGGCCCGAATTAGAAGATATGAATGTGGACGATATGTGGTTTCAACAGGACGGTGCCACTTGCCACACTGCTAACGAAACAATGGCTCTTTTGCGCGCAAGATTCAATGGCCGTGTTATCTCACGTGGTGGCGATGTCGATTGGCCGCCAAGATCATGTGATTTTACACCGTTGGATTTTTTTCTTTGGGGTTATTTGAAAGAAAAGGTGTACGTCGATAAGCCAGCAACAATTCAAGAGCTAAAGGATGAGATAATTCGGCACATTAACGGCATATAACCTCAATTATGCTTCAGCGTCATCGAAAATTTGGACCATCGGATGGAGGGGTGCCGCCGAGGTCGCGGCGGCCATTTGGCCGATATTTTGTTCCATTCATAATTGAACCATACCAATATTATCATAATAAAAAGAAATGACAATAATTTCCTAAATAATTTGTGTTTTATTCAAAATCAACATCAATTTAACCACCCTTTATATATACTAGCTGGCCCGTGCTCACCTTGCTTCGCCTGCCTTTCACATTAATTTAATTCATTGTAGTAGACACGATTACACGAATACGACAGACGCCTCTGCATTGCTACACCTGCATCTGCCCTGACTTTAACCTTCGCATTCATAGAATCGACCCGTGTAGATAATTTAATTTTCATTTGCTAATAACTCAGCGAGTTTTCATCAAATCTGAAAGCGCTTACGACTCAGTTAACAAATTTTTGAACCATTGCAGAAAATGCAAAAAAAAAATGGTTTTAGAGCAATTCTTCACATTTTTTCTTCTTGTTTATCTTTTAACGTATGTAAGTTAATAGTATCTACCGGGGCAGATATAGGAATCTATGTGAATGTTAATTACTTTTCCTAACATAGTTTGAAGGAAATCATCGGTATTTTTGTAAGGAGCAACTATGTCCTTCACAATCCGCTCGCAGAATTCCTACTTTTCCCGTGTAAATTTGGCCAAATGGCAAATGGCTCTTATAAACTGGCTATCAAAACGAATAAATCGTAATATGTTTTGGTGTCGGTTGACAGACATAGTTGCACGAAAAAGGGATAAAGAACTCTGTTTTTTTGTTGCAAAACCTACAATTTTGGTTTCTAATGGATGGGCTCATAATACAAAAAACTGTATCTACTGGCGATAGATTTCTGGTAATTGGGTAAGGCCCCATTAACGACGATTCACGAATTATATTAGGGGCCCCACTAGGGGCGAAAGCAGTATTTTTCTTGTACCATTTTGTACCATCTTTGCTGGTAAACAAAGTTTCATTAGAGGTGGCCGTTTGTTCATCATGATCACTCTCATTCTCATCATCAGATTCACAGTTTTAGATTTATTTTTTCGCCTATTTCAGCATCCAAATTCGCATATTCCTGATCAGGAAAATATTCTTCGTTGCTGTCAGCACTTCCGCTTGGGTCAGGCCCGGCTTCATCCGAATCAGATTCGACAGCCAGCATATTCCGAAAATATTCTTGCTTTCTTCATAAGTCAAACTAATCCGGAGAAAAATTCACTATACACCAAACACACAGCAGTAGAGTACGTAAATACATTCTCGTGAATCTCATACCGTCATAGGTATCATGACAAAAACCTACCTGGCAACAGCTGCCGCCAAAAGAAATTCAAAATTTCTACCTCTATTCGTATTTAATTTTAGCCTTTAACAACAAATTCTAAAACCAAACTAAATTCATTTAGGTACATAAATTCAGTGCAAGGTACATAATTTATTGTACACGCACATTTCTTGCAGTAAAAGTGTATAGAATATTTTTTATCTACCGGGGAGAATACTATGCGTTTAGGTAAACATTTTTTTGCATAAATGCGAAGGTTAATGCGACTATGTGTGTAAACCAGCGATGCCAGATGTGAGAATTTTTCCCCATTTTGGGGAGTTTTTCACTTAATGGGGAAAATGGGGAAAAGTGCTCCTAAAATGGGGAAAAACGAGATGCGTGCAAATTTATTAATTTTACATAGTAAAAAATAGAACTCGTGTAATTAGCTTCAAAATAAAAACCGAAGAAAAAAGAATTACAGCGTTTAAAGCGCTGCGTCACTGACTTCAACTTCAACTCCAAGCAGAAAGCACCGATAGTCATTAATTTTCAGATAATTTTGCAGCTTTAGAGCCGGAAAAGATCAAAAGAAAATGAAAAAAAAAAAAAAAATGATTGGCAATTCTATTGATAAAAGAGAAACAACCTTTTTTTATGTTTTAATTTATCCATTTTTACGTTTTTTACCAGGAATTCAAATGGGGGAAAAAGTGGGGAAAAATCGGATGTGGAATGGGGAAAATTTTCAAAAATTTCCCCAAAAATGGGGAATCTCACCAAAAAAATCTGGCATCACTGGTGTGAATACATACATGTACATAGTGTACATAACTGAAAAAAAACCTACCCACTGACAAAACCTTACGATTACGATTGAGCAGACACAAATCCATTTGATTCAAGCACGCATTTACAGGAAAAGAGAGAAAAAATACGCTCTTATTCTCTTAAAAAATTACGAATAGACCTCGAAAGAAAACATCGCTGAGATTGATTGGAAAATCTTTATCAATTCACAAATTAATAAAAAAAATTATGCAAAGTTGTTGTTAATATTGCTGATCTTTTAGAGCACATAGAAATATAATTTTGGACTTAAAAGATGTGTATTTTAAAGCTCTAAAAACTGAAATTAATTTCATTAAAATAGATGAAGATCTGGGTAATGACCAAAAGAATAAGCTGCCGAAATGAGATTTGTTTGAGGTATTCGTTCGTTCTATCGAGTTAAGAACATCAGAATATACAAGGAACTTAATGTCGAGCAACTAGCAACTACCTATTCGAAGGGAACGGTCCATACTTCAATGGTTTGGGCATGTTAAACGCATTGCCCCAACTTGGGTTTCAAAACTTGCCCTGGAATCCGTATCATCAAGTAGACGTCCCCTGTGTAGGCTCAGGACGATATGGTGTTTTATGTTATTATTTTTTTATATTAAAATAAGGCTAAAATAAAGCGAAACATACCAAAAAACAATGATCAAATAATTTAATTTATTTATTTATTAATTTATCTATTTATTAATCTTAAACAGACATTTCAAATAATTAAAAATGATTAAAATAAAAATAAATACAAAAGTTCAGCCTTAAATTTATTTCGGGAATTTACTAAAATCAATATTCCTACAAGCCTCATTGAAATATGTTATTGATCTCGACATTGGCTCATTGCAGGCGTATTTGGTTCTATGAGCAAATTGAAAAAAGAAATCTCTAGCCCTTAATAATCTGACTGGTATATAAATAGATACCAATAAAAGAAGAGGTGGACACCGAATGTGGTAGCATAATAAATCTCTCACGAACATTACACCATGAATAGCTCGCCTTAATTCTAAAGATTTAATTCCAAGTAATTGGCATTTTTAGGTGGATTTCATATTTCACGATTATTATAGCAGATAACAGGCACCAGAATCCGCCTGCTACCAATTTGGGCGCCATCTTGAATCCACCATCTTGAAATTCTTCAAAAATTCTCAGATTTCGTTAAAATTGAAAATCCTTACACATTTCGAGGTAATGAGTACAAATTTATTCTTAAAGTGGAAATTTTCGTCCGCCATTTTGTTCCCGCCATCATAACAAAAGCCTTAGCGATGATATACGAAATCCACCTACCTCTTGCGGCTTTCGCCGGAAGGTTCTTTTTTTTATAATTTGGGCAAAAATTTCATCGCATTTTGTAAAATATAAACCTGGTGAAACTCCTCTGTATTTTTTCCACACGATCAGAATGAGTTTTAAATGCGGGATCCCAAATAACATCGGCGTATTCAAAAAGCCATTTTGCTAAGGCGATGTGTAAAGAAAGGAAGGTAAAAGGATCTTTAACCCTTATGGTACCATACCGAGTACCCGGGTACTCACTCATTTTTTTTACATCTCAATTAAATTAATCACACACGCGGCTAAAACGTTTTACACACTTATTCGGCAAAAACAAGATGTTACCAAAATAATGGTAATATAATACGGCCGAATGCAAAAGATTTGTACATGATTACTCGGGTACTCGCCATAGGTGTTCGAAGGTGAAAAAGTATATGGTACCATAAGGGTTAAAGCCCTTTCCGTTTCGTTTAATGAAACCAATTTGCTTCAATCGAGTAATTAAATTGCAGACTAGAAGACAATCTTGAAAAAGTAATCGAGCAGCATTTTTTTATACTCAGCTTTAAGCCATTGGTGTTACACTAATCGGAAATGCGATTTAAATCTGATTGTACTAAGTAACAATCTTCAACGCTTTTAATAGCCAAATACAACTTAAGATCGTCGACGTACAAAAGGCACTGGTAGTTCTTTATTACCATAGTAATGTCATTAATAAAAATAATAAAGAGCAGTGGGCCTAAATGGCTACCTTGGGGAACTCCCGAGGTGCATTTTATTGACTTTGAAAAAATCTTGTCAATCCGTACTTTTTGGGTTCTACCAATAAGATATGAAGATATCCAGCTAAGTATATTAGAATGAAAGTCAAGCTTTTTAAGAAGAGTTATGTGATTCACTGAATCAAATGCTTTACTGAAATCAGTATAGATTACATCGACCTGGCACTTGTTTTCAATTGAATTAACAACGTACGAAGAAAAAAATGTCAATTTTGTGGTGGTAGATCGGCCAGATACAAATCCATGCTGTGCTTCTGACAAAAATTCCTTTGTAAGAACCAGAAGGATTTGCTATTGAGTTAAATATTACTTTCAATATTGATTAAGGTTTAGCGAGTAGAGAAAATCAATAAAAATGTACTCATAATCTTTTTTCATATTACAAGCCAATAACATTTTGTCGCTTTCCGACCAATTCCAAGTTATATGGGGTAAATTAAAATCTCCTATGACACAGATATTATCAGATACAGAGCAGCCATTATGAACAAAATCGATATTGCTAGTGTGTTTTTCATAGATCTTTACATTACTTCTTGGTGGCACATAACTAACAATAAAGTATACCCAGATATGTTTTTCCATGTCCGTATTGATTGAGATGCAGAGCTGTTCTACCCTGAGACAAGGCAATTTCTTTGCACCAAAAAGTAGACCGAACAGCAATTATTACTCCACCTCCACGCTGAAGAGCTGAATTGCAATTATTTATACCAACAGCAGCAGAAGATTCATCAACACAGGGAGCGCAAACAGTGCTAGCAATCGCCTCACTATCACTATAGCACAACCAACACCTTCTGTGACATCATCTGGTTCGGTGATCTTAGCATTGTTTACAGGCAGTATACCAACGCCAGCATCTGCATCTACTTCAAGGCCACCAACGGTACGAACTGGGTCTTTTTCAAGACGCACAACAGCATTCGATGAGTCATTATTGACGATGACACTTTCGATAGCAGAAGCAGCGGCCAACGGATGAGAATCAGCATTTATGACTCTTATGTTTTGAGAGACTATGATTATTCTTATTAGAGAGGTACTTACAAGAGATTGCAACACTTGGAGATGGTGATGATTGATTCGTTGCAGAATTATTTTTCATTACTCCAGCTGTAGCGGCACAAGAACGAGAACTATTGTAGCAGGAGAGCTTGCACGGCCGTCAGTGAGCACTTGTTTGGAGAGTTCACCGACCTTTGGTTTTCGTTGAAAGCGAGTGATAACGCGAATGTCTCGGCTAGTGTTCAAGACATTTTTGAGTACATTCGATGGTTTATTGTTTTTAGCGTCGACCTCCGATGAGAGAGCGACTTTGTTAAGATCATTTATGTTCTCTGGCAAATATGAGAGCAGTTCATTGATTTTCTGCACACAAATTACGAGTGAACTATTTATGCATTTTTCACATTTTATTATTTTTATTTTATTATATTAGCGTTCGAGTTTATTATATTAACGTCTTTCTTTTGAATTTTAACACTTTCACTGTGCGTATTTAAACCGCATATACCGCACGATAAATATTCAGTGTCGGTTATTAAATTTAAACATTATAAATAGAAATAGAATTAATTTTTAGCAGAAAAGGCAATTTATGCTCATTGACAATGAGCAAAACTTGACTTTTACCCGTACGAAGTCGGAGCGGGCCGCTAGTATATACAGTGGCGACAAAATAAATAGCACATGTATTCATCTTTTCTTGTTTTTCTAAATTTGCAAATTTCCGTATTAGAAATGTTAATAAAATTTATGTAATTAAATACTCCATTAAAATATTAACTAATACAAAACAAGTAAAACACATTCCGTCAGTTAAAAAAATAAATATAAAAAAATTAAATTCTTATCCTCAGTTTTTACAGCGAAAATAAATAGCACACTTCTATCAAATTCATTAAATTCATTACAAAATCTTTTAAAATCTAACAAAATCTTGGAACAATTTGGTTAATATTATTTTACAATGTTAGTAGTAAGTGGAATAACCGTTATTTTCAATATCGACAACACGCCGACGACTTATTAACGGTACTAGGGCTTGACAACGTTCTAAGGGCATGGCATGTCAGCCTTACCGAATTTGAACTGCGCAGGTCAACCCAAACCATCAGCTTTTTGGGCCATTAACCAGTGCTTCACAGCTTCAGCAGTGTGCTTTGGATCATTATCGTGCTGAAACCTCAATTTAGTGGCAATTCTTCCTCTGCATATGGAAGCATAATACCGCTCAGGTTTTCTGTCTTTAGTTTGGTCCATAATACCCTCAATATGATGAATAGGTCCCATGACATCGCATGCTGCTCCCTCCACCACGTTTAACCGTCTTCAGGACGTATTTAGGGATGTATTTCGGATCCTATTAAAGAGATTTAACTTGGATTCGTGGGTCCACATAACATTTTGCCATCAACTGGTGAGTTATTGGCATGTTCTCTGCTCTCTGTAGCCGGCGTAATAGATTGCCCCTTGACACCAGTCAGGGCCGGACAGACTATATGTGCAAGCTAGTGAAATCGACAACAGAACTTTTTATTCTTCTTTAGTACTGTGGATGTTATTATGTCATTTCACTCACTGTATCAGACACTAGAATTCATGTATATGAAAATTTTTTTCCTTTCCACCCCTTTGCTGTATGTGTATACAGAAAAAGAGCGCTAACAGAATAGTGTGCTAATTTTGAATCCGCACATGCTCCCGCAACTAGATTTTAATATTTCTGCATGAAATTTTGTATCTGACTTGAGCTTCATTCCCTTCATTCAATAAAGAAATTGACGTCGTGCCAGTCGTGCTTTAATAATTAAAAAACCGCAGTCAGATACAACATCTAATTGAAACATTTCAAGTAGAAATCGAGTCAGAGTAAGGTACAGAAAAATAGCGCAAGCAGAAACATTATATCTGACAGTTCACATAAAGCTAACAGTGATATTTACTGTTAATATTTTTATATAGAATTTGACTCAACTCGTTGCCTTTGACACTCAATTTCCTCGTACGATGGATTGGATGGACACTATATCCTCATACGATGGATTTCGCGATCCAGTCAGTGCATGTTTTTAAACTTGCACTGATGGGTTTAACTTATTCTGTTGAGTCCATTTCTTTCGTGTGAGTCTTTTTTTCCCGTGAGTACTTTTTCCCCACTTAATTGTTCTTGCCATTCATTATTTTCATTGTGGAAATGTGATATTTTAGCGGGCTAATAATCATTTTAATTTGGCTGGCGGTGCTTAAATGTTGGTTAATATAACTCAAAATATATACACTGCTGGACAAAATAATAGGTGTGGACATTCTTTTTTCGATATTTTCATTTTCAAACAAAGAAGAGAAATCGATTTCACTATGTTTGCTTTAAAATGATAGAAAATAAGAAGTATATCACAAAAACTGTAAATTTCAATTCCTATTTCAGTTTAAATCTAATATTTAGGTGTGTTTGTTATTGTCTGGAATAAATCCATTTTGTATTTTAGTGTTAAGTTCTTTACCAATTACCCAATTACCCATTTACCCGAACACCTGTTCAGTGCACTCTCCAAGTTAGTGGAGTGACATTGAAGCAGGTGGAGAAGTTTAAGTATCTCGGGGTCCTATTCACGAGTGATGGTAGGAGCAATACTGAGTTATCCTGTAGGATTGGTCAGGCTGGAGCAATTTTGAGACAGCTTGGTCAATCAGAAAACATTTGGCATCGAAGCTAAGTTGTCTGTCTTTAATTCAGTGTTTGTTCCGATCATATATGCTCATGAAGTTTGGGTAATGACTGCAACTTGGTGACGGTTTAGACTGAACTGGATAAGATCGCGGATACAAGCTGCCGAAATAAGATTTCTTGGTTGTATTTCTGGGGTGATTCGCCGAGATCGAATAAGGAACACCAGAGTACGCGAGGCACTCAATGTCGAGCAGCTACTTCTTCGAACGGCGCGGTCCATACTTCTATGGTTTCCAGGACGTGCCATGGAATCCGTGCCATCAGGTAGGCGTCCCCTGGGAAGACCTAGAATGAGATGGCTGGACCAAGTCCGAAATCTCACCTTTACTCGTATGGGGATAGCCCCTGATGATTTAGAGTTTATGGTGGAAGATCGGAAAATGTGGAGAGTCCACTTGATGATGATGACGAATCCATACTAATCCATACTAATATTATAAATGCGAAAGTGTGTCTGTCTTCTACGTTTTCACGGCTAAACCGCTGAACCGATTTCAATGAAATTCAGTACGGAGATAACTGACGCCTAGGGAATGAACATAGGCTAAACATTTTCAAAATCCTCCCACTGTCACACCCATTTTTCGAAAAACGCACTTTTTGAGTAATTTTACAAGGAACTCAAAAAAAGCTTACTTAATCAAACGTGTAGATATTCATTTACTCAACAAATAATCGTTACATTACGTACAGCCACGCCTACTTTCTAGGGGCACTTTCCTTTAAATAACTATTTTTTTGTCGATTTCCTTAGAATATCAGTTCTGGCGAACAGTACTTGTTGAAACTCGGAAGTAAAACTCGAGGATGCTGTAGAGTTATTGCACACTTTCTATTCACCAGGAAACCCACCTCATATCCTCAAGCTTAATGTTGTTGCCAAATCTAAACCCTCCGAAGCCGTGCAGATGAAGACTTTGTACCAGCACGCAATCGAAGCCAGGATTTTCATAAATGTCAATCAGGGAAAAACTGTGTTCACCCCTCGCATTCTTCTGAACCTATCAGACTACCACTTTGAGTTCAAACGTCTGCAATTTCCCGTTGAGTTTTGATACGCCATGAACTTCAATAAACTACAGGGAAAGAGCTTGAACGCGAAAAATGTGTATCTGAAGAGTGACTGTTTCTCCCATAGCGCGCTCGGACTCAATTCCCCTGGCAGCCTGGTCATCCCGAAACCAGAAAGAAAACCCAGGAATGTTGTTTACAGAAACGCCTTAAGGAATTAATATGAGAAATTGAAAGTCATCAATGGCTTGAAACCCGGGGAAGGATATAGGGTATAATGCGATGTGCTTCCACGCGGACGTAGTCGCGGGTATCAGCCGGTTATTTATAATCCTACATCTTAGTAGCCAGTGTAGCCACCATTATTCGTAATAAGACCCTGAGTCCTGCTAGGCATAAATGTTCTAAGATTCTGGCACGTCTCGGTAGGTATTTGGTACCACATATCTTGAACATTTTGCCGTCATTGGTTTTTTTTTTGATATGCGAGTTAATAGTCGTCACTTTAGCTCATCCTATAAATTCTCAATGGAGTTGATATCGGGAGATTGACTTGGCTGTGTTAAAATGGCGACATTGTAATCTTTAAGCCAAACAGTCACCAACTTCAATGAGTGTTTTGAACCATTATCCTTTTGGAATCAGCATAACAACGGCGTATTATGTTCTACATATTACTGTATGTGTCCTGTTTTCAATATAGTTTACATGTTTTTTTTTTTTCATTTGTTTGACGAACATGTCTTTCCGAATCACTGGAGAACAAATTAATTTCGGGTTCTTCACTCAATGAAATATTTTGCAATTTCCCCCCTCCCCCCCCTTTATTACATACCAAGCACATTGCATTTCAACAAAAAAAATGTATCATACCAAAATTGTTTGTTCGGTTCGAAGGAACATTTTTGGCTACTCTGTCGGGTAGCTTAGCATTTACCAATCTACGACGAACCATGCAGGAAGTAAAATTGGTACCCATTTCGACAGGAATAGGCCTTGAAGAGTTGAATTAGCCCTTTTTTGCCAATATGCCAATGTTCTGATCGTCGGGTTTTGTCGTCAATCTAGGTTTTTCTTGCGTTTCAGGGTTTTGTGGTACTTTAAGACATTTGTGATAAAGTGTTCTGATAGTCCTAGAGATTGCGCTTTAAATTTGTAAGTTTTGCCTTGATTTCTCAACTGTTGTTCTAACCACCTGACTTCAACACAGCACTGACTTTCTCGACCCATCTAAAATCTCGATTGATTTTAATTTATTTTTATATCCATAGTTTTTAGAAATTTTTCATTGAAAAAACTACAAAATGTTATACGCATACACCTATTATTTTGTCCAGCAGTGTATGTATAACACAGAAAACTGCAAGCAAAAAAGTTTGGATCTTTTGTATTTTAGTTGAACTTAAATTTGTTTGAGGGTTGTTGTGTTTGTTGCGCGAAATCGTGGAGTTCAGTTAATTGATCATGAATGAGGAGCGCAAAAGGCGAGGGTTGCACAGGGCACAAATTAGACTTGGGCCGGCCCTGACACCAGTGTATTCTATCTAGCAACTCGACCGATTTTTTTCATTTTTTCATGATTTCAGCACGATAATGACCCAAAGCACACTGCTGAAGCTGTGAAGCACCGGTTACTGGCCCAAAAAGCTGATGGTTTGGGTTGACCTGCGCAGTTCCCCGATCTCAACCCAACGACATATCAACGCACGTTTACAACTTGCAAATTACCACCTCCTATGAACAGGTGCAGAAGCAATTAAAAAGTGAAGAAAAGTGGCGTCTTCCAAATGAAAAATTTTCAACCAAATACACAAAAAAAATGTGTAAAGCATGGAAATGAAAACATCAAGCTTTGGGAATCATTCTCCTGGTATGGGATTGGTCCAATATATCGGATAAAGGAAAACATGGATCAGCATGAATACGTTAACATTCCTAAGAATGTGATGTTGTCTTATGCCGAAGAAAGCATGCCTTTAAGATGGACATTTCAGCAGAATAATGATCCAAAAAATACTTCGAGAAAGACAAAGCAGTTCTTAGAGGATCACATTTTGACCGTAATGTCATGGGCAGCTCAATCACCGGACCTAAATCTGATTGAGAACTTATGGCAAGAACTCAAGACCGCAGGAGGCAAGCATCACGTTAAAAACGTAACATAATTGTGGGACGTTGTGTAAAAATAATGGTCAGCTATACCCATCCATCGATGTCAAACCTTAATTGACTCAATGCCCAGACGCTGTGAAGCCGTCATCTATAATAAAGGTTTTGCAACCAAATATTGACAAAGGTCTTCCAACAAAACTTTGATCTGAAAGTTAAGCTCCGATCAGACGATTTGCAGTTGTGCGCAAAATTTCCTCATAAGCAAATGTGTGCAAACCATCGGCAAATGCCCATTTGCAGAAAAGTCATTTGCAGGCCGATCACACGATTTGCCGAATTTGTCCCAAAGCTGGAAATTTTTTGGTGTGCGCAAATGTGTGCAAATGACACATCTGGAAATTTTTTCAGAGCATTTATTGTCCCATCACACGATTTGCCGACATATGCAAATAGCACATTTGCAGGACCATTTGAAGAAACGTCATTTTCATTTATTTGGAGGGATGAAACAACTCGAGATACCCTCGCAGTGTTATTGGCTGTGTATGTATTTGTTTGAGAGCTGGAGCGAACAGGATGACCGTAGCAAATTGGCCTCGAAGCAGCGCAATTTCTGGAGAAAGGATAAGGTTGGCCGGCGCGACAATGAAGGATTTTGAGCAAAACTTTATTTTTTCCTGTTTCTATTTTCCAAACATTGCAAAAATATAAATGAATCAAAAAATTCAATGGATTTGTACTTTTCCTGTCGCGAATAGTTTTTAATTTCTTTTTTTTTTGTCAGAAAATTAATTCCATTTAATCAAATGATTTATTTTATACTCTGGTGATTAAAGCTCGATGATTTTCAATTCAGTAGCGCAAGTAAAGGAGAGTTGCAAGGAAAAACATCCTCATTATAACACATCATTAGCGGAAAAATTTTCCATTTGCCCATGTTTCTTCAAACCAACATCTGCAAATCTCAGAAGTCTGCAAATGAGAGTGGGCAAATGTCCAAAAGTGAGCAAATGTGTGCAAATGGTCCCAAAAGGGTGATCACACGATTTGCGGATGACGTGTGCAAACGTTTGCGGACGACGTGTGCAAATCGTGGGCAAATGACATATGTGAAAACATTTGCGGACAAAAATTTGCTGATCACACGATTTGCGGACGTTTGGGACACGTTTTCCTGCAAAATTTCCTTACATCTGCAAATCGTCTGATCGTAGCTTTATTCACCGAAGTGCTCATTTTATAACCAAAAAGGTAAACTGGCCCTATTTCATTGACCAGGCAATTCATCATACTTTCCTATTTTTTCTATTTTCAATTCACTATTTTATTCTATCAATTACTCTTTCTTTATAATTTAATAAACTACATTATATTTAAGTTTGACTGAAATAGTACTTCCTTTTCATTCATTTCGCCGCAAAAAATGTTCGGTGTACCTGGCTGGGGCTTGAACCCACGCCGCTCGCTCAGCAGTCCAACGCACTAACCACTGAACCACGAAGACGGTATGGTCTTTGATAATAGCAAATATAAATAATATTTGATAATAGCAAATATAAATGTACATAAATGTACAATATGTACATAATTGTCTCACTTAAAAATGTAAAAGCTTTCTTCTCTCTCCCTGTCCGCAACGTTCTGGAGTAAAAATTTGGATAGCAAGCAACTGCATTGAATCTGTTTCGTATTTATTCATCCTAGAAACTTAGGTTTAATCAGAAAGTGGATAAGGAGCTCTCCGTTGTTTTGAGAGAAAAATTTGTGCGATTTACGAGTCAATGTATGAATGAATGAATGAATATGAAAGAGGGAATTAAAACTGATATCTTACCTGCATACTTGGAGAGACAGTTCTTCAATACTTTATAGTGACAAACGGGCTTAATTTCACCACGATTCGGGAAAAAATGCGGAATGCATTTGCACAATTTGTACGCTAGATTAATGCGACATTCCTGATGGCAAAGGTTTCTGCTGTAAACTGGAAAATGTGCCAAGTTTGATTCGTGTGGAAATCGACACTGCCTCTGCTCCACTGTTGTCGCCCTATAACAAGAAATCAATGGCTTAGTGAACTTATAAGTTTTACAATATTATACTTCTCGAAACCCTCTGAAGTGGTGATATCGTACATTTGCACGGTATACTCTAAAGTTAATGTCGTGGAACTACGACGCTTCTCAACTTCCATAACCTCGTAAGCTCCGTGAATAAAGCCCTTAATAAATAAGTCAAATGGAAACATTTATTTTTTAGATTGTGTCTTGCTCACCTCAAATGATCCTACGAATCCCAAAAAACTAATCTGAGCTCCTTCGTCAAATATGTTCACATTCAATACTGTATGCACTTCATCTATATCTTTAAAAGGAATGGGATCTGCATGTTTTCCAAACAATAAATTGCTGGTTGACATTGCTTCCGCAAGGTAATTATTGGTGGTGTAACAAATTCCCCATTCGGTAAGAACTTGCTGACTGCTTATGTACGCGTTGTACGCTCTACTGGTTATATGGTAACGTGTTGTCGGTGAAATAAGATTGTTATCAGTAAGATTGTATATAAGTTGCATGTAGTCCTTTGCATCTATGTTGTGCTTCTGAATGATAAAGTAATTTATTGCTCCAGTTTCTTTGAAAACACCATAAATACTTACATCAATACTTGGATACTCTTTGATGGAATTGAAATTGAAGTATGTTGAATTGGCAATTGATTCCAAAAATGAATAGAATTCCATACAGTATTTTAAAGTGATATTCTTACCTCTAGATGTAATAAAAATATACTGAGTGAGACAAACTTAACTGTTTGCTGAATTTAGAGCGAAAACTTTAAACATTATACATGTAACAGATTTAATTTTTATGATAAAAGGTGTGGCCAGGTGGCCGGTTAACAGGTCCATTTTTTAAATTAATCGTTGGAAAAATGTTTATTTCAGTAAATTAATTGTATTGCGCCCTGTGTGGCATGTGGCGCCGTCCTACTGAAACCACATGCCTGCATCAATAATGCCTTCCAATTGAGGTACGAAAAACCAGAAACAATTGAGTACTTGGAAGCCAACATTCGTCGACGCGTTATTGCCGAAATACAGTCTGATTTACTGCGAATAGTGTGTGAAAATTGGACCTTTTAGATTACGCCATGTACGCGCAAGTCGCGTTGGCCACATGCCCGAAATCATATTCAAACAATAATGTCATAAATTTATCTGTCAAATAAAGCCAATTACAAACTTTTGAAAATAAAGTGCTAAGAGAAATTGTCAATGCACCGTGGTACGTAAGAAATGATGATATACATAGAGATTTCGGAATTCCTACAGTCGAAAATGAAATTAAAAACTTCACGCGAAAGCACAAAAATCGAATAAGCGAACACGTTAATAATACAGTCCTACAACTTCTGGATGAAAGAAATGTATTGCGCCGTCTACAAAGGACCAAACCTTTTGACTTAGCACGATTAAAATTAACCGCGTCTAAATAGCGAAACGTGCAGGAACTTTCATTGGAAAGGCACCTGCCAAACGTCTCTATTTCGTGATAAAAAAATTGCTTGATAAGTCCTTACTTAGTTGCAGTAACTAACAAGTTTATATCGAAGGGAGGTGTTTTTTAGTGAGTAAGAATCTCACACTACTATGAGCACGCGTCTGCGGTCCTCATAGTGTCTATGCAAGATTTTCACCTACCCCGGGAAAAAAAAATAAAGCCAATTAAAAATTTTTTTCTGTATTTCATTTCAATTGAAAGTTCTCCGCCTCTAAGAAAACAAACACCCTTTATTAACTTATAAGACGTAACGTATGATGTTACGTATACTATATACATGGTTTGATGTCTTCAAATTAAGTATTTAAATAATATCACAAAATTTAAAATAATGAGTTAAACGAATGGAATTAAATAAAGTATTTATGCACATATGTACTTACATAAGTACATAATATTATAAATTTAACCCCTTCAGACCTGAACTAATTAAACACTTCATACGTATTAATGGCTAAGGCTTGGTGTGCATTCATGGCTAAATCTAATTCTTTGCTTGATATGTATACGTATTTTGACTTATCTTTTGATTTAATAATATGCTTATTGATGGGACACCGAGACCGAAAGGATTGAAATAAAACTAAAATAAATTATAATATATGTGAAATCATTTCGTTCAATCAACTTGCCCTAAGTCCAATCACCATAGGCCACAAAAATTATTGCTATTATTATATATTTATTAACCATGTAATAAATTACAAGATAATATTAATTTAATGAGCTTCTAGCTACAAAGGCCTCCCGCTCTCTATGAGACTTACATTAGTTTCATTTTACCTTAATTATACCTAAGTTAGTTATACTAGACTAGTTGTCTTAACCAAACATTTATTTATTTTTTCGATGTTTTGTTTAGGATTTTTTAAAATTTCTACGATGTCTTCTTCTCCCAAAATGTTATTTAAGTATGGCCTTACGCCATACTTTCCAGGCAACCCGGCGCGTCCCTAAGGTGGCGAATAGGGGATAATCTAAATGTGGTCAGGAGTGTTGGATGGTCGGAGTGCACATCAGGCGCCACAAGGCGCACGATGCGTGCTGTTTCAATCCGATTCTCCAGTCTGATTTAGAAGAGGCTTTTGTCTCCGCGGACCATGGATCATTACCATCTCATCTCTCCCTCTACCCTCTCATCCTATCTATTCCCCTCCTCTCTCCGATGGGCTGGATCAAGGTGTTATACGACCCGTGCCGAGGATCAACCTGGCCCATTTTAAAAAATAGCTCAGTCTCGAACGGAGTATTCGGATACCTGGCGACCTCCGAGTTAACTAGCCTTGTCTGTATACAGCGGATCTCTGTACAGATCGACCTCTTTTCTCCGCCACTCGTGGGATCTTTTATGGATACAAAAAATAATGCTGCATGCATAAAGCAAAAAAAAATACTGAGACCGGTTCTCTTTTAAAACCGGGCAGTAGAACGGCACCCAAGCTGTCTACTGGAAGCGCTCCTGGAGAGTAGCTAGCAGATTGATTGTGGCTAAACATGGTCCAACTGCTGCTAATAGCCGCGTGGAGCCCAAGGGTATATCCACCCACCCTAGGTCCAGAAAGGACCTTCCAAGGGCAAGGCAAAATGCCCCTTCAAAAAAGGCGTACAAAGAGCGCCGCACAGCGAGCCGTATCCTCCAGTGTTTTGGAAGTATTCCGGAGGAAAAAAAAACGGCGAAAATGGAGGAGAACCTAGCTTGGGCTAGGAAAATCGCCAGCAGTGAACCCGCTGGGACGAGCAGCGACTTAACGTCAAAGCGAAAGAGATCGTTGGACAATTCCGTCTCGGAATCGAAAAGAGCCAAGGTGCACAACACCGGCACCTCTTCCAGGCCCTCCAACGTCCCATCTAAGTCCTACAGCGAGGTCCTTAAAGACAAGTTCGTGCTGGCGGTTATCGAGAGAAGCGATGTCGATGGAACGATTGCTCCTGAGAAATGGAGAATGATCCCAGCTAAACTGGCAACAGTTTTGCTTGGGATCATGGAGGAAAATCCGGGCCCTTCTCCTATTTGTCGCGACGGCGGGTGGCATCAAGGCCACGTAAAGCTGATCGCTTGTGCTGATCGGATATCTCGCGATCTCTACAAATTGGCCATAGGCAAGCTCGGTGAGGTTTGGCCGGGTACAAAACTCGAGGTTGTTGCGAGGGAGGAGATCCCGAGCAGACCTAGAACTCGCACCTGGATCCCAGCCGAGCCCTCAAATATGGATGAAATACTCCAGATCATCCAAGTCAGTAACCCGTCACTTCCAACTAGCAACTGGAAAGTCGCCAAGCTGGAAGAACAACGGGGTCTTTATAGATGCGCGCTTATTGTGATCAATAAAGAATCCCTTGCTCCTTTGGCAGCGACTGCTGGCTTGATTAGCTACGGGTTTGACGCTATTGCCCTTAAGGTATATAAGAAGGATGAGCTTGACCTGGGTAAAATGTCCCCCCATCCTCTTGACTCGACCCCTGAGTCCATAGACCCCGGAGCATCTATCTCCTTTCCATCTTTGGAGAGTGATGACTCCCAACAATCGACCTCTTCCACCTTCAGTCATTAACGACACTTTGTCGGACATGGAGGTGGAAGACTGCCGTAACACGGAGCTTTTGAGGGAGGATGAGCTTCTAGCCTCGTCCTCCGACTCGGAAGCTTCCAATATTACCGTGGTTGAGACCACTCTGCCTGATTGTAGCTCCAATGATGCAGTTATTTCAGATTAATCTCCACCACTCTATCACGGCATCTGCCGGCCTACTTCTCCGTCTCTCCAGAGGCAGGGAAGACATAGTCTTCGTCCAGGAACCTTGGGTTGTTATCAACTTGGTTTTCGGACTGAAGACTCCTGCATACAATATCCTGTATACGCAGGACAAAGGTAAACCTAGATCTTGTGTACTGGTAAAACGTAGCCTAACAGTAAATTTACTCCCCAATTATAGCGATCGAGATACCACCGCAGCCAAATTGAAGACAGCCAAAGGAGCCTACTTTGTGGTTTCGGCGTATCTCGCCCATGATCACATGGACTCTCTTTTTGGGAATAACCTGGAAAGACTGGTCGTAGATGCGGGGAGGCAGAAAATCGGAATTATCATCGGCTGTGACGCAAACGCCCATCACACAGCATGGGGTAGTTCCGACATAAATAACAGAGGTGAGTTACTTTTTGACTATATTCTAAGTACAAACCTTATTCTGTGCAATATATGTAGGTAATGAACCAACTTTCATAACCAAAAACCGACAAGAGGTATTAGACATAACCCTCGCCTCTGATAACATCTTTCAAATGATTACGAATTGGAAGGTGTCAGACGAACACTCTTTTTCTGATCACCGCTACATTCAATTCAATCTAAATGATGCTCCTTCTAGCCCATCAGTTTTCAGAAACTATTGTAAAACTGATTGGCTCAAATACAGGAAAACCCTAAAAGAACTGGTATCCCTTAACCCTGATAGACCCCCTTCGAATACGCAAGAACTAGACGATATGGTTGAAAATCTCACGCTAGCTCTCAATACTGCAATGTCCTTTTCCTGCCCACTAATTCAACCTAGGGGTAAGAAAAAGCCTCACTGGTGGATCGCAGAACTGAGTCGCCTTAGAAATAACTGTAGGAAACTGTTCAACAATGCCAAAAGCTCACGAACAGCGACAGACTGGGATTTATATAAAGAATGCCTAAAAATATATAAAAAAGAATTACGAAAAGCCAAACGCAAATCTTGGAGGTCCTTTTGTGGCAAAATAGAAGAATCCTCTGAGGCATCAAGGCTAAGAAAAATTCTCTCCACTAATCCAATAATGCCTAGCTTCTTCAAAAAAGCGGACGGCTCATGGACGACTTCCAGCGACGACTCGCTAAATCTATTGCTGGACACACATTTTCCAGGCAGCACGCAAGTTGTAAGCTGTGCCGATCCCAACGGAACAAGCACACCTCTAACCAACTCCCTAGGTCTGATTACTCGGGACAAACTCCTTTGGGCGCTACACAGCTTCAAACCGTACAAATCAGCAGGTCCAGATGGCGTCATACCTGCCGAACTACAAAATTCATCGGATATCATCCTACCTTCGTTAGAGATGATTCTGAAAAGTTGTATGGATCTATGGCCTATTTCACCAACTTACAAATTTGTATTTACAAGCGTTTTTTAACAAAATTTGTGAATTATTTGCTTTACGTCGTTTCACCAAACTCTGGGTAATACAAATTTGTAGTTGTATTCTACAAAGGGAAATTTGTGGGAATTTATCACTTTTCGTTTCACCAATAGTTCTTTATACAGGGTTTTCCAATAGGGACGCTACAAAAGTAGAGCGACAGGGACAGCAAACGACGCCATATTTTTCTTGCGGTTTTTTGACATTTCTCTTCAGTAAGGTTTTCCATTTCATGATGGAAAGATATACGAGCCAACAACGAGTCGAAATTATTAAAATTTACTACCGAAATTCGGAGTCAGTGGCCTCAACGTTAAGAGCGCTACGTCCAATTTATGGTCGTCTTAATCGTCCTAGCAGATTAACAATTGAGCGTCTAGTGGAAAAATTTGAGTCCACAGGCACAGTACAAAATGTTCCCGTGCCAGTGAGACAAAGAAGTGCCCGTAGTGTCGAGAATATTGCTGCCGCTGAGGCTTCAGTTGCAGAAAGCCCAAATGTGTCTCTCACACGTCGTTCTCAAGCGTTGGGCATCTCTGTGACGTCGTTGTGGCGAATTTTGCGAAAAGATCTTGGCCTACATCCTTACAAGATTAAATTGACGCAAGAACTGAAGCCGCTTGACCACCAGAAGCGTCGTATGTTCGTGAATTGGGCTGAGCAACAACTTGAAAATGATTCGGATTTTCATCGAAAAATCATCTTCAGCGATGAGGCTCATTTCTGGCTGGATGGCTTCGTCAATAAACAAAAAATGCGGTATTGGTCAGGCAGCAATCCACACGTACTCCATGAGTCATCATTGCATCCCGAAAAAATTATGGTTTGGTGTGGTTTATGGGCCGGCGGCGTCATTGGGCCGTACTTCTTCCGTGATGATCAAGACCGGCACGTTACTGTGAATGGGGATCGCTACCGTTCAATGATACCCGAATATTTTTGGCCCCAATTGGATGATATGGACTTGGAGGACATGTGGTTCCAACAGGACGGCGCCACAAGCCACACAGCGCATGTCACAATCAATTTATTGGAAACCAAGTTTGGAGAACGTGTTATCTCACGAAATGGTCCAGTCGCTTGGCCGCCTCGGTCGTGCGATTTGACGCCGTTAGACTATTTTCTGTGGGACTACGTCAAGTCTATGGTCTATGCCAGCAAGCCAGCGACGATGGATGAACTTCGTACGAATATCGAACGTGAAATTGCAGCAGTATCGGCCGATTTATGCTTGAAAACCGTCAAAAATTGGGATCAGCGTCTGGACTTCTGCAAGCGTGCCCGTGGTGGCCATGCAAAAGAAATCGAGTTCCATACATAATGGCATCGAACGTACTTTCACAGGAATAAAGAATTTCATTGATATCCAAAACCGTTTTTGTTTTATTTAAAAAAACTTTTGTAGCGCTCTTATTGCAAAACCCTGTAGTTGTAATTTACAAGTTGCAAATTTGTGAAAATTTGTCTTATTAGTGAGTTTGCGTTTCACCAAACATAATGGCATCGAACGTACTTTCACAGGAATAAAGAATTTCATTGATATCCAAAACCGTTTGGATACCCCAGTTGGCTGGGGGACTTGGTTTGGGTTGTGTTTTTTGGGATTTCGGAGTATGATGCGTTGGATGTTGCAGGAGGGTACTGTTTCCTGAAAGCTAGTCTTCCTTTTGCCATGGTACATTTTCGAATAGTTTTGATTTTAAGTACTCCCTTTTTTTGAGTGAACTTCGGGCATTTTTTGAAAGATGATGTGTGGTTTTCGGAACATTTGGGGCATGATATATATGTGCGTTTTTCAGGCGAGTGGGGTGGTGGGGGGGTAGATTGCAAACTTTCATGATGGAGTGCTATTGCAGCGTTGTGTCGTGTGACCAATTTTTTGGCAACTGCAGCACCGCATGGGGTTGGGATAATATTCCCCTACTTTGATGTTGTACCAGCCAACTTTAACAGTAGTGGGAGGTCGGAAGGTGAAGAGGATTAGGCCAGAGGGACTTTGCTTATCGTCAACAGTTTTGTTAAATTTGTAAGCTTCTTTTACGCCTTGTGAACGCATTTCATCCAATATTTTTTTCTCCGGTACATTTATTCTCAATATCATCGCAAAAAATTCGGATGCTATTGTTGGGCTTGACGTTGAAGAGCCTATGGATGACATGCGGTGATGTTCTTCACCTTCATCACGTTCTTGTATTCTTTTGCGCTAGTTATGCATGTATGAATGTACATACACTACCGCTCAAAAGTTTGGGGTCAAGCCATGTTCGACACTTTTAATCGAAATAACTTTTAAACAATTAAAGATATTTTAAAAATTCTTCTTTGTGAGTAAAATTAAATCAAAAAATTATTGAAAACTCTGCTAGTTTTTTTTTGAAGGGGAATACTCTATTTTAACATGTTTCATTGAAGTAGTTTCCTTCATTTTTGATCACCGCATCTCAAGTTCAGGACATTCTTTCGTTTCTTTTTTTAAACTTTTACTCGGTAGTGATTCCCATATTGTTTGTAGAAGTGTCCAAATATACGGTTTTAATTTTGGACAGCTTTCTCGAACTCTCCTATCGAGTTAGTCCTATGCAAGGTCTATAGGCTTAAGGTCTAGAGATTGTGCTGGCCATACCATATTTTGAATTATTTTGCGTTGCTCTTCGCATTTAAGATATTCTCTACAAAGTTTTGAGAGATATTTGGGGTCGTTGTCTGGTTGGAGCCAAAAGTTATCCCTAATAACCGACGTCCTGACGGAAGATCGCTGTCTATGAGAATGCTTTTATAACCCTCTTTGTTTAATATGCCATCGATTTTTATTAAATCTGCAGCTCCTTTATAGCAGAACGATCCCTACACCGTCCTCTCTCCTCTCTTAGTCCGATTGACGGACAAAATCTCACATATTTCACATAAAGACTTGAAATTTGGTTTCATCGGCCCACAAGAGTTTTTGTACATTACTTTATGCTAATGAGCTCACTCTAGCGGTTTTTTTTTTGCGATTTCGAGATCTTGGGAGGGATTTTCGACCACCAACTTGACCTTTAAGTCCTGCCGCAGCTTAACGGTGCGTAAATTTACGACTCGTTGTTTTAAAATAATATCGGAAGTATGGGGTACGAAAGAAATTCCAAGCTGAATACTTTGCAAGAAACAAAAAAAAAAAATGTCTTGTCTCACAACAAGAACCTTTATAACTTTTATTGTTGTCTGCTTTTGTAAAAATCTAATTTCAAACAACTTAGTATATACTCAAACAATAACAGCACAATATTTTCGTAGGATCAAGCCCATTTCAGCTCAGATTTCTGATTGACCCCAAACTTTTGAGCGGTAGTGTATGTACGTACATCCTGCACTAAGCGTACGTACGTTGACTGTGGGGTTTGGTTGATTTGACTATGGTGGTGCGGCACAACAGAGTGAACAGAAATGGATTTTTAATTGAGCATTTTTGATTTGCAACTCTAGTAAGATATTGTTAACACATGTTTACAAATAAATTTTGCATTAAAAAATCAGACGAATTTCGTTAGGATGTGCGAAGAACACCTGCGCACCTTCGAATAAACGTCAGTGTGCCTCATAAAACACCTACGGCGTTCCTCTAGTACTCAATAAATTTCCATAAAATTGTAAATACATAGGTACTATAAATCTATGTACATATGTATATTAATAATGCTTTGTCTGACTGACCCACAGATCAACGCACAACACAAACCGCTGGTGCTAGAAACATAAAATTTGGACAATATGAATTTTCCCTTTGTGGCATGGACATCCACTAAAAATGGATTTTTCGAAATTCAGCTTTTAAGGGTGTTCGTGTTGGTGTTTGTATGAACAAAAAAAAGTTTAAATTGGATTTTGGAATTGATATTTGGTGGGTAAATTCTATAATAGAAGGTACAGGGCGTTAAAATAGTAGTCATCGGCATATATCGTTCTGATGGTGTGTTATTTTTGTTTTGCCCAGTTGTACAAGGGTAGTTTTATGTTCATTCTTTTTTTTTTTGCTTTTTTTCTTCGTTCATAACTTTGCTTCTATCGAGATGTTGAAGTTTTAATATTAGAGCGAACTAACCCTGTCTCACTCACCACGATATCTACGTACATAATACATTTGCTTTCTTAAAACGTTACAATAGTTCAGTGTACTTCTTTGCACTCATATGAGCAAATCTACTGTACAAATGAATACCTACATTGAAAGAGACAGTTATTGTACGCTACTCGATCACATGATACCGAAATGAGTGCACTGTTTGGTTTCATATATACCAGTGGGTGCGTGCTTTGAACAGAACATGTACCATTTTAACTGTTTAAAATACACTGAGTACACTGAGTGTATTGGATGCACCCATTTAAATGAGTGCACTCATTTGATTTAGTGCACCCATTTCAATATATGCAATAGGTTATTGGTTTCTACATAGCTTCGATCAAGTGAAGACAATAAATGTTGCTGGTCTAAGAATTGTGTACTTAATTTATGTGATTGAACAAAATGGAAGTTTAAAAAAAAACATATTTAATAAAAAAAATATAATAAAATGTAAAAAAGTAATACATACATACATACATATGCATTAAACAAATCGGTATGAAACTTTGCGTTTAATTTTATTTACAAGAACAACACACCTTTCCAATGCCGCCGTCCAACAAAATTAGTTTACATACATACATACATACATACATATATCAGATCCGCAACAATCAAAAGCGATTCAATTTCAATTCATTTTATTGAGATAAAATATCACAAGGTTTTTTTTCTTTTGATAACACAGTTTTTTTTTCAATTTACCGACTTCGTTAAATATGTCTTGTAAACCAAAATAATTTAGCAAGAGATATAGAAAATCTATAAATATCTATTACATGTAATAAAGAATTTGTTTATATTTTTATAAGATTTCGTATGTTTGCTCCCGACATACGCTCTTGCAACCATCATAAGAGAAGTACTGAGTGCACCCAGTTTGAATGAGTGCACAAAGTTTAAATGGATGCACTCAGTCTACTCAATGTCCTCAGGGCAGTATACCCATTCTATGTATACTCACTCAGTAATCAAATATCAGATCATTTATTCATTCTCTTTTTCAAGATGTGAGTGGTGTGAATAAGGTACCCGAAAAAATACTGAATTTCTTGGAACTGGTTTCAAGGATTCAGTGCAGATGTCTAATACACACATGTACGTATATGTAAGTATCTATGTTGTATATGATGGAAATATTTTCGTTGCTGTTGGATTTACTTGAAAGTTAGCACAAATATTCTACAATACATAATCCTACCTATTTTGCAAAAGTTTGTTGGAAATCATATACACATGCATGTACATATACATATGTATGTATGGACAAAACGATTAATGCGGGCTTTATTCATAATGCCCGAGCCATAATATAGGTATATTCTTGATCAATTTGACTTGAGGGCAGAGGAGTTTTCTACCTTATTTGTTGATTATTGGTGGTGGAAAATGTAGCGAAGAATAAATATAGCCAGCAACTTTTGCGATGTTATGGGAAATATGATTAGTTTGACTGGCAGAATATAATGTACCTAAGCATTCATTCAGTGGTCGCTGTGGCTCAGTGGTTAGTGCGATGGAGTGTTGTGCAAGCCTGTGTGGGTTCAAGCCCCAACCAGGAACACCTCACATTTTTCGCGGCACCACCTCTCGTCGGGGAATGACAAGCCTACGGGAGTATAATCTGTCATGAAAGAGCTTCTCACTTGGTCGTTCAGAGTCGGCAATAAATTGTAAGTCCCTTCCATTCGTGCGAAATATGTAACACGCACAACATGAATGGTTGCGAGAAGCTAGGCTTTGGTTCATCCCGAGCTGTCGCGTCAGCTATTTTATTTTTAAGCATTCATCATTTTGGAGTTCATGGCTGAAGTATTTTGGAGCTATTATATTTGCACTGATATAAACGACTCAGCCAACAACATCAACACTTCTCTGCTGGAAAAATTGTCAAATGAGAATGGGAAGGACGAATCTCTGGACTTAGAAGTAAAACTCGAGGATGCAGTTCTTTTATTAACATGTAGAGTTATTGCACACTTTCTATCCACCAGGAAACCCACCCCACAAAGTTGTTGCCAAACCCTCCGAAAATGTGCAGGTGAAGACTTTGTACCAACACGTAATCGAAGTCAGGATTTTCATAAGTGACAATCTGGGAAAACTGACTTCATTTCCGGCATTCCTCTGATCCCATCGGACTGCCACTTTGAGTTCAAACGTGTGCAATTATCCGTTGAGTTTTGATACGCCATTAACATCAATAAGGTACAGGGACAGAGTTTGAAAGAGGAAAATGTGGATCTGAGGAGTGACTGTTGCTCCCATAGCACGCTCAGAGTCAATTCACCTGACAGCCAGAAAGAAAACCAGGGGCCTATACCAGAAAACTACAAATATTGTACAAGAGCTGAGCTTTAACAAGTAACACAGATTTTTGTACCACAAAGGTACAAGTAAAGTTGACACTTAACAATTGTACAAGAGAATTTTAACAAGTGGGAATTTTAAATTTCCCCACTTTCTGTTCCACAAAACTACAAGTGTAGACAATACTTAACAAATCATAGTTAAATAGTTGGAAAAACATAACGTGTGAATTGAAACTTGTTAAGTCATTACAAGTCTACAAGAATGTGATGAAGGTGAAGAACATCATTGCATGTCACCTATAGATAGCCGATGATATCCAGAATAATATCATCGCAACCCTTCAACTTCTATTTATTTCCCCACCAGAGCTAGTACTTTCTTTCTAAAGAACCTTGTCTACGCTAATTTGTATGCGAATTGTCTAGCCGTCGTGAGAACCCTTGTATAACAAGTTAGTTATACAACGGAAAAAGGGAAATTTGCACATATAACTATTGTAGAACTTTGTTTAGGTGGTACAGGAATTATAGTAACTTGTTCAATTACGATTGTTGACAAGTGCCTGTAAAATTATTAAATTGTAGTTTTTTGGTATAGGCCCCAGGGAATGTTGTTTGCAGGGACCCCTTAAACAATAAACCCGGGGAAGGATATCGGGCATAATGTGACGCCTTGTGACGTAGTCGCGGGTATCACCTAGTATAAATATATAAATAATTTAAATTTCTGAAATCCTTAACCGTATATCAAAAATATTTGGTTTTTCGAAATCAAACATTCCGCAGAACACCCAATATGGCTTTACGGGAAAGAAAGCAATGTAAGACATTTTTTGTATAATTAAATCGGCAAACCACATTTTAAATTATATTTAAAAATATATATTAATTAATATATTTTTAAATATAATTTAAAATTTGATTTATATTATTTATAATAAATAAAGTACCGAAATCACTAAGGCCGAAAATGGCGGGCCAAATTATTTGAGAACGATTAAATGTTATTGGGCCAGCGCACACTAGATCGTTTCCCCGGGGTAAAACTGACTGTATCGAAGAGGGAGATGAAGTGTACAGTAAGAAGCGGGGTAAAATGTTCATATACCGTTGAAGTGGTTGAACACAGTGATGTCGAAAGGGATACTATAGTATATTTCGGATATTATTTCGGAAATAGTGATACTGGGATACCAAAAACTCGAAAATGATACCCTGTTCCAATTTACAACGGCATACAGTTATGCATTCCAATTTTTCGTAGCAGTAAGAAAGGGACAAATATATGTAAAACGGAAAGGGAGGTAAAAACGATAATATTTGTTGTTGCATATCTGCCAATATCTCTTCATACATTATCGTCCGAAAGTTCATTTGTGTTGTGTTGTTTAAAATTTAAAGGAACTTAAAAATAAAAAAAATATGCAGCAGAACCAAAATAACAATTACTTATGTATGCAGAATCTAAAACTACGTTCTTTGCGTGTTACAGGTTTCTTACAAGAACAACTAAACCGCAAAAAGACCAAAAAGATTGGTCTAAGACAAATGCCTCTGAAATTAAAAAAATTTAAACATTGTTAAATTGAGCTAGGTATGACTTTTTTTTAAATCCTACAATTTTAAAAGCAATGTTAGTTTTTATCGAGTATACTGAACGCAAACGTCGCACACAGGTGGATTTTATCAAAAACATGGCCAAAACTATAAAAAAAGTATTGGTTTTTTTTTATGTCAAGTTGTTTACATATTACATATGCACGTTATCTGACTAATTCCGCTATTTATATTGCAGGCGTTTGGTCAGTTGATGCGTCTAAAGTGGTAGCTTTTGTGAAACACGTCAGAGTTGATTTTGGTGTTTGAGAAGAGGTTGAATTGTTTTTTTTAATTTTCTGTGTTAACTTACTAAAATAAATTAATATGGAATCTCTTGCTAGTGGTAATGACAAGAGTTATAGTGTAACATTTTGTGGTAATTATAAGTTCTACGCAGATTTGAAAGGTGTTCAAAATACGTCCTTTTGAGACAAAAAAAAAGTCGTACTTTATTGTTTCATAAAGGAAAAGTTTTATTTCCCTGCATAGTTCCATAATAAAAATTACCTTGGAATTTACCTTAACACCTGCTTATTAAGGTATCACCATAAACTGTTGCAACATTTTGCGATCTTGCAAAATATCGTCAGGTAAAGCTGAAAATAAAAGGTTGCCTCAACAAGCAACCAAGAAATCTGCTTACTGAATCCTTGAGAAGCTGTCCATCTCAAGAACTCAAAGAAAAAATGATTTACTTAGCAGAAAAAGTAAAAACTCTACTTACATTGGTAACTCAGAGGACACAAAAAAACTAAGTTTGCGTCTGAATATAAAAATTAAAATTACAATCACAAAATTTACTAAAAACAAGTTTTTTTTACTTATTTCTGATGATTTTATGCAGTAATTAGTAATTCAAAACAAAAAAATAATGTTGGCCATGTTTTTGGGAAAATCCGCCTGTGTGCCGTCGTCTTGAATACGATAAATTACTAAGATTTGACAGTTTGTCAGTAGGACAGCCTAAGAAATGCCTCATATCAACATGGATACACTTTGTTTGAAAATGATATCCAAAAAGTTATGTTTGTGATACTCTTAAGAAGCGGCAAATGACAGTGGTTAATTGAACATCGAGTGAAAACCAATTCACACATAAGTTGTCAATTTCGAAATGCAAAAAATTAGTATGTCATGCGCATACAATGAAAATCGGTTTATGTATATACATTTTCCCCCGCATTTTTCAACCGGTGTGCAATTGAAGTAAAAGATACTCCGATACCGATCTTACCCCGGGGGAAAATTGATCCAGTGAGCGCTAGCCCATTCATGCACAGTAGAAACTCAACCAAAAAGTAAAGTCCATATGAGCTCCTGTTTACATATGTATGTACAATGTATGTACATATGTATAAGACGCGCAAATTCTGTGTCATATGTAATTTATGGAACAAGGAGAAGTTAAATGGATTCAGCTTGCGGAGGTGAAACTCATGGTAGATGATTTACTGGAGAGCAGATATATCAGAGATTCTGAGACATCGAAGCTCAACTCTGTGCTATATAGACGAACCCGTCCTGATCAAAAAGAAACTGGATTCTCTCTATCCGGATTTCATGTTCTTCGAGTGCTATTAAATAATGACTATTTATGTCATCAAAGACATCCCAGGCATCCAAAGGGATTATCACGAACTCAATACTTTTTTTCCTTTCGTTGCTTGACTTAGTCAGTATTACCTACAATATTCTCCAACTTTCCGATGGCTCAACCTTTGCATGGGACAGACAGTGATGCTTGGAAGAGTAGTATTCCAGTAGTGGTTATCTCTTTCAATAGTTATCACTGTACTCTTTGTTTCAAATCTTTCCAAGGATTCCAATGCCAAATGAATGGAAACAAACAGCGCCACTAATGTCAAACATAGCCACAGTATCCTGCAATCGAAAAGAATTTGCTATTGAATTCGAAAGGTTAACTTGAAAGTATATATAAATTACCTTTCCAGCGTAGTAATTTGTCGCTTGCTCACATATGGTAGTCCATGAATAGCTCCTCTTTCCAGGAACAGGCTTAAGAACCTAAGATTCCATCGATGGTAACCAACATAGTTTTGCTTTATTTTGTAGCCGGGAACCATTCTGTGCTTGATTACTACAAGGAAGTTGGTTTAACCACAAAATAAACTCTATTCAAAGTTGCTTTCTGACTCGCCTATAGAGTACTAAATTTTTTTTTCAAAGCACTCCCACAGATCACCTTCGGGTTATAGTCGGGTTATAGTATACATACCATGCACCTCCATAGTGAGTCACTGGCAATTGCATTAAGAGTTTATTATATATGCAGATTTTATTGTTGGCTCTTCTATGCAACTAGGGTGTCCGTTAAGTGAAGTTTCATGTTAGACGTGAATATTTACGTTTTTGATAGATGTGTGAGAAAGCATGTTTGCACGAAGGCTGGTGTGGCGGTATAAATAAGTTTTGGTTGCAATAAGGTATCCAGTGTGCAGATGCATGCTCTAATTGTTGTTATTTTGGTTTGAGCTACCTGAAGTTTGGTGATATTTGTAGGTAAGGCTTTAATCTTGAATGCTTTGCCATAGGAAACTCTTTCGATAACATCCAAATTCGGGAACCAAAATGGAACACCAATTAACTTCGCTTTGAAGAAATGAGGCTTTGAACCTTCGCATTCATAGTATCATAGAGTAGATAATTCGACTCAGTTATCAAATTTTCGATTTATGTAAAAAAAATGCTTTTAGAGCAGTTCTTCACATGTTTTCTTCTTGTTTGTCTATTTACTTACTATGTACGTAAGTTAATAGTTAATAGTACATACCCAAGCCTGGCAAATGCTCCCATGTAAGCCCAAAAGACCACAGACCCATAAGTCTATCATCTTTTCTTCTAAAAACTTTTGAACGATTGATTGATATCCATTTACGCGACAGTATCGACTCACATCTGCTGTCTGCGGCTCAACATGCATATTGCAAAGGTAAATCAGTGGAAACGGCTTTACACACATTAGTGCGTAAAATCGAATACTCCCTGCATCATAAGGAGTACACAATGGTAGCATTTCTGGATATAGAGGGTGCTTTTAACAACGTCAGCACATCAGCGATCATAAATGCACTGTCAGGCCTGTCGGTAGATAGTACACTTTGCGAGTTAATTAACATTCTACTCACCAGTCGCATTATTAACTCAAAGCTGGGTGGCTCATGTGCCAGGAGATCTGTTAGCAGAGGCACTCCACAGGGTGGGGTCCTGTCCCCTCTTCTTTGGAATTTGGTGGTAAATGAACTACTGATAATCCTGGAAGCGGGGGGCTGCGAAGTGATCGCCTATGCTGATGACGTTGCTATAGCCGTCTCGGGAAAGGACCTTGACACCTTAAAAGAACTCCTCCAAAGTGCTCTAAACAAGCTAACCAAATAGGGAGCTCGGTGTGGCTTGGGTGTGAACCCCCACAAAACTGAGCTGGTACTCTTCACTAGGAAGTATAAGATCCCATATATCGACCCTCCTACCATTGGTGGTACAAGCTTAAATTTCTCCAACGAAGCAAAATACTTGGGTCTTATTTTGGACAGAAAATTAAGCTGGAAACCAAACATTCAAGAGAGAATAAAGAAAGCTACAGTAGCTCTTTTCTCTTGCAAGAAAGCCATCGGAAATAAATGTGGTCTGCAACCCCGCACAACACACTGGCTCTATATTTCGGTAATAAGACCGATACTTAGATTAGGTTAGGTATCTGGGTTGATGAGGGAGTAAGCACTCGACCTCACCACACTTAGGTCCTTGTGGACCCATTGTGATGCCCATGGGGTCGGTTTCGGTTTTACTGGGCTTCCACCTTACTGCTCGTTGCTGACCTGGGTCTCCAGCCATCGTGATGTCTTCAGGAACCTGGAAAGATTGTTTATTGGAATATCAGATAGTTCTTCTACGTCCTGGTAATAATGTCTTCCTAATGTTCTGTTTCTCAAATGACACAGGCTTGGGCAGTGGCAAAGAAAATGAGGAGTATCCTCTTGAACCTCTTCGTCGCCGCAGCCCCTACATATATTGTCGTCATTGAGCTTAAATTTCATTGTGTGGTTTCTTAGAAGGTTGTGGCCGGTGAATGCACCAACCAACATTAACAGCGATTTTCTATCGTGCTTCAAAAGCTTATTGGTTCTGGCTTTGTCGTATTTTGGCCATAGTTTCCTTGATATATCACAGGTGGTGAGCGAATCCCACCTTCTGTTGGCTGTCGTCAGAGTCCTGCGTTCCACTCGCTCCCTGAGATTGCAGAGTGGGGGCTTGATCCATTGCAGTGCTCGATTTTGATCCATTGTAAATCCTGTTCTTGCAAGCTCGTCGGCCATCTCATTTCCGGTTATGTTCCTGTGACCAGGAACCCAGCAGAGAGTAACACTTTGCTGCGAGCCAAGAACCTTAAGCTCTTCGCGACAACGTTGGACTAGCTTGGATTTTATTTCAATAGCAGAAATTGCTTTAATAGCCGCCTGGCTGTCAATAAAAATGGTGATATCATCTCGTGGTATTGCCATCATTGATACCATATTGGCTGCCTCTGTCACTGCCAGGACCTCCGCTTGAAACACACTGCTGTGATCAGGGAATCTCATTGAGCTGTATATGTTCAGTTGTTCGGAGACTATGCCGGCACCTGTTCCTATATCCATCTTTGACCCATCTGTGTAGATAGATATAGACCTGTTTCTCGTTGGTTCATTGGTATCCCATTCTTCTCTGCTTGGGAAGGAGAACGCTTTCTCAAAGTCGAGATATGGTGGTATGTAATCGCTGCTCACATCTCCACCTACAAGCTTTCTTAGAACTTGTGCATGCCCCTCTGGATTTGACTTCCAGCCATGCGTTTGGCTTATTCTCAAGGCACTCTTAGGGGCAGACTCTTACATGTATAAGTCTAACGGTAGCACGTTGAGAATTGTCTCGAGCCCCGCCGTGGGCGTTGTTCTCATCGCGCTGGTTGTACCTATGCATGCCAGTCTTTGTACCTTTGTCATTGCCTTTAGATTGGTGGCTTTGTCCGCAGCCCTCCACTACACTATGCTGCCATACGTGAGTATTCGGTTGCATGCATAGAATGCGGTAGTTGCTTTTTTAACTCTTTCATTTACATTGAGCTTCCTGTTAAGTTTCCTATCAAGTATGATTCCTAGGTATTTCGCACTATCAGATATCCTTAGGGGTAGTCCCTCAATAGCTGGTAGTTTGAATCGCGGTACAGTTCTTTTATTAGTGAACAGCACAAGTTCGGTCTTCAGGGGATTGACCCCAAGTCCACAGCGCTTTGTCCACGTATTAAGTATCTTTAATGAGTTATCTAATAGTTCGCTAATGGTGGGTACAAATTTGCCTCTTGCCAGCAGTACCAAGTCGTCTGCATAGGCGACCACCTTAACCCCTCTATCTTTCAGTTTCAGAAGTACTTCACTAACAACTAGAACCCACAA
Source organism: Matsumyia berberina (assembly GCA_917880715.2). Taxonomy (NCBI): domain Eukaryota; kingdom Metazoa; phylum Arthropoda; class Insecta; order Diptera; family Syrphidae; genus Matsumyia; species Matsumyia berberina. Next base: position 93,882,420 of record OU862870.1, read on the forward strand.
CAGAGGAGAAATGACTCCTCCCTGTGGGGTGCCCCTAGAGGCAGTCACCTTTAGTGAGCTGTCACCTAGTTTTGCGTTAATGTTCCTTTTGTTGAGCAAACTCACAATCGCATTGACGAGCGTTTGGTCAACATTAGAATTTTCAAGGGCCCTTTTCACCGCGCATGTTTCCACGTTGTTAAAGGCCCCTTCTATATCTAAGGAAGCGGCAAGTGTATATTCTTTATCTTTTAACGAACGCTCTATAGTACTAACAACCTCATGTAGTGCAATCTCAACACCTTTGCCCTTCACATACGCTTGTTGAGCTGTGGAGATATTTTGACCCAGTCTGCTACGAATGTGGATGTTCATTAGCTTCACAAAAGTTTTCAGTATAAAAGATGTTAAGCTTATAGGTCTAAAGTCTTTCGCATTGGTGTGACTAGATTTGCCGGCCTTGGGGATGAATACCACTCTTACCTCCCTCCAAGCCGACGGAATATAGCCGCATTCCAGACTGCGAATAAATAGCTTCATGAGGACCGGTGTGATTACGGCCTTTGTTTGCTGTAACATGATGGGAAAGATTCCATCATCTCCTGGGGATTTGAAGGGAGCGAATGTATCAATCGCCCAGTTTATTTTGTCCTCAGTTATAATTTCCGCCGGAATTGTTGATTCCGTTATTGGTCTAGCTTCCGTTGCACATGGATTGTCACTTGGACCTGGCGTGCATCCTGGAAAATGCGTTTGCAACAGAAGGCTCAGAGTTTCTGAACAGGATTCTGTCCAAACCCCGTTTGTATCTTTGAGGTATCCTGGTATAGCGGGTTCTTTTGAAAGGATCTTCCTGAGTCTGGCCGATTCAGCAGTGTTCCCTATGTCGTTGCAGAACGCCCGCCAGGATGTGCGTTTAGCACTATTCACTGCGCTTTTGAACTTCCTTTGATGGACCTTGTAAAGATCCCAGTCAGATTGGGAATTGGAGGCCTTTGCCGCATTGAAAAGAGCCCTGGTTCTTCTTCTGATCTCGGCAAGATCCTTTGTCCACCATGGGGGAGATTTATTGTTCTTTTTTGTCCGTAGAGGACATGCCTTTTCATACGCTTTTATCAGGGTTTCATTTAGCATTTCCGTGGTCGCGTCAATTTCGCTACAGGTACCTATTGGTTGCTGCTGCAACAACCTTGTCCGTTTTCCTACTTCCCTACAAAACACTTCCCAGTTTGTCTTCCTGGGATTTCTGTATTTGATCGGAGGATTGGTGCTATTGTTGATTGCAAATTCCATCATTCTGTGGTCCGAGATGGACGTTTCTGTGGATACTTTCCACTGACTCACAACAAGAGATTGAGAGTTCCTGACAAGGGTGATATCTAGAACCTCACGCCTATTCCTAGTTATGAAAGTGGGATCATTGCCTATGTTAGCTATCAGTAAGTTATGTTCAATAATAAATTCAAAAAGGGACTCACCTCGGTTGTTTGTGTCCGTGCTGCCCCATTGGATATGGTGAGCGTTTGCGTCACATCCCAAGATGAGGTCCCACTTCTCCTTTCTCCGCTTTCCTTACGAGCGAGCGAGTGAAGTTATTCGGTGGATCTTCCTGAGAGTCATATGGCATGTATACAGCCGCCAGAATTAGTGGGGTCTTCCTTCGCCTCTCGCACTTAACCACTGTCTGCTCATTGCTACTGTAGGTAGATAAGAGTAAAAGGTCAATTTGTTTCTTTGCAACAATACAAGCTCTGGTATTAGTTTCGCTACTCACTGGATTCGTGTAATAAGTTACAAAATCCTTGTATAAGGGCGATGTCAATGTTCTTGTCCGTCATTATATAATTAAGGTTGGCGCTTGCCGCCTTACTGTGGTGCAGATTGATTTGCACTACCTTCATTATTCTGACCGGACTCCTTCTTCCTCTTGCTGCCCACGGCCGCCAACAGTCTGATCTTGCAACGCGTAATACCCACGCAGACTTTGAAGTTTTGCTTGTGGAGCAGTGGCAAGGATTTGTGGTTGAGCAGTACGCCAACATCCATACCATTGTCCGTGTGCTCCCCCGTCTCAATTACTTTCCAGTTTTTACTGAGAAGTTCTGGGTTCAGGTGCTGCAGGTTACGCTCTATCCTCTACGCTGGAAGGTATGGTCCCTGGATATGGATGCGACCCTTTGGCCTAGTGTATTCTAGGATTTCACTCCTGTTCGCGACATGCAGTTCCGCTTTTGGCCAAGGAGCGACAGTCTTTGCCACGAACTTTTGAAGCCATTCAAGGGTGCTTTTGTTGTCGCACTCCATAATCTTAAAACCCTTAACGGTAGTCAGCTGTCCAAGTAGTGGGATTGGTCCCTCCACATTCAGGATAGCATCATTCACGCCATCAAGGATTCGAAGTTCAATAAGCTTCCATTGGTCATCGGTTAGTCTTCGTTCTGGATTACCAAGGTCAACAACTGCGACACGAAGACTCTCCTTAACCTCGTCAGCGTACTTCTTCCGTTTTGCCTGCCTACCTACATTAGGGGAGAGGGTGTCATCTGGCCGACCTCTTTTGGAGCCTCCCGGAGCCACCCCAGATTCAGACTTGTCCTTGTCTGAGGCAGCTACGGGTCGCACGAGTCTGGCTGCAGCAGAAGTGAGGGGTAATTGGCCTCTCGCCCTTGATGCGATCAGTCTCTTGCCAGCTATTCAAGAGGCCTGCGTCCTATTTTCTTGACTACCTAACCTCATAAAGCTGGTAACCTTTTTGGAACACCCAGGAACCTGCTCAGACTCGGACATGTCCTCACCTGGGCCGGTTCGTGGTTGAGTTGACTCGGCCCTGCCTAAGGTGGAAGGCAATTGGCATTCCTTCCTTGGCTTGACCGAATCTCCTGTTCCCTTCCGGTTCTGCTTCCTAGCCCTGCAGTCTTCGCGCCATGCTGCCTTGGTGGATTCTATAGTGGCATGCGCCCTGTTTACCATCTCCGCTTCCCTTTCCGTGAAGGACTTTGGATCGCGGTGCCTAAATCTACTAAGCAGCCTTCTCGCATTAGCTCGCTGCTTCAAGGGGTGCCTCACTATGTCCCTAGCTGCCTGCTGATTGCCCGCCTTGTTTGCCTCGGTGTCAGCCAGCGTATCGGGTACGTCCGTGCGCTCGCCACACTTCGCGTCGCTTGGCTTAGCAAGGATAGTGCAGGTACTGCCTATCGTCGAGTCTGCCTCTCCCGGCGATCTTAGCGTTTCCTCACCTTCACCTGGTGGTGTTGAGGTAAACGGACTCCTCTCTACCTCCATATCAAGTATCACCCCCTCATTCTTGGTCAAGCAAGTACGAGCAGTTGGCTCGATGCATTGCTTGGCGGAACTTGGGAGAGACACCGTTGGATCCGGTTTGGCCGCTACCTCTCCTACTTCCCTAGCGAGATCAGTTGCGACCGACCCCTTCCCAGACAGGCTATGGCATGTCACAGGCAGGGGTGGTCGCATCAGATCTCCCTCGCCTAGGACTTCCGTTAATGCTGTCCCCAGGAAGGTACGAGCTGGTGGCTCGTTCACTTCTGCCGACAACCCCTCCAAGAAGTCCAGGGCGTTTTGCAGTCTTCTTTCCTCTTTTTCACCTAGCGAGTGCTTCTTCCCTAACCTTCTAATCGTCAACTTGCAGTTGGCTATTTTACTGCGGATGGATGTAGTTGACGAGATGGAAACTTTGGATGAGCTGGCGACAGAGCGAGTGTCATCATCCTCAAGGAATAACTTCCCGAGATTGATGTCAATCGTTCCTTCGCTTCCCTCAGCCGAAACAGCTCTGCTGGGCGACGGTTCTTCTAGCAAGAGGCACTCCTCTTCATCCGTCATCATCGTATGAGAATCGGTTTTTTGAAGGTTGTTGTTGCCCGATTCATTTACACCAGTCCTTTTAATTTTAATTTTTTGTTTCTCAATTTTGGACCCACGAGTAAGGGGGAAGGAAGGTCGTTCTGTACTCCCCCCGGTATACAGAAAAGGGGAATTTAATTGAAACTAGAGGCCCCCAGGTATCTAGAGTCCGAAGTGTCATTCGTCCCTTAGGCACGGTCGTTCAACACCTGGGATTACGGGTTTTTTCAAGTTTTCCTCTTTAGATCCGCCATATTCAGTTAACAGCAGCGACACCTCGTGCAGGATGTGGTTCTTCACCACGTATGGACGGTCTTATGATGTAGGTCGACGAAGCGCCCCTATACCCCTGGTTCCTTTGTCGGGAACCTTGCCACCAAGACCGATACTTACGTACGGGGTGATGGTGTGGTGGATCGCCTTGGACATAGCCACAAACTCTTGCAAACTCAAACTAAAGAGTGCAAAAATTTGAGCAAACCGGGTCTGTAGGAGATGTGAAAACACCAGTGCATGCTCGTACAGCTCGTACTGCAGAAAATATTGCTGCTGTTCGCGATAGTGTGGCTGAAGAGCCGTCCACCTCAACTCGTCGTCGTGCCCAACAATTGCACCTCTCACGCTCGTCGTTGATGAACATTATGCATAAAGACTTGCATTTACACGCTTACAAGGTGCAATTGACTCAAGAACTAAAGCCTCTTGACCATTTCAAGCGTCGTCAATGGTCAGAATGGGGGCAAGAAATGGCAACAGTGGATGATCAATCAATTTTCGAAGAAAATCATCTTCAGTGATGAGGCACATTTTCACCTCAGTGGATTCGTCAATAAGCAGAATTGCCGCATTTGGGCGAATGATAATCCAAGAGTGATTGTCGAAAAACCAATGCACCCACAAAGAGTGACTGTTTGGTGCGGTTTATGGGCTGGCGGCATCATCGGGCCGTATTTTTTCCAAAATGAGGCCGGTCAGGCAGTTACTGTGAATGGTGTTCGCTATCGTGAAATGATAACGAACTTTTTATGGCCCGAATTAGAAGATATGAATGTGGACGATATGTGGTTTCAACAGGACGGTGCCAATTGCCACACAGCTAACGAAACAATGGTTCTTTTGCGCGCAAAATTCAATGGCCGTGTTATCTCACGTGGTGGAGATGTCAATTGGCCGCCAAGATCATGTGATTTGACACCGTTGGATTTTTTTCTTTGGGGTTATTTGAAAGAAAAGGTGTACGTCGATAAACCAGCAACAATTCAAGAGCTAAAGGATGAGATAATTCGGCACATTAACGGCATAGAACCTCAATTATGCTTCAGCGTCATCGAAAATTTGGACCATCGGATGGAGGTGTGCCGCCGAGGTCGCGGCGGCCATTTGGCCGATATTTTGTTCCATACATAATTGAACCATACCAATATTATCATAATAGAAAGAAATGACAATAATTTCCTAAATAATTTGTGTTTTATTCAAAATCAACATCGGCCCTTAAAATTTAACCACCCTTTAGTGGGCAAGTGGTATAACATGTACGGCGACAAAGCAGGTTTGGCCCAAGCTGGATCTGAAACGCTCTAAGTATTTGATTTCTCTTAATAGATTGCATATTAGCATATATACTGGACACTGTCTAAAAGGCAAGCATGCTACTAGGTTTGGCATTTACGCAAATAACTTCTGTAGAAGCTGTATGGACGAGGAGGAGGAGGAGACCATTCTCCATTTTCTTTGCACCTGTCCAGCTCTCTCCCGTAAAAGGAAACTCCACTTGGGAGCTTTCTTCTGTACAAACCTAGGCAACCTAATTAACATTGATGTCAGTAGCCTAATATAATGTGAAGGAAATCATGGGTATTTTTTTTAGAGAGGAACTATGTCGTTCACAATTCGCGCGCACAATCCCTACTTTTCCGGTGTAAATTTGGTCATTCAGCGCATAAAAGGTGGCTGGGTGTTGTAGTAATAGGGTAGGCTCTGATTGGTATCAACTTGGCGATGCCCAGTGTTGTAACTGTTAATACACATCAATTGTGCTTATTTTACCTCCTCGTAACCCCTCGGTAGCCACTGGGTACTGGTTGTTGTCCACCCGGACTCAACTTGCTAAACTTATAAGCGCGAGTGTTGACCAAAAGACAAAAATTGCAGCACTATAAACACGACAGCGGAAGAATTCCCTAGATGGAATCAACGGTGGCGTCTATAACTTCCGGATCGGGAGCAATACCTTATCTGGGCTACTTCGACATATTTGGAGCTGAGGCCGATAAGGATTTCCAGGAACTGGTTGGGATCTTGGAAAAGAGATGGTGGCGGATGAGCCCTACAGGGGCCAACGGCAGCGCTCACATCCCCGAAGTGGGTTACCGACATCGGTTAAACCGGCCCCTCGTCCCAGGGGTTAAAACAATGGACCTGGTCCTCCAAGTTGGGGGTTGTGCACCGGGGTAACTGCCCTGTCACGGAAAAAAAAATATAGTTACGAAGCGACAACAAGCCTCGGATACGGACGGATTCACTGATGACAACCCATGCAAACGAATTAAGGACAACGAATTTCGGATCTGCACGTGGAATGTTAGGTCCCTTAACAGACCACGTGCAGCCGAACAATTAGCGGAGGCCCTCAACTGCTGCAAAGCAGATATAACCGCAATCCAAGAAGTGCGGTGGGATGGGCCGGGCAAAAAGAGGATGGAAAACTGCGATGTATACTACGGCGATTGCTACCGACAACAAAAGCAGCGCTTATTTGGATGTGGATTTGTCGTTGGAGGCAGACTTAGGCAAGAAGTCTTAAGCTTCAGGTATGTAAGCGAACGCCTCACGACAATCCGCATCAAGGCTAAATTCGCCAACATTAGTCTGATATGCGCGCATGCCCCCACAGAGGAGAAAGACGACGACACCAAAGACAGGTTCTACGAGCTTTTGGACAAGACATACGAGCAGTGCCCTAGCTATGACATTAAGATTGTCCTAGGCGATTTTAACGCAAAGCTAGGAAGAGAGGGCATCTTTGGTAGTACTGTCGGAAAGCACAGCCTACACGACACCACCTCCGATAACGGATTTCCCACATCTCGATATCCACAAAGGAACATGGAGATCTCCTGATCAATCAACCGTCAACCAGATTGACCACATTGCGATCGACGCAAGGCACTCCTCCAGTATCATGGATGTCCGAACATTCCGAGGGGCCAACATTGACTCGGACCACTACCTTGTTGTAGCCAAGGTACGACTGCGGATATCCGGAACACCGCCAAGACAAGGGAATACTGTGAGGAAATTTGACGTCGGACGGCTGCAATCGCAAGAGATCGCCAAATCCTTTTCCGATCGAGTCTCTCTCAATCTCTCAAGAGGTCCTATGCCGCCAGCATCAAGTATTGAAGACCAGTGGCAACATTGCCAAAAAGCGATCAGAGATGCCGCCTCTGATGTGCTGGGTTTCACACGGCCACCACAGCGAAATCCCTGGTTTGACGACGAGTGCCGGCAAGCACATGCAGCGAAACAAGAGGCTTACAAAGCGGCGCTGCATAGAAAGACCAGAGCTGAACGCGAGCTCTACGGGCAGAAGAGAAGAGACGAACACAAGCTTTTCAGAAGGAAAAAGAAAGAGCATGAGAAGCGCGCGATCGAGGAGATAGAGGGATGTTATAACAGGAATGAGGTTCGGAAGTTTTACCAAAGGGTAAAAAGAACCTGTCAAGGCTACAGAGCCCGAACCGAGACCTGCAAGGATGAACAAGGGAACATCGTAGTAGAATCGCAGTCGATGCTGAGGATATGGAAGAACTACTTCTGCAGACTGTTTAACGGCGACGAAGAATCAAATCCCGCTGTCAGGCAGAATGAACCATTCAACCTGGACGACGAAGACCAACAATTCCGTCTACCCGACCTGGACGAGGTGAAGAAAGCCATTTCGAAGCTTAAGTCCAACAAAGCTGCTGGGGCTGACGGCCTAACTGCCGAGCTGTTCAAAGCAGCAGGCGATGACTTGGTAAGGAGCATGCACCAACTCATCTGTAAAATATGGTCGGAAGAAAGTATGCCCGATGAATGGAACCTCAGCATTGTTTGCCCGATCCTCAACAAAGGAGACCCTCTAAACTGCGCCAACTACAGAGGCATCAGTCTTCTTAACATCGCTTACAAGATCTTATCAGCCGTGTTGTGTGAACGCCTGAAGCCGTTCGTCAACAACCTGATCGGTCCATATCAGTGTGGTTTCAGGCCAGGAAAGGCCACCATCGACCAAATATTCACACTGCGGCAGATCTTGGAAAAAACCCAGGAACTTCAAATCGATACCCACCACCTCTTCATCGATTTTAAGGCCGCGTATGACAGCATCTATAGAGACGAGCTATACAGAGCCATGTCTAGTTTTGGCATCCCTGCCAAACTCGTCCGTCTGTGCAGGATGACGATGGAGAATGCACGCTGCTCCATCAAGGTCGGTCAAGACCTCACCGAGACCTTTGATGTCAAAAAAGGATTTAGACAAGGCGACGCGCTGTCATGCGACTTCTTCAACATCGTTCTTGAAAGAGTTGTGCAAAACTCACGCGCCAACACCAGAGGCACAATCTTTCAAAAGTCCGTCCAATTACTCGCATATGCCGACGATATTGACATAATCGGAAGAACGCAGCGTGATGTCACTGGTGCGTTTGTGAGTATCGAGACGGAGGCGGCGAAGATGGGTTTAGCGGTCAATGAGGGCAAGACGAAGTATATGCTGTCAACAAGAAAGGACACCCAACACCGACGTCTCGGACAGAACGTCACTATAGACAGCTATAACTTTGAGGTAGTTAAGGAATTTGTCTACCTAGGCTCCGCTATAAATTCAGGCAATGACACCGGCGCTGAGATTAAACGAAGAATAACTCTTGCCAATCGCTGTTTCTTTGGGCTAAGAAGGCAATTGAGTAGCAAAGCCCTCTCTCGAACAACTAAGGTGACCCTTTATAAGTCCTTAATCGTCCCAGTCCTGCTCTACGGCGCAGAGGCATGGACTCTATCTAAAGCGGATGAAGTTGCTCTTGGCTGTTTCGAGAGGAAAATTCTTCGGGTGATTTTTAGTCCCGTCTGCATAGACGGGGAGTGGAGGAGGAGATACAACGACGAACTGTACGGGCTGTACAGCGACATCGACTTAGCCAAAAGGGTGAAGGTCCAACGACTGAGGTGGCTGGGTCATGTAGAGCGGATGGACACCAATGCTCCAGCTCGGAAAATCTTCGAATCCACACCCGAGGGTCAGCGCAGTAGAGGAAGACCGCGACTCAGGTGGCGCACGCAAGTTGAAGGGGACCTCAACCAACTTGGCGTGCGAAACTGGAGGCAGCTGGCTAAAGATCGAGCTGGCTGGAGAGACTTGTTGGTTGAGGCCCAGGACCACGCCGGTCTGTAGCGCCACCTTAAGTAAGTAAGTAAGCGTATAAAAGGTTGAGGCATCGTAAGCCTACCAGATCTTTATATCATATTTTGCTGGTTTTGATGGAATATATTGAGTGAACTCATATACATACATACATACCTCCACAGTAATGTTCTCATAAGGCCTAAAATGGGTTGGAATCGGTTGGACATGATCACACTAAAAAGAGATATACAACTCTGTTTCGCTTACTTTCTGTTAGCTGGATTTCTGGGAACCCATCACATGCAAAATTGCTAAAAAAAACTTATCAACTTTTTATCAGTAATCCGAGTCCATGTAACAGCCGTTTTGATAGGAGTTTCCGGATTTCCATTTATGAAAAAAAAAAATATCATCTGGCGATAGATTTCTGGCAAATAGGCTAGGCCCTATTAACGACGGTTCACGAATTATATTATGGGTTCTACTATGGGCGAAAGTAGTATTTTGTTTATACCATTTTGTACCATCTTTGCTGGTAAACAAAGTTTTATTAGAGGTGGCCGCTTGTTCATCATGATCACTCTCATTATCAGATTCACAGTTACTATTCAGTTCTGGATTTATCTGGTCGCCTTTTTTAGCATCCAAATTCGCATCTTCCTGATTAGAAAAATATTTTTCATCGCCCGTCGGGCCCGACTTCATCCGCTTCATGCTTTCCTTCATAAGTCAACCTAATCCGGAAAATAATTCATAATACACTAAACACACAGCAGTAGAGTACGTCAATACATTCTCGTGAATCTCATACCGTCATAGGTATCATGACAAAAACATACATGGCAATAGCTGCCGCCGAAAGATATTCAAAGTTTCTACCTCTATTCATATTTAACTTAACCACAGCCTTAAACAACAAATTATAAAATCAAACTAAAATCGTTTAGGTACATAAATTCAGTGCAAGGTACATACTTTATTGCATACGCACATAAAAAAAAAAATGTGCGTACCTACGCACATATTTTGCAGTAAAAATAGATGGAACATTTTTTATCTACCCGGGTGGACACTAAACGTTTAGATAAAAAAAAATTTGCATGCATGCGAAGGTTAAATGGATTTAATTCGTTATACAAGTTGCTACATTACATTATACAAGTTGGCCAGTGCAATAAAAAAAAAGGAACTACAGTGGGTCCAGTATAACGAATGCCGATATAACGAGCGCTTTATTCAAATGCATTTGAATGTTGTTTGAACTTTTTTTATTTCTTTTTTTACTTTTTAACTAGAATACTTTATTTTTTTGTTAACAACATTACACATTATATTATTCTTTAAACTGGACCACCACTGTATTATTGTAATAGCAACTATTGAAAACTGTGTGAAATTAATTCAAATCTGCATAGAATGCCGAACATAGATATACTCCTAAAGAACGCGGAATAATTGTTTCGACTTTGGGTCGCCTAATCTCTCGTTTTGGCTATTTGCACTGGCCGGCAAGATCGTCTGATTTAACCGTTGCAGACTTCTTTTTGCGGGGTTTTATGAAATCACGAGACTATGTCAACAAGCCTCAGACTCTTGAAGACCTCAAAGAGAATATCCGTCAAGAATGCGTGGACCTATCGGCGAAGTTCTTGCAAGAGTGATGGGAAATGTCATAAATCGGTCCCGAATGGTCATCAATTCTGGCGGTAGACACATAGCCGATATCATTTTCTGGACTTAATGGAAATGCAGGACATCAAATAAACATAATCCAAAAGTAGAACCAAAGTTTTTCATTCATAAAAAATAAATACAGCCAAAGAACATCGGGTGACAACTTTTGCGCCACCTTGCACTCTCGAAAAACCAAAAAAAAAAAAATAGTGAATACATCTCGTTTAAGCTGAAGAAAAGCAAATTGCAGTTTTGGCAATATTTGATCACATTTTTCGATCATCATATTGTTGTTCTGTTGTATTTTTTGGTGGAAAAACGTAAAAAGAGCCGTAAAGGACGTGAAACAACAGAAAGTGAGTGAACAATTATTTTAAACTAGTAGCCCGCCCCGACTTTCGCTTTATTATTACCTTATTTTAATTAATAAAAATATAACAAAGTAAAAAATCATATCGTTCTGAGCCAACACAGGGGACCTGATGACACGGATTCTTGGAACCCAAGTTGGGGCATGCGTTTAACGTGTACAAACTATTGAAATATGGACCGTTCCATTCGAAAAGGTAGTTGCTCGACATTGAGTTCCTTGTATATATATTCTGATGTTCTTAACTCGATAGAACGAACGAATACCTCAAAGAAATCTCATTTCGGCAGCTTATTCTTCCGGTCATTACCCAAATCTCATGACCATAGGTGAGTGTCGGATCAAACACATTAAATTGTTCCTGCCTGACCAATCCCACAGGGCAACTCAGTACTGCTCCTTTCACCACTCGTGAATAGGACCCCGAAATACTTAAACTTCTGAATCAGTTTCGATAGGACTCTACTAACATGCAGAGTGCATTGAACAGACATTCGAGAAATTACGATTACTTCTGATTTGTTCACGTTTACCCAGCTTCAACACAGACGAATACGAAGCTATCAAGTGGTCACTGCAGTTCGGTTCAGATGGTTCGAAGTAAGTCATCAGCGAAAAGCGGATGGCTTATCCTTAAGTCTCACTATGCGAACCGTTCCTAGCCTCGGTTGCGCTGTAACGTCCAATTCATGTACAGAATGAAAAGGAGAGGTGACAAAAAGCACTCGTGGTGAAGGCCAACGCTCGTAGGGAAAGATCTTTATGTAACGGCGTTCACCCGAACACATCTCCTAAAAATAAGGACCGTCAATCCCATACTCCTGCAGTACAGTCCAGAGTTTACTTCGAGGGACCCGATTACTACACCCATGACACACTCCCAGGCCTCTCAAAAACCCTTCTTAGAATGGATAACGGTTTGTCTGTGCTTCTACCTGGACGAAAGCACCACTGCTCATCGGCAAAGTTAGATTCGACCATAGTTTTGGCATGCGCTTCCAACGTCTTAGCAAAGACTTTTGTAGAAAGAGTTAAGAGAGACATACCACATACCCTTATAATTATAGCAACCACTCTTGTCCCCCTATTCGTAAATATGAGCACAGTCACAATAGTTTGATTGTCCCTAGTTGTTTTATTGCATTCCCATGCCACTCTAATGAGAAATCAGTTTTACTCCCTCTTTCCCCAAGCGCTTGTGTATTTCTAGCCAGATTTCATAAACATCAGCACATTTGATCGCTAAAGTCACCTGCTTTACAGTGTGCCTATTCTCTGCCCTACTCAGGCTGCCATCCCATCCCTGTTTAGGATTGAGCAGCTCCGAAAAGTGCTCACCACATCTGCGCAAGATGTCCATCTCATCGGAAAAAGTACACCATCTTGGATTTGACTCCTTCAATGAGTTTAAACTTCATTCGTCTGAGACGGTGGACGGCCTCCTTCTTTGCAAATTTGTGATCTCGGTCCAATGTGAAAGGCATTCTTTGCATAAATCCTCATCTACGCAACTGAAAGTTTCCCTTCTCCGTTCCCGCTCTACGTGCGCAAATATGCCGCACCGATCGTTATCACAATATGCATTTTTCCTCAGCTTCGGATCAAATACATAATGTATGTCCACAAAACCAAAGTAGCGAATAAATAAAAATGAAAATAAAACTACTCTTGTACAATGGCCAAATTTACACCGGAAAAGTAGGAATTGTGCGGGTGGATTATGAAGGATCTAGTTGCTCCTTCACATTGTATTAGAAAAAGTAGTTAATTTTCACATAGATTTCTATATCTACCTCGGTAGATACTATGAACTTACGTACGTAAGACAAACTAGAAAAAAAAGTGTGAAGGACTGCTCTAAAAGCATTTCTTTTTACATTTTCTGCAATAAATCGAAAATAAATAAAAACTCGCTGAATTATTAGCAAATGAAAACCGAAATATCTACCCGGGAAGATATTATGAAAGCGAAGGTTAAAGCTCTAAAAACTGAAATTAATTTCATTAAAATAGACGAAGGATGAGCTTCCTCTTTTTGGGTTTAAAGTTTAATTATTGAATTTCTCAGTCTTTCACACACAAAGTCAAATATTTTTGTATGCACGAACCTGCTCCTTACCAAAACCTAATCAACAAAAAAAAATTACCAAAATAGTATTTACATACACACATACATACATATATACTAGCGAAACGGCCCGGCTTCGCACGGGTGCAATTTAATAATGAAAAACATGATAAGCGCGGTTATCAAAAATATTTTAAGTGTGTATGTATGTTTATTTTATAGCATTTTATAGCAATTTTAGTACGATCATGAATATATTGATATAAAATAAATCGGAATTCATTTTTGACAATCATTTGTTGGTGTTTTTAAGGGGGTAGTCCCAGTTAAAATTTTGAAAAAATTAATTATTGCATTTTCTTAAAGTAAAATATTTCAAAAATATTCTCAGACAAATTGGACCGTTATATACGGAGATAAATAATTTTGAACAGAGCCGTCTCTAGTGCATATTTACTCGTACTCAAAACTTTAAACGCGTTTTTCTCGAAACCCTGTCTTCGAAGTCAGTGATCACTGTAACTTGAGAACGGCTTTGCCGATTGGTTTGAAATTATTCTCACTTATTCTATACATAATTGTCCTCCGGTTGAATGAAGGATTTTTTTTTTGGACGATAATTTTTTTATAGCCGAAAATGCGAGCGAAAATGTAGTCGAATTAAGAATTTTGACTTTCAACATCCGCCATTTTGTGAAAGTTAAAATTTTTTCAAATCCCTTCGTTCAACCGGAGCATTATGTGATTAACTAATGGTCCCTTTTGTTTATTTTTTAATTCACATGATCCAGAGACGAGCAGCAGTGATCACCGCAAAACACTTTTTTTTCTGACCCCTACCAAATTTGCTGTCTCATTTATTTTGTAATATTTTGTCATTAAAAAAATTTTAATACTTTCTGGAAATAATATCTTTCATGTGAAAAAACATTTGTTATTAATTATTTTAATGCGTGGCCACAAAAAAAAATCCTGAAAAAGAGCGTTTTTTGGCAGTCCCAACTGGGTCTACCCCTTTAATGCGTTCATCGCAACGCTTGGTGTTGAATGATATTTTTTGTCTTTCCCTCCGGAGAGAAAACGAATAGCGCTGATAGTTTACCGACTCTTGTGTGATGTGTGTTGCAGTTTAAAATGAATTTACCTTGAAAGTTGGGTTAAAACTCCGTTCTTCGATAATATTCGCCCCAAATTTTTTATTTTTTTTTTTTACGAGGGTAGGTGAAAATCTTTCATGAGACACCATGAGGATCTACCACACGTGCTCATGGTTGTGTGAGATTCTTACTCACTAAAAACACCTCCCCTTTTCGTGTTGACTACGACTAAGTACAAAAAAGCCTTATCAAGTAGTTTAACTTTCGACAATAAAAATTCGCGTTGTGTAGGTAGCTTTCCAGTAAAAGTACCTACTAATACCGTAATTATAAGCGGCTATTTCTTATTGCACTAAATCGAACGGTTTCGTTCTTTGCAGTCGGCGCACAAGGTTTGTCACGTCCAGAATTTGGAGTACGGCGTTATTGCAATGTCGTGAAGGCGAACACGGAGTTTGCGTGCAAAATTTGTTATTTCACGATTGTTCTGAGCACCTTATTTTGAAACCCCAAAGTTGTATACCATACGTCTATACAGGTTTTAAGACTTGCTTATATAAGAGCAATTTGTTATACTAAATCTAATTTCGAGCTCGTCGCGTTTCTTTTTAACGTGCGGCTTCCATTTGAGTTTCGCATCTAGTGTCATTCCTAGATATTTTGCTTCGTTTGCATACGGTATTTGTACCGAGTTAATGAAAACGGGTAAGTTGTTTATTTTCTTGTCAGTAAAGTTAACATGCGTAGATTTGGTTTCGTTGAGAACAATGCGCCAAACATTTGTCCACTCGCAAATTGTATCCAAAGCTCGTTGAAGCTTTACAGTTGCTGATTCGACTGAATTTTCTGTTGCCAGAATAGCCGTATCGTCCGCGAACGTAGCAACAACGGTGCCTTCTTCTTGGGGTATATCTCGAGTATAGAGCAAGAACAAGACTGGACCAAGAACACTTCCTTGTGGAACTCCGGCAGCGATTTCTTTGAATTCTGAGTATTCGGGTCCGTGTTTGACACGGAAAAGTCTGTTCTCCAAGTACGACTCTACAATTTTGTGCAACTCTTCGGGAAGTACCTGTCTTAGTTTATAATTCAAGCCTTCGTGCCACACCTTGTCGAAGGCCTGAGAAACGTCAAGAAAAGCACTAGAACATATCTTTTTCTCTTCTATGGCCTTCTCAATTTCGTTGGTTATTCTATAAACCTGGTCAATTGTGGAATGCTTGATTCTGAACCCGAATTGATGATCAGGAATCAAACGTCTTTCTTCAATTACCGGTTTTAAACGTTTTAATAAGAGTTTTTCAAAAACCTTTGAAATTATCGGCAGGAGCGATATCGGTCTGTACGACTTTTTGTCGTTTGGCGGTTTTCCCGGCTTTAAAACCATTATAACTTCGGCGACTTTCCATTGCCTTGGAATGTATAATAGTCTTAGCGAAGCATTTATAAGGTAAACGAGTTTTATCAAAGCTTTCTTTGGCAATTCCTTGAGGACCTGTTCGGTTATGAGATCATATCCAGGAGCCTTGTTATTTTTTAGTTTTTTTATTGCCTCACAAAGTTTCGCTAGTGACACGCTCCTTATTTTAAAGTTGTCATAATAGTATTATTAATATTTTCTATTAATGCTTGCCCGGGAAATGGCTTAAACGTTTCTTTCAGATGCTCAGCAAATAAGTCGGCTTTTTCTTTATCGCCTTTTGCCCACTCGCCATTACTTTTTCTTATTGGTAGCGATTGTATTTGGGGTTTTTTGACACCTTTTATAGCTTTCCAAAGAGAGTAATTCGAACTTTTTTCAGCAGACAAGCCTTCGAGATATGTAGAAATCTCGCGATTTTTAAAATCCCGTATGGCTTTTTTAAGCTTATTGCATAGGAAGTTCGAATGAGTTTTGTGCTGGGGAGCGCGAGCCATCCCAGTTAGATTTGTTGCTAGTTAATCTGGGCGCTCCTTGTTTTCTCATTAGACGTTCGCTTATTGTCAATATGACTGGTGAATGATCGGAGGAGAGATCAAAGCATTCCTCGATGTTCGTAAAGTTTTTCACTACCCCTTTTCCTATAAAGAAGTCTATGAGGTCAGGTGTTTTTGCTATGTCGGAGGGCCAATAAGTCGGTTTCCCCGTCGAAAAGAAGTCAACAGCAAATTGCATGCCGGTTTCGTAGAGAAGTCTGCCTTTAGGTGAAATGCATCTCGAACCCCAAAAGGTGTGTTTAGCATTAAAATCGCCACCAATAACAAATTTCGGTCCAAGTGAGTCAAATAGACGTATTAAGTCATTCTTTTCTAGCGTGTATCGCGGAGGGCAATAAATGGACGCGATGTTGTAATACATGTTTTTACTTTTTACGCGAACTGAAGTTATTTGCATTGCATCGAGTTCTATCGGTGAATTCAAAGAGTGCTCAATACAGTCTTTAATTAAGAGCGACGATCCACCCCTAGCCCTTTCGGATGGGTGGTATGCGTGATAAGCATAGTATCCTCTTATTTTAACTCGAGATTCCTTTATCAGATGGGTTTTAGAAATGTAGCATATGTCAATGTTCTATTTGCGTAGGAATACTTCCAGTTCGTCGATTCTTTGCAGAAGGCCGTTTGCGTTCCATGTTAAAATTTTAAGTAACTGGTTCATGTTCATAATTTCATAATGCTCGAGGTTGCTCAGTTTTTCGAATATGAGCTTATTTGTCTTGCTTTGCTCCTCGAGTTTCGCGAGAATTATAGAGAAAACTTGTTGCATAGGATCTAACGCAGGCCTATTTTGCTTAGTTGCTTGCGATGCAGCTTGCGCATACGTTTGCGCATCAGCAGATGGCGGTTTTTCCTGGACTTTTTTCGTTTTATCCTTCACGGGTTTGCTTTCTTTCACTAGCGATTTTCCAGTTTATTTTTATTTGGTTTCGGTTGCGGACGCATGTTCTTTTTAAGCGTATCGCGCCTTTTTTGGAGTTCTTTGGCCACTTCGCAACCTCGATAATTCGCTGGGTGCTTCCCCTTGCAATTTGTGCAAGTCGCTGCGGTCTGCTTGTTTAAGTGGCACTCATTCGAGAGATGTGTACCGGCACATTTCACGCATCGTGGCTCTTTTTGGCAGTATGTCTGCGTATGGTTGAAACCTTGACAGCGTTTGATTTTGATTACAATATTTAAAATTGTTTTAATATTGTAAATATCCTTTATATTCTCGGTTTTATCGAAACTGAGCATAAAAAGCGGAAGACCACGCTTAACAAGAATTTCCTGATCTTTTTCCGTTTTTTGCTTTTCCTTCTTGATAATATTTACAGCGTCAAGAATTTTAAAGCCTTTCGCTTGAAGATCGTCCATAACGTCTTCTTTAGTGCACGAAGGATGAAGTCCTCTTGCTATAACTCGCAATGGTCTTTCCGACTTATTTTCATACGTGTACCACTGAATTTTCTCGGAATTAAGTTTCCGAGAAAATGCTCGGTAATCGTTGGGGTCATCGACGTTTACTTTCCACACGTTGTTGCGAAGTGAGGTGACCTAAACTTCGAGGTCAACGTTCCTTTTAGGAGGCAATACAGCTTCGCCCCAAATGATGTCATTTAAAAGAAACGATTGTGGTCGCCGTGGGTCAGTTGTTAGTGCCTTGGACTATGATCGAGCGGCGTGGGTTCAAGCCCCAGCCAGGTACACCTTACATTTGTCGCGGCACCACCTATCGTCGGGGAATGACAAGCCTCTGGGAGTATAATCTGTCATGAAAGATCTTCTCAATTCGCCGGTCGGAGTCGGCAATAAATTGCAGGTCCCTTCCATTCGTCCGAAAAGTGTAACACGCACGACATGAATGGTTGCGAGAAGCTAGGCTTTGGCTCATCCCGAGCTGTCGCGCCAGCTATTTATTTTTTATTGTACTTTTGTATATTCTGCAAGAAATACTTCGATGGAGGTTCTTGGCCAGAGAGCAATGATGCCAGTGGCTTTGGTGGCGGTGTCAATTGTGGTAATTTGACCTTTCCGCTCGCACAACATTATCCTGGCGGTTCGTGTAGAAACCTCAAAGCATTGCAATGTTGACAAATAGTGCTCATTATTCCGAAGTCGACTGATATATCCGCGGCGTAATCGACTATTGGATCGTATTCGAATTTTCGCGTTTAGCCGTCTGTTTTGTCTAAGTTCAATATTATTTTGTGCGTAAGCCCCAACTGTGCGAGTCGAACTCGACTATATCCATTGTTCCGGAGTCATAATGGATCGCGATTGAGAAATTTTCATTCGATTTGTCTCCAAACGCCGCCGTCTACATTCTTCGTCAGTTTCATTGACTCGACGATAATATAGCTTGGCTTGCGTTGCGCGTACGCCGACTGATATTTCGACCCCTCACTGGTAGCATTTTTTCCAAAGAAATAAACAACTGATTGAAATCAATTGAATGTTTGGAAAACATCAAATTGACAAATTTAAAAAAAAAAATAGCTATCGTGAATACTATTCTGAGGGAAATTGGACAGCCATTTCCCAAGAATTATTCCGTTGCAATTTTTCTGGGGAACTTGACGTGATTTCAAAGTAACCATGTAAGATTTTTATTGTTTTTATTTATTTTGTTTCTAAACACAGATTGTAACTCTTAATTAAGGTCAAACACAACAAATACGAAAGAATTGGAAAAATAACAGGTGAAATGGAAAAATATCCAGACATTACAACTGGATTTACCAAAAGGAATGCGCTAAGCCTTAGCATGGGAGGAACAGCGAATGATTTTTTAGTTTGCGGCAAAGAGTCGGTGAGCACATTCAACAAGTATGTGAACATTGACTTGTTCATTCGATAATATTGGTGAAATCTATAAGAGCCGTTCCTAAAATTTAGAAAAAAAAAACAGTAAAGAATTAATTACAATACTTGTCTTACAATGTTTCATGCAGTTCTAAAGGGTTAGATTTATCTCTCAGTGTTCTTCTGACGGATCTTTGCTGAGTCCTCTCGTTTTCCTCCTTTTCTGCATCCAATAACATAAATGCTTCACTTCTCATCATAATAATATTTTTTTTGTTAAATATTTGTTTACGTTTTTTTATAAAAATTACATTCGTTTCACATAAGTTCTCGTTTGTAATCAATCATGTGTGGCTGTCAAAAGATTCGAATACAATTTCGAAAATAATTTTTGAAATTCTTGTGGTGGTAAGACTGATTCCCAGGGAAAAGGATTTCGAGGGAAATTCACGATAGGTAGATTTAGTTCCCGGGAACGAAAAAATTCCCGGGAAAAATATTTCCCTCGGAATTCCCGATAGGGCTGATTGTATTGCAAAATGCTTTATACAATGTATCATGTTCTATTCTTCGAGCGACACCAAAGGCAAGTGTCATAGTACTACGTCGTAGTGCTATGCACTGACCAATTAATGCGCCACTTGAGAAGGGACAGAAACAGCGTTACTGCACTGATTCATACACGATCATGTGCAACAGATCGAAGTATTGTATATCAAATATCAGACAATTGTAGCCGAATTTGATGGCACGCGACCCACTTCGTATCGCCCACTCCTTACTTAACATTACATGGCGATCCTGCCAGGAGGGACACTTAACTTTACATGGCAGCTAATAGGCAGCTGCTATGACCAAGAAGACCTGTCACTTTAGCCGCTCTGCAGATTGTAAGAAACCCTAGGACCCACAGGTGCAGTTAGATGACTGACCAGGAATACACACCCACTAGAAACTAGAAACTTCTGCGAAGGAATTACGACCAAAAATCCTGTAGAGGAACTATGCACTAACAATAACAAAAATGGGTCCAACGACTAGAACAAGCAAATTCGACGCAAGAAAAGAACAAGAACTGTGCAATACAGCAATCGCTTCAAACGATTCATAGGAAACTGCTGAGTAACATCTTAAACATGCTGTTGAAAGATTTCGTCTTCGAACAGGAAACGAAAAGTAGGGGATCAACAACAACTTCGGCGAAAGCGGCACACAAAACAAGAATGCCTTCACCAATAATTTATCACGCAGCCAAGAAAAAGGCAAATGCTAGTCTCCAATCTCCTAGCCTTGTATTGATACCGGACCTAAAGAGTCTAGAATCACCAAGTCGAATTGCACTTCCGAAAAGGTTTAATGTACCAACGATGTCTCCAGTTGTCTCTACAGCATACCAAACAGCGGCAGTCATTCTAGATCGAGCGCCACGTGCTCGCATACCAAATAATCAAACAACTGTTGATTTAGTCACCGAGAACGATTCTAAATCATTAAAATGTAAACCTATTTAAGTAAACTAGACTTGAAACAAAACACACAAAACTTCAACTACACAAAACAAAGACCTATTCACCATTTGCACACAAAAATCCATCCTCAAAACTAACCAGAATTAGACTAGACCTATCAGACTATGACTTTGAGATAATTTACAAGCAAGGAAAAATGAATACAAATGCCGATGCACTCTCAAGAATAAAAATTGACAGTAACATTTTGAAATCCATGATGGTAGAAGATATTAAAGACAACAATAGCCGCAATGATGATGACTCCAAGGAGCAAATCATGGCAATAACAAGGGGTATGGCAAAAAAGATGGCCAATGAAGATAATATTAAAAAGGAGAACTACACATCTCAGCAGAAGACTGATCACCTTCACATGTGGGATTGTACATCCATAACTGACGTCAGAAATATGAAGAAATTGAAATTTGAATTAGCGAATTGTAATAAGAATAAAAATGGTACCATTGAAATTAATGAAAATGAAATTATTGTAAGATGCAGCGATAATCCAGCGAAACACGTTTCGACTCTGGATAAGCTCGTATCAGATATAAAAAGGGTTCCCGTAAAAGAACTAGCGCTAAGTGTAGAAGATATGATATTCGAATATATAGAAAAGGAGAAATTAAAAGATATATATAATACGTTGCAACGAAAAGAAAGACACTCGCCCATGAATATACCAATATATAAACCCCCTAAAAGAATAACCAAGTATGCAGAAAAGTTGAATATTATAAAACAATACCATAATACACCGCATGGAGGACATTTAGGCATAAGGAAAACTATAATTAAACTCAAACAAAAATACGTTTGGAAAGATATGAGACAAATGGTTAAGAAATTTATAAACGCTTGTGAATTATGCGCCAAAAACAAACAAACAAGGCACACAAGAGAGAAAATGGTAGTAACAGGCACACCGGGTACTAGTTTCGAAACAATACAAATAGACACAATTGGACCTCTTAGGATATCAAACGGTTATAGATACATACTGACAATGCAATGTGAACTCACCAAATATGTTATTGCACACCCTATTGAAAGTAAAGACGCGAAAACCATAGCTAAAACTCTAGTGGAACAAATTATTCTAAAATACGGTTGTTTTAAGATACTCAAATCAGACAACGGAACTGCATTTAAAAATGAGTTAATTTTGCATTAACTCATTTTTGAATCGAGTTGATGGGATCTCACTTCTTTTTGTAGTGACTGCAGCCATCTTACTTCTCAATCGCTTGTTTTCGATGCTGGTCAATCTTTGAGTCTTAATATGACACTGTCGAGTGAATGACACCTATTGACTATGGGAATAGTACAAGACAACACATGCAGAATGTGCACCAAAGACTAAGAATCAGCAGAACACATTTTGTGTCACTGTAACTAAATATTTAATCAGAACATGTCATCGCCAGTTAGGCAAAATCTGCCTCGAAACGGAGGATATAGCTGCCACCTCACTCAAAGACATCTTTGGATTCATCTCGATTTCAGGTATCAGGTCAAGTTTTATTTGGAGGAAATCACGATAGCCATCGGTGGCCGTAGTGATAACAGATAAGGTGACAAGGTCCAACCCCTAATTACAATCTACAATCTATTGTAAGCGATCGCATTGAAGGATAAAAGTCAATACTTTTGTCCTGCTTTTGCTTATTGTACGTTTTTGTTGGGCGTTTTGCTCTGGAATAATAGAAACGCATATGTGTAGAGAGTGCCCCTACCCACTGTAAGCAAATTTACTCTGATCGTAACCGCCCTCGAACAAATACAATCATCGCTCCTGAGAAGTATGTTTTACCTAAATCGAAATAAGTCAGTTTATGTATACCATTTGTTTCCTGGTGTGAAGTATGTCGATATTACATAGGTAAGTGAACCCCCCATCTGCTCGAGGTAGCGTAGAGTGGGACAGTCCGACACGTATAGCGAGCGAATTCGCAGCACTCATCGTCGAATTTGAAATTTCGGTGTGATGTGTACTACTTTACATGTGTAGGCACAAGGCAGTTTGTATGACATAATTAAATTCGGCGAAAGAGTTCGCTGTAGTCATCGTTAACTACACAATAGAACTGAAATGTCGATGTGTATGAATGATTGCGTATGGCGAACGAAGGCTGTGATCAATGTATGTGAAATCTAATATAACACATATCAATGGGTGTGTAAAATAATTGGTATAAATGTGTATTAAATAAGTTTTTATTTATTTAAACAATTTCCAAGCGCATAAATGAAGATTTTTCCCTTAATATGCACAGTAATCACTACATGTGTACCAAATTTCAAGTTTCTAGGTCTGCTGGAAGTGGGTGATAGGTTTTTGATGATCTGTCAGTCAGTGAGTCAGCTACGAAATTATAACAATTTGGCGATTTTCCGAATCGAATATCTCGGAAACTAAAGGGTTTTTCAATAGGGAAGCTACAAAAGTAGAGCGACAGGGACAGCAAACGACGCCATATTTTTCTTGCGGTTTTTTGACATTTCTCTTCAGTAAGGTTTGCCATTTCATGATGGAAAGATATACGAGCCAACAACGAGTCGAAATTATTAAAATTTACTACCGAAACTCGGAGTCAGTGGCCTCAACGTTAAGAGCGCTAAGTCCAATTTATGGTCGTCATAATTTCTGGCTGGATGGCTTCGTCAATAAACAAAATATGCGGTATTTGTCAGGCAGCAATCCACACGTACTCCATGAGTCATCATTGCATCCCGAAAAAATTACGGTTTGGTGTGGGGTATGGGCCGGCGGCGTCATTGGGCCGTACTTCTTCCGTGATGATCAAGACCGGCACGTTACTGTGAATGGGGATCGCTACCGTTTAATGATAACCGAATATTTTTGGCCCCAATTAGATGATATGGACTTGGAGGACATGTGGTTCCAACAGGACGGCGCCACAAGCCACACAGCGAATGTCACAATCAATTTATTGGAAACCAAGTTTGGAGAACGTGTTATCTCACGAAATGGTCCAGTCGCTCGGCCGCCTCGGTCGTGCGATTTGACGCCGTTAGACTATTTCCTGTGGGGCTACGTAAGTCTATGGTCTATGCCAACAAGCCAGCGACGATTGATGAACTTCGTATGAATATCGAACGTGAAATTGCAGCAGTATCGGCCGATTTATGCTTGAAAACCGTCGAAAATTGGGTTCAGCCTCTGGACTTCTGCAAGCGTACCCGTGGTGGCCATGCAAAAGAAATCGAGTTCCATACATAATGGCATCGAACGTACTTTCACAGGAATAAAGAATTTCATTGATATCCAAAACCGTTTTTGTTTTATTTAAAAAAACTTTTGTAGCGCTCTTATTGAAAAACCCTGTATAATAGGTATATGAAATTTGGAATATGTTGTCATATGGCGCTCGTCTCCTCTGGGCCAGAAAATCAGACTTCCAAGTACTAAGGGAGCTGAGTTATAAGGCACTGCAATTTCGGCGAACTGTTAGCGGTAAAGGATGCTTGTAGTGAACTTGGCGGTGCACTACAGTGCACCCAGATAAGGCCAAGCATTTTGGAAATAAAATCAAATTCATTTTGACTACAAACAAAGTGTTTCTCCTATGGCTGTTTAGCCCTGCATTCTTGCAGATACCGATGGCGTTTACGCCCTGCCTTATTAGGGACACTTAACATTACACTTGTAGACACGACTGAGGTCTCAATTCGGAAGTGTTTTGAACAAAATTTGGTGCACGCGTTTGTATGGCGAATAGCTCGGCTAAATTCGTAGAGGCAGAGGGGCATAGTCGGTCGTTGTAGTGCTGTTCTCTCTGTAATGTTGCAACGTCGTCGAAGTTGGGGAAATGGTCTTGTTCTAAACAACGACGACGTTGCAATATTACAGAGAGAACAGCACTACAACAAAAGACTAATAATAGAGACTCTACATATACTCAACACTAACAACACAATGAACAAAAAAACCGACATAGATAACGTGAGTCCCCTCTATAAACATCTACTAGAGAGAACTTTGTAAAAAATTGATTGAACGAGGAAACCTAAATATAATTTTCTTTATAAATGTACATTCACTAAAACACTTGAATACTATGATGTAACACACATATATACATGTTAAGTTCTATGAATTCTGTTCTGTAATATTCTGTTAATTTTTGGTATAAGAAATACCGCCGAAGCTGTCAGTAGTGTCGGGGAATAAACTGAAGTTCGTGTTTTAACTATTTTTTTTCATGGTGCCGAAACCCGGGACAGTCGAAATTCTAAAAGACTAATAGATTAGAATTTTTAAGCGTGCGGTAAAAGATTTAATATATAATGGAAGCGGTTTATCGAGCTACGTGCAGAACACAGGTCACGAAATTGTGCAAAGCGGCTTCGGATTACCTGAAGGTCTACCAGGCAATGAAAGTTACCGATGTAAGTGATCCAGCGACAGACAAAGGTGAGATTACTGTTTTGATTGAGCGTATAAAAAATGCCCAGGCCAATTTGAAAAGAGCGGATAAAGCGTTGTGGAAAATCGTAATACCAGACGAAAAAGAATGTGAAAGCGCACTTGACTATGAGGACAAAGCCGTAGCAACCATTGCACAGTTAGAGTATGTTCTTCGAAATAACTTTAAACACGCTCACTATTCAGATGACGCTTTTAAAGAAGAAATTGGTAAAAACTCATCGCAGGTCGAAGGAAGCGATTACTGTGGCATAAAGCTTAAGGCCATGGAACTTAAGAAATTTGATGGGGAATTTGAGAACTGGCTTCCATTCTGGGAGCAGTTCAAGCGTGCAGTTCACGTTAACCTTAAGCTATCGGCAACATCAAAATTTAACTTCTTAAGCGAGGCATTGGTTGAAAAAGCATCGGCTACAATTTCGGAATTTACCCCAACTGGGAGATGTTATAATGAAGCAATATCCCTTTTGCAAGACGAATATGGTAACACAAAAACTGATTAATTTAAAATCTGTGCATTCAACCAGCGGCATTAGAGGCCTCCGGCAACTGTACAATGAGGTGACCACGACGATGAGATCATTAACGGCTTTACAAGTACCGCCATCCCAATATGAGATTGTAGTTAAATCGGTTCTTCTAAAGTCAATTCCGGAGAATATGCGAATACAATATCATAGATCACAAACATCTGCTAGGGTGTCTCTGTCTAGTACATTGCTTAATGATGCAGTGGGTGATAGCGGCAGTCATAAACACGTTGGGTCAGAAGAAGACCATTTAAAGTCTCTTCTCGATTTTTTAAAAGTAGAAGTGGAAGCGTTAGAAAAGTCTCATTTGGCCGAGCGAGAAAGAAAAACTGAAGAACGATGGCGTAGAGAGGGACGTTCAACAAATGGAACCGCAACGGGTTTGTTTATCAGCAACAGTGACAAATAACAATGCGTGCTATGTAAAAAGAATAATCACACAGTGAGAAATTGCAAAAGCAATTTAACCATCGAACAAAAGAAAGCGCTCCTTGAAGGGAAGGAAGGTGTTTTAGATGCGCAAACAAAAACCACTCTTCGAAATTTTGCAAAGCGCAATGGATTAAGTGTGACACTTGTAGTGGCCGCCACTTGACAACAATGTGCGAGCAAGCGGATAGAGGTGCACTAGATAATAGCAGAAAAGTTGAAAAAGCGAGCGAGCGTCGAGAAGAAAAGGCGCGAGAATCAACAGGTGCTTTTGCTTCATTGAACGATGTGGAATCGAAACAATCAGAAATATTTTTGCAAACAGCGAAGGCAATATTGGGCAACGCAAACACCAGTGAGTGCATTCTCTCTAGAATCATAATGGATAACGGCAGCCAGCGGACATATGTAAGCGAAAAGGTAGCAAAAGTGTTAAGTTTGACAGCAAGAGGAACGAAAAAAATGAGGATTATGGGATTTGGTGAAAAAAAACAAAACAAGCGATCATGTGAATTCGAATGCGTAGAGGTTTCACTGAAGAGTCAATACAGTTCCAAGGCAGTGGTAATAACAGCTATAGTGGTGCCAACAATCTGCGCAAATATCTTGCCAGTTCCAAAAATTAAAAGCGACGGTCTACGGCATATTAAGTTACAATTAGCCGACAGCGACAACTGCAATGAGAAACTGATCAACGGAATTAATTTGCTTATCGGCCAGGATTATTATTGGCAATTTAACACGAACGAAAGTGAATTTATAACAAGAAATCTAGTGGCTGTTAGGACTTTCTTCGGGTGGACACTGCAGGGCCAATATAAACAAGGATCTGAATTAAACTGTGCGTTGAATGTAGCCAGCCTGGAAAAATAACAGTTTGACATATCAGCATTCTGGAAATTAGAGTCTGTAGGGATAACGAATTGCCAAACGAGCGGAGAAGAGTCAACTGTAGAAAAAACAATATTGGAAATAAAAAAAATCAGAGGACGTTATGTTGTACAATTGCCGTGGAGAATAACCAGCGGAACACTAAATGACAGTAAGCGAATTGCGTTGCAGCGACTTAGCAGTTTGACAACAAGGTTGATGAAAAATTCGAACAAATTGCTGGAGTACGATAATGGCGTTCGTGAGTTAATTCGCAGCGGCGTTGCTAAAGAAGTGAATGAAAGAACTTCTAGTAAACCCGTATATTATATGCCTCATAAGCCTGTTTATTTGTGAAGACAAGGTAACAACCAAAATGAGGATTGTCTTTGACGCCTCATCTAGCGAACCAGGGTTGCCTTCGCTCAATGATCATTTAAGTGCAGGCGATAATCTTATTGCGGATCTGCTTTCTATGTTGGTAAGGTTTCGTTCCAACAGAATTGCCGTAGTAGCTGATATTGAAAAAGCTTTCTTACAGATCTGTATAGCCGATGATGATCGTGACTCACACAGATTTTTTTGGCACAAGGCTGTGCCGAATCCTGATGACGTGCTGCCGGAATTGGTTGTGTTACGCATGACTCGGGTCACCTTCGGCGTAGCGTCAAGCCCGTTTTAACTAATTGTTACAATTCGAAAACATCTTGAGTTGAGCAAGCCAAAGTATGGAGCTATATGCGAAAGGCTAAAGAAATTATTTTATATGGATGATCTAATCACGAGCGAGCGGACTCTCGAGGAGGCCGTAAAGATTTACCAGACCTCCAACGACATCATGGGAGACGCAAGTTTTCACCTGCGTAAATGAAATTCAAACGATGCTACTCTTCGTAAACACTTCACAAGCGACAAATCTGCAGCAACTGTAAGCCAAAAGGTTCTTGGCATCAACTGGTGTACAGTGAGCGATGACATTGGCGTCGATCTGAAAAGCAGCCTTGAATTTTTGCAGTCTCTTCGAGGAACAAAGCGAAACGTCATGAAAGCGATGGCAAACATTTACGACCCCTTAGGGATCTTAGATCCTTATACAGTAAGAGTCAAGCTGCTTTTGCAAGACGTATGGAGGGCTAAGCTCGAATGGGATCAATCTTTAAGCGGAGAAATGCTAAGCGATTTTCAAAGTTGGCAGGAGGAGTTGCCGACCCTATGCGATTTTACAGTCAAGTGATGCCTCTCACTATCTAGCGAATATGATAGCGAATTGCACATCTTCGCCAATGCGAGTCCAAAGGCTTATGGAGCGGTTGCATATGTGCGGCAAGTTTTATCGGATGGAACCGTATTCGTCAATCTAATATGTTCCAAAAATCGAGTGAGTCCGATAGAAAAATGCGCGACTACTAGCGAACTCACCCTGCCTAAACTGGAATTAACAGCGGCCTTAATAGCAGCTAGATTAAAGGAATTTTTAGTTCAGTCTCTTGACTTCGAAGTGAAGTCTGTTAATCTATGGACCGACTCTACCATTGCACTTAACTGGATCAGCGGCCACGGAAAGCAAATTAAACCCTATGTGAAAGCAAGGGTAGATGAAATAAACAGGTTGACAAATATCTATGACTGGAGGCACTGTGATGGTAAAACCAACCCTGCGGATCTACTTACTAGAGGTATTAAGGCAGCAGTACTATCACAATCGAACTTGTGGAAATATGGACCCTCATGGTTGGCAGAAACACAAGATTTTACAGAGGAGAGTACCATTTAATATACAAGTAATGTACTAACAAGCGAAACAGAAAGTTTGACTGAACGGCAAGAAATATCAAAGCCAATTTTAGTCATCGAAAACTTCAGTCGACTTAGGAAACTCTTACGAGTAACTGCATTTGTTCATCGGTTTTTAGCGGCTTTAAAGAGGAGTTCAAATCATGAGCATCATCGGAAATTAAAATCGGCAGCGGAAATCGAAGAACTCACAGCCGCTGAGTTAAGAGAGGCAGAAACTTATTGGGTAAAATGCACACAGCAACGTTGGTACGGCAAAGAAATATCAGCGCTCACAAAGGACCGAAGGATTGGATCAGATTATAAACTAAGTTTATTGAATCCTATTCTTATAGATGACATCTTGAGGCTAAGCGGACGTTTACCCAAACATGCATTCGGTAATCTTTGCAATCCGATAATTTTACCTAAGCATTCTTGTTTCAGCCGATTGCTTGTAATTGAGGCACATGAAGCAACATTACATGGTGGTGTCAACATAATACTCTCACACATTCGGAAGAAATACTGGATTGTACAAGGCCGGCAGTTGATAAAAAATGTATTACAGCAGTGTGTCATCTGTAAGAGGCTATATGGTAAAGCGGCATCCGAACCATGGACTGTACTACCAGTGGAGAGAGTGGTCACTAGCAGGCCTTTCGAAACCACAGGCGTAGATTTTCTAGGACCACTCTATGTAAAAGTGGACAACGAGGTTGGTAAAAACAAGGTTTATGTTATGCTGTTCACATGTGCTGCAATCCGAGCGATTCATCTTGAACTCGTGAAAGATATGACGGTGAAAAGCTGCATTGACGCGTTGCGACGATTCATAGCGAGAAGTGGAGTGCCAGCTACAATCATATCAGATAACGCCAAAACTTTTAAGCGAGCGGACTTAGAGTTGCGAAAGCTGGAAGAGCTTTTGAAAAGACGCGAAGTGAAACAACTGGCGGCACATCAACACATCACTTGGAAATAAATCCCGGAGCGAGCAGCGTGGTGGGGCGGCTTTTGGGAGCGCCTTGTCAGAAGCGTAAAGAACTCCTTGAAGGCAGCGATTGGAAAAGCGTGTAAGACATTCGACGATTTAACTACCTTGCTGACAGAAGTTGAGTTAGTTATAAACTCAAGACCCTTAACCTATATAACAAACGACCACACAGACCTAGAGCCTTTGTCCCCAGCCCATTTTTTGAATAATAACAATTCAATTCTTATTCCAGCAGATTTTGTTAGCGACGGTTCATCGATATCAAAATCTTGGGAACTTCGACAGGTTCTAATGAAGCGATATTTGAAACGCTGGCGTGAGGAATATCTTAATCAACTGCGGTCAATTTATCACAACACATCCGGACCATCTCGTGGCGTCAAAGTTGTCGATGTGGTTTTGGTTCATGAAGATAACAAACCACGATTACTATGGAGATTAGCGATTGTACAATCGGTATACCCTGGGCGAGACACGCGTTAGAGCATGCGCCATACGGCTTAAAAATCAGCAAATGCTCGAGATTGCATCTACAATCGCCGGGCCCGAGGATGTAAAAAATTTATTGAACGAGGAAACCTAAATATAATTTTGTTTATAAATGTACATTCACTAAAACACTTGAATACTATGATGTAACACACTAACACACATACATGTTAAGTTCTATGAATTCTGTTCTGTAATATTCTGTTAATTTTTGGTATAAGAAATACCGCCGAAGCTGTCAGTAGTGTCGGGGAATAAATTGAAGTTCGTGTTTTAACTATTTTTTTCAGTCTTATTTATGTATAAAAATGTGAATGAATAAAAATACGTGTCAACTTAACTTTTCTCCTTTTTGTTTTTTGGTATTTAATGTCAATGTGCAATTTATGTATGTAATAATCTTTTTTTTTTTTTTAATGTGAACTAAAATAATCACAATTGTAAGTCAAAACAAAGTACTGGAGCATTTAGATGTATTATATAATAACCTTAATGAATTGTAGAATAAACACCTGATGATGTCCATATGCATGGACGAAATGTCATAAGAAAGAAATAATTTGTTTTCATTTGACCTGGAGCCTGAGGGGAGTTCATTCTAAATAAACTATCAAGAGGTCACCCAACTAACTATATATTACAAACATTTAATATTGAAAAAAAAACAAAATTGAAATCAAATTGAAATAAGTGACATCAGGGCCACCTTTATAAATATGAATTATTCTCAGCAGGTCAGTTTTTGAAGGTTTTAAGGGTCAATTATTCATGGAAAAATATTGGTTAGTGAATCTAAACCATTCAGCGACTCGCTCAAATACACACACAAACTTTCATTTAAATCGGTCCAGACGTTTAGGAGGAGTTGCATTACATACACACGTACAGAAGAATTATGTACATATATTAAGATATACATTTTTTAACGGAGTAGGTTAGTGTTTGCTATGATAGCGAAGACAAATGGCATTCAAATTTTTTGAAAGTCACGTCATGAGGACCTCTGCAATAGGTGGGTATTTCTATGAAATCCACCTAAAACAAATGACTTTGTATTGCATTCACATTAACTACAAATGACATACAATCGCACCTATAAATAAGTTGGCAACAAGTTGGTTTCTTAGCACATACAGACGTACGTACATATGTATATGCAAACATATGTTTAACAGACACACTTGATGAAGGCATTTAACTGCTTATCTTTCTGTCAAATATCGTATAATGTGTACTCAAGCATCTCCCTCTGAATTTACTGACGAAGGAATTGACAGGATTATCGTGAATTACTCTCAAAAACATTTAGCGCAATTAAAATGCGACTTTCATCATTCGCCTTCGTTTGTGCTAGGATTTTTTGATAATTGATAATGGAGCTCCAAGTGTTAGAAGTGTATATGTACAGCTTAAGAGACTGAACTGCGATTAACTTCTTCTGGCGAGGGAGAGTGGAAAATTGCAAATGCCTTAAGTGGATTAGGCTTGGATTGGAAAAAGATGCAAATATTTGCAAGAATGCACACGTCATTTTTCCAAACTTGCCAAAAGTTTTGAATTCTTTCAGATTAACTTGCTCTTATTGTGCGAAAGTTTGTTGCTATTTTGTGTCGATAAGAAACTTTTGTAACTTGAGACGAATGTTATGACAGCTTTACAAAAAGACGTTTTTTTGAACGTAAAAAAAGAGGAAGTATCATTGCTTTCGAATGGAGAAAGATATTTAAAAGCATATTATCGTTTTCTTTTTTCTCTTTTCAGACGCGAGGGTCCGTGCAGTAGTAGGATTAGTTTTCAGTATTACGCCCGTTGGTGGTAGCCTTGTCTTAGGAGCACTTAGACGCAACTGGTCCATTGTACCAGCAGAAAGCAGGACCCAGTTTTTACGCATTTTATTGGAATTTTGTCGATTTTCGGAAAAAGCCTAGAAGGCACTTCAATGATGAGGAGCTTACAGGATCAGCACCATACCAGCACAGAAATTCTTCCACCTGATCCAAGCAAAGGCAGAACAACCGCAAAGGAAATGATCCGAAGTATCGTCGCCCTCTCCACAGGCGTCGCAGACAGTTTTGTCACTTAAGCCCAACCCACTAAGATGCTTGGCAAAAGCGAAGTCATAACGCCAATAAGTTGTATACAGTCTCTTCAGCTGAGTGACAGCGAGAATGCCACTGATTTCTTACAGACGTTCGGGAGCATTCATTTAGTCTGCCCGCATCCTTGAGAGCCGTGCTACACACAGTTGTGTTCGTAGGAAACCCAATCGTCAATGGAGGCCCTGACCGAGGACGCGGCAAGGCCCATCCCAGGTTCAGGTCCTGAGAAATCATCCCCTGAGATCATCCGGAGATCTCATTTCCAGAGATCCAATTCCATCTTTCTATACCAATCGCTTCTTAAATTCTTACTCCTCTGTTGCACCTAGATTGTATAATGTATTGCCGCTTAAGCTTAGACAAACAAGAAATTTCAACTTCTACAATAAGCAGATTAAAAAAATGGTTTTTTAATTACTACTTAAATGAAATAAACAACTTAATTAGCCGCATAATATAAATAACAATTATAATAGTTTGCTATGCGTATATATATGTAAAACAAAAGAAAATTTTGATGTATGATTTTGTTTTCTTTCGGTTGTCGTTTTCCTCCATCTAAACACCTTCTTTTACAAATGTATTTTTCATATTCGATGCATTCGAAACTAGTTTATGTATCTTTTATATTCCAATTAACAATAAGTAACATAGTCATCTCTTTATCTCTTCTATAATGTATATAACTATACTTATGGTATATGTGTTTTGCTACTTTGCTATTTTGCTAGCTAATCAGGATTAAGATTATACTACAACAATGTATATTATAATTTTGTTAATTGTGAATAAAAAAAACTACTTCTACTACTAATACTATTACTTCTACTACTACTACTAGATCCTGGGGCCCAGACAAGAGTCAAAGAATTCAGCCTTGCGACCGAATTTAGAGAGTTCTTGCATTCTCGCACTATATTGGAACTGGTTAAAGGGTTTTAAGCGCAACCTGGCTATCGCTACAAACGCAGATGCTTCGACCCTTACACCTATTCTTAAGAATATAGTCTGTGGCCATTAGGATAGCAAAGGTCTCTGCTTGAAAAACAGAGACATGCTTGCCCAACGAGTACTGAAATTTGGTGTTATCGATCAACACGAAGACACCAGCACCGGACCCATAACTGGTTTTGGAGCCATCCGTGAAGGTTCGACTACGGCCCCGTCCAGGCTCAGACCCTGGCCGAAGCCAGTCTTGAAGGTAAGGAAAGTCGACTTTAAATTTGCACAGCAACCGAAGTTCTGGTGCCATTGCATCAGACGCCATATCCACGGAACTAGGGTCGTAAGATAAGTGTCGCACAAGGTCATCAAAACTCCAGTGCGGATGATACCAAAGCCACCCCATCTGAGACGATAGATTGCTTTGATAGTATAGCTCATGATATAAGTATCAAAGGGAGTCAGGTCAAGCAGAGCGTCTAGAGCGGGGTCCGGAGCACTCGCAAAAGGTTCCGTGCATCCGAGACAAGCCGTTCTTTGAAGTTTAGTGCAGTAGGCAGTCACATTCTTGCGCGAAAGCCCCCTCCACCAAACAACCGACGCATAAGCTAGAAACGGTCTTATCATAGCCATATAGATCCAAGGGACCTTATTCAGTTATAAGCCTTTGTCTTACCAAAAGCACCCTTACACTGCCACAAAACTGAGAGCGCCTTGAATGTCTTCAACTTAACATTCGTTGCCCAAAGAAGTTTTTTAACCAAGATTACTCCTAGATATTTGGCTTCATTGGAGATCTGACGCCCTTTAGCACTGGCTGAGTCAGACCGGTCAAAACCCTTCTGGTGAAGACGACAAACTCAGTTTACAGAGGGTTGACCGAAAGCCCACTCCTAGTCCACCATTCATTGATCATGTCTTAAGCCGCCTGCGCGTTAGCATAGGCAGTCTTTAGGCATAACCTGACAGAAAGTAAGGCAACATCATCCGCATATGCCTGAGCGTAGACGTTAGAGGAATTGAGAGTATGCAACAGGGAGTCAACCACCATGCACCATAGCAGTAGAGAACGCCGCCTTACGGACAACCTCTGTCTACTCCTGCTGTAACATAGCGCCCACAATCCGCAGCTATAACTAAAGTTCTATTTTTTGACATTGCTCGGATACACAGTACCAGGATTTCATCTACCTCGTGTTGTCTAGCAGAGCAACACATGCAGTCAAAGGTCGCGTTATCGAAAGCACCTTCAAAGCTGGCATCAATTCATCTAAAACTAAAAAACTAAAACTAATTTTATTATGTTAAAATTAGTCAGTGGTGTATATAAAAACACTGATTGGGTGCCGTAGTAATAGGGTAGACTCTGATTGGTATCAACTAGGCGATCCCCAGTGTTGTAACTGTTACTACACATCAATTGTGCTTATTTTACCTCCTCGCGGTAGCCAGTGGGTTGTTGTCCACCCGGACTCAACTTGCTGAACTACAAAATAAACACGACAACGGAAGAACTCCATAGATGGAATCAACGGTGGCTACTTCAACATATTTGGAACTGAGACCGATAAGGATTTTCAAGAATCTGTCGGGGTCTTGGAAAAGAGATGTTAGCGGATGAGAACTAAGCAGCATTTATTTGGATGTGGATTCGTCGTTGGAGGCAGACTTAGGCAAGAAGACTTAAGCTTCAGGTATGTGAGCGAACGTCTCACGACAATCCGCACCAAGGCGATATTCACCAACATTAGCCTGATATGCGCGCATGCCCTCACAGAGAAGAAAGACGACGACACCTAAGATGTGGCGGCTGGTGGCGAGAAAAGAACTGCGTGGTTTAAACCACCCGGAGAAGTAGCCATCAGAGAGAAGAAGAAAGCTTTCAAGGTGTGGATACACTAGGGGGATTCAGCCATCTTCCAATGGCCCGCTTATCCACTATAAGGGTGGCGGGTTTAGGAAGCTTAAGTGGACTCTCCACATTTGCCGATCTTCCACCATCGACTCTAAATCATCAGGGGCTATCCCCATACGGGTAGAGGTGAGATTTCGGACTTGGTCCAGCCATCTCATCCTAGGCCTACCCAGGGGACGCCTACCCGATGGCACGAATTCCACGGCACGTCTTGCAAACCGAGTTGGGGACATGCGTTTGACGTCCCCAAACCATCGAAGTATGGACCTCTCCGTTCGTGGGTAACTTTTCCATTTATTTTTAGCGGTATCGGGGTAACACACTTGTGAAGTTTTGTCGTTTTTTTGTTTTTTGTCGTTGATTTTTATTCGCCAGTCGTAAAACCATTTTTTTTGTTTTGTCCAGTATGTGTTGAAGCTGGGTAGTGGCTTTGGATCGATTCGTGTGCGAGTTCATAAGTATTGTGTCGGCCGCAAATGTTGCAATCATTGATGTTGCTTGTCTCGGGAGAGGAATGTCAGCAGTACACAGCAAGTACAAAATTGGTCCTAGGACACTTCCCTGTGGAACTCCTGCTCTTACTTGGTGAAAAGATGGTGGGTATCGATTTGAAGTTCCAAGATCTGCCGCAGTGTGAATATTTGGTCGGTGGTGGACTTTCCAGGCTTGAAGCGGCACTGATATGGTTCGATCAGGTTGTTGACGGACGGCTTCAGGCGCTCACACAACACGGCAGATAAGATCTTGTAAGCGATCTTAAGAAGACTGATACCTCTGTAGTTGGCGCAGTTCAGAGGGTCTCCTTTCTTGAGGATCGGGCAAACGATGCTGAGGTTCCATTCATCGGGCATACTTTCCTCCGAACATATTTTTCAGATGAGCCCATTTTCAATGTGGCCTTATTTCGTAGGGTACTATTTCACGTCACCCAAACATCCATAATACAAGAGGAGTGCCTTGCGTCGATCGCAATGTGGTCAATCTGGTTGACAGTTGAGATCTCCATGTTCCTTTGTGAATATCGAGTTGTGGGAACCGCGTGCTAGCTACGACAACGTTCCGCCCGGCAGCAAAGTCGGTCAGCTTAAATCCGTTATCGGAGGTGGTGTCGTTTAGGCTGTACTTTTCGACAGTACTACCAAAGATGCCCTCTCTTCCTAGCTTTGCGTTAAAATCGCCTAGGACAATCTAAATGTCATAGCTAGAGCACTGCTCGTAAGTCTTGTCCAAGAGCTCGTAGAATCTGTCTTTGGTGTCGTCATCTTTCTCCTCTGTGAAGGGGATTCGTACTTATTAGGCTATGTTGTCAAATTTCGGTGGCGTCTGCTTTGCATGATTCTAGGGTCTCCGCTAGACGCAAACTTGCATTGATCACATATTTGGAAGACTTGATCGCAATTCAAATGTATCTATTACCAGCTCCATATCGGATTACAAGATCTCTGATCATTGTATAGCAGGTCTTATCTTCCAGTATCTTAAGAGCAATGTAGCCAATAAATATATACCTCTTGAAAAAGTAGATTCAATCAATTTTGAGTATCTCAATTCTATTTTACTCTCAGAAAGCTGGGCAGACGTTTATGTTGAAAATGATCCATCTACTGCATTTGATATCTTTTTCAATATTCTAAAAGGACATGTCGATACCTGTATCACTATACATAACAGTCGTAGCAAACTTAAGAGACTCAAGCCTTGGATGTCTAATACCCTGCTTAAAAAGATTCAATATTAGAATAAACTCCGTCTAAAATATCCTAATAATGCTCGATTTAATTCACTTTATAATCAAATCTCGAAAGAAATTTCCATTGAAGTACCAATTTATAAAGAGAATTACTATGTCAACCGATTCCAATTAGCTAAAATCAATCTAAAAAAGGAATGGCAAATAGTAAATGAACTGCTTAATAAAAGAGTATCTCGTTCTACACCATCCTGTATATCTTTTAATGATCAAGACATCCATGATCCAGTAGACATGGCAAACGTCTTCAATGAGTATTTTGCTAGTGCTGTCTCTAATACACTTTCTAATGCGGGGTTTAACGATACAGTTAAGAATTGTTCGGAGAATTGTTTCAATAGGGAAAAGCGCCAAGCTCATAGTTTTTTCTATGATCCTATCTCGTCTCTCGATTTGCTCAAAACTGTTAAGTCGTTGAACAACTCCAACTCATCGCCAAGGAATAGCTGGTCAAACATTTTTATAAAAAAAATATGTTTTAATGTAATTGATGTCCTAGCCTACATCTTTAATAAAAGTATTTATTGCCAATTCTTAAAAAAGGTGATAGCAAAAATGTTAGTAATTACAGGCCAATATCTATTCTTTCAGTGTTTTCAAAAATTTTGGAAAAGGTAGTTAAATCTAGAGTTGTCTCATTCCTAGAAAAATATTATTTTTTAAGTTCATCTCAGTATGTGTTCAGATCAGATAAATCTACAGAGGATGCACTCTTAAAATTCTACACGTTTAATTATAATAGCTTGAATGATAGAAAACTTACTGCTACACTCTTCATTGATATCACGAAAGCATTTGATACCGTAGATCACTTGATATTACTTGAAAAATTACAAAAGGCGGGGTTCGGGCTTTATCCTTAAGTGGTTTGCTTCATATCTCTCCAACCGGAATCAGGTGGCCAAGATTGCAGATAAATTTAGACACAGTCTGGATACTCGTAAAGGCGTTCCGCAGGGTTCAGTTCTTGGTCCCATTCTTTTCTTAATATACGTGAACTTGATTTTTAGCCAAAAGTTCAAAGGAACACTGACAGGTTTTGCGGATGACATTGCCTGCTCTTACTCCAACTGCTCCGCTCTAGATCTAATTGCTGACATCAGTCACGATTTAGAACTTCTCAGACATTGGTTCAGTATGCATAAATTAGTTATAAGTAACAAAACCAAAATTATGTTTTATAATCTGTCGTATAGCATTGTCGAATTTCCTAGTATGACCTTCCACAGTATCAATTGCCAGCATATTTTACTAAGTCCTGACACCTGTATTAAAAATGGTTTCAATTCAATTCAATTTCAATTCAATTTATTACAAAACCCTAAAACACAACGTGAATAAGTCGTAATATGATCGTGTCTGCGAAGACTATATGTATAGCGGACTGAATCATTAAAAGCTACCTGAAGTTAATGTTGCGACATAGAATCGACATTGCTGTAAACTACTTCAGAGTATCGAATAATAGGTAAAATGAGTGCTAGAACAAGTTTTTTGCGTGTATCAACAGGAGTAAAAGTTGTACTATAGGAGTAAGTAGTTGTACTACCTTATACAATGCTGAAACAAGTTGTACATCCAAATGCTTTATCATTGAAAGAACGAATGTTTTTAGGTATTTAGGTCTTGAAATCGATAGCGGATTAAACTGGGGTGCCCATACTGCCTCCCTTAGAAAATACCTTCTTAAAACTACGAGCATTATGTACCAGCCTTAGATTTTGTTCCCGTAAACTCTTAGAAATAGTATATTATGGCTTAGTTCAATCCAAGTTGCAATACGGTCTGGTTTGTTGGGGAGGTACTCATGGCAATAAAATTAGAATCATTTGGAGAAAAGGACGCATGGAAAATAGCTTTTTGCTTTTTTTTTAATTCAAAGATTCTGTCTCTAAGGCATCTTTATTACTATAAAGTACTTAAAATCTTTTTTTTGAGAAGTGGTTACTCCCTCAATCGGAATCCAACTGTGCATGGTCTTAGAAGCAGCGATCGCTATCTGGCCACTATCCCATTGCACAATACGAATCATTTCTTAATTTTTTTTTCATCCGTGGCTCCTAGACTTTATTATATATTACCGCATGAATTAAGATGTACTAGGAATCCCAGTTTATTCAATCGTGAAATTAAAAAATGGCTCTTCACGCACGATCTAATTGAAATAAATCACTTAATAGAATAATAACATAAGTATGACTAAATTATTATGAATGTCGATATTTGTTTCTCTTTTATTTTATTTATTGTATTCTATTCCTTAAATTTAACTTGATACACTCGACACTAGCTATGTTCAACTAAAGAGTGTGTCTATTTACAAGCTCTTAGAAAAACACACAAATAATCTAAATGTAATTATAAAA
Source organism: Matsumyia berberina (assembly GCA_917880715.2). Lineage (NCBI taxonomy): Eukaryota > Metazoa > Arthropoda > Insecta > Diptera > Syrphidae > Matsumyia > Matsumyia berberina. Next base: position 93,921,746 of record OU862870.1, read on the forward strand.
ATATGTAATTTATAAATCTTTTGTATGTATGTCATAAGAGCCTAGTAAATAAATAAATTATCAATCAATCAAATCAAAAATCAAGTTGCTCGGCTGCACGTGATCTGTTAAGGGACCTTACATTTCTCGTGCAGATCCGATGGTCGTTGTCCTTGTTTCGTTTGCCAGGGTTGTCAACAGTAAAATCCTCCGTATCCGAGGCTGCTAGTTGTTTCGTAACAATAAATTGTTTTCCGTAGTGAAACAGCCCCCAACCTGGGTTGCCAGGCCCTTTGTTAGACCTCTCGGGCTTCAGCGGCCGGATAATCCGGTCCTCATTGTCCTTCAATCCGATTAGTCGAAATAGACCGAATGAGGTGTTCACTAAGTAGGAGGAGTTCTTCCGCTGCCGTCTGGGTGCAAGGAAGAATGCCTTAGTGTGAACACCCTCCCCCCTCTTACGTCAGCTCCCACCAATAACCTTCCACAGTTCTTCAGTTGAGGTACTAGGAATCCAGCGTTCACACCGGGGAGGTGAGAGTAGGAATTGGTAGACAGAGGTTGGTTTGAGACAAAGCTGTGGATGCTTGTGTCCTCTTGAATGCACATAACTTCCCTTTAAACATAAACATAGGTTTACGGAACGCCGCACTTAGGGGTATTTGACTAAAAAATCTGATACTTATTACGGTATGTTCATGGGCTTCATAGCTTCATAGCATTTGAGACTGGACTCACACAATACGCATTTCTTTGCACAACAAGGAATATACAATAGTATTCTTCCTCGATATTGAGGGAGCATTCAACAACATCAGAGCAGAGGCAATTTTCGCTGCACTCCGTAACCTGAAGGTTGACAACTGCCTCTGCTCCTGGATCGAGAATATGCTTAAAAGGAGGCTGATTCAGGCTGAGCTGGGGAGTTGTTCAATGAGCAGAACGGTCTGCAGAGGTACACCGCAAAGCGGAGTACTATCACCACTGCTCTGGCTAACGGTAGTCAACGAACTGTTAACGTTCATATGCTGAAGATATTGCTACCTACAACAATCCCTGGTAAATTCCTCCCTACAATAAGAGATCTTATGGAATCTGCCCTGAACATACTGGCAGGATGGACGAAGAACGTCGGCCTCGGGGTTAATCCCTTGAAAACCGAACTAGTACTTTTCACAAGACGCTATAAGATTCCGTATATTACCCCTCCCAAACTAGAAGGCACGGTAATCCAATTTGTAGATTATGCCAGATACCTCGGGTCATACTCGATAGGAAACTCAGCTGGAAGCTGAATATTCAGGACCGTGCTAGGAAAGCCTCAATTTCCTTGTACTCCTGCCGGAAGGCTCTGGTCCCGAAATGGGGCCTGCAGCCTAAAGTAGTCCAGTGGATTTACAAGGTGGTGGTGAGGCTGATTCTTATGTATGGAGTATTGATCTGGTGGACAGCACTGGACAAAACGACCAACAGCAGCCTGCTTGAAAAGGTACAAAGGGGGTCATGCATCTGCATAAAGGGTGCTTAGAAAACAACCCCCACTGCTGCACTGGAGGTAATGCTCCATCTGCTTCCTGTTGACATCTTTGGGAAGCTCAGAAAATCCTCCCAGCTGATCAGCACAGCAATGGGCCACTCTAGGATCCTTAACGGCAACATTACTATTCCTAGTAGAACGTTGTCGCCTATATTGACTTCAACATCAGGTACAAGACTCGGATTCATAGCAGAATTTCTTGGGAATCTGGTAAAGTTCTGAACGATTCTGCGCTAGAAATATTCACGGATGGATCCAAGACAGCTGGAGTCTTCTCCAATGCATTTGGCTTAGCCATTACCACGCGACTGCCGGATCACCGTAGTGTATTTCAAGCGGAAATTACGGCAGTCTGCGAAGCTGCGGCTTGGCTTTTAATTATTGCGATAGATTGTAACGCTATTGTACTGTACATAGATAGTCAGGCAGCTATTAAAGCCTTGGAATCACCGACAATACGATCAAGGTTGGTAAAGCAATGCCGCAGATCTCTTAATGAGATTGATAGGTGCGACACAACCCTGTGCTGGGTCGGAGGACACAGGGACGTTCCAGGCAACTGCAGAGCGGACGAGTTGGCAAAAAGGGGTGCAAGACGGCATCTTCCCGGAAACTTGGGGGGACCCCCTGCGCCTATCGAATCGATCAAGTTCCTCCTTGACACAGATGCCAAGAAACTGGCAAGCCACAGGTGTCAAATCAAATCTGACCTAACCTGGATTTAAAGAAGACGGAGAGACTTTTATCTACAAACTGCACTTAGACTGGGGGTCCCCTCCAACGATTTCTGCAGAAGCCACGACCCACCTATTATGTACATGTCCTGCTCTTGTGACGCTTAGAAGAAGAACCCTCAGGGAATACTTCTATGATGATATTAACGATCTAGCTGAACTCGACATCCAGAAGATAAGAAACTTCATCTTTGGGACGAAATGGTTCAAATCTCAGGGTTAACACCGCTACGGTTGCCCACCTTCGTTGTAGTTGTGCCACATTTTCGCGTTTCCTGGTGCTGATAAGCCGGTTTTCTTCGTTGTGGTATCACAATGGGCCAATCTGGCCTAAGTGTGTCCCTGCCTGAGCGGGGACAGCCACCTAACTTAATCTAACCTAATCTTGGGACAGTTAGTGGCTAAGGTCAGATCAAGAACCTCTTGCCCGTTGTTAGTAACAAATCTGATCCCCTGTTGCATATGATGAGGTTAGTATCCAATAAGTAATCAAAAAGAGACTCACCTCGCTCGTTGATATCGCTGCTTCCCCAAGCGATATGGTGCGCATTAGCATCGCCGCCTATGACAAGTAGTTTTCTTTCCATCTTGGCGCTGCTAATCGCCTTGCGTACGTTTTCCGCTGGTCGAGGTCTCATTTTATCATAAGGCATATACGCGGAAGGCGATCCAAATTGCCTCCTCCTTCCCGCGCTCTAACCTCGCACATGCAAAGTCTGGATCGCTGAAATTGGGCAGAAGAAACATTCTAAGGCTGTTCTTAGCTAGAAAACAGGTCCTGGGTTTACCTGGTCCTTTTGCATAGTACAGCTTGTAGTTCCGTGCTCTCAATACCGCTATGCAGTTACCATTGGTAACCCCCGCCTCCCCGCCGGAGAAGCAAATTAGCAGACGCTGCCTGGTGTGGTGTAGATTAATGTGTACCAGTTTGAGCTAACCGGTACAGACGCCTCTATGACTGTGGTGTAACAGTTCTCCGAATCATAAGACTGATCGCCACTCTCTTGCTTCGTTAGAAGCCTAGCATTAGCCACTAATGATTCCCCAGCTATGACAGAAACCAAGGGCCTCGGCCTTCGATACGCAGGTTCCAACTTCCCCGAATCACCTGTTGCAACCGGCTCATGTTCGATCAGAACCAGATCCTCTTCTCCGTACTGCATTGGCTTCCGATGCCGACGGTCGTATCTGGTCTTTTGGTTTCGCTGCACTTGTTGGATGTTCTGCAATGCTGTTTCTCTTCTCAGGCGCATCTCCTCAGCGTTCTAGGTCTCAGCTCTACCCAGAACCAAGAGCAGTTTGTTGCCCAGGATGTCCCTCGGAGTATACATAAAGAGCAGCTCATGTGGACTTGCCCTCGTTGTCGAATTGCGGGCCGTGTTCAGTCTCCACTGAGCTGTCTTCAACCAGGCTACCCAGTCCTTCCCTGCAGAGTGCGCGCATTTCGGTTGCAGCGCTCCACCTGACCATTCGCCCGAGGGGTACGCACCACCGTCTTGTTGTGTTGCACCCCATGGTCCTCGCAGTACTGCTCGAACGCCTTCGCCATTAATGCGTTGCCACGGTCTGTGACTATCCGTCTAGGAAGCCCGAAGAACCCTGCGATCTCATTCAGCAAGTTTAGCACTCCATTCGTGTTCGCCGTCTTGAGTGACCTTAGGATAACGTATTTTGTGGAACTATCCGCCAAACCAAGAAAATATAGGTCGCTGCTTTTCCTCGTGTGAAAGGTCCGAGATGATCCAGGTGAATCGTGTAGAACGGCAGAGGTACCTGCTCCGTATTGTGCAGCTCTCCCTTTTCCATTCCACCTTTCCTTTTCGCATATGTGCAGTCCACGCACGCCTTGATATATTCTCGGATGAAGCCTCGCATCCTTGGGAACCAGAATGTCTCCTTCACTCGACAGCGTTTTCTCCTCCGCCATGTGTCCTACGTCATCGTGACACAACTTCAAGATCCGCCAACGTGTTGCATGCGGTACAACCCATTTGCCGACGCCGTCCACCAGCCGAAATAATCACAGTTCCCTTAGCTTAAAATCCTTCTGCAGCAACATCTTCCTCCCGGTTGTCTCTAGTGAGTGTAGCTCCTTCACAATCTCTCGCAGCCTTTTGTCTTGCCACTGCATTGTGGCCACCCAATCGCCGTCAGCGATATACAGGTTCAAGACAAAAAGTGAGGCCTCCTCCATCTCCTTCACTTCTCCTACCGGGTGTCGACTGAGTGCGTCCGCGTACTCTACCTGTTTCCCCGGCTGGTGAATTGCCTCGAATGAGAACTCTTTAAGCTTCAGCCATCACCTTCCAACTCGCGGGATGATCTTCTGTTTGTTTTTCGTTGCCACGATCGCCTCGCAGTCCCTGATTACATTAAACACGGAATCGTTCCAGGCTGTCGACAATAGCCAGGACCTCCAACTCGTAGGAGTAATACATCTGCTCTACTGCCGTCAGTTTGCGACAAAAGTAGAGTATCGGTCGCAGAAGCAAATCGTCCTTTGATCGTTGAAACAGGATTCCAGCGATCCCTACTGCCGACGCATCCGTGTGAACATCGTGTTGGCAGTCGAGGTGGTAAATCGTTAGGACCGGAGTATTACAGAGGGCTTTCTTTAGCTGTCGAAATGCCTGCTCTTGAGACAATCCCCACATGAACCCGCACTCCTCCTTCATCAGCTCTGTTAAGGGTATGGCAGTATGTGAGTAGTTCTTCACAAACTGTCTAAAGAACCCCGTCAAGCCTAGGAACTGCCTCACCTCGTGGAGATTTCTAGGAGTTGGAAACTCCATAATAGCCTCTGTCTTTCCTTGGCTCGGCCTCAGTCCAACCTCATCAATTTGGTATCCGAGAAAAGTGATATTAGTCCGAAAAAATATACATTTACTTACGTTTAGCGTAAGCCCGCATTTTTTTAGCGCCTTCAGGAACCGCTCCAGCTTCTCAAGGCCCTCTCTTACTGTTCGACTGGTGATGATCATGTCGACCAGGTACACCTCCTCTCCACAACTGTGCCTTTACCGAGTTCATACCCGCTTGAAAGCGCGCTGGGGCATTGACAAGGCGGAAAGGCATTCGGTTAAACTCAAATGACCCCTCGTCTGTCGTGAAAGCAGTGTACTTTTTGCTGCCCTCCTCCATCAGTATCTGATAGTACCAGAGGACAGGTCCAGTACGCAGAAGTACCTCTGACCACTCAACGTCGCCAGCACCTCCTCAAAGATCGGCATCGGGAACTTTCACTTAACCGTGACTTTGTTAAGTGCCCGAAAGTCGATGCAGAACCTGTCTGTCCCGTCCTTCTTCTTGGTAAGAACGATCGGCGAGCAGAACTCCGATGACGACGGGCGAATAACACCTTGCAACAGCAGCTTTTTAACCTTCTTGGCGACAGTAACTCTTTTGGCAAACGGCAACCGATAGGACTGTACGAAACAATCACGGTAATTGTCGACCTGATTCTGTAGTGTTCCCCCATCCTCCACACTGATATCGCTAACATCCAGTTCTATAATGATTACTCTCTCTTTCAGCTGCGCCCCTTCAGTCTCCTTACTGCTTCGTCCGTCTGATGCACCTATTACAGGGTTTTTCAATAAGAGCGCTACAAAAGTTTTTTTAAATAAAGCAAAAACTGTTTTGGATATCAATGAAATTCTTTATTCCTGTGAAAGTACGTTCGATGCCATTATGTATGGAACTCGATTTCTTTTGCATGGCCACCACGGGCACGCTTGCAGAAGTCCAGACGCTGAACCCAATTTTCGACGGTTTTCAAGCATAAATCGGCCGATACTGCTGCAATTTCACGTTCGATATTCGTACGAAGTTCATCAATCGTCGCTGGCTTGTTGGCATAGACCATAGACTTGACGTAGCCCCACAGGAAATAGTCTAACGGCGTCAAATCGCACAACCGAGGCGGCCAAGCGACTGGACCATTTCGTGAGATAACACGTTCTCCAAACTTGGTTTCCAATAAATTGATTGTGACATTCGCTGTGTGGCTTGTGGCGCCGTCCTGTTGGAACCACATGTCCTCCAAGTCCATATCATCCAATTGGGGCCAAAAATATTCGGTTATCATTGAACGGTAGCGATCCCCATTCACAGTAACATGCCGGTCTTGATCATCACGGAAGAAGTACGGCCCAATGACGCCGCCGGCCCATAAACCACACCAAACCGTAATTTTTTCGGGATGCAATGATGACTCATGGAGTACGTGTGGATTGCTGCCTGACCAATACCGCATTTTTTGTTTATTGACGAAGCCATCCAGCCAGAAGTTATGACGACCATAAATTGGACGTAGCGCTCTTAACGTTGAGGCCACTGACTCTGAATTTCTGTAGTAAATTTTAATAATTTCGACTCGTTGTTGGCTCGTATATCTTTCCATCATGAAATGGCAAACCTTACTGCAGAGAAATGTCAAAAAACCGCAAGAAAAATATGGCGTCGTTTGCTGTCCCTGTCGCTCTACTTTTGTAGCGTCCCTATTGAAAAACCCTTTAGTTGAGTTTGTAGTTTGGAGTTAGTAACCCCACCTGCGACTGCTGCTCGTTTCTTTGTGTCTCCTGCCACTGGTTTACGTCGCCCCGCTTCGACTTCTTCCCCACCTCTCTCGCCCCCTTAATCACACCCCCTGATTATTAGTTTCTTGAAAGAATTTTCAATCTTTACTTGGAGTTGGTCAAGAAGCGCCCGTCCCATAATACACGGGTACGGCTGGCTGCCATCGGGAACCACTAAAACGTCACAAGTCGAAGTCAGCTGGCTCACGGACACATCTGTATGGACTTTCCCGACCGTCGTACATCCTCCGACGCCAAATCCTCAGAAGGTCATCTTGAATTGGGCGTATGTAAGATTCACCTCGCCTGCAGTTGATTTCTGTACAGTCACACAATCACTTCCTAAGTCCACGAACGCTTAAGTACTCAAGTACTCTGACTGCTCGGTTTTTATTAGAAGCTGTTGCCTTCGAGTGCCTGCAGCCGATACTAACTTGGGGGGACCCCCTGCGCCTATCGAATCGATCAAGTTCCTCCTTGACACAGATGCCAAGAAACTGGCAAGCCACAGGTGTCAAATCAAATCTGACCTAACCTGGATTTAAAGAAGACGGAGAGACTTTTATCTACAAACTGCACTTAGACTGGGGGTCCCCTCCAACGATTTCTGCAGAAGCCACGACCCACCTATTATGTACATGTCCTGCTCTTGTGACGCTTAGAAGAAGAACCCTCAGGGAATACTTCTATGATGATATTAACGATCTAGCTGAACTCGACATCCAGAAGATAAGAAACTTCATCTTTGGGACGAAATGGTTCAAATCTCAGGGTTAACACCGCTACGGTTGCCCACCTTCGTTGTAGTTGTGCCACATTTTCGCGTTTCCTGGTGCTGATAAGCCGGTTTTCTTCGTTGTGGTATCACAATGGGCCAATCTGGCCTAAGTGTGTCCCTGCCTGAGCGGGGACAGCCACCTAACTTAATCTAACCTAATCTTGGGACAGTTAGTGGCTAAGGTCAGATCAAGAACCTCTTGCCCGTTGTTAGTAACAAATCTGATCCCCTGTTGCATATGATGAGGTTAGTATCCAATAAGTAATCAAAAAGAGACTCACCTCGCTCGTTGATATCGCTGCTTCCCCAAGCGATATGGTGCGCATTAGCATCGCCGCCTATGACAAGTAGTTTTCTTTCCATCTTGGCGCTGCTAATCGCCTTGCGTACGTTTTCCGCTGGTCGAGGTCTCATTTTATCATAAGGCATATACGCGGAAGGCGATCCAAATTGCCTCCTCCTTCCCGCGCTCTAACCTCGCACATGCAAAGTCTGGATCGCTGAAATTGGGCAGAAGAAACATTCTAAGGCTGTTCTTAGCTAGAAAACAGGTCCTGGGTTTACCTGGTCCTTTTGCATAGTACAGCTTGTAGTTCCGTGCTCTCAATACCGCTATGCAGTTACCATTGGTAACCCCCGCCTCCCCGCCGGAGAAGCAAATTAGCAGACGCTGCCTGGTGTGGTGTAGATTAATGTGTACCAGTTTGAGCTAACCGGTACAGACGCCTCTATGACTGTGGTGTAACAGTTCTCCGAATCATAAGACTGATCGCCACTCTCTTGCTTCGTTAGAAGCCTAGCATTAGCCACTAATGATTCCCCAGCTATGACAGAAACCAAGGGCCTCGGCCTTCGATACGCAGGTTCCAACTTCCCCGAATCACCTGTTGCAACCGGCTCATGTTCGATCAGAACCAGATCCTCTTCTCCGTACTGCATTGGCTTCCGATGCCGACGGTCGTATCTGGTCTTTTGGTTTCGCTGCACTTGTTGGATGTTCTGCAATGCTGTTTCTCTTCTCAGGCGCATCTCCTCAGCGTTCTAGGTCTCAGCTCTACCCAGAACCAAGAGCAGTTTGTTGCCCAGGATGTCCCTCGGAGTATACATAAAGAGCAGCTCATGTGGACTTGCCCTCGTTGTCGAATTGCGGGCCGTGTTCAGTCTCCACTGAGCTGTCTTCAACCAGGCTACCCAGTCCTTCCCTGCAGAGTGCGCGCATTTCGGTTGCAGCGCTCCACCTGACCATTCGCCCGAGGGGTACGCACCACCGTCTTGTTGTGTTGCACCCCATGGTCCTCGCAGTACTGCTCGAACGCCTTCGCCATTAATGCGTTGCCACGGTCTGTGACTATCCGTCTAGGAAGCCCGAAGAACCCTGCGATCTCATTCAGCAAGTTTAGCACTCCATTCGTGTTCGCCGTCTTGAGTGACCTTAGGATAACGTATTTTGTGGAACTATCCGCCAAACCAAGAAAATATAGGTCGCTGCTTTTCCTCGTGTGAAAGGTCCGAGATGATCCAGGTGAATCGTGTAGAACGGCAGAGGTACCTGCTCCGTATTGTGCAGCTCTCCCTTTTCCATTCCACCTTTCCTTTTCGCATATGTGCAGTCCACGCACGCCTTGATATATTCTCGGATGAAGCCTCGCATCCTTGGGAACCAGAATGTCTCCTTCACTCGACAGCGTTTTCTCCTCCGCCATGTGTCCTACGTCATCGTGACACAACTTCAAGATCCGCCAACGTGTTGCATGCGGTACAACCCATTTGCCGACGCCGTCCACCAGCCGAAATAATCACAGTTCCCTTAGCTTAAAATCCTTCTGCAGCAACATCTTCCTCCCGGTTGTCTCTAGTGAGTGTAGCTCCTTCACAATCTCTCGCAGCCTTTTGTCTTGCCACTGCATTGTGGCCACCCAATCGCCGTCAGCGATATACAGGTTCAAGACAAAAAGTGAGGCCTCCTCCATCTCCTTCACTTCTCCTACCGGGTGTCGACTGAGTGCGTCCGCGTACTCTACCTGTTTCCCCGGCTGGTGAATTGCCTCGAATGAGAACTCTTTAAGCTTCAGCCATCACCTTCCAACTCGCGGGATGATCTTCTGTTTGTTTTTCGTTGCCACGATCGCCTCGCAGTCCCTGATTACATTAAACACGGAATCGTTCCAGGCTGTCGACAATAGCCAGGACCTCCAACTCGTAGGAGTAATACATCTGCTCTACTGCCGTCAGTTTGCGACAAAAGTAGAGTATCGGTCGCAGAAGCAAATCGTCCTTTGATCGTTGAAACAGGATTCCAGCGATCCCTACTGCCGACGCATCCGTGTGAACATCGTGTTGGCAGTCGAGGTGGTAAATCGTTAGGACCGGAGTATTACAGAGGGCTTTCTTTAGCTGTCGAAATGCCTGCTCTTGAGACAATCCCCACATGAACCCGCACTCCTCCTTCATCAGCTCTGTTAAGGGTATGGCAGTATGTGAGTAGTTCTTCACAAACTGTCTAAAGAACCCCGTCAAGCCTAGGAACTGCCTCACCTCGTGGAGATTTCTAGGAGTTGGAAACTCCATAATAGCCTCTGTCTTTCCTTGGCTCGGCCTCAGTCCAACCTCATCAATTTGGTATCCGAGAAAAGTGATATTAGTCCGAAAAAATATACATTTACTTACGTTTAGCGTAAGCCCGCATTTTTTTAGCGCCTTCAGGAACCGCTCCAGCTTCTCAAGGCCCTCTCTTACTGTTCGACTGGTGATGATCATGTCGACCAGGTACACCTCCTCTCCACAACTGTGCCTTTACCGAGTTCATACCCGCTTGAAAGCGCGCTGGGGCATTGACAAGGCGGAAAGGCATTCGGTTAAACTCAAATGACCCCTCGTCTGTCGTGAAAGCAGTGTACTTTTTGCTGCCCTCCTCCATCAGTATCTGATAGTACCAGAGGACAGGTCCAGTACGCAGAAGTACCTCTGACCACTCAACGTCGCCAGCACCTCCTCAAAGATCGGCATCGGGAACTTTCACTTAACCGTGACTTTGTTAAGTGCCCGAAAGTCGATGCAGAACCTGTCTGTCCCGTCCTTCTTCTTGGTAAGAACGATCGGCGAGCAGAACTCCGATGACGACGGGCGAATAACACCTTGCAACAGCAGCTTTTTAACCTTCTTGGCGACAGTAACTCTTTTGGCAAACGGCAACCGATAGGACTGTACGAAACAATCACGGTAATTGTCGACCTGATTCTGTAGTGTTCCCCCATCCTCCACACTGATATCGCTAACATCCAGTTCTATAATGATTACTCTCTCTTTCAGCTGCGCCCCTTCAGTCTCCTTACTGCTTCGTCCGTCTGATGCACCTATTACAGGGTTTTTCAATAAGAGCGCTACAAAAGTTTTTTTAAATAAAGCAAAAACTGTTTTGGATATCAATGAAATTCTTTATTCCTGTGAAAGTACGTTCGATGCCATTATGTATGGAACTCGATTTCTTTTGCATGGCCACCACGGGCACGCTTGCAGAAGTCCAGACGCTGAACCCAATTTTCGACGGTTTTCAAGCATAAATCGGCCGATACTGCTGCAATTTCACGTTCGATATTCGTACGAAGTTCATCAATCGTCGCTGGCTTGTTGGCATAGACCATAGACTTGACGTAGCCCCACAGGAAATAGTCTAACGGCGTCAAATCGCACAACCGAGGCGGCCAAGCGACTGGACCATTTCGTGAGATAACACGTTCTCCAAACTTGGTTTCCAATAAATTGATTGTGACATTCGCTGTGTGGCTTGTGGCGCCGTCCTGTTGGAACCACATGTCCTCCAAGTCCATATCATCCAATTGGGGCCAAAAATATTCGGTTATCATTGAACGGTAGCGATCCCCATTCACAGTAACATGCCGGTCTTGATCATCACGGAAGAAGTACGGCCCAATGACGCCGCCGGCCCATAAACCACACCAAACCGTAATTTTTTCGGGATGCAATGATGACTCATGGAGTACGTGTGGATTGCTGCCTGACCAATACCGCATTTTTTGTTTATTGACGAAGCCATCCAGCCAGAAGTTATGACGACCATAAATTGGACGTAGCGCTCTTAACGTTGAGGCCACTGACTCTGAATTTCTGTAGTAAATTTTAATAATTTCGACTCGTTGTTGGCTCGTATATCTTTCCATCATGAAATGGCAAACCTTACTGCAGAGAAATGTCAAAAAACCGCAAGAAAAATATGGCGTCGTTTGCTGTCCCTGTCGCTCTACTTTTGTAGCGTCCCTATTGAAAAACCCTTTAGTTGAGTTTGTAGTTTGGAGTTAGTAACCCCACCTGCGACTGCTGCTCGTTTCTTTGTGTCTCCTGCCACTGGTTTACGTCGCCCCGCTTCGACTTCTTCCCCACCTCTCTCGCCCCCTTAATCACACCCCCTGATTATTAGTTTCTTGAAAGAATTTTCAATCTTTACTTGGAGTTGGTCAAGAAGCGCCCGTCCCATAATACACGGGTACGGCTGGCTGCCATCGGGAACCACTAAAACGTCACAAGTCGAAGTCAGCTGGCTCACGGACACATCTGTATGGACTTTCCCGACCGTCGTACATCCTCCGACGCCAAATCCTCAGAAGGTCATCTTGAATTGGGCGTATGTAAGATTCACCTCGCCTGCAGTTGATTTCTGTACAGTCACACAATCACTTCCTAAGTCCACGAACGCTTAAGTACTCAAGTACTCTGACTGCTCGGTTTTTATTAGAAGCTGTTGCCTTCGAGTGCCTGCAGCCGATACTAACCGTACTCGATTATGGTTCGGTATATGTTCGTGGGCAGGTCAATCCCTCGGGAAGTGACCTGCTTGGTGGTCCACCCCTGGCCACCCTGGGTCTTGCTTCTCATCACCACCTGCTTGTCGTCGCTGTCTGACTTCCAGTCCGGAAATCCACCTCGTTCTCTCCAGCATTTCACCCACGGACGTTGGCCGCGCCGCCCAAAAGGCCTCTTTCAGCCGGGTTTTGGATATGCCCTGGACACAGCGATGCCAGATGTGGGGATTTTTCCCCATTTTGGGGAATTTCTCACTTAATGGGGAAAATGGGGAAAAGTGCTCCTAAAATGGGGAAAAACGAAATGCGTGCAAATTTATTAATTTTACATAGTAAAAAATAGAACTCGTGTAATTAGCTTCAAAATAAAAACCGAAGAAAAAAGAATTACAGCGTTGAAAGCGCTGCGTCACTGACTTCAACTTCAACTCCAAGCAGAAAGCACCGATAGCGATTCATTTTCAGAAGATTTTGCGGCTTTAGAACCGGAAAAGATCAAAACAAAATGAAAAAAAATGATTGGCAATTCTATTTATAAAAGAGAAACAACATTTTTTTATGTTTTAATTTATCCATTTTTACGTTTTTTACCAGGAATTCAAATGGGGGAAAAAGTGGGGAAAAATCGGATGTGGAATGGGGACAATTTTCAAAAATGTCCCCAAAAATGGAGAATTTCATCAAAAAAAATCTGGCATCACTGCCTGGACAACATATTTTATAAGGGAGAAATCTAGAATATTACCTCGTGCTGCTATTGCCTTCATGGTAAAGACAAACTTCTCAAAATCCACCCCCCCCTTCTGCCGCTTCACTCGCAAAGCCTCGGGAATGTGCGTCGACGAGAACGTCTTGCACAGTTCCAAAAAGAAGTCGTCTAGAGACTCCAAGGTGAAGCTAGAGTTCCAAATCTTGGAGACCCCCGCCAGTCGCGAAGTCGCCGCCATCAGCATGAGGCGTTCCTTCAGCACTTAAACCGGTTAAATGTCTCTTACCTTTCGCCGCCACGCATTGGATGACAGAACCGAAAAGTACTTGGGGTTGAACTCTGGGATCATGTCCGCTATATCTCGCACATTGTATCTGCTCTGCGAATTCCCCCGTCCAACATCCCCTTGAGACCGCGCGCCGCCTATTGCCGACGCTGGTTTCGCCGTCTTTTCTAGCAGATCGTTTAATTTCCCCTGCAGTTTTCGGAGTTCTCGGAGCGACAGCACTTTGGCATCACTGTTCAGGGCTTCCCTCTCTGATTCATCACCGCAGGTATCCCACTCCGTCCCAGAATCACCTACCTGCCATCTTATCTGGCACCTCCGTGCTGCTCTGACTCATCACCACCTTGCCCCGCCTCGCCACACTTTGACGCCTTGTCGCTCCAGAAGAGCAGGTGGGTCAGTTGCCCGTAGCAGCCGCTCGACTAGGTCATCTTTCAGACCGGATGACTCCAGACCTCTTGCTTTCAGCACCCCCGCAGGCTGTTCCTGCTCATCGCTGACAACTCTTCCTCGCGCGCTTTCCGATCGGTCATTTTTACTTCCCACCTTGGTAAGGGAAGAATTGTTATCGGTCCGATCAAAATGTTTCAAGATATGAACAGGGCTTGACATTACTATATACAAGAAATCGTTTGCACTCATTTTCCAAACAATGTCTGTGTGTGTGTGTGTTTGCGTGTGTGTGTGACAATATCTTCCGCCTTCGATATCTAGAGAACGAAGCAACGTGGGTCATGCGGTTTTTTTTTTATTTGTCAGCGTAAAACTTAGAGCTGATAAGCTTTTAAGCACAATCGGCCCAGCAGATGCTGAGGAAATTTAAGAAACGTTTTTTTTTTTTTTCGAGTTCGCGCAACAACTCTTTGTGGAACAATATAACAGCGTGTCTTCGAATTTTCCGCTCTCTATGCATATTTTCTTTAATTATTAAATAAATAACAATATTACTGTTTTTGATATAACGAATTTTTTTTTTGTTTGTCCACTCAGTCAACTCACAGATGAATGCTGGCACACCCCAGCCCACGACAGCAAAAAAAAAAAAAAGAATCGCCGCTCCGTTAAATTCAATGAGAAAAAAAAAACCACACGATTCAATAGAAAGGCAATAGCCGATGGTACGGGTTTCCAATCCCACTTCTGATCCGTTAGACTAATTAAAACACGTCCGTAGTCTTTGCGCTCTTTGTATTGAATGTGCTATTATTCTCCAACTCAACTTGTGTTGCCGTGTTTTCCCAACGCAACCGTGTTACCTATCAGTAGGAAGGTCAGGCGCTGTAAGGCTTAGACGCGGATGCCACCGTCTTGGACTTCTTTGGGGCTTTTAAAGGGTCCTCTTGAGACCTGGGCCTCTTGTGGGCTGGATCTCTCCTGCCTTCTGAGTGAGAGGCTAAGGGCCTTCCCGTATCGAGCTAACTCCTTTGTGTACTACTCGTAGACGGCCTTCCCTTATCGAGCTCCCTATTGTCTCCAGGGGACCCTCCTTTATCGGATGGCAACCGCCCTTTGACTATTGGCTTCCCCCTTACAGTTTGACCTTTTCCGCTGGAACTGGGCTGTCCTCCCGTAGTAGCTTGACTAGGCCCCTGTTCAAGCAGATCTCTTGTCCATTTGTCCATTTTTCATCCCAGTTCGCCTCTTCTTTTAAAATAATGCCGTCTATAATGAACATTGCGGTTCTCCGCTTTTTGTACAAGAGTGCTATCTAGTAGTTGTTTTTACAATTCCTTGTTTTTAGGATTCGATCTTAAGCTGCAAGGGTACAACCAAATATATAGCCCTAAAAATGTGTCCATGGATGCGTTTTGAAGATGTCAAATTTTTTTCACATGATTGTGACATAAGAGAAATCCCCCGCATCGTTTTTAAGGGGACCGTGCAAATTGTTGTTGCTTTTTCTTCACACGTATTCACAGACACGAGCTGTCAGCGAGAAAAAGCAAAATGGTGCTACAACTACAACAATAGAAACAAATGGGTGTTGCGCGGATAGGGCGACGGCAGTCGAATATCGCCTTATAACCACTGACCACAACTGACTACATGAGTACATGACACATCATCTTAAATTAAAAAAATATCGTCCAGGACGCGTATTGCCAAACTGTATACCAGTAAAGACATCGGGCGCTCTACTACATATGTACAACAATGTGCTCATTTAAAAGTAGAGCAAAATGTAAACTGCGTGAGAGCAAACGTAGTTTTGTCTGAGTTGTTAATTTGTTATACATTTTGCTTAAAAAGCTAAGAGCAAACTACCTGTGATTACAGACACTTTAGTAAGATTCGAGTGATTTTGTATCTATGTATTCTATATATAGATATATATTTTCCAGTGCGCTTATCGCATTATACTGTTATTTTTTTTATGCCTAACCGTTTTTGTTTATTTTTCTGAATGCAGCTAATCAGTTGGTTTTTTCAATTGTAAAGGAAGCATTGTTTTTTGAGTTGTGACAATAAGTTGGATAAACAATAGACATACGAAAATGTGCTAAGCAAGTTTTAAATTATTTTTGTCAAAAGTGTGTGCGGATTAAACTTCATTAGTGTACAAGGTTAAAGAAAGTACAAATTTCGTGGCCAAAATCCAGTGCAAACTCCCTACAAGTGATTCTCCACAAGAACAGTGTAAAAGGTGGGTAAAGTAAAGCGTTTACAATTCCGCAAGCTATGTATATGGATGCCAACATTCTTCATGCAATAAAAAAGTTCCTCAACTCAAAGAAAAATCAAGAAATTTGGACTGTAATGCCACTATTGATTTCAAATACAAGAAAATTAATAGAAACACAATTAAAAACGACATTTTGTTAAAACAGTGTTTGAATGTTGTCATCCAAATTAATTTTTCTCACGCTCACAAAATAGACGTGGGATCAGCGCTGCCACTTGACACATATCAAATTATAGTAGATCCCAAAAAAAAGCTAGTAGATTCAAACAAAAGGTAGCAGATCAGTTTTCATGTATCATCAAAATATAATTCATTTATTTTTTAATAAAACAGAAGTAATAAACAAAAATAAATAAATTTGTCTTCGTGAAACTCTCCATTAATAAACAATATACAACAAACAGTGAACACAAATAAACAAATGTTTAGTTCATCTGTTGGTTCAAAGATCACAGAGCCATTCAAAAGTCCTTTGCAAAGGAAAATGTTCGAAACCGTCTATGAACAAGAACTTGAATTGAAATTTAACATTTAATCGAATTGAAGTTTGAAGATGACGTAAAAAGCTAGTAGATTTCGGGAGGAAGCTAGTAGATAGTAAAAAGACTTAAAAGCTAGTAGATCTGCTAGCTTTGTAGTAGAAGTGGCAGCGCTGCGTGGGATCCGCTTATAAGTACCCGCGTTGTGATAATAATATAAGAGAAACATATAATAAATACTTCGAGGCAGGAATGACGCCAACAGTAGCCGAAAACTACCATGAGGTAAATTTGTAACAGTTAGATGAAAAAGGTTCGCAAAATATTGCAGACGCCCAAAAAAATCCGACTTATCGAACAGTGAGGCATTTTTACGACACATGGCGTAAAAATAATTTGGGAGGACTATCCGATTCTGATGTTTTGAGTGTATTAAAAGAAAGAATATCCACATTGGCTGAAAAAGGAGTTCTTCTTGTAATTGAAGAAGATCCGATGATAATTGTTGTAATTTTACGAAAAGATTATTTCAGAATGCCTATTCTGATGAAATGGTCTATTTAAGCCGTATTTTACTATCTTTGATGATCCATATAGATCAATGGTTTGTGTGCATTACAACAACATCACGTGATCCTGCTTTTGATCAAGATCAATTTTAGAGATCCAAAAATTAGTTCGTGCTATTTCTCACTTAGATACATTTTTGTTCGTGAATGTTGCTGTTTTTATCGACGATTGTCACGAGAACATATTGCCAGATTAGAATAAGAAATATTATTATGTTCGAATAAATTAATTTTCTGCTCATAGTGATATGTTAGCGGTATGATTATGAAATTATATCTACAAAATATTATTTTCTCTGAACAAAAATTACCAATTTCCTCCTTAGAAAAAAAAAACGAGCACATCAAACTTTCATTTAAAATAAAAGTTCATTCGCATGGCAACTTCGCGCTAAATGTCAAAAAGGAATTGATCTGGACTGTTTTATTTTCATTGTGTGATAATAAAACACGGCTATAGACTCCAGTGGAACATGTGATCAGACTAATACACGTGTAACATTCATATTTTGGGCAATAAAAATCGGTGCTTCCCCGTTAGCTTGTGTATTGCACACAGTGGAGACTGAGGCTACTTAAACTCTTGCCTTTACAGCTATAAAAACGCATTGGAAAAAGATACACACAAACGATTTCAGCCATCTATAAAATGACCGATGACAGTGATGCTGAACAGAATGCTCTTAAATGCGTGTTTCCACGATCATGTTTATTGCTTTGGCACTTTTATGTTGGCCAAGCTGTATGGCGGAGGCTCTGGCTTTCTGAATTTAAAGTAGAAAAAGAAGCCAGAAAACAAGTAATGAAAGCTTTTCAAGCCGTTCTTTATTCAGAAGATGAAGAAAAAGCAATACAGAACTACATAAACCTAAGTTTGGTTTGTTCTGAAACAAAAAACTTAATGCTGACTGAATACATGAGTAACTTGTGGTCTAGAAGATCTGAATGGTGCCTCTGTTTTAGAATTAATTTGCTGACAAGAGGCAACAATATCAATAATTACATCGAAAGTTCAATTCGTATTTTTAAAGACGTAGTATTTCAAAGGTCAAAAGTTTTTAGTAGCTGTGTAGCTTTATATCAGAACATTTTGATACGTATCATCAACTTCGCTTACTAAAGTTTGCACATTCTAGACGCAGCAAAGACATCGTATATATGAAATACCTAAAGAAAGCAGCAGAGATTACGGAATTTTATAAAGTAAATGACAACGAATACAAAGTACAATCTGAATGTGACAATACTAAAGAATACACTGTTCTAACAGACATTGCATGTTGTGAATGTCGTGAAGGAAAATGTAGGAAATACTGCAAGCATTTGTGTTTTTTAGAGAGCAAGTTAAACATTCTTTTCAAAACATCTCCTCGCATCCATTCAAGTGATAGAAGGGAATTTGCTTTACTTGCATAAGGTGATGTACCATCTGACGCTTTTTTCTCAAATATTGATCTAAACAGTGATGAGATAAGTGATGATAAGTGAAAAGATAAGCCTAAAAATCAAGATACAATCTTACCACCAGATTCACCTAAAATTTTGTCCAATGTGCATATTATTCCTTCTGAAAATCCATCGGAAAATCAAGACAAGATAAAGCTGGAAATTGATGAGTTAAGAAAACACTTCGACCAATCAGTACATATTTTGGAAACAGACAGCTCAGTTTCTAATATAATGCTTGTTAAACGACTAAACAAAACTTGTAACAACATACAAGACAGAACAAGCACGAAGTTTTGCGGCGAACAGAGTTAAGTTTTGCTCATCGAAAAAAATCTCTGTGCAACCAACATCAATAGCAAGGAGGAAGAAAGACCGACGAGTAAGTGGGGGAAAACGCCGTATACAAAGCGGAAGAAAGGCTTCAAGGACTTCGAGGAAAAGGCATCATAGTCTCAGCAAAAATGTCAACTCAAATCAACCGAACGCCAAAAAGCATTAAACATATTTTTTTAATATTATCATTCGTTTTTTTTATTTCATGTCCATTTCTTTTTCATTTAATGTTGTTCATGTCACATATGCACTTAAAAGCATGTTTACGTTTATATGTATGTATGTATATCCAAAAAAAAAACTTAAATTAATATGAATTTAAAAAATTAAATTCAAAGAATTTAATTTGAAATCCATTATTAAACGTTATTTAATTCCAATTTTTAAGATAAATTCTATGGGCACACAGATCACTCTATGGTAGCATACAGTTCGCTTTACAATAGGCGTGTTTTCTTGAAACCTAGCCAGCCACTCTCATTTGCAGACTTGCAGATTTGCAGATGTTGGTTTGAAGAAACATGGGCAAATGGAAAATTTTGGCCACATCTGCAATTCGTCTGATCGGAGCTTTAGAAACAATTTGTAGCGGAATGCACTGCACGCACCCACAGCAGCCGTTTCAGTTTCTGCATCGTTCCGCCGATGTCATTTTTGCCAGTGGACGCTAACTCACGTTTCACTTCCCTTCCTTCTTTTTGGTGTGAACCCGCAGCGAGAACGTCGTCAGAGGAAAGGGCCCGAATCCCCAGAGCGAAGTCGTAATTGTAGTAGTAATCGTTTTTATTATATATAATAAATCTTAACATAAATCGTGAGGCATATTATTCATATACCCCACAATTGGTGACCCCGACGGCGAATTGAAAAACGCAACACAGCTACCATGAACATCAATCCAGCTCTCGCAACAGGTCCCGCAACAAATTCCGCAACAAATGCCGCAACGAGTGCCGTAAGATCTTCTCAGCCCATCGAACGCGGAGAAAAAACGGAACCCGCCGAACACGGCACAGATGAAATATCAAAAATATCAGTGCGAATTCCACCCTTTTGGAAACTTCAACCGCAACTATGGTTTTCTCAGGTTGAATCTCAATTTTTCATATCTGGGATACGCAACGACGTGACGAAATACCACACAGTAGTGGCCGCCGTGGAGAGCAGCATTTTAGCTCAAGTGAGTGATATTATCCTCAACCCACCGGCACAGCATTTGTATAGTACGCTAAAGGAGAGGCTCATTTCCGAATATGCCGATTCTGAACATAAACGTCTGCCAAAACTGCTGCAAGAGATAGAGCTGGGTAATAAGAAACCTTCACATCTCCTGCGGGAAATGAAGGAATTGGCGGGAAAGACGGTTAGCAATGACCTTCTTAAATCATTATGGTTGCAGCGTTTACCCCAAGACATGCGCACCATCATCAGTGGGAGCAAAGAAGAACTGTGTCATCTAGCGGAACTGACGAATAAGATAGCGGAGGTAAGTGAGACATCATATACAGCCGCGATTGAGAAGAAACAAACATCGAGCTCACTCGCTCCACCAGACTTTGAAAGTCAAATCGCTCATCTCACTCATCAAGTGCAAGAGTTGAAGTTCTGTGTGTCTGCATTCACACGCCGTAGCCGTTCGCACTCCAGTTCGAGACGTCAAAATGGACATCGTGGCCGAAGCAGATCAGTCAAAAGTCGAGAGGACTATTGCTGGTATCACAATCATCATGGATTTAAGGCACGAAACTGTCGCCCCCCTTGCTCTTTTGACAACGCATCAAAAAAGCCGGAAAACTAAAAGGCCTGTCACTTGAAGCGGCAACTGACAGCAGCCTACGAAGTTCCCGCTTATTCATCACGGACCCTGTCACAAAGATTAAATTCCTCATCGACACGGGTGCCGATATATCTGTGCTTCCAGCAACTGCAGAACAAAAACGCAGCAAGCAAACTTCCAACTATTTATACGCTGCCAACGAGACGGTAATAGCCACATATGGTGAGAAAACAATTGTACTCAGTTTGGGGTTAAGACGCAATTTCCGATGGACATTCGCAATCGCTAACGTGCAGCGAGCAATAATTGGAGCGGACTTTCTTCACTACTTTAAAATACTTGTGGACATCAGGAACAAACGCCTAATCGACACGACTACCTCCATCAAATCCATTGGTAGTTTAGTGCGCACGAGCTCACTTAAATTAACAAATATCTGTTGTGAATTCCCTTATAACTCGCTTCTTTCAGAATTCAAAGAAATTACTCGACCGTTGCCGACGCCGAAAGCAGCCCGTCACAGTGTAACTCATCATATCGTCACAAGAGGCCCGCCGACATTCTCTCCGGCACGACGTCTATCGCCAAAGATGCTAGAAATAGCCAAAGCTGAGTTCCAGGTTATGCTCGATCAAGGAATCTGCCGCCCATCCAAGAGCCCATGGGCCAGCCCGCTGCACATGGTTCCCAAGAGCAATGGAGAATGGAGACCCTGCGGGGATTTTCGACGTTTGAACGCAGCCACCATACCGGACAGATACCCAGTGCCGCATATACAGGATTTCACGTTTTTCCGGAGCGGCCAGAAGATTTTTTCTACGCTTGATCTTCAACGTGCATACCACCAAATCCCCGTAGAGGATAGCGACATACCAAAGCGGGCATCATCACTCCATTCGGACTCTTTGAGTTCTGCAAGATGACATTTGGACTACGCAACGCCGGCCAGACGTTTCAACAGTTCGTCGATAACATGCTTCGCGACTTCGATTTTGTATTCGCCTACATTGATGACAATTTCATCGCTTCACGAAACAAGGAAGAGCATATCAACCATCTCCGAAAGGTTTTCGAACGCTTCCAGGAAAATGGTATAGTCATCAATGTAGACAAGTGCCAGTTTGGGAAATCTGAGGTACGCTTCCTCGGCCACGCGATCAGCGAAAGCGGAATAAGGCCTCTACCTGAGAAAGTTGACATCATCCGAAACTTCAAACGCCCCGAACAAGTATGCGAACTCCGTCGTTTCCTTGCGACCATCAATTTTTACCGCAGATTCATGCCTAAGGCTGTTGAAATACAGAGTCGACTTCAGAGCCTTATTAAAGGAAACCAGAAAAACGATCGCAGCGTAGTTGAATGGACTGAGAACAGCATCATTGCATTTGAGAAGTGCAAGCCAGCAGTAGCAGAAGCTCTCACATTGGCACACCCCAACCCGAAGTGTCAATTGGCTTTGATGATAGATGCATCGGACATCGCAGTGGGTGCCGCTCTTCAGCAGCTGGTTGGGAAGTCCTGGCAGCCGCTGGGATTTTTTTCCAGGAAATTGTCAGCAAGTCAGACCAGGTACAGCACCTATGACCGAGAGCTCCTCAGCGCGTACTATGGGGTAAAGTACTTTCAACATACAGTGCCTCCCACGTCTAACCGGACAACAACTGCAGACCCCTTTAACACTTGCTAATATGTTTCAAAATAAACCATTTGATGCAACTTAAATATCAAATTAAAGTTTATTTTATTCTCTTTAATTGTAATTTTATAAAAATTTGATGGCTTTAACACTTTATTTATTAAAATAAAAGAAACAAAAATAAGTCGAAATTCGACCTCACACGACTAACCGGATAAACAACAATTGTATGCTTATTAAACTTAGCAACTGTTTGAAATAACTGTTTCGTTTTTTGCTGATATAGAACATGATAATGCGTGACGTTTTTCTGCATTTTGTTCAGTTACATTGTAATTTTCATTCGAAAAAGTCAACAATGGCTGGTCGACGTAAGCAAACATCTCTTGAGAGAAGAAATTTAATTTTGCAACATCGCTCGGAAGGAAAAACAATAAGAGAAATTTCGGATATTGTTCACAGAAGTTCTTCAACTATCCATGATATAATAAATAAATTTAAAAAGGAAAATCGAGTGACTAACAAGTGCAGAAAAGGCCAAGGGAAGAAACTAACACTGAACGATGAAAAGTTCATTAAGAGAACTGTTGAAAAAGACCCCTTTATTTCTGCCGATAAAGTAAGGATTGAGGTTCCCTGTTCCGGCAGCAGATACGCAACTCCAAACCATAACTGAGCCTCCCCCGTGCTTCAAAGTAGACCTAGTATGTTTTGGTCGAAATGCTTCATTTGCGCGTCGCCAAACGAACCTTCGACCATCTGAGCCTTGTAAATTAAATTTACTTTCATCAGTAAAAAGGACCTATAATAAGAGTAATAAAATCATATATTGCATGTTAAAAGGTATTTTACCTGACTCCAATACTCATAGGACTTATTTAGATGAGTCCTTGCAAACACTAATCTTGCATTTCTATTTTTAGGAGAAATGTATGGTTTCTTCCTAATAGCTCGCCCATTTAGACCAAAACTTCTAATACTACGCCGAATGGTTTCAGTTGAAACTGATTTATTTCTGTTTTTTTCGACCTCAATCCTTACTTTATCGGCAGAAATAAAGGGGTCTTTTTCAACAGTTCTCTTAATGAACTTTTCATCGTTCAGTGTTAGTTTCTTCCCTTGGCCTTTTCTGCACTTGTTAGTCACTCGATTTTCCTTTTTAAATTTATTTATTATATCATGGATAGTTGAAGAACTTCTGTGAACAATATCCGAAATTTCTCTTATTGTTTTTCCCTCCGAGCGATGTTGCAAAATTAAATTTCTTATCTCAAGAGATGTTTGCTTACGTCGACCAGCCATTGTTGACTTTTTCGAATGAAAATTACAATGTAACTGAACAAAATGCAGAAAAACGTCACGCATTATCATGTTCTATATCAGCAAAAAACGAAACAGTTATTTCAAACAGTTGCTAAGTTTAATAAGCATACAATTGTTGTTTATCCGGTTAGTCGTGTGAGGTCGAATTTCGACTTATTTTTGTTTCTTTTATTTTAATAAATAAAGTGTTAAAGCCATCAAATTTTTATAAAATTACAATTAAAGAGAATAAAATAAACTTTAATTTGATATTTAAGTTGCATCAAATGGTTTATTTTGAAACATATTATCAAGTGTTAAAGGGGTCTGCAGTTGTTGTCCGGTTAGACGTGGGAGGCACTGTATGTAAGCGGGTCGTAGTTTTATTATATTTACAGATCACAAGCCCCTAACATTTGCGTTTGATCAGAAGCCAGAGAAAGCATCCCCTCGTCAGCGCCGTCAACTCGATTACATCAGCCAATTTTCGACCGACATCAGGAGATAATGTCATCGCCGACGCGCTATCTCGTATCAACGCCATCACATCCGAAAAAGAATTTCCCATCCCAGGAGAAAAGGAGCGCATGGTGTACTGCGACGTTTCCACCAACCGAATTCGACCATTCGTCCCCAAAGAGCTTCGACGAGTAGCTTTCAGCAGCATCCACACAATGGCTCATCCGAGCATACGCGCATCATCTCGAATGGTAGCTGAAAGGTTTGTCTGGCCGGGTATGAAACGAGATTGCAGCAAGTGGGCAAGATACTGTATGCAGTGCCAAAAAATGAAAGTACACCGTCACAACTTTTCATCTCCCGGCGAATATACAACGGTGGATCGAAGGTTCCAGCACATTAATGTCGACATCGTGGTAGAGATGGGAAATTCGACTCTTTTTAGTGAGTCGACTCACAGCAACTCACTCACTTCACTGAGTCGGTACAAAAGAGTACTTCAAAAGGGTCGACTCTTCTTTTCCTGCTTGCTTGAAAATCTAAAAATGTTTTAGGGGCAAGAGTACTTACTTATTTACTTAAATACCTGTCTTTTGTAGAGAGAAGCTATTTTGTTATTAGTATTTCAGTGAAATTCAACGATTCATCAGTGAGGACTTATATTTGAAATCAAAAAATATTCTACCTTGTATGGTTTGTGGGTAATACTTGAATTTCGTCATAAATAAGAACTGAAAGCAAATGTATTTCATAACTATTCTTTGCATACACTACACACTATTCAAACAACAGAAACCACACGCCAATATCGCCTCGCCATTCGCCTATTGACTAAAGGGATACAAATACAAATACAATATTCGATAACAGTTTTGCTGTATCCCTTTTTCCCATACCAGTCACGCAGTCTGAAACTGAGGCCAAAACAAGAGCAAAACACATCACAAAAAACCACCACCATTCCATGTCATCTATCCATCCATCCATCCATCCATCCATCCATCCTTTCCATGCACAATTTTGTAGAGAAAGAGGCAAGCAAAAGTGTGTATCTGTACTGTGATCGCTTCACCGACTCATTTTGTGCGATGCGACACGAGTGCGACACATACACAACAGTATCGATGTGGCGTGTGTATCGGCTCTTGTGTGTATCATGTATAATCTTTTGTGTATCGAATAACTTCAGTGAGTTGATTCGACTCATAGAGGTGATTCGACTCATAGAGGTGATTCGACTCATAGAGGTGATTCGACTCATAGAGGTGATTCGACTCATAGAGGTGATTCGAATCTTTTGCACAGAGGCGCATCCGTAAATTCAGTAGATTGACTGGCACATTTGAACCGACTCACTCAGCAGTTACCCACCTCTACATCGTGGGACCGCTGCCGTCATCTCAGGGACGTCGCTATTGCTTGACTATTATTGACAGGTTCTCGAGGTGGCCAGAGGCCATCCCAATTGAAGACATTTCGGCCGAAACAGTCGCCCGTGCTCTTTACGGGACCTGGATATGTCGATTCGGAGTTCCGCAACGCGTAACAACAGATCAAGGCCGACAATTTGAGAGTTCGTTGTTCAAGGAGTTGACGAAATTACTTGGAATAACACACCTGCGGACAACAGCATATCACCCGCAATCCAACGGACTCATAGAACGCTGGCATCGCGCACTTAAATCAGCAATCAAATGCCACACATCAACAAACTGGGTCGACATTCTACCGACGGTATTGCTGGGTCTCCGTACAGTGTATAAGGAGGAGCTAGGAGCAACCGTTTCCGAATTGTTGTACGGTACAAACATCAGCATCCCAGGTGAGTTTGTGAATATCAACACCAGTGAGAAGCATGAAGCAGATTTCGTCAGATCATTGAGAGACGCCATGTCTATCATACGCTTCCCAAAAACGTCATCCCATTCGACAAAGCCATCATTCATTCAGAAGGACTTATTTACTTCTTCCCATGTATTTGTTCGGAATGATTCCGTCAAGCCGCCATTACAAGCACCGTATGATGGTCCGTATCGAATTCTTAAACGGCAAGAAAAATATTTCACCATCGACAGACAAGGAAAAGAGGTCAACGTATCCATTCATCGCATTAAAGCAGCGTACATGGGACCAACCGATGAGGGTAACTCTACAGCTCAGCCCGGTGACGAGGAACCATCATATGTAACTCGATATGGGAGGAAGGTCAAATTCAAGAAACTGTAATCATCACTGTCGCTGGAGAGGGAGTAGTGTAGCGGAATGCACTGCACGCACCCACAGCAACCGTTTCAGTTTCTGCATCGTTCCGCCGATGTCATTTTTGCCAGTGGACGCTAACTCACGTTTCACTTCCCTTCCTTCTTTTTGGTGTGAACCCGCAGCGAGAACGTCGTCAGAGGAAAGGGCCCGAATCCCCAGAGCGAAGTCGTAATCGTAGTAGTAATCGTTTTTATTATATTTAATAAATCTTAACATAAATCGTGAGGCATATTATTCTTACACCCCACAAATTCCTATAAAAGGGAGTGGATTGGAAGGTTGGGTGAATTCAAAAACGTCAAAAAACTGTGCAGTGTTGCGGCAACACAACAGGCTTTGAGTTACTGTTGCACTGCTACTTCACTGCTGCTGTTGCTCTGCATATTTTGTTTTGACATTTATGAATAGCTGTGTTGCAAAGCTGTTCGCAATAGAAAAATGGAAATCACAAAAAGAAATAATTAAATAAATATTTGCATGTTATGTAAATAAAACATTAAAATTGTTATACATATGTTACCCTTCATCCATTTTTCGCAGAATTATTGAACAGAAATGTAAATAATAATAGCTAACAAGAAAAACCTTAACCGCAACAAAACGAAGCAACACCAAAACAACTGATGCACAGATTACTCAGTTTTGACGATTGGTTGTGTTGGTGTTGCAAAAAAAACTCTTGACTTGATCAGTACTGTCAACATGTTGCGTTTTTGAACTCGTTGCTTTTTTGTTGCTGCAACACTGCCGCAACACTGCATTATTGAATTCACCCGTTCATGATAGCATTTGTAACATAACAATAAAGAATAAAGGTCGAAGCCAAGCATAGACAGCGGGCCGAATAATAATTGCATACAACAATTTAATAAATAAATATACACAAAATAAATACTTGTTTTATTATAATTTACTCTCCGCCATTACACTCTTCCCTCGAGGAAGCACGGGCAATTCGGCGTCACTACAGTGGCTGACGATAGCTGATGACTGACCTAAAAATCAGGCTTCTAGACAGTCAGCCCATTTTTAATTTTTTTGTGGCTGACATTTTTAAATTTTTGGCATACAAGTTAATAATTTAAAAAGATGTAAACAAAATGAAAAATGTTGAAAAGAAAGGCTGTTGTAGCAATTTTTGTTGGCTTGTGCCCTGCAAAGTGAAATAGAAGAAATATAACTTCAACAACAACTTGAAGTAGACGCTGAACGGGAGAGAAACGCAAGCGTAGCGTTTGGAGGAAGGAATGGTAGGGGCTTCATGACACGGACGGATCTGATGAACCTAATTTATATCGTAGCCTTATACGTATATACATACATATGTACTTATAAACATACATATGTTATGACCGGACGTGCTAACATTATACTCTATTCCATATTTCAAAGTTCATTCAATATTTTTTTCTATTTTTGCCATATAAAATGCCCTTAGTACCACAGTGCATAAAGTGTTCACAGTCGATGACTGATAATAACCAATTAATTGATAAACTTGTTCGTATACAGAGTGAGATTATTGAGCTTAAAAATCTAATAATGCAACCTAACTCACACAGTGATGTTAGTGCCAAACCACAAACTCGCTCTCAAACATCTTAAAAGGTCATTGCACCTTCTGTCTCCCGATCTATAAACTTTGCTAAGCGGTTGAATTCAAGTAGTCCGACCGTCCCCCCCCCCCCACTGCTGTCCGTGCTGCTAAAGCGACATTAGCCCAAGAGTCATTTGCTTCTGTCGCTGCTGCTGTGTCTCCGATGCAAACTTCGACCATGGTCTTTGGCCATGACGTAACCGTTGCTGCTTCCGCTACACAAAAATCGTCAACCACCGCTGCTGTTCCTGTGAATCTCTCTCATGCCGACGACTTGGATCGCCGTCAAACCACCGCTGAAACTCCTACAACACCATGTGCACCTAACAACACGCTTTCCCGACTGCATCAGTGTCAACCAACAACAATGCGTCACACCAAGTGCATACCAAAGGAGACAAAATCATCAGAAGCAACATCGATTGTTCGTTTGATTTGGAACTAAGTGTTGTTAATCATTTGAAATGGCTTCACTTAGCATCTTTCAAACCAACTAAAACATGTCAAGCCATCTTGTCGTATGCCTCTAAGACTTTCAATGTTGACAGCTCTAGCCTCGTATGCTTCAAGCTAATAAAGAATGGTGTTGATGAAAACACACTAAGGCATGTTAATTTCAAATTGGGAGTACCCAATGATATGCTACCCGCTTTTCTCAATCCAAATTCTTGGCCCTCTGGACTTCGTGTGCGAGCATTTCAGTTCCATACAAAAAACGAAGGGCGAACTCTAACAAAGAATTAAATGTTATTATAAACACGCCGTCTGCTCGTTTGTTTAATACCGTCCAACCGTCTCTTTACTACCAAAACGTAGGAGGTATGAGGTCGAGAGAATTTCTTGTTGCTGTCGCAGACTCGTCTTACACTTTCATCGCTCTCACTGAAACTTGGTTGTGTGAAAACATACATTGTTCTGAATTGTTTGATGCTTCGTATGATGTCTACAGAAGAGACCGCTGCCCTGTTCAAACTGGATTAAATAGAGGAGGAGGAGTCTTGCTCGCTGTACATTCATCTTTAAAGAGTAGACAAATTGAATTAGTAAATTTATCAGGTTTGATCGAACAGATTTGTGTATGTGTAGACATTATTCAATCTAACAATGTAGCTCATTTATTTATTTTTGTATCATATATTCCTCCTAGTTCAGATATTTCAATTTATGAGGCTCATATTAATAATCACTATTAATATTATAAAAGTGAAACGTTGTCCGTTTGTTTGTTTGTTTGTTTGTTTGGATTTTACCTATGCGAAAACTACTAAACCAATCAACCTCAAATTTTGCACACAGTTTTTCAATAGGGACGCTACAAAAGTAGAGCGACAGGGACAACAAACGACGCCATATTTTTCTTGCGGTTTTTTGACATTTCTCTTCAGTAAGGTTTGCCATTTCATGATGGAAAGATATACGAGCCAACAACGAGTCGAAATTATTAAAATTTACTACCGAAATTCGGAGTCAGTGGCCTCAACGTTAAGAGCGCTACGTCCAATTTATGGTCGTCATAATCGTCCTAGCAGATCAACAATTGAGCGTCTAGTGGAAAAATTTGAATCCACAGGCACAGTACAAAATGTTCCCGTGCCAGTGAGACAAAGAAGTGCCCGTAGTGTCGAGAATATTGCTGCCGCTGAGGCTTCAGTTGCAGAAAGCCCAAATGTGTCTCTCACACGTCGTTCTCAAGCGTTGGGCATCTCTGTGACGTCGTTGTGGCGAATTTTGCGAAAAGATCTTGGCCTACATCCTTACAAGATTAAATTGACGCAAGAACTGAAGCCGCTTGACCACCAGAAGCGTCGTATGTTCGTGAATTGGGCTGAGCAACAACTTGAAAATGATTCGGATTTTCATCGAAAAATCATCTTCAGCGATGAGGCTCATTTCTGGCTGGATGGCTTCGTCAATAAACAAAATATGCGGTATTGGTCAGGCAGCAATCCACACGTACTCCATGAGTCATCATTGCATCCCGAAAAAATTACGGTTTGGTGTGGTTTATGGGCCGGCGGCGTCATTGGGCCGTACTTCTTCCGTGATGATCAAGACCGGCACGTTACTGTGAATGGGGATCGCTACCGTTCAATGATAACCGAATATTTTTGGCCCCAATTGGATGATATGGACTTGGAGGACATGTGGTTCCAACAGGACGGCGCCACAAGCCACACAGCGAATGTCACAATCAATTTATTGGAAACCAAGTTTGGAGAACGTGTTATCTCACGAAATGGTCCAGTCGCTTGGCCGCCTCGGTCGTGCGATTTGACGCCGTTAGACTATTTCCTGAGGGGCTACGTCAAGTCTATAGTCTATGCCAACAAGCCAGCGACGATTGATGAACTTCGTACGAATATCGAACGTGAAATAGCAACAGTATCGGCCGATTTATGCTTGAAAACCGTCGAAAATTGGGTTCAGCGTCTGGACTTCTGCAAGCGTGCCCGTGGTGGCCATGCAAAAGAAATCGAGTTCCATACATAATGGCATCGAACGTACTTTCACAGGAATAAAGAATTTCATTGATATCCAAAACCGTTTTTGTTTTATTTAAAAAAAAACGTTTGTAGCGCTCTTATTGAAAAACCCTGTATAATAGGCTAAAACGTAGGTTTTATAACGCTACCTTATTCAAGAGCCGAGCAGTTAACAAAAACGTGGAGCAAGTCACAAGAAATTCCTTGCCGCACACGAAAAGATATTTTCTCGATCGTGAGACACATCGGTTGATGAGCGTGCGTGTTGTTTTTGTTTTGCCCAGTTTTACAAGGGTAGTTTTTCATTTCCTTTTCTTCTGTTATGTTGTTTTTTTTGTTCTTTGTTCGTTTCTTTGCTTCTATCTATTCGTGTGGACAGGGTAATGATTTGGTGGTTAGTACGGTAGATACATATATATACATACATTGGATATACATCTGTACATTTGTATTTATGTATATATTTATTACATTCCATATGTATTAACATATGTACGTATGTACTTACACAGGTTATCAAATTCAATTAACTCTAGAGAATTGAGTTAATGAGGGAAAAGGTCATAGCGCAGTTGGATCAGTTTGCCCGTTCCATTTGTGGGCGAGTGAACTTTGGTATTGTTATGATGACACATCATCTTTTTTTCGAGCCAGCCGGATTATTCATTTTTTTACGCATTGTCTACACATTTTTCCTGGCAATTTTTTTTAAGGATTCTCTTTTTCGGTAGATAAAGGAACAGCGCGCCGACGCGACGCGACAGGCTGGGTATGGGATTGTGTGTGCTTGATGTAGGTATAACATTGCCAGTTGCGGGAGGGGAATTTTTTGTTTTGATTTTATTTTTTGCAAAGGATGTATGTATGTATGTATCTATTTAACGAATGTATTCAAATTCCAAGGATTTCTGATTTAGAATTAAGTTGACTTGGAGGATGACTTTTCGAAAGAAAACTGACAGGGGACAATAGGTGAACAAACTCGAGTTAGAGGTAAATTCGAGTTTAAATTTCAATTCAATTTATTAATGATGAGATTATGATATATTATATAATCAGAATAAGTCTTTCATAAATTGTTTGAAGAAGATATCGATTTCTGGATTGATATGTAATAACCCCGAGCAACGCCGGGTATTATTCAGCTAGTATCAAATATATTGCAAAGAAACTAAATGAAAATTCATATGTATGTATATCGTAGTTTCCGGTGATTTTAATCTTTGCAATATTAAATGGGTGTTTTCTTCTGAAGATAAATGCATTCTTCCATTTAATATTAAAAAAGACTATGAAATTGAGGTATTAGACTCAATGTCAGTACTTAATTGTAAACAAGTTAATAATATTGAAAATTCGATTGCAAGGATTTTAGATCTTGTTTTCATATCCAAATAACTTGAAGCTATAGTTTCTGAAGCTGACTTTCTTTTACTTAACAATAGCATCCATCACAAAGCCTTAAAAATTGTTCTTGATTTCAATTCTTTGAATTATACTTGCAGTTCCAATGTTAATACTTATAAAATTGATTTTCTAAATGCTGATTATGTCTCTATAAATAATTACTTACTGTCAATTCAATGGGATGCTGTTTTGTCAAAATCGGAATTGAATAGCGCATTCATCTCATTCATTAACATTGTCGAAGATGTGTTCTCTAGATTCATCCCCGCTCGAAAGATAAAAAACTTACGGCGACCTATTTGGTTTAATTATCGTTTATCGAATTTAAAGAAGGCAATGTTAAAAATGTATCGCAAAAGTTTGTTGAATTCGTTCTTCCGCAGTGATTTCTGCCGTCTTAGAAAAGAATATGAATTTTTAAAACGGTTCTTTTATCGACAACATGTTTTGTCTTTGGAGTCTAAGATTAAAAATAATTCTAAGGCGTTTTGGAAATTCATAAATTCTAAAAAAAAAGTCCCTTGGTATACCGAGTACAATGAAATATAAGGGTCAAGCTAGTACGGACTTAAAGCAAATATGCGACATGTTTGCAGCAAATTTTCGGACACGACCATGAGAAGGAGCATTTCAGCATCGGAATAACTAATACGCTTTTTACTGGCTAGAATTTTAGATCACTAGGTGTGTGGGCGCCGTGGCTCAGTGGTTAGTGCGTTGGACTGCTGACCAAGCGGGGTGGGTTCAATCCCCAGCCAGGAAAACACCAAACATTTTTCGCGGCACCATCGCTCGTCGGGGCCTCCGGGAGTATAATCTGTCATGATAGAGCTTCTGACTTCGCCGTTCGGAGTCGGCAATAAATTGTGGGTCCCTTCCATTCATGCAAACAATATAACACGCACAACATGAATGGTTGCGAGAAGCTAGGCTTTGGCTCATTCCGAGCTGTCGCGCCAACTATTTTGTTATTTAGTTGTGTTTTTTTTAAAACTTAGCCAGCCAGTAGTTGCTAGCAAAGACAAATTTTATACGTAAAACAAATACAACAACCAGCTGGCTACAACTCTTGACTTTATCCCCAGTCAAAAGCAACTGGCTAGGAATTTTACGATATTCCATGGCTAGGGGACGCCGAAAGCGATGTTTTTCATTTATAGCGTTGGTATTACTGCCAAATTGTTCTGTTTTTTTGACATTTGACCGTCATCAGTGCTGCCACTAAGAAACAAAAAAAACCCGTATCAAATTTGCGTAGCAAAACTAAATTTGCGTAGCAAAAGCGAAGACATTGAAATTCCAGTGAAACTCCAGCCCGCAAATGTGACTTTCAAACATATCCGAAGAAATATATACTACTTGTGTAGGGTAAGGTAGAACAGTAACATAAGTTGAAGTCGTGGAAGTGAAGAGTTTGAAATTATGTCCGTTTAATTTTTTTTTTATTTGTGATTGATATTACGAGGGGTCTAAAAACTACAAGATTCTTGTTAAAAGTTCGTGTTTTAAAAAAGCGTAGCAAAAATTGGGATATTAGGGAGAGTGCGTAGCAGCGTAGCAAATTTGACTTTTTTGGAAATCGTGTAGCAGTTTTGCTACGATCGTGGCAGCGGTGGATGTTTTAGGAACGAAATCACACGTACCAACTTGACGGTATAAAAAATCGACTGGGTTTGGCTGGCTGGGAATCGTCTAAATGAACGGCTAGGTAGGTTTCAAAAAAACACGCCTAATGATAGTAAACTTGGTGAGCAGGCAATATTTCAGCACAAACTATGTGTATCTGTCCTAACATACAGTTTGGCAATACGCGTCCAGGACGGATGGATGCAATTAGCACTGGCCAGTAGGGACTGCTCTCAGGTTAGGTATTTCCCTTAAAATCCACTGCTGTAGTCGTAACAACACACACAGTAAAAGGAAAACCTATTTCACTTTACCTGCGAATTCTAGCAACGCTGCCACTTTGCTACGATCGTAGCAAAACTGGTACGCGATTTTTAAAAAAAGTCAAAATTGCTACGCACTCTCCCTAATATCCCAATTTTTGCTACGCTTGTTTGAATCACGTACTTTTAACAAGAATTTCGTAATATTTAGACCTCTCACAATCGCAATCACAAATTAAAAAAGAAACTATTCACTTCCATGACTTCAACTTATGTTGCTGTTCTCCCTTACCCTGCACAAGCAGTACATACATATTTCTTCGGATGTGTTTGAAATGTGACTGGATTCGGACAGGAGTTGCCAGTTGTGTACTGAAAATATGAACATTGAAACAGAGTTACCGTTATCACGTCAAAGCAAATCGTTGCAACTTTTTCTGTGGTTTTTGCCAAAGAGCTTTGAGGTTTTGTGCTTTTCAGAACAAATAAATGAATGTGAGTTTGTAAGGGCGTTGCCACTTGGATTTTTGTTTTCCTGGGAAACCCGTTAAAATGCAGTTAAACAATTCTTCGCTTTTTTTTTATTATAATGAAGGTTTTTTTACGCGGAATTTTGAAAAATACAATTCAGTCACAGTTCTATAAGTGATCATATTTATTAGATTAAGTGCGTTATAGCATTGTATATGAAACTAATAGTAGTATCATCATCAAAACGCGATTGTAGCGCCTCTCGTGATAGGCAACTGAAGCTTAATATTTTCTTTTTTCTGTTCACTTCTTTTCTCTTCATCCCAATTGTGGGTTCTCTTTATTTTTCTCAGTTGTATTTCTCATCTTCGTTTTATTTTCGGTAATGACTTCTTACAATACAAATACAAAAAATCTTTTACAAATGGAAATGGGTTGCCTTTAGTAAACAAAAAACATATGATTTGCATTTTTTTTTTTGTGCACATAAAAAAAGCGCAGACTGAAAAGGAAAATGCATGGATAGATGGAATACGGGAGGTGAAAGGGAGGGCAAGAAAAAACCTTTTGGTGGTTTTCGGGAAAATTTGTTTTTTTTCTTTTTTTGTGCGAAATAAAAGAAAAGAACAGAACAAAATGTTTCTACATATGTATATGCTGGGTTTGCGGAAATACGGGAAAGGAGAAAGGGAGGGTAAAAAAAATGTTGGCGGTTGTTGAGAAAAATTGTTTTGTGTTTTTTTTTTAATGCCAAATTCATTTTATCGTTAGGAGTTATCTTGCGGAAGAATTACTGCACAAAGCTTAACTTTATGAATTCATATGTACGTATGTACATACGAATACGGCGGTGAGTATCGATGTGAACTTCTTTGGTTTTCTCCAGGATCTGGCGAAGTGTGAAATTTGATCAATTGTATACTCTCCTGGTTTCATATGCATACATATGTATGTACATATGTATGTACAATGGTTTCACACAACAGAACAGATAAGATCTTGTACGAAATGTTGGGGAGACCGATACTCCTGCAGTTGGTTCAGCTGAGGGGCTCTGCTTTTTTAAGGATGGGGCAAATGATGCTGAGATTCCATTCATCACACGACACTCATCTGACCAAATCTAAAAAACTAATTGGTGTACGCTCTCTACCAGGTCATCTCCAGCTGCTTTAAATAAGTCGACCAGAAGTCCGTCAGTTTCAAAAGCTTTGTTGGACTTAAGCTTAGCAATGGATATCTTTCCGTCGCACAGTGGGGCAGCTGTATGGCGTTCGGTGGCAAACAGTCCAAAATCACATGTTCAAATGAACGGGTTTTTTTATTCCTAAGTGATTAACAGTAAACCAATGCATACATTGTGCATAAGAAATTAACGGTGTGTATTTTTGCTATCGAGTGACAACAATTTCGATATTGAGGTGTGTGTGTGTGTCTTCTCTGACTTTAAGTGATACTAACTTAATATAGTACCTTGTTAATTTTGTTACAATGATTTGAACAAGTGACCAGTAATAAGGATTTAAAAAAAAAAGGTCGACAAACCCGTAGACTTTTAAAAAAACAAGGGGAGAGTAGGGCTTACATTTTATTATGAACTCATAGGTAATATATTAGACTTCGATACAGAATAAAAAAAAAAGCTGCAGATACTTGCGCCTTTTTGTGCTAAGCCGGATTATCTTACAACGGAGGCCTTATTATGGAGCGTCATAATTACGAATGTATAGATAGAAAAAGAGGAACAATTAGCGATAATAGTGGAAGTTAAACTAAAAAGTATCTATATCACATAGTCAGAAACAAGAATAAACGGCATTTCCATTATATACAACTGTCCAAGGGGTAAAAACCCTTAGCTAGCTAAATGTGGCAGCAGAGGCGGTGACCGGAAGTATATCTGAAATATCGCTTATATCTTAAATATAACTCAACAATATCAATATCCGAAGCCAAATAAAAGCAAACGAGGCTTAAAATAATTTATGCCATATTTTGTTGTCTCTTGCCCCACTGTGCGTCGCACATAGGGGTATTTGCCTCGAAAAACCGCTCAAAAATCAATTTTGCAAAATGAAGAGTTGAGAAATAATTTTTTTCCTAGCTGTAGTTGAATACCCATGGAACAATGTACCGTTGTTTGTTTTTATTTTTATGCACACACTTCGCCACAGTATCAGTTGAAAGTCATCGATCGTAAGCTTACATTGTGAATCTGCTGATTTGTGTCGCACTGCTAAATAATTAAGTTTTTTATTTTTTTTATATTGTGAACAAAGTTTTTTGTTATGGAGGAATCAGCTACAGGTGTGTAATTTATTATGAAGCTATTATGATCATTGGAGCTTTAATTTAATAGATATGGGATTTGTTTTAAATGTATGAAAAAGGGAATGTTTTTTCTTCTGTTTTTTCTTTTAATGATACCTTTTGTTAAATAATTCGGTGTTATTCGGTAACTTTTTTGGTATCGGCTTATAGAGGAAGATATCAAGAAGCAGTAACAAAAAGAAAATGCTGCCCATAACTGCCCCCCTGCTGAAAAAGAACCTCCAGAAACGTTGATTTCCGGGATTCCTGGCTCATCATCTTTACCAAATTTTGACGAGACTACAATATCCAATGAAAGTGAAGATGAAGAAATAGATGAGAAATGTATTGATGAAAAAGAATCCTGGACAGAGTCCACTGAATAACTTAAAGTGCCATATATTTCATTCCATACAAAACCGCAAGGAAAAAACCATCGATAAGAAAATTTTCTTCGAATTATTATTTCTTTGCTTTGTTTTCTTGAATTGAACAGCGCCACCACTGAACACACTGTAGTAACTTTTTTCTTCGCCAGCTGCCACTACTATTCGTTTCATATAGAACTAGCTGAATAATACCCGGCGTTGCTCGGGTTATTACCTTTCAATCGAGAAATCGGTATCTTCTTCAAACAATTTATGAAAAACTAATCCTGATTATATAAAATATCACAACCTCATCTTAAATCTGAATCGGAATTTTATATTCAACCCAATCGACTGTATTTTATTCTGTCACTTTTGCAAATGTAATCAAATTCTTTGTCGAACCGAACCTCCTCCAACTCGAATTTCCCTCTAACTCGATTTTCCCTCTAACTTTAATTTCCGTCTAACTCGAGTTTGTTCACCTATGTCCCCCGTCAGTTTTCTTTCGAAAAGTCATCCTCCAAGTCAAATTCGTTCTAAATCAAAAGTCCTTGGAATTTGAATACATTCGTTAAATACATACATACATATGTACATACATTCTTTGCAAAAAAGAAAATCAAAAGAAAAATTCCTCTCCCGCAATTGGCAATGTTCTACCTACATCAAGCACACACAATCGCATACTCAGCCCGTCGCGTCGCGTCGGCGCGTTATTCCTTTATCTACCGAAAAAGAGAATCCATTAAAAAAATTCTCAGGAAAAATGTGTAGACAATTGCGCAATGCGTAAAAAAATGAATAATCCGGCTGACTCGAAAAAAAGATGATGTGTCATCATAACAATACCAAAGTTCACTCGCTCACAAATGGAACGGGCATACTGATCCAACTGCGCTAGTACCTTTTCCCTCATTAACTCAAATGTAAATACACATGTGCATATGTACAGAAATATATCCAAGGTATCTATCATACCAACCACCAAATGAAAAACTACCCTTGTAAAATTGGGCAAAGAAAAAAACAACACACATGATCATCGAGCGATGTGTCTCACTATCGAGAAAATATCTTTTTGTGTGCGGCAGGGAATTTCTTCTGACTTGCTCCACGTTTTTGTTAACTACTCAGCTCTTGAATAAGATAGCGTTATAATACATAGCCGAGGTACAACCATTCTGTGTTCAAAATTTGAGGTTGATTGGTTTAGTAGTTTTCGAGTAGCTAAAATCCAAACAAACAAACAAACAAACGGACAACGTTTCACTTTTATAATATAAGTAGTGATAGTGATAGTGATAGTGATGATAATACCCAAGGTGGCGGGTTGCAATGGAAAACCCCGTTCTCTGAACTTTAAATATTTTAAGAGCTTTTTTTATTTCCTCTACACTGCTCTACTCATTCTCTCAGATTTTTACTTCCCACCTAGGAAGGGAAAGTATTGTAATCGGTCCGATCAAAATGTTTTGAGACATAACTATACACTAGAAATC
The DNA here is from genome assembly GCA_917880715.2 of Matsumyia berberina. Taxonomy (NCBI): domain Eukaryota; kingdom Metazoa; phylum Arthropoda; class Insecta; order Diptera; family Syrphidae; genus Matsumyia; species Matsumyia berberina. Next base: position 93,960,139 of record OU862870.1, read on the forward strand.
GTTTGCATCCATTTTCGAAATGATGTCTGTGTGTGTGTACGTGTGTGAGCATGTGTGTGTGTCAATATTTTCCGCCTTCAATATCTGGAGAACGAAACAACGCAGGACCATGGGTTTTTTTTTATTTTACTTGTCAGCGTGAAACTTAGAGTTGATAAGCGTTTGAGCACAATCGGTCTGGCGGATGCTGAGGAAATTTAAGAAATGTCTTCTCGAGTATGCGCAACAACTCTTTGTGGATATCTGGAGAACAAAACAACGTACGATCATGCAGTTTTTACTTCCCACCTAGTTTTGTTTTGTTTGTCAGCGTGAAACTTAGAGCTGATTAGATTTTAAACATAATCGGTCTAGGCAGGGGTTCCCAAAGTGTGCGTCTCGGCGCCCTGGTGCGCCGTAGAAAGTAAAGAGGGGCGCCGCGCCGTGAGTTAGGTAGATTAAAAGAAAGATAAAATAATACGTATTTCTTGTATATTAAGATATAATATATTCTTTATATTTTATTTTAAATTCGAAAAAATACTGTATCTTTTTCAAATAGCTAGGGTAGGGCGCCGTGACAAAATACTAAACTTGTAAGTGCGCCGCGGGCTGAAAAAGATTGGGAACCACTGTCTAGCGTATGCTGAGGAAATTGAAGAAATGTTTTTTATCAAGTTCGTGCAACAACTCTTTGTCGAACAATTGCTGGGGAAATTGAAGAAATGTTTTCTTTGATAATAAATTGATTATCAAATTATTTTCTGCAAAACCAAAAATAAAAATAAATAATATTAATTCAACTCGATCGTTATGTGTGCGAGGGGAAGTATAAGCCTGGCTCCCCAGTCGAATTTTTTTTAATAATATATGACAGGAAATACAAGTATGCACGAGGTATGTATGTACATACGTACTCGTATATACATAGTTACTATACAGTTTTTTGTATAGTGATCCATTTTCAATGATTTCTTATTGTTCTGTAGTAAAGGGTTAAAAAGAAGAATTTTGTTGGATGTAAATTTATTGTTTATGGGCAGTTATTGTATAATTTCACTCTGATATTTATGTATGTGTATGAGCCTCACTCCCTGGATGATCAGTCAGTGAGGTTCAGGTGAAATAACAACCCCAACCAGATAAGACGTTGTAGAGTTAGTTAATAAAGATAGTCGGGTTTTTTTCAATATACTTTTTCCCGACTCTAAAAAAAATAACAGTGTTTTATTCTTCTTATCCGCAAAATATACATTGGTCCGCGTCGAGCCGGATAGAAAAAAACCAGTAAAGTACAAAGTGATAAATAGTGATAAGACATGAAACAAATTTGATTGTAAAGGACGAAGAATTAGAGTTTGCAACACATAACTGTTTTTGTAATTTGTGTAATTTGTTCTCTCGTTAGTGAAGGAGTATGTACAGAGTACAGGCTTCGTTTTCAAAAGAGAAAAACAAAAAGGATAGACAAATATGTATGTTCAGTTAGTAATGTTTTAGTTTTTGTTTTAGTAAGGGTGAGTTTTTGCATATCCTTAATGCACAGGCACTCGTTTTAGTTTGAACGTCCTACAAGTACCAAGATCATATTTACGAGTGGTAAACAGTAAATTAAAATATGTTTGTTTGTTTGTTTAGGTGGCGGCTACAGTTCGGGGTGAACCTGGGCCTCAACCAACAAGCCTCTCCAGTTAGCCCGGTCCTTAGCTAACTGCTTCCAGTTGCGCACTCCAAGTTGGTTGAGGTCCTCTTCTACTTGTGCGCGCCACCTTAGGCGAGGTCTTCCTCTACTGCGTTGACCCTCCGAGTTAGACTCGAAAACTCTGCGAGCCGGAGCATTTGTGTCCATTCGCTCTACATGCCCCAGCCATCTGAGCCGATGGATACGTATCTTCTTGACTAGGGCGATGTCTTTGTACAACTCGTAAAGTTCATCGTTGAATCTTCTCCTCCAGAACCCGTCAACGCAAACGGGACCGAATATCTTACGAAGAATCTTTCTCTCAAAGCAATCAAGGATATCTTCATCCGCTTTCGATAGAGTCCATGCCTCAGCGCCATAAAGCAGGACAGGGATGATTAAGGTCTTATAAAGAGTTTCCTTAGTTTTTCGGGATAGGGCCTTACTACTCAATTGCCTTCTTAGCCCAAAGAAACAGCGATTGGCAAGAGTTATTCTTCGCTTGATTTCTGCGCTGGTGTTGTTATCGGATGTGATAGCGGAGCCGAGGTAAACGAAGTCCCTTACTACCTCGAAGTTATAGCTGTCTACCGTGACGTTCTGTCCGAGACGTCGATGTTGGGTGTCCCTTCTTGATGACAGCATATATTTTGTTTTGCCCTCATTGACCGCTAAGCCCATTTTCGCCGCTTCCGTCTCAATACTCGCAAAGGCGCCAGTGACATCACGCTGGGTTCTTCCGATAATATCAATATCATCGGCGTATGCGAGTAATTGGACGGACTTTTGAAAGATTGTTCCTCTGGTATTGGCGCGTGAGTTTTGCACAACTCTTTCAAGTATGATGTTAAAGAAGTCGCATGACAGCGCGTCACCTTGTCTAAATCCTTTTTTGACATCAAAGGTCTCGGTGAGGTCTTGACCGGCCATGATGGAGCAGCGTGCATTCTCCATTGTCATCCTGCACAGACGGACGAGTTTGGCAGGGATGCCAAAACTAGACATGGCTCTGTATAGCTCGTCTCTATAAATGCTGTCATAGGCGGCCTTGAAATCGATGAAGAGGTGGTGGGTATCGATTTGGACTTCTTGGGTTTTCTCCAGGATCTGCCGAAGTGTGAAAATTTGATCGATTGTGGACTTTTCTGGCCTAAAACCGCACTGATAGGAACCGATCACGTTGTTGACGAAGGGTTTTAGGCGTTCACACAATATGGCAGATATGCGACATTTAAGAGACTAATTCCTCGGTAATTGGCGCAGTTGAGGGGGTCTCCTTTCTTGTGGATCGGGCAAACGGTGCTGAGATTCCATTCATCAGGCTCTCTACAAATTCATTTCCAGCTGCTTTAAAGAGTTCGGCCGGTAAGCCGTCAGGTCCAGCTGCCTTATTGGATTTCAGTTTGGAAACTGCTTTCCTTACTTCATTTTGATCAGGTGGACGGAAGTTTTGGCTGTCATCGTCCAGGTTGAATGGTTCATTCTGCCTGACAGCGGGATTTGATTCGTCGTCGCCGTTAAACAGTCTGCAGAAGTAGTCCTTCCAAATTCTCAGCAATATCAATATTTCTACAATATTTCCTTGTTCATCTCTACAGGTTTCAGTTCGGGCCTTGTTGCCGTGACATGTTCTTTTTACCATTTGATAAAACTTCCGAACATCATTCCTGGAGTAACACCTCTCTATGCTCTTGATCATGTATTTCTCGTGCTCTTTCTTTTTCTTGCGGAGAAGCTGGTGTTCTTCCCGTCTCTTCTGCTCGTAGAGCTCGCGAGCAGCCCTCGTCTTCTTTTGCAGCGCCGCTTTGTATGCATCTTGTTTTGCTGCGTGCACTTGCCGGCATTCTTCGTCAAACCAGGGGTTTCTTGGTGGTGGTCTTTTGAAACCCAGCACATCAGTTGCGGCTTCCTTGATGGCTTGTTGGCAGCGTTTCCACTGATTTTCGGCATTTGGTGCTGGCGGCATTGGACTTCTTGAGAGATTACGGGATACACGATCGGCAAAGGCTCTGGCGGCCTGTTGTGAATGTAGCTTTTCGACATCATACCTTCTCACCGTAGTTCTCCGTTGTTGTGGCGTTTGGGATATCCGCATTCGAATTAAAATATAGTGATCAATAAAAAGTGAATTAAAAAGGTATGTAAAGGGTTTTTCAATAGGGACGCTACAAAAGTAGAGCGACAGGGACAGCAAACGACGCCATATTTTTCTTGCGGTTTTTTGAGATTTCTCTTCAGTAAGGTTTGCCATTTCATGATGGAAAGATATACGAGCCAACAACGAATCGAAATTATTAAAATTTACTACCGAAATTCGGAGTCAGTGGCCTCAACGTAAGAGAGCTACGTCCAATTTATGGTCGTCATAATTTCTGGCTGGATGGCTTCGTCAATTAACAAAATATGCGGTATTGGTCAGGCAGCAATCCACACGTACTCCATGAGTCATCATTGCATCCCGAAAAAATTACGGTTTGGTGTGGTTTATGGGCCGGCGGCGTCATTGGGCCGTACTTCTTCCGTGATGATCAAGACCGGCACGTTACTGTGAATGGGGATCGCTACCGTACAATGATAACCGAATATTTTTGGCCCCAATTAGATGATATGGACTTGGAGGACATGTGGTTCCAACAGGACGGCGCCACAAGCCACACAGCGAATGTCACAATCAATTTATTGGAAACCAAGTTTGGAGAACGTGTTATCTCACGAAATGGTCCAGTCGCTTGGCCGCCTCTGTCGTGCGATTTGACGTCGTTAGACTATTTCCTGTGGGGCTACGTCAAGTCTATGGTCTATGCCAACAAGCCAGCGACTATTGATGAACTTCGTACGAATATCGAACGTGAAATTGCAGCAGTATCGGCCGATTTATGCTTGAAAACCGTCGAAAATTGGGTTCAGCGTCTGGACTTCTGCAAGCGTGCCCGTGGTGGCCATGCAAAAGAAATCGAGTTCCATACATAATGGCATCCAACGTACTTTCACAGGAATAAAGAATTTCATTGATATCCAAAACCGTTTTTGTTTTATTTAGAAAAACTTTTGTAGGGCTCTTATTGAAAAACCCTGTACAGGTGAGTACAGTGCTTAAAAAATTTATGCAGTACAGAGTACAGAGGTGATTAGTGACGTACAGACGATGTGGATAATGTAGTAAATTCAATGTTAGATTACAAGGCAGTAGTTAGATTTGTGACCTTGGTTACATAGACGCATTTTGTACAGATGCAAAATGCTACGCAGGATGCCTCTGGTCGAAAATACGATTGTTCATATGAACAAACCAGTTGCTTCGATACAGAGGCGCCGCGCTGTTAGGGTCTTTAGTTTGTTCTGGCATGAAAAATGTGCCGAAGGAAGGCAAACAGATAATGTTTGTTTCCCCTTAATGCGCATGCACGAAATAGATTGTGTGGGCGGGCAAGCGCGAGTTGCGTGCTGCGACACAATGAAGGGAAAGGGGAAAAAGGGTGGTTTTTGTTTTTCTCGATACAGGATAGGAGAGTTGTACAGGCAAATGTGCGTTTGAGGATATAAACAGATAGAATGTGCGATGTGGTAATTTAGTGGGTTCTTGGTTTTTGGTTTTTGTTTTTTTTTGTATTCATGTACAGGGTAAAGCATGCTTGTTAGATAATAAAAGGTACTGTAAAGTGTGCTTTTAGACGTTAGCTGTTGTTGCTCTATAAGCTAGCACTCAAGATGCCGAAATGCAGAGCAATAAAAATATACGTACAGCATAGAACAAGTAAGCATTTCATTAAAGCAATGAACTGATTGCATGTCCACTGGAGGATATTCATACAGAGTTCGAGGTGACAGAGATTTGTACATTAACTCAAAGTCAGAGAATTTGTAAGGTGGCATATTTGTTGTCAAAATGCCGTTAAAAGAGGGTGTTGAGGTCGTGGTACGTAGGTCTTGTATTAAGAAAGAAATTTAGTAAACATTTAAAAGATAAAAGAAACTACATAGAGAAAATGCGGGAGAGCATTGGGTTAGGGCATGTACAGACACGTTGGTATATTACATACCTCATCCCTGTATAGAAAAGACGTTTTGTATAGTTTACGTTGCAAGCTGTCGCACAGATAAAGGTGCGGTTGAACGATGTACAGATGTTAGGTGAAAAGCTGCAAAGGGACTTGCATTGTGGGGGACATAAAAAAGTGTTCAACCAAGTTAGACTTAGTAAGGATGCAAAACAAACTTGAACCATTGCGTGAATATTGGTGAACTGTTGTTACGTTTAACTTAACATTGTTGGCGCATCTGGCTGTTCGATCAGTGGTATAGGCAGTAAGAAAGGCACAAGAATGATTCCCAGAAGCAGCCAGCAAGTTCATGACAGAGATGAACGCTGGCACTGGCGAGGAGTCAATGATAATTTCGGGGGAAGAGAAATCACCCATTTTTGGACTAAAATGGCTAATTGGTTCTGATCAATTCCCGTATGAAGTGAAAACACCAGAGTTAGAAGGTGTACTCACCAAGAAAAATTGTTAGTTGTACAGCTTAACTCTATGATCCCAGTGTAGTTATATATCAAGACCTTGGGAGATTAAGTGTTGGATGGGATGATCAAATTCCTGTCGAGATAGAAAAAAGATGGACAGAGTTGTGGAATGAGATAGTACTCTTGGAAAGATTTCGCATAGATGATTAGGCACGTTAGGTGAGTCAACTGTAAAGATACATAGATTGATGCTTCAAGTTCAGCATAAGGAGCCGTCATTTATATTCGTACAGATCAGTCAGATCTGCAAGTCAACATGCAAATTGTTGGTGTCAAAGACGGTGACCATTCCGAGGCCGGAGTTGGCGGCACCTGAATTATTGTCTACATTGCTTGGGAAGGTGAAAGAAAGGTGGCAAAGTGCTTCTTACTTCCTATGGTCAGATTCGACAGTGGTACTTGACTGGATAAGAAAAATTCCGTACAGTTTAAAAACATACGTTGCAAATCGTGTCTCGTCAATTCAGACGAACACCGGTGGAAGATGCTAGCACTATGTCAATACGAAAGGCAATCCATCTGATTTGCTAAGTATAGGTGTACAACAAGTGACAACGAGTTTTGGTTAGAGGGCCCAATGTGACTTCGGTAATCACTACCAGAGTGGCCAGAGGAAGGTCCAGTTGAAGATACAAGTACAGAGTAAAATAAGAGTATTTGCAGTCACATTCAAGCCAATGTTGTGCATAAGTGGAAGATTTTAACACGTACGATATCACTGTTAGAATCGCAAATGGATTGGAAAAATTGGTGAATATAGTCAGCTATATGATTCGATTCAACGGTAATTGGTCAGTCAGTCCAACCTTTAAAATAAGGTCAAGCTGAGTAAGAAAGAAGATAGCGAAGACATCGTTAAAGTGGCGTACAGATCTACCGGAGAAGAGCAAGCTAGAGCCGCTCAAACCAATATTAGATGTTAGGGGGTTACTGAGAGTAGGCGGCAGGTAAGATAGGAATATCAATTCATACGAAATGAATCATCCAGCTATAGTTCCCAATGGCTCAAGGTTAGCATGGCTAATTATGGATCACGCACATCGCACCACGAAACATGGTGCAGTACAGATTATGATGCAGTTCGTGAGGCAAATACTGGATCCTGAAACTTCGTAGATACAATTACGAGTTAGAACAGCAGATAAGGTCAGAATTGCCAGCTGTTAGAGTACAGATAGGGAAACCATGTCTACATTGTGGCGTAGACTATGCGGCTCCGTTAAAGATGAAGATCATCAATAGGATGTCAAAGGAGGTCAAATCACCAAAAGCAAATGTTGGGTCGCAATTTTTACGACTTAATAATCGATTTGTCTTCGTTAGCTTTCATTGCTTGTTATGAGCGTATTATAGCACGAAGAGACAGGGGCGAGCGCATGTGCAGTGATAATGGCACTTCTTTCGTCAGAACCAGCAACGAGTTAAAAAGGGTTATAGGAAAATGGACAGACGAGGCAGTAACCCATCTTAAGTGTAAAGGTACAGGGTACAGAGTACAGAGTACCTGCAGCACCTCATCCAGGAAGTATTTATGAGGCCGCTATAAAGTCAATGATTTATCGTCTGGAAAGAATAGTGGGTTTAAAACTGCTCCTGTATAAGGCAATGATTTATCGTCTGGAAAGAATAGTGGGTTTAAAAGTGCTCCTATAAGAGCAGCTTTCAACGTTCTTGATACAGACTGAAGCTAAGCTTAACTTAAGACCGATTCATCCATTGAATGATGATCCATCTGATGTACAGGGTCTTACTCCTGGCCATTTCCTTGTGGGTGAGCCAGCAATATTATCGATTCCATTCGATGCTAGTCAGCAACCAAGTGCAGTAGGTGTACGGCTTTGGACTGATCAGAGGATGCTGAATCATGTTTGGGAAAGGTGGAGTACAGAATACTTGTCCACTCTTCAGCAGCGGAAAAAGTGGCGAGGAGATAAGGAACATTTAAAGATCGGACAGTTAGTAAAGATAGAAAACGAAGGATTTCCTCCAGCACGTTAAGCGCTCGGCAGAATTTGGGAGCTGGTATGTTCAATAGTGGTGCAGACTGAGACAGGGAAGCTGAAACCTCAGGTCTAGAAGATTTGTATAATACCTGTGGAAGCTGAAAAGCTTCAGTAAAATGTTGAGTTAAATTAAGTTATTGATGTATTAAGAAAATTGTAAATTTTGCTGGCACTGTATAATTTCACTCTGATATTTATGTATGTGTGTGAGCCTCACTCCCTGGGTGATCAGTCAGTGAGGTTCAGTTGAAATAACAACCCCAACCAGAGAAGGCGTTGTAGAGTTAGTTAATAAAGATAGTCGGGTTTTTTTTCAATATACTTTTTCCTGAATCTAAAAAAAATAACAGTGTTTTATTCTTCTTGTCCGCAAAATATACAGTTATAGATGCTGTGAATAAAATAAAATGGGATGCGGTGGATATTACAAGTCTGCATTGCGCAGTTTATATTAGTCGGTGTATTGAGACTAAGATACATCATTGGGACTGCTCCGTTCTTTAATCTTTTCTTGCATAAATCTTTGACATTAAAGTGCCGGTCGCAAATGAACAATTTCTTTTTTCAATCATTTTTCACGCCAGATTTGACCTATTGCCAAATCTGATGAATGAAACTTCAAAAGTTTCACATAAGTATTATGTCGTCTGGATCGTTTACAACCAAGTACATTTGTATTCCCGATTTAACAAAATATTTGGAGTTCATAATAAATATGACGTATGTATTTCAATAAATAAGCAGGCTAATTAAAAAAATTGAGGATATCTACAAAATGCTAAAAAATGTATTCCTTTTATCATTCATTAACTTCTTCATGTGCGCACAAGCAGCTCGTCCGAAGAAATATGAATTTATTGTATTATTGATTGTAGCGAAAAAAGCGTTTTTTTTTTATTTTTTCTCTCTTGTGTGGGACTGAGTATAAATAGTACGCCTAAGTTTAAGAATGTGTTCAAATCCTTTGCACAATACATATTTCTTTTTCACGTTTGACCAAGGTTTCTAAAATGAATAAAAAACAGTTTCCAAATCCTTTCAAAAATGATGAACAGAAAACTGTTACCAAAACATCTTTATCCCTCAATCTTATGTATTATCTTCTACTTGAAAAGGAAATATTTGCAGCAAAAAGATTCATTTTTGCCTTGCCGAGCACATATGTATCTGCTTGAGTGAAGAAATCAAAATGGTTCCCTGATGTTATCATTTGTTGTCCCTTTTCGTGTCTCTTGCTTCTTGAGTAGTTATTTCTAGTCAAAACAAAAAAATGTTCAATGTGGAATGGGTAGTGACATCTATCCAGGTAAGATTGAAACGATCTTGATTCTTCTACGAATAGAAATAAAAAAAAAATAAAAAATAAACAGCTGGCGCGACAGCTCGGGATGAGCCAAGGCCTAGCTTCTCGCAACCATTCATGCTGTGCGTGTTACATTTTTCGCATGAATGGAAGGGACCTACAATTTATTGCCGACTCCGAACGGCGAGGTGAGAAGCTCTTTCATGACAAATTATACTCCCGGAGGATATTCCCCGACGAGAGGTGGTACCGCGAAAAATGTTTGATGTTTTCCTGGCTGGGGCTTGAACCCACGCAGCTCGGTCAGCAGTCCAACGCACTAACCACTGAGCCACGGCGCCCATGTATAGAAATAATAGAAATAATAAAAATAAATAGCTAGCGCGACAGCTCGGGATGAGCTTCTCGTAACCATTTATGTTGTGCGTGTTACATTTTTTCCCACGAATTGAAGGGTCGTACAATTTATTGCCGATGCCAAACGGTGAATTGAGAAGCTTTTTCATGACAAATTGTACTCTTGGAGGTTCGTCATTCCCCGGCAAGAGGTGGTGTGACGAAAAATATGCGGTGGACATGGCTTGAACCGAAGCCGCTCTCGCAGCAATCCAACGAACTAACCACTGAGCCACGGCAACAACTGCGTTTTACTTAATGATTACATGAATAGTTGCGAGCAGTTTTGACAGTACAAAGCAAATTCCTTTCGGGTTCTGTTCTGGCCCTATGAGTATAAGTGACCTACACATGTATACAAATAAACTGAAATTCAATGAATTTTGGTTTGTTTTGGCCTTTTAAAATTCATAGACATTATTTACATAGACATATTCTCATTTGATGATACCAAGGACCATATAACAACCATATCATATGTTTTGTTTTTGATAATACCTTAAACCCTTCAATAAGCGGGCTAGTGCATTCACCCCAATTATCAATGTAGTATGCCACTAGTACTACTAGAGTAGTACTGAGAGTGGTCTGGTATCTAAATTGCTATTCACAATGTGGAATGCGTTGCTTACGACAACCCATCACATGGAACGCATTCCATCGCTTCCTTCAAACGTCAAATGCCAAATGTCAACAAATGCAATTTAACTGATTTTGGTATTATTGAGACGGAGTTTTGACTGAGAAATAAAATATTTTTCGGAACCTTAGCTGCTTCTTGGAAGTATCTTTTTCTGATTGATAATTGAAGTAAAAAAGTAGTAAAATGGCTCGTCACGGAATGGATCGTAATTCCCTGAAATATACGGGGAACATTTGTTGAATATGGATATGTAGCCAAAAATAGGCTCTGTGGAGCCCCAGCACATTGCAACCCAAAAGATCTTTTATTGTAAAGCAAGTTCTCCTACAACTGAGGAAAATTTTGCTAGTGTCTTTCAAGCAGAGATCCTTACCCTTCGGGAAGCCTGCCGTATGCTGAAAAATTTTTCAACACCCATCTAACATAGTACTTTCTTCAATGATAGCCAAGTCGCTATCAAAGCTATTGATTCAGCCACTATATTCTCAAAACTGGTAAAGCAATGCCAGAAGGAGTTAAACCAACTAGGAGTTCAGTGGAGGGTGACTCTCACGTGGATCCCAGGCCATAGTAAAATTGACGGCAACGAAAGAGTCGATGACTTGGCCAGACTGGAATTAGCCCTTGACGACTCACTAGCGGAAGTTGTTAATATCCCGACAGGAGCCGTTAAAGCCAATATTCAACGCCAATTATTTATGATGCCCAACCAAGCGTAGAACAGGCTTAACAATTGCGTCATTTCAAGGAAGGTCTGGCTCCGGTTACAACAAACAAAAAACAATCGAACTACTAAGCAGATCAAGACCAGATATTGCAAAAATCGTAGCCACTGGCCAATAGGAGACCACGCAGCCATGCTAAGTATCCTCCACAACAGTTTCTGCCGTAGTTGCAAAGATAGTAGCGAAAAACAATCTTTGCATCATTTCCTTAGTAAATGTCCAGCCCTAGCGAGGGTCAGGCAGCCCACTCTAGGAAAACCCACCTTTGACGACCTCAAAGATATTTCCAAGAAAAAGATTTGGTGAACTAATCCTTTTCCTTAATTCCACAGGTTGGATTTAAATATCTTTGTCTATTAGTTTATAACACCCGCGAACAACCAGGTCAAATGAGTTGTATCGGCACATATCCGACAGACTGATGCCCAGCTCGTTAAGATGGTAGTTGAGTGCAGAATGTCCTGTAAGGGAAGTCCGTGAGGTGCTTAGCTTAGTGCGTTTGCCCGAGTCGAATGCTGAGCGGCAGGAAAGCGCGGCGAAGTTCTAGTAAATTGGTGGTTTTCTCGCACAATGGGGGCTCTTGATTGCACTAACATTAAATTGCAATCCCCTGGCGGGAATTTGATATGTTTGTGAATTTAAAAATACTCTTCAAATTGTAATTCAGTTTATTATTTCTGGCAACTGATGCGTTTTCTGTCTATTTCCCTGTCAAATACGTCTATTTTTCTGTCAAATACGCGTCAATCGCTCCAATTGGTCGAATCGTCGATTTAACGCTTAAAACTTTCATTGGAAATTAAACCGACGAAAACTTTTGTCAATAATAGGACGAGATTTAATAAATTCGAAAATCGATCTAGTGTGCTAAATCTTGATTTAAGTGAAACTCGATTTAGGGGGTTAAATCGAGATTTAAATCGAAGTGAATAATATGGCCGTAAGAGTTCTAAAATATTTTTTTAATATTTCAGCCTCAAAAAATCATTTTGTAGCAGGGCTATTTTACACAGCACATATTTAATACACACAGCACATATTTTATACACACATGGCACACATTTCGTATTAATTTCACACACAGCACATATTTTATACACACATGGCACACATTTCGTATTAATTTCACACACAGCACATATTTTATACACACACGGCACACATTTCACACACAGCACATATTCTGTACCAAATACACACAGCACACATTTTGTATTAAAGCCACACACAGAACATATTTTGTAACAAATTCACACACACGGCACACATTGCTGATTTTATAAGGAAATTTCATTAAGGATAGGATTCGCATCCACTTTCTGTAAAATATTACTCAAGTAGTTCTAAATAAACGGACTTATTCTGATTGGATTGGATTAAGTTAAGTTTGACTTTCATTGCGAGTTTACTTTAGAACACTGTGTACGGTTTCCCGGACCAAGTTGTTCTAGAGAATTAAAATTCGATCGGAAAAGGAGCGAAAGTTCACCCCAGTGTACGGTTTCCCGGACCTCTGGTGTTTAGTCTACGGGAAGGTAACTAATAATTTTTTTTTTATACGGAGAATACCTTTGTGTACGGTTTCCCGGACCAAAGGCCATTCTCTAACTGTGAGGCGGAGTAATATACCCTCTTACAATTTCGTTTATCGTTGTGTTGTGACTATGATAAATTTTCCCTTTAAATTTTGAACCACGGCGGCCCGAGTGAATTACCCCACTTTCGAGTTGAAGAATTTCTTCGACGATTACCTCGAAATTATTAATGTCCAGTAATTTATTTCAACAACCATCCGTTCCTTTTACTATGTACAATAATACAATGAATATTCATGAACAAATTTAACCATATATCCACTTTTATTTGCTTCTTTAATAACGACTCGTAACCAAATTTGTTCCCGACTAAAATACCACAGAAATACCAGATTGAGAATAGTAATAAAATTCGAGAGTCGAATGCGATGCAACACATTCGAGAGTTGACAATTAGGGATACGAGAAAGTGTTCGCAAAACCGACTTTCGGAATAAGAAAACTTGATTTTAGTGAGATGCGAGTAGCAAATACTAGATTGGGAATTAGGGTGATTGTGAAAGGTTCCACCAGGAATACGTTGTACTCGTATTCAAGGTATCTAAACTTAAAATTCCCTTCGGAATATACATTTAAATTCTTTCGAGTCGCCGTCAAAACGTCTCCCATTAGTTTCATCTGCCGTCACAAAAAGAATTTTCAAGTAATCCCTACAGTAATCCTAAAAATTTGTTGAATTGGATACTCTGCAATTCCCCAGAAACTAAAAGATAATCCAGCATCCTTAACGATCTCATTTTGTCGCACGACATCAAAAGCTAAGTGCACATTCCGACGACTTTCCTTTTCTGACCACCATAAGAGAAGAGAAGTGGCTTCGTTGCCAAAAACTATTCTCGCAGCCAACCAGTCTTGTCTCGGAACAGTCAGCCCGCCGTAAAAATTATTCAATAATGCGAATGAAAGCGAATCCTTGCGCTCCGTTTTTTCGACTGCTTCTTGTTTTAATTTTTTGCGGTGGGCGCGAGGACTAATCTCGTTTTCGAGTTTCTTCAATAATCACTTTCCAACAAATAAAGCTTTGGAATGAATTACTCGTGGACGGAATTAAAGAGTTACGTCAAGAATTAATGAAAATTGAACTATAAAAGAAAATTACAAAACCAAAATTCAATTATGAATGGCCTGGGAAAAGAAGGAAACGTTTAAGTTGAAGAGTCAACTTCCAAGGAGTCGTTAAATATTGTTCAGTAGCGGACAAGCTGAAAATCGAAAGGGCTTGCCTTATTTTATTGATTTGGGAGAGGTGACGTTAACTTTTGTTGGTGTGGCTTGTGTTTGAATGACTTGAGAACTTCAACAGGAGAGATCAAAGGGAATTAGGACTCAAGGGAACAAATTAGGTAATATAAAGTTATAATGAGTTACAACTCATTACACAACAAAAGTTCAATGTAAAATGACTTGTGGCAGCAGACTTTACCGTCAAAGGCTGGTCGAGAATTATCTCAACGGAACAAAAGAATATGGTGAGGTTTTTAGGGAAAACGAGTTTAAATTAATTTTGTCCATTAAGCATTCATCCGTCAATATCTCCTTATGGGAAGCCCAATCCCGTTTTTGGAAGTCTTATAAGTGTCGGTCGCCTTGGCTCAGTGGTTAGTGCGTTTGAATGCTGTGGAAGGTGCGTAGCTTCTAGTCCCAGTTATATCCACCGAACATTTTTCGCCATCTGGAGTCGACAATAAATGTAAAGTTCCTTCCATTCGTGCGAAAAATGTAACACGAACAATGGCTGAATGGGTGCAAGAAGCTAGGCTTTGGTTCTCCCCGGGCTGCCGCGTCAGGTATTTACATATTTTTCGAACTGTAAAATCGCCGAAAATAAACTAGCTAGGATAAACAGCGACTCAGATTGGAATCGAGGGGTTCGTATTATTAAGTCTCGGTATATCATGCCCTTGATAACCTGAAAAAACTGACAGTTGAAGCGGAGAGACAGATATCTTCCTGGGATGCATGGTCCAGTTATTATGTCAAGAACAGAGGTGTGTTATTTTTCGATTACATTTTGAGCTCAAACATTATTTTTACGCAGGGTATTCTCAACAGTTTATACAGTTATGGACAAAACAATAAGACCAGTAGGAAAAACTCAAAACAAGTAATCCTTTCTGATTGAAATTAAATTAACTGTAACAATTTGTCGTGATATTTTTCTTTGTTGGTAATGGTACTCTATTTTAAGCAACAAATACATTGAAAGAAAAACGTAAACAAACGTGAAGGAACTGCTACGACGTGCGGACATAATAATAAGACCATGTTACTTGTGCCTATTTTTTTGGTTGCGAGAAATAAGTTTCTCTTTTATTTTTCAAGTATACTACGGTAAGTTTGATTCGAAAGGTCATACAGGAAGGAAAATCACAGCGAGAGGTGGCCAAACTTATTTGGAGATCAAAAACTTTTGTTTTTCATGCCTTACAGACCCCAAAATCCAATACACCAACAGGTCGACCACGAAAAACAACCCCGAAAAGATGATGCCCAAATCAAACGCCTATCCAAAAAAGACCCGTTTAAGTCAGCTGCAGATATTAAACGTGAACTGGACTTGCTAGTCTGTTCTAGAACTGTGCGGAAGAGACTAGAAGAACAACATCTCTTCGGAAGAAGTCCTAGGGAGGTACCACTTCTTACCAAAAGGCACCGAAAGAATCGTATTCAATTCGCAAAAGAACACCTATAATGGATAGGCCCAGAAAACGAAAAAAAAAAGGCATAATATTCTTTGGTCCGATGAATCCAAAATAAATTTGGTGTGATCAGGTTCAAAGGCGTTCAAAGAATGCAGCTGGTATGCACAGTACACCAGCAAAAGTGTCCAACATGGAGGCGGCAGTATTATGGTTTGGGGATGTTTTTCGTGGTATAGTGTAGGCCCACTTGCCAAGCCAAAATATTGGAGGAGGTCATGCTCCCGTATGCTGAGTGGAAGATGCCACTAAAGTGGCAGTTTGTGCACGACAACGACCCGAAGCATACGGCGGGCAAAGTAAAAAGGTGTCTGGAAGACAATAATATTGATCCTATGGTCTGGCTCTCCCAATCTCCAGACCTCAATCCCCTGGAAAATTTGTGGGCAATTGTAATAAAGTCTCTTGGTGCCGAAAAGCCCAGAAATAAAGAAGTGTTGTGGAGCAAAATCCAAGCAGCTTGGTACGCCACACCGACAAGCAATTGCCACTCACTGGTCGGGTCCATGCCGAGAATGTCTGTGCAGTGATTGAAAATAAAGGATATTCTACGAAATATTAAGAATATTAAAAAAAAATTCCAAAATTAATTATGAATTCCCAAAATTTTGTATACATATACATGTCTTATTAGAAAAAATTTAATTTTTTTTTTATAACACTGAATTTTTCTTAATTTATTATGAATTACTTTTACTTTCTGACATTTAAATAAAAATAAAATCAAAAGTTACAAAATATTTGAGTTTTCAATCAAATTTAAAACGATATTCGGTGGTCTTATTGTTTTGTCCATAACTGTATATTTACCCCACAATAGGTAGCATTACTGGAAACTGTTTAATAGGCAAGCATGCAACCGAGCTTGGCATGTACTCAATGACTTTCGTAAAAGATATATAGATAAAGAAATAGAAGAAGCTGTTCGTCACCTTCTTCGTCCCTACCAAGTTCTCTCCCACAAAAGAAAAAAAACTCACTTAAAAAAACTCATAATAACAACCTTACTTACTAACTTAAGGGGGCGCTATATTCCGGGGTGGACCTGGGCTACAACGAGCGTCTACATCGATCTTTAGCCAGCTGCCTTCATTTATGCACGCCAAGCTGGTAGAAGTCCCATCCCAATTGCGTGCGTCACCTGAGCCGCGGTTTTCCTCTATTGCACCGTCCCTTGGGTGTGGATTCAAAGATTCTCCGGGCCAAAGAATTGGTGTCTATTCGCTCTACACGACCTCAGTCATTGGACCGTTCAGTCTTCTAGCTAAGTCGATATCGCTGTACAGCCCGTACAGTTCGTCGTTGTTCGTCTCCTCCTCCACTCTCCGTCTATGCAGATGGGACTGTCTATTGTAAAGTTCTCCCCGAGGCGTCGGTTGACAGCATATATTTGGTCTTGCCATCATTGACCGCTAAACCCATCTTCGCCGCTTCCGTCTCAATACTCACGAACGCGCCAGTGACACCACGCTGCGTTCTTCTAAATTTGTCTATATCGTCTGCGTATCTGAGTAATTGGACGGACTTTTGAAAGATTGTGCAGTTCGTTTCTAAATCGCCTGTTCTTCTTAGAATAGAGATAGAGTTGGGTAAGCCTGCTTGATGGTAAGATATTTGCCATACTTTATTATAAAGGGATGAAGGTTTTTGTAACTCTATTATCTTACACATAAACAAAAGGATACAGTATCGTTTTAGAACTTTATCAAAATACATACATATTATATAGTGTTGAGAAATGTAAAATGCCTAATTTTTGTTTTTTGCCTTTTTTAATAATCGAATGTTAATTTGTTTATTTACCCTATGGTTCGATAGTGGGTTTCTGTATTGTTTACTTATTATTGACGATGATATCATTTTGTTTCCCTTTGCCATAAAATCAACGGTGAAACGCTCTACATGAACCGTTGATTTGGGCATGGGTTGGCTTCTTGCTGCGATGTGGTGCATTTTCTCGCTCTCTTGTCTAGCAACCACCAACCACAAAACATCTTCCCACGATCGAACCAGCAGCGGGAACAAATTGTCTTGATCGAATTGAAATAAAATCATTATAACGTTTTGGATAATCGTGTTTTCTATTCGTACATTTCGCTATCATATAATATGTTGTTGTTTAGTACCTGGCGAATCTTTTCAGACCGTGGACATGTCGAACAATGTTGTTCAATGATACGCTGAGCTTTCGCCGATTCACTGAATGGCGTTTGAACAAATATTTCACACACATATGTATAAATACATGTCAGTATGCAAAGTTCTTATTTGCACACCTCTTGTAGTGCCACACTACACATAACATAATACGATATACAAATTACGCCACAATAAACACACAGCGAGTTCATTCATTGATATCTGAGCGCAGCACTCCATGTACGCTTGAATATTTCGAAACAAGAAACCGCTCGAAATTAACGACGCGACAATGTGCCAGATGCAGAAACGTTGGCATCGAAGTTCGTCAACATTGTATTAGATTTCTTTTTGACTCGCGTGCAATATTGTATGTTTACTCGATATGATTGAACTTTTATTTTGATTGCTCGACATTTTTGTACTAAGTTAGTCATAAGCTAGCATGTAAGAAATTTTGTATAAATAGGGTAAGAATCTGAAAATAAAGCGGAGACGATTTGGTTCACGCGACATACGCAGACCTTTTTTTCTTTCATTTCGGCTCTTTAGCCAAACCTTAAAACGGCTCAGGATAGCCTTAATAATAATCCAAAAACTAGGCACCCAAACCCTCGTTACATGGCGATCCTGCCAATACGGGCCAATAACGTTATTTAAGAGATTCCCCCCACCAGTGGCAAGGGTCTCTGATGAATAACTTAATAGACAGAGTAGGCGAAAAAGCCACTACAGAAGTATCGCAGAACATAGCAGCAACATCAACAGAGGCAGCCGCAGCAAAATCTGGAACCCAAGAAACGAAACTGTAAAAGGAGAGGTCAACAAGTACGATATAGAGAGGAGCTGGGAAATTTATACAGGCTTAGAAAATTATATAAAAACAAGGAAAAACACTCAATGTAAATCATAAATCAAAAAATAAAATGTAATATTGTGTTTTATATTAAATAAAGAATACAAAGAAAAAATTTTTTTTATATAATGGGAGGACAAAACTCCAAAGAAGACATAATTGTTAATTCAGGGTCGAACACTAAAAACGACCATATTATAGACATTTTATTTCTGGTAGCAACCATTTTATGCATAATAATGTTAATAAAGATTGTAAAAAATGCGTTAAAAAACAAAATAAGTAAGATAGTACATCAAGAAGTAGTTCGAGTAAATAATGTATAAAAAAAAAAAAAAATTTAAACTTTTGATCCTAAGAAATAAATAGCAAAAAAAAAAAATAAAAATTGTTTGGTATTGCCTTTTAAAAAATGTTAAATTCTATAAAAGAAATTACTCAAATACTAAGAAATCTTGAAAAAAACGCCAAAAAGGATATACAGTAACAGTTTCTTGCAAGACAAGGAGGGAGAAATAACGAAATTAGTATTAGAATTTAAGATAAAATCAAAAAAACTTACACATGATGATATCATAATAGACACTTTTTACAAACAAGTTAAAGAATCTAGAGAAATATTAAAATCAAAACGAGAAGCATTAATAATATCAGGTCTAAGCCCGGTAAAAGAGAAGTCTGAGACAATTGCGATGTTTGACATAATAACGACTTTAAAAATAATACCCGAATATAACGGAGAACTTGATCGGTTAAGCAACTTTCTGAATTTGGTGCAATTTGTACATGACACGCTTAAGGATGACAATGAAAAGCAAAAGCTATTCAAATTCATAATAGGTACTAGATTATCAGATAAGGTCAGAAACAAACTGAACACTGAAATAGCTCCAAAAAATATTAATGAACTAGCGACGACTCTCAAAAAACTGTTCAAAAGTAATAAAAGTGCACTTCAATTGCAAAACGAGCTAGGTAGAATAAGTCAGGGAACTAGGAACACTAAAAATTACGCAGCACAAGTAGAAGCAATAGTGACTGAACACAATAATATACAGATAACAGAGCAAGGAGAAGAAGGAAGGACGGTGATAACAAAACTAAATGACCAATTAGGGATGAATGCATTCAAAATTGGTATAAATCAGCCAACGCAATCAACTGTATTCGCAGCTAGACCAAAAACACTCAGCGAGGCAGTTCAGTTAGCTTCGGAATTAGATAGTTCAGGTGGAACAGCTCAGATAAACCATTACAATTCAAATCAATTTAGAGGAGGAAATATTTTTCGAGGTAATCGGACGTTAACAAGAGATTTTAATAGGAACTCGAATCAAAGATTTAGGGAAAACCGGAGATTTTACAACAGTAACGTCAATAGATTCAGAAGCAACAGTGGATTTGCACAGAACGACAATAACCCTAGGCCCAGCAATAATGGTAATGGCAACCGATTAAACAATGGTAATAGACGCAATAATAACGTTGGATCTAATTGGAATCCAAAAAATCAAAATAATAGGCGAGTTAATTATATTGAGAGTTCGGGAAACGAGCAGATAGTCTCCGAAGGCCTGAGAGACTCAGAATACCATTTGGAAAACCACCACTAAAGTAAATTCTTCTTCAATAATTATTAATGACAATGAGTATATAGTACCAATGATAGCAAGACTACCCAGTCAAACTATAGAAGTGGCGGCAAGAACGCAGATATTACATCCATTAGAGCTAAATATATCAGAAGATAGTATCATTCTTAACCAAGAGGTTCAAACAGGTATATTTATAGCGAACGCTATTGTCCCTGCTAAAGGAATAGTTCATACAGCACTTTTAAATACTTTAGAACATAACGTTGTTATAAAAGAACTCAAACCAAAAGTAATACCTTTAAAAGAATTTCATATAGTTAACCTAAAGGATAATTATGAGAAAAACAAAAAAAAGAACCAATATGCTAGATTACTAAAATAACTAAATATAAATGTAAACGACGAGAAAGCTAAACAATCGATTTTAAACATATGTGAGGAGTTCGCAGATGTCTTCCATCTAACAGGAGACTCATTGACAGTCAACAATTTTTACAAGCAAACAATTTCCTTAACGGATAACCAACCAGTTTATATAAACAATTATAGACTACCTCAATCACAATTAGAAGAAATAGATAGACAGGTGAACAAACTTATAAAAGAAAACATTATAGAACCTTCTGTAAGCCCATTTAATTCCCCATTATTAGTAGTACCAAAGAAAGAGATCGATGGAGAAAAGAAATGGCGTTTAGTAGTAGATTTCCGTCAATTAAACAAGAAAATAGTGGATGACAAGTTCCCGCTAACAAGATTGGACGACGTCCTGAACACGCTAGGAAGAGCAAAATATTTCTCAACGCTAGATCTAACTAGTTCTTTTCATCAAATCGAGTTAGACAAGACTTCTAGACCACTTACAGCATTCTCAACAAACAAAGGACACTTTCATTTCAAACGGCTACCCTTCGGATTAAAAATTTCCACAAATTCATTTCAGAGAATGTTATCGATAGCATTGTCAGGACTCAATGCAGAAGCTTTTCTCTATGTCGATGACATAATCGTGTTCGGATGTAGTCTAAAGCATCACAATCAAAATTTAATCAAAACGTTACAAAAATTACGGAAATTCAATTTAAAATTGAACCCTCAGAAGTGTAACTGGCTCCAAACAGAAGTCACATATTTAGGCCATTTGATTACAGATGAAGGAATCAAAACAGATCCAAAGAAATATAAAACCATAGTAAATTATCCTATACCCGCAAATGCAAAAGATGTAAAACGACTCGTTGCATTTTGCAATTATTACAGACGCTTCATAAAAAATTTTGCTTGCATTGCTAAGCCACTGAATTTACTTTCCAAAAAAGGAGTAGAATTCATTTGGAACAACGATTGTCAAAAAGCATTTACCACTTTAAAAGAAAAACTAATCAACCCCCCAATACTAAGATATCCGGATTTTGAAAAACCCTTTATAATAACGACAGATGCTTCTAATTCGGCACTGGGAGCGGTGTTATCTCAGGGAGAAATTGGTAAAGATCTACCAATCTCATATGCCAGTAGAAGTCTAAATAAGCATGAACTAAATAAACCTATCATCGAAAAAGAACTACTTGGAATACACTGGGCTATAAAATATTTTAGACCATATGTTTATGGAAGAAAATTCATTGTAGTTACAGATCATAGACCATTATTTAGCCTCTTTACGCACAAAAACCCATCATCTAAGCTAACAAGAATGAGATTAGATCTATCAGACTACACTTTCGATATACAATACAAACAAGGCTCGATGAACACAAATGCAGATGCATTATCACGAATAAACTCGGATGTACTTAAGGAAATGATTTCTACATCAAACGTGGATATAATAACAAGAGCAAAAGCAAAGGAATTAAGTAAAGATAAAGATAATGGCGAAGCACCCAAAAGAAATACTTTAGACGTAAAGCCTGATCAACTTTACTCGTGGGAATGTGTATCCTTATCAGAAATCAAAAACGTACGTAAATTAAAATGTAAAAGTATGCTCAATAATAATTATGCTCATTATGATTTCCCAATAATAACTGTCGACAGTAATAAAAATATAATTGTAGAATACAGCGATAAACCATATCTAGACTTAGGACAGATTTTGGAGAAGCTTGTATTAGAAATGAATAAGGGAAATATTGAAAAATTGGCCATTGCAAAGAATGATGAAATATATGAGCACGTAACGATTAATGAATTTAAAGACATATATAACAAGCTGCAGCAAAAGAAAAATAAAGAGCAAAAGAAAAATAAAGAGCAAAAGAAAAATAAAGAGCAAAAGAAAAATAAAGAGCAAAGGAAAAATCAAGGAAAACATGTAAAAACAAAGTTAAAAATATTGATATATCAACCACCACTCAGAATAGAAGAAAAAGGAGAAATGGATAGATTAATAAAGGAATTCCATGACACACCTCATACAGGAGGACATTCAGGAATAAAAAGAACCATAAACAAAATAAAACAAAGATATTGTTGGAAAAATCTAAATAAGATGGTGAAGAAATATGTCAACGAGTGTAGAGTATGTGCACAAAGTAAGCAGATTCGAAATACTAAAGAGAAAATGATGATAACTGAAACACCAACACGAAGTTTTGAAATAGTATTAGCAGACACAGTTGGACCACTCAGACCAAATGCAAATTCGATAGCAAAGGCTTTAGTCGAACATTTCATACTAAGACATGGAAACTTCAAGACTTTAAAGACAGACATGGGAACAGAGTTTCTCAATGAAGTAATGAGGAATATTAATGACTTATTTGGGATAACTCACGTAACATCAACCCCCTACCACCACGAAACAGTGGGATCAATTGAAAGAAATCATAGAGTGCTGAATAAATATCTCTTAGCTTTTGCAAAGGAAGATAATTGGCACGAGTGGATGCCTTATTTTGTGTTTAGTTATAACACAACACCACACTCCAGTATAGGAATACCACCTTTTGAATTAATATATGGTAGATTAGTAAACCTTCCGGAAGATATATATAATTACACTATAAACCCAATATACAACTTAGAAGATTATAGTTTAGAATTAAAATTTAGATTAGGCCAGATTGGAAAAATATCTAAGGATTTATTAGAGAAAGCTAAGTTAAAGAGAAAGAAATTAGTGGACAAGAGTTCAAACCCTTTACAAATTAAAGTAGGAGACTTAGTATATTTGAAAATAGGAAATAAGAAAAAATTAGATTTACCATACAAGGGACCTTATGAAGTAGTAGAGTTAAAAGGAGTAAACACTAGAATTAAAATAAATGGAGAAATTAAAGAAATACACAATAATAGGTTAAAGCGATTTAGTCAGGTAAAAGAAAGATAAATGACAAAAAAAAAAAAATTTTTTTTTCTACACAAATTTTTTTTTTTTTTTTTTTTCCCCGAAAGAGTGAGGATGTAGTGCCACACTACACATAACATAATACGATATACAAATTACGCCACAATAAACACACAGCGAGTTCATTCATTGATATCTGAGCGCAGCACTCCATGTACGCTTGAATATTTCGAAACAAGAAACCGCTCGAAATTAACGACGCGACAATGTGCCAGATGCAGAAACGTTGGCACCGAAGTTCGTCAACATTGTATTAGATTTCTTTTTGACTCGCGTGCAATATTGTATGTTTACTCGATATGATTGAACTTTTATTTTGATTGCTCGACATTTTTGTACTAAGTTAGTCATAAGCTAGCATGTAAGAAATTTTGTATAAATAGGGTAAGAATCTGAAAATAAAGCGGAGACGATTTGGTTCACGCGACATACGCAGACCTTTTTTTCTTTCATTTCGGCTCTTTAGCCAAACCTTAAAATGGCTCAGGATAGCCTTAATAATAATCCAAAAACTAGGCATCCAAACCCTCGTTACACTCTATTTTGAGAGGAAAAACTTTTTTGCTAGTTTAATTAATTTTAATTTTGGTGATCAATGCATTTTAAATAAGAAGATTTTTTTTTCTTTTATTAATTATGCATTAGAAGAAATTTTTTTGCTTCAAGTGAGGGTGTACGAATATGAGTTTCGCTAATCATTATCATCATCATAAGATTAGTTCAGATTAAAGATTTATGTATTTCAATTCGTTAGCAATATCTGTACACTCGTATAATATTTTACAAATCTTATATAGCATGACAAGAGCCGTCTGCGAGGAAGTCGAACATAGAAAATGGCGCAGTTCGACATTATTTCCAACAACTAAGGCTGGGTCATGTAGAGCGGATGGACACCAATGCTCCGACCCGGAAAATCTTCGTCCCGAGGGACGGAGCAGTAGAGGAAAACCGCGACTCAGGTGGCGCACGCAAGTGGAAGGGGACCTTAACCAACTTAGCGTGCGAAACTGGAGGCAGCTGGATAAAGATCGAGCTGGCTGGAGTAGCTTGTTGGTTGAGGCCCAGGTCCACCCCGGACTGTAATAAGTAAGTAAGTAATTTAAAGTTTTGTCTACGGAGATAACTATTCCGTTGTCCATTCCGCAGGTCCCCGTCGTAAAATTTTCTTGTTTCTTTTCTTAACACTGGATCCGTTTGTTTGATTTTTCTATGTATCTCTAGATAAGTAATTTTGACAGTGATGCTTAGGTTATTGCCCGCAAGTTCTGTAGTTATCCAGGAATTCAAGATTATGTTCATTCATATGTACATAGACCTTAGTCTGTAGATCTTAACCCTTCAGCGAACGCGCAGTCTACGATTGTAGACCACCCTTTAAAATTTTTATTTAAAAATATATAAATACATTCATGTTGGAACTAGTAGATATGTTTGATAATAGATAAGAATGCTTACTGAATAAGTATTGACACATAAAATATCATAACACCCAAGTTAAAATGGTATACGATCGTATGCCACGCACCTACTACCGACTAAGGAAATATAAGAAATTGGCTTGCGAGTACTGCCTTTAAATTTATATGTACGAGCCTCCCCTTCAACTCATCTTAGAAGGACCTACTGAAGAAAATATGCTTCAAACAAATCGATTCAACTTTCAGCAAATGACTTTGAAACATGCTTCCACAGTGTATAACACTGTCAATATGCAAATTTCTATCGCTTACACAATACCGACCAGCGATATCCTTGTACAACCTTGCACCACAACTCAAACGCACTTGACGTTAATCCCTGGAAAATTACCTTTTCATATTCTTCTATACTACTACACCAAGTCTGACCATGACCGCCTTTGCCGCTCTGGATCCCTCACTGTGTCTGAACCACGAATGTTACATCGCATCCGTTTCCATCTCGGAATAATTTAGATTTCCATTTCCTCCTGTTCGCCCATGAGAGCAGAGACAACCGAAAATGAGAACAGAAATTATCATATTAATGGCATGGTCTTTTAAGCAAATTAGTTTAAATTAGCAAGGCTCTGGGCACATTCAAACACGTACCGTGAGAAAAAAAAAAAATTCCCTTGCAGAAAAGAGGAAAACAAAATAACAGAAACGAACACAGATCCTTGTAGCTAAATAACTCAGAATAATATGGAAATCGTCACCATATACCACTAGGAACCCGCACTGCCCATCTGATACATCAAATAATTACATACATACTCCAAGGCATCACAGGTATCAAAAAATTGTCAGCACAAAAAAAAATCTGAAACAAAACTTGTTACTTTTTGTCCTGAGTTCTTCCTGAAATTGGTTCGCCCGCCATTCATTGCACTATGGACTTTGCTTAACCACTCATCGCTCGCAACTTAATTAGCTGTGAATTAAGTTTCCGCAGCAGAGTCTCCCAGGCAAGTAAGCGATTAGATACATATTCAGTTCGGCCCATATCTGACCACCATCCGGGCCACCACTATATCCGCAGTAAAAACACTGAGCCATGTTAAAGCGCAAAAAAGACAAAATTATCTGTCTAAACGTTTAATTCAAACCCTTTTAACAGCAGCTATGAGAAGACGACTACGATGGCCATAATATTAAGGATACTCTGCTCCGTGTGCAATGGGAACGTTTCGCTTTGTACCAACGTGCAAAATTGTGCTCGCCAATTAAATAAACGACAAAGAGCGATGCGCGGTAAAGTAACCGGATGTAAGAGAACCGGCAGACATTTTCTCTAGCAGAGAATTGTGGCACTGCAGTACCACGAAGACCTTAAATCTCCAAATGAATGAGACCTTGTGAATGCTGTGTTTAATATTTCTCCTTTCTGTCGGATACTAGGAACAGTTAGCCTGTCCATTCATAGCCTGTCCATGTAACTGGGTCCATGTAGGTGTGCGTGTTTTGAATTGTTTTTTTAATTTTCCATCAGTAATAAGGAAAAAGGAAACTCTTCCAATAACAAGAAACTATCAAGGATTTCAAGTTTTTTTGCTATCCTCCTATTCAAGGCATATAACTTTAGCACACGAAATCTTTAGAAGGGCAAAGAGTGTTTTACTAGCAGAAAATTACGGGAATTCGTTGATTCTGCTATCCGTACGCCCTTGATGGGTAGATTTCTGCTCTATTTTTTCGCCTCGCTTTGTTTCATTCCATCGAGTTGTTTTTAATTTTGCAGGCTATGGAATTTCTTTTGTAACTTTGGTTCATAAAAGAATTTAAGTAGGAAAGTTGTGAAAGCGTATCACCTATATATTAAAAGTTTAACGAACATTTATGTAGAAAAAATACAAAAAAAAAAAAAAATAATATAATACAATAAAAAATTGTACTTGAAAACATGAATTCATAAAATTAAGTCCCTTTTCAACGCAAGAATTTTGTCTTGCCCTGATAACAAAAAATCAAATCAATAATGGGCTAACACAGGTAAGTATGTATGTACAATAATTAAAAAAACAAATCAATGTTGTTTCAATCAAATTTTATTACGACAGTAGTACCTAACTTGGCAGGCTTGGTAAACACGATATATGTATGTACATACTTAAGGCGTCTTTATTTTTTCAACTGGGATACGGAATTTATTTATTTATTTATTTACTAGCTGATACCCGCGACTACGTCCGTGTGGAAGACGTCTTATTCTTCCCTATATCCTTCCCCAGGTTTCAAGACAGTGATGAGTAAGTATAGACTCTCAATTTCTCATATTAATTCTTTAAGGCGTCCCTTTAAACATCATTCCTGGTTTTCTTTCCGGCTCGAGGATGACCATGCTGTCAGTTGAATTGGCACTGAGCTCGCTATGGGAGAAACCGTCACTCCTCAGATCTACATTTTCCACTTTCAAACTCTGCCTATGTATCTTATTGATGTTCATCAAACCTTAACAGAAAATTGCAGACGTTTGAACTCAAAGTGGTAGTCTGACGGGATCAGAGAAATGCGGGGGATGAAGACGGTTTTTCTCTGATTGACTCTGAAAATCCTGGTTTCGATAACGTGGGCCATAAAGTCTTCCCCTGTACAGTTTTAGAGGGTTTAGATTGGGCAACAACTTTGAAGTTGAGGATGTGGAATGGGTTTTCTGGTGGATCGAAAGTGTGCAATAACTCTAGAGATTATTATATAGCATCCTCAAATTTCATTTCTGAGTCGTTTATTTGAGTGAAAATAGATCTGAAAAAGCTCAGCCTTGAACTCCAAACTAAGGAACGTTTAGGTACATTATATTCTGCCAGTGAAAATAATCATATGTCCCATAACATCGCCATACCAAGGGTTACTTGGTATATTTATTCTTTCCCCTTTCCATCACCAATATCAAGAAATAAGTTAGAAAACTCCTCTGCCCTCAAGTCATGTTGAAGATGGACATGAATGTCAACATATTAACTCTCAATGACAGGATTTTGATATAAGGCTATCAGATTTTTTTTTTCCCGGGGGTAGGTGAAAATCTTGCATAGAGACTATGAGGACCGCAGACGCGTGCTCATAGTAGTGTGAGATTCTTACTCACTAAAAAACACCTCCCTTCGATATAAACTTACTGCAACTAAGTAAGGACTTATCAAGCAATTTTTTTATCACGAAATAGAGACGTTTGGCAGGTGCCTTTCCAATGAAAGTTCCTGCATGTTCCGCTATTTAGGCGCGGTTAATTTTTATCGTGCTAAGTCAAAAGGTTTGGTCCTTTGTAGACGGCGCAATACATTTCTTTCATCCAGAAGTAGTAGGACTGTATTATTTACGTGTTCGCTTATTCGATTTTCGTGCTTTCGCGCGAAGTTTTTAATTTCATTTTCCACTGTAGGAATTCCGAGATCTCTATATATATCATCATTTCTTACGTACCACGGTGCATTGACAATTTCTCTTAGCACTTTATTTTCAAAAGTTTGTAAAATATTGGCGTTTGTTGTATTGGCAGAGTTGTATACCATATGTCCACACCGGCTTTAGCACTTGCTTATATATCAGCAGCTTGTTCTCAGTATTAAGCTTGGAATGTTTCCCAAGTAACCAATACATTTCTCTGAACTTGTTATCGAGTTCTTTACGTTTCTTTTTCACATGCGACTTCCATTTTAATTTAGCGTCTAGTGTCATTCCGAGGTATTTAGCCTCGTTTGCGAAGGGAATACGAACCGAGTTTATAAGGATAGGTAAACTGTTCGTTTTCTTGTAAGCGAAGTTTACATGGACAGATTTGGTTTCGTTGAGGGCGATCCGCCAAGCCTTTGTCCATTCGTTTACACTATTCACAGCGTTTTGTAGTTTAACTGTTGTTTCTTCGATCGTTTTGCCAATTGCTAAAATAGCAGTGTCATCGGCAAACGTAGCTAGAACGGTGTCTTCTTCTTGCGGTATATCGCGGGTATACAGAAGATACAGAAGCGGGCCAAGGACACTTCCTTGGAGTACGCCGGCTGTAATTTCTTTGAATTGCGAATATTCGTTTCCGTGTCTGACACGGAAGAGTCTATTCCCAAGATATGTTGTCAGTATATTATATAGGCGTGCAGGCAGAACCTGACGTAATTTAAACTTCAAGCCTTCATGCCACATCTTATCAAAGGCTTGCGAAACATCAAGAAATGCGCTTGAGGAGATCTTCTTTTCTTCAAGAGCTTTTTCTATTACGTCAGTGATTCTATGCACCTGATCAACAGTTGAGTGTTTGGTTCTAAACCCAAACTGGTGATCAGGGATAAGATTTTGTTCCTCGATGATCGGCTGTAATCGCTTGAGCAATATTCTCTCGAAGATTTTAGAAATAATTGGGAGCAGCGAAATAGGTCTATAGGATTTCTTGTTACTCGGCGGTTTTCCTGGTTTTAGTATCGTTATGACCTCCGCAATTTTCCATTGGCTCGGGACATATTCTAATCTAAGCGCAGCATTTATAATATAGAGAGGCTTGATTAGGCCTTTGTAGGCAGCATTTTTAAGACTTCCCCCGTTATTAGGTCGTAACCAGGAGCTTTTTTGGGTTTTAGTTTTTTTATTTCTTGCTTGAGTTCCGCTAGCGTTGCACTTGTTATTGTGTAAGTATCAGGTGTTATCTCGCGTTCGGTATTTCGAATAAGTGCTCGGCCATCGAATGGCTTAAATGTGTCTTACAGATGGGCGGCGAAAATATCCGCTTTTTCTTTGTCTCCCTTCGCCCATTCGTCATTACTATTCTTGATTGGCGGCGTAGGGATTTTTGATCTTTTGGTTCCTTTTATAGCTTTCCAAAGCGAATAATTGGATTCTTTTTCAGCGGTTAAGTTTTCGAGGTAGGTCCCTATTGCACGGTTTTTAAAATTGCTTATAGTCTGTTTCAATACATTTCTCAGTCGGTTTAAGTCCGCTTTATGCTGTGGAGCACGACTTTGTTGCCATTTCTTACGCGCTTTCCTTTTTTCCCTTATCATTTCTTTTATTTCCGGTGGATATTTTAAGCCGCAATTTGTGTGCTTCTTTCTTTCGTGGGAAGTATTATTCCACCCGGCAGACTGCACGATTTCGACGAAGCGATCAACTTCGATTTCGAGTTCATAGGGCGTCTTAAGTGGTAGGCTATCAGATGGATGAGTTGAGACAGCCCTTCACTCCATTTGTCGTGTCCCCCGTGGGACAATAAACTGCTTGGTCTGTCTAAAGACACCAGCAAAAAGCCCTGTCGGAGCGTCCTATTACGATCCTCAATACCTTTCTAGGAGCAATGGTACACTCATCATACACTATAACTTTGGCTTCCCGAAGCACGTGATCCAAGTCATTCTGCTTTGAAATGTTACA
Organism: Matsumyia berberina; assembly: GCA_917880715.2. NCBI lineage: Eukaryota > Metazoa > Arthropoda > Insecta > Diptera > Syrphidae > Matsumyia > Matsumyia berberina. Next base: position 93,990,442 of record OU862870.1, read on the forward strand.
AAGTGTAGACTCAGAATGACTTAGGTTGAGAAGCTTTGAGAAGGTAGAAAAACCCGCTTCTACAATCAAGGTAGCTGCAGTACCTGAGGAAGCTATGGCCCACAACAGATTTATCAAGAATATACATACATACATATGTACATACATGTGCATATGATTTCCTACAAACTTTTGCAAAATTATGTATTGTAGAATATTTGTGCTAAGTTTCAAGTAAATCTGACAACAAGAAAAATACATATTTCCATCATATATGTACATATGTACATATGTTTATAGATATCGTGATGAGTGAGAAAAAACAGCAACTAAGAAAAATGAAAAAAAAACTACCCTTGTACAACTGAGTAAAACAAAAACAACACCCGACCACGAAACGAAATGTACCGCTGACTACGGTTGCGCATTACAATAAATGGCCAAACTTTAACGCGCTGTTATCATTTTGAAAAACGGAAAAGCACCTGTTTAATTCTAGAATCAACCCACCAAATTTCAATTCCAAAATCCAATTTTTTTTTTCATAAAATCTATAACACCCTGTTGAAGCCTATTTTCGATATGTCCTTCCTTATTGCTTGTAAACATGATAAAGGGAACCTCTGTGAAAAATTTCAGATTTCTAGGTACAAAGGTTTGGGCTGGACGTTGATGAGTCAGTGTTCGTAAGAACTGATATTCTAAGGAAATCGGCAAAAAACAGTTATTTTAAGCAAAGTGCACCTAGAAAGTAAGCCTGGCTATACATAATGTTAGTATTATTTGTAGAGTAAATTAATATTTACACGTTTTCTTTAGAAAGTTTTTCCGAGTTCCTTGTTAAATTACTCAAAAAAATGAGTTTTTCGAAAAAATGGCCGGATTTGAAAATGTATACCCTATGTTCATTCCCTAAGCTTAAGCAATCTCCGTACCAAATATAATCGAAATCGATTCAGCGGTTTAGCCGTGAAAACGTAGCAGACAGAGACACTTTCGCATTTATAATATAAGTATGGAAGTATGGATATGGATATGAATTAGTATGGATATTATCCATCAAGTACATTAACTTTTTTAGACTATTAACAACATGTATATACTTATAAAAATAAAATGAACAACAATAGTAGTAATAACATGACATAAAGATATAACATAATAAAATAGAAGAATTATAGAGTATTTGAAATTGCATTTTTACATAAGGATCTATCCATGCTAAAATCGATTACATGTTGGTAATGATTGTAGTTTATACAAGCAATATTAATCGGGTCATTAAACCCGTAGGTATTGCAACGTCTGGGAATGTAAAAAAAAGTCATCCTCTCTAGGACTTAGGTTTCGAGTAGGCACGTACAAATAAAACATGGAAAGCAATTGTGGATACTGAATGTGTCCAAACAAAATATCTCGAGCAAAAAGAACACAAAAATAGATTCGTCTTTTCTTAAGCGGTTTTAAATCTATTAAGGCACATCTAGTTTCATATGGTGGACGTAAAGACAAATTCATTCTACGGATGGCAAATTTGGTAAATTTTCTCTGATTTCTTTCGATAGGCAACAATTCTTTCGATTAGCATAATAAGGACACCAAACAATGCAGCAATATTCAAGAGCCGAACAAATAAGTGACGTATAAAGAGAATATCTATGTCTACGTGATATTTATAGTCATTTTATTTCTATAATTAATGTCGTTTTTTCCATGATTGTTCCTTCTTCTGTGAGGAAATATAATTCCAAGATCCCTTGATATAATAGGCGTCTGTTGCACTTAAAAAACTTAAAAAAAATAAGGCTTACAAACGATGCCAGTACCAATAAAGAAATTTTCTGTTAATTGCGAAAAGATTTTAAAATCTTAAATAAATGTTTGCATACAATTTTTATAATTAGTGTGGAAAACAAACTTAAATAAGATTCCGAATCATTCTGGCCTTTTTAAATCAAAAAATATACTCCCATGGGTTGCCGAAACAAATGTTTTATAAAAATTCAGTGTCAAACAACTTTAAAGATTCTATCGATCTATTTGCCTCTCAAATACCTAATTTGAATTTGCTTGAATCATATTCAATACCAAAAATTGATTTTGGCAATTTAGTTTTCGTTGTTCAGGATATTGAGTCTGCTATCTGCGGCCTCAAACCGAATCCTAAGCCTGGTTCTTGATGTTTGGAAGGTCTCTTTTTTCGTGCCTATATTTAAATAGGGTTCTAAAATTGACGTCGAAAACTATAGAAGTATTTGCAAACTTTCTGCTATACCAAACCTTTTTGAATCAATTGCAAAAAAGTAAAATAGATTTGAACATTAAAGAGCATACATATACATATATTCAACATGACCTTGTTTCTGGTCGTTCGACCACATAAATATCTGGTACATTTTACATCTTTTGTAATTAATGCTTTTGAATGCGGGTATCAAGTTGATGCTGTTTAAACGGACTTTAGCAAGGCTTTTAATTCCGTGAACCATGTGTTGTTGTTAAGAAAGCTAGAAAGATTAGGATTACATTCAACAAAGTGGATTTTCCATTTTTTTTCATCATTTTTCCATTCATTCTTTATTTTCATTTTTCATTTAACTTATATACAATTAGTTTACAATTAAGCAAGGCTTAAAAGCCCCCTGCCATTACTATTTAAAATTTCAAGATTTCAGAGAAATTATATTATATAAATGAGCTTTTACTAAAACAAAAGAGAAAAAAAAGAAAAAACTAAGTATGCAAAATAATAAATAGGTTTTAGTTTTGCAGAAAAAAAGTGGAACGAGATAGATAATATACAATAGTACGTAGGTACATAACTGGCTTTTAACAAAGGAACACTTTGTTATATGTTTGTGTATAAATTTCGAAAACTCATTGCATGTGAGACAAAACGAATCAGTACTTTCCAGCCATTATCACCATTACGAACTTAGACACATTCCTCAAAAGTCAGAAAGCTTTTCACAAAATATAGTCTTCGAATTTCCTGTAAAATTGGACAGAATCCTTAAAAAGAAGCACATTATCGTCCTGGCCAAGGTTGCAAAATGAGCACTTAGAACTCAGGTCATTCCCTGTGTGGTCTAAATTCAATTCTAAGATTTCGGTGCGGATCTTGAAAATCAGACTCATTTCGAGCGCAGAAAACTCATTTTTGAAATAATTGTTTTAGCCCAGGGTATGACGAAGGCAGCTGTAGATTGATCTGCTATGCACTGTTGGAACAGATTGTGGTCCACAGTTGATAAACAATCGTAGAAAATGTTTTTTCAATCTCATAAGTTGTTCTCGCCAAGTTGAAATGTAACATTATTCTTAGCCGCCAACTCATACCAGTTTCTAAATGGTGAGTAAGTAGTATCCTCTTTTGAAAGTTACTGCTAGCTCTATGCATTACTTTAATTAAGTAATCCGCGTTGGCCTTTAGGTTCCTGATGAAAACGTAAGGTAACCCAGATTCAACATGAACGGCATAATTTGGTGTTGATCGTGGAAGTATACCGTATACCTCATAAGCGTAACACAAGCAACTCCTGACCGTAGGGTTAAAGACCCTAAATTTTGCCGATGGGCTAGCATACCTTTTAGAAAAGAAGTTAACCACAGAGTATTGATTGCGGTTTTTGCCGCTGAGGCTCTGTCTCTGATATGACTCATAGAGTTAAGATTATGTTTCAAGACAAAACCGGGATACTTAAATTCATTTACAACCTCCAGACTATCACCCTCCAGTGTCCAAGAGCCCTGGCTACCACTGCTGCGTTGTGGTTGAAAAATCATTTAGATTTCGCCGCGTTAATTTGTAGATCCCACTTGTCACAATACTCTTATGAATTTTGGCGGGAGACCCTTAGCTGCTAGTTTGAACAGTAGAGATCTCCTGTTGACAGTATCAAAAGCAGCTTTGAGGTCCAAAATAAAAACGTACAATTTCTTCTTCTTTTCTAAAAAACGCTTAGCGATGGTTGTTAAGACAAAAATCTGGTCTACAGTGGAAAGATTAGCATGGAAGCCAGTTTGAAAGTCGCTGATGATATTGTTGCTTTCAATCCCTCGTGCCAGTCTGTAGTAGAGGATTTGACTGAATAGCTTTCTTAAGGAACTTAACGTTAAGATATCTCTATAGTTTACAGGGAGACAAGCATCGCCCTTTTTAAATATTGCACAGATGCTGGCGGTCTTAAAACAATTTGGGAACACCTCATTCATTAAAACCTTGTTAAAAAACTACAAGACGTACTGCAAAAAGGGTGGTGTTGCATATTTGTGAAACTCAACAGGGATACCATCTGGACCCGGAGCCGTATTATTCTTCATTTTAACTAAAGCGTTGAGAAGTTTTTGCAGCGTAAAACTGGAGTCTAGTTCCGTGATTTGGATGTTAGGTAAGGCGAAGAGAATCATTTTTTGGTTTGGGTTTGGAAGGAGCAAGTTTCTAAAATATGTCGCAAGCGCATCGAGACTAACGGCTGAAGAAGTATTTTGGCTACACCATTCAAAACGCGAACATTATTCCAAAAAGACCTAGAGGTTCTGCACAATGAGAACTTTTCTGCCACCCTTTCTAAGTACCGTATTTTCTTAGCTTTACAGATTTCTTTATATTTTTTGTTTTCTTTTAAATTCATTGTCTTAAAAAATGAGTTGTTTGTTTTCCTAAAGAGTTTTAGAAAACTGAACGATTTTTCTTTGTTTAAGTCAAACCACTTAGAATGAAAAGAGCGGCTGCTAACCTCCTGCATTGAACTTACTGCTTGTCTAATGGCGCAAAAGACCGAGGTTGATATGTCCTCAATATCATCGGAAAGCAGACTCGGAAGGTTACACATACTTTCTGGCAGAGCATTTCGGTAAATGACAGCTCTTTTTGCAGTCCATCGGAGGTTATGCTCACGGTGGTTCTTCTGAGAATTGAGTTAAGTTTAATTCAGACGTTACCACAATCGGTAAGTGCAGCGAAAAATTTTCGACCAATACTTCAAAATCCTTGAATATATTTAGCCAATTGCCTCTAATTAAGCAATAGAAATGAAAGTAAAATTTCCCCTAGCATCACCCTCTGTAACACCATTTAAAATAAAAAACCCGAAGGTGGATTTCAAAGCCTTTTATTTGGTAGGTCTCAGAAGGAATGCCTTGACAACCATTACTCAAGATTAATCTCTTCCACTTCTGGAGTTCCTAAACGAAGTAATTTAGGGCCGCTCCTTTTCATTATCAGTACAGTATTAGATCTCGATCGTGTAAGACGTAGTTTGCCTAAATTCTCAATCTCATCACTCATCATGAATAATTGAAGTAATTTTTTCAATTGTAAAACCCCGACAACCGTATATTTCATTGCTTTCGGTGTCTGTGGTGAATCATAACACAATAATTGCTTCATTGTTGAGATGGACATGCCGTTTGCACAGTAAAAGTCCAACAGCTACTCTCGGTTCGCATTCTGATCTAGGTCACCATACCTCCCAATCACACTTCCCCATGTCAGTACGTCCACACGTACGCACAGTGGTTTAAAATGCAAATCTACCTGGCCATAAATCAAAAAATATATTTTCTCAATAATTTTTTTTATTTACATATAATTAATATGTTGAAGAATATTGTTTCAAAATATCTTCAACATTCCTGCAAAAATAACGGTTCTAGGAAAGCTCAAAGTTGTCATAATGAATGCGATGAAACCGAATGAAATGTAAACAATTTTATCTGTCAAAGTAAGTGGATGTGCTTTAGTTTGTGAAAAGCGTAAATAATTAAAACTAATTATGGAATTTGTTTCTGAAGGTAAATACAATATAATAATGCAGTCGGACAAACAAAATAGTTTGTTTAATTATTTTATTTAATTTTTTTAGTTACATACTAACAATTGCATGAATCGAAATTAGTAATTAAAATTGTCCTAAGCTTACAAGACCAACGACTGCCGGCGACCAGACAAGCTATGTGTTTTCTTTAAGTGTGACTGATAAACTAATCGTGTTCCAAAAATTTATTGTTTTTTGTTGCCTATTATAAAGTTATGACGATTTGTTTCAGGCGAAAACCGAATTTCCAAATTGGATTTTTTTGAAATGTGGAGGAAAAGCGAGCATGGTGACAAGAAAAACCATATGCTGGATTTAATTTTGCAAAAATTCAATAAAACAGATTGTGAAGATGAGAAAAAAAAACTATTTTATCTGTTATAAGTAGTTTTAATGGAATTGTGTCAAGAAAATGGAGAAAGTGCAACAGGTCGAACAGTGTGTTCCTAACGAAAAATGAATGGTGGTTAAATGAATATGTGTCATTCCCAGAATTGCATAAAAGTGACCCAAAGCCTGGTACATCAAACACGAAAAGAATTTAACGATGTAAGCTCTAAAACGAAAAGGCGTAGAGTAGAGCATTTACTGGGTTCAGAAGGGCATGTGGAGTTGTTGTTTGCGGCAGAGGCGAGTTTGCGAGCGGAAGGAAAAAAGGACGCAGCGAAGATTTTAAACCAGACCTCAATATCTCCACGAAAGGCCACAGAGATAGAAAGAATTGTGTCTTCTGAATCTAAAAAACTGAAGCCCTATTCACCGGAAGAAGCACTTGCGCTGACTTTTGACGCTCGATTAAATAAGCGCGCGTATCAGCTCATTCGAAAGCAAGCAAATGAACGCAATTCTGCAATTTACCCTCCTTACTATCGCGTACTTGAAGCCAAAAAGGTATGTTATCCATTTCTATAACCGAAAGTACGGAGGTAAAATTGCAATCCTTGCTTAATCTATTGTAAGTGTGCTTCCTACAGAAATCCCAGGAAAGCTGATTGGGATCTCTTCAGTAATGAAGTAGGGAGAAACAGAAGTCTGCTGCTGCAAAGTAATTGCCATAGCGGACGTTGACCGTAAAGCCGAGGACATAGCATAAATTTTTAGAGAGGCATACGGTAAAGCGTGTCCAGTGGTGAAAGTAAGGAACAAAATGTCGCCCCCATGGTGGACCAAAGAACTAGCCAACATCAGGAAATCTACTAGGAAACTCCTGAATGTAGCCAAAAGAACAAATTCAGACGTCGACTGGGAGCTATATAAAGCCAGTCAGAAAAATTTTAAGAACGAGACTCAGCGAGCTAAACGCCACTCTTGGCAGCACTTCTGCTGTGAGATTGAAGGCATGGCAGAATTTGCAAGGCTGAGGAAGGTCCTCTCCAGAGAATCGAAAACTCTAGGATCTCTTAAAGACCCCAATGGTAATTGGACTGAGTCTTGTTCAGAATCATTACGATTGCTGTTAGACACGCACTTTCCGGGGTGCACGACGCAACCTGGAAATAGTAACAGGAACAGCTATCCAACGAGAGGGGAGCCGCCGACGGATATGATTACAGAGGAGAGAATTGAGTGGGCAATCAGATCGTTCTCCCCCTTCAAATCCCCAGGACTCGACGGTATACTCCCGATCATGTTGCAAAAGACCACAACCACTATCATTCCGGTACTTAAGGAACTCTACCTTAATAGCCTAAGATGGTGTTATGTACCAAGAGCATGGAGAGAGGTTAAAGTTGTCTTCATACCCAAGGCCGGTAAAGCGAGCCACACTACTGCCAAAGACTTCCGGCCAATAAGTCTTACCTCCTTCATTTTGAAAACTCTGGAAAGATTGGCTGATATCTACATCCGCAGCAGATTGGGCCCGGGAGGTCTATCTCCAGCACAGCTCGCCTACACGAAAGGTAAGAGTGTAGAAACAGCACTGCACTGTGTTGTCGGCTCAATAGAGAAAACGCTGTAGGATAAGGAATATTCATTAGCCGCCTTCCTGGACATTGAAGGAGCCTTTAACAATGTCAAAACGGATGCGGTGCGTAGAACCCTAACAAACCTCAATGTCCACAATATCCTAATCGACTGGATACTTAACATACTTGAGGAAAGACACATAAAAGTTGAACTTGGGGGAACGAGGATGGAAACGTACGCCACTAGAGGTACACCTGAGGGTGGAGTAATCTCCCCGTTGCTATGGGTCATCGTCCTCAACGAAGTACTCCAACAACTGAGATACAGCGGTGTCAAAACCGTAGCATACGCAGATGACGTAGTACTGCTGGCAACAGGAAAATTTCTTCCAACCCTTAGCGAGCAAATGGAAGGGGCACTAAAGACCCTGGACACGTGGACGAAGAGATGTGGATTAGCAGTCAATCCCCAGAAGACTGAGCTGGTGTTATTTACAAACAAAAGGATAATACCGCAATTCACAATACCTTCTGTTGGGGGTATCCCCCTCAAGATTTCCGAGAGTGCAAAATACCTGGGACTCGTGCTCGATAAAAAGCTTAGTTGGAAGCTGAACATCAACGAAAGAGTCAAGAAGGCCTTCTACTCGTGCAGCAGGATATTCGGGAAAACCTGGGGTCCTAACCCGAAGATTATCCTATGGATGTACACTGCAATAATAAGACCCATTCTGACCTACGGCGGCCTAGTATGGTGGCAAGCCGTTGACAAAATTACTAACTTGAAGGCCATCACGAAGGTACAAAGATTGGCGTGCATTGGAACTACCAGTGCAATGAGAACAACACCAACTGCAGGGCTTGAGGCTGTACTCAACCTACTCCCGGTGGATATCTTTGTACGACTCTCAGCGGCCGACAGTGCACTGCGAATAAGCCAGTCTGACTGTTGGAAACCCAACGCAAAAGGTCATACTGCAATACTACAGAAGTATCTAGGCAATGTATCGACAACAGACTACATAACACCATACCTAGATTTCATAAGACCATTTTTAAGTATATATCCGAGCAGGGAGGATTGAAAAAATGGGCAAATGCCAAATGCTCAATCCATTGCTATCTACACCGATGGATCCAAAATGGACACTGGTGTGGGGCAGGTATCTTCTCTGAAACGCTGAGCATCTCCAAGTCCGCCCGCCTTCCGGACCACAGCAGTGTTTTCCAAGCGAAAGTCCTAGCAGTGACACTAGCCGCCCGTGAGACTGCAATGAGGGCAATACCACGTGGTGATATCACCTTTTTCATTAACAGCCAGGCGGCAATAAAAGCAATTTCTGCTAATGAAATAAAATCGAAGCTTGTGAGGTGCTGTCGAGAAGAGCTCAAGGTTCTTGGAACACAGCACAAGGTGACACTCTGCTGGGTCCCTGGACATGAGGGAATGCCAGGAAACGAGAACGCTGACGAACTAGCGAGAAACGGCTCGGCAACAAGCCCGGAACAAGCCGAAACTTCGGTGAACATCCCACATTGCACGCTTAAGCTTGAAGCAGGGAAGAGAGCCTTAAGGGAGGCTAACAACAGATGGACCTCTCTAAACACTTGTGCAACCACAAGGAAGATATGGCCAAAATTCGTTAAGGCTAGGACCGACAGAAGATCCCTAAGCACCCTTATAGGAGTGATCACAGGGCACAATACGCTGCGGTACCATATGAAAAAGCTTCGTATTACAAAAGAAAACCTTTGCAGGGGGTGTGGCGACGAGGAGGTCCATGAGGATACAACCCACTTCCTCTGCCACTGCCCTAGTATCTGCCATCTAAGAAATAAGTTCCTCGGACGGCACTTTTTCGAGGACATTGAAGAACTATCAGATACACCGGTGAACCAAATAATGAGATTCATCAGATCCACAGGGTGGTTTGTATCACAGACGCAGTAAGTTGATCAGGTTCTACTAACATTATATATAAAGGGTTTTTCAATAGGGACGCTACAAAAGTAGAGCAACAGGGACAACAAACGACGCCATATTTTTCTTGCGGTTTTTTGACATTTCTCTTCAGTAAGGTTTGCCATTTCATGATGGAAAGATATACGAGCCAACAACGAGTCGAAATTATTAAAATTTACTACCGAAATTCGGAATCAGTGGCCTCAACGTTAAGAGCGCTACGTCCAATTTATGGTCGTCATAATCGTCCTAGCAGATCAACAATTGAGCGTCTAGTGAAAAAATTTGAATCCACTGGCACAGTACAAAATGTTCCCGTGCCAGTGAGATAAAGAAGTGCCCGTAGTGTCGAGAATATTGCTGCCGCTGAGGCTTCAGTTGCAGAAAGCCCAAATGTGTCTCTCACACTTCGTTCTCAAGCGTTGGGCATCTCTGTGACGTCGTTGTGGCGAATTTTGCGAAAAGATCTTGGCCTACATCCTTACAAGATTAAATTGACGCAAGAACTGAAGCCGCTTGACCACCAGAAGCGTCGTATGTTCGTGAATTGGGCTGAGCAACAACTTGAAAATGATTCGGATTTTCATCGAAAAATCATCTTCAGCGATGAGGCTCATTTCTGGCTGGATGGCTTCGTCAATAAACAAAATATGCGGTATTGGTCAGGCAGCAATCCACACGTACTCCATGAGTCATCATTGCATCTCGAAAAAATTACGGTTTGGTGTGGTTTATGGGCCGGCGGCGTCATTGGGCCGTACTTCTTCCGTGATGATCAAGACCGGCATGTTACTGTGAATGGGGATCGCTACCGTTCAATGATAACCGAATATTTTTGGCCCCAATTGGATGATATGGACTTGGAGGACATGTGGTTCCAACAGGACGGCGCCACAAGCCACACAGCGAATGTCACAATCAATTTATTGGAAACCAAGTTTGGAGAACGTGTTATCTCACGAAATGGTCCAGTCGCTTGGCCGCCTCGGTCGTGCAATTTGACGCCGTTAGACTATTTCCTGTGGGGCTACGTCAAGTCTATGGTCTGTGCCAACAAGCCAGCGACGATTGATGAACTTCGTACGAATATCGAACGTGAAATTGCAGCAGTATCGGCCGATTTATGCTTGAAAACCGTCGAAAATTGGGTTCAGCGTCTGGACTTCTGCAAGCGTGCCCGTGGTGGCCATGCAAAAGAAATCGAGTTCCATACATAATGGCATCGAACGTACTTTCACAGGAATAAAGAATTTCATTGATATCCAAAACCGTTTTTGTTTTATTTAAAAAAACTTTTGTAGTGCTCTTATTGAAAAACCCTGTATGTATGGAACTAACTATTGGGTAGCGTTCTTACGGGTAAGGGACACTCTCTTCCCCCAATGGGTATCAAAATGGGTCTGAATTAACCTGAGTGTGGCGAATGGTTCTTCCTTTCGCCTGCCCACTAACCTAACCTAACCTAAGTGTGCTTCCAGCTGCAGTTTTTTCTGGTGCTGAAATAAAGAATGATCTCGAGATGATATTCAAATGCGGATTCGATGGAAGTTCGGGTCATAGTTTGTATAAGCAAACATTTGAAGACACCGGCAAAACAGACTGTGATTTGTTCGTAGCTTCCATTGTACCCCTTAAAATGGTTTCCAAATGTATTTTGGTCGAATCCTAGTCCTGCATCAACACGATACTGTAGACCCATAAGAATTACGTTTGAAAAGGAGAGTGCGCGAATATCAAGAGAGGTAAGGGACAACATGCAGGCTCAAATTGAAGCACTTATTCAGACAAAAGTATTGTTCGATGGAAGTACTCGACTCTTCGACTCTTGACGTTTGGATCCATTTCTTTGAGTGCTGTTTGCATATTTTGTACAAAATACCTGTACAAAAATGGAGAGCCAGTGCAGAAGAAGAAAATTTCGTAATAAGTGAGCGAAAAAAGGATATACAATCAAAATTCCGCTCTCAGTTAGGAATACTAATGGATGTTCCCAAACCGAATAGTGGAACAAGAAATGACGGTAACATGGCTCGTCGCTTTTTTCGAAACCCGTCAAAATCAGCAGACATTACTGGGTTAAGCACTGAGTTAATTTCCTCATTTTCCACAATTGTAAATACAATTTCCTGTGGATTTGACATAAATGTTGAAAAATTTAGTTCATATTGCAAACGCACAGCAGTAATGTTTGTAAATTTGTATCCATGGTACTTCATGCCTGCAAGTGTGCATAAAATACTTATACACGGTGCAAATGTAATTGAATACGCAATAGTGCCCATTGGTCAGCTGACAGAGGAAGCGCAAGAAGCTAGAAACATGGACTGCAAGTATTATCGGGAACATCATACCAGAAAGTTCAGCAGAAGCAGGATCATGGAAGATTTGTTTCATATATTTCTTATAACATCAGACCCAGCTGTAAGCTCTTTTTGCCAACAACCAAAAAAAAAAAACTTACGACATTATCTTCTGAAGACATCAATTTATTGGACACTAGCCGACCCGTGCTCGCCTTGCTTCGCCCTGATATGCCAACGTGCTGTTTTGCATAAAAAAACCCATCATTAGCAAATGTTTATAATTTATATGAAAATATTAATAAACCTCAAATGAACACGTTACTGTTAAAGTAAAACATAAAACAATTACTTAATTTTTATTAATTTGACGAAGCAAACAAATATGTATGTACATACATATGCACTATACGCATTGAATATTATTTGAAATCTTCGATAAGTGTTAAGTTCATACCAACGGATAAAGATATAAAAATTAGTAAAATTCAAAGGAGTGTCTTTCACTATTAATCCGATTGACATTAAACTATACTCATAGTTAAAAGATTGTCATAGGCTGTATAGTACGTATATACGTTGTGTAATTATTGAGATATTACGGTGTTTACTTTAGCATTTACAGAATGCGTTACTCTAGTCAGAGTCAAATCGATTCGTGATCGTATGTTGTTTTTGTTTAAGCTAGTTCTACAGGGACAACTGGTCGCTGTGTCTCAGTGGTAAGGCTGAAGACCCAACCACGTCCACCGAACGTTTTTCGTGGCACCACGTCTCGTCGGGAAATGATAAACCTCCAGGAGTATAATTTATCAGGAAAAAGCTTCTCAATTCGCCGTTCGGAGTCGGCGATAGATTGTAGATCCCTTCCAATTGTGCAAAAAATATAACACGAACAACATGAATGGTTGCGAAAAGCTAGGCCTTGGCTCATCCCGAGCTGTCGCACCAGCTATTTATTTATTTATTTTTTACTGGTACAAGGACAGTTTTATTTTTATTTTTCTTTATTGCTGTGTTTCTTTCTTCGTATGGAGATATGTATGTAGCTTTATATTATGTATTGGATCAGAATTTTTGGTGGTCGCCGTGGGTCAGTGGTTAGTGCGTTGGACTGCTGACCGAGCGGCGTGGGTTCAAGCCCCAGCCGGGAACACCGAACATTTTTCGCGGCACCACCTCTCGTCGGGGAATGACAAGCCTCCGAGAGTATGATCTGTCATGAAAGAGCTTCTCAATTCGCCGTTCGGAGTCGGCAATAAATTGTAGGTCCCTTCCATTCGTGCGAACAATACAACACGCACAACATGAATGGTTGCGAGAAGCTAGGCCTTGGCTCATCCCGAGCTGTCGCGCCAGCTATTTATTTTTTTTTTTTTTTTTATTGGATCAGAATTGAGGTAAAAATGAAAGGGTTTTGAAAGCAAAAAGAAGTAGAAATGAGAATTTTGATGATGTTTGGTGCGATGTATTTACGCACGTAGGAAAGGAATTGAGATTGGAAACTGGAAGAATCTTTCAACTGATAGCTTAAGATTTACGTAGAGAATGCTTTTCACGCATAATTGGGAGTGTTTGTAGATACTTTTTTTTTTTAATTTTAGAGTATTTCTCTATATACAACATTTCTTGTTTTATTTTCGGACATCAATATAAATAATTTGTCTGGGCTTCCGCAACGTGAAAGTGCAAAATATAGCTACCCATGCGAGAAACATTCCCTACGTAGATCTACACCCACGCAACTGAAAGTTTGTCCTTGGGATTTATTGATTGTAATTGCGAAAGACATTTTTATTGGAAACTGCAACCGTTTAAAAGAAAAGGGCAAATCTGTAGGGATCATTGGGATTCGCGATATATATGCGACTTCACCAGCGGCAGGACCTGTAAGTATAATGGCTTCAATAATATTATTTTTCAAGGTTTTGACTTGCAACCGGGTTCCGTTGCAAAGTTTTGGGGGATTTAGATTCCGTAGAAGTATGATTGGGGTTCCAACTTTCAGCTTTAATGAATGATGGGGAAGACCAGATGGATTTAATTCGTGCAAAAACTCTTGCGGAAAGTTTACTAAATAAATAAATAAATAGCTGGCGCGACAGCTCGGAATAAGCCAAGGCCTAGCTTCTCGCAACCATTCATGTTGTGCGTGTTGTATTGTTTCCGAACGGCGAGGTGAGAAGCTTTTTCATGACAGATTATACTCCCGGAGGCTTGTCATTCCCCGACGAGAGGTGGTGCCGCGAAAAATTTTTGGTGTTTTCCTGGCTGGGGCTTGAACCCACGACGCTCGGTCAGCAGTCCAACGCACTAACCACCGACCCACGACCACCACGGAAAGTTTACTACGTCATCATTATTTACAACGGTGTCTATAGAATAATACATTTTTTGTACTCCAGGAATTTTTGCTAAAATATCATCATTTATTTCAACAGATGCCGAATTCGTTGGTGAAACAATTGCTCTTTCACATAGCCACGTGTAGTGCTTTTGTAGTATATTTTCAAGATTAGGATAGACAGAACTAATCAAGTCCTGTATGTTATGTACTACTTTGCACATTGTAGGGTCTATATTGATCGACTCATTATCATTAGGAACTTTTCCATCTCCTATAAGAAGAAGTTGTTTAGCAAAATGAGCATCTCCACCACCAAAGCTGACCCTCATGTTAGTTCTTAAATTAAATGTTTTGACGCTTTTCCATAACGGACTTGATTTTAAGGAAGATTTGACAACATCTGCTCTTGTCCCCCTAATAATCACAGGTAAAGTTTGTTTGAAATCTCCTGCCAAGACAAACGTTACTCCACCCATTAGTTTCTCGCACGTCCTTATGTCACGTAAACTTCGATCAACTGCCTCAAAATGAGCCCGATGGGTCATGGTACATTCGTCCCATACAATAAGTGCCGTTTCTTGGACTAATCTTCCTGTTTTACCATTTTTTTGAAGTGAACACACTGAATCATGATTTAAAAAAAACATTTAAAGGTAATTTAAAAGTCGAGTGTGCAGTTCTACCTCCATTGAGAAGCGTTGCTGCGATTCCTGACGAAGCTACTGCTAGTGCGTGTTTTCCATGACTCCTTACTGTAGCTAATAGCATATTAATCAAGTGAGTTTTGCCAGTTCCACCAGGAGCATCTATGAAAAGTAAACTACCTTCACTGTTATTGACACTTCTCATGACTGAGTCATATGCTTGACGTTGATCTGGAACTAAGTTGGGCAAGTTTTCTGATACAAAGGCAGTCAGCAAAGTAGAATCATGGAAAACAGGCTCACTTAAGTCATGCAGAAGATTTGTGTCAGGTGATGGTAACCCAAAATCATTTAGCGTTTTTTCGTTAACTTCATAAAGAAATCTTTTTAGGTGGACCAATCCTTCATTAAAAATTTCCTCAGAATATGGTAAAGCGTCATCGTGAGTTCCTAATCGTTTTTGGTGAAGAATATCTTCACACAGTTTTTCCTTAAATTTTTCCCATAAAGCTTTAGGTTCTGATGGTTGACAAAAGATGAGAATAATTCCGAACAATTCTCTCAATTTCCTCGGTGTGTCCGATACTATTGCGTCATCTAATGTCACTTCCCAATGGTTCCTGAGTTCCTAATCGTTTTTGGTGAAGAATATCTTCACACAGTTTTTCCTTAAATTTTTCCCATAAAGCTTTAGGTTCTGACGGTTGACAAAAGATGAGAATAATTCCGAACAATTCTCTCAATTTCCTCGGTGTGTCCGATACTATTGCGTCATCTAATGTCACTTCCCAATGGTTGTCGCTTTCCAAAAGACCCAATTTTAGGCAGGTTAGTTGAAAAGTTTCCATAACTACACCATCAATAGTTTTTAAATGTTCGAAAGATGTTGGTCCGCGAACATGATGTAAAAGCATACGGAGATAAAAACATTCGGTCTGACTGGGGTGTACTGTGTAGACTCTGCCTAATGCTGAATCCCTCTTTATATCGGGGCAACCAGAGACGTCGACACCACGTTTCCTTCTTGTAAACTTGTTATTATTCCAAGTGTAGTAAGCTGGCACTTCGCAATATTGATTTAGCGAATGCGTCTGACTGACAAAGTTCAAAGAACGCAATCAACGAAGTTTTTGGTGGATTTTCCACTTGTTGTTGTATATTTTCCGCGGTGAAACAAACCCTTTGATTATTTTCCAGATGCACAGCTAAGTGTTGTACTGTTGGAAATCGTTCATGAATTGGAAACTCAAATATTCTCCAAAATGCTTCCGAAGAACTAATATAACGACCATTAACATAGTTCTGTACTTCGTCGAGTCTATTTTGTACTGCTGCAGTAGCTTGGTCTGTGCCCTTATTTATATACTTACAAATATATTTGATGGCCTGAACGGAGTGACAATACTCAACGTTGATGTGAGCATTAAATATTCGACTCAATACTGGGCAATAAGGAACAACCCACCTATTATCTACCATAACAGTTTGACCGTTTACTGGTAGTGCTGCAGTATTTCCCCCGTTTTCAGTAGTTCTTCGGCGATAAGTAGGGTATCCATCTTCACCAGTTTGTGTTTCCGCAATAAATTTTTTTGGATATTTTTTTGTGCACTTGCCTTTTTTCATGCATGGTGAACTGGGATTGAGTTCACCGCAAGGGCCATGTATCATGTTTTTAAGAACAATTTCGTACAATACCGGGTCACATTCTTTGTCGGGGATCTCCGCTCTGATCACTTTGTCTATGTTATCTGGCTGTATTTTCTCACGTAACCAGAGCAGTAAGTGGCAGTGGGGAAGACCTCTCTTTTGCCATTCAACAGTCATCATTATTGCTCGAGATGGACCAAATATTTCAAATTTCATGAGTAAGTCCTTTAATTTTTTGAATATAATTATCCACTCTAAGCTTCGTTTGATTTCTTCTTACGAAGTTAAGTCGCTCACTTAGCATTTTAGACATCATATCTACCGCATATTGATTGAGAAGGTTTTTAAAGTACAGTAAATGATTAATATTATTCTCGCGAAGCATAAATAGATATAAATAAAATTGCATACATGACACCTTCTTGTTATTATTATTTCTTTGTAGGATTTGTAAATTGTATCCATCCTCGCCATTTACAAATATAATAGGATATTGAAGTGAGTCATACCCACGATGTAATTCAGACACTCTTTGTAAGTTACCAGTTCTGCTGTGAAGGACAATGTCTCGTGGTCCCTTTTCTTCATCCACTAAAAGAACCGCAACCTCGCTAGCAGTAGGAGCATTATACCGACCTCTATGCTCGTTTCGTTCATGTAAGATTTGCTGAAGTATCTCTATCAAATTTCTATTTAAATTTGGTATCATACCAGCTCTTGTATCTATGGCATCGGAATCGGCGAGGAAGTATATTTGTAAAAATTGCGCATTACTATTAGCTTGAGGAAGCAAGAAACCGATCAAATGGTATATTTTTCCCTGAACTTTAAATGTTGGCATAAAGTTTCCCTCCCTTACTTCTTTGGCACCAAAGGATGTCATTTGAAAAATGGTATTATATTATCTAACATTATCTAAGAAATGCTTTGAAAGAACGTGGTTGCCTAGAATTAGGCTTTTCAGAGGTTCTGGCGGCTGTTCAAAAGTTGGAAGAAAAACTTTACCATTGGCACAGCATAGGCCATTTGGTTCGTCTAGCCATTTTTTAGCATGGCAGTGGGTGCAAGTTTTAGTAATTTTTCCAATATTTACATCTTTGCATTCATTATAGTTGTATACAGAGTTATAGGAGAATGCGGACATTGTGAGAGTCACATTACTTCTCCGTTGACATCTGTTTCGAACATTACTCATTGACTGTTTCATAAGTCGTTCAGCTCGTCCAGCAATTGATTCCATATTTCTATTTCCAATAGTACGAACTCTTTGCGCAATAAGCCTTTGCATATGTGTTGTATCTGACTCATTGGTTCTGTTTTCAGATGTGCGATTCCTTTGATTTGCAAGTGTTGCATTAGGTTGAGAACTGGCTCCACATTGTCTATTAAAAGGAGAACGTTCTCGCTGTTCGGCAAGATGCTGACTGTTTTCAGCAGATGGTCTATTTGTACTTCCCCTTGTTTCCAAAGATTCTTCTACTAAATCCGATTCCCTATCAGTATGATGCTCGTGAGCGACAGTTGCCGATATAGATGCTCTTGCTTGAGACGAACTCGCCATACGCTCATCTACGGATGCTTTAGTTAGTCGCGCACGAACACGTCGTGCGTCCGACGTGTTTTTAGACAACTGCGAACGTTTGCGTCTACGCATTATAAAATATAAAATAAAATGTACCAAACATAATAGTAAACAAAAATAAGTGAAGTAAGCTGGTAAATCTAAATACCGAAGAAATTTCAATTAAATCAATATGAACAAAAAAACAAAAAAACAAACTATAATCTATTCTTCAACATAAAAACTTTTGGCAAACAACTAAAAAACTTCAATTTAAACAATACGAACAAAATATGTACCTATGTACATTAAAACTAAACAACTACAATCTACGGAAAAACAATATCTAATCTAATTGTGTACATATGCGTATTTTACACGACCTAACTAACAACGCAATTACATAAATTAAAAAACCGATGTAAAACACAACTCAAGTAATTATTCTCGAATACTTTCAAATTCATTCATTAAATATTTCAGCAGAACAGACGACCACACTCCACGACGCCTCGAATGGTTGTGCCGTCGCGATACGATGCGCAGTTCTACTTCTCTTTACGGATCCAATACATAAAGGAACACTAACAATGCATGAAATCCATAGAAGCAAGGATACGAACGAAGACAAACAGCAACAATAAAAATCTAAAAATAAAACTACCCTTGTACAACTGGGCAAAACAAAAACAACGATCACGATCACAAACCGATGTGCTGCTGGCTACAGTAGCGTATTCTATAAATGGTCCAACTTTAAAACCTCAATATCTCAATAACTAAACAATATATGTACATACTATATAGCCTATGTTAATTTTATACCTATAAGCTATCATATTGTGAAAGTTTTATTTCAATCGGATTAGTAGTATTTGCGTTTGTCCCGAAACCATTTTGATGCCAGCAATCAAGCTCTTCCTCTTTATTATATTAGTAGGATTCGTGAAACAGTTTTCGAGTCAGGCGTATCTGAAGTGAACTGTGAATATAATACGTCTACAAATTCTAGTTCCAATTTCGATTCTGAATCTGAATACATTTTATTGCTTTCTTTGTTTTTCGCTTTTAATTGTTATTATTAAAATTATAAAAATTGCACTTTTTTTCTTTTAATCTTTTTTTTTACAAAATTATTACAATGGTAAAATAGGTCAGCATCAATGTAAGTAAGTAAACAAATGATTTAAAACCAAAAGGTAATTTTGTCCAGCTAGATCCGTATTTTGCTTCTCGCAACCATTCATGTTGTGCGTGTTTGTCCACACACAAGTTTAACCACCCGCCTAAAGTTATTGGGCTTTGGATGGGATGTGTTGCCACACCCACCATACTTACCTGACCTTGCGCCATCGGACTTCCACTTGTTTCATTCTCTTTAAAACTCGTTACGTGAAAAAACGTTCAATTCAGATGAGGCTGTAAAACAGCACCTTCTTCAGTTTTTCGCCGATAAAGACAGGTCCTTCTATGAAAGCGGAATTATGCAACTGAAAGATGGCAAAAGGTCATCGAACAACCCGGTCAATATGTTATTGATTGATTTCTGTTCTTTATATAAATAAATAATCTTTGAAAAACGTAGAAAAATGCGACAAAAATGCGGCAAAAGTGCTAACAGAACAGTGTGCTAATTTTGAATCCGCACATGCTTCCGCAACTCGATTTAAATATTTCTGTATGAAATGTAATCGGACTGGAGCTTCATTCCCTTCATTCAATAAAGAAATTGAATTATATCACGAATTGAATTTTGCACTCAACTTCAATGTTATTTCTGTGGCCACATGCAAAAACCGCTTATGTCATAAAACGTATTTATCGGAAAAATCGGTTTGAAATTTGTTTTTAATTCTGGAAAAAATGAACGCATTATAGAAACAAAAACTATACATATTCTGATAGAGGCCTTAAACTATTTCCGTCCAATTTTTCTTTTCTATGCTTAATTTGTTTATTTGCAATTTTATTGCAAAAAACCTTATTTAAGTTGTTTTTCCAAAATTAATTTTAAAAATTATTGCTTACCTATGTCACTTAAGCTATTATTGCAAACTGGAAATTTCCTTTCGTGTCTGTTTAAATAACATAAGATTTTTTTGAATATCAGTTTTATTAACTTTTTTCGTTTTAAGCGATATTTTTTACAGAAACAACAAATGAAATAATTGTAAAAAGGAAAATTCACAATAACAAAACAGAGAGAATGATAAAAAATGAAGAAAGAAAATTCATTTTAGGTGATTACAAAAAAAAATACAACTAAAAAAAGACTTAGAACTCTTCATTTTTGTCTTTATCTTCATCTATTAAGTCAGGATGTATATCAACAGCAGGGTCTGCATCTAAGTTCTTATAAAATTCATGAAACGCGGGATCAATAAATGTTAGCAAGCTTGTGATGTCAGCCTTTTTTTTTAACTTATTAAATTTTTGGATGGTGCATTGGGAATTTCATTAAATTTCAGTGAGTGGACACCACGTTTTGCAACGTTTAAAGTTAAAAATGGTTGGTTTTTTTCAAGGGTTGTTTTATATTCAATTTTACCAAACATAATTGTTTTGCTGTATCTCAACCATCTCACATCATTCCACACAAATTTGTTACTATCTTCATTCCGGTTCCTCCAAAGAAGTTTTGATTTTGAAGTAGAACCAAAGTCGAAGAAATCTTGGCTCTTCATTTCAATAACTCTAAAGGGGTTTTTTGAACCCGCAGTGCGGATAAAGTTGAATCAGTCATGCGGATGGTGGATCCGTACCTCTGATCGTTTCTTTTTTCTTTCGATCAGTGCATGATCTACGTCACACTCCATATGAGTGTGACCCGGCTCTAAGAATTTGTGGTCTATTATTTCAATGCTAGAATGGGTTTGCAAAAATGTCAAAAACATTGTGCTGACAATTGAATTCTTATTCTGACCGCTACAAGAATCACTATAAAATATCAAATGATTAACTTCGTTTTCGAAGCTAACATCTTGCAAATGCTTTAACAAACATGACGCAATTTCATTACCGCCTCGCTTTGCCATTGCCTCGTGCCACATAAAACATACCGGGGTATTTGAGGAAAAGTCATGTACGGTAAGATTGTAAGTTCACAACTGTCGCTTGTAAAAACTTACCATTCGAAGGAATGGTGTTGGAAGGCACTGCTGAAGGTCAAATGCAAAAGCCTTGATATCCGAATTTCCTTTGGCCAGAACTTTGTCTTCCCTTTTAGAGTCGTATGCCAAATCCGCCTTGTTGTGGTGTTGGTTTAAATCACTTTGAAGGCTTACCAGTTCTTCAGTTCCATCACGCCTTGCTATTTCTATTTTAATTTGTAATGTCTCACATCTATTACATGTGTCGATGCTGGGCTTCTTAAATTTTATATTCATCCCTATTCATCCCTGTAGTAAGTATAAATACCTTTAAATATTTGTGAATATTTGCTCAAGCTAACGAAGGTTGTCGGATGTTTTTCGCAGAACAGCTTGTACATAGCAGCCAAAGTTAAATCCGCATGAAAATATTTACACGATGTGTCACGCCTACTGCAGTGACTTTCGTATGCAGGAAAACTATTTATGTGGGCTTTAATAACTTCAACCACTTCCTCAGACATTATATTTCTTCCTCCGGCGGAACCACGCTGATCTTTAAATGGGATATTCGGCTGCTCAATTTAATAACTGATTTCAAAAAACTTTCTGTTTCATTAAAGCACTGTTTAAAGCATTTTTGGCAGACACGAATTTTGCCTTTTTCTTTATTAATAAAATACTTTATATGATGTTGTCGATTTCGGGGTCGGAGCTTGTTTTTCTTCAATGTCTATGACTTCTTATCTTCAATTTCTATTAGTGCTGCGATAAAAAGGATTCTTTGGTTGAATGTCCCCAATAAGAGTTGAAGATTTCCTTCTGCTTTTCAAAACTTAGTTTGTCCTTGCAATTTTGTCGACAGCTGTTAAGAGGCATACATTATCTTCCCGCAACAACTCCACTTTTTCGAGTTTATGATTCTCCTCTGTTTCTTTTTACAGCAATAATTTTAATCGAATCGTATTTCAATTTTTCTTCAGTGGTAATTTGAGGAGGATGATCAGCCAAATTTTCCTCAAGTTGCTTCCCCGTTTGCACTAGTTCTTTGTCAGAAATATCTAAAGAAATGTCCATGTCTGAGAGTTCAAAATTAGGATCATCTGAACTGAAATCTTGTCCCATTTCTGTGTTTCTACTTTCGAAAAATAAATCCAAATTTTCATAATCAACTCCATCTGAAGATGACTTGGTTTCGTTGATGACGGGTTCAGAAAACAACTTCCGGCCATCTTCTAAGTGCACAAAACGGATAAACTAACAATTAACACATTTGTAAACAGACAAGGAAAACAATTTACCAAAATAGATTTTTTTACAGGTTCGATCGTTCGAGTTCTGTTTTTGTTTAATTTTTTTCTCATCACGTTTACCAAATATGCCTTTTCTCGCGAGATTTAAAATTTGTAATGCTCGGGAAGTCATATTGCTGGACTTTGTTAATAAAGGGTTTTGCAATAAGAGCGCTACAAAAGTTTTTTTTCAATAAAATAAAAACGGTTTTGGATATCAATGAAATTCTTTATTCCTGTGAAAGTACGTTCGATGCCATTATGTATGGAACTCGATTTCTTTGGCATGGCCACCACGGGCACGCTTGCAGAAGTCCAGACGCTGAACCCAATTTTCGACGGTTTTCAAGCATAAATCGGCCGATACTGCTGCAATTTCACGTTCGATATTCGTACGAAGTTCATCAATCGTCGCTGGCTTGTTGGCATAGACCATAGACTTGACGTAGCCCCACAGGAAATAGTCTAACGGCTTCAAATCGCACGACCGAGGCGGCCAAGCGACTGGACCATTTCGTGAGATAACACGTTCTCCAAACTTGGTTTCCAATAAATTGATTGTGACATTCGCTGTGTGGCTTGTGGCGCCGTCCTGTTGGAACCACATGTCCTCCAAGTCCATATCATCCAATTGGGGCCAAAAATATTCGGTTATCATTGAACGGTAGCGATCCCCATTCACAGTAACATGCCGGTCTTGATCATCACGGAAGAAGTACGGCCCAATGACGCCGCCGGCCCATAAACCACACCAAACCGTAATTTTTTCGGGATGCAATGATGACTCATGGAGTACGTGTGGATTGCTGCCTGACCAATACCGCATATCCAGCAGACACGAGCCTCATCGCTGAAGATGATTTTTCGATGAAAATCCGAATCATTTTCAAGTTGTTGCTCAGCCCAATTCACGAACATACGACGCTTCTGGTGGTCAAGCGGCTTCAGTTCTTGCGTCAATTTAATCTTGTAAGGATGTAGGCCAAGATCTTTTCGCAAAATTCGCCACAACGACGTCACAGAGATGCCCAACGCTTGAGAACGACGTGTGAGAGACACATTTGGGCTTTCTGCAACTGAAGCCTCAGCGGCAGCAATATTTTCGACACTACGGGCACTTCTTTGTCTCACTGGCACGGGAACATTTTGTACTGTGCCTGTGGATTCAAATTTTTCCACTAGACGCTCAATTGTTGATCTGCTAGGACGATTATGACGACCATAAATTGGACGTAGCGCTCTTAACGTTGAGGCCACTGATTCCGAATTTCGGTAGTAAATTTTAATAATTTCGACTCGTTGTTGGCTCGTATATCTTTCCATCATGAAATGGCAAACCTTACTGAAGAGAAATGTCAAAAAACCGCAAGAAAAATATGGCGTCGTTTGTTGTCCCTGTTGCTCTACTTTTGTAGCGTCCCTATTGGAAAACCCTGTATTTGTACGCTTGCATATGACATAACGCCTTAACTCTACTTAATTCTAAGGTTGCTACGATGTTTTTTTTAAAACCTTACATAGTCACCTTTGAAGTACCCATCAGAAATTCGTAATAACAACCTATGCCAGTTTGGCTATCACACATAGACCTTTGACAATTTGCAATAAACGCTTAAGTCGATTCAAGTCGTTTTCATAAGAATGTGCTTCATTGAATTTTGAATAAATTTTCCGTTTGGAAAAGTAACTTAAATCAACATAAGTCGTTATGTTATACCGACATTCTGTAATTCCAAAATTCTTTTGTGAGCTAAGCGGTTATTGCAAATGCTGTAACTTATGACAATGAATTAAGCGATTTTTTTCTTTTCGCCTATTTCGATGAAAATTTAAAATAAAAGGCCAGGATTTTTTTGTCTAGTAAAACAACGCATGCAGATTGCGATGTAGTAAAAAATCAGTTTTTGTCTTAAGTCGACTTAAGCGGTTTTCGCTTATGGCCACAGATTTTCTCATACGATTTCGCGATCTAGTCAGTGCATGTTTTTAAAGTTGCACTGATGGGTTTAACCAAAGATAATAATAATACCAAGATAGCGCAACTGGTACTCAAAATTGAAGAAAAATAAAAAGGTTTTAAAGAAGCGGACGGTCGGGACAGAAGATGATCTGATTATTATTCACAGAGAGGAAAGCTCTTTCCCTTTTTTTCAGATTGTTCCACCGAAAGATTTATCAAAATGCATCCCTTGCCACATCAACGCTGCCGAAAATATTTTCCACCAGTCAGTGCTTCGACGCACAAGCTAATTTTCATCTTTGTAAAATTATCATCATCACGCAAATGAAAAAATCAAAACAAACCAAAGGAAAACGACAGTATGACCATGTGCAATAAAGGTAATATTCCACTTGTGTTAGTTCTTCTCTTTTTTTGGTTTAATGTGCCAAAAGTAAACAAAAATGTATTTATTTAACTGCAGCTAAATATTACTTGTTTTAGTTATCCCCCTAACATATACATTTATTGAAATATACTGATGTGGAAAATAAATATTCCACTTTTCGGAATAAGTCAAATATTCTTACGCTGATGGTAACCCTAAAAACGAGTTTCTGTTCATCTTTTTCCCTTCCCTTTTTATATTTTGCGAAAATGGGGTTCATATCCATACAACAAATACCTTAAAGCTCTGTGAGCAAAAGAACTTTTGAGAGCAGAAATATATTGAAAAGCTTGGGGTCGTGTTATACATAGAACCCCACCATACAAACATTTTGTACGTGGTATTATATTATCTTTGGTTTAACTCATTATGTTGAGTCAATTTCTTTCGCGTGAATCTTTTTTAGCGAAATATGAGCTTAATGTGTCTCCGGTTTTTTTCGACTTTTATTTTTCTTCGATATTGGGTTGAATGTTCTACCTTATAACTTCAGTACCACTGGTCGGATCTGAAAAATTCTTTCAGTAATGGAAAAGTTTGACTCTTGAGATTAACGTATAAATATTTAAAGTATTAAACCGTTGCAAGAAATAGTTAATAAATATGTAGCGTTAGTTCACAATCAAATTCGATTTACTAAAACTTTAGTTAGTGAACAGTAAAACGGGTAGACTGATTTGGATAAAACTAGATTTATCTGTTAGGCAACTTATCAGCAAAGATTTTAAGGTAAAGGGTGGTTAAATTTTAAGGGCCGATGTTGATTTTGAATAAAACATTATTATCATCCTTTAGCTCTTGAATTGTTGCTGGCTTATCGACGTACACCTTTTCTTTCAAATAACCCCAAAGAAAAAAATCCAACGGTGTCAAATCACATGATCTTGGCGGCCAATTGACATCGCCACCACGTGAGATAACACGGCCATTGAATTTTGCGCGCAAAAGAACCATTGTTTCGTTAGCTGTGTGGCAATTGGCACCGTCCTGTTGAAACCACATATCGTCCACATTCATATCTTCTAATTCGGGCCATAAAAAGTTCGTTATCATTTCACGATAGCGAACACCATTCACAGTAACTGCCTGACCGGCCTCATTTTGGAAAAAATACGGCCCGATGATGCCGCCAGCCCATAAACCGCACCAAACAGTCACTCTTTGTGGGTGCATTGGTTTTTCGACAATCACTCTTGGATTATCATTCGCCCAAATGCGGCAATTCTGCTTATTGACGAATCCACTGAGGTGAAAATGTGCCTCATCACTGAAGATGATTTTTTTCGAAAATTGATTATCCACTGTTGCCATTTCTTGCCACCATTCTGACCATTGACGACGCTTGAAATGGTCAAGAGGCTTTAGTTCTTGAGTCAATTGCACCTTGTAAGCGTGTAAATGCAAGTCTTTATGCATAATGTTCATCAACGACGAGCGTGAGAGGTGCAATTGTTGGGCACGACGACGAGTTGAGGTGGACGGCTCTTCAGCCACACTATCGCGAACAGCAGCAATATTTTCTGCAGTACGAGCTGTACGAGCATGCACTGGTGTTTTCACATCTCCTACAGACCCGGTTTGCTCAAATTTTTGCACGATTTTTCCGATTGTACGCACATTTGGACGATTAAATTGACCGAAAAAATCACGAAGTGCACGATATGCATTTTGATTTGAACGCCCAATTTCATAAAAAGCCTGAATAACTTTAACGCGTTGCTCGATTGTGTATCTTTCCAGGGTTCAAATTGAGTTAGTCTGAAATTGAGAAATGACAAATGAAATGCAGAAAAAAACTTGACGTTTAGGTGTGGTTCACATTCAACATCGGCCCTTAAAATTTAACCACCTTTTATATAACATCTTTGTAGGTTGTCTCAAGGCTTTGCAGTAAGCGTTAATAACATACCTTACTTACTTTAAGAAACAAATCATGGGTGCATGGTTGGCTTCGACTGCACCGCAGTAAACAACATTGTATTCGTTGCCCTCGCAGATTATGTGGGTGGTAGTGGGTATGTACGCGATCGCATGATGTGTTTACGTTTACTCTTTTTTCGGTTTATTATTTTGTTACCTGATGTTGGTATGGTTGGTATATGAGGTTGAGCGAAAGGCTCTTCACTTAGGCCTCAGTCGGGCCCATTGTGTTCCCCTCTCTTAATCGTCGGAACTGCAGGGATAGGTTTGGCTTGGGACGTATGTATGTTGGGAGGAACTTAGGGAAGGTGGAAACGATTATGGAGTTGACATTAGTGTAGGCGTGGTCTGGTGATTCTTCCTCTTTTTTTGGTGAAGGCCAGGATGCCGGATGTTTATATACACATACGCGTCTACGTAGTTTAAGGTGATGCTCATATATCGCTATTCTTGGGCTTTAGTTATACATGTATGTAAGAATTAAACACTATATGATTTCCGATTAATTCATTTGTTCTTTATTTCACTTAATATTTGGTAAAAAACAACGTGGCTTAGCGGCCTTTTAATTCTCAAATTGCGACTGCTTTGCTTGGTGGCTGTTCTACGATTAACTCTCTCTGCTTTACAAAAATGAAAAGGTACCAGAAGGGTTACCGAATACTGGCTCGTAGGTAGTGTGTGCAATGTCTGTGTGTTCTCTTGTCCCGTACGTTTCGTTGCCTGCGTTCGTGCTTGTACATGTACTGTTCGGTCGTGTGAGGTCTGGTGATTTTGGGTCGTACGTGGTGTGTTTTCCTTTGTCTCGTGTTTATCGCATGTTCTGGCGACGGCTGTCCGTTGCATGGCGCGATTTGCTGATCGTTATGCGGTTCTGTTGTTCGTAAATTGTTCTGTCATGTCCCGCTAAGTAAATAGCGTCCCGTTGTTGTCATCGTACAGTAGTCGTCTCGTCTGGCCCAATCCCACATGTACATAAATAAAGCCTTCCATTATGCTTGTTTTCCCATGTGTACTTTTTCTCCATTTCATTGTTCTTGCCAGTCATTATTTTCGTTGTTAAAATGTGATGTTTTAGCGGCCTAATAATCATATTATTTTGGCTGGCAGCGCTTTTATGATTGTTAAAATGACTCAAAATATTTATAACACAGAAACACATTATGTATGTAGGCAACACAGTAGCAAGCAAGAATGTTTTGGTTCTATTGTGTTTTCGTTGAACTTACATTTCTTTGGGGGGTTTTTGTGTTTGTTGCGTGAAATTGTGGAGTTCAATTAATTAATCATGGATCAGGGGCGCAAAAGGCGAGGCTTGCACAGGGCGCAAATAAGGCTCGGGCCGGCCCTGCATATGTGAAAGGTTTTACGATACCTATTGCCAGTAAATATTTCTCTTTTAATTGGTAGAATTTTTTCGGTTAATGAGGGCAAAACAAAATAAGAGTATATGCTGTCAATAAGAAGGGACACCAAAAATCGACGTATCGGACAAAACGTCTCAGTGGACAGCCATGTATAATTTCGAAGTAGTAAGGGTCTCCCTCTACTTCAGCTCCGCTGTCACATCTGACAACAACTCAAGCCCAGAAATCAAGCGAAGAATAACTCTTGCCAATCGCTGTTTCCCGAAAAACTAAAGAAAACTTGTTTATCCCAGTGCTGCATAGACTCTATCGAATGCGGATGAAGATATCTTTGGTTGGTTAGAGAAAAAAATTATTTGTAAGATTTTCGGTTCCGTTTGCGTTGACGGACTCTGGAAAGGAAGATTTAACGATGATATTCACGAGCTGTACAGCGACATCGCCTTGTCAAGAAGATTCAAGTCTTACCTGGAGAGACAACGCAGTAGAGAAGTGCCTTTTGAGTTGAGGCCTAAGTTCACCCCGAATTGTAGCGCCATCTAAGTAGAATTTTAAACAACTTATTTTTGTATCTTTCGTATGAGGCAAATTTTCAAATTTTCCCACGCAACGTCACGATGGTATTTCCAGTATTTGTTACTTAAAATGCCTTGAGATGTTAGGGAGTATAAAATACTTTCTTCCTCATTCATTTGTATCTCATGGGTTAAAGTATTTTACAACTTATCCAAACAAATATCATTTTTATCTCTAATTAGAGACGCAACAAAGATCTTATTTAATTTATTCGCTGCAATCGATTTTTCGTCACGACCGCGATTTTCAACAAACTTGTAAGAGAACACTTGTAAATCGCAAGTCATTCACAAATTCGGTGCAACGGGCATTTTGAACACTTGTGATCAACAAGATTTTTTTTACAATTTTTCGGCATTCCTATAATTTTGTACATTATACATTTGTACTTTTTGAAACACGAACACCGATTACAAATTTTTTATTGTAATTTACAAGTATAAATTTGTTGTTGTGAATTGTAGTTTGGTGAAATAGGCCACTAGCGTGTCTCTGGGACGAGACGAACCGGTACCTGGGAGTGACAACGGGAGAGGGAGCTTAGAGTTAGGGAATAGTATGGGTTAGTTTTAAGTAATATAGGTTTAGATTAGGGTCTTAGATTAAGGCTGAAGCAACTTTTCTTTCTTTTTCTATACTTTTCTGTCCTATCTTCTGATGTCTGTCCGCGGCCTTATTAGGGTATTAGGGAATTTTTTCTTCTATAAGCTAGCATAGGCACGATACAAAAAGTTTGAGCAGGAGGTGTATGATGAGGGGACATGGACTACCCCTGTCCGACGAGCCTAGCCGTGGAACCGCGAGCGTGCTGCTGTCCTTCTCACCTACTCAAAGAATCCTCCGTGGCCTACCCTGACTCATAACAGATGGTCGGTCTGTACAGAGCCCCGCATTATGCAGATAAGACTAGATAATCTAGAGGTCGCCAAGTATGTGAAGTCTTGGATAGTAGACACTTGTGCGGCTGCAAGGTCCCAGATGACGATGCTTTCGGATAGCCAGCGGACCTTATAATCACCACAAATTCGCACCTGATCGTTCTTTTTACGTACAGCAACTATTGGTGTAACCTATTCACAGGTCTCTACCTTCTCTAGGATGGTAAGTTTCGATTAATTGTTATAAACCACATTCTTCTACTCGAGCCTTAATGAAAATTGGTGTTGTCTTTCTGATGTGTAATCTAGTCTGTATACCTGTGATAGCATCAGTTGTAGACGATAAGATTATAATTGAAACAGTATGTATCCATAGCATTCGATTTTACTGCCGCAAAAACTCACCAGTTCCTTATCATTCTTTTGCAATCTCAATTCCCTAAAGTGCTTCTGCGCATCCGCCAAACCGACAACAGTTACAGGTGATCCAGTATCTGTTTGAAAGGTAAAAGAAAAATTATTAATTAACAGTTAGCAGGACATTTTGGAACGAGTTTTTACCTTAGCTGAATCATAGATTTGTTGTATTTCTTCCGATATTTGGCATATTTCGTCGACTCTATTTAAATGGCATTTCGTATTGTAGTACGAGCAGACTGTATTTACAAATCTACATTTGTTTGCTAAGTGTTTTGTGCCAAGACACCTATAGCATGCTAGCATTGTTGGCGTTTTCTTTCTGAATGATGAGTTTGAGTTTTGTAACCCCGCCTCCCTTGTACCCTTCTTCTTGACATCGGCTGTGAATTTCTTATCTTTGTGCAACTCCGCTCCGCCTTTTTTCGAGGTTTCAATTGCATTCAATTCAATTCCAAAGATTTTTTTTAGGCCAAATACAAGCTGGTTTCGTAGAGCGGTTGGAAGGTAAACATCAACATTGCAACTGTTTGATAAGCGCCTCAATGCATTAAGATATTCTTCACACGTCTCTTCTTCCCGTTGCTTTCTCAGATCAAAGCGGTAATTCTACAAAATCTCAGTATGTATGTTAATAGTTCGCTGTCTATAACGGTATCGTTTATACATTATACTATACTCTGTCCCACAAAAATTGTCAGTACAGGGAAGATAGGACGTTTGCCTCTCACTTTGGTTGCAAGAGCTTACATAAATCTGTCACTCTTTAAAGCTCTTTCAGGGTTACCGTAGTATGCATGACAAATCGCCAAAAATCGGAGAGTAAGAACCATATGGTTACCATCTGCTGATTTAAAAACAAAACAATTTGTTGACGAAAAAAAAATAATTGTTTACAAAATGAACATCGACTCGATATTGGTGACATTTTAATGTTTTGTAGAAGGC
Organism: Matsumyia berberina; assembly: GCA_917880715.2. Classification (NCBI taxonomy): domain Eukaryota; kingdom Metazoa; phylum Arthropoda; class Insecta; order Diptera; family Syrphidae; genus Matsumyia; species Matsumyia berberina. The sequence goes on from OU862870.1 coordinate 94,021,486, forward strand.
ATTTTTTCAATTATTTTGATGAATCACAATATCACTATAACGCGTTTAATCCAATTAATATCATCACTGTGACTGAATTGAATGTTTCGAAATTCCGCGCGAATAAACCTTCGTTACAAAGCACAAAAACCGAAAAAAAATTTAACCGCATTTAAACGGGTTTCCCAGAACAACAAGAAAATAAAAGAAGCCAAAAATTAAGCGGCAACACCCTGACATCTCAAAATTAATTTATTTGTTCTCAAAAGCTCTTTGATAAAATCCACAGAAAAAGCTGCAACGATTTGCGTTGACTGGATAACGGTAACTCTGTTTCGATGTACATATTTTCAGCACACACAGCGAGAGTTGATGACGACAACACGATCATTCTGCCCTCAGTTGTGTGGCAGACTGGTTATGGTGCGATGTATTCGTATTTTGGGAGAATTACACAAACAAAATCTGTGTAAGTCAGTGGTTTGGTTTGTATTTCAGTGGCAATTTCTCTCACTGAGTACCCGGAAAACATCTACCGGCACCAGTGTTTGAAAAAATGCTTCCCCATAAGGTCTGTACTGACAATTTTTGTGGGACAGAGTATAGTTAACACTAATTAACACAATCAATAACAAGAGGCAATATCAGAGAGGGAGAGAAAGAGAGAGGAGTTTGGCAAGATATAACACTCATAAATTAATTTTTTTATTTATATAACTTTTGTTAAATTATTTTGCAAAAATGATAACATGAAATAAGGGATTTGGGTGTTTTTATCCAGATACCTCATATTTTGCGTTCCGCTGTAACATTCCCTATTCAGCATATTCAAATGAAAGTCTTCAATGGCACCACCACTTACTAGATCCTTCCATGACTTTCATCCGCAATGAAGCAAATATACATTAAACAAGCCGTTCACCATTATTCAACGTGTCATGTCAGATCTTTATCGTCTGCCTTGTATCCCGATTTGTTAATATAGGCAGGCTATTTTGTGCAAACAGCATTCTAAATTTCAACAAACTACAATTTAGATCATTTAACGCTGCATTCAATGTGGATAAGTACCTGAATAAGAAAAGTAAACGATGAAGCTCATTGTCATGACACATCCCGCCTACACATGCAAACAGTAATAAATCATACCTTTGCTGCTGTAAGTCCTTTTTGCCTTTTCCCGCTCCACTTGAATTCAAATAACGTGCTCTGAATATATTTCTCGCAAGACATACCCAAACCCATCCAATCAATTTGCCACATCAAAGGTTCTCCTATGCCCCTTCCGAAATAGTTTCTTCCTTTGCGAGGGTAACACGTCATCCGAATCGTAGATGTGTTGGATAGTTAAATTTACATCCAAAACCTGAAAATGAAAAAGGCCAAATGCTGAATACACTTTCAGCTCAATTGAAGGACTTACAACATACGAGCATACCGACCAATAGTAAGAAATTGTAAGCTCACATGCTCTACTGTTCGCCCGAAGCCACTGTTACTCTTGTAAGTTAAAAGGCATTCAACCATTGAATCATTTTCCCTTATTCTTATACGATTACACTACCAATATTTTAGGGCAACCACTGCATGGCATTGGGTTTATACATATGATGTGAGGCTTGAAAGCACCTTAAAGACACCCCAGACTCTATGCCGACATATAACATAACTTACTGGTGGTAGATTGGATGATTTTTTTCGTCACGTAACCCGTATTTGAATTTGATGTTTGATTTACCTTTCACACGGTAAAAATACAGTATCTGAGAAGAGTTTTGGTGACTTGGCCAGGAAAAGTGATGGGAGTGGTTTCTCCTTTAAAGTTTACATTTTCACTTGCCAGGGGTTAGGATTTTTAGTTCACTGTGGTCCGGAATTTTAAGTGGATGAAACGGAATAAATTTTGCAATGGAAATTACTGTCACATTATAAATTAGGGATGGAAGGAGTAGAATACTCTTTTTAGTGTGCAGGGCTTCTCGTGTGCCTATTTAGTATGCGGCAGAGGAATTTATTTGTAGATTTGATAATTGAAAGGAAGAATAGGTGAGTTTTCAGTCCAAAAAGGGGAGACGAAATAAATTGCCGCTAAATCGTGGTAAGGAAATATTTCGCAATGGTGCGAAAGTCTTGATCCTTATTTACTTTGAGATATTTTAAAATAACGATTCGGAGTTAGAAAAAGAATAATTATCAGTATTATTTTTCCTTTATATTTTCGATTTTATTAACCCTTTCGTAGATTTTGTAGTATATATTGTTGTAATGGCCAGATTCTATGCTTCACCTTTTCGTCAAGCAGAACTGGCAAATGTAGATCCTACAATTTGATCAGCCGCCGATCAAAACCAGCTATCGATTGTTTTTGTCTGGCTCTACATTTTGCCTGGTGCTACGGTGTTCCCGAAACAGGTTCACCCATTGGTTTAGCGAGTGATCGTGCCATCGGGGGATATATACGCGGGATCCGGTTTACGATCGGTCGAGGCAGATCGGCTGTTTAGGCGTATGCTAACATTGGCAGTGTGTACCAATGCATAAAAAAATGTACATACGGTCCTATCAGGCGACAAACCCGCTACCGATCTCGCGTCGGTGGTGTGGCGGATCTTGTGTGGTGGCCGCTGAAGGGACGATCATCCGACGGGTCCGAGATGAGTCGCGAACCAATACACACCCATGGTGATCGTGCGAGAACTCCGCTAAGACTTTTTTGCACGATCATGATTTGGGAAAACGGGTGATGGTTCCGAACTGATTTTGGGACACCAGGTTGACAATAGTGGAATGAGGGAGTTCAGACGAGAGGAGACGAGTTCAGTCAGTCAACGTTTAATAACCGGCGAGATCAGTCACTGCGTCGGGATTGAAAAAAAAGAAGAGCGTTAAGCACCCTGGCAGACTATCGGAAAAAAAGCCCCTGTCGCAAGCCCCAGTATCAAGCCTAGATCCGCGTGTTCCGGTACAACGGCGACTCCAGATTTGGAGTTTGTGCGCATCCCTCCCCCTCAACAACCAGACCAGCGAAACTGTCGACCAACGTGTTTGAGCCGCGACCCCAGCCTGATCCAGACCTGTTTTTTTTTTATAAAGTTCTTATCTATTTCCTTCTCCTTTTTACCTTTTTTTTTTACATATTAATTTTAACATTGTACAGAGTACAAGTGTTAATTTTAAAAAAAAATAGTATAGATGTGTATGTGTGAGCGTGTGTGTTTCTATAGACAAAAAGAGAACGTTAAATCCCACCCCTTAAAGGTGTAAATAGGAATCGTCGGAATCCGCATCTACAGGCTTGTCGAGGAGGATTTCCAGGTAAGAAATTACATAATAATTTTGGTTTAAATACATATACATACGTACACAAATATAAAAGTTTCACGAACTACCCAAACTACCCTCAGAAGACACACTTCCCCTCTTTTTTTTTAATCTAACTTTTTTTTCACTTTACTTCCCCTTTTATTGCTTATCTTTTTTTCTTGAATTGCTTAACGTTTTTTTTATTTGAGTAATGAGTTTTGTTGTTTTTTATAATGTGTAGAAACACAATTAGATTTCTAGAGATAAAATAAATTGTCATAATGTTGGTTTAAAAAAAAAAACTTTCGGTATCTCATTTTGATGGCGAAGTTTTAGTTGTCCGGATTGTGATAGCAGGGCTATCTTTAGGGTGCCAGCAACATCAGCGGCTACTGGCACAAGGTAGGGTGGTTATAGACCCGCTGGGAGGACGACCACCTATTCCTCCTCACAGTAATGTTAGGCTCCGTTTCTTTTTGTTTTTGGCAGATGAAATTTTAATCAGTTTGGCTTTTTATTTTTTTTTATATGATTTAGTTTTTTTTCCGCGTGAATATGTGCATGCATTATTTTTGTGTAATGGCGATATTCGGTATCTTTGAAGCAAGAATTCACCCTCCGACGAGATAAGCTTTGACCAGTAAGGCATGCACCCCGCTTCCGAAGTTTCGCAGTTCCTTTTTCCTTCCTTCCCGCTTTCCTTACCCTCAGTCCCATAACCCCTTAAGTTTCTTCAATCGTACTCTCTCTCCTCTTCCACATCGCCACCGTCCATTACATTGTACACCGAACAGCATCACATTGTGTGGCTTTTCCTTGCAAAGTTCGGATGTGGTTTGCCAAAACCAGTTAGTGAAAAACGAGGTGATTATAGTTCTGTTACGCCCATTTTTCTAACAGACGTTGTCAATGTTAAAAGACAGAGCACAAAGTTCAAGGTTTTCAAAGGGTAATTACGCATGGCCCATCGGTTTTGATGTGTTATAGCCATATTCACCCGAGGTTTTGTAACTTTTTTTCATAGTTTTCCTTGTTTCAGTGGTAGTCGTTTACGACTATGTGACTTTGTCCATTATTTTCTTCTATATAGCAGCTGATATGGCCATCGTCCTTATAGCCTCGAGTTTGAGCCTTTTCTTCTTCGTTTAGGCAACTTGCTTTTGGTATAATTGTGTTATTGATGATCAAATGTCTTGAACTGTTAATTTTTTACCTTTTCGCATCCTCTTATTCATTTTTTTATGAGCTACTAGATCGTTTTTTAATGTGGATTTAAACAAATGAGACAAAAAATAGAGTCGATTTTAGTACAAAAATTGGTTCAAGTGCCATAAAACTTACCATTTTGTACGTGGATTCATAATTCTTTTTGGAGCTTTATCCTCATATTTTCCTAAATGAATTCCTTAATAAGTTTTTCCGAATTACCCAAAGTTAGGGAGAAATCGTACATAGTTTGTTGAAAATCATGCGGATTTAAACGAATGAGACGCAACGCTTGTTGCTGCTAGTTCTGAAGAATGTTCCAATACAAGTAGGTACTGTGATAAAAGAAAACGCATTATTCAAAATTCTCGTTCTGCAAGTTGTCGCATTAACTTTTGCTTGCATCTTTCTGTAAGACATGGAAATAGAGTACAAAAAGAGGACACACACAAAAAAGAGAATAAAAAAGATCTAGGCGAAAAAAGAAAATATAAAAAACATTCTCCAAATATATGTAGGTCAAATTTTCTTTAAAAAAGTGCTCAAAAGCTCTTATCGTCTCAAAATTTTATATCTTTTTTTTTTGTGATTAAAGGCTGGAACTTCGCACACATAATATATGTATGTATCCTATCCTACTTCCTTCCTATCCTACTAATATTATAATTGTGAAAGTTTGGATGTTTGTTCCAACGTATCGCCTAAACGGCTTAATGGATTTGCATGAAACTTCGTGAGTAGATATTCTGTATACTGACTTAAGACATAGGCTTAATTTCTATTTCTAAAAGTGCATACTTTCTTAGGAAACAGCCATTTATTTGTGTCCATAGAAAACCATAGAAATTCACTGACCTGCGCCATTCAGCCAGCAGCACATCGGATCGTTCGCAAATCGTGATCCTGTGTTGCTTCTGCTTAAAGTAGGCTACACACTGTCAGTTGTGAGTGCATCGTCGGTCGTTCGGAGTTTTTTCCGTCGGTCGTTCGGGTTTTTTCCCGTCGGTCGTTCGGGTTTTTCGGTCGGTCATTAGCGTTTTTTTTTCAGAGTAGGGCGGCGAATGTATCCTCGGTCGTTTTTCGGGTTTTTTCAGAGCAGAGTGGATAGCGCATCGTCGATCTTTCGTGTATATCGCAAAAATATAAGACTGATATTACTTTTGGTGACGTCAAAAGAAAAATGAATACAATAAGGAGCGCCTTTACTACGAATCTGTAAATTTAATGAATAATAATTCCTAATAAAGAAAAACCGTATGAATACTTTCATTTAGAAAAAAGTGTTTTATTTCTTTATAGGGTTTTCCAAAAAAATTAATTACAAGACCTGTATTTCCTCTCAAGGGTTTTTCAAATTTTTTTTTGCCAAGGAATTGTATTTAATTTCGTCAATGGTTTTACAAAAATTTTTGTTGCCATGGGACCTGTCCAGCTGTATTAAAATATTCACAATATTTTTCGCGAACTTCTTTCGCAGATTGATAATTGTTGTGATTTTGTCCATTTTGTAAGGAATGAAGATCAACCCTATTTGTCCCCGTTATAATTTGTCCTTCCTGAATATTTTCATACACCATGACCGATTTTGAAGCGATTTTGTATTTTATTATGCTTTATAAGAAAATTGTTAAGGTAGCAACAACTAATGCTAGTAGATAGAGCTAAAATACTACACAGACAAGCTTTTTCCTTGTCATCCAATTTCCGAAACAATTCACACGTCCGCACCTAAACAAGGCAAAATCAGAACTGACCAAGAAAAACTGAAAAAAATTTCCGAAAAATGATTGCCGAAAACTGATAGTGTGTAGTCTTAAGCAGGAATTACACGGTTTGCAGTTTTGGCAAATTTCCGCCATCTTTGGTTTGCAGAAAACTGCGGCAAATTTTTAGTTTTTAATGTCACTACAAACGTTTATTCACACGGTTTGCCAATTTTGTCAAACGAATGGTTTGAAAAACAATCTGCAAACGTCTGCAAACTAAAAACTGAAAACCTGACGGCAAACTGTTTGCAAGCAGTTTACACGGTTTTCCACAAATTTGCAGGAAAAATGTAGAGCACGTTTGCACAAACCGTTTGCATGGAGTTTTCGTTCACATGGTTTGCTGTAGGTAGTTGTATCCGCTTGAAATTGATAGATTATTGAGAGATGATTATTTCTCTGTTTTGTGAACGCTGCACAACGTGGTTTGTAGAATTAAACCCGCTTAAACTGTGCAGGTGAATACTTTGTAGAACCACGTTATCGAAGCCAGAATTTTCAGAGTCAATCAGAGAAAACCGTCTTCATTCCCCGCATTTCTTAATACCACTTTGAGTTCAAACGTCTGCAATTCTGTTGAGGTTTGATACGCCATAAACATCAATAAGGTATATGGACAGAGTTTGAAAGCGGATAATGTGAATCTGAAGAGTGACTGTTTCTCCCATAGCGAGCTCAGAGCCAATTCACCTGACAGCCTGGTCATCCTCGAGCCAGAAAAAAAAACAGGAATGATATTCACAGGGATTCCTTAAAGAATTAATATGAGGAATTGAGAGTCTGTACATGCTCATCAATGTCTTCAAACCTGGTGATGGATATAGGGTATAATGAGACGTTTTCCACGCGGACGTAGTCGCGGGTATTAACTAGTTTTCTATATTTTCTATTCAGAGTCCCTTTTTTGCACTAAAGGTACATTACTCAATGTCTTGAAACCTGGGGATACTCTCCGATTATTATATTATTTTATAATGGCTTTAAACGACGATGAAGTTTATTGTGCTTGGGCTGCAGTGATAATGTTTTGGTGCGACTCATCGAGTGACAGCGACGACTACTACAAATTGCAGAATTCGACCCGATAGCGATAGCGAAGAGTATGGACGAAAAATTGGCTGTTGAAAACCAGTCGATGGCTTCGACGCGAAATTATACAAAGAAATCCAATACAACGAGCCGGAATTGCATCGTAACTTTTTTCCCATGTCGGAAGATTTCAGCATTTACTGCGTCTGGTGACACATTGTGTATTCATTTTTGTTTTTGATTTACCGCAAAGCACAACACGACGAAATAAAACAATTTTATGAACAGAACACAACAGCTTGAGACAATGGGCGCGTTCCATTTCTCAGATATCTGAAATTTCAGATAGACTAGAATATGGAACGCAGTTTCTTGACTGAAAAACAAGATGCTGTCAGAATTGACATTCACGTCAAAATTGCAGTTTTACTTTCCGTTTTCGCATTTGAATTCTTTTGTGTCTTGTATTTTTGTGAATAAACAAATAAATATAAAGTAAAACGGTTTATAATAACTTAATATGGACTCTGCAGATGTTTTAGGTGAGTAAAAGATGGGCGATGAGATATCCTCAGCCCTATGTATATTTTTCTGGATACAAATCCGATTATTATATGTAGGTCAACTGGCATTGTTCGTAGTTAACGATTTGCTTAATTCGTCGATGCTTCTGCAAAATCCGGAAATACTTGGTTTGCATGACGAAGCAACACGAAGTCTTAACTACTTCGAAGAAGTGATTCCAGCGTACACTATTGAAGAGTTTCGCCAACACTTCCGAATGAGTCGGACTGCCTTTTCGGTACGTTACACATATGCATACATGTACATGTCTTAAGTAATGTATTTACATACGTGCGTAAACAAAATAATTGCAGAATCTTATGAATAGTCTTGGAAATACCCTTTGTATTGATGACTTGGAGAAGCGCCTATTGTTCACAGTATGGATGCTTAGCAAGCAGGAACCTTTTTATCGGCTGGTGATAGGTTTAACTACTCAAAGAGTACAGCCCACCGTGTGTTTTCTGAGATGTTGGACTCTTTGTGCAGCCTATCAAAACAATATATTAAATGGCCAGCAAGAAGTCAATATCAGGATACTGCACGAGTACGCACTGCATATACTATATTATATTACCAATAATTTAAAATTTCTACAGGCTTTTCCGGAAAAATCTGGTGGATACATTCCAGGTATAGTAGGTGCGATCGACGGCTGCCATATACAAATAAAGCAACCAATTAGAAACCCTATTGACTACTATAATAGAAAAAATACTCATTCTATTATTTTGCAAGGTAAATACAGGAACATTTTAAGCACATACTGTGAAATGCCGATATAAGTAATAATATTTCTTCCTTAATTAGGAGTATGTAATCACAGGGCAGTCTTTACAGACATTTATGTGGGAGCCCCTGGTCGATTGCATGATGCCAGAGTTTTCCGAAATAGCTTGCTGCACCAGAAGTTGGAAGAACTTATACCACCCGAATTTCATCTCCTGGGTGATGCGGCATACCCACTGCTAAAAAATCTGGTGACGCCTTATCGGGACAATGGCCACCTAAGAGAACAGCAGTCACATTTTAACACCCGTCTTAGTAGCGCTAGAGTGACAATTGAAAGGGCGTTCGGATTACTGAAAGGAAGATTTCGTCGTTTAAAGTATATAGACGTAGCCAATCCATTCATGGCCAACAAAATCGTGGTGGCTAGTGTAATTTTACACAATTATATACAGATGTGTGATGTGAACTCCACCAGCGACGACTTCCTACAGAAAGAACCGAACTCTGGCAATCCATCCGACCAGAATGAACATGCCAACAACAACAGACATCCAGGCAACAGAAAGCGGGAAAATCTCCTTTCATTGTTTTAGGAATGAAACAAAACAAAATTCAATTTAAAAACTTTATTTTTTAAAAAAAGAAAAAGATTCATACTCAAAATAATTCATTTATTTAACTCTTAAAAACCATTAAAAACAAATAACTCTATTACCGTAACTAATTACCGTTTGTCTTTATGTTTTTCTTTCTCCAAAGCCAGCCTTATTTCCTCTATTTCTAGTCGCCTCCGCTTAATACGCGCTATTTCTTGAATTGAGGCCAAGATATCCTCGGCCACTTTGAGCTTCTTGGCCTCGAATTCGAACGCCATTTTTCTGGCATCCTCCACTTTATTTTTTCGGCCCGTGGATGTTGATGGTGACAAAGACCGTGTTGGTGTCTCCGGGGTACTGCGGTGGAGTTCAATTGGAGTGAAATGGCTCTGTGATGATCCTGGCGATTCGGAATCCAGCGAATTAAATGTGGGACAATCTTGCACGCGCACTTCGTCTTCGTAAATACTATCCATTATTTCGAAATACGCCCATGACATGCGCCCTCGCCCCGTCGATGTTTTCTTGTTGTTATCGACAAGTTTGTTAAAGTGGGCTTTTAAATTATGGAGTTTTTTGTCCAGAGTGCGCTCTGCAAAATTGTACCCCTTCGCTTTCATAATTTGCCGAATTTCCAGGAACACCGATCGCCGCTTCATCTTGGGATTCCTTAACGCCACTTTTCTGGAACGGCACTCCTCAAGGAAGAGAAGTACCGTTTTGTGGTCCCAAGCCGATTCAACTTCTGTGAATATAAAACCGAAACTGAAAAAATCGAGTGCATAACAAAAATATGGAACATACCATCGTCAACCCCACATGCTGTACTACACCCGGCCACTTCCTCGTCCAACACATCAACATCTACGTTCGCCGCGTCTGGAAATATTTGCTTATTACTGTGGAACTAATTTTAAATCTATCTATCTAATAATTACCAGAAGAGTTCTCAATCCGACTCGCAAGCAGATTGTCCATAAAATTGGGCGCGAAACTTGGATCTGAAGAACATATTAAAATAGTATATTTCTTCATTCACATTTTAAATAAATTGTCTTACCATTCTGTATTTTAGCCGTTGTTTCCTCTGTTTCATCAACCTCGTATAACACACCATCACAATTTATATTATATTTCATTTTAAACTTTTTGCCGATTGAAAACAGAAAAGCACAGCAATTAAATAAATATATTTTTGAAATAACAGCTGTTTATTGACACTTTTCAACTGACAGCAAAGTAAGACAAACATTTTTAGACTAACAATCCAGTCGCCGACCTCAAAAAAGTTGTTTTGTTTTTCTGTCACGTGACAGGCTCTCGTCCAATCATTTTGCTCCGTTCATCTGAAATTTGAGATATCTGAGAAATGGAACGCGCCCAATAGGATAATCACGTAATGGCAGCCGTTCGAAATAAAAATGCGTTCAAATGTAATTTGGTTTGCGAAAAACCGAAAACGTTTGATTTTTTGGTTTTCACAAAAATTCAAACGTCCAAACTACTGCAAACGGTTTGAAACGTTTGCAAATGGTTTGCAGAAATCGGGTTGAACTCGTTTACACGGTTGGTGGAAAACGTGTCGGCAAACGTTTGCCGACTGCCTGCAAACTAGCAAACTGCAAACCGTTTGCAGAAAAAATTTTAGGTTTACACAGTTTGCTTTCGTGAGCAAACAGAAAATGGCGGAAATTTGCCAAAACTGCAAACCGTGTAATTTCAGCTTTAGATGAAATTCTGAAAAATGACAGTTTTCATTTGATTGAAACTGATGGCCCAAAACTGACAGAGTGTAGCCTACTTTAAGTATGACAGTTTTCATTTGAGTGAAACTGATGGCCCAAAACTGACAGTGTGTAGCCTACTTAAGGGTGGTTTTTCCTTCTTTTTTTTTGTTGCTTTTTTATTTCTCTCCTTGCCTCTAAATGATCGTTGCCTCCTAATGATCGTTTTCAATAAAGTGAGACACACCGTTTCGTGATCGTGTGTTGTTTTTGTTTTGGCCAGTAGTTTTTCATTCCTTTTTATTCTGCGTTTGTTTTTTTTTTTGTTCGTGAGGAGAGGGTGATGATTTGCCGGTTGGTATGGCAATTGTTTACTTTTGTCTCCTGGCATTTTTTTAATGGAATCTTTTTTTTAAGTAGATATAAGAACAGCGCACCGAAGTGACGCGTCAGCCTGTGTATGAAATTGCGTGTGTTTGATGTGTGTATAATATAGCAAGTTGCGAAAAGGTGATTTTTGTTTCTGTTTTCTTCTGTATTTAAAGAATGTATTCGAGTTAGGACTTTCGACTTAGAATTAATTCGACTTGGAGTATGACTTTTCGAAGGAAATGCAAAAATAGGGTGAAAGAAGAGTTAGAGGGAAATTCGAATTAAAAGAGGTTCGACTTAGAGGGATTAGAGTGCATTGTGCAATGGCTTCTGTTGAAGACCCGTAATCGAAGCCAGCATTTTCGCAGGCGTCAAATAGGGAGAAACCGTCTTCATCCCCTACAGTCCCCTGATACCGCTTTGAATTCAAACGTCTGCAATTTTCCGTTAAGGTTTTCTACGCCATGACCATCAATAAAGCACAGGAGCAGAGTTTGAACGTAGATGGTTGGATCTGAGGAGTGATTGTTTGTCTCATAGCGTACTTAGAATCAGTTCACCTGACGACCTGGTCATCCTAGAGCCAGAAAGAAAAACCAGGAATGTTATTTACAAGGAGGTAATATGAGCAACAGCTCGGAATGAGCCAAAGCTTAGCTTCTTGCAACCATTCATGTTGTGCGCGTTGAATTATTCGCAAGAATGGACGGGACCTACAATTCATTGCCGACTCCGAACGGCGAATTGAGAAGCTTTTTCATGACAAATGGTACTCTGAGAGGTATGTCTATTCTGAATCGGTTAAGTGGGAATGGCACATTTGTTTTTATTTAGAAAGTAGAACCTATGTCCTTTTCTAAAATATGTAACTCTTCTGTAGTTACTTTTACTTTTACAGAAAATTAAGATGTTAAAAAGTTACTTCACAAACATTTAATAATAATAATTTCTTATACAAACTTTCAGTAATTTTTCTCTTTTTGAGAAACGGTTGAATTCAAAAGTTGAAATTTTATTGAAACAAATAATTTCTACCGATTTTCATTTAAAAAAAACACTGAAATCTTACTATTAGAAAACAAATTTAAGATGATAAGCGGTATGGTGCGGCGTCTGCTGGTCCTTTCTTGGGTTAATATCAGAAATAGAGTAGAAAAGGCATTCGTTTTTTGTAGTACAGTTACGGAATCGCGTCATCTTTTAGTTGAATTGAATACATTCCAGAAAACCTACCAATTGACAAGTCAGTAATTATTTGCCCTCAAGGAAGCGCACCACAGGGTACATACATGGTTAATCTAATCGACCAACCAATTCAAAGCTAATAAATGTCGGTAGACCCATCAATAGTTTTAACGTGTTCTTTACTACCAACAATTCGGCAGATCGTTTTCCTTTGCTATTAAAATCTCATCATCATCATCATCATCATCTTCCAATGGCCCGCTTATCCACTATGAGGGTCGCGGGTTTAGGGAGCTTAAGTGGACTCTCCACATTTGCCGATCTTCCGCCATCGACTCTAACTCATCAGGGGCTATCTCCATACGGGTAGAGGTGAGATTTCGGACTTAGTTCAGAAATCTCATCCTAGGCTTACCCAGGCGACGTCTCACACTGGGGCCGGTTATATGGAGAGCATGCCCATAATGCGAAATTAAAAATAACTAATTTTCATGAAACATTTATTTCGCTGTATAGTTAATGTAACTGTGCATCATTTCTTAAGTTTTTGCAGTCCTGGAAGTTGGTTGAGTAGTAGAGAATAAGCGGCGAAATATAGGATATCTATGAATTGCAAGATCAACTGTTTGCTTGTTGGCTATTTAGAAATTAAATAAATAAATGTTTGCATGGAATAAAATAAAACGAAACATTTTTCCGGCATAAACCAAGGTCAGTCAACAAGAAAAAAATATTTTTAAAAATTAAAAAAATTTTTTTTTACTTAAAACTTAATAAACTTCCGAAATGTTATATAAAATATTTAATGTTATTTTTGTTCAATTTCACTTTTCACTTTTGTTTCTTAAAAAGCAATGTGTATACTATTAGAAAAGACACCCAGCTTAAAAAGCCTCTCGCGCAAATTGCAGAAAAATAACATTAAATATTTTATATAACATTTCAGTAGTTTATTAAGTTTAAAGTTAAAAATAATTTTTTTGTAATTTTTAAAAATATTTTTATCTTGTTCACTGACCTTGATTTATTCCGGACAAATGTTTTATTTTATCTTATTCCATGCAAACATTTTTGTATTCAATTTTGAAATAACCAACAAGCAAACAGTTGATCTTGCAATTCATGGCAATCCTATATTTTACCGCTTATTCTCTACTACTCAACCAACTTCCAGCACTGCAAAATCTTAAGAAATGATGCATAGTTATATGTACTATACAGCGAAATAAATATTTATTAAAAAAATCTTAAGAAATGATGCATAGTTATATGTACTATACAGCGAAATAAATATTTATTAAAAAATAGTTAATTTTAATTTCGCATTTTGGGCATGCTCTCCATATAACCGGCCCCAGTGTGCGTCTGCCCGATGGCACGAATTCATTTACATTTACATTTACATTTATACATTTATTCTGTCAATTAGAATTATCTTTGACTACAAAAACAATATAACTTAATTTATCACTGAATACTAAAATGATTTTGTACAATTCCATGGCACGTCTTGGAAACCAAGTTGGGGTCATGCGTTTGAGGTGCCCAAACCATCGAAGTATGGACCTCTCCGTTCGAAGAAGTAGCTGCTCGACATTGAGTGCCTTGCGTAATCTGGTGTTCCTTACCCGATCTCGCCGACTCACTCCAGCACTACAAAAAAGAAATCTCATTTCGGCAGCTTGTATCCCCGATCTTATTCTTTCGGTCATTACCCAAACCTCATGACCATAGGTGAGGGTCGAAACAAACGCTGAATAAAAGACCGACAACTTAGCTTCGATGCCAAGTTCGGCCCTCCTGATAACAGATTGACCAAGCTGCCTCAAAATTGCTCCAGCCTGACCAATCCTACAGGATAACTCAGTATTGCTTCTACCATCACTCGTGAATAGGACCCCGAGATACTTAAACTTCTCCACCTGTTTCAATGGGACTCCACTAACATGCAGACCCCTGGCGAAGTCCAACGCTCACAGTGAAAGGTGTCGACCTAACGCCGTTAATCCGAACACAGCTCTTACAGTTAGTGTACAGAGATTGAATGGCCCTCAGAAGAGAACCGTCAATCCCGTACTCCTGCAATACACTCCAGAGTTTACCTCGAGGGACCCGATCATGCTGGTCGGTTGTGCTTCTACCTGGACGAAAGCCGCACTGCTCATCGCCCAACCTGGACTCGACCAGCCAGCTTGCAAGGTCTTCGCGCCACCATGTACCGGTTTCGAGAAGCTGAAGCCCGCAAGTGTATCCACACCTTAAAGGCTTTCTTCTTTTTTTCTGATGACTTCTTGAACTCCAGGTGTTTCTATTCGTGCAAAAAGGATAACACGCACACCATGAGTGCCTGCTAGAAGCTAGACCTTGCTATCAGACCGGACCTCATATGCAGAAAATTTGTGTGAAAGGCGGTTGGTTGTCATTTAATATTTCCTTCTCGCGACATTCAACCCATTTGTTTCTCCAACCACGTTGTCCTTTGTTGGGCACTGTCTCATAGTTGTCGTCTTCACCACTGCTGCTGTCTAATGTATACGCGGCCAACATGAATGAAACGCACTGCCTCATTTGCACAAAAATTATTAGATTTCTGTAATATTACTGCCATATAAAGATGGCAAAAATATGCTCCGTCTTATAGTATCATTATGCTATTGATGGTACGGCCCGTTTCATAAATGCCCCTCTTTCTCCAGGCACAGGATATAAATTCAGAAATCTGAATTGATTTTTAGCGCTCTGTGCTCTCTTATTGAATTCATATGAACGCATGTCCGTGTTCGGTTGTTTTAATGCATTTACAACCATTTTTTGTGCACACAAGAAAACTTCTTAAATCTTTCAAATCAAGCAACGATTCTTACAAACGACTTAAGAAACATAATGTCCATAGAGACTCTTAAAGAGCCTTTTAAGTCGGGTTCCCTGATTGGTGAACAAAGACAACTTTAATTAGTTTTTAATGTCCAGCTAAGTAAATAAACGAACTGTAGCGCAAATCGCAGAATGAGGTGTGAAATTGAGCAAGAAATTGGGTACCAATTAGAACGAAGATGACTTTTTAAGTTTGTAATTTATTTGAAAATAATCTAACCACGTAACAATGTATGTAGCAGTGTACCCTATAGGGAGTCAACACTGAAGAGACGTGCCTTAGCAAAATGGTTTACACAGGTTCAGGTAACAATTCGCGTGGAGGAAGAAATGTTGATTTTTGTTTTCTCGAAGTTACAAGGGAGAACGCACATTGAAGTGATTTATGGTTGTGTGAGTACAGCTTGTAAAGCCGTAGCTATGAGTTACAACCAGACAACCAGATATCTTTTACTAATGCTCTTTAAATTAACGATGTCTAAGTCGTGAAATATATTCGCCTTGCAATATTGTACGTGCAGAGATGTCTCTAAGCGGAAAGAAGTACCTGCATTTAGGGTTTTTAAAGCTCGAAACCTTACACTTCTTTAAAAGGCAATAAACGCCGTGATTAATTTTTCAGTTTTATGTACATATACATACACTAGCCGCCCGCCCCGACTTCGTACGGGAACAATTAAGTAATTTGATTATTGTTTTTTGGTATGTTTCCCTTTAAAATAACAAAATATAATAACGTTAAACATCATATCGTCCTGAGCCTACGCAGGGGACGTCTATCTGATGACACGCATTTCATGCCACGTCTTGGAACCCAAGTGAAGGTATGCGTTAAACGTGCCCAAACCATTGAAGTATGAACCGTTCCGTTCGAAAAGATAGTTCCTCGACATTGAGTTTCTTGTATATTTTGATGTTCTTAACTCGATAGAACGAACGAATATCGCGAAAAAAATCTCATTTCGGTAGCTTATTCTTTCGTCATTACCCAAATTTCATGACCATAGGTGAAGGTCAGATCAAACACACAAAATTGTAATAACTGAAAATTTTAATAACTAAATTCTGGATAACTGAGTACTGCTCCTTCCATCACTCGTGAAAATGACCCCAAAATACTTAAACTTCTAAACCGGTTTCGATAGGACTCTACTAATATGCAGAGTGCATTGAACAGGCGCTCGAGACATTACCATTACTTCTGATTTGTTCACGTTTACCGAACTTCAACACCGACGACTACGAAGCTATCACGCGCTCGCTGAAGTTCGGTCCAGATGGTTCGAAGTAAGTCATCAGCGAAAAGCAAATGGCTTATCCTTAAGCATCACATTGCGAACCGTTCCTCGCCACGATTGCGCTGTTGCATCCAATTCATATACACAATGAAAAGGAGAGGTGTCATAAAGCACCCCTGGCGAAGGCAAACGCCCGCAGTAAAAGATGTTTATGTAACGCCATCCATCCGAACACATCTCCTACAGATTGTAGAGATCAAATGGTCTCAAATTAGAACCGTCAATTCCATACTCCTGCAGTACACTCCAGAGTTTACTTCGAGGGTCCCGATAAATACACCCATGGCATACTCCCAGGCCTTCTCAACTACCGTTCTTAGAACGAATAGCGGTTTGGCTGTGCTTTTACATGGACGAAAGCCGCACTGATCATCGCCCAAGCTAGATTCGACCACAGTTCTGGTACGCGCTTCCAACACCTTAGCAAAGACTTTTGCAGAAAGAGTTAAAAGAGACAGACCCTTATAATTATAGCAACCACTCTTACCCCCCTTTTCTTAAAAAGAGTACAATCACCTTGATTGTCGCTAGTTATTTTACTGCATTCTTATGCCACTCTAATGAGAGACCCAGTGCATTTCTGGCCAGATTTCATAAAAATCAGCACATTTGATCGTCAAAGTCACCTGTTCTACAGTGGGACTATTCTCCGCCCTACTCAGTCATGCATCCAATCCCTGTTCCCTCTCTACGTGCGCAAATAAACCGCATCGATCGTTATTACAATACGCATTCCTATAATACATACTTCTATTTACTTTAAAAAAAAGTTAGTTCTTCCTCAGCTACGGATCCAATACATAATGTATGTATGTATTTCCACAAAACCAAAAATAGGAACAAAGAAAAATGAAATGAAAATAAAACTACCCTTGTACAACTGGACAAAACAAAAACAACATACGATCCCGAACCGATGTGCTACAGTGACGTCACCCACTGCTGCATGGCCGTTGGCTGCGGTCGCAACTGATGGAAAATTGTTGGCGATTATTTCATGAATTGTTTTGAGTATAGCTCAGTTTCAGGATAAGGCAGAAGGATGATTTATGGCTCAAATGAATCTCAGACGAATTTACTTAAAACACTTTTTTTTTTGTTTTTAAATCCAATAAGCCATTGTTGAGTTAGAGCTGTGTAAGCAGTATTTTATAACATAAAATTTGAGTTTTTCCCCCTTTCTACCACTTATAACTCGATTGCTTGGGAATTCCTTTTATACTAAAGGGTGGTTAAATTTTAAGGGCCGATGTTGAATGTGAACCACACCTAAACGTCAAGTTTTTTTCTGCATTTCATTTGTTATTTCTCAATTTCAGACTGACTCAATTTGAACCATGGAAAGATACACAATCGAGCAACGCGTTAAAGTTATTCAGGCTTTTTATGAAAATGGGCGTTCAAATCAAAATGTATATCGTGCACTTCGTGATTTTTTCGGTCAATTTAATTGTCCAAATGTGCGTACAATCGGAAAAATCGTGCAAAAATTTGAGCAAACCGGGTCTGTAGGAGATGTGAAAACACCAGGGCATGCTCGTACAGCTCGTACTGCAGAAAATATTGCTGCTGTTCGCGATAGTGTGGCTGAAGAGCCGTCCACCTCAACTCGTCGTCGTGCCCAACAATTGCACCTCTCACGCTCGTCGTTGATGAACATTATGCATAAAGACTTGCATTTACACGCTTACAAGGTGCAATTGACTCAAGAACTAAAGCCTCTTGACCATTTCAAGCGTCGTCAATGGACAGAATGGTGGCAAGAAATGGCAACAGTGGATGATCAATTTTCGAAAAAAATCATCTTCAGTGATGAGGCACATTTTCACCTCAGTGGATTCGTCAATAAGCAGAATTGCCGCATTTGGGCGAATGATAATCCAAGAGTGATTGTCGAAAAACCAATGCAGCCATAAAGAGTGACTGTTTGGTGCGGTTTATTGGCTGGCGGCATCATCGGGCCGTATTTTTTCCAAAATGAGGCCGGTCAGGCAGTTACTGTGAATGGTGTTCGCTATCGTGAAATGATAACGAACTTTTTATGGCCCGAATTAGAAGATATGAATGTGGACGATATGTGGTTTCAACAGGACGGTGCCACTTGCCACACAGCTAACGAAACAATGGTTCTTTTGCGCGCAAAATTCAATGGCCGTGTTATCTCACGTGGTGGCGATGTCAATTGACCGCCAAGATCATGTGATTTGACACCGTTGGATTTTTTTCTTTGGAGTTATTTGAAAGAAAAGGTGTACGTCGATAAGCCAGCAACAATTCAAGAGCTAAGGGATGAGATAATTCGGCACATTAACGGCATAGAACCTCAATTATGCTTCAGCGTCATCGAAAATTTGGACCATGGGATGGAGGTGTGCCGTCGAGGTTGCGGCGGCCATTTGGCCGATATTTTGTTCCATACATAATTGAACCATACCAATATTATCATAATAAAAAGAAATGATAATAATTTCCTAAATAATTTGTGTTTTATTCAAAATCAACATCGGCCCTTAAAATTTAACCACCCTTTATGTAGTGATGTTCACCGTTAAAGACCATTCTAAATATTGGTGAAAGAATTTTTGAAATCGGATGAGTAGTTTCGAAGATTACTTCCTACATACAAACTTTACCTCTTTATAATATTAGTATGATGACTGTACATAATTATGTATTTCGAACGTAACTGAATTCATGAATTGTTATTTTCAATGTGGTTATATCCGTTAATTTATCGATTTATTGACTAATTTAAACATTAAGTATAAATGTTCACCTGTCACCAGCTGTTGGATATGACCTAATAACCGGACAGGTCATCAAGGAATTGCCAAAGAAAGTTTTAATAAAACTTGTTTACCTTATAAATGCTTCGCTAAGACTATTATACGTTCTAAGGCAATGGAAAGTTGCCGAAGTTATAATGGTTTCAAAACCGGGAAAACCGCCAAACGACAAACGACGATATCGCTCCTGCCGATAATATCAAAGGTGTTTGAAAAACTCTTATTGAAACGATTAAAGACGGTAATTGAAGAAAGACGTTTGATTCCTGATCATCAATTCGGGTTCGGAATCAATTCGGGTTCAGAATCAAGCATTCCACAATTGACCAGGTTTATAGAATAACCAATGAAATTGAAAAGGCCATAGTAGAGAAAAAGATATGTTCTAGCGCTTTTCTTGACGTTTCTTAAGCAGTCGAAAAGTTGTGGCACGAAGGCTTGAAATACAAACTAAGACAGGTACTTCCGGAAGAGTTGTACAAGATTTTAAAATCCAGAGAAAAGACTTTTCCCTGTTAAGCACGGAGCCGAATACTCGGAATTCAAGGAAATCGCTACCGGAGTTCCGCAAGGAAGTGTTCTTGGTCCAGTCTTGTTCTTGCTCTATACTCGAGATATACCTTAAGAAGAAGGCACCGTTGTTGCTACGTTCGCGGACGATACAGCTATTCTTGCAATAGAAAATTCAGTCGAGTCAACAACTGTGAAGCTTCAACGAGCTTTAGATAAAATTTGCGAGTGGACAAAGGTTTGCCGCATTATTCTCAACGAAATCAAATCTCTGTTTTCTTTTAAGTAAAGTGTTAACTTTACAACTTACCCGTTTTCATTAACTCGGCACAAATATCGTATGCAAACGAAGCAAAATATCTAGGAATGACACTAGACACGAAACTCAAATGGAAGCCTCACGTTAAAAAGAAACGCAACAAGCTCCAAATTAGATTTAGAGAAATATATTGGCTGCTTGGAAGATATTCCAAATTAAGCATGTACAAAAAACTGTTATTATATAAGCAAGTTTTTAAACCCGTATGGACGTATGGTATACAACTTTGGGGTTGTACTAAAACCAGCAATAGAAACATTTTACAAACTTTTCAAAATAAGGTGCTCAGAACAATCATTAATGCACCGTGGTATATTAGAAACGACGATATTCACAAAGACCTTGGCTTAGCTACCGTCGAAGATGAAATAATAAATTTTGCTCGCAAACTCCGTGTTCGCCTTCGTGGACATTACAAGATAGATAGATAGATAGATATTTATTTACTTCAAAACTCAATGCTAACTAGCGGAATTAAGTAATAGTGTTCATTCAGTAACTTAGGAGTTAGTGTTAAATGACACCTGTATTAATAAATAAATCAAAAATTACGATCTGATGGGGGGTGACAATCAGTTCTACATATAATATCAAACTTCAAGGATGATAAGTAAAGCAAAATTCAAAAGAAGGATTTTAAAATTCAAACAAAACGATACAATAATAATTCAAAAAGATACATTAAATTGATAATACTTTAACTATACATATAACATGATTTGTGCTGATGATTGAGATATTCGTCTTAAGAACGAGTCAATACTTGCGTAGTCACTCGTGAATAACCAGTCTTTAACATTTCTTAGAAAGGAGTTAAGATTAAAGGTTGTCCTGACAGAAAACGGTAGCTTATTAAAAATTGTAGGGGCTGTAAAGGTGTAAGAATGGGAAAAATGGGTTTTATAAGCTATTAGTACGTTGGCAAAATGTCTGTTATTTATAAGTAGGCTGTAAAATTGCGAGTTTCTGCCGCGGTATATTACTACTTTGTTTAAAGAATTCTCTCAATACTTTAAAAATGTAGAGGTGTCTCAATGGTAAAATCATGAAATAGAGGCCAACTTGGAGTTAAACGATATTTATTAAAAATAATCTGAATTAAATGTTTTTGTGCTATAAACAAAGATCTAAGAGAGTTTGTATACGAACCACCCCAACTTGTGAAGCCATACTGCAACTTTGAATGAGCGAGACCATAGTAGATTAGATTTAAAACTTGTTTGGAGTAATATGGTTTTATTAGGTACATTTTCCGAGTCACCAACAACAAATGGGACTTAGCGGTTTGGATATGATCTTTCCAATTCAAGTTACAATCCATTAGCACCCCAAGGAAGCGTTGCACTGACTGCATTTTAAAACAATTAGTAGAGCATTGAATGTTACGAGTGAAGTTATTTTTTCCGCAATAGTGAAATGGCAAGCAAAATTGTTTGCAATTTTAAGCGTGAAAACAGAGATTGTAGTCAAATAACTCATTGCTAGATGCTTTAAACGACATAAGTTTTGTTTTCTCGCCTCAAAGTTTCTAAGTCTTCCGAAATGATTGCAATACACTCGAATCCTGTATTAAACTGATAAGTTAAGGCTATGTCATCCGCAAAAGCGGTGGGGATTCCGTTAAGATTCAGTTTAAAAACAGAGTTTATATATATTAGAAATAATAAGGGACCAAGGACTGATCCCTGAGGTACGCCGTTTTTTTAATATAGAGAGTCGCTGAAATTCCCATTAATATTAACTCTGTGTTGCCTGGATTTCAAATAAGTCAGCATTATATAATTTATTTAGTAGCAAATCATGGTCAACTATATCAAATGCCTTTGTCATATCAACAAAGAGAGCCATTGTAGATTTATTACTGTTAATACTTTCGTATAGTTGACTGCACATTCTTGAAAGTTCTGTTGACATTCCCGTTCTAAAACCAAATTGGTTACTACTGAAAGAATTATTTTTATTCAAAAAAGACACCATGCGTGACTTCATTAGTTTTTCGAAAACATTAGAAAAGGTTGGTAGCAGGGAAATAGGTCTGTAACTCGATAAGATTTTTCTACTTCCTTTTTTGAAGAGAAGTTTAACTTCACCGCATTTATGGTGCCTAGGAAAACAGCTGTTTTGAACACTATAGTTAAGCAAATAACTTAACACGTCCACTAAAAATAAGGACATTTTTTTTCAACAGCACGCTTGATATAAGATCACTCGTACACTTTTTTTAAGGACAAGATAGATCTATAGATTTCGCCAGAAGAAAAAGATTGAAACACAAAACTATTTGGATGGACATTATCGGCAGTTATGTACGAGGAAATGGAGCAGTTGCAGCCTACAGAAGGTTTCATCGATGGCTTGAGTTTATCCGAAATTTCGGTAAAATATTCATTAAACGTATCTGCAATGCTGCATGAATCAGTGAAAATCACACCATCAACTTCTAAATCATCTATTTCAATTTTCTGCCTAGTTTTACCCAGGATGCTATCAACCACTTTCCATTCATCTCTTACATTACCCATTGCCTTTTAAATGAATCAGAATAAAATTAATTGCGTGTTTCATCAATATTCTTTTGGACAGTTTTGCAAACACGTTCATAGTAATTTTTAAGTTGTATATTTAATGGATGTTTTTTACATTTCACTGCAAACTTATTTTTTCTTTCAATTTGTTGCAGAAGAGTGAAATTCATCCAATTCTGCTTGTCTTGGGCGGTAACATAGTAGTACAACTATTAATATGTTTGTGCAGAATCCCAATAAAGAAATCAAAACCAATGGATGGATTACTTTGCAATCATGCAATTATGCAATGATCTGTTAGTTTTAAATCATATACAACACCACTAAACATATTCTTATTATTTTTTCGTAAGCGAATGTAAATATGATCAATACAACTTTTAGACAAATCAGTCACACGGGTTGGTCACGCCATGAGAAACGAATAATGCTTAGTATCTTCGTCCAATTCATTTAAAACATCAATATTAATATCTCCCATTACAATTCAGTTTTTTTCTTTACAATCGCTTAAAAAATTACTTAACTCGTCAATAAAAACGCTTTTGCTAAATTCGTGCAATCGATAAACGCATAACATACATACTATAGCTCTCATTTCGAAAAACAAAAGACAATTTCACTACATCAGCACTAAAAAAATTTAACTTGGTACAATCATGCCCAAATCCATCTTTCACATAAACAACTACACCTCCACCTGAGTAAGTTTCATTACAATTGCCAAAAGACATGTAACCCGGAATAGTATATCCCATCAAAAACATTACTGTTAAAAAAGGCCAAGTTAAAAGTGATGAGATACCAGCGGCCAAGTTCCTGCAGAACTTTACTAGAGAAGTAAAGCAGATCAGTAAGTTGGAGCTTTATGCATTGAATTGATTGAACGTATCTATAACAACTTTGAACTTGGCCGCGTTAAAAAAAATGTGAGTTCTAAGAAAGTAATACTATGTATACGAATGCACATGTATTACTTTAAATCAATAAATTGCAGGCGCACACAACCGTCCAACGCATTAGCCACTATTACTTTGCTTTATGATAAAATGCGCACTATGAAACATCACCTGTCTCTTTTTGTATTTCTAGCCGTTGGAGCGATAAACAATTCTGAAAACTGTCAAGTTTAAAGTTGTTATAGATACGTTCAATCAATTCAATACATAAAGCTTCTTTTTTTCATGATAACGTTCCACACGTTATCGTTCCAAAAAAAACGTTTCAAAATCACGTTATTTTGTAACGGCGTTACTCGTTCTGTCCAAGAGATTTTGTGTAAAATAACCCGGAAAGATTAACGTTATTTTGGAACCTGATTCTGGAACGTTATTTTGTAACGACGACTTTACTTGTTCTACCCAAGAGAAGTTATTTGGAACGTTCCAACGTTCCAAGTTATTTGGAACGCAGTAGGGAAGTGCTTTGGTGTATTATGTAATTTTGGTTTGTGGCGTCATTTTGGTGTGCGGTATGAGATTTGTTTTTGTAGTTATTTATTAACGTTCGCTCACTGAATGATAGGGATGATTTGTAATATACGGCAAGGGAACAACCATCTCAGCGAGGATGGAATTTGCGGTCGTTATGCTGTGGAAATTTTTTTTTGTGTATGACGGGTTTTTAAATATTTTCGTTGTTGGAATCTTCACTTTTGTTTTTGCGTAGAGACAAAAGGGAAAATCAGTGTGATTCTGTAACGGAGGAACGAGTTATTGCACTATCGTATAACGTGACAGAACGTTCCTCTAAAATAACGTGACAAAATAACGTTATCAAAATAACGACACACCTCTAGGGCTCTAGCTATCTACCACCATTACTCATTTCCTGAGTCCCATCACTTTGCTTCTTTCGTCTGCATTAACCCATTTAGGACGAGAACGATTTACTGGATTTTTTCGGAAAAATTTTCAGGAGTGCATACTAATAACCTTAGCAAACAATTCTGATAATTTTTTTATTTGGCCCGCTGATCATTTAGCCGATCGAATCCGTTACCATATGGTCACCGTCGTCCATACCGCATACAAATGCGATTTTGCATAAAGTAAGAAATAAAAAAACCAATTTGCGAAGTAAAATATTTATTGGTTCGCTGAAATTAGATGAAAACGCTCAAAACATGGTGGGCAAAGGCCTACATCACACTTTTTACAAACTAAGCGAGTCGTGGCCTTGCAAAATTGGTAGGCGCACCTCCGCCATGTTGCAGAAGGTCTCACATAATAGTGGTGTATTCAAACACCAAACTTTGTACCCAAAACGTACCAGTTTTCCGCGAATAAACTGCTTGCATCCATGGCGACCATAGTACGCTATCATGGACTCGTCGTAAGATAAATCTTGCTCCGGATGAAAGTTTTTTTGACAGTTTCTAATGAGCCGGTCGGATACTGGTCGTAATTTCCACATTTTGTCCTTAGGATTCATGGATGTAGGAGAAGCAAAGTGAATAAATTTTGAGATGGTGGTAAAGCGATCACGGGTCATTGCCGACGCAATCATCTGATTATACAAGTCACCGTTTCTCCACCAATAAGACTTCGTGTCTCCAACTTGCGAATATCCGGTCACTAACATTATACCAATAAAAACCCTCAACTCATTTGGAGTTATCTCTGGATTGCAATTTTCCTGAAGAATTCCATATTCATTGCTTTTTTCGGCGGAACATCTCATCGTCGAAAAAGCGTTCGAACATATCCAAGGCAGGAAAGCTACAATCTCTATAATCTGGAGCTGGAAATATTGGTCTAGTAGCTCCTTTGGTATCAGTTTTCCATTGAAATGCATCGCCCAAGTGTGGTATTTTTTTTGGAATGTTGCTTAACACCTTTTCGGTTATCTCAACAATGGATTCTGCAGATGTGCCAGGCTCCGCTAAGATCGACGCAACGCATCTCAACCTCTTCATACGCTTGTGTTGAAGAGCTTCTATCACTTCCACGTTCTCTAACATCTCAACCTATATAACAAGGGTATTTTAGTAACACATTTTCAAGAAGTAAGAAGTCAATAGCATACATTCAATATACTGCTCACGTTTGAAATAACATAAGCACTAAGGTTCGGGAGGTTATCATCATCTTCGCACTTCTCATTTTCCATTCGAAGTTCGCATGGCTGTAATAACAGTGTACGATGAAGATCATCACCGGTACCTGCTTCATCTTCTTCAGCATCATCTTCTCCAGACAATGCGCCCGAATGCGGCATCTCTATAAAGAGTGTGCTCGGAAATACATTGTCGTCAACCACCGAATTCACCATTTCCTCCAAATACTCTAGAGCTTCATCGGTAGTTTTAAATTTATTATATCTATTAAGAATTATAACCTGTATTGTATTATAATGCTCACACCAAAACGAAGATAATGCATTTTTCATACAAGCCAATGATAAGAAAATATGTTTAAAAAAAATTGCTGAGCAAAATGTTATTTGTATGCTGTAACCATATAGTAACAGCTACATTCAAACCAAGATACCAATGTATCCGACTCATCGAAAAAAGTTATAAAATATGTTTTCTTATACTTTGATGTTCTATGCAAATGACCAAAGTCACGAATCGCAAACAAAACCGTTATTCTGGCACGTATAGACATTCTTACCTAAAGGGACGCTCCATTTGACCTCCATTTGATCAGCTGCTACCGCTGCTGATTGGAGGACCATCCAAGCCAGTCGCATGTGTGTTAAGTATATTTTTATTATTCCTCTTTGCGCACATAATTTGCTACTTTATTGTTAAGAGTGAGACGAAGAGGAATTTGTTTTTGTTTTCTTCCCATAGAATTTCGGGAACGTCGATGGCAGTGCTGCCGTTTCACATTTGAGAAATAATTTTTCGGTTTTTGTAACACATATTGAGTCGCTCGCGAAATTGCCTATTGTCATCGTTTTAAGTGAAATATGGATTTATGAGAATGAATTAAAACTATCTGGGTGCACAGTAGTGCACCGCTAAGTTCACTACAGGCATCCTTTACCGTTTAGAGTTCGCGGTAATTTCAGTACCTTATAACTCAATTCTTTTAGTAGCTGGAAGGTTCTTGCAGAACTTTACTAGAAAAGTTAAGTAGATCAGTAAGTTCAAGTTTTATGCGTGAAATTGAGTGAACGTATCTATAACAAATTTAAACTTGGCCGCGTTAAAAAAAAGTGAATTCTAAGAAAGTAATACTATGTATACATATGCACAAGTTATTACTTCAAATCAATAAATTGCCGGCGAACACAACCGTCCAACGCAGCATTAGCCACTATTACTTTGCTTTATGACAAAATGCGCACTATGAAACACCACATGCCTCTTCTTGTATTTCTAGCCCTTGGAGCGATAAACAATTCTGAAAACTGTTGAACGGGGCGAAGTTTAAAGTAAAGTTAACTTAAGTTCTGCACGAACTTGGCCGCTGGTATCTCATCACTTTTTATGGCTAACATTTTAAATAAGAACTTGGCCTTTTTTAATAGTAATGTTTTTGATGGGTAGAATACGCTACTGTAGCCACATCGGTTCGTATGTTGTTTTTGTTTCTTGCAGTTGTACAAGAGTAGTTTCATTTTCTTTTTTCTTTGTTACTATCTTTGGTTTTGTAGAAATACATTATGTATTAAATTCGTAGCTGAGGAAGAATTAACTTTTTTTCTAAGTAAATGGAAGTGTGTTGGAATGTGTATTGTGACAACGATCGTCTCCGTGTGTTCGCGCATCTAGAGGGGGAACGGAGATGGGAAACTTTCAGTTGCGTACGCGAGGAATCTTGGAAAGAATGCTTTGCACATTCGATCGAGATCACAGATTTGCAAGCAAGGAGTTCTGGCAGGCCATCCGGCGTCTCAGGCGAAGGAAGTTTAATATCATTGAAGGAGTTAAATTCAAAGATGGTTTACTTTTTTCCGATGAGAAGAATATCTTGCGCACATGTAGCGAGCACTTTTCGGAGCTGCTCAACCCCGAACAGGGATTGGATGGCAGACTGAGTAGGGCGGAGAATAATTCCACTGTAGAGCAGGTGACTAAAATGGCTCTCTCATTAGAGTGGCATGGGAATACGGTAAAACAACTTGCCATAATCAAAGTATGGTGATTGTGCTCTTTTTAAGAAAAGGGATAAGAGTGGTTGCGCTCTAATTATAAGGTCATGTCTCTTTTGACTTTTTCTGCAAAAGTCTTTGCTAAGGTGCTGGAAGCGCGTGCGCAACTCGGCCGATGAGCAGTGCAGCTTCTGTTCAGATAGCAACACAGCCAAACCGCTATTTATTCTAAGGAGGGTACTTGAGAGGGCCTTGGAGTGTACCATGGGATTAGTATTCAGCTCTCTCGAAATAAATTCTGGAGTGTACTGCAGGAGTATGGAATTGACGGTTCTCATATAAAGGCAATTTGATCTCTATACACAAACTGAAGGAGATGTGGTCGGGTAAATGACGTTACATAAACATATTTTACTGCGGGCGTTAGCCTTCGCCAGGGGTGCTCTATGACACCTCTCCTTTTCATTGTGTATATGAATTGGATGTAACAGCGCAATCGTGGCGAGGAACGGTTCGCGTTGTGATACTTAAGGATAAGTCATCTGCTTTTCGCTGAAGACTTACTTCGAATCATCTGGACCGAAGTTCAGCGAGCGCTTGATAGCTTCGTAGTTCTGTGTTGAAGCTGGGTAAACGTGAACAAATCACACGTAATAGCAATGTCTCGAACGCCTGTTCTATGCACACTGCATCATGTTAGTAGAGTAGTACTGAGTTATCCACAATTTAGTTATTACAATTTTGTGTGTTTGATCTGACCCTCACCTATGGTCATGAATTTTGGGTAATGACCGAAAGAATAAGCTTCTATCGAGTTAAGAAACTCAATGTTATTATATTTTTGTAAAACAAAGCGAAACATACCAAAAAACAACAATCAAATTACTTAATTGTACCCGTATGAAGTCGGGGCGGGCGGCTAGTACCTTATAAATTCACGGAAAAACGGATCACAATGCGAACCGTTCTTCGCCACAGTTGCGCTGTAAAATCCAATCCATGTACGCAATGAAAAGGAGAGCTGACAAAAAGCACCCCTTGCGAAGGCAAACGCCCGCAGTAAAAGATGTTTATGTAACGCCATTCACACGAACACATCTCCTACAGATTGTAGAGATCAAATGGTCTCAAATTAGAATCGTCAATTCCATTCTTCTGCAATACACTCCAGAGTTTACATCGAGGGTCCCGATAAATACACTCATGGCACACTCCCATGCCTTCTCAACTACCGTTCTTAGAACGAATAGCGGTTTGGCTGTGCTTCTACCTGGACGAAAGCCGCACTGATCATCGCCCAAGCTAGATTCGACCACAGTTCTGGTACGCGCTTCCAACACCTTAGCAAAGACTTTTGCAGAAAGAGTTAAAAGAGACACACCCTTATAATTATAGCAACCCCTCTTATCCCCCTTCTTAAAAAGAGCACAATCACCTTGATTGTCGTTAGTTATTTTACTGCATTCCTTTACCACTCTAATGAGAGACCCATTTTACGCCCTCTTCCCCGAAACGCTTGTGCATTTCTGGCCAGATATCATAAAAATCAGCACATTTGATCGCCAAAGTCATCTGCTCTATAGTGGGACTATTCTCCGTCCTACTCATTCATGCATCCAATCCCTGATCGGCATTGACCAACTAAGAAAAGTGCTCACCACATCTGCGCAACATATCCATCCCCTCCAAAAAAAAGTAAACCATCGTTGGATTTGACTCCTTCAATGATATTAAACTTCCTTCGCCTGAGACGGCGGCGGATGGCCTGCCAGAACTCTTTCTTTGCAAATCTGTCATCTCGGTCCAATGTGAAATTATTCTTTGCGTAAATCCTCATCTACGCAACTGAAAGTTTCCCATTTTAGTTCCCCCTCTACGTGCGCAAATAAACCGCATCGATCGTTATCACAAAACGCATTCCTATAATACATACTTCTATTTACTTTAAAAAAAAGTTAGTTCTTCCTCAGCTACGGATCCAATACATAATGTATGTACATATGTATTTCCACAAAACCAAAAATAGGAACAAAGAAAAATGAAATGAAAATAAAACTACCCTTTACAACTGGACAAAACAAAAACAACATACGATCCCGAACCGATGTGCTACAGTGACGTCACCCACTGCTGCATGGCCATTGGCTGCGGTAGCAACTGATGGAAAATTGTTGGCGATGATTTCATGAATTGTTTTGAGTATAGCTCAGTTTCAGGATAAGGCAGAAGGATGATTTATGGCTCAAATGAATCTCAGACGAATTTACTAAAAACACTTTTTTTTTTGTTTTTAAATCCAATAAGCCATTGTTGAGTTAGAGCTGTGTAAGCAGTATTTTATAACATAAAATTTGAGTTTTTTCCCCCTTTCTATTTACCACTTATGTATAACTCGATTGCTTGGGAATTCCTTTTATACTATGTAGTGATGTTCACCGTTAAAGTCCATTCTAAATATTGGTGAAAGAATTTTTGAAAATGAATAATTAATTTCGAAGATTACTTCCTACATACAAACTTACAAACTTTACCTCTTTATAATATTAGTATGATAAAATTACAAACAATATTGAAATTGAGGAAATTGATTCAATGTCTGCTTTAAATTTTCTTCAAACTAGTTTAATTAGTAATTCGTTGGGAAATATCCTAGATCTATTTTTTCTTGATATTGAAATTGAAGCGTCTGTGAATGAAATTGAATTTTCATTGTTAAATAATAGTTTATTTCATAAGGCAATTATGTATTTCAATCGTTTTGTCTATTTTAAATTCATTTGTGTCTGATAATCAATCTGACTTAATTAAGTACGATTTTAACAAAGCAAATTATGAGGTTTTAAATAGCTATTTGTATTCCTTTGATTAGAATCTTATTCTTAACCGTTCTTTAGAAACTTCTTATAACATGTTTAGAAATATATTGGAATCAGCAATAATAAACCCGTCTGGTTCAACAAAAGTCTGTGCCGACTTAGAAACACTTTAAATAAATTACAAAAAAGAAGTAGTTCTAACATATCTTTTCGAGGCTACTATCATCAATTAAGAAAGGAGTACGAGTTTCTAAAAAAAATGGTGTATTGGCAGTACGGCTGGTCTGTTGAATCTGAAATCAAGCACAATGCAAAATCGTTCTGGAGCTTCATCAACACAAAGCGTAAGTCAATCGGCATACCATCTGTTATCAGTTTTGATGGAATTACCAGTGACAATTTGAATGATGTATGTGACATGTTTGCAACATTTTTCCAATCCAACTTCATAAATGAGCCATTGGATCTCAACATGTTGTCACCAGGTAATCCTGTAATTGATCTTGGGTTCATGCATTTCACTGAAGATGATATTCTTTAGCATCGCTGGATTCCAATGCCAATACTGCACCTGACAATTTTCAACCGATACTTTTTAAGAAATGTATGAATAATTTAGCTAAGCCTCTTTGCATAATTTTCAACATGTCTTTAACTTCGGTATTTTTAGATTGCTGGAAATATTCGCTTATAACACCTATTTTTAAGTCTGGTTCCAAAGGATTGGTATGTAACTATAGGCCTTTTGCCAAACTTCAACTTGATTTGATTGTATTGGGTTTTATCGATTTTAAAGCTGCCTGACTGTCAACAAAAATGGTAAAATCCGATGGGGGAAGGTGAAACTCTCTTATGCAGCCTGCAGCTTTCTCTATTGCCCGGATTTTGGCTTGGAAGACGCTACACGTTTCAGGCAATCTCAAAGACTCCTGTTTCTGTAGGGTTTCCGAGTAGAATCTGGCTCCTGTTTCTGTTTTCAGTTTTGAGCCATCAGCGTAAATCGTAATTGCGCGGTCTTTGATTACATTGATTGACTCCCAGTCCTCTCGGGTTGGGAATAGAATAGGAAAATCAGTGTTAAAATCATTATATGGGGTCAGGTAGTCCGATGTGGCTGTGAGCCTTTCAGAATTATATTTTTCGCCCATTAACTTAGCAAAGATTCTTCGGCGGTAGCTGTACCAATCTGTGTACTCCGAAGGTGAGCCTCTATACAGTCGTTTTCCGAGTCCGTCAGCTTGTCAAAGGCCTTTTGCTTAATTGAAGCCTTCGCAGCAGTTCGTCCATCCGTTCCTGCGGGTCCGGAGATGCTGTCTATGCTTTTGTTTGTGTTTTTATTATTATGTTTAGGGTTGTTATTATTATTGGTATTCATTTTGTTTTTTCGCTATGTGATCCCACGAGTATTTCGGGAATCGTTGGTCGGTCTGCACAGAGCCCCGCGTTATGCAGATAAAGCTAGATTATTTAGAGGATACTCCGTTCGCGACTGAGCAATTTTTTTTAAAATGGGCCCCAGCCAGGTTGATCCTCGGGCCGGGCCGCAATCCAGCCCATCGGAGAGAGAAGGGGAATAGATAGGATGAGACGGGAGAGGGAGAGTTGAGATGGAAATCTTTTCCAAATGAGGCTGGTGAATCGGATTGAAGGAATACACTCCGTGCACCTTGCGGAACCCGATGTGCGGGTTACGTCGAAATGAATACCCGACAACTCATCACTGCAAAATATGCATACATCAGCATTCGAAATGGATATTTTGTCGAAGAAGAATGGCATCCCCATCGACTGGTCGCGATAACGATGTTCCAGACCCACAAAGGAAATGCAACATGTGCATTTCTCCATACCACCCACGAAGTTCAACGTCAACCAGTGATCGTTCGTTGAAGATGAAGTTAGTTCTCCGCAAACCTCCAATCCGCACATAACGTATTAAGTAGAGTTACCAATCAAATGTTAGAATAAGATTTTAAAAAGTAATAAAGTGTTTTTTTTATTGAACAAAATAAAATGAAACCTTATTTGGCGCAGTCGGTAGGATTCTAAATCTAAAGATTGGAATTCTTTAAAGATATGTTCAGTGAATAAACATTAGTGACTTACTAAACAGTGAAACGCAGAATCGATTTTAAAAATAACGATTCGCAGATACAAGTGTTTGGGTCACCGGAATTATATTTAAATCCGATCCACGTAAACGTGAAAGATCAGACTCTATCAGAATGGCAACTCAAGGAATATCGAGCGGTGTGGGAACTCAACACATAACTTTAACGCTAACAGACTTGATGAAAGAATCATCCCGAATCAAGGAATATTGGGGTTCGGCTGAATATGCACTGTCTTCATTCATCAGAGAAGTGGAATTGTTCCTGCCTTACTTCACGGGAACACCCCTAGAAAATTATGTACTACACAGAAACATCATCAACAAGATACAAGGACCAGCACTACAAGCCATCAGGACTTTGGGATCAGACCCCAGCTGGGAAGAGATAAAAAAGGAATTGATCCGGAACTTCGGCATCAGGGAAACTTACCACAACCTTTACCACCAAGCAATCAGCATTAAAAATTATAATAACGTAAGCAATTATTTTGAAAACTTAAAAAATGTATTAGATAAATTAAATACAAAATATGAGTTCGATTCTAACAAACCGATAGAATTTTAAGTAGAAGCAAACGAACAAATGATACTAAGAACATTTACGAATGGCTTAGAGCCAAATTTTGCAAGTATAATTATTAGTAGGGGAGCAAAAAATCTAAGGGAGGCCTTTTACACATTGGAAGAGTCAGGTATAATTTCTGATAATAGGATACATTCACAAGTACAAAACAAAACTAACAACAATTATAATAAACATAGAAATCAATCGAATAACAATCAAAATAACTCAGGCCAGGTGAGACATAACCGATATAATAACAATTATAACAACAATTACTCAGGTCGATATAATAACAATAATTCAGGTCGATATAACAACAATAATTATAACAATAATAATAATAATTCTGGACAGGTTAGAAATAATGAGAATTACAATTCAAGACAAAATAGAAATCCTTTTAATCAAAATAGGCAATCAGGTCAATACAGGAATAACTATAATAACAGAGAACAGGTACCACATAATAACCAACCAGCTGTACCCATGGATTGTGAACACGTTCAACAATCATCTGGAGAGGTAAATTTTCATTCACAGCCTCCAGATCAGATTTACCGATAGTAGAATTGACGATAGGAAAAGACAAAATTAGATGCCTGATAGACACAGGATCTACTACCACTCTATTGGACGAAACAAAACTGACACACTATAAACGAACTATTTTAAAAGAAAGTATGAGATTTGATTACCTTAATGGAATCACATCAATTAATACAGAAATACTGACCGAACTTCCTACAGAATTTATTGAGAAAGCTCATATGTGTTGGAAATTAACAACATTTAGCGATAAAGATTTCGATGGGATAATAGGACAAAATATACTTAAACCATTACAAGCCAAAATTAATTTGGAAGAGGAATATATCAAAATAAATGGCAATAAAATTAAATTCATTAATGCATGTCCATTTAAATATGAGGAAGTACATACGTTAGAAGGAACTGAGGAGGATCAAGGTGTCCCACAGTGTCTTCTCAACGAACATTTGAATAAAGAGGAAAAGGAAAAGTTAGAAAAGTTGTTAAGAAAAAATCAAGATTTGTTTTACCAGGAAGGACAACAATTAAGTAGTACACATGAAATCCAACATGAAATAGTAACTACAACAGATAGGTCGATATACTCCAAATTATATAGATATCCTCAAATACACGAACAAGAGATTAGCAGACAAATTAAAGACATGCTTGCTCAAGGCATAATAAAAGAAAGTAATTCACCCTATAACAGTCCACTATGGATAGTACCGAAGAAAATAGATAACTCTGGAAGAAAAAAGTGGAGATTTGTCATTGATTATAGTCGATTGAATGAAGTTACTGTTGATGATAGATTTCCTATTCCTAATATTGATAATATATTAGAGAAATTAGGAAGGTCACAATACTTCACAACCTTGGACTTGGCTAAGGGCTTTCACCAAGTCTTAGTCAGAGAAGAAGATAGAAAAAAAACAGCTTTTTCGACACCTTTGGGACATTATGAGTTTACGAGAATGCCATTTGGACTCAAAAATGCTCCGGCAACGTTCCAGAGGCTAATAAATTCAGTACTAAAAGAATACATCAACCATATATGTGTAGTATATTTAGACGATATACTGATTTTCAGTACTACTTTAGAGGAACACATTATTAGCGTAGAAAAAGTGTTAGATAGATTGAGGAAACATAACTTGAAAATCCAAATAGATAAATGTTCATTCTTTTCTAAAGAAACAGAATATCTCGGATATTTTTTAACCACAGAAGGTGTAAAACCAAATATGAGTAAAGTTGAAAGTATTCAAAAGCTTAAGCTTCCAGAAACGGTCAAATAAATTAAGTCATTTTTAGGCATAACCGGGTACTACCGGAAGTTTATAAAGGATAATGCGAAAATCGCTCAACCTATGACCAAATACCTTAAGAAGAATGCTAGAATAAATTTGAATGATTCAAATTACAGAAACGCTTTTGAAAAATTGAAATTGATCTTGACAGATTCTCCAGTATTGAAATATCCAGATTTCCAAAAAAAGTTTAAACTCGTTACTGATGCAAGTGACTATGCTATCGGAGCAGTCTTAACTCAAGACGGACATCCAATATGCTATGCAAGTCGCACTTTAAATAACCATGAACAGAACTACTCGGTAACAGAAAAAGAACTATTAGCAATAGTTTGGTCCGTAAACTATTTTAGACCCTACATTTATGGAAGACCCTTTGATCTAATGACTGATCACCAACCACTCAAATGGTTGCAAGCGAAACATAAAGGCAAGGATATAAATCCAAGGTTACAGAGATGGTTACTCAAGCTAGGCGAATATAACATAAACATAGATTATATCAAAGGAAAGGAGAATATAGCAGCAGATTTCATGAGTAGAATAAACAACGATACAGGAGAAATTAATGTGATCGAGACGCTCAAAAATAAGGAGGGAGAGAAAGCACCCATTTTAAATTTTGCAATTGGCAACATGAGTATAGAGAATACTATTCACTCTCAACAGGAAGAACATAATGACCACTTTACAATTTTAGATACAATAGTAAATCGATTTTACACGCAGATTATATTAACAAATAATAAGATGAATGAAATTGAAATAATAAATAATAGACGAAAAATATATATAAATTCCCAGGACATTGAAGAGGACAGACTCTCAGATATATTTAGAAGATTTTTAAAAAAAGGAAGGATAGGTATTTATTCAGAAATAACTGAACATGAATACAATTTAGTCCAACTTAAACTAATTGAATTATTCGATTTAACAAAAATGAAATTCTTTAAATGTATGTATCATGCCAAGGAAATGAAAACTGAAGATGAAACACTAAGGCAAATAGCTAGTTATCATAAAAAGGAAACAGGACACGCAGGTATAAACGAAAACTATGAAGGTTTAAAGAAATGCATTTACTATAAAAATTTAAAAGAATTGGTTCAAAAATATATTAACAACTGTGATATATGTAATCAAGCAAAATACGATAGGAAGCCTATCAAACCTAAGTTCGAATTAACTACAACTCCAACTGACACAAACCAAATAGTTCACTCAGACATTTACATTAACTCTAAGCAGATGTTTTTGACTTTCATAGATAAATTCTCTAAACATGCTATAATATTTCCTTTAGAGGACAGAAACAGTATCACTATCAAAGAAAAATTTCGGTTGTATTTTTCTATTAAAGGAAAACCAAAGAAAGTTATTCTAGACAACGAATTCAAAAATATTAATGTTAGGGATTTCTTACGACAAGAACAAGTTGAGATTCATTTCACAAAACCAAATAGCCATACAGGAAATGCAGATATAGAACGATTTCACAATACGATCAGTGAAAAAATGCGAGTGTTAACGACAGAAAAATCGAGCATGTCAACAAAAGAAAGAATATTTAAGTGTGTTGAGTGGTATAATAAATCGATACACTCTACAATAAAATACAAACCAATTGATATATTAGAAGGACGAGTTGATAAAGAGAAAGTTAGATTAAATATGGAAAATATGAAAAACAAAGTTATAAGTAAATTGAATGAAAATAGAGAAGATTATTGTGAAGAAAGAGAAGAAGGTTTAGTAAAGAATTACAAAGCATTAAGGCATAAACATGAGCCAAGATATAGAAAATTAAAATTAAAACAAATACACCCCATTAACATTAAACGACCAAATAAATTTGCAGATCAAATGGATATTGATGACATTTCTTCTGATAATGACAGTGACAACACAGGGAACGTTGATGATCGAGAAAATTGAAACTGACAATGGATTTGCAGAAATTAAACTAGAGAACGTAAACTTAGTTAAATCATACGATACTGTAATACACATTATTGATCCAAAAGAAATAGAAGACGTAATTGATAAGTTGAGAAACAACATAGGTTCAGTAGGATTCAAAGATAAAACAGAGCTGTTGAACTTTGAATTAGAATCACTTAAACTAAAAGTTAAAACAATAATTCCACATAGACATAAGCGAGGTCTAATAAATATCATAGGAACAGGTTTCAAATGGATTTACGGAACTATGGACGACGACGACAGACAAAATATAGAACAACATTTAAGAATAATAGACGAAAACAATCATAACGCAATAGAGACATTGAACAAACAAATCCATATTAACGAACATTTCAACAAAACCTCATCATCATCATCATCTTCCAATGGCCCGCTTATCCACTATGAGGGTCGCGGGCTTAGGGAGCTTAAGTGGACTCTCCACATTTGCCGATCTTCCGCCATCGACTCTAACTCATCAGGGGCAATCCCCATACGGGTAGAGGTGAGATTTCGGACTTGGTCCAGCCATCTCAACCTAGGCCTGCCCAGGGGACGCGTACCCGATGGCACGAATTCCATGGCACGTCTTGGAAACCGAGTTGGGGACATGCGTTTGACGTGCCCAAACCATCGAAGTATGGACCTCTCCGTCCGAAGAAGTAGCTGCTCGACATTGAGTGCCTCTCGTACTCTGGTGTTCCTAACCCGATCTCGTCGAGTCACCCCAGCAATACAACGAAGAAATCTCATTTCGGCAGCTTGTATCCGCGATCTTATTCTTTCGGTCATTACCCAAACCTCATGACCATAGGTGAGGGTCGGAACAAACACTGAATTAAAGACCGACAACTTAGCTTCGATGCCAAGTTCGGCCCCCCTGATAACAGATTGACCAAGCTGCCTCAAAATTGCTCCAGCCTGACCAATCCTACAGGAT
Source organism: Matsumyia berberina (assembly GCA_917880715.2). NCBI lineage: Eukaryota > Metazoa > Arthropoda > Insecta > Diptera > Syrphidae > Matsumyia > Matsumyia berberina. The sequence continues at coordinate 94,059,543 of OU862870.1, forward strand.
AACTCAGTATTGCTTCTACCATCACTCGTGAATAGGACCCCGAGATACTTAAACTTCTCCACCTGTTTCAATGGGACTCCACTAACATGCAGAGTGCATTGAACAGGTGTTCTGGAAATTACCATTACCTCTGATTTGTCCACGTTTACCTTCATCCCAGTTTCAACACAGACGGCGACGAACCTGTCTAGTGCCCGCTGAAGTTCGGTCTGGGTGGACGTAAGGATGACCAAGTCATCAGCAAAAAGCAGATGACTTATCCTTGAGTCTCCCAATTCGAAACGTTCCTCACCAAGGCTGCGCTGTAACATCCAATCCATATACACTATGAAAAGGAGAGGTGACAGAACGCACCCCTGGCGAAGTCCAACGCCCACAGTGAAAGGTGTCGACTTAACGCCGTTCACCCGAACACAGCTCTTACAGTTAGTGTACAGAGATTGAATGGCCCTCAGAATGACCGTCAATCCCGTACTCCTGCACTACACTCCAGAGTTTACCTCGAGGGACCCGATCATATGCTTTCTCCAAATCCACAAAACAACTGTAGATAGGTTTGGCATACTCCCAGGCCTTCTCAAGTACCATTCTGAGAGTGAACAGCTGGTCGGATGTGCTTCTACCTGGACGAAAGCCGCACTGGAACGCGTTTCCAACAGCTTTGCAAAGACTTTTTCGGGGAGACTTAAAAGAGATATATCCCTATAATTGGAGCAATCCCTCTTATCCCCTTTCTTAAAAAGAGGAACAATCACCCCAGTTTGCCAATCACTAGGTGTTTCACCGCATTCCCAGGCCACTTTAATGACACGAGAGAGCCATTCCACTCCCTCTTTACCCAAAGCCTTGAGCATTTCTGGCCGGATTTCATCCACACCAGCAGATTTGCCGACTTTTAGCGTTTTAATCGCCATAGTCACCTCCTCTACGGTGGGACTATTCTCCGCCCTACTCAAAACCATGGGTCTGCCATCCTCAGTGCCCTGTTCGGGATTGAGCAACTCCGAAAAGTGCTCGCTCCATCTGCGCAAGATGTCCTTGTCATCGGAAAGAAGTACACCATCTTTGGATTTGACTCCTTCGATGATATTAAACTTCCTTCCTCTGAGACGGCGGATAGTTGCCAGAACACCTTGTTTGCAGATCTGTGATCACAGTCCAATTTCTCACCGAACTCCTTCCAAGACTGCTCCTTAGCTGCTTTAACAGCCAGCTTGCAAGTTCTTCGCGCCTCCATGTACCGGTTCCGAGAAGCTGAATCCCCCAAGTGTATCCACACCTTGAAGACTTCCTTTTTCTCTCTGATGGCTTCTTGAACTCCGGGTGTTTTAAACCACGCAGTTCTTTTCTCACCACCAGCCGCCACACCGAGCCGCTTCACTCCGCAAACACCTCCTGCAGAGGCAATGACTGCTGTTGAAAACAACCGCCATTCTTCCTCTACATTTGTCGGAACAGTTGGAATTTGTTCAAACCTTTCGGATACCTGTCGTGCAAACTCCTCCCGTATCTCATCGTTCTGTAAACTCTCCCACCGTATGCGTGTCACCAGCCTTGGTTTACGCTTTGGTAGGACAGGTACTTTGTCGTTGAGATACAAATTGCACAACACGAGGTGATGATCAGTTGACAGTTCAGCCCCTCTCACAACACGAACGTCACAAACCATCCTTTTAACACACGATGGTACCACAAAGAAGTCTATCAGCGATTTCTGCTGAAGACTCTGACGGTACCATGTGTATTTATGGATGTTTTTGTGCGGAAAGAAGGTGTTCATAATGGACATGCCATTTGCACAGCAAAAGTCCAACAACTTCTCTCCGTTCGCATTCTGATCCGGGTCGCCGTTCCTCCCAATCACACTTCCCCATGTCATGTCCCCCATCAGGAGATAAGAATCCATATCTGCCACCTGTTCTAAGGCGGCATCTACTTCATCCAAGAAAGCTGCATACTCCGACTCCAGATTCGGCGCATATACCTGCACCAGAGCCAGAGTTGACCTTTCAAGCTTAAGCTTTAAGATCGCAACTCTCCCTCCCAATGGTATCCACTCCAGTACTCTGCCTGCCAGCCTGGGACTCGTGAGTATCCCCACTCCCGCCTGAGCAGACATTGAAGGTGCTACTCCTGACATGAAGAGTTTCCACCCATCCGAAAGGTCCACAGTTCTAGAACCCCTTTGCTTTGTTGAGGAGATACCAACTATATCTAGTCGATATTTAGTAGCCTCCCCAATGAGCTCAAGGTCTTTTCCTGTGAGCGAAGAAATGTTCCACGTGCCTATCCTAAGTCGATGCCGTTGTCGAAAAACCGAAAGTCCACTTATGCCCCCCTCGGGGCATAGCGCATCTCCCCTTTGACCCCCGTAATGGTTTGCGAGACCATTGCCGGGAAGCTCGTAGCCGTTTCGGGTTGAACCCGTCCGGCTGCCGAGCGGGACAAACCGACCACCAGACGCTCGCATGCTGCCACCCTCTAGGCCTGGCTCCGAAGGGCGCCCTGGCATAGCAGGCTTGGCAATATCCGAGGCCATGTGTCTCCGTCTTGTCATCATTGGGGGGTTGCGCTTCGTTAGCCATATCTGGGCAGTACGGGTAGCTCAACTATAGCTACTCTACCCGCACTTCCCAGACATGTTGCCCGCCCCCCACCGCGAGGAGGTCAGCTGCACGAGGGGGCTCAACAAAACCTTTACGACATTAAAAAAGACTATAGAGAAAGACAGAGTTAAGATATTAGAACGACTAAATTCATACAAAGACGATAATAGAAAAATATATCAAGAAATTATATACTTAGAGTCATTAATGACAATTAAAATCCTTAAAGACAACATAGAACACATTCAGAATAACATTGCTTCCTCAAGAATAGGAATTATGAGTAATAACATTTTAAATAACGAAGAAATTGTAAAATATAACGTAGATTTCGATAAATTACAAAATATCAAAACTGGTACTGCCAAGTACAAAGAGAATAAAATAATATTTGCACTTAAAATTCCTAAAGAAATCATATCTGTAAACAGATCATTACTAATAGCAATCCCTAACAAAGATTTTGAAGAACTCATGATTAATAATGAACAAATTGTAAAAATTGGAAACATTGTATATGATTACGAAAAGGATTCGGATTACAAGAAGCTTAAACGGTCAAAAATTTGTATTTTTAACGAAAGATGTAATAAGATAAGAAATAACAGAAAAGAAATTATTGTAATCGAACCTGGATTAATATTATTAAGAAATTATTTTAATGAAACTTTAAAAAGTACATGTGACGAAAGAATTTTAAAACTTAAAGGAAACTATTTATTAACATTTAACGATTGTACCATTAACATAAGTAACCAAACATTTATAAATAAAGAAGAAATATTTAAACAAAAATTTGTAATACCAACAATAGTAGAAATGAAAGAAAGTATAAGCCAATTAACATTTGACGACATTGTAATTAAACAAATTGAGAACATAGAAGTGATTAAAGAATTAAAATTTCAAAAACAAAGTCACTTATTGTACAATCTAGCTATAGGAACTATTATTGTTATATTTCTTATATTTGTATTAATAATCTTATTAAAAAGATACAAAAATATAAAATTAAAAATTATCAATATGACTCAGGAGCGTCATAATCCAAAGGAGGGAGAGATTACGTCGAAATCAATACCCAACAACTCATCACTGCAAAATATGCATACATCAGCATTCGAAATGGATATTTTGTCGAAGAAGAATGGCATCCCCATCGACTGGTCGCGATAACGATGTTCCAGACCCACAAAGGAAATGCAACATGTGCATTTCTCCATACCACCAACGAAGTTCAACGTCAACCAGTGATCGTTCGTTGAAGATGAAGTTAGTTCTCCGCAAACCTCCAATCCGCACATAACGTATTAAGTAGAGTTACCAATCAAATGTTAGAATAAGATTTTAAAAAGTAATAAAGTGTTTTTTTTATTGAACAAAATAAAGTGAAACCTTATTTTGCGTTCTGACTACCCAATACTCCTGACCCCACATAGATTTTGTCCTATCCGCCACCTTGGAGACGCGCCGGGTTGCCTGAAAAGCACTTATTTTCCGGACACCCATGCCTTAGACAGAGTAGACTTGCGTTGAGGATTGGAACGACGACACAGACTCTGCGTCGCTCCAATCCATCCGAGTTTGGGTAAGGAATTCGTCTTTGTTTAAGTTTGTATTATTATAATTTTTGTTATTTTTATTTTCTTGTTTTGGTTCGTTCATTTCTGGTCCCACGATTATGCCCGAACAACAATCAATTCCAGTTTACCAACGTGCTGGAGTGGGGCACAACTTACTGTGAGCCTTGATAGGCACTCACAGGATCTCGTAAGAGCTGGTTCTTTCCCCAGTCTCACACTCCGGCTTTCGAAGATTTCCACATTTCTTAAAAAAAAAAAATCCTCACTCACTGGCCACACTCTCCCAAAAGTTTTGCACAACAAAGTGGTCAACTCGTGTGATCGTCAACGTTTCATGCATTGACACGTTGACTCATGACGGTGCATTGACAGCGAATTGGCGTATTTTCCCATGACGTCAGAGAGTCGGCGCGTTGACTGTTTTCGTTGACCGTGTAACCGTAGCTTAACCAAAAAAGGGGCACGTTGAATGAAGAACGGGATTGCCACAGTTGATTACAAGGTCCAGTTGAAACAAGAATTAAAACCAGCAAACAAGAATTAAAGCACGCACAACGCCGTACTTCCCTGATTCGGTGTTATTGATTTAAAATGACACCTCTTGTTGAATGTTCCTATTTTTCCTCCTATGTTTGATATAGAATTCTTTTAATTAGGAGCTCAATCTAAAAAAGATACATACGATACGATACATAAAAACAAATGTCTTTTTTATTTCTTATTTTTATAACCCATAATGCCAAAGAAAGGGAAAGTAATGAATAGCACTGGTCTAGCAGAAGATGCGCATAATTTTTGGGGCATGGTGCGGGAGCTCAGAGAAGGAGCTAATGAGAAAACAGCGACATCTGGTGAGATGTGTTCTTGTGGGGAGATGTGCAGAATATCCTGTATGCAACGCATCTGTCGACGGGAACAGCAGACCGCATTGGGATCCAGACCTGCTTTGATTAAGTGGGCAGAGCTGAAGCAGTTCCTATTAGAGGAGTTCGGCGAGAACGGTTCAGCTGCAGGCATCCATATTTAGTATTTCGTTCTGCAGATTATCCGTAATGAATACTGCACAAGTTTCAATGCAAATTCACTGTTCTTTATTAATGTAAAAAGAAAATAAATTAATGACACAATTTTTATTATCCTGTTCCTGTTGTGTCGCAATGTCACTTATCAAAGTTTACTAAATTGAATTGCCGGTGCCAAGAAGAATGTTGCAGCATGTGAAATATTTAATGCCACTCTTATCATGAATGTAATTTGCTAATGCCTGTGGTCACTTTTCTACTACGTACCACATATACAGTGCATGTCAACATCCATCACTAAATTTTTGAAGCTCGCATATCCTCGCACATTCTTCTCAGAAGAAGTTTAGGAGAAGAGTATGTATGTATGCACATATGCACGTACATATATTTGAAATTCGTAAGTGCACTTGACAACATCATTAAATGAAGTTTAAAATGCACATGGAAATCCTAATGACTTGCATTGCTTAAATAGATTGGTAACAGGTTGGACAAAACGTTTTAAGCACTTATGTACATACTAGCTGAATAATACCCGGCGTTGCGCGGGGTTATTACATTTCAATCCAGAAATCGACATCTTCTTCAAACAATTTATGAAAGACTTATCCTGATTATATAATATATCATAATCTCATCTTAAATCTGAATCGGAATTTTATATTCAATCCAATCGACTGTATTTTATTCTGCCACTTTCGCAAATGTTATCAAATTCTTTAAGTCGAACCGAACTTTCTTTAACTCGAATTTCCCTCTAATTCGAATTTCCCTCTAACTCGAGTTTGTTCACCTATTGTCCCCTGTCAGTTTTCTTTCGAAAAGTCATCCTCCAAGTCAAATTCATTCTAAATCAGAAGTCCTTGGAATTTGAATACATTCGTTAAATAGATACATACATACATACATACATACATCCTTTGCAAAAAATAAAATCAAAACAAAAAATTCCCCTCCCGCAACTGGCAATGTTATACCTACATCAAGCACACACAATCCCATACTCAGCCTGTCGCGTCGCGTCGGCGCGCTATTCCTTTATCTACCGAAAAAGAGAATCCATAAAAAAAAATTGCCAGGAAAAATGTGTAGACAATTGCGCATATGGATAAAAAAATGAATAATCCGGCTGGCTCGAAAAAAAGATGATGTGTCATCATAACAATACCAAAGTTCACTCGCCCACAAATGGAACGGGCAAACTGATCCAATTGCGCTTTTGAACTGACCTTTTCCCTCATTAACTCAATTCTCTAGAGTTAATTGAATTTGATAACCTGTGTATGCACATATGTACGTACATATGTTAATACATATGTAATGTAGTAAATATATAAATACAAATGTACAGATGTATATCCAATGTATGTATGTATATACATATATCTACCGTACCAACCACCAAATCATTACTCTGTACACACGAATAGATAGAAGCAAAGAACGAACAAAAAAAAAACAACAACAACACAGCAGAAAAGGAAATGTAAAACTACCCTTGTGAAAATGGGCAAAACAAAAACAACACGTACGCTCATCAACGGATGTGGCTCACGATCGAGAAAATATCTTTTCGTGTGCGGCAAGGAATTTCTTCTGACTTGCTCCACGTTTTTGTTAACTGCTCGGCTCTTGAATAAGATAGCGTTATAAAACATAGCCTATTATATGACCCGATGTACAACCATTCTGTGTGCAAAATTTGAGGTTGATTGGTTTAGTAGTTTTCGCATAGGTAAAATCCAAACAAACAAAGAAACAAACAAACAAACAAACGGACAACGTTTCACTTTTATAATATTAGTAGTGATAGTAGTGATGTACATAGCTGGTCTTCTGTGCTGGGATGTTTTTGCATGTATGCGGTGATGTTGTCATTGGTGATGAGCATATCTATAGGACACCCCGCGACTAGAGGTGGGTCGTTATTTTGGTAACGTTCTTTTGTCACGTTATTTTAGAGGAACGTTCTGTCACGTTATACGATAGTGCAATAACTCGTTCCTCCGTTACAGAACCACACTGATTTTTCTTTTATCAGAATTTCCCTTCTGACCTTCGGCATAATTTACCAGGGCGATGAGGAGGGCAGGATTAGCAACGAGAAGTGGAGGAGCGTTAAAGCTAAGGTATCCTCGGACATTTTCGCACTCTCTCGCTAGCCCCTCGTTAGCTTCGAAGCTCAGCAAGAAGGACTTGTGTATCTTCTATGGAGTCACTGTAACTTCAGGTCTACAGGAGAGAAGAGCCTTTGGTTTCCTGCATAGCTGGGAAACCATTAGTGGCTAAATCTAGGCTTCTAATGAAGCAAGAGAGTGGCGATCAGTCTTCTGATTCGGAGAACTGTGACACCACAGTTATAGAGGCGTCTGTAGCGGTTAGCTCCAATGCTCTGACTGGTACAGATTAATCTACACCACTCGAAGGCAGCCTCTGTTAATTTGCTTCTCCGCTTGCAAGGAGGCGGGGAATATATTGCTCTCATCCAGGAGCCGTAGGTTACCAATGGTAACTACGCCCAAGCCGCGGCGTCAGAAAATGGAAGAATCGAAAGTCCAGTGGATCCTGTATCTCAAGTTTTTTCGGTTATTCTTACAAAACTTGAGGAACAATGTAAGATAAATAAGCTTATTTTCGAGAGGTTAGGCAAGATCAAAAATAATTGCCGAAAAACGCGCACCCGAACAAGAACATGAACATGAAACGAATGCTCAAAATACTAACATGGAATGCAAACGGACTTCCACAAAAACTTGACGAGTTAGAAATGTTCATACAAAAAGAAAATATTGACATATGCTTGATCTCAGAAACCCATCTGAAGAAGATATCGCATGCAAATATAAGAGGCTTGTCTTGTCTTGTCTATCACGCTTGTCACCCATCGGAAAAGGCAAGAGGCGGATCATCTTTATATATAAAAGACTCCATCGAGCACTCGGAAGACCTAAAAATAGAGCTTGAAACTATGCAAGTTAGCACGGTACGGGTAAAAAGTAGACAAAGTTTCTTTCACATCTCATCTATTTACTGTCCACCGCGGTGTGCGCTTGAAAAAACTGATTTCACAGTTTATTTAACTCGCTTAGACCTAATTTTGTCATTGGTGGCGATTTTAATGCGAGGCACACATTCTGGGGTTCAAGATGCATCTCACGAAAAGGTAGAGCGCTCTATGAAGCGGGTATGGAGCACAGTTGTGACTTCCATTCGACGGGAAAACCAACATACTGCCCGGCTGATGCCACGAAAATACCCGATCTAATCGATTTCTTCATTATAAAGTTGACGAAAGCTTTGACCTTTCCTCTGACCATTCTCCAGTTATTCTGACGATAAGCAAAACCCTAAATAAAAAACAAGAATTAGCGAGACTAACTGGCAGAAATACTAATTGGGAAGGCTTCAGGAAAGAAATCGAAGAGAACACTGACCACTGAATACCACTTAAGACGCTCTATGAACTCGAAATCGAAGTTGATCGCTTCGTCGAAATCGTGCAGTGTGTCGGGTGGAATAATACTTCCCACGAAAGAAAGAAGCACACAAACTGCGGCTTAAAATATCCACCGGAAATAAAAGAAATGATAAGGGAAAAAAGGAAAGCGCGTAAGAAATGGCAACAAAGTCGTGCTCCACAGCATAAAGCGCACTTAAACGACGAAACCAGGAAAACCGCCGAGTGACAAGAAATCCTATAGACCTATTTCGCTGCTCCCAATTATTTCTAAAATCTTCGAGAGAATATTGCTCAAGGGATTACAGCCGATCATCGAGGAACAGAATCTTATCCCTGATCACCAGTTTGGGTCTAGAACCAAACACTCAACTGTTGATCAGGTGCATAGAATCACTGACGTAATAGAAAAAGCTCTTGAAGAAAAGAAGATCTGCTCAAGCGTATTTCTTGATGTCTCGCAAGCCTTTGATAAGGTGTGGCATGAAGGCTTGAAGTTTAAATTACGTCAGGTTCTGCCTGCACGCCTATATAATATACTGACAACATATCTTGGGAATAGACTCTTCCGTGTCAGACACGGAAACGAATATTCGCAATTCAAAGAAATTACAGCCGGCGTACCCCAAGGAAGTGTCCTTGGCCCGCTTCTGTATCTTCTGTATACCCGCGATATACCGCAAGAAGAAGACACCGTTCTAGCTACGTTTGCCGATGACAATGCTATTTTAGCAATTGGCAAAACGATCGAAGAAACAACAGTTAAACTACAAAACGCTGTGAATAGTGTAAACGAATGGACAAAGGCTTGGCGGATCGCCCTCAACGAAACCAAATCTGTCCATGTAAACTTCGCTTACACTAAAACGAACAGTTTACCTATCCTTATAAACTCGGTTCGTATTCCCTTCGCAAACGAGGCGCCTAAATAGCGGAACATGCAGGAACTTTCATTGGAGAGGCACCTGCCAAACGTCTCTATTTCGTGATAAAAAAATTGCTTGATAAGTCCTTACTTAGTTGCAGTAAGTTTATATCGAAGGGAGGTGTTTTTTAGTGAGTAAGAATCTCACACTATTATGAGCACGCGTCTGCGGTCCTCATAGTGTCTATGCAAGATTTTCACCTACCCCGGAAAAAAAAAAAAAAAAAAATGGTAACTGCATAGCGGGATTGAGAGCACGGCACTACACGCTGTACTATGCAAAAGGACCAGGTTAACCCAGGACCTGTATTCTAGCTAAGAACAGCCTTAGAATGTTTCTTCTGTCCAATTTCAGCAACAGTGGATCAGATTCCACATTTGTTACTTACAACAGGCAAGAGGTTCTTGATCTGACCTTAGCCACTAACTTTTCTAAGCTAAAGGAATGTTAGGAAAACGGACTGGGATAAATATAGGAGAATTCTGGAGGGCGACCTCAATAACCGCACATTTTCTCAACCCGATTCGCCGCCTGATATTGACCGGGTGGTGGGACTTTATAACTGAGACCATGAACAAGGATAGAGAAAATCGAACCGGTGGGGGGGTGGCAATTTATGTGCGCGTCACATTGACTGTAAAACTTATCTCTACCTCACCTCCCGGCAGCTTGTTTGAGTATTGCTTCCTTGAGCTTTTGAGCGGAAATGTTTACTCGGTGTTGTTTACAGACCTAAAAGTCACATCGATCTTTCGCCGCTCTACAGCTTTTTAGAAAATAATTCGTTCTCTTTTTGGAAAACCATAGTGTGTGGTGATTTGAATTGCTACATACTGAATTCTGAAAATTCGGTCTCTTTAATTCAGACCATGAAAACATTAAGCTTAGATCTCCTTAACACATCTACCCCGATACATTTTACCAGATCGAGCAGTACTCTTCTTGATGTATTTTTTGCAAGCGATCGTCAAAATAGCTTTTACAGCCAAGTCTCTGCTCCCGCATTCTCGAAGCACGACCTGATTTTTGCTTCATTTGTCTTTGGAAGTAGTAAACAACTATTTAGGCAGCCCTTTAGAGACTTTAAGAATCTTAAATCGGATCAGCTTAAACGTGATTTGCAGGGCGTTAACTGGCAACCAATATTTTCAGAGGCTTCCCCTGACACTCAAGTCGATTATTTTCAGGGTCTGGTTACTCAGCTGTTTGACTTGCATGTTCCTTTAAAAATGCGGCTCGCAAGATATAACAATAATCCGTGGTTTACATCAGAAATCCATAGGCTGAGAAATCAAAGAGATGCAGCGTACAAGAAATGGAAGTCTTTTCGACTTCCGGAATTTTTTGAGCGTTTCAAGATTTTGAGAAGTCTAGTTTGTTCGCAAATCAAGCAGGCAAAGCGCCGTTTCTTTAGCGAGCACTTCAATCATCAACTTCCAAAAGAAGGTTAGGTTAGGTTAATGGGTGCCTTGTGACAATGTCACTGCTCACTTAGACCAACAAAGGGTCCATTGTGCCCATCTTCCAATTTAACTCCGGGAACCTGTAACGAGAAAAGGGGTTAGAAACCGCTGATTTAAAACCACCCAGATAAAAAAAATAATCTCAGGAGGTCCCTCAGCTCGACATCACCCAAGTCTTCCAGTTCCGTGAAGAAGTAACTACCAAGAGTCCTCATTCTTCTACTGGCGAGGGCAGGACATTCACATAGCAGGTGTCGGACAGATTCGATCTCCTCCTCATCCCTGCAGCTTCTCCAATAGTCGTTGTGGTGGATACCGAGGCGTTCTGCATGAATACCAGTTGCACAGTGCCCCGTAATGATGTCAGAGACTATCCTCGCCTCACGACGACTTAGTTTGACCAGAGACAGAGATCTCTTCTTATAACTTGTCCATAAGTTCCTAGCCGTTGCACATGTATCTAGCTGGATCCAACGTGCATTGGCTCGACTTATGGCCTCGTCATCAACATACCTTTTTACCAAGCTTATTGGAATTCTGGCAAAGGGGAGAGCCTGTGAGGCATGCAGCGCTGCCCCCCTTCGTGCCAATTCATCAGCTCTCTCATTACCTCCATATGCCCCGGTACCCAGCATAGGGTCACCGTATTGGCTCTCGATATCTCATCTAAATGTTCTTTACAGATTTTTACAAGCCTTGACCTAGTTATCGCAGACTCCAGAGCCTTAACGTCTGCCTGGCTGTCGACATAGATCGTGATTGTCCTCGCGGTGATGCCCCCGTCTCGGACAGTTTTCGAGGTCTCGATGATGGTTTTAATTGCGGCTTGGAAGACGCTGCAATCGTCGTTTAATCTAAAGGACTGGCTTATTCCAAGGGCCTTGCAAGACATCCATCTTGGAACCGTCGTTTTAGAAGGGCAGTTCCTTTTTATTACTAACTTTGTTGTTCCTCCAGTCTTCTCTGTCAGGAATTCTGATATTAAATCTCCTGTCAAACGCCAGAGTCTGGATCATGTGAACTGTTTTCTGTCGGTCTGTCGGCATTCCCCCAACGAGACAGCACTGAGGCGTGACCGTAGGGAGCTGATTTCCACTGTCGGCTCTCCCTTAGTCTCAAGGCAGTTTTAGCTGCCGTGTTGCTGCAGTACAGATCCAGCGGAACGAGACTAAGCATGGTTTCCATTGCCGCTGTTGGTGTTGTTCTCATTGATCCTAAGATTCCTATACAGGCTGCCCTCTGGATCTTAGTGAGGTTTGAAAGCTGATATTGCTTCTCAAGCACCTTCCACCAGACTAGTGAGCCATATGTAAGAATGGGTCTCACAACCGCCGTGTACAGCCAGTGTACCACAGTCGGTTTGAACCCTCAGGTATTACTGAACTCTTTTTTGCATGAGTAGAAGGCTACGCATGCCTTCTTGATGCGTTCATCGATGTTCTCCTTCCAATTTAGTTTGGAATCAAGAATAACGCCTAGGTAGCGCGCTGATCCCGCAAGGCTAAGCTCAACACCCCCGATCCTCGGAGGTTTGAAATCAGGGATTGATCTCTTCTTAGTGAAAAGCACAACCTCTGTTTTTGTATTGACTAGTAGTAGCGCATAGTTGAGCCTTTCGCTTAGAACTGGAAGGAATTTGCCTGCTACCAGGATGACCACGTCTTCGGCATAGGCCGTCACATTGAAGCCATTGTCTCTGAGTAATTCCAAGATCTCGTCCACCACAAGAAGCCATATTAGGGGAGAAAGGACTCCTCCCTGAGGAGTTCCCCTGCAGACCTTTTTCCTACTGTTTGCGTTTCCCAAGGTCGAGTTTATGACACGCGATTTAAGCATCAGCCCAATCCAGCTACAAAGTCCGATACTGAGTCGGTCTCTCTGTAGGCTGCTGATGATCGCGTTGGCGCTTACGTTGTTAAATGCGCCCTCGATGTCGAGAAACGCCCCAAGAGTAAATTCCTTCTGATGGAGAGATCTCTCTATAGTCGATACTACCCCATGAAGGGCAGTGTCCACCGATCTACCTTTCATATACGCATGCTGTGATTTTGATATATAGCTATCGCCGATCACATCCCTTACGTATACGTCGATCAATCGTTCCAGTGCCTTCAGCAAAAAGGACGACAGACTAATGGGTCTGTAGTCCTTCGGGGTCGTGTGGCCTACCTTCTCTGCTTTGGGAATGAAAATAACACGTACCACCCGCCAGGCCCAAGGAATATAACCTAGCATCAGGCAACTAGTAAAGATCCGCTTGAGCCCTGGAATAACAGTTTCTACTGACTCCTGCAGCATCACTGGCTGTTATCCATTCCTGGTGCCTTGAATGGAGCAAAGGATCTGATTGCCCAAGCTATCTTTCGCTCATTGATTATTTTCTCGGTTTCAACCGCATCCAAACCTTCCGTAGTCTCCAGAATAGATAGATTATCTTCGGAGATCGTCGCGTTAGTGCAACCTGGGAAGTGGGTGCTCAATAGCGTATCTAGCGTTTCCTCATGAGAATCCGTCCAAGTATTGTCGCTTTTCCTAATATTGGATGCCGGCGCCGGTGACCTGGCTAGGATTCTCCTTAGACGGGACGCTTCGTTGGTTGATTCGATAGTCTCGCAAAAGTTCCTCCAAGAGTTCCTTTTTGCAGACCTAATCTCTCTCTTGACGAGTTTTACGCTCTCCCTGTAGGTGGACCAGTCTATGACCCCCTCTTTAGCGAGGTTCCACCTTGGTCGAGAGTTGCGAATAAGTGTCGCAATTCTTGTGTTCCACCAGGGTGGATGTTTTTTCCCGCTGCCGTTACTGACAGGACAGGATCGTTCAAAGGAACGGGTGAGGGAGCTGGTAAATGCATCGACTGCATCGTCGACGACCTCAATAGAGGTGAGGTCCTCTGCTGGACAGATTCCTGCTGATTTCCTCAGTTCCCTATTGAACCTATGCCAGTTTGCCTTACGCGGATTCCTAAAAACTCCCTCCCTACCAGTCTTCAGCTGTAAGCTGAAGAGTATCCAGCAGTGATCAGATAGGGACGCTCTGCTGGAGACCCTCCAGTTGACAACCTCAACGGAACTACATGCATTAGTGAATGTTACATCTAAGACTTCCCTTCTATTTACAGTCACAAAGGTTGGATCAGAGCCTCTGTTATATATAACTAAACTAGCTGATACCCGCGACTACGTCCGCTTGGAAGACGTCTCATTATTCCGTTTATCCTTCCCCAGCTTTCAAAACATTGATGAGTAAGTATAGACTTTCAATTTCTCATATTAATTCTTTAAGGCGTCCCTTTGAACATCATTCCTGGACGGTTTTTCTCTTAATGACTCTGCAAATCCTGGTTTCGATAACGTGGTTCTACAAAGTCTTCACCTGCACAGTTTAAGAAGGTTTAGATTGGGCAACAATTTGAAGTTGAGGATGTGGCGTGGGTTTTCTGGTGGACCGAAAGTGTGCAATAACTCTAAACGTTATTATACAGCATCCTCGAGTTTAATTTCCGAGTCCAGAGATTCATACTTTATATTCTTAGTTGGCAACTTCTCCAGCAGAAAATTGTTATTGCTGTTGGCTGAGTCGTTTATTTGAGCGAAAATAGCTCTGAAATAGCTCAGCCATGAACTCCAAACTAAGGAACGTTAAGATACATTATATTCTGCCAGTGAAAATAATCATATTTCCCATAACATCGCCATACCAAGGGTTACTTGGTATATTTAGTCTTTCCTTTTTTCATCCCCAATATCAAGTCACGTTGAAGATGGACATGAATGTATGTTAACTCTCAATTGTCGTGTCGTCCATTCGTCGTGTCCCCCGTGGGACAACAGACTGCTTGGTCTGTCTGAAGCCATCAGCCAAAAGTACTATCGGAGCGTCCTATTACGATCCTCAATACCTTTCTATGAGCAATGGTACACTCATCATACACTGTAACTTTGGTTTCCCGAAGCACGTGATCCAAGTCATTCTGCTTTGAGATGCTGGTGTCAATGTGAATGTAGACATGTATTGTAGTATTCGTAAGCCAATAAATGAATAAATGAATGAAAAAAAAAAAAGTGTAGACTCAGAATGACTTAGGTTGAGAAGCCTTTACCTAAGGAAGCAACGGCTGTATTCCTTTCTCCCGTAGTTATGGCCCACAACAGATTTGTCAAGAATATACATACATACATGTGCATATAATTTCCTACAAACTTTGCAAAATAGGTAGGATAATGTATTGTAGAATATTTGTGCTAAGTTTCAAGTAAATCCGACAACAAGAAAAATACACATTGCCATAATATATGTACATACATATGTATGTAAATGTATGTATGGAGATCGCGATCAGTGCTGCCGTAAGTACTGCAAAAGCAGTATTCCGTACTCCGTACTGCCCAAACGCAAATTATACTGCTCACCCCAACAGTCCAATGTCTAATGTTAAACTACCAATGAGAATGCGGATATTAATGATTACTATCATTGTTTTATGAAAAAAATGTGTGTCTGCTCTAAGCTTTTATGCTGAAATTAATTTGCGAACGCACTCTTCTATCTGTCATTCATTTTAAAGCTACATATGTCATTGTCAATGTAGTGGTGTGTGCCTGTTTTTGTGTGTAGGGCTTGGGATCGTAATGGATAAGTCAGTCAAAAAATCTGTACTGCCCAGTACTGCGCAAAGAGATTGGATTATACTGCCCAAGAAAAATGTGAAACGGCAGCACTGACTGTGATGAGTGAGGAAAAACAGCAACTAAGAAAAATGAAAAAAAACGTACCGTACGTTTAGTGTACTTTTGCGGTAGAAAATCGTTTCTTTTTCCAACAATAAACTCAATATGCGAACTCAAAAGATCACTAAACGTACCGTACGTTTAGTGCATTTCGTTCGGTATTCGGGTTGTGTTCGCGTACACAAACTCTATCGGGCGAGGTAGAGTTTGTGTAGGAAGAACAGAACACTATCGTAGTGTACTTTCATCCCTCATCGCGTTCGCTACGTAGTGTTTATCGTTTGTGTACGCGTACACAAACTTTATGAGAGGACGTAGTGTTTGTGAACTATTCGCAGGGTTTGTGTTTGTGTACTTTTCTGGGAAGTGTACCGTACAGAACACTAAGGTACGGTACGATAGTGTTTTTTTTCGAAATCTGCTAGAAAGTAAGCGTGACTATACATAATGTAAGTATTATTTGTAGAGTAAATTAATATTTACACGTTTTCTTTAGAAAGTTTTTCCGAGTTCCTTGTAAAATTACTCAAAAAAGTGAGTTTTTCGAAAAATGGGCGGATTTTGAAAATTTGTTCATTCCCTAGGCTTAAGCTATCTCCGTACCAAATCTCATCAAAATCGGTTCAGCGGTTTAGCCGTGAAAACGTAGCAGATAGAGACACTTTCGCATTTACATATATGTAATATTAGTATGGATTGGCTTTTTAGATGAAATTAAACAAAACCTCGCCTCTAGCATTGATGTCTGAACTACCCCACAAAGTATGGTGGGCGTTAGCGTCACATCCTAAGACTAAGTTTTTCTTACCTTGTTGAGATGCTGATATGAGCAACCTCCGGGCGTCCGGGGGGACGTCTGTGCCGTCATCATAAGGCAGGTATGCAGACGCCACAGTACAGCCGCCGTTGATTCCTCCAACCTCCACTACTGTTAGGTCGCCAGAGCTGAAATTAGATAGCATTAGTACATGAAGGTTCTTTCTAGCCACGATACAAGTCTTTTGGATTCTCTTCTTCCGCGGCAAACCTTATTCTTTCTTACCTCTCGGGACGCAAGCAAGCTGTTTTCTTAAATGACTGCCAATCTACTTTTGCTGCAACTTCAGCGGGTGTCCCCCAAGGATCTATTTTAGGTCCACTGCTTTTCTCGATCTTTATAAACGACCTTCCAACAGTGATTAAAAATTCATCGGTGCACATGTATGCAGATGATGTACAGCTGTATGTTAGTAGTGAGCTCGGTTTGGTTGAGGATGCGGCCTATAAACACAACGAAGATTTGAGAAAAGTTCTTACCTGGTCTAAAGAAAAATTCCTATTACTCAATCTAAATAAAACCAAATGCCAAGTTATAAGCAGAAATAATCTAAACACCACCTGCTTTCCTAACATATATCTTGGAGATTCGCAAATAGATTTTGTCGATAAAGTAAAAAGCTTAGGCGTTTGGTTCAATACAAATTTGCGTTGGGATGATCATATTCGAACGGTAATTGGGAAAACTTACGGGTGCCTCAGAAATCTTTCCCTGTCGCAGAGCTATACGCCATTGAACACTAGACTTATGTTGGCAAGGACGCTACTTTTTCCACTTATCACTTATAGTTGTGAAGTTTTTTGTTGGAATGGTGCACTTATTAATCGTAGACTCCAGGTTGCATTCAACAATGTTACTCGTTATGGACTTAAGCGTTTTGACCATATTTCCGCCTACGCTAAAAACATTCTTGGCTGTTCACTAGACAAGTATCTTGACTTTTGTGCAGTCAAGTATTTACACAAGATCTTAACCACCAAACAGCCTCATTATTTATACGAAAAATTACACTTTTCACAATTACATCGCTTCTTGAGCTTGATTCTGCCGCGTGTTACATACCAGGTCTCGCAACGCCAGTTCTTTGTGCATGTCATTCGCCTCTGGAATGCCCTCCCCCTAAGCGTCAGAAGGCTCTATAACGCGAACAATTTTGGTGATATTCTCTTTCGGCACATTGCAGGTAACACATAAATACAGAAAATACTATTTTGGGTAAATTATTTGCTTTTCATTTTTTTTTTCTCTTTTCTTTCCATTGTAATTTTTATTTAATTTTATTTTTCTTGCATTTGCTATTTGCTTATTGGTGATTGAGTTTAATTTAAAATATAATGTAGCATAGTAATGTTTATCGATTTTAAACTTCCACATACATATGTAAACTATATCGCATTTATTACTTATAGATGATGTAAAGTCTACTATAAATGCTGTTGAAATATTTAATAAACATAAACAAGGCCCTACGCATAGCTTGCCCTGAGGCAGACACAAGAAGAGGGGCAAGCCTCCCTGGTAGAACACTTCACTTAACGAGCTTCGTCGCGAGGCCACAAAGTTTTTCAACAAGGCTAAACACTCTAGGCATCCAGATGACTGGAATCTCTATAAGAAGGGTCTAAGTAAAGCACAAAGAAGCGCTTGGCATCTGTGAAAGCATACAAAAGACGAGCGATACATCCTGGATTAGGAAAATCCTTTCCAAGTCCCCAACTATTCCTAGTTTTATTAAAAAAGTTGACGGTAAATGGACAATGCCCAGCGAGGAAACGCTAAAACTGCTGCTGGACACACATTTCCCCGGAAATGTAACAATAGCGGACTGCCCAGCGGAAAGCCACAATATGACCCAACTGGCGGTGCCAAATAAAGTTGTCACTACGCAAAGGATAGGTTGGGCAGCGCGTAGCTTCCACCCCTTTAAATCACCGGGGGCGGACGGGATAGTTCCAATGGAACTGCAGGAAGATTTTGGCCGTGCTGAGCCCCTGGTTATCTCTAATATTTAAGACTTAAGAGCTGCTTAACCTTTGGTTACACCCCTAGATTCTGGAAGAGTGCGAAAATAGTCTTCATACCGCATACTTCCCCCAAAGACTTTCGTCCGATCAGTTTATCGTCCTTTCTTGTGAAAACACTAGAGAGTCAGATTGATATAAGCATAAGACCTAACGTGGATAGCAGTCTCATATCGAAAATCCAGCATGCATACTGCAAGGGAAATCGGTGGAGACCGCTCTTCATGCACTAGTGAAGACCATTGCAAGTTCCTTGCACAACACGGAATAAACAATGGTATTCTTCCTCGATATTGAGGAAGCCTTCCACAACGCAATTTCCGCTGCACTCCGACAACTGCCTCTGCTTCTGGATCGAGCATATGCTCAAAAGCAGGCTGATTCAGGCTGAGCTGGGGGGTTGTTCGATGAGCAGGACGATCTGCAGAGGTACACCGCAAGGCGGAGTACTATCACCACTGCTCTGGCTAACGGTCAACGAACTGTTAATGATAGGGAGGGATTTACTACAACGGCATATGCTGAAGATATTGCTACCTATAACAATCACTGGTAAATTCCTCCCTACAATAAGAGATCTTATAGAATCTGCCCTGAACATACTGGCAGGATGGACGAAGAAGGTCGCCCTCGGGGTTAATACCTTGAAAACCGCACTAGTACTTTTCACAAGACGCTATAAGATTCCGTATATTACCCCTCCCAAACTAGAAGGCACGGTAATCCAATTTGTAGACCATGCCAGATACCTGGGGGTCATACTCGATGGGGAACTCAGCTGGAAGCTGAATATTCAGGATCGGGCTAGGAAGGACTCAATTGCCTTATACTCCTGCCGAAAGGCTCTTGGCCCGAAACGGGGCCTGTAGCCTAAAGTAGTCCACTGGATATATACGGCGGTGGTGAGGCCGATCCTTATGTATGCAGAATTGGTCTGGTGGACAGCACTGGACAAAAAGACCAACAGCAGCCTGCTTGAAAAGTTACAGAGGGGTTCATGCAACTGCAGAACGGGTGCTTTGAAAACAACCTCCTCTGCTGCACTGGGGGTAATGCTCCATCTTCTTCCTGGGAAGCTAATGGCAGTCAAAGCACCATTAAGGCTCAGGGAATCCTCCCAGCTAATAAGCTACTATTCCTAGTAGAACGGACTACGTTGTCCCCTTTATTGATTAATACAAAACTCGGATTCCTAGCAGAAGCTCTTGGGAATCTGGTACAGTTTTAAACGATTCTGCGCTAGAAATATTCACAGATGGATCCAAGACAGCGGGTGGTACGGGGGCTGGAGTCTTCTCCAATGCACCTGCCTTAGCCATCACCACGCGACTGCCGCATCACTGTAGTGTGTTTCAAGCGAAAATTACGACAGTCTGCGAAGTTGCAGCTTGGCTTTCAATTAATGCGATACATGGTAGCGCTATTGTATTACATATAGATAGTCAGGCAGTTATTAAAGCCTGCACGATACGATCAAGGTTGGTAAAGCTATGCCTCAGATCTCTGAACAAGATTGCAGATATGTATGTGCGACGTAACCCGTCCCATGCAACTGCAGAGCGGACGAGCTGGCAAAAGAGGGTGCAGGACGGCATCCCCCCGGAAACCTGGGGGGACCCCCTGCGCCTATCGAATCGGTCAAGTTCCTCCTTGACACAGATGCCAAGAAACTGGCAAGCCACAGGTGGTACAACATCAGCACTTGTCTCCTGTCAAAATAAATCTGGCTTAACATGGATTTAAAGAAGACGGAAAGACTTTTATCTACAAACCGGAAAAATCTAGGTTCACTGATAGGGGTCCTTACCGGACATTGCTTGATAGGCAGGCATGCACTTAGACTGGGGTTCCCCTCCAATTATTTCTGCAGAAGCTGTAGCGACGACGAGGAAGAGGAAACCACGACCCACCTACTGTGTAAATTAAACTCTTTTAAGTTATTTAGTTTTAAAAAAATAATTTTTATTCGTCGACTTCGACCTTAATGCCTTCACGGCTAACTTAGAACTAAATACAAAAATGAAATCTTAACTTAACTTAACCTACTGCAGCTCATGGTGCCATTCCTTCCCACGCTCACTATGCTGATTTGTCGTCTGCTACTGGACACCGTCCGCATTCCGTCACGTTCGATGTCTTCCCGTGTCGAACATGACCGGCATGTGTTGATATCTGATCCTGCAGCATTCGCGACGTTAACCTCTTCCATCCCGTCCACAAACGATGTCGAAATAATTCAGTTTTTCTTTTGTTTCTTGCTAAATATTGGCTAATTAGTTGATTTTGATTAAAAAAATATATATTTTTTATTTGTAACTATTAGTTTTAGATGGTACACATATGTGGACTACGGTAAATAGATAATTGATATAGAGCAAAAACAAATAGATTTATTTTTAGTCTCTTTTCAAATTTTATTGTTACCACAGAATCTTAGAAAAAAATACTTATAGCTATAAGTAAAAAAAAACGAAAGAATTTGTCTAAAATGCTTTCGGGCGTGTTCTCATCGGGCATTAATTGATCTTGATCAATATCTCGGAGCAGAAATCTTAGAGTAAAAAAACAAAACTAATAAAGAACAACTACTTTTTTGTTCTTGTTTTACCTTTTCTTAAGCCATTTCATAGTTCTCCGTCGTTCAGGATCATTTTCAAGCTCCTCAGCCGATGTTTCCATTTTTGAATTTTCAAGTGATGGCTCCAAAGTTTCTTCGATATCGTTGATATCCTGACTTTGAACAGCATCATCTTCTGCTTCTTCATCTTCAAATACTTCATTTATTATGCATTCAAAATAATCATCATCGTTATCAGAGAGGTCTGCATCACTGTCGTTAAAAAATTTTTCTAGCTCTGCATCAGTGAGCTTTTTGGTAAGATCTACGATTTCAGATTGAAATTTGTGAAGAGTTGAAGACATAAAAAAATCGAGAAATACAGTTGACATTTTTATATGTCGAAATGTCCGAAATACACATACGTGGACTAAGCAAAAGAAGGTGGCGGAAGCTTTTTCTTGTGCAAATACCCAAAGTACACATATGTGTACCCACTGTTTAGATGAAAATAACTCTTAAAAACTGAAGTTAACTTGATAAGTTTTGCAACTCACAGATTCAACCGTACGTCCACTTCACAATTTAATAAATTTTGAATAACAAATCGAGTTATTAACTTTAGTTTTTAACTTACCAAGGAGAGAGACCTTCCGACGTGACATCGTTGTAATTCACTTTTCAAAAAACGCGCCAAAATAATTAGAGACGATTTAAGGGTATATGTTTTTAAGAGAACTAATACGTTCTCTTTGGACTCCAATAATAATACAATAAAAAAAAGGCTTCAAAACATTTAGAAGAGAACGAAAATCTAAGTCCACATATGTGTACTCTTTCACCGAAGAGGTTAACTGTGTTGATATCTGATTCTGCAGCATTCGCGACGTTACCTCGTCCGCCTTTAGATTCGAACGTCCACGTTCGAGGTCGTTGGTCTTACGAGGTGTGGGATGTCTTCTATTCCTATGGTCACTGATGTCGGTTGAACTGTTTTCGGGGTTTGTTGACCTCGAGTTTGTTTGCATGCGAGTGCGATGATGCCTAAGAGGACCAGTACCAGGAGGATGTTAATTGATAGATTAATTTTGTGTTTGGTTTCTAATAGATTGATCTTGTTCGTTCTGTTGACATATAGACCTTTGATTAATTCAAGCGAAAGGACCTCTTCTATTTGATCTAATTTGTGCGATGGTTGAAGTATTGCGGGTAGTGGCTGGAACGTGGTGATTTCGTTTGTTCTGATAACTCTTCCTTTGACTTTGATGGTATTGTTAACGTGCTTGATGATGAATGTTCCGTTGAGTGTTATAGTTTCGTTGTCGATGACGACAGGTCCTTGGAATTGGTTTAAAAGCAATATTCCCTGTGAGATTTCTTCTACTTCTAGAATATGTTGATTGTTGATGATCGTGCAATTGGGCTTCTAGCTACTAATGAGCTTGGGAATGCAAGAGCTATTTCTTATATCTACAATATTATCTTCGTTACAAATTGTTAAACTATTGTAAGACCTACATTTACTGCTTATACCATATATCTCTTCCTTGCATTCTAATATTGATTCATAATCAATTTTATTGGTTACTTTATTAATTTTTACCGCTTTTACAATTGATAAGTTACAAATCTTTTCTGTCGTTCTTGGGAAGCTTAAAATATAAATTAAATTTTCATCATTGGAGGCTATTTTAATCTGAGCAAATTCTAGTGCCTCGTCAATGTTTACATACGGTATATTTTCGTTTTTAAGAAAATTTTCTGTTACATTTACTTCTGTGTCGGACAATATAAAGGAGTTGACAAGGTTGGCTTTAGACCAATGAATAGCATATGCTATATTTGTAATTTCGTCTTTAATCACATCTAATTTATATTTAATTTTCATTACTATTTCATTGTAAACATTTTCGTTTTTTTTAAATACTTTCAAAATGCTGTTTGTAATATTTGAAATTTCTTCTATTTTCTCTAATGTAATTCTATTAATGACAATTTGGTTGTTATTATTTCGTAATACGTTGTTCATTTTGTCCACTAATATTTCGTAATCTTGGTGGTCGGGGCTAGCCGCGATCCACTTCCACGTGCTTCCTAAGAAGTCTAGTGATCGTTTTACCTTGTTTATTTTCAAATTATTTAAACTGTTTTTGACTCTTTGGCTTTCGAAAAGGAGGATGGGATGAAAAGGATGGCTGGGGTTTACATATTTGATGACTGTGTCTTCAATGTCGCTAAGAAGTTCCTCGTACGCACTGATGTTTATCACGTGAATTATCTTGAATGAACCGTTTTGGATTGCCGCTCTTCCTACGTGGATTTTTATTAACTCTGAGCTGGAGTAATCCAGTATCTGGAGGTTTGCAGTGCATAATGACACGATTAACCTGTTGGAGAAAATTAACTTCTGATAAGCCGTTTGTGAACTGTCTTTCCGGATTTGGTTATGATTGTGGTATTTTTGTTTTCGGCTACGATTTCTTTTCTATACCGGGGTGATAGTTTATTTCCTATTCTTTTGTTCGTTCTCACGTACACAGTTTCTGGCTAGGGCATACTTTGAGAACTTATCAATGGTTGTTAAAATTATATGTTTATCGGTAAAATAGATGTCTACGTGTAAGATATGTCCGGGATATTGCGGAATTGGAGTTTCCTGTAACATTGATTTATGCGGATGCCTATCGTATTTGTTTTCTTTGCATACGTTACATAATTTCGTGATTTTTTCTATTTTAGCGTGCATTTGGGGAAAGTAATATTTCTGCAGTAGTTGAATTTTATTTTCTCGACTGTTTCTATGGGCTCTATTGTGTTCTTTAATTATTTCTGCCTCTTGTGTTGTTTCGTTAGTTAGGTCGGTGACGGTCTTTCTAGCAAAGCGTATTCTGTATTGTCTAAAGTATTGGGGATATATTTCTTGAATATACTTCCTAAGATTCTTTCCTCTGTTTTTAATCCATTTGTGACTGAGGGGGTTAAGGAGGCGTTTGAAAATATCTATCAATTTTTCCTTCGTGTATTCAGGGTCTATTATAGTATGACGATGGTATGTAGGAAAAATAATTTCGAAGTTATATGAGGGTGAGATACCAAGTTCAAGAATTATTTGGTTATTAAAAACATTAAGTGGTTCTTCTGCGATTTGAATAAGGTTTTCTCCGGAGCTATTGTGACTATGCAATGTGGGGGTCAGTGAATTTACTTGGGTATGTTGTGGAGGTCTTGACAGTGCATCAGCAACGACGTTCGATTTTCCAGGCTTATACTTAAGCTCATAGTTGTATTCCTCGAGGATTGGCTTCCATCGCTTCATTTTATTGTTTGTATTTTTGTTGCTTAATGCATACGTTAGGGGTTGGTGATCTGTGAAAATCTTGAGAATGACGGAACCGGTAAGGTAATTTCTCAATGAATTCAGGGCGCATACTATGGCCAACATTTCCTTTTCATTTGTGGCATAGTGCTCTTCTGCTTTACTAAGTGTTCAGGAAATGAATGTAATGGGTTTGTTGTCTTGTGCCAACACGGCACCTATGGCGTAGTCAGACGCGTCTGTCGTTAGCTGAAATTCTTTTTTAAAATCTGGGAAGTTTAGAATTACATCTGCTGAGGTTAGAGCATTTTTTAACTTATGAAAGGAATCTTTAGCTTCTTCGGTCAGGTTGATTATTTTTTTCTTTGAATTTTCTTTGGACACTCGTCCATCCTCCCCTCTTAGAAGGGCTGTAAGGGGTTTTGCCAAATTAGCGTAATCTTTTATAAATCTGCGGTAAAACCCAGACAGACCTAGAAAAGATCGCAAGTCTTTTAACGTCTTTGGATACGGGAACTTTGCTATTGCTTCTACCTTGGCTGGATTCGTCTTAATTCCCTCGCAGGAAATAATGAATCCGAGGAATTCCACGTATCTCTTCAAAAATTCGCATTTGTCCAATTGTATTTTCAGGTTGGCTTTTTGCAACGTCTCGAAAATCTTTGCGAGATTTTGGAAGTGAGATTCGACATCTTCGCTGAAAACGACTATGTCATCAATGTAGAAAAAGCAAATTTTTCCTATATGTTCCCTTAAAATATCGTCTAACGCCCTTTGGAAAGTGGAGGGTGCGTTCTTCAACTCAAAAGGAAGTCTAACAAACTCAAACTTTCCGTTATTTATAGAGAAAGCCGTTTTCTCTATATCATCCTCGTGCAGTCGGATTTGATGAAACCCGCTTTTTAGGTCTAGAACCGAAAAATATTTATTCTTTCCTAGTTGAGATAGGACCTCGTTAATTTCTGGTATTGGATATAGGTCAGGAGTTGTTACCGAATTCAGCTTCCTATAATCGATTACCATTCTATACTTTTTTTCGCCTGAGGCATCGGCCTTTTTTGGTACGACCCATATAGGCGCGTTGTAGGGGGACCGTGAAGGTCTGATAATGCCATTATTAAGGAGTTCATTAATTTGTTTATTAACTTCGTCCTTTAACGCCATCGGATAGGGGTAATATTTTGAGTATATTGGGTCTTTTGTTGTCGTTCGGATTCTTCCCTTCACTGTAGTAGTATATGTTAGCTTTTCGTTTGGTTCAGCAAATAAATTTGGGAAAGCTTTTGCTAGTGATTCTAATTGGATTTTTTGGTCCTCGGGTAAATGATCAGTTCGGATGACAATGGAGTTTATGGATTCGGCCATTTGCTGTTCTAACTTAACTTTCTGTTTGCCCTCAATGAGCATGTAACTTTCTTTGGTATGGATCACGGCTGAAAGCTCTTTTAGGCTGTCATTTCTCAAGATCCCATGGAAGGATTTCAATGTAGGGAGAAGAAAGAATTTTACGGGATTATCCTGAATACCGAAAAGATTAGTGAAAGTATTTTTTTTTTTTTTTTTTTTTTTACGAGGTTAGGTGAAAATCTTTCATGAGACACCATGAGGATCTACCGCACGTGCCCATGGTAGTGTGAGATTCTTACTCACTAAAAACACCTCCCCTTTTCGTGTTGACTACGACTAAGTACAAAAAAGCCTTATCAAGTAGTTTAACTTTCGACAGTAAAAATTCGCGTTGTGTAGGTAGCTTTCCAATAAAAGCACCTACTAATACCGTCATTATAAGCGGCTATTCCTTATTGCACTAAATCGAACGGTTTCGTTCTTTGTAGTCGGCGCACAAGGTTTGTCACGTCCAGAATTTGGAGTACGGCGTTATTACAATGTCCATGAAGGCGAACACGGAGTTTGCGTGCAAAATTTGTTATTTCATCTTCGACGGTAGCTAAACCGAGGTCTCTATGGATATCGTCGTTTCTAATGTACCACGGCGATTTGGTTTCGTTGAGAACAATGCGCCAAACCTTTGTCCACTCGCAAATTGTATCCAAAACTCGTTGAAGCTTTACAGTTGCTGATTCGACTGAATTTTCTGTTGCAAGAATAGCCGTATCGTCCGCGAACGTAGCAACAACGGTGCCTTCTTCTTGGGGTATATCTCGAGTATAGAGCAAGAACAAGACTGGACCAAGAACACTTCCTTGTGGAACACCGGCAGCGATTTCCTTGAATTCCGAGTATTCGGCTCCGTGCTTGACACGGAAAAGTCTGTTCTCCAAGTACGACTCTAAGATCTTGTACAGGTCTTCCGGAAGTACCTGTCTTAGTTTATAATTCAAGCCTTCGTGCCACACCTTGTCAAAGGCTTGGGAAACGTCAAGAAAAGCACTAGAACATATCTTTTTCTCTTCCATGGCCTTCTCAATTTCGTTGGTTATTCTATAAACCTGGTCAATTGTGGAATTCTTGATTCTGAACCCGAATTGATGATCAGGAATCAAACGTCTTTCTTCAATTACCGGTTTTAACCGTTTTAATAAGAGTTTTTCAAAAACATTTGATATTATCGGTAGGAGCGATATCGGTCTGTACGACTTTTTATCGTTTGGCGGTTTTCCCGGTTTTGAAACCATTATAACTTCGGCGACTTTCCATTGTCTTGGAACGTATAATAGTCTTATCGAAGCATTTATAAGGTAAACAAGTTTTATTAAAGCTTTCTTTGGCAATTCCTTCAGGACCTGTCCGGTTATTAGGTCATATCCAGGAGCCTTGTTATTCTTTAGATTTTTTATTACCTCACAAAGTTCGGCTAGTGACACGCTTCTTATTTTAAAGTTGTCTGGAGTCATAATATTTAGTATTATTAATATTTTCTATTAATGCTTGCCCGGGAAATGGCTTAAAGTGAAAGTATGGTGAGTGATTTCTACATTACCACCGATAGAGTTCGCGTAGAAGTTCTGGGAGTTCGGTAGCGGCTTGGGGACTATGGAGGGTTGAATATAGTTCCTGCTGGAACCAGTATCTACTAAAAATTTGAAAATTTGTCCGCTCTTCGCCTTGCACTCAAAGTACGGGAGCGAAGAGTCGTTCATCCTAAAAAATGTATATCCGAGAGATCGGAAGGCGATTCATGTTCCTCGGGTAGCTCTTCTATATATTCCTGTAGGGTTTGCTCCTGAGTGATATCGTCATTCGCTATTGCCTGGTGGTATTGGTCAATGTCTTCCTGAGTTGTCTCTATGTGAAATTGTTTTGTTACCGGAAATTGTTGAAATGGCGAGTGAAAATTGTCTGAACGGAACTTATTCTGGTAATTAATATTTTTGGTTTGGAAACTCGAAGTGGTCCCTTCTTTATCTGAGGTCTATCTAAATGTTGTCTATTCATTTGCGAGTAATTGCGGTTTTGGCCTTGATTTGCTGGAGCTGGGTAAGAAAGATATTGCTGTGGTACTGGCCGTGGTTGAGTTTGAGGGTTAGGAAAACTCTGTCTTTGGGGGTATTCTCCAGTCCATGGTTGGTGCGGGAATGGTCGTCTGTTGGGGAAGTTTTGAGCTTGAGGTATATGTCTTTGGGGTGTAAATGTGGGAGATATGTGTGCATTTCTCACCACTGGTTGATTGCGGACATGGTTGGATCTGAAACTCTGATCCTCGAGTTTTAAACACAAGTTCAGTGCTTGTGGCAGATCTCTGGGTTCCTTGATTCCAAGAAGTCACCTCTAAGTCCTCTTATAAACACGGATAGGGCTTTATCTCTATATATTTGGGTGAGGAAGCTCATGTACTCGGAACCGATATCCATACAGGATATTTTGTTCAAAATTAAGAATAGGTGTGAGTAGATAGTTTGATAAAATTCGTGGACCGTCTTGCTCCCTTGTACCATGGTTGTCATCTGGAATTCAAGGGTGCTCATGTCACGCTTATCAGCGTAGTGCATAATCAAACATTTTGAAATGGAGTCCCAATTTAACGGAGTGTTATAGGACTCCAAGGCTGTGTCGGCGTTGCAAACAATTTTATTCCTTATTACGGAAAGTATTCCATAATATTTCGGAGTGCCTCTTACAGGTTCATAGATTTGTAAAACTCTTTCGACGCTTTTTTTCCACGAACTAAATTCGGGAGGTTCACCGGAAAAGGTCTTAAGGCAACGGACTATGTCCGGAATCTTATCGATGTCAGCTAAATTATTTCTGTATTCGGGCTCAATTATCTCATCTGTTCCATGGTTTTGATTGGAGGTTGGGTTTAGGATGTTGCTAATTAGCTCTCGCCCTTGTCTTCGAAGGGTTCTACAGACAATAGACGAGATGAGGGAATCTAGTTCGGGGGTTGCCCTTACCTCCTGTGGAGGATCAGGACGCGACGCGCTAGACATGAATGAGTTATTTGGGTTTTCACCCGTAGGGGCAAAGACGTTGGTACTTGTAGAAGGAATGGAATTCGTGGGTAAATTGAGGATAGGATTCACGGTAAGATCGGCGTTTACGAGATTGCTCGGTATCGAGTCTGTGGACGTTCCTGACCGCAGATCAGGCATGACTATTATTATTTGGTTAAGATGAAAACTCGAAAATTGGTAGAGAAGAATTTCCCTTATTTCTTAATCTACGAGATAGCGGATTTTATTAAAAATGTTTCTTATCTTGTTAAATTTGATTTCTCTTACTTATTCCTTCTGAGTGTTTTATTACTCTACTTTTATTTATGATTTTACTTTAATTGACTTAATTTTAATTAGTTTTTGAATTTTTTTCTATTCTTTGTTCACTTTCTTTTGTTTTTCGTTTTTCTTAGTTAAAACTGTTGTTATTCTTTCTTGTAATTTTATTTCTTTTTTTTATATATATTTTAATAATGAAATAATTAGTAGTAATAGAACATTAAATCATATTCAATAAAAATAAAAATTCCTTACAAAAGAAACACCAATGTTCTCAGCATCTCGATCGTTGTCTCAGGGAATTTTTCTTGAGTCCGTTTTCTTGAATCGGGTGGTGCGGCTAGCTTTTTACAAGCGTCCGTTTTGTCCACTGTCACTGTGGGCTACTTCGGGGCCCTGATTTCACCACTACACGATATGGGGGCCGATAGGCGCGGGGGGAAAGTACTGCAGCTACTTGAGGCGACTGACTTTGATACGTGTTTTACTCGCGAGAGGCACGGCGGCTACTTGAGGCGATTTAAGGCTCGATACGCGATAGCACGGCGGCTGCTTGAGGCGACTGGCTAAATAACACTTATTTCCACGACACTATCAGGCCCCACGTTGGGCGCCAATTAAACTCTTTTAAGTTATTTAGTTTTAAAAAAATAATTTTTATTCGTCGACTTCGACCTTAATGCCTTCACGGCTAACTTAGAACTAAATACAAAAATGAAATCTTAACTTAACTTAACCTACTGCAGCTCATGGTGCCATTCCTTCCCACGCTCACTATGCTGATTTGTCGTCTGCTACTGGACACCGTCCGCGATGTCTTCGCGTGTCGAACATGACCGGCATGTGTTGATATCTGATCCTGCAGCATTCGCGACGTTAACTGTGTTGATATCTGATTTTGCAGCATTCGCGACGTTAACTTGTACATGTCCTGCGTAACCCGCCCCCCTCTTGACCGATTACGCCTTTCTACGAACTATTCGCCATACAAACATGTACACCGAATTTTATTCAAATCGGTTCATAATTGCGGCCACAATCGTGTCCGCAAGAATCCGGTATATATTGCATATGTATATATATCGCCGTGGTCGCCGTGGCTCAGTGGTTAGTACGTTAGACTGCTGACCAAGCGGCGTGGGTTCAAGCCCCAGCCATTTACACCGTACATTTTTCTCGGCACCACCTCTCGTGGGGGATGACAAGCCTGACACGCTTCTTATTTTAAAGTTGTCTGGAGTCATAGTAGTATTATTAATATTTTCTATTAATGCTTGCCCGGGAAATGGCTTAAACGTTTCTTCCAGATGTTCAGCAAATAAGTCGGCTTTTTCTTTATTGCCTTTTGCCCACTCGCCATTACTTTTTCTTATTGGTAGTGATTGTATTTGGGGTTTTTTTGATACCTTTTATAGCTTTCCAAAGAGAGTAATTCGAACTTTTTTCAGCAGTCAAGCCTTCGAGATATGTAGAAATTTCGCGATTTTTAAAATTCCGTATCGCTTTTTTGAGCTTATTGCATAGGAAGTTCGAATAGGTTTTGTGCTGGGGAGCGCGGGACTGTTGCCATTTTTTGCGTGCTCTCCTCTTTGCCAGCATCAGTTCTTTTATTTCCGGCGGATATTTAATTTCGCTTTTTCCGACTACTTTTCTTTTATATGTGTTGTTCGTGTTGTTCCACGCGGCGCTTTGTAAGACTTCAATAAATCTGCCGACTTCATCCTCTATTTCGCACGGTGTTCTAAGCGACACTCTACATTTTCTTCACAAGCTTTCCTAAAGCCGTCCCAGTTAGTTTTGTTGCTAGTTAATCTGGGCGCGCCTTCCTTCTTCATTAGACGTTCACTTATTGTCAATATGACTGGTGAATGATCTGAAGAGAGATCAAAGCTTTCCTCGACATTGACAAATTAATGAGATCGTACATGTTTTTTTGTTCAGCAGTGAGCAGTTTCTCATTATTTGCAACAAAAGTAGTCAAAGAGGTTGCATCGAAATCTTGTTCTCGCTGAACTTCGTTGTTTATGATGTCTGTTCCTGGGCGGTTAGGCGACGGCATACCGAAATGAATGAGTGGCATGTTTGAAATGAGGATGCAAATATTCTCAATCTTTATTAACGCCTCGTTATATATTTCCGGTGAAAAATTTATATTGGGATCTTGATCAGCGATGCGATGTAGAATGTCGTCGCTCATGAAATCTTTATATTTGTGCCAGAGAACAGAAGCTTGCGACGGAAAACATGTCGTCAACAGTATGGCGAATAATTGACGAATTTAATGAGGAGATGAAGGGCGAGTTCGTAAACGTCTGACTAACAAAGATCTCCATTACTTGCGTTCATAAAGCGAAATACAAATCTGACTTACGCAGGCAACAGAAATCTAGTATGTTCGTAAACGTCAAAAATGTGCAGTAAACATGTTGGCGTCGGGCAGATTGTTTAGACAAAAAAAACATTTGCATGAACGCCTGCTTGTTTTCTGGGTGCAGACGAAAAAAAATTTTATTTGCAGAAACAAAGCAGGCATGTGGTTCGACTTTCGCGGATTAGTGCGTTTATGAATTCACCCGAACTCAGTACTGCATCTGCAAATGTGAGATCCCAATGGTTGTCATCTTCCAGCAAATGCAATTCGCGGCACGCATCGTGGTATGTGTCATACAAAATACCATTAACTGTTCGTAAGTATTGGAAGGACGTTGGTCCAGAAACGTTGCATATTGCGTCTGGATTTGTGTGAACGTTTAATGACAAAAATACTAATCTTATCTTAATGCGAGTTGATGAACAATGTTTTTTGTCAATCTCTGTGGTGTATAAATGAATAAACTTGATGGTTTGCCTACGCGAGAACACGCAACATATAATTGACCATGTGAAAAGCACGAATTTTCAAGATCTAACCCACAAATGGACATTGTTTGGCCTTGTGACTTATTAATAGTCATTGCAAATGCCAAACGAATTGGAAGTTGGAGGGATCTAAATGGGATGGGCGAGTCTGAAGGGATCATTGGGATCCGTGGCAGGAGAACAAATACACCTTGAAACTTGCCGTTTAAAATGGTAGCTTTAAGAACATTGCCCTTGATTTCTGTTATGACCAACCGCGTGCCATTGCGTAGCTTAGGTGCATTCAAATTCCGAAGCTAAATGGTGTACCAATTTTTAAAATCAGGTTATGTGGTGGCCCCCCGTAAATTCAGTGAATTTAAGAATTCAATAGTATAGTTGACAGCTTCATCAGAATCGAGAACAGTGTCGATTGACTTGAACGACATCTCATAGCCAGGCAAGGACTGTTGTATTTTGAAATTAATATCTAGCGTCAACATCGATATTTTTTGCGGCCAAAATAGCTCGTTCACGTAGCCACGTATGATTTCTGTAATTAGCGCACAAATTTGCGAATATGCTTTCAATCAAATCATTTTTCGTGGCTACCATGTTGCAAAAATTGTCTGGCAATTTTATACATTGTGTATTTTCATGCAATAGAATTTTCCCATTGCCAATGTTGAGCAATTGTTCGGAGAATTTCGTTAGTTCTGGAACTCCACCTTAACCTTCGCCGATGCCGCAGCCTTGATAAGGCTTGTTTGTACTTAGCCGCAGTCAACACGAAAAGGGGAGGTGTTTTTAGTGAGTAAGAATCTCACACTACCATGAGCACGTGCGGTAGATCCTCATGGAGTCTCATGAAAGATTTTCACCTACCCTCGTAAAAAAAAAAAATTTTTCGCAGAATGACCGTGCCAATGGATCGTTCTGCAGTTGAACACGCATATTTATGTTAAGGAGTAATGTATGGACATGTGGCCATAGGTATGATTTTTTCAAACATGCGTTAATTTCGTCCGCATATGTAGCGCGTGGAATGACCGGCAATGTCTGTCTAAAATCACAGCAGCATTTGAGCACCACCGAAAAGTCTGGTACCTATTATAATATTATTAGCGGACCCGACAGACGTTGTCCTGTCCGATACGACACGCTTTTTCCTGTAATATCGTCGAATAATATAAATATATTCACGCAATTATACATACATACATTTAATATTGAAAAATATAAAATTGAAATAAGTGACATCAGGGCCACCTTTATAAATATGAATTATTCTCAGCAGGTCAGTTATTAATTAACGTTTTTGAAGGTTTTAAGGGTCAATTATTCCTGGAAAAATATTGTTTAGTGAATCTAAAGCAAATAACGTTCCAAGTTATTTGGAACGAACTCTCTTGGATAGAACGAGTAAAGTCGTCGTTACAAAATCACGTTAAGCTTTTCAAGTTGTTTCACACGAAATTTCTTTCATGGAACGAGTAACGTCGTTACAAAATAATTTGATTTTGGAACGTTCTTTTTTTTTTTGGAACGATAACGTATGGAACGTTATCATCAAGGAACGGTTATTTCCATCTCTAATTACAATGTTAACATCCGTCGTGGGTTTTTTCAAAAGTTTTAATTTTGCTTTGTTCCTTGATGATAACGTAGATGCACTTCCCAAAAAACGGTATTTAAATCGGTCTAGCCATCTCGAAGAAAATGCGCCAAAACTCATTTTAACGAGCGAAAAATGTTTATTGCAGCGCCTCCTGGCGAGTTAACACCATAACACCTATCAACACCATAACAACATCGCCTATGAATCGCAAACCCTTTAAAGAAAACCGTATCTAAATCGGTCAAACCGTTTTGGAGATAAATGCCAACATTCGTTTGCACACATAAACACACAAACAACCTCTCAGCCTAAACGCATACAACTTCTCCGTTCTGGCGTGGTAAAAATAGGCGAAGAGATAAATGCAATACTGAACAGTGATTGAGAATCTGATTATGAGAGTGATCATGATGAACAAGCGGCCGCCTCTAATGAAACTTTGTTTACTAGCAAAGATAATGAAGATGATGGTATAAGCAAAATGCTGGTTTCGCCCATATTGGGGCCCATAATATAATTCGTGAATCGTCGGTAATGGGGACTCACCCAATTACTAGAAAATAATTGCAAATAGATAAAAAAATTTTAATTATGAGCCCATCCGTTAGAGACCCAATTTGTAGGTTTTCCAACAAAAAAGCAGAAGATTTTTATCGTGAATAGAACTCCGAAGATCCTACCAAAACGGCTGTTTCATGAACTTATTTACTGATAAAAAGTTAATAGTGTTGAATATTGTTAGACCCTACTGTGTTTAAATCAATAGAAACTGCTGCTGTTTATGTAAAGCAGTGTATATATATCAGTTCGGAGCATATAATAAATCTGTTTCTTCTATCAGCAGCCGAACTGAACCCTCTTTTTTAACAAATAGCTGTTTTGGAATTTTCCCTGTGATGGGTTCCCAAAAATCCAATCAACAAGAATTAAGCGAGCTTTAGAAACAAAATTCACCGATTCCAAAACATCCTACGCTTTATTTCAGTTTACAAGAGCCATTCGTCAGTCTGAAGATAAGGCAGCACCGATAAGGGATGATTTCGAGATCATCAACTCGAATCTTAGAGCCCATTTCAGGTCTTATAAGAACATTACTGTGGACGAGCAAATGTTTGACTATACATACATACATACTGTAACGAGGGAACGACCTCATCGTCGAACCCGGTGACATCTGTTAAGATGATAGATGAGCATGCGGGAATATGGGATGAGAGATGACGAATCTGGCGGTAGTTCTATTCTCTGAAGGTGCTTGGCGGTGCTTGACGTGTGGTGAAGTTTTTGTAAAGGAGAATATTTCATAAAGATTGGAATAAAGAGTTTTGTAACAATACATACACTCTATAAATGCCATTAAAACCAGCAAAATTTGGTATAAAGATCTGGTGGGCTAGCGATGCCTCAACTTTTTATACGATTCCATCAAAAATAGTAAAATTTGGTATAAAGATCTGGGGGTCAATTCCCGATCTGTGAAGCTGTGAAGTTATAAATTTTTTCACATCTTCACGCTCAACCCGATTCTCGATCTGTGAAAAAGTGAAATCAAATGTCAACATTTGTTTACATGATAATTTTTTTATCACAGCCAACTCATTCTGTGAAGAGTCGTGAAGAGGAGAATAAAAAGGAAAAATGAGCGCGGGCAAAAGACATCGGGGACCTAAAAAGGGTATTTGATTAAATTTCTGCACAATAATGTATTGTCAGAGAAATTGATATGAATAAAACCCTTTGTCTTTTCATTTTAATAGTTTATTGTAAATAGCTTCATCAACATTATCATCATCATCATCATCTTCCAATAGCCCGCTTATCCACTATGAGGGTCGCGGGTTTAGGGAGCTTAAGTGGACTCTCCACTTTTGCCGATCTTCCGCCATCGACTCTAACTCATCAGGGGCTATCCCCAAACGGGTAGAGGTGAGATTTTGGACTTGGTCCAGCCATCTCATCCTAGGCCTACCCAGGGGACGTCTACCCGATGGCACGAATTCCATGGCACGTCTTGGAAACCGAGTTGGGGACATGCGTTTGACGTGCCCAAACCATCGAAGTATGGACCTCTCCGCTCGAAGAAGTAGCTGCTCGACATTGAGTGCCTCGCGTATCCTGGTGTTCCTAACCCGATCTCGACGAGTCACCCCAGCAATACAACGAAGAAATCTCATTTCGGCAGCTTGTATCCGCGATCTTATTCTTTCGGTCATTACCCAAACCTCATGACCATAGATGAGGGTCGGAACAAACACTGAATTAAAGACCGACAACTTAGCTTCGATGCCAAGTTCGGCCCCCCTGATAACAGATTGACCAAGCTGTCTCAAAATTGCTCCAGCTTGACCAATCCTACAGGATAACTCAGTATTGCTCCTACCATCACTCGTGAATAAGACCCCGAGATACTTAAACTTCTCCACCTGTTTCAATGGGACTCCACTAACATCCAGAGTGCATTGGACAGGTGTTCTGGAAATTACCGTTACCTCTGATTTGTTTACGTTTACCTTCATTCCAGCTTCAACACAGAATGCGACGAACCTATCTAGTGCGCGCTGAAGTTCGGTCTGGGTGGGCGTAAGGATGACCAAGTCATCAGCAAAAAGCAGATGACTTATCCTGAGTCTCCCAATTCGAACCGTTCCTCACCAACGCCGTTCATCCGAACACACCGAGTTAGTGTACAGAGATTGAATGGCCCTCAGAAGAGAACCGTCAATCCCGTACTCCTGCAATACACTCCAGAGTTTACCTCGAGGGACACGATCATATGCTTTCTCCAAATCCACAAAACAACTGTAGATAGGTTTGACATACTCCCAGGCCTTCTCGAGTACCATTCTGAGAGTGAACAGCTGGTCGGTTGTGCTTCTACCTGGACGAAAGCCGCACTGCTCATCGCCCAAACGGGACTCGACCACAGCTCTGGAACGCGTTTCCAACACCTTTGCAAAGACCTTTCCGGGAAGACTTAAAAGAGATATATCCCTATAATTGGAGCAATCCCTCTTATCCCCTTTCTTAAAAAGAGGAACAATCACCCCAGTTTGCCAATCACTAGGTTTTTCACCGCATTCCCAGGCCACTTTAATGACACGAGAGAGCCATTCCACTCCCTCTTTACCCAAAGCCTTGAGCATTTCTGGCCGGATTTCATCCACACCAGCAGATTTACCGACTTTTAGCGCTTTAATCGCCAAAGTCACCTCCTCTACGGTGGGACTATTCTCCGCCCTACTCAGAACCATGGGTCTGCCATCCTCAGTGCCATGTTCGGGATTGAGCAGCTCCGAAAAGTGCTCGCCCCATCTGCGCAAGATGTCCTTCTCATCGGAAAGAAGTACACCATCTTTGGATTTGACTCCTTCGATGATATTAAACTTCCTTTTTCTGAGACGGCGGACAGTCTGCCAGAACACCTTGTTTGCAGATCTGTGGTCACAGTCCAATTTCTCACCGAACTCCTTCCAAGACTGCTCCTTAGCTGTTTTAACAGCCAGCTTGCAAGTACTTCGCGCCTCGACGTACCGGTTTCGAGAAGTTGAATCCCCCAAGTATATCCACACCTTGAAGGCTTTCTTCTTCTCTCTGATGGCTTCTTGAACTCCGGGTGTTTTAAACCACGCAGTTCTTTTCTCACCACCAGCCGCCACACCGAGCCGCTTCACTCCGCAAACATCTCCTGCAGAGGCAATGACTGCTGTTGAAAACAACCGCCATTCTTCCTCTACATTTGTCGGAACTGTTGGAATGTGTTCAAACCTTTCGGATACCTGTCGTGCAAACTCTTCCCGTATCTCATCGTTCTGTAAACTCTCCCACCGTATGCGTGTCACCAGCCTTGGTTTACGCTTTTGTAGGACAGGTACTTTATCGTTGAGATACAATTTGCACAACACTAGGTGATGATCAGTTGACAGTTCAGCCCCTCTCACAACACGAACGTCACAAACCATCCTTTTAACACACGATGGTACCACGAAAAAGTCTATCAGCGATTTCTGCTGAAGACTCCGACGGTACCATGTGTATGTTTTTGTGCGGAAAGAAGGTGTTCATAATGGACATGCCATTCGCACAGCAAAAGTCCAACAACTTCTCTCCGTTCGCGTTCTGATCCGGGTCACCGTTCCTCCCAATCACACTTCCCCATGTCATTACGTCCACACCCACGTGAGCATTGAAGTCTCCCATCAGGACATAGGAATCCATATCTGCCACCTGTTCTAAGGCGGCATCTACTTCCTCCAAGAAAGCTGCATACTCCGACTCCAGATTCGGCGCATATACCTGCACCAGAGCCAGAGTTGACCTTTCAAGCTTTAGCTTTAAGATCGCAACTCTCCCTCCCAATGGTATCCACTCCAGTACTCTGCCTGCCAGCCTGGGACTCGTGAGTATCCCCACTCCCGCCTGAGCAGACATTGAAAGTGCTACTCCTGACATGAAGAGTTTCCACCCATCCAAAAGGTCCACAGTTCTAGAACCTCTTTGCTTTGTTGAGGAGATACCAACTATATCTAGTCGGTATTTAGTAGCCTCCCCAATAAGCTCAAGGTCTTTTCCTGTGAGTGAAGAAATGTTCCATGTGCCTATCCTAAGTCGATGCCGTTGTCGAAAAGCCGAAAGTCCACTTATGCCCCCGTCGGAGCATAGCGCATCTCCCCTTTGACCCCCGTAATGGTTTGCGAGACCATTGCCGGGAAGCTCGTAGCCGTTTCGGGTTGAACCCGTCCGGCTGCCGAGCGGGACAAACCGACCACCAGACGCTCGCATGCTGCCACCCCCTAGGTCTGGCTCCGAAGGGCGCCCTGACTTAGCAGACTTAGCAATATCCGAGGCTAGTTTCGTTCGTTTTGTCATCATCAGGGTTTGCGCTTCGTTAGCCATATCTGGGGAGTACGGGTAGATCAGCTATTCAGCTACTCCACCCGCACTTCCCAGACATGTTGCCCGCCCCCCACCGCGAGGATGTCAGCTGCACGAGGGGGCTTCATCAACATTATATTTAATAAAATAGAGTTAGACCTCTATTGAGAGATTTTTTTCAAAAAACCAAACTATTTCTATTTTATAGTGGGTTTTATAATATTTTAGCATCGAAGGAACCGCCGTCTAAGAAAAAAATTAAATATTATTTTTGTTTAAAACAAACGACCGAGCCCCCTCATGCAGCTGACCTCCTCGCGGTGGGGGGCGGGCAACATGTCTGGGAATTGTGGGTAGAGTAGCTATAGTTGAGTTACCCGTGCTGCCCAGATATGGTTAACGAAGCGCAAACCCCTACGATGACAAGAAGAGTTAGACAGGCCTCGGATATTCCCAAGCATGCTTTGCCAGGGCACCCTTCGGAGCCGGGGGTAGAGGGTGGCAGCATGCGAGCGTCTGGTGGTCGGCTTGTCCCGCTCGGCAGCCGGCCGGGTTCAACCCGAAACGAGCTTCCCGGCAATAGTCTCGCAAACCGTTACGCGGGTCAAAGGGGAGATGCGCTATGCTTCGATGGGGGCATAAGTGTACTTTCGGCTTTTCGACAACGGCTTCGACTTAGGATAGGCACATGGAACATTTCTTCGCTCACAGGAAAAGACCTTGAGCTTATTGGGGAGGCTACTAAATATCGACTAGATAAAGTTGGTATCTCCTCAACAAAGCAAAGGGATTCTAGAACTTCGGATGGGTGGAAACTCTTCATGTCAGGAGTAGCACCTTCAATGTCTGCTCAGGCGGGAGTGGGGATACTCACGTGTCGCAGGCTGGCAGGCAGAGTACTGGAGTTGATACCATTGGGAGGGAAAGTTGCGATCTTAAAACATAAGCTTGAAAGGTCAACTCTGGCTCTGGTGCAGGTACACAGCTGGCCAAAGAAATAGGTGTGAGTCAATTTTCTCTTGCAATTTTCGTTTGAACTCAAATAACGGCTTTTTGGCGATGAAAAAAAACTGTTAAAAATGAATCGTTTGGACATTCTTACAGTTATGACAGTTATGATGACATCGCCAATATCATTCTTATTTACTAGCGTGCCGCGTGACAAGCTGTCGTTGTTAGTTAATGTTTATTTTTGGTGCATTTGCATTGGTCACAAAAATAGGTGCGGGAGAAGAAAAATTCAAATTACTCCAAAAATTGGAGTAAGCATAATTTATTTTGGAGGTAAGATCTTTCACGATAGATTTGGTGAATTTAAATTAATTTTCAATAACGGTAGAGCTATCAGGATGGGTCGTAAAGCACACTGTACCCCAGAGGAAAGAGGCTTGGTTCAAAGGGTAAGGGCACAGGGCAAGACCTACAAATTCATCGCCGAAGCATTGGGGCGTTCTGAAAATTTTGTAACCAATGCTCTTAAACCCGTTAAGGTAATCGAAAATCGCGGAAAAGTAAGAAAAACGACACAAACCACAGACCACCGCATCGTGCTATTGGCGAAATCGGATCCATTTGTGTCCTCCAGAACGATTTGCGCTGAAATTGACCATCAAGTCAGCGCTCGCACAGTTCGCAGAAGACTCCAAAATACAAACTTTCCGGGAAGAAGGAAAGGCAAGGAAAGTGCCTCTACTGCGAAAAAGAAACTAAGGCATTCGAAAAGAATTTGCTACAAGCCACCGTTTTTGGAAGGGCCCGGAAGGTATTAAAAAATGGCGTAATATTCTCTGGAGTGATAAAACAAAGGTCAATTTGTTCTCCTCAGACTGTGCACGCAACGTTCGGAGACCAAAAGGAGCAGAATTTCACGAGCGATATACTAGGAAAACAGTGAAGTACGGTGGTGGTAATATTATGGTATGGGGCTGTTTTTCTTGGCACGGTGTTGGTCCCATTTTTCGAATTCGCGACACCATGACCAGATTCGAATACAGGGACATATTGGAAAATGTCATGCTTCCTTACGCCGAGGAAAATATGCCCCTCATATGGCTTTTCCAGCAAGACAATGATCCGAAGCACACGTCGGGTCTTGAAAAAGACTGGCTTCGAGATCAAAAAGTGTCCACAATTTCCTGGCCAAGTCAATCCCCAGATCTCAATCCAATTGAGAACTTGTGGAAGGAGCTGAAGAGGAAATTGGCGGGTCAATATTTCGCAAACAAAGAGCAATTGTGGGTAGCAATTCAGAAAGAGTGGTATTCAATACCCGTCACTACTTGCAGAACATTAGTTGAGTCAATGCTTCGGCGAATTGAAAAAGTCCATTAGAATAATGGTGGATATTCTGGATACTAACGTAAGCAAAGTAGTACAATTTTATTTTTCAACAAATTTTGCTTAATAATGAAATTATTGCCATTACAGCACGACACATCTATTTTATTGACAAACCGCTGAAAGGATATTTCACTTTTTTTAAGTTTAATTTTATTTATTTTTGAACTTTAGTGTTTTTTTGAATTTGAACTACCTCAATCTGAAAGAAATAAAATGGTTTTAATTTCAAATGTATCGAAGAATTCTAAATAATTAAGAAAATTTAGTAATTTTTGTTCACACCTATTTCATTGCCCAGCTGTGTATATGCGCCGAATCTGGAGTCGGAGTATTCAGCTTTCTTGGATGAAGTAGATGCCGCCTTAAAACAGGTGGCAGATACGGATTCCTATCTCCTGATGGGGGACTTCAATGCTCACGTGGGTGTGGACGTAATGACATGGGGAAGTGTGATTGGGAGGAACGGTGACCTGGATCAGAATGCGAACGGAGAGAAGTTGTTGGACTTTTGCTGTGCGAATGGCATGTCCATTATGAACACCTTCTTTCCGCACAAAAACATCCATAAATACACATGGTACCGTCAGAGTCTTCAGCAGAAATCGCTGATAGACTTCTTTGTGGTACCATCGTCTGTTAAAAGGACGGTTTGTGACGTTCGTGTTGTGAGAGGGGCTGAACTGTCAACTGATCATCACCTAGTGTTGTGCAAATTGTATCTCAACGATAAAGTACCTGTTCTACCGAAGCGTAAACCAAGGCTGGTGACACGCATATGGTGGGAGAGTTTACAGAACGATGAGATACGGGAGGAGTTTGCACAACAGGTATCCGAAAGGTCTGAACAAATTCCAACTGTTCCAACAAATGTGGAGGAAGAATGGCGGTTGTTTTAAACAGCAGTCATTGCCTCTGCAGGAGATGTTTGCGGAGTGAAGCGGCTCGGTGTGGCGGCTGGTGGTGAGAAAAGAACTGCGTGGTTTAAAATACCCGGAGTTCAAGAAGCCATCAGAGAGAAGAAGAAAGCCTTCACGGTGTGGATACACTTGGGGGATTCAGCTTCTCGGAACCGGTACATGAAGGCGCGAAGAACTTGCAAGCTGGCTGTTAAAACAGCTAAGGAGCAGTCTTGGAAGGAGTTCGGTGAGAAATTGGACTGTGATCACAGATCTGCAAACAAGGTGTTCTGGCAGACCATCCGCCGTCTCAGAGGAAGGAAGTTTAATATCATCGAAGGACCCAAATCCAAAGATGGTGTACTTCTTTCCGATGAGAAGGACATCTTGCGCAGATGGAGCGAGCACTTTTCGGAACTGCTCAATCTCGAACAGGGCACTGAGGATAGCAGACCCATGGTTTTGAGTAAGGCGAATAGTCCCACCGTAGAGGAGGTGACTTTGGCGATTAAAGTGCTAAAAGTCGGTAAATCTGCTGGTGTGGATGAAATCCGGCCAGAAATGCTCAAGGCTTTGGGTAAAGAGGGAGTAAAATGGCTCTTTCGTGTCAATAAAGTGGCCTTGGAATGCGGTGAAAAACCTAGCGATTGGCAAACTGGGGTGATTGTTCCTCTTTTTAAGAAAGGGGATAAGAGGGATTGCTCCAATTATAGGGATATATCTCTTTTAAGTCTCCCCGAAAAAGTCTTTGCAAAGCTGTTGGAAACGCGTTCCAGTGCGGCTTTCGTCCAGGTAGAAGCACAACCGACCAGCTGTTCACTCTCAGAATGGTACTTGAAAAGGCCTGGGAGTATGTCAAACCTATCTACAGTTGTTTTGTGGATTTGGAGAAAGCATATGATCGGGTCCCTCGAGGTAAACTCTGGAGTGTATTGCAGGAGTACGGGATTGACGGTTCTCTTCTGAGGGCCATTCAATCTCTGTACACTAACTGTAAGAGCTGTGTTCGGATTAACGGCGTTAGGTCGACACCTTTCACTGTGAGCGTTGGACTTCGCCAGGGGTCTGCATGTTAGTGGAGTCTTATTGAAACAGGTGGAGAAGTTTAAGTATCTCGGGGTCCTATTCGCGAGTGATGGTAGAAGCAATACTGAGTTATCCTGTAGGATTGGTCAGGCTGGAGCAATTTTGAGGCAGCTTGGTCAATCTGTTATCAGGAGGGCTGAACTTGGCATCGAAGCTAAGTTGTCGGTCTTTAATTCAGTGTTTGTTCCGACCCTCATCTATGGTCATGAGGTTTGGGTAATGACCGAAAGAATAAGATCGCGGATACAAGCTGCCGAAATGAGATTTCTTCGTTGTATTGCTGGGGTGACTTGCCCAGATCGGGTAAGGACCACCAGAGTACGCGAGGCACTCAATGTCGAGCAGCTACTTCTTCGAACGAAGAGGTCCATACTTCGATGGTTTGGGCACGTCAAACGCATGTCCCCAACTCGGATTCCAAGACGTGCCATGGAATTCGTGCCATCGGGCAGACGTCCCCTGGATGTCCTAGCATGGGATGGCTGGACCAAGTCCGAAATCTAACCTCTACCCGTATGGTTATAGCCCCTGATGAGTTAGAGTCGATGGCGGAATATCGGCAATCAGGCGTCTATTATTAATAACCAAGAGAATAATTATTGCTGACGTTTTAAAAACAGAACTAAAATAATAACTCTTTAAGCAAAAAAAAGCGTCAAAATGACACATACATAAATGACAGGATTTATCATTTAGTACTTTTTAGTACACACTCTGACATTCATTTATCATAATGTGATCGAGAATCGCATAGTAAGTACTAGTGAAGTGAAAAAAGGGAAAACTGTTGTGAAAACCGAAATGATAAATTTTTTATCACTTCACAGTTTTACAGATCGGGAATTGACCCCCTGGTGGGCTAGAGATGTCTCAAATTTTTATACGCTGAATGGCCAAATTCACACTGCAAAAGTAGGCATTGTTTGAGCGGATTGTGAAGGACCTTTTGCTGTACAAAATTACCGA
The DNA here is from genome assembly GCA_917880715.2 of Matsumyia berberina. Classification (NCBI taxonomy): domain Eukaryota; kingdom Metazoa; phylum Arthropoda; class Insecta; order Diptera; family Syrphidae; genus Matsumyia; species Matsumyia berberina. Next base: position 94,103,333 of record OU862870.1, read on the forward strand.
TGATTTCCTTCACACCTTATTAGCAAAAGTAGTCAATATTTACATAGATTCCTATATCGACACCGGTAGATACTATTAACTCACGTATATAATGAGACAAACAAGAAGAAAAAATGTAAAGAACTGCTGTAAAAGATTTTTTTTTTTTAATTTTCTGCAACGAATCAAAAATTTGATAACTGAGTCGGAAGCGTTTTCAGATTTGATGAAAACTCGCTGAGTTATTAGCAAATGAAAATCGAATTATTTACTATTAATGCCAGGGGTAAACAAACATATACTGCCAGACTACATTAATCAGTCAACAGATCTAGAGCGGATCAGTAGCTTGGCGGATAAATGTATCAGCAGTTGCAATTATGAGAACCATGGTCAAGAACACGAAATCATAACTCACTGCCTCAAATGCATCGAGATCGCAACGTCCTAGAGTAGACAAGTGCCCGAAATGGGAAAAGCGACTTGTCGAAAGGATGGAAAAGCTAAGAAAAGACATAGGAAGATCGACAATGAACAGCAATGGAGCAAATTCAAGAAGTAACCTTTCCCACATTTAAAAAATCCTATACCCAATCTGTATCCACCAACTAACGCAGCAAGAGTTTATAAATATCAAAGATAAAAAGTAACAAAAACTTGCCAAGAGACTGGCAAAATATAGAAAAAGCCGATCAAAGAGGGTCGAGAATCTTCTCTTTACCAGAGACGAAAAGAAGTTCTACCGAAAAACAAATGCGCGGTCAAAATATCAACGCAGATTCTATGCCATCTTGCAAGAAATTTCTGAGTTTTGGAAAAATATTTGGAGCGTCCCAAAAAGCTTTAACCCAGAAGTAGCATGGCTTGCTGAAGAAGTGCCGGATAACATTCAGCCAATGCAATCAGCAATAATAACTTTAGATAAAGTGTGCAGTGCAATCAGTGCCTTAAACAAGGAGAATCTTATGTCAACAGTGAAACATGGAGGCGGTGGCATAATGGTTTGGGGGTGCATGGCTAGACAAGGTGTGGCCCAATTGGCGTTTATCGAATCAATTATGGACAAGAGAGCCTACCTGGAAGTTTTAAAAGCCAATTTAAACCAAAGTGCTGTAAAACTCGGTCTTGATGGAAGGTACTACTTCCAGCAAGACAAAGACCCAAAGCATACAGCAGAAATTGTAAAGCTTTGGTTGTTATATAATGTGCCGAAACAGCTTCATACACCACCCAAATCGCCTGATCTCAATCCCATTGAGCATCTCTGGAATTTATTGGAACGCAGGATTCGTCAGCACAGTATCACTTCCAAGAACATGCTGAAGGAAATAATTCTCAAAAATACTTTCCACCAGTCAGTGCTTTGACGCACAATCTAATTATCACCTTTGTCATCATTATCATCATCACGCACAAGGAAATAAATATGCAGTGGCAAGCAAAATAATAGCAGTGCCACTTTGTAAGCAACATTTCTCACAATATTTTTATAAACTAGTTTTTTTGTGACTATAATACTGTACTCATCAAGAACAAGTCGTTCATATGATGTCGTATTGTAATGGTAAATTCTCACTTTAGCTTTGAAATGTCAAACGGTATTGCATCAGATAGTTTTTTATGGGAACAAAATAATAGCGGTGCTTATTACTTCTCGATATGAAAATATTGTTTTTACTAGAATTTTGAAATCAAATTTTAGAAAAGTAAGCTTGAAGCTTCTATTTTATGTTTTCAGTCAACTTGTAGTCAACTTGTACTATTGAATTTTACTCTATAAAAGTGGATCGTGTAATACACTCCACTCCAGACAGGTACAAGTAAGTTTATTCGTGTATAAAAGGTGGAAAACATATATAAATAAATTGAGAAACTCCCGAGATGTTCTGCTAAAATGATAAGCAATGTTGTGAAATAAAAGGTTAAAACACGCAGGAGGAACAAAATTCTGCATCCGTCAATGGTGAAACATGTTGTGAGGTAGTCCAGAGCTCATCCTTTTCAGCAGCTACCCAGACATGTGGTAGCTTAACTTGAAATGTGGTGTTCACACTGTAAGAAGATACCTGAGGGCATACAATCTGACTAGTCCACGGAAAGTCCCACTTCTCCAGAAAGTCCACATATCAAAGAGGATGAGGTTTGTGAGAGAGCTTTTGTCGTGGTCCCCTAAAAAGTCGAGGAAAAAATGTGAATTGATGAGAGCAAAATTATTCTGTATGACGGAAAAGGACCACAAAAACCATAAAACATGGTGGATCTAGTATCATGATCTTGGGTTGCTTTTCTTGCTATGGTGTTGGTTCAATACATTGAATTAAAGGTACAATGCACCAGCACTCATAGGCTGATTTACTGCGAAACATCAAGGTACCATACATATGCTGAGGACGCAATGTCTCTAAAATCGGTATTCCAGAAGGAAAACGACCCGTTACACAGCAGTCCAACAACTAAGCAGTGAATTTGAGCCAATAACAATGAGGTCATAGAGTGGCCTGACCATTCTCCCGATCTCAATCTTATTGATGGACCAATATAAAGACAGATGTTTGCAATACAAAACCAAAAAATAGCAATGAGCTGTAGGCGGTTGTTGAGCATTCTTCAAGATCAATAACACAGCACTCCATACCAATTTAATTAAAATCAGTATGTTTTTTTTGCGTTTTTTATAAATTAAGCTGGTGAAGAAACAGCACCGCTATTTTTTGCTGCCTTTTTTTAAAATTCTTTCTGACAAAATTAATTTATGTTAGTTTAATTTAATTAAATCAAAAATTCATTTATCTTCATACTTTAAGAAAACGACGCTTTTAATGCTGGTAGTAGGAATTTTCAAAAACCATAGCTTAATTTTTTTTATTTTCTGCTAATGCTTGTGCACGACTATTTTTTTTTTGCTCGCAGCTGTACATATGTTATGGACGAAGTGATTAATGCGGGCATTATTCATAATGCCCAGGCGATGTGAATAATAACAAATCGAATCGGGCAATGTAATAAATGAGTTAAGAGTTTCTGGACTAAAGGCCGCGTAGGGGTGCTTTGAAAACCTGAATATGATGGGGAAGCTCTTCTGGTATATGAGTCGAGAAGATGTCCATAGTTTTATTTTTTTGTCGAGCGTAGCGACCCCACCACTCCAACTTAGCATTGAATTGACTAGTAGGCGAAAGCTAAGGTAAGTGGACTCCCTACATTCGCAAAAAAAAAAAACTGGACATTTCCTCGACTTATACACCAGACAGCTTCCGACCTCACATGCAGGTAATCAGGCCGACACAACGCAGCCTGTAGCCCAGAAAATTCTAACTTCATTATTCACATTCCGGGCATTATGAATAATGCCCGCATTAAGGTATCCGACCACCTTATCAATTTCAAAAAATCGATCGGAATCACCTCCAACAAATAGTTTTTCAAAATTCGAATTCTAACAGTGTGAAATAAGTGAAAGTGCTATTCTCAGTGCTTGTTCGAGTAGTAGCGAGTAAAAACTTTAAACGCGTTTCTCTCGAAACTACTTTTTTTCAAATGGCGGACAGATTATCTCGGAAACTACTTGGCCGATTTCAATGAATTTAGTCTTATTTTCTTCGTTGAGATGTTTTGTATGCCAATTTACTACATTTTGGCAAAAAAATTATTTATAATATTTTTTTTAGCAAAGAATAGTGAAAAACAGGGGTATTTTTTAATTTTTTTTTTTAAACATCCGCGATTTTTCCTTTTTTCGAGATTTTTGGCAAATTGTGGTAAATTGTCACTAAAGGGACTTTTCTTTTGAAGATGCCGTTTTTAGTTTTTGTTTCAGATTTACCAATCCTGAGATAAACTGTCCGCCATGGGACACCATTTTTTTGAGGCCTGGCCTTTGGCGCCTCCTGACTAGTGGTTTAGAAATGAAATTAAAAAAAATTCAATTAGTTTTGTATTATATAAGCTTCAAATAAAACTAAAAAAAAATCATTGTAATATCTTATACAGGGCCTGAGAAAAAAATTCTTGAAAATGTAATATTTTTTAGCCTCCTAAGGTGGTCAGGTACCTTAATCGCTTCGTCCATAGCACATACATACATACATAGTATTCCACTTATGTTAATTCTTTTCCTTTCTTGGTTTAATGTGCCAAAAGGAAAGAAAGATGCCTTTATTTAACTGCAACTAAATTTTACATATACATATTATCGTCGGTTAACAGGTAAAACTCATTAAGTGCGTTTAGAGCTAATTGGAGATAATGATTTTTGATTATTTTTTCCTACCGTAATAACCTAAAAAATTACAGTTAATGAAATTTAAAAATCTGAAACAGGTGTTTTGGATCGTTTAATGGGCAAAATGATTTTTTCTAGCGATGGATTACTGAAAAATACGGTATTTGGTGATAAAATTCATTTTATAGGGGGGTTGCTGCCGCCTTACAAAATAAGCGAGCAAGAAATACCCTTCACTACCCTTCCACTCACACCAATGGTCCAGGAAACCGTACACAATGCTGCTCCGCGCTCTTCCTCAAAAAAGTGCTTCCCAATCGATTTGAAACAAACAATGTTACTTATGGCCCGGGAAACCGTACACTATGACTTATTCTAAACCAAAGTTGTCCAACCCGCAGCCCGAGGCAGGTATCAATGCGGTCCGAAAATATTTAAGGTTACTGAAGCATGTCCATTTTACAGAGAAATGTTGTTTGTACTTTTATGCTACAGGTGCCAAGCAACGTTTTTTTTTTAAGGCTCGTCAGCTATGGCAATATACTTGTGACACCATGTCTTCTTCCAATGTGGCCCAGAGAAACAAAAAGTTTGGACACCCTTGTTCTAAACAATAAAACCCTGCGATCAAAATCAACCTCAATTTCGTCTCTATCTCTGTTTATTGTGTAATACTTGAGTAGGATTTAACATAAAGTGGATGTGAATTGTAAAGGAATGGAAATTGTAACATTCAAGGATCGGTTAAACATGAGGGTATGCGTGTGTATACGCAACAGCTGCAGCATTGCTCCAGGATCGACTTCATGAGTGGAAATGTGAGTGTGTGTATTCAGCTGTATAAAATAGCCCTGCTACAATTTTGGGTCAAATTTACACTTACTGAGTTTTAAATGTCAACCGACATAACATATTGAAATATACTGAAGTCGAAAATAAAAATTCTACTTTTCGGAATAAGTTCAATATTTTTACACTGATGGTATCGCTGAAAACGAGTTTCGATTCATCTTTTCCCCTTCCCTTTTTTATTTTGCGAAAATGGTATTTATATTAAAAAGGATAAAAAAAGAAAATACAGGATTTTGCAATAAGAGCGCTACAAAAGTTTTTTTTGAATAAAACAAAAACGGTTTTGGATATCAATGAAATTCTTTATTCCTGTGAAAGTACCTTCGATGCCATTATGTATGGAACTCGATTTCTTTTGCATGGCCACCACGGGCACGCTTGCAGAAGTCCAGACGCTGAACCCAATTTTCGACGGTTTTCAAGCATAAATCGGCCGATACTGCTGCAATTTCACGTTCGATATTCGTACGAAGTTCATCAATCGTCGCTGGCTTGTTGGCATAGACCATAGACTTGACGTAGCCCCACAGGAAATAGTCTAACGGCGTCAAATCGCACGACCGAGGCGGCCAAGCGACTGGACCATTTCGTGAGATAACACGTTCTCCAAACTTGGTTTCCAATAAATTGATTGTTGACATTCGCTGTGTGGCTTGTGGCGCCGTCCTGTTGGAACCACATGTCCTCCAAGTCCATATCATCCAATTGGGGCCAAAAATATTCGGTTATCATTGAACGGTAGCGATCCCCATTCACAGTAACGTGCCGGTCTTGATCATCACGGAAGAAGTACGGCCCAATGACGCCGCCGGCCCATAAACCACACCAAACCGTAATTTTTTCGGGATGCAATGATGACTCATGGAGTACGTGTGGATTGCTGCCTAACCAATACCGCATATTTTGTTTATTGACGAAGCCATCCAGCCAGAAATGAGCCTCATCGCTGAAGATGATTTTTCGATGAAAATCCGAATCATTTTCAAGTTGTTGCTCAGCCCAATTCACGAACATACGACGCTTCTGGTGGTCAAGCGGCTTCAGTTCTTGCGTCAATTTAATCTTGTAAGGATGTAGACCAAGATCTTTCCGCAAAATTCACCACAACGACGTCACAGAGATGCCCAACGCTTGAGAACGACGTGTGAGAGACACATTTGGGCTTTCTGCAACTGAAGCCTCAGCGGCAGCAATATTCTCGACACTACGGGCACTTCTTTGTCTCACTGGCACGGGAACATTTTGTACTGTGCCTGTGGATTCAATTTTTTCCACTAGACGCTCAATTGTTGATCTGCTAGGACGATTATGACGACCATAAATTGGACGTAGCGCTCTTAACTTTGAGGCCACTGACTCCGAATTTCGGTAGTAAATTTTAATAATTTCGACTCGTTGTTGGCTCGTATATCTTTCCACCATGAAATGGCAAACCTTACTGAAGAGAAATGTCAAAAAACCGCAAGAAAAATATGGCGTCGTTTGCTGTCCCTGTCGCTCTACTTTTGTAGCGTCCCTATTGCAAAACCCTTTACGTACGTGAAAGCTCAGTGAGCGAATTAACTTTTGAAAGCAAAAAGATATTGAAAAGCTTGGGGCCGTGTTGTAGGATTTCACCATACAAAAATTTCCGTACAAACATTTTGTATGGCGTGCAATATCTTGGTATAAGATACATATATGATCTTTGCTTCCTTTTACTTGAAGTGAATTCAGTAATGTAATTTAAATGATGGTTTCTTTGACTTTAATCAAAGATAATATAATACCAATTTGCGCACGCCATACAAAATTTTTGTACGTACATTTTTGTATGGTGGCGTTCTATAACACGACCCCAAGCTTTTCAATATCTTTCTGCTCTCAAAAGCTCTTTCTTTTTTTCCTTTTGGATATGAATCCGATTTTCGCAAAATAAAAAAAAGGGAAGGGAAAAAGATAAACAGAAACTTGTTTTCAGCGTTACCATCAGTGAAAGAATATTTGATTTTTTCTGAAAAGTGGAATATTTATTTTCCACTTCAGTATATTTCAATATATGTATATATTAGGTAAAGAACTAAAACAAGTAATATTTAGCTGCAGTTAAATAAATACACATTTTTGTTTACTTTTGGCGCACTAAACCAAAAAAATAGAAGAACTAACGCAAGTGGAATATTACGTTTATTGCACATGGTCATACTGTCGTGTTCCTTTGGTTTGTTTTGATTTGTTCATTTCCTTGTGGGTGATGATGATAATGATGACAAAGAAGATAATTCGCTTGTGCGTCGAAGCACTGACTGGTTTAAAATATTTTCCGCAGCGTTGATGTGGCAAGGGATGAATTTTGCTAAATCTTTCGGTTGAACAATCTGAAAAAAAAGGGAATAAGCTTTCCCCTCTGTGAATAATGATCAGATCATCTCCTGCCCCCGACCGCCCGCGTCTGTAAGAGCTTTTTATTTTTCTTCAATTTTGGGTACCAGTTGGCTATCTTAGTATTATCAAAGATCATATAATACCCGCCATACAAAATTATTTTACGGACATTTTTGTATGGTGGAGTTCTATAACATGACCCCAAGATTTTCAATATCTTTTTGCTCTCAAAAGTTCTTTCGCTCACAGAGCTTTATCGTATTTGTTGTTTTTTTCCTTTTGAATATGAATTCCATTTTCGAATATTAAAAAAAGGGAAGGGAAAAAGATGAACAGAAACTCATCTTCAGCGTTACCATCAGCGTAAGAATATTTGACTTATTCGGAAAAGTGAAATATTTATTTTTTACTCCAGTATATTTCAATAAATGTGTATGTTAGGAAGAGAACTAAAACAAGTAATATTTAGTTGCAGTTAAATAAAGACATTTTTGTTTACTTTTGGCACATTAAACCAAGAAAAGAGAAGAATTAACACAGGTGGAATATTACGTTTATTGCACATGGTCATACTGTCGTTTTCCTTTGGTTTGTTTTGACTTTTTCATTTCCTTGTGCGTCATGATGACAAAGATGATAATTAGCTTGTGCGTCGAAGGCAGCGATGCCAGATGTGGGGATTTTCCCCCATTTTGGGGAATTTCTCACTTAATGGGGAAAATGGGGAAAAGTGCTCTTGAAATGGGGAAAAAAGAAAAGCGTGCAAATTTATTAATTTTACGTAGTAAAAAATAGAACTCGTGTAATTCGCTTCAAAATAAAAACCGAAGAAAAAGAATTACAGCTTTTAAAGAGCTGCGTCACTGACTTTAACTTCAACTCCAAGCAGAAAGCACCGGCAGCTTTACAGCCGGAAAAGATCAAAAGAAAATGAAAAAAAAAAAAAAATTATTGACAATTCTATTGATAAAAGAGAAGCAACTTTTTTTCATGTTTCAATTTAACCATTTTTACGTTTTTTACTAGGAATTCAAATGGTGGAAAAAGTGGGGAAAAATCGAATATGGAATGGGGAACATTTTCAAAAATGTCCCCAAAAATGGGGAATTTCACCAAAAAAATCTGGCATCACTGGTCGAAGCACTGACTGGTGGAAAATATTTTCGGCAGCATTTATACGGCAAGGGATGAATTTTGCTAAATCTTTCGGTTGAACAATCTGAAAAAAAGGGAAAAAGTTTACTTCTCTGTGAATAATGATCAGATCATCTCCTGTCCCCGACCGCCCGCGTCTGTAAGAGCTTCTTATTTTTATTCAATTTTGGGTACCAGTTGCGCTATCTTGGTATTATTTATTATCTTTGGTATTATATTATCTTTGCTAAAAATTGAATACATTAATCGCTAACTTCAAAAGAATGGTGGTTTAAGTTTTTTTTTTTAAATCGTAGTCTTTTTTAGAAAACACTTCAAATTATGACGCCACTCATGCAGCTGACCTCCTCGCGGTAGAGGCCAGGCAACATGTCTGGGAAGTACAGGTAGGGTACCTTAATAGTTAATTAAACATACCTATGCATGTATGTATATTGTAGTACTTAATTTTGGTGGGGACGAGAGACCCCATTTATTTGGCTTAATACAAGCAATTTATTCTTAATCTAAAATTAAACAGAAATCTTAAAACTAAAACTTAAAATTAGTTGTGGTGGTGAAGCAGGAGGGACTTCAGTTAGGGGGTTGTATAGTTGAAATCAAAGATGGTAAGATGGAGACAGGTTCATTCAAGTCATAAGAGGTGTGGTGGGGCGGTAGATAGAAGAGGCGAGGGTGTCGTAGATTACGAGTGTTAGAGTGGAAGGAAATGGAATTGATGAGGGACGTACAATCAACGTGCCAGAAATAAGTCGGTGAATGAAGAGCATGTCGGCTGCGTCTCTGCGTTCCTCGAGGGTATTCAAGTTGATGAGATTGAGGCGATTTTGACAAGGCGGTAGTGTAAAAGGGTCGTTCCAGGGCAGCCCCAGAGCAAATCGGAGAAAACGGCGTTGGATGCTCTCGATTCTCGTAACATGGACACGATGATACGGAGACCATACTTGACTTGCGTACTCTAACAGAGGGCGAACAAAGGTAATGTAGAGGGATCTGGTTACGTATGGATTGGTGAATTCTTTGGACCATCGTTTTACAAAACCAAGAACAGAGTTGGCTTTAAGGATTATCTCATCTATATGTGATCGGAAGTTGAGTTCCCTGTTACACAAAATGCCGAGGTCGCGAAGAGATTGAACGGGGGAGATGGGTTGGTTAAGCAGAAGGTAGAGACGGGGAGGAGATTGGGTTCGCCTACGTGAGAAGGTGATGGATTGACATTTAGCGATATTAAGTTCTAAGCAGTTTTTTAAGCACCAGACCGAAGAACTATTAAGGTCTTCTTGAAGGAGGATGGAGTCTTGGGGTGAAGAAATTGTTTTAAAAAATTTAGTATCGTCGGCATAAAGGGAGATGGACGAATGTTTGATGATCCTATCAAGATCATTAATAGTTAATATAAACAAAAGGGGACCGAGGTGGCTGCCTTGTGGAACACCAGACGTGGTCAAAAACGGGGTTGAATGGGCGGATCTAAAGCGGACACTGTAAAAACGGTTATCCAGGTAAGAGGATATCCATTTTAACAGTATGGGTTCAAAGCCGATGGCAGAAAGCTTGAAAATTATTAATTTATGAGAGATTTTGTCGAAAGCCTTGCTGAAATCGGTTGCGATGATATCGACTTCGTTACCGTTCTGTAGTGCTGAGAGGGCAAAGGACACGAATTCGACGAGATTTGTGGTAGTCGACCTACCCTTCAGGAAACCATGTTGTCTGGGGGAAATGAGGGATTTGCACTGGAAGCTTAAGGCTTCGTACAAAATGCTTTCAAAATGTTTGGGTATATGGGAAAGTTTACCGATGGGATCCTTTTTGATCCTTTTTTGTGGATCGGGGTTATGAAGGAGGTTTTCCAAACCTGAGGGAATTCTCCTTGTGAGAGGTATAGACCGAAGAGATTTGAAAGGACGGGGGAAAGAATCGAGGAACATTTCTTAAGAAATATGGCGGGAAGGCCATCAGGGCCGGGTGTGAATTCGTCATTAAGTTCATGTAACTTACGTTCGATAACAGACGGGTCCATGACGTGGGAGAGAAGAGGGCCAGTGAAGAAGTTAGGAAGGTAATTGAAATATGAGGTATCAGGTACGAAAGATTCGCTGGAAAAGGATTGTTTAAAGAAGGACGCAAAGAGGTTGGCTATTGTAATACATGATGATTGATGATTTGCTGTTGAAAGAGAGGGAGGGAGGATAACCATCAGACTTTCTTTTGTAATTTACAAATTGGAAAAAAGACTTAGGGTCTTTAATCAGATTGGCTTGCGTATTGCGAAGATATTGCTGATAAAGGGAGTTGTAAAGTTCTGTAAAATGAAGATAAGTACCGAGATAGTTGGAATAGTCGGAAAAGGATCTTGTGCGAAGGAAAACACCCCATAACTTGTTTCTCTTGTTTGGTAATGAACGAAGTCTTCGATTATACCAAGGAGGGGAAGTAGATGATGTTTTGCGGCGAGAAACAGGAACATGGAGAGAAAATGACTTGAATATTTCACTGTAAAAAATGGAAAGGGCATCATTTATAGTTACGTTGTGAAAGTCAAGCGAACATCTGCTGAGATAGTCGCTGATTTTGGGGAAATTTGCTTTATGGAAGTCGTGAGATAAAATAACCGTGGGTGGGGTAGACATAATAGGAGAGTAAGGAAAAAATGAGAGAAGAAGAGGAGGGTGGTAGTTATCAATAGTTGAAAGAGACTGAGGACAAAGCGAAACTGACGCGTTAGATGAGTCTGTAGTGAAAATAAGATCTAATTGTCTACCCATGTAGTTGGGAACGCCACTGACTTGACATAGACTTGAATCTGTTAAGCGATCTAAGAAGAGGCGTTCCTTAGCTGAGCTGGGGTTTAAGGCAACGAAGAAGGAAGATTAAAGTCGCCGAAAATAAGAATATCATCAATGGAATCGGATAAGTCAATTATTTGGTCGATCGCATCAATAGCATGTTGGTAGGATTCGATAGGCTGGGCTGGTAGAATGTAGCAGCACATAACATAAAGGGAACGGAAGGGAAGAGTTATTTTAACTGAAACAATGTCGAGTTTAGAGGAAGTAGATAGGGTGATGGTAGAGGAATCAAGGCTGCCGTGGATGGCCAGAAGGACACCTCGACTCGGGGAGTGATCGTTAGGGTGGTCACGTTCATCATCGCGAAACACATTAAATGTGGAAGGGAATAGCTCCTGATTTTTAATGTTAGGGATCAGATTGGTCTCGGTCAGAGCATAAATTTCGAAGGGAAGGGCATGAGATTGACGCAGAACAGCATGGGTTTTCGAGCGAAGACCTCTTACATTCTGGTAGTAAAAAGTAAGAGGAGTGTTGAGGTGAGGGGGTGTGAGTTGGGGTGGTTGAATTGCAGGCAAGGAAGGCAAGTTATGGACGAAACAAATTTATCATGGTCGACTCGGGAGCGTTGGAGGTGTGAGACACGTTTAGAGTGAACGAAGTTGCCAAACGCAATGAGGTCTTCAGTCACTTTTTTGGGGGACATGTTAAAAATTTCGTGGTACGTGATATAAAGTTTCCGAAGACTGGTAAGGTCGGTAGGGAGGCCCTCTTGCTGTATGGAAACCATGACGCTAGTTTTAGTTTTTCCTTCATAGCAGACCGAGTCAGATTTGTCGTGTAGGTAAGCAAGAAGGAGACGAATGTTTTCGTATGTCTTTCTTTCTCTAAGCCTAGAGAGTGCATAACGAATTTCGGTTGTGTCAAAGGTTTGCTGAGTTAGTTTAACAGTGGGAGGAAAAAGGGGATCAAGAAAAGGGGCGCTGGAAGAGTTTATAGGAGGTGTATCGTTGGATGTCAGATTGGCTGTGACGTTGGGCGAGGAGGCAGATGAGGGGTTAAGAGTGTGGGAGTTAATGAAATTAGGAGACAGGGAATGGATTACTAGCATGGGTTGATGGCGAGGAAGGTCGGGTGGGTACCGTGAGGGGCGTTGGTGTTAGGTTGAAAGAAACGTGACGGCGTGGGGGCTTGGGAGGGGCAGAGGGTATTAGTGTATTAGGAAGTTGGTTATGGGATTGGTTTCGTGTGAATGAGGTTTTGAAGCTCCAGTTAGAGTCAGATTTGCGCTTTTTTTCGATATGCAATTTTTTTGACTTGGGTGGGGGAATAGGGACGGGTTTAGATACCTTATTTTGGTTAGCCTTAATCTTAGAACTAGAGCTGGCACGTTCACTTGCTGCTTTCTCGGTCCAATTGCAGATGCTTAGCCGTCCAGATTTGAGGGTTTTACCAGAGGGAGTCAGGAACAACTACGAGTACTTTGAGGGAATGTTGAATTTGAAGCAGGTATTCCTTTTCGGGTCTTCGGATGAGATTTTTTGACATTCATTTATGGATATGGAATAATTCCGTTGAAAGAAGCTACGGACCCAAGCAGCATCAGCATGAGGAGGGGCGCCTTCGATGGAAAATGTAGATTGATTGCCAAGGCTGAGCTTTTCAATCCTGCTCTTCCATTCGGAGTGAGTTCATGATGTTCCAAATTGTTTAAGAAGTTTGGGCGGAGTGGCGGCAAGGGGGATTTCAGTTGGTGAAGTTAGCTTATCATCGATTTCTGTTGTTGGGGGAGTGATTGAACTTGATGGATGTGAGGCTCAGGCTCTATCAATTCATTGTGTAATGAAATATCATATCGGGAACTGGCTTGAATATTGATTCGGTCCGGTAATTCATCAATTTTCTGTGAAGCGGTTCTTATATCTTCGCCAATTTCGGCAACTGATAGCCGAGTCGCTGTTAATTCATCGCTGACGTCAATAATTTTTAAGACCAGGTCATCAAGCAGGGGATAAGATGGTAGCGGGGAGGGACGTACAATTTTAGACGTACATTTTCAATCGACCTACAATTTTAAAAACAACCAGCAAAAAATCTCAATGAAAGCACTTGAAAGTAACAAATCCATCGATGATTGTTAAGTCCTTGCGTCCATGCGACTCATATTCACATGTACATGTATACACATGTAATACATAATGTACTTATTCACATATTCATAGAAAACCCACCTCGTGGTTTCATATAACACAGACGAAAAATCACATTGGTGCGGATTTATTATTCTGCAATTTTTCACACACTGGATACAATTATGAATATTTAAAGCGAAATCACCAATAACCCTCTTCGCCGCAAATCCATTACGTGTAGCACAAAGCTCGACGTGTGTCCCTGGTGAAATATCAATCAAAGACAACACTCTATATCAGAAAATTTACTTTCATGCTGATCGTCGTTGAGATACTTAAGCTATTGTCCTTCGCACACGCCCTCCTACGTATGTAAATGGAAATGAGGTATTCTCGCATATAGTGTGAGAATTTATGTTTATTTAATATTCACTTGGTCCTTCGTTGAAATATTCACAATTCTGGTATGAAACGAACAAATATTCACTTTCGGTGGTAGAACGGTTTGTTGAATTCGGTTTGTGGAAACAGGGGGTGTACATTCATATTACGTGTATGTATGTATGTATATGAATGTGTATTGGTCTGTTCCCAAAGTGCCAAGCCATTAAATTTAATAACGCGTTTTAACTCATAAAAATGGTCCCGATCCTTTTTCTCCTTTTTTGTAACCCGAGCTCTTGGCCATAGCGAGCTATAACTCCGAGAATATACAATCACACGCTGAAGCAGACAGAAGCTGACTTTATTATTTTTTTTTTTAAATAAAATGAAACGCTCCCCCTCCCAAAGGAATCAATTTATATTACACTTTTGTTTAATTTAGTTTGTTCATGTCCAGTTCCACTTTGTTTTCCATTGATAATTCAGTATTTGTATTCTTTTTTCCAAGCCAATCTGCGGTGCGTTGAGGAAGTGGGGCAGGTCTTTAGGTTCCCTTTTGTTTTCCTGAGTTAACAACTCACATTGTTTAAAAATATTAAATTCGCAACCGAAACACAATTGAATTTCGCTTGAATCCTGGAAAACAGTACCATCGCGGCAAGGCGCTGAAGATACGAGGCTGCCGCAAAGGCAGCAGTTTATGAGTCTCTGGCGGGTCTCTCCCGGAAAGGCAAAAAAAACCAAAAACGTTTCTCATTGGAATATTAATTTTCCTGATGTAAGGACAACTTCGGAACACTTGGTTTGGGTTACTTCCAAATGATTAGAATCACATATTTCAATACATTGTACGAAAGTGATGAGCGAGGAATGGACCTGAAATAAATAAAAAGGTATGTATTTAATTACATAATTAGGTAAAATAAGATTAAGATTAATTTTTAAGGTAGTTTGTAAGTTTTATATTTACATAGCGAACAAATAGTAAGTTCACTAAGTTTTTTTTTTTAAATAAAACAGTTTTCGTAGTTTTACAATAGACGTGTTTTTTTGAAACCTAGCTAGCCAGTCGTTCATTTAGACGATTCCCAGCCAGCCAAACCCAGTCGATTTTGTATACCGTCCAGTTGGTACGTGTGATTTCGTTCCTATGACATCCAGCGCTGCCAGCGTTGCCATGATCGTAGCAAAACTGCTACGCAATTTCCAAGAAAGTAAAATTTGCTACACTGCTACGCACTCTCCCTAATATCCCAATTTTTGCTACGCTTTTTTAAAACACGAACTTTTAACAAGAATCTTGTAGTTTTTAGACCCCTCACAATCACAATCACAAATTAAAAAAAGATTAAACGGACGTAATTTCAAACTATTCACTTCCACGACTCCAACTTATCCTACTGTTCTACCTTACCCTACACAAGCAGTATATATTTCTTCGGATATGTTTGAAATGTGACTGGATGTGGTTCCACTGGAATTTCAATGGTTTCGCTTTTGCTACGCAAATTTGTTACGGGATTTTTTTTCTTAGTGGCAACACTGATGACGGTCAAATGTCAAAAAGCAGAACAATTTGGCAGCGATACCAACGCTATAAATGAAAAACATCGCTTTCGGCGCCCCCTGGCCATGGGATATCGTAAAATTCCTAGCCAGTTACTTTTGACTGGGGATAAAACCAAGAGTTGTTGCCAGTTGGTTGTTGTATTTGTTTTACGTATAAAATTTGACTTTGCTAGCAAACTTCTGGCTGGCTATGTTTCAAAAAAACACGCCTAATAGTTAAGAAATATAAATTTAGATAGGTGAAGTCGAAAGACATAGTTTTAAGAATACTGTTAAGCCTAGAGCGCCCGCATTTAGTTAAGCTAGTTTTAAGCATTTTTGTTAGCACGTAATGAATTAATGAAATTAAAATGCAGTAAAAATGAATGAAAAAATAATGAGCCTGAGGGTTGCATTTGTTTTTTTTTTTTTTATTACGTCAAAGAATGCACTCAGGGATGTTTTCACTCAAATGTTTTCCGGAGTTTTTAAGTAGTTGGAATTATTTTACTGAAAACGTACCTATGTACTTCACTTCACGCAGACGAATGGTAGACCGCAAACGATGCAATTTAGAGAGCAATTGATTGATTGGGCCTCTGATTCGGAGGATAATAATAATAGAAGCGCCTGTACCAGTTAGCTCTAATGCTCCCACTGGTACAGATTAATCTACACCATGAGGAAATGCCAGTGAAGTTAACGGAGTGAATATTAGCCCCGGTAAATTCGTTTTTAATTCTCTCCTAAAATGCGTGTCCGTTATTGCCAATGTCACTATAAAATTCAACACAACGTCTGCTGAAACATTTATCTGTTATCCAAAGTGTTATTGTTAATTTAAATATTAAAAGAAAACAGTTTTCTTCACTTTCTGCCACTTCTAAATTGTGCCAGTTTTTCTTCTTTTTAATGTGCTATTATCCACATTCTCCTCCCCTAAAAAATACCGGATTCCGCTTGAGAGCAAATAATATAACTGACTCTACCAGACCTCTTCCCTGTTCGTCACGCCCAAAACAAATCGATATTGCGGAGTGTGAAAGTGAAACTGCGTGAGACTAAATGAATGAGTGGTTTAATAAACAGAGCGAACTTATTATCTCTCTGTTGTCAACAAAACTTACCGAGTTCGAGACACAAATTCCTAAAAAAAAAATGGACCAACAAATTGGCGAACTCAAAAACTATATTAGTGATGTGAACAACCCCGCTATCGATAAGACTCACCATTGGTATTGCAAACAACCGGACGGTAGCATACGGACGAGGATCCACCGAAGAAGAGTAAAGAGTAGTGGGCTTCGATAGCATGGTAAATTTTTTTCTCTGCTTTACATTTTTCTCGTATGAAATATTTTCTGAAACTGAACGAATTTGGTTGCCAAAGATGCTACTCCTAACGGCATAATAATTCGCTAGACGTAAGGATTTTTTTGGTGATATTATATTCTGGACTCTTCGTATAGGTGAAGGCTTATCTGTGGTATCAGGTTCGTTAAAACGTTTTAGGACTTGAATGCTACTTTTGGTATTTCGTTGAGTTTAAGGAATTGTGAATAGGTCTTAGTTCTATTTTTGGCAAGTTGTCTGCAGATTCCTTTACTGATTGCCCGGGTCTCTCTGCCGAGAGCAATTCAACCCAGACGTCAAATTCCTCCTGCTGCCGCCTGCGGAACATTGAGGACGCTGAAGTTCACTCACCACTTAAAGCGAAAGTGAGACGTTTGGGGATCGGGTCACTTACTAAAAGAGTCACTGTTACCCTTGCAATTCTAACAACCGAAGATGCGCGTATCTTTCTTCACTTGAAGTGCCTCGATGGTAGACTTGTAGTTTGTAAACGTAGGATTATTATCGAACTCCAAGATGACATTTCTTCGAAGAGGAGGGATAAAACTTGCCTTTGTGTTGGGGTCATTTAAATACTTTTCAATGTTTCTGCACACGTGGACCATCTCCTCGAGACTTTCGGTTTGAAACGTGATAAGTAATTCTCCCATACGCCTACTCATCTTTTGCTTAAGTAGCTCTATCAACTCCCGGTCAGGTTCTGGAATTCGCAAACGCTATTCATTTGCTGAATCGCAGAATACGATACGTTTTGTCGCCTATCGGACATCTTGCGGGATAATTCTATCTATCAAAGCAATTCGTAAAGTCATCCAACATACGGTTGGGTTTGATTTAAGTTATACCCAAAACCAACTCTCGATAGATCCAGCAACAAATTGATGAAACATTACAATCTCTTCCCATAAAGTATTATAACATAACCTCAGTCGCTCCAGCCTAAAAAGAAAATCATCTACGGTCATGGTTATTCACATTGGTACTCCGGCCCAAGTCACCTGGACGTAAAGGATTGTTTCGGGCTATACTCAATGTGGAAAAACAGGTACTCCACTCCGGCTTTCGAATGCACCTTGATTTGGAATCTGCGTATTCGCGGCTAGAGTTTGACGGACAAGATTTGCAACTAAAAAAACCTCGACTTTTATCCATTTCTATCCCTATAACTCCTAGTTCTTCCGCTCGGCTTAACCCTGCGCTAGCGGTAACGATTTCCTTAATTTACTCTCCCAACTCTTCCTCTTCGTAAGCTAGTGAAATTTCCTAAGACAATTTTTATGTCATGGCTCAGGCCCTGCTCGCATGCCTTGTTCAAGAGCTCTTAGACCCTGCCTTTGGTATCGTCGTTTTTCTTCTCTGTGGGGACATGTGCGCATATCAGGCTTATATTGACGAATTTTCGTGAGGCGCTCGTTCACATACTTGAAGCTTAGGACTTCTTGCCTAAGTCTGCCTCCAACGATAAATCCACATTCAAATAAGTGCTGCTTTTGTTGCTGGCAATCGCCGTAGTAGATATCGAAATTTTCCATCCTCTTTTTGCCCGGTCAATCCCATCGCCCTTCTTGGATGGCGGTATTATCTGCTTTGCAGCAGTTGGGGGCCTCTGCTACGGAGTTACGGAGAAAATTGCCCCTTCAAAATTATCCGGAGAGAGTAGAAAGGGTAAGAAATAAAAGACCGGGTTAACTTTAACTTTTCTCAACTTTATTTGCCTGCTTCCTTTTTCTCACTGCTTCTTCCTTTTCATGTTTTATTGAAACTAACCTACTAAAAAATGAAAAAACAGAATGCATTCGCAAATGAGTGATCATCATCATTTGGTGTGAACAGAGTTCAGTGATTTCTCTCGGGTTAAAGCCGAAATGAATGAACTTCGTTGTTATTATTGCACTGTTACCAAATCATGCTGATCAATCAATCGGAAGTTTGTTGTCGTTCACCTTTGGTTCCTTGATTGAAAACTCTCCTGAGGTTTGGTATTTATTGCTGTTTTAATTGACTCATGTTTACAACTTATAAGGATAGAAAGGGTAATTAAAAGGCTTGTAACAATTAAAATTGCAATTAATGTGATCCAATTGTGTGCAATATTATCTTTTTTGTAGGATTTGATTTCTTTAATTTCTTCCATATTTTCTATTTGGCTACTAATAAAATGTTAAATGTTTGGCTACTAAATAAATGTCAGTTTACTAAAAGTCTCATAAATCCTGAAATTAGTTGTTTCTATAACAATCTTTTGTGAAAATTCTTCTTCTTGATTGGTTTTATTATTAATTTTAATACAACATTTGTGCAAATTTATTAAATAATTTCCGTTTAAGGTTAAGAATCTTTCATCACATGAACTACTTAGAATCGTTTGATTTTTTAACAATATTATTAATATAATTAATATTAAACTTGGTTAAATTTTGGTTTCTGTTCCGGATTTTTGGTTTTAAAACAATTTTTTTTCTAAATACAAAGCCTAGATTCTTTTAGGCTTTTTTCATTATAGTCGCCTTCAAAATCATATGAAATATTATTTAATGTAACAATTTCTTGGTTGTTAAACATAAGTTCTTCGAAGTTTTTATTAGTAAAAGTTAAAAGTTATTTTTTAACCATTATTGTTTCTCTAGGTATTTTGATTGCAAATATTATTTTGTCATTTTGATATTTAGCTGTAGCTAGTTCTATGTTCTGTAGTTTGTACATATAAGTCTATATCATATTTAAAGATTTCTTCGCTTGATAGAATATTATTGCTCATAAGAATTCATCTTGCGGATGCTAGATTATTTTGAATGTGATTTTGATCTTAAATAAAAGTTTTAAGTAAATGAGTTCCATATGAACTAATTCATTGTTTGATATTACATAATTAAACCTTTCCATAAATTTACTCCTTCTTTTGTGCCTTTTAGTTTATTAAAGGTTTCGTTAAAGTGATTATTAATTTGAATATTTTTATTAAGATTTTCTATGGGTCTGTGGTTATTTTCGTCGACTACGCTAAGATGTTCCTCGATTTCTACCCTGTCGGTATCGTCCAATGTCCCAAACAACCATTTGAGTCCTGTTTCTACAATATTAACGATTAAATGTGCAAGGTTTGTACCTTTTCTTTTAGTGTTGAAAGTTCCTGTTGTAAAAGATGTTTGTTTTCTAATGTCTGCGCATGGTTTATGTTCTCTTCTATGGAATTTATGACTTGCTCAATCCATTTTGGTTCGATTACATATACATATATATATAAAATTATGTTGTATTTTCGAACAATTGGTATATCGTTCAGTCGGATCTCGATAAATCTGTTGTTACTGGTTACCTTCTCAGCTATCAGCGTTACTTTCGTCATGTGAAGTAGTATTATCATCAAAAATATTGGTGTCCAGTTGACCTGGAAATGTACTTATTAGATCTTTTAATATTTACTGGGTGTATATTATCAAACTTTAATTTTCTATATTTCGGTTCGTTTTTGTGTCTTAAGGCCTTGTAGTTTTTTACATAACCCTCTTCATTAGTCTGATGATAGTTTTCGCGATAAGCGTTACGTCTGTTAATTATCTTGTCTTTGGTTTTTTTTTTAATATTTGTTCGATGTTTTCCTTATCGACTCCTCCCTCAATTGCATCTATTGGTTTTGTCTTAATCGTTGAATGCACTGACCCGTTTACATTTTAAGGCCCTTGGACAAGAGCCAATAATGGGATTGAACGGCAGTTATCTGGTAATATACAGAACTGATACACTAACGCCTGTATTATACACTCGGTTAAAATACCAGGTTTAAAGGCTTTTAAACCACCAAAAAAAACAACGCGTTTTTAAACCCGAAAAATCTAAACCGACCTACGCCATATTCACTCGGTTTACGTCGTTTAAGCGCTTGGTTTATTTAGGTTTATTTTGAGTACTAAAACGATTTTAAATCTACGAAAAAAAGCTTTTGACATTTTGAACAGAAGTTTTTTTTGATAATTTTCTTTTTCACGGTCAAATGAGGCAGAGATATGATATATTTTGGGATCAGGTTTTTCCGTAGCGGTGGGAGAAATTTGCGCAGCTGTGATATTAGGTAGTAATTAAGAAAGTAATAGAAGATCAGCATTTATTGATGGTTTTTTATTTATTGTGTAGACCAGCGGTTCCCAATCTTTTTCAGCCCGCGGCGCACTTACAAGTTTAGTATTTTGTCACGACGCACAGTGGTTCAGGAACGGAAAAAAATCAAATTTTCGAATGTTCTATAATAAAATATTTGTTATTATAATTTCATTATAGAATAGTCAAGGGAGTTAAAATCGACTGACATTTTCGAAAAGTACCGTTACGTTGCAGAAAAAACTAGGTCTGAAGTCAAAAGAAAATAATTCGGTCGATGTCAAAAAATAATTGCATGATGTATGAAGAAAAATTTTATGTGGTAAAAGTTATTCAAGAAAAAAAAAACTAGATCATATTTTATTAACCAGATAATAAATATATATGATTTTAAGCAAAGGGTCAATAATACCATGCACCATTTTCTGCTCTGCGAGAGTTAAACATAGGCGTACCTTTTTAACACAAGCCTTGTCTTTTGTTAACTGTACAAAACGTCGGGCGGGAAGCGGTGATATGATTCGGAATCAGAGCGGAATCTGATTGCATTGATGCATTGTATTATTAGTTATATTAGCAAGCAGATTCCAGCTGCAAAGACCTGCGGGTTCGGTTTCAAGATCAAATAAATCACTTTGGGTTCCACTTATTTACTTTTGCAATTAATTTGATTGGTGCAGCGCTATTTAACTGTTATTCAGGTAAATTAAAGTGGCTTTCTAGTGAGTAAGAGAGGACTCAGGAAAATCTCATACTACTGCAAGCAAAGCGAGACTGTTTTTCCCTGTTTTTCCCTGTTAGGGAAAAAATAAAAATTGTTATTAAAAAAATTTTTATTTTTTTTTTATTTTAGTAATATTAAAGACAGTAAATAGCATGTACTTTAGTGAAACTTTCATCAAAATCGGCCCAGTACTTTTAGAGATAATAAGTTTTTTCCGCGCTCTTATATAACCTGTACCACTGTGCGACGCCTTACCCTAGCTATTTAAAAAAGATACAGTCAAATGAAATAATAGATAGATAGGCACAAAAACAATATGAAACTGAGTTTTTTATTATATTTATAATAATATACAATATCTACTCAGTCAAATCAATGTGACGGGTGAGCCTGGTGATCTCCACACAGTTTTTCACTGCTACTCTCATTTCTTGCTCCACATTGATCCTTGAGCGATATTTGCTCTTGATTACAGCTACAGCTGAAAATCCACCGGAACTGGTGAATCTAGTTCTAAGGCTGCTGTCGCAAGAGAGTTCAATGAGACTCTCTTCCTCTTGTGATGTGAATTCTGGTGACCAAATGAATTAAGCAAGTGCAAAGTGAGGTATCAGTTTACAATCAGCGCGAAGCTTAAATAAATTTGTATTTTTGTGAATTTGAAACACAATATAAAGATATAAGATATAATTTACAAGAAATACGTATAATTTTATCTTTCTTTTAATCTACCTAACTCACGGCGCGGCTCCCCTCTTTAGTTTCTATGGCGCACCAGGGCGCTGCGGCGCACACTTTGGGAACCCCTGGTGTAGACGGATAGGAAAATAGGATCAAAAAGACTATACCGTCAATTAGGGATAATGTCGATAATTACTAATATTTAAGCTCTGATAAGAACAAAGAGCAGGCTTCTGTATCCTGTATAGAGCAGGTTCTAAGTGCCGCACGTTTTCTTCCTCTGATGATGACGAAGAGGACATCATTATTTCGTCGATTTCACGTAAAAAGTACATTTCTAAATGGCCGCGTTCAGAATGTTAGGCACTAGCTAGTCAACCGGCTCAGATTGATCGAGAGGCTGAAAATTGACTAGAAAACAAGTTGAGTTTTAATGAGGTAGTGGACTGGATTCTTAGTCAACAAATTCTCCCTCACATTTCAATCAGTAGAAGGAATGTCAAAAATCAGCTGATTGAGATGTTTAGCAAAAAGTTCTGCTTTAAAGTTTTTCTGCGGTAATTTCATTTGTTTTTATTTTTTTTCTTTTTTATTATTTAATTTTATTCAAAATTGTTATTGCTTGATTCAGCAAATCATTAACAACAAACAGCGCAACTTCACCTTTAATGTAAATAGTTCACTTTCGCTGCACATGTCTGCATATCATTTTATTTACATACAATTTCATCTTCTATGTCGCCCATTTCAGCCTTTTTTTTAATATATTTTATTTGTTTTGTAGCGATACAATTCATTCCCAATGAATTTCACAAACTCTCTCGAACAACTAAGGTTACCCTTTATAAGTCCTTAATCGTCGCAGTCCTGCTCTACGGCGCAGAGCAGGTTTTCTAGCAGAAAAAATAAATACCACCAACGTAAAATATTCCACTTCAAAATGTCGTACCGCACTGGTTAAAATCTGTTGAGGAAATGAGTGAATATGATGAAAACTGATAAAAAAAAATCAACGTAAACCAGCCATCAAAGTGCGGTTTAAATGTGGTTTATCTAACATAAGGTTTAAAAAAATGAGATTTAGAATTTCTGAACCTAGTAAATAATACGGAATCTAAATTTTTGGTGGTCTAAAATATTTAAAACGCGGGCTAAAATAAACCACCTTTCAGATCGAGCGAATAATGCGGGCGTAAGTGTAAGTAATCTATGGCGATAACACGTTTTTTGCTATATAGTTAAGCTTTTCAATGTGCCTTACTCAAATTGTATAACAAGAAACCACCTAATTCTTTTGGGAATCAACCTAGAGCTCAAGTGCTATACAAACTGACATTTTCTTTTCGTCTTTTATTGAAAAAAAAAGAGTCCAAAATAAATATTCTTTAAACTCGAAGTTAAAAAAAGGGCGTCTTTTCCACTGAGTCTATAAAAAATCACTCAATACCTAATACAATGATGTCTCACGCAAACAAAACCAGGCAGGATAAGCCGATGAAACAACTGCATTTATCGTCACCCTCGTAGCACCCACCTTCCCCAGATCCGATGACGTCAGATCAAAGCTTCACTATTCTGTCAAAGAAGATTGAACACCAGGGTCCAGTCAGGGTGAGTCTTCAAGCTTGATAACCAGTCCATCAGGTGGCATCCAAAAAAATTTCCCTCTCTCTTGCCTCTTGCTGCATTACCAGCCAGAACCTAGTCATTGTCGGATTTGCATTTATTGGTGATCGGCGTTTTCGTTCTTGATATTTTTTTCAATTTGACTGTTGTGTTTTTGTGTAGTGGAAATAAAAAAAAAATCATTTGATCATGGAAGAGAAACGTATATTCTGTGTTTTAAATAAAATTTAACTATTTTTTCTGCTTGTATAATGTGTTAACGAACGGTGCTTATGAATGCCTATTTAAGTATCAATTTTTGTGAAAACTTTTTAGATAATAGTGTTTATGTTTATATGTATAACATTGTCGGGCCAACATTTTTTTATGGGCATAAACCTTAGTCTATTGGCCACCATAAAACTGTCCGCTCACATCCGCCATTTTGTTTTATGTCACTTCTGCCCCTCTGCTTCAAAACAAGCTCTAGAAACGCTGGTTTCCGGGATTCTTGGCTCATTATCTTTACAAAATTTTGACGAGACTACAATATCCAATGAAAGTGAAAATGAAGGAACAAATGAGGAGTGTATCGATGAAGAAGAATCCTGGGCAGAGTCCACTGAATAACTTCAAGTGCCATTTCAATCCATACGAATTTTTCACATTAATAAAATAAAATCAAAATATATCAAAAATACTTTTTTTTTGTATGCCTTAATTTGACTTAAATAAGCTTAATAACACATTTAAAGTTGTTTCAGGCAAGTATCACTTCATTAGGGCAAACAATTTTGAGCGGTTTTTCGAGGCAAATAGCCCTATGTGCGCGGTGTGTATTTATGTGTGAAGGTCGAACAGCACACTGCACCCTTGAATATACAGGAAAATGAAAATTCTACATGTAACATCACTAAAACATCCGGAATGGCAAAAGTGTTGCAACAATGTGCGATAACACAGGGGAACAAAAAAGAAAAAAAAATTTTTCAGCGGCATAAATTTATGGAATCTATTTAGATACATATGTATGATTATGAAGTACTCAGTCTAAAAATTATTTTGTTTGAATTGACTCTGGTTCTTAAGATAAACCGTTCTATAAAAAAATACGCGTTTTTTACTAATCTACCCTCATAAACGTGTCTTTTTCGAAGTATAACGTGACAAATACTTGTCGTTGTCCAAGATTTTAACGAATAGCACCTTGTTCATAATTTTTGAGTGTTAGATAATCCCAGTTGATTATATTATTTAATTTATTGCGTGTTATTGTTACAAAAAGTATGAGTTCTTCACGCAAGTCTTGTGTTAATAATCCCGACCATTTCTGCTACATATGTGGTAAATTTTGTCAAGAAAAGCAACGAAAGAATATAAATGATTTTGAAAAACAAATTTATAGGGCATATTTTGGAAAACAACTTGGACAACAAGACAAATGTTGGGCCCCGCACGAAGTTTGTAAGACTTGCGTGGAGTCACTTCGAAATTGGAGTCAAGGAGGACAAAAAGTGCTTCCGTTTGGAATACCGATGTCCAGGGCCAGATTTAGAGGAGGGAAACCGGAGCTACAGCCCCGTGCCTCCACAAAACAGGAGCCCCCACAATAGACTTCGAAAAAAAATATTTCAATTCCGACGAGTAAACACCACACAAAAAAAAAAAGGCAAATAAAAACCAAAGCGCCATCATCATCAAAAACAGGACCGACGACGATGAACATCATCTTCAAGCTTCAACATCTTCGAACTAGAACTTCATTATTCTCGGTCCCAAATAGCGGTAAATTGCAGAGGCGCGAGAAATAAATTTTAAATCAACAATTAGCTGCATTTGGGATTTACCGTTAAGCAACAACAAATATATTAACGGACCCAGAGCAAGTCATCATGCTCGCAAAAACGAGCAACAAGAACAATAACAAACATCCAAAGAAATAAAGAAAGCGACACTTGCGTTTACATTTTTTTCTGTTCTGCGCATAAACGTCATCTGTGACAACAGATTGAAATGTCATTGCTCATTGCTTTAATAATGAAAATAATACATTTTAATGCAGCGAGTTATATTAATACATTAATTTAAATATTGTTAATATCTTTTAAATGTACAGAATAAAATGTGAACCGTGACTAGATCATGTACATCATGTATCCAAGAAAATTGGCAAAAAAATTGGTTTCTTTAAGCAAATCAGGAAAAGGATGGATGTCATGACAGCTATTACAGTCTACAATAGTGTAGTAAAACCGCATTTTGAATATTGTGCCACAATTCTATATTCGTGCTGCAACCAGGGCCAAATTGAAAGGTTGCAAAAACTACAAAATAAAGCAATGAGGAGTATTTTTAAATGCAACTGCTTTACTCCGATTTGCCTAATGCTGGAGACTTTAAAGTGGTTAAACATAAAACAAAGACTGGAGTTAAATACTTTAACAGCTGTGTTCAAGATTATACATGGAATTGCACCGAAATACCTAACCAGTGAAGTCAAGGTAGTTAGCGAGGTACAGCCATACCAACTCAGGAATACTCAAGATTTAAGACTGCAACGGCAAGCGTCAGTAGCGGCTCAAAAAACAATAATATATAAAGGTTTTCAACTATTCAACAACCTACCTCATCATATAAACGATGAATTAGATGTTAGAGTATTTAAAAGAAAATGTATAGAACATATTAAAACAAACACAAGAACATAATATTTCTAAAAATCACGAATGTAAAAATAGTCTGTTAAAAATGTAATTGGTTTTAGTTAATTTTTGTCAAATTTGTTATATTTGTTAAATTATTTGTTATTCCGAATTTGTTATATTTGTTAAATTATTTGTTATATTTGTTAAATTATTTGTTATATTTGTTAAATTATTTTGTTATTTCGAATTCTATCATTTGTGAGAAAAAAAGTATTATTTATACTAATAGAATAAACAAAAAAATTTAGTTGGAATAGTCGTAATAAGCAGTGCAGAGAGTCAACAATATTTGTTTATGAAGTTCCTAAATATCAAATTATAATGGGCAAAATGCTTGTATGAGATAGAATAAAGAAAAACGTTGAATGCAATTACGTAGTGATTTTATTATATTTTCGTTTTTAAGTTTTTGTGTATTCCACTATCGCCCGGTTTAACGTTCTTATGCGCAAAAAAGTGTTTTGACTTTGGATGGACAATCAACGTCCTCAGCCAAATCCAACAAATTCGTTATATTGTTCGGACAAATCACCATCTGAGTCGTTGGTTTGGATAAATCCCTTTCGTCAAGCATGTCCACCCAAGAAGATGGCATAACATGCGTGCATTCAAATACATCCCGCAAGATTTTCTAGGCCGTCATTTTCCAAACAGTTCAGTTCCTCTCGGTCATCTTGGCACTAGTCAGCTGCCTCTGGTTCCCAAGCAATACTCTTGAATATTATACCTTAAACAAAATAAATCCATTATAGGAGAAGAAAGTAATGAAACAGCTAACTTCTAACCAGTAAGTGGTGGTTCGAAACCCGGGGTATCATCGCTGCTCACATTTGTATTTTGGGATATAACGCCCTTATTATGTTTCAAAATGTTTGATCTCAGCCGATACCTGAATTTTTCGCGATCTGGACGGTCGTGAAGGCCACCTTTAGCTCTTAATAAACTGAAGGTATTCTCCAGAACGTCTTGATTTAATCTGTATGATATCACATACTTAAATCCTTTATTACACTGAATAATTCCTGAAAGACAATTAAAGATATAATATGTACATAAATACATCGCAAGACTTAGACCTATTATTTTGCGGATGTTTCTATTTAATGGAGTCTGATGTCGGGGTTCTTACGTTCATAACATGAAGCCAGTCGTTGACCTATGGAATGAAAAGAAAATCACTTAGTTTAAAAAGTTACCAGTTTAAGTAAAGCGTAACATTCGGACCAATTGGTACCATCAAGGAGTCCCAAGGTTCCTGCCCTGGTTATAGCTTTTGCAACAGTATGGGAAAACAATTTTGCTGCAAGTTTAACTTTTTGCCGTTCAGATCTAGCAACCGTAACATGATGTTTGCTGATTTTGTGGGTGATGGTGAATTCCGTCGAAGTTCAAGCGAGAAGCTGAACTATAACGTCCTTTTTAACTTCCTTGCCGTTTATTAAGAAACCTTATTAATTAATTATTTAATTTTAAGTAATTTATTTAGTAATTGTATTTTACCATGGTTTTTCGAATGTTACATTTAGGTCCTTATAAGGACCACTATTTGCTCCTCCTAGGTCTCTGACAATTGCGACAACTGTTTATCCACAATCTTCGATTGTCTTCAAAATATCAAATAAGATAATGGGCATCATCTTGCAGTCGATGGAGTAAAAAATAGGCCGCTTCCATTTCCTCATTAGCCCTAGAAGGGAATTAATTTGGTAGTAGATATCAGTTAATATGTTCATTTAAATTACCTCTAAGCATTGCAACTTGAACGTAGTCCGCTGGTGCTAAAGTTGTATCCGCGATTTATCATAGCAATAAGCTTTTTTTATCTTCATCTCGTCAAAGCTCAAGATACACATTTTTTGGGATTTATCCAGTTGGGTGGCTGCTGACAATATCTTTACAACAGGTTTCAAAATTCCGGGAGATATGTCTATCCTTTGAGCCTAACGCTGAAGTGTACGTATTGATGGAAGAGGAAATTCTTTCTTCTTCAGTAGTTTGTACGCCTTTGCGCTTGCGGAGTACAGTGAAATGGACCTTGCAATATCAAGCTCGGACCAATGCAATTCTTTGCAGCCAGTCTTCAACTTTCTTATCTGTCCATCCATAAGTATTGCCTTCAGCTTACTTTCCATATTGCTGTTTTCGAATTTACTACGTGTAAGTTTAAGTTGAAGGGTCTTAATTTTGCTTTTTTTTTTTATAATCCACGCGCGAATTAAGGGGATATGAATACCCCTATAATGTAATACACACACCGCGAGCGAGGTACAGTGGTTTGAAACTCAGGTTTCGTTAAGTTTTTCATTGGCGTCCAAAGGTGGTGTCCAGACTAGCTGGGGACATTTGTGATGTTTTTTTTTGTCATTGCTTAAATTCACAGGAATTTTTTAGAATCCCCTGATGTCATACTCAGAGTTCGCTCAATCAAGTCTTCAAGCCAAGACACTCTACTGCCAGTGTTATCCCTTCGCAGTAGAGTCGCCATCAGCTTTCACAGTTGATCGATTTTTAATTATTTAGGAAATAAATGTTTTTCCGACATCAGGAGTTGAACGCGGACTTTCAGCGTGACAAGCGATGATGCTAACCACTGCACCATGGCCACCCACCATTAGTTTAAGGGGTTTCTTACTCAAGCCTATAATAAATTATAATTATTTTTTCCTTTTAAAAATATAAATGTAAGAAATCACAAGAATTGAAATGTTTTTATATTAAAATTGTCTTTTCTCTTACAAAAATGAATCCATTTATTGAAGAGCACTAATTCCGACGGAAAGGAAAAGTATGAAATATTTTCCTTTATTTCCTTACATTTCTTATTATTGTGGTTATTACACCCACACACAGCACAACGCATTTTTTTAATTTTCAAGTTCTCAAAAAAATATTTTCAAATTCACAAATTATTCGCGCCACTTTTTCAAACTAAATTCAACGAATGAGTTCCTTTCCTGGTTCCTGTTGTCACATTTGACGTCACGATGAAGTGACATATCAGCAACAACAACAAGCAAATCTGCGTATGTTTCAGCTAGCCAGTAGAGGTGGCAAAATCGTTAATTTCGGTAAGCCGGATTTTTCACGTTCGAAAACGAACGAATCGTTCAAAGATCATATAATACCAAGATAGTCCACGCCATACAAAATTTTTGTATGGAAATCTTTGTATGATGGGGTTCTAAATATAACACGATCTGTAAAGATCGTTCAGGCAGCGACAGTTGTTTGAGATTGGATGTTGATAGCTTAAAACAACAACTTCTACAACAACAAAACCAGTAAACGCAGCCTGAACAAAACGCAGTCCTCTTTACGAAATCGGAAATCTCAAAGCACAACTTGAAAGACTGCACCTCAAAAATACTGCCATTAATGTCATACTGGTTGGCCTACCTTATCTGCTGGACGAAAATTTAAAAACTTTATTTCACCATCTGTGTATCTCGGTTAGTTTCCAGCCACCCTTTATAAGTGGAATATTCAGAGCAAAAATGAATCAAGATTCCGGCGTTAGGTCTTAACGCCCAAAAAATCACTGAATGACTTGCTGTTGTAAAAATGTCGTCAATTATGACCTTATTTCGGTGCGTTGTGGCGGGAAGTACTAAGGCCCAAAATCGAATGCCAAAATCGAAAAGCGTCATAATGCCCTAATAAGGTCTTAATGCCCGAAAAATTGGACCTAACGCCCAAATTGAAAGCTGTCATAACGGATAACGCTCAAAAACGACACACAGCCCAAAAGTGAGGGAAGAAATGGTAACAAAATGCAAACGAAATGACTTATCGCCCAAAACGATTGCAATAATGCCCAAATATTGCAAATGGGAATTGTTGTTGTAAAATTTGGATGATATGTCATAGTTTTTGGGCGTTACGAAGTATGTATTTAGATAATTCATGTTTGCTCCATATCCCGCAAAATATATGGATTCTTTAAAATTTGACATTCGAGTGTTAAACTGTACCTACTATTTAATACCTGAAACCAAATATAATATAATACCAAGATAGCGTACGGTACACGCCATACAGTATTTTTGTAAGGACATTTTTGTATTGAGGGGTTCTATAACATGACCCCAAGCTTTTGAAAATCTTTTTGCTCTCAAAAGTTCATTCGCTTTAACGTATTTGTTGTTTTTTTTTTCTAATTGAATGCCCTTTTCGCAAAATAATAGAACCATAGAAGGGAAGAAAAAAGACCAAAAGAACTGGTTTTGCTTTTGTTGGTTTTTTATTTTTTTATTTTTTTGAATGCGGCTATGTATGTAGATTTATATTTTCTTGCGTGCGATTGGGTAGATATACATTTTCTCGTGCGGGGGTAGGTATGTATATGTACATTGTTGTTGGATTTAATTTTCGGTGGTGATGCAGTGTCTTTTGTTTTTCTTTGTCAAGCTTAAAGTTATGTTTATACATTTATTTATGCAAGTCATACTAATATCTCACTTCAAGTCGTGTTCGTACCGTGTAAGTCTTTATTTTTTTATGCTCGTATGCACGATTTTATAATAACAAAATACGAGTAAGTTCGTATGTGTCTTGTGAGAACGAATTGGACGGATTATGTATTTGCAATCTAGTCTGTTAAAATCTGAACTTTGAGCCATAACTTGCGTTCATTTTTTTTCAACCGTCCAAGAGCAGTGCTTTCGCAATAGTACTAAGATAAGAAATTTTCAAGTTTTATTTTATGCTCAAAGCATGAACTGTCGCAGTGAAATCAATTATGTGTGCTTTGCGTGCATTTCGCAATAAATTTTGCTCTTATGCCAACCATTTCCGGGCTTTTGGTAAGCACAGAATGAAATACTAAAATGTATTTCTTGCCGATGTCAAAGAATAGGTCAGACGGAGCATTTAAATTTCCAAAATCACTATCATTTCGATAATTTTTTTAGAAGAAAAAACAACTTGGATTGGCAAGATAAAACTTCATAAATTTTTCTTTGATAGTACTTTGAATGCTACATATCCCAAAAAATATCTCATCGACATAAGGTCAATATGGATTTGTGGGGCATTATTAAAACTGTCTTCAACAAAATATTCTGGATATTCCTCATGTAAATCCATTGCAGTACTATCTTTCGTTAAATCTTGTTGAGGTAGCTTATAAAAATCTGTTAAAATTTGTTTTGGCATTGTTATATTAGGCATGTTATCTCTATATTCTTCACAATTGCTTACTGAAGTAGATTGCACTATATTTGTTGCAATAATTTTGCCATGATTTTATTAGATTGTACCAAAGAGGGGTTATTGTTGTTGCCACCTTTTTGTCGAACAATAGAAAACAAATTTTCTAAATGAATTTGATTAAGAAAAAGTTATCGGAATCTGGTTTTAAGTTTTCTTCAACCAGAAGCAATAGACCATTAAGGGCGTAGTCTAGTTCGAAAGCTAAAGAAATAGTCTATTTTCGGGAATTTTTTTTTGAGCATGCTATGATATGGATAAAAAAAATCATTAGTTATGATAAATCAAATCTTAAAATATAAAAAATAATTTTTTTTACAAAATCCGTAGTTGAACGTAACGCCATAATTTGGAGGCAGGTCGGCTCCCCCACGATATCTCGGCAACGGCTTATCAGAGATTAAAAAACCGAATTGCTTTAGATTTGGTATGACAATGGCTACATAATCAACTATGGATATTAATTTTTAACAAATTTTGTTAATTTTACTTAACAAAAACCAAAAACATTAAAAAAGTGTTTTTTTTTCGCTGTTTTTTTCTAAGAATATATAGTAAATATTAAAATTTTAACATTATAAAGTCCATTTTGTGAGTAGTTATGTTTAGAAGATGTGGTTACAATTTCAGAAGGATCGGCCCAAGGGTTCCGGAGAAATCGTGGGGGGCGTCCGAAAAAATGTTTTTTTGAGAAAAACGTTTTTTCTTGCTTCTATGCGGATTCCAGCATGTACCTTTAGCCATGATACTAACGTTTCGATACTGTTCGAATCTTCATAATATTTTTATACAATATTCTTAGATACATACATGTACATTCGAAAAATGTAAAAAAAAATTACTTTTTTGAAAGTTACCAACTAGACTACACCCTTAAATGATTGCTTCATTCTTTCTATGAAGTAAACTGATTTTGATTTATTCACAAAAAACCACCCTTCGACGTACTTCACAAAACTTTTAATGAAGGCGTGTGGTACATTGTTAATCTGAACAGCAGACCTGTACAAATTATCTCCTTTTAACGATGCGCTGTTCATACAATCGAAAATTTAGTCCACTTTCCAAATAAAATTGGCTGTTGCAAGTGCAATATTCGCAGAACTTTTCTTTAAACCACACCATGACTGTTTTTATTGCTGCATAAACTGTTTTGGTAAAAACTTGAGTAGGCAATTTTACTCTCATTTTTTCAAAATTATTTGGCGAAATGTTTTGATTTGTCAATTTCACGCACATTTTTGTCTTTCCACTTTTTTAAAGTTCATATAGCTCCTCAACAATTTTTAAACTAACTGTTCCGTAAGAAGTACTTGGTTTGGATTTCAATAAACCATTTCTCATGAGGAAAGTCATATAAGCAATAAATTTTGTATCCCAGAATGTGAAATATGGGCGAATTACGGAAACTCCTAGCAACGCGAAGCATTTCTTATTTAATGGACCTTTATCGCAGGTAATAGCTCGAACATGTATGCCAATTTCGGAAATAATGGTTAACTATTTTCATACAATTTTCTCCAGATAACCCATTTTTGGATACAAAATAATTAAGAACAAATTTGAAATTATTGACTAATTTCCTTATGATGAAAACAGAAACTTGCTTACCAATTTGTTTATTTCTAACGAAACTTAAATCTTCAAAGCCATCTACTAAATCCAATTGTGGATTGTAGCTTAGTTCCCTGCGTATTGCGATTTCATCAAAAACGAGTAGAACATTTCTCCTATCCTGCTCTTCCAAAAGGATAAGTTTTTTTTTAAATCTTGAAATTAATTATTTTTTGATCCTGGCTGAAGACATTTGATTGGAGCCCAACGATTAATAGAACTTATATGCCGCAAATTCAGATTTAATTTGTTTCTTGAAAATAAATATGCTGATTGTGATACGTAGAGTATATTTTGTTCGAACTATTTTTCCTTTTCGGTATATATTTTTGGAAGACGGCTTACGAACAATCTACACAAAATTTTCGATTTCTCGCTTATATTGCTAGACTCAATAATTATTAAAGCAGAATTCTTCCTTCTAGTCTTAGCTGATTTCTTATTTTCTCTAATTTCTTTCTTCAAGGGGGTCACCGTGGTTTTTAGTTTACAAGCTCGTTTTTGTAAAAGTATACATTTTTTCCGATAATAGTCCGTCAACTTAACATGCTTTTCACAGTTAGAGCATCTAGCTTCAAAACAATCACTGGTTTGGGAGTACCTTCTTTTTGTTGGGATTTGTGAAATAGATAACTCTTCATCTGCGCAATAGGGGAATAGCTCCAAACTTAAGGGGTTAGATGGGTTTCGAGGGCTCAAAAAAGGGTATTTTTACCGATTTTTTTTAAATATATCGAATGAAATATTTCATTCAAACAATCTACCACATCAAAGATACATATTTAACAAGTAATTTGTGAAATTTTTATTTAAAAATTTGGAAAATTCAGCCATTGGGACCTCATTTTCCTTGACATTGAAAAAAAATTTCTTCTGTTAGTTGATATATTAAGCTTGAACTTGAACGAAGGAAAAAACAAAAACTTGAAATTAGAATTTTTGGTGTAGTTCTGAACAACAAAAACCCATTCTTTGATCAAATTTTCACTACATATTGCCTCATAAAATAAGTTGTGATAGATAAAAAATAAAAATCGTTCAGGTTCTAGATTATGCTATTTTGAAGAAGTGTGCAAAATTTCAACAAGATCGGTTCATAACTTTTTGAGAAATCGTGACTACCGATTTCGAAAACAGTGTTTCGAGAAAAACGCGATTGAAGTGCGACGCGCCAGTCTGACTTAGCCTGAAGGGCGGAACTTCGGAAGGGTCTATCTCTTAGAATTTTATTCTGATCGATTTAAAATTTTGGGAGAATATTCTAGACATGTTGTACTATTTAATAAGCTAAAAAGAGAAAAAAATATTTTTTTGGAATTTTGAAACCCACCTAACCCCTTAAGTCTTCTTTTACCCAAGAAATTAGGATCAAAATGGCGATCACAAATTAAAATATTTTTTTTCTTTGGTTCTTTAATATTGCATGCTGTCCGCAAGATCTGTCGGAAAATCGGAAATCGAAATAATCGAACGAAAGGGCGTTTGCAATCAATAATGCAACACTGAACTCCCGATTTGCGTTTTTATATATTAATTTTGGAAACGATCAACTTATTATGAAAATACCAATAACGTAATAAAAAACAAAAAAAAAATACAACAATTAACGAATAAAATGCAAAAGTAATACAAAAAATAATAATGAAGATAATAATATTTCCACATGGGCATACACTAAGTAACAATAGGAAAAAAACAAGATAACATATAAAAATATGTAATGCAAAATACAAAAGTAACACAAAATAAAGTAGGTACAAAAATATCTATAGAATCAATGTGTAAACTTTTTTTTCCAAAAGAATCGTAAAATCCTTCCTCAAGAAAATTATGAATGAAAGTGTACCAAAAAATAAGGATCCACAAACAACAAGCCAAAAGAATAAAGAATAGTTCATCCCCTTTTTTTATCTCTACCTCGCGTTCGGTCGCTCATCATACACATTACACATGTACACAAATGCATATGTAGGCCAGCAAACAAAGTAAGGCTTATTATAATATAGCTCATTCCCTACACGATAAGACTTGTTATTTATAAGGAACTAGCGGCCCGCCCCGTCTTCGTACGGAAACAATTAAGTTATTTGATTATTGTTTTTGGTATGTTTCGCTTTATTATAGCCTTAATTTAATTAACAAATATATAATAACGTAAAACATCCAATCGTCCTGAGCCTACGCAGCGGACGCATATCTGATGACACGCATTCAATGTCACGTCTTGGAACCCAAGTTGGAGCATGCGTTTAACGTTCCCAAACCATTAAAGTATGAACTGTTCCTTTCGAAAAAGTAGTTGCTCGACATTGCGTTCCTTGTATATTCTGATGTTCTTAACTCGATAGAATAAACGAATATCTCGAAGAAATCTCATTTCGGTAGCTTATTCTTTCGGTCATTGCCCAACTCTCATGACCATAGGTGAGGGTCGGATCAAACACACAAAATTGTCCCAGCCTGAGCAATCCCACAGGATAACTCAGTACAGCTCCTTCCATCACTCTGGAATATAACCCCGAAATACTTAAACTTCTGAACTGATATTTATAGAACTCTACTAACATGCAGAGAGAATTGAACAGGCGTTCGAGACATTACCATTACTTCTCATTTGTTCATGTTTATCCAGCTTCAACACAGACGACTACGAAGCTATCAAGCGCTCGCTGAAGTTCGGTCCAGATGGTTCGAAGTAAGTCATCAGCGAAAAGCAGTTGGCTTATCCCTGAGTATCACAATTCGAACCGTTCCTCGCCACAGTTGTGCTGTAACATCCAATCCATGTTCACAATGAAAAGGAGACGTGACAAAAAGCACACCGCACGAAGGCCAACGCCCACCGTAAAAGATGTTTATGTAACGCCATTCACCCGAACACATCTCCTACAGTTTCAGTATAGAAATCGAATGACCTTCAAATGAGAACCGTCAATTCCATACTCCTTCAGTACACTCCAGAGTTTACTTCGAGGAAGCTGATCACTACTCCCATGGCACAAGGCCCTCTCAAGTACTGCTCTTAGAATAAATAGCGGTTTGACTGTGTTTCTATCTGGACTGCACTGCTCATCAGCCAAGTTGGATTCGACCACAGTTCTGGCACGCGCTTCTAACACCTTAGCAATGACTTTTGCAGAAAGGGTTAAAAGATACCTTATAATTACAGCAACCAGTCTTATCCCTTTTCTTAAAAAGAGCACAATCATCATACTTTGATTATAGCTAGTTGTTTTACCACATTCCCATGCCATGAGAGAGCAATTTTAGTCACCTGCTCTACAGTGGAACTATTCTCCACCTTACTCAGTCTGCCATCCAATCCCTGTTCGGGATTAAGCAGCTCCGAAAAGTGCTTGCTACATGTGCGGAAGATATCTTTTTCATCAGAAAAAAGTAAACCATCTTTGAATTTAACTCCTTCATTGATATTAAACTTCATTCGTCTGGGACGGCGGATGGCTGCCGGAACTCCTTGCTTGCAAATCTGTGATCTCGATCGAATGTGCAAAGCATTCTTTCCGAGATTCCTCCCGTACGCAACTGAAAGTTTCCCATCTCCGTCCCTCCGATCGTTATCACAATACACATTCATACCAGTGCTGGGGCATTTTTGAGAGAAGTCCCATCAACCGAGCCGAAAATTCCCTTTTTTTTTCCACACAATAGATCGTTTTCCCTTTTTATTTCCCACAAAAAAAATTGTAATAGAGTTACTTTATTCGACTTTAATTTTGTGACAATGAGTTTAAATTCGTACATCAGAGAGTTCGTGAATAGCTTGTAGTGACGATCACTGACTTCATAATCTATTCATGTTTGATTTTTGTTTAGTGTACTGTTATTCATACAATTTCTTTTCTTTGTTTTTACATCTGTGACAATGCCGAAAATTCTTTCCGCCTCGGCGTTTGAATGTGGAAGGGCTAAAGCAAACTTTATTAATTTTTTTAGATTTGGGTACATACATTCCCCATCGATGTCTTTTAAACTTAAAATTACATTCCAGAAGTCTTCGACATTTAATAAAAGAAGTTTTTCCTTTTGGGTATCATTAAAAATAGAAGGAAGTGACCGCCACTCATATATAACTTAAGAAACTTCTAAATTAAGTATTTTATTTAAATTTGATAAGTGTTTGCTATTTACTCTTTCCGTAAAATTGAGGGCTACCTTTGGATTTATAAACTCTAATTCTTTTGATAAAGGATCTTTGAGAGGAAATCTTTTTTTCATTTCATTAAAAGCAGTTACATAGAAATAAATATTTGCAGTTATTTTTCGTCTCGATAATAATTGTTTTGTCAATTGACATGTCTTCAAACAATTCTAAACATTTTGGCCCAAAATATATATCTTCTAGAGGTAAAATGCAGTCGTTAATACTACTTTCATCATCGTAAATTATATTGTCTAACTTGTCTGGTGTTATGAAATTTTGACCTATTGAAAACACAAGTTTTCTACATTCATCTGTTAAAGTGTAAATCAAGCTATTTCTTCCTTGAAACAGAGCATTAAATTTATTGAAAAATAAAAGGGCGTAGTTTAAAAAGTATAAATAAATTTAAATGTCCTTTTTTAGCAATAATTCTGATATTTCTTTTGCCCTATTACAGCATTTTTTCGAATGATTCTAAAAAAAAAAAAATGTTTCAGAACATCGAAATTTTTAAGAAATCTTTCTATGCAGGAATGCATGGGAAACCATCTTGTTTTCGCTGGTTTTTATATTTTGTGACATTCAACGTCAAAGAAGTTTTGAAAATCGGTAAGCTCTGCCGCAGTCTTGCTGCTTTCAGAAACAAACGTTGCTACGTCTCGCAAAAGATTGTGGCAGATCTTTGGAATGTTTTCACAATCAGAGCTGCCAACAAGAGCCGCGGAGTGACATAAACATTTTAACAAAACTTATTCTGGAACATCTTCTTTTAGGCGTGATACAAATTAATTATTTTTTCCGATCATAACCGCTGCATTGTAGCAAGCGATTCCAACCAAATTAGACAGAGGAATGCCTTTTTCAAATAAATTAGTTTTAAATTGAAGTTATATGTTTTGGGCTGGCAGATCTTTTGCATCAAGTTCTATAATATCTAATAGTTGTGTTTTTGGAAAATAATCAACTTCTCTTACGTAACGAACTAAAATACAATTCAATACAAATTCTTTTTATAAGCAATATCAGTGCTTTCGTCTACCAGTACGAAAAAATAATTTTCTTTTGAAATATTTACCAATTTTTCTCTAAGTTTTTGCCTTTTTCTAGGGCTGACATGTTCTTCATCTTCCGAATCAGTTCCACTTTCGTCCATTTGTACACCTTAATGCAAATATTATTGACGTATATATGTAAACAGTTCAAATTGTTTTCTAATCCTTACCAGGTAGTTTGAATTGGAAGCAAATGTTTTAAATGTATTATGTATATTAATTTTCAAAATGCACGCTTGCTGTTGCCTATTTAAATTGAACAGCAACATCCAAAAGCAAGTAGCAACCAAGAGATTGCAAAGCCGAATGAAAAATACAAAACACCAACCAAACAAAATGAACTGTTATTTTAGTTGCTCTGCTTTCCCTCTTGTTCGTTAATACTGTTGTCTTTTTTATTTGCAAAAATCCAGAATACGAAATGCGGAAGTAAAGAGAATGTAAGAAAACTTAACTTATTTTCTTTTTCTTGTTTGTGTTACGTGTGCAGTTTGCCTGCTTACACTTATGCTCATACATATTCATGATGTTGGCGGCGATGAAACGAAAAATGTTCGTTCGATTCGATTTTTTGGGTTCAATTTTATAAATAATACAAATTCCCACAAAATCAAATAATTCCCACAAAATCATGAGGTTTTCCCTTTATCCCATTTGAGGCTCAAATTCTCACAAAAAGGGATTTTTATCACGATCCCTAGCACTGATTCATACAAACCTATTTCTATTTACTTAAAAAAAAGTTAATTCTTCCTCAGCTACGAATTCAATACATAATGCTTTTCCACAAAACCAATGATAGGAACAAAGAAAAATGAAAATTAAACCTCGAACGCTCAGCTCCTATTAGCAATAGAGCATTTAATACGTATTATCCTTCTCCGGGAAATGCAGATCATAACAGTGAAAACCACATCCAAATCCGTTCAGTGGTTCTCGAGATTAGACCGTGCATGCACGATTTGGGACTTCCTTTTATATGTACTACTAGCCGATACCCGGGACTACGCCCGCGTGGAAATACGTCACATTATACCTTATATCCTTCCCCTTGTTTCAAGCCGCTAATGAGTAGGTATAAACTTTCACTTTCTCAAATTAATTTTTTAAGGCGTCCCCGTAAACAACATTCCTGGCGACGGCAGTATTTATTTCCCCCCTTGTTGCAGCCCACAACACAAGATCAAGAATATGCACACAAATATTCATGTGTATGTACTTACATGTGTAAATGCTTTCCTGCCAAATAGGTAGGATTATGTATCTATATATATAAAACTCTTTGTCCTGACTGACTGACTGACCCAGAGATAGGCGCACAGCCCAAACGGCTGGTGCTAGAAACTTGGAATTTGGACAGTAGTTTCCTTTTGTGGCGTAGAAACCCACTAAGAAGCCAATTTAAATTTTTTTTTTTCATATAAACTTTAACAACCTGTAACACCCTGTTAAAACTGAGTTTCGAAAAATCCCTTCTTAGTGGGTGTTTCTAGCACCAGCCGTTTGAGCTGTGCGCCTATCTGTTGGTCAGTCAGTCAGTCAGTCAGTCAGGACAAAGAGTTTACTATATACCTATAGATTCCTTATCTTGTCCCTTATTCTAACACGGGCCGTGTCATACGCAATCGAGTATACGTTTGGAGAGATAAGAATTACCTTGGTTAACTAAGAATTATTATGCGTATTCAATAAGATTTGCCATTCTGTCTATTTCTTATTTTTTTCCTAAAATAAGTATTCTATAGAAATTTTTTTTTTTTTACTTACATATTATAACTAAACAAAAGACAACTTTTCTTATTTCATTG
Source organism: Matsumyia berberina (assembly GCA_917880715.2). NCBI lineage: Eukaryota > Metazoa > Arthropoda > Insecta > Diptera > Syrphidae > Matsumyia > Matsumyia berberina. Next base: position 94,143,771 of record OU862870.1, read on the forward strand.
CAAACAATTTTATTTTCATACGTAATATAGCTTAAATAAAAATTTAAACGGCTTTTTTTCAGGTATATACATTCTAAAGAGCAAGAGTACAATTCACAAAAATAAATAGAGCCATATATGAGCACATTGTAAATGAAAATACAATAAAACTAGCTTAAACCCCGCTCGCTTGGCTAGGCATTAAAAAAATAACAATTTTTTAAACAATTTGGGTAGAATTAAAAAAATTATTGCAATGCTTTTTGGTAAACAACATTCTTGGTTTTTTCTTCATTATCGCTCGTGTAAACAAATAGTGCAGATGATTTTGCGACCCGTAAGTATGCAACGTAGAGCTAGCCATGCGAGAAAACTGGATTTTCCAAATTTATACCGTGCATTTCTAAAGCTTGTTCTTACGACTTATTGATGGTAACGACGGATGTAAGGCGAACAGGAAATTGAAAATGCTTAAATTCAAATGGCGTATCAGATGGAATTTGAATTTTCCGTTCAAAATTGTTGCTTCTATCACATTTTACATGTGTAAGTTTTTTTTCAATGTTTTTGAATTTTTTTGTATTTTTTTTTTTTTTTGCCTTGCCGAAATTATCTACATTTAAAAAAAAACAACTAAATTGGTTGAATATTATGGGCGGTAGAAGGAAACAAACGCATTTTACCACTTAGTTTTATATAATAACTAGCTGGTACCCGCGACTACGTCCGCGTGGAAAAAAGTCACAATATACCCTATGTGATTGCCCGGGGTTCAGGAAGTTGATAATTAAGTATAGACTTCCAATTCCTCATATTACCTCCTTGTAAATAACATTCCTGGCTTTTCTTTCTGACTCTAGGATGGCCAGGTCGTCAGGTGAACTGATTCTGAGCACGCTATGAGACAAACAATCACTCCTCAGAACCAACCATCTACTTTCAAACTCTGCTCCTGTGCTTTATTGATGGTCATGGCGTAGAAAACCTTAACGTTTGAATTCAAAGCGGTATCTCCCTATTTGACGCCTGCGAAAATGCTGGCTTCTATTACGTGTCTGTGCAGTCTTCAACAGAAGCCATTGCACAGTGCACTCGAATCCCTCTAAGTCGAACCTCTTTTAATTCGAATTTCCCTCTAACTCGAATTCTTTCATCCTATTTTTGCATTTCCTTCAGTTTTCCTTCGAAAAGTCATACTCCAAGTCGAATTAATTCTAACTCGAATACTTTCTCTAAATACAGAAGAAAACAAAAACAAAAATGTTTCCCAACTTGCAATATTATACACACATCAAACACACACAATCTCATACACAGGCTGACGCGTCACATCGGTGCGCTGTTCTTATATCTACCTAAAAAAAAAATTCCACTAAAAAAATGCCAGGAGAAAAAAGTAAACAATTGCCATACCAACCGCCAAATCATCACCCTCTCCTCACACACAAAAAAAAAAACAACGCAGAATAAAAGGAATGAAAAACGACTGAGCAAAACAAAAACAACACACGATCACGAACCGATGTGTCTCACTTTATTGAAAACGATCATTAAGAGGCAACGATCATTTAGAGGCAAAGAGAGAAATAAAAAAGCAACAAAAAAAAAAGAAGGAAAAACCACCCTTAAGCAGAAGCAACACACGATCACGATTTGCGATCGATCCGATGTGCTGCTGGCTGAATGGCGCAGGTCAGTGGGTTTCTATGGTTTTCTATGGACACAAATAAATGGCTGTTTCCTTAGAAAGCATGCATTTTTAAAAATAAAAATTAAGCCTATGTGTTAATTGAATAATACAGACTAATTACTCACGAAGTTTCATGTAAATCAGTCTAGCCGTTTAGGCGATACGTGGTAACAAACATCCAAACATCCAAACATCCAAACATCCAAACTTTCACAATTATAATATTAGTAGGATAGGATAGGATTAAATTTTTTTTTTTTTTTTTTTTTTTTTTGCGAGGGTAGGTGAAAATCTTTCATGAGACACCATGAGGATCTACCGCACGTGCTCATGGTAGTGTGAGATTCTTACTCACTAAAAACACCTCCCCCTTTCGTGTTGACTACGACTAAGTACGTAAAAGCCTTATCAAGTAGTTTAAGTTTCGATAATAATAATTCGCGTTGTGCAGGTGGCTTTCCAGTGAAAGCACCTACTAATACCGTCATTATATGCGGCTATTCCTTATTGCGCTAAATCGAACGGTTTCGTTCTTTGTAGTCGGCGCACAAGGTTTGTCACGTCCAGAATTTGGAGTACGGCGTTATTGCAATGTCCATGAAGGCGAACACGGAGTTTGCGAGCAAAATTTGTTATTTCATCTTCGACGGTAGCTAGACCGAGGTCTCTGTGGATATCGTCGTTTCTAATGTACCACGGCGCATTAACGATTGTTCTGAGCACCTTATTTTGAAAGGTTTGTAAAATATTTCTATTGCTGGTTTTGGTACAACCCCAAAGTTGTATACCATACGTCCATACAGGTTTTAAGACTTGCTTATATAAGAGCAATTTGTTATACATGCTTAATTTGGAATATCTTCCAAGCAGCCAATACATTTCTCTAAATCTAATTTCGAGCTCGTCGCGTTTCTTTTTAACGTGCGGCTTCCATTTGAGTTTCGCATCTAGTGTCATTCCTAGATATTTTGCTTCGTTTGCATACGGTATTTGTACCGAGTTAATGAAAACGGGTAAGTTGTTAATTTTCTTGTTAGTAAAGTTAACATGCGTAGATTTGGTTTCGTTGAGAACAATGCGCCAAACCTTTGTCCACTCGCAAATTGTATCCAAAGCTCGTTGAAGCTTCACAGTTGCTGACTCGACTGAATTTTCTGTTGCCAGAATAGCCGTATCGTCCGCGAATGTAGCAACAACGGTGCCTTCTTCTTGGGGTATATCGCGAGTATAGAGCAAGAACAAGACTGGACCAAGAACACTTCCTTGTGGAACTCCGGCAGCGATTTCCTTGAATTCCGAGTATTCGGCTCCATGCTTGACACGGAAAAGTCTGTTCTCCAAGTACGACTCTAAGATTTTGTACAACTCTTCCGGAAGTACCTGTCTTAGTTTATAGTTCAAGCCTTCGTGCCACACCTTATCGAAGGCTTGAGAAACGTCAAGAAAAGCGCTAGAACATATCATTTTCTCTTCTATGGCCTTCTCAATTTCGTTGGTTATAGGATTAAATAATTCATAATAACATTTTATTTTAACAAAGCAGCTTGTGGTAGCGTTGGTCCATTCGGTTTTTTGTGCTTTCTTAACGGCATACTTAATATCTTTTTCGTATGAAATCAAGGTTGGCTACATCAATAAGTCCTATGTCATGATATTCAGTAACCACGTGTATAGTTTCGGGTAAACACTGATTTTTTGTTGGGTTGCGTTTAATTTGTGAATTTATTCAATTTTCAAGTAGGTAATGTTTTATTATTTCTGTCTATAATTAGATTACATTTTTTATTATTGCGTACTGTTTGGATAACATTACGGGAATCTTGCTTACAGATTGCAATATTTTTAAATTTGTTGTGATGTTAAATAATATAATAACCTTCTCCTTTTATACGGAATTCAATTTTGCCGTTATTCTATTTTTTTTTTTTTAAATACCCGTTCTTTATTTTATTTACTCCTTTTACTTCTTTTTTACGATTTGGGAATTTATTTGTTTATCTAACAAGATTCCATCAGTTATGAACAGTCCATGCGATGATGGTAACGAGGAGACGCTTCAAAACTCAGGTTCTGAATACCAACCGTCAGAAGGTGAGGACATGCCTGAAGAAAATGAGGTTGAAGGGCAACTAAGCAGGGACAATCTTCTGTCTTTGGAAGATATCGATCAACCACCAGACGGCCGGAGTAATAAAAGGAGAAGCAAAGGGCAGGGTTTACCCAGCGAATGGAAGAGAGCAAAGAATGCGACCTTGAGATTACTAGGAGAAAACTATGTTGGGTTTGAAAAAGATCCATCAGGAATCTATCAGCAAACTGCAAAAAAAGATCAGCGAAATGTAAAACCTAGATACGCTGGTCACCCTAGAGCTGATAAAGGAGGTTCAAAGCAAACTTTTGAGTGCGCTGCAATAACTGAAGAGCAACGACAAACCATTTTTGCTTCATTCTGGAAATTGAAGCAGTGGGAATCAAAAAAAGTGTTTGTGACTTCTCTAGTATTTGCAAATGCACCGAAATATAGGCGGAGTACCATTGATGCTGAGCTTTCTTGGAAAAAAATTGCCTTCCGATATTTTCTGCACATCAGTAAGGATCAAACTGAAATAGTGAAGAAACCAGTTTGCAAAGCAATGTTCCTAGCCTCTCTTGACATCGGCGAGAAGATGGTACGTTCATGGGTGTTAAGTTCCTTCACAGCGCTTTCGGTTACAGAAACAGATACTTGATTACAAGTAAAGTGGTTTCTATTGGTGAGTGCTCCAAAAGTGTGCGGGATTTTTTAGACAAATTGCCGAAAGTGGAATCGCGTTATTGCAGATCCTCAAGTAAGAAGCTCTATCTGCAGCCTGAGTGGGAAAGTTACAGACACCTGCACAAGGAGTTCATGGAGTACTGCAAGAAAGAAAATAAAAAGTCCGCTTCGTGGCGAACCTTCATGAAAAATTTTAGGAAAATGAACCCGGACATTTTTACACCAAAAAAAGACCAGTGCGATGTATGCGTTATGTTCAAAAGTGGAAATTTAAGCGATGTATGCGTTATGTTCATAGTGGAAATTTAAGCGAAGATGAGTTCTCAAAACACCGGGAGAAAGCTAGTGCAGCTCGTAGAGAGAAGGAAGCAGATAAAACAGAGGCATCTGGGAATGAAAAAGTTTTGAGCTACGTAGTCGATCTTCAAGCCGTTCTGTTGTCTCCTCGCTTGAATGCATCCGCTAACTATTACAGGACAAAGCTCAAAGTGCACAATTGGACCTTCTATAATCTTCGCTCCAAAGACGCAACTTGCTTCCTGTGGCATGAGGGGAATGGTGGTTTAGAGAGTGATATTTTTTCATCTATTGGTACAAAATTTATAAAGACCGAAATAGAAAACTTATCTCCATCCAAAATTATTGTTTGGAGTGATGGCTGCTGCTACCAAAATCGTAACGTCAAATTAGCAAACGCTCTTCTGGAAGTCGCTATAGAATATAAGCTAGTCATTGAACAAAAATATCTTGAGGTCGGCCACACCCAGATGGATGTAGATTCCATCCACAGCACCATTGAGAGAAAACTTGGTCGAAGGCGAGAAGTGTACATACCTGCTGTTTATATTCAAATTATAAAGTCCGCAAGGTAGACCCCATCACCCTATAAGACTGTGTCATTGTCTTACACGGACTTCCATCAATTTGAACCAGTTTTCTACTCAAATATTAGGCCAGGAAAAAAGAAAGGCGATCCTTGCGTCACCGATATTTGTGCCCTCCAATACACACCGGACGGAGAGATCAATTACAAACTACGATTTTCTGACCAGTGGACCAAACTGCCAACTCGTAAAAAGGTCACTGGCGTTATAACTCACCCACCACTATACACATCACCCTGTGAAATAGAGGGAACGAAATTTCAACATTTGCAGGAACTTAAGCAATTTATTCCTTCAGACTATCACTCCTTCTATGAAAATCTTTCTCATAAATAAATAAATAACGTTTTATCTAGATTTTTTTAAATAAAGATTCACTAAAACGCTATTCATTATTAATTTTTCCTATTGTCACTTATTGTTATCAATTGACCAGATGCAAAGAGACTTATGTCACGAGAGTATCCACTGATTAGCTGTAATAAGTCGTATGTCGAAATTTCTTTGATAACTGCAAACTAATACACATAAGTTTGCATCAGTAAGCGGAATGCCAATTTAATTGATTTTTAAGATAATCAAACCGAAAAAATAAAGTACCAGTTAAAAAGAAAATGGTTTTTTTTGTTCTCATGAAAATCAACAGTCACTTGACATACGACATTTTGCAGTATCAACGACGATATATAACTAATTGCACGTTTGTTTTGGAGGATATGGAGAAACTACTTCTACAGACTGTTCAACGGCGACGAAGAATCAAATCCCGCTGTCAGGCAGAATGAATCATTCAACCTGGACGAGGAAGACCAACAATTTCGTCCACCCGACCTGGACGAGGTGAAGATAGCCATATCGAAGCTTAAGTCCAACAAAGCTGCTGGAGCTGACGGCCTAGCTGCCGAGCTGTTCAAAGCAGCAGACGATGACATGGTAAGGAACATGCAGCTACTCATCTGTAAAATATGGTCGGAGGAAAGTTTGCCCGATGAATGGAACCTCAGCATTGTTTGCCCGATCGTCAAGAAAGGAGACCCTCTGAACTGCGCCAACTACAGAGGCATCAGTCTTCTTAACATCGCTTACGAGATCTTATTTGCCGTGTTGTGTGAATGCCTGAAGCCGTTCGTCAACAACCTGATCGGTCCATATCAGTGTGGCTTCAGCTCAGGAAAGTCCACCACCGTCCAAATATTCACACTGCGGCAGATCTTGGAAAAAACCCAGGAACTTCAAATCGATACCCACCACCTCCTCATCAATTTTAAGGCCGCGTATGACAGCATCTATAGCGACGAGCTATACAGAGCTATGTCTAGCTTTGGCATCCCTGGCAAACTCGACCGTCTGTGCAGGATGACGATGGAGAATGCACGCTGCTCCATCAAGGTCGGTCAAGACCTCACCGAGACCTTTGATGTCAGAAAAGGATTTAGACAAGGCGACGCGCTGTAATGCGACTTCTTCAACATCGTTCTTGAAAGAGTTGTGCAAAACTCACGCGCCAACACCAGAGGCACAATCTTTCAAAACGTCCGTCCTACTACTACTCGCATACGCCGACGATATTGACATAATCGGAAGAACGCAGCGTGATGTCACTGGTGCGTTTGTGAGTATCGAGACGGAGGCGGCGAAGATGGGTTTAGCGGTCAATGAGGGCAAGACGAAGTATATGCTGTCAACAAGAAAGAACACTCAACATCGCCATCTCGGACAGAACGTCACAATATACAGTTATAACTTTGAGGTAGTTAAGGAATTTGTCTACCTAGGCTCCGCTATAAATTCAGACAATGACACCAGCGCTGAGATTAAACGAAGAATAACTCTTGCCAATCGCTGTTTCTTTGGGCTAAGAAGGCAATTGAGTAGCAAAGCCCTCTCTCGAACAAGCAAGATGACCCTGTATACGACCTTAATCGTCCCAGTCCTGTTCTACGGCGCAGACGCATAGACTCTGTGTAAAGCAGATGGTTGCTCTTGACTGTCTCGAGAAGAAAATTCTTCGGGTGATTTTTGGAGTGGAGGAGGAGATAGAACGACGAACATCGACCTAGCCAGAAGAGTGAAGGTCCAGCGACTGAGGTGGCTGGGTCATATAGAGCGGATGGACACCAATGCTCCGGCTTGGAAAATCTTCGAGTCCACACCCGAAGGACGGCGCAGTAGAGGAAGACCGCGATTCAGCTGGCGCACGCAAGTGAAAGGGACCTCAACCAACTTGGCGTGCGAAACTGGAGACAGCTGGCTAAAGATCGAGATCGCTGGCGACGCTTGTTAGTTGAGGCCCAGGACCACCCCAGACTGTAGCGCCATCTTAAGTAAGTAAGTAAGAGAATTATTATTGCTGACATTTTAAGAACACAACTAAAATAATAACTCTTTCAGCAAAAAAAAAAACAGCAAAATGACACATAAGTGACATGATATCTCATTTAGTACTTTTTAGTACACACTCTGACAGGCATTTGTCATACTTTGTTCGAGATTAATTAGTACTCGTGAAGTGAAATAATGACAAATTGCTGTGAAAACTGAAATGATACATTTTTTATCACTTTTATCACAGCTTCACAGATCGGGAATTGATCCCCTGGGGCCTATAATACAATACTACAAGTACTTGTAGAACAAGTGAAATTCCAAAAGTGTAGCATATTCGTGTAACACAAAACAAGTCAACGGACACTTTTACAAGTGGTATGGTCAAACTCAACAAGTGGGAAATTTGATAATTTCCCTCTTTCTGTAACTTTCTGAAAAAGCCGAGTAAATTTCAGTGCGTGTTTAAAATAAATAGATATTAATGAAAGAAAAAAACAATACTAATTTTTTTGATTCCGAATCGGATGATTTTCAAAATAGAGTTCAAATTTATAAAGACAGGACACACTTTGCAATTGAAGATCGCTTGTTTTCAGAAAAAATTCGAGAACAACATCCCGTAGTCGAATACCCTGTTGAACGACTTTTGCATAAGTTACAGTCGACAACTAATAAAAGCAAAGCGCTAAGTGATAAGGAAAAAATCTTAATTGCCTTACATTGGTTTGGTTCTGGATCCCAGTACCGTACATACTATAGGGGATATCCATGGTGTCAGTAAAATGACAGTAAGGCTTATAAAATCGTATCTATGAGGTTAAAAGGCCCCCGTATGCAATCGCCCACGTGTCCAGTATTGCTACGGCAAATAGTTGAGACCTTATTTGCTCGTCAATAAAGTAGAGACTTGGCTATTCAAAGCGTTCACGAAAGTGCGTCCATACCTGTGATTACACGCGTGGAATTATTCGAAGCATGTAAGAAGGTACGGGATAAAAAGGCTTCAGGACTGAACGGAATCCCAAATAGAGCCCTGAAAGCTGCAATCAACACCCGACCCGACTTATTTGCTGAAATGTTTAACGCGTGCCTTCGCGAGGGCGTTTTCCCTGAACCTTGGAAGCGCCAACGTTTAGTTCTACTGCCAAAAGGAAAGGGGAGTTTGCTTGATACGATCGGAAAAAATTTTGAGCGAATAATCTACAACAGGCTTTTGCCATCAGTGGAAACAGCAGGAGGTCTTTCAGAACATCAATATGGTTTCCGTAAGTCACGCTCCACGATAGACGCAATAAACGCGGTAGTAACTAGAGCCCGATCTGCTATAGAAGGAAGACGCTGGAAAGGGGATACCAAAAAATACTGCGCCATTATAACCCTTGATGTGAAAAACGCGTTTAACTCGGCAAACTGGAAGCGAATTATGAACTGTCTGTGCCGGTTAGAAATACCGGACTATCTCGGCAAAATAATAAGGAGCTATTTTGCGAACAGAGTCCTCCTCTATGATTCTGACGAGGGAATTAATACATACAATGTAACTGGCGGCGTGGAACGTGATGTATGACAAAATTCTACGTCTACCAATTCCAAGAGCAACGTCAATCATCGGCTTCGCGGACGACATCGCCGTCGTGGTTGTAGCAAAAACACTTGAAGAAGTTTAACTTTACTGTAACGAGACAATTGGGACGGTACGTCGCACAGTGGGACGACCCATAGCAATAAATAAAAAAATCAACTATTTTAGCGGTACTTTTTAGTGATAGGTAAGTCAACTTAAATATATCTGGGTGCACGGTAGTGCACCGCCAAGTTCCCTACAGGCATCCTTTACCGCTAGCACTTCGCCGAAATTTCAGTGCCTTATAACTCAGCTCCCTTAGTAGCTGGAAGTCTGGCCCAGAGGAGAGAAGCGCCATATGACAACATATTCCAAATTTCAAGTTTGTACCTATTATAGTTTCCGAGATATTTGATTCGGAAAATCGGCAAATTGTTATAATTTCGTAGCTGACTCACTGACTGACAGATCATCAAAAACCTATCACCCACTTCCAGCAGACCTAGAGACTTGAAATTTGGTACACATGTAGTATTTACGGTGCATATTATGGGAAAAATCTAAAATCTTCATTTATGCGCTTGGAAATTGTTTAAATAAATAAAAACTTATTTAATACACATGTATACCAATTATTTTACACACCCATTGATATCTGTTCTATTGGATTTCACACACATTGATCACAGCCTTTGTTCGCCGTACATTATCATTCGTATACATCGACATTTTAGTTGTATTGTGTAGTTAACGATGAATACAGCGAACTCTTTTGACGAATATAATCATGTCAAACAAGTTGCCTTGTGCCTACACATAGATATCGCACGCCAAAGGAAAAAATATGACACATTTTCAGCTGATTGGGATTTACTTCTACGTCCCAGTTCCAACCTTTTGTTCGAACTAAAACAGTCGAACCTTAGCTCACGTGGTCGTGTGGTGCGTCTGTTATATGGTGCAACCTTTACTACAGCAAGAAAAAAGAAATCACACAAACAAAACTGAGATTCTGTGTTCGCTATCGCTTTTTCAATTTTTCATTCCAGTGTGCTGATTGTTTTATGTATGACTAGCAGATACCCGCGACTACGTTCGCGTGGAAAGACGTCAAATTATATCATAAGTCCTTTTCCGGGTTCAAGACATTGATGAGTAGTTATAGACTATCAATTCCTCACATTAATTTTGCAAGACTTTCTTGTAAACAAAATTCCTACTTTTTCTTTCTAGCTCGAGGATGGCCATGCTATCAAGTCAATTGACTCTGATCCTGCTAAGGGACAAAAAGTCATTTCTCAAATTATTGGTGCTGTTGGCTGAGTCGTGTATTTAAGTGAAAATAGCTCTTTCCCTCACTCATGAAACGCAATCCCCTCCAGCACGAAGAACAATTAGGTACATTACATATTGTATTTTCTGTCAGAAAAACCGATCAGATCTTCCATAACATCGCATGGGTTACTCGGTACATTTATTCTTTCCTCCTCTTTAATATCAAGAAATACTTCCCTCAAGTCACGGCGAAGATGTTAACTTTCAAGGAGAGGATTTCGACATTAGGCTATCAGATTGATGACTTGAGACAGGCCTTCACTTCATTTGCTGTGCCCCCCGTGGCCACCACCCAAAACCACCCTGTTACACCCTGTTGAAGCTGAATTTCGAAATGTCTTTCCTTATTCCTTGCATATATCACAAAACGAACCTCTGTGCAAAATTTCAGCTTTCTAGGTCCAAGGGTTTGGGCTGGGCGTTGATGAGTCAGTGAGTGAGTCAGGACTTTTCTTTTTATATATTGAGACGATAAGGGTTGCGAACAGAAAAAATACACATCTGCACGCTTTCAGCTGTGCATTTGATGGTAATGGGCACAAAGCACAGCAGCATACGATCGGAAGGATGGAGTTTTTTTTTTGTATTGTATTTTGTTCATACAAATCGTTTAAACTTTGAAGTTCGAAGTAAAAACAGACGATCGAAAATGTAAATGTAAACTATAATATCTATGGTAGTACGCATTACACCGAAATTTCAAATTTGACAATGAACGCTGGGAGTTCGCTCGCAATACATGTTCGACTATCCCACTCTACCTCAAGCAGATGGGGGGTGCACTTACTTATATAATATCGACATACATCCACACCAGGAAACAACTGGTATACATAAATTGACTTATTTGGATTTAGGTGAAACAAACTTTTCAGGAGCGATGATTGTATTTGTTCGAGGGCGGTTAGGATCAGAGTAAATTTGTTTACAGTGGGTAGGGACACTTTTTTTACATATGCGTTTCTATTATTCCAGAGCAAAACGCACAATAAAAACGTACAATAAGCAAAAGCAGGACAAAAGTATTGACTTTTATCCTTCAATGCGATCGCTTACAATAGATTGTAGATTGTAATTAGGGGTTGGACCTTGTCACCTTATCTGTTATCACTTCGGCCACCGATGGCTATCGTGATTTCCTCCAAATAAAACTCGACCTGATACTTAATTTCGAGATGAATCCAAAGATGTCTTTGAGTGAGGTGGCAAATATATCCTCCGTTTCGAGGTAGATTTTGCCTAACTGGCGATGACATGTTCTAATTAAACAGTTACAGTGACACAAAATGTGTTCTGCTCATTCTTAGTCTTCGTTGCACATTCTGCATGTGTTGTCTTGTACTATTCCCATAGTCATTAGGTGTTATTCACTCCACAGTGTCATATTAAGACTCAAAGATTGACCAGCATCGAAAACAAGCGATTGAGAAGTAAGATGGCTACAGTCACTACAAAAAGAAGTGAGATCCCATCAAAAACATTACTGTTAAAAAAAGGCCAAGTTCTTATTTAAAATGTTAGCCATAAAAAGTAATGAGATACCAGCGGCCAAGTTCTTGCAGAACTTTACTAGAGAAGTTAAGCAGATCAGTAAGTTAGAGCTTTATGCGTGGAATTGAGTGAATGTATCTATAACAACTTTAAACTTGGCCGCGTTAAAAAAAAGTGCATTCTAAGAAAGTAATACTGTGTATACATATGCACACGTTATTACTTTAAATCAATAAATTGCCGGCGCACACAACCGTCCAACCTCCAACGCATTAGCCACTATTACTTTGCTTTATGATAAAATGCGCGCTATGAAACACCACCTGTCTCTTATTGTATTTCTAGCCGTTGGAGCGATAAACAATTCTGAAAACTGTCGACCGCGGCCAAGTTTAGAGTTGTTATAGATACATTCACTCAATTCCACGCATAAAGCTCTAACTTACTGATCTGCTTAACTTCTCTAGTAAAGTTCTGCACGAACTTGGCCGCTGGTATCTCATTACTTTTTATGGCTAACATTTTAAATAAGAATTTGGCCTTTTTTTAACAGTAATGTTTTTGATGGGTATAATTTCTAACGGCATTATAATTATTTGGATTTGTCAACTCATGCAACAGTTACAGAGCCGTAAACATTGACTTGTTGAACTTTTTTCGTAGACAGTGTTTTTTTAACATAATTTAAATTGGTGACATAATAAGTTGTGCGCATAAATAATTCTTTTACTATGGATAATAATACTAATCAAGGTACGAGAAATCATATGGCGTTTAAAAAAATTGTGTCTGTTTCGTGGTTTTCTTAATATGATGCCTTGAATGCCTGACTAGTTCGAATTAAAAAAAAAAAGTGAATTTTAGATTTAAGTTGACTTTTCTCAAATACACCGAATAACACTCTCGAGTTCTTTCTTGTTTTATCATAAGCTATTTATCTATTAACTAAATCACGAAAAAAACTTTTACGCAAGTTTGCGCCTTTTTTAATAATTAACGTTTTTGTAGGGTCAGGTCTATCAATAAAAAACGGTGACCTCTTGCAAACATGGATTCAAAGTGAGAAGTCCATAAAAATGAATGCCGTTGCTGCTAAAATTCGTGGATTGCTAGGTTTAGAAGAGTCCACTGAAAATGTTGAACTTAAAATTCAAAACGTTTCCAAGTTCTGCTGTCTAAAAATAAAGCAAAAATGGGACAAGCGCCAAAGAAAACGGGAGAGGTTTATGGAAGTTAATGAACGATGGCTAAATCTTAGTTTGGTGTTATCAGATAATTTAATACATCTTGTAACTGAGACTGATAATCCAAATATACCAGGAACGAGCAAAGGAAGACCGTCAAAAAATTTTGAAGAGTGTAGTGAACGTACGAAAAAACGTCGCGTACAAGAACTCATCGCGCAACATAGTACAGAGGAGCTAAGCTATGCTGCTGAAATCACTGGTCCTTCTTCAGGGTCTCCTCAAAAATCTGATAAGACTGTAACTATGCAGCAAAGCTTAGCATTGTACTTAGATTTGGGTTTGTCTAAGAGGAAGTACGCTCTTCTACGTTCTGTCGTCAATGGTGTACATGAAGATTGTTTTCCAAGTAATTATAAATTGCAAAGATATAAAACAGAACTTTTGCCTGAAATTGCTGCTGTATCGGAAACTATGGCTGAAGTTAACCTACAATCGCTATTAAATAAAACTGCTAACAAACATCGTTGAAATTATTAAGGAAAATAAGTCATCTGTAGGGAACACGAGTACTTCATTCGATCTAATATGCAAGTGGGGCTTTGATGGCAGTTCCGGGCACAGCAATTATAAACACACATTTGCAAGTAGTGATAATACGGATAGTTTCTTGTTTGTTACTGCTTTTGTGCCACTAAAATTAGTAGATACCATCAACAGCAGAGATGTTTGGATAAATTCCCGACCAGGTTCTACTTTTTCTGTAGGCCTATGAAATTAATATTCTTGAAAGAAGATAGTGCCCTTATTATGTCTGAGCAAAGCCACCTAGAGGAGATTATTGAACACCTTGAAAATTTCCATACCCATATTAATGGGAGAGACATAAGTATCAAATACACAATGCTGTTCACGATGCTTGATGGTAGTGCAATAAATACATTGAGTAGGACAAATGCACCTCAAAATTGTTACATCTGTGGAGCTAAACCTTCGCAGATGAATTTGCCTTATGTAGAAGAACGACCCCCAAATACCGATAATTATAAATTCGGCCTTTCATCTCTACATTCCTGGATAAGGTGCTTTGAGTGCTTACTGCATATCTCATACAGATTGCCTTTTAAAACGTGGCAAATACGTGGCCAAGAAAATTAAACAGCACTAGGAGAGAGAAAAAAAAATATTCAAGACAATTTTAGGCAGAAAATGGGGTTACTTGTCGACATTCCTAAGCCTGGATATGGTACTACTAACGACGGAAATACAGCGCGACACTTTTTCTCAAGTCCCGAATTGAGTTCGGAGATAACAGGAGTAGACAAGGGACTCATACGAAACTTCGGTATAATACTAAGGACGATTGCAACTGGTCGCGAAATTAACATGGACAGATTCGTGAAACTATTGGAAGATACAAAAAGCATGTATCTTTCCAAATACAATTGGTACTACATGCCTAGCAGCGTCCATAAGCTTCTGGTTCATGCGAAAGACATAATTTCTTTTTTTCAATTGCCTATTGGTGTCCTATCTGAAGAAGCATTGGAAGCTAGGCATAAAAAAATCAGAAAGGCCAGGCTAGATCATAGTCGAAAATGCTCCAGAATTAGTACAATGACTGATTTGATTAATCATTTGTTAATTACATCAGATCCTCACATTTCAAATATACGTTCGAAAAGCTCTCGTATGTCTAAGATCGACCCAGATATTGATCAATATTTACTTAAAAAGGATTTGGAAATTGTAACATTACCAGTGCATCTAGATTTGAACGATATTGATGGTACATCAGAGAGCGATAGTGATTAATTGTTTAAAATTATACATTATTCTTATTATTATTATTATAATTATTATTATTCATGTAAAGTTTAAAGTTTATTGAACAATACTGAATTACTGAAAATACGAATTTAAGTTAAGAAATATTCACAAAATCAGCAAAATAAAGCGAAAATTTCATACAAAGTTCGCTGTCCAACTCTTTTTGTCTAATGAAGCCAGACGGGACAGCTAGTACTCGTCTATTCATGTAATTTCAAGTTTATTACACAGGTATATATGTAATAAATGGTTATTTGAAAAATAATGAGATTCCGTTCATAAAAACACGAGATATTAATTTCGCCGAATTTCCCATACACTCGTCCCACTGTGCGTCGTTGGCTAGTTAACGCCGGTTTGCAACTTGCCGATCATAAAACCGAAGTGGTCCTTGTTACAAGTAGGAAAGTTCGCGAAACGATATCGCTTAGAGTCGGAGGACAGGAAGTGGTTTCTCAACCCTCTATTAAGTACCTCGGAGTGATTATTGACTCGCGTTTAAGTTTTAAAGACCACCTCGAGTATACAAGCAAAAAATTGTCAAAGGTGATGAGGAATATCGGAGGCCCTAAACAGAATAAAAGACTTCTTATCGCAAAAGCTGTCAGTTCTATAAATATGGTCATGTGCCGCGAAAGTCAAGTCCTATGTGCGTGGAGTTAAATCGGTCCACCGTCTCAGCGCGCTTAGGGTCGCCAGCGCGTTTCGAACTGTCTCAAACGATGCTATTCTCGTCGTCTCTTCAATGCTACCCATAGACTTACGCTGATGTAATTGTAAGACTTAATAACGAGCAAATTCGAAATGGGTCGGTAGACGACGAAAAAAGAACACTCGAAAGTATCGCAACTTGGCAACGCCAGTGGAACGAATCCTCAAAGGGAAGATCGACGCATCGTCTTATACCGGTGATAAATGTGTGGATGAAGCAGGTCCATGGCGAAACGAACTTCTATCTCACCCAGTTGCTGACAGGGCATGGCTGCTTCAGACAATATCTCTTTAAACGCAGACACGAAACTACCCCCAATTGTCCACACTGTGGAAACGTTTCGGAAAACGCGGAGCATATATTCTTTCATTGCCCATTTGGGAAGTGGCCCACTCCCGAGAATTTTGTAAATTACATGGTCCAAAATGACGAAAACTGATCCATTGTAAGTAACATGGCGGTACGTATACTCAGCGATCTTAGACGCCTAGAGCGCCAACGCAACGTGAATAACAACGCTTAGAGAAGCCTAAAAGGCTAACCAGCCCCGCGAAGTAATACCTAACGGCAGTCCCGCGGGGAGTGTGGTTCGATGTGTGCAGGGTGTGGGTTAGTACGTAGGCGCATTCCTGAAATCAATCATTCAGGTTTGTGAATCGTGCATGCCGGTGGCACGGACTGCCGGTATCTATGAAGATTACACGCAACCATAAAAAAAAAAAAAACTATACAACACACATTAGGTGTCAAAAACAAAAAAATTTTGGTAGTTTATTTAACGAAATTCAGTAACTATACACATATATTAATAAATTAAATCCAACAAAGAACTGGTGTAAAAACTATAAATGATATGTACAACATAAAAGAGCATAAGTTTAATAAATTTAATTCCAGGAAAATGGTCAATATTATTTTCTTTAAAAGTTCACGTACATAAATGAAATGTAAATTTATATACAGAGAAGAACTTTCGAAAATCATTTAGACTTTGGTGTCTGCGGAATATTTGGTCATCATCAAAAATCAGACCACATAATATCTTTCTATATGACTGTTCTTATATGACCTAGAATTGATGTTAAGCAAAGTGGTGGTGATGTTTAGTTAGGTGGATTGATGTTTAAGTATTTAAATATCGCTATGTGTATTCACTTTCAACAACACCAGTTTTTCACCAAGTTCTTCTGAAAATGTAAAGATACCCAATCCAATAATATGAGAAGTGATTATGCCTCAAAAGAAACAAATCGGTATCTACGTGTCTTTTTTATCACTAATGAAGAAGTTAAAGTATGCAACATCCGGTCATTCGTTTGGCGACTCCATTTATCCTGACTTCTTTACCGGTGCACTTATTTCAACAATATTTTCATCGTTGAAGGATGGATTGAGTGCTGGTAACCATTTTAATTTGACCGATGGGCAAAGAACTGAGGCAACTATGGCATCCTGAGCTTCTCGCGTTAAGTTGAAACAACTCTGAAATCGGTTCATCAGAACATTGTCGAACTTAGAACGGATTTTCAAACTAAACAACTTTAAGAAATTATTAAGTCGAATTTTCCGGAACTTAAACTTAACCGTTGCTAACTTTGGGAGTAGGTACTCATACTTCATGTCATTTTGAGGTTGCAAAAAATAGAGGGCCTCAGTAATAGGGGATAGAAGTTTAAGGAAGTCATCTAGGTAGTCAAAATCCGAATCGCATACATTCGGAATTTCCATTTTTTTTGCATAGTTCGTCAAGTTCGATTTTATGTGAAATGATGTCCTTTATCGAATCAAAAAGAGAGTTCCACCGAGAAGCAACAGGATATTTGACCTGCGCGCCCAAAATAGAAATGATTTGCCCTGAGGTCTTAGGTTTATTGACTTTGGTCCATAGATTAGAACATTTTTGCTTTACCCTTTGAAATAAATGAAATTAAATTATGTATATATGTACGAGTTATGTATATGTATTATGTATATATATATGAGTTAATATTTGCATTTTAATTTACGTTTTTATGTTTAACTAGCCGATACCCGCGACTACGCCCGCGTGGAAAGACGTCACATTATACCTTATATCCTTCCCCGGGTTTCAAGCTGTTGATGATTAGGTATAGCCTTTCAATTTCTCATATTAATTCTTTAAGGCGTCCCTGTAAACAACTTTTCTGGTTTTTCTTTCTGACTTGGAGATGACCAGGCTATCTGGTGAATTGACTCTGAGCGCGCAATGGGAGAAACAGTCACTCCTCCGATCAACGTTGTCCACTTTCAACTGTCGCTGTACCTTATTGATGTTAATGGCGTATCAAATCTCAACATTTGTGTTAAATTTCAAGTAAATATTTCCATCAAATACATACGTACATACATACAAAGATATCGTGATGAGTGCAGAAAAGCAGCACAAAGAAAAATTAAAAAAACTACACTTGTACAACTGGGCAAAACAAAAACAACACACGATCTCGAAACGATATTTGCCGCTGACTACGATTGCGCATTACTATAAATGGCCAAATTCTAACGCCCTATATCTTGGCGAACAGATCTAATTTTGAAAAACGGTAAAACACGTGATTAATTATTTCTGTTCTAGAATATACCCACAAAATTTCAATTCCAAAATCCAATTTAAATTTTTTTTCGTACGAACTTGAACACCCTGTAACACCCTGTAAAAGCTGAGTTTTGGAAAATTCCTTCTTAGTTAGTGTCTACGCCATAAAAGGAAACTACTGTCCAAATTCCAAGTTTCTATCACCAGCGGTTTGGGCTGTGCGTCTATCTCTGGGTCAATTCATATTCAACTCAATTCAATTTATTAATTTAAACATTAAGTACAAGTAAGACTAGGTCTTTTAAGAGTACTAACAAAAGAAAACAAATTCATACACTTGGTAAATAAAAATATCAATAATAAAGACAATAAAGAAAAGTAAAAAAGAAATAAAGATTCACAAAAATAAATATATACAAAAAAAAAAGGAAGGAGAAAGATAACTAAAAGTAGAAAATGATAGTAACACTTAATAAGAAAAAAAAAAATATTAAGGAGATCGAAGAGGAGGAAGAAGAAGATATTCTACTGTTGTTCTGAGAAGTACTTTAAAATGGCTTTCTTAAAGCATGAGGCTCTCGCTGTTCTTTTAATACATTCAGGCAATGAGTTCCATAGTCTAATTGTATAAGTAAAGAACAGGCGCGTTGAGTTCAGGTAATTAAACGGTTTAATTACAATATTGAACGTTCTGGCAGACTGTGTTAATTGTATCTTCGTAAAAAGATATGCTGGCAATTTAGTATAAATAATTTTGTACAAAAATATACAATTTCTAGCATCAAGAAATTATGCCAATGTGCAGCCTAGAATATTTTTTCGATAGGGCGTTACATCATATCTTCTAAGGCCATACCCATAACGTACCATATTATTAAAAGCTACTTGAAGTTTGTTCATGGACACAGAATCAGGTTTGCAATATATAACTTCTGCATATGTTATAATAGGGACTAACAAGGTGATCCCGGCAATATAAAGTGCAATTTATTTTGTAGCCAAGACTTGTAACCTTGTCTACAAATTGAATTCTGGTAGAAGACAAAAAAATTGGAGGTAAGTCTTCAGTGTTATAAGCTTTTTGTGAAATCAAAATGGCCTGAGACTTAGAAGGATTTAATGTAAGTCCATTTTCAACTGACCATTTGTAGATAGCAAAGCTGTCTTCATTTACTCTATAAAAGAGATCTTCTATCAATCCTAGGG
Organism: Matsumyia berberina; assembly: GCA_917880715.2. Lineage (NCBI taxonomy): Eukaryota > Metazoa > Arthropoda > Insecta > Diptera > Syrphidae > Matsumyia > Matsumyia berberina. Next base: position 94,163,286 of record OU862870.1, read on the forward strand.
TCCTTGAAAAATAAATTTGGACATCGTCTGCATAGAGATGGAAAGATGAGTTTTTACAGTGGTAAGCGAGGTCATTTATAAAGATGCAGAAGAGGACTGGACCGAGAACCGAACCCTGAGGTACCCCTTCTGTCAAATATTTGGTTTCAGATATGCGTTCACCGACTAGAACCCTTTGAGACCGATTTCTTAAGTAGCTAGCAATAAGTTGAACCGCCTTCCTACTAAAACCAAAATAATAGCGTAGTTTTTGACATAAAATATTGTGATTAACCCTGTCAAATGCCTTTGAAAAATCGAGAAGGCATAATACGATTAAATAGCTACGGTCAAACTGTTGTCTGATATCATCTAAGATCTTGGCCATAGCAGTAGCACAACTTTGGTTAGGTCTGAAACCAGACTGAAATGGAGTCAGTAGACAATTACTATCAAGATGACCAAGAATTTGCTTCGCAAGTATCTTTTCAAAGACCTTTGACAGGGTTGGTAATATACTTATTGGGCGATAATCAGAGGGTTGCACAGGATTAGACTTCTTTTCTACAGGTAGAATTTGAGCAGTTTTCCAATTATCGGGAAACGTTGACGAAACTATACTATGATTGATAATGTGAGTTAGTGGTCTTATAATATACGGCAAAATCAACTTTATAAAGCAAAGGGGTATACCATCTTCACCAACAGCATTTGATTTGATACCGTTTACACTTTCAAGCACATCACTCTCAGTAACAGCTTCAAAATCCTTATCAAGAGTTCGACAAAAATCACTATTAGGTGAAAATGTAGGATTAATACTTTCTCTTAATAGAAATGTATCATTGAGAACATTAGGATCCAGGAAGCATTCAACATTTTTTTTCCGACCTAAACCAATTTCTCGTAAGTTGGACCAGATTTTTTTTGAAGTTAATGAAGGTCTAAATTTAGAAGAATAGTAATTCAATTTAGCTTGACGTGTTACATAAATTACAAAATTGCGTGCTTGGCAATAGTCATCCCAGGTTCTAGTTGACGGCCTGTCTTTCCATTTGCAGTAACGTTTTCTACGCTTATTAATAGATTCTAACACTTCAGACGTAAACCAGGGGCATTTACTATTTTTTATTCGAACTGTACGCATCGGAACATGCTGCACCCCGGTCTGAAGAAGTGCTAGCTTATTGTTTACATCTGCTGCATACAGAGTTTAAGTCAATTGATTTAAAATCTCTATATGTAAATGTTAGAGGGGAGGTATGAGAGAAGTCAATATTGTATGTACAAAACAGTAGATCATGGTCGGTTAAACCGTCAAGTGAAATTTGTTGGGAAAGAAGAACATTCGAAGCGTTAAAGACTACGAGTAGGTCAAGAAGGCTTGGACTTACATTAGGTTCGAAACGAGTAGGGAGACTGTTTATGACAGCGAGACCATTTAACGAGAATAAATCTAGAAGTTTTCTTGACAAATAATAATTTTTTAAGAGATCTGTATTAAAATCTCCACATATAATAACGTGTTCGTAGAGTGGGGAAAACTTAATCAATGCGGAAAAGAATGGTTCAGGAGAAAAAATTCTATTGGGGTTGTAAACGCAAGACATAGCACATTTGACATTTCCATCTGATACCTCAAATGCAATAAACTCAATACCCATCGAATCAGATTCGCTAATTACTTTGCAGCGTAAAGTTGATTTGCAATGCACTACCACCCCACCTCCTATTGTATCTGTTATTCTATCATTTCGAAATAATTTATATCCTGGTATATCATAAATATCATTACCAATTTCTGGCTTAAACCAAGTTTCACCTACTTAAATACACTTACACCATTAGCAATTGGTAATTGAATGCTAGTCATGATCATATATATAAGTAAGTGGAACAGGAGAGCAAAACATCATTATTTTAAAAGAGTTATGCACTAAACACCTGAACAACAGTAGAAAAAAAAAGAAGAAGAGAAAATGTTAAAGAAAATCGATAGAATATAAAAAGAGAAAAAAAAAGAAAAAGAGATTAATAATAAGAATATAAAGTACTGGCAGCCCGTCCCGACTTCGTACGGGAACAATTAAGTTATTTGATTATTGCTTTTTGGTATGTTTCGCTTTATTTTACAAAAATATAATAACGTAAAATATCATATCGTCCTGAGCCTACGCAGGTAACGTCTATCTGATGACACGCATTCCATGCCACGTCTTGGAACCCAAGTTGGAGCATGCGTTTGACGTGCCCAAACCATTGAAGTATGGACCGTTCCGTTCGAAACGGTAGTTGGTCGACATTGAGTTCCTTGTATATTTTGATGTTCTTAACTCGATAAACGAACGAATATCTCGAAGAAATCTCATTTCGGTAGCTTATTCTTTCGGTCATTACCCAAATCTCATGACGATAGGTGAGGGTCAGATCAAACACACAAAATTTTAATAACTGAAATTGTAATACATAACTGGAAATTGTTATAACTAAATTGTGGATAAATCAGTACTGCTCCTTCCATCACTCGTGAATATGACCCCAAAATACTTAAACTTCTGAACAGGTTTCGATAGGACTCTACTAATATGCAGTGTGCATTGAACAGGCTTTCAAGATATTACGATTACTTCTGATTTGTTCACGTTTACCGAGCTTCAACACAGACGACTACGAAGCTATCAAGCGCTCACTGAAGTTCGGTCCAGATAGTTCGAAGTAAGTCATCAGTGAAAAGCAGATGGCTTATCCTTAAGTATCACAATGCTAACCGTTCCTCATCACGGTTGCGCTGTAACATCCAATCCATGTACACAATGAAAAGGAGAGGTAACAAAAAGCACCCCTCGCGAAGGCAAACGCCCGCAGTAAAATATGCTTATGTAACGCCATTCATCCACACATCTCCTACAAATTGTGTAGAGAGATCAAATGGCCTTCAAATGAGAACCGTCAATTCCATACTCCTGCAGTTCACTTCAGAGTTTACTGCGAGGGAGCTAATCGCTACTCCAATGGCACACTCCCAGGCCCTCTCAAGTACCGTTCTTAGAATGAATAGCGGTTTGGATGTCTTTCTACCTGGACAAAAGCTGCACTGCTCATCTTCCAAGTTGGATTCGACCACAGTTCGGGCACGCGCTTCCAACAATTAAGCAAAGACTTTTGCAGAAAGAGTTTAAAGAGACATGAACTTATAATTAGAGCAACACCACTCTTATACCATTTTTTGAAAAAGATCACAATCACCTTACTTTGATTATCGCTAGTTGTTTTACCGCAGTCCCATGCTACTCTAATAAGAGAGCCATTTTAGTCACCTGCTGTATAGTGGAATTATTCTCCGCCCAACATAGTCTGCCATCCAATTCCTGTTCGGGATTGAGCAGATCCGAAAAGTTCTCGCTTCATCTGCGCAAGATATCCTTCTCATCGGAAAAAAAGTAAACCATCTTTGGATTTGACTCCTTCAATAATATTTAACTTCCTTCGTCTGAGACAGCGGCGGAAGGCCTGCCAGAACTCCTTCTTTGCAAATCTGTGATCTCGGTCCAGTGTGAAAGTATTCTTTTCGTAAATCCTCATCTACGCAACTGAAAGTTTCCCATTTCCGTTCCCCCTTTACGTGCGCACATACACCGCATCGATCGTTATCACAATACGCATTCCTACATACATAGTGATGTTCACCGGCGTTCCATAAACCTATGTTTCCATAAACCTAGGTTTATGTTAAATGGTAGTTATGTGCATTCAAGAGGACACAAGCGTCCTCAACTAACCTCTGTCTACCAACTCCTACTCTCACCTCCACGAGGTGAACGCTGGGTGCCTAGTACCTCAACTAGAGATAGGGTGCAAGCCCCTGTGGAAGGTTGTTGGTGGTAGCCGTCGAGAGAGGGGGGGGGGGGGGGGAGGGTGTTCACACTAAGGCACTCTCCCTTACATCTGGACGGCAGCGGAAGAACTCCCACGATGGAATCAACGGTGGCGTCTACAGTTCCAGTTAGGTCGGACTACTTGGTGAACACCTTATTTGGGCTACTCGGACCTATTCGGAGCTTCAGGCCAATAAGGATCGGTCTACCCGACCCCTCTTGTCCGAGGGGCACAACAAAGGACCTGGCCCTCCAGGTTGGGGGTTGTGCGTGGGGGTGACAACTCCACCATGGAAAAAAGAGACTGTTCCGAAACAACCACGAGCCTCGGATATGGATGATTTTACTGTTGACAACCCTAGCAAACGGAATAAGGACAATGATTTTCGGTTCTGTACGTGGAATGTTCGCACCCTTAACAGGCCACGTGCAGCCGAACAACTAGCAGAGGCCCTGGACTGCTATAAAGCAGACCTAACCGCCATCCAGGAAGTACGATGGGATGGACCGGGCATAAGAAGGATGCAAAACTGTGACATCTACTACGGAGATTGCTACAGGGAGCAGAAGCAGCGCTTATTCGGATGTGGATTTGTCGTAGGCGGCAGACTTAGGCAACAAGTCTTAAGCTTCCGACACGTAAGCGAACGTCTTATGACAATCCGCATCAAGGCTAAATTTGCCAACATTAGCCTGTTATGCGCTCATGCCCCGACAGAAGACAAGGACGACGCCACCAAAGAACGTTTCTACGAGCTCCTCGACAAAACTTATGAGCAGTGTCCTAGATATGACGTTAAGATCGTGCTGGGCGATTTTAACGCCAAAATAGGAAAGGAGGACATCTTTGGTAGGACAGTTGGTAAGAACAGCCCACATGACACCACGTCCGAAAACGGACTTACGCTAATTGACTTCGCTGCGGGACGGAACGTCACTATAGCAAGCACGTGGTTTCCTCATCTCACTATTCACAAGGGGACATGGCGTTCCCCTGATCATCAAACGGTCAATCAAATTGATCACATTGCGATCGACGCAAGACATGCCTCCAGTGTTCTGGATGTCCGAACGTTCCGAGGGGCCAACATTGACTCGGACCACTACCTTGTTGCAGCCAAGGTACGAATGCGGATATCCAAAGCGCCACAACAAAATAAAATCACTGTGAGAAGATACAACGTCGAACGGCTGCAATCGCAAGAGACTGCCAGACTATTCGCCGAACGCGTATCCCGAAATCTCTCAACAAGTCCTATGTCACCAGCATCAAATGTTGAAGACCAGTGGCAACGCTGCCAACAGGCCATCAAAAACGCCGCAACTGATGTGCTGGGTTTCACACGACCACCACCCCGAAACCCCTGGTTTGACGACGAATGCCGGCAAGTGCATGCAGCCAAACAAGAAGCATATAAAGCGGCGCTGCAGAGAAGGACGAGAGCTGCTCGTGAGCTCTACGAGCAAAAAAGACGGGAAGAACACCGACTTCTCCAAAAGAAAAAGAAAGAGCATGAGAAGCGCGCGATCAAGGAAATTGAGAGATTGTACTCCAGGAATAACGTACGGAAGTTTTACCAAAGGGTAAAAAGAACGTGTCACGGAAGCAGAACCCGTACGGAAATCTGTAGAGATGAAGAAGGAAACCTCGTAGTAGAGTCACAGTCGGTGCTGAGAATTTGGAAAAACTATTTCTGCAGACTGTATAACGGCGACGAAGGCCAACATCCCGCTGTCAGGCAGAACGGACCATTCAACCTAGACGATGATAGCCAAAATTTCCGTCCACCTGACCAAAACGAAGTGCGGAAAGCAATATCTAAACTAAAATCCAACAAGGCTGCTGGACCCGACGGCCTTTCGGCCGAGGTATTTAAAGCAGCTGGAAATGACCTGGTAGAGAGCGTACACCAACTCATTTCTAAGATTTGGTCAGATGAGTGTATGCCCGATGAATGGAATCTCAGCATCGTTTGCCCGATCCACAAAAAAGGAGACCCCCTCAACTGCGCCAACTACAGGGGTATCAGCCTCCTCAACATCGCGTACAAGATTTTATCTGCCATACTGTGTGAACGCCTGAAACCTTTTGTCAACAACCTGATTGGCCCCTATCAGTGCGGTTTTAGGCCAGGAAAGTCCACAATTGACCAAATTTTCACATTTCGGCAGATCCTGGAAAAAACCCAAGAAGTCCAAATCGATACCCACCACCTCTTCATCGATTTTAAAGCCGCCTATGACAGCATTTATAAAGACGAGCTGTATAGAGCCATGTCTAGTTTTGGCATCCCTGCTAAACTCGTCCGTCTGTGCAGGATGACGATGGAGAATTCTCGCTGCTCCATCAAGATCGGTAACGATCTTACCGAAGCTTTTGATGTCCAAAAAGGTTTTAGACAAGGAGACGCGCTGTCATGTGACTTTTTCAACATCATACTTGAACGAATTGTGCGAAACTCTCAAGCCAACACCGGAGGCACAATATTTCATAAATCTGTTCAACTGCTCGCGTACGCTGACGATATTGACATTATAGGCAGAACGCAGCGAGCTGTCACCGGTGCTTTCGCGAGTATAGAGACAGAAGCGGCCAAAATGGGTTTAACGGTAAACGAGGGCAAAACTAAGTATTTGCTGTCAACAAGAAGGGACACCCAACACCGACGAATTGGACAGAACGTCACAGTTGATAGCTATAACTTCGAGGTAGTAAGGGATTTTGTCTACCTTGGCTCTGCTATTACCTCCGATAATGACACCACGTCGGAAATCAAACGCTGTTTCTTCGGGCTAAGAAGTCAATTGAGTAGTAAGGCCCTATCCCGAAGAACTAAGGAGACTCTGTATAAGACCTTAATCATCCCTGTCCTGCTTTATGGCGCTGAAGCATGGACACTGTCGAAAGCGGATGAAAATATCCTTGGTTGCTTCGAGCGAAAAATTCTTCGGAAGATATTCGGTCCCGTGTGCGTTGACGGGCTTTGGAGGAGAAGATTTAACCACGAACTATACGAGCTGTACAGCGACATCGCCCTGGTCAAGAAGATACGTATCCATCGGCTAAGATGGCTGGGGCATGTAGAGCGAATGGACACCACCGCTCCGGCACGCAGAGTCTTCGAATCCAACCCGGAGGGACAACGCAGTAGAGGAAAACCTCGCCTAAGGTGGCGCGCACAAGTAGAAGGCGACCTCAACCAACTTGGCGTGCGCAACTGGAGGCAGTTAGCTAAGGACCGGGATAACTGGAGAGGCTTGTTGGTTGAGGCCCAGGTTCACCCCGAACTGTAGCGCCACCTAAGTAAGTAAGTAAGTGATGTTCACCGTTAAAGTCCGTTCTAAATATTGGTGAAAGAATTTTTGAAATCGGATGAGTAGTTTCGAAGATTACTTCCTACATACAAACTTACAAACTTTACCTCTTTATAATATTATTAGTAATTAGTAATATTAGTAATTAGTAATTAGTAATTAGTATAAGTATATTAGTATGATAGGTGTTGATGACATCAACAAAAAATATAATTTGATAATATGCATAAAAGCATATTTTTTATCATATTACGGCAATTGCTTACATTAGCAAATTTTCATTTTTGTTATTTCCCCTTTTTGATTTGTCGCACTTTTAATGCTTAGGTTATCAGAATTTTGTTATTTAAGAGCACGAAAATAAAGAATATGATTGATTGTGTTGTGATCAATCGAACCAAGCCTTTTTGTTCTACCTACTGTGAGGCTGCATTAGGCGATTGAGTTAAAATCTAAACTGAGATTGATTTTCAATAGGTATTTTAAAATAACACTGGTCTACAAATTTTGACTTTGAAAAAGTATTCTCCATGTAAAGTAGTTTTTTTGATTAATTTTGCCATGTTGATTATGAAAATAATAATAACATTTAAAAATTAGTTTCAGTTTTGTAAAAAAAAATCTCATTTCATTGCAAAAATTAACATTTCCTCGTACATTTACCTACTCAATAGAAAAATTGTATGGTGAAAATTTAAACTAATTAACGACTTTTACTTATGGACGTGTATTCAGTATGGGTAGACGAGCAAAAATTAGTTAAAAATATTTCGGATACTTTTTCACTGTAGACTAGTGTAATTACTGATAAAAATAAAAATAAGAATTGCATCCAATAACGTCATCGCATCAGTGTTCTTCAGACACTGCAGCAGCAGTCAAATCCGCAACAGTCCCAATAGGTATGCTTCTACCACTAGCATTTGTTTTGACAAACACAGATCCAAACATGGTGTATACTGCAGTCAGCTGATTATTGCGCTTCAAAGCAAGTGCATGTTGTAGGATTGCACGATTTTTCCTGGTTAGACTATCGTTGATGTAAACAATGCCTTCCCGCTCCAGTCCAAAATCACGCAGGCAGAGTTGTTTACCTTTTTGCTTTCTGTAATTAGCGGCTAGTTTTAAAACAGCATTTCTCTCTTGCGGACAGTTAAATTTTATTATAACAGGAGTGTCTGATTTAGTTGGACGAAAAATGTGTTTTAAGACAGGCGGGTTGCAGTCAATTGTATAACAAAGTCGATTAAACATGCTTTTGAGATTCTCTTCAGGCTGTTCTGGAATCCAAAATAAGACGGCATCAGCTGCAATGTTTCTCTTTTCCAGCACATCAAGTTAATTTTGCAGCGAGCGGATCTCTACACTGAGTGTCCCATTACGGTTTGCAATTGCATTATGAGTGGCTTCAACTCTCTCAACACGCTCTATAACGTTAGTGATGTCATTGTCTAAGGCTCTAAATCGATCGGACCAAGATTGCTGAATCATCTCTATTGTGGAGAGGTAATCATTTCGGATGGTGTTTGATTCCTCTGTTATATGATCAAAAATCAAGATGCGGTGCTTTTTCAACCGCTCATCGAGCATTTCCAAAGTGAAACTTGAACAAGTAACACTGCTTTTACTTGGCGTCTGTGAACATATTAGTGTTAGTGTTGAGTCCACTTTATTTTGTTGCAGTTGCGTGAGTGTTGAGTGGTCAGTCAGTCAGTCAGTCAGGACAAAGAGTTTTATAGGTGTAGATACAAATTGATATACATATTTTACTTTAAAATGCTGTTGTTGTTCGACCGTTGTAACAGAAGCACATAAAGTTTAACTTCTATATATACAGGGTTTTGCAATAAGAGCGCTACAAAAGTTTTTTTAAATAAAACAAAAACGGTTTTGGATATCAATGAAATTCTTTATTCCTGTGAAAGTACGTTCGATGCCATTATGTATGGAACTCGATTTCTTTTGCATGGCCACCACGGGCACGCTTGCTGAAGTCCAGACGCTGAACCCAATTTTCGACGGTTTTCAAGCATAAATCGGCCGATACTGCTGCAATTTCACGTTCGATACTCATACGAAGTTCATCAATCGTCGCTGGCTTGTTGGCATATACCATAGACTTGACGTATCCCCACAGGAAATAGTCTAACGGCGTCAAATCGCACGACCGAGGCGGCCAAGCGACTGGACCATTTCGTGAGATAACACGTTCTCCAAACTTGGTTTCCAATAAATTGATTGTGACATTCGCTGTGTGGCGTGTGGCGCCGTCCTGTTGGAACCACATGTCCTCCAAGTCCATATCATCCAATTGGGGCCAAAAATATTCGGTTATCATTGAACGGTAGTGATCCCCATTCACAGTAACGTGCCGGTCTTGATCATCACGGAAGAAGTACGGCCCAATGACGCCGCCGGCCCATAAACCACACCAAACCATAATTTTTTCGGGATGCAATGATGACTCATGGAGTACGTGTGGATTGCTGCCTAACCAATACCACATATTTTGTTTATTGACGAAGCCATCCAGCCAGAAATGAGCCTCATCGCTGAAGATGATTTTTCGATGAAAATCCGAATCAATTTCAAGTTGTTGCTCAGCCCAATTCACGAACATACGACGCTTCTAGTGGTCAAGCGGCTTCAGTTCTTGCGTCAATTTAATCTTGTAAGGATGTAGGCCAAGATCTTTTCGCAAAATTCGCCACAACGACGTCACAGAGATGCCCAACGCTTGAGAACGACGTGTGAGAGACACATTTGGGCTTTCTGCAACTGAAGCCTTAGCGGCAGCAATATTCTCGACACTACGGGCACTTCTTTGTCTCACTGGCACGGGAACATTTTGTACTGTGCCTGTGGATTCAAATTTTTCCACTAGACGCTCAATTGTTGATCTGCTAGGACGATTATGACGACCATAAATTGGACGTAGCGCTCTTAACGTTGAGGCCACTGACTCCGAATTTCGGCAGTAAATTTTAATAATTTCGACTCGTTGTTGGCTCGTATATCTTTCCATCATGAAATGGCAAACCTTACTGAAGAGAAATGTCAAAAAACCGCAAGAAAAATATGGCGTCGTTTGCTGTCCCTGTCGCTCTACTTTTGTAGCGTCCCTATTGCAAAACCCTTTATTAGACTCTTTGTCCTGACTGACTGACTGACCCAGAGATAGACCCAAAGCCCAAACCGCTGCATATAGGGGTATGTCTCGAAAAACCGCTCAAAAATCAATGTTGCAAAATGTAGAGTTGAGAAATAATTTTTTTCCTAGCTGTAGTTAAATACCCATGGAACAATGTACCGTTGTTTGTTTTTATTTTTATGCACACACTTCGCCACAGTATCAGTTGAAAGTCATCGATCGTAAGCTTGCATTGTGAATCTGTTGATTTGTGTGAAAAATCGCACTGCTAAATAATTAAGTTTTTATTTTTTTTATATTGTGAACAAAGTTTTTTGTTATGGAGGAATCAACTACAGGTGTGTACTTTATTATGAAGCTATTCTTATGATTATTGGAGCTTTAATTTAATAGATATTGGATTTATTTGAAATGTACATACATATGTAAAAGGGAATGTTTTTCTTTTGTTTTTTTTTTCTCTTAATGAGCCTTTTGTTATATAATTCGGTGTTGTTCGGTAAGTTTTTTGGTATCGGCTTATAGAGCAAGATGTCAAGAAGCAGTAACAAAAAAATATTGAGATTTGATACGCCATAAACATCAATAAGGTGCAGGGACAGGTTTGAAAGTGGACAATGTGGATCTGAGGAGTGACTGTTTCTCCCATAGCACGCTCAGAGTAGAGCTGTGTCAATCGTTCAAGTATTGGTTTCAAAAATTATTCGGTATTCCCAATCAATCATTCAATCGTTCAATGACAGATATACAATTTCACTTCATTTCATTTCAATTCAATCAAAAATCCCAATCAGAAGACTTTCGTTCATTTTAGTATTGGATAGAGACAGACAGATTGTATTGATAGTGTAGAGTGAATACGGATGAACGATTTCGGTCAAATGGTTCATATTTTCTTGCTGTTCCTCTTTTTCATTCAATTTCTGTTTCGTTCTTTCTTAACTTGTTAGTCGAAAGAACCAAATCGGTCACGCAAAAGTATTGAGTTTATGAATGACTAGCTGACCCGTGCTCGCCTTGCTTCGCCCTAATATGCCCGTGTGCTGTTTTGTTAAGTATATTAAAACCCATTATAAGCATATGTTTATAATTTATATGAAAATATTAATGGACCTCAAATGAACGCGTTGTTGTTAAAGTAACATAAAATAATTGCATAGTTTTTATTAATTTGACGAACTCAACCAAATATGTATGTACATACGTACTATATGCACTGAATATTATTTAAAATCTTCAATAAGTGTTAAGTTCATACCAGTGGGTAAAGATTTAAAAATTAGTAAAATTCAGAAGACTGTGTATATTAAAATAGTACGTACTTATTGTATATGGTATTGGTACAAAAAGTGGAAATTTTGTATGGGGATTCTATAACGGGACCCCAAATCTTGTTGCTCAAAAGTTCATTTTGTCTCAGAGTTTTAACGCATTCATTTTTGTTTTCCTGTTGAACATACTCTTTTCGCAAAATAAAAGAAGGGAAAGAAAAGAGATGAACAGAAACTCGTTTCCAGTGTGACCATTAGCTTAAAAATATTTTACTTATTCTGAAAAAGTTGTTGCGTTAAAATAACGCAGCAAAAATCCCAGTCCGCTCCATCCCTCCCCATCACCATTTCCGGCCTTTTTGTCTCTTTCAGTCCGTTGTCCTCTTGGGACTATGACTCAGCGGGAATATACTAGGATTCTTCAAATCCAGTGCTCTCGCTTTGGCATATGTTCGGAGGGGATAACAAAGCAGGTACCCCGGACCCAGAGCCAGACGGACGGTCTGGAAGCTCTTTTCGGACGGACGGTCCGCCCCCCTTTGCCACCCTGGAAGACCTCTATAACCGGACGGACGGTCCGCAACGCCCTTATACGAAAGGCTGAGAGCCCAACCTAAAACCTATTGTTTGTTTGAAGACGCCGACATTAATTGATATTGTAAACTCCCCCCTCCCCCACATATAATACATATACTTTCATTTTGTTAGGGAAAGTTCTCGATTCCCCTGCGGCTCATTTAGCCCTTGTCTTGACATCTGCGCGAAAGCTTATCCGCGCCCCAATCTTTGATTATCTATTATTATCTATTTATCTGTGCTTAGGAATTTTGAATGAGGCTCATAGCGTAAATGTGGATCTCCGGCTGGGAGGGGACCCGAACCCAAGCAGTCCCCGTCTAACCATACGTGACAACCTGACGATCGTGAGAGACGCTGAATGCTGAATGGGAGCCGCTGATGGAGAAGCTGTCGGAACTCTGGATGTGATTCCCTTTGTTCTGACAGCTGAATCAAGAGAAGTCAGCGGCGGGGCGGATTCAGCTTAAGCTAGAATAGCTGAGTTCGTCCCATGTGTGAATGTGTGTGTGCGAGCGTGAGTGATCGACAGAACGGAGACCGACACTCTATAGCCGACCATTGGACAAGCGAGAAGAGTTCCAGAGTGGAAGCAAAACACAAAGCAAACGAAGACAGAGAAAATAAAAGAAAAGGAGACAGAATTTAATACAATATCAAAAAAAACGAGATACACAGAAACAGATCGAGAAGACGGAAAACAACAACCAAGAACAACCTAGAACAACCCGAAGAACGGACTGACTGTGGCGGAGAGGATCCCACCCCATCCCCGGAGATAGCCTGGAGAGCCCCATAGCATAGATAAGTAGAGTGGTTTGTGGTAGTTTTTTTGTGAGTGCATTTTGCTAGTGATTTTTCTGATTTTGGTGATACCCCCTAAAGCCCCTTGTGAGGGTTCGTTATTTAATCCCCGGATAAGCCTTCGCCCCCCCGTTTGTTTTACTGTAGCGCATTACCGGCTACATTGTACCGTCGTGACCCCGTTGTCTGAGTTCCGCAAGGGAATCCGGAACTTACCCGTTGGGCCAAGTTCCGTGGCTTCTAATTCTTGATTAACCGAACTTTCTTTTGATTTCTTTTGTTTTGCATTGGCCGATTATTTTGTCATCCCCCCAAGTGAGAAAAAAATATAAATTTTAATTTTTCTTCCCCATCTGGGACACCCACCAAACAATTCTTTTCCTTCTACGAGTTTTCGCAGTTTCTACAAAAAAAATTGCATGGCGCCCTTAACCCCTTTCTTCCCCTCTCTTTCGAACCCGACCCAGCTGAGCAGCCGGTGGTTCAGCAAGATCGTTGCTGCCGGTGTTGGGAATTCTCGTGTTTACTTTCGCGCACCGGGATTTCTCAACAAATTGACGCCCGAACGTGGGGCCTTCTTTTTTCACTGATCGAGAATAATCTGTTTATTTACCCTGTGTCTGTGCACCCAGTGTCTATTCTGTGGGAAGTGTGTTTTGTGTTTCTGTTTCAAACAGATTAATCGGCTTTGGTTTTTTCAGATTGAAAAGTTAAGTAAAGTGCAAGTGACAGTGTTGCAGAAGAGGAACCCCATTTTTACATCTCCACCCGTCACCAGTGGGCTTCATAGGAAAAAAAAAACATCGCTGGAATCTGCATCGGAACTTCTTGGTAATCAAGGTATTCACCTTGACCACAAGTAGGTGTATTGTGCTCTTTTGTTTTTATTTAATTTCAATTCTTTGTTATATACATCATACAATCATTGTCCATATTTGACTTTTTTCCTTGTGGAATTTTTTTTTTATTTTTTTTATTATTCTTGTGTTTACATTTTTTTTTCTTCTCTTGTTCCTTTTGTGACATTTCATATTTTTCTTTTTCGTGAGAGAGAGAGTACTTTAGTACGGAGGTGTACTAAAGTAGCAAATCAGTGCCCCCCAAACTTTTTTTACTTTTATTATATTTGCTTGTGGTAAAACTTTTCGAAACATTAAGTTTTCTTCTTCTCTGTTTACCGATTTTTGGTTTTTTTAATTTTTTTTTTTGTGAAATTTTAAGAATTTTGTTTCCTCCTTTTCTTCGTTAGAGATCTTCGTTTTTTTTGTAGTTTTTTGACGTTATTTTTGTGGGACATTTTGTTTTTTTACGATGGAAATTAATAGGTTATCACAGGAAGAGCTGGCCTACGAAATGGCATATCGCGGTTTAGCAGCTAAATCCGTCGACAGGATGAGGAAGTCGCTACGGGCGGCCCGTGTTCTAGAACGACGGGGGTCCGCGGACGTGGTGGACTATCCATTCTCCTTCGACGACGACACCCAAGCCGTCCAGAAAAAGATTCTGGAGATAGAAGGCTTGCTGGTGAATGCACCCCTGCGCGGATCAACGGATTACCTTAAGGTAATAACCAAAATTGAGTGGGCCACAGCGAGGATCGGGAGATCGCGCCCAGAATCAAAAGAGGAAGAAGCAGAGAAGCGCAACATAAGGACGGAGCTTATGTTGTTGCTAGCCAGCCTAGAGGACGACGCGGGAACAAGCGAAGAAGCAGAGGAAACGGAACATCCCGTTCCGCAACGAGCAGCCACACAACCCCCTTCGCCACTATCGTCTGCCATTGCACTTGAGAGGGTCTCAAGCGCAATCGATAGTGAGCGATCCAACCGTGTGGTTGCACCGATCGAGCGTTTTGAAAACTTATCCAAGTGGGATTTGAAGTTTTCAGGAGAGCGATGTGGGGCTTCCATAAACTCTTTCTTGGAAGAGTGGAGGAGTTGAGGGAAGCCAGGGGAGTCAGCGAGACTCAGCATTTTAGGTCTTCGGTGGAATTATTCAACGGGAAGGCGCTTCTATGGTTTAGGTCGATTAGGAGGACTGTAAATTCTTGGCAGGAGTTGGTTAGGGAGTTGAGGTTGGAGTTTCTTCCACCCAACTATGATGATCTCTTGATGGAAGAGATAAGGCGTCGTACCCAAGGGAAGGAAGAGTCCATTGGTGTGTATGTTGCCATCATGCAGAGCATGTTTGGCAGACTCTCCGAACCGTTGTCGGAGAGATGGAAGTTGGGGATAGTACAAAGGAACTTAGCTCCTTTCTACCAGACGCAACTGGGGTTGGCAGACCCAAAGTCCATTATGGACTTGGTAGCGTTGGGTAGGAAGTTGGAATCAGTTCGGGCCAATGTTGACGCCTTTGTACCCCCACCTTCCTCGCGTTCCCGAAATCTTTTGGAACCTGACTTGGCCTATTTGGCAGTCGAGGAACCACCCTTATCCGTGTCTGTCGTGAGTAGGGAACCTCAGCCGGTTAGGCGGTTGAGGTGTTTCAACTGTAACAGGGAAGGTCATTTCGCAAATACTTGCTCCGCTCCTAGGAGATGCTTAGGTTGTGGCCAGATACATAGGTGTCATACGTAGGGATTGTCGGAACTGCTCGGG
This sequence comes from Matsumyia berberina, assembly GCA_917880715.2. NCBI lineage: Eukaryota > Metazoa > Arthropoda > Insecta > Diptera > Syrphidae > Matsumyia > Matsumyia berberina. The sequence goes on from OU862870.1 coordinate 94,178,857, forward strand.
AAATGGGCAGCGGACTCTTGTGTCGGCAGGACAAGAGGTCCGAAGACGTTAGTTAGGTTGCCTGCTGGCAACCAGTTGGCGTTGAACGAGGAGGTCGTTCAACTCGGTTTCACACTTGAGGCAGGGAAGGATGACGTACGCCCGTATTTAGGAGTTAGCATTTATGGTGTTAGGTTGGTAGGGTTATTAGATTCGGGGGCGTCGCGTACGATCATCTGTAGGGATGGTTGGAAGATTTTGAAAGAGTTAGGGCTTAAATTAGAGAAGGCAAAAGTTTGTAGGGTAGCTTTAGCAGATGGTGCAGGGATAGAAGTAGTAGGTTGTGTGTCTTTGCCGTTTGTAGTGCAGGGAAAATCGGTGTTGCTGGAATGTCTTGTTATTCCAACTCTTCCACACGTCCTGATATTGGGTGCCGACTTTTGGGCCCGAACGGGAATCGTCCCGGATTTGAGATCAGGCGAGTGGAACTTTTCGAATCAAGCCGGCGTGGCTTCGATTTCAGCGATCCAAGAGAGATCGGAGTTGGATGAGTCGCAAGACAGACAACTAGCAACATTCGTGGAAAAAGTATTCAAGGACATGCCAGAGGGCATTGGCTGCACACATTTGGTGGAACACAAGATTAGGACGGCGTCTGAACCAATCAAGCAGCGGTATTATCCGGTTTCACCTGCGGTTCAGCGCCATATAGATAAAGAGTTAGGAGATATGTTGAGTGCAGGGATAATAGAAAAGTCTAGTAGTCCATGGGCTTCACCCATCGTGATGATTAGGAAGAAAGATGATACGTTTAGGTTTTGTGTAGATTATAGGAAGTTAAATAAGGTTACTGAACGGGACGCATACCCTCTCCCGTATATCTCCGCTACCCTGGACAAGCTCAGGGATGCAAAATATCTGTCTTCGTTGGACATTAAGTCCGCATATTGGCAGATCCCTGTTGAGGAGAAGTCGCGGCCGTACACCGCTTTTACAGTCCCCAATCGAGGACTCTTCCAATTTAAGAGGATGCCATTCGGGTTACACAACGCCCCAGCGACATGGCAGAGGTTTATAGATACCGTGCTGGGTGCTGATTTGGAACCTCATGTTTTCGTGTACCTGGATGACATCATCATAGTCACCAATTCTTTCCAACAACACCTGGAAATTTTGGAAGAAGTCTTCAAGCGATTGTGTGTGGCAGGTCTAAGAGTTAGCAAGGAGAAGTGTAACTTTTGTAGGTCGTCATTGAAATTTTTAGGATATGTAGTGGATCGCAATGGGTTGCATGTGGATCCAGAGAAAGTAGAGAGTATGGTTAGGATTCCCGCACCAAAGAATGTTAAGGAGGTTAGGAGCTTTATCGGAACGGTTTCCTGGTATAGGAGATTTGTACCAAACTTTGCAGTTTTGGTAAAACCGTTATCCGATTTGCTAAAGAAAAGTAGTAAGTTCAATTGGTCTGAAGAGTGCGAGGGGAGTTTCCGAAAGGCAAAGGAGTGCCTGGTGACTGCCCCGATTCTAACCTGCCCGGATTTTGAGCGCCAGTTTGTTGTTCAGACAGACTCTTCGGACTATGGGGTTGGAGCAGTACTCAGTCAGACATTTGAAGAGGGAGAGAAAGTAATTTGTTATCTAAGTAGGTCGTTGAATAGGAACGAGAGGAACTATTCAACCACGGAGAAGGAGTGTTTAGCTGTGCTGTGGGCGATTGAAAAGTTGCGCCCGTATATCGAAGGTGTTCGGTTTACGGTCCTGACAGATCATCACTCACTAGTATGGCTGAGTAACCTCAAGGATCCGTGTGGTAGGTTAGCGCGTTGGGCGGTTAGGTTACAGCAATTCGACTTCGAAATTGTGCATCGGAAGGGAAAGGAACATGTCGTTCCCGACATGCTCTCTAGGAACGTTGCGGTTGTAGCGGGAATAGATGAGCAGAGTTCTGATCCCTGGGTCGCCAAGATGATCGCAAAAGTAGAGTCTAATCCGTTGGCTTATCCCGCCTGGAGGGTAGAGTAGGGAATTTTGTATAAATTTGTTAGGGCCAGTCATGTGGTTGTCCATGACAGTAGTTCAGAGTGGAAACAAGTAGTTCCAAAGTTAGATAGGATTAGGGTTTTGAAAGAATGCCATGACAATCCGTTAGCAGGGCATATGGGGGTTAGGAAAACTTTTGTCAGAGTAGGAGCTCGGTACTACTGGCCTAAGATGAGGTCAGATATTACCAAATATGTTAGGAACTGTAAGGTTTGCCAAAGTGTGAAGCCGGTGAACGATAAGCCAGCTGGTTTGATGGTAGAAAGGAAAGGGATTTCGAATCCCTGGGAGATGATCTGCGTGGACTTGGTAGGTCCACTTCCGAAATCGAGTAGGGGTTTCTGCTACATCTTAACCGTGGTTGACTACTTTACCAAATTCCCCTTGTTGTTCCCCTTGAGGTCTGCGACTGCATCCGCTATATGTAGGGATTTAGAAGATAGTGTTTTTCTGCTCTTCGGCGTACCCAAGGTAGTGGTATGCGACAATGGTCCTCAGTTCCGGAGCAAGGAACTGAAGTCGTTGTGTGCAAAGTACGGGGTGGATATTAAGTTCACCGCCCACTACCACCCCCAGGCTAATCCGGCTGAGAGGATTAACCAGATTATTAAGACCACGTTACGAGCCTACGTGTCTGATAATCACCGGACTTGGGATTCTCATCTGGCGAAGGTTGCATGTTGCATACGCACCTCGCAGCATGACGTGTTAGGAGTTACCCCGTATTATGCTAACTTTGGGAAGGAGATGGTCACTTATGCGGGCGGCCGTGTTTGGGCACCCATAAGTCGAACCAGTGAGTCTGATAGGGCGTTAGGAACGGTAGCTAGGGACATGTCTGAGCTAGGGAAGCGGTTCAACGAACTTAGGGCTGACATCAGTAGGAAGTTGGCAACGGCAAGCAAGCAGGCATCGAAGTCATACAACCTGCGGCGGAGAGACATGCAATATCTCCCCAACGAGTTAGTATGGCGGAGGAATTTCATCCTTTCCGATGCAGCCAACTACTACGTTGCGAAGTTAGCCCCGAAGTATGTTGGACCTTTTAGCATAGCTAGGAAGGTATCTCCGTGGACTTACGTACTCATCGACGACACCGGAAAAGAACGTGGAACATGGCACGTAAAGGATTTGAAGCCATACAACGACGAACCACAAGACCCATAGACGTACAGCGACGTGATTGCCCCGAGCGAGGAGCTCGCCTTTGCCCCATGTAGTCTGTTGTTTACCCCGCCTGTAGTTTCCTTGACTTGCCTTCTGAAATGTGTAGGCACATTTCCCAGGAGGTAAGGGTGGGGTTTGTTGCGTTAAAATAACGCAGCAAAAATCCCAGTCCGCTCCATCCCTCCCCATCACCATTTCCGGCCTTTTTGTCTCTTTCAGTCCGTTGTCCTCTTGGGACTATGACTCAGCGGGAGTATACTAGGATTCTTCAAATCCAGTGCTCTCGCTTTGGCATATGTTCGGAGGGGATAACAAAGCAGGTACCCCGGACCCAGAGCCAGACGGACGGTCTGGAAGCTCTTTTCGGACGGACGGTCCGCCCCCCTTTGCCACCCTGGAAGACCTCTATAACCGGACGGACGGTCCGCAACGCCCTTATACGAAAGGCTGAGAGCCCAACCTAAAACCTATTGTTTGTTTGAAGACGCCGACATTAATTGATATTGTAAACTCCCCCCTCCCCCACATATAATACATATACTTTCATTTTGTTAGGGAAAGTTCTCGATTCCCCTGCGGCTCATTTAGCCCTTGTCTTGACATCTGCGCGAAAGCTTATCCGCGCCCCAATCTTTGATTATCTATTATTATCTATTTATCTGTGCTTAGGAATTTTGAATGAGGCTCATAGCGTAAATGTGGATCTCCGGCTGGGAGGGGACCCGAACTCAAGCAGTCCCCGTCTAACCATACGTGACAACCTGACGATCGTGAGAGACGCTGAATGCTGAATGGGAGCCGCTGATGGAGAAGCTGTCGGAACTCTGGATGTGATTCCCTTTGTTCTGACAGCTGAATCAAGAGAAGTCAGCGGCGGGGCGGATTCAGCTTAAGCTAGAATAGCTGAGTTCGTCCCATGTGTGAATGTGTGTGTGCGAGCGTGAGTGATCGACAGAACGGAGACCGACACTCTATAGCCGACCATTGGACAAGCGAGAAGAGTTCCAGAGTGGAAGCAAAACACAAAGAAAACGAAGACAGAGAAAATAAAAGAAAAGGAGACAGAATTTAATACAATATCAAAAAAAACGAGATACACAGAAACAGATCGAGAAGACGGAAAACAACAACCAAGAACAACCTAGAACAACCCGAAGAACGGACTGACTGTGGCGGAGAGGATCCCACCCCATCCCCGGAGATAGCCTGGAGAGCCCCATAGCATAGATAAGTAGAGTGGTTTGTGGTAGTTTTTTTGTGAGTGCATTTTGCTAGTGATTTTTCTGATTTTGGTGATACCCCCTAAAGCCCCTTGTGAGGGTTCGTTATTTAATCCCCGGATAAGCCTTCGCCCCCCCGTTTGTTTTACTGTAGCGCATTACCGGCTACATTGTACCGTCGTGACCCCGTTGTCTGAGTTCCGCAAGGGAATCCGGAACTTACCCGTTGGGCCAAGTTCCGTGGCTTCTAATTCTTGATTAACCGAACTTTCTTTTGATTTCTTTTGTTTTGCATTGGCCGATTATTTTGTCATCCCCCCAAGTGAGAAAAAAATATAAATTTTAATTTTTCTTCCCCATCTGGGACACCCACCAAACAATTCTTTTCCTTCTACGAGTTTTCGCAGTTTCTACAAAAAAAATTGCATGGCGCCCTTAACCCCTTTCTTCCCCTCTCTTTCGAACCCGACCCAGCTGAGCAGCCGGTGGTTCAGCAAGATCGTTGCTGCCGGTGTTGGGAATTCTCGTGTTTACTTTCGCGCACCGAGATTTCTCAACAAAGTGGAATATTTGTTTTCCAGTTTAGTATTTTTATGTTCCACATTTAAATTCTACATACATAGGAAAATAAATTTTTTTATTTTTTTTTTCCGGTGTAGGTGAAAATCTTGCATAGACACTATGAGGACCGCAGACGCGTGCTCATAGTAGTGTGAGATTCTTACTCACTTAAAAACACCTCCCTTCGATATAAACTTGTTTGTTACTACAACTAAGTAAGGACTTATCAAGCAATTTTTTTATCAGAAATAGAGACGTTTGGCAGGTGCCTTTCCAATGAAAGTTCCTGCATGTTCCGCTATTTAGGCGCGGTTAATTTTTATCGTGCTAAGTCAAAAGGTTTGGTACTTTGTAGACGGCGCAATACATTTCTTACATCCAGGACTGTATTATTAACGTGTTCGCTTATTCGATTTTTGTGCTTTCGCGCGAAGTTTTTAATTTCATTTTCGACTGTAGGAATTCCGAGATCTCTATGTATATCATCATTTCTTACGTACCACGGTGCATTGACAATTTCTCTTAGCACTTTATTTTCAAAAGTTTGTAAAATATTGGCGTACAACCCCAGAGTTGTGTACCATATGTCCACACCGGCTTTATCACTTGCTTATATAACAGCAGCTTGTTCTCAGTATTGAGCTTGGAATGTTTCCCAAGTAACCAATACATTTCTCTAAATTTGTTATCGAGTTCTTTACGTTTCTTTTTCACATGCGACTTCCATTTTAATTTAGCGTCGAGTGTCATTCCGAGGTATTTAGCCTCTTTTGCGAAGGGAATACGAACCGAGTTTATAAGGATAGGTAAATTGTTTAAACTTACAAGAAAGTGAAGTTTACATGGACAGATTTGGTTTCGTTGAGGGCGATCCGCCAAGCCTTTGTCCATTCGTTTACACTATTCACAGCGTTTTGTAGTTTATCTGTCGTTTCTTCGATCGTTTTGCCAATTGCTAAAATAGCAGTATGATCGGCAAACGTAGCTAGAGCGGTGTCTTCTTCTTGCGGTATATCACGGGTATACAGAAGCGGACCAAGGACACTTCCTTGGGGTACGCCGGCTGTAATTTCTTTAAACTGCGAATATTCGTTTCCGTGTCTGACACGGAAGATTCTATTCCCGAGATATGTTGTCAGTATATTATATAGGCGTGCAGGCAGAACCTGACGTAATTTAAACTTCAAGCCTTCATGCCACACCTTATCAAAGGCTTGCGAGACATCAAGAAATACGCTTGAGCAGATCTTCTTTCCTTCAAGAGCTTTTTCTATTACGTCAGTGATTCTATGCACCTGATCAATAGTTGAGTGTTTGGTTCTGAACCCAAACTGGTGATCAGGGATATGATTCTGATCCTCGATGATCGGCTGTAAGCGCTTGAGCAATATTCTCTCGAAGATTTTAGAAATTATTGGGAGCAGCGAAATGGGTCTATAAGATTTCTTGTCACTCGGCGGTTTTCCTGGTTTAAGAATCATTATGACTTCCGCAATTTTCCATTGGCTCGGGACATATTCTAAGCTAAGCGCAGCATTTATAATATAGAGAAGCTTGATTAAGGCTTTTCTAGGCAGCATTTTTAAGACTTCTCCCGTTATGAGGTCGTAACCAGGAGCTTTTTTTGGTTTTAGTTTTTTTATTTCTTGCGTGAGTTCTGCTAGCGTTGCACTTGTTATTGTGTAAGTGTCAGGTGTTATCTCGCGTTCAGTATTTCGAATAAGAGCTCGGCCATCGAATGGCTTTAATGTTTCTTCCAGATGGGCGGCGAAAATATCCGCTTTTTCTTTGTCTCCCATCGCCCATTCGTCATTACTATTCTTGATTGGCGGCGTAGGGATTTTTGGTCTTTTGGTACCTTTTATAGCTTTCCAAAGCGAATAATTGGATTCTTTTTCAGCGGTTAAGTTTTCGAGGTAGGTCCCTATTGCACGGTTCTTAAAATTGTTTATAGTCTGTTTCAATAGATTACTCAGTCGGTTTAAGTGAGCTTTATGCTGTGGAGCTCGACTTTGTTGCCATTTCTTACGCGCTTTCCTTTTTTCCCTTATCATTTCTTTTATTTCCGGTGGATATTTTAAGCCGCAATTTGTGTGCTTCTTTTTTTCGTGAGAAGTATTATTCCACCCGGCACACTGCACGATTTCGACGAAGCGATCAACTTCGATTTCAAGTTCATAGGGCGCCTTAAGTGGTATTCTTAAGTCAGTGTTCTCTTCAATTTCTTTCCTGAAAATAAATGAAATTAAAAAAGGCAAACACAAAATTTTGCTTGTTTAATAGAAAAAGGAGTACAGGTAAATATCTACATATACATATGTACATACATATTTTAAATAAATTTGTATGTTAGGGAGACTATAAATAAAAACTAAAAGAAATAATGTCTACTTGCAGATAAAGGAATTTTGTTAACTTTGGCTTAGTACAAAAAAGAAAAAAAAGAAAACACGTCAAATATTATTAACACTGCACGAAGGTCACACTCTCGTTTTCGCTTTGTCTGCTTTTTTTTTTTTTTTTTTTCTTGTGCGTTGTAATGAGGAAGATGGCGAATATGATGAATAACTGGTGCGTTGAGGGACTGCTGGAAGTTATTTTCTGCGGTGGACAGTACTTTTGTTTTTTCTTGGAAGGGTTGAAATTTTGTCCGTACATAATGTATTTGACCGATGTGTAAACGGATCTTTTGGTTGCAGCCAAGCTAAGATTAGGCGACGTGTAAAAACCACACAATTATGTGCCCGCGACGTCATTTCGGCATCAAACGATTGTCATACATATCATCTAATCCACATAATAACTTTAGTCGCATATATGTATTTATGTAGCAAATATTGTAAAATGACGTTGACAATTTGTGAAACCCATTACGCATAAAAATATGTACATATGTAAATTTTTACATACATATCTTATAATCGGGTGCCACAATTGTACAACTTTTAACATTTTAAAGATTTGCTCCACAAATATGTATGTATAGGTATACATATGTATATACATTTGTACATATATATGTGTGACACTCAAACTGTGTCCCCATCTAAAAAACCGGCAGCAACATCCATACATAGTACCAGTTGCGACGCGTCCTATTGTTCATTTCGTTCATGAACGCCTATAACTTTTAGAGAACAATATTTCTGTTTCTAAAATTTTCTTAACTGAATATCAACCACCCACAAAATGTGCTTCCACTTGTACCCTAAGTCATACCTTCAGTCAATTTCTCAGTGTATTTCCCAATTCGTGCCAGCCTCTCGTGCACTTGAGCCAAATCATAATTCATATCAGAACAAAACCCTAACCTGCGACAGCAATGCCTTCCATTCATTCGACTCGTTCAGTTGAGTGGGAAACGAAATGTACCCATCAAAAATATATGCCAAAAAAATAAATTTAACGCACATCGTATCGACAAATTCGTTCATCTAGCTGTGAACGAAGTCATACAAAAGGGTTGAGTTTTGCTCAAGTCAACCTTACATGCGGATATGGAAAGTTTATAGGTATAGGGCACATGTAGGTACTGTAGGAGATAAGAGTATGTATGGTCGTTTTGTGTTGAGTGTAGTAAAATCAAAACCATGAGTAATTATGTTGCCTTTACGTTCTATTCGTGCTGGGATGGATTGGATTGAGTTTACTTTGAGTTTTAATTTTGAGTGAAGCTGTGAAAAGGAAAATCATCTCAAAGTTGGTTAGAATTTAAGTGGAAAAGCTGTTGTTTGTACTTTTATGAACTGAACGCCTACACATTTTACTCACGCGTCGCCACTGCATAGTACATGCATACCTACATACGTTTGTTATCCTCGCTATGGCGATATTCCACATCCATTGCACATAATGCGTAAGTGAATCGCATACACATGATATGTATGTAGGTATATAATATGTATGTAATCGACTCAGAATAATGGAACAAATTTGTGTGGGCATACATAAATGAGTAACTACATGTGCGATCGCCAAAAGAACATTCTTTTATGTGATTTTTTTTACACAATACACATACTTTGTACACATGTACCTATCGTGTAAACACTCATTATCTAGTTCGACAATCTTTTTTCACGTTCCAATACGTGACTTGTATTGCGCGCCAGCAGAGCATAATATACCAATGAAAAAAAAACAAAAACCCACCCTTAAATAAAACTATGCCCATGGAATATTTCCCCCTACACACGACGACCGAAATAAAAAAAACCCTACCAACACGCACAAACATGAACGCCACTTGAGCACTGATAGTGGCAATGGTCTCCATTGATCGTGTTCGCGATTGCACTATATTAATAATATGCAATTTTGATTACAATCGGTTTGGTGAAAGTCGAGAAAAATAGAGATAACTTCCCAGAAAATGCAATTAATTTAAATAAAACAGTTTCTTTTGTTTGTTTACAGGCTTTCTGTTGGAAATTTTAAAATAATTTATATAGAAACGATCAGATGGAAGTATCCTGAATCTATAGGAAGAAATTGCATTTAAATCCGTTCAGTAAATTCGCAGATTTTTTGTCACATACGAAAATACATCAGATCAGAAATTTGTATTTTATAAATATAAGTGATTGATTTGTAGTTGTGTGAATGCAATCACCAATACTTTACTGTGAACAAGTCAAAAAGATCGAATCAATCTTGATTGACACAGCTCTAACTCAGAGTCAATTCACCAGATGTGATGTCTTTCCACGGGGACGTAGTCGCGGGTATCTGCTAGTAAGTTATATTCTTCGTCTATCATGATGAATTTTTGCCATAAGTGCGAGGTGCAAATAACTCACAGTGATAGTATCTCGTGCGTTATTTGTTGTCTCAATTTTCACTTTAATTGTATAAACATTCCCGCTGATGGATTTAAATTATTAACGTCAAATCCCCATTTCTATGGCGCTGTGCTGGTTGCATCGATTTCACTATCACCTACCGCATAGCCAGAAGGATCAATGAAGTCTTTAATATCTTTTCAGCTCTTAACTCTGATTTAGGCAATCATATTACTTCACAGAATGTAAATATTGGCTCGGTGTGATTCAAAAATCATAACTCGGGCTAAATCTAAGTTCTAGATTGACAATCTTTCGCTCCCACGTAATATAAAAGACAACAACAATACCACTTTGTCTCCCAAATTGCGAATAAACATGACGAGAGCCAACGTTAATCGTGATACTCTTACCAAAAATAAAAACAAATTCGCCGCCGGTGCTCTTAATAAATCAGCTGTGAAACAAAGGAATACTACCATCTACGAGTATGAACGTGAGTAATCATACGTGCTCTCTTGCTCCAGTTTCTGCTGAAAAAATGCTGTTACAGTTTCAACTGCTTATTCAACCGCTGCTGCCGCTGCAGATTGTATTGCTGAATTAGAAGGCTCTTCAATTACACCTATTGACGTACATACATAAAACCGCTGATAAGGGGTTTGCTGCTACGAATAATGTTGCTCAATCTGTTGTTGCTTCCTTCGATGCTTATACTCAATGTAAAGCGGTCTCATTCTCCGAGAAAACAAATAACTCATGTGATGGAAACAAAGGTTTAAACAATGAAAAGAATACCAACAAGCGAAGAGTGGTGATGGGCAATAACAACAATATGTGTTCTAATATCGATGTTGTTAGAAAACTCATATGCTTTCACCTTTCAAGTTTTCGCCCAACAACATCCCACTAAGCAATTCTTGAATACATACATTGCTTCCCGTCTTAACATAGACTATTAAAAAATTTTCTGCTTTAGACTAATTAGAGCAGGTCAAGAAAGTGAAAACACCAGATCTGTAAACTTTAAGATAAGTGTTCCTCTTAAATATGCAGAGAAAGTCTTTGACGCAAAGTTTTGGCCTGATGGAGTAAGGATAAGACACTTTAAATACCATAAAAAAAAATCGCAAACCTCGTAGGCAAACGATCAAACATAATGCAGTCTTTGTCAATTGATAATTATGCATTAAAGGTGTACTACCACAATGCAAGTGGGATTCGGACTAAAATCAAGGATCTAGTCCGTCAAGGATCTTGATCTAGTCCATAGCATCTCATCACCAAGAATACGATGTTATGGTTATAACTGAGACCTGGCTACACTACCACTGTGTGTGGTAGTGTATTGGAATTGTAGAATTATTAGATGATAACTACAACATATTGCTTCGTGATCGTTGTGCACTCGCCAGGAACGTGGTGGCGATATTCTTATTGCTGTGCAGGCCGGATTTTGAGGTCTGGAGGTTCTGGGGCAACAAATGAGTGGAGGCCCCCTGGCTTATTATTTTCCAAATAAAATGAACAATTTTTTTCATTCAAGTCTTTTAATAAATTGTTGCGAAACCAAGTAAATTATCTTAACAAACATTCATATATACATATAGACAAAAACAAGAATTATATGAAATTAAATTAAAGCGCTAACAAATGGAACCTTGCCAGTTCCCGGAGTAAATCGCTTTTAGTGCTGAGTAGGGATAGCTTTGATAGTCGGTTTTGTCCCATCGTAGTTCCAAGCCTATTTTTTATAAAATAGCTGTAGCCCCGGCTGCCCTAAATCCGACCCTGGCTGTTCCATCAACCTTTCCATCTAAGGCCATTTTAATCTCTGAAGAAAACGTTGAACAACTATGCGTTGCTATTAATGACGGTCATCGCTCTACCAGTTTATTATGTATTGTAAATTATATTCCTCCTCGGAGTTCGAATAATGTGTGTTTGCAGCATCAATTCTATGTATGACCAGTTTAAAGATTCTTATAATATTTTTGTTTTGGGGGGATTTCAATTTAGGGGAGATTAATTGGGTTTGGTCTAAAGCCGATAAAATGCTTATTCCATCGAATCTTAAATAAGGTAATGAAATATGTATTATATAATTGACTATCTTATTTTAACTAACCTAAGTCAAATTAATCCAATTATCAACTCAATTAATAGAGTTCTTGATCTAGTGTTTGTGTCGTTGGATAAAATTAAGTTTATCCAGCTCCTTTTCCTTAATTGAGTAATCTGGGTGCACGGTAGTGCACCGCCAAGTTCACTACAGGCATCCTTTACCGCTAGCAGTTCGCTGAAATTTCAGTGCCTTATGACCCAGCTCCCTTAGTAGCTGGAAGTCTGATTTTCTGCACCAGACCAAGGGGCGCGCGCGGTACGAGGGCGTATTTTCATAATTTTTTTCGAGCAAACGATAAATGGTTATTTTTTATTAATACTTATATTCAATATATACATATAGAAGACACTACCAAATTTTTTTTATTCGAACCTTAAAAATAGTTTGCGGTGTACGCGCTTCCAAAATGACACTCCGATGAAGTTGCTGCTTAGTGGTTGGCAGCAATTAAGCCGCACGGTTCATCTTAAAAATACAAACAAATTTATTTATAAACTAGACCTATAGGTCACGTAGGGGAATTTCTATATCTAAAAAAAACAATGGCGGCCCAGCGTATTTTAAAATTCCTACGTGGTGCCATAGAGACTGGATTTATGAACATTTTAAGACTTGGTACATGTACATCGGACGAATAGTTTTTTAAACTTTGGTCAGCCAGGTTGAAAAACGTCGTTTTGAGAAAAACGCGTTCAAAGCTTTGCTGAAGGATAATTCGACATACAAATTAAATCTTCATCAAATTTAGGAATTTTTTTTACAAAATTTTGTGGTCGCCGTGGGTCGGTGTTTAGTGCGTCGGACCAAGCGGCGTGGGTTAAAGCCCAAGCCAGGAAAACCGAATATTTTTCGAGGCACCACCTCTCGTCGGAGAATGACAAGCCTCCGCAAATATAAGCTGTCATGAAAGAGCATCTCACTTCGCCGTTCGGAGTCGGCAATAAACTGTAGGTCCCTTCCATTTGTGGGAAGTATGTAACACGCACAAGAGAAGCTAGGCCTTGGCTCATCCCGAGTTGTCGTGCCAACTATATATATATATTTACAAAAACGTAAAAGCGTTCTTAACAAATGCATCTTTCAGAAAATGGGGAAAAAAAAATTAATAAAAAAAAGTTATTTTACCGTGGTCTGGTGCCTTAATCGAACTAGAAGTATACCATTTCTTGAAAGTGGAAGATAAATTAACAAATAAATTGAATTTTGTTAAAGCTAACTTCACCGACTTAAATAATTCCTTTAACTGTTTTAATTGACATACTGAATTAAGCAATCTGTGCCTCAGATCGTTTTACTGAAAATTTTCATTTATTTAAAGAATTCTAAAAACAAAGCTTATAACAAATTTAAGATAACGCATAATGAAGATGATCAACGTTTCTCTATTCTCCGAAAGGAACGTGTAGTCCTGAGCAAATTTCTTTACAGGAACTATATTTTAACAATCGAATCTAAGATAAAACATAAAAGTAAGTGTTTTTGGGCTTATATTAAATTTTTGCATATCTCCGAAGTGCAAAGTGGTACACAGTTTTTGGCTAATAAAATGAAAGCATATAAATATTTTTCAAAAAATGTTTTCTCTATTTATTGGGTCACTCAATGGCTACAAATTGTAAAACAACTTATTCGAAATATCCCCCATATGCCTTCCACCGCGAAGTCAGTCTGGGCACTTATCCTTTGCAAAACGCGGAGAACGGTCACAGGTGAATTCTTTTTAGTGATGAGGAAATTTTCGCCGTTGAAGAATCGTTCAATAAATAGAACGATAGAGCGAATGCTCTGTCATCACAACATGCGTCTGATCCTGATTAATGTTCAAAATGAAAAAAACAGCAAATACGATAAAGCTCTCTGAGCAAAAGAACTTCTGAGAGCAAAACGAGATTGAAAGCTTGGGTTTTTGTTACCCACCATATAAAAATGTCCGTAAAAAATGTTGTATGGTGTGTATCTTGGTGATATATGATCTTTACTTATACATATAACATATGCATTTATTAAAATATACTGAAGAGGAAAACAAATATTCTACTTTTTGGAAAAGTTAAATATTTGTACGCTGATGGTAACGCTAAAAACGCTACCATCTTTTTCCCTACCCTCTTTTCTATTTTGCAAAAATTGTATTCCTATTGAAACGAAAAGCAACAACAAATACGGTTAAGCCCTGTGATGGAAATTTGAGAGCAAAAAGATATTGAAAAGCTGGGGGTCGTGTTATAGGATATCGCCATATAAAAATTTTCGTACAAAAATTTGGTTTCGGTATTATATGATCTTTGATATGACGTAATACGCGGTGGGGATTATAGGACTAGCTTCCGATTAAAACTTTTTCTCATTTGTCATGCAGTGTAAATAATTATATAAGAGAAATCCATTCTCAAATTTTGTTTAAGTAATTTTTTTTTATTTAGTAAGAACTTGCAAACCATTCGCTAAATTGAGCGTACAGTTATTACATTATTCTAATGTAGAACCATTAATGGAATTTTTTTCATTCGTTACTGTTACTTCACAGATAGACATGGATGTCCTTAATAAAGCCGTTCACAACAAATTTAGCAAACCCTAAGTAGATATGGTATTTAACTGGTTGCGTTCAAAAATTAATTTCTTTTAAAATTATCCTTGAAAGCTAATAACGAAAATGTTTTTTTGGAGTTCCTACCCTCATAAGTGGAACTTGTTGTTGGTTTACCCCTTCGGAAGCAGACATTAAGCCGATGGTAATAGAATTAAAACGATATTATCTACGTACACCTAGACCTTAATATCTCACTTAATGGCCATTAACACCATGCCTCTCACTACCGCCCTCATAATCGATTGTCTACTAGGTTACGAGAAGAAGGTTATAGTATATACCCCCGAAGGAGAAAGCTCAATATTTTAAGGAGTCCTTGATAACCCTCAATATTATTTTAATATTTCTGTCGGCATTACGGCTTCCCAACGGGCACCACTCCCGACTGGCACTATTTATCACTTAAGAAATATGGAATCTATCCACGAGTGTGTATCACTGCATGTATGTTTGTTTGTACATACACATGTAATATAAGAATTCTTAATTGCTTAATGGATTGTAAACCTTAAAAATCGTTACCACTGTGTGCCATCTTATCCCCTTTGTTATGCGATGCGTGAGAGTGAGTGAGGCGAGCAAAGGACCCATATAAAATCATATAAAGTGCGTAAAAACCAATAAAACTGTACACCCCTGCTGTGTACAACTTGCGTCCGCACTAGAAGCAAAAGTGTAATTTTTTCTTGTGAGAAGATGACTTCGCTGCCATCGCTGCGTAAAAAGTGTAAGTGAAATATCAGATCAAGTGTATGTACATGCATACATACGTATGACAAAACTGGAGCCGGGCGAAAGGGTGCTATTTTATTAACTATTTGTCCTGTGTTATAGTCACTTTGTGGAGGAGCAGTATGCGCAATGGATTATTTTCAGTTTCCCGTTGATTTAAATGTCACTGAGATATTCGTGCATAAAATGAATGTGAAAGGGTTTTAAGTTTTTCTCGCTGCGTTACGCACATGCATATGTATACATATGTGCATACTGCATAGCATTGGAAATAAAAAACGTGGGAATAGAGATATTATGTTAGGTTAGGTTAGGTAGAGTAGGGTTATGCAGCCAGCGCTTGCAGAAGACACTAGACATCATAGTGGGCCCATCGCGATCCCTGTGAAACCAAAAAGGCAGAACTTAAACCATTTCCTGAAAGCACTTTATTTCCCCGCAGAGTTTTACCTTGTTCCTGTAGCTGACATAGTCCAGCTCCTCTAGATTTATTAAAGAAATAGTTGCCGAGAAGTTTCATGCGAGTCCTGGTAATTCCCTGACATTCACATAATATATGCGTTATATCCTCAGCGCCGCATAGGTCGTTGCAGTATGTGCAGACGTCTGTGGCTGAGAGCAATAATCTTTTAGCGTGCTTCCTGAGAAGACAATGGCCGGACAGGATGCCAGGGCAGTTGTGCCCTGCTTAAGGGGGTAGACCCAGTTGTGACAGCAAAAAACGCTCTTTTTTAGGATTTTCTTGTGGCGTCGCATTAAAATAATTTATAACAAATGTTTTTTCACGTGATAGATATGTATTTACAGAATCTATTAAAAAAATTTTTATGGCAAAATATCCTACTTATGTATATTATAATTGTGAAAGTTTGGATGTTTGGATGTTTGTTACCATGTATTGCCTAAATGGCTAGACGGATTTACATGAAACTTCGTGAGTAATTAATCTGTATTATTCAATTAACACAAAGGCTTAATTTTTATTTCTAAAAATGCATGCTTTCTAAGGAAACAGCCATTTATTTGTGTCCATAGAAAACCACTTACCTGCGCCATTCAGCCAGCAGCACATCGGATCGATCGCAAATTGTGATCGTGTGTTGCTTCTGCTTAAGGGTGGTTTTTCCTTCTTTTTTTTTTTTTGTTGCTTTTTTATTTCTCTCTTATGATCGTTGCCTCTTAATGATCGTTTTCAATAAAGTGAGACACATCGGTTGGTGATGTTGTTTTTGTTTTGCTCAGTCGTTTTTCATTCCTCTTTATTTTGCATTGTTGTTTTTTTTCTTTGTTCATGAGGAGAGGGTGATGTTTTGGCGGTTGGTGTGGCAATTGTTTACTTTTTTCTCCTGGCATTTTTTGTAGTGGAATTTATTTTTAGGTAGATATAAGAACAGCGCACCGATGTGATGCGTCAGCCTGTGTATGAGATTGTGTGTGTTTGATGTGTGTATAATATTGCACGTTGGGAAACGGTAATTTTTGTTTTTGTTTTCTTCTGTATTTAGAGAATGTATTCGAGTTAGGACTTTCGACTTAGAAATAATTCGACTTGGAGTATGACTTTTCGAAGGAAAACTGAAGGAAATGCAAAAATAGGATGAAAGAATTCGAGTTAGAGGGAAATTCGAATTAAAAGAGGTTCGGCTTAGAGGGATTCAAGTGCATTGTGCAATGGCTTCTGTTGAAGACTCGTAATCGAAGCCAGCATTTTCGCAGGCGTCAAATAGGGAGAAACCGTCTTCATCCCCCACATTCCCATGATACCGCTTTGAATTCAAACGTTAAGGTTTTCTACGCCATGACCATCAATAAAGCACAGGAGCAGAGTTTGAAAGTAGATGGTTGAATCTGAGGAGTGATTGTTTGTCTCATAGCGTACTTAGAATCAGTTCACCTGACGACCTGGTCATCCTAGAGCCAGAAAGAAAAGCTGGGAATGTTATTTACAAGGAGGTAATATAAGGAATTGGAAGTCTATACTTAATTATCAACTTCCTGAAACCCGGGCAATCACATAGGGTATATTGTGACTTTTTTCCACGCGGACGTAGTCGCGGGTACCAGCTAGTTAAAAAATAAATGAGATACAGCAAATTTAGGAGGGGTCAAAAAAAAAAAGTGTTTTGCGGTGATCACTGCTGCTCGTCACTGGATCATGGGAATTCAAAAAAAACAAAAGGGATCATTAGTTAGTTACATAATGCTCCGGTTGAACGAAGGGATTTGAAAAATTTTGAACTTTCACAAATTGGCGGATGTTGAAAGTCAAAATTCTTAATTCGACTACAATTTCGTTCGCATTTTCGGCTTAAAAAAAAGTTATCGTCCAAAAAAAAATCTTTCGTTCAACCGGAGGACAATTATGTATAGAATAAGTAAGAAAAATTTCAAATCGATCGGCAAAGCCGTTCTCAAGTTACTGTGATCACCGACTTCGAAGGGTTTCGAGAAAAACGCGTTTAAAGTTTTGAGTACGAGTAGAGACGGCTCCGTTCCAAATTATTTATCTCCATAAGTAACGCTCCAATTTGTTTGAAATTTTCAAAATTCTAACTGGGTCTACCCCCTTTAGTTGAGAATATCTCTAGTATTCTTGTGATCCAGAGCAGGCAAGAGCCTTGTATACCCTATGCCCACTTATGTTGGACCATCTCTGATTTGCCTTACTTAGAGTTATTCTTTAGATCTATGCTTTAGCCACACAGGAAGGATGATCCACGGCGGTTCCCCCCTCCGTGTGTTGCCGCTCTCCACCTAGCCTGGCCAGTTCTTCGGCCCTTTCGTTTCCTTCAATGTCGCAATGACTGGCAGTTTTTTGTACTGCTGCTGGCTTACTTAGCGTTTTGTTTTCTTACTAGTTGCCTTCCACCAGACGAGCGCTCCATACGTGAGTATGGGTCTGACTATTGCTATGTATAGCCAGTGCATTATACTTGGTTTCAGTCCCCATTTCTTCCCTGCTACCTTCTTGCATGCAAAAAGGGCATTAAGGGCTTTTCTAACCCTTTCCTGTGTGTTAAGATTTCAGTTCAGTTTTCTGTAAAGGATTGCCCCAAGATATTTGGCGTTGTTTGAAAGTGACAGCTCAACCCCTGCAATTTTAGGTAGTCTGAAGGGGGTATCTGGTGTTTCCTTGTGAAGGGAACTAATTTTGACTTTGCCGGGTTGACGTTCAAACCACAATCTTTTGCCCATTTACTCAAGGTTGCTAAGGCACTCTCCATAATATTGCTGATTCCGTTGCGGATTCCGTCTATAACCAAGATCCACAGTAGAGGCGAGATGACTCCGCCCTCTGGAGTGCCTCTGGTTACAGATCTCCTTATTGAACCTTGTCCCATTACCGAACTGATATTTCTTGAGACCAGTATGTTTCTTAACCAGTTGGTTAATCCTTGCCCGATTCCGAAATTTTCTAAGGCCTGGCTAATAGCCATTTCTTCTACGTTATTGAACGCGCCTTCAATGTCAAAGAAAGCTGCAAGAGCATAGCTGCAAGAGCATATTCCTTATAACAAAGACTCTTTTCTATCTTCCCTACCACTTCATGCAGAGCTGTCTCTACTGATTAGCCTTCCATAAATGCGTATTGAGCTTTAAATAACCGCTCTGTTCCTATTTTGTTTCTGACGTGTATGTCAAGAAGCCTTTCCAGAGTCTTAAATAGAAATGACGACAAACTAATTGGTCTGAAGTCTTTGCCGCAGTGTGACTAATTTTTCCTACTTTAGGAATGAAAACTACCTTCACTTCCCTCCACTCCGAGGGAATATATCCCCTCCTAAGACAGAGCTTAAAGATTTCCCAGATTCTTGTTACACCGATTTTTGGAGCTCTATGAAGCATGATGGGCATAATGCCATCAGGGCCAGCGGATTTGTATGGCGAAAAGGACCCGATTTCCCATTTCAGGGTTTTCCAGCTGATAAGATCGTCTATGAAGCTATCACAGAGCTGCCTTCCAACTTCTAGAACTTGCCTCATGTTGGAAATATTGTCTGGTATCCTGCAGCCCGGAAAATGGGTTTCCACTAGGATTTCCAGAACCTCCTTGCTGCTTTCGGTCCAAGTGTATCTTCCGAAATCTTGAAGTTTCACTTGTGTCCGCGATGGAGTCGCAAAACTTTATCCAGGAATATCTTTTCGATTGCCTGATTAGGTATTTGAATACCTTTGTTCCCTCCATGTACTCGTTCCATGACGAGTCGATTTGCCTGAAGTCTCCGTTTAATGATGGGAAGTCGCCTTAAACGGACTTTCGGCATAGAGACATTTTAAATTATATAACGGAGTTAGGGTGGAAAAATTATAACAACCATATCACAGCTCTGAAATCATATGTATGTTTAATAATTATAGAATAAAACAAATTAAGACGTTCAAGCTAAATCCCACACCTTACACACCTGTGCCCTTCTATGCATTTCAGACATCAGTATCATCCCATACCCAAAACTGACACTTTAGACCAACACCCAAGGTTACACAACACTTACATATTTAAGGGGCGCTACAGTTCAGGGTGAACCTGGGCCTCAACCAACAAGCCTCTTCAGTTAGCCCGATCCTTAGCTATCTGTCTCCATTCGCACACTCCAAGTTATTTGAGATCCCCTTCTACTCGTGCGTGCCACCTTAGACGAAGTCTTCTTCTACTTCCTTGTCCCTCCGGATAAGACTCGAAGACTCTGCGAGCTGAAGCTTTTATGTCCATTCGCTCAACATGCCCCAGCCATCTAAGCCGATGTATACGTATCTTCTTGACTAGGGTGATGTCGCTGTACAACTCGTAAAGTTCATCGTTTAATCTTCTCCTCCAGAACCCGTTAACGCAAACCAGTTAACGAATATCTTACGAAGAATCTTTCTCTCGAAGCAACCAAGGATATCTTCAGTCGCTTTCGATAGAGTCCATGTTTCAGCGCCTTAAGGTTGTAGTCTAAAGGTTTTGCACTTTTTGCAAGGATATTTCAGGAATTTTATTTTATTACAAAATAAAATCCAATCACATACATTTTTTTATATGTTATTATTGACATCTTTAACTTCAGGAAATAAATTTTTTTAAGTTAATTT
Organism: Matsumyia berberina; assembly: GCA_917880715.2. Taxonomy (NCBI): domain Eukaryota; kingdom Metazoa; phylum Arthropoda; class Insecta; order Diptera; family Syrphidae; genus Matsumyia; species Matsumyia berberina. The sequence continues at coordinate 94,199,131 of OU862870.1, forward strand.
ATCAAAATTTAAATAGTGCTTAATATGGCCAAAGTGGACACCTAAAAAAATGTATGTGACTGGCCAGGGCGGTAGCGTCGGTCCAGGTAATCCGAAATAAATAATTCAAAAAGATTATTGTTCTGTATACATTAAAAAAGAAAAATAAAAAAATTACGGACTTGTGAAAAAAAATCAAAAATCCCGACTTTTTTTCTTCGAAATTCGGAGTGAAAAATAGAAAGTTTTTGATGAAAATTTACAATTCATAAAATTTACATATCCATATTTCAGCGCAATCTGTTTGGTAGATTTTTTTTTTCATGGGCCGATCGGAAAAATGTTGTTTCGAGAAAAATACGTTAAAAGTTTGAGTAACAGGATTGCCAGTTTGCTCCAAAACGTGTAATATTATAGCTGTGCTCCGAAATGTAATATACATATATACAGGTATAAATTTAAGTATACGCAAACTTATCAACTGCTCTACGCCGGCATCAACGTTATACAACAACAATAGAGGGGACATACCGTCGCAGTTGCCCCGCGGCTTAGAGCGCGCAACTATAAAACGCTCTCGAATGTGTGTTATAACTTTTTTTAATATTTCGAATTTCGGTTTGAAATTACTACAGTATATTCTTCATACGTTGTACTTTCAAAATCAATCATAAAAAAAATCGATTTTTCAAAACCAAACCTTTAAGGATGATAAGGATCTTATATAGAGTCTTTTTAGTTTTTCGGGATAGAGCCTTACTTCTCAATTGCCTTATTAGCCCAAAGAAACAGCGATTAACAAGAGTTAAGCTATGATAACACGGTGAACGGAAACAGCAAGTCGTTGATTCTCTGACGAGGAAATTCTCCAATTCGCTGTCAACGCAACATAAACGGTCAACGTGTCAATGCATCCAACGTTGACGATCGCACGAATGACGTGAGATCGTCAATGTTATCCGAAAATTTGATGATGTGTAATCTGTATCAGCGCAATTTGCCCTCTTCAATGGCAACGCGTTGACACGCAAAATGTTGACAATCGCACGACTTGATCAATTCCAAACATGTGGACCGTTGACGATGTGCCAAGGCGCGTTGACAGGAACGAAAATAGACAATTTTTCGCGCTGATGATCACCTGACGTTGAAAGGTTGTGTCAATGTAATTTTTCTTTTTCTTTTTGACTTGCATTCTTCATCTTTGAAAACATGAGTGGTTGCATTGAGCCAATGGTTCTTGGTGATGATTTCAATTTTACCGCTGTTGTTGCAAACATAACGAGAAATCAAAAATTGGTCGCTTTTGGCATTACTCGCTCATTAAGAGAACAAGAAAAAATATTATGAAATCATTAATTTAATTAATTTCATTTACATTGATAAATCGTCGTTGTGGTCGTCGATTTCCAATGTCTCATGTGTGACCCGTAACAAAAGCAAAAAAATCAGGAAACACATTATAGCAGGCGGCGATTCCTGAGACGCCATCATGTTCGCTGGTATAAAATTAAATTCATCTTCATCGTCATGGATTATTGCATGGATTATTTTGCTTGTGCCGAAATAATACACAATTCACAGAAAACAAACCACCCCTACAAGACACATATGTATGTATGTATGTATGTACATTCCTACGTCTACTTCGCACAAAATGCACACACAATACACCAACTGAATCGACCAGAACGTGAACGCAGTGAACAACAAGAATACCGGGGCGAAAAGTTGTCAACGCAAACTACGTTCAAGGGGCACAAAATCCTGCCGTGTCAACGTTGCGACGCGTTGACGAACAGTCTGAAAAACCCCGCCAACGCGCTTCGTTGGGTAATTACACGGTCAACGAAAAAAGTCAACGCGTGGACGCAGAAATTCTCGTCAATGCAAGTTTCAGCGCAGCCGCCAGCGTGTTGCAAGCGATTTACGTTGATGAGCACACGGGTTGACCACTTTGAGACAATTTCTGACTTCATTATGACGTCAGAGAATCAACGCGTTAACTGTTTTCGTTGAATGAGTAATCGTAGCTTTATTCTGCGCTCGATTTCTGCGCTGGTGTTGTTATCAGATGTGATAGCGGAGCCGTATAATACGAAGTCCCTTACTACCTCGAAGTTATAGCTGTCCACTGTGATAACAGCATATGTATATGTATTTGGTGTTTTTGTCCCATTGACCGCTAAACCCATCTTCGCCACTTTTGTCTCGCGAACTCGCCAGTGATATCACGCTGCGTTCTTCCGATTATGTCAATATCGTCGGCATATGAGAGTAATTGGACGGAATTTGGAAAGATTGTGCCTCTTGTGTTGGCGCGTGAATTTTGCACAACTCTCTTAAGTATGATGTTAAAGAAGTCGCATGATAGCGCTTTACCTTGTCTTAATCCTTTTTTGACATCAAAGGTCTCTGTGAGGTTTTGACCGACCATGGAGCAGCGTGCATTCTCCATCGTCATCCTGCACAGGCAGACGAGTTTGGCAGGAATGCCAAAACTAGACATGGCTCTGTATACCTCGTCTCTATAAATGCTGGAAAACAGGTGGTGGGTATCGATTTGGAATTCTTGGGTTTTCTCCAGGATCTGCCGAAGTGTGAAAATTTGATCGATTGTGGACTTTCCTGGCCTAGAACCGCAGGAACCGATCACGTTGTTGACGAAGGGTTTAAGGCGTTCATACAATATAGCAGATAAGATTTTATATTCGGGGGGGGGGGGGGGGGGGGGGGGGGGGGCAGCTACCTTATTGGACTTACTTCATTCCGGTTAGGTAGACGTGGACTGTGAAAGTTTTAGCTATCATCGTTTAGGTTGAATGGTTCATGCTGCTTGACAGCGGGATATTGGTCTTCATTGTCGTTAAACAGTCTGCAGAAGTAGTTTTGCCAAATTCTCAGCACCGTCTGTGACTCTACTACAATGTTTCCGTGTTCATCTCTACAGGTTTCTGTTCGGGCCTTGTTGCCGTGACATGTTGCTTTTACCATTTGATAAAACTTACGAACATCATTCCTGGAGTAACACCTATTCATGCTCTCTATCATGTGCTTCTCATGATTTTTCTTTTTCCTTTGGAGAAGCTGATGTTCGTCCCATCTCTTCTGCTCGTAGAGCTCCGGAGCAGCCCTCGTCCTTCTCTGCAGCGCCGCTTTGTATGATACTTGTTTTGCTGCGTGTACTTGCCGGCATTCCTCGGTAAAGCAGGGGGTTCTTGGTGGTGGTCTTTTGACCACAGCACATCAGTTGCGGCTTCTTTGATGGATTCTTGGCAACGTCTCATGTCGGCTATGTTTACCGATTGTTCTACCAAAAAGGTCTTCCTTTCCTATTTTTGCGTTAGAGTCGCCTAACACGAATTTATCATCGTACCTAGGGCATTGCTCGTACGTTTTATCGAGGAGCTCGTAGAAACACTTTTTGGTAGCGTCGTAACTTTCTTCTGTCGGGGCGTGAGCGCATATAAGGCTTATGTTTTTGAATTTAACCTTGATGCCAATTGTTATAAGACATTTTTTATTTATTCAAAATTTATTTTTTCAAAACTCTAACTGGGTCTACCCCCTTAACAAGTCATGAGGCCCCAGACATAACTTTTGAGACGATTGTCGTCTGGACGATTCCTCGAAATGGGGTAGGGGTCTACTGGCGGATTTCTTTTGGCAATTTATCATTTCGCCATGATCATTTCGCAATTTTTCTCGGAATTAAATTATTTCGCATTTCATTTATTCGCAATTATTGTTTAGCAAATTCTTATTTCACTATGTTATCGTATCGCAAGAACATCATTTCGCATTTGTCATCTCGCTTTGTAAAGGGTAGTTAAATTTTAAGGGCCGATGTTGATTTTGAATAAAACACAAATTATTTAGGAAATTATTGTCATTTCTTTTTATTATGATAATATTGGTATGGTTCAATTATGTATGGAACAAAATATCGGCCAAATGGCCGCCGCGACCTCGGCGGCACACCTCCATCCGATGGTCCAAATTTTCGATGACGCTGAAGCATAATTGAGGTTCTATGCCGTTAATGTGCCGAATTATCTCATCCTTTAGCTCTTGAATTGTTGCTGGCTTATCGACGTACACCTTTTCTTTCAAATAACCCCAAAGAAAAAAATCCAACGGTGTCAAATCACATGATCTTGGCGGCCAATTGACATCGCCACCACGTGAGATAACACGGCCATTGAATTTTGCGCGCAAAAGAGCCATTGTTTCGTTAGCTGTGTGGCAAGTGGCACCGTCCTGTTGAAACCACATATCGTCCACATTCATATCTTCCAATTCGGGTCATAAAAAGTTCGTTATCATTTCACGATAGCGAACACCATTCACAGTAACTGCCTGACCGGCCTCATTTTGGAAAAAATACGGCCCGATGATGCCGCCAGCCCATAAACCGCACCAAACAGTCACTCTTTGTGGGTGCATTGGTTTTTCGACAATCACTCTTGGATTATCATTCGCCCAAATGCGGCAATTCTGCTTATTGACGAATCCACTGAGGTGAAAATGTGCCTCATCACTGAAGATGATTTTTTTCGAAAATTGATCATCCACTGTTGCCATTTCTTGCCACCATTCTGACCATTGACGACGCTTGAAATGGTCAAGAGGCTTTAGTTCTTGAGTCAATTGCACCTTGTTAGCGTGTAAATGCAAGTCTTTATGCATAATGTTCATCAACGACGAGCGTGAGAGGTTCAATTGTTGGGCACGACGACGAGTTGAGGTGGACGGCTCTTCGGCCACACTATCGCGAACAGCAGCAATATTTTCTGCAGTACGAGCTGTACGAGCATGCACTGGTGTTTTCACATCTCCTACAGACCCGGTTTGCTCAAATTTTTGCACGATTTTTCCGATTGTACGCACATTTGGACAATTAAATTGACCGAAAAAATCACGAAGTTCACGATATGCATTTTGATTTGAACGCCCATTTTCATAATTAGCCTGAATAGCTTTAACGCGTTGCTGGTTCAAATTGAGTTAGCCTGAAATTGAGAAATGACAAATGAAATGCAGAAAAAAACTTGACGTTTAGGTGTGGTTCACATTCAACATCGGCCCTTAAAATTTAACCACCCTTTATTATTTCGCTTTTCATTATTTCCCACCCTATCGGTTTTTTTTTTGTGCAATATGGGACATACATACATGTTATATGTAAGTCCAAAATACATAAACAGTGGAATATGAACGGGGGGGCATGCTACCCCCCTGCAACCCCTCTGCTTGCGATAACTGAAGGATTTGGAGTATGTGCGAACGATGACTTACCCTTAAATCTCTCAATTCGAACCATTCCCCACCATGGCTGCACTGTAACATCCAATCCATATGCACGATGAAAAGGAGAGGTAACAGAACGCACCCCTGGCGAAGTCCAACGCCCACAGTGAAAGGTGTCTACCTAACGCCGTAGACCCGAACACAGCTCTTACAGTTAGTGTACAGAGATTGAATGGTCCTCAGAAGAGAATCGTCAACCCTATATTAATGCAATACACTCCAGATTTTAGCTCAAGGGACCCGATCATATGCTTTCTCCGAATCCACAAAACAACTGTAGATAGGTTTGGTATACTCCCAGGCCTTCTCCAGTGACATTCTGAGAGCTGGTCGAAAGCCACACTGCTCATCGTCCAACCTGGACTCAACCACAGCTCTGGAACGCGCTTCCAACACATTAGCAAAGACTTTCCGTGGAGACTTAAAAGAGATATACCCCTATAATTCGAGCAATCCCTCTTATCCCCTTTTTCAAAAAGAGGAACAATCACCCCAGTTTGCCAATTGCTAGGTGTTTCACCGCATTCTCAGGCCACTTCAGTGACACGAGAGAGCCATTTTACTCCCACTTCACCCAAAGCCTTGAGCATTTCTGGCTGGATTTTATCCACACGGGCAGATTTGCCGACTTTTAGTGCTTTAATCGCCAAAGTCACCTCCTCTACGGTGGGACTATTCTCCTATTCTCCGCCCTGCTCAAAACTATGGGTCTGCCATCCTCAGTGACCTGTTCAGGATTTTGAGCAGCTCCGAAAATTGCTCGCCCCACCTGCGCAAGATGTCCTCTTCATCGCCAAGACGTACACCATCTTTGAAGTACACCATGATCTGATTTGATGGTCTGGCAGAACGCCTTGTTTACAGATCTGTGATCACAGTCCAATTTCTCACCGAACTCCTTCCAAGATTGCTCCTTTAACAGCCAGTTTGCAAGTTCTTCGCGCCTCCATGTACCGGTTTCGAGAAGCTGAATCCCCCAAGTGTATCCACACCTTAAAGGCATTCTTCTTCCCTCTGATGGCTTCTTGAACTCCGGGTGTTTTAAACCACGCAGTTCTTTTCTCACCACAAGCCGCCATACCGAGCCGCTTCACTCCGCAAACATCTCCTGCAGAGGCAATGACTCCTGTTGAAAACAACCGCCATTATTCCTCTACTTTGTCGGAGCAATTGGAATCAGTTCAAACCTTTCGGATACCTGTCGTGCAAACTCCTCTCGTATCTCATCGTTTTGCAAACTCTGCCACCGTGTACGTGCCACCAGCCTTGGTTTACGCTTCGGTAGGACAGTTGCTGCGTCGTTGAGACACAATTTGCACAACACAAGGTTGTGATCAGTTGAAAGTTCAGCCCCTCACAAAACACGAACATCACAAACCATCCAAACCAAACATACGATTGTACCCGGAAAAAGTCTATCAATAACTTTTGCTCTGATGGTACCATGTGTATTTATGGATGTCTTTGTGCGGAGAGAAGATGTTCATAATACCGTTTGCACGGTGACGTGAAATAGCGCCATATGAAATAAGGCCACATTGAAAATGTGCCCGGCGGGTCTTATTTCCAGCGTAATTTGGAAATAAGGCCACATTTATTTTTCGTACGATTAGAAGGGATTTACCCAAAACTCAGTTTTGGAACAGCATTTGAATAAAAAATAGTGGCATCTTTATACCCGACTTCGCACTTACCCCAAATCCCCCCAAATGTTTGGAGATGTGAACAGTTCTTGACATTACTATACATTAGAAATCGTTTGCACCCATTTTCGAAACAACACAATACGAGTTGGGAAGTACAGGACTGGCTGTCCAGTCGAATTTTTTTTAATTGGTTTGAAATCTTCAATAATGTCCAAAAACGAAATTAGGCCCCGGTGGCTTTATTCCGCCATAGTCATTGAAATAAGGCCACATGACTTATGCGGTCTTATTTTTAGTAAAATATGGTTAAACATGTGGCCTTATTTCGTACGGCGCTATTTCACGTCACCCGTTTGCACAGCAAAAATCCAACAGCTTCTCTCCGTTCGCATTTTGATCCGGGTCACCGTTCCCCCCAATCACACTTCCCCATGTCATTACGTCCACACCCACGTGAGCATTGAAGTCCCCCATCAGGAGATAAGAATCCATATCTGTCACCTGTTCTAAGGCGGCATCTACTTCATCCAAGAAAGCTGCATACTCCAACTCCAGATTTGGGACAAACAGACCATCAGACACTCGCATGCTGCCACCGCCTAGGCCTGGCTCCCAAGGGCGCCCTGACTTAGCAATATCCGAGGCTAGTCTCTTTCGTTTGGTCATCACCGGGGTTTGCGCTTCGTTAGCCATATCTGGGCAGTACGGGTAGATCAACTATTAGCTACTCAACCCGCACTTCCCAGACATGTTGCCTTTTTTGATTTAAACACAGGTCTCTTAATTTTCTCCTTCTCTTTGATTCGTAAACGATACAGATTTTGCTATCGTCTAAAAATAATCGTCGAGACGATAGTAGCTGACAGTTTTCGCGTTATGTGAAGCAAGCGTTCAATCGTCAAAACGATATCGCCCAGACGATAGTACTTTTTACATGTTACGCGATGCCAAACTATCGTCGAAACGATATCGTCAGACGACTATCGTCTTACGTGATGAGAGCCCTGATTGGGTTGACACGCGTGGTATTTTTTTCTTGGGTGACATTGGTAGTTTGTCTCTTGAACATGTCGATCAAATAAATTATATGTAAGTGTTAAATTAAGGTTAAATGTACAAAGAAGAGGTAGTTGGGCGAATCTTAAGGAAATTCGAAAAGAAAGTGCGGAAACAATACAAGAAAATCGAAAACCAAAGTTTATTAAATGCTGAAGAAAATGTGTAGGTAGAACAAATGAAACGGAACAAATTGACCGTTTTATCTTTATTTGAAATCCATCTTTACAGGTCTTACATAAAGTAACATTGTTTAAGTTTATGAAGTCCTAGTTATATGCATAATGTAAACACTATGAAAAAGCTGGCCGCCCCGACTTCGTACGGATACAATTAAGTTGTCTGATTATTGTTTTTTGGTATGTTTCGCTATATTAAATAGCCTTATTTTATTTAACTAAAATACAATAACGTAAAACGTAATCTCGTCCTCACAGGGAACGTCTATTTGATTGCACAGATTCCACGGCACGTCTTGGAAGCCGAGTTGGGGCATGCGTTTAACGTGCCCAAACCATTGAATTATGGACCGTTCCGTTCGAAAAGGTAGTTACTCGACTTTAAGTTCCTTGTGTATTCTGATGTTCCTAACTCGATAGAACGAACAAATACCTCGAAGAAATCTCATTTTGGTAGCTCATTCCTTCGGTCATTACCCAAATCTCATGACCATAAGTGAGAGTCGGATCAAACACTTAAAAAATTTTCCAGCCTGATTTATCCTACAGGATAACTTAGTACTACTCCTTCCATCACTCGTGAATAGGACCCCGAAATACTTAAACTTCTGAGCCGGTGCAGAGTGCGTTGAACATCCATTCGAGAAACTACCATTACTTCTGATTTGTTCACTTTTAGTTTCACGTTTAGTTCACGTTTAGTTCGGTCAATATGGATCAAAAAAAAGCAAAAAAAAGAATCCTTAATGGTGTAGTCTGGAGGTTTTGCACTTTTTGCAAGGATATTTCAGGAATTTTTTTTTAATACAAAACAAAATCCAATCATTTAAATTTTTTTATATGTTACTAGTGGCCCGCCCCGACTTCATACGGGTGCAATTAAGTTATTTGATTATTGTTTTTTGGTATGTTTCGCTTTATTATAGCCTTATTTTAATGAATAAAAACTTAATAATATAAAACATCATATCGCTCCGAGTCTATACAGGGGACGTCTACCTGATGACACGGATTCATGGCTCGTCTTGGAACCCAAGTTGGGGCATGCGTTTAACGTGCCTAAGCCATTGAAGTATGGACCGATCCGTTCGAAAAGGTAGTTGCTCGACATTGAGTTCCTTGTATATTCTGATGTTCTTAACTCGAAAAAACGAACGAATACATACCTCGAAGAAATCTCATTTCGGCAGTATATTTTTTCGGTCATTACCCAAATCTCATGACCATGTGAGGGTCGGATCTAACGCACAAAATTGTTCCAGCCTGACCAATCCCACAGGATAACTCAGTACTGCTCCTTCCATCACTCGTGAATATGACATCGAAATATTTAAACTTCTGAACTTCGAGACATTATCATTACTTCCGATTTTTTCACGTTAAGCCAGCTTCAAAATAGACCACTACGAAGTCATCAAGCGGTCGCTGAAGTTCGGTCCGGATGGTTCGAACTAAGTCATCAGCGAAAAGCAGATGGCTTATCCTTAAGTCTCACAATGCGAACCGTTTCTCGCCACTGTTCCGCTGTACCATCCACTCCATTTACAGAATGAAAAGGAGAGGTGACACAAAGCAACCCTGGTAAAGGCCAACGCTCGCATTGAAGGATATTTATGTAACGACATTCCCCCGAAGACATCTCATACAGTTTGTGTGTATAGAACGAATGGCCTTCAAATGAAAACCGTCACTCCCATACTCCTGCATTACACTCCAGAGAGCACACTCCCCAGTCTTCTCAAATACCGTTTTTAGAATTAAGAGCGCTTTGGCCGTGCTTCTACCTAGACGAAAGCCGCACTGCTCATCGGCCAAGTTAAATGTGACCACAGTTCTGGCAGGCGCTTCCAACATCTTAGCAAAGATTTTTGCAGAAAGAGTTAAAGAAGCCCTTATAAACAGAGCAACCACTCTTATCCCCCTTTTCTTAAAAAGAGCACAACCATGGTTTTATTGTCGCTAGTTATTTTACTGCATTTCCATGCCACTCTAATGAGAGATCCATTTTACTCCCTCTTCTTGGGCTTGTGCATTTCTGGCGAGATTTCATAAACATCAGCACATTTAATCGCCAAAGTCACCTGCTCTGCAGTGGGACTATTCTCCTCCCGTCTCTCAGTCTGGCATCCAATCCCTGTTCGGCTTTGAACAGCTTCGAAGTGCTCACCACATCTGCGCAACATATCCATCTGATCCAAAAAAAGGAAACCACCTTTGGATTTGACTCCTTCAATGATATTAAACTTGCTTCGTCCGAGACGGCGGATGGCCTGCCAGAACTACTTCTTTGCAAATCTGTGATCTCGGTCCAATGTGAAAAGCATTCTTTGCCTAAATCCTCATCTACGCAACTGAAAGTTTCCCTTCTCCGTTCCCGCTCTACGTGCGCAAATATGCCGCACCGATCGTTATCACAATACGCATTCTTCCTCAGCTATGGATCCAATACATAACGTATTTCCACAAAACCAAAGATACGAAAAAAACAAAAACAACCTACGATCACGAACCGATGTGCTACCCAATGCTGCATGGCTGTTGGCTGCGGTCTCCACTGATGGAAAATTGTTGGCAATGATTTCATGAATTGTTTTGAGCATATCTCAGCTTCAGGATAACATAGAAAGATGATTTAAAAAAAAAAAAATAGCTGGCGCGACAGCTCGGGATGAGCCAAGGCCTAGCTTCTCGCAACCATTCATGCCGTGCGTGTTACATTTTTCGCATGAATGGAAAGGACCTACAATTTATTGCCGACTCCGAACGGCGAAGTGAGAAGCTCTTTCATTATACTCCCGGAGGCTTGTCATTCCCCGACGAGAGGTGGTGCCGCGAAAAATGTTTGGTGTTTTCCTGGCTGAGGCTCGAACCCACGCCGCTCGGTCAGCAGTCCAACGCACTAACCACCGACCCACAAGAAAGATGATTTATAGGTCAAATTAATCTTAGAGGAATTTACTAAAAACATGTTCTTCTGTTTTTAAATTCAATTAGCCATTGTTGAGTTGGAGCAGTGTTAAAATAATTTTATAACATAAAATTTGGGCTTAATCCACTTTCTGCCACTTAAACTTCGAATGTTCAGCTCCTATTAGTAACAGAGCATTGTTATTACGTTTTATCCTTTCTCGAAAAATACAGATCATAACAGTGAAGACCGCATCCAAATCCGTTTAGTGGTTCTCGAGATTAGCCCGTGTTCATTTTAGTGAAGCTCATTGTGGAAATGCCATTCTCATTGGTAATGTTTAGTGCATTCCCATACAAAACGCAAATTTCGATTTTTATTGGATTTTCCGGCTTTCCTTTAAAATCATCCAAATCGGTCGAGCCCTTCCTCGATTTTAAGCGGGATTAACGTACAGCAATTGATTTTTTTATATATAGAGATTATTGACATCTTAAATTTAAAATTTTTTTTAAGTTAATTTTTCAAAATTTAAATAGTGCTCAATATGGCCAAAGTGGACACAAAAAAAAAAGGCATGGCCAGGGCGGTAGCGTCAGTCGAGGTAATCCGAAACAAAAAATTCAAAAAGATTATTATTCTGTAAGTTTGTCGTTAAAAAGAAAAATAAAAAAATGACGGTTTTGTGAAAAAAAAAATCAAAAATCCAGACTTTCTTTCTTCGAAATTTGGGATAAAAATAGGAAATTTCTGATGAAAATATCCAAATTTCAGCTTAATCTGTTTGGTAGATTTTTTTTGTATGGGCCGATCGGAAAAATATTGTTTCGAGAAAAACGCGTAAAAAGTTTGAGTAACAGGATTGCCAGTTTGCTCCGAAACGTGTAATAACTGTGCTCCGAAATGAAATATACATATGTATAGATATAAATTTAAGTATACGCAAACTTATCATTACTTACTTAAGGTGGTGCTACAGTCCGGGGTGGACCTGGGCCTCAACCAGCAAGCGCCTCCAGCCAACCCGATCTTTAGCCAGCTGCCTCCAGTTTCGCCCGCCAAGTTGATTGAGGTCCCCTTCCACTTGCGTGCGCCAACTGAGTCGCGGTCCTCCTCTACTGCGCCGTCCCTAGGGTGTGGATTCAAAGATGTTCCGGGCCGGAGCGTTGGTGTCCATCCGCTCTACATGACCCAGCCACCTCAGTCGTTGGAGCTTTATTCTTCTGGCTAGGTCGATGCCGCCGTACAACCCATACAGTTCGACGTTGTATCTCCTTCTCCATTCACCGTCTATGCAGACGGGACCGAAAATCACCCGAAGAATTTTCCTCTCGAAACAGCCAAGAGCGACCGCATCCGCATTTGACAAAGTCCATGCCTCTGCGCCGTAGAGCAGGACTGGGACGATTAAAGACTTATACAGGGTCACCTTAGTTGTTCGAGAGATGGCTTTGCTACTCAATTGCCTTCTTAGCCCAAGGAAACAGCGATTGGCAAGAGTTATTCCTCGTTCAATCTCAGCGCTGGTCACGTTGTCTAAGTTTATTGCGGAGCCTAGGTAGACAAAGTCCTTAACTCCCTCAAAGTTATAGCTGTCTATAGTGACGTTCTGTCCGAGACGTCGGTGTTGGGTCTCCTTTCTTGTTGACAGCATATACTTCGTATTGCCCTCATTGACCGCTAAACCAATCTTCGCCGCCTCCATCTCGATACTCACAAACGTACCAGTGACATCACGCTGCGTTCTTCCGATTATGTCAATATCGTCGGCGTATGCGAGTAATTGGACGGACCTCTGGTGTTGGCGCGTGAGTTTTGCACAACTCTTTCAAGAACAATGTTGAAGAAGTTACATGACAGTGCGTCGCCTTGACGTCAAAGGTCTCGGTGAAGTCTTGACCGACCTCGATGGAGTAGCGTGCATTCTCCATCGTCATCCTGCACAGACGGACGAGTTTGCCAGGGATGCCAAAGCTAGACATGGCTCTGTATAGCTCATCTCTATAGATGCTGTCATATCCGGCCTTAAAATTGATGATATCGATTTGAAGTTCCTGGGTTTTTTCCAAGATCTGCCGCAGTGTGAATATTTGTTCGATGGTGGACTTTCCTGGCCTGAAACCACACTGATATGGACCGATCAGGTTGTTGACGAACGGCTTCAGACGGTCGCACAATATGGCAGATAAGATCTTGTACGCGATGTTAAGAAGACTGATCCGTCTGTAGCTGGCGCAGTTCAGAGGGTTTCCTTTCTTGAGGATCGGGCAAACAATGCTGAGGTTCCATTCATCGGGCATACTTTCCTCCGACCATATTTTACAGATGAGTTGGTGCATGCTCCTTACCAAGTCATCGTCTGCTGCTTTGAACAGCTCGGCAGCTAGGCCGTCAGCTCCAGCAGCTTTGTTGGACTTAAGCTTCGATATGGCTGTCTTCACCTCGTCCAGGTCGGGTGGACGGAATTGTTGGTCTTCCTCGTCCAGGTTGAATGGTTCATTCTGCCTGACAGCGGGATTTGATTCGTCGTCGCCGTTAAACAGTCTGCAGAAGTAGTTTTTCCTCAGCATCGACTGCGATTCTACTACGGTGTTCCCTTGTTCATCCCTGCCGGCCTCGGTTCGGGCTCTGTAGCCTTGACAGGTTATTTTTACCCTTTGGTAAAACTTCCGAAGCTCATTCCTGCTGTGACATCTGTCTATTTCCTCGATCGCGCGCTTCTCATGCTCTTTCCTTTTCCTCCTGAAAAGCTTGTGTTCGTCTCTCCTCTTCTCCCCGTAGAGCTCGCGAGCAGCTCTGGTCTTTTATGCAGCGCCGCTTTGTATGCCTTGTAAAATAATAGATGGTAAAAATATTGTTTTTTTTTATATCACCTACAAAAATACCTAAAATTCATCGCTATAGACTAGAATATCCCCTTAAGTCTCACAATGAGAACCGTTCCTCGCCACGGTTGCGCTGTAACGTCCAATCCATGTACACATCGAAAAGGAGAGATGACAAAAAGTACCCCTGACGGAGGCCAACGCCCACAGTGAAAGACGTCAATATAACACTTTTCACCCGCACACAGTTACTATTTGTGTAAAGAGATCGAATGGCCTCAAAATGAGAACCGTCAATCTCATACTTCTGCTGTACACTCCAGAGTTTACCTCAAGAGACCTGATCCTTAATCCAATGGCACATTCCTTTTTCAAGTAGCATTCTAAGAATGAATAAGCATGATGGCTTCTACTTGGACGGAAGCCGCACTGCTACACTGCCAACCTGGATTCAACCACAGTTCTTGCACGCACTTCCAAAACCTTAGCAAAGTCTTTTCCAGAAAGAGTTAATGAGAGCAACCACTCTTAAGGAGCACAATCACCACATTTTGTTTGTCGCTAGTTGTTTTACCGCATTCCCATGCCACTCTAATGAAGCCAGAGAGCGATTTTATTCCCTCTTCCCCGAAGGCTTTGTGCATTTCTGGCCAGTCAGCCACCTGCTCTACAGTGGGGCTGTTCTCCGCCCTACTCAAACTGCCATCCAATCCCTGTTCGGGATTGAGCAGCTCCACAAGATATCCTTTTCATCGGAAAAAGTAAGCCATCACTGGATTTGACTCCTTCAATGATATTAAACTTCCTGCGTAGGCGGATGGCCTACCAGAACTCTGTGATCTCGGTCCAATGTGAAAAGCATTCTTTGGGTAAATTTTCATCCACGCAACTGAAAGTTTTCCATCTCCTTCCCCCCCTACGTGCGCGAATACACCACACCGATCGTCATCACAATACGCATTCATTTCTTCCTCCGCTACGGATCCAATACATAATGTATTTCCACAAAACCAAAGATATGAACAAAGAAAATTGAAAATAAAACTGCCCTTGAACAACTGGGCAAAACAAAAACAACACACGATCACGAAGCGATGTGCCGCAGGCTACAATAGCGTATTCTATAAAACTTTACAATCTCAATATCTCAATAAATATACAACATACATATGTAAATAATTTATAGCCTATAAGAGTTTTATGTCTACATACATATAAGCTATCATACTGTGAAAGTTTTATTTCAATCGGATTCATAAAACTGGCGTGTAACTCGAAAGCATTTTGATGCAAAAAAAACAAACTTTTTATTATAAATATTAGTAGGATAACTTAAATTTCGTTTGAAAATAGGAAAAAAATTATAGCTCTTCCACAGGCGCTTTTTATTTAAATAAGAAATCATTTGCCCACGATTTGCACACGTCGTCCGCAAATATTTGCACACGTCATCCGCAAATCGTGTGATCAACCTTTTGGAACCATTTGCACACATTTGCTCACTTTTGGACATTTGCCCACTCTCATTTGCAGACTTCTGAGATTTGCTCATTTTGGTTTAAAGAAACATAGGCAAATGGCAAATTTTTCCTGCAAATACTGTGATACAATGTAGATTTTTTTTCAAGCAATTCTCCAATATTTGCGCTACTGAATTGCACATCATCGAACTTTAATCCCCAGAGTATTAAATAAATCATTTCATTAAACGGAATTCATTTTCACAAAAGCAAAAAAAAAAAAAAGAAGATATCAAAAATGATTCGCGACAGGAAAAGTAAAAATCTATTGAATTTGTTGATCCATTTATATTTTTGCTATGATCAAAAAATAGAAACAGGAAAAAAATAAAGTTTTGCTCAAAATCCTTCTTTGTCGCGCCGCCCAACATAATCCTTTCTCCAGAAATTGCGCTGCTTCGAGGCCAATTTACTATGATCATCCTGTTCGCCGCTGCTCTCAAACAAATACATACACACCCAATACCACTGCGAGGGTATCTCGAGTTGTTTCATCCCTCCAAATACCTAAATGAAAATGACGTTTCTTCAAATGGGTCTGCAAATGTGCTTTTTGCATATGTCGGCAAATCGTGTGATCGGACAATATTTGCCCTGAAAAAATGTCCAGATATGTCATTTGCTCACATTTGCGCACACCCAAAAATTTCCAGCTTTGGGACAAATTCGGCAAATCGTGTGATCGGTCTGGAAATGACGTTTCTGCAAATGGGCATTTGCCGATGGTTTGCACACATTTGCTTATGAGGAAATTTTGCGCACATCTGCAAATCGTCTGATCGGAGCTTAATAGTAGTACCATCATCGGAACGCGATTATAGCGCCTGTCGTGATAGGCAACTGAAGCTTAATATTTTCTTTTTTCTGTTCACTTCTTTTCTCTTCATCCCAATTGTGGGTTCTCTTTATTTTTCTGAGTTGTATTTCTCATCTTCGTTTTATTTTTGGTAATAACTTCTTACAATACAAACACAAAAACAGATGTGTGCTTCCAGGTATTCTACAAAATCCAATCTTTTACACACAGAAATGGGTTGCCTTTAGTAAACAAAAAACATATGATTGGTACTCTTTTTTTTGTGCACATAAAAAAAAGACTGAAATGGAATATGCACGGATTGTTGGAATACGGCCTACGGGAGGGAAAAAAGAAAAAAAAAAACTTTTGGTGGTTTTCGGGAAATTTATATGCTTATATTTGCTTGGTTTGCGGAAATACTGGAAAGGGGAAAGGGAGGGTAAGAAAAAATAACTTTTGGCGGTTGTTGAGAAAAATTGTTTTGGTTTTTTTAATGCCAAAATCATTTCGTCGTTAGGAGTTATCTTGCCGAAGAACTACTGCACAAAGCTTAACTTTATGCATTCATATGTACGTATATGCATTCGTATGTATGCATATTTCATAGGCGCCCTTTAAATCGATATAGGGGTGGTGGGTATCGATTTGGACTTAGGTTTTCTCCAGGATTTGGCGAAATGTGAAAATATGATCAATCGTATACTTTCCTGGTTTCATATACATACATATGTACAATAGTTTCACACAACACAACAGACAAGATCTTGTACGAGATGTTGGGGAGATCGATACTCCTGAAATTGGCTCAGCTAAAGGGGTTTCCTTTTTTGTGGATGGGGCAAACGGTGCTGAGGTTGCATTCATCACACAAACACTCATCTGACAAAATCTAAGAAACTAGTTGGTGTGCGCTCTCTACCAGGTCATCTCCAGCAGCTTTAAAGAACTCGGCCGGAAGTTCGTCAGTTTCAACAGCTTTGTTGGACTTAAGCTTAGAAATGGATATCTTCCCGTTGTCCAGGTCGGGTGAACGGAATTGTTGGTCTTCATCATCCAGATTAACTCAATCATTCTGCCTGACAGCGCAATTTACCTCCTGCAGCAGCAATCTACCCCACTGGCTGATGTGGAAAAGAATGCAAATCTACCCACATGTCCACCCTTCTAAAAGATGAAATAAAAAGAAAATTCCTCTTCTACCTATTCAACTGAGGCATAAAATCATTCACAATTCTTTTATGAAAAAAATTAAAAGCTAAAGTGCGCCGTTAAAAATTTCGCTCTTTAGCATACAATATTTATATTTATGTCTCAGTAATTTTCAGAAAACTGACAACTGCCCGAGACAACATATTCCCAAAAAGAAGTAATCCAAATCATTGCTACGGACATTGGCACAGCCACCCGAATTGATCCCATACGTGTGACGTGCATAAATACCCATGCGCACATATGCATGTATTATGTACGATATGCGTGGGTATGAAAAAATGCCACACAAAACATCAATCCAAATTCGTTCACGAAAAAGAGGCGAAAGACGAAATACAAAACCGCAAGGAAAAAACCATCGACAAGAGAATTCTCTTTGAATTATTATTTCTCTTTGCTTTGTTTTCTTGAATTGAACAGCGCCACCACTGAACGCACTGTGTAACTTTTTTCTTCGCCGGCTGCCACTACTATTAGTTTCATATACAATGATACTATGATGATACCGCGAAAAATGTTCGGTGTTCCTGGCTGGGGCTTGAATCCACGCTGCTTGGTCAGCAGTCCAACGCACTAACTACTGAGCCACGGCGATCATCTTTGGTATTATTCAAATACAATTTTATTTGTTACTAGCTAATTCCCGTGACTTCATCCGCGTGGAAAGAATACATTATACCCTACGTCCTTTCCGGGTTTCAAGACATTGATGAGTAATTATAGATTTTCAATTCTATTACCTTGGCAAGACCTCCCTGTAAACAACATTCCTGTTTTTTCTTTCTGGCTCGACGATGAACGATTTTTCATAGCATGTTTGACAAATAATAATAAAAATAGTTTGAGAGACTTTGTTCTTAGCGGCGATTTGGCAAAGCACATAACAAAGTTAGAAATCTTCAAATGAAATGATGGTGGGTAGCGATCTGGGAAAAAGATACATCTGGATGACAACCCATTATTTGAGGGGGAGACCAAATCGGAGGCAGATGAATGCCTATGCAAAAGAAACCACCAAAATTACGCAAATACAAACAACAAAAGTAATCTGTGGAAGCAGAAGTGATAGCCAAAAAAACGGGCCTATCAACTTACTTTACCGCAACAGAACAAGGCCCAATGATAGCCTAGGGAGACCCGAGTATGAGCTTGGGGTTTGGTGGAACAGCTCAGTTGCGGCAGTCGGTCGATAGGTCCGGGATCGGTACAGTCTTTAGATCCGTGGTTCTCGTGGCAGAAGTGCTAATGTCCGAGTTTTTTTTTAAATAATTTTTCTTTTCCCGTGGCTTTCTAATACAAAATAAAGAAAAAACCAAAGAATTAGTTCTTGCTTCCTGTGTGCAAATAAAAAAATAAAATGGAAAAAACAACAGCAGCTGACATCCTCGCGGTGGCGGGCGGGCAACATGTCTGGGAAGTGCGGGTGGAGTAGCTTAATAGTTAATCTACCCGTACTCCTCAGATATGGCTAGCGAAGCGCAAACCCCTACGATGACAAGAAGAGTTAGAGAGGCCTCGGATATTCCCAAGCCTGCTTTGCCAGGGCACCCTTCGGAGCCAGGCGTAGAGGGTGGCAGCATGCGAGCGTCTGGTGGTCGGCTTGTTCCGCTCGGCAGCCGGCCGGGTTCAACCCGAAACGGCTACGAACTTCCCGGCAATGGTCTCGCAAACCGTTACGGTGGTCAAAGGGGAGATGCGCTATGCTTCGAAGGGGGCATAAGTGGACTTTCGGCTTTTTGACAACGGCATCGACTTAGGATAGGCACATGGAACATTTCTTCGCTCACAGGAAAAGACCTTGAGCTTATTAGGGAGGCTACTAAATATCGACTAGATATAGTTGGTATCTCCTCAACAAAGCAAAGGGGTTCTAGAACTGTGGACCTTTTGGATGGGTGGAAACTCTTCATGTCAGGAGTAGCACCTTCAATGTCTGCTCAGGCGGAAGTGGGGATACTCACGAGTTCCAGGCTGGCAGGCAGAGTACTGGAGTGGATACCATTGGGAGGGAGAGTTGCGATCTTAAAGCTTAAGCTTGAAAGGTCAACTCTGGCTCTGGTGCAGGTATATGCGCCGAATCTGGAGTCGGAGTATGCAGCTTTCTTGGATGAAGTAGATGGGGCCTTAGAACAGGTGGCAGATATGGATTCCTACGTCCTGATGGGAGACTTCAATGCTCACGTTGGTGTGGACGTAATGACATGAGGAAGTGTGATTGGGAGGAACGGTGACCCGGATCAGAATCCGAACGGAGAGAAGTTGTTGGACTTTTGCTGTGCAAATGTCCATTATGAACACCTTCTTTCCGCACAAAAACATCCATAAATACACATGGTACCGTCAGAGTCTTCAGCAGAAATCGCTGATAGACTTCTTTGTGGTACCATCGTGTGTTAAAAGGATGGTTTGTGACGTTCGTGTTGTGAGAGGGGCTGAACTGTCAACTGATCATCGCCTCGTGTTGTGCAAATTGTATCTCAACGATAAAGTACCTATCCTACCAAAGCGTAAACCAAGGCTGGTGACACGTATACGGTGGGAGAGTTTACAGAACGATGAGATACTGGAGGAGTTTGCACGACAGGTATCCGAAAGGTTTGAACAAATTCCAACTGTTCCGACAAATGTAGAGGAAGAATGGCGGTTGTTTTCAACAGCAGTCATTGCCTCTGCAGGAGATGTTTGCGGAGTGAAGCGGCTCGGGGTGGCGGCTGGTGGTGAGAAAGGAACTGCGTGGTTTAAAACACCCGGAGTTCAAGAATCCATCAGAGAGAAGAAGAATGCCTTCAAGGTGTGGATACACTTGGGGGATTCAGCTTCTCGAAACCGGTACATGGAGGCCCGAAGAGCAGTCTTGGAAGGAGTTCGGTGAGAAATTGGACTGTGATCACAGATCTGCAAACAAGGTGTTCTGGCAGACCATCCGCCGTCTCAGAGGAAGGAAGTTTAATATCATCGAAGGAGTCAAATCCAAAGATGGTCTACTTCTTTCCGATGAGAAGGACATCTTGCGCAGATGGAGCGAGCACTTTTCGGAGCTGCTCAATCCCGAACAGGGCACTGAGGATGGCAGACCCATGGTTTTGAGTAGGGCGGAGAAAAGTCCCACCGTAGAGGAGGTGACTTTGGCGATTAAAGTCGGCAAATCTGCTGGTGTGGATGAAATCCAGCAAGAAATGCTCAAAGCTTTGGGTAGAGAGGGAGTGGAATGGCTCTCTCGTGTCATTAAAGTGGCCCTGGGAATGCGGTGAATCACCTAGCAATTGGCAAACTGGGGTGATTGTTCCTCTTTTTAAGAAAGGGGATAAGAGGGATTGCTCGAATTATAGGGGTATATCTCTTTTAAGTCTCCCCGGAAAAGTCTTTGCAAAGGTGTTGGAAGCGCTATCGAGAGCTGTGGTCGAGTCCAGGTTGGGCGATGAGCAGTGCGGCTTTCGACCAGCTCTCAGAATGTCACTTAAGAAGGCCTGGGAGTAGGCCAAACCTATCTACAGTTGTTTTGTGGATTCGGAAAAAGCATATGATCGGGTCCCTTGAGGTAAACTCTGGAGTGTATTGCACTAATATGGGGTTGACGATTCTCTTCTGAGGACCATTCAATCTCTGTACACTAACTGTAAGAGCTGTGTTCGGGTTTACGGCGTTAGGTAGACACCTTTCACTGTGGGCGTTGGACTTCGCCAGGGGTGCGTTCTGTTACCTCTCCTTTTCATAGTGTATATGGGTTGGATGTTACAGCGCAGCCTTGGTGAGGAATGTTTCGAATTGGGAGACTTAAGGATAAGTCATCTGCTTTTTGCTGACGACTTGGTCATCCTTACGTTCACCCAGACAGAACTTCAGGGGGCACTAGATAGGTTCGTCGCCGTCTGTGTTGAAGCTGGGATGAAGGTAAACGTGAACAAATCAGGTAATGGTAATTTCCAGAACACCTGTTCAATGCACTCTGCATGTTAGTGGAGTCCCATTGAAACAGGTGGAGAAGTTTAAGTATCTCGGGGTCCTATTCACGAGTGATGGTAGGAGCAATACTGAGTTATCCTGTAGGATTGGTCAGGCTGGAGCAATTTTGAGACAGCTTGGTCAATCTGTTATCAGGAGGGCCGAACTTGGCATCGAAGCTAAGTTGTCGGTCTTTAATTCAGTGTTTGTTCCGACCCTCACCTATGGTCATGAGGTTTGGGTAATGACCGAAAGAATAAGATCGCGGATACAAGCTGCCAAAATGAGATTTCTTCGTTGTATTGCTGGGGTGACTCGCCGAGATTGGGTAAGGAACACCAGAGTACGCGAGGCACTCAATGTCGAGCAGCTACTTCTTCGAACGGAGAGGTCCATACTTCGATGGTTTGGGCACGTCAAACCCATGTCCCCAACTCGGTTTTCGAGACGTGCCATGGAATTCGTGCCATCGGGCAGACGTCTCCTGGGTAGGCCTAGGATGAGATG
Organism: Matsumyia berberina; assembly: GCA_917880715.2. Lineage (NCBI taxonomy): Eukaryota > Metazoa > Arthropoda > Insecta > Diptera > Syrphidae > Matsumyia > Matsumyia berberina. Next base: position 94,221,014 of record OU862870.1, read on the forward strand.
GTTGGACCAAGTTTGAAATCTCACCTCTACCCGTATGGGGATAGCCCCGGATGAGTTAGAGTCGATGGCGGAAGATCGGCAAATGTGGAAAGCTCCCTAAACCCGCGACCCTCATAGTGGATAAGCGGGCCATTGGAAGATGATGATGATGATGATGATGGAAAAAACAATAAGTTCTCGTGCAACGTGATTTATGTGCCGATGAGTGTTTGATCTGTGTGAAGGGACCAAGTCCAGCAGCCCCTTTTACGTACTGGCTACGATGAACGAGTGTAGCAAATGAGAAATCGTATTCATTCCTGCAAAGCATCCCAAAAGCGCCAACCCCAGGAAACCCAAGTGACTGTGAAAAAAATCTACGCCATAAAAAGGGCACAATAAAAAAACAAAAGTGCACGTCATCAGCAAGAAACATATGTGCGTGCAAACTATACGCCATCAATCACACCATCCACACTTTTGCACCACAAGCAGCCACATAGTCTTCACAACTGTCCTCCATCTTCAACAACGGTGGAAAAAACCGACCCATGATAACCGAGAAGTCTCTGCAACAATCCCTTCAAAGAGGCACCACAACGGATCAACCTATTGCGGTAAAATTTGAATCCACGAGTCCAGCAGCAAGGTCACGGGGTTACACCTGCAGGGCAACGCCATTATTCTCAGCAGGATTGCAGATTCCCGCTCATTTACCACCCACCATCTATCGTTGTGAATGCAGCCGACCTTCCCCCAGAAATTTGATCAACATACATACATATGTACATATTCCTTTTATGTGTATACATTTTGTTAGTTTTGTCAATACGTCACTATTACAACTGAGATTTTAGAATTAAGAACCGAAGAGAAGCTCTAGGCTTTCCCAATATTACGCCATAGTAATCTTTTTGTTTGCGTGGGGAACCACAGAGTGACTGGATGAACCTGTTGTATGTAACAGTAATAGAGGACTTAGTACCTCTTTGGTTTTTTTTTTTTTTGTTTTCGTATTTTGATTTGAGTGATCGAATGATAAATTGAAATAATTTTATTGTTAAGTATTAGAAAGTAGAATCTTCATTTGTTTGGATAAATTTTAAATGCTTATTTGTAGTTGATATGAAATCTTTTTTTTTCTCTTCTATTAAATAAAATTTGTTAAATTCCTTGGTACTAAAGTTATTTGAATTGGATATTTGTTGTTTTGGTTGGGTTAATGAACGGGTACAGGGGAAGTTGATTTCGGAAGGGATCATGGGATCCTGCTAATTTGTTTTTCTATAGGAGGATGTGACGGGCTCAACAGTTGTAGAAACAGATGACGAAGATGATAAAGCGCAGCATGGAGAACCATGTTCGGGGCTGTCACAAACATCGATTGGCGTGGTAGCCAAGGATGCATTACCTGACAGGGGCTTAGGTAGTGTAGGGGTGCGCACACTCAAAGGAGGGCACTTTCATCTTTTGCTCTCCCTTATTTGGAATTTCAGTGGATTTTATTTCGTGAAATGCTAAAGGACAATTCGAGCCTCGCTCTTAAATATTTTTTTTAGAAAACAACATAATTTCTACAGGCATGGAATAACGTAAAAACAGTCCAGAGTCGCAGCAGCAAGATCCCCCCATTCCGACGAGCTAGGACATGCAGGAGCTAGCATGCCAGACGCTGTGGGGACGTGGACACCCTTCCTCCTTAGTTGCCTGGACTGGCTCGAGGAGTCCTGTGGCCTTGAGTCAAAAGGGTAGCACATGAGGTGGAAGGTTCTTAGAACTTCGATCGCATTACTTTCATCGTGAATCCGGTTACGGACGGCCTGAGTACACTAGCATTGGTGTGATGGTAGTCAATCGGGTGGCTGTCGGGGTATCCCGCCTAATATTTCGTTACACAGGTCAATGGACTCTGAGCCCGCTAAGGGAGAACAACCATTCCTCAGATCCACACCATCCACTTCTTCAGCAGAAAATTATTGGTGCTGAGTCGTGTATTTAAGTGGAAATAGCTCTTTTCCTCACTCATGAAACGCAATCCCCTGTAGGGGATTAATAATCAGGTACATTATATTCTGTGAGTCAAACCAATCAGATCTTCCATAAGATCGCATGGGTTTCTCGGTACATTTATTCGTTCTTCCTCTTTCCATCACCAATATCAAGAAATAAGTTAGAAAACTCCTCTGCCCTCAAGTCACGTCGAAGATGGGCACGCATGTATAATAATAGGACTTTGACATTAGGGTAGCAGATTGATGACTTAATCTGCCATGTTCCCCGTGGTACAACCGGCTTGGTCTGTGTGAAGCCACCAGCCAAAAGCACTGTTGGCGCGTCCTATTTCGATACTTAAAATCTTTCTAAAAGCCATTGCACACTCATCCCACACCATAACTTTGGCTTCTCGAAGCACCTGAAGCCACTCTGCTTAAAGATGTTACAAAGTGTAGACTTAGAATGACTTAATTTGAGACGCTTTGAAAAGGTAGAATGACCCGTCATGTTTTTTTTAATCAAGATAGCTGCAGTACCTGAGGAGAACTGAATTTACAAGTTAACAAAAGTAATCTTAATACCTAGGTTTGACTGTGGGAAAGGAAATGGGTACGTGAAGAAATGCGGGATGTCTGGGTAAGGTGAAACTGAGCTGGCGGGTAAGAACAAGAACGTGGAGCGCACTGCAGTTGCGCGTGAGATGTCATGTTGGTATGGGAATTTGGATTGCACCTGCACGTTGCGCGTGGCGATGTGTCCAAAGTTTCTATGAATTTGTTAACGTGTCGTTAACTTATATATAACTAGCTGCCCGCTCCGACTTCGTACGGGTACAAATAAGTTATTTGATTATTGTTTTTCGGTATGTTTCGCTTTATTATAGCCTTTTAACAAAAATAAAATAACGTAAAACTTCATATCGTCCTGAGCCAACGCAGGGGCTCCTGCAACTTGGAACCCAAGTTGGGGCATGCGCTTAACGTGCCCAAACTTTTGAAGTATGGACCGTTCCGTTCGAAAAGGTATAATATAATATATTAATAATAATATAACTGACGCGACAGCTCGGGATGAGCCAATGCCTAGCTTCTCGCAACCATTTATGTTGTGCGTGTTACATATTTCGCACAAATGGAAGAGACCTACAGTTTATTGCCGACTCCGAACGGCGAAGTGAGAAGCTCTTTCATGACAGATTATACTTCCGGAGGCTTGTCATTCCCCGACGAGAGGTGGTGCCGCGAACAATTTCCGATGTTCCTGGCTGGGGCTTGAACCCACGCCGCTCGGTCAGCAATCCAACGCACTAACCACCGACCCATGGCGACCACTGTTCGAAAAGGTAGTTGCTCGATATTAAGTTCCTTGTATATTCTGATGTTCTTAACTCGATAGAACGAACGAATACCTCGAATAAATTTCATTTCGGCAGCTTATTTTTTCGGTCATTACCCAAATCTCATGATCATAGGTGAGGGTCGGATCAAACACATAAAATTGTTCCAGCCTAACCCAACCTACAGGATCACTCAGTACAGCCCCTTCTTTCACTCGTCAATATGACCCCGAAATACTTAAACTTCTGAACCAGTTTCGATATTACTCTACTTACATGCAGAGTACATTGAACAGGCGCACATAGGGCTATTTGCCTCGAAAAACTGCTCAAAAATATTTTTTCCCTAATAAAGCGATACTTGCCTGAAACAACTTTAGATGTGTTATTAAGCTTATTTAAGTCAAATTAAACCGCTGTTGCTAGAAATATGAAATTTGGACAATAGTTTCCTTTTGTGGCGTAGACAACCACTAAGAAGCAATATTTCGAAATTCAGCTTCTACAGGGTTTTGCAGGGTGTTCAAGTATGCATGAGAACAGAAATATTTAAACACGTATTTTAACGTTTTTCAAAATTATAACTGTGGGCCAAGATACAGGGCGTTAATGTTTGGTCATTTATAGTAATGCGCAACCGTAGTCAGCGACACATATCGGTTCGTGATGGTGTGTTGTTTTTGTTTTACCCAGTTGTACAGGGGTAGTTTTTTTTTTAAATTTCTCTTTATTGCTGCTTTTCTTCAATCATACATAAGTTTCCATCTATCAAGATTCAAGATGTTGAAATTTTATTAAATTAAAGCGAAATATCTCTGGCTCACTCATCACCATATCTATCTATGTATGTACATATGTATTAAATTATGTATGTAAATAAATAAATAGCTGACGCTACAGCTCGGGATGAGCCAAGGCCTAGCTTCTCGCAACCATTCATGTTGTGCGTGTTAAATTTTTCGCACGAATGGAAGGGACCTACAATTTATTGCCGACTCCGAACGGCGAATTGAGAAGCTCTTTCATGGCAAATTATACCGCCGGAGACTTGTCAAAGCACACACGACGGGTCACTCTACCTTCTTGAAGCTTCTCAACCTAAGCTAAACTTATAGTGTGGGATGAGTGTATCATGGCTCATAGAAAGATATTGAGGATCGAAATAGGACGCTTCGACAGTGCTTTTGACTGGTGGCTCCAGACAGACCTAGCTTGTTGTACCACGGTGAACACAGCAAATAAAGTGAAGGGATGTCTCAAGTCATCCATCTGATAGCCTAATGTCAAAGACCTATCCTTGAGAGTTAACATATACACGTGTCCATCTTCCATATGACTTGAGGACAGAGGAGTTTTCTAACTTATTTCTTGATATTGGTGATGGTAAGAGTAAGGATGAATTAATATACAGAGCAACCCCTGCGATGTTATGGGAGATATGACTAGTTTGACTGACAGAATATTATGTACCTAAACATTCATCAGTTTGGAGTTCATGGCTGAAGTATTTCAAAGCTATTTGCACTGAAATAAAGGACTCAGCCAAAAACATCAACAATTTTTTGTTGAATAAGTTGCAAACTAAGAATGTAAAGTCTGAATCTATGGACTCGGAAGTAAAACTCGAGGAGAATTATTGGACACTTTCTATCCACCAGGGAACCCACCTCACATCCTCAACCTCAAAGTTGTTGCCCAATCTAAACCCTCTGAAACTGTGCAGGTGAAGACATTGTACCAACACGTTATCGAGGCCACAAGCGTCAAACAGGGAAAAACTGTCTTCATCACCGGATTCTTCTGATCCCATTAGACTACCACTTTGAGTTCAAACGTCTCAAATTTTCCGTTGAGTTTTAATACCGCATGAACATCAATAAGGTACAGGGACAGAGCTTGAAAGTGGACAATGTGGATCTGAGGAGAGACTGTTTCTCCCATAGCGTGCTTAGAGCCAATTCACCTGATAGCCTGGTCATCCTCGACCCAGAAAGAAATCCCAGGAAAGTTGTTTACAGGGGAGCCTTAAAGAATTAATATAAGAAATTGAAAGTTTATACCTACTTAACAATGGCTTATAACCAGGGGAAGGATATAAGGTATAATGTGACGTCTTTCCACACGGATTTAGTCGCGGGTATTAGCTAGTATCTCATATTTTAGTTATCATAAACCATTAATATCAGTATGACCAATTGTAGCAGAAACCAATTACAGTGTAAATATTGAATAAACAGAATATTTTTATGCAAATTTTGTATTGTTGTATTTCTCTTGAGATGCTCTCTCTCTCTATGTCTCTCAAACTAAATCTCTCTTATTCTTTTTTTTTAAAAAAATGTTTCACTTCTATCACGTGTACGGTGTTGCACGCGCAACACCGTTTGTTACTGCTTCTTGACATCTTCCTCTATAAGCCGATACCAAAAAATTTACCGAATAACACCGAATTATATAACAAAAGGCTCATTAAAAGAAAAAGGAAAAGAAAAAAACATTCCCTTTTACATACATTTCAAATAAATGCAATATCTATTAAATTAAAGCTCCAATAATCATAAGAATAGCTTCATAATAAAGTACACACCTGTAGCTGATTCCTGCACAACAAAAACTTTGTTCACAATAAAAAAATAAATAAAAACTTAATTATTTAGCAGTGCGATTTTTCACACAAGTCAACAGATTCACAATGCAAGCTTACGATCGATGACTTTCAACTGATACTGTGGCGAAGTGTATAAGTGCATAAAAATATAAACAAACAACGGTACATTGTTCCATGGGTATTTAACTACAACTAGGAAAAAAATTATTTCTCAACTCTACATTTTGCAACATTGATTATTGAGCGGTTTTTCGAGGCAAATACCCCTATGTGAGGCGTTCGGGAAATTACCATTACCTCTGATTTGTTCACGTTTACCTTCATCCCAGTTTCAACACAGACGGCGACGAAGCTATCAAGCGCTCGCTGAAGAACAGTCAATCCCATACTCCTGCAGTACACTCCAGAGTTTACTTCGAGGGAATCGATCATTACTCCCATGACACAGTCCCAGGCCTTCTCAAGTACCGTTCTTAGAATGAATAGCGGTTTGGCTGTGGTTCTACCTGGACGAAAGCCGCACTGCCCATCGGCCAAGTTGGATTCAACCACAGTTCTGCCACGCGCTTCCAACACCTTAGCAAAGACATTTCCAGAAAGAGTTGGGAGATAATTGGCGTCACCACTTTTATTCCTTTTCTTAAAAAGATTACAATCACCACAGTTTGCTTGTCGCTAGTTGTTTTACCGCACTCCCATGCCACTTTAATGAACCGAGAGAGCCATTTTACTCCCTCTTCCCCGAAGGCCTTGTGCATTTCTGGCCAGTCAGTCACCTGCTCTACAGTGGGGCTATTCTCCGCCCTACTCAGACTACCATTCAATCCCTGTTCGGGATTGAGCAGCTCCGAAAAGTGCTCACCACATCTTATCGGAAAAAATAGTAACCCATCTTTGGATTTGACTCCTTCAATGGTATTAAACTTCCTTCTCCTGAGACGGCGGATGGCCTGCCAGAACTCCTTTGCAAATCTGTGATCTCGGTCCAATGTCCAATTGCGTAAATCCTCATCTACGCAACTGAAACCTTCCCATCTTCGTTCCCCCTCTACGTGCGCTAATACAATGCACCGATCGTTATCACAATACGCATTCCTACATACTTCTATTTACTTTTAAACATCTTTAATTTCTTCCTCAGCTACGGATCCAATACATAATGTATTTCCACAAAACCAAAGATATAAACAAAGAAAATTGAAAATAAAACTACCCTTGTACAAATGGCAAAACAAAAGCAACATACGATCACGAAGCCATGTGCTACAGTAGCGTGTTCTTCAAATGGCCAAACTTTAAAATCTCAATAACTATACAACATATGTGCATTCTATATAGCCTATAACAAACTTATACCTATAAGCTATCATGTTGTAAAAGTTGTATGTTAATCGGATTAGTAGTACATACATATCACGCACACAAAAAATAAAATTTTCCGTATAAACTGATCGTGTTCACTAATGCAGTACATTTGCTTTACATCTATGAGCTGAGCGTGCATAGACGGTTGCCACTGATGGAAAATGGTTGGCGGTGAATTATACATTGTTTTGAGCATAGTTAATCTTCAGGATAAGGCAGAAGGACATTTTTCGCGGCACTACCTCTCGTCGGGGAATGACAAGCCTTTAGGAGTATTATTTGTCATGAAAGAGCATCTCAGTTCGCTTTTCGGAGTCGGCAATCAATTTAAGGTTCCTTCCATTCGCGCGAAGAAATGTAAACGCACAACATGAATGGTTGCGAGAAGCAACCCTTGGCTCATCCCGAGCTATGGCGCAAGCTATTTATTTTATTTTATTTTTAGCAAAATTTATACGGGTTTTCAAAATTTTCTTCGAAATAAATGGTTTTTTGGCTGGCTTACAGCTACGAAGACCTGATTGATGATGGGTTAATATCCAGCTGTATTTCTACTTGGTCGAAATTTCTTTTGGGTAAGAGCGTTATTAAAATCTATTAGAATTTTTGATTTCAGTTCCTGACTATATTTGTCTCCATCCATTTTATTATTATTATTATTATTATTTACTAAAAACAAACAAACAATTTTGACATCTATTCACTACTACAAAGTATGACTGCAAACAAAGTTTACCGTTAAAGAAACAAATATATTGAACCGATCAGTAGTGGCAAACTGTCAGTTGCAGATGTTTTGCACAAGCAATTTGTAGGTTTGAATGCATATACTACATACATACATGCTTTTGTTTCTTTGTCAAGAAATATGCCTAATTTGATTTTTTCCAATTTAGTAAAATAGGTATAATGATGTGTTAATATTTTAACGGAGTATAAGGCATTCAAATTTGTTGAAAGTCGCATTATGAGGACCTCTGCAACAGGCGGTATTTCTTCGAAATCCACCGAAAAAAAACTTTACAGTCGTTTCTCTATAATAATAGTTTTTTGCAGTTGTTTTTCACGGGAGAACGACCACACCATAAAGCAAGCGCGTGTCCTTTCAACAAGTTATACCTATACATATGTATGCACATGGCTATCTACAATCTCTAAGAGGCTTGCGCTTAAGAACGACGAAAGCGGATCCCAACTAATGGGCAGGGACAAGGTATAAGCTGTTGCTCCAGAAAATACAAATTAATCCAATGCCTGTAACATCATGGTTGGGTGTCGTGTGCAACGCATTTTGTATTAATTTCTGACTGTGGGGCATGATTATAAAACATCAATACTACCTAAAGTTTATACATACATATGTACATATGTCAATTTAATTCAAGAAAACATGTTTTACGAAAATGAGAGCGTAAAACTACGCTCATGTGTCTATACTGATCCAAAAAAAAAAAACAAAATTTCCATTAACATTACTTACACATAATAACTTAGCTCAATAATTGAGTAATTTGCTAAGCGAAACTGCTGTCAAAATATATAATTTGTCTGTTTCCATCGAAAGAACCGGTTGTTTTCCCTTAAACAAGTTAATTCACGATGAAGCTCGCCACCTACAACATTTCACCGACAAAAAGCCATAGCCTCGAAAATCAAGTTTTTCACTGGTGTCGTATAGAAACCAGAAATGTCTGCAAGACCGCACCCGCCAGAGGCCCACGAATAGAGATTCATTCACTAGCCGTTCCAGTCCGCATCTAGGCTGTGTCGAGAGCGAGAGAGTCGCCCATATGCAGTAAGAAAACTGGAAAGGCACCACACTGTTTCTGTACAACCAAGCTTGCTGTCAGCCACGGAGTATAGCTTAATAAAAAGTCTCTCAATGCTCCGTTCGTATTCAACTCCCAGTTAAACATATTTAACAAAGAAACAACCTTTGTGGTCTCCTAGTCGATTGTTTGCAACTCCACAGTGTACACACGGCAATATAGTGCAGTCGAAAGTAGATACGTAGATACTTTTTATTATTTTTTCTAAATAGTCTTGGAGAGTAGATTAGATGGGTGCAATAAGGATTTTTATTCTGTTCCTTTTAATAGGTGAGTTTTTTTTTTATAGATGTATAGATACAGTAAATCTTGGAAGGATTTCCGAAATCTGTCCAATTTGCGAGTGTTTTGCTCCATCGGCTTCTTAAATGTCAACGAGTTACGAGAGGAAAACAAGTTTTGAAACGTGTGCCGCTGTGCGGTGCTGCTGAGTATCAATGTGAAGTGGTGCGGTGCGGTACGGTATGCTGTTCAGAGCGATTTGTAGATACATACATATGAAATGACCTTAAAAGTGAAAGTGTTTACTGTCGATTGGTGTTTCTCTTTCGACTTGGTATGCCTTTGTGCATTGTTTTTCAGCCGCCAATATTTGCATAGCTATTCGGTTGGCCACGATAAATAAAAAGAAATCGCACAATATGCAATTTAAAAGTTAATCTTAAAATAAAGCCATTGGCTAATTCTTTATGCAGATTTTACTAAATATTAGCAACCGTGATGTTATACATATACATACAGATATCGTTGTATTTCGATTGTAATCCGATCAAGTCTTACAATGTCAATGGAACAGTTGGTGTGGAATATTGTTGACGATATTAAGTATGGGTTTTGTTACTTTATTTAAAGAAATTTATGTGTATAAGTTTTATATAACTCAACCGGATTGAACGGTTTTTGCTATTTCTATTGAAAATTTCGGCTTTCGTTTACATATTTTATTATGTGAATAAATAATTAGTTCAAGGTCAATCAAATTAATATATCAACTTGTTTTCGTCCAACTCGCAAAGTAGTTCGGAAAGTTGTTATGTGTTGCAGCGAAAACTTTCGCGAATTTCATATTTTCAAACAAACTGTAAGTACTATAATAATAATAATAATAATAATGGTAGGGAGTGACAATATAGAACGATTTCTTTTTTAAGCCAGTTCAGTGATTTTTATTGCTGTCGCATTTTTACTGTCAGAAAGTGGTGAATATACGAATATTATTTAGATATTGGTCTCTGGAAGAGTACTCTCAACGCATAGTGGCTTTAAGTCATATGACAAACTGTCGCAAACTTACCAGATGCTTAGTGCATATAATGGCGTTAGTAAAATCGTATCTCTATGAATTGAAAAACATTTAGATACCGCTAACTGCACCCCATCAATTAATAAAGCTGTAGCTTTAATCCGGCTTTACCTTCATTTGATAATTACAGTACGACCTCAGTAAAAGCAATACTCGAAACGCGTAACTCTTTGCTTAAAAGAATACTTAAGATCTTACCTTTGTGAACTTATTTATTACTACTTTAAAAATAAAAAGTGATTCGATGAACTCAACTTTTATTGCATACCTAACAGTTGTTCTTTCGTTCACTATTTTTACCTCCTTCTTATTTACTTATTTGTGCTGCCTGGGCAGTTATTTTTCAGCTACATATTATTCAAAATTATTTTTGTCAGTTTTTAATTCAAATACATACTAAACATTTGCCTTAAACGGGCAGAAGATTTAGTTAAGATAACTTTTCAGCTTCAGAGATAAGGTCATAAAGAGATATCTAACTATCGTCCCACTATCTTCACGATGCCCATTTGTTTAGATTGTTTTCCTAAACGACGACCCGTCGGTTTATTGGTGGATTACTCTTAAATTGACGTTTAATTACAAATGCAATGCAAATTTCACCACAATGTAACCTATTTTTGACATATTTAAAGCACTGTTATGAATGCGTGGTGGTACGTACTTCTAATTCCAATTTTATACAGTATTATCCTCCACTAATCTTTACTCATTACACTGTATAGGCTAAATATTTTTTTAAATTCCATCTTCAGTGTTTCCTGCCTTGACAAAATTATGCACTCAAAACTGGTTCTGCCCTGGAAAAACAGTTTAAATATTTCAAAATATTCATAATTCTATCAAAATTTCTTTTTCTACCGCCATAATTCTAACAAATTCATATTTGTTATTTTGAATAAAAGTTCCTTTTAATTCAAATCTGTATATATAAAACAAAATCGGGTTAGTTACACCATTTATAACTCAGGAACGGCCGGACCGATTTTTATGATCTTTGATTTGTTGGATTTGTCTCCGTACCGAATAGCAAAATAACTATTAAAACATCGGAAAAATTCATCTCGAGAACGGATTGACTGATTTCGATGAATTTCTTTTTTTTTGTTCGTCTTGGCCTCGAGAAGTTTTTTCGCGCATTGGAAAAGTACGAAAATCACAAAAAAATTAAATCCGTATACAACGCCATCTCTACAGTCAATGGTGCAGTGTGCCCAACATTTCGTGCTGCATGTCAGCAGCTCAATTTGCTTCAAAACGATATTCATTGGGACATGACGATCGCTAAAGCAATTGTTTCTGCATGTCCAAGTCAGATACGCACATTTTTTGCTGCCATTATTTCGACAAGCTTCCCATCGAATCCACGTGAACTGTGGAACAAGTACAAGGATGACATGTCAGAAGACATTTTACATCGAATTCATGTCAGTTCAGCGAATCCCGATCTCGAGGTGAATGATGGGATACAGAACCAGGCTTTGGGTTTCGATCGAAGACATGTGTTACCTCATGTGCGGCAGTTTGTTAGTCAAGTAAGGAATGCCAACGCCATATCGTGGAATGAACGGGGCTTTCAATCGAGAATTGGAACGTGAACGTGAATACGATCGAGATGTATTGAACCAATCAGTTCGAACGAATGTACCACTGTTGAACACCGAACGGAAGGAAGTGTACGATACGCTAATGAAGGAAATGATGATGGAAATGGTGGCTTATTTTTACTCGATGCGACCGGTGAAACTGGGAAGACATTTCTCATGACACACACTCAGCAATGGCCAAAGTTTTGATAGCAAGTAAAATCATCATCATGAATGCACACTGGCGCACAAACGTGCATTGAAAGCACTCAATGAAACTATGAAAGATCTGCGCAATGACTCAAGATGTTTTGGAGGCGCAATGATTCTATTGTCATTAGCTCATTACGTGGACAAACAGCTGTGGCCTTATTGTCAATCCAACTAAAACGGAGCTGGTCCTTTTTACTAGGAAAATCAAAATTCCAATTATTGTACCAACCAAGCTCAATGACACTCCTCTGGACTTTTTAGGCAGTGCCAAATATCTAGGACTCATTCTAGACAGGAAGCTTCTGTGGAGGGATAATACGTATAGCATAATGGTTTGGTGGCCGGTTCTGGAAAAGCAGACCAGCATTAAAGTTCTCGAGTAAGTCCAACGTGTGGCTTGCCCCAGCATTACTGGCGCGCCGAGAACTTCTCCTACAGCTGCCCTTCAAACCATGCTCCACTTGTTGCCAATAGACATCTATGGCATGCAGCAGGCCAATAACGCGGCTTTAAGACTTAGAGATACCCGCCAATGGTGCAAAAAGAATGTGGGACATACCAGAATTCTATCAACTCACGAAAACGACTTTAACTTAGGCTATAAACACAATCTACCGGACAGAAGCGCCTGGAGTCGGCGCGAAGTCATTTTTAATGACTCCATATCTATCTTTACGAACGGCTCTAAAACAGTCGTTGGAGTTGGTGCCGGTGTCTTTTCAGAAGACCTGGACATCCACCACTCCGTCAGTCTGCCCAACCACTGCAGTGTCTTTCAAGCCGCCGCTTGGCTGAAGGCTAACCCAATATCACGCACGGATAATGCGATTTACATCGACAGCCAGGCTGCGATCAGGTCCCTCGTATCCAACGCAATAAAATCTAAGACAGTGAAGGACTGACTCCCAATGTACGGACGTCAAGAAGCTCGACCGTGTCAAAGCGCCTATGCCGTTTGTTAAACACTTGACCCACACCGACGCTGTGTCGAAAGCAAACCGTAGATGGCAACATCTCGATTACTGCAATAATGCCAGGCTAATCTGGCCTGTCCTGGATCTGAAAAGGTCAGAAGCATTAATACGACTCAAAAGAGACCAGCTCTCAAAACTCATCAACGTCCTCACGGGGCACTGCATCCTAGGAAGGGATGCTCAACGCCTGGGGATAGCATGAAACAATTTCTGCAGGAGTTGCAGGGACGATGAGGAGGAGGAGTCCACCGCACACTTCCTCTGCCCGTGTCCCCCACTGGCCCATATCAGAAAAGTCACCCTAGGCCAATACTTCTTCAACTATCTATATGATCTGAACTCCGCCAGCATGGCCAACCTTAACAGCTACGTTACGAAATCTAAATGGTTTCAGGAGAAAGCAGGGTACCCCAGTACTCAGTGGCATCACAATCGACCTACTTTCTGGGCTAAGTACACCTCCTCTCGGAGGGCCACTTTTAACTTACTAACTACTGTCTGGCGATTTCCGTCAAAGACTACCAGTCATTCCAAGATCGACCGCTGCCGATGAAATAAATGCTTGCCTCAAATCATCGACTCTGGGGCGCTATGTGAAGAAACTTCAGCTAACGACAAACATGCGAATTGCATTGCTAAACGAAGCATCTGCCGAAGATTTCTCCAAGTAATTGCTGACTCGGATCGGTAAAGGCCGTGTTACTGTCGACAAATTGAATGGATGGATTTCGTTTCCGCCAAGTTTTTCCAATTTCGTCTCAACGAAGGACGAGCTCATCAAGAAAGTGTTCCCGAACATCATTGGTAACCACAAAAATCACAATTGGTTGAGTGAACAAGCAATTCTTGCGGCAAAGAACAAAGATGTGAATCACTTAAACTTCACAATTCAAAATCAAATCATTAGCCCACTGCATTCCAACTATCCAACTGAATTTTTAAACTCATTTGATCTGCCTCTGGAATGTCCTTAGTCCTGAAATTTAAAATTATGCTTAAATATTGAAAGTTTAAGTCTTCCTGAATTCAACGAGGTATATTTCATTAAGTTCAAAGCAGAACCATTATTATGAGTTTTTGAAATCTTTGAAGTTCCAATACATACAGTCTATATCGAATGCTGCAAATTCGAGTCATTTAGAGCTGCCAATATAGGCTCGGCGATTTCTCGTGGACTGACTGTTTTATTGGATCACACTGTGCTGGTAATCTTATCGGATTTGATAGCGTCAATGTTTTGTGTCCCTTCTTGATGATAGCTTCAGTCTAAATACTCGCGAACGTGCCAGTGACATCACGCTGCGTTCTTCCGATTATGACAATATCGTCGGCGTATCCAAGTAATTGGACAGACTTTTGAAAGATTGTGCCTCCGGTTTTGACGCGTGTGTTTTGCACTATTCTTTCAAGCACGATGTTGAAGTAGTCGCATGACAGCGCGTCGCCTTGTCTAAATGCTTTTTGCCATTAAAGGTCTAAGTTAGGTCTTGACCGACCATGGAGACCGACCATGGAGCAGCGTCCATTCTCTATCGTCATCCTGCACAGACGGACAAGTTTGGAAATGCCAAAACTAGACATGGCTTTGTATAGCTTGTCTCTATAAATGCTGTCATAGGCGGCCTTAAAATCAATGAAGAGGTGCTGGGTATCAATTTGGACTTCTTGGGTTTTCTCCAGGATCTGCCGAAGTATGAACATTTTTTCGTTTGTGGACTTTCCTGGCCTAAAACCGCACTGATAAGAACCGATCAGGTTGTTGATGAAAGGTTTCAGACGTTCACAAAATATGGCAGATAAGATTTTATATTCGACATTTAGAAGATAAATTTCTCTGTAGTTGGTAAACTTGTGGATCGGGCAAACAGTGCTATGCTTCCATTCATCAGAATAACACCTCTCTATTCTCTCGATCATGTGCTTATTCTTTGGTTTTCTTTCGGAGAAGCTGATGTTCCTTCCATCTCTTCTACTCGTAGAGTTCGCTAGCAGCGGATATTAAGGTGTGACAATCTCTTACTAGTTATAGTGACGTTGCGTCCCGAATCATAATCAATTAACCTAAGTCCGCTTCCAGACGCGACGTCATGTAGGCTGTGTTTACCGATCATGCTACCTAAGAGGTCTTCGTTTCCTATTTTTGCGTTAAAATCGCCAAACACGATTTTCACGGCATACTTAGGGTATTGCTCGTATGTTTTGTCGAGGAGCTCACAGAAACACTCCTTGGTAGCGTCGTCACTTTCTTCTGTCGGGGAGTGAGCGCATATTAGGCTTATGTTTTTGAATTTTACATCGAGGCGAATTGTTATAAGACTTTCACTTACATGTCGAAAGCTCAAGACTTCTTGCCTAAGTCTGCCGCCTATAACAAATTCTCACCCAAATAAAGGCTGCTTTTGCCCGGTCCATCTCATCCCTTTTCCTGGATGTAGCAGTCTAGGCCCACTCCTAATTGTTCGGCTGCACGCGGTCTGTTAAGGGTCCAAATATTCCTCGTGCAGATCCGAAATTCATTTTTTGTTTTGTCGGGTCGTCAACAGTAATTCCTTCCTTTTCCGAGAACGTTTGGTGCATCGCAATGTAACAATAGTTTTTTTTATAAGGTGGAGCCGTTAAGTCCGCGCAGAACCCCCGACCAGGAGGGCGTGGTCCATTGATTAACCCATTGGACTTAAGGAGCCGGGTATTCCGTCGGAGTAGCCCATATGCCATATAAGGTGTTTTTTAAATAGTTCGACTTAACTGGAATTGTAGACCCCACCGTTGATTCCATCGTGGGAGTTCTTCCGCTGCCGTCGTGGTGCAAGGGAGAGTGCATTAGTGTGAACACCCCCCTCCCTCGTCATCCATACGCTCCCTTATTTCCGTGGAAGTGGCAAAAGGACTCTTTAGGGCATGTCGGTTATTGAATCCTCCCTTTTTGTTGTCTTCCAAGGTCTGGAGCATTTTTTGTTGGCGAAAAATCAAATCCTTTGGAAATGTTTCAAAGCACTTTGTACTTTCTTGTCCGAACAAATTACATTACGCCCGACTTGGCTCATATCTTGTTCCCGCTGGAACATTTGCCATATTAACTTGCTTTCAGCATTCGTTGAACTCGTTTCACGGTTTAATTTATAGTCAGTGGGCATTGGTGAAATAGTTTGAAACAGGAACTGTAAGAAAACATTAAAATACTTTAGTTGTCCGCGAATTGAAACTGAATTTAATATCAGTCAGTAAAGCAACAAGTTCTGGTCATAAAGTAATTTTTTTCGAATGGGCGCGCGTGCGGAAATAATTGATCGTTCATCTAATGATGCTAATAAAATGAGCAATATTTATGAGATACAATTTCATTCATTTGCATCTAGTGGTTGAGACAAAATTTTTGCGCTTTGGCACCAACAACGGTACGGTCATTTATTATTATTTCATAAGAACATGATTCGAAGTCTTTGCCATTTTTGTAAGCTGTCATAGAGTCGATGTAAAGCCGTACTCTCGTTAATACACACAGATATGTGTGGGCCTATAAGATGTGTATCCAATGGAGGTGCAAAATATTTTCCGACGTTTATAGATTATTATTGTATGTTTTTACACCATAAAAGTGAAGCTCTTAAATGATTTAAAGCTTGTAAGGTAGTAGCAGAAACTAAACCGGTAATCAAATCAAAACGTATTCACTGCGACAATGGATGTGATTAAGTTAACAATGCATTTAACGTTTATTTAAATTCAAACGACATCTCAATCGACTTCCTCCTATACTCCAAATCAAAATGGGTGCGTTGAAAGGGTTAATAAAACTATCCACTATGAGGGTCGCGGGTTTATGGTGTTTTTGTGGACTCTCCACACCTCCCGATCTTCCGCCATCAGGTCTATCTCATTCATCCGGTCATTACCCAAACCTTATGAACACTGCATTAAAGACCGATAGCTTAGCTCCGATGCCAAGTTCAGGCCTCCTGATAACAGACTGACCAAGCTGTCTTAAAATTCATCCAGCCTGAGCAATCCTGCAGATAATTCAGTATTGCTTCTTCCATCGCTCGAGAATAAGACTCCGAGATACTTAAACTTCTCCACCACATTCGGCAAATGGCCATTACTTTCGATTTGTTCACGTTTACTCTCATCCGAGCTTTGACATAAACGGCGAGTCAATTACGCGAGTTATATGTGAACACGAGCTGAAAGCAGAAAATATTTCAATAAATAAATTTGACTCCCTCCCGACTGCGTATATCAACGAAAGCGAGAAATTGTTGACTACTGTGTATACCGCACTATATTAAGCCTCATGTTAGGTATAAGCTAAATTTAAAAGTTAGTCTTAAGACCACACTGTAAAGAATAAGTTGAAATAAAACCGTGTGTGACATTACCGAAGTTTGTGTTGATAATTTGAATTTTTCTGACGCAGTCGGTGTTTCTAAAGTCATTAGAATTAAGTAAACTAAAAGTCAATTTGTTCCTAAGAATAAGTTTAAAAAAAGAAAAAAGAAAAAGAAATTAATTGAAGTGTTACATGAGAGGCAAGAGAAAATAGAGTGAATTACAAATTAAGTTATTCTTGACATTCTTGAAACTTGCCTAAGTCTGCCTCCAACTACGAATCCACATTCTCATGCTGATAGAAATCACCTTAATAGATATCGCAGTTTTTCATTCTCTTTTTGTCCATCGCACTCCTTGAATGGCGGTGAAATCTGCTTGGAAGCAGTCTAAGGTCTACCCTAGTTTTTCGGCTGCACCTGGCCTATTAAGAGATGCAATTCGTTATCATTAATTCGTTTTGCATGGGTTGTCATCAGTAAATCCGTCCGTATACGAGCATTATTGTTATTTCGTTGCTATTGAGTTTTTCATGGTTGGGCAGTTGCCCCAGGGGCACAGCCACCAACCTGGATGGCCAGTTCTATTTTAAAAACTCCAACGACGAGGGATCGGTTGAATCAATGTCGGATATCACCGCTGCCTCTTTGACGATTCTATGGAGAATCAACTAAAATAGTCTCTAATCCTGCTGACTTAAGAGGTTAACATAAAATAAGCCGAACAAGCACAAACATTCATATCTCCATATTGGAATCATACGAAGTTCTTCACTGTGGAATAGTCGAAGCCAGGCATGGACCCGTGTTTTTTTTTTTTTAATCAGTAACATATTCCTTCAGTATTTCGTTGAGTAGTCCAATGTGGAATCTATATACCACTGAAAGAGTTTTTCAGATCCGACCAATGGTACTGAAGTTATAACTTAAAAGATTTACCATGAAATCGAAGAAAATTGGCGGATGATGGCATGGTGCGGAGAGAGATCTTCTCTTTCCAAAAATATACATTAATAATGATAAGATGCAATATTGCTCGAGATAAAATTAGTTTTATCGTGCCTTAAGACTCTTTCCGTTTGAGTTCATAAGGGCACGATTAAATGAAAGTCTGTTTGGGAGAGCAAAATGTCAATTATATTAAATAAATCCCGTGGGCTTAAGAAACAAAAAAAAAAAAAAAACAAAAACGGGCGTACTTTGCCCGAGTACAATTAATTTAAAGTTTGTTTTATTTCGTAGAGCCAAAACAATAAAATATACTAATCCTTCACGTTATTGGTCCTACATTCCACCAACCTTTATATTATCTTATGGCCGGCAGTGTATGTCAAGGAGGTCCCGATTTAAAAATTTATCGGCCATCTTGGAGCTTTAGTAACTAAATTTATGATGACGCCTTATACGCGATGTCATTCCTTGAATTTGAAGTTACCTCTCTTCCAAATTTTACCAAAATCGGTTTAGTAATTTTCGAGATCGAAAAATAAACCTTTTCTCTTTATATACTAATATTAATATGCAGATTAACAAATATATAATTTATAAGTTTTTGTAATGTACTTATCAATTCCTTTCATTTAACACCCTTATCAAGGGGGTTCCTAATTAAAAAATAATCGGGTATCGCGGAACTTTCGCCATATTGAATTTATGATGACGTCACATATTTCAAGCTTTTTATCTGCCAAAAATCATCAAAATCGGTTCAACAGTTTTCGAGATTACCTCTTACACATGAACAAACTTTCTCTTTATAATATAATTGTAGATATACATATGTATGTAGTTGTATATACATACAGTGGCGAGCAAAACTGGGTACATAATGAATCAAAACTCATGAAATTTGCAATAAAATCGCAACATCATCGTTGTTTTTTCTTAATATTATTTTCAGAAAATTATATAATACCTACTCTATCAATTAATTAAGAAACAACTAGGGTAACGGATTTCGTTAAGCTTATTTAAGACGAAAAATTTGTGAACTTCGATGTATCAAAATTTGTAGTCACATATTCAGTATTCGAAGTACTGTTTGTGAAACGAATAAGAAAAGTTAACGGGCCAACATCAACCCAAAATTAGCGTCGACATGAAGAATGAAATATGTACACAATACGCAGTACAAATCTGTACACGCATACCTACATCCCCACAGCAACTTTTTGCACCAGAAGTTCCCAAACTTTTCCAGTTCGCGGCGCACTTACAGGTTAATTATTTTGTCACGGGGTTCTAGTCGAAATATGTGTACCTATTTGCTTACTTTTAACCTGCTTTTTTAATTCTTCGTCTCATTACGGTTATTGTAAGTAAGTTTAGTTTCCGGAAAGGAGAAAACATGAGCGCGTCGCGGCCCACATTTTGGGAACACCTGCCTTACATAGTTCTTACGGAAGGAACAATACGCAAACTTAAAAACTCAATAAATAGACGGCTCAGAGAACATAAACAAGCAAACAATGTATTCGTTTGATTAAATCCAACATCAGTTCAACCACCCAACAACAAGGAAAAGGCAGTAACTCATCATACTTTCGTCCATACGTACATATCACACCAAACTCTCAGTTCCCTTTTAATTTGAACTGAGTATCGGGTTTACCATGATATCTAGAAAAATATAATATAGAAAACAAAAATCTAGAAAACCAATATCTCGAAAAAAAAGATCTAGAAAAAAAAAATCTCGAACAGCAAAAATCTAGAAAAAAAAATCACGAATGCCAAAATTCACAGCGTTTGTATAACAAACCTTGGAATATGAACATATGGGGGGGAATTTATTTTCACAGAGATTAAAAATCTCGAAAGGAAATTTCTTTTCGAGATTTTTTTCTAGATAAGGTCTTTCGAGATTTTTGTATATTCTAGATTTCGTCTATTCGAGATTTTTGTTTTCGAGATTTAAAACAGCGATTTTCGAGATTTTTTTCTTTCTAGATTTTTGTCATTCTAGCTAACGTCATGATCCCATGTGTATCGTAAGCTGATTTTTCAATTTCGTATGCTTAGTTATTTTTTTTTTGGGGTCGCCGTGGGTCGGTGGTTAGTGCGTTGGACTGCTGAGCGAGCGGCGTGGGTTCAAGCCCCAACCAGGAACACCGAATAATTTTCGCGGCACCACCTCTCGTCGGGGAATGACAAGCCTCCGGGAGTATAATCTGTCATGATAGAGCTTCTCACTTGGCCGTTCGGAGTCGGCAATAAATTGTAGGTCCCTTCCATTCGTGCAAACAATTCCACACGCACAACATGAATGGTTGCGAGAAGCTAGGCCTTGGCTCATTCCGAGCTGTCGCGCCAACTATTTTTTTTTTTATGCTTAGTTATTTATGTACTTACATAGGTAGCGTTACAGTTCGAGGTGAACCTGGGCATCAACCAACAAGCCTCTCCAGATAGCCCGGTCCTAAGCTAACCGCCTTCAGTACCCTTCCACTTGTACGGCCGACCTTAGGCAAGGTCTTTCTCTATTGCGTTGTCCCTTCAGGTTAGACTTGAAGTTTCTGCGAGCCTGAGCATCCGTGTCTATTCACTCTACGTGCCCGAACCATCTCAGCCGAAGAATTCATATCCTCTTGACTAGGGCGACGGCGACGCCGCTAAAGAACTCGTAAAGTTCATTGTTGAATCGTCTCCTCCAGAGGCCGTCAACGCAGACGGACAAGCTTTTATACTGGCATTCTATATCTGTGTATCCTGTATAAAACAAAAGTCCCGATTTTCGTAAATTATACGTACATACATACATATGTATGCATGTGCTTATGTGTGTGTACGCTTTACTATGCAATGTTGGAGACAAGAGCAAACTCTTGCGCAATTGCAGCGGAAATTTTTGTTTTTGGAATTTAAATTATACAAAGTGGAAATGTCGCTAGCCGTGAATACTCTTAACACAGAGGAAAAAAGGCTTTCATTAAAAAAGGGAAAACATATGCAATTTTATTTTGACAACACAGAGTATATTGTGTAAGCATTTTTAAAGTGTTTTATTTTTTCTTTTCGATTTATGCAACTTTTTCGATTTTTGCAATAGGGTCGCGTTTTCATTAGTATTAGAAAGTATTTTACTTTTAACAAAGAGACACGTCATGTTTTCTCAAGCAGTGTTCTTGATTAGTTCGCTGTGATTGTTTATACATGCATACATACATTGTATGTATGAATGCATCTAAGGATGTTTGTAAGTATGTCTGTACACAGGTATGTTTTTTTATTGTTTGGCTGCTGTGGTCTGGTGGTCACATCAGTGGTGTATGTACATTGTACATATGTGCATACGCACATACATATCGCTCATTTACTTGAAACCTGTCATAACTGAAAAAACGTGTTTAAAAATTTCAATTGACTACCACCTTTCAGGAAAGTACAGGGCATGTTCTCTTTTATTGCGGAGAGTATACATTCATATGTATGTAAGTATAAAATATTAATATGAAATTTTTACACTTAACTCAAAAGTCGCGTTTTTTGAGTTATGACAGTCTTCAAGTTAATGAACGAAAAACACATATACATATGTATCTTCACTGAGTGGCACTTAGTCCGCTGCTCAATTTTACAGCCAAACATTAAAAGAAATTGAATTTTCTTTACAAATAGTCCCCAATCTCTCATCCAGTCAAACATTAATGCTTCATTCCATCTACACAACCATCTCTAGAGACGTTATACCTCCTTAAACGATTCACTTTCACCTCGTTCATAAAGTTAATTTACACACTTCTTGAAATTACCTTGAAAATTAGTTAAATTGGTTACTGCACACTATAAACCAGCAGAAGCTACAGTGAGTGATTTTCACATGATAATTTGCTGCACTGTGTTTTGTATAACTCATTAAATTCAAATTAATTGGCTGGGAATTACAGAGCGGGTGTTTAGTTCAAGTGTCATAATTAATCCCGGAGCTATAATTTCACTTTAAATTGTCCTGGTGGTACTCCGCACACATTCTAGTGTGTTTAATTTTAACAGCATTACCCCTTTGTAGGTGGCTCAATGGCGTTATCATCCTCTCATGACACAGTCTCAACGTTAACGAAAACAAAACACATTAATGAAATGCCCCTTCTCTCCAAGAAGTAAACGATAGCCCAGAAGTACTAATACCTAACATCATCTGGGGATTAATTATTATCTTAGGTGTCATCGACATGAAAGCACACTCCATCCGCCGCCCAACATTGAAGGCGCGAATTAAAAAAGTACCTTTTTTGTAAATTGAAATCCATTTGCATTCAAAATTAATACATTGAACCCTGGGAATTGTCAATATTGTAACGTTGTCAGGGAAGCATGTCACATCTACACCTTGATTGGTTTGTTTGCTAAATGGAATGCACTCGAAAAGCGGCTGGTGTGACATAATGTGGACGGTTTTTTTGAGTTTCGTTTGCGAGCAACATTCGTTTAAGAAAATACCCGACAAAAGCCACATACGAGTGAGTACACACGCACAGCTGTCCGCCAATTTGTATGCGGCTGTGTCGCTTATTGCGGCAGTTATTGTGAGAGTAATTAACGGCCTGGACACATAACGGGGAGTATATGCCAGAAATGGCCTTTGCCATTACATGACAACACCCGGGATTGCTATTATGTATCTGCCGATCTGGTTGAGTAATTGTCTGGTTTGGGTTTTAATCACGGATGCGGTGGTTCTTGATAAATCTTCTGCTACTACTGGGCAATTGAACGGCGATGGTCTGGCTAGTCTAGTTGGCTGCAAATTTGTGCCGAATGTTCAAATTCAACAAATTTTCAAATTCAAATAGATATGTTCGTATAGGGTGTTCGGTAGCAGATTTAGGACCTGCATTTTGAAGAAAGAAATTGTATTTTTCTTTGTTTTTTTGTTAGTCATAAAACTAAAGAACACATGCTGATTTTTGAAAATTATGGCGCCCAAAACGTATTTATTCGTTAATTTTTTTATATTTTTATTATTTGTTATTTATTAAATTATTAATTTGCTTATATGTTGTCTATTATTTACTTATCTATTCAATTGTTACTATTAATTTTTTATATTATACGTATTTATTCATTTAATGTGAACAAATTAAAAACCAATTCACTCACTGCTTGTGTAATATGCATAGTCAATTTTTGTTTTTTTTTTTTTCTATTTAAATCGGAGGTTTTCCTCGTATTTGCTTCAAAGTTATAAATTCAGTAAAAAAAGAAACCATATGTATATAAAATACACAGTGTTTTAGAAGAAAGACAATCTGAATATATAAAAAGAAAAGTCCTGACTCACTCACTGACTCATCAACGCCCAGCCCAAACCCTTAGACCTAGAAAGCTGACATTTGGCACAGAGGTTCGTTTTGTGATATATGCAAGGAATAAGGAAGGACATTTCGAAATTCAGCTTCTACAGGGTGTTACAGGGTGTTGAAGCTTGAATGAAAAAAAAAATTTAAATTGGATTTTGAAGTTGAAATTTGGTGAGTATATTCTAGAACAGAAATAATTAAACACGTATTTTACGGTTTTCCAAAATTATAACTGTGGGCCAAAATATAGGGCGTTAAAGTTTGGCCTTTTATAGTAATGCGCAACTGGAGTCGGCGGCATTGCCGTTGCCATTGCTTCCTCAGGTACTGCAGCTACCTTGGTTAAAGAACGTGACGGGTCACTCTACCTTTTCAAAGCATCTCAACCTCATTCATTCTGAGTCTACACTTTTTAACATCTCTAAGGAGAGTGACTTGGTTCAGGTGCTTCGAGAAGCCAAAGTTATAGTGTGGGATGAGTGTATCATGGCTCATAGAAATGAATTGAGTCTCGAAATAGGATGCTCCGACAGTGCTTTTGGGTGGTGGCCACGGGGGGCACAGCAAATGAAGTGAAGGCCTGTCTCAAGTCATCAATCTGATAGCCTAATGTCGAAATCCTCTCCTTGAAAGTTAACATCTTCGCCGTGACTTGAGGGAAGTATTTCTTGATATTAATGATGGAAAGAGGAGGAAAGAATAAATGTACCGAGTAACCCATGCGATGTTATGGAAGATCTGATCGGTTTTTCTGACAGAAAATACAATATGTAATGTACCTAATTGTTCTTCGTGCTGGAGGGGATTGCGTTTCATGAGTGAGGGAAAGAGCTATTTTCACTTAAATACACGACTCAGCCAACAGCACCAATAATTTGAGAAATGACTTTTTGTCCCTTAGCAGGATCAGAGTCAATTGACTTGATAGCATGGCCATCCTCGAGCTAGAAAGAAAAAGTAGGAATTTTGTTTACAAGAAAGTCTTGCAAAATTAATGTGAGGAATTGATAGTCTATAACTACTCATCAATGTCTTGAACCCGGAAAAGGACTTATGATATAATTTGACGTCTTTCCACGCGAACGTAGTCGCGGGTATCAGCTAGTATGCAATAAAATCTCTAAATTGTAAAATTTGCGGTAAAGATACCGCTAGAACCACAAAAATCTAGAAAGAAAAAAAATCTCGAAAATCACTGTTATAAATCTCGAAAGGAAATATCTCGAATGGAGATAGTAGGTACAAAAATCTCGAAAGACCTAATCTAGAAAAAAATCTCGAAAGAAATTTTCTTTCGAGATTTTTAATCTCTGTGAAAATAATTAAAACGCACCGGAATCCATAAAAAAAAACTTTGAATACGCCCAACTTCGCATCGACCCCAAATCCTACAGCGATCCCAGGCAGAGGGGTTGCACGGGGGCTGGGGGTTTGTTATACAAACGCTGTGGATTTTGGCATTCTGACCCCGAACGTTTTCATAGAAAAATGATGCTATTGTTCTATTGGTGAATCTACGCACACAATTTTTTTTTTTGTATCGTCAACTCAGCTCTTGAAGTTGGTAAGCACTGCGACCTCTAAGATTTCTTATGCCGAGAGCCGGTTAGACCCGAAGGTCGTCAGAATTTGAGGATACTGCCCGTAACAGGGAGCCACATACTTATATAGTATATGCTCTGCTATTTTGTCTTCCTGTAAACAGAGTTGACAATCGGTTACGTAGGCAATTCGCATTTTGTGTAGGTGTTATCTCAGACTGCAGTGTCCAGGAAACAAGCCAGCGAGTCTTCAAATAGCGTCTTTTTATTTTATTTTAGGATAAGTTGTTGACTTTCTCCCACCTATCTAGCATGGTTCTGAAAGCAGAATTTGGATAGCCACAGAAACCTTTACGTCTTTTGAGCTCGATTCGTTGTTCAGAGTCGGTAATAAATTGTAGGTCCCTTCCATTCGTGCGAAAAATGTAACACGTACAACATGAATGGAAGCTAGGCCTTGGCTCAGCCCGAGCTGTCGCACCAAGAATTTATTTATTTATTTATACTGGTATTATAGATTTGATAATACCATTAGGCGCGTTTATTGTTTTTGGTATTCTAGGTACATAAGTTTGAATATAATTATGTAAAAAATAATAATTATGTAGGCTTAGAAAATATTTTCCGTGCTAAAAACACCAAGATCTAAGCCTTAATATAATTGTTTAACCTTATTAATAATCCATTCTTATGTGCTCTTAATGTCTTAAAGTGTGCCATTTATACGAAAAATATTCCTGAGAAAGCATTGCTTCCAACAACAAAAGGTAAGGGTATAAAAAATGTCATTACACCATACATGAATACATATGAAATTCCTTAATCCCAATAAGCGTATTTTTTTTCCGCCTATTTTAAGCCTTTTATCTTGGTATAATCGACAAAATGCAGAAATTGCAATACAAAACAAACAGGTGTATATTATGTTGTAATAAATAGACACCAAGCAGTGCGGTTTAAGGCCAGGAAAGTCGATCTTTAGCCAACTATCTCCAGTTTTTCCAGCCAAGTTCATTAAGGTCCCCTTCCACTTGCGTGGGCCGTCTGAGTCGAAGATATTCTGGACCGGAGCATTGGTATCCATCCGCTCTACATGACCCAGCCAACTCAGTCGTTGGACCTTCAGTCTTCTGGCTAAGTCGATGTCGCTATACAGCCCGTAAAGTTTGTCGTTATATCTCTTCCTCCACTCACCGTATATGCAGACGGGACCGAAAATCATCAGAAGAATTCTCATCTCCAAACAGCCAAGAGCAACATCATCCGTTGTAGACAGAGTGCATGCCTCTGCAGCACTGGGACGATTAAGATCTTATATTGGATCACTTCAGTTATACGAGAGAAGGCTTTACTACTCAATTGCCCTCTTTGCACAAAGAGGCAGCGATTGGCAAGGATTATTTTTAGTCTGATCTCAGGGCTGGTGTCGTTGTCTGAATTTATAGCGGAGCATAGGTAGACAAAGTCCTTAACTACCTCGACGTCAATATTGAGTGTCCTTTCCTGTTCACAGCATACATATACTTACATACTTAGTTTTGCCACCATCTTCGGCGAATCCTGTGAAATTTTTAGCGACTGGTAAACCTGGTTATTGTTCCTCTTTTTAAAAAAATCGAAAATAGAAGGCCTGAGAGTATGCCAAGCCTATCAACAGTTGTTTTGTGGATTTGGAGAAAGCATATCATCTAGACCTCAAGGTAAACTCTGGAATGTACTGCAGAAGAATGGGATTGACGGTTCTCATTTGAAGGCCTTTCGACCTCTATACACAAACTGTGAAAGCTGTGTTCGGGTAAATGGCGTTAAGTCAACACCTTTCACTGTGGGCGATGGATTTCGCTTTGGATGCCAACTCTCATTTTCATTGTGTATATAGATTGGATGTTACAGCGCAGTCGTAGCGAGGAACGGTTCAAATTGGGAGACTTTTTAAGGATAAGTAATCTGCTTTTCGCTGGCAACTTAGTCATCTTGGGGTCCACCCAGAAGCAACTTCAGCGCATACTTGACAGGTTCGTAGCTGCCTGTGTTGAAACTGGGATGAGGGTAAACGTGAACAAATCAGAAGTAATGGTAATTTCTCGAAAGCATGTCCAATAAACTCTGCATGTTAGTGGAATCCTATCGAAACCGGTGGAGAAGTTTAAGTATTTCGGGGTCATATTCACGAGTGATGGAAGGAACAATACTGAGTTATCCTGTAGGATTGATCAGGCTGAAGCAATTTTGAGACATTTTGGTCAATCAGGAGGGCCAAGCTCGGCATCTGAGCTAAACTATCTGTCTTTAATTCGGTGTTTGATGCCTCGTCACCTGTGGTCATGCGATTTGGGTAATGACCGGATAAAAAGCTGCCCTAATGAGATTTCTTCGATGTATTCGTTCGTTCTATCGAGTTAGGAACACCAGAATATACGACGAACTAAATGTCGAGCGGCTACACCTTTTCGAACGAAGCGTTCCATACTTCAATGGTTTGGGCAAGATAAATGCATGCCCCAACTCGGCTTCAGAAACTTACAATAGAATCATAGACGAGATGATATTTTACGTTATTAAATTTTTTTAAATTTAAGCAAGGCTATAATAAAGCGAAATATACCAAAAAGCAATAATAAAATAACTTAGTAGTAGTCGTACGAAGGCGGGGCGTTCCGCTAGTTATAAAGACGATTTGTCTTCTACCGTATACGTCCAACGTTTCTGGAATTTCAAGGAGTCTTTGTGCTCGTCTTTTTGTTAATACCTTTAACATCTAAATCCTTAAAACATACATTGTTGCCGTTAATTAATTTTACTAGTCGCCTTTAAATACTCATTATTTTATTTATTTGGGATTCCAATGCCCATGTTAAAATCTAATATCTTAATCAGGATTCCACTAGTGAGTAATACACTTGCTTTTGAACTTTGATCGAAGTATATATTTTTAAGATCCACCATTTCAAACATATCACTTTTTAAACTCGACCTTAGATATTTTATGATTTTGACCACCTCAATCATTTCCCTTCCTGTTGTGAGGCATGCATCATTAAAAGATATATTTAACAGCTAAAATGACACTGGAAGGTAGTACGGATATGCATTAGTTTGATTTTGTCGGCGTTAATAACCAAACCGTTGTCATTTCGCCTTCTTGCGAACTTGTCGAGCTCCCGTCGCATTATCGTCGTCGCGGTTTTGAGGCTCTCATGCTTGACAACGATTGCTATGTGGTTTGCATTAGCAAAAAGTGTACTTCTTTGAAATCCCCTAAAAAGTTTATTTGTGAACGGTCCTAATTTGAAACCCTGTGGTACACCATACCATACAACTCCCTTACTAAAGTCGACGAATGTTATAAGGACGTGGTAATTTTTGTTCAAGCTCATGATCACCTTACTCGCGAGCTTCACCAGTAGTCTTCCCGTACTTTTTCTTTGTAGGAAACCATATTGGCTGCCTGTATTATAATTGAATGTTTTTCCACAAAACTGACTAATCGCCGCATAACAATTTTTTCCATTCATTTATCAATTAGAAAATTACTAAGCGAATTGCAATGGGCCTACAATTCCTTATTTTATCTTTATTTCCGCTTCTATAAATACATTAATTTAAGCTATAACTGATTATTTTTTGTATAACTATCGCTATCGATGTTGCATTTGTCTTTAAATCTACCGCTCTTATATTATCAGGTCCTATTCTCTTATTAATGTTAAGACCGTATAGAATATTCAAAAATTCCGCTTCACTGACTTCTTTTTGGTGTAATATTTTCCTTTTTGTTATTTAAAGCCTGTTTTTCGGTATTATACGTAGTCTAATAAAGGTATGAGCAAAGAAAAAACGCAGTTTAAAAGTACTAAGTGCAGCTGGTTTTTCTTGTTGATAGCATGATAGCGCTTCAGCAATCCAGGCACATGTTTTCCATTTGCTTTTTTAAAAATACACTTAACTTCTTTTGTATTTTAACTTTCATTTGTTTAAATTTTACTTTTTCTCGTTAGAAACCATGTTTTCTCAAAAACTTTTTTTTTTTTTAATAAAGGTAGTTATTTTTGGCAATGTCTATAGCCTCCTCCCTAACAATTTTTTTTTGGAAACAGAGTTTCTATCACCGCTAAAAAGAGAAGCCTGAATAGTTATCCAGATTTCTTAATTATATAGTGTATTTAACTTGGAAAATATTTTGCACGTCCACCTACATATATAGAATACCAAAAAACCGCCTTATATGTATAGTGATACATTGCTGATTGTAAGGTTTCAATGGCGGTTGAGGAGGACGTGCAGAATAACTGTGGACAATTTTGTTAGTGTTCTTGCCAATTATATAATTCACAGTATTTCCACAAAACCTCTTGATGTTTCCAAATATGGGAAACTAGTGCACATTCGTTTACTTTTTTTAAACCTTCGTATTGCCCTTATTAATGCACCAAATGCAAATTTCTTTGAAGTTACAGGCAATTTCGCTATTAAAGAATAATATTAAAAAGACAGTTTGTATATATTGCTGGCTTTTTATAACAGTTTCAAAATCACAAGTCATTTTGTTGAAAGTGCCTCAACACGGGCTGCTTTGGCATTTGATGGAGGACATTCAGCACTGAAATTTTTTTTATAAAAAAATATGACTGATTTAATTTCTGTTTTTTTATCGTATATTATTTTTACTTCCCCTAGTAGGGGAAGTATTGTAATCGGTCCGATCAAAAAGTTTCGAGATATGAACAGGGCTTGACATTACTATACACTAGAAATAGTTTGCACCCATTTTCGAAATGATGTCTGTGTGTGTGTGTGTGTGCGTGCGTGCGTGTGTGTGTGTGTGTGTGTGTGACAATATTTTCCTCCTACGATATCTGGAGAACGAAACAACGTAGGACCATGCGGTTTTTTTTATTTTATTTGGCTGCGTAAAACTTAGAGCTGATTAGATTACAATCGGTCTGGCGGATGCTGAGGAAATTTAAGAAACGTTTTTTTTTTCGAGTTCGCGCTACAACTCTTTGTGGAACTATTGTATATTAAACAGTGTGTCTTCGAATTTTCCGCTCTCTATGCATGTTTTCTTTATTTATTAAATAAATAACAAAATCACTGTTTTTGATATAACATAATATGAGGTGGGAAGTATAGGACTGGCTCCCCAGTCGAATTTTTTTTTACATATTCGTATGCCAAATTTTAAAAAGAAGTATATGTTAAGCCAAAGTTATAAGAAGCGGTATTTTTAACATGAGCGACAAGTTCACTTTCTTTGGTCTTAGAAAAAACTTGTTGAGAAGTATGTACACTACCGCTCAAAAGTTTGGGGTCAAGGCATGTTCTACACTTTAAATCGAAATAACTTTTAAACAATCAAAGATATTTTAAATTTTTTTTTTGTGATTATGAAAGAAAATCAAAAAATTATTGTAAATTTCAATGGACCAGTCTTTATGCTAATGAGCCCACTCTAGCCGTTTTTTGCGGTTTCGAGCCCTTAGGAGGGATTTTCGAGCAGCAACCCGATCTTTAAGTTCGCCTGCAGCTAAACGGTGTTTTACAATGCTATCAGACAGCGGACTTCTCTGTTGCCATTAACTTCTTTTTCAATTCCAGATGCTGTAAGCCGACGATTCCTCTTTGAAATAACTCTAATGTTGAGACCATTTGAGTTTGTTGTGACTTTTAGCGTTTTCGAGCGTTTTTTGTCGTGAATGGTACCTAATTCTTTGAAATGTTTAACTGTAGAGTAAACACCATTGCACCAATTTTTCAATTTCCTTATAATTTTCCTGAGGGAAATGTTTTCTTTGTACAATGTAATAATTGCACACCACGTTTCTATACAAATTTCTTGTTTTGGTAAAACAGTGCCCAGTTTACCATATTGCGCAATGTCATTATAGGCGTGTTTTTTTGGTAAATCTATATAGGCTAAGAAAATATTTTCCATGTTAATTACACTAACAACTAAGCCTGTATAGAATTAGGAAATCTGGATAACTATCCAGCCTTATTTCCTTAGCCGCGATAAAAACTGTCCTACCAAACCATTTTTTTCCCATTGTTATCGAAATGTTAAAAATGGCATTACAGCCGTCATTTATAAGGAAAAAACTGCCGAAGAGGCGCTTTACTTCTAACGACAAAAGGTAAAAATAAAACAGATAAGATCTAATATTATTTTGTTACATTGTTTTAAATCTGTCCGATATTTTTTTCTAAATAAAGAAAAGGAAAAAATTAATAGCTGAATCGAAACAAATGTCATTACACAAAGTGATGCCAAACAGCGATGATAAAATTCTTTAGCCTACATAGACGTTTTTTTGCGCACACTTTTCTTAGCCTATATAGATTTACCAAAAAAATGGCCTTATGTTGTTGTTTGTTCCTGTCAGTAGTACTTACATTTATGAACTTGTTATGAACTTGGTTTTAAAGTGATTTTTTATTGATTTTTTTTTACAACGACCCCAAATTAAATATTATAATAACTGTCTCCTTTCACAATTTTTTGTTTCCAAACGCGTTTGGGCATTTGCGTCTGGTTGAGATAAAAAGATATTAGAAAAATTCAAAATGTATTATATTTTCCTTCGGAAAAGTATAGTTTGGTGTCTGGCTTAGAAGTTCAATTTCGGTTCAATTTTGTCGGCCTGTGTAATCAACATTATTCCCAAATCCCATTACCTATATCTGAAAAAAAAAAAGCTGGTAGAAAAAAGTATTTTTTCATTTTCATCCGTCCTTATACATATGTAGATAGCTGTTAGTCTAATACCCTTTTCCCACCGGAACGAAAACTGAGTTTTCGCCAAAACTCTGAAGTTTTCCCATACATTTTTCAGTCATCATAAAACCGAGTTTTCGGCAGTTTCCGAAAAAAAACTTCACGAAACCGTCTCGCGATGGTAAGGTAGTCTTAAGGTTGTCAAACCAAACACACCTTTTGATACTTTCAGCTTTTTCAGCAGAGCAAGTGAGAGAATTTGAGCAGAGCAACTGAGAAAAAGCTGTCAAAAACAGCTGTTTAATTTCCGTTGATGTTTTGAAATATGTATACTTTTATCCATACTAATATTATAAATGCGAAAGTGTCTCTGTCTGCTACGTTTTCACGGCTAAACCGCTTTCGATTCCGATTCGATTATATTTGGTACGGAGATTGGTTAAGCTTAGGGAATGAACATAGGCTATACATTTTCAGATCCGGCCATTTTTTCCAAAAACTCACTTTTTTGAGTAATTTTACATGGAAAAACTTTCTAAAGAAAACGTGTAAATATTAATTTACTCTACAAATAATATTAACATTATGTATAGCCAAGCTTACTTTCTAGGTGCACTTTGCTTAAAATAACTGTTTTTTGCCGATTTCCTTAGAATACAAGTTCTTACGAACACTGACTCGTCAACGTTCAGCCCAAACCTTTGTACCTAGAAATCCGAAATTTTGCACAGAGGTTCCCTTTATCATGTTTACAAGGAATAAGGAAGGACATTTCGAAATTCGGCTTCTACAGGGTGTTATAGATTTTATGAAAAAAAAAAGTGGATTTTGGAATTAAAATTTGGTGGGTTGATTCTAGAATTAAACAGGTGCTTTACCGTTTTTCAAAATGATAACAGGGCGTTAAAGTTTGGCCATTTATAGTAATGCGCAACCGTCAGCGGTACATTTCGTTTCGTGGTCGTGTGTTGTTTTTGTTTTGCTCAGTTGTACAAGGGTAGTTTTTTTTTTCATTTTTCTGAGTTGCTGTTTTTCCTCACTCATCACGATATCTACATACATATGTACATATGTACATATATGAAGGAAATACGTATTTTTCTTGTTGTCGGATTTACTTGAAACTTAGCACAAATATTCTACAATACATAATTTTGCAAAAGTTTGTAGGAAATCATATGCACATGTATGTACATATGTATGTATGTTTATTCTTGATAAATCTGTTGTGGGCCATAGCTTCCTCAGGTACTGCAGCTACCTTGATTGTAGAAGACATGGCGGGTTACTCTACCTTCTCAAAGCTTCTCAACCTAAGTCATTCTGAGTCTACGCTTTGTAACATCTCAAAGCAGAATGACTTGGATCAGGTGCTTCGGGAAGCCAAAGTTATAGTGTATAATAAGTGTACCATTGCTCCTAGAAAGGTATTGAGGATATATATATATATGTATATATAGGAGTGAAGGACTGTCTCAACTCATCCATCTGATAGCCTTATATCAAAATCCTGTCATTGAGAGTTAACATATGTACATTCATTTCCATCTTCAACGTGACTTGAGGGCAGAGGAGTTTTCTAACTTATTTCTTGATATTGGTGATGGAAAGAGGAAAGAATAAATATACCAAGTAACCCTAGGTATGGCGATGTTATGGGAGATATGATTATTTTCACTGGCAGAATATAATGTACCTAAACGTTCCTTAGTTTGGATTTCAAGGCTGAACTTTTTCAGAGCTATTTTCACTCAAATAAGGTTTCTGTTAAGGTTTGATGAACATCAATAAGATACATAGGCAGAGTTTGAAAGTGGAAAATGTAGATCTGAGGAGTGACAGTTTCTCCCATAGCGAGCTCAGTGCCAATACAACTGACAGCATGGTCATCCTCGAGCCGGAAAGAGAACCAGGAATGATGTTTAAAGGGACGCCTTAAAGAATTAATATGAGAAATTGAGAGTCTATACTTACTCATCAATGTTTTGAAACCTGGGGAAGGATAAGACGTCTTCCACGCGGACGTAGTCGCGGGTATCAGCTAGTATTTTTATATTTGGATATTAGTTCGAAGAAAATATCTGAATTAATTTTTTTAATATATTAATATGAGAAATTTACCAAATCTTATCAAAGTCAATGTTTTTAGCCAACACAAAAAATTCACCTTTAGTGGCAAAATGATGGAAATGACAAGCGAAAACACGTTTATGTTCGATGGGAATAGTTCAGAGAGTTTTCGTGAGTTTTATGCCGAAAACTCAGTTTTCGTTCCGGTAGGAAAAGGGTATAAGTCAATTATATTAGCGTCTTACTTAACGGAAAATGCGGAATTAACTCTCCTGCGGCTTATTAAAATTTTGAGGCCTAAAGTGCATATTTCTTTGCACAATTCTCGAGGAAGAATTTCGTTACGATTTCAGCAGCAAGGAATTTTAAACACGTTGCACAGCTAAACAGTTCATCGAAAAAATTTGAAAATATACGAGATTTATATCATTCTTAGTTAAATCCCGCTGAGAGATTCGTATCCTAGAAATGGAACCTAAAAAAAATGGAACAACATGCTGCAATTTTGTCTCACAGCAATTTTTTTCTTCCGCAACGGGGATTGTCCTAGGAAATACGCGTTTAAGTCGTTTAGCGTAGATTGAATATTTAGTAGGAACTGAGTTGAAGGAGTTATATAACTCAACACCTAGAGTATTTTACTTGCATGAACATTTATTTTAAACGCCAACAAGCCAAAAAAAAAATCACCTGTAGCGCATCACTGATTTGTGTGATAAATCCTCTTTTTGGAGATTTTCATTTTTGGTTGCTCATCGTTATGTACATACACATACATATGTATGTACATAGTCCCAATAAATCACTCATTAATCACTTTATCCGACTTCAGCTTATTTGCTCACAAAGCCAACTCCAATTCATTTCTTTGCACACAACACCTTCAGATTTCAAGTCTGATTTTGCATTAATATGCACCAGCTAAGCACAATCACTTCGCCAAATTATAATCACTATAGCTAAAGGATATTTGCCAACGCAGACAAAACAAGACGCCGTTGCTGTACAAATGTATCATTACGTGTTACCGCTAGCGGCGGCGGTTTATTTTTAAACCTGTGCCGGTGAATTTTCAATGACAATGAAATATGCTAGACATTGTGGTGTGGATGGGGGTTAACACCAACGGGGAATTTTCTGTTACTGTAAGTAGTAGAGCTGTTTCTCCTTTTGTTTTGATCCAGTTCCTTAAATGCGATTACAACGCTGAACGAAGCTTGAATTTAAATTACCGACAATTTGTTTCGCCGCATGTGCAACACAGACGGGCCACGCATACAAACAGTCTAATAGCCGGCAGCTAACAGCACGGAAAAGATCCTTGCCGCTCATCGAATGTGATAAATTGGGAGAAATGAATACATTTCCTTGTTTCGTCCACCAAACGAGGGTGAATATCATGCGTTAGAATGGATAGGAGCGTGTTTATGAATAGCTTAGCTCTTGGTGTCACACAGTGTAGGCGAAAAGAGGTCGATTAAAGAATAGTGTTCCTAACTCGATAGAACGAACGTATACCTCGAAGAAATCTTATTTCGGCAGCTTATACTTTCAGTCATTAGCCGAATCTCATAACCATAGTTAAGGGTCGGATCAAACATTGAATAAAACACCGATAGCTTAGCTCCGATGCCAAGCTCGGACCTCCTGATAACAGATTGACCAAGCTGTCTCAAAATTGTTCCAGCCTAGCCCATCCTACAGGATAATTCAGTATTACTCCTTCCATAACTCGTGAATAGGAGCACGAAATACTTAAACTTCTCATATATATTTAGAGCCAGAGGTGAGCTGCTGTGCCTCGGTTACTTGTCTCACATGGCTAAACGAAATGATGAATGCACCTTGTGCAATCTTCAGGCGAGAGATGATATACGACACTTCATTGGAGTTTGTCCTATATTAGGAGCAGTCCGAAGAGCTCATTGGGGAAAACGCAGTCTGCAGGAACACGAAATCGTGGATATTTTAAATGGACAACCCTGGATCGCCAACAGATAGTCAACGAGGCCTTTTCAATTACTGATTAAATCGCGGAAGTGACTTCTTCCGATGCAATTCTGCCAGTCTCCCCTTGAAGTTCCTATTATCATGACATCTTCTCGGCTAGACTCAAATGGAGGATTATACGGCACTATGGGCCCTCCATCCACGTGATGAGTCAGATGTAGAACGGTAATCTCATCTTTTAACTGTGATCCATGCTTTGATCGAAGGAGGCTTGTAGAATTTAACTATTATTATTATATAAATTGAATTTATATTAAATTTTATCTTTTATTTGATTTACCATTGAATTAACTAAGATCTAATGTATTGAGTTGTAAAAAACTCTCCTCTTTCGGCTGACGGCAAAAAGTCAATGCTTTAACTTGTAAAAAATGTAAACTAAGGAAACAAACGAGTACAAATAATATAACTATTACTACTACTACTTAAACTTCATCACCGGTTTCGATAGGACTCCACTGACATGCAGAGTGCATTGGACAAGCTTTCGAGAAACTACCATTACTTCTGATTTGTTAAAGTTTAACTTTATCGCTCAAGCGCTCGCTGAGGTTCAGTCCAGATGGATCCAAGCGAAAAGCAGATGGCTTGCCCTTAAGTCTCACAATGCGAACCGTTTCTCGTCACGGTTGCGTTGTACCATCCAATCCATATACACAATGAAAAGGAGAGCTGACAAAAAGCACCCCTGGCCAAGGCCAACGCCAGTGAAAGATGTCGATATAACGACTTTCACCCGAACACAGCTCCTACAAGTTGTATTTGTGGTTCGAATGGCCTCCAAATGAGAACCGTCAATACCATACTCCTGCAGTGCACTCCAGAGTTTACCTCGAAGAACCCGATCAATACTTCCGTGGCACACTCACAGGCCAAATGCATTTCTGGTCAGAATTCGTAGACATCAGCACATTTTATCGTAGAAGTGACCTGCTCTACAGTGGGACTATTTTCCGCCCCACTTAGTCTGCCATCCAATACCTGTTCGGGATTGGGCAGCTCCAAAAAGTGTTCACCACATCTGCGCAAGATATCCTTCTCATTGGAAAAAAGTAAACTATCTTTGAATTTAAGTTAACTGGAGAGCTTGTTGGTTGAGGCCCAGGTTCACCCCGAACTGTAGCGCCACCTAAGTAAATAAGTAGCACTTTCTAAATAATACCCGGCAATGCTCGGGCTATTAAATTTCGACATACAACGATGTATGTATGTAATGAAGATTCCGCTAGTAGAAATCAATATCGGTGCGCTGTTCCTACATATGTATGTACATGAGGTATGTACATCTACTTCAAAAAAAAATCCACTAAAGATGCCAGGAAAATGTAGGCAATTGTACATGTGCGTAAAAAAAATTAATAATTCGTCTACCTCGAAAAGATGCTGTTTTATCATGAGAATGTTAAAGTTCATTCGCCCGCAAATGGAACGGCCAAACTGATACAACTACGCGACCCCTTTTCCTTTATTAACTCAGTTCTCTAGAGTTGGCTCCTGCTACTTTCATTCCTAGCAAAAGAGATGGCTCAGTGAAAAGATTCGCAACGAACAATGAACTAATGAAGTCATCGTTAAAATCAACGCCTTTCTAACGTTTGATTGAATTTGGTAAACTGTATATGTACATTTATGTTTATGTTAATACATATCGCTCATTTACTTGACGACTGTCATACTCAAAAACGCGATTTTCGAGCTAATAGAGAATTATTCGTTTTGTCATGCTTCATGTTGTGTAAAAATTTCATATAAATATCTTGTATACTCTCCGCGTTAGAATAGTATATGCTTCCTTCTTTTCTATTACAGTCTTTAAGTAAATAAGCGATATGTATGTATGTGCAAGCATACATACATCCATGTATATCAAAACATATCCATCTATTCGTGAGAGGGCGATGATTTGGTGGTTGGTATGGTAGATACCATATGTGTGAATGTAAGGGTGCCGTGAAATAAAGTCGAAGCAAGTGTTTCCAGAATTCGGCCTTATTTCACTTTAATACGGCGAAATTAATCTGAATTGCAGAGAGAATCTAACAAATGCTCAATATAGGACATACATACATACATATAAAAGTCCAAAATACATTAACCGTGGAATATGTATGAGGGGCATGCTGCGCCCCTGCAACCCCCCTGCTTGAGGCCACTGTAAGATTTGGGGTAGGTGCGAGGTTGGGTGTATGCAAAGTTTCTTTATATCCATGCGAAACATATGAAAGACACTTTACATATACCCAACTTCGCACCTACCCCAAACCCTAGAGTGATCCTAAGCAGGGGGGTTGCAGGGGGTAGCATCCTCCCCTCCAGGGTTTATTATGCAAAAGATATTCCAAAACTGAAGATTCGCGGGAAATCTGAACTATTATTTTCTCAAATACTATACGGAACGGCCGCACCCCTTTATCGTAAACTTATCGAAATGTGAGAATAAATTCAAAGCGAAATAAAGCCGAGTGAAATAAGATCGAACATTAGGAATTCGGCCTTATTTCGTTCCAAAATGTGAAATAAAGCCGGATTCTGAAATTCGGCGTTACATATTTCGCTCGGCTTTATTTCACGGCACCGTATGTAAGTACATATGTATTTTTTCGTATGTATCTATGTACATAGGTATGTATGCTTATATCTAAAGATACGAACAAAGAAAAAAGACAAAACACAGAAAAAAAAAAAGAAATGGAAAACTAGCCTTGTAAAACTGGGCACAATAAAAGCAACACACGATCACTAACCGATGTG
Source organism: Matsumyia berberina (assembly GCA_917880715.2). NCBI lineage: Eukaryota > Metazoa > Arthropoda > Insecta > Diptera > Syrphidae > Matsumyia > Matsumyia berberina. The sequence continues at coordinate 94,259,913 of OU862870.1, forward strand.
CCGGCAATGAATTTCTTTTGACTTGCTTTACATTTTAGTTTACTGTTCAGCTTCTGGATAATATTATAGCGTTATAGTTCATAGCCTATTATAAAGCCAGAGGTATAAGCACCCTTAAAGGTTAATTCATCTCCACCTACACTAATGGTTCTACAAATCTACATTAACCAAAGCATAATACAAGGAGATTTTTTTACTTTCTCAACCCATTGACCTAACGTAACTGAAACTACATACATACATACATACAATGCATCGCTTTAGCCAGGGTTATTACGCAATTAAGAGTTCACGAAAAGTTTTATTGGAGTACGTACATATGTATGTAAGCTGCAGAGGCTTGGGCAATGACAGAGGAAGTGAGTCGTGTCCTCATGCACCTCCTCGTTACCGCACCTTCTGCATAGGTCGTCCTCGGTCAGGTGCAACTTTTTTTTGCATATTGTGGCCTGTAATAAATACTATCAGTAATGACAGGGATTTCCTTTCGATATGTTGGAGCTTGGTCGTTATGTCTTTATTATATTCTCGCCATAGCCTTCTGGAAATTTCGCAGGTGGTTATTGTTTTCCACTTGATATTCGCCCTGGTTTAGGATCTTGCCGTTATTGTTTCTTTCAGATGAATAAATTGTACCGTTCGCTAGCTCTGGTTCTAGGGCTGATCCCTTCCTGCCAGTTCGTTAGCAGTCTCGTTTCCTGGCAGACCACTGTAGCCGGGGACCCAGCAGAGTTTTATATTATTCTGCGTGCCAAGAACCCTCAGCTCTTCGCGACAGCACGTTACAAGCTTAGATGTCATTTGAGTAGCAGCTAGTGCTTTTATAGCCGAATAGCTGTCTATGAAAATTGTGATATCCTCTCGTGATACCGTGACCATTGATGCCAATTGGCCAGCTCTGGTCACTGATAGAAATTCTGCCTAGAAAACACTTCTGTCTTATTGAGCTGCTGAGAAAAGACACCAGCACCCTTGCCAATCTTGGAGCCATCCGTGTAGATGGACTTTGTCTGATTAAGAATTTATTTTTTCTCCCACTGTCCTTTGCTTGGAAAGATGCAATAAATACGTTAAAGCTCTGTGAGCGAATTAACTTTTGAGAGTAAAAAGATTTTGAATAACTTGGGATCGTGACCCAACCATATAAAAATTTCTGTACATACATATATTTTGTGTTTCGTGCAGCATTTTGGTATTATATGATCATTGGTGTTATATATATTATCTTTGGTCTAACCTACGTACAAGCTGTACATAGCTTTATTTTTAAGCCCTAACATCGCCTGCATTCGCTGGCCGACGCCCCTGTCGCAGTGTCATAGAAATTATGTATTCTCGCTCATTTTGCTGCTGATGATTTACAGTCAAATCCCTTACAGCAGATACGCACAACCCCCACACCTCACCGACCATATGCTGCCACCGATGCTGTGGATAATGATGATGATGGTCGTGGGGATACTTTTGATGTGACTTTCTCTCACTGTGCGACTGATTCCCTTTGAGTATATGGCCTTACGATAAGCAAACCGACTACTGTGTCTCGTTCGCATTTGTCATTCGCAAGGATTTCCCGGAAAAATCGGCTTTCCTTCTGCAGATCATATTTTTTCCTTTGAAACAGTATCTTCTTTCAAACACTCCACCATCTTATCGCTTTGTTGTGGCTCTCATCTAATGTGGGGGATATGTCACAGCCACTTGGGCGCCAGTATTTTTCTTTTCTTTTTTCTTAAATTCAAAACTCAATCCGAACTTTTCGAAACATAATTAAATATTTTTTGTTTGTTTTATCTAGGACTGACAGTGGCACAATATCCGAAACGACAGCGTGTATTTCCGTCAAGGGATGGACCGGTCCCTATCAAGGCTCCACTGGAAGAGGAAGACGAAGGGCATCCAAAAACCCCAGTAAACGAAGAATGTCCAGAGCCAGATGGTTTTTTCCCTGATTCCGAACAGTGTGATAAATATTATGCGTGCACGTAAGCATGGGGGTTATTTGTTTGGCCAAACAAAGTTCATATTTTAATTTATCTACTTTTAGGGAGGGCAAATCGGAAGCAAGATTATGCCCAGACGGCATGGTCTTCAACGATTACAGTCCAGACCAGGAAAAATGTGATTTACCCTACAACATTGACTGTTCAAAGCGACCAGAACTGCGTAAGTTAAAAGAGAAATGAATTTAATTATATACTGGAAATAACTTTGGCAATGGAACGTAGTTAATGGGTTTTTAATTCGATTGTCAGGTAGAGAAGATTGCAAGGGCTAAGCTGTAATAAATAATGTCTGCCATGAATTATGAAAATGATGTTATGTAGAATTGTACCATTAAATATTTTATTGTAGATGACCTTTGGGAGCACCATGTTGACTTGAAAGTGGTGGTTAATTTCAGGAGAGACCAGTTCAGCAAGGATGTCAATAGAAGATATAAATTTAATTAAATTTCAGCTCTTTTAAAGTCGTCATTTGATTCATCTATGAGATTTACTAGGACTCTGAATGTTGGGAAACCAGTTTGTACCGAACTCTAACAGCATTCTTTATGAATTGACACCTTCTTATTCTAAATACTTTTTAATTACTTTGTGTTTTCTCAGAAAACGCAGTCTATGACATATGTATATATGTACATACCTACATATGTATGTATTGACACACAAGGACATTAAAAAAGACACTATGGAATTTTTCCAAAAAAATTGAACAGTTCCAAATAATAAAGGGTGTTAGTACTTGAAATATAAAAATATTTAAATTTGATACTTTATTGGCTTTATTTTGTTTATTTATACTTAAAACTAATGCCAAGTGCTAAGTTAAAATCGGTCGTCAGCATTTGTGAGCCTTAATGGTGAAGGAAATAAGCCTCTTAAACGGGTTTTGAATCCCACAGAGCATCTAAGACTTAACCCTTTGTTGCATAAATTTTTCCTTTGGTTCAAGGGGCTTGAAATCTGTTACTCGGAGGTTTTTGGGATCGCTGATGACGAATCCGAGCTTATAATTTCAAAATTCAAAATGGCGGAAAAAAGTGAAATTTGCATAAACTTTCGGATTTTAATTCGCCATTTTGAGTCCGCCATCTTGAATTTTGAAATCTGACGACGGATTCGCAATCAGCGACCCGTAAAACCCTAGCTACTTCCATCCAAAAAGTTCGAAAAGTTCCTGAGATAATGAATTCTTTCTGGAAAAACGTCTATATTTCAACATTTCACATTCAAATTCACTGACAATTTCGAACTATTGCAGATCAATTCTTATTCTTGAATATATAACTGATGCCAAAATACAAAAATCCGCTCGAAAATACAGTGAAAATTACCCGAAATATTCAGGAAAAGGTGATACAATTAGGTGGGACAGCGTAAGTCCCACCGTGCAGCAAAGGGTTAAAACTGCTGGTAGACTGTTAACCGAAAATAAAGAAGAAATAGGGCGTACACATACATAGTTCAGTAATACCAGTATGAAATTCGTTTGTTAAGTATAGGGGATAACAATTTACTGAAGTATTTTTCTATTTTCGAATTGTTGGAAAACCAATTTTGTTGATTTTTGATTTGTGTCTCTATTTTTATGCCCATAAATATTTGCACTTTTTGGATTTAACCCTTTGAATTTAGAAGAAAATAGTCCATGATATATTTTTAAGTATATACATACATATAATCAAAATAAAGCCAATAAAGTAGTTTTTGATTGGGAACTGTCTAATATTTTGAGACAATTTCATATTTATATTTCTCTATTTAAATACCCATTTGTGTACATACATATGTATGTATACTACATCATACGAAGTGACTTGGCATAAAAAATGTGGTTTATAATTATATAATTATAGTAAGCAAAATTAGTCCTTCCATCAGTTGTGCTCCATTTCAAGTACAGTAATATAATAATATAGTTACGGTTATAAAAACACAAAAAATTATCCGTTCTTTTCTTACACATATGAGAAAAACAGGTATAAAACTAAAATTATTTATATAAAATTTGGTCGCCGTGGGTCAGTGGTTAGTGCGTTGACCGAGCGGCGCACAGTGGTTCCTTTCTATGGAGCAGGCGGAAAGAACCCAATAAAACTAACCAGATAGAAATTTTATATGCGAAATAAGTGGGACAACTTCTCATAATTGTAAAAATTACGTCTCTAGCCCAATAACAAAGGGTACTTCCCATATAACTGATATTGAAAAAAAGTCATTGCTTTTATTACAAAATTTCGCAATCCAAATTTTAATTAGTTGTCATTAAGCTAGAGCTTTGAAATTTCGCACACCTATATACGTCCAATGACAATGCAATATGGCATACCTAATACTGTTCTTAATCCAATATGGCGGACGAACCTAAGATGGCGCATTAGGTACCTTTTGTTCACGACCCTCTTGATATGGATATCAAATGAATGGGTTTGACGAATAAACTCAATACCGTAAGATGGCGGATTACCTCTTTCGTCACATCTTCCTTGATACAGGCATTAAACGAAAGAGTTCGACGATTATTAATACATAAAGAATATGTATAAAAATCTTTTCTTCAATGTTGGCACCTCTTTGCTGAATAGGAGATCACACAGCACTTTACATCCTATGACAAGATTAGTCATTTTGACCCTTCTTAACTTAACTTTTACTCAATAAAAGCTAAAACGCCACTGGAACGATGGCATTGTTAATCTATTATAATGTAAACAAAAAATTTAACACAAATTAGCTGTGAAATTAGAAACGATAATACCAGAAGTCAATTTCAAGTGCTGTTTGCGCAACGTGCATTGTTACACTTAAAAGCATCTTACAGGCAAAGTGGTCAAAAGTGACCTTTAGTTATTACACGATAAGTAGGGGTGAATTCAAAAACGTCAAAAAACTGTGCAGTGTTGCGGCAACAGAACAGGCTTTGTGTTACTGTTGCACTGCTCAAACACTGTTGCTGTTGCACTGCGCGATTTGATTTGACATTTATGAATAGCTGTGTTGCAAAGCTGTTCGCAATAGAAAAATGGAGGGAGTAGTCAAGTGTTTTGTGTTGAATAATATGAGAAAAATTAGAGCCGAAACAAAATTTCTTAATAAAACATGTTTAAAGAAGGAAAAATAAAAACGAGGGGTAAAACAGTGGTAAAAATGCTGGACGTGTTTAAAAGAAGACTTGTTTCAAAAATCATAATTTGCTCCAGAATGTTAAAGCAGTATTCCGATGATTTATTTTCAGCCATTTCACGATCACAAAAAAAATCAAATAAATATTCGCATGTTATGTAAATAAAACATTAAAATTGTTATACATATGTTACCTTTCATCCATTTTTCGCAAAATAATTGAATAGAAATGTTATTAATAATAGCTAGTACGAAAAACCTAAACCGCAACAAAGCGAAGCAACAGCAAAACAACTGATGCACAAATTACTCTGTTTTGACGATTGGTTGCGTTGGCGTTGCAAAAAAAAACTCCTGACTTGATCAGTAGTGTCAACATGTTGAGTTTTTGAACTCGTTGCTTTTCTGTTGCCGCAACACTGCATTATTGAATTCACCCTAGTTTATTCTATAAGCTTTAAAATAAAATCAAAGCCAAGGTCTAGCAAGGTCTAACTCATTTTTTAAGAATCAAAGAAAGCGTGAAAGACTCGTTTGGGAGGTAACTCCAGTTAAGAGTCTCGGTTTTAAGACTGATAGGAACATTTTGAAAAACGGCAATTGTACTATTAAAGCCAAATATGCAGTTAATAAAATATGGGTTTCTTTTTATATTTACGAGTACTGTACTCTATCAAATGTACCTACGAAACCTTAAAATTGGTAATTGTGGAAGCTGCCACTCTATATTAACGGTACACAAGACCTGAGTTATTAAAAAATGAAAAATTATGTGTTTTCTTTTTGTTTATGCAGAATCGAAAAATTATTTCATTTTCGGGGTTTTTTCCGCCTAGGAACCACTGTGCGGCGTGGGTTCAGGTGCACCGAACATTTTTCGCGGCACCAACTCTCGTCGGGGAATGACAAGCTTCCAGGAGTATAATCTGTCAAGAAAGAGGTTCTCAATACGCCCTTCGGAGTCGGCAACAAATTGTAGATCTCTTCCATTCGTGCGAAAAGCATAACACACACAACATGAATGGTTGCGAGAAGCTAGGCCTTGGCTCATCCCGAGCTGGTGCGTCAGCTATTTCTTTTTTTACATAAAATCAACGGATATATATTATAGACCATATTGCCCCATTGTGATACCACAGCGAAGAAAACCGGCTTACCGGCACCAGGCAAGCAGAATATGTAGCTTAAGTACAACGAGGGCGGGCAACCGTAGCGGTGTTAACCCTAAGTTTTGAACCATTTCGTCCCAGGGATGAAGTTTCTTATCTTCTGGATGTCGAGCTCAGCTAGATCGTTAAGATCATCATAAAAATATTCCCCGAGGGTTCTTCTTCTTAGCGACGCAAGAGCGGGACATGTACACAGTAGGCGGATCGTAGTTTCCTCTTCCTTCTCGCACCTGCAGCTTCTACAGAAATCGTTGGAGGGGACCCCCAGTCTAAGTGCATACCTGCCTATCAAGCAATGTCCGGTAAGGGCCTCTATCAGTGAAACTAGATTCTTTCGGTTTGAGGATAAAAGTCTCCCCGTCTTCTTTAAATCCAGGTTAGGCCAGATTTGTTTTGACAGGAGACAAGTGCTGATGTTGTTCCACCTATGGCTTGCCAATTTCTTGGCATGTGTGTCAAGGAGGAACTTGATCGATTAGATAGGCGCAAGGGGGTTCCCCCAGGTTTTCGGGGAGATGCCGTCCTGCACCCTCTTTTGCCAGCTCGTCCGCTCTACAGTTGCCTGGAACGTCCCTGTGTCCTGGGACCCAGCACAGGGTTACGTCGCACCTATCTGCAATCTCGTTGAGAGATCTGCGGCAGTGCTTTACAAACCTTGATCGTACTGTCGGCGATTCCAAGGCTTTAATAGCTGTCTGACTATCTGTGTTTAGTACAATAGCGCTACAATCTATCGCATTAATTGAAAGCCAACGTTGTCATTCTTTGGCGTTTGTGTTCTGTCATAGTCACCATTTTACCATGCAACGCTACACCATTTAGCAATGCGTCAAAATTGTTAAAATTTATTATAAAAATTCGTGTTCTGTTCGCCAATCTTTTGGCGAGCTATGAAATATTTACGGCCGAAATGATCGTCCAACCGAGCGAGTAATTCAACGAAATATAGCAAAATTCTGGGAAGCGATTCGGATCGAGCAGTCCCATTATGACGCCGAAATTGCGCTCAAGCAAGAATATTTCTGCTGTTGCCGAAAGTGTGGCTGTAGACTCAAACCTCTCGATCACTCGTCGGAGTTGGCCTTTCTGCGAACTCAATTTGGCGAATTTTGCGAAAAGAGTTGGGCATGCATCCGTATAAGATCCAATTGACACAAGAACTGAAGCCCTAAAATCACCAATCTTGTCGTACGTTCGCTAATTGGACTTTGGAATAGTTGGAAACGGATCCTAATTTTGGCGAAAAATTCACCTTCAGTGATGAATTACATTTTTGGTTGAACGGCTTCGTGAACAAGCAAAATTAGCGCATTTCGGGAGGGAATAATCCACAGCAGTATCAAGAGTCTCCATTGAATCCGGAGAAATTTACTGTTTGGTGTGGATTTTGGTCAGGCGGCGTCATTGGGTCATGCATCTTCCGAAACGAGAATGGCCAGACAGTGGCTGTCAATGGCGAACGGTATCGGGCCATGATAACTGACTTTTCGCGGCTTCGATTGGATAACGCGAACCTGGACGACATGTGGTTTCAATAAGATGACGCTACGTGCCATACATGACGCGTTACATTGGTGTTGTTCCAAGAAAAGTTTCCAGAACGCTGTGTTTCCAGAAGAGGCAATGTGGAATGGCCGCCAAGATTGTGCGATTTAACGCCCTTAGACTTTTTCCTCTAGGCCTACAGAGTCGTACAAAATTGGACCTCCCGGATCGAGTCCCGTAGACAAAGGCGCGGAGGACATTTTAATGATATCATTTTTAAAACATAATGATACTAAATGCAATTTAGTCTGCAATAAAGGTTTCTGTCATATCTCACACACAACTCTTTTTATCAAATTTATAAGTTAAGAATCGCTATCTGCAGGAAATAACCCCCCAATGCAATAGCCCCCCAAACGGAAAATGAAATAACTCCCAAAATTGGGGAATAATTTCACTGTGAAATTATTCCCATAATCGAAGATGAAAGAAGTCCGCAAAACAGTATTACCAAATAAGTCCCCAATAGATTTTTTTTTAATGTTTTTCTTGTTGTGTGCGTTATATTTTAAAGGAATGGAAGGCATTTACCTCAAACCTCAATTTTGAAACAGCAATTGTATAACAAGCCGTATGGCTGACATGCTGCCCCCCTGCAATCCATCTGCTAGGGGTCACTGTTAGATTTAGAGTAGGTACGAGTTTGAGCGTATGCAAAGTTTTTTTAAATCCATGCGAAACTTTCCATATCCAACAGTGATACAAAGCAGGGGAATTGCAGGGAGGCAGCCGTTAAACAGTCTGCAGAAGTAGTTCTTCCATATTTTCAGCATCGACTGCGACTCTACTACGATGTTCCCTTGGTCATCCTTGCAGGCTTCGGTTCGGGCTCTGTAGCCTTGATAGTTTCTTTTTACTCTTTCGTAAAACTTCCGAACCTCATTCCTGCAGTAACATCTCCTAATTTGCGCAATCGCGCCCTCCTCATGCTCTTTCTTTTTCCTTCTGAAAAGCTGGTGTTCGTCTCTTCTCTTCTGCTCGTAGAGCTCGCGATCAACTCTGGTTTGCTCCGCTTTGTGGTGGTCGAGTGAATCACGTCAGAGGCGACATTTCTGATGGCGTTTTGGCAATGTTGCCACTGGTCTTCAATACTTGATGCTGGCGGCATAAGACTTCTTGAAAGGTTGAGAGAGACTCGATCGAAAAAGGTCCTGGTGATCTCTAACGATTGCAGCCGTCCGACGTCAAATTTCCTCACAGTATTCCCTTGTCTCGCCTCATTCGGGCTACTTCGACGTATTCGGATTATTGGCCAATGAGGACCGGATTACCCGGCCCCTTAAGTCCAAGGGGTTTAACAAAGGGCCTGGCCCTCCAGGTTGGGGGTTGTGCGTGGGGTTAACGGTTCCACCATTTAAAACAATCATTGTTACGAAGCATCCAACAGCCTCGGATAAGGAAGGATTTACTGTTGACGACCCGACTAAACGAAAAAAGGACAACGACTTTCGGATCTGCACGTGGAATGTTCGGACTCTGAACAGACCGCGTGCAGCCGAACAATTAGCGGAGGCCCTAGACTGCTATAAAGCAGATATTACCGCCATCCAGGAAATGCGATGGGATGGGCCGGGCAAAAGGAGGATGAAAAACTGTGACATTTATTACGGTGACTGCTACAGAGAGCAAAAGCTGCGTCTATTCGGATGCGGATTTGTTATAGGCGGCAGACTTAGGCAAGAAGTCTTGAGCTTTCGACATGTAAGTGAACGCCTTATAACAATTCGCATCAAGGCTAAATTCAAAAACATAAGCCTAATATGCGCTCACGCCCCGACAGAAGAAAGTGACGATGCTACCAAGGAGGGTTTCTACGAGCTCCTCGACAAAACATACGAGCAATGCCCCAAGTATGACGTAAAAATCGTGTTAGGCGATTTTAACGCAAAGATAGGGAAGGAAGACCTCTTTGGTAACACGATCGGGAAACATAGCCTACATGACGTCACGCCTGGAAACGGACTTAGGCTAATTGATTTTGCTTCGGGGCGTAATGTCACTATAGCTAGTACACGATTTCCACACCTCAATATCCACAAGGGCACATGGCGGTCTCCTGATCAACGCACCGTCAACCAAATTGATCATGTTGCAGTCGACAAAAGGCACGCCTCCAGTATTCTGGATGTCCGAGCTTTCCGAGCAGCCAACATTGACTCGGACCACTACCTTGTTGTAGCCAAGGTACGAATGCGGATATCCCAAACGCCACAACAACGGAGAACTACTGTGAGAAGGTATGATGTCGAAAAGCTACATTCGCAACAGACCGCCAGAGCCTTTGCCGATCGTGTATCCCGTAATCTCTCAAGAAGTCCAATGCCGCCAGCACCAAATGCCGAAAATCAGTGGAAACGCTGCCAACAAGCCATCAAGGAAGCCGCAACTGATGTGCTGGGTTTCAAAAGACCACCACCAAGAAACCCCTGGTTTGACGAAGAATGCCGGCAAGTGCACGCAGCAAAACAAGATGCATACAAAGCGGCGCTGCAAAAGAAGACGAGGGCTGCTCGCGAGCTCTACGAGCAGAAGAGACGGGAAGAACACCAGCTTCTCCGCAAGAAAAAGAAAGAGCACGAGAAATACATGATCAAGAGCATAGAGAGGTGTTACTCCAGGAATGATGTTCGGAAGTTTTATCAAATGGTAAAAAGAACATGTCACGGCAACAAGGCCCGAACTGAAACCTGTAGAGATGAACAAGGAAATATTGTAGAAGAGTCACAGTCGGTGCTGAGAATTTTAAGGACTACTTCTGCAGACTGTTTAACGGCGACGACGAATCAAATCCCGCTGTCAGGCAGAATGAACCATTCAACCTGGACGATGACAGCCAAAACTTCCGTCCACCTGACCAAAATGAAGTAAGGAAAGCAGTTTCCAAACTGAAATCCAATAAGGCAGCTGGCCCTGACGGCTTACCGGCCGAACTCTTTAAAGCAGCTGGAAATGAATTTGTAGAGAGCATACACCAACTCATTTCCACAATTTGGTCAGACGAATGTATGCCTGATGAATGGAATCTCAGCACCGTTTGCCCGATCCACAAGAAAGGAGACCCCCTCAACTGCGCCAATTACCGAGGAATTAGTCTCTTAAATGTCGCATATCTGCCATATTGTGTGAACGCCTAAAACCCTTCGTCAACAACGTGATCGGTTCCTATCAGTGCGGTTTTAGGCCAGGAAAGTCCACAATCGATCAAATTTTCACACTTCGGCAGATCCTGGAGAAAACCCAAGAAGTCCAAATCGATACCCACCACCTCTTCATCGATTTCAAGGCCGCCTATGACAGCATTTATAGAGACGAGCTATACAGAGCCATGTCTAGTCTTGGCATCCCCGCCAAACTCGTCCGTCTTTGCAGGATGACAATGGAGAATGCACGCTGCTCCATCATGGTCGGTCAAGACCTCACCGAGACCTTTGATGTCAAGAAAGGATTTAGGCAAGGTGACGCGCTGTCATGCGACTTCTTTAACATCATACTTGAAAGAGTTGTGCAAAACTCACGCGCCAATACCAGAGGAACAATCTTTCAAAAGTCCGTCCAATTACCCGCATACGCCGATGATATTGATATTATCGGAAGAACCCAGCGTGATGTCACTGGCGCCTTTGCGAGTATTGAGACGGAAGCGGCGAAAATGGGCTTAGCGGTCAATGAGGGCAAAACAAAATATATGCTGTCATCAAGAAGGGACACCCAACATCGACGTCTCGGACAGAACGTCACGGTAGACAGCTATAACTTCGAGGTAGTAAGGGACTTCGTTTACCTCGGCTCCGCTATCACATCCGATAACAACACCAGCGCAGAAATCAAGCGAAGAATAACTCTTGCCAATCGCTGTTTCTTTGGGCTAAGAAGGCAATTGAGTAGTAAGGCCCTATCCCGAAAAACTAAGGAAACTCTTTATAAGACCTTAATCATCCCTGTCCTGTTTTATGGCGCTGAGGCATGGACTCTATCGAAAGCGGATGAAGATATCCTTGATTGCTTTGAGAGAAAGATTCTTCGTAAGATATTCGGTCCCGTTTGCGTTGACGGGTTCTGGAGGAGAAGATTCAACGATGAACTTTACGAGTTGTAAGAAGACATCGCCCTAGTCAAGAAGATACGTATCCATCGGCTCAGATGGCTGGGGCATGTAGAGCGAATGGACACAAATGTTCCGGCTCGCAGAGTCTTCGAGTCTAACCCGGATGGTCAACGCAGTAGAGGAAGACCTCGCCTAAGGTGGCGCGCACAAGTGGAAGAGGACCTCAACCAACTTGGAGTGCGCAACTGGAAGCAGTTAGCTAAGGACCGGGCTAACTGGAGAGGCTTGTTGGTTGAGGCCCAGGTTCACCCCGAACTGTAGCGCCACCTAAGTAAGTAAGTATTCCCTTGTCTTGGCGGTGTTCGGGATATCCGCAGTCGTACCTTGGCTACAACAAGGTAGTGGTCCGAGTCAATGTTGGCCCCTCGGAACGTTCGGACATCCATAATACTGGAGGAGTCCCTTGCGTCGATCGCAATGTGGTCAATCTGGTTGATGGTTGATTGACCAGGAGATATCTATGTTCCTTTGTGGATATCGAGATGTGGGAACCGCGCACTAGCTACGACAACGTTCCGCCGCGCAGCAAAGTCGACCAGCCTAAGTCCGTTATCAGAGGGGGTGTCGTGTAGGCTGTGCTTTTCGACAGTACTACCAAAGATGCCCTCTCTTCCTAGCTTTGCGTTAAAATCGCCTAGGAGAATCTTAATGTCATAGCTAGGGCACTGCTCGTATGTCTTGTCCAAGAGCTCGTAGAACCTGTCTTTGGTGTCGTCGTCTTTCTCATCTGTGCATATCAGGCTAATGTTGGCGAATTTAGTCTTAATGCGGATTGTCGTGAGGCGTTCGCTTAAGAAGCTTCAGACTACTTGCCTAAGTCTGGCTCCAACGACAAATCCATATTCAAATAAGCGCTGCTATTGTTGTTGGTAGCAATCGGCGTAGTATACATAGCAGTTTTCCATCCTTTTTTTGCCCGGCCCAGTCCACCTGGCATCGCAAAGTTGATACCAATCAGAGTCGTCATTGGCCTCTAATCCGGTTACGTCGGGATTGCCCGAATGAGGTGTTCACCAAGTAGTTCGACCTAACTGGAATTGTAGACGCCACCGTTGATTCCATCGTGGAGCCGTCTGGGTGCAAGGGAGAGTGCCTTAGTGTGAATACCCTCTCCCCCCTCTCTCGTCGTCTGATCTTCTAATATAAAATATATGTACATATAAACTAGGATTCCATCCATCGCCCATCGAGCCCAACTTACCCGATGATGCTAGATCGATTCTGTGTATTCTCTATGTATGTACATACTCGTACTCTTTCTCGCTTGCTAAAAACGGTGACGTTGAGGGCGGCCATCGTTGTAAGAGCCAGTAGGCTATATCAGCGGAATATCTGCAATACATCTCAGTTCTCTAAAATTAAAAGCCAAATTGCGCGGAACTAGCACCCCCGGTTTACCTACGCATAAGAGTTTTTGCTGCTAACCTGTTGAGTTAAAAACATTGTTTTGCATAATTTTGACGTTTGTACATACATATTCCCAATTCTGCAGCCTGTGCAGCGGCATAAGAACACCGAGATCTTTAATCTTAATTTAATCATAAGTGCGAATCCCAAAGTAGAACTCCTATTTCTATATAACGTTCTGGCTTGTCGACAATATGGGTTTTGTAGACCTTAAAACGGTCGTTGTTGGATCTTCTTATTTACTCCAGTGCTCGGGCCCGGAGAGTTTTCAAATCCTTCCCCGAAAAACGACACAAGTGGAACGGGACCTCACGTTTTATTGGTATGCAATTGGTATAAACTGGAGGCTGCTAGATACCGATCGAGTGAGCTAGAGACTCTTTTTGGTTGAGGCTCAGGTTTCGCTCGGCCCGTAACGCCTTCATTAGTTAGTTTGTAACACAAAGAAAAACTTAAAAATTTTGACATTTTTGCTGTGTATACAACAAAATTGACAAATTATATTTTTGATGGTTGCCTGCCGAGAGGTGGTGCAGCGAATAAACGCCTGGTCGTTTTGCTCTTTCGTAGACAGCTCAGCAGCACAAAACTGTAACCACTGAGCTGCATTCACCTTATTAGGTTGTGCAACTTATTAAAAACCTGTTTCCATCTCATCTCAGCAAAATTCCCTTTCCATAGATCTTTTTTTTGAGTTTTGATTTTTATTATCTCTTTACCGATTCCAAATAAGAATTAAGTAGGTAGCTTTTCAGTCCGGAACTGATTTGGACTTCATAAATTAAGCCTTTATAGCAAGCCCCACTTCTGCCCTCAGCTTATGTTGCTTAAGGTCCCGTTCCACCAATGCGCTACACTTGTGATGTCACCTTGATTAAATTTTGATTTTGGTAAGAGTCCTACACTTTAGTCATGATCAGAGATGAGCTTTAATGAAATTTTTAACTTTCCAGCCCTGTTTTCTGTACATATAAGCTGTATTCTAGTCGGAGATGACGGATTCGCCCATATTGTCTCGTTTTCTTCACAAGGATGTAAACCCATAAACAAATTTTTTTTGTTTCATTCTGTATCCATTGCCATTCACCAAAAGTAAAATAAACAACTGAGACGAAGTTGTTAAACTTTTATTTAAACAAATTTATCAACGGACCCAAGAAATGCAATATGCCGCATTGACTTTAAATTGTGTTCACATTCCCTTCTAAAAGGTTACATGTGTTATATGTACATATGTATGTACAGTTGCGAACACGAAAATAGCAGTAGGCACAAAAATTACATAAAACTTAAATATTTCTAAAATTATTAAAATTTTTATTAATTCAAGTTACTAATTATTAAGATTGGTCTGTTGTTTAACAATAAAAATTAGTAAAAGGTTAACTAGCCAAGGAAAAAAAAGTAAAATAAAGTCATGTATATCGCACAAGTAGTGAACACGAAAATAGCAGTGGGTACTTGAGATTTTAGTTTTTAAATTAATTGCTACGAAACATTTAGAGAAGTATTAACAAAAATTATAAGATATTAGTACTATGTATGTTAGTATTTCGTGAAATCACCAGAATTTCGAATTACGGCTTCACAACGTCGGGCCATTGAATCAACTAACCGCTGAAAAGGTCTTTTGCGAATTGCGAACGATGTTCCCAAAACTGCTAGTTAATGTACACAGTCTTCTTAACATCTACCCAACGTTTTTCAATACAATTCAGGTCAGGAGACAGTCGATAATCTAAATACTTTTAGCCCGAAGCCATTGTTCCGCCTTCCGACTTCTTGGTTTCGGGTCTTTATCTTTCTCCCAGACCCATTTTACTGGCATTTCTTTAAGGCAGTAAGTGGACGTAATGTTTTACTATATGCCAATGCTAAAAATTCGGTCTATAATACCATCAGTCGCGTAAGCCGGACCAACGCTATAGTAGGAGAAATGTCCTCACAACATGATTTTCGAGCCACTGTGCTCCGTTGTTTTAGTGGCGTATTGTGACTACAGTTCTGCATTTGGTGGGTGTCTCTGATATTACCGGGACCCAATGTCTCCATAAAAAACAAATTTGTACTCATTCGCCCAAAATATACTACACCATTTGCAACCAGGCCAACCAACAGATATTTTTGGTAATATGAGTCGTTTTTCCTTATGCTTTTTTGTGAGAAATAGCTTTTTCCTCGGTCTGCGAGCGGCTAAATTGGTTTACAGTGACCTTCTACACATTGTCAGATGACTAACGAACAGATTCATTTAATTTCTAATCCGGACAGCCGATTTTAATGGTTCCATTTTAAAGAAGAATTTTTTAATCATCTTGGAATGTTTTTTTCCTTTTGGGCCTATGTTTTCTAAATTTTCGACCTACTTAATGATAGTGAATATGAATATGATAGACGATTTTGAGTCTACGTGTAGGATTTATCGACCTCCTCAGTTTTTCGATCAAATCCCATTGGTTATTGGTGCAATGCATGGACCAGACCCACTTATGACTAAAAAAAAATATTTTTTCTTTTCTTTTTTTCGCTTAGTATTAAAGTTAAACATACTTTTTGTATTGTTTAGAAAAAAAACCTAAAATCTCATTGCTTTTTTAATGAAAGAATAACATACTGCTAAGTGTAAAAGTAAGTGTATTTTTTTTAGAAATGGCATATCTATAAATTTTTGTCTTTTTCTTTTACCTATATCTCATAGCTAAATAATTTCACCCATTAAGCAAATGAGTGAGTTAAGCATTTCAAATAAAAGCTGTTATAATTATTTGTACCTAAGCACTGCTATTTTCGTATTCACAGCTGTACGTGTGTGCACTTGAGCAAGGCTTAGAACCAAAAAGGCACTTTACAGTTCTCGACAAGTTTAACAAATGCGCAATTATTTGACCGCTACCACTAATGCACGTAAGAAAGAGAATAACATCAATGTTTGGGGAAAAAATAGATACCGAAGGCATTTTCATATGTTTTTGTATGCGGTTTTCATTTTCTTACAGATAGTCTTTTCGATACATGACCTCTTTTGGCCTGAGTAAGATATTATATCTATCCTTTAATCTGGACCCAAGAACATAGTCTTTGTCTGCTTCTTTAAATTAACTTAATGGAAACTTAAAATATTTGACTTTGTCTGCAACTTCTTTAAACACAAGTACACAGCACTGGGACCAGGAATATTTTACGGTTAACGATGACCCACAAGTGGCCAATAATTGCCAGATTGAACAGGATAGTGTATTTGGTTTGGGTGCTCGTAAAAGCGAAGATAATACTTGCTGGCAATGAGGTTCCAATGCAAATTGAAGGCAAGACGTGATCCCATCGAGATATGCGTTTGTATGTAGGCCACCCGCCAATACACGCCTTGAATACTGATTGAGGTACAGAGATTAGAATTAGAGCAGCCTGCAATCTGCTCGTATATATACATAAATGGGCGTGCATTTTAATTTGTACGGGATTTGAATTAAAATATAGACACCGTACTAAAGAAAGTAAATGGACGGCGCAAAATTAAACAAGCGTACACAAACGGTGACATTAAATCATTTAAACGGAATATGACTTGTAATGAGGCAGAAATGCGTTCGTGTGAACGATATATGCACCTACATATGTACATATTTTTAAGTACATACTAAAGCTAGCAATAGACGACACATTCAGAATTCAAAATCATTCACAAAACTGATGACCTAGTTACTTTTTTCTTATTATTTAGAACTAGCGGCCCGCCCCGACTTCGTACGGGAACAATTAAGTTATTGGATTATTAATTTTTGGTATGTTTCGCTTTATTTTATTTAACAAAAATATAATAACGTTAAACATCACATCGTCCTGAGCATACGCAGGGGACGTCTATCAGATGACACGCATTCCATGCCCCGTCTTGGAACCCAATTTGGGGCATGCGTTTGACGTGCCCAAACCATTGAAGTATGGACCGTTTCTTCCGAAAAGGTAGTTGCTCGACATTGAGTTCCTTATATATACTGATGTTCCTAACTCAATAAAATGAACGAATGTCTCGAAGAAAACTCATTTCGGCAGCATATTTTTTCGGTCATTACCGAAATCTCATGACCATAGGTGAGGGTCGAATTGTTCCAGCCTGACCAATCCCCCAGGATAACTCAGTACTGCTCCTTCCATCACTCGTCAATATGACCCTGAAATACTTAAGCTTCTGAACAGATATTCGAGACATTCTGATTACTTCTGATTTGTTCCAGTTTACGCAGCTTAAACATAGACTTATGTCCCACCTAACATATTTTTTTTAGAAAAACTTAGGGAATTCAAATACTCAGAAGAGCACGGAACAAGTAACATATAACCAGTCAAACTGGTTCTTTGCTGTTATTTTGGTTTAGTTTTCCGCATTACTTACAATTACAACTAAAATAGAGTTGCTAGCAATTTGCGAAAAATAATGGAAACCTTTCAATAATTAATTTCTTAGTTACTTACGTTTATATTTTTTTACTTATGTAAATAGCTACATAGCTGCATTCATTTCATGCAGCTAATAAGAAAATACATGAAAAAAATTTTAGTTCTCAAGTCATGTTGAAGATGGACATGAATGTATATTAACTCTCAATGACAGGATTTTGATATAAGGCCTTCACTCCATTTGTCGTGTTCCCCGTGGGACAACAAACTGCTTGGTCTGTATGAAGCCACCAGCCAAAAGCCCTGTCGGAGCGTGCTTTTACGATCCTCAATACCTTTCTATGAGCAATGGTACACTCATCATACACTATAACTTTGGCTTCCCGAAGCACCTGATCCAAGTCATTCTGCTTTGAGATGTTACAAAGTGTAGACTCAGAATGACTTAGGTTCAGAAGCTTTGAGAGGGTAGAGTAACCCGCCATGTCTTCTACAATCAAGGTAGCTGCAGTACCTGAGGAAGCTATGGTCCACAACAGATTTATCAAGAATATACATACATACATATGTACATACATGTGCATATGATTTCCTACAAACTTTTGCAAAATTATGTATTGTAGAATATCCGTGCTAAGTTTCAAGTAAATCCGACAACAACAAAAATACATATTTCCATATACATATATGTAGATATGAACATATGTATGTACATATGTAGATATCGTGATGAGTGAGAAAAAACAGCAACTAAGAAAAATGAAAAAAAAAACTACAACACACGACTACGAAGCGATATGTGCCGCTGACTACGGTTGCGCATTACTATAAATGGCCAAACTTTAAAGTCCTGTATCTTGGCCCAAAGTTATCATTTTGAAAAACGGTAAAGCACCTGTCAATTATTTCTGTTCTAGAATTAACCCACCAAATTTCAATTCCAAAATCCAATTTAAATTTTTTTTTTTCATGAAATCTATAACACCCTGTAGAAGCCGAATTTCGAAATGTCCTTCCTTATTCCTTGTAAACATGATAAAGGTAACCTCTGTGCAAAATTTCAGATTTCTAGGTACAAAGGTTTGGGCTGAACGTTGATGAGTCAGTGTTCGTAAAAACTGGTATTCTAAGGAAATCGGCAAAAAACAGTTATTTTACGAAAAATGCTCCTAGAAAGTAAGCGTGGCTATACATAATGTTAGTATTATTTGTAGAGTAAATTAATATTTATACGTTTTCTTTAGGAAGTTTTTCCGAGTTCCTTGTAAAATTACTCAAAAAAGTGAGTTTTTCGAAAAATGGCCGGATTTTGAAAATGTATAGCCTATGTTCATTCCGTAAGCTTAAGCTATCTCCGTACCAAATCGAAATCGGTTAAGCGGTTTAGCCGTGAAAACGTAGCAGACAGAGACACTTTCGCATTTATAATATTAGTATGGATTTAGGAGAGAATTTCAATGACAAGTCTTTGGAAATGGTGTTTTTAAGGATTCTTATGCTAGGTTTCCACTTGTCGTTTTGTAATTGACAAAAGACGTATTTTTATGTCAATTAGAAAAATGGCAAGTGGAAATAGCTAAAAATTGGGTGTCTATGAATTTATTGTCGTCACGTGTCAATGATTGACAACGAAATTGAATGACAAGTGGAAATAGCTGAATTGACAAACAAATCGTCACTCGTCTTTTAATTGGCAGTGAAAATTAATTGGCATCATTTTCATAAGTTTGTCAATCAAAAGACGCACGTTTTGCAAGCGTTTTTTTTTTTTAATTGAAAAATTACAGAAAATATAATGGAATTTATAACTATCCGGAGATAATGAAGGGGAAAAAGGGGGATCAGGAAGTCCACTTGGGAATGAAGCGTGGATAGAATTGTGTCTACGCCATGTCCACCTAAAATTGTTCGCGGCAACGCCTCTCGTCGGGAAATCAGAGTATAATTTGTCATGAAAAAAGGTTCTCAATTCGCCGTTCAGAGTCGGAAATAAATTGAAGGTCCTATCCATGCGTTCGAAAAATGCAACAAGCACAACTTGCGAGAAGCTAGGCCTTGGCTCATCCCGAGCAGTTGCGCCAGCTATTGTTTTTTTTACTGATGTATGTGAAAGGAGAAAACACCATCATACATCACTTACATACTACCATCCCTCGCTAAATTGTGAATGGTTACCGCCAATCTTTTGCCTGACCTAATGGCTTTTCACATGTGTCCTCTTTCATTAAAGAAATCACTTTCACCCTTTTTAAAATAACTTGCAAATCCTTTCTACTCATGTGCATTTTTTATTTTGAAAAATGTTGGCTCCATATTACCGAGTTTTACGTAGATAATATCTACAAAAATCTCGGTTCTCGCAATTGACGTGCGTCTCAATTTTTTCAATTTTAATTTTTTGTCCTCACAGTTTTTCATTGACAATTCCGAATTGACATCGCTAGTGGAAACAGTTGTCAATGAACCGACAAACTTGTTTATCAAAATTTCGTTGCCAATGAATTGACAAATAATTTTTTGCCAATAATTGGCATATGTGGAAATGAATTGGCAATAGTGTCAGTTAATGACAAAACAAAAACTAAAAAAATTTTGTCAATTCATTGACATGTGGAAACTCAGCATTAGACTTTTAATTTTCTTCCGGGCGAGCCCAAGTCGCATTTTTTGTTTTATATGTTTTATATTTATTTTATGATCCCGTGAAAATTTCTTTTACTTTTTTGCATTTTTCTTGTTTTTAGCGTTTCTCTAATGATTTTGTGAATAACGCGTTAATTGAAATTTACGAAATTATAATTTTTTGTTCACAGAGTAAATAAAACTTGAAATAAAAATAGTAATAAAAAGCTTAAGAAATAAAGCTGTTTATTTTAAACCCTTTTTTTCGATTTAATTATCTGCATAATCCACGGCATTATTATAACATTTTCATAATGTGTGTATGTATGTATATTTCGCACGTCCGTTCGTAGGCTAAGGCTACACACCATCATTTTTGAAATGTCGTTTTTGCTGAAACGATGCTCAAAATGATAGTGTATTGCTTGAAATGATAAATGACAAGTGAAACGATGCCGCAAATAATGAGGATCAACATTTTTTGAGGGTGGGTTTGGTTAAAATGACGAAGACTTTGAAAATGAAAGTGTGTAGGCTAATTTCATAATATGGCATTTTTTATTATAGAGTAGGGAGCGCATCGTCTGTCGTTCGGCATTTTTTCTGAATAGAGTGTAGATAGAATCGTACCGTTGGACAGCTGACCGAGTGGCGTGGGTTCAAGACCCAGCCATATCCATCGAACATTTTTCGCGCCACCACCTTTCTTCGGGGAATGACAAGCCTTCGTCATGAAAGAGCTTCTCAATTCACCGTTCGGAGTTGGCAACAAATTGTAGGTCCCTTCCACCCGTGCGAACTATATAAATTGCACACGTGAATGATTGCCAGATGCTAGGCCTTGGCTCATCCCGAACTGTCGCGCCAGCTTTTTATTTATTTATTTTTAGAAATTTGTCAATCCCACACCAGTCGATACAAAATATGTTATTTCCAACAGTAGTATTTGACTAAGAAAATTATTATGAAACTGCAAATTTAAGAAACAATAATTCATAATAAAAAAAAGTATGAATGCTTTTATTTAAAAAAATGTGTATTATTTCTTTAATGGTTTTTCTAAAAAAAATATTAAAATATATTTCCTTCCATCAAGGCTTTTTCCCAAATTTTATTATAATTGCCATTCAACTGTATTTCCGTTCATCAAGGGTTTTTTCCAAAAATATAATTGATTATTTGTTTAATGAAGAATTGTAATAATGAGCACCCATTCTAAAATAGTTTTGATAATTTATTGGTTCTGCGTTCTGGATCTCTCTTGATCTCTTGTAGTGTTTATACAAATCTGTTTTAGCAATCCACTTTTTTATCCAATTTGTTCTCTTAACTTTTTCTTAGATAGGGCTAGAATAATACACAGAGAAGCTCTTTCCTTATAATCAATTTTCCGAAACAATTCAAATGCCCTCACCCAAAGAAGGCAAACGCAGAACTTAACAAGAAAATCTGAAAAAAAAAAGCGGAAAATTACATTCCTGGAATAATAGTGTCTAGCCTAAAATGAAATGTTTAAAAATTACAGTTTTGGAATGTTATTTCAAATACAATTGTGTTTAGCCTACTTAATGGACGTATGTATTGTACACACATAAATATGCATATGTACATGTCCGTAGAATCTTCCCACTCAAGCAGTTTAAATAAATTAAATACTGAAAGAAAAAGGGGTCATTCCTGAATGTTCAATTAACGCTACCTAGTATTCGCAAGGATTTTCCAGTTTCCTTCTTGCACATTCAACTTATTCATTTAATTACCATTTACATTATCTTCTTCCCTTTCCGACAGAAACTCCAATTCCCAGTCAAAATTGTCCCCGCAAGAACGGCTACTTCGGACACAAAGACAAAAGCGTATGCGATACATTTTACTACTGTGTGGACGGTCAATTCAATATGATCACCTGCCCATCAGGCCTGGTATTCAACCCAAAAACCGGTATCTGCACCTGGCCGGATGAGGCGGGAAAACTCGGTTGCTCATCAAAGGATGTATTCGAATTCACCTGCCCCAAAGTAAAAGAAAGCGAGGCACAGACACATCCCCGTTATGCCGATCCAGATGACTGCCAGTTTTTTTATGTGTGCATCAATGGCGATGTGCCACGCCGTAATGGTTGTAAATTGGGCCAGGTGTTCGACGAAGACAAGAAGCTTTGTCAATGGGCACGAAAAGTTCCTGATTGGTAAGGACTAGAAGTAATGATTTCAGTTGTGGTGGTGGTTGTGTGGATTATGAGGATAAAAGGAAACCCTCTGGAAGGGAAAATTTTGTAGTTCAACTGTGAAATAAGTTTAATGTTTTTTTTTTCCGTTTTTTTTTTTATTCCATGCTTTGTGCAGTGCTGACTGGTATAAGGATCGTTTGACCGATGCCCAACTCGACGAGCTGGAAAATCCAAAACCAAAACCAAGAGATCCACTGCGAACAAAAGGACCTCAGAGAAGAAGACTACCAAAGCCGAAACCCGTTGTTGTGGACGAGGACGTAGAATAAGAGAATAGAAAACAGGAAAGAAAACAACATTTTTGTGTGTTTTCAGTTGATGCAGTTCTTATGTTCGCTGTGAAATGAATTGAAGATTGTTTTTATTTTATTATTTTTTTATTTGTAATATCTTTTTTTGTAATAAATATGTAAAATGTAAAATATGTAAAATGATTCTTCCATGAACTACAACATGGGTGTTTAAGAAGGTTTGTCAATTTTTCAAAGGCAAAGCAATTGTTTTGTACACTTTCTGGGGAATTGTGCTCTTTTATCGAGGGACTTGACCTTGTTAACATTAATTGAAAAATGGAACTTTCATTTGTTGAACCTATCTATCTGGACCTCTCTATGTCGAATTTCCATTGATTGAGGATTGAGGAATAGGTAAGGTTAAATCAAGTAAGTTTGGGTTAGGTAAGGCAGCTGTGCTGGGAAAGCCGGGACACAATTAGGCCATAATTGGTCCTTTGTGATACCACATGAGCAACTAAGAAACGTTGCGAGTATCTGTTGATATATGGATGTATGTATGAGAGACCGCAGATTATCTTGTGGGAGGTGGTACGGGGGAAAATAAAGTGATAAAGTCAATCGAACTCTAGTACCCGAATTGGAGCTAGAACAAGGGGACAGTTGATTTATTGTATACTCCGCCTCAGTTCAGGCTAATAGCCGGATACCTAGGGTCACTGAATAACCACGTGCAAAGGACTGACCGACTATTGTCGGTCCCACCAAAACTTCCGTGAACAGACGGAGTTTAAACGTATGTATGCGTGGGTCCTGTACCTCTCTGTTATCAATCCCCAAAAAAACATTAGCCTCAAGAAATACCTAATGTTGGTTTACGCCTCTAGAGGCACACCACAGGGTGTGGTCATATCCCCTCTGTTATGGGTTTTGGTCTTGAATGAAATCCTACAACAACTTAAAAACAGTGGAATTAAGGTCACAGCATATGCGGATGATGTGGTCCTCTTAGCGACTGGCAAATTCCTTCCAACTCTTAGTGAGCAAATAGAAGGAGCCCTTAAAATGTTGGACACATGGACCAAGAAATGTGGATTGATGATAAATTCCCAAAAAAACTGAGCTTGTGCGGTTCACAAATAAGAGAAAGATACCGCAATTTAAAATACCTTCTGCCGGGGGTATCCCCCTCAGGATCTCTGACAGTGCAAAATACTTGGGACTTGTTCTCGAAAAAAAGTTGAACTGGAAATAGAACATAATCGAACAACTTAAGAGGGCCACGATAGTTTTCTACTCTTGCAGTAGAATATTCGGGAAGACTTGGGGACCAAGCCCTAAAATCATCAGCCTATTCTTACCTATGGCAGCATTGTGCGTTAGCAAGCTGCTACTCAAACCACCAACCTCAAGGCTATCAGGAAAATACAGAGACTGGCATGTAAAGCAGCTACTAGTGCCATGAGAACCACGCCAAAAGCAGGACTTGACGCTATTCTCAACCTGCTTCCACTAGATCTGTTTATACAGGAATCTGCGTCCAGAAGTGCCTTGAGAATCAGCCAAACGAATGGCTGGAGGTCAAGTACGACGGGGCATGCTCAGATTCTAGGTAAATACATGGGCAATGTAGTAACCACTGACTGTACGCTGCCCTACCTAGCCTTCAAATTACCGTTCTCTTACTCAATCCTGAGCAGAGAAGAATGGATAAGGGGAAACATACCAAACCAGCGAACCAAAGCCATCTACACTGATGGATCCAAAATGGTTTGTGGAGTGGGAGCAGGTATATTTTCAGACAAACTAAGAATCTTTAAATCAGTCAGACTTCCGGACCACAGCAGCGTTTTCCAGGCGGAGGTCCTAACAGTGACCGCGATGATATCACCTTTTTCATCGACACCCAGGCAGCGCTAAAAGCGATATCTGCTACTGAAATAAAATCGAAGCTTGTGAAAAGCTGTCCCGGAGA
Source organism: Matsumyia berberina (assembly GCA_917880715.2). Classification (NCBI taxonomy): domain Eukaryota; kingdom Metazoa; phylum Arthropoda; class Insecta; order Diptera; family Syrphidae; genus Matsumyia; species Matsumyia berberina. The sequence continues at coordinate 94,284,723 of OU862870.1, forward strand.
GCTTAGTGCTCTTGCCACACAGCATGAGGTAAAATTATGCTGGTTCCCTAGACATGAGGGCATACCAGGGAATGAGAAAATGATGAATTGGCAAGAATTTGGCTAGTCAGTGGAAATCCCGCCATGTAAGCTCAAACATGAAGCTGGGATCAGGACTCTAGCGGAAGCGAATGAAAGATGGAGCTCTTTGGACTCCTGTAAGATAACTAGAAAACTATGGCGTAGGTACAATGGTGCCTGAACTGATCCACTGATGCAGAGGGACAACAAAACCCTCTCCATCCTTGTAGGAGTAATTACAGGTCATAATACTCTGCGTTATCATATGAAAAAGCTAAGGCTAAGTGAAGACGACCTCTGTAGGGGTTGTGGAGACGAGGACGTCAATGAGGATACAACCCACCGCCCAGGTCTCTACCGGGTTTACCACGACACCTACAGGGTTTTGCAATAAGAGCGCTACAAAAGTTTTTTTAAATAAAACAAAAACGGTTTTGGATATCAATGAAATTCTTTATTCCTGTGAAAGTACGTTCGATACCATTATGTATGGAACTCGACTTCTTTTGCATGGCCACCACGGGCACGCTTGCAGAAGTCCAGACGCTGAACCCAATTTTCGACGGATTTCAAACATAAATCGGCCGATACTGCTGCAATTTCACGTTCGATATTCGTACGAAGTTCATCAATCGTCGCTGGCTTGTTGGCATAGACCATAGACTTGACGTAGCCCCACAGGAAATAGTCTAACGGCGTCAAATCGTACGACCGAGGCGGCCAAGCGACTGGATCATTTCGTGAGATAACACGTTCTCCAAACTTGGTTTCCAATAAATTGATTGTGACATTCGCTGTGTGGCTTGTGGCGCCGTCCTGTTGGAACCACATGTCCTCCAAGTCCATATCATCCAATTGGGGCCAAAAATATTCGGTTATCATTGAACGGTAGTGATCCCCATTCACAGTAACGTGCCGGTCTTGATCATCACGGAAGAAGTACGGCCCAATGACGCCGCCGGCCCATAAACCACACCAAACCGTAATTTTTTCGGGATGCAATGATGACTCATGGAGTACGTGTGGATTGCTGCCTGACCAATACCGCATTTTTTGTTTATTGACGAAGCCATCCAGCCAGAAATGAGCCTCATCGCTGAAGATGATTTTTCGATGAAAATCCGAATCAATTTCAAGTTGTTGCTCAGCCCAATTCACGAACATACGACGCTTCTGGTGGTCAAGCGGCTTCAGTTCTTGCGTCAATTTAATCTTGTAAGGATGTAGGCCAAGATCTTTCCGCAAAATTCGCCACAACGACGTCACAGAGATGCCCAACGCTTGAGAACGACGTGTGAGAGACACATTTGGGCTTTCTGCAACTGAAGCCTCAGCGGCAGCAATATTCTCGACACTACGGCCACTTCTTTGTCTCACTGGCACGGGAACATTTTGTACTGTGCCTGTGGATTCAAATTTGTCCACTAGACGCTCAATTGTTGATCTGCTAGGACGATATTGACGACCATAAATTGGACGTAGCGCTCTTAACGTTGAGGCCACTGACTCCGAATTTCGGTAGTAAATTTTAATAATTTCGACTCGTTGTTGGCTCGTATATCTTTCCATCATGAAATGGCAAACCTTACCGAAGAGAAATGTCAAAAAACCGCAAGAAAAATATGGCGTCGTTTGCTGTCCCTGTCGCTCTACTTTTGTAGCTGAACCCTTTAGAAAAATATAATATAAGAAATAAAAATCTAGAAAAAAAAAATCACGAATGCCAAAATTTACAGCGTTTGTAAATATAACAAACCTTGGAATATGTATGGGGGGCATGCTGACCTGTCTTGGTTGGGCGTATGCAAAGTTTTTTTTTTATATTTATGTATTGCATGGATTCCGGTGCGTTTTAATTATTTTCACAGAGACAAAAAATCTCGAAAATAAATTTCTTCCGAGTTTTTTTTCTAGATTAGGTCTTTCGAGATTTTAGTACTTTCTAGATTTTGTCCATTCGAGATTTTTGCCCATCTACCTAACCTAACCTAATGTTTGCACGGCCTTCTTAGTCTCAAACAACATGAGGACAGAATTTAAGATTTTTTTTAAATAAATTGTTCGTGGAATTAATCGTGAGCGGTGGAATGCGCATTTATTAAAAAAACGTAGGTTTGACTAGAATGAGCCAGCGCACACTGGATCATTGGAAGTGTAGAGTAAGAAACGGGATAAAATGTTTATCCAGCGTTGAAGTGGTTGAACATCGGGGGAAAACCAATACAGACATAAGCTGTCAATTTCGCAATGCAAAAAGTTAATATTTCATACTACTACAATGAAAATCGGTTCGATTATCCCCCGCATTATTCATCCAGTGTGCGTTTGAAGTAAAAGATACCCCGATCTTACCCCAGGGGAAAATTGATCCAGTGTGCGCTCTCCCAATGAAGAGTTCACAAATTGTCAGACACCACAGATTCAGTGGAAGGCAAACTTGAGAAAAAATGAACAACCCAGCCGCATGCCGCTTTACGGATGTATGCAGTCGTTGTGTGCCAAATTCTTATCTACTACAGTAGTGGCTCGCTCTAAAAGGGTAAGGTTAGGTAAAAGTGACTGTCCAAATCTGAAAGCAGACACATTTAAACGCAATGAGGTCAGTTATGATATCACGGGATCTACCACTAATCCAGAACTGCTCTTAGAATTTATTTACATCAAGTAGAGCTTGTTATGAAGCTGAAGATAGTTCTGACGTAAATGGGCTCTATGTCGCTGAGGCCATCGCAAACAGGAGCTCCCAAATTGCAGCAGTTTTCTTTCAAAAAGAGCTGAAAAGCCACAGAGGAAATAAAAAATCGTTTCTTCGTCCTTTCCACACCTTAAATAGGGGCCCAGCCTCTTGGCATGAAGATCAATCAGACAGTTTGCTCTGAGGTAACCAATAACAGCTCTAATTTGAGGTCGCTTTAACAGGACCATTGTAGTGCGATTCTGGTCCAGTTTATGCCAGATTTGTTTGGATGTTTGGCAGGTTGTACCAAACTTCCAGTAAAGGTTAGAATCTCTATAAACTTGTATGAGCCGCAGCGAGTATGGCATTGTGTGATCTTAACGATTGCTTTGGCCTTTTCTCAACAGCAGATGCCCCAGCTATTTTCTTAAACATCTTACCTTTCGACCTAAGTATCAAGAACATTTTCTACATGCCTGGCTGCCAGGCATTAGGGCCGAAACAGCAACAAAAGATTTGGATTGTCTACAACGGACTACACGTTAATAAAACCCTAAATTAATTTTTGACCCGCTGCCCGTATGGCATCTGGTGGGTATTTCTGCGTGTAGATAAAAAAATAGGGCAGTAAATGCGAATTGTGACAGAACTATAGTATTATCTCAATATACTTACTTACTTACTTAAGGTGGCGCTACAGACCGGCGTGGTCCTGGGCCTCAACCAACAAGCGTCGCCAGCGATCTCGATCTTTTGCCAGCTGTCTCCAGTTTCGCACGCCAAGTTGGTTGAGGTCCCCTTTCACTTGCGTGCGCCAAATGAGTCGCGGTCTGCGCCTCTACAGCGCCGTCCCTCGGGTGTGGATTCGAAGATTTTCCGGGCCGGAGCATTGGTGTCCATCCGCTCTACATGACCCAGCAACCTCAGTCGTTGGAGCTTTACTTTTCTGGCTAAGTCAATGCCGCCGTACAGCCCGTACAGTTCGTCGTTGTATCTCCTCCTCCACTCCCCGTCTATGCAGACGGGACCAAAAATCACCCGAAGAATTTTCCTCTCGAAACAGCCAAGAGCAACCTCATCCGCTTTAGACAATGTCCATGCCTCTGCGCCGTAGAGCAGGACTGGGACGATTAAGGACTTATAAAGGGTGACCTTAGTTGTACGAGAGAGGGCTTTGCTACTCAATTGCCTTCTTAACCCAAAGAAACAGCGATTGGCAAGAGTTATTCTTCGTTTAATCTCAGCGCCGATGTCATTGTCTGAATTTATAGCGGAGCCTAGGTAGACAAAGTCCTTAACTACCTCAAAATTATAGCTGTCTATAGTGACGTTCTGTCCGAGACGTCGGTGTTGGGAGTCCTTTCTTGTTGACAGCATATACTTCGTCTTGCCCTCATTGACCGCTAAACCCATCTTCGCCGCCTCCATCTCGATACTCACAAACGCACCAGTGACATCACGCTGCGTTCTTCCGATTATGTCAATGCCATCGGCGTATCCGAGTAATTGGACGGACTTTTGAAAGATTGTGCCTCTGGTGTTGGCGCGTGAGTTTTGCACAACTCTTTCAAGAACGATGTTGAAGAAGTCGCATGACAGCGCGTCGCCTTGTCTAAATCCTTTTCTGACATCAAAGGTCTCGGTGAGGTCTTGACCGACCTTGATGGAGCAGCGTGCATTCTTCATCGTCATCCTGCACAGACGGACGAGTTTGGCAGGGATGCCAAAACTAGACATGGCTCTGTATAACTCGTCTCTATAGATGCTGTCATACGCGGCTTTAAAATCGATGAAAAGGTGGTGGGTATCGATTTGAAGTTCCTGGGTTTTTTTCAAGATCTGCCGCAGTGTGAATATTTGGTCGATGGTGGACTTTCCTGGCCTGAAACCACACTGATATGGACCGATCAGGTTGTTAACGAACGGCTTCAGGCGTTCACACAACACGGCAGATAAGATCTTGTAAGCGATGTTAAGAAGACTGATGCCTCTGTAGTTGGCACAGTTCAGAGGGTCTCCTTTCTTGAGGATCGGGCAAACAATGCTGAGGTTCCATTCATCGGGCATACTTTCCTCCGACCATATTTTACATATGAGTTGGTGCATGCTCCTTACCAAGTCATCGCCTGCTGCTTTGAACAGCTCGGCAGCTAGGCCGTCAGCTCCAGCAGCTTTGTTGGACTTAAGCTTCGAAATGGCTTTCTATACCTCGTCCAGGTCGGGTGGACGGAATTGTTGGTCTTCGTCGTCCAGGTTGAATGGTTCATTCTGCCTGACAGCGGGATTTGATTCGTCGTCGTCGTTAAACAGTCTGCAGAAGTAGTTCTTCCATATCCTCAGCATCGACTGCGATTCTACTACGATGTTCCCTTGTTCATCCTTGCAGGCCTCGGTTCGGGCTCTATAGCCTTGACAGGTTCTTTTTACCCTTTGGTGAAAATTCCGAACCTCATTCCTGCTATAACATCCCTCTATCTCCTCGATCGCACGCTTCTCATGCTCTTTCTTTTTCCTCCTGAAAAGCTTGTGTTCGTCTCTCCTCTTCTGCCCGTAGAGCTCGCGAGCAGCTCTGGTCTTTCTATGCAGCGCCGCTTTGTACGCCTCTTCTTTCGCTGTATGTGCTTGCCGGCACTCGTCGTCAAACCAGAGATTTCGTTGTGGTGGCCGTGTGAAACCCAGCACATCAGAGGCGGCATCTCTGATGGCTTTTTGGCAATGTTGCCACTGGTCTTCAATACTTGATGCTGGCGGCATAGGACCTCTTAAGAGATTGAGAGAGACTCAATCGGAAGAGGATCTGGTGATCTCTTGCGATATTTCCTTGTCTTGGCGGTGTTCGGGATATCCGCAGTCGTACCTTGGCTACAACAAGGTAGTGGTCCGAGTCAATGTTGGCGGATTGTAATGAGGCGTTTGCTCACATACCTGAAGCTTAAGACTTCTTGCCTAAGTCTGCCTCCAATTACGAATCCACACCCAAATAGGCGCTGCTTTTGTTGTCGGTAACAATCGCCGTAATAGATATCGCAGTTTTCCATCCTCTTTTTGCCCGGCCCATCCCACCGCACTTCTTGGATGGCGGTGATGTCTGCTTTGCAGCAGTCTAGGGCCTCCGCTAGTTGTTCGCCTGCACGTGGTCTGTTAAGGGACCTAACATTCCACGTGCAGATCCGAAAGGTCGTTGTCCTTTTTCCAATATAAAAAAGAAAAGTCCTGACTCACTCACTGACTCATCAACGCCCAGCCGGAACCCTTGGACCTAGAAAGCTGAAATTTTGCACAGAACTACCTTTTATGATGTATACAAGGAATGTATACAAGGAATAAGGACATTTAGAAATTCGGCTACAGGGTGTTACAGGGTGTTGACGTTTGTATGAAAAAAAAAATTTAAATTGGATTTTGAAGTTGATATTTGGTGGATATATTCTAGAATAGAAATAAATAAACACGTGTTTTACCGTTTTCCAAAATTATAACTGTAGGCCAAAATACAGGGCGTTAAAGTTTGGCCATTTATAGTAATGCGCAACTGTAGTCAGCGGCATTGCCGTTGCCATTGCTTCCTCAGGTACTGCAGCTCCAGCTACCTTGGTTAAAGCAGACAAGGGTCACTCTACTATCTCAAAGCATCTCAACCTAAGACGTTCTGAGTCTACATTTTGTTAGATCTCTAAGCAGAGTGGCTCAGGTGCTTCGAGAACCCAAATTTATAGTGAGGGGTGAGTATACCATGGCTCATAGAAAGGTATTTAGTATCGAAATAGAATGCTGGGTGGTGGCTTCAGACAGACCAAGCCTGTTGTGCCGCGGGGAACATAGCAAATGAAATGAAGGCCTGTCTCAATTCATCAATTTGATAGCCTAATATCGAAGTCCTCTCATTGAAAGTTAACATGCGTATCCATCTTCGCCGTGACTTGAGGGAAGTATTTCTTTATATTGGTGATGGAAAGAGGATGAAAGAATGAATTTACCGAGTAACCCATGCGATTTTATGGAAGATCTGTTTGATTTTTCTGACAAAATATATAAAATGTACATAATTATTCATCATGCTGGAGAGGATTGCGTTTCATGAGTGAGGGAAAGAGCTATTTTCACTCAAATACAGGACTCAGCCAACAGCACCAATAATTTTCTGCTGAGGAAGTGGATGGTGTGGATCTAAGGAATAACTTTTTGTCCCTCAACGGGCTCAGAGTCAATTGACTTGATAGCCTGTTCATCCTCGAGCTAGAAAGAAAAACCAGGAATGATGTTTACAAGGAGGTCTTGCAAATTTAATGTGAGGAACTGAAAGGCTATAATTACTCATCAATGTCTTGAAATCCGGAAAAGGACATAGGGTATACTGTGACGTCTTTCCACGCGAACGTAGTCGTGGGTATCAGCAAGTATTTACATATTTACACTAACGATGGACTCATTTAATAGCCAAGCCAAGTGGTAGCCGTGGCTCAGTGGTTAGTGCGTTGCTGACAGCTGACCGAGCGGCGCACAGTGGTTCCTTTGTATGGAGCAGGCGGAAAAAACCCTATTCCGCCTGCTCCATACAAAGGAACCACTGTGCGGCGTGGGTTCAAGCCCCAGCCAGGAAAACACCGAACATTTTTCGCGGCATCACTTCTCGTCGGGAAATGACAAGCCTTCGGGAGTATAATCTGTCATGAAGAGCTTCTCAATTCGCCGTTTGGAGTCGGCAATAAATTGTAGGTCCCTTGGATTTTGTGCGAAATATATAACACGCGCATCATTAATGGTTGCGAGAAGCTAGGCCTTGGCTCATTCCCAGCTGTCGCGCCAGCTATTTGTTTGTTTGGATAGCCAAGCCGTTTTAAAAACCGTTGATTCGGGTACTACATCTCCTGAATTTATGGGAGGACGAGGAAGCGACCATAGGTACCTAGGTGGCCATTTCGGAATCACTCTTCGGTGACCTGTGACTGGCAGGGTAGGGTAGCACTCAGAGCAAGTAAATACGATGGCGACATACTTGCATACCGTTTTTAAATTGTAATACCTAAATAAATATGTAAAAAGCTGGCGCGACAGCCTGGAATGAGCCAAGGCCTAGCAACCATTCACGTTGTATTTGTTACACTTTTCGTACAAATAGAAGTGACCTTCAATTTATTGCCCACTTCCAACCCCGAATTGAGAAGCTTTTCCATGATAAATTATGCTTCCGGAGGTGTTGCGAAACAAGTTCGGTAGACATGGCTTGAATCCACGCACAGCATTTCATCGCACTACCCCTGAGCTTTACAATCGTTAAATGTGGAAATTCTCCTTTTTTGTACAAGTCAGTTGTACAAGGCTTCTGACGCACACAGGCGGATTTTCCCAAAAAAAATGACCAAAATTATTTTTTTGTTTTGAATAACTAATTACTGCATAAAATCATCAGAAATAAGTAAAAAATTTGTTTTTAGTAAATTTTGTGATTGTAACTTTAATTTTTATATTCAAACGCAAACTTAGTTTTTTTGTGTCCTCTGAGTTATCGACGTAAGTAGAGTTTTTACTTGCTCTGCTCAGAAAATAATTTTTTCTTTGAGTTCTTGAGATGGACAGCTTCTCAAGGACTCAGTAAGCTGATTTATTGAAAAAAAAAAAAAATTCGACTGGGGAGCCAGTCCTATACTTCCCACCTCATATTATGTTATATCAAAAACAGTGATATTGTTATTTATTTAATAATTAAAGAAAAAATGCATAGAGAGCGGAAAATTCGAAGACACACTGTTTAATATTGTTCCACAAAGAGTTGTTGCGCGAACTCGAAAAAAAAGAAAAACGTTTCTTAAATTTCCTCAGCATCCGCTAGACCGATTGTGCTCAAAATCTAATCAGCTCTAAGTTTTACGTTGACAAATAAAACAAAAAAAACCGCATGGTCCTACGTTGTTTCGTTCTTTTATTTATTTATTTTCTTTATTTATTTACTGAGCTTAATACAAGCATCAGAAAGAGAAGACTTAAAGCTAGACATAACAAAATCTTAAAAACTAATAAATAGACTTAAAGCTAAACATAACAAAAACTTAAAAACTACTAAATTAAAAAAAATTAAAGTGAAGGGTAGGTTAAATATGTCAAGAGAAACAGTTGGGAGGTAGGTTGCGAAGGGAATTTCTCAGAGAGGATTTACTACAGTGTAGGTCAAAGATATTGGGGCACATATTAGCGTTTCTTAGCATTATTATTAGGGGTTCGTGCTGACCATACTCCGTGCGGTGGTAGTTGAGGCAAAACAAAGGGACAGATCTCAAGCGGTGGGGATTAGTATTAAGGGAGAACTGGTGAAGCAGATGAGGGCAATCAAGGATTCCAGTCAATAACTGATGTACAAATAGTATATCAGCGATATTACGGCGTGTGTATAAGGTTTGCAGGTCTAATAATTTGAGGCGGTTCTCGTATGGAGGTAAGTTGAAGGGGTCATCCCAGCCCAGGCCACGCAAGGCAAATCGTACGAATCTACGCTGAACAGCTTCGATTCTCTGAATGTGGACTTGGTGGTAGGGTGACCAGACCAGACTGGCATATTCAAGGAGCGGTCTAACGAAAGTGATATAAAGGGATTTGGTAACGTATGGGTTGGAAAATTCTTTCGACCAACGTTTGACAAAGCCAAGTGCTGAGTTAGCTCTATTAATAATGCTGTCGATGTGAGAACGGAAGTTAAGTTCAGGGTCGCAGATGATGCCTAGATCACGCATTGAGGTCACTGAGGGAACGAGCTCATTGTTAATAAAGTATGTCCTTTGAGGCAGCGGGGGGCGTTTGCGAGAGTAAGTAATAGACTGACATTTTTTCACATTGAGCTCCAAGAGATTTTTTTGGCACCAGGTGAAGAATGAGTTGAGGTCAGCCTGTAGTGAGTGAGAATCAGCAATACATGAAATTTGTCTAGAGATCCTCATGTCGTCTGCATAGATTTGAAGGTCAGAATGCGTAACGGCAAGCTCTACGTCGTTTATAGTCAGTACGAAAATCAGAGGGCCCAGGTGGCTACCCTGAGGCACTCCTGAGAACGCCATGATTGGTTTTGAAATACAAGTTCTAAAAAGAAGTCTATACTGACGATCTTTTAGATAGGACATGGTCCATTTAACGAGCAAAGGCGGAAAACCAAGAGCTTTTAGTTTAAGGAGCACAATTTGGTGAGAGATCTTATCAAATGCCTTACTGAAGTCAGTAGCCACGACGTCTACTTCTTTTCCATTTTCCAAGGCACCAAGTGTGTTTGAAACAAATTCAGTGAGGTTAGTGGTTGTAGATCTGCCTTTCAGGAAACCATGCTGCTTGGGGGAGAAAATTGGTTTGCAGTGGAAGAATAGTGAGTCGTCCATGACGCTCTCAAAGAGCTTAGGTATGCTTGAGAGTTTAGCAATAGGTCTATAATTGGAAATGTCACTCTTACAGCCTTTTTTAAAGATGGGGATGATAAATGAGTCTTTCCACAACTGGGGGAAAACTCCGCTCGCAATTGATAACTGGAAAATAGTAGTGAGGGGCTGGGCTAGATTGTTAACACATTTTTTTAAAACTATGGCGGGAACACCATCAGGACCGGAAGAGTAGTCGTCCCGGAGAAAGTTAATCTTGTCAACCACTGCTGGCGTGCTTATATAAATGGATGTTAGGGAGGTTTGAGTACAGCCGTTCATGTATCTGAAGTAATTATGATCGGGCTCGATGTTGACATTTGAGAACGCTTGTCCAAAGAAATCGGCAAAAAGGTTTGTTAGCGTTTTAGGGTCAGCTGAGGAACAGTTTAAGAATTTTAAGGTAGAAGGGTAGCCGTCAGATTTCCTTTTAGTATTGATAAACTGGTAAAACCGCCTTGGGTTAGAGATAAGATCAAGCTGCATACGATCGAGGTAGTCGGAATAAAGGGATTCACACAGTGCGGAGAAGTCGTTATGCACTAATTCATAGTTTAAGAATTCAGGCATAGATCTGGATTTTAAAAATGCTCGCCAAAGTTTATTACGTTTATTCCGAAGAGAGCGTAGTTCCTTATTGTACCAGGGAGGGGAAGAGGTAACATTTTTCTGGGGCATGTAAGGTACAGATTGAAGGAAGCAGTCAAATATGTGGGAATAAAAGGCAACTAGAGCAGTGTCAATGTTAATGCTCCTGTCTGAGAGAAAGTCAAAATTAACATTGCCAATGAGATCATTAAGTTTGTCAAAATTAGCTTTCCGAAAATTAAATTTTCGCTGCGTCAAAGGGACAACATTAATGTTTACATTATCGTAGGCGAAGATAAGAAACAGGGGAGGGTGATAAGCGTCAAGTCTGGAAAGGAGGTGGGTACTTTCGGTAACTACACAGTTATCGGCGTCCGTTGAGAAAAACAGGTCTAACTGTCTTCCAAGATTGTTTTTGATGTCACTCATCTGATGAAGACCAGAGGCCAGAAGTCGATCGGTAAATAAAATTTCTTTGTCAGAGGTGGCATTAGTGGAGACAAGGTGAATCTCATCATCTGACTTAAACCAGCGCAGTCGGGGTAGGTTAAAATCGCCAACAACGATTATATCGTCTTCAGGCGTAATGGTATCAACAACGAAGTCAAGCGCATCTGCAAGAAGCTGATATTCATGTAAGGGTTTTGCAGGAGGGATGTAGCAGCACACGACATAAAGCGAGCGCTTTGTAAAATTGACTTTTACACAAATCAGTTCCATGGAAGAGGTGTTGGGAATAGTAAAAGCTGAAGCATCGTAGCAGGTGTGAAGGGCCAAAAGAACGCCACGCCCAGGAGAATCGTCGCAGGGGGGAACGACGCTGGAGGGGTCTTCATCAGTAACTAAAACATCTTTACGAAAGACGTTGAAGTCAGAGGTAAAAAGTTCGTTGTCCTTAAAGTTGGGCGTAAGATTTGTTTCCGTTAAAGCGAAAACGTCAAAAGGTAGCTTTTGGGAATTTAAAAAAACGTCAGAGGTTTTAGTGCGCAGGCCTCTTACGTTCTGATAGTAGAGAGACAGGCACTTGGGGTTAGCTTTAGCACGGCGAGGGGAGTGAGATGTCGAGTTATTAGTGGGAGAGGAGTGAGATACCGCGTTTGTCCGTTCGTTATTATAAGGGACGAAAATAATTATTTAAGTCGGCACGAGTTCTTTGTAGGTGGGACCTACGCTTAGAGGTAACATAGGATGCATAGGAGGACAAATCGTTTGCTACCTGGGAAGGTGGTATATTGAGGCTCTCATGGAACTGACTGAAAATTTTCATCAAGGCGTTCTTATCAGTTGGGAGACCTTCTTGGGAGATTAAGACCTTGATATTGGTGTTCGTTTTGCCATCGATACAGATGGAGTCAGTTTTATCGTGAAGGAATGCAAGATAAAGACGGACATTGTCGTAAATTTTACGGTCTCTCAAACGTGACATTACGTAGCGGCCGTCGTCACAGGAATCTGCAATCTGTTTAGTAAGTTTGACAGTGGGAGGAAGCAACGGATCAAGAAAGGGAAATCCAGGGGCAGTCGGGGGGTCGGGGTTAGTGCAAGCAGTTGTGGGGGAGGGGTTAATGATGTGGGAGCGGATAAAATTCGGATATTTAACTGCGGGAGGATGGAGATTGGGGGAAAGCGCTGATGAGGAGCTTGAGTCGGGCAATAGTTCGAAAGATACACGTTTCGGAAAGGTGTTGGCAGGATATCTTTTAGGAATAGGTCGGGAAAAATTGGGAAAAATTCCAGTTTTAAATGACCAATTAGGGTCGGAGGGCGGCGTGGGTTTAGATATGGTTAAGGAAGATGGATTAGCCAGAAGACTGGGGTAAGACTTGGAAGAGGTAGGTGTTACGGACTTACGGGTAGGATCAGAGTTAGAAGGAAGGTTAGTAAGAGGGGAGGGGGGGAGGGGGTTAGATCTATTTCTTAAGACTACCTTAGATATTTTGATGTTTTGCCTGGGCTGCTTCCTGATGGGTTAATCCGTCCACTTGGAGATGCGCATCTCGCCAAGGTTGAAATTGTTACCGGTCGGGTTACGAAAGAGCCATTCGTATTTAGCAGGGAGCTGGAATTTGAAGTTACGGTGGATTTTGCGGTGAGATGGGAGAGACATTTCACATTGGCTGATGGTGATGCCATATCTCTCTTTCTCCAGATATCGTAGGAGGAAATTATTGTCACAAACACACACACACACACAGACATCATTCCGAAAATGGGTGCAAACGGTTTCTAGTATATAGTAATGTCAAGCCCTGTTCATATCTCGAAACATTTTGATCGGACCGATTACAATACTTCCCTTACCAAGGTGGGAAGTAAAAAACGGACTGGGACTCTTTTCGAGAACATATTGAATCACAATTACAAGTAAATATACCACTAAAAATGAATTACGACATAGAAAGAGCTATAATATACTTTAACGACATAATAAGCGAAGCAGCTTCAATATCGACGCCAGCAACAAAACCCAAATTCAAGGACAACTTCAGCCCACCAAATATAATAAAACAAATAAAAGACAAAAGAAAACTCAGGAAAATATGGCAAACTACCACATCTCCCGACGACAAAAGAAGACTCAATAAAGCAATAAAAGAGCTCAAAGCAAGCCTACCTAACTCTCAAAACAAAGCCATAAGTAACTACTTGAAAAATCTAACATCTACATCCGAAACGAAATTCTCACTATGGAAAGCAACCAAAAAACTTGGAAATAAAATAATGCACCAACCGCCTTTAAAAAGATTGGATGACTCATGGGCTAGGACAAATTACGACAAAGCTGCAACACTTGCAAAACATTTTGAGAAGGTTTTTACTAATGACGATAATACTGATGCTTTGTCACCAATGATCGACAGAATAATTCCTAACATCCGCAACAAGAACGTAACCATAAAAGAAATTGAATGTACTATTAAGAAAAGGATTAACCACAAGAAAGCTCCAGGATACGACTAACTAACCGGAAAAATGCTAGACGAGTTACCTAAAAAGGGAATCAAATATATAAGAAACATGTACAATGCAATTATAAGACTTAGGTACTTCCCCAAAATCTGGAAAGTCCCCCAAATAATAGCTATACCCAAGCCCGATAAAGACGCCACGAAAGCAACCTCTTATAGACCAATTAGCCTCCTTCCAATATTATCAAAAATATTTGAAAAATTATTACACAACCGGTTGGAACCCATATTAACTCAAAATTACCTGATACCTGACCATCAATTTGGATTCCGACGACAGCATTCAACAATACAACAAATCCACAGGGTGACAAACAGAATTTCAAATGATCTTGACGAAAAGAAATACTGCGTGGGCTTGTTTCTTGAGCTTTCGACCAAGTGTGGCACGGGGGACTACTACATAAACTACGAAACTTACTCCCACCAGACTTTTTCTTCTTACTGAAAAGCTATTTAACTGACCGCACCTTTTATGTAAAGTATAAGGACGAATCTTCAACACAACATCAGACAAGAGCAGGAGTCCCACAGGGAAGTGTGCTGGGACCAATACTATATATATTATACACTGCTGACATCCCCTTCTCAAGGGAAGAAGCAACAATGATTGCAACATTTGCGGACGATAAGATACTACTAAATCCACACATAAATTTAACTAAAGCCACTACGAAGCTACAAGATATACTGGAGCAAACAACAAAATGGTTTGATGACTGGCGCATAAAAATCAATGAGGACAAAACTTTACAAGTGGTTTTCACTACTAGAGCAAATAACTCCCCGATACCCCTAAAAATGAACGACAAAATTATCCCAACAGACAACTTTGCAAAATACCTAGGTATGTACATGGACTCAAAACTTATATGGGTACCACATACAAAAAAAGAAAAACCAAATTAAAACAAAATATAGACAACTCTACTGGCTACTCAAAAGAGACTCAAAATTATCGACAAGTAACAAAATCCTGCTGTACAAATCAATTATAAAACCTATCTGGACCTATGGCTTACAGCTTTGGGGAACATCAAGAAAATCAAACAAAGCTTTAATACAGAGACAGCAATCAAAAATTTTACGATCAATAATTAACGCAGATTGGTATATTACCAATGCTGACATCCATCGTGACCTGAAAATGCCTACCATCAACGAAGAAATAACGCAGATAAGCAGAAAACATCACATTAAAATATTGCTATCATATCAGGAAGAAGAAGACTAAAAAGGACCCGACCAACTGACCTGATCAGAGGAAATCATGTGTAATAAATTAATTAGTAAACTTGTAAGATTGTAAGCAATGTATGTATGCATATATCTGTTAAATGTGACTTAAATAATTGTAAAACTAAAAAACTGTGTAAACTATTATATTTAGCATTTTAACGAAATGGCTACATGACACTGGTCGTTAGGTCAGAACTGCACCAAACAAAACATTGTAAAAAAATGTACTAAGTGTCCGTAGGACAGATGTATGTATAATACCTTGGAAATAAAAAAAAAAAAGTAAGAAAATTAAAAAAAAAAAACAAATCAACCTCTTCTCAAACACCAAAATCAACACTGTACGTGTTTCACAAAAGCTACCACTTTAGACGCATCAACTGATTAAACGCCTGTAATACAAATAGCGGGTCAGATAACGTGCACATGTAATATGTAATTGGCATTAAAAAAAAAACCAACAATTCGAAATTTTTTTTTTATAGTTTTGGCCATGTTTTTGATAAAATCCGCCTGTGTGTGACGGCTAGATAATGCGCATACAAATTAGCATAGAAAAGGCTCAGAGGGTTTAGGTTAAAATAAAATATTAAAAAGTACTGGCTTTGATGGGGGAAAGAAATGGAAGGTCAAAGCTCGCGATTATATATTCTGGATACCACAAGCTATCAGAAGCTATTGTTGCGCCTTGACATGTGGGTGACATGCGATGATGTTTTTCACTTTTATCACTTTCTTGTTTCCTTTTGAACTAGTTCTGCGTGTGTGTGTGTTTGTACGTATATATTACATTCGACGCAAATAATTTTATTTTACTCAGCTGTGCTGACAAAAGTCGAAACTAAATGTTGAAAGTAGTGACATATACAAACAGCACGTACCTCTCTTTCTCTCGCCTGGTTTTTCAAAATCGAGTTAAGGTTTATTTCCAAAATTAGCGCGTCAATAAAACCATAGTACTTTTAGTGCTGTTACATTTATACAGACAAAACACTAAAATTTCTACTTAAAACCTCATCAGATTCGCTCATCAGATTTTTCTAGCCATCTAACAATAGTTTGTTAAATTTCGTCTTTACTTGTAGTTTTGTGCTACACGTACAATCCAAATTTCCCACTTTTTAAAGTTCGCTTGTACAATTGTAAAATGTCAAGTTTATTTGTAGCTTTGTGGTACATCAAGCTGTATTACTTGTTAAAGCTCGCCTGTTGTATAATAATTGTAGTTTTCTGGAACGGGCATCAGGATCAAGGGTTATGTTCTTATGTACGTTCTAGTTCTATTTAGAATAATGATTTGCGTTTTTAGTAACCAATCGTTGGTCTTTTTACTATTATTATTATTATTTTTGTAGGAGGGTATTATGCGTAGTCTATTGTACGTTGTATCCCCTGCTAATACCTTGGAGACATTTGTTCTTTCTCCAGAGGTCCGTTCGCTTACAATGCTTTAGAATCATAAACTATTACTTAGCGTTGGTCAGAATATTCCACCCTGGAGCACCTACTCTAGTCTCAGTTTCTCTGAGAAATCTACTAATCTTTGTTCCTAATTCCCCGATTTGTCTGCAATTTTATGTAACATTAAGACCTTTAACACATACAGTCGCAGGAAAACTTGAAAGTTAGCTTCTAAGTTCATTGTTTCCAGATTTAGTTAACCAGGATTCCATACTCTTGAATTTCCCATTTGAATTCAAAAATGTTTTCCTTCAAAGGGTTCATCAGCACTAAGATCAATATTAAGTACACAAATCATTGCTCCGCAATTAAAAATTAAAAGTCTCCGTTTTCGGAAAAGCTCTTAGCCTCCTGACCTCGTGAAAGTTTCCCACAACTGAGTATCAAAAATTTTCCTCTTGCATATTTGCCTTTCATGTCCGACACTAAAACTCAGCTATCCCAAAGACAAACATTTTTCCTCAAAATTTTCCGCAACTTCCTCTTGGTTTTGTCGAGAAAGGCAAAACAACACCGAAAGCACCAATGGGCAATGTTTAACCTTAAAGGGGCAGTAAGTAGTAAATGAACACAGCTCGGTGCCGCTTCCTTTGGACCGCTTTTCTGTGTGCTGCACACAAAATTCAAATGATGTTAAAATTTGACTCGATTAAATTTATTTCATAGTCCTCCATTGTTAGCCGTTGTTCAGGGAAGGAGGGGGGGGTCCAAACTATGCGGAGAATGCGGCAATAATGGTCCACCAGACAAGCAGCATTACTACGCCGCACTAAAGAGGCCCGAGCAACGTTTTTATTGTGATGTTGGGCGAGAGATTCGAAGCACTAAAACAAACACCCGCTGGGTGTTCCATTTTTTTTTGCGTGGTCTCTAGGATGTGTGTTATGTGTTTGCGGCTATGCGCGTTTGCGAGTTCAAACTTTCTTGTTCCTATGCGATGTCTAAAGCCAGGCAGTATCCTAATTCAATGTGGCGAATCCTTTCCATGGATAAGTGTTAACGCTTGACTCCTGGTCTAATAAATTGAAGCCGAAAACTATCCCCAGACTTGCTCTAGCAAATTCTTATGAAAAACCAATATGGCTAGAGACTGCACACACACAGTCGCATAAAACATAGGCAGACAAAAGGAAAATTTGTGATTTATGCCATCATCATAATAAATTCAAGTGATTTATTTGATGGAATGCAAAAATAAACTTTTTAGAGTCGAGGCTGTGGCAACACAGCACTGGATCCTCGTGTAACGTGTGAATGAGAGGACATGTGCGTGTGTCGTTTATAATTTTTTTAGGACGACTATATTATGAAAATTACAGGATTACAGTTTATTATGTTATCATGACAGATTGCTGTGTACATTAACCTAGTTCTCGTCCTCATTTGTACGGATAGAATAAACGACAACAAGCGGTCTTTCTAGATAAGAAATGTGTGATAAGCTCCATTAGAAATGATCTACAACTTATGCATGTGGATATATGTCCTTCATGGATTACCTGTAACAGTAGAGGAACAGTACATTCGCAACGCATGAACTTGGTACTCACGAAATCTTCAAGAAAAATCCGGAATGTTGTGTAGCAATACCTTGTGGTAGGTAATAAAACCATCCAATCAAAAGAATCTGTACAATACCTACATACATATGTACATACGTACATATATACATACATACTGACAAACACATTGAAACAACAAAGAAGAATCTTTAGGAATTCATTTATTGAACGGAAAGTAAAATACGACTGCTCTCTGTGAGAGTTAGAAAAATAATAAGAAAATGAAAAATTTATATGGACACGACAATCGGCCTTCCTGATCTTGTATCGACCTTGGCACACGTACTTCGTCGTCTTCGTCTTCTGGTAGTGATAGCCATTGTTTTATCCTATCAGCTGCGTAAACAGAATGTAATCTTCGTTGCGGGCGCCCAGCGCCAGGAATATCTTCCAAAAGATACCTATCATTCTCGATGGCCAACATCACTAGATACAGTCCCTTCCACCTTGGCTGTAATTTCCAGGACGAGCCCATTTTCGACAAGTACCATATCACCTGCTTTCTATACGGATGGACGTCGCCTTCTTTTATCGAAGTCTAGCTTCTTTTTTTGCCGTGACTTAGCAATGTTACTTTCAGCGATACCCCTAAATCTTCAGTCTCTGCCCATTTTTTGCAATGCCTGGATCAACTTATTTTTTATGTTACCGCGCTTTGAATAGCCCATTAACAAATGGTGGGGGCTCATCTTGGTGGTAGTATTTCTGGTGTCATTTAAAGTCCACTGGATATACTTCAGTCGCCGATCCCAGCCTTTACCTTCGGAACTTCTAGACATACTCCGTACTGCGTCAATGATGGTCTTTTTGTACCGCCTCAACTTGCCCATTCTCTCGTGGCCTATCACATGACAGATTGCGCACAGAAACTGTTGAACGATTTAGAGGTAAAAACACTTCCTCTGTCTGACACATTTCGCTTCCCCTTGTTGTAAGCGCACTCAATACACGACTAAATATACTTCTTGACGAAATCTCTCATACGGGCAAACCAAAAATTTCTCTAGAGCACTTTAACAGTCTTGTTGACACTAAAATGTCCAAGATCATCATGGGCTGACCTAGTAATGTGGAATATTAAACTGGTACATACCACTTTATTTTCCCATTGACTTTCCTGATTAGCCTCCCATTCTCCATCACATAGTCCTGGTGTATCTGGATTTCATCCTGGGTCTTTGGCTATTTCTCGAGAACTCGACAGATAGCATGCACCCTTTCATCCTGGCGCTAAACAGTAACCAACCAATCATCTTGAGTCATCTGGATTGCATATACTGCAAATCGGTCGCTGCACTCCTTCACTCCATCCTGCGTATCTGCAATCGGATTTCTGCTAAGGCAATCAACATGACTCATTGCAGTTCCAGGACGGTGAATCCATTGGATGTCGTACTCCAGCAAAACAAGCAGCATTCTGGAAACCCTTGGTACAGTTTGAGTTTGAGCACCAAGTGTTTCTACCGCATGACAGTCCATCAACACGGTAAATGGTTTCCCCAGCAAATAAATTCTAAACGTCCTTAGGCTCTCCGCCACTGCCAACATCTCAAGCTCGTAGCTGTGGAACTTGGCTTCTGCGTCAGAAGTTTTTCGGCTAAAGTAACTCACAGCTCGAAGTTTACCATCCAGTTCCCGCTGAAGAAGGATTCCTCCTAGACCTGACGCACTCGCATCACAGTGCACCTCATGCTCCAAGTCCGGATTGTAAATGGCTACTATTGGTTCACTAGTCAGTTGTCTCTTTAGCTCCTCAAATGGTCGCTGGCAGTCCTCACTCCAATTAAAGATCGCGTCCTTCTTTGTAAGGTCATGTAGAGGTCTGGCTATCTCTGCATACTTGGGTACGAATTTCCGGATAAAACCAGACAATCCCAGAAATTGTCGGACATATGTTGGCGTTTCCGGTTTGGGAAAAGACATAACGCATTCACCTTCCTCCTGCCTGGTTTAATTCCCTGTTCCGACACACGATGTTCCAGATAGTCCACCTCTACAACTTTAAAAGTGCTGTTAAACTAATTTAAGTCAAATTAAGGTATAAATAAAAAAAAAGTATTTTTCATATATTCAGATTTTATTTTATTAATGTGAAAAATTAGTATGGATTGAAATATATGGCACCTTAAGTTATTCAGTGGACTCTACCCATCGTCTACTCATCGTCTGTTTCTTCATCTTCATTTTCATTGGATATTGTAGTTTCCTCAAAATTTTGTAAAGATGATGAGCCCAGAATCCCGGAAATCACCGTTTCTAGAGCTTGTTTTGAAGCAGAGGGGCAGTTATCGGCAGCATTTTTTCTGCTGCCTGACATCTTTCTCTAAAAGCTGATATCAAAGAAGTTACCGAATAACACCGAATAATAGAACAACGGGTCCATTTTAAAAAAACCTTCCCATTTGAATACATTTCAAATAAATCCGATATCGTCGAATTTAACGCTCCAATAATCATAAGAATAACTTCATAATATAGTACACACCTGTAGCTGATTCCTCCATAACAAAAAACTTTGTATACAATATAAAAAAAATCGACTAGGGAGCCAGTCCTACTATACTTCCCACCTCGTATTGTGTTGAATCAAAAACAGTAATATTATAATTTATTTATAACAAGCTGATACCCGCGACTACGTCCGCGTGGAAGATGTCTTATTGTTCCCTATATCCTTCCCCAGGTTTCAAGACATTGATGAGTAAGTATAGACTCTCAATTTCTCATATTAATTCTTTAAGGCGTCCCTTTAAACATCATTTCTGGTTTTCTTTCCGGCTCGAGGATGACTAGGCTGTCAGTTGAATTGGCTCTGAGCTCGCTATGGGAGAAACTGTCACTCCTCAAATCTACATTTTCCACATTCAAACTCAGCCTATGTATCTTATTGATGTTCATCAAACCTTAACAGAAAATTGGAGACGTTTGAACTCAAAGTGGTAGTCTGACGGGATCAGAGAAGTGCGAGGGATTAAGACGGTTTTTCTCTGATTGACTCTGAAAATCCTGGTTTCGATAACAACTTTGAAGTTGAGGATGTGGCGTGGGTTTTCTGGTGGATCGAAAGCGTGCAATACTATACAGCGTCCTCAAGTCTCATTTCCGAGACCAGAGATTCATACTTTATATTCTCAGTTGACAACTTCTCCAGCAGAAAATTGTTGATATTGTTGGCTGAGTCGTTTATTTGAGTGAAAAAAGCTCTGAAATAGCTCAGCCATGAACTCCAAACTAAGGAAAGTTTAGGTACATTATATTCTACCAGTGAAAATAATCATATCTTCCATAACATCGCCATACCAAGGGTTACTTGGTATATTTATTCTTTCCTCTCTCCATCGCCAATGTAAATCCGACAACAACAAAAATACATATTTCCATCATATATGCACATATGTACATATGTATGTAGATATCGCGATGAGTGAGGAAAAACAGCAACTAAGAAAAATGAAAAAAAAACTACCCTTGTACAACTGAGCAAAAATAAAAACAACACGACCACGAAACGATATGTGCCGCTGACTACGGTTGCGCATTACTATAAATGGGCAAACTTTAAAGTCCTGTATCTTGGCCCACAGTTATCATTTTGAAAATCGGTAAAGCACCTGTTCAATTATTTCTGTTCTAGAATTAACCCACCAAATTTCAATTCCAAAATCCAATTTAAATTTTTTTTCCATAAAATCTATAACACCCTGTAGAAGCCGAATTTCGAAATGTCCTTCCTTATTCCTTGTAAACATGATAAAGGGAACCTCTGTGCAAAATTTCAGATTTCTAGGTACAAAGGTTTGGGCTGGGCGTTAATGAGTCAGGGTTCGTAAGAACTGGTATTCTAAGGAAATAGGCAAAAAACAGTTTTTTTAAGGAAAGTGCTCCTAGAAAGCAAGCGTGGCTATACATAATGTTAGTATTATTTGTAGAGTAAATTAATATTTACACGTTTTCTTTAGTGAGTTTTTCCGAGTTCCTTGTAAAATTACTCAAAAAAGTGAGTTTTTCGAAAAATTGCCGGATTTTGAAAATGTATAGCCTATGTTCATTCCCTAAGCTTAAGCGATCTCCGTACCAAATTTCATCGAAGTCGGTTAAGCGGTTTAGCCGTGAAAACGTAGCAGACAGAGACACTTTCGCATTTATAATATTAGTATGGATTAAAGAAAACATTCATCGGAGGCGAACAATTTGAATACACACTTTTTAATTGCTCCACAAAGTTGTTGTACGAACTTGATAGAAAACATTTCTTTAATTTCCACAGCATCGGCTACACCGATTATGCTCAAAATGTAATCAGTTATACGTTTTATGCTGGCTGAAGCTACGTTCAGACGATTGTAAGATCTTACATTATTGTCAGGACTTCCAACGAAAAAATTGTCCCAAATGCCTCTTACAATCGTGTGAACTGACAATTTTTGTCTGACAACGTTGTAAGAAAACCATTGTCAGGTCATTTTAAGGCTGCCATCTGACAATGAAATTGTAAGGTATCTTCCAATCGTCTGAACACTCTTTTATGACATTGTCAGGCCGTTGGAAGACATTTAGGACATCGGCAGACTCATCGGATATTGTCAGATGTGCGAAGCTTGAGATATCTGACAATTTATTTATTGTCAGGTATTTCGTTGGAAGACAAAATTATTTTCGAAGGAAAGAACTAATGTCGACGTAGAATGAAGAAGAAAATGAATTTCAGCGTCATTTTTTTCAGCATTCACAAATTTTCGTTATTTTGTAATTAGGTTTATTGTATAATACGGGATTTCTAATGTTGTAGATTTTAATGAATGAATGTTTTGGAACGTAAATGTTTGAATGTTAAGGAAAATAATTTTATGGACTGTCAGCAATAATCGCATATGTTTTCTTCCTTTTGGATATGCGAAGTCACCAAAGCAAGGAGATTGCCGGATAATTGAGAATTCGTGCGCAAAAAATTGCGATACAATTCCGGCTCCTCAGCTCGGAATTCGACGAGCAATTTCGCAAATAATCCTACTATGGCATTTGAGTCGCAGTTCTTCATCCTCACTGCTTTCTATTGTGTATGCGGCCAAAATCGATGCAAGTGACTCTTTGCTGCATTTCGATCTGTATTTCTCTATTGAATACAGCACAGAGAAAAAAGTTCTGTCAAATTCTCTGACAATGTCTTACAATTTATCTGCCGATTTTTCGTGAATAGAAACCTACCAACCCTGTGAACTGACAATTTATTGTCAGACAACGTTGTAAGAAAAAGTATTGTCAGGTTATTGTAAGATCGCCATCTGACAATGAAATTGTCGGATTTTGGGACAACATCTTACAATCGTGTGAACTGACAATTTTGCGTTGGAAGGTAATTTGCCATTGTCAGCTCATCGGCAGCAAATTGTCAGCACATTGGAAGACCTGACAATATTATAAGATCTTACAATCGTCTGAACGTAGCTTAACAAAACGAAAACGAAACTGCATGGTCCTACGTTGTTTCGTTCTCCAGATATCCACAAAGAGTTGTTGAGCGAACTCGAAAAAAAAACATTTCCTAAATTTCCTCAGCATCTGGTGGACCGATTGTGCTCAAAGCTCTACGTTGGTCCTACGTTGTTTCATTCTCCAGATATCGAAGGCGAAAAATATGATCACACACACACAGACATCATTTCGAAAATGGGTGCAAACGATTTCTAGTGTATGAATTAATTTATTTGTTTATTATTTTATTTAAAAAAAAATTTATTTTCACACTTATTGCCTTCGCGGCTACTTACAAACTAACATTAAAAAATTACTTCTAACTTAACCTAACCTCGGTTCGCCAATCGCCAGTTGCATCTCAGGTGCAACATCAGCGAATTCCCTCACGTACTGTCTGCGCGTGGCTGCAGCGTCCGTGGGAGTCACTGTGTGTGCAACCTGATCTGTTTGTTTGTCTTCGATGTTATGTTGGTTGTTGACGTTAACTCTTCCTCCCTTAAGCCTCAAACGTCCTCGTTTGACCTTTAGAACAAGGATATTTGACTGATCCTGGAGATGCTGGGAACTCTTTGCTCTAGAGTTTGGTGATTCTGGTTAGGCCTTTCAGGATGAATTGTTAGATCTGCAGCATTGGTGCCTGGTTGTATGATCGTGGTAAGTTCCGCTTTCTTAGTTCTTCTTGATCTGTAGCTTTTGGCGATGTAGACCAATAATGCGGTGATGACTACGGCTGACAATCCAAAGTTGCCAAAATGTTTTATCCTGTTTTCTGTTTCTAGTAGTTTGATAAAATGCGTGTTGTTAAGGTGTAATTCTTTGATCATCTGTAGGGAGAGTATTTCTTCGAAGTTAAGCTCATTCGAAAGTGGTTGCACTATTGCTGGTAAAGGTTTGGTAAAGGATATCTCCGTTGAGGTGTAGATTGTTTTGTCGATTGTGATGGAAGTGTTATGGAATTGGATAATGAATGTTCCCGTTAAATTCACTGGCTTGTTGTCTATTAGAATCGTCCCATCGTATTGGTTGAGGAATAGAGTTCCACTGGAGATTTCTTCTACTGCGATGACATGCTGGTTGTTGATTTTCGTACAGGTGGATGGTTGTCCTTTTAGGAGGTTAGGTAGGCATGAAGAGTTACTAATATTAATATAATTCCTATTACTACAAATTGACAACTCATTGTATGTATTACAATTATTTTTCAAACCATTTATTCTATCGTTACAGTTTAGTATTGAGTTGTATATTATTTTGTTGATAAACATTCCTTTCTTTATTGGTCTTACTAACAATTTCTTACATTTTTCACTTTCTGTTATAGGTAAATTTATTATAAAGATAACAGCTGTTTCGTTGATAGCTATTCTTACATTACTAAATTCTAATGCCTCCTCAACACTTAGGAATGGCATATTTTCTTTTATTAAAATTTCTTCGATTACTTTAATTTCTGTGCCTGACAAAATGTATGAATTAACTATATTGGCCTTAGCCCATTGCACAGCGTAATCTATATTGAGGATTTCATTTTTAATGACATTTATTTTATTTTTAATTGTATTCATATATTCGTTATAAAAGTCGTCTTTATTTTTAGCAAGTTTTATAATTTTATTTGCGATTTCTGTTAAGGTATTTATTCTCTTAATTGTATCCCTATTAATAACCAATTGCTTGTTACTATTTTCGGAAAGTTCATTTATTTTTCCGCTTATAATTTTGAGATCCTCGTGATCAGGGGAGCCTGCAACCCATTTCCAAGCTGTGCCCAAAAAGTCTAATGATTTTTTTACTCGTTTTGCAGGCTTAAGCCTGTTTATGCTATCTTGTATAATTTCTAGGTCATGTATTATAAAAGGATAGAGTGAGTTATGAGTATTAGAGCTAACATTTTTTTTGATTGCTGAGTATACGTCGTCTACGAATTTCTGGTAAGTTCCTAAGTCGATTACATGTATTATCTTGAAATTTCCTTTTTGAAGTCTGGCTGTTCCTGAATTTAATGTCAAAAGTTGGGCGTTTGTGTAGTCTAAAATCTGATGTTTGCCTTTGGCAAAAGCCAGAAGTAGGAGTCTGAAAGAAAGTAATTTTCGCTAGGTCAATTTCGGATATGATTTTTATATACTATCTTTCCACTTTCTGTCAAAACTGTGGTGTTCCTGTCTTCTTTGACGGTTTCTTCTCTAAATCTACTTGAAAGTTTTGTTCCTAATCTTTTATTTTGTTTTACATAAATTATTTGTCCTGGAAGGTATTGTTTACATTTATGCCGTTTTTTATTGTGATATTTAATATCGGTTTTCTGTTTTTTCATAAGTTTCTCTGCGTTTGCCTGTCTTGTCCTGTCATAGTCGTCTGGGCCAAAGGTAACGCTGCGGCCGAAGAATAAGTCAACTGGTTTTTTCTCTGTGGTTGAGTGGATGGTATGGTTGTATTCGTTAACTGATTGTTCCAGCAGTTCTTCGAAATTTCGATGCCTATTTTCTTCTTTAAGACATCTCATTATTTCCGCCAATGTTGAGTGGAATCTGTAGGGTGGTGTCGTGTAGACATTTATTTTTAGTTCATCTTTCATCATGAATAAAATCGAAGTTGAATTTAGGGATGGCTCGTTATCGATGACCACCGATTTAGGTACACCGAAGAAAAATAGTAAGTCTCGTAATGGTCGTCTTATGTCCTCTATAGCCCTGCTTTTCAGAAGTACAGTTCGCGCATATTTCGTAAATTTATCAAGTGCGGTAAGTACCAAGCGTTTTTCTGTGATAAAAATGTCGAAATGCACGGTATGTCCTGGGAAATTAGGGATCGGGGTTTCGTCGAGTTCAGGCTGATTTGGGTGCCTTTCGTACTTGCTTCTTTTACATATAGAACAGATGTTCGTTATTCGTTTTATCTTACTCATCATAGAAGGGAAGTAGTATTTCTGAAGGATTTGAAGTCGGTTTTCCTTTGCATTCCTATGAGCGCGGTTATGAGTTTCAATTACGATAGTCTCTTGGTCTTGTTCGTTAGTTACGTCGTGAACTTGTAATCGTGAGAATCTTATTTTATAAGTTTTGAAGTGAATGGGGTAGATGTCCTGTATCATCCCCATAATTGCTTCTTGGGTGGTTATGCAGTTTATGACTGATGGGTTAAGTATTTTTTTTAGAATTGACAGAATTGTTGAAGGGCTATAAGCAGGTTCTGTAATGATATGTCTATGGTAACCGGGAAAGACGATATTGAACGTCTTACTGGATGAGTTATCTACGTTGAGGAATATCTGATTTTTAAAGGCGTTAATGGGTACTTCAACGCTAGGGATAAGATGTTGTGAGGAGCCTTCGTCGCTCTGTAGTGTAGGTGTTAGAGAATGTAGAGGAGTATTTTTTGGAGGACGGGAAAGGGCGTCGGCGACAACGTTAGTTTTACCGGGTTTGTACTGGATATCGTAGTTATATTCCTCCAAAATAGCTTTCCAGCGTTTCATCTTACTATTGTTATTTTTATTACTGAGCGCGTACGTCAGTGGCTGGTGGTCTGTGAAGATGCTAACTCTGGCTGAACCGTAAAGGTAGTTTCGAAGGCTGTTGAGCGACCAAATAATCGCTAACATCTCCTTCTCATTAGTAGCATAGTGCTTTTCTGTACTATTCAAGGTTCTGGAGATAAAAGTGATCGGTCTGTCATCTTGAGAGAGGACAGCTCCGATAGCGTAGTTTGATGCGTCGGTCGTTAACTGGAAAGGTTTCTTGAAATCTGGGTACATGAGAATAGTGTCTTGAGACACAAGTGCATTCTTGATTTTATTAAATGATTCGGTGGCTTCTTCGTTAAAAGTGATTTTAGTTTTGCTCGACATATGTTTGGACACACGTCCATCCTGCCCTCTTAAAAGGGTTGTGAGGGGTTTCGCCAACTTAGCGTAATCCCTTACAAACCTACGGTAATAACCGGACAACCCTAGGAAAGATCGAAGATCTTTTAACGTTTGCGGGCATGGAAAGTTGAGGATTGCATCCACTTTAGCTGGATTTGTACTAATTCCATCGGTTGAAATAATAAAACCTAGGAATTCTACCTCTTGTTTGAAAAACTTACACTTGTCGAGTTGAACCTTCATGTTCGCCTCTTCGAGTGTTTTGAAAATTGCTCTCAGGTTTGCTAGATGGGTTTGTTCATCTATGCTGAATATAATGATATCGTCGATGTAAACGAAACATATTTTACCAATATGTTTGCGAAGGATATCGTCAAGTGCGCGTTGGAAGATAGAGGGAGCATTTTTCAGACCGAATGGTAGCCTGGTAAACTCGAATTTTGCACTGTTAATGGAAAATGCGGTTTTCTCGATATCAGATTCTCTGAGGGGAATTTGGTGAAACCCACTTTTTAAATCGATAACGGAAAAAAACTTGTTTCGTCCTAACTGCGCGAGCACTTCATTAATATCTGCGATCGGGTAGCGATCGGGGATGGTAAATGAATTAAGCTTTCTATAGTCTATTACTAGCCTATATTGCTTATTCCCATCGGAGTCCGCCTTTTTGGGGACAATCCATACCGGAGAGTTGTATGGTGATTTGGACGGTCTTATTATACCGTCATTAACGAGTTGCATGGTCTGTTTTTCCACTTCGTCCTTGAGAGACGCGGGATATGGGTAAAACCTAGTATACACTGGTGTATCTGAGGTTGTTCTTATCTCGCCGCAGACTTTAGTGGTGTAGGTAAGCTTCTCGTCGGGGCTAGAGAATAGATTGGGACATTCCCGAATTAGAGATTCAATTGAATCTTTTTGGGACTTCGAAAGTTGTCTAAGCTCTTCGCCTTAGTTATTAACTGCCTGAGATGGCTGCTGCTTTATTCTCACTTTAACGTTGTTCGAGATGAACATAACATTTCTGTTAGCATGGATCACGGCGGATAACTCTTTGAGGCTATCGTTGCCGAGAATTCCATCGAATGTTTTCAAATTTGGAAGAAGGAAAAATTTGAGATCAATATGATTCTGATCAAAGAGGTTCAGAAACATATGGTGCGTTATGCTGACGTCGCCTGCTATTGAAGTTGCAAGGAAAGGTTTATTATTTGGGAGTGGTTTAGATACTAGACGCGGGTGTATATAATTTTTGCTAGAACCGGTGTCTATCAAAAATTTCAGAATTTCGCCACTCTTCGTCTTAAACTCAAAAAAGGGTAAGGAAGAGTCAGTCAGCCTAAAAAATTTATATTACTATATTCTGTAGACTGTTCTTCGGGATATCCGTCAAAAGGCGGGGTAAATTCAAAATTTTCTGTTTCGGGATTCTGAGTAGCATTGTAAGAGTCAATGGGAGGTTCAAATTCAAAATGAGCAGAAGGCTCAAGCTCTGGTTCTATATGATAGTTAGGTTGTTGGGTTTTAAAGAATTGGGGTGGCCTAAATTGTTGTTTGTTCTGGAAGTTTATCTGTCCGATTTGTCTATTCGGACCTTGGCTTATTGGTTCGCTCTTAATTTGGTTTTGAATGGCATTGTTGTTAAAATTTGGTCTTGGCTGATAACTATTTCTGTTGAAATTTGCGCTCTGTTGCGGGGAAGTAAAGTTTTGTCGAGGGTTGAAACCATTATAATTTCTGTTAAAGTTCGCGTTTTGTTGTTGGGAATTAAAGTTTTGACGAGGGTCGAAACCATTATAGTTTCTGTTAAAATTCGCGTTTTGTTGTTGGGTATTAAAATTTTGCTGAGGGTAACTAAAGTTTTGTTGGGTATTGAATCCATTATATGGTTGTATCTGAGGGGAGTATGATGCCTGGGGGGAGTACTGTTGCCTATAGGGTTGTACAGATTTTTGAGGATTGAATGGCGGTCTAGGGAAATTAGGTTTTTTATATGCTCCTTGGTTGTTTTGGACGTAATTAGTCCTAAAGTTTTGGTTTTCCAACTTTAAACATAAGTGCAGAGCCTGTGGCAGATCTGCGGGCTCTCTTATACCCAGTAATCTAGGTAAATCGCCTTTAAGTCCCCTGATGAAAGTGTCAAGGGCTTTGCCGCGATATGTTTGAGTGAGTAGTGACATCGATTCGGAACTAATGGTCATACAGGAAATTTTACTCAAAATAAGGGAGAGATGCAAGTAAACCGTTTGGTAGAAGGTTTGTATGGTGTTACTTCCTTGGACTAGGGAAGTCATCTGGTATTCCAGAGTAGACACGTCACGCTTGTCCGCGTAGTGCATTGCTAAGCATTGGCAAATGCTTACCCAATTTAGAGGGGTATTATAGGATTCAAGGCCTGCATCAGCCTGTCCAATAATCTTATTTCGGACTACGTTTAGTATGCCGAAGTACTTAGGTGTTCCCCTGATGGGCTCGTAAATCTGTAGGACACGCTCCACGCTTTTTTTCCATGAGGAAAATTCACATGGATCGCCAGAGAAATTGCGGAGACATCGTACCACGTCAGGTATTTTGTCCAAGTCGTCGAGTCTGTCTCGATATTCCGGTGCAATAGTTTGGTCTACGCCGGGGGAGCGCTGAGCATTCGGATTTAACACACTCTGTACAAGGTTTTGGCCTTGTTGGTCAAGACTACGACAAACTATGGATGAGACTAAAGCATCCAATTCGGGGGTCGATCTTACTTCTGGACCATCAGTATGAGAGGAGCTTGACTGGTAGGAAGTGTTTGCGTCAGAGATAGGAGGAACGAGGTTAATGGGATTAGTAGGCATTTGAGGATTTGAAACAGCGGGTCTGGGTGCTTGGGCAGGTCGAGGTGCCTGAGCGGAGGTATCAGTCCCAGATCTTAGCGGCATGGCTTTCCAAAATAAATTTACTTAAACTTGCTAAAATATTACGCTTCAAAAACTAAAATTATTCTTTTAAATTCTTTGCTTTATCTTAATATAATGTGTTCACTTGTTTTATACTTTTAATTATTCACTTTGTTTCAAAATTTTATTTTACTTTCATTTCACTTAATATAATTTCTTAAAATATTCTTACAATATGAGCAGCTTCATCCCACGCCGGCGACTCAGATTTTTCGTTTTTGCTGCAGCTACTGGGGATCCAATGTCCACACTATTCACGTGGTTTGCTAGGGGCGTTCTTAGGACCCTCTAACAATGATGAAACTGTGTTCTTTCGCACTTTCCGCACTTTACGCGAGAGAGGTCACGGGAGCTTGTTTATTTAAGGCCACTGGACAACGGAAGAACAATGGGAAACCGATGTGGTTCGTCGGGTGAACTATTTTTTTCTTGTCACGGGAGCTTTTTATTCTAAGACCACTGGACGCACAAAATTGGAAGTTTTTACTTTCACTTATTTGTAAATCTTTCACTCGCGACTTTCACCGACACCGGTCCCTGCTCGGGCGCCAATTAATTTATTTGTTTATTATTTTATTAAAAAAAAAAATTTATTTTCACACTTATTGCCTTCGCGGCTACTTACAAACTAACATTAAAAAATTACTTCTAACTTAACCTAACCTCGGTTCGCCAATCGCCAGTTGCATCTCAGGTGCAACATCAGCGAATTCCCTCACGTACTGTCTGCGCGTGGCTGCAGCGTCCGTGGGAGTCACTGTGTGTGCAACCTGATCTGTTTGTTTGTCTTCGATGTTATGTTGGTTGTTGACGTTAACTTATGTATAGTAATGTCAAGCTCTGTTCATATCTCGAACAAAATGTTTCGAGACATTTAGCAGTGGGGGTTTTCACACAAATCAACAGATTCACAATGCAAGCTTAAGATAGATGAGTTTCAACTGATACTGTGGCGAAGTGTGTGCATAAAAATAAAAACAAACAATGGTACATTGTTCCATGGGTATTTAAATACAACTCATTAATCCCATCAAAAACATTACTGTTAAAAAAAGGCCAAGTTCTTATTTAAAATGTTAGCCATAAAAAGTAATGAGATACCAGCGGCCAAGTTCTTGCAGAACTTTACTAGAGAAGTTAAGCAGATCAGTAAGTTAGAGCTTTATGCGTGGAATTGAGAGAATGTATCTATAACAACTCTAAACTTGGCCGCGGTCGACAGTTTTCAGAATTGTTTATCGCTCCAACGGCTAGAAATACAAGAAGAGACAGGTGGTGTTTCATAGCGCGCATTTTATCATAAAGCAAAGTAATAGTGGCTAATGCGTTGGAGGTTGGACGGTTGTGTGCGCCGGCAATTTATTGATTTAAAGTAATAACGTGTGCATATGTATACACAGTATTACTTTCTTAGAATGCACTTTTTTTTTAACGCGGCCAAGTTTAAAGTTGTTATAGATACATTCACCCCCTCGTGCAGCTGACCTCCTCTCGGGGGGGGGGCGGGCAACATGTCTGGGAAGTGCGGGTGGAGTAGCTATAGTTGAGCTACCCGTACTGCCCAGATATGGCTCACGAAGCACAACCCCCAATGATGACAAGACGGAGACACATGGCCTCGGATATTGCCACCCTGCTATGCCAGGGCGCCCTTCGGAGCCAGGCCTAGAGGGTGGCAGCACGCGAGCGTCTGGTGGTCGGCTCGTCTCGCTAGGCAGGCGGCCGGGTTCAACCCGAAACGAGCTTCCTGGCAATGGTCTCGCAAACCATTATGGGGGTAAAAGGGGAGATGCGCTATGCTCCGAAGGAGGAATAAGTGGACGTTCGGCTTTTCGACAACGGCATCGAGTTAGGATAAGCACATGGAACATTTCTTCACTCACAGGAAAAGACCTTGAGCTTATTGGGGAGGCTACTAAATATCGACTAGATATAGTTGGTATCTCCTCAACAAAGCAAAGGGGTTCTAGAACTGTGGACCTTTCGGATGGGTGGAAACTCTTCATGTCAGGAGTAGCACCTTCAATGTCTGCTCAGGCGGGAGTGGGGATACTCACGAATCCCAGGCTGGCAGGCAGAGTACTGGAGTGGATACCATTGGGAGGGAGAGTTGCGATCTTAAAGCTTAAGCTTGAAAGGTCAACCCTGGCTCTGGTGCAGGTATATGCGCCGAATCTGGAGTCGGAGTATGCAGCTTTCTTGGATGAAGTAGATGCCGCCTTAGAACAGGTGGCAGATATGGATTCTTATCTCCTGATGGGGGACTTCAATGCTCACGTGCGTGTGGACGTAATGACATGGGGAAGTGTGATTGGGAGGAACGGTGACTCAGATTAGAATGCGAACGGAGAGAAGTTGTTGGACTTTTGCTGTGCAAATGGCATGTCCATTATGAACACCTTCTTTCCGCACAAAAACATCCATAAATACACATGGTACCGTCAGAGTCTTCAGCAGAAATCGCTGATAGACTTCTTTGTGGTACCATCGTGTGTTAAAAGGATGGTTTGTGACGTTCGTGTTGTGAGAGGGGCTGAACTGTCAACTGATCATCACCTAGTGTTGTGCAAATTGTATCTCAACGATAAAGTACCTGTCCTACCAAAGCGTAAGCCAAGGCTGGTGACACGCATACGGTGGGAGAGTTTACAGAACGATGAGATACGTGAGGAGTTTGCACGACAGGTATCCGAAAGGTTTGAACAAATTCCAACTGTTCCGACAAATGTAGAGGAAGAATGGCGGTTGTTTTCAACAGCAGTCATTGCCTCTGCAGGAGGTGTTTGCGGAGTTAAGCGGCTCGTTGTGGCGGCTGGTGGTGAGAAAAGAACTGCGTGGTTTAAAACACACGGAGTTCAAGAAGACATCAGAAAGAAGAAGAATGCCTTCAAGGTGTGGATACACTTGGGGGATTCAGCTTCTCGAAACCGGTACATGGAGGCGCGAAGAGCAGTCTTGGAAGGAGTTCGGTGAGAAATTGGACTGTGATCACAGATCTGCAAACAAAGTGTTCTGGCAGACTATCCGCCGTCTCAGAGGAAGGAAGTTTAATATCATCGAAGGAGTCAAATCCAAAGATGGTCTACTTCTCTCCGATGAGAAGGACATCTTGCGCAGATGGAGCGAGCACTTTTCGGAGTTGCTCAATCCCGAACAGGGCACTGAGGATGGCAGACCCATGGTTTTGAGTAGGGCGGAGAAAAGTCCCACCGTAGAGGAGGTGACTTTGGCGATTAAAGCGCTAAAAGTCGGCAAATCTGCTGGTGTGGATGAAATCCGGACAGAAATGCTCAAGGCTTTGGGTAAAGAGGGAGTGGAATGGCTCTCTCGTGTCATTAAAGTGGCCTGGGAATGCGGTGAAACACCTAGTGATTGGCAAACTGGGGTGATTGTTCCTCTTTTTAAAAAAGGGGATAAGAGGGATTGCTCCAATTATAGGGGTATATCTCTTTTAAGTCTCTCCGGAAAAGTCTTTGCAAAGGTGTTGGAAACGCGTTCCAGACCTGTGGTCGAGTCCCGGTTGGGCGAAGAGCAGTGCGGCTTTCGTCCAGGTAGAAGCACAACCGACCAGCTGTTCACTCTCAGAATGGTACTTGAGAAGGCCTGGGAGTATGCCAAACCTATCTACAGTTGTTTTGTGGATTTGGAGAAAGCATATGATCGGGTCCCTCGAGGTAAACTCTGGAGTGTATTGCAGGAGTACGGGATTGACGGTTCTCTTCTGAGGGCCATTCAATCTCTGTACACTAACTGTAAGAGCTGTGTTCGAGTGAACGGCGTTAAGTCGACACCTTTCACTGTGGGCGTTGGACTTCGCCAGGGGTGCGTTTTGTCACCTCTCATTTTCATAGTGTATATGGATTGGATGTTACGGCGCAGCCTTGGTGAGGAACGTTTCGAATTGGGAGACTTAAGGATAAGTCATCTGCTTTTTGTTGATGACTTGGTCATCCTTACATCCACCCAGACCGAACTTCAGCACGCACTAGATAGGTTCGTCGCCGTCTGTGTTGAAACTGGGATGAAGGTAAACGTGAACGAATCAGAGGTAATGGTAATTTCCAGAACACCTTTTCAATGCACTCTGCATGTTAGTGGAGTCCCATTGAAACAGATGGAGAAGTTTAAGTATCTCGGGTCCTATTCACGAGTGATGGTAGGAGCAATACTGAGTTATCCTGTAGGATTGGTCAGGCTGGAGCAATTTTGAGACAACTTGGTCAATCTGTTATCAGGAGGGCCGAACTTGGCATCGAAGCTAAGTTGTCGGTCTTTAATTCAGTGTTTGTTCCGACCCTCACCTATGGTCATGGGGTTTGGGTAATGACCGAAAGAATAAGATCGCGGATACAAGCTGCCGAAATGAGATTTCTTCGTTGTATTGCTGGGGTGACTCGCCGAGATCAGGTAAGGAACACCAGAGTACACGAGGCACTCAATGTCGAGCAGCTACTTCTTCGAACGGAGAGGTCTATACTTCGATGGTTTGGGCACGTCAAACGCATGTCCCCAACTTGGTTTCCAAGACGTGCCATGGAATTCGTGCCATCGGGCAGGCGTCCCCTGGGTAGGCCTAGGATGAGATGGTTGGACCAAGTCCGAAATCTCACCTCTACCCGTATGGGGATAGCCCCTGATGAGTTAGAGTCGATGGCGGAAGATCGGCAAATGTGGAGAGTCCACTTAAGCTCCCTAAACCCGCGACCCTCATAGTGGATAAGCGGGCCATTGGAAGATGATGATGATAGATACATTCACTTAATTCCACGCATAAAGCTCTAACTTACTGATCTGCTTAACTTCTCTAGTAAAGTTCTGCAAGAACTCTGCCGCTGGTATCTCATTGCGAAATCGACAATCTATTGAAAGCGATCGCAATAAAGGATAAAAGTCAATATTTTTGTCATGCTTTTGCTTATTGTACGTTTTTGTTGTGCGTTTTGCTCTGGAATAATGAAGGGTTTTTCAATAGGGACGCTACGAAAGTAGAGCGACAGGGACAGCAAACGACGCCATATTTTTCTTGCGGTTTTTTGACATTTCTCTTCCTGCCAGAAGATCTGTCAGCAGAGGCACTCCACAGGGTGGGGTCCTGTCCCCTCTTCTTTGGAATTTGGTGGTAAATGAACTACTGATAATCCTGGAAGCGGGGGGCTGCGAAGTGATCGCCTATGCTGATGACGTTGCTATAGCCGTCTCGGGAAAGCACCTTGACACCTTAAAAGAACTCCTCCAAAGTGCTCTAAACAAGCTATCCAAATGGGCAGCTCGGTGTGGCTTGGGTGTGAACCCCCACAAAATTGAGCTGGTACTCTTCACTAGGAAGTATAAGATCCCATATATCGACCCTCCTACTATTGGTGGTACAAGCTTAAAGTTCTCCAACGAAGCAAAATACTTGGGTCTTATTTTGGACAGAAAATTAAGCTGGAAACCAAACATTCAAGAGAGAATAAAAAAAGCTACAGTAGCCCTTTTCTCTTGCAAGAAAGCCATCGGAAATAAATGGGGTCTGCAACCCCGCATAACACACTGGCTCTATATTTCGGTAATAAGACCGATACTTACGTACGGGGTGATGGTTTTGTGGACCGCTTTGGATATAGCCACAAACCGCGATAACCTAAGCAAAGTCCAACGAACAGCTTGCTTGTGTATCAGTGGAGCTCTTCGCACGACTCCCTCTGCAGCACTGGACATTCTGTTTCACTTATCACCCCTAGACATTTTCGGCAGACAAATGGCAGCTAGTGCAGCCATCCGCCTCAAAGCAACCTCACAGTGGTCTAATAAAGGCTATGGCCACCGCCTCCATTTTGAAAAATCTCAAAATTTCTCCCCAAAACATAGATTACACCACTCCCAGGCTAAGGTTTGACAAGAGGTTCAAGGTAACCATCCCTTCCAGGTCATTCTGGGGCGATGGATTCTCAGAAGATAAGTCGATTCATTTTTACACCGACGCCGACGGTTCAAAAACTAGCAATGGGGTGGGGGGTGGTGTTTTCTCCGACAGGCTGAACCTCAGCCTAGCGTTCCGTCTCCCGAATCATTGTAGCGTGTTCCAGGCGGAAATCATGGCGATCAGAGAGGTCTTATCTTGGCTGAAGAAAAACGTGATATCAGCCACGGATATCCGCATCTTTTCGGACAGCCAAGCGGCACTGAAGTCCTTGGAATCAGTCGCTCTAAATTCAATAACAGCCCTAGATCGTCTCTTATAGAGATGGCGGAGCAGTTCAATATCCACCTTTGTTGGGTGCCAGGGCACACTGAAATTCCAGGGAACTGCAAGGCTGATGAACTCGCCAGATATGGAACAACATTACCTATTGGGCCTGATAAGGGCAGCTTAGGTATACCGATCGCTACGTGCAAACTCAAATTAAAGCTAGATGCTATCGAAAGAACAAATCTTAGGTGGACAAGTGGTATAACATGTCTAGCGACAAAGCAGATTTGGCCCAAGCTGGATCTGAAACGCTCTAAGTATTTGATTTCTCTAAATAGATTATTATATTATATTAGCACTATAATAGGTGTCATTACTGGACACTGTCTAATAGGCAAGCATGCTACTAGGCTTGGCCTTTACGCAAATGACTTCTGCAGAAGCTGTATGGACGAGGAGGAGGAGGAGACGATTCTCCATCTTCTTTGCACCTGTCCAGCTCTCTCCCGCAAAAGGAAACTCCACTTGGGAGCTTTCTTCTTTACAAACTAAGGCGACCTAATTAACATTGATGTCAGTAGCCTTCTACGCTTCATAAGAAGCTCCAATTGGTTTCAATGAGTAGGCAGGAGATCTTTTCGAGATCCTGGTGGTATCACAACGGACCCCTCATGGGTCTAAGTGTGTTGGCTTTGGCTGGCAGCCACTTCAACCTAACCTAACCTTACCTTGACATTTCTCTTCAGTAAGGTTTGCCATTTCATGATGGAAAGATATACGAGCCAACAACGAGTCGAAATTATTAAAATTTATTACCGAAATTCGAAGTCAGTGGCCTCAACGTTAAGAGCGCTACGTCCAATTTATGGTCGTCATAATTTCTGGCTGGATGGCTTCGTCAATAAACAAAATATGCGGTATTGGTCAGGCAGCAATCTACACGTACTCCATGAGTCATCATTGCATCCCGAAAAAATTACGGTTTGGTGTGGTTTATGGGCCGGCGGCGTCATTGGGCCGTACTTCTTCCGTGATGATCAAGACCGGCACGTTACTGTGAATGGGGATCGCTACCGTTCAATGATAACCGAATATTTTTGGCCCCAATTGGATGATATGGAATTGGAGGACATGTGGTTCCAACAGGACGGCGCCACAAGCCACACAGCGAATGTCACAATCAATTTATTGGAAACCAAGTTTGGAGAACGTGTTATCTCACGAAATGGTCCAGTCGCTTGGCCGCCTCGGTCGTGCGATTTGACGCCGTTAGACTATTTCCTGTAAGGCTACGTCAAGTCTATGGTCTATGCCAACAAGCCAGCGACGATTGATGAACTTCGTACGAATATCGAACGTGAAATTGCAGCAGTATCGGCCGATTTATGCTTGAAAACCGTCGAAAATTGGGTTCAGTGTCTGGACTTCTGCAAGCGTGCCCGTGGTGGCCATGCAAAAGAAATCGAGTTCCATACATAATGGCATCGAACGTACTTTCACAGGAACAAAGAATTTCATTGATATCCAAAACAGTTTTTGTTTTATTTAAAAAAACTTTTGTAGCGCTCTTATTGAAAAACCCTGTAGAAACGCATATGTGTGGAGAGTGTCCCTACCCACTGTAAGCAAATTTACTCTGATCGTAACCGCCCTCGAACAAATACAATCATAGCTCCTGAGAAGTATGTTTTTACCTAAATCGAAATTAGTCAGTTTATGTATACCAGTTGTTTCCTGGTGTGGATGTATGTCGATATTATATAGGTAAGTGAACCCCCCATCTGCTTGAGGTAGAGTGGGACAGTCGAACATGTATTGCGAGCGAATGCCCAGCATTCATCGTCAAATTTGAAATTTCGGTGTAATGCGTACTACCATAGACATTATAATTTACATTTTCAATCGTTTACTTCGAACTTCAAAGTTTAAACGATTTGTATGAATAAAATACAATACAAAAAAGAACTCCATCCTTCAGATCGTATGCTGCTGTGCTTTGTGTCCATTACCATCAAATGCACAGCTGAAAGCGTTCAGATGTGTATTTTTTCTGTTCGCAACCCTTATCGTCATACATAAAACAATCACAGCACACTGGAATGAAAAATTGAAAAAGCGATGCGAACCCAGAATCTCAGTTTTGTTTGTGTGATTTCTTTTTTCTTGCTGTAGTAAAGGTTGCACCATATAACAGACGCACCACACGACCGCGTGAGCTAAGGTTCGACTGCTTTAGTTCGAACAAAAGGTTGGAAGTGGGACGTAGAAGTAAATCCCAATCAGCTGAAAATGTGTCATATTTTTTTCTTTGGCGTGCGATATCTATGTGTAGCCACAAGGCAACTTGTATGACATGGTTATATTCGGCAAAAGAGTTCGCTGTATTCATCGTTAACTACACAATACAACTGAAATGTCGATGTGTACGAATGATAATGTACGGCGAACGAAGGGTGTGATCAATGTATGTGAAATCCAATATAACACATATCAATGGGTGTGTAAAATAATTGGTATACATGTGCATTGAATAAGCTTTTATTTATTTAAACAATTTCCAAGCGCATAAATGAAGATTTTAGATTGTTCCCGAATCAGAGTAAGTACTACATGTGTACCAAATTTCAAGTTTCTAGGTCTGCTGGAAGTGGGTGATAGGTTTTTGATGATCTGTCAGTCAATGAGTCAGCTACGAAATTATAACAATTTGGCGATTTTCCGAATCAAATATCTCGGAAACTATAATAGGTACAAACTTGAAATTTGGAATATGTTGTCATATGGCGCTCCTCTCCTCTGGGCCAGAAAATCTACTAAGGGAGCTGAGTTATAAGGCACTGAAATTTCGGCGAAGTGCTAGCGGTAAAGGATGCCTGTAGTGAACTTGGCGGTGCACTACCGTGCACCCAGATATCGCAATCCTCCAGCTTAATCCGTGATTTCTGTTCATCCACCTGAATACTGGAGGCAACAATCGTGGGCCTTTCCTTCTCCGGTACGACTACTTCTACGTTTCTCAGGATTTTCAACTTCCCCGCCAAAATGTTGATGATAAACTGCTGCTGATCAAAGAGTGAACGCCCAACAATTATCTCGAACGCCTGTGATTCATCAGGAACAATGAGCACCTGCACAACGCCTGCTACATCAGCACTTATTACACGTCCGAACTGTACGGGCTATACGGCCCGTCACGTCTTATGTTTTCAGTTCTACCCTGACCAAATCCGACAAGTTCTTGAGAATGCATATCATAACTAATTTACATTTTGTCTGCATCCATTTTTCGAAGAGTTACGCAACTGCTTCGCATGTCGACAAAGCATTGAAAATCAACATCCGGAATCACAACTGTATAGAGGTAACCATTCCACCCTATTACGAAAGTCCTTTAAATTGTTCGACTCATCTCATTTTATGAGTCACTTCATTTTGCAGTCGTTTTGGTGTCGGTATTACGAATTTTAAATGACTCGACTTTCCCCTAATTTATATTCCAAACCAAACTAAATTCAAATTAGAGAGATTCTGAGAAAAAACAGCTTTCCAGGACCAATAATTGAACACTTATTAAGAAAACAAATATACAAATCCTTTGTATATGTGAAAAACATAGCAGACAGATTTAAGAACGCAGCATTCAAGAGAAATATGACATCGCTCTACAATCGACTAATAACGTAAAACTGATCTTCACTAGACTGAGAAAAAAAACTGACCCAAAAGACCAGTCCAACGTCGTATACAAAATTAGTTGCAATGGGATGAAGACTGCGAGTGCACCCAGATGTATTTAGGTACCACGAAACAAAAATTGAGGAGTAGATTGGTCGGATATAAGTCTTACATCAAAAACATCGCTCCACAAAAAACTTCATTGGCATCACACTGTATCGAGCAAAATCATTTCCCCAACTTTGACGACGTTGCAATATAACAGACAGTAAAGCTTTACAACAAAAGACTAGCAATAGAGACTCTACATATCTACACTTAACAAAAACAACACAATGAACAAAAAACGGTCATAGATAACGTGAGTCCCCTCTACATCCGCTAGAGAGAACAAAACGGACCAGCTGATCGTGGAAATAGAACTTTTATGTCGTGTTTATATATAAAAATGTGAGCAAACTTCTATTCACTTGTTAACTTAACTTTCTCTCTTTTTGTATTTAATGTCAATGTGCAATCTTTCTTAATATTCTTCTGTACGTGTATATGTAATGCTACTCCTCCTAAACGTCTGGACCGATATGAATAATTAACCCTTAAAACCTTCAAAAACGTTAATTAATAACTGACCTGCTGAGAATAATTCATAGTTATAAAGGTGGCCCTGATGTCACTTATTTTAATTTAATTTAAAACAAAAATTATAATCGATTATGAATTTGATTACAACTCGCCCTGTATTCGGTGAAACACGTTGCTGGCTGTATTCTGTTGAATGGCAAAAACGAGGAATGCCACACGCACATATTTTGATTTGTTTGGACGATAAAATACG
The DNA here is from genome assembly GCA_917880715.2 of Matsumyia berberina. NCBI lineage: Eukaryota > Metazoa > Arthropoda > Insecta > Diptera > Syrphidae > Matsumyia > Matsumyia berberina. The sequence continues at coordinate 94,325,631 of OU862870.1, forward strand.
GCCAGAAGAAATTGATAAATTGATAAAATTTCAGCAGAAATTCCGGATATGAATATCGATCAACAGTGGATTGACATTGTTACCGGTAACATGATCCATGGTCCATACGGTGCGTTAAATATGACGGCGCGGTGCATGGACAATGGAAAATGCACGAAGCGTTTCCCAAAAGAGTTTACAAACGATACTATCACTAATATCGATGGTTATCCATTGTACCGTCGTGGAAACACAGACAATGGTGGCCAATGATATCAATTGCGCATATCAAATAGTGGATCGGTTGACATTCACAATCGCTGGGTGGTTCCGTATTCGCCGTTACTGTGCGATAAAACGTGTCGTAACGGACAGAACAACGTCAGTCATTCCGCGCGCTACTTATGCGGACGAAATTAACGCATGTTTGAAAAAATAATACCTATGGCCACATGTCCATACATTACGCCTTAACATAAATATGCGTGTTCAGCTGCAGAACGATCCATTGGCACAGTCATTCTCCGAACAATTGCTCAACATTGACAATGGGAAAATTCAATTGCATGAAAATACACAATGTATAAAATTGCCACACAATTTTTGCAACATGGTAGCCACGAAAAATGATTTGATTGAAAGCATATTCGCAAATTTGTGCGCTAATTACAGAAATCATGCGTGGCTACGTGAACGAGCTATTTTGACCGCAAAAAATATCGATGTTGACGCTATTAATTTCAAAATGTCGTTCAAATCGATCGACACTGTTTTCGATCCTGATGAAGCTGTCCTATTGAATTCTTAAATTCACTGGATTTACCGGGAATGCCACCACATAACCTGATTTTAAAAATTGATTCACCAATAATTTTGCTACGTAATTTTAATGCACCTAAGCTATGGAATGGCACGCGGTTGGTCATAAAAGAAATCATGGGTAATGTTCTTAAAGCTACCATTTTAAACGGCAAGTTTCAAGGTGAAGTTGTTCTCCTGCCACGGATCCCAATGATCCCTTCAGACTCGCCCATCCCATTTAGACGCCTGCAATTTCCAATTCGTTTGGCATTTGCAATGACTATTAATAAGTCACAAGGCCAAACAATGTCCATTTGTGGGTTAGATCTTGAAAATTCGTGCTTTTCACATGGCCAATTATATGTTGCGTGTTCTCGCGTAGGCAAACCACCAAGTTTATTCATTTATACACCACAGGGATTGACAAAAAACATTGTTCACCAACTCGCATTAAGATAAGATAAGTATTAAAATTTAACATTTATTTCAATACTTTAATTTTTTAACATTAATAAAAATAAGACTGTCACGAAAATGATTTGAGTATTTTCTTACTTTGCTATTTTTTAAACAAAATGAAAATCAAGATTAAAATGGCAAACTGAACATCAAATGTCACTTTATATATAGTTTATCGAAAGTAAGCATATCGATAAAACGTGTCGTAACGGACAGGACAAAGTTTGTCGGGTGGTATATGTATATGATTTCGTTTCCTTTTTTTTTTTTCGTATGAGTGTAATATTTTTTTTTGATGGAGACTTAAGCCTTAAAACAGTAAGTTGAAACAATTTATTTGAGAAAATCTGGATGTACCATATTTGTGACTTTTATGTATGTATTTAGAATAAAACACCTGATGATGTCCATAGGCATGGATGAAACGTCGTGACAAATGATTTGTTTTATTTTTATCTGAAGCCTGAAGGAAGTAAATCCTAACAAACTACATAAATCAAAGAGGTCACACATTATATTCGGGGCCGCTTTACAATAGGCCACTATTACAAATAACCGGAATTTATTTTTTTTTACGTGAAATTGCCTCAGAAACACGAAAAGAAAAGTTATTTTGTGAGGACGCTATTATTAACAAAGTTATAAACAATTAAATTCTCCGATGGACCAGTGAGAAAAACACCTTTTCGAGTACAAAAACGCGAATAATTTGCTGTTTTACCTTCCTATTTGCCTAATAACATAACTACAAAAGTAAAAAACGCTTAACATCTTACAAAAATCAGCGAATCACAACTAAAAGTAATGCTATAATAAGTGTTAGTTATCGCTAAATTGACGTCTTTTGAACAACCGAAAATATGCATCAGTAATGAAAATCTCGTAAGTAAGTAAAGTATCTAAAAGTATGCAACGGTTCCTCGGATCATCTTTAAATGTATTTAATTCCGGTTATTTGTGATAGTGGCCTATTGTAGCCTTATCTTCCACATAGATTTCTCAACTACAGCTGATTCTCAGATTGAAGTTTTCATATTTTTCGTTGTTAAATTCCTTTCGATTTTATATCTTTAAATTCGAATTGTTTGTGTATTAAATAAATATGGACAGCATAGCAGTTCATAGCATTGATTAATTATGATTATGATAAAGAGGAACTCAATAAAAGATAATTTATACGAGTAAAAAGAAGTATCAGGTCAAAATGCAACCCTTTGGATTTACCAGATGCTAAGTATGTGTGTGGGAACCGTGGCTCAGTGGTTAGTGTGTTGGACTGCTGACTGAGCGGCGTGGGTTCAAGCCCCACCCAGGAAAACACCAAACATTTTTCGCGGCACCATCTCTCGTCGGGGAATGACAACCCTCCGGGAGTATAATTTGTCATGAAAGAGCTTCTCACCTCGCCGTTCGGAGTCAGCAATAAATTGTTTGTCCCTTCCATTCATGCGAAAAATGTAACACGCACAGCATGAATGGTTGCGAGAAGCTAGGCCTTGGCTCATTCCGAGCTGTCGCGCCAGCTATTTATTTTTTTTTAAGTATGTGTAAATGTTTTCAATGTTTTCATATTGAAAATGTATTTCAGACTTAAGAAAGAGGCATTCGTTTATTTATTGCACGAAGTCGAGAATAAGCTTCCAGATATAAAGCATGCATGTGCTGTACCAATAATATTGAGACTTGCCGCAACATTAAGATTTTGTGCTGAAGGCAGTTATCAAACAGGCGTTGGCCACGATTTTGCTTTAGGTTTAGCACAACCTACAGTAAGCAAAATAAACGATAAGATGGTTAAGATAACGGAGGAATATATTTGTTTACAGTGGATAAGGTTTGACAACACGGACGAAGAAAACAGCCAAATTAAAGCGCAGTTTTACGAAAAATACGGTATTCCGGGGGTCATTGGATGTGTCGATGGTACCCACATAAAAATATCAGCTCCACAAAAAAACGGAACAACATAGATACTACAGTTTAATCGCAATGATTGTAAAAAAAAGGATATTTTGAAATAAATAGCTGACCGAAATACTATAACCTCTCCAATTATCCGCTGAAACCTCAGTTGAGGGTCTAGACTAGAATTATTCAACTATTTCATGTAATGTGCTAACACGACACGTATGCCTTCCATAATTTTGTGTTTCTCAAGAATTTTGATTGTTCACCCATACTTCATTGTTGCGCGGAAAATAAATTTTGCTCAAGGGAAATAACGTAATGAAATTAATTGCAAAACAAAAAACCTTCCTACTTGCATAGTTATTACAGCAGTGCAACATATTTTCCACGCGTCTCTTAAATTATTGTACATAAATATAAACTTTCCTTAAGGTAAACAGGTGAAAATTATTGTTTTTCCGCATGGTAAATAACCCTTAATCTACTTTAAGTGGAACGTTTGACTTTACATATTTCCGTTTCAGTCTCCGGAAATATGTTCACGTTACCTATAAGTTCCGCACTTACGCGGACATACATACATACATAAATACGTTCACACACATCCATTTGCACGCACTCTCCCTCGCAGAGGACTGTGCAATTTAGGTTTCGGGGAAATTTGTTTAATATCAAGCTCTAATGTGCGCGGGATTTTAATGCACCGGAAAGTGCTTTAATTAATGAGTACTTTGGAATGTCCATTAAAGCCGTGCAAACTTAAAATGAACTCAACTAATGTTCCAGCTACGAGACGAGATACATACACATGAGTCCGGGAAATATCTTTCTTCCTCTGCAGCGTCGTGACAATACGTACATAAATATGTACATATACATATACAGTATGTATTTGGAAATTACTCGGTCCTGTAGATATTTATGTTTTAGAAGATCTTCGATTGTTTTCGGCAATGAGTGTGAATGTCCTGGGAACAAGAGCAGGCTCACAGGATGCTGATACAAGCATTGCATTGGATGTTGTGTAAAATATGTTTTGGTTTTTGGTTAAGTCACACAAATGTGCGGACGTGCTCAAGAGCCTTTCGTGTGGAGGGATTTATATTTTTTATTATGTTTGTGATTCTTAAGATGATAAAAAGGTGAATTTTGACCATAAGTTGATTTTGTTTTCCTAGGCTGTGTGCGCCTATGCATGTTCTTAAATGTTTCCTCCAGCAATCCCTGGTAGGATTTTGAGTTGTTGAAAACAATTTTGGCTTCGTAAGTTGTTCTCAGTCGCACAATGTCAAATGGATAAGATGTGAGAACAATAGCAATTATTGTCAACAATGCACATAGATATTTAAAATGTATCTTAAGAAGATTGGAATGTAGAGAAAATAAATAAATAAATAACTGGGCGGAAAATTATGTACGTTCTGCGTGTTGCATTTCTCACATAAGTGGAAGAGACCTTCAATTCATTGCCAACTCCGAACGGCAAATTATGCGTGAGGTGGTGCCACAAAAAATATTTGGTGGATATCGCTGTACGAAACAAAGCAACTTGCACAGCAGTCCAATGTATTAACCACTAGCTGGTACCCGCGACTACGTCCGCGTAGAAAAAAGTCACAATATACCCTATGTGATTGCCCGGGTTTCAGGAAGTTGATAATTAAGTATAGACTTCCAATTCCTCTTATTACCTCCTTGTAAATAACATTCCCAGCTTTTCTTTCTGGCTCTAGGATGACCAGGTCGTCAGGTGAACTGATTCTGAGTACGCTATGAGACAAGCAACCACTCCTCAGATCCAGCCATCTACTTTCAAACTCTGCTCCTGTGCTTTATTGATGGTCATGGCGTAGAAAACCTTAACGTTTGAATTCAAAGCGGTATCAGGGAATGTGGGTGATGAAGACGCTTTTTCCCTATTTGACGCCTGCGAAAATGCTGGCTTCTATTATGTGTCTGTGCAGAGTCTTCAACAGAAGCCATTGCACAATGCACTCGAATCCCTCTAAGTCGAACCTTTTTTAATTCGAATTTCCCTCTTACTCGAATTCTTTCATCCTATTTTTACATTTCCTTCAGTTTTCCTTCGAAAAGTCATACTCCAAGTCGAATTAATTCTAGGTCGAAAGTCCTAACTCGAATACATTCTCTAAATACAGAAGAAAACAAAAATCACCGTTTCGCACCGGTGCGCTGTTCTTATATCTACCTAAAAAAAATTCCACTAAAAAATGCCAAGAGAAAAAAGTAAACAATTGCCATACCAACCGCCAAATCATCACCCTCTCCTCACGAACAAAGAAAAAATAACAACAACGCAGAATAAAGAGGAATGAAAAACGACTGAGCAAAACAAAAACAACACACGATCACGACCCGATGTGTCTCACTTTATTGAAAACGATCATTAAGAGGCAACGATCATTTAGAGGCAAAGAGAGAAATAAAAAAGCAACAAAAAAAAAGAAGGAAAAACCACCCTTAAGCAGAAGCAACACACGATCACGATTTGCGATCGATCCGATGTGCTGCTGGCTGAATGGCGCAGGTAAGTGGTTTTCTATGGACACAAATAAATGGCTGTTTCCTTAGAAAGCATGCATTTTTAGAAATAAAAATTAAGCCTATGTGTTAATTGAATAATACAGACTAATTACTCACGAAGTTTCATGTAAATCCGTCTAGCCATTTAGGCGATACATGGTAACAAACATCCAAACTTTCACAATTATAATATTAGTAGGATTAGTAGGAAGTAGGATAGGATAGGAAGGAAGTAGGATAGAAGTAGGATAGGAAAGGATAGGAAGTAGGAAGGATAGGATAGGATAGGATAGGGTTGAGCCACTGCAACCACAGTGTTGGAATAAGGGTATCACAATTTTCGGTGCTCGACAAGTTTAAGTTAGAGTGATCCATTAGTTGTAATTGTGCAGTTTCGTCTTTTTCATATCATCTCTTGTTTGAAGTCTCTGTTTCCCATGGTTCGTCTTCTTTATATCTTGTTATCGGCAGGTCGTGAATTACTGTTTTAATGAAACGTTCCATCTCTTATACCACTCTTTCATTGTGAAAATTCTAATGGGATCCCTTTTACATATATTGAAGATTGGTGGTAGTTGTCTCATAAGTAAAAGTATTCATTTGACTTTGATTTCAATGTTTGGTTAGAGAGAAAAGCAATGCTGAAGTGCAACCTATACTCAATGAATACGGAGAAAATAGTTTCACTGAAAAACAATGGAAAAAAATAACAAATTAATTCACGCTATTCCAAAAGTCGTGTGTGCACCGAAGTCATGTAAAAGAATTGGACTGGGGAGCCAGTCCTATATTCTCCACCTCGTATTGCGTTACATCAAGAAGATACAATTTTGCGGCATATAAAAACACACACATAACGGTCGAGTTGAATTATTATTATTTATTTATTTTTTTGTATGAAATAATTGGACAATCAATTGAATGACAAAGAAAACATTTCTTCAATTTCCTCAGCATCCTAGTGTAAAGCCCTGTTAAAATCTCAAAACATTTTGTTCGGACCGATTGCAATACTTCCCCTATGCAGGTGGGAAGTAAAAACATTTTGTGTTTGGAAGGATTTTTCATTTTGTTTAAATGCAACATTTTATGGAACTCAAAAGTTGTAGATCGGAGGTTAGAACGATGTTTAATAAAGCAAGAGGACTGGAACCTCCGCAGGTCCGCCATAAACGCATATACCAGAGACTTAATGAAGGTAAAAAGAGATTGGAATACTTTTTGCGAATCCATTGAGAGTACTACCGACGATACTAGACTACGTAAACTCTAATCTAAAAACTCTGCGGCCCCAGGATATCTAAAAAGAGATGACAACTCATGGACTAAGTCAAAAGTCACTACAACTCTTAATGGATACCCACTTCCCGCGATGTGAAGACCCCGAACAGAGTGAGTTAGCTCGCACCCCATTCCATGTAATGAAGACATCGAGGAAATCGTCACAGAATACAAAATAGCAAGGGCTGCGAAATATTTTAAACCCTCTCGACATAATCTCCTCATGGCTTAAAGTTATCTTCAAAAGCTGCACAAAGCTAGGACACTTACCGGTCTTGTGGAGGGAGTTGAAAGTCACCTTTATCCCTAAAGCAGGAAAACCCACTTACTCCACCGCAAAAAACGACAAGTCTCTCCTCCTTCTTCCTGAAAAGGCCAATAGGCAAACAAAATGTTTCCTGGCTATGAACTGACGGTACATTGCGGCAAACACTTAATCACTATGGCCACCAGATCCGGCTTCAGTTCCCCACACTACTCCAGGAGCTGTCAGGATGCGGAAGAAAGGGAAACCATCAGGTACATACGTATGTGCTCTGTGAGTGTTCAAATCTAAAAAGAACCTTCCGGCAAGAGCCGCAAGAGGTAGGTGGATTTCATATGTAATCGCTATTCTGATGGCGGGAACAAAATGGCGGACGAAAATGTCCTCTTTGAAAACGAATTCGTAATAATTACCTCGATATTTGTAAGGATTTTAAATTTCAACGAAATTCAAGCAATTCTGAAGAATTTCAAGATGGCGGATCCAAGATGGTGCTCAACTTGGTAGCAGGCGGATTCTATTCACTGTTATCTACAATATTATTTAAAAATTTAAAACCGGAAGTAGGGATTTATTTGAGTTGTAAACCTTCCGCCAAGAGCCGCAAGAGGTAGGTGGATTTCTTATCTCATCGCTAGGTCTTCTATTCTGATGGCGGGAACAAAATGGCGGACGAAAATGTCCTCTTTGAAAATGAATTCGTACTAATTACCTCGATATTTGTAAGGATTTTCAATTTCAACGAAATCCAAGCAATTTTGAAGAACTTCAAGATGGCGGATCCAAAATGGCACCCAAATTGGTAGCAGGCGGATTCTATTCACTGTTATCTAATATATTACTAAAAAATCAAAACTGGAAGTTGGGATTTATTTTAGTTGTGAATAGTACCGTTTGAGACATAAAAAGGGGCGTAACCCGCCTCCCCCCGACCGATTATGCCCTTCTACGAACTTAGCCGAGATATTCACCATACAAATCGGTTCATAATTGCGGCCTCAATCGTGTTCACAAGAATCCGTTGTATTGCATATATCTTTCTTCTTAATACATATATGTACATAAAACTTCTGTAGGTGTGTATGTAATTGAACTCCTCCTAAACGGCTGGACCGTATTAAATTAAATTTTGTGTGTGTACTTAAGCGAGTCCCTGGGTGGTTTAGATTCACTTTCGCATTGTGAGACTTAAGGACAAGCCATCCGCTTTTCGATGGTGACTTACTTCGAACCATCTGGACCGAACTTCAGCAAACGCTTGAAAGCTTCGTAATCGTCTGTGCTGAAGCTAGGTAAACGTGAATAAATCAGAAGTAATTGTTATACCTCGAATGCCTGTTCAATGCACTCTGCATGTTAGTAGGATCCTATCGAAACCTGGTTCAGAAGTGAAATGAGAAATGATATTTCTTCGAGGTATTCGTTCGTCCCATCGAGTTAAGAACATCAGAATATACAAGGAACTCAATGTCGAGCAACTACCTTTTCGAACGGTACAGTCCATACTTCAATGGTTTGGGCACGTTAAACGCATTCCCCCATTTGGGTTTCAAGGCATGCCATGGAATCCGTGTCATCAGATAGACGTTCCCTGTATAGGCTCTGCAATAGGTGGTATTTCTATGAAATCCATTGGTGTTCATCCGCTCTACAAGACCCAGCCACCTCAGTCGTTGGACCTTCACTCTTCCGGCTAAGTCGATGTCGCTGTATAGTTCGTCGTTGTATCTCCTCCTCCACTCCCCGACTATGCAGACGGGACTTAAAATCACCGGAAGAATTTTCCTCTCGAAACAGCCAAGAGCAACTTCATCGCTTTTGACAGAGTCCATGCCTCTGCGCCGTAGAGCAGGACTGGGACGATTAAGGTCATATACAGGGTTACCTTACTTGTTCGAGAAAGAGCCCGATCCTCAAGAAAGGACACCCTCTGAACTGCGCCAACTACAGAGGCATCAGTCTCCTTAACTTCGCCTACAAGATCTTATCTGCCCTATTGTGTGAGCGCCTGAAGCCGTTCGTCAACAACCTGATCGGTCCATATCAGTGTGGCTATATAACTATTTTTCATTCATGGGCTAATACAGTGCATACGGGGTAGAGGAGGCCCTGCTCGCTACTAAGCAAAACAAATCAACAACAAATAATAATATTTTTCTTTATTTTTCGTAATATTTTCCCATAAAATGTTTTTTGTGTATAATTTGTATAAAACTAATTTCTTTCCGTATTGATTATGTGTATCAATTTCTTAATACTAAGCTAAAACATAATAACCAAAAAAAAATAATAATATAATCACTTATTTTTTTCAAATGAAACCCAAAAAACTTAGTGGGCCCTATTTTGTTTTGAGTAGTTTATTTTGAGTTGAAGCGTCTGCAATTTTCCGTTGAAGTTTGCTACATTATGAAAGCCTTTATTTATTTATCAATGTCTTGAAATCCGGGGAAGGATATAAGAAGGGTATAATGAGACGTCTTTCCACGCGGACGTAATCGTAGTATTGGAAATTCTTTGTGCAAATGCATTTTGGAAACTACCCACTGCTTTCTCATTATCTTATTGTATTGTATGTGGGTACGAAGTTCCTACATACATATGTATATGCATTTCAATAGATTTAAAAAATCTGTCCAGTTTCTATTTTCAAATAAAATCAATGTTTCCAATCTACAAATGATACTCTATTAGTCTATTCTATCAAACAATCAATTTTCGGTTTCGGCGTAGGTTTAGTTTAGGTTTATTATGTGTTCGATATTCTATGAATATCGAAGGGAAAGGCTGTGCACACATGCATACGCATATCATTGCATGTGTGACCTACCGCGACCGTGCACTATCTTTGATCCTTTGTGTACCCAAATGCATGTAATCCATGTGATCACTCTTAAGAGGAAAGTGGAATAAAGCAGACGTGTCCTGCCACTATAAGAGTTTATTTTTGTGTTTTCATTTTTCTTAAATTATTTACCTACAGTCCACTAGCAAACCACAAAACTATTCATTATGAACTCATTTTATTTCTGTTCTCATGAGTCGCGGTAACATCTTTCTGAACTATTTTTGTACATGCAAAGCTGCCTGGAGCGTGAAGAAAATGAAACCTTACCTTACACTCTAAAAGCTTTTGCTAAGAGTGTAATTTTTTGCAATAAGGAATACTAAATTCGCACCGAAAGAATTATCTCAGCATTCTTTAATTCGTTGCGTCTGACAAGAACTTAAAAAATCTTCAAAATCAGCGCTAAACCACATGCTGATTACTTACTATCGTTCGTATTCGATGTGTCTAGTAAACATACATACATACAAAACATACATATGTGGCAATAAGCTGCTTCTGCATGCCAATCAGCGAGTCCTTTGAACAATTGAAATCGATCATTGTCGATTTGTTAAGACTAGTAGTGTATTTCTGTTCCATATCTGCATTTATTGTACATACATACATATGTATGTATGCATGCAGGAAGAGAATTGTAGGAAAACTACTCTTCGCCTTTTAATCAGTTTCCTTTATGTAAATACTAGTATCTCGTCGTGATAACTTGATAGCGTCATGAAGCGAGTGATTTGTGTACCCTTCAGTAATTAGGTCCTAGGTATGTACATATATCCTCACAAATCCTATATCGAAACAACATGATTTAATACATTCCACTTCAGCGAAATAAAACCGAAAGACTGAATGGAATGAAAGAGCCCCCTTGACTTTTTTCCTCCGCTTCGTAAATATCAAAGGTGCTGAGAAAGTGAGAAGATATGTAAATCACCACTTGGTACCTAACAACATGTGTGTTACTCATGGATGACATGAAAATTGATTTCTTTTCGATTTAACGATGATGGCTTCTTTGTCTCAGGGAGTTCACTCTGCGCGTTAGCTCCCTCCAGAGTGGCATGGACGCGAATACTACGACATTTGTAACCATCCGGAGTATTTCACCCGCACGTCCCGTCAGTAACAAATGCACTTTTCGCGAAGCATTATTATTCGTTGTCGTCGTTGGCCTCCGCACTGTCGTCACTTCAGCGTTCAAAGAAGGTAGGTACTCTAAAGTGAGTGAAAGATGGAAACATGAATTATGGATACGCGTTTCATATCCATTTTAGAGATCTCAACCTTCTGGGACATTCAATGACAAGCGCTACTGCAAGTGTCTTTTTGTGTTATTCTTCCTTCCCTTCTCCGAGAGAATCGAAATGAAGAAATCAATGAACTTTGTGAAGATGTCTAAGTCCTTAAAAGCCTCCGACAAAAATATGCTAATGTGAATGGAGCCTTTTATTTACCAGTGACTTAATAAAGAGAGCGCAGAGAACTTTTGAGTTCTTACGATAGCTTTTCCAGGTGCTCCAGGGAATGTGTATGCAGGTGTTTTGAAATCTGTCGTCACAATCCTTTGAAGTAAAATGGTATGAAATTATTTATTCACCTACTGAGGCTGAAGTTATTTATTTATGGAAAGTATAATCATTCCGAAAATGAGGATTTTTATCGTCAGGATGGTTTGCTGAACTTCATTTAAAGTACCTACATATGTACAGTACATACATACATATTTTACTGATGAATGTCCTAAGATCATGATGCCAAGAAAACGAAATTTTTTTAATAAGTAGTTTTTCCAAATTCTTAGCACTGACTTTGTTCGGGCCTTGTTGCCATGACATGTTCGTTTTACCATTTGGTAAAACTTACGTAGTCGCCGCGGCTCAGTGGATAGCGCTGTGGACTGCTGTGGGAAAGGGGTCGGTTCAAGCCTCAGCCATGTACACCGAACATTTTTCGCGGAACCACCTCTTGCCGGAGAATGACAAGCCACCGGGAGTATAATTTGTCTTGAAAATGGTTCACAATTCCCCGTTTCGAGTCGGCAAAATTGCAGGTCCCTTCCATTCGCGGGAAAAAAATGTAACATGCACAACAAGAATGGTTGCGAGAAGCTAGGCCTTGGCTCATCCCGAGCCAGCTATTTATTTTTAATCTTCCGTGCTCTTTCTTTTTATTTCCGAGAAGCTCGTAGAGATCGCGAGCAACACTCGTCCTTTTCTGCAGCGCCGCTTTGTTTTGCTACGTGTACTTGCCGGCTTTACTCGTCAAACTAGGTGTTTCTTGGTTGTGGTATTTTTAAAGACAGCACATCAGTTGTGGCTTCCTTGATTGCTTGTAGACAGTGTTTCCCCTGTTCTTCGGCATTTGTTGATGGCAGCATTGGACTTTTCAAGAGATTACGGGATACACGTTCGGCAAACTTTTTGGGAGTCTGTTGCCAATGTAGCTTTTCGACGTCATATTTCATCACAATAGTCCTTCGTTGTTGAGGCGATATGGATATCTACATTCATGTCTTGGCTACAAAAACGATGTAGTCCAAATCAATGTTAGCTGCTCGGAAAGCTCGAACATCAGAATACTGGAGGCGTGCCTTTTGTCGATTGCAACATGATCAATTTGGTTGACGGTGCGTTGATCAATAGACCGCCGTGTCCCTTCATGGATTATTAGTTGCATATAACATTATTTAATACAGATGCAATGCATATTATTTATCTTACTTGCAGATCTACGGGTATACGTCTGTTTAGACGTCTTCTTATGGTAGTTTTCTAGTGAAGTGAAATTACTTCTAAGCGCACAAACAGAGTGCAGCGTTGTTTGAAGGTCGAGTACAGCGTCAACGAGAGCAAAGCGGCGATTTCAAACATGTTTGATTTCTCCGCTCTCATCACTTTGATTTTTCACTACACGTGGTTAATTACATGAATTCCTTCACTTTTATTTTCACGTGTAAGGAAATACCACATATTTAAGGAAGGGTTTTCAGTAAAGTACATGATGATTTGCGTCGAAATTTTTGATTTCTTCGCTGATTGTAGGTATGTTAAGATCGCGATGTACCTACAGCCTTGGCCAAATGTATTAGGCACCCCTTTCTTTTTTTCTTTACTGCGAAGTCCTCTTCCATAATAAGTAGGTTCAGTGTGCGATTATTGGTCGAAATCGGCAGACGCGTGCCTAATTTTTTATCTATTGCTAATAATTGTGAAGTGTGTTTTCATTTTATTTTAAAATGCCGAAAGCAAATGATCAGAGTCCAGGAAAACGTGTGAAAATACAGCTTTTATTTGAATAGGGGAAAAATCAAACTCACATTGCAAAAGAAGTGAAGTGCTCACGTTGCTCAGTCCAAAACGCAATTAAGCGGTACAGCCAGACTGGTTTGCATGCAAAACGCGAAAAATCCGGGAGGAAAAAGATCACTACGCGTCAGAAGGACCGATTTTGAATACGATTTTTCCATTAAACTCGAAAGAAAACCTCATCTGACCTTGCTGCTGAGTTGTCTCAAGAAAAGAGAAAAACAATTTCTTCCAGAACGATTAGAAGAAGACCTAGGGAAGTTGGACTTTAAGGATGCAAAGCAAGAAAGAAGCCGTGGGTCTCCAAAAAAGTAGAAGGTACGCTTGGAGCAGGCGAAAAAACATGTACATTTTGTGGTCAGCCAAATCTAACTTTGAGGTACGTCTCATTTATGGATCACTTTCAATTTTGACATAAAAAAATAACTAATTTTGATGTTGTCTAGACGAATTTATCTCTTTTAAATAATGCTTTTTTCCCCAATTTTCGGATAGTTGGCAACCCTGGTGTGACTTGGTGAGGCGAAAGATTGAAGAAGAGTACAACCCAGAATGCGTGCTACCTACTGTCAAACACATAAATGTGTTGGAAAATGTGCTTCAACTTTCTTTTTTCAACATTTTCGGGGATACCAGCATGAAAAAGGTCAAATTCTAAATTCTGCTCCAAATCACCCCGAAGCATGAGGTGATTTGAAGGCAATAGCGCAATCCTGCTTGAATGGCCTGCACAGTCCCCGGATCTTAACGCTATTGTACATCTATGGGCTATTCTAAAGCGTAGGATCCTGCGGCACTCAATAACATCAAAACAAGCGCTTAAAAATGTGTTACAACAAGAATGGAGCGATACTTCTTCGGAAGAGTGCCACCAGCTAGTCCGCTCTATGCCCACCAGAGTCGCTGCGGTCATAAAGGCCAAAGGCGGTCCAAACGAAATATTAATTTTATCTGATAAAATGAATTATTAATCATATCTGCTTACTTTGATTTTATTTAAGTTTCAATCGCCCTGAATGACAGCAAACTCGTACAAAACAATACCCCAAAAAGGCTTTTCTAAAAATTTCTGAGATTTTTGAAATTCTGCAATGGATTTACCAACAGGATAACGCTTCAGTTCATACTGCTCGACCTATCAAAGGGTGGATTAACGACTAAAATATTGGGTTGTTCGAGTGGCTGTCATACTCACTGGACCTTAACTTTATTGAAAACGTATGGGGATGGCTTGATCGTAAGGATTTTGAGTTTGGCAGACTCCATTAAAGAAACCTGGAATAAAATTTTTTTAAACTGCTTGATGCAACTCTATGATTTTATTCCAACCCGAATTTTCGAAGTTATTTATTATTTATTTATTTAACAACAATAAAATATTGATAGAAACAAATTTAGGTTTACTTTGCATTTTTCGATTGTTCCTAATTAAAGCAGGTGAACCTATTCTAATTTTTTTGTGATGCAATCGGAAAACGCAATCAAAATAAAGTAACGGTTATCATTTAAAGACTTTAAATTTTCAAAAACGTCTACAATATAAAAATTGTTTAAAAAACAACAAAATAAAAGATTCTTCTAAAAGCTTTCTAAGAAAAAAGCCCTTAATTTCTGAACAGAGCTCTGAACCTATTCTACTGAAGCGGAGTGTATATGTAAAGAGACTCTGGCAAAGCCATAAGCTTTGCAGGTACCATAAACATTTGTAACGCATTGAGACAAAAAAAAAAAAAAAGAAAAAATAATGACCAGCAAACAGATTTCCAGTATTCATGAAAGTGATCTTCTTTCATAACATCTGGGGTTGAATTACCACACTCGTTAACGAGTAACTCGTCATCATAATGTGAGGATTTGGGCATTCGATCACGAGTTCCACTCACTCACCTCGTAATCAAATGCGGTATTTCGACCCCTGATTTCTGGTCAGCTCTAAAATCATTAGCTATAGTCATTTTGATTTCACAAGTTTTGTACTGGACATTCTTGCTACAAAAAATATGGTCACCGTAACTAGAACTCATGTTTCACGACTTCATACACTTTAGGAAGTCGACTTTCTTGGAGTAATGAACAATGAACTAAGGTTAATAAACTCTATCGTATATATGTATGTAGGTATCTTTAGAAATATATTTTACGTAGGCCAAACACTTGCCCTTGACATTGCTTCTCCAGTGACCTGTCTGTCAAATCATCTGAACTTAAATAGAATCAATAAACCATTGTACCTATGTACATACATATGTATGTTTGTACAATGTACATCCATTGCCGCCCTTTGCAGTCACTAGATAAATTGCAAGTGTGTCGGAGATATCCCGTTAGAGGCAGCATATTGCCTGAATATTAAAACAACTAACCGGACCGTGCCAGTAATGGTGTAGAGAAGAAAAACTTGCGTAATTAATGAAAAGTTATAGCAGTTTCTGCTCTCCCTGGAAGGTATCGCACCAATCTACGGCACCCATCCATTTGGTTCACTATTACCCGAAATACATTCACACTTACGCACGACACGTCGGCCGACTTGGAGGATATTTTTCTTGTCAGGAGAACAGACCTGGCGACGGGCTCGTGTAACATGGTAAAGCACCTAGGTGATTAATAGGCTCTATGCGAAGTTTTAATTTCAGAATGGATTGGATAAATGAATGCGACACTTGTTCTGGTTACGGACACATGAACTTTTGGCCAAGCGGACCTGACAACATGGTGTAGCACTTCATTTATCTGCCTATCCGTTGCTGCCGGCTGCTTCCTGACACACATCCTCTCTTACTCTATTTTCGATAACGTTTCCTTCTTCCTCCAGGCCAGGGATGTGTGTGACTTTTTGTCGGGGTCAGCATAGCGCTTCACTATCAGAATGTTTTTGGTCACGTGCTTGAGGTAATTGAATCGGATTAAGTAGATGATGTGATGATTCCATTCCTTTTGTCATGCCACGGAGGATAGTTCAGCTCGAAGTGGTCTTACCACCACGTGTCCTGTTCTACATCCTTTTTTATATTTAAGTGTAAGCTTAAGCATAGAATATATTTTCTTTCCTCGGTCTGCTTTGCCCTGTTGTGCTTCATTATGTTTTGACATTTTTATGAGTAATTTCAAGCGAAGAGATAATATTGCAAATGCGTGTTATGGTCTGCTTATGTTGAAGTGTCTCTTACTTTTTTTATTTGGCTATTGTTGCTTGAAAAGGTATACGGACAACTGAAATTAGGTTTATTCGTAGTTGCGAATGAAGTTAATAGAATTTTCTAATAAATATGTTTATGTATGAAGGTCAAATATGTAAGCTGGAAGGCGATGTTAAAGATCATGATACTTTGTTGACATGTTTGCATGTTTTCTTATACTTGTGTACATATGTGTTATTATTATCAGTCATCACAACACTTTTGACCCGAAGAGATAGCTTTTTCTGCAAAAAGTGGTGGAAGAATTCAATGTGAAGGCTTGAGTGCCCGAAGTGACTACAGTGATGGGTAGTAATCATTACTTTTGTAATTAAATTAATAATTAATTACTTTTGTGAGTAATTGCGATGTAATTAATTACTTTGTCATTACACTGTAATGGTAATTGAAAATTTTCAATTACAATTACAAATAATTGCAATTACTTTCTTAATTGCATGTTGAATTAATGTAATTGAAATTATTTTTTATTTTTTTTTGACGCAAACGAAATATTTATTGATATATAACAAGAAACAAGTGGTCGCCGTGGCTCAGTATGAATATGGGGGTGGGTTCAAGCCCCAGCCATATCCACCGAACATTTGCCGTGGCACTACGTTTAGACGTTATTTTTGTTCTTCGAATTATCAGTATTTTTACTAATTTCTCTCGATATAATGGAGATTTTTACAATACGTCACTATATAATAGACAATATTATGAAAACACACAATCTGTATCGTTTATATCTAACATGCTCCTTCATATAAATGATATCATCTTCATTATCCGTATCATATATCAAAAGGTTTATAGTTTTCAGTACAATAGTTGTTGATATTGGTATGTACAATTTGTGATAATATGAGATGTTCCATCATTCATTTTTAGTTAGGTACATTTGTTGTAGCACTTTCAGTAATTTTGCGAACATATTGACCAATGATTAATTGTTTGCCTTAAATGGAAATACTTCGTTGTTTTATAATTTGCAGGCAAGGTACCTACAGCTAGGGTAAGACGTAGGGGTGACTGCATCTTTGTATAGCCTCACTCGGAGCTCAACGGATATGTTGTGTTCCTTGGTCAGCTCCAGCTAGCTTTTCTTTAAGGAGATAAGCCCTAGAATCAAAGCAAACAATAGGTAATTAAGAAGCAGGTGATCGCCGTGGCTCAGTGATTAGTGCGTTTGACTGCTGACCAAGCAGCGTGGGTTCAAGCCCCAGCCAGGAACACCGAACATTTTCCGCGGCACCACCTCTCGTCGGGGAATGACAAGCTTCCGGGAGTATAATCTGTCATGAACGAGCTTCTCAATTCGCCGTTCGGAGTCGGCAATAAATTGTAGGTCCCTTCCATTCGTGCGAACAATACAAACAACATGAATGGTTGCGAGAAGCTAGGCCTTGGCTCATCCCGAGCTGTCGCGCCAGCTATTTAATTTATTTTAATTAAGGAGCACAGTTAAAAGTTTTTCTTCCGTTCACCGGTTTTTTTCGTGTGGCATAGTCAAGTATTGAAACGAATCTTCTCTAGATTTCGCTATAACCTCTTACCTGAGGTACCATGTCCTAAAGGATAAGCATTAAAATGCATTTTACCTTATACCTACATACATATATACATATCGCTTATTTGCTGCAATGCTATATCCAAGGAATCATTCCCCGGCGGATTAACTTCTTAGAACGAAACACCCTGTACATAAAGTCAATACATAGTTCTGCGACCATGAGAACAGATGAATTGTTAAGTTATAAGTTGAATTACTGGGTTTTAATTTTAATTACATTTCTAATTACGCTATTCTAATTACATTTTAATTGCAATTATTCATTAAATTACTCGTAATGGTAATTAATTTTTTTCAATTACAATTACCTTGTAATTGCAATGTAATTAATTACATTCCAATTACTCGTAATGATAATGGTAATTTAATTAAAATTTCAATTACCCATCACTGAGTGACAATGGCAAATGGTTTCGTGACTTCCGCAATAGCAACCGTCTTGACGGGTCCACTCATTGGAGGTACAATGTTTCAGCATGAAGCTTTCTAAGGTAGGCTTCTTGGACAACTACCCTGACGAAACTGTGCCACAAAAACCAATGGAAAACGCCATCATGAAGGAGCCTCGAAGATGGCCCACAGATTCGCTTTCTGGGCTGTTCGCACAAACCGGAATAGCTAACGGTAAACTGTGCAGACATGCAGAGTCGTGACTGGTTGGCTTCTGTTGTTCCAAAAATGTCGCCTTGGGAGAATGCCAAGCTTATCATAGTTGAAGGAGAGAACCTTCCGACTGGACTGGAGTGTTCTTCGGAAGCTAACCAACCCCCAAGGAACGCCATTGACCTTGCCGATGGATAAGTGAAAATCTTTTTTATGACACCATGAGGATCTACCGCACGTGCTTATGGTAGTGTGAGATTCTTACTCACTAAAAACACCTCTCCTTTTCTTGTTGACTACGACTAAGTACAAAAAAGCCTTATCAAGTAGTTTAACTTTCGATAATAAAAATTAGCGTTGTGCTGGTAGCTTTCCAGTAAAAGCACATACTAATATGGTCACTATATGCGGCTATTCCTTATTCCGCTAAATCGAACGGTTTCGTTCTTTGTAGTCGGCGCACAAGATTTGTCACGATCCCTTCTACTTAAGGTAAGTCTCGAGTATAAAGCATGAACAAGACTGGAACAACAACACTTCCTTGGGGAACTCCGGCAGCGATTTCCTTAAATACCGAGTATTCGTCTCCGTGCTGAACACGGAAAAGTCTGTTCTCTAAGTAGGACTCTAATATTTCAGCTCAACTGTCTTAGTTTATACTTCAAGCCTTCGTGCCACACACACAGGTTTGAAAATGTCAAGAAAAGCTCTAGAACATATCTTTTTCACTTCTATGGGCTTTTCAATTTCATTGTTTATTCTATAAACCTGGTCAATTGTGGAATGCTTGATACTGAACCCGAATTGATGATCAGGAATCAAACGTCTTTCTTCAATTACTGATTTTAACCGTTTCTATACCAATAGTTTTTCGAATACCTTTGATATTATCGGCAGAAGCGATATCGGTCTGTACGACTATTTGTCATTTGAAGGTTTTCCCAGTTTTGAATCCATTACAACTTCGGCGACTTTTCATTATCTTGGAACGTAAAAGAGTCTTAGCGAGGCAGATTTCTTTGGCAATTTCTTGAGGAACTGTTCGGGTATTAGGTCATATCCAGGAGCCTTGTTATTTTTTTAGATTTTTTATCTCACCAAGTGCGGCCAATGACACGCTTCTTATTTTAAAGTTGTCTGGAGTCGCAATTATATTATCAAGATTTTCTATCAATGCCTGCCCGGGCATTCATAGTATCTACCCGAGTAGATATTTAGATTTTCAATTGCTAATAACTCAGCGAGTTTTCATCAGATCCGGAAGCGCTTCCGACTCAGTTATCAAATTTTCGATTAACTGCAAAAAATGTAAAAACTTGCTTTCAAAGCAGTTCTTCACAAATTTTCTTCTTGTTTGTCTTTTTATGTACGTAAGTTAATAGGCTAATATAGGTATACTGGGGTAGATATAGGAATCCGTTATCATAGAAAAGGAGATCATCAACTCGAATCTGAGTGCCCATTTCAGGCCTTATAAGAACATTACTGTGGACGAGCAGTTGTTTGAATATCCATACTAATCCATACTAATATTATAAATTCGAAAGTGTCTCTGTCTGCTACGTTTTCACGGCTAAACCGCGTAACCGATTTCGATGAAATTTGGTACGGAGATAGCTTAAGCTTAGGGAATGAACATATGCTATACATTTTCAAAATCCGGGAATTTTTCGAAAAACTCACTTTTTTGAGTAATTTTACAAGGAACTCGGAAAAACTTACAAAAGAAAACGTGTAAATATTAATTTACTCTACAAATAATACTAACATTATGTATAGCCACGCTTACTTTCTAGGAGCCATTTCTTTAAAAAAAACTGTTTTTTGCCTATTTCCTTAGAATACCAGTTCTTACGAACACTGACTCATTAACGCCCAGCCCAAACCTTTGTACCTAGAAATCTGAAATTTTGCACAGAGGTTCCCTTTATCATGTTTACAAGGAATAAGGAAGGACATTTCGAAATTCGGCTTCTGTGTTATTAGCCAACAGCGAGCTCAGAGCCAATTCAACTGACAGCCTGGTCATCCTCGAGCCGGAAAGAATTAATATGAGAAATTGAGAGTCTATACTTACTCATCAATGTCTTGAAACCTGGGGAAGGATATAGGGAACAATAAGACGTCTTCCACGCGGACGTAGTCGCGGGTATCAGCTAGTATGTACATATACAAGTTCACTCAATATATGCCATCAAAACCAGTAAAATATAGCCTCATCTTCGAACTGACGAATTGCTCTTATAAACTGATTATTAAAACGAATGAAGCGTAAGATGTTTGGCCCACAGTTATCATTTTGAAAAACGGTAAAGCACCTGTTCAATTATTTCTGTTCTAGAATTAACCCACCAAATTTCAATTCCAAAATCCAATTTAAATTTTTTTTTTCATAAAATCTATAACACCCTGTAGAAGCCGAATTTCGAAATGTCCTTCCTTATTCCTTGTAAACATGATAAAGGGAACCTCTGTGCAAAATTTCAGATTTCTAGGTACAAAGGTTTGGGCTGGGCGTTAAGAAGTCAGTGTTCGTAAGAACTGGTATTCTAAGGAAATAGGCAAAAAACAGTTATTTTAAAGAAATGGCTCCTAGAAAGTAAGCGTGGCTATACATAATGTTAGTATTATTTGTAGAGTAAATTAATAAAGGGTTTTTCAATAGGGACGCTACAAAAGTAGAGCGACAGGGACAGCAAACGACGCCATATTTTTCTTGCGGTTTTTTGTCATTTCTCTTCAGTAAGGTTTGCCATTTCATAATGGAAAGATATACGAGCCAACAACGAGTCGAAATTATTAAAATTTACTACCGAAATTCGGAGTCAGTGGCCTCAACGTTAAGAGCGCTACGTCCAATTTATGGTCGTCATAATTTCTGGCTGGATGGCTTCGTCAATAAACAAAATATGCGGTATTGGTCAGGCAGCAATCCACACGTACTCCATGAGTCATCATTGCATCCCGAAAAAATTACGGTTTGGTGTGGTTTATGGGCCGGCGGCGTCATTGGGCCGTACTTCTTCCGTGATGATCAAGACCGGCACGTTACTGCGAATGGGGATCGCTACCGTTCAATGATAACCGAATATTTTTGGCCCCAATTGGATGATATGGACTTGGAGGACATGTGGTTCCAACAGGACGGCGCCACAAGCCACACAGCGTATGTCACAATCAATTTATTGGAAACCAAGTTTGGAGAACGTGTTATCTCACGAAATGGTCCAGTCGCTTGGCCGCCTCGGTCGTGCGCTTTGACGCCGTTAGACTATTTCCTGTGGGGCTACGTCAAGTCTATTGTCTATGCCAACAAGCCAGCGACGATTAATGAACTTCGTACGAATATCGAACGTGAAATTGCAGCAGTATTGGCCGATTTATGCTTGAAAACCGTCGAAAATTGGGTTCAGCGTCTGGACTTCTGCAAGCGTGCCGGTGGTGGCCATGCAAAAGAAGTCGAGTTCCATACATAATGGTATCGAACGTACTTTCACAGGAATAAAGAATTTCATTGATATCCAAAACCGTTTTTGTTTTATTTAAAAAAACTTTTTTAGGGCTCTTATTGAAAAACCCTGTATTTACACGTTTTCTTTAGTAAGTTTTTCCGAGTTCCTTGTAAAATTACTCAAAAAAGTGAGTTTTTCGAAAAATGGCCGGATTTTGAAAATGTATAGCCTATATTCATTCCCTAAGCTATCTCCGTACCAAATTTCATCGAAATCGGTTAAGCGGTTTAGCCGTGAAAACGTAGCCGGCAGAGACACTTTCGCATTTATAATATTAGTATGGATGACAAGATTAGTCATTTCCCTTCTTAACTTAACATTTACTCAATAAAAGCTAAAATGCAACTCGAACGATGGCTTTGTTGATCTATTATAATGTAAACAATAAATTTTATACAAAATAGTTGCGAAATTAGAAACGGTAATACCAGTCAATTTCAAACGCTGTTTCCGCAACACGCATTGTTACGCTTAAAAGCGTCGTACAGGCAAAGTGATCAAAAGTGACCTTAAGCTTTTACTCGATAAATTGTGTATTATTCCATAAGCTTTAAAAGCTTTAAAACAAAATCAAAACCCAGGTCTAGCAAGGTCTAGCTCGTTTTTAATGAACCAAAGAAAGCGTGAAAGACTCGCTTCGGAGGAAACTCCAGTTAAGAGCCTCGCTTTTAAGACTGATAGAAAAATTCGAAAAACGGCAATGGTACTATTAAAGCCAAATATGCAATTGATAAAATTTGGGTTCTCTTTTACACTTACTAGTACTGCCAGTTAAGAAAATTTACGTATCAAAACTGCTTAAAAGCCTTAAAATTTCGGAAATTGTGGAAGACGCCACTTTATTTTAACGGTACACCGGACCTGAGCTATTTAAAAAAAAAATTATGTGTTTTCTCTTTGTTTATGTATGTGGAATCGAAAAATCATAATAACGGCACTTTGCAAATTATTTAATTTGCGGCGTGGGTTCAAGCCCCAGCCAGGAACATCGGAAATTGTTCGCGGCACCACCTCTCTTCGGGGAATGACAAGCCTCCGGGAGTATAATCATTCTAAATGAGAATGAAACTACCCTTGTACAACTGGACAAAACAAAAACAACACACGATCACGAACCGATGTGCCACAGTGAGGTCACCCACTGCTACATGGCTGTTGGCTACGATGTCCACTGATGGAAAATTGTTGGCGATGATTTTATGAATTGTTTTGACCACAGCTCAGCTTCAGGATAACGCAGTAGGGTGATTTATAGCTCAAAAGAATCTTAGAGGAATTTACTAAACTTGTGTTTAGTAGATACTATTCGCTTAGGTAAAGTTTTTTTTTTGCAGAAATGTGAAAGCTATACGTATCTTCCAAGTGCTCGGCAAAAAAATCAGCTTTTTTTGCCTCCTTTTGTCCATTCGCCCTTACTTTTAGGTGGATTTCATAGAAATACCACCTATTGCAGAGGTCCTCATGACGCGACTTTAAAAAATTTTGAATGCCATTCGTCTTCGCTATGATAGTAAACACTAACCTCATACTCCGTTAAAAATTTTATATATATATATATATATATATATATATATATATATATATATATATATATATATATATATATATATATATATATATATATATATATATGCAATATAACGGATTCTTGTGGACACGATTGAGGGCGCAATTATGAACCGATTTTAATAAAATTTGGTATACACGTTCGTATGCCGAATACCTCGGTTAAGTTCGTAGATGGGCATAATCGGTCCAGAGGGGGGCGGGTTACGCCCCTTTTTATGTCTCAAACGGTACAATTCACAACTCAAATAAATCCCAACCTCCGGTTTTGATTTTTTAGTAATATAGTAGATAACAGTGAACAGAATCCGCCTGCTACCAATTTGGGCGCCATCTTGGATCCGCCATCTTGAAATTCTTCAAAATTGATTGGATTTCGTTGAAATTGAAAATCCTTACAAATTTCGAGGTAATTAGTACAAATTCGTTATTAGAGTGGAAATTTTTGTCCGCCATTTTGTTCCCACCATCAGAATAGATGACATAAGAAATCCACCTACCTCTTGCGGCGCTTGCCGGAAGGTTCTTTTTCTTATTGGTAGCGATTGTGTTTGAGGTTTTTTGATATCTTTTATAGCTTCGCAAAGAGAGTAAATCGAACTTTTTTCCGCAATCAAGCCTTCGAGATATGTAGAAATCTCGCGATTTGTAAAATCCCGGATCGCTTTTTTGAGCTTATTACATACATATGTGAAGTTCGAGTGAGCTTTGTGCTGGGGAGCGCGATATTTTGCCATCTTTTGCGTGCTCTCCTCTTTTGTAGCATTAGTTCTTTTATTTTCGGTGGATATTTAACTTAAATATTCGCGATTACTTCCTTTTATAAGTAACTAGCTGAATATTTAAAAGATAAAGATCATGCGAAAAAAGTTATTAAAACTCAGTTTTTTCTCAACACACACCAAACGAAACAGAAAAGCGAAATGATTTGTTTTGTTACAAAGTGTTTTGGTAGGTGTGTTTCGAAATAAAAAACGTTTTCTTGACTGTGAATCAAAAACGTTTTGACTGATCCGGTGTGTTTTCAGCCTTACTGGTTGTCGAAAATACATGGTTTGGCGTTAGGTCTTAACGCACAATAAAATAACGCCCAAATCGAAAAATGTCATAATGCCCAAAGAAAACACATCGCCAAAAGTGAGGAAGATATGGAAACAAAACCCAAGTGAAATCTACTTATCACCCAAAACGACTGCAAAAACGCCTAAACATTGCAAACGTGAATTGTGTTTGTAAAATTTTGGGCGATATGTCATAGTTTTTGGCGGCTTCGACGTATTTGATTTGGGAAAATGGCGTTAAGTCTTAACGCCCAAGGTAATAACGCTCAAATCAAAAGTGTCATAACGCCCAAAAAATCACCGTGTTGTAAAAATGACGTCAATTTGGGCGATATAACATTGAGTTTATTTCGTTGGGCGTTAAGACCTAACGCCGGTCTTTCTATTCGGAAGGTAGTTTAATCCGAATGTTCAGAAGAAAGAGTTTAATTTGCCGTTTGACTTTTTCGTTTAAGCACTTTTTAAAGACCAGGTTGTAATTTTTAGAGTTTAGCCCACATATTATGCCACTGTTAATTCATGGTTTTGTATGAGTGCTATGTCGATGTTGCTTTTAATTATGTAGGTACTGTAAAAGGTTAGCACTGGTCAACTTACCATTTATTTGGATTATCTTTATTATTTTGGTTTTTCGCCATCGCATTCGCCAGACCGATTTTTTTTGTCTGTTATTGGTCTTAGGGGTGTCTTGAAATAGCGTCCTACGAAATAAGGCCACATTGAAAATGGGGCCCGTGTGGCCTTATTTCGCAATTGTCATTGAAATAAGACCACATAACTTATATGCACTAGGATGTGCCTATTTGTTACCATGACTTGTGTGACCTGGTTGATGATGTATGTTGTTGGAATTAGGTGAGCCATCCCGGAGTGCCTAGATACAGCCTGTGGAGTTTAGAAAGCGAATTAGATCTTGTATCCTTTTACCCGAGATGTCGTTGAGGTCGTTGAAGAATGGTTGGTTTAGTGCACCCAGACTGGCTCTTGCAAGTGTCGGACACCTGCAGAGGAAGTGTAAGAGAGGTCCATCTCATTTTCATTTCTGCAGCTGCGGCAGTGGGGGTTATAAGAAGTGCCTAGTTTGGCCGCATTGTCTTCAATTGACCAATGCCCCGTGATTATCGCCTTTATTCTGATAATATCTGGGCAGGTTCTGTTTAGGAGATCATTTGTTCTAGTCGTATCGTAAGTCGCCCATATCTTCCTTGATATGGCGCAGTTGGTTAATCCCTTCCATTGGAGTTTGGCCTTCTGCAGGAAGTGTGATTGGATTTGTACCTTAACGGCTCCTAGTGGGGTGTGGACCCTTGCCGCTAATCCCTGCCTGGCCAGCTCATCTGCACGCTCGTTTCCTGTTATGTCACTGTGCTCTGGAACCCAGAGCAGTGTGATCCTGAACGGGCAAGCTCGTTCCGGCACTCTAGCACCAGTTTGAAGGATATGGTAGCTGAGTCAATGGCTTTGATAGCGGCTTGGTTATCTATGAGAATAGCAATGTTTCGCTTGTGTGATCTGTCACGCCCGAGTTGCGTGCAAGCCTCTCGGATTGCCAATAGTTCCGACGAAGACGCTGGCGAAATCCAGCAGCCGGTATTTGCTTTTTTCGGTATTTGATCCGTCGGTGTAGATGACCGTGTCAAAATTCTTTACCACTTCGATCTTCTTCCACTATTCTCTGGTGGGGAATCCCATGTGGAAGTTTTTTCTAAAGTTAAGTTTGGGTGTAATGTAGTCGTTTGGAAACGTGACCATGCCATTTGGTAGCCAGTCCAGGATGTTGCTTTGGCCGTATAGCCGTGCAGTAGCACCCAGATTCTTTGAGTCTGACTACGCTGCATATTGCGGTATTTTTTGTGTGTAAGTTTAGAGGCAAAAGATGCAGGAGCACAGCAAGGGCATCCGTTCCGGCTGACCTTAATGCTCCCGTGGTGCCTATAATCGCTGTTTTTTGGAGCCGTTTAAGTTTCGTAAGGTTGTAGCCCTTACTCAGGGTGGCTGGGTGTTGTAGTAATAGGGTAGGCTCTGATTGGTATCAGCTTGGCGATGCCCAGTGTTGTAAGTGTTACTAAACAACAATTGTGCTTATTTTACCTCCTCGTAACCACTCGGTAGCCACTGGGTACTGGTTGTTGTCCACCCGGACTCAACTTGCTAAACTTATAAGCGCTAGTGTTGACCAGAAGACAAAAATTGCAGCACTATAAACACGACAGCGGAAGAATTCCCTTGATGGAATCAACGGTGGCGTCCATAACTTCCGGATCGGGAGCAATACCTTATCTGGGCTACTTCGACATATTTGGAGCTGAAGCCGATAAGGATTTCCAGGAATTGGTTGGGGTCTTGGAAAAGAGATGGTGGCGGATGAGCCCTACAGGGGCCAACGGCAGCGCTCACATCCCCGAAGTGGGTTACCGACATCGGTTATGCCGGCCCCTCGTCCTTGGAGTTACAACAATGGACCTGGTCCTCCAGGTTGGGGGTTGTGCGCAGGGGTAACTGCCCTGCCATGGAAAAAACATAATAGTTACGAAGCAACAACAAGCCTCGGATACGGACGGATTCACTGATGACAACCCATGCAAACGAATTAAGGACAACGAATTTCGGATCTGCACGTGGAATGTTAGGTCCCTTAACAGACCACGTGCAGCCGAACAATTAGCGGAGGCCCTCAACTGCTGCAAAGCAGATATAACCGCCATCCAAGAAGTGCGGTGGGATGGACCGGGCAAAAAGAGGATGGAAAACTGCGATGTATACCATGGCGATTGCTACCGACAACAAAAGTAGCGCTTATTGGGATGTGGATTTGTCGTTGGAGGCAGACTTAGGCAAGAAGTCTTAAGCTTCAGGTATGTAAGCGAACGCCTCACGACAATCCGCATCAAGGCTAAATTCGCCAACATTAGCCTGCCCCACAGAGTAGAAAGACGACGACACTAAAGACAGACTCAAAACACCGCCTAGACAAGTGAATATTGTGAGGAAGTTTGACGTCGGACGGCTGCAATCGCAAGAGATCACCAGATCCTTTTCCGATCGACCAGAGCTGCTCGCGACCTCTACGGGCAGAAGAGGAGAGACGAACACAAGCTTTTCAGGAGGAAAAAGAAAAAGCATGAGAAGCGCGCGATCGAGGAGATAGAAGGATGTTATAGCAGGAATGAGGTTCGGAAGTTTTACCAAAGGGTAAAAAGAACCTGTCAAGGCTACAGAGCCCGAACCGAGGCCTGCAAGGATGAACAAGGGAACATCGTAGTAGAATCGCAGTCGATGCTGAGGATATGGAAGAACTACTTCTGCATACTGTTTAACGGCGACGACGAATCAAATCTCGCTATCAGGCAGAATGAACCATTCAACCTGGACGACGAAGACCAACAATTCCGTCCACCCGACCTGGACGAGGTGAAAAAAGCCATATCGAAGCTTAAGTCCAACAAAGCTGCTGGAGCTGACGGCCTAGCTGCCGAGCTGTTCAAAGCAGCAGGCGATGACTTGGTAAGGAGCATGCACCAACTCATCTGTAAAATATGGTCGGAGTAAAGTATGCCCGATGAATGGAACCTCAGCATTATTTGCCCGATCCTGAAGAAAGGAGACCCTCTGAACTGCGCCAACTACAGAGGCATCAGTCTTCTTAACATCGCTTACAAGATCTTATCTGCCGTGTTGTGTGAACGCCTGAAGCCGTTCGTCAACAACCTGATCGGTCCATATCAGTGTGGTTTTAGACCAGGAAAGTCCACCATCGACCAAATATTCACACTGCGGCAGATCTTGGAAAAAAACCCAGGAACTTCAAATCGATACCCACCACCTCTTTATCGATTTTAAGGCCGCGTATGACAGCATCTATAGAGATGAGCTATACAGAGCCATGTCTAGTTTTGGCATCCCTGCCAGACTCGTCCGTCTGTGGAGGATGACGATGGAGAATGCACGCTGCTCCATCAAGGTCGGTCAAGACCTCACCGAGACCTTTGATGTCAGAAAAGGATTTAGACAAGGCGACGCGCTGTCATGCGACTTCTTCAACATCGTTCTTGAAAGAGTTGTGCAAAACTCACGCGCCAACACCAGAGGCACAATCTTTCAAAAGTCCGTCCAGTTACTCGGATACTCCGATGACATTGCCATAATCGGAAGAACGCTGCGTGATGTCACTGGTGCGTTTGTGAGTATCGAGATGGAGGCGGCGAAGATGGGTTTAGCGGTCAATGAGGGCAAGACGAAGTATATGCTGTCAACAAGAAAGGACTCCCAACACCGACGTCTCGGACAGAACGTCACTATAGACAGCTATAACTTTGAGGTACTTAAGGACTTTGTCTACCTAGGCTCCGCTATAAATTCAGACAATGACACCGGCGCTGAGATTAAACGAAGAATAACTCTTGCCAATCGCTGTTTCTTTGGGCTAAGAAGGCAATTGAGTAGCAAAACCCTCTCTCGAACAACTAAGGTGACCCTTTATAAGTCCTTAATCGTCCCAGTCCTGCTCTACGGCGCAGAGGCATGGACTCTGGCTAAAGCGGATGAGGTTGCTCTTGGCTGTTTTGAGAGGAAAATTCTTCGGGTGATTTTTGGTTCCGTCTGCATAGACGGGGAGTGGAGGAGGAGATACAACGACAAACTGTACGGGCTGTACGGCGGCATCGACTTAGTCAGAAGAGTGAATGTCCAACGACTGAGGTTGCTGGGTTATGTAGAGCGGATGGACACCAATGCTCCAGCTCGGAAAATCTTCGAATCCACAGACCGCGACTTAGGTGGCGCACGCAAGTGGAAGGGGACCTCAACCGACTTAGCGTGCGAAACTGGAGACAGCTGGCAAAAGATCGAGATCGCTGGCGACGCTTGTTGGTTGAGGCCTAGGACCAACCCGGTCTGTAGCGCGGCCTTAAGTAAGTAAGTAAGCCCCTACTCAGCGCAGGCCACCGTATTTGAGAATCGGATAAACTACAGCTGTAGTTGAAGTCCCCAATTCTTTCCAAAGGTTTTACTGCAAACATAGAAGGCTACACACATTATTAGTCTTACTTTCACCAAATGAATACCAATAGCATAGGGTTTTATCGTATTGTAGTTGAGCATGATGACGGCCTCTCGCCAAGTTTCGGTGACGTTTCTAACTCCAAGATCTTGCGCTCGTCACTTAATAATTCCGGGTTCAGTCTGCGAAGGAACTGCCCTAGTCTTTTCTTGGCAATAAGAAGCCCTGTGATGTTGAACTAGAGTTGTCGGCAAGTCCTGGTTACTTGAAGTTTGACTTTTGTTCAGAGTGTTTACATTTTTGCCGATTTCAACGAAACCATTTGATCTGGATGTAACTGCGTGTAACTGTCGATATAAGCAGGTGCTTCTACTGGCATACCAAATATGTATTGAAGATAATATTAAAATATAGGGAACATGCTAGTTGTAGTAAAAATGTTGAAGAGGAGTGTTTTTACTTCGTAAGTCTTTTGTTGTGGAAATTTCGATAAAAGCCTTCTTAATGTGTTACAAATATATGTAAGTATGTAGTATGTATGTAATGAGGCACAGAAAGTTTTTTGTTTAACTCACCATCAATTATTTTTCAGCTGCAACTGGAAGCGGGTAACCTAAGGCTATTATTCACTTCAACACAGAGCTTCAATTTAGCTTTATCTTAGATTTATCCGATAACGTATTCTGTCATCGTCAATTGGATTGTTTCCTAATGACCGTCAATTAACTGTTGTCATTCTCATGACCTTTAGTTTGTGAATTGAAGTTCAATGACTTTAAGAATGTTTATACATAGGTAGGTATAACAAAAAGACGCGGTTCCCAATCTCAGTTTACTGTGTCAGAATTGAATCTCAAACTATGTATGTGTGTATATATGTATGTACAATAAAAGATTTGTTAAAAAACTGTAAGTCTCCGATTTCAACACTTTGCAGTTTCTTCCCATCAGCTGGGAAATAATTTTATTAACTTCTTCGAAATTTTACATATTATTTTTATGTATTGTGCGTATCCATATATACTTTGAATTGATGTGTGCACTTAATATCTTTTCCAAAAATCAAGTCTACTAAGGCTACATTGAATACAAAATTTAAATATTTTCTTGTTCTTCCTCTCTTTCTACATAGCATAACAAAGACAAAAAAGAAGAAAAGAAAATAACAATGTCAATTACCAACTTGAACGCACAATCGTTCCAATTACAAATTTTCAATTTGTTCCAAACAACTTTCAAGCCATTTTATGACGAATACATAAACGCTTAACGGATATAATAAAAAAGGAATTTAAATTACAAATAACCACACCAGAACAGGATGTGAGGTTAACACTACTCATATTCTTTCCGCGTTCTCTCGATCTTTCTCATCATCCTACAATAAAACTTAAGGTAATTGAACGCATTGTTCGCTCACAGTTATCGCATAACAAACATCTACATATGTAGGAGTATAAACATATGTACCCATGGATCTGTGTAGATATGTAGTTGCAAAACAAAAAAGCTCAAGATATGACAATGAATACGGTCACCAATTCAATTATTTAATCATTGAAACGGTGATCATGTCGGTTAATAATAATTTATGGTTTCAAATAATTCCTCACAAAAAATTCAATAATCTAAATTGAAACACTTCCCCGCTAGACGATGCCCAACCCAAGTTGAACCAGAATTCAAGGTAACTCTTCTAAGGCCAGCGACGCAATTGTCACAAAATACCATATGCCAATGGGGTACACAATGCGCGCAGTGTTGAAAGAAGTACCGACGTACACAGGAGCGGACTTAATTAATTGTGGGCCTGAAATATGTATATTTCGACGAATTGTTCTTTTCTTCAATTTTCGTCTAGTAATACTTAAATAAGTATGTATGTAGGTTCATGATCGAATTAAAGTCTGAAGTGAACATATGGACATGTATGGGTATTGATAACTTCATGGTTTAAATTGTTCATACAGGGTCATCCAATTCGTGGTCCGCATTTGACACTTCTGTTACAATTCTATACGTCAAACCGTTCTGTCACCCGAGACTGTATATGTTTAGTTTAAGGTTTGCCATTGGATTGTTTAACAATTGCAGAACGTGTTAAAATTGTGAAAACTTACTGCAAAAATACTGATTCTATATAGCTACGTTTCGCGTATTTTCACACAAAATTTTCTTCAGAGATGAGGCTCACTTTTCACTCGGTGGATACGTTGACAAACCAAATTGTCACATATGGGGAATGGAAAATCCACATGTACATAATTGTCGAAAGAGCACTGCATCCACAAAAAGTCACTGTATGGTGTTCAATTTGGTCTGGTGGCGTCATTGGTCCTTACTTTTTAGAAAATGAGGAAGGTGTAACTGTCACCGTCATATCTCATCGCTATAGCCAAATTTAAACGGAATTTTGTTGGCCTCAAATCGAAGATATGGATCTGGAAGATATGCGGTTTCAACAAGACGCTGCCACAACTCACACAACACGACAGTTTGGCTTTATTGGAAGAAAAATTTCCTGGACGAGTTATTTCGCGTTTTGGTGATTTGTCACCGTTGGAATTCTTTTTTTGGGGCTATGCAAAAGGTCGTGTTTATGCACATAATCCGCAAACTCTTGACGATTTGAAAATGAATATTCGTCAAGTTATTGCCCGATATGTGTCGAAAAGTAATCGAAAATTACCTTGCCAGAATCGAGTCCTGCAAGAAGTCTCTCTTGAATGACATTATATTTCATTCATAATGGCAGGGTCCAAACAATATACTATATTACATATAATAAAATAAAAATATGATGGAAATCTAAATTGAATGGATGACCCTTTATGCATATTGTACGTACATTCATATGTATTGTAAATACTTAGGTATGTTGCATAAATAAATTACCACCCATGTTATATTCCTCTCGAGACGCGTAACTACCCTTTTCTGCATTTCCGTTGTAAACCATTATATATGATATAGTTCAGAAGCAAAAATCGTTACTGCATTTCCTAATTTGCGACGAATTTGCTATTGAACAAAGTAAGTGAGGGATTGCTTGTTGTAAAAGTTCGAAGTGCTGGACTGTATTCTTGTAGTTGTGCGAAATTTTATACATTTTAGTTACAAAAAGTACTATCTAAGAAGTATTCAAAAAAGGAATGTAACCTTTTTTTATCAATTAATTAATTTCTTCACTTGTTATTTTAAAGGGATAAGGTTTGTTCGCCTGCTTATTAATCCTTTAAAATGAAAAAATTTAAGCACCTGTTGCTATCCAAATGAAAGGCTATAATTGACTTGCACAAAAGAGGCGGTTCCAATAGATGCATTGCTACTATTTTTAAGAAATCGCATACTGCCGATGGAAAAGTTATACAAGCTTTTAAAAAACCAAGGAATGGTTTACCCTTGGTCGGAAGGTCAAGAGTGACATGCGAAAGGGTCAAAGCCATCTCAGACAATAAGTCACTGTTGTCAGTTCCCGAAATTCGAGCACAACTACTAGAAGAAGGTCGCGAAACTCCATCCACATATACAATACGCAGAAGACTCTATGAAATTACTAAGCGCGGATGCATTGTTCGAAAAATTCCTTACCTTAGCAAGGCTAATATGCGTAAAAGGATGGAGTCCAATAAAGAACATGCACTAAAACATCAAACGTTTTGGGATAAAGTCTTGTGGACAGATGCTTACAACTGCACAAAACCGACCTTTAAGGCAGCATAAATGATGTAGGCAAGAGCAAAGTAAACGCCCATGTGTACCTTAATATCTTAAAATATGGAAGAAGGCTAATAGGTTATAGGATTTTATCTTTCAACAAAATAATGCGTCCATTTATACCGCCAAAATATGGCGTGAATATGTTCGTAGAGAAAATATAAATATTGTGAAATGGAAAACAGAAAATGCATGGACATTTCTTAAGTTACGTATTGCGGAGAAAGCACCTCAGAACAACAAACAGTTATTAAGAAAATATTGTACATAACTGACGATTGAGGAAAAATCACATCAAATCAGTGTCAACACCTCATTCATACAATGGAAGACCGACCGGCAAAAATATCTTATTGAACATATATACATATATGTACATATATATACATATACCTTATTGAACCGATATTGAAAGTAATGGAAACGTACTTTTGCAGCGTTGAATTCTTCTTTTATTTTACTTACCCTTAGAAAAAACTAGGAATTAATTTTTTTGGTCTTAAATGTTTGTGTTTTTAGAAACTCATTTAATGTTGCTTTACAGTTATACAAATAAATTCTTAAAAACTATTAATACTGGAAAGATTTATAATGTTAAATTAATTTACTCGAGGTGGAAACTCATTTTTGCGATATACGTATCTATACGTAGATTTACATGTACATACAGTTACTTTCAAAATTGAGCATACACCAATAAAAAAAAAGGCATTTTATCTCTTTTGACAATTAAAAATAATTTTTGTAACGAATAAGATTTTTGTTATTTTAACTTGGATATATCTCTGCTGAAAAGGTAAACTATCTTAAGTCGATTTTCATAGTTTTTCAGGAGAGCAAAAAAACATCAAAAAACCTAATTTAAAAAAAGCCTCCAACTTTTAACTCTAAGGCAAGGGCTTTTTAGAAGGGAAATTTTGTCTTCTTTTTTCCTAGCCACGTTTCAAAACAATATTTTAAAAAATCAGCGAGATATTAGACTAAATGCAATTTAAGATGATTTACCTTTAGCGTGTTTGCTCATTAAGAAATCTTAAGTTGAGATAAGATACTTTAGCAGATTTTGTGGAGTATCGATTTCAGTTCTTAAATAGACTAATATTGACATAAGATGTTTTAGCTTTTCAGGAAATGCCAAGTATATTTTGACCAAAACAATCTTATATCGACATTAGATGCTTTAGCTTTTCAGGAAATGCTAATTATATTTTGAACAAAATATCTTAACTGAAATAAGACGTTTTTTTTACAAGTAGTATATCATCTTATGGGTATTTAAGATAATTTATTAAATGTTAATACGCATTTTTATCAACTTAAGATGATTTTGATTTCCTATAACTCGGCATACAATTCAGATACAAGGACGAGGGTTTGGCACAACTACGCGTATTCAATAGGGGAATCTTTTGCAGTAAACTGTTAAAAATTCACTTAAATTGACTTAAGATAGTTTACCTTTTCAGCAGAGATATTTTACTAATAGCTATCTATAAGATAAAAACATGAAAATATAACATAAATAATTTTTTTAAAACGAAAATCAAGAAACATTACATCATTTCATGGCGCAAAATTGAGGTTTTTGCATAACTGTTTTTGTTTTTGGCGTTATACAGTAACCATTCACGTATAACGTGTGAAGTGTGCTTCGGATCGTCATCCTGTTGAAAGTAGAATTCCGAAGGCAAGTTCAATATCTCCGCCGACTGACGTAGATTTCTTTCGAGAATATTGAGGTAGATATTTTATTTTGTCTATTGCCGTCTCAATAAACTTATAATTCCCGTACTACCAGCAGCTATAGTGCTCCACAACACAACAAAACTTTCTCCCAAGTTTTACCCTCGGACACAGATTTTTTTTGTAACTCCGTAGAAGGTTTAATTTGTTAGACAATTTGCCTACCATCGGAGTTAAATAAGTTAATATTTGTCTCGTTGATAAATATAACATCCTCCCGACGTGCTGGAAAGAGTCTATAATTGGTCCAATAGAAAAAGTTAAGAACGTGAAATGCCCAGAGGAATTCCGTCCGGTGAATATGCGGAAGACTGAGAGCAGGATCCTAGAAAAAGTAGTTTATAAACAACCAGTAAACTGTTTGGAAAATAAACTATTAAACACAACCAACCAATCTGGGTTTAGACAAGGACATACAGTTAATCACAAAAGGGAATTTTGGAAAATTGGGTTTGGAAGGGTCATTTGTCTTGAAGCAATGTAATGACATTTAGAAAATTGTTCATGTCTTTGAGGAATGGCTGTTGTACCACGTTCGAAACCAATTAAAAACTTCACGTCAATCGTCAGACATGAATGTGATTAAGCATCTGTGGGAGTATCTCAAGCGAAAAATGAGAAATCACGAAATTGGAACCAAAGATGGCTTACAAGGCGTTCGTTAAGAAGGCTGGCTTGAAATGAGCTCGAGCGAAACACAAAACTTGGTTTAATCGATGCCTTCAAGAATAAAAGTTGTCCCCAAAGGTAAAGGATACCCCAAAAGTATTAGTAGTTATACGAAATTGAAAAAAATCAATTTTTTAATCTAGTGTCTACTTACTTTTGTGATGTGAATTTTTGGGTTTTTTTGGTTAAACTTGAATATTTTTTTTATGTTGTGTTTTTTCGCAATAATTGTTTTGTAGTTTTTGAGAACAGTCACTAGCACATTTAGGAAAAAAAATTTGTTCGATTTCTAATTCAATTACTAGTGATTTTTGACACGAATACAACGGCGTGCGTGGTGTCTACTTACTTTTGTGATTAACTGTAGTTGTGAATTGGTACTCAATTATGTACTTTCCAACTTTAAAAAAAGATTTTGGCCGAAACCATAGAGATACCAACTTGAAATTTGGGGTGAAGGTAGAAAATGAGTCTGTTCGTAATATATAAAAAAATTGAAAAAAATACCGTTTTTTGAGTTGTTTCAGGATATGTGTTAAAAAGGACATTCTGGTATGTCCTTCGTCCTGAAATTTAGAATTATGCTAAAATATTGAAAGCTTAAGTTTTCTTGAACCAACAAAGTATACCTTTTTCATAAAGTTCTGATAAGCAGAACCAATAGTATGATTTTTTTGTAATATAGAAAAAGTCTTGAATTTTGATTTTTTTTTCCAATCTTTGAAGTTCCGTTACACACAATCTATATCGAATTCTTCAAAACTTTTTTGCCTTAAAACAAGTTCCACTCCAAGGAGTAATTCCACCAATTTTGAGCCAAATCGGAGGGGAGTCGTTCAGACCTCCCCATATAGTCTCGGCGATTTCTCGTGGAATGACCCAATAACGTCAATATGAGGATTAAAAGCGAGCTTCTTGTCAAATAGTACTCCCAAGTCATTAAACATCTCCACTCTTTCGAGAGCACTTTCTTCGATGAAATATTTGGACAAAACAGGATTCGTATTCCGAGAATCACTACTTCACTACTAATATTATAAAAGTGAAACGTTGTCCGTTTGTTTGTTTGTTTGTTTGGGTTTTACCTATGCGAAAACTTGTTGTTGTGGTTGTACATCGAGTCATAAAATAGGCTATGTTTTATAACGCTATATTATTCAAGAGCCGAGCAGTTAACAAAAACGTGGAGCAAGTCAGAAGAAATTCCTTGCCGCACACGAAAAGATATTTTCTCGATCGTGAGCCACATCGGTTGATGAGCGTACGTGTTGTTTTTGTTTTGCCCAGTTTACAAGGGTAGTTTTACATTTCCTTTTCTGCTGTGTTGTTGTTGTTTTTTTTTTTGTTCGTTCTTTGCTTCTATCTATTCGTGTGTACAGGGTAATGATTTGGTGGTTGGTACGGTAGATACCTATATATACATGCATACATTGGATATACATCTGTACATTTGTATTTATATATTTATTGCATTACATGTGTATTAACATATCTACGTACATATGTACACAGGTTATCAAATTCAATTAACTCTGTAGAATTGAGTTAATGAGGGAAAAGGTCATAGCGCAGTTGGATCAGTTTGCCCGTTCCATTTTTGGGCGAGTGAACTTTGGTATTGTTATGATGACACATCATCTTTTTTTCTAGCCAGCCGGATTATTCATTTTTTTACGCATATGCGCAATTGTCTACACATTTTTCCTGGCAATTTTTTTTATGGATTCTCTTTTTCGGTAGATAAAGGAATAGCCCGCCGACGCGACATGACAGGCTGGGTATAGGATTGTGTGTGCTTGATGTAGATATAACATTGCCAGTTGCGGGAAGGGAATTTTTTGTTT
Source organism: Matsumyia berberina (assembly GCA_917880715.2). Lineage (NCBI taxonomy): Eukaryota > Metazoa > Arthropoda > Insecta > Diptera > Syrphidae > Matsumyia > Matsumyia berberina. The sequence continues at coordinate 94,363,487 of OU862870.1, forward strand.
TGATTTTATTTTTTGCAAAGGATGCATGTATGTACGTATCTATTTAACGAATGTATTCAAATTCCAAGGACTTCTGATTTAGAATGAATTTGACTTGGAGGATGACTTTTCGAAAGAAAATTGACAGGGGACAATAGGTGAACAAACTCGAGTTAGAGGGAAAATCGAGTTAGAGGGAAATTAGAGTTAAAGTAGTTTCGGTTCGACTTAAAGAATTTGATTACATTTGCAAAAGTGGCAGAATCAAATACAGTCGATTGAGTTGAATATAAAATTCCGATTCAGATTTAAGATGAGATTATGATATACCTATTATATAATCAGGATAAGTCTTTCATAAATTGTTTGAAGAAGATATCGATTTCTGGATTGAAATGTAATAATCCCGAGCAACGCCGGGTATTATTCAGCTAGTAAGTCATAAATTTACATTTCTTAGTATTTAGTTGCATGCCATTTTTATGACATCAGTCGCATATTTCGTCAATATCGTGTTGTAAGAATAAGTATCCATATAGATTGTTAAAAGAATAAAACAGTTTAGATATTTTCTCAAGAATATCATTAAAAAACAGATTGAACAAAAGAGGACCAATGTGACTTCCTTGTGGCACTTCGGACAGCACATGAATCTTCTTTGAGACACAGTTGTTAAAAAGCATGTTTGCAGTACGGTTTTGCAGGTAAGAGGAAATCCAACACAAGATTTCATCTCGAAATCCGTACATTTTTAATTTTTTTTTTACAGTTGTGCTATCAATTTAATTTATCCATTAACCCGGCGAGAGTGTGGTGGCAAAATGCTACATAGACTATGTGCCTGGGAATGAAAATTGCCCGTAAATATTGTTTAAATAAACATTAATATTAAAAAATGATATTTTATTGTAATAGGGTATGTTATAATTAATTGCAAATGAAACAAATGTAGTATTTCAAGAATTTTTAAATTAATACTTGAAAGAACGGAATTCACTAAACTTTCGTAACACAGATTGGGCATATTCAAAAATGCCGCTTAAATACACATGTTTTTATTCTTATTCAATAAAAAATCAGCAAAATCTTCCAGCATTGTTCTAAGTCGCCTTTCTCTAGTTTTGAAATCCATTTTTAATCAAAAACTAAAAAAGAAAGTAAAACATAACCAAAAACAACAAAAACAACCATAGGAAATTTTGACACGAAATGAATACGCCAGCTATGTGACGGTGTATTACGTACACGACAGATGTTTGCACACGTGTATCTTGACCGACGGCTAGCGTGACATTGAGATCACACTACTTTGTCGAAACGACAAAGCGTTTGCGTGATCAGTTAAAAAAATACAGACATGTAAGTAACAGGGTGGGTATGTCCTACCCGGCCACACACTCGCCGGGTTAATATATAATCAAATCTCTGTCAAATGTTTTACTTTAATCGGCATAAAAGACATCCGTTTGCAGACCATTGACCATATTTATAATGGTTTTGATGTAAATTCGATCAAGTTAGTTGAGGTCGATTTTTTTAGACAAAAACCATGTTGTTCTTCTGCTATTAAATAAATGTTGACAATGAAATCGTAAATGATTGTAAACGATTTTTTCGAACATTTTTGGTCAGCATGAGAGTTTGGCGATGCCTCTGTAATTTCCAGTGTCAGCCTTGTTCTCGCTTTTATGAAGAGGTATAATAAAGTATGATTTCCAGATATCAGGAAATACACCAGTTGATAGTGACAAGTTGAATATATACAGTGCTGATCAAAATAATAGGTAATGGGGTATTATAACACTAGCAACACTAAAATCGGCGCTCTGTCTATGTTTTTTGCAAATTTTAACGGTACCGTTACTTAAGCAGACAAATTTCCTTTGTTTTAATATGTGTAACAAAAGTTCTCTGTTGCGATTCGTTGTGTAGCAGCAGTAAGTTTGAGAGGACGTCATTTTTTGCTTGATCAAAATAATAGGTAACTGCTCTTCACTCGGGATTTTCTACTTTGTTTGTTCAGTAAAAAGTGATGTTCTTGACTTTTTAATTATTTTCTATTATTTTTATTAAAACTACTTCAGACTGTCGCTCATCTCTCATGGAGATGGCAGAACATTTTAACATTCACCTATGCTGGGTACCCGGTCATAGGGACATTCCAGGGAATTGTAAGGCCGATGAACTCGCCAAACGTGGCACTACTCTAGACATTCTTCCGGAACGAAGGAATCTGGGTATTCCACTCGCTACATGTAAACTTCTATAAGAGCACGACGCGATCAGCAAGACTAACCAAAGATGGAGCAACGGCACCACGTGCCGCATCTCCAGGGAGATCTGGCCTACGCTAAATCTCACTCGTTCTAACAGTTTGATCTTGCTTAATAGGTCGCTCATCAGCACCGTTATTGGTGTTCTCACTGGCCATTGTCCCATTGGTCTTCACGCCAGAAGGATGGGCCTCTTTTCAAATGACTTTTGCAGGAGCTGTAGAGACGAAGAGGAGGAGGAAACGATCCTCCACTTTCTCTGCAACTGTCCCGCCCTATCCCAAAGAAGGAAGCTCCATCTGGGAGCCTATCATTTCGACAACTTGGGTGAAATCTCACATACTGACGTCAAAAGTATCCTCAGCTTCATCAAGAGCTCCAAATGGTTCCATTGAAGTGACGCGGTTTCAGGGTATTGATCCGTGTGGAGCCACCCCACCTACCTACCTATTAAAACTATTCCGGTTTTTTTATAAAAGATGGGTCGTAATAGGCATTGCACCCCTGAAGAACTTCGGGTGATCAAAATCTTACGAAATGCTGGCAAAACCTTGATATTTATTGCTGAGAATTTGAACAGATCCATCAACTTTGTAGCCAATGCTTTAAAAAGAACGCCTGTAGCAGAATCTCGAGGTAGACCGCGAAAAACAACCTCAGCGACGGATGGTCGAATCGTATTGCTAGTAAAAAAACCTCCCTTCATGTCATCGAAAGCTATTAAGGCGGAAATTAACAACGTCATAAGTCCGCCAACCGGACCAAAAGGCTACGGCAAAGTCAGTTAATAGGAAGAACTGCCAGAAAAGTTCCATTACTGAGCAGAAAAAATATTAGTTATAGGGGACAATTCGCACTAAGTTTTCATGCCTATAAAAAAGAACAATTTCGCAATATGTTGTGGAGCGACAAAACGAAAATTAATTTATTCGGCTCCGATTGCAAGCGAAATGTTCGAAGGCTACAAGGAATGGATTTTAAGAACCGTTATACGAAAAAAAACCCGTTAAACATGGGGCTGCTCAGTAATGGTATGAGGATGCTTTCCTTGGTCTGGCGCGTGTCCTATTTACCAGATCAATAATATCATGACAAAGGAGGTTTACTGCGATATCTTGGAGAATGTTATGTTGCCATATGCGGAGGACAACATGCCGGTACGGTGGCACTTCCAGCATGACAATGATCGTCAAAATTGGTGAAATTTTGGTTGAGTCGTCAACAGGTATAGATGCTCCAATAAGCCTTCCCAATCTCCCGATCTCAATCGAATTGAAAATTTGTGGGGGAACTTAAGAGATCATTGTCTAAGGAAACGTTTCAAAGTAAACTTCAACTGTAGTCAGCCATAGCAAGAGCTGGGAACACGATTTCTGTTGAAACCTATCGCAAGTTAATTGACTTCATGCCCAGGCGAATACAGGCAGTTATAAATAAACAAAGGTGGCCATTCCGGTTACTAAACAGATGTTTCTTGCAATGAAAATTGAATTTGAAAAAAAAAATTGTTTTCGTATTTTATTTTTTATTTTAAAGTCCATTTACCTATTTTTTTGATCAAGCGTTTTTATAAATTAAAAAAAATAAAATAGATAATGAATTAAAAAAAAAAAGTTATTGCGATCTACGCATTCATTCAGTAAAACTTAATATAAGATTACAAAAAAAACCGATTTTTATTTTTTATTTTGCAAATTAAGCCGTTTTTTTCATTTTAACTATTATTTTGATCAGCATTGTACGTACAATAATGACAGAACATATATACATTTTACAACATTTAACAAATACCGACGGTAAGTTATCGCGACCAGGAGCGAAATTCTCTTTTAGATTGTCAATATGTTGGATTACATCCTCTTCAATCAGTCTTATGTATATTGGGAATACCAAAGTTTATGTTTAAAGCTTTTAAATTAACGTTACAGTTGTCCGTATGAAAAAAATATGTCGTTTGAAAGAAGTTTGCGAACATTTCACACATATCCTCAAGTTTAGTCGAAGTAGTGTCATTGTATTTCATAGAGTTAGGAACGTTCGAGTTTTTCCGCTTGGAGTTGACGAAATTCCAAAAAGTTTTAGGATTTTTTGATATATTTTTTTTATATTGTGTAAGTAGGATTTGTGGTTGTCGTGGGTCGGTGGTTAGTGCGTTGGACTGCTGACCGAGCGGCGTGGGTTCAAGCCCCAGCCAGGATCACCGAACATTTTTCGCGGCACCACCTCTAGTCGGGGAATGACAAGCTTCCGGGAGTATAATCTGTCATGAAAGAGCTTCTCACTTCGCCGTTCGGAGTCGGCAATAAGCTGTAGGTCCCTTCCATTCGTGCGAACAATACAAAAACGCGCAACATGAATGGTTGCGAGAAGCTGGGCCTTGGCTCATCCCGAGCTGTCGCTCCAGCTATTTATTTATTTATTTCTCAAATTCCTGGCATCCCTATGTCTATATAGGAAAATCAAAATAAAACCTTCCTCATCTGCTCCATGAATAAGCATTTTGCGAATAGATGTCGGCATGTAGTACCGAGAATATAAACTTAGGTATAAAGTCTTAGTTTCCGTCATTAACTCTTTGAATTTCTTTAAATTAGTTTTGATCCCACTTGATAATAATATACATACCTCACTCGCATCGGTGACGCTTTAAGCTTCGTCTGCGCGCGACCATTTCGCCACGTGAAGTACGAGTAGTACGGTTTCCAGTAAAAAAAAACAATAAAATTACCGGATACATTTTCAAAAAAAACCCCGGTTCGGGGAAAAGTTGACGGATGGCAAGTCTACCGTTAGCGCAGATAAGTTTGATACTCTTTTTGACAAGTTTAGACGAATCATCCAAGCCATAAATCTTTATAATATATTGATAAATTCCCAATATTTTGCATTTTGGCGCTGCTTGCAGCCACTTCTTAAAACAGTCAGCATTTTTTAGTTGATGACCTAAGTCACAAAAAAATTAATTTCTCAACCGAAGGCAATTGTAGGCAATTAAAACTTCCACAAGTTTTTCTCTATAATATTTATCAAATAATATAATACAAAAAAAATTTTGAGGAAGTTGTGATTTGAGCATTTAACTAGTATTAAAAAAAAGTTCTGTAACTTATCCATTATAACGAAAATTTGTTAAAATTAACTTTGCACTAATGAGCTGAGAGAAATCTTTGTCCGATACCATGAAACCTTTAACATCTCAGCATCTGATGTAGCAAATTATCTTTCCTTATTTACCTCCCATGTTATCTCTATACGGCTCTCCCACCTTCAACGAACGCGAACTAACTTAAATAATTATTATCGCTCCTAACCACGATACGTTTAGAACTACAAACCCCATAATTACCTTTCCCAAATGCTTGTCCTTATCTATTACAAAAATGTCAGAGGATTACGCACCAAAACCTCTGACATTTTCCTCTATTCTTAAAACCTTCCCTTCGATATCCTTGCGCTTACCGAAATTAACCTATCCTCTACCTTTTTTGACCAAGAATTATTTCCTTTCAACTTCAACATTTTTCGGGCTGACGGCGATCTGTTGGACGACTCCTCTGGTTGGGGTGTCTTACTAGCTGGTAGCAATTTACTTGATTCCACTCTTATTAAAACATCAATTAAAACCTCCTTTAAGCTAATTTGTATCAAAATAATTGTTTCTTAGCGTAATCTCTACATTCTGTGCTGTTATATTTGTCCTTTTCAACCCGTTGATGCCTACCGGCTGGCTGTTGATACTGTCGATTCTTTGTTTGACGCCGCAGACCCTGATGATGACTTCATAGTCATAGGTGACTTCAACCTCCCCCATCTGCAATGGGTCCCGTCAGAGGACGAATCTTCCTTCGTTGCAACCAACGCCACCTCCGAGAAGGAAATTCGTCTAACTGATAGCTTTTCTGACTCTGGCCTTTTTTAAATCAGTGGCATCACAAATAGCCTTGGTCGACAACTGGACCTTATCTTCTCATCCAACGCCGAGAATTCGGGCGTTACTTCAAGTCATCATTTACTGTCCACGCTCGACCGCTTCCATCCCTCTTTGTCCTTCACCTTCTCATACGAACATGACATCCCCATAAACTCAGAATCACCCTACTGCTTTAACTTTCGGAAAGCAGAATTCTATAAACTCAATTACTTGATTACCAACTTGAACCTCACCGCGTTCTTAGCGAACAACCCCAATATTACCATGGACAATGCTATTGCATTTTTTTACTCTGAAATTTACAATTATGGCAAACATACCTGACATCCAGGTCCGCGTCTGACAATTACAACTACCAGCAAGCTTATTCCCGATTCTCCGTTGTGAAGCAGAACATAGATTTTGCCAAAAGATGAATTTGCAGATGAACATTTTCGGCCCCGAATGACACAGATGGCAAAGTCTAGGTTTTATTTATTTCTTCGAATTGTTGTTTATTGTTCTGATAACTTTAAGGGATAGATCGACCTTAAATGAAAGACAAAGAAGGAGATGACGGAAAACAAAATTGAAATTTCTTTAACTGGTGGTGGACTAAACAGATTACACAATTTCAGCAGTTTGGAGGAAGCTGTTATAAAAATACTAAATATGGAAAACAGTGTGAATCCACCTGGCATAAAATTTGGTTTAGAGGTTGCAATTTTAAATGAAGTGATTATTGTGTCAAAATTAGAAAAATCGAATTTGGAGAACTCATCCACATGATTTTGGGCGAAAGAATCCCAGAAAAATATCACGAATTAAGAAATCAGAAGCGGAAAGCCAGACTTTGCTAGAAACTCAAACTTCTACACAAAAACAGTTTTATGAGAATACTAGCTGAATAATACCCGGCGTTGCTCGGGGTTATTACATTTCAATCCAGAAATCGACATCTTCTTCAAACAATTTATGAAAGACTTATCCTGATCCTATATACCTAATATATCATAATCTCATCTTAAATCTGAATCGGAATTTTATATTCAACCCGATCGACTGTATTTTATTCTGCCACTTTTGCAAATGTTATCAAATTTTTTAAGTCGAACCGAACCTCCTTTAACTCGATTTTCCCTCTAACTCGAGTTTGTTCACCTATTGTCCCCTGTCAGTTTTCTTTCGAAAAGTCATCCTCCAAGTCAAATTCATTCTAAATCAGAAGTCCTTGGAATTTGAATACATTCGTTAAATAGATACATACATACATACATCCTTTGCAAAAAATAAAATCAAAACAAAAAATTCCCCTCCCGCAACTGGCAATGTTATACCTACATCAAGCACACACAATCCCATACCGAGCCTGTCGCGTCGCGTCGGCGCGCTATTCCTTTATCTACCGAAAAAGAGAATCCATAAAAAAAATTGCCAGCAAAAATGTGTAGACAATTGCGCATGTGGGTAAAAAAATGAATAATCCGGCTGGCTCGAAAAAAAGATGATGTGTCATCATAACAATACCAAAGTTCACTCGCCCACAAATGGCAAACTGATCCAACTGCGCTATGACCTTTTCCCTCATTAACTCAATTCTCCAGAGTTTATTGAATTTGATAACCTGTGTACATATGTACGTAGATATGTTAATACACATGTAATGTAATAAATATATAAATACAAATGTACCGATGTATATCCAATGTATGTATGGATATTAGGTATCTACCAGAGTTCGGAAAAAAACCGTACACTAAACGTACCGTACCTAAAAGGAACACAAACACTACGTCCTCTCATAAAGTTTGTGTGCGCGTACACAAACGATATTCACTACGTAGCGAACGCGAAGAGGGATGAAAAAACATTACGATAGTGTTCTGTTCTTCCTTCACAAACTATACCTCGCCCGATAGAGTTTGTGTACGCGAACACAAACCGAATACCGAACGCAATACACTAAAAGTACCGTACGTTTAGTGATCGTGTTCGTGTATTTCGTTTGGAAAATCGTTTTTTATGGTTTGCAGCAATAAAATGATGAAAAAGGGTTAGGTAATTAAAAAAGGACCAAAACAATTGGTTTACAAAATTGCACATGTATTTAATCTTCATATATAAATACTCCGTTTGCTTTAACTAATAAAATATGTTCTAACTTAGAAAATATTCTAACTACGTAGTGAATATCGTTTGTGTACGCGCACACAAACTTTATGAGAGGACGTAGTGTTTGTGAACTATTCGTAGGGTTTGTGTTTGTGTTCTCTTCTGCGGGGTGTTCCGTACAGAACACTAAGGTACGGTACGTTAGTGTTTTTTTTCGAACTCTGGTATCTACCGTACCAACCACCAAATCATTACCCTGTACACACGAATAGATAGAACCAAAGAACGAACAAAAAAAAACAACAACAACACAGCAGAAAAGGAAATGAAAAACTACCCTTGTGAAACTGGGCAAAACAAAAACAACACGTACGCTCATCAACCGATGTGGCTCACGATCGAGAAAATATCTTTTCGTGTGCGGCAAGGAATTTGTTCTGACTTGCTCCACGTTTTTGTTAACTGCTCGGCTCTTGAATAAGATAGCGTTATAAAACATAGCCTATTATATGACCCGATGTACAACCATTCTGTGTGCAAAATTCCTGGAGCTTCAAAAGTCGCTTAGAATGAAGATGGCCAACATCATCATCATCATCATCTTCCAATGGCCCGCTTATCCACTATGAGTGTCGCGGGTTTAGGGAGCTCAAGTGGACTCTCCACATTTGCCGATCTTCCGCCATTGACTCTAACTCATCAGGGGCTATCCCCATACGGGTAGAGGTGAGATTTCGGACTTGGTCCAGCCATCTCATCCTAGGCCTGCCCAGGGGACGCCTACCCGATGGCACGGATTCCATGGCACGTCTTGGAAACCGAGTTGGGGACATGCGTTTGACGTGCCCAAACCATCGAAGTATGGATCTCTCCGTTCGAAGAAGTAGCTGCTCAACATTGAGAGCCTCGCGTACTCTGGTGTGCCTAACCCGATCTCGTCGAGTCACCCCATCAATACAACGAAGAAATCTCATTTCGGCAGCTTGTATCCGCGATCGTATTCTTTCGGTCATTACGCAAACCTCATGACCATAGGTGAGGGTCGGAACAAACACTGAATTAAAGACCGACAACTTAGCTTCGATGCCAAGTTCGGCCCTCCTGATAACAGATTGACCAAGCTGTGTTAAAATTGCTCCAGCCTGACCAATCCTACAGGATAACTCAGTATTGCTCCTACCATCACTCGTGAATAGGACCCCGAGATACTTAAACTTCTCCATCTGTTTCAATGGGACTCCACTAACATGCAGAGTGCATTGAACAGGTGTTCTGGAAATTACCATTACCTCTGATTTGTTCACGTTTACCTTCATCCCAGTTTCAACACAGACGGCGATGAACCTATCTAGTGCGCGCTGAAGTTCGGTCTGGGTGGACGTAAGGATGACCAAGTCATCAGCAAAAAGCAGATGACTTATCCTTAAGTCTCCCAATTCGAAACGTTTCTCACCAAGGCTGCGCTGTAACATTCAATCCATATACACTATGAAAAGGAGAGGTGACAGAACGCACCCCTGACGAAGTCCAACGCCCACAGTGAAAGGTGTCGACTTAACGCCGTTCACCCGAACACAGCTCTTACAGTTAGTGTACAGAGATTGAATGGCCCTCAGAAGAGAACCGTCAATCCCGTACTCCTGCAATACACTCCAGAGTTTACCTCGAGGGACCCGATCATATGCTTTCTCCAAATCCACAAAACAACTGTAGATAGGTTTGGCCTACTCCCAGGCCTTCTCAAGTACCATTCTGAGAGTGAACAGCTGGTTGGTTGTGCTTCTACCTGGACGAAAGCCGCACTGCTCATCGCCCAACCGGGACTCGACCACAGCTCTGGAACGCGTTTCCAACACCTTTGCAAAGACTTTTCCGGGAAGACTTAAAAGAGATATACGCCTATAATTGGAGCAATCCCTCTTATCCCCTTTTTTAAAAAGAGGAACAATCACCCCAGTTTGCCAATCACTAGGTGTTTCACCGCATTCCCAGGCCACTTTAATGACACGAGAGAGCCATTCCACTCCCTCTTTACCCAAAGCCTTGAGCATTTCTGGCCGGATTTCATCCACACCAGCAGATTTGCCGACTTTAAGCGCTTTAATCGCCAAAGTCACCTCCTCTACGGTGGGACTATTCTCCGCCCTACTCAAAACTATGGGTCTGCCATCCTCAGTGCCCTGTTCGGGATTGAGCAACTCCGAAAAGTGCTCGCTCCATCTGCGCAAGATGTCCTTCTCATCGGAAAGAAGTACACCATCTTTGGATTTGACTCCTTCGATGATATTAAACTTCCTTCCTCTGAGACGGCGGATGGTCTGCCAGAACACCTTGTTTGCAGATCTGTGGTCACAGTCCAATTTCTCACCGAACTCCTTCTAAGACTGCTCCTTAGCTGCTTTAACAGCCAGCTTGCAAGTTCTTCGCGCCTCCATGTACCGGTTCCGAGAAGCTGAATCCCCCAAGTGTATCCACACCTTGAAGGCTTCCTTCTTCTCTCTGATGGCTTCTTGAACTCCGGGTGTTTTAAACCACGCAGTTCTTTTCTCACCACCAGCCGCCACACCGAGCCGCTTCACTCCGCAAACACCTCCTGCAGAGGCAATGACTGCTGTTGAAAACAACCGCCATTCTTCCTCTACATTTGTCGGAACAGTTGGAATTTGTTCAAACCTTTCGGATACCTGTCGTGCAAACTCCTCCCGTATCTCATCGTTCTGTAAACTCTCCCACCGTATGCGTGTCACCAGCCTTGGTTTACGCTTTGGTAGGACAGGTACTTTATCGTTGAGATACAATTTGCACAACACGAGGTGATGATCAGTTGACAGTTCAGCCCCTCTCACAACGCGAACGTCACAAACCATCCTTTTAACACACGATGGTACCACAAAGAAGTCTATCAGCGATTTCTGCTGAAGACTCTGACGGTACCATGTGTATTTATGGATGTTTTTGTGCGGAAAGAAGGTGTTCATAATGGACATGCCATTTGCACAGCAAAAGTCCAACAACTTCTCTCCGTTCGCATTCTGATCCGGGTCACCGTTCCTCCCAATCACACTTCCCCATGTCATTACGTCCACACCCACGTGAGCATTGAAGTCCCCCATCAGGAGATAAGAATCCATATCTGCCACCTGTTCTAAGGCGGCATCTACTTCATCCAAGAAAGCTGCATACTCCGACTCCAGATTCGGCGCATATACCTGCACCAGAGCCAGGGTTGACCTTTCAAGCTTAAGCTTTAAGATCGCAACTCTCCCTCCCAATGGTATCCACTCCAGTACTCTGCCTGCCAGCCTGGGACTCGTGAGTATCCCCACTCCCGCCTGAGCAGACATTGAAGGTGCTACTCCTGACATGAAGAGTTTCCACCCATCCAAAAGGTCCACAGTTCTAGAACCTCTTTGCTTTGTTGAGGAGATACTAACTATATCTAGTCGATATTTAGTAGCCTCCCCAATAAGCTCAAGGTCTTTTCCTGTGAGTGAAGAAATGTTCCATGTGCCTATCCTAAGTCGATGCCGTTGTCGAAATGCCGAAAGTCCACTTATGCCCCCGTCGGAGCATAGCGCATCTCCCCTTTGACCCCCGTAATGGTTTGCGAGTCCATTGCCGGGATTCTCGTAGCCGTTTCGGGTTGAACCCGGCCGGCTGCCGAGCGGGACAAACCGACCACCAGACGCTCGCATGCTGCCACCCCCTAGGTCTGGCTCCGAAGGGCGCCCTGACTTAGCAGGCTTAGCAATATCCGAGGCTAGTTTCGTTCGTTTCGTCATCATCGGGGGTTTGCGCTTCGTTAGCCATATCTGGGGAGTACGGGTAGATCAGCTATTCAGCTACTCCACCCGCACTTCCCAGACATGTTGCCCGCCCCCCACCGCGAGGAGGTCAGCTGCACGAGGGGGCATGGCCAACATATAATATTTATATACCTACCGAAGCCTTGTGGGTGTGGAATACATATATTCCCGAGTAAGCACATGTGTAATAAATATATTTAGCTGCTGTGCCCGGCACACAACTTTGCCGGTAACATACATACATGCATACATACATATTTGTCTAGCAAATCTTTTAAATATCAAAAGATGTACATACATACATATGCATGTTGCAACCGATTACACGATATGTGAAAATGCGTCTGCTTATGCCATTGACAAAGTTACCTATGATATTAAATGATGTGTTTTTATGTGTTTTGGACGAAGTGATTAGTGCGGGTATTATGCATAATGCCCGGGCAAGGTGAATAACAGAGATAAACTATAAAGAGATATTCGTCTTTCCAGTCCCTCTTCCAGCGCCCACAAGCTGCCTTCCAAGAAAAAAAAATAAAAAAATAAAAACTTCCAATATTGTGCAATACTGTCTCATTTTGTTTTAAAATGTGCGTGAATCCCCGAAGATGGCGGCAAATTCACGAATTCATCCCTAAAATGGCGCAAATCGACGAGTTCACCCCAAGATGACAGCAAATCGCCGAATTATTGGAAAGTTGGCCATGTTTGTTCAATAATCATAATCATTTTTTAATACTGAAACTTTCTTCAAAAAGAAAACTTATCCAAATTTGTAAGAGTTAGGTATAGCGTTAGAAAACGAAATATTGTTGGAGTTACCAATACTTTTAATAGGTATTTAAGCAAATTTTGCGTTCTAAAACCCATTTACAGCGCATAATTTTTGTTCATGCTGAGAGGTATTTTTTCGTTTTAATGTATTTTCTGCATCCGATAGAAACATTGATTCAAGGATTACTCAAAATTATTAAGCCTAGGAAAACATGGAGATATCTTGTTTAAAAGCAATTTCGAAAATTTATTTATTTTTTTTTCAATTTAATTCTTCTCAATCTTACTTGTCAGTAAAGACAAATGCTTACAACACATAATATCACGTAAACTTTTGCTTGTACACACTAAAATTGATTATTATTTCACAAAACCCATTTATTTGCTAAAAAATAATTTCGTGATTCTTAGACTGAAATGTCAGCTCAACTCACCAACTGTTATACAGGGTTTTGCAATAATAAGAGCGCTACAAAAGTTTTTTTAAATAAAACAAAAACGGTTTTGGATATCAATGAAATTCTTTATTCCTGTGAAAGTACGTTCGATACCATTATGTATGGAACTCGACTTCTTTTGCATGGCCACCACGGGCACGCTTGCAGAAGTCCAGACGCTGAACCCAATTTTCGACGGTTTTCAAGCATAAATCGGCCGATACTGCTGCAATTTCACGTTCGATATTCGTACGAAGTTCATTAATCGTCGCTGGCTTGTTGGCATAGACCATAGACTTGACGTAGCCCCACAGGAAATAGTCTAACGGCGTCAAAGCGCACGACCGAGGCGGCCAAGCGACTGGACCATTTCGTGAGATAACACGTTCTCCAAACTTGGTTTCCAATAAATTGATTGTGACATTCGCTGTGTGGCTTGTGGCGCCATCCTGTTGGAACCACATGTCCTCCAAGTCCATATCATCTAATTGGGGCCAAAAATATTCGTTTATCATTGAACGGTAGCGATCCCCATTCACAGTAACGTGCCGGTCTTGATCATCACGGAAGAAGTACGGCCCGATGACGCCGCCGGCCCATAAACCACACCAAACCGTAATTTTTTCGGGATGCAATGATGACTCATGGAGTACGTGTGGATTGCTGCCTGACCAATACCGCATATTTTGTTTATTGACGAAGCCATCCAGCCAGAAATGAGCCTCATCGCTGAAGATGATTTTTCGATGAAAATCCGAATCATTTTCAAGTTGTTGCTCAGCCCAATTCACGAACATACGACGCTTCTGGTGGTCAAGCGGCTTCAGTTCTTGCGTCAATTTAATCTTGTAAGGATGTAGGCCAAGATCTTTCCGCAAAATTCGCCACAACGACGTCACAGAGATGCCCAACGCTTGAGAACGACGTGTGAGAGACACATTTGGGCTTTCTGCAACTGAAGCCTCAGCGGCAGCAATATTCTCGACACTACGGGCACTTCTTTGTCTCACTGGCACGGGAACATTTTGTCCTTGAGCTGGGTGGTCGCGTAGGCCTTCTTCTATCTAAGAAGAGTTTTCTTTTCAAGTTTTTGGCGTGACACTCAGGGAGGGTCCTAATTTTAAAAGCCGCGCTTTAAAAACGGATATTACCAAGAAATGGTATCCTGAAAATACGCCAATCGAGAATGTTTGACGCATTTCATTATCGCTCGTGTAAAATAGTGCAGATGGTTTGCGAGCATCCAACGTAGAGCTGGCAATGCGAGAAAACTGGATTCTGCAAATTTATCCCGCACATTTCTAAAGATTGTTCTTGCGACTTATTAATGGTAACGGCGAATACAAGACGAACAGAGAATTGAAGACGCTTAAATTCAAATGGCATATCAGGTGGACTCATTGAAATGCGAGGAATCAAAACGTCTTCGCCTTTGAATTTTCCATTCAAAATTGTTCTATCACATTTCCCAATATTTTTTTGACGGCAGGCCTGGTGTCGTTACATAGTTTTGGTTGGTTGATGTTGCGTAGCATAATAATCGGCGCTCCAATTCTTAGCTGCAATATGTGTGGTGCTATTCCTGGCAAATGAAGTGAATTTAAAAATTCTGTAGGATAATTCACCATTTCTGTACTGTTGTGCTACGTTTGGGAACACGCTATGAATTAGTTCTTCTTTTGATTGAGTAAAACGGCAATAATCGCTTGGTAGTGTTATCATTCCTGTATCTTTGTTGACTGACATTGCACCATCTTTCATTTTCAACAATTCATTTAAAAATTCAGCAGCTGATGGATCGTTGCAATTGAACGCGTACGTTTCTTTTTAGTGTGTGTGTTCTTACATTTCTCCACAGAATTGAAGATTTCAGGCATGCGTTTATTTCATCGGCAGCAGTGATTTAGGAATAAGTGGTAAAGTTTGTCTAAAATCTCCAGCTAACAGTATCAAAGCACCGCCAAATAATTGTTGATTTCCTTGCAGATCTTTCACTGTTCTATCCAATGCTAATGAGTTCTTTTAGATTACTTTTTTGTAGCTCAAAAACAAATGAAATGAACGAACGTTCTCGAACATTTTTGTGTACGTTTGTTTCAACAGAGACGCTACTCACAAATAAATACGCACGTCGAATGCATTTTTTTTGTATTCAGCTGTATGTATTGTATGTACCACAACGACAACAGTATCGCACCCAAAAATATCTCAATCGCCTTTGTACCGTAATTACCTACATTTAAAAACAAAAACCAACCAAATTGATTGGAAATTACGGGCGGAGGAGGGAAACATACCCATTTTGCCACTTAGATTTAACACAACTATTCTACAATACATAATCCTACCTATTTTGCAAAAGTTTGTTGGAAATAATATACACATGTATGTACATACATATGTACATATATTATTGATCAATCTGGTGTGGGCTACAACTAGGGGAAAGGAATAATGCGATTGATGTTGCTACCTGTGCAACTGCAGCCCCAATGATTAAAGGAGGCATAACTGGTCATTCTGCCTTTTAAGTCTGCACTTTGTAACATATCTAACGGCCGTATTATTCACTCGGTTTAAAAGATGGTTTATTTTAGACCGCGGTTAAAATATTTTTAGACCATCAAAAATTTAGATTCCGTATTATTCACTCGGGCCCCCTCATGCAGCTGACCTCCTCGCGGTGGGGGGCGGGCAACATGTCTGGGAAGTGCGGGTGGAGTAGCTGAATAGCTGATCTACCCGTACTCCCCAGATATGGCTAACGAAGCGCAAACCCCAATGATGACAAAAAGACAGAAGATAGCCTCGGATATTGCTAAGCCTGCTAAGTCAGGGCGCCCTTCGGAGCCAGGCCTAGGGGGTGGCAGTATGCGAGCGTCTGGTGGTCGGTTTGTCCCGCTCGGCAGCCGGCCGGGTTCAACCCGAAACGGCTACGAGCTCCCCGGCAATGGTCTCGCAAACCGTTACGGGGGTCAAAGGGGAGATGCGCTATGCTCCGATATGCTATGGACTTTCGGCTTTACGACAACGGCATCGACTTAGGATAGGCACATGGAACATTTCGTCGCTCACAGGAAAAGACCTTGAGCTTATTGGGGAGGCTACTAAATATCGACTAGATTTAGTTGGTATCTCCTCAACAAAGCAAAGGGGTTCTAGAACTGTGGGCCTTTTGGATGGGTGGAAACTCTTCATGTCAGGAGTAGCACCTTCAATGTCTGCTCAGGCGGGAGTGGGGATACTCACGAGTCCCAGGCTGACAGGCAGAGTACTGGAGTGGATACCATTGGGAGGGAGAGTTGCGATCTTAAAGCTTAAGCTTGAAAGGTCAACTCTGGCTCTGGTGCTCATGCGCCGAATCTGGAGTCGGAGTATGCAGCTTTCTTGGATGAAGTTGATGCCGCCTTAGAACAGGTGGCAGATATGGATTCTTATCTCCTGATGGGGGACTTCAATGCTCACGTGGGTGTGGACGTTATGACATGGGGAAGTGTGATTGGGGGGAACGGTGACCCGGATCAAAATGCGAACGGAGAGAAGTTGTTGGACTTTTGCTGTGCAAATGGCATGTCCATTATGAACACCTTCTTTCCGCACAAAAACATCCATAAATACACATGGTACTGTCAGAGTCTTCAGCAGAAATCTCTGATAGACTTCTTTGTGGTACCATTTTGTGTTAAAAGGATGGTTTGTGACGTTCGTGTTGTGAGAGGGGCTGAACTGTCAACTGATCATCACCTCGTGTTGTGCAAATTGTATCTCAACGATAAAGTACCTGTCCTACCAAAGTGTAAACCAAGGCTGGTGACACGCATACGGTGGGAGAGTTTACAGAACGATGAGATACGGGAGGAGTTTGCACGACAGGTATCCGAAAGGTTTGAACAAATTCCAACTCTTCCGATAAATGTAGAGGAAGAATGGCGGTTGTTTTCAACAGCAGTCATTGCCTCTGCAGGAGGTGTTTGCGGAGTGAAGCGGCTCGGTGTGGCGGCTGGTGGTGAGAAAAGAACTGCGTGGTTTAAAACACCCGGAGTTCAAGAAGCCATCAGAGAGAAGAAGGAAGCCTTCAAGGTGTGGATACACTTGGGGGATTCAGCTTCTCGAAACCGGTACATGGAGGAGCGAAGAACTTGCAAGCTGGCTGTTAAAGCAGCTAAGGAGCAGTATTGGAAGGAGTTCGGTGAGAAATTGGACTGTGACCACAGATCTGCAAACAAGGTGTTCTGGCAGACCATCCGCCGTCTCAGAGGAAGGAAGTTTAATATCATCGAAGGAGTCAAATCCAAAGATGGTGTACTTCTTTCCGATGAGAAGGACATCTTGCGCAGATGGAGCGAGCACTTTTCGGAGTTGCTAAATCCCGAACAGGGCACTGAGGATGGCAGACCCATAGTTTTGAGTAGGGCGGAGAATAGTCCCACCGTAGAGGAGGTGACTTTGGCGATTAAAGCACTAAAAGTCGGCAAATCTGCTGGTGTGGATGAAATCCGGCCAGAAATGCTCAAGGCTTTGGGTAAAGAGGGAGTGGAATGGCTCTCTCGTGTCATTAAAGTGGCCTGGGAATGCGGTGAAAAACCTAGTGATTGGCAAACTGGGGTGATTGTTCCTCTTTTTAAGAAAGGGGATAAGAGGGATTGCTCCAATTATAGGGGTATATCTCTTTTAAGTCTTCCCGGAAAAGTCTTTGCAAAGGTGTTGGAAACGCGTTCCAGAGCTGTGGTCGAGTCCCGGTTGGGCGATGAGCAGTGCGGCTTTCGTCCAGGTAGAAGCACAACCGACCAGCTGTTCACTCTCAGAATGGTACTTGAGAAGGCCTGGGAGTAGGCCAAACCTATCTACAGTTGTTTTGTGGATTTGGAGAAAGCATATGATCGGGTCCCTCGAGGTAAACTCTGGAGTGTATTGTAGGAGTACGGGATTGACGGTTCTCTTCTGAGGGCCATTCAATCTCTGTACACTAACTGTAAGAGCTGTGTTCGGGTGAACGGCGTTAAGTCGACATCTTTCATTGTGGGCGTTGGACTTCGCCAGGGGTGCGTTTTGCCACCTCTCCTTTTCATAGTGTATATGGATTGAATGTTACAGCGCAGCCTTGGTGAGGAACGTTTCGAATTGGGAGACTTAAGGATAAGTCATTTGCTTTTTGCTGATGACTTGGTCATCCTTACGTCCACCCAGACCGAACTTCAGCGCGCACTAGATAGGTTCATCGCCGTCTGTGTTGAAGCTGGGATGAAGGTAAACGTGAACAAATCAAAGGTAATGGTAATTTCCAGAACACCTGTTCAATGCACTCTGCATGTTAGTGGAGTTCCATTGAAACAGGTGGAGAAGTTTAAGTATCTCGGGGTCCTATTCACTAGTGATGGTAGGAGCAATACTGAATTATCCTGTAGGATTGGTCAGGCTGGAGCAATTTTGAGACAGCTTGGTCAATCTGTTATCAGGAGGGCCGAACTTGGCATCGAAGCTAAGTTGTCGGTCTTTAATTCAGTGTTTGTTCCGGCCCTCACCTATGGTCATGAGGTTTGGGTAATGACCGAAAGAATAAGATCGCGGATACAAGCTGCCGAAATAAGATTTCTTCGTTGTATTGCTGGGGTGACTCGACGAGATCGGGTAAGGAACACCAGAGTACGCGAGGCACTCAATGTCGAGCAGCTACTTCTTCGAACGGAGAGGTCCATACTTCGATGGTTTGGGCACGTCAAACGCATGTCCCCAACTCGGTTTCCAAGACGTGCTATGGAATTCGTGCCATCGGGCAGGCGTCCCCTGGGTAGGCCTAGGATGAGATGGTTGGACCAAGTCCGAAATCTCACCTCTACCCGTATGGGGATAGCCCCTGATGAGTTAGAGTCGATGGCGGAAGATCGGCAATTGTGGAGGGTCCACTTAAGCTCCCTAAACCCGCGACCCTCATAGTGGATAAGCGGGCCATTGGAAAATGATGATGATGATGATTATTCACTCGGTTTAAAAAATGAAAACCTCATTTTTTAAACCTGCTGTCAGATAAATCACTTCGAATTTAAACCGCACTTCGATGGCTGGTATCCGCTGATTTTTGTGAGGTTTAAATCAGTTTTCATCATATTTACTCATTTTCTTATCAGATTTTAACCAGTGCGTTAGGAAGTGAAGTGGATTTTTTTGCGTTGGTGGGATTTATGTTTTCTATTAGATTTATCTGACTATTTGTTTGTGTGTGTGTGTGTGGACTTTTTGGCTGTGTGTTTTGAGTCTTTTGTGCTATTCACGAGTATTCTCTTTCATGCATTTAGAAATGTATTTTCTACGTTAAATCAACAAAATAATGATGTCCTCTCCGTCGTCATCAGATGTGGGACACGTAGAACCTGCTCTATACAGGATACAGGAGCCTGCTCTTTGTTCTTATCAGTGCTACAATGCTAGTAATTATCGATATTATCTCTAATTGGCGGTATAGTCTCTTTGATCCTGATTGCCTATCTGTCTACACAAACCAGCTCTCATTTGACCGTGAAAATGAAAATAATCACAAAAAAACTTCTATTCGAAGGGTCAAAAGGTCTTTTTCTTAGGTTTAACATCGTTTTAGTACTCAAAATAAACTTAAATAAACCAAGCGCTTAAACCACGTAGACCGAGTGAATATGGCGTAGGTCGGTTTACATTTTCCGGGTTTTAAAAACTATAGTGCTTTTGGCTGGTGGCTTCAGACAGGCCAAACCTGTTGTGTCACGGGGACTCGACAAATGAAGTGAAGGCCTGTCTCAGTCATCCATCTGATAGCCCAATGGCATAGTCCTGCCATTGAGAGTTAGCATACATACGAGTCCATCTTCGACGTGACTTGAGCGCAAAGGAATTTTCTGACTTATTTCTTGATGTTGATGATGGGTAAAATAAATATGCCGAGTACATTTGCGATGTTTTGGGAGAGATTATTAATTTGACTAGCAGAATACAAAGTACCTAAACATTCATCAGTTTAAAGTTCATGGCTGAGCAATTGACTCAAATAAACGACTCAACCAATATCATCACCAATTTTCTACTGGTATGTACATATATATCTCTGGACTCGGGAATGAAACTCGAGGATGGTGCTCATTGACCTGTAGAGTTATTGCACGCTTTCGACCCACCACATCCTCAACCTCAAAATTGTTGCCCAATCTAAACCCTCCGAAAATGTGCAGATGAAGGCTTTGTACAAACAAGTAATCGAAGTCAGGATTTTTACAGGTCAATTAGCGAAAAAGAGTCTTCATCCCCCGCATTCCTCTGATCCCATCAGACTACCACTTTGAGTTCCAGCGTCTGCAATTTTCCATTGAGGTTTGCTACGCCATGAAAGTCTATACTTACTCATCAATGTCTTGAAACCCGGGAAGCATAAAGGTATAGGGTATAATGTGCCGTATTTCCACGCGGACGTAGTCTCAGGTATCAGCTAGTTTGTAATAAACAGCGAGGGTGCAACCATCACAGCGCGAATGGAATTTGCAATGCTTATGCTGTGGATCAGTAGTTCCCAACTGGTGGGGCATGGAGACTGTAAAGGGGAGGCGTGAACACAATTTAAATTGTAAATTTTTGATGCAAATTTCGAAGGCAGATGGGCAGATTTGTTGAAAACTGTGTTTTCTGCTTAAAGACTTGCACTATGCACTATCTGTTCTAGCGCGTGATTGAAGAAATCAAATTTCTTTTCCGAGGCCATCGCCTTGCAGAGGTCAATACGATGATTAGATACATTGGTATATGCAGCTTTGAAGTCGATGAAAATCTGGTAAGTCTCAACTTGAAATTCGTTTTGGTTTACCTTCGATTTGCGTGCCGTTAGCCACATTGCCGGTTAGCCACTTGCCGGTTAATTTGTTGCAAAAGGAGTTAGGTCGTTCACACAGTACGTTGGATATAAGCCTGTGTGCGATATTTACCAAGGATGTGTCCTGATAGTTCTTGAAAAACACGTAGAAGGGCCTGATAATTCATCGCTATACCGCGGAGGTTTTTTTTTTTTGTGTAGAGGACATACATATGTATTCGCATGTCTACATATTTTCGTTGTTTCAATCTTTACTTTTTTTTTTTTGCGTAGAGACAAAAGGGAAATTCCGACAAAAGGAAAATCAGTGTGGTTCACGATCAAATGCTTCTATGATCGTTATTTCGTTACAGAGCGAGGAAGTTATTTTTAAAATTGTGTTGAAAAATTGTAATAGTTTTTTTAAAAACCTACCTTGGATTTTTATGTGAGTATCCACCTAATTTTAAAAGAAATTTTATGGAATAAGTGCTAACTAAGAATTTATGTATTAGGATTAATTTAAAATATGTATGCCACAAAAAAAAAACCTTTGGAACTTTTTTCAACAAAAAAAAAACTCCAGTTCAATAGCAATTCTTAAAAAACAATTGACACGAAAACATTCATTGATCAAACTGCACGAAGATAGCCGATTTACGAGAAACGCGGTTCAGAGTCAAAGCAATAGTAGCCACTGACTGCAGTTACGGCGTTTGCTAGTAAAAACAAGGGTGTACACGGACGTAAGCAAATCGGCCAAAAACTCCTTGGTCTGTTTACGCATGACTATCAAGCCTTCTCAGTTGTTGAAGATAGTGACTTCAAAAATTTTGACAAAACTTTAAATCCATGGTATGAACTTCCCTCCAGAGAAACAATATCTAATGCACTATTACCGGCAGCACATAAAAAAGCTTATGTTAACATGAGTGCTTAAGTTTTAGAAATAAAATCAGTTACATTAATTGCAGATTGTTGGACTTCCTGCAATGCAGAAAGCTTTTTAGCAACTACAGCCCATCACATTGATGACAATTTTCAACCACAAAACTCGATTCTTAGAATGCATGTCAGTTCCACAAAGTCACCCCAGTTCAATGTTAAGCTCTGAAATAGAAAGGATTTATCAACGACTGGAATTTAAAAGATAAAATTTTAATGATGATTTCCAAAAACACAGCGAATAATAAGAAATCCATCAAAGAATTTAATCTACAACACCCCCTTCGGGTAGGGGTTAGAATTTACCCGAGGTAGGCATGCCTGTCGTAAGAGGCGACTAAAATCCACCCTCCGTATACCGAGTGTATAGATAATACAAAATATGCAATGAACAAAACTAAAGATATTACTACCCCAGGTGGTACTCCAGTTTTACTGGAAAATCCACCCTCTTCGGAGGTCGGCTCTTTGGATTCTGGGGAGAGCCATTTATTGCGTTTATGCAACCCTTTTGGCAAAAGCTCAAGGGTATCGAGATCACCACCACCGCAATCTCAAACAATTACGTGCGGAACCAGAAGTCCGACGACATCGGAAGTGTCGGCGCACGAACAAAGGACTTCGGCGAAAACAAAAGGCCTGAGGGAGGAAAACATAGAACTCCGCGCCAGGCTAACTAAGATGGAACTGCTCTGCGAAGAACTCAAAAAAGAGCTAGAGAAACTTAAAAACAAAGATTCTCGAAGAGGTACAAAGAATACATCGCAACCTAGTTCTGAAGCTTCATCGAGCTCGAACTGTACCGGCAAAGTTATTTACGAAACGGACGAAGAAGAATTAAGGCACGAAACTGACTGGATTTTACAGAAACGACCAGGCAAGAAACGGAAAGCCGGTTCTTCACCCGAAATCGTAACACAAAAAGAAGCAACGGAAAACGAGCCGGGAAAAAAAGAAAGGAAAGACCTGACAATCGTTCTAAGCGAGGTAAACCGAAATGCTAAGCAAACGCCACCACCTCCAATTTACGTTATCGGGATTGCGAACTACAGTCAACTGCAAACTATCCTGAAGACATCGTTGCAAACCGATTATATTGTAACATCGCGCAGTAACAATACGTGGAAAGTCAGTGTCAAAGACGCTGACAGCTACCGCTTGTTATCTCAAAAATTAAATGCCGAGAAAATCCAGTGGTATACCTACGAGAACAAGTCGGAAAGGCCGATACGTGTCGTGGCTAGAGGACTTCATGCCTCGTGCTCAAAAGAAGATGTAGTCAGTGATTTAAGAAATAGACACTTTAAAATTGCTGATGCTGTCAATATCGTTAAACGGGAGAAGCAATTATCGAAAGGTGAGGAAACTACGGTCAAGCGCGGCCTACCGCTTCTTATGTTAACCTTCGATAAAACCGAAAAAATAGAAAAAATCTATGAAATAAAGACGATTCTCAACATCGTAGTTAAGATTGAGCCTTTGCGCAAGAACTCAAGAATAATCCCGCAGTGCAAACGCTGCCAAGGATTCAATCACACGCAGACGTATTGTCAGAAAGAGCCGCGATGTGTAAAATGCGCCGGAAGTCACCTCTCCAAAGACTGTGGAGTAAGTAAACAAACCTCTGCAATGTGTAGTAATTGCAAAGGAAAACACCCGGCTAACTATCGAGGCTGCGAAGTAGCCAAAGAGCTACAAAAAAGGCGTGATCAATTATTAAAGCCTCAAAATCAGCACTCGAAACCGAGAAGTGCGGTAAAGCTTAAGAGCGGTAAAAACAAAATATCAATAGCAAAAGACACGCCTTCGGTCTCTGGTCACAAGAGTACTCAGAAAGAAGTGACAAAAGAAAAGCTATTGGACTCTGGACGTCGGACAACAAACCCGCAAACATACGCCCAAGCCGCGGCGTCAGAAAATGGAAGAATCGTCCAGTGGATCCTGTATCTCAAGTTTTTTCTGTTATTCTTACAAAACTTGAGGAACAATGTAAAATAAATAAGCTTATTTTCGAGAGGTTAGGCAAGATCGAAAATAATTGCCGAAAAACGCGCACCCGAACAAGAACATGAACATGAAACGAATGCTCAAAATACTAACATGGAATGCAAACGGACTTCTACAAAAAACTGACGAGTTAGAAATGTTCATACAAAAAGAAGATATTGACATATGCTTGATCTCAGAAACCCATTTAAAGAAGACATCGCATGCAAATATAAGAGGCTACAGTGACTATCACGCTTGTCACCCATCGGAAAAGGCAAGAGGCGGATCATCTTTGTATATAAAAGACTCCATCGAGCACTAGGAAGACCTAAAAATAGAGCTTGAAACTATGCAAGTTAGCACGGTACGGGTAAAAAGTAGACAACATTTTTTTACATCTCATCTATTTACTGTCCACCGCGATGCGAGCTTGAAAAAACTGATTTCACAGATATATTTAACTCGCTTAGACCTAATTTTGTCATTGGCGGCGATTTTAATGCGAAGCACACATTCTGGGGCTCAAGATGCATCTCACGAAAAGGTAGAGCGCTCTATGAAGCGGGTATGGATCACAGTTGTGACTTCCATTCGACGGGAATACCGACATACTGGCCGGCTGATACCACGAAAATACCTGATCTAATCGATTTCTTCATTATAAAGGAATTCACTTAAAAGTTGACGAAAGCTTTGACCTTTCCTCTGACCATTCTCCAGTTATTCTGACGATAAGCAAAACCCTAAATAAAAAACAAGAATTAGCGAGACTTACTGGCAGAAATACTAATTGGGAAGGCTTCAGGAAAGAAGTCGAAGAGAACGCTGACTTAAGAATACCACTTAAAACGCCCTATGAACTCGAAATCGCTTCGTCGAAATCGTGCAGTGTGCCGGGTGGAATAATACTTCCCACGAAAGAAAGAAGCACACAAATTGCGGCTTAAAATATCCACCGGAAATAAAAGAAATTATAAGGGAAAAAAGGAAAGCGCGTAAGAAATGGCAACAAAGTCGTGCTCCACAGCATAAAGCGCACTTAAACCGACTGAGTAATGTATTGAAACAGACTATAAGCAATTTTAAAAACCGTGCAATAGGGACCTACCTCGAAAACTTAACCGCTGAAAAAGAATCCAATTATTCGCTTTGGAAAGCCTTAAAAGGCACCAAAAGACCAAAAATCCCTACGCCGCCAATCAAGAATAGTAATGACGAATGGGCGAAGGGAGACAAAGAAAAAGCGGATATTTTCGCCGCCCATCTGGAAGACACATTTAAGCCATTCGATGGCCGAGCACTTATTCGAAAAACCGAACGCGAGATAACACCTAACACTTACACAATAACAAGTGCAACGCTAGCGGAACTCACGCAAGAAATAAAAAAACTAAAACCCAAAAAAGCTCCTGGTTACGACCTAATAACGGGGGAAGTCTTAAAAATGCTGCCTAGGAAAGTCCTAATCAAGCTTCTCTATATTATAAATGCTGCGCTTAGATTAGAAAATGTCCCGAGCCAATGGAAAATTGCGGAGGTCATAATGATACTAAAACCAGGAAAACCGCCGAGTGACAAGAAATCCTATAGACCCATTTCGCTGCTCCCAATTATTTCTAAAATCTTCGAGAGAATATTGCTCAAGCGATTACAGCCGATCATCGACGAACAGAATCTTATCCCTGATCACCAGTTTGGGTTCAGAACCAAACACCCAACTATTGATCAGGTGCATAGAATCACTGACGTAATAGAAAAAGCTCTTGAAGAAAAAAAGATCTGCTCAAGCGTATTTCTTGATGTCTCGCAAGCCTTTGATAAGGTGTGGCATGAAGGCTTGAAGTTTAAATTACGCCAGGTTCTGCCTGCACGCCTATATAATATACTGACAACATATCTCGGGAATAGACTCTTCCGTGTCAGACACGGAAACGAATATTCGCAGTTTAAAGAAATTACAGCCGGCGTACTTCAAGGAAGTATCCTTGGCCCGCTTCTGTATCTTCTGTATACCCGTGATATACCGCAAGAAGAAGACACCGTTCTAGCTACGTTTGCCGATGACACTGCTATTTTAGCAATTGGCAAAACGATCGAAGAAACGACAGATAAACTAAAAAACGCTGTGAATAGTGTAAACGAATGGACAAAGGCTTGGCGGATCGCCCTTAACGAAACCAAATCTGTCCATGTAAACTTCACTTACAAGAAAACGAAAAGTTTACCTATCCTTATAAACTCGGTTCGTATTCCCTTCGATAACGAGGCTAAATACCTCGGAATGACACTCGACGCTAAATTAAAATGGAAGTCGCATACGAAAAAGAAACGTAAAGAACTCGATAACAAGTTCAGAGAAATGTATTGGTTACTTGGGAAAAATTCCAAGCTTAATACTGAGAACAAGCTGCTGATATATAAGCAAGTGCTAAAGCCGGTGTGGACATATGGTATACAACTCTGGGGTTGTACCAAAAAAACAAACGCCAATATTTTACAAACTTTTGAAAATAAAGTGCTAAGAGAAATTGTCAATGCACCGTGGTACGTAAGAAATGATGATATACATAGAGATCTCGGAATTCCTACAATCGAAAATGAAATTAAAAACTTCGCGCGAAAGCACAAAAATCGAATAAACGAACACGTAAATAATACAGTCCTACAACTTCTGGACGAAAGAAATGTATTGCGCCGTCTACAAAGGACCAAACCTTTTGACTTAGCACGATAAAAATTAACCGCGCCTAAATAGCGGAACATGCAGGAACTTTCATTGGAGAGGCACCTGCCAAACGTCTCTATTTCGTGATAAAAAAATTGCTTGATAAGTCCTTACTTAGTTGTAGTAACTAACAAGTTTATATCGAAGTTAGGTGTTTTTTAGTGATTAAGAATCTCACACTACTATGAGCACGCGTCTGCGGTCCTCATAGTGTCTATGCAAGATTTTCACCTACCGCCGATGTTCAAAAACAGTTCTGGAACTCTGACTAAAATTCGGACCATCGTGTTATTTTTTTAAACGGAGTACTGCATCATCTGCAAATGAACACATGAACAGAGAGCCAAAAAAAGTTATATGTAATTGATGTTAGTACAAGATGGAATTTGACATTTTATACGATACAGCATTTTGTTGACCTCAAAGAACCTCTTAGATGTACAGTGGCAATTTTAAACAAAGATTTACCAATAATATCTGCGGCAGAGTGGCAATTAATGAAGGAATTAATAGAAATTTTAAAACCTTTGGAAAACCTTACAAAAGTGATAAGTGCTGAAAAAAATACCACAACTTCCTTTGTCATACTATTAATGGATGGAATTGAAAATATTTACAACAATTAAAAAAATCGTAATGATTTCAGAACCACATCTAAAACAGTTGTCGACTCTATTTTAGAAGGAATTCGTGGTATATTTGCTGGCTTCAAACACAGCAATTCGCTGGTTTTTACAACGTTCTTGGCCCATGGCTTAAGTATTTCGGTTTTCATGTGACCAAATTGCAGAAAGAGTTAAGCAGAATGCTATTTCTCTTATAACCAATTACATAGAAATTGAAAATATTGAAACCAGCATAACGGACGACAATACCGTTAATCAGACGACTGCACTTAACAGAAATTATATTCTATTCTGCTATTTGATCAGGATAGTACGAAAAAATTGCATCCCCGTTGCTATATTTCTTACTAAAATATTAAAATGTCATCGATCACAAGCAAGGTGAATATTGACAGCCTCCAAAAGCTCACTGAAGTTATTCGCGCTTACAAGCATGAGGATGGGAATGGAACAAATCAACTGCAACAAAATGCCAGTGGTTCACAAACCAACGTTTAGATCCAGTTATTCTTCAACTTTTGATTTTCATTTTCATTTGCAAATACTTGAATTAGGTAAATTTTTAAAAATTTTAGCTAGCTTTTCCAAATTAGTTTTAATTAATTATTTACTTTGTTGTTGTTCTTTCTGTTGTTTTCTTTGTTTGTGTGCAAGTTTCTTGTTAGTCGCTGCCTGCCTGTCGATCGCCTTCCCTTTTTGCTGTTATAAGCATGAGCGGAGAACAAAGTGAAACCGTAAGCGATTTTCCAATTCCTTATAGTAGTGATAGCAACCCTTTTCACAAAACTGAGTTGATGCTTAATGTTTTTTGTAGAAGGCATTCTATTCTCTCTGTTTGTCACATCAACGCACAGAGCTTTGGTAAGGAAAAAGTTGATGTTATTTGTATATCCAAGACATGGCTTTGCTCAAACTTTAGCAATAAAACAATAAGTTTAAGGGAGTACAAGATATATCGCGCCGACAGAGTCGAAAAAGGAGGTGGTGGTGTAGCAATTTTTGATAAGACCTGCATACAATATGAGCCCTTGCATACATCTGTGGTCGACGATATACTTGAGTACCTCTTTATTGAAGTCGTGTGTGGACTAGATAAATACTTGGTAGGACTTGTTCAAAACCCACCAAAAATTTTCAACTCTGCTAATATTACTAATCTGCTTGAAAGCATATCAGC
Source organism: Matsumyia berberina (assembly GCA_917880715.2). Taxonomy (NCBI): domain Eukaryota; kingdom Metazoa; phylum Arthropoda; class Insecta; order Diptera; family Syrphidae; genus Matsumyia; species Matsumyia berberina. The sequence goes on from OU862870.1 coordinate 94,392,047, forward strand.
ACGTCATAGTAATATACTGCTGTGCGGCGATCTTAACATTAACCTTCTGGATAACAGAAATCCTAATGTCGACCGGTTTGTTAATAATATAAGATCTCTACGACTGTCTCTAGTGAATTACTCAACACCGACTCATTTTAGTAGCAGCAACTCTACCCTGTTAGACTTATTCATCGTTAGCGATATAAGTCGAGTCGTTTTTTATGGTCAACTGGATGTCCCGGGGTTTTCAAAGCATGATGAAATCCGACATTTCAGGGATGACAAACCTCTCGGCCGCAAGCAGCTAGCCTAGTTCGACCAGCGACCACGGTCACTACTGTTAAGCTTTTCATTAAATTCTAAGTAGAGGACTTCATTTATGCAACTCGTGTTTAAAACCAGCCTTCATTGTCCGCAACAGGTAAAAATTCTTGGAAATCATTCTTGCCTCCGATCATACTTTCCATATAATTAAAGACTAGAGGGCCTAAGAAGGACGATCTTTTTTTAAATTGTTGCTTCCTTTCTTGTTCCTTTACAGGGAAAGACTAAAAATGTCTCTTTCCTCTGATATACCTCAAATACCAAGGAGAAAAACGAACTTGATCTGATAGTATTATAGATTGTAGATAAAAGAGTTCAAGCCCCAGCCATGTCCACCAAACATTTTTCGCGGTACTACCTCTCGTCGGAAAATGATGAACCTCTGCGAGTATAATTTGTCATGAAAAAGCTATTCAATTCGACGTTCGGAGTCGGCAATATTTTGTAGGTCCCTTTCATTCGTGCGAAAAATGTAACAGGCACAACATGCGAGAGGCCTGTAAGGCCTTGGCTCATCCCGAGCTGTCGCGCTAGGTACTTATTTTTATTTTCTTTTTTTCCAGTACAAGAGAATTTTCCTTTCGCGGCCGGCCAGTGACTTCTGCGCACGACGTGATCTCGGATAGTAAACCGGTTCTTCGTGAGCGCTCTTGGCTTAGTCCTCTACTCCCTGAGAAGAGTACCCAGGCGTCACGGTTACCTAATTGGTTCTTCGTGGGCGATCTTTGCATAGTCCCCTACTCCCTGAGAAAATGACTCAGGCGATGAGATAAGTGGGCCACATGAGCTTAATACTCGTCGTTATTTCATCTTTCGGCTATCTGGGGCACTCTGAAGAAGTGGCGATGCATTTTCGCCCACCCTCTCCAACAGAAGGCAGGCTGGGTAGAAAAATTCTACTTAAGCATCTCCTTACATCTATTTCAGGTAGATTAAGGAAGTCTTGCCATGGCTTAAATGTCATGGTATATCTAATTTGGATTTTAACATTTTCATGAACATACAAGTCGTAATTTAGTCCAAGGAATCGTGCTCTTCATTTCAAACATCGCTTTAGTTTGCCGCTCATTTCCTAAGGAGATGACGAAGCCACCGAGACATTCCGGGAAAATGCAGGGCTGACGAAATCGCTGGAATATGTGTTAACATTTAATTCGGTTATATATACATATGTACAATGGATGCTGTAACAAAAACCAATCGATGATGTAATGGACTTTGCATTAGGATCCTTTGCATTTCTTTTGCCAAAATCAACTTCGTTATCGTACTTACACGCCAAAATATAAGGTCTCTTTATAAGGTCAATATTAAAGTCCGAAAAAAATAAGGGAGATCATATTTTGTTATAAAAGTATCAACACTCTCAGACCTTACCTTGCTTTTTAAAACCTTGAAAGCATCGAACACTTCATTGAACTAGGGCCCGTAACACAACCGGACAAGTTGTTGAAATTCACTTTTTCTACAAGTACATACTTGTCGGGTTGTGGCGACTTTTGCATTCGTAGATTTGCACGAACAATTTTCTGCATACACACCTTAACCCTTATGATAACATACATTCTTATACCCTGTCTCTCCCGTGGCGAGTACCTGGGTACTCATGCAAAACTTTTTTGCATTCGGGTGAATTTTATTACCGTTTATTTGCTAATGCGCGTAAATAAGAGTTTTTTTTTTAATTTTGTAACAAACACAAAGTATTTCATTAAAGGGTAAAGGAGTTTTCCAATGCTCGTGGTGGTTAGCAACATTTTATTCCATAACCAATCATAAAAAAAATTAAAATTTTGGTTTAGTAAAACGATTCAGTCGCTGGTATTACTATTTCATTTGAGTCCTCGAAGTCTAAGAGTTCAGTTAATTTAGCAGTAAGAAGTGCCCATAATGGAAGTAAATCCAAATGCATGTGCAGCTGGACCAAGTGGTATTGTTGCACCTAATGTTCGATCAAGTCGATTTGATTTGATTTTTACGGACGAAATGAAACTCATTATAATCCGGAAACAAATCGCAAAGCGATGCAGTGTACGTTTGAGTATAATCAGGCCAATCCGGAGAAAAAAAAATATTTGGAAGCCTTTATCATTGGAAGATCTCAACGCATTTTTCGGAATCTTAATTGTTGCTGGTGTTCACCATTCCAATAAAGAGCATGTTAATGAATTGTGGAAATCCGATGCATTACCTACTATAGAGTAGGTCAAGGTTTCAGAAGATTCAAAAATACATTCTGCTTGATAATATCAATTCACGTGCGGATAGACAAGAAAATGACAAGGCAGCTCCGATAAGAGACCTGTGGATAATGCTAAATCACAGTTTTCGGCAAAATATGGAATAAAAGTATTTTGGATAGCAGATTCAAAAACCGCTTCTCCATTGCAGGGAATTGTTTATACAGGTGGAGTTTTTGTCTCTTAGCTTTTCTTTATATAAATACAATAAATGTTTGTATTTAGGTACGTATATTTTTACAGGCAAAGAAATAAGTCAGATGTGGCAAACAAACATTGGAGAAAATGTTGTAATGAAGGAAAAATAAACCGTATATTCCGAAGAACTTGCTGCCTTCCAAAGAAAGAAAGGTTTTGACTACCATTTTTGCCTTTCGCAATCAAGGGACTCTCTGTTCATACGTACCAAAGAGAAATAAAGCTGTGATACTGCTGTCAAGTACGCACATGTCTCCAGAAATTGGACCAACAGAAGACAAAAAACCGGAAATTATTCCGTTTTATAATGCCACAAAAGTTTTATAATGACAAAACGGATAAAATGGTTTCGCAATATACAACAAAGCAAAGAACTAATCGTTGGCCGTTAGCATTTTTTTATAACATTTTGGATGTAGCATGCTTGGCATCTTATATTATTTTACCGACAATAATTCAGAGATACCTCCTAAAACTGATCAACACAGGCTGTTTTTGAAAAAAGTTAGGAAAAGGTTAATGTCTTCCATCAGTAATACAATGGAGCCAGGAAGTAGCTGTTATTTGGTTTTACTTTATAAAAACGGCTATGGAGAATGTTCTTGGCATAAAAATTAGTTCTCCACCTCTACCTCCGCAAACGTCCAATCAAGAACGAGATAATACTAGACGAATAAAATGCAAAGGTTATTGCCAAATATGTAAAACTTCGGATGCTAAGCGAAGAAGAAAGACACGTAAAAGATGTGAAAAAAGTAGCAATCCAACTTGTGATGAACACACAAATAAACCACCTGTTATATGTAACAACAGTACAAATGTTTAAGCCTTTACTTTTGTTATTTTGTCTTAGAAATAAACGCATTTAATAAAGCAATAATAAAAAAATGTCTTCTCAAAAAACTAATTTACACACAAAATTAAAGTGAGTACCCGGGTGCTCCGTGCGGGAGACATAGGGGGCACTTTCTTAAAAGTTAAAAAAAACAGTTTGCTCTAAATATTTTTTTTCTTTTTTTGCTATTTATCGTTGGAAATTATTAGTTGTAAGATGTCAAGAAAGCTCAAGAAAAAAAAATTGAGTTTTGTAGAAATGGTGACACTTCAAACACGAAAAAGTACCCGGGTACTCGGTATGGTACCATAAGGGTTAAGTTAGGTGATCTACAAGCAGGCGCTAACAATTTGTGCAATTCCGGGCCTGAATATCAAAAAATCAGTCAAATTAATCTAATTTAATTTTCATTGTCATGGCTGTGTCGCAAAGCTTAGGTGTGAGAGAACATCAGAATTGTACGTTTTTATTTCCCTAGTTTTTGTTTTTCTCCTTCGCACTTTTACTTCCCCTATCAGTCAGCGCTTTACATTAAACTTGAACGTGTATGTACATATGTACGCAGATAATAATAAGTTTGGTTAAAATTTAATTTCAATTCCAATCCGAATTCTTTCAATGATGCGTGGTTTCGGTTTCATCCACTGCATACAATATGTATCGACTGTGTATGTAAAGTATTAAACTTGGTGCCCAAATAAACCAGAACTGGTGACTCGACTACGGTAACACTTGGATGGGCCTAGTTATGCGCATACCGTGGATTAAGTGGCTACAACGAGCATCCATTGAAGTTCTCAGCACAAACAAACAAAAGCTAATGGCATCCACACATACAAATATATAAAAGCAAAACAAGCTTGTTACCAAACTCGCTTTGCGTTCATGCCCAACAAGTGTGGGTGGGAACGAATTTGCCTGTCCCTGTTGCCGAACTGATCGGGGGTATAAAATCCGACTTCGCATTTTGGCCAAGCATCATTCAAACGGTTGTCTCGCGGTGAAGTTATTTAGCAACACAGCGATGGCCATTAAAGTAAGCGAGTTATATCGTATCACATCAAAGGATATAGTCTATTTACATATGTATAATTTCTGTTTAATTTTTGTTAGGTGTTCAGTGTTTTTTCCCTACTTGTGTGTAGCACAGCCTCTCACTATACTTACGACTACAGTCCGGTATATCATCAGCAGCCAATCGCATATGTCCAACAGCCCAATATCTACCATGCAACACCTGTGGCAGCACCAGTTACGCCAGTTGCTACTTTAGCTGCTGCACCAGCTGTATTTCCTGCACTACGACAAGTGGAATATGCTTCAATTCCAGCCAAATACGATTTTTCTTATGGGGTACACGACTCTTTGACTGGAGATATCAAGAGCCAGAAGGAGTCGCGTGACGGAGGCAATGTGCGAGGATCTTACAGCCTGATCGACTCCGATGGATACAAGCGTACTGTCACCTATACCGCCGATGATATAAATGGATTTAATGCCATCGTTCAAAGAGAACCCTTAATAGGGCTTGCCTCTCCGATTGCGGCAGCTCATTATCCTCAGTCACAATATCTGCCGGTTCCTCAACCTCCGGCTCAAATTCAAGTCCCGGAACCAGTCGCCTCAGAGCCTGCGTCGGTGCCCGTACCAGTTGAAGAGCCCTCCCGTGTAGAACAGGCTATCGATGACTCTGAAATTGAACCACAGCCAATGGAAATTCCTCAATCGGAAAATGACAGCTTTCAGCTTAACCCTCAGTCAGATGATGATAGCGAAGTTATCGAAGCATTTGGTGCTGCCAGGAGCATTTCAGAAAACTCAATCAGCAGCACAGAGAGCAACCTGAATCAAGAAGAAGTGCCACCACAAGAGCAGCAATCTTGAACAAGCAGAGAGCAGAGGAGAGTCGGCCAAGCCTCTCACTTTCAAAACCGAAATGTAAAGAAATTGTGATTGTTAAACATGCACACCACTAAATATATCTATACACCTAAACCCGAATGAATAAAAAAATATGTAGGTAAATATATCAAAACGTAAGAGTGAAACACTTTTCTTCGCCGACTACTTGAGAACAGCCCACAATTAGAATGCTTTGTTTACCCGAGCTAAAAGGTGGCCACTCAGTAGCTTTCGCACCACTAGAGAAGAGAGATGAGAGTACCTGAAGATACTTTTGAATCCACTACAGCACCTGTAAAGCTTGTAAAACAGATTAAGTTCCACCGGTCGTTATACTTTTTTTTCCAGCAGCACAGTTTTACTTTCGTCTGGACAAGTGTAACACGCGATAATTATTATGCAAGTGATGGGAGAGTAGCTTCGCGAAGAGGATGAGGAATATTAATTTTTTCGAACGACTTATGGGTCACTGCTGGCGAAGCAAATTAATTTATTTATTCAGGGAAATCTGGTTAATTTGCAGAGTGCTTGCTTAGTTGAACAATTGAGTGGCGAGATTTGAGAGATTATTAAATTTAATGCAAAAAACGTAATATTAGTTGTGGATTTGGGTTGAGTACTGCTATCTGATATCGCTGAATGGTTACTCTATGATGTAATCAGGAGCAGAGTTGGGTTAAATATACATACTTAGGCATATACGTAGGCAGTGTAATCATCAGTTTTCAGATTTCTTACTTACTTAAGGTGGCGCTACAGTCCGGCGTAGACCTGAGCCTCAACCAACAAGCGTCGCCAGCGATCTCGATCTTTAGCCAGCTGTCTCCAGTTTCGCACGAAGAGTTGGTTGAGGTCCCCTTCCACTTGCGTGCGCCACCTGAGTCGCGGTCTTCCTCTACTGCGCTGACCCTCGGGTGTGGATTCGAAGATTTTCCGAGCCGGAGCATTGGTGTCCATCCGCTCTACATGACCCAGCAACCTCAGTCGTTGGACCTTCACTCTTCTGGCTAAGTCGATGTCGCTGTACAGCCCGTACAGTTCGTCGTTGTATCTCCTCCTCCACTCCCCGTCTATGCAGACGGGACCAAAAATCACCCGAAGAATTTTCCTCTCGAAGCAGCCAAGAGCAACCTCATCCGCTTTTGACAGAGTCCATGCCTCTGCCCCGTAGATCAGAACTGGGATGATAAAGGTATTATAAAGGGTCACCTTAGTTTTTCGAGAGAGGGCTTTGCTACTCAATTGCCTTTTTAGCCCAAAGAAACAGCGATTGGCAAGAGTTATTCTTCGCTTAATCTCAGCGCCGGTGTCATTGTCTGAATTTATAGCGGAGCCTAGGTAGACAAAGTCCTTAACTACCTCGAAGTTATAACTGTCTATTGTGACGTTCTCAAGACGTCGCTTTTGGGTGTCCTTTCTTGCTGGCAGCATATACTTCGTCTCATTGACCGCTAAACCCATATTCACCGCTTCCGTCTCAATACTCAGAAACGCGCCATTGACATCTCGCTGCGTTTTTCCGATTATGTCAATATCGTCGGCGTATGCGAGTAGTTGGACGGACTTTTGAAAGATTGTGCCTATGGTGTTGGCGCGTGAGTTTTGCACAACTCTTTCAAGAACGAAGTTAAAGAAGTCCCATGACAGCGCGTCGCCTTGCCTAAATCCTTTCTTGACATCAAAGCTTTCGGTGAGGTCTTGACCGATCTTGATGGAGCAGCGTGCATTCCCCATCGTCATCCTGCACAAACGGACGAGTTTGGCACGGATGTCATAAAGCTCTGTACAGTTCGTCTCTATAGATGCTGTCGTATGCTGCTTTCAAATCGATGAAAAGGTGGTGGGTATCGCTTTCAAGTGCCTGGGCTTTTTCCAAGATCTGTCGCAGTCTGAATATTTGGTCAATGGTGGACTTTCTTGGCCTGAAACCACACTGATATGAACTAATCAGGTTGTTGACAAACGGCTTCAGGCGTTCACACAACACAGCAGATAAAATCTTGTAAGCAATATTAAGAAGACTGATGCCGCTGTAGTTGGCGAAGTTCAAAGGGTCTCCTTTCTTGCTGAGGTTCCATTCATCGGGCATACTTTCCTCCGACCATATTTTACAGATGAGTTGGTGCATGCTCCTTACCAAGTCATCGCCTGCTGCTTTGAACAGCTCGGCAGCTAGGCCGTCAGCTCCAGCAGCTTTGTTGGACTTGAGCTTCGATATGGTTATCTTCACCTTGTTCAGGTCGGGTGGACGGTATTGTTGGTCTTCCTCATCCAGGTTGAATGGTTCATTCTGTCTGACAGTGGGATTTGATTCGTCGTCGCCGTTAAACAGTCTGCAGAAGTAGAAGTTTTTCCAAATCCAAGTCGACGCGTCGACTGCGATTCTACTACGATGTTCCCTTGTTCATCCTCGCAGGCCTCGGTTCAGGCTCCATACCCCTGACAGGTTCTATTTACCATTTGGTTAAATCTCCAAATCTCATTCCTGCTGTAGCATCTCTCTATTTCCTCGATCGCGGGCTTCTCATGCTCCTTCTTTTTCCTCCTGAAAAGCTTGTGTTCGTTTCTCCTGCTCTGCCCGTAGAGCTCGCGAACAGCTCAGGTCCTTCTATGCAGCGCCGCTTTGTATGTCTCTTTTTTCGCTACATGTGCTTACAGGCACTCGTCGTCAAACCAGAGGTTTCGTTGTGGTGGTCGAGTGAAACCCAGCATATCAGAGGCGGCATCTCTGATGGCTTTTTGGCAATGTTGCCACTGGTCTTCAATACTTGATGCTGGCGGCATAGGGCCTCTTGAGAGATTGAGAGAGACTCGATCGGAAAAGGATCTGGTGATTTCTTGCGATTGCAGCCTTCCGACGTCAAACTTCCTCACAGTATTCCCTTGTCTTGGCGGTGTTCGGGATATCCGCAGTCGTACCTTGGCTACAACAAGGTAGTGGTCCGAGTCAATGTTGGCCCCTCGGAACGTTCGGACATCCATAATACTGGAGGAGTGTCTTGCGTCGATCGCAATGTGGTCAATCTGGTTAACGGTTGATTGATTAGGAGATCTCCATGTTCCTTTGTGGATATCGAGATGTGGGAACCGCGTACTAGCTACGACAACGTTCCGCCCCGCAGCAAAGTCGACCAGCCTGAGCAAAGTCGACCAGCGCACATATCAGGCTAATGTTGCCGAATTCAGCCTTGATGCGGATTGTTGTGAGGCGCTCGCTCTTATACCTGAAGTTTAGGACTTCTTGCCTAAGTCTGCCTCCAACGACAAATCCACATCCAAATAAACGCTGCTTTTGCTGTCGGTAACAATCGCCGTAGTATATATCGAAGTTTTCCATCCTCTCTTTGCCCGGCCAATCCCATCGTAATTCTTGGATGGCAGTGATGTCTGCTTTGCAGCAGTTGAGGGCCTCCGTTAATGTTCGGCTGCACGCGGTCTGTTAAGGGACCATTCCAAGTGCAAATCCGAAATTCATTGTCCTTAGTTCGTTTGCATGGGTTGTCATCAGTGAATCCGTCCGTATCCGAGGCTTGTTGTTGCTTCGTAACTACTGTGTTTTTCCATGGCAGGGCAGTAATCTCGGGGCGCAACCCCCAACCTGGAGAACTAGGTTCAGTAAAGAAAACTCATATGACTAGGGGCCGGTTTACCCGATGTCGGTAACCCACTTCGAGGATGTAAGCGCTGCCGTTGGCCCCTGTAGAGCTCATCCGCCACCATCTCTTTTCCAAGACCCCAACCGATTCTTGGAAATCCTTGTAGACGCCACCGTTGATTCCGTCTAGAGAATTGTTCCGCTGTCGTGTTTATAATGCTACAATTTCTTTCTTCTGGTCAACACTCGCGCTTATAAGTTTAGCAAGTTGAGTCCGCATGGACCACAATCAGTACCCAGTGGCTACCGCAAGGAGGTAAAATAAGTACAATCAGAGTCTACCCTAATACTACAACACCCAATCACCAATTCCATGCATAAAGCTCCAACTTACTGCTCTGCATTACTTCTCTAGTAAATTTCTGCAAGATCTTGGCCGCTGGTATCTCATCACTTTGTATGTCTAACATTTTGAATAAGAACTTGACCTTTTTTACAATAATGCTTTTGATGGGATACATATTTATATTTATATACGAAGGATCACAGAGATCTCACGAGATATTACACGAAAATCAAATAAGTGAAAGATGTGTGCTCAGGTATTTACATATGCACAAAAATCATAGAGATTAGCACCTGATTGATTAACAAAAATCAGCGAGTAACTTGTATATTGATCTAATGAATCAATATTAACTTAGCAGATAAATAATCGAATAGACAGAATTGATACAAATTGGGTTCTAGAAATTTCAGATCCGGCAAGCCAATAAGAAGAATTTTTGAAATAAACAGAAGCGTTGTTTTAAAATCAATATGCTATCCCAAGGAGAAGTTGTTCTAACCCGACTGCAAAAAATACCTATATTCTCTGGAAACGAAGAACGTGGATCCAGCACATTGACTTCATGACAGGACAAGTACACCCACAGTACATACAAATTGCAAGGTTAACAATCTACGATAAAATAAAAGGAGGTGCCGCAAGAACAATGAGAAGATTGCCCCCAGGATCAACTTGGATCACTATAAGAGAAACGCTGAAACAAGACTGCGGAATAAAAGAAAGCTTCACACAGCTTTGGGAACAAGTGCACAGTAATGTTAACGAACTTTATTATAAATTAGATATCATACTACAAAAAATAAATATAAAAGCGCAATTAGAGCCTTCTTTAGTTTATACTCCGTTAAGCAATGAGGAGATAGTTTTAACCCGGCGAGTATGTGGCCGGGTATGACATACCCACCCTCTTATTAACATGTCTGTATTTTTTGTACTGATCGCACAAACACTTTGTTGTTTCGAGTAGCTGGAGTTAAAGGTGTGGGGGAGGGAATAGTGATGTGATCGTAGTGTTGCGGTAGTCGTCGGTCGAGATATCTGTGTGCAATGCAAACATCTGCCGGGTATGTCATACCCAGCCACATAGCTGGCGTATGCATTTCGTGCCAAAATTTCCTATGGTTGTTTTTGTTGTTTTTGGTTATGTTTTACTTTCTTTTTTAATTTTTGATTAAAAATGGATTTCGAAACTAGAGAAAGGCGACTTAGATCCATGCTGGAAGATTTTGCTGATTTTTGACTGAATAAGAATAAAAATGTGTGTATTTTAGCGGCATTTTGGAAAGTGCCCAATTTGTGTTGTAAAAGTTAAGTGAATTCCGTTTTTTCAAGTATTAATATGCAAATTCTTGAAATACTACATATGTTTCATTTGCTATTAATTATTACATACCCTATTACAATAAAATACCGTTTTTTAATGTTAATATTTATTGTAACAATATTTACAGGCAATTTTGTATGTGGGTATCTCATACCCAGCCACATATGTAGTCTATGTAACATTTTGTCACCACATTCTCGCCGGGTTAAGCAAATTTATTCATAGTTTAGGCCCCACACAAAGAAGTGTAGTTATTTTCCAAAATCATTCGGGATGCACTGCATTTGTTAGACAAATGTTGGACAATTTAATAAAAGCGTTTAACCAAGACAGAAATGCACCAAAACTCCATTCAAGTCAAAATAACCGTAGTAGTATTATAATTTTAGACCAAATACGTTCCATCAGAAATAAAACTTTAAACCACAAAATCCCTTCAGTCATAATAACTTCCAGAATCCGAATAAAAAATTTAGAAATTATAATATAATACAAATCATGGACAGCATCAGGTATGCCTTCGGAACAGATTAGAAATCATTATAGGAATTATTACAATTATCAAACTCCTAGCTATCTAAATATGTATATAGAAATAATAATCAACCCAATGAATCTGACAATGTAGAAAGCGTTAATTTTCATTTAGGGTCTCGGCATTACTACCATGAGAAAAAATGGCCAAACGAATTTAAAGATATTAAAACTTTTGAGCACTGCTACTCAACGAATATGAGCCAGTTGTATCACGAAGATTTAAATGTTGAAGAAAAAAAGGAATAAGAAAAATTCGGTAATGAAAAAAGCGTAATTTTCTATCAAAAAGAGCATACAATCAATGCCGAAGGTATTAAACTAAATAATGATAAGATCGAAGCAACACAGAAAATTAATATTCCAAGTTGTACAAAGAAAATCAAGCCATTGTAAGGTGTTACAGGTTACTATGGAAAATTTGTTAGAAATTATACAAAAATTGCACAACCAATAAATAAATATTTAAAGAAAGGCAAAAAGTTAGACATTAAAGATATAGCATATATTAAAGCCTTTGAAAAACTACGAAGTGCACTAACGACACAGCCAGTATTAGCTTACCCGGACTTTAATTTGAGATTTTTAAGAAGTACAGACGCTAGTAACTATGCAATAGGCGCTTTACTCTCTCAAAACAAACATCCAAAAACATTCATTTCTCAAACTTTGAACGAACATGAAAGGAATTATTCAACAACTGAGAAAGAATTATTATCCATTGTTTGGTCTGTAAAATATTTGAGGCTATACATATACGACAGAGAACTCGATCTAAAAACAGATCTTCAGCCCTTAAACTGGTTACAAACCAAGAATTTTTGAAAAGATATATCACCCAGATTACAGCGGTGTATCGTTCTACTTGGCAAATACGACAGATCCCCTACAAAAGTTAAATTTCGTCTAACTAGGAAACTCGATGAAATAAGAACTTATGAGATTTTGATAAGACAAAAAGGAAAAGAAACAGACAAACACAAAGCACATAGGAAACGAATAGGCTTCAAAGAAAATAGAAGTGAGGGTTTCATAAAACACCCGTATAAACTGAGAAACCGTATAGACTGATATACAAAAAGAAAGAAAGCCAAAATTTTAAAATAGAAAGAAGAATTTATTGACTTAAAGTGCATATATGTAAGAAAAATACAATGTCAACTTTATACAAATGGAAATAAATAAAATTAATTAAATTGTAAACATTTATAATTCACGAAAAAAATTAAAAGAATAAAAAAAAAGCTGAAATAATTATAAGAAATAAAAATTAGCCCTAAGCATGAGGTAGTTTGAAGACAAAAGCATACTCCTGCTTAAGTGACCTGCGCAGTCCCCGGATCTTAACCCTACAGAACATCTATGGGCTATTCTGAAATGTAGGATCCTGCAGCTGTAGCACTCAATAACATTAAAAGAAGCACTTAAAAATGTGTTCCAGCAAGAGTGGAGCGACCTTTTTTCGGAAGAGAGCCGCAAGCTAGTCAGCTTTATGCCCAAGAGAGTCGCTGCAGCCATAAAGGCCAAAGGCCCAACGAAATATTAATTTTATCTAATGAAATGAATTATTAATTATATTTGCTTACTTTGATTTTATTTAATCTTACTTTTTTGGAATCTATTGACAACTTTAAGGGGTGTATGTATACATACATATACTTAAATTTAGATTTGTGCAGAAGAGTTCCCGATCCCCCTGCTGTTCATTTTACCCCTTCTTTATACACCTGCGCAAACGCTTATCCGTATCCTTGCCTACTTATCTTCTTATTTTATCTACTTATCTGTGCTTAGGTATTTAATGTGATGAGGCTCAGGTAGAGTAAATGTAGATTTCTGACTGGGAGGGGAGCCGAACCTGAGCAGTCACTTAAATGCCATGGATGGAAGCCGCTGATAGAGAAGCTGTCAGAACTCTGGATGGGATTCCCTTTGTTCTGGCAGCTGAATCAAGAGAAGTCAGCGCCGGGACGGATTCAGCTTAAGCTACCATAGCTGAGTTCGTCTCATGTATGAACGTGTGTGTGCGAACATTAGGGACTCGACGGCAATAGACCGACACTCTTTAGTAACCTTACGACAACGAGGAGTTAAAAGCGAAAACGAAGCGAAAAGCAAAACAAGAGAACAAAATTAAAAGCAGAAAACGAGAAGACTTGTAACGAGAAAGACAAATACTTAACAAGGAAAACGTACAAATTAAAGGTACGACGACATCCAGAACAACATAGAAACAGGACAAGAATACCCGAAGAAAAGACGAACTGTGGCGGGGAAAATCCCACTCCACACCAGAGATAGGAAAACTAGGAGCCCCAAAAGCGCAAATAAGTAAGTTTGACCCACAGTGATAGTGGTTTTAGTGATACCCTTTGTAACACTATGTGAGTCATATTTTATTAATACTTTTCTGTGGATAAGCGTTTTCACCCGTTTACAACTGTAGCGCATTGCCGGCTACATTGTACCGTCGCGGGCTGTGCTTCCCAATAAGACACTATCACAAATAACCGGAATTTTTTTTTACTTGAAATTGCCTCAGAAACGCGGAAATAAAAGTTATTTTGCGAGGACGCTATTATTAACAAAGTTATAAACAATTAAAGTCTCCGATGGACCAGTGAGAAAAACACTTTTTCGAATACAAAAACGCGAATAATTTGCTGTTTTGTCTTCCTATTTGCTTAATAACATAACTACAAAAGCAAAAAACGCTTAACATCTTAGAAAAATCAGCGAATCACAACTAAAAGTAATACTATAATAAATGTTAGTAATCGTTAAAGTGACGTCTTCTGAACAACCGAAAATATGCATCAGTAATGAATATCTCGTAAGTAATTTGAAGTATCTAAAAGTATGCAACGGTTGGTCGAATCATCTTTAATCATCTGGTTATTTGTGATAGTGGCCTATTGGAAAGCGGCCCCATCATTTCTATTTCAATATTAATTGCATCTCGGGTTTCGCGCATTGCAACTTCACAACAAATGACGCCCGAACGTTGGGCGTTTTTTTTAACCCATCGTAGATTAATCACATTATTTATCTTATGCCAGTGCATCCAGTGTTTATTCTGTGGGAAGTGTATTTTATATTTTTCTGTGTTCAGATTGATCGGATAGTTTTTTTTTAGGCTCTGAAGTGATGTGACAGCAGTGTGCAGAAAACCCAACCCGCAAGGAAACCTACGTATGACCTTTGTCCAAAACTGGATCAAAAAGTGAACTTTTATCTGTTGAATTATGTTTTTTAACTCCAGGAAAATGACCTCAAAAAGAATAGAGTGGCGAATTAAATTATTCTGGAAGATACTATCCTGCCGTATGCCGAAGGTCATTCGAAGCTCTGTTGAAGATTCCAGCAAAACAATGATTCCAAGCAAACAGCAAGAAATGTATAAAATTGGTTCCGAAACAGAATTGCGTCTTGTTGAACTTTTTCTAGCATTCTCAGATGACCTGTAAAGTTACAAGGCTTGAGGGTCAAAATCAGCCTGAAGGCAATTAGCAAAACTTCTTTCTGCACTACCAGATGATGCGTTACGTTTTTATTTCCCCGGTATTTCCAATTTTCCTGTGTTTTGGTTTGAAGAGTTTTAGATCACCATACCCATAAACGATCATTGATTTGATTATGGAATTGTACGACCTGTAAATCATCTTGGGATTCAGTCCCCAAGTTTTGCCGTAAAGGCCTTGGCATATAAATATTGCCCTAGTCGCCTTCCTGGTAATCATATTCAGGTGCGAGGTAAGCGTTTTGTCAAGTATCATTCCATGACACTTCGCTTCTCCGGACAGATCAATGGAGAAGTTTTCTTGTTGAGGCTTGAGGTTGAGTTTCCTCTTTCTAGAAAAGGGTACAAAATTAGTTGTTCAGGTGTTTACGGTTAGGCCCCTAGTCCTGCATCACCTCGAAGCCAGGTTAAAAATACTTTGCATTGTATCTGACATTTTTTTTTTTTTTTTTCTTTACGATTGTAGGTGAAAATCTTACATGAGACACCATGAGGATTTACCGCACGTGCTCATGGTAGTGTGAGATTCTTACTCACTAAAAACACCTCCCCTTTTCGTGTTGACGACTAAGTACAAAAAAGCCTTTTCAAGTAGTTTAACTTTCGACAATAAAAATTCGCGTTGTGCAGGTAGCTTTCCAATAAAAGCACCTACTAATACCGTCATTATATGCGGCTATTCCTCATTGCGCTAAATCGAACGGTTTCGTTCTTTGTAGTCGGCGCACAAGGTTTATCACGTCCAGAATTTGGAGTACGGCGTTATTGCCATGTCCATGAAGGCGAACACGGAGTTTGCGTGCAAAATTTGTTATTTCATCTTCGACAGTAGCTAAACCAAGGTCTCTATGAATGTCGTCGTTTCTAATGTACCACGGCGCTTTAACGATTGTTCTGAGCACCTAATTTTGAAAGGTTTGTAAAATATTTTTATTGCTGGTTTTGGTAGAACCCCAAAGTTGTATACCATACGTCCATACAGGTTTTAAGACTTGCTAATATAAGAGCAATTTGTTATACATGCTTAATTTGGAATATCTTCCAAGCAGCCAATACATTTCTCTAAATCTAATTTCGAGCTTGTCGCGTTTCTTTTTAACGTGAGGCTTCCATTTGAGTTTCACATCTAGTGTCATTCCTAGATATTTTGCTTCGTTTGCATACGGTATTTGTACCGAGTTAATGAAGACGGGTAAGTTGTTTATTTTCTTGAAAGTAAAGTTAACATGCGTAGATTTGGTTTCGTTGAGAACAATGCGCCAAACCTTTGTCCACTCGCAGATGTTATCCAAAGCGCGTTGAAGCTTTACAGTTGCTGACTCGACTGAATTTTTTGTTGCCAGAATAGCCGTATTATCCGTGAACGTTGCAACAACGGTGCCTTCTTCTTGCGGTATATCTCGAGTATAGAGCAAGAACAAGACTGGACCAAGAACACTTCCTTGTGGAACACCGGCAGCGATTTCCTTGAATTCCGAGTATTCGGCTCCGTGCTTGACACGGAAAAGTCTGTTCTCCAAGTACGACTCTAAGATCTTGTACAACTCTTCCGGAAGTACCTGTCTTAGTTTATAATTCAAGCCTTCGTGCCACACCTTGTCGAAGGCTTGAGAAACGTCAAGAAAAGCACTAGAACATATCTTTTTCTCTTCTATGGCCTTCTCAATTTCGTTGGTTATTCTATAAACCTGGTCAATTGTGGAATGCTTGATTCTGAACCCGAATTGATGATCAGGAATCAAACGTCTTTCTTCAATTACCGGTTTTAAACGTTTTAATAAGAGTTTTTCAAAAACCTTTGAAATTATCGGCAGGAGCGATATCGGTCTGTACGACTTTTTGTCGTTTGGCGGTTTTCCCGGCTTTAAAACCATTATAACTTCGGCGACTTTCCATTGCCTTGGAATGTATAATAGTCTTAGCGAAGCATTTATAAGGTAAATAAGTTTTATTGAAGCTTTCTTTGGCAATTCCTTCAGGACCTGTCCAGTTATTAGGTCATATCATATAGCCTTGTTATTCTTTAGATTTTTTATTACCTCACAAAGTTCCGCTAGTGACACACTTCTTATTTTAAAGTTGTCTGGAGTCATAATAGTATTATTAATATTTTCTTTTAATGCTTGCCCGGGAAATGGCTTAAACGTTTCTTCCAGATCCTCAGCAAATAAGTCGGCTTTTTCTTTATCGCCTTTTGCCCACTCGCCATTACTTTTTCTTATTGGTAGCGATTGTATTTGGGGTTTTTTGACACCTTTTATAGCTTTCCAAAGAGAGTAATTCGAACTTTTTTCAGCAGACAAGCCTTCGAGATATGTCGAAATCTCGCGATTTTTAAAATCCTGTATCTCTTTTTTGAGCTTATTGCATAGGAAGTTCGAATGGGTATTGTGCTGGGGAGCGCGAGACTGTTGCCATCTTTTGCGTGCTCTCCTCTTTGCCAGCATTAGTTCTTTTATTTCCGGCGGATATTTAACTTCGCTATTTCCGACTATTTTCTTTTGACCTGGAGTGTTGGTCCACGCGGCGCTTTGTAAGACTTTAATAAATCTGCCGACTTCATCCTCTATTTCGCACGGTGTTCTAAGTGACACATTCAGGACTATATTTTCTTCACAAGCTTTCCTAAAGTCGTCCCAGTTAGTTTTGTTGCTAGTTAATCTGGGCGCGCCTTCTTTCTTCATTAGACGTTCACTTATTGTCAGTATGATTGGTGAATGATCTGAGGAGAGGTCAAAGCTTTCCTCGACGTTCATAAAGTTTTTCACTACCCCTTTTGTAATAAAGAAGTCTATGAGGTCAGGGGTTTTTGCTGTGTCGGAGGGCCAATAAGACGGTTTCCCCGTCGAAAAGAAGTCAACATCAAATTGCATGCCGGTTTCGTAGAGAAGTTTGCCTTTAGGTGAAATGCATCTCGAACCCCAAAAGGTGTGTTTCGCAATGAAATCACCACCAATAATAAATTTCGGTCCAAGTGAGTCAAATAGATGCATTAAATCATTCTTTCCTAGCGTGTATCGCGGAGGGCAATAAATGGTCGCGATGTTGTAATACATGTTTATATTTTTTACGCGAACCGAAGTTATTTGCATTGCATCGAGTTCTATCGGTTAATTCAAAGAGTGCTCAATACAGTCTTTAATTAGGAGCGACGATCCGCCCCTTACCCTTTCGGATGGGTGGTATGCGTGATAAGCATAGTATCCTCTAATTTTAACTCGAGATTCCCTTGTCAGATGGGTTTCCGAAATCAAGCATATGTCAATGTTCTGTTTGCATAGGAATACTTCCAGTTCGTCGATTCTTTGCAGAAGGCCGTTTGCGTTCCATGTTAAGATTTTAAGTAATTGGTTCATGTTCATAATTTTGTCCGTGGTTTGCGAGCGTTATGCTCGAGGTTGCTAAGTTTTTCGAATATGAGCTTATTTGTCTTGCTTTGCTCCTCGAGTTTCCCGAGAATTATAGAGAAGACCTGTTGCATAGGATCTAGCGCAGGCCTATTTTGCTTGGTTGCTTGCGATGCAAGCAGCCTATTTTGCTTGGTTGCTTGCGATGCAAGCAACAGATGGCGGTTTTTCCTGGACTTTTTTCGTTTTTTCCTTGACGGGTTTGCTTTCTTTCACCAACGATTTTTCCGACTTATTTTTAATCGGTTTCGGTTGCGGACGAATGTTCTTTTTAAGCGTATCGCGCCTTTTTTGGAGTTCTTTGGCCACTTCGCAACCTCGATAGTTGGCTGGGTGCTTCCCCTTACAATTTATACAAGTCGCTGCGGTCTGCTTGTTTAAGTGGCACTCATTCGAGAGATGTGTACCGGCACATTTCACGCATCGTGGCTCTTTTTGGCAGTATGTCTGCGTATGGTTGAAACCTTGACAGCGTTTACACTGAGGGATCGACCTTGTGCTTTTACGCATCGGTTCGATTTTGATAATAATATTTAGAATCGTTTTAATATTGTAAATATCCTTTATAATATCGCTTTTATCGAAACTGAGCATAAAAAGCGGAAGACCATGCTTAATTAGAATTTCCTGATCTTCTTCCGTTTGTTGCTTTTCCTTCTTGATAATATTTACGACGTCAAGAATTTTAAAGCCTTTCGCTTGAAGATCGTCCATAACGTCTTCTTTTGTGCTATGACTCGCAGTGGTCTTTTTTATCTTTTTTATCTTTTTATCTTATTTTCATAAGTGTACCAATGGATTTTTTCGGAATAAAGTTTCCGGGAAAATGCTCGGTAATCATCGGGGTCATCGACGTTTACTCTCCACACGTTGTTGCGAAGTGAGGTGACCTTAAACTTCGAGGCCAACGTTTCTTTAAGTAGGCAATATAGCTTGTTATAGTCCATAATCCCGATGAAGTTTATTGGAGGCTGGGGACTTAATTTTTTTGTCTCTTGCTAGCGCTTGTTTTCTTTTAATGGCTCGATTCCAGGTGAAGAACCGGCTCTTCGTTTCTTACTGGGACTTTTCTTTGAGACCCAAGCCAATTCCCGTATTAGCTCTTCTTCGTCCGTGTTATATTCACGAACAGGTGAGCGGGACGAACTACTTTCACGTTCTTTTGGAGGGTTTAGGTTCCTCAGAGCCTTGTTTTCTTCCCGAAAAAAATCTACCTCTTT
Organism: Matsumyia berberina; assembly: GCA_917880715.2. Lineage (NCBI taxonomy): Eukaryota > Metazoa > Arthropoda > Insecta > Diptera > Syrphidae > Matsumyia > Matsumyia berberina. Next base: position 94,411,477 of record OU862870.1, read on the forward strand.
CCTAAGCTCTTGGTAGAGTAACTCCATTTCGTTAAGCTTCTTAAGGAGTTCGTTGTTTTCCTCCTCGAAGCTTTTACATTTCGCTGAGTCCTGTTTATCGCGCGTTAGCGCTACCGGGGGACTTCTTTTCCCGGAGACATTCGATCTTGGTGGTGGCGATCGAGATACCCTTGCACTTTTTGTGAAAGGGTTACATAATTACAATAAATGGCTCTCCCCAGAATCCATAGAGCCGACCTCCGAAGAGGGTGGATTTTCCAGTAAACCTGGAGTGCCACCTGGGGTATTAAATCTCTTTGTTTTGTTCATTGCATTTTGTATACTTCTTTAACCTCGGTATACGGAGGGTGGATTTTAGTCGTCTCTTACGACAGGCATGCCTACCTCGGGTATATTCTAACCCCTACCCGAAGATTATCTGACATGATGTCATCGATTGTGCTTCTAACGTTGATAACGACATCATCTGCATAACCTTTTACTTTGTAACCGGTTTTTTTAAAAGTTCTAGTCAGGGGTGCAATTTCTTTCCTAATCATAGCCTTCTTGATAGGCTCGTAAAGTGTTATCGAAGGCTCCCTGTATCTCAATGAAGGTACAGATGGCATTTTCTTTTGCAGCAATTGATTTGTTAATTTGCTATACTTCGGTGTGAATGGTCTTCGCCGTAGACTTTCCAGGTTGGTACGCAAATTTATATTCATAGTGATCGATTGTTTTCTCTGTTGTTTCAATAAGAATGGAACTGAGGACGATGGGGCGGTAAGATTTGGGCGATTGCTCTGCCTGTTTATCCGGTCTCAGTTTAGAAACTACGCCTACTTTTCTCCAGCTATTAGGTATATTGTATGTTGCCTAAGAACTAAAGATATGTGATTCGGAGATACCGCCTGGAAAGAGTGTGTTGATTAGTAATTGACGGGTTTTCTAGGGCTGCTGTGTTATTAGCCATTCTGTTTCTTTAATGCACCTAAGTAGTTGAAGTGACCTAAGGCTATGGCGAACCGCGAGCCGTTGGAAAGCCTTGGATTATTTCACGGTGAGTCATTTTGATGTTCTCAGTTCCTTCTTGAGTGATGTTAGAGCTTCTTTGTTGGTACCATTCGCCATTGCTTTTTGCTCTATTGAATAGTCTCCTGGTTTGGTTGGAGTGGTAAGAATTATTTTTCAACTAGAATATACATACATATGTATATAGATACGAAGCATTGAAATGCCTTTAATTTGATCACTATCACCTTACCATCATTCAACCCAATATCTGTTCTCTATTTAGATAAAAAAAAAAGATACGCTTTTCAACAACGTCTTTTTTCCATAACTTCACACAATAATGCCATTGTCCCCGCAGAAGGCTTTGCCTATTTTATTAGCCAATACCCCTTTACATAGGCTTACTTTAAATATTTTTGCTATACCCGGAGCAAAGGACACAAAGCAGTTTTATTTTATCCATAAATTCGCGCTAAAGACAATCCGGTTGGGGCTCCAAAACGTCGCCCATTTGTAATGTGGGCGCCGGTAGTGATGGTGGATGATAGTGAATCTGCAACCTGCTATCCCTTCCATTAGCGCTCAGATTGTGAACGCAATTAAGCGCGTTAATTAAATTTTGTATTTTATTTAATTATTTCAAATCCTTTCGGCCGTAGGCTATTTTTAATAAGGTCACGTTTCGCGCTCCCTATTTCCCCTATTGCCATGAAGGTCGAAATGGGGAGCATGGTGCTAATTAATATTTTATATGAGTGTTTCGCTTTTGGAATTTGTGCAGAATAAATAAAGTTTGAAGCGTAAGCGGATATGCATACATACATGGTATGTATGCACGAACTTTGGTGCTTCTAACATTCGGTGTTATAACACTGGTAATGTTTGTAGGATGTTTTTGGGAATGGCGTTAGGGCCTGAGACCTCTTTTTGTCTGTAGGATAAACGTTAATCACATTTTTTTTACATACGTATTTAAATACAAAAATATGAATATTCAATTCAATTCAATTCATTTATTATATTTACAGGGATAAGAAGAGTACAACAAGACCTGGTCTTTAAAAGTATTCGTATTAGACTAAAAATCGGTAAAACGAATACAATATAAAATATAAGATTAGACAATATATATTATTTCACAATAGACATCTGCAATGAATGTCTTGAAACCAGTTCCAAGACATTCAGTTTTTCTTCGGGTACCTTATTCACTCCACTCACATCTTGAAAAAGAAAATGAATGAATGGTCTGATATTTGATTAGTAAGTGAGTATTTCACCAATTGGCAACAAAACATTTAGTTCAGTGTACTCACATAGAATGGGTACACTGCACTGAGTACACTGAGTAGAATGAGTGCATTAATTCAAACTGGGTGCACTCAGTACTTCACTTATGATTGTCGAACTGATATACGACTTCGACTTTTTCTGCGATATTGTCAGTTTTTTCTTTTCGTAATACATAACATTTATGTTTCACTAAATTTGAGATGCTCTTGATATCAAATTTAAAAACACTGCTTTATCACCATTTTCATTTTCAATTTCTCTGAACATATCGCAAACCTTACTTCTCCCTCTTTTATTGGTAACTAGCTGAATAATACCCGTTGCTCGGGGTTATTACATTTCAATCCAGAAATCGACATCTTCTTCAAACAATTTATGAAAGACTTATCCTGATTATATACCTAATATAGCATAATCTCATCTTAAATCTGAATCGGAATTTTATATTCAACCCAATCGACTGTATTTTATTCTGCCACTTTTGCAAATGTAATCAAATTCTTTAAGTCGAACCGAACCTCCTTTAACTCTAATTTCCCTCTAACTCGAGTTTGTTCACCTATTGCCCCCTGTCAGTTTTCTTTCGAAAAGTCATCCTCCAAGTCAAATTCATTCTAAATCAGAAGTCCTTGGAATTTGAATCCATTCGTTAAATAGATACATACATACATAGGGTAGAGGCACTAGTATCCGGACAGTACTAGTATCCGGACACTTCGTCGTTTATTGTCAAAAAATAAGAAAATTTTCCGGTTTTAGTGTGTAAAAAACATAAAAAAACAACCCTCTATGTTTCTTTCACACACACACGTAGTTTCCAATAGATGCGATAACTGGTTTGCGAAATACGCATCAGTTAGTATGTGGAAGTCAAGAAGTGTGCTGCTAAGTGCGTTTTTTCTCTAAAAAAAATAGTGGCGCTGTTTTCAAAATGTAAGTATTTTAAACATTATTTATTGCATTTGCACATCAAATTAGGTTTAATTTCAATTAAATATAAATAATATCTGTGTTCAATTAAAACAAAAGAGAAAAATTTTAGATTCTGTGCAAATTATTTGGTGTCCGGGTACTGAAGCCCAAATTTTATACTGATTTTAGTTTCCGGACAGAGTGTCCGGGTACTGAAACTTTAATGCAAATTTTAAATTCATGTTTTAATACTTTTAAACGATACCTATGTGTATTTTGCTTAATTTAAATAAAGAATATTGCATGTTCCTTTAATAATTTCAGTATCCGGACAGTGTTTTTTAACTAAGAAACCGGCTGTCCGGGTACTGAAAAATAAGGTTTAGTATCCGGACAATTGTTTTTTTTCATTAATCAAAAAGAAAACGTTTAAAGTTGATATGAAATTTTGGTGTCCGGCTTCTGAAACTAAAACGTCCGGACACTAAATATTACTGTCCGGATACTAGCGCAAACAGAACTTTTTTTAAGAATTGAAAAAACAATTATCCACAATAATAAATATGTTTGAGGAAGTTTACTGTCTTTTTAAAAATTATCTACATTATTTATATATCCAAACCTTTTCACTGAAGCTTTAATAGTTAAAAAATAAGAAGAAGTCAAAGTTAAGACTTGCGTTAACTGTCCGGCTACTAGTGCCTTTACCCTACATCCTTTGCAAAAAAATAAAATCAAAACAAAAAATTCCCCTCCCGCAACTGGCAATGTTATATCTACATCAAGCACGTACAATCCCATACCCAGCCTGTCGCGTCGCGTCAGCGCGCTATTCCTTTATCTACCGAAAAAGAGAATCCATAAAAAAAATTGCCAGGAAAAATGTGTAGACAATTGCGCATATGCGTAAAAAAATGAATAATTCGGCTTGCTCGAAAAAAAGATGATGTGTCATCACAACAATACCAAAGTTCACTCGCCCAAAAATGGAACGGGCAAACTGATCCAACTGCGCTATGACCTTTTCCCTCATTAACTCAATTCTCCAGAGTTAATTGAATTTGATAACCTGTGTATGCACATATGTACGTACATATGTTAATACATATGTAATGTAATAAATATATAAATACAAATGTACAGATGTATATCAAATGTATGCATGTATATATAGGTATCTACCGTACCAACCACCAAATCATTACCCTGTACACACGAATAGATAGAAGCAAAGAACGAACAAAAAAAAAACAACAACAACACAGCAGAAAAGGAAATGAAAAACTACCCTTGTGAAACTGGGCAAAACAAAAACAACACGTACGCTCATCAACCGATGTGGCTCACGATCGAGAAAATATCTTTTCGTGTGCGGCAAGGAATTTCTTCTGACTTGCTTCACGTTTTTGTTAACTGCTCGGCTCTTGAATAAGATAGGGTTATAAAACATAGCCTATTATATGACCCGATGTACAGCCATTCTGTGTGTAAAATTTGAGGTTGATTGGTTAAGTAGTTTTCGCATAGATAAATCCAAACAAACAAACGGACAACGTTTCACTTTTAAAATATTAGTAGTGATTTTAAGGTCACCGCTTACAACTTTGTCTTTAATTGCTGAACTATTTAGCAACGTGATATTACTTGCCATCGAAATAACCGAATCGTTTGTCGAATCCTTGTTTAAAATTAAATATTAGTGATATGCAATTATTTCGAAACAAAAATTAACTTATGTACATCATGTATTTACATACTTCCATTTTGTCCAATCACAAAAATTAACCACACAATAATCAGACAGCAACTTTATGTGTCTTCACCTGATCAAAGCTAGAAACCAATACTCTATTGAATTCATTGAAATGGGTGCACTAATTAAAATGAGTCCACTCACTTAAATGGGTGCACCCAATATACACAGTTAATACGGTACATGTTTTGTTCAAAGTAAGCACCCACTTGTACATATATATGAAACCAAACAGTGTACTCATTTTGGTATCATGTGTACAGTACCTGTCTCTTTTAATGTGGGTACTTATTTGTACAGTAGACTTGCTCATATGAGTGTAATGAATAGAGTACACTGAAGTATTGTACACGTTTTAAGGGTGTAGTCTGTAGTCTGCACTTTTTGCAAGGATATTTCAGGCTTTTTTTTTTAATACAAAATAAAGTCCAATCATCTCAATTTTTTTATATGTTATAATTGACATTTTAAACTTCACAAAGTTCATTTTACAAAATTTAAATAGTGCTTAATATGGCCAAAGTGGACACCTAAAAAAAAGGCATGTGACTGGCCCGGGCGGTAGCGTCGGTCCAGGTAATCCGAAACAAAAAATTCTGTAAGCTTGTCGTTATCGCAGGTAACGGAATTATACATTTAAAAAAAAAATTAAAAAGTGACAGACTTTTGAAAAAAAAATCAAAATCCCGCTTTTATTCTTCGAAATTTGGGGTTAAAAATAGGAAATTTTTGATGAAAATGAACAATTCCGCCACCTGCGATAGCCATTGAAGTTTAGCATATCCAAATTTCCGCCCAATCTGTTTGGTAGATTTTTTGTTTTTGCCCGGGCCGATCGGAAAAACGCTGTTTCGAGAAAAACGCGTTAAAAGTTTGACTAACAGCATTGCCGATTTGCTCCAAAACTTGCAATAGCTGTGCTCCGAAATGTAATATACATATATACAGGTATAAATTTAAATATACACAAATTTATAAACTATTCTTTGCCGGTTTAAACGTTATACAACAACAATAGATGGGATAGACTGTCGCGCGCATCTGCCGCCGGCTTAGAGCTCGAATATGTGCTATAACTTTCTTAAAATTAATTTATTATTATTTTTAATTAATACTTCAAAATTAATTAATATTTTAAAATCAATCATAAAACAATCGATTTTTCAAAACCAAACCTCTGGATTACATCCTCAAGAAAGCAAATGAGTGCATTCATGCAGATATCTAAAGGGTGGTTAAATTTTAAGGGCCGATGTTGAATGTGAACCACACCTAAACGTCAAGTTTCTTTCTGCATTTCATTTGTCATTTCTCAATTTCAGACTAACTCAATTTGAACCATGGAAAGATACACAATCGCGCAACGCGTTAAAGTTATTCAGGCTTATTATGAAAATGGGCGTTCAAATCAAAATGCATATCGTGCACTTCGTGATTTTTTCGGTCAATTTAATCGTCCAAATGTGCGTACAATCGGAAAAATCGTGCAAAAATTTGAGCAAACCGGGTCTGTAGGAGATGTGAAAACACCAGTGCATGCTCGTACAGCTCGTACTGCAGAAAATATTGCTGCTGTTCGCGATAGTGTGGCTGAAGAGCCGTCCACCTCAACTCGTCGTCGTGCCCAACAATTGCACCTCTCACGCTCGTCGTTGATGAACATTATGCATAAAGACTTGCATTTAGACGCTTACAAGGTGCAATTGACTCAAGAACTAAAGCCTCTTGACCATTTCAAGCGTCGTCAATGGTCAGAATGGTGGCAAGAAATGGCAACAGTGGATGATCAATTTTCGAAGAAAATCATCTTCAGTGATGAGGCACATTTTCACCTCAGTGGATTCGTCAATAAGCAGAATTGCCGCATTTGGGCGAATGATAATCCAAGAGTGATTGTCGAAAAACCAATGCACCCACAAAGAGTGACTGTTTGGTGCGGTTTATGGGCTGGCGGCATCATCGGGCCGTATTTTTTCCAAAATGAGGCCGGTCAGGCAGTTACTGTGAGTGGTGTTCGCTATCGTGAAATGATAACGAACTTTTTATGGCCCGAATTGGAAGATATGAATGTGGACGACATGTGGTTTCAACAGGACGGTGCCACTTGCCACACAGCTAACGAAACAATGGCTCTTTTGCGCGCAAAATTCAATGGCCGTGTTATCTCACGTGGTGGCGATGTCAATAGGCCGCCAAGATCATATGATTTGACACCGTTGGATTTTTTTCTTTGGGGTTATTTGAAAGAAAAGGTTTACGTCGATAAGCCAGCAACAATTCAAGAGCTAAAGGATGAGATAATTCGGCACATTAACGGCATAGAACCTCAATTATGCTTCAGCGTCATCGAAAATGTGGACCATCGGATGTAGGTGTGACAATAAATTCTTAAATAATTTGTGTTTTATTCAAAATCAACATCGGCCCTTAAAATTTAACCACCCTTTATTACACAAGATATATAGGAAAATAGAGAGAGAAAAATTAATACTAAGCAAAAACAATAGAAGAAAAGAGAAAAAAAGAAGGGGTTATTGCTGAGAAGCAGAAGGGGCATTGATAAGCAGAAGGGGCATTGAGAAGTAGCTGAAAACACCTTTTTTGAAATATTTTGCATTTATTAATCCTTTGATATGCTTTGGCAAAGAGTTCAAAAGCCTAACAGAGTGAATAAAAAATAGCCGGGATGAATTTATATAATTATAAGAAGGCATATCGATGTTAAGTGTTCTTCGAGATTGCGAAAGGCACAGCTTTTTGGTCTTTTCTCATTAATAATTTCATGTAGGAAAATACAATTACGAACTCTAAAGTATTGTTGCATAGTACAACTTAGTTGATTCGTAGAAATGGAACCTTGCGGTACACCCAGTTTAACAGAGTTTATCTCCGAGCTCTTATCGGCTACCACAACTCTTTGTTGCCTGTTGCTAAGAAAGCTAAGGAGCAATCTTGAGGCCATATAGCTAAAGTTAAAAAATCGCCGGAGTTTAAAACAAAGAACCTCATGGTTTACCAGATGTCCTTTATCAAAATGTATCCTTATGTCGTCCATTATACTGACCAGAGCTGGAGCACAACTAAGGACCTCTCTGAAACCTGATTGTAAAGGATAAAGCAATGAGTGTTGGTCGATATAACTGCAAGTTCGCAATGCTATCGCTTTCTCAAGGACCTTAGAAAGACATGGCAGTATGCTAATTGGCCCAAAGCCATTGAACTGAATTAGCTTTCGCCTTCTTAACAACAGATACAACTTTAGCGAGTTTCCAACTTTGGGGAAAGATAGAGGACATCAGACAGGAATTTAATATGTTCGTTAAATGGTCAATCATAAAAAGAGAAATCATTTTAATAAAGCGAATTTGAATTCCATCCTCAACAATGCGGGTTGCATTATTCCGAGCTATTTTGTACAGAGTCCAATTAATGGAATTAGGTGTGCGCTTCCACCTGCTGTAAAGTAATTGCATAAATCACATCCGTAGTAAACCAAGGGCAACTCTTATTACGGATGGACAAAGTTTTCAAGGGAACATAATTTTGAAATAAATTGCATACAAACGACTTGAAAATGTTTACTTTGTCATTAGGATCAGCTGGTATCCCACAATGATCCCAGGGAATCAAACATGCAGCCATTAAAAGCAGACTTAGGTCAATCGAACTAAAATCCCTAAAAGAAAACTGTAGAGGTGAACTAATGTGCGAAAAACGAATGTCATAAGCAGGGAACGGATTTTGTTGACCTAAAAATTCAAAAAAAGGCAAAACAAAACTGTAAAAAAGGCATAAATGCCATTTATTTAAAAAAAAAAAGAAGGTTTGAAGGATTATAGTAAAACTCAACAACCATATACATTTTGAAATTTTCTGGCAACAAAAACCTACGATTGTCCCTCAGGAGAGCTCTGAAAGAGCTGAAGCACCTCTCCACCTGGGCAAAGACAAGTGGAGCCCAGTTAAAAGACGTCACGTCGTCGACTGAAATATTTGGGGGCAATTTGCAGTTTTCAACGCCATTTACAACATAATTTATTTCTTTGATAATCTTGAGTCCTTCATTTGCAGAAAAGTACTTTTCCATCGGTAGAAAAGTCATCTTTTCCAAACTTTACCACAAGTTATTCTAATTTAATTAAATCTTTGTACGCGTTCTTGGGCATTTTCACGTTTATCCACAAACAAAAATCGGGAAATCACCGAGAACGTTTTTATTCTGACCAGTCTGCGACGAAATATGCACCTATATAACAACGTGCACACTTACGAGAACATACCTTACAGATGTCTAACGCTTTTTGTCAGGCGCATATTTATGTACACAACTGCGACGAATACCGGAGAAGTAAAATACTGGAGATTGCACACACGATACAAGTAGAATGTATGTAGATGCACACATGATACAAGTAGTGTATTAGTTCAAACTTCTCTTGCTTCGGCGATTTTATTTTTTGAATTGTGTAGTTAAGACGAAAGTGTACATGAACCTGATGACCAAAAAAGGCAGAAAAAAGCCAATGTTGGTAAAAAAGGCAGAAAAAGGCCAATGTTGGTAAAAAGGGCAAAAAAAAAAAAAGGCAAAAAAAAGGCAAGGTCAACAAAATCCGTTCCATGGTCATAAGTAATGTACAGCAAATCGTGATCATCAAGAAATAACTGATCTAAAAGAAGAACAGATGACGCGTCAGCAACTATAAACAGATCTAATGGACCAGAAGTAGGAGAGAAACGAGTAGGATGTGAGTTGACTATAGACAGGCTTTAGGACGAACAATAATCAAGAATTTGGTTGGCACTGGAATCATTTCTAAATAGCTCAACATTGAAATCACCACTAATTATTATCTGCCCAAATAAAGGAAATCCTTCTTCACAGTTTAATAGAATATTTGACATAGCCCGAGTTGAGTAATTATTCACACTGTGGCTGTAGCTACGAGGCTCAGCAGAACTCTCAACCATTTTCGTATGAAAAAGTAATCAAACAAGTACATGCCAAAGGAAACATACATAACCAGTAAATAACGACAAAATTCAGCAAACGTATGCAATTCAGTGCTATACTGTAGAGCAGTATCTAATCGCACAGTCAAAAATTTATTGAGAGACTCGACGACGGAGTTCTTCTCTTTCACCCCAAAGGGGGGAAAACCGCAAAGTATGCTGCTGAGAAGGATAAAACCGTCAACCGAATCAGAGGAGCTCCTACAGATGCTCAGAGGGTTAGAGAGTGATGATCTCAAGTTCGTAGGAGTTAAGCCATTCATCACGGCAAGAGTTAAAAGAGAGAAGCGGAAATAACCGTTCTTCCTAGTTCAGCTTACAACAGCAACAGCAAATTGGATGGTCTAAGGAAGATAAAGGTCCTGGACTACCAAATTGTTACTTGAGAAAGAATAAAGAGGACCGATAGCATTCTTCAACGCGTTCGCCGCCAAAGGTTCGGGCACCCCGCGTCGAACTGCGAAATGCAGCATCGGTGCGTGAAGTGTGATAAGAACCACAAGACGGTGGAATGTCCTCTAGGTAAAGAGGGGGAGGCTGATGAGAGCCAACTTTCGTGTGTGCTATGTCGGAACTCGGGACACACCGCTAACTATCGGGGTTGCCCTAAGTTCCAGGACATGAAAAGAGAAAAACTGGCTCGCCAGAGGAAACCCGTGGAAAAACGTCCACCGGTCCAAGCTTCAATACGTTCTCAAGACCTCACGCCCCAGACAACCTGCGCCCAAATGAAAACTCAACCGAAGGTTGCTTCACAGGCCCCAGTGCCTCGAGCACCTCCGGCTGAGGGTGACTTGCTGACTATCTTGCTCTCTATTCAAGGGCAGATGGGCCATCTTCAACATCAGATACAGGAGCAGGTAACGCGGGTGAACCAGATCTACGCGCTTCTGACGAGCCTAGCGCACCTCCAGTCGTAATGGGTACGCCAGCAGAGAATTCCCTGAAGATCCTCTCAGTGAATGTGAATTCACAGATTAGGATCGAACGAAGAGCCGTACTTTTGAAAAGATCGTAGACCAGATGTGCTTTTGGTTAGTGAAACTTAGCTCAATCAGAAACACAAACTGCGGCAAAATAAATTTCATGTTATTACCCCTTCGGGTAGGGGTTAGAATTTACCCGAGGTAGGCATGCCTGTCATAAGAGGCGACTAAAATCCACCCTCCGTATACCTAGTGTGTAGAGTATACATAATATGCAATGAGTAAAACGAATAATATTACTACCCCAGGTGGTACTCCAGGTTTACTGGCAAATCCACCCTCTTCGGAGGTCGGCTCTTTGGATTCTGGGGAGAGCCATTTATTGCGTTTATGCAACCCTTTTGGCAAAAGCACAAGGGTATCGAGATCACCACCACCGCGATTTTAAACAATTACGTGCGGAACCAGAAGTCCGACGACCCCTGAAGTGTCGACGCACGAACAACGGACTTCGGCGAAAACAAAAAGCCTGAGGGAGGAAAACATAGAACTCCACGCCAGGCTAACTAAGATGGAACTGCTCTGCGAAGAACTCAAAAAAGAGCTAGAAAAACTTAAAAACAATGATACTCGCAAAGGTATTAAGAATACGTCACAATCTAGTACTGAGGCTTCGTCGAGCTCTTACTGTGCCGGCAAAGCTATTTACGAAACGGATGAAGAAGAATTAAGTCACGAAACTGACCAGGCAAGAAACGGAAAGCCGGCTTTTCACCCGAAATCGTAACACGAAAAGAAGCAGTGGAAAACGTGCCGGGAAAAAAAGAAAGGAAAGACCTGACAATCGTTCGTGCCGAGGAAAACCTAAAATCTATGAAATAAAGACAATTCTCAACATCGTAGTTAAGATTGAACCTTTGCGTAAGAATACAAGAATAATCCCGCAGTGCAAACGCTGCCAAGGATCCAATCACACGCAGACGTATTGTCAGAAAGAGCCGCGATGTGTAAAATGCGCCGGAAGTCACCTCTCCAAAGACTGTGGAGTAAGTAAACAAACCTCTGCAATGTGTAGTAATTGCAAAGGAAAACACCCAGCTAACTATCGAGGCGGCGAAGTAGCCAAAGAGCTACAAAAAAGGCGTGATCAGTTGTTAAAGCCCCAACATCAGCACTTGAAACCAAAAAGCACGGTAAAGCTTAAGAGCGGTAAATACAAAGTAGCAATATCAATAGACACGCCATCGGTCTCTGGTCACAAGAACACTAAGAAAGAAGTGACAAAAGAAAAGCCACTGGACTCTGGACGTCGGACAACAAACCCGCAAACATACGCCCAAGCCGTGACGTCAGAAAATGGAACAATCGAAAGTCCAGTGGATCCTGTATCTCAAGTTTTTTCTGTTATTCTTACAAAACTTGAGGAACAATGTAAAATAAATAAGCTTATTTTCGAGAGGTTAGGCAAGATCGAAAATAATTGCCGAAAAACGCGCACCCGAACAAGAACATGAACATGAAACGAATGCTCAAAATACTAACATGGAATGCAAACGGACTTCTACAAAAACTTGACGAGTTAGTCTTCATACAAAAAGAAGATATTGACATATGCTTGATCTCAGAAACTCATCTAAAGAAGACATCGCATGCAAATATAAGAGGCTACAGTGACTACGCTTTAAAAGGCAAAGATGCCAGGAACACCACCTTCACATAAAATGAAAGCTGAGGAATATTGGAGGTCAGGGTTGGCTCCGGTCTACCATAAGTGAGGATAGTCACGTCGAATAAAGCATAGGAAAACGACCTAAAATTCAAAGTCAGTATGACGAACACTAACTGAAGAGGTTCCAGTTCCTTAAACCGGCTACACATTGACCACCTTGAACACACCGCTCCAGTGACGCTTGTCACCCATCGGAAAAGGCAAGAGGCGGATCATCTTTGTATATTAAAGACTCCATCGAGCACTCGGAAGACCTAAAAATAGAGCTTGAAACTATGCAAGTTAGCACAGTACGGGTAAAAAATAGACAACGTTTCCTTTACATCTCATCTATTTACTGTCCACCGCGATGTGCGCTTGAAAAAACTGAAACTTTAAATAAAAAACAAGAACTAGCGAGACAAACTGGCAGAAATACTAATTGGGAAGGCTTCAGGAAAGAAATCGAAGAGAACACTGACTTAAGAATACCACTTAAGAATACCACTATGAACTCGAAATCGAAGTCGATCGCTTCGTTGAAGTCGTGCAGTTTGCCGGGTGGAATAATAAATACTTCCCACGAAAGAAAAAAGCCCACAAATTGCGGCCTAAAATATCCACCGGAAATAAAACAAATGATAAGGGAAAAAAGGAAAGCGCGTAAGAAATGGCAACAAAGTCGTGCTCCACAGCATAAAGCGCACCTAAATCGCCTGAGCAACCTACTGAAACAGACTATAAGCAATTTTAAGAACCGTGCAATAGGTACCTACCTTGAAAACCTAACCGCAGAAAAAGAATCCAATTATTCGCTTTGGAAAGCCTTAAAAGGCACGAAAAGACCAAAAATCCCTACGCCGCCAATCAAGAATAGTAATGACGAATGGGCGAAGGGAGACAAAGAAAAAGCGGATATTTTCGCCGCCCATCTGGAAGACACATTTAAGCCATTCGATGGCCGAGCACTTATTCGAAAAACCGAACGCGAGATAACACCTAACACTTACACAATAACAAGTGCAACGCTAGCGGAACTCACGCAAGAAATAAAAAAACTAAAACCCAAAAAAGCCCTGGTTACGACCTTATAACGGGGAAAGTCTTAAAAATGCTGCCTAGAAAAGCCCTAATCAAGCTTCTCTATATTATAAATGCTGCGCTTAGATTAGAATATGTTCCGAGCCAATGGAAAATTGCGGAGGTCATAATGATACTAAAACCAGGAAAACCGCCGAGTGACAAGAAATCTTATAGACCCATTTCGCTGCTCCCAATTATTTCTAAAATCTTCAAGAGAATATTGCTCAAGCGCCTACAGCCGATCATCGAGGACCAGAATCTTATCCCTGATCACCAGTTTGGGTTCAGAACCAAACACCCAACTATTGATCAGGTGCATAGAATCACTGACGTAATAGAAAAAGCTCTTGAAGAAAAAAAGATCTGCTCAAGCGTATTTCTTGATGTCTCGCAAGCCTTTGATAAGGTGTGGCATGAAGGCTTGAAGTTTAAATTACGTCAGGTTCTGCCTGCACGCCTATATAATATACTGACAACATATCTCGGGAATAGACTCTTCCGTGTCAGACACGGAAACGAATATTCGCAGTTTAAAGAAATTACAGCCGGCGTACTTCAAGGAAGTATCCTTGGCCCGCTTCTGTATCTTCTGTATACCCGTGATATACCGCAAGAAGAAGACACCGTTCTAGCTACGTTTGCCGATGACACTGCTATTTTAGCAATTGGCAAAACGATCGAAGAAACGACAGATAAACTAAAAAACGCTGTGAATAGTGTAAACGAATGGACAAAGGCTTGGCGGATCGCCCTTAACGAAACCAAATCTGTCCATGTAAACTTCACTTACAAGAAAACGAACAGTTTACCTATCCTTATAAACTCGGTTCGTATTCCCTTCGCAAACGAGGCTAAATACCTCGGAATGACACTCGACGCTAAATTAAAATGGAAGTCGCATGTGAAAAAGAAACGTAAAGAACTCGATAACAAATTTATTGAAATGTATTGGTTACTTGGGAAACATTCCAAGCTCAATACTGAGAACAAGCTGCTGATATATAAGCGAGTGTTAAAGCCGGTGTGGACATATGGTATACAACTCTGGGGTTGTACCAAAAAAACAAACGCCAATATTTTACAAACTTTTGAAAATAAAGTGCTAAGAGAAATTGTCAATGCACCGTGGTACGTAAGAAATTATGATGTACATAGAGATCTCGGAATTCCTACAGTCGAAAATGAAATTAAAAATTTCGCGCGAAAGCACAAAAATCGAATAAGCGAACACGTAAATAATACAGTCCTACAACTTCTGGATGAAAGAAATGTATTGCGCCGTCTACAAAGGACCAAACCTTTTGACTTAGCACGATAAAAATTAACCGCGCCTAAATAGCGGAACATGCA
Organism: Matsumyia berberina; assembly: GCA_917880715.2. NCBI lineage: Eukaryota > Metazoa > Arthropoda > Insecta > Diptera > Syrphidae > Matsumyia > Matsumyia berberina. The sequence continues at coordinate 94,426,505 of OU862870.1, forward strand.
GGAACTTTCATTGGAAAGGCACCTGCGAAACGTCTCTATTTCGTGATAAAAAAATTGCTTGATAAGTCCTTACTTAGTTGTAGTAACTAACAAATTTATATCGAAGGGAGGTGTTTTTTAGTGAGTAAGAATCTCACACAACTATGAGCACGCGTCTGCGGTCCTCATAGTGTCTATGCAAGATTTCCACCTACCCCGGGGAAAAAAAAAAAAATGTTATAAGGACAGACCGACCTAACTCTACCCAAGGAGAGGGTGTCGCGATCTTCATTAAAAAAGACCTGCATTATAAGGTCGTGTACAGTGGTGAAGTGCAACGATTCCGGAAGCTGGAAGCGCGCATCGTGTGCATCCCCCTCCATAGTGGAAGGAAGATGTACATGGTCGCCGTCTATGCGCCTGAAGCTACTCAATCTTCTGTATTTATCTCAGAGCTCGAGACACTTTTTCGAATACTTAGGCTGGAGTCGGCAGAGAATTATTACCTCATGGCCGGCGATTTTAACGCGAAACATAGAGACTGGGGAAATAACGTACCTAATCCAAGAGGGAACCTACTATTCAATTGGTGGGGTCTGCACAGTGTCGACTATAGACTCGATTTGAAGATAACTGACGATCCGTCGTACCTCAGGGGCGGTTCCTATTTGGATCTTTTGCTGTTCGACGTACGATTACAACTGACCGACACGGACAGCCAAACTATAAACTGCTTGCACACTTTTGAGTAAGACAGTGACCATCGCGAACTCAGTGCCGAAGTACGAATCCCGAACGAAATTGCGGAATTAGGAAAGTTTGTTCTAACGTATCCCTAAAACTACAGTAGGGCGCGCTGGACACGCCTCTCCAGTGTCTTAGCAAGAGCACTCTCCTCGAACTCGCTCTACCCACCGATCAACAGAAACCTGTCAAACAAGGAGATTGACAGGTACTTGAAACGACTGGACGACACTATAAAACGAACGATAGACACGGTACCGACAAACAGACACGAACGTTTTCTACAACGCGAATATTAACGCACTCCACGAACATAAGAGTAGACTATTGTCGAGATCAAAAACCTTGTACATACGGTTTACTGACCGACAAAACTCGGAGGTTAGGACACTGAAACCTCCAATAGTTGATCAAGGAAAATATGACAGAGTTGCTGTAAACTTGCATTGGAACACCAAAATTCAGGCTGTAAAGTCCAACAACCCAAGCATGTTCCCCCAAATAAATAAAATATTTCGGAGAAATATTAAAAAAAATATTAAAATCCCTCGAACGACGGAAAATGAAAAAACTCTGAACAGCGGAACGCAGCCGACGATGACAGCTTTTTTTGATTGAAGATCCGCAGGAGAAGGTTGATGTAATAGGGGCAACTTTCCAGGAAGTGTATAAGGTCTTGCATTTGCCCAAACCACAACCTGGATAATCGCGTCCTTGTGCAAAATAAAATGAATTAAAATAATAAAAAAAAAAAAAATAAAAAAAAAAGTGCCCTGAATAAAAAAATAAAAAAAATAAAGGCAAAAAAAGTGTATAGGTATTTAATTATACATTTAGATTAATGTTAGATTAAGATTTATTTTTAAGGTAGTTATAAGTTTTTTTTTTTTAGTTATAAGTTTTATATATACAGCACAAAAATTGTCTTTTCCTAAAACAGTTTTCTTAGTTTTAAAATAGTTAAGCAATTAGAGTTAAAATATAAATTTCAATAGGTTAGGTCGAAAGACATAATTTTAAGAATATAGTTTAGCTTAGACCGCCTGCATAGGGGAAGTTAGGTAGAATTAGGTAACACATAGTTAAATTAGTTAAGCTAGTTCTAACCATTTTAATTAGCATGTAAGGAACAATGAGTTTAAAATAAAAAATGCGTTGAAAATGAACGAAATGACCCTCCAGAGAACTGATATACAGAGATTTCTTTTTTTCAACAAATATGCATGCTACATTAACATATGGTTGTGCTTGACCCCAAACCGCTTAAAAGTTTGGGGTCAAGGAATATCCGACAATTTAAATCCAAATAACTTTTAAACAATCAAAGATATTTTAAAATTTATTGTTTGTGAGTGTAGGGGCAGGGTTTGATTATAAAAGGAAATCAAAAAATTATTGAAAAGTCTGGTAGTTTTTTTTAAAGGGAATACTTTATCTTAACTTCTTCATTTTTCATTGAAGTAGTTTCCTTTACTTTTGATTACCGCATCACAAATTCTGGGCATTCCTTCGATTATTTTTTTAAACTTTTACTCGGTAGTGATTCTCAGATTGTCTGAAGAAGTGTCCAAATATACGGTTTTAATTTGGGATAACTTTCTCGAACTCTCCTATCGAGTTCGTCCTATGCAAGCTCTATAGGGTTAAGGTCTGGAGATTGGGCTGGCCATACCGTATTTCGAAATATTTTCCGTTGCTCTTCGGATTTAAGGTATTCCCTACAAAGTTTTGAGGAATGTTTGGAGTCATTATCTTGTTGAAGCCAAAAGTTATCCCCAATTAACCGACGTCCTGTCGAAAGACCGCAGTCTATCAGAATGCTTTTATAACCCTCTTTGTTTAATATGCCATCGATTTTTATCAAATCTGCAACTCCTTTTTAGCAGTACGATCGCTAGACAGTAGCCGAGTCGCCACTATGCTTCACATTGACAGCCACACGTTGTGGAGCCATCCTCTTTTGGTCCGATCAACGGACAAAAAGTCAGATATTTCACCTAAAGACTTGAATAAGAGGGATTTTCGAGCAGCAACTTGACCTTTAAGTCCTGTCGCAGCTAAACGGCGTTTTACGGTGCTGACAGACAGCGGATTTCTCTGTTCCCATTAACTTCTGCTTAATTCCAGATGCTATAAGCCGACGATTCCTCTTTGAAATAATTCTTATGCTTAGCTTTTTTTGTCATGAATGGTACCTAATTCTTTGAAATGTTTAACCTTCGCTTTCATAGTATCTACCCGGGTAGATATTTCGATTTTCATTTGCTCGTTTTTATTAAATCTGGAAACGCTGCCGACTCAGTTATAAAATTTTCGATTTATTGCAGAAAATCTAAAAAGAAATGCTTTTAGAGAAGTACTTCACACTTTTTTTTCTAGTTTGTAGGTTCATAGTATCTACCGAGGTAGATATAGGAATTTATGTGAATATTAACTATTTTTCTCAACATAGTTTGAAGGAAATCTTCGGTATTTTTGTAAGGAGCAACTATGTCCTTCACAATCCGCTCGCAGAATTCCTACTTTTCCGGTGTAAATTTGGCCATTCCTTGAAGCATCGTAAGCGCACCAGATATTTAAACCATATTTTGCTGATTTTGATGGCGTATATTGAGTGAACTTAGTGCGGCCTCTATATTCAAACAACTGCTCGTCCACAGTAATGGTCTCATAAGGCCTGAAATGAACTCTCAGATTCGAATTGATCATCTCGAAAACATCCCTTATCGGTGCTGAGGAAAAGAATTTTGTTTCCAAAGATCGCTAACTTTTTGTTGGTTGGATTTCTGGGAGCCTATCACAATCAAAATTCCAAAACAAGCTATCAACTCTTTAACACTAGTCGGAGTCCATGTAATAGCCTTTTTGGTCGGATTTTCGGGGTTCCATGTATAACAAATATCTTTGGTTTTTTGTTGGAAAACCTACGAATTTGGTCTTTAACGGATGGAGTCATAATACAAAAAAATTTATCTACTGGCGATAAATGTTTGGTAATTGGGCCCCATTGAAGATTATTCTCTAATTATATTATGGGCCCCATGACGGGGGAAAGCAGTATTTTGCTTATACCAGTTTGTGCCATCTTTGCTGGTGAAAAACGTTTCGTTAGAGGTGGCCGCTTGATCACCATGATCACTCTCGTCATCAGATTCACAGTCACTATTCAGTTCAGGGTTGAGCTTTTCACCTATTTCATCATCCGAATTCGCATATTCCTGATCAGGAAAATATTCTTCATCGCTATCAATTTTTCCATTTGGGTCAGCCCCGGCTTCGTCCGAATCAGATTCGGCAGCCAACATATTCCGAAAATAGTCTACAGCAGTAGAGTACGAAAATACGTTCTCGTGAATCTTATACCGTCTATAAGTACCATGACAAAACTTACATTGAAACAGCTGCCGCAGAAAGATATTCAAAATTGATTCCTCTATCCATACTTAATTGGTCACTTAATAGTCACAGCCTTTCACCACAAATACTAAATCTAAACTTAAATCCAATAGATACCAGTATATCGCACGATTTATCTGTTCTGATCTGATCTATCTGGGAGCGAACGAGTACGTACGAATAATAGCAAAAATGTTCAACTGTGCGCACATGTGCGACCATAATCTCTGATAGGTACATGAACCCTGCCCGGAAAATCTTCGAATTCACACCCGAAGGAATGGCGCAGTAGAGGAAGACACCCCACAACCTAGACTGTAGCGCCACCTTAAGTAATTAAGTCAAGTACAAACATTTTTGCAATGAAAAATTTATAAGGGCAGATACTATGTGTTTAGGTAAAAAAAATGTTTGCATGAATGCGAAGGTTAACAGTAGAGTAATTTTCTTGAAATTTCCCTGGTTGAAATGTTTTCTTTGTACAATGTTATAATTGCTCACCACGTTTCCATACAGATTTCTTATTTTTAAATAAAAAATAATACAAATTCAGCTCTAGGTCTTGTTGCAACCAGTGATACCATGTGAATGGATTAATGACTATGGTTTCTCTCGAAAAAATCCCTTTTTTCTTTCATTTTTTTCTCTCTCGATCAAGTAAATATACTGTGAGAATTTACGACTCGTTATTTTTAAATAATTATGGAAGTATGGAGTAAGAAAGAAATTCCAAGCTGAATACTTGGAAAAAAATAAATAAATTCATTGTCTCATACAAGAACCTTTATAACTTTAATTGTTGTGCGGTTTTGTAAAAATCTAATTTCAAACAACTTAGTATATACTCAAACAATAACAGCACAGTATAAAAGTAAGGTTTTTTGAAAGAATTTCGTAGGATTAACGCCATTTCAGCTCAGATTTCTGATTGACCCCAAACTTTTGAGCGGTAGTGTAAATAGAGGCGTCGGAATTAATGCCCACATCATGAAGACACAGCTGACAATGGGTAACAATTCTTTCTAATCGAGGAGCTGGCGAACAAATGTGGATAAATGCAATTCACCCCTTTTTTACAGGAGAATCAAAAAACTGGTTGCCGCAGACACGGACTATGTAGAGATCTAATTTTTGGTACACGAAAGCTTTATCATAGTACAAACATGTGCCCGCCTTTTGTTTATCAAAATACCTAGCCATTTTTTTTAAATTTTTTTTTTAGGTATAAAACATCAAGGTTGTTAAGTTTAATCAATTCCAGGCATTAAGCTCCAAATTACTGATCTGCTTTACTTCTCTTGTAAAATTCTGCAAGAACTTGGCCGCGGGTATCTCATCACTTTAAATGACTAACATTTTAAATAAGAACTTGACCTTTTTTTGCAGTAATGTTTTTGATGGAATTGTCCAATACTGGTTTTGTTTGATGGTCTTCCAGTTGTGTTCATGTATCCGGTTGAGCGTCTCGAATGCCTGTCGATGACTGAATATTGAAACCTCCATTATGTCATTATTCAGAAGGTTGACGGTTTCACTTGTAAAATAAACCTGACTTGATACGTGCATTACTACTCCCGTTTTCTTGAACAATTTTTCTTCCAATCGTACAAACTTTGAGTGGATAACGCAATCTGGACTGACATGAACGATGCGCATGTCGTTTAAAATTACTTTCTCTCAGCATCACTGACTATAAAATATCCTGTAACCAAAACCTCGGTTGAAGTTTAAGACATCTCTTGTTTGTCCAATGGATCTGGACCTTCAGCTCTGAGCCAAGTTTCTCTGTACAATTATTGGTGATTTCTACCACGCTCTTGTGCGTCGAGAATTCAAACAAATAACTACGTTTAAGATACGCATTTAGCAGCATGTTTATGTACTTTGTTTCTTTTTCTCGCATGTAACTGAGTGTAATGAGATAGGTGTTCGTCACATGTAGGTTTATTTTATTTTTGTTAACCAATGTGTACCAAGATTCGATTTTGTTGATCTCTTCCAGACCAGCATTCAGCTTCTTTGTAAAGTTGTTGATTTTTTTTCTTGTTTCTTGCTTCTGTCTCATTCACACTGGAGACTGTAGGTAGCATAATCTTGGTGTTTGTATTTGTACTTGTGATCAGTTCCTTCTGATAACTCTCCAGGTCTCTGATGTTATGGTATACAAGAACGATAGATAGATACACTTTTATTTCGCAAAAAATTTATATATGTACAATGACTCCAACTTAACAATAATAATTAAACACAGTAATAGAGAAATAAGAAGTGACATTTTATATTTTAATAATACACAAAATAGAGTTACTTGACACTTCAAAGACTAAGCGTTAGATTATATATGCAGTGGTTGGCGTGACCTTAAAATAAAAGCTAAAATTCAAGATGGCTTTGACAAGAATGTGGCGATGTCTATATTTGGATACAACGTTTTTGACATTTAAATCTAAAAGTCAAAGTTTTATTTGTTTCTGGAAAGTAAAACGAATTCGTTGTTGAAGAGCTTGATGCATTAACACCAGGTCACTTCATTATTGGAGCATCAAGATCTTCAATGTTGTCTGTTAATGGGCAGAATGGTCTCGAATTTAAACATCCTTCTATTTGTTCATCTCCTCGTATGTTAATTTTTGCTCTCCTATAATACGATTCAAATGGTATTGGACTGACTTAACCCCAGCTTCCCAGAGTCCATCAAAGAGTCCGCCTCGAATTTGTGAATATCGTATGTTGACTGGGCCTGCGTGTAAATGGACGTGAAAACCTCACTTGTGCTACCGGAAGTTGTCCCATGAGTTGATTTGATTCCTTAGCCTTAAATCGGAAGCATTTAACACATTGATTTATTATGCCCTTGACGGTATTGGTTTCTCGGAGGATCCAAAATTTCCTCCGAATGTGATTCGACGTTAGTTTTACCCCATAGTGAAGTGTATCGATATGAGCTTTATTGGTAATTATTTTTGTCAGTGGATGTAATAATGACAAAATCTTAGGATGTCTTTGGTCAACCGATAAAATGGCGTGTTTCAATCGACCTCCGACTCGCAATACTTTGATTTTATTTTCCATAATTTTTATAAATCACGATGTCGGAAAAGGGCGCAAAGTGCAATATTAACATTAATAAAAACTCTATAATGTGTGGTGGTATTTGCGGACTGAAATTCCACGATAAATGTAGAAGCTTGTCAGACAGTGCGCTTAACTTCGTGAAATCAAGCATTTGTTTTTCGTAGAAATGCAATGCCTGCTCCAGTGTACCCATAGTTGGCTTAAAATAAATTTTAAAATCAAATTTAAATTAAAAATTTGGGCACGTCAAACGCATGTCCCCAACTCTGTTTCCAAGACGTGCCATGGAATTCGTACCATCGGGCACACGTCCCCTGGGTAGGCCTAGGATGAGATGGCTGGATCAAGTCCGAAATCTCGCCGCTACCCGTATTGGGATAGCCCCTGATGATTTAGAGCTGATGGCGGAAAATCGGCAAATGTGGAGAGTCCACTTAAGCTCCCTAAACCCCCGACCCTCATAGTGGATAAGCGGGCCATTGGAAGATGATGATGATGATTTAAATTGAGGTAGTCAGATGATCGTCGCTGGCTGTAATGCTTTTAAAGCTTTCGCTTTTACTGGTGTATTTCGTTAAGTCTTCCATGTTTTCAACAACAACAGTTTTTCTTTTGCATGGCGCCTAATAAATACACGTCCCCGCGATGAGTACACAGATGTAATTTTCTTTTCTTGTTTCAATGTCAGTGCACGTTGCATTAATTTGTTTTTGGTTTTTGTTAGACACTCATGCAGGTACATATACGGTACCTCACAAAATTGAGCATAGACTTCTCAAAAATTCACTTTTTTGCCCCAAAAGACTTTTTTATTTTGTTTTGAAGTTTGCATTCTTATCTGTAGACAAGATTTTTAGATGAGATTTTTAGTTAATAAAATTTAAGTTTTTAACGTTTACGAAAATATGCAAAAAGGAAAAATATGCTTCGATGAAGGATGTATGCTAAATTCTGTGAGTGTTTGTATAAAGCCGTCAGCTTGACATTCGATTTCGAAATCGCTGGCGCGAAGTTGTGTATTTTTTTGTTTACAATAAAAAGCAATCGCTTTTAGAACAACATTTTTATCATATGCAGATTTAAACATCATCATTATAGGCGGTGAATTATACGTTTCATTCTTGGATCTTGTTTGATAAATATTCTTTAGTGCAAGTGGCTGTATGTTTAGTGTCTGCTGGCAGAGGTAGTTAAATGGGGATTTTAGATCTTCATTTCAGACACCGTTTTCTCTTGTTTACGGTGAGACAAGTGGGGAGGAGCATTCGAAAACACATCTTCGAACACGACTTCGAACTTATGCCGAATTCTCAATCCCATATAAATGTACCTTAAAATCTGTCCCTAGTGCGTCCTTTACTTGAAAATTGCTTAATTATTTGGTGTCCAACTTACTCTAACTTCAGAACACGTCTAGAAAGAGTACAGAAATCCTTTACAAGATACGTTATTCGACAGTTGAAATGGAACCTTCATTCAATGCCTTCTTACTCAATAAGAAGTGCACTTATCGGGGTGGAAACGTTGGATAAAAGGCCAAATATTCATTGCATACTGCTTATTTATGATGTTTTTTTCGATTCTCTCTTCCAGGTACGAACCTCCATTGGCATTTAAAATGCTGTTGCACATAGGATACCTGGTTGTCTACATATGTGTTCAATTTCACTGGATGCTGTTTTAAACAGTTCAATACTATGGTAGAATCTGACCATGCGACAACTCTGGTATATTTTGTATCCATTCCCTCTCCGATGTACATAGTTCATTAGCTTTGTAAGCCGTGCAGCTGCACATAACTCCAGTCTGGTCAGTGAAACTTGCTTCACAGGCGCCACCTTGGTATTTGATGCGATGATGCCTATTGTAGTAGAGCCGCAATTAATGACCTTCTCATACACCACTGCTGCGTACGCTGATTCTGAAGCATCTGTGAATCCATATAGCTCGATTTGGGAGTTTTCTATTTATTGCGTCCATCGTAAAATTCTTACATATTCATTTTGAATTGTCATTAGTACATCTTCATCCCATTCCATCCCAAGAGCCACAGACTATAAATCAGAATCCTTGCTTAGATTGTTATTGGCGACCAGCAGCAAGGGTTGGGCAAAATTTAGTTTGCCTGATGATTGAAAACTAAAACTAACGCGTGTAATCATGACTAATGGCTAATAAGTTTCAATCATACGACTGATTGATGACTATTTTAGTTTTAGTTTTAACTTTTTAGTCATGACTAAATTTTTATACTAACATTTTCGTTCCTATTAATTTACAAATTAAACACGTATTCCGAAAGCGACAAACCTATTATTTTATATTTGTATGTTAAGGGTTTTCCAATAGGGACAGGTAGATTTTGACAGTTCATGGCGGCTATGTTGTTGTTGTTTTATCTGTTGTTAGTTTTCCCGTTTTTTATTTTTCAGACATTAAAGACAAATCACCATGGCAAGTTACAGCGTAGAGCGACACGTGCAAATAGTAAATTTTCATTATCAAAATGTTTCAATGGATTTCACCAAAAAAAATCATCATCAGCGACGAGGCCCATTTTTGAATGAACAAGCAAAATTGCCGGATTTTGGACGATGCCAATCCACACGAGGTCCACCAAGTGGCAATGCATCCGCAGAAAATCATCGGTCCGTACTTCTTCGAAAACGACGATGGCATTGCCATCACCATCAACGGAGAGCGTTACCGATCGATGATAACCAATTTCTTTTTGCCCAAATGGGATGATATGCATCAGAGATAAACTATAAAGAGATATTCAACTTCCGTCCCTCTATCCCCGCGACACCCATTTGTTTACATTGGTGTAGTGTAGTGCCATATTGCTTTACCTCGCTGTCTGTGAATACGTGTGAGGACAAAGCAACAACAATTTGCACGGTCACTTTAAAAACTATGCGGTGGATTTCTTTTATGCCACAGTCATGTGAACAATTTTTGATATCTTCAAAATGCCTCCTTGGATACATTTTTAGGACTTTGTACCTGGTTGTACCCCTAGCAGCTTAAGACAGAGTTATCCCTTCATTAATTAAAAGTAATTAATCTGCCGAATTCAGAAAACTCTTGAAATATCAAATTTTAAATTGGCGGCTAATATTTTTCACATTTTTAATGCCCCACATCGAAATGGGAGCAACAAATCAGCTGTTATGTTCGTAGAGTATAGCAGTTGGTCAGTTGAGCTAACATTCCAGTCTAGGAATCACGAAAATATTATTATGTTTTAAACAAATAAATGGGTTTTGTGAAATAATAATCAATTTTAGTGCGTACAAGCAAAAGTGTACGTTATAGTATGTGTTGTAAGCATTTGTTTTTACTGAAAAGTAAGATTGCGAAGAAAAAAAAATGGAAAAAAATAGGAAATTTTTTTTTTGCTTTTAAACAAGATAATTCCATGTTTTCCTAGGCTAAATAATTTTGAGTAAGCCTTGAATCAATGTTTCTATCGTAAGGGATGCAGAAAATACATTAAAACGAAAAAATACCTCTCAGCATGAACAAAAATTAAGAGCTGTAAATGGGTTTTAGAATGCAAAATTTGCTTAAATATTAAAAGTATTGATAACTCCAACAATATTTCGTTTTCTAACACTATAAACTCTTACAAATTTGGATAAGTTTTCTTTGAGGAAAGTTTCAGTATTAAAAAATATGATTATGGTTATTGAACAAACATGGCCAACTTTTCAATAATTCGGCGATTTGCTGTCATCTTGGGGTGAATTCGTCGATTTGCCGCCATTATCGGGTTGAATTCGTGGATTAGCCGCCATCTTGGGGGGGATTCGCGGATTCACGCACATTTTAAAACAAAATGAGACAGTATTGCACCATATTGGAAGTTTTTTTATTTTTTTTTCTTGGAAGGCAGCTTGTGGGCGCTGGAAGAGGGGCTGTAAAGACGAATATCTCCTTATAGTTTATCTCTGATATGCATGTGAACGAAATGTGATTCCAACGCTACGGACATTCTGCACGAGCAATTTGAGGGCATGGTTATCTCATGCAGAGGCGACGTGAACTGGCCACAGAGATCGTACAGTTTGAGCCCGTTGTGGAGTATCCTTAAGTCGCAGATCTATGCCAATAAGCCGCAAATGACCAGTGTTCTCAAAGTCAACATAACCCGTGCCATCGCTCAAATTCGGTCTGGTCTATGCGCCAGAGTCATTGGAACTCTTGAATGCGCGCCACCCAGCGAAGCCGCGGCGGCCATTTGATAGATTTCATATTCCACATATAACGTCATTAATAGGCCAACACCCAGCTTTGAAAAGCCATATACTAAGCCTTATTTCGTTTAATTTGTAATTTTTATATAAATTATTGAAAAACGGTTTAATGTTCATATAACAAAAAAATTTATTTTAATTAAAAAATATTTAATTATTTACAATTAATTATGCTTATTTTACCTCCATTGGGTACTGCTTGTTGTCCACCCGGACTCAACTTACTAACCAGAAGAAAAAAATGCAGCATTATAAAGACGACACCTGACGAGTTCCCTAGATGAAACCAACAGTGCACTATTTCGACACACAGTACACTCGCGATAACGTGAGCACCGGCTAACATGAACTACCGCTTACATGAACAAATTTTATTTTACGTTGACTGCTCTAAAACGTGAACAATTATTTTTGTCTCAAAAAGAATAGTAAATTAACGAGTGAGGCAACACGAGCTGCATTTTGGCTTGAAATTCATTCATGTATACAAATCCTTATTCAGCATATTATTTGTGCATGGATTTCAGTCTGTCGCAAGGTACTTGCTTTCTTCTTTCAATAGAAAAATATTTTTTTCTTTTTTGTGTTTATGGTGCATATTTGTGATTAGTTTTTCATTATATCGCTTAAAAAATTAGAGGTGTTGTCACTTACAAAAAATGCGCTGTTATTAAACAATTTTGTAGTGGTTTTAGTGTAACAAACGTGGCCAAAAAATACAGCGTTACCAAGTCAAAATATATAGAAGCAATGACACGCCAAAAGCGCTAAGTCGTTCCGTTTCAACAGTGTGTTTTAAATAACAGTTTAGTGAAAAAAATGGAAGTTTCTCGTGAAGGATTTCGCTGGATAATTTTGTATGACTTTAAATGCGGTCTAGCTCAACAACAATGCATACATAGATCGACTTCGTTTGGCCCTTGGTGTTGAAGTACCATCCAATGCTTCAATTTATAACTGGTTTGCAGAATTCAATAGCGGTCGTGCTGTGAAGAAGCTTTGTGGTGGATACAAGCTGAGCAATGCTCAAAAAGAGGGTCGTGTCAAATGGTACAAAGAAATGCTAAAGAAATTCAATCGTGGTGCTTCAAAAAACGTGTACAGCATCGCTACAGGAGGCGAAGCCTGGATATACTCGTATGAGCCCGTATGAGGTGAGCGAAAATCGACAAAAGTGACTCATTCTCGAAGCACTTCGAAAAAAATGAACGCTCTTTTTTTCGATTCATGTTGCTATTGTGTCTTTAGAGAATCAAAGAACTGGTAATGCCGATTGGTATACAATAATTTGTTTGTGGTATACAATGAACCGCGTAAAACAAACAAAAATCGATGTATCATTCTCCATCATGACAATGCTAGTTTTTATATAACCACTCAAACAATTCAATTTTTGAAGTTTCAAAACGTCGAATTAATGAGCCATTGCCAATATTCTCCTGATTTATCGCCTAATGACTTTTTTTTATTCCCGTTCATCAAATGCGTGGTTAACGTTTTTTAACGCCGGAAGAGGCTGTAAAAGCGTGAATACTTTGAAAAACAATAAACCGTTTAAACTAATCAATTTATCTTTTTTCTTACCTTTTCTAAAAACTTATCGGACAACATACATTGGAGCTGAAGCCGATAAGGATTTCGAAGAATCAGTTGGGGTCTTGGAAAAGAGATGGTGGCGGATGAGCCCTTAAGGGCCCAACGGAAGCGCTCGTTCCTCGAAGTGGGTTACTGACATCGGTTCAACCGACCACTCGCCCTATGAGTTTCTACAATGGAACTGGTCCTCCAGGTTAGGGGTTGTGCGCCAGGGTAACTGATCGTCCACAGAAGAACTCGATAGCTACGAAGCAACAACAAGCCTCGGATATGCACCGATTAACTGAAGATTAACGGAAGTGGTATGTTAGGTCCCTTAATATCTGCTGGATTCATCGTTGGAGACAGACCTAGGCAAGAAGCCTTAAGCTTCAGGTATACGAGCGCCTCACGACTATTCGCATCAGGCTAAGTTCGCAAACATAAACCTGATATGGAAGCACTCCTCCACAGGGGGAAATACGACAACACCAAAGACAGGTACTACGAGCTCTTGGACAAGACATATGAGCAGTACCCAAGCTATTACATGAAAATTGTCCTAGGCGATTTTAACGTAAACCCAGGAAGAGAGGGCATCTTTGGTAGTACTGTCAGAAAGTATAGCCAACATGACACCATCTCCGATAACGGATTTAGACTGAACGACTTTGCTGCGGGGCATGTCGTCGTAACTAGTACGTGGTTCCCACATCTCAATGTTCACAAAGGAACATGGAGATCTCCTGGTCAATAAACCGTCAACTAGATTGACCATATTGCAATCGACGAAAGTAATATGGATGTCCGAATGTTCCAGCGCTGAATCGGCCTTTAACTACCTTGTTGTTGCCAATATATCCCGAACACCGTCAAGACAAGAAAATTCTGTGAGGAAGTTTGACGTCGGACGTCTGCAATCGCAAGAAATCCTTTCCCGGTCGAGTCTTTTTCAATCTCTCGAGATTGCCTATGCCGCCAGCATCAAGGATCGAAGATCAGAGGCAACATTGCCAAAAAGTCATCAGAAATGCCGCTTTTGATGTGCTGGGATGCACTCGGCCACCGCAACGAAATACCTGGTTTGATGACGAATGCCGGCAAGCACATGCACTGAAACAAGAGGCATACAAACCGGCGCTGCATGGAAACACCAGAGCTGCTCGCGAGGAGAGACGAACACAAGCTTTTCAGGAGGAAAAGGAAAGAGCATGAGGTTTGGAAGTTTTACCAAAGGGTAAAATAAACCAGTCAAGGCTACAGAGTCCGAACCGAAGCATGCAAGGACGAACAAGGGAACATCGTAGTAGAAGCGCATCCGATGCTGAGGATATGGAAGAACTACTTCTGCAGACTGTTTAACAGCGACGGCGAATCAATTCCCGCTGTCAGGCAGAATGAACCATTCAACCTGGATGACGAAGACCAACAATTCCGTCCACCCGACCTGGACGAAGTGAAGATAGCCATATCGAAGCTTAAGTTCAACAAAGCTGCTGGAGCTGACGGCCTAGCTGCCGAACTGTTCAAAGCAGCAGGCGATGATTTGTGTGAACGCCTGAAGTCGTTCGTCAACAGCCTGATCGGTCCATATCAGTGTGGTTTCAGGCCAGGAAAGTCCACCATCGACCAAATATTCAAACTGCGGCAGATCTTGGAAAAAACCCAGGAACTTCAAATCGATACCCACCACCTCTTCATCGATTTTAAGGCCGCGTATGACAGCATCTATAGAGACGAGCTATACAGAGCCATGTCTAGTTTTGGCATCCCTGCCAAACTCGTCCGTCTGTGCAGGATGACGATGGAGAATGCACGCTGCTCCATCAAGGTCGGTCAAGACCTCACCGAGACCTTTGATGTCAAAAAAGGATTTAGACAAGGCGACGCGCTGTCATGCGACTTCTTCAACATCGTTCTTGAAAGAGTTGTGCAAAACTCACGTGCCAACACCAGAGGCACAATCTTTAAAAAATCCGTCCAACTACTCGCATACGCCGACGATATTGACTGGTGCGTTTGTGAGTATAGAGACGGAGGCGGCGAAGATGGGTTTAGCGGTCAATGAGAGCAAGACGAAGTATATGCTATCAACGAGAAAGGACACCCAACACCGACGTCTCGGACAGAACGTCACTATAGACAGTTATAACTTCGAGGTAGTTAAGGACTTTGTATACCTAGGCCACTGTATAAATTAAGACAACGACACCAGTCCTGAGATTAAACGAAGAATAACTCTTGCCAATCGCTGTTTCTTTGCGCTAAGAAGGCAATTGAGTAGCAAAGCCCTCACTCGAACAACTAAGGTGACACTTTATAAGACCTTAATCGTCCCAGTCCTGCTCTACGGCGCAGAGGCATGGACTATGTCTAAAGCTGATGAGGTTGCTCTTGGCTGTTTTGAGAGGAAAATTCTTCGAGTGATTTTCGGTCCCGTCTGCATAGAGGAGGAGGAGATACAACGTCGAACTGTATGGGCTGTACGGCGGCATTGACTTAGCCAGAAAAGTAAAGCTCCAACGACTGAGGTTGCTGGGTCATGTAGAGCGGATGGACACCAATGCTCCGGCCCGGAAAATCTTCGAATCCACACCCGAGGGACGGCGCAGTAGAGGCGCAGACCGCGACTCATTTGGCGCACGCAAGTGAAAGGGGACCTCAACCAACTCGGCGTGCGACACTGGAGGCAGCTGGCTAAAGATCGAGCTGGCTGGAGACACTTGTTGGTTGAGGCCCAGGTCTACCCCGGACTGTAGCGCCACCTTAAATAAGTAACGACTGAGTTGACTGGGTCATGTAGAGCCAATGGACATCTATGCTCCAGCCCGGAAAATCTTCGAATCTACACCCGAGGGACGGCACAGTAGAGGAAGACCGGGACTCAGGTGGCTCACGCCAGTGAAAGGGGACCTTAACCAATTTGACGTGCGAAACTGGACGCAGCTGCCTTAAGATCGAGCTGGCTGGACTGTAGCGCCACCTTCAGGAAGTAAGTAAGTATATGGCTTTTCAAACGTCTTATTTAAAGCCTTAGGCTGTGATTAAATAGCAATTGAGTAATGTAAACGCGAGCTCGCGCTAGCAATGTGTAGCAGTAGCTTGATCTCGGGCTAGCTTGAACTTGTAGACTGTTCGATTAAAATTGAGCTAATTCTCATATTAGCTAGTAATACGTGTCTCGATTTTTTTTTTTTTTTTTTTAAATGAAAAACGTTGTATACGTCCTATAAACGAATTGTGGTCTTAATATTCCCATTTGCACAAAATGCCTAAGGAAGATGAAAAACTTTTGTTCCTATATTACCGAATGACTCCTTGCACCTTCCAGCGTCTTTGCTACATTATTTTGTTCACATTTCCCACAGACAATGCCGTTTCTGTCCTTCGTCCTCCAATTTCGCACAGTCTATCTTCGATTGATATAAATTTTCGACTAAAAAATTTAAATGCGCGGGTTAATGAAAGCTCACACTTGCTCGATGCTAGTTGTGCAATTCCACTTTTGACTAGACTAAATGAAACACAGAAAATTTGCTATATGTAACTAAACATTTATTTCGTGGCGGTCCGCGTCGTTTGCGATATCAGATACTTGAATTCTAATTTTTCTTTTAATTGTCTGCTTGGAGAAGCGGAGCCATGTTCCTGAACTATCACCTTTCTAAGTTCGGTCATTGCCACTGACGGATGCATGTATCGTATTCCAACAAGTGGCAATAATGCAATTGCGAAATTGACACTTATTGGAGTTCGGACATTGACCATTCATCGTGAAAATGGTCGCGTTCGTCGATCTCAAAAAAAGTGCTGCATCTGTCACTCTCAGCCAATAGAAATCGATTGGAGACATATGCAGTACTTTGCCTAGATCGACGAACGCGACCAATCACTCATCCCGAAAAGTGCAAGCAGCTGCTTCCTAGTAAAATTTTGTTATGTAACCACAATATTTAAAGCGCGAGCTCGCGCTTGCTGGCGCTAGTATTACTCACTTACCACAGGCTTATAGTAAGGTTTTAATTGAATGCAATAAGCCTAAATATGCGGCTTTTTAAAAGTCTTATTTAAAGAATTATAAATAATAAGGTTAAAATAAGAAAGCTTATGTTTTTTTCAACAAAAGTACAATTTGAAAGTGGACTGTGTACTGGGTTTTATTATATTAAATCAAATCAAATCAATATTTGCAATATTCTCACACAGTAAGATACAATATCTTGTTGAGTAGTGCAAGCTTCAGTATAAGTATAATACTATAAGAATGTAATTCAATACATTTGTGTTACTAAGTTTGTGGAAAAAAGAAAGAACAAAGCTAAGAATAACAATTAAAAAAAAATAAATTAAAAAAATAGAATATTAAGAATATGTACATATAAAGTTAAAAGAAAAGAGAAAAAAAAACTTAAATACCAAAACAAACAAAAAACAATCATCATCATCAAAGCGTCTCCAGGTATTGCCTGAGTTTCCTCCAGAACAAAGCTGCACAGCCAATCAGTCTAATAGAATGGGATAGGGAATTCCACAGCCGAATCGCATGAACGAAGAATTGTCGCTCAGATACTAAATAAGCGTAGCGCACTGGATCACAACTTCTAACAGAGCGAGTGTAGCGAATCTTATTGAAAAGGTTAGGCGGTTGACGTGTTTGCATGATCTTATTAAGCAGATTTAAGGTTCTTAGTTTAAAGAGGTTTTCTAGAGTGAGGCCATGAATTGTTTTGGAAAAGGAGGAAATGTGGTCATATCTTCTTTTTCGATAGATGTACCGCGCGATACCATTATAGGCAACGTTAAGCCTTCTTCTGTGCTCGAAGTCACAATTGCAGAACAGTTCACAACCGAACAACATAATTGGAATGAGCAAGATTTTGGCAAGTAATATTCCAGTTTTTAAGGGAGTGATTTTGTGAGTAGCCCAGAGCGTGCGAAGGCCTCCATATACTCTACCGAGAACTAGTCCAATGTGGTTATTCCAGGTAAGCGTTTTATTGAATGTTATACCGAGATTTTTCGCAGAATCAACATACTCAATAGGTGCATTGTTGAGGTGAATAACAGGAAAATCGGATGTGTCAATGAGCTTCCTGGATATAACCAAACATTTAAATTTTAACGGATTTATACAGAGGCTATTGGATCGTGACCAACATAAAATTCTGTCCAAGTCTTCATTAATTTCGCAAGGCCCATTTTCAACAAATCCCAAAAAGAGCAACTTTTCCGCACCCGAACATCGTCGGCATACATTTCAATTGAAGAGCTTAGTAAACAAGAGGGCAGCTCGCTAATGTATAAGGAGAACAATAAAGGACCCAAGATCGAGCCCAATGGAAGGAATTATTGATGGCGACTGCCTGAGATCTGCCATTTATGTAAGTATGAAGCCACTAAGTTAGAGGACTGATTCCTACGTTTATTGGAAAGAATGATATGGTTACCTGTGTCGAAGGCTTTTGAAAAATCTAACAGCGTCAGAAAAGTCACATCATCATCATCTACAGCTGGCTTTATATCTTCAACAGCATTTATTAAAGCAGTGCTGCAGCTATGCTTAGGACGAAAGCCGGACTGGTTAGGACAAAGTAGATTGTTGCTATTCAAAAACCTCCGTATCTGACCGTTAATAATCCATTCAAAGGCCTTCTATAGAAAAGGTAAAATGGCAATTGGTCTAAACTCATTTCGATATTACTCTCCTCTTTATAAATTAAAACACTTAGTTTCATGCACGTTATAGAATCAAAAATCTTTATTTAAGCCATAGCCTCCCGTTTTATAAACAATTAAATGACATATTACAGCTGTTACCCGGCAATTCCGGATAAACATTAATGACGTAACGCATTGTATAATGTGTATTATCCCCCAACAGCGAACGTATATTTGATTGCCAATGACATGGGCTGAGTTAGGATAAGGAATAAAATAATGAATGTTGCATGCAACGGAAAATTCCTCATAAATAATGATACTGAATATGCTGTGGTGGGTACACGGCATATGGGCTTGTAAGAGCCTTCATACATAGCTTCCTGAAATCTATTTTACTAATTATAATGTCGGCAGGATATGATGTTGCCTAAAATAGTTTCGTGGGAATTATTTGCATGCTTCACGCAGATCATGGTATAAACTTGGTAAATTCAATCTATAAGAATGTTCTGACAGTGGTAATTGAGTTCCAGAGTTAGGCAAATCTTGTATATGTAAGAGTGAATGAAGAGATATATACGTATGTATGTAAATCGAGGAATCGATTCACATTTAAATGGCAGTGAATTTCTTGAAAGGAATAAAATGAATTTTCATGTTCATGTTTTGGGGACCATTTTTCCCTTTAGCTGGCATACCAAGTTTTGGATATGTTGGCGGCTATTCTTTGACTTAGGATAAAAATGATTTAAATAGATTACATTGACGACTGTGTCTTCGCGAGGACAAACTTATATTTAGAGATTTTTAAAGCTTAAAAGTTTAATTTTTAAAACAGCATGTCCCGCTCCCAAGACTCAATTAAGACCTCTGACACCAGCTACATATTTACAGACCCTCAACTCCAAGCAGATTAACCTTCGCTTTCATAGTATCGACCCGCTTTCATAGTATCTACCCCTCTATCCATATTTTATTTAGTCACAGCCTTTCACCACAAATACTAAATCCAAACTAAAATCCTATAGATACCAGTACATCGCACGATCTATCTGTTCGAAGTTGGTTGCGATTCAAACAAAATTTGGCCAGTTTTAGAAAATCCCAACTATTTTACCCTAATAGTTTTATTAGGGTAATTACGGAAGTGGAAGGATTGTAATTAACTGACCTTTTTTCATGATTTTGGGATATCCCAAGAAATTTGTGGATGGTTTGTAATCGCGAGTGTTTGAAACGCGAGTCATAAAACAGAGCGAACGAGTACGGACGAATCATAGTAAAAATGTTCAACTGTGCGTTTTAAAATCTGATAGGTACATAAACCCGGCTCAGAAAATCTTCGAATTCACACCCGAAGGAACGGCGTTTTATTTTATTTTATCAATTACCTTCTCTGTACTACGGTAAAACGCCAGTATCCCATGTAAACAACATATGCAGTGTATCCAAGGCACTCATCACTGATCAAACGTCCGAACTATCCGATCTAAAAAGCAATCTTGAGATTGTCACCTGCGAACTGACTGCTGTTAAAGTGCCACTCACCGCGCAAGAGAATCGTATGGTGAATTCCACACTCGGCGAACGAAAACCTAACTACAATTTTCAATGCACTCTGTTGTGCCACCAACTCTTAATTACATTTTTCGCATCAAACCGAAGAATAATTCCAAGGACACGGGAATAATTTTAAAATTAAGTATGAACGCAACCAAATTCTAAAATCGATTGCTCTCTTTCGCAAGCAAACTAAAAGGGAGCTATGTTTGCAACACGTCGGTTTAAATTCCACTTGTCTTATACACCTGCGTGAATGTCTTCCGCAAAAAGTCAGCAAATTTTGCATGCCGCTTTGGAGTTGAAAAAGCGTAACTAATTAGCATCTGCTTATACCTCTCGTGCAATTGTATATGTCAAACGTAAACTGGTCGAAACTGCAGTAATGGTTGAAAATATTGAGTATCTGGACAACATTGCTAGCTTAACAAATGATAATTTAAATACATACATTTTTCAACTTTAACGTTTCTCTTCTAAACTACTTTAACTTAACTTTTTAATAAACTAAATTCAATTACGTATATAAATGGAGCTTTGTTTGGGTACTATGATCAAAGTTTTCAGAAATCGATGTTCCGGGTTGCATGTATGTCATTTAAATGCACAAAGTTTGCTACCCAAAATTGACGAGTTTCGTGACTTGTTTGAAGAATCTTCGGCTGATGTGATCTGCGTGCCTGAAACGTGGCTCAGGGAAGGAAGGACACAAAGCTCCCTGTTGGCATTGCCTACGGAACTAACAGTCATGTGAACCCGTGGCCATTTATGGGTGAACTTGAACGCATCTCCATCGCTTGCTCAAATAATGTTCTGTGTGGAGACTTTAACAGCAATCTCCTATCTGATACCGGTCTTGTCGAAGAAATGGGGTCACTTAACTTACTTCCTGTTAACGTTACTGTTCCTAATCATTTCACTGAACATTCTTCTTCGTTGCTGGAATTATCCTTTGTAAGTCCCAGAAACAAGGTTCTCTTTTATGACCAGCTATCGGCACCAACTTTTTCAAGACATGATATGATCTATCTCACCTTCGATTTTGCTATCGCGTACTCGGCTCGTACTTTTGAATAAAGAGATTTCAAAAACATCAACTATCCTCTTCTTGATGACCACGTAAGAAGCATCTACTGGAGTTCTATGTACGGTTTTCTTTCTCCCGATGAACAAGTTCAATATCTGCATTCTAATATTCTACACCTCTACAATTTAAATGTTCCCTTAAGATAAAAAATTCAAATGTATTAGCCTTGATGGACTGGACCCCAATCACCTTAATCGCCAGTTCATATCCCCACAGGCAACTAATATTACTCATCAGATCCCTGCAATAGCGGAAAACCTTTCCTGTTCTCCTCGCTGTCCCATTTTCTGTTTTACAACAGTCAGCTCCGCTGATGTACTCGAATGTATATATACTTGACATCAAATCTAAGGCAGTTGGACTTGATAACATACATCCATCATTCTTAAAAATCGGATGTCGGCTAAGGTTATACCCGTTTTAAAATTCTAAAGGTGGCGAGTTCCGACCATTCTAAACCCCAATAAATCAAACTACATAGCTATATCGAAAAAGTCGTTAGATTTGTCTTATTTCCCCTCCATCCTTCTATATAATGACAAAATTAAGTATGTGGAAACTGCTAAAAACATTGGAATAACCTTTAATAGGAATTTAACCTGGGATAACCATATCAACTTAGCTGTCGGGAAAGCATATGGTATACTTTGCGCATTGTAGGCTACACAATCCTTCACGCCAAATAAAACCCCATGCTTGCTCGCACAAGCACTCGTTGAGTCCATCTTAACTTATGGTTGTGAAATATTTTACAATGGTAGCTATGCTTCCAAAACGCACAGTGCGCTATGTTTTTGGACTGCGAAGTTTTGATCGTGTGTCAAATTATTTGTATAATATGACATTTAACCACCTTCTTAAATTTCGTACATTGAATCTCTTCTCGGACATTCGTATAACACATCAACCTATAAATCTTTACGAAAAGTTTAGATTTACTTCTTCAAACATTTCTGATCAGTTTATTCCTCCTCGGTGTTCTCTATTCGGTTATGGAACTCTTTACCGCGTGAAATAAGAGGGATAAATACCACAAACAAATTTAGAAGTAAATTAAAAGCACATCTTTCTCATAGTACTTAGTCACCTTGCTTCTTTTTGGTTGAATATTGGGTTTTCCTATTTTTCATATTTAATGTTTAGCACTATTTTATAAGATAATTAGATGTATTTATCTTACCTTTTTAACCAATTCATTAAAATAAATAAATTGAATTGAAAAGTACACTGGCGAGTGTATTCTGATCTGTAATCTGGCGTGTTCTAGCTCCACTAGAGAGTCGCCGCTAAGGTTTGTTTGAATTCAGTCACCTTACCCCACCTCGTAATAGATATATTGACGTCCCTTAAGATGCTTTCTCCACAGATAGTATAGGTTCTCACAGAAAGTCCGGAATTTTTGAACATTTTAGTGATATCACAATGGAACAAACTCTGTTCTAACTTGACGGTAAAGCAGATCAGTAAGTTGGAGCAAATATAACCCATACGCTAGATATGCTTCAAATAATTGAAACCATTAACCAGTGCAACTCATGCCACATCTTTTAGTTCAAAGCACTAATTCAAAGAAACAAATAAAGGGCAGTCACATTAATGTTGACCTTGTTGATTATTTAATTGGCTCAAAAGCACTATCTGTCGGAATAATCTACATATGTAAATACACACATAGATGGGTACAAATTCTAAAACGGCACAAACGAAACCTTCAGGCGCACTCATACCCTTGCTTTGTTTTCTAAATCATAAGAATTCTCCACGTGAGACAAGTTAACATACAAAAGGGTCCTTGCGTGTATATATAAACAATTGCCATTTGACGGATAAGTGTGAAATCCTGCGACAATAGCATTTAAAATCAACAGGCACATTGACGGTACTTGTCCTTCTCAAAAGTACATTGTATGCCTACGAATCCCCTCAATGTTTGAGATTATTAGATATTTTTCGGCCGAAGAATCCTTCTGAAATGCTGTCAACCCGCCACCATTCACAGACGCTGCTGTACACGCAACCCACTTCTCAAATAAA
Source organism: Matsumyia berberina (assembly GCA_917880715.2). Classification (NCBI taxonomy): domain Eukaryota; kingdom Metazoa; phylum Arthropoda; class Insecta; order Diptera; family Syrphidae; genus Matsumyia; species Matsumyia berberina. The sequence goes on from OU862870.1 coordinate 94,449,875, forward strand.
CAACATGCGACAGACAATAAAATAAATTGCACCCATTGGCAACGATGCTTAATGCGAACACACGGGCCAAACCGTGTCCTTATTGCAGAATGTAGCAACAAAAAACGCAAATTGGGTAAGTGTGGAACCAGCTGTTTTAACAATTTCTCGAAACAAGGTCATTCAGCGAAATCACACAGAGAACCGAAGACATTCTCTTACGACGTATTTGCGCATGACTCAGTCAAAATGAACTGTGGATGATATTCAAAATGTAGGTGAGTAGGTCTGAAAATTTTGCTACATTGACAGTGGAATCGTGTAGCTCCAATTACCTCCGGCATGAGGTAAGTATACTGGAAACTGTTGTGAGACTTTAACATATTAAATTTGTAAGGTATTTACAAAGAGTGGAGCATTGGTTTGCAGAACAATACAATTGTTTGGTCAACCGCACTCTTTACAACAATGTACAACAGATTCTTGAAATGCTTGTGCAAATCTGAGAAGCGAATATGTATGTTATATTGTATTGTATTGTGTTCATTTATTTAGCGGATACCCTACTAATTTAATTCATTTTAATAATCACAAGAACTTTATTTAAACTAAATAACAATAAATATAGATAAAATTAACTACCTTGTGGAAAATTACATTTTACAAAGCCTATGGTTCTTCTTTTAAATATAGCCAAGTTTCTTTCATTCTTTATTTTGAGTTAAATAATTTAAGGCTTTTTGTATATTCTGTTGTTTTGTATGACCCTTATTAGGTAGGAGGTAGCCTAAAGTCTCCTCCATTTCGTAAATGGTATGGTTGAGATTCACCAACATATGTACATATCTCAGACATAGGTAACAAGTCACATTTGATTTTGAAAAAAATACAAAGCACAAAACATTAACCAAGATTCTTTGCTTGACACTTTACCATTGTAACATATTTAACATAAACACAACTGAGGTATATCTACTACATTTCAAAATTGTTCTCATTGCCTTATTCTGAATCTGTTGTAATTTTAATAACATGTAATCGCTACACAAAAATAAAATTAACGAGCAGTATTCAAAATGTGGTTTAACCATTACATTAAAGATACTGATTGCACTCAGAGTTGGAATCTTATTGGGAATTCTTCCAAAAAAAAAACTCTTTTTGGATACTTTCTTCATCATCATCATCTTTCAGTGGCCCGCGTATCCACTATGAGAGTCGCGCGTTAAGGGAGCTTAAGTGGACTCTTTACACTTGCCGATCTTCCACCATCGACTCTAACTCATCAGGGGCTATCCCCATACGGGTAGAGGTGAGATTTCGGAATAGGTCCAGCCATCTCATCCTAGGCCTACCTAGGGGGCGCCTACCCGATGGCACGAATTCCATGGCACGTCTTGGAAACCGAGTTGGGGACATGCGTTTGACGTGCCCAAACTATCGAAGTATGGACCTCTCCGTTCGAAGAAGTAGCTGCTGACATTGAGTGCCTCGCAATGCAACGATGAAATCTCATTTCAGCAGCTTATATCTGCGATTCTATTCTTTCGGTCATTACCCAAACTTCATGACCATAGGTGAGGGTCGGAACAAACACTGAATCAAAGACCGATAACCTAGCTTCGATGCCAAGTTCGGCCCTCCTGATAACAAATTAGCCAAGCTGTCTCAAAATTGCTCCAGCCTGACCAATCCAACAGGATAACTCAGTATTGCTCCTACCATCACTCGTGAATAGGACCTCGAGGTACTTAAACTTCTCCACCTGTTTCAGTGGGACTCCACTAACATGCAGAGTGCATTGAACAGGTGTTCTGGGAATTAATATTACCTCTGATCACGAGGTTTGCAAGACCATTGCCGGGAAGCTCGTAGCCGTTTCGGGTTGAACCCGGCCGGCTACCTAGCGAGACAAGCCGACCACCAGCCGCTCGCGTGCTGCCACCCTCTAGGCCTGGCTCCGAAGGGCGCCCTGGCATAGCAGGCTTGGCAATATCCGAGGCCATGACTGGGTTGTACAGATAGATCAACTTAAGCTGTTCCATCTGCACTTCCCAGTCATGTTGCCCGCCCCCCACTGCGAGGAGGTCAGCTGCATGAGGGGGCGGACACTTTCTTAATTATACAAATTATATCTAAATTAAACTTCAAATTCGAGTCCATCATAACACTTAAGTATTTAATCTGCGCAACTTGTTCTAACCGTCTTCACCTAAATTTAATTCTTTCATTTCATTTCATTTCATTTGTATCATCTACCGAGCTTAACTCTAATAGATTACAGAAAAGATTTTATGATACGCAATATTTATTAAACCATTAATTAATACTTTCATATAGCATTGGATAAGATACATTTAAATTTAAATTTATCTAAACTTAACCCTTTCGATCCGGGTGGGACACATACGCCTCAACTTATATTTAACCGTACCTGATACGAAAAATTTGTACTCTACATGGGCTTTATAAATCCCGCCCCTCCGTGCCAGTTTAGGAGATGCATATTCACTAATTTGTAAAAAAAAAAATGATCAATAGTCGGACGTAAAATCATGTATGTCTACGGAAGCTATATTGCTCTCAGTACGCATCCGGACCGAAAGGGTTAAATCTATAACAGAGCAATCAGAGTTGAAAAGCTTTATACATTTACGCCCGTATTATTCAGTCTAAAAGGTGATTTATTTTAGACCGCGGTTTAAATATGTATTTTTAGACCACCAAAAATTTAGATTTCGTATTATTCACTCGGTTTAAAAATTCTAAACCTCATTTTTTAACCCTGCTGTGAGATAAACCACTTCGAATTTAATCCGCACTTCGATGGGTGGTTTACGTCTATTTTTGTGAGGTTTAAATCAATTTTCATCATATTCACTCATTTTCTCATCAGATTTTAACCAGTGCGAGAGGACATTTTGAAGTGGAATTTTTTGCGTTGGAGGTATTTATGTTTTCTATTGGATTTATTTGGTATTTTGTGCTATTTACGAGTATTCACTCATTCACATTCATGCATTTAGAAATGTAGTTTTTACGTGAAATCGACGAAATGATGAACTCTTCTCTTTGTTCTTATCAGTGCTACAATGCTAGTAATTATCGACATTATCCATTTTAGTACTCGAAATAAACCCAAATAAACCAAGCGCTTAAACCACGTAAATCGAGTCAATATGGAGTAGGTCAGTTTACATTTTTTGGGTTTAAAAACGCTCGGTTCAGTTTGGTTTATTGTCGCGGTTTAAAAGCGTTTAAACCTGGTATTTAAACCGAGTGAATGATACGGGCGTTAGTTATCGGTTCGTTGCTACTGTAGTTATATGTATGTCTCGGAGTATATAAAAAGTTGCGCTCCCAAATTATTATTTCCGGTACATATATGAGAAAAATCTTAAAATGTCAGGACAGTTAATACGATACGAAAAAACATCATGAAAAAGCAGTATGCAATGAGTAATGAGTATTTCGCCTTTTATCCAACGTTTCCAACTGGATGAGTGCACATCTTGTTGAGTAAGAAGGCATTGAATAAAGGACTGACGAATTTGGTCGATATAAGCGATAGGTCGCTGCAACCGATATCAAGGTATGTATTGTGGATGTAGTGGAGTGTGAAACGGAATACTCTTTGACAAGGTCCTTATTTTGCTCTACAGCTTCAAATCTAAAAATGATACCTGCTTTTTCTTCAATCGTTAAGATTTTCCGTTTCTGACTCATTTTCCAATACAAATTTATGCGAATCGAATAAAATTAAACGTCGTAGAAAATTAAACTTGTCGCACAGAAAAATGTTCACTAAGTAATTTTTCCACCTACTGTTGAACAAACCTAATAAACGCAAAACCAAAAGAATAACATGTCATCAAACGGTAAGCTGTAAAAATTCTATGTACACAGATCCATCGCATCTACAGATAAACAGTTTACCGTTTTAGAAAAAAAATCAGTCGCACCAACAGCTGCGTCGATTTAAGTCGTTGTCGTCGTAGTCGTCTCTTGCGATTGCAGCTTGTTGACTTCGTATCTTCTCACAGTGATTCTTCTTTGTTGTGGCGCTTGGGATATCCGCATTCGTACTTTGGCTGCAAAAAGGTCCGAGTCTATGTTGGCAGCTCGGAAGGTTCGGAAATCTAGAACATTGAAGAAAGATAAAGCTCAACCTCGTCCTCAGCTTCCAGTACGCAAAAGTCGATGTCTTTCAGGAGTTCTCCTCCATTCATCTCTAGACTGCTTCATATGATCTTCCTGACTGATCTTCAGAAACTTTACTGACCTTCAACGGACGTGGTGAAAACTCGTCTATGACACACGTAGTATGGAACATTTTGAGTTTCTTCCAAAAATCTCAAGTCACGGGCTTCCAGAATCTGATCTTTGTTTGGTAACTATATCCGGTATCCCACGCATCGAAGATCGATCTTTAATGTCACCGCCATCGTCTAACTTCTCGAGCATAAGTTGCTTCAGAAAAGTCGCTTTTCTTGGCGGTCCACTTGTAGCGAAAATCGACTTCAACTTAAGGCACACTTCTCCTGATGTACCTATCACATCCATGGATTTGTTTTATGGTTCGGTCTTTTCAATCAAGCAATCAATCGTTCAATGACAGATGTACAATTGGTCCACTTCATTTCAATACAATCAAAAATCCAAATCAATGGCTTTCGTTCATTTTAGTATTGGATAAAGACTAACAGATTGTATTGATTGTGTAGACAGTAGAGTGAATACGGCACTTATTATGTCTGAACGATTTCGGTCAAATAATTTATACCTTCTTGCTTTTCGTTTTTTTTATTTAATTTTTATTTCGTCCTTTCTTAACTGGTTAGTCGAAAGAACCGAACCGGTCACGCAAAAGGATTGACTTTGTGGATGGTTGATTTGTAGTTGAATGCAATCACCAATACTTTGCAGTGAACGGGTCAAAAAGATCAAATCAATCGTGATTGACACAGCTTTATTGTATAGGTTTGGGATAATATTAAAAAAATTCGTAGTTTGTATTCACGTAGTCATATTGGAGCTCTACGAGGTTACCCGTCAGCCCTTGGATGTTGCAGTAAATTCCTCGGAGTTCATGTAATTGCTAGTGTTCTGTTTTGCTCTTTTTTGATTCCAAAAATTTCTTATACACCGCACAGTTCGCGTCTTTACTGTCATGCTTACCATCTAAGTTTAGTCTAAATTCCTCCTTGTATTGTACACAGTTAACACATTTTGAAATTGTTGATTCACGTCTTCTAGCATCGAGGTCAATTCTTGGCTATGTCCACAACAATTGTATCATTTAAATATTGATATTTAAATTAAAATATTGAAATATGTATGTACACGACATTTTTTCCCACCCGATATTAATTTTTCGATTTTTGATTATCTGTTTATATCTATTGCCTATTTCGACGAAGATCTGCCGTTTGCTGGTATGTACATATTTATTGCCGTATTTAGTTTTTTTCGCGCTACTTCATACCGATGGGGGAGTTCGGTAAAATTGTCTCTTCCTCTGCTTTGTTGGCACTGTCGCATTGCGCGTAGATATTTAGAGCATAACAGCGCAATATCTTCATTCCACTAATAAACTGGTGGATAACGTGTGTTTGTCCTTCTTTTTGTCATAGACGCATCGCTTGCTGTTGTGATGTGGGCGGTCAGTTGCACAGACTTCGCATTGGCCGAACCTGTCAACATAGCATCCGCGATCATAAGGGCGAAACCCTCTTCATCGAATGTATTTGTTTTCCACCCTAATCAGGTGATTATACTCCTTGATGTATTTGGCTGTCGCCTTTCTTCGTTCGTCATTTCACGCAATATAGTTTGGTGGTTGCGGTGAGTTTAGTGGGGGCTGGTCGTGCATGTTGCTCTTTAAACAAGGCTGTTGGTTACAGAGGTGTAAAATGTTAAGTTTATGGCTCAACCTTACTCCGCAAAAAAAAATAATTGTTAGTCCAATCAACTTAGAAGGAAGAGAAAAAAGATTAAAATTGTAACGACAATTCAAATCGTAATAAATTGTAATATTACGATTTGAATTGTCTCTTCCTTCTAAGTTTTAACCTTGACAAATTGATTCAAAAAATGTGATAAAATATTACATGTGTTGGGCTGCCGGGGGCGTCCCAGCGCCTCCAATGGCAGCACTTTCCCCTGGTATTTTCGGCCGTTTGCCTACCTCTTTCTTAGTGACGTCAAGAACAGCAAGTTTGACCGCAGACCTTTAGCACAATCGCACTTCCCACATGGCCGTCCTTCGCTAACTTCCTAGCGATGATCCTACCTTTTGGCCAACATGAGCACGATATCATCTACCTCTAATGGCTTTACCGGAGAAAACCATTTAAATCGTCGGGTGATAGTTGGAAGGTATTCCTTTACCCACCACTCCCAGAAGTGGTCAGCTTATTGTTGTGATGTCAACCAGTTTCTTTTAAGTACTGCCTTGTTATCGATGAATATGAGAAGTGGCCTCGTTCCGTTGGACGGTCACAGCAAGAAGTGGATGGGGTGAGTGCCTCATCATTCCCATCTTTGATAGCAATGTACGTAAGAGGACCTGAATTGATAATACACTCGATCTCGAGCAGCATGCTTCTCAGTAGCTTTTCGGCGGCATGATTTGGTACAGTACTGTTTTGACCGAGCACACCAGCCTTTCCCAATTGTCGCTCATGTGGGGTGAACCTTGTGGTATAAAACCCCATTTAGTGTCAACCGTTGTAAACGTCTGCATCAACTTGTTTCTCTCGATTTTTCGATATGCATCTCGTAGTTCTTTTTCAGCGCCCTTAAAATGAGTGCCTCAGCGAGCTATGAAGTTCCGTATTGCAAGAATACATGATACATCAGCAGATAGCGAACAGGCGACTTCTATATATACAGCGCGTTTGGTGAGGCAGGTCAGGTGGACTCCATACCTTTTCTCTGTTCGACGCAGCGTCCTAAAATAGTCAATGCCGACAAAAGCGGACGGTCGCTAATACGAAGCTAATCTGGCAGAAGGAGGCTGAGCAATCATCGGAGGTTGCGGTAGGGCTCTTGCATTATTGCACTTGTGACACTTTCTGCAGAATTTTTGTCGAAGTTCATTTATAATAGTCTCATGGTTCTTATTATGGAACGTGTTATAATAGTCGAACTATTAGTTCCTTAATGAAGTGTCGCCTTGGAAGGATTTTTGGACGATTCAGATCAATGGTACGCCCTTCAAAACAGCTCTATCCTGCCGGCTGCCCAAAGTAAGCTATCATCGTCTAGCCAGGGACAAAGAGAAAACAATGAGCTTGATTTTTCCACCAAATTGACGATATCGCCTATGATCGGATCGCAGCCAGCTCAAAACCGTTTTGGAGTCCAACCAGAACCACTGCTCTCCAAAAGAGTATGGATGGAGTGTTCGGGCGAGCCTCGCCCCAAGAACTGCAGCCTGAAGTTCTAGTCGAGGGATCGAGAGTGCTTTCAGCGGAGAAACCTTGGTTTTAGCCAATGAGCGCTGTACCGCGTCATTAGAGCTACTCCTTAGATAAGCCACCGAGGCAAACCCGTTCGAACTAGCGCCCACGAAAAGATGTAGCTGTATCTCGGAACTGTTGGTAGTTATATACCAGCGAAGAATTCTGAAATCTTCTAGGCTTGGTAAAAATCGAATCCAGTTCAGCCAGTTCTAATATAGAGAATTCGTAGCACTTCGTGCTTAGTTAGAATTCGTCGGTCTTGAAGCATATAAACGGATTTAAGCTTTGACGACATCTTAACAGACCTTTTCAGTTGGGAAGTCATTTCCAATGTGGAAGTTGATTTCATGTGTAAGATTAGATTGTAAGTCCACAAGGACGCCTTTGGAATTCGAGATCCAGTTTCTTATTAAGATACCACCTTACCGGCAAATTTAATAAATTTCCTCTGCCTTACAGCTTCTTTTTCCGTTTCCACGCTATCCATGAGATCATCGACGTGATGGTTTTCCTTTATAGATCTAACGGCTCGGGGTTAAACTTGGTTAAACTTCTCGGCATTTTTATTTTTTCGCTCATGAATAATACTTCCACCTTGTTCGTGTCTCTGTTCCACCACAAGGCGTCTTTTATTGAGAAATCTATAGCTAGTACAGTAAACTCTTCCACAAAAATGAACAACAAAACAAAAAGTGAAGATAAATAAGCCAGTAATCCAAAGTGAAGATAAAAAGTAGAAGTAGCTGATATATGTATGTATAGATACATATAACCTTTTGTATAATACTTTTTTTTTCACTTGTAGTAGACAGCATACATTTTCGTTTTTTTTCCGGAAATACGAGAGTGAGAATGACCCTCCACAATATTCTTTGAGGCCAACTTTCTAACGTAGCCTTTAGTCACAAAGCCTGCAATTTTTTGATGCAGTACATCGGCTCACGCAGGATCTCGACCCATTTGTCGTTGAAGGCAAATTAGACGCTTTTTGGCCATTGGCAGGCTGTCTGGCAAGTCGACGTGTGCGCAATTCCAAAGAAGCGCGGTCTCGAAACTGTCACCCTCGCGTTGAGTAACGATCTAGAGACTAGAATGCTAATGGGTTTCGAAGCCCCAAACTTCTCGGTGCAAATGAACTTCTTTACGAGCCGCTTCAACTGGGATGAAGACAGTTGGACGTGTTGTTTCACGAGATGTATACGAAAAGCAAGCATGGACAATCCACACCAAGCGCGTTTTTTTTTTTTGGCTACAGGTTCTTTACCACTTCCTTCCTTGTGTTTAAGTGCTAGGCCCAGCTTCCAATTGTTAATCCCAATAAGTAACAGTGAATATCGGCAAATTGGCCAAATGCTTATGAGTTGATTGTAATTGCTCAGCTTTCAGCGACTAAGGCTCTTAACCATGTCTACATTGCGAAGACGGTATATTTTACTTTGACTTTCAACACCTGGAATGCGCAGATTTATTAGTTTGAAATTATCTTCATACCTGTGTGTGTTGCCTGTCCACTCTGGTGTTTCTTTAATTTTGAGAGCGTGCTATATTCTCATCCAAAAGCTTTAATGAGGACCCGTCATCCTAAAATGCAAAGACCTATCCCTCCTACTAATATTATAATCCTATCCTATCTTATCCTTCCTACTCCTATCCTATCCTATCCTATCCTATCTTATCCTATCCTATCCTATCCTATCCTATCCTACTTCCTATCCTATCCTATCCTATCCTATCCTATCCTATCCTATCCTATCCTATCCTATCTTATCCTATCCTATCCTATCCTACTTCCTATCCTATCCTACTCCTATCCTATCCTATCCTATCCTATCCTATCCTATCCTATCCTATCTTATCCTATCCTATCCTATCCTATCCTTTCCTATCCTTTCCTATCCTATCCTATCCTATCCTATCCTATCCTATCCTATCCTATCCTATCCTATCCTATCCTATCCTATCCTATCCCATCCTATCCTTCCTATCCTATCCTATCCTACCTATCCTATCCTATCCTTCCTATCCTATCCTATCCTATCCTATCCTATCCTATCCTTCCTTCCTATCCTATCCTATCCTATCCTATCCTATCCTATCCTATCCTATCCTATCCTATCCTATCCTATCCTTCCTACTCCTATCCTATCCTATCCTATCCTATCGTATCCTATCCTATCCTATCCTATCCTATTTCCTATCCTATCCTATCCTATCCTTCCTATCCTATCCTATCCTATCCTATCCTACTAATATTATCCTATCCTATCCTATCCTATTCTATCCTACTTCGTATCCTATCCTATCCTATCCTATCCTACTTCCTATCCTATCCTATCCTATCCTATCCTATCCTATCCTATCCTATCCTATCCTATCCTATCCTATCCTATCCTATCCTATCCTATCCTATCCTTCCTATCCTATCCTATCCTATCCTTCCTATCCTATCCTATCCTATCCTATCCTATCCTATCCTATCCTATCCTACTAATATTATAATTGTGAAAGTTTGGATGTTTGGATGTTTGCGGCCACGTATCGCCTAAACGGCTAAACTGATTTGCATGAAACTTCGTGAGTAATCCTATCCTATCCTATCCTACTAATCCTACTAATATTATAATTGTGAAAGTTTGGATGTTTGGATGTTTGTGGCCACGTATCGCCTAAACGGCTAAACTGATTTGCATGAAACTTCGTGAGTAAATAGTCTGTATATTCAAATAGGACATAGGCTTAATTTTAATTTCTAAAAATACATACTTCCTTATGAAACAGCCATTTATTTGTGTCCCTAGAAAACCATTGACCTGCGCCATTCAACTAGCAGCACATCGGATCGATCGCAAATCGTGATCGTGTGTTATTTCTGCTCAAGGGTGGTTTTTCCTTTTTTTTTGTTGCTTTTTTATTTCTTTCTTTGCCCCTTAATGATCGTCGCCTTCAGTAAAGTGAGACACATCGGTTCGTGATCGTGTGTTGTTTTTGTTTTGCCCAGGCGTTTTTCATTCCTTTTATTCTGCGTTGTTTTTTTTTTGTGTGTGATGAGAGGGTGATGATTTGCCGGTTGATATGGCAATTGTTTACTTTTCTCTCCTGGCATTTTTTTAATGGAATCATTTTTTTTAGGTAGATATAAGAACAGCGCACCGATATGTCGCATCAGCCTATGTATGAGATTGTGTGTGTTTGATGTGTGTATAATATTGCAAGTTGGGAAAGGGTGATTTTTGTTTTTGTTTTCTTCTGTATTTAGAGAATGTATTCGAGTTAGGACTTTCGACTTAGAATAAATTCGACTTGGAGTATAACTTTTCGAAGGAAAACTGAAGGAAATGCAAAAATAGGGTGAAAGAATTCGTTAGAGGGAAATTCGAATTAAAAGAGGTTCGACTTAGAGGGATTAGAGTGCATTGTGCAATGGCTTCTGTTGAAGACACAGAATGTGAACAGACACGTAATCGAAGCCAGCCTTTTCGCAGTCGTCAAATAGGGAGAAACCGTCTTCATTCCCCACATTCTCCTGATACCGCTTTGAATTCAAACGTCTGCAATTTTCCGCTAAGGTTTTCTACGCCATGACCATCAATAAAGCACAGGAGCAGAGTTTGAAAGTAGATGGTTGGATCTGAGGAGTGATTGTTTGTCTCATAGCGTGCTCAGAATCAGTTCACCTGACGACCTGGTCATCCTAGAGCCAGAAAGAAAAACCAGGAATGTTATTTACAAGCAGGTAATATGAGGAATTAAAAGTCTATACTTAATTATCAACTTCCTGAAACCCGGGAAATTACATAGGGTATAATGTGACTTTTTTCCACGCGGACGTAGTCGCGGGTACCAGCTAGTAATGTATATAATTGTGCTTGAATTACTTAATCTTAATTTCCGCGAATTCTAGAGCTTCATCTAAATTACTATACGGAATATTTTCCTTTTTCAGAATATCTTAACATAGTTAATTTCTGCCATTGATAAAATAAATTAATTAATAATGCCACTTTTGGCCCAGTGTATGGCGTATTCAATATTTAAAAGTTCTTCTTTTATTAACTTAATTTTATATTATACATCCGATACAATGATATTTTTGAATGCACTAGTGTTTTTTAATTCTCTTAGTATATTATTTGTGACATTGCTTAATTCGTTAATCCTATTTATAGATATCTTGTTAACTAGCACTTGTTTATTATTATTTTTCAAAATTCTATTCATTTTTCCTTTGATGATGTTAAAATCGTCGTGGTCGGGATTGCCTGCAATCCACTTCCAGGTGGTGCCAATAAAATTAAGCGATCTTTCTGCCTTTCCGGTCTTGAGCCTGTCTAGGATGTTTTGGATTTGGGATGTCTCATGTGAGAGGAAAGGGTAGGAATGATGGATGTTGGTTACGTTCTTTTGGATGGTAGATTGGATGTCGTCAAGAAGATCCTGACAAGTTTTTAGGTCTATCTCGTGTATGAGTTTTAGTTTTCCGGTTTCTATTTTAGCTGCGCCTGTTTTTACAGCAATTATTTGGGAGTGTGTGTAATCCAGTATTTGGACTTCGCCATAACTGACGGTAGCGGTTAATCTATTGGAATGGGTTTAGCTTTTAATATTGCTTTTATAAACGACTCTATTTGATTGTGTTAGTACAGTAGTATTTTGATCTTCCTTCACTATTTCCTTTTTATATCTAGGGGTGAGTTTAGACCCTAAACGTTTATTGATTCTAACATAAATAATTTCGCCTGGTGTGTAACTTTTGATAGGTTGTCGGTTTTTGTTGTGATTCTTCAGATCACTTGCCTGTTTTTGCCTAAGTTTTTCAATGTTTTCTTGCCTAAGTTTGTCAAATTGTCTTGGGTCGGTGCTTACGGTCCTGCCAAAGAATGTTTCAATGGGTTTCTTGCCTGTTGAGGAATGAACTGAAAAGTTGTATTCATAGATGCTTCTTTCCAAGAGTTCTGAGAAACTCCTGTGGGTTTTGTCGGTCTTAATGCAACGCATTAATTCTGAAAGAGTAGAGTGGAGCCGTTCGATTTGTCCATTAACTGTGCTCGCATATGGTGGGGTTTTGAATATTTGGATTCCTAGTTGGTCCTGTATCATAAATTTAATGGATTCTGAATTTAAAGATTTCTCGTTATCAATGACTATCATTTCTGGTAGTCCGAAAGAGAATAGTAGATCTCTGAGAGGTTGTCGAATGTGTTCTATTGCTCGGGATTCAAGAATCTTAGCTTGAGCGTATTTAGAGAACTTGTCAAGGGCGGTAAGTACAAGTTTCTTTTCTGTAATGTAAATGTCTATATGGACTATTTGTCCTGGGTATTGTGGAATGGGTATTGGCTGTAGTTCCGGTTTATTGGGATGCCTGTCGTATTTGTGTTGTTTGCATACTGCACATTGCTTAACTGTTGTCTTGATTTTTGCGTTCATTCTAGGGAAATAAAATTGTTCTGCTAGTTGTATTTTATTTTCGAGAGCATTCCTATGTGCACGGATATGTGTTTTTAAGATCTGTTTCTCTTGGTCTATTTCGTTTACTAAATCTGTAACCTGAGTTTGTGTGAAACGTACTTTATAACGGGTGAAGTATAAGGCATATATTTGTTGAATTCTTCCCATGGTTTGTTCTGTTGTTAACAGTCCATTTGTAGCGTAGGGATTTAAATATCTTTTAAATATGGAAATTATATTTTCATCGGTGTATGTAGGTTGGGTGAAAGTATGTCTGAAGTGACTGGGAAAAGGCTTACTTAACTGATAGCTGGTTTCGTTGTCTATGGCTAAGATAATTTGGTTTCTAAATGCATTTATAGGGGCTTCAACTGCAGGGATGAGGTTATGTGCGGAACTTTCGTGGCTATGTTGTGTTGAAGTCAAAGAATGGATTTGAGCTAGGGGAGGTGCTCTAGAAAGGGCGTCGGCGACGACGTTTGTTCTTCCTGGCTTATAGTTAAGCTCGTAATCGTATTCTTCCAGATTCGCCTTCCATCTCTTCATTTTACTGTTGTGGTTATGGTGACTTAGGGCGAAAGTCAAGGGCTGGTGGTCGGTGAATATTTTTACTTTCGCCGATCCATATAAGTAACTCCTAAAAGAGCCAAGAGCCCAAACTATGGCCAACATTTCTTTTTCGTTTGTGGCATAGTTCTCCTCGGTCTTGCTGAGGGTTCTGGAAATAAAAGTGATTGGTTTGTTGTCCTGTTCAAGGACTGCTCCGATCGCGAAATTCGAGGCGTCTGTTGTTAAGTGGAATTCCTTGCTGAAATCTGGGTAGGATAAAATTGTGTCTCCTGAAGTGAGGGTACGCTTCAGTTTTTCCAATGCTTCTATTGCATCTTTGTCCAGGTGGACAGGTTTTTTACTTGACATGCTTTTAGACATCCGTCCTTCTTCACCTCTGAGAAGAGATGTTAATGGTTTGGCGAGTTAAGCGTAGTCTTTTACGAAGCATCTGTAATAGCCTGATAGGCCCAGAAAAGATCTGAGTTCTTTAACGGTTTTGGGCTGTGGAAAATCTGTTATTGCCTTGACTTTAGAAGGGGTGGTTTTTATTCCTTGGTCTGATACAACAAATCCGAGGAATTCGACTTCGTTCTTGAAGAATTCGCATTTGTCGAGTTGAATTTTAACATTTGCTTTTTCCAGAGTTTCGAAAACCTGTTTGATGTTATTAAGATGTGTTTCTTCATCTTCGCCGAATATTATTATGTCGTCGATGTAAATAAAACAAATGTTACCAATATATTCGCGAAGAATATCATCTACAGCTCGTTGAAAGATTGAGGGCGCGTTCTTAAGCCCGAAAGGAAGACGTGTAAACTCATACTTCCCGTGATTTACTGAAAATGCTGTCTTCTCTATGTCGGATTCCTTTAATGGAATCTGATGGAAGCCGCTTTTAAGATCTACAACTGTAAACCACTTGTTTCGTCCAAGTTGGGCAAGTACTTCTTGGATTTCTGGTATTGGGCACCGATCGGCTATAGTAACAGAATTGAGTTTTCTGTAGTCTATAACTAATCTGTATTTTTTGTTACCAGAAGCATCGGGTTGCTTCGCAACGATCCATACCGGTGAGTTGTATGGAGATTTCGATTTCCGAATAATTCCGTCTTCGAGAAGTTGTTGTATTTGTTTTTCAACCTCGTCCTTCATAGTCATAGGGTATGGATAATACTTGGAATATACGGGTGAATCTGTTGATGTTCTAATTGACGTTTGTCATGTAGGTTAATTTGCCATCAGATTCAGAGAATAAGCGAGGATAATTTGTTACCAGGGAATCGAGAGATTTTAATTGATTCGGTGAAAGGTGGTCTGTTCTAAGGTTTAATGTATTGATTGACTGTAAAGGTTGTTGTTTAATTTTTATCTTAATTCCATTCCCTATTTTCATATAGTTTTCTTTAGTGTGAATAACTGCGGATAACTCTTTGAGGGTGTCATTACCTTATATGGCATGGAATGACTTAAGTGAGGATAAGAGGAAAAATTTAATTTTAAAATCGTTAAGTCCGAAAAGTGTTGTTTCAACGTGGTGGCTGACTTCGGTACTGCCTCCTACCGAGTTGGTATAAAAAATTTCTTTATTTGGAATAGGGTTATTAACTAGCGAGGGTTGAATATAATTTCTATTCGACCCGGTGTCGATTAGGATTTTTAGCATCTGTCCACTCTTCGTTATGGACTCAAAGTAGGGTAACGAAGAGTTCATTAGTCTAAAAAATGTATGTCTGTGAAATTTGTAATTTCGTTTGTGCTTGTAACTGTTGTGTCCTCCCAAAGTTCTTGGGGCTGAATGTATTCAGCGAAGGATTGTTCGTAAGATGTGTCCTCTAGCTGCCCTAACTGTTGGTAGTCGGATTCATTGTTTTCGTTAGTATCGATATGAAAGGTTTTTTGGAATTTGTCTGTTTTAAATTGCTGTGAAGTATGTGGTCTGTTTTGATCGAATCTATTGTTAGGATATTTGTTTTGTTGGTTGATGGGACGTGTCTGAGCACTATACCCTTTTCCTGTAGGTTCTGGTTTTACTTGCTGATTCGTAAACTTTTGATAAGTATTTCCTTGGAATTGATTGGGGTTCCGCGTAGGAAAGGATACCGGTTGCGGTGGTCTTTGCAAATATCCAGCATTCGGTTGAGGATTGTGATTTTGGAATTGAGCTGGTGGTTGAAAGTTAGAAAAACCTTGCTGTGGGTAAAAAGGTTGTCTGTATTGCTGCTGCGTATTGCTGTGGAACGCATTCTTACGTGGAAGTGTGTGGTTATTGAATTTCCTTGATGCCTGGTTGTTCGCCTGGTTTGACCGGTAGTTTTGGTTTTCCAGTTTTAAACATAGATGTAAAGCATGTGGCAAGTCTAGAGGTTCCCTTATGCCGAGTAATCGCGGCAAATCGCCTTTCAAGCCCCGGATGAAAGTATCCAAGGCTTTGTCCCTATACGTTTGTGTAAGGAGGCGCATTGAATCTGGGCTTGCATCCAGACAGGATATTTAATTAAGAATAAGCGATAAATGGGAATAGACAGTCTGGTAGTACTCTTCAATAGATTTATTTCCCTGTATCAGTGCAGTCATCTGATACTCCAGTGTGCTAAGGTCTCTTTTATCGGCGTAGTGCATATTTAGGCATCTGGATATTGATCTCCAATCTAGCGGAGTGTTATATGCTTCCAGAGCTATGTCTGCATTTTTCGTTATCTTGTTACGTATCACGCTGAGGATGCCGTAATACCTTGGTGTTCCTTTTATCGGTTCATATATATTTATTATACGTTCAACACTCTTTCTCCAGGAGCTGAATTCTCCTGGATCACCTGAAAATTCTCTCAGGCAACGGACTACGTCCGGAATTTTGTCCATATCAGATAGTCTGTCCGTAAATTCGGGAGCAATGGGTTGGTCTATACCAGCGCAATTGTCCACATTGGGGTTTAGAATGCTTTGAATCAAAGCTGGGCCTTTGGCCTGTAGGACTTGCGTTACGATTGCTGTGATAACAGCATCCAAAGCAGGTGTTGATCCGACTTCTCGATTATTGTCCGTATGGGACGTGCTTGATTGAAATGAGCAATTCGGGTTTCGGTCCGTAGTTTCAGTCATATTTCTACCATGGGGATTGGGATTCAGAGAGAGAGGAGGATTGGGAGATACAGATTGGTTGGCTGAGGGGTTAATTGAAGTACCTGAACGAAGGTCTGGCATGATCTATTATGTATTTAGAAGTTCCTTTAACTTTAATTCTTAGTTATACTCTATCACTTATTTAGTCACTTTAAAAAATATTTGCCAAGGAAAAAAGACAAAACTATTCTTGAAGCTTAATTAATAATTGTATGGCTTTACTCTTATTCTTTATCACTTATTTAATCACTTAGGTATAAAAATGTTTGCCAAGGAAAAAAAGACAAAATTATTCTTGAAGCTAAATATATGTTTATGGCTTTTATTTAAATATCTTAAAATTAACTTACATAAGTACCAGAAGGTACATCCTACGTCGGCGATGCGGATTTTTTCCTTTTTATCCAGTTGGTGACTCGGGATCCTGCTTATCGCTCCTTAACACGTAGTTCACTAGGGACGTTCCTAGGGTCCTCAAGCGACGAAGTCCTTCCCTTCTTAGGTTCGAAACCACGAGAACACAAATGTCTTTCGCGAACGCACGTTAATCTGTGACGCAAAACTTGTCACAAAAGCACTACTTGAGGGCGTTTTAACGCGTACCGCACTACTTAAGGGCGTTTGTTTTTAGTAAAAAGGTAAAAAAGCGAAAGCACTACTTAAGGGCCACTTGGTATTCTTCTAAACAATTTCACTCACGTTCACCAGACACTATGTTACTCGGGTCAAAGCTGCTCGGGCGCCAATTAATAAATTCTCTTTGGATTTATTTTAAAAAAAAACTTCTTTATTGTAAAGGGTTTTTCAATAGGGACGCTACAAAAGTAGAGCGACAGGGACAGCAAACGACGCCATATTTTTCTTGCGGTTTTTTGACATTTCTCTTCAGTAAGGTTTGCCATTTCATGATGGAAAGATATACGAGCCAAAAACGAGTCGAAATTATTAAAATTTACTACCGAAATTCGGAGTCAGTGGCCTCAACGTGAAGAGCGCTACGTCCAATTTATGGTCGTCATAATTTCTGGCTGGATGGCCTCGTCAATAAACAAAATATGCGGTATTGGTCAGGCAGCAATCCACACGTACTCCATGAGTCATCATTGCATCCCGAAAAAATTACGGTTTGGTGTGGTTTATGGGCCGGCGGCGTCATTGGGCCGTACTTCTTCCGTGATGATCAAGACCGGCACGTTACTGTGAATGGGGATCGCTACCGTTCAATGATAACCGAATATTTTTGGCCCCAATTGGATGATATGGACTTGGAGGACATGTGGTTCCAACAGGACGGCGCCACAAGCCACACAGCGAATGTCACAATCAATTTATTGGAAACCAAGTTTGGAGAACGTGTTATCTCACGAAATGGTCCAGTCGCTTGGCCGCCTCGGTCGTGCGATTTGACGCCGTTAGACTATTTCCTGTGGGGCTACGTCAAGTCTATGGTCTATGCCAACAAGCCAGCGACGATTGATGAACTTCGTACGAATATCCAACGTGAAATTGCAGCAGTATCGGCCGATTTATGCTTGAAAACCGTCGAAAATTGAGTTCAGAGTCTGGACTTCTGCAAGCGTGCCCGTGGTGGCCATGCAAAAGAAATCGAGTTCTATACATAATGGCATCAAACGTACTTTCACAGGAATAAAGAATTTCATTGATATCCAAAACCGTTTTTGTTTTATTTAAAAAACCTTTTGTAGCGGTCTTATTGAAAAACCCTGTATCAGATCAAACTTAAGACTAAATTATGATTTACAATGTCGAATCTTACATCTAGCTTATTGTGTTGGAAAGATGTGTGGGAGAATATGGGAATAGGTGAGGAAATGTGCTGGAGTGGGTACGTAACGGAATGTGCTATTTGGATGGGAAGGTGTCGGGTTGAACCCATTCGGACGACGTGTGATACCTGATCGTATGGCTGCAGGTGTCATGCGGTGGCTGGATGATTTTGTTATTTGCTGTCTGTTTGCTTATCTTGCACTTGGTGCCGTGCGCAGAGATGATTCAAAATAATTTTGTTGATGTCGTTAACTTGTATTCGAGTTAGGACTTTCGACTTGGAATTAATTCGACTTGGAGTATGACTTTACGAAGAAAAACTAATGAAAAAATAGGACGAACGAATTCGATTTAGAGGAAATTTTGAATTTAAAGAGGTTCGACTAAGAGGGATTCGAGTGCATTTGCAAAGGCGCATGAATAAAATACGGCAGATTGGGTTGAATGTGAAATTCCGATTCAGATTTAAGATGAGATTACTGTTGCGTAATCTAAATCTCCCGATATTGTGCAATGGCTTCAGTTGGAGACTCTCCACAGACACGTAATCGAAGCCAGCATTTTCACAGGCGTCAATTAGAGAGAAACCGTCTTCATTCCCCACATTCCCCTGATACCGCTTTGAATTCAAACGTCTGCAATTTTCCGTTAAGGTTTTCTACGCCATGACCATCAATAAAGTACAGGAGCAGAATTTGAAAGTGGATGGTTGGATCTGAGGAGTGATTGTTTGTCTCATAGCGTGCTCAGAATCGATTCACCTGACGACCTGGTCAGAAAGAAAAACCAGTTATGTTATTAACAAGGTGGGTAATATGAGGAATTGAAAGTCTATACTTAATTATCAATTTCCTGAAACCCGGGCAATCACATAGGGTATAATGTGACTTTTTTCCACGCGGACGTAGTCGCGGGTACCAGCTAGTGTACTATATGTCTACACGTATGTTGTTGCTGTACAGTATAACTGGAACAATCCGGTACATTACCAATTGGGAATTTTGTGTGTGCGGATTAAAATTATGCAATGCTGCTAGGGAAGTACACAGCATTCGTCGCACCTTTTCCTCCTCAGTACCTATTATAGTTACTTCTTGCTTTTTTGGTCCTTCAGGTCGTTATGTAGAAGTTGGTGGTGTTTGAAGGTACAGTTGTTTTTTTTCCATAGACAGCGTGTGACGTGCACCCATAGCCGTTATATCTATTAAGCCTACGTCGGCAGAGTTTGTTTTCTCTTACTGCAGCCCAACTCGATGCGCGATTTAACCACATGAATTTGTCCCAATGTGCCACCGAAGAACAGCTGCTACCACACACAAGCACTTACGCCTCACAAATTCGTTCGTTTTCCCGCTTGATAAATGGGAAGGGATGTTCTTTCTTGATGTTCTGAAGTGCGCATTGAGGAAGCTTTTGTCCTTTGAAGCTCGATTGGTGGGTTTCTTCTCTCCATTTATCGCTGGTATTGTTGGTATATTGACACCGTTGGCTGCTTCTGCTAAGCGATATAGCCAGAAACTAATTTCTGTCAGTGTACAAACTGGCAGTGTTTACTTGAAAATAGCCCAGTTCAATGGTATGGATGACGGCAGCTTGACGATAAGCTCTTGTAGTAGCGAAGGGTTGTTAAGGTGAGCGGTAAAACCTAAATGTGGTACAGAGATTTTGGAGAGCAATGGCAAAGTTAACTATAGATTCTAACCTTTCCGCGTTCGGTTCCATCGTAGCATGGATTTTTTACAGAAGCGAGTATACAATAAGCTCTGGTCTATCGAACGTCAGTTGAAGTGTCTCTATTAGTCGAGGAACGCAGCTAAGTTGATAGAGCAAACTCTTAACGGCTTCCAGTGACTGTCCTTTCAGTCCTCTTTGTAGGCGAATGAGGCTTTGCTCTTTAGAGAAGCCACAAAACTGCGTTGTCCTGTTAAAGTTGGAGATAAACAACGGCCATTGTTCTGGATTGCCGGAAAAGATACACAGTTCCTTTTGAATAGACTGTCGTGCAGCTAGCTGGTTCCTAGTTAGAAACAGATAAAATTGTTCTTGTTGTTGATCGAAGATGGCTGGTGCTTGAGGCCAATGCGATTGCTTTTTAGTCAAGGGTTTTCCCGTCGCCACAGCGAATTGTACTAATATTTGTTCCGCTGTTACAATTCTCTGTCCGTGATGGAGGTTTTGCAGAAGAAGACCTTCTGGTTGTTGTTGCTGTTGTGAGACCGAGTTTGTGCCTAAGCACCGCTGGAAAATCCTGTCTTCACTGTGTATGAAGTTGGCGACCTCAACCCACATGTAATGGTAGCAGTTCGGTTATCATCGAACGGTAGCGATCCCCATTCACAGTAAGGTGCCGGTCTTGATCATCACGGAAGAAGTACGGCTCAATGACGCCGCCGGCCCATAAACCACACCAAACCGTAATTTTTTCGGGATGCAATGATGACTCATGGAGTACGTGTGGATTGCTGCCTGACCAATACCGCATATTTTGTTTATTGACGAAGCCATTCAGCCAGAAACGAGCCTCATCGCTGAAGATGATTTTTCGATGGTCAAGCGGCTTCAGTTCTTGCGTCAATTTAATCTTGTAAGGATGTAGGCCAAGATCTTTTCGCAAAATTCGCCACAACGACGTCACAGAGATGCCCAACGCTTGAGAACGACGTGTGAGAGACACATTTGGGCTTTCTGCAACTGAAGCCTCAGCGGCAGCAATATTCTCGACACTACGGGCACTTCTTTGTCTCACTGGCACGGGAACATTTTGTACTGTGCCTGTGGATTAAAATTTTTCCACTAGACGCTCAATTGTTGATCTGCTAGGACGATTATGACGACCATAAATTGGACGTAGCGCTCTTAACGTTGAGGCCACTGACTCCGAATTTCGGTAGTAAATTTTAATAATTTCGACTCGTTGTTGGCTCGTATATCTTTCCATCATGAAATGGCAAACCTTACTGAAGAGAAATGTCAAAAAACCGCAAGAAAAAGATGGCGTCGTTGGCTGTCCCTGTCGCTCTACTTTTGTAGCGTCCCTATTGAAAAACCCTTTACATAAAATTGTAAATTTTTAAAATGTTGAGTTTTTGGCTCAACCTTTCTCTTCAAAAAGAAATAAAAATTATTAATCGAATCAACTATTACAATTTATTGCAACTTGAAGACCCTGGGGTACATGTGGATACCATTCACGTTTACCAAAAACAACAGGAGCACTCGCTAAATCACATACACTAGTGCCGACTCCTCCCCTAGATCCCCCCCAACATTTGATTTGTTTACATTTTTTCTTAAGAGTTTTTCACCAGACAATCGAACCGTATGTTAGATTGTTGCATTAGCCAGAAAGTCATCGAATCGGTGTTATTTGGAGAGTTAGAAATTTTCTACATCGCAATATTGAACTGGAAGTATACTCTATGCATATTTGCACTGTTCAAATATGAAAACTAAAAAATAAATAAACAGCTGGCGCGACAGCTCGGGATGAGCCAAAGCCTAGCTTCTCGCAACCATTTATGTTGTGCGTGTTACATATTTCGCACAAATGGAAGGGACCTATAGTTTATTGCCGACTCCTAACGGTGAAGTGGAAAGCTCTTTCATGACAGATTATACTCCCGGAGGCTTGTCATTCCACGACGAGAGGTGGTGCCGCGAAAAATGTTCGGTGTTCCTGGCTGGGGCTTGAACCCACGCCGCTCAGTCAACAGTCCAACGCACTAACCACCGACCCACGGCGACCAGTATAACACTATTTATGTATAATTCTTATCACATGAGATGAGATAAAACATCTGGTAAATATAATGACCAGTCCAGATGTTGTCTCGGATACATATCTTTATCTTCGTGGGATATTTTGTATTTCTAATCTATGTACATAACAGCGTTGCCAGACGTTCAAATTATTTCCCCCCCGAGAAAGACCTTTAAAACCCCAAGATTTGGTACTTTTCCTAAAATAAACCCCCGACATTTTTTCACTTAATTTTCATGAACTTTTTTAATTCATTTTATATATGGAAATTGAGAAAAGTTTAAAAGCAATAAAAAAAATGAGTTAAGTTTCCTAAAAAAAATCCCAAAATATGATTGTCATCGTCTTCATTTATGTAACTGGAATAAACCTATCCGAGAACAAAACGAGCGAAAAAAGATAAAACAAATTTGAAGCAAAACAAAACATAGGCAAGCCTTTCCTTCCCCTCGACTATGGAAAGAAGATCAAAAGTTTTCGACAGGATATGGACTTTCGCGAATGCAACAGTGTGCGTGTGTTGTATGTTTGACATGGACTTATTACTTCAACACCAATCAACGAAAGCGACATTGCACACAGAGTGTACAATTTCCAGGAATTGCTGAAAAAATTGCTTATACCCACCCCTTATTGTTGTTGTACTGATAATAAAAAAACCGAAAATTAATTGTTATTGGCTGAAGTAGAATGAGAAATCAATAGTGCTATTGAGAATGCCTTAAGTCTGTGGTTAGTGCGTTGGACTACTAAGCGAGCGGTTCATGTTCGAATTAAGGGATGTGAAATTTTGAAAAAAATCGATTTTATATTTTATTTTATTTTAGTCTATATCTTTTAAAATAACATACTAACAATTCAAGTGCATATCTCAAATAGTTTTTGAGTTACAGCCATCTGAAGTGCAGTCGCTCATCGGATTTATAACCATAAAATCAGTAACTTAAACTTCAAACACGTTTTTCTCGAAACGACATTTTTTAAATTTGCTACAGTTATAACTCGAACACAAATCATCCGATCGATTTGATTCTTTTTGCAGCTTCTTTCATATATGTATCTCCATATCAACCTCCAGTTTTCCGATTGAATAAAAAATGTAATTTTGGCAGGACAAAAATTATTAAATTTTCGTGCGAAATTTAAATTTAAAAAAAAAAAAACTCCGCCATTTTGTTAAATGTGATTTTTTTTTTTTCGATCGAGGTTCATGGTACCGGCAATACGTTCTAGTTTTATAAACTTTTTGGTTTTTTTCTGATTTCATGCACTGTAAAGGTCGCTATCACTGCAGCACTGGGGGGACTTTTCTTTTTTGAGTCTTTTGAGATTGCGAATAACTCGCTAAATTTTAAGTTTTTTGGCCCAAACATTTTATCATGTATTTATTATATATCCACAAATATATCCTTAAAACATTAAAGCATCCCATGCAGTCGTTTTTTTTAATTCCCAAAAATCACCTTTATTTCATACGGTCGCACTAGTGGTGCCTCTTAAAAAAAAACTCCAGATTTCCCCCTAGGTATTTTATCCCCTAGATTTCCCCCCGTTGATAAAAAAAAACCCTAAATCTGGGGGAAAACCCCTAAACTGGCAACCCTGATACATAAGAACAAGAGCTGCTGCGCACAGTATTGCGGGAAGAGTAGCCTAATATTTTGCACTTTTGGCTTAACCACGTTGAGGCGCCCAACTCACATTATACTGTATCTTGCATTCAATCCAACGCTGTCGACGAATATCGTACTCAATCGCTTTACTCCAAAAACCCAAACATGTATTACGCATTCTTTTGGGTAATTTCATCTACATACATATTTATCTATGTATAATAAATACATAATATGTTTGTATACACACGCCTTAATTAATTTATGAGATAACCTGAACAACAACGTATAATATTCAATTCAAACACACTTCAGAGACGCTCAGCGACCCTAATGTTATTGGAGTGTAAACATAATTAAGGGACTACATACATGTCTGAATAAAATTTTAACAGTATACGGCCTTGTTCAACAACAATGAATCGAGTCTGTCACCTGAAATAAATTAAAATGAAAGAAAAAACCTAATTAAAAATTATATTTAAATACTCACGGGAACTGGATTTCGCAAATTATCTCATTTTTGCATCATAAATATAGTAGCCACGAGACCTTTCACACCCACCCTGAAAATAATAAGCACATTTGTTATTTCTCCCCGCCATTACACTTTTCTAATGCACCCTCGACAAGGCTTAAACAATGTGACAGCAAAAGAACAAAAACAAAAAAAAACATTATTAACGACTTGAGTCAAAAAACAACTGCAACATCGTGGCAAACGATGACACCAACGCACGAGGCCAAACACAAAATTCCTACTTCGACCATACCGCCAGGCAGGCGAATGTGGCTACTATCTATGTACATCAAGTGTTTGCGCTAAGCCTATACCCCAGCCCTTGGTATATGTGTATCCTCGGACCTTTTTAAAGCGGACACGAAATTGAATAAGTTTTCCACAAACTCTAGTAAATCACCCGGAGATGATGAATGGCAGGATATACAGGACAGTTACGTACAGCCAGCAAAGATAGAACAGACAATCAGAGGACGATAGTAATTGCTTCTATGTTAGCAAGTAAAATTAGTGAAAATTACATTTGGTAAAACAAATTTCACTTTCACTTACGGGAAGCCCAGTCGGGGGTGAAAAGAGTGCAAACATGTATCTTACAAAGCGGCTTTTGTTTACGCGCATCCCTGTACTGTACCATCCCAGAAAGTGGGTAAGCGCCGCTCTGCGCGCGCTTTGTTAATTAAAATCCACTTTCCGGGAGGGTATATCAACAACTGTCAAGCAGGCGCATACAAGAGGAAATTCTTGGCTAAAACTAAAATCTAGACAACGATTAAAAATGGTTCGAATGAAAAAAATAGCAAATATTAGCAACTAAAATTGACACAGATATTTAGCTAAGATATGAAACTTTATTCCAAAACTAATTAAATATCCTGATTCTAATGAATTTACTACTTTAAAGACTGATACGATCTTTATTATTTTTTAACTTAGGTTTGTTTTGATTTCTTAATCAAACTGAAATAAAAATGGATACAAATTTTTATTAAAAACAAAGATACATACACTGTCGGACAAAAAAGTGCAAATCTAAACTGGAAAACATATTTAGGTTTTCAAAGGGTAATACATATTACTTATTTTTTCATTTAAATTTTTTCAAAAGTGTGTCACTCATAATTTGCACTCATAAGTGCACCATTTTTATAAAATTATTTTCAAATGTTTTTTTTAGCGGCGCCAGCCAATTCAATTAACAGATCTTAACACAATTGCGTAATTTTCCATCAGATAATCCATCGCTTTTTATCTTAATCTCCACCATGCCCAATTCTTCTTCGAGTCTTCGAGCACTTAACAAAAATAAAGGAGGGACCACTAACTATTTAAGCTACGATCAGACGATTTGCAGATGTGAGGAAATTTTGCAGGAAAAGTGTCCCAAACGTCCGCAAATCGTGTGATCAGCAAATTTTTTTTCGCAAATGTTTTCACATCTGTCATTTGCCCACGATTTGCACACGTCGTCCGCAAATGTTTGCACACGTCATCCGCAAATCGTGTGATCACCCTTTTGGGACCATTTGCACACATTTGCTCACTTTTGGACATTTGCCCACTCTCATTTGCAGACTTCTGAGATTTGCTCATGTTGGTTTGAAGAAACATAGGCAAATGTCAAATTTTTCCTGCAAATGCTGTGATACAATGTGCATTTTCTTCAAGCAATTCTCCAGTATTTGCGCTACTGAATTGGACATCATCGAACTTTAATCACCAGAGTATTAAATAAATCACTTGATTAAATGGAATTCATTTTCTGACAAAACGAAAAAAGAAATTAAAAGTGATTCGCGACAGGAAAAGCACAAATCCATTGAATTTTTTGATTCATTTATATTTTTGCTGTGTTCAGAAAATAGAAACAGGAAAAAAGTAAAGTTTTGCTCAAAATCCTTCCTTCTCGCGCCGGCCAACCTAATCCTTTCTCCAGAAATTGCGCTGCTTATAGGCCAATTTACTATAATCATCCTGTTCGCCGCTGCTCTCAAACAAAAAAATATGCACATATATGTATATACACAGCCAATACCACTGCGAGGGTATCTCGAGTTGTTTTATCCCTCCAAATAAATGAAAATGACGTTTCTTCAAATGGGTCTGCAAATGTGCTATTTGCATATGTCGGCAAATCGTGTGATCGGACAATAAATGCTCTGAAAAAATTTCCAGATGTGTCATTTGCACACATTTGCGCACATTTGCGCACACCCAAAAATGTCCATCTTTGGGACAAATTCAGTAAATCGTGTGATCGGCCTGCAAATGACATTTCTGCAAATGGGCATTTGCCGATGGTTTGCACACATTTGCTTATGAGGAAATTTTGCGCACATCTGCAAATCGTCTGATCAGAGCTTTAGTATTTCAATGGTATGCGGGAGGGGATAGTGGTATGATCGCAATGTCACGCTAGCCGTCGGTCAAGATACACGTGTGCAAACATCTTTCGGGTACGTAATACCCCGCCACATAGCTGGCGTATGCATTTCGTCCCAAAATTTACTATGGTTGTTTTTGTTGTTTTTAGTTAAGTTTTACTTTTTTTTTTATAGTTTTTGATTAAAAAAGGATTTCGAAACTAGAGAAAGGCGACTTAGATCTATGCTGAAAGATTTTGCTGATTTTTTAATTGAATAAGAATAAAAACATGTGTATTTTAGTATTTAGTATATAGTGTATTTGTATTATACAAATTCTTGAAATACTACATGTGTTTCATTTGTAATTAATTATTACATACCCTATTACAATAAAATACCATTTTTTAATGTTAATGTTTATTGTAACAATATTTACAGGTAATTTTGTATGTGGGTATCTCATACCCAGTCACATAGTCTATGTAACATTTTGTCACCACACTCTCGCCGGGTTAATGCTTTTTTTTTCAAATCTGATTTCTTATTGTTGTTATTTTTTGAATTTACACTTTATTTTGTCGAATTGCATGCATTTTTCGGTTTTTAATGAAATTTTGAAAAGAATTTTATAAAAATGGTGCACTTATTCAAAAAGTGTCTACAAAAAATAAGTATTACCCTTTGAAAACCTGTTTTCCATGTTTTCCAGTTTAGATTTGCACTTTATTTTATCCGACAGGTTCGCAATCCATGATGAAAATTATAATAAACATTTTTTAAAGCAAAACATCTGCATGCCACTTTTTACGACAATAAAAATAATTTTAATCTGTTATTAATTGACACTGTTGTTATTCAGGATGTTAGATTTTGTGATAGTGCCCAGTAAGTCAAATGTTCGTTTAAAATTGAAAATGGACTGCCATTAGCTGTGGGGACCAATCCAATCCGGGATCAAGTCAAGTAAGTTGTTATGGTTGACTTCAATATTTAAGGTTTTGGCCAAGAATATTCAAAAATCCGTCTGTGTGAGGCGCTTAGACCTAAAGTCTGAAAAATTAAAATTCGAGGAGAATCACGGGTTAAAAGGATTTAACCCTTTTCTCCACAGGGTTAAGCCGCTCACTTGACTTTGTCACTACGCTAAATCAACAACTGTCAAGCAGGCACCTGGAGCTAAAGTCTATTTTCATTTATGATCTCGCATACAAATAAATAAATAAAATAAATAGCTGGCGCGACAGCTCGGGATGAGCCAAGGCATCTTGTGTGTGTTGTGCGTATTACATATTTCGGACGAATGGAATGGACTTACAATTTATTGCCTACTCCGAACGGCAAAGTGACAGATTATTTTTCATTCATTTTTAACGCATTTTATTTATTATTCAATTTATTTTTCTTAAAAGTTAACAAAAACACTTAAAAATAGTTTAATTAACTTAACTATTTGTTACTTATATTTAACTTACTGGGTCTATGCTGGCACTCGAAACTTAACAGAATTCTTAACATTATGTCTTTCGACTTAAACTATTTTAAAACTAGTGGCTTAACTATTGCAACTAAGAAAATTTTTTTATTTAAAAAACTTAGTAAATGCACTTTTTATTTTCTATTATATATAAAACTTACAGACTACCTTAAAAATAAATCTTAATCTAACCTTAACTAAATGTATAATTATATATGTATGTATATACTTTTTTTTGTAATTTTTTTTTTTTTCGTTTTTATATTTTTTTTTTTGGCTCCTCAAGGCCTTAAGTGTTGTATATAAAACTTAAAACTAAGCCACCTAACCTATGCTTAAGAAAACCTTAGAAGTACATAAGCCGGCCAGGCTACACGCACGAAGACAAAAGAAATGAAAAACAAATAACAGATGCAACGCGTATACAACGCGTATACAACGCGGCCAGCTTTGTCCAAAGTGGGCTAGCCAGAATCGAGAGCTCTCGTCGAGGGAGTTCCCCGTCCATCAAATAGCTACCGGAAAGTCTGGTGCTGCCATTCACAATTTACAATATCCCGCTCCGACACCGCCCTGCTGAATCGAAGTCGCTGCTGAGTGCTCCGAGCGATGTCTCGGTCGTAGTTAAGCCGCCTATCAGTGGCTGAGCAACGTGGAAGATTAGCGGTACCGCTAACCTATCCCGGATCAGTCCAAGACGATCGAAATGGACGAATGCCTCTGGTGGGACGAAGCCATTAAGGCGCACACTCTCGTGGTACTCTACGTTGGGGTAGTGAGGCCCGAACATCAGGCTGTTGACCGCGGTCATTGCCCTCGCAACGTGCCTCGGAGTCAACCCAATAACGAAGTTATTCAATCTGATCAGGTCCGCCCTGTTGTATAGGACTTTGCTGGAATAGTATTTTATGTACTCGGACTCTGGTGTTCAAATACCCGAATCTTTTCCATCGAACCCGCTCCAACGTTGAACCACACGGGACAACCATACATAACCATGGGCCGGATGAGGGCATCACGCTGTGTTCTTCCGATTATGTCAATATCGTCTGCGTATGCGAGTAATTGGACGGAATTTTGAGGGATTGTGCCTCTGGTATTGACGCGTGAGTTTTGCACAACTCTTTCAAGAACGATGTTGAAGAAGTCGCATGACAGCGCGTCGCACAGTGGTTCAGGTCATATGGGAGCGCGGAAATAATTTATTATCTCAAAAAGTACTGAACCGATTTTAATGAAATTTTCATCAAAGTACTTGTAATTTATTGTTATTAATATTACTAGAATGATAAAAAAAAATTTTGCTTCCAGTAGTATGAGATTTTCCTCCGTCCTCTCCTACTCACTAGAAAGCCATTTTAATTTACCTGAATAACAGCTAATAACGCTGCACCAATCAAATTAATTGCAAAAGTAAATAAGTAGAACCCATAGTGATTTATTTGATCCTGAAGCCGAACCCGCAGGTCTTTGCAGCTGGAATCTGCTTGCTAATATAACTAATAATGCCGTGCATTAATGCAGACATGAATCAGCTCACCGCTTCCCGCCGCACGTTTTGTACAGTTAACAAAAGACAAGGCTTGTGTTAAAAAGGTACGCCTATGTTTAACTCTCGCAGAGCCGAAAATGGTCCATGGTATTATTGATTTCTTGCTTAAAATAATTTATTTATTATCTGCTTAGTAAAATATGATCAACTTTTTTTTTCTTAAATAACTTTTACTACATACATCATGCAATTATTTTTTTAAAATCGACACAATTTTTTTCTTTTGACTTCAGACCTATTTGTCCGTCGATTTGAATTCCCTGACTATTCTATCATTAGATTATAATAACAAATATTTCAATATAGGACATTCGAAAATTTGATTTTTTTCCGCTCCTGAACCATTGTGCGTCGCCTTGCCTAATCCTTTCTTGACATCAAAGGTCTCGCTGAGGTCTTGACCGACCGAGCAGCGTGCATTCTCCATCGTCATCCTGCACAAACGAACCAGTTTGGCAGGGATACCAAAACTAGACATAGTTCTGTATAGCTCATCTCTATAGATGCTGTCATACGCGGCCTTAAAATCGATGAAGAGGTGGTGGGTATCGATTTAAAGTTCCTGGGTGTTTTCCAAGATCTGCCGCAGTGTATTCCCAGTGAATTTCACAAACAAACGCAATTCGCAAAGAAATCTTATGTGAAAACAGAAAGTAAATGTCTAAATTATGACAACTAAAATGTCAACTGTATTTGCAGTCATTTGCCGTTCAATAAGTTAGGTTTTGACTAAAATATTAGTGGCTAACATTCTGAACGCGGCCAATAACAGCTGTTGAAAACAACTGTCATTCTTCCTTTACGTTTGTCGGAACAGTTGGAATTCCCGTATCTCATCGTTCTGCAAACTCTTCCACCGTATTCGTGTCACCAGCCTTGGTTTAGGACAGGTACTTTATCGTTGAGATACAATTTGCGCAACACGAAGTGGTGATCAGTTGACAGTTCAGCCCCTCTCAAAATACGAACATCACAAACCATCCTTTTAACACACGGTGGTACCACGAATAAGTCTATCAGCGGCTTCTGCTGAAGACTCTGACGGTACCATGTGTGTTTATGGATGCCTTTGTGGGGAATGAAGATGTTCATAATGAACATACAGTTTGCACAACAAAAGTCCAACAACTTCTCTCCGTTCGCGTTCTGATACGGATCACCCTGTCTCCTCACACCCACATGAGAATTGAAGTCACCAATCAGGACATTAGAATCCAAATCTGCCACCTGTTCTAGGACGAAATCTACTTTATCCAAAAAAGCTGCATTCTCCAACCCCAAATTCGCCGAATATAACTGCACCAGAGCAAGAAATGACTTTTCAAGCTTAAGATTTAAAGTCGCGACTCTCCGTCCCAATGTTTACGACAACTACAATCGATGTTACAATACAGTAGAGATAAGTTATTGGAAAAGGAATTACAATGCGATAGGGAGTTTAAACAACGACATAAAGGTTATCAAAGAATTAGGATTTTAAAACAACGACACAAAGGTTTCATTTCTTTGGCGCCTACTGTGCGTTCAGAAAATTATCTTTAAGAACTTGCGCGCCTCTCGTTGTCAATACATATCATTGTTGTTGGAACTACTCGCCGCAGATGATCATAATTTACTGCCATCTATTCGCAAAATGTGTAACTGCTGAATTGAAATGATAATTAAAATCTCACTTGAACTACTTTATCGATCCTTGATGGAGTTAAAACAATCGAAAGAGACAATCAGATGACGGCACATGGAAACCTCGTGCAAAAAAGAGAAAACAATCAGATTTGTTTTACCGCAACAAGAATTTGAAATTTTCACAAACGGCAAATTTTATCCGCCATTCTCACGAATTTTTGCGCCTTGCGGTTTGGTTCCTTCTATTTTGTTAAATTTTAAAGTTACATTTTTTTGTAGTTGTTGTGATATATTTTGATTTCATTTATTTACTAAGCCAGTTATCTATTTGGCTGTTTCACATTTGTAATTATTACTTTTGTCACATTTGGTGTTGAGTGTACTTGTACCCTTTGTCCTTTTATTAAAGACTTGTGACTACAGTTATCCATAGGATTTTTTTTAGAATTATCCAATTAAAATGAGCAAAATGGAGCCAAATAGCCGTCAAAGTTCTTACAAAAATAATTCAATCAATAGCCAGGTGGGTAAAATTCTTTCATAAGGAGAAACATTTATTGAAAGTGGAATTTTATATTTGGTCAGGAAATGCGAATGCGGAGACATGAGGTTACTATTGAACTTCGTAAGTCGAAAAAGGAGGATCAAATGTTCAAGAGGCGCAATATTGATGAGGAAGACTTGGTTTCACCGCTGAAAGAAGTTAATGGTCAATCACCGGTGCAAATGACTGTAGATGAGATTGTTGCGGCGATGAACAGCGCTGATCCTGATTTGCAGTTCGCTGGAACACAGGCGGCACGCAAAATGCTCAGTCGGGAACGTAACCCACCGATTGATATGATGATAGGTCACGGAATCGTTCCGATTTGCGTGCGTTTCTTGCAGAGGTCTGATAAGTAAGTACGAATAAGTTTGTCCGTCTTCGTATTCTTATGATTTTACTCCCAGTGCTTTACTACAATTTGAGGCCGCATGGGCGCTGACCAATATCGCTTCTGGTACATCCGAACAGACACGCTGCGTAATCGAATCTGATGCCGTTCCTTGCTTTATTGCATTGCTTCAATCTAAAACCGTCTCAGTTGCCGAACAATCAGTGTGGGCGTTGGGTAACATTGCTGGTGATGGGGCAAAGGCTAGGGACATTGTAATCAATCACAACGTCGTCGAAGGAATACTTCAATTGATTGGTGAAGATACCCCAATATCTTTTCTGCGAAACATTGTCTGGTTGATGTCCAATTTATGCCGGAATAAGAATCCATCGCCACCGTTCGAAGAGATCAAACGTTTGCTGCCAATTTTATCGCAACTCCTCTGCGGTATCGATATACAGGTGCTGGCTGATGCCTGCTGGGCTTTGTCTTACGTGACAGATGATGATAATAATAAAATCCAAGCTGTTGTAGAAACTGGAGCTGTTCCAAGACTGGTCAACCTGTTGGCAACTGATGAGCCTAGCATTATTGTGCCTGCGTTGCGCAGTGTCGGCAATATTGTTACTGGAACGGATTTACAGGTGAGGGAAACAAATATTCTTTGATCTTAAACATTTCTAACTGTAAAGGTGAAACATGAAAAACGTTTTTATTCGGAAAAGTCGTGCAGGTTTCTTGTGTACAATATATACTTTTAACGTCAAACAGCAAGACAAAAAAGAATTCCTGTTTTTGTTGCAACTTTCTTTTAAACTGAAAACCTACAATTTCTTTTATTTGTCTTAACCACATCGCCTAATCTATAGAGTTGACAATTCTCTACAAGTCTACACATTTCAAAATTTCGGATAAATATTTATACAAGTTTACGAAAAGATACGAATTCAAATAAAAATATATTTTTCCTGCAATCACCTGTATTATTTCAGGAATGACAATGGACCACCAGGTTTTACTATCTTCGTAATCCCCTGATTCAGTTGACTGTTATATTCTCGTCCGAGGTGCCAATGAGAACTACCGTAATTTTTTAGTTATGCATTTATTTGCCTGTGTTGAGCAATTTTTACATTGTTTATATTGTTTACTAAACATTGGGTTTGTGCATTTCAGTTCAATTCAGAGAGACCTCTGTTTATTTCAAATCTGCTCATTGAATCAGTTCGTGCATTTAGTTCAATACAGTTCACGATTCCGCTACCGCTTAGCCAACATCCATGAATTGAGTGAAATACAAAAATAAAAAAACTTAACGAGGAAGAATCGCCTTTATACACAGTTCATCCGCAACGAATACGATGCTCGATGTGCCCTAACACAAATAAAATTCATTTGTTTTCACACAAACTTTCAGCCGGAGTAAATCTATTGCGTCGTATTCTGAGAACTGCAGAATTAAATGAACAAAAGTAAAATTACATTGTGAACCATTTAGTTCACTTAGTTGAACTTATAGGGTTCTTTTTTGAATTAGTTCCTTTATAAACTACACAGGCCTACTAAACATCCGCATCTGTTTAAAAGAATTATCTTTTAATAACTCCTGATCCGTGAATACCTGACGTTTCTGCGGCTCCTTGAGTTGGTTACACTTTTCATAATGAATTGTGGATACTATGATGATTGGTAGATTTATTATGACTGTGGTTTTAAGTCCGTAACTTGACAATTTCACTATCTAGAATAAAATGAAAATAGACATAAGAGCAAAATTTGCACATTTGCCACCGACAAACGGGTTTACATTTTGGAAAGGCGCGGGTTTGCGCGGCTGTTTTTTTAAATGAGTAGAAAATAGAAACAGTTATTTCTAAGTTGGGAGCAAAATACATAAATGGCGGAACACACCCGGAAGCACAACAAATGCTTTCGAGTTTGATAAATATAGGAACAAAAAAATCATTGCAAAGCGTCTTTTTCTAAATATTTCTATTTAGAAAAAATGCAAAACAATTAAAAAAAAAAGTTTGTGAAATAATTGGACAATTACCAGCTTCAACACTATCCATGATTACAAACTATAAGATATACACACAAAAAATATATCCTCCTTTCAAAAATCGAAAATTAAATTATAGCAAAACAGGCGTGTGACTAGCAGGCAAAGCGTAGTGAGGGCGCGGGTTTGCCTTATATCTTAACAACCTAGCATTAACGGGAAGTATGATTTATTTTAATGCAGTCAGTTTTAAAAATAAATCGTTTCGGCCAGCCAGATTGGCCAAATAACCCTCACATAGGGGTAGTAAGCATTACTAACGATTTTTTCATGTTAACTCTCATCACAGCTTAAACTTCTCACTTCTCATTCCCCACCTGTACTCGCTTCTAACACTTTATTAAAGGCTTTTCCGGGGAGACTTGAAATAGATACATACATATGTATGTATAACCCTGAAATTTCGAGTTTTGGCCATGAATTACGCAATTTCTCGATTACAGTCTAATAGTAATGGGACTCGAGTAATTTTGTTTCAACGTTCGAATTTTTTTATATTCGAGTACACGTGCTCGAGTTCAATCATACTTGGCTCAATTCGTACTCTTGTAGCAAAGCTGGGCCTAAATTCCGCAAGCGTGAGTTGTTTTTGCCAGTGTACACATCCATAAAAACTCACAGTCACGGCCTGTGTACACAAATTCCACTGCACGCGAGTGAATTCGTATTGTCGGTCCAGTGAGCTAAATGGAGGTTTTTTTTTTTTGTGCGAATACGATTTGCTGTACTACTCATCTGCCTTGTGTCTTGCGATATTTGAAAACGCACGTCGAAAACAGAGTGAATAAATTTCTTCCAGTGTGTACACGACTTCTGTCAAAAATGCTCACCCTCACGCTTGCTGATTTGAAACGAGTCTGTGTACACTTCTTGTTTTGAGTACACAAGGGGTTTTTCTTGTTTACAGCAGATCACTGAACAAAGCGGGAGCACGTCGAGCAATATAGCTTTTGTCACATGGCCTTATGTCACGGCACCGCTTTTCGCTGATAACTTACTTCGAACCATTTGGACCGAACTTCAGCGTGCGCTTGATAGCTTCGTAGTCGTCTGTGTTGAAGCTGGGTAAACGTGAACAAATCAGAAGTAATGGTAATGTCTCGAACGTTTGTTCAATGCACTCTGCATGTTGGTTCGCATATTTGAGTTCGCATATTGATTTTGTTGTTGGA
This sequence comes from Matsumyia berberina, assembly GCA_917880715.2. Lineage (NCBI taxonomy): Eukaryota > Metazoa > Arthropoda > Insecta > Diptera > Syrphidae > Matsumyia > Matsumyia berberina. Next base: position 94,485,251 of record OU862870.1, read on the forward strand.
AAAAGAAACGATTCTCTACCGAAAAAGTACACTAAACGTACCGTACGTTTAGTGTATTTCGTTCGGTATTCGGGTTGTGTACGCGTACACAAACTCTACCTCCCCCGATAGAGTTTGTGTACGCGTACACAATCTTTATGAGAGGACGAAGAGTTTGTGTTCTTTTTACGTACGGTTCGTTTAGTTTCCGTTTTTTTTCGAACTCTGGTCGAAACAACTGACTACATATCAAGAAACCACTATTAAACGAACGAAGACTACTTAATTTCTTCTCATTGAAATAACTACCAACATCCCGATGGGGCAACTTTAATTGTAGTACAATGTTCAAGGGAAAGGTTTTCATGGCCGGAATTATTAGGTGTTAAAACACAAATGTTTTTCGAAAAATAGCGAAACAAATAACTTTTAAACTGAACTAATGAAAGGAGTTATATCTCTGGAAAAGTAAACCAAAACAAATGTATGCAAAAGTGCGGACTTATTCCTGCTGAAAATAACTTGCATTTAGATTGCATTTGAAACGCTGAGGTTTTGTTTATTTGTTGAACGTGATATCTACGCCTTCAAAATACGCTTCGGAAAATTCGACGGCCTTTATGGTGTTCTATATATAGATTAACCTTCTTAGAATAGATCAGACAAACTATGATGCAATGGACATGTTTACATAGGATGCCAAATCTCAACCCCTTTGCCCAAGCGCGTATATCAAATAAGTCCAATAAATTGTTTTGCATAAATTTATATCCCAAGTAAACAAACGATATGGCAACAGTTTGAATTATTGTCTACTAGCGTAGAGGTATTATCTCTCCTTCGATTAGAGTAAATATTTGTTGAGGTGTAGAAAAGATTGTTTTCGAGAAAGAAAATAAATGTCCGCCGCAAACCTCATTTGCATTAAAACTAAGCGATGATGCCTGTTGAAACAAAAGATGGGCAATTGGTTAATTAAAAAGCGAAAGAAATGGGAGCGAAGTTTAAATTATTCATTGTAGTTTTGATTATATTTTCTGAACCTTTTCTTTGAACAGACGGACGCGGTTATTGCTGCTGGTGGTTTACCAAAACTGGGAGTACTTCTCCAACATACTAAACACAATATCGTCAAAGAGGCTGCCTGGACTGTTAGCAACATCACTGCTGGAAATCAGAAGCAAATTCAAGCTGTCATTGATGCTGGTAAGCTTTTTTACCTACACATTTCTATCCGTATTTTGTTTTTGTCGTTAAGAAACTGGATTGTCTGGCGATGTTTTTTGCTCACACTTTTTTTTTGGGCTATATAGATTACCAAAAAAGAAATACACCTAATAATAAAATAAATAGCTGCGGCGACAACTTGGAATAAGCCAAGGCCTAATTTTCGCCACCATGTTATATGTGTAACATTTTTTCACACGACTTTCAGTTTGTTGTCAACTCCGAACGGCGAATTGAGAAGCTTTTTCATGACAAATTGTACTTTCGGACTTTAAAATCCAAACAAACTTCGAACTGCAATGGTACAAGTGCTATTACACTCCACGTCCTCATAATTCGCCAAAATGCGTGGCTGTAGTTATAATAAAAAAAGGCGATCGATCTCCTTATAGAAGCTAAATTCCAATCATGTGTGATTCAAGGAATATCCATAAATATAAAAACGAAATGTGGGCAAATATCAATTGCATCAATTAACTGCTCTCCCAGTTATAATCTCAGAAAAATTCGACTGGAGAGCCAGTCCTATACTTTCTACCTCGCATTGCGTTATATTCAGAAGATATAACTTTGCGGCATATAAAAACACACAACGCTCGAGTTGAGTCCTTGTTATTTATATTTATTTATTTATTTATTTTTTTTTTTGCATAAAATAATCCGCTGATTATGCTCAAAATCTTATCAGATCTAAGTTTCATGCTGACAAATAAAACAAAAAAAACCGCGTTATCGTACGTTGTTTCGTTTTCTACGTACGCGTACGTATAGACATAATTTACCTACGTATATATGTACATGATATATGTACCTGGCTGAGAAAAATCCCAGCATATTCATAAACATAGCCATAGGCATTAAGAACGAGCCCAGTAGAGTCTTAATTACGGTATACTAGAAACAACGTTTTGGATTTGAAGCATGAGGTCTGACGTTTGTAGTATTTTGTTACCTGAGTAAGTAGGAGTGAAATCCTGTTGAAATGGTGTCCACGCTAATGCTTCGAGCACCTCCGTCCCGTTAAAAATCCTGACAGAACTCAAAAAACGCTCAATATTTCGTCGCCATTAAGTTGGTTTTGTAGGTCCAGATGTACCATTCGTGTTTAGCACTGATTTGGCTGCCATAAGACCCCATAAGGGCTTGTGTCAACCTCTGTATGGCCTCACTAGTTGGACAGATAACCATCCTCAGGTGACTACACACCCGAATATTGGCAACGGCTTCGAGCGAGGGCCCAAAAGAAATAAATACAAATAAAAATCAAAAAACCGTCGAAGAAATTGAAACCAAAAACCCAGAGGAAGGGTGCAAAGGTCACCGGTAAGTTAGATACCAACACTTCAGAAGAGTACAGAGGTAAAGTACCGAAGCCGCTACCAACCACCCAGCTGTCCGTCTTCCACAACTGGGAGAACAAAGCAAAACCCTAGTGGAAATGTTGAAGGATGGCAAGATGCGCTTCATCCACCAACGAATGAGAGACACTATCGAAATTTTCAAGGTGCTTTACGAACTTTCTGCAATCGAGATGCACGACGAGGAGGCCAAGAAGATAATACGCAGAAATAATGCCTCGCAGACATCTCCATGGCTAAAAACAGCAGCGGAACCAAAAACAGGACCGGAGTCCAACGGTGGAATCCCAAGCTCAAAATGCCGGCAGAAACCATTAACTCCTATTAGTGGAGACAGCGCACTTCAGGGCAAAGTGGTACCCAAGAACGACGACGAAGTCGAGAAAAGTGGGAACAGCCAGCCTCCAAAGGCTGAGCAGGCAGGCAGACCTTGAGCAAAGCCAACAACGCTTGATCAAAAGTCGCCAAATAAAAGAAAGAAGCCAAGAAGCAAAACGTGCACACTATGGAGAAAACACGACCCGATGCAATTGTAGTGGCAACCAAGGGAGAACTGTCCTATGCAGAAATGCTCCGCAGAGTTAAGGCTGAGTCCATAGCAAGGATTTGAGGGACCCAGAAAGTCCTAAACCTACATAGGCACCCAAATCGCGACGATTGTGTTGCCGGCAGACAGCACAAACGTAATGGTGAAGTTGGACAAAATTACAATTGGTTGGGTGAACTGCCACATCCGCGTGCACACAGCACTAACGAAATGCTTTTGGTGCCTAGAATTTGGACACTCGGCGAGCAATACAAATCTTTGAAAATCTGCAGCTGGATAGACGACAACTTCAAGAAAGCAGCGAAATGGATCTGTGAAAACCATGCGCTGAAAAAAGCCGCTGCCGAGTGGACTACTTCGTAACCGCTAGGATAAATGGAATCCACTTCTACAGCTGCTACGCCCCCATTAGTCTCACATCCGAGAACTATCTAAGGGCAAGGCCACGCCATAAGCGGCAGAGCGGCAAAATTAAAATTTATGAAATCGTAAGATTTTGGCCATGTAGCCGTTGAGCGGCAAGCGCCATTTCTGAGCATATTTTCTGAAGCTTTGCCGCTTATTGCTCGGCAGTTGCCTAAAGTTGTTAGACGGCGTCAAAGCTGACGCGAGGAAAGTACCCAGAGATTATTGCTGGCGATTTCAACGCGTGGGCTATGGAATAAGGTAGCAGGACTACGGATACAAGGGTGCGAGTTCTCTTCGAAGCATTTGCATCGCTTGACATAGGTCGGGCACGGGTCCATCATAGACATCGCCTGAGTAATTTACTTCTGCGTAATACGAAATGGCGAGTCAGCGATAAATATATGCACAGCGACCACCAGGCGATTAAATTCAACATTAATAAACATTGACCGCGCCCTAAACTAAACTAACAGGACCGAAGTGGAAAGACACATATTCGGGGAAATAACAAACACCGACTTCACATCCAGCGGCGGAGACCATATCGCACCAACTGACGCAAGCAATCACCACAGTGCGATGCAGCAATGCCCAGTATCCTTATCCGTAGTCAGCTAGCAGAAGGGGTGAACCTTATTGCTCTTAGAAGGACGAATTCAACACGCTCAGGGCAAAGTGCCACCAAGCCTTCTGCAGAGCTCAGCGATCCAGAAGAAAACCAGAGTTGCAGTAACGTCTAGTTATCTTCAGGCTGGCGAGAGGCGACATCGAAAAGGCCATCAAGGAAAGCAAGGCAAGATGATTAAGTACTACGATGAAGCAGAACTGGACCCCTGGGCAATGTCATACCGGATGCTGACGAAAAAGCTAAAGGACAGTTGGTCCCGACAAAACCTGCCTAACAATGATGGCACTGGTCAGACGACCAGTATGGATTCAGAAATTCACGTTTTACCGTCTATCCCATTAAGGCAGTAGTAGATACAGCAGCTGAAGCAATACCGGAGAAAAGGTGGCGATGGGGCACAAAGGAGTAGTAACTGCGCAGTAGTAACGCTTGACGTTAAAAACGACTTTAACTCGGCGAACTGGTCATGCATTAAAAGATCTCTGGCCAGAATAGGTACAATGCGCTACCTGATGAGCACAGTCACGAACTACCTCATCAACAAGAAATTGCGGTATCAGACCGACGACCGCAGGATTACCGTGGTCAAACACATCCATGAAATAGAGTCCGCCACGGATGAAGCAATCGCCGGAATCAAAAATTGACTAGAGTCTACCAGCTGTCCGAGGCTGTGCTAATAACCAGGCAAAACACTGGAATACCCAAGTTTTCGGATTGGAAGTCAAATCATCAGGTCTAAGGGGACATTAAGATACCTAGGAATAATGCTCGACAGCAGGCTGAACTGGACCAACAAACTGATCCCCACCATCGGGGACTGAATAAATAGAGCACGCGGGGATTACAATTACCAATTTGCTCAGTTCCTGTTCGTATGTTAGTATCTTTAGAAGATTACTACATCCGGACCGCCTTTGGCCTTTATGACTGCAGCGACTCCGGTGGGGATAGAGCTGACTAGTTTGCGGCACTCTTCCGAAGAAATATCGCTCCATTCTTGGTGTAACACATTTTTAAGTGCTTATTTTGATGTTATTGAGTGCTGCAGGATATTACGCTTCCGAATAGCCCATAGATATTCTATAGGGTTGAACGCCGGGGACAGCGCAGGCCATTTAAGCAGGTCTATGCTATTGTCTACAAACCACCTCATGCTAAGGGCTGATTTGTAGTAGGGTGCATTGACCTGTTAGAATTTGACATTTTTTATGTTGGCATCTCCGAAAATGTTGGGAAAAGAAAGTTGAAGCACAATTTCTAACACATTTTTGTACTTGTAGGACCCCATCCGACCGTCACTCACAATTATTTCGCCCACACGGCTGGCGGCCATGCATCCCAAGATCATGGTACTGTCTCCACCATGCTTGACAGTAAGTACCACGCATTCTGGGTTGTACTCTTCGTCAATCCTTCGCCTCACAAAAGTCACACCAGGATTGGCAAATATCCGAAAGTTACGGAAAAAAGCATTATTTAAAAAAAATAAATTCGTCTAGACAACTTCAAAATTAGTTAAATGTCAAAATTAAAAGTGATCCATAAATCAAACGTACCTCAAAGTTAGATTCATCTGACCACAAAATATTTGACCAATCTTCTTTCGTAAAATGTTCATGTTTTTCCCGCACTCCAAGCGTGTCTTCTTGTTTTTACCGAGAGCCACAGCTTCTTTCTTGCTTTGTATCCTTTACGTCCAGCTTCCCTAGGTCTTCATCTAACTGTTCTGGAAGACATTTTTTTTCTTTGATCCTTCAACAACTCAGCAGCAAGCTCAGAAGAAGTTTTGTTCTGAATTTTGAGAGAAGATCGTATTAAAAAACGGTCCTCCCGACGCGTGGTAAGCTTTTTCCTTCCCGATTTTTCGCGATTTGTGTGCGAACCAGTCTGCCTGTACCTTTTAATTGCGATTTGGACTGAAAATAGAAATGAAAATCGTTATTGCATCATAAAAGTGTATCAATGACGTTTCTTAAAATATAAATAACTTTTACAACTTCGTACAAGGATGCCATAAGTCATACAATTCAAATAAATTAATTACGGGAAAGAACTTCGCAGCAAAAAAAAAAAAAGAAAGGGGTGCCTAATACATTTGGCTAAGGCTGTATGTTGGGAAGATGATGATACCTTGGGGCTTAGGGAGTACTTGGTCACGGTGTGTGGTCGAGTTATATGTGGTTCATTTAGTTCGGCAGGAGAAACTGGAGTTTTAGACTTTAGGTGGTATTGTATAGGGTGTCTGGTAACATTAAAAGGTAGGTGGTGATATATGTATGTACCTATATTAAAGGGTAGGTTTGGTTTGTTAGGTGCATCTGCGAGAAATTATTCTTTGAACTTGAGTTTTGAATGCAGAAAAGTGTGTTTGGTGGTATTATAAGGTAAGTTGTGGTTTCTTTAATTATTTAAGTGAATAATTGTAGTTGGGTGGTTAACACTAGAGGTTCAAGCGATTTGTTAAGTTTATTTGCGAATATGATTTGTCGGGAGGCAAAGCTGGAGCTAATGATGGTAAACATGACCATTCCGTGTTTTGTTTTTTTTTTTGGTTCATTAAATGATATGTGGTGTTTGTGATGTTTCCTAAAGATATTCAGCGACACATTTTGGAATACAATATTTGCACATGAGCCTTAAGAAATGTGCTTGTTATGCATATTTTCGGTATTTATATTTTTTTTTTGTGATGTCATCAATAGCATGTAATAGAATTACATACATATTTACGAAACTGATGCCAGATTAGTAGACTCTAGATAAGTTGAATCTGTTGGGAACTGGGAGAAAGTTCAAATTACTGAGAATTTTATTTAACAAAAGGTCTAATTACCGATCGACGGGCACATATTCGTGCGTCAATCTTTTTTTTTTTACGCCGCTTACACCAACGTAACGTAAAGCCAAGCTACAAGCCCTTTAGATCGCGATCAAATGTAAACCGAATTACGTAGAGATTAAACTTATTCAGTTTTTAGCAAAAGTACACAGGTTCGAACAAGCAATTCATTCCTTCTCCCATTGTTTACGTATATTAGTTCAAATTATTGAAAAGTCAACTCTTCTACTTCATTACCGAGTGTAGATAAAAACAAAGTATTTTCAATTTACCTAGAGATTCAAAGGAAACAAAGGAAAACTCCAATTTAACGAGAGATTCATTTTACCAATAGTTTTTTTTTATTGAAATTCGATTGTAGACACATACATTTTCATTTACTTTTTTATGTTTCAGATATTTTTGGCCAAATTCGCAAGGTTCTTGAGAAGGGCGATTTCAAATCTCAAAAAGAAGCCGCGTGGGTTGTAACGAACACAACCACAAGTGGAACGCCAGAACAAATCGTCGATTTAATTGAAAAATACCAAATTCTAAAACCATTCTGTGATCTTTTGGAGGCTAAAGATGCCCGCACTATTAAAGTTGTTCTTACTGGCCTTTCGAATCTTTTTGCATTAGCTGAAAAACTTGGCGGTACTGAGAACCTATGTCTCATGATCGAGGAAATGGGCGGGTTGGATAAATTGGAAAATCTTCAAACTCACGAAAACGAAGAGATTTACAAGAAAGCGTACGCTATTGTAGACGCATACTTTGGCAACGGAAATGACACCGAGACGGACCTCGCCCCAAAGGAAGTGAACGGTGCCCTTGATTTTACTTCCTCATCACAAGCCAACCCACCGGACGGTGGGTTCAGTTTCTAGCACCATAAAAAGTAAATTTTTGATCGTTAAGCCTCTTACCTGTTTACTCTATTTTACAATCATTGTTTTAATATAAATCGTACACAAATTTCATATTCATTTAATATCAATCATGCATGCATACATAAATCACGTTCTCAAGTAGCACACTGCCTTGTATTTTATTTCTGTATGTTAAGTGAATTGTAATAAACTTAAATTTTTGGAATAAAACAAGTGTTTTATTTATTCAGACAACGCGCGAACAGGGCCAGCGGAAACTCCTTCGGGTTGGATGCTGTTGAATGCTTTTTTCATTGATGGTACCCAGTCTCCATTGCCATCTTTGAGAATCAGTTTTACGCTCTCTGTCAAATTTGACTGAACTTTTTGGGCTTCCAACATTTCTCCATTTTTCATGTGTTCAATAATCTTGACGGACAATTCTGGGATGATGTTAAGTGTGGTCATAATTGCAGAGTCAAATCCGAGGAGGATCGCCCCTGAAAGAAGTGTATCAGCTCCAAGAAAGACGCTGCGTCCTGGTTTCAGACAGGCAGATCCCATGTCCAAGTCATTCGACGTGTATTTGATACCCACAAAGTTATTGATTGCAGCTTCAGCTAAGTCACAGAATGTCGGCATGTGAACTGGAAGAATACAAATTAGTTTTTAAAACCAATGCAAAGATGATTTTAGATTTAATTGCATGAAATGCGAAATTTGCTTTCTGGCAATATGTATACACTGCTGTGCAAAATAATAGGCACAGCCGTCTGAGTGAATATATTTATATGTTGACGGGTTAAAGAAAAACGAAAAGCATGTGTATAAATAGTTTATTATTTTTGTTCCCGGAGTAAAAGGTGAATAGTTAATTATTAATTTCAACAAGTTCTCCTGAGAGTTCTCCGTCGTCCCTACGTGAGATAACCATGCCCTCAAATCGCTTGTGCTGAATGTCCATTGTGACATCAACTGTGTGGCATACAGCGCCATTCTGTTGGAACCACATGTTGTTTACATGCATATCATCCAATTTGGGGCAAAATAATTTGGTTATCATTGATCCGGTAGCGCTCACCGTTGATGGTGATATATTAAATTTTTACAACAACTATTTTGATTTGGGCGTTATTTCGTTGGGCGTTAATACCTAACGCCGAGTAGTGGACGCAATGGCTTTTAGTGTTTAGTGCGTTAGACTGCTGTGCGAGCGGCGCACAGTGGAGTATTTGCATCGAAAAGCCGGCCAAAATTATTTTTCGTTCCTAATGACATTATTTTAACGTGAAAATGGTAATTGCAATTAAGTAATAATTTTTCTTCATTCACAATATTTTCAATTTCATTTTTATTGATGTTTTATTGAAATTTGAAAAAAAAAAATTAATTTAAAAAATTATTTTTGAGAAAAAAAAATTAAATTTTTATTTTCATGGAAAGGGATCGTGGGATGATTCTTCTTTCATATTTTTTCCAACATTCTCTTTCAGTAAGTTATACAAAAACCAGCTTGTCACGACTCTCAGTCCAGAAGATCCTAATAAAAAAAAAAGAATTTCTTTAAATAGTGATGTATGGCATATGAGCGTTTTTTTGCACGAAAGTGAAAAACTAATTCGCCCAAAAAATGTCGGGTAGCAGATATTAGCAGCCAATTATTTTTGCCTTGGGTAAAGAAATATATTAATTAACTTATAAGGTCTGAGTCATTGAAGAATAACATGGTATACTAAATCAAAACCATTAAAACTTGAAAAATTACGCAAAAAAAATATTACTTTTTGCTAGGTAGTTTCTAAACCCGAATTGAAGCAAAAAGTTGTGCACAAAATTCAATTTAAAATGTTGAAACATACCTTCAGTAGAAGTCTTCATTTCAAAATCGTTAGATTTTGAGTTGCACAGCAACTTGAAATCACTTATTGAATAACACTGACCAAAATGGCACGCACTCAAAGAAAAATGCAGCAAATGCATTCGTTAACTTTGAACTCATGTTATCACAGCGCACGATCTACAACAACGGTCGTAAATATATGATCCTATATATATATCGCTTTTACTTCTTGATTTTACTTTTTGGAAAGATTATTGATGCAAATACTCCTATGTGCGGCGTTGGTTCAAGCTCCGAAACCACCTCTCGTCGGAAAATGACAACCCCCCGGGAGTATAATTTGTTATGAAAGGGCTTCTCAATCCGCCGTTTGGATTCGGCAATAAATTGTAGGTCCGCTTCATTTGTGAAAAAAATATAACACCCACAACATGAATGGTTGCGAGAAGCTACGCCTTGGCTCCTCCCGAGCTGTCGCGCCAGCTGTTTATTTTTTTTTAGTATTAAAGGCTTTTTGGTTTTGCAACGCAAGAAGTTATGTATATTGGAGACATGATGACCCATTACGAAGAGCTCTTTATTTTCCTTTTTGTCAATTGAATGGTGCATGTTTCGAAGAACTACGTAATCGAAAGCCACGTTGTTCTTTCAGTTTATGCGTGTAGTAATGGGTGTTTTTTTTTTAAGCATTTTAATAATTGTTGTGTAAAATAATGCAATAAAACTTTTAGTGAGTAGTTGTTTTTTGCTACTACCTTTAGGGCATTGGTCAGTATTTCTAAGGAATTAATGCCTTGTAAAGGGTTTTCTAGGCGTTCCATAAACCTATGTTTCCATAAACCTAGGTTTATGTTAAATGGTAGTTATGTGCATTCAAGAGGACACAAGCGTCCTCAACTAACCTCTGTCTACCAACTCCTACTCTCACCTCCACGAGGTGAACGCTGGGTGCCTAGTACCTCAACTGGAGATAGGGTGCAAGCCCCTGTGGAAGGTTGTTGGTGGTAGCCGACGAGAGAGGGGGGGGAGGGTGTTCACACTAAGGCACTCTCCCTTGCATCTGGACGGCAGCGGAAGAACTCCCACGATGGAATCAACGGTGGCGTCTACAGTTCCAGTTAGGTCGGACTACTTGGTGGACACCTTATTTGGGCTACTCGGACCTATTCGGAGCTTCAGGCCAATAAGGATCGGTCTACCCGAACCCTCTTGTCCGAGGGGCACAACAAAGGACCTGGCCCTCCAGGTTGGGGGTTGTGCGTGGGGGTGACAACTCCACCATGGAAAAAAGAGACTGTTCCGAAACAACCACGAGCCTCGGATACGGATGATTTTACTGTTGACACCCCTAGCAAACGGAATAAGGACAATGATTTTCGGTTCTGCACGTGGTATGTTCGCACCCTTAACAGGCCACGTGCAGCCGAACAACTAGCAGAGGCCCTGGACTGCTATAAAGCAGACCTAACCGCCATCCAGGAAGTACGATGGGATGGACCGGGCATAAGAAGGATGAAAAACTGTGACATCTACTACATAGATTGCTACAGGGAGCAGAAGCAGCGCTTATTCGGATGTGGATTTTTCGTAGGCGGCAGACTTAGGCAACAAGTCTTAAGCTTCCGACACGTAAGCGAACGTCTTATGACAATCCGCATCAAGGCTAAATTTGCCAACATTAGCCTGTTATGCGCTCATGCCCCGACAGAAGACAAGGACGACGCCACCAAAGAACGCTTCTACGAGCTCCTCGACAAAACTTATAAGCAGTGTCCTAGATATGACGTTAAGATCGTGCTGGGCGATTTTAACGCCAAAATATTAAAGGAGGACATCTTTGGTAGGACAGTTGGTAAGAACAGCCTACATGACACCACGTCCGAAAACGGACTTACGCTAATTGACTTCGCTGCGGGACGGAACGTCACTATAGCAAGCACGTGGTTTCCTCATCTCAATATTCACAAGGGGACATGGCGGTATCCTGATCATCAAACGGTCAATCAAATTGATCACATTGCGATCGACGCAAGACATGCCTCCAGTGTTCTGGATGTCCGAACGTTCCGAGGGGCCAACATTGACTCGGACCACTACCTTGTTGCAGCCAAGGTACGAATGCGGATATCCCAAGCGCCACAACAAAATAGAATCACTGTGAGAAGATACAACGTCGAACGGCTGCAATCGCAAGAGACTGCCAGACTATTCGCCGAACGCGTATCCCGAAATCTCTCAACAAGTCCTATGTCACCAGCATCAAATGTTGAAGACCAGTGGCAACGCTGCCAACAGGCCATCAAAAACGCCGCAACTGATGTGCTGGGTTTCACACGACCACCACCCCGAAACCCCTGGTTTGACGACGAATGCCGGCAAGTGCATGCAGCCAAACAAGAAGCATATAAAGCGGCGCTGCAGAGAAGGACGAGAGCTGCTCGTGAGCTCTACGAGCAAAAAAGACGGGAAGAACACCGACTTCTCCAAAAGAAAAAGAAAGAGCATGAGAAGCGCGCGATCAAGGATATTGAGAGATTGTACTCCAGGAATAACGTACGGAAGTTTTACCAAAGGGTAAAAAGAACGTGTCACGGAAGCAGAACCCGTACGGAAATCTGTAGAGATGAAGAAGGAAACCTCGTAGTAGAGTCACAGTCGGTGCTGAGAATTTGGAAAAACTATTTCTGCAGACTGTATAACGGCGACGAAGGCCAACATCCCGCTGTCAGGCAGAACGGACCATTCAACCTAGACGATGATAGCCAAAATTTCCGTCCACCTGACCAAAACGAAGTGCGGAAAGCAATATCTAAACTAAAATCCAACAAGGCTGCTGGACCCGACGGCCTTCCGGCCGAGGTATTTAAAGCAGCTGGAAATGACCTGGTAGAGAGCGTACACCAACTCATTTCTAAGATTTGGTCAGATGAGTGTATGCCAGATGAATGGAATCTCAGCATCGTTTGCCCGATCCACAAAAAAGGAGACCCCCTCAACTGCGCCAACTACAGGGGTATCAGCCTCCTCAACATCGCGTACAAGATTTTATCTGCCATACTGTGTGAACGCCTGAAACCTTTTGTCAACAACCTGATTGGCCCCTATCAGTGGGTTTTAGGCCAGGAAAGTCCACAATTGACCAAATTTTCACACTTCGGCAGATCCTGGAATAAACCCAAGAAGTCCAAATCGATACCCACCACCTCTTCATCGATTTTAAAGCCGCCTATGACAGCATTTATAGAGACGAGCTGTATAGAGCCATGTCTAGTTTTGGCATCCCTGCTAAACTCGTCCGTCTGTGCAGGATGACGATGGAGAATTCTCGCTGCTCCATCAAGATCGGTAACGATCTTACCGAAGCTTTTGATGTCCAAAAAGGTTTTAGACAAGGAGACGCGCTGTCATGTGACTTTTTCAACATCATACTTGAACGAATTGTGCGAAACTCTCAAGCCAACACCGGAGGCACAATCTTTCATAAATCTGTTCAACTGCTTGCGTACGCTGACGATATTGACATTATAGGCAGAACGCAGCGAGCTGTCACCGGTGCTTTCGCGAGTATAGAGACAGAAGCGGCCAAAATGGGTTTAACGGTAAACGAGGGCAAAACTAAGTATTTGCTGTCAACAAGAAGGGACACCCAACACCGACGAATTGGACAGAACGTCACAGTTGATAGACTTTGTCTACCTTGGCTCTGCTATTACCTCCGATAATGACACCACGTGCCAATCGCTGTTTCTTCGGGCTAAGAAGGCAATTGAGTAGTAAGGCCCTATCCCGAAGAACTAAGGAGACTCTGTATAAGACCTTAATCATCCCAGTCCTGCTTTATGGCGCTGAAGCATGGACACTGTCGAAAGCGGATGAAAATATCCTTGGTTGCTTCGAGCGAAAAATTCTTCGGAAGATATTCGGTCCCGTATGCGTTGACGGGCTTTGGAGGAGAAGATTTAACCACGAACTATACGAGCTGTACAGCGACATCGCCCTGGTCAAGAAGATACGTATCCATCGGCTAAGATGGCTGGGGCATGTAGAGCGAATGGACACCACCGCTCCGGCACGCAGAGTCTTCGAATCCAACCCGGAGGGACAACGCAGTAGAGGAAGACCTCGCCTAAGGTGGCGCGCACAAGTAGAAGGGGACCTCAACCAACTTGGCGTGCGCAACTGGAGGCAGTTAGCTAAGGACCGGGCTAACTGGAGAGGCTTGTTGGTTGAGGCCCAGGTTCACCCCGAACTGTAGCGCCACCTAAGTAAGTAAGTAAAGGGTTTTCTAATAGGGACGGGTAGATTTTGGCAGTTCATGGCGGCCATGTGTTAGTTTTCCCGCTTTTTATTTTTCAGACACTAAAGACAAATCACCAAGGCAAGTCCCAGTGTCGAGCAACACGTGCAAATAATAAAACTGGAGCAGTTGGAAGCGGACCACGATTGCAGCAAAAAAATCATTTTCAGCGACGAGGCCCATTTTCGGATGAACGCGTACGTCAACAAGCAAAATTGCCGAATTTGGGACGATGCTAATCCACACGAGATCCACCAAGTGGCAATGCATCCGCCGAAACCACATGGTCGCCATGAACTGCCAAAATCTACCCGTCCCTATTAGAAAACCCTTTACAAGGCATTAATTCCTTAGAAATACTGACCAATGCACTAAAGGTAGTAGCAAAAAACAACTACTCACTAAAAGTTTTATTGCATTATTTTACACAACAATTATTAAAATGCTTAAAAAAAACACCCATTACTACACGCATAAACTGAAAGAACAACGTGGCTTTCGATTACGTAGTTCTTCGAAACATGCACCATTCAATTGACAAAAAGGAAAATAAAGAGCTCTTCGTAATGGGTCATCATATCTCCAATATACATAACTTCTTGCGTTGCAAAACCAAAAAACCCTTTAATACTAAAAAAAATAAACAGCTGGCGCGACAGCTCGGGAGGAGCCAAGGCGTAGCTTCTCGCAACCATTCATGTTGTGGGTGTTATATTTTTTTCACAAATGAAGCGGACCTACAATTTATTGCCGAATCCAAACGGCGGATTGAGAAGCCCTTTCATAACAAATTATACTCCCGGGGGGTTGTCATTTTCCGACGAGAGGTGGTTTCGGAGCTTGAACCATAGAACGCCGCACATAGGAGTATTTGCATCAATAATCTTTCCAAAAAGTAAAATCAATATGCTGCACCGTTGTTGTAGATCGTGCGCTGTGATAACATGAGTTCAAAGTTAACGAATGCATTTGCTGCATTTCTCTTTGAGTGCGTGCCATTTTGGTCAGTGTTATTCAATAAGTGATTTCGAGTTGCTGTGCAACTCAAAATCTAACGATTTTGAAATGAAGACTTCTACTGCAGGTATGTTTTAACATTTTAAATTGAATTTTGTGCACAATTTTTTGCTTCAATTCGGGTTTAGAAACTACCTAGCAAAAAGTAATATTTTTTTTGCGTAATTTTTCAAGTTTTAATGGTTTTGATTTAGTATACCATGTTATTCTTCAATGACTCAGACCTTATAAGTTAATTAATATATTTCTTTACCCAAGGCAAAAATAATTGGCTGCTAATATCTGCTACCCGACATTTTTTGGGCGAATTAGTTTTTCACTTTCGTGCAAAAAAACGCTCATATGCCATACATCACTATTTAAAGAAATTCTTTTTTTTTTAGGTGGATTTCATAGAAATACCACCTATTGCAGAGGTCCTCATGACGCGACTTTCAAAAAATTTGAATGCCATTCGTCTTCGCTATTATAGTTAACACTAACCTCATACTCCGTTAAAAATTTTATATATATATATATATATATATATATATATATATATATATATATATATATATATATGCAATATAACGGATTCTTGTGGACACGATTGAGGCCGCAATTATGAACCGATTTGAATAAAATTTGGTATACACGTTCGTATGCCGAATACCTCGGCTAAGTTCGTAGATGGGCATAATCGGTCCAGAGGGGGGCGGGTTACGCCCCTTTTTATGTCTCAAACGGTACAATTTACAACTCAAATAAATCCCAACTTCCGGTTTTGATTTTTTAGTACTATAGTAGATAACAGTGAACAGAATCCGCCTGCTACCAATTTGGGCGCCATCTTGGATCCGCCATCTTGAAATTCTTCAAAATTGATCGGATTTCGTTTAAATTGAAAATCCTTATAAATCTTGAGGTAATTAGTACAAATTCGTTTTTAAAGTGGAAATTTTTGTCCGCCATTTTGTTTCTACCATCAGAATAGATGACATAAGAAATCCACCTATCTCTTGCGGCGCTTGCCGGAAGGTTCTTTTATTAGGATCTTCTGGACTGAGAGTCGTGACAAGCTGGTTTTTGTATAACTTACTGAAAGAGAATGTTGGAAAAAATATGAAAGAAGAATCATCCCACGATCCCTTTCCATGAAAATAAAAATTTAATTTTTTTTTCTCAAAAATAATTTTTTAAATTAATTTTTTTTTTCAAATTTCAATAAAACATCAATAAAAATGAAATTGAAATTGAAAATATTGTGAATGAAGAAAAATTATTACTTAATTGCAATTACCATTTTCACGTTAAAATAATGTCATTAGGAACGAAAAATAATTTTGGCCGGCTTTTCGATGCAAATACTCCACTGTGCGCTGCTCGCACAGCAGTCTAACGCACTAAACACTAAAAGCCATTGCGTCTACTACTCGGCGTTAGGTATTAACGCCCAACGAAATAACGCCCAAATCAAAATTGTTGTTGTAAAAATTGAATAATTTGTTGTAAAAATGATGCCAATTTGGGCGACATTACATTTAGTTTGGGCGTTATGACCTTTTTTCGGTGCGTTTTGGCGGGAAATACTAAGGCCCAAAACCCAATGCCAAAATCGAAAAGCGTCATAATGCCCAAATAAAGTGTTACAGCCCAACAAAGTGAAGAAGGGAATGGTAAGAAAATCCAAATGAAATGACTTATCGACCAAAACGATTGCAGTAAAACAAAAGTTACCCCAAACTTCAATTTTAGAACAGCATGGACACGTGTATATGTTAACTCTCAAGGACAGGTCTTTGACATTAGACTATCAGATGAATGACTTGACACATCCCTTCACTTCATTTGCTGTGTTCTCCGTGGCACAACAAGTTAGGTCTGTCTGAAGCCACCAGCCAAAAGCACTGTCGATGCGTCCTATTTCGATCCTCAACAACTTTCTATGAGCCATGGTACACTCATTCCACACTATAACTTTAGCTAAGGTTGAGAAGCTTTAAGAAGGTAGAGTGGCCCGTCATGTGTGCTTTGACAAGCCTCCGTCATGAAAGAGCTTCTCAATTCGCCGTTCGGAGTCGGCAATAAATTGTAGGTCCCTTCCATTCGTGCGAAAAATATAACATACACAACATGAATGGTTGCGAGAAGCTAGGCCTCGGCTCATCCCGAGCTGTGGCGCCAGCTATCTATTTATTTACATACATAATGTAATACATTGGCATGTACATACATAGGTAGATATGGTGATGAGTGAGACAAAGATATTTCGCTTTAATTTAATAAAACTTCAACATCTTGATAGAAGCAAACTTATGTATGATTGAAGAAAAGCAGCAACAAAGAAAAATTAAAAAAAAAACTACCCTTGTACAACTGAGTAAAACAAAAACAACACACGATCACGAACCGATATGTGCCGCAGACTACGGTTGCGCATTACTAAAAATGGCCAAACTTTAACGCTCTGTATCTTGTTATAAATATAAGAGTTATAGTTATAATTTTGAAAAACGTTAAAATACGTGTTTAAATATTTGTTCTAGAATATACCCACCAATTCCAAAATCCTATCTAATTATTTTTTCTCGTACAAACTTGAACACCCTGCAAAACCCTATAGAAACTGAATTTTAAAATATTGCTTCTTAGTGGTTGTTTACGCCACAAAAGGAAACTATTGTCCAAATTTCATGTTTCTAGCAACAGTGCGTCAATCTGGGGGTCAGTCAGCACAAAGCCTTTTATATATGTAGGTATGTATGTAGATATGTCCGTGATTCAATATTTTCAAGATAACGTGAAAAAATTGCATCTATTGTAGTTCCGGATTTTGTTGTTGATTCGTTGGAATTGTTATTTATGTACAAACCAAATTTTTCGCGAGGAAAGTTAGTGGTAAACAATCATTTGATGCAAACTTTACGTCATCCATAAGGTCGGCAACACGAAACAGGCAAATTGGTCGCACAGACGTTGAAAACCCACTAGGCGCATTTCTGCGAAAATGTTCAGCTCTCTTTTTCCTTCTCTCTACTTCATACCTATTTTTTTTCTTTCTCATGTAACGAAATTTGACTAATCGTAAACGTGACGCGTCCTTGAAATTTCACTCTCAATTCTCGTTCAGATATCGAACCGTCGCCAGCGCTGCCACTTCTACTACAAAGCTAGCAGATCTACTAGCTTTTAGGTCTTTTTACTATCTACTAGCTTCCTCCAGAAATCTACTAGCTTTTTACTTCATCTTCAAACTTCAATTAGATTAAATGTTGAATTTCAATTCAAGTCCTTGTTCATAGACGGTTTCGAATATTTTCCTTAGCAAAGGGCTTTCGAAAGGCTCTGTGATCTTTGAACCAACAGACGAACTATAAAAAAAAAAAAAATAGCGCGACAGCTCGGGATGAGCCAAGGCCTAGCTTCTCGCAACCACTTATGTTGTGCGTGTTACATACATATTTCGCACAAATGGAAGGGAACTACAGTTTATTGCCGACTCCTCTCTTTCATGACAGATTATACTCCCGGAGGCTTGTCATTCCCTGACGAGAGGTGGTGCCGTGAAAAATGTTCGGTGTTCCTGGCTGGGGCTTGAACCCATGCCGCACGGTCAGCAGTCCAACGCACTAACCGCCGACCCACGGCGAACACACAGATGAACTATACATTCATTTATTTGTGTTCACTGTTTGTTGTATTTTGTTTATTAATGGAGAGTTTCACGAAAACTAATTTATTTATTTTTCTTTATTGTTTATTACTTCTGTTTTATTATTTTTTTTATACCATTTTTCGTATAAACTCTAAAAAATATATGAATTATATTTTGACGATACATGAAAACTGATCTGCTACCTTTTGTTTGAATCTACCAGCTTTTTTTTTGGGATCTACTATAATATGTTATGTCTCAAGTGGCAGCGCTGGCCGTCGCCTAAGAAGTTTCACTTCAAAAATTATTATTATCGATTGCTCAGTAGCGACCACCAATGAAGTATTAAAAACGAAAACGTGCTAATGAGAGATGAAACGCACTGTTTAAATCAAAACTTGCGCTTAAAGAAAGTATGGAAACTTATTTTTGCATCTCAATGTACTTACAGTTTAAGCCGACAAACATCGGAATGTGGTAATATAGCAGCGGTGTACTCGGGCAATGCTTCGAGACCAACTTAAAGTATCCCACTAAAGCCTTTACACTCTGAGGTTTAAAGTACAACTCTGGTAGACATAAGATAGCGTGCACTCCAAGTGATTCCGCATGGCGAGCCATTTCTAAGACGTCTGGCAGCGCGGCACCACCAATTTGCACCATCAAAGTCAAATTATGTTTCTTTGCCGCCTCCCACCATTTCTCAGTGACGAGTTTTCTTTCCATTAGGTTTAGAATCGGACCCTCTCCTGTTGTCCCATTGACTGTAACGGAAAGACAATAACGATGTACTTACATACATATGTATGTTTGTATGGCAGTACATATGCCATACACAAGCTTTGTTTCATATCAACCTAGCACTCCATGAATTCCTCTGCTTTTCAGAAAACTCGCGTATTTGTCGATATTGTTTACTTGAACGCTTCTCTCGCTGTAAAGGGGCGCAAATTAGAGATAAAAGTACACAGAAGGTCCAACTCACTTGTCATCATTGAAGGAAGTAAACACAGGGGCCATTAGGCCCTTGAAATCTAGGGAAAGTTTATTTGTCGACGACATGCTTCTTCTATACCCAGTTTCTATTAACTCCAGCAAGAATCTTAACACAGGTCCAGCAATGCGAGTTCCTGATTGTATACGTACTTGTATTTGCAAAGATTGTTTGTTAGAGATTAAAGAGAAATAGCGCCCCAAAAGAAAAAGAACACTGAAGCGCGGAATTCTATTCGACGGCGGATTGCTAAAAATAACAAAATCAGATGATAAGATAACCACGAGCTGTTGTGCTGAAAGAACGAATGGTGAATGCCGGTCGACCCGTTTATCGCCGTGAGGGCAGTAAATAAAAAGAAACAAGCTTATCTATCAGCTGTTTCGATGCTGTCGCTCTGGCAAGCCAACACAGGCACAACGATACACAAAATGAGAAGATCAGAGGGACAACTTAGTGGAACGATTCCGGATGCCATGGTATCATTTTAGGAGGTTCCTTTTAATGTACGATTTCTTGTATAATTTTGGGAGGTCGAATGCCTTGAGCGGGCAGCTGTGAATTTAAATTTTCGCTTTTTTTATTTTGTTTGTTTTTCTTTGGTTTTTGATGGACGAGAGGCGCTTTGAATGCAAATTTGTTTTATCCACAAAATATTTACGTATTAAAAGCTTATCAAGGTGGTCATGAGGGATTCGTAACTTTCACCAGGTCGGCAAAAAATAAACTTCAAAGCGGTAGAACTATGAAATAAAAACCAGTAAAGAGTAAATTGTTGTTCCACTTATTAACGCAAAAAACCCTCAACTAACCCAGTTTGAGGCAGTACTAAATACGGATATGCATTTCAATATGGTAAATTCGTAAATTCACAAAAAAAAGCTTTTCTTATGTAGGTAAATACGAAAAAAGTAATTTGGGGAGAACACTATTACAGAGATAAAGTGCATTCCCGATTATGCGATTTTCTCTAAAATGTGAACCAGCAAAACTAGTCTATACCATCGTCTCTGTGATGTGAATTTTTGAACTCTATAATTGCTGTGTTTTTTTACCCGCTAACTTAAAAATGTCACAAAAAAAACGATTCGCTTAAAGGTTTTGTGAGAACAAGCTATGACATTTAAAACTGACAAACTCGGAAATCATGGATTTTCTTTCGTGTAAATTATAAACAGCAACCCTCAATTTTCGTTGGCTAATAAAATTGATAATTATTTTTTAATGCTAATATGTAGGTACATATGTATGTGTTTATATAATTCAAAACCAATTTATTTGGATTAGGTACAAAACCCTTTTTTTATTAGGTGTTTCTTCTTCCCCCTCCTATTCAAACGCCTTCATAAAGTTTGAAATTTCGACTAGTTCTAATTCAAATAGAGCTTTGAAAAATTGCAGACGTGTTTAAATCCGATGACGACGATATATAGTGTATCCAAAGCCGTTATAAATCCAATATGGCGGACGACCCAAGATGGGCGATTACTGCCATTTTCACAATAAGGATGTTGTTGGATGTGGATATCATATGAAAGGGTTAGATGACTAGAGTCCAAGAAGCTATTCGCTACAGTTTGTGTCGTTATTTAAACTAAAAAGAGGTTTATAAATATATGCAAAAAAAATTTAAATTTGCAAATTTGAAATTAAATGTTGTTTCCATGAAAGTCAACTTATCAATAGTCTCATGCATTAGCACATTGTTTTTAGTTTAAGTAAACTTTAACTTTAAGATAGGGTGAATTCAATAATGCAGTGTTACAGCAGAAAAAACGAGTTCAGCAGTAATGCTCAAATGAGCAGTAATGCTCAAATCAAGGGTTTTTTGCAACACCAACGCAACCAATCGTCAAAACAGAGTAATCTGTGCATCAGTTGTTCTGGTGTTGCTTCGTTTTGTTGCGGTTAATGTTTTTCTTGTTAGCTATTATTATTTACATTTTATTTTGCGAAAAATGGATGAAATACAAATACTTATTTATCTGATTACTTTTTTTATGATCGTGAAATGGTTACGTTTTCTTTTGAATTCGTTCAGCATTCTTATCAATATTTCATCCTTCGTTTTTTATTCTTCCTTCTCTAAAAATGTTTTATTAAGTTTCGTTTCGGCTCTAATTTTTCCATAACATTATTCAGCACAAAACACTTGACTACTCTCCATGTTTTCTATTGCGAATACCTTTGCAACACAGCTATTTATAAATGTGAAAAGTAGCAGTGCAAGAGTAACACTGCACGGTTTTTTGGCGTTTTAGGTGGATTTCATAGAAATACCACCTATTGCAGAGGTCCTCATGACGCGACTTTCAAAAAATTTGAATGCCATTCGTCTTCGCTATCATACCAAACACTAACCTCATACTCCGTTAAAAATTTTATATATATATGCAATATAACGGATTCTTGTGGACACGATTGAGGCCGCAATTATGAACCGATTTGAATAAAATTTGGTATACACATTCGTATGCCGAATACCTCGGCTAAGTTCGTAGATGGGCATAATCGGCCCAGAGGGGGGCGGGTTACGCCCCTTTTTATGTCTCAAACGGTACAATTCACAACTTAAATAAATCCCAACTTCCGGTTTTGATTTTTTAGTAATATAGTAGATAACAGTGAACAGAATCCGCCTGCTACCAATTTGGGCGCCATCTTGGATCCGCCATCTTGAAATTCTTCAAAATTGATCGGATTTCGTTGAAATTGAAAATCCTTACAAATCTCGAGGTAATTAGTACAAATTCGTTTTTAAAATGGAAATTTTTGTCCGCCATTTTGCTCCCACCATCAGAATAGATGACATAAGAAATCCACCTACCTCTTGCGGCGCTTGCCGGAAGGTTCTTTTTTTAATTCACCCATACTTTAAGATTTTTATTTTTAGAATCCATATATTTTTTTAACTCCATTTTTCTCTTACATCTCCTAACTACTACCGATAAAACACTTACTTTAATAACTTTAGATGCAAAGAATTTGATGTTAATATTCTAATCTCTATACTTAATACAAAAAAATCCACTCTTAATGTAAAAATTATATACGATGAAAAAATAATGAATTGAATTGAATTGAAAGCAGATGTATTCAAAGGCTTGGGGAAATAAAAAGTAGTCAACAAGAACGTGAGAAAGTTATCAAAGGGATGGAAAAAATGTGTATTGAGGTTGAAAATTTTAAGCAAGAAGGCGAACGCTAGCTCGTACAGCTCGTACTGCAGAAAATATTGCTGCTGTTCGCGATAGTGTGGCTGAAGAGTCGTCCACCTCAACTCGTCGTCGTGCCCAACAATTGCACCTATCGTAAAATGATAACGAACTTTTTATGGCCCGAATTGGAAGATATGAATGTGGATGATATGTGGTTTCAACAGGACGGTGCCACTTGCCACAAAATTCGCGCAAAATTCAATGGCCGTGTTATCTCACGTGGTGGCGATGTCAATTGGCCGCCAAGATCATGTGATTTGACACCGTTGGATTTTTTTCTTTGGGGTTATTTGAAAGAAAAGGTGTACGTCGATAAGCCAGCAACAATTCAAGAGCTAAAGGATGAGATAATTCGGCACGTGAATGCGGTTTTCACTGTTATGATCTGCATTTCCCAGGGAAGGATAATATTGAAAATGCTCTATTACTTATAGGAGCTGAGCATTCGAGGTTTAATTGGCAGAAAGGGGATACCATTTTTTTTTACACACCTCTTACTCAACTCAACAATGAGTTTATTAGATTTAAAAAAAAAAAGTGTTATTAGTAAATTCGTCTTACATTCATTTGAGCTATAAATCATCCTTCTGCGTTATCCTGAAGCTGAGCTATGCTCAAAACAGTGCATGAAACCATCGCCAACAATTTGCCATCAGTGGAGACTGCAGCCAACAGTCATGCAGCAGTGGGTGACGTCATAGCGTGGGTATACGCGCTCAGCCAATTGTAGATGTAAAGCAAATGTGCTGCATGAATGAACACGATCAGTTTATACGGCAAATTCTATATTTGTGTGTGTGTGTTTGTGTACTACTAATTCGATTGACATAAAATCTTCACAACATGATAGCTTACAGGTCATAGGCTATATGAGGCATTGAGAGCAGTAGTGTCACAGCAGTAGTTGCAATAATAGAGATAATCGCGATTGAAGAAGTTAAAAAAAAAATAATTCTTTATTATTTGCCCTAAGAAAAAATTCGTGGTGAACCAATGCTTTAACTTTTTTGTATTGATTTATGAGCAAATATGGGTAATGGCACTTCTACGTTGAAAAAACATCTATTTTTCATAACGATAGTGTAATAAACTCAAAATTGAAAAAATGAGGGTTACGCCACTACTGCTCTCAATGCCTCATATAGTATGTACAATGTTAAAAACTCCTTGGACAACTATCTCAAAAACGTGATATCTGCAAGCTAAGTAAAGTATGTATATCTCAGCCAACTTTATTTTCTAGCAGAACACAAGCGCCGCACATAATGGTATTTGCCTCGAAAAACCGCTCAAAAATCAATGTTGCAAAATGTAGAGCTGAGAAGTAATTTTTTTCCTAGCCGTAGTTTAATACCCATGGAACAATGTACCGTTCTTTGTTTTTATTTTTATGCACACACTTCGCAACAGTAGATATCATTTGCAAGTCATCGATCGTAAGCTTGCACTGTTTTTTTTTTTTTTTTTTTTTCTTGGATGTGGTAATCTTCTAAAGATACTAGCGGCCCGTGCTACTAGCATGTACGATTCGTGTACCCGGCTACTCGATTCCGGGAATGCGCCTACGTACTAATCCACACCCAGCACACTTCAACCACTCTCCCCGCGGGACTGCCGTTAGGTATTACTTCGCGGGAAGATATTTTCGATAGCCGCCATGCCCGGAAAGGAACTGTGTAAGGTGGTAGTTGCAGTCCCCGCGTGGTCTTTTTGTCCAGTCCTCGATGATCGGGATCAGTTTGTGGGTCCACCTGCCTTTTGACGTGTTATCCCATCTTGTTTGCCACAGTGCTACAGATGTTGCCCTCTCTTCCGCTTTTACCCTCCTAGTAATGATGGCTTCTTGCCGGTTTGCGACTCGCCTAAGGTAGATCCTTTGCATCTCGTTGGCGAGAATGTCGATGGGAATCATTCCGGCTATAACACAGGCGGCTTCGTCCGAGATTGTTCGGAAACCGCTTATCGTTCTAATTGCGCAGAGCCTGTATGTTGACGAGAGCTTTCTTCTTACTTCCTTCGTTATAAGTGCCCCCGCCCAGACCGGAGCAGCGTATAAAAGGATGGAGCTGACCACTCTGGATAGCAGGATCCTCCTGGCATATCCAGGCCCACCGATGTTTGGCAGGATTCGGGAAAGCGCTGCTTGCGTTTGTGATGCCTTTCGGCTAAAGCTTGCACTGTGAATCTATTGATTTGTGTGAAAAATCGCACTGCTAAATAATTAAGTTTTTATTTTTATTATATTGTGCACACAGTTTTTTGCTCTGGAGGAATCAGCTACAGGTATTTATTTTATTATGAAGCTATTCTTATGATTATTGGAGCGCTAAACTAATAGATATTTATTTGAATGTTGTAATAATGTACGTAGCGGAAGTTGGGGGATCAAAGCTTGAATTGGGAAGGAAGTGAGGATGTGGACTGGATGTTAGGATGGGAATGGAGTGTGGAAGGGAAGGACTGCCGAGTGCGAGAAGCGTGGCACGCTTGCGAGGCACGGCTATGCTCGCCGGACGGGGGGGTTCTTGTCCTCGCACTTCGACTGTACCCACTACAAAAAACATATATCGTGCCAAATACTCACTTGCCGAAAAAAAAAACTCCGGACGGACGATACCACACTGAGGGGCGCTGTTGATGGTAGTTCAGCGCGGCCAATACCCACCCAACCTGGAAGTCCGATGGCCATCGTGGACTTCCCCAAAGATGATGAACCAGCTGCCAGATCACTCCATCCAGTTACACATCTTGCCGCCTTTGACACCCCCTAAAAACTTAAATTACCATTCCATTGGGATGGTTATGTCACACACACACACACTCACAAAAAAAGGAACGCAGCCTCATGGGCAGATTAATTCATCTGTGTTTAGCACACATACAAAAATTTATTTTACGGGAAAACATGCCTTACAAAAAAAAACAACCATTCGGTTCCCACCGTACAAAGTGCCTTTGTGCACACGGAGGAGACGATAGCGCGCCCTGCCTAAATGGAGATCCGTGTAGGGGTTCTTTCGATACCGGCTATCCGGGATATTTTTACCGCGCCCGAAGGGGGAACGAAATTTACACAAATATATTTAATAACACTAAACTATAACGCCTAACAATATGCACAAAATAACTATTTTTTTATGACTTATAAAATTTTTTTTGAGATATGTTTTTTTTATATATTTTCGTTACAATGGAAAGTCGCCGTAGTTATAATGGTTTCAAAACCGGGAAAACCGCCAAACGACAAAAAGTCGTACAGACCGATATCGCTCCTGTCGATAATATCAAAGGTTTTTGAAAAACTCTTATTGAAACGGTTAATACCGGTAATTGAAGAAAGACGTTTGATTTCTGATCATCAATTCGGGTTCCGAATCAAGCATTCCACAATTGACCAGGTTTATAGAATAACCAACGAAATTGAGAAGGCCATAGAAGAGAAAAAGATATGTTCTAGCGCTTCTCTTGACGTTTCTTAAGCCTTCGACAAGGTGTGGCACGAAGGCTTGAATTATAAACTAAGACAGGTACTTCCGGAAGGGTTGTACAAAATCTTAGAGTCGTACTTGGAGAACAGACTTTTCCGTGTCAAGCATGGAGCCGAATACTCGGAATTCAAGGAAATCGCTGCCGGAGTTCCACAAGGAAGTGTTCTTGCTCTATACTCGAGATATACCGCAAGAAGAAGGCACCGTTGTTGCTACGTTCGCGGACGATACGGCTATTCTGGCAACAGAAAAATCAGTCGAGTCAGCAACTGTGAAGCTTCAACGAGCTTTGGATAAAATCTGCGAGTGGACAAAGGTTTGGCGCATTGTTCTCAACGAAACCAAATCTACGCATGTTAACTTTACTAACAAGAAAATAAACAACTTACCCGTTTTCACTAACTCGGTACAAATACCGTATGCAAACGAAGCAAAATATCTAGGAATGACACTAGATGCGAAACTCAAATGGAAGCCGCACGTTAAAAAGAAACGCGACGAGCTCGAAATTACATTTAGAGAAATGTATTGGCTGCTTGGATGATATTCCAAATTAAGCATGTATAACAAATTGCTCTTATATAAGCAAGTCTTAAAATCTGTATGGACGTATGGTATACAACTTTGGGGTTGTACCAAAACCAGCAATAGAAACATTTTACAAACCTTTCAAAATAAGGCGCTCAGAACAATCGTTAATGCGCCGTGGTACATTAGAAACGACGATATCCATAGAGGCCTCGGTCTAGCTACCGTCGAAGATGAAATAACAAATTTTGCACGCAAACTCCGTGTTCGCCTTCATGGACATTGCAATAACGCCGTACTCCAAATTCTGGACGTGACAAACCTTGTGCGCCGACTACAAAGACCGAAACCGTTCGATTTAGCGCAATAAGGAATAACCGCATATTATGACGGTATTAGTAGGTGCTTTCACTGGAAAGCTACCTGCACAACGCGAACTTTTATTGTCGAAAGCTAAACTATTTGATAAGGCTTTTTTTTGTACTTAGTCGTAGTCAACACGAAAAGGGGAGGTGTTTTTAGTGAGTAAGAATCTCACACTACCATGAGCACGTGCGGTAGATCCTCATGGTGTCACATGAAAGATTTTCACCTACCCTCGTAAAAAAAAAAAAAAAAATCACTTTAAAAAAAAACAGTTCACTAGACTCTTGTACTAACACTTACCCCTTTCCTTTATTCTTGTAACACCTGTCTGTTGCTGTTTTCTTTTTTGTTTTACAAGTGTAAATGTTATACACCCTGTTGAAAGGAGTTTTAATCACTTGCAATCTCTGTAATTGCTTAATAATTTTTTTTTTGTTTTTCAAAAAAAAACCGCGCATCACTTTCCCTACCAAACTGTTGGGACGTCTGTCTCCATTGACTGTTGCACCACGTTTGATATGCCTTTCTCTTTTTTTGATTTTTTTTTTTTGTGGTTGACCAGACAGTCGCCCCACATCAGCCCACCAGTCATTCGATTTCCACCCGCTACTCTCAATTCCGGCCCTCCATACAACGTTCGTCCTTTTCTTTTTTTAAAAAACTTGGCCGTAGTTTCTGTCTCTGCTTTTTTTAACCGGGGCCCCTGGGAGCGGATTGTAATTCGTTTGACTTTTGCTTTTGCAGTAGTAAATTCCTAATTTTGCGAGTGGTTACCGACGATCTGATGTCAAACGTCAGATGGATGAGGGAAACATAAACATACAATCGCGGAACCTAGATGTCCACGCAGGCGAGGTATTTCTCTTTATTTCGTTATATTTTAATTTTCTACAGCTTATTTTTTTCTTGCAGGTAGATGCAAAAATGTATTCAAAACAAGCTCTAGAAACGCCGATTTCCGGTATTCTTGGTTCATCATCTTTACAAAATTTTGATGAGACTACAATATCCAATGAAAGTGAAGACAAAGAAACAGATGAGGAATGTATTGATGAAGAAGTATCCTGGGCAAAGGCCACTGAATAACTAAAAGTGCCATATATTTGAATCCATACTAATTTTTCAGATGAAAAAAATTAAATCTAAATATATAAAAAATACTTATTTTTTATTTTTACCTTAATTTGACTTAAATAAGATTAATGACACTTTTAAATTTGTTTCAGGCAAGTATCACTTCATTAGGACAAAAAAATATTTTTTAGCGGTTTTTCGAGACAAATACCCCTACATAGGTGCGCCGCTTAAACGCCCGGTATTAGATGCAGTTGTGTCAAAAACAAAAACTTGAACTTTATCAAGCATTGCCAATCTTCCAATACATCATACACAGCAGACGATACTTCGATACCAGTTCAAGCTGAAAGTTCTGCTACTCCAAGGAGTTGTTCTATTTTTGGAGAACTTGCAATAATTGGAAGTCTGTCAACTTTTTCTTGGCCAGTTATGTCGGAAAGAAGTTTAGATTCCCAATGTATGACGGTGAAGTTTAAATCCAAGTCAACAATTTTTTTTTTATTTGCAGTAGCTATTTTTTAACGAACATATTGGCGGGAGCGTCTAATAGAAGTGCGGTTTATAATAAATTTGGCATCTCTGTCACATATTTTACATTTATCGAAGACGGACCAGGGGCTGGTGAGTCAGGACTAGCATTTTCAATGGCAAGTTCTTCTTCCTCAGAAGTAGACGTAGAATGAAGTTCCACTAGTAAAACATTTTTTTCAGTCAAATGTGTATGTATGTATTTTATGTATTTTAAAAAAATCACTATCTACCTTCGTGAGAAATGGATGAACTTTGATCTTCTACTCGTTGTTTAACTCTCGCCTCGCGATCCTCCTTTCTTTTCTCCATAGCGGCAAGTTTAAAGTCCCTTCCAAGCAAGCACCCAGGTTGACCGTTTTGCCTTTGTAAGAGCAAAAACTTTTTATCATCTTAAATTTTCAAAAATTCTAGGCTGATGCGTGTGCAATGTCAAATAAATCATTCAAAGATTCCTCAAAGGCCTTTTTTTTTACCTACCTCAGTGTTCCTATTTGTACTTTTTTTAATGTTTCGTAGCTCTTCATAAAGCTTTTTAAATTGTTTAAAGCAATGACATCAATGCAATGCAGCAATGACCTTTCTTGCCTTTTTCCAAAATATTGATCACTCGTTTATGACCAAAGAAACACTATTTGCAAGACTTAATTTACTTTTTGCAATTTAGAGCCGAGAATTTGATTTTTTATAGCACCGATCAAAAATCATTTTTCACGAGTCATTTTGTACTAATTTGGCTGATCGGGAGAGATTTAAACTTTTGAATGACAGAATGACACCTGCGAACTTATGAATTTGACTTCTACGCTTGCTTTAAATTTTCAAAAAAAAGTTTACATACAAGTGGAAAAGATGTACTCTACGTGTGCATCCATGCACGATTCAAGCTCAATGCTGCAAGTGTTAACGTGATCGTAAAAATAAAATAAAATCAGCATGTTTTTAGATATAAAGGAACAAAAATATTGGGTACTACAAAAAAATCGGAAATGGGAAACTTTCAGTTGCGTAGGCGAGGATTCACGGAAACAATGCTTTTCACATTCGATCGAGATAACAGATTTGCAAACAAGGAGTTCTGGCAGCCCATCCGCCGTCTTAGACGAAGGAAGTTTGATATCATTGAAGGGGTTAAATCCAAAGATGGTTTACTGTTTTCCGACGAGAAGGATATCTTGCGCAGATGTAGCGAGCACTTTTCGGAGCTCCTCAATTCCGCACAGGGATTGGATAGCAGACTGAGTAGGGCAGAGAATAGTTCCACTGTAGAGCAGGTGACTAAAATGGCTCACTCATCTGAGTGCCATAGAATGCGGTAAAACAAGCCATAATCAAAGTATGGTGATTGTGCTATTTTTAAGAAGAGGAATAAGAGTGGTTGTTCTAATTATAAGGTCATGTCTCTTTTAACTCTTTCTGCAAAAGTCTTTGCTAAGGTGTTGGAAGCGCGTGACAGAACTTTGGTCGAATCGAACCTGGCCGATGAGCAGTGCAGCTCTTGTCCAGGTAGAAACACAGCTAAACCGCTATTCATTCTAAGAACGGTACTCGAGAGGGCCTGGTAGTGTGCCATAGGAGTAGTGATCAGCTCTCTCGAAGTAAACTCTGGAGTGTACTACAGGAGTATGGGATTGACGGTTCCCATTTGAAGGCCATCTCTTTACACAAACTGTAGGAGATGTGTTCGGGTGAATGGCCTTACATAAACATCTTTTACTGCGGGGGTTGGCCTTCGCCAGAGGTGCTTTTTGTCAACTCTCCTTTTCATTGTGTACATGGATTGGATGTTACAGCACAACATGTTACTTCGAAACATCTGGACCGAACTTCAGCGAGCCCTTGATAGCTTCGAAGTCATCTTTATTGAAGCTGGGTAAACGTGATCAAATCAGAAGTAATGTTAATGGCTTGAACGCCTGCTCAATGCACTCTGGATGTTAGAAGAGTCCTACCTAAACCGGTTCAGAAGTTTTAGTATTTTAGGGTCATATTCACGAGTGATGGAAGGAGCTGTACTGAGTTATCCTGTGGAATTGGTCAGGCTGTAATAATTTTGTGTGTTTGTTCCGACCCTTACCTATGGTCATGAGATTTAGATAAGCATGGAAAGAATAAGCTGCTGAAATGAGATTTCTTCAAGATATTCGTTCGTTCTATTGAGTTAAGAACATCAGAATATACAAGGAACTCAATGTCGAGCATCTACCTTTTCGAACGGCACGGTCCATACTTCAATGGTTTGGGCACGTTAAACGCATGCCTCAACTTGGGTTCCAAGACTTGCCATAGAGTGCGTGTCATCAGGTAGACGTCCCCTGTGTAGGC
The DNA here is from genome assembly GCA_917880715.2 of Matsumyia berberina. Lineage (NCBI taxonomy): Eukaryota > Metazoa > Arthropoda > Insecta > Diptera > Syrphidae > Matsumyia > Matsumyia berberina. Next base: position 94,516,403 of record OU862870.1, read on the forward strand.
TCAGGACGATATGATGTTTTACGGTATTATATTTTTTTTAATTAGGTTATAATAAAGCGAAACATACCAAAAAACAATAATCAAACAACTTAATTATTCCCGTACGAAGTCGGGGCGGGCCGAAAGTTATTATTATTATAAAGGAAACCTGCTAATACAAGCATGAACTTAGTTAAAATTAAAGATAAATCAGTTGACTATAAATCGTGGTCATTAATGATAAATGTTAAGTGTCAAAATGAATGTTGGAATGTTATTGTTGTGTACCGAACAGAAAAAATAAGTGTTTCGGATTTTAATGCAACTGTAGTGAATTTATAAAAAGTGACTTGAGTTGTAATGAAAATGTATGTTTTGCTGGTGATTGTAATGATAATTTGACGTGGAGATATTAAACAAATTTGGTCTACGATTACTAGCAACAGAGAACACGAAAAAATCAAGATAGACGTCTACGCTCATAGATTATATGTATTTTAGGTGATCATATCTCGAGCATTAAAGTGGCAACTAAGAAAAACTGGATAATATCAGATCAGGAAACAATAAAAATTCAATTGCATGTTACTGAAAAGTAAAACAAACTTCAGTCTATAAAATATGTGAAGTATAATAAAAAAAAAATTAACGGAATAAAAAGCAGACATTTTGGACGCATAGGGCTAATTCGGAAACGCATCACTGCGTTCAATTGATGCTTAAATCAGCGCTGTTACACGTTCGTTAAAGCAAACAGTTAGCATCACTTGAAGGGCATCGCGTTCATTATTACAAAGTAGCTTAAACTGATGCGCAAACGTAAAAAAAAGAGCATCTTTAGAAAATTTCGAATGCCCCCGGGGATGGTGATGGGTGATCAAATGGAAAAGTAAGTAAATTACTAAAATAGTGTATTTTGATAATAAAAATTTATTTCAGGCAGGGTGTTGTAGTAATAGGGTAGACTCTGATTGGTATCAACTTGGCGATGCCCAGTGTTATAACATTGGGTACTGGTTGTACATAGTCCACCCGGACTCAACTTGCTAAACTTATAAGCGCGAGTGTTGACCAGAAGAAACAAATTGCAGCACTATAAATACGACAGTGGACGAATTTCCTAGATGGAATCAACGGTGGCGTCTATATTTTCCGGAACGGGAACAACACCTTATCTGGGCTACTTCAACATATTTGGAGCTGAGGCCGAAAAGGATTTCCAAGAATCAGTTGGGGTCTTGGAAAAGAGATGGTGACAGTGGCCAACGGCAGCGCTCGCATCCCCGAAGTGGGTTACTGACATCGGTTAAACCGGCCCCTCGTCCTTTTGCAATGGATCTGGTCCTCCAGGTAGGAGGTTGTGCGCGGGGGTAACTGCCCGACTATGGAAAAAATTAAATGTTATGAAACGAACACAAGCATCGAAGACGGACGGATTTACTGATGACGAGCCAAGCAAACGAAATAAGGACAACGCTCTTCAGATCTGCACGTGGAATGTTAGGTTCCTTAACAGACCGCATGCAGCCGAACAAGGAGGAGGCCCTAGACTGCTGCAAAGCAGACATTACCGCCATCCAAGAAGTGCGGTGAGATGGGTTGGGCAAAAAGAGGATGAAAAACTGCGACATCTACTACGGCGATTGCTACCGGCAACAAAAGCAGCGCTTATTTGGATGTGGATTTGTCATTTGAAAGCAGGCTTAGGCAAGAAGTCTTAAGCTTCGGGTATGTGAGCGAACGCCTCACGACAATCCGCATCAAGGCTAAATTCGCCAACATTAGCTTGATAAGCGCGCATGGCCCCACAGAGGAGAAAGACGACGACACCAAAGACAGGTTCTACGAGCTCTTGGACAAGGCATAAGAGCAGTGCACTAGCTATGACATAAAGAATGTCCTAGGCGATTTTAATGCAAAGCTAGGAAGAGAGGGCATCTTTGGTAGTACTGCCGGAAGGCACAGCCTACACGACACCACCTCCGATAACGGATTTAGGCTGATCGACTTTGCTGCGGGACGGAACGTTGTCGTAGCTAGTACGCGGTTCCCACATCTCGATATCCACAAAGGAACATGGAGATCTCCTGATCAATCAACCGTCAACCAGATTGATCACATTGCTATCGACGCAAGACACTCCTCCAGTATTATGGATGTTCAAACGTTCCGAGGGGCTAACATTGACGTGGACCACTACCTTGTTGTAGACAACGTACGACTGCGGATATTTCGAATACCGCGAAGACAAGGAAATACTGTGAGGAAGTTTGACATCAGGCGGCTGCAATCGCAAGAGATCGCCAGATCCTCTTCCGATCGAGTCCCTCTTAATCTCTCCAGAAGTCCTATGCCGCCAGCATCAAATATTGAAGACCAGTGGCAACATTGCCAAAAAGCCATCAGAGAAACCGCCTCTGATGTGCTGGGTTTCACACGGCCACCACAACGAAACCCTTGGTTTGAAGACGAGTGCCGGCAAGCACATGCAGCGAAACAAGGGGCATACAGAGCGGCGCTGCATAGAAAGACCAGAGCTGCTCGCGAGCTCTACGGGCAGAAGAGGAGAGACGAACACAAGCTTTTCAGGAGCAAAAAGAAGCGCGCGATCGGAAATAGGGAGATGCTACCACACGAATGACGTTCGGACCAAAGGGTAAAAGGAATTTGTCAAGGCTATAGAGCCCGAACCGAAGCCTGCAAGGATGAACAAAGGACACTGTTGTAGAATCGCAGTCGATGCTGAGGATATGGAAAAACTACTTTTGCAGACTGTTTAACGGCGACGACGAATCAAATTCCGCTGTCAGGCAGAATGAACCATTCAACCGAGACGAGGAAGACCAACAATTCCGTCCACCCGACCTGGACGAGTTGAAGATAGCCATATCAAAGCTTAAGTCCAACAAAGCTGCTGGAGCTGACGGCCTAGCTGCCGAGCTACTCAAAGCGGCAGGCGATGACTTGATAAGGAGCATACACCAACTCATCTGTAAAATATGGTCGGAGGAAAGTACGCCCGATGAATGGAACCTCAGCAGTGTTTACCCGATCCTCAAGAAACGAGACCCTCTGAACTGCGCCAATTACAGAGGCATCAGTCTTCTTAACGTTGCCTACAAGATCTTATCTGCCGTGTTGTGTGAGCGCCTGAAGCCGTTCGTCAACAATCTGATTGGTTCATATCAGTGTGGCTGCAGGCCAGGAAAGTCCACTATCGATTAAATATTAATTTTAATGCCGCGTATGACAGCATCTATAGAGAGGAAGGAGCGATACAAAGCCATGTCTAGCTTTGGTATCCCTACCAAACTCGTCCGTCTGTGCAGGATGACGATGGAGAATGCACGCTGCTCCATCAAGGTCGGTCAAGACCTCACCGAGACCTTTGATGTTAAAAAAGGTTTTAGACAAGGCGACGCGCTGTCATGCGACTTCTTAAGCATCGTTCTTGAAAGAGTTGTTCAAAACTTACACGCCAGCACCAGAGGCACAATCTTTCAAAAGTCCGTCCAATTACTCGCAGACGATATTGACATAATCAAAAAAAACACAGCGTGATGTCACTGGCGCGCTCGTGAGTATTGAGACGGAGTTGGCAAATATGGGTTTAGCGGTCAATGAGGGCAAGACGATGTATATGCTGTCAACAAGAAAGGACACCCAACACCGTCGTCTCGGACAGAACGTCACAGTAGACAGATATAACTGCTAGGTAATTAAGGACTTTGTCTACCTAGGCTCCGCTATAAATTCAGACAACGACAGCAGCGCTGAGATCAAACGAAGAATAACTCTTGCCAATCGCTGTTTCTTTGGGCTAAGAAGGCAATTGAGTAGCAAAGCCCTGTCTTGAACAACTAAGGTGTCCCTGTATAAGACCTTAATCGTCCCAATCCTATTCTATGGCGCTGAGGCATGAACTTTGTCAAAGGCGGATGAGGTTGCTCTTGGCTGTTTCGAGAGGAAAATTCTTCGGGTGATTTTCGGTCCCGTCTGCATAGACGTTAGTGAAGGAGGAGATACAACGACGAACTGTACGGGCTGTCCGGAAAATAAGTGCTTTCCAGGCAACCCGCCGCGTCCCCAAGGTGGCGGATAGGGGAACATCTATATGGTGTCAGGAGTGCTGGATAGTCGGAGTGCACATCAGGCGCCGCCGCATGGCACACCATGCATGCTCTTTCAATGTGGATAAAATTAAGTTAATGGGCGAGAAATATAACTCCGAAAGCCTTACAGCCACATCGGACTACCTAATCCCCTATAATGATTTCAACACTGATTTTCCTATTCTATTCCCAACCCGAGAGGAATGGGAGTCAAACAATGTAATCAAAGACCACGAAATCGCGATTTACACTGACGGCTCAAAAATGGAAACAGGAATTTGAGCGAGATTTTACTCGGAAACCTTACAAAAACAGGAATCTTTTAGGTTGCCGGAAACCTGTAGCGTTTTCCAAGCCGAGATCCTGACAATAGAAAAAGCTGCAGGCTGCATAAGAGATTGTCACCTTCCGCCATCGGAGTTCACCATCTTCGTTGACTGTCAGGCAGCTTTAAAATCGATAAAATCCAATACAATCAAATCAAAGGCAGTCAAGAAATGTCGAAACACGCTGGTTACCATAAGGCACCATATTGTCAAACTCTGCTGGGTTCCTGGACATAAGGACATAAAAGGGAACGAAAAGGCCGATGAATTGGCAATATTGGGGTCTGTTGTGAACATTAGCGAAACAGACACATCTGTAATGCGACCGATAGGGAGATTGTCGGCATAATAGAGATAGACAGCATAATAGAGAAAGAAGCTAACTCCTTCTGGCTAGCCAGAAAGGATTGCGCCACCTCACGGACGCTATGACTGAAATTAAATAAAACTAGAACAAGGTGCCTTCTGGGACTGGTCGGTTCCTCTATCCTCATGCTCACTGGAGTTACCACAAATCACTGTACCATCGGAGTCATGCTCCGCAAGTGGAAAATCGAGTCTAAAGATAGAAAGCGGTGTTGAAACAATCAAAAAGTATATATTAATAGAATTGTGCGAAATTTAAGTGAATAATGTCATGATGAGCAATAATGTGGCCATCTCTAACAAGTTAAATGAATTCTAAATCGATGGTGTGATTGAAATAAATGGAAGTATACCCTAAAAGCCTACCCTAAAGTGGGCGCAGTGGCTCAGTGGTTAGTGCGTTGGACTGCTGACCGAGCGGCTTGGGTTCAAGCCCCAGCCAGGAAAACACCAAACATTTTTCGCGGCACCACCTCTCGTCGGGGAATGACAAGCCTCCAGGAGTATAATTTGTCATGAAAGAGCTTCTCACCTCGCCGTTCGGAGTCGGCAATAAATTGTAGGTCCCTTCCATTCATGCGAAAAGTGTAACACGCACAGCATGAATGGTTGCGAGAAGCTAGGCCTTGGCTCATCCCGAGCTGTCGCGCCAGCTATTTATATATTTTATTTATTATACCCTTAATGCAGTAGAATGAAAGTATAACAGAAGCAGCAAAAATCTTCAAATTTAGGGAAATGAATACAGTTAATAATGAAACATGAAAAACTAAAAACTTAATGGCCTAAATGTAAATATTATTTTTGATTACCTAAAAGGAAAATATTTTTCCTGTATTAGTAAATATTATAAGCACATCGTTGGTGGAAGGTCTGTTTACTGGCACATGAAAGGAATCAATTGAAGTCCCAGTAGAAAATGAAAAAAATACTACAAATCGGAGAAAAAGTACTGTGCATACAATTGGAGAGTTTTCTCACTCAAACTGGAACAAATAAATAAATAAATACCGACTATATAATAAACAATTCGTTTACATTTTTACAAGATTTCGTATGTTTGCTCCCGACATAAGCTCTTGGTAGCAAACGATCTGTCTTCCTACGCGTTCTACATGACCTCTAAACGCAGGTCTCACGTCCAAAGAGCCCGAACCGACTTTAATAATTACTTTCGCCTCTAAACAGTTCTCGTCCCACTCTCCAATTAAAGTTTTAGCTCCTAATATCTCTACTAATTTCTTTAACAACGAATTGTCTAACACGATATCGCACTCCCCTCGCCCTGCTAAAGCTAACCCTAAGTGCATGTCCTTTTACTATCAGAACGTAAGAGGCCTGCGCAATAAAACCTCTGACGTTTTCTTAAATTCCCAAAAGCTACCTTATGACGTTTTCGCCTTAACGGAAACAAATCTAACACCTAACTTTAAGGATATAATCGTTGTCAGCGATTTTAACCTACCCCGACTGCGCTGGATTAAGTCAGATGATGAGATTCAACTAGTCTCCACTAATGCCACCTCTGACAAAGTAATTTTATTTACCGATCGACTTCTGGCCTCAAAAATAATCTTGGAAGACAGTTAAGGCAGTATTAAACGGTCAGCCAACGTGACGTAAAAATTACGTAGGAAGTCGTCCTAAATTTGGCTGATCGTTTAATAGCCTGATTTTTGTGTCAGCCATCGTCAGCTACCGTCAGCCACTTTGGCAAATTTGGCTGACGGTGGCTAGCGAATCAGCAGATTTTGGCCGATCATCTAATAGCATGATTGTGACAATTGTCTGACATCAGATACATTTTGGCCCGCCAGCCAAGCCGTCAGCCACTGTATTTCATCTGCCATGACACGAATTCGCGATATGACCGACGACATTGTCAGTCATGTCTGATTTAACAAATTTAAGTACATTTTTCGAATCAAACAACAAATAAACAAACAACAAATCGCAAGTTGTTGGGTTTTTTTTTTAATTTATTTCTGTTTTTTTTTTTTTGCCTGAAGTGAATAACTTTTGTATTATTTTTGAATGAGCCAAGATTCAATATTGGCTGACCAGCAACAAAATGGTACTGATATCATTTTGTCCAACAAGTCGAATTCGAACTAAAAACCCGCGCCGTAGAAATGTGGAAAATAGTGGTCACAGAAAGAAAAAGTGTATTTAATTTCGTGGAAGAGTCTCGTGGACTTTGGGATGTTACCTCGAATGAGTTCAAAATGTCAAGCCCATTAGTTTGACCGACGCCCATTTGTCAAACACCAAAATCATTTCCAATAAGTGCAGCAGCAAACCAAAGAAATTGGTTCAAATCAACGAGGCTGACCAGGAGTAAAATGTTTTATCGTTGGAATAAAACTAAACGCCTGTCCCGCAGCGCCGTCACCTTATTTCATGACGATTTAATCTTTCCTTAATAAAATCGCAAACATGAAGATATTGGGTATTCTTTTAATACAAACTTTAATGCGCTATTCCCAGAAGAGTTTGCGAAGAGAAGCCAAAACTACCTACGAAAGAAACCTTGTAGGTCTGTACTTGTCCTGCGCTCTCTTGCAAAAGACGCAACCATTTCGGTGCTTTGTTTTTTGACTATCTTGGCGACCTAGCACAACAAAATGTGAACGAAGCAACACAATGGACCTATTACTGGTCCAAGTGCATCGGCTATGACGGCAGCCTCTATAACCTAACCTAACCTACGTGTAGTTATTGAGGCGTGTACGCCTCTAGAGTTCCTTTGTGCTCCCCCGAATTCGTGTTAGTTGATGAGTTCTTGACCTATACCACATTTGCAATTCCTCCTAAATTCTATTCGGTCCCAGCTCGCAAAATAGTTCTGGTTCAACGAATAGAGTCCTTGACTCTTTCCTAGCCTCTTTTTTTGTTTACTTCTAAGGAGTGTTCATCAACACTAAAAGTAAATCTGACGGCTATACTTCCACCTTAAAATACTTAAACTGTTCCTCAGCTGACTCAAAAACGCTAACAAACCTCTTTGCCGATTTTTTTGGACATGCGTTCTCGAATGACAACATCGAGCCCGATCTTAATTACTTTAGAGACATGAATGGCTGTACTCAAACCTCCCTAACATCCATTAATATAAGCACGCCAGCAGTGGTTGACAAGATTAACATTCTCCAGGATGACTACTCTTCCGGTCCAGATGGGGTTCCCGCCATAGTTTGAAAAAAATGTGTTAACAATCTAGCACATCCCCTCAGTACTCTTTTCCAACTATAAATTGCGTGCGGAGTTTTCCCCAGTTGTGGGAAGACTCATTTATCATCCCTATCTTTAAAAGGGGCTGTAAGAGTGACATTTCCAATTATAGACCTACTAACTGATACCCGCGACTACGTCCGCGTGGAAGACGTGTCATTATACCCTATATCTTTCTCTAGGTTTCAAGACATTGGGGAGTAAGTATAGACTCTCAATTCCTCATTTTAATTCTTTAAGACGTCCCTGTAAACATCATTCTTGGTTTTTCTTTCTGGCTCGAGAATTACGAGGCTGTCAGGTGAATTGGCTCTGAGCGCGCTATGGGAGAAACAGTCACCCCTCAGATCCACATTATCCGCTTTCAAACTCTGTCCATGTACCTTATTGATATTCATGGCGTATCAAACCTCAACGGAAAATTGCAGATGTTTTAACTCAAAGAGGTAGTCTGATGGAATCAGAGAAATCCGGGGGATGAAGACCTCTTTTCTCTGATTGACTCCTGTGAAAATCCTGGTTTCGATGACGTGGTTTTACAAAGTCTTCACTTGCACAGTGTTAGAAGGTTTAGATTGGGCAACAACTTTAAGGTTGAGGATGTGGGGCGGGTTTTCTAGGGGATCGAAAGTGTTCAATAACTATACAGGTTAATATACAGCATACTCGAGTTTCATTTCCAAGTCCAGAGATTTATACAGTTGGCAACTCCTCCAGCAGGAAATTGTTGATGCTGTTGGCTGAGGCGTTTATTTGAGTGAAAATAGCTCTGAAATAGCTCAGCCATTAACTCCAAACTGATGAACGTTTAGGTACATTATTTTCTGCCAGTCAAACTAATCATATCTCCCATAACATTGCAAGAGTTACTTGGTATATGTATTCGTCCCTACTCTTTCCATCACCAATATTAGTCACGTTGAAGATGGACATTAATGTATGTTATCTCTCAAGGACAGGTGTTTGATATAAGGCTATCAGATGGATGAATTGAGACAGGCCTTCACTTCATTTGCCGTATCCCCCGTGGGACAACAGGCTGTTTGGTCTGTCTAGAGCCACCAGCCAAAAACCCTATCGGAGCGTCTATCGTGATGAGTGAAAAAAACAGCAACAAAGTAAAATGAAAACAAGTACTCTTGTACAACTGGGCATAACAAAAACAACATACGACCACGAAACGATATGTGCCGCTGACTACAGTTGCGCATTACTATAAAGCGCCAAAATTTACCCCCAGCATCTTAGCCCACAGTTATATTTTTGAAAAACGGTAAAACACGTGTTTTATTATTTCTGTTCTAGAATATGTACATATATATATATCATATATTTTTTTTCATACAACTTGAATACCCTGTAACACCCTGTATAAGCCGAATTTCGAAATGTCCTTCCATTTTTTTTGTACGCATCATAAAGGGAACCTCTCCAAGGTCCAAGGGTTTGGGCTGGTCGTTGATGAGTCAGTGTTCGTAAGAACTGATATTCTAAGGAAATCGACAGAAAAACAGTTATTTTAAGGACAGTGCCCCTAGAAAGTAGGCGTGGCTATGGATAATGTAAGGATTATTTGGAGAGTAAATGAATATCTACACGTTTGCTTAAGTAAGTTTTTTCGAGTTGCTTGTTCATTCCCTAGACTTAAGCTATCACTGCACCAAATTTAATCGAAATCGGTTCAGCGGTTTAGCCGTGAAAACACAGCAGACACTTTCGCATTTATAATATTAGTATGGATATGATAAGATCTCTTACCAAATCCTTAAACTTAAAGTTCTCGGTTTTCCGCCTTCGCTCGTTAAATGGACCACGTCCTATCTTAAAGACCGTCAGTATAGAGTTCTTTTTAGAACTTGTATTTCAAAACCAATCGTGGTGTTCTCAGGAATGCCTCAGATCCTCTGCCACTTAGGCCCTCTGATTTTTGTAATGGCTATAAACGACATAGAGCTTGCCGTTACGAATTCTTACCATCAAATCTACGCAGACAACATAAGGATCTCTAGACAAATTTCATATATTGCCGATTCTCATTCACTACAGTCTGACCTAAACATATTCTTTATCTGGTGGAAAAAAAATCTCTCAGTAACCTCAATGCCCGATCTGGGCATCATCTGCGACACTGAACTTAACTTCCGTTCTCACTTCGACAGCATTAGTAATAGAGCTACCTAACTCAGCACTTGGCTTTGTCAAACGTTGGTCGAAAGAATTTTCTAACCTTACGTCACCAAATCCCTTTATATCACTTTCGTTAGACCACTCCTTGAATATGCCAATCTGGTGTGGTCACCCCACCATCATGTCAACATTCAGAGAATCGAAGCTGTTCAGCGTAGACTCATACGTTTTGCCTTGCGTGTTCTTGGCTGGGATGAGCCTTTCAACATTCCTAAAGTAGTCCATACACGATTCAATTCAAGTTGTCAACTGAATTGATACTAGCCCACACACTACATAAACTGAATTGAAAGACTTTGCTTCAACAGTCAAAAAAAAATTTTTTTTGAAGATTATTCAAAATGGATTTGTTACGATGAGCAAAAAAATTAAAATACCCGCATTAATGATAATTGCAGAATGTGCAGAAGATAAAGTGAAACATAAGAAAAAACGTAGAATTTGCAATTTTGCTTTTTAAAATGTTTGTTTTAGCCTCCGGCTCGATTTCTTTGTATTTTCCATGCTATCTATATGCGGACGATTTGACGTCTGATTGTCGACTGCAAATTTTCATAAATTGGACAGCTAATCAAATGACTTGCCCACACACAGTTCAATTGTGGTCAGCACGAACCCATGACAAGAATGTTAAGAAACGCCAATAAGTTCCCCAATATCTTTGACCTACATTGTAGTGAATCCTTTCTGAGAAATTCCTTTCGCAATTTACCTTCCAACTTTTTCTCTTGACAAAATTTACCAATACCTACACCCTTCACTTTAAGTTTTTTTAATGTATTAGTTTTAAAGAAGGCGAAGAATTTGATACACACGCAAACACGCACACACACACAGACATCATTTCGAAAATGGGTGCAAAAGATTCCATATGTATCGTAATGTAAAGCCCTGTTAAATCTCGAAACATTTTGTTCGGGTGGAAAGTAACAAACACAAACAAATAAAAAAATAAGGTTGCCTGTTTGGAAAAATGTAACTCCGCCTGGTTACGCAAGTAACTTGCCGGTCCTAAGCCTGGATAAAGGAGGAGGGTTTGAGGTAGCGGCTCGTCCAATCATCAGTAAAATTCTTGTGTAGGGCTGGTTCAAGGTGTTAATCGAACCGTGCCGAGGATCTAAAAGTCTGGGGGCCCGTAAATTGCTCAGTCGCGAACAGTATACTCTGAAGAACAGGCGCCCTCCAGTTCTATCTAGCCTTATCCAAGCGCCCGGGACTCTACGGAGATCGACTGTGTTTTTCCCTAGCCTCTCGTGGGATCAAGATAGATTCAAAAAAAGAAACAATTATGCCTGACGATGATCCGGAAAGTCCTAATCCCGTCTGTCAGCCCTCGGCTGAACCTGACCCTTGTCGCAGATAGAATGATGACCATCTGCTACAAGAAATTGACAAAACTCTGACCGAAGGAAGACTGAATAGTCCTAACTCCGCCGGCCAACTACCAACAGGACAGACTGAATGTCCAGTCCTTGAAGCTGAACCCGACCTCGACTCCCTTGACCAGGTTTCAGTCGGCGCAGCGAGTTTAATCTTCACGGACGAAAACTACAAGAGCTGTTCTGAAGCTCCTGATGCCAACGTGCAGGAAAATACGGTGCCCCTACCAAGAGGAACCGCCTAACCACAGCAAATAAAAAACATCTCAAGTTCCACATGGCCCAAGGCCTGCCCTATAATTCAGCGTTGCAAAAGACGCTCCAGGAACGATCCTCCAAACAGAGCCAAACGTCAGGTGCATCCAACAAAAGGTCTCGCTACAGTGACAACTTCGCTGGCAAGGCAAGTGAACCAAGCCGGAGGCACCCCTCTTTGCCGAAGTGGCTGGCGCCATTAAGGTGGGCGTCCTCTTGGAGAGTTACCCTGATGGCCTTCTCGAAACTGTGCTACAGAAAGCAGTGGAAAACGCCATCATCAAAAAGCTGCATAAGCTCCCGCAGATTCGCTTTATGGGCTGCTCGCACAAACCGGCTGCCTCGGCAGTCTTGGCGAAGACCATGCATTCAAGGGGCCTTATGCAGGAACCATGGACCAGCACAAGTGGAAAAATTCTAGGCCTATCAACACCTTCAGGTAGGACACTGTGTTGTGCTTCGTCTTATACATGTATTATATTTAATAATAAAATAAACTTCTTCCAACTTACAGAATTCACAAACCAAGACATCTGTGCAGCTATGGTGAAGATGAACAACTGCAGGAATACCATAGTTGCATCGACTTACTTTCCCGGAGACCAGACTGACTGCCCCCGCCATTGTGAGCAAACTATTTAGGTTCGCGAAGGAGAACAACGCCGACATCATCCTGGGATGCGACGCGAACGCTCACAACACTATCTGGGGCAGTTCAGACACAAACAGCAGAGGTGAGTCACTTCTTGAATTCATTGCATGCAACAACGTAAATATATGTAATTCGGACAAGGAAAAAACCTTTGTAGACCTCACTCTAACATCTTCTCTCTCCAGTTACCTTATCTCCAACTAACATGTGTCTACCGAACCTTCAAGCTCGGACCACAGAAACATCAGGTTTGATATTGACACTAACACCATAGTCAATCTAACCAATCGCCCAAGGAGACGTACTGACTGGACCTCTTATAAAGACCATCTCAGCCAATCGAAAAATCCCTCGTATCGACAGTAAGCATAAACTTGAAATCTTTGCTGACTATGCCAGGCACTCTGTCATAACTGCATCCGAGAACAACTGGCCTCTTAAACTGAAGAAGTTGAAAAGGCAAACCCCTTGGTGGAACAACGACCTCAATCATTCGAGGTCCATAGTAAGGAAGCTTTTCAACCGAGCCAAACGGAACAGCGACTGGCAGAACTACTCCCAAGCTCTCACTAGGTACAACCAAGAAATAAAAAAAGAACCTTCCGATAGAAGCCGCAAGAGGTAGGTGGATTTCGTATATCATCGCTAAGGATTCTGTTCTGATGGCGGGAACAAAATGGCGGACGAAAATTTCCACTTTAAGAATGAATTTGTACTCATTACCTCGAAATGTGTAAGGATTTTTAATTTTAACAAAATCCGAACATTTTTGAAGAATTTCAAGATTTTTTTTTTTTTTTTTTTGCGAGGGTAGGTGAAAATCTTTCATGAGACACCATGGGGATCTACCGCACGTGCTCATGGTAGTGTGAGATTCTTACTCACTAAAAACACCTCCCCTTTTCGTGTTGACTACGACTAAGTACAAAAGTTTAGCTTTCGACAATAAAAGTTCGCGTTGTGCAGGTAGCTTTCCAGTAAAAGCACCTACTAATACCGTCATTATAAGCGGTTATCCCTTATTGCGCTAAATCGAACGGTTTCGTTCTTTGTAGTCGGCGCACAAGGTTTGTCACGTCCAGAATTTGGAGTACGGCGTTATTGCAATGTCCCTGAAGGCGAACACGGAGTTTGCGTGCAAAATTTGTTATTTCATCTTCGACGGTAGCTAAACCGAGGTCTCTATGGATATCGTCGTTTCTAATGTACCACGGCGCATTAACGATTGTTCTGAGCACCTTATTTTGAAAGGTTTGTAAAATATTTCTATTGCTGATTTTGGTACAACCCCAAAGTTGTATACCATACGTCCATACAGATTTTAAGACTTGCTTATATAAGAGCAATTTGTTATACATGCTTAATTTGGAATATCTTCCAAGCAGCCAATACATTTCTCTAAATCTAATTTCGAGCTCGTCGCGTTTCTTTTTAACGTGCGGCTTCCATTTCAGTTTCGCATCTAGTGTCATTCCTAGATATTTTGCTTCGTTTGCATACGGTATTTGTACCGAGTTAATGAAAACGGGTAAGTTGTTTATTTTCTTGTTAGTAAAGTTAACATGGGTAGATTTGGTTTCATTGAGAACAATGCGCCAAACCTTTGTCCACTCGCAGATTTTATCCAAAGCTCGTTGAAGCTTTACAGTTGCTGACTCGACTGAATTATCTGTTGCCAGAATAGCCGTATCGTCCGCGAACGTAGCAACAACGGTGCCTTCTTCTTGGGGTATATCTCGAGTATAGAGCAAGAACAAGACTGGACCAAGAACACTCCCTTGTGGAACTCCCGCAGCGATTTCCTTGAATTCCGAGTATTCGGCTCCGTGCTTGACACGGAAGAGTCTATTCTCCAAATACGACTCTAAGATCTTGTACAACTCTTCCGGAAGTACCTGTCTAAGTTTATAATTCAAGCCTTCGTGCCACACCTTGTCGAAGGCTTGAGAAACGTCAAGAAAAGCGCTAGAACATATCTTTTTCTCTTCTATGGCCTTCTCAATTTCGTTGGTTATTCTATAAACCTGGTCAATTGTGGAATGCTTGATTCTGAACCCGAATTGATGATCAGGAATCAAACGTCTTTCTTCAATTACCGGTTTTAACCGTTTCAATAAGAGTTTTTCGAAAACCTTTGATATTATCGGCAGGAGCGATATCGGTCTGTACGACTTTTTGTCGTTTGGCGGTTTTCCCGGCTTTGAAACCATTATAACTTCGGCGACTTTCCATTGCCTTGGAACGTATAATAGTCTTAGCGAAGCATTTATAAGGTAAACAAGTTTTATTAAAGCTTTCTTTGGCAATTCCTTCAGGACCTGTCCGGTTATTAGGTCATATCCAGGAGCCTTGTTATTCTTTAGATTTTTTATTACCTCACAAAGTTCGGCTAGTGACACGCTTCTTATTTTAAAGTTGTCTGGAGTCATAATAGTATTATTAATATTTTCTATTAATGTTTGCCCGGGAAATGGCTTAAACGTTTCTTCTAGATGCTCAGCAAATAAGTCGGCTTTTTCTTTATCGCCTTTTGCCCACTCGCCATTACTTTTTCTTATTGGTAGCGATTGTATTTGGGGTTTTTTGACACCTTTTATAGCTTTCCAAAGAGAATAATTCGAACTTTTTTCAGCAGACAAGCCTTCTAGATATGTAGAAATCAATTTCTACATATTCAAGATGGCGGATCGTAGATGGCGCCCAAATTGGTAGCAGGCGGATTCTGGTGACTGTTATCTGCTATAATACTCGTTTTAAATAACCAAACCGCAAGTTAGGATTTGTTTGAGTTGTAAATTGTACCATTCGAGACATAAAAAGGGGCGTAACCCGCCCCCCTCTCGACCGATTACGCCCATCTACGAACTAAGCTGAGCTATTTGCCATACGAACGTGTATACCAAATTTTATTCAAATCGGTTCATAATTGCGGCCTCAACCGTCTCCACAAGAATCCGTTATATTGCATATATATACAGTGGTGGCCACACAATTAGAAACGACAACTCTGTGTAAGATGTATTAAAACATACTTCTTATTGAAAAGTTTTTTTGAGTTCTTTAATAACTCATATTCTTAAGAAAAGTAAGTACTTTCTCTTTGTATTAATACAAACTTTTGATACATCATTTAACCCCGAAAAAAAGAGAAAAACTCCTTTACCACCTAATTTTGGCTGGCCATATAATTAGAAACGCAGACTACAATTCAACTTTTGATTAAAAATTTCTTAGAAAATTAAAAGTATAAAAATAAAAAAAGAACCTTCCGGCAAGCGCCGCAAGAGGCAGGTGGATTTCTTATGTCATCTATTTTGATGGTGGGAACAAAATGGCGGACAAAAATTTCCACTTTAAAAACGAATTTGTACTAATTACCTCGAGATTTGTAAGGATTTTCATTTTCAACGAAATATATGTATATATATATAACATTTTTAACTGAGTATGAGGTTAGTGTTTACTATGGTAGCGAAGACGAATGGCATTCAAAATTTTTGAAAGTCACGTCATGAGGACCTCTGCAATAGGTGGTATTTCTATGAAATCCACCTAAAAGAGAAACAAAGCTTAAATTAATTTAATATTTTGTTGGGAAACCCATATTTTTAATGACTTGAGTCAATCTTCTTTGACTAAGGTACGCCATCTTGATAGTGGTATAGTTTCCCAGATCTTCTTGATATTCTCAAAAAGTTCATCTGCATTTTTCGACTTTTTGGTCCTAAAACCTCTTTCTATGTTTGCCCACAAGTTCTCTATAGGATTTAAGTCAGAACTCTGTGCGGGCCAATTCAAAACAGTTGTCTTCGTATCCATAAACCATTGCTTCACAACCCGTGAAGTATGTTTAGGATCTTTGTCCTGCTGAAATATGAAAGTAAGAGGCATGTTCTCGTAAGTATATGGTTCCATAACGTTTCCCATAATATCCTTGTTAACGTGTTGATCCATGCGACTGTGTATCCGAATAAGTGGATCAACGCCATACCACGAAAATGCACCCCACACCATTATGTTTCCTCCTCCTCGCTTAACCGTCTTCAATGTGTACTTACGGTGCAATTCTTTGTTTTGAGGACGTCTTACATACACTTTACCATCAGATCTAAGTATGTTAAATTTAGATTTATCGCTTTTGCAAAAACTCGCTGGTTTATTAACATGCATCTTTATGAAGTTCATACAACGTTTTAAATTTATTTTAGAAACATGCGATCCTTTGCGTGCAATACATCCACGTAAGCCATGCTCATGCAGTCAACGTCTTATAAGGGTTTTGCAATAAGAGCGCTACAAAAGTTTTTTTAAATAAATCAAAAACGGTTTTGGATATCAATGAAATTCTTTATTCCTGTGAAAGTACGTTCGATGCCATTATGTATGGAACTCGATTTCTTTTGCATGGCCACCACGGGCACGCTTGCAGAAGTCCAGACGCTGAACCCAATTTTCGACGGTTTTCAAGCATAAATCGGCCGATACTGCTGCAATTTCACTTTCGATATTCGTACGAAGTTCATCAATCGTCGCTGGCTTGTTGGCATAGAGCATAGACTTGACGTAGCCCCACAGAAAATAGTCTAACGGCGTCAAATCGCACGACCGAGGCGGCCAAGCGACTGGACCATTTCGTGAGATAACACGTTCTCCAAACTTGGTTTCCAATAAATTGATTGTGACATTCGCTGTGTGGCTTGTGGCGCCGTCCTGTTGGAACCACATGTCCTCCAAGTCCATATCATCCAATTGGGGCCAAAAATATTCGGTTATCATTGAACGGTAGCGATCCCCATTCACAGTAACGTGCCGGTCTTGATCATCACGGAAGAAGTACGGCCCAATGACGCCGCCGGCCCATAAACCGCACCAAACCGTAATTTTTTCGGGATGCAATGATGACTCATGGAATACGTGTGGATTGCTGCCTGACCAATATCGCATATTTTGTTTATTGACGAAGCCATCCAGCCAGAAATGAGCCTCATCGCTGAAGATGATTTTTCGATGAAAATCCGAATCATTTTCAAGTTGTTGCTCAGCCCAATTCACGAACATACGACGCTTCTGGTGGTCAAGCGGCTTCAATTCTTGCGTCAATTTAATCTTGTAAGGATGTAGGCCAAGATCTTTTCGCAAAATTCGCCACAACGACGTCACAGAGATGCCCAACGCTTGAGAACGACGTGTGAGAGACACATTTGGGCTTTCTGCAACTGAAGCCTCAGCGGCAGCAATATTCTCGACACTACGGGCACTTCTTTGTCTCACTGGCACGGGAACATTTTGTACTGTGCCTGTGGATTCAAATTTTTCCACTAGACGCTCAATTGTTGATCTGCTAGGACGATTATGACGACCATAAATTGGACGTAGCGCTCTTAACGTTGAGGCCACTGACTCCGAATTTCGGTAGTAAATTTTAATAATTTCGACTCGTTGTTGGCTCGTATATCTTTCCATCATGAAATGGCAAACCTTACTGAAGAGAAATGTCAAAAAACCGCAAGAAAAAGATGGCGTCGTTTGCTGTCCCTGTCGCTCTACTTTTGTAGCGTCCCTATTGAAAAACCCTGTAGTTATAGTCGATAAGTATTCAGTGTTTTGGGGTGCAATAACGTCCTTTATTTGGTTAGAAGTTAGGAAAGGATCCGCTTTGCTTACATGACAGATCAGCCTATCGTTCTTTGGAGTCGTTTTTCTTGGTTTCTGTTTCTGTTTTCGTTTTAAGTTTTGATTTTATCCAGTTTTCTTATACACTTGGATTACTCCAAACACCGTCTTCTTTGAGCATCGCAATCACTTCGCTGTGGAACTCATTGCCTCCCTTTCGGTTTGATAGGCCTCTGAAGCTCTGGAGCGCACGATTTATTTTTACCCATATTGGCACTGTTTTAAAGCAAATATTATGAAATAATAGGAAGGTTTTAAGAAGGAAAACAATTTACTCAACAAAAAAATGCTTGAATTCGCACAACTATTACAATTTATTTCAGCGTTTCTAATTATATGTCCAGCCAGAACGACGACTTCAAACAAACTTTCATAAATGGCGACGATTAAACAAATGCTTACACAAATGTAAACATTTGTACGAAACGTTATAATAGTAGTTAACAAATAGCTGTACCAAAGAATTACACTAGAGGTCGGAGAAACGTACACACTGCTAAAAATGTTATTACATTACATCGTTTCTAATTCTGTGGCCACCACTGTATATATACATATGTATATATATATAGTATGTATATATATATAGTATGTATATATATATATATATATGTATATAGATATATATATATATACATTTTTTAACAGTGTATGAGGTTAGTGTTTGCTATGATAGCGAAGACTAATGGCATTCAAATTTTTTTAAAGTGTGTTAGCCTAAAAGGCTAAAAAAAAATCGTTCAGGCGATTTTGCGACAATATCCCCGACACAAACTCTGCATGCCGCCTGCACAAAGTTCTTGCCTCTGACCGGTCCGTCTCTTTTGGTTCACTCATAAAAGAAGATGGAAGTCAAACCAAATCTAAGAAAGAGACCCTTGAACTTTTACTTAGAACTCATTTCCCAGGATCAATCCCAATCGATCCACTCTCAACCAGACGATCACCCCAGGCAGACTGTCCCTATCTGCCGACAAGGGGAGACTGGAAAATCGCGAGAGAAATCTGCAATGTTGAGGCCACCAAATGGGCCATCTCCTCCATTAAACACTTCAAAATCCCCGGAGATGATGGCATTTTCCCAGCACTACTGCAACAAGGAACAGAGATAATTGCTCCCATACTTTCCAAGCTGTTCAGCTGTAGCCTAGCCCTTGGATACCTACCCGCTGCATGGCGTAGAGTAACTGTCAAATACATATCTACCAAAGTATGGCAGAAACTCGGACTCAAGTCCCAAATGCTTCCGTTCCATCAGTCTTATTCATTCTAAAATGTATGGAAAAGATAATTGATTGACATATAAGAGGAGAAGCACTCTGCAACTTCCCCCTCTGCAACACTCAACACGCATACCAACCGGGCAAATCTACTAAGTCAGTACTCAATAACTTGGTAACCAGAATTAAAACCTCCATCGATAAGAAGGAGATATGCCTTGTCGCTTTTCTTGATTCCCTAAAGAACCTAGGGATCGAGGCCATTGGCTATGCAGACAATATGGTGGTCATCGTCAGTAGCAAATATGAAAGCGTTGTTTCAGAAGTGCTCCAATACGCACTATCTGGGATACAGAAATGGTACACAAAAAAAGCCTCTCTGTAAATCCCAAAAAAAAAACAATAGTCACACGAGCGGTCCGCTCGCCGCATCTGTGACAACAACTGGGGATTAAGTCCCAACATCATGCTCCAAATCTACACCTTGGTTGTCAGACGACCCACTTTGGCCTATGCGGCTATAGTCTGGTGGACAAAGACAAATAAGGCCACCACAGCCAAGAAATTGAAATGGGTTCAGCGCTTAGTTGTAGTCTGCATGACCGGTTGCTTCACCACCAGTTCGAGTTCATGTCCAAACCCAGCCATCCGTTGGATGACATTCTCCCAAGGTACTGCTTCAAACGAAACTGCTCAGTAGTCATCCCCCCTAGTGACGACTGGGAAAAATTCAAACCCCGTCCCTCAGAGCATGACTAAGTATGGTATACGGACGGCTCTAATATGGACAGTGGATCTGGGGCTGGAATATTCGGAAAGTCGTCTAGCACTAACCTATCGGCCAGTCTAGGCACATACTCATCGATCTTCCAGGCAGAAATATTTGCAATAAATCAGTGCACAAGTTTAAACTTGCCACGATAAAATCGAAACTAGTCCTAGAGACAGTCAAATTGCAATCACTCACTGGTTTTGAACCAGCCTGTAGAGTAAACAATTTTTAAAAACTTCATGAGAGAGCAATACCTGCTCAAATCCAACACAGTTTGAATGCAAAGGTGTAGGACAGAAATGTACCAAACCCTTCTTTCCCAATGTATCGAAAAAAAAATTCAAGTTTCTTTTAAATCTGAGCAAGAACCATCTTACAATTCTAACCAGCGTCCTAAGTGGCCACTGCCGACTAAAACGGAATTTAGGCAAGCTTGACCTGTCACCGGACCTTACCTGCAGAATGTGCTTGGAGAGCGATGAAAGCTCTCTTCACATCGTCACATAATGATCCGCCCTTATCCATGGGAGAAAGCGGACCCTAGACTCGCTTCAACAACGGTGCTTGCCACGCTCCACCCAGAGAGGCTGATTAGCTTCCTGACATCCTCTGGAGTGGACAAACTGCTCTAATCTCATGGGAAAGGACAATAGGCCTCTATATGAGACCGCAGTGTTAGAGTGGACAAACCGCTCCCCACTAATAATAATAATTAATTGGAAAAATGTAGTAAATATACTCGTAATGACGGAAAAGTGACGTATTTTGCATGGCACTTCGAAATGTAGCTACATACGTAGGAAAAATTTCAACGCTGGTCACAATCACCAAATGTATGGCCACGGAGAAAGAAATTGCAGAGTAAAAAAAAACTGCACCAACTGCTCCGAAAATCATGGAACCATTGACTGTACTACGGCCAATCGATTATTCAATTGTGCAAATTGCAAGGGCAACCACAAATCATTCGATGTCAATTGTACATCAAAACAACTCATTTGGCTGCACAGGCAAACATCATACTATCCCAAGCACTCCAAATTACAAGAGCACAAATGATTTTCCTTCCCTCCCAAAAAGTTCTCGACATGCATATACCACACCAATTTCCTTATTTGCTGCACAACTGCAACAGCACACTCCGACCTGGAAAACAAAAAGCATCAATGCAGCGATCAGAAGCGACAACGGCCTCTTCGCACAAGAAGAATAATGCTCTCTTAAAGTGGAAATTATATCTAAGCGAAAAAAATGTATATCTAAGCTCGAACAGTTTAATTGTATTTCACAGCTTGCAACAAAATATTTGTATAGGAATGATAAGTAATATTGTAAGTTGGAGTGCAACTAATAAAATAAATAAATAGCTGGCGTGGTAGCTCGGGATGAGCCAAGGCCTAGCTTCTCGCAACCATTCATGTTGTGCGTGTTTTTTTTTTCGCACAAATGGAATGCAGCTGGCATAAGAAATAATTCCATAGAATTTTTCAATTTCCTTTGTTAAGTAATGTCGATAAATGTCTTGTATGCGAAGCTTCGCTTAATAAAGGGTTTTTCAATAGGGACGCTACAAAAGTAGAGCGACAGGGACAGCAAACGACGCCATATTTTTCTTGCGGTTTTTTGACATTTCTCTTCAGTAAGGTTTGCCATTTCATGATGGAAAGATATACGAGCCAACAACGAGTCGAAATTATTAAAATTTACTACCGAAATTAGGAGTCAGTGGCCTCAACGTTAAGAGCGCTACGTCCAATTTATGGTCGTCATAATTTCTGGCTGGATGGCTTCGTCAATAAACAAAATATGCGGTATTGGTCAGGCAGCAATCCACACGTACTCCATGAGTCATCATTGCATCCCGAAAAAATTACGGTTTGGTGTGGTTTATGGGCCGGCGGTGTCACTGGGCCGTACTTCTTCCGTGATGATCAAGACCGGCACGTTACTGTGAATGGGGATCGCTACCGTTCAATGATAACCGAATATTTTTGGCCCCAATTGGATGATATGGACTTGGAGGACATATGGTTCCAACAGGACGGCGCCACAAGCCACACAGCGAATGTCACAATCAATTTATTGGAAACCAAGTTTGGAGAACGTGTTATCTTACGTAATGGTCCAGTCGCTTGGCCGCCTCGGTCGTGCGATTTGACGCCGTTAGACTATTTCCTGTGGGGCTACGTCAAGTCTATGGTCTATGCCAACAAGCCAGCGACGATTGATGAACTTCGTACGAATATCGAACGTGAAATTGCAGCAGTATCGGCCGATTTATGCTTGAAAACCGTCGAAAATTGGGTTCAGCGTCTGGACTTCTGCAAGCGTGCCCGTGGTGGCCATGCAAAAGAAATCGAGTTCCATACATAATGGCATCAAACGTACTTTCACAGGAATAAAGAATTTCATTGATATCCAAAACCGTTTTTGTTTTATTTAAAAAAACTTTTGTAGTGCTCTTATTGAAAAACCCTGTAGTAGTGCTCGATTTTCTCATAGTAATTATTACTGCCATAGACTAGAACGAAGTGAAAGAAGAGGTGGTGGAGTTGCCATTGTTATCAAAAAAAAAAAAAAAACGAGCGCGCACAATTTACTACAATTTTAAACGAACATTATTGAAACAATCGGTATTAAACTTAGGCTAAATGACAACACTAAATTAAAATTCTCTGTGTACTTTCCTGGTGGTATCTCGGACGTGCAAAAGATTATTTGTTTCAAGAACGACTTTAGGGAATAAGTAACTAATAACGGCGAATTTTTAATTGGAGGTGCCCTTAATTAGGCGTGTTTTTTTGAAACCTAGCTAGCGCGTCGTTCATTTAGATGATTCTCAGCCAGCCAAACCCAGTCGATTTTTTATACCATCAAGTTGGTACGTGTGATTTCGTTCCTATGACATCCAGCGCTGCCACGATCGTAGCAAAACAGCTACGCGATTTCCAAAAAAGTAAAATTTGCTACGCTGCTACGCACTCTCCCTAATATCCCAATTTTTGCTACGCTTTTTTAAAACACGAACTTTTAACTAGAATCTTGTAGTTTTTAGACCCCTCACAATCACAATCACAAATTAAAAAAAGATTAAACGGACGTAATTTCAAACTATTCACTTCCACGACTCTAACTTATGTTACTGTTTTACCTTACCCTACACAAGCAGTATATATTTCTTCGGATATGTTTGAAATGTGACTGGATGCGGG
Source organism: Matsumyia berberina (assembly GCA_917880715.2). Taxonomy (NCBI): domain Eukaryota; kingdom Metazoa; phylum Arthropoda; class Insecta; order Diptera; family Syrphidae; genus Matsumyia; species Matsumyia berberina. Next base: position 94,539,767 of record OU862870.1, read on the forward strand.
CTGGAGTTCCACTGGAATTTCAATGGCTTCGCTTTTGCTACCCAAATTTAGTTTTGCTACGCAAATTTGATACGGGATTTTTTTTTTAGTGACAACACTGATGACGGTCAAATGTCAAAAAAAAAAAAGAACAATTTGGCAGTGATACCAACGCTATAAATGAAAAACATCGCTTTCGGCGCCCCCTGGCCATGCGATATCGTAAAATTCCTAACCAGTTGCTTTTGACTGGGGATAAAATCAAGAGTTGTAGCCAGCTGGTTTTTGTATTTGTTTTATGTATAAAATTTGACTTTGCTAGCAACTACTGGCTGGCTAGGTTTAAAAAAAACACGCCTATTGTAGATATCGGGCATGGAGTTGCCAGCGGGCAAATAAATGGGACAATATCTGTGGTCACAAGGTGAAACAGCTTAAGTCGATTCAAGACAAAAATAAAATATTTTCATTACATTACACATTTAATAAGCATATTTAAAGAAATTTAAAATAACTTTACAATAACTGTTAAGATGTACTTTCAGATTATGTAAGGGTTTGTAAATGAAATGTTTACATTCTTTTTCAAACCGAGAATGAAGTTTTAAGGGGGTAGACCCAGTTAGATATTTTCTCATTCATTGCAAAAGTATTCTCTGAAAATTTCAGACAAAGTAGACCGTTATAACTTTGAACACAGCCGTGTCTTATGCATATGTAACTACTAGTACTCAAAACTTTAAAGGCGTTTTTCTCGAAACCATGTTTTCGAAGTCAGTGATCACTGTAATTTGAGAACGGCTTTGCCGATCGGTTTGAAATTTTTATCACTTATTCTATACATAATTCAGTGGCCACAAACCAGAACCACCTAACTCAAGTTGGGACAAAATTAAGTTATTAGCACCACCGTGTTTAGCATGCCCAAATTGATTAGCAGTTAATTTTTTTTTAAATAACTTCAACGCCAATTTCTTAAAGCAACCAATGTTGAGTTTGGTTCTTTTTCATTTCCAATTTTTTGAAATCTTCATTTTGGGATAACAGCCTAAGTTGAGATAAGACGTTCCGAGTCTGCTTATTATTTAAAACGGAATTTTTTTAATAAAAACCAAAGTCTAGTTTGGTTATTAATACAGGAAATAAATTCTTAAATTCCAATCGAATTTGAAAGTAAAATATCTCAAAAAAGTCATCATAAATTGAGTTTAGTTTGTTTGTGGGGTGCAAAGTGTTCATAAAAGTGTTAAAGTGCAAAAATGTCTTTTCGCGCAAGTAAAATTTTGGAATTAGCCAAGATTCTGAACGAGCGTAAAAAAGCTAAAGGTAAATACTAACTATTTTAATTTAAGTGACTAACATGGTGAACTATTTTCTTAACCGAAGTTAATGAGAAAATTATTCTTTTTTGGTTCTTGAAAAAAAAATGTATGCTTAAGTTTGCATTCAAGTGAGCTTTTAATATGTAAGACCAAGTTCGTGCTACTCAGAATTATTTTTGTTTTGCTCATAACGGAAAATTGGTATTTAACACAAAATTTTGAATTTGCTTCCAGAAAATATTTCGGGTTCTGAAAACAGTACGTTTCAAAACGAAAATATTGACAGCGGTACATAAATATGTGTTCGCCTCAAAATATTTATAAATTAATTCAAATAAATCGAAGGTAATATCGACCAATCAACGACCAGTCATACTACTGCATTGCAATAGGAATGCAGTTGTTCTGTAGAACAGTTGTCCCAAACATGCTCACATAGCTTCCAGAAATATGACCTTACACCAAATTTCGTACCTTTAGTACCAAATGAAACTCAATCATCAATTGATGAATGCAATTTTGATGTTGAATTGCTTAAAAGTAAGAACTTAAATTTATATTGCATTTATTTTGATCCGGTTCTCAATTTAATTCAAAATATATTCTTTCATACCCTCTAGATGTAGATGCCTTTACCTTTAACCATTATGCAACTGATAAAAATTAACCCAAGTGGGAAAACTCACATGATTCCGTTTAATACCCAAATTTCAATTTATCTTATACGTCGAGTGATCAGTCTTCTCAGGAAGATGAAGAAATTGTCATATTAGATGCCCAAATTGAGAATGCTTTGTCCACTCCAAAAAATAAAAACAAAAGATTGCTTCGTTCAAGGCTTCGAAATAGTGGGCGATCTTACAAAACACTTTTAGGAAAGAATTTAGAGACAAGAGCATGCAAGCCTTTTGACATGTGTTGGAAAAAAATGTCATGAAAGGGTTGAATTTGAAAAGATTGAATGCTTATTTAAACACTATTGGGCTTTGGGATCTTACGATCAAAGAATTCTATATATCAGTTTTGATTGAGCAGAAAAAAAAAGCATTTATATAAGGCTGACAAGGGATATGACCAGAAGCGCATAGATAAAGCCGACGCCACAAATTTGAAAAATGTTTTATAACGCTATCTTATTCAAGAGCCGACAGTTAACAAAAACGTGGAGCAAGTCAGAAGAAATTCCTTGCCGCACACAAAAAGATATTTTCTCGATCGTGAGACACATCGGTTGATGAGCGTGCGTGTTGTTTTTGTTTTGCCCAGTTTTACAAGGGTAGTTTTTAATTTCCTTTTCTTCTGTGTTGTTGTTTTTTTTTTCTTTTTTCGTATCTTTCCTTCTATCTATTCGTGTGGACAGGGTTATGATTTGGTGGTTGGTACGGTTATTACCTATATGTACAAACATTGGATATACATCTGTACATTTGTACATTTGATGACACATCTTTTTTTCGAGCCAGCCGGATTATTAATTTTTTTACGCATATGCGCAATTGTCTACATATTTTTCCTGGCAATTTTTTTAATGGATTCTCTTTTTCGGTAGATAAAGGAATAGCGCGCCGACGCGACGCGACTGGCTGGGTATGGGATTGTGTGTGCTTGATGTAGGTATAACATTAGGCGTTTTTTTTTTAAACCTAGCTAGCCAGTCGTTCATTTAAACGATTCCCAGCCAGCCAAACCCAGTCGATTTTTTATACCGTCAAGTTGGTACGCGTGATTTCGTTCCTATAGACCTTTTAATTTCCTTGTCAAAAGTGATTTTTTGTCGGTAATGTAGTTGTTTGGAGGCCACCAGCGGCCATCTTATTTGATTTTTGTGGGTAGAAAAGGCTCTGACCGTCCTAAAATAGCTTGATTAGCCCTTTTAAAGTCTGTGACTTTGTGTTTTGTGAGCAATTTCGTTATTAGCACATATGAACAGTTATTTCTAGTAAAAAAAACCGGAATGCCTGGAGCAAAAATTCCGAGAAAAGTGTTGTTTTGTGAATTCTGGCAATCGTGCAGCACGCGAATTGCTCCAGTATGCTGGAGATACTAAGCGGCGGATTAATTTTTTTAGTGAAGCTTACTAAAGTCTACTCCAGCAAGATGTTGGATTAAGAATCTTTGTGAAATAATAATTCATTCAGGAGAAATTCACCAGTGTATGTGAATAACTTGATTATAGCGGGTTTGACTGTCTATTACGTCAAATCTATGTACACTTTTTCAGAAAATGTATGTAAATACGTATTTCACATATATTCTTCTAATATCTATGTTTAAAGTTTCTTAAAATTACAAAAACACAACGATTTCGTAGTACAAGAAACTTTCGCAAACTTTACAAAATAAAGAAATCATATAAGCTTAAGTTGTAAATTTCTTAATACCATTTTAACAAGCAAATTCAACCCAATTGCGTTTATGTAAGTATGAAAAGTTATAAAATACCCACAATTCTATGAAAAAATTATGTACAAAAAAATAGTTATTGATTTGTAGCAACGGTTTTAAACTTCAAACTGCTCTCCTGAAAAGTAAGAAAAACCGACTTTGGTTGTTATGCCTTGTGACCACTGAATTGTCCTCCGGTTGAACGAAGTATTTTTTTTTTGGACGATGATTTTTTTTTCTAGCTGAAAATGCGAGTGAAATTGTAGTCGAATAAAGAATATTGACTTTCAACAGCCGTCATTTTGTGAAAATTCGAAATTTTTCAAATCCCTTCCTTCAACCGGAACATTATGTCATTAACTAATGATCTGTTTAGTTTTTTTGAATTCACATGATCCAGTGACGAGCAGCAGTGATCACCGCAAAACACTTCCAAATTTGCTGTATCCCCAAGTCTAAACATTTGCAAATATTATTTTCTAAGGATCTTAACAACGCTTTAATATTCATTTTGTAAGTTTATCTGTCACTAAGTATAATATATTACTGAAATAAATAATAGAACTAATGTTATGCCAGCAAACGCCATAGTATCATAAGAAGAAATAGAGTTCATACTCAACTATCTCCGAAATAGCAGGTCTCCAGGTCTCGACGGCATTAAAATTATCTTCTTAAAGCAATTGCCACCCATTGGCTCTAAATTGCTCTAAATCTGTTTCATTGTTAATTCCCTACCGAATGAAAAAACCGCAAAAATGATTCCTATTCCTAAGCATGGAAAGCCCTTAAATGACCCAAACAGTTATCGTTCAATAAGTCTACTGAGTCATATAAGTAAAATATTGGAAAGACTTGTCACTAGATTTACTAAATTTTCTTGCAACAAGTGAAGTTATCCCAAATGAACAAATGCCTCTAGATAAAACCACAGCACGTCGGTAGAATCAATTTCTACGTATCTGCAAGCACGGTAAAGAAAAGCTATCCTTAAAGGACTTATCTTACTTGATTTGGAAAAAGCCTTTTATTTCTTATGGCATGATGCGCTTCTGTTCAAACTCAAAAACTATCCATAGCCAACATAGCCAAACAAGTGGAATATCAAAGGAAATACTGATAAAACACAAGCCATCTTTTCACCACGAAAAGAAAAGCTCGCTTATTGCCGTCAGGACGGGTGCATTTAAACAACTCTGATATCATTGGAGTTAATTCCGTTCAGTATCTTGTTGTATACCTAGATAAGACATTAACCTTTCACGAACACAAAAAATACGCTCCACAAAATAAGTCTAGCAACAAAAATATTGTTGTTCGCACCTAGCCCTCAGATGGTCCATTCTGTGGGTCTAATTTTCAAGCACTCTTTCAGGCATATCCGCCGGTATTCCGTTAATAACGCGTGTTTTGTTCGCTTCCAAGGCATCAAACGATTGTGGTTTAATAACGTAAACAACTGATTTCACATACCCCCACAAAAAATAATCCAGCGGAGTGAGATCACATGATCTTGAAGGCCAATTCACAGCAGAGATTAAAACGAGTCGAGTACATCGCACGAGTTGCGAGTACCCGTTTTATTAGGATAATAACGGAAGTGGAAAGAATGTAATTAACTGACTTTTGTATGATTTTGGGGTATCGCAAACAAATTTGTGAATGACTTTATGGTAAACGAATTACGAATGTGAGAATTCTGGAACTTCAAAAACGTTGGTGGACACAAAACTTACTCGATATGTGTAATAAATAAATAAATATGTACTAATAAATTCAATTAACAATTTATATTGACTGCTCACAAGCACTTGTGTTACTAAAATGAAAAAGAGCAATATAAACTATATAAACTAAACCAGCAAATTTCTCAAATACATACATAATTTCCATTGGTGCGAACTGCGAACAGCACATACCGCTTACGACCAGTACCCATTTTTCCGTTGGTATTATTTCCGAGTACTCGGAAATAAATAGGTGCTCACGATTCATGTTGGTTATGAGTATTTGGCACAGAGTTTGATCGTGAGTACGGGTGAGTTCATAATTGTAAAAATACCGCAGCTGTGCAGAATTTGGTGTTCATAAATGTAAAAATACTGCATTACTACTGCAGCTGTATTGGTATCACTTGCGTTCATAAACATCGAATGACTGCCTTTGTTTTGCAAATTTGCAGCAAATTTTGTTTTGATGCACAGCTGCGACGGTAGCGAAAATGTAAACTCTGCACAGCTGCGGTATTTTTACAATTATGAGCTCACCTTACGATGCGTTGGTTTCAAACAACTCACGAGTAGAGACCATTTGCGAGTTGTATGAATCGCAAGTCATAAGACAAAGCGAACGAGTACGAAGGAATAATAGCAAAAATGGTTAACTGTGCGCACATATTCTTTTTAATCTCTGATTCCATTTCTTGAGATGATTTGTTCGTGAAAATTGTCTCCCAATAACTAGATTGTTTCGCCCGCTGTGTGGTACGTTGTACCATCCTGTTGAAACCACAAGTCATCTACACCAATGTCTTCAGCTTTTGGCAACAAAAATTCACGGACCATTGTTCTGCAACGCGCCCTCTTTCCCCATTTTTAAAAAAATACGGTCCGATGATACCCCTTGTCCATAGACCACACCAAAGAGTGCATTTTTCCGGATGCATTGGTAGCTATCGGGTCGCTTCTGTCTGCTCATCAGCGCAAATACGATTATTTTGTCTGTATCGTATCCGTTAAGCCAAAAATGAGCCTTGTCGCTGATCATCATAAAATGGTCGAAGTGCACGAATTTCAGCTGATATGCACTGCGTAAGTGATAAGAAAATGGGTGCGTAGAATTGTACACATGGCCGAAGCAGTGGAGAATAGCCTTTGGCGCCAAACATATTGGGGTAAACATATTGAAATTGTAACATACTATCCAGTTATTGAAGTTACCAACAACTATTATAATATATAATATTACAAGTTAATTTTTTTTTTAACTTTTGGAACAGTCTTCAAGACTGTAATAAATAACAATTCATGCAGGTGGGGATGCAGAAACGGGGACCTACCACATTTTGCCAACTCCGAATGGGGAATTAAAGAGCTTTTTTCATGAAAAGTAATGCCTAAAACACAATACTGCTACCGTATTCCCGTCACGTTGGAATTGTTCATAGACGTGTTGAATTTAAATAGTCAAATTTATCAGCTGTTTGTACCAAATCTTACACAAATTTTCTGAAACAAAAAAAAAAAATCTGCAATGCGAATTTTCAGAACGCACCAAAGATCAAATCAATTGAACTTTTCCTCTAAGAGAGTCCTTCGTTATATCGTATGCCTCTTTCTCTCGGAAGTTTCTCATTTCCCGAGGTGAGGTGGTGCCGCGAAAAAGTTTGGTGGATATGGCTGGGGATTGAACGTACCCAGCTCGCACAGCAGTCCAACGTACTTACCACTAAGCTACGGCGACCACTAACTAAAAGCTGTATGTATTACTGGAATAAATTTCCTCCAAGAAACATAGTCTGAAAAACAGCACTGGACAAGAAAAGTTATAGTGATCGTCTGGGAAGAGTTCAGCAACTTGGATGCATCAGTATAACGGTTGTCTCAAGAGCAACTCCTAACGCTTCTCTGGAGATAATGCATTCTGGTGATGTGGTACTGCTTGATGTTAAAATTAATAACTTTTTTAATTAAGGGGGGAAAGGGGTCAAATTGATTAAAAAAGAAGTATGTTGAAATGATTTTTTTTTTCAATGGATGTAATTTATTGATGATTATGAAATTTTTACTTGTTATTAAGCTTATGTCTAAGATTATTATGGCAAATTTTTATAAAGATATTTTTAAAATTGAGCCAGTGGTAGGGGGGAGAACCGCGTCACCTTAAAAAAAAATTTTTGATGCGGTAGGCAGGATTACTGGCGATTGCTTCATCCGATATAAAAAAACCAAAAAGATTTCTTTAGTTCATAAATTTATTTTGGATTTGAACGAAGGAATAAAGAAAATATTCATTTTTGGATTTTTGGTAAAGGTGGAATCAGAAAACTCTGATTTTTGACAGAAAAAAGTTAGTTGTTATTAAAAAAAATTGTATTCCTCCGTTCAGATCCGAGTATTGAGTATGTAAAAGAAGTATTAAAAATTTTGGCGAAATCGGTCCAAAAGTTTTTGAGAAATTTTGTCTACCGACTCAAAAACAAAGTTTTGAGAAAAACGCGATTGAAGTTTGACAAAGAATAAAATAGAGAAAACATTTTTTTTTTTTAAAGTCACATTGAGTCGTCGATTCCAGCTCCATAAAGCAGCTCTCCTGCAGCGGATGCAATATCCAAAGCATCTTTTTTCCATACAGTAAGACGAACGATGCTAAATCGTACAACACAATAGACGGACCGAGCGCAGTGACGATCAAGGTGACCGAGCGCTCGGAGACAAAATTGTCTATAACTCGAAAAGTTTCAGTCCAAATGACTTGAAATTTTTGGACGATATTCTCTACAAGTTGTAGTATCAGAGTCTTAAAGCGGCAAACCATAGCCCGTTGTCCATAAATAATTGAAATAAATTAAATTTGCAGTCGAATAGATAGATATGTTTGTATGTGTTTATATGTGTACATACAAATGCATATCCATACACAAGTACATATGTATACGTACTTCACTTCGTAAAATAAAATCCGCTATAGCGGGTTTAGTGAAATTAAATGTTGCGTCAGATTTAGTTTCACTTCCTTTTTAAATCGTTCTATTTGATAGAAATGCGTTATATCAGAACTCAAATTTAATTAAAAATGTATCGTTTAGCTGGGAGCATCATCCCTCGCGACGACATAATTTTTCTTGGAGATATTTTCAATATATGTATGTATGTACAGTTTTCAACAGTGTTTCACCAGAGGCAGGATTGTGAAGTATTGATTCCCGGGAATGACATAAGAATTTGTTTTCTGAAAACGCATACAGAAAAGCAATAAATTGCATAAAACGCTAAGGGTTTGATAAAAGGTAACAGGTAAACTGACATAAACATCCTTTGACAATTGTCACATCCGTAAGCTCCCATCATATTAGAAGATGGCAATAAAAGTGGGAAGTCTACTTAATTATATAGCCGTCTTTTTCCCCAAAGCGTAAAATCTTGAAAATCTAATTAGTTTAATTTTGGTGTCGATTCAGAATGTTGAAGCGCCTGTGCTAAGTAGTTCTGGGGTGAGTTTTCCTGGTAGGGAAGTGATTTACTTTTACGCAATCGGAAGGGAGTGGAGGTTAATGAGTGTCATAACGATGTGTAGTTGGAGCAGTAGCGATTGTGCTATGATGATAGGGCGGTTTGCTCCGGCAAATTACCCATTATGTTGATATTATAAATTATTGCCATATTTTTGGCTGGTGAAATTAAAGATGACCTCTTCATCTTTAAATTCACCAGCCAAGCAAGGACCAAGTTTTCGGTTGAGATAAACACCTAAGACTTTCTTATCAGTTATTGAACTATTTTTTACTTTTGCAACATATAGAGGGTACTATAATAAGATAATATTACAGACATTTAATTCATCATTGAAAAAAAAAAAAACAGATATTATTCATTTGCAGAAGTTGCTTTCAGATAACAGCTACAGCATAACTCCTCAATACTTACACTTCAATACAGAACGACAAATGATAGACGGTACGGTGCATCACATTGTATGGGGTTGGCTACATTCCGCTACACCAATTATAGGAGGGATAAAATAATAGAAAAAATATACTTTCCACCTCGTATTGTGTTATATCAAAAACAGTAAAATTATAATTTATTTCACAAAGAAAACATTCATCGAAGGCGAAAAATTTGAATACACACTTTATTTGTTCCACTAAGAGTTGTGGTGCGAACTTGATAGAAAACATTTCTCTAATTTTCTCAGCATCCGCTACACCGAATATGCTCAAAATCTAGAAAAAAAAAACCAAAAAAAAAAACCCATGATCATGATCATGTTCCTACGTTGTTTCGTTCTTCAGATATCCACAAAGAGATGTTGCGCGAACTCGAAAAAAAAAATGTCTTAAATTTCCTCAGCATCTACCGTGCTGATTGTGCTCAAAATCTTATCAAATAGTTCCACGCTGACAAATAAAACAAAAAAAAACCGCATGGTCCTATCTTGTTTCGTTCTCCAGATATCGAAGGCGAAAAATATGATCACACGCACACACACACATACTTCATGCAAGACGGGCTGGTGAGGCTAAGCTCAGCCAACTGTGGGGGTCACAGGCGGCGGATGGTGGACGGCCTACAGAAATGTAGGTTAGCTGCGAATACCCAATAAGCAGTCCCCGACCAAGAGCGGCAGAGAAGGAGGGCGTGGCTTAAAAGGTCAAAGGAACCCCTATGAACTCTCTGTGACAAGACGAATAAGCACCGTCTTCCATATAAGTGCTCCCCACCTCACAAGGTGGCTACGAGGGATACAGCAGGGAGATAAATGGCGAGATCTGGACGTACCCGCCACACCATGACATACAAAGCGTAATTCAACTTACAAACTGCCAACCTCATCCGCAAGTGATATACCCTGCTTACGGCTAAAGAGGCTCTGGCGACCGAGTAGGGGCGGTATAACCTCCAACCCGAACGACGTGACCAACGGAGAACCACGAAGGAGCGATCGTGGATGCGGCCAGCATTCACTTATATACTCGTACATACATATGTACATATGTGCATGATATAACCGGCTGAGAGCAATCTCAGCATATTCATTAACGCAGCCATTGGCATTAAGACCGAGCCCAGTAAAGTCTTAATTACGGTATACTGGAAACAACGTTTAGGATTTGAAGCTATGAGGGCTGACGGTTGTAGTATTCTGTTACCTGAGTAAGCAGGAGTGAAATCCTGTTGAAATGGCTTTCAGGCTAATGCTACAAGCGCCCCCGTCCCGTTAAAACCCTGGCAGGACTCAAGGAACGCTCAATATTTCGTCGCCATTAAGTTGGTGGTGTAGGTACAGATGTAACATTCCTGTTTAGCACCGATCTGGCTCTGGCATAAGACCTCATAAGGGCTTGTGCCAACCCCTGCATGGCCTCACTGCTTGCATAGATAACCATGGGATCCTTAGGTGACTACACACCCGAATATTGATAACGGCCTTGAGTGGGGACCCAATAGAAATGATTACAATCAAAAACATAAACCAAGAAACCATCGCTGAAAACAAGGAGAACGGAGCAAACCCCTTTCAGAGGAATTCAAGGGTGTTAAGGTCACCAGTGAATCAGGCATCAACCGCTCAGAGGAGTCTAGAGGAGGACATGGCACCGCAATCACCCACCCAGCCGTCCGTTTTCCACAAGCTGGGAGAACAAATTAAAACCCTGGTGGAAATGCTGGAGGATGGTAAAAGGCGCTCCATCCACCAACCAATGAGAGACGCTATCGAAAGCATCAAGGCGCTGTACGAACTATCGGCGATCGAGATGCACGATGAGAAAGCCAAGGCGGTTATACGGAAAAATAATGCCTCGCAGACATCTCCATGGTTAAAACCAGCAACAGACTTAAAAATAAGACCGGAGTCCAGCAGTGAAACACCAAGTCTTAAACGCCGGCAGAACCCATTAACCTCTGTTAATGAGGACAACGCACTTCAGAGCAAAGCGGTAGCCCAAAATAATAGAAAGGCTGAGAAAAGTGCGAAAGGCAAGACTGACAAAAAGGCTGATAAAAAGGCTGACAAAACTGCGAGCCAAGACGACAACGCGTGGTCAAAAGTCGTTAGAAAAAAGAAGGAAGCCAAGAAGCAAAACAGGTTCGTTAAGGAGAAAACGTGACCCGATGCAATTGTGGTGGCAACCAAGGGAGAACTCTCCTATGCAGAAATGCTCCGCAGAGTTAAGGCAGATCCCAAGCTTGGCAATCTGGGTGAGTCTGTTACAAGGATAAGACGGACTCAGAAAGGAGAAATGCTGTTCCAACTGAACGAGACGGGAAAAAACCGAACAGTTCAAGAGAATAATCGGGGAAACGCTCGGCGTCGAGGCCGAGGTCCGAACGCTAACCCATCGAACCACGGTGGAAATTAAGGATATCGATGAGGTCACCACCAAAGAGGATATTTGCGGAGCCATCAAATCCCAGTTCCATCTGAATGGGGTAAGCGAAGCTGCCGTCGTGAGCCTAAGAAAGGCCTACGGAGGCACCCAAATCGCGACCATTCTGTTGCCGGCAGACAGCGCAAATGTAATGCTGAAGCTGGGTAGGATCAAGATTGGTTGGGTGAACTGCAGCATCCGAGTGCGCACAGCATTAACAAAATGCTTCAGGGGCGCCACTGCAAGAGCGAAAATGACCGATCCAAACAATGTAGGAGATGTGGGGAAGAAGGTCACATAGCCAAGACATGCGCAAAGAACCCACAATGCTTCTGGTGTAAAACGAACAACCCGGATAATGCTGGACACGTGGCTGGTAGCACAAAATGTCCGGTATTCAAGAAGGCCCTGACCAGCAAAATATGATGAAGATCGGCCAGATTAACCTTAATCACTGCGCGGCCGCGTAGGACTTGCTGGCATAAATGGTTCGAGAAAAAGGCGTCGATATCGTCCTAATAAGTGAGCCATACAAGTCTTCAGAAAACGGCAGCTGGATAGACGACAACTCTAAGAAGGCAGCGACATGAACCTATCAAAAGCATGCGCTGCAAAAAGTAGGTAGCCCAGCGGACTACTTCGCAACCGCTAGGATAAATGGCATCCACTTCTATAGCTGTTACGCACCCCCTAGTCTAACGCCCGAGAGCTACCTAAAGCTGTTGGATGACATCGCAGCCGACGCGCGAGGCAAACACCCAGTGGTTATTGCTGGCGACTTCAACGCGTGGGCTACGGAATGGGATAGCAGGACTACGGATACTAGAGGGCGAGCTCTCCTCGAAGCATTCGCATTACTAGAAATAGGTCTGGCGAACAATGGTGCAAAAAACACGTTCCGCAAAGCAGGTAAGGGGTCCATCATAGACATCACCTTTATGAGTAATTCACTCCTGCTTACAACGAAGTGGGGAGTCAGCGAAGAATATACGCACAGCGATCACCAGGCGATTATATTCACAATTAATAAAGAGAGACCCGTTCTTCGACGAAGACGCCTTCGAGGAAATGATGAATACTGACTTCCCAGTGGAGGAGCGGAGATCCTATCGCACCAGCTGACGCAAGCAATCACAACCGCGTGCGATGCAGCAATGCCCAGAAGGTCAGCTGGCAGAAGGAATGAACCTTGCTACTGGTGGAACGAAGAAGTCAAGACGCTCAGGGCAAAGTGCCTCCAAGCACGACGCAGATCCCAGCGTTCCAGGGGAAGACCAGAGTTCCAGGAACGTCTAGCTATATTTGGGCTGGCAAGACGCGACCTAGAAAAGGCCATTAAAGCAAGCAAGGCAAGATGCTTTAGACAGCTCTGCGATGAAGCAGATCTGGACCCCTGGGGGTTGGCATATCGGATGGTGATGAAAAAGCTAAAGGGCAGTAGGTCTCCACAAATATCCTGTCACACAATGCTAAGGACAATAGTAGAGCATTTATTTCCTCATAGCCCATCTACTTTGTGCACCATCACGAGGGAAACCAACGCAGAACACATCCCGGCAATCACGTCAGAGGAAATCCATGAAGCATGCAGTAGGATAGGTGACAACAAAGCGCCCGGACCCGATGGCATCCCGAACAGGGCAGTTAAAACGGCCGTAAAGAAGAGACCGGACCTTTTTATAGCAACGATGCAAAAGTGCCTTGAGGATGAGGTCTTCCCAGAACCATGGAAACTCCAACATCTGGTTTTGCTACCAAAAGGAGACAAGCCACCCGGGGAGCCATCGTCATACCGGCCAATATGTCTGCTAGATACAATGGGAAAGATCCTGGAACGTATCATATACGGCAGACTACTAGCGGTGGCAGAGGAGAATAGAGCTTTGTCAGACGACCAGTATGGATTCAGAAAATCGCATTCTACCGTCGATGCCATAAAGGCGGTAGTAGATACAGCAGCTGAAGCAATACTGGGGACTAGGTGGCGATGGGGCACAAAGAAGTACTGCGCAGTAGTAACGCTCGACATTAAAAACGCCTTTAACTCGGCGGACTGGTTATGCATTAGAAGATCTCTAGCCAGAATGAGCACACCGTATTACCTGATGAGGATAGTCACGAACTATCTCACCGACAGGAAACTGAGGTATCAGACCGACGACGGCGTAAAATACTATGACGTTACCGCGGGTGTCCCACAAGGGTCGGTCCTTGGGCCTCTTCTGTGGAACATAATGTATGACGGAGTTCTGCGACTTACGCTACCACAAGGAGTGAGGGTGATCGGCTTTGCTGACGATATTGCCGTGATTACCGTGGCCAAACACATCCACGAGATAGAGTCTGCCACCAATGAAGCAGTCGCAAAAATCAAAAAATTGGCTAGAGTCTGCCGGCCTTGAACTGGCTGACCACAAGACCGAGGCTGTCTTAATATCCAGCCGAAAGACTGTGGAATATGCAAGTTTCCGCGTTGGAAGTCAAACCATCAGGTCTAAGGGGGCATTAAGATACCTAGGAGTAATGCTCGATAACAGGATGAACTTTCAAACGCACGTCGAGTACGCTAGCCAAAAGGCATCACAAACGCAAGCAGCGCTTTCCCGTATCCTGCCAAACATCGGTGGGCCTGGATATGCCAGGAGGATCCTGCTATCCAGAGTGGTCAGCTCCATCCTTTTATACGCTGCTCCGGTCTGGGCGGGGGCACTTATAACGAAGGAAGTAAGAAGAAAGCTCTCGTCAACATATAGGCTCTGCGCAATTAGAATGATAAGCGGTTTCCGAACAATCTCGGACGAAGCAGCATGTGTTATAGCCGGAATGATTCCCATCGACATTCTCGCCAACGAGATGCAAAGGATCTACCTTAGGCGAGTCGCAAACCGGCAAGAAGCCATCATTACTAGGAGGGTAAAAGCGGAAGAGAGGGCAACATCTGTAGCACTGTGGCAAACAAGATGGGATAACACGTCAAAAGGCAGGTGGACCCACAAACTGATCCCGATCATCGAGGACTGGACAAAAAGACCACGCGGGGACTTCAACTACCACCTTACACAGTTCCTTTCCGGGCATGGCGGCTATCGAAAATATCTCCACAGATTTGGACACGATAGCTCGCCCTTTTGCCCAGAATGTCCAGACGAAGAGGAAGACGCGGAGCACGCAATGTTCCACTGCCGGCGCTTCGCAGAAATAGAAATTAGACTGCCAAGCCCGCAGCTTCTATTAAGTCAAATGGCGAGGTCAGATAACGACTGGCTGGAGGTCTGCAGATTGAATTGAGAAGGCTCGAAAGATTAAGAAGGGCCGACACGGCACACGTGGACAACATAGCATAAATTGCTAACCAGCCCCGCGAAGTAATACCTAACGGCAGTCCCGCGGGGAGAGTGGTTGAAGTGTGCTGGGTGTGGATTAGTACGTAGGCGCATTCCCGGAATCGAGTAGCCGGGTATACAAATCGTACATGCTAGTAGCACGGGCCGCTAGTATCTTTAGAAGATTACCACATCCTTTGGCGCAACCTAAAAAAAAAAAAAAACGCTACACCCATATGCACACAGACAGCATTTCGAATCTGGAAAAACCGCAATTATGAACATGCGTTCATATTGGCCCGTTGTCCTAGTAACAGACGCATCGTTGTATAGAATAGGAGCCGTGACTTCGCATCTGGACGAGCAAGGTAATGAGCTACCCATTGCCTTCGCGTCGAAAACGCTCGACGAATCTCAACGGAAGTACAGTCCAATAGAAAGGTAGGCAATATCTATAATTTACGGAGTCCCTTGGCACTTTCCCACTGGCCTCTTTCATTACGCGAAGCCGAACGTTTTGTCTATTGCAATGAATAAATGAAATACGATGTTTGTTGCGAACCTGATTAGAGATAAAAAACTGTTGGAAAGTTTTCAAATACTCCAACCCACGAGATAAAACAAAACGAGGGGAAAAGCATTTTAAACTCCCTAACGTCTTAACGCATTTTTAGTAACAAAAACTGGAAATACCTTCGAGACCAAAAGCCACTCCAGTTACCTCAGTCCTTAGCTAACTGTCTTGGTGCATGCCAAGTTAATTGAGTTACCCGTTTACTTGTGCGCACCATCTTAGGCGAGGTCTTCCTCTACTGCGTTGTCCCTCCGGGTTAGACTCGAAGACTCTGCGAACCGGAGCATTGGTGTCCATTGGCTCTACATGCCTAAGCCATCTCAGCAGATGAATTCGTATCTTCTTGATAAGCTTGATGTCGTTGTGCAACTCGTAAAGTTCATCGTTGAATCTTCTCCTAAAGAGCCAGTCAACACAAACGGGACCGAAAACCTTACGAAGAATTTTACTCCCGAAGCAACCAAGGATGTAATAACGGAGCCGATCTAGACGAAGTCCCCTACTACTTTGAAGTTATAGCTGATCAATGTTACGTTCTGTCCGATACGTCGATGTTTGGTGACCTTTTTTGTTGACAGCTTATATTTTGTTTTGCCCTCATTGACCGTGTGGGCTTTCTTTGGTTTGATAATCGCAATTATTTTCTCTGCCTTGCATTGGCTGACACGAAATCTTTCATTAAAATTAAAGAACTCTAAAAAGCCATATGGTTACCGTCAGTAGGTACTGCGTTGGGCTGGTGATCAAGCTGTGTGGGTTCAAGCCCCAGCTGCACCACCTCTCGTCGGGGAATGACAAGTCTCTGTAATGGCAGGATTCGGACGTCCAACCTTTTGCCTTCTTCCTAAGTGGAACTGGCAAGTGTAGATCCTGTGATTTGATCGGCCGCACGAATAATCGAGCGATCGATTTTTTTTCTGGGTCTGCGCTTGCCTAAGTGTTGTTTATGTGTTCCCAAAGCAATGCTTCGCCCATGGATCCGCTACCTGATCTTGCCATCAGGTGACAAAAACATTGGATCTTGCACATCATACATAGTTCGAAGGCAGAACGGTTGTTTATGTTTTTTTTTACATGGGTAAAATCACCCCACACATCATGCGATTTATATACATACATGAATATCGGGCGAGGAACCCGTGACCGATCTCGCGGACGCTTTATGGTGTGACAGATCTGATGTAGTGGCTCATGAGGGGAGCGATTATGCGACGGGTCTAAGGGAGGCCAGCGGACCAATACACGCCGAAGTGATCGTGCGAGAATTCCGTTTTTTCGCACGATCGCCGAATCGGTCAGAACGTGCGAAGGGTCCGATTGTACTGAACCTGTTTTACGATAGGCATAATGCTGGGAGGAAGGCGAAAAGGCGGACAAAAAAGACTGGGAAGGGGAGTCGAATTATTGAAAGCAGACCAGATAGGTCACCATTGTCGGAATATGGGGAATTAACCCCTATACGTGGTTGCGAGTAATTTTCAAGTGGTGTTAACACAATTGATGTAACACAATTTGTTTTATTTTAAAAAATCGTGCGATTTGTTTGGAAAAGCGGCAATATAAAAAACTTTATAGTTAACAAACTGCTTAAATATCTCACAACAAAAGAGAAAAAAAACAAGTGTTGGAAGAAAAAAAAATTGTTTACTCGTTTCCGCTCGTGCTTGGAGCTTCCCGACGTTTTACCGGACCAAGGTTTCCGCGATTGAAAATACCTGTGAACTGCCGATAAATAAAATCGATTTAGATCGACCTGGGCGGAACAAAAAAAAATTAGCAATCTCCAAGCTCCTCCCCTGGTGAACCAAAACCTTTCGCCGCCAGCAAATCTTGTGCAAACCACCCCTATCGCGTGAGTGTAATTCGCACGAAAAAAGAAAAAAAAAACCCTGCGCGAACTCTTATAACATATACCGCAACTCCTGACAATTCCGGTGATCGTTCCCCTTTCCCCCTGCTGTGATCGAACTGCACCTGCTACAGCAGATCTAGTAAGGCTCACTTCACAACACGTGTCTGAACTAGAGATGGAAATAACCGTTCCTTCATGATAACGTTCCACACGTTATCGTTCCAAAAAAATAACGTTATTTTGTAACGAAGTTATTCGTTCCGTCCAAGAAACTTCGTGTGAAATAACTTAGAGAGTTTTACGTTATTTTGGAACGTTATTTTGTAACGACGACTTTACACGTTCTATCCAAGATTTCGTTCCAAATAACTTGGAACGTTATTTGGAACGTAGTAGGAAAGTGGCTTTGGTGTGTTATGTGATTTTTGCTTGTGGCGTCATTTTGGTGTGCGGTGTGATTTTTGTTTTTGTAGTTACTTATTTCTCTTCGCTCTCTGGATGATGGGATTGATTTGTAATATGTAAGTTAACACCGCATTAGTTTCCGCAAACCACCAATTGCAAGATAAGCAATTTGGATGATCATCCAGACACCGCATGCCACTTGCAGCGACACGAGCATGTAACCCATGCCGTCGTCAACATCAACCCGACACCTTCCCCAATACCACATTCCTGCACGTACCTGCTCCAATGGTTTTCGTCACCGGCTCGCACGCTCCCACGATCCTCATCCCAGCAAATTAGATTTAAGTAAATGTAATTGTTAGAGATAAGTCAGTCGTATTTTGGTACTCGAAAAATAAAGTTTATTTTTTTAACGGAAATTAAAGTAAGAATTTCTAACTGGCGCCCGAGCAGTTTTAAGTAATAAGAACAGTGACTAGTGAACGCGTAGAATAAAAGTAGTAAAAACACTTTCTCTTTCTGAAAATAACGCCCTTAAGTAGTGCTAAGAAACGTTAGTGTGCAAGCTAACGTACGTGTTCGCGAAAGTTACAGTGTTCTTGGTTACGCAAACCTTTTTAAAGGGGGGAAGGACATTCGTCGTTAGAGGACTTTGAAAACGTCCCTAGTGAACCACGTAGTGTGTGCGACAGTAAGGATCCCGAGTCACCAGTTTCATCTGGACAAAAAGGAGTCACTCCTCATCGCCATCGTGGGATGTACCTTCTAGCATTAGTGTAAGTTAATTTTAAGATTTTGAAACCAAGATTTAAAAAGAAGAAAATATAAGAAAAAATCTAAAGTTTAATTTTATAAAAAGTGAAAAAAATCTCTATATTTTCTCTCAATCAATCAAATTTGTAAAGAGTGGAAAAATCTATATATCTTCTGTCAATCAATCAAATTTAAATATAAGAAAATAAAAATGGTAGGCACTCGGTCTAATTATCAGGGACCAGCAGGTGAACTAACTGATCCAGTCGGTATAAATCCTAACACCCTAACAGTCGGTAATCCTAATCAAAGACCTATTCCTTTGGCCCAGACTATATCCCAACATGACGCCTCATACCAATCCTCTTCATCCCATGTTGACGCCAACTCTGAAATAAGGTCGACTCCGGAACTTGACATCCTCGTGTCGTCTATCGTGCAGAAAGTTTTCGAGAGACAGGGCCGCAATATTATTGAAAGGGTACTTAACCCAAACGCAGAACATTTCAGGGGTACAGATCAGACCATCTTACCCGAGCACATGAACAAACTAGGAGACCTAGACAAAATCCCGGACGTTGTCCGATGCTTAAGAGATTTTTCTGGCGATCCACTAGAGTTTTCGTCGTGGAAAAAAAGTGTTGATCGCGTTCTACAATTCTACGAGCCGATTCGTGGAACGCCAAAGTATTATGGCATTATAAGTGTGGTGCGCAACAAAATAATTGCACAAGCCGATTCTGCTTTAGAATCATATAACACGCCGCTTAACTGGGACAGTATATCTCGATGCTTAGTAATGCATTACGCGGATAAGCGCGACGTGACCACACTAGAATACCAGATGTCGTCCCTCGTCCAAGGGGGCAAAAGCATTCAGGAATTTTATCAAGGTGTGTATGGCCACCTTTCCCTGATCCTTAACAAGCTCTCACTCATGGACATTAGTTCAGAGTCAATGAGCCTGCTAACGCAAACATACAGGGATAAAGCCTTGGATACGTTTATCCGAGGACTTAAAGGTGACCTGCCTAGGCTTCTAGGCATTAGGGAACCAACCGATCTTCCCCAGGCATTGCATCTCTGCTTAAAGCTAGAGAATCAATATGCCAGAACCGATCATAACAAGGGCAACCAAAGTTTCACAAAGAAACCTCAAGCTCGCCACTCAAATAATTTCCCGCAAAATCGCAACATACCACCTAAACAATTCTATCAAGACCGACCGGTATATAACCAACAACCTTCGCGCGGACCCGCGCAACAGCCAAATCAAAGATTCGGTAACAACCAAAATTATTCTCTGCCTCGAAATTATACAAATTTTAGCCAGAATCCAGTTCAAAATTCTCAGCCAGGTTTAGCATTAAAACAAGAACCTTTTACCCAAGGACCCAGTGCACAATTCAAGGACATTCACTACCAAAATCGACAGATATATGGCAACGCATCTAGGGGAACAAACGGTCCGGTGCATCAAGGTGCACAAGTGGCAAGGCATCAACCCAATTACCATATTGATTCATCTCCAGACGAACTTAGCACATATTATGAAAATCTTAACTTAAGCGACGACCTAGCCGAACAAACTTTCAATGAATACATGAGTAACAGTGACGAAGGCCCCCAGGCGAACGAACTTAAAGTGTCAGAGCTGGAACACTGTGACCTTAATTTTTTTAGGCTAAACGACTCTTCCTTGCCTTATTTCGAGTGCAAGTCGAAGAGCGGCAATATGCTTAAATTTCTCATTGACACGGGCTCATCCAAAAATTACATACAGCCATCCCTTGTGGATAAACCCATGCCAAACGAATACCCTTTCTTCGCTAAATCAATAGCAGGAGACATTGAAATATCGCAACACACCATTATTAATCTCTTTAATTTGGAAGACATAAGCCTCAAATTTTTCCTATTACCAACCTTGAAAACATTTCACGGTATCCTCGGCAACGATAGCCTCAAGGAACTATCGGCCGTCATACACACAAAAAACAGTTTTATGACAATCCGTGATTCCGTCAAAATCAAAATCAAACAGCTAAGCTCTCCAACGGTAAACACTTTAAGCATTAAGACCGATCACCTGACTGAAACACAACAAAATTACATAAACCCGATCATTGCACGTTACTTGAACCTATTCTGTGACCCTGATGAGAAGTTGACCTTCACAACAAGGGTTGTAGCAGAAATCCGAACTTCCACGGACTCACCCATTTACAGTAAACATTACCCTTTTCCCATGTCACTCAAGTCCGAGGTTGAAAATCAGATTCAGAAGCTTTTAGAGGACGGAATTATACGGCCTTCGAGATCTCCATATAATTCCCCAGTATGGGTCGTCCCGAAAAAAACAGACTCTACAGGAATAAAACAGTATCGAATGCTGATAGATTACAGGAAGTTGAATTCTGTCACTATAGCTGATCGCTATCCCATTCCCGAGATCAGCGAAGTCCTCGCACAGCTCGGCAAAAACAAGTATTTCACGGTACTCGACCTGAAAAGCGGTTTTCACCAGATTCCCCTGAAGGAATCTGATGTTGAAAAAACAGCCTTTTCGGTAAATAATGGAAAATTCGAATTCACTAGGCTTCCATTTGGCCTAAAGAATGCGCCAGCAAATTTTCAAAGGGCACTCGATGACATTCTTCGAGATCACATAGGTAAGACCTGCTATGTCTACATTGACGACATAGTTATACATATTTAGTAAGTCTGAAAGTGATCACGCCCGGCACATAGAGGAGGTTTTCAAAACGCTCTGTGATGCTAATCTGAAAGTTCAGCTTGATAAATGCCATTTTTTCAAGCAGGAAGTTGAATTCTTGGGTTTTGTTGTTTCATCAGAAGGAATAAAGACCAATCCTGCAAAGGTCAAAGCAGTACAAGACTTTCCGATACCGCAAACTCTCAAGGACTTACGTTCTTTTCTGGGGCTATCAGGATACTACCGCCGCTTTGTACGCGATTATGCAAAGCTTGCGAAGCCTCTAACTGCCCTTTTAAGAGGGGAGGAAGGACGCATGTCCAAGAATCAGTCCGCAAAAAAACAAATTTTCCTTGACCCCACCGCAATGGAGGCCTTTGGAAAAATAAAAAAATCTCTCATTTCTAATGACTTGGTACTTACATACCCTGACTTCAAGAAACCTTTCGAGCTCACTACAGATGCCTCGAATTATGCAATTGGTGCTGTCCTCGAACAGGATAACAGACCGATAACATTCATATCCAGAACCCTCAGTAAAACAGAGGAAAACTATGCAGCTAATGAAAAAGAAATGCTGGTCATAGTTTGGGCTCTCGGATCACTTCGAAACTACTTATACGGATCCGCAAAGGTAAACATATTCACTGACCATCAGCCCCTCACTTTCGCTCTTAGCAGCAAGAATCATAACAGCAAAATGAAGAGGTGGAAGTCTATTGTTGAGGAATACAATCACGAAATAAAGTACAAGCCTGGAAAAACAAACGTGGTAGCGGATGCCTTATCCAGGGCTCCACCAGTATCCGATATTAACTCACTAACAATAACAGAGCATAGTGATGAGAGTTCCTCTCATAACCTAATCCCAAGCATAGAGGTCCCCATAAATGTTTACAAAAACCAAATTCTTCTTCAAATACACGAAACCCCTAGTCAGACGTTCCAAATAGTTTTTCCTACTTATCATCGACACACCATTATAGAACCAGAATACAACCAGGAAAAGGTCAAGCAGATCTTAAAGAAAACTCTCAATCCATCCGTAATAAATTGCATAAAAGCTGAGGAACGAGTAATGGGCATTATACAAGAGGTATAACAGACGAAGAAGAACAGGAAAGTATCATTATCAACACACACAAGAGAGCACACAGGAACGAAAGGGAAAATAAGAATCAGATTTTAGAAAGTTACTATTTCCCAGCAATGAATAAGAAAATCAAAAGAATAATTAGGCAGTGCATAGTATGTAAAGAAAACAAGTATGACAGGCATCCGAGTAAGCCTGAAATACAAGCTACTCCGATTCCGCAATATCCAGGTAACATTGTCCATTTGGACATTTTCTCCACTGAGGGAAAACTTGTCCTCACGGCCCTTGATAAATTCTCAAAGTACGTACACGTTAAAATGTTAAAATCAAAGGCAATAGAAGACGTGAGACAGCCCTTAAGAGACGTCCTTTTTTCTTTTGGATTACCAGAAACCGTTGTAATCGATAACGAGAAATCATTTAATTCTATTTCGATCAGTTTCATGATTGAGGACGAACTAAATATTAAAATTTTTAAAACACCTCCCTATACTAGTTCGGTTAATGGGCAAATTGAGCGCTTCCATTCAACTCTCATCGAAATAATGAGATGCCTGAAATCGGAAAGCATCCACCGTTCCTTCACGGAACTCTTAGAAAAAGCCGTCTATGAGTACAACTCTTCTGTACATTCGGTAACGGGAAGAAGACCGATTGAAGTTTTCTTTGGACGCAGAGTAAGCTCAGATCCAGCTTTGTATGAGAAAGAGCGTCAGGAAATAATAAAGAAAATTAAAACGAAACAAGCCAAAGACGTGGAATACCATAACAAGAGTAAACAACCGATTAAAGATTTCTCTCCCGGAGATAAAATCTACGTCAGGCAAAACAAGCGTTTAGGTTCTAAACTCACTCCCAGGTATAAGAAAGAAACCGTAGCCGAAAACAGAACAACAACCGTTCTTACTCGTTCAGGCAAAATAGTACACAAGTCTCATATTAAAAACTAATATTTTATTTTAGATTTCTACTCGCCGTCGCGAAAGCTGACGTGCAAATAATGGACTATTCCAATGCCCAAATGGTTACCATCAGCTCCGGTACAGCGCAACAGCAGGCAGGAACTTTCAAGATAGTTCATATCATCAATGTAGGAAGGTACCGAGAAATTGCAAATGAAATAGAAACAATAGTCCAGGATACCTTCCATATCGGAAATCCCATCCTTCCCTTCCTCACTTACGAAATCCGACAAATTCAAACCCACATTGATCGTCTCCTTCCGAGACCGAAAAAGAAACGATCCATAGATTTCCTCGGTTCCGCCTGGAAATGGATCTCGGGAAGTCCCGATAAACATGACTTTGAAATAATTGAAGAAAAAAAAAATAATGTTCTTACAAATAATAATAACCAATTAATTATAAATAAGCTAGTCCTAGGAAAGATTAATGAAATTACCAATATAACAAAGGAGATAGCAACTAAGTTAAAGTCGAATGATATATTAAAAAATGAACTATTGTTAAGATTAAAGTTCAAATTAGAACTAAAAGAAGAAATTTTAAACGTAGAATATGCCATGCAATGGGCTAAGGCTAGCATTGTAAACACTTATATCTTGTCAAATTCTGAAGTAAATACCATAACTGATGTACTCAATAAAGAGAATATGCCTTACACTAATGTTGTAGAGGCTATAGAATTTTCAGAGATAAAAATTGCATCCAATAATTCAATGTTGCTTTACATTTTAAGTTTGCCAACTACTACACAAGAGTATTGCAAGACTACTTTAATAAAATCCATAAAGAGAGGCAAAAAGGTTAATAAATTAGATTTTAATGAAATTTTACAATGTAAAGATAAAGTTTTTGGAATTAAGAAACCATGTAAGAAATTTAACTCATTATCTATCTGTCATAAGAATAATATCGTAGATATAAGTAATAGTAGCTGTATCCCTAACCTGCTTATTAGCCGAACACCCATCTGCACTGAAATAAATAACCAGCACGTACCAGACGCCGAAGAAATGTTACCTGGATTGGTACTGCTCAACCAATTTAATGGACCAATAGAAATCGACGAGAATATTACCACGCTAAACGGAACATTTATAATCCATTTTCACAATGCAACTCTGAAAATCGGGAGCCAAACATACCAATCATTTGAGATATCAGAACATCAACCGTTACCGGCAATTCTGCAACCAGCTGCAATTAAAAACTCCACAGAAGAACTTCTTTCGCTACAGCTTATTAAAGAACTACAGTTTAAAAACACTAATTATATTCAGCAGCTGAAAATCCATAACCGAAACAATACATTAGCCATGATCGGAGTATTGGCCATCTTCATAGTCCTAGTCTGTGTAATTCTCTGGAAAAAAATAAAGACGCCAACAAAAAAACCATCCACGACAGAGATAGCAGAAATTCCACCCGACACACCAATAGCAGAAATTCCACTCGACACAGCAACAACCCCACAAGCACAAGTTCCCATAAGTTCAACAAACATTCGTATCAGCCAGATTCCTCTCTTTTAAAAGATGACACAAAACGGGGACGTCTTGATTTAAGACGGGAGGAGTTAACACCGCATTAGTTTCCGCAAACCACCAATTGCAAGATAAGCAATTTGGATGATCATCCAGACACCGCATGCCACTTGCAGCGACACGAGCATGTAACCCATGCCGTCGTCAACATCAACCCGACACCTTCCCCAATACCACATTCCTGCACGTACCTGCTCCAATGGTTTTCGTCACCGGCTCGCACGCTCCCACGATCCTCATCCCAGCAAATTAGATTTAAGTAAATGTAATTGTTAGAGATAAGTCAGTCGTATTTTGGTACTCGAAAAATAAAGTTTATTTTTTTAACGGAAATTAAAGTAAGAATTTCTAACTTGTATATGGCGAGGGTGCAGCTATCACAGCGAGGATGGAATTTGCAATGCTTATGCTGTGGAGATTTTTTTGTGTATGGCGACATGTGTATGCGCGTTTTTACATATTTTCGTTGTTGGGATCTTCGCTTTTGTTAGTTTGCGAGGAATATGCTGTTGAGGTTTTTTTTTGTGTATGGCGACATATGAATATGCGTTTTTACATATTATCGTTGTTGGAATCTTCACTTTTGTTTGTTTGCGAGGATGGAATTTACGATGCTTATGCTGTGGAGATTTTTTTGTGCATGACGACATAATGAATGTACTTATGTACATATGTGCGTTTTAAAATATTTTCGTTGTTGTAATCCTCACTTTTGTTTTTGCGTTGAGAGATGGGGGAAATTCTGACAAACGGAAAATTAGTGTAGTTCTGTAACGGAGGAACGAGTTATTTCACTATCGTATAACGTAACAGAACGTTCCTCTAAAATAACGTGACAGAATAACGTTATCAAAATTACGACCCACCTCTAGTCTGAACCCACCCCTCCTCCATAAATGTATCTATGTATGTGTTCCAACCCATAGGGAAAATAATAGATTGACATATGATAACACACTCGGAATCCACACAACAGGCCTGCCGACGAGGATGACCAGGTAAGCGTAAATTTACTTCCTTTAAATATGTAGGTACATATGACATACACCCATGAGTATCTAAAATGAGTTTTTAAAAGAAATCTTTGCCCCAAATTGCACACTTACCTTATTTTTATGTTCTAGTTTTTCTTTGCATACTATCTTCTTACTTTCCTATTTGCGAAGTTAAAGCTATGTATCTCAACTTAAATTTGCTACATTAAAAAATGTATCTTAACGTAATATGCTTAAATCTAAAAACTAGGTGCCGTAACTTTAGATTCATTTATCCATTTAATATTGTTTTATTGTTATCTACCTATGTATGTATCTTTTTCGGAATAATAAAATGAAATACTTACCTAAGTTAGTTTAAATAAATAACTTGTGTCTCATTTCGATGGCGAGGTTTCTTCGGTCCGCAGCTTGAAAGCAAAGGGCTTTCATTAGGGTGCCAGCAACATCAGCGGCTACTGGCGCAGTTAGGGTGGATATAGACCCGCTAGGCGGACGAACATCTGTTCCTCCCTGGTAATGTTAGAGTGGTTTTTTTTTTCTATTAGTTTGTTCCCGGTCTAAATTCAGCTTCCATTAGTTGACATAGTTTTGACAGATTTTTTTTGTTTCGTTTTCTTCTACGCATGCAATTCTTTCGTGTAATGGTGATATTTCGGGAAGCAAGAACCCACTCTCCGACGAGCTTTAGTCGAAGACAAACAAGGCATGCACCCGCTTCCGGAATCCCGAACTACCTTCGTCCCTTCCTTTCCGCAATCCATACCCATAACTCAAGAAATCGTGTTGATAGAATTGGGGGTGGTGTGTGTATGTACGTTAGAGATAATATTTCGTCCAAAAATATTTATTCGTCAAGCCTGTCAGTTATCCAGTTTCTTTGTATTGAGCTTAACAATTCCTTTGAAAAATGCTTACTAGTTGTTGTTTACAGTCCCCCAAACAGTTTTAAAGAGAATAATTTGTTGGAATTGGAAGATATCCTGCTGAAGTTAAGTCCAAAGTATGATCATGTGTTAATTGGTGGTGATTTTAATGTTAACCTTTTAGCTAACAACAGCACTACACGTCTGTTTCACTATTTTTGTGATAAACTGGGACTCTCGCTAATTAACAATCGCTATCCCACATGTTTTCAGTCGAGCACCAATCCTTCTTTGATTGATTTGTTTTTGACTAGCTCAAGGCGCAGAGTTCTTGGTAATGATCAAGTTAGGCCGACTTCTGAATTTATTCATGATTTTTTGTTTTGCTCTCTTGATTTTCATGTCAACGAAGTTCGTAATAGTGGTTTTTATAGTTATAGATCATTTCGGAGCTTTGATTTTGCAACCCTTCAAGGGGACAGTAGCAACTTTAATTGGCACGAAATTTATGATTCACCCGACATTAGTAACAAAGTTGAGCTTTTTAATTCTATTATAAGCAGACTTTATAATGACTATGTTCCTATTGTCACAAAACGGGTTAAACGGAAGCATTGCCCTTGGTATACCAATGAAATTAAGGAACGTATTAGGGAGAGAGAGCGTTTTTACAGGACATATAAAAGAAATCCATCCGAATTTAATAGAAGGCAATACACAGTTGCTCGAAATAATGTCAATGCTGCAATTCGCTCGCTTAAGAGGACATATTTATTAAAAAGACTTGATTCTTCGCTTAGCTCTAAAGAACTCTGGAGAAACCTCAAGGCGGAAGGAGTAACTGCGGATAGAAGGGGTGGTAAATGTTCGTTAAATCCAGAAGATATGAGCCGATTTTTCACTCCTTCTCCCAGCGTCCTCAATGTTCCTCATGTTGAGTCACATTTTATCAGCCCTGATCAGTCTTTTTCTTTTGATTGTGTAGGTGTAGCTGACGTTCTGGATGCCCTTCGTTCAGTCAAATCAAATGCTCTTGGTCCGGATGGCATTTCTCCAAAATTTGTAAAGTTGATATTGCCCATAGTTCTAAGATTTATGTTGCACATTTTCAATGCATGTATTTACTCCTGTCAGTTCCCTGAGCAATGGAAAAGAGCCACGGTTGTACCAATTCCAAAAAAAAAGAATCCAACAAGCCCCTCAGATTTCAGGCCCATTAGCCTTTTGTGTTTTTTTTCAAAAGTTTTTGAAAAAATGATAGCTAAGCAGATACAAAATTATCTAACAATGGCCAACATGATATCTGAATGGCAGTCCGGTTTTCGAATCAATCACAGCTGCGAATCGGCCGTGTTGAAGGTTACTTCTGATCTTCGTTTTGCACTTGATGCTGGCAAGTTTGGAGTTATTGTCCTTTTAGACTTTACTAAAGCATTTGACAGTATTGATCACTCAATTTTGCTTCGTAAGCTTAGGGATAAGTTTAATTTTTCCTCTGCTGCTCTTAGGTTATTGAGTGAATACCTCAGAAATAGGGTGCAAATTATAGAAACTGAAAGTGGGACATCATTTCCATCTGTTGTAAACTCAGGAGTGTCTCAGGGTTCAGTTCTGGGACCCTTACTATTTTCAATTTTTATTAACGACCTTCCAGAATCAATTTCTCACTGCAAAGTGCTGATGTATGCTGATGATGTTTCAATATACCTAGCTCGTCCTATTGGCTTGATGGAAGACTGCGTTGTTCGAGTTAATGAAGATTTGTTAAGGATTCAAAACTGGGCTACTATGAATAAACTTCTACTTAATCCCCTGAAAACCGAGGCTATGATCCTATCGAGAACTCAAGTTAATCCATGTGGTTTTCCGGCAATTGAATTAGGTGGTAAAACCATTCCGTATGTCAATAAGGTTAAATATTTGGGCTTTAGCATTAACTCACACCTAAGTTGCTGCGTTGCAGTCTCTGATGCAATTAGAAAGACTTTAAGATGTTCGTCTCATCTGTTGATTCCCAGCATGAAATTGCGTCTAGTGAAAAGTCTGATTATCCCGTTCTTTACGTTCAATTGTAATGTATATCCGTCAATGGATTATGAATGTAATCGTTAGCTAAATGTTGCGTTTAATGACTGTGTGCGTTTTATATACAATGCCAGTAGGTACACCAGTGTTTCACGTTTAAATCCTAATCTTCTGGGAATGAGCCTTGATAAATACTATTCATTCAGAAATCTTTTAAAGCTACATAGTATTATTCAGAACAATTGTCCCGTATACCTAAGTGAAATGATACTTTTTGCTCAGTCACGTAGAGGTGTCAGTTTGATATTTCCACGTTTTTCGCACACAATAGCAGAACGCTCCTTCATCGTGTCAGCAATTCGACTCTGGAATGATCTCCCTGTCGAATTGCAGACTATTACTTCACTACCCTTGTTCAAGCAGAAGATAATTCAACATTTATCAACCTAATCTAAATCTCTATATTTGAAAATACAATTTGTTACATTATAAAATAATTCAAAAAAACTCTCTTACATATTATTGCAGATATTTTATTAAACTTTCAAAAACTCGTTTCTAAATTAATAGTTTATTATTAGATACTTAATTTTAAGATTATAAATCTTGTAGTATCATGTTATATAATTCAAGAAATCAAATATGACCGTTATACTGGATAAATATGACCGTTATACAGTAATTAGTCTCACCTTGCATCGGATAATTCCAATGCGTACCTTATTGTTATACATACATTCTCAGGACTGGCATCGATTTGTGGTTGAGCAGGACCCCTATCTCTGTACCTAGTTCCGAATGATCGTTCACTTCTAACACATTTCAATTGTCGCTGAGTGCCATCTTAACTTCTACAGCATTTTTCCTTTTTAACGCATTTAGATTTAATAGTCTATAGAAATTTTAAAGATCTATAAGTTAAAAGAAAAATATTTTTTTCTTTTTAGTTCATTTATAAAAACGTTGTTTTAAAAGTATTTTTTTTTATATATATTTCGTTTGCCTCTTTTTAGTTTTAATAAGGACACATACTTTGCCGCCCAAAAGTTCGGAATCACCTAGTAATTTAATGCTGTATCAGAGTATTTATTTGAAGAAGATTTCGTCGATATGAACTATATTGACTGTGAAATAGCTCGAAGAAGTATGTATATGATCAGGGCGCAGCCAAGTTCACCATGCGAAGACGAGGAAGTTAATGAGTACACAATCGACTTTCTCGGCCACTGGCCAGCTTTCTGCCATCTCAGAAATAAATCCTGAGGAACACACTTCTTCCACGATACCGAAGAAATAAATGGCGCACCTATCAATGACATCTGTGGGTTCATTAAGGTTCGAAATCCTTTTACCACGTGCAGCTGAACAATTATGATCTACGAGCATAAGAAGAGAGACGAACACTGGCTTCTCAGGAGGAAAAAGAAAGAGCATGAGAAGCGCGTGATCGAGGAAAGAGAGAGATGTTACTGCAGGAATGGTATTTGGAAGTTTTACCAAAGGGAAAATGAATCAGTCAAGGCCACAGAGCTCGAACAGAAGCCCGCAAGAATGAACAAGGGAACTTCGTAGTAGAATCGGTCGTCTGCGATATGAGACTGCTGAGAATATGGAAGAACTACTTCTGCGGACGGCTTAACGGCGACGTCGAACCAAATCCTGCTGTCAGGCAGAATGAACCATTCCACTTGGAAGACGAAGACCAACAATTCCGTTCACCCGACCTGGACTAAGTGAAGATAGCCATATCGAAGCTTAAGTCCAATAAAGCTGCTGGAGCTGACGGCCTAGCTGCCGAATTGTTCAAAGCGGCAGGCAATGACTTGGTAAGGAACACCAACTCATCTGTAAAATATGGTCGGAGCAAAGTATGCCCGATGTATGGACCCTCAGCATCGTTTGCCCGATCCTCAAGAAAGGAGATTCTCTGAACTGGGCCAACTACCGGTGCATCAGTCTTCTTAACATCACTTACAAGATCTTATCTGCCGTATTTTGTCTGCGCCTGAAGCAATTCGTTAACAACCTGATCGGTCCATATCAGTGCGGTTTCAGGTCAGGAAAGTCCACCATCGACCAAGTATTCACACTGCGCAGATCCCAGGAACTTCAAATCGATACCCACCACCTTTTCATCGATTTTAAGGCCGCGTATGACAGCATCTATAAAGGCGAGCTATACAGAACCATGTCTAGCTTTGGCATCCCTGCCAAACTCGTCCGTCTGTGCAGGATGACAATGGAGAATGCACGCTGCTCCATCATAAAAGGATTTAGCCAAGGCGACACGCTGTCATGCGACTTCTTCAACATCGTTCTTGAAAGAGTTGTGCAAAACTCACGCGACAACACCAGAGGCACAATCTTTCAAAAGTCTGTCCAATTACTCGCATACGCATACTGGTGCGTTCGTGAGAAGATGGGTTTAGCGGTGAACGAAGTTAAGACCAAGTACAATATATGCTGTCAACAACATCTTTATCGCTATAGACAGTTATAACTTTGAGATAGTTATAGCTAAAACGCAATAGCGCTTTGGCTTCGGCTTCGGTTCCCTTACATTCCATTCGCTTTGAAGGGCGCTTTGAAATGGAAATGACATTTCCGAAATGTCATAAAATAGTCCATGTAACCTATTGTGGCTATATGAGAGTAGTAAGCCAAGCGGAAGTGCAGACTAAAAGGCCGTGGTGGGTTCGTGAGCTGAATTAACCAACGGCTGAGGTCGACTTCTATGCAATAAACTTCGACAAAATAAAATAAAGAGACCCGGAAAAGTTTCGGTTGGATCGATGTTTACAATACAATGTTCCTATGTGATTTTTGAAAAAGAAAAATAAATTTTGAGTGGAAAAAGAAGAGAATAGTGCTTTACCGCTTTTTTTCATCCCTTTTGTTTCCCCCTAAATTCACAGTATTAACTGTCAAAAGCGAGCAAAAGTTCAATTCATCCCAACTTCTGCTTCTAGTTAAAGTCACGTTACGTAGAGTTATGTTGTTCTCTATGAGCGCCAAAAGTGAGATCGAAACGAAAGTGGCATTGTGATATGACGTATTGGAATCCTATGGTTGAACACAAAAACGTCAGGCGAAGCCGAAACCAAAGCGCTATTGTGTTTCAGGCATTAACGACTTTGTCTACCTAGGATCCTCTATAAATTCAGATAACGACACCAGCACCGAGATCAAACGATGAATAACTCTTGCCAATCGCTGCTTCTTTGAGCTAAGAAGGCAATTGAGTAGCAAAGCCCTCTCTCGCACAACTAAAGCGACCCTTTATAAGACCTTAATCGTGGCAGTCCTACTTTACGTCGCTGAGGTATGGCCTCTGTCAAAAGCAGATGAGGTTGCTCTTGACTATTTCGGGAGGAAAATTCTTCAGGTGATTTTCGGTCCTGTCTGCAAAGACGGTGAATAAAATAAATAAATAGCTGGCGCGACAGCTCGGGATGAGCCAGGGCCTAGCCATTTATGTTGTACATTGACATACATATTTCACACGAATGGAAGGGACCTACATTTTATTGCCGACTCCAAACGGCGAAGTGAGAAGCTCTTTCATGACAGATTATACTCCCGGAGGCTTGTCATTCCCCGACGAGAGGTGATGCCATAAAAAGTGTTCGGTGTTCCTGACTGGGGCTCGAACCCACACTGCCAGGTCAGCAGTCCAACGCACTAACCACTGAGCCACGGCGACCATAGACGGTGAATGGAGGAGGAAATTCAATGACGAACTGTACGGGCTGTACAGCGACATCGACTTAGCCAGAAGGTCCAACGACTAAGGTGGTTGGGTTATGTAGAACAGATGAACACCAATGCTCTGGCCCGGAAAATCTTCGAATCCACACCCGAGGGACGGCGCAGAAGAGAAAGACCGTGACTCAGGTGGCGCACGCAAGTGGAAGGGAAGCGTGGGAATCTGGAGGCAACTGGCTAAAGATCGAGCTGGCTTGTTGGTTGAGGCCCAGGTCCACTCCGGACTTTAGCGCCACCTTAAGTAAGTAACATCATTCTATAAGCTAAGAATTGTTTGGCTGACTAACTTGGAAAACCTTAGGAGAAGCAACAAATATAGTCGTCGTAACAAATTTTACTCCGCCCGTCTTTCCCTACAGAGAAATGTATTGGTTTCTCGGGCGGTGGGTTAAGTTCAATAACACCAACAGTCTGCACCTATGTATATGTGGCAACACCCCACAAAAATAATAATTGTCAGACAGCCACATGTTAGGCAGTCTACTGTCACTTTGACTCAGTGAGTTTCTGTCAATCCTCCAAGGTGGTCGAAGTAAAGTTTTTAATGAGTCAATAAAGTTTGTTATTATAAAATACCGCGACGTTTTCAATTATTTTATGGGGTTAAACCGCATAATACATGATAATACATGAAAATGCTTAAACTCGAGTAGTGGATGGCAAACAACTACGGAGTTGTACCAAATTTGCCCGGATACAGCTTCAAAATAATAACACTGCTGACATATTTTTTAAACAAAGAATTTTTAATGAAGTTTTTATTTCTATTGTATTTTTCCCTCTCTTCTTCTCCATTACATTACGTACTCAAAAAATTGTTCGTTAATATTAAATGTTAATTAAATAAATAATTTACAGCGTGAATAAATAATTTTTTTGAATGTACAAATTGTTACTATCTAGCTTACGAATAAAAAATTTTTGTATGCCTGTTTACCATTATGTTAGCCTAAATGTAC
This sequence comes from Matsumyia berberina, assembly GCA_917880715.2. Taxonomy (NCBI): domain Eukaryota; kingdom Metazoa; phylum Arthropoda; class Insecta; order Diptera; family Syrphidae; genus Matsumyia; species Matsumyia berberina. The sequence goes on from OU862870.1 coordinate 94,573,383, forward strand.
ACGTAGTCATAGAAAGTCGCAGCACGAAAGTTTCGGCCAATTCGTCCTTATCAACTAAAATTAAATTACACAATTTTTTATTTTACAGATATAAACAAAACATTCATCGTTCTAGTCTAATACAATGTACTTGTATAATACTTTAAGAAAAACGAAGGAGTTATATCTACTTAAGCCTTTATTCAGATGCATGAATATAAAATGATATAGCGCCCGTTCGATGTCAATGGGGGCTCCTCTAATACTGTACGAGCAAATCCAATAAATCACTTGACTTTAGGGGATTTGAAATTATCACGATGTAAGACATTAATTCATGGGACTATTCCCAGCCGTCGTACAAACACGATGATTGTGGTCCAAGAAAACGGATCCTCCCTTTGGGAGTGTGTGTGTGTGTAAGTGTGTGTGTATGTGCTCCAATTTAAACTCCAACACACATTCTCCCGGTTGTGCAGTGTGAAAATGAAAAATGTGAAATCACTCAAATTACTCCTGCTCCTGTTCTGTGTCTTCTTCCATTATGACCTCATGATGTACGCTGGTCCGTGTCCTTAGGGATGACGTCGATGTTGTTACTGGAATAATACCGCTGGGTGGTAAGGGTGGTGGTGGTATACTGGCAAGTTCATGCGAATCGTCGCTAGGAAAATCGGAATTAGTGAAACTGTCGCACTCAATTGATGCTGCTGTCAAATTTGACGGTGGTGACCCTGTTGACTGGAGTGACGGTGGTACTCCAGAAACACTGTTCTCCAATCCCATGCTCGGCATCATTGTTGTCGCTGAGAGTCCACCACTAATCAGTCTTTGGGGAATTTCATTTGTTCGATTTAATAAATAATCCAAGTCATGAGATATTCTATCGAGCATTCCATTGATAGAATCCTCCTCCACCTCCTCGTCATTATCTAATAACGCTTCTGCTGTGTTATGTGGACCGATTCTGGAGTTTCCCTTCATTTGACTGGCAGCGTTTTGTGGCGTTGTCCCTTGTCTATCAACTTCGTCACCAACGGCAGAGGCGTTATTATCTTGGTGATCTATGGATGAGGATGTAATCAGTATAATTGGTGTAGGTGATTGTGGTTGGGGGTGGCTTAGATCCATTGTGGAGGTGGAAGAGGAGGATGCAACAGTTGCAGCGGCAGCCTGGGGATCAAAGGTGTGAGTAATTTTTGGTGTCTCAATAATGGTGACACGTTTTTGTGATTTGGGGGTTTGTGTTTTCACCGACGTTGTCGATGAAGTAGTTTTCGTTGGCAGACTCTCCACAAAGGGCTTGTGGTGCTTTTGGTTGTTATTGCTGGTACCACTTCTGCAGGGACTATTTGTGTTAAGCGGCGTTTTCGTTAGAATTGAACTCGTCCGGATGCCAATGATGCTGTCTGTGAAGAGAAATAAGAAATCAAATTGTTAGAAGAAATTTGGCATCACTGTTTTTTCAAACGCTTAATATAAAGATGATGAAGTTTTAGGAAAAAATCCACTTACATATGTACATACATAGATATGTACGTATGTGGTTCGCAAGATGAAGGACTTGGCCTTTTGTATCGAACCATATTTAAGTAATGAAACTGGGTAATTTCTGCAATCAAGACGTAGTAAGAAACAACGCAGCAAAAAAAGAAGGAGTTTAGGGTGCATGGAAGCAAAACCCGAAAAAAAAAGAAATATGCATCGAGGTAATGGAAGAGGAATTTATAAAAAGATAGAGGTTCAGCGTGAAGAAAGAGATAATTGTGTTTCTGCTTTATTAAAATAAGCCGATCCGTTTGCCTGATCCTTAAGAAAGGAGACCCTCTGTACAACGCCTTCAAGCCGTATTATGTGAACGGCTGAGGTCGTTCGTCAACAACCTGATCGGTCCATATCAGTGTAGCTTCAGCCCAGTCCATCATCGACCGAATATTCACACTGCGGCAGGAAGTATGGACATGTTCTGTACTATCCCCGACGTAATGGCCAGAGAGTAAAGTTTCGGAATGCTATTTGAGGTAGAAATATTAGACCGTATCGATTGGTCTAATGGAGAACCCGTATCAGACCCAGGATGTTTGGTTTTTGGAATGGTGTACCAATGGATCAAAAATGGCTTCCGGACTAGGTGCTGGCGTCTTTGGACAAAACACTAAAGCCTAGGTAACAATGGGGATGTGCTTTAGGGTGTTCCTGGCTGCAATCCGTGCTATTGAGATTTGTGCCAGGATAAACCGCAATGAAGGTATTAGGGTCACTTAAAGCATTGACATCCCACTTCGTGGAATCCAGGTCAGTCAAGTGCTGCTACGCTACTCTACAATCACTTGCCAGGCACAACAAGGTCAAGCTTGGTTAAGTGGCCACCACCCTGGCGTTATAGGCAAAGAAACTGCAGATGAGCTGGCTAGGGCCGGTTCGGCTTCCGCTCTAGGGACCGAAACCCTTCTGTGGCATGAATGTTACCGCCACAATTTCGCCTAGCCCGTTGGGAAAATGTCCCCGGGCTTAGGCAATTCAAGAGACTTTTGAAGACCTTTGCTATAAGAAAATTCAAAATCTTGACAGGAACAACATGAGGAAGCTAGTGGGCTTCCTTACCGGTCATTACGGTTTAAGTTATCATCTCAACAAAGTAAACCTTTGTTTAGATACAGAATATCAGTTCTGTTTGGAAGAGGAAGAAACCTCTGAGCGCATTTTTTGTGAAAGTCCGGCACTATACTGTATAAGCAGATGGATTTATCATAGGGAATTTTGTTCGTAAGCGGAGTTTAGAAGCTCGGCATGACATACTCACCTTTATTAGAAAGGTAGTAGACCTATTAGGCTAAGTAGACCGGAGGTACAATAGATCTTGCTAGGTCGCAGTGTCAGCCATAATAGCAGCTTCTTAAAAAAAGGCCACATATAACAGCATCTATAGAGACGAGCTCTTTAAAGAAAAGTGCAAAACACATGCGCCAACACCAGAGGCACAATCCTTCAAAAGTCCTTCCAATTACTCGAAAACGCTTGTCCTTCCAATTACACGAAAACGCACCCAAGGAGGAATTTGATCGATCCAATTGGAGCAGATGGTTCCTCCAGGTTTTAAGGTAGATGCCTGACTATCTACATGTGTATATATGTATGTATAGTACAATAGTCCTCCAATCTATCGAATTAATTTTAATTCAGGCCACAGCTTTGGGGTGAGTGGTCCTCGCCCACAGTAGCCATATGTACATACATACGTAGGATAAAATAAAAATAGTGTCATTCATCATTTTTAATTTCGCGATATTGTTGAACCGTCAACATTAAATTGTCATTGCGATGACTTTTGATAAATAAAAACTAGGAGGGTATTAAATATGGATCGATCACAACGTGTTGAAAAATTTAAAATTTACACAGTGCAAATATCGCGGAAACGTGATATCTCTTGTGGAATGACCCTATATATACCGGACAAATATGTAGGGTATAAATAAATGAAAAAGTAAATAGGAGCTAAATAAATAAAAAAAAAAATAAAAAATAAAAAAATTCAAAAAATGGCGCTAATTGTGACCCGAACGTGAATCCGTATAGAGTGTTTACAAGAAACTTGTCGTGTTTTGTGTTTTCAACGTGCTCAAGCCATCGAACTAAAGACCGTTCCGTTCAAAGAAGTAGCTGCTCGACATTGAGTTTATTGCGTATTGTGGTGTTCCTAACTCGATAAATCGAACGAATGTAACGAAAAAATCTCATTTCGGCAGCTTCTATCCGCTTTCTTATTCTAGCTATCATAATCCAAAGCTCGTGACCATAAGTGAGTATCATATTAAGCACTGAAATTAAGACCGAAAGCTTATCTGCAGTGCTATTTTTTTTCCTTGTGTAATTGGATTTATTTTCGGATGATTTTTTTTCTGTCGTGTCTCCACTCTGTCCAAAACGGAAGTGTTCTCCATTCTTCTATCCTCGAGTGAAGTCAGTAATACTTCCGTGACTGAGTGAGTTTGTTACACAATACAATTTAGAGCTTACAAATAGATGACTTTACAAAATACGTTACATTTTAACTAATGAAAGACATTACACTTATTTACTTTTTTTCATTCCAAATATGGGTTGCTTTTGTTTCTCATTTTCGTTTCTTATCTTTGTTTTATTTTCAGTAAAGACTTGTGCAGATGGGTATTGTTTGTCCGACCGAACGATTGGCTTCGGCCATCTTCGGCTTAAAGTATCGCCTGTGGCAAAACATTCGGCTTCGGCCAAACGAGACCGGTTTTCTGTAAAAATAGAATTAATACATAGAAACAAGTCGCACCGTGTTTGTTTCATTTCAAAGTTGGTTAGATGAGGTTAGGTTGGTGGGCAGGTAAAAGGAAGAACCATTCGCCACTCAGGTCAATTCAGACTCATTGTGATACCCATTGGGGGAAGAGAGTGTCCCTTACCCATAAGAACGCTACCCAATAGTTAGTTCCATACATATATAATATTAGTAGAACCTGATCAACTTACTGCGTCTGTGATACAAACCACCCTGTGGATCTGATGAATCTCATTATTTGGTCCACCGGTGTATCTGATAATTCTTCAATGTCCTCGAAAAAGTGCCGTCTGAGGAACTTATTTCTTAGATGACAGATACTAAGGCAGTGACAGAGGACGTGGGTTGTATCCTAATGGACCTCCTCGTCGCCACACCCCCTGCAAAGGTCTTCTTCTGTAATACGAAGCTTTTTCATATGGTACAGCAGCGTATTGTGCCCTGTGATCACTCCTATAAGGGTGCTTAGGGATCTTCTGTCGATCTGCAGAAGTCTGTCGGTCCTAGTCTTCCTTTTGGTTGCACAAGTGTTTAAAGTTGGTTGGTTGGTCCGTTGGTTGGTTGGTAACTTCGCCGTTAAACAGTCTGCAGAAGTAGTTCTTCCATATCCTCAGCATTGACTGCGATTCTACTACGATGTTCCCTTGTTCATCCTTGCAGGCCTCGGTTCGGGCTCTGTAGCCTAGACAGGTTCTTTTTACCCTTTGGTAAAACTTCCGAACGTCATTCCTGCTATTACATCCCTCTATCTCCTCGATGGCGCGCTTCACATGCTCTTTCTTTTTCCTTCTGAAAAGTTTGTGTTCGTCTCTCCTCTTCTGCTCGTAGAGCTCGCGAGCAGCTCCGGTCTTTCTATGCAGCGCCGTTTAGTATGCCTCTTGTTTCGCTGCATGTGCTTGCCGGCACTCGTCATCAAACCAGGGGTTTCTTTGTGGTGGCCGAGTGAAACGCAGCACATCAGAGGTGGCATCTCTGATGGCTTTTGAGGAATGTTGCCACTGGTCTTCAATACTTGATGCTGGCGGCATAGGACCTCTTAAGAGATTGAGAGAGACTCGATCGGAAAAGGATCTGGTGATCTCTTGCGATTGCAGCCGTCCGACGTCAAATTTCCTCACAGTATCCCCTTGTCTTGGCGTTGTTCGGGATATCCGCAGTCGTACCTTGGCTACAACAAGGTAGTGGTCCGAGTCAATGTTGGCCCCTCGGAACGTTCGGACATCCATAATACTGGAGGAGTGCCTTGCGTCGATCGCAATGTGGTCAATCTGGTTGACGGTTGATTAATCAGGAGATCTCCATGTTCCTTTGTGGCAATCGAGATGTGGGAACCGCGTACTAGCTACGAAAACGTTCCGCCCCGCAGCAAAATCGATCAGCCTTAGTCCGTTGTCGGTGGTGGTATCGTGTAGGCTGTACTTTCCGACAGTACTACCACAGACGCCCTCTCTTCCGAGCAGTGCCTTAGCTATCGTCAAGGACAATTTTAATGACATTGCTAAGGCGCTGCTCGTATGTCTTGTCTAAGAGCTCGTAGAATCTGTCTTTAATGTAGTCGTCTTTATCCCTTTGTGGTGATGCCAATTGCCGTGAAGCGTTCGTTCACATACCTGAAGCTTAAAACGAATCCATATCCAAATAAGCGCTGCTTTTGTTGCCGGTAGCAATCGCTGTAATAGATATCGCAGTTTTCATCCTCTTCTTTCCCGGCCCATCCTACCGCACTTATTGGATGGCGGTGATGTGTGCTCTGCAGAAGTCTAGGGCCCCAGCTGATTGTCCGGCTGCACGCGGTCTGTTAAGGGACCTAACATTATACGTTCAAATCCGAAAATCGTTGTCCTTAATTTGTTTGCATGTGTTGTCATCAGTAAATCCGTCCGTATCCAAGGCTCGTTGTAGCTTCGTAACAATTGGTTGTTTTCTTTGGTGGAGCCGTCAAGCCGTGCGCACAACGCCCTACCTTTAGGGCCAGGCCCTTTGTTGAACCCTTTGGACTTAAGGGGCTGGACAATCCGGTCCTCATTGGCCTTAAATCCGATTACTTTTTTTCATTATCTCTGAGCCCATTGAGTTACTTTACTGCCTAATTGTCTTCATTTTTCAAAAAAATTATCTACTGAAAACCAGTAATTTTTATTACTTTTTATAAAACTGGTGATTATATTTTAGATTCCCCCTTCCCTTTTTGTTTTGTTCGATTTTGTGGCGAATCTTTTACCTTATATATAACTCAAGTACAATAATTCGGATCTGAAACATTATTTTAGTGGCAGAGACGTTCAAAATTTGGATCCCTCGACAAAGTATGTAAGTACGTATACGTACAGGTATGTTGCCTTCGCCCACAGAATTATTCCATTTCGATGCATTTGGGGTCAGTCAAAGTTTACCTCCTTTAAAAAATGCATTACAAAAAGAACATATGTACGTTTAAAAAACTCACTTTCCCAGTTAATCCACTGAATTCCCCAAAAAAAAAAATCATTAAAAGTGATTACTGAAAATTACTCGCGTGTCCTCATTTGAGATAGGTCCGCATGAAGAATCCTAATAAAAAACAAACTTAATTTGTTTTTTCCGGTCTCAAAGAACAAATCCCTAAATGCAACCAAAGCGGTTTTAGCTACAGCAAAATTCTGTTAAAAAATTCAATTTGATGACAAAAACGAAAAGCTTCATGAATGCAACAGTGGGAAACAGAAAAATGGATGCAGGAAGTACCAAAAGATATTGCAAGCACTTAAAGTACCTTACATTCGCATCTGTTTTGATAAAATAGAGGTTTGTAAAAAACGAAGAACTGAGCTCACTTGGCATTTTTCATTACCGTATGCAATTTTCTACATCTCTAACTGACTTCTGGCTCCAACACGACCGGAAAATGGATACGCATTTGTGACAGCTTAGGAGGTCACCCTAAGCTTTTAAATGTTAAACGAGCACAAAAATTTCCTGGTTAATGCATGTACATACATTATGTACATTGTATGTGTGTAAGTGAACATTTTGTCGTGAGACTGCTTTTTTCGGTGAGCGCTGGAGACGATAAAGAACTGTTATATTTCTAGGTGGGAAATGTAATAATAATATTTCCGGTTCTAAAGCGGATTTAAAGGACATTTGCAGTGAAAAAGATGTGAAAATTAGCTTCACGGAGCAGAAGGAGATTAGAATGGAAAATGCTTTAAATTTCTCTTTCTAAGTTCAGGAAGATTGAAAAATGTATGGAGTTTTTCACCATACAAAATAATACATTTCGTAGCGAAGTTAAAAAAAAAAGAATGGAGAAGTTAAAAGCTGCCTCGGAGAGCGCTTCCTTCGTGACTCTCGCAGGCGGTGAAAATTTTAAATTCATCAAGGTTCGGTGCTTTGTTGCACCCTTGAGGCTTCAAACTACGTAGCTCAGTCCAAAACACTTACCACTTACCCACTGCGACTAAATGCTGTTTTGCTTATCTGCTGCTAATTACAAAATTCTTCATAAACTGATCGACCAATTTATTCCCTGTATCGCTCATTGTATGTATTGCCTCTAGTGCGCTTGTATTAAGCTTAAAAATATAATTAATTTAACTTTAATCTTGACTTTGATTGATCTAATGAAAATGTAAAATTATATCTTGGTACTGTCCGTTATACAGTATACTCGCGATAACGTGAACACCGGCTAACGTGAATACCCGCTTTACTTTACATTAACTTCTCTAAAACGTGCACAAATTATTTAGAGCCTTCATAACTTGCTCACGTTTTAGAGTGAACAATTATTTTTGTCTCAAAAAGAACAGTATATTAACGAGTTTGAGGCAACACGATCTGCATTTTAACTTGAAATTCATTGTGCAAATCCTTATCCAGCATATTATTCGTGTATGAATTTCAGTCTGTCGCAAAGCACATATGTTAAAAATTAAACATTCGCAAACATGAACAGTGCCGTAAACGTGAACCAGCTTGGTTTTTAATGGTACTGGTTTTCGCGAGTGTACTGTAAAAGTTTACTTTAAAACTCTGAAGCGGAAACCAATCTCCCACAATGTGAGTTTCATATTAGGCCTCGAAGTTAAAGGCGTATATTCTTCTTTCATGGACAGGGGCGTATGTGGCTTAAATACACGAATATTATTGAATTACATGCAATAAGAATTAGAATTATAAAAAAAATGATTTATTTATGAAAAACAAAATATAAAGGGTCTTCCAATAGGGACTTCCGAACTTTGACAGTTGATAGCGGCCATACTGTTGAAGCTTCATCTGTCAAATTGGCTGTCATTTATTCAGTCTGTTTTGCCAAATCACTATAGACCTTTTAACGACTTGACGTTTACCGACAAAATTGCTGTGTTGTGCACTGTGGCGACCGTGTTTTAAACGATCGAAGTGTGTGGAAGAAAGTTTCTTGTACTACGAAATCGCAGTGTTTTTGTAATTTTAAGAAACTTTAAACGTAGATATTAGAAGAATATACAATTACAATTTCTGAAAAAAATGTATCTAGATTTGATGTAATGGACAGTCAAACCCGCCATAATCAAGTTATTCAAATATATTGGTGAATTTCTCCTGAATGAATTATTTTTTCACAAAGATTCTTAATCCACCATCTTGCTATAGTAGATTTTAGTAAGTTTCACTAAAAAAATTAATCCTCCGCTTAGTATATCCAGCATAGTGGAGCAATTCGCGTCCTGCACGATCGCCAGAATTCACAAAACAACACTTTTCTCGGAATTTTTGCTCCAGGCATTCCGGTTTTTTTTACTAGAAATAACTGTTCATATGTGCCAATAACGAAAATGCTCACAAAACACAAAGTTACAGACTTTAAAAGGGCTAATCAAGCTATTTTAGGACATTCGGGGCCTTTTCCACCCACAAAAATTAAATACGAGTAAGATGGATGCTGGTGGCCTCGCAAACAACTACATTACCGACAAAAAATCACTTGTGACAAGGAAATTAAAAGGTCTATGGACAGATATAGCATTCAACAACACGTGCAAATAATAAAATTGATTTATCTAAATGGGTGTTCCGTTCGGGCAAAGTTCCGCGCGCTTCGCCCATTTTACGGTCGTCATAATCGTCCTTCCGAGAGGACTATTCGCAGTGTGGAGGATAAATTTGAGTCCACTGGTTCAGTAAACGATCAACCAACACCCGTCGTACGTACGTCGACGAAACGCAAGATCTGCCGAAAACATCGCCGCTGTCCGTGAGAGTGTGCAGGAGAATCCGAGGCAGTCGATTTCGCGTCGCTCACAAGAACTCGGCCTTTCGCAGACCACAACTTGGCGAATTTTACATCGTGACTTGGGCCTGCACCCGTACAAAACTCAACTGACCCAGGAGCTGAAGGTAAACGACCATAGACAACGACGTGTGTTTTCTGAATGGGCTCTGGAGTAGTTGGAAACTGACCCTAGTTTTCATCGAAAAATCATCTTCAGCGATTAACCCCATTTCTGGATGAATGGGTACGTCAACAAACAAAATTGTCGAATTTGGGACGATATCAATCCACGTGAATCCAAGAGCGTCCAATGCATCCCGAAAAAGTCACTGTTTGGTGTGGATTTTGGGCTGGCGGCGTCATCGGTTCATATTTCTTTGAGAACGACGTTGGCCAGGCCATCACCTATAGCGACTGCTATATGTAGGTCGATGATTACCAATTTCTTTTGGCCTGAATTGGATGATATGGACACCAACGACATGTGATTTCAACAGGACGGCGCTACGTGCCACACAGCTCACGCCACATTGGAAATTCTGCACGAGCGATTCGAGGGCATGGTCATCTCAAGTGAAGGTGATGTCAACTGGCCACCGAGATCGTGCGATTTAACCCCGTTAGACTTTTTCTTGTGGGGTTTTCTGCAGTCGCAAGTCTATGCGAATAAGCCACAAACCACAGCGGCCTGATTTATGCGCCAGAGTTATGGAAAATTGGACATTTTAGATGCGCGCCACCCAGAGAAACCGCGGCGCAGATTTGAACGATGTTATGTTCCATACATAATGGCGTCGATAGGCCTTTCAAACGAATAAAAAATATCGATAGTATCCCACACACACTTTGTTTTATTTTAATTAAAAGATAGGAAGCGCTTCAAAGTTTGATTGCTGGCATCAAAATGCTTTCGGGATAAACGCAAATACTACTAATGCGATTGACATAAAACTTATAGGTATAAAATTAACATAGGCCATAGAGTATGCACATATGTTGTATAGTTATTGAGATATTGAGGTTTTAAAGTTTGACCATTTATAGAATACGCTACTGTAGCCCAGCACATCGGTTCGTGATCGTGATCGTTCGTATGTTGTTTCTGTTTTGCCCAGTTGTACAAGGGTAGTTTTATTTTCATTTTTTCTTTGTTTGTATCTTTGGTTCTGTGGAAGTTTATTATGTACTAGCGGCCCTCCCCGGCTTTGCACGGGTACAACTAATTTATTTGATTTTTATTTTTGGGTATGTTTCCCTATATTATAGTCATTTTTTAATTAACAAAAATAAAATAACGTAAAACAGCTACGGCTACGAAGCTATCAAGCGCTCGTTTCTCGCCACGGTTGCGCTGTAACATCCAATCCATAAGCACAATGAAAAGGAGAGGTGACGAAAAGCATTCCTGACGAAGGCCAACGCTCGCAGTGGAAGAGGTCGATGTAACGCCGTTTACCCGAACACATCTCCTACAGTTTGTGTATAGAGATCGAATGGCCTCCAAATGAGAACCGTTAATCCCACACTCCTCCAGAATTTACCACGAGGGACCCGATCATTACTCTCGTGACACACCCAGGCCTTTAATGAAGAGCCGTTTTACTTCCTCTTCCCTCATGGCCTTGTGCATTTCTGGCCAGATTTCATAAACCTCAGCACATTTGATCGCAAAAGTCACCTGCTCTACAATGCTGTAGGACTATTATCCGTCCTACTCAGTCTGCCATCCAATCCCTGTTCGAGATTGATCAGCTTTGAAAAATGCTCACCACATCTACGCAAGATATCCTTCTCATCGGAAAAAAATAAACCGTCTTTGGATTTAACTCCTTCAATGATATTAAACTGCCATCGTCTGAGACGACATATGGCCTGCCAGAACTCCTTGTTTGCACATCTGTGATCTCGATCCAATGTAAAAAGCATTCTTGTGTAAATCCTCACCTACGCAACTGAAAGTTTCTTATCTCAGTTTCCCCTCAACGTGCGCCAACACACCGCACCGATCGTCATCATAATACGCATTCCTACAAACGTACATACATATGTACTTCTGTTTACTTTCAAAACCTTTTAATTCTTCCTCCCCTACGGATCTAATCCTACTAATAAAGGGTTTTTCAATAGGGACGCTACAAAAGTAGAGCGACAAGGACAGCAAACGACGCCATATTTTTCTTGCGGTTTTTTGACATTTCTCTTCAGTAAGGTTTGCCATTTCATGATGGAAAGATATACGAGCCAACAACGAGTCGAAATTATTAAAATTTACTATCGAAATTCGGAGTCAGTGGCCTCAATGTTAAGAGCGCTACGTCCAATTTATGGTCGTCATAATTTCTGGCTGGATGGCTTCGTCAATAAACAAAATATGCAGTATTGGTCAGGCAGCAATCCACACGTTCTCCATGAGTCATCATTGCATCCCGAAAAAATTACGGTTTGGTGTGGTTTATGGGCCGGCGTCGTCATTGGGCCGTACTTCTTCCGTGATGATCAAGACCGGCACGTTACTGTGAATGGGGATCGCTACCGTTCAATGATAACCGAATATTTTTGGCCCCAATTGGATGATATGGACTTGGAGGACATGTGGTTCCAACAGGACGGCGCCACAAGCCACACAGCGAATGTCACAATCAATTTATTGGAAACCAAGTTTGGAGAACGTGTTATCTCACGAAATGGTCCAGTCGCTTGGCCGAATCGGTCGTGCGATTTGACGCCGTTAGACTATTTCCTGTGGGGCTACGTCAAGTCTATGGTCTATGCCAACAAGCCAGCGACGATTGATGAACTTCGTACGAATATCGAACATGAAATTGCAGCAGTATCGGCCGATTTATGCTTGAAAACCGTCGAAAATTGGGTTCAGCGTCTGGACTTCTGCAAGCGTGCCCGTGGTGGCCATGCAAAAGAAATCGAGTTCCATACATAATGGCATTGAATGTACTTTTACAGGAATAAAGAATTTTATTGATATCCAAAACCGTTTTTGTTTTATTTAAAAAAACTTTTGTAGCGCTCTTATTGAAAAACCCTGTATAATAAAGAGGAAGAGTTTGATTGCTGGCATCGAAATGCTTTCGGGATTAACGCAAATACTACTAATGCGATTGACATAAAACTTATAGGTATAAAATTAACATAGGCCATAGAGTATGCACATATGTTGTATAGTTATTGAGATATTGAGGTTTTAAAGTTTGACCATTTATAGAATACGCTACTGTAGCCAACAGCACATCGGTTCGTAATCGTGATCGTTCGTATGTTGTTTTTGTTTTGCCCAGTTGTAAAGGGTTTTGCAATAGGGACGCTACAAAAGTAGAGTGACAGGGACAGCAAACGACGCCATCTTTTTCTTGCGGTTTTTTGACATTTCTCTTCAGTAAGGTTTGCCATTTCATGATGGAAAGATATACGAGCCAACAACGAGTCGAAATTATTAAAATTTACTACCGAAATTCGGAGTCAGTGGCCTCAACGTTAAGAGCGCTACGTCCAATTTATGGTCGTCATAATCGTCCTAGCAGATCAACAATTGAGCGTCTAGTGGAAAAATTTGAATCCACAGGCACAGTACAAAATGTTCCCGTGCCAGTGAGACAAAGAAGTGCCCGTAGTGTCGAGAATATTGCTGCCGCTGAGGCTTCAGTTGCAGAAAGCCCAAATGTGTCTCTCACACGTCGTTCTCAAGCGTTGGGCATCTCTGTGACGTCGTTGTGGCGAATTTTGCGAAAAGATCTTGGCCTACATCCTTACAAGATTAAATTGACGCAAGAACTGAAGCCGCTTGACCACCAGAAGCGTCGTATGTTCGTGAATTGGGCTGAGCAACAACTTGAAAATGATTCGGATTTTCATCGAAAAATCATCTTCAGCGATGAGGCTCATTTCTGGCTGGATGGCTTCGTCAATAAACAAAATATGCGGTATTGGTCAGGCAGCAATCCACACGTACTCCATGAGTCATCATTGCATCCCGAAAAAATTACGGTTTGGTGTGGTTTATGGGCCGGCGGCGTCATTGGGCCGTACTTCTTCCGTGATGATCAAGACCGGCACGTTACTGTGAATGGGGATCGCTACCGTTCAAGGATAACCGAATATTTTTGGCCCCAATTGGATGATATGGACATGGAGGACATGTGGTTCCAACAGGACGGCGCCACAAGCCACACAGCGAATGTCACAATCAATTTATTGGAAACCAAGTTTGGAGAACGTGTTATCTCACGAAATGGTCCAGTCGCTTGGCCGCCTCGGTAGTGCGATTTGACGCCGTTAGACTATTTTCTGTGGGGCTACGTCAAGTCAATGGTCTATGCCAACAAACCAGCGACGATTGATGAACTTCGTACGAATATCGAACGTGAAATTGCAGCAGTATCGGCCGATTTATGCTTGAAAACCGTCGAAAATTGGGTTCAGCGTCTGGACTTCTGCAAGCGTGCCCGTGGTGGCCATGCAAAAGAAATCGAGTTCCATACATAATGGCATCGAACGTACTTTCACAGGAATAAAGAATTTCATTGATATCCAACACCGTTTTTGTTTTATTTAAAAAAAACTTTTGTAGCGCTCTTATTGCAAAACCCTGTACAAGGGTAGTTTTATTTTCATATCTCTTTGTTTGTATCTTTGGTTCTGTGGAAGTACATTATGTATTAGATCCGTAGGGGAGGAAGTATTAAAAGGTTTTGAAAGTAAACAGAAGTACATATGTTTGTACGTTTGTAGGAATGCGTATTGTGATGACGATCGGTGCGGTGTATTGGCGCACGTAGAGGGGAAACTGAGATAAGAAACTTTCAGTTGCGTAGGTGAGGATTTACATAACAATGCTTTTTACATTGGATCGAGATCACAGATGTGCAAACAAGGAGTTCTGGCAGGCCATACGCCGTCTCAGACGATGGCAGTTTAATATCATTGAAGGAGTTAAATCCAAAGACGGTTTATTTTTTTCCGATGAGAAGGATATCTTGCGTAGATGTGGTGAGCATTTTTCAAAGCTGATCAATCTCGAACAGGGATTGGATGGCAGACTGAGTAGGACGGACAATAGTCCTACAGCATTGTAGAGCAGGTGACTTTTGCGATCAAATGTGCTGAGGTTTATGAAATCTGGCCAGAAATGCACAAGGCCATGAGGGAAGAGGAAGTAAAACGGCTCTTCATTAAAGGCCTGGGAGTGTGTCACGAGATCTGGTCCCTCGTGGTAAATTGTGGGATTAACGGTTCTCATTTGGATGCCATTCGATCTCTATACACAAACTGTAGGAGATGTGTTCGGGTAAATGGCGTTACATCGACCTCTTCCACTGCGATCGTTGGCCTTCGTCAGGAGTGCCTTTTGGCACCTCTCCTTTTCATTGTGTTTATGGACTGGATGTTACAGCGCAACCGTGGCGAGAAACGGTTCGCATTGTAAGACTTAAGGACAAACCATCTGCTTTTCGCTTGGATCCATCTGAACTGAACTTCAGCGAACGCTTGATAGCTTCGTAGCCGTAGCTGTTTTACGTTATTATATTTTTGTTAATTAAAAAATGGCTATAATAAAGCGAAACATACCCAATAACAATAATCAAATAAATTAATTGTACCCGTGCAAAGCCGGGGAGGGCCGCTAGTCTATACTAATTCAATAAGCTCGGTTTTAACTATTTGATATTCATAAACATATTTTTGACTATGTACTCGTATATCTAGTATCGACTTTAGACTCAAACACCAAAATATTTTACGAGAAATCTAATACATTTTAGGACTTTTGTGTGAATTTTTTGTATTCAGGAGGAATCTGCCAGAATTAATTTACGAATATTGAAGAGGCTTGAGAGTATATGATGCTTAGTACAATTTCCTTTCAATTTAATTCAAATATGTATTATAGCGCTTCCATATCAAGTTAAAATACATATTTATTAAATTGCTTAAAGATATTATGTATTTTGTCATAAATACATGATTTGTTCTAATATTTTTTCTATATTAGTTTTAGTCAAAAAACTAATCATGATTGAAATTGATGACTAATTAGTCATGATTGATGACTCCATTTAGTCGTTCTAGTGATTCCATGAGCATTGAAGCCAATTGGGGAGCTCTAGTAACCAATAAAATCTTTGTCGAGAACAGTAAAGGTTACGAAAATCGCGTTTCGATTCCAATTGTCGCCTGTTCAGATGCTCTTGCCTGATCAATGATAGCTGATAACTTGGAAGATGATGACATTTTCATTGACAGCAACACCATACTAGATATTGCCTCCATATCTGCCGATTCAATCACTCATAAATGACTTTAAGAAATCAAATCTGACAATCGCTTATAGCCGACTTTAATTTTTATAATAGACATTCAGCTCAATTTAAATTTAAAGTCGGCTATAAGTTAAAAGTAGACTATAAGATGACAATTTTCCAACTGAAATCAAAGTTGAAAAACCCGTTACCCTTTAACGACCTACATATTTTCTTAAAAAATTCACATTTGACCACTGGAAAAATAGGAAATAAGGACAGAAGATAATAGAACGCGTAAACAAATATTTGTGTAAATAGTGCCCGCTAAATCACGGAAAAGTGAAATAAACGTGCAGTGCGTGTATCCGTTTACACGTGCAATAATGAGCCCTACTTCATAAATACATATGTATGTATGTGTGTGTGCACGTATCTCCTACCAAGCATTAGCAACAGAAAGGAAAATTAGCGACCCTAATACAAGTTTTATTTCTTTGTCAACTTCAAATCAAACTTTTATAATGAACATCTGTTTCTCTGGTGAATTTCAATTTCTTAATAATATTGCCAAACAAAGGAGACTCTAAGATATTCAACGTGATTTCAATAAACAAAGTTTTCGCGAAGTTATGCATTAAATACCTAGGCCGGACCATCGCCCATTCTACACATAAGCAAATCTTTAACAATAACAATAACAGCCGACTATGGTTTCCGTTGCTCATTTTAGGGATTCAGAAAGAACCAGCAAAAAAGAAGAAAAAAACTTCTATCATACATAAGAGACATTTGCTGGGCAGCCTGGAGCACCCACTTACCACTTGGCGGTATCGTCTCGATGACATTATGGCGAGGGATTATTTGTGCGGGAAAACAAAAATGAAATAATACCCGAATAATCCCGCAAAAATTATGATATTAAACAGGCGAGTTCTGTGCCAGTTGTACGAGTATCTGTGGGGGCAGTATAGCAATAGAACTAAGCCGCTTTCGGGTATACCACAAAATAGATTTAACTTTAAATCACGAGGATAAGGTAAAGTACTGCTAATCGCAGTATACTCATGCTAGTTGGGCGTATTTTGCAGAATTGCTGATGGCGATTCTGAGGTTATTTGCCAGAGACTACGGCTTGAAATGAAGTGTTTATTACGTGTTTGTTGGGAGGTAGATGGGGAGTGGTTTTTCCGTTTGAAGTTAGGCCAAAAACCGACAGATGACGGACAGTAATTGCGGCATAATAAGCAGATTCATGGTGCTTAGGTGATTCCGTGGGTTGGACGAGTGTTTTTTTTTTATTAATGTCTAAGGATTTGTAGATTTCGGATGCGCATTATATGAAAATATTATTTTAGTCTTCTGCTTATTATTGAGGATATTAAGTATTGATTTTTCTCCTATTTCGGGGTGTTGATTTATTCGTTTTTAGTAATAAACTTTATCATTGGTATTATTAAGGATTACAATAGAAATTACGCATTCGACCCTAATTTAAGAAGTACTTAGTTTTTTGAATACGACCGAAAGGTTCAGTAAGTGTAAAGTGACTGTCCTTTTAAAATAATGCTATACTTCTTCATACAGTAGTATTACTTCTTCGGACACCATATCATTTTCTATAGAAGAGCCAGCGGCGGATGCATATATGGCATAAAAAAGGACTAGGAAATGTAGTAATAAGGACATAACAATTTTATATTTAAATAAAACACATCATAATTGAGATATCGAGCTGGAATTTATTCCAGGTGTAGTACACATGTTAAATTTAAGTATGGATTTCGAAATCGTTCCTTTGACCACCGCGAGCACGTTTGCCAATTTTCCACCACTCTTCCACACATATCGGCCGGAACGTTGCCAAATTCGCGTTCGATATTGTTCCTGAGCTCCTCAAACGTTGTTGGCTTGTTAGAATAAACCAACGACTTATGGTAACCCCATGAAAAGGAATCCAATGGGGTTAAATTGCATTCGACCGGACCATTTCTCGAGATTGCACAATTACCGAACTTCCCCTTCAATAGATAAATTGTTTGACCAGCTGTGTTTTATGTGCCAACATCTTCTTGGAACCTCTTATGTCAACATATGTCAAGTCCATCCAATTCTGGTCAAAAATAGTCTTCCAACATGGCACGGTAGCAATCTCCATTTTCATTGACGAAAATATACGATCCAATCACGCCTTTTGTGTTTGTTTTTTTCGGCGAAAAAAATAAAAATGGTAATCAACATTCCTATTTGAAGTAATCAGGAATCTAATGGTCCGACCAAAAATTAAATAAAAAAAAAAAACAAAACGAAACATCTTTTGACATGAAGAAGCTTATCCATACTAATATTATAAATGCGAAAGTGTCTTTGTCTGCTACGTTTTCACGGCTAAACCGCTTAACCGATTTCGATGAAATTTATTACGGAGATAGCTTAAGCTTAGGGAATGAACATAGGCTATACATTTTCAAAATCCGGCCATTTTTCGAAAAACTCACTTTTTTGAGTAATTTTACAAGGAACTCGGAAAAACTTACTAAAGAAAACGTGTAAATATTAATTTACTCTACAAATAATACTAACATTATGTATAGCCACGCTTACTTTCTAGGAGCACTTTTCTTAAAATAATTGTTTTTTGCCTATTTCCTTAGAATACCAGTTCTTACGAACACTGACTCATTAACGCCCAGCCCAAACCTTTGTGCCTAGAAATCTGAAATTTTCTACAGAGGTTCCCTTTATCATGTTTACAAGGAATAAGGAAGGACATTTCGAAATTCGGCTTCTACAAGGTGTTATAGATATTATTAAAAAAAAAATTTAAATTGGATTTTGGAATTGAAATTTGGTGGGTTAATTCTAGAACAGAAATAATTGAACAGGTGCTTTACCGTTTTTCAAAATGATAACTGTGGGCCAAGATACAGGACTTTAAAGTTTGGCCATTTATAGTAATGCGCAACCGTAGTCAGCGGCACATATCGTTTCGTGGTCGTGTGTTGTTTTTTTGCTCGGTACAAGGGCAGTTTTTTTTTTCATTTTTCTTAGTTGCTGTTTTTTCTCACTCATCACGATATCTACATACATATGTTCATATGTACATATATGATGGAAATATGTATTTTTGTTGTTGTCGGATTTACTTGAAACTTAACACGAATATTCTACAATACACAATTTTGCAAAAGTTTGTAGGAAATCATATGCACACCCTTCGGGATAGGGGCTTGAATAGAATATACCCGAGGTAAGGTATGCCTGTCGTAAAAGGCGACTGAAATCCAAATCGTTTAAACTTTTCACAAAAGTTATTTAAAAAACGTATGCAATGAACAAAACAAAAGATTTTAATACCCCAGGTGGTACGCCATGTAAACTGGTAAATCCACCCTTCTCGGAGGTCGGTCCCACGGATTCTAGGGGGGGGCCATTTGTTGCTCATCGATAACCCTTTTGGAAAAGGTAAGAGGGTAGAGAGAACACCCCCATCTCATACAATAGACGAAAACAAAAACCTAAAGGCTAAATATTCTAAAGCCTGCGAAGAAAGAGATGGATTTAAGCAACTAAGCGAGACATTAATTAAAGAAATTGATAGTTTAAAGCAAGAGTTGCAAATGTTGAAACAACAGATCAACAGTGAAAATATAGAAAAAGCTAAAGTTGTAGAGTTTAAAACTGATGAAGAAGAGCTACTTAGAGAGACAGAAGGGAAACTTAAAAACGGGAACAAAAATAAAAAAAGGAAAATGAGTTCATCACCAAAAATCTCATCTCCGAAAGAAACCTACCAAGTTACGGAATATGTCTCAAACAAAGAAAATATAACTCAAAAGTCAGCCAAACCTCCACCAATTATTGCACTGCAAATAACTAAGTATGAAAGCTTAGTTAGGTTAATGGAGGAAAATAAAATTAAAGCTAATACAGCGTTATTAAATAGTAATGACATTAAAATTAATGTAGCTGAAGAGGAGTCCTATAGGAAACTTACAAAATTACTTAACCAAAAAAGGGTGCAATGGTACTCTTATGAAAGCAAACTAACAAGACAAATTAAGGTTATTGTAAAAAAATTACACTTTTCTTGCTCACCAGAGAATATAGTAGCAGATCTAAAAAGGAAAAACTTTAAGATACTGGAAGCTGTCAATATGCTAAAATTTAAAAGCAAAGTACCGCTTCCAGTGTTTATGCTTTCTTTTGAGCACGATGAAAACATCAAAAAGATATACGAAATTAAAGATATCCTTGGAATGAAGGTAGAGATTCATGCTATGAGGAAATCAAAATTAGTCCCGCAGTGCAAGAACTGCCAAAAGTATGGACATACACACAAGTACTGCAGCTCTCACCCAAGATGCGTTAAGTGTGCAGGAAATCACCATACGAAAGACTGTATGAAGAAAAAAAAGGAACCAGCAAAGTGTGCTAACTGCAACGAAAAGCATCCAGCCAACTATAGAGGCTGCTTGGTTGCAAAACAGATTCAACGGGCAAAAAACAAAAAATATAAACAAACACAACCAAACTCAAAAAAGGACGAACCTAAAAGAATAAAGGGCGTGCAACCGAGAACACAAATAGAAGTACCCAAAGGCCAAAAAAATATCAAAAAGGACGTAAGACCAAAGACAGGGACGGGTACAGAAATGACATATGCTCAGGCTGCATTAAAAAACGCAGAAAAAACAATAAACACAACAGAAGTAAAATCAAATGTTAGTATGGAAACTTTCATGCAAAAAATCCTAAACAGAATGGAAAATATGGAAAAAAGTAATAAAGCTATACTAGAAAGAATATTATTCCTTGAGAGGAAAAGCAGCAATAAAAAGGCTGCACACAAAAGACAAACATGATGGATAACATAAAAATTCTAGAATGGAATGCTAATGGTATCGAGAATCGTAAAGAAGAAATTCAAGTAATTCTCGACATGAACCAAATAGATATATGTCTTGTCTCAGAGACACACTTTAAGACCCAGACAAATTTCAAACTGCAAGGGTACGAACTATATCACTCACCACATCCCCATAATTCGGCTAAATGCGGGGCTGCAGTTATAATAAAACAGACGATCGATCACCATATAGAAGCTAAATTCCAATCATGTGCGATTCAAGGAATATCTATAAATATAAAAACGAAAATTGGGCAAATATCAGTTGCATCAATTTATTGCTCTCCCAGCTATAATCTAAAAAAAAATGATTTTAGAAGTCTGTTCCGCATATTTCACAGTAGATATATCGCAGGTGGAGATTTTAATGCCAAAAACAAGTACTGGGGATCTAGATTGACAAATACTAGAGGAAGAGAACTATATGAAGTGATAAAAGAAACTGGCGGCAAATATCACTCAACGGGAAAACCTACCTATTGGCCAACAGATAGGAATAAAACCCCAGATCTTGTCGACTTTTTTGTAACAAAAAATATCTCGTCGAACAGTATAAAAGTAGAAGAAGGGCCAGATCTTGACTCAGATCATTCCACAATACTTTTGACACTTGGCGACAAAATCATTAACAAAGAGGATAGACCAAGACTAACTAATAAGCTGACTGATTGGAACTACTTCCGACAGAAACTTGAGGATAGTACTCATCTCTTAGAAACTATTGAAACAAAAGATCAATTGGAAGAGGCAGTACAAACACTTACAGTTAACATCCAAAAAGCTGCATGGGCTGCAACACCCATAACTAAAATCAAATTCCAACAAAACTCTTATCCAAACAAAATATGTGAAATTATTGCGGAGAAGAGAAGAGCTAGAAAACGTTGGCAACAAACAAGGGCGCCATGCGACAAAACAGTACTCAATAATCTAGTCGGTAAATTAAAAAGATCGGTGAGAGAACATAAAAATGAGTCTCTTAAAACCTATCTTTCCAGTCTTACGAATGACGCTAGTACCGAATACTCACTTTGGAAGGCAACGAAGAAAATGAAAAGGCCAATAGCACACATTCCACCGGTTAAAAACAAAGATGGTAACTGGGCAAAAAGTAACAAAGAAAAAGCGAATCTATTTGCTGAGTACCTGGAAGGCGTCTTCCAACCGTATGAAGACAAAGACTGCCAAGAAACGGAAGAAGTGTGTCAAGAGGAAAGACATATTCTACCAGTTACTGCGAAAGAAATTGCCAAAGAAATAAAAGAAGGGATTAATACAAAAAAAGCCCCGGGATTTGATTTAATAACGGGAGAAATCCTTAAACAATTCCCAAAAAAAGGCTTGAAGAAACTAGCGCAGATTATAAATGCTGCATTCAGGATAAGGCATGTACCTAGCATGTGGAAAGTTGCAGAAGTAATTATGATACCGAAACCAGGCAAACCACCTAGTGAAGTCACCTCCTATCGCCCGATATCAATTCTACCTATGTTGTCCAAACTATTTGAAAAGATGATAATTAAACGTCTGCATAAAATAATCGAAGAAAAATCTCTAATCCCAAACCATCAATTCGGATTTAGAAATAATCACTCCACGATTGATCAAGTGCATAGAATAACTGATAAAATCGAAAAAGCATTTGAAGAAAAAAAGATATGCTCTACTATATTTCTCGATATAGCACAAGCTTTCGATAAAATATGGCACAATGGACTGATCCATAAATTGCAAAAACATCTTTCTAAGCAATACGCAGAAATTTTAGAATCTTATATATCACAGCGATATTTTAGAATTAAACAAGAAAATGAATACTCCACGTTGAGGGAAATAGAAGCTGGAGTACCACAAGGTAGTGTGCTAGGGCCTCTTTTATACCTTCTGTTTACTAGCGATCTGCCAGATAGTGATGGAACAACCGTGGCAACATTTGCAGATGATACTGCTATCCTTGCTGTTGGCGAAAATGTTGAAGAAGCGACAAAAAAGCTGCAGAAGGCTGTAAATAATATATCGAAATGGACCAAAAAGTGGCAAATTAAACTAAATGACCTAAAGTCTGTTCATATCAACTTTACGAATAAAAATGTTCAGCATATCCCAGTATTCATAAATGGTAATGAAGTAGAATATGCAAACACAGCCAAATATCTAGGGATGACCCTAGATGCAAAACTGCGCTGGAAAACGCATGTGAAGAAAAAAAGAGAAGAACTAAATATGCGCTACAATAAAATGTATTGGCTAATCGGGAAATACTCTTGTCTGTCCAGCTACAATAAATTACTGCTTTATAAGCAAATATTAAAACCAGTATGGACCTACGGGCTTCAGTTGTGGGCATGCACATGCAAAACAAATCTACAAATAATACAAACATTCCAAAGTAAAGTACTACGTAACATAGTAAATGCACCTTGGTACATAAGAAACGCTGATCTACATAGAGACCTTAAAGTTGAAATGATTGAAGAGGAAGTAAAGAAAGTAGCCAATAGACATAGACTTAGGCTTTTCAGCCACGTTAACGTAGCAATGACAGAATTATTAAATACTGACAATCTGACTAGAAGATTAAGAAGAGTAAAACCTTTCGAACTAGCTAGTTAACCAAAAAAAAATAAAAAATTAAAATTAAGTAATTAAATAAATAAAACAATAGTTAACCGTCCACAGGCGATTAACATAATTAACACAATCCATTGAATACATATTTATGTATACGAAAGACAAATTGCTGATTAGTCTAACGACTAGGTGCAATAATTGGAAAGGCTGGCTTCTCCCCCCCCTGTGATGAAATGGCAAGATGGCCGTACCGCAGGGATAAGGTGAAGAAGGGAGAAGGGGTTAGTGGGTAAAAATCCCACACTGTTACTGAGTACGGGCTCAGTTTCGTCTTTTGAAGATTACCACCTCCCAGCGCAAAAAAAAAAAAAAAAATATGCACATGTATGTACATATGTATGTATGTATATTCTTGATAAATCTGTTGTGGGCCATAGCTTCCACAGGTACTGCAGCTACCTTGATTGTAGAAGACATGGCGGGTTACTCTACCCTCTCAAAGCTTCTCAACCTAAGTCATTCTGAGTCTACACTTTGTAACATCTCAAAGCAGAATGACTTGGATCAGGTGCTTCGGGAAGCCAAAGTTATAGTGTATGATGAGTGTACCATTGCTCATAGAAAGGTATTGAGGATCGTAATAGGACGCTCCGACAGGGCTTTTGGCTGGTGGCTTCATACAGACCAAGCAGTTTGTTGTCCCACGGGGAACACGACAAATGGAGTGAAGGCCTTATATCAAAATCCTGTCATTGAGAGTTAACAAACATTCATGTCCATCTTCAACATGACTTGAGGGCAAAGGAGTTTTCTAACTTATTTCTTTATATTGGCGATGGAAAGAGGAAAGAATAAATATACCAAGTAACCCTTGGTATGGCGATATTATGGGATATATGATTATTTTCACTGGTAGAATATAATGTACCTAAACTTTCCTTAGTTTGGAGTTCATGGCTGAGCTATTTCAGAGCTATTTTCACTCAAATAAACGACTCAGCAAACAGTATCAACAATTTTCTGCTGGAGAAGTTGTCAACTGAGAATATAAAGTATGAATCTCTGGTCTCGGAAATGAGACTCGAGGATGCTGTATAGTATTGCATGCTTTCGATCCACCAGAAAACCCACGCCACATCCTCAACTTCAAAGTTGTTATCGAAACCAGGATTTTCAGAGTCAATCAGAGAAAACCCGTCTTAATCTATCACATTTCTCTGATCCCGTCAGACTACCACTTTGAGTTCAAACGTCTCCAATTTTCTGTTAAGGTTTGATGAACATCAATAAGATACATAGGCGAAGTTTGAAAGTGGAAAATGTGGATCTGAGGAGTGACAGTTTCTCGCATAGCGAGCTCAGAGCCAATTCAACTGACAGTCTGGTCATCCTCGAGCCGGAAAGAAAACCAGGAATGATGTTTAAAGGGATGCCTTAAAGAATTAATATGAGAAATTGAGAGTCTATACTTACTCATCAATGTCTTGAAACCTGGGGAAGGATATAGGGAACAATAAGACTTCTTCCACGCGGACGTAGTCGCGGGTATCAGCTAGTACATAGTAAAATTGTAGCCAGAAAAAAAAAGTTTGGGACAAATTGCGGTAGCTGTACCAAAAAAAAAAAATTAGCCCAAATGGCAGTAAGCGTCCGAGTAAATTTGCAACTGAAATATTTAAAAAAAATTCATAAATGTCTGGAGTTAAAATACTGGAAAACTTAAGGCTGAAAACACACCGGATCAGTCAAAACGTTTTTTGATTCACAGTCAACAAAACGTTTTTTATTACAACACGCACCAACCGAAATACAAAGTAACAAAACAAATTATTTCGCTTTTCTATTTCATTTGGTGTTGAGAAAAAACAAAACTGAGTTTCGGTAGCCTCTTCTACCCACAGGTTTTCAATAATAATTTTATTAGCATGATCTTTATCTTTACAATTGCATATTGGGCTTCTTGGCTCATTTACATGTAGAATAATAAATTCCCTTCGTCTAAGCCCATTTTCAATAAAAACTTTCAAATAAATAAAACGCCCGCGCAAAAAAAAAAAAACAGCAATAACGAAATTTTTGTTTCTACAAAACAAGAGTCCAGCTTTCGACAACGAAACATGTTTTCTATTTCGCCTTTGTTTTTTTGTTTTGCTGTTATTTGTTGCATTCGGTGTATGTTGCCCGTATGCAAACCCATGCATTTTCGACAACCAGTTACCAAACATATCGAATCAAAAACATGTGTTTTGTTTTGCTTGCTTTGGTTTTGGCTCTTATAAAGCAAATTATCCTTGTTTGATCAATCAAGTTGAAACGTTTTGACTGATCCGGTGTGTTTTCAGGCTAAGTAAAAGCTAAATCGTACATGTCCAACCACAAACGCTCCCAAATGTTTTTCATTTAAAACATTTCAGAGTATTTATGTCGCGAAGAATATAAGAAAGCGATTAAATTGTGAAAGAGTACATTAAAAAGCCACCTCAATTATTTTCAAAGATATTTTTGAATAAAATGGTCGGCGTTTTGTGTGTAAAAAACCGAGTAAAGCTTTCGATGTAAACAGAAAAGTGGAGCACGGTGGTGGCAGTTAGTGATGTGGGGTGTGAGGGGAGCCTCTGTTGTCCGGAATATTCAATTTGTTGAAGGGAAAATTAATAAATTTGATTATGTACTTAAATATATTGTGGTCGCCGTGGCTCAGTGGTTAGTGCGTTGGACTGCTGACCAAGCGGCGTGGGTTCAAGCCCCAGCCAGGAACACCGAACATTTTTCGCGGCACCACCTCTCGTCGGGGAATGACAAGCCCCCGGGAATATAATCTGTCATGAAAGACCTTCTCAATTCGCCGTTCGGAGTCGGCAATAAATTGTAGATCCCTTCCATTGGTGCAAACAATACAACACGCACAACATGAATGGTTGCGAGAAGCTAGGCTTTGGCTCATTCCGAGTTGTCGCCCCAGCTATTTATTTTTTTTTACTTAAATAGTCTAAAGAATAATTTGCAACCTACTGCTGCAAAATTGGGTCTCAGAAAGGATTTCTGCTTCGTCCACGATAATGATCCAAAACATTTCTCTGTTTTAGTTAGGGAGTGCGAGTGGCTGTTATAAATATGTATAATATGAAGAAAGTCCTCCCATGAATCATATCGAGCATATGTAAGTTCTGTGAGTGTAGAAATATAACTCATTCTCTCTCCCGCCCAAAACAGGGTACCACAATGGATTTTCATTGATCTAAGATTGACTGAGGAATTCGCTCTACTATTTTATTTACCCTTGTTACCTTACTTAACATAGTGTCTGGTCATATGTAGGTACAGTTTAAATATGTACACAGTAAGAATGGAAAACCAACAATGCACAAAGGCACAATGGGCACAGTGACTCCCGTGTTTCCATAAGCCTCATACTTTCGGGGTTAGAGACTACTCTTTGTCTGGAGAAACAATGCAATAGTAAGATTTCAAAACTTTTGTATACTTTGTCTGATTTATTCGGTTTGACTCTAATCCATACCTAAACTCTGTCCCACAAAAATTGTCAGTACAGGGAAGATAGGACGTTTGCCTCTCACTCTGGTTGCAAGAGCTTACATAAATCTGTCACTCTTTAAAGCTCTTTCAGGGTTACCGTAGTATGCATACAAATCGCCAGAAATCAGAGAGTAACAACCGTATGGTTACCATCTGCTGATTTAAACACAAAACAAGTTGTTGACGAAAAAAAAAATTAGTTATTTACAGAATGAACACCGACTCGATATTGGTGAAATTTTAATATTTTGTAGAAGGCATTTTTTCAAGTATTTTGATGTATCACAATATCACTATAAAGCACTTAATCTAATAAATATGATCACTTATAGAACTGTGACTGAATTGAATGCTTCAAAATCCCGCGCGAATAAACCTTCACTACAAAGTACAAAAACCGAAAAAAAATTAAACTGCATTTAAACGGGTTTCCCAGAACAACAAGAAAATAAAAAAAAATATTAAGCGGCAACACCCTCATATACTCAAATTCATTTATTTGTTCTCAAAAGCATAAAATTTCAAAGCTCTTTGACAAAATCCACAGAAAAAGTTGCAACTATTTGCGTTGACTGGATAACGGTTACTCTGTTTCGATGTACATATTTTCAGCACACACAGCGAGAGTTGATGACGACAACACGATCATTCTGCCCTCCGCTGTGTGGCAGACTGGTTATGGTGGGATGTGCTCGAATTTTGGGAGCATTACACAAAACAAAATCTATGTAAGTCAGTGGTTTGGTTTGTATTTCAGTGGCAATTTCTCTCATTGAGTGCCCGGAAAACATCTACCGGCACCAGTGTTTGAAAAAAAGCTCCCCCATAAGGTCTGTACTGACAATTTTTGTGGGACAGAGTATAGGTGCGAGCGGTCCAGTGTGACCGCAAAAATTCCTTTATAAATCTGTAATTGAAAACTAACTTAACCAAACTCAGGAACAATACGATCGCTCTATGAACGAATTCGAAAGAAAACCTAACAAAAACAAACATTCTACTGCGTTGCTCTCGCAAATGTTCATCTTTTCAACTAAAAACAATTTCGTAAATGTGCTCCAACACAATAACCAGAGCGAACTGCATTGCAATGAAACAATAATTTCAACCTGTCCACAATAAACTTTCATCCTCATTGTTCGTGTTGTTTGGTGAAAAATCTACACCATAACGATAACAAACCGGAAAATACACGTGTGTCCTCCTTCTCATTCTACCTATGTATATTCGTGTACCAAAAAAGGATACGAGGCAACTGTACCATGTGCAACAGACTGTCACAGCCAGTATGTGAAAGGGTCCCATTACTTTTCGCTTCATTACTTTCGAAAGTAGTAATGAGGTGAGCTGCTGCTTTTAATTTAACTTTCAGATACGTATCTACGAGTGAGTTTGATGATAATGATGGCTGCCAGACTGAGACTCTGGTACATATCACCAACATATTCCTCATCCACTCCAGGGTTTGTGTTTTCAATGGAGATATTGCATCGAATGTAGAAAACTATATTGCAGAGTTGGGGGAAAAACACATGCAACCACTGGCTAATGACGAAACATAATAATAAACCAACTGAGTATAGTCGAGGTTTGAGGTACAGGAAGAGCTTTCATTTCAATGTTGCCAAGTAAAGGCATCACTTCTGTGCTAATTTTTATTTGTACATAGGACAGTGATTCAGCGGGATAATATTTAGGCGTAGATTTAGAATAATTTTGATTAGCTAATTATAAAAATAGCTTGATTTTCTGAATTCGCTCTTGTCTTTGAGATAACAAAAAGAAAAAGTCGGTTGCGTCCTGCTTGCGTCCAGTATAGAAAACCGTTTGCACTAGACTTGCAAATTTGATCAGAGAACTAATCTTTGTCTTGGTGTTTAAGTTGTTTTCAAAAAAATGCTTGATAAGCTTGGTTTATAAAAGCATTAATGTTCCTTTGTTGTATCTGTTGACTAAAGAATATACTTATGTACGTATGTATGTATGTACGTATATGTAAATATGTGCAAACATATGTAAATAATTACACAGGTCTGCGATGAAAAAGTTTTCTGGATATTTTCACATGATATATACAGATTTTGGTCTGCTGATTCGGAATACGACCTCAAAAGTGCTCTATCACGTCAGGTTTGCGAGAAATTCTAACCTTAAAGTTGAAAAAACATATTTCAAAATGAATTTTGAAGGGAAAGAGTAGCGTTTTTAAATGCCGTAACGAGTTTTGACGACACAAAAAATAAATCGTCATGTAATGGCCTCAAGTAAAGCGAAAAATCTGTTTTTTTTTTACGTTTAATTTAGGATCTCTCGAAAAGCCGAAGATTTTTATCATAAATGGAACTCCGAAGATCCTATCAAAACGGCTGTTACGTGGACTCCGATTACTGATAAAAAGTTGATAGCTTTCTTTTTTTTGGAATTTTGCGTGTGATGAGTTCCCAGAAATCCAACTAACAGAAAGGAAGAGTTCTTATCTCTTTTCGTGCAACCATGTCTGTCAACCGATTCCAAAACATTTAACGCTTTATTTGTTTTGATAACCTGTTTATAAGAGCCATTCGAAAGTTCGAAGATAAGGAGATCATCAACTCGAGTCTGAGAGCCCTTTTCAGGCCTTATGAGAACATTACTGTGGACGAGCAGTTGTTTGGATTTATACATACATATAAGTTCACTCAATACATGCAATCAAAACCAGCAAAACATGGTATAAAGATCTGGTGGGTTTACGATGCCTCAACCTTTTATACGCTGAATGACCAAATTTACACCGGAAACGTAGAGATTGTGTGAGCGGATTGTGAAGGACATAGTTGCTCCCTATAAAAGTACCAATGATTTCCTTCACACTATATTACAAAAAGTATTTAATATTCACATAGATTCCTGTATCCACTCCGGTAGATACTATTAACTTACGTACATAATAAGACAAACAAGGAGAAAAAATGTGAAGAACTACTTTAAGAGCATTTTTTCACATTTTCTGCAATAAATCGAAAATTTAATTACTGAGTCGGAAACGCTTCCGGATTTGATGAAAACTCGCTGAGTTATTAGCAAATGAAAATCTAAATTATCTACCCGGGTAGATACTGGGTCATTCCACGAAGGTTCAACCGACGTTCTGAACGACCGCCCTCCGATTTGGCTCAAAATTGGTGAAATTACTCCTTGGAATGGAACAGGTTTTAATGCAAAAAAGTTTTTCAGAATTCGATATAGATTGCATGTAACGAAACTTCAAAAATTGGAAAAAATTCAAAATTCAAGATTTCTTCTATATTTCAAAAAATCATAATATTTGTTCTGCTTATCAGAACTTAATGAAATATACCTCATTGAATTCAGGAAGACGTAAGCTTTCAACATTTTAGCATAATTTTAACACTTAACACCACACATAAGAACTCATTTTAAATTTATATTATTCACAATTTAATATTTGAATTAACTTGTGTCTCATATGACGATATAGTCCGATATAATAGCGAGTTCACTACGGTTGGATGATGATACGATAACACAGTACAAATAAACCAAGTCTACAATTTCTAAAATAACGGTAAATGCGAAATGTTAAGTTACAGACACAAGCTATTGAAGAAATCAAACAAAAGCAAATGCAGTGACGCTTTTTTTCAAAACAGTTATGTGCACACGGATAAGATGTGACGATTATGAGAAGTGTACCCTAATAAACCTACCTTTAAAAAAAGATTTTGGCCGAACAAATAGAGATCCCAACTTAAAATTTGGGGTGAAGGTAGAGGATGAGTCTGTCCATAATATATTAAAAAAATTAAAAAAAATAAAATACCTTTTTTTGAGTTATTTAAGAGTACGTGTTAATAAGGACATTCTGGAATGTCCTTCGTCCAGAAATTTAAAATTATGCTAAAATATTTAAGTCTTCCTGAGTTCACCAAGGTATATTTCATTAAGTTGTGATTAGCAGAACCAATATTATGTTTTTTGAAATATAGAAGAAATGTTGAATTTTGAATTTTTTCCAATTTTTGAAGTTCCGTTACTTGCAATCTATATCGAATTCTGCAAAACTTTTTCTGCCTTAAAACTTGTTCCACTCCAAGGAGTACTTCCGCCAATTTTAAGCCAAATCGGAGGGGGGTCATTAAGAGCTGTCCATATAAACTAGGCGATTTCTCGTGGAACGACCCTACTATGAATGCGAAGGTTAAAGAAATAACGTATATGTATGTATACATAGTATTACTTAGTTAGAATTCACTTTTTTTTTTCACGCGGGCAAGTTCAAAGTTGGGCGCCGTGGCTCAGTGGTTAGTGCGTTGGACTGCTGACCGAGCGGCGTGGGTTCAAGCCCCAGCCATGAAAACACCAAACATTTTTCGCGGCACCACCTCTCGTCGGGGAATAACAAGCCCCTGGGAGTATAATTTGTCATGAAAGAGCTTCTCACCTCGCCTTTCGGAGTCGGCAATAAATTGTAGGTCCCTTCCATTCGTGCGAACAATACAAACACGCGTAACACGAATGGTTGCGAGAAGCTAGGCCTTGGCTCATCCCGATCTGTCGCGCCAGCTATTTATTTATTTAGTAAGTTCAAAGTTGTTATAGAAACGTACAATCAATTCCACGTATAAGGCTCCAACTTACTTATCTGTTTCATTTCTCTAGTTAACTTCTGCAAGAACTTGGTCGCTGCCGCTGGTATTTCACCACTTTTTATGGCTAGCATTTTTTTACAGTAATATTTTTGATGCGATTAATATTTCTATTATAAATAAAAGGAACTAAATAAAGTCCTAAAGACGATTTTTTCCAAATTACAGTCCCATAGTTACGTGGATTAAACAGTTTCGGGTCTTACTGTTTCGAAATGAAACCAAGGCTATGGGCCTTAAATGCACTTAAAACAAAAGTACTTCAAAACTGAATTATATAAAAGTATCCCCACCTCCACCTGCCCTACTTCTGGAACTCATTCTACGAACTAAATAAACTTTCACATACTTTAATGTGTCACGAATAAAAACAAAAGCCTCAGAGGGGAAACGGAAAAACACGAAAAAATAGAACAAGTTCGTTGACGTACTGCTATGTCCTTAGTTCATTAAATTTTATCATATTTACGTGACGGGTATACTCGGTACTAGATCACGGCTCACAACAGAGCTCTATCGCCCCACCCTCTCCTCGTGTTTACTAATTGCACACAGACGTAGCAAGGATTCCAGATATCCCACCAAGAGGACGGAGAATGATTAAAAAGAATGACTGAACTAAATTGGCATCATCAACTTCGTGCACTTACAATGATCCCTGGGTAACTACTTCAACTATATTTGTAACTACTGCTTGTGATACATACCTGGTGATACACCTTGCAGGATGTCTAAAGTTTCAACCCCAACGAATTCATGACTTTCTGGCAGCGTACACTTTGTTATTTGTCCTACGATGGTATTGTTCGTTGCATGATGAAGAAGATGGTGATGTTGATGGCCACTACCCGTCAGCGCTGTAGTCGGCGTGTAGGCATCATAAAAACCACGGGTATCAGTGATTTCGTGTGGCCTTCGTTGCCACGATGATGTATCAGTGTCATCGCCGTCATCGTTTGTTTTAGAACTATTTCCTCCACTGCCTCCACTGCTGCCACCAACACCGACCCCCAGGAGTATTTTACAACAACGTGATTTCGAATTACTACCACCACTGCTGCTGCTGTTGTTGCTCCCATCAACGCCTCCAGACATACCGTTGCTTCGACCTTGTTCGGCGACATTTTTTTGCGTATGGTATTGTTCCATTTCATGTAACTTAGTCTTTTTATCGCGGTAGTTTCCTGCAGAAGGACTACCGTCGCCGCCCGGCCCCACCACCACCAAACCGAGAAAGGTTTCAACGGATTTCGCTGTCTGCAATCCGGTTACCATCTGGCACCGTGGTGCCGTTGAGATTATCGTCAATGGCAGATGTGTTGTTGAAGTATCTGGGGGTGATTGTTGCAGGGGTGCACCACTTTCGTTGTCTTTCTCCTTCTCGTGATTTGTGTAAACTGTTGAAAGGAAACAAAAATTAATCGGTTATTCTCTAAAATAGGCCGATAACTACGAGAACACTTACAACTCAACGGACTATTTATTGATCCTGAGCAGTAGTTTTCGTCAAGACTAGTCTTTACATTAGTTTTGTGGACTGGATCAGCAGCCGCTGATCGGAGACTGTATTCGGCTTTTATAACAAAGCACAAGAGTATCGAGGATCCCTGAAATGAAAAAAAATGTTTGAAGTCAATTACAATTCAATCACTTGGAACAATATGCCCGTCTCTATTTCAGCTCAACTTTGCTTTCGGGTGTGGAAAGTTTTTTTTAGTTTACCTGCAGCAACAACTGTATATCAAAAGTATCCTTTTGTGCTCTAATGCAGACTGAGTGCTCGCATGTCTGTTGGAAATTGAGTGGTTAGTGTTCAGTAATTGAGCGTTTGAATGAGTCCATGTTTCATTAGGGGGGAACAGACTAACTTTGTTGGGAGGTTACTGATAGGGGATGACAATGATTATAGGTGTAGTGCACGATGCTTAAACACGTTATACAAATGGTTTTGAAATGGAATGGTTTGAACTGAAAAACGTGTGATCTACTGTAATAGAGTAAATGGAGAAGTCTTTGAGAATTTGTATAAATATTTTTCGTCGATCATTTTAAAACCAAAAACCCTTGTATTTTCTGAGTATCTACAATAACATTTGAATGCCTTAACAAGAAACGGATTTGTATAGTGAAAAACTCAAGGTCGCAATTTCAAATATAAAACGTAATAAGTTCTGGATCTAGTATTGCGAGGTTTTATTACAATAACTATGAGTAATAGAGTAGATGTGGCATGAAAGGGGCATTTTGGTTTGAGATGAAATTGTAAAAAAATTATATGCACTATTTTAAGTTGATTTACATATTCCGAAAGCTGGGGCATTGCACTCTTATAATAAAATTCTATAAAAAGCCTTTTAGTAGCCCTTGGCGCTTTTTTCACAATTTAAAAACGAGTGAGTTTTATCCCTTTCAAAACTTGGTTGTACTAAAAGGGACATTTATGTTCATGAAAGCGACAATATCCTAAAATTATATAAGCTCGATGTTTTCCAAATACATATAGACATACATATGTACATATGTGCCTGTAGGATCGAGCCAAACCACAGACACGTCACATTATGGTTGACAGTGGAACCGGAAAGGGGAAGACGACACATTCATAGAAGACAAAAAAGCGAAACCAAGAGCAAAAACTTTTGAGATACAGCAGTTGATCGAAAAGAAAAGACGTAAGTTAACGCACAAAAAAATATTTACCTATATATTAAATTTAATGAAATATTTGACTTGTTAGAATTACTGAAAACGTATTACAATTACAACGGTTGCAAGAATTCGCTCTTTTCATAAGCCATGGTAAGGTAACTTGAACTTTAGATTTGTATAATAAAATAATAAAAAAGTATTGTGGCAGTAATATTGCCACCTCGCTATACGGCCGCTCGTTATACGGCTTTACGCTACAACGGCCTATTTTTTAATACATGTTTCCGCTTTACGGCCAATATTTTTCGTTACAACGGTCAAAAAAAAAACAATATTCCCTTAAATGTTCTCACAATACAAGAATATATGCATGGGTTTGTATGAAAACAAAAAATTACTTGTTATACGGCATTTCGCTTTACGGCCTGATTTTGTGGAACGTATCTAGGCCGTTAACCAAGGTATGAGTGTATTGTATTTCACTGAAATCGGCCATTACTCAGTCTATTAAAATTATATTGACGGCAATACCGACTTCTTATGTTTTCACTCCTTCTTTGACCATTTAATATCCTCACGACTAAAGAAATCAAATAATGTAATAACAAGTACCTACACCAGCATTTTTATATAGAAGATACATATACAAATGGCAAATTTGAGGGCCAGCTAGGTGACCCGTCCTGTTCGCTTGCCCCCTTTCTGCCACTCAGGCCTCGAAAATATGCAAGTTTATGGTGCATGGTTACACTAATCCTATATGATAACTTTCGTTTCTCGGATCGCCTGAACCGTGTCACTCTACTTAGAGATGTTACATATACGTAATGCAGACTTAAAATGATTCAGGTTGAGAGGTAACTTAAAGGCACAGTGCGCTATAGCGCTGTCTTTGGTGAGGGTAGCTGCAAAACATACCTGAAGAAGTAACGGCAGCGGCGATATTCCTTCCACACATAATTGTGGCCAGCAACAGATTGATCAAGCATAGATATGTATATATCCAACAAACAAAATAGGTAGAATTGTGTACATAGTGTACGATATTTACGCCAAGTTTCAAGTAAATCCGACAAAAAAAAATATTTATCGCCATATAAACCTTTACAACCCCGTTAGTGGTTAAAAAATTCCTCTCTTGGCGGGTGTCTGCCTACTTCCTATGAGGAACCTACCTGCCAAACTTCAAGCTCCTAGGCTTTTTAGTTTCTGTGATATCGTAGTGGGTCAGTAGTATTTCGCTTTAATTTAATGATACTTTAACAGCTTAATTTAATAACGCTTTTAGATTTGGTTTAAGTGATTTGGCAGACATAATCAAAGAATCATTCCCTGCATCACGGGAGGCGAACGTGCTTTATTCTCTTAAAAATAAGTGGTTTGATACAAAATGTTTTAATGCAAGAAGAATGTCTTTCAAATAATCTAAAAGAATCTAAAAATCCAGAACACTGGAAAATGTATACAAGTGCAAATGTGAATTTCAAAACAATATGAAAGCAAAGCAGAAAGCAAAAATCAATATTGCAAACAAATTGATATAAGATTAATCGGATTAATAGCAAAGAATGGTGAAGCAGAAATAAGAAACCAAACAGCTTAAATATGCTTAGAAATCTCAGAGGACGAAATTAAGCCATATTTTCAACAGCTTTTTAATCCACCGCAGTTATCCAAAGACTTGCTTTAAGATACAAATAAGATGAAGACTTAGGCATTTTAGACAATTTTAAA
Organism: Matsumyia berberina; assembly: GCA_917880715.2. Classification (NCBI taxonomy): domain Eukaryota; kingdom Metazoa; phylum Arthropoda; class Insecta; order Diptera; family Syrphidae; genus Matsumyia; species Matsumyia berberina. Next base: position 94,609,213 of record OU862870.1, read on the forward strand.
GATAAAGATCATGCGAATAAAGTTATTGTCGTAAAACTTTGGGTAGAAGTAGCTACCGAAACCCAGTTTTGTTTTTTCTCAGCACACACCAAACGAAACAGAAAAGCGAAATGATTTGTTTTGTTACATTGTGTTTCGGTTAGTGTGTGTTGAAATAAAAAAAAATTTATTGACTGTGAATCAAAAAACGTTTTGACTGATCCGGTGTGTTTTCAGCCTTTTCATTGGTAGAAAAGCACAATCTACTAACAGAGTTTCTGGCTGGTTTCAGAAGAGGATATTCGACGGCAGGTAATATCTACAACTTGGCAGCTATTGTGCACTGTAAATTTAATGAAGGGAAAAAAGTATATGCATTTTTCATGGATTACAATGCAGCTTTCGAAAAAAATTTCACGAAAGACATTAATTTACAAGATGCAGAAAATGGGCGTCTCAACCAGGCTTATAGAAAATATGTATAGCAAAACCCAGTATGGACAGAAGAGAAACAGTTCAAAACAGTCTGGAATAAAAGGATATCTTTTATCACCACTTCATCTCGCGTTGCACCAAATGATTTACGTAGATAATACAGGGTTTTCCAATAGGGACGCTACAAAAGTAGAGCGACAGGGACAGCAAACGACGCCATATTTTCCTTGCGGTTTTTTGACATTTCTCTTCAGTAAGGTTTGCCATTTCATGATGGAAAGATATATGTACAAGCCAATAACGAATCGAAATTATTAAAATTTACTACCGAAATTCGGAGTCAGTGGCCTCAACGTTAAGAGCGCTACGTCCAATTTATGGTCGTCATAATCGTCCTAGCAGATCAACAATTGAGCGTCTAGTGGAAAAATTTGAATCCACAGGCACAGTACAAGAACTGAAGCCACTTGACCACCAGAAGCGTCGTATGTTCGTGAATTGGGCTGAGCAACAACTTGAAAATGATTCGGATTTTCATCGAAAAATCATCTTCAGCGATGAGGCTCATTTCTGGCTGGATGGCTTCGTCAATAAACAAAATATGCAGTATTGGTCAGGCAGCAATCCACACGTACTCCATGAGTCATCATTGCATCCCGAAAAAATTACGGTTTGGTGTGGTTTATGGGCCGGCGGCGTCATTGGGCCGTACTTCTTCCGTGATGATCAAGACCGGCACGTTACTGTGAATGGGGATCGCTACCGTTCAATGATAACCGAATATTTTTGGCCCCAATTGGATGATATGGACTTGGAGGACATGTGGTTCCAACAGGATGGCGCCACAAGCCACACAGCGAATGTCACAATCAATTTATTGGAAACCAAGTTTGGAGAACGTGTTATCTCACGAAATGGTCCAGTCGCTTGGCCGCCTCGGTCGTGCGATTTGACGCCGTTAGACTATTTCCTGTGGGGCTACGTCAAGTCTATGGTCTATGCCAACAAGCCAGCGACGATTGATTAACTTCGTACGAATATCGAACGTGAAATTGCAGCAGTATCGGCCGATTTATGCTTGAAAACCGTCGAAAATTGGGTTCAGCGTCTGGACTTCTGCAAGCGTGCCCGTGGTGGTCATGCAAAAGAAATCGTGTTCCGTACATAATGGCATCGAACGTACTTTCACAGGAATAAAGAATTTCATTGATATCCAAAACCGTTTTTGTTTTATTTAAAAAAACTTTTGTAGCGCTCATATTGCAAAACCCTTTATTTGACCACAGGAGAAAGTGCAATTTTAGCAATACAAAAGGCACGGTCTAAATAATCGGCCGATTGGGTGGAAAATAGAGTTTTTTTTTTTTGAGAAAGCTTCGAAAGCTGAAGCGTGAGACTTTAACCCTAATTTAAACCACCTCTGCCTCCAACTCCTATTCTCCACAGCACTGCCGTTAGGCATTTCGTCATGGGGGAGGGGTGTTCAGCCGTAACTGCCTTCTTCTGTCTACACACACGTGTGCGTCCTCACGTTTTGAGAATGTAAATGTGCATGCTTGACACGCATGGGAAAGTGTTCGAAAAAATAATACGCACAAGGCTAGAGCAATACACGGAAGGAGTCTCGGGGCTCTCCAAACGACAGTTCGGCTTCAGAAAGGAGGGAAGCACCACAGCGGCTGTAAGGGCAGTGTGCGACATTGCGCGCGAAGCAATAGCGGGACAAAGATGGCTAAGAGGGAGCAAACAGTACTGCGCCGTCGTAACACTCGACGTTAGATTAGGTTAGGTTAGAAGGGTGTGTGATGGATAGGCCTAATCACTCCCACTCCGAGACCTGAAGGTCCATTGTGAGTACCCTTTTTAATGTTGTGGGAATAGCAGTAATAGCAGTCCCGTGCCAGAAGGCATCTTGTTCTAGTTTTATTTAATTTAGGCCTTAGCGCCCGAGAGGTGGCGTAATCCTCTCTGGCTAGCCAGAAATAGTTAGTCTCTTTCTCTATTATGCTGTCTATTATCCCATGCAATCTCCCTATCGGTGGTATTACAGATGTGTCTGCTTCGCTGATGTTCATAGCCGACCCCAATCTTGCCAATTCATCGGCCTTTTCGTTCCCTTCTATGTTCTTATGTCCAGGAACCCAGCAGAGTTTGACAGTATGGTGCCTTATGGTGATCAGCGTTTCTCGACATTTCTTGACTGCCTTTGATTTGACTGTATTGGATTTTATCGATTTTAAAGCTTTCTGACTGTCAACGAAGATGGTGAACTCCGATGGCGGAAGATGACAATCTCTTATGCAGCCTGCAGTTGTTTCCATTGTAAGGTCTCGGCTTGGCAGACGCTACAGGTTTCCGGCAATCTAAAAGATTCCTGTTTTTGTAGGGTTTCCGAGTAAAATCCGGCTTCGGTTCCTGTTTCCATTTTTGAGCCGTCATTGTAAATCGCGATTTCGTGGTCTTTGATTACATTGTTTGATCAGTGTTGAAATCATTATAGTGGATTAGGTAGTCCGATGTGGCTGTAAGGCTTTCGGAGTTATATTTCTCTCCCATTAACTTAATTTTATCCAGTATTCTCGCGTGTCCATAGGTGGTCTGCTTCCACAAGTTGAATTCTCTCAATCTGAGTGCACCTTTTATGAACAGGTCTAGAGGGTGGAGATGAAGGATCATATCCAGACCTGCTTGCGGTGAACTTCTTGCTACTCCCGTTGTGCAAAGTGCAGCTAGCCGTTGTACTTTGTAGAGTTTGTTAAGATAGCTCTTGGTCTCTGATGCACTCCACCATACTAAGCACTCATAGGAGATGATAGGTCTTACAATTGCTATGTATATCCAATGAATAATACATGGTTGCAAGCCCCATCTTTACCCGAACGTCCTCTTGCATGCGTAGAGTGCAGTCATTCCTTTTCTCCTCCTGTCTTCGACGTTCCTTTTCCAAGTTAGCTTGGAGTCAAGAATGACGCCGAGATACTTCGCCTCGGATGAGAGATCTATTGTGATACCGTCCAGCCTTGGCAGAGTAAAACTGGGTATCTTCCTTTTTCTAGTGAACAGACCTAGCTCGGTCTTCTGCGGATTGACTCCTAGATTATTTTATTTTGCCCACTTGGAGATATCTTTGAGAGCGGATTCCATAAGTTCGCTGATCGATGGTAGGAATTTGCGCTTGATCAGAATCATCCGCATAGGCTATAATTTTTATACATTTCTCAGCAAAACTTTTGAGGATTTTGTTGACGGTAAGAAGCCATAGTAGAGGGGATGGAAGTCCTCCCTGTGGCGTGCCTCTTGTTGTCATTTTCCTCTTGGAACTTGGCCATACGGCTGAGTTGATGATTCTGCTGTTAAGCATGATTTCAATCCAGTTTGTAATGGATCCGTTCACTTGCAGTTCTTGCAAAGCTTCTTTAATGGCTTCCTTTTTAACGTTGTTAAACGCCCCTTCTATGTCCAGGAACGCTGCCATGGCATATTCTTTCATGTCCATTTAATGTTCAATTTTCCGAACTACGTTGTATAGAGCACTTTCCACTGATCAACACTCGACGTTAAAAACGCATTCAATTCAGCCAGTTGGAGCTAGTTAGAGCGTTGAGCGACATCCAGATACTTAACTACCTACTTAGAATAATAGGCAGCTATTTCAACGAGAGAACCCTGCACTATGACATGGACGAAAGGCCTAAGATGTACGAAATCACGGAAGGAGTGCCTCAAGGGTCTGTGCTGGGTCCAATCCTATGGAATATAATGTACGATGACATATTGAGAACGGCAAGGCCGAGCGAAGTAGACATCATCGGCTATGCTGATGACATTGCAATAATCGTTGTAGCTAAAATGCTAGAACAAGTGACCGAAAAATGCAATCAAGTAATCAGAAACGTGATGGAATGGCTGCAAGCATCAGGTCTGGAACTGGCAGAGCACAAGACGGAAGCAGTACTAATAAGTAGCAGGACAAAGGTGGAGCACCCTACTATACAGGTCGGTGAGCAAACCATCGTGTCCAGTCCACACATCAAGTATCTGGGAATGCTATTGGACCACAGGCTTCACTTCAAAGAACGCATGATGTACGCAGGCGAGAGAGCCCTCGGGTAGTAGCGGCTCTGTCGAGATTATTGCCAAACGTAGGAGGACCCAGACAGCCAATTCGAAACCTGCTAGCAACGGTGAGCAAGTCGATCCTAATGTACGCGTCTCCTATATGGGCACCCGCGACGGATCGGAAGACGTACATGAGACGGATGGACTCGGTGCACAGAGCTGAGAGTATGCTGTGTCTTCAGAACGGTGTAAGCGGAAGCAATTAGCGTGATCTCCGGTCGAATGCCCATCGATCTGGAAATAAAAAATTCGACTGGGGAGCCAGTCCTATACTTCCCACCTCGTATTGTGTTGTTTCAAAAACAGTAATATTATAATTTATTTATTAATTAAAGAAAACATTCATTGGATAAGAACAATTTGAATACACACTTATTAATTGCTCCACAAAGAGTTATTGTGCAAACTGGATAGAAAACATTTCTTCAATTTCCACAACATGCGCTAGACCGATTATGCTCAAAATCTAATCAGTTTTATGTTTCACGCTGACACACAAAATAAAAAAACCACATGGTCCTACGTTGTTTCGTTCTCCAAATATCCACAAAGAGTTGTTTAGCGAATTCGAAAAAAAAAAAAACATTTCTTAAATTTTCTCAGCATCTGCTGGACCGATTGTGCTCAAAAGCTTATCAGCTCTAAGTTTTACGCGGTGTCGTGACATAAGGCCATGTGACATAAGGCCATATTTCAAAATATGGCCTTATGACACTTTCACAAAGCGACATAAGGCCATATTTTGCGTTTTACGCTGACAAAAAAAAACAAAAAAAAAAACGCATGATCCTACGTTGTATCGTTCTATAGATATCAAAGGCGGAAAATATTGTCACACACACACACAACCCACACACGCACACACATACACATAGGCATCATTTCGAAAATGGGTGCAAACGTTTTCTAGTGTATAGTAATGTCAAGCCCTGTTCATATCTCGAAACATACCCGCAAGGGTACTTCTCTTATCTGGAGAGAGAGAGAGGTAACGGGCGTAACGACCCCGCGGACCCTAGTCACTTAAACCCAAGGCGTCTGACCCATATTGGGCGGCTCCCTGGTCAGCGTCTGTTCTCCATGTTAGGAGCGACTGTGCTTCCAAAAGTTTAAACTTTTCACAAAAGTTAAAATGAATAGCTAAATGCAATGAACAAAACAAAAGATAGTAATACCCCAGGTGGTATGCCAGTTACACTGGTAAATCCACTCTCTTCGGAGGTCGGTTCCATGGATTCTGGGGGGGAAAATTTATTGCTAAGCAACGACCCGTTTGGGAGAAGTAAAAGGGTAGAAAGAACACCCCCATCTAAAAAAGAAGAAAGTAGTAAAATACTGAAGGCTAAATATCTAGAAGCCTGTGAAGAAAGAGATGGGTATAAGCAACTCAATGAGACACTGCTTAAGGAAATAAATAATCTTAAGCAAGAGCTGCAATTGTTGAAGGAAGAATTCAAAAACCAAAAAAAGTGAATGTCCAACCTGTCGAGTTCTCGACTGACGAAGAGGAACTTAGAAAAGAGACAGAAGGACATCGTCACAAGGGGAATAAAAATAAAAAACGCAAAATGAGTGCATCCCCAAAAGTCTCACCAACAAAAGAAAGCTGCACAGTCACTGTGTATGCTTCAGACAAAGAAAATAAAACACAAAATCCAACCAAGCCCCCACCAATTATAGCGCTGCAAATAAATAAGTATGAAAGCTTGGCCAAAGTATTGGAGGAAAATCAAATTAAAGCTAGTACAGCGCTAATAAACAAAAATGACATCAAAATCAATGTGGTTGAAGAAGAGGGATACAGAAGCCTCACTAAAATACTAAACCAAAAAAAGGTGCAGTGGTATTCTTATGAAAATAAGCAGACCAGACCAATGAAGGTTGTAGTGAAAAGACTGCATTATTCATGCTCACCGGAAAGCATTAAAAAAGAGCTAAAAGACCGAGGCTTTAAAATCATGGAAGTTGTAAATATGCTTAAATTTAGAAGCAAAGTACCACTACCAATGTTTACACTCAGTTTTGAGCATTATGAAGATAAGAAAAAAGTATATGAAATTAAAAATATACTTGGGATGCAAGTTGAGATTCATACCCTACGTAAATCGAAACAAGTACCCCAATGCAAAAATTGTCAAAGATATGGGCATACACATAGATACTGCAGCTCAAATCCAAGATGTGTGAAATGTGCAGGAAGTCACCACACCAAGGAATGTAGGAAGAAAGAAACTGAACACCCTAAATGTGTAAACTGCAATGAAAACCATCCTGCTAGCTACAGAGGTTGTTTAGTTGCAAAAGAAATCCAACTTGCAAGGGTCAAAAAGCTAAAGAAACATAAGGAAGAGCAAAAAGTCAAAAAGGACTTACAAAAAAGCCCACAGAAAGAAAAGCCTAAAGACGAAAAGATAATCAAAAAGGTCCCGAAACAAAATACAGCGGGTCCAAAAATGACATATGCTGAGGCAGCATCAATAAATAACCAAGCAGATAAAACGATAAGATGCAAAGTAGAGCCAAACACTGGAATGGAAAACCTCATGAAACAAATCCTAAACAGGATTGGTTCCATGGAAAAATCGAATAAAACGATATTAGATAGAATATCGTTGTTAGAGAGACAGAACAGCAACAAAAAAGCTGTGCCAAAAAGACAAACATGATGAATAGAATAAAAATTCTTGAATGGAATGCTAATGGTATCGAGAGTCGCAAGGACGAGATGAAAGTGGCTCTTGACATACACCAGATAGATATATGTCTCATTTCAGAGACACACTTTAAATTGATAACTAATTTTAAACTGCAAGGATATGAATTATATCACTCCCCACATCCTCATAACTGTGCAAAAGGTGGGGCTGCAGTGTTAATAAAGAATACAATAAAACACCATATAGAAGCAAAATTCCAATCATGTGCCATCCAAGGAATTTCCATAAGTGTAGAAACGGGTAGTGGGCAAATATCTGTTGCAGCAGTATACTGCTCTCCTAGCTATAGACTAAAAAAAAATGATTTTAAAAGTCTTTTCCGCATATTTCACAATCGATTAATCGCGGGAGGGGAGTTTAATGCCAAGAATAAATATTGGGGATCTAGATTAACAAATACTAGAGGCAGAGAATTATATGAAACTATTAAAGAAGTCGGCGGCAAATATCACTCAACGGGGAAACCTACCTACTGGCCTACAGATAGGAATAAAACCCCAGATCTTGTAGACTTCTTTATATCCAAAAATATATCTTCAAATAAAATAAATATAGAAGAAGGCCCTGATCTTCAATCAGATCATTCCTCAATACTTCTTACACTTGGCGATAGAATAATAATAAAAGAACATAGCCCTAAACTAGTTAATAGACTGACTGATTGGAACCACTTTAGGCAGAAGTTGGAAGAATGTATCCAACTATCGTCAGCTATTCAAACAGAAGATCAACTAGAAGAAGCAGTGCAAATATTTACACTGGATATACAAAAAGCTGCATGGGCTGCAACTCCCCAAAGAACAAACAAGATTAAACAAAACTCTTATCCTCGTGAAATATGTGAAATTATTACAGAAAAGAGGAAAGCTAGAAAACGCTGGCAACAGACAAGGGCGCCAAGCGACAAAACCACACTGAACAACTTAAGTAATAAGCTCAGAAAATCTATAAGAGAATTGAATAACGAGTCTTTAAAATCGTATCTTACCAGTCTTACAAATGATTCTAGTACCGACTACTCGCTCTGGAAGGCAACAAAGAAAATGAACAGGCCAATAGCTCACATTCCGCCAGTAAAAACCAGAGAAGGTAATTGGGCAAAAAGCAGTCAAGAAAAAGCAAATACTTTTGCAGAGTACCTTGAGAACGTCTTCAAACCTTATGAAGATAAAGATTATCAAGGAAACGAAGAAACGTGCGAAGAAGACAGACCTATTCGGCCGGTAACAGCTAAAGAACTTGCCAAAGAAATCAAAGAAGGCATAAAAATAAAAAAAGCCCCAGGGTTCGATTTAATCACAGGGGAAATTTTAAAACAATTTCCTCGAAAAGGTTTAAAAAAAAACTAGCGCAGATTATAAATGCTGCATTTAAATTAAGATATGTGCCAAGCATGTGGAAGGTCGCGGAGGTAATAATGATACCAAAACCTGGTAAACCACCTAGCGAAGTAACCTCATATCGCCCAATATCGATACTACCAATGTTGTCCAAGCTATTCGAAAAAATGCTGGCAAAACGTCTGCAAAAAATTATTGATGAAAAATCGCTACTTCCAAATCATCAATTTGGGTTTAGAAACAAGCAAAAATGTGTGCTCTACAGTATTTCTTGATATAGCACAAGCTTTCGATAAAGTCTGGCACAAAGGACTGATACATAAACTACAAAAGCAACTGCCGAAGCAGTATTCGACCATTTTGGAGTCTTATATATCAGATCGATTCTTCAGAATTAAGCAAGATACAGAGTGCTCAACATTAAGAGAGATTAAAGCTGGTGTACCGCAAGGCAGTGTGTTAGGTCCAGTTTTATACCTTCTCTTCACTAGCGATTTGCCTGAAAGTGAAGAAACCACCATAGCTACTTTTGCAGATGACACAGCCGTCCTTGCTGTGGGAGCAACTGTCGAAATAGCAACAAAAAAGCTTCAGACGGCAATAAACAATATTTCAGAATGGACTAAGAAATGGCAGATTAGATTAAATGACCTTAAGTCAATCCATATTAATTTTACGTATAAAAACGTACCACACATTCCAGTCTACATTAACAACAATGTAGTAGAATTTTCTAACACAGCTAAATATCTAGGCATGACTCTAGACGCTAAACTGCGTTGGAAAGCGCACGTTAAGAAAAAAAAAGATGAGTTGAACATGCGATACAGTAAAATGTATTGGCTTATTGGGAGATACTCATCCCTGTCCAACTACAATAAGTTATTGCTATACAAGCAAGTCCTAAAACCAGTATGGACCTACAGGCTCCAATTGTGGGCATGTACATGCCAAACAAACTTACAAAAAATTCAGGTTTTCCAAAATAAAGTACTAAGGAACATAGTTAATGCACCTTGGTACATACGCAACGCCGATCTGCATAGAGATCTAAATGTTGAAATGGTTGAAGATGAGGTTAAGAAGGTTGCTCGGAGGCATAGAAATCGGCTTCTCAATCACGTAAACACAGAAATAACAGAACTGATGACAATGTAATCAGGAGACTGAGACGGATAAAACCTCTTGATCTGTAAGATTTGGCTAGGGCTAAGAAATTAGGTATTAATTTCAAACAAAACAAGTTTACGACAAACGGCGGATTTATCTCTTTAAATTCATTAAATAATTAAAAATATAAATTGCTGATTAGTCGTACGACTAGGTGCAATGTTATTCGGGATGGCTAATGTCAGTCCCCCGGGAGTTTTTTTAGATGAGTTAAAGTCCATCACTATTGCAGAAGCATCCCTCGCGTATAGCTCTGCAATGTCTTTCGATGATTTTTTACTTCCAGCGAATTCCCAACACAAAAAAAAAAAAAATATCTCGAAACATTTTGATCGGACCACCCATTACAATACTTCCCCTACCTACATACGTGGGAAGTAAAAAGTCCGCGGCACTAAACGAGAGCGAGCTCGAATATTGGATGACCTTCAGCGAGACTATACATGCAGAATGGCAATGGAATGTGGAGTACCTCCACCAATACAGGCACGTAGATGACCCATATTGCCCGCACTGTGAAGGCAAGGTTCAGAACGCAGAACATGTCCTGATGGAGTGCCGGAGGTATACGACGGCCAGAAGCATCCAAGAGAGAGAAATTGGCGGCCAAGTGCCGCCGAGAGGATTTAAAGTGTCCATGCTGATGACAAGCGAAGCCTGGAATACAGTAGACGAAGTCATCATAATCATGATGCAGCAACTGCGCCTGGAGGAACGGGCAGCAAGAAGTGAGGAGCCTACAAATCCTGGAAGCTAAAGAAACGAAAGGACCATAGTTTATTGTACACAAACACACGCACGCAACACACACATATACACACACCCAACTATAGAAATACACCCAATCATATACACGAACCCACAAACAGAAAAAGTAATACAAAAACGAACGAAGTTCCACACTCCGGCTTTCGAAGTATTCCATCTTTCTTACAAAAAAAAAAGAACCTTCCGGCAAGCGCCGCAAGAGGTAGGTGGATTTCTTATATCCTCTATTTTGATGGTGGGAACAAAATGGCGGACAAAAATTTCCACTTTAAAAACGAATTTGTACTAATTACCTCAAGATTTGTAAGGATTTTCAATTTCAACGAAATCCAATCAATTTTGAAGAATTTCAAGATGGCGCCCAAATTGGTAGCAAGCGGATTCTGTTCACTGTTATCTACTATATTACTAAAAAATCAAAACCGGAAGTTGGGATTTATTTAAGTTGTGAATTGTACCGTTTGAGACATAAAAAGGGGCGTAACCCTCCCCCCTCTGGACCGATTATGCCCATCTACGAACTTAGCCGAGGTATTCGGCATACGAACGTGTATACCAAATTTTATTCAAATCGGTTCATAATTGCGGCCTCAATCGTGTCCACAAGAATCCGTTATATTGCATATGTATATATGTATATATATATATACATATATATATATATATATATATATATAAAATTTTAAACGGAGTATGAGGTTAGTGTTTGCTATGATAGCGAAGACGAATGGCATTCAAATTTTTTGAAAGTCGCGTCATGAGGACCTCTGCAATAGGTGGTATTTCTATGAAATTTTTATTCGTTAGTCATATGAAGCGATTGAAAAAAAACGAATTTTTCAATAAATCGTTTTAAATTAAGTTGCGACTAACGATTAAAACATTAGTCGCAACAGATGATTGATTTTGGCGACTAAATTTTTAGCCATCAATCGTCAATCGGATAAATTTTGCCCAACTCTGCTTTTTTCCTTCCATTTCCTTAGATTAGAAGGTTTGTAGGCTCCTCACTTCTTGGTGCACGTTCCTCCAGGTGAAGTTGCTGCTTTATACTTGTGACGATTTCGTTTACTGTATCCCAGGCTTCGCTTGTTGTCAGAATGCATGCTATAAGTCTTCTGGGCTTTACTTGGCCGTCAATTTCTCTTTCTAGGATATTTCTGACTGTCGTATACCCCCGGCACTTCACCAAGACATGTTTCGCGTTCTGGATTCCGCCTTCACAGTGCGGACAACATGGGTTATCCTATGGGCTATATTTGTGGAGGTACTCCAGGAAGCATTCTGGCCCCGATAGGAACAGTATCAGGAAGAAGTTTAATTCTCTGTTTTTTCTACGTATGCGCATGCGTCCATCTTCCTTTGAGTGAAGTGTTTCACCTGTGTTGCTATTCTAGATATATAATCCCGCTGGTGACTAACCTACCTTCCAGCTTGTTCTCGCTTAATGCCGCCGACATTTTCATTTTCGAGATCGATGGGCGATCGACCGAAGTTCAACCTAACCTATACTTTCTCACTGCACCGACCTGTATAGTGAGGTGTTCCGCTGTTGTCGTGCTACTTATTAGAACTGTTTCCGTCTTAATGCCTGCTCGTTACAGACATGATCTTGTAGCCATACCCTCACGTTTCTGATTACTTACTTACTTACTTAAGATGGCGCCAAAGTCCGTGAAAGACTTGGGCTTCAAAAAACAAGCGTCTCCAGCCTCCGGTTTCGCACGCCAAGTTGATTAAGGTCCCCTTGCACCTGAGTGCGGACCTTAACTCTCTGCGCCGTAGAGGAGAGAGGGCTTTGCCTTCCTAGCCCAAAGAAACAGCGATTGGCGTTTAATCTCGGCGCTGGTGTCGTTGTCTGAATTTATGGCATAGACTAGGTAGACAAAGTCCTTAACTACCTTAAAGTTATATTCGTCTAATGCCTAAAGTGACGTTCTTGTGGACAGCATATACTTCGTTATGCCCTCATTGACCGCTTAACCAATCTTTGCCGCATCCGTCGCAATACCCATGAAAGCGAGTGACGTCTTTTGATTATATCGTCGGCGTTTGCGAATAATTGGACAACCAGGTTGTTGACGAACGGCTTGAGGCGTTCACATAACACGGCAGACAAAATCTTTTAGGCGATGTTAAGAATACTAATGCCGTTATAGTTGGCGCAGCTCAGAGAGTCTCCTTTCTTGAAGATCGGGCAAATAATACTGAGGTTACACTCATCGGGCATACTTTCCCCTGACCATATTTTACAGAGTAGTTGGTGCATGCTACTTACCACGCCTGCCGCTTTGAACAGCTCGGCAGGTAGTCAGTTTCAGCGGCTTTGTTGGACTTAACCTTAAATATGGCGATCGTGACTTCGTCCACGTCGGACGGACGGAATTGTTGGTTTTCAACGTCCAGGTAGAATTGTTCATTCTGCCTGATAGCAGGATTTGGTTCGTCGTCGCTGTTAAACAGTCTGCAGAAGTAGTTCTTCCATATCCTTAGCATCGACTGCGATTCTTCTACGATGTTCCCTTGTTCATCCTTGCAGGCTTTGGTTCGGGCTCTGTCTCACATACTGGAAGCTGCCTGCAACGACGAATCCACACCCAAATAAGCGCTGCTTTTATTGCCGGTAGCAATCGCCGTAGTAGATATCGCAGTTTTTCATCCTCTTTTTGCCCGGCCCATTTCATCGCACTTCTCGGATGGCGGTAATATCTGCATTGCAGCAGTTTAGGGCCTCCGCTAATTGTTCGGCTGCACGTGGTCTGTTAAGGGACTTAACATTCTACGTGCAGATCCGAAGCTTGTTGTCCTTATTTCGATTGCGTGGTTCGTCATCAGTAAATCTGTCTGTCCCCGAGGTTTGTGTTGGTTTCACAACTCACTGTTTTTTTCTCTGAGGTCGGACAGTTTCTTGGCGCACAGCCCCCAGCCTACATGTAAGACCAGTTCCATTGTTAAAACCCCTAGGACGAAGGGCAGGTTTAAGCGATGTGAGTAAACCACATCGAGGATGTGAGCGCTCTCTTTCCAAGACCCCAGCGGATTCTTGGAAATCCTTATCGGCCTCAACTTCAAATACGTCAAAGTAAACCAGATTAGATGTTGTTTCCGTTCCGGAAGTTATCGACGTCACCGTTGATTCTATCTAGAGAATTCGACTATTGTATTTTTTGGTCACTTATTCTATATTCCATAGGATTGGGCCCAGCACTGACCCTTGAGTCACTCCTTCCGTGATTTTGTACCTCTTAGGCCTCTCTTCTGAAGTAGGTACCTATTATTCTCAGTAGGTAGTTAGGTACATGGAGGTTGTTTAACGCTTTAATTTACAGCCCCAGCTGGCTGAGTTGAATGCGTTTTTAATAAACTTACATATGTATGTTCTGGAGCACTGGAGCCGAAAACATTTTAGAATTGGATATTTTCCTGTAAACTTTATAACATCTTCCCCACATTGCGGATTGCAAAGGTTGCAGTCTTTGCGTTCACCTGATACCGACTCGCGCTTTAAAGGTCCAAAACATACAGTTGTCCTTCAAATGCGAGTTGCCTGTTGCAAAATTGAGTTTTTTTAAGTCCCATCTGAGCTTAGTTGTGTGTACATTTGCAGATTTGCTTAGATTTGGTTGCGTCTTAAGTTCTAAGTTCTCAAGGGTGTTATTTATATTTTCCCTCCAAATATAAAGAGATTTGCAAAATATTGTTCTAAATACTTTGTAAACAACTTTGCAAATCCATTTCTAAGTTCGATGTACTTATTTATTTATGTGACCTTTCCGATTCAGTTAACAATTTGATTCACCTCATTAGACACATTAAAGCATATGCTCCAGAGTTTTAGAATAATGTTCCAAAAAATTATTCACTTATTAACCCATTAACCAAGTAGATATCACTCCATGTCACACGAGAAGCACTTAACGACTTTAATAGTTTTATAATGGCCGGTTTTCGCTTGACAACTTTTGGTAGAGCATCGCAGATACATACAAATTCTTTTTTCGGCAAACTTTGCAAAGTATGTTCGACATACGGTCGTGAACCAACCTCTTCGTGCACAAGAAAGTTGAGAATGTTTGCTCGTGAAAAATCACATCAAGTAAACATTTAAATTTAAATTAGCCTGATATGGAAATAAACAACACACATTTGTTTGTATGTTTTCAATCCGTGCTCGGCTTAAGTACACAGTTTTACCAAGAAAAATTCGCAGGAAAATAAAAAGAGCGCGGAGAAATGAAATCCGCGCTTAAGCTTTCCCGTACTAGCGTTTGCAGAAACTTTTTAATTAAAACTGTAAACACATGCGGATGGCACGCTCGCAAGTTAAACCAGTAAATAGCTCCATAAAGTGAAAAAAGAAATCATACCGCAACCATCTATAAGTCTCGGAGGAATCTCTTTTTTTATTCAGCAACTTTTTCGTGATGTACTCCTCTAAGAGTATATTTTTACTTCCCACCTTGGTAAGGGAAGTATTGTAATCGGTCCGATCATAATGTTTCGAGATATGAACAGGGCTTGACATTACTATGTACTGGAAACCGTTTGCACCCATTTTCGGAATCATGTCTGTGTGTGTGTGTGTGTGTGTGTGTGTGTGTGACAATATTTTCCTCCTACGATATTTGGAGAAAAAAACAACGTAGGGCCATGCGGCTTTTTTTGTTTTATTTGTCAGCGTAAAACTTAGAGCTGATTAGATTTTGAACACAATCGGTCTAGCGGATGCTGAGGAAATTTAAGAAACGTTTTTTTTTCGAGTTCGCGCAACAACTCTTTGTGGAACAATATTAAACAGTGTGTCTTCGAATTTTCCGCTCTCTATGCATGTTTTCTTTAATTATTAAATAAATAACAATATCACTGTTCTTGATATAACATAATATGAGGTGGGAAGTATAGGACTGGCTCCCCAGTCGAATTTTTTTTCACACAACTGGTGAAAGAGCGCCACTACTTTTGAGTGCATCGATAGTATAATGAAATTGACAACATACATACATACATGTATCGTAGAACCTGACCAATTAGTGGTATATTCATCTCAAAAATGAATCAAGGAAATTGAACCTTTTAACCAATTGAGATTTGTTCTCATTTTTTTTAAAGTAATTATAGTGTTTTTTTTAGTTTAAAAGCAGTTTTAATGGGTATTATTATACACTAGCGTGTGACTTTTTTTATTCTTTGCATACAAAAAAAGAACCTTTTGTGATTGCTAAACCTGTTATTCTGATTTTAAGGAAATCTAACATGGGGAAAAGAAATTGCGGAGTAATTTATTGTAAACCCTGAAAACTAAAGCAAATAAATTAAATAAATATGTTATAGCTCCCTCGTATCTTAATTTTGTAATCAACATTTTAAAACTCTCTCGTTTTTGAAGTGAAACTTCTTAGGCGGCGGTTCGATAATTGGACAAGAATTGAGGGTGAAATTTCAAGGACGCGTCACGTTCACGATAAGTCAAATTTCGTTACATGAGAAAGAAAAAAAATAGGTATAAAGTAGAGAGAAGGAAAAAGAGAGCTGAACATTTTCGTAGAAATGCGCCTAGTGGGTATGCAACGTCTGTGCGACCAATTTGCCTGTTTCGTGTTGCCGACCTTATGGATGACGTAAAGTTTGCATCAAATAATTGTTACCACTAACTTTCTTCGCGAAAAATTTGGTTTGTACATAAATAACAATTCCAACGAGTCAACAACAAAATCCGGAACTACAATAGATGCAGTTTTTTTTACGTTATCTTGAAAATATTGAATCACGGACATATCTACATATATCTATATATACCTACATATATAAAAGGCTTTGTCCTGACTGACCCAGGATGACGCAAACCGCTGTTGCTAGAAACATGAAATTTGGAAAATAGTTTCCTTTTGTGGCGTAGACAACCACTAAGAAGCAATATTTCGAAATTCAGCTTCTATAGGGTTTTGCAGTGTGTTCAACTTTTATGAGAAAAAAAAAAATTAGATAGTATTGTTACGAAATGTTTGGGGATGGCTCCACTTTATTTAGATGCTTTTATAAAACACTATATAATTGCTTGTTAAGGAACACTGATAAAAAAAAAGAACCTCTCTGGCCGACAACGTGACGTCTGCTGCTTCTCCAACTCCACGATCTGACAACTGTCACCTTCTGTCATGTTCGCGTTCGCGTTCAGGCAACTAGAGACTCGTAACATTCTCCCCCACTTAGGATGAAACCGTCCCGGTTTCTCGAAGCCTGGATTGATTCCATACTGTTCCGGCTCGACCCCGGTAAATTGAAAGTCGGTCGATATGCACGATCTTCGGTTTCGTCTTTGGAGTGCGCTGTATTTTGAAAGTGACGTCCGTTAACACCATCATTACCCTGTATGGACCTTCCCAATCAGACTGCAGCTTCGGCGATCTGCCAACTCTCCGTTTTGGGTTGTGAAACCAGACGAAATCTCCTTCCTTAAATCTGGGACAATTTGATGAGAGATCGTACCGGTTTTTCATGCGGTATGCAGCTTTAATCATCTGTTCGCGGGCCTTCTTGTGTATTTCGTCGAGTCTCTCTCGCAAGTCCTTAGCATAACCGATAATGGAAGTATCGTCCTCTGGGATCGAACCAAATAACAGGTCGGGAGGTAGTCGCATGTCACGTCCAAAAAGCATTTTAAATGGACACTCTTTAATTGATTCTTGAGCTGCCGCTCTGTATGCCATAGCAAATAATGGTAGTAGCTCACCCCAGTTTGATTGGCGCTCATCGATGAACTTGGCCAGAAAGTAGAGTATCGTCCTGTTGACCCTCTCAACTAATCCATCAGATTGGGGGTGGAGCGGTGTTGTCCTAGTTTTGTGAATTCCTAGGATACGCATTACATTTTGAAAAACTTCAGACTCAAAATTGCGACCCTGATCTGAGTGCAGCTCACGAGGAATTCAAATCGGCAAAATACATGTGACACCAAAGCCTTAGCTACGGTATCGGCAGTTTGATCGGGGATCGGTAGTACTTCAACCCACTTCGTGAAGTAGTCCATAAGCACCAGTACGTACTTGTAACCGTTTGCTGTTTGCGGCAGAGGACCCAAAATATCGATTGCGACTCGTTGGAACGGTTCGCCAGACAAATAAACTTTCAACTGGGATTTTGTTCTGTGCTTAGGTCCCTTTCTGGCTGCACACGTGTCGCATTCTGCGCAATGATCCTGGACATCTCTCTTGGCACCAGCCCAGTAACAGCGCCGTCTCAGCTTATCAAAGGTTTTGTTGGCTCCGAAGTGACCACCGAATACAGAATCATTAAACAGTTTCAGCACGTCAAGTTTCATCGATGCAGGGATGATCGGGAGCCACTGTTCACTATGCCGAGAGGTGAGTGGGACCCACCGTTTGCAGAGCACATCGCCTACTATAGCGAGAGCACACAACTGAGCCCAATATGCTTTCAGCTCACTTGGACCGCTTGAAACAACTGACCAGTCCGGCCGCTCGCCCGCTAGTACCCATGACCTGGCTTCCCGAGTTATCTCATCCCTTGTTTGATGCTCTATCAAGTCTGTAATATTGAACTCGCAATTAGTAGGTGTTAAAACATTTACCTGCTCGGTTCGGAGTTTGGTATCTTTTCAGTCACAGTGATGGCAGCCATGTTCACAACAAGGACGTCTTGATAAAGCATCAGCATTTGAATGAAGGCGTCCAGCACGGTGTTGTATGACATAATCATACTGCTGCAGTCGCTCTATCCAGCGAGCAAGTTGTCCTTCGGGATTCTTGAAGCTCAATAACCAGATCAAGGCTGAATGATCCGTACGAACCAGAAATCTTCGTCCGAATAAGTACGTGTGAAAATGTTCCACAGATTTTATAACGGCGAGCAGCTCCTTCCTATTTGTGCAGTAGTAGCGCTCCGCCTTACTTAAAGATTTGCTGAAGTACGCGATGACTAATTCCCTGCCGCCCTGATGTTGCGAAAGAACACTACCTATTCCTTCGTTGCTGGCGTCTGTGTCCACGATAAACATCGCGTCAGGAATCGGATAAGATAATAAAGGTGGCGTTGTCAGCTTTTCCTTAAGCGCTTCAAAGGCGCAGGCGGCTTCCTCGCTCCACTGAAAGTGAACATCCTTCTCCGTAAGTTTGTGGAGACGACGGGCGATTTGTGAAAAATTTGGCACGAATTGTCGATAGTAGGTACAAATACCGATAAAACTTCGCAACTCTTTTAAGCTTTTTGGTGGCGGCCAGCTTTTGATGGCATCGATTTTGCTTGGATTTGGTCGTACGCCCTCAGCTGAAATGATGTGCCCCAAGAATGGAACTTCTTTTTGGAACAGCTTGCATTTGTTTGATGAAATTTTTAAGTTCGCTATTGCGAACCGCTGCAAAATGGTACGAAGGTTAAACAACATCTCCTCAAAACTTTAAGCATGCACGAGAACATCATCGAGATATACCAAACACACACTAAGAGGTAGTCCTTGCAGAAGTTTTGACATTAATCGCTCAAAAGTGGCGGGAGCATTCGTGAGTCCAAAGCTCATTACTTTAAAATTCCATAACCCGTCTCTTGTAACGAACGCGGTTTTGTCTTTGTCCTTGGGCTCCATTTCAACCTGCCAATACCCGGACTGGCAGTCTAGTGTGCTAAACCAAGTGGAACCGGCAAGAGCATCGATCGTGTCATCGATCCTTGGCAAGGGAAAAGAATCTTTCGTTGTGACGCCGTTTAACCGCCTATAATCCACGCAAAATCTCGTGCTGCCGTCCTTTTTTTGCACCATCACTATGGGCGAAGCCCAAGGACTCTCAGATGGTTCTATGATGTCATTTCGCAGCATTTCATCAACAATACGCCTACATTCATCCTGCTTAGCCAATGGAAGTCGACGGGGAGCTTGTTTTATAGGGTTTGCATTACCCACGTCAATTCGATGTTTAGTTAAAGGCGTTCGCCCTATATCTGCAGAAGATCTTGCAAACACATCCACGAACTCAATCAAGACAGACTCCAGTTTTCTTCTTTCGTGCTCATTTAAATTTTGTGAAGACGATTGGAATAGGTCCTGCAGATGGTCCGGAAGTTCAACAGCACTCACCTTACGATTCTGGGACATAACCTTGCATTCCGAGAGTCCTCGAGCGGAAGCCAACTTTGTGTCCTTTGGAACTCTAACCGGAAAGTCTGCAATATTTGCTACACGTACAAATGTTCTTCCGTCCACCAGCTTGTTAATGGATTTTGCAACCAGAAGACCTTTTGGCAAACAGCTGTATGTTGGCTTAATTACTACTTCCTCCGACAATAAATCGGTGGAGGTAGCATAGACAAACTGCTCATGTTGGGGAAGCACAGTCACATCATGCGTGGTGGATAAACTAGATGAAACATGCGGAACTGAGGGGCCATTCATTACATGATCAACAGTTGTAGCGGCCGTGGCTTGTTCTGGGATGAGCGGAATGTTACTTCTTCCTGCAAAAAGCATATTAGCCTCAAAATCTATAGCACATTTCAAAGGGACCAGAAAATCAGTTCCTATGATTCCGTGGCCGTTACCTGGGAGCTGGCAGTCTACCACCATTATTGTAAGACGACGATAAATTTTCCCCAACCGAATATATGTCTTCCACTCACCAATACTGACTGTTTGTCCACTAAGCGTGTTGATTTTGACATTTGTTGGTCGCATCTGGGCCTGGTGCGGTCATCTCTCCTGCGCCTCCATCGCCGTGTATTCCATGAAGATTGTCTTGGGGTATTTTCGCTCACTTCTGCAGCTCGGGTTGTATGATTGGAAAGCGTACTCATACGAGCGGCCTCCAAGGCCGTTAGAGCGCCTGACTGTGTTTTAGGCTCCGAAATTCGAACCATGTCTTGAATATACCGGTTAGATATGCCATCGATAAACTGCATCGTGGCTATTTTCTCCTGGGCTTCTCGAGGACAGTCTCTAAAGACAGTGCGAGCTAATCGCTCAACATCTGTAGCGAAAGCGGCCAACTCTTCCTGCGGGTGCTGTACTCTTGCACGCAACTGAGCATGGGATATCTGTTTTACCTGGCCTAAAAATCTGAGATCCAGTGCTGCGACCAATACCGCGTATTCTTCTCGATCTATTTCACTAAGATTGGAAAGCACGGCTACAGCGTCTCCTCGCAGCATCGAGCCCAAAACGCGCGCTTTTTGGCGATCAGTCCATCCATTCGTAGATGACACAATATCGAACTGGATCCTATAGTTCTCCCAGCTTGTACACGATCCGTCAAATGGATGAGGTTTCAGCCTAATTGGACTTTCTGTGGTTACCAGGTCACTACCTACCGCGGCGGGGGTGGAATCATCTGCACGATGTTCAGTATCCTGAGGTGTTGATTTGGGAGTGGGTGGAATTTCTCCAGCTGGTTCTGTATTCCGAGGTGTAGAACTTTCCATAACTTTCTCAGCAAAAGTCGTAGCACCCATCGTGCGCAAATCCTCAGCCGATTGCTTCTGCGTATTACGAAGTGTTTCCAGATCCTGGGACTGTTTCTCGACAGTCGCATTCAACAACGTGATTGCAGCCAAAATTGAGTCAATTTTTTCCTTGAAATCTTCCATTGTATGCCTTTTGTTTTGTTTCCGTATCCCACTTCTGACACCAATGTTACGAAATGTTTGGGGATGGCTCCACTTTATTTAGATGCTTTTATAAAACACTATATAATTGCTTGTTAAGGAACAATGATCAAAAAAAAAGAACCTCTCTGGCCGCCAACGTGACGTCTGCTGCTTCTCCAACTCCACGATCTGACAACTGTCACCTTCTGTCATGTTCGCGTTCGCGTTCAGGCAACTAGAGACTCGTAACAGTATTTTAGAATTGGTGGGTATATTCTAGGACAGAAATATTTAAATACATATTTTAACGTTTTTCAAAATTATAACTATAACTCTTATATAACAAGATACAGGGCGTTAAAGTTTGCCTATTTATAGTAATGCGCAACCGTAGTCAGCGACACATATCGGTTCGTGATGCTGTGTTGTTTTTGTTTTACCCAGTTGTACAAGGTAGTTTTTTTTTTAATTTTTCTTTATTGCTGCTTTTCTCCAATCATACATAAGTTTGCATCTATCAAGATTCAAGATGTTGAAATTTTATTAAATTAAAGCGAAATATCTCAGTCTCATTCATCACCGCCAGCGGGTGTAACTTTGTGCCACTGTCATAAAGAGTTTAATGTTTGTTTCATGTTTAGACACGTTGAGTATTGCGCGCCGACCTAACTGGAAAATAACACAATGTATATGTGTATTTAAAATCATGTGCAGCTGCGTGTCTACCTTTTGTTTTCAGTGAGCTGTGGTGTTTTGAAGAGAAGTCATTAGATTGTGCTTTTTTTTTAGAATGGAAAATTTGAGGTGTCGAGCTGTGTGTTTCAAAGTATACAAAGTAAGTGTTTATGTACCAGTTAAGATGTCATTTTCTCTTTAAATTTTACACAAAGTTAACCTTCTTGGTCTTAAAGTATATTTATAAAATTATTTTTTGTGAAACCATCAAATTTTTCTTCATTTTGGGCAACTTTGCATCAGAGCAAAATGCCTCCAAAACCAATTTCTAAAAGAGGTACATTCTCTGTCCCAGAGCTTAAATCTATATTTGACTAAATGTTACCTACTTTTTTAATAAGTTTTCATTTTTTTTATGAATTTAAATACGTTCTATGTTTTGTTGTTTATCACTACTGCATAACCTGATAAAAACTCTTATTTTTCTTTACTTTAATGCAACCGTTTTGTTTTTTGTATTATAAAAAAAAATATGATTTGTTTTTAATTTATTTTTTCACAGAAATCATATTTGGAGTAAGGTTAATAAAGCGAGTGAATATCTTTGCTGCAGCTTTTAAAATACAAGCACAATGATAGAAAATTTCGAACGGAGCAAAGTAACCCCCTTCTTTGGACAACTTTGCGCCGCTTTTCAACAAAGTAAAAGTTTATTTAAGTTCCATTTTGAAATAAGTATTCCAACACAGATACGTTCCTTAATGCCCTACGTATAAGATCTCTATAAAAGAATCAACATTTGTTCCTATTTTTTATGACTAATTCAAAGATTTTTGGAAAAACTCAAAAAATCGGTGCAAAGTAACCCCGGTTTACGGTATGTACATATGTATGTATGTAAATTAATAAATAGCTGACGCTACACCACGGGATGAGCCAAGGCCTAGCTTCTCGCAACCATACCGGTTAGATATGCCATCGATAAACTGCATCGTGGCTATTTTCTCCTGGGCTTCTCGAGGACAGTCTCTAAAGACAGTGCGAGCTAATCGCTCAACATCTGTAGCGAAAGCGGCCAACTCTTCCTGCGGGTGCTGTACTCTTGCACGCAACTGAGCATGGGATATCTGTTTTACCTGGCCTAAAAATCTGAGATCCAGTGCTGCGACCAATACCGCGTATTCTTCTCGATCTATTTCACTAAGATTGGAAAGCACGGCTACAGCGTCTCCTCGCAGCATCGAGCCCAAAACGCGCGCTTTTTGGCGATCAGTCCATCCATTCGTAGATGACACAATATCGAACTGGATCCTATAGTTCTCCCAGCTTGTACACGATCCGTCAAATGGATGAGGTTTCAGCCTAATTGGACTTTCTGTGGTTACCAGGTCACTACCTACCGCGGCGGGGGTGGAATCATCTGCACGATGTTCAGTATCCTGAGGTGTTGATTTGGGAGTGGGTGGAATTTCTCCAGCTGGTTCTGTATTCCGAGGTGTAGAACTTTCCATAACTTTCTCAGCAAAAGTCGTAGCACCCATCGTGCGCAAATCCTCAGCCGATTGCTTCTGCGTATTACGAAGTGTTTCCAGATCCTGGGACTGTTTCTCGACAGTCGCATTCAACAACGTGATTGCAGCCAAAATTGAGTCAATTTTTTCCTTGAAATCTTCCATTGTATGCCTTTTGTTTTGTTTCCGTATCCCACTTCTGACACCAATGTTACGAAATGTTTGGGGATGGCTCCACTTTATTTAGATGCTTTTATAAAACACTATATAATTGCTTGTTAAGGAACAATGATCAAAAAAAAAAGAACCTCTCTGGCCGCCAACGTGACGTCTGCTGCTTCTCCAACTCCACGATCTGACAACTGTCACCTTCTGTCATGTTCGCGTTCGCGTTCAGGCAACTAGAGACTCGTAACAGTATTTTAGAATTGGTGGGTATATTCTAGGACAGAAATATTTAAATACATATTTTAACGTTTTTCAAAATTATAACTATAACTCTTATATAACAAGATACAGGGCGTTAAAGTTTGCCTATTTATAGTAATGCGCAACCGTAGTCAGCGACACATATCGGTTCGTGATGCTGTGTTGTTTTTGTTTTACCCAGTTGTACAAGGTAGTTTTTTTTTTAATTTTTCTTTATTGCTGCTTTTCTTCAATCATACATAAGTTTGCATCTATCAAGATTCAAGATGTTGAAATTTTATTAAATTAAAGCGAAATATCTCAGTCTCATTCATCACCGCCAGCGGGTGTAACTTTGTGCCACTGTCATAAAGAGTTTAATGTTTGTTTCATGTTTAGACACGTTGAGTATTGCGCGCCGACCTAACTGGAAAATAACACAATGTATATGTGTATTTAAAATCATGTGCAGCTGCGTGTCTACCTTTTGTTTTCAGTGAGCTGTGGTGTTTTGAAGAGAAGTCATTAGATTGTGCTTTTTTTTTGGAATGGAAAATTTGAGGTGTCGAGCTGTGTGTTTCAAAGTATACAAAGTAAGTGTTTATGTACCAGTTAAGATGTCATTTTCTCTTTAAATTTTACACAAAGTTAACCTTCTTGGTCTTAAAGTATATTTATAAAATTATTTTTTGTGAAACCATCAAATTTTTCTTCATTTTGGGCAACTTTGCATCAGAGCAAAATGCCTCCAAAACCAATTTCTAAAAGAGGTACATTCTCTGTCCCAGAGCTTAAATCTATATTTGACTAAATGTTACCTACTTTTTTAATAAGTTTTCATTTTTTTTATGAATTTAAATACGTTCTATGTTTTGTTGTTTATCACTACTGCATAACCTGATAAAAACTCTTATTTTTCTTTACTTTAATGCAACCGTTTTGTTTTTTGTATTATAAAAAAAAATATGATTTGTTTTTAATTTATTTTTTCACAGAAATCATATTTGGAGTAAGGTTAATAAAGCGAGTGAATATCTTTGCTGCAGCTTTTAAAATACAAGCACAATGATAGAAAATTTCGAACGGAGCAAAGTAACCCCCTTCTTTCGACAACTTTGCGCCACTTTTCAACAAAGTAAAAGTTTATTTAAGTTCCATTTTGAAATAAGTATTCCAACACAGATACGTTCCTTAATGCCCTACGTATAAGATCTCTATAAAAGAATCAACATTTGTTCCTATTTTTTATGACTAATTCAAAGATTTTTGGAAAAACTCAAAAAATCGGTGCAAAGTAACCCCGGTTTACGGTATGTACATATGTATGTATGTAAATTAATAAATAGCTGACGCTACACCACGGGATGAGCCAAGGCCTAGCTTCTCGCAACCATTCATGTTGTGCGTGTTTCATTTTTCGCACGAATAGAAGGGACCTACAATTTATTGCCGACTCCGAACATCGAATTGAGAAGCTCTTTCATGACAAATTATACTGCCGGAGGCTTGTCAAAGCACACATGACGGGTCACTCTACCTTCTTAAAGCTTCTCAACCTAAGCCAAAGTTATAGTGTGGGATGAGTGTATCATGGCTCATAGAAAGATATCGAGGATCGAAATAGGATGCTTCGACAGTGCTTTTGGCTCGTGGCTTCAGACAGACCTACCTAGTTGTACCACGGTGAACACAGCAAATAAAGTGAAGGGATGTCTCAAGTCATCCATTTGATAGCCTTATGTCAAAGACCTATCCTTGAGAATGAACATATACACGAGTCCATCTTCGATATGACTTAAGGACAGAGGAGTTTTCTAACTTATTCTTTGATATTGGTGATGGAAAGAGTAGGGATGAATTAATATACCCAGTAAACTCTGCGATGTTATGGGAGATATGACTAGTTTGACTGACAGAATATAATGTACTTAAACATTCATCAGTTTGGAGTTCATGGCTGAAGTATTGCAAAGCTATTTGCACTGAAGTAAATGCTTCAGCCAACAACATCAACAATTTTTTGCTGAAGAAGTTGAAAACTGAGAATGTGAAGTCTGAATCTATGGACTCGGAAGTAAAACTCGAGGAAAGTTATTGGACACTTTCTTTCCACCAGGGAATCCACCTCACATCCTCAACCTCAAAGTTGTGGCCCAACCTTAACCCTCTGAAACTGTGCAGGTGAATACTTTGTACCAACACGTAATCGAGGCCACAAGCGTCAAACAGGGAAAAACTGTCTTCATCATCGGATTCTTCCGATCCCATTAGACTACCACTTTGAGTTCAAACGTCTCCAATTTTCCGTTGAGTTTTAATACCGCATGAACATCAATAAGGTACAGGGACAGAGCTTGAAAGTGGACAATGTGGATCTGAGGAGTGACTGTTTCTCCCATAGCGTGCTTTGAGCCAATTCACCTGATAGCCTGGTCATCCCCGAGCCAGAAAGAAAACCCAGGAAAGTTGTTTACAGGGACGCCTTAAAGAATTAATATAAGAAATTGAAAATTTATACCTACTCAACAATGGCTTATAACCCGGCGAAGGATATAAGGTATAATGTGACGTCTTTCCACACGGACTTAGTCGCGGGTATTAGCTAGTATCTCATATTTTAGTTATCACAAACCATTAATATCAGTATGACCAATTGTAGCAGAAACCAATTACAGTGTAAATATTGAATAAACAGAATTTTTTTTATGCAAATTTTGTATTGTTGTATTTCTTTTGAGATGCTCTCTCTCCCTCTATGTCTCTCAAACTAAATCTCTCTTATTCTTTATTTTTTAAGAAGTTTCACTTCTATCACGTGTAAGGTGCTGCACGCGCAATTTTTTTTAAATGCAAATTTGAAGAAGGTATCCTGCTTTAGTCAGAAATTCATCTGGTAAGTGTGCACCAAATTTTATGCGAATCGCTTCAGTATTGCGGCTTGAATTGTGTCTACAAGAATCCGTAATATTGTGTATACATACTATGTAATATAGTAGTTTCCAGGCGGCCAAATTCGACCGCATTCTAGTTAAATAAATAATTGTCTACTCATATTATTCGAATTTTTCAGAAAAATGTTAAGTAAGCTTTTATTAGAGCAAAGATAAAAAAAACTATCATTCGATTTTCAATAAAGATCCCAGACAACGGCAGGATCAATAGGGTACAAATATTGAAAATCGGGACCTTAATATCTTTCATGTATAAGATTTTAAAAATTTGAATTGAAATAAAATGTTTCAAGGAATGCGCGCTTGGGTTTCGGTATCTTTGTGCCACAGGGATCGGTAGGACCCATCTTGATTACTGGTGTTTCTAGGAAGTGTTTCCAAGCACTAATTAACCTAACTTTATCTTGAATAAAAGCGTATTTAATAAACCGAAAGAATTAATTTTATTTTCCTTCTTTTTATTTATTTTTTCTAATTATAAAGCCGCTTTTGATAAGACTTGAAACAGTTTAGGCAAAGACCTTTATCACTCTTTGAGTAAGCAGTTCGGACAGTCGAACTAGACAGGTCTTCGGCAGCAGATGATTTGTACTTCCGAACAGTCGCATATTGCTTGTATGGTTTCAAATTATGACTGTCCACGTAATTGGTGTGTAGGAAAATCGGTATCATTGCGCAAGAGTAATATTCTGGCCAAGTGAACATAGTGTTCTTATTGAATGTTGCCAAAGGATAGCTGGAGATTGACTGCAGAACACGACACAACTCGAATGAAGGCAGCTTATGAGATGCGTTTATTGGTGCAGTTACATCAACATATATAGTAAACTGGTGGATAAATTCAAATATCAATTATCTAGGCGCGTCAAAGTCTTCAATACGTTGGCCATTTTCAAATGCAATTTCTTTACTCGATCTCAACTGCGCTGAGCAAACATTGTGTGGGATACCGCCTACTTGTTAATCCGCAACGTCTTCTCCACTCAAATCACCGCCATTCTCTGGTGATTTAATGAACAAGGCGTGGAGGTTGCTTGAAAGACCATTTTCATCATCTGAACCAAGATTTTCTTAATAGTCGGGAACTTCTTGTAGGGTCAGTTTTTGAAGAACAACCATCCTTCGTCCTAGGACTTTCTACAATGAAACTGGTCCCTTGTGCGCCGGGGTATTTGCCAGATTTCGGAAAAAAGCGAGTTACGAAACGCAGACAAGCCTCGGATACGGACGGATTTACTGATAACAACTCATACAAACGAATTAAGGGCAACGAATTTCGGATCTGTACGTAAAATCTAAGGTCTCTTAACGGACCGCGTGCAGCCGAGCGACCATTATTGTGGTGTGGATTTGTTACTGGAGACAGACTTAGGCAAGAAGTCTTAAGCTTTAAGTATGTGAACGACCGCCTCACAACAATTCAAGGCAAAATTTCCCAATATAACATTAAAATTGTCCTAGGCGATTTTAATTTTTCACAATCACAATTTTTCGAAAGTGGGAATCGTTGCGGCAAAAATTTTTCTCACGATAACTCTGAATATTATGAATTGTACATCCAACAGCAGATTGTGATATTATAACGGGACTAAAATCAATGGCCTTATAGTGTTGGTGTTTTCTGTTCGACCCGAATGTATACTTTAGTAGGAAGTAATTTATTTTTAAGAATTCAACACTTTCGAAAATGGTTCTGATAGATTTTTCAGTCAAACATCCGTATGTGCGTCGTCACTGGTGGTGATTCTACAACTATGTTCCTTTCCTTGTGCCGTCGAGTTTTGTAGCCTAGTCTGTTTTTTTTACCTTTTACAAAGACTCCCAAGCCTTAAGTAAAACTTCCATACCGGATTCCTGCAGCAGCATCTGTTTAATAACTCGATCACGCTTCTCATGCTTATTCTCTACTCTTATGGAAGAGGCCCTCAGATATGTTTATGCAGCGTAAGTTATGGCTGACATTAGTCTTATCTTATCCTACGGACGAGCCAACAAATTTGTTAGTTCTTTGTTCAAATTTTTCAGCTAGAGTCTAATGTTTTTTACTCCCATTTTTCCCCATTGAAACTAACAAAGATTTATTCTTATCGTAGTTGTTTCACGCTGTTTGCTGGATTTTTGTTTGTTCACAATTGTATTTATACCTACAAGTTGCAATAAAAACTTTGTTTCAACAAGATCACATAACTCTGAAGCTCTCATTTCCGTAGTTCTTATGCAATTTTAACATTAACACGTGCAAAGGTTCCAAGGGACACATGTGTACATGTGTAAAGGTCAAGTGCTGCATTCAAAGCAAATCTGAAATGTAACAAGGGTTGCATTGAACTCTTTCCTACCTTATCTTACCTAGTCGCGATTACGCATATTAATTTTGCGATATACACTGTACATTTATGCTTAAGACTTTAATGTAAACCGCACGATTTCGAAGAACAATTAAGCAATTGGTTACGCAGTTTCCAAGAAGAGCTAACAATTATAAAGTTAATTAGGATATACCCGGTTGATGGCTTAATAAACATCAGGCACACGGAAAGCACTAGAATTTCATGCTTGCTGTAACTGTTTGCTTATTCCTTTGGTTTCCCCAGCAAGATTAAATTGAATCCATGTTCACATTAATGGAATGAATTAGAATTTCAGAATTCTTAAGACGCTCCTTGTTTACACCTGCGTTTCTTTTTCCTTAGGACAGGGAGTGGGAACTTAATTACAGCATAAATGAGTCAACATACTCGTAAACCAACGTTTATACTGCGTCTTCGCCTCATGTACATATGTACACCGAATCCCTGTATAGGATGTTATTAAGTTATTTTCCTGTTTCCAGGAAAATCTCAAGGTTAGATTGCCATTTGGATCGGATTATTTGCAGAGTAACGTATCCTTATGGAGGGGTTGGAGGAAAGGACTTGTATTATGTGAATATGTTTCCTTCTGTTCCTATGCTCGATTTCTTTTTTGTGTAGTTCCTTATCTGCAACATCTGATATCTTTATTGCGGATCTGAGAAAAAAGGAAAATTACCGAAAATGAAACCGAAGGATGAACACATTTAATTACTTTAGATGTTTAATGGGACATTCTGTAAGATTTTCAACAGAATTTAATTCATTTAAGTGAAATCTTGTAAGCAATTGGTGTCAGTATTAGACGGTAGACGGTGTTAAGGATTTCGCTCGTTGCTTGCTTTCATTAAGATTTCAAGACACTCTGTGTAATATAGATTTGCAAGATAGTCCAGAGCCATTGCTATTAATTTGGAGAATCCTATCAGTCAAATAGCATTATTCGAGTTAAAATAAAAACTGTAAAGAGGGTCTTGCCTGCTGAAAAACAAAGCAAAAATATACATATCTATCTGCAGTCCTAACAACACTATCGGTAATACATTTCTGTATGCGAATGCGATTGTTCATTGATAGATAACCTTACGATAGAAGACCATTCCGTTAAACTTTGTGGGATTTCTGGATGTCATGACCAGAACTTCATTCATTAAAAAAGTTGCGATTAGTTAATACGCCTCTACAGTAGATACTCGATATAGTGAATCTCGTTAGAATGAACTATCCAATACAGTGAACACACAAAATTGTATGCAGACTATTCTATAATGAAAATCGTGAAATAGTGAACACACATTTTTTTCATGTGTTTTCATGCAAAACGTAGGTTGTTTGTGAAAACTTTGTGAAGATATTGCTGGTTTACGCTTAAATAAATTTTAAAAAAAGTTGTTTGTACTTCACACTACTCAAAATATGTAGATTTAATCAAATTAATCTTTGGAGAACCATTTAAGCTCGAAATAGTGGAGAATCTCGAAATAGTGAACATGTTTTTATTACTTCACTATATCGAGCGTCTACTCTATTTGTTTATTTACTTAGCTTAGTACAAAAAGGTACTTAAATTAAAAAAAAAACTAAATTTAATAA
This sequence comes from Matsumyia berberina, assembly GCA_917880715.2. Taxonomy (NCBI): domain Eukaryota; kingdom Metazoa; phylum Arthropoda; class Insecta; order Diptera; family Syrphidae; genus Matsumyia; species Matsumyia berberina. The sequence goes on from OU862870.1 coordinate 94,639,820, forward strand.
GAAAGAAGTTAAATTCCTGGCACAAATTTTGATCGGAGGGAAAGGGGTTATTTTTTGTTTATTTTTTTTTTTTTCTTAGCTTAATGGACTAATAATTGAATACCTTTTAAACTGCGCCAACTTTAGAAGTATTTGTCTCCTTAACATCGCCAACAAGGTTTTATCCGCTTTAAAGTACGAACGCCTTAAGTCCTTTGTCAACCACGAGATTGGTACATACATATAAATGTGGCTTTAATCCATGTAAGTTCACCACCGATCAATACAGTCCACCATCGATCAATATATTCACACTGCGGCAGATCTTTGAAAAATCCCAAAAATTGCAAATCGATGCCCAAGATCACTTATGGCAACATTTTGATATTTCCGCCAAATTCGTTCGAATGTGCAGGATAACGATGGAAAATGACCGAAACTTTTGGTGTCAGAAAAAATAAAAAAAAATGTGTGGAACTCAAACGCCAACACCAGAGGCAGAATCTTTGCAATAGCTCGCATACGCCGACGATATTGACATAATCGGAAAAACACGTCATAATTTCAGTAACGCATAATGACACCAATATGTCTACATTGTGGAGGAAAAGGACATGCAGCAAAAAAGTACAGGGAGAAACAAAACTGTGCCATAAGCGACCCATGATGCAAAAGCGGAAACGATCACCCAACGGGAAGTTTTTGATGCGCAGCGTACAAAAGCGCAGTACGAGAAATCGCAATTAATTCATGAAGTGCATCCGTATAAGAATCCACCCAAATTTTACTCGCACCAACGGCGAAAGAAGAAAATGCAGATGTTACCCATTTCTTCAGCTGCTATGCATCACCGAGCATGAGCATGGCGAAATATAGTGCTTGATAACCTTGTAGTCGAAGTAAGAGGAAAGTAACCAGTTATTATCGCCGGAGACTTGAAAGAGAATGAAATAGTACCATCACAAAAAGAAGAAGCGAGGCCCTACTAGCAGCCTTCGCTAGCCTCGATCTAGTGCTGCTTATTAATAAGCACACCTTTGACAACTGCAAAGCGTCATCTACATGACGTTTGCCCGCAAATCCTTAGCGAGGAGGATAAAATCACAAGTTTCAGACCTGTGCACAAAAAGCGACTATCAGGGCATCATATTCAATACAGAAGAGCAACACCGATCACAGCACAGGAAACCCCCACCTAAAGTACAAAAGTTAAGATGTGAAACAAAACATGTGGACACCGATATACGACGCAGCCATGCCACGCAAGGGAAAATGAACCTGCGGAACACTTGTATGGTGGATCGAAGACATCGCCAATCAACGAGCAAACAGTCTAAGAATGTGGAGGCGCCAGCAGAAGGCCAGGGGTAGAGGCATGACATGCTAACAGAAGAATTCCAGAGAAAGAGAACACAACTACGTAGACTAATTAAGAAGAGCAAAGGTGAATCTTTCCAGGAACTCAGGGAGGAATTACAGCACAATCCATGGGGAGGGGCGTATCAAATAGTCATGAAAAAACTAAAGAATATCACGGCAGGTGCACCGACGTGTCCGAACGTCATTTACTCAATTGTTAACGCTCTCTTTCCGAGAGCTTCCCGAGAAAAAATTGATTCAGCCTACCACAGGGAGCAGCCGAAGAAACAGAGACAATACCGCAAATCACTACTGAGGAAGTCCTAGAAGACGCGGCAACAATAAAGAGCAACAAGGCGGCAGGAATTTACGGGACCCCCCGAACTTCGTGCTAAAAGAAACCATGAAAGCAAGACGAGAGGTTTTTACACGACATGTCTAACGGAAAGCAAGTTCCCGCTGCAGTGGGACAACGGCTAGTCTTCATCCCAAAGGGTAACAAGCCCCCAGAGTAAGCGTCGTCGTACAGGCCGCTGTGCATTCTTGAAACGCTTGAGAAAGTGTTCGAAAAAATAATACGCACAAGGAGACTTGGGACTCGCCAATCGATAGTTCGAATTTAGACAGAAACGAAACACCACGATAAGGATGGTGTGCGACATGCAATCGTGGGGCAAAAATGGCTTGTAGGGAGGAAGCAGTACAGCGCCGTCTTAACACTTGACGTTAAAGATACTTTCTACCACCGAAGAAGCCTGTACAAATAATATAACTCATAATCTATATATGTATGTATGTATATAAAATATTTTGCCCTTCCTGACTAACTGATTGACCGAGATATGAACGTGGGGTGTGCAAAATACATACATCTATACATACATACAATCCGTTTTCGTACACCCACAAAATATGGTGAAACATAAGAAAAACAATGCAACACCATTCGACGGTCGTTTATCTATTGTAATTGCACCCCGAAAACTGACAAACAGCTGCATCTCATAAAACCATGATTTATGATGGACGCCTTTTTGGGTTTAGGTATTTTAAGATTAAATCAGCGGATATGAGCAGATCGGCTCAAAAATAAAGTAATTAATACATTTAAAAGAATAAAAGCTTTGTTTTAATTAAAACTTAATTCAGGCAACGTGTACAATGTTGTTCATGTGCAGTCGAAGCCAACCATGCATCCATGTTTTGTTTCTTAAAATTAGCAAGGTATGTTATTAACGTGTTTGACTTGCCCAAGCCATCGAAGTATGGACCTCTCCGTTCGAAGAAGTAGCTGCTCGACATTCAGTACCTCGCGTACTCTAGTGATCCTAACCCGATCTCGCCGAGTCACCCCAGCAATACAACGAAAAAATCTCATTTCGACAGCTTGTATCCGCGATCTTATTCTTTCGGTCATTACCGAAACCTCATGACCATAGGTGAGGGTCGGAACAAATACTGAATTAAAAACCGACAACTTAGCTTCGATGCCAAGTTCGGCCCTCTTGATAACAGACTGACCAAGCTGTCTAAAAATTGCTCCAGCCTGACCAATCCTACAAGATAAATTAGTATTGCTCCTACCATCACTCGTGAATAGGACCCCGAGATACTTAAACTTCTCCACCTGTTTCAATGGGACTCCACAAACATGCAGAGTGCAATGAACAGGTGTTCGGGAAATTACCATTACCTCTGAATTGTTCACGTTTACCTTCATCTCAGCTTCAACACAGACGGCAACGAACCTGTCTAGTGTGCGCTGAAGTTCGGTCTGGGTGAACGTAAAGATGACCAAGTCGTCAGCGAAAAGCGGATGACTTACTCTTAAATTTCCCAATTCGAACCCCTACCATGACTGCGCTGTAACATCCAATCCATATACACTATGAAAAGGTATATGGCGAAGTCCAACGCACACAGTGGAAGGTGTCGACCTAACGCCGTTCCACAAGCTTGGCCTGTCACCGGACCCTACCTGCAGACTGTGCTTGGAGAGCGATGAAAGCTCTCTTCACATCGCCACAGAATGTCCCGCCCTTATCCATGCGAAAAAGCGGACCCTAGGTAGTGAACTCGTTTCACCAACGGCGCTTGGCATGCTCCACCCAGAGAGGCTGATTAGCTTCCTGACATCCTCTGGAGTAGACCAACTGCTCAAATCTTATAAGAAAGAACAATATGCCTGCATATGAGACCCAAGTGCTAGAGTGGACAAACCGCTTCCCATTAAATAAATAATAATAACGCCGTTCACCGGAACACAGCTCTTACAGTTTGTGTAAGGTGCGGAAAATGTAACACGTACAAAATGAATGGTTGCGAGAAGCTAGACCTTGGTTCATCCCGAGCTGTCGCGCTAGCTATTTATTTATTATTATATTTTTGACAAGCCCATTGTTAAGATCTTCCGAAACGATGCCGCCTCTATCATGTAACATAACGCCATGCCACCTATAATATTTTTTTTAAATCAAGGCTAAGCTCTTTCTGACCCGACATTGGAACAAAATTTAGTATAGAAGGGGAACAAATATTACAAAATAAACGGAATATAAAACAAGTACCCACATCGCGCTTCGTTTCGAAATGAAGAAGTATAATAACATAAATTCTTCGCAATATGAGTCTTTCCATAATGTACGTGATTTATGCAACATTGATTCAATTTTACTCCTTAGCACGAGCAGACTAAAGAAAAATGCCATCACGCGAAACAGTCTTCTTCCCAAAGTAATGTCCCCACAAGAAGATTATTAAAACAATTCGGGATTCCATTTCCCATCCTACACTCCCTTGGAGACAAGTTTACTTGCATTTTCCGCTGATATTAACGCAGAGATGATAATGTTGTTTTCTTTCTCTTGAACACATTCTTTTCCCAAATATCGTCCCCATGAATATTTGTATTTTCTTTTTAGAATAAAAATGTGACGAGTGTTCCCTTTTGGCATCCAATTATCATTCTTTACATACGTATCAGTCCTGTCTTTAACTCCCATCACGATTTAAAATATAAATAATTCAAAAAATTCCGTCTTACCAGCAATATACAGCAGATTCCAAAGATACAGCCCAGGATATAGTTCCCCGCCATATTCAGATATGCAACGAACAACGAGTCTGTCATCAACTTTAAAAACAATATTATCCCTGTACGATACAACAGTCCAATCCTGTAATTAAAAAGACGATATCCAATTACATCTAAAGACAACAAAATACTTAACGACTCTTACCGCCTCCATATCGAAGTCCCGTGTTTGTCGTGCTTTCGTAGCAACCATAAAAGTTTTCTGATTAATGTATACAGCAGCAGTCCAAAGAGCACAATGAAGAGAACCTCTACCACAACGAAGAGGACAAAACCGGAACTGCCAACCTCCATCCACCAGTGATTGGGCCATTTGCCAATGATATTACTAATCAATGGCGAGCAAATGGCAAAGAGTAATGGCAACAGCCAACTGATGCCAATTGCCCCACGAATGCCCGACGATAGATTTGTCACTTGAAGTTTTCGCGGAACCAGTTCGGAGTGTACAACCAGGCCGATGGCAATTATCGTCGACAGTCCCAAAAGCATCAGTGAGGCTAAAGTTGAGCTTATAATAGCCTGCCAGTCCTGCAAAACAACAAGAAGCGCACAATATGTTTGAATTGAAACAAAGAGGAAACCATTAAGGGCAAGGCCAAGGACCAAGAAGGGCGAAATTGATCAATGACCAAGGATAATGAGAAAGATGAGACACTGTCGGTGGTTTGTATTTTGGGCCACAAAATGGTTGAAAGACAAAAGGCAAAAGTGACAAAGTTGTTTTATTCTCCGGCCTTACCCGCGCTGTGGTTTAATTAATTTATTGGACCGTCCTCGGAGCGGGATTTTGATTTTTTTATTATCTTTTTGAATATTCATTGAAAGGTTGCCTTTTATTGTTTATTAATGTTTATGGTTTATTGCACAGTCAAATAGATACATGTTCGGTGTGTCTGAGATGGCTCTATTATGCAGAAGGTAAGTTTATTCAATATCGACAAGTGAACTAATGACGCTTAGTGGACACGAATTGTGAACTGAATGATTAAATAGAGAAAGAGTATGGAACTCATAACCTGATGGTCTAAGTTTTCACAGAATTAAATCTGGTTTGGGTGCCTCTATGGTTACCGTTGATGTCGATTCTTGTACACTTGTTACTCACAGGTATGCCATTTGTTACGTGCTGTCAGTAGGTTTACTACATACTTCTTTTGTACTATAATATATTTGCAAGACGTGGAGGTCACTTTTTTCGCGACACTAGATTTGTTATGTGGTCGCCGTGGCTCAGTCGTTAGTGCGTTGGACTGCTGTACAAGCCTGTGTGGGTTGAAGCCCCAGCCATGTCCACCGAACATTTTTGCGCAGCACCACCTCTCAGGAGGAATGATAATCCTCCGGGAGTATAATTTGTCATGAAAGAGCTTCTCAATCCACCGAGTCGGCAATAAATTGTAGGTCCCTTCCGTTCATGCGAAAAATATAACACACACAACATGAAGATTGCGAAAAGTTGGGCCTTGGCTCTTCCCGAGCCGTCGCGCCACCTATTTATTTATTTTTTTAGCTTTGTTTTTTACTCATGAAAAAAATATAACATGCTCAACACAATTGGTTGCCATAAGCTAGACTATGCCCTGCTTTGGACTACTATTTGCTGATTCCGTCAAAAAAAAAGTCTTGCAAACAAATATCATGACTGCTCTCATTGTCAGCACAGCCGAAACAATATACATAAGTCACGCCTTTTTGTACTGCAATTATGAACAATCTTTCTGGGAAATGCCATTATTTTCAGCTTTAAACCCGTAATGAAATTACTACATACATCCCCTGAGTACCATACATACATACATACATACATATATCCATATGTATGTATATCGCATTCAGTAAAATTCATTGAATGGAAGCCAGACACGAGAAGAATCAGAAAATAGCCAAAGGAAATCAATATCGTTGTCTGATCGAAACAACGACAAACGGATACCCCTTCATGACAAGTGAGCAACAGCAAAAGGATACATTATTCGCCCTTGCAAATTTAAAATAATTATTCAGAATTAATGAATTAAAAGCAATTGTTTCTACATACTTTACATGTATTTATTTACACTCGATAATGGACACAATTGGCTTGGCGTTCCTACAATGGCACAAATACGAGTACGGATGAACATCGCCTCTGTGAATCTTAAGCGATTCATATTGTTGCGAATATCCTATGACTTTTTTGCAACTTATATATAAACAGCTCGTCGCGTAAACAAGACTGAAAATATTTCTTTGCTGCGACCCAAAGAATGGGTTACTTAAAATTTTCAACAATACCAGAGCTGTTCTTTACTGAAAAAGGTTGTTTTAATTGCCATTGAATAAAAAGTATGTACATATGTACATATTTGTACAGTCTATTTTTAATAAATTTTGATTTTGTTTTCTGGCAGACAGGACCTGTCACGAACGAGATGGGTAATTATCAGAAACTGTGCCATTGACGCAACGATCAACTTAATTTAAATTCAATTTCTGTTGTTAAGGTTAAGCACAATAAACAATGTTGTAGTTGCGTTGGTATTTCGTATCGTGGGAAACCCTTCAACGCATGTAGATGAGAGAAAAAGTTTTTGTACTACATACCTACAAACTTATATTTTGATGATGATTTTATAAAAAAAAAATTTGTTGTTATCGTTAATCATGCGACACGTGCTACAATTTCCACAAAAGTTAATTAAAAAGGAAACTTTTCCTTGAGATAGATTGCGTAGAAGGTACTTAACTTGTTTTGATGGAGCGGAGGGATATAATGGGTTGGCGTCTGGTTGGTTGGTTGCTTGATAAGGGATAGAGCTGTGGTTGTCAAAATCTGAAGTTATGAGAGATGCCGCATAATTTAGTTACAGGCGAAGATTTCGGTGATTATAATAACGATGTTCGTTTACAGTTTGATCTTCGTACAGAAAATACGGAGTAACAAGGGTTTTGTCAGACGGTTTTACTTTTAGGAATTTCGCTGTAATTTTTGTTAGTATGTACGTATTTCAGTGCTCATTAAAAAAATGTATTTATTTATTTATATACTAGCTGACCTCGAACTTCATACCATCCCAGAATTAATAAATGTTGTGTTAACTTATTAGCTGAATTAAATTTAGTTTTTTATTAAGAATACTCAAAATGAATTAAGTTCAATAAATGTACAAACATTCAAATGAAATTAATTTTAATTACGTGATGGAAGAAGCAGGACTGAGTTATTCTATGGGATTAGTCAGGCTGGAACAATTTTGTGTGTTTGATCCGACCCTCACCTATTGTCATGAGATTTGGGTAATGACCAAAAGAATAAGCTGCCGAAATGAGATTTCTTCGAGGTATTCGTTCATTCTATCGAGTTAAGAATATCAGAATATACAAGGAACTCAATGTCGGCCAATTACCTTTTCGAGCGGAACGGTCCATACTTCAATGGTTTGGGCACGTTAAACGCATTCAATTTGGGTTTCAAGACATGCAATGGAATCCGTGTCATCAGATAGACGTCCCCTGTGTAGGCTCAGGACGATATGGTGTTTTACGTTATTATATTTTTTTTAAATTAAAATAAGGCTTAAATAAAGCGAAACATACCAAAAAACAATGATCAAATAATTTAGTTGTACCCGTACGAAGTCGGGGCAGGCCACTAGTATTATATTTATATATACATATATATGTATGTATAATATGTAATATATACATATATATAAACATATATACAAATATTCAAATATACAGAATATACAAATATACCATATGCAATATATAATATACAATATCCTTATACATATATATATGTACATATGCGTAATACACATATACATATATGTACATAGGTACATAGGTACATAGGTACAAAGGCCGGAGGTGTAATTGGACCTTATTTTTTGGTCGATGAAAATGATCGCCATGTTACGGTCAATGTAGTTCGCTATCGTGCCATGTTGGCAGATTATTTTTGGAGAGAATTGATTGGACTTTACATCAGTGTTATGTGGTTTCAACATGATGGTGCCACATGCCACACAGCATGTGGCACCACATTCTTCCACATTCTGCCACATTCTTCCGGTTATCGACCAGAGTGATGCGGATGTCAGCATAACACGAGAGAGGTGGAGGATGGTAGAAAGTTCTCTAGCTACCAAGTTCCTCCAGGTCATAAAGGACCATCCCGGCCTCTCTCCAGTATGCCGTGACGGTGGCTGGCACCAAGGCCACGCCAAGCTCATTAGCTGTGCCGATCAAAGGTCAGCGGAGCTATATAAGATCGGCATCGCACGCTTAGCAATGGTTTGGCCTGGTGCTATTATCGAGGTCGTTGCTAGAGAGCAAATCGCGAACTGGGCTAGATCATACGCCAGGATTACGTCCGAACCTTCGGACCCTAGAGAAATCCTAAGGATTCTCAGGACTAGCAACCCTTACCTTCCCACCAACAACTGGAAGATCGTCAGGCTGGATGAGCCTAAAGGTCTTACCATAGGGGTCGTCATTATCGTAAATGACGAGTCGCTTCCGTCCATCAATAGCACTGGAGGGGTGATCAGCTATGGTGTCGTGGCAATCACCCTAAAAGTCCACAAGAATGACGCCAAGGAAACGGAGAAGATATCATCCAAGGCCCATGATGATGTTGCGACCACATCAGCAACGTCCTGTACGAACGCCATCCCTTCTGACATGGCTAATTTATCTATTCATGAGGTCAGTGACTCAATGACGGACATGGAGATGGATAGCTGTCCTCTTGGCTCCCCTCTTCTTGAAGATGACCTGTTGTCGTCAGATACAGAGGAAGCTAACACTAAGGTGGTGGAGGCATCTGACCGTAACAATTCTGCGTGTGCTTCAGATTAACCTCAAATCATAGATGGAATGGCCTGTCCAGCTGCGTCATCTCAAGAAATACCTGGCTCAATTACAATAAAACTAAGTCAAGAGAGCTACTTGGCAAATCAAGACCAGATATTGCCAGAATCATAGCCATTATTACAGGCCATTGGTCAGTCGGAGACCATGCGGTCAAGCTTGGTATTCCTCACAACAACTTTTGCAGAAGTTGCAAGGACTTTAATGAGAAAGAATCTCTACTTCATTTCCTCTGCAGGTGTCCGGCTCTTGCGAAGACCAGACAGCGCTCTTTGGGCAAACCTTTCTTTATGGACCCCGCCGAGATAGCTGAAGAAAAGATTGGAGAAGTAATCCTGTAAATAAACTCCACCGGTTTGGATATAGCCATCCTAAACCACCAAATCAACAACCACATACTAATAAGGTTTTAAACGAGTTTCGTGGTTACAAAACGGCGCACCGGGCTCTAAAGAGCCACCTCCACCACTCCTAAGCGGCATCCGCCGCCCTTATTCTTCGTCTTCAAAAAGACGGAGAGAATCTGGTGCGGATCCAGGAGCCATGGGTTGTCAAGGACCTAGTGTGCGGACTCAGGACTCCCAACTAGAAACTTTTCTTCGCAAGGAATCTAGGTAAACCAAGAACCTGCTTTCTTGCGAAGACCAATCTTAATATCTTTCTGCTTTCCAATTACAGTAATCCCGAGATGATCGTGACCAATCTGGAACTCAACACTAGGAACTATTATTTGGCCTCGGCATACCTTGCCCATGACCTGGTGCAGATCCAGGAGCCATGGGTCGTCAAGGACCTAGTGTGTGGACTCAGGACTCCCAACTAGAAACTTTTCTTCGCAAGGAATCTAGGTAAACCAAGAACCTGCTTTTTTGCGAAGACCAATCTTAATATCTTTCTGCTTTCCAATTACAGTAATCCCGAGATGATCGTGGCCAATCTGGAACTCAACACTAGGAACTATTGGTTGGCCTCGGCGTACCTTGCCCATGACCAGGCGGGATCATTGCCTCCGGACAACTTGAGGAGAGCTATTGTGGAAGCAGAGGGACAAAAGGCTAGCCTTATTATTGGATGCGATGCAAATGCGCATCATACAATATGGGGTAGATCCAACATTAATGACCGAGGTGAGGAACTTTTTGATTATATTTTAAGTACTAACTTTATTACCTTTATTACCCATGCCGTAATAGTTAAGATGTTTTAGATATTACTCTGGTTTCCAATAGAATTTTTGACTTGGTCAAGGACTGGAAGCTGTCGGGGGAACACTCCATTTCTGACCACCGGTATCTTCAATTCAGTCTCCTAGACCATCCTACAGATCAAAAAGCTTTCAGAAGCTACCGTAAAACCAATTGGTCTCTCTATAGGAACGTGCTGAACTGCAAGCTTCCTTCCATCTCACCCGAGCAATCCTAGGAGCACTGTGGAACTTGATTCTTTTGTTGAAACCCTTACCGGGCCCTCAACAGCGCAATGTCAGTGGCCTGCCCACTACGCAAACCACGTGGTAAGAAAAGGCCACCCTGGTGGAATGCGTCGCTTAGTGACCTAAGGAAAAACTGCAGACAAAATTTCAACAAAGCCAAAAGCTCCAAAATTATAGTTGACTGGGATTGCTACAAAGAATCTTTTGCACTATACAAAAAATCACTAAGGAAGGAACAGCGAGCCTCGTGGAAAGTATTCTGCGGCAATATAGGCAACACCTCGGAAGCCTCGCGACCCCGAAAAATCCTCTCCACCAATCCCCCTATATCTAGCTACCTAAGGAATTCAGAAGGACAGTGGACATCCTCCAGTAAGGAGACAGTCGACCCACTTCTTGACACCCATTTCCCTGGTAGCTCCTCAGTTGTACGGCGCGAGCCGGGTCGCTTAACGAGCAGCCCGCCATGTAAAGACTCCAACACTATTATTACATACAGCAGGATCCGGTAGGCCATAAGAGGCTTCAAGCCATTTAAGTCTCCAGGTCCAGACGGTATTGTTCCTGCTGAAATTCAGCAGTCTTCGAATATAATCCTCCCCTAGCTAGACATCATCCTTAAAGGCTGCCTGTACCTTGTCCACATTCCCAGAAGGTAGACTGAAGCTGAAGTAGTCTTCATCCCCATGGAAGGAAAAACCTCACACGTTAACCATAAGGATCTGCGTCCCATTAGTCTATCAGCCTTCCTACTAAAAACGCTGGAAAGGTTATTAAACTTCCACCTACGCTGTAGCATAGACCCCAAACTTCTATCAGCGCCCCAACATGCTTATTGCAAACGCAGATCTGTTGAAACCGCTTTGCACTCATTGGTATATACCATCGAAAAATCACTTAGCGTTAAAGAGTTCACTATGGTTGTTTCTTGGACATCGAAGGAGCCTTCAATAGTGTCAAACCAGAAGCGATCACCGATGCACTCACGAACCTGGGAGTCGACGGCTCACTCAGACTTTTAATTGGAAAACTGCTCACTGGCAGAATGCCCACAGATCCGTGACCTGCAGTACGCCACAAAGTCTGGGTCTCATTCTGGACAGTAAATTAGACTGGAAAGCCAATATTATTGAACGCGTTAAAAAAAACACCGCAGCACTGTACTGCTGCAAAAAAGCCATTGGTAAAAGGTGTCGACTGAAACCCCATACCACGCACTGGCTTTACGTTTCCGTTGTTCGACCTATACTCATGTGTGGTGTGATCGTCTGGTGGACGGTTCTAGACAGAGCGTTATACCGCAATCTATTGGGGAAAATGCAAAGATCAGCAACCATATGCATTACACAGGCCAACATGGTTTTTCTGATGAAAAGCCGAGGGTCATTTCCGAATTAAATTTTTGCGTAGAATCAGAATTGTCCCATCACGCCAGAATTTTGAGATATTTGAGGTTATGTACCCAAAAAATGGCGTTTGAGGATTCTACGCAAAATTAACTTCGGAAAAGACCCTCAGCTTACCAACAATTGACATGACCCAATTATTTGCAGGCCTGTGTTAGCGGAGCACTAAGAACCACACCATCTGCGGCACTCGACGTGCTCCGACATCTAGTTCCTGTAGATATTTTTGGCAAGCAGTCAGCTGTCAGCGCAGATATTAGACTTAAAGCCTCCTTCCAATGGTCAAATAACTACATCTGCCATTCCTGGATCTTAGTTCCCCTAACTTTCATTCCGGAAAATACCGACTACACACCGTCCAAGCAGAATTTCAACCTCAACTTCCGCACTTCCATTCCTTCCCAAGAGGAGTGGGAGAGTGGTGACGCCGGAGGCTATCACTCTTTTCATTTTTACACGAAAACGGAGTGGCAGGTGGTGTTTTCTCCAACATGCTTAACCTGAGCATCCCCTTCCGTCCACCTGACCACTGTAGCGTTTTTCAGGTGGAAACAATGGCCATACCGACAGCCAGGCTGCTATAAAACTCTGGAATCTCTTACATGTACAGGGTTTTTCAATAAGAGCGCTACAAAAGTTTTTTTTAAATAAAATAAAAACGGTTTTGGATATCAATGAAATTCTTTATTCCTGTAAAAGTACGTTCGATGCCATTATGTATGGAACTCGATTTCTTTTGCATGGCCACCACGGGCACGCTTGCAGAAGTCCAGACGCTGAACCCAATTTTCGACGGTTTTCAAGCATAAATCGGCCGATACTGCTGCAATTTCATGTTCGATATTCGTACGAAGTTCATCAATCGTCGCTGGCTTGTTGGCATAGACCATAGACTTGACGTAGCCCCACAGGAAATAGTCTAACGGCGTCAAATCGCACGACCGAGGCGGCCAAGTGACTGGACCATTTCGTGAGATAACACGTTCTCCAAACTTGGTTTCCAATAAATTGATTGTGACATTTGCTGTGTGGCTTGTGGCGCCGTCCTGTTGGAACCGCATGTCCTCCAAGTCCATATCATCCAATTGGGGCCAAAAATATTCGGTTATCATTGAACGGTAGCGATCCCCATTCACAGTAACCTGCCGGTCTTGATCATCACGGAAGAAGTACGGCCCAATGACGCCGCCGGCCCATAAACCACACCAAACCGTAATTTTTTCGGGATGCAATGATGACTCATGGAGTACGTGTGGATTGCTGCCTGACCAATACCGCATATTTTGTTTATTGACCAAGCCATCCAGCCAGAAATTATGACGACCATAAATTGGACGTAGCGCTCTTAACGTTGAGGCCACTGACTCCGAATTTCGGTAGTAAATTTTAATAATTTCGACTCGTTGTTGGCTCGTATATCTTTCCATCATGAAATGGCAAACCTTACTGAAGAGAAATGTCAAAAAACCGCAAGAAAAATATGGCGTCGTTTGCTGTCCCTGTCGCTCTACTTTTGTAGCGTCCCTATTGAAAAACCCTTTACAACATGTACATCAAAGGCTACTTCAGACTGTCGCTTATCTCTCATGGATGGCAGAACATTTTAACATTCACCTATGCTGGGTACCCGGTCATAGGGACATTCCAGGCTACTGGTACGCCAGACGTAGTACCAGACGTGGTACTACTCTTGACATTCTTCCGAAACGAAGGAATCTGGGTATTTTCGCTACATATAAACTGCTATTAGAATACGACGCGATCAGCAAAACAAACCAAAGATGGAGGAATCGTACCACGTGCCGTACCTCTAGGAAGATCTGGCTTATGCTAAATCTCACTCGATTTAAAAGTTTGATCTTGCTCAGTAAGTCGTTCATTAGCACCGTTATTGGTATTCTCACTGGTCACTGTCCCATTGGCCCTCATGCCAGAAGAATGGGCCTCTTTTCAAATGACTTGCAGAAACTGAGACACGAGGAGGAGGAAGAAACGATTCTCCACTTCCTCTGCACTTGTCCTGCTCTATCCCAAAGAAGGAAGCTCTATCTGGGAGCATATCACTTCGACAACTTGAGCGAATTATCACATACCGACGTCAAAAGTATCCTCAGCTTCATCAAGAGCTCCAAATGGTTTCAATAAAGTGAGTAGTACGCTTTCAGGGTATAGATCTATGCAGTATCACAAAGGGTCTTCTTGGGCTACCCACCTACCTAAGTAATATAGGCGTTAATACTTCTATTCTTTTTGTTCCGGCCATAGCTACATTCAAATAGATTAATAATCTATTCAATATTTATTTTTCCGATGAGTGAAAGAGTCAAAATTTCACCCGCCACTCAGGTACCTTTTTTTTAAGAGGGTGATCTTCAGCGCCATTTTTTTAAAACTTAATTTTTTTTTTAAAGTATTATAAAAACTTTTTTGGTTGCTGATAACTGTTATAATATGCCTGCAAAGTTTGAATATCGTTGTTCATTATTTTCACTTAAAAAACCCTAAAAATACCTCAAATTCACGGGCGCTAGACCACCGGGTCCCCTAAAGTAAGCATATTAATTTCAAGATAAAATTAAGCATGTTCATATCAGTAGGTATTATTTATTTTAATTGATTGATTGCTAACAGCTAACTGCGCATCAAATTGATTAGATTTATTATAACCTCAGAACCGACTTATGGTTTCCGGGATTTGTAAGTACATACATAGTTGCATGTGCAAATATGTATAATATTCAGACGATTTCAAACTTTTGTAACTTGCACTGATGAACTGATTGCTCATCAGTATTTTACCCTACAACTTAACAAACCAGTCGTTTAATAAATGCATATTTGTCATGGCTTGTTGGGTAAAGCAACAGGAACAAATTCTTGGATGCTTCCTAATTGAATTTCTGCCCAATTCAACCCTACCGCAACGACCGCATACCAAGACCTGGTTTCATCAAGTCAGTACATATCAAAAGAGTAATTCCGCACAGATCATCTGAAATATTAAAAAGAAACCGACCAACAAAATGAACATATCTATGTACAATGTACATATTTCCATTAACTCTAGACCAGAGGGAGGAAAAATGTACTTCTGTGGGTATATAGGTGTGTGCCGCATTCAAAGTTTGTTCCCAGAACTAACGGATTTATTTCGGTAAGCTGTGTAGATAGAACTCGTTCATATATATTCGCACATTCGCTAAGATTACTAGGGCATTTTTTCGATGCTTTTTCCACCTTTTTGAGTGTGAAAAAGAAAGAATTTCTAAGGGCTAAGCACCTTAATAGTTGTTTTTTCGCAGGATGCGATGAGAGATACTTATTTCCTTAATGTTGGAATAAAGTTTTAAGGAGAAAAGAAGCCTTACAAAGGGAAGCACACAGGGATTATACATTTTGAGAGTAATGCCTGAACGCAGGTTTCTAACCCAAGTAATTAGGGGGCAAAAGTACACGGTCCCCGGACTTGAAATTCTACTGAGATTCTTTTTAAATTCCTATTACCTACCAACATAATCAAAAAACAACAATGATAATAAAGTTATAGGACCGTTGTTTTTTCTTCTCAAGTTACTGTTTTCAAAATTTATTACTACTGGGACCCCAAACGTTGTATCTGTCGCCGTCTCCTCCCATTGAATAAACTACAAAGGACTACCACGATGACGACGAGGATGATGACGACGACAGAAAAGTGGAAGCGAACCATCTAACAAGATACACCAACTTGGAGGGGAAAAACAATAATAATAACAAATCCGCCCTTTGAGATACAAACAGTTAAATAAAAGGATAATATTTGAATTATTAATTAATCCTCCAGAGGCAATGTGAATGAGAGCAACTTCAGTCCAAGAGGAGACGATATCATTCGCGTGTACACCCACAAACGCAAAAAAAAAGTAAAACATAACCAAACGAGAATAAAAATAAAATCCCACTTGCACGCTCCGAAATGTAATAAATTCTTGAGTCCACGAAACTAGTAAACTTTGTTAAAGCAACAGTCTTGGGATTAACAGAAAAGAATCGGACACAGGATGAATATAAGCACATATCCACGTGGACACAATCCCAAAGAGTGTAAACATCTTTCATCTCTGTATAATTATTTTACAAGGACGACACGGGGCGATGGCGATGGCGGTGCGAGCGGACAGAAAATTAGTGCCTGTTGAATTTTTTATCTTGTTATCCCTGCAAGCGAAAGAGAGAGAGAGCGAGGTTGAGACGTTGATTCCATTTTTTATACCCGGCTTTTCTATATTTTTCTTTTCATTACGGACGACAACAAAAGCAACAACGACAATTTGTTTCGTTGGCCCCGGAGCTAAATAATTGATCCCGAAGAAACGGGTCTTGTACTTGTTCTTTTTTTTCCCGAATTTAAGAATGGCTGGGGAACTAAAATAAAATCATTTGATCGCATAAAAGCTTTTGTACACCTGTTATGGCAAATTATCATAAATCCTTTTACGTTTATGTGATATCCTCCCAAGAGGGATTTACAATTAATTTATTTGGAGTTGAGTATGGAATTTATGAAATAAATTGCGAAAGTATAGGGTTGACAGAGTACTTGAAGCAGCATTCTGTATGGGGAAATGTTTAAACATATTTAATACGTACATATGTATGTACATAAGTATGTGTCATTTGAGTCCTTGGTAAAAGAGAGAACTTAAAGATTGTGCTTTAAGTCACCCTCGCCTCACAAAACTCATAACTTTCCGTAGTACAAAGTTTGATAACTAAACATTTTTTATTTGGTTAGAAACATGGAAAACAAAGGACTGACATGTGGCTACGTTAATGAAAACAAAAACGCCTAAAGCGGCCCTTACACGTTCAATCAAATGACATCATGAATCGTGTACGTGTGGATTGACTCTAATCCTTACACAGTTCAATCGAATGACATTGAATATTAACATAAATATGTAGTTTTCATAGTGGACGGGTGTGCGATGAGTGAAACGGACAACTGCATTTTGTACATTGCTCTTGCAGTTTGCATAAAGAGGAAAAGAATGACAAGAAAAAAGAGAATTTGGATGTAGGAGTGGATAAAAAAAAAAAGCGTTCCATAAACCTGTGTTTATATTTAAATCGTAGATATTTGCATTCAAGGGGAACCAAGCGTCCACGTCTCAAACCAACCTCTGTATACCGACAGTTGCGTCTACAGTTCCAGGTAGGTTGAACTACTTAGTGAGTACCTCATTCGGCCTACTTCGACGTAATTGGATTAAAGTGAGCCAATGAGAACCGTATTATCCGGGCCCTTAAGCCCAAGAGGTCTAACAAAGGGCCCGGCCCTCCAGGTTGGGGGTTGTACCTAAAGTTCACGGCTCCACTACGGAAAACAACAAATTGTAGTGAATCAACTAACGCCCTCGGATACGTAGGATTTTACTGTTGACGACCCTGACAAACGAAATCGGATCTGTGGAATCCCTTAACAGACCACGTGCAGCCGAAGAATTAGCGGAGGTCCTAGACTGCTGCAGACAGGCAAACATCACTGAAAAACTGAGATATCTATTACGGCGATTGCTACCGACAACAGACTAAGCCAAGAAGTCTTAAGCTTCAGGTATGTGAGCGAACGCCTCACGACAATCCGCATCAAGGTTAAATTTGCCAACACAAGCCTAAAATGCGCGCATGCCCCCACAGAGGAGAAAGACGACGACACCAAAGACAGATTCTACGAGCAGTGCCCTAGTTATGACATTAAGATTGTCCCAGGCAATTTAAACGCAAAGCTAGGAAGGGAGGGCATCTTTGGTAGAACTGTCGGAAAGTACACCTTGCACGAGAACACCTCCGATAACGGATTTAGGCTGTTCGACTTTGCTGCGGGGCGGAACGTTGTCGTAGCTAGTACGAGGTTCCCGCATCTCCATTTCCACAAAGGAACATGGAGATCTCCTGATCTCGCTTCTATTTTTGGGTCCTTCTTTGGCTCCAACATCCTACACTTGTTTTCAGATGTTTTCAGTGGGATTTAAGGCCATGTCCATCGTAAAACTCTTGATTCCCTTGCAGCTATCCAGTTTCTTGTGGCTTTGGCTGTATGTTTTGGACCGTAATCAGGGTGCAACGTCCAAATAATGGGAAGATTTTTTTCTTTATGGCTTCAAGAACAGTAAGGAGAACGTTGGCGGAACATAACCTGTCAGCCAAATCTCTTCGACCTAGAGCGAAAAATGCGATTCGGTTATTAGTGGACTTTTTTTCAAAATCTTAACAACAGAGAGTAATTTAAGGTTGAGAGTTATTTTCAAGCTCTACTCAAAACTGTTTTTAAAAATGGCGAGATTTCTACATGTCTCTAATGCCCGTATTTTTCACCCGGTCTAAAAGGTGGTTTAATTTAGACCGTGGTTTAAATATTTTTAAACCACTAATAATTTAAATTCCGTATTATTCACTCGGTTTAAAAATTTTAAATCCCATTTTTATACCTGTTGCCCAATAAAAAACTTTGATTTTAAACTGCACTTCGATAGCTCGTTTACGTTGATTTTTGTAAGTTTTAAATGAGCTTTCGTAATATTCACTCATTTACCCGTCATACTTTAACCAGTACAATCGGGCAAGTGGAATTTTTTGCATTGAAGGTATTTATGTTTTCTATTAAATTTATAAGACTCTATGTTTGACGTATGTTTTCCGTACTGGTAAATAGCAGTATTCCCTCGTTCACTTTCATGTATTCAGAAATGTACTTTTTATGTGAAATCGACGAAATGATGATGTCCTCTTCGTCATCATCAGAGGAGAAAGATGTGCGACACGTAGAACACGTATTACGATCGCCGAACGATTGGGCAGAAACTGTTTCCGAGAATAAGATTAAACAAATCAGAGTTAATTTAATTTATTGATAATACGATAAAGAATTAACAACACTATTCTAAGTTTTTCTGAAAGCCTGCTTCTAATACATAATTATCAACATTGCCGGCACCTCAATTTCGTACTAGAGTTATTAAGGAACAAGCTTGTCGTGAATAAAGAAAGGCTTAGGAGGTGGTGAGCGGTTCTTACGGAAATCACTAAAAGGCTAATAGGGAAATTAAGCTCACAAAAAGTCTTTCGACACCAGATGGCGAACCTATTCATATCGTTTGGAAAAAGACGAGCGTCTGTAGGGGACGATATGCGTTTTAAAATTGTATATCATCAGACCGACTGATCAGCATTCTTTATGATGAGTTTGGCCTCATTAACACGTAGTACGGATTAAGATAAACGGTCCGAGGTCATTGCCTTGGGGGATGCCTGAGAGAGCAGTGATAGCGCCAGATATTGTAGATTTAGATCGCACTTTGTACTGGCTACCGACTTGGTACGATATTTTTCATGAAATAAACTGCGATTAGAAACTATAGGCTTTAAGTTTAGAGAAAATAACTTGGTAAGGGATTTCATTAAAAGCCCTACTAAAGTCTGTGGCATTGACATCGACTTCAGTCCTATTCTCCAAAAACGCTTAGCGTTCTGAACACGAATTGATTTAGGTTGGTAGCTAGATCAACATCTACTCGACTTGCATTGTTTAAGAATTATGGCGGGCAAACTAGGGAGTGCTGTTAAACTTAGGTTCATAGTAGAGATAATATAATTGGTTTTAGAGACAGTGGAGTTATCAGCATCGAAGTATAAAGATAAAAGACAAAGTTGTCTATTAATGCTTCATAGAACTTTGATTTACGCTATAAGTTTTTTTATAAACAAAAACTTAATAAATTTTGAGAAAAAATAGCGTTTTTTAATTCAATTATCCGCTATTTAATTTTTAAAATATGGTGGGCTACTTTCTCCGTCGGTATTCGTGGGGTAAAGACTGCGTGTTGGAAACTCTGCGATTCATCAAGTATAATGAACGAAGCTGAAAGCTTGATATAAAACTTTCCTGCACATATCCCATTTATTTCATTTCATTAAGATTAGTACATAGTATGCACTTTAATGAATTATGAAAGCTAGTGAACAAGCGAATTAGCAATTAACGAAGTTAATTTTGTTATTAATGGATTCACACATAACGATGTTATATTTTCAGTTAACAGTGCCAACATATTGAGAGAGTAATTATCTTAGGTATGGAAATAAAGTTTAGGTGACAATTTTCAGTAGTTACAGTCGATGGCAAGGATAATTACCTGAGAACAGCGTTTTTCATTTTTAGAAAATTTGGATATTCGCTATATTATCAAGTGATATTATGATTAGTAATTCATGTACCCAAAGAGGTGTAATATACAACTGTGTATAGCAGTCGAAACCAAGGTTTTAGAATCACATCCTCTTTTATCGAATTACAAATTTCTTTCACCCCATAGTTTTATTACACATTCCATTCAAACAGATAAAATGCATTGATGTGGAAGGAATTGCTGCTCCAAGTGAAGGAACCCGAAAAGTTACATAAAATCGTACATCCAACCATATGCATTTTATAGCTTGTACATAAACATATGTATATGTATGTATATATATGAAGTTTCATTGAATTACCTAAAGCAACGTGTAATCGAGGATTTTCGAAGCGTGAAACTTTGGTTAGGTACAAATTTTTTTTAACTCGTCAATTATGTTTTGTTTAATAGAAGTACTTGAGTCTTACTTTACTTTACGAATAAACGCACAAGCAGATAAGTAGACAATTTTGCAGTCACTACAGGATTTAAATTAATTTTTAATTTTTATAAAACTATCTAAAAACCACAACGACAAAAGCAAAACTCCGTATGCATATGCAGACGAGATCAACATCATCGGTCGCTCCCATTGTTCCCTGCAGAGGGAACAGCAATGGAAGAACTGGCGAAACAAATTGGCCTTAAAGTAAATCAGGATAAAACAAAGTACGCTTTGTCAACAAAACAGTTGAAAGAAAAGTTGGTAACAGTAACTTCGAAGTAGCTTACAATTTCGCCTATGTACCTCGGAGGAAACAAATTCTTGTACATCAGGCTCACAACAATCACATTCCTCATCATTTTTATTAATGCAATTAAATTTTGTTCAACCGTGTTTTTGATTGAAAACGCATTTTTTGATGTTGATTTTGAATAGTAAAGAACCAGTTTTTAATGATAATTCTTTAGGACACAATTGATATGAACTTTGAGAGCCCAAACAAGCAAAAAAAAAACGGTTAGCATGGATTTATCCGATTTTGTTCGCCAGCTTCTCACTTATCTTGCCAGCCATATAGATTAAAAATGTTGAACAATTTTGACACACCGTTAGAAAAAAAAAGATCTGAAATGTTTCCGAAATGTATTTTATATGATTCTGAAATTTTTTCCCAAACGTTTCTGTGTGTGGTCATACTTTAATTGTTTTTTTTTATTGTACCAAGCTGTAACAGGAGGGTTAGAGCAAAATCGTGATGTAATAGGGCTTCCACTTCCTTTGGGATATTGGCCCAAACAAATATTTTGTTTCCTTACCACCAATCAGCTTTTTAGCTTTCAGCCAAACTGAGTAATAGTGATAATAAATTCACGAAAGCACTTAAATGGAGTACATGTCCCAAAACCCACACAAATGACACACACACGTGGAACAACACAACCCATTCTATTGTATTTGTATTTTTTAAAGTCATTTGATTATTTCAAAAAAATACGTTTGGCAAAAAACATCCACTTGAAATAATTTATATCGACCATTGAAATTGAATTGTTTTTAAATTGATGATTGGAAATTTCCGTTCAGTTTGTCTCTTTCAATATTTACAGCCCCATCCACTGTACCATCATCTTTTCTCCAAGCAGGACCTACTTGAGTTCTCAACCAGCAAATACAATAGATAGGTATGTACTTAAATAACATAGATGTCGACAAATCATCCATGCTTCTTTTCATTTATGGGACTTTATTTTATATAAGCCATTTATAAGGAAGATATTTCCTTTATAACCATTCATACATGCCGATAAATTTTATCTTGATATATGTATACTTATGTGGATGTGTATGTATACAAACATAGATAAGGGGGAACCTAAAAAATACCTTTCGATGAAATGTTACTAGAATGCGCTCTTACCTGTGGCAGCAATCGAAGGAACCCCAGCAGGAATATGACCATTACGCTGGACGCTGATGTGCAGAATTGCATTTTCAGAAATGTAATACAACACTTCCGATTGTACCAGATTGGCAGGAGAACTGCAAAGGCAGTGCACGATTGCAAGAAACAGCAACCACAACTGATGATGACAAATATGGGACGCGTAGACGGTCGTATGATGGTTGTCTGTAAATAAAAATGGACAAAACATATTTTATGGAAAATGTTATGTTGAAGATTGGCTTGGGAGCGTATACCCAATCTTGATAGACAATGTATTTATTATTTTTAGTACATTTACGTATTTGTAGTTATAAGTATTATATGTGTTATAACC
Source organism: Matsumyia berberina (assembly GCA_917880715.2). Classification (NCBI taxonomy): domain Eukaryota; kingdom Metazoa; phylum Arthropoda; class Insecta; order Diptera; family Syrphidae; genus Matsumyia; species Matsumyia berberina. The sequence goes on from OU862870.1 coordinate 94,662,383, forward strand.
TGTGACAGAAATAAAGGGCAGTGAAGCTTATAAAATAAGAAGTGCATTTAAAGCTGTTCATCACGACGCGTTTATATTTAACAGCAATTCTCTGCAAATCTATGTGAGTTGAAAGACCTTTGCAACTCTGTAGTGAAAAAAAAAATATGAAGCTGGCGCGACAGATCGGAATGAGCCTAGCTTCTCGCAACCATTCATGTTGTGAATGTTACATTTTTCAAATCCCCCACTGAGGAGAAAGACCACGACACCAAAGACAGGTTCTACGAGCTCTTGGACAAGACATACGAGCATTGCCGTAGCCATGACATTAAGATTGTCCTAGGCGACTTCAACATAAAGCTAGAAAGAGACCATCAGATCCTTATCCGATCGAGTCCCTCTTAATCTCTCAAGAGGTACTATGCCGCCAGCAAAAATTATTGCAGACCAGTGGCAACATCGCCTAAAAACCATCAGAGATGCCGCCGCGTTTCACACGGCCACCATAACGTAATCCCTGGTTTGACGACGAGTGCCAGCAAGCACATGCAGCGAAACAACAGGCATTCAAAGCGGCGTTGCATAGAAAGACCAGAGCTGCTCGCGAGCTCTACGAGCAGAAAAGGAGAGACGAACACAAGCTTTTCAGGAGAAAAAAGAAAGAGCATGAGAAGCGCGCGATGGGTTCAAGCCCCAGCCAGGAAAACACCAAACATCTTTCGCGGCACCACCTCTCGTCGGGGAATGACAAGCCTCCGGGAGTATAATTTGTCATGAAAGAGCTTCTCACCTAGCCGTTTGGAGTCGGCAATAAATTGTAGGTCTTTTTTTTTTTGAATGGTTGCGAGAAGCTAGGTCTTGGCTCATCCCGAGCTGTCGCGCTAGCGATTTATTTAAAAAAAACCTGTCAGGGCTACAGAGTCCGAACTGAGGCCTGCAAGGATGAAAAAGGGAACATCGTAGTAGAATCGCAGTCGATGCTGAGGATATGGAAAAACCACTTCTGCAAACTGTTTAACAGCGATGACAAATCAAATCCCGCTGTCAGGCAGGATGAACCATTCAACCTGGACGAGGAAGACCAGCAATTCCGTCCACCCCACCTGGACGAGGTGAAGATAGCCATATCTAAACTTAAGTCCAACAAAGCTGCTGGAGCTGACGGCCTAGCTGCCGAGCTGTTCAAAGCAGCAGGCGATGACTTGGTAAGAAGCATACACCAACTCATCTGTAAAATATGGTCGAAAATAATTGACCCTTAAAACCTTCTGAGAAGTTAATTAATAACTGACCTGCTGAGAATAATTCATAGTTATATAGGTGGCCCTGATGTCACTTATTTCAATTTAATTTCAATTGTGTGTTTTTCGATATTAAATGTATGTATCATAATTGGGTGAATATATATTATTCGACAAAATATATTTAAACACATACATTGTGAAAAGGTGTAAGGTGCAGTGTTGAAGTGAATATCTCAAGGCTCATCGTTGATGACTTATTTCTAACCATCTGGACTGAAATTCTTCTGTACGTCTGTATGTCACTGAACTCCTCCTAAACGGCTGGACCGATTTTAATGAAATTTTTTGTGTGTGCTTGAGCGGGTCCCTGGATGGTTTAGATCAAAGCTGTCCAAACTGCGGCCCGCGGGCCGCATGCGGTCCAAGGCAGGTATCAATGCGGCCCGAAAATATTTAAGGTTACTCAAGCATGTCCATTTTACTGAGGAATGTTGTGTGCGCTTTTGTGCTACAGGTGCTAAGTAACTTTTTTTTTTTACGCTCGTCAGCTATGGTAATATACTTGTGGCCCAAAACACGATGTCTTCTTCCAATGTGGCCCAGAGAAACAAAAAGGTTGGACAGCCTTGATTTAGATTCAGCCTCGCATTGTGAGACTTAAGGATAAGCCATCTGCTTTTCGCTGAAGACTTCGAACCATCTGGACCAAACTTCAGCGAACGCTTGATAGCTTCGTAGTCGTCTGTGCTGAAGCTAGATAAACGTGAACAAATCAGAAATAATCGTAAGTCCTCGAATGCCTGTTCAATGCACTCTGCATGTTAATAGGGTCCTATCGAAACTGGTTCAGAAGTTTAAGTATTTCGGTATGGTAATGACCGAAATGAGATTTCTTCGAGGTATTTGTTTGTTTTATCGAGTTAAGAACATCAGAATATACAAGGAACTCAATGTCGACCAACTACCTTTTCGAACGGAACGGTCTACATATACTTCAATGGTTTGTGCAGGTTAACGCATTCCCCAACTTGGGTTTCAAGACATGCCATGGAATCCGTGCCATCTGATAGACCTCCCCTGTGTAGGCTCAGGACGATATGATGTTTTACGTTATTATATTTTTTTAAATTAAAATAAGGCTAAAATAAAGCGAAACATACCAAAAATCAATGATCAAATAATTTAATTGTACCCGTACGAAGTCGGGGCGGGCCGCTAGTGAATATATATTATTAGCACGTTTGTTCAAGTTCCCTGTAATCAAAGCTTTATTCCATCTAAATGGTTCCATTCCATGTATTAATTATTTTATTTGCAACGCGTGTATGTTGCTTTCATACAATTTCATTCTCAGAATTAATCGTATTTCATTATTCTGTATACAATTACAATTTACAAAACAACTTCAATGTCAAAACAGAAAGTGAATACGTTAATTTGGCAGTTATTTAAAATTTGAAATTGACTAGTTTCTTAGTCAATTTTTGACGTTCAAAGCGTTTGACTGGAAATAAATCCATTTGCCTAGAATAGTGAACGCGACCAGTATTCAATGCTTGGTTTATCTTGTTTGGATCATCTTGCCGCTACGTACATATTTAGATATGGTGATGCTACATGGACTTAATTATAATTATATATTATGCCTGTTAGCAATTTGAGTTATAGCCTTCGAGTTTTCTTACGATGGGGATGCATTAATTTCTAATTATTACTGATGGGTGGTGTTAGTAATGCCTCTTCCAGTGGCAATGGTGTGTATGATTAACTACGTGTACTTATTCTCATTTTGGGTGCACAACATGTTGCCATATCTATGCTCAGAGGAATGCTTAAGGAAAATTTATGAATTTAAAAGTCTGTTTATTCAGAGGTTGATATAATCTGCGTTTCCAAAACATAGTTTGACCCGAATATTTCAGATAACGTACATATATTCTGTAGCTGGATGCATCTTTCGCGCCGAAAACAACCGGGGGCGAGGGATTGCAATTGTGCGCATCACATTGACCGTTGAACTTATCTCAAACTTACCCCCCGGGCAGCTTATTTGAGTATTGCTTCCTTGAGCTTTTAAGCGAGAGGAGGAAATGTTTACCCGGTATTACCGCTCTTCAGGTCTTGAGAAAATAAATCATTCTCTTTTTTGAAAACTACAGTGTGTGGCGATTTGAATTTTAATCCAGGCCATGAAAACATTAAACATAGAGCTCCCTTATTTATCTTGATGTATTTTTTGCAAAGGGTTGTCAAAACAGCTTTTACAGCCAAGTCTCTACTTCCGCAATCTCGAAGCATCATCTAAATTTTTCTTCATTTGTTTTAGGAAGTAGTAGATAACTGTTAAAGCACTCCTTTAGGTATTCTACATTATTTTTGAATTCTTTAAAGAGTAAAGCCACTTGAGAGGCTTTACGTCCTTAAATATTTTATGGTCCACAAACTGCCCAGCAATTTCTTTTCTAATGTATGGTAGTTCTTTTCATGATTGTTCACTATAACAAACCGGTTTTCCTTCTTGACTTAGGACTGTTCCCAATGCAATATTGCTTGCATCGTTTGTTAACACGAATTTCTTGTCAAAATGAGGAAAAGCCAAAACTAAATAGATCAAATGCGTTTATGTAACTGAGATCGTTGCAATAAATTTAAGTATCATTTAAGATAGTTTATAATGGGGCTTCCAATTAGGGAATAATTCTTCATGAATTTTCGATAATATCCAGTCAAGCCAAAAAATGATTTAATTTCTTTAACCGTTTTTTGGTAAAATTAAATTATTTATATTTATTTTAGCAGGGTTAGGCTTAATACTGACGATATGGAAGAACTCCTTCTGCAGACTGTTTAACGGCGACGACGAATCAAATCCCGCTGTCAGGCAGAATGAACCATTCAACCTGGACGACGAAGACCAACAATTCCATCCACCCGACCTGGACGAGGTGAAGACAGCCATATCGAAGCTTAAGTCCAACAAAGCTGCTGGGGCTGACGGCCTAACTGCCGAGCTGTTCAAAGCAGCAGGCGATGACTTGGTAAGGAGCATGCACCAACTCATCTGTAAAATATGGTCGGAGGAAAGTATGCCCTATGAATGGAACCGCAGCATTGTTTGCCCGATCCTCAAGAAAGGTGACCCTCTGAACTGCGCCAACTACAGAGGCATCAGTCTTCTTAACATCGCTTACAAGATCTTATCTGCCGTGTTGTGTGAACGCCTGAAGCAATTCGTTAACAACCTGATCGGTCCATATCAGTGCGGTTTCAGGTCAGGAATGTCCACCATCGACCAAGTATTAACACTGCGCAGATCCCAGGAACTTCAAGTCGATAGCCACCATCTATTCATCGATTTAAAGGCCGGCTTATGACAGCTATAGAGACGAGCTATACAGCTCCATGTCTAGCTTTGGCATCCCTGCCAAGTTCGTCCGTTTGTGCAGGATGACGATGGAGAATGCACGCTGCTCCATCAAGGTCGGTCAAGACCTCACCGAGACCTTTGATGTCAAAAAAGGATTTAGGCAAGGTGACGCGCTGTCATGTGACTTCTGCAACATTGTTCTTGAAAGAGTTGTGCAAAACTCACGCGCCAACACTGTTTGCATCAAAATGCTTTCGAGATTCACGCAAGTACTACTATTGCAAATGGCATAAGACTTCCACAATATGAAACCTTATAGGTACAAGATTGTCTTAGGGTATATAGTATGTACATTTGTGGTATAGTTATTGAGATATTGAGGTTTTAAAGTTTGGCCATTTGTAGTATACGCTTTTGTAGCCATATAAAAAACTTTGTCCTGACTGACTGACTGACTGACCTAGAGATAGACGTACAGCCTAAACCGCTGCTGTTAGAATTTCAATTTCAATTTATTACAAATATAGGTCCATACAAGTAAGACATAGTCTTTAATAGTATAAAGCAAAGATTATTAATTAGTTTGCATTTTAAATAGAAAAAGAAAAAAACAATAAATATGCAGGGTTTTGCAATAAGAGCGCTACAAAAGTTTTTTTTAAATAAAGCAAAAACCGTTTTGAATATCAATTAAATTCTTTATTCCTGTGAAAGTACGTTCGATGCCATTATGTATGGAATTCGATTTCTTTTGCATGGCCACCACGGGCACGCTTGCAGAAGTCCAGACGCTGAACCCAATTTTCGACGGTTTTCAAGCATAAATCGGCCGATACTGCTGCAATTTCACGTTCGATATTCGTACGAAGTTCATCAATCGTCGCTGGCTTGTTGGCATAGACCATAGACTTGAAAGAGTCTAACGGCGTCAAATCGCACGACCGAGGCGGCCAAGCGACTGGACCATTTCGTGAGATAACACGTTCTCCAAACTTGGTTTCCAATAAATTGATTGTGACATTCGCTGTGTAGCTTGTGGCGCCGTCCTGTTGGAACCACATGTCCTCCAAGTCCATATCATCCAATTGGGGCCAAAAATATTCGGTTATCATTGAACGGTAGCGATCCCCATTCGCAGTAACGTGCCGGTCTTGATCATCACGGAAGAAGTACGGCCCAATGACGCCGCCGGCCCATAAACCACACCAAACCGTAATTTTTTCGGGATGCAATGATGACTCATGGAGTACGTGTGGATTGCTGCCTGACCAATACCGCATATTTTGTTTATTGACGAAGCCATCCAGCCAGAAATGAGCCTCATCGCTGAAGATGATTTTTCGATGAAAATCCGAATCATTTTCAAGTTGTTTCTTAGCCCAATTCACGAACATACGACGCTTCTGGTGGTCAAGCGGCTTCAGTTCTTGCGTCAATTTAATCTTGTAAGGATGTAGGCCAAGATCTTTTCGTAAAATTCGCCACAACGACGTCACAGAGATGCCCAACGCTTGAGAACGACGTGTGAGAGACACATTTGGGCTTTCTGCAACTGAAGCCTCAGCGGCAGCAATATTCTCGACACTAAGGGCACTTCTTTGTCTCACTGGCACGGGAACATTTTGTACTGTGCCTGTGGATTCAAATTTTTCCACTAGACGCTCAATTGTTGATCTGCTAGGACGATTATGACGACCATAAATTGGACGTAGCGCTCTTAACGTTGAGGCCACTGACTCCGAATTTCGGTAGTAAATTTTAATAATTTCGACTCGTTGTTGGCTCATATATCTTTCCATCATGAAATGGCAAACCTTACTGAAGAGAAATGTCAAAAAACCGCAAGAAAAATATGGCGTCGTTTGCTGTCCCTGTCGCTCTACTTTTGTAGCGTCCCTATTGCAAAACCCTTTAAATCAATGTAAAAACAAAAGCAAAAGTACAGAAAACAGTTTAAATGACAGATGAGAAATAAAAAACCAGTGACAAAAGATGGAGATATGTAGTAGGAGGGGTGGAGGTGGTTGGGGACAGATGGATGCAGATGATAGGGCATGAGAAAGAAGAAACATTATTGCTGAGTAGAGAAATACTTTAAAATGTCAGTTTTAAAATTGGTGAATTCTCTTATTTGCTTAATTCTCACTGGCAGTGAGTTCCAAATTCGAATGCTATGAACACAGAAAAGGCGCGATGAGTTTAAGTAATTGAAAGACGGTATTCCGATGTTGTGTGTTCTTGTGGATTGGGAGAAACTAAGTTTGTTCTACAAGTAAACTGGTGATTTTGTTCGTATGATTTTATGCAGAAAAATGCAATTTCTTGCATTTAGATACTGAGACAATGTACAATCTAAAACCTTTGTTCGGTATATCGAAATATGATCGTGTCTTCGTAGATTATAAATGTACCAGGTCATGTCATTGAAAGCCACGAGTAGTTTGTGTTCAGAAACCGAATCTTACTTAGGATGCACAACTTCCGCATAAATTATTATGGGTACAAGTAAGACTTTAACTAGGCGAAGCTTTATTTCCATGGGAGCAAAGCGGCTAGATATCCAGAGTTTTCTCAGTGTCCCATAAATACGACCAACAACTTGACTTACATAATCATTACACGAGAGGTTAGAACTAAGTTTGAAAAAGAGGCTGCTTACGGACTTCATATATTGTATTTTGTCAGTTCCAAGAAAAACCGGAGGCAAGTCACACGTATTATATTCTTTCTTCGAGAACAGAATAGCTTGCGTTTTGCCAGGGTTTAGGGTGAGACCATTTGCTTTTAACCAATTTAAAATTAAGATCTTCATTAACCCTCGCAACAAGATTTTCGATGATCTTCGATTTGGACAGTAGTTTCCTTTTGTGGCGTAGACACCTACTAAGAAGGGATTTTTCGAAACTGCTACTACAGGCTGTTACAGGGTGTTCAAGTTTGTATGAAAAAAAAAATTTAAATTGGATTTGGGAATTGAAATTTGGTGAATATATTCTAGAACAAAAATAATTAAACACGTGTTTTACCGTTTTTCAAAATTATAACTGTGGACCAAGATACAGGACGTTAAAGTTTGGCCATTTATAGTAATGCGCAACCGTAGCCAGCGACATATTTCGTTTCGTGATCATGTGTTGTTCTTGCTTTGCCCAGTTGTACAAGGGTAGTTTTTTTCATATTTCTTTGTGCTGCTTTTCTGCACTCATTACGACGATATCTATGTATATACGTATGTATGTATGTATGTATTTGATGAAAATATTTTTCGTTGTTGTCGGATTTACTTGAAATTTAACGCAAATATTGAGATTTGAAGCACCATAAACATCAATAAGGTACAGGGACAGAGCTTGAAAGTGCACAATGTGGATCTGAGGAGTGACTGTTTCTCCCATAGCGTGCTTAGAGCCAATTCACCTGATAGCCTGGTCATCCCCGAGCCAGAAAATCAGAAAAAATCAGAAAAGTTCTTTACAGGGACGCCTTTATAAAGCTACGATCAGACGATTTGCAGATATGTGGAAATTTTGCAGGAAAATGTGTCTCAAACGTCCGCAAATCGTGTGATCAGCAAATTTTTGTCCGCAAATGTTTTCACATATGTCATTTGTCCACGATTTGCAGACGGCGTCCGCAAACGTTTGCACACGTCATCCGCAAATCGTGTGATCACACTTTTGGGACCATTTGCTGACTTTTGGACATTAGCCTACTCTCATTTGCAGACTTCTGAGATTTGCAGATGTTGGTTTGAAGAAACATGGGCAAATGGAGAATTTTTCCGCAAATGCTGTGTTATAACGTGGGCGTTTTTCCTCGCAACTCTCCTTCACTTGCGCTTCTGAACTGGACATCATCGAACTTTAATCACCAGAGTATTAAATAAATCATTTGATTAAATGGAATTCATTTTCTGACAAAAAGAAGAAAGAAATTAAAAATGATTCGCGACAGGAAAAGTACAAATCCATTGAATTTGTTGATTCATTTATATTTTTGCTATGTTCAGAAAATAGAAACAGGAAAAAAATAAAGTTTTGCTCAAAATCCTTCCTTGTCGCGCCGGCCAACCTTATCCTTTCTCCATAAATTGCGCTGCTTCGAGGCCAATTTGCTACGGTCATCCTGTTCGCTGCTGCTCTCAAACAAATACATACACAGCCAATACCACTCCGAGGGTATCTCGAGTTGTTTCATCCCTCCAAATAAATGAAAATGACGTTTCTTCAAATGGGTCTGCAAATGTGCTATTTGCATATGTGGGCAAATCGTGTGATCGGACAATAAATGCTCTGAAAAAATTTCCAGATGTGTCATTTGCGCACACCCAAAAATTTGCAGCTTTGGGACAAATTCGGCAAATCGTGTTATCGGCCTGCAAATTACATTTCTGCAAATGGGTATTTGCGGATGATTTGCAGACATTTGCTTATGAGGAAATTTTGCGCATAACTGCAAATCGTCTGATCGGAGCTTAACGCCTCAAGTTTATACCTATTCATCAATGGCTTTAAACACGGGGAAGGATATAGGGTATAATGTGATGCTTTTCCACGGGGTCGTAGTCGCGGGTATCAACATGTATGTATGTTATTTTTGTTTTGCCCAGTTGTACAAGGGTAGTTTTATTTTCATTTTTCTTTGTTCGTACATATGTTCGTTCGTAGCAGAGCAGGAACTGAAAGGTTTTGAAAGTAAATAGAAGCATGTATGTAGGAATGGGAATTGTGAGTGCTGCCAGTAAGAAAAAAATCCCGTAGCAAATTTGCGTAGCAAAAGTAAAGTCATTGAAATTCTAGTAGAACTCCAGTCCGAATCCAGTCACATTTCAAACACATCCGAAGAAATATGTGTAGGGTAAGGAAGAACAGTAATATAAGTTTGTGTCGTGGAAGTGAATAGTTTGAAATTATTATACGTCCGTTTAATTTTTTGGGGCCGCTTTACAATAGGCCACTATCACAAATGACCTGAATTAAATTTCTTTTGACGTGAAATTGCCTCAGAAACACGGAAATAAAAATTATTTTGCGAGGACGCTATTATTAACAAAGTTATAAACAATTAAAGTCTCCGATGGACCAGGGAGAAAAACACTTTTTCGAATACAAAAACGCGAATAATTTGCTTTTTTATCTTCCTATTTGCTTAATAACATAACTACAAAAGCAAAAAACCCTTAACATCTTAGAAAAATCAGCGAATCACAACTGAAAGTAATACTATAATAAATGTTAGTAATCGTTAAACTGACGTCTTCTGAACAACCGAAAATATGCATCAGAAATCAAATCTCGTAAAAAATTTAAAGTATCTGAAAGTATGCAATGGTTTGTCGGATGATCTTCATATGTATGTGTACATATTTGAAATGCGTAAAATATTTCGTTTTTTCTAAAAGATTACAGGGTCATTTTCCGTTTGACAAAACGAATTTTTTTGCCGACTTTTCATGTCGATAATGATTTAATTGATGAATGGGTCAACAAAAGTCTGAAAAATGAAAATGCGAGGTGCACTAAACAGTACTTGGGTGGCCCGCTTCGCGGGTTAAAGGAATTTAACCCTTCTTTCCGCCTGGTTTAGCCGCTCACGTGACTTCGTCGCTCCGCTAAGGGTATGTTAACAACTGTCAGGCAGGCGCCTAGAACTTAAGTTACTCGACTTTTTCGTATTTTGTCGTCGAAATGCACAAAAATCCATCAAAAAATCTTGTGGCATGGGACATCATAACATTCATGAAAAAGTCCGAAAAAAAATTCTATTTGCCAATGGAAAAATTACCCTGTAATCTTCCACGAAAAACGATTATGCTACGCATTTCAATTACACATACATTTAAAGATGATCCGACCAACCGTTGCATACTTTTAGATAATTTAAATTACTTACGAGATTTTCATTACTGATGCATATTTTCGGTTGTTCAGAAGACGTCACTTTAACGATTACTAACATTTATTATAGTATTACTTTCAGTTGTGATTCGCTGATTTTTCTAAGATGTTAAGGGTTTTTTGCTTTTGTAGTTATGTTATTAAGCAAATAGGAAGATAAAACAGCAAATTATTCGCGTTTTTGTATTCGAAAAAGTGTTTTTCTCGCTGGTGCATCGGAGACTTTAATTGCTTATAACTTTGTTAATAATAGCGTCCTCGCAAAATAATTTTTATTTCCGTGTTTCTGAGGCAATTTCACGTCAAAAGAAATTTAATTCCGGTTATTTGTGATAGTGGCCTATTGTAAAGCACAGCCAATTTTTTTTTTAATTTCTGATTGTGATTGTGACTAAAAACTTCAAGATTCTTGTTAAAAGTTTGTGTTTCAAAAAAGCGTAGCAAAAGTTGGGATATTAGAGACAGTGCGTAGTAGCGTAACAAATTTGACTTTTTCGGAAATCGCGTAGCAGTTTTGCTACGATCGTAGCAAAGTGGCAGCGCTGATTGTGATGACAATCGGTGCGATGTACTCGCGCACGTATAGGGGGAACAAGAGATGGGGAACTTTCAGTTGCGTACGTTAGGATTCACGCAAAGAATGCTTTTCACATTGGGTCGAGATCACAGATTTGCAAAGAAGGAGTTCTGACAGGCTATCCGCCGTCTCAGACGAAGGAAGTTTAATTTCGTTGAAGGAGTCAAATTTTTCGAGAATGAAAGTTGTTCCCACAGGTAAAGGATACCCCAAAAGTATTGAAAGTTATATGAATTTCAAAAAAAAAATCTGTTCTTTAATCTAGTGTCTACTTACTTTTGTGATGTGAATTTTTGGATTTTTTTGGTTAAACTTGAATAATTGTTTTATGTTTTGTTCTTTTACAATAATTGTTTTGTTGTTTTTGTGACAATCACGTTCTGGAAAAAAATTTGTTCGATTTCTAATTTAATTACTAGTGATTCTTGACACGAATGCAACGGCGTGCGTGGTGTCTACTTACTTTTGTGATTAACTGTACATTATCTTTGTAGGTTGTCTTAAAGCTTCGCAGTAAGCGTTAATAACATACCTTACTAACTTTAGGAAACAGATCATGGGTGCATGGTTGGTTTCGACTGCATCGCAGTGAACATTATTGTATACGTTGCCCTCGCAGATTGTAGTGGTGGTGGGGGAACTGTACGTGATCGCATTATGTGTTTATGGTTTTCGGTTTAGTGTGTTGTTATCAGATGTTGGTATGGTATGGTATATGAGGAGAAGCGGAAGGCTCTTCACTTAGACCTCAGTCGGCCCGTTGTGTTTCCCTTTTTTAATAGTCGAAACTGCAGGGTTAGGTTTGGGATGTATGTTAGGCGTGAACTTGGCAAGGTGGAAACGATTATGGACTTGACACTAGTCTGGTTAATCTTCCTGTTTCTTTGGTAAAGGCCAAGATTCCGCTGATTCCTTTGTCCTCGTGATCCACATGCACCCCAGGATCTTCTGTGGCCATCTCGCTAGGGCTGGGAAGTGATAAATTAAGTGTTCGAGATCTTCCTCTGCTTGCTCGCAGTTCCTAAATATTTCTATGTCCACGAGGTCCATGTGTTTGTTGTGATTAATACGTCCTGTGATGAGTCCCACCATCAGCCTCAATTGCTTTTTGTTTGAACCTAGAGCCTTGCTAGTGAACATTGCTTGGTTCCTATACGAGTGATCCAGACACTTTGCACGCCGGGAGATTTGTCCAGTGATCTTCAAAATCCATTTGCATGCTCTCGTTGGTTGCTGTTTTAATTATAGTTAGTGGGACTCCCACTGTGTTTTTAACGGTTCGTTCTATCAGATGTTATTGGTGCATTCAAATTCACATTTAAGTTAACCGTTTAGTTATAATTCTAACCGCTTATCTATTGCTAACTGAGAAAAAAGTTTTTTCTTTGAATTTAATAACTGTCCTTTTTGTTGTTATACAGATATATATAAAACTTCAAGAAGTCATCAGAGAGAGGAAGAAAGCCTTCAAGGTGTGGATACACTTGGGGGATTCAGCTTCTCGAAACCGGTACATGGAGGCGCGAATAACTTGCAAGCTGGCTGTTAAAGCAGCTAAGGAGCAGTCTTGGTAGGAGTTCGATGAGAAATTGGACCGTGATCACAGATTTGCAAACAAAGTGTTCTTGCAGACCATCCGCCGTCTCAGAGGAAGGAAGTTTAAAATCGTCGAAGGAGTCAAATCCAAATATGGTGTACTTCTTTCCGATGAGAAGGACATCTTGCGCAGATGGGGCGAGCACTTTTCGGAGCTGCTCAATCCCGAACAGGGCACTAAGGTTGGCAGACCCATGGTTCTGAGTAGGGCGGGGAATAGTTCCACTGTAGAGGAGGTGACTTTGGCCATTAAAGCGCTAAAAGTCGGCAAATCTGCTGATGCGGATGAAATCCGGCCAGAAATGCTCAAGGTTCTGGGTAAAGAGGGAGTGGAATGGCTCTTTTGTCATTAAAGTGGCCTGGGAATGCGGTGAAACACCTAGCGATTGGCAAACTGGGGTGATTATTCCTATTTTTAAGAAAGAGGATAAGAGGGATTACTCCGATTATAGGGGTATATCTATTTTAAGTCTCCCCGAAAAAGTCTGCAAAGGTGTTGGAAACGGGTTCCAGAGATGTGGTCGAGTCCAGGTTGGGCGAATAGCAGTGCGGCTTTCGTCCAAGTAGAAGCACAACCGACCAGCTATTCACTCTCAGAATGGTACTTGAGAAGGCCTGGGAGTATGCCAAACCTATCTACAGTTGTTTTGTAGATTTGAAGAAAGTATATGAACGGGTTCCTCGAGGTAAACTCTGGAGTGTATTGCAGGAGTATAGGATTGACGGTTCTCTTCTGAGGGCCATTCAGTCTCTATACACTAACTGCAAGAGCTGGGTTTGGGTGAACGGCGTTAAGTCGACACCTTTCAGTGTGGGCGTTAAACTTCGCCAGGGGTGCAATTTGTCACCTCTCCTTTTCATAGCGTATATGGATTGGATATTACAGCCGTGGTGAGGAACGGTTCGAATTGGGAGATTTAAGAGTAAGTCATCTGCTTTTCGCTGATGACTTGGTCATCCTTACGTTCACCCAGACCGAATTTCAGCGCACACTAGATGGATTCGTTGCCGTCTGTGTTGAAGCTGAGATGAAGGTAAACGTGGACAAATCAGAGGTAATGGTAATTTCCTGAACACCTGTTCAATGCACTCTGTATGTTAGTGGAGTTCCATTGAAACAGGTGGAGAAGTTTAAGTATCTCGGGGTCCTATTCACGAGTGATGGTAGAAGCAATACTGAGTTATCCTGTAGGATTGGTCAGGCTGGAGCAATACTGAGACAGCTTGGTCAGTCTGTTATCAGGAGGGCCGAACTTGGCTTCGAAGCTAATCAGAGGTTATGGTAATTTCCCGAACACCTGTTCAATGCACTCTGTATGTTAGTGGAGTTCCATTGAAACAGGTGGAGAAGTTTAAGTATCTCGGGGTCCTATTCACGAGTGATGGTAGAAGCAATACTGAGTTATCCTGTAGGATTGGTCATGCTGGAGCAATACTGAGACAGCTTGGTCAGTCTGTTATCAGGAGGGCCGAACTTGGCTTCGAAGCTAATCAGAGGTTATGGTAATTTCCCGAACACCTGTTCAATGCACTCTGTATGTTAGTGGAGTTCCATTGAAACAGGTGGAGAAGTTTAAGTATCTCGGGGTCCTATTCACGAGTGATGGTAGAAGCAATACTGAGTTATCCTGTAGGATTGGTCAGGCTGGAGCAATACTGAGACAGCTTGGTCAGTCTGTTATCAGGAGGGCCGAACTTGGCTTCGAAGCTAAGTTGTCGGTCTTAAACTCAGTGTTTGTTCCGACCCTCACCTATGGTCATGAGGTTTGGGTAATGACCGAAAAAATAAGATCGCGGATACAAGCTGCCGAAATGAAATTTCTTCGTTGTATTGCTGGAGTGACTCGCCGAAATCGGGTTGGGAACACCAGAATACGCGAGGCACTAAATGTCGAGCAGCTACTTCTTCGTACGGAGAAGTCCATACTTCGATGGTTTGGGCACGTCAAACGCATGTCCCCAACTCGGTTTCCAAGACGTGCCATGGAATCCGTGCCATCGGGTAGGCCTAGGATGAGATGGCTGGACCAAGTCCGAAATCTCACCTCTACCCGTATGGGGATACCCCCTGATGAGTTAGAGTGGTTGGCGGAAGATCGGCAAATGTGGAGAGTCGACTTAAGCTCCCCAAACCCGCGATCCTCTTAGTGTATAAGCGGGCTATTGAAAGATGATGATAACGATGATGTTTATATACACATATGCGTCTACATATAAGTCTAAGGTGATGATCATATATCGGTATTCTTAGGCTTTAGTTGTATACATAAATAAATTTTTTCATTATGCTTGTTTTGTTTGAGAGCGCAAACTCACGTTTATTCTGCCTGACAGAAAAAATCACATTGATGCAACCTGCCAATGTGATGTAAACGCGAAAAATTATTTATTTTCACTTTTGTAAACGCGGGAAGTGGTCAAATCGTGTGATCTCAAACATTTTGCGTGTAAACGCATTGCTACCGACGAGGGGAAATCGCTTCACGTCAACACATTTTGGGACAATATTGACTATGAATGCCACGGTCATTCGTGTAATCGTCAACGTTTTATGCGTTGACACGTTTACTGTTGACAGCGCGTTGACGGTGCATTGGCGAATTTTCTCGTGACATCAGAGAACCTATTTGCGTTGTCTATTTTCGTTGACCGTGTAATCGTAGCTTAACAACGACGCGTAACACAAAACGACAAGATAGAAGTCGCATCTACAATTATCAAGATAACAATCCATAACAAAAACAACCGAGATTTTCACAATAAGACAGACCCGATGACGTGCAGAGTGGAAAGATCCCTCATCGCTAAACCAAATAATGTCTCCGCAGGAAAATGATGAATTGCGACAGAGCCCAACTCAGATCGATGGTGGGATTCCTTACAGGATACAAAATAAGCACGCACTCACAGTTGGACTAGACAACACTGCAATATGCAAAATCTACGAGGAAGAGAAGGACAACCTGAAACACTTCCGCTATCCTTTGTCCACCGTTCCGTTTTACTGAAAGCACGTACTTTGGGTCAAAAAGTAAAGGCTTAGGCTGTGTTTTCGGTAAAAGCAAATTTTACTCGCGCGATTTCGCTTGTGAAACAAAAGTACTCATTCGCTATGTTGTGATTTGGGTGGAAACAATTTAATTGCGGGTTTTTCCGCGAATTATATTCGCTTGATTAGCGCGAGAAAAAATCGCTTTTACCGGGAACGTAGCCTTATGAAAGAAAATCCTGATGCACAAAACCCCGACGCGCAATATTCCGAAGTTCTGCGCAATTATTTTTGTTAACAATTGCACTGATTCGTAGCAGCATTGCATAGAGGGACCAGAGTTACTTGGTCGCGAGCCGTATAAGCAAAAGAACAGGGACAATATTTAATTTCTCATGAAAAAAGAGCATGAGAAACTCGCGTTCGAAAAAATAGGGAGATACTACCTAGTGGGCGCCGTGGCTCAGTGGTTAGTGCGTTAGACTGCTGACCGAGCGGTGTGGGTTCAAGACCCAGCCAGGAAAACACCAAACATTTTTCGCGGCACCACCTCTCGTCGGGGAATGACAAGCCTCCGGGAGTAAAATCTGTCATGAAAGAGCTTCTCACTTCGCCGTTTGGAGTCGGCAATAAATTGTAGGTCCCTTCCATTCATGCGAAAAATGTAACACGCATAGCATAAATGGTTGCGAGAAGCTAGGCCTTGGCTTATCCCGAGCTGTCGCGCCAGCTATTTATTATTATTTTTTACTACCTAGTGTAGGAAACGGAGGTACTTTTGAAACCGCGCCACCATCCATTGCGACTACGTTTGGCTACTTGGCTGATTAAATAAAGTTTTCGAACTTAAGTTTACATCAAGTACCAATAAAGATGCTGCACTGCCGGCCATAAGTTTGGATTCAGCGTTGTACATTTTACATTTGTCGTATTTTTTTCTGCCATTTTTTTTTGTTTACATAGCATTGGGCTAGGTTAGGTTGATGGGTTGGCGAGGAGAGAGAAAACCCTCTACGCCACACTCAGGTCAGTTGAGTTGTCACGCATTTTTTTTTTTTTTTTTTTTTTTTTTTTTTTACGAGGGTAGGTGAAAATCTTTCATGAGACACCATGAGGATCTACCGCACGTGCTCATGGTAGTGTGAGATTCTTACTCACTAAAAACACCTCCCCTTTTCGTGTTGACTACGACTAAGTACAAAAAAGCCTTATCAAGTAGTTTAACTTTCGACAATAAAAATTCGCGTTGTGTAGGAAGCTTTCAATAAAAGCACCTACTAATACCGTCATTATAAGCGGTTATTCCTTATTGCGCTAAATCGAACGTTTTCGTTCTTTGTAGTCGGCGCACAAGGTTTGTCACGTCCAGAATTTGGAGTACGGCGTTATTGCAATGTCCATGAAGGCGAACACGGAGTTTGCGTGCAAAATTTGTTATTTCATCTTCGACGGTGGCTAGACCGAGATCTCTATGGATATCGTCGTTTCTAATGTACCACGGCGCATTAACGATTGTTCTAAGCACCTTATTTTGAAAGGTTTGTAAAATATTTCTACTGCTGGTTTTGGTACAACCCCAAAGTTGTATACCATACGTCCATACAGGTTTTAAGACTTGCTTATGTATATAAGAGCAATTTGTTATACATGCTTAATTTGGAATATCTTCCAAGCAGCCAATACATTTCTCTAAATGTAATTTCGAGCTCGTCGCGTTTCTTTTTAACGTGCGGCTTCCATTTGAGTTTCGCATCTAGTGTCATTCCTAGATATTTTGCTTCATTTGCATACGGTATTTGTACCGAGTTAATGAAAACGGGTAAGTTGTTTATTTTCTTGTTAGTAAAGTTAACATGCGTAGATTTGGTTTCGTTGAGAACAATGCGCCAAACCTTTGTCCACTCGCAAATTGTATCCAAAGCTCGTTGCGGACAGAAACCACACATAGAGCAAAAGGGCAAATGCTGACTTGATCTCGGTGTTCAGTCACGCATTGCAATGCCCATAATGGACCCACAGAAGTCCTTGATAGGTACCCCACATATATACTTCTTCGGTATCCTGGAAGAAGTGTCTTCCATAGGATTTATGTCTGAGATGGTAGAGCTCCCTAAACGCGCGACCCTCATAGTGGATAAGCGGGCCCTTGGAAGATGATGATGATGATGATGATGGTAGAGGCCTGGGTAGTGGCAGAGAAAGTGGCTAATTTTATTCGCCTTAATTACGCTTACAGAAATACATATATGTATATCATATAATTCTTAAAGCTATTTTAGAGTCAAGATAGTCTACATCTATGAACGCTTTTTCAATTAATACTCCGATACAACATAAAATTACTAGGTGATTTCAAACTTATGGCCGGTGGAGTATTTTTATACTAATTTCATTTAGATTTCACCTATGTACATAGGTATGGTTAACTCTCGTTTAAATATGCTAATTTAAAGTCTATGAGCGAGAAAAAATTCCCGATTTATCTTAATTCAAGAAATAAATTGTAAATTGTTCCCTATTCTTCATGGCAGTAATAGAAAGCAAATTTAATGTTACGTATTTAATTTTAACAACAATAACCTTCAACAAAATTTAACTATCATTCGCATTCTTTGTTACTGCAGAAGTGTTTCAAGACTCATGGGAATTTATGAGAAATAAAGAATTTCCCACCAGGCAAATAAATCAAAAAGCTTTTATGTTATTCTGCTGTATTCTGTAGTAAGTGGAGAAAACCTTAAACAGGAAACCTTAAACAGGAAACTCGAAACAAACACCCAGGAATAACATTTGCAGTATTAATGTCAGTGTACTTGCTTGGCAAGGACCATAAAAGAATAAGATAAAGTTTCCTAAACACGAGCGGTTAAGACACTTTTTTAAACTTTTATTTAACCTCTTTTTTTCAGCAGTGAAACCACCACCACCACTACTGTCGCTGGCAATGGCGACTAAAAAATTGTTCTAAGAACAGTTAAAGCCACCAGTCCGCTATCATTAAAGTCATACAACGACAAAGAGGACTTCAGTCATGAACCACTAACTACGAAGAGCATAACCGCCACAGCCATCAGCAACAACAACAGCATTAGAGGCCAAATAACAAACAAACCGTTTTCCCAAGAGAATACCAACAAATTTCGATGGCACATAAACAGAATGGGCAGTGCAGTTAAGTTGAATACTTACATTGTAATTTTTTTTCGCCAACAGTACCACAAGTGTTCCAGATAATGGGCATATACAGCGAGTTATGTTCTCCATGAGATTTTTCGTGATGCAAAGGTCTGTGCGCCAAGTTGACTCAAACGTTGCCTTGTAATCGTGACTGAAAGCAGAATTTTTTTTTATTGAGTTTGGTGTTTGTTTTCATGTATTTATGTATGTACATATGTATATAGGTAATTAATTTAGTTTGGGAACATAAGAGAACATTTTGAAAATAGTAGAAAACTATGGAAAGCGATTCTTTTCTAACTGCTGAGTAATGGACGGGGTTCACCCTTTTTACTTCTGCTACTCAATTACTCCTCTGTTCACTGGCGTAAAATTTACTGCCTACTTATAATAGATATGCATCTCCAGATTAAAAACGACCCTTGGGTTCGGTTACAGTACAGGCCTGAAAATTATTTACAACTCCGAATAACGTATCTAGAAACTTCTTCATGAGAAATTATGCCGATGAAAGATGGGATGCCAAAGTATGCTTGATAGATATGATAGGAGCTTGAAACTACGCAACTTGCATTAGCCAGTGAACCACGGCGAGCACATGTTAAGCTCGATGCGGTGCAACAACGAGAGCTACAGAGACTACAGGTCACAAAACTATTTCGAAATGCAATATTTTGACACTGGGCTGGTAAAGCTCAACTAGGGAATATGTAAGGCTAGTTTCAAGCCCTCTAAGTGGCCATAATGTAGTGGTAGCAACATCGAGAAACATTTATTTAGTAAATTCAGCAAATGTATGTAGCTATTTATTTTTAACGAAACCTGGCGTGACTTGGCTGATCGTATCGTATCAGCGTAACGCGTATCGACTAAGCAGCATTGCGTATCATGAAAGACTGTCGTTGCTTTTAACATAAAGTGAGAAAAGTAAAAAAAAAGGGAAATGGCTCTGGATCCACTTCTCAGCTTAACATCATTCCTACATTTATTTCTTAAATAAATAGAATAGGTCAATTGCGAAAGCTAACGCTAACTCTACTGCAGGCGTGGTCATGGCCTGAAGAGTTGTTTGAATTAAAAATGATGACATCAGGAGGTTGGAAAAAGTACCGTGAATTGCAATTGCAAACTTTACAGATGACCCCAGTTAGTCTGAACACCACATTCGAAAGCCATTTGAACCAAATATCAACTGGGTTGTGAATCAATACATTACAGTCGCGCTGGGTGAACAATTTAAAAAAATAGGCACAACTCATGGGTTCTGGCACAAATGCAAGTGCAGCAGTGGTGAAGATGTTCGTTATGCCAGACAAAATATCTTTGTGATAATTCTTTCCAAGCAGCTGTGGTGATTTAACCGTAGCCGCGGTCAAAGTTCGGGTGCACTATAGCATCTGTGTCTATAACGACGATACAGACGTCACGCCAGAACTAATACTAACGTTCATCATTCGTTCATTGATGTAAGGAACACTTACATCAGCGTTACGGGCTTCATCGAATGGAAAGTGTTTCACAAAACGTCTCTGTCTGACCACATAATTTCAAAACCCACATGGATCAAATTTATCAGAGCTATGTATATAAATATGTACTTCGAGGTTAAGGCATTTGAATTGACAAGGAAGAAGCAGTTAAAAGATAGCTGCATCGAACAATGTAACGATGCTTCAGTTTGGGTTTTGTAATACTTAACGTTGTAGTACAGCCGGTGTGTTGCGTTTTGGAAAACATTTGTACTGTTAAAACCTATTTTATGTTTTTATTAAACTATTTTAATGAATGGCAAATTGAGAAGTTTTTTCGTGACAAATAATACTCTCGGAGGTGGTGCGGCGAAAAACATAGTATGGCTGAAACTTGAACTTTCGCAAATCTCACGATCAATATCAAAGGCGAGAGAATGGTTTCCATAAACAAACGATATGGAAATACCTCGTTCCTTATAATATTTATAGTACAAACATAATCGAGTTAAACTCTATATTTACCCCAACAAAATATAAAAATCTATTTTTTTCTTCAATTGCTTCGAAAAGTCAACTACATTTAATCGAGAAATGCAAATAATAAAATTGTTTTATCTAAATGAGTGTTTTGTTCGGGCAATGTTCCGCGCGTTCGCCCATTTTACGGTCGCCATAATCGTCCTTTCGAGAGGACTATTCGCAGTGTGGTGGATAAATTTGAGTTCACTGTTTCAGTAAACAATCAACCAACACCCGTACGTCGGCTAAACGTAAGATCTGCCGAAAACATCGCCGCTTTCCGTGAGAGTGTGCAGGAGAATCCGAAGCAGTCGATTTCGCGTCTCTCACAAGAACTCGGCCTTTCGCAGACTACAACTTGACGAATTTTGCGTCGTGACTTGGGCCTGCACCCGTACAAAATTCAACTGACCTAGGAGCTGAAAGTAAACCACCATAGATAACGACGTGTGTTCGCTGAATGGGCTCTGGAGCAGTTGGAAACTGACCCTAATTTTCATCGAAAAATCATCATGAGGCCCATTTCTGGATGAATGGGTACGTTAACAAACAAAATTGTCAAATTTGGAAGGATACCAATCCACATGAATCCAAGAGCGTCCAATGCATGCCGAAAAATTCACTGTTTGGTGTGAATTTTGGGCTGGCGGCGTCATCGGTCCATATTTCTTTGAGAACGACGCTATAGTTTGATGATTACTAACTGATTTTGGCCTGAATTGGATGATATGGACACCAACGACATGTGGTTTCAACAGGACGGCGCTTCGTGCCGCACAGTTCACGCCACATTGGAAATTCTATACATACATATTTGCGCAATTCGTTATCATTTGTCAACTTTTTGTCGACTTTAAAGACTTTACCGGTAATGTAAGCAAACCGTCTTTATTTTATTTTGCACGTGTCAAGATTTATGAATAATTGACCGCTTCCAAGGAATTCCTCAATTCCTAAATTGCTTGAGGCACTAACCTTTCAAAACACGATAAAAACATTAACCCTCGCGTGTCCTTGTTCTTCCGACCGAAGTTAATCCCACTAGTATCTAAATTAGTACACTCACCCACAAACCGGTATCCAATCACTGTTCATATTTCGTGATTCGTGCTGGAAAATAATTTCCACGTGACCCGCATCGAATGGCAAATCCAGAGGCTCCCTCAAATTGTCATTGGAGCGATTCGATTGAAACAGCAATGTCTGGACAACTCTCGACGCCAACACATAATCAGTGTCCTTAGAATCACTGAAATTTAAATAAAAATTAAATAAATTGTGTCAATACGCATATCGACATAATGTGCATACGAGTCACAATGCATGCAACGGCTAGTCGGACGCGGGAGAACTGTTTAAATTTAATTGCATGCATCCTGTTGTCAACGTCATTTAAACTTTCACAGCAAATAGGGAATTAAGTCTTGTTGTTTGGCTGAATTGAATCGGTGGTGCGTCGTAAAAGAACGTGCGTCACGCTGCGGTGGACACTTTAATCAGTTTTATTTGGACTTTGGTTCGGACGGACAGAGGGTTTTTAATTGGATTTGCGGGAAAAGTTACTACACACTGCAACTGTTCCTAGAGTTTGACGCTTGCAATTTTAATGAAGATAATCGCATCATAGTTTTATAATTATTACCATGCAAGTCACGGAGACTCAGATCGTCGGACAGATACATTCCGGACAAAGATGTCCGGTGCAGGAAAGATTTGAAGCTCCACCGGCCGATTCTCATTTGCCGGGTGCAACGGTGTGTTGTCATTGTCATCAGGAATATGCCAGCGCAGTTGGGGATTAATTTGTTTCAAAATGACTTCTGGAAATTACAACCGACCGGGTAGATGCTGGCTATGTGGTTAAAACTTACCTTCCACGGGAGTAGTATGTTTTAGGGAGAAAACTTTTCAAGTTTTTGTACGATATCACGGAGGCGAATATTGTAGAGTTGGCCATAATGTTGAGCAGTCGCTTTGAGAGGGCAATGTCCATGTAGAGTTGGTCAGAAAAAAGATCGTCACTGAAATGAAAAAGTAAATAGATAGAATGTGTACTTCAGTTTCATAAGGCTATGGGTATGTTTATGAAGGTATTTACTTTGATGTGAACTTTTATTGACTTCTTTAACTTGAATCGATATGGTCAAACAACAGCGGGCGGGAATTAGTCACAGAATGTAAGTTTTACGGTTGATATGAGTTTGAGGTCAGAAAATCAACCCTAAAGTTTCTTTGGAAGTTCTGGGGTGTCACACATAAACCTAATGGACATATCACCTAATGTCTCGGTGAAATTGTTTATATTATTGAGATAGGGTGCAGACCAAATGCGCTGATTTCAAATCAGTCTCAATTATTTATTTACGAACTAATATTTAGTGATTTCGGATTTAACAAAAACTTTTACATCACACAGGTTATCGTTTGGGATTTGCAGATGGGGATTTTTTCTTTGAAAGTTCAGTACCAAGAGCAAGAATAACTGACTTAACTAAGTTGTCTTCGGATCTATCAGTCAAGCGCAGAAGCTGATTTACTATCGCTACATGCTAGTCTGGACATCACCCTCGGACGTCATTGAAACCTTATACTGAGTTTTGAATCACTGTACCTTGCTCGCGCTGCGTGAATAACATTAAAAGCGTATTCATATCATATAGGCTGGTTGAAACAGGAAAAGGAGGTCACTTGCGCCTCAAATTAGTTACAGACGTGGGCCCCCAACCCGCACGGGCATAGGTTCCATGTTCATCTTAACCGGTTGTAGGATGCACCTAGGAAGGTTGGCCTAACGTCACACTTTCTCTGCTTCTACCTGAGTACAAAAAGGGTAGAATCTGAACTCCTTAACGCGAAACTACTTAACATAGACGGGCGGGCATGAAAGTCTCCATAGATCCTAATCATCGGTTAAACACTATCGACGAAAGTTTTTTTTTTACTCGTTTTGCATTTTACTGGTTGTTTGAATGTTTTTGTGCTTAAAAAGCATCCACCTTACTTCACTTAGCCCCAAGATGTCCAACTTATATCCCATGAATTCTTGCTCTAGCTGAAGGAATATGGCGTGGTGAAGGCACCAATCCCTGAGTCGATGAGCGTCCTCACATTCCAGACATTCAAACAAGTGTCCTCACATTCAAACCAAGTTTTAAGCAATCAGTAGTTTCCCATCGTACTGAAAAAGTAGCTAACTTCGAAACGCAAGCGGCACGTAAGCGCCTGGAGTAGGCCAATAGACGCCGGAGAAAGTGTCCTAAATGCAACATAGGCGATGCAATTTTTGTTACTACTCACGTGGTTAGTAGCGCAGACACGTATCATACCTTCGCATTTATCCCATTTCCTTCACAAGGTATCGAGAAGTCAATACAACCCTTGTTGTAGGAGATGGCGACTTGCAAAACAACGCTGAACTGCACTTTATATAAATACATTTTTTAATGTAAATTGATATACACCTAGTCAAGTGGTCATCAAAAGCTCCTATAACGCTTTAGCTTAAATAAGGCGATTTTGTAGTAGATTCGTAAGCTAGTTTACAAATTCATGTGCTTACGTACATATGTACATATGTATGTTTATTCATAAACGTTAACGTTAGGAACGGTTTTCGGATGAGGCTTTCTTCAATCAACATTTTTCAAAACTTCCTTCTAACCTGTAGGGATTCGACTGTATATGATTTCTTTTCAGAATTACCTTTAGACTTTCTCTGCAAAAATGTTAAGTATCGGATTAACGTATTCCACATGTGAAAATCTGTATTTACTTCAACAATGTTTTCTGAAACTGCATCCCATGTGTCGACGATGATGAGCGTTTGATTGTCTAACTGAAAATCTTTTCATTTCCTTTCGGAAATATTTCAATCCAGAATTGTGTTACATAGTAATTGTCCAAAGTACCAGATAAATCTTTGAAAATCACTTCACTTACAAAATGTATCCACCGAATGTGATAATTTTTGAAGCCAGTGTTGCAATGCAAATGAAATTACCAAAAACTGAGAAGGAAATCTCAAGGATAACACTAGCAGTGCTTTTTCAAGAGAACGAAAACAATTTTGTATTCAATTGGAAAATGGCATTACTGCTACATATTTTTTTGCTCAATACCACTTCATTGTCGGGAATGTTAGAAACACACACATCGAATAGAGTTATTTATGGAAGTGGAGCTTCCCAAAATCCAAAGACTTTTTCGAGGTGATTTGAGAGTTTGAAGCCCCCCAGCTATGGCACCGAACAAAAGTTTCAATAAAGCGCAAATGCGAGTACGTACTTTCTTAACAGTCTGACGGGAAATATGTTTGCATATACGTAGAGGGAAACAACATTTCTAAAGATTTCTTGTGAATCGTGCATATGGGATGAAAACACATTTAAATGCAACTGCGTGAATGATATATTGGAGCAGATGAGGGTGTAAGGGATGTACATATAAGAGTTTTGTTTTTACGGAAAGATTCTCTGACAATTCGTTGCATTCCGGAATCTCTCTGAGAGATGTTTATTGAATGAAATTCAGATGTTTGAAAAATCTCGTGGTTTTGTGAATGATTGCGACGTGCGAATAAACATTCTCTGGAATTGTGCGGAATTATGTTGATAAAGTAGAAGATGCATTTTAAATACGGCAGGGGATTTTTCTTTTTAATCACTGCAGTGCGTCAGAAATCTACTTTCTAGGTACGTACATAATAAATTAGTATCAATCTATCTATACATATCTATGCATATAAATATGTATAGATTTGGCAATCTGTCTATTTTGCACGACAAAGAACAAACCTTTGATCGACACCTTACCTATTAATATGGCTAATGAAAAATACAAACCTAGTGAATAGAGCAAAATGCAAACCCTGCTGAATAGAGCTTGTAAGGCATTTACACTGGCAAAATAT
The DNA here is from genome assembly GCA_917880715.2 of Matsumyia berberina. Taxonomy (NCBI): domain Eukaryota; kingdom Metazoa; phylum Arthropoda; class Insecta; order Diptera; family Syrphidae; genus Matsumyia; species Matsumyia berberina. Next base: position 94,688,112 of record OU862870.1, read on the forward strand.
CCTTTAAAGGGACTCGCAAACCACCAGTTGCACACTGCAACTTCTCTCTCTGTGACACTCCACGCACATACTAACCGGGCAATTTTTTGAGTCAGCACTCAATGACTTAGTAACTAGAATTGCCTAGTTACTAGACCGAAGTGATCATTGTGTCCAAAATTATTTAAGAACTACCGGGGAAGATCTGTGAAAGCTTTAACACCTCAATATAAACGGAGAAATCTGAGATTGACTTCCAATTCCAGATCAAAGCGCCACTAAACAAAATTGCACCTCACACCATAACTCCTCCTTGTGTAGAATAATGACGAGTCAACAAACGTTATTCTTTACGGAGATCATGAAAATAATAATTGTAACCGTCCGGCCCGTTCAAATTAAAATTCTTTTCTTCCGAAAATACAACTTTTCTCCAATCTTTGGCAACACTTCCAGTTTGCACATCCCAGGTCATAAGATCTTTAGCGAATTTTAGTCGCTGTTGCGTGGATTTTTACTCGCCTTTTACGACAGGCATGACTACCTCGCGGACTAACTCCTCCCCACTAATAATAATAAAATCACCTAATTAACTATATTCATATTACATATTACCTGACTAAATTCTTGGTTAAGATTGATGAAATGCACATACATATTGCATACATATGTACAAAAAAAAACAGTCGCTACAATTGTGAAAGAAAAGAGCTGCAAACATAGGATTTTGCTTGGATTTGTTTTAAGAAGATACCTTAATCTACCTGAGTTTAAATATGCGTTTTGAAATTAATATAATTTAAAGCCTGCAAGAAATCCATCACTCACCCATAAATCCGTAAATTAAATGGCAACGTCTTAACGGCTGTCATATAAATTCGCAGTGAATTTAGTCGATCCAAGGACAATGTTTCCTCATCAACCACTGTTCCTGGTGCACCAAAACCCTCAGCGAAGATTGACAATGTTTTCTCAACACCGGATGATAATGAAGATAAAGTAGACCCACTGGTAGTTCCTGATGATAATGAAGATCCACCAGTGCTACTGTTATTGGAAGAAGAAGATGATGATGATGATGATGACAATGACGACGAGGATGCTGACACTGATATTGAAACTGATGACGGCAATGATGCTGAGGACGATGCTGTATGTGAGGAAGTCGCGGATGAAGACAAAACCGTTCGCATACCACCACCAGCTCCAGAGTCGGATGAAGATAAAGATGACGATGCTGATGCTGATGTAGAGGATGTTGATGTAGCTAATTGTGATGCTGCTATCGTTTCGCGGCTGAAGGCTGCGGACTGTGTTAACAACTGCAATTTTTTAATTTGCTGCAATGAAAGAGAAGAATAAAAATAATAAAAAGTCCTTAAATGTTGCAAAGTGAAAAGTTCTTCTAAAGTCCTTTAATGTGGAAGTCATTTTCTTTGTTCTCGATAAAGAATGCTTAACTACAGCAGTTGACAATGCCCTTGGAGGCCATCGAAGTGAAGCAGAAGTTTTTATCAATATTAAAGAAAAAGATGGACTTAAATCTGGCAGATAATAATCTAACGTTAAAAAACTCCGGCTATTCTTGTTATCAACTTCATGCGTAATCGGCGTCGAAATTGTTGTGTAATAGGCGTATTCTGTAATATTCAAAAACTGTTTTCTTAAAAACAAGAAACTTGAGTCGTTTGTTGATTTTGTTACATGGAGTCCATACGTCGTCGTGAGGTATTTTCATGAATTCGATTTTAGCGATTGGATCGCATCTTTTGTAGGAAAAAGAAATTCAAGAGCTCTCTGATATAAAGCTAAATATTGCGGAACAATTCTGTGGTCACTAGGTAAAACAGCTTAAGTCGACTTAAGATAAAAATCATAACTTCACAATAACTTAAACAGTCTGAAACTGAAATGCTGCGTCTGCGTTAAGTTATAAAGCGTGTTTCAGGCTTAATTTGGTGCAATGATATGATATATATAATATATTCGGAAACATATTTGGAAACATAATTGCTTTACAGAGTTTTCTAGTTATGGGTTCGTTCATGTCATAGTCTGTACGGTGATGGGGAAGGTGGAATAAGGGAGCAGATCTTAAAGAATTTCCTCGATGTGGTCAATCTCAGTGGCCTAATTTTTCGGCACCTTTTCGAGATTTGTCTGAGAAACTTAGAAAGGTTTTACTCTCAACGCTCAAGGTTTTGGATTTATCTATCGACTGCAAATTCATCAATTCAAATGCAATGAATTTACGCCTACGTCTACATATTTTGGAAAATCAGAAATAAGAGCAGTGGGCCCCCTTCTATCAAAGATATTCAGCAGGGAACCTTTGTAATGATTCGGATCATTTAAAGGATACACTTACCGGCAGAGTATAGGGTACTCGAACTCAAAAAGAGGGTTGACTCTTCTAACAGTACATACTCTCTTAATCCTTTTCTCTACTACAATGGTTTGGTTTAGTAAGAGGGGGAATTGAAAACTTAACACTTGACTTCCATTTTAGTCCTCAGTCTCTTCTGGCATCAATAAAACTTCAATATCGGTCTATCGGTGGAAGAAAAACGGTCACGGTTGTGGTAAACAAGTGCATTCGTTGCTTTTATCATGAAAGAGTAAAAGCTACTAGACCTTTCTTCGTGACTGGAGTCGACTTCTGTGGACCATTTTACTATCAAAGTGCTACATTCGCAATCAAAGCAGTGCACCTAAAAGTTGTAAAAGATTTCTCAACGCCTGCTTTTCTAGCAACACTACAGCGTTTAATTTAACCAGAGGTAAGCGAAAGTCTATTTGGTCGGACAATAGCACAAACTTTGTGGGAGCGAGAAACCAGCTAGCGGATTTGTGAAAATTATTTCTTAACGATCCATGCAGTTCAGCAGCAATGTTTCAATGATGGAATCGAGTGGCACTTTATTCCTCCTACATCCCCACATTTTGGGAGTCCTTGGGAGGTATCAATGAAATTGGCCAAATTTCATTTTTGGCGCCCAGAGGCTCTTACGCAAGCATTTTGATGCAAACAATCAAACTCTTCCTCTTTATTATATTAGTAGGATTACAGAAAATCCTGTTGACCTTGAGGTACTTACACCAGCTCACTTCCTTATTGGAGCTCCATTCACATCTATAGTTGAACCTGACATAACGATGATGAGTTTTAATCGTTTAACTCGATGTCTGCTTGTATGCTAAGACATTTGCAAATTTTCCTGTTCAGTTTTCTTCTAAAGTTTGTTGTTGTTGGCTGCTTTTGTCTTGCGACTGCATTTAGCACTACTTTGGTTTGGTTTGTTCCCAAAAAAAAATAAAAATTTAAGAATTTGTAGTTTCAACTATGTCTTCGTCGCAAGAAGAAGTACGCAAAAAATTGTGCAAACTTATTTGAATAATAGAGACGCGCCATACAAAAAAATTGCTAAACAAATAAAAACAACGTATGCAATCGTCCGAAGAACAGTTATTCGGTTTCTTCAAGACAATACTGTGATAAGAAAACAAGGAACAGGTAAAAAACTGGTGGAAGAAATACGAATTTAGAAAAGAAAGTGATAAGGTGTTTAAAGCGAAACCCTAACTTTTCGTTTCGCGATTTAGCGAAATTCAAGTTCACTTTCAAATACTAAGCATCAAAAGAAGACATGGGATTAAGTCTTATAAAAAGTATTTCGTACCTTTCTTCGTAAGAATATTCTCTTCTTACAACAACAAAAAACTGCTTTACAGCGACGTCGAAAATTATACCTACACCTTTTGGAAAAGAAATACTCTTACATTATAATGGATGACGAGACTTACGTCAAAAAGGACTTTCGGTCATTACCGGGTAAAGAGAATTATTCCGCAATTGACAAAGCCAAAATTCCTGAAAAATTTAAGAAAATAAAGAGAGAAAAATTTCCAAAAAAATTTATGGTTTGGCAAGCGATTTGCCAATGGAAAACGTGACATCGAGAACGATCAATTCGGATATTTACCTAAAAGAATGTTTGAAAAGAAGACTTTTACCGCTAATTAGAAAACATACGACGTCAACAGTATTTTGGGCAGACTTAGCAACCTGCCACTACTCTTCTGTTTTTAAAGATTGGTACAGACACAAAACATAAACGTCGTCGGATATCAACCCACCAAACTGCCCGGAATTAAAGCCCATTGAAAGGTATTGCGCCATAATTAAAACTAAGGAAATACTTCCGAGCAGCTAAAAACATTGATGATTTTTAAAAAAAAAATATTTGCGAGCAACTAAGATGATACCCAACTCGACTGTTTAAGCTCTGATGAGGCCCATAAAGGCAAAGATAAGACTATTTCAACGACAATCTATAAAGAATTGAAATCATTATTTTTTTTTTTACTTATTATATTGAATAAACTATTTTTGCGTTAAAACTTATTTCTTACAAATAAAAAAATTAAAAAAATAAAGATTTACTGTTTGCAATTTTTAATGTACCATGTCTCACATTCAGCAGCTTTTTTGGAAGAAATGTAGCACCGAATATTAACCTGCTTTTTATTATCGAAACAAGTGGCGTTCTTCAACATAGCAGTCGGAGATATGGTGTTATTAAAAGGCGAAAATCTCCCTCTCTTGAAGTGACCTCAAGCTCGGGTCTTTGAAACCATCAAAGGAACTGATGGCGTTGTTCCTTCGGCAGCGGTTCGAACAAGCAGTGGTACGACCAAGCGTGCTGTGGCAAAGCTATATGATCTTCCCATTGATAACAACACAGTTGAAAGTCTAAACCTTCCAACGGGGAAGGATGTTCAGACATTCACTATACGTCCAAGCACCTAAGGCAACTCTTGAACAATTCCATTACATAGCCCTCACACGAAACATACTTAATAGCCGTATTTTACTATCGCCGATGATCCATATAGATCAATGGTTTGTGTGCATTACAACAACAATACGTGATCCTGCTTTTGATCAAGACCAATTTTAGAGATCCAAAAATTAGTTCGTGCTATTTCTCACTAGGATACATTTCGTTCGTGAATGTTGCTATAATTATCGACGATTGCTAAGAGAACATATTGCCAGATTATAATAAGAAATATTATTGGCAATCCAAATATTATTATGTTCGAATAAATTAATATTCTGCTCATAGTGATATGTTAGCGGTATGATTGTGAAATTATACATACAAACTATTATTCTCTCTTAACAAAAATTACCAATTTCAAACAAAAACGAACACATTAAACTTTCATTTAAAAAAAAAAACAGTTCATTCGCATGGCAACTTCGCGCTAAATGTCAAAAAGAAATTGATCTGGGCTCCCATCACGTAAGACGATAGTCGTCTGACGATATCGTTTCGACGATTGTTTGGCATCACGTAACATGTAAAAAGTACTATCGTCTGGCCGATATCGTTTTGACGATTGAACGCTTGCTTCACATAACGCGAAAACTGTCAGTTACTATCGTCTCGACGATTGTTTTTAGACGATAGCAAAATCCGGTATCGTTTGTGAATGAAAGAGGCAAAGAAAATTATGAGATTTGTGTTTAAATCAAAGAAATCAATTTTAACAAGTGAAATATGTCTACCCAAAGTTGTTTTAGGAATATAGTTCCATGCCTTGTCTGTGTGCTCCTCCGTGAAATTGATTAAAATTTCCATTTGCATCCGAGTAGCTGACTGAATTTCTCGTTGTCCCATTTCTATTTATTTCAAATGAGTTTTTGTTTCAGTGAATTAATTTAATTTATGAAGAGTACAAAAAAAGAAATCTTCGAAAGAAAAAAAAATAGCTTCTCTAACGTCAAGAAAAAATTTCAAATTTTTCGCTGCAAAATTTGTTTTCCTTGGAATCCAATCTAACAAAAATTGCACAAAATGCTGCTATATTTTTCTCGAAACAATGTATTTTTTCGCAATGAGAATTGTCCAAGGAAATACGCGCTTAACAATTTTTCAATTCCCTAAATACGGCACAAAAAAACAGAAACAAAAATCGAGAATAATAGCACAATTGTAATTTTTCACAACATAAATACCAATTTTTCTGAAGTTTGAGAGTTACTGATATCTTTCAAACTTTAGAAAAAATGAACGATAGACGAGACGATAGAGGTGCGTTTACATGATGCAAACTACAGACGATAGCGTTTTGAAGTATCGTCCAGACGACAATCGTCTCAAAAGTTACGTGATGAGGGCCTTGGATTTTTTTATTTTCATTGTGTGATCTACATATATGGATCATCGGCTATAATAAAACACGGCTAATGTAAACATAATGAAAAATAAATCGTACAGTTAGTCTGAATTTATAGTCTGGATCGGTTGTTTTATTTTCTCGTACACAAGTCTACATATAAACTAATACTAGATCGTTCAACCCAGTCCTGCTTCATGGCGCATAGGCATGGACTCTGCCGCGGATGAGGTTGCTTTTGATTGTTTCGAGAAGAAAATTCTTCGGGTGATTTTCGGACCCGTCTGCACAGAGGGTGAATGGAGAGATACAACGACGAACTGCAACATCGACCCAAGGGACCCAAGTAGAACAAAACCGCGACTCAGGTGACGCACGCACGGGAATCTTAACCAACTTAGCGTGCGAAACTGGATTCAGCTGACTAAAGATTGAGCTGGATGAAGACGCTTGTTGGTTGAGGCCCAAGTCCACCCAAAACTGTAGCGCCACCTTGAGTAAGTAAGTAACTGTAAAAACGTCACTTAAAGGTATTAACTGTGGACGAAGTTATCCATAGTTTCGAGACTGCGGTTGGAGCTAAAGATCTCCGCACCAAAACCAGAGTCCTCAAAATTTAGTGCTAGGTGTTTATGTGTAAAAGACGCTGTATAAATTTCATTATGATCGATTGAATGGTTTTTGAGAAAGGGGTCAGCGTTGGATCAACAATGTTTTCAAGCCATTTTACTTTAGAAGTTCTTAAAGTTTCTGAATACAAACAATCACAAACAGTCTTAACGTTTCCAAGCTTAAAAGCGCCTTAAAAAAAACTTAAATTAAGCGAATATGATTATATGAACATGTTTGATGTAGGATCTCCCTCGATGGATGGTTAGGGCACCACCTCTCGTCGGGAAATATAAAACCTACGAGAGTATAATTTATCATTAAAAAATCTTCTTAATTCCCCGTTCGGAGTCGCCAATAAATTGTAGGTCCCTTTCATTCGTGTTTGAAATGTAACATGCACATGGATGTGCGTGTGTGATTCAACTTGAGCATGTTGTGTGTATTTTATATGTCCCAAAATTTTTTCTTCTTGATATCACGCAATAAGAGGTGCGAAGTCGAATATTTTTTAAGTCATCCACTGGTGCGCCGTTGCTATGTACAATGACGAGCGATATTCTTTGATATTTTTGTGTAATGCAAGTATGTATTTATGTGCGGGCATACTTAAAATATGTACATACATACTTATGTAAACTGTTTCATGTTAATATATGTATGTATACATCTAAATGTATTAACGAAAACAATAAGCAGCAGGTGAACTTTAAAGTCATCCGTTTAGACTTACCATTGTTAAGTGACCCTTAAATTAAATTTATTACAATAAGTAATTGAATTAGGAAACACTGTGGAGATACCTTCCAAGCAGGGGATGAAGCGGATTTTTATGCCAGACTTTCCAAAACTTTTCGCCCATTTTTCTTTCAATCCGTATCATACTGCCATTATGAGTGTCCTGCTTGCGCTCCACCGATCGCCCTTCCTGATTTAGGTGGTGTCCCACTAAATCATTTACTGGCGGGTGACTGCCTTTCCTTTATTTGTGCGGCGACATCGGTACTCGTTTCGCGTTAACTGATTTTGCAATCTCAATAAAAATTAATTTACGATTACAGGTTTGTTCTTATTAATTTCTGCTATTTCGTTTCGCTTCCGCTTTTTTAAGGACTTGCGAGCAAATTTGCATCGTCTACTTTAACTCACCCCTTATTGTAAGTACTTTTTTTTCACTGTACCGCGCACAACCATTGGGGTGGTTAAAAATATTTTCACCGCTCAAAATTTAAATGTGTTATTTTGTTGAAAATTCATAGCAAAAGGACAAAAGAAAAGCAGTAAGACAGGAAGCAAGGCAACTTTCATGTCTTTAATGGCTGTTGTACCTGCCGCTTTGAGTGTTTGTAGATGTAAATTATTATTGTGGGTTTGCCTCGCTTGATGACATCGCGTGAAGTCTGCTGAGTCATTTGGAAATTGCAATGGAGGTTTCTTCTGCCACCCCCTGAGGTGGTTAAGATGGGAAATAAAATTACGAAATTTATGTTATCGTACCGTTGTCATATGATAATGACAAAGGGAACACGGGAGACTGCCATTGCCTGGCATTCCTTGAAACACACTCGACATGAAATTATTTTATTAACATTTATTGCTTAGCGTAGAAATAAATTGGTGGGGTGTGTGCATGTGTGGTGGGTGGGGGCCTAATAGAATGTCGTTGAGAATTTTTTAAATTAACAATCATTGAGCGGGAACAATCGTAGTAGGTTCTAATTTAATATGTAAAATGGTTTCTATTTACGAAGAATTTTCAATTTATAGGCAAATAAATATTTGAGTTACATACAAACATACATACATGCTGATTTACGATTAGGGTAGGGCATTGATTAGAGGCAGAAAGCAGCATGAGCAAACTTTATCAAAAGGTTGGTTAAGTTCAACGGAATAGAACCAAATTAAAATTTGTGATGTTTTTGTGAAGGGTACGAAATCCCTTTGATGTTGGACTCTAAATAAAATGAGTTGCCGATTTTTATTTGAACTTAATTTTTCTGGATACATTTTTACACCTAATGAGCATGAGAAATTCAGAACATACATATTGTATGTATGTATGTATGTACATACATCTGGCGCACACACCCCGCGATATTGGCAACACCCACATCCAAACGAGGTCGGCAAAACGAACCAGATAAGAATTGAAACAGGGACAGCCGAAAATGAAAAGAAACCCTTCATCGGGATGAAAAAGGCGATGATGAACGAGATGAAGAATGGAACATGGACAGTCTAAGACAAGAACAACGTGAACGAAGACGAAAAAGACGTGAGTGCTGTACACTACAATTCGAACCTACTATGTTTTACCTTTAAGTATTATACCTATATTATCTTATAACTCAGTTGTGAATTAAGCTAAATTGAACTATCGGATTGTTGTTTTACATTGACTTCATACATATGTATGTACAGGGTTTTGCAATAAGAGCGCTACAAAAGTTTTTTTAAATAAAACAAAAACGGTTTTGGATATCAATGAAATTCTTTATTCCTGTGAAAGTACGTTCGATGGCATTATGTACGGAACCCGATTTCTTTTGCATGGCCACCACGGGCACGCTTGCAGAAGTCCAGACGCTGAACCCAATTTTCGACGGTTTTCAAGCATAAATCGGCCGATACTGCTGCAATTTCACGTTCGATATTCGTACGAAGTTAATCAATCGTCGCTGGCTTGTTGGCATAGACCATAGACTTGACGTAGCCCCACAGGAAATAGTCTAACGGCGTCAAATCGCACGACCGAGGCGGCCAAGCGACTGGACCATTTCGTGAGATAACACGTTCTCCAAACTTGGTTTCCAATAAATTGATTGTGACATTCGCTGTGTGGCTTGTGGCGCCATCCTGTTGGAACCACATGTCCTCCAAGTCCATATCATCCAATTGGGGCCAAAAATATTCGGTTATCATTGAACGGTAGCGATCCCCATTCACAGTAACGTGCCGGTCTTGATCATCACGGAAGAAGTACGGCCCAATGACGCCGCCGGCCCATAAACCACACCAAACCGTAATTTTTTCGGGATGCAATGATGACTCATGGAGTACGTGTGGATTGCTGCCTGACCAATACTGCATATTTTGTTTATTGACGAAGCCATCCAGCCAGAAATGAGCCTCATCGCTGAAGATGATTTTTCGATGAAAATCCGAATCATTTTCAAGTTGTTGCTCAGCCCAATTCACGAACATACGACGCTTCTGGTGGTCAAGCGGCTTCAGTTCTTGCGTCAATTTAATCTTGTAAGGATGTAGGCCAAGATCTTTTCGCAAAATTCGCCACAACGACGTCACAGAGATGCCCAACGCTTGAGAACGACGTGTGAGAGACACATTTGGGCTTTCTGCAACTGAAGCCTCAGCGGCAGCAATATTCTCGACACTACGGGCACTTCTTTGTCTCACTGGCACGGGAACATTTTGTACTGTGCCTGTGGATTCAAATTTTTCCACTAGACGCTCAATTGTTGATCTGCTAGGACGATTATGACGACCATAAATTGGACGTAGCGCTCTTAATGTTGAGGCCACTGACTCCGAATTTCGGTAGTAAATTTTAATAATTTCGACTCGTTGTTGGCTTGTATATCTTTCCATCATGAAATGGCAAACCTTACTGAAGAGAAATGTCAAAAAACCGCAAGAAAAATATGGCGTCGTTTGCTGTCCCTGTCGCTCTACTTTTGTAGCGTCCCTTTTGCAAAACCCTTTACATATGTGTATTATATTTTTGGGAACAATTTCATCGAGTGCTAGGAAATGCAAGAACAATGTGTATCGTTTTGCCTGTTTACAACTTAACACACTGTTTTGAGGAAGCTGTTAACTATGCAGTTTGTAATTATTAACTCCAAACTACATAGCTCACTAAGGCTTCGAAAATTTGTGTATGTATACCTTAATCTGGTCACAGAACATATCTTCAAACTAAAATCAGGCCTGTTGTTCTCGAGTTATAAGCGCAATAGCTGACAGACAGACAGAGAGACGTTGCGTCTCTTACTACATATTATGTAAGCTACGGTTTACATATGATAATAATAATTATGACTAAATAAATAAATAAAACGTGAAAGGTGGACACGCACGTTAACTGCAATGGCATTGCTTTGAGATAAGGCCATAAGATGGATGACTTGAGACGGACCTTAACTTCACCTTCGTGTTACAACAGAGAAATTTTGTCTGAAGACACGAGCCAAAAACACTGTTAGAGCATCCTGTTTAGAGCCTCAATAATATATGTATGTGATAAGTTCCAAGTAAATCCGAAAAGAAAAAAAATATTTCCCGCTATTTAAACTTTTATAACCCTTTTTCCCCGTTAGTGGTTGAAAAAAATCCTCTCTTAGCGGGTCTTTACGTCCTACAAGGGATCTAACTGCCAAATTCTAAGTTCGTAGGATTTATAGTTCTTGAATGCAAGATGCTCCATTAAAGGTGTTCTACCAGGCGCGTGGATGCTCCCTTTGTGACCAAATGTCCTGATTTTGTCGGCGTACTTATTTTTAATGCTTTAGTGTGAGCAAAAGATTTTAGATGCAAACAGGTGCGAAAACAAAATCATTTCTCTATAGCGACCCCTAGAGTCAATGGACTAGATCAGGCTAGACCTTGCTACATATTGAATGGAGAAATGTTTTTATTTTATCTGAAAACAAACTCTTTTTCTACCTATGCCTATTAGATAATTAGTTTTGTTTATTGCATTATGTATACATATATGAACAAAATCCCGTATTCAGAGCAAAGATATCGCTAAACTGATTTTGGGCTATAAATCGACATACCTATAAGATTTGACGGTCAAAAGAATTGACCAGAATGACAAAGAACAGATAAAGTAGCTCCCATTCAGTCAATGCTGAATCATGTGAACAATACTGAATCATCATTTGGAAACTGCATATATGTATGTACACCTCAGGCAGCAGTAGTCACACACGAAGTAGTACAGAATGTGCAGAATAAACGACTAAACGCAAAAAAAAAAAAAAAAGAGATTTGTATGCACTGCTTGCGAAGAACCTATTTGTTTATATTGAATATAACAAACCATATATGTAATTATAATATAAAGTGGTAACACTTTACTTTAACATGCTGTACTACAGAAATACTTAGTCATTGAACCGTACGAACGTCTTTTCATAATCCAATAGTTTATAAACACAATATGATCATCATCATCATTATCTCATCATCCTCCAATGGCCGGCTTATGAGGGTCGCGGGTTTAGGGAGCTTAAGTGGACTCTCCACATTTGCCGATCTTCCGCCATCGACTCTAACTCATCAGCGGCTATCCCCATACCGGTAGAGGTGAGACTTCGGACTTGGTCCAGACATCTCATCCTGCGCCTACCCGATGGTACGAATTCCATGGCACGTCTTGGAAACCGAGTTGGGGACATGCGTTTGACGTGCCCAAACCATCGAAGTATGGACCTCTCCGTTCGAAGAAGTAGCTGCTCGACATTGAGTGCCTCGCGTACTCTGGTGTTCCTTACCCGATCTCGGCGAGTCACTCCAGCAATACAACGAAGACATCTCATTTCGGCAGCTTATATCCGCGATCTTATTCTTTTGGTCATTACCCAAACCTCATGACCGTAGGTGAGGGTCGGAAAGAATACTGAATTAACGACCGACAACTTAGCTGCGATGCCAAGTTCGACCCTCCTGATAACAGATTGACCAAGCTGTCTCGAAATTGCACCAACCTGACCAATCCTACAGGATAACTCAGTATTGCTCCTACCATAACTCGTGCATAGGACCCCGAGATACTTAAACTTCTCCACCTGTTTCAAGGATTAGATTGCTTATCCTTAAGTCGCCCAATTCGCACCCTTCCTCACCAAGCTGCGCTTTAACATCCAATCCATATACACTATGAAAAGGAGATGTGACAGAACGCACCCCTGGCGAACTCCAACGCCCACAGTGAAAGGTGTGGACTTAATACCGTTCACCAGAACACAGCTCTTACAGTTACATTATTTGTATGAAAAATTACACTTTTCACAATTCCATCGCTCCTTGAACTTGATTCTGCCACGTGCTGCCCTCCCCATAAGCGTCAAAAGGCTCTATAACGCGAACAATTTTGGTGATATTCTCTTTCGGCGCATTGCAGGTAACACATAAATACAGAAAATACTATTTTGGTAAAATTATTTGCTTTTCATTTTTTTTCTCTTTTCTTTCTATTGTAATTTTTATCTTTTTTTTTTTCTTGTATTTGCTATTTGCTTAACGAATGTGAAGTCATGGTGATTCAGTTAGTTTAAGTTAAAATATAATGTAGCATAGTAATGTTTGTCAATTTTAAACTTCCACATGGTTGTCGGAAAAGTCATGACGCATTTTTCTATGTTTTTCAAAGATTATTTATTTATATAAAGAACAGAAATCAATCAATAACATATTGACCATTTTGTTCGATGACCTTTTGCCATCTTTCAGTAAGTTACATAATTCCTCGTTCATAGAAGGACCTGTCTTTATCGGCCAAAAACTGAAGAAGGTGCTGTTTTACAGTCTCATCTGAATTTAACGTTTTTTCACGTAACGAGTTTTGAAGAGAACGAAACAAGTGGAAATCCGATGGCGCAAGGTCAGGTGAGTATGGTGGGTGTGGAAACACATCCCATCCAAAGCCCAATAACTTTTGGCGAGTGGTTAAACTTGTGGGTGGTATTGCATTGTCGTGATGGAACACAACTCCTTTACGATTAACGAGCTCTGGACGTTTCTGGATGATGCATTCGTTCAAACTGTCCAACTGCCGACAGTAAACATCAGAATTGATGGTTTGATCCCTTGGTAGGAGCTCAAAGAACAAGATGCCTTTAAAATCCCACCACACTGACAGCATAACCTTTCTCTGATGAATGTTGGATTTCGCTCTCATTTGAGGCGCTTTGTCACGATGGGACCAAGACCGCTTGCGTACAACATTGTCGTAAACAATCAACTTCTCATCACCTGTTATCAGTCGCTTCAAAAAAGGATCGTTTTCCTCACGTCTTATGAGCATATCTCAGATGTTTATGCGGTTCGTCAATTGGACCTCCTTGAGTTCATGAGGAACCCAAATATCGAGCTTGCTTACGTATCCCAGCTTCTTCAAGTGGTCATGAACGCTTGAATGATGGATGTTCAATGTCTCTGCAATCTCTCGTGTCGTGTAACGTGGGTTTGACTCGATCAGTGCCTTGATTTGGTCGTCGTCAGCCTCGGTGGGCCTTCCTGATCGAGGAGCGTCATCATCATCATCATCATCTTCCAATGGCCCGCTTATCCACTATGAGGATCGCGGGTTTAGGGAGCTTAAGTGGACTCTCCACATTTGCCGATCTTCCGCCATCGACTCTAACTCATCAGGGGCAATCCCCATACGGGTAGAGGTGAGATTTCGGACTTGGTCCAGCCATCTCAACCTAGGCCTGCCCAGGGGACGCGTACCCGATGGCACGAATTCCATGGCACGTCTTGGAAACCGAGTTGGGGACATGCGTTTGACGTGCCCAAACCATCGAAGTATGGACCTCTCCGTCCGAAGAAGTAGCTGCTCGACATTGAGTGCCTCGCGTACTCTGGTGTTCCTAACCCGATCTCGTCGAGTCACCCCAGCAATACAACGAAGAAATCTCATTTCGGCAGCTTGTATCCGCTATCTTATTCTTTCGGTCATTACCCAAACCTCATGACCATAGGTGAGGGTCGGAACAAACACTGAATTAAAGAATGACAACTTAGCTTCGATGCCAAGTTCGGCCCTCCTGATAACAGATTGACCAAGCTGTCTCAAAATTGCTCCAGCCTGACCAATCCTACAGGATAACTCAGTATTGCTCCTACCATCACTCGTGAATAGGACCCCGAGATACTTAAACTTCTCCACCTGTTTCAATGGAACTCCACTAACATGCAGAGTGCATTGAACAGGTGTTCTGGAAATTACCATTACCTCTGATTTGTCCACGTTTACCTTCATCCCAGTTTCAACACAGACGGCGACGAACCTGTCTAGTGCGCGCTGAAGTTCGGTCTGGGTGGACGTAAGGATGACCAAGTCATCAGCAAAAAGCAGATGACTTATCCTTAAGTCTCCCAATTCGAAACGTTCCTCACCAAGGCTGCGCTGTAACATCCAATCCATATACACTATGAAAAGGAGAGGTGACAGAACGCACCCCTGGCGAAGTCCAACGCCCACAGTGAAAGGTGTCGACTTAACGCCGTTCACCCGAACACAGCTCTTACAGTTAGTGTACAGAGATTGAATGGCCCTCAGAAGAGAACCGTCAATCCCGTACTCCTGCAATACACTCCAGAGTTTACCTCGAGGGACCCGATCATATGCTTTCTCCAAATCCACAAAACAACTGTAGATAGGTTTGGCATACTCCCAGGCCTTCTCAAGTACCATTCTGAGAGTGAACAGCTGGTCGGTTGTGCTTCTACCTGGACGAAAGCCGCACTGCTCATCGCCCAACCGGGACTCGACCACAGCTCTGGAACGCGTTTCCAACACCTTTGCAAATACTTTTCCGGGGAGACTTAAAAGAGATATACCCCTATAATTGGAGCAATCCCTCTTATCCCCTTTTTTAAAAAGAGGAACAATCACCCCAGTTTGCCAAATCACTAGGTGTTTCACCGCATTCCCAGGCCACTTTAATGACACGAGAGAGCCATTCCACTCCCTCTTTACCCAAAGCCTTGAGCATTTCTGGCCGGATTTCATCCACACCAGCAGATTTGCCGACTTTTAGCGTTTTAATCGCCAAAGTCACCTCCTCTACGGTGGGACTATTCTCCGCCCTACTCAAAACCATGGGTCTGCCATCCTCAGTGCCCTGTTCGGGATTGAGCAACTCCGAAAAGTGCTCGCTCCATCTGCGCAAGATGTCCTTGTCATCGGAAAGAAGTACACCATCTTTGGATTTGACTCCTTCGATGATATTAAACTTCCTTCCTCTGAGACGGCGGATGGTCTGCCAGAACACCTTGTTTGCAGATCTGTGATCACAGTCCAATTTCTCACCGAACTCCTTCCAAGACTGCTCCTTAGCTGCTTTAACAGCCAGCTTGCAAGTTCTTCGCGCCTCCATGTACCGGTTCCGAGAAGCTGAATCCCCCAAGTGTACCCACACCTTGAAGACTTCCTTCTTCTCTCTGATGGCTTCTTGAACTCCGGGTGTTTTAAACCACGCAGTTCTTTTCTCACCACCAGCCGCCACACCGAGCCGCTTCACTCCGCAAACACCTCCTGCAGAGGCAATGACTGCTGTTGAAAACAACCGCCATTCTTCCTCTACATTTGTCGGAACAGTTGGAATTTGTTTAAACCTTTCGGATACCTGTCGTGCAAACTCCTCCCGTATCTCATCGTTCTGTAAACTCTCCCACCGTATGCGTGTCACCAGCCTTGGTTTACGCTTTGGTAGGACAGGTACTTTATCGTTGAGATACAAATTGCACAACACGAGGTGATGATCAGTTGACAGTTCAGCCCCTCTCACAACACGAACGTCACAAACCATCCTTTTAACACACGATGGTACCACAAAGAAGTCTATCAGCGATTTCTGCTGAAGACTCTGACGGTACCATGTGTATTTATGGATGTTTTTGTGCGGAAAGAAGGTGTTCATAATGGACATGCCATTTGCACAGCAAAAGTCCAACAACTTCTCTCCGTTCGCATTCTGATCCGGGTCACCGTTCCTCCCAATCACACTTCCCCATGTCATTACGTCCACACCCACGTGAGCATTGAAGTCCCCCATCAGGAGATAAGAATCCATATCTGCCACCTGTTCTAAGGCGGCATCTACTTCATCCAAGAAAGCTGCATACTCCGACTCCAGATTCGGCGCATATACCTGCACCAGAGCCAGAGTTGACCTTTCAAGCTTAAGCTTTAAGATCGCAACTCTCCCTCCCAATGGTATCCACTCCAGTACTCTGCCTGCCAGCCTGGGACTCGTGAGTATCCCCACTCCCGCCTGAGCAGACATTGAAGGTGCTACTCCTGACATGAAGAGTTTCCACCCATCCGAAAGGTCCACAGTTCTAGAACCCCTTTGCTTTGTTGAGGAGATACCAACTTTATCTAGTCGATATTTAGTAGCCTCCCCAATGAGCTCAAGGTCTTTTCCTGTGAGCGAAGAAATGTTCCACGTGCCTATCCTAAGTCGATGCCGTTGTCGAAAAACCGAAAGTTCACTTATGCCCCCCTCGGGGCATAGCGCATCTCCCCTTTGACCCCCGTAATGGTTTGCGAGACCATTGCCGGGAAGCTCGTAGCCGTTTCGGGTTGAACCCGGCCGGCTGCCGAGCGGGACAAGCCGACCACCAGACGCTCGCATGCTGCCACCCTCTAGGCCTGGCTCCGAAGGGCGCCCTGGCATAGCAGGCTTGGCAATATCCGAGGTCATGTGTCTCCGTCTTGTCATCATTGGGGGGTTGCGCTTCGTTAGCCATATCTGGGCAGTACGGGTAGCTCAACTATAGCTACTCTACCCGCACTTCCCAGACATGTTGCCCGCCCCCCACCGCGAGGAGGTCAGCTGCACGAGGGGGCTCGAGGAGCGTCATTGAGGTTAAAATCACCCGCGCTGAATTTTTGGAACCAGCGTTGACACTGACGTTTTTGTAAAGCATCGTCTCCGTAAACTTGACCCAACTTTTCACAAGCTTCACTTGCATTCTTCCCTTTACGGAAATAAAAGAGCAAAATATGGCGAAAATGCACACTTTGGTCTTCCATATTTAAGCTGCTACAAGATCTTCAAAACACGATTAATCCCGATCAATTTTTTTCAGAATTACGCTTAAACCGTTAACTGTCAAGTAGCTTACCAATAATATAGATGGACTTAATCCATTACTTTAAAAAAATTAACAAACGCCATCTGTTCGAGAAATGCGTCATGACTTTTACGACAACCCAATACATATGTATACTATATCGCATTTATTACTTATAGACGATGTAAAGTCTACTATAAATGCTGTTGAAATATTTAATAAACATAAACATAAACAGTTAGTTTACAGAGATTGAATGGCCCTCAGAGGAAAACCGTCAATCCCGTACTCCTGCAATACACTCCAGAGCTTACCTCGAGGGACCCGATCATGTTTTTTCTCCAAATCCAACTGTAGTTAATATTGCTGGTCGGTTGTGCTTCTAGCTGGACGAAAGCCCCACTGCTCGTCACCCAACCTGGACTCGACCAAAGCTCTAGAACGCGCTTCGAACACCTTAACAAAGACTTTTACAGAAAGAGTTAATAGATAATTGGCCTCACCGCTCGTATCCCTTTTCTCAGAAAGAGAAACAATAACCACAGTTTGTTTTACCCCATTTCCGTCCCACTTTAATGAAGCGAGAGAGCCATTTTACTCCCTCTTCCCCTATGGCCTTGTGCATTTCTGGTCAGATTTCATAAACATCAGCACATTTGATCGCCAAAGTCACCTGCTCTACAGTGCGACTATTCTCCGCCCTAGCAGCTCCGAAAAGTTCTCGCCCCATCTACGCAAGATGTCCTTCTCATCGGAAAGAAGTACACCATCTTCGGATTTGACTCCTTCGATGATATTAAACTTCCTACCACTGAGACGGCAGATGGCCTGTGTTTAATCCGTATGCTACCACACTACCTTATCCCCTATTATACATGTCTGCAAACCTATGTACTTGGACGCATTAGTCTACAAAGATCAGACAGCGTTTTCCGGTTTTTTGTTCCCATGTACGTATTTCCTTCTTTTTTAACTAACCCTCGTCGAGGTAAGACACCCACCCAGAAAATAAAAGGAATTATACAATATATTCAACACTTCGTGTTTTTATTCTTTCTTTTCTATTTCTCATCCAGTCTGCCAGAACAGCTTGTTTGCAGATCTGTTATCACGGTTCAATTTCTCAACGAACTCCTTCCAAGACTGCTCCTTAGCTGCTTTAACAGCCAGTTTGCAAGTTCTTCGCGCCTTCACGTACCGGTTTCGAGAAGCTGAATCTCCCAAGTGTATCCACACCATGAAGGTTTTCTTTTTCTCTCTTGTGCCTTCTTGAACTCAGGGTGTTAAACCACGCAGTTATTTTCTCATCACCAGCCGCCACACCGAGCCGATACGCTCCGCAAACATCTCCTGCAGAGGCAATCACTGCTGTTGAAAACAACCGCCATTCTTCGTCTACATTTGTTGGAACCGTTGAAATTTGTTCAAACCTTTCGGATACCTGCCGTGCGAACTCCTCCCGTATCTCATCGTTCTGTAACCGTTGCTTTGACACTCAATAAATATTCAACCGCCTATGTTAAAGAGCATCTACTGTACTCGTCCAAAACCAAATTCAAATGATTCAGCGATATCAGTTAAATTCAACTCGCCGTTTGAAAAAAATTGTGTCCTAAAATCAATTGCTCTTTTCCGGAAGCAACACAAGACCGAACTTTGTTTAGGAAATGTGGGACTCAAATCAAGTAGTTTTATATATCTGCGCTAGATTTTAACAAAACAAAACCACTTCTTATTGCAATACGCTTTAAAACTCAAAAAATGTAAACAGCTCGCTTCCGTCTACAAGACACGTAGGTCCGTGTATATCAAACGTCACTCCAACGAATCAGCTGTATTAGTGGACTGCATTGAAATCATTTACCTCGCATTTGACTCTTAAATAGCAACTGTAGTTGAAACATTAAAATATAGGAATTTAAAGAACATTGACTACCCCCTACTGCGAGAACACGTCATGACCATTCATTGGGAAACTGTTTACTCTTCACTACCATCCAGTTTACAGGTAGATTTCCTAAACACAAACTGAGTAAATCTGTACAACCGACATGTGCGATTAAAAACAAAAAATTCTAAACCGAATAGACAGCCTTGGCTGACTTACCGAATTCGCCAACTAATGCAACAACACGACTCTGCCTATAACCTCTGGAAACCTTTTCGTCTGAACGAACATCGTCGCATTTACTGTTCCTTACGGAACAAAGTTGTACTGGAGATAAGCTTAGCAAAATGTCATGTATACTCAAATCGACTGAATCCCTCTATTGGTGGAAAGCAGCTGTGGAGCAACCTCCAGAACATCGGTATTGGTAAGCAAAAGTACAAACGCGCTGAGGATGTAGCTATAGATGAGGATGTAACGAACTAAACCGTAAATTTGTATCCTCGTCATCACAATCGACTTTACATACCGGTGAGGCTTTCCCTAGACCAATAAGCCTGACATCATTCACATTGAAAACAAAGGAAAAGGTCATAGACAACTACCTGAGGACAACTGTGTTGGAGAGAATACCTCTTCATTACAGGCAACATGCTTATCAAGCTGGGAAATCCACGGAAACCGCACTATACCAGCTAACTAGTCTAATCAAGGACGCATTGGACCACAAAGAAACAGTCATCTGTGCTTTCCTGGACATCGAAGGAGCCTTCGACAATACCTCACATGAGACAATCGGAAAGGCCCTTGAAAGGAAAGGAGTAAACTGCACAATTTCCAACTGGGTGCGTGAGATGCTGAGAACCAGGACAGCCGAAACTGTGGTGGGGCTTAAGACCATCACAGTAAACACAACCAGAGGGTGTCCATAGGGAGGAGTTTTATCTCCATTAATGTGGAGCCTGGTGGTTGACGAGCTCCTGCAAAAAATAGAGGAAATCGGCATAGACTAACCACGGTAGTACCATTCACTAGGAGAAGGCAACTCAGACACATGCAAACGATCCTACTAGGTGGAACCACAATTGACCTGCAACAACAGGTCAAATATCTGGGCATAACACTGAATAGTAAACTTCTATGGAAGGCCCACATGGAGTCGGTAGTGTGCAAAGCCACCCGAGCACTCATGATATGCAGGCGTATCAAAGGAAAATCCTGGGGATGTAAACCAGCTATGCTGAGGTGGATGTACATCATGATGGTCAGACCCGTCATAACATACGGGGCAGTAGCCTGGGCAGGACGAACCAAGCTAAGTACAGCAAAGCGAGCCCTGGAAAAACTGCAGAGATTGGCATGCATCTGCATCACAGGAGCAATGAGAAGCTGTCACACCGCTGCAATAGAGGTGATTCTGGGGCTCACCCCCCCTTCACATTGTGCTGGAAAGGGTCGCAAAGGAAACAATCCGAAGAATTGTTAAAGAAGGAGTGGGGAGCGGCAAAAGCATCGCAAGCAAAGAGCGAGACTCCCTCTCCAAAACAGTCCCACTATTAGACTGGCCTAGAGACGACACAATCAAAAAATACTGATTTGAAAAGAATTTCAACACAAAACTGAGCAGTAAAAGAGAATGGAACGACGGAGTGTATCAATTTGAACACAACGCCATCAAATGGTACACCGACGGCTCCAAAACACACACGGGCACCGGGGCGGGAGTATACGGTCCCCGAACCAAGTTCTCGGAGGCAATGGGAACATCGCCCAGTATTTTTCAAGCAGAGGTATATGCGATCGAAAGATGTGTACAAATAAGCCTCAATAGGAAATATCACGAGCAAAACATCGCGAAACTATCAGACAGCCAGGTTGCAATCAAGGCACTGAGTTCCTATGAAATCAGATCTAAACTGGTTAACGAGTGTCTGGAGAAGATAAACAGACTTGGCCGGAACAATAAAGTCACCCTCTACTGGGTCCCAGGTCATGTAGGGATAGAGGGTAATGAGGCAGCCGATGAACTGGCCAGGAAAGGGTCAAAAACACCATTCGTTGGACCCGAGCCATTCTGCGGGCTGGGACCGCACCAAATCCAAGAGGAACTGAGAAAAGAGGAAGAATGCAAAAGAAGGATGCTATGGGAAACACTGCCAGGACTAAGGCAGGCAAAGGAACTCCTCGGGAACTGCGACCGAAGGAGGAGCAAGGCCTGCCTAGGTACCAGCAAAAACCAGCTTCGAATTCTAACAGGCTTTCTAACGGGCCATTGCAGACTCAGGGAGCATCTCACGAAAATGGGAATAGAAGCAAATGGAAACTGCAGATTCTGCAGCGATGCCGAAGAGACTCCGTTACACCTCCTTATGGACCGTGGAGCATTGATCCACAAAACAAGAGCACACCTGGGAGCGTACACTTTCTTTGAAATGGATCTCCCATCGTTGGACCCAATCCAGATACTCCGATTTCTCAGAGTGATTGGATTGAAAGAAGTTCTCTAGGTCGAGACGTATCGGCCAATATGAGTACCGGGGAGCACAATAGATCTAAACAGGTCGCAGTGCACGCACACACACCCCGATTCCTAACATCTAACATCTTCCCTAGGTCTAGACCGTGTCATTACTTATCTCCTTCTACTTCCGGTCCTTGTTTCTGTTTTACAGCAGTAAATGGTGCTGATGTAGTAGAAAGTATACTCTTTATCAAGTCCAACGCAGTTGGTCTTGATGAGATGCATCCTTTATTCCTTAAGTCGGTTCTTCCTGTTTTATTGCCGTATATAACTCATATCTTTAATACCATCCTAACAACTGGTGCATTTCCAATGCAATGAAAAGTGGCGAAAGTCATACCCGTTCCCAAAACTCTTAGGGAGACGAGTTTAGGCCAATTTCGATTCTGCCATTTCTGTCGAAAGTCTTTGAAAGGGTTCTGCAAACGCAAATCAGTGTATATCTTAATAATAACAATTATCTCACACGTCACACCCAAACAATTCGGCTATAAACTTAAACACAGCTGCTGTTTTACCGCCCTTGTAAATGTCAATGAAGACATACGACAAGCCCTGGACGAAGACAATGTTACATTTTTGTGTCTCCTTAACTTTTCAAAGGCATTTGATACGGCTGATCACTCTAATTTGTGCCACTAGATTAATCGGCTGTACAACTTCTCACAGTGCGCAGTTAAATTGCTCTCTTCGTACTTAAAAGACCGAATGCAAGCCGTTGAATCAAACTGTAGTCTGTCAGAACTTCTGCCAATTACTAGTGGTGTCCCTCAGGGATCGATTTTAGGGCCTCTATTGTTTTCCCTTTATGTAAATGATCTTCTGTACTTTCCTAAATACTGTTCTTTGGATATGTACGCTGATGATGTTCAGTTGTCCTTTAGGTCTTGTTGAACACTATGTGAGCTGCTTTAATGACGATCTAGGACTAATAGTGCGTTGGTCTCAAAGAAACGGTCTTCTATTGAATTCTAGTAAGTCGAAATGTTTAGTTATTTCAAGAAAATCCTTGAATTTACAATATTTTCCACTTATTGTTCTAAAAAAATGCCTCTGTGAAATACGTGGAAAAAGCTAAAAATTTCGATGTGGTTTTTAATCGTAGCTTACATTGGTCATATCGTCGTTGACTTATGAGTGTTTACATTTTTTTTTGCAATTGTAGCTCTTTTAGTAAACGAAGACTTAATGTTGCATTCAACAGTACAGTAAGGTATGTCTTCGGCTTATGAAGGTACGATCGAGTGTCTAATTTCCGAAGACGCCTATATGACATGACTTTTGATAATTTTCTGCGGCTTCGCACTCTTACTATGTTTTCCGACATCCTTTTGACCCATCAATCTGCTAATCTCTATGAACGAATAAGAACCGCTTCCTCGAACAGATCTAGCCTGTTAATCCGCGCTACTCATCTCTTACGTTCGAACGTCAATTTTTTATTAATGCTGTTCGACTGTGGAATTCTTTGCCGCGTTACATTAGAAGAATTGATAGCACAACTAGACTAAAACTAGAGTTAAAGAATTATCTTGACAGAACTTAATTATATGTTTTTTTAATATTTCTTTATCTCATTCAACTTGCTCTTTCCTTTCTTTATTTCTAACCAAATTATGTAGCTTTCATTCATTCATTTATAATTATAATTTATTCACTTGCAAGCTTGTTACTACCGTATAAGATATTATATCTTTCTGTGCAAGCATTCCATGAAATAAATAAAACTAAACTAAAAGTTAAACCGACGATGGTTATATCGTCTTCTTAAGAAATTAGGAATTTATAAATTCAGAGCATCTGAGCTTACATAGCCTCTCGTATTTTAAATACATATGTACATACAGTGGTGAGCAAAACTGGATACGTAATAAATGTAAATTCATGAATTTTGCAATAAAATTGCTAATAAATACGCCATCGCTGTTCTTTCTTATTATTATTTTCAGGAGGATATACTCTATCATATAATGAAGAAACAACTTGGTAAACGGATTTTGCCTAGGATATTTAAAGCGTACAATTTGGGAGCTCCAATGTATCCCGTTTTGCACGTTTATGTCTTGCCGGTTTTTAAGTTTTATTGCGATAAATTTCTCGTAGTTGTTGATTTTAAGATATTAGTTGTCACTTATTATATAGTACTCAAAGTGTTGTTTTAAGCTTTTTTTGTAAAAAACAATAGGGTGGATATTACCTTTAACACAAGTTTTCAAAGGATAATGTTAAAACAGACATTGAAAATGACGTCTTTTCGTTGTCTAACAATAGCTGCAGCTCAAGAAAAGTTGCAGAATTTGCCAAATCAAGTCAGAGAAGAGTACTTATGGTCCACACAAGAAAAATGGTATTCCTTTCAAAATAGAGGTCAAAGAACTCGGTTGTTACCCCATGCGATTCTCTTGTTAAGGAAAAGATGCTCGAAAAAACTAAGGAGAAGAACCCAAAGGCAGTCTTAAGGGCGGCCAGACAAGCACTCATACAAATCGGTCTAGTAACGACAATCAAGCCGAGAAAGCCTGCATTACTTGACAAACATGTAAAATCGCGGTATGGGTTTCGTAAAGATACAAATATTGAACGGTAAAAGACTGGAAGGAAGTTATATGGTCAGAGAGGACCAAAGCTAATCACTACTAGTCCGATGACAAAGAAAAATTGTAAAATCGAGCATTCGAAAGAATTCTTAACCACCAAGTAAAGGAGGCACCTAAGCAAAGTAAAGATAGCCTAATAATTTAGGGGGGTTTTAGTTGGTGTCATGTTGAACCATCCATAAAATTTAAATGTATAATGGGAAAATGAGGTTATCTTTAAATGTTATTAGCAAATTTATCTAGTTTTTTGGAAAAATGTACGTATGCCATTGAAGCAATTACCTTTAAGAAGGGTGGTGAACGAATTCTCACCACCAAAATGGTCAAAAGCGGGCTTGGTAATTAGCGTTTTTGCACTTGGCGAAGGCCCGCATAGAGTTTGGATATGAATTCGATAGAAAATTTGAGCGCCATTATTAAAAGGCCACTTCTAGGACACGAAAGTCCGCCCACATACCTTACATTACGTTTTACCACCAATATTAAAACTGGATCCATTAAAGTACCCAAATTGTTCGCCTTAAATATTCTAAGCAAAATCCATTAACCAAGTTATTTCTTTATTATTTGATAGATTATATCCTCCTGAAAATAATATTAAGGAAGAACAGCGATGGCGTATTTATTAACGATTTTATTGCAAAATCCATGAATTTTCAATCATTATGTATTCAGTTTTGCTCACCACTGTACTTACATACATGTGATCGCCGTGGCTCTGTGGTTAGTGCGTTGAATTGCTGTGCGAGTTACCTAGGTTCAAGCCCCAGCCATGTACACTGAACATTTTTTGTGTCATCACCTCTCGTCGGGGAATGACAAGCCCACGGGAGCATAATTTGTCATGAAAGAGCTTCTCAATTCGACGTTCGGAGTCGGCGATAAATTGTAGGTCCCTTCGTGCGAAAAATGTTACATGCACAACATGAATAGTTGCGAAAAGTTAGGCCTTGGCTCATCCAGAGCTGTCGCGCCAGGTATTTATTTATTAATTACATACATACATATGTACATACCTCTGGCATGTCTCGAAACCCAAGTTGGGGAATGCGTTTAACGTGCCCAAACCATTGAAGTATGGACCGTTCCGCTGGAAAAGGTAGTTGCGCGACATTGAGTTCCTTGTATATTCTGATGTTCTTAACTCGATAGAACGAACGAATACCTCGAAGAAATCTCATTTCGGCAGCTTATTCTGACCCAGTTTCGATAGGACCCTACTAACATGCAGAGTGCATTGAACAGGCATTCGAGGCATTACGATTACTTCTGATTTGTTCACGTTTACCTAACTTCAGCACAGACGACTACAAAGCTATCAAGCGTTCCCTGAAGTTCGGTCCAGATGGTTCGAAGTAAGTTATCAGCGAAAAGCGGATGGCTTATCCTTGATTCTCACAATGCGAGCTCGAATCTAAACCATCCAGGGACTCGCTTAAACACACACAAAAAACTTCATTAAAATCGGTCTAGCCGTTTGGGAGGAGTTCCATTACATACGCACGTACAGAAGAATTATATATATTAAGAAAGAAGATGTCAGCATAGGTAATGTGTAGGTACCTATGGTTAATAGGTTTTATTAGTTTAAATTGCACTGCACTTTTATAAAACGTTATGTACATCGAATCAAACTGAATTGCCTACACAATAACATTATCTACATGTATTAAGGTAGCGTTATCTATGCAAATACAGTGTATTCCTCTCATTTGGGACACATCGGGCTACATAGATTTGTCCCATTTAAGCGGCTGTCCCAATAATACGAGGTGATGATCAAGTGAGAAACAGCGTCCCAACAAACCGGAATCCACTGTTCATATATACAAACATCTATACGTAACACATCATCAAAATCTTATTTCGAGCCACAAAAACAATCAAATGTTCGTTTTATAACTCCACACGCTGCATGTCCTTGTTTTTATTATCAAAACACGAAGGGACAATAAAATTCTATTGTAAAAATATGCAAATGCAACAGATGCTCCTAATGTCAGTTTATTACCCACTCACCGCTACAATTGCCAAATTATCCTTCTTCTCAACTATGTGCATGGATAAATTGCATTTTCTCCAGTAAGCACAAACAGGACTCATGCAACAAATTCAACTTTTTCTTTTCTTGGCTATTTTACATAAGAATCATACTTAATCATCATAAATTTCACTTTAAATTAATTTCAAATGGGAAGGGTTTCTTTATGCATAATTAAATGTTGAACCGAAAAGATATGCAACCAAGGCAGCCGCCTTCGCATGCAAAAGGGCGTTTTAGGATAGCAGTCATTTTCTTTCGTCTGTGAAATGAATGTACATATGTACATGCATACGTAGTAACTATGAAACATTTTCTCTTGATAAATGTGACAAGAACGAGAGTGCAATTTTTCGACGAATTTGCATTATTGTTGATGCAGAGACGACGAGATGCATTTTTTTTTTAATTTACCTCCTTTTTATTTTTATCATACACCCTCACAGGAAACTCACCTGTTGACTATTTAACGACATTACATTTTGCATCACTTTGTCGAGGACATGTAAAACTATTTCCGCTGCCATTTCTCGTTCTAATTGAGTGCCTTTGACTTCCAAATAAGATTCGACCTGGAAGAAAATAAAATCAGTTAGGTCTTTTAAAATATCATAAAACTTTCACGAGATCGAATCCAAAAAATGATATGCACAAACAATATTATTTATTTATGATCAAATTTAATGTTAGGAGAGCAATATAATAATGGAGAGAATAAGGTCTATTTGCTTTGCTATTTGCTAATTAAGATTTTAAAATGTCATTTGAAGACCGAGTGAATAATATAAGGATAGAACTACTTTTGATTTGAAAAGAGACCTCAGATGGTAAGACTGTTTTCCCAGTAAACGATGTAAGCGATGTTTTCGGCTATTACATAATTAACAGGATGCTAGGGTGTGACAACAAAAGCTTCGCTCTGCTGGTTAGAATGTTCTTTTTAGGTAAGCAATGTCACGGATAGATATAATTTTGTTAACTTGTTTTCTCAAGACAAGTCAGTGAACTAAGTATGTAAAGTAAATACTCAAAGCAAGTAAAGCAACAATTAAATAATAAAGACAACATTTCTACAACTACTTTATCATTCGCTTGAGCGATTATACTTAAATACTATCAGATCTAAAACACATACGCAAATATCTGCAAATACACACGCTGCACATTCAAATTTGCACGACGATTGCACAATTTGCGGAACTTTTGGGTGTGCGCAAATGTCCGCAAAAGGATTGTTTGCAAAAATGTTCCGAGCATTTGTTGCCGGATCACACGAATTGATGAAATATGCAAATAGCACATTTGCAGATATATTTACCGACTTATTTGTTACAAACTAGATTTTCTTTATTTATTTGATAAATTATTATTTTATGCAGCAGCGAAGACGATGACCGAAGCAAATTGGCATCGAAGGAGCCCAAATGCTGGATCCAATTGGCCGGCGCGAAAGGAATAATTTTGTGTAAAACCTTACTGCGAATTGCGAGAAAAGAAGCCTACATTGCATCACAACCTTTTTTTATTTTTTTAATACAACAAAAATAAAAATGTATCGAAAAATCGTTTCGTACTTTCGCTGTCACGAATAATTTTTATTTTTGGGAGGAAATGCATTTCATTAGATCCAATGATTTACTTAATACTCTGGTGATTACGGTTGAATGACGTCCAATCCAGTAGATAGCGCAAATGTAGGAGAATTGCAAGAAAAAAAAATTCGACTGGGGAGCCAGTCCTATACTTCCCACCTCATATTATGTTATATCAAAAACAGTGATATTGTTATTTATTTAATAATTAAAGAAAACATGCAGTTTAACATTGTTCCACAAAGAGTTGTTGCGCGAACTCGAAAAAAAAAAAAAACGTTTCTTAAATTTCCTCAGCATCCGCCAGACCGATTGTGCTCAAAATCTAATCAGCTCTAAGTTTTACGCTGACAAATAAAAAAAAAACCGCATGGTCCTACGTTGTTTCGTTCTCCAGATATCGTAGGCGGAAAATATTGTCACACACACACACACACACACACACACACACACACATACATCATTTCGAAAATGGGTGCAAACGATTTCTAGTGTATAGTAATGTCAAGCCCTGTTCATATCTCGAAACTTTTTGATCGGACCGATTACAATACTTCCCTTACCAAGGTGGGAAGTAAAAAAACCACGTTTGCGCAAAAATATGCCATTCTCGACATGGAAGGAGAAAAAACTCATCACACACACATCATTTCGAAAATGGGTGCAATGACTGCAAACGATTCCAAGTATGTTGTATATCGTAATGTGAAGCCCTGTTAAAATCTCGAAAGTCGAAACATTGTGTTCGGACCGATTGCAATACTTCCCCTATGCAGGTGGGAAGTAAAAACAAGGCGAAACAGAAAAACATGATTCGTTGTCGATAGCTGGACTGTTGTCTTTCAGAAACCACATTTCGTTGTTGTTTGCACTGGCGTTTTATTAATTTGAGAGTTTTCGTTGAGAATGGATATAGACGCAGGGAAGTTATTATATTTAATTTAGGCAATATATAAATACAAAGATAAAGATCATGCTAATAAAATTAATACCGAAAAACTGTTTTATGTTCTCTCAACGCATACCAAACGAAACAGAAAGTGAAATGATTTTTTTTGTTACATTGTGTTTCGACTGGAGTGCGTTGAAATAAAAAACGTTTTCTTATCTATGAATCAAAAAACGTTTGACTGATCTGGTGTGTTTTCAGCCTTAGTGTCTTGCGAGTTACATATGTTATTGCCGGCACTCGTCGTCAAACGCGTCAGCTATTTTTTGTTAACTATCCCAAACATGTGACTGCAATCTGGCAGAAAACTACTATGGCATTTCATTCTTAAACTTCTCTCAAAAACACATGCTTAGTGAATTTCTGGCTGGTTTTCGAGAAAATTACTCAACAATGAATCAATTTTTACGTGCTCAATATATTGGACCTGAACTATGTATTTATGTTTATGTACATACATAGATATATTAGAGTAAAGGCGAATTTATACGCTTTCTTCGTCGACCTAAAGACGGCAGTTGACAGAAGTTCAACTTTCTACAAACTATAGAGTCATTGTCTTTCAAGAAATTTGGAAATCTTATCGAAAAATTATACGAAAAAACTTCGTCACGCGTTTGGGACGGAAAAAATTTCGAAATTAATATGGGTGTAAACCAAGGTTGGAACTTTAGCCTACAAGCATTTGTGATATTTATATGTAGATGACATAGTAGAAGTTATGTGTAAAGGGATTGCAATCTGTTGAGTTCCCTTCAAAGTACTGCCATATGCAGATGACTTAATCTTGCTTGCGGACTCACAGGTGGGCCTGCAGAAGCTGTAAAAATACTGCAAAGAGTGGAAACTAAACAGATCAACAATAAAATATTGATCGAAAATAATTTATATATATGTACCTTGCATTTTTGATTCTTCATAATTTAAGCAGGTGAACCTATTCTAATGACGCATAGAAAAGGGTCATTTTTTGAGATGCAGTCCGAAAACACAATCAAAATAAAGTAATGGGTTTAAAAAACAACAAAATAAAAGCTTTTGCGAAAAGCTTTCTAGGACAAAAAGCCCTTTATATCTGAAGAAAACTCTGCACCTATTCCATTGACGCGGAGTGTCAAATATTTACCTAAATTTTTAATACCATGAACGTTTTTAACTTTTCTAACCGGTTTTGACATGATTAAACTCTTAAACGCACTTAGACCAAATGAACCACACATTGTCACGTCGGCGTCGGTCAAAAAAAAAAACCTTTTATAAAATACAAATCCGTACATAGACCAGAGTTCATCGTGTGCGAAAATTTTTTTCGGATAGCAGAGATTTTGCGGTCGTCGTGGCTCAGTGGTTAGTGCGTTGGACTACTGACCGAGCGGCGCACAGTGATTCCTTTGTATGACATTAATAGGACATGTTCTCATCATGGTAAAATGGTGGCTCTAGCCCAACAATTAACGGTACTTCCCATATAACTGGTATTGAAAAAAAGTCTTTGCTTGTATTACAAAATTTTGCAATCCAAATTTTAACTAGTTGTCATTAAGCTAGAGCTTTGAAATTTCGCACACGTATATACGTCCAATAACAATGCAATATGGCATACCTGATACTGTTCTAAATAACATGGCGGAAGAACCTAAGACGGCGCACTAGGTACCTTTTCTTCACGACCCCCTTGATATGGGTATCAAATGAATGGGTTTGACGAGTAAAATACGATAAGCCCAATATGGTGGATACCCTAAAATGGCGGATTACATCTTTCGTCCCATCTTCCTTGATATAGGCATTAAACGAAAGAGTTCGACGATTATTAATATACAAAGATTGTTAAAATATGCATAAAAATCTTTTATTCACTTCTAAAACAACTTGAGTAATTTGATCTAGTTCTGAATGTTGGTACCTCTCTGCTGAAAAGGAGATCGCACAGCACTTTATATCCTATGACAAGATTATACTCTGTCCCACAAAAATTGTCAGTACAGGGAAGGTAGGACGTTTGCCTCTCACTCTGGTTGCAAGAGCTTACATAAATATGTCACTCTTTAAAGCTCTTTCAGGGTTACCGTAGAATGCATGTCAAATCACCAGAAATGGGAGAGTAACAACCGTATGGTTACCATCTGCTTATTTAAAAACAAAACAATTTGTTGACGAAAAAAAAAATAATTACATATTTACAAAATGAACACTGACTCGATATTGGTGAAATTTTAATATTTTGTAGAAGGCATTTTTTCAGGTATATTGATGTATCACAATATCACTATAACGCACTTAATCTAATAAATATGGTCACTTATAGAACTGCGACTAAATTGAATGTTTCAAAATCCCGAGCGAATAAACCTTCATTACAAAGCACAAAAACCGACAAAAAATTTAACTGCATTTAAACAGGTTTCCCAGAACAACAAGAAAATGAAGAAAACCAAAAATTAAGCGGAAACACCCTCACATATTCAAATTCATTTATTTGTTCTCGAAAGCACAAAATTTCAAAGCCCTTTGACAAAATCCACAGAAAAAGCTGCAACGATTGGTGTTGACTGGATAACGGTAACTCTGTTTCGATGTACATATTTTCAGCACACATAGCGAGAGTTGATTACGACAACACGATCATTCTGCCCTCAGCTGTGTGGCAGACTGGTTATGGTGGGATGTACTCGAATTTTGGGAGAATTACACAAACAAAATCTGTGTAAGTCAGTGGTTTGGTTTGTATTTCAGTGACAATTTTTGTGGGACAGAGTATAGTCATTTTAACCCTTCTTAACTTAACATTTACTCAATAAAAGCTAAAACGCAACTCGAACGATGGCTTTGTTGATCTATTATAATGTAAACAACACATTTTACACAAAATAATTGCGGTATTAGAAACGCTAATACCAGAAGTCAATTTCAAGTGCTTTTTCCGCAACATGCATTGTTACACTTAAAAGCGTCTTACAGGCAAAGTGACCAAAAGTGATCTTTAGTTTTTATACGATAAATAGTTAATTCCATAAGCTTTTAAACAAAATCAAATCTAGCAAGGTCTAGCTCGTTTTTTATGAACCAAAGAAAGCGTGAAAGACTCCCTTCAGAGGTAACTCCAGTTAAGAGCTTCGCTTGTAAGACTGATAGAAAAATTCGAAAAACGGCAATTATACTATTAAAGCCAAATATGCAATTGATAAAATTTGCGTTTTATTTTAGACTTACGAGAACTGCTAGTTAAGAAAATGTACGTATCAAAACTGCTTAAAAACCTGAAAATTTCGGAAATTGTGGAAGACGCCACTTTAATTTAACGGTACACCGGACCTGAGCTATTAAAAAAAATTGTGTGTTTTCTCTTTGTTTATATATGTAGAATCGAAAAATCATAATAACGGTACTCTGCAAATTATTTCATTTCCGGGATTTTTTCCGCCTGGGCCCCAGCCAGGAAAAACACCGAACATTTTTCGTGGCACCACCTCTCGTCGGGGAATTACAAGCGTCCGGGAGTATAATCTGTCATGAAAGAGCTTCTCAATTCGCCGTTCGGAGTCGCCAATAAATTGTAGGTCCCTTACATTCGTGCAAAACATGAAACACGCACAACATGAATGGTTGCGTGAAGTTAGGCCTTGGCTCATCCCGAGCTGTCGCGCCAGCTATTTATTTTTTTAGAAGTTTTGCGAATAATAAATGTCATAATTTAAAAAAAAAAAGTATGAAAAACATTATGGATAAAAGAGTTTGCCGGTTATTAGAGTTTCGGATAAAAGAGGTTTATGTATATGTACTTACATACTTAAGGGGTTCTACCACAGTCACGGTCTTAAAAACATGCAAACTTTCTTTGACAAAACTATTAAACATAAACATATGATTTTATTGCCGCGATTATTACGATTTGCTGCACAGAGCTCTTCTCCCGTTACTCTCGCATACGGTGGAGTTAAGAACGTTATTTAGGTTTTTTTGCAAAATAAATAAATGATTTTTTTGCAAAGTATGAATAATGAGTAGTGTTACAGCTACATATAATGTAGCAGTGGACAAAATTAAGATTTTTTTGGTGCAAATGAAATAAAATTTACATGATAGATAGCGCAAATTTTTCTGAAATGACTAAGTTGTAAGAAAAATAAAAATATATTTTTTTTATCACATCAAGGAGACGTAACCACTTAATCACAAATGCAAACAGCAACATAGAAATTAAATTCACATCAATTGATGAATTTTAGAGATATTGTATCTATTACTAACATAAATACGTGCATATGTCCCAACAAAAACCAAGCTCTTTTTTTTTTTATTATTTTCTCGGTACTGCATAAGGATGTGAAATCATTGCAAATCTTTAGGTATGTATTATATTTTGTGGTATTAAAGTGAATAAGAGAAAAACCTAAAACTGATGAAAAGAAGCACGTGTAACGCACGCTTCTAAACCTTGACCTTCCGTCAAATAAGTTTTGATTCAATTGGTACGTTTAGTAAGCAAAAAAAGCAGGAATCCTTATGTGGTCACGTGTCCATTTATAATGTATGAGGCGGGAAATGAGCCGACGATATATATAGTAATACGTGACCACGAAGTCTCTTTCAGCTATGTCATGGAATTGGGCGAGGTAAGCATCATTTGGTATACTCGTATGAAATCTTTAAACATAGGCTCGTTTTTGAGATTTAAACAAAGCTGTAAGAAAGAAACTTCAGCAACCGTTAAACACGAGCGATTCTTGCCCCAACTCTTTTAAAATAAAATAGATTTTAATATACATATGCACATATGTATCTGGTAACGTGGACGTACGGAAATGAAAAAAAAAATAATCTATATATATAAAACTCTTTGTCCTGACTGACTGACTGACTGACTGACTGACCCAGAGATAGGCGCACAACCCAAACCGCTGGTGCTAGAAACTTGGAATTTGGACAGTAGTTTCCTTTTGTGGCGTAGACACGCACTAAGAAGGGATTTTTCGAAACTTAGCTTTTACAGGGTGTTACAGGGTGTTCAAGTTTGTATGAAAAAAAAAAATTTAAATTGGACTATGGAATTGAAATTTGGTGGGTATATTCTAAAACAGAAATAATGAAACACGTGTTTTACCGTTTTTCAAAATTATGACTGTGGGCCAAGATACAGGGCGTTAAAGTTTTGCTATTTATAGTAATGCGCAACCGTAGTCAGCGGCACATCGTCGCATTTACTTGAACACAATTATTCTACGATACATAATCCTACCTATTTGGCAGGAAATTATTTACATGTGTAAGTACATACACATATATATTTGTGTGTATATTCTTGATCCTATGTTGTGGGCTACAACTAGAGGGGAAAGAAATACTGCCGTCGCCAGGAATGTTGTTTACGAGGACGCTTTGAAAAATTAATATGAGAAATTGAAAGTTTATTCCTACTCATTAACGGCTTGAAACGCGGGGAAGGATATATGGTATAATGTGACGTATTTCCACGCGGGCGTAGTCGCGGGTATCGGCTAGTAAAAAATATTTCAATGCTAATCTTTTAATTAAAATTCAGCAGAACTTATAAACTGAATTAAGTTGCTCTTTTCAACTTTTCCTTGTGACTGCCACCTCTTAGATATATGTACATACATTCATACATAATATGAATGTATGTATTTATGTACATACAGGTATCCAGAAAGTGCTTAGAAAATCTACTGATGTAGTTGAAAGTTAGGCAGATACACACCAATGCATACATATATAGCAGACTATTGCAACATTAAAAGACGACGATTAACTTACCTCCTGCAGCAGGTCCATTAAAAATCCAGCTTCGCCCGGTAAAAATTTCTGATGTCGGTTTGTTGTATATTCGAGGCACGATTTTAAAATTGCTGAGAAATTCGTTTTTTGATATCCTGATGTGAGTGCCCGAAACTGTTATGAAAAAATACAAAAAGAGTAAGTGAAATAGGTTGTTTGGTTGTGGCAATGAAAGTGACTTGTTTCGTTGCGGCTTATAGTTAAGGTTTTTCCTTATTGTAAAGAAGTAAATAATATCTAAAATTACTACTAAAGTAATGACCCATTAAGTAGTAATATATAGTAGTACATATGTACTTATTTTAGAAAATATTGCCCATACCCTGGGTCAGAGGGTGCAAGGAATAAGGAGTAAGAAAAATCTGTGGACATACATACATACATGCATACAAAAAACGACTACGAAGAATATGAAGACAAAAAGGTAAAATGATAGAAGCAAAAGTTGCTGTTCGGTTAAATACCAAAAAATGAAGAACGAGAACGACCGTTCGGTTATTGGTGGTTTTTAAAGTTTAAGGACTTTGGTCTAGAAGACAAATCGGAAGATACTCCACTGTGGGTTCTTCAAACGACAACTTGGAAATCGATTCCGCACCTAGGTAGCGATAAAAAATAAATAGCTGGCGAGACAGCTCGGAATGAGCCAAGGCTAGCTTCTCGCAACCATTCATGTTGTGCGTGTTACATTTTTCGCACGAATGGAAGGGACCTACAATTTATTGCCGACTCCGAACGGCGAATTGAGAAGCTCTTTCATGACAGATTATACTCCCGGAGGCTTGTCATTCCCCGACGAGAGCCGGTGCCGCGGAAAATTTTCGGTGTTCCTGGCTGGGTCTTGAACCCACGCCGCTCGGTCAGCAGTCCAACGCACTGACCACTGACCCACGGCGACCCTAGGTAGCGATAAGAGTCTTTTAAATCTAGACAAGGTTATGGAAAATGCAAATAGACACTAGGAATATGAGCAGTGTATTTTTGGCCCTATTTGTTTACCATTACCATTAAGAGGTAAATATTCCTCAAATCTTCATTGCCCATTCGTCTGCCTTAACTAGTACAATAAGTTCCAGTTGGGTCATTTTTTCAAGCTTTTTAGATATGTGCATTGTAAATACATATATATACTAATGGCATACAGTTAAAACAGGTTGAGACTAAACATTTGGAAAATAATAAAGTGACATTTTTATCCAGCAAAATGCTGCATATCGTCTTGTGATCTGCAAATATACAAAACATATCTACTACTGCCAAGAAAAAAGAGAACAAAAGTTCTGTAAGTATTATGTAAACGTCCTTATGCAATTTAGAGATTGAAATATATACAGCGCTGCCACTTGACACATAACATATTATAGTAGATCCAAAAAAAAAAAGCTAGTAGATTCAAACAAAAGGTAGCAGATTAGTTTTCATGTATCGTCAAAATATAATTCATATATTTTTTTAGAGTTTATACGAAAAATGGTATATAAAAAATAATAAAACAGAAGTAATAAACAATAAAGATAACAGAGCCTTTCGAAAGCCCTTTGCTAAGGAAAATGTTCGGAACCGTCTATGAACTTGAATTGAAATTCAACATTTAATCTAATTGAAGTTTGAAGATGAAGTTAAAAGCCAGTAGATTTCTGGAGGAAGCTACATAGTAGATAGTAAAAAGACCTAAAAGCTAGTAGATCTGCTAGGTTTGTAGTAGAAGTGGCAGCGCTGAATATATACCTTTAAAAATACAACGCAATCAAACCTTGGTAGCATTCACATTAACTAATTACCTTATTATATATCTCCAGCAGCTGGTCAGCAACGCAATGTGAAAAGTCTGGTTGCAACCATGTGGAGTTTCCTACGTCTCGCTTTTCGCATACACGTCTCGAAAATCCTTGATACCTTTTGGGACAGTCAGAAACGATAGCAGCACCTGGGGCACTTGTAGGCCATCGCACGCCGTAGTTCTCCTCAACATGACACAATTCAACGATATTTTTGTCGATCACCGTCACGTAAACACTTTTTGATACCGGTGACACGCTGTTCGACACCACGCAAGAATACTCCGCCGATTTCTAAAAATGAAATTTGTTCAAAAATTTAATTATTTAATAGAATGCAACACCGTATGTGACGTCCAAAACCTAGTGCTTGTGACAGTTGAATTAACCGCTTGAATTGTGGTCCAGCAATTTAATATACATAGTACCCACAAAAAACAACAAAAAACCAAGTGCTTCGCGAAAACCCTTTTAGCAATCCGATTTCCCTTACAATTTCAGAACAAAACGTGTCGTACCTGCAACTTGGTTATTATGGTACCACGTGCGCTGGACAGGCTAGTGTTATTCTTCAATTTTAACAACGTCGCCTACTGACACAAGCGGCGGCGACCGTGGACAAGCACTTAATTAATCGCCACAGAAATAAATTCTCTGCTGTGTCAATTCCTGGAATATCCACTGAACTACGTATGTACGTTGAAGGCGGTTAGTAAAAAGGACTCACCTGGATGTTATTGATTTTCAAAATGCTTCCGTCCGGATATAAATCTTCCCACATCACCGTTTGCGGATCCGATTGAAAGAGTACACCATTTCGTGTCCAGCTATATCCTAGTTGTCCATAGCGTTTGATATCGTTACCGGGCGAGAGGCATCGCACACGCAATGAATCACCACGATGCAAAGTCACGCTGGCTGGATCAACACGAAGACGCGGTGGGGTTTGAATATGCACATGGATTGAACGGCATTGCTCCATTCCCCAATCGACCACCTATAGAGTGAAGAAAAGTGAAGACCGAATGAAAATACAAAAATTGTAAAAAAGGGACAAATGAGAAGGGTTTGCTGTGTACAGGTCAAATTAAGGTTAGACTTGCATCCTATCAAACACTTATCGAACGTGTGAAAGCAATGATGTTCTAAGATGCTCCAGTTCCTTTTTGATCTAATTAATTGGGTTAATTTTGTTTGCATGGTTTCTCGTGTGCACTCGAATGTGAAATGGGACGCTAAACTCAATTTTAAAAGACATTTTGCATCCTTAATGAATGCAAAAGTGTTTGAAGCACGTTCTGCACTTTCAAACGAAACGCGTTTGAATAAAGTACTTAAACAGATTTTGTCTCGTGAGGCAAAATAAAACTATTGAGTTGAATAGAAAATGCATTTTTCTTCGGTTCTAGGGATCATTTTAATTTCGATAGAAGTTTTGCCTTTGCGTTGCGTTATGAAATTGTACTCTCACACTTTGCTTTGATCAAATGGCATATGAAAAGAATGGAGGCAAAAATTGAAAATTGATATGAAAAGTTGAGAAACCATTTAAATTGTTCTCGAAACTTTTCAAATATGTATGCAAGTACAAGATTATAGTTGGACTAGACATTTATTATTTTAAGTAGTCAGTGGCTGGGTGTGTAGTAAAAGAGTAGACTCTGACTCTGACTCTCAACAGTATTGCAACTGTAACTACACATGAATTATGCTTATTTTTCCTCCTCGTGGTAGCCATTGAATACTGCTTGTTATTCAGTCGGACTCAACTTGCTAAACTTATAAGCGGGAGTGTTGACTTGAAGATAAAATTGCAGCACTATAAGCCAGAAGGCGGATAAATTCCCGGAGCGGAAATGGGACCTTATTTAGAGTACTCTGACACATTCGGAGCTCAGGCCCATTAAGATTTCCAAAAGCATGGCAGCGTATTAGAGGAGAGATGGTGGCGTATAAGCCCTTAATGGACCAACGGCAGCGCTCATATTCCCGGAGTGGGTTACTGACATTGGTTCGACCTGCCCCTCGTCCTAGGGGTTTCTACAACGGAACTGACCCCCCAGGTTAAAGGTTGCGGCGCCGGGGCAACTGCCCGACCAAAAAACTCAATAGTTACGAAGCAAAAACTATTTACTGACGACAACCAATGCAAACGAACCATGGACAACGAAATTCGGATCTGTATGTGGAATGTTAATAGGCCACGAGCAGCCGAACGATTAGAGGAGGCCCTAGAGTGTTGCAAAGTAGATACCACAGCTCACGAATAACTGCAATGGGATATTCCGGGCAAAAAGAGAATAAAAAATATATCTTTTACGGCGATTGCTACCAGCAACATAAGCAGCGCTTATTCGGGTACGATTTCGTCGTTGGATGGAGACTTAAGCAAGAAGTCAAAAGTTTTTCTTACGACTTTTGAATAAGTTTTGGACAAGTGCAGTGCTCTAGCTATGGCATTAAAATAGTACGACACAGTCTCCGACAACAGATTTAGGCTGGTCAACTTTGCTGTATGGCGAAATGTTGTCGTTGCTAGTACGCGGTTCCCGCATCTCGATATTGACAAAAGAACGTGGAGATCTCCTGATCAATCAACCGTCAACCAGATTGACCACATTGCGATCGACGCAGGGCACTCCTCCAGTATAATGGATGTCCGAACGTTTCGAGGCGCCAACGTTGACTTGGACCACTACCTTGTTGTAGCCAAGGTGCGACTGCGGATATCCCGAACACCGCCAAGTCTAGAAAATGTTGTGAGAGAGTTTGACGTCGGACGGCTGCAATCGCAAGAGATCACAAGGTCCTTTTCCGATCGAGTCTCTCCTGAGCTCTCAAGTCTCCCTATACCGCCAGCATCAAGTGCTAATGACCAGTGGAAACATTAGCAAAAAACGATCAGAGATGCCGCCTCTGATGTGCTGGGTTTTACTCGGCAACCCCAGTTAAACCCTTGATTTGACGACGAGTGTCGGCAAGCACATGCAGCGAAACAAGAGGGATGCAAAGCGGCGGTGCACTAAAATCCATCAAGTTGCTTAGAAGTACTAAGCAAATATACAGACAGACGCGGATAAGCGACTTTTTTTTATACTACAGGGGTGTCAAGCTAATTAGCAAACTATGCTGTATTGAAGGCTATTCCCAATTCCTGGGCTCTGAGAAGACCAATTTATGTTTTCTTCGTCAAACTACTTTCTTACGGACTTGCCATTGTGACAAGGTGCGTTGCTCTGTTGGAAAAAAGTTTGACAGTAAGTTGATAATGAATGTTGTTTTTGTGGGCTTTAGGTGAGTAAATGAATGTAAACAAATATTTACATATACGACATTTCGTCCATGCCTATTATCATAAACACTCAAATATGGTACACATACAGTTTGATTCGATTAATCATTACAGACATATTTGTGTTTTATCAGAACACTTGGAAATATTTAAGGAACTATTGCACATCAACATAAGAAAAACAATAAATAAGAAAGAATTAAGCTTATTTTACAAGTGAAGGACTCAGACATCAAAAAGTTTTAACGCGCATATTCATACATATAATCTGACATGAAAGCTCTTCTCCAGTTTCCTCTACGATCAGCTGAGCTGTTGTTTCCTCTCCAACAGATGTTTGTAGAGGGAACTGACGTTATCAATGGCAGTTTTTTTGTTCATGGTGTAGTTTGTGTTAAGTATGTTTAAAGTCTCTATTATCAGTCTTTTATTATAATGCTTTTCTCTCTGTAATATTGTAGGTAACGTCGTCGAAGTTGGGGAAATGGTTCCGTTCTATGCAGTGTGTTGCCAATGCAGTCTTTTGTGAAGTCAAGTTTTTTAAGTCTGACTTGTGTCCCGCCAGTCTGCTCCTAAGTTTTTGCTTAGTAGTACCTACAAATGTCTGGGTGCACTCCGCAGTCGTCGTTCCATTACAACTTATTTTATAAATGACGCTGGTCTGATCTTTTAAGTCTGTTTTCGTTTTCAGTCTGCTGAAAACCTGTTTTACGTTGTTTGTTGTCTGAAGCGCGATGTCATATTTTCCATTGTCGAAAAGCGTACATACATATATACATGTCCAATTATAGGCGCCGGGAAGCTTTTTTTAGGAGAATTTTTT
Source organism: Matsumyia berberina (assembly GCA_917880715.2). Classification (NCBI taxonomy): domain Eukaryota; kingdom Metazoa; phylum Arthropoda; class Insecta; order Diptera; family Syrphidae; genus Matsumyia; species Matsumyia berberina. Next base: position 94,729,002 of record OU862870.1, read on the forward strand.
TAATTTTGTCTAAATTTTTTCCATGAAAAATAGCATCGCTGATGGAAAGGACTGTATGTGTACTATATATAACTTTATGGAAAATAGAATAATAACCTGATGATGTCCATAGGCATGGACGAAACGTCGTATATGTAAACGGGTCATTCCACGAGAAATCGCCCAGCCTATATGAGGAGTTCTGAACGACCCCCCTCCGATTTGGCTAAAAATTGGTGGAAATACTCCTTGGAGTGGAACAAGTTTTAAAGCAAAAAAATTGGCAGAATTCGATACAGATTGCATGTAACGGAACTTCAAAGATTGGAAAAAAATTAAACTTCAAGACTTTTTCTATATTTCAAAAAATCATAATTTTGGTTCTGCTTATCAAAACTTAACGAAATATACTTCGTTGAATTCAGGAAGACGTAAGCTTTCAATATTTTAGCATAATTTTTAATTTTAGGACGAAAGACATTCCAGAATATCCTTTTTAACACGTTTCTTGAAATAATCCAAAAACAGGCGTTTTAATTTTTTTTAATTTTTTTTTATATGTATTATTTATTATGGACAGACTCATCCTCTACCTTCACCCCAAATTTCAAGTTGGAATCTCTATTGTGCACATAACTTAAAAAAAAAAAAATTCACTGCACTTGCTTTTATTTGATTTCTTCAATAAGGTTATTTTATAACTTTTTTAGAACTTGTGGACTTAATTTATTTTTTCTGTGTTATCATATTATCATCAATCCGTAGTGAACTCGGGACTATATCGGACTATATCGTTATATGAGACAAAATAATTCAAATTAATTCAAATATTAAATTGTGAATAATATAAATTTAAAATTTTGTGTAGAAAACGTGTTGTAATCCTCCCGATTTACCACCTCACCAACCCAGTGCACGTGATTTGCGGCCAGTACTTACGCCCATAAATGGTTACGATCCAACCAAAATTGGACACAAAGTCAGTGATTTGCTCTGCGTGCAGAAAAAGAAAACGGACATATCTACTTGTTTTAATGGACTTTTCTGAAAATTATGGTTTTGTTGTGCAAGATGCAGTGCAGGGATACCACTGGACAAATGAACAGGCGACGATTCACCCCTTCGCAATATATTACCGGAACCAGATGGATGAAATTAAAAAATGAAAGTTTTGTGGTAATCGGCGACTGCTTAAAGCATGACACTATAGCAGTACACTTATTTCAGCGCCGTCTCTCTGAGTTCCTGCATGAAAAATGCAACAAAATTATTTATTTTTCCGATGGATCTGCTGCGCAGTACAAGAACAAAAATAATTTCTTTAATTTAACATTGCATTAATAGGAATTTGGAGTGAATGCTGAATCAAACTTCTTTGCCAACTTTCATTGGAAGAGTGCATGCGATGTACTTGGTGGCACAGTAAAAAGACTAGCTGCCAGACATTTTCATTACCCTGTTTAACAATGCCCTTTATCCGGCTGAACATATTACACCATTTCTTACTCTACACTTCATCTCCCTCTTCTATAAAACCGGTTTTACCCCGGGGGAAATGATCCAGTGTGCGCTGGTCCATTAGGATCGAACGAAGAGCCGTCCTTTTTAAACTGTTAGAAGAACGAAGCCCAGATGTTGTTTTGATGAGCGAAATTAAGAGACCGAGAGTATCACCTTTAATGTCTGCTCAGACTGACATACAGAGAACTGGAGTAGATACCATTAAACGGGAGAGTTGCGATCTGAAAGCTTAAGCCTGAAAGGTCAACTCTAAACTTGGCCGCGATCAACAGTTTTCAGAATTGTTTATCGCTCCAACGGCTAGAAATACAAGAAGAGACAGGTGGTGTTTCATAGCGCGCATTTTATCATAAAGCAAAGTATTAGTGGCTAATGCGTTGGAGGTTGGACGGTTGTGTGGGCCAGCAATTTATTGATTTAAAGTAATAACGTGTGCATATGTATACACAGTATTACTTTCTTAGAATGCACTTTTTTTTTAACGCCGCCAAGTTGAAAGTTGTTATAGATACATTAACTCAATTCCACGCATAAAGCTCTAACTTACTGATCTGCTTAACTTCTCTAGGAAAGTTCTGCAAGAACTTGCCCGCTGGTATCTCATTACTTTTTATGGCTAACATTTCAAATAAGAACTTGGCCTTTTTTAACAGTAATGTTTTTGATCGGATATCACTTCTTTTTGTAGTGACTGCAGCCATCTTACTTCTCAATCGCTTGCTTTCGATGCGGGTCAATCTTTGAGTCTTAATATGACACTTTCGAGTGAATAACTCCTAATGACTATGGGAATAGTACAAGACAACACATGCAGAATGTGCAACGAAGACTAAGAATCAGCAGTGCACATTTTGTGTCACTGTAACTGTTTAATTAGAACATGTCATCGCCAGTTAGGCAAAAACTACCTCGAAACGGAGGATATATCTGCCACCTCACTCAAAGACATCTTTGGATTCATCTCGAATTCAGGTATCAGGTCGAGTTTTATTTGGAGAAAATCACGATAGCCATCGGTGGTCGCAGTGATAACTGATAAGGTGACAAGGTCCAACCCCTAATTACAATCTACAATCTATTGTAAGCGATCGCAATGGAGGATAAAAGTAAATACTTTTGTCCTGCTTTTGCTTATTGTACGTTTTTGTTGTGCGTTTTGCTCTGGAATAATAGAAACGCATATGTGTAGAGAGTGTTCCTACCCACTGTAAGCAAATTTATTCCGATCGTAACCGCCCTCGAACAAATAGAATCATCGCTGCTGCGAAGTATGTTTTACCTAAATCGAAATAAGTCAGTTCATGTATACCATTTGTTTCCTGGTGTGGATGTATGTCGATATTATATAGGTAAGTGAACCCCCCCTCTTGCTTGAGGTAGAGTGGGACAGTCGAACATGTCTTGCGAGCGAATTCCCAGCATTCATCGTCAAATTTGAAATTTCGGTGTAATTTGTACTACCATAGATATTATAAGGCGTGTTTTTTTGGAAAATCTATATAGGCTAAGAAAAGTGTCCGCAAAAAAACGCCTATCGAGGCTAAGGAATTTTATCATCGCTATTTGGCACCACTTTGTGTAATGACATTTGTTACGCTTCAGCTATTAATTTTTTCCTTTTCTTTATTTAGAAAAATAGATCGGGCAGATTTAAAACAATGTAACAAAATAATATAAGATCTTATTTGTTTAATTTTTACCTTTTGTCGTTAGAAGTAAAGCGCCTCATCGGCAATTTTTTTCTTATAAATGACGTCTGTAATGCCATTTTTATCATTTCGATAATGTTTTTCGATAACAATTGGAAAAAAATAGTTTAGTAGCACAGTTTTTATCGCGGCTAAGGAATTAAGGCTGGATAGTTATCCAGATTTCGTAATTCTATACAGGCTTAGTTGTTAGTGTAATTAACATGGAAAATATTTTCTTAGCCTATACAGGCTTACCAAAAAAACACGACTACAGTTTACATTTTCAATCTGTTTTTACTTCGAACTTCAAAGTTTAAACGATTTGTATGAATAAAATAGTACAATACAAGAAAGATTTCCATCCTTCCGATCGTATGCTGCTGTGCTTTGTGCCCATTGCCATCAAATGCACAGCTGAAAGCGTGCAGATGTGTGTTTTTTCTGTTCGCAACCCCTATCGTCATACATAAAACAATCACAGCACACTGGAATGAAAAATTAAAAAAGCGATAGCGAACCCAGAATCTCAATTTGTGTGATTTCTTTTTTCTTGCTGTAGTAAAGGTTGCACAATATAACCGACGCATCACACGACCGCATGAGCTAAGGTTCGACTGCTTTAGTTCGAACAAAAGGTTGGAACTGGGACGTAGAAGTAAATCCCAATCAACTGAAAATGTGTCATATTTCTTCCTTTGGCGTGCGATATCTATGTGTAGGCACAAGGCAACTTGTATGACATGGGTTCGCTGTAAAAAGTGTATTAAAGTGTATAAAATTGTATTCAAATGTATAAAACTGTACTTAAATGTATAAAAGGGTATAAAAGTGTATTAAAGTGTAAAAAAGTATCTAAAAGTATATACAAATTTACAAGTACCTATAATAATAAGTGCCTATTCTCAGCCTTTTATATTTTATTTTTTCTTTGACTTTTATATATTTTTTTCAGTTTTATACCAATTCCTTGCTTTTATACACTTTTATACACCTGTAATATTTTTTAGATGTATAATACACACTTTTATACACGTAAAAAGGTGTTATACGTCTACAACCCTGTCGTTAACTACACAATAGAACTGAAATGCCGATGTGTATGAATGATTACGTACGCCGAACGAAGGCTGTGATCAATGTATGTGAAATCCAATATAACACATATCAATGGGTGTGTAAAATAATTGGTATACATGTGTATTAAATAAAATTTTATTTATTTAAACAATTTCCAAGCGCATAAATGAAGATTTTACATTTTTCCCTTAATATGCACAGTAAGTACTACATGTGTACCAAATTTCAAGTTTCTAGGTCTGCTGGAATGGGGTGATAGGTTTTTGACGATCTGTCAGTCAGTGAGTTAGCTACGAAATCATAACAATTTGGCGATTTTCCGAATCTAATATCTCGGAAACTATAATAGGTACAAACTTGAATTTCTGTTGTCATATGGCGCTCCTCTCCCCTGGGCCAGAAAATCAGACTTCCAGCTACTATGGGAGCTGAGTTATAAGGCACTGAAATTGGGGCAAACTGTTAGCGGTAAAGGATGCCTGCAGTTAACTTGGCGGTGCACTACCGTGCACTCAGATTATGCGTGTGGTATAGGTAGACAAATGCATCGTTTGTATTTCTATGCTGAGGTGGATGTACATCATGTTGGTCAGACCCATCATAACATATGGGGCAGTAGCCTGGGCAGGACGAACCAAGCTAAGCACAGCAAAGAGAGCCCTGGAAAAACTGCAGAGATTGGCATGCATCTGCATCACAGGAGCAATAAGAAGCTGTCCCACCGCTGCAATAGAGGTGATTCTGGGGCTCAGCCCCCTTCACATTGTGCTGGAAATGGTTGCAAAGGAAACAATCCTAAGAATTGTTAAAGAAGGAGTGGGGAGGGGCAAAAGCATCGCAAGCAAAGAGCGAGACTCCCTCTCCAAAACAGTCCCACTATTAGACTGGCCTAGAGACGACACAATCAAGAAATACTGATTTGAAAAGAATTTCAACATAGAACTGAGCAGTAAAAGAGAATGGAACGACAGGGTGTATCGGGCTTCCTAACGGGCCATTGCAGACTCAGGGAGCATCTCAGGAAAAAAGGAATAGAAGCAAACGGAAACTGCAGATTCTGCAGCGATGCCGAGGAGACTCCGTCACACCTCCTTATGGACTGTGGAGCATTGATCCACAAAAGAAGAGTTCACCTGGGAGCGTACACTTTCCTTGAAATGGACCTCCCTTCGTTGGACCCAATCCAGATACTCCGATTTCTCAGAGCTATTGGACTGGAGGAGGTTCTCTAGGTCGAGATATATCGGCCAATATGAGCATGGGGGAGCACAATAGATCTAAATAGGTCGCAGTGCACACACACAAACATACACCCCAATTTCTAACATCTAACATCTAACAAAAAAAAAAAAAAACAAAAAACCCAAATTCAGCGAAGAAAAATCCCAGTGTCCCTTCAAAAATGAAGTATGAAAAATAAGACAGTAGAACCAACTCAATAATCCGATCCGGACTAATTTACGAAAAAGGCAGTAGGTTTAACGAATAAGTGTTAGATAATAAGAAATTAGATAAACGACTTCTAGATTTAGTTAATAAGTTTGATAGACAAATAAACTCATCTAGTCGGAGTGCATTAGCTAAAAAAAACCGAATTATATTAGATTGATTTAAAAAGTTTTTAAATTATGAACTATCTCCATCACGTTCTCCAACCTTTCCAACAAATAAAACTTTCGAAAATACAATGACCCTCGAACAGTCCACTTCTTCCCAACCAAACCAACCAAACGTTGGGTGGTGATGCTAAATAGATATAAGCACCCAACAAACGGCTATGATTCAGCTTATCTACAATTTAATACTAAATTTTTATGACGACCAAAAGGAACGGCTAGTCTCCGAGCGACAAGTTTTTTTAAATTGCTGCAGACAGGTAAAATCCTGCAAAAGTGAAGAACCAGAAACCAGCTTCTGTCAATTAATTTTGACAAAGTTAGAAGAAAATGCATACTTATCTATGTAAAATTTTTTGTTTTCAACATTCGCGGATTTCGAAAAACTACTCCGAGGTATTTTTCTGCCTAGAGAGACTTATATGAAAGTATCCAATGACCTTCGGCAATGTTGCCAATTCCCGACAGAAACACTAAACTCCTTCTTTCTAAGAGAGAAGAATTAAGTCGCCGAATGCAAAAGCTCTGCAGGTGAACAATTTCCCGCGGATGCAAAAGCATTAAGCACTGATTGTGAACTCCCTATGCTATGTGTGCCATTAAAAACGAGATGTCTTGTCGAGATAATAAGGCAATACTTCACAAGAAACGTCAATTGACAGACTTTGTGACAGTCTTCTTAAGTTGAACTCGAAGCGAACAGCTTGATTCCCTTTTAATTCTGTTGGATATTACAAAGCCCAAATAGTTATTCAACGTGACCACAAAGTAGAGGACTACAGCAAATTCATCAAACGAACACCACCCATCCATTACAAATACAGAAGAGTTTCCCAAATATGTGGAATGGTCCATTTAAGGATAATACGCCAGTAAGGTGTAATTTCTGTATTTAATTTAATCGCACCTAGCTGTTCAAATTGTCGTGTATACTGGGATAATAATATGAACTGTAGTAGAAGTAATAGTAGGCAATACCAAGATGCTACCTTAAGTTCCTCGGTTGTGGCAACAAACTACAATCAAACCCGAAAGCAAACAAAACCCAATGACCAAAAGTATGATTTCTGCTTAAGGATTGGGCACGAATTATTAATTTTTTATACAAAAAAAAACTTGGGATGAAAAGAATTCTCCCAACCAAAAAAATTAAATAGTAGTCGTGCCAAGTCATGCCAAGAATATATTAAGAACGGTATAGTTAAGATTCCAATCGCTAAAGGTTTAAGAAGAAATTTAAATTTTTTAGTGGACACAGGATCAGATATTAGTCTTATTAATGAGAACGCGCCGAGTACAATGGAATTTATTCCAAGGGCATTACACTGGGCTCTATTGAATTTAAAATTCTATTAGATCATTCTATCAGGTGTAAGCTATATATGTATGTATGTACATGCTGCAAAAACAATTCCCCCTTTGAATTACGATGTTATCCTTGTTCATGATATACATAATATTTAAATACACTAACATTGAGGGCTGAGATTCCTCCACAAAGCCATACCAAAATATGCGGTATTTATTCTGTAAACTCCTATTGTAAACTCCTCTCAGACATCATCTTAGCAAGGCGATAGATGAACTCGCCTCTACCAAAACAATGGAATATGAGAAGCTCGAACTAAAAGTGAGAAGTACCTCAAACCAGGCATACACACCTACATACATACATACCTACATATGTACGTATTATATCTAACCAAGTCAATCTTTTCCTAAATAACCTGGTTGAAAAAAGAAGTACATTGCTTTACCTGTTAAGTGTTTATTTTTCCAAATAAGAGATTGCATCACTCCTACTAAAAACGAATTACTGAAGAAAGCTTACTGGAAAATCATAATTCGCTTAAAAAATTAATTAACATTGTGATTATTATTATGGTTACCGTGGCTCAGTGGTTAGTGCATTTGACTGCTTCGTGGGCGGCGTGGGTTCAAGCCCCAGTCATGTCCACCGAAAATTTTTCGCGGAACCACCACCGCTAGCTCCTTCGTCACCCAACAACTAATAGAGCATATGCTTAACGTTTTATCCTCAACATAATTCTAACAGTTAATTCTTCGTCTGTCTCTTCAAAAGCAGTTTAATATTTTGTGCACTTTTGAGAGCGCACTCAACGAATATTGGCGTTCATAGTGTTTGGCACTGAAAAGTGACCTCTTTTACTAGAACGTATACCATATGTAGTATGTATATTCTTCATTGCCAAAGGACTCAACAGTGAATGTTTTTATTTAAATTTACCCAAAAAAGGGAGAGATTGTTGTTTGGAGCAGAAATAAAAAAAAATTGATGTAAATCTCATTACTCACTGAAGGATTTTGCTGATCTTCTTCTTCTTCTTCTTCTTTCTTCATCAATATATAAAAAGAAAAGTCCTGACTCACTCACTGACTCATCAACGCCCAAACCCTTGGACATAGAAAGGTGAAATTGCACAGAGGTTCGTTTTGTGATATATGCAAGGAATAAGGAAGGACATTTCGAAATTCAGCTTCTACAGGGTGTTACAGGGTGTTGAAGTTTGTATGGAAAAAAAAAAATTAAATTGGATTTTGAAATTGGATTGAAATTTGGTGAGTATATTCTAGAACAGAAATAAATAAACACGTATTTTACCGCTTTCCAAAATTATAACTGTGGGCCAAGATATAGGGCGTTAAAGTTTGGCCTTTTATAGTAATGCGCAACTGTAGTCGGCGGCATTGCCGTTGCCATTGCTTCCTCAGGTACTGCAGCTACCTTGGTTAAAGAACGTGACGGCTCACTCTACCTTTTCAAAGCATCTCAACCTAATTCATTCTGAGTCTACACTTTTTAACATCTCTAAGGAGAGTGACTTGGTTCAGGTTGTTTCGAGAAGCCAAAATTAAAGTGTGGGATGAGTGTATCATAGCTTATAGAAATGAATTGAGTATCGAAATAGGATGCTCCGACAGTGCTTTTGGGTGGTGGCTTCAGACAGACCAGCAAATGAAGTGAAGGCCTGTCTCAAGTCATCAATCTGATAGCCTAATGTCGAAATCCTCTCCTTGAAAGTTAACATCTTCGCCGTGACTTGAGGGAAGTATTTCTTGATATTAACGATGGAAAGAGGAGGAAAGAATAAATGTTCCGAGTAACCCATGCGATGTTATGTAATGTACCTAATTGTTCTTCGTGCTGGAGGGGATTGCGTTTCATGAGTGAGGGAAAGAGCTATTTTCACTCAAATCCACGACTCAGCCAACAGCACCAATAATCTGAGGAATGACTTTTTGTCCCTTAGCGGGATCAGAGTCAATTGACTTGATAGCATGGCCATCCTCGAGCTAGAAAGAAAAACCAGGAATGTTGTTTACAAGAAGGTCTTGCAAAGGTAATATGAGGAATTGATAGTCTGTAACTACTCATCAATGTCTTGAAACCCGGAAAAGGACTTATGATATAATTTGACGTCTTTCCACGCGAACGTAGTCGCGGGTATCAGCTAGTCCTTTTATATAATGAACTGTTTCTCTCACCCAGCAGAAGTTCTGTCAGTCATCCAGCAACACCCAGCCAAGTACAATACATACAGTCAGTCACGAAAATCTTCATAAGCGCTGAAAACTGCTAAATCAGCGTTTATAGACAAAATTTTGATTTAATTTTTTTTAACTAAATAACACGATTCATAACAAAAAAATCATTTCTTCGTCACTATTTAATGAAAAATAGAAAATAATCGAAAATTTAGTTCGCGCATACAGCTGCATTTCATACGAAAACTCCAAAACTAAAACAGCGTTTTTCACTTTGTCAGCCATATACAATTTGGAAGTTAATGTTTACTTTCACGTTCCTGAATGCCAAAGATACGAACAGTTTAATTGCTTTTGTATGCCTGGTTTTTCTTCTACTACCTTTTGTACCAGTTTAGGCTGTAGTGACAAGTATTTTTTAATCGAGAAAGTAGCTCAATTTAAATATCTAGAGCTAACCATAAACTCACACGGAAACCCTGAAGAAATGTTTTTGATGTGCACATATAGACATTTCTTTGATTTGTGAAATATCTCCTAGAAAATGCTCCTAAAAATAATTTATTATGGAATTTTCCACTCTAGACCGAAATATGGACTTTTTTGTTGGGAAGGCGCTTATCTAAATAAAATGCAACCTCTGCTAATCTCTGAAAAATATCATTTTAAAAAATATACAGAAAAACTGGTACATCCTGGTTATCCACTATTCTGTGATGTGAAAATTCTTCCAGTCCGTCATTTGTATTGTAGTAAAGTGAAAGACTTTTTTTATGAAATCGAATTTTCGATTAATTTGTAATTATAGTTTACATGGAAAGTTATACTACTTTACGTTTATGGTATCTGTACCCTATTCTCGCAATACTGCATGTCGAAATTTTTATTCTTTTTCATCACATCACTTTATTTAACATGTAAAACATAGGCTTTCCTAGTATGGAATCTATGCTTTCTGATATTCTGGTTTAATTGTGATTTTTTGTCTTCCGTTGTCGTTTCTATATCCTTGGTAAAGAAATCGAATTCTTTATATAGAGTTAATAATTCACACCGTCTATTTCGTTAAAATTAAAGTCTTGATTCATGTATCGAATTTTCACTCCACCCAAATCCTACTAATATAATAAAGAGGAAAAGTTTGATTGCTGGCATCAAAATGCTTTCGGGATAAACGCAAATACTACTAATGCGATTGACATAAAACTTTCACAATATGATAGCTTATAGGTATAAAATTAACATAGGCCATAGAGTATGCACATATGTTGTATAGTTATTGAGATATTGAGGTTTTAAAGTTTGACCATTTATGGAATACGCTACTTTAGCCCAGCACATCGGTTCGTGATCGTGATCGTTCGTATGTTGTTTTTGTTTTGCCCAGTTGTACAAGGATAGTTTTATTTTAATTTTTTCTTTGTTTGTATCTTTGGTTCTGTGGAAATATATTATGTACTAGCGGCCCTCCCCGCTTTGCACGGGTACAATTAATTTATTTGATTTTTATTATTGGGTATGTTTCGCTCTATTATAGTCATTTTTTAGTTAACAAAAATATAATTACGTAAAACAGCTACGGCTACGAAGCTATCAAGCGCTCGCTGAAGTTCACTTCAGATGGATCCAAGCGAAAAGCAGATGGTCCTTAAGTCTCACAATGCGAACCGTTTCTCGCCACGGTTGCGCTGTAACATCCAATCCATAAGCACAATGAAAAGGAGAGGTGACGAAAAGCATTCCTGACGAAGGCCAACGCTCGCAGTGGAAGAGGTCGATGTAACGCCGTTTACCCGAACACATCTCCTACAGTTTGTGTATAGAGATCGAATGGCCTCCAAATGAGAACCGTAAATCCCACACTCCTCCAGAATTTACCACGAGGGACCCGATCATTACTCTCGTGGCACACTCCCAGGCCTTTAATGAAAAGCCGTTTTACTTCCTCTTCCCCCATGGCCTTGTGCATTTCTGGCCAGATTTCATTGACCTCAGCACATTTGATCGCAAAAGTCACCTGCTCTATAATGCTGTAGGACTATTATCCGTCCTACTCAGTCTGCCATCCAATCCCTGTTCGAGATTGATCAGCTTTGAAAAATGCTCACCACATCTACGCAAGATATCCTTCTCATCGGAAAAAAATAAACCGTCTTTGGATTTAACTCCTTCAATGATATTAAACTGCCATCGTCTGAGACGACGTATGGCCTGCCAGAACTCCTTGTTTGTACATCTGTGATCTCGATCCAATGTAAAAAGCATTCTTGTGTAAATCCTCACCTACGCAACTGAAAGTTTCTTATCTCAGTTTCCCCTCTACGTGCGCCAATACACCGCACCGATCGTCATCACAATACGCATTCCTACAAAAGTACATATGTACTTCTGTTTACTTTCAAAACCTTTTAATTCTTCCTCCCCTGTGTTTATGGACTGGATGTTACAGCGCAACCGTGGCGAGAAACGGTTCGCATTGTAAGACTTAAGGACAAACCATCTGCTTTTCGGTTGGATCCATCTGAACTGAACTTCAGCGAACGCTTGATAGCTTCGTAGCGGTAGCTGTTTTACGTTATTATATTTTTGTTAATTAAAAAATGGTTATAATAAAGCGAAACATACCCAATCAAATTAATTAATTGTACCCGTGCAAAGCCGGGGAGGGCTAGTATATACATAATTCTGAAATCTATAAGGCCATTGAAGTGGCATTCAACACTATTTAAATTACTCTAGTATACTAATAAAGAACATTAATAGAGCAGCAAGTACAATTGATGATAGGAGACTGAGCCCAAATAGGATCACCATCCCCGTCGACAGTCAAGCAGCTATCTATTTGTCGTAAAATCCTAAATAAAATAGGCGTCACCAACGAGGTCAACATCTGCTGGGTCCCCGGACACAGCGATATCGAGGGCAACGAGAGAGCAGACGAACGTGCTCGACAGGGATCAGCTTTGGAAAGAGAGCACACCCACACATCGATAAACATCCCTATCGGTGTATTGAAAGGTAACGTTGACTACAAGATGAGAGAGCTAATCAAAATCTCTTGGTCCACCAGAGGCGACTGCATTATATCCAGCGCTGTCACTTGACACATAACATATTATACTAGATCCCAAAAAAAAAGTTAGTAGATTCAAACAAAAGGTAGCAGATCAGTTTTTATGTATCATCAAAATATAATTCATATATTTTTTAGAGTTTATACGAAAAATGGTATAAAAAAAATAATAAAACAGAAGTAATATAAACAATAAAGAAAAATTAATAAATTAGTCTTCGTGAAACTCTCCATTAATAAACAAAATACAACAAACAATGAACACAAATAAATAAATTTATAGTTCATCTGGGTGTTCGCCGTGGGTCGGCGGTTAGTGCGTTGGACTGCTGACCGAGCGGCATGGGTTTAGGCCCCAGCCAGGAACACCGAACATTTTTTACGGCACCACCTCTCGTCGGGAAATGACAAGCCTCCGGGAGTATAATCTGTCATGAAAGAGAGGAGTCGGCAATAAACTGTAGTTCCCTTCCATTTGTGCGAAATATGTATGTAACACGCACAACATAAGTGGTTGCGAGAAGCTAGGCCTTGGCTCATCCCGAGCTGTCGCGCTATTTTTTTTTTATAGTTCGTCTGTTGGTTCAAAGATCACAGAGCCTTTCGAAAGCCCTTTGCTAAGGAAAATATTCGAAACCGTCTATGAACAAGGACTTGAATTGAAATTCAACATCTAATCTAATTGAAGTTTGAAGATGAAGTAAAAAGCTAGTAGATTTCTGGAGGAAGCTAGTAGATAGTAAAAAGACCTAAAAGCTAGTAGATCTGCTAGCTTTGTAGTAGAAGTGGCAGCGCTGATAATATCCCGCTCTTGCAGTTTATGGCAGTGAATAGATCAGAACAAAACAAAATGTTTTCTGGCTATGAATAAAAAAGATACTCGCATCCTAGTAGGTGTACTGACGAGATTGTGCCATAGGAACCATGACCAGCAGACTTGGCATCGACTTCCTAGAGTACTGCAGGAGCTGTCAGGATGCGGAAGAGACAGAAACCATCAAGCAATTACTCTCTGAGTGTCCCAACCTCCAAAACCGCCGACGCCGACAAATGGGAAACAGGCTGTTTGGAGAACTGAGTAACCTAGCAGAAGTGCCGATAATGTGCATTCTTCACTTTATTATGAATACAGGGTGGTTTGATAGACCACCCATCCAGAACCCAAGTTTGGAATATGGACCACAGCACAAAGGGAAACACAATGGACCAGTAGGCCCCCGTGGACGCTCAGTCATTGGACTGGGTACTTCCCCCATAACCTAACCTAACATATACTAATAAAGAATATATGTATCTTTAATTTCTTATATTCTAAAACTAATGAATCGATGTATTTAGGAATTATGAATCTGTATTGTATTGATGTTTATAAGAAATTAATTGTCTATCCATCTTTCCATCTTTCGTGACTGACTGTACTAGTATGAAATACAAACGTAAAGTGGAAATTTCTGTTCTAATTAAGTTCCCATTCAAAGGATATACACGTTGAGTGAGGTAAGGCGCTTAATTTTGATTTACTGAACACCAGTTCCTTTAAATAGCACAAAAAGTCGTTGGTCCCTGCTGAAGAAAATGATGGGACATACGCACAGGGTCGCTGCTTAATATTTAACTCAAATGATTTTTCCTCTTGTGTAACGAATTTTGTTTTTATTATGTCACTTCACATATCGAAACGTATCCTTTTTTGGTTCTTGACATATTCCTAGACACGAATTTCAGTGCTGTTGCTGTATTGGCAGTCATATTTATTGATTGCATTTTTTTGTTAACACATTTCCATGCAGGATCACGAAGTATTTTTGCCCTTTCTTTGCTTTTTATGTGGTTTTGCAGCACTTCGTAAAGAAAACCGGAAACTAGTGGGAGCAATTTTCCTTCATACATAGAATGAAATGCACACATAAAAAATGTGACAGGCGGAGAAAAAACCGGTCCAAATTGTCGAAGAAAAAGCATGATTGTGTACTGAACACTATGAGTATGTAAAAAAAATATAATCATGTGATTATTTAGTTTGATATGCAACTCTTAGTTTATTGTTTATACGTAGTAGATAAATGACACAACGACAAAGAGACTGTTGATAATCTTGCTGTCAGCCAAAACGAACTCCCAAACGCGCAAAGTTTCCCGCCGTCAGTCTGTCTTACGGTACCAAGTTTGTACTGCGAGCATTTGCTGAGACATCTGCAACAAGAAGACATAATCAATAAGATCACAACTCCATGCTGCGAAAGGTGGAGAAGCTGGGAAACACGACGAAGGGGTTTTCCCCACAAATAGCCCCTAAAACGAAACCATATACAGGGTTTTTCAATAAGAGCGCTACAAAAGTTTTTTTAAATACGGTTTCGGATATCAATGAAATTCTTTATTCCTGTGAAAGTACGTTCGATGCCATTATGTATGGAACCCGATTTCTTTTGCATGGCCACCACGGGCACGCTTGCAGAAGTCCAGACGCTGAACCCAATTTTCGACGGTTTTCAAGCATAAATCGGCCGATACTGCTGCAATTTCACGTTCGATATTCGTACGAAGTTCATCAATCGTCGCTGGCTTGTTGGCATAGACCACAGGAAATAGTCTAACAGCGTCAAATCGCACGACCGAGGCGGCCAAGCGACTGGACCATTTCGTGAGATAACACGTTCTCCAAACTTGGTTTCCAATAAATTGATTGTGACATTCGCTGTGTGGCTTGTGGCGCCGTCCTGTTGGAACCACATGTCCTCCAAGTCCATATCATCCAATTGGGGCCAAAAATATTCGGTTATCATTGAACGGTAGCGATCCCCATTCACAGTAACATGCCGGTCTTGATCATCACGGAAGAAGTACGGCCCAATGACGCCGCCGGCCCATAAACCACATCAAACCGTAATTTTTTCGGGATGCAATGATGACTCATGGAGTACGTGTGGATTGCTGCCTGACCAATACCGCATATTTTGTTTATTGACGAAGCCATCCAGCCAGAAATTATGACGACCATAAATTGGATGTAGCGCTCTTAACGTTGAGGCCACTGACTCCGAATTTCGGTAGTAAATTTTAATAATTTCGACTCGTTGTTGGCTCGTATATCTTTCCATCATGAAATGGCAAACCTTACTGAAGAGAAATGTCAAAAAACCGCAAGAAAAATATGGCGTCGTTTGCTGTCCCTGTCGCTCTACTTTTGTAGCGTCCCTATTGAAAACCCCTTTATAAAATAAATAGGGAGAAATCTGGTTTTTTACTTCCCACCTTGGTAAGGGAAGTATTGTAATCGGTCCGATCAAAAAGTTTCGAGATATGAACAGGGCTTGACATTACTATACACTAGAAATCGTTTGCACCCATTTTCGAAATGATGTCTGTGTGTGTGTGCGTGTGTGTGTGTGTGTGCGTGTGTGTGTGACAATATTTTCCGCCTACGATATCTGGAGAACGAAACAACGTAGGACCATGCGGTTTGTTTTGTTTGTCAGCGTAAAACTTAGAGCTGATTAGATTTTGAGCACAATCGGTCTGGCGGATGCTGAGGAAATTTAAGAAACGTTTTTTTTTTTTCGAGTTCGCGCAACAACTCTTTGTGGAACAATATTAAACTGCATGTTTTCTTTAATTATTAAATAAATAACAATATCACTGTTTTTGATATAACATAATATGAGGTGGGAAGTATAGGACTGGCTCCCCAGTCGAATTTTTTTTTTATTTGAATACTAGCTGACCCGTGCTCGCCTTGCTTCGCCCTGAGATTTTGTATGGGGGGTTCTATAACCCCGAGTCTTTTTGCTCAAAAGCTCATTTTGTCTTTAAAGCTACGATCAGATGATTTGCAGATATGTAGAAATTTTGCAGGAAAACGTGTCCCAATCGTCCGCAAATCGTGTGATCAGCAAATTTTTGTCCGCAAATGTTTTCACATACATATGTCATTTGGCCACGATTTGCAGACGCGGTGAAGTTTTGCACAAAATCCTTTTTTGTCGTTTCGTAAATTTACTCAGCATCCGCCAGACCGATTGTGCTCAAAATCTAATCAGCTCTAAGTTTTACGCTGACAAATAAAAAAAAAAACCGCATGGTCCTACGTTATTTCGTTCTCCAGATATCGTAGGCGGAATATATTGTCACAGACACACACACACACACACACACACACACACACACACATACACAGATATCATTTCGAAAATGCGTGCAAACGATTTCTAGTGTATAGTAATGTCAAGCCCTGTTCATATCTCGAAACATTTTGATCGGACCGATTACAATACTTCCCCTGGGAAGTAAAAATACCAACACGCACAAACATGAACGCCGCTTAAACACTGATAATGGCAATGGTCTCCACTGATCGTTTTCGCGATTGCGCTTAAATAATATTTGTTTTATGTCATAACTTTTCTTACGGAAAACGTACAAAGATGATATATATATCAATGGCTTTGTTAAAAAAAGATTGTAATGATTACAATCTGTTTGGTGAAACTCGAGAAAAATAGAGATAACTTTCCAGAAAATGCAATTAATTTAAATAAAAAAATTCTTTTGTTTATTTACAGGCTTTTTGTTAATTTTTTTAAAATAATTTATATAGAAACTATCAGTTAGAAGCGTCCTGAATCTATAAGAAGAAACTGCATTTAAATCCGTTCAGTAGATTCGAAGATTTTTTGTCACATACGAAAATACATCAGATCAGAAATTTGTATTTTATAAATATAAGTGATGAAGCGATCGCTAAATTGTCCAACGCACTTACCACTCAGGCATGGCGCCCAAAATATCAATACTGGTTTCTCATTCTTCTTCAACAAATGACAATTCATTTTTGGCGTTTTATTATCAGGACAACAACAACAAGGGGAGGATTTGCAGAATTTTTTTTTAGATTTTTTAGACTCTGTATGCAATCTTATTTTCAATAAACTTTTGCATTCGCGAAAGTCCATATTCTGTCGATGAAAGTCTTCGATCTCTTTTTCAAGTCGACGGGAAGGAAATAATAAAATGGTATCACACTTGCCTTTGTTTTGTTTTCTTTGCATTTCTTTTGCCTTGCATTTATTTTGTTTTGCACTTGTTTTGTTTTCGACCAGGATTGTTCCAGAATTACTATTCATTTATTATATATATATAATATATTTAAGAAAGGTCAAAGAAATGTTAAGGCCACTTACAGCGGCCGAAGTAAGTATAAAAACAGACGATATAGTACTGTTGAATTTGAAGTAACGACTAAGATGCTTACTTCATGCTAACTTTTTGCTAGTATAATATGTAGGTAAATAAATTCCCTCAAGAAATAACTAACGCACCGTTATCTACAAGTGTAGGTGGAAAACAGATGGAGTTATCGTTACTCATTAAAAAGCTGTGCAAAAAGGCGAAATAACTGTGTTTAGCTTACAACATTGACATGTTTCGTAAATTTTTCTTTAATTTCAAGAATGTAAAAGTGCACGCTGCTCCATCAAAGTCGGTCAAGACCTCACCGAGACCTTTGATATGAAAAAAGGCGACGCGCTATCATGCGACTTCTTCAATATCGTTTTTGAAGGAATTGTGCAAAACTCACGCACCAACACCAGAGGAATAGTCTTTCAAAAGTCCGTCCAATTACTCGCATAGGCAGACGATATTGATATAATCGGAAGAACGCCGCGTAAAGTCACTGGTGCGAGACGGAGGCGGCGAAGATGGGTTTAGCGGTCATTGAGGGCAAGACGAAGTATATGCTGTCAACAAGAAAGGACACCCAATACCGACGTCTCGGACAGAACGTCACTATAGACAGATATAACTTCGATGTGGTTAAGGACTTTGTTTACCTAGACTCCGCTATAAATTCAGACAACGACACCAGCGCTGAGGTTAAACGAAGAATAACTCTTGCCAATCGCTGTTTCTTTGGGCAAAGAAGGCAATCGAGTAGCAAAGCCCTCTCTCGAACAACTAAGGTGACCCTGTATAACACTTTAATCATCCCAGTCCTGCTCAATGGCGCAGAGGCATGGACTTTGCCAAAAATGGATGAGGTCGCTCATAGCTGTTCGAGAGGAAAATTCTACGGGTAATTTTCGGTCCCGTCTACAAAACCGGTGAATGGAGGAGGAGATACAACGTCGAACTGTATGGGCTGTACGGCGGAATCGACCTAGCCAGACGATTAAAGCTCCAACGACTGAAGTGGCTGGGTCATGTAGAGCGGATGGACATCAATGCTCCGGCCCGGAAAATCTTCGAATCCACACCCGAGGGACGGCGCAGTAAAGGAAGACCGCGACTCAGGTGGCGCACGCAAGTGGAAGGGGACCTCAACCAACTTGGCGTGCGAAACTGGAGGCATCTGGCTAAGGATCGAGCTGGCTGGAGAGGCCCAGATCCACCTCGGACTGTAGCGCCACCTTAAGTAAGAATATTTTAAGGGTAGTTTCACATGTAAATTGCACATTTTGTAACTCAGAATTGAAATAATTTAATCTTAATCTGGCCATATCCCGCGCAACACATTTGACCACAGAAGAAAGTGCAATTATTGCAATATGCAAACAGGACGGTTTTCCCAATCGGGCGATTGAGTCGAACATAGAGCAATCTGTTTCCCAATTCCGAATTCCTAAATTTGCGAAGAAAAAAAGCTAAATACTGGTCAAATGAGGCACAAGTTAAATCTTCCAGTGACTGTAGGAAGAATGCAGCAAATATTTAAAAAAAAAGCTGTACTAACGAGAAAACAGTATAAATAATCCGACACTACGGAGATAGTTTTGAGTAATTAGGAACAATTTTCAACAAGCTACTTTACCGACCACCAATTCGGTTTTCACAGACTCAGCTTTACAGCAAATCTACAAAAAAGAAGTGCTGCATAGGGATATTTCTGGTCGTAGCAAACAAATTTCGCAGTTTAGCACAAGGTTACTACTCAAACTTCAAAATTTACTTCCACCGGCCAAATAATCCAAAGTTATTTGTTTATGAGATATAACAACGAAATCTTAAACATCCTTCAGCCGAGAACAGAAATTCCTCGAGGGTCTATACTGGGATCTTTAAACCCTCTGTACTGCTGACTTCTCTTTCCCAATTGGTGACACAACAGTGATAGCTACTAAATTTTATACGGACTATTCCACGGAGCGAATAAAAAAACCTCTTTAGAGTGAATGCACTAAAGACACGCTTTTAACACAGTTAAACACGAGTTAAACCGGCCGCAAGGAATCTTGCAATCTTTTGAACAAATTTTCCGTTTCTTTTAGTACTTTGTACAATTGTACATTCCTTGGTACTTGTATATTCTATTGTATGTAAGTATTCAGTTGCAAATTCTTTTATTTGTTCGTTTGATAGTCAGTAAGAAATTTTCTGTAAAAATTAGTTACAAGCATTTAACTTTAGTTGAAATAACTGAAATTTTAAAGAAGTTGTCTGTCGGTCATGTAAAATCCTTGCAATAGTCGATTTGTACAAGGAAAATACAATTGGGTGTTTCGGGTAAAGTGTTGGCAAATAGATATGGAATCAACAAAAAGAAGCCTTACAATTTAAACGCAGTGGTTTTTATTAGTTCACTCTATCGCGAGTCTACTGTATTCTCAAGCTCCAATAAAAATAAATGCCAAAGCCATCCCAATTATCTAGACAACAAACTCAACTTGATATTTTTATTGTATTTATTTTCAGCACCTGTTTTTTCTTAGCATGATCTACTGTACCTCACTTTGAATATTTAAGTTCCGCTCATAACAGAAAGTTTTCAATAAACGCATTTTATTGATGTCAACTTCAACAATTTATCGAGGACCTGCAGAGTACGGATTGGAGCTGGCTTTACCGTTTTCCATCAGTTAATGCTCTTTTTATGCAACAAGTAATCGGTAATTCTACGTTATGCATATTCCATTAAAGACTAAAATTGTTAAAAATAGCCCATACCCGTGGTTTAATGCCGATATAAAACAACTTGTGCATAAACGAGATCTTACTTATAAGCAGTGGAAAAGGTATAAACGTGAAGAACTACTAATATCCTGCCAAACTCTATGAAATAAGTTTACTTGAAATATTATAATGACGAAGGCGAAGTTTTACGAAACTAAAATCGATCCATTGACATCAGAACATAACATGGGGAAACAGCTGCAAAGTATAGGTGTTATAATTTGAAAATATGAAACCCTTCATAACGTCAATTGTGAACTACTTAATTCTGTTTTTGACGGCACTGTTTTAATAGATTCACTCGATGAAGAAGACTGCTTCTACCATAGAAGACTGTGTGATGAAGACGTAGTTGATGCATTACTAGGAGTGAGGACAAATGCTATAGGTTTGGATAGTATCAACCTCAAATTCATTAAGCTAGTTCTGCCATAAAAGGCAGAATCTTTTATCACACACATATTTAATACGATCCTTATAACTTCTGAGTTCCCTAAAGTCTGCAAAGATGCCAATTTCGCACCTGTGCCCAAAAAGAAGAATTGTACCCTGTCTGATTATCGACCAATTGGCATTCTGCCTTTTCTTCAGATAAAGAAATACATGCCAGATAAACACCTTCTATGCACAAATTAGATTTTCGGTCCAAACGCAGCTGTTTTGCTCTCTTGTTAGTATTGTAGTTGTGATGTTCGCAGAGCAATTGACGATAAAAAAATAGCTCTATTAACTTTACTTGATTTCTCGAAAGCTTTCGACACAGCGAATTTTTTTTTACTGTTCTAAGTTGCGTAAGAGGTAAAAATTCTCTGCTCCAACGGCAAAACATGAAAGACGTTGACCAACCGGCTTTTAGTCTTGTAACTCCAACGGTCTGAATTTCAGCAAATATACTATTTTTAGACGGTCCAGGCTGGTGGCTTGGCACCTACTTGTAATATTAAGTAAGTAAAAACTGACCTAGCTAAACCAATGTCTTATGAGGCACATGATAATTCCATTTAGTATGCGCCAATGTACACTACCAATTCCACGTTTTGAAAACATTATATCGGGTGGTACATCATAGATGCTCAGTAAAAAGCTATATGTTTGCTGTTTGAAAGAAACTCCCTCTATAAAATAGTTGCAGACCCGGCGAGAATTTTAAGTACTCATAGTATTAATGTTCTTCCAAAAACTTGCATAACTTTATCTATACCAGCAAAACTTGTTAAAGTTACATATTTGAAAAATGAAAACCAAGTTAGGTAATCTCCATTTCCAATTCCCTATTGCATTGAATTCGAAAAGTAGTAGTACACATATGTACATATGTACATATCAAACATACTCCACACGATTATGTTTGATGAAATATATTAGTGCTTGGTATCACGCTATAATTAGATGCTATATGTTGTTGAAACATTAAATTCATCTAGTTATACCACCTCCAATTGGATTGTTGTTGTTGTTTATGATCTAAATTTCAGCAGACAAAACCTTTTATTATATTGATTTAAGTAGTACATAATGCAAATTCATAGATCTTCGAAACACATTTCTAATTTGACAAGCCTAATCGCTGGTGTATGATTTTTCACTGCAATCACGCAACTCCCTAAATTGCGGGGCTTCCTTATGAATCAGTATTGCCGTCATGATTCTTCATCGCTTCCGGGAACTTTAATGTTCATCACGTCCTTTCACAGACACATAAAATAAAATCGTTTCCGATTACAATGAGAATATACACTTACGTATAACCGATATGGGAATTGCAGCTGCTTAAAAATGTTCACGGATGCCTTAGCGTAGGGTCTTTTTCATGTAAAGGTGGGAAGGTAAATCGCATTCACCTTGATGTTTGGATATTCATGAAAATCCTGTGTATTCTTGAATATACTTCCGTTTGCCTAAGCTCCAACATCAGCTTTTCCCAGAAGGTGATAATAACGCTTAAAAGGCCGGTACCTTCCCCATGCATTGGGAATCGGAGCCTGTTTTCAACCCAACGGTGTGTAGACATAATCATCCAAACACCGGTCGATTGTCTCTTGGAAATGGGCGAGGCAGAGACGGAGCACCCATTCTGGATGTACTCGTATGAACATAGTTGTTGCACATGTCTCTCACAGGAAATGAAGCGAAAAAACAGAAATGGAGTGTATCCAGAATTTTGGATTAAGTGAAACTTGCAACAACTGGGGGTTAGTGGATGTTGTACTGCTGCGATTTTCGTCGACGTGAAAAAAATCTACACATATCCAAACCCCTCCAGTGTGGCTCGATAAATTTTCTGTGGACCCTTTAGTCAGAGTTAGTCCTTCTATAAGTATTTACCCTTTTGTTTCATACACCGTGGAGGAATGCATTGGAAATACGAGAGGCAACTGAAAATAAGAAATCCTAGGGGATTTTCACAATGGTTTTAGTAAAGGCGTCTAATCCGGGCACTAAAGTCTTCTTTGTTGGGTAACAAGGACGATGGTGCTCTCAATAATGCAAGTGTAATGTGTAGTACAAAATCAGTACAAAATCAATGCACGTTCTGTCATATTTTGGATTTCAGGAATCGTGAGCACTAAAATAAATGGGTTGTGGAATGTTGACTTTGTTTGGTGTGACATTTCATAAACATCTTTGAAGAGATTGCGGACAGAGTATGGAACAGTGCTTTCCAAACTTTCTTGACCGTGTCCCCTTTGATGAATTAAAAACATCGCTTGCCCTTCTCACATAATTTGTACGTCCTTATTGTCTTCGTTTATGTAGGGTTTATTGGGGATAAGTATACATATGTACATATGTGGATACGAGTAGATACATACGTACAGAATGTATTTTATCGTGAAATTTGAAAGTTTTTCAACTCCTAACAATTGCTTCGATATGCCAATAATATAAAATTTGTTTAATAATGATACTCGACCGCCCACCCAGGTAGGGGAAGTATTGTAATCGATTCGATCAAAATGTTTCGAGATATGAACAGGGCTTGACATTACTATACACTAGAAATCGTTTGCACCCATTTTCGAAATGATGTCTTTGTGTGTGTGTGTGACAATATTTTCCGCCTTCGATATCTAGAGAACGAAACAAAGTAGGATCATGCGGTTTTTTTTGTTTTATTTGTCAGCGTAAAACTTAGAGCACAATCGGTCTGGCGGATGCTGAGGAAATTTAAGAAATGTCTTTTCGAGTTCGCGCAACAACTCTTTGTGGATATCTGAAGAACGAAACAACGTATACGATCATGCCGTTTTTACTTCCCATCTAGTTTGGTTTTATTTGTCAGCGTAAAACTTAGAGCACAATCGGTCTAGCGAATGCTGAGGAAATTGAAGAAATGTTTTTTAGCAAGTTCGCGCAACAACTCTTTGTCTAACAATTGCTGGGGAAATTGAAGAAATGTTTTCTTTGACATTCAATCGATTATCCAATTATTTTATGCAAAAACAAAAATAAAAACAATATTAATTCAACTCGATCGTTATGTGTGCGGTGAGAAGTATAGGACTGGCTCCCCAGTCGAATTTTTTTTATATAATATTTATATTAAAGTTTTCACCGGTGAAGGAACAAGAAACATTTTTCGAAGCAGCCAATGATTGTGGAGTTGGTATGTGCACGTCGACCTCCGGCGAATCGACTACTACTGTCGGCCTGTTCCAATTTTTCTTGTTTTCCTTTCGCTAAGTGTTCTAATCTCGCACATTCCCCATATTTGCTCAGATCATTTAGTGCTAATCTCACATTCAAACATTTTTCAGCAGTAGAATAATAGAAATTGTTCGATGCTTCTGCCCAAAGTATCTAACTTTTCGCGAATCATAGCAAGTCTCATTTTGAGCAGTCATTGAATTGATGCCATGGGACCTTAACTTTTAGCTTTCATATAATCGACCTCAATGAAATGACCTACATATGTATGCAAGAAAGTGCCTATGCAAAATGATTCGAAGGATGATGAAAAAGACGTATAGTCTAAGAGCTGGTGTACGTTTTGGCTACGTCATTTGCGCAAAGGGATTTTTATGTATTTTTTTGTTAAACTGGAGCTAATAATCACAAAAATCGACGTCTGGCAGTATTCTGCTGGTGCGTTTGAAGCGGGTGGAGGGGTAAATATGTCAAAAAAAGTGACCCGGTTACGTCATATGACCAAGGCTAAATTTTTATATATGAGAAGTTGACCTAATGACTTGTCATATTTTACCACTGCCAGACATTTTGGCCGGGTCTGAAAGGGTGCCAGACGGGCTATTTTTCTACTGG
Source organism: Matsumyia berberina (assembly GCA_917880715.2). NCBI lineage: Eukaryota > Metazoa > Arthropoda > Insecta > Diptera > Syrphidae > Matsumyia > Matsumyia berberina. The sequence continues at coordinate 94,753,676 of OU862870.1, forward strand.
ATGTATGAAAATTTTGCATATATATTTTTGTTCAAAATTCAATTTCCTCAATTATGGTCTTTATGCATCTTTAAGCCCTTCTGGCACCCTTTCAGACCGGGCCAAAATGTCTGGCAGTGGTAAAATATGACAAGTCATTAGGTCAACTTCTCATATATGTATGTATATAAAAATTAAGCCGTAGTCATATGACGTAACCGGGTCGCTTTTTTTGACATCTTTACCCCCCACCAGCTCCAAACGCACCAACAGAATACTGCCAGGCGTCGATTTTTGTGAAGTCCTACTTGTCTAGTAATTTTTTTAAAACAAATTTTAACAAAAATCATTATGGCTACATACTGAGAGAAATTTCTTCTACCTATCTCAGTCATGTCCCGAATGACTGTTTATTAAATCCTAACAACTCAATTTGGTCAATTGTCCTTACGGTTGAATGCCAATTTCAGCCAACACTCGAGGGACGTTTCGCAACCACCAACATTTTACGAGGGCTTATGCTCCTGCAATTAGGATCTTAAGAGGGAATTATGCGAACAAGTTAAAGCCAAGCATGCCCTTGGTGCACAACTAATAAACAATAGGTTTTGGTTCGGGTCATTTCAGCCGACCGTAAACTGAACCACTTAATTTCCGTTAGAGGACATTTGGCGACAAGAATCCATTTTGAATGTCTTCTACAATAAAAACGAGTGACACTTTTACTTCTTTCATAGGCGCAATGAGATTTCCAGCAGGATTTAGCTGGCTGAATACATCTGCAGCAATTGGGCGATTTGTAGTTTAATAAAATGTTAGTGCGTCTGCGGAAAAAAATGTTAACGTAAATGTAGGTTGTGCTTGTTGACAAAAATGCGTTTTTATGGTGAAGCGCTCACGTCCTGATTTACGACTCGAATGTGAAAGGTTGGTGTATATGGAAGTAAAGGAAGTTTAGGTATATATAAATGGATGATTCAGTGCATTCAGTGAATTTAAATTAACTGCTAGTGTAAAATGTCAAACTTAAACATAACTTGGTTCATTGGTTTGGAGTGTTTATATAAATAATTATGGCTAATTGTGCCTGCTTAACGTCGTCGCTTATCACGTAGAATGTTCCGGGATAAACTCCAGACTGCATGCATAAATCTAAATATCACAAAACTTTCTTTCTCATAAAATTAATAAATTGGATCAACTGCGGGAGCTGATGTGAATTCTACTCCAATCGCAAAAGACTGATAGTAAAGAGGCTATTTACATATGTAGATCAAACAACAGCAACAGCAGCAGAAAGCGCAGCAGCAGCAACAAGAACAACTCCCGAAGTAGAGACAACAGTAACAACAGACGCAACACAAAAAGCAGCCTTAGCAAACACAACAACAGCAACAGAAAACAACTAAGCCAAATGTGCCACCGACTAAGGCCCCTGCTAAGCAATGAGCGGCAAGGGGCAAAATTAAAACGTAAGAAATCGTATGTTTGTGGCCACCCAGTCGCTGAGCGGCAAGCGTCAATTCTGAGCAAATTTTCTGCCGCTTTGACGCTCATTGTGTGGCAGGGGCCTAATACATATAAAATCGAGCTTAAGGATACTATTGAACTGCGTAATTTCTACGTTAAAAGTTTAAATAAAGATAGGCATGCAATACACTCGCGCAGTATCGCACAGTTCAACATTTGCCGAGGGAATCGACGACACGGTGTTCTCCTCCTTTCCACCAAAGGGGGAAAAGCTGAACACTATGCAGTTGAGGGCAATCGAACCGTCCACTGAGCCGGAGGAGCTTCATAGCAGCGACGATCTTAGCTATGTAGGGGTTAAGCCCCTTAAACTACAGTTCTTTCTGGTTCAACAGAAAACTAGAGAGTCTGAGGAAGATCAAAGTCTTAGACTTCACGACTATGACCTGACAAAATATATTATAAGAAGGAGCGATAGCATTCTGCAAAGCGTTCGCTGCCAGATTGTTGGGCCCGCCGCGGCAAACTGCGAAATGCAGCCTCGATAAGTGAAGTGCGGTTAGAACCATAAGACAGATCAATGTCCGTTAGGTAAAGATGGGGAGGCTGAGAGGAGCCAACCCACGTGTGTATTATGTCGAACTCGGCGTACACCGCTAACTATCCGACCTATGGTGAAACGTCCATCGGTCCCAGCTCCAATTCGCACTCAAGCCGGCACGTGGGTAATTCGGGACAAAAATCTTAACCAAAGGTAGCTCCACAGGCTACAGCGTCTTAGGCTTGTCCAGGTGAAGGTGACTTGCTGGCTGTATTACTCTTTATTCAAGGGCAGATGGAAAGCTCCAACGTCAGATGCAGGAGCCGGCGTCGCGGGTGTACCAAATCGACACGCTTCTGCCAAGCCTAGCGCACCTACAGTCGTTATGGCTAAGCCGGTGGCAAATTCCCTTCATATCCTTGTAGTGAATGTGAATTCACTGATTACGATCGGAAGAAGAGCCGCACTTCGAAAAGATCGTAGTCCAGATGTGGTTTTGGTAAGCGAAACTAAGCTAAACCAGAAATAAAAACTGCTGAACTTATTTACTTAAGGTGGGACAACAGTCCGGGGTGGACCTAGGTATCCACCAACAAGGGTCTCCAGGAAGCTCGACCTTAAGCCGGCTGCCTCCAGTTTCGCACGCAAAGTTGGTTGAGGTCCTCTTCCACTTGCGTGCGCCACCTTAGACGCGGTCTTCCTCTACTGCGCCATCTCTCGGGTGTGGATTCGAAGATTTTCCGGGCCGGACGTCCATTCGCTCTACAAGACCCAGCCACGTCAGTTGTTGGTAAGAGTTATTCTTCTTTTCATTTCAGCGCTGGTTTCGTTGTCTGAATTTATAGCGGAGCCTAGCATGCTTATACTTCGTCTTACCCTCATTGACCACTAAACCCATCCCGTTTTAGTCTTAAGATATTTTCAATTACAACAATTGTTCTCGCCCTTATTATTAAACGTGTTTTGTTGGTATTCTATATAGGCTTAAAATATTTTCCATGTTAAATTTGAACTCTAACAACTAAGCCTACATAGAAATACGAAATCTGGATAACTATACAGACTTATTTATTTTTTTTTTTTTTTCGAAAAACGTTATCGAAATGTTAAAAATGGCATTGCAGCCGTAATTTATAAGAAAAAAAAATTGAGGAAAATTTATTTCGGGTAATATTGGAAGAAATTAACTGTAATAGAGTTTTTATTTGGAATGAGGAGACCACCTGTCAATTTGTATAAATCTTTTTTATCTTTTTGTGCGCTGTTGGTTGGAATTCTTGATTAATTACCTTTTCCGGAGACTTTTCTCGGCATTGTGCTATCGTAAAGGGCTTAGTGTTGGCGGCATGCATTAACACTGTATACATAAGTTTAAGGTTATGCTCATATTTCGCGACTCTTAGGCTTTAAATACTTAAAGCCTTCCATTAAGCTTGTTTTTTCTAAATAAACATCGATTTTCGAAAGTCGATGTGAACGCCACCCTTATTCAAGCGCCGAATGAGTTCTGCCATACCATATTTCTGGTCTCATTTTCTTGTACGGCCATAATTTCCTGGTAGAATTGTGACATTCATCTGGATAAATATCATGACGTAGACTTCTCTGATGTTTGCGGAATGAAGCGGTTCGGTGTGGTGGCTGGTGGTGAGAAAAGAACTGCGTAGTTTGAAACACCCGGAGTTCAAGAAGCCATCAGAGAGAAGAAAGAAGCCTCTAAGGTGTAAAAACACTTCATTCAGCTTCTCGAAAGTGGTACATGGGGGCGCAAATAACACAGGTTTTGTTGATGAAAAGCTGAGGGTCATTTCCGAAGTATTTTTTTACGTAGAACCTCAAATATCTCAAAATCCTGTGGTGATGAGACAATTCTGACACTGGATTCGGATTCTACGCAAAAATTTGCTTCGGAAAATACCCTCAGCTTACCAACAACTGATATGACCCAATTATTTGCAGGCCTGTGTAACTTGCATGGCTGTTAAAGCATGCTTACAGACCATCCGGCGTCTCATAGAAAGGAAGTTTGATATCATCGAATGAGTCAAATCCAAAGATGGTGTACTTCTCTCCGTTGAGAAGGACATTTTGCGCAGATGGGGCGTGTATTTTTCGGAGCTGCTCAATTCCGAACATTGCACTGAGGATGGCACACCCATAATTTTGAGTTGGGCGGAGAATAATCCCACCGTAGAGGAGGTGACTTTGGTGGTTAAAGCGCTAAAAGTCGGCAAATCTGCTGGTGTGAATGATATCCGGCAAGAAATGCTCAAGGCTTTGGGTAAAGAGGGAGTGGAATGGCTCTCTCGTGTCATTAAAGTGGCCTGCGAATGCGGTGAAACACCTGGCGATTGGCAAACTGGAGTGATTGTTCCACTTCTAAAGAAAGGAGATAAGAGGGGCTGCTCCAATTATAGGGGTATATCTCTTTTAAGTTTCCCCGGAAAAGTCTTTGCAAAGGTGTTGGAAGTGCGTTCCAGAGCTGTGGTCAAGTTCAGGTTGGGCGACGAGCAGTGCGGCTTTCATCCGGGTAGAAACACAACCGACCAGCTGTTCACTTTCGGGTCCCTCGAGGTAAACTCTGGAGAGTATTCCAGGAGTATGGGATTGACGGTTCTCTTCTCTTCTCAGGCCATTCAATCTCTGTACACTAACTGCAAGAGCTGTGTTCGGTTGAACGGCGTTAAGTCGACATCTTTCACTGTGGACGTTGGGCCTCACCAGGGGTTAGTTCTGTCACCTCTCCTTTTCATAGTGTATATGGATTGGATGTTACAGCGCAGCCTTGGTGAGGAACGGTTCGAATTGGGAGATTTAAGAGTAAGTCATCCGCTTTTCTCTGATGACTTGGTCATCTTTACGTTCACCCAGACCGAACTTCAGCGCACACTAGATAGGTTCGTTGCCGTCTGTGTTGAAGCTGAGATGAAGGTAAACGTGAACAAATCAGAGGTAATGGTAATTTCCCGAACACCTGTTCAATGCATTCTGTATGTTAGTGGAGTTCCATTGAAACAGGTGGAGAAGTTTAAGTATCTCGGGATTCTATTCACGAGTGATGGTAGAAGCAATACTGAGTTATCCTGTAGGATTGGTCAGGCTGGAGCAATTCTGAGACAGCTTGGTCAGGAGGGCCGAACTTGGCATCGAAGCTAAGTTGTCGGTTTTTAATTCAGTATTTGTTCCGACCCTCACCTATGGTCATGAGGTTTCGGTAATGATCGAAAGAATAAGATCGCGGATACAAGCTGCCGAAATGAGATTTCTTCATCGTATTGCTGGGTGAATCGCCGAGATCGGGTTAGGAACACCAGAGAACGCGAGGCACTCAATGTCGAGCAGCTACTTCTTCGAACGGAGAGGTACATACTTCGATGGTTTGGGCACGTAAAACGTATGTCCCTTACTCGGTTTCCAAGACGTGCCATGGGATTCGTGCCATCAGGTAGGCGTCCCCTGGGAAGGCCTAGCATGAGATTGCTGGACCAAGTCCAAAATCTCACCTCTACCCGTATGGGAATAGCTTCTGATGATTTAGAGTCGAAGGCGAAAGATCGGGTAATGTACAGATGTGGAGAGTCCACTTAAGCACCCTAACCGCGCGACCCTCATAGTGGATAAGCGCGTCATTGAAAATGATGATGATGATGATGAGACTTCTCTTCAGAGATAAACTTAGGGCGGACTGTGACGTGTGACGCAGGTAAACACGACAATAAAAATGAGATTGGCTCTAATTAATTGTCAAATCGCTGTCAAAATTTCGCTAGGATATTTCCAGAGCTAGTTTTAAATCAAATTTTAGAACGCGGGGTTCTACGCTAGTGTAAGACCTAACTCTAAACTAACTTGGAGCTGCTATAGGCGACACAGACAACGTTACGGGCCGTCGTTTTGCTGACCGTAGCGGGGCGTGGCGTTCCAACAACTTTGTGTATATTGAAGTGTTCACATAGCATGGTTTTTCACCAGCGTCACGAAGCGAAAAGCGGATCATGATTTGAAGCTTTAAAAAGGTTTGATTTATTTTCTGCGTACCGCTGCTGAAAATAGATTGCGGGGGTATAATTTGGAATATTTTAATCTAACCTTCGTTGTTGGATGTTTCCAAAAACAAATTACCACAACAGAACTATAGTGGGCAAATTGTAGAAAGAAGTTGTAGAAAAAGTTATTGTTGTTTAGTTTAAGTCTAGGGGACTTGAAAAAAGTACTTAACTTGTGATTTTCAAATACTAAGTACATTATGTACATCAGTATGTACATGTGTTTTAAAGAACAAGTAGATTCTACTGTGTACTTATACAGTATTTGCAACAAATGGACGATGTTATTAAACGAGCGATGGACAGTACGATACCACGGTAACAATTGGCGCATTGCTCGAACATAAGACAAGAATGCTGTCGAGATTGAAAATTTTGTACAGATGGCTTATTGATCCTGGAAATCTGCGGTCGATAAGTTCCCTGCCGAACATCAACAAAGTATTTGAGAAAGTGATTCATAGAGCTTTGAATAAGTAAGTTGAGAACAGAAATATTATTCCGGATAACCAATTCGGTTTCAGAGAAGGACATGTTGCCGCGTCTAAGCTGGTTTCAGACAGAGTTCGAAAAAAAACTCTAACATACCGTACCTCCCCAGAAAAGAACACAAACACACTCCCCAGAAAAGAACACAAACGGTACGGTACGGTACGTTTAGTGTACGGTTTTTTTTCGAACTCTGGTTTCAGATATCCAATGGAAGAACAGAGAAACAATGCATGGGTGCCTGCCTGATTGACTTCGAGAACGCCTTCGACACCGTATGGAAGAGGGGCTCTTCTACAAGTTGAGCAGACTGGGCATAACCATACCACTGCTATACATGCTTTGTGACATTTGACAGTGGACGGTTCATTGTGAAGAATGGCAAAGTGGCTTCTGGTATTCATTCATTTAGTTTCATCAACGAGTTAAGCCTAGAGATTACGAATATATCACCGTTCCTCTCGAACATATTCATAAGTGATCTGATAGGTTCTATTCACCATTCAATTGCGTACGCAGATAACTTGATGAACAGGTCAGGGCCGAAGATCGAGGTAATTGAAATTCTCTTACGCCGTTACTTCGAAAAAAACCAGAAATATTGCGACGACTCAACTTCCAGAAGTCGGAAACTATTCTGTTCAGGATGCCGCACAGTGGTTCAGGAGCGGAAAAAAATCAAATTTTCGAATATTCTTAATACATAAAAAGAAAAGTCCTGACTCACTCACTGACTCATCAACGCCCAGCCGAAACCCTTGAACCTAGAAAACTGAAATGCACAGAGGTTCCTTTTATGACGTATACAAGGAATAAGGAAGGACATATCGAAATTCAGCTTCTAAAGGGTGTTACAGGGTGTTGAAGTTTGTATGAAAAAAAACAAATTTAAATTGGATTTTTGATTAGAAATTTGGTGATTATATTTTAAAACAGAAATAAATAAACACGTGTTTTACCGTTTTCCAAAATTATAACTGTGGGCCAAAATACAGGGCTTTAAAGTTTGCCCATTTAGTAATGCGCAACTGTAGTCAGCGGCATCGCCGTTGCCTTTGCTTCCTCAGGTACTGCAGCTACCTTGGTTAAAGAAAACATGACGGGTCACTCTCAAAGCATCTTAACCTAAGTCATTCTGAGTCTACACTTTGTAACATCTCAAAGTCATAGTGTGGGATGAGTGAAAACCATGGCTCATAGAAGGTATTGAGTATCGAAATGCTCCTACAGTGCTTTTGGGTAGTGGCTTTAGACAGACCAAGCCTGTTGTGCCACGGGGAACACAACAAATGAAGTGAAGGCCTGTCTCAAGTCATCAATCTGATAGCCTAATGTTGAAGTCCTCTTCTTGAAAGTTAACATCTTCGCCATGACTTCAGGGAAGTATTTCTTGATATTGGTAATGGAAAGAGGAGAAAAGAATAAATATACCGAGAAACCCATGCGATGTTATGGCAGATCTGATTGGTTTTTCTGACAGAAAATATGTAATGTACCTTATTGTTCATCGTGCTGGAGGGGATTGCTTTGCATGAGTGCGGGAAAGAGCTATTTTCACTCAAATACACGACTCAGTCAACAGCTCCAATCATTTTCTGGTGTGGATCTGAGGAATGACTTTTTGTCCCTTAGCGGACTCAGAGTTAATTGACCTGATAATTGACCTGATAGTAAATTGACCTCGAGCTAGAATGAAAAACCAGGAATGTTGTTTACAGGGAGGTCTTTCAAAGTTAATGTGAGGAATTGAAAGGCTGTAATTACTCATCTATGTCTTGAAACCCGGAAAAGGACATAGGGTGTAATGTGAGGTCTTTCCACGCGAACGTAGTCGCGGGTATCTGCTAGTTTTCTATATTGAAATACTTGTTATTACAATTTCATAATGGAATAGTCAGGGAATTAAAATCGACTGACATTTTCTAAAAGTACCGTTACATTGCAGAAAAAACTAGGTCTGAAGTCAAAAGAAAAAAAATTCGGTCGATTTCAAAAAATAATTACATGATGTATGAAGAAAAATTTTATGTAGTAAAAGTTATTAAAAAAAAAAAAGTTGATCATATTTTGTTAACCAGATAATAAATATATTATATTAAGCAAGGAGTCAATAATACCATGCGCCATTTTCTGCTCTGCGAGAGTTAAACATAGGCATACCTTTTTAACGCAAGCCCTGTCTTTTGTTAACTGTACAAAACGTGCGGCGGGGAGCGGTGAGCTGTACCATGGCTGCTTTGATGCATTGCATTATTAGTTATATTTGCAAGAAGATTCCAGCTGAAAAGACCTGCGGGTTCGGCTTCAAGATCAAATAGATCACTTTGGGTTTTACTTATTTACTTTTACGATTAATTTGATTGGTGCCGCGCTATTTAACTGCTATTTAGGTAAATTAAAGTGGTTTTCTAGTGAGTAGGAAAGGACGAAGGAAAATTTCATACCACTGAAAGCAGAGCGAAACTGTTTCTCGTGTGCATTACCATTCTTCTACAACCCCTTAGGGAAAAAATAAAAATTATTTAAAAAAATAAATTTTTTTGTTATTTTAATAATATTAATTACAGTAAATTACATGTACTTTGGGGAAAATTTCATCAAAATCGGTCCAGTACTTTTAAAGATAACGAATTATTTCCGCGCTCCCTTATGACTTGAACCACTGTGCGCCGTTGTCTGGGGCCTCTTGGGATACCGCCAAGAATTGGCGAAATTTTTACGTGGGACCGCACGGCCAACCACTAGCGAGTCGAAGTGTGGTTAGATACCTTGGGATCTGGCTAGATCAGTATTTATATTTTAACAAATATTTAGATGCTGCTCTGGCCCGAACCAGAGGTGATTTGCCCTTACAAAGAGACTGTTTTATAGCAGCCAACGCGATTCGTGGCTAAGTGTAATCTGCTACATGGCCCTCATCCGGCCCATGCTTGTTTATGGTTGTCCAGTGTGGTTCGACGTGGGACCAAGTTCAATGGAAAAAATTGGGTGTTATAGAGGACTTGCTTTCCCTTATACAGAACACAAGAGTCTAAGAACAAAAATTTCTATTCCAATGAGGTCCTATACAACAGGGTTGAATTAATCAGTGTGGATAACTTCGTAATTAAGTAGACTCCAAGGGACATTGCGAGAACGATGACCGCGGTCAACAGCCTGATCTTCGGGGTTCACTACCCCAATCTACAGTACCACGAGGGCTTCGTCCCTCCAAAGGGAGAGGAGGAGCTCCCTCGTCGATCCCTCTTGATACGGGCTAGCCCGCTATGGGCAATGCTGGCCTGACCGTTTTTTGCTATTTATTTGTTTCATTTGTTTTTCATTTATATAATATCACATATCACATAGTTTTAAGGTGTCCTTAGGTTTTCAGATAATAAGCCTAGGTTAGTTGTACATATAAAATAACACAACACGGGACAAAAACACAAAAAAGGAGCATAAGAACTAAACAAAAATTCAAAAAAAAAAAACAATGCTTAATTAGTTTAGTATTTAGTTAGTGATCGCCGTGGCTCAGTGATTAGTGCGCCTTACTGCTATGCGAGCTGCGTGGGTTTAAGCTCCATCCATATCAACTGAAACTTTTTTGCGGCATCACCTCTCGTCTTGGAATGACAAACCACCGGGAGTATAATTTGTCTTGAAAAAGCTTCTCAATTCGCCGTTAGCAGTCGGCAATAAATTGTAGGTACCTTCCTTCCGAGCGGAACATTTAACACGAACAACATGAATGGTTGCGAGAAGCTAGGCCTTGGCTCATCTCTAGCTGTCGCGTCAGTTATTTATTTATTGTTTTTTAATATAGTTAAATATGGAGTTAGATTAAGCTAGATAAAGACTTATTTTAAGGTAGTTTGTAAGTTTTATATTTTTTACAAATTTATATTTCTTAGTAATCATTAGTTAAAGTATGTAATTATGTATGTACATGAAGTTAGTTTATGTCGCAAGACATTGTATTAAGAGTTAGGTTTAGCTAAGAGTGACCCATAGGGCCAGTAAGTTAAATTTAAGTAACACTTAGTTAAGTTTGTTAAGGTAGATCGTAGAGTGTTTCCTAGCGTTAAGACCTAATGAACCAGGCACCTTTGCCAAGTGGCAAAGTCTCAACCCTAAGGATGCATTTTAAAACCACCTCCCTTAGACACAGACACACATCGATACCCATGTCACGTGAGTTGTGGTATCTAAACAAGGCATAAGTGCTATTTGAGTCTCTAGAAAGACAATTTAGACAGCCATATGTAGATATATGGTACTTGATAGTCTGGTTCCAGAAAACGACTGAGAATTATGAATACTAAACATCAAATATTGAATTTGAAGTAAGCAGTAGTCTTTCGTTACTCAAAAGTAATCAAATTGCACATCAGTAATATTGATGTGCAAAACATGTGACTACAGTACTACACTGTGATACTGTGTCACACCGCGAAACAATACATTTATTCCAGGCAACGATTCCGGGCGTATAAAAAGGCGAAAGATGTCACAAAGCCAAAAATACCAAAGCCAGCTGCAAGCTGTCGGAAACACAAAGACTATACCAAAGCTGCACATATGTATACATATTTACATATGCATAACTTCGAAATAGTTATACTAAGAGTAAGAGCATGAGTTTAACCTAATATAACGTAACCTTCTTCTGCTACTAACACCCACCTACCACATTAACTTTATTTCAAGTTGCTCGGGAAAGGAGAAAACAAATCAAAAAATTGGAATTCAAATTTGTTTGCAAACTTATTAAGTTTTTTTGCAGGCATAAGGCGAAAAGTCTACATCCATATATTTACTACCTATGAACATATATACATTGTAGGTAGGTACGTACATATTTTCTTTTGTAAGCGGAATTTTTTGTCCCAAAGGTGAGAACGGCGACAAAAAAGAAATTTCGCAACGAAAGTGGATGCAAAGTGTCTTTTTACATTATATTCTCCAAACACAATCCAGTCCCAATTTCTCTCACCAATTCCCAAGAGATCCTTTGAAAGCAAACTTTTTTTTGTTTTATTACGTTGAATAGAGTTTAGTCCTTTGACATGTCAATGAGTCCTTTTTCGGATCTCAATACACAATTCTCTTTTCTTCACAGATTTTTCTGATTTACTTTTGCTATTGCATGTCTATAAAACTTACATACATGTATACACATATATATGACTGCATAAGCTGTACATACATACATACATATATTTTATAAATTATCGAATGTTTATTAAAATCATTAAAATGTTATTACGCCTACAATAAAACTTTTCGAAAGAAATTCCTCATACGTAATTTAGAATTGGACCTCGACCCAAATTCACAGAAGTGAAGTTTATTATTTTAAACTTGTAAGAGGAATAGAAATAGAAAATAAAAAGATTCTAGGAATCAAGAAACGATTCGTTTGTGCAGAGGACTTCAAAGAAATGTAAAAGTTTGATCGTAAAAGGTATGAAATTACTGTGAACCTTAAGGGAGATTTCTCAAACAGGGTTGCAATGATTCTTTTTCTTACTTCTCCTCTATAACAGAAAATAACTTTCTGAAAAACAAATATTTGCATTTAAGATTGCCAAATTTTGAAAAATTTGACTGAGATATAAAAGAGTTAACTTTCATTTCAAAACACCATTTCATTAAACAACAAATCCATCAGTCTAAACCTTTAAAATAAATTTTAGGGAGAGAATTACAAAGAAGGTTGTCGAAAATCCCAGTGTCCCACACGCGTCCTTATTTTGAGTCCTTAGCCACAGCACCCAAGGAAAAGGATGATCTCGTCGCAAGCCCATTTGTAGCCAATTTATCGTAAGTCTCGATGCGAAGTGCCCATTGTGTAAAGGTTGTGGTAAGCATGACCGCTTCTCTAGGACCCAGGTTCAACTCCTAATGCCTAGAATTTTTTATTTCTTAAACTAAATAGAATCGATTAACTGTAAAAGCTGCGGTCAACAGAACACTAGCAGTGGTTGAGTGGTCGTGGCTCGACGAGTTGATCGAACTAATGGTTAAGTTTTGAAGCGACAACCTAAGGACCTATCCTATTGTTGGCTGTTTTGTGAACCAGTTAGTACTCTTTAAGAGTCTGAGTAGATCCGTTAACTGAAAGTCTGTTACCTCGGCTATGCTTGCAAAGAACCATGATCCTAATTCGTGTACACTTCGTTCTTGCTGGGCAGGGCAGTGGGACAGCAGATGTTGAATAGATTCTACCTCTTCATCTCCACAGCTTCTGCCTAGATCGTGGGACTCAAGTCTCCACTTGATAATAACTCCGATGGAGTAGTGTCCTGTGATAACTCCAGCGAGCGTGCGGATAGAGGATCTGTCCAGTGCCAGAAGGCACCTTGTTCTAGTTTTATTTAGCTTTGGCCATAGCGTCCGAGAGGTGGCTAACCAGAAGGAATTAGCTTCTTTCACTGTTATGCTGTCTATTATCCTATGCGATCTCCCTATCGGTGGCATTACAGATGTGTCTGCGTCGCTAATCTTCATAGCCGACCCCAATCTTGCCAATTTATCGGCCTTTTCGCTCCCTTCTATGTCCTTATGTTAAGGAACCCAGCAGAGTTTGACAGTATGGTGATCAGCGTGTCTCGAAATTTCTGCCTTAAATTTGATTGTATTTGATTTTATCGATTTTAAAGCTGCTGAATGTACGAAATAATAAAAGTGATGATGAAAGGAAGTTTGTTTATTTTATTTTATTTATATATATTTTATTTATTATTGTTAAGCTTACAAGTTATACTTACTTACTTAGGTGGCGCTACAGTTCGGGGTGAACCTGGGCCTCAACCAACAAGCCTCTCCAGTTAGCCCGGTCCTTAGCTAACTGCTTCCAGTTGCGCACTCCAAGTTGGTTGAGGTCCTCTTCCACTTGTGCGCGCCACCTTAGGCGAGGTCTTCCTCTACTGCGTTGACCCTCCGGGTTAGACTCGAAGACTCTGCGAGCCGGAGCATTTGTGTCCATTCGCTCTACATGCCCCAGCCATCTGAACCGATGGATACGTATCTTCTTGACTAGGGCGATGTCTTTGTACAACTCGCAAAGTTCATCGTTGAATATTCTCCTCCAGAACCCGTCAACGCAAACGGGACCGAATATCTTACGAAGAATCTTTCTCTCAAAGCAACCAAGGATATCTTCATCCGCTTTCGATAGAGTCCATGCCTCAGCGCCATAAAGCAGGACAGGGGTGATTAAGGTCTTATAAAGAGTTTCCTTAGTTTTTCGGGATAGGGTCTTACTACTCAATTGCCTTCTTAGCCCAAAGAAACAGCGATTGGCAAGAGTTATTCTTCGCTTGATTTCTGCGCTGGTGTTGTTATCGGATGTGATAGCGGAGCCGAGGTAAGCGAAGTCCCTTACTACCTCGAAGTTATAGCTGTCTACCGTGACGTTCTGTCCGAGACGTCGATGTTGGGTGTCCCTTCTTGATGACAGCATATATTTTGTTTTGCCCTCATTGACCGCTAAGCCCATTTTCGCCGCTTCCGTCTCAATACTCGCAAAGGCGCCAGTGACATCACGCTGGGTTCTTCCGATAATGTCAATATCATCGGCGTATGCGAGTAATTGGACGGACTTTTGAAAGATTGTTCCTCTGGTGTTGGCGCGTGAGTTTTGCACAACTCTTTCAAGTATGATGTTAAAGAAGTCGCATGACAGCGCGTCACCTTGTCTAAATCCTTTTCTGACATCAAAAGTCTCGGTGAGGTCTTGACCGACCATGATGGAGCAGCGTGCATTCTCCATTGTCATCCTGCACAGACGGACGAGTTTGGCAGGGATGCCAAAACTAGACATGGCTCTGTATAGCTCGTCTCTATAAATGCTGTCATAGGCGGCCTTGAAATCGATGAAGAGGTGGTGGGTATCGATTTGGACTTCTTGGGTTTTCTCCAGGATCTGCCGAAGTGTGAAAATTTGATCGATTGTGGACTTTCCTGGCCTAAAACCGCACTGATAGGAACCGATCACGTTGTTGACGAAGGGTTTAATTTCCAGCTGCTTTAAAGAGTTCGGCCGGTAAGCCGTCAGGGCCAGCTGCCTTATTGGATTTCAGTTTGGAAACTGCTTTCCTTACTTCATTTTGGTCAGGTGGACGGAAGTTTTGGCTGTCATCGTCCAGGTTGAATGGTTCATTCTGCCTGACAGCGGGATTTGATTCGTCGTCGCCGTTAAACAGTCTGCAGAAGTAGTCCTTAAAATTCTCAGCACCGACTGTGACTCTTCTACAATATTTCCTTGTTCATCTCTACAGGTTTCAGTTCGGGCCTTGTTGCCGTGACATGTTCTTTTTACCATTTGATAAAACTTCCGAACATCATTCCTGGAGTAACACCTCTCTATGCTCTTGATCATGTATTTCTCGTGCTCTTTCTTTTTCTTGCGGAGAAGCTGGTGTTCTTCCCGTCTCTTCTGCTCGTAGAGCTCGCGAGCAGCCCTCGTCTTCTTTTGCAGCGCCGCTTTGTATGCATCTTGTTTTGCTGCGTGCACTTGCCGGCATTCTTCGTCAAACCAGGGGTTTCTTGGTGGTGGCCTTTTGAAACCCAGCACATCAGTTGCGGCTTCCTTGATGGCTTGTTGGCAGCGTTTCCACTGGTTTTCGGCATTTGGTGCTGGCGGCATTGGACTTCTTGAGAGATTACGGGATACACGATCGGCAAAGGCTCTGGCGGTCTGTTGCGAATGTAGCTTTTCGACATCATACCTTCTCACAGTAGTTCTCCGTTGTTGTGGCGTTTGGGATATCCGCATTCGTACCTTGGCTACAACAAGGTAGTGGTCCGAGCCAATGTTGGCTGCTCGGAAAACTTGGACATCCAGAATACTGGAGGCGTGCCTTTTGTCGACTGCAACATGATCAATTTGGTTGACGGTGCGTTGAACAGGAGACCGCCATGTGCCCTTGTGGATATTGAGGTGTGGAAATCGTGTACTAGCTATAGTAACATTACGTCCCGAAGCAAAATCAATTAGCCTAAGTCCGTTTCCAGACGTGACGTCATGTAGGCTATGTTTCCCGATCGTGTTACCAAAGAGGTCTTCCTTCCCTATCTTTGCGTTAAAATCGCCTAACACGATTTTTACGTCATACTTGGGGCATTGCTCGTATGTTTTGTCGAGGAGCTCGTAGAAACCCTCCTTGGTAGCATCGTCACTTTCTTCTGTCGGGGCGTGAGCGCATATTAGGCTTATGTTTTTGATTCGCCTTGATGCGAATTGTTATAAGGCGTTCACTTACATGTCGAAAGCTCAAGACTTCTTGCCTAAGTCTGCCGCCTATAACAAATCCGCATCTGAATAGACGCTGCTTTTGCTCTCTGTAGCAGTCACCGTAGTAAATGTCACAGTTTTTCATCCTCCGTTTGCCCGGCCCATCCTATCGCATTTCCTGGATGGCGGTAATATCTGCTTTATAGCAGTCTTGGGCCTCCGCTAATTGTTCGGCTGCACGCGGTCTGTTCAGGGTCCGAACATTCCACGTGCAGATCCGAAAGTCGTTGTCCTTTTTTCGTTTAACCGGGTCGTCAACAGTAAATCCTTCCTTATCCGAGGCTGTTGGATGCTTCGTAACAATAATTGTTTTAAATGGTGGAACCGTTAACCCCACGAACAACCCCCAATGAGGGCCAGGCCCTTTGTTAAACCCCTTAGACTTAAGGGGCCGGGTAATCCGGTCGTCATTGGCCTATAATCCGATTATGCCGGAGTAGCCCATGTGAGGTGTTCACTAAGTAGTTCGGCCTAACAGGAACTGTAGACGCCACCGTTGATTCCATCAAGGGAGTTCCTCCGCTGCCGTCCAGATGCAAGGGAGAGTGCCTTAGTGTGAACACCCTCCCCCCCCTCTCTCGTCGGCTACCACCAACAACCTTCCACAGGGGTTTGCACCCTATATTCAGTTGAGGTACTAGGCACCCAGCGTTCACCTCGTGGAGGTGAGAGTAGGAGTTGGTAGACAGAGGTTGGTTTGAGGACGCTTGTGTCCTCTTGAATGCACAAAACTACCATTTTACATAAACATAGGTTTATGGAACGCCAAGCTTACAAGCTATGCTTCACATTAATTATAAAAACATTTAGAAACTTAATTCAAAGCTTAACAAAAGATAGGGAGTGAAAGTGAAATTGTGAACGGCGTTTCTAAGTGCAAATTTGCTTCGCCCACCGTTAGCCATGCGTAGCATTCTAAGTATGGTGATAGCCATAGTTGGTGCGGTTAAAATTAAGACGGAAGAGAAGCACGGACCTCAGGTGGCGTGGGTTAGTGTCAGGAGAGATTAGACCAATCGATGTTTCCTGTTAGTTTTTCATGCGGTTGTACGTTAATTAATTTCAAACGGTCCTCATAGGGCAGTAAGTTGTATCTGTCTGACCATGGAAGACCACGTAGAAGGAAACCGATAAGCCTGCGCTAAACAGCCTCTTTTTGAAGGGAATGGGTATTATAATAGGGTGACCAGATTTGGCTAGCATATTCTAAGATTGGTCTGACAAATGTTAAATAGAGAGAAAGCTACGGGAGGAACAGGTTCCTCACAGTAATATTTAGTAATATTAAAATCCACGCAAATAAGAAAACATATTTATACTTGTAAAGTACTTAAGTACTTGTAAAGATAACTTAGTTGTAGTCAACAAGACGAAGGAAGGTGTTCTTTGTGGGAATGTAAGAATCTCAGACTACTATAAGCATGCCCGGTCATTATAAATTTGCTTATTATTATGCCCGGCTTATGAAGATTTTAATTTTCACACGTTAAAAATGTCACACTGTTCAACAGTCCAATGCACTGACCATAAACCCTCGGCTCACCACTGCACGTGCACTTCCAGGAACCCAGTCATCACTGGGGTCATCACCTGTTCCAGTAATTGAACAACGGCACTTTCTGCGCACCCGAGGTTATAAGTACCATTGTAATATATTAAGTTTTTGAGTTTTGGTTCAATTGTCGCATAATAAAGTAGTGTAAAATAACTTAACTTACATTAACTAGCAGCTATTCGACGTTGCTTGTCGACGTGGCTCGCCTATATAATGTCGGTTAGATCCTGGCGGTGAATGTTAATTCACTCAAATTGAGCACAAGGATTACCATGTACATAGTTAAAAGAGTTGGGATTCTATATATAAAGGCTTGTGCCTTAAAGTCGTATATAGCGGGGATGTGCGTGGGTTCGAAGTGTTGGAAGCGTGTATTATTTGCATCCCTTTCCATATTCGAAGGCCTTTAGCTACAATAGGAAACAATTTTGTACACGCGGCTTGGGAAAATAATTCTCCGAACACTAGCGGTAACCAGTTGCATAACTGGTGGCATCAAAATATGATTGCGTACAAACTCGACTTGTACGCGACGGATATTTCGTCTTTCCCAACAGGTTTTCTTGCCTTCTTGGATTTAGTACTAATGGACGCTAGGCTAGAACTTACGAACGCAGGTCGACACACGCGGAACTGTTTAAAGCACTTGAGTATGACCACTATGGACTCGCCGCAAGTGTGTTTATAAAACTATGTCACACTGATCGCGCTTTTCCAGAAATTTAAAACGAGATATACGTTTGAGTGGGATCGATCCACCTACTAACAGGAACCTAACAAACGACGAAATCGACTGATATTTACTACAAATGGACGACATGATCAAACAAACAATGGAGCGAACTATACCTCGAATAGAACGTACCGACAACGACCAGCTTCACAAGTACTGAACTCCAACTATCGACACGCTAAGCTGGAGGCTCAAACAGCTGCACAAGCAACTTACTGGCAGGAACAACCCTGCAATAGTTAATAACAGGAAATTACAGAAAATCTGTACCTAAGTCTGTATTGGGGCAATAAAATCAGATAAACAAATTGTTAGCGGCATGACTCAGTGGTTAGTGCGTTGGATTGCTGACCGAGCGGCGTGGGTTCAAGTTCCATCCAGGTACACCGAACATTTTTCGCGGCACCACCGCCCGTCATGGAAGGACAAGCCTCCGGGAGTATAATCTGTCATGAAAGAGGTTCTCAATTCACTGTTCGAAATCGGCAATAAATTGTAGGTCCCTTCCATTCGTGCGAAAAATATTACACGCGCAACATGAATGGTTGCGAGAAGCTAGGCCTTGGCGCATCCCGAGCTGTCGCGCCAGCTATTTATTTAGATAAACAAATTGTTCAGTCGAAAAGACCATAACGACATTCAATGCATACGAACTCCCCATACAACAGAGAACAGACTGACACTACTGACGGTTGGCATAAGTCCAGGAAATGTCGATTCAAACGACGGTTTCGAAGACCCGCAGGAGAAAGTAAATGCTGGTCTGGTTGGGGCCAAGAAGGCTAATGCCCTGACAAAAAGACTGTTTCATAGCAATCAACTTAACACCAGGGTGAAGGTCATATGCTACATGTCCTTAAACAGGCCGATCTATGCTAAAGGGTGTCCCATGTGGTTCGATTTGGCGCCATTCTACATGGAAAAGATTCGGGTGTTTGAATGACAGTGTTTTAGGACCTCTCTTCAACTATACGGAACACCAAAAATCCAATGCATAAAATATTATCCCGACAACCCACACACGACGAATTGGATTGGATTTGGATCACACAGAACTGGAGAATTGGATTTTTTTTGACGTTATGTGTCCTGTCTGAACGCTTCCGCCGGCTTTTTTTGACCGACCAATTGTCAGTGCCGACCAAATTGATTTGATTTTCGTGCTTATTTCACGAAATTTAAAACAATTTAAATAAATAACACAAGTGCGATCAGCCACCAGCCCAGAAGACGCATTATTTTGTTCATAAAAACAATTTTTTTACACGTTTATCCGGTGATTGCCGATTGACATCTACAAACGTCAAAAAAAACCAAGAATTTATCTTAAAAACCGGATTGACGTACAAATGTCACCGCCTGTCGCCGCCGTCAATCCTGTGTGAACAGGATGTGCTGCTGGCTGAATGGCGCAGGTCAGTGGTTTTCTATGGAAAGAAATAAATGGCTGTTTCCTAAGGAAATATGCATATTTAGAAATAAAAATATATATGCCTATATGTATATTAATGCAGGATATATACTATCTACTCACAAAGTTTCATGCAAATACGTTTAGCCGTTTAGGCGATACGTTGGTACAAACATCCAAACTTTCACAATTTTAATATTAGTAGGATAGAATAGGATAGGATAGAATTAAAAAAGTCAGCCTGAAATCTTTACATTGTTAAAATAGCTCGTAAACAATTTGAAATTGTATTACAAGGTTTTAGAAGGAGAATAGAATTATTATCAAGCCAAAAATAAGCTCCAAGTAAAGGCTTACCATACGTCCCGATTTGACCGGGATAATCCCGGTTTGAAGGTCTTGCCCGAGGTCCCGGCCGGTTTGGCTTTTACCCGGTCAGATATATATGACTTGTTAACTTTTTTACATTTCCTTTCAAAAATATTATTTCGCTCTTTATCTGTTCGAAAGCGAATTAATTAAATCTATTTGAAATAATCCAGTACAGTTTCATATGGACAACACTGAACGCTACCCTTAGGTTAGGTTAGGTAGAGTAGGGTTATGCAGCCAGCGCTTTCATAAGACACCACAGTGTGCCCATCGCGATCCCTCTGAAACCAAAAAGCCAGAACCTAAACCAGTTCCTGAAAGCATTTGATTTCCCTGCTGAGTTTTAAAATGTTCCTATAGCTGACATAACCTAGCTCCTCTAGATGTGTTATTTATTCAAAAAGTTATTTTCTAAGACACCATGCGGCAAATTAAAAGAAATGTCCCGGTAGGGGTCAAAAAACATAAGGAACGCAAGGAATCCAAGGAAAATCCAAGACTGAGCGCACTAAAACTAAGTAATACATACATTTGTATGTACAGTCTTGGCCAAATGTATTAGGCACACCTTTCTTTTTTACTTTACTGCGAAGTCCTTTCCCGTAATTCATTTATTTGAATGGTATGACTTGAAAAAGTAATTTATATTTTAAGAAAGGTCATTAACTTTTGTGATGCAACAACGACTTTATGGGTTTTTTCCCCATATAGGATCAGCGCGCGATCATTGCTCGAAATCGACAGACGCGTGTCTAATTTTTGAAGTGAAACTTCTTAGGCGGCGGTTCGATAATTCGATAATTGGACGAGAATTGAGAGTAAAATTTTCAAGGACGCGTCACGTTTAAGCAAATTTCGTTACATGAGAGAGAAACAAGATAGGTATAAAGTGGAGAGAAGGAGAAAGAGATATACATTTTTGCAGAAATCCGCCTAGTGGGTATGCAAAGTCTGGGCGACCAATTTGCCTGTTTCATGTTGCCGACTTTCTGGGTGACGTAAATTTTGCATCAAATGATTGTTTACCACTAACTTTCTTCGCGAAAAATTTGGTTTATATGTAAATAAATAACAATTCCAACCAATCAACAACAAAATCCGGAACTACAATAGATGCAGTTTTTTTACCTTATCTTGAAAATATTGAATCATAGACATATCTACATATATGTATCTATATACCTACATATACAGGGTTTTTCAATAAGAACCCTACAAAAGTTTTTTTAAATAAAACAAAAACGGTTTTGGATATCAATGAAATTCTTCATTCCTGCAAAAGTACGTTCGATGCCATTATGTATGGAACTCGATTTCTTTTGCATGGCCACCACGGGCACGCTTGCAGAAGTCGAACCCAATTTTCGACGGTTTTCAAGCATAAATCGGCCGATACTGCTGCAATTTCACGTTCGATATTCGTACGAAGTTCATCAATCGTCGCTGGCTTGTTGGCATAGACCATAGACTTGACGTAGCCCCACAGGAAATAGTGTAACGGCGTCAAATCGCACGACCGAGGC
This sequence comes from Matsumyia berberina, assembly GCA_917880715.2. NCBI lineage: Eukaryota > Metazoa > Arthropoda > Insecta > Diptera > Syrphidae > Matsumyia > Matsumyia berberina. Next base: position 94,775,078 of record OU862870.1, read on the forward strand.
GGCCAAGCGACTGGACCATTTCGTGAGATAACACGTTCTCCAAACTTGGTTTCCAATAAATTGATTGTGACATTCGCTGTGTGGCTTGTGGCGCCGTCCTGTTGGAACCACATGTCCATATCATCCAATTGGGGCCAAAAATATTCGGTTATCATTGAACGGTAGCGATCCCCATTCACAGTAACGTGCCGGTCTTGATCATCACGGAAGAAGTACGGCCCAATGACGCCGCCGGCCAATAAACCACACCAAACCGTAATTTTTTCGGGATGCAATGATGACTCATGGAGTACGTGTGGATTGCTGCCTGACCAATACCGCATATTTTGTTTATTGACGAAGCCATCCAGCCAGAAATTATGACGACCATAAATTGGACGTAGCGCTCTTAACGTTGAGGCCACTGACTCCGAATTTCGGTAGTAAATTTTAATAATTTCGACTCGTTGTTGGCTCGTATATCTTTCCATCATGAAATGGCAAACCTTACTGAAGAGAAATGTCAAAAAACCGCAAGAAAAATATGGCGTCGTTTGCTGTCCCTGTCGCTCTACTTTTGTAGCGTCCCTATTGAAAAACCCTTTATAAAAGACTTTGTCCTGACGGACCCAGGATTGACACATAGCCCAAACCGCTGTTGCTAGAAACATGCAATTTGGACAATAGTTTCCTTTTCTGGCGTAGACAACCACTAAGAAGGAATATTTCGAAATTGCAGGGTGTTCAAGTATGCATGACAAAAAAAAAAATTTTACAGGATTTTGGAATTGGTGGGTATATTCTAGAACAGAAATATTTAAACACGTATTTTAACGTTTTTCAAAATTATAACTGTGGCTATTTATAGTTATGCGCAACCGTAGTCAGCGACACATATCGGTTCGTGATGGTGTGTTGTTTTTGTTTTACCCAGTTGTACAAGGGTAGTTTTTTTTTTAAATTTTTCTTTATTGCTGCTTTTCTTCAATCATACATAAGTTTGCATCTATCAAGATTCAAGATGTTGAAATTTTATTAAATTAAAGCGAGATATCTCTGTCTCACTCATCACCATATCTATCTATGTATGTACATATGTATTACATTATGTATGTAAATAAATAAATAGCTGACGCTACAGCTCGGGATGAGGCAAGGCCTAGCTTCTCGCAACCATTCATGCTGTGCGTGTTACATTTTTCGCACGAATGGAAGGGACCTACAATTTATTGCCGACTCTGAACGGCGTATTGAGAAGCTCTTTCATGACAAATTATACTGCCGGAGGCTTGTCAAAGAACACATGACGGGTCACTCTACCTTCTTAAAGCTTCTCAACCTAAAACAAAGTTACAGTGTGGGATGAGTTCACCATGGTTCATAGAAAGGTATTGAGGATCGAAATAGAACGCTTCGACAGTGCTTTTGGCTGGTGGCTTCAGCCAGACCTACCTTGTTGTACCACTGTGAACACAGCAAATGAAGTGAAGGGATGTCTCAAGTCATCCATCTGAAAGCCTAATGTCAAAGACCTATCCTTGAGAGTGAACATATACACGAGTACATCTTCAACATGACTTGAGGACAGAGGAGTTTTCTAACTTATTTCTTGATATTGGTGATGGAAAGAGTAAGTATGAATTAATATACAGAGCAACCCCTGCGATGTTATGGGAGATATGACTAGTTTGACTGACAGAATATTATGTACCTAAACATTCATCAGTTTGGAGTTCATGGCTGAAGTATTTCAAAGCTATTTGCACTGAAATAAAGGACACAGCTAACAACATCAACAATTTTTTGCTGAAGAAGTTGCAAACTGAGAATGTGAAGTCTGAATCTATGGACTCGGAAGTAAAACTTGAGGAGAGTTATTGGACACTTTCTATCCACCAGGGAACCCACCTCACATCCTCAACCTCAAAGTTGTTGTCCAATCTAAACCCTCTGAAACTGTGCAGGTGAAGACATTGTACCAACACGTAATCGAGGCCACAAGCGTCAAACAGGTAAAAACTGTCTTCATCACCGGATTCTTCTGATCCCATTAGACTATCACTTTGAGTTCAAACGGACTTAGTCGCGGGTATTAGCTAGTATCTCATATTTTAGTTATCACAAACCATTAATATCAGTATGACCAATTGTAGCAGAAACCAATTACAGTGTAAATATTGAATAAACAGAATATTTTTATGCAAATTCTGTGTTGTTGTATTTTTTTTGAGATGCTCTCTCTCTCTCTCTATGTCTCTCAAACTAAATCTCTCTTATTCTTTATTTTTTAAAAAGTTTCACTTCTATCACGTGTACGGTGTTGCACGCGCAATTTTTTTTCTATTACTAGTAATTGTGAAGTGTGTGTTCACTTTTATAATAAAACGCCGAAAGCAAGTGAACTGAATCCGGGAAAAAATTTGGTTTTATATCCGGGAACACGTTGTTCAGTCCAGAGCGCAATTAAACGGTACAGACAGACTGTTTCGCATACAAATCGCGAAAAATCCGGGAGGAAAAAGATTACTACGCGTCGGGAGGACCGATTTTTAATACGATCTTCTCTTAAAATTTGGAACAAAACCTCATCTAAGCTTGCTGCTGGGTTGTTGAAGGATCAAAGAAAAAAAAATTTCTTCCAGAACCGTTAGATGAAGACTTAAGGAAGCCGGACATAAAGGATCCAAATCAAGAAAGAAGCCGTGGTTCTCGGTAAAAACAAGAAGGCATGCGTGGATTGTGTGAAAAAACAAGTATATTTTACGGAAGAAAATTGGTCCAATATTTTGTGCTCAGATGAATCTAATTTTGAGGTACCTCTTATTTATGGATCGCTTTTTATTTTGACATCAAAAAATTTAACTAATTTTGATGTTCTCTAGACAAATTTATCGTTTTAAAATAATGATTTTTTCCGCAATTTTCGGATTTTGGCAACCCTGGTGTGACTTTTGCGAGGTGAAGGATTGACGAAGAGTACAACCCAGAATGCGTGATACCTACTGTCAAGCACGGATGAGGCAGTATAATCTAGAGATGCATAGCCGCCAGCGGTGTGGGCGAAATGCATGTGGGTGACAGTCGGATGGACTCCTCCAAGCTCAAAAATGTGTTGGAAAATGGGCTTAAAATATCTTTTTCCAAAATTTTCGGAGATACCAACATGGAAAATGTCTAATTCTAACAGGGCAATGCATCCTGCCACAAATCAGCCTTAAGCATGTGGTGGTTTAAAGACAATAGCATAGACCTGCTTGAGTGGCCTGCGCAGCCCCCGGAGCTTAACCCTATAGAACATCTATGGGCTATTCTGAAGCGTAGGATCCTGCAGCACTCAATCACATCAAAAGAAGCACTTAAAAATGTGTTACACCAAGAAAGGGGCGATATTTCTTCGGAAGAGTGCCGCAAACTAGTCAGCTCTATGCCCACCAGAGTCGCCCAAGTCATAAAGGCCAAAGGCGGTCCAAACCAAATATTAATTTTATCTAATAAAATAAATTATTAATCATATCTGCTTACTTTGATTTTGTTAAATTTATGACAAAAATTGGAAATTAAAATTCGAAAACTTGATATTTCTAATAAAAATTACTTAAGAGTTTTATTGGAGGAATAGTATAAAACTAATCCCAACTATACAAAAAAACTTGTAGAGTCAGTTCCGAATCATCTTAAGGCAGTAAAGCTGAAATTACACGGTTTGCAGTTTTGGCAAATTTCCGCCATTTTCTGTTTGCTGACGAAAGCAAACTGTGTAAACCTTAAATTTTTTCTGTAAACGATTTGCGGTTTGCTAGTTTGCAGGCAGTCGGCAAACGTTTGCCGACACGTTTTCCATCAACCGTGTAAACGAGTTCAACCCGATTTCTGCAAACCATTTGCAAACGTTTCAAACCGTTTGCAGTAGTTTGGACGTTTGAATTTTTGAGAAAACCAAAAAATCAAACGTTTTCAGTTTTTCGCAAACCAAATGACATTTGAACGCTTTTTTATTTCGAACGGCTGCCATTACGTGATTATCCTATTGTCTCGAGTTGTTGTGTTCTGTACATAAAATTGTTTTATTTCGTCGTGTTGTGCTTTGCGGTAAATTAAAAAAAAAAATGAATACACAATGTGTGGGGTCACCAGACGCAGCAAATGTTTAAACTGTTCATCCGTCAAGCGAAAAAAGTTACGATGCATTTCCGGCTCGTTGTATTTGATTTCTTTGTATAATTTCGCGTCGAAGGCATCGACTTGTTTTTTCAACAACCAATTTTTCGTCCATACTCTTCACTGTCGCTATCGGGTCGAATTCTGCAATTTGTAGTAGTCGTTGCTGTCACTCGATGAGTCGCACCACAACATTATCACTGCAGCCCAAGCACAATAAACTCCCTCATCGTTTAAAGCCATTATAAAATAATATAATAATCGGAGAGTATCCTCAGGTTTCAAGACATTGAGTAATGTACAATTACTGCAAAAAAGGGAATCTGAATAGAAAATATAGAAAACTAGTTAATACCCGCGACTCCGTCCGCGTGGAAGACGTCTCATTATACCCTATATCCATCCCCAGGTTTGAAGACATTGATGAGCATGTACAGACTCTCAATTCCTCGTATTAATTCTTTAAGGAATCCTTGTGAGTATCATTCCTGGTGTTTTTTTCTGGCTCGAGGATGACCAGGCTGTCAGGTGAATTGGCTCTGAGCTCGCTATGGGAGAAACCGTCACTCTTCAGATCCACATTATCCGCTTTCAAACTCTGTCCATATACCTTATTGATGTTTATGGCGTATCAAACCTCAACAGAAAATTGCAGACGTTTGAACTCAAAGTGGTATTAAGAAATGCGGGGAATGAAGACGGTTTTCTCTGATTGACTCTGAAAATTCTGGTTTCGATAACGTGGTTCTACAAAGTATTCACCTGCACAGTTTTAGCGGGTTTAATTCTACGAACCACGTTGTGCAGCGTTCACAAAACAGAGAAATAATCATCTCTCAATAATCTATCAATTTCAAGCGGATACAACTACCTACAGCAAACTATGTAAACGAAAACCCCATGCAAACGGTTTGTGCAAACGTGCTCTACATTTTTCCTGCAAATTTGTGGAAAACCGTTTAAACCGCTTGCAAACAGTTTGCCGTCAGGTTTTCAGTTTTTAGTTTGCAGACGTTTGCAGATTATTTTTCAAACCATTCGTTTGACAAAATTGGCAAACTGTGTGAATAAACGTTTGTAGTGACATTAAAAACTAAAAAATTGCCGCAGTTTTCTGCAAACCAAAGATGGCGGAAATTTGCCAAAACTGCAAACCGTGTAATTCCTGCTTAATAAAACAAAAAGGATTACCAAAAAGGTATTGAAGTATTTGTAACACGCTTTTTTTTTACACTTTTTGCAACTTAAGTATTACTGGGCCATTTTCACTGTGAGAATGAATTTGTTCCCTTTTTTTATTTCACATTATTTTGTTGTTTTTGTAATCCATCCGGCTGATGCCGGAACAGCCTTTTCAATTTTGTATTCAATTCATTTCTATCAAATGTAAAATACAAAACATCATAATGCAAGTGGGCTCAGTGGTTAGTGCGTTGGACTGCTGACCAAGCGGCGTGGGTTCAAGCCCCAGCCAGGAAAACACCAAACATTTTTCGCGGCACCACCTCTCGTCGGGGAATGACAAGCCTCCGGGAGTATAATTTGTCATGAAAGAGCTTCTCACCTCGCCGTTCGGAGTCGGCAATAAATTGTAGGTCCCTGCCATTCATGCGAAAAATGTAACACGCACAGCATGAATGGTTACGAGAAGCTAGGCCTTGGTTCATCCCGTGCTGTCGCGCTAGCTATTTATTTTTATTTTTTATGATGGTTATTACTAGGAACGTGCGATAAGGCAGGTTAAAAACGGACAAAAAGTCTCCGTTCAGCTACTAGTACTTCTAGTTTGAATCATCTAACAGTAATTAGTACTGTTTTGTCCATGCTGACAGTGTACTTACAAAAGGAGTCGGCAATAAATTGTAGGTCCCTTCCATTCATGCTTAAAATGTAACACGAACAACATAATTGGTTGCGAAAAGCTAGGAATTATTTATTTATTTTAAGTAGTAATAAGGTAATGTCTAAGAATAAAATAAGTCGATTACTTAAAAACTTCTCCAAATTTAAAAGCGCTTTTGCATGTTTTACCCACACAGGACGAGAACATAGCTTCGTTAAATTAAATATATGCATTTACACACCTACATAATTGTTTTATATTTGTATGCATGTACAACGTAATTTCTGTGTATTCATTGTGGAGAGTAATTTCAACCAAACTTGTCTGTCAAAGGATAAAGAATTCGTTGCTCGTGTCAGATTTTTAATTGATTCCAACGTTTATGCATTATGCAAACAATTAAATCAACAATAAAAAGAAAAGTTATTTTGAATGAGTGCATTTCGACATTAAAACGGAGCGACCGACTGTATTTTCGAAGAAATGCTTGTGGCACATACGCCTGTAAACTTGAAATTACGGAATCACCCAACTAAAGTTATGAAAGGCAAAAAATTAACAAATAAATATTTCACATGAAACGTTTAGCACTTGAGTCTAAAGTGGTTACCTTGCACGTGTAGACGCCTTCATCCATTTTATTTGCCTTTGTAATTCCCAGAATTGCTGTGTAGACATCTTTACTCTCTGGCGGCAGAACGGTTGTCCAAATTTCCCTGAAATGTAAAGAACGTGAAATTTTAATGTGTTTTAATCTTAAGTGCCCTAAAGAAGGGTCGGTGAGTGTTTATGGTGAAATACTATTTATGTATTTTCTGCTCTTTGGCAGCCACGCTCAATTTATGGCTTTTCATTGCCATGCGTAGGTTATCTGAGTATACAATTTGTATCGGGAGAATACAATCATAAGACAAACTTATCTATTCAAAGGACTTCCCGAGAAGTCAGACATTTTACGAATTCATGAATTTTGGAGCGAATTTAATGAAAGGCGTTTTAAATTTCTTGACACTCATAAACACGTGTGGATTGAGTGCAAATATAATTTAATTTTTGGTACTGAACATCACACCGTTTAAAAATGTTGGGGGTGTAAAAGTCATACAATTAAGAAAGGAAGCGACCATTCTCCCAGGCTCCTATACACAGATTCAGGAAACTAAAGCAAACGCCTTCGTAGCCTCGTAGGTATATTACTAGAAATAACACTTTCTAGCCTCTTTCTTAGCCATAGAGGGAACCTTTAATAACTTAGGTACTGAAGCTATTTATGTATGAATCTTGGACCAAGCTGGTCATTGAGGAATTTATCAGTCAATGGATAGTCTTTACGCTCACAACAAGAATTATTCAGGCAACATTTGGTGATAGTCACTTAACCAAATTCATTCATAAAGGTACACCGCACGGCGTTGTCATCTCCCCTCTATTGTGACTAACGATAATGAACAATATTTCGATGAGATTAGAAAGAGATAGGGTCAAGGTCTACGTGGATATAGTGGATGTATGTTGTTGTGCTAGTTGTGCTCTTGGAGCAAACTCGAGCAAAGCCAAGTGTTGTTTATTATGAAAAGCAAAATACCTCTCTTCACTCTTCCCCGACTTAATGCCTGAAACACAAACCTGCGTTAGTTTTTGCGTTACGTTGGAAGTGCTTCAAAGATGCGTCGAGATGGCAGACTTAAATTTATCAGCTGTTTGTACAAAATTCCACATAAATTTTCTGAAATAAAAAATTCTGCGATGCGAAGAGTCGAAACGGACACAAAAGTTCAAACCAGTACCTCTGGTGGCCGGGTACCCAATCAGGTATGAACTTTTTGTGCCAGTCAAGTGATTGTAGGACATCGTAGCAGATTTCACGAAGTGAAATGTCAATGCTTTAAGCGTTGCCTGACTATCTAAATATGTATTTTTGCGCCCCTAATACATTTATCGAGGTTTACCGGGCGCAGATCTCAATAGCATCACATCCAGCCTGGAACATGCTGAGGTGTATCTCTATTATTACCGAGACTTTAGTGTTGGATCCAAAGACCCCAGCACCTACTCCGGAAGCCTTTTTTTAACAGTCGGTATACCATACCAAACATCCTGCATCTGATACGGGTTCTTCATTACATCAGTCGACACGGTGTAATTTTTCTACCTCAAATAGCCTTTCGAATCCATACTCCCTGGCTATAACGCCCATAATAATGCAGAACACGTCCGTACTAGGAATTGAGTGAAGTATTTCCAGATGACCTCAGTGATGCCAGATTTTTGCTGAAATTCCTTATTTTTGGGGAATTTTTTGAAAATGTTCCCCATTCCATATCCGATTGTTCCCCTATTTAAATTCCTGGTAAAACACGTAAAAAAGGGATCAATTAAAACAAGGTTGTTCTCTTTTATCAATAGAATTATCAATCAGCTAACCTTTAAGTTCAGGAAACTTTTCCCAATTTTTTTTTTTCATTTTCTTTTGATCTTTTCCAGGTCTAAAGCTCCAAAATCATTTGAAAATGAATCACTATTTGTGCTTTCTGCTTGGCATCTTTCTTTTGGTTTTACTAAAATTTAATTGAAAATTATTTTATGGTCCTTTCCATTCGTATTTTAATGTAAGCACTTTTCTTATCGATTGTCTTTACTAAATAAACAATCAAAAGAACAACTCCACCTCAGACATTTTCTTTGTTTTGAAAATGTTGAGCGCCAGCGTAGTGAATCACCGAACTTTACGGCTGATTTTAAATTTGCAAAAGGGTTGAAGTCAGTGATGCAGCGCTCTAAACGCTGTAATTCTTCTTTCTTCGGTTTTTATTTGAACGGTAATTACACGAGTTCTTTTTTTTATTATGTAAAGTTAATAAATTTGCACGCATTTGGTTTTTCCTCATTTTAAGAGCACTTTTCCCCATTTTCCCCATTAATTTAAAAATTCCCCAAAATGAGGAAAAATCCCCATGTCTGGCGTCGCTGGAGTCTTTTGGTCAAATAGGAGGATGACATGGTGAAAAGTTGTACAACTTTAAAAGCTTATTGTATAAGATGGCGTGGGCAACGGTATCGAATGCTTTAGAAAAATCGAGCACGACTAAACACGTTACCTCTCAATATCTATACCATGTCGTATACCCCAAGTTACATTTAGCAACGCCGAGATGCAGCTGTGTTTTTGTCGAAAGCCTGGTGCAGGAGTGTTAGAATATTGGGATGACCCATATACTGACTTATTTGCTATTGAAGCATTTTTTCGAATGCTTTGGAAACGAAAGGTAGAATAGAGATAGACCTAAAATCCTCCCTTTTTCGACTTTTAGGTACAAAGATAAATTTTGCCAATTTCCATTGTGGGGAAAAACTCCCGTCATTAGCACGGTGTTACCATTCGCATTCGTGCAAATTTGTTTTCACCTAAGCGCATAGTATCTACACATAATAATCCATACATTTTTACTGCAAAAAATATATGCGTATGCAATAAATTATGTACCTTGCACTGAATTTATGTACCTAAGCGATTTAAGTTCGGTTTTAGAATTTGTTGTTTAAGACTGTGCTTAAATTAAATATAGGTAGGAATTTTGAATATCTTGCGGCGGCAGCTGCTTCCAGGTAGGTTTTTGTCATACCTATGTCGGTATGAGATTCATGAAAATGTATTTACGTACTCTACTGCTCTGTGCTTAGTGTATTTTTTTCCGGATTAGTTTGACTTATGAAGAAAGCAAGAATATTTTCGGAATATATTGGTTGCCGAATCTTATTCGGATGAAACCGGGCATGACCGAAATGAAAGCACTGATAGCAATGAAGAATACTTTTCTTGATCAGGAAGATCCGAATTTTGATGCTAAAATAGGCGAAAAGATAAATCCAGAACTGAATAATGAAAGTGAATATGATGATGAGAGTGACCATGATGAACAAGCGGCCATCTCTAATGAAACTTTGTTTACCAACAAAGATGGTATAAAATACAAAGCACTGCTTTCGCCCATAGTGGGACCCGTTATATAATTCGTGAATCGTCGTTAAGGGGGCCTAACCCAATTACCAAAAATCTATCGCCAGTAGATAATTTTTTTTTGTATTATGAGTTTTTCCATTAGAGATCAAATTTGTATTTTTTACAACTGAAAAGCCGAAGATTTTTATCATGAACGGAACTCCGAAGATCTCACCTAAACGGCTGTTACATGGACTTACTGATAAAAAGTTGATAGCTTTTTCTGCAATTTTGCCTGTGACGGGTTTCCAGAAATCCAACTAACAAAAAGTAAGCTAGTTTTAGAAACAGAGGTCTGTGCTTCTTTTTCGTGCAACCATGTCTGTCAACCGATTCCAAAACATCTTACGTTTTATTCGTTTTGATTGCCAGTTTATAAGAGCCATTTGCCAGTCCAAAGATAAGGCAGAAGATAAGGAGATCATCAACTCGAATCTGAGAGCCCATTTCAGGCCTATTTATATAAGTTTACTCAATGTATGCTATCAAAACTATCAAAAAATGGTATAAAGATCTTGTGGGCTTACTATGCCTTAACCTTTTATATGCTGAATGCCCAAATTTACACCGGAAAAGTAGGATTGTGAAGGTCATAATTGCTCCCAATAAAAATATCGATGATTTTCTTCACACTAAATTAGAAAAAGTAGTTTAGTAGATATTATTAACTTACGTACATAAAAAGACAAACAAGAAGAAAACATGTGAAGAACTACACTAAAAGCATTTTTTTATAATACATTTTCTGCAATAAATCGAAAATTTGATATGAGTCGAAAGCGCTTCTAGATTTGATGAAAACTCGCTGAGTTATTAGCAAATGAAAACTGAATTATCTACCCGGGTAGATACTATTGTAGAGCGGAGCGAGAAGAAGAAAACAAAAACACAGACTGGGATTAAAGGTACCCGTGACTACGTCCGCGTGGAAAAAAGTCACAATATACCCTATGTGATTGCCCGGGGTTCAGGAAGTTGATAATTAAGTATAGACTTCCAATTCCTCATATTACCTCCTTATAAATAACATTCCTGGCTTTTCTTTCTGACTCTAGGATGGCCAGGTCGTAAGGTGAACTGATTCTGAGCACGCTATGAGACAAACAATCACTCCTCAGAACCAACCATCTACTTTCAAACTCTGCTCCTGTGCTTTATTGATGGTCATGGCGTAGAAAACCTTAACGTTTGAATTCAAAGCGGTATCAGGGGAATGTGGGGGATGAAGACGCTTTCTCCCTATTTGACGCCTGCGAAAATGCTGGCTTCTATTACGTGTCTGTGCAGTCTTCAACATAAGCCATTGCACAGTGCACTCGAATCCCTCTAAGTCGAACCTCTTTTAATTCAAATTTCCCTCTAACTCGAATTCTTTCATCCTATTTTTGCATTTCCTTCAGTTTTCCTTCGAAAAGTCATACTCCAAGTCGAATTAATTCTAACTCGAATACATTCTCTAAATACAGAAGAAAACAAAAACAAAAATGTTTCCCAACTTGCAATATTATACACACATCAAACACACACAATCTCATACACAGGCTGACGAGTCACATCGGTGCGCTACCTAAAAAAAAAAATTCCACTAAAAAAATGCCAGGAGAAAAAAGTAAACAATTGCCATACCAACCGCCAAATCATCACCCTTTCCTCACACACACAAAAAAAAACAACGCAGAATAAAAGGAATGAAAAACGACTAAGCAAAACAAAAACAACACACGATCACGAACCGATGTGTCTCACTTTATTGAAAACCATCATTAAGAGGCAACGATCATTTAGAGGCAAAGAGAGAAATAAAAAAGCAACAAAAAAAAAAAGAAGGAAAAACCACCCTTAAGCAGAAGCAACACACGATCACGATTTGAGATCGATCCGATGTGCTGCTGGCTGAATGGCGCAGGTCAGTGGGTTTCTATGGTTTTCTATGGACACAAATAAATGGCTGTTTCCTTAAAAAGCATGCATTTTTAGAAATAAAAATTAAGCCTATGTGTTAATTGAATAATACAGACTAATTACTCACGAAGTTTTATGTAAATCAGTCTAGCCGTTTAGGCGATACGTGGTAACAAACATCCAAACATCCAAACTTTCACAATTATAATATTAGTAGGATTAGTAGGATAGGATAGGATAGGATAGGATAGGATAGGATAGGATAGGATAGGATAGGATAGGATAGGATAGGATAGGATAGGATAGGATAGGATAGGATAGGAAGTAGGATAGGATAGGATAGGATAGGATAGGATAGGATAGGATAGGATAGGATAGGATAGGATAGGATAGGATAGGATAGGATATGCGTTGAATGTGTACGCCAACGGCTGGAGATTCTGACTAACTGCGCGTAGCTTCTGCTCGTCCGTTTTATAGCCGGTGATTAACCGCTCGCTTAACACTATAAATGTAGGTTATGAAAGGAAATAATATGGGAAGATTAATCTAAAGAAAGAGCGGATGTAAACCATCTTACCCAACTGCATTGGATTCGATAGGAAATATGCATTTGAGTACGTCAACTCAATTCACTCCAGTGAAACAGAAACTGGGAGAAGAAAACAGAGTGGGCTGGCTATGAGGTTATAAAGAAGTTTCCTCAAATAAACAGACGATTTGTTGGAGAGACACAAACTTACTGCTCAAGTCAGCACCCACCCAGTTATTGGCTTTAGATTTACCGATTCCAATAGCTCGCAAGATCCTCCACAGCATTTTACCGTTCACAGATAGGCCTAGTCGTAAAGAAAAAACTCCTGTTTTAGTTTTACGTATTTCCATCGAAACTCTGTTACGCACCGAGCGGTATAGATAATAAAGTTCTTCACAGCGGAAGCGCTTCCAATGTCTATAAGCTGCGTCACGTTGAGGCATGAGTGCACCTATTCTGTTAGAGAACCAAGCGTTAGTGTTTATATTTATCGTGATTGTTTTAGTTCTTACAGAAACATGCTCATTGTATGACGCTCTCAGATATTCGTTAAGAAAGTCAACCTGGGAGGATGCTGCTGGGAGATGGTATATCATATTCCAGTTTACTCCACGAATACTTTTCTCTAGGCCTGGGAGATCGATGCCTTTAAAATTACGGTACTGAAAAGTTCTAGCAGATACAGTAATGGAAAAATAAAACGTCAACTAGATGAGATCGTGCTTAGAGTAAACTGGAACAGAAAGCAAGCTATAATGTAGTACATTTTTTATATCACTAACGAAGAAAACATAAAGTAGCGTTGATATATGACCAGAAAAGTGGATAAGTTCAGTGGTATTAAAGGAGAGTAAAATAAGTCCAATCATGTTATCAACCAGGTGATTTTCGATTAAGGTGTTGCTATTGAAGTCTCTGCATAAAATTATATTAGTGAATGTAATGCAAATTTGTTCAAGGGTGGCTAGCAAAGGGAAACTATTGATGTTCCGATTTGGTCGGTCGACGGTACCCCTCAAAAGCTTTTCACCTTCATTGCTAACAATCTCTTCGAATACATGTTCAATTTCGGTATCAATCCGCGATGAACACAGCAGTCTGCAACTAATACCATCTCGAATATACAGAGCAACAGCTCCACCGACAGCACCAACTCTATCAGACCGGAAACATTAAAAACCACTTAGCCGAGACATTTCATCATTCATATTATCTGTGAGCCATGTTTCGGACACACATATTATGTATAATGTTTAACCCAGATTTCTCGAAAATATCCCGAAAATCCTCAATTTAAGCCAACAGGCTCTGCGGGTTAAAATGACAAATGTGCAAACCGTTTGTCTGCCAAGGCATTCATTACAATATGTGCGTTAATTATTTACATGACTAAAATTAAAGTTTAAACCGAAAACAAGAATAAATACACAGCAATGTTTAACAAAAAAAAATATAAGGGAATATATGTTAGGTATACATGTAATTGTACTTTAAAAACAAATGAAGTTACTCTTATAATAAACTAGTGGCCCTCCCCGGCTTTGTACGGGTACAATTAAGTTATTTGATTATTGGTTTTGGGTATGTTTCGCTTTATTTTCGGCAGCGTCTTCCAGACGAATTTGTTGACAATCCGAGGGGCTTGCACGGAATTCGGGCGTGACAAATCGCTCAAACAGGACGATGCTATTCTTGTAAATTGGCTTTCTATTGCCATCAAAGCTCGGCTGCCTTATATTTAAAACTAGTGAATGACTGCCGCAACGAGGTTGCCTACATGGCTGATCCGTTTAAGATTATACTGCACTGTGTTTCAGGGCGCAGTGACATAAAAGGAAAAAAGCCTGCGGATGAACCAACCAGGCAAGGCTCAGCTCTAAACGGTTCACTCGCGGTAAGGTTCCAACAACGCGCTCGGAGCAGTTTAAGGTCAAATCTACTCACCCTTTCTGCAGAAGGGCAACCTCCAATGGAAGAGACTAACCAACTGCGGCACACCAAGTAGGATATAGCCCAGCTACGATAAAACAAAGGCAAAATATCTCCTAAACAGAACCTGCACATACACATGTATGTATATTCGGCGAAATTCAGGATACCACACAGCCCCACTGTCGCAGTTGCAAAAACGAAAACGAGAAGAAGACACTTTTCCATTTCCTCCGCAAATGTCCGGCAATAGGAAGAGCCGCTCAACAACAACGCTCGACGACCTCAGCGACATCTCGGGTGAAAATTATTTTTATTAAATTCTTATCTAAACCAACCAAAATTGACTTTGACTCTCCCAGACATCCCAAACCTGAAAGGATTCCACCGCATTAAAAGATACTGATGAACTTGTAGGCCTTAGAAGAACATGAAGAGTAAGACATTCCGTAATCTCGAGATGAAAACCCATTTTAAGAAAGCAAGACATACATAGATAGGTAAGATTCAATTCTGTTTCGAAAGCAATTATTGATTTAAAATACCAAACATATCTATTAACACACAAACGCACGCAAAGGACACTGCCTCAATTATATTTTAATTCAAATGAATCAAATAAATTGAAATTTGATTAGAATCCTTGTATCCAGTAAAGAATGAGGGCGACAAGGACACAGTAGTGCTTGTGTGCATGCCAAATTCTGTCAGTTAAATTCTCATCCTCCTCAAGCATTCCCTCTGGCTTATAAATGCAAACCGTATAGGAACAGAGACAAAACTTTAAAACAAAAAATAAACACGTTTTTAAGGATTTAATGAAGAAATTTCCAAGAATTCAAAGAAACTATCGCCAGAAGGAGAGGCAGATGAACAAGCTCGATGGAGGCGCACTTAAATCACAGATTTCCATTAACTCGAAAACCTATTTTGCAATTTTTGAAGGGCAGCCTTCTGGCAGTGTTACCCTCCCATTGCCTTTATTATGCTGGAAAGCGAATGTACCTTAAATAGCTATCAGCAGTACTGTTTATTCAAGTGAATCGTCCTTCCCCCTCCGTACCGATAGTAAAACAGAAATAATACAAATTGAGTTCTTTTTTCTGGCCTTGATTTACTCGTAGATGTGCGATGTACAATTTTTCCTGGTGACGTTTGCCCATCTCGCCCAAGACAAATTGTATCCCTCTCGTGATCATAATCGTTAGCTACTCGTACCTCAAAATCCCCACTTCGTACACCCTACTGAAATGAGATTTTATTTTTTCCTCCCTAGATGAATTCCAGATTGTCAGCAGAATTACTTTTTTCCTATCCGGATATTTTGAGCTTTATTAGCCAAAGAGCAAGTACGAGTCGACGGGCAGAAAAGGTTCTTAATTTGCTTAGCGAGTGGGACTGGCACCGCAGGGCAAACAAATACATACATATGTATGCAATATTGGTCGTCAACTTATGGACGATGAGCGTACCGGACTATGTATAATAGCGGTACTCGAACTCGAACTTATTGGTTCTACTTCTTAGGTACCGAGGACTGTTCAAGTGTATAAAATCGGCTTAAGGTTCCGGTTGCCTTTGCGATGATAAAGTTGACATTCCCATGCCTTTGGAAAGCTTCTGATGTTGAAATGTTTTCTGGTTAATCATGTCCGGCTGGGAAGCCTTTTCAAATTGCATACCTTTTTTTCGTCCATCCATCCGTCCTCGTTAAATAGATTAGCATATGTATGTATGTTATGTATATACATACATACATATGCTAATCTATTTCTCTCTATAAGGACGAAAAATGATCAATGATAATCCTATTCTGGTGGATTAGATTCTCCGGAATATTCCAAGCAGGATGTTTGCATTCATTTGCATATGAATTTGATGTAACAACGGAACATAGGATGGAAATGTGGGCTCGAAGACAGTGAGCTGATAATGCATATGCGAACAATATCAATAATTAGGAATCTGTTGCACTGTTGTGGCTTTCGAGTTACTTGGTATAACCCTAAATTTGATAGTGTTGTATGCAAATGAGGACATAACATAATAATCCCTCGATATCCATTCGAGCGTTTCGAACATGGGGAACTGTTGAATGTGGATTTAGATTGAAATGAATGTATTAGGACTTGAGATGTACATATGTATGTACTTAAACAGAATGATCTTAATACGTCTATTGTTGGCTGGGTGCTAATACATCGAAAGCTATACGAGATTGGCATTTATAGTACCTTATGAGCTGCAATAATATACGACTTAGGAAGTGCCGAAATTCTAGTAAACAAGTTAAAAGGAATTGTTCAAAAGCCGATACGTAGAATAGTCCGGACTTATCCGTGGCTGATTCGATTTTATCATCAAATTATGAGCACTGTTATTAGAACTCAGTCTCCAAATTGTATAATATGAAGTAGGTCATGCAAATTTGCAGCAGACCGTAAAATAAATAAGTAGATTTTAGTATATTCGAGTTCACTCATCAGTATTGAATTACATATATACATATGTAAGCGAGATATGTTTTGTACATGGATTTCTTGCCTGTAAACCAGTAGGTACGTAGGTTTGTGTTCTCCACATTAATTAATACTCTTAGGAACTTGATCTCATGTTATTTTAGAAAGACCAAACAAATTGAGTGACTGAGGATAAAAAGACATTACAGTGTACTCTCTGCTTACGGACACCTTTCATAACTAACGGTTGGGGCTGCCACAGTTTACGGAACTCC
Organism: Matsumyia berberina; assembly: GCA_917880715.2. Taxonomy (NCBI): domain Eukaryota; kingdom Metazoa; phylum Arthropoda; class Insecta; order Diptera; family Syrphidae; genus Matsumyia; species Matsumyia berberina. Next base: position 94,792,158 of record OU862870.1, read on the forward strand.
AAATGCGTTCTCTATGTCTACGTTATAGCGAAACTTTTTTGGTTGATATCATCACAAAAGAAACTTCAAACCGGAATGACCGCAATTCGAAAACTTACCCAAATATTTGAAACTGTACTTAAACAATTTAATTAAAAAAAAACTTTTTAAAGAACACATTAGAAAATTTTATTCGGTTTTAATTACTCGTTAAAAAGTGCTTAAATTGCGCTAAAAATGGGTTTCATATTCTTTCCAAAGCAACCAGAGACATTTTAAATTTGATGCAGTTTGAACTAAAGGGTTTTTCAATAGGGACGCTACAAAAGTAGAGCGACAAGGACAGCAAACGACGCCATATTTTTCTTGCGGTTTTTTGACATTTCTCTTCAGTAAGGTCTGCCATTTCATAATGGAAAGATATACGAGCCAACAACGAGTCGAAATTATTAAAATTTACTACCGAAATTCGGAGTCAGTGGCCTCAACGTTAAGAGCGCTACGTCCAATTTATATTCGTCATAATTTCTGGCTGGATGGCTTCGTCAATAAACGAAATATGCGCTATTGGTCAGGAAGCAATCCACACGTACTCCATGAGTCATCATTGCATCCCGAAAAAATTACGGTTTGGTGTGCTTTAAGGGCCGGCGGCGTCATTGGGCCGTACTTCTTCCGTGATGATCAAGACCGGCACGTTACTGTGAATGGGGATCGCTACCGTTCAATGATAACCGAATATTTTTGGCCCCAATTGGATGATATGGACTTGGAGGACATGTGGTTCCAACAGGACGGCAAAAGTAATTTATGTATTTATGGCGCCACAAGCCACACAGCGAATGTCACAACCAATTTATTGGAAACCAAGTTTGGAGAACGTGTTATCTCACGAAATGGTCTAGTCGCTTGGCCGCCTCGGTCGTGCGATTTGACGCCGTTAGACTATTTCCTGTAAGGCTACGTCAAGTCTATGGTCTATGCCAACAAGCCAGCGACGATTGATGAACTTCGTACGAATATCGAACGTGAAATTGCAGCAGTATCGGCCGATTTATGCTTGAAAACCGTCGAAAATTGGGTTCGACTTCTGCAAGCGTGCCCGTGGTGGCCATGCAAAAGAAATCGAGTTCCATACATAATGGCATCGAACGTAACGTGACGAACGTCACAGGAATAAAGAATTTCATTGATATCCAAAACCGTTCTTGTTTTATTAAAAAAAACTTTTGTAGGGCTCTTATTGAAAAACCCTGTAGTTAAAGGTCGTCAGATATCTTATATAAAAGTTTTCTAAACTATTGCACACCCAGCTTTTTTAAAATGCATTCACTTTTTATAAATAAACAAAATGATGTTGGTTTGTTGCTTGCTAGATAAAAATCCTTCTTGTATTTGATGATGGAGAGTGCACACACACGATAACAACCAACAAAAAGCAATAGATTGTGGTTAACCCTAGAAACAATTTTGCGAATAACCAATTCACTCTATTTTCAATAATTCACACCAACTAAAATTTCCACGAAAAGTGACGATGTCTTTCTCGCTCTTTCAGATTCTTCGACAAAGTTAAAACACAAATTTTAAGGATTTAGATGAGATTTATTGTTCCTCGAAAGCACCACAAATATATTGTACATATCCCAACCCGAATCGAACAGCTACAATCAATGCTTAACACAATCCACTGAATTGTTTCCAACACTCACATATGCGCCTTACCGCTTTACATCTTCTCTTCCCCGGAAGCACCACCAGCAGCAAGAGCATCCTTGCCAGATGGCGACGTGAAATAGGAGCCCGTTGGCTCGATTGGAACCAATCTTTCGACTGGCTCCTGTTTGGGAGGCGCTGGGGCACTTATAGTGAGGATTCCATCTGAAGACAATGTAGATACCACAGTGGCCGGATCATAGCCCCGAGGTAATCTGTATTTTCTAATAAACTCTCGACTTATACAAAACGGTCCCGTATCACGGTCGTGATCCCGCTGCTGTTTACCTTCGAGAATAATGGTCTCGTTAAGGGTTTTGATTGTAATTTCTTCCGATTTGAAATGGTGTACATCCATGATGACTTTGAAGCCGTTTTTCTGGTCGACAGTCACTTTGCTAGTCAGACAACTGCGATGGCACCATGGATCCCATTTCGAATGATGGCGACGATGGAATAAATCACAGACGCTGCTGTTGAAACTGCAGTGATGATGGAAAAATTCCTTCTCCCAATCCCAATCCCAATCGTGGTGGAACCAATCGTCCCAACAAGTGGGAAGTAGTGACATTTTGTTGGGCTCTTCGCTTTAGTTTTGGGGACGGGAACAGTGTAGTATTCACTTCACGTGCTAGAACTGCACTGAATTTGTGAAATGACTTTCTGCATGTTTGGATTTCTTTGTTCTATTTTTATCAGAAGTATTGCGCACAAAATTGTCGTGTCGTAGGTTGCTAACATGTGCGGTGGTTGAAAGAAAGTAGTTGTCACTCCTATGTTATCGACTTAAATTGGAACAAGCAGGGTTGTGAAACATTTTTATGTTATCTAGATTCGTGAAGTAAAACTTTTTTATCCACGATTAGAATAATTTCGTTCGATAGCGTCACGAAAAACAACAGTAAGAGAAAGGTCTAACTCCTAGTTCCTTCTTCACACCCCTTTGTTTTTAATAACACTTTGTATGAGCCGCGGCATGAATTCCACCAATTTCTGAATAGTTTGTTTAGAAAACCTGTCCCATTCGGTCTGTATTTCAGTTCCAAGCTCGTTTAAGTATGTGGGCGGACTTTCGTATCCCAGATGTGGTCGTTTAACAATGGCCCACATACATATTTTCTATCGGATTCATATCCGCACTTTATGCGGGCCTTCGGCAAGTTGAAGAACCAAAAATGGGTTCATTCTTAGTGGTACTTTCCTCCAATTAAAGCACCCCTAAGTTATTAGGCAACCTCCACTTTGTTTACCTGCGGCATTAACTTGTGAATGAGAACTCCTTCCTCTAGTCCATGTTAGAATTATTCTTTGCCATCAGACTGGCTTTACTTAGTCCCGCCAGACAATATAACTCTCTTCCTTTCTTTTAGCGTCCAATATGTATGGTCTTTAAGAAAGCCGTTTTTCCCGGCTTGATTGTCGATACAGGACCGATTTGTGTAAATACTCGTCTGGCAATGCATACACTGCCATCTTCATTTGTAACTTTGGAGACAGCCTTTCTACTTAGTCTTTCCGAGGATCTTTCCCATTACACGAGTATCGCTATGTGATAACCACCGAGTTTTTTCACCTCAATTTTTAAAAGGAATACAATTTTTCCTTTTGTGGACCATAAGTACTGTTCTCTGACTTGTTTTGCATTGTTATATATTACGAAACAATGTTATTCTCAATGTCAGTTTTAACTTTTGTCCCTTAAAAACTTGTATAAAAAGTATTGTAATATCCGCTGTGCTTTTTTTTCTTTACAAAATGCCTTAAAACAACGAGCCGCTGGCTACAGTTGCGGATTACTATTAATAGTCAAACTTTCACGACCTGTATCTTAGCCCACAGTTACAACTAAAAAAAGAACTTTCTGGTAGAAGCCGCAAGAGGTAGGTGGATTTCGTATATCATCGTTAAGGCTTCTGTTCTGATGGCGGGAACAAAATGGCGGACGAAAATTTCCACTTTAAGAATGAATTTGTACTCATTGCCTCGAAATGTGTAAGGATTTCCAATTTTAACGAAATCGGAGCATTTTTGAAGAAATACAAGATGGCGGATCCAAGATGGCGCCCAAATTCGTAGCAGGCGGATTCTGGTGACTGTTATCTGCTATAATACTCGTATTAAAAAATCCAAACCGGAAGAAAGAATTTATTTGAGCTGTGAATTGTACCATTCGAGACATAAAAAGGGGCGTAACCCGCCCCCCTCTCAATCAATTACGCCCATCTACGAACTTGGCCGAGCTATTCACCATACGAACGTGTATACCAAATTTTATTTAAATCGGTTCATAATTGCGGCCTCAATCGTGTCCACAAGAATCCGTTATATTGCATATACATATGTATATATACATATATATGTATATATATATATAAACATATATATATATACATATATATACATATATATGTATATATATATATACATATAATATATATATATATACATATAACATATATATGTATATATATGTATATATATATATGTATATGCAATATAACGGATTCTTGTGGACACGATTTTATTTTTTGTGCGTTGTAATTAGGACGATAATGAATGTGATGATTAACTGCTGCTTTAAGGGACTGGTGGAAGATATTTTCTGCTTCTGTGTTTTTCTAGGAAGGGTTGAAATTTTATCCGTACATAATGTATTTGACTGATTTGGAAACGAATCTTTTGGTTGCAACCAAGCTACGTCATTTCAACGTCAGACGGTTGTCATACATATCATCTATTACACATAATTACTTCAGTCGCATATATGTACATATGTATGTATGTAGCAAATAAAATGATGTTGACAATTTATGAAACCCATTGCGCATAAAAATATGTACATACATAGATATGTATGCACACATGTAGATTTTTACATACATATCTTATAATCGGGTGCCACAATTGTACAATTTTTAACGTTTTAATCGGCAACATACATGCATGCATACCTACATATGTATGTATGTTTGTTATCCTCGATATGGAGATATTCCACATCCATTGCAAATAGTGCTTAGTAAATCGCATACACATGATATGTATGTATGTATGTTATCGATTCAGAAATATGGAACAAATTTGTGTGGGCATGCATAAGTGAGCAATCACATTATATGCGATTAATGCGATCGATACAACAATTTGAATTGTGCGCCAGCATAGCATAATATACCAATGAACAAAAAACAAAACCCACCCTTAAATAAAACTATGCCTATGGAATATTTCCTTCTGCACACGACGACCGAAATAAATAAAAAAAAAAATACCAGCACGCACAAACATGAACGCCGCTTGAGCACTGATAGTGGCAATGGTCTCCACTGATCGTGTTCGCGATTGCGCTTAAATAATATTTGTTTTATGTTATAACTTTTCTTACAGAAAACGTACAAAGATGATATATATATCAATGGCTTTGTTAATAAAAGCTCTAAACAGGTATGTAAATTTAATTACAAGCTGTTTTGTGAAAGTCGAGAAAAATAGAGATAACTTACCAGAAAATGCAATTATTTTAAATAAAAGAATTTGTTTTGTTTATTTATATATAGAAACTATCAGTTAGAAGCGTGCTGAAACTATAGGAAGAAACTGCATTTGAATCCGTTCAGTAGATTCGAAGATTTTTTGTCACATACGAAAATACATCAGATCAGAAATTTGTATTTTATAAATATAAGTGAAGTGATAAGTGATATGTATATATGTACATACTAGCTGGTACCCGCGACTACGTCCGCGTGGAAAAAAGTCACAATATACCCTATGTGATTGCCCGGGGTTCAGGAAGTTGATAATTAAGTATAGACTTCCAATTCCTCATATTACCTCCTTGTAAATAACATTCCTGGCTTTTCTTTCTGACTCTAGGATGGCCAGGTCGTCAGGTGAACTGATTCTGAGCACGCTATGAGACAAACAATCACTCCTCAGAACCAACCATCTACTTTCAAACTCTGCTCCTGTGCTTTATTGATGGTCATGGCGTAGAAAACCTTAACGTTTGAATTCAAAGCGGTATCAGGGGAATGTGGGGGATGAAGACGCTTTCTCCCTATTTGACGCCTACGAAAATGCTGGCTTCTATTACGTGTCTGTGCAGTCTTCAACAGAAGCCATTGCACAGTGAACTCGAATCCCTCTAAGTCGAACCTCTTTTAATTCGAATTTTCCTCTAACTCGAATTCTTTCATCCTATTTTTGCATTTCCTTCAGTTTTCCTTCGAAAAGTCATACTCCAAGTCGAATTAATTCTAACTCGAATACATTCTTTAAATACAGAAGAAAACAAAAACAAAAATGTTTCCCAACTTGCAATATTATACACACATCAAACACACACAATCTCATACACAGGCTGACGCGTCACATCGGTGCGCTACTTAAAAAAAAAATTCCACTAAAAAAATGCCAGGAGAAAAAAGTAAACAATTGCCATACCAACCGCCAAATCATCACCCTCTCCTCACACACACAAAAAAAAACAACGCAGAATAAAAGGAATGAAAAACGACTAAGCAAAACAAAAACAACACACGATCACGAACCGATGTGTCTCACTTTATTGAAAACCATCATTAAGAGGCAACGATCATTTAGAGGCAAAGAGAGAAATAAAAAAGCAACAAAAAAAAAAAGAAGGAAAAACCACCCTTAAGCAGAAGCAACACACGATCACGATTTGAGATCGATCCGATGTGCTGCTGGCTGAATGGCGCAGGTCAGTGGGTTTCTATGGTTTTCTATGGACACAAATAAATGGCTGTTTCCTTAGAAAGCATGCATTTTTAGAAATAAAAATTAAGCCTATGTGTTAATTGAATAATACAGACTAATTACTCACGAAGTTTCATGTAAATCAGTCTAGCCGTTTAGGCGATACGTGGTAACAAACATCCAAACAGCCAAACTTTCACAATTATAATATTAGTAGGATAGTAGGATAGGATAGGATAGGATAGGATAGGATAGGATAGGATAGGATAGGATAGGATAGGATAGGATAGGATAGGATAGGATAGGATAGGATAGGATAGGATAGGATAGGATAGGATAGGATAGGATAGGATAGGATAGGATAGGATAGGATAGGATAGGATAGGATAGGATAGGATAGGATAGGATAGGATAGGATAGGATAGGATAGGATAGGATAGGATAGGATAGGATAGGATAGGATAGGATAGGATAGGATAGGATAGGATAGGATAGGATAGGATAGGATAGGATAGGATAGGATAGGATAGGATAGGATAGGATAGGATAGGATAGGATAGGATAGGATAGGATAGGATAGGATAGGATAGGATAGGATAGGATAGGATAGGATAGGATAGGATAGGATAGGATAGGATAGGATAGGATAGGATAGGATAGGATAGGATAGGATAGGATAGGATAGGATAGGATAGGATAGGATAGGATAGGATAGGATAGGATAGGATAGGATAGGATAGGATAGGATAGGATAGGATAGGATAGGATAGGATAGGATAGGATAGGATAGGAAAGGATAGGATAGGATAGGATAGGATAGGATAGGATAGGATAGGATAGGATAGGATAGGATAGGATAGGAGTAGGATAGGATAGGAAGGATAGGATAGGATAGGATAGGAAGGATAGGATAGGAAGTAGGATAGGATAGGATAGGATAGGAAGTAGGATAGGATGTATATACATATATATATATATATACAGTGTTGGAAAAAGTAATAGAAACAAGATGAAGAGCAATATTAAACTAATAATTGTCGCTCGTAATTACGACTCTCATTGAGACCCCTTCGGCACAAGAATACTACCTAACAGTACATTCAAATAGTGCAGTCGTTTGGTTTTTTTTACAAGTTTGTTTTAGCCTGAATGAAAAAAAATACAGGTCAGAGGGTACCTAATTCAGCCTGGAAAAAATAATAGAAACAAAGGATTATCGCAGTGATTCTTTAGGGAAGGACATTTTGGTTTTATTTCAAATAGTCGAAATTTGTTGAATCTGATATTAAAGTGTAATTAGGAAAAAGATTAAAGCTGTCGAATCGAAAGTTTTTTAAAAATAGGTCGTAGGGTCCACTGCGGCAATTCTGAAAGAGTTTTGATAAAAAATGCAAGAAATGACGGCAATACAATGGACAAAATAGCTCAGATAATAAGTTATTCTAAAATGAAGATCCTTACGGCCCTCCATTTTGATCCCAAAGAAAATACAAGTGGCAGAAAATGAAATTTAACATCTCGGTTTGGCAAAAAGGTTGTACGTCATTGAAAAATTAAAGCCTTTTCTTCTTCGGAGTAACTTGGAAATGAGTCAAACTCACCTGCAACAAGTCGTTCAATCATCTAAAGCTTAATCGAAGCAAAATAAATGGAAAGAGGCCCAATAAGCGACCCTTATCTAAGTAAGAGGAACATACAAAAAGACTTACTGATGCCAACAGATACATCTACCCTAAAAACTCGAGCAAAGTCTATTGGTCGAGTAAAATTAAGGTCAATTTGTTCAGATTTGATGAAAAAATTAAAAAAAGGCAACTAATAAATTCCAAATTTGGCCCAAAATATACAAAAATAAGGAATAGTTTTAAACCAATCAAATTACTCTAACATAATGACCTTCACGGTCCCCCGATGTAAACTGCAAGGAGCACTTATGGGACATTCTAAAATGCAAGATAGAGGACTTTAAAGGCGAAAAGGAAAAAAAATTTCAGTCCAAGATACAACATGTATGGCAGTCCATACCATCACTTACCTGTGCCTCATAAGTTTGTTCTATGAAGCTAAGATGTCAAGCAGTGATTAACCGTAATGAAGCTACAACCAAGTACTGATAGTAGATTGGGAACTTTCAATGTTAAGTAGTTCATAGCATAAAAAAATAAAAATTTTGTTTCTATTATTTTTTCCAGGCTAAAATCGTCAAAAAACAGAATTTGATTTTTTTTAGCGTTATTTTTGTTTTCCATTAACAAAATTCATATTCGTTAGTACAATGATAATACAAGGAACCAACAAATACATATATCTTTCGTTAACCATTGCCTACAAATACTTCATATTTTAACAGCGCAAAGTTCAAAACAAGCTTGTTTCTATTATTTTTTCCAACACTGTATATATGTAGATATGTATATATATATATAATTTTTTTAACGGAGTATGAGGTTAGTGTTTGCTATGATAGCGAAGACGAATGGCATTAAACATTTTTGAAAGTCGCGTCATGAGGACCTCTGCAATAGGTGGTATTTTTATGAAATCCACCTAAAAAAATGGTAAAACACTTGTTTATTTATTTCTGCTGTAGAATGTACCCACCCAATTTAAATTTGTTTTCATACAATTTGGAACACAATGTAACACCCTGTAGGACCTGAATTTCAAAAAATCCCGTCTTATTGGGTGTTTACGCCAATAAGGGTAACCACTGTCAAAATTTCATGTTTCTACCACTAGCAGTTTGGGCTGGGCGTTGATGAGTCAGTCAGTCACACTGACCGTATTACAAATTTGGCAATAACATTTGCATTTTATTTATCCAGTATTATCTCGTTCGTAACCGAACGTTTGCGGAGGTAGAGGTGGCGGGTTAATTTTGATACAAAGAACATTCTCCATAGCTGTTAAAATAAAACCGAGTAACCGTTACTTCCTGGGTCCTTTGTATTATTGATGGAACGAAAACAGTTTGCATTGATCAGTTTTACGTTAAGGCCGGCTTTTGTAGCATTATAAAACTAAACAATAGACGGTTTTTGTGTTCTGTTGCGTCTGTAGTATAACAGCCTTATTTCTCTTTGGTATGTAGATATGATCCCAGAGTTCCTTGGTTATGAAAGCCTAAAATTGTAGTCAAAACCTTTCTTTGGTTGGAAGGCAGCAAGTTCTTCGGAACAGATCTTTACCCTTTCAGGACTCAAATAAAATAGTTACACATGTGACTGAATCGTTTGACGAAACCAATACTTGGATTTTGCACGCCAAGTTGGTTAAAGTCTCCTTCTACTTGCGTGCGTCACCTGAGTCGCGGTCTTCCTCTACTACGCCGTCCCTTGGGTGTGGATTCGAAGATTTTCCGTGCCGGAGCATTGGCGTCCAATCGCTCTACATGACCCAGCCACCTCAGTCGTTGGACCTTCATTGGCTAAGTCGATCTCGCTGTATAGCCGACTCTTGTTAACATAGAGTGCAGCATTTGTTTTGCCTGAGTTCACTGGCCTTTTTGAACTTGGAGTAGTTGAGCTTCGTCAAATTCTCATACAGTCGCACAAATTGATTTCTGTCGAAACCAAGGTCACCATGAGTAATGGTTCTTGATTGCTGCATGAGGCAATTTCATTATGCTTGACGACTTCTTCGTTGGTGTATTGCGGAAATTATCGGCAGGCTTAAATGACTTCTGGTTGAGTGTTGTGCCCAACTTTTGGAATATGTCCGTGATGTTTTCATGTTTCGTGTAGGCAGACTCTGAAGACTTCCAGCTAGGGTTTGTCTATTAAATACATCAATTTGTTCTCTAGAAGGTACGTTGTCATTCTCGTAAGTTTGTACCTGCATTATGGCCAATTGTTCCTGGAGATAGATGCTCTCCAGGAACAGTTGTTGCACTAAACTTCTAAATTCGTGATTCTATTGCTATACACGAACACGAGTATTGATTGGTTGAAGGAGTTTTACCGGTTATTGAATATTTGTTCAACTGCCTTAATTTTAGCGATGTTTAAACGGTAGATACATATGTGCATTTAAGAGGACACAAGCGTCCACAGGTTTTCTTAAACCAACCTCTGTCTACCAATTCCTACTTTCACCTCCTCGGGGTGAACACTGGGTGCCTAGTACCTCAACTGAAGACAGGGCTTTCACCGTTATGGAAGTTTGTTGGTGGCAGCTGACGAGGGATGGGGGAGAGAGGAACCGAAGCCTGCAAGGATGAACAAGGGAACATCGTAGTAGAATCGTTGTCGATACTGAAGATATGGAAGAATTATTCCTGCAGACTGTTTAACGGCGACAATGAATCAAATCCAGCTGTAAGGCAGTATGTACCATTCAACCTGAACGAAGAAAACCAACAATCCCGTCCACCCGACCTGGATGAAGTGAAGATAGCCTAGCTGCCGAGCTGTTCAAAGCGGCAAATGATTAGTTGGTAAGAACATGCAGCAACTCATCTGTAAAATATGGTCAGAGGAAAGTATGCCCGATAAATGGAACCTAAGCATTGCTTGCCCGATTCTCAAGAATGAAGACCCTCTGAACTGCGCCAACTATAAGGGCATCAATCTTCTTAACATCGCTTACAAGATCTTATCTGCCATGTTGTGTGATATTCAAGGATTGTTGTCATCTTAGATATGTCGGTAGCATCAAGGACCCTGAAAGTTGAAGCTATTCGTATTAATTATTCGGACTAATTATTCGGACGTGGGCGCCGTGGCTCAGTAGTTAGTGCGTTGGACTGCTGACCGAGCGGCGTGGGTTCAAGCCCCAGCCAGGAAAACACCAAACATTTTTCGCGGCACCACCTCTCGTCGGGGAATGACAAGCCTCCGGGAGTATAATTTGTCATGAAAGAGCTTCTCACCTCGCCGTTCGGAGTCGGCAATAAATTGTAGGTCCCTTCCATTCATGCGAAAAATGTAACACGCACAGCATGAATGGTTGCGAGAAGCTAGGCCTTGGCTCATCCCGAGCTGTCGCGCCAGCTATTATTATATTATAATTATTCGGACTGTGTTGGAGACTAATAAGCTTCTAAATATGGGTTTGAGATGCAATTCCTCATCCTTATATTCTACATCTTAAACGCGATATTGCTGTGGTTGTGGTTTTTAAGTTTGTTAATATGTTCTTGCCATATAAAGTAAAAAAACAAATAAATAGCTGGCGCGACAGCTCGGGATGAACCAAGGGCTAGCTTCTCGCAACCATTCATGTTGTACGTGTTTCACTTTTCGCACGAATGGAATGGACCTATAATTTATTACCGACTCCGAACGCCGAATTGAGAAGCTCTTCCATGACAGATTATACTACAGCAGACTTATCATTCCGTGACGAGAGGTGGTGCCGCGAAAAATGTTCGGTGGATATGGCTGGGGCTTGAACCCACGCCGCTCGGTCAGCAGGCCGAGGCACTAACCACTGAGCCATGGCGACCACATGCCATATAAAGTGATTATCAAAAATGATTCCAAATAATGTATTATTTATTACCATTTTAACTAATTGCTTCACGCCTTCTTGAAGTTGGACAGGAATCATTTCGAGCGAAAATATTTTTGGTCAATTCAGGCTACTGTGGTGTGCGCACGTGAATCAACTTTGTCTTCTCAGCGTTAATTGTCAAAACCTAACGCCTGAAGCCATTCGTCAACAACCTGATCGGTTCATATCAATGTGGCTTTAGGCTAGCAAAGTCCATCATCGACCAAATATTCACACTGCAGCAGATCTTGAATATAACCCAGAAACTTCAAAATGATACGCACCACCTTTCAAACCATTTAAAGGCCGCTTATGACAGTATCTATAGAGACGCCCTGCCCTGTGGTGTATATGACTTGTACAAACTGTTTTATCTTCTTGGAAATGAGTGGTAATGAACTTATGGGTCAGTATAATGTAGGTAGCATCCTTGCCTGGTTTTGTAATAGCAGTTATTTTTGATACCTTCCAAAATTTTGGAATGTAATTTAGTCTAAAGAAAGCATTAAAGATACCTATTTCTTAGGTATTTGATTGCGATGTCCGGTAATTTAATCATGTCATAATTTTTTGGTATTTAATCGTTTGTCAAGAAAATACTTTATTACGGTTTTGTCTAGTATTTTTATTGTATAGTTCGCTAAAATATTGACAAATGATTTCTTAAAATACATACCTATTTTGCTAGAGTTTGCGCTTTGTTTGAATTGGTCCTACACCACGTATTGTCAAGTTGTAGTACGGGCGGTAGGTAGACGATAGCCTTTTTAAGTTTCTTGTTTAGCTGCCATAGTGAGTAGTTTGTTAGTCTTGTCGTTGAAAAGACTTTGTTATTGTCATCAATATGATTCGTTTTCAAAAATTCATTTAATTCTTAAGTCTTTAGTGTATTTGTTAAGTTTTGCCTTGTCAAGTAGTAATCTGGTAGCTTGCCATATTTTTCGTAGCTTCCGTTTGTACAGGGTTTTTCAATAAGAGCGCTACAAAAGTTTTTTTAAATAAAACAAAAACGGTTTTGGATATCAATGAAATTCTTTATTCCTGTGAAAGTACGTTCGATGCCATTATGTATGGAACTCGATTTCTTTTGCATGGCCACCACGGGCACGCTTGCAGAAGTCCAGACGCTGAACCCAATTTTCGACGGTTTTCAAGCATAAATCGGCCGATACTGCTGCAATTTCACGTTCGATATTCGTACGAAGTTCATCAATCGTCGCTGGCTTGTAGACATAGACCATAGACTTGACGTTGCCCCACAGGAAATAGTCTAACGGCGTCAAATCGCACGACCGAGGCGGCCAAGCGACTGGACCATTTCGTGAGATAACACGTTCTCCAAACTTGGTTTCCAATAAATTGATTGTGACATTCGCTGTGTGGCTTGTGGCGCCGTCCTGTTGGAACGACATGTCCTCCAAGTCCATATCATCCAATTGGGGCCAAAAATATTCGGTTATCATTGAACGGTAGCGATCCCCATTCACAGTAACGTGCCGGTCTTGATCATCACGGAAGAAGTACGGTCCAATGACGCCGCCGGCCCATAAACCACACCAAACCGTAATTTTTTCGGGATGCAATGATAACTCATGGAGTACGTGTGGATTGCTGTCTGACCAATACCGCATATTTTATTTATTGACGAAGCCATCCAGCCAGAAATTATGACGACCATAAATTGGACGTAGCGCTCTTAACGTTGAGGCCACTGACTCCGAATTTCGGTAGTAAATTTTAATAATTTCGACTCATTGTTGGCTCGTATATCTTTCCATCATGAAATGGCAAACCTTACTGAAGAGAAGTGTCAAAAAACCGCAAGAAAAATATGGCGTCGTTTGCTGTCCCTGTCGCTCTACTTTTGTAGCGTCCCTATTGAAAAACCCTTTATAACGCTAATAAAGCGAGTTTTTGCTTTCCCCATTTTCCATCTAAGCCTTTTCTCTTTCGGCTCTTGAATTTTCCCCTATTTTTGCCAAACATTTTTGGATACATTGTATGACTGATTTATGGAATTAGCAACTGCTTCAGTTATAACTTGGATTTCTATAACATCACCCCATTTATCTAACACTTTACTTACTACATACATATATGGTTCCGCGCCCTTTTCAGTATGTAATTTATATGCATGTGCGAATTATTATATTACTTATGCTTGTGCATAATATTATCATCATCGGCCCTCTGCTTGAAAAACGAAGTTGTCAACCCCTGAAAGTTTGATCAATAACGCTCGCCACGTCTTTTTCCATCGAAACGCAATACAAATAAATTCCACGACCTTCGCCAAATTATTGATATTATAAAATAGCACAGAGTTGTTGTTTGTGTCGTTGCTTCACAAAAACTGAAATCTCTACAATTCCTATTCACTTTCACTTCGAGCTTAAGATGTTTGGACATAACCATATCCCAATCTCAAAATAGTTCGTTGTCATTTCGCTTTTATCGCCCGAGCTCAAAACACGCCTATCAAATCTATTCGATAGACCGAAAATTTATAGGCTTCCTGCCCCATACGTCTATTTAAGTGAGATGATGCGACAAAAGCTGACAAAACATCAAAATTAAATGCCCGTCGTAAAAGCGAGTCCTAGCAGTTAAGTTAATAAGATTGTGCCCCCATGCTATACCCGAGTTAGTTGTGCTTTTAGGATTTTTTTTTGGTGTTCATCACTCCAAGCACCCTTCCGTGCAATAAAACGTTCACCACCCGGAAACGTAAAAAACCCAGCATCAACCCAACATTGTTGTCAGTCCATCTGACAGAAGTGAATATTAGATAAGGACCACTCTGCGGCGTGTAGCAAATGCTTTCCAATGGACACAAAATCAGAGGTGCAAAGCGGACTCGGTGGCGCGTTTCGTTTTTTATTGCTCCGAATCCTTTATGGCACTACCGGAAATTGCTTTAGCTACTGGGTTGGAGCTTGTAATAGCTTGCCGAGGTACCGAAGTACACCTCTATGCCATCGCCACCACTACGCCACCACAACAATCGCTCGCATCTTTCTCCATTCTGTTATGTCCAATTGTGTCCTCTTTGTAATTAATGGACCTATTAACCGAGTGAACATCCTACTGGCAACCATTACCATCCCTCTCCAATGCCCCCGATGCCCTTCGCCTTGTGATGTTTTGCTGGCTTTTAGATTCAATTTGATTGCGGTTACTGATGAAGTAAAATGCATCCTAAAATGGGTGAAATTACATTCGAATAGGCGGGAGTGGTACACAGGATGCATTGTGTTGCCGAGAACGGTAGATCGGACGCTGGTTGCAATGGTCAAGTGTGGGGGTGGTAATGACAGATGCCGTAAGTGGGTTCTTCAAATATTCCAACCGTATAACCGAGATAAGGGGTCCTTTCGGCGGTTGTCCTACAACTTGTGCCGCGTGGTCAAGACCTATGTTATCGAGATGCTACTTCGCATGGTGCAGTTGATTTATTTTCAGTTTCTAGCGTGGGATTCAAAAACTAATTAACAGTTGGTTGTTGGAAATGATCTGGTTAATTTTCTATCAATTAGTAGAGTCTCACTGCTGCCGAGTGCAATGCATGCAGTTTTTCTCTATGACGAGCGGAGTTGAATACATCAGAAAAAATTATCATATGATTTGAATACTACAGTCCCGTAGAATATGGAGCATGAAGAAATATAGAGTGATTAGGAGAAACGTGATAAGTGATACTAAACTGTTTGGGTATCTAAAATGCTGTTGCACTGTAAGTGGCTTTGAGTTTTAGACATTCCATTCTATTCGATTGTCAGAATTCAATGCACTAAGCTTAATGCAACACCTTGAAGAAAACAAGATTGCTATCTATTCCTTGACCAACTATGACCAAGACTTTTGATATTAGTAAATTGACGCAGTGATGTGGTGCCACAAAAAAAATTTTAAATTATACTCTAGAACTATACTGTTTAAGCACAGTACACTAAATTTTTAAAAAAGGAGTAGTATTTTTAACGCAATGAGCGAAACCATCAAGCCTCTTTTGTAGAGACAGACAAATTCTCCTGATAACTCGTAGAGATATGTACCTAAATCCAACTTCGCCCTACATCATGGCCAAGACAGATGTAAGAGCTGAGGTTAGATATGTTAAAAGGCTCAGCTCATGCCTCATTCGGCAATAATGAATACAAAGCGGTATCTTCTCTTGACGTCAGAACTGAAGCAATTACTAATGCACTTCTAACGTTGGTCGTCTCTCTGTCCACATGAAGTGAGCAGATGAATTTAATCTGACCTCAAGTGTTGTAAAACCAAAAAAATCAGTCTAGAGAGGATTCCCACAGGTTGGAGTTTTTACTTCTTTGAGTAATGAAGATTGCAACGACATAGTATACGCAAAGTCATCTTGAGTAAATTTCCTCGGCCTTTAAGAGATCTGATGATTTTAGTTAGAAATATACTATCAAATGATCGGGTGCTTCTATAAATGCCTCCAGATTCACAAAGGGTCTTATGAGAGTCCCTTTTAACGACTTCTCCAGTAGCTGCAGAACGAGCAAAATAAAAAAAAAACTGCGCCTCTTAGGTACCTGTCCAGCACATATGTATGTATATGTCTATAGTAGTAAATAACGGTTTGACTGCATCAGTCACCTTTCCTACTTCTGAGACTCCACTATCTGCCTGTATATAGACCATTTATTATTGTCTGTTTATAGTCTGTCTGTTTATAGTAGTTATATATAGAGAACTCAGCACAAGAATTCAAATGAAATTAGTTGCCCTACTCCGAATATTAATTTCTTTCACGGTCTTATCTACCCACAAAAATTCTTAGGTGTTCAAAGTAAGTCTTGTACTCCGACTTATTTTAGTTTTACTAATATAGACCAAACCTTGGCTAACATTATTCTTGCGTCAGGAAGGTTATATTTTCGCCATAGGTGGGCTCCATTAGACTGAAAGACAGCTCCATTAATCGTGTTTGATAATCAAGAAGGGAAGATCGTTATTCGTAAACTTATTTTAACTAAAAAAAAAAATTGAGGCGGCGCTACAATCTAGAAAAGACCTAAAACTAACATAAATCCTTTAAAGGTTAAGTCTGCAGTTCTTTCTTTAACGACGAATGAAAGTATGTGTGCGAGGTTAAAAGTTAACACCAAGCACTCAGACTATGAAGCTCAATTCCACTTATTTTCCGGAATGAAGAGACGATAAGAGACTTCAACCCCGCGATATCGAAATCGACGTAAAGCAGGAAATGACAAAGGAAGTAGATATCTTCGCTTTGGAGACATGAGGCATATTTTCAGTTATATATGATATCATTGCATGCCGTCCGAGGCCATATGAGAATCGATTTAAAGTATGTTCTAGAATTTTCACCCAACAAAAAATATTTGGATTTGGACACAGAGCTACGTTAAATATATGTTTATATTGCACAGTTTAAATTTAGTCATTTAATAAAATCGTTGTAATGTTTCATTCTACCTGCGAAACCGAATGCTTATCTGCAGGTCGTTAGTTACATTTTGTGCTTACATAAATATGCGTTTAGAAGTATTTACGTAAGTAATCCATTAAATTCAATGAATAAATTCATTTAAGAGATTTTAGTTACATATATGTATAATTCATAAATTACATAGAAAAAGTTAAAGACGATTAGAAGAAAAAGTTAAATTCAGATAGTATTTTCTTAAAAGTCTTTTGCCTCTTTTACGGTCTGCGATGATTTTAAAGTTTGCTGTAAGTAATTGGTCAGGGATGGTATTACTCATTTGTCTTCTTATCTATTTAATTTATGTTAATGGTTGCATCAAGGACCCTGAAAGTTGAAGCAATTTTTATTAATTATTTGGACTGTGCGACGTTGGAGACTAATTAGATTTTCAAAGTGGGTTTGAGATGCATTTCTCCAGGCTAATATTCCACATCTTAATCGCGATTCAACGAGTGAGTAGTACTCTTGCTGCGACATTGCTGTGGTTGTGTCCTTTAAGGTCCTTTGTACATTTTAGATTTAAGCGAAGTTTCTGACTTCAAAGTATTTAATATTTTTAACTATTTTAAACAATTGCTTCACTCCTTCTTGACGTTGGACAGGAATCATTTCGAGCGAAAATATTTATAATCTTTTCAAGCTGCTGCGGTGTGGGTATGTAAATCAACTTTGTTTTCTCAGCGTTAATTGCCAAACCATGGCCGTGGCACTATTGGAAGACCTTACCGAGTTCTTTTTGCATTGTTATCGCCTTAAAATTGTAACGCCTGAAGCCATTCGTCAATAACAAGATCGGTCCATATCAGTGCGGCTTCAGGCCAGAAAAGTTTACCATCGACTAAATATTCACACTGCGGCAGATGTTGGAGAAAACGCGAATACAGAGCCATGTCTAGTTTTGGCATCCCTGCCAAACTCGTCCGCTTGTGCAGGATGACGATGGAAAATGCACACTGATCCATCAAGGTCGGTCAAGACCTCATCGACCGCTATGATGGCAAAAAAAAATTAGACAAGGCTGCGCGCCGTCATGCCACTTCTTTAACATCGTTCTTCAAAGAGTATTGCAAAACTCAGGCGCCAACACCAGAGGCACAATCTTTCAAAAGTCCTTATTGATATTGATATTGATATTGACATTATCGAAAGAACGCAGCGTGATGTCACTGTCGCGTTCGTGAGTTGTAAGACGGAGGCAGTGAAGATGGGTTTAGCGGTCAATGAGGTCTAGACCAAGTATATGCTGTCAACAAGAAAGCACACCCAATACTGACGTCTCGGACAGAAAGTTACTATAGACATTCACACCAGACAACGACACCAGCGCTGAGATCATACGAAGAATAACTCGTGCCAATCGCTGCTTCTTTGGGCTAAGAAGGCAATTGAGTAGCAAAGCCCTCTCAAGAACAACTAAAGTGACCCTTTATAATACCTTAATCATCCCAGTCCTGCTGTACGGCACAGAGGCATGGACTCTATCAAAAGCGGATGAGGTTTCTCTTGGGTATTTCAAGCGGAAAATTCTTCGGGGGGTTTTTTTCCCATCTGCATAGACGGTGAGTAGAGGAGGAGATACATTGACGAACTGAACGGGCCTAACAGTGACATCGACTTACCCAGAAGAGTGAAGGTCCAACGACCGAGGTGGCTGGGTCATGTACAGCGAATGCCAAATGGACACCAATGCTCCGGCCCGCAAAATCTTCGAATCAACACCCGAGGGACGGCGCAGTAGAGAAAGACTGCGACTCAGGTGGCGCACGTTAGTGGAAGGGGGCTTTAACCAACTTGGTGTGTGAAATCGGAGACACCTAGGTAAAGCTCAAGCTGGCTGAAAACGCTTGTTGTTAAGGCCCAGGTCCACCCCGGAGCGCCACCTAAATACGTAAGTAAATCTTAAAACACTTATGCTTGACAATAATTGCGATATCATCTGGATAAGCAAAAGCGATACTTCGATTGAATTCTCGTAAAAGTTCATTCAATATCGTTCCGGCGATACTCTCATTCGAAAGAACACTACGAAGCCTTCCGGCTGTTCTTCTGCCACGACCACGAGTTGGCGTAGGACGGCCAGAAAATCTGCGCTGAAATTCAAGTTGCACCAAAATCACTGACGAATTATTCCGTAATAAAAATGGTCACGAGTATTTAAGCTTTTCGACGTCAATTTTGCATCTGTTTACTTCAGAAATATCAAAACAAAACTGACAGCTTCCGCCATTTGCATATCTTCCGATATGGTGATACATTTTGGGCCACCTTAATATATATATATGTATATATATATATATGTATGTACTTGAAAACTTATGTGCGACAACTTGCGGTCTTTGGTGCTACAGAGATTTGATTTAAAGTTTTCAGCCAAATTTTAATTTTTTCTTTCTCTTTCTCTCATTGGAGAAATATAGGGCTGTACAAAATTATAAACTCAAACCCAAATTTTCATTTTCATTGTATTGAGTAAAAAACATTTATTGTTGGTTTTGTTTCAAAATATTTCCATTCAGGGATTACGAATTATACCATTAAAGGGTTTTCCCTGAATTGGCATCGTAATGTAATTCCTTTTTTAACGGGAATCGTACAAAATTTACCATTCTCGTTAAAAAAGGAATTACACTTTTGCAGGGAAGAGGTTAACACTGTCATGTTTGGGGAGTATGATGAGTAAACAATAGAGTTATTACAGCAAAAATATCCCGAAAAACAACTCACACCTACTATTAATACAATTTTGGCTCACAGTCAAAATCTATTCGGGTATCAATCGTTATCACTTCGAGAATTGTCAGAAGAAGCTCAGGAATCTAAAAATAAAGACTACTTAAAATATGTAGATATCTAAATACGTACAAGGTTTCAAGCATGTGGCAGAATGAAGACCTTTCCAACATGCTTGCAGGCTCATTTATTTGTAAAGGCATGGCAGAACCAAAAAAGATCTGAAAGCACAATACTCTCCAGGAATAATAAGTTTATTAGACATGGATGTAGACGAAAGTTTCCAAAAAATCAGATTTTTTTTATTTAAATTTTTGGTCTGATTACTTTTTCTCTCCACTGTTTGACTTGAAATGAATCACTGAAATATTTTATTATGTACTCTGAGGCGCCACAAAATAAAAAAATGCTCTTTTGATATACCTTAAAAAAATATTTAAAAAATGATAAGTTTACTTTAATTCACCACCGTTTTGATCGGATTAGTTTTTAGACACCCTGTTATTATTTCAATCATGGACTTTTGAATAAAAAGTAAAATATTATGTCTATCACCTGTCGTGAAAAAGTATTTTCTCAGCAGAAGATTCTGAAACACCCTGTAAAGCATTTTGCTCAAAATTCACTAATTTCACAGCCCCGATAATTTCCTTTAAGCAAAAAAATGGCAGACCATTTGCCATCTCAGAGGAAGGAAGTTTAATATCACCGAAGGAGTCAAATCCAAAGATGGTGTACTTCTTTCCGATGAGAAGGACATATTGCGCAGATGGAGTGGGCACTGAGGATGGCAGACCCATGGTTTTGAGTAGGGCGGAGAATAGTCCCACCGTAGAGGAGGTGACTTTGGCGATTAAAGCGCTGAAAGTCGGCAAATCTGCTGGTGTGGATGAAATCCGGCCAGAAATACTGAAGGCTTTGGGTAAAGAGGGAGTGGAATGGCTCTCTCGTGTCATTAAAGTGGCCTGGGAATGCGGTGAAGCACCTAGCGATTGGCAAATTGGGGTTATTGTTCCTCTTTTTAAGAAAGGGGATAAGAGGGATTGCTCCAATTATAGGGGTATATCTCTTTTAAGTCTCCCCGGAAAAGTCTTTGCAAAGGTGTTGGAAACGCGTTCCAGAGCTATGGTCGAGTCCCTGTTAGGCGATGAGCAGTGTGGCTTTCGTCCAGGTAGAAGCACAACCGACCAGCTGTTCACTCTCAGAATGGTACTTGAGAAGGCCTGGGAGTATGCCAAACCTATCTACAGTTGTTTTGTGGATTTGGAGAAAGCATGTGATCGGGCCCCTCGAGATAAACTCTGGAGTGTATTGCAGGAGTATGGGATTCACGGTTCTCTTCTGAGGGCCATTCAATCTCTGTACACTAACTGTAAGAGCTGAGTTCGGTTGAACGGCGTTAGGCCGACACCTTTCACTGTGGGCGTTGGACTTTGCCAGGGGTGCGTTCTGTAACCTCTACTTTTCATAGTTTATATGGATTGGATGTTACAGCGCAGCCTTGGTGAGGAACGTTTCGAATTGGGAGACTTAAGGATAAGTCATCTGCTTTTTGCTGATGACTTGGTCATCCTTATGTCCACTCAGACCGAACTTCAGCGCACACTAGATAGGTTCGTCGCCGTCTGTGTTGAAGCTGGGATGAACAATCAGAGGTAATGGTAATTTCCAGAACACCTGTTCAATGCACTCTGCATGTTAGCGGAGTCTCATTGAAACAGGTGGAGAAGTTTAAGTATCTTGACGAGTGATGGTCGCGATACTGAGTTATCCTGTAGGATTGGTCAGGCTGGAGCAATTTTGAGACAGCTTGGTCAATCTGTTATCAGGAGGGCCGAACTTGGCATCGAAGCTATGTTGTCGGTGTTTGATTCAGCTTTTGTTTGGGTAATGACCGAAAGCATAAGATCGCGGGTACAAGCTGCCGAAATGACATCTCTTCGTTATATTGCTGGAGTGACTCGTCGAGATCGGGTCAGAAACACTAGAGTACGCGAGACACTCAATGTCGAGCAGCTACTTCTTCGAACGGAGAGGTCCATACTTCGATGGTTTAGGCACGTCAAACGCATGTCCCCAACTCGGTTTCCAAGACGTGCCATGGAATTCGTGCCATCGGGTAGACGTCCCCTGGTTAGGCCTAGGATGAGATGGCTGGACCAAGTTCGAAATCTCACCTCTAACCGTATGGGGATAGCCCCTGATGAGTTAGAGTCGATGGTGGAAGATCGGCAAATGTGGAGAGTCCACTTTAGCTCCCTAAACCCGCGACCCTCATAATGGATAAGCGGGCCATTGGAAGATGATGATGATGACTATTGTTCGTTTAAGAGTTATGATTTTTGCAAGCAATAAAGACAAAATGAGCAACTGCGCGGCGCTACAACCTGGGTAATGCTAAAAGTCTATTCATATTTAGAAGCCAAACTTTCAAACGAGGTCTGAACTCCTGGCAAGTCATAATATAATACTGCACAACTTATTAACCTAGATTAACATATGCACACTTCGGATTTTAAATAAATAAACGGCACTTCTCAAAGCCGCTTCACTGGAGAAGTGGAGATATAGGACCTTCTGTTTGTATCTATCAAGTAAATATCGAAGACATCAGCAGGGCAAAATGCGAACATCTCTAAAGGCTCCTAATAGGAAATAAAGTTGACGTGAGGTAAAATCAGTGGCTACTTATTATTCGGCGCCCACTACCGTTGAAAATGCAAGATTAATTGATCTCAAAGAAACCGGAAATAAAGGGTTTTGCAATAGGGACGGGTAGATTTGGACAGCTCGTGGCGGCCATGTTGTTTTATCTGTTGATAGTTTTCCCGATTTTTATTTTTCAGATACTAAAGCCAAATCACCATAGCAAGCTACAGCGTCGAGCGGCTGGCTGCCGTCGGGAACCACTAAGACGCACAGCTCGAAGTCAGCTAGTAGCAGTTGTTGCCTTCGAGTACATGTAGCCGTGGTCTTATTAATGCTAACTGCAGTCGATGATGGGTCGGCATGTGTTTGTGGGCAATTTCTCGAGAAGTGCCCTGCTTGGTGGCACCGAAAGCAGTTTACATTCGAAAGTTTTTTCCCCGATTGGAGTTCGTGCCCTGAAAAATATGCGGTGGGAACGGCTGAGGCTCAAACCCACGCAGCTTGCACTTACCACTGAACCACGGCAGCCATATGGTCTCTTTGACAATAAAGAAGTCATCGAAGTAAAGCTGATATCCTTCATTTTCTTGTCAAGGTTCAGTACTACGTCTGTGCCATTTAAATAAAAAGCAATTGAACGAAAGTCAACAAAACAACGTGCGCACGTACTTTTATTGAGCCTCTTTGTTGCTATATTTGCACATATAGACCAAAAGTTCAAGTTCTTATCTTCACATATTGCACAATTATCCTCAGAAACATGCTCTCTAGCGGTCAATAGTACCACAATCCAAATCAGTCACCCATTACATCATTCATGCATGATAAACGTAATTCATATTTCATTTACAGCTTTTTATTATGTTCACACCTTTATGTATGTATGTATGTACATCCCTTTAATTTTTATTTTTATTTAAAACATTACACAACACCACAAATCTACTCACCTGGTAGCCCTGGATGCGTTGACAACAGCTCCATCCTTATACCACTGGAATTCGATTCGGGGCGATCCTTGTGCAACGCATGAGATTATGAATTCGCTATCTTCACGTATCGGTGATTTTTGGTTCACAATTGTATCCTGCGATTGAGTAGGAGATTTATGTATATAAGTGATGGAAATTCTGTGTTATTAACAGCCATTTTAATGAAAGTGTAAATTAAATCGAAATGCGAATGTTATATGTACGTAAAGGATATGCAATAAAAGTGCTTTACACAATTCAAACGAAATATATATATATACATGTACGTAGATGAAATGAATACTGAAGTATCCAATCAGGCTGTAAACGGTTTTCCGAACCCTGAGCTGAATGCGCTTGTTAAATACGTTGCATTAAATTCGTTAACTGTAGTTACGTATCAACATGACATGCCTCCATGTGATGTGTAGTAACATCACGTTTTTTCATTGTACATTTTTTTTGATAATCATAATTTAAAATATGTACATGTTAAGGGATTATGGCTGGGTGTTGTAGTAATAGGGTAGACTCTGATTGCTATCAACTGTGCTATGAACAGTGTTATAACTGTTAATACACATCAATTGTGCTTATTTAACCTCCTCGCGGTAGCCACTGGGTACTGGTTATTGTCCATCCGGACTCAACCTGCTAAATTTATAAGCGCGAGTGTTGACCAGAAGAAAAAAATTGCAGCGCTATAAACACAACAGCAGAAGAACTCCCTAGATGGAATCAACGGTGACTCCATATCTTCCGGATCGGGAGTAATACCTTATATGGGCTACTTCGACATATTTGGAGCTGAGGCCGATAAGGATTTCCAGGAATTGGTTGGGGTCTTGGAAAAGAGATGGTGGCGGATGAGCCCTACAGGGGCCAACGGCAGCGCTCACATCCCCGAAGTGGGTTACCGACATCGGTTATGCCGGCCCCTCGTCCTTGGGGTTAAAACAATGGACCTGGTCCTCCAGGTTGGGGGTTGTGCGCAGGGGTAACTGCCCTGCCATGGAAAAAACATAATAGTTACGAAGCAACAACAGGCCTCGGATACGGACGGATTCACTGATGGGAACCCATGCAAACGAATTAAGGACAACGAATTTCGTATCTGCACGTGGAATGTTAGGTCCCTTAACAGACCACGTGCAGCCGAACAATTAGCGGAGACCCTCAACTGCTGCAAGGCAGATATAACCGCCATCCAAGAAGTGCGGTGGGATTAGAGCTTTATGCGTGGAATTGAGTGAATTTGTAGTGACTGCAGCCATCCAACAATCGCTTGTTTTCGATGCGGGTCAATCTTTGAGTCTTAATATGGCACTGTCGAGTGAATAACACCTAATGACTATGGGAATAGTACAAGGCAACACATGCAGAATGTGCAACGAAGACTAAGAATCAGCAGAATACATTTTGTGTCACTGTAACTGTTTAATTAGAACATGACATCGCCAGTTAGGCAAAAACTACCTCGAAACGGAGGATATATCTGCCACCTCACTCAAAGACATCTTTGGATTCATCTCGAATTCAGGTATCAGGTCGAGTTTTATTTGGAGGAAATCACGATAGCCATCGGTGGTCGCAGTGATAACTGATAAGGTGACAAGGTCCAACCCCTAATTACAATCTACAATCTATTGTAAGCGATCGCAATGGAGGATAAAAGTAAATACTTTTGTCCTGCTTTTGCTTATTGTACGTTTTTGTTGTGCGTTTTGCTCTGGAATAATAGAAACGCATATGTGTAGAGAGTGTTCCTACCCACTGTAAGCAAATTTATTCCGATCGTAACCGCCCTCGAACAAATAGAATCATCGCTGCTGCGAAGTATGTTTTACCTAAATCGAAATAAGTCAGTTCATGTATACCATTTGTTTCCTGGTGTGGATGAATGTCGATATTATATAGGTAAGTGAACCCCCCCTCTTGCTTGAGGTAGAGTGGGACAGTCGAACATGTCTTGCGAGCGAATTCCCGGCATTCATCGTCAAATTTGAAATTTCGGTGTAATTCGTACTACCATAGATATTATAAGGCGTGTTTTTTTGGAAAATCTATATAGGCTAAGAAAAGTGTCCGCAAAAAAACGCCTATCGAGGCTAAGGAATTTTATCATCGCTATTTGGCACCACTTTGTGTAATGACATTTGTTACGCTTCAGCTATTAATTTTTTCCTTTTCTTTATTTAGGAAAATAGATCGGGCAGATTTAAAACAATGTAACAAAATAATATAAGATCTTATTTGTTTAATTTTTACCTTTTGTCGTTAGAAGTAAAGCGCCTCATCGGCAATTTTTTTCTCATAAATGACGTCTGTAATGCCATTTTTATCATTTCGATAATGTTTTTCGATAACAATTGGAAAAAAATAGTTTAGTAGCACAGTTTTTATCGCGGCTAAGGAATTAAGGCTGGATAGTTATCCAGATTTCGTAATTCTATACAGGCTTAGTTGTTAGTGTAATTAACATGGAAAATATTTTCTTAGTCTATATAGGCTTACCAAAAAAACACGACTATAGTTTACATTTTCAATCTGTTTTTACTTCGAACTTCAAAGAAGATTTCCATCCTTCCGATCGTATGCTGCTGTGCTTTGTGCCCATTGCCATCAAATGCACAGCTGAAAGCGTGCAGATATGTGTTTTTTCTGTTCGCAACCCTTATCGTCATACATTAAACAATCACAGCACACTGGAATGAAAAATTAAAAAAGCGATAGCGAACCCAGAATCTCAATTTGTGTGATTTCTTTTTTTCTTGCTGTAGTAAAGGTTGCACAATATAACCGACGCATCACACGACCGCATGAGCTAAGGTTCGACTGCTTTAGTTCGAACAAAAGGTTGGAACTGGGACGTAGAAGTAAATCCCAATCAACTGAAAATGTGTCATATTTCTTCCTTCGGCGTGCGATATCTATGTGTAGGCACAAGGCAACTTGTATGACATGGGTTCGCTGTAAAAAGTGTATTAAAGTGTATAAAATTGTATTCAAATGTATAAAACTGTACTTAAATGTATAAAAGGGTATAAAAGTGTATTAAAGTGTAAAAAAGTATCTAAAAGTATATACAAATTTACAAGTACCTATAATAATAAGTGCCTATTCTCAGACTTTTATATTTTATTTTTTCTTTGACTTTTATATATTTTTTTCAGTTTTATACCAATTCCTTGCTTTTATACACTTTTATACACCTGTAATATTTTTTAGATGTATAATACACACTTTTATACACGTAAAAAGGTGTTATACGTCTACAACCCTGTCGTTAACTACACAATAGAACTGAAATGCCGATGTGTATGAATGATTACGTACGCCGAACGAAGGCTGTGATCAATGTATGTGAAATCCAATATAACACATATCAATGGGTGTGTAAAATAATTGGTATACATGTGTATTAAATAAAATTTTATTTATTTAAACAATTTCCAAGCGCATAAATGAAGATTTTACATTTTTCCCTTAATATGCACAGTAAGTACTACATGTGTACCAAATTTCAAGTTTCTAGGTCTGCTG
The DNA here is from genome assembly GCA_917880715.2 of Matsumyia berberina. NCBI lineage: Eukaryota > Metazoa > Arthropoda > Insecta > Diptera > Syrphidae > Matsumyia > Matsumyia berberina. The sequence continues at coordinate 94,819,440 of OU862870.1, forward strand.
GAAGTGGGTGATAGGTTTTTATTTAATTTTTTCCCAGTTTTCTATCATTCATTCACTTCACATATGTATGTATGTGCCAATACTTGTTATGCCATCCAAATGCACAGTAGTTGAGTAGTCATACTGATGTGACAACATGTCATGCACATCTCAATTGATGTGGGACAGTGTACCACTTCACCTTCTGAACTGAGTACCTCATATAAACTCATTTCAAATACGTGTCCTACCCAACACTATAGTTTTGGCATTCCTGCCAAACTCGTCCGTCTGTGCAGGATGACGATGGAGAATGCACACTCCTCCATCAAAGACGGTCAAGACCTCACCGAGTTCTTTGATGACAAGGGGACGCGCTGTCATGCCCCTTCTTTAACATCGTTCTTGAAAGAGTTGTGCAAAACTCACGCGCCCACACCAGAGGCACAATCTTTCAAAAGTCCGTCCAATTACTCGCATACGCCGACGATACATATTTACATAATCGGAAGAACGCAGCGTGATGTTACTGTTGCGTTCGTGAGTATTGAGACGGAGGCGGCAAAGATGGGTTTAGAGGTCAATGAGGGCAAGAAAAAGTACATGCTGTCAACAAGAAAGGACACCCAATACCGACGTTTCGGACAGAACGTCATTATAGACAGTTACAACTTTGAGGCAGTTAAGGCCTTCGTCTACCTAGGCTCCGCTATAAATTCAGACAGCGACACCAGCGCTGAAATCAAACAAAGAATAACTCTTGCCAATCGCTGCTTCTTTGGGCTAAGAAGGGAATTGAGTAACAAAGCCCTCTCTCGAACAACTAAAGTGAGCCTTTATAATACCTTAATCATCCCAGCCCTGCTGTACGGCGCAGAGGTGTTATATACTGTTTCGTGTATATGTTTATTGATTAAGGTAAATGTTTTGTTTGTGATTTAACTATTTGTTTATATTACCTTAAAGTTTATGTGTTAATTTCAGTTGTTTTTCTTGCTGAACATACTGTTTTGTTAAATTTAATCCGCTCTAATCCTTATTATTATTATTGATCTCCAGACACTGTTGCTGGTGCGAGAGCGAGGTTTGACCATGCACGGCTTCCAACACCTGGTTCTCCGTGCACTCGGTTATTTGGATCTCGTTCGCTGCAGCGTATACTTGTATACACCATAAGTATTGTATATAATAAATTTGGTTGTTAACTCTTGCACAATTACTTTTATTTGATTCGGTGCATGTACTTCTTTCATTTTCTTTTTCTACTCAATCATGTATGTTATGTCCCTTTTCTTTTGTATTAAAACACCTTGCCGTTTTTGTAATTATCGAACCGTTTTATTGTTACCCTTAAACTTAATCCACTATACATGTACATATATATGTATGTACGTGGGTTTTGTATTATAACTTAATTATATTTTATTTTGAACGCACTCGGCTCTAGTAGTGTAAGAATACTATTGTTAGAACTCGCGAGCGGTTGTTATTTCGTGAAATGCCCGACAGTGACTGTCGCGATCAACATGAACCATCAATTCTTTTCCCAAGGATATTTTTATTTTGTAATTTGATCCTTCTCATACTTTCTGGTTTCGTCTTAAGTGGGAAGGTTCACAAGATAACATGTGCAGTGGAAATATCCACTGAGAACATGTGAAGTGTCCAATTCCACAGAGATATGGCTTTGTATATTATGCAACAGATGTTTTTTATCTTATTTCTGTGCATTTAAGACTGAGGAGTAAAAGGACTCAAATTACAATTTTGTATGTAACAGAGGCATAGACTCTGTCAAGAGCGGATGAGGTTGCTCTTGGGTGTTTCAAGCGGAAAATTATGTGGCCTCGGTTTCGACATCGGCTTAGCCAGAAGAGTGAAGGTCCAACGACTGAGGTGGCTGGGTCATGTAGAGCGGATGGACACCAATGCTCTGGTCCGAGGGATGGCGCAGTAGAGGAAGACCGCGACTCAGGTCATATGACGTAATCGGGTCCCTTTTTTTGACAACTTTACCCCTCCACCCGCTCCAAACGCACCAGCAGAATACTGCCAGCCGTCGATTTTTGTGATCATTAGCTCCAGTTAAACAAAAAAATATATAAATTTCCTTGGCACAAATGACGTAACCAAACGTAACCAAAACGTTCACCAGCTCTTAGACTATTACTTTCGACGCTATCTGTTATAACATCATTCGCATGGCGCTTGTCTTGGACCAAATTTGGTAAATTATCAGCAACAATGTTACCGAGTTCAAAAAGGTCATATGAGCGCCGTAAAGGGTCAACTAATGTATCCTCTCTTACTGATGAGGGCAAGCCAAAATTGGCTAAACATTTTTCACTAAACTTAAATATTTTATGTTTAATTTGTATAAGACCTTCATTCAAAATATCATCTGAATAACGTATAGTCATATTATTACGGTACTCTCTCACTCTGTGGAGTATGTCTTCACACAAATCTTAATGAAATGTTTCCCATAACTTTAAAAGGTCTAATGGTATCCTGATAATTCTCTCAATTTATAAAGTGAATCAGAAAATACTGCATCAGCTAATGTGTGGTTCCAATGATACTCATTTTCAAAGAGACCACGTTCTTTGCAAGGTGACTGATTTGTATGCACATATGTTAGCATAATTTTTCCCTCAACCGTTCATAAGTTTATTTAATGTCAGAAAATCCTTCGACGTCTTGTCCTCGTATTCTGAGTGAAAGTTAGATTGGCCTAGGTGTAGTATTGAGGTAGGTGCTTCAGTATATTATAAAGACATTTCAAATTCATTTTCTCTTCTTCTTCTTCTCTTCTAATTCGGAAAATTTCGTGAGTGTTGTTGCATATGGGCTTTCGACTCTTTGCTATAGGTTATATTAGGTTATATTCTATGATATAAACTCTGTTCATTTTCAAAATATACCGCTTAATGTATATGTAATTGTTGGATGTCTTTCATGAATACGAAATTGAAAAATTCTCCAAACAGCTTCAAATGTACTTATATAGCGGCCACTCAAATAAGTTTCGATCTCGTTGTTAGTTTTCCCTACTGAAACAATAGCTTGGTCGAATAAACTAGACACCAATCTTCTCCAGTTTGTGACTCTGCCATCAAATGACGTGGGTATTTTGTGGTGTTTCATACATGGTGCGGACATGTTCAATTCTGAAGTCCGTTTAAATTGTCTGTCACGAAAATGTAACACTATGTCTCTCGAGCTTTTACCTTCGTTAACTAAAAGAACCGCTGCTTTATTCGTTGTATGAGCATTGTATCGTCCACTATGCTCATTGGCCAGACGTTAATCTGCATGTATTCTGATTTGTAAGTCTTGTGTTTCTGAATTATTATTTAAGTTATTTTTGGAGTCTTGAATGTTAGGGTTATGTTCTTGTAAAACTGTTTGAAGCTTTTCAATCAATCCTACGATAAGATTATGCACAATATTTGATCTAACATTTATCTTGTTTCTTTCAAAAGGAAAATATATTTGTAAATACTGAGGATCGCTGCCTTCTGGAGGCAATAAACTACCGATCAAGTGGTAAACTTGCCCTTGTATATGTAGGCATACAATTTCCTTCCTTGATTTCATTCCTGCTAAAGACGTCATTTGACTCCATTTCTTTCCTTTGCATTTATTGCACACTTTGTCCATTTTACCAATCTGAATATTTCTGTGTTCAAAATAATTACCATTTGACTCCAATAATATGTTCTGCATTCCGTTGTTGTACACGTATTTCTAGGTCTCAAGATCTGTACCTAGCTGTTGCCGCCTTATGGAGCTTGGAATTGTTTTGTTGGTATTTTGAGACCGTCGTCACCCTTTGCACCTCGGGATGAAATTTTGCTACTGCAGACCGGTGAACTTCTGAGTTTCTTTTGGCGTATTTTTGGGGAGCTTCTTTAAGTTGTGGGTTTAGCGGTAAACGAAGGCAAATCTAAGTATTTGCTGTCAACAAGAAGGGACACCCAACACCGACGAATTGGACAGAACGTCACAGTTGATAGCTATAATTTTGAGGGAGTAAGGGACTTTGTCTACCTGCTATTACCTCCGATAATGACACCATGTCGGATATGAAACGAAGAATAACTCTTGCCAATCGCTGTTTTTTCGGGCTAAGAAGGCAATTGAGTAGTAAGGCCCTATCCTGAAGAACAAAGGAGATTCTGTATAAGACCTTAATCATCCCACTCCTGCTTTATGGCGCTGAAGCATGGACACTGTCGAAAGCGAATTAAGATATCCTTGGTTGCTTCGAGCGAACAATTCTTCGAAAGATATTCGGTCCCGTATGCGTTGACGGGCTTTGGAGGAGAAGATTTAATCACGAACTATACGAGCTGTATACTGAGATCGCCCTAGTCAAGAAGATACGTATCCATCGGCTAAGATGGCTGGGGCATGTAGAGGGAATGGACGCTAACGCTCCGGCACGCAGAGTCTTCGAATCTAACCCGGAGGGATAACGCAGTAGAGGAAGACCTTACCTAAGGTTGCGCGCTCAAGTAGAAGGGGACCTCAACCAACTTGCCTTGCACAACTGGAGGCAGTTAGCTAAGGACCGGGCTAACTGGAGAGTGTTCTAGTGTGCCATTTTTTTTTTAAATTTATGTGAAGGTGACAAAAAAATACGCTTGGAGTTGAGGAAAGAATTATTAACTTCTGTGAAGGCTCGCGAAGATGCAGATTGGTGGTCTGTGGCTTGCATTTGATATGGGCAACAAATATTAAACTCCAAAGATGAAAACAAAGGCAGTTGTGAGTTCACTTTACCTAGAGTAAAACTTGGCGGTGAGCGGTACCACGTTGTTTAAGTTATAATCAGGGTCTGTGAAAATTGGCGAAGTTCCATTTTGAAAATCGCATGGTTAATAAACATCAAAATGTCCGCTAGATAAATCATGTGTGAAGCGTAACTCACCATTCGTGTCATACATAGAGAGCATTTCAATATACCGCCAGCGTTGCCGCTGTAAAAATTCAGAAGGTGTAAAAAAGGTGTCCAAAAGGTAAAAAAGAGTCCCCCTTATGTTTTTAAGAAAATATGCAATATTTCGTAAAATAAAAGTAATTTATTCATATCGTTGGTGGAAAAAATAGATATTGTCACAAAATCAAAACATTGGAAAATCAATCAAATCAATGGAAAAAACAACACTTTTTATGATCGAGGTTCTGTGCTTGTCTCATTTTTCTAAGTTTAGTCGCACACACTGAAGAAATAGAGTGGAGTTGCTGAGGAAACCAAATGCGCAGTGAGTACAGCAAACGGTTATGTGAAAATATTAGGATATTAGGGGAGAGTGCGTAGCAGCGTAGCAAATTTGACTTTTTTGGAAATCGCGTAGCAGTTTTGCTACGATCGTAGCAAAGTGGCAGCGCTGATTGCGACTTGGTTTTTAGCAATAGCTCATGTGAACATACTATCACATGCATGCAGATCGTGTTCAAATTCGGACAAATTCAGAGTAGAGTTCATTTGATCATCGCCTGAGCAAAATGGGTGCGTTTAAAAAGTGATAATTATATTGCGCTACGTTTTAACATTAACATAAGTCAAATGCAATAATTAAATTGTAAGAAAGAGTCATGTATTTTAGGAAAGAGTCAAATTTGCTGTTTTTTTGAAAAGGGGAGTCCCGGAGTCCCATCAACGGAAATGTATCAAAAGGACACTTTAGTTTCCCCAACGGCAACCCTGCATACCGCTCCTATTATTTTGAACACAACTGTACATATGTACATACGTCATGACGCAAATTTCATTGGATCTCTCCAGCCAGCAATCGAGTGCCATATAACAGTTAGGAGAGCCCTTGAAACATGTAGGCGCCGTTTCCTAAGTTAGGAACAACTGTATATGGCATCATGTAACCACGTACATATGTACATACATTTGTGTAATACTTCTTTAGTCATATTTAATTAAATAAAGAAGTATACAAAACAATTTTATTTTCAAACTAGCTGATGCCCGAGATCTTGTCTGCGCGGTCCGTAATAATATTAACTAAAGGGTTTTTCAATAGGGACGCTACAAAAGTAGAGCGACAGGGACAGCAAACGACGCCATATTTTTCTTACGGTTTTTTTATATTTCTCTTCAGTAAGGTTTGCCATTTCATGATGGAAAGATAAACGAGCCAACAGCGAGTCGAAATTATAAAAATTTACTACCGAAATTCGGAGTCAGTGGCCTCAACGTTAAGAGCGCTACGTCCAATTTATGGTCGTCATAATCGTCCTAGCAGATCAACAATTGAGCGTCTAGTGGAAAAATTTGAATCCACAGGCACAGTACAAAATGTTCCCGTGCCAGTGAGACAAAGAAGTGCCCGTAGTGTAGAGAATATTGCTGCCGCTGAGGCTTCAGTTGCAGAAAGCCCAAATGTGTCTCTCACACGTCGTTCTCTAGCGTTGGGCATCTCTGTGACGTCGTTGTGGCGAATTTTGCGAAAAGATCTTGGCCTACATCCTTACAAGATTAAATTGACGCAAGAACTGAAGCCGCTTGACCACCAGAACGTCGTATGTTCGTCATCATTGCATCCCGAAAAAATTACGGTTTGGTGTGGTTTATGGGCCGGCGGCGTCATTGGGCCGTACTTCTTCCGTGATGATCAAGACCGGCACGTTACTGTGAATGGGGATCGCTACCGTTCAATGATAACCGAATATTTTTGGCCCCAATTAGATGATATGGACTTGGAGGACATGTGGTTCCAACAGGACGGCGCCACAAGCCACACAGCGAATGTCACAATCAATTTATTGGAAACCAAGTTTATAGAACGTGTTATCTCACGAAATGGTCTAGTCGCTTGGCCGCCTCGGTCGTGTGATTTGACGCCGTTAGACTATTACCTGTGGGGCTACGTCAAGTCTATGGTCTATGCCAACAAGCCAGCGACGATTGATGAACTTCGTACGAATATCGAACGTGAAATTGCAGCAGTATCGGCCGATTTATGCTTGAAAACCGTCGAAAATTGGGTTCAGCGTCTGGACTTCTGCAAGCGTGCCCGTGGTGGCCATGCAAAAGAAATCGAGTTCCATACATAATGGCATCGAACGTACTTTCACAGGAATAAAGAATTTCATTGATATCCAAAACAGTTTTTTTTTTATTTAAAAAAACTTTTGTAGCGCTCTTATTGAAAACCCTGTACATAGATACATACCCATACATTTGTGTGTATATTTCTTTGTAAGCATTGTTTGCTGTTTTTCCTTCTGTAGCTTAAGTAAATGCATATGTACATAGTAAGTACAGACTAAAAGGATTGGCGATGAGATTTTTGACGTGTATAACAAAACACTTCACATTCCTTTCGTTGCCGACGATATCCACCGAGACCTTGGCTTATGCCCTTTTCCCACCGGAACGAAAACTGAGTTTCCGGCAAAAATTATGGTTGGGCCTTAAAAGTCTAAACTATTCCCACCGAACATAAACGTGTTTTCGCTTGAACTTTTCATAATTTTGCCCCTAAATTAGATTTTTTTGTGTAGGCTAAAAACCTTGGCTTTGATAACCTTTGGTAAATTTCTCATAGCATATGTAAATAAAAAAAATGGATTCAGATATTTTCTGCATACGAATATCCAAATATAAAAATATAAAAGTAAATTTCAACACATCAAAGGAAAATAAACAGCTGGTTTTGACAGCTTTCTATCAGTTGCTTTGCTTAAATTCTCTCAGTTGCTCTGCTGAATGTCCTGAATGAATCAAAAGGTATGTTTGGTTTGACGACTTTAACACTACCTTACCATTGCGAGATGGTTTCGTGAAGTTTTCGGCGGAAACTGTCGAAAACTCAGTTTACGAAAATTTAAAAATGTATAGGAAAACTTCGGTTTTGGATGTAGTTTTCGTGAGTTTTAGCGAAAACTCAGTTTTCGTTCCGATGGGAAAAGGGTATTAGCTACCGTCGAAGATGAAATAACAAATTTGGCTCGCAAATTCCGTGTTCGTCTTCATGGGCATTACAATAACGCTGAACACCAAATTCTGGACGTGACAAACCTTGTTCGTCGACTAAGAAGACCGAAACCGTTCGATTTAGCGCAATAAGAAAAATTCACTTATAATGACGGTATTAGCAGGTGCTTTTACTGGAAAGCTACCTGTACAATGCGAATTTTTACTGTCGAAAATTAAACTACTTGATAAGGCCCTTTTTGTACTTAGTCGTATTCAACAAAAAAAGGGGAGGTGTTTTAGTGAGTAAGAATATACACACTATCATGAGCACGCGCGGTAGATCCTAATCGTGTTTCATGAAAGACTTTCACCTACCCTCGTTAAAGATAAAAAAAAATTGCCAAGGGAGTTGTGATATTGTTGTTACAATCCGAGCACTGACACGAACTCGGGTTTTCCTCTAAAACTACCATTACATGGTCAATGAAAACAGCGCTGACCCTCTGATGTCAAAATGACGTCAGAATTTATCCCAAAGTGGTCAAGTCGTGTAATCGTCAACGTAAAACGCCGTCAACGCGATGACGGCTACGTTGACATCCGCATTGACAGGAGTTTCTAGGTCCACGCGTTGACTATTTTCGTTGACCCTGTCAACGATGTTGGAACGCGTTGTCACGACGTGGACACGGCAGGATTTTGTGCACTGTCAGCGTAGTTTGCATTGACAACTTTTCGCCCTGGTATTGTTGTTGATCACTGCATTATCTATTTTCGTTCCTGCCAGCGCACCTCGACACATCGTCAAAGATCTGGGTGTTCGGAATTGGTCAAGTTGTGTGATCGTCAACGTTTTGCATATCAACGCATTGCCACCGAAAAGGGGAAATCGCGCTGACACAGAGTAAATGTCATCTCACAACGTTGACGGTCTCGCGTCATTCGTGTGACCGTCAACGTTTCATGCATTGACACGTTGACCGTGCGTTGATATCGAATTGGCGAATTTTCCCGTGACGTCAGAGAGTCAGCGCGTTGACTGTTTTCGTTTACCGTGTAATCGTAGCTTAACTCGAATTTGTCAGCCCTATTTTTGCATTCCCTTTAGTTACTTTAAGAAAAGCCACACATTCTATCGATACCTAACTTATTAAAGTTCCTTGAAAATCCTTAAAAACATCAATCCCTCGCAAATTGGAATGTTATATAGTTATACACACATCAAGCACACCCAGTCGAAAACGCTTATTGTATTATGGCTTCGCGTCAGCGCGCTTTGCTTTGTGAAGAAATTTGCAGGGTAGAAAATGTAAACAAATGTGCACTTGCGTTAAATAAATTATAAATCTTTAACTATTTATGATCTGACTTAAAAGGATTCGACTGTCAATTTCTCAAACACTTTTGGAACCAAATCCGTTGTAAGAATCAATCGTCGACCTTTATTGAAATTAATCTTCTTTTTGTGTTAACCGCGATTGATTCGAATTTTTTTTAGTCGTAAGTAAGTAAGTTTAAGTATTGGTGATTGCAATCACGCAACTAAAAATAAGTTAATCAAGTTCAAGTCAATACTTTTGTGTGACCGGTTCGATTCTTGCGGTAACTGGTCAAAGAAAGAACGAAACATACATTTAATGAAAAAGAGGAACAGCAAGAAGGTATGAATTATTTCACTGAAATCGGTCTGATAGAATAAGCGTTGCATTCGCTTTACACAAACACACGCAATACAATCTATTTGTCTCTATCTGAAACTAAATGAACGAAAGATTAGGATGTTTGATTATATTGAAAGGACGTGAACCAATTGATTTGAAACTAATACTAAAATGATTAGATCTTCCAACTACACAGTTTAAACTTCTTTACGCACTGTAGAGTTAAATCAGTCATGCAGATGAACATGTAACGAACAAGTGCGCCTTCTGCCTTTTTGAGTGGGAAAGTTCATTGTAATCGATACAGCAACTTGTCGTATGATCACGTACGGCAAGTGAATTCGATTCATTCACCGTCGAATTATTATTGATTAATTTACGCTGGGAGCTTTCTTATGGCGATCGACCTCGATGGGTTCATCGTTCATCGTCATATACATATGTAAATGTATCTTAAATAATTGAATATACCTAATATCTTAACCCCCATGAGGAATATGGTGATATTTCTCATTGTAAAATAAGACCCCAAGGTACAGATCGTCAAAGTTTTATTAAAATCTGTCCAGTAGTTTTTGCGTGATGTGTGAACATCGAGCAACCTAGTTATCATTTTATTATAAAGGGTCATCCATTTTGTGGTTTCGAAAGTTAATTTAAAAAAAACGCATTTATGATTAAGATTTCGATCAAATTGTTATTTTAATATATTATTTGGGTCCTGCCATTATGAATGAAATATAATGTTATTCAAATGACCTCCACGGGACTTCTTGCAGGACTCGATTCTGGACCTCGATTACTTCTTGACACATATCGGGCAGTAACTCGACCATAACTTGACGAATATTCGTTTTCAAATCGTCAAGAGTTTGCGGATTATGTGCATAAATACGATCTTTTGTATAGCCCTACAAAAAGAAACGGCGACAAATCACACGATCTTGGTAGCCAGTCACCATCACCAAAACGCGAAATAAATCGTCCAGGAAATTTCTTGCAATAAAGCCAAAACGGGTCGTGTTGTGTGAGATGTGGCACCGTGTTGCTGAAGCCACATGTCTTCCAGATTCATGTATTCCATTTGAGGCCAAAAAAAAAATCCGTTAACATTTGGCTATAGCAATGAAAATTGACGGAAACGGTTACATCTTCCTCATTTTCGAAGAAGTATGGACCAATGACACCACCAGACCAAATTGCACACTATGCAATGACTTTTTGTGGATGCAGTGCTCTTTCGACAGTTTTACAATTTTGTTTGTTAACGTATCCACCGAGTGAAAAGTGAGCCTCATCGCTGAAAAAAATTTTGTATGAAAATTGGTCATCCAAACGCTGATGTTCAAGCACCCAATCTTCAATTCTTGAGTAAGTTGAACTTTATAAGGGTGTAGATGCAAATCCATATGCAAACTACGCCATAATGTGCCGTAAGACCAGCCCAAATGCTGTGCTCGCCGTGAAATTGATAAATTTGGATCTTTTTCAACACTTTGACTAACGGCAGCCATATATTCTGTAAACCGTGCATTTCGGTGATGGATAGGTCTTAAGGGGACCCGGTGGTCCAGCGCGCGTGAATTTGAGGTATTTTTAGAATTTTTTTGAAAGGTGAAAATAATGAACAACGATATTTAAACTTTGTAGGGATATTAAAACAGTAAAGAAGCAACCAAAAACGTTTTTATAATAATTGAAAAAAAAACTTAAGTATTAAAAAAATGGTACTGAAGATGACTCTCTTAAAAAAAAGTACCTGGGTGGCGGGTGAAATTTTGGCTCTTTCACTCATCAGAAAAATAAAATTAATGACAAAAATCTAGAAAGAAGAAAATCTCGAAAATCACTTTTATAAATCTCGAAAGCAAAAATCTCAAATGGACGAAATCTAGAATGAACCAAAATCTCTATATTATTTTTTTCTAGATATCGTGACAACAGGCTTTTTTTCACTAGTTTTTTTTTTTGCGTAAAAAAAAAGTTATTAAGATAAAACTTTTTAGGTGGTTCCGGCCATAGCCACTGGTTTTCCGAATAACATATTAAAATTTGATGTCATTCGGATGGATAGTTTTTTTTCTCTACAACCCCCAGTGCAGAAAAAAAATGGTTTCGAGATAAATGAGTTTAAAGTTTCAAGTAGATATGCGTCCATTCATGAGGCAGTCACTCGTTCGCTAGACTGTAGAACCTAAACTACCGTCAATATCATTACAACAATTTAACAGTATATTCTCAAAACACTATACTTTCGAAATATTAAAAATCTAATATTTGAAAATTCTAGACCACCGGGTCCCCTTAAGAAATCTGTAACAGAGCCAGTCTCTTCGAATTTTTTTACAGTCTTGCCTATAGTACGCTCAGATGTACGGTTATGTCGACCATAATCTGCTCGTAATGCGCGAAACGTAGCTACTACAAAATCACTACTTTTGTAGTAAGTTTTCACAATTTAAACACGTTCTGAAATTGTTAAACGATCCATATTGTAAAATGACAAACCTTAAACTAAACATATACAGTGTCGGGTGACAGTTCGGTTTGACGTAAGTAATTGAAATAGAGATGTCAAAGCCGGACCACGAATTGGATGACCCTGTACACATGTATACATAGATCGAAAATAAATCTTTTACTTAATTTATTTTTAAAACGAAGTGCTTACCAAAGAGATCTTATTCGTTATGGTGTATTTATGTAAATACAGCGTTTTTTATTTTTGACAAATTTGAATTTAGCTTTCAATTATATTTATGACAGTTGAAGGCGAGGACGGCGGGTTCTATAGTAGGAATCATGTATTTCGCATCGGTGTACCAACCGCCGCGTTGTTTGCGACAGTTGTATTGTGAGTCTCCAATCCACTCAAACGACTGTTGTACCGATATTGTATGGTTGTAATACAACCATTCATGGTGTTACCAATTTCAAATAACGGCGCTGATCTATTTGTCACATAAGATGGAACAAATTCAAGACTGTAAAAATACCCATATTGTAAGCAAATATACCCGTGCACCTTAAGCCTATTTGGATGTTGGTTATATGTAGTCAGTGGCATTGGAAGAGCCATTGTTGTAAGATGTTACATTCGACCCTGGGCAATGCCGTTACAATCGACTCTGACACCTGTTTTTAATTAAATTTAACAATTTTTCCGACAAAATATTGAAAGTTGTACATATGTAAATACAACAAATGTTATCAGGTGTACAAATATCTAAACGTTCACATGCTAAACGAAATTACTCGTACTGACATTCGAACCGTTGAAAAAATAATCTTTTTGCTGAAAAAAATTACCTTTGGTAATTTCTCTCTACATGTCGACGTAGAGGAAAACCCACGGCAGGTACGGATGAACACATGCCGAATGTTAAGCTTAACCTTGTCATCAACTCACGCTCAGAAACTTGAAATATCTTATTTTCAACCCCGGTCTTTTCTACTGTGAAAATTTGTAACCAACGAATTTATTAAAATTAGGTACAATGCCAAAAACTATTCTATTTTTTTTTTGTGCAAGAACTCACTTCTTAACTTGCCTGACGAGTAATGAGATATCTCTGGGTAAGCTATTTGTTGAATAATGTTTCTCTGTAGTTATAGTCATAAACTACCTATAAGTCAAAATTTAACAAAAGCCGTTAGTTGAATGTCTCCTATGACAGAAATTAAATCTCGTAACTAATACGACGGCCACGAATGGGTTTTATAATTGTCAACCATTATTTCATTATTTTTATGTTTCAATACAAATGATAAACTTTTCCTTCCCTCTCATTATCAACAATAAACTTTCCTAACAAGCAAGGGCGTAAACGCCACAGGAGTCTAATAGAGTCTGCTGTGAGGCAGGGCTAAAAAGCCAGAAGAGAAACACTTTGGTTATTGTCAAAATGAGTCTTATTTTATTTAACAAAACGTCCCCTTTATAAAAAATACAAATACAACTCGTCATATTTAGCAATCCAAATCCATATCGTACAATACTGAGCATCTAATATAACAGTTAATGGAAACAAATATTTCGTGTCATATGATTCATTCATGGCTTTTATGTTTGTTTTGATATGTGCTGTGTCAGCACTTATGCTGTGTGGAGTGAATAATTGAGGTCTGTGGAAATCCACTACAAGAGTGGGCAGATTTAAAAAAAATAATTTAAAATTCTATACATACCAACAGCTTAAGTGGTGGGTTCTCATCAAATTGGTGAAAATTCGACACCAAGGTAATGTTCCCAATTCTTCCTCGTTCCACCATTCTGGTGATGGCTTCACGTATCCTAACCGAATCGCTCTTTACACCAAAGAAATGAAACGTGATATCCAATCGATCCGACCTTAAAAAGAAAAATCCAGCCCAATGCACAAATTAATACTCTATTTATCAAAGAAAAGCCTATTCATATCCTTACGAGTTGCTTATCAATTCCAAGTCGCTGATTTTCGTGATGTTGAAATTCCTCAAGACTCTGCTCATCTGAAAAGACAAAGAAAACCACACAAATGAGATACTACCACTATAAGAAAAAAAGGAATAGGACAAAAGGACTACTTATAAACTTATCAAAGTTTTCTGAAACTATAAACTTTTTCTCCAAGAGAGAAAGGCTATTTACGTACGCGACGCGGCGAAATAAGGATTTTCACACCCTTGCCGATAGTTGCGTCATGATAATCAAAACAGGAAATTAAGTAAACGCGATGGGAGCTATTCTATCTTTCTTGTGGAAGATAGAAAAGTTTAGCAAGAACTTGAATATGATGGCCGCAGATTTAGTGATTTGTAAAAGCGCACTGCGAATAGGGTTGAAATTACTTACACTGCCGACCATAGGTTTGAAATCACCATTTAGAATTCACATTCGTCGTATTTTTCCCTACTATTTAGGTAGATGTGTTGGCGAGAGGAGAGAGAACCATCTAGGTACCACTCAGCTCATTAGATTTTGTAGGGAAGGTACCCGTTGCTCGTGGAGCAATCTCCTATAGCCCCAGGGTTTCGAACCACCTTGAAGTCTTAGTAAACCTACAGACGTTGTTGATAGGTAAAATAAAATAAATAGCTGGCGCGACAGCTCGGAATGAGCCAAGGCCTAGCTTCTCGCAACCATTCATGCTGTGCGTGTAACATTTTTCGCACGAATGGAAGGGACCTACAATTTATTGCCGACTCCGAACGGCGAAGTGAGAAGCTCTTTCATGACAAATTATACTCCCGGAGGCTTGTCATTCCCCGACGAGAGGTGGTGCCGCGTAAAATATTCGGTGTTCCTTCCTCGGGCTTGAACCCACGCCGCTTGATCAGCAGTCCAACGCACTAACCACTGACCCACGGCTATAGGTACTTCACTTATTTCTTCGGTATCCTCGAAAAATCGTCTTCCACTTACATATGTCTGAGATGGCGCAGTGGCAGAGAAAGTGGATTGTGTCCTCATTAACCTTCTCGACTCTGCAGCCTCGCTCAAAGCTCATCCTCACTTAGACTTAATCAAATCAAGCTTAATATAAATTCATACAGCATAAAATTACTAGGTGATATGGCCGGCAGTGTACACTTGGGTCAATTTTTGCATTGAAATACATATGGCGGGCTATTTTACGTATTTTCGGAGAATACTTCGTAAACATGAGTTTTGGAGTGAAACCAATTTGACTTCAGCAGAAACGATTTAAATATTTAAAAAAAAAAAGGCAAATACATATTCCAGAAACTGCTTCTTCCATATACCTACCATTAACTAGATGACATATGTAAGTATGTAAACACCGTTTTGCACAACATATGGAATTCTCGACTTATGGATACATATTCGTACATATATGTATGTGTACGTAGATGAATAAAAAAATTATTCGTTATTTGTAATTGAACCAATTTTTATTCAAATAATGCACACATAAAAGTTCAGGTAGTTTTGCAGACTAGTTTCAACAAGTTTCTATAATTGACAATGTTTATATAATTGTTTAATGTACAATACATATGTAGGTACATAAATGTTTATGAACATTTGGCAGATAATATATGTGCACATGCACATACCACTATCCTGGGTGTGGCGTGCAGATTTCTCTTTCCCTTCACCAACCCATCTACCTAACCTCACCCAACGCTATAAAAAAAATATTGCAGAGAAAAAATACGACAAATGTAAAATTTGTATGCTGATTTCAATCTTGTGGCCGGCAGAGATTTCTCTTTCCCCTCGCCAACCCACCTACCTAACCATACCCAACGCCAAAGAAAAAAAAATAGCAGAGAAAAAATACGACAAATGTAAAATTTGTATGGTGATTTCAATCTTATGGCCGGCAGAGTGTGTATCTAGTGGGTGCCCGCCGTAGTTTAGTGGCTAGTCTCTGGAGTGCTGTGCGAGCTGCGTGGTTTTGAGCCGTATCCACCGAACTTTTTTCGCGGTACCTCCTCTCGTCGGGGAACGACAGTCCTCCGGGAGTATAATTTGTCATAAAAAAAGCTTATAAAGTATGACAGGTGGGTTGATGAAAGCCGAAAAAAGAGAGCCGGCATCTATAGAAAGTAGCGGTTTGGAGCAGATTTATGACTGAAGCTACTAAACAGTTCTTATTTGAAGATGATGGGTGAAAGGTGGTTTTTATAACCCTAATTAGACTTGGACGATATACAGTTTCAATAAAAAAAACCTCGGGGCCATATATATATTGTCACCCTTATTAGAAAACAAAACACCTTATTCTTTTGTGTCTCCTGTATAATTTTAATTTTCGGAGTTACAAGGTTTTAGAGTTACTATTTTGACTCATATAAGGGGCATTTCACGTGAAGCGGGCAGCGAAAATAATATCAGATTTTTGATTTTGTTCATATTCGGATTAATTGTACTTCTATATGACCTGAATTAATGTACATCATTATTTTTTTTTATTATGCCTTGTTGCCAGTTAATAAGCCTTTAAAGAATTGAATAAATTGTAGGAAAGGATTTTTTGAAAGCTATTGCTGCTATTACCCAAAAAGATGATAAATAATGTGAATAGTGTTTTTTTTTAGAATATTAAATGTTCTTTTTGGCAGTAATTACAAATTGGAAAAAAAAAACATTTTTTTTTCGTGTAGGAAACCGGAAGTAACCTTTTCAAATCCGATTCCACTAAACTTCGGCATTTTTAATTTTTTTTATTTTTATCTCAAAATGAAGCTTGTAGTCAGTAATGACAACTAGTTGAAATTTTGATGGCAAATTTTGTAATAAAGGCAATGACTTTTTTTCAATACCAGTTATATGGGAGGTACCCTCAGTTATTTGGCTAGAGACGTTATTTTTTTACCATTATGATGTCCTACTTATTTCGCTTCTAAAATTTCAACAAGATCGGCCTATCTGTTTCGTTTTTATTGGGTTTTTTCCGTCTTCTCCGTAGAGAGGAGTCACTGCGTCACAATGACAAATTCTTAGATGGTGGTGCACATATATGTATATTCAAAACGAATGCAAATCCCATTCTTATACGTATTGTTTATGGACTAAAAGCTAAATTTTGAGATAAAAATAAAAAAAAATTAAAAATACCGAAGTGAAATCGGATTTGAAATGTTAACTTCCGATTTTACACACGAAAAAAAATGTTTTTCTTCCAATTTGTAATAACTGCCAAAATGAACATTTAATATTTAAAAAAAACACTATTCACATTATTTATCATCGTTTTGGGTAAAAGCTTTCAAAAAATCCTTTCCTACAATTTCATTAATTCTTTAAAGGCTTATAAAATGGCAACAAGGCATTATAAAAAAAAATAATGATGTACATTAATTCAGGTCATATAGAAGTACAATTAATCCGAATATGAACAACATCCTAAATCTGACATTATTTTCGCAGTCCGCTTCACGTGAAATGCCCCATAACTAACCAGTTAACCTGCTATTTAATTTTGTTTCTAATTTGAGAAATATTCAAACACGCGTTACAATATTCGCCAATTAAATATTTTTTCTTTTTTCTATACTAACATTTAGAGCCATGAACAGTTCAAAGAAGTTCTATTCCCATCATCAACATTCTCTACATACAGGAAAAGAAAAACATAAAAGTAACATTTCAAGTCAAGTTACAGAATTTGCAAATACAATCGAAATGACAGAGGAAAATCAAAAGAAAGAAAAACAACTGCGAAAGAGGTTAAAAAGTCGAAAAGAGAAAAGAAGTAGAAAGGCATCGTTGAGAAGGATACAAAATCATTTCAAAGAGATTACATTCAAATATTTAAGGCATTTTTAGTGGAAACGGAACATTATTCTCAATCCTTTATTGGCCCGATATATGGTTGTAGCATATTTTTCTGAATTTTCAATATTCTTAGCAAAAAAATGAATTTTGTTTAAAATAATTTTTACCTCATGAAGTGAAAAAAATCAAGAGGTTGTAAAGAAACCATTCCCAAAGTACATATATGCTACATTTCCTTTTTAACACACTTTATTTATAAACGCGGATTATTTGCGACCAATGATTTTGTTTTTTAGTGATTACATTTTTAAGATCTTTCAGAAAATCTAAAAAAACATAGAGTGATTTAGAGCAAGCATTTCAAGAAAAATCAAGGAAAGATACATCAACTTTAATATTAAGGTGTACTAATAAACTATTGCTCAGGAGGATTAAATTGTTTTCCACTATCGTAGATGAAATTTCAATCTCGAAAAATACCACACAGGTTAAACTATGAATAATACCACACATATGATTAGAAAGTTACGACTCGGCTACTTTATCATGCTCTCCTAAAAAAACCTTCAAATGATACAGAAATTTGAAAAATGGATGCAAAAACACTTACAACCGACCACAAGTAAAAAGCCAATTCTCTGTGCTGAAAAAAGCACCTGTATAGAATATCTCTACCTGTTCTTTACTCATTTCCCTGTTGATCCATCACCGCCACCATCATCAGCATCATCCTAGTCCCCGTCATCACACTATAAAGGTTTTGAATTCGTTATCATTCTTCCTTTCAACTGACGTAGAAGTCGTACATATACGAAGATATAATTTTTTTTGAAAAAAATGTAAGTGAAAAAGAATATAGGACATTGCTCATACGCCACAGTAGCCAGCTGAGTGATAGGACAATGTTTTGCCATCTGAATTGGTGTGTATGTACACTTTGACGTTGATAAAGGATCAAGTGTAACTCACTCTTCGCCTTAATAATTTGTAGGTTGAGCAGAGTAGATATAGTGTATTTCCTTTACTTTTGTTGGAATTTGTTGGCTTCCATTGTATCTTTTTGGGAAATATTGTGTCCCTTTGGACCAAACGCTTACATCTTTACATATACATACATATGTATGTGTGTACACATATATAGTAGAAAAGAAATCTATTCAAGAAATTTATCTTCCTTTTCATTTATGATTGCGAACAAGTTGTCCTTTTTCATACCTTTCTAAAATAACAAAAATGGTGGCGATGGAGGCTAAAATCTTATCGGTGTTCCATTGCCACCATGTGAGAACGTTTCGGATTTGTGAAAGTTAAGTAAAGGGACTTTATTCAAGGAATTTGACGAAGAGCATAAAATGCAGATACCAATACAAATTTTGTCTGTGAAAATGTTCTTTTTATTATGTTGTCATATTTGATTGGATCTATTATTGAATGAATATTCGGATGCGCAGCACGTGTGTGTGGTACATAGATATAGATTTGCCTTTACTCGTTGCTTTGGTGAACTTGAAAGTTGGTTTGGTTTAGTTTTATTGAGAGCCAAGTCATACAACACACAATACAATTTGAAGTGATTAGAAACATATCAAATTATTCAGATAAAAAGTGATTAGAAAATAATTCAATTACAATTTTACTTTATTGAGACAAGTAAGTATTGTTATACAGATACAGGTAAATGTTTTTATAAATTTAATTAACAATTCAAATTAAATCTTATATTAAAAAACGTATTAAGTTTATGCTTGCTCCCAGCATACATATTCAACATGGCTTACATGGGCATTCAAAAACGTAATAACTTAAAAACTAAAAAAACTACAATAATGACTAGAAAGAGAAAAGGAAAAATCAGGATTAAAAAGACTAGTAATATAATTATAACTATGATACATATTGCACATATGTATATGCCTTGAAACATATAAGCAAAACCGTTTTTTCAGACTTGGTTTATTTTACCACTGTAACTATATTCAAGTTATCTAACCCTCATGTACATATATCCTTCACCAAAAAGTATTTGCACGAGTTGCCCGAGGTCAATCCAAATTGAAAATATTTAATTTCTTTAACGATATCACATACTGAGCCAGGTTTCAACTTACTTAAAATGCAAGATATTTCTTTATACTCGGCCCACATGACCCTTACCATCGAAAACTTAAAAGGATTTATTTCCCATAACCCAGAGCAATGCTCATATGTACATATACTGTTTCTTTAAACTTAAGGTTTTCCCAAAACAAAGAAATCACATTCAGTAGCTCCCTTGTTTCATAGGAAATAATGATATATATTGAGCGGAGGTCCCCTTAGGCAAAAGACTCCTCCGCAACGGGCCCCGGCTTCGGTGTTCCATTTGTTCATGCCTCTTGGCTACGTCTCCGGAGCAATCATCTTAACTGGATGTCCTTAATCGAACAGTTCTCCTAAAGAAGCCCCAAGGATCTCCACATGTGTGCTCCATAATGATTATAGATTACTACATTTGTGTGTTGGTTGGCGTCATTTGTTTACATAAGATGGTCCCCTGGACTTGAGAAGCACATATACACAGCCCGTACATGGTTTGACAAATCTATTCAATTATTTCATAGGAAATTAGGTGATTTTTCGATGTTCCTGAGCACAAAAGGTGTTCTATTTGAGAAAAAGTCATAAATATTGTTGGGAAAAGATTTATTCGAATTACTTTGCTGTTCTTTTGGTCTTGGCGTTAGGAAGGACCTCAAATTGATTTCGCAGAAAGTGCAGGCGAAGCATACTAATATGAAGAATTGAAGCATTTATGATTTCATATCACACTGTGATTTGATTAGTGTTCAAAGACGTACTAATGAGATTTTATTTGCTTCATGTTTCCATTTCCTCTCCTGCTGTCGATCTAGAAGTTTTCAGTTTTATTTTAATTCATATTTATCTGTCTGCATGAAACTGGCAAACAAATTACATACAAAAGTAAGTTCAAATTACCTAAGTTCAATTATTACAACACTAAACAAGCGATGGGTGGGCCATGAGGCAGTTCAAATCTGTGTGGCTGAAAAATTCTGTATGTACATACATATGAATGCAAAAGGAAATCAACGCTGTTACTTTAATTGAATTATAGGGCAGTAATGCCTACTAAAAATAACCGATTTAGACATTATTGAGAAGAATAGTGTTTTCTTAATCTTTAAAAGCGATTTAGGTCAATAGAAAGTCAATACTTGTGACAACTTTTAGTTTGAAAGCAGAAGAAAAATACTTAAGATGCATGGCTGAGGCTGATAGAACCTCTGCATTTGGAATGAGTTGGAATTTTTCAACTGAAGATGAAATAGCGAAATCGCAATTCGTTTGTCCACTTTTACTCGCCTCCTTTAATACTGGGACAGTATTTTTCGAACGCGTAGTTTTTCTATCGGTAAACCTAATTTCGTTATAATAATAATATGTATCAATAGTTGTATAAAAAACGGCAATAAAAAGAAAACAAACAAATAAAAAAATTGAATCAAATAACAGAGGCCAACTGTCTTTCATAAATTCAAATAACACGCGCTTAACTGTTTTCTTGCAAAGATTTAACTTCACCCTTTTTTTATTCGTATTTTCCACGTAACATAGATGTAAAAGTACGTAATTCATTCATGCATGCAGTTATCATTGTTAGTTGCAGCATATATTAAAAGGAAGAATCACTTACGAAACATTTTATATAGGTACATATCTAATTTACCTTTGCTTCTAAACGATTTAGTAGGCAGAAATCTGGAACTTTAGTAACGATAAGAGTAAATGCGTAAAATTGTAAAATGTTGATATAATGGGATTATGCCAATGTCAGAGAACGGTCAAAGGGGTGGAAACTCATTAAGAGTAAATTAATTGAACTTTGAAAATATTAAATATTTGAATTAAAAAGTCTGGAGTAGGAGTTAAGCTGCAGTTATAGTGCTTGCTAATAGTGTTCCGCGTCATATTAAACATACTATAAGCATACCTACATTAAGCTATTAACCTACCTAGATAAAACATGATTTTTATGTGCCTAATTTTCGCCATACGACCGACTGCCTCTTAGATACAACCAATTTCATTGAAAACAAAAAGCATTACTGAGGCTAAGGCTGGGCTAAGACTCAAGGAGTTCTGGAAACATTTTAAAATAACGAGGACGCAACAGGAATAGTTGAGAAATATTGGGCCGGCATCAAGTCATCCACCATGCACAGATCGATCGTGGCGACAGCTATCTCCTTATAACTGATTACATGGGTTTGGAAGATGTCAATAACGATGTTAAGCAGTTAGGTAGACCATCGCATTCATGCAAAATTTGTTTTAACTAAACGCATAATATCTACCCATGTAGATAAAAAACATTCCATACATTTTTAGTGCAAAAAATATGCGTATGCAATAAATTATGTACCTTACACTGAATTTATGTTCTTAAATGATTTTTATTTGGTTTTAGAATTTGTTGTTTAAAGCTGTGCTTAACTTAAATAAGAATAGACGTAACTATTTTGAACATTGTTCTGCGGCAGCTGTTTACAGGTAAGTGTTTGTCATGATACTTACATATGTAGACAGTATGAGACTCACGAGAATGTATTGCTTTACTGCTGTGTGCTTAGTGTATAGTGAATTTTATTCCGGATTAGGTTGACTTATGAAAAAAAGCAAGAATATTTTCAGAATATGTTGGCTGCCGAAGCTGATACGGATGAAGCCGGGCCTGACCCTAGTGAAAGCACTGATAGCGACGAAGAATATTTTCGTGATCAGAAAGATGTGCATTTGGATGCTAAAATAGGCAAAGAGATAAATTCAAAACTGAATAGTGACTGTGAATCTGAAAATAAGAGTAATCATGACAAACAAGCGGCCACCTCTAATGAAACTTTGTTTACCAGCAAAGATGGTAAGGGATTCCCCATATGCTTGCAGTAATCTTAGATTAGAAAAAGATTAAAAAGGTTTCACGAGATTAGCCATCCGGAAATTAAACTTGTTTGAACCACTTCCTGGTTATGATAGCAGATGCAAACTTATAGGCCTACAAATCCTAAGTTTTAGGCGTAATGCATCACGGGTTTTGTTTATTAGACATATTTTGAATAATCACATAAGAAGCCCGGAGTTGCTTTTCCTTTTAAATATATATACTCCTCAAAGGCCTCTTAGAGAAAGAAATTTGTTCTTGCCTGATAAGCATAGAACGAATTACGGGATGAATGAGCCAATTACTCGATGTATGCGAACTTATAATTTGGTTGACAACAAAATTGATTTTTGCGAAAGTCGAGTTAAATTTAAGCACTGTTTATATACAGCCGCGTTGATTGAGCTTAATAACATTTTTTTAATTATTTTACTGAAGTAATCTGCAAGATTGAAAAATCGGTAGATGACGCTAAGTCACGTAACAATAACACCAGTTGCGTAAAGCGAACCTGAGAGCTTCTTGCTCTGTGATGGATTATTTTTAGTGGGCCCATAATATAATTCGTGAATCGTCGTTAATATTGTTATGAACCCATCCATAAGAGACCAAATTCTGTAGGTTCTCCAACAAAATAGCCGAAGATTTTTATCATAAATGGAACTCCGAAGATCCTACTAAAACGGCTGTTACATGGACTCCGATTACTGATAAAAAGTTGATTGCTTTTTTTAGCAATTTTGCCTTGGACAGATTCCCAGAAATCCAATTAACAAAGAGTAACCATGTCTGTCAATCGATTCCAAATCATCTTACGCTACATTCGTTTTGACAACCAGCTTACTAGACCCATTTGCCAGTCTGAAGATAAGGTAGCGCCTATAGGGGATGATTCGAGATCATCAACTCAAATCTGAGGACCCATTTCAGGCCTTATGAAACCGTTACTGTGGACGAACAGTTGTTTGGATATAGAAGCCATACTCAATTTATTCAAAATATGTCATTAAAATCAGCAATATATGGTAAAAAGTTCTGGTGGGCTTGCGATGCTTCAACCTTTTATACGCTGAATGGCCAAATTTACACTGGAAAAGTAGGGATTGTTCGAGGGGTTATGAAAGATCTAGTTGCTCCCTACAAAAATACCGATGATTTCATTCACAACTATATCAGGAAAAGTAGTTAATATTGACATAGATTCATATATCTACCCCGGTAGATACTATTAACTTACGTACATAAAAAGACAAACAAGAAGAAAATGTGAAGAACTGCTCAAAAAACATTTTTTTTTTCATTTTCTGCAATAAATCGAAAATTTGATAACTGGGTCGGAAGCGTTTTTGGATTTGATGAAAACTCGCTGAGTTATTAGCAAATGAAAATCGAATTACATATCTACCCGGGTAGATACTATGAATGCGAAGGTTAAGGCGTCAAATAGATGGCGTGGATATGGATCAGCTTATTGCAAAACAGGAAAAAAGGGTGAATTCAGAAACGTCAACAAAATACCCATCGATGCGGCATCACTGCACAACTACGAAGCCGATGCGCAACACAGCTGATGCTGATGCCATGCTGATCCAATTTTTTGCGTATTTTACGCATCATGAACATTTTACTAATGAAACTTTTGCTTGATAATAGGGGCGTAAAATCGATAATCGAAAATTGAAGTAAATTCTTGCTCATATTTCAGCCTAATGGACAGTATTAATTTTATCTGCGCCGCGTTAAAAGTACCGCTGAAATATATTTTTATTATCAAAATACACTATTTTATTAATTATTTTAGTACTTAATTTATTTACTTTTCGCCGAGGGCATCCGAAGTTTTCTAAATGGTTTTTTTTTACGCTTGAGCATCAGCTTACGCAACTTTGCAATAATGAACGCGATGCCATTTCAGTGATGCTAATTGTTTGCTTTAATGAATATGTGGCAGTGCTGATTTAAGCATCAATTATGCAGTGATGCGTTTCGAAATTCACCCAAATCTTACCAATGAGCTCTTGATACCCTCATACCCGTATTTAAATGTTAAGAAAAGATTTTCCCGACCCCTAGGGTAAAAGGTAAAAGTCTATAAATTTTTTTTGTTGGATTTACAGGAAAATTTTAACTTTTATATTTAACAATATGTAGTCCTATCTATTTTGCAAATGTTTGTTGGAAATAATTGTGGGCTGAAGGATTATTGCCTTCCAGAGCAGAGTTCTTGCCCTCCTTGCGCAATCTAAACCCCTGTGAAAATTTGCAATGGCACCAGGGGGGTTACTCTGTATTCAAATTCTAAAGTTAAATGCGCTCGAAAGTGATTTCCGATTCTAATTAAGATTGGTACTCTCTATAACTTTCGAATAGAATGCTTGTGTTGCCAACTTTGGTTCAAAAATTTCCTAATTTCCTTTCGATTCTCGCGAGTGCAAATGTCATTTTGAAAGGACATCAATTGAATAATTATTATTGTGTGTGTCGTTAGATTTATTAGTAAGTGATTCTTTAAGAGAAAAAGTAATATAATATATTAAATATGGAAATGGACACAGTGGCATTGTGGTTTGAAATTGATGAAGAGGATGTTGCCGAAAGAATAGAACGGCGAAATATAAGAGATAAATCAAATGTAATGGAACTGAGTGATAATTGGTAAGAAAATGTTTACAGAATAAAGAAACATGAGTTCATTAATTAATTGATTTGTTTATTTACAGTTTCATCCAAAATTTCAGACTCTCTAAAGAGGCTTTTTTATACGTGCTAAATAACATGTATAATGAACTAGGAGCCTAATGCAGACAAACTGCAGTACCAAATATAATAAAACTTTCAGGGACGCTTAAGTTAAGGTGGGAACCAACACCAAATCGGCCAAGATAGATTTTCCGGACTTGCACAACAAACCATGTCGACATGCATTGCTGATGTTTGTAAGGCAATTGAAAAAATCTTGTGTCCAAAACACATCAACTTTAATATAACGGAGGGGCAAAAGAAAGATGCTAAGAAGTATTTCTTTGAGAAATCGGGCATTCCAGGAGTAATTGGAGTGATTGATGGTACTCATATCCAAATTATAAGGCCGAATAGGAATTTTCAATAGAAAATTAAAACACAGCGCAAAAGCTATGGTTATTACATGTCATTGTTTTTCCAAACATTAAAATAAAAAATAAAAAAAATTGCTTTCAGATTTGTGACCACCTTTTGCACATAAAAGCTGTTAATTAGCGGTATGGAGGCGCGTCACATGATTCACATATATGGCACCTAAGCGAAGAAAGAGCTCATCTGTAACAAAATTTTGAAAATGGAGATAAGTCGTCGTGGATTATAGGTAAGGATAATATTAGTAGGCCGAGTTATACACTATTTCAAATTTGTCTTCATTTTCTTTGCAGGAGATTCCGGGTACCCACTAGAACCATGGATATTGACACCTTTCCGAGCTGTACCTGAAAACTTTTGGAATGTAAATTCAATGCAAAGCTAGGTCTATAGTGGAGAGGGTATTTGGAATTTTAAAAGGTAGATTCCGGTGCCTCCTATCTTCAAGAAAACTTTATTACTCCCCGGAAAAAGCTACGAGGATTCTCAACACATGCTGTGCCCTGCATAATATATGTTTAAAATATAAAGTTGAAGTTCCTGTTCCACCGCCTTCAATTTGAGCCACCAAAATATTACTGAAAACTCCGATATGAATAATATTACCAAGGCAATTAGGGAACAAATAAAGAACAATTTATTAGAATAAGTTTATATCTTATTTATTAAAATAACTGGACAAAAATAAATGTATGCAAACATATGAGCAGAAAACAAAATAATAAAAAGAAAAAAACTTTAATTCATTTAATTAAACTCAGAACAGAATTCATTAAAAAAAAAATGTACATATTTACACAAAAGAAAAGAATAAAAAATAAATCGTTAATTCATTTAACTAAGAAGAGAATGCATTTAAAAACTATAAAACGATCAAGTGAAAAAATTGTTTAAGGCAGTTCACTTGCTTATTGCCTCAGTCTTAGAATTTCTCTTTTTAATTCATTTTTTTCAATTCTTGCTTTATGTTTTTGTATGGCTTTTTCCTTTTCAAACTCTAATTTTTCTTTTTTAAGTTTAAATTCTTTTTCTTTTAAAAAATAATTTTTCCTTTTAAAGCGCAAAATTTCCTTCAAATTGCTGTTTATTTCCTTGAGCTGTTTCCGTGTTTCCTGTGCATGTCGTATTTGGTTTTAAACTTGCTTCTGGAGTAAAGCCCGATTGTTTCTTGGGGTAAAGCGAGATCGACTAGAAGAAGCTAACATATCGTTTTCAGAATTTGGCGTTGCATCTTGAATTGCAGGAGCTTGTGTGTTAGGAATGATTTCATCGAACTGATTCTCCTCTATTGGAGAAGCAATTGAGGAAACAGTCGCAGAGGGTACCACTTTGTTTAGTCCAAAATTTAAACAGCCAGTCATTCTACTTACGGCCACATTCAGGTCAAGCAATTCAATAACTTTTTCCTCAAGGGGAGATAGAGAAACACTTTTACTTGGTACACCACCGGTTCCCGACACGCTTGCCTTATTTCTCCTCAATTTCGATTTCACATGATTTTTGAAATCCGCCCATACCTAAAATTTTCATTTTCATTGAATACGTATTAAAAAATAAAAGGAATTGGCGTTTCAGAGATCAAACAATCGGAGATACCAGGGTGCTTTGTCTAGCAAACTGCTATAAACCTTCCCGGGATCGGAGAGAGGGGAAGGCTGCGCTGTCTCAGACAGAGATTTCACGGATCGGGAGTCGGTTGAGCAAGGATTATGTAATTGACTTACGGCTCGTTGATTTCACGGATCGGGAGTCGGTTGAGCAAGGATTATGTAGTTGACTTACTTTTTTCCATCCATTCATATCGCGCATAGGGAGACCCTCCGCATTTAAATCTCTTATCACATTAACCCAAAGGCTATTCGATTTTGGCTTGGCATCAGGGGCTTTTAAATAGCCTTTTGATAATTCCGAATGAGCTACCATAAAATCCACGAGAACTTCAAACTGCCGAAGCTTTGTGTTTATATTTTAACTGAATCCCTTTGGTAATAAAATAATGGTGAATATAATAATTTCGGTACAGAAATTTATCAAAATAAGACTAACAATACTTTGGGAACAAAATCGCAGTTCAAAATCTATTATAAATCACCAAAAAACTTACATCTCGCAAACAAAATACCTTTCGAATGAAATTCAACGCATTTGAACGAGTTTGACGTCTACTTTCGCAATACCGGGTGACAATTATCCGAAGAAAAATGGAATTGAAGTTGGAAACTAAAACTCGTTCGATTTTCGGATATTATGATTTAGCTTTAGAATCGGAGTACAGAGTAACCCCCAAGCTTCACGTGAAGACCCTGTACACGCACTTAAACGAATCTAAGACTTTCACTCTCTTAAAAATAGAACACGTATACATTATTTAAGATTGTAAAAAATAAATCACCAAACAATTTTTTTTAAGGTTTAAAATCGTTCGTTCGCAAAGATAAATAACAATTGTTCCTCCCAGATACAAGTATACACAATTCTTTGTACATGTGGTTCATCTGTTGAACCATCTTCCCGAATAAATAAGAAGAACGAACACAATACAATTTTGTAAATATCATCAATTTTTTTTTCCTATACAATCTGAAAAGTGTACAACTTAATGTACAGAGTTGAGTGAATAAATAAATAAATTAAATATCAACACTAAGTCTGCTACTGCTATTTCCTAACCGGAGAGTCTACAAAAAGGAGCGACTCTTCTCGATCGAGGATTCACTTAAACTTTTCATGGAAACTCATTTTGGAGGAGTTGATTTATGTCTATGGATACAACCACTCCTGCAAAATTAGATTCGGCATTCGGCACCAATCAGGCGGACTCGATAAACAAAATTCCACGTGCCGTCTTTGTACCGAAAGCTGGAAAGGCATGCCACAAATGCCCTAAGGACTTTTGCCCGAACAGCTTATCCTATTCCCCTTTATACGACATACAGAATTAACGGTTTATTTTGGAACAGAGAACTGCATGAATCCACTCATTTGAAGGTGTGAATCATTCTCTTAAATGCGGGCCTTTCATAGTCTCGCACTCACAAAAACAAGCAAAATTCTCTTTGTATAACAATAAAGATTCGAATGCTCATAGTATTCGCAGTCACCAATATTTGAATGCCCAGTAGGCTTCCCTTGGAAATATTCAGAAATTTCACAATAATTCACGAGCCTTCGAATGGATTCAAGTAGCTCGTATTGAGTTTTCAGGATACTTAGGACACCTTATTGCAAATGAATTTTTCTCTGCCAAAATACAAAGAGCACTGCAAGTAAAAGCACGAAAGAGATTTACTACTTTGTTAAGGATTCACATTCATTCAAATTCAATCGCGAATGTTATGAACTGAATACTTTGTTTTTCTTACCGTGTCACTCAGTGATACCAGATCTCTAGTCTTTTGTATGTATAAAGAACTCCAAAAAGAGCATTCACCGGAAAACAAAAAATTGTTGCCTTATTAAACAGGTATTTATAAATTTTGTGGCAAAGCGTATGTTATGATTACGCAAATAAAATGGTTTATGTAAGTGATTTTCACGCAGAATTTTTCCATACTTCACTACGAAAAAGAAAAAGTTACAACCACCCGAAAACTGTTAATTTGTAGGCGCTATACGAGTATACATATGTACCTATGCTCAATATACATATGTATGTACATACATATATGCGATCGAAAGACGTGCGGAATTCAAACTAAATTTTAAAAAGTATTTTGTTCAAAGATTCACTGCCAAAGCGTAACCAAAAACCAAATCCTGAACTCAAATGCCAATAGCGTGTGAAATAACTGTACAACACCTACAAGCGGCATTATTCCTTATTAGTATTATTAAGGATTTTTTGGTATGTTGTAAATCTGCAACACAGCGCCGTAAAGGGTTAAATGAAATTGAGAAGCTTGTTCCATATCAAGCATCCATATATTTTAAAATCGTAATTAATGCTCTGTGTCTCCAAATGAGTAACCTTGGCTGCTTTGCTTGTCAAAACCACCCGTATAGTCTAATTACATACTTCCTTTCATTTATGTATATTTCCTCACTTTTAATACGAATTCGATTAGACAGACTTTCATCCAGTCGCAAGGAGAAAATGCCAGCGGTCGTGCAGTGAATAAAATTATTCCAACAATAAAAATTCAAAATGCGTCGGTACAAGGAGGAGCAATCAGATTCAACACGAAGTGACTCAGCAAAGCATCAATAAAAATTGAACAAATTAAAAGCCATATGGCTCCGATTTGCTTTTGCAGTTGTACCCCTGTCAGGTCTGTTAGGGTTCATTTTCAAAACCCGCTCTCTCTTATTGTGTACTGTTCTTCTAAGCTATATTTCCACAGCCCTTTGTCTTTGAGATGGAAAAACTTTAAAAGCGGAAATAGCAAGGAGTCTCGTTGGCAAATATGTCCTTGCCACTCGCAATGACGTCTTCGTAATACTACGCCACCTGCTTTGAACAAGATCTCCTTTGACTATAACAGTCCCCTCCCGCTTTGTCATTTGCCCTAATATACCTCGCACTTTATGTTTTGGGCAGGACTATAATTCATCCATTTTGAGTTTCACTTTTCCTTTGTTTTTGTGTGCTTCACACATTTCTTGGCACTAAAGGATCAAAAGGTCGACGGCGGCAGCAGTACAATTTGCCAGGGTAATTATGATGGGCGACAGGGTGTTGCTATGCTCATTATTCATTAACCTAATGAACGATGAAATGTGAGCTAATGAAAAATGCCATCTTAAGAGCGCAACTGGATGAGCAGGGATAATTTATCAAATGGATTGTTTGGGAGTTAATTTGGATTCCAATGGGGATCTATCCTTTTTCAATTTGCGAACTTTGTTCCATTTTTTTCGTCTGTGCGAGATGTGAGACGATGGAAAAATTAACTTCAAGCCCATTGATCCTTGAAAGGTTTGTTTCTTTCTTTTTATGTATAACCCTCATAAGCTACAATTTCATCGAAAGAATTTTAGATTAGAGAAAAATATCGAGAAAAAAAGGTTAAGAAGGATACTGAGAAATCTAGAAAACCTGCCCTGAGGGCCCCCCAGAAGATTTAAGATGCCAAGTAGGAGATTTATTGTAATTCATATCATCATTGCGGAGCGCCTCCAATCCAAACAGATTTCACTTTGTGAGCCAGCCGAAGGTGGGGCACTGTGAGATTTGATAAGGGTTAATTCCATCCCGACAGAGAATGGAGATCTGGCGAGAAATAAACAAGTTACGGAAATGAAAAAGTCAGAAAAGGATATTTATGCCATTATATGGAGTAGCAAACAAGTCATCACCTGATGATGATTCTGATGATAAAAATGAATATAGTGTGACTGCGGAAAAATTTAAAGTTTTATTCTATGAATATAAATTGGGGAGCACAGTCATCAATTTTGTCACCATAAAGTTCATGAAGCGAACATTAATTTCTGTGAAACGTCATTCCATGATAAATCGCTGAACCTACTTACATATATGGGGAGCCCAGTGCGATTTGACTGAAAATTCATAGAATTATTCCTTGGAGTGGTACGAGTTATAAAGCAAAAAATTTTTGCCCAACTCGGTATATGTAGATAACTTCAAAGATTGGAAAAAATGTTTAGGGCACAGTCGGGAACTTTGGATAAAAACTGTAAATTGTATTTTTTAACAAATAACCACACAAGTTTGACAATACAATGTGACGATTATTCTGCACATGCGTTACCAAACTCATTACGATTGAAAATCTTGTCGAAATGTTCTACAGCTGTACGGCAACAGCGCACTTATTTAAGGCTTCAAATCCACTATCATATCTTCGTTGGAAACTTGGATTTCGTCAATTTTTTATCGGGTTAACTGAGTTGCTCGAGTTTCCGCAATTGGCGCTGGTGAGAGGCCCTCACAATCGACCTGTCGATTTCGCATTCGTGCTCGAAACTCTTGTACTCTCTCTAAAGTTGGCTTTTGGGCCTGCTGTTTCAGACTTTAGTTGTTCGAGAGATGGTTTTGCTACCCAATTGCTTTCCTAGCCCAAAGAAACAGCGATTTTCAAGAGTTATTCTTCGTTTGATCTCAGCGCTGGTGTCATTGTCTGAATTTATAACGGAGTCTAGATAGACAAAGTCCTTAACTACCTCAAAGACATTACTGTCTATAGTGACGTTCTGTCCGAGACGTCGGTGTTGGGTGTCCTTTCTTGTTGACAGCACCTACTTGGTTTTACCCTCAGTGACCGTTATACCCATTTTCGAAGCCTCCGACCATATTTTACAGATGAGTTGGTGCATGCTCCTTAGCATGTCATCGCCTGCCGCTTTGAACAGCTTAGATATGGCTATCTTTACTTCGTCCAGGTCGGGAGAACAGAATTGTTGGTCTTCGTCGTCAAGGTTGAACTGTTCTCTCTGCCCTACAGCGGGATTTGATTCGTCGTCGCCCTTAAACAGTCTGCAGGAATAGTTCTTCCTTATCCTCAGCATCGACTGAGATTTTACTACGATGTACCCTTGATTATTCTTGCAGGCTTCGGTTCGGGCTCTGTACCCTTCACAGGTAAAACTTCCGAACCTCTTTCCTGCACTAACATCTCTTTATTTCCACGATCGCATACTCTCATGCTCTTTCTTTTTCCTCCTGAGAAGCCGGTGTTCGTCTCTCCTCTTCTACTCGTAGGGCTCGGGTTTATGAATTAACGCAATTAGCCTTGTTTACAAGGAAGTAATTAACTTCTTATCGATACATGTATGTATGCACATATTTATTAATAAATTCTATGTACGAAAGTAAAATCTTAAATCCTCCATACGTTAATCACACGCTTAGTAGGCAAATAATATATTTCTCCAACCTCTTTCTATGATTAACACGTACGAAATGTGCTAACAAAATGCGAGTACGTAATGAGTTTAAAAGCGCAAGACTCCTGCCGCCAGCCGTCAGCCGCCAGCCACCAAAAACTAAACATTCGTCTCTCATCGCACCAATTAGCGTTGCTAATTAACTCAAAAACGTGGGGCACGTTAAATGTAACGAAACCCGAGGCGTTAACAAAATAATTATAGTCCAGTTGCCGCCAGCATCGGCAGCAGTAGCATCACCGTTTTCATCGTCATCGTGGCTGTTTCACTTGAGCTTTAGGAGCCACTTTGAGTGTCATAGTGTGAAACTGGGGAGTCAGAGAAAAAACCGACACGGCTTTAAGGAAAAAAAAATCCACAAATGAGAACCCATTAGCTTGCCCGACCGATGAGGACATAAAATTATTTTCCAGTGTCCTTAAAACATCCATCTGACAAAAAAAGGCAGCAAACGAACGACCGACGTAGCTTTTCACTTTTTGGGTGGGATTACAAAAATTTCATCTTGACAACGGGGGGGACACAGTAAACTAAAAGAGTGAGATAAAAAAAAGAGACTGCCTTCAACCCCAATCAAGCCAGAAGCTGACTTTGGGTTGATTCTTCATCGCCTCATTGTTCTCCCGCCAAGGACCTCCGTCCTCAAACCAGAAACAACTAGAAAATTCATATAATTTGCTTTCCGAACACAACGCACAAAGTATCAAACACGAAAACAGGACACAGCGGAGCGCGGGTTTGTTGCCAACTTTGGAATGTGTGTCATGTAATGGACCAATTAAAACACCAGAAAGCGACACACCAGGACATCCGTGAGCTGTAATTTCCTCTGCGTACTTTTCTCCATCCGACAACGACTATACTCTTTCATGTGCGTGTAGGTTCTTTTCTCCGGTATTAATTTATTTCTATTAGTAACAAGTTATGCCTTTTACTGAACTAATTCTTTTATCATTGCATCTTTGTGCATGTAGCAATATTGTAGTAAGTTTTTGAATTAAAGGCACAGAATGTTCCTCAACACTAAGTGAAAATTTGTGAAAATTTCGTGTTAAAGTGGTTGTGTGAGTTTGTTAAGTAAACTTTCCGGTTCATTTTCCTACTTCATCGTTCAGCCTTTAAGGCATTCATAGATGAAAAAACTCTACGATCAGTTCGTTTTGCTGTAGCTTCCCAGTTTTTGTTTTTTTGAGTTATTTTGGCCAGGACCCGAAGTGGGCAGGGAAACAGCCAGAAATATGCCAGGAGGAGTTGTGTTTTTAATAGTCGTGCCGACAGCTAACTTTGAACGTGAACTTGTTTATGGTAAGTAATTTGCATTTTAATATCGGGTTATTTACTCATTGTCCTTGAGGGAAAAAAATTCACTTGTTTTGTGGTCGTTTGGCTTATTCTCTTCGTGCTTAGAGGTTAAAATGTTGCTTGCATTGTTTCGAAATGTAAATTTTTGTTCTTGATTATGAAACAATAAGTTTGGGTTAAATTAGTCGAAGGGAAACGAGAGTCGGTTTACATATATGGATATTGTTTCGAAAAGAAACAAAATAAAGTATAGGCTAATCTTAGATGTACTTATGTATATTGCAGATTTAAGAACAAGAAATGGCTAGGACTATACGCCGAATCGACCCGTTTAATTATAGATTAAGATAAAGCCTGAGGAGTTTGATAACATACATAGATACATTATACATACATATGTATGTACATAAAATATTCCAAAACAGTAGGAAGATCAGTGACTTAAAGTTTAATCACCAAAAATAACAAATCCCTAGATGATGATAACATCTTCGGTGCGGGAGTCCGAAGTGGGCTCCGATTTTCGTTCTCTTTTGAGTCCTGTTACTGTTACCCAGTTTTCCAACTGAAATCTTTTCGGAATCAAAAAAAAACATGCTTTTTTTTTTTAAACTCAAAGAGTAACATCCTTTGATGTCGCAATGCAAGGCTACTTTGGTAAGTAAAAAACTTACGTTTATCAATAAATATATATAATTTAAAAATAGTTCAAAAGTGAAGTGAAAATGAAAGTGAAGTGAATCTGCTTAGTATACAATTTTTCGGATTAATTCCGTCTTCGATAATTATTCGCTTCTAAACTCAAAATACTCATGTGTGTTGTTTGGTCGCTAGTACCAGAAAAAGTATCGACCATAAGTCCACATATGTGTACTGCGGACGTTCTGACAAAGTAAAATTTCAGGTGTATTGCTAGCTTTTTTCGTCTTTCTAACTGACTTTTTCTGGTGAAGGAAGGAAAGTGGATATTCCACTTATAGTATTCCACCAATATTGGAACACTACGATTCTTGAACATTTTCCTTAACTCATAGAAGTAAAACAATGCTTCAAAATGTCGTGCAAAATGTATTTTTGCACAAATGACAACAATTGCTTTTCGAAGTACCACAAATAGCAATATTTAATAACTTTTTTTTTTTTTTCTGTTTTTTGTTAATTTCTTATCTTGTAAGTTTTTATAAAAATGCCATTCAAATATGGTTTGCAGGTTTTTTTTACTACATACTCAACCGAAGTCCATATACATATGTGTACCACTAAAAACTAATAGTTATAAACAAAAAAATACTTTTTTTTAATAGAAATCAGTTGCTAGCTCATCTTTAGCAACAAACAAAAAAAAACAAATATTTAAATGGGGTTTTTGTTCGAGACGGAACAAACGCAAAGAATGCTTTCAATCATATTCTAAAGTACCTTGGAGAATGCGGATAACGGATTTCTTCTTTTATTTACTGGCCATTAAGTATGTGGGGCGTAATTTATGAGACATAGTTTAACGAAGAATTTAAAAAGAGCTCATGCTGCAAAGTCGAGAAAATAACGCTGCTGTATCAAGGATGGTGGCTCATGTTGGAGGTCCAAAATAAAGCAAGAGATTCCTCCTAGCAAAAGTAGTCTATTAAATAATTTATTATTTTTATGACTTACTTGCTTACTTAAGGTGGCGTGGTCCTGGGCCTCAACCAACAAGCGTCGCCAGCGATCTCGATCTTTTGCCAGCTGTCTCTAGTTTCCCACGCCAAGTCGGTTGAGGTCCCCTTCCACTTGCGTGCGCCACCGTAGTCGCAGTCTTCCTCTACTGCGCTGACCCTCGGGTGTGGATTCGAAGATTTTCCGAGCTGGAGCATTGGTGTCCATCCGCTCTACATGACCCAGCCACCTCGGTCGTTGGACCTTCACTCTTCTGGCTAAGTCGATGTCGCTGTACAGCCCGTAGAGTTCGTCGTTGTATCTCCTCCTCCACTCCCCGTCTATGCAGACGGGACCAAAAATAACCCGAAGAATTTCCCTCTCGAAGCAGCCAAGAGCAACCTCATCCGCTTTAGACAGAGTCCATGCCTCTGCGCCGTAGAGCAGGACTGGGACGATTAAGGACTTATAGAGGGTCACCTTAGTTGTTCGAGAGAGGGCTTTGCTACTCAATTGCCTTCTTAGCCCAAAGAAACAGCGATTGGCAAGAGTTATTCTTCGTTTAATCTCAGCGCCGATGTCATTGTCTGAATTTATAGCGGAGCCTAGGTAGACAAAGTCCTTAACTACCTCAAAGTTATAGCTGTCTATAGTGACGTTCTGTCCGAGACGTCGGTGTTGGGAGTCCTTTCTTGTTGCCCTCATTGACCGCTAAACCCATCTTCGCCGCCTCCGTCTCGATACTCACAAACGCAATGTCATCGGCGTATCCGAGTAATTGGACGGACTTTTGAAAGATTGTTCCTCTGGTGTTGGCGCGTGAGTTTTGCACAACTCTTTCAAGAACGATGTTGAAGAAGTCGCATGACAGCGCGTCGTCTTGTCTAAATCCTTTTCTGACATCAAAGGTCTCGGTGAGGTCTTGACCGACCTTGATGGAGCAGCGTGCATTTTCCATCGTCATCCTGCACAACCGGACGAGTTTGGCAGGGATGCCAAAACTAGACATGGCTCTGTATAGCTCGTCTCTATAGATGCTGTCATACGCGGCCTTAAAATCGATGAAGAGGTGGTGGGTATCGATTTGAAGTTCCTGGGTTTTTTCAAAGATCTGCCGCAGTGTGAACATTTGGTCGATGGTGGACTTTCCTGGCCTGAAACCACACTGATATGGACCGATCAGGTTGTTGACGAACGGCTTCACGCGTTCACACAACACGGCAGATAAGATCTTGTAAGCGATGTTAAGAAGACTGATGCCTCTGTAGTTGGCGCAGTTCAGAGGGTCTCCTTTCTTGAGGATCGGGCAAACAATGCTGAGCTTCCGTTCATTGGGCATACTTTCTTCCGACCATATTTTACAGATGAGTTGGTGCATGCTCCTTACCAAGTCATCGCCTGCTGCTTTGAACAGCTCGGCACGTAGGCCGTCAGCTCCAGCGCCTTTGTTGGACTTAAGCTTCGAAATGGCTTTCTTTACCTCGTCCAGGTCGGGTGGACGGAATTGTTGGTCTTCGTCGTCCAGATTGAATGGTTCATTCTGCCTTACAGCGGGATTTGATTCGTCGTCGCCGCTAAACAGTCTGCAGAAGTAGTTCTTCCATATCCTCAGCATCGACTGCGATTCTACTACGATGTTCCCTTGTTCATCCTTGCAGGCCTCGGTTCGGGCTCTGTAACCTTGACAGGTTCTTTTTACCCTTTGGTAAAACTTCCGAACCTCATTCCTGCTATAACATCCCTCTATCTCCTCGATCGCGCGCTTCTCATGCTCTTTCTTTTTCCTTCTGAAAATCTTGTGTTCGTCTCTCCTCTTCTGCCCGTAGAGCTCGCGAGCAGCTCTGGTCTTTCTATGCAGTGCCGCTTTGTAAGCCTCTTGTTTCGCTGCATGTGCTGGCCGGCACTCGTCGTCAAACCAGGGATTTCGTTGTGGTGGCCGTGTGAAACCCAGCACATCAGAGGCGGCATCTCTGATCGCTTTTTGGCAATGTTGCCACTGGTCTTCAATACTTGATGCTGGCGGCATAGGACCTCTTAAGAGATTGAGAGAGACTCGATCGGAAAAGGATTTGGTGATCTCTTGCGATTGCAGCCGTCCGACGTCAAATTTCCGCAGAGTATTCTCTTGTCTTGGCGGTGTTCGGGATATCCGCAGTCGTACCTTGGCTACAACAAGGTAGTGGTCCGAGTCAATGTTGTCCCCTCGGAACGTTCGGACATCCATAATACTGGAGGAGTGCCTTGCGTCAATCGCAATGTGGTCAATCTGGTTGACGGTTGATTGATCAGGAGATCATGTTCCTTTGTGGATATCGAGATGTGGAAACCGCGTACTAGCTACGACAACGTTCCGCCCCGCAGCAAAGTCGACCAGCCTAAATCCGTTAACGGAGGTGGTGTCGTGTAGGCTGTGCTTTCCGACAATACTACCAAAGATGCCCTCTCTTCCTAGCTTTGCGTTAAAATCGCCTAGGACAATCTTAATGTCATAGCTAGGGACTGGCTCGTATGTCTTGTCCAAGAGCTCGTAGAACCTGTCTTTGGTGTCGTCGTCATTCTCCTCTGTGGGGGCATGCGCATATCAGGCTAATGTTGGCGAATTTAGCCTTGATGCGGATTGTCGTGAGGCGTTCGCTTACATACCTGAAGCTTAAGACTTCTTGCCTAAGTCTGCCTCCAACGACAAATCCACATCCAAATAAGCGCTGCTTTTGTTGCCGATAGCAATCGCCGTAATATATGTCGCAGTTTTCCATCTTCTTTTTGCCCGGCCCATCCCATCGCACTTCTTGAATGGCGGTAATGTCTGCCTTGCAGCAGTTTAGGGCCTCCGCTAATTGTTCGGCTGCACGTGGTCTGTTAAGGGACCTAACATTCCACGTGCAGATCCGAAATTCGTTGTCCTTAATTCGTTTGCATGGGTTGTCATCAGTGAATCCGTCCGTATCCGAGGCTTGTTGTCGCTTCGTAACTACATTTTTTTTCCGTGATTATTATGTATTATTAAAAGCATAACTCATGATTCAAATTATAAGTTAGTTAGTAGCCAGAGCAGCTAAGGCTAAAATAGTTTACTTAATTCACTTTTCATTGAGTAAGGCCTCAACCAAAAAGTATTTCCAGTAATCTCGATCTTAACTGCCTTCAATGTGCATCATTAAATAGTTAAGGTTAATTTTCAGTTGCATGCCCCACTGAAGGCAAAGACTTTTTTTACTTGTCGATCTCGCTTTACAGCTTGCACAACTCGTCGTTAAATCCTCTCGTTTAGCCTCTAGCAATTCACACGGGACTGGATATGACAGAAATAAAGTTCATGCTTCTTACTGTCCATAGCCCAGGCCTTATACATTTTTTGCTTGTTTGTGGTGCTCGAGTAGAAAGGTAGCATTAAGAGTATTTTCTTGATCACAACGTGCAGTTGTGTTCCAAATTTATTGCATCTAGTATTCGAACATGTTTAGCCATGTAGAATTCTATTCCAGTTAGTATATATTTTTAGCCGACCTAAACGAACAAAAAAATTTTCGCAAATTTTTGTAATAATAGGAGTGAGAAGGATAAGTCATTATTGAGATTGCAAGGCAAATGATCCTGTTCAAAAATGGTAATGTAACGATTTGAAGTCGAATAAATAAATCCGTCGAATAAAAATTAACTGCCGTGCGCCCAAAACACGAATCTATACAGTATTAGTAATTCGATTATTTATAGGATTAGGCGACCGTTTTTCGATTTAAATCCATGCTTAAGGTTCCAGTTATTGAAGGTTCTCGGAAAACCACAAATTCAATTCATTGGGGACACTCGACACTCTGTGCTACGAAACTTTTTTTTTTATTTCGCCCTTACCAATTCATTCGCTCGTGATCGTGGGTTCCTTTACATAACACACGATTGAATTCAATTATCAATACTACGAGTACAAGTTATCTAAATACCTACTTTAGCAAATCTTCCAAACTCAAATCCCCTTTCCACTAATCTTTGACTTTGTCTCCGTCTCCGTGAACTTTAAGCTATGGCGAAAAAGTCAACAGAACACAGAAATAATTTTTGTTTTATCATCGGTTTCCTTCTGTTTTACTTTTATCAATTTTTTTATCGCCCGAAAATAAGCTGTTTCATTGTTTTCTTATGAGCGGAATTTATCTTCGCCTTCATTTCATTCTTCGACCGCAGATATATGACTCAGTAAAATTTTATTCCAACTCAATGTTTTATTAATGTCTCTGATTTTATTTATACCAAAAACAGCAAAAAGATCAAATTATATTATATTTAATCTCCTTAAGCCAGCCTTTAGAGGAGAACCTTTTCTTAATTCGACTATAATTCTCAGATTCTACAGTCATTTTGCAATACAAACACATTATAGAAAGCTATTCTAACCTGAACGCGAACTGTAAAAGGTGCTCTTTTTCTAGCTGCTTCTTTTTACAGCTGTTATGTTTACTATTTACGTTCATTTTACTCTACGATGTTCTTACTATTTAAACTATGTCACTTGAAAACGGTGCTCAACTAAAGTAGAGCTATTCAACTTTTTTCATAATTAAGACAAAAGTTTAACATTTTACCACTTTCATTTTGGGTCTCTGTTCTTCGTTAAACAATAGAATCCACACGGTGGCCGGAGGTGGACGAATCCCGTGGATTGCTCTCTGAGAGTACGGACAACAATGTGAGCAGTCTCTCGGGCACAACAATAAAAGCTTAACTTAAAATTTTACCACTGCGTGTCATCGCGGAATTTGACCTCAAATGGCTTTCAGAATTGACTGAGATTTTTTTTGAACCTACGCTTTGGGCTAATGGTATATCGTAACATGCTGCAGTTATTGTTTGGAAAAAAAAAGTTTTTAAATGTGCTTAACAGTGCAAATTGAAAAATAAATGCCGAAGCGAAAAATAAATCAGTAATCCATCAATTTTCTGTGCGGATTGACAGGATGACAGAGTTCCCATGGTCCTTGTTATGCAGCTTCGCAAAAAATCCATGGAACGAAGAAAAACGACGATTATACATACATATGTATGTGTATGTAAGTATAATCCATTTGAATCTTTGGGCGAAGTGAACCAAAAGATTGTCTGACAGGATGTCTTCTGTCGGAGTCAATTGAATCACGGTTTCACAAGGGAAGCGCGATGCTTCTGCCGACAGTACAATTTATTTAAATCGAAATGATTGATTGTCAAAGAGGTATTTACTTCAGGAACACGGTTTAGAGTTAACGTAGTTATCAAGTGTATTGAATATCACTCGAAAAGATTGAATTAAATTGTCATTTATTAGGGACGTAGGCTATGTGTTAATTTCGGGATAGCAGTAATAGTGCAAATAGTTTCAGCAATCTCATCGATAGCGCTGAACAATCTAATTGCCTTCGCCGAGACTCAAAAAGGAATAAAAGCGTGTTGTTTCCGAGAGGAAATCTACTCCGTCAAAATTACCCTCCCTACTCATGCCCGTGATGAAAGAGGAGGGGGGAGAGGGGATAACTTTACAATATTTAAAAGAAAAAAGAACGCTTTAAACTTCCCACATAGGTAGGGGAAGTATTGCAATATGTTTCGAAACAGACATTACATTACAGACCTTAACATTACGATACACTAGGAATCGTTTGCACCCATTTTAATCAGTGCGGTAGGACATTCTGAAGTGGAATTTTTTAAAGGTATTTATGTTTTCTATTAACCCGGCGAGTGTGTGGCCGGGTATGACATACCCACCTTGTTATTTACATGTTCGTTTTTTTTTTTTTGTACTGATCACAAAAATACTTTGTCGTTTCGAGTAGCTGGAGTCAAAGGTATGGGGGAGGGGATAGTGGTGTGATCGAAGTGTCGCGGTAGCCGTCGGTCGAGATACCCGTGTGCAAACATCTGTCGGGTATGTTATACCCAGCCACATATGTAGCTGGCGTATTTCGTGCCAACATTTTCTATGGTTGTTTTTGGTTATGTTTTACTCTTTTTTTAGTTTTTGATTAAAAATGGATTTCAAAACTATAGAAAGGCGACTTAGATAGATGCTGGAAGATTTTGCTGATTTTTTACTGAATAAGAATAAAAACATGTGTATTTTAGCGGCATTTTCGAAAGTGTCCAATTTGTGTTGTAAAACTTTAGTGAATTCCTATTTTTCAAGTATTAATATGCAAATTCTTGAAATACTACATGTGTTTCATTTGCAATTAATTATTACATACCCTATTACAATAAAATACCGTTTTCAAATGTTAATATTTATTGTAACAAAATTTACAAGCAATTTTGTATATGGGTATCTGATACCCCGCCACATAGTCTATGTAACATTTTGTCACAGATGGCAGATGGCAGATAAGATGAAATTGGAATCAAGTTTATAAGTGTCCGATAGAAATGTAAACCGCATTGTATTATGTGTAAATATGCCAGATAGAAGTAGTTTTCCTGAACCATTTTTATCAAATCTGGGTGAGTTTCCTATAACGTCTAATTATGTTACGCATTTCAAATATACATACATTTAAAAATAGTCCGACGAACAATTGCAGTTTTTTCTAAGATGCTAAGCGTTTTTTACTTTTGTAGTAAATTTAATTTTCTGATACTACAACTTGTAGAGAATATCCTCCAAAAA
Organism: Matsumyia berberina; assembly: GCA_917880715.2. Classification (NCBI taxonomy): domain Eukaryota; kingdom Metazoa; phylum Arthropoda; class Insecta; order Diptera; family Syrphidae; genus Matsumyia; species Matsumyia berberina. The sequence continues at coordinate 94,861,719 of OU862870.1, forward strand.
TTTCAAGTCATTTGGACTGAAACTTTTCGAGTTATAGACAATTTTGTCTCCGAGAGCTCGGTCACCTTGATCGTCACTGCGCTCGATCCGTCTATTGTGTTGTACGATTTAGGATCGTTCGTCTTACTGTAAAAAGATGCTTTGGATATTGCATTTGCTGCAGGAGAGCTGCTTTATGGAGCTGGAGTCCGCGACTCAATGTGAGTTTTCAAAAAAAAAATGTTTTCTCTATTTTATTCTTAGTCAAACTTCAATCGCGTTTTTCTCAAAACTTTGTTTTTGAGTCGGTAGACAAAATTTCTCGAAAACTTTTGGATTGATTTCGCCAAAATTTTTAACACTTCTTCTACGTACTCAATATTTAGATCTGAACGAAGGAATTAAATTTTTTTTAATAACAACTAATGTTTTTTATTAAAAATTAAAAATCCAAAAATGAATATTTTCTTTATTCCTTCATTCAAATCCAAGATAAACTTATGAACTAAAAAAATCTTTTTGGTTTTTCGATTTCCGGTGAGGCAATCGCCAGTACTCCTGGCAACCGCATCAAACATTTTTTTGAAGGTGACGCGGTTCTCCCCATTACCACTGGCTCAATTTTAATAATATCTTTATAAAAATCTGCCATAATAATCTTAGACATAAGCTTAATAACATGTAAAAATTTCATAATCATGAATAAATTACATCCATTGAAAAAAAATCAATTCAACATGCTTCTTTTTAATCAATTTAAGCAAATAGGAAAGAAAAACAGCAAATTATTTGCGTTTTTGTACTCGAAAAATAGTTTTACTTACTGGTCCATCGGAGACTTTGATTGTTTATAACTTTGTTAGTAATAGTGTCCTCGCAAAATAACTTTTATTTTCGTGCTTCTGAGGCAATTTCACTTAAAAAGAATTTAATTCCGGTTATTTGTGATACTGGTCTATTGGAAAGCACCGCCATAATTTTTTCTCAAAACTAAATTTCTCTACAGGGTCATATCGACAAAACATTTTTATGAGACTTTTTTCATGCATGTATTTGTTTAATGGAAATACCACGAACGCAGAAATCTCGGCAATGAAAATTTTTATGGAAATACATACCTATACTTGTTTTTGTATGTATACATATAAAAAATTAATAAAAACTCCCAATGAAATCTTAAGGTAAAAGGGAAATACATCAATCTTGCACATCATATATCATTTATTTATGCTTTACAACAAAAAGGAAAATTGGAAATAAAGTAAAATAAAGAAGCAACCTTAACATGAGCATAAACGCAGTACGCAGATACTTTTTTATTTTATGTCAGTTACAAAGATCGACCATTAATAATATTCTCCTGGGCATCCTTCCCAAAGACTTTTACGTGGGTACATGTGAAACATATTCCCTTTTCCCATTTAGCTTAACTTAATCATTTTGTGTTGCATAAGTGACTGATAAATTCTCCATTTGCCAAGGAGCAGTCAATCGTCTTGATAAAGGAGAAAGTACTCTTCACTCAACCACCCAACAGCAGTAATGCTTTAAATAGGATCAAAGATAACCATGATATGTCCTTAAGAGGTTTCGTGTTACTTTTGCACTTTTTTCTTACCCTGTATTCTCTTTGCGGTTTTTCTTTTTTTCATGGCCACAATATAAAACCACACAAGACAACCAATGGAATAATAATCAAGAAGTTATCCGTCCAACTCCACCGATAGTTCCGTCTGCCAGCAGTGGAGGTGGTGTTTTCGGTGTGGGAGTACCGGGTGCAGCTGCGTCCGGTAACAATTTGAACATCAATCTTCCAGAGAACAAAGCAGTGTTTCGTCTTGAGGTCGAACTACGTGACAAGAATGCACCGAAATACCGAAGAGGTGTACGTGGTGGAGGCGGGGTTGGTGGACTTAGAAGGCCAGTATCTAGTGGACAGTCTAGAGGTGGACCGCGGTCACGTGGCGATAAGGATAACCTTAATGTGATGGTGCCAATGGAGAAGGTAAGAAACATTTTAACCTTTCTTTCTATGCTAGTTAAACTGGTGGAAGGGTAAACCCTAAAAGATTGATTATTCTGCATTTTTGAAATGGCAGTTTAGTGCAGTTTCGTTTGATCGATAAGTGAAATTTAGTGACAGAGAATATGTTTAGAATTTGTGTCCATTATTGGTATTAGCGGCATTTTTTTATGAATGCAGTATTCGCAACTTTGCAAATTATATCCACTCAATGTCATATACTTTTTGCGTTACAAAAGAAAGGATGCACTGTTACCAAAATGATGAATGGAATGTAAACGTTGCATGTCTTATGTATGCCATTCAGAAGCAACGAACGGCTGTGAGCTACAGTAAAAAAGAGAAACTTGTGGAAGCTATTTTTCAAAGCATGCAATATCTTCAGGTTTTTTTTGAGGTACATTTACAAATTTTCTTGATGGCCAACTGTAATCAACGTTTGGTACTATAATTTTTTACGTCGATGTCCTGGCTTAATGTAGGATATATATATATACATACATACATTATCAGCTTTAAAAACTACATTTAGGTTGGTAAAATTTAAGCTGTCAATTTCGTGATTCTGCTCAAATCACACTGCAAACAGAAGCAGCATTATAACGTAATTGGGAATACTCTTAAAATTAAATTAGTTTCTGGTTTTGACTTGTAAGTCAAGATATCCCTTCAAAGCCTTGAATAAAGCTTGGGCCATAAACAGCACGACCGGATTCAAATATCCTCTCAAGGAGTTAAACCGCTTTGAGCGGGTTAAAGACATGCAGAACAAATAACTATTAAAAAAATATTTTATTTTTACTATTTAGACTATATGTCGGTAAAATACTCGCACCAAAGTTAAAAGAAAATTTAAATATCTTTTTTATAATAAGTTTTTCAACAGACAACTTCCGTCGCGACTTTCTTTTTATTTTAATGCTTCTAGGTTGGAGCGCTGCAAAGACTCGAGGTCTTTCTGGACCACATGGTGAGAGTATTAGGCGGTGGTAAACAAACGGCTTACTTTCCTATTGCGCCGGAAATATTGAAAGATCATTTTAAAGGGCTTCTTAGCCCAGCCTACGACCAATCCATCTTTCAGTTTGCGCTGCCTAATACTTTCGTCGCGGTACTAGATGCATCTATTACAATGTCTGAGCTTATAACAGCTCTCCAGAAAATGAAAAACTATAAGGTCCCTCGGCTAGGTAGTATTCCCGTTGAGTTCTTCAAAAATATTGCACCGGTTTTTCTCGAATTTATATTGTTCTATTACAACTGGTATTTAACTCCGAAATAGTTCCAGAGATATTTTTAAAGTAGTTTTCGCTATTTTTAAAAAAAGTGATAACAGCTTACCGGAAAAGTATATTTCGCTTGTCTTTGGTTTCAGAAAAGTCTTCACCCAAATTTATACCAAATGTTGACAGTTAGGGTGCAAGCGAATAACCCCCTAGGTATTTTTCAGGCAGGCTTCCGTTCAGGGTTTTCAAAAGTTGACCAAATTTTTTCTTTGACATTTATTGCAGGAAGGTAGGTATAAAGAGAGAGGGAAAAGTTAAATTCCTTTTTTGTCGATTTCAAGACCGCTTTCGACACGGTTAATAGGAATTCACTGCTGTATAAATTATCGACTATCGGAATTACAAGTAAATTCATTAGAGTCTATATAGTCGGAGAGCTGGTAAACGTTTTGGTTACGTCATTTGTGCCAAGGAAATTTATATATTTGTTTGTTAAACTGGAGCTAATGATCACAAAAACCGACGTCTGGCAGTATTCTGCTGGTGCGTTTGGAGCGGGTGAAGGAGTAAAGTTTTCAAAAAAGGGACCCGGTTACGTCATATGACCAAGGCTAAATTTTTATATATGAGAAGTTGACCTAATGACTTGTTATATTTTACCACTGCCAGACATTTTGGCCGGGTCTGAAAGGGTGCCAGGCGGGCTTAAAAATGCATAAAAACGATAACTGAGGAAACTGAATTTCGAACAAAAATATATATGCAAAATGTTCATACATCCAGTAGAAAAATAGCCCGTCTGGCACTCTTTCAGACCCGGCCAAAATGTCTTGCAGTGGTAAAATATGACAAGTCATTAGGTCAACTTCTCATATATAAAAATGTTGCCTTAGTCATATGACGTAACCGGGTCCCTTTTTTTTTTATAGGCAATATTTGAAACAAAATAACTGTAAAAATAAAATAGAATTATTTAAATACAATATCTAACTTAAATAAATTATTTTAATATTACACTAAATTAGTAGCCACAATGACCACCCTTATTAAACAAGACTGCTCCAATCAGCCTGGGCATTGACGCTATTCACTTCTGGCATTTTTCAGCTGGAATAGGCTTCCTGTGCCTTTCAATCGCCACCCAAAGGTCGGATTTGTTGTGGAAATATGCCGTTGCCAAGGATTTCTTCAGTTCCTCCCACAAATTCTCAATAGAATTGAGATCGAGGGATTGAGAAGGCCATGACAACAGAGAAACTTGGTATTCTCTCAACCAAGCACTCACCAGTTTTGATAAGTGCTTGGGATCATTATCTTATTGGAAGCGCCATCTTAAGGGCATCTTGTCCTCAGCATGTGATTTTGAAGAATATCGCGATAAATTTCTTTGGTTATGACATGAATTAAAACAATTGGCCTAACACCAAACTAAGAAAAACTGCCCCACACCATGACGCTGCCACCTCCAGGTTTTACCTTTTGTTTTTTTTTTTTATATAATGAGGGTCGACGAACATTCCTTCTACAATTGGATCGAAAAGATAAATTTTGGTTTCGTCGCTCCAAAAAATGTTTTGAAAATTTTGCAGAGGGTCTTTTCTAGCAATTCTGCCCCCCGGTAAATAATTTTCCTGTAATCTCCTTCTTACAGTTGGGGTACTGATAACGTTGCGTATGGAAGCGGCAACGGCCTCTAAAAAATTAAATCAGTCCCTTTTTGATAGTGTGATAATTTGATTATCCGTGACTGAGTCAGTTTTTCTTGGTCTTCCTCTTGTTTCCGTCACAGGCTGTAGTTTCAAAGCCTGTGCAACAAAATTCACAGACCTGTCTAGCGCCTCGGCAATGAACTTCAGGGTTTTTCCTTCCTCTTTTAGCTTATGGACGATGCGACGTGAATGGAAGTTATCTGATAGTATGGCAGATACCATGAAACGAAACGAAACTAGGCTCAAAGCAATTAAATTGCAGAAAAATCTACATAAATAACACAGGCCTGCAAATATATGGGTTACTAGCTGATACCCGCGACTACGTCTGCGTAGAAGACGTCTCATTATTCCCTATATCCTTCCCCAGGTTTCAAGACATTGATGAGTGGGTATAGACTCTCAATTTCTCATATTAATTCTTTAAGGCGTCCCTTTGAACATCATTCCTGGTTTTTCTTTCCCGCTCGGAGATGACCAGGCCATCTGGTGAATTGACTCTGAGCGCTCTATGGGAGAAACAGTCACTCCTCACATCCACATTATCCACTTTCAAGCACTGTCCCTGTACCTTATTGATATTTATGGCGTATCAAATCTCAAAATTTGTGTAAAATTTCAAGTAGATCCGACAACGACAAAAAATATTTCCATCAAAACCATACATACATACATTGTGATGAGTGCAGAAAGGCAGCACAAAGAAAAATGAAAAAAACTACCCTTGTACAACTGGGCAAAACAAAAACAACACATGATCACGACGCGATGTGTGCTGCTGACTACGGTTGCGCATTACTATAAATAGCCAAACTTTAACGCCCTGTATCTTGGCCCACAGTCATTTTTTTTTTTTTTTTTTATAATAAGCGCGCACTAAAGGGATTATGACTACCCTTAAAAACGAGAGCACGGGCATTAGGGAAATTAGGGGAGAGACGAAGGAGATACCGATGCACGTTGGTCTTAAATGCTTGCGGGTTGTAGCGATGAGGAAACACAGAGCTGTGAAGATTATTCCACATACGTGATGTACGGCTTATGAAAGAATCTCTATATTTGACTGTACGTCCGAAGGTAGGCTTAAGGGTAAACTGATGAGCATTCGAAGCGTGACGCGTATTGCGGGTGAAGAGTTGAAGAAGCGGGATGCAACTGGCTATTTCGCTAGAGCACTGTTTGTGGAAAAAACGATAAAACAGTGAGAGACAGGAGACATTTCGTCTGTGTTTGAGCGAGTCTATTGACTTCGCAACGTCCCTGTCACCAATTAGTTTCAACGCGCGATTTTGGATTCTATCCAGAATGTGCAAGACGGTTTTGGGTGCACCAGACCAGATATGGGCGTTATACTCGAGCTTTGGGCGGATGAACGCCTTATAAATTGAAGCCAGATCAGAAGGGGTAAAGTATTTTTTTAACCGTTTAAGGAAACTTTGACATTTCGCAGCATTCTTGGCGATATCGAATATGTGGTCGTTCCAACGAAGGTTGTCACTGACACACATTTGGAAAAACGGTAGAACACGTGTTTAATTATTTATGTTCTAGAATATACCCACCAAATTTCAACTCCAAAATCCAATTTCAATTTTTTATTTATTTTTTTTTCATAAAGTCTATAACACAGTCCTTGTTAACATGATAAAGGGAACCTCTGTGCAAAATTTCGGATTTCTAGGTACAAAGATTTGGGCTGGGCGTTGATGAGTCAGTGTTCGTAAGAACTGGTTTTCTAAGGAAATCGACAGAAAAACAGTTATTTTAAGGAAAGAGCTCCTAGAAAGTAAGCGTGGCTATACATAATGTTGGTATTATTTGTAAAGTAAATTAATATTTACACGTTTTCTTTAGTAAGTTTTTCCGAGTTCCTTGTAAAATTACTCAAAAAAGTGAGCTTTTCGAAAAATGGGCGGATTTTGAATATTTATAGCCTATGTTCATTCCCTAGGCTTAAGCTATCTCCGTACCAAATTTCATCGATATCGGTTTAGCGGTTTAGCCGTGAAAACAGAGACACTTTCGCATTTATAATATTAGTATGGATGTCAGTTGCTGGTAAGTTGAGAGTCATTTCCAAAGTAAATTTTTGCGTAGAATCTGAATCCGGAGTCAGAATTGTCCCATCACGTCAGGATTTTGAGATATTTGAGGTTATCTACCCAAAAAATGACGTTTTTGGCTAACTTTAAGGTTATGTTCAGGGTGCGCAAATTTTTTCTGGTGGCTATCTCCAGATACATCATTAAGTACTACTCTTACTCTTCAATTTAAGAGTTTGAGAGATCGATTTCGATCGATTTTTTTTCCCAAAGTTCCGGCTATTTAAGTAAAGTAAGCAAATCAGTAAAAAAGTTCTGTGTAAAAAAGTAAATTCAAATACTCATCGCTGTATGGGGTTATACTTTTTAATTTAAAATAGCGAAATCGGTCTCTTAAACTTTTAGATTGAAGAGTAAGGGTAGTACTAAATGATGTAGCTGGAGATAGGCACCAAAAAAAATTTGCGCACCCTGAACATAACCTCAAAGTTAGCCAAAAACGTCATTTTTTGGATACATGACCTCAAATATCTCAAAATCCTGACGTGATGGGACAATTCTGATTCCGGATTCAGATTCTACGCAAAAATGTACTTCGGAAATGACCCTCAGCTTTTCAACAACAAAACCATGTTCGCCTGTGTAATTAAAGTAGAAATTCTTAAAGAATATTGCACAGGAGAAACGGCGTTTATATCATGCGCCTATACCACTTATTAACAATATAAGGCGAATACTGTTTTCTGCGTATGTATGCTTGTTTCGCAGGGGCAGCCGCTAAAGCCGCTGGTGTTGATCTAAGGACCGTTTTTGATTGAAAACGAATTTTTTTTTGTTGATTTTACATAGGACAGATTCGGTTTTTATTGAAATTTTTTTCTTGTACACTATAGATATGATTGTGTGGTCGCCGTGACTCAGTGATTAGTGCGTTGGACTGCTGACCGAGCTGCGTAGGTTCACGCCTCAGCCAGGAACACCGAACCTTTTTCGCGGCACCACGTCTCGTCGGGTAATGACAAAGCCTCCGTATAATCTGTCATGAAAGAGCCGTTCGGAGTCGGCACTAAATTGTAGGTCCCTTCCATTCGTGCGAAATATGTAACATGCACAACATGAATACATGAATGGTTGGGAGAAGCTAGGCCTTGGCTCATCCCGAGCTGTCGCGCCAGCTATTTTTTTTTTTTGTTTTATAGATACGAGTATGACCTTCAAGAGCCCAAGAAAGGAAAAAAAAGAAAAACGGTTAGCATAGACTTATCCGCTTTTGTTCGCCAGCTCCTCAAATATAGGAATATGGGCATACACAGTTAATGTCGCCATTAAAAATCAGAACACTTACAGAATTAAACATGGTTCGATCAATCATAATTCTATTGACCTATTCTATTTCCACTGCATATGTAGATACAAAGCAATCCTGTTACATGACTACTTAGGTAGAGTGTACTTTCCTATTTAAAATTGCCGTCCCAGTGAGAAAGACTAAGCACACGTTGTTCCTCTTTCAGGTCCTCGAAGAGCTACTCGCCAAGCTCGAAATCGAGCATGTAACTTGGTCAACGGGCAAAAAAGGATCCTATTACCATATCGTGTTTCCTCTGCCATCTGGTGAACCATGCGAAACAACCCTACATTGCCTGACAGAGTTGGGCATTGGGACAAAATTAAATTCCAGCGTCAGGTAATTTCTGTTTCATCTATTTAGGACTAAGGCGCGCATGGAAGCGCAAATGTGTCTCTCATGTTCTGAACTCATGTCAACAGCCTACCTATGAGATAAAAGCGGACACATTTGATGCGATGCAAATTGAAGTGTCGAATTGGGTGTACAGGATTATCGTAGGCATTTAAAATCGGAACTTCGATCGATGGATGTGAAGATATATCAAATACTGAAAAGACAAACGGAGTCTGTCACTCAAAACACCACAGGAAGCAAACACCAAAAACGGCTTCCACAAAAAATCAACTCACATATGTGCGCAGATCACAACTTTTTATGCTTCCTTTTTTCGAAAATAACCTACGAAAGACTTTTAACTTGTTTCCATTTTTACAATTTCCTTTTTTTTTTTTTTCATCCATTTTCAACATCCTTTTTTGGATTGCATTGCTTGCCTGTATTTTCCTCCACAGTGTATTACCATGCAGTGTAAGCTACGATGCTATTTCAAATCCCGCAGTCAGCAAAGATGAATACAGGTTAGTGTATCTTTGGTTTTGTTGCAATTTTACACACATTCGTTATCAAGTTTGTTATTCACCATCCTTTCATTCGAGGGAAAGTTACCCAAGAGCTCTGCTCCCTAAGACTTCAGGGAATTTTATTTTTGAGAAAAATTGTTAATTTCCCCGTTCAGTTCACACCGAAAAATGAATTAACTGGAGGATGTTTGAATAAAAAATGAAGGCCAAGCGCAAGGCTAGGATATGTGAAGGAACGGGTTTTAGAAGATAAATGAACAATGGTATATGATACGCTCTTGTTGCTGCAGGTGTTTAATCTTTCTCACTTTTTCATTCCTTATGCGCAAAAATAAATCGGTTGGGGTGTTCAAATGCGGACGGATAAGAGCTCACTAAGTAACTTGATGGAATGTCGAAGTGAGTTGTAAAATTTTCATTGACTGACGTCGTGCAATTTTTTTCCTAGTTGTAAGCCAAAATAGCACATGCGAAAAGAAGAAAACTGAATTTTAATGTGAGAGCTAAATCGACTAAACTGCTTATACATATTAAAGCTTAAAGGATTTTTAGAAAAGTAATTTCTCACGCGAAGTGTACATTCAGGGGATTTAAAATCCTTTTGTAATTTTTAAAATGTTCACGAAATGGAAAGCCTAATGAATCATTGATTTGTACGCCTGTTCGACCGACATACGACATATACCTTAGGACCATTAATGAAGTCATAAGTACGAACCTACAGAAACATATCCATTCTGAATCGTTAGTGTAAACAAGCAACTATTTATAAAAGAGACCCCTAAGGCTTGATATAACAAAAAGAAGAAAGTGTTGAAGAAAGGAAGCTGCAATTTTTTTTATTGCTGTCATCAAATATTAAACATGTCTAGATTTGGCTTAACGTTGGGCATTGGTTGAATGGCGGTTGTCGGCTCGCATTTTATAGTATACTAGTGGCCCGCCCCGACTTCGTACGGGTACAATTAAGTTATTTGATTATTGTTTTTTGGTATGTTTCGCTTTATTATAACCTTATTTTGATTGATAAAAATTTAATAAATTAATAAAACATCATATCGCTCTGAGCCTACACAGGGGACGTCTACCTAATGACACGGATTCATGGCTCGTCTTGGAATCCAAGTTGCGTTTAACGTGCCCAAGCCATTGAAGTATGGACCGTTCCGTTCGAAAAAGTAGTTACTCGACATTGAGTTCCTTGCGTATTCTGATGTTCTTAACTCGATAGAACGAACGAATACCTCGAATATAACTCATTTCGGCAGCTTATTCTTTCGGTCATTACCCAAATCTCATGACCATAGATGAGGGTTTGATCTAACGCACAAAATTGTTCCAGCCTGACCAATCCCACAGGATAACTCAGTAATGCTCCTTCCATCATTCGTGAATATGACCTCGAAATACTTAAACTTTTGAACAGGCATTCGCGACATTATGATTACTTCCGATTTGTTCACGTTTATCCAGTTTCAACACAGACGACTACTAAGCCATCAAGCGGTCGCAGAAGTTCGGTCCGGATGGTTCGAAGTAAGTCATCAGTGAAAAGCAGATGGCTTATCCTTAAGTCTTACAATGCGAACCGTTCCTCGCCACTGTTCCGCTGTACCATCCAATCCATTTAAAGAATGAAAAGGAGAGGTGACAAAAAGCAACCCTGGCAAAGGGCAACGCTCGCATTGAAGGATATTTATATAACGACATTCACCCGAACAGATCTCCTACAGTTTGTGTGTATAGGTCGAATGGCCTTCAAATGAAAACCGTCAATCCCATACTCCTGAAGTACACTCCAGAGTTTACTTCGAGAGACCGAATTATTACACCCATGGCACACTCCCAAGTCTTCTCAAATACCGTTCTTAGAATGAAGAGCGCGTTGGCTGTGCTTCTACCTGGACGAAAGCCGCACTGCTCATCGGCCAAGTTGGATTCGACCACAGTTCTGGCACGCGCTTCCAACACCTTAGCAAAGATTTTTGCAGCAAGAGTTAAAGAAGCCCTTATAAATACATAGAGCAACCACTCTTATCCCCCATGTCTTAAAAAGAACACAATCACCATAGCTTGATTGTCGCTAGTTATTTTACTGCATTCGCATGCCGCTCTAATGAGAGATACATTTTACTCCCTCTTCCCCCGAGAGCTTGTGCATTTCTGGCCAGATTTAATAAACATCAGCACATTTGATCGCCAAAGTCACCTGCTCTACAATGGGACTATTCTCCGCCCTACTCAGTCTGGCATCCAACCCCTGTTCGGCCATTGAGCATCTCTAAAAAGTGCTCACCACATCTGCGCAACATATCCATCTCATCAAAAAAAAAGTAAACCATCTTTGGATTGGACTCTGAGACGGCGGATGGTCAGAATTCCTTCTTTGCAAATCTGTGATCTCGGTCCAATGTGAAAAGGATTCTTGGCGTAAATCCTCATCTACGCAACTGAAAGTTTCTCTTCTCCATTCCCACTCTACGTGCGCAAATATACGGCACCGATCCTACGTACTTCTATTAAAAAAAATACATAATGTATTTCCACAAAATCAAAGATTCGAAGAAAGGAAAATGAGAATGAAACTACCCTTGTACAACTGGACAAAACAAAAACAACATATGATCACGAACCGATGTGTTACCCACTGCTGCATGGCTGTTGGCTGCGGTCTCCACTGATGGGAAATTGTTGGCGACGACTTCATGAATTGTTTTGAGCATAGCTCAGCTTCAGGATAACACATAGGGATGATTAATCGTAGGGGAATTTACTAAAAACATATTCTTCCGTTTTTAAATCCAATTAGCCATTATTGAGTTGGAGCAGTGTTAAAATAATTTTGTAACATAAATTTGGGCTTAATCCACTTTCTGCCACTTAAACCTTGAATGCTCAGCTCCTATTAGTAACACAGCATTTCTATTACGTTTTATCCTTCCCCGAGAAATGCAGATCATAACAGTGAAAACCGCATCCAAATCCGTTTAGTTGTTCTTGAGATTAGATGCTCATTGTGGAAATACAATTCTCAATGGTAATGTTTAGTGCATTCCCATACAAAACGCAAATTTCGATATTTTCGATTTTCCGGCTTTTCCTTTGGGTTTTTCTGAATTTTCTTTTTTCCTAAACCAACCCTGAAACAATACGGACAAAACAAAAAAAGAATCATCCAAATCGGTTGAGCCATTCCTCGAGTTTAAGCGAGACTAACGCACAGCAATTCATTTTTATATATAGAGATTATATATAGTTAAAACTAAGTAAGATGAAATCTCAAACCAAATAAAAAATCCTGTATCAGCTTGGAAAATAAACCTTTGAATTAAAGACATCTGTATTTAAAAACATGTGTATATAAAACAAAGTCGGGTTAGTTACAACACCATGTATAACTCAAGAAACGGCTGGACCGATTTTTATGACCTTTGATTTGTTTGATTTGTCTCTGCCCCGAATAGCAGAATAACTATTGTATTAAACATCGGAAAAATTCACGAAAAAAAAAAATTAATGAAGAAAATTCATTTTATCATACATTTTGTATGGAGCGGCTCTTTTGATAATCGAGAATGGATGGACTGATTTCGATGAATTTTTTTTTTTTTGTTCATCTTGGCCTCGAGAAGTTTCCTCGCGCTTTGGAAAAGTAAGAAAATCACAAAAAAAAATTAAATTCGTACACAACGCCATCTCAGATACATGACAGAAACAGTAATGAAGGCGTTATATTCCGGCAATGCCAATATGTGGCGTTGTGTCCATTATCATTTGACAGTTGATTCAGTTGCGCGGTCTTTTCATTATGTAAAATTAAGCTAGCTGTGCAGACGAGCGCCGCGATTTATCAGCATTTTTTTTCCGAGTTTTCACCAATTTTCAGTTTTCGACGGTTATTACATTTGGTGATGAATGGTGATTGTGCTCTTTTTAAGAAAAGGGATAAGAGTGGTTCTGGTTGCTTTAATTACAAGGGTATATCGTAAGTCTTTGCTGAGGCGCTGGAAACGTGTTCCAGAACTGTGGTCGAATCCAACTTGGCCAATGAGCAGTGCGGCTTTCGTCCAGGTAGGAGCACAACCAAGTCACTATTCATTTTAAGAACGGTACTTGAGAAGGCCTTGTAGTGTGAGCTGGGTGCAATGATGGGGTCCCTCGAAGTAAACTCTGGGATGTACCGCAGAAGTATGGGATTGGCGGGTCTCATTTGAAGGCCATTCGATTTCTATACACAATCGAGATGTGTGGATGAGTGGCGTTACATACCTAAACAGCTTTCACTGCGCGCGTTGGCCTTCGCCAGGGGTAGTTTTTGGCACCTCTCCTTTTCATTGTGTACATAAATTGGATGTTGCAGCGCAACCGTGGCGATGAACGGTTCGCATTGTAAGACTTAAGGGTAAGCTATCTGCTTTTCGCTGATGACTTACCGATCTTCAACAAGCGCTTGATAGCTTCGTAGTCATTTGTGATGAAACTGGGTAAACGTGAACAAACGTGACTTCGCAAAGCAGTCCAACTTACGTCAAAGATGTGTTTCAAATGTGTGTTGCTCGACGTTAGCATTCAAATTATTGCGTTTTTTTTAACTGAAAAATTATTTAAGTGCGCGAAATACTCAACTTAAATAAACTGAAGTATTTATTTAATTCATTACAGTCAATCGAGTGCTAAGAATTTAACAAAATATAAAACATAGTAACTAAACTCCTTCTATTTGGCGCGTTCAAACTCATACCAATACAAATATGCAATGTCTTTTTTCCGCTCGGAAAAAACATGGCCTCCACATCAACACGATTCGGATCTCTCGCCAATACCAGCAATACGTCTGTCAGTTTAAAACATTTGGAATATCGGCTAAGTAAACAGCATGAATCCCTGATTGAAACAATTCGAACTGAACTGATTTTCTTTCAACAATTGCAGACCTAAAAAAGACTTAGGCCTTGATTTGATTTATTGTTTATTTAATATGCTTATACATTTAGTTAAAATGAGCTGCGCGCATGGAGAATGTCAATTCAACCTTAGCCAATGTCACTGAACGAGGAGAGAGTATTTATTTATTTATTTATTTATTTATTCATCTAGCAAGTACCTTAATATCTTTTATGAATTACACATATCCTAATAACAAGTAAACAAATATTTTTTGGAAAGACAATATGTAAATGAAAAATTTAAGCTATTTGTTATAAAAAATTTAAAATAATTATTTGACAGGAATTTCTGTTCATATTCAAATTGGTTAGATTTTTAAATTTATTAATATTAACACAAGCGTAGTTTATGGGCTCCCCATAAATTGTTCGATGTCTACAAATAAAAAAAAGTTCTGTTTCCTTGGACAAATACATATAAAGTGAGGGTGCATAAATATTTAGCAGAAAAAGTAGATATGACGTATGAAAAGGATACAATAATAAACCCGTCTTTTATTAAGGCGTTTTAATTCAATAAGAGCGTATCTGGCATCATAGAAAGGCATAGTATAGTTCCAACATATCTTTCAAAGAGTGAATGCTTTTTGGATCCTTTCTAGTTGAATAGCAGTATTTTCGAAGTAGGGGTTTCAAACTACGCAGCAATATTTAAGTCTGGAACGGACTAAAGAAATATAAAGAGCCTTAAGAGAATACGGGTCTCTGTAATGTTAAATGTTACGCGTTAGAAAACCCATCAAGGTGTTTGTTTTAGCACTGATAAAATCAAAATGCTTAAAACTTTAGCTGTGTATCGACAATAACACCTAAATCCTTACTGTGATAGATTTCTTTGAGGACAGACTGATGTACTGTATAATTGTAAGTCAAGAGAGAAGATAATCTAGAGTACAAAATAACTGAACACTTTTCAGTATTAAAATGCAAACCATTAAATCAGCACCATCTCTCAACGCTGTTCATATTCCTGGTGTGGAAGATCATCAGAAATCGAATTTATAGATTTAAATAGCTTAAGATCATCTGCATAAAATAAACAATTAGAAACAGAAACAAACGAAAATAGGTCATTTATGAACAGCAAGAAAAGAAGCGGGCCTAAATGCCTTGAATATTGCTACAAATATTTTTAGAACGTGTTTAAGCTTAGCAATAGGCCTATAGTTGCATACCATTTTTTGAAACCAGACTTAAAAATTGGTGTTATAAGTGAATATTTCCACGAATCTAAAAATACCCCGTAGTTAAAGACACGTTGAGGATTGCTTCTCTGATTTGATCATGAACAAATTAAAGTTTTACTGCCCTATGTAATTTAAATTCGAATATTACTTAATATTTTCTACTTTCTTAACTCGTCACCCTTTCCTTAAATGCTATAATGTTTTTTTTTTGTTTACAAATGAATTGAATATTTTTATAAGAAGTGATATTACCACTATTTGTTCATCTCTAAATAACAATGTCACTACTCATTCTTAATTTTAATATGAATTGTTATAGTAAATTTAATGAATGAGTAAATGAATAAATAATAATAATAAACTTAGCCCTCGATTTAAACAGTGCTTGGCATGAACCGGAAATACAGTTACGAAATTATTTCAACATCTTATATGGTGACTTATGGAAGGATATCAATCAAACCGAACGGGATCGTATACACTACATGACTTTGATAGATGATCAAACCATGTTTCTGCAACAACAGTAAACAACTTAGTTCCATATTTGTGGAATTTTTGTTGGTATTTTATCAGAAATTTCTTTCTTTACATCTTTTAGTTCTTCAACTGTTTTTCGTTGCCGCATCAGGTACATATTTATGTACATATGGATATGTTGATCGAGACAAGGAGCCAACAAAGTATGATTTAGTAAGTCTTAAAGAGCGCTAGAAGCATATGCAGGCTGATTGCTCTACTGCTGATCGCTTTTTCTCCATTCAGAGTTTTTGCTACATCCCAAAATGCGTAGTTTTGCTGTACCAGTGGTTTAACTTTTGCGTCTTTGTGTGTTTCTTCTTTGTTCTATATATGTAACGCCCCATAACTGCTGTTTCATCTTTTCTTGGTCGTTGAAAAATCCTACATCGTACTGTCGAAATAACTTAAGTTACAGAAAAGACTGATGCTACGTTCTTCTGAAGTCTTTATCAAGCCAAGCTTAAATTGAGCACGTGTTATTATCTCTTCTACGAGCGGTTACTGGATATGACATCTTTATTATGTAAGTCTTCAATTCTGTTGAAATCTGTCACTGGTTGCTCTCGTACATGGATGCCAATCCAGTTGTCCCCTGTACGGTATAAGAGGAATATAAGACTTGTCCCACTTGTAAGTCTGTTATATACGAGTCCAAGTCTCCCTTTACTGGACTGCAGTCGATAACTGACGTGTCATTCCTCCGGAAAACGGAAAGTAACGGAGTTTATCAGTCAAAATGGTGTCATTTTCCATTTTAAAACCCTACGAGTTGCTTATTACTCACTCTTCCATTTTCTTCAAGTCTCAGCAATTGTAGCGTACGGCATTCAAAACTTGAAATTAACACTCATCACATCATCAAATTTATTGATATTTTATATTGCTATATTCATTTCTATTTTAATGGAATGTATACTTTATTTTAAATTAGTTTGAAAAAATGTATTTTTGGTACATACATACATATGTAGCTGTTAAAACATTTTGAAATCTGTATGTATGTAAGATTATATTTGTATGGTTATTCTGTTTTGTCAACCGGCCAGACGATTTTGTCAAACAAACCCAAAATTGCAGTTTGAATCGAAATGCGTAAAGTAGTTTGTGATTGTTCCTATGATAACGATTGGACATTATATTCTACCTTCCTAGCCCAAAACTGAACCAAAAGCAGTATGTACCTTCACAAATTGGAGCAACAAGATGATATTAACTGAGTTTTCTTTGCCTTTTATAAATAAATGTATACAAAATACATACATATGTCGATACGCCCTATGTTTTAAAATAAATCGCCACCCTGAACTGAAAATTGCAGAAAATCTATTATATAGTGCCAAGAGACATATTTCAAATGACTTCCTAACCCTTCCCCATCACCCATCATATACACTCTTTTTTCAAACTAATAAAACTCTTCAGTTTTCATTTTGTTGGATATCACTACCACAATATCTACTCGTATCTTCCACACCAACAGCGAGGATATCGAAGACCTTTCCAAATGGAACAATTTCGTAGAATCAATTAAATCTAAATTGACGGTGAAGCAAGTTGTCGATGGTGTTCGTGCTGGAGGCGCCCTATCTTTCGACTATCTTTTGTTAATTGTAACAGCAGAGTAAGTATCCTTCGTAACATCACCCTCTACCCACGTGTATTCTCTCCCTTTTACGTAAGTATAATAATGGAAATTCGTAAACTTGTGCTTCATTGCAGCTCCTTGGCAGCTCTTGGCCTTGTGGAAAACAATGCTCCAAATATTGTGGCTGCTATGTTGGTATCACCGCTTATGGGTCCTGTTATGTCGATTACATTTGGCACCATAATTTCCGATCGTGAATTAATGGTAAGTTATTTGAAATTGATTGCTCACCATATAAAGTAAGCAGAAGGTGGTGTGTTTAAACTTTTATCTTGCATCTGGTCGAGTTGAAATAAAAGTAGATACTTTTCTGAAAAAAGATATTTTTCGCAAAAGTGGATTACTCTGTTGTTAATTAGTGTATGTATGTACACACATGCACTGTCCCAAATTGTATTGCAGGGGGTGACTTCAACGCAAAACATGCAGATTGAAGTTCAAGATTAAACAACAAAATAGGAAAAAATCTTTTGAAAGCTTTAACTAAAAAGAACTCAAAATGTATAACCACTGGAGAACACATCTATTGGCCTATTGACGTCTGGTTAAAATCAGACCTAATAGACTTCTGTACATTAATCATAATCACTTAGGAATAAAAACTTGTTTTCATCTTTGGTCTGATCACTCTGCTGTCATAGTTGAATACTCTACTAGACACTGTCCCATAAAATTGTCAGCACAGGGCAGGACTCTTTAAAGCTCTTACAGAGCCGCAAATCGGAGAGAAATACCATCTGCTGATTTAAACACAAAACAATTTGCTGAACGATATAAAGATAATTTATTACAAAATGGACACCGACTCGATTTTGATGAAATTTTAATATTTTGTAGAAGGCATTTTTTGGTCGCCGTGGCTCAGTGGTTAATGCGTTGGACTGCTGACCAAGCGGCGTGGGTTCAAGCCCCAGCCAGGAACACCTAACATTTTTCGCGGCACCACCTCTCGTCGGGTAATGACAAGCCTCCGGGAGTATAATCTGTCATGAAAGAGCTTCTCACTTCGCCGTTCGGAGTCGGCAATAAAGTGTAGATCCCTTTCATTTGTGCGAAATATGTAACACGAACAACATAAATGGTTGCGAGAAGCTAGGCCTTGGCTCGTCCCAAGCTGTCGCGCCAGCTATTTATTATTTATTTTTATTAAGTCTCAGCACGAGGCGTTTTTTAGTATTTATCGCATTTTTTTTATAATCCACTCACGCTCCAAGGGGTTATGTATACACTTTTGGGTATACACACCCTCCTTCCCTAGATTTTTCTCCAAAGATCTTTAGTATTTAATAATTGGTAAGCCGGTTTTCATCGTGATATCGCAATGGGCCAATGTGGTCTGAGCGGGGGCAGCCACCTAAACTTACCTAGTATTTGATAGGTGACGATTTTTTACATTAATTTTTGAATCCCTTCATAAGTTAGCTATAGGATTAAAGCTGGGTGACTGAGAAGGTCATTGCAAAATATCAAAGGTTTTCTCCCGACACCAACCTTTAGTAAGCTTTATCTCATGTAAAGTATATTCACATACTTTTCGCAGTTATACCCTAGATAAGAAAGACCCTCGTCATTCGAAGATAAGAACTCATAACATCAAGCTGCCACCGCAATGTTTTATAGTTGGCTTTATATAGCGAGGATTATGAGCCTGGCCTTGGAAGCGACGAACAAACCGTTTTTCATACATACCAAGCAAACTAATTTCGGTTCCTTCGCTTCACAGTTTGTTTCTCTACCATATTTTGCCCTTTAACTCGGTCACTTGACGTATGGAACGATTTTACCATTATCTTCCACTTCTCTATGTGAAGCTTCTTTAACAAGGGAACCATCCTGGGGAGATCGTTTGTAGAGTTTTGCCTTCACAAAGGCTCAGCTCAAGCTTGAGCTCAGACCAACTCCTGTCTTCAACTGAATTAGTGCAATGTTTACCACGACCCATTTTTTTTTTAGTTTTCTAAAAACTAATCTGAATAGGGACAATTTTTTAAAACAGTTTCTATTTGTTGTCTAGACTTGTTTAAGAGTTGCTGTACAACTCGAGTCATGCTTATTGTTTTGGAAACAGTTTTGATTTAGTTCAATGTAAATAACAGTAATAAAATTTTAGTTGTAGCTACATTCAAGATTAGGCTGGGGCGCCTGAAACATTTTTTTTAGGGGTGTCATTCATCTCTTAACGCCGATAAAACCCAGAAAGAATATCTTCAAAAGTAAATTACTGTCATGAAATCTTAATTTTTCTGTTTGAATTAAATATTTTCAGTAAAACAAAATTGTTTTTCCCCGGGGGTAGGTGGACATTTTGAAAGACACTTGTGACTCTTTGATTATTACGACTGAGTGAAGCTCATCAAGTTAATTTTAATGCATGTACATTGTACTTATATTGCACGTTTGGTGGGGCGTAGCCCATTGGATAGTTCCGAAGTTTTGAAGTTCCTTTTTCTTGCTTTTCGTTACAATAGTGGCTTCGTTTTAGTCTAATTGTTATCATTTAAAGGGTTTTAAAAAGGAGAGGAGAGGATAAAATAAAGGGAAGGAATAGCTGATCGTCATTCTAGTTAGACTGAACTACTTATGTAAGTCATTTGCCTTCAATCTGTTAATCCCTCTTGGTACATGACCCACCATGTATTGTATTTTAGGATTTACATGTTGCATGATTTGTTCGTAATGCGTAGCCGCATATATTTAGAACCAATTCATTGATATACTCTCCTAGATCTCTGTGTAGGTTGTCATTTCTAATATACCATGGAGCATTTACTTTAGAAGGTTTATATCATTTTTAAGTTTGACTTCTTTGTAAAAGCCCAAAGCTGTATTCCATTGGTCTATGTAGATCTGAGAACCTGTTTGTATGTATATCAGCAATTTATTTTCAGCTGAGAGTTGGGAGCTCCTTCCCATCACCAAGAAATGAAGGTTTATATCATTTTTAAGTTTGACTTCTTTGTAAAAGCCCAAAGCTGTATTCCATTGGTCTATGTAGATCTGAGAACCTGTTTGTATGTATATCAGCAATTTATTTTCAGCTGAGAGTTGGGAGCTCCTTCCCATCACCAAGAAATGAAAAGAAAAAAAAAATCAGCCAATTCGCCAAAGTTAAATTTTACTAGAGTAAATTTATTATGTACGTGTCCTTCAAAGTCGTGTCTTTTTTCATATATCGCGTCACACTTACGAAGACCGCAAAATAAATATTTATGTTTCTGTTTAGACATTCCTCCCGAATTCCGATATTTATTCACTTTAACTTTTTTCATTACCCGCAGAACACACCATCCCAAACCATAAACATTTCACCATAGGCCCAAACATGATTTAGCTAAAAAAAAGTTGTCCAAATAAAATGAATTTCATTCTGCAAATTTACTCTCCATCCTCGGCGCAGTTGGAATAATAAATCAGTCAAAACGTTCACAGGACACAGAATTTCATAGAAAAAATATTATTTCAGTCAATAGCGTGCGAAGAGCCCTCGGAGTTTAACTTGTCATTCGCAGTGCGAAAGCGTTTAAATTACTTTACAGACTGAGACTCCAGTAAAAAAATATGTGTGAAGTACAAAAATGTTCCGGTGACATATTACGCATCAACTTACAGACATATAAATGTATGTACGTAGTGTATAGTTACACATATGTTCTTATATGTGTGTAGGTCTTCAGTTTTTGGTAGTTGCTACTAATTTGAAGACAATTGATCTTATTAGGAGAATAAATAGGTCAAAATGATTAGATAAGGCATTTACTGCTGCTGTGCAAAACATTTGCGACTAGATGTAGCGAAGAATTAAATGTAGATACATTTAATATGTAAAAGTTTGCAGAAATTAAATAATACCATATATCGTTTTATAAACTTTACATTTTACAATTTATTCAAAAGAAAATAAAATATTCATAAAACATTTGCAACGAAGATACATTTTTCCATTTAAATGTTGAAAATTGTATAAATAATCAAAAACTTCCTAATATTTTATTGCGATCCCCTTATTTTTAGTGACAGATGTATATACATACATCTCCTGGGCATCGAAGCAATTAAATTATCAATATATAATTTGGGAATGTCTTTAAATAAAAAAATAAATAGCTGGCGCGACAGCTCGGGATGAGCCAAGGCCTAGCTACTCGCAACCAATCATGCTGTGCGTGTTACATTTTTCGCATGAATGGAAGGGACCTACAATTTATTGCCGACTCCGAACAGCGAGGTGAGAAGCTCTTTCATGACAAATTATACTCCCGGAGGCTTGTCATTCCCCGACGAGGGGTGGTGCCGCGAAATAATGTTTGGTGTTTTCCTTGCTGGGGCTTGAACCCACGCCGCTCGGTCAGCAGTCCAACGCACTAACCACTGAGCCACGGCGCCCATGTCTTTCCACTGCTTTTAAATATCTGCAAAAAGTTCTTAATTTTTTTTTTTTAATATTTGATGCTCTATTCTCCTCTTCACAATCTCCCATAAGTTCTCGATGGGGTTAAGGTCTGTGGACTGTGGTGGCCATTACAGAATGTTGATATTTTTCTCAGCGATCCTATTTTTGACCAGCTTAGTTGTGTGTTTGAGGTCATTATCGTGTTGAAACCACCAAACCAGCGACATTTCCCATTCTGCATAAGGGGCCATGACATTTTATAGGATGTTTTTGTAATCATCGGACCTCATAATCCCTTCAACATGATGAATTGGACCAATGCCCTGCGAAGAGAAGCAGCGCCATACCAAAACATTCCCACCACCATACTTGACAGATCCCTTGGAGAATTTTGGATTCAACCCCTCGCCTTTGGTCTTCCTACGTGTTGCCTTCCGTCTGATCCACACATATTGAATTTCAATTCATTAGAAAATAATACAATTTTCCATTTCTGAGTGCTCCAATTTATGTGAGTCTTATCAAAATTTATACGAGCTTTCGTGGCTTCGAAGACCGGCTTATAGCGCTCTGCGCTGTATTGTTTCTCCTTATAAAATTTATAATTTTTCCATCTTCTTTTCCACTTGTTTTGCGGGGCCTGCCACCTTTAAGGTTTGAAGATACCACAACCCCACTATTTACAATGCGACAAATTCACAGGCCTACAAATAATTTAATTAGTGGTCGCCGTGGCTCAGTGGTTAGTGCGTTGGACTGCTGACCAAGCGGCGTGGGTTCAAGCCCCAGCCAGGAATACCAAACATTTTTCGCTGCACCACGCTGCGCTGGGGAATGACAAGTATAATCTGTCATGAAAAGGCTTCTCAATTTGCCGTTCGGAGTCGGCAATAAATTGTAGGTCCCATCCATTCGTGCGAACAATACAAACACGCGCAGCATGAATGGTTGCCAGAAGCTAAGCCTTGGCTTATTCCGAGCTGTCGCGCCAGCTATTTATTTTTTACAAATAATTGGGTCATGTCAGTCTCTGGTAAGCTGAGGGCCTTTTCCGAAGTAAATTTTTGCGTAGAATCTGAATCCGGAGGCAGAATTGTCCCATCACGTCAGGTTTTTTGAGATATTTGAGGCAATGTACCCAAAAAGTGACATTTTTGGCTAACTTTGAGGTTATGTACAGGGTGCGCAAATTTTGTCTGGTCTCTGTTTCTAGTTACATCATTAAGTACCACTCTTACTCTTCAATTTATAAGAGATCGATTTCGATTTTTTTTCTGAAAGCTACATCTATTTAAAATTGCAAGGCATATCCCCTTTAACTCCTTCAGGGCCGGTGGTATGAAAAACGTACCACATATCATTTCTCATGCTCTTTCATTTTTCTATACTTTAATGTGCAATGGTATGTTTTCTATACCACATTTCTATACAAATTGAAGCTTATATTTCATCGCTACAATCCGCAAGCATTTAAGACCAACATGCATCGGTATCTCCTTCGTCTCTCCCCTAATTTCCCTAATGCCCGTGGTCTCGTTTAAGGGTAGTCTTTATGGCGCGCTTATATTACAAAAAAAAAAAATTGCCTTCTTAACCCAAAGAAACAGCGATTGGCAAGAGTTATTCTTCGTTTAATCTCAGCGCTGGTGTCGTTGTCTGAATTTATAGCTGAGCCTAGGTAGACAAAGTCCTTAACTACCTCAAAGTTATAACTGTCTATAATGACGTTCTGTCAGAGACGTCGGTGTTGGGTGTCCTTTCTTATTGAGAGCATATATGTATGTACTTCATCATGCCATCATTGACCGCCAAACCCATCTTCGCCGCCTCCGCCTCAATGCTCAAAAACGCACCAGTGACATCACGCTGCGTTCTTCCGATTATGTCAATATCGTCGGCGCATGCGAGTAATTGGACGGACTTTTAAAAGATTGTGCCTCTGGTGTTGGCGCGTGAGTTTTGCACAAGTCTTTCAAGAATGATGTTGAAGAAGTCGCATGCACTGTCATGTGTCTACCTTGTCTAAATCCTTTTTTGACATCAAAGGTCTCAGTAAGATCTTGACCGACCTTGATGGAGCAGCGTGCATTCTCTATCGTCATCCTGCAGGGATATTAAAACTAGACATGGCTCTGTATAACTCGTCTGTATAGATGCTGTCATATGCGGCCTTCAAATGGATGAAAAGGTGGTGGGTACCGAGTTGATGTTACTGGGTTTTTTCCAAGATCTGCCGCAGTGTGAATATTTGGTCGATGGTGGACATTCCTGGCCTGAAACCACACTGATATGGAACGATCAGGTTGTTGAGAAAGGGCTTCAGGCGTTCACACAACTCGGCAGATAAAATCTTGTAAGCGATGTTAAGAAGATTGATGCCTCTGTAGTTGGCGGAGTTCAGAGGGTTCCCTTTCTTGAGGATCGGGCAAACAATGCTGAGGTTCCATTCATCGTTCATACCTTCCTCCGACCATATTTTACAGATGAGTTGGTACATGCTCCTTACGGAGTCATTTCCTGCCACTTTGAACAGCTCGGCAGCTAGGCCATCAACTCCAGCAGCTTTGTTGGACTTAAGTTCAGATATGGCTGTCTTCACTTCGTCCAGGTCGGGTGGACGGAATTGTTGGTCTGCGTCGTCCAGAATGAATGGTTCATTCTGCGGGATATGGTTCGTCGTCCCCGTTAAACAGTCTGCAGAAGTAGTTCTTTCATACCCTCAGCATCGACTGCGATTCTACTACCATATTACCTGGTTCATCCTTGCAGGCTTCAGTTCGTGCTCTGTAGCCTTGACAGGTACTTTTTACCCTTTGGTAAAACTTCCGAACCTCATTCCTGCTGTGACATCCCTCTATTTCTTCGATCGCAAATTTCTCATGCTCTTTCTTTTTCCTCCTGAAAACCTGGTGTTCGCCTCTCCTCCTCTGCCCGTAGAGCTCGCGAACAGCTATGGTCTTTCTATGCAGCGCCGCTTTGTATGCTTCTTGTTTCGCTGCATGTGCTTGACGGCACTCGTCGTCAAACCAGGGGTTTCGTTCTTGTTTCCGAGTGAAACCCAGCACATCAGACGCGGTATCTCTGATGGATTTTTGGCAATGTTGCCACTGGTCTTCAATTCTTGATGCTGGCGACATAGGACTTCTTGGGAGATTGCAGAGACTCGATCGGAAAACGATCTGGTGATCTCTTGCGATTGCAGCCGTCCGACGTCAAATTTCCTCACAGTATTTCCTTGTCTTGTCCGCAGCCGTACCTTGGCTACAACAAGGTAGTGGTCCGAGTCAATGTTGGCCCCTCGGAACGTTCGGACATTCATAATACTGGAGGAGTGCCTTGCGTCGATCACAATGTGGTCAATCTGGTTGACGTCTGATTGATGAGGAGATCTTCATGTTCCTTCGTGAATATTGGGATTTGTCGCGTACTAGCTACGACAACGTTCCGCCCTTCAGCGAAGTCAATCAGCCTAAATCCGTTATCGGAGGTGGTGTCGTGTAGGCTGTACTTTCCGACAGTACTTTTAAAGATGCACTCTCTTCCTAGCTTTGCATTAAAATCGCCTAGGACAATACTACCAAAGATGCCCTCTCTTCCCAGCTTTGCGTTAAATCGCCTAGGACAATTTTAATGTCACAACTAGGACACTGCTCGTAGGCATATTTTTTGTTGTCAAGAAATATGCCTAATTTTATTTGATTCTATTCCAATGGTAACATATATAAGGATAATTTGTAGGTATATTTCAGTTCTAATAACCACTAAGAAATAAGTTAAAAATCGCATGGCAACTGCAGTTGCAAATGTTTTGCACAGCACTGTACTATATCATCAGTCTAAAGATTTTTCAACGAAGTGTACGATGCAGATCTAGTCTAGATCATTAGGAATAGATTATGAAGCCTCATAGCAATTTCTTTGTTTAAAATTATGCATGTGCAAATGTATATGCGCAAAATATTATATATGTAATAATTATGAATTACCGCGCATCATTCCCATGATACTGATATGCTCGGACCACCAAAATTGTAATAAGTTTTTGTTGCAAACCAACTAATACAACTATAAGATATGATCAAAAGAAAGCATGCCCGATGGTTGGAACTTTAGCACCATATGCCACCATTAGCCGAGACCATACTTCCTAGGTATAGAAAAGATTGAAACTTTCTCGACTTGATTTCCAGCAAAGTTGAGTTGAGCGTCAGAGTTGGAAATGCTTTTTTTTTAAACATTTACTGCCATATTTTTACCATGTTTACTGAAGTACTACTTTATTTGCCTCACCTTCTAAAGTTTTGAACATTTGATGAAGATCCATAATTTTATGAGAAAGTAGGCAAATATCGTTAGCGTAATTGAGGTGCTTCAGGCACGATGTCATTGTCTCTTCAGTCCTTGGTTTTTTTTATTTACAGCTGCACGAATTATGTTGCTAATAACCACCAATGCAAATCTGAAGTACTCCACCACAGACTTAAAAGTCCTCTGACACCACACAGGACGTGACACCACCTTCGTATGCAATTTTAATAATAATAAGGCTGAACATGGCATACGGAATTCTGTCTGGTTTATTGAATAAACGCTGGAAACCAAATGTAGACGAAGTTGTGGCAAATTACCGACGCGGTTTTACACCTAAAAGAGAGGCTCTCGATCAAATGTTCCTTTTGTCTTGCCAAATCCGTGAGAAGAACTAAAAGTCCCACCGCCTTTTCATTTTGTGAATAGAAATGAATAATTCTGTGCCACGTCTAGTTTTGGTCAGGAATACCAAAACTGCAGTGACATCATTGGGAACGCAGTCACCCTCGCCTGGTTATAAGGTGTCCTATCGAGAAGAACTAAGGACAGGTTTAACAAAACCCTCATAATCCCCATGAATAGTGCAGAAGCACGGACATTACCATCATCCAAAATCAGAAAAAGGCCTACTTGGAATTTTCGAAAGAAAAGTTTTTAGTTTGATTTATGAAATTTAACCACGGACTGTACGAGCGGTATAGCGATACCAACTTATCGAAAAGACTCATGTACAGCTATTTAGATGGGTAAATCATCGCGACTAAGCGCAAGACCCCTGCCCGAAAATCTTCGATTATATAACTAGGGACTACGCAGAAGAAGACGATTTCATGTTCGATGGCTTGTGCAAGTGGGGGTTGGGTTCAAGCAATTCGGTGTAGGTATGCAACTGGATACAGCTGGCTTGAGAAGCTTTTCGGTTGAGGCTTTCGGCACTGAACAGCGAATTGAATAACTTTTTCTTAGTAAAATATACTTTCATTAGGCTCGGACCTGTATCAACTTGTTCAGTATTAACTACTGAAGGTGGCAATATAGGCATACCACGAGTTCACAAACTGTTTCCAGTCAGTCCTTTATTGCACCATGTTGTAAAAACATGGAGAAAAATAAGACCATCAAAGTAAACAGAAAAACCTGTCACCAACCAAAATTTTATCACCACAAAATTAATTAAAATATAAACACAAAGATTAATTTTCTTAGAAACTCATAATTATTCTTATAAAACTAAAAAACATACTTCCAACTCAATTTTATAATTACTGGTGCTTATTTTGTCCGGGTTTTCCTAGAAGAAAAAACCAAAACCATTTCAACTTTCACTCAAAAGTGAAGTGATACCTACTTTTATAATTAAAGCTTGTTGTTGGCGCATCTAGTTAGAACGGATATTTCTCACTAGAGGAAAACAAATTTAAGACCACTTGATATATTCTTTTACTTAAATTTACTTGAAAAACTGTTCATACCTCAACAAACAAAACAAGAAGAAAAGTAAAGAAATTCTATTACAAAATAAAAAGAGAGCGTTCCTTATCCCAGTCTCCAGCGCTAATGCGTGTCACTGCCCCGCCGAGTTTGTTTGTATGGCTCTTCTATTTGCACTACCCTTCCCTATCTATTTATTTGGTACCGCTCAGTTCTTCTCACAAACAGCCAACAGAAAGCAAAGTGAAAATGTTTGCTTTTGACTTCTGCTCCGCGGAATGTGGGAAATTTCATCACAATTCCCGCATTCAATTTCACACTCATACACAAGTTAGTCATATTAAAATGAAGAACAAACCCCTGCCACCGCTAAATAGATGGAAGGATCCTTTGTTATTAGTAGCAAATGCAATAGTAACCCGAAAAATCGTACGGTTGCCACAAGGAAGGCAGAAAATGCATTCCCACATTTCAGGTAGAGTTAAATGAGGCATATGCTGAGACTACACAAAGAAAGTCCCAGTTTTTTAAGGGCGTGACGGGCGGTGTTATGCAGGTTCAAAAAGTCATTACTACCCGCCCGTTCAGAGATAACCTACTTGTAGCTTATCCTTTACAATTTCGTGTGCAGCAAATGAAGGTGTGCCCACTGTGCTCCAGTGGAGTGTGTCATGCTGGAATCAAGTTTTCCTGCAACAGACAGTAACCTCATTTTCCAGTGTGGCGTGGAAGTGTAAGAGTGTTTATGCGACTGTCCCCGAACTGTTTTTCGCATGTAGTTGATCTTAACCATATCTTTGTACACCCCATTCCAAGTGCTTGACGCATTCAATAAGTCCTTAAAAAAACCAGAGAGGAAGAAATGTAATAAACAAAAGAAATCACCCACTTACATACTATGAGAGCGAATACGAGAATATACGTTCGTCCTTCGGCATTTCATTGTGGGTACACCCACACATTCAGAAAACTCGCATGGCTGAATGAGTCCGTTCGTCTTGAATACAAGAGGTATCCTTGCTGATGATTTCGGTTTATTAAAGTATCACAAGATTAAACCAACTTAAATAGTCATCCTTGAGAGTGCTTAAAGGGGCGTCGGAAGTAGACTTTAATATTTGCTTTAAACAAAAACCCGCACATACATATCAATGGTGTGTAAGGGAATTTATCAATTAAATTTTAATTAAAAAATATATTTTCAAGTTGCTTTCGACTTTTCCCTGGGGAAGTTGGTTGGACGGCAAGATGATTTTTTAACGTTGATGCTTTGTAACGTCAAGGATACGATTTGAAGTGTGTATAACTTATGCATGCAAAGCTCTTTGAAGGTATCCTTACATTGCTGTGGTCTCAACCGATAAACAGATAGAGCGGAATAATGCCTAATGTGTAATTATTTTTGCGGATATGATTAAATAAATAATGAGAACCGATGGAGTGCTTTCTGCCTGAGTATGTTACTCAGGGTTTTTGTGTTTAGATGGGATTGAGAGGGAAGGTCATCTCATCTTATCGCTAGTTAGATAAACATACGTACATACAGTTACGTGCACATAATTAATAACGATCGATATAGGAAAATTTGTTTTCAAATTTCTTCGTCCTAATTTGTCCAGAACTTATTGCATTAGTGACATTTTTTATTTAATGTGATTTTAATATTTTAATGTATAGTATCAAAATAGTTTGGATACAAATTAAGGAATAAGTTACTGCATACCTATTTAAGACACAAGAAATGACGTGCATATAATTAAGAACAGCTAAGATATCGTGTAATAATCTCAAATTTATTTTAAGTTTTATATTTATTAACATCAGTATTTCGTCGGATATCCTTTGTTATGAAGAACTGCTTGGCATCTTCTAGACATTGACACCACTAACTTTTCACAAACGCTTTTTGGAATGTTTTCCAAGCGAGTTCAACTTCCTTAAAGAGCTCGTTGAAATTTGAAACTTTTAAAGACCCGACTAGCTGTTTAACAACCTGCCAGAGATTCTCAATCGGGTTGAGATCTGGACTGCAAGAAGGCCAACCCAAT
This sequence comes from Matsumyia berberina, assembly GCA_917880715.2. Classification (NCBI taxonomy): domain Eukaryota; kingdom Metazoa; phylum Arthropoda; class Insecta; order Diptera; family Syrphidae; genus Matsumyia; species Matsumyia berberina. Next base: position 94,891,389 of record OU862870.1, read on the forward strand.
TTATCCCCAAACCACTTTTTCGTATGACCAGCTGTGTGTTTGGGGTCATTATTTTGTTGAAAGACTTAGCCTACAGGTAGGTTATCATCTGCATATGGAACTAAATTATTTTCCAATATTTGAGTATATTGAAATTTGCCCATATATCCGTCAATTTTAGCTATTGGGCCCACACCACACCAAGACATACCACCCCATACCATGATGTTGGATGTGTGTACTTAGGGTTTAATTCAGCTCGTAGAGGGCGCCTCACAAATATTCTGCCATCCGACCAAACTCTGTTTATTTCCGTTTCATCCGAAAACAATACGTTTTTCCACTGGCTCACCATGCATTGACCATATTTTTTAACGAATTCCATTCTCTTCATACGATTTTGTTTTGAAACCAATGGTTTTTTCCTGCAAACACGTCCGAAGAGACCGGCTTCTCTTAAATGTCGTTTAACAGTATCCATTGATGGTGCCGTCATTTTCGCCAAAGATGGTAATGGTAATTTCCCTTGCTGAATTGTATGGACATTTTTTGGACTCGCGGACAATCATTTTATCTTCTCTTTTCGTTGTTATTCGAGCCCTAGGTTTGCGGGGAATTCTTCTTCTTGTAGAATGCTTTAGAAAATGTGGAACCGCGTTAAAAACCATCGTCTTAGAACATTGCAAAGTATTCGCGATTTCGGTATACGACTTGTTTTCTTTAATCAATTTAGCAATAACTTCACGTGTTTTAGGGTCACAGGATTTACTTTTTTTCCATATTTGTTTGCTATTGGACTGGTGGACAAAACCAGTTGAACTTGCCAAATGTTTGGATGACGCGACAACACTTGAGACTCAAATGTACATTTACATCACATTAATGAACAAAAGAGATCCTTCTTAACTATCTGCACGTCTCATTTGGTACATCACATGATAAACTATCGAACGGTAACTAATTAGGGCTTGATAAACGGGACATTATGAGTTTTTCTCAATAATGCGACACCGAAGAGAAAGAAGAAAACAAAAAAGAACTGATAAGAATCAGAATTAGGTACAGAGGTTAACGAAAGTGATTTCTGCAACACCGTTTCTTTAGTGTATAAAAGTGTAAAGTCTAAAATATAGCTTCGACTAGTTCTGTGTTTTTCGTTGATGGAAATTTCGAGAATTGAGTTAGACTGCGGCATTTCCAGAAACCAACCAATCACATGAAAACAAACGATATCCTTGGTAGAACCCGGACAGACATCGCCCGCATAGTTGCCATCTGTACTGTCGACTCAACAGCACTGTCGCAGCTGCAAAGACATGAACAGGAAGGAAACCCTCGAATACTTCTTCTGGAAGAGCCTGTCACTCGCTTAAGCAAAAAATTATACGCTTAGCAAACTCTTGCTCGACATACTACTCTTCCTAAATTCCACATATTGGATGTAAGACCAACGAAATCCACCTACACTTACCCAACAAACCGGTGACGAGACCACTGGTAAGAAAACGGTGCATTTCAGCACTACTTGAGTATCGAGCGCGTATCCCTGCCTGATATGACCACTTTAACTAACTTACTAAGAGAAATAGTCATTCATTATCATTCTCCAATGACCCATTTTCCAATGGACTCTCTCGATCTTCCGCAATCGAATCTAAATCATCAGGGGCTATACCCATACGGATAGAGGTGAGATTTCAGACTTGGTCCAACCATCTTATCCTGGGCCTACCCGAAGCCGAGTTGGGGGCATTGAGTACCTCGCATGTTCTGGTGTTCCTAACACGATCTTGACGAGTTACCACAGCAATACAACGATTTCATTTCGGCAGCTTGTATCCACGATCTTATTCTTTCGGTCATTACCCAAACCTCATGACCATGGGTGAGGGTCAGAAAAAAGACTTAACTGAAGACCGATAGCTTAGCTCCAATGTTCGGCCCTCGTGATAACAGATTGACCAAGCTGTCTCAAAATTGATCCAGCCTGACCAATCCTACAGGATAACTCAGTATTGCTCCTTCCATCACTCGTGAATAAGACCCCGAGATACTTTAACTTCTCCACCTGTTTCAATGGAACTCCATTAACGTGCATTGAACAGGCATTTGGGAAATTATCATGCTCTTTTTATTCTATAAATCTACCATGTCCGCCAAAACACACAAATATATCATCACATTTCATACAGACTAATGGATGGGTCGCCGTGGCTCAGTGGTTAGTGCGTTGGACTGCCCAGCCAGGTAGGTACACTCGTCGGGGAATGACAAGCCTCCGGGAGTATAATCTGCCAAGAAAGAGCTTCTCAATTCGCTGTTCCGAGTCGGCAATAAATTGTAGGTCGCTTCCATTCGTGCAAAAAATGTAACACGCACAACATGAGTGGTTGCGAGAAGCTAGGCCTTGGCTCATCCCGAGCTGTCGCGCCAGCTATTTCTTTTAATGGACTTATATATCATCACTTTTTAAAACACATACCGGAAATACATTGGTATTCAACGACCCTTCTTGTACTTTGTACAATATATTGCACATTTTTCTGATGATATTATACATTAGAGTCCTTTTATACAATATATTGTATATCTTTTCAAACGAACAAAATAACTTCTTTTCATGCTGATTTTTAAAAAGAAATAATGTAGTATGCAATTGTGTAAATGTAAATCTAATGTTCATCCATAAAAAGAAACAGAAAAGTATAATTACCTTAAGAAAACCTTGAACTTTGTGCTCGGCCTCCTAAAATTGTCGATGACTATTAGAAAAATGGCAACAACAGAACTACTATCAGCCGCTTTTAGATCTCATCCTAAAAACCGACAGTTTTTGGTAAAACGCATCAGAACTTTGTAAGGATAAGTTACTCAATGATGTGCAATATATTGTACAAAATCCATGCTCCGTTTCCATTTTTTACAATATATTCTAAGGAAAATGCATCTAACATAAACATATGTATGTATTTACAAGTAAATATATGAACACATTTATAAATAAAGCAACGAGTTTTGACAATATCCATTTTGTTTCTTTGCAGAGAGTAGGATTCATATCGCTCGGACTGGGCATGTTAATTTCGTGTTTATTTGGATTCATTTTTGGTCTAATTCTGGGAACAACCGATATGCCCTGGGGATTTAACGATTGGCCAACAGAAGAAATGCGTGCCAGGTAATTTTGGTTTGAAAAAAAACAGCATTTATGTTCCTATGTACATATGTATCATGATACATATGTATCATGTAATGATTTGAACAGCAACTACCAAATTTCCCAATTTTCAAATTATGTATCTAAATTTAAAGTGATTTTTGGGTGATCTTATTCTTTCTCGAGCGAAGAAGCGCTCGAAGTAAAATTAACTCTCTCTTATGTTCCATGTACGTGGTTGTGTTTATACATATGATTGATATGTCAATAACTAAAAAAGGCTAATGAACACTTGACCGGATAAAAAGAAATTAAATCAGGTGAATATGTATGTATATTAAAAGGGCACAGAACATAAACTGCTCTTCATCCGAATCTAACTTACGGTTGACATCGGGCTAGATAAACACCGCACAACACTAGAAACATTTTTTTTGCTGTTTCAATCAACAAGAAACAAGCCACCGTTCGTAAAAGCACAACAAATTGTCTCGTTGGTGTGAACTGTTTGACAATACTTAAGCCTTACAAAACCATTAATCAACCATGAAAAAAGAAATGAGCAAAACGATTTACTACAGAAAAACGAATAATTCGGAGTCGCTGTAATGCCGAATTTTCTTTGGCTTCGTGCATAAGCGTAATAGGTTCCAGATACATATACATATGTATATATGTATCTCAGCAAACCAGAATCAGTAGGTTGTTTTATCATCTATAATAGGAATGAATAGCATCATTAGTATCCTTCGTTTGGATTCCCTTTGACCAGAAAATAAATTTATATTTAAGGATTTGGATACGGCCATCGAGGTTCGGCAGAAATGTTTGAAGCCATTCAATTTAATATATTGCAACAATTAATTCCCGTTCAGAGAATCCGATTTATTTCCGGAACGTATTTTCAATTTGTTTCTTTATTGGTGTAAATAGTTGGTTTCATATCTATGGCCACAGTAATTAGGTATGTTGATAAATTTCCAATGTGTTATTTAGAAATAGCATTACTCGTATCACGAATAAACAAACATAACCAAAAGGTTTTCTTAGACAGGCTTCAAAATATACCTATGAAACGGAAATTATATTTTGTGATAGAACAAAAATAGTATTACTATTATTTGCAATTTGCTGTTGACTTCTTTTCGACGGGGAAACCGACTTACTGGCCCTCCGACATAGCAAAAACGCCTGACCTCATAGACTTCTTTATTGCAAAAGGGGTAGCGAAAACCTTTACGAACGTCGAGGAAACCTTTGATCTCTCCTCAGATCATTCACCAGTCATATTGACAATAAGTGAACGCCTAATGAAGAAGGAAGGCGCGCCCAGATTAACTAGCAACAAAACTAACTGGGACGGCTTTAGGAAAGCTTGTGAAGAAAATATAGTCCTGAATGTGTCGCTTAGAACACCGTGCGAAATAGAGGATGAAGTCGGCAGATTTATTGAAGTCTTACAAAGCGCCGCGTGGAACAACACTCCATATAAAAGGAAAGTAGTCGGAAATAGCGAAGTTAAATACCCGCCGGAAATAAAAGAACTGATGCTGGCAAAGAGGGAGCACGCAAAAAATGGCAACAGTCCCGCGCTCCCCAGCATAAAACCCATTCGAACTTCCTATGCAATAAGCTCAAAAAAGCGATACGGGATTTTAAAAATCACGAGATTTCTACATATCTCGAAGGCTTGTCTGCTGAAAAAAGTTCGAATTACTCTCTTTGGAAAGCTATAAAAGGTATCAAAAAACCCCAAATACAATCGCTACCAATAAGAAAAAGTAATGGCGAGTGGGCAAAAGGCGATAAAGAAAAAGCCGACTTATTTGCCGAGCATCTAGAAGAAATGTTTAAGCCATTTCCCGGGCAAGCATTAACAGAAAATATTAATAATACTATTATGACTCCAGACAACTTTAAAATAAGAAGCGTGTCACTAGCCGAACTTTGTGAGGTAATAAAAAATCTAAAGAATAACACGGCTCCTGGATATGACCTAATAACCGGACAGGTCCTGAAGGAATTGCCAAAGAAAGCTTTAATAAAACTTGTTTACCTTATAAATGCTTCGATAAGACTATTATACGTTCCAAGGCAATGGAAAGTCGCCGAAGTTATAATGGTTTCAAAACCGGGAAAACCGCCAAACGACAAAAAGTCGTACAGACCGATATCGCTCCTACCGATAATATCAAAAGTTTTTGAAAAACTCTTATTAAACCGGTTAAAACCGGTTATTGAAGAAAGACGTTTGATTCCTGATCATCAATTCGGGTTCAGAATCAACCATTCCACAATTGACCAGGTTTATAGAATAACCAACGAAATTGAGAAGGCCATGGAAGAGAAAAAGATATGTTCTCTTGACGTTTCCCAAGCCTTTGACAAGGTGTGGCACGAAGGCTTGAATTATAAACTAAGACAGGTACTTCCGGAAGAGCTCTTAGAGTCGTACTTGGAGAACACACTTTTCCGTGTCAAGCATGGAGCCGAATACTCGGAATTCAAGGAAATCGCTGCCGGTGTTCCACAAGGAAGTGTTCTTGGTCCAGTCTTGTTCTTGCTCTATACTCGAGATATACCGCAAGAAGAAGGCACCGTTGTTGCTACATTCGCGGACGATACGGCTATTCTGGCAACAGAAAATTCAGTCGAGTCAGCAACTGTGAAGCTTCAACGAGCTTTGGATACAATTTGCGAGTGGACAAAGGTTTGGCGCATTGTTCTCAACGAAACCAAATCTACGCATGTTAACTTTACTAACAAGAAAATAAACAACTTACCAGTTTTCATTAACTCGGTACAAATACCGTATGCAAACGAAGCAAAATATCTAGGAATGACACTAGATGCGAAACTCAAATGGAAGCCGCACGTTAAAAAGAAACGCGACGAGCTCGAAATTAGATTTAGAGAAATGTATTGGCTGCTTGGAAGATATTCCAAATTAAGCATGTATAACAAATTGCTCTTATATAAGCAAGTCTTAAAACCTGTATGGACGTATGGTATACAACTTTGGGGTTGTACCAAAACCAGCAATAGAAATATTTTACAAACCTTTGAATAAGGTGCTCAGAACAATCGTAATTTACGTGCATGAAAAATACAATGACATCAAACAAAATGATCATGTAGACGAGTTGACTAAAGCTGCAAAGCAAAAACAAGCAGAAAACACTCAGCAATGCTTTGTCCGCTGTAGGTATGTGGCAGTTACAATGAGAAAAGATATTCGATCTATCACTTTTTCTTACTTACTTACTTACTTACTTAAGGTGGCGCTACAGACCGGGGTGGTCCTGGGCCTCAATCAACAAACTTCGCCAGCGATCTCGATCTTTTGCCAGCTGTCTCCAGTTTCGCACGCCAAGTCGGTTGAGGTCCCCTTCCACTTGCGTGCGCCACCGTAGTCGCAGTCTTCCTCTACTGCGCTGACCCTCGGGTGTGGATTCGAAGATTTTCCGAGCTGGAGCATTGGTGTCCATCCGCTCTACATGACCCAGCCACCTCGGTCGTTGGACCTACACTCTTCTGGCTAAGTCGATGCCGCCGTACAGCCCGTACAGTTCGTCGTGGTATCTCCTCCTCCACTCCCCGTCTATGCCGACGGGACCAAAAATCACCCGAAGAATTTTCCTCTCGAAACAGCCAAGAGCGACTGCATCCGCATTTGACAAAGTCCAGCCCCTGCGCCGTAGAGCAGGACTGGGACAATTAAGGACTTCTAAAGGGTCACCTTAGTTGTTCGAGAGAGGGCTTTGCTACTCAATTGCCTTCTTAGCCCAAAAAACAGCGATTGGCAAGAGTTATTCTTCGTTTAATCTCAGCGCCGATGTCATTGTCTGAATTTATAGCGGAGCCTAGGTAGACAAAGTCCTTAACTACCTCAAAGGTATAGCTGTCTATAGCGACGTTCTGTCCGAGACGTCGATGTTGGGAGTCCTTTCTTGTTGACACCATATACTTCGTCTTGCCCTCATTGACCGCTAAACCCATCTTCGCCGCCTCCTTCTCGATACTCACAAACGCACCAGTGACATCACGCTGCTTTCTTCCGATTATGTCAATGTCATCGGCGTATCCAAGTAATTGGATGGACTTTTGAAAGATTGTTCCTCTGGTGTTGGCGCGTGAGTTTTGCACAACTCTTTCAAGAACGATGTTAAAGAAGTGGCATGACAGCGCGTCGCCTTGTCATCAAAGGTCTCGGTGAGGTCTTGACCGACCTTGATGGAGCATCGTGCATTCTCCATCGTCATCCTGCACAACCGGACGAGTTTTGCAGGGATGCCAAAACTAGACAAGGCTCTGTATAGCTCGTCTCTATAGATGCTGTCATACGCGGCCTTAAAATCGATGAAGAGGTGGTGGGTATCGATTTGAAGTTCCTGGGTTTTTTCCAAGATCTGCCGCAGTGCGAATATTTGGTCGATGGTGGACTTTCTTGGCCTGAAACCACACTGATATGGACCGATCAGGTTGTTGACGAACGGCTTCAGGCGTTGACACAACACGGCAGATAAGATCTTGTAAGCGATAAGCGATCACTTTTTCTTACCAACTAGTTAACAATTGAACAATTACAATTACAGCCCTTACAAACCGTCACAGATACCAACACCAAAAATGCTAACGCTAGATCTTGCCGACCGAGCATTTTTGAAGACTATCTTAAGGCATTTGAGATTTAGGCTTTGTTCTCACTTTTATTAAAGAATAGTAAAGCATAAAACCTAAGCTTTATCTTTTGCTGAAGGTTTACTGAAAGAGGAGAGGTTGGTCTACAAAAGACTGACGAATTTGAATTCCAATTAAAAAAAATAAATAGCTATCACGACATCTTGAGGTAAGCCAAGGCAGAGACCTACAATTTATTGACGACTCCGAACGGCGAATTCAGAAGCTTCTTCATGACAAAATATACTCTCGGAAGCTTGTCATTTCCCGACGAGATATGGTGCCACAAACCATTTTCAATGGACATGACTGGGTCTTGAACCCAGGCAGGTTTGCACAGCACTCCAACGCTCTAACCACAGACCCACGGCGACCAATTTGTTAAATATATTAATATATATAACTAGCAGCCCGCCCCGACTTCCTACGGGAACAATTAAGTTATTTGATTATTGTTTTTTGGTATGTTTCGCTTTATTTTACACTAGCAGCCCGCCCCGACTTCGTACGGGAACAATTAAGTTATTTGATTATTTTTTTTTTGGTATGTTTCGCTTTATCTTACAAAAATATAATAACGTAAAACATCATATCGTCCTGAGCCTACGCAGGGGACGTCTATCTGATGACACGCATTCCATGCCACGTCTTGGAACCCAAGTTGAAGCATGCGTTTGACGTGACATTGAGTTCCTTGTATATTTTGATGTTCTTAACTCGATAAATGAACGAATATCTCGAAAAAAAACTCATTTCGGTAGCTTATTCTTTCGGTCATTACCCAAATCTCATGACAATAGGTGAGGGTCAGACCAAACACACAAAATTTTAATAACTGAAATTGGAATACATAACCGAAAATTGTTATAACTAAATTGTGGATAACTCAGTACTGCTCCTTCCATCACTCGTGAATATGACCCCAAAATACTTAAACTTCTGAACCGGTTTCGATAGGACTCTACTAATATGCAGTGTGCATTGAACAGGCTTTCAAGACATAACCATTACTTCTGATTTGTTCACGTTTACCGAGCTTCAACACAGACGACTACGAAGCTATCAAGCGCTCACTGAAGTTCGGTCCAGATAGTTCGAAGTAAGTCATCAGCGAAAAGCAGATGGCTTATCCTTAGGTATCACAATGCTAACCGTTCCTCTTCACGGTCGCGCTGTAACATCCAATCCATGTTCACAATGAAAAGGAGAGGTAACAAAAAGCACCCCCCGCGAAGGCAAACGCCCGCAGTAAAAGATGTTTATGTAACGCCATTCATCCACACATCTCCTACAGATTGTGTAGAGAGATCAAATGGCCTTCAAATGAGAACCGTGAACCATACTCCTGCAGTACACTTCAGAGTTTACTGCGAGGGAGCTAATCGCTACTCCCATGACACACTCCCAGGCCCTCTCAAGTACCGTTCTTAGAATGAATATCGGTTTGCCTGTGTTTCTACCAGGACAAAAGCTGCACTGCTCATCTTCCAAGTTGGATTCGACCACAATTCGGGCACGCGCTTCCAACACCTTAGCAAAGACTTTTGCAGAAAGATTTTAAAGAGACATGACCTTATAATTAGAGCCACCACTCTTATACCATTTTTTAAAAAGAGCACAATCACCTTACTTTGATTATCGCTAGTTGTTTTACAGCAGTCCCATGCCACTCTAATGAGAGAGCCATTTTAGTCACCTGCTCTACAGTGGAATTATTCTCCACCCTACACAGTCTGCCATCCAATTCCTGTTCGGGATTGAGCAGATCCGAAAAGTTCTCGCTTCATCTGCGCAAGATATCCTTCTCATCGGAAAAAAGTAAACCATCTTTGGATTTGACTCCTTCAATAATATTTAACTTCCTTCGTCTGAGACGGCGGCGGAAGGCCTGCCAGAACTCTTTCTTTGCAAATCTGTGATCTCGGTCCAGTGTGAAAGTTATCTTTTCGTAAATCCTCATCTACGCAACTGAAAGTTTCCCATTTCCGTTCCCCCTCTACGTGCGCACATACACCGCATCGATCGTTATCACAATACGCATTCCTACATACTTCTATTTACTTCAAAAAAAGTTTGTTCTTCCTTGGGTCCAATACATAATGTATTTCCACAAAACCAAAAATACGAACAGAGAAAAATTAAATTAAAACTAACCTTGTACAACTGGGCAAAACAAAAACAACATATGTGCGATCACGAATCGATGTGCTACAGTAGCGTATTCTATATAGGGCCAAACTTTAAAATCTCAATAACTATGCAACATATGTACATACTCTACAGCCTGCGACAAACTGTATACCTATAAGCTATCATGTCTGCTCCACTGTTTTATGTCAATCGGATTAGTAGTACATATGCATACACACACACACACAAAAAATTTAATTTGCCATATAAACTGATCGTGTTCATTCCTGCAGTACATTTGGTTTCCATCTCTTCATACACACACTATGACGTCACCCACTGCTGCATGGTTGTTGGCTGCGGTCGCCACTGATGGAAAATTGTTGGGGATGATTTTGACAATGATTTCTTGAATTGTTTTGAGTATACCTCAGCTTCAGGATAAGGATGATTTATAGCTCAAATGAATCACAAACAAATTTACTAAAAACATTTTTTTTTGTTTTTAAATCCAATGAGCCAGTGTTGAGTTAGAGCTGTGTAAGTATTATTTTATAACATAAAATTTGGGTTTTTTTTCCCCTTTCTGCTACTTAAACCTCGAATGCTTGGGAATTCCTTTTATACTATGTGGTGATGTTAACCGTTAAAGTCCGTTCTAAATATTGGTGAAAGAATTTTTGAAATCGGATGAGTACTTTCGAAGATTACTTCCCACATACAAACTTACAAACTTTACCTCTTTATAATATTAGTATAGTATGATATATGAGAATCGCATCGGCAATAAACTAACGTTCTTAAGTGAAATGATTGTAACTCATCATTTTGTTCGACACCCTGTTCATTGTATAAATCAACTCAATTCAGTATATGTATGTATATAATTTTTACAGTCATAACTTTTACTGTCATTTCCAGCGTTTATCAGTACATACTTATGTATGTACATATAAACTTGTTCATATTCCTTTTAGATCAGAGATAACTTACATAAATCATCATCTCTTCTCCGATGGGAACGAGGGTTAGCGAAAAAGCAGGGTTTCGTAAGTAATAACACCTTAAAAATATGTAGGAAGTCGCGTATCGTTTAATGCGACATGTCAAAAATCAAGGATAATCTCGGATAATTTGCGACTTTTTCATTTCCGAGAAGCGCGTTGTTATGTCAGTTTATCTAGAAGTACGTGAAGAGTTTTTTTAATTAGTCATTGGAGCCAAGTTGGAAAACCCCTAAAGTAATTTATAACTTTTCATTGTTTTCACAAGAACCCGATAGGTGAAAATGAATGGATTATAGCGGATGTCAGTGACTTTTTGGCCTTCAAAAACCTACGAATGAAACATAATTTATTACCCGACGATTTCCTGTTTGGAATAATTAATTATTATTTTGGGCTGAAATTTTAAAACATTTTGCTGAGTCGGATATGTAAAGGAAATTGGATATTAACTGCTACAAATCCGTTTTATTTGCAAAATAAATTTACTTTGCAGCGACAGGGTCTTTAGTGGGCTTTTTTTTTTTAACTGACGATTATTTTTTGTCGAAGTATAAAGATTAAATAAATGTTCATGGGGATTTGGAATCATTTTGTGTTTGCTTACCAATGTCAAGAAACGGAAAGACTTGAGAGTCTGCAAGAAAACTACAAGTTACTGCATGCCGGGAAAAGGTATATTAAAGAAAATCTTGATTGAGAAGTTAATGATGTTTCTAATAATGTTTCTAAACCAAATACACACATATCTTGGTTTAAAAAAATGTATACTTGCTGTCAGTGACGGGTTGGTGTGAAACTTTCATATCTACGCAGGTAAAGACTTGGTTGAAGAAAGAAATATAAAAGAGTTTGGATTGGGGGGGGTCCATAATAAGGCTCTTAGTCAACATTACACAACAAGGAGGCTGCGTATATACAGATGGTTTTTTCACAAGTGTCAAGTGTGTGGAGGCACTAAAAGAAAAAATGTTTTATCAAACCTGCACCGGCATGAAGAACCGGATTGGAACAGTTATCAAAAAGTTCAAGGACAATAATCGGATGAAACGAGGTAGGAGAAAGAGTGGGTTTAGGATGACGAAAAGATTACTGCTGTCAAGCGAAAGTATAATAAAGGTGGTCCCATACTCTCCCCATGCGTTGCAACTTAGCCCGAAATGAAGTTTCTGCGTTGGTCCAAGTAGCAAGCCACGGCCGGGTATTGTTAGACTGTACAAGCAGTATATAGATAGGCGTAGATCTCTGCATCCGGTACACTTCATTGTATCATTCTTACGTCCTCACTTAAAAATTATCAATCATTTTCTGGATTTTATTATTGCTAATTGTTGGATAAAAAAAGCAATGACTCTTCTGGAATATAAAATACTAGCAGCCCGCCCCGACTTCGTACGGGAACAATTAAGTTATTTGATTATTGTTTTTTGGTATGTTTCGCTTTATTTTACAAAAATATAATAACGTAAAACATCATATCGTCCTGAGCCTACGCAGGTAACGTCTATCTGATGACACGCATTCCATGCCACGTCTTGGAACCCAAGTTGAAGCATGCGTTTGACGTGACATTGAGTTCCTTGTATATTTTGATGTTCTTAACTCGATAAACGAACGAATATCTCGAAGAAATCTCATTTCGGTAGCTTATTCTTTCGGTCATTACCCAAATCTCATGACAATAGGTGATGGTCAGACCAAACACACAAAATTTTAATAACTGAAATTGGAATACATAACCGAAAATTGTTATAACTAAATTGTGGATAACTCAGTACTGCTCCTTCCATCACTCGTGAATATGACCCCAAAATACTTAAACTTCTGAACCGGTTTCGATAGGACTCTACTAATATGCAGTGTGCATTGAACAGGCTTTCAAGACATAACCATTACTTCTGATTTGTTCACGTTTACCGAGCTTCAACACAGACGACTACGAAGCTATCAAGCGCTCACTGAAGTTCGGTCCAGATAGTTCGAAGTAAGTCATCAGCGAAAAGCAGATGGCTTATCCTTAGGTATCACAATGCTAACCGTTCCTCTTCACGGTTGCGCTGTAACATCCAATCCATGTTCACAATGAAAAGGAGAGGTAACAAAAAGCACCCCCCGCGAAGGCAAACGCCCGCAGTAAAAGATGTTTATGTAACGCCATTCATCCACACATCTCCTACAGATTGTGTAGAGAGAGAGATCAAATGGCCTTCAAATGAGAACCGTGAACTATACTCCTGCAGTACACTTCAGAGTTTACTGCGAGGGAGCTAATCGCTACTCCCATGACACACTCCCAGGCCCTCTCAAGTACCGTTCTTAGAATGAATATCGGTTTGCCTGTGTTTCTACCAGGACAAAAGCTGCACTGCTCATCTTCCAAGTTGGATTCGACCACAGTTCGGGCACGCGCTTCCAACACCTTAGCAAAGACTTTTGCAGAAAGATTTTAAAGAGACATGACCTTATAATTAGAGCCACCACTCTTATACCATTTTTTAAAAAGAGCACAATCACCTTACTTTGATTATCGCTAGTTGTTTTACAGCAGTCCCATGCCACTCTAATGAGAGAGCCATTTTAGTCACCTGCTCTACAGTGGAATTATTCTCCGCCCTACACAGTCTGCCATCCAATTCCTGTTCGGGATTGAGCAGATCCGAAAAGTTCTCGCTTTATCTGCGCAAGATATCCTTCTCATCGGAAAAAAGTAAACCATCTTTGGATTTGACTCCTTCAATAATATTTAACTTCCTTCGTCTGAGACGGCGGCGGAAGGCCTGCCAGAACTCCTTCTTTGCAAATCTGTGATCTCGGTCCAGTGTGAAAGTTATCTTTTCGTAAATCCTCATCTACGCAACTGAAATTTTCCCATTTCCGTTCCCCCTCTACGTGCGCACATACACCGCATCGATCGTTATCACAATACGCATTCCTACATACTTCTATTTACTTCAAAAAAAGTTTGTTCTTCCTTGGGTCCAATACATAATGTATTTCCACAAAACCAAAAATACGAACAGAGAAAAATTAAATTAAAACTAACCTTGTACAACTGGGCAAAACAAAAACAACATATGTGCGATCACGAATCGATGTGCTACAGTAGCGTATTCTATATAGGGCCAAACTTTAAAATCTCAATAACTATGCAACATATGTACATACTCTACAGCCTGCGACAAACTGTATACCTATAAGCTATCATGTCTGCTCCACTGTTTTATGTCAATCGGATTAGTAGTACATATGCATACACACACACACACAAAAAATTTAATTTGCCATATAAACTGATCGTGTTCATTCCTGCAGTACATTTGGTTTCCATCTCTTCATACACACACTATGACGTCACCCACTGCTGCATGGTTGTTGGCTGCGGTCGCCACTGATGGAAAATTGTTGGGGATGATTTTGGCAATGATTTCTTGAATTGTTTTGAGTATACCTCAGCTTCAGAATAAGGCAGAAGGATGATTTATAGCTCAAATGAATCACAGACAAATTTACTAAAAACATTTTTTTTTGGTTTTAAATCCAATGAGCCATTGTTGAGTTAGAGCTGTGTAAGTATTATTTTATAACATAAAATTTGGGTTTTTTTTTCCCCTTTCTGCTACTTAAATCTCGAATGCTTGGGAATTCCTTTTATACTATGTGGTGATGTTAACCGTTAAAGTCCGTTCTAAATATTGGTGAAAGAATTTTTGAAATCGGATGAGTAGTTTCGAAGATTACTTCCTATATACAAACTTACAAACTTTACCTCTTTATAATATTAGTATGATAAGGTAGACCGGGGTCGAAAGTAATACTTTTACTTTCGACGTCCACTGCTGGAAAACTACTGAATTAATCGATTCTCCGGGTCACAGGAACACCTGCGACGTGTGGTAAAAATATTACAGTTATCAAACGCAAAAGAGAATGAGGCAAATTTTTACAACCGCCTCCGACCCGGGGTCAAAAATACATATCACGTTATGTATTATTATTTTTATTTTTCTATTTAATGTGAATATACAACAAGCTTCACCTGCTACTTTTGGCCCCGGTCATCCCTGTTTTGGAAAAATTTAGATTGGATTTTCAGCAAAGCCAGTGAGATAGTTGCAGGAAATCGCTCCACCACCGCCTAAACGCTTTCCACCCGAAATACAGTCAGTTAACTTACATCAACAATTTTGTGTAGATCTGATCAAACGACTTACCTTAGGCACATTTCTAAAATGCCTAAATTGTCCGTAAAGGGCGCTGGGCGTTAGAAATTGTTTTGTTTAAATATGGTGTGGGATGTAATTCACCCATTTTAGATGCAAATTTTCGATGTTAGGAGTTATGCGCATTGAGTAGGATATATGTGTCCCAACCAGTGCGAAAATGGCAAGCCAACGACTAAAAGAGTTCAACATGAGACTACTGAAAGTGAGTATTCCACCAATAGTGGAGGAACGCTACGACCAACAGTCTTGAACATTTGTTTCTTTATATAATAAAAAGTGCTTCAAAGCGTCGTGCTCGTGGATGCCCTTCTCGCATGTCCACCCAAAACAAAATATATTTTTGCACAAATGGCAACAATTGCTTTTTGAAGTATCACAAAAAGTAGTAGGTATCTACTTTATAATTATTTTCTTTGTGATTTCTTATAAAAATACTAGCCGAATATAGTAGATTTTTATTTGATTTATGCTTTTACTCTTTCAATAGAGTTTATTATGTATTATTATTTTGTTTTACCAAAGTGCTGAGTAAGTACATACATACATGCGAAGACACGAAAACAGCTTTTCAAAAAAAAACGTAGGGTTTTTTTTTTTCTACTAGCTACTGGTCTTGTCGCAATAGTCACCATGGCTTAAATGAAAACAGTGTTCACCGACGTTGCTATTACATAGAAAAGTACAATTCTTAATCCCCAGTTCGGTCATCTCAAATCAATATTCTACAAACATATGTAACGCAAGACAAAATTCACCTATGAGGTTACGTTAGGTTAGTGAGCCGAAGAAGATAATGAAATGCTCTTCATCTCACATAGGTCTATGTAGACCCGTTGTGACCCCATGTGTTTTACCAGCTATTTCCCCCTGGGTGATTTTATATTCCTAATGACAACCACTTGAGTAGATCCTACAGTGAACCATCGGATGACTCCTCGATGTTATCGAAGAGGTATCTGCCCAATGTGCTTTTTCTAACATTACTTGGGCAGTGACAGAGAAAGCGAATCGTGTCTTCATGCACCTCCTCGTCCCCACATCCTCTGCCTAGCTCGTCCTCGATCAGGTGCAACTTCTTTGCATGGTACCTGAGCATATTGTGGCCTACCAGTAATGACAGGGATTTCCTGTCCATGTGCAGGCCATATGGTCCATATGGCCATAGCCTTCTGGAGATTTCGCAGGTGGTTAGTGTTTTCCACCTGTTATTCGCCTCTGTTAAGGATCTTAGCCTTATTGTTTCCTTCAGATGATGAAGTGGAGGTTCAATTGTATCGTCCGGTAGCTCTGGTTCTAAGGCTGATCCCTTCCTTGCCAGTTCGTCAGTAGTCTCGTTTCCTGGTACACCACTGTGGCCAAGGACCTAGTAAAGTTTTACATTATGCTGCGCGTGCCAAAAGAAGAAGGGTTTGATGAAGTCCAGATACGGAGACAGATTCGACACTTGTGCCCGGATATTTGTGCAATATCTGGGCGCGTCCATATGAGCTCGCTCTCCAGGGTTCAGACTCGTCTAATCTCAGAGCGCTCTTTGATGCAAATTCTTGCATTTAGCATGCAAGGGGTAGCAGATTGATTGTCTCCAACCCTGCTGTCGGAGTTGATCTCAGTGCACTGATCGTTCCAATACAAGCTAGCCTTTGTATCTTGGTTAAGGCTTTGAGAATAGTGGTTTTGCTTGCAACTTGTCACCAGACTAAACCGCCATACGTTAATATCAGCCTAACAATCGCAGACTACAGCCGGATTATACTGGGTGTAGGTCCCCAGTTCTTCCCAAAAATCCTACTGCAAGTGTAGAAAGCGATAGAGACCTTTTTGATTCTTTCCTTAATATTAAAATTCCAGTTTAGTTTCCTGTCCAGAATAAGGCCCTGGTATTTCACACTGTCAGAGAGTTAAAGGAATATCACCCCAATGGCAGTGTGAACTATGGTATTATTCTTTTATCGGTAAACAGTACCGTGTTGAGGGCGCCTTACATAAGGGGACTGATAATGTCCAGAAATTTGCCGTTGCAAACAGCGTAAGTCACCTTTAAACTTTAACCTGCCCTCGTAAACTGCGCATCAATGCTTCATTAGAGCATAATTCATGCTCTTTAATAAAATCCTTTAGTGCGCATACACTTTCTTGGTGCGGGCATTAAAAGGCCACATCGTCATTACCATAGAGATGTTTCACTTCCAGTTACTTTCTGCTGATAAATAAAAAAAATTCATAACAACTTTAAAATTTATGTTTTTTACACGTCTTCATCAACTCAAACCGACCTTAGCTTGATAGGATGTCTGAGATGGCGATGGTGCTTTAAGTGCGTTGGGGCGAATGGTGACAAGCTTACATGTTATTTTTAATGGCATTTTCTCTTTCAAGTATGAAATGATTTTTTCCCTTTTTTAATGTACATACATACATACATACTTGGAAATGTTGTTTTTTTTTTTTAAATAATAACAACTTTTTCGCTGTCTCATTTGCAGAGGTAATGTTCGTTCACTCTGGATGGGTGTTTTATGGGCGCTTACGTCTGGTACAGGTGTTGCTGTGGCTTTGTTACAAGGATCCGCTGGACCGTTAATTGGTGTTGCTATATCAGCCTCTTTGCTACCACCAGTTGTAAATTGTGTAAGTAAATCTTAAGATATTGATACATACTCATGTACATAGATACATAATTTTATATTTCGTTGCATAAATTGTACGTTTTCTTACGAGTGGTAAAATGTACATAGATGTCTAACAAAACTACGTTCGTGTATACGAGTATATTCATAATCGTTATTACATATTTATGCTTGTAATTATTTTTATATATATATTAACTATAGATATAAAGTTATGTGACCTCTTCGAAAAGTTAAATGTTGTTTTTGTGGGCTTTAGGTCTGCAAGCAAAAGTAAACAAATATTTTTACATTTACGACTTTTCGTCCATGCCTATGTACATCATCAGGTTTTTATTCTGTTTTTATAAAGATATAAATAAGGTACACATACAGTTTGTTTCGATTAAACATTTAAGACTTACATGTGTTTTATCTCATTCAGAACACATGGAGTTTTTATCATACAAAGCAGATGAAATTCTACGAAATTTTCGAAATTCGTTCGATGTAGTGAAATTAATATGCAGACGCAAAGGTCTCCAGGACTTTACCTCCAAGGCTAATGATATCCATGCCGATGTTGCCGGCAGAGCTTGACAATAATATGTCGATGTATTTACATGCAAAAACTTTCATCATATTTCATCGCGTAATTTAGTTTCTTATGGTTTAATTAAGGCCGTTACTCCCTTCTCGGATGCCACATCATTAACTGCGCTATCATAGCGCTGGGGAAATACAACAGGAGCGCAGAAAAAGTACAAAAACATCCATTAATCAGCATCTGCTGTTCGCAATACACGATGGTGTTAACCCATTCCTCGCCACATTGTGTAACACCCTTACTGTATCCTGATTACCCTTCTTAGCGATCTGGAATGTGAGACTCTCTCCGAATAAAATTATTGTACCATGTCGAAGGCAATTAGTTGTTGAGGGGAGGAAATAAAAAAGGAAATCATTGTCAACGTCCCAAAATATCGTTTCGTGTGACACAAGAATTTCCCTCTTCGCATCCATCGATCAATATTATTGAAAGTAATTAATCATTTTCTTTTGTCACACTCCTGCCAGTCTTGAGCGAAAGCAGGAGGTCCTCTGAAATGATATAACTTAGTGTCGACACTAAGAAAGGACTTATGCGATTGCCATTGACTTTGACAGATAGGCCGAAATCAGAAAGGATGCGTGCAAAAAATAGGGACACATTGACATATTGAGATGGGACAGCTAAGCTGTGTTAACTTTTGGTTGGGCATTCGCTTTGGTGTTATTAATCAACACTTGAAGATAAGTTCGATTCTAATCGATGTTCAGATGGAAGTTAAATTGATTTTCCTCTCATTAAACCCTTTGGTACGAGAAAGGACACCATTGCCCTTGTATATGACCTCTACGTATACGATGGATTGTTGAAAGTAAACGGAAATCGCAAACGATATTTCGATTTAATTTGCTTTTTGGAGGGACTAACAGTGAAATGCATAATTTTTATACATCATGCATACATACATACAGTAAATTACCCTCATATTCCGACATCGCTATCTTGCTATTAAAGTTAAAAAAAAACTTTTCTTTTTAAATTGGTTTTCTTCTTTCACAATTCTAAAGGTATTCACATAAAAAAGGCCAAATCATTATTGCGTATCATGGTGTTCTACGGATGCCAAGTACTATTTGTGATTCCCAACTTCTGGATGGTGAAACTCTGTAGACATCTATTATGTATATAAACATATGAAAATGTATTTCAATCATTTTGAAGGGTTTTCCAGAACGATAGTAGGGTGATTCTTGTTCTCATTAAAAATATACCAAAGGTGCCCGATTGGGTTAAGATCTGGTGACTGACACCGCTAAATAAAGACACGCAGACCCTTGGATGAAGCCTTTGGATTGCTCGTACCAAACTCATTTTCTATTTTTGAGGGTTTTTAACTAAAACGTATACTCATCCGAGTAAATTACACTTGTTGAACAGGCATACAAGATTTGCTAACCACTAGCATGCGTGTGTGCGCGTTTTCAGGTGTTAAACAAAAAAGAAAGCACTTTTACTGGGTAAAACCCTGGCTGCAAAAGCGAACTGAAGCTAACCAGTGGATACGATTACAGAAACTTCTTAAGGATAGACTGTGACACATATGCAGTATTACTATATTGTCTTACATCGCTAATTTAGGGATATAAAACAAATCGCAAATGAGGGATGCGATTACTCATATGGAACGCCTTTGCTTGACCTTACATTTTTTTATTTTTATTCTTACGCAGACCTAAAATTTTTGTCCGCTGTCTTGTATATCTTCAATAGAAACACTTCATAAAACTGACGAAAGCATTAGAATTTGCGCATTCCTTGTATGCATACATGTGGAATCCGCACGCATGTCAGCGAAATTTAATTTTTTATGATGTTGAAAATCAGGCCGGGGCGGCGCCGGGCGGGAAATCAGTAAAGCATGCACAGGGTTTTCTCATTTCAATATAACGAGACTTGACGGTCTCCTATCCATAAAAAATCAATTCAGTTGATTACGGAAGGCATGCCTTCAGTATTCTTGATGTCCAAATCTTCTAAGCTGCTAATACGAATCGGGTCATTATTTTTTTGGAGGATGTCACTGCTGAAGTGTGATGCTGTTAAAAATACTTTGGTTGATGTAATTGGATTCGCTTAGCGAGTACCAAGACCTAGCAGTATATATATGTACTCAAATGAATTTTGTGAAACTCATAATCACACAGTAGAGACCCAATTTTCCAGTTACTTTTTAAAAAAGTAAGCCCACATGAAGCAACTGTTTTCTACAGGATTTCGTTAATTATCAGAATGAGTGATATGGATCAGAAGAGAAAGATCTTTTAGGCAATCCTTTCGGTGAACCGCTGCTTTTGCCAAATCGGAAGGCCAGCACAACAGTTGGATCGATATCTAAGCCAAATCAATACTGACATTGTAAAGTATTTTGGATGGTTTGCATGATGGACGCATACCATCTTTATACTTTTGTCAGATCAGTTTTTATAAGCTGAGCTATCGGTCTCCAATTCAGTGTTTGTTTCCCCCTTAACTATGGTAATAAGGTTAAAGTAATGACCGAAAGAATAAGATCGCGGGTACAAGCTGCCGAATTGAGATTTTTTCGTTATATTGCTGGGATAACTCGTTGAGATTGAGTTAGAAACACCGGAGTACGCGAGACACTCATTGTCCAGCAGCTACTTCTTCGAACAGAAAGGCCCATACTTCGATGGTTTGGGCCCCCGACTCGGCTTCCAACACGTATCATGGAGTCCGCGCCATCGGGTAGGCGTCGCCTGGGAAGGCCCAGGATAAGATGGTTGGACAAAGTTCGAAATCTCACCTCTACCCGTATGGGGATGTTTTCTGATGTTTTAGAGTCGGTGGCGTAAGATCGGGAAATGAGGAGAGCCCGCTTAAGCACCCTAATCCCGGTCCTCATAATGTATAAGCGAGTCGCCGATTAAGTGTGGTTGAAGCCTTGATAAGGCTTCCCCTGGGAAATCAATGAACAAATTATTGCAATAAATTTGGCCTGACGTTATAACGCTAAATCAATTCAAACATGAGATCAAATGATTTTGCTACACGCTTCGTAAGACATTTTTTTGCGCATGGTTAATCTATATTGATCGCTGTAAAAAATGTAACTGAGGTTGATTCAGTTGACCGCTTTAAATATTTTATTTCGGTTGTATACTCTGTCCCTCAAAAATTGTCAGTACAGGCGATATGGGAGAGCTTTTTTTTAAACACTGGTGCCTGTAGATGTTTTCAGGCCACTCAATGTGAGAAATTGCTGACTTTCATAGGTTTTGTTTTTGTAATTTTCCTTAAATCGAGGGCAGGTTTTCGCCATCAACCCTTGCTGTGTGTACTGAAAATATGAACATCGAAACACAGTTACCATTATCAAGTCAAAGCAAATCGTTGCAACTTTTTCTGTGGTTTTTGCAAAAGAGTTTTGAGGTTTTGTGATTTTGAGCACAATTAAACGAATCTGAGTATGTAAGGGCGTTGGAGCTTGGTTTTAATTTTTTTTTTCATTTTCTTGTTTTTCTGGGAAACCCGTTAAAATGCAGATAAACAAATGTTCACTTTTTGTCCTTTATAATGAAGGTTCATTTGTGCCGAGTTTTAAAACTTTTAATTCAGTCAAAGGTCAATACTTGAAAAAATGCCTTCTACAACATATTAAAATTTTACCAAAATAAAGACGGTGTTCATTTTGTAAACAATTTTTTTTTTTCATTCAACAAATCGTTTTGTTTTTAAATGAGCAGATGGTAACCATACGTAACCGTTCTCCGATCTCTGGCTATTTTGTAATGCAAACTACGGTATCCCTGAAGAGCTATCTTCCCTGTACTGACAATTTTTGTAGGACAGAGTATATGTAGTGAGGGCAGATGAATATTTAAATATCAATAATCAACAATTAATACAATACAATAATTAACACAGAAATTGGAAGCTAACTCCACCTAGTACTAGAAAATGTTTTGGTACACGGTATTTGGCTAATAAAATGATAACGAATAAATATTTTTCAAAAAATGTTTTTATTTATTGAGTCATTCAATGGCAACGAATTGTGTATAAACTTATTCAAAATGTCCCCTAGTTGCCTTCGAGCAACCGCGATGTCGGTCTGGTCACTCATCGATTGCAGTACGCATCTTATGCATTGGAAATTTTTCCACCGCTAGGACAAGGACGCTTTTCAAAGACGGCTCAATACTAGGATGTCGAGTTTTGCAGGTCTGGGCTACCAGGGGCCTCTACCAGAAAACAACAAGTATTGTACAAGAGCCGAGCTTTAACATGCTACACAGATTTTTGTGCCACAAAGTTACAAGTAGACTTGACAATTAACAATTGTACAAGCGAACTTGAACAAGTGGGAAATTTGAATTTCCCCACATTCTGTACAACAAAACTACAAGTATAGACGATACTTAACAAAGCATTGGTAAATAGTTGAAAAAACGTACGAATTGAAACTTGTTAAGTCGTTACAAGTCGGATTTTAAGAGGTTTCAAATAGAAATTTAAGTATTTTGTCTGTATATTATTATTAAAGCACCAAATATAAGAGAAAGAGAGCTTTGTACTCTATGTATGTATGTTTGTATACTCGTAAGTACTGTCAACATTTTGTAAGCTGAGTGCAATATCTACGTACATACGTACATTCATACATGTACACGTGGACATTAGAGTGACAGTTATTTTTTAAAAAAAGGTTCTTGGTGCCTAATACAGGGTTTTGCAATAAGAGCACTACAAAAGTTTTTTTAAATAAAACAAAAACGGTTTTCGATATCAATGAAATTCTTTATTCCTGTGAAAGTACGTTCGATGCCATTATGTATGGAACTCGATTTCTTTTACACGGCCACCACGGCACGCTTGCAGAAGTCCAGACGCTGAACCCAATTTTCGACGGTTTTCAAGCATAAATCGGCCGATACTGCTGCAATTTCACGTTCGATATTCGTACGAAATTCATCAATAGTCGCTGGCTTGTTGGCATAGACCATAGACTTGACATAGCCCCACAGGAAATAGTCTAACGGCGTCAAATCGCACGACCGTGGCGGCCAAGCGACTGGACCATTTCGTGAGATAACACGTTCTCCAAACTTGGTTTCCAATAAATTGATTGTGATCGCTGTGTGGCTTGTGGCGCCGTCCTGTTGGAACCACATGTCCTCCAAGTCCATATCATCCAATTGGGGCCAAAAATATTCGGTTATCATTGAACGGTAGCGATTCCCATTCACAGTAACGTGCCGGTCTTGATCATCACGGAAGAAGTACGGCCCAATGACGCCGCCGGCCCATAAACCACACCAAACCGTAATTTTTTCGAGATGCAATGATGACTCATGGAGTGCGTGTGGATTGCTGCCTGACCAATACCGCATATTTTGTTTATTGACGAAGCCATCCAGCCAGAAATGAGCCTCATCGCTGAAGATGATTTTTCGATGAAAATCCGAATCATTTTCAAGTTGTTGCTCAGCCCAATTCACGAACATACGACGCTTCTGGTGGTCAAGCGGCTTCAGTTCTTGCGTCAATTTAATCTTGTAAGGATGTAGGCCAAGATCTTTTCGCAAAATTCGCCACAACGACGTCACAGAGATGCCCAACGCTTGAGAACGACGTGTGAGAGACACATTTGGGCTTTCTGCAACTGAAGCCTCAGCGGCAGCAATATTCTCGACACTACGGGCACTTCTTTGTCTCACTGGCACGGGAACATTTTGTACTGTGCCTGTGGATTCAAATTTTTCCACTAGACGTTCAATTGTTGATCTGCTAGGACGATTATGACGACCATAAATTGGACGTAGCGCTCTTAACGTTGAGGCCACTGACTCCGAATTTCGGTAGTAAATTTTAATAATTTCGACTCGTTGTTGGCTCGTTTATCTTTCCATCATGAAATGGCAAACCTTACTGAAGAGAAATGTCAAAAAACCGCAAGAAAAATATGGCGTCGTTTGCTGTCCCTGTCGCTCTACTTTTGTAGCGTCCCTATTGCAAAACCCTTTATAACTAAAAGTATTCCATTACGTCTAAAAATGATAAAACGAAAAGTTTTTTTCAAGGTTGGATTTTTAAACTAAAAACTTTTTTTTTTCGCACCAAACCATTACAGTAGCCGCATTGGAACTCTCGGAACGAGCTCAGGCGCAGGCCGTGATGACAGACCATACACTCTATCGTTCTGTTTGTTGAACGATTCTTCAACGGCGACAAATTTCTCATCAGTAAAAAGAATTCGTCTGTGAGCGTTCTTCGCGTACTGCAGCGATGAGTGGCTAGACATACTTCGCGATCGCTGGAAGCCAAATAGGAGACATTTCGAATAAGTTTTTCTACAATTTGTAGCCATTGAGTGACCCAATAAATAGAAGAAAAAAAGATTTGAAAAATATTCATTCGTTTTTATTTTTTTTAGCCAAAAACCGTGTACCAAAAAATTTGCTAGTAAATACTAAGAAAACAGAAAAAAAATATTTTTCTCAGAAAATTTACGTGTAGAAGTTTTTAAATCTTTTTCTGATAGATTCGTACCTAATACCAAAGATAATATAATACCAAGATAGCGCAACTGGTACTCAAAATTGAAGAAAAATAAAGAGCTCTTACAGGCGTGGGCGGTCGGGGATAAGAGATTATCTAATCATTATTCACAGAGAGGAAAGCCTTTCCCCTTTTTTTTTCAGATTTTTCAATCGAAAGATTTAGCAAAACCCTTGCCACATAAACGGTGGCGAAAATATTTTCCACCAGTCAGTGCTTCGACGCACAAGCTAATTATCATCTTCGTCATTATTATCATCATCACGCATAAGGGAATAAAAAAATCAAAACAAACCAAAGGAAAACGACAGTATGACCATGTGCAATAAACGTAATATTCCACTTGTGTTAATTCTTCTCTTTTTTTGGTTTAATGTACCAAAAGTAAACAAAAATGTCTTTTTTTAACTGCAACTAAATATTACTTGTTTTACTACTCTCCCTAACATATAGATTTATTGAAATATACTGAAGTGGAAAATAAATATTCTTATTTTCGAAATAATTTAAATATTCTTACGCTGATGGTAACGCTGAAAACAAGTTTCTGTTCATCTTTTTCCCTTCCTTTTTTTTTAATTTGCGTAAATGGGATTCATATTCAAAAGGAAAAAGCAACAAATACGATACAGCTCTATGAACAAAATAACTTTTGAGAGCAAAAAGAGATTGAAAAGCTCGGGGTCGTGTTATAGGACCCCACCATACAAAAATTTTCGCTCAAACATTTTGTATGGCGTGCACTATCTTGGTATTATATGATCTTTGCTAATAAATACCTACCGAAAGTACTACTCAGTTTAGTAAAGGGAAAACCATCGCAGGCCAGTGTGTTGGTCGTCGTTGTGTGAGATTTTATATGAAAACAACACATTTAAGCGCTACTTGCGTTTTTTAAATTATTACATCTCCAATAACCTCGCATTTGCATATATGTATGTACATATGTAGTTTAAGTCATATTTCTCTAGTCATCGCTAGAACTTGCAGAAGACCTATGAAATTCTCAAGTTAAGTTCAAATTACATTCGAATGTCAGATTGTTATCAAGATAATAACTATGAACAATAAACTGAAGGGTCTTTATGGAACAGATGTATTTACATACATACATTCATACATACATATGTAAGTACATACATGTTATACAAACGTGCCAGCCATTCGTTTATGTTTTATGATAATCAAATAATGGAAAAAAAAAAAATAAATTGGCATTTCATCAATAACAAATACCCAGAATGGCTGAAGCGCTCTGATTTATATTTTCCTTCTTTTAGCTTCAACCCATCTTCGATAAATAAACATTCGCAGAAAATATTCAATTTCTCCGCCATTGTTATTATAATCAAAATGCGCGCCTCCGGAGCCCATTACAGGTACTCCTACCGACACCTCCTCAATAAATATGCTCCCGTGCAATAACCAACAGTTGATTATCTCCAAATGATGTACATCCCGAACAGGCAGAGAAAATCTCATCAGTTATGCCCTCAGTTCCGCCATGAATTGTTCAAGATTGTTTGCGGCGTACCCCTGCAACAAATACCAATCTGTATTTGATAATATTACATTGGGAGGTGGCCGCTTCTCACCTTCAGGGCCGACCCCCAATGATCAATATTTGTACACGTAAACATGCACTTAATATTATAATGGAAACAATTTATAAACTTTCACCAGAGCAAAGTTAACAAACGTACAGCCACACAGGAAATAACAAAGGATCTACATACGTACTCGTATATCACATTGTTTTACGACAATAGCAACTGTCATGGATGCCTCTTTTTTCTTCAGTTTCGTACATGTACGGAAATGAAAGTGGCAAATAACAGAAACACGAATCAACCATCTATATGTTGTATCAATGGCCATGTATGAAAGTATGCATGGATGTTTATACATATGCACGTACATATATACATCCATATGTACATTCAGAAACATTTCATTATCCTCGATACCTACATAGATAGAAGGAAAATTCCTTGTGCGAAACTCCCGAAATTTATTTATTTTTCTTTTCTGTTTCATAACTTTTTCTTTATTGGGCCACCGATTGTTACTTTTTGTGTTACAGGGACTCTTTTGGGCCTTGGCATGCATATGGCTGATCTATCCGGACATCAAAATGCCACATTTGAAGGGTGAAGCGTATACTGGAAATTCGTCATACGAGTTCATCTACACCAATTATCTGCCAACAGAATTTCTTATAAACGGCATTGTATCGGGCCTTTTGACTGTTGTAAACGTGATTTGCATATTTATAACGGCGATTATTGTGCTTAAGATTAAGGAAGTTTCGGCGCCATACACAGCCAGTCCGGATCTAAAGCGGTAAGTATTTGCACACAAACACGTATTTCTTAGGCGTATTTTCATATGTTTACAGTTCAAGCATTGTTCGGTCAGTTGGAACATGTTTCTCCAATTCACAACAATGGGCTTTAATTGAGGGCATATTCACTGCACATACATACATATGTATGTATATTTACATGAATCAAAATATTCGGAATTCTTGTATATATGTCGTGTATGTATGTATGGATACCCGTATCGCTGAAATGATTCGTCATAGAAGAAGCATTTTATCTCCCAAGTGCATGTACATATGATGACTGTTCATTTCTTATAGTCACGAACTAACCTTAATAAAGCTTTGGGGTCCTTAAAGACTCCATACAATTTATTTTTTTAGCACCATGTGCTGTTTTTAATGGGATAATGGGAAAAGAAAATGTTTTGAGTGAGGAAGCAAACATTTTATCTGACACATCAAGCTATGCTTATAAAAGCTACAGTTTCAGCCGATGCAAGAAGTGTATTCGCTTCATAAGAAAACACTAACTTTAGTCTGGTGAACAACGTCACTGTATCCAACAAAATTTAATGTACAAATATGTATAAATACAAAATATCCACTGAACATCTTTCGAGAAATCACCTCAAGTCGGAGAATAACAAACTTCAGCGAGTATAATTTGTCATAAAAAAGCTCTCAATTCACCGTTTGGAGTCGGCAATTAATTGTAGGACCTATCCATTAGTGCAAAAAATGTAACAAATATAACATGAATGGTTGCGTTGGCTCATTCCGAGCTGTCGCGCCAGCTACTTTCTTGTAAAACTTCAAGTAATATCCGGTAAAAAAAATCAAGCCTTTCACAGAAGCGTCTTCTTAGACTTAATCTTCTGTCGTACACTGTTAAAAGAGGTAAAATGGGAGAGGGACTTAAAATAAATCGACGTGCGTTGGAGCGATAAAACCGTGGATTTCGTGTTAAGAAATGGCTGTTTTGAACTGAACTGAGTATAATTTTCCATATGTATCTGTAAAATTAGAAAAAATATTTGTTAAAATTTTATAGCCGGTATTTTTTTACTTTTTGAGTTGAAATAAGTTTTAATACGCTGTACACATTCTTGACGAGAAATGCTTTTACAAAATTATTCAAATACATTTTGAGCACAAAGTTTTTGATGGAAAAATTCTGGACATCTTTTCATAACTAAGATAACCTGTATGTATGTACACGTAGTCCCAATAACATACATTTTCTACTTAAAAGCAACAAAATTCCAATCACACATGAATACGTTTACAAATGTTTCACTAAATTCCTTTATTTTACTCTGGTAAACGATCCAATTTTGGTTTAATTTTACCTCACATTATATAACTTGAAAGAGAATACAAATAAATTCTTTAAATATCATTGTCTAGGATGAATATTTGAATTTTAGTCAAGTACTTTGGACGTGTGCAGATACGATTTTTAAGCACCCACCTGTTGGAAAAGCAAAAGCACATTACCGCCATCTGAACGTGCAAAGAAGCTTAAATAAGCTGAATCTACAAACACGTGAAATAAATAAATCAAAATCAATTCATTGATGCTTTGCTTTTCTTGTAAGTCTTTACCACAGACCACCACTGGTTTTTGGTTCCGGTCCATTGCTCGCGTGTGTTCCTAGCCGAAATGATTAATGAACAACTTTGTTGAGACGCGGATGTAATGGCGGCAATGCCGGCAGTGTCAGCGATGGCGGCGATGCTACTCCCCAACAGGAAGCCATTATTTTCATTCCATCCTTGAGTTTAAATGCTTCTCGCATAATAAATTAAAGGGAAGTAATTTGAATCACGAGGCGTCTGTCAAAAACTTTCTTCCGATAGCTGGATTTGATTTATTTGTCCTTTGACTGATTCATTTTTAAAAATTCTGTTTTTCACTTATGGCAAAAGAAATGAGTCCTAATATTCATAACTTTTATGGATTCGTGGAATTAAGGGCAAATGCGTATTTATTTTTTTGACTTCCTTCCTTTTGCCATTATTCGAATTCTAACACACACACATGCGCTTGTGAAGTAATAAGGATTTGCTGCCAACGAATTACAAGAAATGACAAATTTGTTACTCCCCTCTTTTACTAAGGCAACAATCAGAGTATGTGATGGTGCTTGCAGCAGCAGAAATGGGAGCCATTCCGTAACGATGTGTAGGTTATTTTTGCGGCTTATTAAGATCATTTAATTCTGATAAATGGGTCTCATGTACAATCAGACTGTCACAATGCAATAGGAGGATAAGTATCAAATGGAATGTAATTCGGTTAAATATTATATTTATTTTCGGGGATTTCGTGGATAAATAATTGAAATGTTAAATATTACTCATACGCCATGGTAAATGTATACATATGTACGTATGTATGAGACCAGGGGAAAATTAAATTATCACTTCCGAAGACGGAAGTCTTCGTAATGTCGTGGTGGAAGACTTATATGATATATTATGGGTCTAATCCTAAAGGAGTTCTTGCAAATTGTGGGCTTATGGCAGAAAATTGCGAAAATGTGGTCTTAATCGCTGATGCAATTAACTATTAAAAAAAAAACATTAAAGTGTCATTACAGCATTTATATATTTATTCACGTGACTTATTCAATTGACATCTTTTCATCTGTCTTCTTACTTACTTACTTACTTAATAGGCTCCCAACCCGTAAAAAGTCTCTGTCTGACACACCGCAGTTCTCCTTGTTCTTCTTGTCAGGCCAAGCATTCTGGCATCTGCGATGGCTTCTAAGAGAAATTTGATCTTTCTGGTCGTCTCGAACCTGAGGACTGCGATTCGAAGATTCTATAGACTGGAGTATTGTTTTTCATTCGCTCGATGTGTCCGAGCCAATGTAGTCGACGAGTTTAGGCTTTCTCAACTACATCCACATTTTGGCATAGCTCTTAGAATTCGCGGTAATATCACTTCCTCAATTTGCCTTCCTGACAAATAGGACCGAAAATCCGACGAGGTTTTTTTTCTTTCGAAAGAGCCCGGTATCTGCTCTGCTTTCCTGCTTATCGTTGAGCACTCGGTGCCATACAGAAGGTCTAGCAGGATTAGAGTCCTGTAGAGCATCACCTTTGTCTTTCATTTTAGGAGCTTCGATCCCAGCTGTTTCGCTTAACCGAAGTAGCCTCTCTAGGGTTATCCTTCGCCGAGGTAGATGAACTCCTTTTAGTTATAGCTGTCGATAGTGACATTTTACCCTAAGCGGTGGGCAGATAGATCTTTGTTTGTCAATAGCATATATTTGGTTTTGTCCTCGTTTATTTAAAGATCAACTTGTTTCACCTTTTCTTCAATCGCCGCAAATCCTTCTACTACGGTTTGCTGAGCGCTTGTGATGATATCAATATCGTCTGCGTAGCTGGCTGGACTTGCTGAAGATAGTGCCTTCCATGTTGACGCCAGTCCTACGCATGTCTGCTTCAGCACGAGATTGAATCGCAAAACTGGGAGTCGCCTTGCCGAAAATCAGCGCATGTTTGAAATAAATTCGAGGTGTTTACAAATTGCACTGTGTTTTCCACCGTGACGAGACATAACTGTACCAGTTTTGTCGGGATCCCGAAATCGGCCATCGTCCTGTAGAGCTAAAAGCGGTGGATGCTGCCATACGCGGCTCTAAATTCTATGACAGGTGGTGTGCTTCCATCTGAAACTTGTTGGTCTTTTCAAGGATTTGCCTTAGTGTGATATGGTCTATAGCTGATTTAGTACGCGCCGATTAGTGTGGTGTAAAAAGGCCTGAGACGTTCATACAGTAAGCTTGACAGGATCTTGTATGCAACATTAAGCAGGGATATACCTCTATACTTTCTTTTTCTTTCTCTTCCTCCAATCTGATCTTGTTTTGCGCTGTAGCGCTTGCTTGCATTGCCAGTTCTGTCAACGCTTTCAGATGCGCATACCATCTCGGAGGTAACTGG
Source organism: Matsumyia berberina (assembly GCA_917880715.2). Taxonomy (NCBI): domain Eukaryota; kingdom Metazoa; phylum Arthropoda; class Insecta; order Diptera; family Syrphidae; genus Matsumyia; species Matsumyia berberina. The sequence continues at coordinate 94,922,583 of OU862870.1, forward strand.
TAGCCTAGAGTGGATTCGGCTACTTCCTTCATGATGATACGGGATATGGTCCACTGTTCATTGATATTTGTGGCATAACGAAGAATTTTTCACTCAGTTGCTCCCTACATTTTCTGGCTACCCCAGGTGTGCTTAGGCGCTCAATAAATTACCTTCTTTTCAGGGTGTGCTGCAGCTTCTTTTTGTTTGACAGTCGAGCTCTAAAAAGGGCCACAATCAAGAAATGGTCAGAGTCCACGATTGCTCCCCTGAAAGTGTGCACATCGAGGATGCTTGGCGCATGTAAGCTGAATGGTTTCATATGTGAGAAAATCTAGTGCTTCCTATTACTTTCGTTCTATTACTTCTTCGGTAAGGGCATAAACACATACCAGGCGGATGTTGTAAAAAGTCGCCATGATGCGGATCATAACCAGGCGATCTTCATTTACTCTTGATCGCGCCCGATTTCACATGACGAATCCGCATTCTAACACGTGCAGTCTCTTGTGGCAGCTGTAATAAATATCGCAGCTTGATTTTTTTTTTAATCCCTGATCCTATCCATCATATTTCCTGAACAGCAATCACATCTGCCTTATACTGCTCGAGCACAGTTACAAGCTTTTGACCTGCTCCCGGAGTTATAGCATGCATATTGGGGCGTCTCTCTCATAACTGGCTTTTTTTTTCCACGACTGGGCAGTTGCCGCATCACGCAACCTCCAATCCTATATGGGCCGGGTCCTAGCTGTTACCCCTTTGCCAAAAGGGCCCGGGTGAACCGATCCTTACAAACCTGAGCTCCAAATACGTTAGAGTACCCCGTGTAAGGTGTCCACTAAGTAGTTCGACCTGACGGGAGCTGTAGACGCCACCGTTGATTCTATCTTGGGAGTTGTTTCATCTGTCTAACCAATTCAAATTATTGCCTATTGTTTCAAAATGTTATCTATGATGGTTCACATGTCAGCTTTAGATTCCATATTCATTGCTGTAAATGAAGACGAATCAGATTTGCGAAGCAATTATGTAAAAAATGTGCTTCGCCGACAAAGACCAAAACCATATCATAGATTGTAATATCAAAATTAATAAAACATTTTTTAGATCTCATAATAATTTAATGTATTTTTGTAAATTTTTAAGTATTTCAGTAAACAAAAAGAGAAACTCAACAGAGTTGCTTTAATAAAACTAAACATTTTCTACATAATCCTCATTTTCGTTCCACTCATGTGAAATCATACGCAAAACGAAAAAAAATGTAACCTGCGATTGCATAATCTTTTGTATTTGATTTATTGGACTGGCACCCCCATCACTCGAATTTTGTTTTATTACCGTCACTGTTCGTTAGCAACGGTGAAAATAATTTGAAACCGGCTTGCCCGTTGATTCTAAATATATAGTTTTTTTTTTTTTTATGCTTCACTACTTTTTTTAATCCATTCTTGTGCTATTCGATTTATTCATTATAGTTCATCTTTAATTCCACTTTTAGTTTATGAGATGTGAAAAGGTTAGGTCGGTTAATACGCTCTATTTATTCGTTTAGCAAAGTTTAGTATTTAGTATCATCGTCAAAAATCACAAAAAAAAATCTATGAAGAAAATTCATTTTCTCATACATTTTGTATGGAGCGGCTATTTTGATGATATCTCGAGAACGGATTGTCTGATTTCGATGAATTTATTTTTACTTCCCATCTAGGGGAAGTATTGTAATCGTTCCGATCAAAATGTTTCGAGATTTTAACAGGGCTTTCGAATGATGTCTTTGTGTGTACACGTGTGTAACAATATTTTCCGCCTTCGATATCTAGAGAACGAAACAACGTAGGATCTTGCGATTTTTTTTTGTTTTATTTGGCAGCGTAAAACTTAGAGCTGATAAGCACAATCGGTCCAGCAGATGCTGAGGAAATTTAAGATATGTTTTTTTTTTTTTTGAGTTCGCGCTACAGCTCTTTGTGGATACCTGCAGAGCGAAACAACAAAGGACCATGCGGTTTTTTTCTTTTGTTGGCCAGCATGAAACGTAAATCGGTGTAGCGGATGCTGTGGAAATTGAAGAAATATTTTCTATCAAGTTTGCGCAACAACTCTTTGTGGAGCAATTGATAATTGTGTATTCAAATTGTTCGCCTTCGATTAATGTTTTCTTTAATTATTAAATAAATTATAATATAACTGTTTTTGAAACAACACAATACGAGGTGGGAAGTATAGGACTGGTCCCCCAGTTGAATTTTTTTGTTTGTCTTGGCCTCGAGATGTTTGCCCGCGCATAGGAAAAGCAAGAAAATGACAAAAAATTTAAATTCGTATACAACGCCATCTCTGATACATGACAGAAACAAAAATGAAGGCGTTGTATGTTGGTTCCGATAATCCCAGTAGATGGCGGTGTGTGCATTATCATTTGACAGCTGAATTAGTTGCGTGGTCCTTTCGTTGCATACCATTGAGCTAGCTGTGCAGGCGCAGATTAATTGGCATCCTTTGTATTATTTTTGATACATATGTACATAGGTACGCATTAAAAAATAAGTTTTACTTCGGAGGTTTTATATCTGTACATATATATCTGTTTGAAAATAAATGTCTTTTAACAAAATAACACTTTAGAGGAGCGCTCAGATGCAACTGGTCCATTGTACTACCAGAAAGCAGGACTCAGTTTCTCGACTTTCGGAGAATGCCAAAAGCCGGCCCGTCTAAGACGATACATTGCTTTGATAGTATAGCCAATGATATAAGTGGGAACGGGATTTAGATCACGCAGAGCATCTTCCTTCCTTCCGTGCAGCCGACGCAAGCCGTCCTTTGAAGTATAGTGCAGAATGCAGTCACATATTTGTGCGAAATCCCTCTCCACCAAACAGCCGACGAATAAACCAGAAACTGCCTTATTATAGCCGTATAAATCCAAAAGAGCTTTTTTGGCGATCAGCCCTATGTCTTACCAAAAGCACCCTTACACTGCCAGAAAACGGAGAGCGCCTTGGATGTCTTTGACTTGACATGCTTTGCCCAAAGAAGTTTTTTATACAGGATCACTCCTAGAAATTCGGCTTCATCAGCGATTTGGATAGTGACGCTCGTAAGCACTGACTGATTCACACCGGTTACAACCCTCCTTCTCGTAAGGAGGACAACCGCAGTTATCACTCCTAGTGCACCATTCATGTATGTGATGAATTTTGCAGGAAAAAAGTGGGACATGTCATTTGAAAAGATAAAATCTGGATATCGCTACCACGATGGAATGTAGATGGCATCAGGTGACACAGACAAGTGTATAGCTACGATTACACGGTCAACGCAAATAGTCAACGCGATGACTCTCTGACGTCACGAGAAAATTCACAAATGCGCTGTCAACGCACCGTCAACGGTTAACGTGTCAATGCATGAAAGGTTGACAATGTTGTCCCAAAATGCGATGACGTGTAATTTGTGTCACCGCAACGATTTCCCCTCTTCGGTGGGAATGCGTTGACATGCAAAACGTTGACGATCACTTCTGAATACGTGGACCGTGGCCGAAGCGCCGCGTCCGCGTTGACAGGTGCAAAAATATGTACTTTTTCGCGTTGGTAATCACACGACTTTGACAGGTTGTGCCAATGTAACTTTTTCTTTCTTTTTTTGGCTTGCATTTTTCATCTTGAACAACGTTAGCATTGAGCCAATGGTTCGTGATAACGGTTTTAAAAAAACGGTTTTAAAAAAACGCCCTATTGAAATCATTTATTTAGGAACATTTTGTAAGTTTAGTGTAGTAGCCATAAAGGCAACCAGTAGTAAAAATAAAGTTTTTTTGTTTTTTAAGAGCACGCAAAATTTAATTCAGCACGTAAAGTTTAATTTACATATTGCGGGGTTTATTTTTTACTTAAATCAATAATATGACATTTTTTTGTCCAAAAATAGATTTCTCCTCCACAGAGACATGAGGCTCACTATTTTAGTAGTTATCCAGTGCAGAATATTTTGCATAAATACCCAAGTATATCCAGCTTTTTCAATGAACTGAATATCCTAAAGTTTCTCTCTCATCAATTAAAATTCAATTGGGTCCGTTGGAATCAGCGCTGCCACTTCTACTGCAAAGCTAGCAGATCTACTAGCTTTTAAGTCGTTTTACTATCTGCTAGCTTCCTCCAGGAATCTACTAACTTTTTACCTCATCTTCAAACTTCAATTCGAATAAATTTTGAATTTCAATTCAAGTCTTTGTTCATAGATGGTTTCGAACATTTTTCTTTAGAAAGGGCTTTTGAAAGGCGCTGTGATCTTTGAACCAACAGATGAACTATGCATTAATTTAATTGTGTTCACTGTTTGTTGTATTTTGTTTATTAATGAAGAGTTTCACGAAGACAAATTTATTTATCTTTATTTATTGTTTATTACTTTTTTTTTTTTAAACCCCTCCCCCCTCCCCCCGTGTGGCTTTGTCAATTGATCTGTTTGATGGTTGAAGAGTTGGTTGAAGTAAAATCAAAAGATTTTGAATTTTGGAAGTTGATGGGCAAGTCTTTCAACTCAATTGAACTGTGTGTGGGCAGGTCATTTGATTAGCTGTCCAATTTATGAATATTTGCAGTCGACAATCAGACGTCAAATCGTCCGCATATACATACATAGCGTGGAAAATAATACTGGAGAAATACAAATAAATATTTTAAAAAGCAAAATTGCAAATGCTACGTTTTTTCATATTTTTCACTTTATCTTCTGCACATTTTGCAATTATCATTACTGCGGGTATTTTAATTTTTTTACTCATCGTAACAAATTCATTTTGAATAATCTTAAAAAAAAAAATTTTTTGACAGTTAAAATAAAGTCTGTCAATTCAGTTTATGTATTGTGTGGGCTAGTATCAATTCAGTTGACAACTCAGTTTACAATCGAATTTAATCGTGTATGGACTACGTAATGATTTGGTGGTTGGTATGGTAGATACCTATGTATGTATACATTGGATATGTTTCTAAACATACATATGCATTTACATACATATGTATTATACGTATGTACATACACTGGTCATCAAATTCAATTAAATGCTAGAAAGGCGTTTGTTTCAATAATGAGTTAGTTGTTCGTTGCGAATCTTTTCACTGAGCCATCTCTTTTGCTTGGAACGAAAGGCGCAAAAGCCAACTCTGGAGAATTGAGTTAATGAAGAAAAAGGTCGTAACGCAATTGGATCAGTTTGGCCGTTCCATTTGTGGGCGATTGAACATTGAGCATTATTATGACGAAACAGCATCTCTTTGAGCCAGACGGATTATTTATTGTTTTACGCACATGCGCAATTGTCTACATATGTATTTTTAGTTTTAATTTGCGAAAGGTTATTGTACGAAGGCTTTCGAATTCTGCGTTCTGTAGGGAGAATTGAAAAGAGTGTCGCGATCGGAAACTTTACGGTGAGATCGGTGACGACGGCGGCGAAATATGTACATACATATGTATGTTCTGAGGAATTGCACGATGAGTTCCTTCACTATCTCGTCCAAAAATATTTGATCCATTTTATCTTTCCTACATTTGTTCATACGTTAATATGCATGTATGTATGCACGTATTAAGAATACTAATATACCTTTTGAAAAGGCTCAAGCTCTATTAAATCTTCAAGAAGTACATCAGATGGAAAGCAAAAGTTAAGTGATATCAACGCATAACTAAAGTCGTGTTCGTGTTTCAGGACCATTATGACAACACGAGCTGGATTTATCAAAGGTGCACACTGAAATCTGTTGCTTCCAATAATTCTCTGCCTATGCCTTGGTTAAATAGAGCACACATATTCCTCGGAATTAAGTGGGCGTGAATTCTTTCACACTCCTTTTACTCAATATCTAAGAACACTGCGATACAGTGCGCCAGCGACGCACTGACTGAATAAACAGTGTGCCCCCAGGCGCAATAATTGTACTTCTACATATCTCAACTCTCTTTGGTATTGTTCACATTTTCTTTTAATGCGAACACGTGAGAATTATTTTCATTTGCATTTTCACTCTATTTCAACGTCCATCGCTATGCAACAATTTTACTGATCATTGTCTATTAATCATCTTGATTTCCAGATTCTGGGAAACGGATCTGCGTACTGTACGCAAGACTAACCGGTCAACTGTAAGACAAAGAAGAACCACCTTAAGGGAGAAATTATTACCGTAAGTAACCCCTCTGCAGAAGATGATGATGCTTCATAATGACGACAATTGTTCTGTGAATAAAGAATGGAAAAGGGTTCACAGAACAAAAGAAAAAAATGTTATAGCGCTGTGTGCCTTTATGACTTCTTTTATCTGTTTTACAAATGATTATGCGTATCTCTTATTTTGTTTTATTTTTGCAGATATGAGGGCTTGCATGAGCCGCATAACAGGCAACTGGAATCGGTGCTAGAACAGGCGCTCAGGGAAGCGACCGACGATGTGACATTTAAAAAGGTCAAACGAATGAGTTACTCGAGCAATGCTGCTGGCGAGGTACTGTACATAGGTTATTGTCTTTTCCTCTTTCCCAAAGGATTTCTAATTTTTTTGCCTTTTGCTTACATAACCCCACTTAAAGAGTGTAGTTACCTACACATATTTATGTACATACATATGTACGGACATTTTAGGTACATTAACGAAGGTCATTAAATTAGTTTTACACAAAAGCATGTACACAGGCACAAACCATGAAAGTTATCGTAAAAAAACCTAGTTTGTTTGCAATAATATTTAAAAAAAAAATTACACACAGCTCTTTGCTGATCATTTGCGAATTGATGGATATGAAAAAAAGTTCCGTTAGTCCAACGTAGTGTGACAATGGCGAAAAAGTTGATTGAAAAGTGCGAATTCATATCACAAAAGTATTAAAAGTAGAAAGACTTCGCATTCTGCCTAGAAATCTTGAGCAGCGAAGATGTACGAATAAAATTATCGGGTAGCAATTTAATGTTCATCAGAGATTAAAAAGAGATAAGTATTTGTTTTTCCAGCCCATTTCCCAGTGTCTGCAAGGAGTTTGTCCATGGATCACCCTAATTTACACATATTGTCTCATTTTCTTTCTAAATGAGCGTAAGTGTTTCTGCAAGATGGCGATAAATTGACGAATTTTTGGTGAGTGTGGGGGAGATTGTTCAACAATTTGTGCCTTTTTTTAAATATTTTGAATATTTGAATTTAACGGAATCTTTATACGAAATAAAAATTATGAAATTGTCAGAATTGTGAAGAGAGATAATCGATGTCAGAATGACGTTTAACTTTCGTGTCGTTCCAGTGTGACAGCTGACACGGTGCCACATTGCTTTTTCCTCACACGTACTCATAGACAAGCGCAGTCAGCGAGGAAAAGAAATATGGCACTACACTATAACAATGTTAACAAATGGGTGTCGCGGGAATAGGGGACGGAAGTCGAATATCTCTTTATTAACTAATCTTTGGTGTTCATTGATCAAGTGAAGGATCGACACATTAACCTAGACATTCTTAAGCAGTTTTGTCTTAGAAAGGTCGTGTGTTTTCTAATGGATAATGACCCTAAGCAAACTCCGCTCGTAGTAAAAGAACGGTGACTCTATAGCGCTCGTAAAAGCTTAGAAAACCACTCCAGTCACTAGATGTAAAAGCTATTAAGTATTTGTGGAAACATTTGGAGCGTTTTTTGCCTTGTCGTATTTAAAGTTTAGAGACGGTGAAGCTTTAGGGTTGTGGGTAAGTGTATTGAGTGGGTGATAAAGTAAAAAAAAAATTTTTTTATTTTTATTTATAGGACATGTTGTTATTAATTGAAAATAAATATACATATGTTGAAACTTAGTAATAGTCGGAGAGCTGGTGAACGTTTTGGTTACGTCATTTGTGCAAAGGAAATTTATATATTTTTTTGTTGAACTGGAGCTAATGATCACAAAAATCGACGTCTGGCAGTATTGTGCTGGTGCGTTTGGACCCGGTGGAGGGATAAAGTTGTCAAAAAAAGGGACCCGGTTACGTCATACGACCAAGGCTAAATTTGTATATATGAGAAGTTGACCTAATGACTTGTCATATTTTACCACTACCAGGCATTTTGGCCGGGTCTGAAAGGGTGCCAGACGGGCTTAAAGATGCATAAAAACGATAATTGAGGAAATTTAATTTTGAACAAAAATATATATGCAAAATGTTCATACATCCAGTATAAAATAAAGCCCATCTGGCACCCTTTCAGACCCGGCCAAAATGTCTGGCAGTGGTAAAATATGACAAGTCATTAGGTCAACTTCCTAAAAATTAAAATTAGCCTTGGTCATATGACGTAGCCGGGTCCCTTTTTTTGACAACTTTACCCCTCCACCCGCTCCAAACACACCAGCAGAATACTGCCAGACGTCGATTTTTGTGATCATTAGCTCCAGTTTAACAAAAAAATATATAAATTTCCTTGGCACAAATGACGTAACCAAAACGTTCACCAGCTCTTAGACTATAATGACTGAAAAAAAATTAGGATAGTTAGGTCCAATAATTAAAAATCTTGAGAGACTTTGAAATATACCTTTACTCTTCGTCGCTTGAGTTACTGTTGCTCTTATTTTTTTTGTTCACCTAAGTCTGAAACTTTTGGAGGGCACAGCATGGCTATCATTTCTGGAGAAAACTTATGAAATATTCTTTTGGGTAGCTCACGCATGCTTGTTAGCTTAGGGTCCGATGAAAGCAACAGCTGATTGAAAACATCTTCCATGGTTTTTGTGCAAGAATTTTTTCTTGAAAAACCTTCGCAAAAGCTCTTTATATCTTTATTTAGAGCTTCTTGGCCCTCTTTTGAACGCTTGGGATTAATGCTGCAGCTATTATTTGAGTTTCAAGTATTAATATTGTATCTTGTGAACTGAAGGAGGCATGTAGTACCACGAGTAGTTTGAGACAAAGGGTTTTTTAGTGTCCAATGCATACTCTCCAACCAGTAGCTTTATATTGGGTCCACTGGAGATTGTTTGCAAAATCACATAAAATCTTTTTATAAGTGCAATGTTAACATCAGTAATAGAAGCCGGTAGTTCAGCATTACGAAAAAAATCTCTTTCGATATCGCAGGATAAGAAATTGATGACACCCACACATACACAGAACACAGGTAGCTTAATTCGAAAATGGGGTACTTATTAGATATGTAGATGTACATACATCAAAATATAAAGATCTCATTTTAAGATTTACAGTACTATCTCTATTAATAAAAACCAATGCTTAGAAAATTTTTAATAACTTTCAAAACCACAAAAACGAACAACCAGTTTTTTTTGTATCCAATAGTACACATACTAAGCTACCAAAATCTAAACAAACTAGACCTGGGTCTGTCTAGGAACATAAACAAATCTTCCACGATATTTCTTCACTAACGAAAATAACAACTTTCGCGGAATTGTTTTCATATTTGTCCACTATACAATAAAACATATAATAAAACACTCAATCATTTTTATTAATACAGTACATACCATGAGACACCGATTCCATTTCAAAAATTGTTATATAACTTTCATTTTAATAAATTACACAGCGAAAACTTATAACCATCTTGTTAACACTGCTTACTTCTATTTGCAAGAACATTTAACTTTGCATCGATGCTGTGGCCTATTTAATTAACGGATTGGCATGTTGTGATATTCTAATAGTTACGGTAGTTGAGTGAAAGCTTGCATAATTTTTGTCACAGTTAAAAAAAAAATTTTGAGTTTTTGCCATGTTTCACGGTCAAATACCCCACGGAGTACTTACTTTTGTGATAGGAATTCTCACCTTGCTGTAAACTTATTCGTCATTGTCACACTACGCTGAATTAACGGAACTTTTTTTCATATCCAGCAATTCCCAAATGTTCTGCAAAGAACTGTGTGCTGTTCTTTTTTAGAAAGTATTTGTGCAAATTAACTATGATTTCTAAGATTACTTTCATAGGTTGTGCCCATGTACTTACTTTTGTGATTAACTGTATGTACATACATATGCTTTATACTGAGATGTATGTATGTATAAACAAATGAACATGCTTACGCGCACAAATTGAACAATTCACATTAGTTTTATGTCATGACATCACCATATTTATGTTGGCCCATAATCTGCAGGCAAAATAAAGAATTCAATGAGATAGTAATTCTATAGATAAACTCTGAAAAATAAGCTTATGACGTAAGTAGTGTACCCTGAAAAAATATATTTCGCTTTACTCAATTCATGGCTCAATATAGGACACTTATTTCTTTCCTCAGTTTTCGACACAAACCGATTTAAATATTATGATCATCAGAATCATGATTATGCAGAATCGTTAAAAATTTTACGTACCATCTCTCGGACGTATGGGAGCTATCAGCTATGTATATGTAAATCCTGGCCGCAACTTACCAGTGTTACAAATCAACAGAAGAATTGATCTTTTCCCCCTTTTTTGTCCCCATAAGAACGATTAGAGATTAATTTTTTTGTACAAACATACTTAATGGTTCTCTACTAACACAATCCTGATTTTCTTTTTACGTTTTACAAGAGAAAGAGGTCAACCGTTTAAATGTGCGACTATGATAATAAATAATACTCAAAACGATTTCAAAATAAAAACTCTGGACAGGGGTAATTTGAGAACAAAATTTCTCGATCTACTTAATATTACGATAAACGTTAAGTGATCTAATGATAGAGGTTGTCTGACTCTATTAAAAAGTTAAGATTGCAAAAACAAAAATGGAGGGAAGGAGATGTTTTTAATTAAAAGAAAAGTTTTCCTGTAGAAACTCTAATTAGAAACAAATACATAATACCATAAATTAAATTTTATGTTTGTGTCACTTGATGAATCTATTCAGGTTTTATTGAAATTAATAGTACGAAACTCAAGATAGTTTTTATCTTTTTGCGGTGAAATGCACCTAGATCAGATTTATCGGGTACATGTATATATGTACATATTTCTGTAGATCCTATGTTCAACAATTTGCACAGTTGAGAATAATGAAACTGATTGGGACAGCTGTAAATAAGGTAAATAATCTATGTTAATAGTCCTTAGCGACTGAAAATAATTAAATATAATATACGTACTACATGGAATCACACAAAAAATGACACTTTTCAATCGTCTGTTTTTACTTCGAAAAAAATAAATAAATAGCTGGCGCGACAGCTCGGGATGAGCCAAGGCCTAGCTTCTCGCAACCATTCCTGTTGTGAGTGTTATATTTTTTGTACGAATGAAAGGAACCTACAATTTATTGCCGACTCCGAACGGCAAATTCAGAACCTCTTTCATGACAGCTTATACTCCCGGAGGCTTGTCATTCCCAGACGAGAGGTGGTGCCGCGAAAAATGTTCGGTGGCTATGGCTGGGGCTTGAACCCACGCCGCTTGGTCACCAGTCCAACGCACTAACCACTGAGCCACAGCGACCGCGTGTACGATATCTATTAAAACTAGATATAATATCCATGCTTGAATCAATAAATACATGCACGGCCCTTCATTAACGGTACAGCGAGAGTTCTAAAGAAAAATTAAACAAGAAATTACTGCTTACATCCGTTCAACATCTCATAGGACGACACTCTTCCAAAGTACTGATTCAACCAAAATTATTCAGTAGTCATCCGCACGAGTGACGACTGCGAAAAGTTTAAACCCCGTCTCTCAGACCACGACCCTATAGAACACGAATGGACAGTGGATCTTGGGCTTAGATATTCGGAAACTCGTCTGGCACTAATATACTAGTACATCAGTTAGTCTAGGCTTATGTATTCTCAACCTCTTATCTTCTCTGACAGTCAAGCTGCCCTGAAAGCACTGAGCTCAGCCACAATAAAATCGAAACTAGTTCTAGTCACACAAAGTGCTTATTTGATTTTATACGTTTATATCTGTCGCGAATCAAAAAACAAAAATTCGAATAAAACTTAGGTTGTTGAAGATCTAGTATAAGATAGGGGCACCTTTAAAATTTTAAAGTTTTTCTCACCGTTTGTACGCCCAGCAGCCTATACCACAAAACTACAATTTAACAATTCTACAGGAACTTGTCAATAATCCATATTAAACAAGTTACTATAATTTCTGTACCACAAAACAAAGCTCTACAATTGTCAAATGTGCAAATTTCCCTTTTTTGTACAAGTCAGTTGTATAAGGGTTCTCGTGACGGCTAGACAATGCGCATGCAAAGTAGGGTAGACAAGGTTCTTTAAAAACAAAAATGGAGGGAACAAATAGACTGGTTCTGGTGGGGGAAATAAATAGAAGTTGAAGGGTTGCGATGATATTATTATTATTCTCGATATCATCGGAAAAAATTCAGAGGCTATTATTAGGCTTGGCGTTAAAGAGTCTATGAGTGACATGCAATGATGTTCTTCACCTTCATCACATTCTTGTATTCTTTTGTACTAGTTATGCATGACCACGTATGCATGCATGAATGTACATACATACATATGTACATACGTACATATTGCACTCGGCGTACAAAATTTTGACAGTACTTACGAGTGTATATATGTACATACAGAACAAACCTCTCTTTCTCACGCTTTAATCTGGAAATGAAAATTAACATTTTCTTACAAATTTGGTGCTTTAATAAAACCAAATAACTTTTACTATCTTTATACAGGGTTTTGCAATAAGAGCGCTACAAAAGTTTTTTTAAATAAAACAAAAACGGTTTTGGATATCAATGAAATTCTTTATTCCTGTGAAAGTACGTTCGATGCCATTATGTATGGAACTCGATTTCTTTTGCATGGCCACCACCGGCACGCTTGGTTTCCAATAAATTGATTGTGACATTCGCTGTGTGGCTTGTGGCGCCGTCCTGTTGGAACCACATGTCCTCCAAGTCCATATCATCCAATTGGGGCCAAAAATATTCGGTTATCATTGAACGGTAGCGATCCCCATTCACAGTAACGTGCCGGTCTTGATCATCACGGAAGAAGTACGGCCCAATGACGCCGCCGGCCCATAAACCACACCAAACCGTAATATTTTCGGGATGCAATGATGACTCATGGAGTACGTGTGGATTGCTGCCTGACCAATACCGCATATTTCGTTTATTGACGAAGCCATCCAGCCAGAAATTATGACGACCATAAATTGGACGTAGCGCTCTTAACGTTGAGGCCACTGACTCCGAATTTCGGTAGTAAATTTTAATAATTTTGACTCGTTGTTGGCTCGTATATCTTTCCATCATGAAATGGCAAACCTTACTGAAGAGAAATGTCAAAAAACCGCAAGAAAAAAATGGCGTCGTTTGCTGTCCCTGTCGCTCTACTTTTGTAGCGTCCCAATTGAAAAACCCTTTATAAAGACAAAACACTAAAATTTCTATTTGAAACCTCTTAAAATCCGACTTGTAATGACTTAACAAGTTTCAATTCGCACGATAGGTTTTTCCAACTATTTAACTATGATTTGTTAAGTATTGTCTACACTTGTAGTTTTGTGGTACAGAAAGTGGGGAAATTCAAATTTCCCACTTGTTAAAGTTCGCTTGTACATTTGTTAAGTTTCAAGTTTACTTGTACCTTTGTGGTACAAAAATCTGTGTAACTTGTTAAAGCTCGGCTCTTGTACAATACTTGTAGTTTTCTGGTATAGGCCCCAGCTGGTGATTCGCGAGGGTAATTTTGGCAAGATTGACTTTCTTTCTCGAAAACAACGCGTTTTATTTACGAAATTTTTGTTCATACAATACGTATTTCTTAAAATGAAAAATCTCACTTGGTAGGTATATATTTTAAACGAAAAATGGCATCAACATTTTTCGAAAGTAAAGTCATGGGGACTTTAGCAATAGCTTAGTAATTTTTTTTAAATGTAGCTTTGCATATTTTTACTTCCCACCTTGGTAAGGGAAGTATTGTAATCCGTCCGATCAAAATGTTTCGAGATATGAACAAGGCTTGACATTACTATATACTAGAAACCGTTTGCACCCATTTTCGAAATGATGTCTGTATGTGTGTGTGTGTGTGTGCGTGTGTGTGTGTGCGCGTGTGTGCGTGTGTGTGTGTGTGTGTGACAATATTTTTCTCCTACGATATCTGGAGAACGAAACAACGTAGGACCATGCGGTTTTGTTTTATTTGTCAGCATAAAACTTAGAGCTGATTAGATTTTGAGCACAATCGGTCCAGCGGATGCTGAGGAAATTTAAGAAACGTATTTTTTTTTCGAGTTCGCGCAACAACTCTTTGTGGAACAATATTAAACAGTGTGTCTTCGAATTTCCGCTCTCTATGCATGTTTTCTTTAATTATTAAATAAATAACAATATCACTGTTTTTGATATAACATAATATGAGGTGGGAAGTATAGGACTGGCTCCCCAGTCGAATTTTTTTCCAGACAATACATAGAACTCAATTAAAAGGAGTTAACAGACACAGTATAAACGTATTTTTTTGTGAACGATGAGCTAACACTATTTAACCTTTTATGGTCTTTCTAACATTGGATACTCTATTGATCCTTACTGTCACATCAGGCATTTGCTTCAAGGTAAAAAATAATCCAAATGTATCATTATAAAGAATCCCTACTTAATTTGTGCGGTACATATTACACCACCAGTGTAATTTGGATTTTTTACGCTTTTCTATAGAACGAAAAAGTTGTTAAGGGGGTAGACCCAGTTAGAATTTTGAAAAAATCAAAATTTGCATTTTCTCAAAGTAAAATATTTCAAAAGTATTCTCTGAAAATTTCAGACGGTCAACCGGAGCATTATGTAATTAACTAATGATCCCTTTTGTTTTTTTTGAATTCCCATGATCCAGTGACGAGCAGCAGTGATCACCGCGTTAGGACCCGTCTAAAATTTGCTGTATCTCATTCATTTTTTAATATTTTGCCATAAAAAAAAATTGAATAGATTCTGTAAATACATATCTATCACGTGAAAAAACATTTGTTATAAATTATTTTAATGCGACGCCACAAGAAAATCCTAAAAAAGAGGGTTTTTTGGCAGTCACAACTGGGTCTACCCCCTTAATTCCTAAATCAAGTCAAATTTCACTGCAGTAAATGGGCCAAATGATGTGGTCGCCGTGGGTCAGTGGTTAGTGCACACCGTGGTTAGGGAACACCGAAAATTTTTCGCGATACCACCTCTCGCCGGGGAATGACAAGCCTCCGAGAGTATAATCTGTCATGAAAGAGCTTCTCAATTCGCCGTTCGGAGTCGGAAATAAATTGTAGGTCCCTTCCATTCGTGCGAACAATACAAACACGCACAACATGAATGGCTGCGAGGCCTTGGCTCATCCCGAGCTGTCGTGCCAGCTATTTATTTGTATATACTAAATGGGCCAGGAACAAGAAATTCCGATTGCTTTCCTAAATTAACATTATTTAAGTTTCTTTAGAATGCTGATGAATGCACCATGCGCAAGTAATATTTATTTAATGCACTCTTCAGAGTAATATTTGTAAAAGTTATTTTTATTTTGATCTCTTTTATACAAAAGTTCAAAATGAACTCAATTCATTTCAGACAAAATGCTGATTCGCAAAATTTTTTCATAGAAATTTGATAATTTCGACCTTAGCATACATTCAGAACTGTTGACTTTGCATTTTTTGTATGGGAACGTAACTCGCGTGATCATGGTTGGGTTTTTATTACTTTCAATTACGTCACAAGATTTCGACGCTTGTGTGGTTCACTTTCTGCTTCATAACCCCCCGCACTTATATTTCCCCCGAAATTCCAAACTTACCTCCACAAATCTTCTTTCAGTTAACCTCAAATTCAATTAGCTATCTATGTACGTAGCATGTTGAATCTTTTTTTACGAGTATTGACAAACTAAATTAAATCCATTTTTACTCATTCTCTCCATTTCAGTTGACACAGCGTTTGGCCACTGCTGCAGGTTCAAGTGGCAGTCCCACTAATAACGGTGGCTCATCAACATCTCCAGCTGACGCATTAGCCTCCGGGCGGAATTCAAAATTAAACGTTGACCTTCAGGCACTAGATAAATTGGTGTCCTCACTGTTGGAGCATCATCAGCTACCCGTTGAAACGCCGACAAGGGCTTCAGTGAAATTGAATCGTTGGCGTCCATTATCGCGTTCAGCAAACAACCTTATGTTCGGCCGACCACCAGTCAAGAGCAGTGAGTTTGGCGGTGGAAATAATTTGAATCTGGAAGCGATCAACAACGCTGCCGGCACTACTGGTGGTAACAATGGTGATGGCATTCAGCACTCATCACTGATGCCAACTATTTTGGAGCAAAATCAAAATCCTGGTGGCAATTCGTGGTCGGCAAATCGATCTGCCATAGCTGGCGCACGAAATGTTCTGAATACAATTGCAAATGCACCACATCGCTTTAGTCAGAACTTGGGTGCAAATCAGGCGGAGGACACTGTTAACTTAACCCAAAACATCCTAGAGTAGATACAAGTATACTGTTTTGGATGTTGTAAAATATAGATATACATACAGTAACTAATTAAAAAACCGCAGGACTATTGTTTTTCCTTGTTTAGACATGTTTTACCTCAGGTGCTCAAAAAATGATACAATTACAGAAACACGGCACGAGTATTTGAAAGGATAAGGTCTGCCGTTTATGGCGTCGTTGTGATAACTTTTCTTACAAATCTGAGTCTGAATATTGGGCATCGCTGTGCAGCTTTTCTTGTGTGCTCTTTTCTTTTTCTCCATAATTCAAACCTTTAAATTCTAAAGAAAACTTAATAACATTGCACCCCGCTCCACAACCTGAAAAATGGCTAAATTCCTTTTCAAATAATTTGCAGAAGTCACCACTGGTAGCGAGCATCTAGATTCTCTTGTCTCTTCGGTAACAACTTCCGAAAGACTCCTCCGCCGTTTGCTCAGGAGATAATTACGCATTCACATTAAAATAATGAGACCGCTGTACATTTTTTGGGTTCATCTTTCGCAGGATTTCATTTTTTTTCGGTCGTTTACAGCCATGATTTGTGGGTGTTGAATTATAAGTTGGAAATATTCATTTTAACTTTTGGGGAGCATTTGTACATTTGTTTACTTGTTGTAAACAATGACGACGACCAAAGACACGACGACGGGTAGGATCCTTGGAATGAGCTACATTTTTAATCAACCTGTGTGAGGCATTATCATTGAGCGGTTTCCTAAGGACGATTAATTATTTTTACGGTTCCCGTGAAACATAACTTAATGAATTATTGTTAATGTTCTCAAGTACTTGTTATTTTTTTATGTTAAAATCAGAAAGTGTCTGTGAATTTAATTAGTTTCGAAGAATTTTTTTTATGAAATATGGCTTTTTCACGCTGTTGCGTTCAGCTGTGTTTTCACTAGAAATTAAGGAACATTTTTCTAGAATATACTTATAGCGGAATGAGTTGTTTACGCGTATATTCTTATACTTGCAAGTGAACAGTGCAAAATGTTTAAACTTATATTTCCTGGAAATATTTTCTCTCTCCCTTGGTGATAGCACTTTTTAAGTTTATAACGCTAATCAACTGTCCGTTACAATATGTTCTTATTTGTTGTTTGGATGAAAATTTAGACCCGAACAAGATTTAACATGAATTGTTTTAAGTTTTTGGAATGTGGGACGATAATAGTCATCAAACCCCAATAACAAATAAGACAAATATCAAACTCTCCAGTGCCCCAGACGTTCCTTTTTTTTTTACTCAACCAACTTCGCTCAATACTTGATTGTACTCAATATATGGGATCGGATAATAAGCACGCTAAGACAATCGTTATTCAACAACTAACGACTGAAATCACATGAATATATCAGAACCTTTGCCGACCTAGTTTTACTTAATTTTTCAATGCTCCCAATGACGCTAGATGTAGGAGCAGAAGACCAGGGGGGTTACTCTGTATTCCGATTCTAAAGTTAAATGCTTTCAATTTAAATGATTTCAATTTAGATTGGTACTGTCTACAACTTTCGAATCGAATGCTTGTGTTGCCAAACATCCATTGAAAATATCCGAATTTCTTTTCGAGTCTCGCTATTTGAGCTGTCATATTGAAAGTTATTAACACGACAATTACTGTTTTGTGGATTTTAAAATTAAATAAAGTCGAATGTTAATTGTTTTTTGCGATTGGAGATACGACAAATATTAAAGGGATTGAAAAGTGTATGTGAAATTTGCTTTTTGCGTCAATAGTTTAGTTCAAAACTAATTTTCAATTAATGCATTCGTATATTTGTTTAGAACTTCTACTAACATCTTTCATACGAGGAACCTCCGCATTTACACACAGAGTACACCACAGATTCACAGTTTTCCTTCAGGCATTGGAATGTTTTAGTAAAATAAATTTAGGTAAACGCCACCATAATATCCATAAGGCTCTCCAACGAACACATTTTCAAGTACCAAACAACGTAATATATGTACATAAGTAGGTTTAGTTTATCAAAACTAAACTAATAATACGTATTTGACAACATTTTGGATATAAAACCTAATAAAAATAAGAAATCATGCATTTTTATAATTAGCGGATCCACTATTCGCAAGCAAAACACTTTTCGAACGATATTTCGCGGATTCGAACGAGTTTGACGTGAACTTTCGCAATACCGAGTGACGATAATCCGAGAAAAAAATGTGTTGAAGTTGGCAACTAAAACTCGTTCGATTTTCGGATATTATGATTTGCGTTACGATTTACGGGATACGAAATTTCCGTTTTCGAATGATTTAACTTTAGAATCGGAACACAGAGTAACCCCCCCGGGCAATATGTCATAGGCAATACGACATCTGAGGGAATTCGTTTCACTCAGCGGCCACAAGGGAATTTAAACGTATCAGGATTCATAGAAAGCAACGCTGCAAAATAGAATGGAAAGTTAGAATAACTCCGGTGATCAAGTAAACTTGAAAAATACAACTTATAACTTTATTATTACCCAATAAATACAAAGTAAGGATATTATTATTATTACTCTTATTATTAAAATTAACGAGCAACTAGCTGCTGAAGCCCTCGGCTACAAAAGGATAGCAATATTCAAACCTAAATTCAACGAAGCTATCTAGTAACCTAGCATATATCAAGTCCTTTGCTAAATATATTAACATAAAAGTATGCCCTATCAAATAAAAATTATATGTTCTGTGTAATAACATTGGTGAAGGCTGATTAAGAGCTGGCTGTAGTGTAACATTTTATTTTAGTTTAGTTTATTATTTTCATTTAAAACCAGCTTAAGATTATTACAAAGTTAAAGTTACATACAGTTTGAATAAAGCGGAAAATAATAGTAATCAATCCGTAACTTAAAGTTAGTGTGGAAAGATACCGAATTAAGAACAATAAAAAGATACAATAAGTTTATGTGGGGGAGCATCGAGTAATTTAAATTCAAAATTTAAGGAATTATTCAAATAAATATAATACATAAATTCAAAATTAAGAGAAAAAAAGAATAAAAATTTATAAAAATTCAATTAAAAATCAATAACAATTCGAAAATAAGGAAAAAGCTGACACTAAAAATACGGGAACGACTTGTGCTGATGTTTAAGATAGCAAATTAACGAAGTAATGATTCAAGGAATTCGTAATTGAGTATAAATAACCAGTCTTTTACACGTTTTAGAGATGAATTAAATCGTAGGGTTGACCGAACAGAAAAAGGTAATTTGTTAAACGTTGAAGGGGCTGTAACAGTGTAGAAGCGCGAAAAGTGGGTTGTGCAGGCAAATGGAACATTTACCAGTTGCATGTTATTTGTACGAAGACTATAAAACTGATTTGTTCTACTAGGAAGATTTCCACTTTGCTTAAAAAATTCTTTTAGTACTTTAAAAACGTAAAGATGTCTCATTGGCAAAATACGCTGATTTGTAAATAAGGGCCAGCTCGGAGTTAAACGATTTTTTTTACAAATAATTCTAATTAAATGTTTCTGAGCTATCAACAATGGCCTAAAAAAATTGTTATAAGAGCCACCCCAACTTGTAATACCATATTGCAATTTAGAGTGGGCAAGGCCATAATAAATTGACTTTAACACATTTGCAGAGCAGTGTTGCTTGATAAGGTACATTTTGCGGGTTACAAGGAGCATATGCCTTTTTATGGTATGAATATGATCTTTCCAGTTCAAGTTTCGGTCAATTAATACTCCAAGGTATTTAAAATTTTGCACTGATTCAATGTTAAAGCAACTATTTGAACAGGGGGAGCTACAAACAAAAGTACTCTTTCCACAACTATGTATAGGCAAACAAAATTTTTTGCAATCGGGTGCATGGAGACCTAAATTAAAATTTACCAAATTATTGTTTGATAGGCTGAAGGACATTAGTTTTGTTTTTTCGCTAATAATCAGCTTATGTTCTGAAAACCAAAGTCTCAATGTTTCTAGATCTTCTGAGATCTTCGCAATACATTCGAATATTGTATCAGACGGATAAGTAAGGGCTATGTCATCTGCAAACGCTGTTGACACACCGTTTAGATTAAGAGCAAAAAGGGAGTTGATGTAAATTAAAAAAAGGACAGGACCAAGAACTGAACCCTGTGGAACACCACTTCTTAAGGCACGTGAATCACTAAAACTCCCATTTACATTGACCTTTTGTTTTCTACCCTTAAGATATGAACAAAACCATTTGTGGATAACTCCTCTAAGACCGGCATTGTATAATTTCTTCAGCAAAAGATCGTGGTCAACCAAGTCAAACGCTTTTGTCAAAAAGAGCCATGGTAGTTTGTTTGCAGTGAACACTTTCATATAACTGGCCACATACTCTTAGGATTGCATCTTCCGTTGACATACCTCTTCTGAATCCAAATTGACAACTAGTAAAAAACTCATTGCCGTCTAAGAAAGACAATATTCGCGATTTTATAAGTTTTTTCAAAAATCTTGGAAAATGTTGGAAGGAGGGAAATGGGTCTATAATTTGACATATTTTTTTTGTTGCCTTTTTTCAAAAGTGGTATTACTTCAGCGTCTTTTAGGTGCTGAGGAAAACAACCACTTTCAACACTTAGGTTAAACAAGTAACTCAAAACGTCTACTACATTATAACATACTTTCTTTAGCAATACACTTGATATGCCATAGCTAGTGCACGAGTTTTTGTTTTTTAGCGAGAATATTGCTTTACATATTTCATTTGAGGAAAATGGTTGAAAAACGAAACTGTTTGATTGTGTGTCTTCTGATGTTCTTGTAAAGCAGTTGCAGTCTAGGGAAGTTTCAAAGGATGGTTGGAGGTTTTCTGAGATTTCGGTAAAATACTCGTTGAGCTTATTTGAAATGCTACCTGAATCGGTGTAATTAATACCATTTATGTCCAAGCTGCTTATACTTATTGGTTGCCTACTTTTCCCTAAGATGCTGTCGATTACTTTCCATTCCTCCCTTATTTATGTTACCCCTCGCTCGTTCAAACGATTCAGTCGCGTCTTTCTTCAATGTTCTTCCGCACGGATTTGCACAGATTGTGATAATATTGTTTCAGTTTTTTATTTTGTGGGTGACTTCTTATTTTATTTGCAAATTTGTTTTTTCTTTTAATCTGCTGCAAGAGATTAAATGTCATCCACGGCTTTAAGAATTTATTTTTGTTTGATACGTGAGGGGAAAAGGTAGTACAATTTGATATGTGCTTTTGCAAGGTTGTAAGAAAAAGATCGAATGCAATTGAAGGATTAGGTTCGCGATAAACTGGCTCCCAAAATTCGTATTTTAAACACTCGTTTAAAAGATTGAAATCTGTGCAATATCTTTTTTTTCCAAATGTTGTTCCACAGTTAAATGCATTGGAGTTACAACACGCTGTGAGTGCAATCATGCAATGATCTGTTAATCTTAGATCATAAACAATACCATTGAATATATTTCTATTATTCTTCCCCGAACGCATAAATATATGATCAATGCAAGTTTTAGTAGATTCGGTTATACGGGTAGGTTCATTAATAAGACTCTTAAGTCCATATAACACATAAAAACGTTTATGTAAAAACATATACATATATACATATGTACGAAAAAGCGAAAACAAAAAATTGTTTTTTTAAAACATTATTAATAGCGTGAAATAGTTACCATGACGCATTGGTTAGTGCGTTGGACGTGCGAGCGGCGTAGGTTCAAGCTCCAGCCATGTCTACCAAACTATTTTCGCAGCACCAGCTCTCGTCGGGGAATGACAAGCCTCCGGGAGTATAATCTGTCATGAAAGAGCTTCTCAATTCGCCGTTCGGAGTCGGCAATAAATTGTAGGTCCCTTCCATTCGTGCGAAAAATGTAACACACGCAACATGAATGGGTGCGAGAAGCTAGGCCTTGGATCACCTCGAGTGCTATTTATTTGTTTTAGAAGTCTTTTTAAGAATTGTAAAGCTTGCTGACGACGGTAAGGTTCTACAAAAAATGATAAACCAGTTAGAAATTTATTGTAATAAGTGGGGGATGGAAGTGAATCTCAGCAAATCAGAAATTATGGTTTTCAGGAGAGGGGGCAAACTTTCTGTAAACGAAAAATGGAAGTATAAGGGAGAAGAAGTTAAATTTGTATCGGAATACAAGTAGCTGGGTGTAGTACTACACCCGGATTATCCTTTGGGAAGCATATAATCAGTAGGAACTCTGCAACCAACGCTATTATTAATGTTACCTGGAAGGTTTTTTTTTTCGGAAAAAAAAACTTACCGTAAGAATGAAATGGAAACTTCTCTAGGCAGCGTGCAGGTCAATACAAACTTACGACGCGCAAGTATGGGGCTTCTCTTGGTTCGACGAGGTGGACAAATTCCAGCGGTATTTTTAAATCGTATTCTGAAACTACCTTAATTCACCCCAAATTATGTGCTTTCATTAGAAACAGGGACACCTTAAATCTCCACATACGATATATGGCGAAGACACTATTTGAGTACAGTGTAGAAAGACTCCCTCACAAGTTATAAAATAAAAAACAGTACATCGGAAACTTTATTGGTATACGGAGCTCAGAAACCGAATGTTGAACTTTGAAATAAATTGGGATGATGAGAATCGAACGATGAGTGAACGAAACGGTCAATGCGTCGAGCTAATAAAAAGAATAAAGATAACCAAAAATTAAGAAAATGTTTGCAATGCAACAAACAGCCAAGAAAAAATTTACAAATATTTGGACCACACCTGAGGGAATAGCTATTGCATCGACAACAATAGCCAAACAAAAATCACCTGGATACTTAAAGCACGGGCAGACCTAATATTGCTTAATGGAAATAATTTCAGGACGAATAGCTCAAAGCGGTGCTCTATGTGCATCCTAAAAGAGGTGGAATCAATCGAACACTTCTTAGGCATATGTCCAGTGCTCAATGAAATAAGATGCAAAATTAGCCTTTCGAAAGAAGAAATAATTAAAGTATTAAATGGAGAAACCCAAAATTGGAATAATTTAGTGAAATATATTGAAAATGCTGTACATTATAGAACTTTTTTAATTGCTGAATTTAATGTCCATGTTGTATATTCTTTCTCTTTAATCAAAATATTTTAGTTGATGAGTACATATATTTTTGTGAAATTTAGCTGGAAACAAAAAACCGTTATTATTATTATTATTATTATTATTATTATTATTATTATTATTATTATTATTATTATTATTATTATTATTATTATTATTATTATTAACTTCTATTATGTAAGTGAAACAATTTCCGCCCTATTAAATTTTGTTCGACCTTCGTACATGTTCAGCTTAAACCTTTCGTAAACAGTCTGTTTGGTCCCTTACTGTTTTTTTATGTCAAGAAAGTGTAATATCAACCAAATATATCCGCTGCGGCAGCAAAACCTTATCAAAGCGCTCTACATCAGACAGGTATTAGCTGAAGTGCTAGTACTGCAAATATTTGCATAATACAGACCCACCCCGTACTGTAGCGCTTTATAGTGCGTCAACAATAAGCCTGCTACTTGAAAGAAGTGAAATAAATAATATAAATTTTCGAGAAAGCTTACGATACATCAGTCACTATTTTTACAGTACTGATTTATGTTAATTATGTCTATCAGCAAACCACTTCTTAATAAAATCACAACTTAAATTTAATACCTATACATACAATTTCATTAATTTAAAATTAAAATAGATAAATCTTACATGTCTCTCCAGCATACTCGGAAGATGTTCTGATGCCTTCCTTTCTCCTTCCACTGATCGATAAAATGCAGTGAGATTTGTTCCAAGACGAATAGTAACTTCGAATCTAGTTTTCCCAGACCGAGCTGTAATGATAAAAAAAAAACAATTATAGCTAAAAACGTGCATATTTATGTGTATCTGTTCATGCATATAATTTTAACTTTCATAATAAAATTAAAAAAAAAAATGAAAATTAAAACCATAACTAATTTCATATTAATAAAAATGTATCTGCAGAATTTTTTGGAAAATTTCATGTTTTTTGTAAGACGAGTAAACAAAATTGAAGCTTCTTAAAGTTGTTGTCCGTTTGTCTGCATTTCTTTTAAGCGCGTTTCGCGCAAAAACTACTGAACTGAACCGAAAGCCCTGGTAGCTAGTGCTAAAGTTTTGTAATTAAATTTTAAGTTACTTACTTTTTTAATAAATATAAATAATAAATGATTCGGACAAACCTTGGTCTGACTAGACTTATGTACATATGTAAGTAAATATAATACATCGACACAGAGCCAGACACATTGGTTCGCGATCGTGTGTTGTTTTTCTTTTGCCCGATTATACAAAGGTGGTTTTCAGTTTTGAATTTAATTTGATGCTGTTTTTACTGTCGGTTCTTTGCTTATCTATTCAAAGGGGAGAGAATGATGAATTGCACAGATTTATATCTACATCCATATGAACACATATCCACACATACATACATATATACATATATGGGTTATCCAGATTCAATTTATATTCTATATTTGTTCATTCATTTATCGGAATGCAATTCTCATTCTCATTGTCATTTGGGTCCGCTGCTTTTTGTAATTTTTATCAACGATTTATCGCTTACGTTAAAATATAGCCGCGTTCTGAAGTACGCTGATGATTTAAAGCCGTTTCTTAAGGGGGGAGACCCAGTTAGAATTTTGAACAAATAATTTTTTTTTGCACTTTCTTAAAGTAGAATATTTCAAAAGTATTCTCTGAAAATTGCAGACAAATTGGACCGTTGGAGTTATATAACTTAGAACGGAGCCGTCTCTAGTGCGTAACTACTCGTACTTAAAACTTTAAACGCGTTTTTCTCGAAACCATGTTTTCGGAAGCCGGTGATCACTGTAACTTGAGAATGGCTTTGCCGATCGGTTTGAAATTTTTCTCACTTATTCTATACATAATTGTTTTCCGGTTAAACGAAGGATTTTTTTTGACGATTATTATTTTTTATAGCCGAAAATGCGAGTGAAATTTTAGTCGAATTAAGAATTTTGACTTTCAACATCCGCCATTTTGCGAAAGTTCAAATTTGTTCAAATCCCTTCGGTTAACCGGAGCACTATGTCATTAACTAATGATTCCTTTCCTGTCTTTTTTTGAATTCACATGATCCAGTGACGAGCAGCAGTGATCACCGCAAAACACATTTTTTTTTTTGACTCCTCCCAAATTTGCTGTATCTCATTTATTTATTAATATTTTGCCATAATAAAATAATTTTAATAGTTTCTGTAAATACACATCTTTCATGTGAAAAAACATTTTTTGATAATTATTTTAATGCGACGCCACAAAAAAAATCCTAAGAAAGAGCGTTTTTTTGCAGTCCCAACTGGGTCTACCCCTTTAAAATCAAATCCTTACACGAATGCGAATTTTTGCAGTCTGATCTAAGAAGCCTAACTGTTTGTTGCGTCCACAATTGCCTACATTTAAACATTGGAAAATGCTTTACGATGTCCTTTTATAGAAGCTCTCTTCGTTTTGAGTTTCAGTACGATATCGATACAATTGCTCTCAACAGAATCAATGAAGTTAAAGATCTCGGCATTGGCCGCGTTCAGAATGTTAGGCACTAGCTAGTAAACTCTGATTGGTCGAGAGGCTGAAAATTGACTAGAAAACAAGTTGACTTTTCATGAGGTAGTGGACTGGATTCTTAGTCAAAAAATTCTCCCTCAAATTTCAGTCAGTAGAAGGAATGTCAAAAATGAGCTGATTTGGCTGGAAGATGTTTAGCAAAAAGTTCTGCTTTAAAGTTTTTCTGCGGTAATTTAATTTGTTTTTAATTTTTCGCCCACTTCAGTCTTTTATTAATATATTTTATTTATTTTGAAGCGATACAATTTATCCACTGTGAATTTCACAAAAAAAAAACGCAATTCGCAAACAAATTTTAATTGAAAACAGAAAGTGAATGTCTAAATGATGACAACTGAAATGTCAACTGCATTTGCAGTCATTTGCCGTTCAATAAGTTAGTTTTGACTTAAATATTAATGCCTAACATTATAAACGCGGCCATTGTGATTGATTCGAAGTTCACCTTTACATCTCACGTTGATCACAAATAAAGCAAATAAAGTTTCTGGATTTATAAAATGAAATAGCAAAGAATTTTCAGATCCTTATACCCTTATCTCCGTTTTTATATCGTTTGTTAGATCTTTGCTTGAATCTGCTGATTTAATATGGAACCCCTCATACAAAATTCACTCAGATTGCCTTGAAAACGTCCAAAGGAGTTTCACAAAATACATTTTCCGGAAAATGAGTTGGGATTTCGAAATTCCTTATCGGACTCGTAGTCGATTGTTAGGAATTTAACGTTAAGCTCAAGAAGAAAAGCCTATGACATCATGTTTGTAAGGCATTTGTTATGTTACCACATTAAATGCCCAACTCAAATATTATATCGAATATATGTAACTCACAAGCCTTTTTGATTTTTTACTTGCATAAGTGTTTAATCAAGGATGTTAAAGTGATACAGCAAAGGAGATGGTGATCTAGTAAAGCTCTAGTTTTTCACTCAGATACATTAAAATGTAGACACGGCTGTAATGTCCTTTTAACATTTCGATAACGTTCTTCGATAAAAATCGGAAAAAAAATAGTTTGGGAGCACAGTTTTTATCGCGATGGACTGATTGTTGTTCACCCGGACTCAACTTGCTAAACTTATAAGCGCGAGTGCTAACCAGAAAAAATGCAGCACACGACAGTTGTTTCCGGAACGGGAACAACACATTATCTGGGCTACTTGCACATATTTGGAGCTGAGGCCGATAACGATTTCCAAGAATCAGTTAGGATCTTGGAAAACAGATGGTGGCGGATGAGTCAATGGCAGCGCTCACATCTCCGCAGTGACATCGGTTAAACAGGCCCCTCGTCCTAGGGGTTTTTATAATGCATCTGGTTCTCCAGGTTCGGAGTTATTCGCTGGGGTAACTAACCGACCATGGAAACAACTAATTGTTACGAAACAAACACAAGCTTTGGAGACGGACGGATTTACTGATGATGAACCAAGCAAACGAAATAAGGACAACGATCTTCGGATCTGCACGTGGAATTTTAATTTCCTTAAAAGACCGCGTGCAGCAGAGCAACTAGCGGAGACCCTAGACTACCGCAAAGCAGACATCACCGCAATCCAAGAAGTGGGGTGGGATGGGTCGGGCAAAAAGAGAATGGCAAACTGCGATATCTACTAGGGCGATTGCTACCGGTAACAAAAGCAGCGCTTATTTGGGTGTGGATTCGCCGTTGGAGGCACACTTAGGCAAGAAGTCTTAAGCTTCAGGTATGTGAGCGAACGTCTGACGACAATCCGCATCAAGACTAAATTCGCCAACATAAGCGTAATATGCGCGCATGCCCCACAGAGGAGAAAGACGACGACACCAAAGACAATTTCTACGAGCTCTAGGAAGAGAGGACATCTTCGGTAGAACTGTCAAAGAGCACAGCATACACGATACCACTTCCGATAACGGATTTAAGCTGATCGACCAGTATAATGGGTGTCCGAACGTTTCGGGAGGTCAACAATGACTCGTACCACTACCTTGTTGTAGCTAAGGTACGGTGGCGGATATACAAGGAAATACTGCGAGGAAGTTTGACGTCAAACGAGTGTAATCGCAAGAGACCTTTCTCAATCTCTTGAGACTCCCTATAGCGCCAGCATCAAGTATTGAAAACCAGTGGCAACATTTCCAAAAAGCCATCAGAGATGCCGCCTCTGACGTGCTGGGTTTCACTCTGCCACAGCAACGAAATCCCTGGTTTGACGACGAGTGCCGGCAAGCACATGCAGCGAAACAAGAGGCATACAAAGCGGCGCTGTAAAGGAGGATCAGAGCTGCTCGCGAGCTCTACGAGCAAAAGAGAAGAGACGAACACCGCGCGCGATCAAGGAAATAGAGAGATGCTTCTGCAGGGATGAGGTTCAGAAGTTTTACCAAAGGGTAAAAAGAACCTGTCAGGGCTAAAGATCCCGAATCGAAGCCTGCAAGAATGAGCAAGGTAACATAGTTAGAATCGCAGTCGATACTGAAGATATGGAAGAACTATTTCTGCAGACTGTTTAACGACGACGGCGAATCAAATCCCGCTGTCAGGTAGAATCAATAGTTCAACCTTGACGACGAAGACCAACAATTCTGTTCACCCGATTTGGACGAAGTGAAGATAGCCATATCGAAGCTGAAGTCCAACAAAGCTGTTGATGCTCACTGCTTAGCTGCCGAGCTGTTTAAGGTTGTTTCCAAAAACCTTTGGATTTAATTGTAACTTGGAAATGGGCATATGTGTATGTGTCTTGTAACATCTTGCTCAGAGTCTGATTTTTAAATTGGTGTTACGAACGAAGACTTTCAAGTATGAAGAAATTCCACTGAATTGAGTTCAACGCGTCAAAAACCCAGTTCTGTCTCCTGTCTCTAAAGGTGGCTATAGGCTAAAGGTGGTGTCAGATGCCTTGGTTTCCTGCAACGTTAAACAATTCTTAACTTCTACTGACTTGGCTACGATTTATAAGGCTTATATTCGTCCGAAACTGGAATATAACTTTCATGTTTGGGCATGTGGTCCTAGTATAATGCACACTTTCTTTAGGATACTTGGGTTGGGACAGATTTCTACGGCAAATGAAATGGCCAATATCAGTGTTGCCAACTTAATCAAAAAATTACTTAGTAACTCCGTGTAAAGTAATAGTTTCCAGAGCCGAAAAAATAATTTTCAATCTCTTTCTATAGATTAATAAAATGTAGACGTTTACCCTTAGTATTATTAAATTAGAGATCATAAACGGAAATAAAATATTTATGTCGTTCTCCCCTTTTACATGGAATACCCCTTCCTTAACACAAATTGAATTCTACTGTTCTACTAATCATTTGGTTGTTCACGGTGGTTTTAACCATGGTATTTGCTTATACAATTCCACATACTATACATATCGCTGATTATTATCGCGCTGACGGCAATTTGCAATTTTGTGGTCAAAAAGCGAAATCGATTTTTCCCCGCACTGCCTATTCTATTAGCCAGAAGTACTGTTTATGGTGCAACCATATAACGAGTAAATAATAATAATATTCAATTAAAAGTAATTGTTTATCCTCAAAACGAGTGAGTGGCAATTAATAGCGTGGTAATTGTGACAGGGGCACGAGGCACCGACAGTATTTAATTGCACGGTCAATCGAATAACTTTACACTAATTAAAGTAAACGAAACTTACATAAAATTTAGCATTTAATGTATTTGACGTTTAATTTGTCCAATTAATTTCAATAAATTAAGCGGCAAGTGCGATTTGCATAATACGTTCATAAACGATTTTATGGCTACTTAATGGCCATTAAAACTTTTGGGTTATATGTACCTACTTTTATTTGTTTTGGGAGAATTCTTCTTAGGCGGTAATTGTTTAAAATAAGTTTTATAATTGGGTCCTTTTTGGGATGAGACTAATTTAAATTAAGGTGGTGCTGTTCCGCGCAAAGAAATTGCTAACGCTTGTGAATATCTCCCACGAGAAACGCAGCGAAGACTTTGAAAGGAAAGGAGTAAACCGCACAACATTCAATAGTTAAGACTCTGGTAGGACAATATGCGATAACATTATGCATATGTATGTAGCAACTTATCATTTGGACTACGCATAAGCTTGATTATATAATCTGCATTGGCTTTCAGGTTTCTTTGGTATGTTTGAGAAAGGTCTGATTTTACGTGTATTATATACGTCGGCGTTGTTGTAGGCAGCTTAAACATGCGCTTAAAGTTGAATCGTTAAACCTTCTCAAATACTTCGACGTATTGGTATCCAAAGACTTGACTAGCATAACACATAGACGTATTTACAGTGGCATAAAACACCCTGAACTTGGAAACAGCATCAATAGCTTTGTTAGAGAAGAAACGACTCCATATGAGGTTAATATCAGTTTTTGTTGCTACAGCCTTTTCCTGCATGTGTGGGAGAAGATCTAAGTTGGATGAAATGAGAAACCCAAAATATCTGTATTTTTTGATAGCTTCAATAACTTCACTTCCAATGTCCATCTTTCATGTGATCCCACTCTGCATTGAAACAACTCGAAAACCATTATTTTTGATTTGGTATTATTTATTTTCAGACTCCAAAGGTCGCAATAACTCTTAAGCATGTTGATCTGCAACTAAAGAGTGTGAGGATTGTCAGTCAGAATGACGATATCGTCAGCATAGAGAAGTACTGTTACTTTTATACCACCAATTTCTATACCACCCGGCAGGGCAACGAAAACATTGTCAAGAGAAACCAGCACGGAAACCTGCCTGAAAAATATTAAGGCGCTCATTTTCTTGTATCCATTGTGTTAGCCTTTGATACAGTTGCAATTTCAGCACAGTGTGCTTAAGACTCCATGGTTTTTATACCCTTTTCTTGTTGCTCAGGAGTTCGAGGCTGTCTAACTTGCTGTTTGCATTTTTATTAAGCTGTTAATAACTGTTTAACCCATTTGATTTCATTCTTTGTTGTGTAAAGGATCGGTTTAATTTATAGGACTAAAGCTATGTTCAGAAGATTGTCAGATCTTACAATATTGTCAGACCTTCCAATGAAAAATGTGTCCCAAATATCTTACGACCTTGGGAACTGACGCCGAATTACCGCAATCGATAACGAGTGAGTGAGTAGGACTCGTGATCGAATGATCGATTAACCTCATTGGGATGATGGCACTCGAAAGCCCACGTATCGAATGAAAATCACATTGTAGTAGAGAAATTCTACTACAACTCACAAAGTGACGTTTTCCCGGTTGATATAAAAGATAGAAAAATATTATGTATTTGCAGTGAAATTTAAGTAAAGAATGGATCTAATGGAATGGATTAACTGGTGGCCCTTCTGCATTTAGCATTCCCGTTAGCTGCTGCCATAGTCGTAGCAAAATTGCTTTTCCCTGTCTGCAGTTCGGCAAAATATTGGCCGTAAAATCGACCAGAATATTTTTTGCAACAAATTAATTTTGTTGAGATTGGACCTTAATAAAAAAAAAGAACTGACACTGTATTAGTAAATTCCCTAAAAAAAATTTGAAACAAAAATAATCACATCTTTGTTGTTTCGCTTGACAGCTCGACAGCACAATAGTGTTCGAGTGAAATTATGCACTGTAACACGTGCTGTCATCTCATATTTCGATACTAAATACTCGATCACAAGAGCGGTAATACCAAATCCTCACATTTCGATAACGAGTTACTCGTTATCGATTGCGGTAATTCGGCCCCTGATAATTTTTGTCTGACAAACTTGTAAGAAAACGCATTGTCACCTCACTGTAAGGCCGCCATTTGACAATGATATTGTCAGGCATCTACCAACCGCGTCAACACTATTTTTACAGATGTTGTTTTGAAGAAACAAGTGCAAATGGCAAATTTATCCGCCAATGCTATGACACAATGTACGCATTGCTCCAACATGTGCGATGTTTCGTCGGAAATTCGATTTCATCGTCCACTTTGCTATCATCGCCCTCTTTGCTGTTGCTCTCACACACATACTATTGATTCACCTCTCCAAATAAATAAAAGAGACGTAGCCTGCAAATGGGTCCTAAAATGTACTGTTTGCATATGATGCCAAATCGTATAACCGGGCAATAAATGCTCTGAAAAAGTTTGCGTACATTTGCGCACACCCAAAACGTTGCAGCTTTGGGAAAAACTCCGCAAAAAGCCCTTAAGTATAAAAAAACATAATGTAATAGCCTTAAAGAAAATAATAAAAGACTACCGATTCTTCAGGCTCTTTCCATATTTGTCAAAGCAGGGTAATCGAGAAAACAATATGAAATAATCGCAGCCACAAATAAGGGATTTTTCCCTTGTTACAGTTTACTGCAAAAAGCCAAAAAAAATTGCTATCCTGTCGATTATATACTGTGACTGAAACATTAGGCACAGTCAATTTCCAGGATTTATTGGACCACACCACACATCAATTACTAATGTTTTTGCAGGATGTAACACACACTTTAAATGAAACCGAATGTAAGTTCTCGAAATAATTACTAAGTGGGGTTGCGACGGATCCCAGCAAATGCAATACAAACTAAAATTCGAAAATTGTTCTGAATCAGACGCTTTTATATTCCAAAGCTTACTTGTTCCCTTGCGGCTGGTTTGTGGTACACAAATCATTTGGCAAAATCCAACTCCATCTACACCCCGATTCTGCCGGCCAATTAGAATAAATTTTGTTAAAGAGGGCACCGGCATTACTAAAAGTGAAGTCAGTTATATTGAGAACAAAATCTAGTCAAAACTGAAGTTTCCAATATTGAGGTAAAACATACATTACATTTTACTATGGTTGATGGAAAAATATGTAATGCAGTAACCGAAACTTCATCAACATAAAAATGTTTTATATGCGGCTCAAATTCAAATCATTTTAATAACTTAACTATGGCAAATACCAGAATTAATGAAAAAGCTATTGAGTTTGGATAGTCAATCTGCACATATCAGGCTTTTTGAAAGTCTTCTACATCTTGCTTATAAACTCCCATTAAAAAAAAGACAACTAAGAACGGCGAGGATATACTATGTTAGATCAGAAAAGTTCAAATTCAAAAAGAATTTAGAAATAAGTTTGGCCTACTAGTGGATTTTTCACGAGCTGGTTTTGGGAACACCAATGACGGTAACACCAGTCGAAGATTTTATAATAACCCGCAAGTTACTGCTGAAATAAGGGGAATTGATTTTCAGTTAATATTTCGTTTCAAAATCATTTTGGATACTATTTCAAGTGAATACAAAAAAAATACCTTAAAATTTTTATTATACTCAATGGATACAGCCAGACTTTATGTCGGGTTATACCCATGGTACGCTATGGCTCCCACCATGCATGAGATATTAATTCATGGGTCTACAATAATTGAAAACGCTCTGCTTCCTATTGGTCAGATTTCTGAAGAAGGAGAAGAAGCCAGAAATAAGCATTTCAGGTAAGTTTATTTATTTTAATTTTAGTCCTATAAATTAATAAAAGGCTAACCAAGTAATAAAAACTTTACATATAGACTCTACCGGCTTAACTACGCAAGAAAGTTCTCTAGGAGAGACTGCAACATCGATATTCTTAATAGATTGCTATTGACTTCTGACCCACTCATAAGTTGTTTCAGAAAGTTAACATTGAAAACAAAAAAGGGATTTTCGAAAGAGATCTTAGAAATGCTTCTCCGTGAGGACTCAAATAAAAATTACGAATTCTTAATGCCTCTGGATGAAGACAAAAATAATGAAAATTCATTTAATGAAGAGTCATGGGCAGAATCAAGCGATTGATTTCACAACGAATACAAAAACAAATTGCGCGTGCAGCACCGTACACGTGATAGAAGTGAAACTTCTTTAAAAATAAGGAACAAGAGAGATTTAGTTTGAGAGATATAGAGAGTGAGAGAGCATCTCAAAAGAAATACAACAATACAAAATTTGCATAATAATATTCTGTTTATTCAATATTTACACTGCAATTGGTTTCTGCTACAATTGGTCATACTAATATTTATGGTTTGTGATAACTAAAATATGAGGTACTATCTAATACCCGCGACTAAGACCGTGTGGAAAGACGTCACATTATACCTTATACCCTTCGCCGGGTTATAAGCCATTGTTGAGTATGTATAAACTTGCAATTTCTTATATTAATTCTTTAAGGCGTCCCTGTAAACAACTTTCCTGGGTTTTCTTTCTGGCTCGGGGACGACCAGGCTATCAGGTGAATTGGCTCTAAGCACGCTATGGGAGAAAGAGACACTCCTCAAATCCACATTGTCCACTTTCAATCGTAAATGGGTTGTTCATGGGGTATTAAAACTTAACCGAAAATTGGAGACGTTTGAACTCAAAGTGGTAGTCTAATGGGATCAGAAGAATCCGGTGATGAAGACAGTTTTTCCCTGTTTGACGCTTGTGGCCTCGATTACGTGTTGGTACAATGTCTTCACCTGCACAGTTTCAGAGGGTTTAGATTGGGCTACAACTTTGAGGTTGAGAATGTGAGGTGGGTTTCCTGGTGGATAGAAGATATAGATAGATTCAGACTTCACATTCTCAGTTTGCAACTTCGTCAGCAAACAATTTTTGATGTTGTTGGCTGAGTCATTTATTTCAGTGCAAATAGCTTTGGAATACTTCACCCATGAACTCCAAACTAATGAATGTTTTGGTACATTATATTCTGTCAAACTAGTCATATCTCCCATAACATCGCAGAGGTTGCTGGGTATATTAATTCTTCCCTCCTCTTTTCATCACCAATATCAGGAAATTAGTTAGAAAACTCCTCTGTCCTCAAGTCATATCGAAGATGGACACATGTACATATATGTTAACTCTCAAGGATAGGTCTTTGACATTAGGCTATCAGGTGGATGACTTGAGACATCCCTTCACTTCATTTGCTGTGTTCCCCGTGGCACAACAAGCTAGGACTGGCTGAAGCCACCAGTCAAAAGCACTGTCGAAGCGTCCTAGTTTCAGTAGCCTCATATCCTCTTCTGAATGACTCGATTCATCCATCATAAACAAATTGTAATTGAAATTAATTTATACTCTTATGTAAAAGTAGATTCGAGTGCACTAAGTTCCTTAAATTTTGTTAAATGTAATTTTGCGGGTTTAAAAGAGTATCTTAATTCTTTCAACTGGGATATTGAATTTGAAAATCTGTGTCTACGCGATATGTATAATAATTTCGTCTCAATAATTAATGTTGGTTTATCCATGTTTGTTCCATGCTCTGTGAGGAAATATGTACAAAACCAGACCATCGTGGTATAATAGGCGACTTTCGCACTTAAAAAACTTAAAAAACAAAGCTTATAAACGATTTAAAGAATCTGGAAACTCCAGTGATAGAGACATTTTTTTTAAGCTGCGCAGAGGTTTTACGGTCTTAAGTACATTTTTATACAACCTTTTCATAAATAGTCATTTTGGTTTTTCATAAATCAAAAAAGGTGTTCCAATGGATTGCCCAAGCAAATGTTCTATTAAAATTGTGTGTCCAATGACACTAAGAACACCGTTGAACTATTTGCGCAGTTTTTTGAATCTGTTTTCTCTCACCCAGTCATTCCTGCTTTACCTGAAATATACGCAATGCCAAAAACTGATTTTGGTGAATTAATTCTTCATATGCAGGATATTGAGACTGCTATCTGTGGCCTTAAGCCGAATCCTAAACCTGGGGTTGATGGTATTCCTGCGATAATTTTAAGAAACTGTTGCAGCGCCATCTGCAAACCTCTGTTAATGATATTTAATTTATCGCTAAAGTCAGGTCAGTGCCTTGAGGAGTGGAAGATCTCGTTTTTGGTGCCTATCATTAAATCTGGTTCCAAAAATGATGTCGAAAATTATAGAGGTATCTGCAAACTTTCAGCTATACCAAAGCTTTTTGAATCCATTGTTAAAAATAAATTAGAGTTCCACATAAAAGAGTATATATCAGAGTTTCAACATGGTTTTGTTTCGGGTCGCTCGACAACATCTAATCTGGTCCACTTTACATCTTTCGCAATTAATGCCGTTGAAAGTGGATGCCAGGTCGACGCCGTATATACTGACTTCAGCAAAGCCTTTGACTCTGTGAACCATGTACTACTAATAAAGAAGCTGGAAAACTTTGGATTTCATTCCGCAATGCTGAACTGGATCTCATCATTTTTAACTGGCAGGTTTCAAAAAGCTTGCCTTGAGAATTGTTACTCAAGATTAATATCTTGCACGTCTGGAGTTCCGCAAGGAAGTCATTTAGGGCCCCTACTGTTTATTGTTTTTATCAATGACATTGTCCATGAATTTGAATTTTGTAATTGTCTACTGTATGCGGATGATCTTAAATTATTCCTCAAAATAAAAAGCTTCGACGATTGTGCAAAAATCCAAATGGACCTTGATAATTTGTCTACTTGGTGTGTTAGTAATTATCTTAAGTTAAATGTTAGTAAATGCACATCTATATCTTTTACTAGATCTCGAATAGAACAACGTTTTAATTACTGTATTGATTCCTTACCTTTAACAAGGGTTGACAAAATTAAGGATCTCGGCGTATTTATTGATACCAAATTAACCTTTGTATCGCATGTCGAGTACATAGTTGCAAAGGCTTATTCCCTGATTGGTTTCATTAAAAGAAACTCCAGAGATTTCTCTGATCCTCATACATTTCTTTCCCTTTTTATTGCCCTAGTCAGGTCAAGGCTTGAATACGCCGATGTTGTGTGGAATCCAAACTATTTATATCTTTGTGATCGTATTGAAAGAGTACAGAGGCGTTTTACAAAATTCATTTTCTTTAAAATGCGTTGGCCCTTTGAGCCTTCTTATAAAGCTAGATGCCAATTATTAGGTATAATGACACTTAGTGCGAGAAGGTATGTACATGACATTATGTTTGTTAGAGATGTGCTATCTTCTAGTATAAATAGTCCTGCACTTCTATCCATGTTACCCATTCATGTTCCTACGAGGATGTTAAGGGATCATCACATCTTTTACAGTGTGGGGCATAGGACAAACTATGGGCAGAATGAGCCAATTTCCAGATGTTTGGAATCATTTAACGAAATCAGTAGACATGTTGATTTTCATATTCCGAGAGAGCGTTTCAAATATATTTTAATTACATTGCTTGCTAGTTAATGTTTTACTTATTCTCCTTATTATCTCTTTCATTTCTATCATGTTATTTATTTATTTATTAATTTTTTTCCGGTAAAGTTTTTTATTGTTGTTTTATTTTTGTATTTCTATTTATTATTATACTTTCGTAATATGTAAGCTAAGCTTGTTGATGAAATAAATAAATTAAATTAAAATATTTCGATCCTCAATACTTTTTTATGAGCCATGGTAGACTCATCCCGCACTATAACTCATTCTCGGAATATGAATCCTGTTTTGTCCACATACTTCATCGATGAAAGTGCTCTCGAAAGACTGGAGATGTTTAATGACTTGGGAGTACTATTTGACAAGAAGCTCTCTTTTAATCCTCATATTGACGCTATTACTAGTAAAGCAAGAAGCCGTCTCGGTCTGGTCATGCGTTTGTCTAAAGAATTCCGGGATCCATATGTGACTAAATTGTTATACTGTTCGACCTGTTTTGGAGTACTGTAGCTGTGTGTGGTGTCCTAATTATAATGTCGCCATAACTAAACTGGAGAGCATTCAAAAAAGATTTTTGTTATTCGCACTTTGTGAGCTTCATTGGTGTCCTGATCGTCGTCTTCCACCGTATGAATGTCGTTTGAAACTTTTACAACTGCAAACACTTAAAAAAAGAAGACAATTGTCAAGCGTTATGTTCTTGTTCCAACTGTTGTCTGGATCTGTTAACTCCCCATACATTTTAAGCAACATAAACATAAATTCGAGAAGGAGAACTACCAGGAACCCTGATTACATCTACCAGCAAACCTCAAGAGTGAATTATGGAGTAGCAGAGCCTATTCATCTAATTTGTTTAATGTTTAATAAATATTTTGATTTAATTGATTTTAATGTATCCAAAGATGTTTTAAAAAGAAAATTGTTAAATTTAATCTAATGTTCTCAAATTTCTTGTTCTGTATTGTATTTATGTAATAGAATGTATAAATCAAATATCAACTGAGATATTCTCTGTAGTTGGAATAAATAAATAAAATAAATTAAATTAACTTTGGCTTAGGTTGAGAAGCTGTATGAAGGTAGAGTGACCCGTCATGTGTGCTTTGACAAGCCTCCGGCAGTATAATTTGTCATGAAAGAGCTTCTCAATTCGTCGTTCGTAGTCGGCAATAAATTGTAGTTGCCTTCCATTCGTGCGAAAAATGTAACACGCAGAACATGAATGGTTGCGAGAAGCTAGGCCTTGGCCCATCCCGAGCTGTAGCGCCAGCTGACTACGGTTGCGCATTACTATTAATGGCCAAACTTTGGCGCCCTGTATCTTGGCCCACAGTTATAATTTTGAAAAACATTAAAATACGTGTTTAAATGTTTTTGTTCTAGAATATACCAGTTCCAAAATCCACCAATTCCAAAACCCAATCTAATTTTTTTTTCTCATACAAACTTGAATACCCTGCAAAACCCTATAGATGCTGAATTTTGAAATATTGCTTCTTAGTGGTTGTCTACGCCACAAAAGGAAACTATTGTGCAAAATTCATGTTTCTAGCAACAGCGGTTTAGACTGTGCGTCAATTCTGGGTCAGTCAGGACAAACCCTTTTATATAGATATGTAGGTATATAGATATATGTAGATATGTCCATGATTCAATATTTTCAAGATAACGTGAAAAAAATACATCTATTGTAGTTCCGGATTTTGTTGTTAATTCGTTGGAATTGTTATTTATGTACAAAATAAATTTTTCGCGAAGAAAGTTAGTGGTAAACAATCATTTGATGCAAAATTTACGTCACCTATAAAGTCGGCAACATGAAACAACACTAGGCGCCTTTCTGCGAAAATGTATAGCTCGCTTTCTCCTTCTCTCTAAGTTATATCTTTTTTCTCTATCATTAACGAAATATGCTTAAACGTGAACGTGATGCGTTTTTAAAATTGTACTCTCAATTCTCGTCTAATTATCGAATCGTCGATTACGAAGATTCACTTCAAGAATGAAAATGAAGGAAACTGACAACTTTCGGTCACCCATAAAGTCTGCAACACGAAAAAGGCAAATTGGTCGCCCAGACTTTGCATACCCACTAGGCGCATTTCTGTGAAAATGTATAGCTCTTTCTCCTTCTTTCTACTTTATACCTATCTTTTTTCTCTCTCATGTAACGAAATTTGTCTAATCGTGACGCGTCCTTGAAATTTCACTCTCAATTCTCGTCCAATTATTATCGAACCGCCGCCTCAGAAGTTTCACTTCAAAAAACTGCTTGAATAATACAATTGAGTGTCTTTGCACTGAGACCGACCACCCGCTATTAAAAACAGTGGGTTTCGCCCAAAATATTACGAATTAAACAACTTTTTCTACACAAAAACGTTGGTATTTCATATTCGTGCTAAAGTTTTGTCGCTTGAAATTTGGACGGTTTGCTCTTCTTTTGCGTTTTTTTTTCCCAAGAGTGCAGTAATCAAACTTCTTTTGTTATTTTCTTATAGCTGTTACATATGGTTATAAAAATAATAAAACTTATTCACCTACATCAACAGCAACAAAAAGTTAAAAGGTAAAATTCCGTGCTATAGTTTTGTCCGACACTATATATGGACCGTCATTAATCAACATTTCTTCATCGAAATATTTATTTCTTATACCTTCAGAAATATATTTTCGCAACATGTATATATGCATATATTTAAAACACTATAAGTGTTTCTTCCAACAAATACATAAAACATTATATGCGTACCTGCAATTCGCCCGCTACTAATGGTGTTAACGCTCCTATAGCTGCCAAACGAATAACCAGAAGAGTTTGAAAAATCACATTCCTTGTGACAATCTCCTGTACTATTTTCCGTGCACCCTGCAAGAAACAGAAAAAAAGAAAATTTAAATCCAACACCGCTTAAATGACTAGGTACTTTTGATCATTTTTAAGTTTTTTGGTTCACAATAGTTCCTTTTACTTTTTAACATTTGTACTTTTACGCTCAATATAAGTTAATTTTAAATAATATTTCCTATCGAAACAGTTTACATTTTTCACTCACCGGTCACTCATTTGCCTGACATAACTTGTTAAAATTCTAAATCGCAAATACTGGCATACATTGGGCGAAATTATTACGTACATATACATATGTGCAAAGTAACAGCAATGGGATGTGATGTAAAGATCGTTTTTGTTTTTTGGTTTTTTCTGCATGAACATACGTATATATGTATTATATGTAAATACATACAGTGGTGTTCACATAAAAAGTAAACCCTCTAATTTGGACTAATTATTTTCTGCGGATTATGAGGATACTTTTTTCCAAACTGATTAGCGTTTCTACACTTTTTGCAGAAAAATAAAATGCATTTAAAAACAACAATTTAACATAGGAAAAAAGTTTAAGGAACTTAGAAACTATTTAGTTGTTAAATAGGACAGTCAAATGAAAATGAAAAAAAAAGGTGAAAAAATAAGAATTATTCCTAAAATTAAGTAGGATATCCCTTGCTCCTCGTAACTTCCTGACAACATTTTGGTTCACTCTCGACTAAGCTTTTACATCTTTTGTAAGAGATAGTTTCCCAAGCTGACAATAAGTTTGCCAAAGTTTTTCTATTTTTTTTTTGGATTGGAGTCCTCAAAGACAATTCAACATGATGTCGAAGATTCTTCCTCGGTTCAGATAATCAGCCAAGCATGGAAATTTGCCGCTCTGAAAGCCGATCCTCCACTAACCCCATTCATGCCTTAAGGGGTTAGGTGGGTTTCAAAATTTCAAAAAATGTTTTTTTTTTTTTTTTTATCTTATTAAATAGTACAATATATCTAGAATATGCTCCCAACATTTCAAATCGATCAGAGTAAAATTCTAAGAGATAGGCGCTACGGAAGTTCCGCCCGTCAGGCCACGTCAGACTGGCGCGCCGCACTTCAATCGCGTTTTTCTCGAAACTCTATTTTCGAAATCGGTAGTCAAGATTTCTCAAAAAGTTATGAACCGATCTTATTGAAATTTTGCACACTTGTTCAGAATAACATTATCTAGAACCTGAACCTTTTTTTTATTTTATCACAATTTATTTTATTAGGCAAAATGTAGTGAAAATTCGACAAAAAATGGATTTTTTTGTTCACAACTCCGCCAAAAATTCTAATTTCAAGTTTTTGTTTTTTCCTCCGTTCAAGTTCAAGCTTTATATATCTACAAAAAGAAAAAAAATGAACCAGTCCTGAGTTATCTTGACTACGCCGGGAGACCTTTTTTTTGAGACGTCAAGGGAAATGAGGTCCCACTGGCTGAATTTTCCAAATTTTTAAATAAAAATTTTACAAACTACTTGTTAAATATGTATCTTTGATATGAAAAATTGTTTGAATGAAATATTTCAGTTGATATATTTAAAAAAAAATCAGTAAAAATACGCTTTTTTTTGCCCTCGAAACCCACCCTTAAGTCATTATTTCGATAAATGTCCATGATATTGGCACAGAATCGTCCGTATATGCCTCAATGAAGAGTTATATGCTATCTATGCTTACAGTACTAAGTTTAGTTTTCAAAATTAAAGCTTTGGGTCGCGGATAGAGGCTAACAGTGGAAGAAAAGGCAAAAATTCTCATGCTCTCAAAGAAAAATGTTATTATAATTGACAAATTGCTATAAAAATAGCAGGATCTGCAAATGTCCTTGATTACATAATCGATTTCGGTAAGTCATATGTGGATAAAAAGACAAAGGTGCGCCAAAAAAAAGGTGTCGCAACTCCAAAACAAAAATTATGTGCTGATTTTCGTCGATTAGAATATCATTTAAGCCTCTTTCCACATCACATAGCTTTAATGACAAAAACTGTATTTGCTGCTACTGTAAACATGAATAGTTCTAGAATGTGAAATTGCTAAAAAATTAACAAAAATTCTTAACAGATTTTTTAACAACTAACAAGCGCCTCTTTATTTCTTTTCCATTTAAGTCTTTTTTTTTAATTATTCCTTGATTAACAAAAAATACTGTTTTCTATTACTGACACTATACCAAACACCGAAAAATTACGTTACTTGCCAGTGTTGTTACACTGCCCCTATGTATTTATATTAATTTCGCTCAGCGTACAACATCATCCCTCCTCATTTCACTTGCACAGCTAATTTCGTGCGACCCTTCAACTCGAAAACGAAACCTTATTTGATCGTCTCGTCTGCATGTACTTAAGGAACTTTCTCGTCCACGCGCTCACCAGTACGGGAGTACCACAAACAATACCATCTGGATAGCCTTCGAACTGGAGTGGTGCAATGATATTGAAATCAGCATATCCAGCTCAGTTCAAGTATGTATCGTGTTCTTTCAATCGCCCACAGCGCAGTAACGATGAGAGTATCACCGGAACTGCATGTATGTACGTATATTGATTCTGCACTTCTTAACAACATTCGATCTCGATTCAAGGAACTTGACTTTGCACGAATACACAACCTACAGCAAGGGACCTTCCGAGTAGCGGAAACGGTAACATTTTTCGAATCGATTGCTATAAAGCATAGAACATGGTAAACAAAACCTTAAATTGCTTTACAAGTGGTGCAATTGTAATTTCAATGTTTGTCCCAGGATGAGAGAGGGAGCTCCTCTGTCCTTCAACTACGGATATAGATTTATTTCTTATTTTAACTATCGGCGGGAGATATCCAAGGAAAAAGCTGTGCTATGCAGGGTACTTTTGTTTTCTAATCGAGTGGGGTGCAAACTGTAGATAATATTGTACATCCTTCTGTGTAAGAAGTTCAAAAGGTGTAAGTATCGTATAATCTTAAATACTTAATACTGTTAGGTCGCTTGGGAGGTCTATTGACGTTGATAATTCTGTCTGTGGAAGCTCTAAGCAACTATTGGGAAAAATATTCCAAGGGCTATTTAAAGAACCCTAGCTATCACGTCCAGCTTTCATTTAATCTAAGTAAAGTAAACTAACCATAGAAACATAGAACAAGTGGTTGCGAAAAACCCTCCCCTCATGGAGCTGACCTCTTCGGGTTGGGGTGCTTAAATAGTTGATCTGTCAACTCAGTCATTGCTAACGAGGCGCAACCCCTAATGATGACAAGACGGAGTAAGATGGCCTCGGATATTGCCAAGCCTGCTATGCCAGGGCGCCCTCGGAGCCAAGCCTAGAGGTGCGAGCGTCTGGTGGTCTCCTTGTCCGGGTCGACAGCCGGCCGGGTTTAATCCGAAACGACTACGGGCTTCCCGCAAATGGTCTCGCAAACCATTACGGGGGTCAAAAGGGGAATGCGCTATGCTCCGATTGGGGCATAAGTGGACTTTCGGCTTTTTGACAACGGAATCGACTTAGAATAGACACAAGGAACGCTTGTTGGGGACGATACTTAATTTCGATTTACTGTAGTTGGTATCTCCTCCACAAATCAAAGAGGTTCTAGAACTGTGGTCCTTAC
Organism: Matsumyia berberina; assembly: GCA_917880715.2. Lineage (NCBI taxonomy): Eukaryota > Metazoa > Arthropoda > Insecta > Diptera > Syrphidae > Matsumyia > Matsumyia berberina. The sequence goes on from OU862870.1 coordinate 94,966,273, forward strand.
GGATGGGTGGAAACACTTCATGTCAGGAGAAGCACCTTTATTGTCTTCTCAGGCGGGAGTGGGGATACGCGCAGGTACCAGGATGGCAGTCAGGATACCATTAGGAAGGAGAGTTGCGATGCTTAAGCTTGAAAGGTCAACTCTGGCTCTGGTGCAGGTATATGCGTTGAATCTGGAGTCGGAGTATGCAGCTTTCTTGGATGAAGTAGAACTTCGTGTTGTGCAAATTGTATCTCAACGATAAAGAACCTGTCCTACCAAAGCGTAAACCAAGGCTGGTAACACGTATTCTGTGGGAGAGTTTGTAGGACCATGAGATACGGGAGAAGTTTGCACGGCCGGTATCCGAAAGGTTTGAACACATTCCAACTGTTCTGCCAAATATAGCCTCTTCGGTGAAAGAGTACACATATGTGGACTTAGATTTTCGTTCTCTTCTAAATGTTTTGAAGCCTTTTTTTTATTGTATTATTATTGGAGTCCAAAGAGAACGTATTAGTTCTCTTAAAAACATATACCCTTAAATCGTCTCTAATTATTTTGGCGCGTTTTTTGAAAAGTGAATTACAACGATGTCACGTCGGAAGGCTTCTCTCCTTGGTAAGTTAAAAACTAAAGTTAATAACTCGATTTGTTATTCAAAATTTATTAAATTGTGAAGTGGACGTACGGTTGAATCTGTGAGTTGCAAAACTTATCAAGTTAACTTCAGTTTTTAAGAGTTATTTTCATCTAAACAGTGGGTACACATATGTGTACTTTGGGTATTTGCACAAGAAAAACCTTCCGCCACCTTCTTTTGCTTAGTCCACGTATGTGTATTTCGGACATTTCGACATATAAAAATGTCAACTGTATTTCTCGATTTTTTTATATCTTCAACTCAATTTGTTACTCACAAATTTCAATCTGAAATCGTAGATCTTACCAAAAAGCTCACTGATGCAGAGCTAGAAAAATTTTTGAACGACAGTGATGCAGACCTCTCTGATAACGATGATGATTATTTTGAATGCATAATAAATGAAGTATTTGAAGATGAAGAAGCAGAAGATGATGCTGTTCAAAGTCAGGATATCAACGATATCGAAGAAACTTTGGAGCCATCACTTGAAAATTCAAAAATGGAAACATCGGCTGAGGAGCTTGAAAATGATCCTGAACGACGGAGAACTATGAAATGGCTTAAGAAAAGGTAAAACAAGAACAAAAAAGTAGTTGTTCTTTATTAGTTTTGTTTTTTTACTCTAAGATTTCTGCTCCGAGATATTGATCAAGATCAATTAATGCCCGATGACAAATTCTTTCGTTTTTTTTTACTTATAGCTATAAGTATTTTTTTCTAAGATTCTGTGGTAACAATAAAATTTGAAAAGAGACTAAAAATAAATCTATTTGTTTTTACTCTGTATCAATTATCTATTTACCGTAGTCCACATATGTGTACCATCTAAAACTAATAGTTACAAATAAAAAATATATATTTTTTTAATCAAAATCAACTAATTAGCCAATATTTAGCAAGAAACAAAAGAAAAACTGAATTATTTCGACATCGTTTGTGGACGGGATGGAAGAGGATAGAGGAAGAATGACGATTGTTTTCAACAGAACTTATTGCCTCTCCAGGTGATGTTTGCGGAGTGAAGCGGCTCGGAGGGGCGAATTGTGGTGAGAAAACAACTGCGTGGTTTAAAATACCCAGCTTCTCACAACCCGTACATGGAGGCACGAAGAACTTTCAAATTAGCTGTTAAAGCAGCTAAGGAGCAGCCTTAGAAGGAGTTCGGTGAGAAATTGGACTGTGATCACAGATCTGCAAGCAAGGTGTTCTGGCAGACCATCTGCAGCGCCGTCACAGAGGATAGTAGTTTAATATCTTCGAAGGAGTTAAATTTAAATTCCGATGAGAATGACATCTTGCGCAGATGGGATGAGCAGCTGCTTAATCCGGAATAGGGCAATGAGGATAGCAAAACCAATGTTTTTGAAAGGGACGGAGAATAGTCCCACCGCAGAGGAGGTGAATTTGGCGATTAAAGCGCTAAATGTCAGCAAATCTGCTAGTGCAAAGAGGCAGTAAAATGGATCTCTTGTGCTTGAAAATGCGGTGAAACACCTAGCGATTGGCGAACTGTGAAAGCTGATGGCGACTCTACTGCGAAGGCATAACACTGGCAGTATAGCGTCTTGGCTTGAAGAGTTGATTGAGCGAACACTGAGTATGACATTAGGGCATTCGAAAAAATTCCTGTGAATTAAGCAATGACAAAAGAAAAACACCACAAATGTCCCCAGCTAGCCTGGACACCACCCTTGGACGCCTATGAAAAACTTAACGAAACCTGAGTTTCAAACCACTGTACCTCGCTCGCGATGTGTGTATAGCATTATAAGGGTATTCATATCCCCTTGATCCGCGTGTGGATTATAAAAAAAAAAAAAAGAAAGGGGATAAGAGGGATTGCTCTAATTATAGGGGTATATCTCTATTAAAGGCCCAACCATAATGAACTTTAGTGGGATTAACCTTATGTCAAAACCGAACGAAAAGCCCACTCAATTCCTGTCAAACGTTTATGTTACCCATAATAGGCTTAAGCAAACTTAATTATCTGTCAAATTGTTTTCATTCACAAAGACATATATTTTGTCCCACACTCGAAATTAAAATATTTAAAAAGTCGAATTCGCCAACTTCCACTGCCATCGTTATTTTTTAATTTATTTTTTTTTTGTTTTTTTGTTTTTGTCTCAATTGTCAAATTTCCGTACGGAATATCCCATTTCATTGAGACATTCCGTACGCCCAGAAAAGTCAACGAAAACTTAACGAAACAGTGAATAATCCCATTATGGGTAGGGCATACTATTTGTATGTAATGGGACATTTCATTAAGCTGGCGTAAGCTCACATAAGTCTATTATGGTTGGGCCTTAAGTCTCCCCGGAAAAGACTTTGCTTAGGTGTTGGAAAAGCGTTCCAGAGCTGTGGTCGAGTCCAGGTTGGGCGACGAGCAGTGCGGCTTTCTTCCAGGTAGAAGCACAACCGACCAGCTGTTCACTCTCAGAATGGTACTCGAGAAGGCCTGGGAATATGCCAAACCTAGCTACAGTTGTTTTGTGGATTTGGAGAAAGCACATGATCGGGTCCCTCGAGGTAAACTCTGGAGTGTATTGCAGGAGTACGAAATTGACTGTTCTCTTCTGAGGGCCATTCAATCTCTGTGCACAAACTTTAAGAGCTGCGTTCGGGTGAACGGCGTTAGGTCGACATCTTTCACTGTGGACGTTGGACTTCACCAAGCGAGAACGCAGGCTTCTCTCCTCACCTCTCCTTTTCATAGTGTATATGGATTGGATGTTACAGAGCAGCCGTGGTGGGAGATGGTTCGAATTGGGAGATTTAAGGTTAAGTTATCTGGTTTTCGCCGATGACTTTGTCATCCTTACGTCCACCGAGACCGAACTCCAGCGCGCACAAGATAGGTTCATTGCCGCCTGTGTTGAAGCTGGGATGAAGATAAACGTGAAGAAATCAGAGGTAATAGTAATTTCCAGAACACCTGTTCAATGCACTCTGCATGTTAGTGGAGTCCCATTGAAACAGGTGGAGAAGTTTAAGTATCTCGGGGTCCTATTCACGAGTGTTGATATGAACAAAACTGAATTATCCTGTAGGATTGGTCAGGCTGGAGCAATTGTGAGATAGCTTGGTCAATCTTCTATCACGAGGGCCGAACTTGGCATCGGAGCTGACGCAGGGACATAAGTCCCCGGGACATAACTCCCAACTTTTTTTTTTGGGACTTATGTCTCACCTAAGTGGGACATAAGTCCCACATTGAGTTAGGGACTTATGTCCCACCCCACCGAGACATAAGTCCCAAATTTTTTCGTCGAAAATGGGACATAAGTCCCACATTGAGTTAGGGACTTATGTCCCACCCCACCGAGACATAAGTCCCAAATTTTTTCGTCGAAAATGGGACATAAGTCCCAAATTTTCGGAGAGTTGATATTTATTCATAATAAAAACTTTTTGGATTTCTAATAGGCAACGGAACCCCTCTTTTCCACTATATGTACATACGATGGTTCTTTATAATACAAGAAAATGTAACTCTGTTATCTTGGTCCAATTTTCCCATTACTTACAATTACCACTAAAATATAATTTTGGTTTCTTTTTTTTTTTATTTATTTAGCCCATGCGGAACATGTAAATAGCTACATAGCTGCATTCAATTAAATTTTTTATAATGCAGCTAATAAGAAAAGACATTAAACAAATTCTAGTTTTTGAGAATTTGAGAAAAGAAACTTCTCAAATTCTCAAAAACTAGAATTTTATAAGTTTCTTTTCTCAAATTCTCAAAATCTAGAATTGTTTTAATGTCTTTTCTTATTAGCTGCATGAAATGAATGCAGCTATGTAGCTTTTTACATGTTGCGCATGGGCTATGTGAACAATTAATAATATACTACATCCACACGATAGAAGAACATTAAACGTGCCATCGATAAAAAAAGTGTCCCTCTGATTGAGGCAATGTTTGAAATAATTCAACGACTTTAGATACTAGCTTTGTAAAAAAATATAATATAGTAACTAACTAAGAAATCAATTATTGAAAGGTTTCCATTATTTTTCGCAAATTGCTAGTAACTGTATTTTAGTTGTAATTGTAAGTAATGCGAAAAACTAAACCAAAATAACAGAGCAAAGAACCGGTTTGACTAGTTATAGTCGAATTCCCTAAGCTTTTAAAAAAAAAATATGTTAGGTGGGACATAAGTCCCAACATTTTTCGTTGGGACTTATGTCCCGGGGACTTATGTCCCTGCGCCATCGGAGCTATGCTATCGGTCTTCAGTTTGGTCTTTTTTCTGACCCTCACCTATGGTCATGAGGTTTCGGTAATGACCGAAAGAATAAGATCGCGGATACAAGCTGCCGAAATGAGATTTCCTGATTCTATTGCTGGTGTGACTCGCCGAGATCGAGTCGAAACACCAAAGAACGCAAGGCACTCAATATCGAGCAGCTACTTCTTCGAACGGAGAGGTCCATACTTCGATGGTTTGGGCACGTCAAACGCATGTCCCCAACTCGGTTTCCAAGAGGTGCCATGGAATCCGTGTCATCAGGTAAGCGTCCTGGGAAGACCTAGGATGAGATGGCTGGACCAAGTCCGAAATCTAACCTCTACTCGTATGGGGATGGCCCCTGATGATTTAAAGTCGATGGTGGAAGATCGGGAAATGTGGAGAGTCCACTTAAGCTCCCTAAACCCGCGACCCTCATAGTGTATAAGCGGGCCATTGGAAGATGATGATGATGATGAGTCAAGCATAGTCGATACTGCTCGATGTGTAGAAAAGGTATATGGACGCATTCTGTCCCACGACACACACACATCGAAATAATTGAATTTAAAAAATCGCTGTGGTCTCTGAAACCGGTGGTAGGTGGTTAAAGGTTAAAATTCCAATTAAAAATGATTTGTTTTTCTCAAAGAGGAACGCGGTACAAACTATGATAAATACTTTAAAGAGGTATAAACAATTGTTTAAAATTATTTATCGGGCATTTTTTCAAAGGAGGCCTCCCTGGCAAGGATTAGTGTTTAAAGACAAAAAAAAAAACATAAGTATTCTAGGGTTATATGTATAGAAGATTGTTTCCATTGCTGTGGCCCAGTGGTTAGTGCGTTGGACTGCTGTGCAAATTACGTGGGTTCAAGTTCCAGTCATGTCCACCGAACGTTTTTCGTGGCACCATCTCTCGTCGGGGAATAATAAACATCTGGGAGTATAATTTGTCATGAAAAGCTTCTTAATTCGCTGTTCGGATTCGGCAATAAATCGAAGGTCCCTTCCATTCAAGCGAAAAATGTAATATGCACAACATGAATGGTTGCGAGAAACTAGACCTTGGCTCATCCGGAGCTGTAGCGGAAATGTGATTTCTTTTCTTTCCACCTAGATAGAGGAAGTATTGTCCTATTGTCCTAAAATCGCGCGATTTGTTAGTTTTATTTTCTCAAATTCTCAAAAACTAGAATTTTATAAGTTTCTTTTCTCAAATTCTCAAAAACTAGAATTTTTTTAATGTATTTTCTTATTAGCTGCATTATAAAAAATGAAATGAATGCAGCTATGAAGCTACATATTTACATGTTCCGCATGGGCAATTAATAATTGCCTACATACACATGATGGAAGAACCTTAAATGTGCCATCAATTAAAAGCATTGTTCTGATGAAAGGTTTGCATTGTTTTTCGCAAATTTCTAGTAATTGTATTTCAGGGGTAATTTAATTGTAAGTAAAGGTAAAAATTGGAAATCCACAAAATTTTTATTGTAAATAGATAGATACCAACTCTCCAAAAATTTGGGACTTATGTCCCATTTTCGACGAAAAAATTTGGGACTTAAGTCTCGATGGGGTGGGACATAAGTCCCTAACTAGATTTGGGACTTATGTCCCACTTAGGTGAGACATAAGTCCCAAAAAAAAAAGTTGGGAGTTATGTCCCGGGGACTTATGTCCCTGCGCCCTCCGACACATGGGAAACAGGCTGTTTGGAGAACTGACTGACCTAACAGAAGTACCGATAACGAGCATACTCGACTTCATTAAGAGTACAGGGTGGTTTGATAGACCACCCATCTAGTACCCAAGGTTGGAACGTGGTCCACAACATAAAGCGGAACACAATGGACCAGTAGGTCTCCGTGAGCCTCATTGGACTGGGCACTTTCCCCATAACCTAACCTAACCTAACTGTATGGTAATTTCTGTAATTGTTAGCCACATTTTTTGTATTGGTCAAAAAATATTTCTACTACTACTCGAAGACAATCCGAACAAGCAATAATTTTTTTTAAAGTGGGATATTTTTCGAAGCCGCACATATGATCACAAACTTGCGCTACGTTTTTTTTTAAATTTAAAAAAGGGCGATCTATTATAATTGATACATGTAATGTTTAAGGGATTACGGTGAACCCACCGGGAGCCTTTGTGATAGAAGTGCTTTATAATACTTCCTTCGTCTGTTCTTCTCCACAAACCGAATACGTTTTGGGCCAAACGTCATACAGTCGACTCTGCTTATCTAAACTACGCTTAACAGAAACACAACATTTATAACGGACCATTTCCTGATATTTTCCATATAAATAACTCCGCTAAACTTAAACCCGCTTAACCGAGAAAATAACTATGTCCGAATTTAATAACTTATACTATATATGTCAGTTCCACATAACTGACATATACATATACATAGTTGTGCCAATCAATAAAAGTTTTTTTTTATTCAACTTGACATTTTTTGATTTTTTTTACTTGTTCTTCTGTTTCTATTCTGCTTTAATAAAATATTTATCTTGTAATCAAAATTATTGGTACTTCTTGGATATTTAGATTGGATAAGTGAAATTGTTTTTCAGTTATCCGAACTCCGGTTAAGTTCAACATTTTGCCAGTTGGCCAAAGTTCGCGAAAATACCGCTTAAATGAAAAAACAGTTGCGGCAAGTTGCTGTTTAAGTTCAGCGGAGTTCACAATATTTTTTTATCTGCGTAACGATGTCTGTTTGGAAATTTATGCAGAATCAGAACAAATGAATTTCTTGTGTGTGCCCGTAAGTTCCTAAACAAATGTATGTATGCAAAATAAAAATTGATTAAGTTCTTAAACAAATTTATGCAGAATAAAAATTAAGTCCCTTTCCAATTGAAAATGTCTTCTTTTTTAAAATTTATTCGAATACATACTAACAGTCAAAACTTACTGATACGCGAACACATACATACAAAATTCTCAAAAACTATCAAGGAAGGTAGGAATAATCTATATACTTATGTATTCAAACAAAATTTTAATGGAGTTATCTTCCTTTCATCTGTATAAAATATGTATTTCACATTTCCCTAGTGGGTTCAGGCTTCTAACTTTAACAAATCCACATGGAAGTTAGTTATGAAAGGATTAAAATAGATAAGATCTTATAAGCCTATCACTCTCCTTCGGTTAGATAATATCCTCCTAGATAAATGATTCTTTACTATTTCAATAGGGATCATTCAACGTCCTTTATAAACAACAAAAACACCACATTGGAAACCCATAAAATATTTTTTTTTCTGTATTTTTCTTTAGACAATCATCAAAGTGATTTCCTTTTTAAGATACAAAAGTGTGACAGTGTACACAATATGAAATCGCCAACAGGACTAACGGGCTTACTATCATCAAACACAAAAGAACATTATTTTCAATTCCCTTCGTTTGGTCTCTTTAAATTGAATTTTTTTAACACTTTTTTTTTTATAGAGTCTTATATAAATCTAAAGGAGACTATATGAGCAGATTTACTCCCCAAAGCCGAGTGGTATAGGCGAAACATTGAAAATCACTTTCTTTTTTAATGATCCAGTGTGAGCGGTTGACTACGATCAGTCTCATAGTCTTATCGGAGACAGAATAGCAAATTGCTAACACTATTTGCAGTCTGTTCGCAACAAAAAGTAGACGAAAGGACAACGCAGTGTTACAAAATTCTGGTAATTATTAAATACCAATAATTCCCAATCTTCCCTCTCAAGAAGATTTTCAAGGCCATCAATGCACGTAACATTCCTGGAATCTCCAGAGTTCCTTTATGAGCATTAAATGGTACTTATTAAATTTGTTTACACATGCATACAAACATGTGTACGTATAGGACCTGATAAACAATTGACACGCGTGGTTGACACCCTGCCAAACAATTGACACATATGTATGTATAGGACCTGACAAACAATTGACACGCGAAAATGCAAAAAAAGAGACGAAAGGGGAGGGGAGTGGCGAGTTGAACGAAAAAGTTGGCGAATGTGACTATTTAGTATTATGGTTAGCGGATCAATCAAATTTAGTTCGCCACAAACGTCAAAAAATTGGTGGACTCTGATTTCAGCTTAGCTAAACTTCTGTCAGAATCCGTCGAATAAAAATATTCGGTGAAAAGTAAGGCTCGATAAAGAAGGACTTATGCTCAGTTTCACAGTGAGAGTTTAATCTGAATTTTAACTAAACCTGAACGAAAGTTTAAACTTTTGGTTTAACTCGTTCGGTTGCACAGTGTAAATTAATCACCTGTGACACTGAACTTAACTTCCGCTCTCACATCGACAGCATAATTAACAGAGCTAACTCAGCACTCGGCTTTGTCAAACGTTGGTCGAAAGAATTTTCCAACCCCTACGTCACAAAATCCCTATACATGACCTTCGTTAGACCGCTCCTTGAATATGTCAGTCAGGTCTGGTCACCTTACCATCAAATCCATATTCAGAGAATCGAAGTTTGGGTTGGGATGACCCTTTTAATCTACCCCCCTACATGAACACACTCAAATTGTTAGGCAAGCAGTCCTTAAACGCACGTCGCGACGAGGCTGATATACTGTTTGTTCATCATCATCATCATCATTAACTGGAGCCATTGATTGCCCTCATCTTCTCCAAAAGATCTCCCTTAACATTAATCCCCACCGTTTACGATCAGTCCCCCCCTCTCACCGCACGGAATATGGTCAACAACCTCTAACTAGAATGCTTACAAACGCAAATAAGTTTCCTCACATCTTCGACCTATATTTTAGTAAATCCTCCCTGAGACATTCCCTGCGCAACCTACCTTGGTAAAACAACAGCTCTCCTCCCCTGTCCTTAATCTTTAGTTTATAGTTTAGTTTTAAGTCTTACCTTCTTGACCAATTGTTACCCTTAAATGATAGTTTAGAATTAAATTTTACTTTCTTCTTCCCTTTGAAATGCCAAATTATAATATTATTGATTCAGTTTGTTTTCTGCTTATCGAGGAAATGAAAGAAATGGAAATAAAAATGTATAAAAATATCGTGGTAATAAAAAAAAAGTCTTTCCGTTGTGATACGTCCTTAATGAATCCGTTTTCTCTCCCCACTCTCGCAGCTGTTACGAAATTTTCCTCGTCACTTACTTAAAAGTGCAATTCATCAATAGCGACCTCGGTTATAACGACCCTTTTGGTTATAGAACCCTTTTCGTGGTAATTTTTTGTCGTGAAATTCGGAAACAACGACCGAAATTAAAACAAAACCGAAGGATTTTCGCTTACTTTTGCCTCATTTTTGTGTTTCACGTTTATATGTAGACAGAACACAATTATGTTTGATTGCATCTGGAGTTTATTTTCTTTGATTTTTCTTTTCCAAACTTGAAAAGATTATCAAAGGTCAAATTATTATCTTTGAAATAAAATACTTTCGTTTAAATGCGCACTGGTTTGATGCCGTACGAAATGTCAAAAAAGACCTCGAAATGGTTATGTCTCTGAGTTCTACATGTTAAACGGTAGAATGAAGTCGTTTAAGCTAAACAACGAGTTAAACTCCACTTTGGGTTTAAACGAGACCCTGAAACCGAAAAAATTGTTAAACGAAAGTTTAAACTCTCGCTGTGAAACTGGGCACAAATGACTTGAATTATGTACATTTAAAGTTGAAAAGGACTATGCTGAAAATTGCATAGAAAGTTCTCACTTTTAATCTTTAATTCGATTAAGATAATTCCAGAAAGAAAGAATACTTTGTCGACAAAATCAAAGAATCACTACTTCACTAATAATATTATAAAAGTGAAACGTTGTCCGTTTGTTTGTTCGTTTCTTTGTGTGTTTGTTTGTTTGTTTGGATTTTAGCTATGCGAAAACTACTAAACCAATCAACCTTAAATTTTGCACACAGAATGGTTGTACCTCTGGTCATATAAAAGGCTATTATATAGGGTATTATTATTAGCTTATAGGGTATTATAACGCTATCTTATTCAAGAGCTGAGCAGTTAACAAAAACGTGGAGCAAGTCAGAAGAAATTCCTTGCCGCACACGAAAAGATATTTTCTCCGTAGTGAGACACATCGCTCGATGATCGTGTGTGTTGTTTTTGTTTTGCCCAGTTTTACAAGGGTTGTTTTTCGTTTCCTTTTCTTCCTTTCCTTTCTTCTTTTTTTCGAGCCAGCCGGTTTATTCATATGCGCAATTGTCTACAAATTTTTCGTGGCAATTTTTTTAATGGATTCTCTTTTTGGGTAGATAAAGGAATAGCGCGCCGACGCGACGCGACAGGCTGAGTATGGGATTGTGTGCGCTTTATGTAGGTATAATATTGCCAGTTGCGGGAGGGGAATTTTTGATTTGATTTTGTTTAACGAATCCATACTATCCATACTAATATTATAAATGCGAAAGTGTCTCTGTCTGCTACGTTTTCACGGCTAAACCGCTGAACCGATTTCGATGAAATTTGGTACGGAGATAGCTTAAGCCTAGGGAATACATTTTTAAAATCCGCCCATTTTTCGAAAAACTCACTTTTTTGAGTAATTTTACAAGGAACTCGGAAAGACTTACTAAAGAAAACGTGTAAATATTAATTTACTCTACAATTAATACTAACATTATGTATAGCCACGCTTACTTTCCAGGAGCGCTTTCCTTAAAATAACTGTTTTTAGTCGATTTCCTTAGAATACCAGTTCTTACGAACACTGACTTATCAACGCCTAGAAATCTGAAATTTTGCACAGAGGTTCCCTTTATCATGTTTACAAGGAATAAGGAAGGACATTTCGAAATTCGGCTTCTACAGGGTGTTATAGATTTTATGAAAAAAAAAATTTAAATTGGATTTTGGAATTGAAATTCTAGAACAGAACAGAACAGGTGATTTACCGTTTTTCAAAATTATAACTGTGTGCCAAGATACAGGGCGTTAAAGTTTGGCTGTTTATAGTAATGCGCAACCGTAGTCAGCGGCACATATCGTTTCGTGGTCGTTTGTTCTTTTTGTTTTGCTCAGTTGAACAAGGATAGTTTTTTTTATTTTTTTTAGTTGCTGTTTTTCCTCACTCATCACGATTTCTACATACATATGTATGTACATATATGATAAAAATATGTATTTTTGTTGTTGTCGGATTTACTTGAAACTTAGCACAAATATTCTGCAATACATAATCCTACCTATTTTGCAAAAGTTTGTAGGAAATCATATGCACATGTATGTATGTATGTACATATATTCTTGATAAATCTGTTGTGGGCCATAATTATGGGAGAAAGTAATACAGCCGGTGCTTCCTCAGGTATTGCAGCTACCCCGATTGTAGAAGACATGGCGGGTTATTCTACCTTCTCAAAGCTTCTCAACCTAAGTCATTCTGATTTTGCACATTGTAACATCTCAAACCAGAGTGACTTGGATCAGGTGCTTCGGGAAGCCAAAGTTATAGTGTATGATGAGTGTACCATTGCTCCTAGAAAGGTATTGAAGATCGTAATAGGATGCTCCGACAGGGCTTTTGGTTGGTGGCTTCATACAGACCAAGCAGTTTGTTGTCCCACGGGGGACGACAAAATGAGTGAAAGCCTTATATCAAAATCCTGTCATTGAGAGTTAACATACATTCATGTCCATCTTCAACATGACTTGAGGGCAAAGGAGTTTTCTAACTTATTTCTTGATATTGGTAATGGAAAGAGGAAAGAATAAATATACCAAGTAACCCTTGGTATGGCGATTAAAGGAAGATATGATTATTTTCACTGGCAGAGTTCATGGCTGAGCTATTTCAGAGCTATTTTCACTCAAATAAACGGCTCAGCCAACAGCATCAGCAATTTTCTGCTGGGGAAGTTGCCAATTGAGAATATAAAGTATGAATCTCTGGCCTTGGAAATGAAACTCGAGGTTGCTGTATAGTAACATTGAGAGTTATGGCACACTTTCGATCCACCAGACAACCCACGCCACATCCTCAACTTCAAAGCTGTTGCGCAATCTAAACCCTCTAAAACTGTGCAGGTGAAGACTTTTTAGAACCACGTTATCGAAACCAGGATTTTCAGAGTCAATCAGAGAAAAACCGTCTTAATCCCTCGCATTTCTCTGATCCCGCCAGACTACCACTTTGAGTTCAAACGTCTCCAATTTTCTGTTGAGGTTTGATGAACATCAATAAGATACATAGGCAGAGTTTGAAAGTGGAAAATGTAGATCTGAGGAGTGACGGTTTCTCTCATAGCGAGCTCAGAGCCAATTCAACTGACAGCCTGGTCATTCTCGAGCCAGAAAGAAAAACCGGGAATTATGTTCAAAGGGACGCCTTAAAGAATTAATATGAGAAATTGAGAGTCTATACTTACTCATCAACGTCTTGAAACCTGGGGAAGGATGTAGGGAATAATAAGACGTTTTCCACGCGGACGTAGTCGCGGGTATCAGCTAGTACATCATAAAAGGAACCTCTGTGCAAAATTTCAGCTTTCTAGGTCCAAGGGTTTGGGCTGAGCGTTGATGAGTCAGTGAGTGAGTCAGGACTTTTCTTTTTATATATTGAGACTAGCTGATTAATACCCGGCGTTGCTCGGGCTATTTAATTTCAATCGAGAAATCGATATCTTCTTCAAACAATTTATGAAAGACTAATCCTGATTATATAAAATACTAGCTGACCCGTGCTCGCCTTGCTTCGCCTGCCTGTCACATTAATTAAATTTATTGTAATGGACACGATTACACGAATACGACAGACGCCTCTACATTACTACGCCTATACCTGCCCTGACTTTAACCTTCGCATTCATAGTATCTACCCGGGTAGACAATTTAATTTTCATTTGCTAATAACTCAGCGAGTTTTCATCAAATCTGGAAGCGCTTTCGACTCAGTTAACAAATTTTTGAACCATTGCAGAAAATGCAAAAAAGAAAAAGGTTATAGAGCAATTCTTCACAATTTTTCTTCTTGTTTGTCTTTTAACGTATGTAAGTTAGTGGTATCTACCGGGGTAGATATAGGAATCTATGTGAATGTTAATTACTTTTCCTAACATAGTTTGAAGGAAATCATCGGTATTTTTGTAAGGAGGAACTATGTCCTTCACAATCCGCTCGCAGAATTTCTACTTTTCCCGTGTAAATTTGCCCATTCGTTGAGGCATCGTAAGCCCACCAAATCTTTATACCATATTTTGCTGGTTTTTCTCGTCCAGAGTTATGTTCTCAAAAGGACTGAAATAGGCTCTCAGATTCGAGTTGATGATTTTCTTATCTTGTGCCTTATCTTCGAACTGGCAAATGGCTCTTATAAACTGGCTATCAAAACTAATAAAGCGTAATATGTTTTGGTGTCGGTTGACAGACATGGTTGCACGAAAAAGAGATAAAGAACTCTGTTTTTTTGTTGCAAAACCTACAATTTTCGTCTCTAATGGATGGGCTCATAATACAAAAAACTGTATCTACTGGCCATGAATGAAAAATATAAGATTACGCCGATTCGTCACAAAAAATGGATTTTTTTTTCGCAACTACCTATGTATAGTCGGAGAGCTAGTGAACGTTTTGTTTACGTCATTTGTGCCAAGGAAATTTATATATTTTTTTGTTGAAGTGGAGCTAATGATCAAAAAATCGACGTCTGGCAGTATTCTGCTGGTGCGTTTGGAGCGGGTGGAGGGGTAAAGTTGTCAAAAAAAGGGACCCGGTTACGTCATATAACCAAGGCTAAATTTTTATATATGAGAACTTGATCTAATAACTTGTCATATTTTACCACTGCCAGACATTTTGGCCAGGTCTGAAAGGGTGCCAGACGGGCTTTAAGATGCTTAAAAACGATAATTGAGAAAATTGAATTTTGAACAATAATATACATATATGCAAAATGTTTATACATCCAGTAGAAAAATAACCCATCTGGCACCCTTACGTAATCTTATATTTTTCATTCATGTCTACTGGCGAAAGATTTCTGGTAATTGGGTAAGGCCCCATTAACGACGATTCACGAATTATATTAGGGGCCCCACTATGGGCGAAAGCAGTATTTTGCTTATACCATTTTGTACCATCTTTGCTGGTAAACAAAGTTTCGTTAGAGGTGGCCGTTTGTTCATCATGATCACTCTCATTCTCATCATCAGATTCACAGTCACTATTCAGTTTTGGATTTATCTTTTCGCCTATTTCAGCATCCACATTCGCATATTCCTGATCAGGAAAATATTCTTTGTTGCTGTCAGCACTTTCGCTTGGGTCAGGCCCGGCTTCATCAGAATCAGATTCGACAGCCAGCATATTCCGAAAATATTCTTGCTTTCTTCATAAGTCAAACTAATCCGGAGAAAAATTCACTATACGCCAAACACACAGCAGTAGAGTACATAAATACATTCTCGTGAATCTCATACCGTCATAGGTATCATGACAAAAACCTACCTGACAACAGCCGCCGCCGAAAGAAATTCAAAATTTCTACCTCTATTCATATTTAATTTAAGCTTTTAACAACAAATTCTAAAACCAAACTAAATTCATTTAGGTACATAAATTCAGTGCAAGGTACATCATTCATTGTACACGCACATTTCTTGCAGTAAAAGTGTATGGAATATTTTTTATCTACCCGGGAAGATACTATGCGTTTAGGTAAAAAAAAATGTTGCATGAATGCGAAGGTTAATGCTACTACATATGTGTGTAAACACAAACCTGTACATAATGTACACAACTGAAAAAAAAACCTACCCACTGACAAAATCTTACGGTTACGCTTGTGCATACACAAATCCATTCGCTTCAAGAACTTAGTTATAGGAAAAAAGAGAAAAAATACGCTCTTGCTCTCTTAAAAAATGACGAATAGACCTCGAAAGAAAACAAAGAGAAGAAAACATCACTGAGGTTGATTGGAAAATCTTGATCAATTCAAATTAATAAAAAAAAAATTATGCAAAGATGTTGTTAATATTGCTGAGCTTTTAGAGCACATAGAAATATAATTTTGGATTTATAAGATGCGTATTTTAAAGCTCTATAAACTGAAATTAATTTCACTAAAATAAACGAAGGATGAGCTTCCTTTTTTTGGTTTTTTGGGTTCAAAGTTAAATTATTGAATTTCTTAGTCTTTCACACACAAAGTCAAATATTTTTGTATGTACGAACCTGCTCTTTATCAAAACCTAATCAACAAAAAAAAATTATCAAAATCCGTTCAGCCGTTTGCTGTGTAGGTCCTTGCAAAGAAATATTCACTTTGTTTTATATTATTAGGGATCATAATCTCATCTTAAATCTGAATCGGAACTTTAACTCGAATTTCCCTCTAACTCGAGTTTGTTCACCTATTGTCCCCCGTCAATTTTCTTTGAAAAGTCATCCTCCAAGTCAAATTCATTCTAAATCAAAAGTCCTTAAAATATGAATACACTATTTGAGTGAAAATAGCTCTGAAATAGCTCAGCCATGAACTCTGCCAGTGAAAATAATCATATCTTCCTTTACATCGCCATACCAAGGGTTACTTGGTATATTTATTCTTTCCTCTTTCCATTACCAATATCAAGAAATAAGTTAGAAAACTCCTTTGCCCTCAAGTCATGTTGAAGATGGACATGAATGTATGTTAACTCTCAATGACAGGATTTTGATATAAGGCTTTCACTCATTTTGTCGTGTCCCCCGTGGGACAACAAACTGCTTGGTCTGTATGAAGCCACCAACCAAAAGCCCTGTCGGAGCATCCTATTACGATCTTCAATACCTTTCTAGGAGCAATGGTACACTCATCATACACTATAACTTTGGCTTCCCGAAGCACCTGATCCAAGTCACTCTGGTTTGAGATGTTACAATGTGCAAAATCAGAATGACTTAGGTTGAGAAGCTTTGAGAAGGTAGAATAACCCGCCATGTCTTCTACAATCGGGGTAGCTGCAATACCTGAGGAAGCACCGGCTGTATTACTTTCTCCCATAATTATGGCCCACAACAGATTTATCAAGAATATATGTACATACATACATACATGTGCATATGATTTCCTACAAACTTTTGCAAAATAGGTAGGATTATGTATTGCAGAATATTTGTGCTAAGTTTCAAGTAAATCCGACAACAACAAAAATACATATTTTTATCATATATGTACATACATATGTATGTAGAAATCGTGATGAGTGAGGAAAAACAGCAACTAAAAAAAATAAAAAAAACTATCCTTGTTCAACTGAGCAAAACAAAAACAACAAACGACCACGAAACGATATGTGCCGCTGACTACGGTTGCGCATTACTATAAACAGCCAAACTTTAACGCCCTGTATCTTGGCACACAGTTATTATTTTGAAAAACGGTAAATCACCTGTTCTGTTCTGTTCTAGAATTTCAATTCCAAAATCCAATTTAAATTTTTTTTTTCATAAAATCTATAACACCCTGTAGAAGCCGAATTTCGAAATGTCCTTCCTTATTCCTTGTAAACATGATAAAGGGAACCTCTGTGCAAAATTTCAGATTTCTAGGCGTTGATAAGTCAGTGTTCGTAAGAACTGGTATTCTAAGGAAATTGACTAAAAACAGTTATTTTAAGGAAAGTGCTCCTAGAAAGTAAGCGTGGCTATACATAATGTTAGTATTAATTGTAGAGTAAATTAATATTTACACGTTTTCTTTAGTAAGTCTTTCCGAGTTCCTTGTAAAATTACTCAAAAAAGTGAGTTTTTCGAAAAATGGGCGGATTTTAAAAATGTATTCCCTAGGCTTAAGCTATCTCCGTACCAAATTTCATCGAAATCGGTTCAGCGGTTTAGCCGTGAAAACGTAGCAGACAGAGACACTTTCGCATTTATAATATTAGTATGGATACAAGGAATAAGGAAGGACATTTCGAAATTCAGCTTCTACAGGGTGTTACAGGGTGTTGAAGTTTGTATGAACAAAAAAATTTAAATTGGATTTTGGAGTTGAAATTTGGTGATTATATTTTAAAACAGAAATAAATAAACACTTATTTTACCGTTTTCCAAAATCATAACTGTGGGCCAAGATATAGGGCATTAAAGTTTGGCCTTTTATAGTAATGCGCAACTGTAGTCGGCGGCATTGCCGTTGCCATTGCTTCCTCAGCTACCTTGGTTAAAGAACGTGACGGGTCACTCTACCTTTTCAAAGCATCTCAACCTAATTCATTCTGAGTCTACACTTTGTAACATCTTTAAGGAGAGTGACTTGGCTCAGATGCTTCGAGAAGCCAAAGTTATAGTTTGGGATGAGTGTACCATGGCTCACAGAAAGGTATTGAGTATCGAAATAGGATGCTCTGACAAGCCTTTTGGGTGGTGATTTCAGACAGACCAAGCCGGTTGTGTCACGGGGAATACAGCAAATGAAGTGAAGGTCTGTCTCAAGTCATCAATCGGATAGCCTAATGTCGAAGTCCTTTCCTTAAAAGTTTACATGCGTATCCATCTTCTCCGTGACTTGAGGGAAGTATTTCTTGACATTAATGATGGAAAGAGGAGGAAAGAATAAATGTACCGAGTAACCCATGCAATTTATAGAAGATCTGATCGGTTTTTCTGACAGAAAATATATAATGTACCTAATTGTTCTTCATGCTGGAGGGGATTGCGTTTCATGAGTGAGAGAAAGAGCTATTTTCACTCAAATACACGGCTCAGCCAACAGCACCAATAATCTGAGGAATGACTTTTTATCCCTTAGCGGGATCAGAGTCAATTGACTTGATAGCATGGCCATCCTCGAGCTAGAAAGAAAAACCAGGAATGTTGTTTACAAGAAGGTTTTGCAAAATTAATGTGAGGAATTGATAGTCTATAACTACTCATCAATGTCTTAAAACCCGGAAAAGAACTTATGATATAATTTGACGTCTTTCCACGCGAACGTAGTCGCGGGTATCAGCTAGTATTTCCATAAAACTACTAGAAAGTCCCCCAAACTCGTCTTACTGTCTTTACTTTCCGCCGAATGGAGCATCGACAAAACTATGGAAGAGTTTCCAGGACCCACGAGCTATAATACATGATTAAAAAATCAAGGAAACTCCAAGATCAGAGCGTTTCTTCAACTTATCGGAAAAGCTTAGAACCTGATATTACGCGATTGCTAGAAGATTTTACTGCAAAGACGATATAAGCCGTTTAATTCCCGGAAGAAAGAATTGCGTGGCGATCAAGGTAACAACAATTTATTTTCTCAGGTTCAAAAATGAAAACGTTTGCTTTTTTGTTAGATAGAAAATCAGAAACAACATTTTCAGAAACGCATAGTTCTAGGCAACCAAAGAGAGGTATGTATGTCTATTAAAAGTTCAAGGAAGTTCATCCTTATATTGAGATAGGATTTTCAAAATTCGCGTCATTAAGACCAAAGAACTCCATTTTGGCTGGGGCAATGTTGTCAGTTTAGAGGTTTTCCCCCCAGATTTAGGGGTTTTTTTGATCAACGGGGGAAAATCTAGGGTGATACAATACCTAGGGAAAAATCTGCGTTTTTTTTTTTAATTCGAAGATGAACCGCTCGCTTAGTAGTCCAACGTACTAACCACAGACTCACGGCGTTCTCAATGACAATACTGATTTCTCATTCTATTATACTTCAGCCAGTAACAATTCATTTTCGGTTTTTTATTATCAGTACAACAACAACAAGGGGTTGTTGCAATTTTTCAGCAATTCCTGGAAATTTAACGCTCTGTGTGCAACGTCGTTTTCGTTGAGTGGTGTTGAAGTATTAAGTCCAAGTTAAACATGCACGCGCAAACTGTTGCATTCGCGAAAGTCCATATTCTGTCAACAACTTTTGATATTCTTTCCATAGTCGAGGGGAAGGAAATACTTGCCTATGTTTTGTTTTGCTTTGAATTTGTTTTGTCTTACATTTGCTTTGTTTTTCACTCGTTTTGTTTTCGAATAGGTTTATTCCTGAAACATAAATCAATACGATGACGACCATATTCTGGAATTATTTTCGGAAACTGAATTAATTTTCTTTTATTGATTTTAAACATTATGAATACAATTAAGTTTCTTAATTTCCATGCATAAAATGACTCAAAAAAGTCCATAAAAATTAAGTGAAAAAATGTCGGAGGTTTATTTTAGAAAAAGTGCCAAATCTGGGAGTTTTTCAGGGTTTGTCTGGGGAGAAATATTTTGAACGTCTGGCAACCCTGGGCTGGGGTATCAGGAACCTATTCTGTGTGTGTTTGCACCATTCATTAAAATGTCAAACTCATGTTAGAGGGTAGTAACATATCAAGACTGACAGAAAATGAAGATGAGCACCTCAAAGACTACAGAACTTTTTTAGCTTTGGTTATATGTAACCCCCCTGATATAAACTGTCATTTAGGCAAGTGCCTTAATTGGCCAAAATATTCTCAATTAAGAAGAATCTTTGACACTGCTTTCAATAATCACTTTATAGAAGACATCACTTATCATCAGTGGACGCACTCAGACTGATCGAAAGTAATAATTGAAAACTCTGATGACTTTATACAGACCTTTTTGAAACGGCTGGGTGTTTTAATTCGTCACATTTCTATAATCAACAAAACAAGTACATAAAGGAAGTCAAAACTCTTTTAAAGAAAACGGACATATGTATTATACTTGTTGTAAAGGACTTTTCTGAAAATTATGGTTTTGTTGTGCAAGATGCAGTGCACGGAAACCACTGAACAAATGAACAGTCGACGATTCACCCCTTCGCAATATATCACCGGAACCAGATGGATGAAATTTATAATGAAAGTTTTGTGGTAATCAGCGACTGCTTAAAGGATGACACTATAGCAGTAAACTTATTTCAGCATCGTGTCTTAGAGTTCCTGCATGAAAAATGCATAATTTCAACAAAATTATTTATTTTTCCGATGGATCTGCTGCGCAGTACAAGAATGAAAAGAATTTCTTTAATTCAACATTGCATAAACAGGATTTTGGAGTGAAAGCTGAATGGAACTTCTTTGCCACCTCTCATAGGAAGAGTGCATGCAATGGACTTGGTGGCACAATAAAAAGACTAGCTGCCAGAATTAGCCAGCAGAGACCGTATACAACCGTTTTTTGGTTTATTTAAGGATACATGTTAAAAAAGACATTCTGGAATTATGCTTAAATATTGAAAGTTTAAGTCTTCCTGAATTCAACGAGGCATATTTCATTAAGTTCTGATAAGCAGAACCAATATTATGATTTTTTGAAATATTGAAAAAGTATTGAATCTTTGAAGTTCCGTTACATGCAATCTATATCGAATTCTAAAAAGAAAATCTTTGCGTTAAGACTTGCTCCAAGGAGTAATTCCACCAATTCAGAGCCAAATCGGAGAGGGTTCAGTAAGAGCTCCTCATATAGGCTCGGCGATTTTTCGTGGAATGACTCAATACTTATCCGATTTGTTTCCTAAGTTTCCTCCCCCAACAGGGAAGAAAACTTGTAGCCAGCCGCGGTCGAAATAAATTCAAGCTTGCTGACAAAATCATGACCAAGCAGCGCGTCGCATACAATGACTTCCTGCGCCACCACCAGAATCTTTTGGGCAACGAGTATGTTTTCGACCGCCACGTCTGCTGTGAAATAGCTCATAGGTCGCGTTGTGATTCTGTTTAGGCCTCGCAGCGTTGCCATGTTCCTTTGAAGCGCAATATCCTTGATCTTGTTAACCACCGACTTCCTCAGGATCGTGATGTCAGGGCCCGTATCCAACAGGGCGCCCACTTCTTCGTTGTTGATCCTAAGACTTTTTAATTGCTTGGCTTAATATACAACATAAACGGCTGCTCCATTTGGGCATTCCCTTGACATATGTATGTATGTCCACTCATATTGGGGCGAAAACACTTCGGATCAACTTTACAATCTTTTCGCAACTGCTAAGCCGACCCACAATTAAAACAATGCCGCTTTTTCTCTCTCTGGCCATACATGTTTTGTTTGTTGTTGGGTTTAAACAGCTTTTTCTCCAAGTTAGTTTTTTGGTAATTTTTTGCCACACTTTTTTTTTCGAAGGTTGTGTGATGGATAGGCCTCATCACGTTAACTCGGAGACCTGAAGGTCCATTGTGAGAATAGCAGCATGGTTCCCGGGACTGCCTAAGGATCTACCCTATTGTTGACTGTTTTGTGAACTTGTTAGTACTTTTTAAAAATCGGAGTAGGTCCGATAACTGTAAGTTTGTTACCTCTTCTATGCTTGCAAAGAACCTTAATCCTAATGCGCGTAGACGTCATTCTTGCAGGGCGGGGCATGGCACAGCAGATGTTGGAATGATTCTATCTCCTCTTCATCTCCGCAGCTTCTGCATAAATCGTTGGACTCGATTCTCCACTTGCGGAGCATGACTCCGATGGCACAGTGTCCTGTGATAACTCCAGCGCGCATGTGGACAGAGGATCTGTCTAGTCACTCTTTCGTAAACATCGTATTTCTTTTTTAACTCTTTGTAAGATTTTCAACTACATATATGTTAAACTTAAAGTCAGTTTGGAGACGCAAGTCACTCTCTAAACAGTGGACGTTCAGTATAACGAATTTTCGATGTAGTGAAATTGCGATATAACGAACGCTTTTCAGAATTACAATGGCATCTCTATGTATATATAATATTTATGATTGCATATTGCTTTCACGCCTGTTTTGTTTTCATACAATACTGAAGCTAATTTACAAGAACAAGCGTGCGATGATACCGTTGAACTAAACTCTGGAAGCGAAGATAAGCTAGGTGATGGCAGCAATATCGTTGAAGACCCAGTTAAGCATGATAACCAACAAGTTCCTTAGCCAACGTGCTAAGATGGACAAAATAATTCGACAAGTCGACTAACATGGCTACGTTAAACAAACAAAAAAAATAACATCTACAGATATACACTCATTTATTAATTAATAATATTCTTGAAAAACAGTATAAGAACTCAATCGATATAGCGAACAGTTTCTATATAGTGCCTATATACATATATAGTTCCTAACCTTTTCCACCTCACCGGTTGGGAGCCACTGCTCTATTGGCTTGCCAAATACGGAGGTGATGTTTTAATAGGGTGCATAAACAAGTATAAATATATTCATAAATGAGCGAAAGTATTTCTTGCAAGAACTATCAAGGCATATCCTTGGTAAATATCGCAAACAGTGTTTTATCCAACGTACTGTGTGAACGGCTTAATACCTTAATACCGCAATACATTAACCGGCAAGTAACTATGTGGCTAATGTGGCCCGCATATCGATGATAAACCAAATCTTCACACCGAGGCCCATCCTGTAAAAGATCAACAAATATGAAGTCGAGACTTACTAGATTTTCGTCGACTTCAAAGTTGCATATATGTACACACATACATATGTAACTGCTCATCGTATTGAGCTCTGCAAGGCGATGGTTTGGGAAAAGAAATCTTATTTCTTCAATCACACGCTAGAACAGAAAGCACTGTTTTCAATAAATCTACCCGTCTGCCTTCAGCATTTACACTTGTATTCTTTGCATCAAAAATTGATATAGGCTAAGTTCATAAGTGTAAATTTACCGCAGTACTGCAGAATTTGCGTTCATTTTTGCACTCAAATTGTATTATCAATGCATAAGTTTGACGCAGTCAGTTTTTTTACTGCTGAAAAACTGCAGAAAAAAATATAAGTACAATTTATTGACAATTTGATTTGTTTACAATTTTAATAATTGGTTAGGTATAATGATAGTGCTAATTTCGCGTGTATTTTAGATCGTCCAAAGCATGACTTAGTACAATGAGTTTTTAGAATATTTTCAATAAACTAAAATAGATGTAAAATTAACTTTAATTATTGGAAGAAAATGCGTACCTATGTATTTGAAAAGTTTGCCTAGTCATGCGGAAACGGCGTTTGGAAACATCATCTGGATATTTGTCAATAGTTTGTAGAAAATGTACACTTTTTGGAATTCTTCTTCGCGCGTTTTTCATATAATAATATGTAGCAGAACTCTTCTTCTTCGTTTTATTTTGCACGCTCTTGCTTCGGATAAGTATTGCACTTAAAATTATCTTTTTAAAACCATCTTTTTCCATTCGTATTGTCAAGGATCCAGAAATAAAAACAATCAAAATTCTAACCTATCTGTCAATTTACGCCAAAAGAATTCTCTACATTTATGAACGACGGTGCTAGCGTTGCTTGGTTGCTGCGTTCATAACGGTTTTCTGCAAGTGCTACCGCATATTTACAGCAGCAACTTTGACAATTATGAACTCAGCCATAGTGAATGACTTCAAACATTATATCATTCGTTTTACGTCCACTGAAATCGAATTACTGGATCTGTGTCTATAATGTTACGAGAGGCGGTGCGTTTCATTTGCACTTTGCAAAGTATATTGGTGAAAACTTTCGTCTTTTCGCTTTGTACGTGCGCTCAGTACTTTATGTATTTCGGTACCACAAACATACTTGCTGTCAAACTCCTCTTTCAACGCCTTGATACTTCCATATTCATACACCGTCGTTGATTCCAAGAACAACTGGGCTGTACGTTTCATTATGACGCGGGCTTGCACGTATTTTGTTTTTCGTTCAATCCGAATGTGTCAGCATTAAGTTCGAAATTCCCAACCCACTGTCGCACTTGTACATTTTCTCCGTAAAAAAAATATTTTGTTATATAATTTTTTTTAATAAGAAAAAATTAAAAATTATGGCAAAATGCTGATGGTAAGATTCCTTAGCCTCCGATAAGCGTTCTTTTTGGACAAACTTTTTTGTGAGCCTATATAGAACACAAAAAAAGCGCTTTAGAATAGAATTAACTTTTTTCTGAACAATGAAACTCATTTTTTTTTTAAAACTTCATTCTTCAAAGATAAATAGTTTGTCACTAGTCGACAACGTATGATATTTTATCACGGTGCACTCCAACCCGTTATACGCATATATACATACGTACATACATACATACATTCATCTGCCGAGGGCGCGTTCATCAAAGGAAAACAGTTTGTACGTTGCAGTGCAATCTGATAGTTTATCTAGAAAGCGCTACAGGATCCGCATCCATTCGCTCACAACACCCTCCCACTACACGGTATTAAGATAAATGCATGTTCCTACATATGTATTTATGTGCGTGTGTGGAAAGGATTATTGCTGTAAAGAGCTGTGATGAAAGTGATTTATTTATTGTCTGTTTATTCGGGGCAATTGCTGAAACCTTACCGACAATTTTCCGTTAAAAGGTTAAATTTATCACACACACACAAGGTATGTATTGTTTTCTCTTCCAACCACAGGACATTTTTTTTTGGTTTGCTACAGAGGTTGTAACAAGGTCAAATAAGGTTTAATGGTTAAATTGGTCAAATGTGAAATTCTTGATATTGGCTGGCAACTTACCCATTGTTATTTCATTAATTTCAGAAATTTCACATTTGTTTCCTTTGAATCCAGGCAGACAATGACATGTGATTGCAGCATCGCCAATGTGTCTGTAAATAGAAAAACAGAAAAAACATTGTAGTAAAAAGTATAAACAGTGGAACCTCGATTATCCGGTAAATTTACAGGGAAACGAAAAATTTAAAAACAGAGATAATCGAAAATTCATGGAAAAGAAGATGAAAACTAAGTGGTTTATTTCTAAATGTAGAAAATTATATCTTTTTTAATAAATATGTACATACTTTATACATGCATGTGAGATATATTTTCAAAATGATTTAAAGTCTCTGACATGGGTATGCCTTTAAATAGTATGCCTTTTAAGGCATAGTACCACAGATCTGGGTGCACCGTAGTGCACCGCCAATTACGACAACCAAGTCGCAATCCTTAGCCAAAGAGCTTCGCGGCTATTTCAGTATCCTTATAATTCAGCTCCCTTAGTAACTGGCAGTCTGACCCAGAGGAGAAGATCACCATATAAGAACATATTAAAAGTTTCAAGTTTGTACCTTTTATAGTTTCTAAGATATTTAATGCAGAAAATCGCAACTTCGTAGCACACTATCTGACAGATCATCAAAAACCTATGTCCCATTTCCAGCGGACGTAGAAACTTGAAATTTGGTACAAACATATGTACATAAATGTGTAGTATTTCTAATGCATATTAAGAAAAAAAAGTAAAATCCTCAATTATTAGCTTGGTAATCGTTTAAATAAGTATAAAGTTGTTAAACACACATATCGAGATTTCTGTTCTATTGGTGCACTTAACGATGAATACAGCGAACTCATTCGCCGTATGTTTGACCGGGATACACTCAAAAACTGCTAAACCGATTTTGATGCAGTTTTCACCATTATTTAAATAACCTCACGGAGAAGGATATAGGCTTTTTATTTCCCACCTTGGTAAGGGAAGTATTGTAATCGGTCCGATCAAAATGTTTCGAGATATGAACAGGGCTTGCCATTACTATACACTGGAAATCGTTTGCACCCATTTTCGAAATGATGTCTGTGTGTGTGTGTGTGTGTGACAATGTTTTCCGCCTACGATATCTGGAGAACGAAAAAACGTAGGACCATGCGGTTTTTTTTGTTTTGTTTGTCAGCATAAAACTTAGAGCTGATTAGATTTTGAGTACAATCGGTCCAGCGGATGCTGAGGAAATTTGAGAAAGGTTTTTTTTTTTTTTTCGAGTTCGCGCAACAACTCTTTGTGGAACAATATTAAACTGCATGTTTTCTTTAATTATTAGATAAATAACAATATCACTGTTTTTGATATAACATAATATGAGGTGGGAAGTATAGGACTGGCTCCCCAGTCGAATTTTTTTGCATTTGTTTACAAGAACAATTTTTTTTCATATTTTTATACTTATTTTACTGAGGTTGACCCACATGTTCACTCCTAACTTTAAATTAGTTCAAAAAAAAAATTTTAGCTTACATCAATTTTAAGCCCTCAATCTTTTCTTAATAATATCTGCATGCTAAAAAATTAATAAATAACTGTTTTAAAAACATCCATTATTTTCATGCGGTTCTCTGACGCTCTCCTCCCTTCCTATGCCTATTCCTCTCCTATTTTCTTATGGTCAAATTCATACTTGAACTGCGTACTGAGTTGAATCGATTACTTGCACTCAATTCATGCATACATAAATTGATAAATTCATGCATACAATAATTTCAACAATTTGTGCAATCCATTGCGCATAAAAATATGTGCATTATTACATATCAGGTAATTGGTTGCCACATGCAACTTTTCACATTTAAAAGTTTTGCTATGCAAATACATACATATGTATGTATGAATATATATATATATATATATTTATATATAAGGGGCATTCAAAATTGTGTGCCCGTCTGAAAAACCGGGAGCTACACATTTTTGTCATGTGCTCGTTGCGGACATACATATTTTTACATCCAGTAGCCTGCCACCGATCGTCTGATTTTGAACGAAGTTAATCCCTTAACACGTGGATCGCATGCGGGCGTGTGCTCATATAAACCGGATGGGAAGAATTTTCACATATTGTGTAAAAAAAAAATTGGGCACATTTTTTTACACAATACACTGATCGTGTTCCATCCACATCCAAATATGTGACGTTACGGGTAGACAATTTTGTACATGTCGTCTAATGCTAACTATGTATAGAGGTAACTATTCTGACAGGATCAGCCGCAGCTGAATTAGCACTCGCATCAACGATATTTTTGGTACCTACGGATTTGCAATTTTCGTTCAAAAGGCAACAGTTTCTTGTCAAAATGTGTTTTAATAAAATGTTTGTAGTCTGAATACTTCCTGTTAAATTTGGGCAAACGAAGATAAGGTAGGTGGGTGGGAGTTTGTGGTGGAATCGTGAAAGACGCTTTTAAAGTGGTATTCCACCTTCACGGTCCTATGATATAGATGGTGCCGTAAATTAAAGGAGATGGAAATAATGTCGAATCGAATTTATTTCCATAAGCAGTGGATATAATGTCGAACTGCATCAGTTTCTATATTCGACTTTATTTTCAATTGTAATAATTATAAAAGAGTAATAACGTCGATCGAAATTGGATGTATTTTTCGTGTTGGGTGCGTTAAATTGTTCGTACTAATGGAAGGGATTTACCCCAAACTTCAGTTTTGGAACAGCAGGGGGTCATGCTGCCCCTCCCCCCCCCCCCCCCCCCATACGTATTCCAATCAGAGCTCGAAAATAACTCTCAACCTTTTCAAAGGTTTTCAAATTACTCTCTGTTGTTGAGATTTTGAAATAAGGTCGCTGAATAACCGATTTGCATCGCCGTACATTTTTCACTCTTGGTCGGAGAGAAACCTTTACTTTACTTTTTTTTAGGTTCTGGTCAATCAATGACAGATATCACTGAGAGAAAAAAATAAATCTCATTTTGCATTGTCGCTTAGTTAGCAAGCAATGCATGCGGAATTGCCGATTAGTGATTTGGTTAGCCATCGGTAAACACTTGTCTAACAAATTTCTTCTAAATTGATAATACATACATATATATATGTGAAATGAACACATCAAGTGAATTCTATATATGAAGACTTTTGATTTATTCTTGACGAAAGTGGATTTAGGTTGATCATTTCCATTTAATTTTTATAAAAAAAGTCAACAGGGGAGAGATATATTTGGAATTAAAAAATATCTCTCAAGCGAAGAGCGAAAAGGTGAGTATATATAAATATATCTCGGAGCAAGACCTAAATGTCAGTGCTCAATGCAATATCTCTCAGTGAGAAACCAAATGAAAATAAAGGTTGAGAGTTATTTTCGAGCTCTGATTCCAATGTTTATTTATTTTCGACTTACATACATACATACATATGTATGTCCCATATATGTAGTGCCAACAAAACCGATGGAGTGGGACATAGAGAACACGTCACCGACCCAAATTATTTTTATTTTCTGCTCTATTGCCATTCTTGTTTTCGACATAATTTCTTATTTATTATGGAAATAAAGTCGGACATAGAAACTGGCGCAGTGCGATATTATTTCCACTATTTATAAAAATAAAGTCGATTCGACATTATTTCCATCTACTTTAATTCATGGCACCGATATACATATGTATGATCCTATTTGGGTTTGGTACGCAAATCTTTCTTTAAAACATGATTCGAAAATTCAGTAGCAGAAAGATTGGTGGCTTTTTCGAACACTAAACTTTTGATGCGAGTGTTACTACCCTTCAGAGTTCGAAAAAAAACCGTACACTAAACGTACCGTACCTAAAAGGAACACAAACACTACGTCCTCTCATAAAGTTTGTGTACGCGTACACAAACGATATACACTATGTAGCGAACGCGATGAGGGATGAAAAAACACTACGATAGTGTTCTGTTCTTCCTACACAAACTCTAACTCGCCCGATAAAGTTTGTGTACGCGAACACAAACCGAATACAGACCGCAATGCACTAAACGTACCGTACGTTAGTGTTCTTCTCCGGTATGTTTAGTGATCGTGTTCGTGTATTTCGTTTGGAAAATCGTTTTTTTATGGTTTGCAGCAATAAAATGATTAAAAAGGGTTAGGTCATTAAAAAAGGACCAAAACAATTGGTTTACAAAATTGCGCATGTGTTTAATCTTCATATATTAATTCTCCGTTTGCTTAAACTAATAAAATATGTTCTAAGTTAGAATATGTTCTAAGTAAAACCATAAAAAAACGATTTTCCAAACGAAATACACGAACACGATCACTAAACATACCGGAGAAGAACACTAAACGTACGGTACGTTTAGTGTATTGCGTTCGGTATTTGGTTTGTGTTCGCGTACACAAACTCTATCGGGCGAGGTAGAGTTTGTGTAGGAAGAACAGAACACTATCGTAGTGTTTTTTCATCCGTCATCGCGTTCGCTAGGTAGTGTATATCGGTTGTGTACGCGTACACAAACTTTATGAGAGGACGTAGTGTTTGTGAACTATTCGTAGGGTTTGTGTTTGTGTTCTTTTCTGGGAAGTGTACCGTACAGAACACTCAGGTACGGTACGTTAGTGTTTTTTTTCGAACTCTGCTACCCTTAGTCGTTGCGCACTGTTGCTCCAGCAACAGCGCGGTAGCTCCAGCTCCTTTGCAGACGGTGTGGAATCTACCATTGCGAACGTTTTAAAAAAACCAGTGAAATTGAAGAAGTAAGATCAAGTACATATACCTATATGTACCTCCAATTGTAAATTTTGCCACAATTCAACACGATAGTAAACGCGGAAAAAAGTACAATAAATAAATAGCACCGATGTTTCAGTAACAATTTATTGAATTTGATTTCTATCTATTGATATCCGTTTGCTGGCAGCATGGACATACAGAGTATATTAATTAAAACTCCAATCCAACACTCAGCAAAAGTCAGCGAAAGCTTTAGTGTGGACTAAATTGCAATCAAACTAAGCCAACGTATGTACATATGTACTAATATTTAAACTAATTTTAGCGATTTTTTATGGAATGGATTTATGATTTATGTATGTATGTATGTATGTTTGAGATTTATTTAATTTTTGTTCTGCTGCTGTTTCGCTTTGATGTTTGGCCTAGAATTGCACTACAACCGAATTCCGCGAGAACCGAAACCGCGTACCGACTCACGATTCACTAATTTAAACTCAGTATTAATAGTTTTTGGAGACATTGCTCTGTGCACTTTTCACTTTCACTTGTTTTGTGCAAAATATTCGATTAATATATTTTGCTATGTTCTAATGAATTTTTGAGTGTTATATGTAACTAACGATGTGCTCCAAGTTTAGGCGCCGAAAAATGATCTATTGGAGATTTTTTCCAACCGAGAACTAGGAAAACTTGAACGAATTCAAAATTCCTGCACGTGGAATATTTGCACCCTTAACAGTGGGAGGTAATGTTTTCTCCGAATCGCTTAACCTGAGCATATCATTCCATCTACTTGACCTTTGTAGCTTTTTTTAGCGGGAAATTATGTCAATGAACGAAGTCTTATCCTGGCTTAGGCACATTGTGGTATCCTCCAAGGATATCACAATTTCTACCGAGGGCCAGGCTGATATAAAATTCCTGGAATCAGTGGCCATGGTGCAGTGGTTACCATCATCGCTAGTCACGCTGAATGTCCGGGTTAAACGCCTGATGTCGGAAAACGTTTGTTTCTTTAAAAAAAAGGTAAAAATTTATCAACTATGAAAAGCTGATGTCGATTTTACTGCGAAGGCATAACACTGGCAGTAGGGTGTCATGGCTTGAAGAGTTGATTGAGCTGACCATGATAATGACATCAGGAGATTCGAAAAAATTCCCGTGAATAATAGCAACGACAAACACTACAAATGTCTCCCGCTAGCTTGGACTTTACCTTCAGACACAATTGAAACCTGATACTATCTGAGTTTCGAACCACTGGACCTCGCTCGCTCTGTATGAATAGCATTATAAAGATATTCATAACCTCTTGAAGCGCGAGTGGATTATAAAAAATAAACATGTGTGTACACATCAAAAGCTCACCTTCCAGAGAGATGGTAAAACATTTACCTACAAATACTCACATATGCTGGGTACCCGGTCATAGCGGAATTCCAGGAAACTGTAAGGCCGATGAACTCGCCCAACGTGGTACTACTCTATACTCTGTCCCACAAAAATTGTCAGTACAGACCTTATTCAAATACTGGTGCTGGTAGATGTTTTCCGGGCACTCAATGAGAGAAATTGCCACTGAAATACAAACCAAACCAGTGACTTACACAGGTTTTTTTTGTGTTATTCTCCTAAAATTCGAGTACATAGGACAGAATGATCGTGCTGTCGTCATCAACCCTTTCTGTGTGTGCTGAAAATGTGAACATTGAAACAGAGTTACCGTTATCCAGTCAACGCAAATCGTTGCAACTTTTTGTATGGTTTTCGCCAAAGGGCTTTTAAGTTTTGTGCGTTGCCGCTTCGTTTTTATTTTTTTCATTTTCTTGTTTTTTTTTGGGAAACCCGTTAAAATGCAGTTAAATAATTTTTCGATTTTTAATAATGGGTTATTTGCACGGAATTTAGAAACATTCAATTCATCTACAGTTCAATACGTAATCATATTTATTAGATTAAGTGCGTTATAGTGATGTTGAGATACATCAAAACACTTTAAACAATGCCTTCTTCAACACATTCAAATTTCACCGAAATCGATTCGGTGTTCATTATGTAAACAATTATTTGTACTTCGTTCAACAAATTGTTTTGTTTTTAAATGAGCAGATGGTGACCACACAGATGTATGCAAGCTCATGCAACCAGAGTGAGAGGCAAGCGTCCTTTCTTCCCTGTACTGACAATTTTTGTCCGACAGAGAATAGAAATCCTTAGCGCAATCAGCAAGACAAATTAAATATGGAGGAATGAAACCACATGCCATACCTCTAGAGATATATGGTCTATGCTAAGCCTCACTCGATCTAAAATTCGGATTTTACTTAAAAGGTAGCTCATTAGCACCGTTATCAGTGTTCTCATTGGCCATTGTTTCATTGGCCTTCATACCAGAAGGATACGCCTTTTCTCAAATGACTTTTTAAAGCGTTGCAGGGACGAAAAACATTAAGAAACATACTACATTTCCTATGTCCTGCCCTATCCCAAAGAAGAAAGTTCTATGTAGTAGCCGATCACTTTGAAAACTGGGCGAATAATCACATACTGACGTTAAAAAAATCCTCAGCTTCTGTCTGTGCCTCGCATGGACAGCCACCCTACCTATAGTATTTATGTATGCATGTACCGGCCTACCTGAAAGGCCGTGTGCAGTCGTACAAACATTATAATAGAGGCCCTAGTCTGTTATAATGCACATTAACCGCCATCAAGAAGTGCGATAGGATGGGACGGGCAAAGAAGGATGTACAACTGTGACATCTTTGGCAGGACAGTTGGTAAGCAGTGCAGACACCACTTTGCTGTGGGGCGAAACTTCACTATAGCAAGTATACGGTTTCATTATATCGATATTCATAAGGGACATGGCGATCTGATCATCAAACAGTCAATCAAATTGATCACATTGTGATCGACGCAAGACACTCCCCCAGTGTTCTGGATGCGAATATCCCAATAAAGATGAATCCTTGTGCGAAGATACGACGTCGACAGGGTGGAAACGCAACAGACTACCAGAATCTTTGCCGAACGCGTATTTTAAGATCTTTCATCAAGTCCTATGCCGCCAGCATCAAACAGCGAAGACCAACGGCAACGCTACCAACAGGCCACCAGAAACCCCACAACTGATGTGCTGGATTTCACACGACCACCACCACGAAAACCCCTGGTTTGACGAAGAATGCTGGAAAGTGCAGAGAGCAAATCAAAAGGCATACGGAACGGCGCTGCAGACTGAAAAGCGACGACGAAGACATCTTTGAAGTGGAAATTTTCGTCCTCCATGTTGAGTGATTGCTGTGGCTCAGCTAGGCCTGCGCTCATCCGCAGCTGTCTGTTTATTTATTTTTTATTTTTATTGAGTTTCCTTATGATAACTGTAAACATTTATACCAGAAAATCAGAGTATAAAAAGCTCTAAGACGACGCACGAAATGAACCTGTTACTAAAGGCGCCGAAAGGTCATTCTTTTTCAACTAAGGTATAAGGTGAATGTGTGGGTGCGGTAAATATCTGTATTGGAGTTTTGTTCATTTGTTGAAGGTACGTCTAATTTCATGAAATACTTGTGCGCTCGTCATTGTCTTAAAATAATAACTCTTCTTGTTGCTCACAATGGATAGTGTGAATAAAAATTGAGGCAGAGCGTTCACTCTACTTTTTGGAAAAACGCTCAATTTAAACTGAATAAAAATGAATGTAGTGAAGATTCAGAAAACATTTCCCTGAAGAGGGTTTGCCCTGAGTGTTCCCTCAGTTTTTATTCACACCACCCATTGTATACGTGTAAATAGCCGAACAACACATATCCTTTTAAACAGTCTGTGTACAATTGTTGAACGCTCAACATTCTTTCGGAATAAAAACCTTTTTTCTAAGTTTAAACGCTCGTTTTTCATTCAATCTTATCTCTTCGTCTTAAGTGCGAACACTTCTTATTGCTTAAACATTGCTTGTTGCTTTTCTTCAGTTACTTGTTGAGTGAGGCTGAGTGTTATAGTATGCTCTAATTGGTATCAACTTGGCGGTGCCCAGTGTTGTAACTGTTACTATACATCAGTTGTGCTTATTTTACCTCCTCGCGGTAGCCATTGAGTACTGATTGTTGTTTACCCGGACTCAACTTAATAAACTTATAAGCGCGAGTGTTGACCAGAAGGAAAAATGCAACACTATAAACACGACAGCGGACGAATTTCGTTGATTAGGTGGCGTCAATAAATTCTGGAACGGGAACAACTCCTTAGCCGGGCTACTTCGACATATTTGGAGCTGAAGCCGAAAAGGATTACCAAGAATCAGTTGGGGTCGTGGAAAAGAGATGGTGGCGGATGAGCCCTAAAGGGGCTAACGGCAGCGCTCACATCCCTGAAGTGGGTTAATGACATCGATTAAATCGGCCCCTCGTCCAAGGGGTTTTTACAATAGATCTGGTCCTCCAGGTTGAAGGTTGTACGCCGGGGTAACTGGCCGACCACAGAAAAAAAAATAGCGAGTTGTGAAGCAAACACAAGCTTTGGAGACGGATGGATTTATCTACTGATGACGAACCACACAAACGAAACAAGAAAGGGTCATTTGTTGGAAGGGTCATTTGTCTTGAAAGAAAATAATGAACCTTAGAACATTCCCAATGTCTTTAAGGAATGACTGTTATACCACGTTCGAAACCAATTAAAAACGTCGTCTCAATCGTCAGAAATGAATGTGATTAAGCATCTGTGGGAATATCTCGACCGAAAAATTAGTCTTATTATATGGCTTCGTTGTATGCATCAAAAGTTACGCGGTTATATGTTTGTACATTAATTGTCAATAATGTCAAAAATTCATACATGTGCGTATGTATGTATGTAAGGGTATGTGTATGCCTAAGTTTTGTGACGAAACTTAGCAGCCAACTTAGCAAATCAATTTAAGTCACCGAACACAGTAACATGGTATAAAGTCACAGTCTGCTTTCGTAATACATATATATGTGTAAGTACATATGTATGTATTTCTTGAAAATCCGCACCGCAAAAGAACACAATTTCAAAACAATATTTTTAGAACCATACACAGCACAACAATCCTACATTAAGGAACTCCCACTACAATGCACAAAACTCGTTGAAGTTTTCGTTCTTGTTCACTGAAAATGTTCAATCCGCATCTTGTTCTGTTGTTTAAATGGCAAAAAGAGGATTTAAGCGAACGAAATTGAAAAACTTCACAACTTAGTGTAGCAAAAAGGAGTCCAACTTTGAACCTGTGAAGGACCAAACAGGCTGCTAACGAAAAGGAAATATTAATATCAACAAACCATATAACAGCAAACTACTTGGGAATTCGTGTGGATACATATGTACTTCCTCCTTTTAAACGTTTCCAAAAGATTGAGACTGACTACTTTTGTGTTCGAGGATTTAGAGACTTCGGGAACTAATATTAGGGTATATTATAATATGTCAGACAGAAAACTAATAAATTCCAAATCGAAGAGAAGAATCCTTTCCTGTGAGAATTGTTTAACTTACTGACAGCTGTCATAAGAAAAGATATTTGTTTTTAAATTTTCCACAGCTTTGACCAAACGGAAACTTCTCATTTCGGAACTGTGACAAAAGTTTTAAAGTGTATGCCAATCACCAATTTGTTTCTATTGCATAAAATAATTTCAAATTAGAGGGCTTCTCTCCGCCGTGGTTGTTTGAGGCCCACAAGGGGGGATACGAATTAAAGTTATTAACGCTGATAGTGGAGAATAGCAAATTATTTATGGGGAGTTCTTCAGTGATTTGTTTCCTTGGGGTGAATGCCAACCGGCGAGCCATCATTTGATGGGACAAATTTCGAAGATGGTTATTGAAGCATGTTATAATTAGTGTCGGTCCTGTACATATTTTAACACGAATGGTTAATTGAATTATGATGATGAAACAAAGAAGATTAAAGAGAACAGTTGATGATTTCTTGTCCACAACATCGGCAAAAAGCAATTGATAGATAATTTTAAGGTTTAATTAACGAATTGCAAGTGGACTTATTGTAGTTGAGTTTTGTCTAATTTTTAAATTACCTAGTGTGCATTATGAATTACTAAAATAATATATTTTGGTGTAATTCTGACGTTGTCAGTCCTTTGGTTTAACCAACAAGCGTATCCATAAGTTAGCCGGTTCCGGTTTCCACTCACCACCTATGTAAATAGATCGTAAGGAGGATCTTTCTCTCAAAAGAAACAAGACTCCGCTATAACAAGGTTCATGTCTCTGGACCGTAACGAAAAACCGGGAGTCTTCTGTAGAGCAACTTTAGTTGTTTGAGAGAGGCGTTTGCTACGTAATTGCCTATTAGTTCATTCTGCTAACAGTATGTACTTTGGTTGCCCGTGAAAGGCATCTTGGCCGCTTTCGCGTTACTGGCATAATCCTTCTTCTTTTCGAAAAGGTCAATGTCGTCAACCTTTGCGAGTAATGTCACGGTACTTAAAAGATTTTGCCTATGGTAATGGCGTGTGAGTTTTGGACGTGGTGTACTGACTGGGACAACCGAACGAGCTTAGCATGGATGGTTAACATTGACTCCATGTAGTTTTTCCCTATTGATGGTATCATGTGCAATCTGGAAACCGATAAAAAGTTGATGGGATTCAACTAGGAATATCTGGGTTTTCTTCTGCTGGTGGTATTTAATACTTGATACTGCATATAACCTCTTGAGAGATTAAGGGACAATCGATCGGGAATAGTCCTGAAGTTATTTCTTGATAATTCGGTATTTATGACATTCACAGCCGTATCCTGGGTATACAAAATATTAGTCTATGCCAAGTTTTGGGCCCTGGAATATCATAACATAAACTATACTGGGAAAATCCCTTACGCCTATCGCAGCACAAACAATTTGTTTAACAGCTGAGGCATCATGGATTCAATAAGTGGAAACATTGGTTTGATTCCTCATGCTTAAATTTCAATCACCTGTATTTTGAGTAGTTTGGGTAGCGAAACTCAAACATCACCGCAAAAATTCGCATTTGAGTCGCAAAAAGGTGGAACCTTGTCTGAACTCGAGCATTGCAGCGAACATATCTCAACAGATGTGGGTCTGTTGGTGCGAAGGAAACCTATGATGGGAGTTCAAAAACGGTAGCATACTCCAGCAATGAAGTGGAAAAATGTATTAAATTGTCATTGTCAGAAGACATTTTACATTGAATTCGTGCCAGTTCAGGGACTCCCGATCTCGAGATGAATAAGGAGATACATAACCAGGCTTTGCTTTTTATCGAGGACATGTGTTACCTCATGTGCGGCAGCTTGTTGGTTAAGTTAGGTATGCCAGTTTGTTGGTTAAGTTAGGAATGCCAACGCCAGCCCCCTCGTGCAGCTGAACTGTGGACCTTTCGTATGGGTGGAAACTCTTCATGTCAGGAGTAGCACCTTCAATGTCTGCTCAGGCGGGAGTGGGGATACTCACGAGTCCCCGGCTGGCAGGCAGAGTACTGGAGTGGATACCATTGGGCGGGAGAGTTGCGATAAGCTTGAAAGGTCAACTCTGGGTCTGGTGCAGGTATATGCGCCGAATCTGGAGTCGGAGTATGCAGCTTTCTTGGATGAAGTAGATGCCGCCTTAGAACAGGTGGCAGATATGGATTCTTATCTCCTGATGGGGGACTTCAATGCTCACGTGGGTGTGGACGTAATGACATGGGGAAGTGTGATTGGGAGGAACGGTGACCCGGATCAGAATGCGAACGGAGAGAAGTTGTTGGACTTTTGCTGTGCAAATGGCATGTCCATTATGAACACCTTCTTTCCGCACAAAAACATCCATAAATACACATGGTACCGTCAGAGTCTTCAGCAGAAATCGCTGATAGACTTCTTTGTGGTACCATCGTGTGTTAAAAGGATGGTTTGTGACGTTCGCGTTGTGAGAGGGGCTGAACTGTCAACTGATCATCACCTCGTGTTGTGCAAATTGTATCTCAACGATAAAGTACCTGTCCTACCAAAGCGTAAACCAAGGCTGGTGACACGCATACGGTGGGAGAGTTTAAAGAACGATGAGATACGGGAGGAGTTTGCACGACAGGTATCCGAAAGGTTTGAACAAATTCCAACTGTTCCGACAAATGTCGAGGAAGAATGGCGGTTGTTTTCAACAGCAGTCATTGCCTCTGCAGGAGGTGTTTGCGGAGTGAAGCGGCTCGGTGTGGCGGCTGGTGGTGAGAAAAGAACTGCGTGGTTTAAAACACCCGGAGTTCAAGAAGCCATCAGAGAGAAGAAGAAAGCCTTCAAGGTGTGGATACACTTGGGGGATTCAGCTTCTCGGAACCGGTACATGGAGGCGCGAAGAACTTGCAAGCTGGCTGTTAAAGCAACTAAGGAGCAGTCTTGGAAGGAGTTCGGTGAGAAATTGGACTATGGTCACAGATCTGCAAACAAGGTTTTACAGACCATCCGCCGTCTCAGAGGAAGGAAGTTTAATATCATCGAAGGAGTCAAATCCAAAGATGGTGTACTTCTTTCCGATGAGAAGGACATCTTGCGCAGATGAAGCGAGCACTTTTCGGAGTTGCTCAATCCCGAACAGGGCACTGAGGATGGCAGACCCATGGTTTTGAGTAGGGCGGAGAATAGTCCCACCGTAGAGGAGGTGACTTTGGCGATTAAAGCGCTAAAAGTCGGCAAATCTGCTGGTGTGGATGAAATCCGGCCAGAAATGTTCAAGGCTTTGGGTAAAAAGGGAGTGGAATGGCTCTCTCGTGTCATTAAAGTGGCCTGGGAATGCGATGAAACACCTAGTGATTGGCAAACTGGGGTGATTGTTCCTCTTTTTAAAAAAGGGGATAAGAGGGATTGCTCCAATTATAGGGGTATATCTCTTTTAAGCCTACCCGGAAAAGTCTTTGCAAAGGTATTGGAAACGCGTTCCAGAGCTGTGGTCGAGTCCCGGTTGGGCGATGAGCAGTGCGGCTTTCGTCCAGGTAGAAGCACAACCGACCAGCTGTTCACTCTCAGAATGGTACTTGAGAAGGCCTGGGAGTATGCCAAACCTATCTACAGTTGTTTTGTGGATTTGGAGAAAGCATATGATCGGGTCACTCGAGGTAAACTCTGGAGTGTATTGCAGGAGTACGGGATTGATGGTTCTCTTCTGAGGGCCATTCAATCTCTGTACACTAACTGTAAGAGCTGTGTTCGGGTGAACGGCGTTAAGTCGACACCTTTCACTGTGGGCGTTGGACTTCGCCAGGGGTGCGTTCTGTCACCTCTCCTTTTCATAGTGTATATGGATTGGATGTTACAGCGCAGCCTTGGTGAGGAACGGTTCGAATTGGGAGATTTAAGAGTAAGTCATCCGCTTTTCGCTGATGACTTGGTCATCTTTACGTTCACCCAGACCGAACTTCAGCGCACACTAGATAGGTTCGTTGCCGTCTGTGTTGAAGCTGAGATGAAGGTAAACGTGAACAAATCAGAGGTAATGGTAATTTCCCGAACACCTGTTCAATGCATTCTGTATGTTAGTGGAGTTCCATTGAAACAGGTGGATAAGTTTAAGTATCTCGGGGTTCTATTCACGAGTGATGGTAGAAGCAATACTGAGTTATCCTGTAGGATTGGTCAGGCTGGAGCAATTCTGAGACAGCTTGGTCAGTCTGTTATCAGGAGGGTCGAACTTGGCATCGAAGCCAAGTTTTCGGTCTTTAATTCAGTGTTTGTTCCAACCCTCACCTATGGTCATGAGGTTTCGGTAATGACCGAAAGAATAAGATCGCGGATACAAGCTGGCGAAATGAGATTTCTTCATCGTATTGCTGGGTGAATCGCCGAGATCGGGTTAGGAACACCAGAGAACGCGAGGATGACAGAGAATGTCGAGCAGCTACTTCTTCGAATGGAGAGGTCCATACTTCAATGGTTTGGGCACGTCAAACGCATGTCCCCAACTCGGTTTCCAAGACGTGCCATCGGGTAGACGTCCCCTGGGCAGGCCTAGGATGAGATGGCTGGACCAAGTCCGAAATCTCACCTCTACCCGTATGGGGATTGCCCCTGATGAGTTAGAGTCGATGGCGGAAGTTCGGCAAATGTGGAGAGTCCACTTAAGCTCCCTAAACCCGCGACCCTCATAGTGGATAAGCGGGCCATTGGAAGATGATGATGATGATGATGCCAACGCCATATCGTGAAATGAACGATGCTTTCAATCGAGAATTGGAACTTGAACGTGAACACGATCGAGATGCATTCAACCAATCAGTTCGATTGAATGTATTGTAAAACCGTCAACACAAGGAAGTGTACGATACGTTAATGGAGGCAATTGATGATAGAGATGGTGGCTTATTTTTCCTCGATGCACCCGGTGGAAATGAAAAGACATTCCTCATGTCATTGATTTTGGCCACTGTTCGTACGAGATCCGAAATTGCTGTAGCAGTTGCTTCTTCTGGGATAGCGGCCACGTTGCTAAAAGGATGCCGAGCGGCTCATTCAGCGTTGAAATTGCCGTTAAACCTTTAAACGACTGAAAAACCGACATGCAACATTGCGAAACATTCAGCAATGGTCAAAGTTTTGATAGCAAGTAAAATCATCATCTGGCATGAATGTACAATGGCGCACAAGCGCGCATTCTGCGTAATGACTCAAGATGTTTTGGAGGTGCAATGATTCTACTGTCTGGCGATTTCCACCAAATACTACCAGTCATTCCAGGTGGATCGCTGCCGATGAAATAAACGCTTGCCTCAAATCATCCACTCTGTGGCGCTATGTGAAGAAACTTCAGCTGAAGACAACCATGCGAGTTGCATTGCTAAACGATCCATCTGCCGAAGATTTCTTCAAGCAATTGCTTACTATCGGTAATGGCCGTGTTCTTGTCAACGAATCGAATGGATTGATTTCGTTTCGTTTGGTCGAGTAAACGAGCAATTCTTGCGGCAAAGAACAAATATGTGGATCACTTTAACTTCACAATTCAAAATCAAATCGTTGGTCCACTGCATTCCTTCAAATCTATCGACTGTGTAACAAACGAAGACGAAGCAACCAACTATCCAATTGAATTTTTAAACTCATTGGATCTGCCTGGCTTGCTACCGCACAATTTACAACTGAAGGTGGGCTCGGTAGTCATTATGCTTCGAAATCTGTGATTCACGCGAAGATACTCAAAGGAAAGTTCAAAGGGACACGCGACCCGTTCCAAAAACTTGTCCAGTCGGAACAAAGAATAGTGCGCTAAGCCACACGATGGGGATTGGAAAACGTTAATTCTTGCCAATAAAAATCGACCGTTGCTCCTTAGAAATTTTATAACATAGTAGTAACTAACGTAGTAACTTTCAATTCGATTGCCTTCACTGGGAAGTATTTTCAAGGTTTTTCAAATCTGGGACAAAAATTGGGTGTCGCTCACTTTTAATAGGAAATTTCACGAAGTGCTTAGTAGCCACAATTCAACTGAAACTACCTCAGCTCATTAGCGGCGCAGCTAGTACAAAGCCAACGGATGTGGCGCTGGATACCCCGCCTGTGCGACATACACGATTTTACCAGGCGAGCGGAAGGAAATCCTTTCAAGGTCGTTCTTTCTATCTTACATATTTGAGTATGATACTTTATAAATCATTTTACTCCATTTGCAACCATTCGACTCTAATACACATTATAGGTTGGTGATGATTTGAACGGATCGAGCTTGTAATACATACACATATTCTTAAAAAATTCAGCCGTTTATAATGGTGCACAACCGAATAACTTAAAGTTCTGCATACCAACATACTTAAAAATTACAAAATACTCCTCTGGATTAATGTTGAGTATCTAATGTAGGACAGGTGCGCATTAATCCAATGATCCTAAACCCAATAGCAAATAAAAACAAAAGCAATGGAATCCTGTTGGAATGCGGATCCGGTCGTTGAACTTCCGCGTAAAAATCTAAATAAAATCACTCCCTAGGCGTACTTAGCCTTTCCCACTACCAAGCCATAGCACTCATAAAAACGCCCGATAAACCTAATCACGTGTAAAGAATATAAATATTCATTGTTACTCAAATCTTCACACACGCCTAACTATTTCGTTGCTTTTATGAATCGTTACATAGTACCCGCCTCCAAATAGGTCATCCCCATTAAATCGAAACA
The DNA here is from genome assembly GCA_917880715.2 of Matsumyia berberina. Lineage (NCBI taxonomy): Eukaryota > Metazoa > Arthropoda > Insecta > Diptera > Syrphidae > Matsumyia > Matsumyia berberina. The sequence continues at coordinate 95,008,458 of OU862870.1, forward strand.
CATGTGTATAGCACGTGTACATATGTACATGTTTACATACATATGTACGTATGTATGATTGAAGTCCGTTTCTCAACAGCTTCTAAAATATGATGTTTTTTTATGACACTAAATCTGACCTAACCGCAACATATTTCATGTCCTTTTGAATGACCTTTGGCCCGATAATCGCCACCAAAATGTATCATCGCTACAACAAACATCCGACGCGCAAAGCTAACAACAACATTGCTGGTGAATCAACAGTAAATCCAAACAGAAAATATGTTCTAGCAAATACATAAAAAATCTATAAAAAAAATCCATGAATCCTTCAAAAACACAAAGTCCTTGCGAAAAGTTAAATCAAAGTACGCACACACACAAAACGTATTAAAGCTACATACACTTAACAGTACTTACTTGCATGTTCCACCATTTTGACAGAAATTCGTATGCGGATCCGTACACAATGGCCCATGTCCACAATCCGATCCACTAAAACCCTGAAAGCAGGAACAGTGGTATGCCCTGTAAAGAGAAAATACAGTTATTCGCAGAAAACAAATAAAACCAAAAAAGGGAAAAAAATGAATAAAGAATTGGGAAAGTCATCCATTTCACTATTCCATAGCCCGCATCGTACTTAAATCAAAATCTCCATTCCACATCGGGTAGAACGCTTTTTTAAATCCGCCATTTAAAAAGGGAATATTCCTACTCTTGGTCTTGGAGTGGTCTAGGATACGACGAAATGCCATAAACCAGTAAGGAGTATTTGTAAAGTATGTACAACAAGAGTGGAACAATCAGCGAAAAATAAAAATTAACCGAACTTGGTTAAAAAGGTAAGCCCTTCTTGATTAAATGCTTGCAATATTTGGTAGTATTAGTGAAAAGCATTTCTTGAATAAATGCTTGCAATATTTGGTGCTATTAGTGAGAATGTCCTTAACGCTCTAACCGAATAAAACATTTTGAGCATGAAAAGATAGACAAGTTTTAATACTCTTCTCCACTTTATGTGAAGCCTTTCAACCTGGCTTTGTTGATTTCCTGTTCCAAGTCCTTTCGATCATAATTCTTTCCCCTTTGGAAATAGGATCACCAGACTGCTAGGCGAGCTTACTTTGGAGTAGAACTGCCTATGTGAGCCTGTACTTTCAGCGACTTCTTCTTGGATTTGCAAATAATTATAACAAAGCAAACCTTGAGTGGAAGAAAAGGCTCGCCTAGCAAAGCCGGCATTATCTTTGAGATTTCTTAAGAAATGGTGAAAACTGAGTCAAGATCGGTGTAGCAGTTTTTGAGTTAATCCCGGTTTATATACAGTAATGTCTCGCTAATCTAAACTACAATAGGTACTTCGGACTACTGAATTATTCAGATTGGGAAGTACATAATAATAGGTTAAAAAACAGAACACTCTGTTTCTTTGGGTTATGAAGGTAATTGAGAAGCAAAGCCCTCTCTCGAGCAACTAAAGTGACCCTTTATAGGACCTTAATCATCCCAGCCCTGCTAAAGCGTAGAGGCATGGACTCTGTCAAAAGCAGATGCAGCAGAGGAAAATTCTTCGGGTAATTTCCGGTACACCAACGCTTCGGCCCAGAAAATCTTCGAATTCACACCCGAGAGCCGGCGCAATAGAAGAAGACCACGACACAGGTAGCGCACAAGTGGAAGGGGACCTCAACCAATTTGGCGTGCGAAACTGGAGGCAGCTGGTCAAAGATTGACCTGCCTGGATATACTTGTTGGTTGAGGCTCAGGTCCATCCGGACTGTAGCGCCATCTTAAATAATTTCATAGAATTTTGATGGCAAAATCAGTAAGAAAGTTCACCTAGCTTCCCGCAACCATTTGTGTTCTGTGTCTTACATTTTTCGCACGAATGGAAGGGACCTACAATTTATTGCCGACTCCGAACGGCGAATTGAGAAGCCCTTTCATGACAAATTATGTTCCTGGATGTTTGTCATTCCCCGACGAAAGGTGATGCCACGAAAAATGTTCGGTGAACATGGCTTGGGCTAGAAACAACGCAGCAGTCGCACTAACGCACTAACTGCGAAGCCATGGCGACCATATACACATTTCCAGGATTATTTGACGGAAAATACAGGTATCTTAAAAAATGACCTTAATTTGGCTTTGGTAAACAGAATTAACTTATTGACTTGAATTAGTTTATTTTACTACAGTTTTTTTGTGAATATGCCAATCGCAAAAGACTTAACCTTTTTTGTAAGCTAAGCAAGTTTGACTTAAGGCGTTAGCGAAAATCCACAACGCTCATGATTCATTGTACGTATCCATGTTTTTAAAGATCGAGCAAAAGCAAGAAGTTTGCTTAGCGCATCCTAGTTCATCAAAAACCCGAAGCTAGAGTTCGTACTTCTACGTCGCGATCTCTAGAGAGTTGTAATAAGTGTGTTCGCACTTAATTGCCCGAACACAATGCAGCCGCTATGGTTTAGCAGTAGTGTAGTACCTAGCTGTCAAAAATTACAAATGTATACCATTTTACTAGTGTGCCCGCTGTGGTGTAGCAGTAGTACAGAGTTAGTTTACTTTTAACTTTTGCAGCGTTGCAAGTGACAGATAAAGAAATTGATGAATACATACGCATACAAAATGTATGCGTGTGTATTCCGTACAAAAGAAACGGAAGGTAATTACAAAACAAAAGACATAGAAGGCGACGATGTTGAAAAATTAATTAATTAAATTAATTTGACATAAGCGCGCTACACCATTGTGGGCAAGTTTTGTGAGTGCAGCGCCACAACCTTTGACAGCGCGGTAACACTGCTACTGCTACACCACAACGGCCGTGCATTGTGTTCGGGCAATAAGTGTTAATTGTTTCCATCACAGTATGGTCCCTTCAGCAAAGAGAAGCGGTGAAAGTCAATTGCATTTAAGTGCTGATGTCTCTTGCCGTGTGCCAAAATGTTTAAGTATCAGGATCTAGACAGATAAGATTTTGCCCTGGCCTGCTCATGAGTCTCTTGCCGTTAAAATGTTATATGTACTTCGAAACAAATACAGGTTTGTACCCATGAGATTTCCATTACATTGAGTGAATTATATAGTTAGTATAAAAAAAATATAGGTAGGTTATTTGTTTGCGAAATGTTTCCATCTTGCTGGACACATTATACCTAGTTTCTTACTTTTGAAGGTATCTCTGAGATAAACATTTATTTCGAAATTTGATTCGCCTCCAAAAGTTCGCAAACACAAATCAGATCTCCCTTACCAATCAAGATCCTGTGAACACCAGACGAAACAAAGTAAATCAGTTGGTGGAATCGTAAGCAAATGATGTGCAGTTTCCAGTAAACACCAAACTAAAATTGACAGGTTCATTGATATAAGAGCGCAATGTACATACATATGTAGTATGTAGCTTCTACGATGGCCTTATTGCCGGGTGAAGTTAGATACAATTGTGTTTTGATCTATTCTGCAAACGATGCAAGTGAGCTCTTTGGCCCCGAGACCCACATTCAATAAAACTGAAATAGAATTCAATTTTGATATACGCAAAAGTCTCTCACCCACACAGTTTATTGACAAATCAATTCTATGAACTGTAGACAGAAAAAAGTGTGGAAAGTACGGATATCCGGATTCCTAAAAGATGGATTTCGATTTCTTTTCTTCGCTTTATAGAATTTGCTCGACTTTTAATATTCTTTATACGTTCTCGTCCGCACACTTAAGAATGATACATACATTCACTTCCTGTGGGTTTAAGCTAAACCTTGAAATGGTGTGGGTGGTAGAGTTTTTTTTCGCAATAAATAGCTAGCTTTGGATTTTATTTTAGGAACTCATGCGGCCAGAAATCCATTTATGAAATTTTTTCGCCAGAGGTTTTTATAAAAGCATAATTTCGTTGGAATTCGAATTTTGGCATACCTACACCATTGGCGCAGTTTCATGCTAATGGAAAATAATAATAAATTAGATAAATGTGTTCACGGGTATTAAGTAAAGTGATTAGCCGTTTTCGGATTCTCAAATTGATTGGTTTTCTGAGAAAATGTGACGCATTTGAACAGAATGAAATTTTATTTTCGATGAAATAGAATGAAGCCAAATGCCATCAGGCAACTTCGTCCCTCTGTGCATACCGTTTCATTCTCAACCCCCAAAAAAAACAAAGAAATATTGAATACAATCTATTCTGCGGTCAAACATGTGCTAACTTGAAATATAAGTCATCGATTACTATCCATGAATCCCTTGTTCACGTGAATAGAACTGAAATTAAAAATAGCCGCAAACTTTTTTCCTCCTGCAAATTTTCGTTGTATGTACATACATACATATGTATGTAGGTACATACATATACACTTTTTAACTTTTTCCCTTTGCTGTGCATATTACTAAGTTCTGCATATCATAAAACAAGGCAAAGGTGTAATACTGTGTAAACTTTTTCTTGTACAAATTCAATATTCATCAATTTAAAAACTTAAAAAAAAAAAATAATTTGAAAAAATATATATATTGGTAAAATAGTTTGTGCAAGTAAATTTATATTAGAAATGCATTTACATTATTATTATTTTTTAATTTGTCTTAATTTTGAGCTAATTACTGTACGGAATATTTATATTCAATACGGTACAGAAGTTCTTGTACGATTTTTAGATCAGCAAACAGTCTCTGTTGCGCTTTACCGACGAATTCAACTTACATTTATTGTTAATTTTTCCAAAAGTGTAATTTTACTAAAAAGGCCGATTTGATTTTAAACGAATTCACATTAAAAGTTGAAAAGACTTATACATAGTTATAAGAAAGTAATTTGAACAAACCCAGTTTTTTTTTTAAATACTTAAAACTTCAGTCAGTATGGAATTAATTAAATTTACCAATTTCGAAAATACATATGCAAAATTTAACACGTTACGAGCATAATTATCTTATGAACTTTTTGTTGGCACTGAAGTCAAGAGCGGATTTCTTTAATCGAAATACTATTTCCCACCGTTAGCTAAGGCCAACAACCCATCGAATGAGAGCACTCCCGTCGAATACCTTGGCTATCATCTATTATGTAGGAAAGTTTTAACTCGGTCCTGATTTTTTTCCTAGCTTATATTCTTATCATCTTATGGGAAGCAAAAAAAAAAAAAAACTATAACACTTTTTTTTAAAAACGAGTTATTAAAATATGTATGCAGGTTTCCTGTGTCATAATGCGCTCCTCGCGGGATCTACCAAAAATTCTTTCACATTTCTTAACTTCATTCCAGAGGAAAACTTTGCTAATGAAACTTTTATATTCTCGCCTTGTTTTACGCACATTAGAGGGGCTTCCTCGTGGAACGGTTGTTTCTCACGCTTTAGTTGATAACCTAAAAAAAATTTTGTATCTCCATTGTCACACACTTAGACCGTCTCTAAACAAGAAGCCTTGGAATAAACGAATGGTTTACGTATGCATGTATGTGTGTACGAGTATACTCTAGAGTACAATCTAACTGCCATTCATATTCGCACCTAGCATGGCGCGTTTAGTCCATGTTAACTCCTGCGTGGGACGAGGATATTCATGGGATTAGGCAAATTTACGAAACAAATTAAACTGAAATTCCTTAAGGCAATATATTCATTCACCATTCACTTGAAATCCGTCCGTTTATTCATGGACAACGAGGAATTGGTGCTATCCCTTTCCTTTGTTGGGAGTTTCGCTCAACCGAAAATTTATTCAGTTCGTTTCCTCAAGGATGTAAAGAAAAACTTTTCATATTTTAAGTAAAAATCATCCTCTCTGTATCCTTTGCAAAATTAAGGACAACTTTGTGCCGCGCTGGATATGCCCGGGCCAACCGAAGGATGCCTAAAATGAAGATCAATAAAATATTCTGAAATGATTTGGGTCTTAGATGTAATAACAAAGCACGAAAAGACGGAGAAGACGAAGGTGCATAGCATAGAGAAATACCGAAAACATAGCTATGAAACAAGTGTACTTGTTGTCCTTATCTGAGGGGAGAAGGCTACAAACTTAATTCCTCTTCCTCCTCTAAACAGTAAATGTATACAATTTCGCTTTGAGGAGCTGAAAGGACAATTTGTTTAAGGTTTCATTTCACACAGTGAAGTCAACAGCAGTGTAATAGGATACGTCCTTATCCTTTAGTGTATCCTGCAAAAGTGTAGAAGTTTTCCGTACTTTATTGCAAGAGATAAGTTCTAATATGGATACCTTTTCGGGGAATGGAATGCTCATTTCAAATAGAAGCTTACAATTTCTTCTGCACACAATGGAGGGACACTTTTTGGTGTTTTCTAATGGTGTTGTTGAGGGCTGTAGGTAATTTGCTTGGTTTATTGTGCCGTTTAGTCTATTGGCCGGTCGACGTGATGAAAACATTTTATTTCCAAATAACCGCCGACTGATTTTAATTTTGTTGAAGTCAAAACGTTTTATATACATACATGTTGACTTAGGTTTGCACAAACCTGTTGAAGCTTCTCAATCAATCTTATACAATATGTTTGTTTTTGGAATGCTAGTGTGAGACGAATGATGAGTGTTAAGAGAGGTTAGCAAAATTCCATCAACATCCTTCATGATACCTGCTAGATAGGTTCCTATACTGACACCGTCTACTGTGGAAGTTAAAATTCGGTCCTGCATATAAAATGCTGTGCAATATGCAAACCATCGGATAAGTGGCTTTTTATTGAAATTAACCAAAAGATTGGATCCTTGGTCTTGTCTTGTCTTTTTCACTTGGCTTGGAGCCCATTACAAAATTATTGTACAAAAAAAAAAAAACATACATATAAACATATCATACAATCATTTTAGTTCCAATAACTTAATGGGAATATGGATCACCAAATCTGTGTCAATTGGAGTATTTTCTTTTTCAAATTCAACTAGTTGAACTCAAAAAATAGCTCTAGGGTTTACTTAAAAATATCTTCAAATTTCTTTGTGTTTCACACAACGGTATGCATATACATACATACATCTGTATTATATATTAATAAATATTGGAAGTTAATAAGCCTATACATAGAGGTATGTACTTTTTCAATGTTTTGAAATAGGTTAAATGAAAACGTGACTAAAGTGTACCTATTCACGCCGCCGGAAGCTGAATAAAAGCAGCCGAAGATTTCATTTGATTGATGTTTCTTCATCGTTAAATACTGTATGAGTGTTTTCATAATGGTAAAATATATATATATTCTCTAGTTTGCAGGTATTAACAAGATCCAAAGCACGTAGTGACATGGACTTCCATCCTCTCCTACTTCATGTTTTGCTTTTTCCTCTTTACGATTTTATCCTGTAAATTGATGTCAGGCCGTGATTTTATCCTTCAGTTTAATTGTAAGTACTTCAGCTTAGATAGCTTCATGTTGCGAGACGGCGATGTGCTAAAAATATACTCTGAACCCACGCTATATGTCGCCCTGTCAAAACGATTTGTGTACGATGAGGAAGATAGAACGAGAACGAACAGCATACTTGTACTTGACGTTAACCATGCATCATGGCAACGTTTCGATAAAATTTCAACGATCTGAACAGTGAACATTAGATGAGTCTGTTTTCATACATATGTGCATACCCATGCTCATAAGCACGTAAATGCATGCATGTCATGTACATACATATGTACATATGTTTTGTACCCATGCAATGGAGAATTGGTCCAGTTAGGGAACAACACAGCTTACGTTTTACCTTTGACAAATCGAGTTCGATAGCATGCACCTGACATGAAATGCACTTTCCATTTTCATGTTGCAGGTTGTTACCCTAAATGTATTACCGGAACCTCTTCAGACTTTACATTGCTTCAATATTATAAATAAAGTAATAAGTGTGATAATCTTGTTAAATCAAAATGTCGTCTCCATTAGTTTGATACATAATGTACATTATGTAAAGGAGTATTAGCATCAAATGTGGACTGGCTTTAGATGTGATAAATTGGTAAACGTAGCGTCGTTAGGATATTGAATCTAGGACTTAAATCCTCTGACGATCGAAGAGTAACTGGTGACCAGTGCTGCCAGACAGTACAAGAATTATTTCTCCAAATATGGAAAAAAAAAATTCTCCAAATTTGTACTAAGTGAAAAACAATTCCCCAAAACGTTAGAAGTTTTTATTTTTTTCATTTAATATTAATAGCTTTGTTCAATGAGGCTGTTTCGAACAGTTCGGAACAGAAAAGTACAAGAGTTTGTGTTGAATGAGAGAATTTTCTGTCCGAAACTGTTCTGCTTTGTGTTCAATGAGGTTGTTCCGAATAGTTTGGAACAGGAAATCTTGCACCTACTCATGAGTTAGAACAGAATTGTGAAAAATGTCAAAGTCGGCTGTGCCTGTCAATTTGGTATGTTTTCAGCATTTTATTTCCGCAAATGACATTTTTAAATTTTTAGTAACTATGTATGTGTTAGCTTTTCATGTGTTAGGGCTGTTAGCTTTTCATGTGTTAGGGCTGTACTTTTCTTTTCTAACTCGTTCTGACATTTTTCACAAATCTGTTCTGTTCTGTTCTGGTTTCTTCTCATTAAACAAAGCTACTATTATCCTTTTTTAATATTATTTGTCAGTATAGAAGAAAATCTTAAAAAATATATGAATTGGATAATATGTTTATATCGTTGTTAAGAACTTTGCTAAGAGCAGTAAGAAGGAATGGACAGCAAAATTCATTTGGACCCAGAACTAAACACTACGAGGGGCGGGCAGAAATTCTCATATTTGCTCCTCCTCGTGAGCGCCTCACATAGGAGGACTTGCAACAAAAACCTTTCCAAAAGTCGATTTTCCAAAAAGTAAAATCAAGAAGTAAAAGCTTGCTTTTTCTTTTTGTTGTAGATCGTGCATTGTAATAACATGATTTTAAAGTTAACGATTGCATTCGTTGCATTTTTCTTTGAGTGCGTGCCATTTTGGTCAGTGTTAATCAATAAGTGATTTCGAGTTGTTGTGATAAGAATCTAACGATTTTTAAATTGAGTTTTACTACCGGTAGCATTAACATTTTAAATTTTTGAAATATTGTGAAAATATTGTAGGAACGTGTAGTAGTCAGGAAAAACAAAATAAATTACCTTACAAATACCAATCTTTATTCGTTCTCAGACACGTCTGCTGCTGTTTGTAGATCAAGGAAAAGTGACTCTTTCAGCATGCGTGCTCTACTCGTGATACATTTGTGTTTTACATGTGTGTGCATCCATAGAATTACATAGAATACTTAAAACAATGTTGCTACAATAGAATACTTTAAACAATGTTGCCACAAACGAAAAATTATTTTGGGCGGGTTTTCGATGCGCCTGCTGGAAGTGGTCAATCAACTGATTGATGTCAGCAAAAACACACGTTTGCTTTAATCATGCGCAAACATCTGAACTCCCTGGTGGTGTGAGCCATAGAACAGTGCCGTGGGATGGAAGGCTTGAGGAAAAGCCAGCCCTAACGAGCTTCTGTAAGTACCTGGCAAGGCTCACAGTAAGTTGTGCCCTACTATAGCACGCCAGTGAACTAGAGCGGATTGTTGTTCCGGGCATACACGTGGGACCAAAAATGTTAAACCTAAAACAAAAAAATAACAATAGCAAAAATAATAATAATATAAATAAAGACCTTACGCAAACTGGGATAAATTTGAGTGACGCAAAGTCTGTGTCGTCCTTCCAGCCTGCCACCCAAACTATGAGTAAGAAATTCGACGAACATTTGCTGTTGGCTAGGGATAGTGAGGAGGTAGACCGAACTCTCATTAAAGCGTGCAGCAAAGGCAAAGACCAGGCTGGAATTATCATAGCAGACAAGGGTATTTCGCCATCAATGGAAGAGAGTAGCGCGCTCGGCAAGAACGCTGCAGGTGGTTTACTTACTTAAGGTGACGCTATAGACCGGCGCACAGTGGTTCAGGAGCGGAAAAAAATCATATTTTTGAATGTTATATTGAAATATGTGTTATTTCAATTTCATAATAGAATAGTCAGGGAATTCAAATAGACAAAAACTAGGTCTGAAGTCGAAAGAAAAAAATTCGGTCGATTTCAAAAAATAATTGCATGATGTATGAACTAAAATTTTATGTAGTAAAAGTTATTCAAGAAAAAAAAAGTTGATCATATTTTGTTAAGCAGATAATAAATATATTATTTTAAGCAAGGAGTCAATAATACCATGCACCATTTTCTGCTCTGCGAGAGTTAAACATAGGCGTACCTTTTCAACGCAAGCCCTGTCTTTTGTTAACCCATTTAGACCCAGCGTTGCGTTTTCGCAACACAAAACAACATGTAGCAACACAATTTTATTTAAATGTACCGTTATTTGCACCGAATGTTTTCTGTTTTTTTTTAGCTTGTGTGCGAATTACGGTGCACAAACACAGTATATTTTCTGAGGTAAGCGAGTTCAGTTGTTCTTTAGGAGACCCTTTTTGAGAGTGAACCTTTTATTGTTTTGTGTTGCGAAAACGCAACGCTGGGTCTAAATGGGTTAACTGTACAAAACGTGTGGCGGGGAGCGGTGAGCTGATTCATGGCTCCATTGATGCACTGCATTATTAGTTATATTAGCAAGCAGGTTTCAGCTGCAAAGACCTGCGGGTTCCTTCTTCAAGATCAAATAAATCACTTTGGGTTCTACTTATTTACTTTTGCGATTAATTTGATTGGTGCCGCGCTATTTAACTGTTATTTAGGCAAATTAAATTGGCTTTCTAGTGACTAGGAAAGGACGAAGGAAAATCTCATACCACTGGAAGCAGAGCGAGACTGTTTCTCGTGTGCACTAGCATTCTTCTACAACCCTTCTACAACAACTTAGGGAAAAAATAAAAGTTATTTAAAAAAAAAAAATATTTTATTTTAATAATATTAATTAACAGTAAATTACATGTACTTTGGTGAAAATTTAATCAAAATCGGTCCAGTACTTTTAGAGATAATTAATTATTTCCGCGCTCCCATATAACTTGAATCACTGTGCGGCGTGGTCCTGGGCCTCAACCAACAAGCGTCGCCAGCGATCTCGATCTTTTGCCAGCTGTCTCCAGTTTCGCACGCCAAGTTGGTTGAGGTCCCCTTCCACTTGCGTGCATCACCTGAGTCGCGGTCTTCCTCTACTGCGCTGACCCTCGGGTGTGGATTCGAAGATTTTCCGAGCTGGAGCATTGGTGTCCATCCGCTCTACATGACCCAGCCACCTCAGTCATTGGACCTTCACTCTTCTGGCTAAGTCGATGTCGCTGTACAGCCCGTACAGTTCGTCGTTGTACCTCCTCCTCCACTCCCCGTCTATGCAGACGGGACCAAAAATTACCCGAAGAATTTTCCTCTCGAAACAGCCAAGAGCAACCTCATACGCTTTACAGCGGACAGAGTCCATGCCTCTGCGCCGTAGAGCAGGACTGGGACGATTAAGAACTTAGTTGTTCGAGAGAGGGCTTTGCTACTCAATTGCCTTCTTAGCCCAAAGAAACAGCGATTGGCAAGAGTTATTCTTCGTTTAATCTCAGCGCCGATGTCAATGTCTGAATTTAGCGGAGCCTAGGTGGAAAAAGTCCTTAACTACCTCAAAGTTATAGCTGTCTATAGTGACGTTCTGTTCGAGACGTCAGTGTTGGCTGGGTGTTGTAGTAATAGGGTAGGCTCTGATTGGTATCAACTTGGCGATGCCCAGTGTTGTAACTGTTACTACACATCAATTGTGCTTATTTTACCTCCTCGTAACCTCTCGGTAGCCTCTGGGTACTGGTTGTTGTCCACCCGGACTCAACTTGCTAAACTTATAAGCGCGAGTGTTGACCAGAAGACAAAAATTGCAGCACTATAAACACGACAGCGGATCGGGAGCAACACCTTATCTGGGCTACTTCAACATATTTGGAGCTGAGGCCAATAAGGATTTCTAGGAATCGGTTGGGGTGTTGGAAAAGAGATGGTGGCGGATGAGCCCTACAGGGGCCAACGGCAGCGCTCACATCCCCGAAGTGGGTTACCGACATCGGTTAATCCGGCCCCTCGTCCCAGGGGTTAAAACAATGGACCTGGTCCTCCAAGTTGGGGGTTGTGCACCGGGGTAACTGCCCTGTCACGGAAAAAAAAAATGTAGTTACGAAGCAACAACAAGCCTCGGATACGGACGGATTCACTGATGACAACCCATGCAAACGAATTAAGGACAACGAATTTCGGATCTGCACGTGGAACATTAGGTCCCTTAACAGACCACGTGCAGCCGAACAATTAGCGGAGGCCCTCAACTGCTGCAAAGAAGACATTACCGCCATTCAAGAAGTGCGATGGGATGGGCCGGGCAAAAAGAGGATGGAAAACTGCGACATCTATTACGGCGATTGCTATCGGCAACAAAAGCAGCGCTTATTTGGATGTGGATTTGTCGTTGGAGGCAGACTCAGACAAGAAGTCTTAAGCTTTAGGTATGTAGGCGAACGCCTCACGACAATCCGCATCAAGGCTAAATTCGCCAACATTAGCCTGATATGCGCGCATGCCCCCTCAGAGGAGAAAGACGACGACACCAAAGACAGGTTCTACGAGCTCTTGGACAAGACATACGAGCAGTGCCCTAGCTATGACATTAAGATTGTCCTAGGCGATTTTAACGCAAAGCTAGGAAGAGAGGGCATCTTTGGTAGTACTGTCGGAAAGCACAGCCTACACGACACCCCCTCCGTTAACGGATTTAGGCTGGTCGACTTTGCTGCGGGGCGGAACGTTGTCGTAGCTAGTACGCGGTTCCCACATCTCGATATCCATAAAGGAACATGGAGATCTCCTGATCAATCAACCGTCAACCAGATTGACCACATTGCGATCGACGCAAGGCACTCCTCCAGTATTATGGATGTCCGAACGTTCCGAGGGGCCAACATTCACTCGGACCACTATCTTGTTGTAGCCAAGGTACGACTGCGGATATCCCGAACACCGCCAAGACAAGGGAATACTGTGAGGAAATTCGACGTCGGACGGCTGCAATCGCAAGAGATCACCAGATCCTTTTCCGATCGAGTCTCTCTCAATCTCTCAAGAGGTCCTATACCGCCAGCATCAAGTATTGAAGACCAGTGGCAACATTGCCAAAATGCGATCAGAGATGCCGCCTCTGATGTGCTGGGTTTCACACGGCCACCACAACGAAATCCCTGGTTTGACGACGAGTGCCGGCTAGCACATGCCGCGAAACAAGAGGCTTACAAAGCAGCGCTGCATAGAAAGACCAGAGCTGCTCGCGAGCTCTACGGGCAAAAGAGGAGAGACGAACACAAGCTTTTCAGAAGGAAAAAGAAAGAGCATGAGAAGCGCGCGATCGAGGAGATAGAGGGATGTTATAGCAGGAATGAGGTTCGGAAGTTTTACCAAAGGGTAAAAAGAACTTGTCAAGGTTACAGAGCCCGAACCGAGGCCTGCAAGGATGAACAAGGGAACATCGTAGTAGAATCGCAGTCGATGCTGAGGATATGGAAGAACCACTTCTGCAGACTGTTTAACGGCGACGACGAATCAAATCCCGCTGTCAGGCAGAATGAACCATTCAACCTGGACGACGGAGACCAACAATCCCGTCCACCCGACCTGGACGAGGTGAAGACAGCCATATCGAAGGCTTAAGTCCAACAAAGATCCTGCGGCTGACGGCCTAACTGCCGAGCTGTTCAAAGCAGCAGGCGATGACTTGGTAAGGAGCATGCACCAACTCATCTGTAAAATATGGTCGGAAGAAAGTATGTCCGATGAACGGAAGCTCAGCATTGTTTGCCCGATCCTCAAGAAAGGAGACCCTCTGAACTGCGCCAACTACAGAGGCATCAGTATTCTTAACATCGCTTACAAGATCTTATCTGCCGTGTTGTGTGAATGCCTGAAGCCGTTTGTCAACAACCTGATCGGTCCATATCAGTGTGGTTTCAGGCCAGGAAAGTCCACCATCATTCACACTGCGGCAGATCTTTGAAAAAACCCAGGAACTTCAAATCGATACCCACCACCTTTTCATCGATTTTAAAGCCGCGTATGACAGCATCTATAGAGACGAGTTATACAGAGCCATGTCTAGTTTTGGCATCCCTACCAAACTCGTCCGTCTGTGCAGGATGACGATGGAGAATGCGCGCTGCACCATCAAGGTCGGTCAAGACCTCACCGAGACCTTTGATGTCAGAAAAGGATTTAGACAAGGCGACGCGCTGTCATGCGACTTCTTCAACATCGTTCTTGAAAGAGTTATGCAAAACTCACGCGCCAACACCAGAGGCACAATCTTTCAAAAGTCCGTCCAATTACTCGGATACGCCGATGACATTGGAGGTGGTTTAGTTTAGTTTATTATTGATGCAACGGAGTAAGAAAAACGATCATCAAAGTGCTAAATTTCTCCTCCGCAACGCTAGGTGAAAGCTCGAAAATTTCAAAGGCATGGTCACTGTCCAACTCAGGGACTGGGAAAGGGCGCAATACAAAAAGGCCAAAACCATTCTTGTGGACGAAACAGATGGCGGATAGCAAAGCGCGGCCAATAAGGCACACCTTGTAGCGACAACATCCAAAGCCCAGGGAAAACCAATGGTAAGGCAAGGGGACTCCGTTCAACAAGTAAGCTCTACAGTGGCAGAAGAAGGTAAGCGAGATAAACTAATCAACTCTACCTAATTACAAACTAAGGAAGAGGGGCTGATCCGATAGGAAACTCTAGAATAGAGCAAAGTTTTTTAGGAACGACGGACTTGTCGTTGAATAAGTATGTATATTGGGGCAAAAAAAGTATTCAAATATCTAATCAGGCATCCGAAAAGATATTGCTGGAAAGAGATTTGCGAGTCCATCGCGAACACAAGTTAAACCTCGAGACTCCGGAAGATATTACCAAAAGAGCCCCAAATGCCAAGCAACATCATGATAAGCGATGGCACTTGGGCCGAAAGCTGCAAGGAGGTCTTGGAAACCCTAGTAGAAACCCACTTTCTTGGCTGCAGGATACCTAAAGATACTCCCGACATTAGGCAAACATTAGAAGATAGAAGGCAACTCTGTGATAGCTTCATACACAAGCTTATCAGCTGGAACAAAAGCTGAAATTGGCAAAAGGGTCCTGCTCGCCGCACAAATCGCCTGGCTTGGATAGCATTATCTCCCATCATGCTTTAAAGAGTTCCAGAAACCGCTTTAGCAAGAATCTGAGTAATCTTTAAGCTTTGTTTTCAAAACAAAGCATTAAAGGCAGGAAAAATTATCCATACTACGACAAAAAGAGCAATTAGTCTATCGTCATTTCTACTTAAGGCTCTAGAAGGCTTCTTGACATACGCGTCAAGAAAGGCAAATCGGTAGAGATAGCTCTGCATGAAGTTGTAGGAGGGATAGAAAAGAGCCTCTGCCATAAGGAGAGCAGCTTTCCTTCATATTCAAGGAGCTTTTAATAACGTAGTGGAAGTGCCATTAGCCAGGCCCAGTAAAGTTTCGGCTTCGAACAAGGATTAACCAACTGGTTAAGAAACATGCTTGTCCCAAGAAATATCAACTCGCAAAAAGGACAAAGCTCTACTGTGGATTTGAGTCATAGATGGAATCCTGCAAAAATTTAGCTCAAGGGAACTATACGTCTACGCCAACGCCGACGACGTAGTCATAATTGTGGGAGGAGCTAAGGAATGGAGAGCAACCCAAAATCAACTTTCGCTGGAGATAACGTCCTAAGCAGTTGACAGTTTAAGATACTTCTCGGGAACTACCACCAGAAGAGGTCGAACACGTGCATCGAACTTACTAAGAATAGGCTATTACATTATATAATATTAACGGAATTCCTTACAACTTAGTTAAGAAACACCTTACAAAAGTTGATCTGAGGGACAACATCGTCCGTTGATTCTGTAATGAGGCTGAGAAATCTCTTTAATCAAAATTAGGTCGTCGAGCATTCTGCTTGATAATAACCATTTCATGTCATCTGATCCGTTTTAATGTAAGAGGAATGCAGCAAGTCACCTATTATACAGTGTCAGGTGACCTTTGGCTGATGATTGGAGTTTTAGGACAAACTACCGGATCCGTAAGAAATGTGATCTTCTTTCTCATCTGCAAGCACTAGCAAAATTTTCTGGATATGATCTTTAAAATCCTATTTATATAGGTGGAAACCTAAGACCCAAGAGCGCCGAAAGTGTATTGATTTAGCAGTCGACTCATTAATGATGATCCTAGTAATACTCATTTGAGTATGTTGTGTCACGAGAAGATTTGGGCAAGGTGACACTAACAGGTTATCTTGAAGAGTGTATTTCTAGAAACTTATGTCTGAGATGGAAGAGGCCTGGATAGTGGCTAAAAAAGTGGGATGTATCCTTCATTGACTTCCTCGCCTTGTCAGCCCCTATAAATAACAAATATGATGATGATAACAAACATTTTTAAAAACTGACAGGGGGTGTTATGGTGGAAAAAAAGATCTCCTCTTTTCAAAAAGCCACATTGCAGTTGACTTCTTGCAATATGTTCTTGTAATTACATACTTTTAAATAAAAACCGGGGTTGGAGTGGTAGTCAATAATAAACATATATACGTACATATCACCCGATCGCGTACACCCACTTAATCTGCGCATGGAACGTATACAATATTAGCACTGCGGTGCAATCTATTTATTTAACCTTTATACAAGCAACAAAAACACTTAAACACTAAACAAACTTAAAAACGGAGCTAACCATGCTTTGCTTTCTGAAAATTAGCAAGTCACAATATTTAGGCTTACTGCGAAACCTTATGACACTGTTTGGTGCTTTTGACAGACAAAAAAATGTCAAAGAGCACACTACATATGACATATTTTCATAGAATTTAAACGTAGCTATAGGATCTCGTCTTCTTGGATTCAACGTCACTTTAAGATCCATTTCGTCTAGCTGAACTCTTTGAGACTCCAACTACCTTTATCCTTTAAAAGCTTCACCTACTTTCTTCGACAAAAGGTCCGACTTCTTGCTCATCTTTCAAAAAGTAATCTTATATATGTATGTATTACCCACACGCTAAAACATAGCAATAATATTTATCGTTATGTTTAAGATTTTTCTGATTTAGACCCGTGCTGCCGTGGTCGGCATGGCTCAGTGGTGAGTGCATTTGACTACTGACCGAGCGGTGTGGGTTCAAGCCCCAGTCAGGTACACCGAACATTTTTCGCGACACCACCTCTCTTCGGGGAATGACAAGCCTTCGGGAATATAATCTGTCATGAAAGAGCTTCTCACTTTGGAGTCGGCATTGAATTGTAGGTCCCTTACATTCGTGCGAAATATATAACACAGCACAACATGAATGGTTGCGAGAAGCTAGGCCTTGGCTTATCCCGAGCTGTCGCGTCAGCTATTTATTTATTTATTTATTTCTAGTAGACCGCTTTTAAATGCCTAGTATTTAAAGAGAAAACCTAATGGTTTTATCATCTCACTCCCGAGTCAATATAAATTGCAAATGGCACATTAGAGATACATACATATGTAAGCCCAAAGAAACAGCGATTGGCAAGAGTTATTCTTCGTTTAATCTCAGCGCCGGTGTCATTGTCTGAATTTATAGCGGAGCCTAGGTAGACAAAGTCCTTAACTACCTCAAAGTTATAGCTGCCTATAGTGCCGTTCTGTCCGAGACGTCGGTGTTGGGACTCCTTTCTTGTTGACAGAATATACTTCGTCTTGCCCTCATTGACCGCTAAACCCATCCTCTCCGCCTCCGTCTCGATACTCACAAACGCACCAGTGACATCACGCTGCGTTCTTCCGATTATGTCAATATCGTCGGCATACGCGAGTAATTGGACGGACTTTTAAAAGATTGTGCCTCTGGTGTTGGCGCGTGAGTTTTGCACAACTCTTTCAAGAACGATGTTGAAGAAGTCGCATGACAGCGCGTCGCCTTGTCTAAATCCTCCTGACATCAAAGGTCTCGGCGAGGTCTTGACCGACTTTGATGGAGCAGCGTGCATTCTCCATCGTCATCCTGCACAACCGGACGAATTCGACAGGGATGCCAAAACTAGACATGGCTCTGTATAGCTCGTCTCTATGGATGCTGTCATTCGGCGGCCTTAAAATCGATGAAAAGGTGGTGGGTATCGATTTGAAGTTCCTGGGTTTTTTCAAAGATCTGCCGCAGTGTGAATGATGGTGGACTTTCCTGGCCTGAAACCACACTGATATGGACCGATCAGGTTGTTGACAAACGGCTTCAGGCATTCACACAACACGGCAGATAAGATCTTGTAAGCGATGTTAAGAATACTGATGCCTCTGTAGTTGGCGCAGTTCAGAGGGTCTCCTTTCTTGAGGGTCGGGCAAACAATGCTGAGGTTCCATTCATCGGGCATACTTTCTTCCGACCATATTTTACAGATGAGTTGGTGCATGCTCCTTACCAAGTCATCGCCTGCTGCTTTGAACAGCTCGGCAGTTAGGCCTTCAGCCCCAGCAGCTTTGTTGGACTTAAGCTTCGATATGGCTGTCTTCACCTCGTCCAGGTCGGGTGGACGGGATTGTTGGTCTCCATCGTCCAGGTTGAATGGTTCATTCTGCCTGACAGCGGGATTTGATTCGCCGTCGCCGTTAAACAGTCTGCAGAAGTGGTTCTTCCACATCCTCAGCATCGACTGCGATTCTACTACGATGTTCCCTTGTTCATCCTTGCAGGCCTCGGTTCGGGCTCTGTAACCTTGACAAGTTCTTTTTACCCTTTGGTAAAACTTCCGAATCTCATTCCTGCTGTGGCATCTCTCTGTTTCCTCGATCGCGCGCTTCACATGCTCTTTCTTTTTCCTCCTGAAAAGCTTGTGTTCGTATCTCCTCTTCTGCCCGTAGAGCTCGCGAGCAGCTCTGGTCTTTCTATGCAGCGCCGCTTTGTATGCCTCTTGTTTCGCGGCATGTGCTTGCCGGCACTCGTCGTCAAACCAGGGATTTCGTTGTGGTGGCCGTGTGAAACCCAGCACATCAGAGGCGGCATCTCTGATCGCTTTTTGGCAATGTTGCCATTGGTCTTGAATACTTGATGCTGGCGGCATAGGACCTCTTGAGAGATTGAGAGAGACTCGATCGGAAAAGGATCTGGTGATCTCTTGCGATTGCAGCCGTCCGACGTCAAACTTCCTCACAGTATTTCCTTATCTTGGCGGTGTTCGGGATATCCGCAGTCGTACCTTGGCTACAACAAGGTAGTGGTCCGAGTCAATGTTGTTTCGTCAGTAGTTTAACCACATAAATTACTATCAATTGTTTCCCGTATAGCAAAAGTGTATATTCAAATAAAGCACAAGCCTATTTCATAAATATTTTGAATTTCTTTTACAAAAGTTTACAAGTTTATTGAAACTGTGTTTGAATGCAGGGTCAACTTCATTATCACTCATCATAAAAACCATAACACAGTAGTGGCAAACAATTTGTATAGCAAAAGTGTATATTCAAATAAAGCACAAGCCTATTTCATAAATATTTTGAATTTCTTTTACAAAAGTTTACAAGTTTATTGAAACTGTGTTTGAATGCAGGGTCAACTTCATTATCACTCATCATAAAAACCATAACACAGTAGTGGCAAACAATTTGTCGTAAGTCGCCAAATGGTGCGTTTCCAGCCCAAATTCATTTTTTACAGTCTGTGCAGCCATAAAGTAAATTTATTTCCCTTTTTCCGCTTACTGCACTGCATTCAAATGATATAAGCGATTCGCTGTGTGTTCAATTGTACATTCGGACTGAAGCACAAGGAATAAATATAATTTTTTATTCATATTTACAGATCATAAAGATCGCCGTCGATTTCACTTAACAGCTTGTCAGTTGCTGGTTTTTCGCAGGAACACACGTCGTGTTATTGAAATTCAAACAAAAAGATTGTTTGGACTAATAAATAGCGTAGGAAACATACGGTTCCAGGCAAATGCGAAGTGGACTCAAACAGAGAATAAAAAAGGATACCCACGAAAGTGCACCAAAAATACTAACAGAAAGAGTTATCATTGCACAAATAAATGCAACTTCAACACTTCACGTTTCCGGAGGCAATACAGGGGTGATTCTGGCGCTAACCAATTTGTTATGACAAGAGTGGGTGTGCCCTGTCATGCATTTTACGTAAATGCGAATGCGTATTTTAAAAGCAAGGATGCTGATGTAAACACATTTATATAAATGCATACTAGCGGCCTGCCCCGAGTTTCGTACGGTTACAATAAGTTATTTGATTACTGTTTTTGTATATGTATCGCAATATTATAGCCTTATTTTAATTAACAAACATATAATTACGTATTACAAAAAACCATACCATCCTGGTCCTCCGCAGGTGACCTCTGATAGCACGGATTAAACGGCACATCTTGGAAACAGCGTTGAGGGCATGCCTTTAACGTGCCCAAACCATCAAAGTATGGACATATCCGTTCGATGAAGTAGCTGTTCAAAATTGACTGCTTCGCCTATTTTGGTGTTTCTAACTCGATCTCCACGACATACCCCACCAATACAACGAAGAAATCTCGGCAGTTTGTATCCCCGATCTTATTCTTTCGAATATTACCCGAACCTCGAAGCAAACACTAAGTTGAAGAGCGACAGCTTAAGACTGCCCTAGACTGCTGCAAAGCAGACATTACAGCCATCCAAGAAGTGCGATGGGATGAGCCGGACAAAAAGAGAATGAACAATTACGATATCTACTATGGCGATTGCTACCGGCAACTAAAGCAGCGCTTTTTTGGGTGTGGATTTATCGTTGAAGGCAGACTAAGGCAAGAAGCCTTAAGTTTCAGGTATGTGAGCGAACGCCTCACGAATATTGGCATCAAGGCTAAATACGCCAACATGAGCCTTATATGCGCTCATGCCACAAAAGGAAAAAGGACTAAGACACCCAAGCCAGATTCATAGCTTTTAGACAAGATTTACGAGCAGTTCCCTACAGCCTACACGACACTCTTCTCTCTCAAGAAGATCTATGTCGCTAGCATTAAGTATGGAAAACCAGTGGCAACATTGTCAAAAAGCCATCAGAGATGTCGCCTCTGACCTGCTGGGTTGCGCTTGGCTACCCCAGGTTTGAAGACGAGTGCCGGCAAGCACATGTAGCGAAACAAGAGGCATACAAAGCGGCGCTGCACAGAAGGACCAGAGATGCACCCCAGCTTCTTCTCAGGAGGAAAAAAAAGAGCATGAAAATCGTGCGATCGAAGAGGGATCATGACGTTAGCTAGAACGACAAAAATCTAGTAAGGAAAAAATCTCGAAAATCGCTGTTTTAGATCTCGAAAACAAAAATCTCGAATGGACGAAATCTAGAATGTACAAAAATCTCGAAAGACCTTATCTAGAAAAAAATCTCGAAAAGAAATTTCCTTTCGAGATTTTTAATCTCTGTGAAAATAATTAAAACGCACCGGAATCCATACAAAACATAAATAAAAAAAAGTTTGCATACTCCCAATCTCACACCTACCCCAAATCCTACAGTGATCCAAGGCAGGGGGGTTGCAGGGGGGCAGCATGCCCTCCCCATACACATTCCAAGGTTTGTTATACAAACGCTGTGAATTTTGGCATTCGAGATTTTTTTTTTCTAGATTTTTGCTGTTCGAGATTTTGCTTTCGAGATTTTTTTTCTTCTAGATTTTTTTTTTTCGAGATTTTGTTTTTCTAGATTTTTGTTTTCTATATTATATTTTTCTAGATATCGTGGTAAACCCGATCGAAGAAATAGATAAATGTGTTTGTAGGAATGAGGTCCGAAAGTGTTATCAAAGGGTAAAAAGAACATGTCAATGCTACAGAGCCCAAACTAAAGCCTGTAAGGATGATCAGCGGAACATCGCAGTACAATCGCAGTCGATGCTGAGTATGGTGGGACTATTTTTGCAGACCGTTTAACGGCGACGACGAACCAAATCCCGCTGTACGCAGAATAAACCATTCAACCTGGACTATGAAGATCAACAATTCCGTCCACCCGACCTCGACGAAGTGAAGCTTAAGGGGTTGGGTTTCAAAATTTCAAAAAATGTTTTTTTTTTTTATCTTATTAAATAGTACATTATGTCTTGAATATGCTCCCAACATTTCAAATCGATCAGAGTAAAATTCTAAGAGATAGGCGCTACGGAAGTTCCGCCCATCAGGCCACGTCAGACTGGCGCGCCGCACTTCAATCGCGTTTTTCTCGAAACTCTATTTTCGAAATCGGTAGTCAAGATTTCTTAAAAAGTTATGAACCGATCTTATTGAAATTTTGTACACTTGTTCAGAATAACATTATCTAGAACCTGAAGGAAGGATTTTTTATCACAACTTATTCTATGAGGCAAAATGTAGTGAAAATTCGACCAAAAAATGGGTTTTTTTGTTCACAACTCCGCCAAAAATTCTAATTTCAAGTTTTTGTTTTTTCCTTCGTTCAAGTTCAAGCTTTATATATCTACTAACAGAAAAAAATTGATTTTTCAATTTCGGATGAACCAGGCCTGAGTTATCCCGACTACGCCGGGAGACCTTTTTTTTTTTGAGAGGTCAAGGGAAATGAAGTCCCACTGGCTGAATTTTCCAAATTTTTAAATAAAAATTTCACAAAGTACTTGCTAAATATGTATCTTTGATATGAAGAATTGTTTGAATGAAATATTTCATTTGATATATTTAAAAAAAATCAGTAAAAATACGCTTTTTTTTGCCCTCGAAACCCACCTTACCCCTTAAGTCCAACAAAGCTGCTGGTGGCCTAGCTGCGTGAGGAGCATAGACCAATTCATCTGCAAAATATGGTCAGAGGAAAGTATGCCCGATGAATGGAACCTCAGCATTATTTGCTCTTTCCTCAAGAAAGGAGACCCTCTAAACTGCGCCAACTTTAGAGTCACCAGTCTTCTTAACATCGCGTACAAGATCTTATCTGCCGTGTTGTGTGAACGCTTGAAGCCGTTCGTCAACAACTTGATCGGTCCATATCAGTGTGGCTTCAGGCCAGGAAAGTTCACCATCGACCAAATATTCACACTGCGGCAGATCTTGGAAAAAACCCAGGAACTTCAAATCGATACCCACCACCTTTTCATCCATTTTAAGGCCGCGTATGACAGCATCGATACGGACGAGCTATACAAAGCCATGTCTAGTTTTAACATCCCTGCCAAACTCGTCCGTTTGTGCTCCATCAAGGTCGGTCAAGACCTCACCGAGACCTTTGATCTCAAAAAAAAGTCCGTCCAATGTATATATAAGTAGATGCCGTCAACCAGAAAAGACACCCAACACCAATTGTTCGGAACGAACGGCGTAATAGACAGTTATAACTTTAAGGTAGCTAAGGACTTTGTCTACCTAGGCTCCGCTATTAATTCAGACAACGACACCAGCACTGAGATCAAATGAAGAATAACTCTTGCCAATCGCTGTTTCTTTGGGCTAAGAAGGCAATTGAGTCCCCTATCGAACGACTAAGGTGACTATGAATATATGTATATGACCTTAATCGTTCCGCTCCTGCTCTATGGCGCAGAGGAATAGACTCTGTCAAAAGCGAATGAGATTGCTCTTGGCTATTTCGAGAGGAAAATTCTTGGAGTGATTTTCGGTTCCGTCTGCATAGACGGTGAAAGGGCTGTACAGCGACATCGACTTAGCCAGTAGAGTGGAACTCCAACGACTGGCTGGGTCATGTAGAACAGAATGACACACATGCCCCTGCCGGAAAATCTTTGAATCCATAACTATGGAGTGGGACGGCGCAGTAGAGGGAGACCGCGACTCAGGTTCAGCACGCAAGAGGAAGGGGACATCAACCAAATTGGCGTTGACGCAGTTAGTTAAAGACCGAGCTGGCTGAAGACGCCGTAAGTAAGTAAGCTTAGCTCCCATGCTAAGTTCAGCCCTCCTGATAACAGATTGAACGAGCTATCTTAAAGTTGCTCCAGCCTGACCAATCCCACAGGATAACTCATTATTGCTCATTTTATTACTCGTGGGGTAAATAAACCAACAGTCAGTAAGACTCCACTAAGATGCAGAGTGCATTGTACAGGCATTCGGGAAAATAAAATTAAGCCTTCCGATTCGAAACGTTCCTCGCCACGCTTGCGCTGTAACATCCAATCCATACACACAATGAAAAGGAGAGGTTACAGAAGTCATCCCTGATGAAGTTCAACGCCCACAGTGAAAGGCGTCAATTTAACGCCGTTTACTTGAACACAGCTTTTACAGTTTGTGCAAAGAGATTGAATGGCTCTCAGAAGAGAACCGTCAATCCCATACTCCTGCAACACACCCTAAAGTTTACCTCGAGGGACCCGATCATAGTTTTTTTCAAA
Organism: Matsumyia berberina; assembly: GCA_917880715.2. NCBI lineage: Eukaryota > Metazoa > Arthropoda > Insecta > Diptera > Syrphidae > Matsumyia > Matsumyia berberina. Next base: position 95,032,835 of record OU862870.1, read on the forward strand.
ACGACAAAATAACTGAAAATAGGTTTGGCATATTCGCAAGTCTTCTCAAGCACCATTCTGAGAGTGAATAGCTGTTCGGTTGTGCTTCTATCTGATTGTATGGTTGAATTTACAAATCTTAAATACACATTGTTTAATTAGAGGTTTAATTGAAATTTAGTTTTTTTTTAAGAATTACTTATGTACATATGTACATACATGGACATAACATCCATTCTATTACTGGCACATTTGTTGGAAAGGTGTTACTATTTTTTTATTTTAGCAATCTAACAAAATAAAAATTTGATTTGGTATATGTATGTACACACATATGTATGTATATTTGTGGTATACGCATATGTACATGGTTCTAAATCCAGGTGGCCGCCTCAGGCAATTAATTCATGAAATTCAACACAGATTTGAAATGTGTTCCATACATGCCACTCCTGCATTTTATCTGAAGTGAATTTTGATGCAATTTGGCATAAACAAAAATAAAAATAAAAAATAAAAACAACCTGCGATGCACAAGAGGTGAATTTTTTTAATTTTTTTTGTATATTTTTTCTATAAAAGTAATTTTATTTGGGTTTATCAATAATAATTGCGTTTTCCATCGGTTTAACCCATGCTAGCCAGCTGTATTTTTAATTCATGCGTTCACTCAGCGATGGTCGCCAGCAGTCAGCAAGCAATTGAACCCCATTGGCTGAATAAATATATTTGGCCCGACCGACACTGGATTGCATTCGATCAGTGGATGCTACTGAATGTCAGTGCTAGATGACAAACATATGGTCCTACGTTACGTTTTATTCAAATAATAATTTGATTCTTTGATGGCAACTCACTCGAAACAGTGAGGCCACATGTTGTGGTACCCACCCTAACTTGTTTTTATTTCATTTTTAAATATGCATACAATTTTTTTTTTCTGTGAAACAGAAATTCATGCTGGTATACTAACAACTTGTGTATCCTTCGGGCAAGGAGTGTACAGTGTGCTTCTTTGGGTATTCGTAATGCTGTTTGAAATAACTATTATTCTGTACTTCAATTGGAAAAAAATATAAAATAAAATAAAATTGCAAGGCATCCTTCTAGGTGGCAGCAATCAATAATTTTCAAACAAAGGAAACTAAATTACACGATTTTAAAAACGTGATGCAAAAGGAGAAAACGACGCATACGATGGTGTTTTTTTTTGTTTTGGATGTGTGTGAGAGCATGCTTATTTTATAAATGAATAGCTAACGTGACAACCCAAGGAGGCCCAAAATCATCTTCTCTCCACCATTTCTCGCCATATAAACGGGTTCTCTAAAGTCATAAAAAGTTCTGCAATAGGCGGAGAAGCACGCAGAGATGACCAAATCCTACATGTTAATTTCATTTTCAATACCACATTTGTATGTATGCGTGTTTTTGTAAGAATTCGAAAACACATTAATTTGCCGCCCAAATTAACCTTAAAGTCACTTATTCAGTTCCAAAATATCTGTCTAGAATAAACACCAGATGTTTATGTATCGCACTTAAGTCATTATCACGTATGTTTGGTTATTTTCCTTTTTGGGGAAATCAGAATCAGGCTTCACCCTCAACAACAAATATGACCCTTGCACGGGTCTCTTAATTCTGTCCGAACTCGCAATCATAAAAGCGAGTGGAGCTTATTATTTGCAGATTAAATATTTGTTTTATTAGTCCAAGTGTGCCATATAAAGCTGGCCTGTCCCTAACCTGCCCGCAGTGTCTATCCGATGCTCGGATGAGCAATTAATTCCATTTTAACGTCCAGTATTGCTCCCTTGAGCTCTTGTTACACTCACCGTTTTATTTATAGGCCTCCACTTGACAATTTATTGCCCTTACGCGAAGGAATCTGTACCGGCTCCTTGATTTCTTCTCTTTCTTTCTGCGTAAATAGAAAAAACACACACACGCACATGCCGTATATACCCGACTACCACTGAACTTCCACTCATGGAGCCACTAAAACAGAGTCGCTTCGGTCCCTTAAATCCTTGTATTTGAAATGATATATGAGAAGAACGTGATTAGCAAATTGACTTGTAAACGTCTGCGCTGGATAAATCTTTAATAAGGCCAAAGAAACAAAATCTTGTGTGAGTGTGTTTGTGTTTGCTGGATGGATGTACGCAAATGGGACGAACGATAAAAGATTCAAATTGGGATTTGTTATTTTAATTACACCGGAAGATTTATTGTTGAATCGATACAAGCATCGAAATCGCCACAGGTTCACATAAGACCATGGAATTATAAAACTGAGTATGTATGTATAATATGTACTAAGGAAGGATGTGGTTTATATTAGCCTTTTTTAGAAGAAATAAATTTGAAAGTGTTGTACCTATAATTTTTGGGAACGTGAACTACTCACGCTGGCTTGGTACGACAATTAAGCATACTAATTGGTTGCCTGACTCTTTGAAAATGTTACCGAGTGCTTAAAACATGCACTTCAAAAGACAATTGGACCACATTTCGTTAAAGGGAGGAGAAAACCCAAAGTCAAAACAGGCCAAATAACTTTGAGAGACCAAGGATTTTTGTGCAAAGAGTGAGTAGAAACAGAAAAAACCAGTAGCAATTCAGAGCTTCAACTAGTTACACATTCTTGCACATAAACTTATGTATAAACGGTGCAATAAAAAATATCTCTTTTCAATTCAAAGTTCGTCCAGTGTATTCTGCATAGGCTTTGCAAAAATAAACGATAAACAACGCATTGACCATTTTTAAGGCAAACTCAATGGCAGTCGGTTATGTAGCAGTTGAAGAAATGTTTAGATGGTTTTTAGAAAGGCTATAACTAAATGGTTCCCTACTAACAGTTTTGGGATCCATTATGTAAATGTTTTGAAACGAAAATTATTTTCCTTTTGGTATAATTATGTGATTTGTTTTGTTTGTTTTTATTTTTATGTTTTTATGATTAGTGCATTCCGTTTTGGTTTGATAATACTAGATGTTTTTTTTACATATTTTTAAGTACGCAGTTTGTATCAAAATATGATTTCACTTGGGTTTGAAGCCGATTTCATCTTTAAAAGACTTCATGTAACGTTGAAGTTTGCAAAATTTTTTTTGGTAATTGAATCAATCATGCACGGTTCTTGCAACTAGAAATGAAATCTTTAACGTTAAGTACATAATCATTATCAGTTCTTGCGAATTCGCTTTGAAAGAGTGAATCAAAAAAAGAAAGCAAATGTTTGCAGTTTGCAGAGGGTGAGTTATTATTTGTAGGTGTATGCATCGGAACCTGGCCCAACAGCTAACTCTTAAAATGGGGTGACGGTCGGTTGAGGTAACCAATGTGCACTTCGGTTATAGAAAAAATAAACGAGTCGAAGCTTATTCAGGAGAATATAAAAAAAAAACCAGTGGAAATGAAATATCTTACGAACTACAAATATACGAGTATGTAAGTACAGGGTTTTGCAATAAGAGCGCTACAAAAGTTTTTTTAAATAAAACAAAAACGGTTTCGGATATCAATGAAATTCTTTATTCCTGTGAAAGTACGTTCAATGCCATTATGTATGGAACTCGATTTCTTTTGCATGGCCACCACGGGCACGCTTGCAGAAGTCCAGACTTACTTACTTACTTAGGTGGCGCTACAGTTCGGGGTGAACCTGGGCCTCAACCAACAAGCCTCTCCAGTTAGCCCGGTCCTTAGCTAACTGCCTCCAGTTGCGCACGCCAAGTTGGTTGAGGTCCCCTTCTACTTGTGCGCGCCACCTTAGGCGAGGTCTTCCTCTACTGCGTTGTACCTCCGGGTTGGATTCGAAGACTCTGCGTGCCGGAGCGGTGGTGTCCATTCGCTCTACATGCCCCAGCCATCTTAGCCGATGGATACGTATCTTCTTGACCAGGGCGATGTCGCTGTACAGCTCGTATAGTTCGTGGTTATATCTTCTCCTCCAAAGCCCGTCAACGCATACGGGACCGAATATCTTCCGAAGAATTTTTCGCTCGAAGCAACCAAGGATATTTTCATCCGCTTTCGACAGTGTCCATGCTTCAGCGCCATAAAGCAGGACTGGGATGATTAAGGTCTTAAACAGAGTCTCCTTAGTTCTTCGGGATAGGGCCTTACTACTCAATTGCCTTCTTAGCCGAAAGAAACAGCGATTGGCAAGAGTTATTCTTCGTTTGATTTCCGACGTGGTGTCATTATCGGAGGTAATAGCAGAGCCAAGGTAGACAAAGTCCCTTACTACCTCGAAGTTATAGCTATCAACTGTGACGTTCTGTCCAATTCGTCGGTGTTGGGTGTCCCTTCTTGTTGACAGCAAATACTTAGTTTTGCCCTCGTTTACCGTTAAACCCATTTTGGCCGCTTCTGTCTCTATACTCGCGAAAGCACCGGTGACAGCTCGCTGCGTTCTGCCTATAATGTCAATGTCGTCAGCGTACGCAAGCAGTTGAACAGATTTATGAAAGATTGTGCCTCCGGTGTTGGCTTGAGAGTTTCGCACAATTCGTTCAAGTATGATGTTGAAAAAGTCACATGACAGCGCGTCTCCTTGTCTAAAACCTTTTTGGACATCAAAAGCTTCGGTGAGATCGTTACCGATCTTGATGGAGCAGCGAGAGTTCTCCATCGTCATCCTGCACAGACGGACGAGTTTAGCAGGGATGCCAAAACTAGACATGGCTCTATACAGCTCGTCTCTATAAATGCTGTCATAGGCGGCCTTAAAATCGATGAAGAGGTGGTGGGTATCGATTTGGACTTCTTGGGTTTTTTCCAGGATCTGCCGAAGTGTGAAAATTTGGTCAATTGTAGACTTTCCTGGCCTAAAACCGCACTGATAGGGGCCAATCAGGTTGTTAACGAAAGGTTTCAGGCGTTCACACAGTATGGCAGATAAAATCTTGTACGCGATGTTGAGGAGGCTGATACCCCTGTAGTTCGCGCAGTTGAGGGGGTCTCCTTTTTTGTGGAGTCCAGACGCTGAACCCAATTTTCGACGGTTTTCAAGCATAAATCGGCCGATACTGCTGCAATTTCACGTTCGATATTCGTACGAAGTTCATCAATCGTCGCTGGCTTGTTGGCATAGACCATAGACTTGACGTAGCCCCACAGGAAATAGTCTAACGGCGTCAAATCGCACGACCGAGGCGGCCAAGCGACTGGACCATTTCGTTAGATAACACGTTCTCCAAACTTGGTTTCCAATAAATTGATTGTGACATTCGCTGTGTGGCTTGTGGCGCCGTCCTGTTGGAACCACATGTCCTCCAAGTCCATATCATCCAATTAGGGCCAAAAATATTCGGTTATCATTGAACGGTAGCGATTCCCATTCACAGTAACGTGCCGGTTTTGATCAAGAAGTACGGCCCAATGACGCCGCCGGCCCATAAACCACACCAAACCGTAATTTTTTCGGGATGCAATGATGACTCATGGAGTACGTGTGGATTGCTGCCTGACCAATACCGCATATTTTGTTTATTGACGAAGCCATCCAGCCAGAAATGAGCCTCATCGCTGAAGATGATTTTTCGATGAAAATCCGAATCATTTTCAAGTTGTTGCTCAGCTCAATTCACGAACATACGACGCTTCTGGTGGTCAAGCGGCTTCAGTTCTTGCGTCAATTTAATCTTGTAAGGATGTAGGCCAAGATCTTTTCGCAAAATTCGCCACAACGACGTCACAGAGATGCCCAACGCTTGAGAACGACGTGTGAGAGGCGCATTTGGGAATTCTGCAACTGAAGCCTCAGCGGCAGCAATATTCTCGACACTACGGGCACTTCTTTGTCTCACTGGCACGGGAACATTTTGTACTGTGCCTGTGGATTCAAATTTTTCCACTAGACGCTAAATTGTTGATCTGCTAGGACGATTATGACGACCATAAACTGGACGTAGCGCTCTTAACGTTGAGGCCACTGACTCCGAATTTCGATAGTAAATTTTAATAATTTCGACTCGTTGTTGGCTCGTATATCTTTCCATCATGAAATGGCAAACCTTACTGAAGAGAAATGTCAAAAAACCGCAAGAAAAATATGGCGTCGTTTGCTGTCCCTGTCGCTCTACTTTTGTAGCGTCCCTATTGCAAAACCCTTTATATCTCCTTCTATTTGTCGTATTTCTTGTTGTATAGTTCTTGGTTCCTCATTCAGGGGAACCACCAGTGTGAATTTTTAAAAAAATCGATTTTCGATTTTTTACTTATTTTGATAGCCTATACCTTTAAAAATAACATATTAACATTTCAAGTGCATATCTCAAATCGTTTCTGAGTTACCGCCATCTAAAGAGCAGCCGCTCATCGGATTTATATCCATGAAATCAGTAACTTAAATTTTAATCACGTTTTTCTCGAACTGCATTTCTGAAATTTGCTACAGTTATAACTCAAAGACAAGCCATTCGATCGATTTGCAGCTTCTTTTACATATATTTCTCCATACCATGAATCTCCAGTTTTCCGATCGAATAACAAATGTAATTTTGGCAGGTCAAAATTCATCAAATTTTCTCACGAAATTAGATTTTTTTTTTTTAAAAAAACTCCGCCATTTTGTAAAATTTCAATTTTTTTTTTCAACCGAGGGTCATGGTACGGGCAATACCTTCTAGTTTATTAAACTTTTTGGTTTTTTTGATTTCAGGCACTGTGAAGGTCGCTATCAATGCAGCAGTGGAGGGACTTTTTTATTCGGACCGTTCGGAGATTGGGAATAATTCGCTGAATTTTCAATTTTTAATCCAAAAATTTTATCATGTATTTATTATATATATTTGCAAATATATCCTTAAAACATTAAAATTTTCCATGCAGAAGTTTTTTTTTTAATTCTCAAAAATCACCTTTTTTTCAGGAGGTTTTCGTTTCTGCTCTACGAATAACGGTTCTTTTGGTTTATTAAGTAAGTCTAAGTATACTCGATGAAGAAAGAGAGGGAGTTACTTAGGCTATATATGTACAACCTAAGTTACATTCTCTGTGGTCGCCGTGGCTCAGTGGGTTCAAGCCCCAGCCAGGAACACCAAACATTTATCGCGGCACCACCTCTCGACGGGGAATGACAAGCCTCCGGGAGTATAATCTGTCATGAAAGAGCTTCTCACTTCGCCGTTCGGAGCCGGCAATAAATTGTAGGTCCCTTCCATTCGTGGAAAAAATACAACACTCACAACATGAATGGTTGCGAGAAGCTAGGCCTTGGCTCATTCCGAGCTGTCGCGCCAGCTATTTATTTATTATTAAGTTACATTCTTTTGAAGAGCATTTACTCGGAAATTGATGTCAGAGCTGAGTTGGAGAGGGCAGGAGGATTTTAAATACTCCGAAACAGAAACTCCTCACTTTTCACAGATCTGTGCTGCATTTAAGCGCCCCCGAAATAATCAAAAGGACTCTAATAAATTGTGATATTCACGCTGTTTTTTTGGAATCAGCTTGGATGCTCATTTAACTATTATATTCTTTACATTTTTTTATAATATCATCTACTTCAGAGAGTAGTCACAACTGAGTCAAGGGTCTGAAGGGTATAGAATAGCCCGAGGGGGAATGTAGTCACGGGGCGAATCGGATCAAAACAAGAATAGAAGATTTACAATACTTTGAAGAGGTGAAAAAATGTACCTACCCTGGAGTTAACATCGACTAGTGTACTCTAATGGAGATTCTATGAAGACCTACTCTAGAAAGTTGCGGTTTGACAAAACAAATGGTTTGAAAACTCTTCACTCGAAAGACGAAATGCATGCTCAACAAAGCATTGATCCTGTCAAATATACTATAATGGAGTTAACAGTTTGAAAGCTCAGCAGACATTGAACATGCTGAAGAAAAATCCTTCGTCCAATTTTTGTTCCCCTATGCGAATGTAGGAGAATATAAAATCGCAAACTCTATAAGCTATATTAAGATGTGGATTTAGTTCAAAAAAAACGAAAACACGTGGACTACATTGACTCGGTCACATCAAGTTAATGAGCAAGATTTCTTGGGTCAATAGATGATGTCAAGGAAGACCGAACTGACGAAGGAATATGTCAAAGCGAGTTGTTTAGAGACCTGAAAGCAGCATGCCTGGAATCGAAAGAGACTGGTGGTGGAAGACTTGTGTTTAGTACGTAAGTCAGTAACTGGTTGTATATCTGCGCTTTTAATTGCAACGAAAGATCTTAGATATTACTTTAAAATGCAATTTCGTTATTTTTTTAATATTATTAGATTTGTCTGCTTAATCATTTCTAAGGACAAAACACTTCCCAATTCGCATCTACTGTACAATAATCTCAGAAATGAAAAATTCGCATTATAAATGACTCTTCACTAACGTCGAATCTTTAATAACAGATTGACTGAACAAGCATCAGACTTATGCCTTTCTTACAAACATTACCAGGGTAGATGACATTCGAATATCTGACCAGAGACCCCACAAGAGCATATCACCTCGGCGTGCGCTTGACAACTACACAAACTTCTCCTTACTACTAGAAAACTTTGTATCGCGTTCTCGGGAGAAATATTTTCCGAGTAAATTAATCTTCGTTCGCAAGAAAACAGTTCGAAAGCAAAAGCAATAAACAGCTGAGAATTACTTGGTAGAGTGCATATGTTATGGTCAAAGTAATTAATGCGGGTGTTATTCATAATGCTCGGGCAATGTGAATAATAACGACTTGAGTTTAAAGTTTCTGGACGAGTCGAGGAGATGTCCACAGTTTTTTTTTTTCTTTAGCGGACGTAGCGAGCAGATTTCCTTTAACTTTTCGCCCGCTAGTCAATTCAATACTAATTTGGAGTGGGTGGACTCGCTATGCTCACTAAAAAAAAAACTAAAAAACTGGACATCTCCTCGACTCATAGTATACCGGAAAAGCTTCCCGCTCACATTCAGGTGTTCAAAGCACCCATTCGCGGCCTGCAGTCCAGAAACCCTAAACTCAATTCATTATTATTCACTATGGCCGGCATTATGCAATTAGCCCGCATTAATTACTTCGTCCATAACACATACACCAACTTATTAATCAACAAAGGTCGGACGAAAGCATGTCCGATGATCATAATCTCAGAAACGTTCGCTGGCTTTCGTTTGAGAATATGACGGTATTCCAGAAACCCTGATCGCACTTTTCATGGGAATGCTGGAAAATTGGGTTAATGACCCTTAGAACATTTCTTATGTCTTTAAAGAATGGCTGTTATATCACGTTCGAAACCAATTAAAAACGTCATCTCAATCGTCAGATATGAATGTGATTAAGCATCTGTGAGAGTATCTCAAGCGAAAAATATAAAATCATGAAATTGGAACCAAAGATGGCTTTAAACGGGTGTGTCAAGAAGAGTGGGTTGAAATGAGCTCGAACGAAACACAAAACTTGGTTTAATCGATGCCTTCAAGAATGAAAGTTGTTCCCAAAGGCAAAGGATATCCCAAAAGTAAAAAAAAAAATCAATTTTTTAATCTATTGTCTACTTACTTTTGTAATAAGAATTTTTGGAATTTTTTGGTTTAACTTGAATATTTTTTGCACGTTTTGTTTTTTTGCAATAATTGTTTTGTAGTTTTTGACAACAATCACCAGCATGTTTAGGGAAAAAAATTTGTTCGATTTCTAATTCGATTAGTAGCGATTTTTTGACACGAATACAATGGCGTGCATGTTGTCTACTTACTTTTGTGATTAACTGTAAGTACTTTCATCGTTAAAAACCGGTTCTGAAAAATTGCATGATAATAGTGACACACTCACGGTGCGTGCCATACCAACCCAAGTTCCTCATTTCATAAATGTGTTCAAACCAATATTAATTGCTTTTTTGAAAAAATTCTTCTGCATATCTTATCTGTTCACTATTTGCAGCGCATTTTTTTTAAATTCTGCTACATTATTTGATTCGCGTAAATATGGAGGCATTTCAATTAATTTTGTTATTCATTCTGAAAAATGGATCCAATTGATTGACATGTAAAGCTCTCATAACCACAGCCCATAAGACATCCTCTCTATCTCAATGTTTAATACATTAAAGGAAAACGATTGCAACAGGAAATATAGAAAAAGACCATGTTACCTAAAGCAATCCTTGCCACACTCATTTTATGTTTTAGACTTTTAGAGCTTAATGTCCAGCACGATTCTTCTGCTCTATTGCTCTCAGAGTTGTTCTTTTCAATATACATACATACTTAATGCGTAGATATACAATATACAAATACATACATACTAAAGGTCTTAATAGGGTATTTCGAGTATCCTGGTAGGTAGTGGTAGGATCCGTTTCAACCTTAAAAGTGCGATATAGGGGAATCCATAACAAGATTTCTGCCTTTTAGTTGCGACAATTTATGAATTATGGATTCTTGCCGATAGGCAAACCCACAGGAAGTACCCAAAATACCTAGGGCAAACATCAATATGAAAACAGTATGTATATATGTATATAATTTTCGACAAGAAAAATGCATTAGACACCAATTGCGATGGTGGTGCAGGCAAAGTGTACAAACTTTAGGGTACATTTAACTGGCCAAGTTTACTTATATTTTTAGTTTATTTATTGCTGTCGCAAGAAAGAGTGCTTGTGGCACATATTTTGATTAAATAAAGTCGGAACGGAGTTCTACAAAAAAAGACATTAATCCTTAAATTCACTTGTAAGTTAGAAAGACCCCAAAAATGTGAACTGCCTAAAATAACTAGGATATCCGGAAATCGTCATGTAAACTATAAACAGCACCAGCCCTAACTTTGGGGGCAATACAAAAAAAAATTAAAATGTCAATTTACTAAAAATCGTAAGGAAAGCAATCGTATTGTTTTATTTTATTTTTTATAACTTATTTGGATAAAAATAAGTGCACTGTGAGACTAGATTCTCTTCGGCGTTTGTGTGTACAAAACGATTATTGTTGAAAATATTTTATTAAAAATAGTTTGCTATATAGACCTGGCTCATCCCGAGCTGTCAGTGCCAGCAATTTTTATTTTCTTTTTTTTTTGTTATTATGATAATGCAAATAAATGAATTAAATTAGATAAGATGTTATTTAAAAATTTGAATTCAAAAATTATTTAGGTTAAAGGTTTGTTATTATGATAATGCAAATAAATGAATTAAATTAGATAAGTTGTAATTTAAAAATTTTAATTCAAAAATTATTTAGGTTAAAAAAATTTAAGAACTAACTATACATTAACGAAACTTAATTGGTGAAGATCTTCAGGAATAATTTGAGTTACTCGAAGAGGAGTGAGAAAGGAAACTCTTCGGAATTATGCAAGTATTATATTGTTAAATTATTCTCATACACATGGTATTCAAAGGGTAGACAAGAGCAATTAGAACGACATAAGCGCAAACATGTTTTACCATACCAATATCTGTCTACGAACTTTTACTCTTACCTCCACGTGATGAACGACGGGTGACTAGGCACTTGAGATAGTTTTTTAAGGGGACCTGGTGGTCTAGAATTTTCAAAAAATTGATTTTTTTATATTTCAATGGTATAGTCTTTCGAGAATATACTGTTAAATTTTTGTAATGATATTGACAATAGTTTAGGTTCTACAGCCTAGCGAACGAGTGGCCCACCTCATGAATGGACGCATACTTGAAACTTTAAATTCATTTATCTCGAAACCATTTTTTTCTGCACGGCGGGATGTAGAGATAAAAGCTATCCATCCGAATGATCTCAAATTTTAATATGTTATTCAGAAAACCAGTGGCTGTGGCCAAAGCCACCAAAAAAGTTTTATCTTAATAACTTCTTATTTTTTACGTAAAAAAACTAGTGAAAAAAGCCTGTTTTCGATATTAAAATACTTTAGGGTGCGCCATTTTGTCAAAAAAAATTCTTTTTTTTTTCTTTCGGTTCCGGCCATAGCTACATTCATATAGATTTATAATCTATTCTATTTTTATTTTTCCGATGAGTGAAAGAGCCAACATTTCACCCGCCACACTGGTACTTTTTTTTAAGAGGGTCATTTTCAGCGCCATTTATTTAATACTTGAATTTTTTTTTTTTTTTTTTCAGTTATTATAAACATTTTTTTGGTTGCTTCTTAACTGTTATAAATGCCTACAAAATTTTATTTTACTTATAAAAAAAACTTCATTATTTTCACTTTAAAAAAAAATCCTAAAAATACCTCAAATTCAAGGGCGCTAGACCACCGGGTCCCCTTAACTGCTTTGGAAATTTATTGTTTGAGTTAAGGAGTGTTTCCACTGCTCTCTAGATCTGGACGACAGCGGAAGAATTCTCCAAATTTACCGCTAACTATGGCGTCTATAGTTCAAGTTAAATTAAACTAATTCGTGAACCCATTACATGGGCTACTTTGATATAATTCGGTATTAAATAGCACACTTTGAAATCTGGCCCTCTAGTTAAGGGTTGTCCTGTTGCGATGAACGACCGGCCACGTAATAAAAATCCGTGTTACTTACCAATCATAAGCTGCCCGAAATAAGGGTCAGGATCGTTGGTAAAAACAGCCCACGTTGGAAAATGGTTATAGGTTATCTGACTTTGCCGCGTCGAGAAACGTCGGCTTCGTATACTATATTGATACAATCAAGGTACGTAACGGATATCCTTAATAGAATCACTCTGAAAATATACATACAACTTTGATAGAAGGGTGATATCAGAATCTTTCCGAAATCTGTCAACAATTCCTATGCTGCCATTATCAAATACCGAAGTTCAGTGGCAATGCTGATCACCTTTGCAAAAAAATTTTTTTTTTTAAAGTTTGAATGGTGCCATGAAAGGTCAAGCATTATTTCAAGGATTTCTTTCTGTAACACTGGTAGATTTTTAATGTGAAACTGTGCAGAGATTCCCCATGCCGGACATTCATATTATTACTTTATGAATGATAAGTTTATTTTGGTTCGATTGGTCGGAGTTTCTGTTTACAAAGGGCTATGACATCTTTATCACTAGATTTACTTTTTGTAAAGTGTTAGTTATGTGCCTAGGTATTCAACACAATTGCTCCAGGTTATTTTGACACCGTCCTACCTGTTATAATAACGTTTTAATAGCGAATTTCAAAGATTTGTTTCAACTCAGAGAGCAAACTCGTGGGTTGAAAGTATTGTAGTATCGTTTGCGAAAATGGCTTATTCACAGTTAAACAGACTTGGAGAATCAAATCGTAATAAATTGTACAAAATGGATCCAAGAAAATCTTGCGGCCAGGGTTCGGCCCTTACTCCAATCGGAGTAGATCTACTCCGCCTTTAAAATGAAAAAAAAAACCTACTCCGACACTCCGCTTCACTTGAAATCTACTCCAATTTTTCCAAATAGAAAAATTCTTTAACTTAATAATGGAATGGCAGCAGGCAGCACTGAGCATCTGGAAATCTGCTTAAAAAAAAAATTGCGCGTGCAGCACCGTACACGTGATCAGCGCTGCCACTTTGCTACGATCGTAGCAAAACTGCTACGCGATTTTCGAAAAAGTCGATTTTGCTAGGCTGCTACGCACTCTCGCTAATATCCCAATTTGCTACGCTTTTTTGAAACACGAACTTTTAACAAGAATCTTGTAATTTTTAGACCTCCCATAATCACAATCACAATTTAAAGAAAATTAAACGAACGTAATTTCAAACTATTCACTTCCACGACTCCAACTTATGTTACAGTTCTTCCTTACCCTACACAAGCAGCATATATTTTTTCGGATGTGTTTGAAATGTGACTGGATTCGGACTAGAGATCCGCTGGAATTTCAATGATTTTGCTTTTGCTACGCAAATTTAGTTTTGCTACGCAAATTTGCTACGGGATTTTTTTTCTTAGTGGCAGCACTGCACGTGATAGAAGTGAAACTTCTTAAAAAATGAAGAATAAGAGAGATTTAGTTTGAGAGACGTAGAGAGAGAGCATTTCAAAAGAAATACAACAATATAAAACTTGCATAAAAAATATTCTGTTTATTCAATCTTTTCACTGTAATTGGTTTCTGCTACAATTGGTAATACTGATATTAATGGTTTGTGATAACTAAAATATGAGATACTAGCTGATACCCGCGACTAAGTCCGTGTGGAAAGACGTCACATTATACCTTATATCCTTCGCCGGTTTATTTATTTACTCATGCTAACTGTCTAGCGAACATCCTATCCTATCCTATCCTATCCTATCCTATCCTATCCTATCCTATCCTATCCTATCCTATCCTATCCTTCCTACTAATATTATAATTGTGAAAGTTTGGATGTTTGGATGTTTGTTACCACGTATCGCCTAAACGGCTACACGGATTTACATGAAACTTCGTGAGTAATTAGTCTGTATTATTCAATTAACACATAGGCTTAATTTTTTTTTCTAAAAATGCATGCTTTCTAAGGAAACAGCCATTTATTTGTGTCCATAGAAAACCATAGAAACCCACTGACCTGCGCCATTCAGCCAGCAGCACATCGGATCGATCGCAAATCGTCATCGTGTGTTGCTTCTGCTTAAGGGTGGTTTTACCTTTTTTTTTTGTTGCTTTTTTATTTCTCTCTTTGCCTCTAAATGATCGTTGCCTCTTAATGATCGTTTTCAGTAAAGTGAGACACATCGGTTCGTGATCGTGTGTTGTTTTTGTTTTGCCCAGTCGTTTTTAATTCCTTTTGTTCTGAGTTGTTTTTTTTTTTTTTTGTGTATGAGGAGAGGGTGATGATTTGGCCGTTGGTATGGCAATTGTTTACTTTTTTCTCCTGGTATTTTTTTAGTGGAATTTTTTTTTTAGGTAGATATAAGAACAGCGCACCGATGTGACGCGTCAGCCTGTGTATGAGATTGTGTGTGTTTGATGTGTGTATAATATTGCAAGTTGGGAAACATTTTTGTTTTTGTTTTCTTCTGTATTTACAGAATGTATTCGAGTTAGGACTTTCGACTTAGAATTCATTCGACTTGGAGTATGACTTTTCGAAGGAAAACTGAAGGAAATGCAAAAATAGGATGAGAGAATTCGAGTTAGAGGGAAATTCGAATTAAAAGAGGGATTCGAGTGCATTGTGCAATGGCTTCTGTTGAAGACTCTGCACAGACACGTAATAGAAGCCAGCATTTTCGCAGGCGTCAAATAGGGAGAAAGCGTCTTCATCCCCCACATTCCCCTGATACCGCTTTGAATTCAAACGTTAAGGTTTTCTACGCTATGACCATCAATAAAGCACAGGAGCAGAGTTTGAAAGTAGATGGTTGGATCTGAGGAGTGATTGTTTGTCTCATAGCGTACACAGAATCAGTTCACCTGACGACCTGGTCATCCTAGAGCCAGAAAGAAAAGCCAGGAATGTTATTTACAAGGAGGTAATATGAGGAATTGGAAGTCTATACTTAATTATCAACTTCCTGAACTCCGGGCAATCACATAGGGTATATTGTGACTTTTTTCCACGCGGACGTAGTCGCGGGTACCAGCTAGTTATTATATAAACTGAACATACTGTTTAAGGGGGAAAACCGTTCAAAATTGGTACGATAGGACGAAATAAAAATAGCAGGCGGTAAGTATCTAGAGTTTCTTTGAGGGACATTAAAGTTTACAGAAGACAAAAGGTACAATGAGTCAATGTATCCATTAATAAGCCTAACAATAAAGCTAAAACATAAATATAGCCGTCTATTTTTCAGACTAGGCAAGTCAATAAGCATAAGCCGATTTCTATAAGGAGGAAGATCATAAACATTTTGCCAACCTATACTTCTAAGAGCAAATCTTAGGAATCTTTTTTGAATTTGTTCTAATCTTATTTTGTGGCAATTGTAATGTGGTGACCACACCTGACAAGCATATTCTAATATGGGTCTTACAAAAGTTGTATACAATTGTTTCACCACATATGGATCACTAAACTGCCTTGACTCTCTTTTCACCCAACCAAGAACTGAGTTAGCTCTGTTGGCTATTTTGTCGATGTGAGTCGTGAAATCAAGTTTCCGGTCAAACACAACACCGAGAATACGAACATTGTCAACATTACAAAGCGATACACCATTAAAATTGTAATCATAGTACAACACAGAAAGTTTTCGAGAAAAATTTACACTTTTACACTTATCTACATTAAGAAATAAATAATTTTGTGTACACCATGAATAAAAAGCATTCAGGTCCTGCTGCAAATTCTCACAATCTCCAGTGTTGGAAATGGTCTTAAAAATATTCACATCATCTGCACATATAAGGCAGCTTGAGTGTCTGAGAACAGATGGTAGGTCATTTATAAATAAAATGAATAAAATTGGACCTAAATGACTGCCTTGAGGTATTCCCGAATTAACAGTAAAAAAGCCTGAAGAGAAGCCATTGAAGAGAACAGAATATGATCTATTCAGCAGATAAGACTTAAGCCAGAATAAAAATGTGTCACTGAACCCCAATTTTCTCATTTTAAGAAGCAAAACGCGATGCGAGAGCTTATCAAAGGCTTTACTGAAGTCCGTTAAGATGCAATCCACCTGTTTTTTCTTCTTAAATGAATCTATACAAAATCCAGTAAGTTCCAGTAGAAGAGTAACGGTGGACCGACCTTTGGAGAATCCATGTTGATTTGGTACAATCAAGGATTTAACATAAAAACATAAAGATTCACAAACAATGGCTTCAAAGAGTTTAGGAATAGCTGACAATCTTGCGATTGGTCTATAATTTTCGATCTCATCTTTTCGACCTAACTTGTGCAAAGGAATTATGAAAGACCTTTTCCAAGCTTCGGGGAACTGACTCACAGACAAAGAATAATTAAATAAAACAGAGAGTGGCAACAACAAGTGACTGACACATTTTTTTAACACAATAGATGGAACACCGTCAGGGCCAGATACAACACTTTCATCTAGATTAGATATAAATTTCTCTATAGCTTCAGACCCTATATTGAAATTTATATCAGTCAAGTGGGAGTATGAATTTAAATGTCCAAAATGATGGTCATTTTCGTCAAATATATCACAGTTATTAGTATCACAGTTATGAGCAGCTTGAAAAAAGTCTGAAAATAGTTTGGCAATAACAAGCGGGTTATGACTAGAAGTATCTTTAAATTTAAGAACTGAAGGATAAGGTCCACAGTTCTTTTTACTATTTATAAAATTCCAAAAATATTTGGGATTCATTTTCAAGTCGCATTGTACCTTTTGTTTGTAATTCAAATACTTCAAACTTGAAGCTCTATAAAAGTCATCTTTCGCTACACAATAATTTAAAAAATCGGATTCAGATTTTGAATTTCTATAGACACACCACAATTTATTCCTACGATTTTTCAAGCTTCTGATTTCGCTATCGTACCAAACCGGAGAAGGAGATTTACATTTTTGGGTCGTAATTGGAACGGATTCTAAAAAACAATCAAATAAAACGTTATAAAATTGAAAAACAGCAGAATTAATATCTGAATTACAAAGACTAGACCAGTTAGCTAAAGACAAACAATTATTCAATTTAACAAAATCAGCTTTCTTGAAGTTAAATTTAAAAATGTTATCGATGAATTGATGGGAATCCACTGTCGAGCTCACTGGGAAAGAGACTGTTAGCGCTGGGTGATGAGAGTCCTCACTCACGAGTGGTTCCGTTGATCTTTCCAGAAGGATGTCAGATGTTATTGTTGAAAAAACTAGATCAAGTATCTTGTTATTGGAATTAGTGATGTTATTTAACTGATGTAGACCAAGAGACGTGAAGTTGTCAACGGCATGCGCATCATTTGCGCGTAGATTTCCTTTTGGCACCATGAGAAGCGTGTCAGGACAGCGTATCCACGAAACGTGAGGTAAATTGAAGTCTCCTAAGCAAATAATCTCACCCTCATATCGCAGCAAATCGTTCACGTGGTTAAGGAAGTTGAAAGCATCAATATAAACATCCATATGGCTATCAGGAACAGTATACATTGTAACTATGTACAGATTTTTCTTTGGAAAAGACAATTTGACGCATAGAAACTCCTTATCCATAACAGCAGGAACATGAATCGGTGACGACACATAACAAGATTTTACAGCAATAAGAACACCGCCTCCCACAGTCGTTACACTGGGGTCGGAGTGTCTGTCCCGTCTGAAGACATTAAACGAAGAGTGGAAAAGCTCAGAGTCATGTATACCACCAAACAGCCAAGTTTCCGTCAAAGATATGACATCGTTAGGGCAGTTTGAAGTGGTAAAATAGACCTTGTTGGTCTTTGTCCGAAGTCCTCTTACATTTTGATAAAGAATGTCAATTATTGGCGACGGTTGATGTGTCTTGTCGGATTTAATTGAAAAGGGTTGCGTTCATAACTCCTCCTATTGACGAATTCATGTATTAAAATAACTTCCGGCCAGAAATCCTTGTTTAATAGTGTAGAAAAAAGTTCTTGTGATGCAAATAATTTAAATGATGCATAATCGATACTCTTAGTGGGTAGCTGATCAATTTTCAATTTCACTTCACCAAGGCGAGATTTTACATAAGTTGATATGGCATCACACGTGGTGTTTGCATCAAAATTTGAAAGAAAGATGCATTTAAACCGTTGAGCTGTGGGTACAGCTTTATCGTTGGGAACGGCAGCAGAAGTGACAGCGTAAGAACTAGATGCGACATTTGACAGAATTGGTGGCAGTATTGATGAGGTGGAAAGAGGTGACGACAGGGATGACGAACTTGTAGATAACGTGGACAGGGGTATTAACTATACTGACGAGATGGACGTAGGTGGCGGCAGCAATGTATGTAGTGGAGAGAATGGTAATGATGTTGACATGTTCAGTGGCAATGACGTAGGCGGTGTTAACGACGTAGACTGTGCTATAGGTGATACAGATAATAGTGATGATGTAAGCAGAGTTGTAGTCAAAGTTGACGAAGATGAAGACGATGTTGACGAAGATGTAGAAGTTGATGACGAGGATTTAGACAATGATGATGAACACGTAGAAGATGTTGATGGCAATGTTGTCACTGCCTTTCCCAATTTTTTACTTCTCGTAACTAATGGTGACACTATCATATTTTTACGTTTGATTGTTAATGCACGAGTCACACGATTACAAGATGGAATTGAAACCGTGTTAGGTGATACATTTTCACCGCTTGAATTTTTTATTATTAACGATGCATTGAGAGTAGTCACTGTGGTTGCCATTGGAGATGATGGTCGAGCTTTCTTCATTTGTTCGGTTAAATCAGTAACCATGTTGATTAACTGATTAATTTTTCCTTCCAGAGAATCGATTTTCGTTGCATGAGCTTCACAAATTGCACAACCCATTTTAATTAATTAAAACGAAAAAACGAGAAATTATTTTATCAGCGCAGCGGGGGAAAAAAAAGCGCTATATAGCGAATTAGCGAAAAACGTCAATTTGAAGAAAGTGTGTATCGGGTATCGATCACTTAGAAGGAACGCGAACTTCGGCAACAAAGAGTATTCTCAATTTCACGAAAAATAAAAATAATAAAAAATGTTTGTAAAAACACGAAACAAGTAGATAATAAAATTAATGAAAATTCATATACATCAGCAACTAAAAAATATTGTGCGGTCAATTCAATTGACATAACAATTACTAAAATCGGTTTCCTACTAAATTTAATACAAAAATACAAAATAACTTAGACCAGAAAAAAAACACGGCCGTTCAAAACAACTGTCGAACAGGAACTTTATAAGCCATTGTTGAGAAGGTATAAACTTTCAATTTCTTATATTAATTCTTTAAGGCGTCCCTGTTAACAAATTTCCTGGGTTTTTTCTCTGGCTGGGGGATGACCAGGCTATCAGGTGAATTGGCTCTAAGCACGCTATGGGAGTAACAGTCACTTCTCAGATCCACATTATCCACTTTCAAGCACTGTCTCTGTACCTTATTGATGTTCATGGGCTATTAAAACTTAACGGAAAATTGGAGACGTTTGAACTCAAAGTGGTAGTCTAATGGGATCAGAAGAATCCGGTGATGAAGACAGTTTTTCCCTGTTTGACACTTGTGAAAATCCTGACCTTGATTACGAGTTGGTACAAAGTCTTGACCTGCACAGTTTCAGAGGGTTTAACTTGGGTAACAACTTTGAAGTTGAGGATGTGAGGTGGGTTCCCTGGTGAGGACAGAAAGTGTCCAATAACTCTCCTTGAGTTTTACTTCCGAGTCCATAGATTCAGACCTTACACTCTCAGTTTGCAACTTTTCCAGCAAAAAATTGTTGATGTTGTTGGCTGAGTCATTTATTTCAGTGCAAATAGCTTTGAAATACTTCAGTCATGAACTCCAAACTGATGAATGTTTAGGTACATAATATTCTGTCAGTCAGATTAGTCATATCTCCCATAAAATCGCAGAGGTTGCTGGGTATATTAATTCATCCCTACTCTTTCCATCACCAATATCAAGATATAAGTTAGAAAACTCCTCTGTCCTCAAGTCATATCGAAGATGGACTCGTGTATATGTTAACTCTCAAGGATAGGTCTTTGACATTAGGCTATCAGATGGATGACTTGAGACATCCCTTCATTTCATTTGCTGTGTTCACTGTGGTACAACAAGCTAGGTCTGTCTGAATCCACCAGCCAAAAGAACTGTCGAAGCGTCTTATTTCGATCCTCAATACCTTTCTATGAGCCATGGTACACTCATCCCACACTATAACTTTGTCTTAAGTTGAGAAGCTTTAAAAAGGTAGAGTGACCCGTCATGTGTTCTTTGACAAGCCTCCGGCAGTATAATTTGCATGAAAGAGCTTCTCAATTCGCCGTTCGGATTGGGCAATAAATTGTAGGTCCCTTCCATTCGTGCGAAAAATGTAACACGCACGACATGAATGGTTGCGAGAAGCTAGGCCTTGGCTCATCCCGAGCTGTAGTGTCAGCTATTTATTTATTTACATACATAATGTAATACATATGTACATACATAGATAGATATGGTGATGAGTGAGACAGAGATATTTCGCTTTAATTTAATAGAATTTCAACATCTTGAATCTTGATAGATGCAAACTTATGCATAATTAAAGAAAAGCAGCAATAAAAAAAAATTTAAAAAAAAACTACCCTTGTACAACTGGGTAAAACAAAAACAACACACCATCACGAACCGATATGTGTCGCTGACTACGGTTGCGCATTACTCATAAATAGCCAAACTTTAACGCCCTGTATCTTGGCCCACAGTTATAATTTTGAAAAACGTTAAAATACGTGTTTAAATATTTCTGTTCTAGAATATACCCACAAATTCCAAAATCCTATCTAATTTTTTTTTTCTCATAAAAGTGGAACACCCTGCAAAACCCTGTAGAAGCTGAGTTTCGAAATATTGCTTCTTAGTGTTTGTTTACGCCACAAAAGGAAACTATTTTCCAAATTTCATGTTTCAAGCAACAGCGGTTTGCGTCATCCTGGGTCAGTCAGGACAAAGCCTTTTATATATGTAGGTATATAGATATATGTAGATATGTCCGTGATTCAATATTTTCAAGATAACGTGAAAAAAAATGCATCTATTGTAGTTCCGGATTTTGTTGTTGATTCGTTGGAATTGTTCTTCATGTACAAACCAAATTTTTCGCGAAGAAAGTTGGTGGTAAACAATCATTTGATGCAAAATTTACGTCACCCATAAAGTCGGCAACATGAAACAGGCAAATTAGTCGCCCAGACTTTGCATACCCACTAGGCGCATTTCTGCGAAAATGTATAGCTCTCTTTCTCCTTCTCTCCACTTTATACCTATCTTTTTTCTCTCTAATGTAACGAAATTTGCTTAAACGTGTCGCGTCCTTAAAATTTCACTCTCAATTCTCGTCCAATTATCGAACAGCCGCCTAAGAAGTTTCACTTCAAAAATCTTTAAATGGCTGAATCTGAACTGCAGACAAGTTTTTTTTTGTATTTTTCTCGTCTCGTCGTTTTCATTTGTTCTGTGTGTACAATTCTGTTTTGTTGTTGTTAAAAATAAATAGTTTTAAAAATTTTTTTTTGCGTTTACAAATCTACTCCGCTTATTTTGGTTTTGCTCCGCTTTTTTTCTTAATCTACTCCGAAATTTCATTTCTGGGGTCCGAACCCTGCTTGCGGCACACTTGACTGGAAATATAATGAACTAGAAACTGCACTATTGACAAGGACTTTAAAAGAACGACCTGACAAAAGATCGAACGGTTTTTCGTTGTCTTAAAGGATCATCCCTGTGGATTTACCTTGTAGGCGATTTTTCTTAACAAAATTTGAAATACGAAGTACTTGGTGGGTGGTGCTATGCTGTGGTTTGAGACCAAACTACACTTTGGGATATATGCGACAATCAGTAAATGTTTTGGTTATTTTCTCTTTAAGAATTTGTTCATATAATTAGGTTTTCAACTTTTCTGTGGCAACACTGCACACATCCCACTGTTTAAAACCGTTTATTTCTATTTATTGTGATGTTATTAAGTGGAAGCCGTAGTTGTGCAATCTGACAGTGAATATACCTCGAAAGTTAAGCACGCTCAAAAATTGATTGAACAAGGTAATCATTTTAATTCCTTCAAATTAAATCTTGCAGAAACTAATCTACAACTGTACTGCGACATATCGATACCAAAAGTCAGTCTTTATGTTCTTGATCCACTACAGAAGCCGTTCTTAGAAAAATGCGTGCCTTGTCTTATCCCGATGTTAAAGCCACGCTAACACTTTTGCAAGAACGATTCATTCGGCCAAAGATGGAAGCATACTTGCATTAAAGTTTTTTTATTTTTTTTAGAGCTAGAAATCGTATCTTTTTATTTGAGTACCAATGATGTCGCTCCTTATAACAGTTTTGGAAACATGTTTACATAATGAAATTTTAACTTTAAATTTATTTCATGGGTCTCGTGTGGTTTCTCCGTTTCCCAAATGCGGCAATTTTGCTTGTTAAGGGCGACAGAGAGTGTAAATTGAGCGTCGGTCATCAAAATTCGCTTCCAAAAATCAGGTTCAGTGTCCGGCAATATTCTTTGAGTTAATTGCACTTTATAAGGAAAAAAATGCAAATCATCCGTCAAAATGCGCCGCAAGGTAGTCGCCAAAATGCTGAGCGCGGTGACGATACGACACATGTGGGTTCTCGGCAACACTCTCTCAGTTCATTGGAACGTCTTGGGTGTTGATGAACGGCATGTCGACGATCTCCTACTGCCCCGTGCTTAACAAAATTCGATACCAAACGACGAATAGTGTTGTCAGACGATGCTTGTTGGCTACGATATTTTTGAAGACATGCACTTTGAGTTAACACAACTGAACGACTATTTTCAATGTATGGCGTCAATATTTCGGCGCGTTGTTTCGATGTAAAGCGTTTCATGGTTAAAATTGTACTGAACTGACGTTTCAAAAACATGTCTACTCAAGTCAATCGGTTGATAAATGTCAATGTTATTCAATATTTACATACCGACATAAAAGATGCCGCACCCTGTATACATTTGATCACGACACAATGGTATACTCATTATGAGATGAGATTTTCGAAAATATTAAAGAACTTTTCATTATGAGCAAATAAGCACAACACAAATTCTGATTTTATTCACACTATAGAAAACATAACATTTAAAGTACAGGGTTTTTCAATAAGAGCGCTACAAAAGTTTTTTTAAATAAAACAAAAACGGTTTTGGATATCAATGAAATTCTTTATTCCTGTGAAAGTCCGTTTGATGCCATTATGTATGGAACTCGATTTCTTTTGCATGGCCACCACGGGCACGCTTGCAGAAGTCCAGACGCTGAACCCAATTTTCGACAGTTTTCAAGCATAAATCGGCCGACACTGCTGCAATTTCACGTTCGATATTCGTAGAAAGTTCATCAATCGTCGCTGGCTTGTTGGCATAGACCATAGACTTGACGTAGCACCACAGAAAATAGTCTAACGGCGTCAAATCGCACGACCGAGGCGGCCAAGCGACTGGACCATTTCGTGAGATAACACGTTCTCCAAACTTGGTTTCCAATAAATTGATTGTGACATTCGCTGTGTGGCTTGTGGCGCCGTCCTGTTGGAACCACATGTCCTCCAAGTCCATATCATCCAATTGGGACCAAAAATATTCGGTTATCATTGAACGGTAGCGATCCCCATTCACAGTAACGTGCCGGTCTTGATCATCACGGAAGAAGTACGGCCCAATGACGCCGCCGGCCCATAAACCACACCAAACCGTATTTTTTTCGGGATGCAATGATGACTCATGGAGTACGTGTGGATTGCTGCCTGACCAATACCGCATATTTTGTTTATTGACGAAGCCATCCAGCCAGAAATTATGACGACCATAAATTGGACGTAGCGCTCTTAACGTTGAGGCCACTGACTCCGAATTTCGGTAGTAAATTTTAATAATTTCAACTCGTTGTTGGCTCGTATATCCTTCCATCATGAAATGGCAAACCTTACTGAAGAGAAATGTCAAAAAACCGCAAGAAAAATATGGCGTCGTTTGCTGTCCCTGTCGCTCTACTTTTGTAGCGTCCCTATTGAAAAACCCTTTACATGCACAATGAAGTACGCACGCATCAATTGTAATTTTTTTCAGCACAATTGAAAGTCGAGCTAAAATTATCAAATCAATAGTCACTGATCACTGCAACTCGTTATTATACTTTGATGCTTGATTGCTCTAAAATAAATCATGCTTAGCATTTTTCAAGTACAAGTTCGAACTCAGTGAATAATTGTTACTTGCAGGACTCGCATTAAATAACGACGGACTTTTTAAGGCAATTCGAATCCACCCTTTATTCGGAGCGGAGCAGAATAAGAAATAAAGTACTACAGGACTACAGCGTGTTCAATGGGCCAGCATTTACTGGATCGTTTCCCCTGGGGTAAAACTGACTTTATAGAAGAGGAAGATGCACTGTACAACCAACTTTGAAGTGGTTGAACATCGTGTGAAAAACACACACATACATAAGTTGTCAATTTCGAGATGCAAAAAATACCACTACAATGAAAACCGGTTCATGTATACACAATCTTCCCCTCTTTCGAACAGTTCCACACGGGCTTGAATTTCGCTTTTTTTTTTACTATCTCGTGAACGTCGTCCATAAAACGAAAACTCATCCACGGTCCGACCATAATTCATATCCACGACTATCGTTAATCTAAGGATTCTCGTTTTATGCCAACCAATATCCGGTTTCACTTACGAGGCTGCACTGTGCTACATCGTTTACATCCATAGTAATTATATTAATTGGTTATTTTAAATTAAGTCAATTAATATTCAGATTGCCAATTAGGCGCTACACTCTGCACACGAGCACCGGATTGAGCGCCGGATTTAATTAGTTTTTAGTAGGGCCCTGGCGCTAGAACAACGAAAAAAAATGATTGCCCAATTCTTACATCCTTACAGATTGTTCGCAAAGCCAATTAAAAAGGGATTCGATTTCAGGAAGTTTGAAGTACTCAATATTGAATTTAACAATGCACGGAGGCAATAGAATGCAAGCAAGTAAAGTTTCCAAGAGTTCGTTCTTCTTTTTGTCCCAAGAAAGTTGAATCCTCTTGAGTAAAACGAAACGACTCAGCCTGGACATAAGGATGGTTTAAAGTGCACCGTATAGCAAAATGAAAAAAACTGCGAGCGCAATTGAAAGCAGAAATTCGGAAAATTCAATTTTATTACTCGATAAAGTTATGGAGCAATTGATGGTTGGGGTTGAGGCCTTTAAAACACCATTTGTGAACCGACTTGTACAAACTCGTGATCGAAATTGGAACGATTTATTTTTATATACATTTCTCAAGTGCTCAGTTTTTGATTTCGAATGGAAATTAGATTGTGACCAGATTGGTAAAAGTTATTGCACAAACGCTATACAACCGCTGGCTGTGTAAGTTGAGTGATTTAAATTAATTCATGAATTTAAGCCGGTTTCTTTACACACTGGAATAGTGGCCGGAAATAACATGCCCTTGAATGAGAACTGGTCAAGGGACAGTACACCAATAAATTAAGAGAGAAATCCGGAAAGTAAAATGTCCCGCAGCAAAAATGAGGCTGAAACTCTCTTCTTGCAAAAGGAACCTATCATTTGAATTAAGAAGATTTTAACTGTAAAAGCAAAATTTTATCATTTTATCATTCCAGCTATTAGCTCCCTTGACGAGGACAAATTGCTTGCTGCGCACTTCGGAGGCAGCTAAACACTCACAGATAGTACTTTGCTTTCATCTGTACTGGAAAGCGTATAATTATCATCTATTGGACAAACGCGTTTTCGCTCTCGTACAGTTGCAGGAGTGCTAAAAGGTCTAAACATCCACAAATCCGCTGGTCCAAATAGTACCCCACCAATAGTTCTGCAGACATGTTCTTTCACGCTGGCAAAACCACCCCTTAAACTTTTCCATCTATTCTACTTCTCTGGTTTCGTTCAAACTTAATGGAAAACTGCCATGGAATCGCTGATAAATCGTCAACTTTTGAAATACAGACAACATACATATGTCCATACATACATAGGTATATTGATTCACGAAAATACTGGTAATTTGATGGCATATCTCACCGAGAAGTGGAACCAATCATTACTTCGTTGCGCTTGATATTTCAAATGCATTTGATGCCAAACTTGGCATTAAGATATTTTGTCAAGAATGCGTGCATATGACATCGATGCATGTATCTCCTTTTCAATGGCTTAAAAACAACCTTCCGGAACGTTGGTTTCAAGTTGTTTTGGACAGGTTCAAGTCTGCAATTCACCATATACATAAATGTTGGTGTTCCCAAACCTCTGTTTTGTCTTCGACTCTCTTTCTCATTTTTATAAATGATCAGCAACTTCTAATACAATCCATTCCTTCTCTGATGTACCGTCACCTTCTCATATTTGTGCCCTAACTCACGTCCCTGGTTTCGGCCGTAGAAGAAGGAACGGCAACGTATGTTAAGCACATTGAATTTCGAGCTTAAGTAACAAAATGAATTAGGGGAATTTAGTGCATCCAAAACCCAATGCTATCTTCTGTCACTCAAGCGATACCAAAACCCTCTATTATTCATGAATGGTTGGTACTTGCAATGCCGAAACTAAAAAAACTTTCCATTCTCGGTATATGTACCCGTTTGTGTCAATGACAAACTTAGTTGTGACGACCGAATATTTGAGGTCGTCAAAAATGTTCCAAAATGCCTGTTTCCTCAAACGGTGCAAAAAATACTTTACTCATTCCGATCTGGCCTTATTTTATATAACCTTCATATCTGGTCTGGTGCCTCCAAAACCGTCTTGCGCATTCTCGATAGAAACTAAAATTGCGCATTAAAACTTATTGGTGACAGGGACTTGCTTGAACACCGAAGAAATGTTTCCTGTCTCTCACAGTTTTATCATTTCGATTTCACAAACAGTGCTGCAGCGAAATAGCCAGTTGCATTCCGACCCTTCAATGCTTCACCCGCAATACAGTATGTCTTGCTTTGAATGCACATCAGTTAACCCTTAAGCTTACATTCGGACGTACAATCAAATATGTACAGGAATTCTTTCATAAGCCGTACAAGGCGAATGTGGAAGAATCTACATAGCTCTGTTTTTAATCAGTACTACAACCTACAAGCGTTTAAGATTAAAGTGCATCGGAATCTCCTTCGGCTCTCCTGTAACTTCATAAATGCCCGTGCTCTCGTTTAAGGGTGTTCGTAGCCTGATCTCGATGAAGGGTATTCGTCGCCGATCATGTGAACAAGACATTCGCTGAAGTGGATATTATATTTGTTATTTAAATTCGGGGAACGCAAATGGGGGAACGCAAAGATAGGGTACCTCTTTCAGAGCTCTAGGTCTATGGGAAACTTAATATATGACGTTTGGAAATGTCATTTTTGAAATAAATTCTCCCTTAATCGTAATTTTACTTGCGCGTGTACTAATTTTAAAAAGCTTAGCCCTTGAACAGCAGTCAAATTAAAGCCACACGTCCACACGGAAATTAGAATATCAGTTAATTAAAACCAAATCTATTGTATTAGCTAAAAGCTCACCGGAAAGAGCTCAATTAAATTGAAGCGAGGAACCGCAGTTTCAATAAAAAAAGATCGCTTGCCAACTTTCACTCTCATGGCAGTCGTATAGAACTACATACATACATACATGCTTCGACATGTTGGACATATGTACCTACTTAAATTGTAAACTTCAACAGGAATCTGAACTGATTCATGTTCGTTTTTTTTTTAGTTGGTTTAATGTCATATTCGACAAACTGCATTTGGCACGAATTTCATAGCAATGGCTATTAACACAGACACACAACTTCACTTCGTTTTTCTCTCCTCTCCTAATTTTCTTTTTACAGCACACAGTGAAGCAAGAAGAAACTGCCCCTACTAGTATGAGCAGAACTTAATCTGCTCGTTCACTCTGCCAAAAATTTTCTAAAATGCAAGTCAGCATGCGGACGCAGGATAAACCCCTATGCTTTTGGCTGCGACTCAAATCTAATGCAAAAAAATTATGGCTTCCATCTGAATCCAGTTTTGTTGGCGCATATGACAGTAATCTTCATGCCCGAAACCTTTCAATCCTGTAAATAAGACATGACAGCTACTTGAATATTTCATAATGTGCAAATCCGTGTAGTACGAATGCATGCCATGAGATTGAGAATAAATTCGGATAATTGCCAAAAATATTTGCTTTCCTAATGCACACATTCCTGGACCTAACGGCACTGGCTTAAGAAAAAACCCTTTGTTTTTCCGATTATGTACTAAAACCCACAATCTAGGAATTCCATTTGCATAAAATAAAAATTCAAGACTTCGAGGAAAGGTTAGCCACAAAGGATCAGGACAGACCGAAACGGTATACCTTGAAAAAGAAATATTAAATTTTTCATTATGTAGTGAAATGCAATTAGTACATCCGCCTTTTGCAAAAATATTCCCCATTCCTTTGACTTGCCGCTTGTAGTGAACCAGGCATGTCCTTCTAGTGGTGGCCCAACAGGAATTTCAAATTCACAGAAGACAAGCGCTTGGAAGAGAAGAAACGAACAACTGGAAAGAGTTAAACTTGCAATTAACTTCAAGTTGAATTACAATTGGCCCGCCTCTCCTTCAAATTGAATAAAAATAGGAAAATTAATTGTTCAAAGGACCTCTCAGTTATGTATGTAAAACGATTTTTTGTGCCTGGTAGTGTAGTACGAAGTACTTGGAGTTTATTGTATATACAGATGCCCATCTTGAAAAGGCGAGGAACAAAGGGTAAGGCTAATGGGAAAATAATAGTAATAATGAGGAAGAGAAAAGATTCTCTTACCGGCGGGGTTATACAACTTAGTTTAGACACTAGCGGACATTTGCCCTTGAATAAATTAAGTAACAATTTTCGGAATAGGCAAAGCTTTATTGAATTCCTTTTACGAAATATGGAAACTAATTCGTGGACTTGAAGCAGCAATGCAGACGGAAGCTGACGGAGGGTTATTAAGGATTAAGGCAAGGATTGTGGTGGGCAATATATTTTTGACATGTTTTCTTTCTCAATTTGCTTTGTGAATTCGCCCGAGCCCTAAATGTGACATGTGTATGGCCAGAACTGAAGGTCCTCGGATATTTCGAGACGACATCCAATATAGGGCATCGAAATGTTATTGAAGAGATTAAGGTGATCACATCACTCATTAAACATCTGAGCGATTTTGGTGAGAAGCAAATGAACAATTTTGAAACAGAAACCATGACGAAATAACTGTATTCATGGATGGCTCTAACATCGCAGGAAACTCTGAGGCTGGTGTATACTATAACAACTTTCAGGCAGAACTTTATTTTGCAACCAGGACATTCTAATGCCTTTTTAGTGGAGTGAGCATCGACTTTCATCTAGAACCTTTCGCCATAGTCTTCCAAGCAGAAATCCTCGCCGTTTTGAGGCGAGATGGAGTTCTCTTTCAACACCATACCAGAAGTAGGAAAACTGAAATCTGATCGAATAGTTAAGCAGCGCTTAAAGGCATCACAAATCCAAAATCCAGATCTCATCTGGTTAGCGAGGGTTGACCACAATATCTAGAAAAATATAATACAGAAAACAAAAATCTAGAAAAACAAAATCTCGAAAAAAAAATTTTAAAAGAAAAAAAAGGGGCCGCTTTACAATAGGCCACTATCACAAATAACCGGAATTAAATTTCTTTTGACGTGAAATTGCCTCAGAAATACGAAAATAAAAATTATTTTGCGAGGACGCTATTATTAACAAAGTTATAAACAATTAAAGTCTCCGATGGACCAGTGAGAAAAACACTTTTTCGAATACAAAAACGCGAATAATTTGCTGTTTTATCTTCCTATTTGCTTAATAACATAACTACAAAAGCAAAAAACGCTTAACATCTTAGAAAAATCAGCGAATCACATCTAAAAGTAATACTATAATAAATGTTAGTAATCGTTAAAGTGACGTCTTCTGAACAACCGAAAATATGCATTAGTAATGAAAATCTCGTTAGTAATTAAAAGCATCTGAAAGTATGCAAGTGTTTGTCGGAAATAGGCGGTTAAATAAAAACAATATCTTTATTTCGTTCAACAATTTTTTTTGTTTTCAAAACAGCAGATGGTAACTTACGGGTATTGCTCTCCAAATTGCGGCGATTTGTCATGCATACTACGGTAACCCCGAAAGAGCTTTAAAGAGTGACAGGTTTATGCAAGTTATTGCAACAAAAGTGAGAGGCAAATGTCCTATTTTTCCTGTACTAACAATTGTGGGACAGAATATAGTCATTTAAACCGTAAAATAAAAGTCGTTAGAAAGGATTTGGTAGCAGGGCGAACAGTCGTATTGGATAAACTTTTGCTTTACATCGACGATGGAGACTAGATGCTATTTTCTCTGGTTGAACAAATTTAGTATCGTATTTCCTAATACGCATTGCAAAATTTGCAATGATATACAGTCGAATCCCTCTAAATTGCATGTTCACGGGACATCAAAATAAGTTCGAGTTAGAGTGGTTTTTTGCAAAAATTCAAGTTAAAGGAATTAATAATTATTATTCTTTAAACGCATGCATATGTATTATAGCTTA
The DNA here is from genome assembly GCA_917880715.2 of Matsumyia berberina. NCBI lineage: Eukaryota > Metazoa > Arthropoda > Insecta > Diptera > Syrphidae > Matsumyia > Matsumyia berberina. The sequence goes on from OU862870.1 coordinate 95,063,962, forward strand.
AATGAAATACAGTTGTAGTTTACAAATCTACTAAGCACATTGTTATCATTGTGTTTATTCCTTACCATGCAGCTTTAACAGATTTTGTCATTGGTATTTTTTTACTAAATCTAAAAATAATCATAATGAGCACGTGCATAATTGTTTACATTTTTTGCCTTTAATTTTTTTTTTTTTGTTTTGTTTTTTGATGAAATCCTGTATAGGAAGATATAGAAAGAAACAGAGCGGACCGGCACGGGACGCGAAAGTCGGTGTTTGCGATTGTATGTGCTTGATGTTTGTTTCGAGAGGGGGATTTTTTTTAAATTTGGGCAATATATTGCACAATATTATTTGGTGCGTGCTGCAGACGGTGCAATATTATTGCAGTCATTTAGTTGATAGCTTGAACTTTGTAAGACAACATGTTGAGTGATACGGAAGCTAGTTGTGTGGCCATTGCATTGGCTGTGTGCTTGAAAAAGAAAGAAAACGATACGATGCTAAGGGTCGGATGAACCTGTAAGATCTATTTTGCTGGCATAGTGATTAACCAGAAGCCAAATTGAAGCTCTTAATAAACATCAATAACGCTTTAGGTTCCATGTTCCAAGCATCCACTGGATATATCCTGTCCCGTGTTAGATAGAGCAGTCTTCCCTTTGCAGAACCTGTGCACTCACAGAGAACATGTTCATCCGTCGCTTTTTGCTATTCGCAGAGTCGGCACATGTCTGTATCTGGTAACTTTATCTTGAGCAAATCGTACCTTAGTGGACCTTGTTTGAATTTATGGGCCAGTTTTTTTCCGCAGGCATTTCCGTGCACATAGCTCTACCTTATACTTGAAAAATGTCTGGCGAGTTTCAAAGCGTTGCTGGTCTCTGGAATTCGGAACCATAGACCTCAGATCCAGCATTGCCATCTCGAACTTTCTGGAGAACAGAAATCTCCAGGGATGCATAGGTGACTTTTGGTTTTATGATGGCACTATATATCCTAGCCAGTAAATCATCTTGGGTTTCAGTCCCCATGTATAACCGTTGGCACAGGCACATTGTCCTAGTCGCCATATTGGTAAGCTTGTTCAGGTGAGAATTCCAATTAAGCGCCTTGTCGAGGATTACTCCGAGATGCTTTGCTTTCCAAATAGGTTAATGGAGATGTTTTCCAGTGAAATTTGTTAAAGATCGTGCTTTCTCTTTGTAAGGACGGGGATGGAAATATAAAAAAAAAGAACGTGGATGGAATTATAAAAAAAGAAATAATAAAATCGCCTCTTTATCTTTTGCCGCCAGTGTTTTGTTTATTTGTTCGATAAGGCTATGAATGGCAGTCTTTGTAAACTTACCAAGTTGATAAGCAAATTGATTTGCAAATAGGGGATCAAGGACGAGGAACGTATCCCTTTTGTATTGATCAACTTTTTTTCCATAGCTTTCAGGAGAAAGGAACTCAGCCTAATGGGACGAAACGATTTGGCCACTGCCAGCTTCGGTATGAAGACTAACCTTACCTGTTTCGAGCTATTTGGTATGTAACCTAATGTAAGGCTGGATTTATTGATCCGTATGAGAGAGGGAATCAGTTGTTCTTGTCCCTGATACAGGAAGCAAGGAAATATACCGTCCGCACCTAGTGATTTGAACAGTCTAAAGGTAGATTGGGCTCATTTAATTCGGTTGGCAATAAAGAACTTGCCAGATAGGCTTTAGTTTCGGCCCGAGCTGTTCCCTGCACAGCGCACACAGGCGGATTTTATCAAAAACATGGCCAAAATTTTTTTTCGAATTGTTGGTTTTTTTTTATGCCAAGTTATTCTCATATTACATGTGCACGTTATCTGACTAATCCCGCTATTTATATTACAGGTGTTTGGTCAGTTGATGGGTCTAAAGTGGTAGCTTTTGTGAAACACGTCAGAGTTGATTTTGGTGTTTGAGAAGAGGTTGAATTGTTTTTTTTTTTTTTTTTTTCTATGTTAACTTACTAAAATAAATTAATATGGAATCTCTTGCTAGTGGTAATGACAAGAGTTATAGTGTAAAATTTTGTGGTAATTGAAAGGTGTTCAAAATAGGTCCTTTTGAGACAAAAAAAAGTCGTTTCCCTGCATAGTTCCATAATAAAAATTAACTTGGAATTTACCTTAATACCTGCTTATTAAGGAATCACCATAAACCGTTGCGATATTTTGCGATCTTGCAAGATATCGTCCAGTAAAGATGAAAATGAAAGGTTGCCTCAACAAGTTTTTTTTGCTTTAGTTTTTTGCTTACAATCAACTTTAATATTTTTTTTTTTCAATAAATCAGCTTACTGCATCCTTGAGAAGCTGTCCATCTCAAGAACTCAAAGAAAAAATTATTTTCTGAGCAGAGCAAGTAAAAACTCTACTTACATTGATAACTCGGAGGACACAAAAAAAACTAAGTTTGCGTCTGAATATAGAAATTAAAATTACAATCACAAAATTTACTAAAAACAAATTTTTTACTTATTTCTGATGATTTTATGCAGTAATTGGTTATTCGAAACAAAAAAAAAATTTTTGGCCATGTTTTTGGGAGACCCCGCCTGTGTGCAGGGTCTGAAATCCGACTGAAATCATATTACAGACGATGTAAATTTTTCTATATTGCGCAATAAATATCAAACCCATTTTGATTGCAATATTGTCTATAGACGATCAAAAATATAGTGCAATATAAAATAATGCGCAATAATATTGATCGTCTAGGGGCTGCTTTTCATATTCAGTTCAATTCAAAAACTCTCTAGAAATACCAGGATTACTCATCGCTTCGCTTTATGTCGTTACGATACCTGCAGAACTTTACAACGGCACCAGATAATCGATTTATTAGTTGTTGCGAAAGTAACATTGGAGCTACTATTTTGAAAGGAGCTACTATTTGAAGGGAGAAAATGCACTCACACTATTCCTATAATACCTGTGGATGTTGCTTCAGAATTTCTAACAGTCGAAATGTACATGCATTTTGTAATTTTTTTGCAATTTTGTAATTTTTTATTATGTTTGTTTTAAGAAGATATCGATTACTGCATACATATGTATGTATGTATGAAATAACCCGAGAAACGTTATATGTGCATATTTTACCCAATTGTTTGGTTTTATTAGGTATGCCCCAATTCCAATGGTGCACATTTTTCCAATCAATTGGAACCCAACCAAATTTCCCAACTGCCACACAAAGGAAAGTTCATACGAAACAGAAAGACCTAAAAATCTGTGTTCAAAACTCAATTTGCAGGAAACTTATCCTAAAGCTCCAATTGGAATCGTAAACCAAAAAATAGTCTCTCACCAGAGGAACTCAGATCTCAAAAGAAAGGAAATTCTAAACTTTTACTCACGTGTAGTCTGCATTCGCGTAACAATGTCCAAGAAATCTGCACTGCAACGCATTGCATTGATATGGTTTCACCCTAGAGTTCACCTCGTACGTGATATTAAATCCATATACATCCAACAGTCGATCCAGTGCCCGCAAATGGGTACCATCCAATGTTCGCATCTCGAACCGAATCTCAAGGTATTGGCTCGTGAACTGTATCCACGCTACTTTCGTGACATCGTCTTCAGTTAGCTGGAAAATCCGATGACTTGGTACCTTATAATCATCGCTGTAATACATGTACTCGGTGAATTTGAGTCCGCCCAGCACGTACAATTGCGTCAGGTATACTACTATGGAGACGTTGGCTCCTGGCCCTGCTTCGGCGTGAATCTCTGACGCATCAACAATCCAAACACACTCAATAGGCGTGTGGAATTTACGGGGAAAGTTCGGTGTTTGAATGGTGCCGGCTGAAGCACTATAATATCCTCCACATAAAGGGGCGGTGTGGTTGGTCGTGTGCTGAACATTCTGCTTCTGGGCAAGGGCCTTAGGTAATAGCTCCGCTGACGGCGTCGGTGGTGGTAGCGACAACGCACCTAGGTTATACCTCTGATTGATAGTCGATGTTGTTGATGCTCTGCCATTGCGATGATGTTGCTCCAGCTGAGGACTTTCATGCGAGCTGCTGCTGCCTCTATTAATACTGCTGCCAACTGCGGGTGTAGACGGCATCAACGAGCTGCGAAGCCTATCGCTGTCACTGGCCACCACCGACCACCTATCACTGCCAGCAGTTGCTGCTGGGATTTCTTCGATTGTTTTGGCTGGTAATAGAGCCACCATACACAGGATAATGAGAAAAAATGATGTCGTCATCGACTATTGTTTGCGGTCCAGTCCTACAGGGTTTATGTACTACTGTGTGCCTGGCTTCGGGGGAATTAAAACAGAAATAAAACCGAAAACAAAACACACATGGGGGAATGCAAATTAGGAAACGAGCTTTGATTCGAAGATGAATCTCACAACGGTTGGCCGCGAACAACGAGCAAGGACATAGTGGCTAGTCTGGTCCTCTTCCCTCGCGTCTCGATCAGCTAAACATCCATTTATAATTATTCGCTTTTATGTCCTAACACCCTGCTTCAGTCCTGGTTCGTTGAAGATATTTGTTCGCATGGCTGCTTTGTATCCGATATCGATTTTGCTGGTATTTGCCCCTTCCGTGTTGACCACAACTATTGTTAATTAAGTGGTTCCTCCGAATTTGTTGTTTGCCATTTGTAAATAACCTTTTTATGTCACTGTCCCTGATCTGATTAGGCGTGTCCTGATAGGAGAGGTTCACTTATTGCGACAGCCGTAGGTTGCAAGATATATATGGAATTGTAGGCTGTGAACTCATGGTTTATGAGGGTTTTGCTTGCTGTGTGCAAATATTTTTTTCTTGTTTGTCCTACTCTTGAAAAGCAAATCCTTGTCTGCTCTGTTTACTCGCCTGGTTTTCTGAAACGATAAATTTTGCTACTATTAGATATTTCATGAAATTTGCATGTTTGGAATTTTTGAGGGGCAGGCTGTTGGAATTATTGTACATACTATGTGATAGATAAATATTTGTGGGCAAAGCTTTATACGTTTTGGTATTCTCTAAAGTTTTGATGAGAATCCCATCACGTAGGTATTTGTTTTTTACACAGCATGTTTAATTATTTCCGTATTTATTACTTTTTCTTGAATTTGGTCATATATACATGTTTAATCTTTATTTAAATGTATTTTATTGCCATAAAAGGGTTTTGATATATATTGTAGATATTAGATATTTTTCGATACAGCCAAGTCGTTTGGCACAAATTTCAGCATTAACTCTATGTGTTTACCTTTTGTGTAAGGCCTTAGCGCTGTGTCTTTCCATAGTACAGGGTTTTTCAATAAGAGCGCTAGAAAAGTTTTTTTAAATAAAACAAAAACGGTTTTGGATATCAATGAAATTCTTTATTTCTGTGAAAGTACGTTCGATGCCATTATGTATGGAATTCGATTTCTTTTGCATGGCCACCACGGGCACGCTTGCAGAAGTCCAGACGCTGAACCCAATTTTCAACGGTTTTCAAGCATAAATCGGCCGATACTGCTGCAATTTCACGTTCGATATTTGTACGAAGTTCATCAATCGTCGCTGGCTTGTTGGCATAGACCATAGACTTGACGTAGCCCCACAGGAAATAGTCTAACGGCGTCAAATCGCACGACCGAGGCGGCCAAGCGACTGGACCATTTCGTGAGATAACACGTTCTCCAAACTTGGTTTCCAATAAATTGATTGTGACATTCGCTGTGTGGCTTGTGGCGCCCTCCTGTTGGAACCACATGTCCTCCAAGTCCATATCATCCAATTGGGGCCAAAAATATTCGGTTATCATTGAACGGTAGCGATCCCCATTCACAGTAACGTGCCGGTCTTGATCATCACGGAAGAAGTACGGCCCAATGACGCCGCCGGCCCATAAACCACACCAAACCGTAATATTTTCGGGATGCAATGATGACTCATGGAGTACGTGTGGATTGCTGCCTGACCAATACCGCATATTTCGTTTATTGACGAAGCCATCCAGCCAGAAATTATGACGACCATAAATTGGACGTAGCGCTCTTAACGTTGAGGCCACTGACTCCGAATTTCGGTAGTAAATTTTAATAATTTTGACTCGTTGTTGGCTCGTATATCTTTCCATCATGAAATGGCAAACCTTACTGAAGAGAAATGTCAAAGAACCACAAGAAAAATATGGCGTCGTTTGCTATCCCTGTCGCTCTACTTTTGTAGCGTCCCTATTGAAAAACCCTTTACTTTACCTCTGAGTATTAGCATAGTTTTACATTAATTGCGAACCTTATTCGAATTTTAGATTAGGACACCTACATAATATAATGTACATTGTACATGTTCGATGTGAGTTGATGAAAACCACAAGAATAGTGAGATCATGATTGGATTTGTATGTGTCTGAGCACAAATTTTAATAATGAAGGTTTATAAATTTAAGATCCTGACTACGATGATTATAATTTTTGTCTATGTACATCGCAATCATAAAGGCTATAGAGAATGATTAGAATACATTACAGTACTACAATTGTACTCCTAATTTAAACAACAGCATGTCCAAATTTTAATGAGGTTCACATTATTGGATTTTTTTTTTATTTTCAACTATTATAAGTACATATGAAAATAAGGGGATGTTCGAATATCGAAGGGTCATGTACGACAAAAAGTCTCTTCCAACGGTTAGTAACAGTTGGTACAACATGGAAAAATATGTTCAGACAAATAACTACAAATATCAAAAGAATAACAATGAAGAATGTGAACTATTGAGGTGATAGAATTTTAAAGCCCACATTGTAAAAATTTTATTGATACTTTTACTTTTGGACTGCTGACTGAGTGGCGTGGGTTCAAGCCCCAGCCATATCCACCGAAAATAGTTTGCGGCACCACTTCTCTTCGGTAAATGACAAGCCTCCGGGAATATAATTTGTCATGAACGAGCTTCTCAATACGCCTTTCGGAGTCGGCAATAAATTGTTAGTCCTTTCTAATCGTGCGAAAAACGTAACACAAACCGAAAACATTAAAAAGAGACACTAAAGTGAATCTAAAGAATTTCAACTTTAAATTGAATATACATACATACGTAAAGGGTGGTTAAATTTTAATGTTGAATGTGAACCACACCTAAACGTCAAGTTTTTTTCTGCGTTTCATTTGTCATTTCTCAATTTCAGACTAACTCAATTTTAACCATGGAAAGATACACAATCGAGCAACGCGTTAAAGTTATTGAGGCTTATTATGAAAATGGGCGTTCAAATCAAAATGCATATCGTGCACTTCGTGATTTTTTCGGTCAATTTAATCGTCCAAATGTGCGTACAATCGGAAAAATCGTGCAAAAATTTGAGCAAACCGGGTCTGTAGGAGATGTGAAAACACCAGTGCATGCTCGTACAGCTCGTACTGCAGAAAATATTGCTGCTGTTCGCGATAGTGTGGCTGAAGAGCCGTCCACCTCAACTCGTCGTCGTGCCCAACAATTGCACCTCTCACGCTCGTCGTTGATGAACATTATGCATAAAGACTTGCATTTACACGCTTACAAGGTGCAATTGACTCAAGAACTAAAGCTTCTTGACCATTTCAAGCGTCGTCAATGGTCAGAATGGTGGCAAGAAATGGCAACAGTGGATGATCAATTTTCGAAGAAAATCATCTTCAGTGATGAGGCACATTTTCAGCTCAGTGGATTCGTCAATAAGCAGAATTGCCGCATTTGGGCGAATGATAATCCAAGAGTGATTGTCGAAAAACCAATGCACCCACAAAGAGTGACTGTTTGGTGCGGTTTATGGGCTGGCGGCATCATCGGGCCGTATTTTTTCCAAAATGAGGCCGGTCAGGCAGTTACTGTGAATGGTGTTTGCTATCGTGAAATGATAACGAACTTTTTATGGCCCGAATTGGAAGATATGAATGTGGACGATATGTGGTTTCAACAGGACGGTGCCACTTGCCACATAGCTAACGAAACAATGGCTCTTTTGCGCGCAAAATTCAATGGCCGTGTTATCTCACGTGGTGGCGATGTCAATTGGCCGCCAAGATCATGTGATTTGACACCGTTGGATTTTTTTCTTTGGGGTTATTTGAAAGAAAAGGTGTACGTCGATAAGCCAGCAACAATTCAAGAGCTAAAGGATGAGATAATTCGGCACATTAACGGCATAGAACCTCAATTATGCTTCAGCGTCATCGAAAATTTGGACCATCGGATGGAGGTGTGCCGCCGAGGTCGCGGCGGCCATTTGGCCGATATTTTGTTCCATACATAATTGAACCATACCAATATTATCATAATAAAAAGAAATGGCAATAATTTCCTTAATAATTTGTGTTTTATTCAAAATCAACATCGGCCCTTAAAATTTAACCACCCTTTAGTTTTAATAATACGTACATACATAGGTAGTTTTAATATTTTTAAATTTTCGTGAATTATTCTTGTGAGTGAATTTCTGGAGGTCGTTCGTAACGCGAAAAAAAAGGAGTTTTAACAACAATTTTTAAGATCCACAGGATCTATCAATTGCTGCGCGCGTGCGAAAACAATAACCGTGAAAAAGCGTTTATTAACTTTTTTTTTAATTAAAGTGAATGTGGAGAATTTTACCTCGGGTACAAAAACATAAGCTCGTACATACATATGCACACAGATGAAGGTTAAGCTTCAAATAAATGGAATGTAAAATGAGAAATTTTATTGAATGCGTGTTTGCCTAATTATGTGGTAGTCAATTAAAGAAAATTTCCGGAGATAAAAAAATGAACTAGTCCAATTTTAACAAGTTTTATTTTGAACGAAAAGCAACCGAATATCGGGTCAAAAGCAAATCGTGTACTATTCAACTAAATTCAAATTTGTTGTGCTTATAAAGGGTTTTTCAATAGGAACGCTACAAAAGTAGAGCGACAGGGACAGCAAACGACGCCATATTTTTCTTGCGGTTTTTTGACATTTCTCTTCAGTAAGGTTTGCCATTTCATGATGGAAAGATATACGAGCCAACAACGAGTCGAAATTATTAAAATTTACTACCGAAATTCGGAGTCAGTGGCCTCAACGTTAAGAGCACTACGTCCAATTTATGGTCGTCATAATCGTCCTAGCAGATCAACAATTTAGCGTCTAGTGGAAAAATTTGAATCCACGGGCACAGTACAAAATGTTCCCGTGCCAGTGAGACATAGAAGTGCCCGTAGTGTCGAGAATATTGCTGCCGCTGAGGCTTCAGTTGCAGAAAGCCCAAATGTGTCTCTCACACGTCGTTCTCAAGCGTTGGGCATCTCTGTGACGTCGTTGTGGCGAATTTTACGAAAAGATCTTGGCCTACATCCTTACAAGAATAAATTGACGCAAGAACTGAAGCCGCTTGATCACCAGAAGCGTCGTATGTTCGTGAATTGAGCTGAGCAACAACTTGAAAATGATTCGGATTTTCATCGAAAAATCATCTTCAGCGATGAGGCTCATTTCTGGCTGGATGGCTTCGTCAATAAACAAAATATGCGGTATTGGTCAGGCAGCAATCCACACGTACTCCATGAGTCATCATTGCATCCCGAAAAAATTACGGTTTGGTGTGGTTTATGGGCCGGCGGCGTCATTGGGCCGTACTTCTTCCGTGATGATCAAGACCGGCACGTTACTGTGAATGAGGATCGCTACCGTTCAATGATAACCGAATATTTTTGGCCCCAATTGGATGATATGGACTTGGAGGACATGTGGTTCCAACAGGAGGGCGCCACAAGCCACACAGCGAATGTCACAATCAATTTATTGGAAACCAAGTTTGGAGGACGTGTTATCTCACGAAATGGTCCAGTCGCTTGGCCGCCTCGGTCGTGCGATTTGACGCCGTTAGACTATTTCCTGTGGGGCTACGTCAAGTCTATGGTCTATGCCAACAAGCTAGCGACGATTGATGAACTTCGTACGAATATCGAACGTGAAATTGCAGCAGTATCGGCCGATTTATGCTTGAAAACCGTCGAAAATTGGGTTCAGCGGCTGGACTTCTGCAAGCGTGCCCGTGGTGGCCATACAAAAGAAATCGAGTTCCATACATAATGGCATCGAACGTACTTTCACAGAAATAAAGAATTTCATTGATATCCAAAACCGTTTTTGTTTTATTTAAAAAAATTTTTGTAGCGCTCTTATTGAAAAACCCTGTATAAGAAAAACATTTTCATGTAATGTTTTTCTTAAGAAAGAGACGAATAGAGAATATACATGTTATACGTAAATAAATTGCAATAATGTAAGTAAGTGATACTAAATGATGAGCCTTGATTAATTTTCAAAATCAATCCTAGCATTGGGTGTGTGAAAATGTGGAAAGGCCGTCCTCCTGTGAGAATGACGTGACGGAACGAACGCAATTCCACTAGAATGAGGACAACCACTACGCGACGAATAGGAAGGGCGTCTCTTACCGCATCAGCCAGGAAAATAGCGATCGATTGTGTCGCGAGGCATAAGGGTGCGATGGCCAACCTTTGCCAACTACATCGCATGTCTCCATGCCTTGGAGAGACCAAAGAAAAAGGGAAGCGCATATAGGCTTAAGTGCCGGTTCATTTTAAGTTAGCACAGTCCAAGATAGGGCTTTATTTTAAGATTTAGTTTAGTATAAGTTAAGTTTACACTTGTAACGGTAGTGTCGCGGCTTTTGTTTTTTATTTTTCTCTGAGCTAAAGGCATAAGCTAGCAGAGGGCCTAGACTATTGCAAAGCAAACATCACCGCCATCCAAGAAGTGCGGTGGGATGGGCCGGGCAAACGGAGGATGAACAACTGCGACATCTATTACGGCGATTGCAACCGGCAACAAAAGCAGCGCCTATTTGCGTGTGGATTCGCCGTTGGAGGCAGACTTAGGCAAGAAGTCTTAAGCAGGCAGACTTAGCTTAAGAAGTCAAACGCCTCACGGTCACGACAATCCGCATCAAGGCTAAATTCGTCATCATAAGCCTGATATGCGCGCATGCCTCCACAGAGGAGAGAGACGACGACACCAAAGACAGTTTCTACGAGCTCCTGGACAAGACCTAGGACCAGTGCCCTAGCTATGACATTAAGATTGTCCTAGGCGATTTGAATGCAAAGTCGTAGCTAGTACGCGGTTCCCACATCTCGATATTCACAAAGGAACTTGGAAATCTCCTGATCAATCAACCGTTAACCATATTGATCACATTGCGATCGACGCAAGGCACTTTTACAGTATTATGGATGTCCGAACGTTCCGAGGGGCTAACATTGATTCGGACCAGTACCTTGTTGTAGCCGAGGTGCGGCTGCGGATATCCCAAACACCGCCAAGACAAGGAAATACTGTGAGGAAGTTTGATGTCGGACGGCTGCAATCGCAAGAAAAAAAAACTTTATTATTATTATTATTATTATATTATATCACCAGATCCTTTTCCGATCGAGTCTCTCTCAATCTCTATGTCCTATGGTCCCAGCATCAAGTATTGAAGACCAGTGGCAACATTGCCAAAAAGCCATCAGAGATGCCGCCTCTGACGAGCTGGGTTTCACTCGGCCCCCGGAACGAAGTCCCTGGTTTGACGACGAGTGCCGGCAAGCACATATAGCGAAACAAGTGGTATACAAAGCGACGCTGCACAGAAGGATTAGAACTGCTTGAGAGCTCAACGAGCAGAAGAGAAGAGACGAACACCGGCTTTTCAGGACGAAGAAGAAAGAGCATGAGAAACGCGCGATCGAGGAAATAGAGAGATGTTTCAGCAGGAGCGAGTTTTGGAAGTTTTACCGAAGGGTAAAAAGAACCGAAGCCTGGACGAGCAAGGAAACATCGTAGTAGAATCGCAGGCAATGCTGAAAATTTGAAAAAAACTGTTTCTGCAGACTGTATAACGGCGACGAAGACCAAAATCGCGTTGTAAGGCAGAACGTACCATTCAATTAAGACGATGAATTAAATCCAACAAGGCTGCTGGACCCGACGGCCTTCCGGCCGAGGAATTTAAAGCAGCTGGAAATGACCTGGACTCATTTCTAAGATGCAGTCAGATAATTGTATGCCTGATGAATGGAACTTCAGCATTGTTTGCCCGATCCACAAAAAAGGAGACCCCTGCGTACAAGATTTTATCTGCCACAATGTGTGGACGCCTGAAACCTTTTGTCAACAACCTGATTGGCCCCTATCAGTGTGGTTTAAGGCCAGGAAAGTTCACAATTGACTAATTTGATCCTGGAAAAATGTCTAGTTTTGGCATTCCTGCCAAACTCGTCCGTCTGTGCAGGATGACGATGGAGAATGCTCACTGCTCCACCAAGGTCGGCAACGATCTAACCAAAACATTTGATGTCGAAAAAGGTTTTAGGGGACGCGCTGTCATGTGACTTCTTCAACATCATACTTAAACAAATTGTGCGAAACTCTCAAGCCAACACCAGAGGCAAGATCTTTTATAAATCTGTCCAACTGCTTGCGTACGCCGACGATATTGACATTACAGGCAGAACGCGACCAAAATGGGTTTAGTCAACAAGAAAGGACACCCAACGCCGACGAATTGAACAGAACGTCACAGTTGATAGCTATAACTTCGAGTAAGTAAGTGACTTTGTGTACCTTGGCTCTGCTATCGAACGAAAAATGACTCTTACCAATCGCTGTTTCTTCGGGCTAAAAAGCGATCCCGTATGCGTTGACGGGCTGTGGAGGAAACAATTTAATCACGAACTATACGAGCTGCACAGCGACATCGACCTAGCCAAAAAACTGAGCATTAGACGCTTAAGATGACTAGGACTCTAGAGCGAAATGTCTCTAACGCTCCGGCACACGGAGTCATCGAATCTAACCTGGAGGGACAAAGCAGTAGAGGAAGGCCTCGCCTAAGGTGGCGCACACAGTTAGGAGGGGACCTCAACCAACTTGGCGTGCGCAACTGGAGCCAGTTAGCTAAGGACCGGGCTAACTGGAGGGGCTTTTTGGTTGAAGCCCAAGTTCACCTCAAACTGTAGCGCCACTAAGTAAGTTAGTAAGGTTACATAATTTAATTGTTATAAATATTTACCTAAATTAACTTTTCGTCTTCATTGAATTTTTTTAAAAAGAAAAATAAATATATTAAGAAATACAGTGCACCGACCGCAACACAACAGTCAGGGTATGCGGTTGCGTCATGCCGTCATGGAAGTGCTCACGGTGTGCTTGAAGGCCGAAAAAGTTTGACTAAAATGGATCCACTTTCTGCTAAAGCAGAAAGTTTTTATGTTGTTTGGACATCAAAAGTCAGTTGAATTCAAAATCCTAGCTGCTCCCTTTCGCGAGTTATGCGCATTCTTAGATGTGCTAAAAAGCTTACATAGTCGTGTATTACACAGGCCAACATGTTTTTTTTTTTTGCTGAAAAGCTGGGGGTCATTTCCGAAGTAATTTTTTGCGTAGAATCTGAATCCGAAGTCAGAATTGTCCCATCACGTCAGAATTTTGAGATATTTGAGGTTATGTATCCAAAAAATGACGTTTTTGGCTAACTTTGACGTTATGTACAGGGTGCGCAATTTTTTTCTGGTCTCTGTCTCTAGTTACATCATTTAGTACTACTCTTACTGTTCAATTTCAGAGTTTGAGAGTTCGCCTTCGATTTTCTTTTTCAAAGCTATTCTATCTATTTACTTCGTTCACTTCTATTGTTTTGACCACAACTGTATGTACATATGTATATATAAAAAGTCTCATACTAGAACGGAACAACTTCTAACAAACCTGGAGTCAGGTTCGAATGGTCATAGGCTTCCCAACAGGACATTGTTGAGTCAAAAAACACCTAATGACTAGGGGAATAGAGCTAGACAACACATGCAGAAGACGACGAATCAGCAGAACACATTTTGTGTCACTGCAACTGTTTGATCAGAATACGTCATCGTCATTTAGACAAATTTTACCTCGAAACGGAGGATACACATATGTATCTGCCAGCTTGCCCACAGATCTCTCTGGATTCATCTCGAATTCAGGCATCATGAGCGAGCTCTAATTGGTGGAAATCACAATAGGCCTATCGGTGGCCGCAGTGATACGGCGACACGATGACACCGCTACTAACAACCTAATTTAAAGTATGAGGCCGCTTTACAACAGGCCACTATCACAAAAAAAACTTTTAGATACTTTTAATTACTTACGAGATTTTCATTACTGATGCATATTTTCGGTTGTTCAGAAGACGTCACTTTAACGATTACTAACGTTTATTATAGTATTACTTTTAGTTGTGATTCGCTGATTTTTCTAAGATGTTAATCATTTTTTGCGTTTGTAGTTATGTTATTAAGCAAATAGGATAAATAATTGTTTATAACTTTGTTAATAATAGCGTCCTCGCAAAATAATTTTTATTTTCGTGTTTCTGAGGCAATTTCACGTCAAAAGAAATTTAATTCCGGTTATTTGTGATAGTGGCCTATTGTAAAGCACAGCCAAAGTATGTATAGAGAAACGTTACTTCGGGGCGTGCACCAAAGATATTTGAATTTTAATCATCTGTTTATCATTTCGACACCTCTTATAGATACTATTAAGAGACACCACTAGTGTGACTACCTGAAAAAAGATGATTTTTGGGAATTTTTTTTAAGGAAAACTACTGCATGGAATGTTTTAATGTTTTAAGGATATATTTATGGATATATAATAAATACATGATAACATTTTTGGACCAAAAATTGAAAATTCAGCGTGTTATTCGCAATCTCCCAAGGCAAAAAAAAGGCTTCCCACTGCTGCAGTGATAGCGACTTTAACAGTGCCTGAAATCAAGAAAACCAAAAAGTTTATTAAACTAGAAGGTATTGCCCATATCATGACCCTCGATCGAAAAAAATTCGCGCAAAATTTGATGATTATTGGCCTGCCAAAATTACATTTTTTATTCGGTCGGAAAACTGGAGGTTCATATTATGGAGAAACAATTAGAAGAATAAAAGAAGCTGCAAAAAGAATCAAATTGATCAGATGATTTGTCTTCGAGTTATAACTGCAGCAAATCTGATGAACGTAGTTTCGAGAAAAACGCGTTTAAAGTTCAAGTTAGTGATTTCATGGTTATAAATCCGATGAGCGCCTGCTCTTCAGATGACTCAGAACTCAAAAAATGTTAGTATCTTATTTTTTAAGACATAGACTATCGAAATATGCAAAAAAAAATCTGTTGTTTTTTTTTCGAAATTTCACACTATTGGTGCCCCTTAATAGCACTAACTAACACAACCCTCACCTTTTCCAACAAGGTTCACTATACCACCTTTACTTAATAACAATAATATCGCGAGAAGCGATAACGGAAGGCAAATTTATATACAAATTGCAGAACATGGAAGTACAAAAACTGTGCAGGAACAATCAGATTGCTTCTTGAAATTTAATGCGTCCCCGAAGAATTTTTTTCTGTGCTACTCAACTCCAAGATGGTACCCAAATTTATAGCAGAGGGATTCTGTTTACTGCTATCTGCTATAATATTAAAAGATCAAAAACGAAAATTCGGATTTAATTGAATTGGGAATTGCGCCTTTTCAGAATTAAAAAGAGGCGTAACCCATTACCTCTTGGCCAATTACGGCCATCCACCAAATTAACCGATTTATTCGCCATTTTTGCTCCAAATTTGAAGCATTTATTCGAAGTCAAATAAAAAAATTTTGAGATCTACATACATGTGCACCTAAAAAAGAGGTCAACAATTATTGCATTCGACCTATGGATGAATCTTGCTGGTGAGGTTTTAAGAGGATTCGGCGCAATTTTAAGGAACCAACTTGGGCTACCCTTGAAAAATCGGAAAGGATAGCTCTTAAGGATTAGGCACAACTTTATGAAACCAACGTGGACGATTTTTAAAAACAAAACTTCGTAGGTACAGAAAATGATGAGTACAAAACGAGCTTAGTAAAGTAAAAAGAAGAAGAGAGAAAAAAATCTCTGCGTGTTTGTTAAATAGACATCTTAAATAGGTGTTCCAAACGATGGGTATCAAAAGAAAAGTTAACAACTTGCTGCTGTGTTTTAAAAGAAATGAGGGGGAGGTCAAATTTATTATACCTCTAAATGGCATGCTTACCCCAAACAATTGAGCGTACTTTATAAGTTAAGGTCTACCTTCCGATAACAATACCCTTATACCCAGCGAGCTCTAGTTGAAGCGAATCGTTGAAGGCGATTGAAGAGTTAACCAGATGCGAATGAGGATAAAGTAAAATTCATAGTAAAACCAAACAAAGAAACCTCTAACGAAAATTGAAGCTAATCATCAAACACAAATCGTATTTCAAACAAGGGCTAAAATATATGAGTCTAGAAATTTAAAAATTGTATGACAGGCACTGATGACGAAATGTGCATGCCAGTAATAGCTGCTAAGATTTCTCGGAAGAGATTGCAAAACGATGAAATATATGTACATATACTCTTATCAAAAAATATACACACTGTAAATATAACAATAGATAACGTAAAGTTATCTTCAAAAAAAAAAAGAAGTGTGGTCTTAATTCGAATTTTAACGATTCACTTAGGTTTGTGTGCAGTATACAACATGAGCAACTGGGAACGCGTTCGTCTTCGGATTGAGACCAAACAGGTTTTTATATTTCCATCTACAAATTAATTCATATTATAACAGCAGGCGTTTTAAACCTGTGTACGTTTTAGGATCTCAGTGAAGTAAAAACAGTAGAAATGACAAACGAACGAACATTGTCCACGCACATCTTAGATACATCTAACGGGATTGCAGCTAAAAACGTCCCAGTCACAGTTCATCAAATGGTGGGTGATACCTGGAAACTAATCAGTCAATCGGCAACAGACAGCGATGGTCGAGTTTCACAACTCTTGTCTGTAGAACAATTCCAAGGCGGTATTTACAAATTGAGATTTGATGTGGATTCGTACTTCCAAGAGAACAATGTTAAGAGTTTCTATCCGTTCGTCGAAATCGTCGTAAAATGTGAGCGCGGACAGCACTATCATGTACCATTGCTACTAAATCCTTTTGGATATTCGACTTATCGCGGGACATGAAAATTGTGAGATTAATTGTATTATTTACCTACATACATATAACATACTATCTGCTTGAATAATATACGTTTACTATTTTTCTTGGATAAGCTTATCAAAAATAAAATATGACAAGAATATAGGTACATAGTAAGTACATATGTATTTTTATCTTCAGCCAAATTGTCATTGGAAGAACATGTGTATGTACATACATTTCGATATGTATCCATATGTACATACATACATTTCCATATGTATGAATGTACGTGCATTTAGACTATTTTTAATACAATAGTATTTTCAGTGGTCTTATTAGGTATGACATCAATATGTGACGATGACGACTTTCACAAAAAAGAAGACATTTTCTACAAGTCTCAATATGTATGTGTATGTATATATGTATGTACATACATATGGATGCATGTTTCTAAAACCAAAAAAAGTCTCGTAGCACAGTTCTCTCTTACGCTATTAATCATAAACATAAGGATAGTAGTCCATCAAAATCGCATCGCTCTCTGGTGCTGCTAAAGGAAAAGTAGGTAAGATTAAGTTCGACTGGCTGTCTGTAGTATTCATACAATTTCCTAAAACAAACGCATCACAAGATCGTCAGTAAATTTTTTACAATCTCCGACCAGTGAATGTCGTTGAACCGATAGCTAGTGTCGCTTTGCTGCGTGACAGTGAAAATATTAAATGGTTTTGTTTTAGTACATTCAATGTACATATTAGCAAATGGTTTGTTTTAAATTTTTTTTTTATCTTGGCCTACGTGTGTCTGCACTCCACATAGACTTACCATACTACAATATTTGGATTTTTATGTGGAATCATCCGAAGGTCAAAATGGGGAAAGTAACACCGCTCATGCGAGATGGGTATGAAGATTTGTTTTATTAAAAACACTACATATCTTTACTACTGTGGACTATATTTAGAGTCTACAGACTTACTTACTTACTTAAGGTGGCACTACAGTCTGGGATGGACATGGGCCACAATCATCCAGCGTCTCCAGCCAGCTCGATCTTTAGCCAGGTCCCTCCAGTTTCGCACGTTAAGTTGTTTAAGGTCCCCTTCCACTTGCGCGCGCCACCTGAGTAGCGGTCTTCCTCTGATGCGCCGTCCCTCGGGTGCGGATTTGAAGAAACATTGGCCGAAACATTGGCGTCCATCCGCTCTACATGACCCAGCCACCTCAGTCGTTGCACCTTCACTCTTCTAGCTAAGTCGATGTTGCTGTTCAGCCAATACAGTTCGTCGTTGTATCTTCTCCTCCACTCACCGTCTATGCACAAGGTACCGAAAATCATCCGAAGAATTTTCCTCTCGAAACAGCCAAGAGCAACCTCATCCGCTTTTGACATACCTCTGCGCCATAGAGCAGGACTGGGATGATTAATTTCTTATAAAGCGTCACTTTAGTTTTTCAAGAGAGGGCTTTGCAACTCAATTGCGTTCCTAGCCCAAACAAGAGTTATTCTTCGTTTGATTCCAGCGCTGGTGTCGTAGTCTAAATTAATAGCGGAGCCTAGGTAGACAAGTTATAACTGTCTATAGAGAGATTCTGTCCGAGACGTCGATGTTGAATGTCCTTTCTTGTTGACAGCATATACTTTGTCTTTCCCTCATTGACCGCTAAACCCATCTTCGCCGCCTCCGTCTCAATACTCAGAAACGCATCAGTAACATCACGCTGCGTTCTTCCGATTACATCAATATCATCGACGTATCCCAGTAATTGGACGGACTTTTGAAAGATTGTGCCTCTGGTGTTGGCGCATGAGTTTTACATTATTCCTTCAAGAAGGATATTTAAGAAGCCGCATGACAGCGCGTCGCCTTGTTTAAATCCTTTTTTGAGATCTAAGGTCTCGGTGAGGTCTTGACCGACCTTGATGGAACAGCGTATATTCTCCATCGTCATCCTGCACAGACGGACGAGTTTGGCAGAAATGCCAAAGCTAGACATTGCTCTGTATAGCTCGTCTCCATAGATGCTGTCATACGCGGCCTTAAAATCCATGAAAAGTTGGTGGGTTTCGATTTAAAGTTCCTGGGTTTTTTTCCAAGATCTGCCGCAGTCTGAATATTTTCTCGGTGGTGAAAATTCTGGGCCTGAAGCCACACTGATATGGACCGAGCAGGTTGTTGTCGAACGGCTTCAAGTGCTCACACAATACGGCAGATAAGACCTTGTAAGCGATGTTAAGAAGACTGATCACTCTGTAGTTCGCGCAATTCAGAGGGTCTCCTATCTTGAAGTTCCATTCATCGGGCATACTTTCCTCCGACCATATTTTACAGATGAGTTGGTGCATGTTCTTTACCAAGTCATCGCCCGCTGCTTTGAACAGCTTGCCAGCTAGGAGGTCGGCACCAACAGATTTGTTGGACTTAAGCTTCGATATGGTTATCTTCACATCGTCCAGGTCAGGTGGACGGAATTGTTGGTCTTCGTCGTCTCGATTGAATGGTTCACTCTGCCTGACAGCGGAATTTGCTTCGTCGTTGGTTAAACAGTCTGCAGAAATAGTTCTTCCATACCTCAGCATCGACTGCGATTCTACTTCGATGATCACTTGTTCATCCTTGTAGGCTTCGGTTCGGGCTCTGTAGCCTTGACAGGTTCTTTTCACACTTTAGTAAAACTTCCGGACCTCATTCCTGCAGCAAAATCTCTCTATTTCCTCGATCGCGCATTTCTCATGCTCTTTATGTTTCCCCTGAAAAGCCGGTGTTCATCTGACCTCTTCTGTTCGTAGAGCTCGCGAGCAGCTCTAGTCCTTCTGTGCAGCACCGCTTTGTATGCCTTTTGTTTCGCTGTATTTGCTTGCCGGCACTCGATGTCAAACGACGTCGACCCCGGCACTCGACCAGGGGTTTCGTTGTGATGGCCGAGTGAAACCCAGCACGTCAGAGGCGGCATCTCTGATCGCTTTTTGGCAAAGTTGCCACTGGTCTTCAATACTTGATGCTGGCGGCATAGGACCTCTTGAGAGATTGAGGGAGACACGATCGGAAAAGGATCTGGTGATCTCTTGCGATTGCAGCCGTCCGACGTCAAACTTCCTCACAGTATTTCCTTGTCTTGGCGGTGTTCGGGATATCCGCAGCTATACCTTGGTTACAACAAGGTAGTGGTCAGAGTCAATGTTGGCCCCTCGGAACGTTCGGACATCCATAATACTACAGGAGTGTCTTGCGTCGATCGCAATATGGTCAATCTGCTTGACGGTTGATTGATCAGGAAATCTCCATGTTCCTTTGTGAATATCGAGATCGCGTACTATCTTCATCAACATTTCGCAGCGCAGCAAAATCCATCAACCTAAATCCGTATCGAAGGTAGTGTCGTGTAGGCTGCACCTTCCGATAGTACTACCAAAGGAGCTCGTAGAACCTGTCTTTGGTGATGTCGTCTTTCTCCTCATTGGAGGCATGCGCGCATATAAGGCTTATATTGGCGAAGTTAGCCTTGTTGCGGATTATCGTGAGGCTAGGAGGCTCACATATCGGAAGCTTAAGACTTCTTGCCTAAGTCTGCCTCCAACGACGAATCCACATCGAAATAAGCTCTGCTTTTGTTGCCGGTAGCGATCGCCGTAGTATATCTCGCAGTTTTCCATCATCATTTTAGCCCGGCCCATTCCACTGCACTTCTTGGATTGGTCTAGGGCCGCCGCAAAATATTCAGCTGCAGGTGGTCTGTTAACGGATCTAACATTCCAAGTGCAGATCCGAAATTCGTTGTCCTTAATTCGTTTGCATGGGTTGTCGACAGTGAGTCCGTCCGTATCCGATGCTTGTTGTTGCTTCGTAACTCGCTGTTTTTTCCATGGTCGGGCCCCGGCGCAACCCTGCGCACAACCCCCAATCTGGGGGACCAGGCCCATTGTAAAAACCCCTACGACGAGAGGCTGGTTTAACCGATGTCAGTAACCCACTTCGGGGATACGAGCGCTACCGTTGGCCTCTGTAGCTCTCATCCGCCACCATATATTTTTCCAAAACCACAACTGATTCTTGGATATCCTTATCGGCCTCAGCTCCAAATATGTCGAAGTAGTCCAGCTAAGGAGTTGTTCCCGTTCCGGATGTTATAGGCGCCACCATTGATTCCATCAAGGGAATTCGTCCGCTGTCGTGTTTTTAGTGCTGTTTTTTTTCTTCTGGTCAGCACTCGCGCTTATAAGTTTAGCAAGTTGACAACGGGTTCTTTCAGGTGGGACGCTATGCGTTTTTTTTTATTTTTTTCTCTTTTACAACTTTTACTTCATTTATACAGGTAGATGATTGGCCGACGTTAACCAGCGTTTTGAGTTTTGTTTTAATTGTTTTGAACTTCTTTGCCTGTGAATGTCACTTTGGAGATTATTTTCGAGGAACGTATTCATCTTATGTGTTTTTTTCCTCTTTCCCTTAATAGCGCATCATTCTGTGCCTTTCTGCATTACTGCGTAATCGATTGAATATTAGCCAGTGTTGGCACTTCCTATGTTATCTTTGCTGATCTGTGGTTTCAGCAATCCCATCTCATGATCATCATCATCATCATCTTCCAATGGCCCGCTTATCCACTATGCGGGTCGCGGGTTTAGGGAACTTAACTGGATTCTCCACAATTCCCGATCTTCTACCATCGACTCTAAATCATCAGGGGCTAGCCCCATACGAGTAGAAGTGAGATTTCGGACGTGGTCCAGCCACCTCATCCTAGGTCTTCCCAGGATGCCTACCTGATGACACGGATTCCATGGCACCTCTTGGAAACCGAGTTGGGGACATGCGTTTGACGTGCCCAAACCATCGAAGTATGAACCTCTTCGTTCGAAGAAGTAGCTGCTCGACATTGAGTGCCTCGCGTACTCTGGTGTTTCAACTTGATCTCGGTGAGTCACCCCAGCAATACAACGAAGAAATCTCATTTCGGCAGCTTGTATGCGCCATCTTATTCTTTCGGTCATTACCCAAACCTCATGACCATAGGTGAGGGTTGGAACAAACACTGAATTAAAGACCGAAAACTTGGCTTCGATGTCAAGTTCGGCCCTCCTGATAACAGATTGATCAAGTTGTCTCAAAATTGCTCCAACCTGATCAATCCTACAGGATAACTCGGTATTGCTGCCTCACTCACAAATAGATCTAAATCTCATGATTTAGATTATTTAATTCACTAATCAAGGTTTCTTTAAACAGCCTGATTTTAGCTCTTTCATCGCAGGCTTTTGTGTATTCGGACATCGTTCGTTTTACTTGAAAAAATTTCAGTGTACTTTCTAGGTTGAAGACCACTGCATTACACTACGCAGAAGTTTCAAGAAATTAATTTGTTTTCTTCTTTGATTTTAATTATTTTTCATGTTGTTTAAGTTCATTCTCAATTTCCAGGACATGCCATTTGAAACCAAGGACGCTGCAAGCAACTTTCGAGGAAAATAATACTCAGCCTCGCCATGAATTTTCAAAAATTCCATTCATAGATAATTTAAGAAAAACTTTTCCAGTTACAAAACCAACAGACCTACATATACAGATGTGCGCGGTGCTGTGCACGTTTGTTTGAGTATTGTTTTTCAAGAAGTGCACGTCTTTTTCAGTTATCCACGAATGACGGTAATGATGACGGTGAAGGTAATGGAACCCACGCGCTTCTAGCAAACTTGGAGTTTCCATTTGTTTTCGTTATTCTTTCATTTAATACAATGTTATGATTTCTTTTTAGAGAGGTTATTTACTCCTTAAGGTAAAAGTCTTATACATGTGACATCCATTTGTACGTTCGTACAACATTTTAATGTTTCAGAGCTGTATGTTGTGTAGATAATGAAATGCTGGGAATCAAAAATGAATGAATCAGCGCCAAGTGGTGTATGCTTGAAAAACATTACTAAAAGGGCATAAGTAAACGTAAGGCGTCTAGACAAATTACTTTAGTGAAAAGATCTATAAGTCAAATTTAATTTAACCATGCATCTGGAAATCATCTCCTTGCTGAATATAAACTTTGACTGTATGTTTGCTTTATGTGCTTTAAACTCTTGCCGTACGTTTCATTGTTTACGACCAAAATAAGAATAAAATACAAATGCACGCAATTTAATTGTAAGGGTTCAATTTTACTAGTATGAAGGTTGTAACGCCTCCGACTTTTAGCTCGTGCCCTTGTACTGAGAGTAACAAAGTGAAGAATTTTTGATGCCTTATTTTGTGTTTTAAAAAAGACAGTTGGTGATTGGCCAAGACCGAGCTTTACGCAGCCATTGATGTTGTGAGGGTTATATTCCTCGCATGAATGAAAGGGAGTTACAGCTTTTTCTACCGACTTTTTAATAGCATATTATACTCTATGGGATTTTTAATTTCTCGCGGCAAAGATTTTAATTCATCGCTGTCATTCTCATGTTACATCGGCCTACACTAGTAAATTTGCGCAGGGTGGGTGTGGCAACTATGTACCTCTTGCTAATCGCTGGTCTCCACAGATTCTGATTCGAAAAGTGAGATTGTATTAAATATTTCAATTTGAAAACTGAGATTTTATTCGATATTCCTAACTTTGTTCATACATGCATATGTATATGAACGTATAAAAAAAAGTAATGGGCTCAAAAGACTTATAAGTCAAAAATGGTATTCTTTTTCTCATCACCACGTTTGTGATGATTAGCGCTCCTCTGAAATAAAAGTTGTCGACCGCATTTTTAAACTATATTTTATGATACCGTAAACACCTGTACTATGCTAAGGAATGTATGATATGTACGCACTGAGGAATAATAGGCTGGGTAGACAACCGACTTTCATATGTAGATATAGGCGGTAGAAACACAGCACGAATTCGGAATGCTGTTTAAATTAGAAAAAGAAATAAATCGATTATTTCATGGCTGTAGTACTTGGGAGATGACCAATCTATAGTCTGGAGTTGATCACATTGGCTGTCTGGCAGGATTGTATGAGTACATGATGACGTACAAACGTTGTTTACACTCTATGCCGTATTGGGCATGTTATTGTTATGGCTGTCTGTGAGTTGCCAGCATTCACAATAGATAGAGAACTCATCATAAGAATTCCCACGATCTTTACAAATGCCAACTCTGAGCATAACTTGATGAGAACCCGTTTCAGAACTCTACTACTCGCTCCTAACAAAATAATTGTCACACTTTTTGGTAAAATATCAATTAACTAAAATCCCGAGGGCAAGTCAATCCATTGTTGCACTACTATCGTAAACGAATTTACAAGGAAACGAGGACCGGCGTTTTAACATTCACTATAGTTCATAAGTTGACGGCTCTACCACGGAAAACCAAAAATTGTTATGAAGCAACTAACAGCCTCGGATAAGGAGGATTTTACTGTTGACGACCTTGGCAAACGAAATAAGGACAGATCGGCATGTGGAATGCTAGCTCCCTTAAAAGATCACGTAGCCGAGCAACCGCCATTTAAGAAGTGAAGCCTAAATTCGCCAACAAAACCCTAATACGCGGAAAGTACAGCCTACACGACACCACTTCCGATAACAGATTTAGGCTGATTCACTTTGCTGCGGGGCAAAATATTATCGTAGCTAATACGCGGTTCCCGCATCTTGATATTCACAAAGGAACATGAAGATTTCCTGATCAATCAACCGGATTAACCACATTGCAATCGACGGTAGGCACTTCTCCAGTATTATGGATGTCTGAACGCACCGAGGGGCCAACATAGACTCGGATCACTTCCTTATTGTAGCAAAGGTACGGCTGCTTCATCCCAAACACAGTCAAGACAAGAAAATACTGTGAGGAAGTTTGACGTCGAACAGCCAATCCGAGAGACTTGCTTAATCTCTCATGAAGTCCTATACCCCCAGCATCAAGTATTGAAGACCAGTGGCAACACTGCCAAAAAGTCATCAGAGATGTCGGCTCTGTTGTGCTGGGTCTCACTAGACCACCGCAGGAAAGCCCTGGTTTAACGGCGAGTGCCGGCAAGCACATGCAGCGAAACAAGAGGCATACAAAGCGACGCTGCACAGAAGAACCAGATCTGTTCGCGAGCTCTACGATCAGAAGAGGAGAGACGAACACCTTCTTCTCAGGAGGAAGAAGACAGAGCATGAGAAGCGCGCGATCGAGGGAATAGAGAGATGTTGCTGCAGGAATGAGGTTCGGAAGTTTTACTAAAGGTTAAAAAGAAGCTGTTTAGGCTACAGAGCCCGAACCGAAGCCTGCAAGGATAAACAAGGGAATATCGTGCTGAGAATATGGAGGAACTATTTCTGCTGACTATTTAACGGCGACGACGAATGAAATCCCGCTGTCAGGCAGAATGAACCATTCAACTTGGACGATGAAGACCATTATTTTCATCCACCCGACCTGGACGAAGTGAGGATAGCCATATATAAGCTTAAGTCCAACAAAGCTGCTGGAGCTAACAGTCTGCCTTACAGCAGGCGATGAGGAAAATTCTTCAGGTGATTTTCGGATCGTCTGCATAGACGGTTAATGGAGGAGGAGATGCAACGTCGAACTGTATGGGCTGTACGGCGGCATCGACCTAGCCAGAAGATTAAAGCTCCAACGGTTGAGGTGGCTGAGTCATGTAGAGCGGAGGGACATCAATGCTCCGACCCGAAAAATCTTTGAATCCACTCGCGAGGGATGGCGCAGTAGAGGAAGACCGCGACTCAGGTGGCGCACGCAAGTGGAAGGGGACCTCATCCAACTCGGCGTGCCAAACTGGAGGCAGCTGGTTAAAGATCGAGCTGGCTGTAAACGCTTGTTGGTTGAGGCCCAGGTCCACCTTGAACTGTAGCGCCACCTTAAGTAAGTAAGTAAGAACTATCGCAGTAATTGCGGTACTGGTTTATACACCGCACCGCTTTTTTCTCACTCATCGTTATGATATAAGAGAAAATGCTCAAACATCGCATAGTGCTTGAATTAGTATGACTAAATGAATGCAAAGTCATACGTGTTTGCAGTCAATGCGGTGGGGATAAATATTTTATGAAGTATTGATGAGTTAGAGTCGTAGAAAAAACAAAAATATACATGCGATGTACGAATAATTGCGGTATAACGCTGCAGAACTCTGGTTGATGCCCAGGTCCACCCCGGACTGTGTCCAGGTAGACACAATTCTTCAGTCAACTCCATTAAATCGAAGAGTTTCGCAAAAGACTTTCAGAAGATACATATGTAGAAAATAAGAAAATACATACGTAGAAAATATCTGAATTTTGTACTAATGAATCCGAATCTTTCTGAATAGACTTAGCAACTTCTTCATTGCACATTAGCTGTTCGCTTAGGCTATACACAGTTAAACTATCATCATCAATAGTACTATAACTTGAATTTCTTTTTACAAAGTTTCTCTTTACATAATATTTGAAGTTTCCGACTGGCAGAGCGGAACCCTTGCACGTAGGGAAAAAACCTAACTTCCTTTTTAAGGCGTTTATTTTCTGCAAAAGACCAAGAAATCTACATACAATTATTGATTTGCGAAGTAATCCTGTTTCTTATTCTTTTAGTATATGTACCTGGTGACGGCTCGGGTTTCCAAAGGCAATTGCATGGAATTATCGCAGCGAAGTAGTATTCCTACTATTTTAAATGCGCCAATTTTGACACTTTACATTTTCAGTTACGTTTGTTTTGGAAGCCCCACCCGTCAGCACTTGACACCAATCAACGTTTTTCTTTTGAGAATCCAAATACAAAACACAAATAACACAACATTGTTGACATGGGAAAGAGCCACGTATAATTGCCCATGCGAAAAGCAGTCGGTGGTGAGATCCACCACGGTTCATTGCGTCTATCCCTGCGATTTATTTATGGTCATCGCGAAACAGACACTGATGGGAAACTACACACGCCTAAAGCTGAATAGAAAATTGTTGGGTATAGGGGGAATGCTCACTGGCACCACACCTCCGCCTCTACCAGACTTCCCTGCAGAACCGTCACTTTAAGCCGTGTGCCGTTACACAACTTAGGTGAACTCAGGTTTCTTAGCAGAGTAATGGATACACCCACTTTTAAGCTCAGATTAAGTAAAGGAAGCCCGGGAGTAGATAACGAATTTAAAAATTCGACCACGTATCTGGTGACTTATTCTTGGCCTATAACCCGGTTGATGGAAGTGTATTCTACACTTTGGCCATCGACACGCCCCAGTATGTCACGGTTAATTGTTTGATCATAATTGGTCGCTTACACAGCCAAGAATTCTCACGATTTGTCATTTGCTCTATGTCACCGTAAACGGATGAAACAAGTTCCCCGTTGGAAGAGACTGTTTTGGCACAAACTATGAGGTAAATTTAGTATTCTTTCTTCATCCGGGAATGTGGCCGTACCAAATTCGGACAATTCTTGTGCGTTTGGATTGCCGCTTCTTCGTGCCCGCATACTGACGGTCAAGTGCATTTGCGTAATACTGGACAAGAGATTTGACCTCTTCAGACAAGCGTTAACCTCGTCAGTTCTTGTGCCCCGTGGCACTACCGGTTACGTCTGTTTAAAGTCTCCGCAAAACAGCACAGTAATGCCCCCCATCGGTTTATCATTTGTCCTCATGAATGAAATATTTCATTCATAATTTTGCCTTATATCTTGTAAGGTAATACTGTAATCACTGAAGATATCAAACCTCCTGCCGGATTTTTCCAGCGTCTTCCAGGCGAAACTACTGGCAATCCGAGAGATTTGCATGTTAGTCGGGTGTGACACAATGCACAAACAGAACATTTCTATCCTCAAAGATAACCAAACCGCCTTCAAAGCTATTAACTCAGCTATCACAGCCTCCAAACTGGTGCAAGAGTGCCGGAACGAGTTTTTTCTGTTTGGTTCACACTCTAGGTCTCCGCACAGTGACATAAAAGAAACGAGAGTTCAGATAAAATGGTCAGGCAGAGCTCAGCTCTACACGGCTCGGTTTTGGTAACAAAAAATTACATCTTATAGCCAATTGGGTTCTTTTCAAACGCCACATAGGTATATCCATGTACCTAGCGATCTACTTGTTAAACTGATGGGGTATATTTAAACTTTTGGTTGACAGTATAACACATGCGAACTTTAATGTTTTGACAAATCGAACCGCCAAGTTCGACAGCGCTACGTGCATCCTTTACCTGAAACGCTTCGCAGCTGTTTCAGTACTTTTATAAATCAGCTCCCGTAGTAACTGGAACTCTGATTTCCCTAATGGCAAAGAGAGACAACCGCCATATAAGAAGATATTCCAAGTTTTGAGTTTGTATACTAGTTTTCGAGATAATTAATTAATAATCGTCAGTTTACTGACTGATAGATCATGAAAAACCTATCACCCACTTCCAGGAGACCTAGAAACTTGAAATTTGGTACACATGTAGTATTTACAATACATATTAAGGGAAAACCGGAAAATCTACATTTACGCGCTTGGAAATTTTTTAAATAAATAAAAACGTATTAAATACACTAGTATACCAATAATTTAGTTGGTTTTTTTAAAATGTAGATAATGACGGTATCAAGTTGATAGGCCACCCAAAACGAAAAGACAAACAAAATTATTTACAGTTTTGTTATATGCTGTAGGAAACCTTTAATTTCCCGGGATGAAAAGTACGCTAAATGTAAGCCTGAGCCAAGTTTTGTTAAAACCCGTTACAAATTTTGTGCGTGATGCGTGACACCGACGGACACAAAATCTCTACAGTTTTATTATATTGAATTAATATTTTTATTATTATATGTTTTCTTTATAGGGATTCCCGGTCCGATCCCGGGCATAGCAAACTTGATAAATGTCATGTCCATGCGACATTTCTGTTCAATATAAGGCAATGAATACTATATATGTATAAATAAACTTACGTCGGAACAACGTTTACAAATTGCGGAAATTTATTTCCAAAATTAGTGCTCAGTGAAAACATTTTTGCGTGTACATCGACCATTTTACGGTGGTCATAATCGTCCAACTGAACGCACTATTCGTGAACCAATCGATAAACTTCGGTCGAATTTTACATTATTGGACGTTCATCCACCGACTAAAGTGCGTAGAAGCGGTTCTGATTTGAACATTGCTGCTATAGCTGATAGTGTGCGTGAAGACGATCAGTCGATTCGTCGCCGTTTTCAAGCTTTGGGTCTCTTATATGGCACATTGTGGCGTAGTTTATATATATACTTCTAAAGGTGGTTTTGACAAAAGGATTTTTTTATATCATATTTCATGTAAAGGGTTTTGCAATAGGGACGCTACAAAAGTAGAGCGACAGGGACAGCAAACGACGCCATATTTTTCTTGCGGTTTTTTGACATTTCTCTTCAGTAAGGTTTGCCATTTCATGATGGAAAGATATACGAGCCAACAACGAGTCGAAATTATTAAAATTAACTACCGAAATTCGGAGTCAGTGGCCTCAACGTTAAGAGCACTACGTCCAATTTATGGTCGTCATAATCGTCCTAGCAGATCAACAATTGAGCGTCTAGTGGAAAAAGGGCAGAAAGCCCAAATGTGTCTCTCACACGTCGTTCTCAAGCGTTGGGCATCTCTGTGACGTCGTTGTGGCGAATTTTGCGAAAAGATCTTGGCCTACATCCTTACAAGATTAAATTGACGCAAGAACTGAAGCCGCTTGACCACCAGAAGCGTCGTATGTTCGTGAATTGGGCTGAGCAACAACTTGAAAATGATTCGGATTTTCATCGAAAAATCATCTTCAGCGATGAGGCTCATTTCTGGCTGGATGGCTTCGTCAATAAACAAAATATGCGGTATTGGTCAGGCAGCAATCCACACGTACTCCATGAGTCATCATTGCATCCCGAAAAAATTACGGTTTGGTGTGGTTTATGGGCCGGCGGCGTCATTGGGCCGTACTTCTTCCGTGATGATCAAGACCGGCACGTTACTGTGAATGGGGATCGCTACCGTTCAATGATAACCGAATATTTTTGGCCCCAATTGGATGATATGGACTTGGAGGACATGTGGTTCCAACAGGACGGCGCCACAAGCCACACAGCGAATGTCACAATCAATTTATTGGAAACCAAGTTTGGAGAACGTGTTATCTCACGAAATGGTCCAGTCGCTTGGCCGCCTCGGTCGTGCGATTTGACGCCGTTAGACTATTTTCTGTGGGGCTACGTCAAGTCTATGGTCTATGCCAACAAGCTAGCGACGATTGATGAACTTCGTACGAATATCGAACGTGAAATTGCAGCAGTATCGGTCGATTTATGCTTGAAAACCGTCGAAAATTGGGTTCAGCGTCTGGACTTCTGCAAGCGTGCCCGTGGTGGCCATACAAAAGAAATCGAGTTCCATACATAATGGCATCGAACGTACTTTCACAGGAATAAAGAATTTCATTGATATCCAAAACCGTTTTTGTTTTATTTAAAAAAACTTTTGTAGCGCTCTTGCAAAAACCTTTACGTACATATGTATGTATATGTAACATGGATCGACCGGGAAATTTAGAGTGCAATAAACTAACCATATCATATGCTGCGTGGCACCTTGTTAGATCCAACTGTCGTTAAAGTGCATATCATGACGTGGTCGCTATGGCTCAGTGGTTAGTGCGTGAGATTGCTGTGCGGGCTGCGTAGATTCAAGCCCTAGCCATCTCCACTGAACCGTCTTCGCGGCACCGAGAGTACAATTTGTTAAAAAAAAGCTTTTCAATTCGCCGCTCAGAGTTGGCAACAAATGTAGGTCCCTTCGTGCGAAAAATGTAACACGCACAACATGAATGGTTACGAGAAGCTAGATAAGATAATAAATTAAATCGTGTGAAACGAAAACGGAGTAAAATATATATCCTACACTTCTTGCTAAATTGTCAGTAATACATACATATGTATGTAACTGGACTTTCAGCTTTGATAGTTGTTTTAATAATCTAGCGAATGAAAGTTCTCTAAATAACAAAGTTCTCAGTTTTTTTTACTTTTACTGAAGGTAGGCTTAAGCTCCCATCACCATCAAACCAAGTAAACTATGTGCAAAGGTCGGTACTCTGAAACAACGCTGCCACTTTGCTACGATCGTAGCAAAACTGCTACACGATTTCCAGAAAAGTCAAATTTTCTACGCCGCTACGCATTCCCCCTAATATCCCAATTTTTGCTGCGTGTTTTTGAAACACGAACTGTCAACAAGAATCTTGTAATTTTTAGACACAATCACAATCACTATCACAAATTAAAAAAAAATTAAACGAATGTAATTTCAAACTATTCACTTCCACGACTCCAACTTATGCTACTGTTCTACCTTAACCTACACAAGCAGTATATATTTCTTCGGATGTGTTTGAAATTAAGTGGTGTGAATAAAAACTGAGCGAAAACTCTGGGCAAACCCTCTTAAGGAAAGTGTTTTCTGAAACTTGACGAAATTCATTTTTATTCAATTTCAATTGAATGTTTTCCAAAAAGTTGAGCGAACACTCAGTTTCGAAAAAGTTAAGTGAACCTTAGTTATTATTTACACCACCCATTGACTGGATTTGGACTGGAATTCCACTGGAATTCCAATGGCTTTGCTTTTGCTACGCAAATTAAGTTTTGCTACGGGATTTTTTTTCGCAGTGGCAGCACTGCTCTGATATCCACCATTTTAACTAGACAAATTTTACTTCGCTTCTGGTTCATTATGATTCCACGTACCGCAAACAAAAGCTATTAATCATTAAAACTTTTAATCAGTCGAATTTATGCAAGAACAACGTTTTTAAATCTCCTACATACATTTAAATTTCAATTAAAATTCACATATTCGTAAATTTCGCATATAAATGACTTTGTGTTCAAATCACAGAAACGCACATCCTTCTTAAAGCTACCTACCGTTTTAATAATTTATTTCAATATTCCGTCCTCGCACAAAATTTTGGGTAAATTCCCCATGCGATTATTACTCAATCCAAAACGCGAGCACATGAGTTTTCGCTGTTGACGGCCCTCCGGCACATGTGTTTTTGCAAAAATTTACAGTCAACTGCATTGCATTTGACTGGCGTTTATGCAGGATTCACACAGGAACAAGAGCATCTTTGAATAAATAATCATCGCTCAGGAATTCAGGATGTTTTCAGTTTCTCACTGCTTACTTAACGACATTTCTCTTGTAGCTCTCAAGGTTGGTATATGCTCGTAGTCTACTTCCGAACAAGTTGAAGCAATTATTCAACTTGGCTGATTTTTGACGTTACGTTAACCACAATTGTGAATTTTATATGCTACCGGTCTTCGATAATAAGACGGGTTGTGGTTGCTGTACTCTTATGTTAGCTGTGTGAGGTTTTCAAATGGAATTTTTTTAAGAAAACAACTTTAATTTTATGTTTGCTTTGAAAGGGAGATAAAATGAGCACATGCATTGCGCAAAAGAAATCAAGTTACACATTTGATTGAAACAGTTTTCAATCAGCGGTACACTTCAAACAATTGAAGTGAACCATTGGTTCACTCGATTATGAACTTGTCTCTATCAACGTTGTAATTTCCTCACAGAAATGGTGGTCACCATTCTTTAATTGTTTGCATACTTGTTAAAAAATTATCTGCTTGTAGCCTTTCAAGTATTTGCTTAGAAAGACTAATTAAGTCTTTTGTTATTATAATCATTTCTTAATCATAATTGCGCTTATTGAATTGGTTCCGGAAATTAATTAATAGTTGTAAAATACTCACAATTGAGGTAATCAGTGAGTGCCAAGGACATGACAAAAACTTAAATTTGTAATTAAATGTGCTTAAACGTTTTTCGATTACGAAATCACCGCAGAAGATTACATATGTATTTATGTATATACTATACATGCATTTTATGTATTTTTTTTAAAGTCCCTGGCCACAACACCCAAGAAAATAGCTGATCTATTCGCACGCCCCTTTGAAGCGTATTCCACACTAGACCCGATGCAGACCAAGCAATAAATTTCAGCCACCATCCAAACATCAACTTCAACCTTTAAACATCGACTTTCAACTATTTGACGGAATTTTAGATAACTTAACTGAAAGAAAGCGATCGTACTAAACGGAATACCATCTATTACCCTCAAAAATTGTGAACCAGAACTATCACCATCACATTCTGTGTAAACTTTGTAAAAGGCTTACTAATCTTGGTGGAAACTGACCCGCGTTCAACCGAATCTTATAAGATTATATAAATATAAAAGAAATAATTGTTAGCCAAAAAATAAACCTCCCTTAGATTGCAACATCCACGTTATTGAGAGTGATGAAACGTCGAGATAGTGAAATATGTAGAAGGTCACGGCGTAATTAATGACCGAGAATATGGTTTTCCTTAAGCCTGTTAAGCTTGTTACTCATCTAAGGCGATCGGTCGAGACACGCTGATCACCATAACGCATCATACTGTCAAACTCTGCTGGGTTCCTGGACATAAGGACATAGAAGGGAACGAAAAGGCTGACGAATTGGCAAGATGGGGGTCGGCTATGAACATTAGCGAAGCAGACACATCTGTAATGCCACCGATAGGGAGATTGCATGGGATAATAGATAGCATAATAGAGAAAGAAGCCAATTCCTTCTGGCTAGCATGAGAGGATTGCGCCACCTCTCGGACGCTATGGCCGAAACTAAATAAAACTAGAACAAGGTGCCTTCTGGCACTAGACAGTTCCTCTATCCGCATGCTCACTAGAGTTATCACAGGACACTGCGCCATCGGAGTCATGCTCCGCAAGTGGAGAATCGAGTCCAACGATTTATGCAGAAGCTGCGGAGATGAAGAGGAGGTAGAATCAATCCAACATCTGCTGTGCCACTGACCCGCCCTGCAGGAACGACGACTACGCGCTTTAGGATCTCGGTTCTTTGCAAGCATAGCAGAGGTAACAGACCTACAGTTAACGGACCTACTCCGATTCTTAAAGAGTACTAACTGGTTCACAAAACAGGCAACAATAGGATAGGTCCTTAGGCTGTCCCGAGAGCCCTACCGCTATTCCCACAAAATTAAAAGGGTACTCACTATGGACCTTCAGGTCTCCGAGTGGAAGTGATGAGGCCTATCCATCACACACCCTTCTAACCTAAACTAACTTAAGGCGATCGGTCGTTTTAGAAATGCGAGGAATCACTAGATGTCCGCTTGGGTTGAGTTTGAAATCTACTAGTCGTATATGAATAACAATAACAGATTAGTGGTTCGATGAAAAGTCTATGTAGCTTCTCGCAACCATTCATGTTGAATGTATTACATTTTTCGCTTGAATGGAAAGGGCCTACTCGATTCCGAACAGCGAATTAAGAAGCTTCTTTCATGGAAAATAATTTTTTCTAAAGTTTGTCATTCCCCGCAGGTACCTCCTGATGTGGCTGTTTAAACGGGAGATATGTGCGTTCAAGAGGACACAAGCGCCCTCAGGCTTGTCTCAAACCAACCTCTGTCTACCAACTCCTACTCTCACCTCCCAGGGGTGAACGCTGGGTGCCTAGTACTTCAAGCAAGGCACTCTCCCTTGCATCCAGGCGGCAGCTGTAGAATGCCCGCGAAGGAATCAACGGTGGAGTCTGCAGTTCCAGTTAGGTCGAACAAGTTAGTGAACACCTCATTCGAGCTATTTCGGTTGATTGGGGATTGTGCGTGTGGTTTGCAGTTCCACCACTTAAAAAACAATGTTGCTACGAAGTAACAGAGAGCCTCGGGTACGGAAGGATCTACTGATGACAACCCACGCAAACGAATTAGGGACAACGATTTTCGGATCTGCACGTGGAATGTTAGGTCCCTTAACACACCGCGTGCAGCCGAGCAACTAACTTAGGCCCTAGACTGTTGCAAAGCAGACATCACCGCCATCCAAGAAGTGCTGTGGGATAGGCCACATCTCGATATTCGCAAAGGAACATGGAGATCTCCTGATCAATCAACCGTCAACCAAATTGATTTGCGATCGACGCAAGACACGCCTCCAGTATTATGGATGTCCGAGGGCCCAACACTGACTCGGACCATTGCAATACGGCAGACAAAGCAATACGGACGGCTCCAATTGCAAGAGATCACCAGATACTTCTCCGACAAAGTATCTCTCACTCTCTGAAGAGGTCCTCTGTTGCCAGCCTCAAGTATTGAAGACCAGTGGCAACATTGCCAAAAAACTATCGGAGATGACATGCTGGGTTTCACTCGACCACCGCAGCGAAACCCCTGGTTTGACGACGAGTGCTGACAAGCACATGCAGCGAAACAAGAGGCATACAAAACGACGCTGCACAGAAGGACCAGAGCTGCTCGCGAGCTCAACGAGCAGAAGAGAAGAGACGAACACCGGCTTCTCAGGAGCAAGAAGAAAAAGTATGCGAAGCGCGCGATCGAGGAAATAGAGAGATGTTGGTGCAGGAATGAGGTTCGAAAGTTTCATCAAAAGGTAAAAAGAATCTGTCAAGGCTACAAAGCCCGAACCGAAGCCTCTAAGGATTAACAAGGAAAGATCGTAGTATAAACGCAGTCGATGCTGAGAATATGGAGGGACTACTTTAACAGACTGTTTAACGGAGACGACGAATAAAATTGTGCGGCAAAATGATATTCTCTCGAATTTCTCAGATAGAAATTATAAGAATTTAAAAAAATGGCAAAATGGAACGATATTGCTGAATAATTTGTCATTTGCTCTTTTATGTGTATTAAAGTTGTTTCAAAAAATCCTCCTTGTTTCCTTTCTTTATAAAGGGGGCGAACCCAGCATCTGCGTTTGCTTTCCTTTATCAATTTTAGTGCTAAGTAACATATATGCATAACACACACGATAAAAGCAATTCCTTCTGGCTCGTACATCTCTTATAAATAACAAACTGGCAATGGGAGTTTTTCTGGGAAGTAAAAATACGAAACACTGCTTAGATGGGAATTTGGCAGTTGCTTTCATTCTGTTTGCTATAACCGCAAGCCGCCCGGCAATGTTTTGACGGCGCTGTAAGACTCAGACGCAGATGCACATTCTGTTCGGACCTTTAGTATCTCTGAATTTAAATAAATTAAATTAAATTAGTCGCTATCGCATCGTGTGGTAGACTAATAATAATACAATTTTAAGATTTTTTTCATACTCCCTGATAAGCAAACTACGACATTAGAGTCATTCCATGGAAAAGAGGAAAATAGCGTAAAAATTTAATTTTCGTGTATTATCTCCAATTTAATAATAACCTAAAGCTAAACGTCTACATTTTTTTAATCTATAGAAAGATATTTAAAAAAATAATGAATTATGATTTTTCTAGATAAAAACAAAATGAAAAAGTTAGTAAGTTTTCGTGTATTTTTACTTTGAACAGATGCATATCATATGTCCCACCAGTCACACAGAAAACACTAAAGTTATTTTCCTAACTTCAAAAATAGCTGTATAGAATCGGAATTTTCTAGAAGTAACAGTAAAACGGTGGTACACTATTTAAACATGTTTATAGAGTTGAAGGGATAATATTATGGTTTCGAGACAGTTTTAAAATGTGTCCCACCAGTCACATGACTAGTGGGACTATTAACTCACAATTGATATATAATAGGATTTTGCTTTAATACCACTAACTAAGGCCTTGTTCACTAGTGCTCTTGATTTGACCCGGGTAATACCCAACATACTCAACAACTACCCGGGTACTTAATATAAAAGTAATCCTATCCTATCCTATCCTATCCTATCGTATCCTATCCTACTAATCCTATCCTACTAATCCTATCCTTTCCTATCCTATCCTATCCTATCCTACTTCCTACTAATCCTATCCTATCCTATCCTACTAATATTATAATCCTACTCCTACTAATATTATAATTGTGAAAGTTTGGATGTTTGGATGTTTGTGGCCACGTATCGCCTAAACGGCTGAACTGATTTGCATGAAACTTCGTGAGTAAATAGTCTGTATATTCAAATAGGACATAGGCTTAATTTTTATTTCTAAAAATGCATACTTCCTTATGAAACAGCCATTTATTTGTGTCCCTAGAAAACCATTGACCTGCGCCATTCAACCAGCAGCACATCGGATCGATCGCAAATCGTGATCGTGTGTTGCTTCTACTCAAGGGTGGTTTTTCCTTTTTTTCTGTTGCTTTTTTATTTATTTCTTTGCCTCTTAATGATCGTCGCCTTCAGTAAAGTGAGACACATCGGTTCGTGATCGTGTGTTGTTTTTGTTTTGTTTGTAGTTTTTCATTCCTTTTTATTCTGCGTTGTTTTTTTTTTTTTTTTTTTGTTCGTGAGGAGAGAGTGATGATTTGCTGGTTGGTATGGCAATTGTTTACTTTTCTCTCGTGGCATTTTTTTTTTTAGGAAGATGTAAGAATAGCGCACCGATGCGACGCGTCAGCCTGTGTATAAGATTGTGTGTGTTTGATGTGTGTATAATATTGCGAGATGCGAAAGGGTGATTTTTGTTTTTGTTTCTTCTTTCAAAGTACATACGAGTATGTACATATGTATTTAAAGAATGTATTCGAGTTAGGACTTTCGACTTGGAATTAATTCGACTTGGAGTATGACTTTACGAAGAAAAACTAAAGGGAATGGAAAAATAGGACGAACGAATTTGAGTTAGAGGAAATTTTGAATTTAAAGAGGTTCGACTAAGAGGGATTCGAGTGCATTTGCAAAGGCGTATGAATAAAATACGGCCGATTGGGTTGAATGTGAAATTCCGATTCAGATTTAAGATGAGATTACTGTTGCGTAATCTAAACCTCCCGATATTGTGCAATGACTTCATTTTCACAGGCGTCAATTAGGGAGAAACCGTCTTCATTCCCCACATTCCCCTGATACCGCTTTGAATTCAAATGTCTGCAATTTTCCGTTAAGGTTTTCTACGCCATGACCATCAATAAAGTACAGGAGCAGAATTTGAAAGTGGATGGTTGGATCTGAGGAGTGATTGTTTGTCTCATAGCGTGCTCAGAATCGGTTCACCTGACGACCTGGTCAGAAAGAAAAACCAGGAATGTTATTAACAAGGTGCGTAATATGGTGGGTAATTTCCTGAAACCCGGGCAATCACATAGGGTATAATGTGACTTTTTTCCACGCGGACGTAGTCGCGGGTACCAGCTAGTTTAATATAAAAGTTGGAAAAATACATCTTTAGCGGTGAATATTTACAACAAGGAGAGAAGGCTAGGCTCTCCCGGCTGTCTTACTTACCGTCAATAACACACACCATCAACCAGATCACGCGAGATGTGGTAACAAAAAGGCACGCTTTAGTTTTTATTGGGTTCTGTTAAACCACATCCCCCTTCCTACCTACCTATGTACCTTAATGTATGAGAAATATAAGAAACTAGCCGATACCCGCGACTACGCCCGCGTGGAAATACGTCACATTATACCATATATCCTTCCCCGCGTTTCAAGCCGTTAATAAGTAGGAATAAACTTTCAATTTCTCATATTAATTTTTCAAGGCGTCGCCGTAAACAACATTCCTGGCGACGGCAGTATTTCTTTCCCCCCTAGTTGTAGCCGACAACACAAGATCAAGAATATAGACACAAATATTCATGTGTATGTACTTACATGTGTAAATGATTTCCTGCCAAATAGGTAGGATTATGTATCGTAGAACATTTGTGTTCAAGTAAATGTATACATGAATAGATACCGTGCTGAGTGAAGAAAAGCAGCACAAAGAAAAATTAAAAAAACTACCCTTTTTTTTTTTTTTTTTTTTTTTGAAAAAAAAACTACCCTTGTAGCCCCCTCGTGCAGCTGACCTCCTCGCGGTGGGGGGTGGGCAACATGTCTGGGAAGTGCGGGTGGAGTAGCTGAATAGCTGATCTACCCGTACTCCCCAGATATGGCTAACGAAGTGCAAACCCCCGATGATGACGAAACGAACGAAACTAGCCTCGGATATTGCTAAGCCTGCTAAGTCAGGGCGCCCTTCGGAGCCAGACCTAGGGGGTGGCAGCATGCGAGCGTCTGGTGGTCGGTTTGTCCCGCTCGGCAGCCGGCCGGGTTCAACCCGAAACGGCTACGAGCTTCCCGGCAATGGTCTCGCAAACCATTACGGGGGTCAACGGGGAGATGCGCTATGCTCCGACGGGGGCATTAGTGGACTTTCGGCATTTCGACAACGGCATCGACTTAGGATAGGCACATGGAACATTTCTTCACTCACAGGAAAAGACCTTGAGCTTATTGGGGAGGCTTCTAAATTTCGACTAGATATAGTTGGTATCTCCTCAACAAAGCAAAGAGGTTCTAGAACTGTGGACCTTTTGGATGGGTGGAAATTCTTCATGTCAGGAGTAGCACCTTCAATGTCTGCTCAGGCGGGAGTGGGGATACTCATGAGTCCCAGGCTGGCAGGCAGAGTACTGGAGTGGATACCATTGGGAGGGAGAGTTGCGATCTTAAAGCTTAAGCTTGAAAGGTCAACCCTGGCTCTGGTGCAGGTATATGCGCCGAATCTGGAGTCGGAGTATGTAGCTTTCTTGGATGAAGTAGATGCCGCCTTAGAACAGGTGGCAGATATGGATTCTTATCTCCTGATGGGGGACTTCAATGCTCACGTGGGTGTGGACGTAATGACATGGGGAAGTGTGATTGGGAGGAACGGTGACCCGGATCAGAATGCGAACGGAGAGAAGTTGTTGGACTTTTTTTTTTTTTTTTTTTTGCGAGGCTAGGTGAAAATCTTTCATGAGACACCATGAGTGTGAGATTCTTACTCACTAAAAACACCTCCCCTTTTCGTGTTGACTACGACTAAGTACAAAAAAAGCCTTATCAAGTAGTTTAGCTTTCGACAATAAAAGTTCGAGTTGTGCAGGTAGCTTTCCAGTGAAAGCACCTACTAATACCGTCATTATATGCGGCTATTCCTTATTGCGCTAAATCGAACGGTTTCGTTCTTTGTAGTCGGCGCACAAGGTTTATCACGTCCAGAATTTGGAGTACGGCGTTATTGCAATGTCCCTGAAGGCGAACACGGAGTTTGCGTGCAAAATTTGTAATAATTCAAGCCGTCGTGCCACACCTTGTCGAAGGCTTGAGAAACGTCAAGAAAAGCGCTAGAACATATCTTTTCTCTTCTATGGCCTTCTCAATTTCGTTGGTTATTCTATAAACCTGGTCAATTGTGGAATGCTTGATTCTGAACCCGAATTGGTGATCAGGAATCAAACGTCTTTCTTCAATTACCGGTTTTAACCGTTTTAATAAGAGTTTTTCAAAAACCTTTGAAATTATCGGCAGGAGCGATATCGGTCTGTACGACTTTTTGTCGTTTGGCGGTTTTCCCGGCTTTGAAACCATTATAACTTCGGCTACTTTCCATTGCCTTGGAACGTATAATAGTCTTAGCGAAGCATTTATAAGGTAAACGAGTTTTATCAAAGCTTTCTTTGGCAATTCCTTGAGGACCTGTCCGGTTATTAGATCATATCCAGGAGCCTGGTTATTTTTTAGATTTTTTATTACCTCACAAAGTTCCGCTAGTGACACGCTTCTTATTTTAAAGTTGTCTGGAGTCATAATAGTATTATTAATATTTTCTATTAATGCTTGCCCGGGAAATGGCTTAAACGTTTCTTCCAGATGCTCAGCAAATAAGTCGGCTTTTTCTTTATCGCCTTTTGCCCACTCGCCATTACTTTTTCTTATTGGTAGCGATTGTATTTGGGGTTTTTTGATACCTTTCATAGCTTTCCAAAGAGAGTAATTCGAACTTTTTTCAGCAGACAAGCCTTCGAGATATGTAGAAATCTCGCGATCTTTAAAATCCCGTATCGCTTTTTTGAGCTTATTGCATAGGAAGTTCGAATGGGTTTTGTGCTGGGGAGCGCGAGACTGTTGCCATCTTTTGCGTGCTCTCCTCTTTGCCAGCATCAGTTCTTTTATTTCCGGCGGATATTTAATTTCGCTATTTCCGACTACTTTTCTTTTATATGGAGTGTTGTTCCACGCGGCGCTTTGTAAGACTTCAATAAATCTGCCGACTTCATCCTCTATTTCGCACGGTGTTCTAAGCGACACATTCAGGGCAATATTTTCTTCACAAGCTTTCCTAAAGCCATCCCAGTTAGTTTTGTTGCTAGTTAATCTGGGCGCTCCTTCTTTTCTTATTAGGCGTTCGCTTATTGTCAATATGGCTGGTGAATGATCTGAGGAGAGATCAAAGCATTCCTCGATGTTCGTTAAGTTTTTCACTACCCCTTTTCCAATAAAGAAGTCTATGAGGTCAGGCGTTTTTGCTATGTCGGAGGGCCAATAAGTCGGTTTCCCCGTCGAAAAGAAGTCAACAGCAAATTGCATGCCGGTTTCGTAGAGAAGTCTGCCTTTAGGTGAAATG
This sequence comes from Matsumyia berberina, assembly GCA_917880715.2. Lineage (NCBI taxonomy): Eukaryota > Metazoa > Arthropoda > Insecta > Diptera > Syrphidae > Matsumyia > Matsumyia berberina. The sequence continues at coordinate 95,105,383 of OU862870.1, forward strand.
CATCTCGAACCCCAAAAGGTGTGTTTAGCATTAAAATCACCACCAATAACAAATTTCGGTACAAGTGAGTCAAATAGACGTATTAAGTCATTCTTTTCTAGCGTGTATCGCGGAGGGCAATAAATGGACGCGATGTTGTAATACATATTTTTAGTTTTTACTCGAACTGAAGTTATTTGCATTGCATCGAGTTCTATCGGTGAATTCAAAGAGTGCTCAATACAGTCTTTAATTAAGAGCGACGATCCGCCCCTAGCCCTTTCGGATGGGTGGTATGCGTGATAAGCATAGTATCCTCTAATTTTAACTCGAGATTCCCTTGTCAGATGGGTTTCAGAAATCAAGCATATGTCAATGTTCTGTTTGCGTAGGAATACTTCCAGTTCGTCGATTCTTTGTAGAAGGCCGTTTGCGTTCCATGTTAAGATTTTAAGTAACTGGTTCATGTTCATAATTTCGTTCGTGGTTTGCGAGCGTTATGCTCAAGGTTACTAAGTTTTTCGAATATGAGCTTATTTGTCTTGCTTTGCTCCTCGAGTTTCGCGAGAATTATAGAGAAGACCTGTTGCATAGGATCTAGCGCGGGCCTATTTTGCTTGGTTGCTTGCGATGCGGCTTGCGCGTACGTTTGCGCATCAGCAGATGGCGGTTTTTCCTGAACTTTTTTCGTTTTTTCCTTGACGGGTTTTCTTTCTTTCGCCATCGATTTTTCGGATTTATTTTTATTCGGTTTCGGTAGCGGACGAATGTTCTTTTTAAGCGTATCGCGCCTTTTTTGAAGTTCTTTGGCCACTTCGCAACCTCGATAGTTCGCTGGGTGCTTCCCCTTACAATTTGTGCAAGTCGCTGCCGTCTGCTTGTTTAAGTGGCACTCATTCGAGAGATGTGTACCGGCACATTTCACGCATCGTGGCTCTTTTTGGCAGTATGTCTGCGTATGGTTGAAACCTTGACAGCGTTTGCACTGAGGGATCGATCTTGTGCTTTTACGCATCGGTTCGATTTTGATTACAATATTTAAAATCGTTTTAATATTGTAAATATCTTTTATATTCTCGGTTTTATCGAAACTGAGCATAAAAAGCGGAAGACCACGCTTAACAAGAACTTCCTGATCTTCTTCCGTTTGTTGCTTTTCCTTCTTGATAATATTTACGGCGTCAAGAATTTTAAAGCCTTTCGCCTGAAGATCGTCTATAACGTCTTCTTTAGTGCATGAAGGATGGAGTCCTCTTGCTATAACTCGCAATGGTCTTTCCGACTTATTTTCATACGTGTACCACTGAATTTTCTCGGAATTAAGTTTCCGAGAAAATGCTCGGTAATCGTTGGGGTCATCGACGTTTACTTTCCACAAGTTGTTGCGGAGTGAGGTGACCTTAAACTTCGAGGTCAACGTTCCTTTTAGGAGGCAATACAGCTTGTTATAGTCCATAATCCCGATGACGTTTATTGGAGGCGGTGGACTTAATTTCGTTGTCTCTTGCAAGCGCTTGTTTTCTTTTGGTGGCTCGATTTCGGGTGAAGAACCGGCCCTTCGTTTCTTGCTGGGTCTTTTCTTTGAGACCCACGCCGTTTCCCGTGTTAGCTCTTCTTCGTCCGTGTGATATTCGCGAACAATTGAGCCAGACGGACTACCGTCTTTTGACGGATTTACGTTTCTCAGAGCTTTATTTTCTTGTCGAAGTAAATCTACCTCTTTCCTAAGCTCTTTGTAGAGTAGCTCCATTTCGTGAAGCTTCTTACGGAGTTCATTGTTTTCCTCCTCGAAGCTTTTGGATTTCGCTGAGTCCTGTTTATCACGCGATAGCGCTTCCGGCGGACTTCTTTTCCCGGAGACATTCGATCTTGGTGGTGGCGATCGAGATACCCTTGCACTTTTTGTGAAGGGGTTGCATAATTGCAATAAATGGCTCTCCCCAGAATCCATAGAGCCGACCTCCGAAGAGGGTGGATTTTCCAGTAGACCTGGAGTACCACCTGGGGTATTTAATCTCTTTGTTTTGTTCATTGCATTTTGTATACTTCTTTTACCTCGGTATACGGAGGGTGGATTTTAGTCGGCTCTTACGACAGGCATGCCTACCTCGGGTATATTCTAACCCCTACCCGCTGTGCCATTTGCACAGCATGTCCATTATGAACACCTTCTTTCCGCACAAAAACATCCATAAATACACATGGTACCGTCAGAGTCTTCAGCAGAAATCGCTGATAGACTTCTTTGTGGTACCATCGTGTGTTAAAAGGATGGTTTGTGACGTTCGCGTTGTGAGAGGGGCTGAACTGTCAACTGATCATCACCTCGTGTTGTGCAAATTGTATCTCAACGATAAAGTACCTGTCCTACCAAAGCGTAAACCAAGGCTGGTGACACGCATACGGTGGGAGAGTTTAAAGAACGATGAGATACGGGAGGAGTTTGCACGACAGGTATCCGAAAGGTTTGAACAAATTCCAACTGTTCCGACAAATGTCGAGGAAGAATGGCGGTTGTTTTCAACAGCAGTCATTGCCTCTGCAGGAGGTGTTTGCGGAGTGAAGCGGCTCGGTGTGGCGGCTGGTGGTGAGAAAAGAACTGCGTGGTTTAAAACACCCGGAGTTCAAGAAGCCATCAGAGAGAAGAAGAAAGCCTTCAAGGTGTGGATACACTTGGGGGATTCAGCTTCTCGGAACCGGTACATGGAGGCGCGAAGAACTTGCAAGCTGGCTGTTAAAGCAGCTAAGCAGCAGTCTTGGAAGGAGTTCGGTGAGAAATTGGACTGTGATCACAGATCTGCAAACAAGGTGTTCTGGCAGACCATCCGCCGTCTCAGAGGAAGGAAGTTTAATATCATCGAAGGAGTCAAATCCAAAGATGGTGTACTTCTTTCCGATGAGAAGGACATCTTGCGCAGATGGAGCGAGCACTTTTCGGAGTTGCTCAATCCCGAACAGGGCACTGAGGATGGCAGACCCATAGTTTTGAGTAGGGCGGAGAATAGTCCCACCGTAGAGGAGGTGACTTTGGCGATTAAAGCGCTTAAAGTCGGCAAATCTGCTGGTGTGGATGAAATCCGGCCAGAAATGCTCAAGGCTTTGGGTAAAGAGGGAGTGGAATGGCTCTCTCGTGTCATTAAAGTGGCCTGGGAATGCGGTGAAACACCTAGTGATTGGCAAACTGGGGTGATTGTTCCTCTTTTTAAAAAAGGGGATAAGAGGGATTACTCCAATTATAGGGGTATATCTCTTTTAAGTCTTCCCGGAAAAGTCTTTGCAAAGGTGTTGGAAACGCGTTCCAGAGCTGTGGTCGAGTCCCGGTTGGGCGATGAGCAGTGCGGCTTTCGTCCAGGTAGAAGCACAACCGACCAGCTGTTCACTCTCAAAATGGTACTTGAGAAGGCCTGGGAGTATGCCAAACCTATCTACAGTTGTTTTGTGGATTTGGAGAAAGCATATGATCGGGTCCCTCGAGGTAAACTCTGGAGTGTATTGCAGGAGTACGGGATTGACGGTTCTCTTCTGAGGGCCATTCAATCTCTGTACACTAACTGTAAGAGCTGTATTCGGGTGAACGGCGTTAAGTCGACACCTTTCACTGTGGGCGTTGGCCAGGGGTGCGTTCTGTCACCTCTCCTTTTCATAGTGTATATGGATTGGATGTTACAGCGCAGCCTTGGTGAGGAACGTTTCGAATTGGGAGACTTAAGGATAAGTCATCTGCTTTTTGCTGATGACTTGGTCATCCTTACGTCCACCCAGACCGAACTTCAGCGCGCACTAGATAGGTTCGTCGCCGTCTGTGTTGAAACTGGGATGAAGGTAAACGTGAACAAATCAGAGGTAATGGTAATTTCCAGAACACCTGTTCAATTCACTCTGCATGTTAGTGGAGTCCCATTGAAACAGGTGGAGAAGTTTAAGTATCTCGGGGTCCTATTCACGAGTGATGGTAGAAGCAATACTGAGTTATCCTGTAGGATTGGTCAGGCTGGAGCAATTTTGAGACAGCTTGGTCAATCTGTTATCAGGAGGGCCGAACTTGGCATCGAAGCTAAGTTGTCGGTCTTTAATTCAGTGTTTGTTCCGATCCTCACCTATGGTCATGAGGTTTGGGTAATGACCGAAAGAATAAGATCGCGGATACAAGCTGCCGAAATGAGATTTCTTCGTTGTATTGCTGGGGTGACTCGACGAGATCGGGTTAGGAACACCAGAGTACGCGAGGCACTCAATGTCGAGCAGCTACTTCTTCGAACGGAGAGATCCATACTTCGATGGTTTGGGCACGTCAAACGCATGTCCCCAACTCGGTTTCCAAGACGTGCCATGGAATCCGTGCCATCGGGTAGGCGTCCCCTGGGCAGGCCTAGGATGAGATGGCTGGACCAAGTCCGAAATCTCACCTCTACCCGTATGGGGATTGCCCCTGATGAGTTAGAGTCAATGGCGGAAGATCGGCAAATGTGGAGAGTCCACTTGAGCTCCCTAAACCCGCGACCCTCATAGTGGATAAGCGGGCCATTGGAAGATGATGATGACTACCCTTGTACAACTGGGCAAAACAAAAACAACACACGATCACGAAACGATATGTGCCGCTGACTACGGTTGCGCATTACTATAAATAGCAAAACTTTAACGCCCTGTATCTTGGCCCACAGTCATAATTTTGAAAAACGGTAAAATACGTGTTTAACCTTCCTATACCCGCGCATTGGTCTGTGAGACCAAGGAAAAAATACCTTTTTAAGAGGCTTAATAAAAAGACTGCCATTAATTTGTCAAATACAATAACTAATATAAACTTGTTTTATTTCGTTAACAATATATCACTCTAGTGATTAAAACAAATTTCATAAAAATATTCGAAGTAGAAAAGAAACTACGGGCTGTTGAGTTTCCGTCCCAGAGACCATGCGCGGGTATACGTGTAATATTTTTTGACGCGGGTATAGGAAGGTTAATTATTTCTGTTCTAGAATATGCTCACCAAATTTCAATTCCAAAATCCAATTTAAGTTTTTTTTTTCATACAAACTTGAACACCCTGTAACACCCTTTAAATGCTGAATTTCCAAAAATCCCTTCTTAGTGGGTGTCTACGCCACAAAAGGAAACTACTGTCCAAATTCCAAGTTTCTAGCACCAGCCGTTTGGGCTGTGGGCCTATCTCTTGGTCAGTCAGTCAGTCAGTCAGTCAGGACAAAGAGTTTTATATATATAGATGACACGGGTACCCGAAACTTAGCTTACAGTAAACAATAGAGTCCTTAATACCCGCATCCCCGGGTAACCGTATTTTCGGGTATTACCCGGGTATCAAAAGCTGTTTACTGTTTTTACCTAAAATCAAATGTTTTGCTTCTTTTTTTCTAGCTTGTAACACAAACACAACAACCGATTCTGGTACTGCAAATTCTTCTTAACCAAACATTCAAGGTGTCCCATCGCATCATGTGTAAAATATTTAAAAAAGAAATTTTTTGGGTATAAACTAATAAATATGAACTAAAAAAAATATAATATGAATTGAAAAAAAGAAAACTATTTTTACTTATTTTGTTACTTGTCCCACCAGTCACAAAAACCTGTCCCACTAGTCACAATTTAAAACTTTTTTTGAATAATTTCTACAGCCGTTAGCCGACTTCTTTTTAATTGAAACAGAAGTCTATACAATACAGAAGAAACTCTTATTACATAGCATGGCTAAAATTCACCTATCAATGCACAAAGGTAGAAGAGTGAGATTTTTCAGTGTCCCACCAGTCACATTCATTCAAATAATATTTGTACATAGAAAATATTAACTGTTTGGCTTTTCTTGCAAGACATGTATTGTAGTAAAATAGTTCTTTATCTATATTTTAAAAATTATTGCACTATTATTTGACTTCGGACAGCATATTTACAACTCAAAGTTGATCAAATTCTGGAGTCAAATGTCCCACCAGTCACAATGGAATGGCCCATTAGTAGAAAATGCCTTATAAATACATATAATATTCTTTAAATTACATACACGAAATAATTTCATCATCTACTTCGAACACGGACCCCCGGATGCGGTAAAATTTTCCCAATTTACGTCCGCTTGTTATTAAAATTAAGTTATACATATATATACAATGGTTATGCCAGAAACCATATAAATATAAGACAGTGCAACCAGAAATGGGCGGTCGGAAACAAGAAGTGGTCTGATTATATGTACATATTCACAGAAGGAAAAGCTCTTTCCCTTTTTTGAATTATGTGCCTTTATGCCAATCGAAAGATTTGGCATAAATTATTCGTTGCCACATCAGCGATACATGTGCTGACACAAATTCAACCCAAGTAAGAAAAAGTACGAGCAGAAATACTGCGGCACCACCGAAAATAACATCCATCAGTTAAACACACAAGAAAACGACAGTTGCGACCATGGTATACACACAATCTACTTATTCCGTTGTACTTCATCTGACGCAAATCAAAGTACCTTGAGCCACCCCTCCTTGAAATATCCAAATCCAATCAATATTTGATTTTCATGTTTCATATTTACATAATACAACATGACGTCAAGATTAAAAAACAAAAAATAAACCAATGAAAACAGAAAAAAAGCGGAAACTCAAAAGAATTTTCAAAAGGGACGAACAACAGAAAGTCCTTATCAAAAAAAAAAAAAAAAATCCCCATTGGAATAAAAACCAAAGACAGGATATCAGGAGGATTATCGTTGGCTTTTAGCATTGTTTGGTGGGCAATTTAGATCAATTTATGGTGGCAGTAAGCACTGAAGTCATTATTCCCTCAATGAAAATGGGATTTCACGGATTTTGCGATAATGCATGACAGGATAGCATTCCGGTTCATTTGAATATTGATAACGTTTTTCATTTGGTATTTCTGTATTTGTAGCCATTTGCTCAGGATAGTTGAATAGAACGTTTGACATTTAGCACAAACGACAGAAGTGAATAATTCTTCAATGAAGCTTAAAAATTTAGGGAAAATCAAAAATTGTTCCAGTGATTTTTAACTTTTGATTTTGATAGATCGTAGCGGAAATAAAAGACATTGTGATTTTTTGAAAGATGTTATAATGATAGGTACAACATGGACTTTACCACATGTTATGAAATATGTGTATATTTTTTACTTCCCACCTAGATAGTGGAAGTATTGCAATCGGTCCGAACAAAATGTTTCGAGCCCTGTTAAGGCTGATAAATTTTTTCGCCTTCGATATCTGAAAAACGAAACAACATGGGTTTTTTTTGTTTTATTTGTCAGTGTGAAGCTTATAGCTGATTAGATTTTGATTATAATCGGTCCAGTAGATGCTGAGGAAATTGAAGAAATGTTTCTATCTTTGTCATTAAATTGATGATCCAATTATTTTATGCAAAAAATAAATAATAATCATTCAACTCAACCGTTATGTGTGTGTTTTTACATGTCGCAAAATTGTATCTTCCTGATATAATGCAATTCGAGGGGGGAAGTATTGGCTCTCCAGTCGAATTTTTTATTCTACATACATCTACTTTCATTGAAGAATTTCAGAAATAAAGAACGAAATGACCTTAACCACAATAATAATAATTGTTTTCTTTTTCCTTGCCAGCATTTTAAGTTCAGTGGTGGTCCAGTATGATACAATGTCCAGGTGCATTCCCTATATGGAAAAATTCGTAATATCGAGCACATTTTTCTCATACAAAATACAAAATACTATTAAACAAAAAAATAACGTATTCTAGTTAAAAAAAAAAGAAATAATGAAAGCTCGAACAAAAATTTCTTCCTGTTTTTAATTTTTTGACAAGAAATTCATTTGAAAAAAGTGTTCATTATACTGGACCACCACTGTGTTTAGTTAAATGACGACAGCGTGGCGAAAGAAAAGGAACAGCCGATTGTCAATTGACACATTGGAAAGGAGGATCAAATTCGTCAGACAATTATGTACATCCAAAATAAGTTTAACTGGCAAATATGTACATAGTTCAACTACTGAAACACCTGAAAATCGGATAAAATGTTTGACATACCCCACAGTATTTTAAGTTTACCGATCTCCGATAAGATATTCTTTCCTAGAAAAGCGGTTAGGCTAGAGTCATAATGAATTTTTATTTAAACAACCACCTACAGATAAACCGTAAAGTTTTGCGGGTAAATCGGCTGCTACATAAAAATTAAAAAATCATTGTGAGTCGTGGTAGATAGCTATGGTGCAAGTGCAGAGGACGGAGGCACGCTCCCAGTTGCTTGGAATAGTTCGTTTGGCTTTCTTCCTTCTTGTTCTCCCTCACCCGTAATTTACGTAATCTCGTGTCTACTAAGGGGGTATTCTATTTTAAAAATCAATTTTTTCTGAAAGTATGTAAACTTCTAAGAATATTCAGAGTTGAGCAGTCGATAGTAGGTCTACTTTTTAAATCTAAAAACATTATAACGATATTATTATAATAACGTATTATTAAATTTTTTTAATATGTATATATTATAAATACCACTAGCTACCAAGCCTTTCGGCGATCATTATTATTTATCCTGTCTTTTTTCTAAAGACAATTTTTTCAATAAAAAAATTAAATTAAATTTCTCAAAAATACCTATTTATTTTCTCACAGTAGAATACCCACATAAATAATTCCGTGTTCCGTCATTACCGATTGAGGGTCAGTTTTCTTTCTACAACTTTTTAAGTACTAGGTCTAGAAAAATTCTCAGAAACATTTTGGAAAGATTATTTCAATACCCAAAAAAAAATGTTTTTTTATGAACTTTTTTTCTGATGTTCCCGGAGCTCTAGAACACTCTTTTTTAAAAGCAGAGAACTGTCGCGACTGACGTTTTAGGTTTCACCCTTCTACCTACGAAAAGTTCTTGCTTTGATATTGAATGTGCATGACAAGCGCATGCAGAATGGCTACTTATAAAGCGGCACTGCAAAAAAGAGTGGTGTATTAATAGTACCTCTACGGGCTGTTAAACGGTGATAAACAACGAATCACTAGAATCACCCAACTCGAATAAATATATAAAGATATAATTCAACAAAAGCATGCCTGATGATAACAAACATAGCACCATCACCCAATATTTAAAAAGAAGACCGACGGCGCTTACAAAAAAAACTATATTGTATAATACTGAAGCGCTTAAAACTCAAAAGGGACTTGCCGAATAGTCCCACATTCCAGGCGTTTTAAAAGGTTCCGGGTTTTAGAAAGTACAAACAGATAAAATCTGCTAAACAAAAAATATTTACTAAACCAGTGTTGCAGGTGTTGACACCTTTCATTGAAAAGAGTATACTATAAGCATTTTTGTTGCTAAGCATGTAGAGACAAATAATCGGAAGACAGACCAAAAGAATAGCTCTAATAAACGGCAATAAATCAAAAAAAAATTGTCACTCTGACAAAAGCTGGACACAGTTATGCAGCGATGTCAGATGTGGCGATTTTTCTCCATTTTGGGGAATTTTTCATTTAATCACTTTCACTTTAATTTTCCAAATAAAACCAAAGGAAAAAGATTTACAGCGTTTAAAGCCCTGCGTCACTGACTTCAACCCCTTTGCAAAATCAGAATCAGTTGTGAAGTTCGCTGATTCGCTGCGCTGGCGCTCAACATTTTCAAAACATTATCCCAAAAATGGAGAATTTCACAAAAAAAAAAATTGGCATCACTGCAGCTATGAAGTAATTAGGAGTGCAGATCGACACCAGTCCTACTTTTAAGGACCATTTGGATTATCACATGATATAATGCTGGGGTAGTATTCGCCGCTACGCTAAGTTGACTACTCCTGCTAAAAGTCGTCCAGTATTTTGAACGAAGCTCCTATCTGGCCTACTTCATAAATGTCAAAGCCTACGTTTACAGAACATACCATTGTATATGCATACATACATATTATGTACATTTAAATACAATCTAAATTCTATTAAATTTGTTGAGCTGCTCAACATACTATATAAACATTTTCAATAAATATGTACCTGCTCAGTTTTAACCCACCCTAAATATGTAGGCACATCATATTTTGTCCAATTTTTCGGGAGACCACGTTCACGTACACCTCCGACCCTTCATAGATTATGGTTTGACATTTAATTTCAACGTTTTAATGAAACACATTGAAATTTAGAGAGCACCTGATGAATTTGATTTGCATAGTGTGTTGTGGAATTTATTGTTACGTTGGGGGTCGCGTTCGAAATTGATTTTAACTTTGTTATTAAACCCTTTTCGCCGATTTAAGCGTCATAATTATGACATTCCATATGGCAGATGAAGATTGCTTAGCGGTTGATTTAAGGATAAAAACATTAAGCAAACAATATAGCCATTGCGATATTTAATACGTGTGGCTTGTGTTCGATAAACAGAAACATATTTAGTGTTTTGTGGGATTTACTTGGAGTTCTCTTTCCTCTCAGACAATTTGAGTAATGAAAATGAAACTGTAGGCCTAGCAAAAGGAAGTTTCATTGCCTTGCTTGTATCTTTTATGTATACTGGAGATGATAAGAAAACTTGGAGCAAAGAAAATCATAGTCCAGCAAGGTCCCTGTACAAGAGGCTAGTGTGGGATTTATGTAGGAGTGTAATTAGAACTTTTCAAATATTAATTTACTATGAAAACGAAAGATTACGAGTTCTGAATTTCATTAGAATACCGCAATTGTGTGAAAATGATATGGAGTTAGAACTCATGCATAATTGTAGAATTAGCAGCACAAAGGGAATCCGAATCTCACATTTTCTAATGGATATGAGGTTTCCAGTCTAATTGCTTGGAAAATGGATAAGACCTTTGGTATGCAATTTAAGAAATTCATTTGTCCTATATACAAGAGGTTTAATTTGTTATATAAATTATTTCCTGAGAAATTAATTCAATATACAATTTGTATCGTGGTGGCCGTGGCTCAGTGGTTAATGCGTTGGACTGCTGAACTAGCGGCGTGGGTAGAATAGACAGACTAGAATTCGGCTGTGAAGATGTTAATGCTGCAATCAAACTTGCCTATCATCAAGCTTGCCCAGAGAAAGTAAAATCAACCGCTCTACTCCATGTTGGAACAGTCGACAAGCTAAAATCACACACGAGAAAGGTTTTTGAAAGAGGTTACGATAAAATTTATACACAAAGCAGGTCGAAGACCAACTGAAAGCCGAAATCATATCGACGCATAAGCCTCACTTCATTTTTCCTAAAAACAATGGAAAAAAATAATTAATACTACGCATGCTCTTCAGAATCTGAAAACAAGGATTAACAAATCCCTGAGAAATAAAGAAATTGCGGTAGGTTGCTTCCTTGACATCGAAGAGGCCTTCGACAATACTGAACATCCCCAGATATACAGATGCATCCAACACACAGGAGTAGATAATACTAATAATAATGGAAGAAATCTCAACGCCACACTAGGCAGCGACAAAGTCAGAATCATGGCTGCGAAAGGGTGGTGTCCTCTCCTCCCTGTTGTGGCCCGTCGTAATAAATGAGCTCCTAAACTTACTCAGCAATGACGGGTTCGATGTCCAAGGATACGCTGATGACATTGCGATCCTAATCAGAGAAAAATTTGAAGAAACAATCTCAGACCTCCTCCAGAGGCCACTCAACCTAGTTGCTGACTGGTGCAAAAAGTTGGCCTAAACGTCAACCCCAAAAAAAGCAACCCCATAGTTGCTTTCACAAAGAGAAGCAATCTAAATAAAGTGCAAAAACCCATTTCTTCGGTGACGAAATAAAACTCACTTGAAACTCTCATCTGATGAAAACCATAGATAGAGCCAGGATCTCCTTATGGACCAGCGAAAGTCTCATTTGTAAGAGCTGGGGTATTAACCCCAAAATGGCACTATAGCCTTACACAGCTAAAACCAGACCAATTGTCATTTACGCAACACCTGTATGGTGGCAAAAAACAAAACAAAAACTCACACAAGATAGGCGCAACAAACTCCAAAGACTAGCTTGTGTGTGCAGTACAGGTGTCAAGGGAACAACTTCTACACAGCGCTAGAAGTTATCCTCAACCTTCCAACTCTCCATCTTCAAATACAGAAAGAGAAAGATGAACTAACTCTAAACTAGTCCATCCTGACATTACCGTGGAATAAAACAGAGACGAACTACTTGGAATTACCATCACAGACAACTGTCTACTAAGATTTAACTTCAGCCAAAACTTCAAAGTTGCATTCCCAGACCGTCATAATTGGTAACAAAATAAACCCTTATTTGCCATTGATCTACATGTTTGGTACACAGATGGATCAAAAACAGATGACGGAGTCGGGGCTGGAGTATACGGTGTTAATAAGCAAGCATGGACAAATATTACTCCGTGTAATCTACATCAAACAAATGAAAGCAAAGCCGCGCTTCTGGCTCTAAATGCCTATGAAATAACATCGAAGCGATGGATGCGTGTAAATATTTATATATTTTAGACCACATACAGTCTTGCTAGGAGACTATCAATTTCGTGGCAACACTAACTTTCCTTACCGCTTACAATTAAGCTGAGATGCCATATACTTAAGAAATTTGACGGTTGGCATACATAGTTATCGTAGTTGTTTACTGACTTAGGTGGTGTTGCTGTTCGGGCTGAAGTTGAGCCTGAACCAATAAGCCTCTCCAGTTAGCCCCGTCCTTAGCCGACGGCCTCCAGTTGCGCACGTCAAGTTAATTGAGGTCTCGTTATACTAATGCGCGAGATGCCCTCTACTGCGTTGTATTTAAAGCTAAAATTTGAAGACTCTGCGCTCCGGGGCGTTGGTGTCCATATGCTGCAAAATTTCCTGTTCCAAACTGTTCGAAACAACTTCATTGAACACAAAACAGAACAGTTTCGAACAGAAAACTCTCGAACTCTTGAACATACAATTTTGTTCTTTTCTGTTCGAACCTGTTTGGAACAGCCTCATTGAAAAAAGCTAATCCATACTAATATTATAATTGCGAAAGTGTCTCTGTCTGCTACGTTTCCACGGCTAAACCGCTAAACCGATTTCAATTAAATTTGGTGCAGAGATAGCTTAAGCCTAGGGAATTAACATAGGCTAAACATTTACAAAATCCTCAAACTACTACGCCCATTTTTCGCAATACGCACGTTTTTAGGTAATTTTACAAGGAACTCGAAAAAACTTACTTAAGCAAACGTGTGGATATTCACTTACGCTACAAAAATCTTTACAAAATGTATAGCCACGCCCACTTTCCTTAAAATAACTGTTTTTTTGTCGATTTCTTTAGAAAAGCACGAACACTGACTCATCAACGCCCAGTCCAAACCCTTGGACCTAGAAAGCTAAAATTTTGCACAGAGGTTCCCTTTATGATGCATACAAGGAATAAGGAAGGACATTTTGAAATACGGACTATATAGGGTGTTACAGGGTGTTCAAGTTGGCATGAACAAATAAATTTGAATTGGATTTTGGAATTGAAATTTGGTGGATATATTTTAGAACAGAAATAATAAAACACGTATTTAACGTTTTTCAAAATTTTAACTGTGGGTCAAGAATCAGGGGGTTAAAGTTTGGCGATTTATAGTACTGCCCAACCGTCACCGGCACACACATCGTTTCGTGGTCGTGTGTTGTTTTTGTTTTGCCCAGTAGTACAAGGGCAGTTTTTTTAATTTTTCTTTGCTACTGTTTTTCTTCACTCATCACGATAGACGCTCCGACAGGGCTTTTGGCTAGTGGCTTCAAGCAGACCAAGCAGCTTGTTGTCCCACGGGGGACACGGCAAATGAAGTGAAGGCCAGTTTCAAGTCATCCATCTGATAGGCTTATATCAAAGTCCTATACTTGAGAGTTAACATACATTCATGTCCATCTTCAACGTGTCTTGAGGGCAGAAGAGTTTTCTAACTAATTTCTTGTTATTGGTGATGGAAAAAGTAGAGAAGAATAAATTTATCAAGTAACCCTAGCGATGTTATGGGAGATATGATTTGTTTGACTGGCAAAAAATAATGTACATCAGTTTTGGGTTCATGGCTGGGCTATTTCAGAGCTATTTTCACTCAGATAAACGTCTCAGCCAACAACATCAACAATTTTCTGCTGGACAAGTTGCCAACCGAGAATATAAAATATGAATCTCTGGACTGGGAAATGAAACTCGCGGATGCTGTAGAGATATTGCACTCTTTCGATTCACTAGAAAACCCACCCAACATCCTTAACCTCAAAATTGTTGCCCAATCAAAACCTTCTATAACTGTACACGTGAAGACTTTGTAGAACCACGTTATCAAAGCCAGGATTTTCACAGAAGTCAATCAGAGAAAAACCGTCTTCATCCTCCGCATTTCCTGGTTTGATACGCAATGAACATCAATAAGGTACATGGACAGAGTTTGAAACGGATAATGTGGATCTGAGGAGTGACTGTTTCTCCCATAGCGCGCTCAGAGACAATTTATCTGACCGCTTCGTCATCATCGAGGCAGAAAGAAAAAACCAGGAATAATGTTTACAGGGACGCCTTAAAAATTAATATGAGGAATTGGGAGTCTATACTTACCCACCAATGTCTTGAAACCTGGAGAAGCATATAGAGTATAATGAGACGTCTTCCACGCGGACGTAGTCGCGGGTATCAACTAGTACGTACATATGTACATATATCATCAGCGGCGTAGGGAAAAAGTTGGAAAGACTTTAAGAGATTATGTCTCTATTTATGTTTTAAAACTTTTATAAAATCAGAAAAAAAAATATTCTTTTCTTTTTAGTACAAATTCTTTGTTTTAAAAGGTTTTTTTATGCACATATTTTATAATTTGCAGCTCCGCGTAAACATGTTTCTTGTTTTGTTGCATATGCTTGTAGGCATTCTCTGTCAAACCAAGGGTTTCGTGGTGGATCTCGGGTGAAAAGTAGCACAGCAGGTGCGGTTACTCTGATGCCATGTTGGCAGCATTGCCGGTTAAGGGGTTAGGTGGGTTTCGAGGGCTCAAAAAACGCGTATTTTTACGGATTTTTTTTTAAATATATCAAATGAATTATTTCATTCAAACAAATAACCATATCAAAGGTACATATTTAGCAAGTACTTTGTGAAATTTTTATTTAAAAATTTGGAAAATTCAGCCATTGGGAGCTCATTTTCCTTGACCTTGAAAAAAAGTTCTCGCGGCGTAGTCAGGATAACTCATGATAGGTTCATCCAAAATTAAAAAAACAATTTTTTTATGTAAGTTAATATATAAAGCTTGAACTTGAATGAAGGGGAAAAAAAATTGAAATTAGAATTTTGGCGGAGTTGTGAACAAAAAAACCCATTTTTTGGTAAATTTTTCACCACGTCACGCTGAAAGTCCGGGTTCAACTCCTGATGTCGGAAAAACATTTATTTCTTAAATAAATAAACATCTTCTTCGGTTACTTACCTTGTCGCGGTGGAGATGCTCAGTAAGACCCAACGACTCTAGAGGGCGATTGCAGCAGGGCCACCCAAGCTGTAAGGTCTCTAGGAGAGGGTACGAAGCTAAAGAGTAGCCAAAAAACCTGATTCCAGTGGTGGTGCGAGCGCATAGCAAACCGTGCCGAAGGATGCAAGGCTGAGGGTTAAATCAGTCATTAACGAGCTCCTTCAAGTGCCTTGGCAAGGCTTGAAGTATTAGTGCCTTATCCCAGCAAAACCGGCTCTGCTGAGGATAGACCTTTTTCCTACCGGCTTACTCGTGGGAACAAATAGCGAACTAAAAGAAAATGGACGGATCAAACGATAACGACAAGGCAAACGATTTCGAGGTTATTCCTCAGACTAAGGAACTGAAGACGGATCTAGGAACGGACAAGGATAAGACTAAGACAGTGGAGAAGCGGTTACTTGGGCTCAATATTGATGCCTACCGCACCGTCAACTCCGCTGTCACAACTGACACTGACTCTGACGCATCTGTTTCGGATGCGTCAACCGTTGTGCCAAACGTCAGTGCGCGCCCTGCCAGAGCGGGTCGCGGGAGGGCACAGAGCAAGAAGCACACTCCCAGTGCTATCTTGTACAAGAAGCGGAGAACTGCTAGGTTCATCCTAAACCGCCTTCTTTTAAAAGGAGAGGCGAACTGGGATGATAAAGAGAAAGAGTCGGCCAAATGGGCTAGAGACCTGCTCGAACAGGCTCCCAGTCAACCTGCTACGGGAGGACACCCCAGTTCCGGCGAGAAAGGTCAAGCTGTTAGGGGGAGGCCAATAGTCAAAGGGCGGTTGCCATCCGATAAAGGAGGGCCCCCTGGCGACAAAAGGCAGCCCGATAAGGGAGGGCCAACTACGAGTGGTAGGCAAAGGAGTCAGCTCGATACGGGAAGGCCCTTAGCTTCTCACTCGGAAGGCAGGAGGGATCCAGCCAATAAGAGGCCCAGGTCTCAGGAGGACCCCTTGAAAGCCCCAAAGAAGGCCAAGACGGTAGCATCTGCGTCTAGGCCTTATAGCGCGGTGGCGAAGGGGCACCTGACCTTTGGTATCATTGACCAGGGCGATGAGGAGGGTAGGATAAGTAATGAGAGGTGGAGGAGCCTTAAAGCTAAGGTTTCCTCGGACATCCTCACGCACTGCCTCGCTTACCCTTCGTTAGCTCCGCCGACCTTCACGGATGGCGGATGGCACCAGACCGGGGCCAAACTGATCACGTGCAAGCTTAAAGCCGTGCGTGAGGCCGAAATTCCTGCCCGACCCAGAGCTAGGACTTGGGTCCCCCCAGGCCCTACGGACCCGGAGGACATTCTGCGGCTCATCAGGATACAGAATCCTGACCTTCCTACGTACAATTGGAGGGTCATCAAGGCCGGGAAGCCCAATGACGCTGGGAGGTTAGTATCACTACTACTCAACCCGGAGTCTATTAAGCTTCTCAGCAAGAAGGATTTCTGTGTCTTCTATGGGCTGGAGACACATCAACTAGCTGGAAAGCCGATAGTGGCTTAGGCCAGGCTTCTCACGAAGCAGGAGGGTGGCGATCAGTCTTCCGATTCGGAGGACTGTGACACCACAGTCATAGAGGCGTCTGTACCGGTTAGCTCCAATGCTCCGACTGGTACAGATCAATCTACACCACTCCAAGGCAGCTTCTGCCAATTTGCTTCTCCGCTTGGAAGGAGGCGGGGAGGATATCGCTCTCATCCAAGAGCCGTGGGTTACCAAGGGTAACTGCATAGCGGGATTGAGAGCACGGAACTACACGCTGTACTATGCAAAAGGACCAGGTAAACCCAGGACCTGTATTTTAGCTAAGAACAGCCTTAGAATGTTTCTTTTGTCCAATTTCAGCGATCCGGACTTTGCATGTGCGAGGTTAGAGCGCGGAAAGGAGGAGGCAATTTGGATCGCCTCTGCGTATATGCCTTATGAAGAAATGAGGCCCCGACCAGCGGAAAATATACGCAAGGCGATCAGCAGCGCCGAGAGGGAGAGACAGCTTCTCGTCATAGGCGGCGACGTCAATGCGCACCACATCGCTTGGGGAAGTAGTCTCTTTTTGATTACTTATTGGATACTAACCTCATCATATGCAACAGGGGATCAGATCCCACTTTTGTTACTAACTGGATGGTATCTAGAGAGGCGTCTTTCTCAGACCACTGCTATATACAATTCGGTATTGATCTTAGGCCCCCCCCTCAATCTGTTTTTAGAAATGTTAGGAAAACGGACTGGGATAAATATAGGAGAATTCTGGAGGGCGACCTCAATCACCATACCTTGTCTCAACCTAATTCGCCGCCTGACATCCTTCGGGTGGTGGATTTCCTAACAGAGAACATGAACAAGGCCCTACGCGCGGCTTGCCCAGTAAGTAGACACAAGAAGGGTGGCAAGCCTCCCTGGTGGAACACTTCACTCAATGAGCTTCGTCGCGAGGCCAGAAAGCTTTTCAACAAGGCTAAATGCTCTAGGCATCCAGATGACTGGAATCTTTATAAGAACGGTCTAAGGATATACAAGTCGGAGCTAGGGAAAGCACAAAGAAGCGCTTGGCATCTCTTCTGTGAAAGCATAGAAAAGACGAGCGATACTTCCCGGATTAGGAAAATTCTTTCCAAGTCCCCAACTATTCCTAGTTTCATCAAAAAAGCGGACGGTAACTGGACAATGTCCAGCGAGGAAACGCTAAAACTGCTTCTGGACACACATTTCCCCGGAAGTGTAACAGTAGCGGATTGCCCAGTGGAAAGCCACAATATAACCCAACTGCCGGTGCCAAATGAAGTTGTCACTACGCAAAGGATAAGTTGGGCAGTGCGCAGCTTCCACCCCTTTAAATCACCGGGGGCGGACGGGATAGTTCCAATGGAACTGCAGGAAGGTTTGGCTGTGCTGAAACCCTGGCTATCTCTAATATTTAAGAGCTGCTTGACCTTTGGTTACACCCCTAGATCCTGGAAGAGGGCTAAAGTAGTCTTCATACCGAAAGCCGGTAAGACCTCGCATACTTCCCCCAAAGACTTCCGTCCGATCAGTTTATCGTCCTTTCTTCTGAAAACACTAGAAAGGCTGATTGATACAAGCATAAGATCCAACCTGGATAGCAGCCTCATATCGAATTCCCAACACGTATACTGCAAGGGGAAATCGGTGGAGACTGCACTACATGCACTGGTGAAGACCATTGAGAGCTCTTTGCACAGCAAGGAGTGTACAATGGTATCCTTCCTCGATATTGAGGGAGCCTTCAACAACGTCAGAACAGAGGCAATTTCCACTGCACTCCGTAACCTGAAGGTTGACAACTGCCTCTGCTTCTGGATCGAGCATATGCTTAAAAGCAGGCTGATTCAGGCCGAGCTGGGGAGTTGTTCAATGAGCAGGACGGTCTGCAGAGGTACACCGCAAGGCGGAGTACTATCACCACTGCTCTGGCTAACGGTAGTCAACGAACTGTTAATGATATTGGACAGGGAGGGATTTACTACAACGGCATAAGCTGATGATATTGCAATCGCAATCACTGGCAAATTCCTCCCTACAATAAGAGACCTTATGGAATCTGCCCTGAATATACTGGCAGGATGGACGAAGAAGGTCGGCCTCGGGGTTAATCCCTCGAAAACCGAACTTGTCCTTTTCACAAGACGCTATAAGATTCCGTATGTCACCCCTCCCAAACTAGAAGGCACTGAAATCCAATTTGTAGACCTTGCCAGATACCTGGGGGTCATACTCGATAGGAAACTCAGCTGGAAGCTGAATATTCTGGACCGTGCTAGGAAAGCTTCAATTGCCTTATACTCCTGCCGGAAGGCTCTGGGCCCGAAATGGGGCCTGAAGCCTAAAGTAGTCCATTGGATATATACGGCGGTAGTGAGGCCGATCCTCATGTACGGTGTATTGGTCTGGTGGACAGCACTGGACATAAAGACCAACAGCAGCCTGCTTGAAAAGGTACAAAGGGGATCATGTATCTGCATAACGGGTGCTTTAAGAACAACCCCCACGGCTGCACTGGAAGTAATGCTCCATCTGCTTCCTGTTGACATCTTTGGGAAGCTGATGGCAGTCAAAGCAGCATTAAGGCTCAGGGAATCCTCCCAGCTGATAAGCACAGCAATGGGCCACTCTAGGATCCTTAACGGCAACAATACTATTCCTATCAGAACGGACTACGTTGTCCCCTATATTGACTTCAACGTCAGGTACAAGACTCGGATTCCTAGCAGAAGCTCTTGGGAATCTGGTACAGTTTTACACGATTCCGCATTAGAAATATTTACGGATGGATCCAAGACAGCGGGTGGTACGGGGGCTGGAGTCTTCTCAAATGCACCGGGCTTAGCCATCACCACGCGACTGCCGGATCACTGTAGTGTGTTTCAAGCGGAAATTACGGCAGTCTGCGAAGCTGCGGCTTGGCTTTCAATTAATGCGATAGATTGTAGCGCTATTGTACTATACATAGATAGTCAGGAGCCTTGGAATCGGTTGGTAAAGCAATGCCGCAGATCTCTTAACGAGATTGCAGATAGGTGCGACGTAACCCTGTGCTGGGTCCCAGGACACAGGGACGTTCCAGGCAACTGCAGAGCGGACGAGCTGGCAAAAGAGGGTGCATGACGGCTTCTCCCCGAAAACCTGGGGGGACCCCCTGTGCCCATAGAATCGATCAAGTTCCTCCTTGACAGAGATGCCAAGAAACTGGCAAACCGCAGGTGGAACAACATCAGCACTTGTCTCCTGGCAAAACAAATCTGGCCCAAGCTGGATTTAAAGAAGACGGGGAGACTTTTATCTAATCGGAAAATCTAGGTTCACTAGTAGGAGTCACTAGTAGGAGTCCTTACCGGACATTGCCTGATAGGCAGGCATGCACTTAGATTGGGGGTCCCCTCCAACGATTTCTGCAGAAGCTGCAGGGACGAGGAGGAAGAGGAAACCACGACCCACTTACTTTGTACATGTCCTGCTCTTGCGACGCTTAGAAGAAGAACCCTCGGGGAATACTTCTATGATGATCTTAACGATCTTGCTGAACTAGACATCCAAAAGATAAGCAACTTCATCTCTGGAACGAAATGGTTCAAATCTTAGGGTTCACACCGCTACGGTTGCCCAGTTCTGTTGTAGTTATGCCACATTTTCTGGTTCCCTGGTGCCGGTAAGCCGGTTTACTTCGTTGTGGTATCACAATGGGCCATTCTGGCCTAAGTGTGTCCCTGCCTAAGCGGGGACAGCCACCTAACCTAACCTAACCTAACCTAAATAAATAAAAATCGATCAACTGTGAAAGCTGATGGCGACTCTACTGCGAAGGCATAACACTGGCAGTAGAGTGTCTTGGCTTGAAGAGTTGATTGAGCGATCACTAAGTATGACATCAGGAGATTCGAAAAAAATTCTGTGAATTATATAGCAATGATAAAAAACACTACAAATGTCCCCACCCTTGGACGCCAATGAAAAACTTAACGAAACCTAAGTTTCAAACCACTGTACCTCGGTCGCGGTGTGTGTATAACATTATAAGGGTATTCAGATAAGGGTATTGCCTCATAAAATAAGTTGTGATAAAAAAATAAAAATCCTTCGTAAAAGTTCTAGAAAATGTTATTTTAAAGAAGTGTGGAAAATTTCAACAAAATCGGTTCATAACTTTTTGAGATTTTGAAAATAGAGTTTCGAGAAAAACGCGATTGAAGAGCGACGCGCCAGGCTGACGTGGCCCGATGGGCGGAACTTCTGATCGATTTAAAATGTTGGGGGAATATTCAAGACATTCTATTTATATTCTACTATTTAATAAGACCAAAAAAAGAAATATTTTTTTGAAATTTTGAAACCCACCTAACCACTTAAGCGGTGTTGGCATCCTAGGGGCGTTGGGGGAATTTTCAAAATACGTTTGGTTAAAAATGTTTCCATACTTCTCACAGAAGATCTATTTGTTGTAAAATTTGGACAACCAAAATACTGAATAGTTAAAAATGAATAGAGATCTATTTTTTTTAGGTTGAAGGTATTATTGAAGTCATTGAATTGAAACATATCTCAGTGATATATCGAATGAATTACATGCCAAAATAATTGCATTCTTTTACAGCTCTGCTCGCTCCTCTATCCGTTGAAAAGTGCGATACGTTAGTACGTATAGGCGTTTGTACACTTGTTTAGCTTGTTCACGTAAAATAATAGTAAATACAAGTTTCAACCAAAGCTTTTCTAGAATGTGGGTCCAACCTTAACGAAAGCACTATCGCATCCACTAACATAATTATGTAAACACTAAAACACAATTAAAGCGAACACCGTATCGTATAAGACCTGATAATTGGGAGAACAACCAGATAAGTTCAATACAGAATCGGGGAAAAAAAAACCCACTCGATCTTATCGCAAATTTCTCACCGGCGCGCCGACGACGATGATAAGCAATCAAGCTGCACCTATCATAGCAGATTCGAACCAAGAGAATCAATGCCACAAGCACATTAGTAAGGCTGTCGCCAACTGCAACAACAAAACTCACAGAAAAAACAACAACTTTCCGATAAGAAATTCTTCTTGAATCGAACAATTCCATACGACAACAATCAAAGTAGAGTCCCACGCAAAACCCCCTAGACCAACAGGGTTGATCGGGGTGGCAGTGGTATGGTGTAGCAAATTGACGACAATTTTAATTGGCTTTCGTAAATTAGTCGAGATATACTGCTGCCCCGGTCAGGTACATATTTTGTTTTTCTCTGGTTCGAGCGGAATACTGCCTCTAATTCTGAACCTTCGTGCAACGTAGCTGAGTGTTCGACTACAATTGAGAACCTCCGGTCAGGAAATTCACCCTGAGATTTTCGTTTATATCCCAATTTTCGTCGGTCAGTGCAAATCTAGTGCATGTTTCGGATGTGTAGAGCATTTCCGGAATGTGCGTCCCACAAAAAATTCAACGACCACCTTCAGTGTTTTGTTTAATGCGGTAACAGATTAAGATATGAATAAAGAGGTTATGGTACCACGCAAAGTGGCAAAGTTTGATTATAGTAATAAAAATTAATCTTCGACGGTAAAGTTAATCGCACCAGTCATAAAATGGCATGCTTTCCTAGGCTAATGAGGAAGAAGACCGGATTCAATCCTTCCAATGGACACATATTCTTGGATAAAAGCGAATCAAGCGTGGTAAGTTGCAAAAGGGTGGCGGTATTTTCGTAAGAATGTTATCTGCTCGATTTTATCCCAGTTTGTGTTCAATTGCGTAAAAAAACAACCTCTCAAACAGGCTGTAGCGCTTTTCAGAGTAGGTATACATAATTTGCTTACTGTGCTACCGGCTACACATTGGCGATGAATGCAGCAGGTATCTGCTGCTACTCGATAAAAGTGGATAATTGGAGTTGCTTATTGATAAAGCTCGATACCTACATGAAGGACAGACGCTATGGCCATTAAAACGATTTATCATTAAATTCAATTTACTATAGGCGTGTGCTTAATAGATGGGTAAATATTTGCATTTAAAAGAGCTATTAAGAACGTAAGCAGGTGTGAAATTATTTTTCTTTTTATTCCCCTGCAATTCAAATCAGTTTATGCATATGTAAGAACATGTGTGTAGACTGTAGGCTGAAATCTAAAGAAACAGCATCATTGCCATGCGGAATGGACGAGAAAAGTGGGATTTAGTTAATTGGTATGGGGTATACATACATAACAATGTTCCAAGCGGTTGTTTGAGAGAGCTCAAAAAAGATGTAATTACAGTGACTAATATTTTTGATCACGTAAAAGGAAAAAAAAAATTTTTTATTGCAACTTTTTTATTTTTAAAGATAAATTAATGAAATTTTCAAAATACAAGCTTGTAATATTGTTGTTCAGCTATTTAACCTTCCTATACCCGCGTCAAAAAAAAATAACACGTATACCCGCGCACGGTCTCTAGAACAGAAACTCAAGAGCCCGTAGTTTCTCTTCTACTTCGAATATTTTTATGAAATTTGTTTTAATCAGTAGAGTGATATATTTTTAACGAAATAAAACAGCTTTATATTAGTTATTGTATTTAACAAATAAATGACAGTCTTTTTATTAAGCCTCTTAAAAAATGTACTTTTTCATTGGTCTCACAGACCAATGCGCGGGTATAGGAAGGTTAAAAAAAAACTTAAGATTCTTTTTAAATTTCATCAGACTTAAAAAAAAAAAAATATGGCACTTGATCAATTAGTTGACTTTCGTAGATTTTGGTGTCCAATATTTTGTATGCCCCCCCCTTTGCTTTAAGAACGGTTTAAATTCTTTTTGTTTTCGATTCCACAAGCGTCTTACATTTGCTAGAATTGAGATTGTGCCAAGCAGTATGGGTTCCATCCCACAAATCGTTCAGATTTGGCCAATCGCCGGGCATTTTCGAAATTGCCCGTTTGACTTCAACCCAAAGATGTTTGACCGGGTTGAGGTCATGGGATTGTGGTGGCCAATCAAGTAATTGAAATTCTTTATCTTGTAACCAAGCTTTAGTAACTTTTGCTGTATGTTTCGGATCATTATCCTGCTGGAAGATAATGTCCGATACGTTCTTGCTCCAAACATCAAGACTTTTCTGACGGTCTTTAATTGGCTCTCCAGACTTCTTCCGGGTCCATTGGCGACCGTCGCA
Source organism: Matsumyia berberina (assembly GCA_917880715.2). Lineage (NCBI taxonomy): Eukaryota > Metazoa > Arthropoda > Insecta > Diptera > Syrphidae > Matsumyia > Matsumyia berberina. Next base: position 95,129,504 of record OU862870.1, read on the forward strand.
TTTAAAACGATTAATTTTCGTTTCGTCCGACCAAACAACTCTTGCCCAGTCACTGATGGTGTAATTTTTGTATTTTTGAGCAAACTCCAGTCTAAGTTTTGTGTGCCTTGCTGTCACTTTAACACGACCGTGAAAACCGCTTTTCCTCCAAACTTTCCTTACGGCCTCGGTTGAAACATTTATGTCATCAATCTGGTGCAGTTCTTTATTTATTTGAACTCCATTAACGTGCACTCCGTATTTGATTTGTCTTATTATTATTAACTTTATTAACATATAATACATAAATTATAATATTAATAGTAAAGTAACACTAGCTACCAGGCCTTTCGGTTATTGATTTGTCTTAAAATACGTCTTTGTACTAAAAAATTCAAAATTAGTTTTATACCAGGCTTGTTCTTTTCGACTTCAGGCTTAAGTTTTTTTCTTATTTTTAAGATGACACCTAATGAAGCTCCAACCTTAAGAGAAATTTCACGGTGGGTGATCTTGGAATTGATAAGCCTTACAACATCTTCTATTTTTGAACGGCTTAGTTCCTTCATCTTACAAACAAACAACAACCACTTTAAAAATGCAAAAATAAAAGTAAATTATGTTTACCTCTATGTAATTTCAACACGTAATTTTTCAAAGTTGAAAAAAAAAATAGAAAAACAGCAACTTCTCCTAGTTTTTCAACACTACGATCACACTCTACGCACAAATGAGATTGTATCGACTTTTTTATTAGGATCAAAACCGTAACGGTGTATTTCTTTTTTTCTTGGGTATGCTTATTCTAAACATCTGTGTTTGTTATGTGTGAAAGATTTGTTGCATTAGGAATAGAAATAAAAATGAAACAACAAAAAACCTTTTTTCTGCTGATCATGTGATCAAAAAGTTGAATCACTGTAGACTCGAGATATTTAGACTTAAACCGTTGTCCGTGTATTTTTCAACTCAGTTAACAGCTGCAGTGTAAAGGTTAAAGAAAATTAGCACGTTAATATAAGATTATGCCGATAGTATGCATGTACTTGCATTAACAACTGGATTAATATGCCGGTTGTGCCAACACTTTTAGTTCTAGGTGGATTCCGTATGTTTAAAATCATCTAACGATAAATTCATTTTGAACAAATTCATTTCTGTAGGTACTTAACATTGCTAATTATAAATCAAAGCTCAGAGGCGTTTCGAAGAACATTGTAAACTCTTACTGCAAAACAAGTTATTTGAAAGGTTTTCCAAAAATGATGTAGAAGGCAACCTTTTTTTAATCGCTAACTGGCATACACGATCGATTTTAATAGCACGCTCTCGTTGACCAGAGCTGATTTCTTCGTTTTTATGAATTGAACATCAAAATCTTTCTGCCAATAAAATATCAATATGCGTCACACGACAAAAATCTTTCTCTAGCCGATTTACCTCTGAACCTTCGCCTTTATAGTATCTACCCGTGCAAACAATACAAACACGCACAACATGAATGGTTGCGAGAAGCTAGGCCTTGGCTCATCTCGAGCTGTGGCGCCAGCTATTTATTTTTATTTTTTAACTCTTTCCGGGCCACTACAAGAAAATAAATAAAATTGCACGATTTTTTTGCATAAATCAATTTATTTGCATCATGTTATTAAAAAAATAGTCACCTCAAACTACTCAATTTTTCCATGTATATTTCCATATAAGCTTCAATTTGTATGGAAATGTGGTATAGAAAACATACCATTGCACATTCAAGTATAGAAAAATGAAACAGCATGAGAAATGATAAGTGGTAGGTACGTTTTTCACACCATCGGCCCGGAAAGAGTTAAACTAAAATCGTTCACATTTTTTCCAATAAAAATGTATGGAATATTTTTTATCTACCCGGGTAGATACTATGCGTTTAGGAAAAAACTCTTGCATGAATGCGAAGGTTAAACACAAGTTTAATTCGCCCAAAACTTGATTACTTTTCGTCTGATGCATAAAATGTTGTCATGCACTTTCTGGGGATAATCCAAAATCAACTTTTAGGTGACTTGTGAAATTGTGAAGTCAATAAATTCGCTTGCACACCAAATAAATGTTTTTCGTATATCAATATTTTATTGCTATTTTTAACAATACTTCAGTGAAATATGTATACAGTTGCAAGTGACACTACAAAAAATTTATTGCACATTATTTGGTACTCCAATGCAACCAACCGAGCAATTGAAGCCTTTGAAAACTATATATGTAGTTCAAGAGTACAAAATTGATTTTATCCTCTTTCTGTGGAGAAATGAGTCTTTCCGCACTCGAAAAAAACTAGTTCAACCAAAAAAATAAATCAAAACAGATTGACAATTAATTCTCTGATAGCATTGCAGCATTTGTGACCATTGATGCCATTGGCACTAGAATACAAGAATCAAAAGTAAGAAAATACATTTGGAAGTAAACATTTTAGAACTCAAATTAAGATTTATACCCTAAGATATACAGGGTTTTGTTATATCTCCTCCGATATGAATTCTGAGAAAATTCTGAAAAATTCAGGACCAGGAGGCGTTGATGTTAGACATTTATTTGAAACCGAATTCATTTCTTCAAGTGTTGAAGACCAGTGGCAACATTGCCAAAAAGCCATCAGAGATGCCGCCTCGACGACCACAACGAAACCCCTGGTTTAACGAAGAGTGCCGGCAAGCACATGTAGCGAAACAAGAGGCATACAAAGCGGCGTTGCAAAGAAAGACGAGGGCTGCTCGCGAGCTCTACGAATAGAGGAGGAGAGGCGAACACCGGTTTCTCAGGAGGAAAAAGAAAGAGCATGGGATGCGCGCGATCGAGGAAATAGAGAGATGTTGCTGCAGGAATGAAGTTCTTAAGTTCTACCAAAGGGTAAAAAGAACCTGTCAAGGCTACAGAGCCCGAACCGAAGATTGCAAGGATGAACAAGGGAACATCTTAGTAGAATCGCAGTCGATGCTGAGGATATGGAAAAACTACTTCTGCAACGACGAATCAAATTCCGCTGTCAGGCAGAATGAACCATTCAATCTGGACGTCGAAGATCAACAATTCCGTCCACCTGACCTGGACGAAGTGAAGATAACCATATCTAAACTTAAGTCCAACAAAGATGCTGTAGTTGACGGCATAGATGCCGAGTTGTTCAAAGCGACGGGCAATGACTTAAATAGTAAGGAGCATGCACTAACTCATCTGTAAAATATGATCCGAGGAAAGTATGCCCAATGAATGGGACCTCAGCTTGCCCGGTCCTCAAGAAAGGAGACCCTGTGAATATCGTATTCTTAGCATCTTATCTGCCGTGTTGTGTGAACGCCTGAAGCCGTTCGACAACAACCTATTGGTCCATATCAGTGTGTTTAAGGCCAGGAAAATGCACCATCGACCAAATATTCACACTGCGGCAGATCTTGGAAAAAACCCAGGAACTTCAAATAGATACCCACCACCTCTTTATAGATTTTAAGGCCGCGTATGACAGACGAGCTATACAGAGCAATGTCTAGTTTTGGCATTTCTGCCAAACTCGTCCGTCTGTGCAGGATGACGATGGAGAATGTACGCTGTTCCATCAAGGTCGGTCAAGACCTCACCGAGACCTTTGATCTCAAAAAAGGATTTAAACAAGGCGACGCTCTGTCATGCGACTTCTTAAATATCCTTCTTGAAAGAATAATGTAAAACTCATGCGCCAACACCAGAGGCACAATCTTTCAAAAGTCCGTCCAATTACTGGGATACGTCGACGATATTGATGTAATCGGAAGAACGCAGCGTGATGTTACTGATGCGTTTGTGAGTATTGAGACGGAGGCGGCGAAGATGGGTTTAGCGGTCAATGAGGGGAAGACAAAGTATATGCTGTCAACAAGAAAGGACATTCAACATCGACGTCTCGGACAGAACCTCACTATAGACAGTTATAACTTTGAGGTAGTTAAGGACTTTGTCTACCTAGGCTCCGCTATAAATTCAGACAACGACATCAGCGCTGAGATCAAACGAAGAATAATTCTCGCCAATCGCTGCTTCCTTGGGCAAAGAAGGCAATTGAGTAGCAAGGCCCTCTCTTGAACAGCTAAAGTGGGCCTGTATAATACCTCAATCACCCCAGTCCTGCTCTAGGGCGCAAAGGCATGGTCTTTGTCAAAAGCGAATAAGGTCCTGTCTGTAAAGACGGTGAATAGGGTGGAGATACAACTACGAACTGTATGGGCTGTACGGCGAAATCGACCTAGCCAGAAGAGTATAGCTCCAACGACTGGGGTGGCTGGGTCATGTAGAGCGTATGGACACACTAGTGCTCCGGCCCGGAAAATCGTCGAATCCGCACCCGAGGGATGGCGCAGTAGAAGAAAACTGCGACTCAGGTGGCGCACGCAAGTGGAAGGGGACCTCAACCAACTTGGCGTGTGAAACTGGAGGTAGCTAGCTAAAGATCGAGCTGGCTGGAGACGCTTTTTGGTTGAGGCCCAGGTCCACCTCGGACTGTAGCGCCACCTTAAGTAAGTAAGTAAGAATTAATTTCTTTTTCGTTGCAGCACGTTAATTGACGACGAGAATATTGGTTCAAAATTAACAAGAAAAAGGAGTTTTAAATAAAACGTAGAGCTTTACTGGATCTGCCAGTTACATACCATTTTTTTCGCCACCTAAGGAACGAAGCAACTTCCTCCAGAACATTGAAAACATCGGGATTCATCAAAGCTAACTTACTCAAAACTTTGATTGATTGCTCCAAGAGCACGGAGCAAGATTTGCTTTTTTTTTCCACCCATTACAATGGGTGCTAAATTAACCAAAGCCAAGGCGGGAAACAAGCGAAGAGAGGGAAAAATAAAAACTCTGCTCAAAACGGCCAATGGAACTGGGCACATGCTACAAGCTCATTTTCGAAAATAAATAAAGATATCACTAGTTCGCAGCGAGTTGTAATTTTTTTAAGGAGTATGGGCAGAGTGCTGGGATTAACATATCAAATCTAAATATAAAACGTACAGGTGGGTAGGTAAAGACATATGTAGATATAGACATATTTTGGATAAAGCAAACACAAACTTCATAGCAAATTTTGAGTGATTAAGTGAAGTATAAACTCGTAGATATGTACGTGAAACTCGTAGATATGTATGTGTCAATGCGAGAATTATATGGAAGGGCCTGTTCATTGTCATTATTTTCATCTTTTTGTCAAGCCTTTTGCACGCAGTTGCTTTTTCTAAAACCTATCCCGTCGGTCAAAGATAATTTTCTGACAACACGCAGACATTTTGCCTTTGAACCTTGAGCGCTTAGAGTAAGACAATGTACATCAAAATAAACACCAGCAAATGTTTCAACTCTTAAAGACACTTCGTTCATCGAAATTACAAGGGCACTCAAGCCCGTATTAGTTCTGTATCTAAATGAACTTAACACTGTATGTATTGCACAGGCTTTTCATCCTTAATACTTATAGCAGCTTACTAACGTTAACGACTTTTCAGCTAATTGGAAAACTCAGAAAAGTCCTCTTTTATATTAATTAAATAATAATTCACTTTGAAATCGGCGATTGCCACATTGAAGTACAAACAAATTAATAATAACTTATCGTCCTCCCCTGCCCTACTCCAGACTCACCCACTAAGAAATAAAATAAAAAAACAGGAAATACACCTCCATTAACAGCTGTGCATTCATGCCCCTTCTCTTCTGAACGGACTGTAAATAAAGTCAAATAACAGTGATAAGAACGTTTTGAGCAAGCACAGTAAAATTTCTTCGTCAAGAAAGTCAAGAAAAGCAAACGAATCAGAACGAGTACACCAGTATGTATGTATGTATGTATGCACATATCTCAAGAGTGCAATGGATGAGTCATAAAAAAAATAATAATATCTTCCTCTTAGAGTAGACAAGGTCGCCAATTAATTGGAGTAGCAGCAATTTTATGTGTACTTAGTTCCGTTTTGCGCTTCTTCCCCAGGGTCTCTTACACAGTCGTTTCAACAGTACACCGTTCAACCCCAACGGGCTTTTAAATTTCTATTCTTAGATACTCTGGTTCGGTCGAATGTACATGGAATCCATTAACGCACCTGAGTTTGAAACCGATCTATCTGTTGGTTTGAAGTATTTAAACGAATCTCCGCAGCGCAATAACCAGCAAATTATTTCCGACTTGGGAACGCATCTTTAACAAGAACAAACATTCATTCGTACATGGTAAGGGAGGCACCGGCGCGGTGCTCTAAAGCAAGAAATGTGTTCTTTGATTTAAAATCGAATTCCCTCCCATGGGGTTATGAAATGGAAAAATATTCATTTAGATTATACGTTCTTTTTTACACCCGCAGGAGTGAAAACATGTTTGTCGGCAAATCCTTCCGCAGCTCTTTCCCGTATGGAAAACAGGCTTCGTTGATGCACAGGAAATTCAGAATCACGTCACGTACAGGTGGGGGCTCCGGCACCATAAAAGTGGCAAACTACTTTCGATTTGAATTTGTGAACTGCAGAGCTTAGAAGGGGAGCAGCTAGCTTTTTGAAGGATGCCAATCAAGAGTGAGCCACGCAAATCACAAAATAATTCGCGAATTTTTAACACACTTAGCGTAATGAGGTCACGATGTCCCGTCACCGTCGTCGGTGGCTTCGATGATGTTCCTCGTAACAAGGAGGGGTATCACAAAATTAGCTCCTCGAAAGTGTTTAGCTTATGAAATCACATACATATTTGTGAGGGCAACGCTTTTAAGCAAAGTTATATGAATTACCATGTGGTTGTGGGTATAAGGAACGTGACAGTGTCCTTGGGGCAAAGCGGAGTTACCAGCTGGTGTTTACTTGAGGAAAATACTTAACCTGATTGGGTGCTTAGAGTGAAAAGTTCAGTCCTCCCAGCGGGTTAAATTAATTGAGACCTTTAGTTGGGTAATTTATTAGAATCAATAGACATTAGATGAAATTAAATTTGAAATTCAAAATTAGCATAGTAAACAAGTATTTATTTGAAGTGGAATATTAGCAATTTACAGAAGAGAATAACAAAATAATTTACATTTAATTCTTCTGTAGACCTGGCGAAACCTTAACTTTGTGGTTTCATTCATTAAATTCATGAGAGCGTTACAAAACAAGTACTCCAAAGTTAAAGCCAGACGAACAGTATCGAATCTCATTTTCCAGAAGAGAACCGATAAAAGTGACAGATCTATATCTAAAGTTAAGGTTACCAACCGTACTTTTTTAGTAAGTACAGTACTTACTTTCAGTTTATCGTACTCATTTTTTGAAGCATACGTATTTTGTATTTCAACAAATAATAATAAAAAAGTTATTCGAATTCCGCTCAGCTTGAAGTGAAAATTCTAAAATTCGTCGATTTCTACCATTTTTGTTTTCGAAAAAAAAAAAATATATACCGCAGCTATTGAGAAAGATTGCAGCGCAAGATAAATACGAATTAAAAAATTGTTTGCAACCTCTCACTTTGATTGTTGGCCCTGCATGTCAGTTGAGAGCGCACGAGGTAGGGAAGATGAAATCATTAATTCAATGTATTAAATTTTTCAAAATATGTGTGTTTTTTCATTTGAAAAATTCGATTAGATTTCTGCATAAAAACAATAGTTTGGAATCCCAATGATTTGCACTGAGTTTAATTTGAAATATGTGTATTTGTACTTTTTTTTAAAATTATTATACAGGGGAACACTGATTTTGCAGCATAAGATTTACATATGTATTAGTCAATTTTAGGTAATTTTGGTCTGCTGAATATGAATATAATAATATTTTTGTTGAATTGACTCTACTTTTTGAGATAAAGGTATTGGCATATCTTCACTATGCAGCGTTGGTGGCTTAGCGGATTGTACGTTTGAGTAAACCCAAGAACGCTTTTTCTTTTATCGGTTTACACCTTATACATTCACAGCACAAAAGTAGCAATCATCAAGATGGTTTTTTCGCTCCGTCCATGTTATCGGTATTTCAAACGGAAGCACTTTTTGGCCTCTTTGACTCCAATAGCAATGCGACTCCAAACAAGTTTTACAAACTTTGCGTGGGGCCCAACATTTGTCTTGTTGTCCAAGTTGTTTTCCAAAATATGCCCAATAACTTTGTTTTTCAAAATCATTTATATTCCTTCGTTGCTTTTCTTGAAAAAGTTTACCACTTATGTATGTAGCAGAAATGGTCAGGGTTATTAACACAAGAAGAACTCATACTTTTTGTAACACTAACACCCAATAAAATAAATTATATAATCAACTGCGATATTTAAAACTCAAAAATTATGAACAAGGTGCTATTCGTTAAAATCTCGGACAACGATAAGTATTTGTCACGTTATATTTCGGAAAAGACACGTTAATGAGGGTAGATTACTAAAAAATGTGTATTTTTTATAGAACGGTTTATCATGAGAACCAGAGTCAATTCAAAAAAAATAATTTTTAGGCTGAGTACTTCATAATTATATATATGTATCTAAATTGATTCCATAAACTTATGCCGCAGAAACAATTTTTTTTTCTCTTCCCCTGTGTTATCATTTCAGAGAAATGTTCTTATTTTTGGAATCCAAAAGTTAGTAACCTTATCTATACTAATACATAAAATAGTTCAGTGTTAATGTTTGGCCGAGATAAACTCAAAAACTACTAAACCGATTTTGAAGCAGTTTTCGCCATTATTTAACCTTCGCATTCATAAATTTTTTTTTACCTAAACACATAGTATCTACCTGGGTTGAGAAAAAAAATTGCATACATTTTTCATTGCAAAAAATTTTCGCATGCAATAATTTTAGTCTGGGGTTTGGGGTAGCTTCCTCTTCTGCGCAGTTTCTTCGGGTGTGAATTCCACGATTTTTCGGGCCGGGTTTATGTACCTATTGAAAATTATGGTCGCACATGTGCGCACAGTTGAATATATTTGCTATTATTCGTATGTTCGCTCTGTTTTATGACCCGGGAACACAAACCATCCACAAATTTGTTGAGATACCCCAAAATTATAAAAAAAAGGTCAGTTAATTACAATCCTTCCACTTCCGTTATTACCCTAATAACACTATTAGCAGCACTATTTTCGGAATATATTGGCTGCCGAATCTGATTCGGACGAAGCCGGGGCTGACCCAAATGACAGAACTGATAGCGTTGAAGAATATTTTCCTGACCAGGAAGATGTGAATTCGGATGCTAAAATAGGTGAAGAGCTCAACCCAGAAATACGTAGTAACTGTGAATCTGATGACGAGAGTGATTATCGTGGCCACCTCTAATGAAACGTTTTTCACCATCAAAGATGGCACAAAGTGGTATAAGCAAAATACTGCCTTCGCCCATCATGGGGCCCATACAATAATTCGAGAATCATCATCAATGGGGCCTAACCCAATTACCAAAAATTCATCGCCAGTAGATACATTTTTTTGTATCCATGGATAAATGGAACGCCGAAAATCCGACCAAACGGGCTATTACATGGACTCCGATTAGTGATAAAGAGTTAATAACTTGTTTTGGAATTTCGCTTGTGATGGGTTCCTAGAAATCCAACCAACAAAAGTTAGCGAGCTTTGGAAACAAAATTATTTTGCTCTATATCGTGAAACCATGTCTGTCAACAGATTCCATTACATTTTACGATTTATTCGTTTTGACAACCAATTCACAAGACCCATTCGCCAGTCTGAAGATAAGGCAGCACCGATAAGGGATGTTTTCGAGATGATCTTTGAATCTGAGAGTTCATTTCAGGCCTTATGAGACCATTATTGTAAATGAGCAGTTGTTTAGATATAGAGGCCGCACTAAGTTTACTCAACATATGCCATCAAAATCAGCAAAATATGGTATAAAGATCTGGTGGAATGTGCCAAATTTACACTGGAAAAGTAGGAATTCTGACAGAGGATTGTGAAGGATATAGTTGCTCCTTACAAAAATACCGATTTTCCTTCAAACTATGTTAGGAAAAGTTGTTAATATTCACAAAGATTCCTATATCTACCCTGGTAGATACCATGAACCTACGTACATAAAAATACAATCTAGAAAAAAAAGTGCGAAGGACTGCTCTAAAAGCAATTCTTTTTACATTTTCTGCAATAAATCTTAAATTTGATAACTGAGTCGGAAACGTTTCCAGAATTGATAAAAACTCGCTGAGCAAATGAAAATCGACTTATCTACCCGGGTAGATACTATGAAAGCGAAGGTTAATAAAGGATATAGCCTGTAACCTATTTTTGCAATTGATTTAATAACGTTTATACGTTTATGATTCCATCCAGAAGAAAGACATTCCCAGACCATTATGACACACCCCTATGCTTTATTGTTGGGGCCATACAGCTAGGGATCATATTTTCCGCAGCAGACCGCCGAACGTAAACTCTCCTCTTTTGTCCAAAAACCTCAAATTTGGAAGGAATATCGCTGTTGTCGTTATTGTAGCTATTTAATTAAAAAAGCCAAGATGACTCACTCTACCTTCAAGTGAATCATTATGCTCATGTGCTTTGGTAATCCTAGGTGTGTGAGATGAGTGCACCATAGCTCACAAGAAAAGTATTGGGGTTATAAATAGTACGCTGTAGGACGTATGTATAATAAGTAGCCGCAACCACCTTATGAGTGGAGTTATAGTACTTTCGGTTCTTGATTTCAGACAGATCCTGCCACTGGAGATACGTGCAGATCTAGTTAAGACCTCAAGTCATCCGTCTTATGATGTCATTCCACAGGTGGGCATGCGTGTCCGACTTCAATATGAATTGAGGACAGAGGAGTTATTGGTCGATATTGGTGATGAAAAGAATAAATATTCAGAGTAACTTCTGCAAAGTTATGGAAGATCCGATTAGTTTGACTGAGAGAATTTATCCCAAACTCAAACTTCATCCAACCTAAACCTTCTTAACCTTCCAACTAACATAATCGAAGACAAGATTTTCGTAGGCATAAATTCTTTATCACCTGAATTCCTCTGATTTCATCAGACTACCAACTTGGGTTCAAACGTTTGCAATTTCCCGTTAAGGTGGTTATTATTATTTACATTTCTATTCAATAATTTTGCGAAAAATGAATGAAAGGTAACATATTTTAATGTTTTATTTACATAACATGCAAATACCTATTTAGATGATTACTTTTTTTTTATGATCGGAAAAGGTTAAAAATATATAATCGAAATACTGCCTTATCATTCTGGAGTAAATTATGATTTTTGATATACGTTTTCTTTTGAATTCGTCCAGCATTTTTATCACTGTTTCATCCTTCGTTTTTTATTCTTCGTTCTGCAAAAATGTTTTATTAAGAAATTTTGTTTCGGCTCTAATTTTTCCATAACATTTTTCAACACAAAACACTTAAATAGCTTTGCAACACATTCATAAATGTCAAAATAAATCGCGCAGTGCAACAGTAACACAAAGCCTGTTGTGTTGCCGCAACCCTTTCTTAGAGGCGATTGAAACAACCAAAGCGATGGCTTCCATTTTGATTTAAATAGCATGACTCTGATTACCTACTTTTGATCAGAAGTGAGGGGTTGTACCGTAAACGAAATAATAATACCATTCAAAATCGTTTTATTTGTACAAATATTTTTTCTACCTTTATATGTGAATGACATATGTATGTAGATCATTTAAGCCCGTAGGGACCATTTAATGGTGCACAATTAGTTCGTTTATATGTACTTTGAATTCTCCTTTGACCGTTCTTTGTGTAAAAAAAATAATTTTGCCTTAAATCGTTTGAACTTGACGACCTGAAGTGAAAGCATCGATCTCATTTAACCACGACACCCTAGCCTAAATATGTACATATATACATTTAACTTAATATAATTTAATTTAAACATGAAAAACGTAGAGAATTGAATAATTTGTAATTTGAATATCGTTTTGTTAAATAATATTTAGCGTTGGAAACAAATGCACTGTCCCAGAAAAGGAATTCCATATTTATTAACGGTGCTAATTTTCGTAGACAAAAAATTTTACTCATTTCTACGTATGCATGTATAAGAAAGAGCAAAGGTGCAAGAACTGATCCTTGGAAAACGCCAGTACTTGAATAGACCCACTCAAGGTAGATTCATGTAGATTTTGGCTTAAGGATATTACCTTTAAATTTAAATCTCTCAAGGGTATTTGATTAATTAAATTTAATTTTATTTGTGTACACACATATGTATATGTAAGTATAAATAATAATTTTTGGCTGGCTAAATCGAAAGCTTTGGTAAGATTAATAAAGTTCCCCTTGTTCCCCGTAAATATCTCTTTAAAATATAAAAAAAAGCATCTTCAGTAGATTTATCCGATTTCGCCCCTTTTGCTTGTATTTATTATTTCTTATGTATGTATGTGTGTATATATGTTTAAAAAATATATCTTCCGGTCTACTACTTAATTCAAATAAAACACCTTACATGTATTATATTTAACTTTCATAAACGTATTTAACAATGAGTTCTTAAGTTGTTGGCAGAAAAAAAAATCTCTCTCTCATTGATTGACAGAAGCAATCCAGGCAATTTGATTGAGTATCATCCAGAGGCTTGATAAAATTTGAAATACATGATAATTAATTATTTGTGGAATGTACCCTAATTAATTATTATCGTTTTCATTAAAATGAACTTAACGAAATTACGGACTTTAACCAATCAAACACTGCTTTCCTCGGAAATATCTTAATCGACTGCGGATTATATTGATTAATTGCTAACCAACATGTATATAAGTATGAACCTTTAACGATTCACAATCAATTGTGTTTCTTTGAATGCCGACCAATAAATACATTTCAAATCATTTCCATTCTGAGTAATGGGCTATATGTTTACCCGTTTAACATTGCAGGCACTTAGTCAACTTTACATTTTTTTTGATATCATTTCTATTGAAACAGATTGTTTGCCAGATAAAACAATGTATTTATGTCATTCACAGACCACCTCAGGGTGATTCAAGTTCAAATATGTACCTATGTACATTTGTACAAAAAGTATGTATGGATGTGTATGTGGAAGTTTTCTGCTTATTTAAGCAGATATTTCTTTGACTACAGCAAAACAAATATACAAAGCGACATGTTGCATTTATCTTGTTCAAATCTTTGTAGATAGGAACATATGTACATACTTGTATATTCTTGGATAGAAGAAAGAAGGAACTAGTGCCGAAAATAGGAGATGAACGAAAATAATATTTTTTTGGGCACAAAAAAAGTAATACAACAAAAAAGCACAACACATATTTGGTGTCCATTGTGAAAAGAGATGTAGGTTTACCCACTCGTGAATACAATTTTCACAAAAATATGTAAAAACATGTAATAATGCATTGGTTTGGAAACTATTGTAAAGCTTTCATGAACTGTAACATGTCTTCAGTATTTCAGTGTTCAGTATTTATTATTATTAAAAGAAATGTTGACCTCAAGTTGCTGAAGTGCTGTGCAATAATAGAAAAAGGTAAGGTGTCTTCCTCATCACCACAGCCGCTACATTAATCGATTTCATACCAATCAGTACGTTCATATGTACGGCATTAGGTATTAGCGCCCAACGAAATAAGGCCCAAATCGAAAAATCTCATAACGCCCAAAAAACGACACATCGCCCAAAAGTGATGGAAGAAATGGTAACAAAACCCAAGTGAAATGACTTTTCGCCCAAAAATTGCAAATGAAAATTGTTGTTGTAAAAATTTGGGAGATATGTCACAGTTTTTGGGAGCTACGGCGTACTTGATTTTAGAAAAAGGCGTTAAGTCTTAACGCCCAACGAAATAACACCCAAATCAAAAATGTCATAATGCCCAAAAAATCAATGAATAATTTGTTGTTGTAAAAATTTGGGAGATATTACATTGAGTTTGGGTGTTATGACCTTTTTGCGGTGCCTAATGGTGGAAAGCGCTAAAGCCCAAAATCTCAATTGCAACATCAAAACACCATGGAACAGCATTAGTATAACAAACCCCTGCTGGTGATTTAAAGAAACTTCGCACCTACCCTAAATCCTACAGTGAGTTCAAGCATAGCCCCCATACGTATTCCACGGTTTGTTATACAAATGCTGTTCTAAAATTTAAGTTTGGGGTATATTTTGTATTATTTCAATCGTTTTGGGCGATAAGTCATTTCATTTGGATTTTGTTACCATTTCCTTCCTCACCTTTGGGCGGTATGTCGTTTTTTGGGCGTTATGACATCTTTCGATTTGGGCGTTATTGCCTTGGGCGTTAAGTCTACTTTTTTAGGCTGTAAGACTTTATTTGGGCATTATGACGCTTTTCAATTTTGGCATTGGGTTTTGGGCCTTAGTACTTCCCGCCAAAACACACAGAAAAAAGGTCATGACGCCCAAACTGTGTGTAATATCGCCCGAATTGACGTCATTTTTACAACAATAAATTATTCAGTGAATTTTTGAGTGTTATGACATTTTTGATTTGGGCGTTATTTCATTGGGAGTTAATACCTAACGCCCATATGTACATATGCATACAAGCGAGGAGAAGGAGTTCCTTCCTCATTGTAAGATTATTTCGGTTATTTTTGGTGAAAGTGCGAAGAAAGTTTTATAGTATTTGTATAAGAGCTAAGCACATTTAATTTTATATTGGCTGTCCCCCACTTCTTACGGATACAATGTGATGGTGAGAGATGTGGACGAGATTTAAACTTAAATACCCATGTGCCAGCTGGCTCCGGATCAAGTGCGGTGCGTTTGGTTGCCAGTTTATCGGCCTTATAGTTTGCGGGTATGTTTTTGTGACCGGGTACTCAGCAGAGTCTTATATTATGCTCCGAGCCAAAACTTGGGTTCTTCGCGACAGCATCTCGACAGAAATAGCCATAGTCTGGCTATCAATGAATTCAGTGAATGAATCAACTTAATATGTACATACCTTCAGGCGGTATAGCCTACATTGTGGCCTTCCGATGCGGAGTTGTCACTACCAAGACATTCGCTTGCAAGACACTGCTCTTGAATGATCTTGAAGGCTGATCGATTTTGAGCGATTAAACGAATCATTCTACTAGGAAAGTAAGGTTATTCTTATTGCGCCGGTCGAGCCAATACACGATATGCCTTGAACCTTCATATTGGTCTTAAGGCTGGTGACTTTTATTTGTGAAAAAAATATGCCAATTCAATGGCAAGTATAGGCATCACAGGCTTTCTGAGATCGTGCCCAACGGACGCCCTTATTGTCGTCCTACACCTACTACCATTTGACCTACAATACTGGTATTTTCATTGACAGCCAAGCCGCTATTAAAGTTATTGATTCGGTCACAAGTCACAACATCTTTCAAGCTGGATATGCAAAGCCAGGAGGAATTAAATCAGCTGGGGGTCCAGTGCAGGGTGACTCTCACCTGGGTCCCGGGTTATAGTATAATAAAACGACTTACTGGCGGAAGTTGTTAATATCCCGCTATGAGCCGTTAAGGGCAAATTTCAACACCACATTCTCAAGACGTCCATTCGAGCGTGAAATAAGCTTAGCAACTCTGTTATACCAAGGAAGATCTGGCCCGATTACAACAAACAGAAAACAAACGAGCTACTTACTTACTTACTTAAGGTGGCGCTACAGACCGGCGTGGTCCTGGGCCTCAACCAACAAGCGTCGCCAGCGATCTCGATCTTTTCCCAGCTGTCTCCAGTTTCGCACGCCAAGTTGGTTGAGGTCCCCTTCCACTTGCGTGCGCCACCTGAGTCGCGGTCTTCCTCTACTGCGCTGACCCTCGGGTGTGGATTCGAAGTGGAAACGAGCTACTACGCAGAGGTTTAAAGGATTTCTTTCAACTGCACTTATTCCGACATTGTTGAAAGCTTCCTCGATATTTAGAATAGCAGAAAGACTATATTCTCTATCATTTTTTTTTAAATAGTTTTGACAATTCCCGAGCGGTTTAGATACTTTTACCTTTTGTGTATGCATGCTGTGCCAGAGAGAATCTCAGCTTATGGCGAGTGTTTATGTCCGCCACATTTTGAAAGGATTTCAGAATAAATGTCAAATGTAAAGGCCAAACTCATAGGTCTATAGTCTTTAATAGTGTAATGGCTGACCTTACCAGCTTAGGGTATAAAACCAATATACCAATAATAACTTCTCGACAATTGGAAAAGAAAAACACAACTATTTATTTACTTTGCTGGAAGAATATTCGATAAAGAAAAATTTAAAGAATGTCCTAAAATATAATACGGATAATTTTCGAAGAGCCGCTAGCTTTCTTTCTGGACACTGCAGGCTAAGATATGCCTAGAGGAACCAACCAAGTGAGTGTGTAGCAGTTCTCTGTTACCACCATGATCCCTGAGGGCTTCAGAAACGCTTCGACAGGCGACAACCCAATTTTCATTATTGCCTAACCGGTTCTCGGCACAACAGATCTTAAAGGTCTCTTTGGTCTGTGATCTAGAAGCCCAGACAACAATTACGTGTTACATGTCTCTATATTAGGTTACTTATGAAAGGGTCTTGCTGTATGCCCCACTGTTTATGCATTGTGGACTTACATATGTACATATGTAGTTGAATTGTTGAATTTGGGGACTTATTTCGTCATGAAATCACCCCCCAATTTTAAGTATGAAATAAGTCCTTAAAAACCCATGAAATAAATCCCCAATTTTGGGCGTGAAAATAAAAAATTAAAAAAATTTATAATTTTAGTATTCCATGTTTTTCTTTAATCCAATTTATTCACATTTAAGAAAAAAATAGGAATTTTGCAATACTTTTTTAACAAAAAAAAAAAAACTATAAAAACGAGCTTGATCGATGGGAACAAGACAAGCCGTTTTCTTGAGCTGAGCTCTTTAATGAAGAAATGTATGCTTAAGACTAACTTAATGTTAATTCCTATTTTACGGCTCGAACTCTCTATCTTCATCTTCTCTAGACGATGATGATAGAAAGAAAAATGTGCGTAGGCGACCTTCTATTGCACACTGGGTGTTTTATAACAAACAGCAAGTGTAGCCAAGAATGAGCCTCTCTTTGAGTGATTGGGTATTAGAGATATTATACAGTGGCTCAGCCTAGGAAGGCAACATTTTATTATATAACAATATGCAGCGTTAAGCTCATTGTGTTTAAATTTTTCTCTGACTTTTGCCTTTCCAGTCACTTTTTGAATTTGTTCTCCTGGCGCCATTGAACAGTTCTTTTATTTCTTTTTAATCCTGAGTAGCTAACCAGTCCAGTTCTTCCATCCATAGTTTTTAGTTCTACAAGTGTTAGAGATTAATCGGATGGAACGTTTTTTTTTTCGTTCAGCAACTTGCATGTTATATTAAATAATTAAATCAAAACCTTTCATCTTAGGCATTGGCCCTCACCAGGGGTGCGTATTGTCGCCTCTCCTTTTCATTGGGCATACGGTTTGAACGTTGCAGCGCAGTCGTGGCGAGGAACGGTTCAAATTGGGAGACTTGAAGACAAGTCATCTGCTTTTCGCGGATGACTTGGTCTTCTTTACGTCCACCTAAACCGAACTTCAGCGTGCACTAGATGGGTTCGTAGCCATCTGTGCTGAAGCTGGGATGCAGCTAAACGTAAACAAGCCAGAGGTAATGATAATTTCCCGAATGCCTGTTCAATGCACTCTGCATATTAGTGGAGTCCCATTGAAACAGGTGGAGGGGTATAAGTATCTCGGGGTTCTATTCAGGAGTGGTGGAAGGGGCAATACTGAGTTATATATCCTGTAGGATTGGTCAGGCTGGAACAATTTTGTGACACCTTGGTCAATCTATTATCAGGAGGGCCGAGCTTGGCAACCGAGGTAAGCCATCGATCTTTAATTCAGTGTTTTTTCCGACTCTCACCTATGGTCATGAGGTTTGGGTAATGACCGAAAGAATAAGATCGCTAATACAAACCGCCGAAATAAGGTTTCGTTGTTGTATTACTATCGTAACTCGTCGAAGCATCTACTTCTTCGAACGGAAAGGTCCATGTTTCGATGGTTTTTACTCGGCTTCCAAAACGTATCATTAAATCCGTACCTTATGGTAGGCGTCTCCTGTGTAGACCATGATGAGACGGTTTGACCAAGTCCGATATCTCACCTTTAACCGTATGATTACATCTACTGATGTTTTAGAGTCGGTAGTGGAAGACCGAGGGGTGTGGAAGACCGAGGGGTGTGGAAGGTACACTTAGCACCCTAAACCCGCAACCCTTAAGGTGTATAATCGTGCCATTTCAGAATATGATGGTGAGGTTTTAGTACATATTAATCGTCAGTCAGTCTGTATTCGTAAAGCCCTGAAGGCTTTACCTAATGGCCGTAGAGGTCATTCTGGCTTTCTTTTTTTTTTTTTGTGTCATTGGTGAAGGCATGTCGTCGTGTTTAGTCTTTTTCAAACATTTAAGGTTTAAAGTGTATAAACATACATACATACGTCCTTGCTTGCGATGGGCCGATGCACGCAGATGACTTGATGCAAGGTCCGGATTATGGGTTTGTCATTTTTGGTAGGGTCCGGTAGGTAATCATCGTCAATCGCTTGCTTAAAGTTAAGTGGGTTAGTTTCTGCATGTGAGCGTCAATCGTTCCTTGAAATGGTCCAGTTGTTTTTATCGTCATCCGTTATCTGTTTTGATTGATGATCGGTTTTTATGAAATAAGAGGTGCTCTGTACCGTCCCTTCATACTTTCATATCGCATAGGTGAAGAAAAGGCCTGTCTGCACTCAACTCCTATATAAAGGGTTTTGCAATAGGGACGCTACAAAAGTAGAGCGACAGGGACAGCAAACGACCCCATATTTTTCTTGCGGTTTTTTGACATTTCTCTTCAGTAAGGTTTGCCATTTCATGATGGAAAGATATACGAGCCAACAACGAGTCGAAATTATTAAAATTTACTACCGAAATTCGAAGTCAGTGGCCTCAACGTTAAGAGCGCTACGTCCAATTTATGGTCGTCATAATCGTCCTAGCAGATCAACAATTTAGCGTCTAGTGGAAAAATTTGAATCCACAGGCACAGTACAAAATGTTCCCGTGCCAGTGAGACAAAGAAGTGCCCCTAGTGTCGAGAATATTGCTGCCGCTGAGGCTTCAGTTGCAGAAAGCCCAAATGTGTCTCTCACACGTCGTTCTCAAGCGTTGGGCATCTCTGTGACGTCGTTGTGGCGAATCTTGCGAAAAGATCTTGGCCTTCCTTACAAGATTAAATTGACGCAAGAGCTGAAGCCGCTTGACCACCAGAAGCGTCGTATGTTCGTGAGTTGGGCTGAGCAACAACTTGAAAATGGTTCGGATTTTCATCGAAAAATCATCTTCAGCGATGAGGCTCATTTCTGGCTGGATGGCTTCGTCAATAAACAAAATATGCGGTATTGGTCAGGCAGCAATCCACACGTACTCCATGAGTCATCATTGCATCCCGAAAAAATTACGGTTTGGTGTGGTTTATGGGCCGGCGGCGTCATTGGGCCGTACTTCTTCCGTGATGATCAAGACCGGCACGTTACTGCGAATGGGGATCGCTACCGTTCAATGATAACCGAATATTTTTGGCCCCAATTGGATGATATGGACTTGGAGGATATGTGGTTCCAACAGGACGGCGCCACAAGCCACACAGCGAATGTCACAATCAATTTATTGGAAACCAAGTTTGGAGGACGTGTTATCTCACGAAATGGTCCAGTCGCTTGGCCGCCTCGGTCGTGCGATTTGACGCCGTTAGACTATTTCCTGTGGAGCTACGTCAAGTCTATGGTCTATGCCAACAAGCCAGCGACGATTGATGAACTTCGTACGAATATCGAACGTGAAATTGCAGCAGTATCGGTCGATTTATGCTTGAAAACCGTCGAAAATTGGGTTCAGCGTCTGGACTTCTGCAAGCGTGCCCGTGGTGGCCATGCAAGAGAAATCGAGTTCCATACATAATGGCATCGAACGTACTTTCACAGGAATAAAGAAACTTCAGTTATATCTTTAATTGACAGTTTCACAATTTTTTTAGAAACACCCATTCTTGAAAAAATCGTGAAAGCGTGACCATTCATACATTCGTTTATCCTAAGAAACGAATTCTCAAGTAGTGATAAAATAACTGTGACAAAGTGGAGAAACTAAATGGAAAAGAGGATACAATGAAATAAAAGTTGCACTTATCGAGGTAACATTTTTGAAAAGCTGCGGTTACCATGTCAGCAATGATGAAAATTTAGGTGTTGCGATAACCGAGGAGTTGCGCATATCGAGAGTTGCGTTAATCGAGAACGTACTGTATATATGTATGTATATGTATGTACATATATAGATATACATACATATATATAAATAAATTTTTTAACGGAGTATGAGGTTAGCGTTTGCTATGATAGCGAACACAAATGGCATTAAAAATTTTTGAAAGTCGCGTCATGAGGACCTGTGCAATAGGTGGTATTTCTATGAAATCCACCTAAAACCCTGGGAGTCGGCAGGTATCTAAAGTTTGCGCAACTGGCCTATTAAGGACTCAACGTGTCAAATTTGTTTGGCTTTCATCAATTAAGTTCAGATGATTTATATTCAATTAGAGTTCATCTGTTACAGACTAAGATAACAAGACGTAAAAAGTTGATTTAAAAAAAAATAGCTGGCGCGACAGCTCGGGATGAGCCAAGGCCTTTCACTTTGTGCGTGTTACATTATACTCCCGGAGGGTTGTCATTCCCCAACGAGAGGTGGTGCCGCGAAAAATGCTCGGTGGACATGGCTGCGACTTGAACCCACGCCAATCGCTCAGCAGTCGCTCTAGCCACTGAGGCACGGCGACCACATTAATATGACCTCGAATATTTCGTGAAGCCTTCAAAGTTAATATACCTATGTATGATTCTTTACTCATAGCAAATTTGTTAGAAAAACCTAAAAATTATCTTCAGTTACCTGAAGCAATCTATTTTAGCGCGTCACTATATTGTACTTCTTTTTTCATTATACACTAACGATATCTGATACAGTTGCAAAACTCTTAATGCAGTCAAAGACTGAATGATTGATAAACTTCAAAAGGTGGTAGGTTCTCTAACTACCAAGTTTTAGATTCGTAAAAAGACTCTAAAATCTACGAGAGTTGTATCCTTCAGTTTTCGCAATACTTTGGGTTTGATGTTATTGATTCTTTATTCTAAGGCAGGGGAAATTATGATCAGTTCAGTCACCGCTTTGACCATAGTTTACGTGTCATGCATTGTACATGTACATATATTTTAAAGCTAAGCACGTAATTAGGAAAGGAAAACAAAGGAGGACTGTCAGCTTTCGTTCACATTAGCTTGCCTGAATCTTAAAAGCGGGATATTTTAGCCGTCTTGCAAAATATATTATAAAGAAATAAACAGTCATGAGGTATGTTTGTACTTGTCTAACAGGTGTTTAAATAGTCAAACTTTTGTCTTGTCTTTTAAACTAAAATCAAGCCAATAATTTATGATATTCGTTCACGCAGATACATAATGTGTAATCATATTTCTCATTATTTCAGCAAATTGGAAGATACATCCGTCGGGAAGAGACTCCTCTAATTTATGAGAATGGCAAAACAGTGAGTATATATAAGCTACTTTGGATTTAACGTTAAAAAAGACAAAAAACCCAAAATATATGTGTATACATAGCGACGCCGTAACAAAAAGCAGGCCAATGACAACATAAAGGACGAACCCAATACAGCCGCCGTCTTAAAACTCCACCAAGGATATAAAGCACACCCAAAAAAGGACCGAAGGGCTCCGTTATGCCCTGATAACATTTTGGTATCACCACAAGAAACGGGCAGCCATTCACCCACAAGCTCTAAAACAAACCATATCTACCAAACAGTTTCAAAAGAAAAAACATTAGAAAACGTCAGCAGAAAGGAAACATCGAAGGATAATAAACCGCTACCAAGTCTCTATCAGGAACATGCAAATAACGAAAACCTTGCTAGAACCACCGTCAAAGAACTCAGAACAGCTCATCCGAAACCGCTACAAACACCTGTCTACTTAGTGGAACTCAAGCAAAAGCAAAACGATCTCTTACCCAGGTATACGAAATCGGAAGCAAATAAGGTAGTAATTTTTGTTGGCGGAAAACAATCATCAAATCCAGAATCCCTCGAGGGATGGAAATCTAGTGGCTTTGTGGCAAAGCGAACAGCGAAAACACCACCTGAAGCCCAAGTTGAAGTTCACACGTATCCTTCAGGGCCATATGTCGGAGAACCTACCCTACCACTGCAACCGCAGGCAACCCCTGCAGCGGCGTCTGGTGTGACGTATTCCACGAACGATGTCGGCGGTGACAGTGGTGGTGTTAACACCAACAACGTACAAATAACAATGCACCAACAAAAGAAATACAAAACAAAAACCAAAATAAACACTCGACAGGATAATGAGGTTTTTATTCTCACTATTACAGAAACGCACACACATACATACATAACTGCACTCACCTACGGGTGCACTAACCACATACTCGTATTGCACTTATTTTCTACTTCACGTTTCTTTGAGTAGAACACTGCTTAGCATGGCTTTGGGTGGAGAAGACTTAAATTTTACCGTAGACGTTTTGTAGCTCTTCCCTTCTCCTCGTTCTAGTTATACTCGTATCTGAGAAGAAACTCCTTGTTACACTCAAGAGATGATAAATTTGCTAACTTTTGCTCGTCTTTTATCAATTTCAGTTGCAGGAGCAGCCCAACCATGTCGAGAAGAAGAAACCAACAACTGCTTGGGAACGGGATTCAGGTGTGCAAATCGAGGTAAGTTCATGTGGTGGGACAAATAATCCCTCGTAAGTTTTTGTGCATAGAAGAAAATGAGGATTATGAAGGAGTTTTTATAGTTAAAGGCTTTTCCATTTGTTTACAAGTTTGGAAGTGGATTTGAAAACATTGTAGCAATTTATGCTGAGAAAAAGATGGACGAAACTTGCGTTATTAAGGAAATCTTTCTGATAAACGGTTTATTTTTAATTATACATACATATATTGATTATTAATTAATTAAAGTAAATGCGAGGTTTACTTTTTTCAAAACGACTAATCAAAATTTTAGCATTTATTTGTAGCTACCCGTTCATGTGTAAAATAAGAAAATGTGACTATTTGACTATTTCCGTCTGATGCAAAAGAATCATCGCTGTACTTGTCGCTTTTGTTAGTGTTAGAATTTTGGCTGAATAAGAAAAATATGTTTTAGCACACTTTGTAACACCCCCGTCTCGTGGACTCGTGGAGTCGGAATTTCCATCAAGAAATGAATCTTGCAAGCAAAATTTCTCGTGGAGACGGGAAATTTCCCAACACTTCCGTCTGCATTTATTTCTTTCTCTTTCCAGGCAGATTTTTGACATTTGAGCTTTTGAAAGGTTGAGTGAATATGGCGGACTGGCGAATATCGTTTAGCAGATGTTCTTCCAAATTATGCAATTCTGTTTTTGCCAAAAATGGATTCACCTACAAACTATGTTTTCGTTTTTTCTCAGTTAGTTTCTCTATTTCTGCTAACGCTTTTGAGGCCTTTAAGGTACCTGACCACCTTATAAGTTTCAAAGAATCAATTTTTATTTTTTTGCATTTTCTTATTTTTCATACTTTTAAAAATCACCTCCAAAAAATTTTTTTTCCAAAATTCGAATTCTAACAGTGTGAAATAAGTGAAAGTGCTACTCTCAGTTCTTGGTCGAGTAGTAGCGAGTAAAAACTTTAAACGCGTTTTTCTCGAAACTACTTTTTTTCATATGGCGGACAGATTATCTCCGAAACTACTAAGCCGATTTCAATGAATTTGATCTTGTTTTCTTCATTGAGATGTTTTGTATGCTAATTTACCAAAAATTATTTATAACATTTTTTTTTAGTAAAGAATAGTGAAAAACCGGTATTTTTTCAATTTTTTTTTTAAACATCCACCATTTTTTTTTTTCGAGATTTTTGGCAAATTGTGGTAAATTGTCACGTAAGATTCCGTTTTTTGTTTTTGTTTCAAGTTTACCAATCCTGAGATAAACTGTCCGCCATGGGACACCATTTTTTTGAGGCCTCGACTTTGGCGCCTCCTGGATAGTGGTTAAGAAATGGAATTAAAAAAAATTCAATAAGTTTTGTGTTCTATAAACTTCAAATAAAACTTTAAAAAAAGAATCATTGTAATATCTAATACAGGGCCTGAGAAATTTTTGTTTGAAAATGTAGTATTTTTAAGCCTCCTAAGGTGGTCAGGTACCTTAAAGCAAAAATTATGGGTTGTTTCTTTCGCAGAGACATTTTCGGAATAAAATTTCTTGACGGAATTTGTCCAGCGAAGAAAAAAAGAAAAATTTCGAAAATGAAGACGTGAGGTAAACAACATACAAAAAAAATGTATTAGTGCTTTTGCAATTAACGACCTAGTTTTGACACGTTGTTACACGGAAAACAAACAGAAAATGACCAGTTGGATGTTTAAAGAAAGGCCTAAACGCTACGCCTACTTACGAAAAAAATGGTCCCCAGTTTGAGTTTCAGTGACTACTCCGCAAATACTCGCGTTGCGTGAATAACATCGTAAAGATATTTATTATACCCTGAGTGTGAGTGAATTATAATAAATAGTTTTATTCACGCCGTGATACCCAACCAAGATGCTTAAACTATTAATAAAAATGCTGTTTTCAAACGTATACCCAATTTAATCGATTATTTTGAACAAAGATTTGAGGTGCAGTCCAGTAAGATTATACATGCCATGCCGGTGTGCATATTGTGCACATTAAGACCCTTTGGTGTCTTCAAGAAGGATAATGTTGCATTTAGGTTTTCAGGTTAATGGAGAAAGAGTTTCTTACTGCCAATTTAATGTTCAAACATGCCAGAAGGTGTTAAATTTGACCCTTCAACAATAATTTTTTTTAAATGTTCATGTGAGTAAAGGGAGAGGTCTTTAACTTCAAGATGTACAATATAGAGATGAGTCAGAAATTGTGTAGAGCATTTTTTGATTCCCTACCCTATAAGATATATACTTACATACATACATGTAACGAATGTTTTTTAATAGAAAGATAGGAACCTATGTTTTTATTTTACATATATTGCAAAATAATGTCAGCGGAATTTTCTACAAGACAATTCAAAACGTTGTTCCATTTGTTGGAAAACTGATATAAAAAAAAAAAATTAAAAATTGGGGTCTTGTATTGACTATCAGATTTCAGCAATTTAAAAACAAGTTATAGATGACTTTCTTCAGTATTTACATATTAAACAACTTATGTATTATGAACTTAAGAGGTTTTTGGTAACCATATTTTTTTCAGGATAATAAAAATATTCAGTTTTTGCTTAATTTAATATTAAATAATTAATATTAATTTAATAATAATTTAATATTAATTTAATTATAAAATTTTAAATTTTTAATATATTTTTTTTAAATTTCTAACAAAAATATACAAATGTATGTACCTACATATTTCAAATAAAAGATAATCGGAAATGCTTTACCAACACTGTTTACTGTGTGGAAAAATGCAAACCTGAACTGAAAAGCATGTACATACATATGTACATATGTATTGACCATTTTTGGACAAATGAAGCATTTTTATAAACTTATTTACAAAATCTAACTGAAAAACAAAAAAGTGTTTCTTTGTTAGGAAAAATGACTGCAAGCAGACAAAGTAGAAAACCAAATCAAATTTTATAATCTCAAATACATCCCCAGACTGCTTTAGCTGAACTTTTTAGATGGTTCGTACTAAACTCGCTTTTTGTTTGTGTGGTTTTCAAACTGACCGCATCGCAATTACAGCTTTTCAGAATGTTTTTGGGTTTGGTGAAAGCTTTCTTGTATGTATTACAATTTTTCATCGTTGTTCGCATGCCTTTAGCCATTATTATATTTTATTCCCACAATATACTAGTAGCAAAATACATTTTGTCTGGGAGCTCTTTCACAGTTTTTCTCTGTGCTGCGTAAAATTTCCAGGTTGGTTAACCGCCTCCGTATCGTTCGTAGTCTTATCACCAATGCTTTCCTTAAGAGCATCTAAATAACTCCCTTAAGTTGAATTATAAATATAAGATAATCTTAAACGAAGACTATTCTGTTCCCGTCACATTTCAAAATAGGATACTTTCGATCCAAGAGATATTACAATTGAAGCTCCTAGTCGTGCTGAAGGTGGTGTTATGTTTGTCAGACCGAAATTATCTGACAGGAAAAGTATTGACATTGAAGTTTTTCGTAAGGATGATTCGTAAGTATACCTAGAGAAGCAATGGCTGTCCTGTCTAATTAAAATTTCCATGGTAGTACCCGCAAGATCATTCGAACTGCCATCGAAAGAAATGACTTTCTAAACAACTACATGGATAAAGATCGAAAGGAAATGGTAGTCGATGCCATGGAGGCAGCTTCCTACGAAGAAGGTAGTTACATTATTCGTGAGAATGAAGAAGGTTCCGAGATTTTTGTTTCGGAAGAAGGATATTACGATGTAATAAAATCAGGAAATATTGTTGGTACCATCGGTCCTGGCACCGTGTTCGGTGAAATAGCTATACTCTACAACGCCAAACGATCTGCATCTATCAAAGGTAAGGACAACCATTTTAATTAGTCATACGTAATTAACTGACGCATTTCCTTTTACCTATAGCTGCTACTAGGGCGAAGGTATGGAAAATCAATCGTGAAAAGTTTCGAAACATAATGCTCGTCTCAGGATACAAGGAAAAGGAAGAATATTTGCAGTTTCTTAGATCCTCACCGATACTCAAAGATTTATCGCATGAAGTTCTTGTTAAGTTAGTCGATCTCCTTAAGAGGGTGCGTGCATTCATTCGTCTTATTTCATACTGTCGTCCTTTTTACTTTATTTACTGTATTTAGCAGAGGTTTTATCCAGGAAACACTTGCATAGTGCGGGAGGGTGAGGTTGGTAATGAATTTTTCATCATAAGAGGTGGTACCGTAACAATAAAAAAACTTCAACCTGACGGCGCCGAAAGAATTGTGGCCCACAGAAAACGTGGTGACTATTTTGGCGAACATGCTATTCTCAATGCAGATGTTCGTCAAGCCAGTGTCTATGCGGATCCACCCGTTACGGAGTGTCTTAAATTGGACCGAGAGTTAGTTTGCTCCGGCATCGTTTGCAGTTTATATTTTTAAAACCAATATTTCATTATAGAACTGTTATAAGCTATCTTGGTACGATACCACAACTTCGGGAAAAACCCGAGGATAAGCCCATGGAACGAGTTTCAGCGGCTAGGAACTCTGAATATTATCGCGAATATGCTGACATTGAATTAGGTGATTTGAAAAAAATAGCCACACTAGGAGCAGGTGCTTTCGGACGAGTAGATTTAGTCACTCATACGTCGACTGGAAGAACATTTGCGCTGAAAATTCTGCGAAAAATCGACGTAATTAAGCAGGATCAGATTGAACATGTTTATAGCGAAAAACAAGTTATGATGATGTGCCGGGGGAGTCCATTTATTATACAGTAAGTATTTTTTTTCTTCTAATAACAAACAAAGGATAGATCGAAAGTTGTTAGTACTTAGCACCCCTTATATCAACTAGCCAATCTTTTTTTTAACATATTCGATACGTACATAACTGATGTACATAATGTGTTTCCTTTCTTGTCCGGTTGTCAAACTTTCTGTTATGCTAATCTTTAATTTTTGTAATTATAAGACGGTTTTACATCCAGCTTGAGCCAAATCGCTGCTTGCCTTTTTAATTAACCTATCTGAAGCCTGTTTTTTTTTTTTTTTTGATATGTCTGCTTTTTCTGAAATTTGATAAAGTGATCGACTACAGAATTTCCAAAGTTAATTTCAGAAGCTTTTTTTTCGCGTTCACTGAGAGTATGGAAATTTTAGGTTACCAATCCGCCTTAAATTAAACACGACCTAATGAATCCATAACTTTTTCTAATAGTTATGAAATCTATTTTTATTCCTCTTTCCATCAAAGGTCGATTAAGATTTTTGCTCGTCTAGAAAGAAAAATGCGGAGAAATGAAATATTCGACTGTTTCGGAAGGCAGACCACAGCAACGCTACGGGAACTTTAGCACTCTTTCTTAACTCAACAGTACAATTAATTCAACTTAACCATGCATAAAAAATACTTTTAGGTAGAGCTTAAATTGTATCATATAAATCCAGAATCTGTGGATCCATAATCCCATTAAAAAGATTTGCAGCTAAAGCTTCCATTGAATTATGTACCCTATCCTACAAAAACAGGGTTTTTCAATAAGAGTACTACAAAAGTTTTTTCAAATAAAACAAAAACGGTTTTGGATATCAATGAAATTCTTTATTCCTGTGAAAGTACGTTCGATGCCATTATGTATGGAACTCGATTTCTTTTGCATGGCCAATACGGGCACGCTTGCAGAAGTCCAGACGCTGAACCCAATTTTCGATGGTTTTCAAGCATAAATCGGCCGATACTGCTGCAATTTCACGTTCGATATTCGTACGAAGTTCATCAGTCGTCGCTGGCTTGTTGGCATAGACCATAGACTTGACGTAGCTCCACAGGAAATAGTCTAACGGCGTCAAATCGCACGACCGAGGCGGCCAAGCGACTGGACCATTTCGTGAGATAACACGTTCTCCAAACTTGGTTTCCAATAAATTGATTGTGACATTCGCTGTGTGGCTTGTGGCGCCGTCCTGTTGGAACCACATGTCCTCCAAGTCCATATCATCCAATTGGGGCCAAAAATATTCGGTTATCATTGAACGGTAGCGATCCCCATTCACAGTAACGTGCCGGTCTTGATCATCACGGAAGAAGTACGGCCCAATGACGCCGCCGGCCCATAAACCACACCAAACCGTAATTTTTTCGGGATGCAATGATGACTCATGGAGTACGTGTGGATTGCTGCCTGACCAATACCGCATATTTTGTTTATTGACGAAGCCATCCAGCCAGAAATGAGCCTCATCGCTGAAGATGATTTTTCGATGAAAATCCGAATCATTTTCAAGTTGTTGCTCAGCCCAATTCACGAACATACGACGCTTCTGGTGGTCAAGCGGCTTCAGTTCTTGCGTCAATTTAATCTTGTAAGGATGTAGGCCAAGATCTTTTCGCAAAATTCGCCACAACGACGTCACAGAGATGCCCAACGCTTGAGAACGACGTGTGAGAGACACATTTGGGCTTTCTGCAACTGAAGCCTCAGCGGCAGCAATATTCTCGACACTACGGGCACTTCTTTGTCTCACTTGCACGGGAACATTTTGTACTGTGCCTGTGGATTCAAATTTTTCCACTAGACGCTAAATTGTTGATCTGCTAGGACGATTATGACGACCATAAATTGGACGTAGCGCTCTTAACGTTGAGGCCACTGACTCCGAATTTCGGTAGTAAATTTTAATAATTTCGACTCGTTGTTGGCTCGTATATCTTTCCATCATGAAATGGCAAACCTTACTGAAGAGAAATGTCAAAAAACCGCAAGAAAAATATGGCGTCGTTTGCTGTCCCTGTCGCTCTACTTTTGTAGCGTCCCTATTGAAAAACCCTTTACCTATGTACAATGATGTATCTTACGCTCTTCAAAATTTCCAGTATCACTAAGGACCTTACTCTGATCAAAGATAATATAATACCAAGATAGCGCAACTGCTACTCTAGATTGAAGAAAAATAAAAAGCTCTTACAGACGCGGGCGGTCGGGGACAGGAGATGATCTGATCATTATTCACAGAAAGGAAAGCTCTTTTCCTTTTTTTCAGATTGCTCAACCGAATGATTTAGCAAAATTCATCCCTAGCCACATTAACGCTGCCGAAAATATTTTCCACCACATGTGCAATAAATGTAATATTCCACTCGTGTTAGTTTTTCTCTTTTTTTTTTGTTTAATGTGCCAAAAGTAAACAAAAATGTATTTATGCAACTGCAGCTAAACATTACTTGTTTGAGTTCTCTCCCTAACATTTATATTTATTGAAATACACTGAAGTGGAAAATAAATAATCTACTTTACGGAACATGTCAAATATTCTTACGCTGATGGTGACGCTGAAAACGAGTTTCTGTTCACCTTTTGACTTCCCCTTTTTTTATTTTGCGAAAATGGAATTCATATTCAAAAGGAAAAAAAACAACAAATACGATAAAGCTCTGTGAGCGAAAAACCTTTTGAGAGCAAAAAGATATTGAGAAGCTTGGGGTCGTGTTATAGAACCCCACCATACAAAAATGTCCGTAAAAAATTTTGATTGGCGTACACTATCTTGGTATTATATGATCTTTGCTTTGATCTAAATACTTCCCAGAAATCAAAATTACATAACCTTGCCTATAGCCTGAGAGCTAGCCAAAGACCCAGATTTGTACAAATCGTTTGATGCTCTACATAAACTAGTTTTTTTTACTCCAGATTCAGTCAGAGAGACTGGACCTTCTCTATTTTGCTGCTAGAAATTCGTTCTCTGAAGTGGAAAGAGACATACCCAACAGAAAAGATCTAATGAAAGCTTTAATCGATGCAACTGTTTCTTTCAGAAGGCACTGACTTCTGACTATATCAATTATGACTCTGGGATTATTTTAATAGAGATTCATAAACTAATAGGAATATGTAGTAGCTTGTGTGCTCTTCCAGGTTTCTCTAAACACACATTTTTCACATGCGGATTAATCAATGTTTGGATTATAGACGAGAATTTGTCATGAAGCGCTTGTTTACGTACCGGAAACTAAGGGCTTCTACCCTAAGTTTCTCTCCAGTAACAAATCCGCAATGAAATAAGTGCTGCTTTTGTAAAAATCACCGTAATAAATGTGGCTGTTTTTCCTCCGATTTGTGTGTGGCTCATCCCATCGTTCTTCTTGGATGGCAGTAATACTTTCTTTACAGCAGTTGTACGCAGTTTATTAACGGAAATAACATTAGACGTGCAGATTCGCAGGTCGTTGTCGTTGTTTCGTTTTGCAGGTATTGTGCGTCGTTCAGGCTTACTATTGAAAAGAATATTTCGAGTCCAGTTTTCAGTTTTGCTCCGTATAAGATTGGTTAGTCAGTGCAAGCCTCGCCAAATCTTTTTCCGAAAGAGCTATTTAATACATTTACAACTTTAAATAAAAATTCAGCTCTGTTTAAGAAAAAACAAAAATTCAGGTAGTTGACATTTTTTTATTTACTTCATGTTTTTATTTCAAAACGTGCCTGAACGCTATGGTCTCTTCCTTCCTGTACGTGAACAGCGAAAAGATATTATCAGCAGCGTTATTATTTGCTTCGTTATGAAACCGAAACAACTACAAAGGAGAACAAAAACGATGTCATATTAAATTACTTAATTCCATTTTCCCTTTTTAGACTGTACAAAACATTCCGCAACGACAAATTCGTATACTTCCTGATGGAAGCTTGTCTTGGAGGCGATGTCTGGACAATAATGTCCAAACGGAAATATTTCGATGAAAAGACTGCTCGCTTCATAGCTGGATGTGTAGTGGAGGCATTCGAATTCTTACACAGCCAAAACATCATATACCGTGATCTGAAACCAGAGAATCTTATGTTGAACAATGACGGATATTGTAAGCTGGTGAGTACAGTACCTCCATGTTTGGACCAAGATAATTATTTTTTTTTTTCTACAACTTTCTTAGGTTGATTTTGGTTTTGCCAAAAGAATTCTAGAGAATCACAAAACAAACACTTTTGCTGGTACACCCGAGTACTTGGCTCCTGAAATCATTTTGGACAGAGGACATGACAAATCAGCTGACTACTGGGCTCTGGGAATACTTATATTCGAATTACTCGTTGGCAAATCACCATTTCGCGGTCAGAGCCAAATCAAAATCTTTCAACAGATTCTGAATGGAATCGATGTCATACCAATGCCATCGAGAATACCAAAAACCGCACAGGGTCTCATCAAGCACCTGTGCAAACAGATGCCTGCTGAGCGCTTGGGTTACCAGCGGAAGGGTATTCTAGACATTAAACGACACAGGTGAGTGTGTGGGAGGATTGTTTTGCATTTTTTAATTTCCGCTGTGGTCAGGTGGATCCGAAATAAAATAAAAACAGAAATTCATTTATTGTATTTACTACCGACAGTTGGTTCGATGGTTTCGATTGGAAAAGGCTGAAAGCGAAAACCTTGCCGTCGCCGATTAAGCGCCCAATCAGCAGTAACATGGATTTGCAATACTTTGTGCCATGCTGCGGAGACAACGATGAGCCTCCTGATGAGACCAGTGGCTGGGACATTGATTTCTGATCGATGGTGCTTTGTGTTGTAAAATATTTTGTCTCTTAAAACTCAAGGTCTGAAATAAATGTTAATTACACGTTTTATCAAAGAGTTTTTTTTTTCCTTTTTTTAATTATCACACTTTTAGGAGTAATTTTCATTGTCCTCGCCCAAAGGTACGCATATGTAATTAATTTACGTAGAAGAGCTCTCATATGGGAAATGACGAGCCCTGTGTAAATAACGTCCCGGCACTTGTCAGTCTGTTTTTACAAGTGTAACGGGGCTGGTGAACCGGAAATGCCCCAAGGGCGAGTGGGTATTCTGAATGAACAAGTGTCACATTAATTAAAGATTAACACACAAATATTCGATTTTGCCTGGTTATGCAGTTTTTTTTATATTTTGCATCTGAATTTAATTTATTATTAATAATGTTATGCTTATCCTTAATTGCTTACATGATGTAAATAAATTTGTATGGTTAACTTATTCAAATGAAGTTAGCAAGAACAAAGTTTTTGCCACGGTTTTTTTTAAATCAATTTGTTGTTCATTAAAAATTGGACAGTAATTAAATTAATTTATTTTCATAAAAGAAAAAAAAAAGCAACAATTGTGCATTAAAATTGCGTCATTTAAAAAATCCATAGTATAGATCCCACATCAGAATCACCTGGGTAATATGCGTAAAAACAAATGGATTTCCATTGAACAGGGTTTAACGTGAAGCATTATCGCTTTTACACTTGATGAGTTTGTTTATTCTGATATTACACATATGTATGGGTGTACGCTGTTAACACGATAAATCTAAAGTAGTTTGGTAGGAAATAACAGCCATACTTGCCATTCGTTATTAAAACGAATTTAGCACACCCATATACGAGAATGTTTTTCTTCATTTTCGAACAAAATTTAAGCAAGTAATTTAGCGGTATTGCTTCATGCTTGTTCATGACCATAATGCAAGGACAGTCAAGTGCATTGAGCAATCTTTACTCAATCTTCGGAACGACGATTAGTATCATGTTGAATTGAATTGTGGCACAAAATAATAAGAGAATCTCATTGCAAAGTGGTATGCAATGGCATTGGAAGGCAAAGCGTGGTTCCGAAATTTTTGTAGAAAATGTACCCAACAAATATACCGGAATCAAACAAAAAAAATATTGCGTAAATAAAAAAGTCATCATTCTGCATATGGCGTCTTATGTCATCGCGACTTTAATATCTGCGAAGTAAACAAGATCGTTATTTTTGTCAGTCGCTGGTTTTGGCTCAACGTAAATTTCGTCACCGATTCCTTGGACGTAAGACAGCAACCGGGCAAACACTGCTCAACACGTGACAGAAGCAAACGTGGCAGACCGCGGAACAGCCGTTCGGTCGAGAATATACAGTGCTTGCGGATGTCCAAACATTAACAAGACGATGGGCTACGCAATGAGGCATCAATAGACGGGCTTTACACTACAGGTTTGGGTACGATAGCTAGCCTTTCTCTCCAGAATGTCCAGATGAAAAGGAAGATGCGGAGCGCGCAATGTTCCATTGCAAGCGCTTTGCAGAGTGAAGAGTAAACCTGCTAAGCATGCAGCGTCTCATAAGATATTTACATGATGGGGTCGGAGGGCGACTGGTTGGAAATTTGTTCCTTCAT
This sequence comes from Matsumyia berberina, assembly GCA_917880715.2. NCBI lineage: Eukaryota > Metazoa > Arthropoda > Insecta > Diptera > Syrphidae > Matsumyia > Matsumyia berberina. The sequence goes on from OU862870.1 coordinate 95,163,464, forward strand.
GATAAGCATGCACAACAAACTAAGAAGAATCGAAAGACTAAGAAGAGCTGAAACCACAGACCCAGATAAAAGGAGTCCCGCAAGGATCTATCCTTGGATCAATTCTATTCTCAACGTATGTACATCAATGACCTTCCAAATGCTGTACAGTATTGCAATGATCATTTATTTGGCGACGATGTGCAATTGTATCTTGTCTTTCCAGCAAGCCAAACCAATTCATCTGTCTTTCATATGTACTATGACCTGCATAAAATTTGCAAGCTGGACACCTCTAAACGGCCTGTCTTTGAACGGCTGGACATCTTAGTGCTTTATTATTCAAAAAAATAAAATTGATACATCTATCTTCCGTAGTATAAATCTTGGTTTAACGCCATTGAAATACGATGATAATGTTCAAAATCTTGGCGTAGAGTTTGACCGCACTTTGAAGTGGGATGAACATATAGAGTTTTTCAATAAGGACATAACATATTTAAATGAAACACATATTAAAAAACATATCGGGCCGAAATGTATTCCAGGTGTAGCGAGCACGTTTGCAGCGATCGATTCTTTGGAGCCAATTTTCCATCACTCTTCCACACAGAGATTCCCAATTTCTGTGAAAGGCGTGGATTCCACTTATTTGGCTCATTTTGAACTGAAGCACTTACGACTGCGATCGAAAATCGGTACGTCGACCGGTGCGTTGTCTCACTGGCATAGGAACATTCAATTGTGAATATGTTGACTCGAAATTGGAAGAAATTGGACTTAGAATTTCGGTAGTAATCTATATCTATACTTCTATACTAATATTATAAATGCGAAAAGGGTCTCTGTCTGCTACGTTTTCACGGCTAAACTGCTAAACCGATTTCGATTAATTTTGGTACGAAGATAGCATAAGCCTAGGGAGTGAACATAGGCTAAAATTTTCGAAAAAAAAACCACTTTTTTGAGTAATTTTACAAGGAACTCGAAAAAACTTACTTAGGCAAACGTGTAGATATTTATTTATTTATTTTATTTTAAGAAAAACAATTTACAAAGGTCAATTTATAAACTATTTTACATTGAAGACTTCCGGGCAGCAAGACCATTTGAAGTCGTTTTTAGAATATATTTATAGTTTTACAATTTTTTTTTTTTTTTTTTTTTTAGTTAAATGTCATTAAATGTGTTGTGGCTTGCTTGATGTGCTGTATTGATTTAGGGTTGTTTGGATCTAATAATTCAGCGAGTTGTTGTGCATTGCTTGGATACAAGCCGCCGTCTTTAGTTATTCTGGATACCGGACAGGAAACTAAAGTGTGCCAAACTGATAGTTCCACATTACAAAAATCGCATTTTTGTGGATCCCCTTTGGTGTAGTAGTGTCTACTGGTGAAAAGCGTTTTCCCCAGCCTAATGCGTAATAGTTTAATGCAGTTTTCCCTGGTTAGATTTGAACTGTATGGACTACGTATATGATGGGTCTGGTATGTACGCAAAAATGTTTGGCTATTTTCCCACGAGGTAGATATTTATTTACTCTACAAATAATCCTTAAATTATGTATAGCCATGGGGCACTTTCTTTAAAATAACTACTTATGGTCGATTTCATTAGAATACAAGTTCTTACGAAGACTGACTCATCAACGCCCAGCCCAAACTTTGGACCTAGAAATTTTGCACGGAGGTTCCCTTTATGATGTATACAAGAAATAAAAAAGGACATTTCGAAATTCGGCTTCTACAGAGTGTTACAGGGTGTTCAATTTTCTAGAGCAGAAATAATAAAACACGTGTTTTGTCGTTTTTCAAAATTATCACTGTGCGCTAAGAAAGATACAGGGGGTTAAACTTTGGCGATTTATAGTAATGCGCAACAGTAGTCAGCGGCACATATCGTTTCGTGGTCGTGTGTTGTTTTTGTTTTGCCCAGCTGTACATTCATTTCTTTGTTGCTGTTTTTCTTCATTCATCAAGATAGACGCTCCGATAGGGCGTTTTGCTGGTTGCTTCAGACAGACCACGCAGCCTGTTGTCCCACTGGGGATATGGCAAATGAAGTGAAGACCTGTCTCAAGTCATCCATCTGATCCATCGCCTTATATCAAAGTCCTGTTGAGAGATTGGTTTGACTGGTAAAAAATAATGTACCTAAACGTTGATCAGCCATGAACCTCAACATGGCTGAGCTATTTCAGAACTATTTCCACTCAAATAAACGTCTCAGCCAACATAAAGAATATAAAGTATGAATCTCTGGACTCGGAAATGAAACTCGCGGATGCTATACCTGAAGAGTTATTGCACACTTTCGATCCACCAAAAAACCCAATCTAAATCTTCTAAAACTGTGCAAATGAAAACTTTGTAGAACCACGTTATGGAATCAAGGATTTTCACAGGAGTCAATCAGAGAAAAAACGTCTTCATGCCCCGCATTTATCTGATTCCATCAGACTACCACTTTGAGTTCAAATGTCTGTAATTTTCCGTTGAGGTTTGATACGCCATGAACATCAATAAAGTGCATGAACCGAATTTTAAAACTGATAATGTGGATCTGAGGAGTGACTGTTTCTCCCATAGCACAGTCAGAGCCAATTCACCTGACAGCCTGGTCATCCTTGAGCCAAAAAGAAAAACCGGTTTACAGGGACGCCTTTAAAAATTAATATGAGTAATTGAGAGTCTTTATTTACTCATCAATGTCTCGAAACCTGGGGAATAATATAGGGAATAATATGTCTTTAGTGAAAACGGGGGTTTATACTTGCCTACGATCATTGTGTTTTTAACAGTGATACACACCAATTATGACAAGACTTGTGCTGCTTAAAACACCAATTATACCTGTGATTTTGTATAGATGTGAGCTTTTCTTTCAACGTGATTTTGAATCTAATCGAAAACTTAATGTAGCATTCAATAACGCTGTTCGTTATGATAAGATAACTATATCACATTCAGATCAGTTTTGTTCTTTCAAAAAATTGAGAAGTCAAAAGAACATTCGTATTTATACAGTAAACTGCAACTCACAAGTGTTGTCACTCCCTTCTCGAAAACAATTCTTTCCCATCACCGATAATGCCTGGAATCAATTACCATCGCATTTAAGGAGAAGCTTTGGCATGGGAAATTTTCACTGGATTCTGTTTGATGTTATTGGGGATAGAGAAGTAATATAAAAAATTGGCAATTGAACTACATAGGTAACGAAGATAAATATTGTGTGTTTTTATTTGTTATTTACTATGTACACTAACATAGTCTAAATGACTATGAATTTCATTAACCCTTTAATGCATACTGTTGCATATCTGCATCATACTATTATATGTGCTCTCATAAGAGAACAGAAACCGTTATCTATTTGATTTTTGTCTTGTTCGCTCCATGACTGTTTTAACGATCATTTTCAATTCCTGGAAATGGTGTGTGGATAAGTTTTAAAGCAAAAAATCAAAGTTGAAGTCACAAAACCGAGTGCAATCAAAGTGAACACATCTTGTCTGTTTTGTTTATTAAAAAGTGCAATAATTAAGTGTTTTAGTTCATGTAAGTAATTTTTTTATTGTTTCTTATATATGCAGTTTGATATCTGCATACAAATAATATATATATAATAGGTAAAAATAGGTTTTTTCTTTGTATTTTATGTATGATGCATATCTGCAACATTATGCATTTGCGGTATGTTAAACATGGCTTTTGGACATGAGAACTACGTACTATATCTAGAGCCTTTTTTCGTTTTTCAGCATGCCGAAAATTTTGTCCGATAGGGAAACTAGAACAAATTTTGGATCAATGGGTGGAGAGCGAGGATGATTTTGAGAGTAATGGTCCTCTTGTGCATATGTTAGATGCAGAAGATTTTGTTACAAACACAAGCCAGGACGCTATAGAAGAAGACGGAGATAATGAATTGGTGGACCTTGATAGTTTCCCTCTTCATATTTTAAAGGATAAACAAGAGCAATCCACTTCATCCGCATGCCAACGAGATTTTAAAAGGGAAATTACGGAGCTAAAGGAAAAATATAAGCGAATTATTTGGAAGCGTAATAATTTCCAGTTTAATGAAGGACTATACTTATTTAAAGGTATGGCTTCATTACCTGATGATGTTTTGCAACTATCGACACCATTGAGCTATTTTGATTACTTTTTTTCCGGTGAATTGATTGATAATATAGTAGCAGAATCAAATCGGTATTCTATTGATATTTCTCCAGAACGTCCTGCATTATTAACAAGCGCTCATATAAGAAAGTATCTGGGAATATGCATTCTTATGTCCGTCATTCAAATTTCAAATATTCGGCGATATTGGGCTCCAATTACTGGTAATGACACAATAATAGGTACCATGACAATCAATGAATTCGAAAGGATTTGCAGGTACTTGCATTTTAATAAAAATAGCGACATGTTGCCCAAAGACTGTCCAGATCACGACAGGCTTCACAAGATACGGCCTATAGTTAATTATCTTGTCAAACAATTTTTATCTATCCCTCGCGAAGAATGTTTATCTCTTGATGAGCAGATATGTGCAACAAAGGCAAATAGCTGGGGGTATAAATTATTTGTTTTAAGTGGTGTGTCGGGATTTACTTATAAATTCGAAATTTATACTGGCAAGGAACATGTTGATGCAATTTTACCAACGGAGTCAAACTTAGGTGCTTGTGCTAATGTTGTTATAAGATTGGCTCGAAGTATACCAGTAAATGTTGGCCACAAGCTTTATTTCGACAACTACTACACTACCGTTCCTTTGGCTGTTGAATTAGCAAAGAAAGGTATATACACTGTTGGAACTATTCGGCGCAACAGATTGACGAATTGCAAGCTTCCGGAAGACAAACAAATGTCCAAGGAACTTCGCGGAAAATCTTTTGAATTTTTCGCAAACATCGACAACATTGACATTTGCACGCTTTGCTGGAAAGACAATAAACCTGTAAACTTGTTGTCTACATTCGTCGGCGCACGGTTAACGGTTGGAACGGTTAAAAGATACGATAAGGCCAAATCACAGCACCTTAACGTAGATTGTCCAAACATTGTAAAGCAATACAATAAACATATGGGTGGCGTTGACCTAACTGACAGTTTAATTGGACGAGGTAGAATTAAAATGAAATCCCGCAAATGGTATATGCGGATCTTTTACCATTTGGTCGATATCACTGTCGTAAACGCATGGATATTGTACAAAAAAAATTGTGACATTCGCAATGACGTCCCAATCAGTCTTTCCGAATTTCGGATAGATTTAGGTGAATCTCTTTGCCGAAGTGGAACTTCGCTTCAAAAAATAAGAGGAAGGCCATTCGGCTCACCATGGCCTTCAAGAACGCAAAAGGAAGTTTCCAAAGTCCCATGTTCCATCGACTGATATAAGAAAAGACGAAATCTCGCATTGGCCAGTCTATATGGAAAAGAGACTACGGTGCAAGCTACCAAATTGTAATGGCTACACATATGTGAAATGTGAAAAATGTGACACAGCCCTGTGTTTTAACAAAAGCAATAATTGTAACAAGGATTTTCATTCTTAAGTTGCAATGTGCACTTTTCTCACTTCTTATGTTTTGAAATTACAATACATACCTACATATATGTTTGTTTTAAAAGTACAACTTGAAATAACTATGTATGTATAAATTAATACTCATATATTATCCGCTTTTTTTACATTACATACTCGACACATATGTACATATGTTCATTTTTTCATGAAAATTAATTATTATTTATGTTAATACGTTTCTTTTAATTTGTTTGTAATGTTTGTTTTATTATATTGTATTGAATTTTTCCAATAATAGATAAAACCGTTTTAGTTCGTTAAAAAATAATTTAGTTTTCATTTAAATAAACTCATAATTGTTTATACACCGTAAATGCATAGCGTTGCATATCTGCATCATAGTGAAAACCTGATTTTCCGGAAAAACGAATGGGAAGATTTTTTTTATATATTTTTTTTCGAGTTTAGATTATTTTTTTACATAACATATATTTAATTCGTTAAAAATAAAAAAATCATGCATTAAAGGGTTAATCAAATGTAAATTATTACGAATTATGTTTTATCAATTGTGGAAACAACACAAATTTATAAGGATTGTTTTTTTGTTTGTTAAGTTTCTAAGTTAAAAAATAAAATGAAATAAAATGATCGATCCAATGGAACAAAATTCAGACGCCTAAAACTAAATAAACACATGTTACCAGCAAAAAAAATATTCTTTTTATTAACAAACAAAGTTACTGCCTCAAGAGATCGAGTGAGGACTTTTGCGGCATCTTGTTGTAGGAAAATATTTAGAACGATACTAAAGGGTTTTGCAATAGGGACGCTACAAAAGTAGAGCGACAGGGACAGCAAACGACGCTATATTTTTCTTCCGGTTTTTTGACATTTCTCTTCAGTAAGGTTTGCCATTTCATGATGGAAAAATATACGAGCCAACAACGAGTCGAAATTATTAAAATTTACTACCGAAATTCGGAGTCAGTGGCCTCAACGTTAAGAGCGCTACGTCCAATTTATGGTCGTCATAATCGTCCTAGCAGATCAACAATTGAGCGTCTAGTGGAAAAATTTGAATCCATAGGTACAGTACAAAATGTTCCCGTGCAAGTGAGACAAAGAAGTGCCCGTAGTGTCGAGAATATTGCTGCCGCTGAGGCTTCAGTTGCAGAAAGCCCAAATGTGTCTCTCACACGTCGTTCTCAAGCGTTGGGCATCTCTGTGACGTCGTTGTGGCGAATTTTACGAAAAGATCTTGGCCTACATCCTTACAAGATTAAATTGACGCAAGAACTGAAGCCGCTTGATCACCAGAAGCGTCGTATGTTCGTGAATTGGGCTGAGCAACAACTTGAAAATGATTCGGATTTTCATCGAAAAATCATCTTCAGCGATGAGGCTCATTTCTGGCTGGATGGCTTCGTCAATAAACAAAATATGCGGTATTAGTCAGGCAGCAATCCACAAGTACTCCATGAGTCATCATTGCATCCCGAAAAAATTACGGTTTGGTGTGGTTTATGGGCCGGCGGCGTCATTGGGCCGTACTTCTTCCGTGATGATCAAGACCGGCACGTTACTGTGAATGGGGATCGCTACCGTTCAATGATAACCGAATATTTTTGACCCCAATTAGATGATATGGACTTGAAGGACATGTGGTTCCAACAGGACGGCGCCACAAGCCACACAGCGAATGTCACAATCAATTTATTGGAAACCAAGTTTGGAGGACGTGTTATCTCACGAAATGGTCCAGTCGCTTGGCCGCCTCGGTCGTGCGATTTGACGCCGTTAGACTATTTCCTGTGGGGCTACGTCAAGTCTATGGACTATGCCAACAAGCCAGCGACGATTGATGAACTTCGTACGAATATCGAACGTGAAATTGCAGCAGTATCGGCCGATTTATGCTTGAAAACCGTCGAAAATTGGGTTCAGCGTCTGGACTTCTGCAAGCGTGCCCGTGGTGGCCATGCAAAAGAAATCGAGTTCCATACATAATGGCATCGAACGTACTTTCACAGGAATAAAGAATTTCATTGATATCCAAAACCGTTTTTGTTTTATTTAAAAAAACTTTTGTAGCGCTCTTATTGCAAAACCCTGTATAATTGGACAAATATGCACATACGAAACCAAAGCAAAAATGACGACTACTCAACTGGCTTCCAAGAAAGGACTTTAAGTGTTCAATGAACTAAACATGATAAGTAAATAAAGGAATAATAAAACGTATTTTGAGTAATGGGACACATTTTGAAATGTCAACAGTCAGCGAAAAAATAACTGGCTAAGAGAATTCCACAAGATGCTTAAACAAAAAAGGCCCAGTAACGTGATAAGTTTAATTAACTGAACTCTATTTAATTTGGTTTAACTTTAATACTGCTCATACTTTAATATTTTTATCTAAGGTGAATCTGAGTTTAACACGCTGGTGTTTTCTTCAATATTGTACATTTTATTTATTTATTTACACTTTACTTACTTAATATTATAAATGCGAAAGTGTCTCTGTCTGCTACGTTTTCACGGCTAAACCGCTGAATCGATTTCGATGAAATTTAGTACGGAGATAGCCTAAGCCTAGGAAATGAACAAATTTTCTCACTGCCATGCCCATTTTTCGAAGAACGCACTTTTTGAGGAACTCGAAAAAACTTACATACTTAAGCAAACGCGTAGATATTCATTTACTCTACAAATAATCCTTACATTATGAATACCCACCCACTTTTCTTAAAATAACTGTGCTTTTGTCGATTTCCTTCTATCAGTTTCTACGAACACTAACTCATCAACGCCCAGCCCAAACCCTTGAACCTAGAAAGCTTAAATATTGCACAGAGGTTCCCTTTATGATGTATACCAGAAATAATTTCGAAATTTGGCTTCTACAAGGTGTTAGGAGTTCAAGTTTGCATGAAAACATTTTTTTTTTAAATTGGGTTTTGGAATTGATATTTGGTGGGTATATTTTATTAACAGAAATAATAAAACACGTATTTTACCGTTTTTCAAAATTATAACTATGGGCTAAGATACAGGAGGTTAAAGTTTGGCCATTTATAGTAATGCCCAACCGTAGTCAGCGGCTCATATCGTTTCGTGATCGTGTATTGTTCGTGTATTGATTTGTTTTGTACAATCGAACCCGCTTAAATGAAATGGAGAAAAAACTTAGTGTAAATTTCAATTAACCGGATTTTTCATTTAAGCGGACTTCGGATAACTGAATAAAAATTTCATTTAAACGGATTTTGGCTAACAGAAATATATTTCATTTAAGCAAATCTGGAATATATTCTTAATAAACAAGAACAAGTGAAACCAGTTATCGAAAGAAAATTAATCCATTTATTTATAAAATAAAAGAAAAAAACAAGAAACAAACATAACATAACGAAGGTAAAGACATGGTAAATGATCAAATAAATGGAAGAAGCATTTTTTTTATGATACATTTTCATTTTTTCATTTAAGCGAAACTTTTTCTATGAAGGTTTATACATTTTTAAAGGATTTTTTGTTTCAGTTAACCGAGTTTTTACTTAAGCAGGTTTCAATTAAGCGGAGTAGATTGTAAGAATTTTGTGAAAAGTGCACAGGGACGGATTAAATTTTTCAAATAAACGGGTTTTTCAATTAAACGGGTTTTAAATAAGCGGGTTCAACTACAAGGGTAGTTTTTTTCAATTTTCTTTGCTGCTATTTTCTTCACTCAGCACGATATCTATGTACAATACCTATATACATATGTACATATATGATGGAAATATTTTTGTTGTTCTCGGATTTACTTGAAACTTAGCACAAATATTCTACAATACATAACCCAACTATTTTGCAAAAGTTTGTGGGAAATCATATACGCATGTATGTACGTATGTATGTTCTTGATCAATCTGTTGTGGGCCACAACTAGGAGAGAAAGGAATACTGCCGTTGCTTCCTCAGGTACTGTAGCTACCTTGATTAAAGAAGACATGGCGGGTCACTCTACCTTCTCAAAACATTTCAACCTAAGTCATTCTGAGTCTACACTTTGTATCATCTCAAGGCAAAATGACTTGGATCAGGTGCTTCGGGAAGCTAAAGGTATAGTATGGGATGAGTGTGCCATGGATCATAAAAAGGTATTGAAGACCGTAATAGGACGATCCAGTGCTTTTAGCTGGTGGCTTCAGACAGACCAAGGAGCCTGTTTTCCCACGGGGGAGACGGCAAATGAAGTGAAGGCCTGCCTCAAGTCATCCATCTGAAAGCCTTATTTCAAAGTCCTGTCCTTAAGAGTTAACATACATTCATGTCCATCTTCAACGTGACTTGAAGGCAGAGGAGTTTTCTAACTTATTTCTTGATATTGGTGATGGAAAGAGGAGGAAAGAATAAATAAACAGAGTTCCACATGCGATGTTATGGGAGATTTGATAATTTTGACTGGCAGAATATAATGTACCGAAACATTCATCGGATTAGAGTTCATGGGTTAAGTATTTCAGAGCTATTTTCACTTAAATAAACGTCTCAGCCAACAGCATCAACAATTTTCTGCTGGAGAAATTGCCAACCGAGAATATAGATTATGAACCTCTGGACTCGGGAATGAAACTTCCGGTTGCTGTATATTTACCTGTAGAGTTATTGCACAGTTTCGATCCACCACAAAACCCACCCTACATCCTCAACCTCAAAGTTGTTGCGCAATCTAAACCCTCCAAAACTGTTGAGGTGAAGACTTTGTAGAACCATGTTATCGAAGCCAGGATTTTCACAGGAGTCAATCAGAGATAAACCGAAGTGACTGTTTCTCCCATAGCACGCTTAGAGACAATTCACCTGACAAACTTGTCAGCCTTGAGCGAGAAAGAAAAACCAGGAACGATGTCTACAGCCATGTCTTAAAGAATTAATATGAGGAATTGAGAGTCTATACGTACTCATCAGTGTCTGGAAACCTGGGAAAGGATATAGGGTATAATGAGACGTCTTCCACGCGGGTATCAGCTAGTCATATAATAAAGCAATTATGAAATAATATCTATGGTGTGTGAATAATATTATGATATCATTAACAACCCCTTGAGCAAAAGTAAATTATAAAGAATAGGAAGCCAAAATTTGAATGAAATCAGCTCAAAAATCAGGGTTATTTTTTAACGTGGCATCCGGTTCTTGATGACTGGAAACTTATTTTTTAAGAAACGGAAAAATTAGTTTTTTTTTTAACTTTCTGGCATTTAATTAAAATAAAAAAAGTACTTGTTCACAAACTATCTAAATCCCTTCAAGTTACTTTTAGTACACATCAACATACACACATTGCTGGGCAAAATAATGGGAAAAGGCATCTGAGAAAATTGTACTTTGGCGTATCAAAGAAAAACGAAAAGCATAATGTATAAATAGTTTATTATTTTCGATGAATTAATGATTTAAATGTCCTACGAAACATATAAAATAAGTATGAAATTCAAACAAAGGAATATGACAAAATTTGAAACTCTAAAACTCAAGGTTTTTGACTGTGCAAAACAATAAGTGCGTTTAACAAACAATTATATAAAACCTAAAAGGAATGATTATCTCTGTAAAATTTACTCATAGCCATTTAAGAACTCTAGCATGCATGTTTTTAAACCAATTTTTCTTCACTTTCGTCGTATGTCTAGGATCATTGTACTGTTAAATCTCTCAAAATCAGCATCAGTTGAACAGAATGTAGAGACGATGTAGCGCAGAGTCGCGTTAGAGCTCTTCATTCTGGCTGGTGTCTTCACTTCTCTGGCGAGATTTTTCTCTAAGTCTACGGCTTTTTCTCTATAGTATACTCTAAGCTTTATGTCGCAAATATGATACTTTCGTTATTTTTTCGTTATCTGCATCAACCCAGGAAAAATCCTATGATACCGGGGGACTGAGGAGAATATAAACAACCATCCTAATGTTTAAATTTCAACATTTAATTTTAGCAAAATCCTTCCTCTCTTTGGATTATTGTCAATACAGGAAGCAATTATCAATTTAATTAAACACTTTAAAAGGCTCAAACATGAAAAAGAAAAAGTCACTCGAGTTCACAAGGTCGACTATTAAATTACAAAGGCACAGCAAACGACAAACAGAGGAGACGGGAGTACGAGATCAAAGGAGCTCATTTGTTTGAATGACGCTCAAAACGAGGCATTTTATTCAGAAATTTAATACTATAACATCCAACGCAACAGAACATAGAAAATCGCAACCTTTAGGCGGTTAGGTTCATTAAGTAAGGGTGTGGTTCCAAGGGACATTAACCAAAAAGAAATGTATTTGAATCCAGATGGACTCCCACCCCTAGGTTAAAAATCTGTGAAAAGAAGTTGGAGTTAAATTTAGGTTTCCTTAATTGAATCAAAGATGGGCTTAGCAATTATCCCATTTGCACATGCCCTCTATTAGTATTAACATCATGACACCCTGATCCTGCCACAAGGGCAGTATGCTTGACTGATTTTTGACTAAGTGATTAGTTTTTCGCTAACTGCGTAGTCCACGAGCAAAATAGATTTAAACTGAAGCGTGAAGCGCAGTCATACGCACAGGAATCCCTAAAGGAAACTCCACAACAACATAAAAGTGTACTTAAATTAACGCAATGAAAAAAAGTTTAAATTCTCTTGTAGTAACTGAACCTTCCGCCCCTTGTGCGGACACAAAAAAGCTATAGATATTTAACGAACCATCAAATCAGCACTCTTAATCCTTTCTCTCTTGGACATTCCTGTGGGGCCCTCATGTCCGTATTTTTCCTTTTTTTTTGGGGATTTCTTCTGCGAAATTACAAGCTAAATTGAAAATTTACGAAACGAAAGAGAAAGTAGATTGAGGGCTTTTTTGTTGGCATTGTCAATTTATATCTTTTTTTACCCAGAGAAGACACTTGTGTAGACGGTTTAGAATGGATGGAGAGGATTGTAACACTTTGGGGTACAGCGGGTGGTAATTTTGCTGTTTGCTTTTATTTCAAAATTCAGCAAAGAACAAAGAATTAGGTCTCTGGGTGAAAAGAGTGTAATAGAGGGATGAGACCCGGTCAAGCATTGTATCGATTTTATTCTCCTGATTAGGTTCTGAATCATTTTTCAAACTAAGCTACATTGAAAACTACTTTCTAAACAATTTGAAGAGATCAAAATGAATAAAGCAATAGAGTTGGATTATAATAATAGTTGTTGAGGCTTTTCGATGGAAAACTATTTAAGCTAAACTTTATAATAGACACATTCTAGGAGATGTACCAGAAAGTTTAGGCCGTATTTAATCTTCAAATTCAAACACGCTTATTTCAGCTTGAAGTGGTATTATTTATTACTTGAAGTTAAAAATATTACAATACATGTTTTTATTAAGCGAAATGCTGATATCATTGCATTCGGGTTTTTTATAAACGACTAAGTCTTGCAAAGTGTTTTAACTATTGACTTGCTTTGTTTTTTGTAAGACATGGTGCACATTTGTTATAAACAACCCACATACGACTTACGAAATAATTTTAATATTTCACATTAAATCTAAAGGTGCGTTGGGGTGAGCTGAGTGGACTGCAAATTGCTATTTCGCTAGTGCACTGTTTGTAAAATAAACGATAAAACCGTGAGAGACAAGTAACATTTCGTCGGTGTTCAAACTAGTTCGATGGCTTTGGCAATGGCCCTATAATTATATGTCTTTGCAATATCGGACTTCATCTGAAGGCGCAAAACCACTTTTGATTGAGCGAGTGTTGAGCGAATAAAGACCATGTAAATAGACCAATTAGAAGGAGTCAAGTATTTTTTCATGGTTGGGCCTTGAACCCACGTAGTTCGCAAAAAAGTACAACGCACTAATCACTGAGCCACGGCGACTACATGTTTTATGACTTTGAAATGCCTATTGTATTAATGTACTATTACAAGAAGAATTTTAGAAGAGGCACGATTATGCAGTGGTTAGGTGGAAATGAGGCAAAAAGATGATGAAAAACTGCGATATCTATTACTGCGATTGGCCCTGGCAACAAAAGCAGCACTTACTTGGACATGGATTCGTCGATGGAGGCAGACTTTGGCAAAAAGTCTTAAGCTTCAGGTATGTGAACGAATGCCGCACAACAATTCGCAACAAGAGCTAAATTCGCCAACATTATCATGACATGCGCGCATGCCGCCACAAAGGAGAAAGACGACGACATGTTCGAAACGGATGTCCGAACGTTCTGAGGGGCCAACATTGACTCAGACTACCTTGTTGCACCCTAGGTATGACTGCGAATAGTCCAAACATCGCCAAGACAAGGAAATACTATTGAAGTTTGAAGTCGGACGGCTGCAATCGCAAGAGATCACCAGATCATTTTCCGATCGAGTCTCTCTCAATCTCTCAAGATGTCCTGTACCGCCAGCATCAATTGCTTAAGACCAGTGGCAACATTACCAAAAACCCATAAGAGATGCCATCTCTGACGTGCTGGGTTTCACTCGGCCACAACCGAAACTTCAGGTTTGATGAAGAGTGTCGGCAAGCACATGCAACGAAACAAGATGCATACAAAGCGGCGCTGCACAGAATGGCCGGAACTGCTTGCGAGCTTTACGAGCAGAAGAGAAGAGACGAGAAACGAACAGCGGCGGAGAAAGAAAGAGCATGAGAAGCGCGCGATCGAGGAAATAGAGAGATGTTACGGCAGGAATGAGATTCGGAAGTTTTACCAAAGAGTAAAAACAAACCTGTCAATGGTACAGAGCTCGAACAAAAGCCTGCAGAAATGAAAAAGAGAACATCGTAGTAGAATCGCAGTCGATGCTGAGGATATGGAAGAACTTCTTCTGCAGACTGTTTAACGGCGACGGCGAATCAAATCCAGCTGTCAGGCAGAATAAGCCATTCAACATGGACGACGAAGACCAACAATTCTGTCCACCCGGCCTGGACGAAGTGACGATAGCCATATCTAAGCTAAAGTCCAACAAAACCGATGGTGCCGACAGCCGAGCTGTTCAAAGCAGCACGCGATGACTTGGTAAGGAGCATACACCAACTCATCTGTAAACTAGGATCGGAGGCCCGATGAATGGAACCACAGCATAGTTTGCCCGATCCTCAAAAAAGGAGACACTCTGAATTGCGCCAATTACAGAGGCATCGGTCTTCTTAACATCACTTATCTTATCTGACGTGTTGTGTGGGCGTTTGAAGCCGTTCGTCAACCACCTGATCGGTCCATATCAATGTGGCTTCAGGCCAGAAAATTCCACCACCGACCAAATATTCACACTGCGGAAAATCTTGGAGAAAATGCAGGAACTTCAAATCGATACTCACCACCTCTTCATCGATTTTAAGGCCACGTATAACAGCATCTATAGAGACGAGCTATAGGTAAATAGCAATGTCTAGTTTTGGCATCCCTGCCAAACTCGTCCGTTTGTGCAGGATGACGATGGAGAATGCACGCTGCTCCATCAAGGTCGTTCAAGACCTCACCGAGACCTTTGATGTCAAAAAAAGGATTTATACAAAGCGACGCGCTCTCATGCGACTTCTTCAACATCGTTCTTGAGAGAATTGTGCAAAACTCACCCGCCAACACCAGAAGCACAATCTTTCAAAAGTCCGATAGACGATATTAACATAATCGGAAGAACGCAGCGTGATGTCACTGGTGCGTTTGTGAGTATTGAGACGAGGGCTGCGAAGATGGGTTTATCGGTCAATGAAGGCAAGACCAAGTATATGCTGTCAACAAGAAAATACACTCAACACCGACATGTTGAGTAGCGCCTATACTTCGTTATAAATACATACATATACTCACTATGTAAAAAACAAATACAAGCACCACGAATGATATGGGTGTGGCAGACACACGGCTCACACTTTAATAACATGCTTCAAAAGACCTAGAAAATATCCTCCATGTGACACAAGTGTCGAAAGATAAATAAAAACAGAAAGAACAACAACCAACACGCACACGAGAATTCATAACAATAAATAAAAATACATAAAAAAAAACATGCGTCAATTTCAATAAACGAAAAAGACAACAATAAAGCAAGAACATACAACAACATCAGCGAATCCAATATGAGTCTAACCAAGTGTTAAGTTCTGATTCATAAAATCTTTTTCGCAAAGTATTTAAACGAAAAAAAGAAAAAAAAAAACGAAAGAGAACAGGAGAACTGTTCGACGAAAAATCTGAACAAATTCATTATGGAACACTCTTATCGTTCGCAAACATACACCGAGTACTCTTTATTAACTAACCGTAATTTAAGGATATACATTTACGAGCGCAGCGATTTTCAGTGCAGCCGCAGAAAGAAACAATAGAGCATGATAAATATGTATAGCTAATTCTATACCCAGTCACATAGACAAACTGTCTCTTACAAATACTACTACTGTCTACTATTGTAGAGTGCCTTGTAATGTGACCAAAAACCAGCGTTCATTCAAAACTATTTATAAACATTTAAATATACCTGTATATGTACGAATGTATGAGAATGTTCAACTAAATACTCGTATATTACGCATACGCCACCGATTCGTAACTCCCCTACGACGCTTTTGCTGTAAACGAAACAAGTCTGTCTAGCAATTTTAAGAACAATGAGTTATTTACCTTAGACTTTAATGTCTTTAGGGACGATGTTCTACTAATTATGTGGACAACACGACCTTATGTTCCCATCAAGTGCCGATAACTGTGTCGTTTTTGTGGGCAACCACCGTCTCTCCAAATTAGACTGCTACCACCCATCTCTTTCTCTTATATTTTTTCACAACGCTAATAAAAATCCCACTCAAGTGGGTCATAAGTCCCAAAAGGAAAAAGTGGGTCTTATGTCCCGGGAACTTATGTTCCGGGGACTTATGTCCCTGCGCAGTAATTGCGCAAATCATTCTGGAATCATTATTTTTAAACTCAAATCTCTTGGCTTTCAACCTGGCCTAATAACGTGGATTAAATCCTACCTTGAGGAACGTCAGTATGGCGTTAGGTATTAACGCCCAACGAAATAACGCCCAAATCGAAAAATGTCGTAACGCCCGACACATCACCCAAAAGTGAACTAAGAAATGGTAACAAAACCCAAGTGAAATCAATTGTAGCCCAAAACAACCGCAATAACGCCCAAATATTGCAAATGTGAATTGTTGTTGTAAAAATTTGGGCGATATATATACTTTTTGGGCGTTACGACTTATTTGATTTTAGAAAAAGGCGTTAAGTCTTAACGCCCAACGAATTAAAACCCAAATTAAAAATATCATAACGGCCAAAAAATCACTGAATACTTTGTTGTTGTAAAAATTTGGGAGATATCACATTGAGTTTGGGTGTTATGACCTTTTTGCGGTGCCTTTTGGCGGGAAGTACTAAGGCCTGAAATCTCAATGGCAAAATCGAAACACCATGGAACAGCATTTGTATAACAAACTCCTGCTGGTGATTTAAAGAAACTTTGCATATACCCAACTTCGCACCTACCCCAAATTCGACAGTGAGCCAAAAGGGGGGAGGGGGGGGTTGCAGGGGGCAGCATGTCCCCCCATACATATTTCATGTAGACATATTCTACTTAGCGTTATGTCGTAATAACTTTACAAATTTGCCCCAAATTTCATTTTTAGCACAGCATTTGTATAACAAACCGTGGAATATGTAAGGAGGGGCATGCTGCACATATTCCACGTTTTGTTATGTATGTAAATACTATTCTAAAATTGAATTTAGGAGTAAATTTTGCATTATTGCAATTGTTTTGAGCGATAAGTCATTTCATTTGGATTTTGTTACCATTTCCTTCCTCACTTGTGGGCGGTATGTCGTTTTTTGGGCGTTATGACATCTTTCGATTTGGGCGTTATTGCCTTGGCGTTAAGACCTTCGGGCGTTAAGACCACTTTTTTGGGCTGTAAGGCTTTATTTGGGGATTATGACGCTTTTCGATCTTGGTTTTGGGCCTTAGTACATCCCGCCAAAATGCACAGAAAAAAAGTCAAAACGCCCAAACTGAATGTAATATCGCCCAAATTGACGTCATTTTTACAGCAACAAATTATTCAGTGATTTTTTGGGCGTTATGACATTTTTGATTTGGGCGTTATTTAAACCCTTGCATGAATGCGAAGGTCAACAAATATCGCGAACGTAGGTTAGAAAGTATCTCGACGGTTATACTTATGCAGAACTGCAATGAATCGGAGGCCATTAAAACACTAAAGCACCTACTGCACGCTTGTCCTGTACTGGCTAATATGAGGCACGGAATATTGGACAAACATGAAATTACACGTTCTCATCAACTTTGCACAATGGGCAAAATAATTTTGTCTGATAAAAACTAATTAACTCTAGAGAGTTGTGGTATCGTTAAGGTCTATTGTACGTGTGAGTCAGCCACCACCCTAACCTAACTTTATAGGATATTGATTTATTTGAATACCGACCAACCTGACAATTTAATTTTTCTATGAATTCTGTCGCTGGACGTATTCATTTTCTTTTATGCAAGGTACCTGCCATTTAAAATTCTTATGAAAGCGCAGAAGAAAAGTTAAATAGTCTTTGGAACGATTGGAAAGAACAAGTTTTGTTTGATAAAAGCCCAAAGGATATTAAATGAAAAAGTTTATTGAAATCTTTTTTCAATGTCCTTTACATTTAGTCTCTGTCTTGCCGGATATTTTTTGTCCAGTCCCTAGAGACTGGTTTCACAATTAGGTCTTCGCGTGGTTTTGTTTATCTCTAGACCAACACAAGTGGTGAAGAGGAGAACAAAAGAATACACAAACAATACGTTTGAACGAAAATGCAAATATGCGGACGATTGTTTGTTTCAAGAATGTATGTATAGGTCCGCATGTCCAACCGTGATTGGAAAAATACATTGATTATGGGAAAGGGCAAAATGGGTATAGAAGGTTAGAAGGCTATTGAATGCTGATATAAAAGACTGCTGTTCAATAAAGTGGTTTTCCATATGTAGGGTTTGTTAATCAAAGTGACTATTGTGTTCTTTCTAACTGACGAAGGGAAGGGAAAAGGATGCGAGCCCAGTTCTTGTGAATGAAATTGTAAACGAGTTTTTTATGTGGGTATAGTCCTGCTGCTTGCTTGTTTCGATTTGTAAGTTTACATCTGGGAATTTAATAAAACAAATGGGATCGACAAGAGGCAGCATCGTTCAATAGTTAGGAGACTCTTTGGGAATATTAATGTACGTAGACATTTCAAGCCAGAAAGGAAAAATGTACAGAATAGAATATGTGTATGTATATATGTATGTACGGTGGAGAATGTTTGTTTATTGGAAATTTAAAAAAAACATGTATATATAATACATATTCATATGTATGTACTATCAATTAAAAGGATTGATTCACTGCCTTTATGTGAAAACTAACAATATGTAGCTCGATTTTTATTTAAATGTGAGAAGTTGTCACCAGGTATCTTACAGTAGCGAAACAACATACGGAAAATGAATAATTCTTGTTATTGACTAAATGTCTTTCTTGAACCATCCTGGTTACTGCTTGAAGTTTAAAAACACTATTAACCTGGTTTTCTATGCCCTCAGATTTTTAATTATTGTGCTTATAGACAGAAAAATAAATAAAAGAAGATAAACCTCACGGCATTCTTACAGAAAACTTATCATTCATCATCATCATTTTCTAATGGCCCGCTTATTAGTCAATGGATAGACTCTATGCTCAGAACAAGAATCATCTAGGCAACAGTAGAGAACTGTCACCCACAGAGGAACACCACATGGTGGCGCCATTTCACCTCTACTTTGGCTAATGGTTATAAACAAAATTCTTGACTAGACAGAGAAAGGGTCAAGGTGATCACGTATGCAAATGACATGGTGATACTAGTGTCAGAAATGTTTTCCTCCGTGATAAGTGGAATCATGGAGGCTGGTCTACACAAGGTAAATACCTAAGCCGCAAGTTGTCAACCAGATTGACCACATTGCGTTCGACGCGGATGTCCGAACGTTCCGAGGCGCCAACATTGACTCGGACCACTACCTTGTTGTAGCCAAGGTACGGCTGCGGATAACGCAAACACCGCCAAGACAAGGAAGTACTGTGAGGATGTTCGAGGTCAAACGGTTGCAATCGCAAGAGATCGCCAGATCATTTTCCGCCCGAGTCTCTCTCAATCTCTCCAGAAGTCCTATGCCGCCAGCATCGAGTATCGACGACCAATGGAAGTATTTCCAAAAAGCCATCAGAGCCACCAAACCCTTGGTTTGACGACGAGTAGCGAAACAAGAGGCATACAAAGCGGCGCTACACAGAAGGACCAGAGCTGTTCGCGAGCTCTGCGAACAGAAGAGGAGAGACAAACATCGGCTTCTCCGGAGGAAGAACAAAGAGTATGAGAAAAAGGAATGAGGTTCGGAAGTTTTACCAAGAGATAAAAAGAAACTGTCAGGGAAGTCTGCAAGGATGAACAAGGGAACATCCTAGTAAAATCGCTGTCGATACTGAAGATATTGAAGAACTTCTTCTGCAGACTGTTTCACGGCGACAATAAATCAAGTCCCGCTATCAGGTAAATGAACCATTTAATCTGGACGACGAAGACAAACAATTCCGTCCACCCGACCTGGACGAAGTGAAGATAGCCATATTTAAGCTTAAGTCCAACAAAGCTGCTGGAGCTGACCCCCTAGCTGGCGAGCTGTTCAAAGCGAAGGGGTAATGACTTGGTAAGGAGCATGCACCAATTCATCTGTAGAATATGGTCGTAGGCCCGATGAGTGGAACCTCAGCATTGTTTTCCCGATCCTCAAGAAAGGAGACCCTCTAAACTACGTCAACTACATAGGCATCAGGCTTCTTAACATCGCTCACAATATCTTATCGGCTGTGTTGTGTGAGCCCTTGATGCCGTTCGTCTATATCAGTGTGGATTCAGGCCAGGAAAGTCCATAATCGACCAAATATTCACACTGCGGCAGATCTTGGAGAAAACCGAGGAACTTCAAATCGATACTCACCACCTTTTCATCGACTTTAAGGCTGCGTATAACAGCATCTATAGAGACGAGCTATTGATATATAAGAGTTGTACAAAACTCACGCGCCGACATCAGAGACACAATCAAAAGTCCTTTCAATAAGTCGCATACGTCGATGATATTGGCACAATCGGAAAAACGCAGCGTGATGTCACTGGCGCGTTCGTGAATATTGAAACGGAGGCGCGAAGATGGGTCCAGCGGTCAATGAAGCCAAGACCAAGTTTATGCTGTCAACAAGAAAACATATTCAACACCGACGTCTCGGACCGAAAGTCACTACAGACAGTCATAACAACGACATCAGCGCTGAAATTAAGTGAAGAAAACTCTTGCCAATTGCTGCTTCTTTGGGCTGAGTAGGCAAATGAGTAGCAATCCCGAGCATTTAAGGTCACCCTTTATAAAACCATAATCATCCCAGTCCTGCTTTACGGCGCAGAGGCATGGACTCTGTCAAAAGCAGATGCTGCTCTTGGTTGTTTTAGAAGGAAAATTGTTTGGGTAATTTCCTGTCCCGTCTGCATAGACCGTGAATGGAGAAGGAAATACAATGACGAACTGTACGGGATGTACACCGACATCGACTTAGCCAATAGGTTGAGGCTCCAACGACTGACGGGGCTGGGTCTTGGACACCAATGCTCCGGCCCGAAAAATCTTCGAATCTACACCCGAGGTACGGTGCAGAGGAGGAAGATCGCGACTCAGGTGGCACACGCAAGTGGAAGGGGTGCTCATCCAGTTTGGCGTGCGAAACTAGAGGCAGCTGGCTAGAGACGCTTGTTTGTTGAGGTCCAGGTCCCACATAGGATTCTATAGAATTCAGTCACCTTACTCTTAATATTTATAACGAAGTATTCGGCATATTATAGTGGTATCACCAACCGTCACAATGGACTCTGGTTTAAATATATTTTGGCCCGTACAGGACAGCTACTTTTCCTAAACCTTGTAGTCCAACATAGTCTGTTTACAATTTCAGTATTACGAAGTAAATTACGGAGAAATAGAAAACGACTTTTCGACTTCTTGTTACATTTCCCTTTTTATAATGCGTATAACACTTATAAGTAGTTTTACGAAAACACAAGCTGGCGGATATAAATAACGAACGTACATATGTATGTACTGTACATACATGCAATCTTGTATTGCTTTCAAAAAAAATTTTTTTGTTATTTTACTCCAAATAGGCGTAATTGATTTTATACAATCAAAATAACCCTCCTAATTGTTTTGACTCTGTCCGTATTTAATTTGAAAGAAAGCAAAAGCGTTGTTGTTCTATGTTGATACTTTCTGTGGGTTTCCTATTTACGACAAAAACCTTCAAAATATTTATTACGTAGTCACAGAATAGACGGGTGGAATTACATGCCATGAAATACAGTATCTGTTTACTTCAGTAAACAATAACTCTTTCTCCGTAGAATCAATATTTATTGTTTACAAATTTGTTAGTGTTAGTTAGTACAGCGCAACTGTACTTCATTAGTCCTTTAAAGAATTCAATTGTTTTGAAGTACCTACACATACACATGGTTGGCCTTGAAACAGAACTTTCAAGGCGATTGATATTAATATCCTTAAAGTTAGTCTTAAAGCGTAACATAAACTAAAACAATACTTTACGATAAATTTCAAGCCAAGCAAGAAATACGGAAACATTTATAAAATGTAGAAGTGATGTTGGAAATGCACACATTTATTAAAGCTCTAAGATTTTGAATTGTTTTCAATTCTATTTCATACATGTATGTCAGGCATTCTCGATTGGAGTGGTGGCAGGAGACAGACGTGTCGCTGGGTCTGCTTTTTTTTCATGTATTATTAAATATATTCAATTGGATGTGAATAAAGAACGTCTATCTTTATGACATGTAGAGTTCAATATTTACATTTTTGCTAATCATACGTAACAGACGGTGTGATACGCTAAGCAAGCAACGTCAAAACGATCCTCATTTGCGTAACGCTTTTTCGATATTGGTGTATGTTTTTGCGTAACGCACTGCTGTTTTCATAATTGAAAATACTACAAACGTAAATCTATTAATTCTAGAATTCTAGAATCTATATTACATATATAAAAAGCTTTGTCCTGACTGACTGACCCAAGATAGACGTACATCCCAAACCGCTGGTGCTAGAAACATGAAACTTGGACAGTAGTTTTCTTTTGTGGCGTAGACACCCACTAAGAAGGGATTTTTCGAAACTCAGCTTTCACAGGGTGTTACAGGGTGTTCACGTTTGTATGAAAAAAAAATTAAATTGGATTAGAAAAGAATTAAATTTGGAATTTAAATTTAGTGGGTATATTCTAAAATATAAATAATTAAATACGTGTTTTACCGTTTTTCAAAATCATAACTGTAGGCCAAGATACGGGGCTATAAAGTTTGGCCATTTATAGTAATGTGCAACCGTAGTCAGAAGTAGAGCTCTTGATACCCGCATAACCGGGTACCCGTCAGGTTTTGGGTACCCGCTATTTTGCGGGTACGCGCGTCATATCTTATACAGGGTTTTTCAATAAGAGCGCTACAAAAGGTTTTTCAAATAAAACAAAAACGGTTTTGGATATCAATGAAATTCTTTATTTCTGTGAAAGTACGTTCGATGCCATTATGTATGGAACTCGATTTCTTTTGCATGGCCACCACGGGCACGCTTGCAGAAGTCCAGACGCTGAACCCAATTTTCGACGGTTTTCAAGCATAAATCGGCCGATACTGCTGCAGTTTCACGTTCGATATTCGTACGAAGTTCATCAATCGTCGCTGGCTTGTTGGAATAGACCATAGACTTGACGTAGCCCCACAGGAAATAGTCTAACGGCGTCAAATCGCACGACCGAGGCGGCCAAGTGACTGGACCATTTCGTGAGATAACACGTCCTCCAAACTTGGTTTCCAAAAAATTGATTGTGACATTCGCTGTGTGGCTTGTGGCGCCGTCCTGTTGGAACCACATATACCGCATATTTTGTTTATTGAGGAAGCCATCCAGCCAGAAATGAGCCTCATCGCTGAAGATGATTTTTCGATGAAAATCCGAATCATTTTCAAGTTGTTGCTCAGCCCAATTCACGAACATACGACGCTTCTGGTGGTCAAGCGGCTTCAGTTCTTGCGTCAATTTAATCTTGTAAGGATGTAGGCCAAGATCTTTTCGCAAAATTCGCCACAACGACGTCACAGAGATGCCCAACGCTTGAGAACGACGTGTGAGAGACACATTTGGGCTTTCTGCAACTGAAGCCTCAGCGGCAGCAATATTCTCGACACTACGGGCACTTCTTTATCTCACTGGCACGGGAACATTTTGTACTGTGCCTGTGGATTCAAATTTTTCCACTAGACGCTCAATTGTTGATCTGCTAGGACGATTATGACGACCATAAATTGGACGTAGCGCTCTTAACGTTGAGGCCACTGACTCCGAATTTCGGTAGTAAATTTTAATAATTTCGACTCGTTGTTGGCTCGTATATTTTTCCATCATGAAATGGCAAACCTTACTAAAGAGAAATGTCAAAAAACCGCAAGAAAAATATGGCGTCGTTTGCTGTCCCTGTCGCTCTACTTTTGTAGCGTCCCTATTGGGGCGGTCACGGGGCGATACTTCACCTATACGGACATGGTGATCTTGAAAAGAAAACGGACTACATCACACCACATTTAGACTTCGACAAAAACTATGCCACCCTTATACCCAGTAGACAAGATTGGGAAGCTAACACCCTTACGGGAGTGCAAGCTATCCAAATCTATACTGATGGTTCGAAGATGGAGGAACGCACTGGAGCAGGGGTGTACAGCAGTGCGCTAAATATAAACGATTCTTACAGACTGCCGGATGACTGTAGTGTCTTCCAAGCCGAAATTTTTGCCATTGATAGAGCAGCTAGAACAATAGATGACAGGAGACTGAACCCAACTAAGATCACCATCCTCGTCGACAGCAAAGCAGCTATCAAGGCTCTAGATAATGCCAGTACCAAATCGAAAGCGGTGACTGCCTGTCGTAAAATCCTAAATAAAATAGGCGTTACCCACGAGGTCAACATCTGCTGGGTCCCCGGACACAGCGATTTCGAGGGTAACGAGAAAGCAGACGAACTTGCTCGGCAGGGATCTGCTCTGGAAAGAGAGAACACCTACACATCGATAAACATCCCTATCGGTGTACTGAAAAGTAACGTTGAACACAAGATGAGGGAGATGATCAATACCTCTTGGTCCGCCAGAGGCGACTGCATTATATCCCGCAGCTTATGGCAGAGAATAGACCAGAACAAAACAAATCGTCTTCTGGCTATGAACAAAAAAGATACTCGCATCCTTGTAGGAGTACTGACGGGACATTGTGCCATAGGTATCATGGCCAGGAGACTCGGCATCGACTCCCCAGACTACTGCAGGAGCTGTCAGGATGCGGAAGAGACAGAAACCATCAAGCACTTACTCTGCGAGTGTCCCAACCTCCAAAACCGCCGACTTCGACACATGGGAAACAGGCTGTTTGGAGAACTGAGTGACCTAACAGAAGTACCAATAACGAGCATACTCCATTTTATTAAGAGTACAGGGTGGTTTGACAGACCACCCACCTAGTACCCAAGGTTGGAACATGGCCCACAACACAAAGGGGAACACAATGGACCAGTAGGCCCCCGTGAACGCTCAGTCATTGGACTGGGCACTTCCCCCATAACCTAACCTATTGGAAAACCCTGTATTTCTCGTAAATTAAGGTACATAGGTAGCTAGAAACTACCTGAATAATACCCGGCGTTGCTCGGGCTATTACATTTCAATCGGGAAATGGATATTTTCTTCAAACAATTAATGAAAGACTAATCCTGATTATACAAAATATCACAATCTCATCTTAAACCTGAATCGGAATTTTATATTCAACCCAATCGACTGTTATTTATTGTGCCACTTTTGTAAATGTAATCAATTTCTTTAAGTCGAACCGAACCTCCTTTAACTCGAATTTTCCTCCAACTCGAGTTTGTTCACCTATTGTCCCCCATCAGTTTTTTTCGAAAAGTCACACTCCAAGTCAAATTCATTCTAAATCAAAAGTCCGTGAAATTTGAATACATTCGTTAAATACATACATACATATGTACATACATACATACTTTGCAAAAAACAAAGCCTGTTGCGTTGCGTCGGCGTGCTATTCCTTTATCTACCGAAAAAGAGAATCTATTAAAAAAATTGCAAGGAAAAATGTGTAAACAATTGCGCATAAGCGTAAAAAAATGAATATTCCAGCTGGCTCGAAAAAAATATGATGTGTCATCATAACAATACCAAAGTTCACTCGCAAACAAATGGAACGGGCAACCGATCCAACTGCGCTATGACCTTTTCCCTCATTAACTCAATTCTCCAGAGTTGGCTCTTCCGACATCGTCATCGTTAAGGCAAACGCCTTTCTAGAGTTTAATTGAATTTGATAACCTGTGTAAGTACATACATACATATGTAAATACATAAGTATGTACAGAAATATATCCAACGTATATATATGTACATAGGTATCTATCATATCAACCACCAAATCATTACCCTGCCCACACGAACAGAAAGAAGCAAAGTTACGAACAGAAAAAAAAACAACACAGAAGAAAAGGAAACGAAAAACTACACTTGTAAAACTGGGCAAAACAAAAACAACACACACGATCATCGAGCGATGTGTCTCACTATCGAGAAAATATCTTTTCGTGTGCGGCAAGGAATTTCTTCTGACTTGCTCCACGATTTTGTTAACTGCTCAGCTCTTGTATAAGATAGTGTTATAAAACATAGCCTATTATATGACCCGAGGTACAACCATTCTGTGTGCAAAATTTGAGGTTGATTGGTTCAGTTGTTTTCGCGTGGCAAAAATGCAAACAAACAAACAAACGGACAACGTTTCACTTTTATAATATTATACTCTGTCAAACAAAAATTGTCAGTACAGAGGAGATAGGAAGTTTGCCTCTCGCTCTGGTTGCAAGAGCTTACATAAATCTGTCACTCTTTAAAGCTCTTTCAGGGTAACTGTAGTATGCATGACAAATCGCCAGAAATCGGAGAGTAACAACCGTATGGTTATGGTTACCATCCGCTGATTTAAAAACAAAACAATTCATTGACGAAAAGAAAAATAATTATTTACAAAATGAACAACGACTCGCTATTGGCGAAATTTTAATATTTTGCAGAAGGCATTCTTTCAAGTATTTTGATGTATGACAATATCACTATAACGCGCTTCATCTAATAAATATGATCACATATAGAACTGTGACTGAATTTAATGTTTCACATTCCCGCGCGAATAAATCTTCATTACAAAGCACAAAACCGAAAAAAAATTTAACCGCATTTAAACGGGTTTCCCAGAAGAACAAGAAAATGAAAATAAAGCACCCTTACATACTCAAATTCATTTATTTGTTCTCAAAAGCACAAAATTTCAAAGCTCTTTGATAAAATCCACAGAAAAAGCTGCAACGATTTGAGTTGACTGGATAACGGTAACTCTGTTTCGATGTACATATTTTCAGCACAAACAGCGAGAGTTGATGACGACAACACGATCATTCTGCCCTCAGCTGTATGGCAGACTGGTTATGATGGGATGTACTCGAATTTTGGGAGAATTACACAAACAAAATCTGTGTAAGTCAGTGGTTTGGTTTGCATTTCAGTGGCCATTTCTCCCATTGAGTGCCCGGAAAACATCTACCGGCACCAGTATTTGAAAAAAAGCCCCCCCATAAGGTCTGTACTGACAATTTTTGTGGGACAGAGTATAGTAGTGAGTAGTGATAGTAGTGATGAAGTGATAATTATATGCAATATAACGGATTCTTGTGGACCCGAATGAGGCCGCAATTATGAAGCGATTGGAATAAAATTTGGTATACACGTTCAAATGGCGAATACCTCGGCTAAGTTCGTAGATGGGTATAATCGGTCCAGAGGGGGGCGGGTTACACCCCTTTTTATGTCTCAAACGGTACAATTCTCAACTCAAATAAATCCTAACTTCCGGTTTTGATTTTTTAGTAATATAGTAGATAAGAGTGAACAGAATCCGCCTGCTACCAATTTGGGCGCCATCTTAAATCCGCCATCATGAAATTCTTCAAAATTTATTGGATTTCGTTGAAATTGAAAATCCTTACAAATCTCGAGGTAATTAGTACAAATCCGTTTTTAAAGTGGACATTTTTGTCCGCCATTTTGTTCCCACCATCAGAATAGATGACATAAGAAATCCTCCTACCTCTTGCGGCTCTTGCCGGAAGGTTCTTTTTAATCCCAAGGCATCCTCCACTATTGAACGAAAAAACGTATCAACGTTTGATGTTTATTTGTTTTTTTTTTTTGCACGACAGGAAAGAGGCCTCAGTAGTGGAAAGAGGCCTCAGTAGTGTTGAAAAAAAAAACAAGCCGCCCGCTTCGAGCCAGTGCAAACATCTCTAGGAGCTATGAATGCGAAGTGCATTTAGGGTGATTAAAACTATAATAACTCTGGTGTCACTTATATTTTCTCCTTACTGAGAAGCACAGGCAAACTACAGTAAAAATCATATCGTCACGGGACTCGACATCATATCGAGCCAACCTCTAAAATGCCATTACGAGAAACTAAGCTTTTTTTTGACATTTACAATTCCTATTTCGAAAAAGGAGCGGTGGGCAGAGGACTGTGTGTAAACTCGAACCGTGGTCGACAACTTAAGTAGGAGGCTTCATGGTCGTTTTTTAGATTAAGAACTTATAAAAGGTTCAAAAATAATAAAACTTCTTCCCAGAGTTCACCAGCCAGAATATTTCCGCAAGTATGATAAAGACCAGAGTAATCATAGTCGCTGGACGCCAACACGACTGCCCCCAGCCAAGAACATCCTAGTACAACCTACGAAGACTTACAACATCATATG
Source organism: Matsumyia berberina (assembly GCA_917880715.2). Lineage (NCBI taxonomy): Eukaryota > Metazoa > Arthropoda > Insecta > Diptera > Syrphidae > Matsumyia > Matsumyia berberina. The sequence goes on from OU862870.1 coordinate 95,192,042, forward strand.
CATTAAAAGAACGTCGTGCCCCAATCAGGTTAGATCTTAACAACATTTGAGGACAACTTAAACTTAAGAAGTCTAAGCGACTAAACCACTGGTGGAACAATTACTTAAAACACATCCGGATCGTTTGAACTGCAATAGCTACTACCAGACAAGCTGGCTAGTTCTACAACCCTAAAGAGGTCATAGTCAGGCTAGGTAGGTGCGTAGCTGGGTTTATGCAAAATTTCTTTAAATCGCCAACAGGTGTTTGTCATACAAATGCTGTTCCATGCTGTTTTCATAGGGTTTAAGAATCTTTGCATATACCCAATTTCACACCTACCCCGAAACCTACAGTGATCCACAGAAGAGGGGAAGCATGCCCCTCCATACATAAATCACCGTTTGTTATACAAATGCTGTTCAGGCTGTTTGCGTGGGTCTTGCATATACCCAACTTTTCACCTACTCTAAATCCTACAGTGATCCACAGCAGAGGGGTTGCAGGGGGCAGCAAGCCCCCCATACATTGTTTGTTTTACATATGCTGTTCCAAAATTGAGGTTTAGAATAAATGCGTTCCACTTAACCAGTTAAGCAATTTCCTACTGCCAGATTCGAAAAGTGGAGTAATTGCATGTGGAGCAAATTCCCGTAGAGTTATTTCCCTTTTACGGCAGTATCTTCGAAATAACCTCTGGGTGAAGTTTGCTCAAAGTCTTTGGTTTTGGGTTTCCTTACGAAGAGACTCTTGAGCTAGAATTTAACAGGCAATATCCAGACTTAATGACCGCGAGCAGAACTTCTGCAGACAAGAGAAGTTTGGAACATCATTTCCTCCATCATTTCCAAGCAGCCGAGGAAGGTGACATTTTTGCAGAGTTTCGTCAGCAGGGAACGAATATCATTGTTCTCATCTGTTCAGTTGAATCTTTCGCCGACCATAAGCAAGTGGGTAATGTCAATACTGAAAGGACCATCCTAAAATCTGGGCACTTTGGTCTCTCAATATATGTAGGTCTAAAATCATTGGCTATGCCGGCTATGAAGCATTTACATACATATCGCCAGCAGAAAAAACTGAAGCAAAATTTGAAAAGCACTGTTTGAATTTCTGGAATCGTATATGTATGAGGAAAATGGTCGAACAACCAAACGAGCACTTTGGATAAATTTGGAAATAAGTCACAAAATGATGCCTAAAAAACACACCTTGAAAGTTAAAAAACTAAAACGAGTTCAGCGCATAGCGTAACGAACTGTCTGTACTTGAATCCTACAATATATCTCAACGCTATCTTCGGGTTACCGTCTGTTAAATTTAATAGATAAATGGCATAAATCAATCTAATCTGACTATAATCCGACGGCCATATCGTAATGCTTAACTTCCTCCAACGAATTCAGCATGCAATTGGACGACATGCTTTACAATCATCCCCTCTAATACATATTGCTGTTTGGGCGAGCAGGAATCCTTTTAAAACTTCGTGTGCGAATGTCCTTCAATTTTCAAGGCAAATTCTTTTCCAAAGACCTATCCAGTAATTTCAATTGGCGGAATACGAGAATTTGAAACAGTCTTCAGAACATAAATTTTACCAGTGTATGGAATGCCTAACTACTTTAGTCAACATAGCCAATTCTATTTTTTTTGAATTTCTATGTGGACTGTACAAATAGAGTTCGGAGAACGCGTTTGGTGAACTGAAATAGACTAGTAGGCATTAGAATTGTATAAGATAGCACAGCATGTTTGCTTAGAAACGTAATAGCCGGAGAGCCAGCGCCAAAAAACTGTTTGAATTTACTTAACCTGGTTTTTTGCCAGTTGATTACGTTAGTTGTGTACACAAACATATCTACTGCGGTCAATTGCATATTGCATATAAATAACAGTTATGTCAGTCAGTCAGTTGAATGCCGGGACGCAGCTGGTCAGTAAGCCCCAATGTATGTACAATAAACAAATAATGTGCAATTCATTTACTAAACTTGAAAATTCTTTGAAGGGTACTAAAATATATATTAATATATATTAATCAATATGTTTGTATACACAACTACTGTAATCAACTGGCAAAAAACCAGTTTTAGTAAATTCAAACAGTTTTTTTGGCGCTGGCTCTTAGACTATAAGTTCTTCCAAGTTTTAAAACTAGTAGGTATTCGGTCACAGCCAAATTCGGTGAACATTTTTCGCGGAACCAGAATGACAAATCTCCGCGAGTATAACTTGTTACGAAAAAGCTTCTCAATTCACACACAAAAGCTGAGAAAAGCTCTATGCGCTTTCTACACGTGCAAGAAAACTTTCGGTAAACGATGGAACATGCGTCCGTCTATAATCCACTGGATGTATACTTTACTATGGATCAAATGTATTGTGGAATGCAACAGATAAAGCAGCTATCTAAACAACCTTTTAAAAGTACAGGGATTAGCGTGCATCAACACAACTGGAGCACAGAGATTGACACCGCAAGCAGGGCTAGAGCTGATACTAAATCTAAATGAGTACATAAGTTGCACAGCAGCCAAAAGTGCGATTCGCCTTAAACAATCGGGCTCATGGAAGCAAAGTTCTTTATGGCCACGGATCTATTCTTGATACATAGATATAGAACAGTCGATCTCAACAGAAATACCGATTATGTTATTCCTTACATTAACCTTTGTAAGAGCTACTCCATCTTTTTTCCCAGAAGAGAAGAGTGGGAATCCGGCACATTTACTGATGAACGGGATATCCAAATCTATACTGATGGGACTAAGATGGAAAAATCTTAGTGCTTTCTGTAAACCACTAAGATCAACGACTCTTACAAACTTCTGGATTACTACAGTATATTTTAAGCTGAAATCTTCGCCATTGAGAAGGCGGCGCAGACAATATACGCTAAGGTACTAAATCCTTCCAGGATTGCAATCTTTGTATAATAGATAGTCAAGCAGCAATCAAGGCACTAGACAGCGAGATAATTAGATCAAAAGCAGTTTCGAGCTGCCGACAAATCCTTAACCTAATATGCGATACTCACGAGATCAATCTCTGCTGGGTTCCAGGAGATAGCAATACAGGAGGAAATGAGACAGCGGATAAACTAGCTCGGAAATACTTGCATTAACCACAGAAAAGATTCACACATCGGTAAATATTCCTATCGGTGTACTGAAAAGGCTGATGAAAGCAAGGTAAGTAACTACCCAATATCGCCAGGGGCGACGTTGGTGTTGAATCTTGCACCCCCTGGGCGCCCCTGAATATTAAAAAAGAACCAAAAGCCTACTATCTTTGGAGAAAAAAGAAGCTAGTATCCTAATAGGTGCACTGCGCGATAGGCACGATGGCCGCTAGACTAGGTTTTAATTCACCGGATTACTGCAGGAGCTCCCAGGATCATATAAACTATCAAACATTTACTTCATTATATGGGAAACAGACTTTTTGAAGAACTTGAGGACCTTGCGCAAATCCCAATAATGAACATGATAGGTTTCGTCAAGAGCTCAGGTTGGTTCGAGAACAGGCCAACCAGGGTTGAAAAGAATTAGTAACAGCACCACGAGTTTAAAAAAAGGGGAACACAATGGAACAAATGGCCCCCGTGCAAGCACTAATAATGCGCACCTCCCCCCCTAACCTAATCTATCTGGCTATAGAAAGTATTACCACAAGGATCAGTACTAGAAGCACTGGGCCCAGATACACAAATAAAATAGTTCAGATGTGAAACGCAGACCATTACAATCTTGAAACGTGTTAATATCCCTTAAAAAAAAACTGTTTGGATCAACTTTTCAAAATGTAAAGTTCGTAGTTAGTCAGGAGCTTCCATTTTTGAAGCATGCCTAAAATAGGTATCAGAGAACTTTGTCACATATGTACACAAATACGTAAAGAATAATATCTAGAAAAATGTCGGTACTGATTATTGCATCGAGATAACGAAACAAATTTCCTGACCTTTAATGTATAGAAACTAATCATCTGTATTTACTCAACTTGTTTTCTCATACTTAAAGTCTTACAATATTAAGCAATGAAATACAAACAAATTTTTTCCGCAGAGTTTAACTTTCCCAAACAGCGCTTCTGATTTCTAAAAAAACCCTCCAGCATACTCCTCGGAGGGCAGCATCAAGTGGTGAAAAAAATATGTAAAATGTTAACCGTATGCGAGAAAAGGGTTGCTTTTTATTAGACTTACACATGTAAATACTTCCTCGCTCCCGATATGTTCGAAAACAAACTTTTTTTCGGCAAACAAAACCCCATTGTAAGACGTACAGCCCGTTAGCAGGGTTGACTGCTCTATCAATATTGAAGTAAAAAAGGGTACAGTTTATTTACATAAAATCCAAGTCCAATGAACTTTTATTTCAGTTACATTGTACATATGGATATGTAAGGCTTCTAAATTTTGTAAACGTATCTACATATTTTGTGCAGCGGAACAACTTAATTAGTTATGTGTTACGGTACACTCTAAATTTGCTTAATTATAACAAAAATATGAATTAATGACAATGGGCTCAATGAATACCTAATCCAAAAATTGTTTAAATTAAATGTCAGCGAAATTAGCGCTCATTTAAATAAACTGTTTATTATTTCCTAACATAAATGAGCTTAATGGTAAAATCCACCAACGGTGTGCCATTAAAGGATTTTGAAAATAATTCGATTGACAGAAATACACAGATCGTTTTATTAAATTGAATGGTATAAATTTGTGGCAATAGGAAAACAATTAAAATGCCCGCATAATACATATTGTTATATTAAATAGAATAGGTAAAAAGGTAACGGACAAAACGGAAAAAAATTAAATATAATAGATAACACAAATACCTACGTATCTGTCATTTACTTACACAAATTGGAGTTATGTTCTTGAATTACACTGAAAGAAAATTAAATGGAAGAAAATGTATCATTAGAAATAGTTTTATAAAATTTAATCAAGTTTAAATATAATCACATGTGATAAATTCAGCAGGTTTAATTTATTCTAGATAGTTGGTACTAGGTTTAACAATGATACGCCGAAATTTTCAAATCGAATCACATGAGGGTGTTTCCGAGCTACGCGCATGATCCATGCGTATTTTAAATGTTAGAAAAAGCGCTCTTAAAAAAAGCTAAAGGACACTCGAAAGAACTGAAAAAGCTTTTCATTTACGTTAATAAACACTTTTCTTTAAAATTTAATAATTAAATTTAATTTCTATTTTTATTTGGCTTTCAAATCATTAGTTTAGCATTTTTTATTTGTTGGTTGTTTAAAAAGTTTGACTTCCTGTCTACAGAATGCAATTTTCCAACAATTTTACTATCAGAAAATTCAAAATCATTTTTTATCTTATTAAATAGTACAATATGTCTAGAATAAACTCACAAAATCGATCGGAGTAAAGTTCTAAGAGATCGACCCTTCGGAAATTCCGCCCATCAGGCCAAGTCAGCTTGGCGCGTCGCACTTCAATCGCGTTTTTCTCGAAACTTTATTTTCGAAATCGGTGGTCAAGATTTCCCCGAAAATTTATGAACCGATCTTGTTGAAATTTTGCACACTTGTTCAAAATAACATTATCTAGAACCTGACTTAAGGATTTTTTTTTATCACAATTTAATGAGGCAATATGTAGTGAAAATTTGATCAAAAAAATGGGTTTTTTTGTTCACAACTCCGCCAAAAATTCTAATTTCAAGTTTTTGTTTTTTCCTTCGTTCATGTTCAAGCTTTATATATCTACTAACAGAAAAAAATTGTATTTTTAATTTCGGACGAATCAGTCATGAGTTATTCTGACTACGCCGGAGGAACTTTTTTTTTTCAAGGTAAAGGGAAATGAGGTCCCACTGGCTGAATTTTCCAAATTTTTAAATAAAAATTTCAGATAGTACTAAATGACATCAAAGTCCTGAAGAGAATTCGCTCTACAACAGCTAAATAAACCGATAGTGATCTCAGGACAGGTTTTTTTTATTAAACAGGAAAATGTCTGTCGGGGGAAATATTTACTGCCCCTAAGCAATACGCGGTTACCTATCAAACTTTTTTGCAAGTTATTATCTCAAGTTGGCACTACAAGCACTTTGCTCCGTAGATGAAGCAGCATGTATGAAAGGAGTTAATAACCCTAGGAAATAATTCTAAACATAGTATTGTATTCTATTGATTTTTGACAAGTTTTCTTGGAAAGCTGTTTATTACAGATACGAGAAAAATGTTCGGTGGATGTGGCAGGGGCTTGAACTCATGCAGGTTGCACCGCACTCCACCGCATTAACTTAAGCCACGATGACCGACTAATTGCATTGGTTCGCCGTATTTTGCACACCATCTCAAATCAGACGTCGCATTGCAATATCTAGTTCGATTACGCCATCGACCAAGATAAAACCCATAAAAGTAACGATCGTGGAACAGCACCGGCAGCCACTGGCGAGTCGAATGTTGTCAGATATCTTGGGACCTGGCTAGATCAACATATGGATGCCCTCACAAAGACACTATTTTATAGTGTGAAGCTACATGGCCGGAATCCGGTCAATACTCGCATATGGTTGTCCTCATGTTATTCAATCTGGGAACAAACTCGATAAAAATAATACGGGTGTTTGAGAGATATTGCCTGCGTTAGTGCAGAGCACGAGAGTCCGAGTACAAAAAATTATATCCCAATGAGTACCTATGCAGCAAGGTCAACCTAATCGAAGTGGATTCGTTAAAGGTAATGGCTGCGATGAATAACATAATTTTCGAAGCTTAGTACCTAAAGGCATCTCCTCTCAAGAGCCATATCTATATTTTGAAGCAATGGGTCTGATCCAGGACTGCAATTCATAGGGGAATAGGCTACAGTCCAGACATCACACAAAGCACCATGGAGCTTCTCCGCTTCAGCAGCGTGGTATAGGCGAACGGGATAGCGGCTGGTGGCTTATTGAGGGAGAAGGAAATCCTTTTTTGAGTCCTCAAGTAGGGCAATTTCGATAGGCTTACGTAGTTCGTAAGAGGCAACACCCCGTTTTTTTTTGAAAACATGCGTCTTAAGAATGAAATGCAAGTTATTATATACCAATTTTGTTTTCAATGTTCTTGCCATAATGGATTTTCCAACGTTAAATAAGAGCATACTAGTGTCGCTCTCCTTTAAACACGTTTTCCTTAAAATAGCATTTTTGTAGTAGGCTAGCAAAAGAACTCAAACAATTTTCAGCCGATTTACCTGTTATTTTAACAATATTAAAGTTATCTTAACTGTTTTTCAAAACAAAATTTCTTTATCTACAGTAGTTTAGCAAATTTAATTATGTAAGATACGTAGAAAGACGTAGTTGATAGCATGAAGTTAAGCTTAGTTTCCGCAGATGGCTAGTAAGTTAGAATTACACCACATAGTTGGGCTAACTAAGCGCTTTCGTTAGAATGTACAAATTTAAAAAGGAAATAAAATGCATTTAAATCGAAACGGAAACAAATAATGGTCTTCCAGTTTTGGGTAGAAGTGAGTATGTTAAATGTATTTCGAATAATCCAATACAACTCTGTCTAGCAATTTCCCAAATCCATTAATACCGCTTTTACATATAATGGCAAGCAATATTAGCACACCCATAGAGACACAGTTTTATAGCACCATACCCAACATTATCCCTTTGGCGATATTTCACTTGTCTAAAACAATTCCACGTCCATCTACCTACATATATTATCTCAAAACCAGCTATTCTATTAATCGAGCAGCTAGCTTGCCTGAAATCCTAAAATCTCATTATCCCCGGGACAATATAAAAACCCAGCAATACAAGAAGTTGGAAAGACAGTCCCTCCACATTTTAAAACACATACTAAACTGTATTCATTGGTTTTATCCTCTAAAGCTGTTCGGCAAGTGTGCCAGCGAATTTTGTCTAGAACAAAAGATACATCTAACTATGAAAAACCAACACAAAGATTTTCCTTTTGCCAAATTATTTCCTTTTGCTTTTCTCTGTTTTCTTAATCGTTCCGTGCTTACAAAAAATATTCCGATATCTTTTCTTTCCAGCTTCGGAAGCCCTTTTTGTGGTCTCCTTTGCCAAAGAACAATGGACTTAATCTCTTTTCTTTATCGCTTCAATACTTTGTCACATCTTCGAATATAGCCACACAAAAAACCACTCACACATTGACAACTTAAAAATTCTGTAGATCTGTTTGCGACTTTTCCTTTTTTCTATATTTCTATCATGTCCTGTTTGTTTGCATTTTATTTCCACCACCCCAATAGGTGATGGAGTTTTCTGTGGTCTTAAAACGCGCTTAATTTAGTCGTATTTACGTTTCCTTGATTTGATTTTTTTTTCGAAAGTAGATTCTTCTTCCATTTCCTCTAATTAGGGACGACTCAGACAATGATTGTCGCATGCATATTAATTGATGGTGAAATCCGTTGTCCTGAGAAGGATTTTCTTTATCGTGTTTTTCTTTTGTCACGGCAGCACAGCAATTTAGAAAGGATGTCCTTTCTCCATCCTGATAATGACTTTGCCTTTTTACGCAATCATTAGTGTTTAGCGTTTGAATTCATTTCGTTTAATTGTGGGCTTAGAAATTGAATCTAACTTCTGCGGTAGAAAAACTCTGTCCTGTTATTAGCAGACGAGTGTTTGATCTTCACCTTGATCTTAGCTACTAATTGGAATTTCAATTAAATTGGACTAAAGAGGCAGTAATGGAAAATGTATTTCAATTTCAAATTTGATGAATTTTATGTGTGTTTTTGGGTAAATTAGGAGCGTTGGAAATGTTCGCAAGTCTTAAGCGGATTCAGATAGCAAAAGTTCTTCGAAGGTGCTAATGACTAAGAGCAGTTGGTTGTTGGTTAACTTCTGTGTATTTCTTTTGGATTAAAACTATAAAAAATGATGGAGCTGTACCTTTGGTAAATAAAAACGAATACTCTGTTCCTAAATTATGTAGATATTTACGTATTAAAGTCGTCTACCAAGAGGCTTATACGGAGTATGATTGTTCAACATTGTGTTTTAGCTTAAAAGCTCAACATCATTGTCCATTGCATAATTACTATTATTATGTTCATTACATATTATTGAAGTACTATATTGTTTTGCAAAAGAAAACGTTTTGGCAATACAGCCTACACACAATTTTTTTCCGGTTTTGACCGAAATCTACATTTCCTCCCGGTCACCGATAGATTTATTAGCAGGAATAAAACGAAGTTGAAAAGTGACAAACAAAATAAAAACATATTACAGGCATTTTTTTTATGAGGAGTGACTGGTCGATCTTAATTGGTCAGGTAAACTAACAAATGCGGCGTATCTGCTAATTTTAAGGAATCGAAACAAACACCTTTAGCGATGAAGTTTAGGAATCCACAGATTGTGGCACAAAAACTTTGGACATTTTTTTTTACTTTAGAAAACATAGTTTTTAAACATTCTTACATATTTCATTTGAAGGAATCTTACTTAACCTACTTACTGGGCCATTTCGAAACATACTGTCTAGCTTTAACATTTATCTGCGTACCTAAATTGATTACAGTAGACGCTCGATATAGTGAATCTCGTTAGAATTGACTATCCCATATATTGAACACACAAAATTGTATACGGACTATTCTAAATAGTGAAAATTAAAGTCTTGAAATAGTGAACACACACTTTTTTCCCAAGACTAAACAAGAATATTCCAGCTGCAATGCGTGTACGGCTTGTCGACTAGTTGTTAAAGTTTTTTCATGTGTTTTTATACAAAATTTAGGTTATTTGCGAAAACTTTGCGAAGACATTCCTGGTTTATGCTTAAATAAATTTAAAAAAAAAGTTGTTTGTACTTCACACTACCCAAAATATACAATATACTACAGATGTGAAAAAAATTATTGTAAAGTTAAGGTACCTGACGGCCTTAGGAGGCTAAAAAATACTACATTTTCAAGAATTTTTTTCTCAGCCCCTGTATTGGATATTACAATGATTTTTTTTAAAGTTTTATTTGAAGCTTATAGAATATAAAAAAATTTGATTTTTTTTTAAATAAATTTGTTAACCATTATCCAGGAGGCCCCAAAGTCGAGGTGTCGAGGTAATGGTGTCCCATGGCGGACAGTTTATCTCAGGATTGGTAAATCTGAAACAAACTAAAATGCGGCATCTTCAAAAGAAAGATCTCTTACGTTACAATTTACCACAATTTGCTAAAATTCCTTTAAAAAAATGGCGGATGTTTGATAAAAAACTTAAAAAAATACCCCTGTTTTGCATTATTCTTTGCTAAAAGAAAAATGTTATAATTACCAAAATGTGGTAAATTGACATACAAAACATCTCAACGAACAAAACAAGACCAAATTCATTGAAATCGGCCGAGTAGTTTCGGCGATAATTTTTAAAAGTATACGAATTATGAAAATGAAAAAAACACAAAAAATCGATTTTTTGAAATTTATTAAGTGGTCAGGTACCTTAAAAGCTGAGGGAAAAAGTCACGCAGAAATTATTAAAATAGTGAAAACACATCGTCTCACAAACCAATCCGCCATAAAAAATTTAAAAAAAAAATAATTCGTATGACATGGCTGTAGGAAGAGGCAGAAAAAAAATCCTAACTGCGCAAGATGAACGTGTTATTGAGCGAATGGTCAAGGCTGATCCGAATATTGGGGCACCTCAAATAGCTACAAATCTTGAAGAATCTGGGGGACCAGCAGTTAATCCTCAAACCATTCGGAACATGTTACTTGTTGCAAAAGGTTACAAAGTCTGCATAGCCCGTAGAAAACCTTTTAGATAAAAGTAAAATGACATTAAGCGTTTAGAATATGCCAAGAAGTATGTCAACGAACCAGATGAGTTCTGGAACCAAGTAATTTTTGTCGACGAAAGTACAATAAATACAATATATTTGGTTTAGATGGTCGACGTTCTGTGTGGCGAAAACCCAATACTTTCATGAATAAGGAAAACTTAACTCCAACTGTAAAAAAATGGCGGTGGAAATGTCATGTTTTGGGGTGCCATGGCAGCTAGTGGCTTTGGAAACATCACTTTTGTTGAATGCACAACGGATAGATTGGAGTATTTGTCAATATTAAAAGATAACCTTAAAGCCAGTGCGCAAAAATAGGGAATAGGAGACGAATTTCTGCTAATCCAAGGTAATGACCCCAAACATAATTCCGAATTAATCCAAACTTGGTTGATCTACAATTGCAAATCAACTCTCCCACATCCCCCTCAGCAACCCGATCTCAATCCGATTGAGCATCTGTGGGATTTATAGTAACAAAAAGTGCGACAGCATAATATAACGAACAAACAGCAGTTGAAGCAGGTTATCCTAGAGGAGTGGCACGAAATATCTCCTGATGAAGCTAAAAAATTGGTAGAATCAATTAAAAATCGTTCGAAGGAAGTTAAAGGATACCATATATCCGATTAATGCTCATTTAAAGACGTTAGAATAATAATGAATTTATATTTATATGTACTGTATGTGCAATTATTTGAGGTGAATTTATGAAGTTGAATTTTAATTTTTGTTTTTTTTTATTCTATAACTGAAATATTTAAATAAAAAAAGTTAATTAATGTGCATAATAAATGAAGGAAATGATGTTTAATAAAAATTTCCACGATAAACTATTATTTTTTAAAAATAAGCCTTTTTATGTGCGATATTACTTGCCGTATATGCAATTTTTTGATGCAGTGTGTGCGTTTCATACGTCTATAGTGACTTGTAATTCACAACAATTAGATACGTAATGAACCATTGTTTCACTCTGCGAGAGCGTTCCCTTTTACAAATTTCTCATCAATTCCGTGTTTTAAAATCGAAACCTGAAAGCTGCAAATGATCGATTGGATTCATTTAATAGCTATATTTTCTAATACTATCAGGTCGTTCTTAAATATTTAATTGCTACACATTTTTAACTTTTGTTGTGATTTATTTCTTAAAATCGTAACATAAGTTATGAGTTTAATTAATTATGTAAGAAAAATAAATGATCTTCGTTTCTTTTCTTACCCATTTCAATACATAACAAATTTACTTCATTAAAACTTTCAATTCTTGCAAAATAAAAAGCCAGACAAAAATCTGAAAATTAAATTTCTGCTCGAGGCAAGACCAAAGTAACATTGGTTTTCTCATCCCGCGCGTTTCTTTTTCCTGAGACATATCTAATTTACGCTCTTTTTGTTATTTTTCTCTATTTTCCACCCAATAACAATTCATTGAACCGTCCAATTTTCAATTTATCCCATCACAGGGAACGCTTAAGCAGATGAAATTCGTCCTCTTTCCCACTGTCCTGTTTCTCCGCGCCCCACTACCCAACAACATTGAAATGACCCGTAATATTTTTCGTAAAAATTTTAATAAAAAGAACACAACGCAATATCATGATATCATTCCCAACCCACAAGCTAATCAATCAAAGATAGAACAAAACAAAAAAGAGATACATACTTTCAACAATTTGATTTTGCCAGTGGTTGGCAGCCAGAACTAAAAAGATGGGAGAAGGTCAAATTGAAAAGGGGAGCAAAACAAATCGGCAGTAAAATTGTAGAATATAATGCAAAATGAAAAATAAGAAAAAAAAGAAAACATCCTTATAACCGATTAACCCAATGAAACATCCAAGCAGCGGAGCGCTTAAGTAATCAATCCAAAGGCAGCAACAATTCGCACCTGAGGATTTCAATTTCGAAATTGTGGAAAATTACTTTCTGCCGTTCCATTTCATTTCGATTTTCTTATTTTGTTTAAAGAACGCACTTAATTAAAAGGAGGGGTTCTTTTTCTCTAGAAAAAAAAGTTAAAAGCAATTTAAAAGGATGAATCGGCAAAAGAGGCAATTGACTGCCTGTATAACCTAGACAAGCTGTGTGTGCTGTATCCTGTATGGTGCGTCATGTTGGAGAAGCATTTGAACGCAAGTCAAGCTGATACGCTTCATGAATTGCAGATTGTGTAGAGTGTACATACATACATATATAAATTAAAAGGCAGCAAAAGTATGTATGTAGGTATACATACATAATATATGGCTCGCCTAACTAAATATTCCAAGCAAATATTATCATACTTACATTGCAACGGTAAAACAGCTTGTTGTTCCCTATTGTTTGGCGAAATTCAAATTACTTAGAACTTCTAACTTCCGCTAAGTGGGCTCGAAGCCCAGCAAAATCCATCGAGCATTTTTCATGGCACCACCTCTCGTCGAATAATTTGTCGTTATAAGATTTTTAATAAATTACAGGTTCTTCCTTTTGTGCGAAAAATTCAACACGCACAACATAAACGGCTGCTAGAAGCTAACCTTGGCCACCTGTTTTTAAACATATTATTTCAACAGTTGAATGCAATGACCGCTACCAAACGATTTTTTACAAATGGCGGGGTTTAACAAGAAAATGCCTTTAAAGTCAGTGGAGGAAGACAAATAAAAAGCAAACGATTTTGTAAATAACGCCCGATCCATAAATAACTCACATTACCATGTCCACACGTCTCATCTTCAAATTTCCTGACACAATCCTCTTAATTTAATACCGAAAATATTGAAAATTCTGTTATCTCTCACGCTAGGAATTTTTACAGAGTCCGGTAGAAATGATAGCAGTTCAAGAATATAACTCAATTTTATACAAGTACCTAAAGTTCCATTATGTTCTAGAACCTGATTAGATTTTGAGCACAATCGGTCTGGCGGATGCTGAGGAAATTGAGGAAACGTTTTTTTTTTTTTGAGTTCGGTCAACAACTCTTGTTGTGTCTTCGAATTTTCCGCTCTCTATGCATGTTTTCTTTAATTATTAAAAAAATAACAACATCACTGTTTTTGATATAACATAATATGAGGTGGGAAGTATAGCACTGGCTCCCCAGTCGAATTTTTTTATATGAGCATCGCCCATCATCTCCACGTCATATTTTTTTTATCGAAAATGAATGCTCTTGATTAATGCTTTAATTTTGGTCTAAGGGGTAATGAATACCCTTATGATGTTATTTATACAGCTTGTCTTCGTCTAGCTCTCGTAGCGTAAACATCTTGGTGATTATTCATTTTCTCGTATAAAGTTAATTTTTTTTCACCTGGGTTGATTCTTTTCAACAAAACTAAAAGCAAATCAGTTCAGTTTTTTGTCTGCCGAAAGTCCACTCAGTATCCCACCCCAAACGTTTGAAACCTTCTAAAAATCCCACATTCGTCTTGAGCATCTTCGTTGCTTAAAAAACAATAGATGCACAGAGTATTAAAGAATAACCCAACGCGCGTTTACGCGCCATTTCTTATCCCTGTTCCGGAATCTGAAATTGTCTTTGAAAGCAAATAGAGGGTATTTCCTACCCTATCCAGCCTAACGCTTTTCACGTAAATAGCCCTCATCTACAACCCAAATAGCTGGATTCTCGTCTTCACTAAAGGGACAAAAAAACCAACAGGGAACAGCCTTCGCAGTAGTCGACGATGGAACTCTTAGTAGGTGTCGTGTTCCAGAATTTTCAAAATTTCGCAATCCTGAGGGGTATCAAAATTAACATCAAAAGAAGAGCGATTGTATGCACTGACGGTCTTTCCCCGTAAAACGCAGTAAAGAAAATTATTAACATTTCATTGATGATATAGAAAATCGGAGACAAACTAATAGAAAATAAATACAGAAAACACCAGCATTACGCTTAGCCAGTAAACCCGTAAAAAGCGCAGCTAAAGGACCCTTTACTACATTTTAGGTACCTAAGAAAAACAAAATAGCTCCAGAAATTGAAACTGCATTGGTTCTCAATCAGGAAAGACGAGTGCAACGAATACGAATACGCTACTCCGCCGTCCAATCCGTTGTTTAAGCAACACGATCCGGTGTTTCCTCCGTCTTCGAATGGGACACTTGATGTCACACATCACCACCTTCTATATATCTAGAAGCCACCCTCCAAGATATCATACATGGGTGTAATGAGTAAACTTTATTTATGTCACCCCTTTTCAACTGCAATTGAATTGACATCCCTCTGAGTAGAAGTCGAAATACAAACATATGCATATGTACATACATACATATATGAATAACACAGCGCAAGAAAATTTAAAAAAAAATTTGTTTATGTACATTTTTGCATTATCGATGCTTGATATGTATGTACCTATGTATGCATGTGTTAGCTCATTTCAGAACACCAAACCTTCTTCTTAACTGTTGCTTCAAAGTTTAAACAAAAAGTTTGTATATGTGTATGAGAATTTTTACACTCTTGTCAATTTAAGAAATTAATTCAAACGATTAATCAAATTTTTACAAAAGCTATTATATGCACACACGAAAATAAAATTGTATACACCTCTAGAGACAGTCAGAAAAGAAGAGAATATCCGCTTTTTATTTGTTATGTCTCTTACAAGGTCTCAAACGCAGTCTCCCACTAAACTGGCATCTCATTTACCCTAATACTGCTTCTCCATGTGAAACCACTCTATATGTTCTCCACGCATACCTACTCACTATCACTTCACTAAAAAATCTTAATGTGAGAGAAAAGAGTTTAATTAACGACATTCTACATCATAATATTTAAACTTTGTCCATTTAATTTGCTATCCGATCTATATAGTTTTAATATTTTGTGTTATCGTTAAGCCATCAGATAGAATGCATGTATATCCGGTATAAGTGTGCTACCTTTATCATAATAAAGCAGAAAATTAAAAAAAATTACATAACATAAACAAACTTTTGTTACACTGTGTAATTTATTAAAAACAGTAAAAATGTACATACGTAGATAAATTTAATGCACTCCAACGACCACTTTGACTTTTTTTTAGCAGTGTTATCAAGATACACAGTGGGGTGAAATTTGTTTTACATACTTGTACAACAAGAAATTATTGCTTATCGGCAAAAAAAAAAAATTCTCTTATGTGGACAATCCTTTCAAATCATCAATTTCAATTTCATCAGAACCCATTTTTTCTTTAAAAAAAAAGTTAAAAAAAGACCCATCAACTGCGAAAGCTGATGTTAGAGTGTTCTAGTTCCATTGCTTTATGTTTTACTAGCTGACCCGTGCCCGCCTTGCTTCGTCCTGATATGCCCATGTGCTGTTTTGCTAAGTGTGTAAAAGCCCATCATTAGCATATGTTTATGATTTATATGAAAATATTAATAAACCTCAAATAAACACGTTGTTGTTAAAGTAAAACATGAAACAATTACATAGTTTTATTTAATTTGACGCAGCAAACAAATATGTATGTACAATTGTACATATGTGGGTTCTATATGCATTGAATATTATTTGAAATCTTTGATAAGTGTTAAGTTCATACCAATGGGAAAAGATATAAAAATTAGTCAAATTCAGAGGAGTGTCATCAACATCATCTTCCAATGGCCCGCTTATCCACTATGCGGGTCGCGGGTTTAGGGAGCTTAAGTGGACTCTACACATTTCCCGATCTTCCGCCATCGACTCTAAATCATCAGGGACTATCCCCATACGGGTAGAGGTGTGATTTCGGACTTGTTCCAGCCATCTCATCCTAGGCCTACCCAGCAGACGCCTACCCGATGGCACGGATTCCATGGCACGTCTCGGAAGCCGAGTTGGGGACATGCGTTGAACGTGCCCAAACCATCGAAGTATGGACCTCTCCGCTCGAAGAACTATTTGCTCGACATTGAGTGCCTCGCGTATTCTGGTATTCCTTATTCGATCTCAACGAGTTACCCCAGCAACACAACGAAGAAATCTCATTTCGGCAGCTTGTATCCGCGATCTCATTCTTTCGGTCATTATCCAAACCTCATGACCATAGGTGAGGGTCGGAACAAACACTGAATTAAAAACCGATAGCTTAGCTCCGATGTCAAGTTCAGCCCTCCTGATAACAAACAATGAAAATATCAATAAAAAAAACTATTTGGACATTCACCCACACCACATGCGCTGCGCACCAAACTTTCTGCATATGAAAAGAAATGCGTGCATGCAGAATTTGGAATTTGCACCACAAGGAAGAAAATACTTGAAAGAATTAAAAACAGAAATTGGTTTTTCATTCGAAGTGATATTTAAAAAATAATCGTAGGGTTAAATCTTTATTTAATTTTCAAATAATAAAAGACGAAGTGTCACTGGCCATTGCGTGGAATTAATTCTTTTACAATTGTTGTTACAAAATGTACTAAACTAAAAAAAACTGGTTTTCAAAATTCTGCATTTAGAATATACATAATGTTTTAGATATACATAACTCTGCTTTTACACAATATTGTTATATTGTTTTTTCTAGCGACTAATAGAATATTGTTCATGCCGACGATGCTCCACCATCTCCCAATCGCTGGATCTGTCATATTATTCATAGTAATAATTGATGCCCACTCAATAAATAAATAAAAAGCTTCTTCCAAACATTCAAACTTTGTCCTTGAATGCCAATAAAAGATGATTGATGGCCAAAGCTATCATTCTGCGCGTTTTAAGGGGTTAAGTGGGTTTCAAAATTTCAAAAAATGTTTTTTTTTTTGTTTTATAAAATAACACAATATGTCTGGGATATTCTTCCAAAATTTTAAATCGATCAGAGTAAAATTTTAAGAGATAGACCCTTCGGAATTTCCGCCCATCAGCCCACGTCAGCCTGGCGCGTCACACTTCAATTGCGTTTTTCTCGAAACTCTATTTTCGAAAACGGTAGTCATGATTTCTCAAAAGTTATTTCTTTTTATCACAACTTATTTTATGAGGCAATACGTGGTGAAAAATTTACCAAAAATATGGGTTTTTTGTTCACAATTTCGCCAAAAATTGTAATTTCAAGTTTTTTTTTGTTTTCCTTCATCCAAATTCAAGCTCTATATATCTACTAACATAAAAAAATTGGTTTTTTAATTTCGGATGAACCTGTCATGAGTTATCCTGACTACGGCGGGAGAACTTCTTTTTTCAAGGTCAAGGAAAATGAGCTCCCAATGGCTGAATTTTCTACATTTGTAAATAAAAATTTCACATAGTACTTGTTAAATATGTATCTTTGATATGGTTAATTGTTTGAATGAAATATTTCATTTGATATATGTATGTATTTTTGAAAAAATCAGTAAAAACACGCGTTTTTTGAGCCCTCGAAGCCCACCTAACCCCTTAATTTTCGAGAGATGTACCTACTGAGAAAAAAAAATTAACTGGGAAGCAAGCCCTGTACTTCCCACCTCGTATTGTGTTATATCAAGAAGAGAAATATTATTATTTAATTTAAAATAATTATGTATATTTTAAATACATTTTATGTATGTACATACGTAAGAAAACACCGTAAGGACCACATGTGAAAGCCAGATGTTGAACCAAACATCGACCATCCAAGCAGAGGTTCCTTACGCAAATAATTGTACCATAAAAGAAAATTTAGTTTTAAGATTATTTCGAAAAAAAAACAAATTCGTCATTTCGAAACTCTGGTTTTAATTAAAACAAAAAACTTATTTCGCATGATCGTACGTTGTTTTGTTCTTCAGATATCAAAAGATTAAACATTTATCACACACACATGAACACATATACAGACATTATTTCGAAAATAGACATCCTATTGTACCGTAATGTAAAGTCCTGTTAAAATCTCAACTAAAGAAAAGTTCGGATCGATAGCAATTCTCTGTGCCAATTCCTAAAGCTAAGTGCGTGCTTTTTTACCCTACCGCCTCTTTTCTGAAAAATGTTTGCGGCCCGGGCGTGGTTGATATTTTTTGTTTCGGTTTTTCTTTCACTTCGAAGGGGTAGCTAAGTGAAAAGTGGTGGAAAAACCCAAACAACTATGAAGCTTGCAAATTGATGTGTAATAAACCGTAAGAACTGATAAACTTCATAATGAGTACGGTTCCAAAAAGATAATAGACGCAGTTGCTAACGTTCAGTTATGTAGAAAATACTGTGCTTGGTACAGAAAAACGGGACTCGCACTCATAACTGAAGGATTTACTTTCGGAATGATTTATAATGTGTTAATTTACGACATAAATGCTATATGCCCACATCCTGGAAACAAAACAAAGCCCTTAACGTTCACACATGGACTGGTGCTTATGCGTCGTTAAATTAGTTGGTTGGTTCGAATGGGCTGGGGGTGAGGGATTAAATGGTGAAGGTATGTATGTTTGTTTTAGTGTCTGTGCGAAATCGTTGAATTTATTGCGAACGGTTTTTTGAGACCCCCTCCTAAAAGCACATTGACCGCTCGAATAGGTGGAGTCTGCTTTTCGGTGATAAGTAATGGGAATTACTGTATACATATAAGTACATTTAATATGAAAATACTGATTTATTTACCTATTTTAAATGGTGCAAATGGATATTGTGGAAGGAAGTATGCGCATTTATCAATTTGATTATATATTCTCATAAATTGGTAAATTTCTAGTGTTGATAAAATTTAAATGCTTAAGTGTATAAATTCATAGGTAGTTCTTTTTTTACAATATTTTTAATGTAGATTGGAATGAAATGCTACTTAGTTTCAGAAGAGGTGACAATATTTTGTGACAATCGGATTATTTTTAACGAAAAATAATTGTAGATATAAGTATGGGGCACTTTTAGTCTCATTACTTATTACTAAGTTATTACTCATTAATAAATAAATCAATAACTTAATAATTAAGGCTTTGTGTTTAAACTTTGAAGTTGTGACATGCCAGGGTATGGAGAAGTACACTTAATATTTTTTTCTGTTTGTATGTGTTTTATCAGTTATGACATACCACTAAATACTCATACTAACATTTAAAATTGCCATTGTCGGTGAATATCTCCGTATTTATAGAATAACTCATTCGCATATTGCATAATATATAACACAAAACATGTTACCAATAAGTCACGGCTTACTGCAATTCTATAACAATCGGATTAGTAATCCATTACGTGTGTACACAGATTACCTTTACATCTAATCGGATGATTTTTTCTTGCAACAGTACAATGGCCTATTTTCATTTATTTTTCTAGTAAGTATACATACATATGTAAGAATGTATGTAAGTACTTGCTTTTCTACACCCGCAACAGATAATAAAAGAATTGTCAAAGTTAACACACGTCTTGTAATTCTCCCTAGTATGTTCCTAGTCTCACAACTTCTCGCGTGTCTAAAAATAAAGCAATATCACGTTCAGGGCAACACCTGTTGTTCTCCCCAGCGGGAAGTAACTATACTTTTTCTTTGAGTACAGAAAGTGTTTGTCAAGTATTTTCACGTTATTAGTGGTAACTACCGTATAAGGAACAATGGCTGAGTTAGTGGAATTTTTGGAATCCGCAACTTCCGTTATATGATACTAAAATACATTTTAAAATATTCAAAACTAGCAACAAGTGGAAAACACCGAACTCAAAGGAGAACTTAAAGGAGAGTTCGGTAATAATTCCAAAATGAGCATTAACTACCAGATCGGAAGACCACTTACGGACAGTTCAACAACCCTTCTTCGATCAACAATAGTCCTCTTGGTATGTTTGAAAGCATCTATTTTCGTAACCTTTGAGTACAAATAAGCAATTTTGAAATCCTGCTAGTTAAAGTTGTTCAATGAGTTGAGAATGAGTGATGAAGTCTCTGGATCTTCATCGGAACGAGGAGTTTCGTTTATGAAATCAAAATTATCATTTGTCGTGCAATCATTAAACTATCATCTATGTATTTATTTACAAATATTGATGTGTATGACAAAGAAAGTAAGTTGCATCTTTTTGAATTATAGTGAGTTAAAACCACGCAGTGATCTTAGGATGCGAAAAGTTTTGTCAAACGAAATTCTTTTTCACTATCAACTTAGAAGTTTCCCAAATTTTTACAAGGAAGAGTTTCAAAAAAAATTTGACTATTTACATATGTTGGTGGGAGGCGGTCTTGCGAAAAATGTCGGTTAGTTTTGCTGCAAGTAAAAACTCTGTCAGTTCGCTTAACAATTCCACTTACTCAGTACTGAACCACGGCAATAATCAATAATGCCACTTTTATGTTCGCAAAAATTCGTTTTAGACTCAGCAACTTCTGCAATAAATAATATCGAAGACATTCCTGCAACTCAACCTTACTAGCCCCTTTATAGATGCACTCACCTACACATATTTCGGCTACTACTACTGACTGATTGTAACACAAGAATGGTGTGCATGTAGTGATTAGTCGTGTGTCGTTTCACAATTTTATTCAAATCAGATATGTTTTACCAAAATGGTTGTCAACAGTAACTTTAGATTTCGAGTTCATCGAACAGTTATGTATATCGTATGCAAAACGGAACTTTTAGGCATACAAAATTTCTTTAACAATATTCAACAAAAGCTCTCTCTGACTTGCGAGCGCTATCCAACGCTTTGCTTCTCAGGGTGTTGGTAGGCACATTATTTTTGCGTTGTGCGGTTTCATTTGCCTTACTTACTGCAAAGCTTATTTTAAAATCTCATGAATACTTTTAAACCCTCATTCATCCAACAATCAACATCCTAAACTATTATTTTCTAAGTTACGTTTATAACACATAAAACAGAACGCGGCAATTAATTTTAACAAACAGCCTTATTTTATTTTATTACACTGCAAACTATAAATTTAAATCCAAAATAAGAAGCAATGCTCAGGTTTTATTTTCATGACTATTTAATAACATTTTTATAATTCAAACCATTCTATTTCACATTTAGGTTGATAACTCTAAACGGATTACAAAGACACACTCTTCTATAAGTAGCACAAAGACCTTTCCATTTCGTAATAATACACGTTTGTACCCTTTTTTAATGATTTCATTCTTTAACCAAACGCATATATGTAGATTCCCAATCGTTATAGCATATAAATCATAATCCCTCGACCAAACCGATCGAAGTTTATTTACTAAAGTATCCCCTATTATAAAGCTCTTACCAGTGAAAATCTGTCAGACATTCTCGATGACTTACTTTCCCCATAAATCCAGCATAAGTTAGATGCTGTTGAGAGATGAAATCTTAAATGGTTTCCACATTATTGGTCAGAATAAGTAAACACATAATATAAATAAATCGGCAGAAGGGTAACATTTTCCAGCATCTAGCCTAGTCCCAGACATCCACGTGTATACGTTTGCCTTCCTCGCTGTCCTATTGTTCCGTGAATTTCAATAACTCTTCAATATAAACTAGCAATGTACTGGGTTCATTTCAACAAGAGTTGATACTCTGAGATTGGCTCCTTTTTTGTAGGTTCGGCAAAAGGATTTGCAAAAAAAAAAAAATAATAACAAATAACTGAAATGTGTCAAGTAAAATATTCCTATTAGGAGCGGCGAAAAGTGGGTATGTAATGCACACATGCAAAAAATATGTATTTGTAAAAGGAGTTGAGAAAATGTAGATATATGTTTGTATATTAAAAAGTTAATAGCAAACACAGAACACAGAAGGAAGTATAAATCAATTTGAAATCTAAATGATATTTTCTTGCTATATTAACGATTATTACCTTTTGTTTTGCAATCATTTTGGGAGTCACAGAATGCAATAGTAAAGGGTTTTGCAATTTGGACGCTACAAAAGTAGAGCGAGAGGGACAGCAAACGACGCCATATTTTTCTTCCGGTTTTTTGACATTTCTCTTCAGTAAGGTTTGCCATTTCATACGAGCCAACAACGAGTCGAAATTATTAAAATTTACTACCGAAATTCGGAGTCAGTTGCCTCAACGTTAAGAGCGCTACGTCCAATTTATGGTCGTCATAATCGTCCTAGCAGATCAACTCAATTGAGCGTCTAGTGGAAAAATTTGAATCCACAGGCACAGTACAAAATGTTCCCGTGCCAGTGAGACAAAGAAGTGCCCGTAGTGTCGAGAATATTGCTGCCGCTGAGGCTTCAGTTGCAGAAAGCCCAAATGTGTCTCTCACACGTCGTTCTCAAGCGTTGGGCATCTCTGTGACGTCGTTGTGGCGAATTTTGCGAAAAGATCTTGGCCTACATCCTTACAAGATTTAATTGACGCAAGAACTGAAGCCGCTTGACCACCAGAAGCGTCGTATGTTCGTGAATTGGGCTGAGCAACAACTTGAAAATGATTCGGATTTTCATCGAAAAATCATCTTCAGCGATGAGGCTCATTTCTGGCTGGATGGCTTCGTCAATAAACAAAATATGCGGTATTGGTCAGGCAGCAATCCACACGTACTCCATGAGTCATCATTGCATCCCGAAAAAATTACGGTTTGGTGTGGTTTATGGGCCGGCGGCGTCATTGCAATTGACTCAAGGCACATTTTCACCTCAGTGGATTCGTCAAGAAGCAGAATTGCCGCATTTGGGCGAATGATAATCCAAGAGTGATTGTCGAAAAACCAATGCACCCACAAAGAGTGACTGTTTGGTGCGGTTTATGGGCTGGCGGCATCATCGGGCCGTATTTTTTCCAAAATGAGGCCGGTCAGGCAGTTACTGTGAATGGTGTTCGCTATCGTGAAATGATAACGAACTTTTTATGGCCCGAATTGGAAGATATGAATGTGGACGATATGTGGTTTCAACAGGACGGTGCCACTT
This sequence comes from Matsumyia berberina, assembly GCA_917880715.2. Taxonomy (NCBI): domain Eukaryota; kingdom Metazoa; phylum Arthropoda; class Insecta; order Diptera; family Syrphidae; genus Matsumyia; species Matsumyia berberina. The sequence continues at coordinate 95,215,642 of OU862870.1, forward strand.
GCCACACAGCTAACGAACCAATGGCTCTTTTGCGCGCAAAATTCAATGGCCGTGTTATCTCACGTGGTGGCGATGTCAATTGGCCGCCAAGATCATGTGATTTGACACCGTTGGATTTTTTTCTTTTGGGTTATTTGAAAGAAAAGGTGTTCGTCGATAAGCCAGCAACAATTTAAGAGCTAAAGGATGAGATAATTCGGCACATTAACGGCATAGAACCTCAATTATGCTTCAGCGTCATCGAAAATTTGGACCATCGGATGGAGGTGTGCCGCCGAGGTCGCGGCGGCTATTTGGCCGATATTTTGTTCCATACATAATTGAACCATACCAATATTATCATAATAAAAAGAAATGACAATAATTTCCTAAATAATTTGTGTTTTATTCAAAATCAACATCGGCCCTTAAAATTTAACCACCCTTTATTTTCAGTACTGAAAATTAAGAAAATTGTATATAAAGAAGGAATTCGCTAAAATAAATTAAGTTACTGACAATTACCCATTCCAAGAGTAGCATTCTATCCATCGATACTCTGCAGGATATTATTCACAATTGGTACTTCGAGTCGGATTTTCTAAAATTCCACCCACCCGCGGTAAGAGATTTTCAGAATTAAGGGTGTAGTCTAGTTGGTAACTTTAAAAAAATTGATTTTTTTCTTTTAAATTTCTCGAATGTATATGTATCTAAGAATATTGCATAAAATATTTATAAAGATCCGGGCAGTATTGAAACGTAAGTATCATGGCTAAAGGTACAGGTAGGAAATCCGAAAAGAAACAAGAAAAAACTTTAAACGCGTTTTTCTCAAAACGTGTTTCTTCGGACGCCCCCACGATTTCTGCGGAACCCGTGGGTCGATCCTTCTGAAATTATAACCACATATTCTACACATATGTATTTACAAAATAGACTCTTATGTTAAAATTAAATGTTAAAATTTTAATATTCACTATATTTTTTTAACAAAAAACGGCGAAAAAATAACGCTTTTTTCAATGTTTTTGGTTTTTGTTAAGTAAAATTAACAAAATTTGTTACAAATTAATATCCATAGTTGATTTTGTAGCCATTGTCATACCGAATCTAAAACACTTCGGTTTTTAAGTTTCCGATACGCCGTTGCCGAGATATCGTGGGGGAGCCGACCTGCCTCCAAATTATGACGTTACGTTCAACTATGAATTTTATATAAAAAATTGAAAAATATGTATTCTTGTATTTTCTTGTATTCTTGTATTTTAACACTTGATTTATCATACCTAACGATTTTTTTTTAACCATAACTTCCATAGCATGTTCGAAAAAAATTACCGAAAATAGCCTATTTTTCTAGCCTACGAACTAGACTACAACCTTAAAAAAGAAACAGCGACCTTAAAGAAACGTATTCGGGGCTTCTACAGCGAAAGTAAATTATCTACTCGGGTCGATACGAAGGTTAATTAGATTCCACCTTGTTTATCTCCACCGATATTGTTCCCTATGAGGATCTGTGACATCGAAGATCAATCTCATACTAACATAGTAACAAAACGGTCCTTCACTGCAGACTTACGTTCTCTGTTACACTTGCGAGTAACATTTTTCTGGCTGTGTAGCATAGCAGAAGTTAACTTACATACAGAGTTGCGGGGTCTCTGTGGAAAGACATGTTATTTTATCTCCTCCTTTTTTTCCGTAGTCAAATACATAGAAACTTTAACTTTATACAACAAAAAATCCGTAAAAACCTACTTACAAGGGTTAGTTTAGAAACCGTGCCCTGCTTAAATTGAGAATGTATGGTTCTGGTTCTTCTGCGGTCTATCGCAGGTCATAGAACCTTGGATACCGTGTGTCCTGTTGTATTAGACCATCCCTAATTTGCCTTGATAGTGATTATTCTTAAGATTTCTGTCTTAGCTACGCAGAAGGGAGGAGTTTGCAGCCTTTTTGTTTCCCTCAATGTCACAGTGCACTCATATAACGCTGCGTTTCGAGACTAGTGCAGATCTGACGACATTCATATTCTATTAACGATAGCTACACTTCTATAGATTGAGAAAATGTTAAGTTTTTTTTTGTGAGATAAATAACTATTGATGTAGATATTGAATAGACGATGCGGGAATGCTATTAAAAAGTTTTTTTTTTTTTTCTTAATTTTTTTATCTTTTCAATCTCGATTTATGTAGGCATAGATTAAAGTATACTTAATAACATATCTCTTATGCTAATGTAATAATTAAATAAAAATCCGCGCAAATCGCACGTTTTGCCTCGTCACAGCGAAGTTTCTCCTTAACCAATTACAAGATGTTGCGGATATCATTAAAATATGGAATAACAGTGGCTAACCTCCACACTAGTCTATTCTCTACCGGTGGACTTATTATCTGATCACGCAAAATTTTCTCGAAGGTCTATGCATTAAGATAAATCAAAAGAAAAAACATTAAAATGACAAAGCATTGACTTAAGTATGTATAAAAGCAACAAGTCGATTAGATAAAAAGACCTGTTCTAAAAAAAGCAAGTCAGCCTGAAGTGATCCAAGGCCTAAGTCCCATAGCGCAACTATAGTGAATGAAAAAAACCACATGTGTTAAAAGGATGGTTTGTAATGTTTGCGTTTTGAGAGCGGCTAAACAGTCAACTGGTAAGCAGCCCATGCTGTGCAAACTGTATCTCAAGGATAAAGTACCTGTCCTACCAAACCAAGGCTGGTCACATGTACACGTTGGAAGAGTTTGCGAACGATGAGATACGGGAGGAGTTTGCACGGCAGGTATCCGGAGGGTTTGAACAAATTCCAACTGTTCCGACAAATGTATACGTATAGGAAGAGTGGCGGTTGTTTTCAACTGCAGTCGTTGCTTCTGCAGGAGATGTTTGCTAAATGAAGCGGCTCGGTGTCGCGGCTCGTGGTAAGAAAAGAACTACGTGGTTTAAAATACCCGGACTTCAAGACGTCATCAGAGAGAAGAAGAAATCTTTCAGGGTGTGGGACTCAGCCGGACCGGTACTTTGAGACGCGAAGAACTAGCAAACTGGCTGTTAAGTCGCAGACTTGGCAGGAGTTCGTCGCGAGATTGGATCGTGATCACAGATCTGCAAACAAGGTGCTCTGACAGACCATCCATCACCTCAGTGGAAGGAAGTTTAATAGCATCGACGAAGTTCAATCCAAAGATGCTGAAGGACTTGGGGAAATAGGGAGTGATATGGTTCTCTCGGAGGGTTGGCTCTCTCTTGTCTTTAAAGTGGCCTGGGAATGCCGTGAAACACTTAGGGATTGGCAAACTGGGGCGATTGCTCCTCTTTTTAAGAAAGGGAATAAGAGGGATTGCTCCAGTTACAGGGGGTGTATCTTTCTTAGGTCTCCCCGGAAAGGAATTTGCCAAGGTGTTGGAATCGCGTTCTAGGTTACGCTATGCGGCAGCGCGGTTTTCGTCCAGGTAGAAGCACACCCGACCAGCTATTCACTCTTCAGCTCGCACTTGACAGGTTTGTAGCCGCTGTGATGAAGGTAAACGTTAGCAAATCAGAAGTAATGGTAATTTTCCGAACGCCTGTTCAATGCACTCTAAATATTTGTGCAATCACATTGAAACAAGTGGATAAGTTTAGGTATCTCGAAGTCCTATTCACGAGTAATGAAGGAAGCAATACTGAGTTATCCTGTAAGATTGGTCAGGCTGGACCAATTTTGAAACAGCTTGGTCAGTCTGTTATCGGGAGGGCTGAACTTGGCATCAGAGCTAAGCTATCGGTCTTTAACTCAGTGTTTGTTCCGACCCTCACCTATTGTCATGAGGTTCAGGTAATGACTGGAAAAATAAAAATGCGAAGACAAGCTGCCGAAATGAGATTGCTGGCGTAACTCGTCGAGATCGAGTTAGGAACACCAGAATACTCGAGGTACTTCGATGGTGTAAACAACTTAAACGCGTGCCCCCAACTCGGCTTTAGACGTGGGTAGACCCAAGATGAGATGGTTGGACCAAGTCCAAAATCTCACTTCTTTCGAGAGGTGTAGAGGATCCACGTAAGCACCCTTAGCCCACGACCCTCATATTGGATAAGCCATTGGAAAATGAATATGAATGATGGTACACATTTCTGACTTTGAACGGCCAATTAGGAGGCTTCTTCATGACAAACTATACTCTGGGAGATCTGTCATTGACTATCGAGAGGTGGTGCGAAAAATATTCGCTGAACTCAAACCTACACAGTTCACACAGCACAATACCAAGCCATGGGGAAGCCCTGTTACATAATGTCAAATTATCTATTTACCTTTCAGATGTCTCTGCCTCTTGAATTCACGTACGATCCCGGTTATATAAAAAGGATAAAGCCGATGAAACTCAGCAGATCTTCGAAATGTTCTTATTTAATCGGTCAGTTTTGCCAGAGAATCAAGCCTGGTAGGAATGAAAATAAACTCCACGAAAACTGCAGTTGACCATTTCGTTATGTAAAATAAATACGCGAGAAAACACCAAATTTGGTACTCAGATTGATGCAGGGTGAATTACGATTTCATTGTTCAGCCAAAGAATAATTCGTGCACGTTCATATTTTATTCAATGAGTTGTACAGAATCCACTGATTGGATTAAGTTTTCAATGCATATAATGAGATGTGGAAGAGAGCATGACTCGGAAAATAATGAATTCCGAGAAAGGTGGATAATTTGAATAACACCTTTATTCATTATTAATTAATGCTAAAGGAAATGGAAAAATCTTGTTGATGAAAGAAAAACCACTTAATTAAATTTTTTTCCGTTTTACCAGCTGTGAAATTACTGTGCTACTTTTTTCGCACATTCATCAATAAAATAATTTATTTAGTCCCTCATACCACCTTTGCAGTGCATTAATATGATTGTACTAAGTTTTCATTCGCCATGTTTCGCAATTTTCGACCTATTTGATTAAAAACTTCATTATTTTCCAAAATCGCGGCCTGTAGTGTAATAATGCGAAAATGTAAAGTTAGCAATTTACGGATTGATCGGTTTTTATAAATACGATTAATTCAACTAAACAAAAATCAAATTTAAACCACCTATTAAAGGCTAATTTTTATTGGTTAAAGTGTTCCCGCTTACTTTACGGCCGGTTTTAAAAAAACTACTCTGTACCAACATCGAATTGAAGGCAACACTAGAATTAAAAAAGAACCTTCCGGCAAGAGCCGCAAGAGGTAGGTGAATTTCTTATGTCATCGCTAGGGCGTATATTTTTATGGCAGAAACAAAACGGCGGAAATAAATGTCCACTTTTAAAACGAATTTGAACTAATTACCTCGAGATTTGTAAGGATTCTCGATTTCAACGAAATCCAATATATTTTGAAGAATTTCAAGATGGTGGATCTAAGATGGCGCCCAAATTGATAGGAGGTAGATGACTTTCACTGTTATCTACTATATTACTAAGAAATCAAAAGCGAAAGTTAGGGTTTATTTGAGTTGTGAATTGTACCGTAACCCCCCTCGACCGATTTTGCCTGTCTATGAACTTAGCCGAGGTATTCGCCATTTGAACGTGTATACCAAATTTTATTTAAATCGCTTAATAATTGCGGCCGCAATCGTGTTTACAAGGATCTGTGGAGCCAAAAACAAAATACGTGCGAAATACTATCATGTCCAGCACCGTACACTGTATCTATACCATGATGGTCAGACCCATGACAACTTATGGTTGCTGTTGCCCCGACCAAATCCATCATACAAAGAGACTAGAGATAGTAAATAATCAACCAACCACCTGTTACTTGAAAGAGCATATCATCGACAATCGGTGCACGAATAGTTCGAAAAGGCTAACGAAGCGAGGACATGATTGTTCGGGAAAGGAACCAAATACTCTGAGTTGATAGGAAGCGGAAGTTCATGCTTTCAACTTGTGCTCGACTCAACTTCGACAAAATCATAGAAAGCAAAACATTGCCATTATGCCAAGCAACCAACGTGCCTCACTACGCCTGCACGATTCTAGAATAATCCAGAATGTACTGCCCTGTTCGTATATCCAATACAAAAGAAATTTTAGCGTGACCCAAATACCCACACAATAAAATGAAAAAAAAAAACTTTACTTCCCGAATCAAAGGAAACAGTTTCACCTCAGCAATTACCGTAAATTGCAAGAATTACAAACTTCTAACGAATGGTCGGAATTGCGAAAAACCTTTAAAATAAAACCAATGAAACGTGGAAGGATCTCTTATTGATCTGGGTAAAAAGTTTTCAATTACAATTTCCATGGGCAATAAAAACAAAACCGAATCAAATAAAGATTAATGATCCAAGCCATCTACTTGAAAATGATTTTCACGAACGAAATTAACAAACTCATTGGTCATGCTGCTGATGGAAACATAAAATAGTCCTTCCGGTCTTCTGATCTGATTCTTCCTTTATACTTTTATTATGCCTGCATCTCAGTGATTAATGATGAAAAATGTGGTTTCTTTTACTTTTTTTTTTATTATTTTTGTTTATTTGAAACGGAGAAACTTGCCGTATTCGATTTTTTATTTAATTTCAATGCGATTGAGTTGTACTAAGCTCTGGGTGGCTTCGCTTCCGGTGACAGGAACACACTAAACCAAAACGGCAGGCAAAAAACATCTTTTGCTCTCATTTCACGCGTCCTGTATAAACTTACTACCAGTTTGAGAACAAGGATGTTTGCTTGACTTATGATTGGCTATGTACATATGTATGTATGGATATACATATGTTCATATATACTACGTGCATATAGTAGCAAACAAAATTTAATAACATAATGAATGAAAATTCATGTATTTTGTAATAAAATCGCTAATAAATACGCAATCATTGTTTTTTCTTAATATTATTTTTAGGTATACTCTATTAAATAATGAAGAAATTTAAGGCAAACAATTTGGGAACTTCAATGTATTTTTGCACGTTTATGTCTTGCAGTCTTTTAAGTTTTATTGCGATAAATTTCTGGCAGTTGTTTGTTTCTAAAATATTAGTTATCACTTATTTGGTATTCAAAGTGTTGTTTTCTTCTTAGGGTGGATATAACTTTTAATACATATTTTCAAAGGACAATGGGAAATGTTAAAACAGACACTGAAAATGACGTTGTTTCGTTGTCTAACAATGGCTGCAGCTCAAGAGAAGTTGTAGAATTTGCCAAAACAAGTCAGAGAACAGTACTTATAGTCCACAAAAGGGAAAATTGTATTCCTTTTAAAAATTGAGGTCAAAGAACTCGGTTGTAATCGCATGGCGATGCTCGTGTCATGGAAAACATTTTTGAAAAGAATAAGGGGAAGAACCCAAAGGCTTTCTTCAGGGTTATAAACAAAGACGTCAGTGTATAGACTGCCAGACGGGCACTTATACAAATCGGTCTCGTATCAACAATCAAGCCGGGAAAGCCCGCATTACTTAACAAAAATGTAAAATCAGGGAATGGGTTCCGTAAAGACTACAAATATTTAACGGTGAACGACTCGAAGCGAGTTAAATGGTCAGACGAGACGAAACTAAATGGCAACGAATAATTGTAACATCGATGAAACGAAAGAGTTCTTGACCACCAAGCAAAGGAGGCAGCTAAGCAAAGTGAAGGTAGCATAATAATTTGGAGGTGTTTTACTTTGTGTCATGTTGAACGACCGATGAAAGTTAAGGGGCACCACTAGTGTGCCGTCTGAAAAAAGGTGATTTTTGGGAATATTTTTTACAGAAAACTGCTACATAGAATTTTTTTAAAATTTAAAAATATGTTTGTGGATATAAAATTAATAAATGATAAAATTTTTTAGCCAAAAAAATTTAAAATTAAGGGAGTTATTCGCAATCTCCCAAGGCTCAAAAAAAAGTCCTCCGAATGCTGCAGTGATAGCGACTTTCACAGTACCCGCAATCAAAAAATCCAATAAGTTTATTAAACTAGAAGGTATTGCCGTACCATGACCCTCGGTCGAAAAAAAAATTGAAATTTCACAAAATGGCAGTTTTTTAAAAAAAATTCAAATTTCGCGATGAATTGATGATTTTTGGCCTGCCAAAATTACATTTTTTATTTGATCGGAAAAGTGGATTTTCATGGTATGGAAAAAGAAGCTGCAAAAAGAATCAAATCGATCGGATGATTTGTCTTTAAGTTATAACTTCAGCAAATTTAAAAACTGCAGTTTCGAGAAAAACGCGTTGAAAGTTTAAGTTATTGATTTTATGGTTATAAATCCGACGAGCGACTGCTCTTTAGATGGTTGTGACTCAAAAACTATTTGAGATATGCACTTGATTTTTAGTATATTGTTTTCAAAGGTATAGATTATCGAAATATGCAAAAACAAAAAAAATCGATTTTTTCAAAATTTCACACTAGTGGTGCGCCTTAACTGTATAATGGAAAAAGGAGGTTATCTTTAAATGTTGTTGGCAAATTAACCTGGTTTTTTAAAAAATCTGCATATACCATTGAAGCAACTACCTTTTATAAGGACGGTGATCGCATTCTCATTGCTAATAAGGTCAAAAGCGGGACGGTTTTCAACTTGGCGAATATGAATCCGATAGAAAATTTGAGGGCCATTGTTAAAAGGTCACTTCTGGAATACGGAAGTCCGCCTACATACCTAACCCAGCTTTGAGTTAAAGTGCAAACCGAATGGGAAACGATTTCTAAACAGACTATTCAGAAATTGGTAGAATACATACCGCCGCTCATAAAAAGTGTCGTGAAAAACAAAGGCTGTGAAGAAAGTACTAGGAGTTACCTCTAACCGGCAAATATTAAAACGTGCAAAACTGGATACATTGGAGCTCCCAAATCGCCTTAAATATACTAAGCAAAATCCGTTAACCAAGTTATTTCTTCATTATATGATAGAGTATATCCTTCTGAAAATAATATTAAGAAAAGTCAAAGATGGCGTATTTAATGGCGATTTTATTGCAAAATTATTTATTCAATTTTGCTCGCCACTACATATAACAAATCTTAAGTTATATAGCCAATCCACTGTAAGGCGATTGTAAGCAGTTTTATAAACGACGTTAGATCCTTTCTGTTGAAACTTTAATAAGGAATTAAAATAAGAGGTAGAATTCAATTTCAATAAAACCCTGAAAATGTTTTCAGAACTTTGCTTCACAGAAAATTCAGTGCGTCAAGCTAGTATAAATAGAAAAGGAACCATCAATATCTTTGTGGAAAATAATTCAATGCGACCAAGCATCAACTAAATCATATTATCCCGTCAGAGAAAATCTTCTTATATTATATTATAAAACGTATTTTCTACGAGGAAGGATTTGTAATTTAAACGGTGTCAACAGTGTTTTTTCTTTTTTCAGTATACATTCATATACATAAGTATATGTAAATATATGCTAAGACAATACTTTAAATTGAATAAGGCTAAATATTTATATTCTACGCAGCTCTGCCCTGTAAGTAACATTCAGGTTTTTTCTTTCTGGCTCGAGGATGACCAGCCTGCTAGGTGAATTAATTCTGAGCGCGCAATGGGAGAAACAGTCATTCCTGCATAGATCCACCTATTCTTTTTAAAACTATTTTCCTGCACCTTATTGATGTTCATGGCGTTCCACTCCAACCTGATAAATGCTAGGTATATTCTGTCAGTCAAATTAATCAGATATCTCATAACATCGCAAGGGTTACTCCTTTTTCCATCACCAATATCAAGAAACAAGTTAGAAAACTTCTTTGCTCTCATGGACACGTATGACAACTCTCAGGGACACGACTACATTCGGATATAATATTAATGGCTTAAGACAGACCTTAACTTTATCTGCAAATGTTTTCCACCATCCAAAAAAAAAAAAACCCCAATATGTACATACTTTTATACCCCTTTTTACCTCCTTAGGGGTCGAATATAAAAAATAGCGAGTGTCTACGTCGTAAAAGGAATCTACCTGCTACGTAGTTCTAAAGAATTTAGATATAGATTTAACTGGTATAACTGCATGGCCAATAAAGAGTGGGGTTGCAACTTTGTAGAACTTTGTCGGAATTCTCTCTGTCCATTTGTTGCATTTCTGCATCCCGAGGGAACTTTAGAAATTTTTAATTTTTAATTCACTTATTAATAGTGATGGAAATAGCAATTGCTTCTTGGGAACGTCCCACACGTTATCGTACCATAGAATTAAGATTCTAAAATAATCTGTGTTGTGTTATTTTGGAACTTCGTTACTTGTGTTGTCTAAGAAAGTCCATTTCAAATAAGTTAATATTATTGTTTATTTCAACATGTTGTGACTCTTTCTGTTTACGAGAGTTCCTTAATACTCGTTCGTCCTCAATATTTTCCTACCCCATTGAAAATATGGGTAATTTAATACGCAATTAGTTGCAGCATCGCGACCGTCACAACGTGGAGGGAATTTTTGATAGTGTGGAATTTTTTTTTTTTTTGAGAAAACGTGTGTACCTATTTTCATTTTGAGATGAATTATGAAATGATGAGAAGGTGAAATTGTAATGGAGCGAAAAGATGCATACAAAAATATTATAACATGACGGCCGAACACTTTCATAAAGTTTACGTTACCAAAATATTGTCCCACCCCTATTCATTAAACAAACAGTTTAATACAGCTCCAAATCAATAAGCAACTAATCAAATCCAAGAAAACAAAGCATCTTCCTATATTTGATGTCACAGTTTACTCTGGCACAGCGAAGTACAACCACATTATCAAAAATCTAAAAAATAGATTTGGTTTAAATATCATCATTACCAAACTCACAAAAAATCGCTCTTCATACCTCGGTCATAATTATCGCAAAATCACTCAATCATTAAAGGAGCTTTTAGAAATGTGAAAGATGTACCGCATCTGTTGGTAAAAATAAGCCTCAAAAGCAAGTTGCAAGTCTATAAAGGACTTGTGCAAAGAATTTCACCAGTCTCAAAACCCATATGTTTTCGTTGTAACAATCCTACATCGTCGTTTGAGAATCACAATGAGTCCACTGATTAAAGTGGCACGAGGTGCAACTTTTAATGACACTTTGAATCTCTGAATTAAATTTCGAAATTGTTTGTGCTTCTTGGCATAAGGCTGGAACTTTCTAAGGTTTTCTTTTGAAAAATTTGCAAAATATGTGTATTTGTAATGATTTCCTTCAAAACCGCTAACTTTAAAAAACTAAAATGTGCGCACTTTAACCTCGCTCTTTTCCATCTCTTTCAATTCCCAACCCTTAGAATTATTATCAATCTGCGGAAGCCATTCCATAAACAATTCCACACCATTAAGCAATTTAGTGGTCTTATACAGCAAAATTTCTACAGTAGCTGCCCGTAATTACTCGCACAACTTACTCTTAAAATACCAACAAAATTAAATTACGTAAATAACCATCAATAATTGTTTGAAAAAAAGGCGTACAGTGCTAATTGTGCTAACGTGCTAATGAATGTTCTGTAGGCCTAGCCCAAGATTGACATTCACCCCTTGCTTGTTCTCAAATGTTTTAAATTCAAAAACATTTTGATTTTGACTGTTTCTCTGCTGTCGAAAGCATTCGCAGCATATTCGAAGCAAGAAAATGAAATTAACATTCATTGGCTGGATCCTGTTTTAAATTTCATCGCCATCCCCAAAATGATGTCCCCTCTGTCAAATGGTAAGCAACTCACTATTCCAAAGTACATATTGTACATACATATAAACAGGTATATGAAAGCGAACCCAAAATTCAACGACCGGCACTGGTCGGAAAGCAAGGGGAGCTGGATGGAATTAAGTTTCTGCAAAAAGGACTTATTGCGTTCGTATGTATATGGAGATTTTACGACTTCGTTTAGAAAATTGTCTCCATAAGATTGAAGCAGCACAAATGATCCGGAGTCATACAATGCTTAAGTTAGAAATGTCATTTTCAGCCCTGTCAGTGGGTAACCATTTGCATATTCATTGTTTATTGCAGAGAAGGGTGTCAGTGATGGCGGTCATGTAAACGCTATAGCTTCTAGGGTAGGCAATAAAAAAGGCAACGAAACAAAGACCTACCTAGTCTTCAATTTTGCGAACTTGGAACCTTATGTACCATCAGGTAACAAAGACATTTTAATGGAAATAACAATGGACCCTTTAAGCAAACAAAAGACGATGGTTATCTTAATATTTGGTGGGCCCAAAGTGCCACACGTTCAAAGGCCAGAAAGGGTTGGCTTAACCATTTCTCATCCATCTGACCTGTGATTGGGATCAGTAGTCATGGCAGGTAATTTGTTCCAAAATGATTTGTAATCAGTTTCAGTTAATTGTGAGATATTAATATTGTTAGCTATAAGACATACATAGTGTGCTTTAGAAGGAGTGGCGTCTGCTGCTGCCTCTCTGAAGGAATGACAAATTTTGGAGAAATATTAATTATTCACTTTGATAAAGTTTTGATTGAATTCCCTAGAACTTTGTTGGGTGGGATAATTGTTTGCTTAAGTGTAAAGTGGTCGCTTTAAGATTTCTATAAATAAATTGGTAATTTTTTGAACAAAGTTTTAGAGAAGTGTGACAAATTAAAATATATGAAAAACGTATTTAAATATTCCTACGATTTGCTTTTAGATGTACAGATTTCCAAATTGTTTATGATCTCCCAAGTTTTTGAAATCGATTAATGGGTTAGACACCTTTTGAATGCAACCAAACATTTTAATTTATGGAACGAATTCAGTACGGAACTCAGTACCTGCAAACAAATTATCAGGAAATCCAAAAGTAAAACTTGAAAATCGAACTTTACAAGTAGAGAAGACTCGATTAAACTGAATAAATGTCGACGACATTAGTTTAAGAACCCAAGACCAGGCTAATGACATGGTTATCAGAGGTACTTTTGACTTTGCTCATTCTTGCACAAAGCCTACTATACCATACACATAGAGTATATGAAAGGTACCAAAAAGGGAATGTTAGTCACATTCCCAAGGTAATCAAGTATCTAAAGTAATTTTAGACTACAGACTCATATTTCAAAAACATATACCGATTTTTTTTAGTTTGTAGATGGACATATGTAAATATGTCCTTTGAGATGACTCCACTAAAATGCATACAACGAAACAGATTACCACGCAAAGCTAGTCTCGAGCTGTCTAAAAAATGATTAACTACTATCAAAATCCCGGACACAAGGGCATTAAAGATGAGTCGATGAGCTTGCCAAATAAAGTTTCAGTTCAACTCTAGCCTCTAGCCCACTTTTTTTTATATGGTTTACCAACTAGCAACAAAAGCCTTGAGTTAAAATCATAAGAAATCCCAGAGAATCTCTCAATGTAGAGCAAAACATGCAATTCATTAACCTGTCAAACAATAAAAGAAGTTAAGAAATTCTAGCATTTAGCAAACGTGATGCTAAACACTTAAAGGCTTTCATTATTGGTCATTGCTTTCTCAATTATCACCTCAAGAATTTAGTCATTTATGTCGACTAAGCTAGGAGAATCAAAAAACTTACATCCATACACACATATGTATATTGCGCGATTGACTCGCGAAAATATTTTAAGAAGCAATAGTATTATAATGATATTTGATTTGATGGAGACTGTCCTTAATATACGAAATCCTAGAATACATGTTTAACTGTCACAGTATCATAAAAATAATAGTAAGTCCCCATCTCGGTCATAATCAGATGATTCATTATTACAGAACACGTTATTAGCACAATCTGCACATTTATATAACCCATTTGAAGTATTCTTATTTTGCTCTTAATTTCGGAACGCCATCATTATATAGAGCTCAACACTCAGGAGAAAAAATCTCTTCTCGGCCAAAGTAGTAAACTCCTTCGGTGTGCTTATCGATTCACGAGGTCGGTATTTAAAGCAAAACTCCTGCTCTTGCTTGTTGTAAACCAAAAACCTAGATTTTAAACGCGAACAAAAGAAGAAAAATGACACTAACGGCAAGATAATAAGAAGCAGATCAAAAGAACTTGTGTTGTTTGTCTGACCACTGCTTTGCGTAGTAATAAAACTCCCGATATCTGTAAAACAGTAATAAACCCCAAAGCGGAAAATTCCTGTAATTCTTAAATTCGAGAACGAGATTTCCTTTGGTGACCTGTATTCTAAATTTTTTCAAAGTCTAGCTATCTACATCTATTGAGTAAAACAGGAAACTTTGATGAAGCAACGATTTTTTTTTATTTCCTCTTTTAATTACTTTTATCTAATTTTCTGGCATCATGATAAGAATTTGTATTGTGATTTTGAAATTTAAAATTTAAAAATACAGTTAAGCCGAAACATTAAGAAACGGAAACAGATTACGTGTTAATATTTATGAAATCGAACCACTTTGCCAAAATGCAAAGTTGTCTTTAAACTATTTATTAAATAAATTTGAGTTGAAGAGCAACCAGGACCCAACAACAATTTTTGGGCGTGAATATATACCCAAAAGATTGATACATGAATGTAAAGCACTGCATTCATCTTCACGCCTAAAACTTGGTGTGGGCTCTTAGACTATTAGACATTGGACTAAGGTACACGGTACTATGTTTTGTTTGACATTTTATTGTGAAGTAATCCCACAGAATAACTCAGTACAGTTCCTTCCATCACTCGTGAATATGACCCCGAAATACTTAAACTTCTGAACCGGTGTCGATAGGACTCTACTAACATGCAGAGTGCATTGAACAGCCGTTCGAGACATTACCATTACTTCTGATGAGCTGTTAACTTTTACCTAGCTTCAACACAGACGACTACAAATCTATCAAGCGCTCGCTGAAGTTCGGTCCAGATGGTTCGAAGTAAGTCATCAGCGAAAAGCAGATGGCTTATCATTAAGTCTCACAATGCGAACCGTTCCTCGCCACGGTTGCGCTGTAACATTGAAAAGGAGAGGTGATAAAAAGCTACCCTGGCGAAGGCCAACGCTTGCATTAAAATATGTTTATTCACCCGAACACTTCTTCTACAGTTTGTGTATAGTGATCGAATGGCCTTCAAATGAGAACCGTCAATCCCATACTCCTGCAGTACACTCCAGAGTTTACTTCACTACTCCCATGGAACACTCCCAGACCCTCTTTAGTACCGTTCTTAGAATGAATAGCGGTTTGGCTGTGTTTCTTCCTGGACAAAAGCTGCACTGCTCATCAGTCATCAGTCAGCGCTTCCAACACCTTAGTAAAGACTTTTTCAAAAAGAGTTAAAAGAGGCATGCAACCACTCTTACCCTTTTTTTTTAAAAAAAAGCACAATTACCATACTTTGATTATCGCTAGTTGTGTCACCGCATTCCCATGCCACTCTAATGAGAGAGCTATTTTAGCCACCTGCTCTACAGTAGAACTATTCTCCGCCCTACTCAGTCTATCCTTTAGACCAATAAGCTTAACCTCATTCACATTGAAAACAATGGAAAAGGTCATAGACAACTACCTGAGGACAACTGTGCTGGAGAGAATACCTCTTCATTGCAGGCAACATGCGTATCAAGCTGGGAAATCCATGGAAACCGCACTATACCAGCTAACAAGTCTAATCAAGGACGCATTGGACCACAAAGAAACAGTCATCTGTGCTTTCCTGGACATCGAAGGAGCCTTCGACAATACCTCACATGAGGCAATCGAAAAGGCCCTTGAAAGGAAAGGAGTAAACCGCACAATTTCCAACTGGGTGCGTGAGATGCTGAGAACCAGGACAGCCGAAACTGTGGTGGGGCTTAAGACCATCACAGTAAACACAACCAGATCACAAGCGTATCTCAGGAAAATCCTGGGGATGTAAACCAGCTATGCTGAGGTGGATGTACATCATGATGGTCAGACCCGTCATAACATACGGGGCAGTAGCTTGGGCAGGACGAACAGCAAAGAGAGCCCTGGAAAAACTGCAGAGATTGGCATGCATCTGCATCACAGGAGCAATGAGAAGCTGTCACACCGCTGCAATAGAGGTGATTCTGGGGCTCACCCCCCTTCACATTGTGCTGGAAAGTGTCGCAAAGGTAACAATCCTAAGAATTGTTAAAGAAGGAGTGGGGAGGGGCAAAAGCATCGCAAGCAAAGAGCGAGACTCCCTCTCCAAAACAGTCCCACTATAAGACTGGCCTAGAGACAACACAATCAAGAAATACTGCTTTGAAAAGAATTTCAACACAAAACTAAGCAGTAAAAGAGAATGGAACGACGGGGTGTATCAATTTGAGCACAACGCCATCAAATGGTACACCGACGGCTCCAAAATAAACATGGGCACCGGGGCGGGAGTATCCCAGGACTAAGGCAGGCGAAGGAACTCCTCAGGAACTACGACCGAAGGAGGAGCAAAGCCTGCCTAGGTACCAGCAAAAACCAGCTTCGCATTCTAACGGGCTTCCTAACGGCCCATTGCAGACTCAGGGAGCATCTCAGGAAAATAGGAATAGAAGCAAACGGAAACTGCAGATTCTGCAGCGATGCCGAGGAGACTCCGTCACACCTCCTTATGGACTGTGGAGCATTGATCCACAAAACAAGAGTACACCTGGGAGCATACACTTTCCTTGAAATGGACCTCCCTTCGTTGGACCCAATCCAGATACTCCGATTTCTCAGAGCTATTGGATTGGAGGAGGTTCTCTAGGTCGAGACATATCGGCCAATATGAGCATGGGGTGCATAATAGATCTAAATAGGTCGCAGTGCACACACACACCCTAATTTCTAACATCTAACATCTACTCAGTCTATCATTCAATTCCTGTTCCGGATTGAGCAGATCCGAAAAGTGCTCGCTAAATCTGCGCAAGATATCCTTTTCATCGAAAAAAAGTAAACCATCTTTGGATTTAACTCTTTCGATGGTACTTAACTTCCTTGCTTGAAAATGGTGCTTTAAGAACAACCCCCACGGCTGCTCTGGAAGTAATGCTCCATCTGCTTCCTGTTGACATCTTTGGGAAGCTACTGGCAGTCAAAGCAGCATTAAGGCTCAGGGAATCCTCCCAGCTGATAAGCACAGCAATGGGCCACTCTAGGATCCTTAACGGCAACATTACTATCCCTAGTAGAACGGATTACGTTGTCCCCTATATTGACTTCAACGTCAGTTACAAGACTCGGATTCCTAGCAGAAGCTCTTGGGAATCTGGTACAGTTTTAAACGATTCCGCATTAGAAATATTTACGGATTGATCCAAGACAGCGGGTGGTACGGGTGCTGGAGTCTTCTCAAATGCACCTGGCTTTGCCATCACCACGCGACTGCCGGATCACTGTAGTGTGTTTCAAGCGAAAATTACGGCAGTCTGCGAAGCTGCGGCTTGGCTTTCAATTAATGTGATAGATTGTAGCACTATTGTACTATACATAGATAGTCAGGCAGCTATTAAAGCCTTGGAATCGCCGACAATACGATCAAAGTTGGTAAAGCAATGCCGCAGATCTCTTAACGAGATTGCAGATAGGTGAGACGTAACCCTGTGCTGGGTCACAGGACACAGGGACGTTCCAGGCAACTGCAGAGCGGACGAGCTGGCAAAAGAGGGTGCAGGACGGCTTCTCCCCGAAAACCTGGGGGGACCCCCTGTGCCCATAGAATCGATCAAGTTCCTCCTTGACAGAGGTGCCAAGAAACTGGCAAACCGCAGGTGGAACAACATCAGCACTTGTCTCCTGTCAAAACAAATCTGGTCCAAGCTGGGTTTAAAGAAGATGGAGAGACTTTTATCTACTAATCGGAAAAATTTAGGTTCACTAGTAGGAGTCCTTACCTGGCATTGCCTGATAGGCAGGCATGCACTAAGATTGGGGGTCCCCTCCAACGATTTCTGCAGAAGCTGTAGGGACGAGGAGGAAGAGGAAACCACGACCCACTTACTTTGTACATGTCCTCCTCGTGCGACGCTTAGAAGAAGAACCCTCGGGGAATACTTCTATGATGATCTTAACGATCTTGCTGAACTCGAGATCCAGAAGATAAGCAACTTCATCTCTGGGACGAAATGGTTCAATTCTTAGGGTTAACACCGCTACGGTTGCCTATTTTTGTTGTAATTATGGCACATTTTCTGGTTCCCTGGTGCCGGTAAGCCGGTTTACTTCGTTGTGGTATCACAATGGGCCATTCTAGCCTAAGTGTGTCCCTGCCTAAGCGGGGACAGCCACCTAACCTAACCTAACTTCCTTCGTCTGCGACGACAATCAAATGTGAAAAGCGTTCTTTCCGTGAATCCTCGCCTACAGAACTGAAACTCCGTTCCTCCTCTACGTGGGCGAATACATATTTCAACATACTTCTACATATTTACTTTACAAAAAAAGTTAGTTCTTCCTCAGCTACGGATCCAATACATAATGTATTTCCACAAAACCAAAGATACGAACGAGGAAAATGAAAATAAAACTACCCTTGTACAACTAGACAAAACAAAAAAAACATACGATCACGAACCGATGTGCTGTTGGCTGCGCTCGTCACTGATGGAAAGTTGTTGACGATGATTTCATGAATTGCTTTAGGATAAGACAGAAGGATGATTTATAGCTCAAATAAATCTTAGAAGAATTTCCTAAAAATTTTTTTTTTGTTGTTAAATCCAATAAGCCATTCTTGAGTTAGAGCTGTATAAGCATAATTTCATAAAATTTGGTGTTTTTTTTTCCCTTTCTGCCACTTAAACCTCAAATGCTTGGGATCTCCTTTTATACTATATGGTGATGTTGACCATTTAAGTCCATTCTAAATAGAATTTTTAAAATGGGATGAGTAGTTTCGAAGATTACCTCCTACATACAAACTTACAAACTTTACTTCTTTATAATACTAGTGTGATTAATCCTTAAATACCGCGAATGCAAAACTCTGCCGCCAACACCAGAGGCACGGAATCGGAAAAACGCAGCGTGATGTCACTGGTACGTTCGTGAGTATTGAGACGGAGGCGGCGAAGATAGGTTTAGCGGTCAATGAGGGCAAAACCAAGTATGCATATGCTGTCAATAAGAAAGGACACCCAACACCGACGTCTCGGACAGTACGTCACAATAGACATTTATAACTTTGAGGTAGTTAAGGACATTGTCTACCTAGGCTCCGCTATCAATTCAGAAAACGATACAAGCGCTGAAATCGAACGAAGAATAACTCTTGCCAATGGCTGTTTCTTTGGGCTTAAAAGGCAATTGGGTAGCAAAGTCCTCTCTCGAATAACTAAGGTGACCCTTTATAAGACCTTAATTGTCCCAGTCCTGCTCTACGGTGCAGAGGCATGAACTCTGCCAACAGCGGATGAGGTTGCTCTTGGCTCTTTTGAGAGGAAAGTTCTTGGGGTGATTTTCGGTCCCGTCCGTATAAATGGTGTGTGGAGGTGTACAAACAACGACGAACTGTACGGGCTGTACAGGAACATCGTCTTAGTTAAAAGAGTAAAGGTCCAACGACTGGGATGGCTGGGTCATGTAGAGCGGATGGACACCAATGCACCGGTGCGGAACTAGAGGCAGCTGGCTAAAGATCGATCTGGCTGGAGACGATTGTTGATTGAGGCCAAGTTCCACCCCGGACTGTTGCGCCACTTTAAGTAAATGGGTAGGAAATGGCCGTATACAATTACGTAGTAGATAATGGTGCGTCAAGGTCCTCCTTCTTCCAAGGAATCAAAGAAAGCGTTTCCATTCTCTTTGTATTCTGTATGTATTGTATTCTGCCCAGATCTAACATGCAGCAATGATATTTGTTATTTTCTGAAGATAGGAGTTGCATTTCATTTATGCTCAAATAAAAGATAACGCCGTCATACCAAGGAAAAACGCGTAAAGAGATGGGAGATCTAATCTGCTTTCTAAACTGGAACCGTTGAACCGCCACTTTTACTTATTTACCTACCTAGGGTCAAATGATGGTATCACCCTTTTCTTTGAGATTAAAACTAGTTCTGATTTTTAAAGGTTGACTATTAAGCTGCAATTCCTCAAACGGTCAGAAAACTGAGGACCGATTACAGTAGAGTTATCAACACGACTAAGTCCTAGTTAAAATGCCATTTACGATTACGCCCTCTTGAGGTGTCCCTCTTGAGGGTATTCTTTTGGTTATGAACAAATTATTTGAGATATTATTTATGTATTTTCGTGGGCGAATAAATATGGTTTCCCGTTGAATGATATCTGCCATTAAATACTTTTATCGTTCTCTTTCTCATAAATTTCTTAATCTTTACCCCCAATACTTATTTTTAGCATTAATATTTCCGCCTATTTTGTATCGATACGTCAAGACAGGAATACACCAAAAGTGCTATCGTAAATTCCTAAAACCATTCATTAAAATTTCGACAAACGAATACCAAAAATACTATTATATTTCAGTGCCTCTGCAAAGCCTCCTTCTGGCAAACCTTGAACTTTATGTTTGTAGTTTCAACATAAATAAAAACGAAATTAATTTTCCATAAAGAATAATAACCACAAGTCTCAGGCAATGCGCCATACTATTGTTTGCACAGGAAGCATATATATCAATACAGCCTTAAACTGGTGCCGGGTACCGGGATAAATTACTCGCGAAAGAATAATATACAACTCCGTAAAATATATTTCTTTCTCTTCTTAAAATATACATACGTAAATAAAAATCCACAAAAATGAAATTTCGCAAAAAAAAATAAAATAAAGTAGGTACACACACGGACCTGCACAACACAATTCTGTCGCAGAAGAAATATTTATTTTTTTTATCACATAAAATGTATTATACAAACAGAAAACTCCTTACTTAGTCTTTCAAAGCAATAAATAAAAAAAACGCTTCCATCTACGGTTCGAGTTAAAACAAGAAAATAATTGATACAGAGTAACTTTGGACACACTGTGTATAGAAAGTAAGAGCATTCTTAAAATGTTTAAGATACGTTTGTTAAAATAATATGCAACAAACTAGAAAATTTAGAATCCTTGAGGTCTAATGATAGTCAATTATTGCCGCCGCAAGCCCTGGTAGGTAGCGTTTATTAGGCTATGGGATTCCAAAACCGGATACTTCTTTAATTTTTGATTTTAAATTCTCACTTTATTCCCTCCTGTTGCAACTCACAATCATTTGCTAAAATCCTAGCCAGTAAAACTCGCCATTAAAATATGTATTTTAAAGTTAAGCATCTGACCACAGGCTTGCACAGTTTTTCAAGTTTTCCAGCCCAAATACAGTTCAAAAATTAGGAGACGCTCTGCAAGCAATTATAAAACGGTGGAGTTGCATATAAAAGGCGTGAAGGTAGGTGCGTATGTGGACAATGCAAATGTTCCTACCATGGCTAGCGAGGTTATACATAGAAGAAATTCCATATAGATGTTTCTGAGAGTGAGTTTGTTATTTACGACAAGAGTACGAGTATACTGTAGAGTCCACATACAATGTAATTCGCTCTTTAACGGGAGCAGCGAAGTTATGGAAACAAAAATTGTAAATACGACAAATACATACAACATATGTAGGTACATAAGTATATACCAAAAGTGATGGCCACTGGTATACCAAACTAGATTAAATTTTAAATTTGTTTTATACGACTTATGTAACAAGCACTTAAGAAGGAAAATATTTTACAACAATGCACAATGCAAGGAACATTGACTTTTGCCTTCATGTTGAAACATGGTTTGTATGTAGTATATGCATTACACAATACCTAATACTTCAAACAAATACGTACAAGATCCTTTTCATGGATATATTCATGGAGATCCTCATGCAAGAACGTATGTATGTATGGACATATCGAGCGACATATCGTATGCGACAAAAAGTAAATTTTATAGGAGGTGTTGGTTTTGTTTTTTTCTATACATTAAAAGCAGTTGCAACCAATTTCGGCATTCAGTCTTCTTTGTTACTGCTTATTGAAAAGTTTATAGTTCACAAAAATGATATGACGTAGTGTAAGATAATGTTAGGTTTCAAAATGTTTCAAAATTCCGTTAAACTTACGGGTATGGCTAGATATGTATGTATATAGTACTATTACATATTTGGAAATTCCTTTAAAAGAAGAAAAAATTGTTTATGCTAAGTATGTACTGGATTTTTTTGGGACTGCGGTCCATTTGAAATTGGCGTCATTTCTCACAGAGACAATTTTATTAAATTAGCAGTAGTGTTCAACTATCAATGCCATTTCATCACGGAGAGTTCGACGCCGAAGCAATTGAACTGAGATGTGGTCACCGTGGCTCAGTGGTTAGTGCTTTGGACTGCTGACCAAGCGGCGTGGGCTCAAGCCCCAGGCAGGAACACCGAACATTTTTCGCGGCACCACCTCTCGTCGGGGAATGACAATCCTCCGGGAGTATTTTCTGTCATGAAAGAGATTCTCAATTCGCCGCTCGGAGTCGGCAATAAATTGTAGGTCCCTTCTATTCGTGCGAACAATACAAAACGCACAACATGAATGGTTGCGAGAAGCTAGGCCTTGGCTCATTCCAGCTAATTATTTTTTTTTTTTATTGAACTGAGAGTATCCTGAGTTTTTTTTTTTTTTATTTGATTATGAGTGACAAGGCGCATTTTGGAACTGCAAATCAACAGAATAGCTGGATATGGAGAGCAAGAGCAATTCATAAACGAATTCTTTATTTTCATAGAGTGACTGTTTAGTGTGCGATGTGGGCTGGTGGGATAACTGGACCATTTTTTTCTAAAATGACGATGGCGAAATTGTTACTGTTACTGGCAATCCACTATATATCAGGTGATACTACAAAATGTATGTCTTGTCGAAAGTTGCTCGGCTTCGCCTCCGGAACATGTGGGTTCAACAAGGCGGTGCCATATACCATACCATATAGCCAAATTAACAATGAAAATGGCTATGCATTTCCAGGCAGAGTCATGTCGAATTTTGATTTAACAACCCCCGACTTCTTCCTCTGAAGTTACTCGAAGCACCAGGTGAACGCTACGTAACCAACAACATTGCAACAATTGAAAGACAATATACGCAGCACAAATACGAATCCTCCGCATGACATTCTGCAGAAAGTGATGAAAAATTTGACTAAAAGGGCACACATTTGTGCCAATGCTAGAGGTGGCTATTTCTTACTTACTTACTTAAAGCGGCGCTACAGTCTGTGCCTCAACTAACAAGCATCTCCAGCTAGCTCGATTTAGTCAGCTGCCTTCAGTTTCGCACACCAAGTTGGTTAAGGTTCCCTTTCACTTCGCGGTCTTTCTCAACTGCGCCGTCCCTCGGGTGTGGATTCGAACCGGAGTATTGGTGTCTATCCGCTCAACATGACCCAACCACCTCAGTCGTTGGACCCTCACTCTTCTGGCTAAGCCGATGTCGCCGTACAGCCCGTACAGTTCGTCGTTGTATCTCGTCCTCCACTCGCCATCTATGCAGACGGGAACGAAAATCACCCGAAGAATTTTTATCTCGAGCCAAGAGCAAACTCATCTGTTTTTAACAGAGACCGTACTTCTGCGCCGTAGAGCAGAACTGGGATGATTAAGGTCTTATATATGGTCACATAAGTCTTGCGAGAGAAGGCTTTGCTACTCAATTGCCTTCTAAGGCTAAAGAAACAGCGATTGGCAAGAGTTATTCTTCTTTTAATCTCAGCGTGCTGGTGTCGTGTTCTGAAATGTTCATTTATTCAATGATGCCAATTTCAAACCAGCGTCAGTCTCAAAAAACATCCTTCATGTGTGTATGTATGTATTCGGATACCCTTATATTCTTAGGTAAGATTATTTTTTATTATTATTTTATTAATCTGTTACACACTTATGTACATATGTAACTGAAAAAATTAGTTACTAAATTATGCATTTCAGAAAGCCGAGTTTATCTAAATCCAGCCTCTAAGCAGGAGCACCATTTTACGTTTGCTTTTGCCTGAGATCTTGTTGAGATGATAATAGAAATGGATGGCCAGGTCTTTCTGAGTAATTTTTCCTTATTTTGCTTTGTTATTGGGTGTCGTAGCTAGATATTTTCCATAAATTTAGCGTTCAGCAGAACTAGCTGTGTTCTAACGAAATAAAAACTCTTGTGTAAGGCTGAGCCCGGCAACACTCGGGGTTCCCGTTGAGTTCTAGCTGTCTCCTTTATATATTTGATACATATATTTATACGTACATACATATGTAGATAGATGCATATTTTCTCGCATAGATTCCAATAGAATATGATGTATTTATGAAAACCGAAACAATTATAAATTGTTTTTTTTTTTTTAAATAATCGTGGTCTTTTGTTTAGTTAGTTTTTCTGGAAGAAATATTAGGTATTCTACATATGTACATATGTTTCTCAAACTCCTCCTACGACACTGTTTTGTTTACCTTGTTTAAGGTTTCCAACTTTCAATATAAACTGTCTTACACAGAAATAAAATTCATATGTGACTGAGGACAGGGATAACGGTAAAGAATAATACGCGAAGCAATATGCCATATTACGCCAAATTCGAAGGCTTTCTCGATAAATCAACTGCTCACGTACCTCGCGGGAATTGAAAACCAACCTTCACAGCCACAACGAGGAATCCTAATGCGGCGAAGAAATCAATGTCGTTGGGATAAAACATTACCATGAGTAACCAAACAGCAGGAATGAGCATTCTGGAACTGACTGATTGTACATAGGGGGGAGAGGTGGTGATAATCAAGCGGGTGTAACAATGGCTGAGTACAAGTTTGATTAATACGAACACGTTCCATGGATATGTGAGTCAGACGATATGAGTGTGCAATGGATTATGCAAATAACGAATGAAACTCGCATGTTTTACAATTTTCCCTAGGTATTCGAAACTTTCGAGACAGATATGTAGATAATCCATACGAACACCTCTATCTCTATGTGAGTGTAAATACGAAAGAATGCATAGGGCTTATAAAAACGTAATTTTGAACACATTCGTTTATACATAGAAACATACATATAAACATATGTTCTTATAAACACGTCTTATGTAAGTGACTGGCAAAAGAGTAACTCTTGCACAAATCTGAACGAGATTTTTACTGTAGCTACCCACATAAATAGCTACCCACGTACATATCTGTAGACGAAATCCGGATTCATAATAAATGTATCTACTATGTATAAGATTTTCGATGGGATTTAAAAAAAAACGAAAAACTAATTTTGTGTCGCCTTAAATCAGTAGTCAGCGACTTTAACTCAATGATTTAGACTTAGATTTTAATTCAAAGTACATACGCGCTAGGGAGGTTTAGTGGTTCGATTATCCTGGCCAAGGCATAAAGAATATTTTCAATAATTTTTAATCTGGCAGCAGTGGTTCAACAACATCTAACACGTTAAAAAAAAACGGGGTGCCTGATCGAAATCTTATCCAAAAACCTAATTAATTAAGAAGAAACTACTACAAATATTGCCGCAGTAAACAAAAGCGTGACTGAAAATTCGACCGCCTCGATTTATCAACGTTCACCGTAAGTACATAAGTCTTTATCACTAAGCATCGAATTTTAACAAATTATCTTCATTTATATGCTTACAAGATTCAACTTAAAAAACAAATACTATCAAGAGACTTTTCAAAGTGTTTAGTGATTTCTAGAGTACAATAAAATAAATTTTCCAATAAAATCATTTTATTTCTCTAAGCTTATTTTCAATTGAATTAGTATGTCAATACCCAGAAAAAATTATTGTACATAATATTAATGAACGCCTTTCATAAACCAAAATTCATCGATTTTTATTAAAAAGTTCAAAATTTTATTTATTAAAATTTATAAATTTTATAATCAATTCATAAATTTCATGAATTGCCATTCATTAAAATAGTTGTATGGAAGATTTTGGGTATGTACCGCTGATCATTATTTTAATGAATTTTTCATAAAACGTATGAACTATTCATACAACTGTCGATTATGATTTTTATACGTTGCAAGGCTATTTTTGCGTAGCAGAAAGAAACGCATACACACATGCAAAATAATCATTCTCACACATAGTACGCATATCCTTTTTTGTATCAAAATTATAATTCACACTCACTTTTTGTAAAACCATGATAAAGATGAAGTAATTGTTTTTTTTTTCAAGGCAAATACTAAAAGATCGCCTTTCTTTTTATTTGTCCTGATCCCTTTCTTGGTGGACGAATTCTCGGACCTTTGAAAGTCTGTGAAGATAACATTTTGTCATTTATGCATATGAAAGTAATGAAAACGTAAGAAACTCCAATAAGAAAGTACACATATAAATAAATCCGTAACACCAAAGAAAAGATACATACAATACATTAAAAAATACATGATAGCAAAGAATCCTAAACATTGAATTTAAGAACTTTTTTTATAAATCTAATGAATAAATATACTAAAAGTTTATGAGCACCGTACATTCATTTTATGCTCAGATTCCTACTTTTAATCAACTATTCATAGCCGTATGAACAGATTCATACGCGTATGAATCGGTATACGTAATCTGTATGAACTCGGTGTTTAGCTCAAATTTAATGAAATTTTTCATTCAGATTAAGAATTTTTTCATTGATTTTATGTACCTTTTTGGTTCAGTGTAAGCAAACTTGCCAAATGCACCCACCAAGACTAGCTGTTTGGAACAACATTTGAGCAGGACCAATGAAAGCACAATAAGAATACAAAAAAAGTTACAAATAAGATAACCTATGATGTTCAAATCAGGTAGCACGGATTTCGGAATTGACCCACCAAGGCAGATGTGATCCAGCTACAATTGGCCAAGAACATAAGATCTACAAAACAGGACTCGCACAGACCTTGCAAGGATCGTCGCAATTACTACAGGCTCTTGGCCTATAAAAACAAACGCGAATAAACCCGACGTCCCATTTAACGGGCATTATTCCTGCTGCAACAATGAGAACGAGAAGAAAACAGTGTTTTATTTTCTCTAGTGTCCGGCTCGCGCACTAGGTTAGGCCTTTCCTGACAACATTAACATCAGCGAATTAATCGGCTCTCTTAATGCCAATTAGGAATCCATCCTAGGATGGACTTCTCCTAGGCTTACAGCAACACTAATGTTCGGATCACGTGAGCGGCGCTTAAGCGCAAATTATATTTCAACTTATGGTTCCAGCTTATTTCAAATCTCCCTTTAAACAGTCTTGCAGAAAAGTAGTATCCTAAGGGCCTAATAATTTTTGCCAAGATTTGTGCATGAAAATCATTCTTAAATACATGTGCAAAATCGCTTGTCATCATGTCATGAAAAGCAATTGTCGCAATCGTTTTAACGCCATAAATAAGTGGCGGTAAATTATACATGGCTTATTACCAGTCTTGGTTTACAATGGGGCCTGGATTGTTGACTTTGTGTTATAGGTACGTTTACTTTTTTAACAGTTTCTACTACTTTGATATATAGATTAATTAACTAGTTAATGGTTTTTATTATAAATAGTTTCGTTAAACAATAATTTGTTGTTTTTAGTTACTTCTTAGTCTTGCGTGCAAAACTTTATCTACAGTTTTAACCACGTAAAATCTAAAGCACATACCAGGACCTTTATTCTAAGGTGCGCAGGTGTTCTCCGCACACCCTAACGAAATCCGCCTAATTTTTTGATGCAAAATTTATTTGTACACATGTGTTAACAATATGTACTAGAGTTGTGTTAACAATATAACTAGAGTTGCAAATCAGAAACGTTCAATTAAAAATCCATTTTTGTTCACTCTGTTGTGCCGCACCATCATAGTCAAATCTACCAAACCCCGCAGTCATAATCGCTCGCAACGCAACCCAAAAACTACATAAACCATTGAACACAAATTGAAACGCTGCGCGCCAAACTATGGCAAGCAACCTATCTAAACCAACTTTTCATCAAATTCAGTTTGACTTCGACCCGACCAAGTGTTCTCCAGTTACTATACTCTGTCCCACAAAAATTGTCAGTACAGGGAAGATAGGACGTTTGCCTCTCACTCTGGTTGCAAGAGCTTACATAAATCTGTCACTCTTTAAAGCTCTTTCAGGGTTACCGTAGTATGCATAATAAATCGACAGAAATCGGAGAGTAACAACCGTATGGTTACCATCTGCTGATTTAAGAACAAAACAATTTGTTGACGAAAAAAAAAAATAATTGTTTACAAAATGAATACCGACTCGATATTGGTGAAATTTTAATATTTCGTAGAAGCCATTTTTTCAAATATTTTGATGTATCACAATATCACTATAACGCACCTAATCTAATAATTATGATCACTTACAGAACTGTGACTGAATTGAATGTTTCAAAATCCCGCGCGAATAAACCTTCATTACAAAGCACAAAAACCGAAAAAAAAAATTTACCGCATTTTAACGGGTTTCCCAGAACAACAAGAAAATGAAAAAAAAAAAAAATTAAGCGGCAGCACTCTGACATACTCAAATTCATTTAATTGTTCTCAAAAGCTCTTTGACAAAATCCACAGAAAAAGCTGCAACGATTTGCGTTGACTGGATAACGGTAACTCTGTTTCGATGTACATATTTTCAGCACACACAGCGAGAGTTGATGACGACAACACGATCATTCTGCCCTCAGCTGTGTGGCAGACTGGTTATGATGGGATGAATTTTGGGAGAATTACACAAACAAAATCTGTGTAAGGCAGTGGTTTGGCTTGTATTTCAGTGGCAATTTCTCTCATTGAGTGCCCGGAAAACATCTACCGGCACCAGTGTTTGAAAAAAAGCTCCCCCATAAGGTCTGTACTGACAATTTTTGTGGGACAGTTGGGTTTGGGATTTTGGTTGCTTTTCACATGTTGTATTTCGCATATTAGTGGACTAGCACTGGATCTGGTCTGGTGCAGCGTGTCGGTTCCCTGTGAGCGAATGGCCGCGTTCAGAATGCTAGGCACTAGCTAGTCAACCGGCTCTGATTGGTCGAGAGGCTGAAAATAGACTAGAAAACAAGTTGACTTTTCATGAGGTAGTGGACTGGATTCTTAGTCAAAAAATTCTCCCTCAAATTTCAGTCAGTTGAAGGAATGTCAAAAATCAGCTGATTTGGCTGGAAGATATTTAGCAAAAAGTTCTGCTTTAAAGTTTTTCTACGGTAATTTCATTTGTTTTTATTTTTTTCTTTTTTATTATTTAATTTTATTCAATGTTGGGTTTTCCAAAAAACACGATTGATTCAGCAGATCATTAACAACAAACAGCGCAACTTCACCTATAATGTAAATAGTTCACTTTCGTAGCACATGTCTGCATATCATTTTATTTACATAAAATTTCATCTTCTATGTCGCCCATTTCAGCCTTTTCTTTAATATATGTATTTTATTTATTTTGTAGCGATACAATTTATTTCCAGTGAATTTCACAATCAAACGTAATTCGCAAACAAATCTTAAGTAAAAACAGAAAGTAAATGTCTAAATTATGGCAACTGAAATGTCAACTGCATTTGCAGTCATTTGCCGTTCAATAAGTTAGGTTTTGACTAAAATATTAGTGCCTAACATTCTGAACGCGGCCAATGTGTGAATGAGTCAACGTTAAGAAAGAATTGAAAAGGTTTGCTTGGTTGGATTTTGTTCGATTCTCTTCTCTTGCTATTTGTTATTGAATTGTTCGATGTGCTCTATATTTGTAGAACCCAGCCAGTGATGTCAGATCGTGGGATTTATCCATTATTTCGGGATATTTGACCCTTAAAAGGGATAAAAAGATTTTGCCTTAAATCGTGGGATTTTTGATTCAAATAAAAAACGAAAAGAAATTTTATTGATTTTAACCAAATGCAAAATCAGCATACATATATCTTCCTAGTCTATCACTCCCTCGCCGTGCTCTTGGAGAAAACTAAGAATAGACATTAATATCTGAAAAAAAAAGTGTAGAACATCCTGCTGAGAACGTCAAGGCACGTCCCTGGTACATACATAATCTTTTTTCTTCACAGTCAGTCCTAATTTTATTCACTACTCTACTACGTTTTCTCAAATCAACCAAGGCTTCAGAAACTATTGGATTTTTCAAATACTTTTCAGTCGAAAGTAAGCTGATTGGTGTGGAAAATGTTGGTCAAGTTGTGCCCTTTCCAGAATCGGGTAGTGCGTTAATTTCAGATAATTTTCATAAATTTCTATAAGTTTTCCTGTTGGAAGGTCAAAGCCTTGAGCCTTTTTTAGGTCAATTTCTTTTTCGTTGCAGTGTTAGGTAAAATGCAGCAATGTTTTTTTTTTATAAAGTCCAATGTTATAAACAAGATATGCAGGTATGTTGTACATAAAGTGTTCTATACCTAGGCACAAAGGTAGAATACGATGCTAGAACACAACGCCAAGACTCGAGGTTTATGCGCAATGCAAAAGTGCAATACAATAAGACATAATGCTAAGGTTCGACACCAAGGAACAGCGCTGAGATACGAAGTTGTCATTCGACATTTGTACCAGGTTAACATAGATACATAAAAACTTGTAAAAAAAATTAACATTAAAGCTTCTCGTATTTCTTGTACAACAGTTACACGACTAAACATTCAACAACCGACTCCATGTCTATTCAAAATGAATGAAGAAAGACATTTAAATTGAATTCATTTTATAATTCCGACACATCCTGAGTCCACATTTCATAGCTTTTATAATAAAAAAACTTACCATAGCCAGTCATAAGTTATATTCATTCAACGTAATAAATCTACATCGTAAGCAATCAACAGTCACAGCGATAACCACATTAACGTACATTTACATATACAGTACAACTTCGACAGTCCGGACATGCGCCAGTCCGGACACTCCAATAATTCGGACGCTTCTACATTTCGGACAACTTACAATTTTTACCTCTACAATCCGGACAAAAAATTAATTTCGGGGGTTTCCCGTTTTTATATTCTTACCTTTGTTTACATTTCGCACTATCATTACTTCAGTTTCGGTGCATTGTTTCGCAAGCGTGTTTGACTAATTTCATACCAAGCGCCATGTCTTTAAATAATAAACGCAAACATAAAACACTAACTTTAAAGAAAAAGTGTGATATTTTACAAAGTCTTGATGAGAGAAAAACTATTAGGCAGGTTGCCGAAAAATTCCATGTTCCTAAATCAACGATTTGCGACATTAAAAAAAATAAGGAGAAAATAAAACAATTTATTTCGAATACCTATAATGGACCCGGTAAAATATGTATGTATTTAATATAATAATTTGATGTAATAATTTAATGTTTTTTAATAAATCATAGTACATACGTACATATATATGTATTTAATTCACTTAGATTATTTTAATAATTTTCACTACTATAGTCCGGACAACTCGATAATCCGAACGTGCCCAAAACTATATGTGTCCGGATTGTCGAAGTTGCACTGTATCTAGGTACCTTTGTTTACCCATTTGCACTCGAAACTATTCCTGAAGTATCATTTATTGTCTTTTCCTTGCCTTTTTGATCTTCACACAATAAACTAAATTTGCGAATTCTGACAAATAAAACTACCGTTCACCAAATCATAAACATTTTTCCAAATTTCTGATTCCCTAGACTCGAAAACAGCAGCGAGCAAATTGTCTACCATCATATAAACCGTAGCATCACGACATATCACCACATTGAACTCAAGTTGACTAAAAACTAGTTAACAGTATGTATCCGAAATAACGTAGAGAGTAATTTGTGGTGGAGTTTACAGAGTTCTATGTATTCGTGAGCGATAAAAAAAAATATATGAATAGCTGGTGCGACAGGTTGGGATGAGCCAAGGCTTAGCTTCCCGCAACTACTCATGTTGTGTGTGTTACATTTTTCGTACGAATGGACAGAACCTACAATTACATAATTGCCGACTCCGAACGGCGAATTGAGAAGCTGTTTCATGACAAATTATACTCCCGAAGTCTTGTCATTCCCCGACGAGAGGCGGTGCCGCGAAAACTCTTCGATGGACATGGCTGGGGCTTGAACCCTCGCACAGCAGTCCAACGGAATAGCCACTGAGCCATGGCGACCCACATTTCATTTCATTTCGTAAGCCACTTTAATTCTCTGATGGATTCTGAGCAGCATGCTTAACAAAACAAGATATCATTCTGAATTTGTGGAAACAAAATACATAATAGCGTTCGTGAGACATTCAAACTTTCCAATTTGAACTGTTTTAGTGTCTGGTTATTGAGCTTAAAATTCTTCAGCCTAGTTATGCCCACCATTTATTGTGCAGCTATTCACATTCCTTCTACGTATATATACTGTGGTACCTGATGCGCTCGTGTTGCAAATATTTTGTTTGCATTTGACTTCACCTCGGCTAACTCGCAGAATGTTGATTCCAAAGTCTGCTGATGAGCTCTTTTCAGAGTTATCTGGTTGGCGTAGATACTTTTCATTAAAATTGTATCTTCAAGTGAACCATAAACTACTTTTTCCACCTGCAGATGAATTGGGGTACTAAACTCCATTTGAACTTGCATATGACAATTTGTCACAGTTTCTAGTCACTGGTATGTGTGTGCACATATCTTTGAATCTCTAGTTATGAATACATCCTTATCCTTCTAACTCTTATACTACCAGAAGAGCACATAGCGGAAGGAGGAGATTTGAATAATTGAAAATTCAATAAACGATAACAGGATATTTCCTGTGGCTCTGCATGATATGTATGTACATGTGCATGAAAGTACTTGTATATCCTTTTAGGTATTGGGAAATTCTCGGTCATGTAGAGTGGCATACGAGAACTTCGGCTATAAGCTTTCAATGCAAAATTCAATCCAACTTGCATACTAGTGGAATGCTGAAGTGACAATAGAAATGTTCAGATTGCAATCTTGTTCTATGGGTGATGAAAATTATTATATTAATGTGCATTTACTGGCGAATGTAAACTTGTAACTTTCGCTGAGTGAAATCCAGTATATGTGTATTATTATTATTGTTATTACAAATACTAGCAGGTACTCGTAGCTTCACCCACGTGATGTGATGATAAATTCTTTAACAAACATATTTAACAGTTCGAGTTGAACTGTATAGCTCGTCGTGATTTTCTATGTTTATTGAAAATTTAATTTTTTTTTCTATTGTTGAAAATTTTTGTGAAACATTGCGAATTTTGTTGCTCACATCACGGATAAGTATCGTTTGGTCTTTGGGTGAACCAATCCATGACAGTCCGACAAATAATTGATCGTGAGAAAATACTTCGTTACGGAGGTCTACGCCGACGACTGTAAAAGTTTGCCCTTGCGACTTAATGATTGTCATGCCAAAACACATTTTGACAGAAAACTGTAGCCTTTTATACAAAAATGGCAAATCCATAGGTACTAAAGGTATCTTTGGTATAAATGCGATTTCACCTGCGGTCCTGTCAGAATAATTTCCTCTATAGCTAGCATTAGACGACGACGTGTGAAAACCACACAATTGTATACCCGTGACATAACAGAAAAGTATAACATGCGAGTCACATACATACAGTGGCGACAAAATAAATAGCACATATAGGCCTCCTTTTTTCCTTTATAAAATTTGCGAAGTTTATGTAATTAAATACTCCATTGCAATATTAAATAATATAAAACAAATGAAACACCTTATGTCAGTTAAAAAAATAAATATAAAAATATTAAATTCTTAACCTCAGTTTTTTACAGCCAAAATAAATAGCACACTTCAATCAAATCTATTAAATTCAGTACAAAATCGTATAAAACCTGGTAAAATGTTGGTTAATATTGTTTAACAATGTTAGTAGTTAGTGGGGTAGCCCTCATTTTTATGTTCGACAACACGCCGACAACTGGTTGACAATACTAGGGCTTAACAACGTTCTAAGCGTATAGCATTTCAGGGCCACTGAATTTTTATCCAAAATTTGTCTAAATTTCCATCTAAAGCTCTATCAACTTTGTTGTCAACATCATTCCACAAGTTCTCAATTAAGTTGAGGTAAGGGGAACGCCAGGTCAACCCAAACCATCTGCTTTTTGGGTCAGTAACCACTGCATACGAAAGCATAATACTGCTCAGGATTGCCTTGTCCTTAGTTCGGTTCCTGATACCCTCAACACGGTGAATAGGCCCCACGTCGTGCCAAGATGAACTACCCCGCGCAACGATTCTGCTAAACCGTGTATTGCCGTCTTCAGGGCGTATTTAGGAATGTATTTCGGTTGCATGCCGCGTCTTATGCATCTTTTAAAGAGACTAAACTTGGATTCGTAGATCCACATAAAATGTTTCCATCAGCCGGTGGTTTATTTGCACGTTCTCTGTTCCCTGTAGCCGGCATAATAGATTACCCCTTGATACCAGTGGTTTCTGTCTATCAAATTGGCCGAATCATTTTTTTTTTGCGTAGGCGATTTTTTACTGTGCTAACAAAAACAGTAGCAGTTAATTATTTTCCGAGAAATTGCCGCTAGAAATAGGGTTTCAGCACGATAATGACCCGAAGCACACTGCTGAAGCTATGACGCAGTGGTTACTGACCCCTTACCTGAACTTGATTGAGAACTTGTGGAATGATGTTGACAACAAAGTTGATAGATCTTTAGCGAATGGACGAATTTTGGATAAAAATTCAGTGACCCTGAAATGCTATAACCTTAGAACGTTGTTAAGCCACAGTATCGTCAACGAGTCGTCGGCGTGTTGTCGAACATAAAAATGAGGGCTACCCCACTAACTACTAACATTGTTAAACAATATTAACCAACATTTTACCAGGTTTTATACGATTTTGTATTGAATTTAATAGATTTGATCGAAGTGTGCTATTTATTTTGGCTGTAAAAAACTGAGGTTAAGAATTTAATATTTTTATATTTATTTTTTTAACTGACATAAGGTGTTTCATTTGTTTTATATTATTTAATATTGCAATGGAGTATTTAATTGCATTAACTTTATTAACATTCTTAATATGGAAATTCGCAAATTTTGAAAAGGAAAAAAGGAGGCCTACATGTGCTATTTATTTTGTCGCCACTGTATGTACATATATATTTGGATATGGAACAAAAGTATCGAACCACATAATGTGTATTTATTATATGATACGTGTACATAATAATGTAATGTGTTGCACAAAATTCCAAACGCTGATGTTTAAGCACCCAATCGGCATATGTTCTACGCATTCCGTGGTCAGCTGGGTTCAATTCTTAAGTGAGGGTGTAGAAGCAAATCCAAATGCAAAATACGCCAAAATGTGCCGTAAGACAAGCCCAAATGCTGTGCGTTACCATTAGTTCGAAGTTCTCTTTTGCAACGCCGTTAAAAGCATTGTTCAATGTTTTCATACATTCAACACGTAGACGTAGACTGGAGGATTGGATTGGATCTTTTATGTGCTAGAGGGTTTTCGGTTTGAGGAGATTTGTCCGCAGCTACACTCCTATTTTCATTTTAGTTTCGTAATTTTGTTGGGAACCATCCGCCGCTTTGTTGTTCGGTTGCGAGAACTGGATAGTACAGTCTGAAGCTACGGTTCGTTGCTCTTACTGATTTTTGGGGATCAGATCAAAGGATCGTAATATTCGAACACGAACGATAACCTTTACACATTTTTCTCTTTAAAATTTACTATTTACACATTATCCTTATGTTTTTTTATTCTGAGTAAAAGTGTAGTTTAAAAAAGGAGATTTCCTCCTGCATTTATGGTTGGGGGTCGCCGTGACTCAATACTTAATGCATTAGGCTGTTTTGAGGCATAGCAATATAAGCCGAATATTTGTTGTATCACCACCTCTCATTGGAGAGTGACAAACCTCCAGGAGTATAATTTGCCATTAAAAGGCTTCTCAATTCGCCATTCGGAGTCGACAGTAAATTGTAGGTCCCTTCTATTCATGCGCAAAAGTAGCACGCACAACATGAATAGTTGCGAGAAGCCAGATTTTGGCCTTCTTCGGGCTATCGCGCCAGTAAATTATTTATTTTTAAGGGTGTTCACATTATGGCACTCTCCCTTACTCCAATGATGGAATCAGCGGTGGTGTCTACAGTTCCAGTTAGGTCGGACTACTTAGTGATCACCTTATTTGGGCTGCTCAGACCTATTCGGAGCTCCAGGCCAATAAAGATCGGTATACCCGACCCCTCTTGTCCGAGAGGTGCAACAAAGTGCCTGCCCCTCCAGGTTGGGGGTTGAGCGCGGGGTTGACAGCTCCACCATGAAAACCAACTTTTGTTCCAAACCAACCAAGAGCCTCGGATACGGATGATTTTATCGGACAACGATTTTCGGTTCTGCATGTGGAATGTTCGCACCCTTAACAGGCCGCGTGGAGCCGAACAACTAGCAGAGGCTCTGGACTGCTATAAAGCAAACCTAGCCGCCCTCCATGAAGCACTATGGGATGGGCCGGTCTTAAGGCAATTCTACTGAGTTTGCTACAAGGAGCATAAGCAGAGCTTATTCGGATGTGGATTTGTCGTAGGCGGCAGACTTAGGTAACAAGTCTTAAACTTCCGACATGTAAGCGAACGTCCTATGACAATCCGCGTCAAAGCTCAATTCGCCAACATTAGCCCTTTATGCGTTCATGCACCTACAGAAGACAAGGACAAAGCCACCAAAGAATTTTTCTACGAGCTTCTCGACAAAACATATAAGCAATGTCCTAGATATCACGTAAGATCGTGCTGGGCGATTTTAACTCCAAAATAGGAGAGGAGCACATCTTTGGCAGGACAGCCTACTTGGCACCACGGCCGAAAATGGATTTAGGCTAATTGACTTTGCTGTAGAACGACGCATCACTATAGCAAGAACGCGGTTTCCTCACCTCAATATTGTCAAGGGGACATGGCGGCCTCCTAATCATCAAACAGTCAATCAAATTGACCACATTGCTATCGACGCAAGACATGCCTCCAGTGTTCCAGATGTCCCAACCTTCCGAACTGCCAACATAGACTCGGATCATTACGAACCAAACAAGAGGCATATAAAGCGGCGCTACAGAGAAGGACGAGAACTGCTCGCGAGCTCTACGACCAAAAGAGATGGGAAGAACACCGACTTCTCCATTCTCCATATTAGCAAATGAAAATCGAATTATCTACCCGGGTATGAATGCGAAGGTTAAATATTAAGAGGGTTGTGATAAAAAAAAAAAAGGTAATCCACCATGTTGAGCTTAGAATGACTTCGTATACATACATATGTGGGATTAAGCCAGACAAACGAACAATACACTATAGACAAAACGCTACACTAACTAACACGTATACACATCAATTTACATCCGTAGGGGGTAAACCGAACCGCAACGAACGGACAAAAAGATCGAACGATGTATTAAACGAACGAGGACAAGACAGAAAGAGGACGAACAAAAACCCAAAATGAACAGACAGTCGTTGAACTACCATTGTGCTGATAAGATCCCACCGAGTGCGTTCTAAAAGAAAGAAAGTAAATTGAATTGAATTTGTGAAATAGAAATGCGTTTTAATCATAGTTAGACTTGAGCCAAAAACCTACACATATCTAGCTTAACTCCTCAAACCCTTTTATTTAATACCCATGTCAAGTGTGATCTGAAAAGAAAGGTATTACACCGTTTTCGGGCGTCCGTCATATTTAGTTCAGAATGACGTCACATGATTTATCGTATTTTGCTCGTCATATCCTTTAATTTATACCCATATTGAGGGGGTTGTGAAGAAAACGGTAATCCACTGTCTTAGCATGCCCGCCATACTACCTACATATATTACATTGTTACCGGACTTTTACACGTGTTCAATTCGAACTAGTCGGAATTTTTATTGTAAGATTCCTTTCGGACAGAAAAAGTGTGTTAATAAAAGTATTGTAAAAACAAAAGATATATTGTACTAGAGGATGAACTTTGTTCAAAAAATAAACCGGAACTAGTGCGGTCATTTTCTTTTCGGCCACACGGCATGTCTAGAGAACAGCAACACACAAGCCTGTACTACGTACACGAGCTAATTCTTTATGTTAATATAATCTCAATATCGTTGAAAGTATTAAACTTTAACGAACATCTTAACGTGTTTAACAAATAATATATTAAGGGGTCAAGGATTCATTTATACAATTTATGCCACACCAAGTTGGAGACGATTTAGACAAGCATCTTGATAAACCAATAATACCGAGACTCCTGACGGAAATCACCCTTAACATTTCATGTAATCCCGTCATCTTCGAAAGATACTAAGGAAATTTATTCATTTAATAGACGGAAGTACCGAAAGTTATCTACACGAGGGTGTGGGCCAATCGAAAATAACCGACGAAGGGAAAGGGAAGAAATGTATGTATCACATAATCAAAAACTTTGTTTTGCAGCACTAAAGACAAAACTGAAATGTTACACATGTGCATACGTACATACATATTATGTTAAATAATGTTAAACATCGAGGGAATTCTGCTCATCATGAAATTATAGGATCTGTGAATTTTTGTACATGCAAACATACATATCTACAATGTATGAGGAAATATTCGGCTATAATCATATAGAAATAGAAGCATGGAAAACAAGTGGTGCAGAAATTGCTTGCTAAGTACGTGCTCATACATATGTGTGTATGTATTCGTATACATGCTCATAAGTACAGTGTTTTCTTCGTGGAATTCGGGTTTTAATCATACGAGAATACGAGTAAGTATCTAGTTTGATGTAATTCTTCGGTCAAAGGCGTAAAACATGATGATATAAGAAATGTGTTTATCACATATGCTTAGACAGACATTTTATGAGTAAAAACATAATTTTTAAATTTTATTAACAATCTGTCATCGTTTAATATAATAGACTGACAGATGATTTACCAAACTACATATTTCCTTGATTTGTACGTAAATGTTCCAACTTCGCAAGAACATCAGCCACTACTGTGCAACAAATCTAAAGTGAAGAATGTGTTCCGGCTGCCCCTTTTTATTTGGTACCTATTTTTTTCTTTTTTTTTTCTGTTGCCATCACAAATTTAATGAAACTAGAAGTCGGGCCCATAAAACCCCGGACATTGCGTCCATAACCCAGGACATACTAGAAATATTGAAACCAAGTGGGGGGAGGGGTTAGATTTTTTTTCCTTGAAGAAATATTGGTGGCACTGACTGCCCTGAATTGCAAACACATCCAAGCATTGGTCACAATCTATCTTTCGTCTGTACGCAACCATTTCGCCACGTGATGTACAAAAGTCTTCAGTAACTAACGTTAAAACTACAATTTCTTAAAACCCCCGGACTTATTTCAAAAATCTCTCCTGTGTTTAAATAAATGTCTGTGAATTATTTTTAATAGTTCTTAACATAGAAATTTAAGTGAAAACAAAGCAAAATATCTGAGTATATTTTCTCAATTTTAATTAATTGAAGTCTAAGGTTACTAAGCAATGTTACAAGCAACTCTTAATCATTGAATTATATATAGCCATGCATGATGGCCATTTTTTTTCATTCTATTAAGGGTGGAAAGAGGTCAAAAAATTTTTTTGTAGAGAATATCGTCCAAAAATATCAAGTCATTTGGACTGAAACTTTTCGAGTTATAGACAAATTTGTCTCCGGGCGCTCGGTCACCTTGATCGTCACTGCGCTCGGTCCGTCTATTGTGTTGTACGATTTAGCATCGTTCGTCTTACTGTATGGAAAAAAGATACTTTGGATATTGCATCCGTTGCAGGAGAGCTGCTTTTTGGAGCTGGAATCCGCGACTCAATGTGAGTTTTCAAAAAAAATGTTTTCTCTATTTAATTCTTGGTCAAACTTCAATCGCGTTTTTCTCCAAACATTATTTTTGAGTCGGTAGACAAAATTTCTCGAAAACTTTTGGACCGATTTCGCCAAAATTGTTAACACTTTCTTTACATACTCAATACTCGAATCCGAGCGAAGGAATTAAATATTTTTTAATAACAACTATTTTTTTTTATTAAAATGTGGATTAATTTCTGTCAAAAATCAGAATTTTTTGATTCCACCTTTACCAAAAATCCAAAAATGAATATTTTCTTTATTCCTTCGTTCAAATCCAAGATAAACTTATGAACTAAAGAAATCTTTTTGGTTTTGCGATTTCCGATGAAGCAATCGCCAGTAATCCTGCCTACCGCATCAAACAATTTTTTGAAGGTGACGCGGTTCTCCCCACTGGCTCAATTTGAAAAATATCTTTATAAAAATTTGCCATAATAATCTTAGATATAAGCTTAATAACATGTAAAAATTTCATAATCATCAATGAATTACATCCATTGAAAAAAAAAAATATTTCAACATGCTTCTTTTTTAATCAATTTGACCCCTTTCCCCCCTTAAGAAAGATAAGTTGTAATTTCAAAATTCTAATACATATCATATAGCAATTGATTATTAAGTTTTGTGCTGTTAGAATCAAAATGTTTAAAATTAGTTTTGTTGTAAGCGGGGGCGTTTACTAACGCTCTTGAATTTACTTAAAAATAGTACGCATTTACGCTTCAAAGTAAGGAACTCTTACCACTTCTCAAAACAATAACTTTAGAACCTTTTACGCATAAATAACTTTAGAACTTTTTACGCATAAATATTCGTAAGGACAAAAATATGAAATGAATTAAACAAAGGCCAACTGGAACCGAGCTTATATTTAATGCATACGTGTGTATAAGGAGTTTCCCAAAACATGTGAAAAAACGAAACATGCAAGCAAAAAATTAAATGAATGTGTATATATACATATGTATAGTTGGAGGGTCATGCAACAAAAGATGTTATTTTAAATTTCGCGCCATCGTTGAATCGTCAACATTTATTGTCCGATCAGACGGTTTGTCGACATATGAAAATAGCAAATTTGCAGCAGACTAGGTTTTTTTATTTATTATTTTGACAGATGATTATTTTATGCGATTCTGATAAGAATACGTATTCAATATTTTAATTCAAACAATTAATTTTTCTTGTGAGTTCGAGTGGTTTGGAATTAAATATGTTTTTAAAATGCATGAAAGAACTCAAGACACCCTCGCAATAATATGGGCACATACGTATATTTGAAAGCAGCAGAAGACGACGACCAAAGCAAATTGGTGTCGAAGCAGCGCAAATGGTGGGTTGGCCGGGGCAACCAGGAAGGATTTTGTGAAAAACTACCGCCAAATGCAAGAAAAAGAGCACTGCGTCACCAATTTTTTATTATTTCTATTGTCTAAATACAACAAAAATATAAATGAATCGAAAAATACAATGTTCTTTGGTTGTCGCGAATCATTTTTATTTACTTTTTGATTTTTGTTAGAAAATGCATTCCATTTGATTGCTAAGTCAGTAAACTTAGGTTCTGTTTCTCTTTGTGGGTATTAGGGGCTCCTTTAACCCTCTCGCGCCATCGGCGTTGGATCCTCGAACTGCAGCAGTACGTAGTTGTACGATAGCTATCAGGGTTGTAAAAGAATGCATTCATTTAGGAATGCACCATTTAAAAATCTGTCGATGAATTCGGTTTTAAAATTGCATTCATTGAATTAATTTTGAGACTTCAAGAAAAAGAGTGCAATCACCATTCATTTACTATTCAAAAGACTGCATTCATTTTCTCTACCAATTAATTGAATACACTCATTGAATACACTCACTTAAGAATTCATGAATTCTTTTACACTCATTTGCATTCTTTTGCATTCTTTGCATTCTTTTGCACTCTTGCGTTTTTTTGCGCTCTTCCATTCTTTTGCATTCTTTACAATCTTTTGCATTCTTTGCATTCATTTTTATTGATTTAGTACCAAAGGCAAGTAAATTAGGAACCGTTCAAAAGATTTTTTTATGTACATAATATGTATGTACATGTATGTACTAAATCAATAAAAATTAATGCAAATGAATGCAAAGAATGTGAAAGAATGCAAAAGAGTGCAAGAGTGCGAAAAGTGCAAAGAATGCAAAGAATGCAAGAGTGCAAAAAAATTCAAAGAATGCAAAAGAGTGCAAAGAATGCAAATGAGTGTAAAATAACACAGGCCAACATGGTTTTGTTGTTGAAAAGCTGAAGGTCATTTCCCAAGTAATTTTTTGCGTAGAATCT
Organism: Matsumyia berberina; assembly: GCA_917880715.2. Classification (NCBI taxonomy): domain Eukaryota; kingdom Metazoa; phylum Arthropoda; class Insecta; order Diptera; family Syrphidae; genus Matsumyia; species Matsumyia berberina. The sequence goes on from OU862870.1 coordinate 95,257,711, forward strand.
GAATCCGGAGTCAGAATTTTCCCATCACGTCAGGATTTTGAGATATTTGGGTTATGTACCCAAAAAATCACGTTTTTGACTAACTTTGAGGTTATGTACAGGGTGCGCCAATTTTTTCTGGTCTCTATCTCCAGTTACATCATTTAGTACTACTCTTACTGCTCAATTTAAGAGTTTGAGAGATCGATTTCGATTTTTTTTCTAAAAGTTACGAAACCGGATTCGGATTCTACGCAAAAATTTACTTCGGAAATAACCCTCAGCTTACCAACAACTGACATGACCCAATTATTTGCAGGCCTGTGTAATTCATGAATTCTTAAGTGAGTGCATTCAATGAGTGCATTCAATTGAATGGTAGAGGAAATGAATGCAATCTTTTGAATGTGAAATGAATGGTGATTGCACTCTTTTTCTTGAAGTCTCAATATGAATTCAATGAATGCAATCATAAAAGTGAATTCATTAAAGAGTGCATTCAAAAATGAATGAATTCTTTTACAACCCTGATAGCTATCATAAGGTGGTGATCTCGTGCCATTCCCATATCGGCTCTTCGTGTGTTCCTAACGTCCAAAAACAACTTCCAAAAAGGCGGCTGATGGTAGAATGATCAATTTAGTTGGAGATTGCTTGGCTGTCAGTTGACACCCAACTCACTTTGTCGCATGTTTTCTGCTCAAGCATGGTGCCTTTAACAATGCAGTTGGCGTTGCAAAAATCTACAAATCGATCACCATTGTCATTGCGGTTGCCTAGATCGTGCTTTCCAATAACATGTCAAAGTCCTTGGTTGTCATTGCCTACCTTGGCATTCAAGTCTGGCGCTGTGTTGAAGACTGTGCCAAGTTGATCGTAAAAGGTATCATTCTCGTCATCAGATGAGAGCTCCGTTGAGGGGAAACACTGTATTATGTTGACGTGTCGTACTCTAGTCTGGAATCTGGCCTCACATTCCAGAGACCAATCTTATTCGTGCGGAAACGCGGAATGCTAACCAACGTTACCTATTCTAGGGCCGCTTGACCGTTCGCACTTGCAATTTCAGCCGTGTAAAAGTTATACATATATGTATGTTTTCTTGAATTCTCTAAAATAATGTATATAAAATTATTTGACGTGTTTCACTTTCCCACATGAACGTATCTCCATGCACATGATATCGAATAGTTAATCAATTATGAATAACCCACATACGCCATAGTGTGTATACAAGTGGAAACCAATTGCAAAAGCAGTGAAACATGATAACGAATTCTATCCTTTCTGTTATAAACCAGAAACATGTATATAAACATAACAAAATGACACACAAAAAGAATATCCTACATTTCGCTTATAATTTTACATCGAATGAGATACAAAAATAACACACTTGACATGCATAAGGCAGTGGAGAAAACAAATTTAAGACCATACCTTAGATCTACCTCAACATTTCGTAAAATTCGTTGTCATACCAACATATGTAAACTACCCACCATTACAGCAATGGACATTCACGTCATGGACGTTCCGTCCATACAAGGGAGAAAGGAGTTACATGAGGCGTAGCCATATCCAATATGCTGATGTAGTGATTGTATTGTGTTGTACAAATCAGCTTGAAGTTGAAACCAGATCCCGTAGTAAACAATCCAGACGCACATGTCGTGTTGTTAAAGACAAGACCTGCGTCTTGTTTACAAACCAAGTTATTGATGTAATCAGAGGAGAGAAAAAGCGGTAAGTTGTTGCTAGATTCGCCGGTCCCAGCCCACGCTTCCCTCATTTTTTTATTTTATTTTATTTTATTTTATTACGTATGCTTACACAATAAGATACATTATCTTTTAAGGTAGTCGCCGGTCCCAGCCCACGCTTCATCACAAAAACAAATGTGGTAAAGACAAACTAGCAATAAGCTGGTTGTTGCTGTACTCATGCTAGACTCATTAAATCTCATGCGTGATGTAAAAACTTAGCTGGTAAGTGAAAAGAAAAAATGTTTTGACTTGGTTTTAAGAAACGACGGACTTAAGTTCAAAAAATAAATATTAATATTTGTAAAAGTGTTTCTTTTGTGAGAACGTGGAACACTGCCCGATCACGAAAAAAAAACACTTTTAATAAAGCAACAACAAGTCTCAGGAACAGACGGATTTACTGTTGACGACCATGCCAATGTTCACTTGCCTTTTAACAGTTTCATTTAACACGTAAAATAAACCTTCGGTCTCTAGTTTTTTCCATAACAAGATTTTCCCTTTTCTTTAGGTACATTACTTGTAAGTGATCAAATACTAGAGTTTAAAACTATCTGGAATGCATCTTAGGCAGATGAAGTGATAATTGAAAATTGGAGCTTGCGCTCAAGAGGTTATGAATATGAAGTTTGAAACTGAGCTAGTATAAGATTTCAATGGCGTTCGATGATGGTGTCCAGACTAAGTGGGGTCATTTGTTGTGTTTGTCATCGCTCTAATTGACGAAATTTTTTCGAATCTCTTAATGTCATTAGCCAAGCCTTAGCTTTTTACAACCATTCTTATTTTTTGTGTTACATTATTTACACGAATGCAAGAGACCTACAATTTATTTCCGATTCCGTACGGCGGCAAATTATACTCTCGGAGATTTGTCATTCCCCAAAGAGAGCAGCTGGTGCCGCGAAAAATATTTGGTGGATATTGCTGGAGCTTAAACCCACGCTTCTCACACAGCAGTTCCCAAGCTGTCGCGTCAGCTATTTATTTTATCTAAGTTTATAACTATGATCCAGAGTATAGAGTTTTGGAGGCGCTCAGTCACCTTCAATTTAACACATTAACATTAATGTATGTATGTACATATGTAAGTATATTCTAGATTATATTGGCTGTCAGATTTGTAACAGTGTCAACATTGGTATTTTCTAACACGCTTTTGGAAAATACATATGTGTTTCCTTGAGGTTTGAATAGAATAGGAACGGATTAAAAATTACAGTAGAAATACATAACAAGAGCACCAAAGGAATTAGGGTACAAAAGCAATGCTCTGTCCAAGGACTTTAAATACATACATACGTACTCTTTTATTAATTGGGACTTTAAATACATACATACGTACTCTTTTATTAATTGATTCACAGTAAGTATATGAGGATGTTCATACATATATGTACATAGGCAGATACATTTCAACTCATAGACATACATACAGTTGTCCTTGCCATATAAACTCAACAAGAATTACAGCTCAAACACCCAACGCTCATGGAAATGAAGCAATCCCGGTCAATAGGCTAAACAAACGTTTACACACATTCATTTCATACATCCATAGAGATCTCCAGATGTCGAAGCCTCTTTGGTGTGCCTCTATTTGCTCTCAAATTAAAATATTTAACATTCGTATATCAGGGCATTTTTACACGCAATCAGGGACATCCAAAATTCGTCGATATCTACACATAGTTTTCAATATACATATCCAGGCGTAATATGTTTGTATGTATGTGCAAATCGCACAGCTAGTATGCCTACGCTCGGCAGTATTACACACATGTGCTTAATTAACACATTTTTCTGACTGAAAATGCGAGGATTAAGAACATACATACGTACGTATACCTTACCTGATGCTCCCCGCAATAATAAACGAAAACCAGTTCTTAAACGAGCGTGAAAAATTCGCAGGAAGAGCTGAAATAATTTCCTCTCTGAAGTCTCGATTCATATTACCTATATTATCTTATCTCAAACGTTTACAACAAGGCTGGGTAGGGGTGCTAATGGCCAATGTCGAAATGTTACATTCGTTGGATAGGATCCGAATTACAATTCAGAAGGAGGACATCAGATTAAAATAATATGGCAACCTGTTTCTCATTAATTAAGGATGCTGATTTTGCTATTTTAGGTTAATACACAGAAAACATGTGAAGTGTTCTAGTTCCCCAACTGAATCGAAATAAGTTTTGTTGTGTGATCTTACGTAAACAAAAATGTATGCATATTTATATAATCTTTGGTATAATTTTATATAAAACCGTCATGTATACAACATTCCCACAATTAACTTATGGCTTACATATATATGTATATTTAAGATACATATAAGACTTCTAAGCTAAAATGTCAAATTTGAAAGCGATATTTACGTGTTATTAAAAGAATTCTTGACGTCTAAAAGCCGGAATCCAGTAATTCAAGAAGAAACTATTGCTTCAAGATGCTCGTTTCACTGTTCCTACACATAGGGCCGTATGCATAAAAATTAAGTATTTACTAGTAGTAAAAGGTCTAAGTAAGTACTAGTACTACTAGTAAAAGCTTATATTTGAAGTATTTACTAGATTTGGTATGCATAAAAATTAGTTTTGACTTGCCAGCAAATACTTCTAGTAAATACTAGATTCATTCAAGTAAATGCTACCAGTTCATCGAAAATTGGTAGTACATACTTATTTTGCTTTGTTTTCCAATTGTCATTACAAAAAAATTTGTTTTGAAAGCTATATCGGTAGCTCTTATCTTAACCACTCTACATTTTTCTTCTCAAAACGGTTAAACATTTTAAAATTAGACTCAGTAACTCTTCGCTTCTTGTAAACTTTTCGGAATTATAACGTACAAATTCAGCCATTTCGATAAATATAGCGCCTTGATTGCTTCAAAATGAGACTTATAAACGGCAATTTCGCGTTCGCTATTGTTACTAAACTCCTCTGACGTTGTTGGCTTGTTAGCATAAACCAACGACTTAACGTAACCCCATAAGAAAGCGTGGCATGTGGCATCATCTTGTTGGAACCACATATCACAGTCCATCCAATTCTGGCCAAAAATATTCTTCTAACAGGGCACGATAGCGAACTCCATTGACGAAAAAATACGGTCCAATCACACCCCCGGCATGAAATCCACACCACACGGTCACTTTTGGTGGATGCTATGGAGTCTTTAGAAGCAGATGTGGTTATATTGCTGTCCAATAACGCATATTTTGCTGGTTGAAGATGATTTTTCGGTGAAATTCAGGATTTTCTTCAAACTTTTGCAGAGCCCAATCGGAGAAGTTTCGGCGCGTTAAATGGTCAAGAGGCTTCGATATTTTCGATACTTCGACCGGTTCGTTGTTCTACTGGCACAAAAACATTCAATAGGGAATATGTTGACTTGAATTTATCCGCTATAGCACGCATAGCCTGTCTGGTGGGACGATTATTACGACCGAAAATGGGACTAAGCGCTCTTAAAGTTGCGACCACCGACTCAGAATTTTGGTAGTAATTTTTAAAAATTTCCAAACCCTGTTCGTTCGTGAACTTTACCATAATAAAAACGTAAACCTTGATTGAAGTTTTTTTTTTCATAAAAAAAGGTTAAGGGTGCGTTTGTATTGAAATACGGTATTGTTATGTCCCTAATGAAAAACCCTTTAGCTCCAGAATTCCGGGTGTAAAGCAGAAAAGTATAAGTTAAAAAAGATCTATGCAAAAATTATTAAAAAAAATACATTCAGAGCAGGTTGCTCTGACCTTTATTGTTCAATGAATCGATTAAGACTAACTTATAACAAACAATTTCTTATTACCAAAGCTTGCATTCTTAATTTCTTACAATAACATTTTCCCATAGCTTGCATTGTGTGAATTTCCCTGGAAATTCGTTTCGTTGCCCTAGACGCTTGGTCAGCATTTCCGTTGCGCGTGCAAGTGGTTTTGTCGGTGTTAAGTCTCCCCTCTTAAGTGCGATTGTCCTCGATCGTTAAAAATATGGTATGTTGTTAAGACTTTGCTGTGGCATCTCAAGATGTTGGGGCGCGTTGGGTGATGCTATTGTTCCTGGGTCCGGATGCTCTTCATGGGCCTCTTCTTTTGGGATCTGGATAGTGACCTTGGTATTGTTTCGTTTAGGTAAAATCTTGAGGATCGTGGCTATTATTGCAAGTATTCCGAGACAGGATATGAGTGAATAGGTGGTTACTTGATGTGTGTTTTTCTCTGTTTGTAATAGTCGGATTTCATTTGTGTTGTTGATGTAAAGATCTTTCATCATTTCTAGAGATAGGATTTCTCTGTACTTTTTCTCTTTTGGACTGGCTTGGAGTATTGCCGGTAATGCTTTAACCATTGATACTTCTTGGGAAATAAATGATTGTCCATTGATATTAATAGTGGTATTGTGGAATTTTATTAGGAATGTTCCATTGAGGCTGTGGGTAGTGTTTTCTGCTTGTATGGTTCCGGTAAATTGATTTAGCAATACATTGCCTGTTGATATCTTGTCTATGGTTGGAATATGCTGACTATTGACGGTGTTGCAGATAGCTGGGAGACTGTTGAGCAAGCTGGGAATACACGTATCGTTTCTAATATTGACAATGTCTTTGGAATTACAAATGGATAAAGAGTTATAACTTTTACATTTTTTTACTGTTCCATACATCTCTTCATCATTCCTAAGAATTACTTCAAATATAATTTCTGTTACAACATTATTTTTCTTTACTGGTTTAATTACAAGGCTTTCGTAGGTTTCGTTTGTTGTTAGCGGAATGTTTATAATATAGAGCATTGTTGAGCTATTGCTTATGACTTTTATTTCTGAGAAATCTAAAGCTTCCTCTATTGTATTATACGGTAACTGCTGTTTATTTAAAATATTTGTAGCAAGTTCTATTTCTTTTTTTGATAAAATAAATGAATTGATCATTCCTAATCTAGCCCAATGAATGGCATAATTAATATTTTCTATTTCCTCTTTTACAAGTTTAATTTTGTATTGTACTTTTGATGTTACCTCGAAGCTTAATTTATTGTCTTCTTTTAATAAATTCTGTATTTCGTTTTGGACTTTAGTGATATTATTCATCCTCTCATTGTATAATTGATTTATGACAACCTGTTTGTTATTATTTTTTAGTACTTCGGTGACTTTTTCTTTGATGGTGACAAAGTCGTCATGGTCTGGATTGCCAGCAATCCATTTCCATGTGCTACCGATAAAATTTAAAGAACGTTTTGTTATTCGCGGTTTCAAGTTATGCAAAAGATTTTTTATTTGTTGCAACTCGTGTGATAGCAAAGGGAATATGGTATGGTTTTGGGTTGATTCAAGTTTAAGGATAGGGGTTATTGTGGATATGAATTGGTCGTATTGGTCTAAGTCGATAACATGTAGTAGTTTAAAGTTTCCTTCTTGTATCTTTGTCTGTCCAACGTGAAAGGTTACTATTTGTGCGTTTGAAAAGTCCAATATTTGCATGGCTGCCTGGCAAGTGCAGAACGCACATCTGGAAAAATAAAGTTTAATTTCTGATGTTACTTTTATGTACTACTTTGCCGGATTCGGTTATGACAGTAGAGTTCTTATTTTCCTTAACTATTTCTTGTCGGTATCTGCCTGTTAGTTTCGAACCTAGACGTTTATTATTTTTAACATAAATGGTTTGTCCTATTTGATAATCTTTAATTGGTTTCCTTTTTTTGTTATGGTATTTAGTGTCCTTCTCTTGCTTAATTCTAAGTTTTTCAATATTAGTCAACCGTGTCTTTTCAAATTGTTCGGGATTTAGTCTAGGTATTCGTCCGTAAAATAGTTCTATTGGTTTCTTACCTGTCGTTGAGTGGATGGTGAAGTTGTATTCGTTCACGGCTCGTTCCAAGAGTTCTTCAAAAGACCGTGCGGGTCCATCTGATTTTAGACACCTCATAATCTCGGACAATGTGGAGTGAAAACGTTCAACTTGACCGTTTACTTCACTTTTGTATGGCGGTGTTTTAAAAATCTTTACTTGAAGGTCGTCTTCCAGCATCGAGGTTATTGAGGCTGAATTTAGCGCCTTCTCGTTATCTATTACGACAGCTTCAGGGACGCAAAAGAAGAATATAATATCTCGTAATGGTCGTTTTATATCTTCGATTGAGCGTGATGGGATAGTTCTAGTTTGGGCAAATTTTGTGAATTTATCCACGGCTGTTAAGACAAGTTGTTTTTCGGTGGAAAAGATATCGATATGAATAGTGTGTCCAGGATAATTAGGGATGGGTGTAGGTTTCAGATGTGGCTTATTAGGGTGCCTGTCGTATTTATTTTCTTTGCACGTTACACAGCGGTTAACTAATGCTCTAATTTTTGAGGACATTTTAGGGAAGTAATGATTTTCCAACAGTTGAATTCTGTTTTCCTCGGCGTTGCGATGGGCTCTTCGGTGTATGCTCAGAATTTTTTCTTCTTGCTCGATTTGGCCGGGTATGTCTTCAACAAATTTTTGAGTGAATCGAATACGATAATCTCTGAAATGTAACGGGTAAATTTCTTGCACTCGACCCATCGTCATTTCGTCTGTTAGAAGTCCGTTAATAGTGTTTGGATTGAGGTATCTCTTGAAAATGTCAATGATGTCGTTTCCTGAGTAGTCTTGCCGTATCAGAATATGTCTTGTGTAATTGTCAAAGGGGTTCTGAATTTGATAACTATTTTCACTTCCTATCTTGAGTAGAAGTTGATTTCGAAAAACATTTATAGGGATCTCCACAGATGGAATTAGGTTTTGCGCTGAGCTGTCAGCACTATGTTCTGTTGGGGTCATTGAGTGAATTTCTGTTTTTGGGGGTCTTGAGAGAGAATCAGCAACCACATTTTTTTTGCCTGGTTTATATTTTAATTCGTAATTATACTCCTCCAATATGGCTTTCCACCGTTTCATTTTGGAGTTTGTATTTTTATTACTCAAGGCATAGGTAAGTGGCTGGTGGTCTGTAAAAATGTTAACTTTCCGGGATCCGTAAAGGAAGTTTCTCAAAGAATTGAGGGACCAAATAATCGCCAGCATTTCTTTTTCATTCGTGGCGTAACCTTCTTCTGTTTTACTTAAGGTTCTGGAAAGAAATGTGATTGGCTTATCATCTTGAGAAAGAACTGCGCCAATGGCGTTGTCAGAAGCGTCGGTTGTTAGTTGAAAGCTTTTGTCAAAGTCTGGATATTGAAGAATTACTTCTTCAGAAACAAGAGAGTTTTTTAATTTGTTGAATGCTTCGATGGCTTCCTGATCTAACTGAATTAGTTTTTTCTTTGACATATTTTTGGACACGTGTCCGTCTTCCCCTCTTAGAAGGGATGTCAGAGGTTTCGCCAACTTTGAGTTATCCCTTATAAAGCGGCGATAATATCCTGACATTCCAAGAAAGGATCGAAGTTCTTTTAGATTTTCGGGAATAGGTCGATCGACTATAGCCTGTACTTTTTTTGGGTTAGTTTTTATTCCAGATCTGCCAATAATAAATCCTAAAAATTCAACTTCCTTCTGAAAAAATTCACACTTATCTAGTTGAATTTTCATGTTTGCGGCTTCTAATGTATGAAATACTTTTTCCAGATTCAGAAAATGTTCGGTTTCGTCCTTCCCAAAGATGACAATGTCATCAATGTAGACGTAGCAGCATTTTCCAATGAGGTCTCTTAAAATGTCATCTAGCGCTCTTTGGAAAATGGAGGGGGCGTTCTTTAGCCCAAATGGGAGACGAGTAAACTCGAACTTGCCATTATTAACTGAAAAGGCAGTTTTTTCTATATCAGATTCCTTAAGGGGGATCTGATGAAAGCCACTTTTTAGGTCCACTATGGAAAACCATTGATTTTTACTGAGATTTGCAAGGATTTCGTATATTTCAGGGATCGGATACTTGTCGGCAATAGTTATAGAGTTTATCTTACGGTAGTCGATTACCATTCGAAATTTCTTTTCTCCTGAAGCATCCATTTTTTTTGGGACAACCCAAACAGGAGAATTGTAAGGAGATTTTGATGGTCTTATGATTCCATCTTCCAGAAGTTTTTGTATTTCTTTTTCTACTTCATTTTTGAGTGCCATGGGATAAGGATAGGATTTTGAATACACGGGGTCTCGGGTTGTAGTTCGGATTTCTCCTTTAACCGTGGTAGTGTATGTTAATTTTTCGTTAGGTTCCGAAAAAACATTGGGACATTTATGAATGATTTCGATAAGTTTAGAATGTTGTTCTTTGGTCATGTGATCAGTTCTAATATTTATGTTGTTGACAAATTGTGATTGGTGTTGTTTAAGTGGAATTGAAATTATTGGATGGGTGAAACCAGGGTGGATAGACATATGATTTTTACTCGTATGGATGATTGCGTTCAATTGTTTTAGGGTGTCATGTCCTATGATCCCATCAAATGAAATGAGACTGGGGAGGATAAAAAATTTTATTTTGTCCGTTTGAGGACCGAAAAGTTGGATAAGTGCGTGGTGTGTTATTTGGATGCTACCTCCAACGGAATGAGCGTAGAAGGGTTTATCATTCGCTAAAGGTTTCTTAATATGACGTGGTTGGACGTAATTCCTGTTTGACCCGGTGTCGATGAGAAATTTTAAGGTCTCTCCACTTCTAGAAATATGTTCTAAATAGGGAAGTGAAGAGGATGCTAATCTAAAAAATAAATGTCGTCCAGCTCTTCAGGTTGGTCGAAGTCAGGGTGATCTTGTGAGTCAATGTAATTCGTCAATGTCTGGTCATAGTTTTGGTCTTCTTGTTCTATTTCGTTTTCGTATTCTTCCGATGTCTTCTCGTCCGGATCGGGCCCTTCCGTGTGGTAAACTCTCTGCATTTTGTGTGGATGATGGGCCTGTTGTGAATATTGGCGTTTCTGTGGAACTAACTGTTGGTTACGGGGTCTGTTCTGGTAGTTCACATGTTGGGATCTGACGGAATGATCGATGTCCATTGGCTTCGGAGGAAGCGGGCGTTGATTTGCTGGTGGTCGTTGCTGTAGATACTGAGGTTCCCTATAAAACTGTGGTGGTTGAGCATTCCGTGGGTTAAGGAGTAACTCAGGATGAAATTCGCGTCTGGGTGCTGCAATTGGTGCTGGTCTTGAATATGCAAAATTGTTCCTTCTAGGGGGAGCTGAAGGTGGTGTCTGTTGAAAAGTTTTCCGGGTGCTAGCTTTCGAATTGTTTGCATGCTGGGCCCGGAAATCGACGTTTTGTAATTTTAAGCACAGGTGCAAAGCCTGGGGTAGATCAGCAGGCTCACGGATACTGAGTAGCCTAGGCAGGTCGCCTCTCAACCCTCTGACGAAGGTATCGAGAGCTTTGTCCCGGTAACACTGAGTCATATTGTTCATGGATTCCTGACTCATATCCATTGATCCTAACTTATTTAAGATAAGCGACAAGTGGTGGTAGACGGCCTGATAGAACTCAGGAATCGTACTAGTGCCTTGTACCAAAGTTGTCATTTGGTATTCGAGGGTTCCTAAGTCCCTCTTATCCGCATAGTGGAGGGTGAGACATTTTGATATTGTATCCCAGTTTAATGGGGTATTGTACGATTCTAGGGCGACGTCTGCGTAGCCCGTAATTTTGTTTCTGATGACTGATAGGATCCCATAATACTTGGGGGTACCCTTCAGATGTTCATAGATTTTGAGTATCCTATCGACACTCTTTTTCCATGAGTTAAATTCGTGTGCTTCGCCAGAGAATTCTCTTAAGCTTTTCACTACGTCGGGTATTTTGTCCATTTCTGACAAATTCCTATCGTTAGCCAGATTTATTGGCTGGTCTATGTCATTATTTATATCGGACGCAGGGTTCATAATAGAATTGAAAAGTTGTCGTCCTTGTATTTGAAGGGTTTGAGTTACTAGTTGTGAGATTATCTGAATCATGTCATCGTTAATTGCATTAGGAACAGGGGGAGGAATGGGAGCAGGATGTTGAGGAGCTGCAACATTATCTGCAGGGACTTCTAGACGAGCTGGTCGTATTAGATTGTTAGGGTTTGACATCTTTCGAAATATGTTTTTTATCAAATGAGAGAATCAACTATATCACTTTCAAGTAATAACAAAGGATATTTTAATCAACGTACTTTCTTTTGGAACAATAATTCGAGGGAATAGTTAAATTTATAATGAATTCTCTAAGTAGTATTTCACAATTGTTAGGATAATGCAATTATTTCGTTCTTATTCAAATTGATAAGATATGATTTGGTTTCATACAGGTATAAAATATGTAAATTTTGGTTACTTAAGTTATTTACTATTGACTTACAGTAATGTTATAATTAATTCTTGTAGCATCTCTTCTTAACGTTTTTTGTTTTGTGGGTTCTGGGCTGCTTTCTGCTGGTTAGGGCGGCTGTCAGTGTCTCCTGACTCCTTTTTGTTCCTTTTGGTTAGTAGAACTACTCGGGGGCCTTCGTTTTCCCTATCACTACACTGTTATCGTGGTTTGGTTATCCACTCTTTTAGTTACTTCACTGGGTGGTTTGGTTGTCCACTCTCTATTTATTTCACTGTTATGTTGGTGGCTTGGTTGTCCACTCTTTGTTTGCAAACACTTTCACTGGTTTTAGGCTTGGTTATTGCCTGAGTTCACTCCAGATTTTATGTTAACAGCAAAAAAAAATTTTTTACTTCACTGGTTTTAGGCTTGGTTATTGCCTGAGTTCACTCGAGATTTTAACAGCAAATTTTCACAGTGTTACAGAATGCAGCCCCACGTTGGGCGCCAGTTAAAAAAGATCTACGCAAAAATTATTAAAAAAAATACATTCAGAGCAGGTTGCTCTGACCTTTATTGTTCAATGAATCGATTAAGACTAACTTATAACAAACAATTTCTTATTACCAAAGCTTGCATTCTTAATTTCTTACAATAACATTTTCCCATAGCTTGCATTGTGTGAATTTCCCTGGAAATTCGTTCCGTTGCCCTAGACGCTTGGTCAGCATTTCCGTTGCGCGTGCAAGTGGTTTTGTCGGTGTTAAGTTATATACTAACGAATTTTCAAGCTGCTATTCACCAACTTGAAAAAAGTCAAGTAAATACTGTAGAAGTATAAGTACTTACTAGTTTTTATGCATACGATTTAAAGTATTTACTAGTGAAATTCATCCGAGACTAGTAAATACTTTGTCCCCTAGTAAATGCTTGTTCTCCAGCATTTACTTAAGTTTTATGCATATTAAAATCAAGTGTTTACTTAAAAATCATCTAGTAAAAGCATTTACTAGTTTTTATGCATACGGCCCATAGTGTGCAATATGAAGGAGAATCGCTAGAAAACATCAATTGTCCAATTTTTGAAAATAAATTATTGAATTCATTCGCTAAATTTTTTAACACATTCGTTTCTTAAAACGTGTGGATTGTAGTAATTTGTTGCGTCAATCTAGGACTCATCCAATACCTCAGCATTGACAAACTCTAAAATGTTTTTAACTGTTTTTGCTTTGAACTAAAATTTTCATTGATAACTTGATAGTATCATCGGTGAATATTTTAAATGACCTCTACAGGGTTCAGTCATCTGTCAAAGATTATCTTACGAAGAGTAAGCTCCGGTTTGGAGCTGATTTTTGTGCTAGGAATATTACTTATCTACTTACTTAGGTGGTGCGAGGTTCGTGGCGAAACTGGGCCAACCAACCAACAAGCCTCTTCGGTTAAACCGGTCCTTAGATACTTGCGCGCGCCACCTGAGGCGGGGTCTTGCACAGTTTTTTGACTAGGTCGATGTCGCTGTACAGCCCGTTAACGCATACGGGACCGAATATCTTTCGAAGAATGTTCCCTCGAAACGGGTATGAATATCTTCATCCGCTTTCGATAGAGTCCACCTTCAGCGCATAAAGCAGAACTGGGATGATTAAGGTCTTACATAGAGTCTCCTTAGTTTTTCGGGATAGGGCCTTATAACTCAATTGCCTTCTCAGCCCATAGAAATAGCGATTGACAAGAGTTATTCTTCATTTGATTTCCGACGAGATGTCATTACCGGAGGTAATAGCAGAGCCAAGGTAGAAAAAACCCTTACTATCTCGAAGTTATAGCTATCAACTGTGACGTTCTGTCCAGCTCGCCGGTACTGGGTGTCCCTTCTTGTTAACAACAAATACCGCTGAACTCATTTTGGCCGCTTCTGTCTCTATACTCGCGAAGCACCGGTGAGAGCTCACTGCGTTCTGCCCAGAGATAAGTTATAAAGAGATATTTCACTTCCGTTCTCTCTGTCCCCGCGACACCCAATTTGTTTACATTGTTGTAGTTGTAGCGCCATATTGCTTTTCCTCGCTGACAGCTCTTGTCTGTGAATACGTGTGAGGACAAAGCAACAACAATTTCTATTGTCCTTTTAAAACCGATGCGGTGGATTTCTCTTATGCCACCATCATATGAACAGTTTCTGATATCTTCAAAGCGCCTCCATGTACACATTTTTAGGGTGATGTACCTGGTTGTAGCCCTAGCAGCTTAAGACAGAGTTATCCTTTCATTAATTAACAGTAATTAATCTGCCGAATTTAGAAAACTCTTGAAATATCCAATTTTAAATTGGCGGCTGATATTTTTCTTGGAAAAAAAAATTAAAATTATTCGAAATTGCTTCTAAACAAGAAACATCCATTTTGTTCTGAGCTAAAGAATTTTTGGTAAGCCTTTACTCAAAGTTTCTATCGCAAAGGATGCAGAAAATACATAAAAACCAAGAAATGCCTCTTAGCATGAACAAAAATTATGCGCTTTTAATGGGTTCTAAAATGCAAAATTTTCTTAGATATTAAAAAGTATTGGTAACTACAACAATGTTTCGTTTTCTATCATAATAACTCTTACATATTTTTATAAGTCTTGTTGTCGAGGAAAGTTTCAATATTTAAAAATATGGCTATGGTTATTGAACAAACATGCCCAACTTTCCAATAATTCTGACAATTTGGGGTGAATTCGTTAATTCACGCACATTTGTAAAGAAAATGAGACAGTATTCTACAGTATTCTTGGAAGGCAGCTTGTGGGCAATGGAAGAGGGGCTGGAAAGACGAATTAGTTTATCGCTGGTTCTGCCTATAATGTCAATACCTTTCGTTCGAGTACGCAAACAGTTGCTTTTGGTGTTGGCTCGAGAGTTTCGGAGGAGTCACATGACAGCACGTCACCTTGTCTAAATCCTTTTCGGACATCAAAGGTTTCGGTGAGATTGTTACCGACCTTGATGGAGCAGCGAGCATTCCATCGTCATCCTGTACTGACGGACGAGTTCGGCAGGGATGCCAAAATCAGACATTGCTCTTTATAGTTCATCTCTATACATGCTGTTATAGGTGGCCTTAAAATCGATAAAGCAGTGGTGGGTATCGATTTGGACTTCTTCGGTTTTCTCCAAGGTCTGCCGAAGTGTAAAAATTTGGTCAATTGTGGACTTTCCTGGCCTAAAATCGCACTCATAGGGGCCAATCGGTTGTTGACAAAAGGTTGCAGGCGTTCACACAATATGACAGACAAAATCTTGTACGCAATGTTGAGGAGACTGATACCGCTGTAGTTGGTGCAGTTGAGAGGGACTCCTTTTTTGTGGATCAGGCAAACGATGCTGGTATTCCCTTCACCAAATCTTATAAACAGGTTGGTGTACAGCTGTTTTAAGTAACTCTACCGGATTTTAATGTGTATACACGAAGCTCTCCGCACTTCATTTAGTCAGGTGGACGAACATTTTAGCTATCATCGTCTAGGGTGAATATTTCGATCTGCTTGATAGCCCACAGTGGACCGTTTCATACATGTTAGAGGTAAAAAGTTTTGAATTTTGATTAAATGGCTAGATCTAAATTAAAAGAAAATTCTGTAGAAGGGGGTGTGTTTCACCTTCTCACTTCCCATAGAAGAAAGGAGAAATTTGAGAAAAAGAAATGGAATGCAATGAAAAAATAGCTATAAACGGCAACATTTAAGTTTCTTTATTTTTTAGAAACCTAGAAATTAGACTTTGATGCTTGATTAAAAAAATAAAAAAAAAAAATAGCTGGCGCGACAACTCGGCATGAGTCGCAACCATTCATGCTGTACGTGTACATTTTTCGCATGAATGGAAGGACTTAAAATGTATTGTCGTTGTGATAACTACCGGTGCTCTTGCCCTTTCGAAATCTACTAAACGATTCTTGGTTGACGCTGCCGTTTGTACCACTGCCGCTTCAACTGTTTTTGTAGATGCTCCTGATGATGACTCTTTTAAAGAAGCCCGTGGGTTGCAACTCTTGTCTACGCTGTGGTTGAAGACGGTTCTATCGCTGGTCTTTCCACCATCGCGATGCATCGCAACGAACTCACAACCCAGGACTGCTACTATGCCTTTTTGTCATTGATATCGCTGTTTTCTTGGAGATTACCAACATAACCGTTACTAAAGTTCCTAATGTCACTGTTCCTAATTGTGTTGGTTGGTACTCCAGATAGGAACAAAATAATAAAAATTCTATAAATAACCAGAAGCTGGCCAGAAGCCAGGGCCAGTAAAAACTATTGTCTACGAATTTAAATCTTGGAACAGAAGAGCAAATTGTCGCCAGTCTACAAACGATGCATTAAAAATGAACAGAGGTTTTATTCTACTTCATACCACATCACTCTTGTCTTTTTCTATTGAAAATTCTGTTGTTTTACTAACTGAAGCTGTAAACTCGGTCATAAAGCTGTGGTATTTTTCGAAATTTGACCTTTCCTTTAGGATCAAAAAGTCTTAACTTTACTTGGACGCGATCGCAGGCAACTCGTCATATTTAATTAATGGCTTTAAAAACCGAGGTGAACGAATTGTGGATTTATTATTATTACTATTTTGTTAAAATGTAAATAAATTACAAGTTAAGGTTACAAACTACGGCACTAACTACCAGGGCTTTCGGGTAGTTGTTCTAATTTATTTGCACGAAATTTTTTTAAATTTTTATTTGAAATTCAAAATCGTCGACAAAATTGGATTTAGTTTTCATTGATTCTCCTGAATTGCTTGCTTACTTACTTAAGGTTGCGCTACAGTTCGGGGTGGACCTGGGCCTCAACCAACAAGCGTCTCCAGTCAGTTCGATCTTTAGCCAGTCGCCGCCAGTTTCGCACGCGAAGTTGAGGACCCCTCCCACTTGCGTGTGTCACGTGAGTCGCGGTCTTCCTCTACTGTGCCGTTCCTCGGGTGCGGATTCGTTTAGTGTCCATCCACTCTACATGACCCAGCCACCTTAGTCGTTAGACCTTCGCACTGAGTAAGCCGATGTCGCTGTACAGCCGGTACAGTTCCTCGTTGTATCTCCTTCTCCACTCACCATCTATTCAGATGGGACTGAAAATCACAACCTCATCCACTTTTGACAGAGTCCATGCCTCTGCGCATTAGAGCAGGACTGGGACGATTAAGGTCTTATACAGGGTAAAAACTCTTGAACGATTGATTGATTTCCATTTACGCGACAGCATCGACTCATCGCTGTCTGTGAGTCAACATGCATATTGCAAAGGTAAATCAGTGGAAACGGCTTTACACACGTTAGTTCGTAAAAACAAATACAAATAGTAGCATTTCTGGATGTACAGGCGCTTTTAACAACGTCAGCACATCAACGATCATAAATGCGCTGTCTGTTCTGTTGGTAGATAGCACACTTTGCGAGTTGATTAACATTCTACTCACCAGTCGAATTATTAACTCAAAGCTGGGTGACTCATCTGCTAGAAGATCTGTCAGTAGAGCCAGAGGGTAGGGTCTGTCCCCCTTCTTTTGTGGTAAATAAACAATTGATAATCCTGGAAGCGGACGGCTGCTTGTGATCGCTTATGCTGATGATGTTGCTATGGCCGTCTCGGGAAAGAATTTTGACACCTTAAAAGAACTCCTTTCTAGTGATCTAACAAGCTAACCAAATGGGCAGCTCGGTGTGGTTTGGGTGTGAACCTCCACAAAACTGAGCTGGTACTCTTCACTAGAAAGTATAAGATCCCATATATCGACCCTCCTACCATTGGTGGTACAAGTTTAACTTTATCCAACGAAGCAAAATACTTGGGTGTTATTTTGGACAGGAAATTAAGCTGGAAACCAAACATTCAAGAGAGAGTAAAGAAAGCTACAGTAGCCCTTTTATCTTGCAAAAAGGCCATCGGAAATAAATGGGGTCTGGTGGTATCAGAACGGATCCCTCATGGGTCTAAGTGTGTTGGCTTTGCTAGCAGCCACTTCAACTTAACCTAGCCTAACCTAAGCACAATACCAGTCATCCAGTTATCAGCATCTTGGAGATCAAAGTTAACCCCAGAACACTGATTTAATAACATTTCCATAAAACGACAAAGAACATGATGGAGACAAATATTGGATATTGGTCTAGTAGGATCATATGAATCATATGAAACAGCTCACAAAAATAGAAATTCTAATTGAAAGTCACCTAAAATGACAAGATTTTTCGCTTTCTCGTTGATGGAGAAAATTGAAAATTTGTTCAAAACTCTACACGTACAAATAAAGTTAACAAGCGTTGTGTTAACGCTAAAGCAGTTCTTTAATACATCCGCCCCCGACCAACTTTAAAAGTTCACTAAATTAGTTGCCTTCTGAAATATGTACATACATATGTTCATATGTACATATGTATGTATATATGTACATAATAGTAATAATATAATATAGCTGGCGCAACAGCTCGGTTTGAGCCAAGGCCTAGCTTCTCGCAACCATTTATGTTGTGCGTGTTACATATTTCGCATATATGGAAGGGACCTACATTTTATTGCCGGCTCCGAACGGCGAAGTGAGAAACTCTTTCATGACAGATTATACTCTCGGAGGCTTGTCATTCCCCGACGAGAGGTGGTGCTGCGAAAAATGTTTGGTGTTCCTGGCTGGGACTTGAACCCACGCCGCTCAGTCAGCAGTTCAACGCACTAACCACCGACCCACGGCAACCACATGTACATAATAAGGAAGTCAATGTAATCTGTTGCAGTTTATGAAACTAATAGCATATGTCGCGGCGGCGATTGGTGCAGTAGATGTTTTATTTCAGCTCTCTTCTCTCATCATTGCAACTTTAATTACTTACATGAACGTTATTTGAAATATCGAAAACTACATGTTTCAATAGTGAAGGAAAAAAATGACACCTTTTTCTTCCGCTCTTCTTTCTTTCTTCCGGTCTTATAAAACAAACGTTTCTTTAAAATACAACCGTCCGATTCCATCTAAAATATTTTGGAGGACGAACCAATTCTGAAACAGACACAATTCGTAAAGTCTAATAGAAAGCCATTAAGAAAATATAAAAAGAACCATATTTAAAAAATATGTAAATCATGATTCTGTTCTGACCAATCCCACATGATAACTCAGTATTACTTCTACCATCACTCGTGAATACGACTCCGCGATACTTAAACTTCTCCACCTGTTTCAATGGTACTCCACTTACATGCAGAGTGCATTGAACAGGCGTATCTATAATGCATATATACAGTACCGCACAAAATTGAGCATATATGTACTTATCAAAAATTCACGTTTTTGCTGCTTCTAACCTCCAAAGACTTTTTTTTTGTTTTGAAGTTTGCATTCTTATCTGTAGACATGTCCTTGACGTTAATGGAAATATGCAAAAAGCAAAAATATGCTCAATTTTGTAAAGTACTGTATGTATAATACATACATACAACTTTAAAATAATGGCATCATATCGATGTCTAATATGCACTTAAAATTAAACCTATTCAAAACGTTATCGGCTTTAAGGACTATATAATTTTAACGATTCAAATATGCCTCCCACTGTTTTGATTATAGGAAAAACGAATCCGTCGCCCACCAGGTTGTTTGCTCAGCAAACGTAATCTTAATAAAAGACCCGCCACTTCTAAATGGACGTTAAATTTTTAATGCACATAATAACCTTGGTAAATTTAATTTTGGGGCAATAAAATATAATATGACAATCAAGTGGCACTACATACATACATATACATATACGGATGTATATAAATGTCTTTCCTATTCACCGCTATCTCCGCAGATATTTAAAAATAACTCAATTCAAGAGGAAACAGAAAATCCGAGAGAAATTCACACCCCAACTACCCCACTCGGAGTTAGCTTGCTATAGATAGCCTGATAAATCTGAAAAAAAAACGAAATGGTAGCGAGACGTAGAAGTGTAGTGTAAGGCTTCTTATTCCAAAGAGGAAGAAAAAAACGCTTAAGATTGTTAAGAAAGACAAATTGACGGCGGTTTTAGTAGGAGCTTTGGCTCCCTGTGGGGTTTAGTGCCATTCGAAATAATTACTCTCGGTATGTAATAAAGTACGGGTAATAAAAAACACACATAATAAACATTATTTCGCTCCAATAAAAAATATACATATCCTAATTTATATGATGTACATTGGCTGTGTTGTTGTTTTGGTTTAAATACCGTAACCAAATCCAAGAAGCATATCCTTTAACGAAGAAATCAGGATTTTGTATAAGATCTATGGGCTAATAGATGGTTTAACGCAGTAAAAGGTGTGTACGTTCGCTTGAAATGTCACATATGTAGTTTATAGACAGATTGGACTTAAAGTTTAAATTCTCGTTTTACAAAAAAATTGGAACAAGTATCAGATATTCACATTTCTAGCGATATCAGTATAGACTGCACTCGAAACAAGGAAAAGCGTTTCAGCGGAAAGTGTTATGTATCCCTCTATGTTCACCATTACATATTTTTCATAATCACCAAAGGTGTAAGACAAAATATAGATAACCGCATTCGAATTATTAAAAATCTGCAACGAGTTGGAGGATACAAAAAATACGTTCCGAACAAAGCCCAAACATGTTTGCGAATATGTAGAATAGTGTGCGTCATGTGCAACAGGTTGAAAGTACTGAGGATCTATTAGAATACCAATGAGATTCTCGGAAGATGCGGTCAACACTAGATGCCACAAACTCGGTGGTTGAATTCCGTCTTCTTGAAACTCTTTAAAATTGCTTAGGTTCCGGTGAAATTTAAAAGCCTTACACATTTCTATATAATAAGCATAAAATAATTTTTAAGTTAAAATTAATGGTGGCCCTTTTGGTTTTGCCATATTGTATTGCCTTAGAATTGCTTACAACGTTCATATCAGAAAAGCAAACAATAAAAAGCTTTGCGACGACACACAAAATCCATCTACGTATGTATGTACATTCATATGTATGTACTGTACATCTTACGGTTGTGCCGAAAGGTTATTTTTGTAAATCAAAAAAAGAAAAGAAAAATATGTTTGTTATCGTTTTCTGTTCAGCTCAGAAAAAATGGATAGATGCATACGTACATATGTATGAACATATTCTTATAAAAGACCAACTTCGTAAGGTTCAATTATTTTATTGTGGTTATTATTATTAAACGCTAAGTAGTCCGATTCCCGTCTGTTTCTTTCTTTTGATTGATCTCTTATTTTAGGAACATCTTAAATACTTATGACATGCAAAAACAAGTACCGCATTTGCACGCCTAGCATTCGCAGAGCCAAGGAAAATTTTAGGATTACTTGTGAAAGGCAATTGCCGAATTATTTTTATTACGTGCGGAAAACTAATCTTTGGCGTGGTTGACGTACCCGTGTCTGCACCACGCAGTGATGTCAGATCGTGGGATTTATCCCATATTTTGTGATTTTTGACCCTTAAAAGGGATAAAGGGTTTCTGTCTCAAATCATGGGATTTTTGCTTCAGACAAAAAACAAGAAAAAAATGTCATTGATTTTCATCCTGAAAATACAAAATCAACATACATACGTCTTGTTTACAAAAACTACCAACATCATTGCAATTTTTGAATACCTTAATGATTTATCTG
This sequence comes from Matsumyia berberina, assembly GCA_917880715.2. NCBI lineage: Eukaryota > Metazoa > Arthropoda > Insecta > Diptera > Syrphidae > Matsumyia > Matsumyia berberina. The sequence goes on from OU862870.1 coordinate 95,279,371, forward strand.
CAATGTAGTGCACTTTTTAGTTGCATACCCATAAATCGTGTACCTGAATATTGTTTCCATTGACCCGCTTATCCACTTTTAGAATGGCGGGTTTAGAGTGTTTAAGTGGACCATCCACATCTCTCGATCTTCCGCCTCTAAGCCATCAGAGGCTATCCCAATACAGGAAGAGGTGAGATCTCGGACTTGATCCATCAATCTCATCCTGGTCCTGCCCAGGGGATGCCGGTTGGGAATGTTAGGGACATGCCTTCAACGTGCCCAATCCACCGAGCCGTGGACCTCTTCGTTCAGAGAAGTACCTGCGCAACACTGAGTACCTCGGGTGTTCCTAACCCGATCTCGGCGAGTTCCCCCAGCAATACAACGAAGAAATCTTATTTCGGATGCTTATATATCGGCGAGCTTAAGTTCCGCCTTTTCTGTTAACAAATTGACCAAGCGATGTCAAAATTGTTCCAGCCTGACCAACCCTGCAGGATAACTCAATATTGCTCCTTCCATCCCTCGTGAATAAGACCCCGAAATATTTAACTCCCTTCACCTGTGTCAATGGAGCTCCACTAAAAAAAATATTTAAAAGGAAAATGAGCCTTGGATTTTTTAATGGATTTTTGGTTTACTCAAATGGGATAAATGGCGGTTTTGAACCGAAATTCGGGTTTTTCGAAAACTACGATCTGACATCACTGGCACCACGTGTGAACTTTTCTTCACAAGGTGAATAACATCAAAATACGTATCTACATATTCACAACCCTTTGAGCGCGACTGAATTATAAAAAAAATCTGCGTTGAAACCATGGGGGTTAAATGCCATAATTAATTTATGTATGTATGCAGGATACGTCCGCATGACCGTTGGTAGACTTTGAGTCTGAAATTTGAATATAATAAAAATCGTATGTGTCTATTTATTTGTAAGTACATATCTACTCTTATTATTATTTAAAATCAATTTCATCTATGTAAATGTCTATCCACAAATCGTGCAATAGAGATGCGATGCAATAGACATGGCTAAATGTAATTTTTTTTTTCGAGTGACTTAATATTGGCAACATTTACTGGATTGTTTTGATAAAACAAACCATTCAGATACCTCAAAGGAAAGAAATCCATGGGGATGAGATGAGGTGATATTGGTGGCCATGGAATGTCTCCAAATGTACTCATGTAGAAGCAATTACATAAAAATACATAGTTGGCGTTATAATACGCTTCGATATCGTAACCAAAAAATTGGTCTGATTCACAAAACAAACAAAAACCTCTCCCACTGCTCCGTTCAACGGTTCTTAAAATAATTAAATTTAAAATTTTAAATCTGCCACATGTCACTCTGCACGTTGGCAATGCATTCCGCCCCACTTTTAATTGATGCAATGGTAAATTCAAGAAACATGCAGATAAATACACAACGACGATTAAACGACGATAAAGGAAACCAAGAAAGAGCAAGTAATTTGGATGGGAAAAAACCTATCCGTAAGAATGCGAAGTACATACATATTAGGGAAGAACGTTGGAATGCCTTCCACCGCAACAGCACCCAAAGCCAATGTTGCTGAAATACTTAGAAGCCAAGAGGCATGTAATTCAGTCGATCACAATGCGTATAATTAATGAATTCCATGAGACAAAGAGCTGAATCCGACAAGTTTAAACAGCTAAATCTGCACACTCTATTCAAATGGAACTCTAAGTAAGAAGTACCACAAGAAACCGAATTACAAAGCAGTGGCTTTTAAAGATTTTCATTTTCCAAATCTTTAACATCCTTAACATCTGACAACGACGCTAAGTCAAATTCTTCTGCATCATGTTATGTTTAGAAAAAATAGATAAACAATTCAAGTAATAATTTTTTATGTACATAGTGTTTAGGATCAACAGTAGATAGCATCACATTGCCTTAATTAACCCTCGGTTGGTCGCGTGTTTATTATTGTGAATTTTGAAGCGTGGTCTACAAAACATATTAGACAAAGACAATTTTTTTTACTTTGGAATGCATAGTTTTTATATATCAGATGCAAGAATTCCACTTCGGAACCTGTTGTAGAGTTATTACATTCACCTTTGATGAAAATAAATACAAGCACAGTGTACTCTCTCATAGCCGGACACCGACGGTACCGAGAAAATTGTCCGCTTATGAGTGGTGTCCGCTTGTGAGAAATTAAACAGAATTAAGAAGCTTTAAAAAAACACATTGGTCATATGTTTTATTATGTTGTTTTATTTATTAAATTAATGTTCACGTCATTTAAAAAAAAAAAAACCAAAAGGATACAAATTATATCCCTTACCAACATTCCATGCCAGCATTCATAAAATGCAACGCGATTACTAACCGTTACTCGCACCCTATTCTGTTCAGATAAATAGTGTGTGTGTGATACTTAGGTTTTTTTTTTTTGCTTGGTTCACTCCATTTTATCCGCCTAAGAGAGAGCGAAACTCTATTGCGGTTATGAAATTTGGTGTCCGCGTCCGGTTATAAGAGAGTCCGCTTATGAGAGATTTATTACTATGAAAAAACACATATTTTTCTTCGTTCTTTCAAATTTGTCCGGTTATGAGGGGTGTCCGTTTATGAGAGGTGTCCGTCAGGAGAGAGTTCACTGTACCCGTATTCAAACAATCTTAGCCCTTTGGGTGGTGTGAATAAAAATTGAGTTTGAGTGATCCTTCAACTCTATTTGAGGCGAGTTTTGTTAAGTTGGTGTAAATAAAATTGTATTTTATCGAGGGAACACTCAGAGAAGTCGAAGCTGTATGGATGCACCCTCAGAAAGAAAAAAACCACGAAAAGAAAGATTTGGCATGGAGAACGAAGAGCAATTTGATTAAGCTCCCTAAACCCGCGACCCTTATAGTGGATAAGCGGGCCATTGGAAGATGATGATGATGATGATGATGATGATGATGATTTTTGGAGTTTGTACCTATACCTATGTACATACATTTAAAACTTGTTTGTTATAAAAAAAAATAGTTAACATTTCTTTATGCGTTCACCTTTGGCGGTAAATCAAAAGCATTCACAAAGTTCTGCACTCAACATTTGAACTTGAGAGGACGAACCTATTTGAGGAAAATTGTTATTCACTTCGAATTTTGATAAAATACTTCCCTCAAGAGGTTTTACTCTGAGTATACCCTTAATCTTTATTCAACTGATCAAAAAACAATATTTTGGTATGTAGCTTGAAAAATTTCTCGTTCTGGTTAATGATGGTGATGAAACAAGGAAAAGCTGTGAATTATAAATAAAGGACGATAATAGCAAACAATTCTTCCAAGTTATTCTAGTCGCTATTGAAACCTGGTACCACCTAAGTTTCAAATCTCTGCACCAAACTAGAGCTGTCTGAATAACATTACAACATCGTCTTGAGCGTGAGTGTAAAGTACATTGAGGCTTACACAGATCCATTCCACAATTTTGTTAGGCAGCAAACAAATAATGATAAGCAGCAACCACTAAAATCATGCACTTTATGGCTCTGCAAAAATTAAAGAAAAAAAATTAATCTGTAAGAGAACATAGAAGTAGTGAAAAGTTTAGGATATCACAGATTGGTTCAAGCGTTTTCACGCCATTTGGTGAAAACAGAGACGTGGAATATTACAAGCTGACTTGATGTTAGCAACATCACTTACAGAAGACGAAAATTCGTACTCAGAAAAGTGTCAATCTTCAACTGCAGCGTAAAATTGATTCTAAAGGGTGGCCGATGTTGAATGTGAACCACACCTAAACGTCAAGTTTTTTTCTGCATTTCATTTGTCATTTCTCAATTTCAGACTAACTCAATTTGAACCATGGAAAGATACACAATCGAGCAACGCGTTAAAGTTATTCAGGCTTATTATGAAAATTGGCGTTCAAATCAAAATGCATATCGTGCACTTCGTGATTTTTTCGGTCAATTTAATCGTCCAAATGTGCGTACAATCGGAAAAATCGTGCAAAAATTTGAGCAAACCGGGTCTGTAGGAGATGTGAAAACACCAGTGCATGCTCGTACAGCTCGTACTGCAGAAAATATTGCTGCTGTTCGCGATAGTGTGGCTGAAGAGCCGTCCACCTCAACTCGTCGTCGTGCCCAACAATTGCACCTCTCACGCTCGTCGTTGATGAACATTATGCATAAAGACTTGCATTTACACGCTTACAAGGTGCAATTGACTCAAGAACTAAAGCCTCTTGACCATTTCAAGCGTCGTCAATGGTAAGAATGGTGACAAGAAATGGCAACAGTGGATGATCAATTTTCGAAGAAAATCATCTTCAGTGATGAGGCACATTTTCACCTCAGTGGATTCGTCAATAAGCTGAATTGCCGCATTTGGGCTAATGATAATCCAAGAGTGATTGTCGAAAAACCAATGCACCCACAAAGAGTGACTGTTTGGTGCGGTTTATGGGCTGGCGGCATCATCGGGCCGTATTTTTTCCAAAATGGGGCCGGTCAGGCAGTTACTGTGAATGGTGTTCGCTATCGTGAAATGATAACGAACTTTTTATGGCCCGAATTGGAAGATATGAATGTGGACGATATGTGGTTTCAACAGGACGGTGCCACTTGCCACACAGCTAACGAAACAATGGCTCTTTTGCGCGCAAAATTCAATGGCCGTGTTATCTCACGTGGTGGCGATGTCAATTGGCCGCCAAGATCATGTGATTTGACACCGTTGGATTTTTTTCTTTGGGGTTATTTGAAAGAAAAGGTGTACGTCGATAAGCCAGCAACAATTCAAGAGCTAAAGGATGAGATAATTCGGCACATTAACGGCATAGAACCTCAATTATGCTTCAGCGTCTTCGAAAATTTGGACCATCGGACCGTTTGGCCGATATTTTGTTCCATACATAATTGAACCATACCAATATTATCATAATAAAAAGAAATGACAATAATTTCCTAAATAATTTGTGTTTTATTCAAAATCAACATCGGCCCTTAAAATTTAACCACCCTTTATATCACTGCACCACCTAAAGATTTGCACATTTTTGAGGGTGATGATATATAACACCCAATCAGCGAAAGTGCGGCTGTGTGCGTGGTCTGCTGGCTTCAATTCTTATGTCAACTGGACTTTATAGCCATGTAGGCCAAGATCTTTATGGAAAACGCGATGCAAAGTGCTTGCAGATAGGCTCAATTAGTGTGATCATCTCGGAATGGACATACCTGGGTTTTTCGTCACACTCTCAGCTCAGATATGTTCAGGTGACCTTGCCAGACGAAGACGGTTTGGAGTCTTCACATCACTAACCTGTCCGAGACGTTCAAATTCATCGATTAAATTCACTTTTCCAAACTTTACGAATTTTCACTATTTCAACACGTTGTGGGAGTGTGTATCGATCTATATTTAATAACGCCCTAATTTTTACTTATCGCAATTATAGTTGACGCGAAATATAAAAGACACCTCTTGTTGAATGACCCTTAACTCGTAGCCTAAGGCAAATTCAAATTGCACGTTTTTAAAAGCGTAAATCGGACTTAATTTAACAAAATAAATTATGTAAGTTGCTGCAAACCAGTGTTCCTAAAACCAGGAGGAATGCTGTTTAAAAAAATTTCTGTGGAATACTTATCCGGCCTTCATCTGAGGATTGGAAAAAAAATTAAGGAATGTGCTTAAATTACTCTGGCCCTTATTTTTAAAACGCGTTCTGGTAATAATTCTGCACGTTGCCAAAAATTGCATTCAAACCCATTGAGTGGATCTCGGCTAGCATATTAAAGTTAAATTATTCCTTCAATTTATTTCTATGTTCATACGTATGAATATACATTTGCATTTACTCGTATGTACAAGTTGTTTGGGACTGGGGACTGTGACGAGTGTAAAAGTGTTCACTTGACCGAAATCGAAAAACAGCATGTGATGCAAGTACTAGAATATGTGTAACTGTGAAGCATGTGTGGTCTAAATTTATTTCCAGGTAGGATTTGTCCCCTTGGTTTTTATAAATGAAAACCCTTTTAATTAAGAGCATAATAACGCAATTATGAAATGTGTGTTTAATAAATTTACTTACAACTGAAAACTTAGGGAGTCAACTCAACTCATCAGCAGTAATGAGAAAGATTTGTATAATGCAATTAAAATTAAAAAAATCTGATAAAATATGAACTCAGTGCTAAACAGGAAAAACCTTAATATAAGCACTTTAATACTGACCACTGTATATTCTTGTCAGGCTCATGGCCAAATGCTGCCTTTTTTTACAAAATCTTCAAGAGGCAAACAACAGTTTTGTAAGACAAGCAAGTGGGAATGCATAGAAAGCATTCAACAAATTCATTTAATTAGCTAGTGGAGTCATCATCGCGTGGCAAACCTTCAAAGGCACATATGCTTAGCATCAATTTTGAAACTTTTTTTTTTATAAAACTGTCTAAGGTAGAGTTTGACTTCCACTGGCAGACACTCTTAAGTTTTCCAAAACCACAGGAAGATTTTCCCGATAACACACACAAACATTAGACATTCCAAAGTCTTTCCATCGCGCTTAAATTATTCAGCCGATTAAACTATTCCCCTCACACGCCCACCTGAAGCCTTTAAATGCGATGACGAATCAAATGCCGCTGTCCGGCAGGATGAACCATTCAACCTGGACGACGAAGATCTAAAACTTCATCCACCCGACCTGAACGAAGATAGCCATATCTAAGCTTAAGTCCAAAAAAGCTGCTGGTGCTGACGGTCTAGCTGCCGAGCTGTTCAAAGCATCAGGCGATGACTGGGTAAGGAGCATGGACCAAGTCATCTGTGGCGGAGGAAAGTATGCCCGATGAATGGAACCTCAAAAAAGGAGACCCTCTGAACTACGCCAACTAAAATCGCTTACGAGACCTTATCTGCCGTGTTGTGTGAGCGCCTGAAGCTGTTCGTCAACAACCTGATCGGTCCATATCAGTGTGGCTTCAGGGAAAGAAAGTCCGCCATCGACCAAATATTCACACTTTGGCAGATATTGGAGAAAACTCAGGAACTTCGAATCGATGCTTACCACCTTTTCATCGATTTTAAAGCCACGTATAACAGCATCTATAGAGACGAGTTATACAGAGCAATGTCTAGTTTTGGCATCCCTGCCAAACTCGTTCGTTTGTGCAGGATGACGATGAAGAAGATTAGCTGCTCCATCAAGGTCAGCAAAGACCTTACCGAGACCGTTGAATTAAACAATACAACGCGCTGTCGTGGGACTTCTTCAACATCGTTCTTGAAAGAATAGTCCAAAATTCACGCGCTAACGTGACTCGTCTAATAAAGGGCCGATGTTAAATGTGAACCACACCTAAACGTCAAGTTTTTTTCTGCATTGCGTTTGTCATTTCTCAATTTCAGACTAACTCAATTTGAACCATGGAAAGATACACAATCGAGCAACGCGTTAAAGTTATTCAGGCTTATTATAAAAATGGGTGTTCAAATCAAAATGCATATCGTGCACTTCGTGATTTTTTCGGTCAATTTAATCGTCCAAATGTGCGTACAATCGGAAAAATCGTGCAAAAATTTGAGCAAAACGGGGCTTTAGGAGATGCGAAAACACCATTGCATGCTCGTACAGCTCGTACTGCAGAAAATATTGCTGCTGTTCGCGATAGTGTGGCTGAAGAGCCGTCCACCTCAACTCGTCGTCGTGCCCAACAATTGCACCTCTCACGCTCGTCGTTGATGAACATTATGCATAAAGACTTGCATTTACACGCTTACAAGGTGCAATTGACTCAAAAACTAAAGCCTCTTGACCATTTCAAGCGTCGTCAATGGTCAGAATGGTGGCAAGAAATGGCAACAGTGGATGATCAATTTTCGAAGAAAATCATCTTCAGTGATGAGGCTCATGTGATCATGTGATTTGACACCGTTGGATTTTTTTCTTTGGGGTTGTTTGAAAGAAAAGGTGTACGTCGATAAGCTAGCAACAATTCAAGAGCTAAAGGATGAGATAATTCGGCACATTAAGGGCATAGAACCTCAATTATGCTTCAGCGTCATCGAAAATTTGGACCATCGGATGGAGGTGTGCCGCCGAGGTCGCGACGGCCATTTGGCCGATATTTTGGTCCATACATAATTGAACCATACCAATATTATCATAATAAAAAGAAATTACAATAATTTCCTAAATAATTTGTATTTTATTCAAAATCAACATCGGCCCTTAAAATCTAACCACCCTTTAAATCTTCTATTAATGGGATTGGGAAGTTATCCTTTACAGTTACCTTATTCAATACTCGATAGTCTACGCACAACCTATAGGGAGAAAGTTTTCAGATCTACTTGGTCTGATAACTCCTTCTCTCAATTACCAATCTATTATGTTCTGAACCTGTTCTTTTTCGAAATAGGACAGTCTCCGTGGGGGACAATAGAACAGCTTCTCATTATTCATTAATAATTTTATGTCCCATGTTACCTTTAGGACTTCGGGACTCTTGTGTTCAATGTAGCACAATAAATTAAATTTTTCTTTTCGTACAAAATTCCTCATTCATTATATACATATATATTCTATATTATATAGGAAGCACAAATCGCTTGTGAATGAAGCTCACAGGACTACCGGTGTCTCTTAGGTTTTCTAATAATATTTTATAATCAAAATTTGCATCTACAAATACATGGAACAATTTTCTTACGTATCTATCCTCAATGGTATTGCATATTGTTAAAATGTCTCACTGCTCAGCCACTTCCTAGCATCGTCAATGATAGGCGGCTGTGCCATCTAGGTGATCGTGCCAATCACCGATCATCTCTTTAATCTTAGCGAGGATTTTCGGAATTGGGATAGGCGTCACGTCTGGTCTGGAGTGGAACCATTTCAGTCCTTTTTCTTTTAGGCGGTAAGAAATAAACCCTCCAAATTGTTCTCGTCCAGTTGATACGCTGCCTTTAGGTTTTCCGTCATGTTTATGTGTCTACTCTCGTTCGCCTCTTTTTTTTTTAACTTTATTAGTGGTATTTTCCAATTCTGAGAATTGCAATGGCCTTTTATTTTTATTTTTAATTAAAACAACACTCTTCTCTCTTCTTTAATTACTTTAACGAACTTTTTTTTTACAGCAAAAGATGCACCTGATGTGTGAAGATGTGAAGTGATAAAAATTTATCATTTCAGTTTTCACAACAGTTTTTCATATTTTCACTTCACGAGCACGCACTATGCGATTCTCGAACAGATATGATAAATGCCTGTCAGAGAGTGTACTAAAAAGCACTAAATGATAAATCCTGTCACTTACATTATGTAAGTAAGTTACATACATATGCGTCATTTTGCCGGTTTCTTTGCTGAGAGATTTATTATTTTAGTTGTGTTTTTAAAATGTCGGATATAATTATTCGCTTAGTTATTAATAATGGAAGCCGTATTGAACAAAGGTATTAATTTATTTTAACTCGGGGCTTTGTTTGGAAGAAAAATGATATTTCATTTTGTTCGCAGGAATAAACTGAGGGTATTGCGGCGGTCCCTTCGACATTAACATATCATAAAACCCACCGCACAACGGAAATAGTTTGTTTTTTGTTTTGGAAAAAATCTCTCAATAGAGGTCTAACTCAATTTTATTGAATATAATATTGATGAAGCTATTTAAAATAACTTTTGATTATTAAAATGAAAAGTCAAAGAATTGTTTCTCTGCCCGATGCCTTTTGCTTGCGCTTATTTTTACTTATCATTCCTCTTCACGACTCTTCAAAGAATGAGTTCGCTGTGATAAAAAAAATATCATGTGAACAAATTTTGACATTTGTTTTCACTTTTTTACAGATCAAGAATCGAGTTAAGCGTGAAGATGTGAACAAATTTATTACTTAGTCGGGGGCGGGCGGCTAGTAATTTATAAAAAAAGAGCTGATTAAATAAGCTTCGTTTTTCAACAGTAATGGATTAAATGGTTGGTTAGTTAAAGTACATACATACATACATATGTATGCATGTCCGACTTGTCCGAAATATTTTGATGTGAAAACGACTTTTAACTCGGGATGTATTGGAGCCGTTTCGGGATCTGATTGAAACGCAAATGCTAGTAATTTAAAATTCCTGTATTTTGAAAACTATAACTGATATCGAAAACATAATATATGTAGTGTATGGATGGAGCCCAAAAAAATTTTGTGCTCAGATAGGGAAGAGAACAATATCAGCGCTTGATTCGAGTTATTTCGCATAACTTACAGATAATAATTTCGACGAATTCTTCTACACACGAGTGGATAACAAGATGTATACTAATTACCGGACCGCACTGTCACACTTGTGTGGTAACTAGTTAAAGAATTTACAGAATTGCATGGTCGTGGACTGTGCCGACAATTTTTTTGTTCTGTAAACTAAAGTCGAAATTGCATATAATATAAATATAAATTGCATTTTGGTTTAGTGTATAAGCTGAATCCCGAAATAGCACCATAACCAATCAATTGGCGGATTGTGATAACTGCAATTATGACATTTAAATTGACTTAAATTTTGTTAAAATAATGGTAACTCCTTCAGCCCTGGCGTATTAAAAAAAATAAATAAATAATTAGCTGGCGCGACAGCTCAGGCTGAGCCAGGCCCTAGCTTCTTGCAAAAATTTATGTTGTGCGTGTTGCATTTTGCGCACGAATGGAAGGGACCTACAATTTATGGCCGACTCCGAACGGTGAACTGAGAAGCTCTTTCATGACAAATTATACTCCCGGAGGCTTGCCATTCCCCGACGAGAGGTTGTGCCGCGAAAAATATTCAGTAGACGTGGCTTGGGCTTGAACCGACGCCCGGCTTGACCTGGCGTACAGCCGATTTAAATTAAGAAGCAGATCGAAAAAAATTATTTTCAAATCTTCAGATGACAAATCGAACAAACCTTGGGTGACCTGCTTTAGGGACTATTACGATTTCACCCTTCACTCTTTTCTCCGCATGCTAGTTGTTAGGAAGGCGCCTATGTCATACTGGAATTGTATTTGCAATTTTATATAACGCTGTTATATAATGATGTTGTACTGAGCGTCCGATTTCTAATAAATTTTAATTTTTTAAGATTCCAATGTTTTTATAGAGTACTTGTAATGTGTTCGCCACTGAGTAATTTAAATTAATAAAATTAATTTATAACGCCATTTCTTAAAGTTAAATATGTACAGTGGCGTGCAAAACTGGATAAATAATGAATAAAAATTCATGAATTTTACAATAAAATCGCCAATGAGTACGTCATCGTTGTTATTTCTTAATATTATATTCAGAAGGATATACACTACCAAATAATGAAGAACCAAGTTAACGGATTTTGTTTAGGATATTTAAGGCGAACAATTTGGGAACTCTAATGTCTAATGTATCCAGTTTTTCACGATTTAATATTTGATTGTAAAAGTACCTCCTATTGCTTTATTCACAGCCCTCTGTTTTTAATGAGTCAAAAATCTCCAGCTGATCATAGATTGTACGGATTGTGACAGAAAATGTATCATTTTGAAATATGAAGTTCAATGTTCATGTATGGAAATTTCAGAAAATGTGGTGCAAACATGCAATGCAATCAAAAAATCTAAACACCAGCTTATTATAGTATATATTCTTCTATATTTTTTACCAAATTTCAAAAGATATCATTCACTAGCATATCAGAAATCATCACGAATATACGATATTGTATTCAATAAAGACCAAAAAAGTTCCGTACCCTTTGAATGGCTTGACGGTCATTTTGACTTGTTGATTCTCGCTAAAAATGTAGTTCCGTAGACTATAGAGTCACGGAAGGAGTGTGTTGTTTTTACTTATTATTAATTTAAAAGTGATTTTTGCCATTTGAAGGATAAAAATACGCGAATTTCTATGGCAACGACAAAGAAAAATAGTATTAAACCAAAAATAGAAATACAAATCTTTACCCAAATTTTTCGAAATTGTGAAAAGACCGCTATAATCTCAACAATACCTCATCCAACAATTTAAAAAAAAAAATTGCAAATAAACAGATTTGGAAGACCAAGAAAAAGTAATCAACGTTTGAAGACGAGATTCATCAGGACACTACTCAATAAACGGCTTGTAAAATACCTGGAAATTTAAGAAACAGTGTTTACATTGATGTCTGTGCAGAAACAATCGAAAATTTATTTTCAAAAAAATGGGTTTAAAGGCCGGTAGGTAGCCTCTTGTCAGGAAGCATAAACAAAAAAATTACTACTTATCAGAAGGCCAGATTGAAGAACGTTCTTGGTCTCATAGATAGGGACAATTTGATTTGGAATAAGGTCATATTAAATGAAGAAAGCCTGTTTAAAAATTTTAGATCAGAAGGCCGTCATATGGTGTGGAGAAAGTCTAATACTGAAATGCATGGAAATAGTTTAATCTAAAAAAATCGTTAGCACTCTAAATTCAAAAAAAAAGCCAAAAACCGTTTTATTGAAAGATCGGGCCGGAAACCGTTTTAAATGTGGTTCACTAGATGAGGAAACGTTTAAGAGATGTTTTAAAGAATAAGAAGGGGTCAACCTCTTAGTAATTCACCTTTTTTATTTACGTATGCATATTAAAAATTAAAAAAAAAGTAATTGCTGGAAACTTTTTGGTTAAAAAACCTTCGTGTTTAGCTGTTTTTAATACAATGTTATTATTTTCGTTTAGTAACTGTTTCTCTAAGTGAGCTTGTGGTGGTAATTTAAGGTCTTTTATACCCGAGTATCAAATAGTGACGACTGTACGGAGACTTTTTGGACTCAGTGTATGTACACACGTATAATGTACATATTTGATAAACAGACCTACATTTGGCTTCCTAACAAATAACATTGTAAGTATTGCAGAAAACATTGAACAATTAATAGTCATTAAACCTTCATCTGTAACTAAAACAACGCGCCCCAGTTTGCCCAAATGAATAAAAGTAATTAGTTCAAGGACAAGTGTAGTTAATTTTTCATTTTCTCTACCGACTCATTTTGCCTTGAACTTACGCGTCCGCCGACTTTTTATTTGGCATTTTAGATGGCAAACTTAAAAAAACTTGTTTTTTCTTAATGTTAAAAAAGTCGTACTTACCATATCACATCTGCTAAAGCTTGAGAATATTTCTTTTACAAAAAATCCAATCCCTTTCAAAACTTATACGGCTCCAGGGTAAAATTCTACTATTCCAATTTCACAGGAGGATACTCAAACAACATTTTTATTTTCCACAAGAATTGCTCCAACAATCACCAAAAAGCAAACAGAAGACGATAAAGAAAAACAGCACAAAACGGGAACGAGAAAAACTATCAAAAAAATACACAGACCTCGGTGTGGTTCCGCACAACTTTCCTGGGGAAACGAAACATTTTTAAACGTGATTTTTTTCATGCACTTATATGCAAACTCATAAAAACGTAATGCATTCACAATTGCCGTTAATACGTTTATTTCAATGCTATTACGAAACTGTTAATGCTTTCACCCTTCCACTCAACAACAATTGACACTTTCGAAAACACAGGGAACGCGAATTCAGAAAACGTACATATGTAATGCTAAAGGATTTTCCGGCTCAAAAGACCACCGCTCTTTATTCGGAGTATTTATGTATTTTTTTTTTTCGTGTTTAAATGGCGTAGCGTGATGGTACTATGGACAATTACACTCACTAAAGCTTTACTGCGCTTCGTTCACCAGCACTTTTAATTAAATAATTTTTTTTTTTTGTAGATTTATCTGTGAAGTTTCAACTGTTACACACAAAATGCTAGCCAAGATTAATCACAACACAGCACAGAATGCACGGGCGGCCATCACCAACGACTGAAGCCACCAAAGACGCTTTTTAATTATTCTTTAAGAGGATGTTTGTTTTTTGTTTTATATCCTTGGGAATAATATTATGAGGTGCACACTCTTGTGTGCATAGGAAAGGTCAAGGAAATGAGTATAAAAAATTATTATTCCCCCTCTATGTCAAGATAGATCAAAGTCAAGAGACAGCGGAGAAATTAATCTACAGGGAAAAGTCAAGTTAGGTCAAATGACCTTGTTTGTTGATGTGTTTTACTGTAGACGATTTTGCTTTGCGAATCCGCCAACGACTGATCCCTCTCTTAGCGACTTATTTTCTAATTAAATTGTCAATCAAATAACAAAAGATCACGCGACGTATATTGAGATTTTTTCATCATTACTGTCACGAACGAACCGGCCTCACCCACCCAGCTTGTTCTGCTGTCTAAGGATACCGAAATTGGCTACATCCACGAACAACCGAACGTAAATATATCGAATGAGACGTCTTTATTCCGTAAGTTATGCGATAGCCAAACCGTCCGTACGAATTGTCACGATAAAACTGAAAATATCTGGACCATACACAACACTAGGAATCGGGATGCAGGCAAAGTATTGTGATGCGCAGGCTCCTCTATTGGCGGTGGAACGTGAATTTTATCTCAATCAGGAGTTTATGAAAAATGAATGTGGATTCTGTTGAAAAAACATTTGCAGATTCAGATGCTGGGATACAATTGGAGGATACAACGCACTTGTATTTACGTACGTACGTACGTAAAGGATTTGAAGGTTTAAAAATCCAATTCTACCAGCATATATTTTTCTTAGTAGCCTTATTTGAGTTTGCATTAAAAATAAAAAAAGAGAGAAAATTATAATTTTAAATGCTAACCATTTCCCTTCATTGTTTATGATGACGATCCGGTAAACCAATGCAGATACCATAGTTCCTCACTATCCTTTAAGATGTATGTATGTTTATAATTTTTTAGTATGTATACACAAAGAACTTGAATCTAAGGTGATATAGGCCGAGGCAGCGGGAAAAGAATTTTTAAAAACTTTTGAGAACTCAAATCAGGATATTTTCGAAAATTATATTCCATTAACGTGCCCTTTGATTCGTAGGCTTGAGTAGTCGTGATACTTAGAGCTACCAAAATCCCACGTCCAGCCATAGGAACTCTTTTAATCAAAGGAAAAATCACAAGTTTCTTAAATCGTCTTTTTGTAATAGCAGAACCCATAAAGGATTTTGGTCTGATTGCCATAAATATTACTTCTTGAGTTGATATTAACAGAAAGATTATATTGTTCGTTGGCCGAAGTTAGCTCAAGGTCTTAATTAAACTTTGTATAACATGGAATTATGCAAGTATAACGAATTGAGGTCGCTAACTCTTCATCGCAGTTGCAACTTTAAAATAACGACCTAGCTTTTAAACAGGATTCCGTTATAAATGTAATTAGTTTGAAAAAAAACGAAGCGTCTTTAAAACAACATGCTTGTCCAAGTTAAAAAACTCATTGATTAAGTGAATTTTTCATTCTTCGTCAGAGAAAACCCAAGAAGTACAAATCGATACCTCTTTGTCGATTTTAAGTTCGCCTATAATAGTCCCAACCAGGAAAACACCGAACATTTTTTCGCGGCACCACCTCTCGTCGGCGAATGACAAGCCTCCCGGAGTATAATCTGTCATGAAAGAGCTTCTCAATTCGCCGTTCGGAGTCGGCAATAAATTGCAGGTCCCTTCCATTCGTGCGAAACATGTAACGCGCACAGCATGAATGGTTGCGAGAGGCTAGGCCTTGGCTGATCCCGAGCTGTCGCGCCAGCTATTTTTTTTTACAGAGCAATGTCTGATTTTGCCATCCCTGCCGAACTCATCCGTCAGTACAGGATGACGATGGAGAATGCTCGCTGCTCTATAAAGGTCGGTTACGATCTCACCGAAGCCTTTGATGCCAAACAAGGATTAAGACAAGGTGACGCCCTGTCACGTGACTTCTTCAACATCATACTTGAACGAATTGTGAGAAACTCTCAAGTCAACACCAGAAGCACAGTCTTTCATAAATCTGTCCATCTGTCGTACGCAAGGTACGCCGACGATATTGACATTATAGGCAGAACGCAGTGAGCTGTCATCGGTGCTTTCGCGATTAAAGAGACAGAAACGGCCAGAATAGGTTTAGCGGTAAACGAGGGCAAAATATTCGGTCCGGTAAGCGTTTACGGGTTTTAGAGGAGAAGATGTAATCACGAACTATACGAGCTGTACAGCGACATCGACCTAGTCAAAAAACTGCGCATTGGATTTTTGAGATAGCTAAGAAATGCAGAGCGAATGGACACCAATACTCCGACATGCAGAGTCTTCGTATCTAACCCGGAGAGACAACAAAATAGAAGAAGACCTCGTCTAAGGTGGCGTGCACAGGTAGAAGAGGACACCAACCAACTTGGCGTGCACAACTGGAGGTAATTAGCCAAGGACCGGGCTGACTGGGGAAGCTTACTGGTTGAGGCTCAGGTTCACTCCAAATTGTAGCGCCACCTAAGCAGATTGTTGTTAGGAATTGTTCGGTTCAATATAACGTTCAGTTCGAACCTCCAAGCCTTCAAGTCGTGTTTCCTGCCCCTTTCCGACTGTGAATTGAATTTAACTTCCAATGTCTGCAATTGTCTACATTTTTTTTTTCTCTTTTCGTCTCAACTTTTGCAATTCGCGCACTTTTTTTCGCCTCTTTTCTGTGTCACCGTGTCCCTATTCTAATTTTTGTATCGTGCAACTTTTTTCGCCGTCGCAAAATTGTGTTACAGTGTCATATAGTCCATTTACCTGTCACCGAATTTTCGTCAATCATCCCCACCTGTGGATCATCGAATTGCACCAATTCTTCAAGCAATGACACAATTTAATGCAAAGGAATCTGCAACAAAGTGTTTTACCCTATCTGCATCGGACTAAGCAGAAACGCCTTTAACATGAATTCGCCAACGTATTTTGCTTTCTGTGCGAGGAATGCAAAATAATAACTTTATCTCACCTAATGCTAGTCAATAAATGCAACAACCAGCAGCTTTCCGATCTCTCTGACTCCGTCGCTGAACTCAGAAGCGAGTTCCATCAACGTGCTACAAAAAAGACCAGCCTCCTATCAGATATGTCGGATTCATTTAACACTGCCATTGAAACATGTGCTACGGAGGGCAGAATATCGTCTCAGCGGCTTAATGAAACTCTGCGGAAAAACGCTGCAAGCTGTGAGCACATTTCTTCGCTCATCAACCCCATGCATGCTGTGATCGATAAAATCGTCAAAAAAAGGTTAACGATTTCCCTCACCAAGATTGTTGCAAACTTGTTTGCTCATTTCTTTAGCCAATCGTTTACCGACCAACTCTCGGATCCGGATTACGACTACTTTTCTTATATGAACAACTGCGCTCATACGTCTTTTACCTCTATTCATATAACCTTGCCACTGGTTAAAGAAAAGATAAATAAACTGAAGGACGATTACTCCCCCGGTCCCGGTGGCTTACCGGCCATAGTCTTAAAAAAATGTGCAAACTACCTGGCCCAACCCCCCACTGCCCTTTTCCAACAATCCATCTCACAAGGGATTTTTCCACAATTGTAGAAAAACTCATATATTATCCCCTTATTTAATCGTGAAAACGAAAATAATCACAAAAAAAACTTCTGTTCGAAGTGGCAAAAGCTCTCTTTTGTAGGTGTAAAATCGTTTTAGTACTCAAAATAAACCTAAATAATCAAAGCGTTTAAACCACGTAAACCGAGTGAATTTGGAGTAGGTCGGTTTGCATTTTTCGGGTTTAAAAACGTGTGGTTTATTTTGATTTATTTTCATCGTTTAAAAGCGTTTAAACTTGGTATTTATACCGAGTGAATCAATAATACGGGTAAAGTCCGGATTTGAATCTGATAGAAAACGCATGGGCCATTGTCAAACGGCCACTTCCGAGAAACCAAAGTCGGACCACATAATTAAACGAGTTTTAAAGTTAAATGCACATTGATTGGGACAGAAATTCAGTAATTGGCAGCTCATAGAAAGGGTCATTAAAAACAAGGGGCTATAAGGGAAGGAAAATAATATTAGCAACTTCTTACCACCACATATTAAAACGTTAAAGACTGAAAAAATTGGTCTTCCCAATTTGTTCGTCTTAAATATCCCAAAAAAAAACGTAAACCAAGTAATTTCTTTATTATTTGATAGTATATTCTATATACATACATACATACGTATACATGTCTATAAAGGGTTTTTCAATAGGGACGCTACAAAAGTAGATCGACAGGGACAGCAAACGACGCCATATTTTTCTTGCGGTTTCTTGACATTTCTCTTCAGTAAGGTTTGCCATTTCATGATGGAAATATATACGAGCCAACAATGAGTTGAAATTATTAAAATTTACTACCGAAATTCGGAGTCAGTGGGCTCAACGTTAAGAGCGCTACGTCCAATTTATGGTCGTCATAATTTCTGGCTGGATGGCTTCGTCAATAAACAAAATATGCGGTATTGGTCAGGCAGCAATCCACACGTACTCCATGAGTCATCATTGCATCCCGAAAAAATTACGGTTTGGTGTGGTTTATGGGCCGGCGGCGTCATTGGGCCGTACTTCTTCCGTGATGATCAAGACCGGCACGTTACTGTGAATGGGGATCGCTACCGTTCAATGATAACCGAATATTTTTGGCCCCAATTGGATGATATGGACTTGGAGGACATGTGGTTCCAACAGGACGGCGCCACAAGCCACACAGCGAATGTCACAATCAATTTATTGGAAACCAAGTTTGGAGAACGTGTTATCTCACGAAATGGTCCAGTCGCTTTGCCGCCTCGGTCGTGCGATTTGACGCCGTTAGACTATTTCCTGTGGGGCTACGTCAAGTCTATGGTCTATGCCAACAAGCCAGCGACGATTGATGAACTTCGTACGAATATTGAACGTGAAATTGCAGCGGTATCGGCCGATTTATGCTTGAAAACCGTCGAAAATTGGGTTCAGCGTCTGGACTTCTGCAAGCGTGCCCGTGGTGGCCATGCAAAAGAAATCGAGTTCCATACATAATGGCATCGAACGTACTTTCACAAAAATAAAGAATTTCATTGATATCCAAAACCGTTTTTGTTTTATTTAAAAAAACTTTTCTAGCGCTCTTATTGAAAATCCCTGTACATATGTATGTCCTGTATATTATGAAAATAATATTCCTGTTTTTTCTTTCTGGCTCGAGGATGACTAGGCTGTCAGGTGAATTGGCTCTGAGCGCGCTGTGGGAGAAACAGTCACTCGTCAGATCGATTGATGTTCATGGCGTATCAAACCTCAACGGAAAATTGGAGAAGTTTGAACTCAAAGTAGTAGTCTGATGGAATCAGAGAAATGCGGGGGATTAAGACGGTTTTTCTCTGATTGACTCCTGTGAAAATGTGGTTCTACAAAGTCTACCTGCACAGTTTTAGAGGGTTTAAATTGGGTAAAAAGTTTGAAGTTGAGGATGTGGCGTGGGTTTTCTGGTGGATCGAAAGTGTGCAATAACTCTACAGGTTAATGTACAGCATCCTCGAATTTCATTTCCGAGTCCAGAAATTCATACTTCATTGTTGGCAACTTCTCCAGCAGAAAATTGTTGATGCTGTTGCCTGAGACGTTTATTTGAGTGAAAATAGCTCTGAAATAGCTCAGCCATGAACCCCAAACTGATGAACGTTTAGGTACATTATTTTCTCCCAGTCTAATTAAATCTCCGTTAACATCGCAAGGGTTACTTGGTATATTTATTCTTCCCTACTCTTTCCACCACCAATATCAAGAAATAAGTTAAAAAACTCCTCTGCCCTCAAGTCACGTTGAAGATGGACATAAATGTATGTTAACTCTGAGGGACAGGACTTTAATATAAGTCTATCAGATGTATGACTTGAGACAGGCCTTCACTTCATTTGTCGTGTCCCCCGTGGAACAACAGGCTGCTTGATCTGTCCGAAGGCGCCAGCCAAAAACACTTTTGGAGAGTCCTATTACCATGCTCAATACCTTTCTATGAGCCATGTTACACTCATCCCACACTATTACTTTGCCTTCCCGAAGCACCTGATCCAAGTCATTCTGCTTTGAGATGTTACAAAGTGTAGACTCAGAATGACTCAGGTTGAGAAGATTTCAGAAGGTAGAGTGACCCGCCATGTCTTCTTTAATCAAGGTAGCTGCAGTACCTGAGGAAGCAACTGCAGTATTCCTTTCTCCCCTAGTTGTGGCCCACAATAGACTGATCAAGAATATGCAACATACATACATGTGTATATGATTTCCTACAAACTTTTGCAAAATAGGTAGTATTATATATTATAGAAAATTTGTGCTAAATTTCAAGTAAATCCGACAAAAACAAAAATATTTCCATCATATACATATGTATGTATGTATACAGATGTCGTGATGAGTGAAGAAAAACAGTAACAAAGCCAAATTAAAAAAACTACCCTTATACAACTGGGCGAAACAAAAACAACACACTATAACGAAACGATATGTGCCGTTGACTATGGTTGCGCATAACCATAAATGGCCAAACTTTAACGCCAGGTATCTTAGCCCAAAGTAATAATTTTGAAAAACGGTAGAACACGTGTTTAATTATTTCTATTCTAGAAATTTGAACACCCTGTAGCACCCTGTAGAAGCCAAATTTCGAAATCTCCTTCCTTATTCCTTGTGTACATCATAAAAGGAACCTCTGTGTAAAATTTCAGCTTTGTAGGTCCAAAGGTTTGGGCTGGGCTCTAATGTCAGAAGTATGGATATTCGCAACTACCACTCGTTTATTGATGTGCATATTACCATCCAGTAAACTGCAAAGACTGATATAATAATTCACAACGCTCATCGGGATTTTCTCCTCGCACTGGGCTTAAGCAGATAGAATTTAATCTGCTATAACTTTTACCAACCTAAAATTCTCAGCTTTTTATATACTTATGTGTGAATGTGTATTAACTTTATATAAACGTACACAGCTGTGCAAGTGCTAAATTAAAATTCCTTTCCTCCACTGTCAATGCCTGACAATGGCAATTACGATAATCGAATAAAAACAATAGCCGAAGCAATTCAGGCACGAAAGACTCACCACTCTTCACATATTGGGGCCACCTTCTTCGTGTCTGTCAGTCCATACTATCACCGCCCACAACCAAAGGCGACTTTCTGCTACCAGATGCAATGAATCCTGCTCATTTTATTCTCCTGCATCACCCGCACCGCTTGTGACATCCATTCGATCTTAATCAATAATTGAACTTTAACTTTCTGTATGCTCAGTAGGTCATTGCAGGAAATCGATTTTCGGAATTTTCAAATGAAGAAGAAAATTTTCAGATTGTTCCTCCTGCTCAACAGGAAATGAAAGTGGAGGATGTTTTTCTTCATCTATTTATACGGAATGTATGTATTGCACATAAATACATACGTACATACGTTTCTCAGATGGATTAAATGTGTTGATGTGAAGCAGTATTTGCTACAGATGAGTAACCGAGGGGGTGACCTTAAATTATTTTCCTTTATAACAACTGTTATTTGATGAAATATTAAATTGAAATAAGGAATCAGTACCCAAGCGGTTGCTACATTGGTCTCTGGTGCTGGAATTCTAGAAAAGTAATTTAGAATTCAATTTAATTTGGCGATACTGTCTGTCCAAAAATCAACTTAAAATTTTAAAATTCGTACACAATCAACCAGCTTTACTAATGAGATGGAAGAATCAAATTCCAATAGAAAGAGAGGCGTTGATATGTACATATGTACGAAGCACACAGAGCACTTCACCACTCCCCATACAAGGCATTTAAAAATGTATCCCATAGGTCAAAAATCTCTTTTTAAAAGCATTTGCTGTTTACGGTTTCAAATTAGACCCCCTCTTTATAAACTTTTTTCTTCTTTTAGCTCACTCTTACAGTCCTTAAAGTGTAAATAAAGAATCCAAAACATTCTCTACTTTAAAAAAATCCGAGATCTGTAAAAAAATCGAATATTGGAATGGACGTGGAAGACTGAGAAAAGGTAATAAGCACAACTTCCGCTTTGCGAGACTTATTTGTTTACATTGTTTTTTAGACGCGGTGGATTTTTCTTATTTTAATGCAAATGTAATGCAAATGTCGCTGAAGCTCAGTGGTTAGCGTATGGGACTGCTGGGCGAGCTACGTGTGTTCAAGCCGTTGCCTTATCCATTGAACATTTTTCCAACTTCACCTCTCGTGCGGGAATGGCAGAGCATAATTTGCCCAAAAGCTATCTAGTTCGCCGTTTGAAATCGGCAATAACTTATTCGAAATAAAATTACACGCAGAACATGAGTGCTGGCGAGAAGATAGGCCTTAGCTCATCCCCAGCTGTCGCGCCAGCTATTTATTTGTATTTTTAATGCAAATGTCATCCGCACCATGAACACTTTTTGTTGGCTCCTTTTTTGTCCATATAAAAGGAGCACAAAGGATTGTTAGAAAAATAACATCGCTAACCAGCGCATTTCTGGTCAGGTCTTCTAACCCTGCTGATACACAGTGATTACATACTTGAGAAAGTAAGCGCTAGTGTATTGACTTTTGCATCATTTGTGTAATAGAAGTTTGCTCCGTTTCGTAAGCAAGGTAGTTTAATAACCGTAATTTTAAGGTCTTTATTGTATAAAACCCGATTCTTTATTATTTATTTAAAGTCTTTCTTGCACAAGTCTTCTTTGTTCGAGGTTATCTCTGTTCTCCTTTCTTAAAAAACTCTTTTTCAAAAAAACGTCAATTTACGTTCATCCTATTTCTTTAGAGAGAATTACATTTTCTTGTTATTGTTATACACGCCATCTGACGGCCTTACTAGTAATAGACATAAGACGGCATTGCCATACATAATTAATTACTACATCTCGGCCGATCTGACAACAATGATCGGCCTCGACCAAAAAAAAAAAAAAAACATCTTCACATATTAGAATGTAGCATACAAAGATAAGAGATAATATGTTTTGTTGAATTACCTACAAGTGTTACTCTTTGAATGACGTCTTGCGACTGCCTTTGTCTCTTTCTCTACCACCAGCCCAATGTTTTAGCCTAGATGCTTCCACTATACCTTCATAAGGTACCCGCGTGATTTGGCAATTCTCAATATCGCGGATAACATACCTATCATTCGGAAGGGCCTTCCATACTCGATACGGTCCGCGATACTTGGGGATGAGTTTTTTATTCGTACCGACAATGGTATCGACGTTGGGTAACATTACAAAATCACCGACCTTGAAATTTTCCGCGGGCCTATGCTTTAGCGCGAAATACTGCTCATTATATTGCTGGGACTTCTCAATAGCCAATACAGCCTGCTGACGTAACGAATCTAACGCGGGAGGTTCACTAGGGCCCAACTTTTCATCCAGATACTCTGATATCCAATCCACTTCCTTACCACGTTGATTTACCCCGAATAACAAGACACTAGGTGTTTGTTTTGTAGTGCGATGTACCGAATTATTTAACCCATAATCTACTCGCGACAACATCTTGGTCCAGTCGGAATGCTGTATGGGTTCACTTAACTTGCTCAACATCGGGGTTATGACCCTGTTTACCCGCTCGACTTGACCGTTCGCCTGTGGTGAAGCAACTGCTACCTTAATATGATCAATATTACGATCTAACAAAAACGACCCGAACTCAGCCGACGTAAAACAACTTCCGCGATCACTAATAATGCGACGAGGTCGGCTATAATATTCGAAATATCTGTCTAGCGAAGCACAGACTTCTATGGTGCTCGTTGAATTAACTGGGTACAACTTTACATACTTAGTGAATGCATCCACTACGACCAATAGGTGCTTCCGCTTCGAAGCAAGTGATGGCAGCGGACCCATGTGATCTATGTGGATCGTGTCGAATGGTACGGGCTTCTTAGGAATGCTATGCAAGTTACGAGCGTTAATCTGTGCTGGTGCCGAATATATGAGGCACTTAATACAGTTTTGAATAAACCTCTCAGTACGCTCACGCATGTGTGGAAACCAATAGTGGCGTTGTAACTGGTCCATACACTTATTGATGCCGAGATGGCCAATTTTCTCATGCATTATCCGAATTATGTTATCTACCATTTCATCTGGTACATACAGAATGAGTCTACCACTTGAGTGCATTTTATATACTAATCCATCATTTAGCTCGTACCCCTTTAATGGCCCTTGCTCCAACCTTTCCCTTAACTTAACTATATCAATGTCGCGGCTCTGAGTGGCCTGCAACCTTAAATCGATATCATCCGAACTGACCGCAGCAACAAGGTGACATCTGCTGAGCGCATCTGCATGAGCCATTCTAGACCCACTTCTATGTTCGATAGTATAGTTGTAATTCTCTAGTTCGAGAGCCCAACGCGCGATACGAGGACTGACACTCTTTCGATTAAGGGTCATTGTTAACGAATTACAATCCGTTACAATGCGGAACGGAATTCCTTCCAAATAAACACGAAATCGACGTAAGGAATAGATGATGGCTAAAGTCTCCAACTCGTAACTGTGATACTTTGATTCCGGCACCGTACTGCTCTTTGAAAAGTAAGCTACTGGGTGCAGCTTGCCGTCGTCTTGCCGTTGTAGCAAAACACTTCCGAAACCCTGCGAGCTGGCATCACAGTGCAGCTCGGTCTCCCTTTTAGGACTATAAATTGCTAACACAGGGGCCAATGCTAACTGTTCGCGCAGCGTTGTAAATGCCTTTACGCATTCCTCATCAAATGCAAATGGAACATCTTTCTTTAATAACTTTAGCAACGGCTGTGCAATGCGTGAGAAAGACGAAATAAATCGGCGGAAGTAGGAGAATAAGCCAAGGCAAGAGTGGAGCTGCTTAGCGTTTTTCGGCACTGGATAATGTCGGATCGCCTCTAGATGGCTAGTGCTTGGTCGGATACCACTTTTATTAACTAAATAACCGAGGTATTCTATTTCCGGATAACAAAATTTGCACTTAGATAACCTTAGTTCCAAACGATATTCGCTCAACCGATGCAATACGCGCTTAAGAATATCCAAGTGTTCGCTAAGATTTTCAGTTGCTAGCAAAATATCATCCATGTAAACGATAATTTCCCCGGCCACCACAAAGTCTCTTAAAATATTCGAAATAAATCGCATAAAGACACTTGGTGCGTTCCTCAACCCGAAAGGCATGCGCAAGTATTCATACTGACCCTTGTGGGGTGACGAATGAAGTCAAATTAATGGACTCCTCATCCATTTTCACATGATAATAACCGTCCTTCAGATCAAGTGTACTAAAAATGCGTTTACCCTCTAGGTACTCTAAACAATCCTCGATTAGGGGTAACGGAAAATTATCGCGCACCGTCAACTTATTTAGCGTTCTGTAGTCAACGCACATCCGGATCTCGCCGCTTTTTTTCTTCACGAGTACTATCGGCGACGCGTATGGGGAATTACTCGGCCTAATCACACTTTTTTAAACCCGAAATAATTTTGCTTACCTCACCCTTATCATGATATGATAACCGTCTTGGTGGACAATAAAACGGGATATCGGAACTTAGCCTAATTGTCATCTTACACGTATGATCAATTGCCGGAATTTTTTCACTATTCAAATAATTTTCTCGTACTATACTATTCAATATTTCGGAATGTTCTGGTTCTAACCCGCCCCAAACGTCGATCTCACTTGGTATATTTATCGCTTCAATAGCAAATATGTATGGCAACTGACAAATATTCCTATCTGAATCTATTTCTATTTGATTATCTGGCTGATGGTCGGAGACAATATCGTCGCTTACAATAGGACGTACATTTGACAAAGCGTCGGAAGTGCAAAGCTTATTGGTTTTTAATAACGTATTTCGATTTATTTTATTTATTACATCGGTTAGTGACAATATTGACTTCATTTTGATACATAACCTTATGTCTAATAATCGTAAAGAATCTCGGCCTAACAAAATTGGCATTGGTAATACATCATCTGCAATTACAAAAAGAAAAATGTCTTTCGACTGATCACCAAATCGAATTTTAGTTGCCACTCTTCCATATGTAAACAATTTCATTTTACCTAATCCGCGATAGTTTGAGTAAAGCAATCTATTTCCACAAATTTCATCAGGGACGAGCGACCGATGCACAAAGCTAACCGGACTGCCAGTATCGAGAAGAGAATATACCGTTTTAAATTTTGCACTTTCGACACCCTTTCTACAAAAAGCAACACTTACCAATTGAACCGCGTTTAATTCCTCGACCAATTCCTGCTCAATGCTGTCCGATGACTGGGCTGAGCTGCTGATGAACGCCACCTGGCTGCTCCTGACTGGACAGTTTCTAATGATGTGCTGTGTTGACCCACAACGGAAGCATGATCCAATGGACCTTCGTGGTGCAGTGCAGGGCTTTAAGGCTCTCGTACCTCGGTATTAGGTCCTTAAACTGTCGGACGGTTGTGGCCGTATATAACACTGATGCAGCCGATGAAGAATCTTGCAGCCCACTTATTATGAACTCCAGCAAATCTGCTTCCGACACGCTGTTAGATCGGGCCATCTCCTGCATGATGATTACGTATGTGCTCAGCTTCTCGTTCGGCTGTTTTTTTCGGTCAGTTAGTTGGCGGAAAACTTCTTGCTGCGTATACACCCGGTCAAACTTCCGGATCAGCTCCGCTTTCAGCTCGCTCCAACTCCGTGCTACTGACGACATCAAATAGATAGCAGCTGTTTCCTTCATTAAGCGGCGTGCATTAATAAAAGCGAAACCATCACCCTCATTCATCGATGCCACGATGCACTCGTAGTCCGAAATCCATTTGCGTATCGGATACGTGTCCCCACCGGTGAACGGAGCAATTGTGTGCTCAATGTCAGCAAAGGTATGCCGCCGGCTCTGATTCTCCGGGTTTCGTTCTCCTAGTTCGGCTAGCTCCCTCTCCAGCAACGCAATTTTTCGTCGACGCTCTAGGCGAGCCAGCTGTCGTTCCAATAATACGTCTTCAAGGTCCTCACTGTTTGGCTCTGGTTCGACGATGACTTGAGTAATAGGGACAGGATCCTTAACTTGAGCCAGGACGTGATCACTAGCACTAGCCTGTGCCAGTTCGGTAACGCTGTTCATCGTAATAGGGTCTCCCGCCTGCAACAAACCAGCAGCGTCATACCTCGACGGCGCGACTGGTGATGCTGTTGAAGCTGAATTTTCGGATGCCTCTTCGATGGGCGGAACAGGGTCATTGCCGGATTCGTGTCCCACGTATAAGGCACGCAATTGCTTGAGGGTAGCACTAGACGGAAAGTCAATCCCCTTCTCTGTACACAAATCAGCCATTTGTTGGCGTGTGAAACGACGAATGTCGGCCATTACCTCTAAAAATTGTATTTTGTCGGAAATCTTACGGTTCGGAATTTGCCTGCAGCTTCTCGGAGCAATTTCGTAGCACCTTTCGCTATTTTGTGCACGGATGTTTCGGAATTTCGCTGATCTTCTGACTCGCCACGTGAGTCCACTGCACACTTCAATAACTTGCGGAATGTTTCGTACGGAGAGAACAAAAACTATGTATTATTTTCCTTGGGGTTTTTCGTTCTTTACCCCACACCTGAACTTTAATAACCGTAATTTTAAGGTCTTTATTGTATAAAACCCGATTCTTTATTATTTATTTAAAGTCTTTCTTCCACAAGTCTTCTTTGTTCGAGGTTATCTCTGTTCTCCTTTCTTAAAAAACTCTTTTTAAAAAAAACGTCAATTTACGTTCATCCTATTTCTTTAGAGAGAATTACATTTTCTTGTTATTGTTATACACGCCATCTGACGGCCTTACTAGTAACAGACATAAGACGGCATTGCCATACATAATTAATTACTACAGTAGTTACTTGTTTTTTTTTGTTATTCCTGCTATGTTTCAGAACGGGTTTGAATTTTTATCTTAAGAATCTAGTTTTTTATTCCATTCTCATAACGCAATTGAACTAAATGTGACGAAATCAGATTGTTCAGATACGATAGGTTATCTCGATATGCTGGCTGGCGATATCTTAATTTAATTAGTTTTTGGCGATGTTTCTTAATTTATTTAGTTTTTGTATGTGAGAAGGAAGTTGTTTATAGCATCTCTTTTTTACAACTCTGGGTGCACAGTCATCTATGGTCTTATTTATGTTATGGCGCGATAACGTTGACAGTTAGCGTTTTTTATATCTTAAGCATATTGTATATTTTCCTTCCTCGAACAAAGAAGCTTGCATAAGACTGGATTATGATCCGAGCGTAGTGCATTTAAAGTAATTGGTTGCATTACAGGACTAGGACAATATGTAACAGGCGAGTAAAACAAGCGCGAGCTCGCGCTTGCAATCTGTTACGCGAGCTCACGCTAGCTTGTAAGCTGTTCGACTAGAATGGAGCTTGTTACAGCTTCAGTTGCTACATAACCACAGCCAAGGCTGCGGTTATGTAACAAGCGAGTAATACAAGCGCTACCTTGTAAGCTAATCGACTAGAATGGAGTTTGTTACAGCTTCAGTTGCGAGTAATACAAGCGCGAGCTCGCTCTTCCAATGTGTAGCGCGAGCTCGCGCTTGCTTGAGCTTATAAGCTATTCTATTAGAATTGAGCTAGTTAAAGCTTCAGTTCTTGTTTGATTCCAGTAACGTGCACAGCGTGTCGCTATTTTTTATTATTTTGAAAAATAAAAAAAAGTATCCGTCCTATAAACGAATTGTGGAATTAGGTGAATATCACCACTTGCACAAAATGCTTAAATAAGATGAAAAACGTTTTTTCCAATATCACCGAATGCACCTTCCACCGCCCTTGCTACATTATTTTCTTCACATGTCACACAAACAACGCTATTTCGAATTTCGCACGCTCCTTCTTTGGTTGGTTTCAATTTTCGACTAAGCTCGCGCTTGCAAATAAAATTTAACTCGCGCTTGTAAAATGTTGTTATGTAACCACAATGTCCTGACAAAATGCACTGAATTTTAAAGCGCGAGCTCGCGCTTGCTCGCCCTAGTATTACTCGCTTGCTACATAACCACAGCCTTAGTCGGCAGTGGCCACTTAGAATGCCGGTTAGAATTCTAAGATGGTTCCTGCTCAGATTTAAAAGAAACTTGGATTTCTTTTGCGATACATTGGGAAAGAAGTGTCCGGTATATTTCTGTCCTACACTTTCCATCCAAACTGTATTGGATTTGAGCAGGGATTGCTCCCTCATGAAGTTTTTAAAAATGACTTTGTTTACTTCACAGGCTGGTTCAGGACCAGTGAGGGGGTGGTCGCACCTATCTTGGCCAGTGAATCCGCTGATTCATTACCCGGCGTGGCCTTTGTGAGCAGAAATTCAGTGTAGTATGACCAAGTTGTTTTTTTCCCAGTTCTAGAAGCAATTTGTGGTCGCCGGTGGTCTGTGGTTAGTGCGTTGGACTGCTGACAGAGCGGCGTGGGTTCGAGCCCCAGCCAGGAAAACACCAAAAAGCGTCTAAGACTAGTTTCCATTTTACCGTGGCTGAATTCAAGGACTACTATCAGAGAAGATTAAAATGGTTTTGCCATGAGAAAGAGAGAGCAAGTTTAAACTTGTCCACTAATTTATGGCAAATATTTCTGCTTGGAAGATCGATGAATATGTGCCTAGACTGGCCGATAGGTTAGTGCTAGACGACGTTCCAAATATTCCAATCGCGGATCCACTGCCCATTTTAGAGCCGTCCGTATACCATACTTGGTCGTGGTCTGAGGGACGGGGTTTGAATTTTTCCCAGTCGTCACTACGGGTGATGACTATTGCGTAGTTTCGTTTGAAGCAGTACCTTGAGAGAATGTCATCCAACGGCATGCTGAACTCTCTGCTTTGGAGCAGGGAGCAAATCATGTTAAGGTGACCGTCAGGGGGATGTTCGGAGCTTATGTTGTTTAGATGGAAGAGCCTGTGCAGGATGAGTTTTGCCTGGATTTGGACATGGACTCAAACTGAAGATAGACCGACAATGGCGTTAAGCGAGGCAGTGAGGGTGAAGCGCAGGGAACTGGTCATGCAGACTTCAGCTAGGCGCTGAACCCGTTCCAATTTCTTGGCTGTGGTGGCCTGTCTTGCGAGCACCAGCAAATTAGAGACAATAGATTTTAATATTTGAGCATTTTTAATTGAACCCCAATGCCCACATTTTCTACTAAAGACTTAGAGGTCGATAACACTAGTTGGTTTCGCCATTCTGGGACCAACAACACCCAATCACAGTCAGACTAGAATACCTATAACAATCTTCCATAACAAATCCGATATCCAAAGAATCCCTGTACTAAAAAATTAATGAAGGGAGTAGTCAGATTGCTAACGGAATAGTGCCAGCTTCATTATAACCTACACAAAATAGGTATTATTCAGGAGACTGAATGTCGTGTTTACTTAGAAGACGACGAAACTATGGAACACATTCTTAGTGAATGCTGGGTTCCATAAAAAATAAGAAGAAAATATTTCCTAAAAGAAATCTCGCACATTGCAATGTCCTATCGCAAAAGGATTTCTGGACGTTCGTTGACCAGCCCAACCCTTGTCTACATACCAGCCTGCACTCTTGACGAAATATATCATGTTTACTAATAAGCATTTGCGAAGGACAGTTTCTATTTCTTCTGGATCCTGGGGCTTCGCAACAAATTCCACCTTGTCATGTTGAATTGAGTTACTTATTCACTGGGACAATTACTTTTTCCCCTTTTTGTCAAGAAGTTTTCTTCTACCCTGGCTTACCTTTTTCTAAAGCTTTTTCTAAAACTAAGTTTAGTTAAACACTTTAAAAACCTAGTATTCTCTCTTGTCAAAGTTTTTGGTGAACGTAAACAGCAACTCTATTTTCAGTCTTCACCAAGAATAGTTAATTGGGTTTTGCCTTTCAACGTTTGTGTTATTCACTATGGGGGCAACCAAGGGATGGCCTAATAAACGGAAGGGCTAAAGCTGAGCAACAGCGCTTTGGTACATTTTATGATAACAATGACGATCAATTTCATAATACTTCAGTTAATACGTTTCCCTCATTAATCAACTTTGTTCCTGTGCATTTTTGAATAAAATTACTTGTTCATGTTGCAAGTACATAATTCAAAACTTAATGAAACTAAAATCCATAAGCTGATTTAAATTGCATTTATGAAAGGCTTTCTTTATGAATTTAAGTACAAACCACTTATCCATACATTAATTTCAAAACAAAATTAAATACATATACATATGTATTACTTTATGTATGTATAATTTAAAGAAATGAGCGCAGCGTAATATTGTATTGTTTAGTGTAATACATGTCAAATGGGAAAACCATAAATACTCGTAGGTACCTATAAATTAAGCACCATACAATTTACAAAAAATTAAATTAAGAAAGGTAAATAAACGAGAACTCGCAACTTTTGGTTTCTGACAGTCGGGAGAGCTTAAGGTACTTCTACTTTCCACTTCTTCTTCTAATAAAAAAAAACATTTTCTGCTGCAAGGATCGAGCTGTACATATATTTCTTTTTGTATGATATAAATGAGTCTAATTGTACAAACAGAGTGGAGCAGAGAGCAAAGCTGCGAAATTCCTCCGAGCAAAGAGCAAAGAGCACGCGAGGAGAGCAAGGATGAAGGCTTGCCAGAGTGAGGAGCAAAGAGCGAAGAGCAAAGTAGAAGCAAACAAGCAAGAGTTAATTCTTTTCCATTTTCTTGTGTGAATAAGAATGGATCCTAATATTTTGAATGTGAAAACCCTGCCTTATATATGTGGTATTTTCTGTACACCAAATTTTATTCAAATCGCTTCATAATTGCGGCCTCAATCGTGTCCACAAGAATCCATTATATTACATATATATGTATATACATTTTTAATGGAGTTTGGGATAAATAAATAAATAAATAGTTGGCGCGACAGCTCGAGATGAGATAAGGCCTAGCTTCTCCAACCATTCATGTTGGGCGTGTTACATATTTCGCACGAATGGAAGGACCTACAATTTATTGCCGACTCCGAACGGCGAACTGAGAAGCTTTTTCATGATAAATTGTACTCTCGGAGACATGTCATTCCTCAACGAGAGGTGGTGCCGCGAAAAATGTTCGGTGTTCCTGGCAGGGGCTTGAACCCACGCAGCTTAGTCGGCAGTCCAGCGCACTAACCACTGAGCCACGACGACCACATGCGTTTGCAGATATCTACGAAAAATTTGAAGGACTTTTTGGCCTAATCGCATCTCCAACGAACAATAGGGACAACCATCTAATTACAGAAGTTGCGACGAATTGATCGTACGTTTCAAGAAGGCGATAGCTTTTTTTATAGACATTCTTCCTGGTAGGGCATTCTAACTCTTGGTGGTTCTAAAACAAAACAAATTATTGTGGAGCGAAGTTCGTGCGATTGTCAAATGCACACACAGAAGGTAGGGCCTTATGGTATGTGGTCGAATTTTCAAATACTGCGATGTCGAGGGTTGCTCCTTTGACTTCTTTCCTTGGCATCTTTCTTGGTCATATCTGTAATAAAGGCATATTTCTTTTTGTAGTTGTCTAGGGTCGAGATTTTGACAAAATGAAGACATTTTGCTGGTTCCGTAGACGATTGCGCGTAGTTGTCGCAGTCAGCAGTCCAACGCACTAACTACTGACCCACGGCGTGCTTTTGGATGCTAAATTAAAAAAATGGCAATCAAATTTTTTGAAAGTCGCGTCATGAGAACCTCTGCAATAGGCGGTATTTCTTCGAAATCCACCTAACATTAAAGCGATGATAGCGGAGAAGTCAAACATGTTTGAAATCGCCGCTTTGCTCTTTTGTTGACGCTTTGCTCGACTTTCGAACGACGGTGCACTCTGTGTGCTATCCTTTCATTACACGTATTTGATTTCATCGCTTTGCTCTTTGCTCTTGCTCACTCTCCGCTCAACTCTGTTTGTACACTAAGAGATACAAAAAAAAATTAGCTGTGAGTGTATCAGTCTATTTGCGTGCGCATAACAAGTAGTGAAAAGATTTTGATATGGTTTTCAGCATTAAAGAGGAGTAGTAAACTTTCCGCTCTTGCTGGAAGCCGGCCCGTATTCAACCGATTCCCAAAAAAATAAAAAAATGCTTGTAACACAATTACTGGCCCATACCTTCGAACAACACAATGAACTACAAGCCGTCTCGTTGGATATTTCTCTAAGGAAAACAAGTATCATCATCATTCATCATCTTAATTTGCCAATGACCCGCTTATCCACTATGAAGGTCAAAAGTTGAGAATGTTTAAGAGGACCCTTTACATCTCCCAATCTTCCGCCATCGACTTAACGGGTGATTTGGGCCAACCATTTCATCCTGGGCCTACCCAGGGGATGTCTACCTGATGGCACGTCAGCCTCGCGTATTCTCATGTTCCTAACTCGTTTTTCCGCGAGTCACCCTAGAAATACAACGAAGGAATTTTAATTCGGCAGCTTATTCTTTCGGTCATTACGCAAAACGTACGACCATAAGTGAGGGTAGGAACAAACACTGAATTAAAGACCGATAGCTTAGCTCCAATGCCAAGTTCGGCCCTCTTAATAACAGATTGGCCAAGCTGTTTTAAAATTGCTCCAGCCTGACCAATCCTATAGGATAACTCAGTATTGCTCTTTCCATCACTCGGGAATAGGACCCCGAGATATTTGAACTTCTCCACTTGTTTTAATGGGACTTCATTAACATGCAGAGTGCCTTGAACAGGCGGCTGAGAAACTAAAATTACTTCTGATTTGATCACGTTTACCTTCATCCCAGCTTTCACGGATTAAACGAATGGCTACGAACCTGTCAAGTGCGCGTTGAAGTTCGGTCTGGTGGACCCCAGGATGACCAAGTCAACCGCGATAAGCAGGTGACTTATCCTTAAGTCTCCCAATTCGAACCGTTCTTCGCCACGGCTGAGCTGTATCATCCAATCCATATAAAAAAATGCAATCCATATACACAATGAAAAAAGAGAGTTGACAAAACACACCTTAGCGAAATCCAACGCCCACAGTGAAAGATGCCAATTTAACGGGAGCCGTGAAATATAGTAGATGGAAATAATGTCCAATCGACTTTGTTTCCATAAATAGTGGAAATAATCGAGAGTTTCTATGTTTGACTTTATTTCCATAATGGATGAGTGATTATGTCGAAAAGAAGAATGGCAGGGCAGAAAACATAAATAATTTGGGTCGATGACTTGCAATAACCCCCTTCGAAATAGGCGAAATAAGGCCACATTTCTATCTTTTTTAAAAAAAGATGTGTGTCCAAGTCGTAGTCGTACGAAGTTAGACATTTTTTGTTTTGCTATGTTTGTGGGGTATGAAGGGCTGAGTTTTTCGGGATTTATTTTCTTGTAGTGATGGTGAAAAAGGCTCCAGTCGTTTTTGATATGAATTTTTGAGACTTTTTGGGTAAGTTTTATTAAATCTTGTTTGGTGTACAGTCCCTACGGACACCTCTCATAATCGGACAAATTTGAAAAAACGGAGAAAAATATCTTAATGTTGTTTATTTTCTCACAAGCGGACACCTCTTATAAGCGGACAATTTTCTTGGAACCGTCGGTGTCCGCTTATGAGAAAGTACACTGTAAATCAATACACCAGAGCGTTTTTTGCCGAGTTTGCTGCAATGTCAGCGTTTTCGTTTCCTTGGATCCCAACATGCCCGGAGATCCGCACCAACTTTATCGGTGATTTGATGAGTTAATATCTAATTTCTGGTACGAGTTCAGTGTTCTTGTTGGAGTTTTTGATGGCATTAGGCACGCATATGTTATCGGAGCATAGGATGTGTTTTTCTCCACAATTCACTGCCGACTTCGTGGCTTGAAGGATAGCGTAAGCTTTAGCAGTAAATATTGAGTTAAATTCAGGTAATTTGCCAATGCAGGCAATGGATCCATTTTCTACAGTATTAGTAAACGATCTATTTTCTATGGTCCTTCATCCGTAAGTGAAGATAAAATTATATCCGTTTGATTTTAAATCTTATGAGATGCCTTCGAAAAGTTGACAGTAAGCCGTATTGCTGGTATCTGCATTTCTATAACTGGCTAGACTTATGATAGGGAATCGGATTGTTTGACAATGGAAGTAGCGTGGAGAACCAGTATGTTTTCGATAAGCTGGAAATTCAATCAGCGCTGCTTTTTCAAGGATGGTATCTGCTTTGCAATTTTGTGATTCGTTACCTTCTTTACATCACAGTCGATTATTTTGGAGAAAACAAGTTAAGCGTTTACTTTAATTTTCTCAATTTCTTCTGTCAAATGGAAAATGAAAGAGTATCCTGCCATGAAAAAAAATTATGTTGCGCATTTTAAATACGCATACACCCAAGAGGCCCCAAATAAAAAATATGTCAATACTGTACTTATAATTAATTTCTACATTATTAAGAACGAGTACACCCGCCACGTTCTTCAGTCAAACATCTTAAACTCCGCAGATCAGGCTTAGTCGAAAATTAATCCAATTAATCCATCACTTTTGTGTTAAAGCTCACTATGATGGCACAATCATAAAATGCACGAATCCAAAAATTTATAGTTTATGACAACAGAGAATCGTAAATTGAAACCCAAGCGTCCTTTCCACAAATAATACGCCCAAGCAGCACACAACTTCCTCTAGCTACACAGCCCTACATAGTGCTTGCTTGCGGCAGCACTATTTTGAATGCAAACAAAACGTTCATTTCCCACATACAAACATACATATGTATGTATGTGTGTACCAAGAGAATATCCCCAAAAATTTTCAGAATTCAAACTCCCACTTAGTGCTCGACAGATGCATATCTAAAGCTGTCGCTTCTGATGAAGGTCCATAAAATGTTACCCAGCCAAACGGCGAAAGTTTATTTTGTAAACCGCTTGTATAAATTCATCGCTTTGCTTTGCTTCACAGTGCCTTTAATTTGAAAGTCAATAGCGTAGCATTTATGTTTTTGTTGTTCTTTTTTTTTACGCAAAAAATCCCATCTAACTTTAGGAACACAATGCAAGGGTGAACGGTTTGTAAATTAAACAAAGCCCTTACATACGTACATACATACTTACGTATGTTCATATGTAGGTGTCATTCACTCTTGAATCTAGATACGAATATGCACAAACTTTGAATTTTGGGCTTTGAAATTAGAGTGAGTTCGGTAATAAGCCCACACGAAATTACATGTTACGGTAACGGTGGATAAATCACACCTAAAACTGTAGCCGAAGTTTAAATTGAAGAATGCAGATTTTCACTCATCCCATGGCAACATTCAATAAATTAACGAGCGCTTGAATAGATATGTATGTATGTATATGTACGAACTTTGTTGGGAATTTTCCTTGTTTGTGTCATGTTGAAAATATGTAATTTGTTTTATAGACGTAGTATGTACTTACAAGGTGACAGGAAAACACATTCTCCAACTTCCAAAAGACGAAAAATAACTGCAAACAAACTGCTGCGTTATGTTCCAGTTGATTTTATATGTCTGCGGGCTTGTTCGAGTATCAATTTCGTGGTTCGAGTAAACCAAAAATTTGGCCGCACCAAAATCAAAAGGACTCTATCACTACTAATATTATAAAAGTGAAACGTTATCCGTTTGTTTGTTTGTTTGTTTGTTTGCTTGTTTGGATTTTACCTATACGAAAACTACTAAACCAATCAACCTCAAATTTTGCACACAGAATGGTTGTACATCGGGTCATATAATAGGCTTATATTATAACGCTATCTTATTCAAGAGCCGAGCAGTTAACAAAAACGTGGAGCAAGTCAGAAGAAATTCCTTGCCGCACACGAAAAGATATTTTCTCGATCGTGAGCCACATCGGTTGATGAACGTACGTGTTGTTTTTGTTTTGCCCAGTTTCACAAGGGTAGTTTTTCAATTCCTTTTCTGCTGTGTTGTTGTTGTCTTTTTTTTTTTTTTGTTCGTTCTTTGCTTCTATCTATTCGTGTGTACAGGGTAATGATTTGGTGTTTGGTACGGTAGATACCTATATATACATATGTACATACATTGGATTACATCTGTACATTTGTATTTCTATATTTATTACGTTACATATGTACGTACATATGTATGTGCATACACAGGTTATCAAATTCAATTAACTATGGACAATTAAGTTAATGAGGGAAAAGGTCATAGCGCAGTTGGATCAGTTTGCCGTTCCATTTGTGGGCGAGTGAACTTTGGTATTGTTATGATGACACATCATCTTTTTTTCGAGCCAGCCGGATTATTCATTTTTCCTGGCAATTTTTTTATTGATTCTCTTTTTCGGTAGATAAAGGAATAGCGCGCCGACGTGACGCGACAGACTGGGTATGGGATTGTGTGTGCTTGATTTAGGTATAACATTGCCAGTTGCGGGAGGGGAATTTTTTGTTTTGATTTTATTTTTTGCAAAGGATGTATGTATGTATGTATGTATGTATCTATTTAACGAATGTATTCAAATTCCAAGGACTTCTGATCTAGAATGAATTTGACTTGGAGGATGACTTTTCGAAAGAAAACTGACGGGGGACAATAGGTGAACAAACTCGAGTTAGAGGGAAATTAGAGTTAAAGGAGGTTCGGTTCGACTTAAAGAATTTGATTACATTTGCAAAAGTGGCAGAATAAAATACAGTCGATTGGGTTGTATATAAAATTCCGATTCAGATTTAAGATGAGATTATGATATATTATATAATCAGGATAAGTCTTTCATAAATTGTTTGAAGAAGATGTCGATTTCTGGATTGAAATGTAATAACTCCGAGCAACGCCGGGTATTATTCAGCTAGTGTATATATAAAAGGTATTTCATTAAGCGTTTTCTATCTTTAAATTTAAATAAAACAGAGTGTGTGTGAGACATCATCGAAATAAATCAGGCTGATTTTGAACGATGGCATGGGTAATGTTGGCTTTGAGGGCCGCTGTGGTTTGTGGCTTATTCGCATAGACCTGCGACTTCAGAAAACCCCAAAAGAAAATTCTAACGGGGTCAAATCGCAGGATCTCGGTGGCCAGTTCACATCACTTCCACGTGAGATGACCATGCCCTCGAAACGCTCGTGCAGAATTTCCAATGTGGCGTGAGCTGTGTGGCACGTAGCCCCGTCCTGTTGAAACCACATGTCGTTGGTGTCCATTCATCCAATTCAAGCCAAAAGAAGTTGGTAATCATCGACCTACAGCGCTCGCCGTTGACGGTGATGGCCGGTCCAACATCGTTCTCAAAGAAATATGGACCGATGACGCCGCCAGCCCAAAATCCATAAAAAACAGTGACTTTTTCGGGATGTATTGGACGCTCTTGGATCTCATGTGGATTGGTATCGTCCCAAATTCGACAATTTTATTTGTTGACGTACCCATTCATCCAGAAATGGGCCTCATCGCTAAAGATGATTTTTCGATTAAAATTAGGGTCTGTTTCCAACTGTTCCAGAGACCATTCAGCGAACACACGTCATTGTCTATGGTCGTTTACCTTCAGCTCCTGGGTCAGTTGAATTTTGTACGGGTGCAGGCCCAAGTCATGTCGCAAAATTCGCCAAGTTGTGGTCTGCAAAAGGCCGAGTTCTTGTGAGCGACGCGAAATCGACTGCCTCGGATTCTCCTGCACACTCTCACGGACAGCGGCGATTTTTTTGGCAGATCTTGCGTTTCGTTGACGTACGGGTGTTGGTTGATCGTTTACTGAACCAGTGGACTCAAATTCATCCACCACACTGCGAATAGTCCTCTCGAAAGGACGATTATGACGACCGTAAAATAGGCGAAGCCCACGGAATGTTGCCTGAACACAACACCCATTTTGATAAAACAATTTTATTATTTGCACATGTTATTGAACGTTATATCCGCCCACGGTGATTTGGCAAAACAGACTGAATAAATGACAGTCAATTTGACAGATATAATAAGGCCGCTATCAACTGTCAACGTTCGGAAGTCCCTATTAGAAAACCCTTTATTTTTCAATGTTCGAGGGCAGAGCTACATGTTTGTCGAACCAATTTTGAGTGTCTGCGAAGTAGTTTAATCGTTTATTTACTCTACCACTTCATTTTAATTTGAATCTGAACCTTTGGGTAGTGTGACGCGCGGTAGAAACAAATTTCCCAAAAATAAAAGTAATATTATGTCAACTATTCCCAACAACATACTTTGGAAGGATTTTTTTTTAACTTTTTAGAAAATTTACCATCTTTATGGAAAGTCAAAGATGATATTTTTAAAGGCAAAGTGTAAAAAAATTGTGGGACACCCTTATGGAAAGTTGCAAAGCAGTAGATCCTAATGCAATTTTGCATGACCTTAAAAAAATTCTTGGAAATAAATCCAGTTACAAAAGAGAACTTAAAAAAGTTCACACCAGTGAAAAATCCGGATGTGGTTCAGATGAGGTATTTTATCATTTATTGGTATTTTGATCAGCATAGCACCTATTAATTGCAGGCCATGAAAAGCAAACTCCTAGCTTATCAACCATTGAATTACTTGATCGAAATTAAAATCAAATCGTAAATTGATTTAGTTTAAATAATTGCTTAACTTTAATCTCCAATAATTTTACCTCCAGGAGGAAACCGAAGCTCACAATTTTTTGCCGAAGGAAAAAATCGAAAGTGTTGCGCATAACTTTCAAGAAAAAAATGAGCTCCTACGAGTTGCTATAGAAAATATGGGGAAACTCCAAAAATAAGTTGCACCCCAGAATGAAGCAGACATTTATGAGAAGAGTTGGATTGCCGAGCAGCGTTTTGAGATCGAGATATTTGCAGGTTATTCATTTTTTCAAGAAAAGTTGAACAAGCAAAGACACCACCATAAGATACTCGACCGTGTGTTTCAGCTTCGCTCATTATAAACTTGTAATCTGCATCTACTATACCAAATAACACAATGCTAATAGTCTTTTTGTAAATAAAGTGGTAAGACCCTGTATTTTTTGGCTTTATGATGCTTATGTATTTCTCATCCATCGCACCGATGCACATAGGGGTATTTGCCTCGAAAAACCGCTTAAAAATCAATTTTGCAAAATGTAGAGTTGAGAAATAATTTTCTTCCTAGCTGTAGTTAAATATCCATGAAACAATGTGCCGTTGTTTGTTTTCATTTTTATGCACACACTTCGCCACAGTATCCGTTGAAAGTCATCGATCGTAAGCTTACATTGTGAATCTATCTGTTGATTTGTGTGAAAAATCGCACTGCTAAATAATTAAGTTTTTATTTTTTTTTTATTGTGAACAAAGTTTTTTGTTATGGAGGAATCAGCTACATGTGTGTACTTTATTATGAAGCTATTCTTATGATTATTGGAGGGTTAAATTAATAGATATAGGGTTTATTTGAAATGTATTCAAATGGGAATGTTTTTTTTTATTATTTTTTTTTTAAAAGAGCTTTTGTTATATTATTCGGTGTTATTCGGTAACTTCTTTGGTATGAGCTTATAGAGAAAGATGTCAGGAAGCAGAAGCAAAAAAAAAATGCTGCCCCTCTGCTTCAAAACAAGCTCCAGAAACGCTGATCTCCGGCAGTCTTGGCTCATCATCTTTACAAAATTTTGACGAGACTATAATATCCAATGAAAGTTAAGATGAATAATTAGATGAGGAATTCATTGATGAAGAAGAATCCTGGCCAGAATCCACTGAATAGCTTAAAGTGCCATATATTTTAATCTATACTAATTTTTCACATTAATAAAATAAAATCTAAATATATCAAAAATACTTTTTTTTCACTTATATTGTACCTTAATTTGTCTTCAATAAGCTTAGTAACACTTTTAAAGTTGTTTCAGGCAAGTATCACTTCATTAGGACAAACAAATATTTTTGAGCGGTTTTTCGAGGCAAATACCCCTATGTGCGATACAGTTCGGAAAATTCCATCGCTGTTCAAATTTGTCTGCAATACTTTTCCAATCCTCTTCAGTTTGTGGTACCTAAGAAAAACATACATTAATTGTTGTAGGGGAAGAAAAATATTTTCAATAATACCTTAATTAAATGTTCCAATCCTTTAATCAAAGCTTAACAGGTTTCAATGATAATATAACCCCAACTTCTGGCCGAAATTATTGTTAGACACTTTGACCTGAAGCCAGGAATTGCGAAGTTGCCGATAGCCTTTCGTGTGGTGGTATAGCTTTGCGCATCCAAGTATCTTGTTTAATTATGGAAGAAAAATTATCAATATCCATACGCAAGAAATGTTTGTATTCATCAGAAGACGAAAACACCAGTTCCTTTAAAAATTGCGTATGAGTAAATGTTTTCCTTTGCCTAAATTCTTTTATTTTTACGTTGCGGCCAAAGTTCCTCCCCTTCATTCTCTAACAACTCATTCAAAACTATTATATTATTACTATAGAAAGAATATAACAAATGTAACTTTACACGTCCACGAATCAACTAAAAATAATAATGAGTTATGATGATGAAAATGCAAGAAAAATGAAGTTCGAGCCAATTGGTTTTACTGTCTGCGGGGTTGACTCGAACCAAGTTAACTCGCACTTGGTTCGAGTGTCTACGGCTCGCTTAACAGAGAGAAACGCTTTTCCTTCTTTTCTGATGGCGTGTATTTTGTTTAATCTTTTAGCCAACCAAAAGATTTACCAAAACTTTTCCAATTTTTCTCTCGAAACATTTAGAAAAAACACCAGAACGTCAAATATAAAGAAACAGGAAACAGCTTCTCGTAACTATTCAAGTCGTGCGTGTAAGAAGCACGAATTTAGGAGACCTAAAACTTATTGCCGACTCCGAACGGCAAATTACACTTTCCGAGGCTTGTCATTTCCCGACAAGAAGTGGGGCTGCGAAAAGTAGTCCAACGCGCTATCCACCGATCCAAGGCCCACACTTTTCTTTTGGATTAATATCTATATTTGAACGAACAAAAATGTTTTTATTTTACTGCAAGTACGAGTCGAATTAAATTAATATTATAATATTCTTTTTTTTTTTTATTAAATAATTGGATAATCAATTTAATGACAAAAACAACATTTCTTTAATTTCCTCAGCAATTGTTCCAGAAAAAGTTTTTGCGCGAACTCGAAAACAAAGCATTTCTTAAGTTCCTCAGCACCCGCTACACCGATTAAGCTCAAAATTTAATCAGCTGTAAGTTTCACGCGGACAAATAAAACAAAAAAACCGCATAATCGTGCGTTGTTTCGTTCCCAAAATATCGAAGGCGAAAAATTTTATCGCACGCGCAAACACAAACACATGCACACAAACACAGAAATCAGCGAAGAATATACGCACAGCGAGCACCAGGCGATTATATGCACAATTAATAAAGAGAGACCTAGACCGCGCCTTAAACTAACAGGACCGAAATGGAAAGACACGTCCTTCGACGAAGACGCCTACGAGGAAATTATCAATACTGACTTCACATCCAGCAGTGGAGGAACGGAAATCCTTTCGCCATCTCCAGCTGACGCAAGCAATCATAACCGCGTGCGATGAAGGTCTGCTGGCAGAAGGAATAAACCTTGCTTCTGACGGAACGACGAAGTCATGACGCTCAGGGCAAAGTGCCTCCAAACCCGATGCGGTCTTCCCAAAACCATGGAAACTCCAACATCTGGTGTTGCTACCAAAAGGAGACAAGCCACCCGGAG
This sequence comes from Matsumyia berberina, assembly GCA_917880715.2. Classification (NCBI taxonomy): domain Eukaryota; kingdom Metazoa; phylum Arthropoda; class Insecta; order Diptera; family Syrphidae; genus Matsumyia; species Matsumyia berberina. Next base: position 95,322,004 of record OU862870.1, read on the forward strand.
AGCCATCGTCATATCGGCCAATATGTCTACAATGGGAAAAATCCTGGAACGCATCATATACGGCAGACTACAAGCGGTGGCAGAGGAGAATGGAGCTTTGTCAGACGACCAGTGTGAATTCAGAAAATCACGTTTTACCGTCAATGCCATATAGGCGGTAGTAGATACAGCAGCTGAAGCAATACTGAGGACTAGGTGGCGATAGGGCACAAAAAAGTACTGCGCAGTAGTAACGCTCGACGTTGAAAAACACCTTTAATTAGGCGGACTGGTCATGCATTAGAAGATCTCTGGCCAGAATACTAGCATACTATCTGATGAGGATAGTCACGAACCACCTCACCGACAGGAAACTGAGGTATCAGACCGACGACGGCGTAAAATACTATGACGTTACCGGTGATGTCACAAAAGGGTCAGTCCTTGGGCTTCTGTGGAAAATAATGTATGACGGAGTTCTGCGGCTTACACTACCGCAAGGAGTGAGGGTGATCAGCTTCGTTGACGATATTGCCGTGATTACCGTGGCCAAACACATTCACGAGATAGAATCCGCCACTGATGAAGCAGTCGCCAAAATCAAAAATTGGCTAGAGTCTGCCGGCCTAAAACTGGCTGACAACAAGACTGAGGCTGTCCTAATACCCAGCCGAAAGACTATGGAATAAGCAAGTTGGAAGTCAAACCATCAGGTCTAAGGGGGCACTAAGATACGTAGGAGTAATGATCGACAACAGGATGAACTTCCAAACGCTTTCCCGAATCCTGCCAAACATCGATGGGCCTGGATATGCTATCCAGATATGCTACCGAGAGTGGTCAACTTCATCCCTTTATACGCTGCCCCGGTCTGGGCGAGGGCCGCTTTCAATATTTCTGTGCTCAATCCTGGAAACTTGGGTGCAAGAAATGCAAAACATTCATGGTTTTTGTCAAGGGCATTTACAAACTGTTTGCCGAGTTTACTATGTAATGGTGGCATTTGTATTTCTTAAGCGACCCTGACTTTCGTGGTAATTGCGGTGCGCATATTCTATTTTTTTTCCACCTTAAAAGATTCAATGAAAACGACAAGGTGACTTAGATAATTATTTAACAAATTGAAACTTTGTAACCAATCATTGTGGAAATCGTCAGGTGTTCGTTACTGAAAGTTTTTAAATCTACAGAAAAAAGAATCAAGTCAACCGGTCAAGAATTGCGACCTGTAGCAAGGATCCACACTTACATTTATCATTTATCTTTGTACAAAGGCAAATTTAGATCATAAATTTTTTTTTAAAATAGCAGGTGGTGTAAAAGGTGATGTCCTCTTTCCAAAAAGGTACATTTAAGTTAATTTGATGCAATATTTCTTTTATCGTTAAAACCCGAGTCTGAAAAATTGCGTGACACCCACGAGGTGTGTAAAAGAAATAAAAGTCAGCCAGTAATCCACCCTATGCGCTCTTGCCTTATTTTTTTAACCAGCAATCATTTTTGCTGCTTCAGTTAGCACTTGGTATAATAGGTGCAAGGTATACACTCATGCAAACTCATTTATGCTCTAGAAAGAAAATCGGTACATCTTTAGGCGTTCCATCTGCTTATGGTTCCTAGTCTAATATCATCAAACACCATCATTTCCGCCCGACGAGTATGCAAATACGAAATAGAAAATGGGACTTCCAATTTCCAAGCGACCCAAAATGAAATTTTGTGCGCTAAAAGTAGGCAGTACTACGGAATGTGTTTGTATAGGTATGTGTATTACTCTTGTGGGTGGAAATAAAAAAGTTTCCTTCGATAAATTTGCATTTCGTCAAAGTCCATTTTGCTGATGGTATCTCAATGAATCATCTGAAATCCTTGTATTTCTTTGTAGGATTCTGTGTTCTGCAAGCAAATATGCTTGATTAAATTTGAACTTTTTTGCGGGGATTTTTTGCAAGAGACCTTGAAATGTTGACTTTGCATACTTTATTCAGATTATTAAAGTATGATAGCTTGAACAAAAGACGAACAGTCTGTGTGTTTATTGATTTATGTGATTAAGCTTTAGGTATAGACTTGGATATAAGCATTATGGTGCCAATGAGCGGTTTTCCACGTTTTACTTTAAAATGAGTGTTCTGTTCAGACCTGTTTTGGTTGGACTACACAATGTAGCAATTTCTTATGTTCTGTAAACCTAATGTGGTGAAAAATAATATAATGCTGCAAAACCATGTATGAAAATATGCTCTTAAAAGGAAGACGCAGAAGTATCGAAATAGAAGTATCGAAATAGACATAAGCAGTTAATCGTCTTGAAATTTTTCAAAATTAATCCAATTTCGCTGAAATTGAAAATCTTAAAACAAATTCGTTTCTAAATTGGAAATTTTAGTCGGCCAAAAAAGCGGAATGCAAAGCTTAGCGACGACACGCCTTGTGCCTCACGCGACTGGTACCGAAAGGTGATTTTTTTTAATGTGGTTCACTCGCGCTCAAGGGTTTATCATTGTTTCCACACAGCACTACATTGTAAACAGCCTCAGTCACGACTTCAGTCGCTGCATAACACTGGACGAGGGAACCTTTTTTACTCTGGCCTGGGAACTTGCCGGCCACATGGGTGTTGGTTCCAAAATATAAACCTGCAGCATTTATGACGTAGCGTGACCTCTTTGATGTACGTAAGACTTTGATTACGATGGATAGGTAATTAGTTAGAAGTGGCCCTCCAAGAGAAGGGGCACTTATGTAGACCAAAACGTAGGTTCATTGTGATGGCACAATGGGGTATGCCCTGCTTACTCCTGAAATCGATTATATTTCCCAACGCAGCTGTTAAGATCGACCATGCTGGCGGAGTTCAGATCATTTAGATCATTAAAGAAGTATTGGCCTTTCCTTTCCTGATATGGGCCAGTGCAGGACACGTGCAGAGGAAGTGTGCAGTAGACTCCTCCTCCTCCTCGTCTCTGCAGCTCCTGCGGAAATCGTTACATGCTATCCCCAGCGGTTGAACATGCCTGTTTAGAATGCAGTGCCCCGTGAGCACGTTGATTAGTTTTGAAAGTTGGTTTTTTTTAAGTCGAATTAATGCTTTTGATCTTTTCGGATCCAGGACAGGCCAGATCAGCCTGGCATTGTTGCAATAGGCAAGGTGTTCGATCTCGTTTGGAGACACGCGGCAGTCCTTCACTGCCCTAGATTTTATTGTGTTGGATACGAAAGACCTGATCGCAGCCTGGCTGTCGATGTAAATCTCAAAATCTGTGCGTGATATTGGGTTAGGTTTCAGTCAAGCAGCGGCCTGATTTATAGCTGTGACTTCGGCTTGGAAGACAATATAGTGGTTGGGGAGACTGACGGAGTGGTGAATGTCCAGGTCTTCCGAAAAGACACCGGCATCGACTCCTTCCGCTGTTTTAGAGCCGTTCGTAAACATAGAGATAGAATCATTAAAGAGGACTTCGCCCTGACTCCAAGCGTTTCTGTCCGGTAGCCTGTGCTATAGCCCACGTTAAAGTCGTTTTCGGTGGGCAGCGTGTTTGTTGATTTGGAAAGGCTGCGGTGAGTTGATAGGATTCTGCTATGTCCCATATTTTCTCACACTATTGGTGGGTATCTATCAGTCTTAAAACCGTGTTAGTGGTCTGCTGCATTTGTGATGTCCAAAGTCATGGACGGAGCGTTTTAAATGTAAGATTATTTGTTTTCTTTTTTCATCTTAAGTAGATGGAAGATGGGTTGGCGAGGAGAGAGAGAACCTTCTAAGCTACACTCAGGTCAGTAGAAACCCATTGCCATGCCCATTTGGGAAAAAGTGCCGTTTGCTCCAGAGTTCCAAAACACCTTGAAACTTTAATGAACCCACTGATGTCCTTCTTGATGTTGGGTTAAACAAAGGCCCGGGTAAACTCAGTGTAGACTCGACAACTTTATTACAACGACTTCAAGAACAACTACTGTTTTGCTTTATATAGTATCCGCTTCTTATTTACATAAATAGGGTTTATAATGTTGTTATGTATGTTTAAGAACACTTGATAGGTACGCCACTTATTTCTTCGGTATCCTAGAAGAAATGTCTTCCAACGGCTTTATGTCTGAGATGGCAGAGGCAGAGGCTTGGCCAATGGCAGAGACAGTCGGTTGTGTCCTCATTAACTTCCTCTTCTTCGCAGCCCTCCACAAAGGTCATTCACATTTACTTTAATCAAATCAATCTAATTTTATTGGACTTAATTACGCTTACAGAAATATATGTACATTGTACATATGAAGGTTTACAATGTATATACATACATATGTACAGTCTCGTTATATGTATGTATGTTTGTGGTTTTGGCGATATCCATTTATTGTAGTTCATTGTCCTTGCAATTCAATAAATTCACATCTTAACCTCGTAGGTACATATTTGTGCTTCCAAATTTAGTAGAACGGTTATAAAGGTAAAATACTTCGAATCTCTAATAACGTCATAACTTTTACTAACATTAAGTTAATTCGACTACCATTAACAGAAACTACGAGTTGAGCTGAAGATACATAGTTCTCACTTACAAATTGCCATTCATCAACTGAAGGATTATTTTCGTAGACGAAAAGTATAATCCTAAATCAATTAATCTAAGGATTACACGGCGGACTATAATAGGTTCACTCAAATCTCAATGAATCCAAGAAAAAATCCCAACGCAGCATCCCAGCACAGGGATAACTCAGAGGATGAGCTTTGTACAACCCCACTTTCTACAGTGCATAACCTAACCTCATTTTGCTCTTAAAAGCAAATTTATGTCCCGTTATGACGTAGAGCAATAACTCATACAGTCCTAAAATGCGCCCCGCATAGTAGTACGTGAGAAAGTGGGAAATCAAAATTTACATAGCATATCGAAAATGTGTGCACATCACACAACACGGCGAACACCGTGGTTGAAGGGGGTCTCCCGGCAAGTTCTTATGAAAACGGCAACGATGGGGCAGGACTTTGAGTAATGCGAAAATGAGGCAGCTATGATATAAGAAGGTTCCAGCATACAGTAGACGTGCTCATCCCTGGTCTCATATGGCAATTTGTCTATTGCACGTATTGGGTATCATGCATACTTCATATGCAGTGGCGCGCGAATGGGCTGCATTTTGCATGCCCTTAAGCTAGTTTAGCTCATTTTTTTACACAACACCCTCAAAGCGTATTCCCATTTTTAATGTAGTGTTTATGGATTTGTGTTTTGGAGTCAAGTTTTCGTCTTAAAATATTGGTCACATATCGAAAAGCGGATAAAGTTGTTCTATGGGTATTCCTTTGTTTTCAAAAAAAATATGTGATTTATATGATACTAACGGCCCGCACCGACTTCCTACGGGAACAATTAAGTTATTTAATTATATTTTTTGTATACATGTATTTCGCTATATTATAGCCTTATTTTAATTAAATAAAATATATTAACGTAAAACATCATATCGTCCTGAGCCTACACAGATACACATTACCCAAATCTCATGACCATTTGTGAGAGTCGGATCAAACACATAAAATTGTTCCAGCCTGACCAATCCCACAAGATAACTCAGTACAGCTCCTACCATCAATTGTGAATATGACCCCGAAATACTTAAACTTCTGAACCAGTTTCGATAAGACTCTACTAACATGCAGAGTGCATTGAACAGCCGTTCGAGCCATTACCATTAGTTCTGATTTGTTCACGTTTACCCAGCTTCAGCACTCATGACTACGATGCTATCAAGCGCTCGCTGAAGTACGGTCCAGATGGTTCGAAGTAAGTCATCAGCGAAATTCAGATGGCTTATCCTTAAATCTCACAATGCAACGGTGCGCATCGCCACGATTGCGCTGTAACATCCAATCCATGTACACAATGAATAAGAGAGGTGATAAAAAGCAACCCTGGCGAAGGCCACCGCCCGCAGTAATATATGTTTATGTAACGCCATTCACCCGAACACATCTCCTACAGTTTGTGTATAGAGATCGAATGGCCTTCAAATAATAACCGTCAATCCCATACTCCTGCACTACACTCCAGAGTTTACTTCGAGGGGCCTGATCACTACTCCCATGGCAAACTTCCAGGCCCTTTCAAGTACCGTTCTTGGAATGAATAGCGGTTTGGCTGTTTTTCTACCTGTACAAAAGTTGCATTGCTCATCGGGCAAGTTGGATTCGACCACAGTTCTGGCACGCGCTTCCAACACCTTAGCAAAGTCTTTTGCAGAAAGAGTTAAAAGACACATGACCTTATAATTAGAGCAACCACTCTTATCCTTTTTCTTAAAAAGAGCACAGTCACCATACTTTGATTATCGCTAGTTGTGTTACCGCATTCCCATGCCACTCTAATGAGAGAGCCATTTTAGTCACCTGCTCTATAGTGGAACTATTCTCCGCCCTACTCAGTCTGACATTCAATTAATGTTCGAGATTGAGCAGATCCAAAAAGTGCTCGCTACATCTACGCAAGATGTCCTTCTCATCGGAAAAAAGTAAACCATCTTTGGATTTAACTCTTTCAATGATACTAAATTTCCTTGGTCTGAGACGGCGGATGGCGTGCTAGAACTCCTTTTTTGCAAATCTGTGATTTCGAGCTTGGTTTGGCTACGATGTCTCGTGCTGGACTCTTGTTGCTGGGTGAATTTGTGTGTACAGTGGCTTCATGCTGCTGTGGTTGTGGAATACATGTTGTATGTAACTTCTCCCGTCTAAGAATGGGCTGAATGTGTTCGCATTGAGTTCATTTCGGTCTCTGGTGCGTATGTGGACTTTCTTTTTGTTGGAATACTATGGACATTTCTGTTTCAATTTTTTTTTTCTTACATGTTTATGCATTTATTTTGTGAATTTTTATTTTTTTCTAATACTTTACAATAAGTAAATAATCTAATTTATACTTGTAACAATATTTTATAATTCAATCTGTGTTTTTATTTGCACATCTATGAACAATATAATACAGTTGTGGTAAAAAAAAAAGTTTCAAATGGGAGAAAATGACGTAACATTCTTTGGGGCGCCGAAAATAAACTTAATTTGTAATAATCTGGTAACACAATATTTGTAACATATTGTTCAAATCAAATATATTCCTAAGCCTAGACCAGAAAAGTTGTAAAATATGGAGGTGGTAACGTAGTGGTATAAAACAATGGATGAATCCGTGTACGTTGATATGTTGACCAACCTTATGCCGAGGAAAACATGGTCCTCATTTCAAAGCTTCAGCAGGACAATGATCCCGAGCATACTTCTAAATCTGTTCAAGAGTGGTTTTAAGGGAATAGTGTCTTTTTGCATGTCTATCACAATCCCCTGACGATTTGTGGAGAGAAATGAAAAAAAGGATGGGAGTCATACATCAGTTTGCCAAAAGCTGATAAGTTCAATGACTTCAAGATGGGTAGTAGTAATATCAGTGGAAATACTATTGTTTTCTTTGCAGAATCCTGGAACATTTGCTGTCTCAATTATTCTATTGAATTCCCTCGAAAGTGCGAATAGGAATTCCGTGGAGCCATTCTTATTAAATTCAAGGGGAATCCGATCATCTTTGGTGCTTTCCTCAACTTCACATTTGTAATTGCGCTTTGTACTGTAAATAGATTCAGGAAATAACCTCTGAAGCTCGTAAGGACGACAAAATGCCATTATTCCTACCGTTTGTAATCTTAGCAGCTTTCCAGAAGTTTGATGAAGATCTTGATGTGTTTCAGCACAGTGATAATTTGCTGTTCCAATTGCTTTCTCCTTACAATACAGAGTCGCTTAAAATCCCTGATTGCTTCCGCATAAAGTTTTTTAAAAATAAAAGTTTTGTATCTCCTTAGCAGCCTAAGTAGTCCAAATGATTTATTTCTAGCTGTCAGGCACTCACCAGCGCACTATTTCTGTTTACTAACTTCATTACGTCTCAGTTTTACGCTTGATTAATAATTAGTTGTTAATAATTTCTGTAAGATCCGCGATTTGTGGCATGGTGTTTTACTCCCTTAGTCTTGCAAGATCCGCATTTAAATTATTTTGATAAGAAGAGCGTAATCTGTTACTCCCAACTAACTTAGGCAGTAGACCCATTTGTTTAATGTAATCCGTATCCCTTCTGATATTGTTTATAAAATTTCTAACGGCATGTGGTCCGAAAACATTTCCGTAGCTATTTTGAAGTCATTTAGAATTGAGCTTCATCTTCCTGACACAAAACCATAATCAATAATTGAGCATGCCTTTCCACTGATAAAGGTAAATTCACAGCTTTAGTCACCTTTGCAGCTACTATTTCAAATCTTACAATCGAAAGCAGCAGCGATTTCAAGAATCTTGGCACCCTTCCCATCACAAACTTCGCATTTATTTAGACGTGCGAATTGAGTTTATGATTGTTTGTACAGATTCAATAATAAAATTGATTTGAAATATACCTATCATCGCGTTAAAGTCACCAACAAGTAGTAAGTCCATTGATTCTAAGGTCTGTAACGTGTCACAGAGTTTATTATAGTCCCGCTTCATTGGCTGCAGTTCAAGTAAATGGACAGTGTCATTAATTTTTGCATCCAAAACGTATGCTTCTGTTCGTCGATCTCATATTTTTTTGGAACGCATTAACTTGCATTAATATAAGTGCACTAAGATAAAAAAAAAAGAAAAAAAAACCAAGAAAGCGTTCAAGACAACGAAATTGTAATTTGACAATTCTTTATGATTGCTTCGAGTTAGTGTTGATTATAGGGTGACGTAAGACTGGCAAAATCATTACATTGCGAGAAATCCTACGGTAAAAGCATTTGAGTGATAAATCGAAATATTTTGAGGTGAAATAATTAAATTGTTGACAATTCAGTTAAGATAAGAAATGTACAGTGGTATGAAAAAGTTATATAATACATTCATGCAATATTCAATAATGTTTTGCAATAAGATGAAAGTAATAAAGAAACTAAACAGTTTCTTTCACCATCAATAAATTCAATACCACGCTCTCAAGGGATTTTCAATACCCTATTTGTTTAGTGGTCGTCGTAGGTCGGTGTTAGTGCGTTGGACTGCTGACCGAGCGGCGTGGGTTCAAGCCCCAGCCAGGAAAACACCAACAATTTTTCGCGGCACCATCTCTCGTCGGGGAATGACAAGCCTCCGGGAGTATAATCTGTCATGAAAAAGCTTCTCAGCTCGCCGTTCGGAGTCGGCAATAAATTGTAGGTCCCTTCCATTCGTGCAAACAATACAACACGCACAACATGAATGGTTGCGAGAAGCTAGGCCTTGGCTCATTCCGAGCTGTCGCGCCAGCTATTTATTTTTTTTTTTTTTTATTAGTTTAGTTCGCCACCGCTACCTCTTCCGTACGCATTAGTTCTTATTGCTGGAATCCACTTCAATTCGAACTATGCGTTACCTTCATTCATAAAGTTTTGTAGTGAAGATAAAATCGAACTATCACTGCAGAACATCACTATCATTTCTGTTCACCACATTTTAGTCCAAATGTTGAATCCCAAGTTAAAGGCTTATTCGAAATAAAAAGTTTGCCATCTTTCAGCTCAATAGAGAATTTTCTTAGCCAATGGATAGTGTCCATGCTAAAAACTCGAATCATTCAGGCAACACTAGGGAACAGCAGCACAACTAAGATGATTAGTAGGAGCACCCCACAAGGGGGAGTTATCTCCCCTTTGCTATGGCTTATGGCAATAAACAAAATTTTAGTGCGACTCGATAGGAAGGGATGTAAGGTGGTTTTGTATGCCGATGACGTGGTTATACTGGTATCAGGTAAAGGTGTGTAGGTGTTACAGGGGCACTGAGACCTTGTCCTAGCAATGCTCTAAGTGTGATCCTGCACCTAATGCCGCTTGACCTTCAGATAAATTTTAGGAAATGATTCCCTGCTGAATTCCCTACCAGAGAAGAATGGAAGAATGGAAATTTTATCAAAGACCATAATTTTGGTATATACATACACGGACAGGTCGAAGATGGATTGCAGAGTCGGCGCAGGTATCTTCTCTGGCCAACTGATTATATCAAAGTCTCTTCGTCTTCCAGACTCTGCTAGTGTTTTTCAGGCGGAGCTTCTCGCGATTCGCCAACAACCAAGGTTTAAACGAACTTCGTCGTTACCAGCGCACACCGACGTCTGCCTTCAAAAGAAGTTCCTTAACAAGCTCTTCATTTTTCTCATCCAAAATTCTTATCGTTGATGGCTGTAGATGAGTGCATTGAATAAACCTGCAGTTGAGCTAGGATGGCGCTCATTGTTCTTTAGCTGGCCTGGTGAGATTTCGAGTAGCCCTTTTTTACTCATTAAGTAAAGTTAGTTTTATTAAGAATGTTATTTATCGAGAATCGACTGTATCTCATAAAAGATTATTTGAGAGTGAAATTACTGAATGCAATGCCGACAGCAGCCCTAAGGAATATTTTCGGTTGTGCTTTACAATAGGCCACTATCACAAATAACCGGAATTAAATTTCTTTTGACTTGAAATTGCCTCAGAAATACGAAAATAAAAGTTATTTTGCGAGGACGCTATTATTAACAAAGTAATAAACAAATAAAGTCTCCGATGGACCAGTGACAAAAACACTTTTTCGAGTACAAAAACGGGAATAATTTGCTGTTTTACCGTCCTATTTGCCTAATAGCATAACTACAAAAGTAAGGAACGCTTAACATCTTAGAAAAATCGGCGAATCACAACTAAAAGTAATACTATAATAAATATTAGTTTTCGCTAAATAGACGCCTTCTGAACAACCGAAAATATGCATCAGTAATTAAAATCTCGGAAATAATTAAAAGTATCTAAAAGTATGCAACGGTTTGTCGGATCATCTTTAAATGCATGTGTATATATTTGAAATGCGGCCCCATATTTTCAAAACCCACAAGACTTGTCGCAACACTTACTTACTTGAGAAATGCGAGACTGATTCGAAGATTGAGAGATTGAATCAAATATAAACACTCCCGAAGTCTGCAGCATTGGAAATAATCTCGAAATGCACCGATTTCGCTATACGCTATTCGTGGGCTCGAACAAAGCTCAATACAAGTCCTTCCATTTTACCAGTTGGCGCAATTTGTATCTCAAATACTGAGCCAAAAGCTTCCATAATATCACTTAGCGTGTTAAGGGACTTACCCTTGACTTTATCGTGAGGAGTGCATCTTGTCTTATCGAGTTGTGCCTCAATGCGAATTTGAAGTTTTTTGTTGGAAGTATCCTGCATATCCAGGTAGTTATGGTTTGCTCAACTTCCTGATCATCTAGAGCAAATTTAATGGTCCCTAAAGCAAACTCAAAAATCTTACCTAACCTAGGCTTCATAAGTTAAGAATTGCTTAAAAGTCTTATTATCCCCGTCACATGTCATATCGTAACAGATGCTAGTAAGAGTACACTATCCATGTCGAATGAAGCACTACCCACTTAATGGTTTAAACTTATTTAAAGTGATACACCCTTCAGGGGTGTTTGGTATTTCTCATCGTTGCTCACTTTCCCCTATTTACAGTTATTTGCCATAAAATCTCATTCAACCTTCTGACGTTCGGAGCCGAAGAGAAATTTATTTCGAAATCAATTTTGATTGGGACCATTACAGGATTATGTGCCTATTAATTTCGAGCCAAATAACATGATTATTTAACGACCATCACTTTGATTCTACAATGATTTCCTGCAAATGGTTACAGAAAATTTATATTGATCATAAAGCCATACATACATACGTACATATGCATATGCAGTAGGAATGTATCTATGCATATATTTGGTTTGTACAAAAATGCAAACGAATAAACGAAATAAATACACGAAAATCCTTAATGTCTATCGAATTTGCATAACCTAATTTTTGGTGATCAAGGGATGCTGACCCAGTGTGCCCCCATTTGTCAATGTGCACTTGGTGTCCTTGGTGGTGGGGGTGAATGCGAATGCCGTTTAATTGCAAAAAGTTATTTCAACAATGCGGTAGTCGATGATGGTTTAATGGTGGTTCAATGGCGGTTCGATGCGAATAAAATTTTCAATAAAATAATAATGACGATCGCAACCGCTTGCATCAATGGTTGTGTTATTTTTCCTTGCTGCTGTTATTGATTCCATGCATTTATTGCATGCGATTATTTGTATACATATACCTATGTATGTGCGCAATCGTTTATTTTACAACATGAGTTCATTTTAAATAGAATAGAAGAGTTGTATGCCTCTCAATGATTGAAGACACTTTCTTTTAGCTCATTTTTACACTACATTAGGAAACCATTGATGTTACAGATACGCTAGATTGTACTAACAGAGAATTTAAAACATAATATTTATAAAAAAAGTTTTTAAGCCTGTGAGAAAGGAAAGGCAACTATTGTTGAAAGAACGCATAATTTTATCGCGGCAACAATTGGCAATAAATACATGATTGAATGATTGTCCGAAAACCTTAAAAAAGCACCTGTGAAAGCATTAGGTTAGGTAAGGTTTGTAGGCTGATGAGGGCTGCCTCATCACACTTAGGTCTATATAGACCCATTGTGATACCCATGATATTCCCTACTGCGGTTTTTTAATTCCTTGAGAAGCTCTGATGGCGATCCATCAGCTAGTTCGTTGATATAATCGAAGAAGAATTTGCCTAGGGTCCTATTTCTTATCTGGCAGAGGTATGGGCAGTGTCAGAGAAAATGAGCTGTGTCCTCATGGACTTCCTCATCACCGCATCCCCTGCATATATCGTCATCATTCAGGTGTAATTTCTTTGTGTGATATCTTAGCATGTTGGGGCCAGTAAGTACTCCCGCCAGCATTGACAGCGATCTCCTGTCTGTATGCCAGGTTTTTGCCTTGTCATATTCTGGCCACAACCTTCTTGATACTTTACAGGTGGTTAGAGATTTCCACGTGTTATGTTTTTTGTGCAATTTTCGCTCTTAGGTTGCAGAGTGGCGGTCTGACCGTACAGTCCGCTTGCTCTGGGGCTAGGGTTGAACCCTTTCTTGCCAGTTCGGTAGCTTTTTCATTGCCTGGTACTCCGCTGTGACCAGGGACCCAGCAGAGCGTAACATTGTGCTGCGTGCCAAGAACCTTAAGCTTTTCGCGACAACGCTTCACAAGCTTCGATGTTATCTGCGTAGCAGCTATTGCTTTAATGTTAGCCTGACTGTCAATGTCAATCGTAATATCCTCCCGTGATATTGTAAGCAGTTGGGCGGCTTCTGTCACTGCTATAACCTCCTCTTGGAAAACGCTGTTGTGAGTTGGGAGTCTTATGGAGCTGTTTAGTCCTAACTGTTCTGAAAAAGGCCTGCTCTTATACCTATATCCATTTTTGAGCCATCTGTGGAGATGGATTTGGATTCATTCAAAACCTCGTTATTTTGCCACTGTTCTCTGCTTGGGAAAACACATGAGAAAGGTTTCTCAAAGTCCAAGTCCGGGACAGTGTAATCCGGGCTGACATTTGCCCCCAGGTGATTGCTAAGTATCTCGGCATGCATTACTGACTTGCCGTTCAATGCCCTCGAAAAAGGATTCAAATAACTTAAGAACGCAGTTCATTTAGCAAACTCTTACATTTGTGACTATTAGGAAAAAGTCAGGTAAAATCTTTGTTTCCTACGTCCCTATACATGTCCCTATGTATGTAAATATATATGTATGTACCTTAAGAAATAGATTGTCAATAAATTCTCGCAAGAATATCAATTTTGCACAGAGCGTGCTACCAGAGTCTTGACTCCTTTTGTATGGCAAAATTTGTAGTAAAATCGCATTCCGACTTCCGATCCTAAATGTGGCTACTCTTGTAAAAACTCTACTTTAAAGCATGTGCGAAAGCACCTATTTTTAATCCATTCCCACGACTTTTACCATATAGCTTAGATGAAACTAGAGATGGAAATAACCGCCCCTTCATAATAAAGTTCCACACGTTATCGTTCCAAAAAAAATAACGTTCCAAATGCACGTTATTTTGTAACGAACGTTACTAGTTCCGAGAGATTTCGTGTGAAATAACTTGGAAAGTTTAACATGATTTTGGAACGACTTTACTCGTGCTATCTCTTCGTTCGTTCCAAATAACGTTATTTGCAAATTGCAACACAGTAGAGAAGTGGCTTTGGTGTGTTATGTGATTTTGGATTGTGGCGTCATTTTGGTGTGCGGTTTAATTCTTGTTTTTGTAGTTACTTATTTCCATTCACTCACTGGAAGATGGGGATGATTTGTAATAAACGGCGAGGATGCAACCATCACAGCGAGGATGGAATTTGCGATGCTGTGGAGATTTTTTTTTTGTATGGCGACATATGTACATATGTATGTATGTGCATTTTTACATATTTTCGTTGTTGGGATCCTAACTTTTGTTTTTTGCGTAGACACAAAAGGACAATCAGTGTGGTTTTGTTATGGAGGTACGAGTTATTGCACTATCGTATAACGTGACAGAACGTTCCTCTAAAATAACGTTACCAAAATAACGACCCACCTCTATATGAAACTTAAGTGTATCCAACAATAAGGGTGCCAGTTCAGTCTCAAGATGAAGACTCGCCTGATAAAATACCGAGTAAACTTTTCCACGGCTTCAAAAGAGCGGAAACCCCTTACTTGTACTGCATATATGTAAAAGCATGGAGGTTGCAGTTGCACGGCATACTTTTTGCTTCGCGGTTTGTGTGATGTTTTTATTATTTATAGAGCTTTCCCACATTACACAAATTCTGCCAATTTCATTTCAAGGTGGTTGGCCATATTCAGGTTTGTTATAATCCTCTGCACTCTCTAAAGATCATCATCTTTCACTTCGCCAAATTAACGGACAAATTCAGAGTTTCGCTTTAGTTTTTCCAGCCTGTTGATTATTAACTTCACAATGCTAGGTGTGCCTGCGAAAAAACGATGTTAAATTTTTTCGCACTCATGGAAGGGACCAACAATTTATTGCCGACTCCGTACGGCGAATTGAGAAGCCCTTTCACGACAGATTATACTCCCGGAGACTTGTCATTCTCCAACGAAAAGTGATACCGCGAAAAACGTTCGGTGGATATGGTTGGGTGTTGAATCCATCCCAGCCGCACGGTGTTAAAACGATTTCACCCTTTTCTACTCCTGATTTAGCCGCTCCGCTAAGGATATGCTAACGTCTGAAAAGTGAAGGTTCGCGGAGTACTTTGGTGGGACACTTCACGGGTTGAAGGATTTAACTTTTTTGTTCACCTGCTTTAGCCGCTCACGCCACTTCGTCGCTCCGCTAAGGGTGCAGGGAAATTACTACACGGGAATTTACTCCATCAAAAGTGGGAAATTACTCCACTTTTTGAATGTAGAGTAATTTTCCAATTAAAATGGGCAGAAAAATTACTTCGATCTTGGAATCCTCTAATCACAGACAATAGAATACACAGGCGTAGATTCTGGTCGATTTCGAAATTTACATCTTGTTTTGCCATGTGATGGCTTTGGTTATCACATATTTACATAAATAAGTCCACAATGCGTAAACTGTGGAATATCTATGGGGGCATGCTGCCCTCCTGCTTGGTATCACTGTTAGATTTAGGATAGGTGCTGCGTATGCATAGTTTCTTTAAATCCATGCGAACAACAAAGAACAGCGTTTGTGTAACGAATTTGTATGGGGAGCAGCATCCCTGGGTACATACATACGTCCATTAAAGACGTATGTCCCTGCGCCTTTTTCTAGTACATTTTCTTCACAACCCCCTTGATATGGGTATGAAATGAATGGATTTGAAAAGTAAAATACAATAAGTTATGTGACGTCATTTTAAACCCAATATAAGGGATGTCCCAAGATGACGGATTACCTTTTTCTTCACAACCTTCTTGATATAGGCATCAAATGAAAGGTTTCGACCATTATTTTTGTACAAAGATTATCGAAATACATATAAAAATCTTTTCTTAATTTCTAAAACAACTTGTGTAATTTGATCTGGTTCTCTCTGCTGAAAAAGAAATCTCACAGCATCTTATGTTTTATGCCAAGATTAGCTATTTTAACACTTCTTAACTTAACTTTTATTCAAAAACAGCTCAAACGCAACTCCAACGATATTCTTATTGATATGTTATAATGTAAACAACAAACTATCAAAATAGCTGTGAAAGTAGAAACAGAAATACCAGAAGTCGATTTCAAGCGTTGCTGCCGGAACACGCATTGTTACACTTTAAAGCCTCAAAGTAGGCAAAATGATTAAAATTGACCCTTAGTTTTTACATGATAGATATTGTACTACATTAGCAATAAAAACATACCAAAGCCAGAGTCCGGCAAACTGTAGCCCTTTTTTTTATGAACCAGAGAAAGCGTGAAAGCCTCGCTTCGGAGGTAACTCCAGTTAAGAGCCTTGTTTTTAAGACTGATAGAAAAAATTTTAATAATCGACAATTGTACTGAAAGCCGAATGTGCAATTGTACTGTAGGCAGAGAAAATATTCCTATCGAAACTGCCTAAAAAACCTCAAAATTTCGGAAATCCTGGAGATGCCGTACCCGAGCTAGCTCCTATCTAGGTGAGAAGTTAAAAATAATAAATACATGCTCTTTGTTAATTTACATAAGTATGTAAACTCGAAAAATCATAATAACTGTACTCTGCAATTTTTTTTTATTTTCTGGATTTTTTTTCCGCCTAGAAACCACTGTGCGCCGCACAGTTCCAAAATGCTAAGTTGCCCACGGCATATTACACTAACAGAAAACTATCATGCAACATAACACTTCATACAAAATATGCAATCCACGCACTCGACACAAATCGAAGCCTACACATTTCTCATACAACAAAACCCACAATTCCCTCAGTTCTCAGTATTTATTTTCCTTTTTGCCAAAAATCAATTTGTCCCAAAAGTCAACAAAAGGATGAAAAAGAAAACAATGAAATAAGTACCAATTACGCCGCAGAGATGCCTGGGGCAAATTATTCAGAGCAGAATTTTGCGAACTGCGTTCACGACCAAGAAGAATTTCGTAATTTATTTATACCATATAACAATAAATACTGGTTTAATAATGAACTATACAACTGCACTAAAAATTATATTTAAATTCCAAATTAATTTATACTTATTATTATGATGCTGGTGCAGTGAAAGTTCATCAAAGTATCATAAAAAGTTTTATCTTACATATATATTATTTTGAACATTTATTTTGTATTCTAAATCTTCCTTTTATCTTGCGCAAACGCCAACGAGCACGAACAATAACAAAGAAATCTATTTTTAACATATTGCAGAACTCTATTAACATTTTCCAAGCTATATACACACATATGTACATACATGGTTATGTACTCGTATGGTTAGTCCTTGAATCTAAGTCGATCGATGTTTTGACCAGCAGACTCAACAGCCTTCAACTATTCCTAGTATAGGATCCGGATATAGTTTAGGATCAGCATAGCGGTAAAAAAAAATTTTATAAACTTTGCTCGAATAAGATCGACCTATAGGTAGGAGCGAAACCACGGACTAAAAATTTGAAAATTACAACACACACAAACAGCAAAAACAATACTCCTGTATTGCATTATTTGTTGTACGTGTTTGTTGATTTTGCTTTCGAATTAGTGGAGATTCAATAATTCCAGAACTATTTCTCCCAATTGTATTCTAACGTTTACAAGTGGAAATGATTTAGGGCCCAGATACTGAAATCACAGCGTTAATTATAGTCGTATGGATGGTCGACGTTAGGCCAAGACATTTTCGTCAAATCTTCCACATAGAGGATAAACAATACTCTATATCCTGTGCACGGCATTTATTCAATAAGTTTAAATCTTCAGTGGCTTTTTTTCAAAACGCAAAGTTCTCTTTGTCGTGGAGTTAAGTGCGAAACTTATCAATAACACGCCGAATTGTACTTTTACTTGTCCAATTGTGAGCACAATAAAACGGATGACGCACTCTTTAACGTTGTCGTATTGAGCTTTAATTTTGGAAATAACAATTCCATAATTTGAAACAGTTATTGCGATCTAAGCCTTTCCATGATGGTTTGCAAAACTCACATTTGACAGTTTGACCCTTTTAAAAAAGAGCACTTTTTTAGGTATACGTGTATTTTAGTCCTTATAAGGTACATGAAGCATAAGTTTAGCTCAATCATGCACTTGGCAACAAATTAATCATCAAAGACTTTGAAGATAAACATGCGATGAGGCATGCTTGCTGGCTTTGTAATTGTCATATCCGGATTCGAGATTTTATCCGAGGATCTGACACTATTAGGATATGCCGAATATTGGATATTTGGACCTGGATCTTTATTCCAAGAGTAACACAAGTCAAAAAGATATCCAACAGGGAACACTTCAAATTTAATAATAAAGAGGCCACTGTTGTTAATGATATCAAAGTGAAGCTTCGACTACACAGTCAACGAAAATAGTCAACGCGATGACTCTTTGACTTCAAAACCACGTAGGAATGTACATATGTACATATCTTATAAAGGTAGTATTTGTGAATTGTGAAAATATTTGGATTTTTTTAATTTTAATTTCGACACAAGCAAAATGTCAATGACGGTGAATTTGATTGTACACCAGGGGGCACGATGGCGTCTCAGGAGTCGCCGCCTGCTTCATTTATTTTTCTTAATTTTTTGCTTTTGTTACAATTTACACATGGGATATAGGAAGTCGACGACCACTACGACGTTTTTAATTATCAATGTGAATTAAACTAAGTAATTAAATAGATGATTTCATATCCATACATATGAATGTGGCATTTTTTTTTTATGGTTTCTTGTATATTCTCTCTTGGATTCTCGCAACGTTTCCAGCAACAGTGGTGAAACTGTAACCGATACCACGAACCATTGGTTTACTTTTTTCAAGATGAAAAAGAAAAAATTACAATGACAACGCGTCCATGTTTTAATTCGAATTAACTTATAAGTTGTTTGTTTTATTAAGTAATGGAACTGAAAGGATTTGCCTTGCGTTTCAGCACCACAAGCCAATATGAAAGTATCCGCAACCATGATTTGTTTACTTTCTCCCCACAAGAATTTTGTTTTCATCAAATTTGCCCCGCTAATGCCAATAAATAATGGATCACCCTAGTGTACATAGTATATACGAAAAAATTTCCTTACAATTATTCTTAGCTTCGTCAAAGTTCACAGGCAACGCAATCCGCTAAAAAGGATCTATGTACTATTCCCAAGAAAACGTCTCCTTTCCATCCTTGTCACTGTCTGTCTGACTATCTACTCGTCTGTAACTGACTAAGTCCTTTCCTTTTCCATTTCGAATTTTTGTCGTTTGTCCTTCTGCTTCAATAAAACGACTCAGCCCGTTTTGCATTCGACACCGAATTGAACTTTCCAACTTGTTCAATGCTATAGCTGCGGCAGCACTATAAAGACAGAGGCAGAACTGGTGGCTTAAAATCTTACAAAAAAGATTGAAGCGTAGAGAAGTTTGTGGAAAACTTCTTTATCTCATTTGAGAAAGAAATGACTAGCGAATATTCATCGCTCTTTGCAATATTTGTTTATTCGGGGGAAATATTTTATGTACATATATACATACGATATCTTAAGAAGATGCTGAAGACAGAATGTTTTTTTTTTCGTGCTTTCAACATGAATTCTTTATCACTTCAAATGACAGAGACGCTAGACAGTCAGTCATCATCATCATCCACTGAATCTGACCTTTTCCCATGTTTGCATGATTAGTTTCGATGGACTGGGCTCCTTTTTTTTGCCAAAAGTTTATCTACGATAACGACTCAATTTGTTTTGCTGTTTTTCCCTGGATTTCCACTTGGCAAACTTCTACGGCAGGACCAAACGATAATAAATTTTTGCGGGTTTGGAAAACATCAGAGATACATGCACTCATACATATGTAAAACTAATTGAATTTCTTAGATACGAACTTTGATTTTAGCTGAAGTGGACTTTTTTACGTTTAACGATGCACATGAGACTCACATCTGTATGTACCCTGAACGGTAACCGATGAAAGGGATACAAGGTTCGATTGTGTTATTGGCTTTGTTTTGTATTACACATACATACATATGTATGTAGAAATTCATATATCGTACAGGAGGGTGAATATTGGAGTGGATTATAGTAATTCAGTTGTGATGACTGAATATATTTTTCTTTTTATGCATACATATACGATCGCTGGTTTACGGATTTTAGTTGGATAAGCAACCATAGTCCCATGAATTCCAAAAAGGGTATTAAAGATACATTTTGCATTAATCCATAATGAGACAAGGGTTATAGATACATAGATCACCTACATCGGATGTTTATACGAGATATTAAAAGGTGGAGCAAAGTGAAGAAGTCTAGCAAAGACCACATTGAAGTGGAAATTGAGACTTGTGAACTTTAAAAGAATTGTAAGCAACTTATTTTAAATAAGGGAAAACTAATTCTAAAACTACAGGGGGCCAATATCTAAAAGGTTTTCCAATAGGGAGGGGTAGATGTTAAAATTTAATAAAACAAGTTGTTTGTGGGATACCAACGATTTTTTTTTTGTTTTATTTGAAAATCCTATCAATGAAATTATGTGTGAAATACATATGACATCGTTCAAATGCCCGCCGCGGCTTCGCAGGGTGACGCGTATCCGAGAGGTCCAATTTTCGATGATTCTGGTATATCTGGCATACATATCATCATCCAATTAGGCCCAAAGGGATTGGTTACCATCGATTGTTGGTGATGGCAATGCCATCGTCGTTTTCGAAGAAGTACGGACCGATGTTGCCAATCAACAATCCACACCAAACAGTGACTTTCTGCGTATGCATTGCCACTTGGTGGACCTCGTGTGGAATGGCATCGTCCCAAATCCGGCAATTTTGCTAGTTGACGCACCCGTTCATCCAAATATGGACCTCGTCGCTGAAGATGGTTTCTTTGCTGAAATCGAGGTCCGCTTCCAACTGCTCCAGAACCCATTCATCGGACACATCGAACACTATTGGAAAGCCCTTGAGTTTCTCGCAACCAATAAAGTTCAAACAAGCCAGAAATGACTGCAATGCCCAATTTGACGTGTAAAGTGTCCCAATGTCCCAAGAGTAGTAAACATTTTTGGTCATTCGTCAAAGAATTCTGCCTCGCCACCAATTTCAACGCTCATTTCCAATGATATTCCAACATTCAACTCCCTCGACAAGGCCAATCTGCGTGCTGTGCACTTCGCAGCCAGCTCAACAGTCCCAGATTGTGACCTGCCTCCACCTGTACTAGAGGACGTCGAATTCTCCATGGAGCAAAGTATTGCAAGAGTATTGAAAAGTCTTAATATCCACAAATCTGCTGGTCCAGATGGTATTCCACCCCTAGTCCTGAAGACGTAAGCATTTCCATCTGTCCTGTTCCTCTGGTTTCTTTCCGAGTAGATGGAAAACTGCATTTGTCCAGCCCGTCCCTAAAAAAGCGAATCTTCTTCTTCCTCTAACTACCGACCCATTGTACTGACGCAGTGGTTTCCAACCTTTTCTACCATATACCCCACAGGTTGGAAACTAGTGCCCTATTGACTTACCAAATACGGAAGTGATGTTTCAGTAGGGTGCATGCACAAGTATACATACATAGGTGGGCGAAAGTGTGCCCAATAAATGAATTATTGGGCCCTTCTACATGTCTTGCAAGATCTATGAAGGCATATCCTTGGTAAATGTCATATACAGGATTATATCCAATGTACTGCGTGAACGGTTTAGCACCTTCTACAACACATTAACCGGGAAGTAGCAATGTGGCTAATGGCCCGCAGATCGACGATAAACCAAATCTTCACACCGAGGCGCATCCTGTAAAATGTCAGCGAATTTCAAGTCAAAGCTTACCAGACTTTCATCGATGTCAAAGTTGCATATACACATGTATCTGGTCATCGTATTGAGCGCTGCAAGACGATGGCTTCGGAAAAGAAATGTGATTTCTTGAAACACCCGCTAGGACAGACAGTGCACAGTGCAAGTGCGACACTGTTTTCAACACGTCTGCCCATCTGCCTTCAACATTTACACTTGTATTCTCTGCATCAAATATTCACAATATAAATTGTGTCCACGCCTCCACCTTACAGTCCCAGTTGGGAACCACTGCACTAACTCATCTTCGTTCTAAGGTTATGGAAACGTTAATAAATGGTCTTACTTACTTAAGATGGCGCTACATACCGGGGTGTCCTGGGCCTCAACCAACAAGTCTCTCCAGTCAGCTCGATCTTTAGCCAGCTGCCTCCAGTTTCGCACGCCAAGTTGATTGAGGTCCCCTTCCACTTGCGTGCGCCACCTGAGTCGCGGTCTTCCTCTACTGCGCCGTCCCTCGGGTGTGGATTCGAAGATTTTCCGGGCCGGAGCGCTGGTGTCCATCCGCTCTACATGACCCAGCCACCTCAGTCATTGGAGCTTTACTCTTCTGGCAAGGTCGATGCCGCCGTACAGCCCATACAGTTCGACGTTGTATCTCCTCCTCCATTCACCGTCTATGCAGACGGGACCGAAAATCATCCGAAGAATTTTCCTCTCGAAACAGCCAAGAGCGACCGCATCCGCATTTGACAAAGTCCATGCCTCTGCGCCATAGAGCAGGACTGGGACGATTAAAGACTTATAAAGGGTCACCTTAGTTGTACGAGAGAGGGTTTTGCTACTCAATTGCCTTCTTAGCCTAAAGAAACAGCGTTTGGCAAGAGTTATTCTTCGTTTAATCTCAGCGCTGGTGTCATTGTTTGAGTTTATAGTGAAATCGAGGTAGACAATGTATTTAACTACCTCAAAGTTATAACTGCCTGTCCGAGACGTCGATGTTGAGTGGCCTTTCTTGTTAACAGCATATATTTACTTCGTCTTGCCCTCATTGAACGCTAAGCCCACCTTCGCCGCCTCCGTCTCAATACTCACACACGCACCAGTGACATCATGCTGCGTTCTTTCTATTATGTCAATATCGTCGGCATATGCGAGTAATTGGACGGATTTTTGAAAGATTGTGCCCCTGGTGTTGGCGCGTGAGTTTTGCACAACTCTTTCAAGAACGATGTTGAAGAAGTCGCATGACAGCGGATCGCCTTGTCTAAATCCTTTTTTGACAACAAAGGTCTCGGCGAGGTCTTGACCGACTTTGATGGAGCAGGGGGCATTCTGCATAGTAATCCTGAACAATCGGACAAGTTTGACAGGTACGCCAAAACTAAACGTGGCTCTGTATAGCTCGTCTCTATAGATGCTGTCATAGGCGGCCTTAAAATCGATGAAGAGGTGGTGGGTATCGATTTGAAGTTCCTGGGTTTTTTCCAAGATCTGCCGCAGTGTGAATATTTGGTCGATGGTGGACTTTCCTGGCATGAGACCACATTGATATGGACCGATCAGGTTGTTGACGAACGGCTTCAGGCGTTCACACAACACGGCAGATAAGATCTTGTAAGCGATGTTAAGAAGACTGATGCCTCTGTAGTTGACGCAGTTGAGAGGGTCTCCTTTCTTGAGGATCGGGCAAACAATGCTGAGGTTCCATTCATCGGGCATACTTTCCTCCGACCATATTTTACACATGAGTTGGTGCATGCTCCTTACCAAGTCATCGCCTGCTGCTTTGAACAGCTCGGCAGTTAGGCCATCCGGGACTAATATCCCGGGGATTTGTCCCAGTTTTCACCATTTTAGGGACCAACAATTTCCTACTTGCTAATGAGTAGCAAGTTTGTAGAAGTTTATATACATACTTAGGTACGTATGTAAATACATATGTTTCAATTTATTGAGCGTATTCAAATTTCGTCCTGCTTTCAGACTTCAGACTTTAAACATAGCCTTCGATATTGAGTTCAGAGAATATATCCCAATGCTTTCAGTGCGTGAAGGAATTGCGAGTTTTTAAAATATACATAGTTATCTTCTCGAAAATTATGAACTGAAGTCTCATTTTCGACAAAACGAAATATTCCGATGTGGTAACTAGATAATTCGACTTTGAATCTATGTCCCATTGAAGTGGGACAAAAGCCAATAATGAACTTGTGCCCTAACACCTCACGCAGTACGTTGCATAAAATCTTATATGCGACATTTAACAGGAATATGCCTTAATAGTTGCTAAAAAGACATAGGATCGCCTTTTTTCTAAATGGAGCACATGGAGGTGATATTCCAGTCATCGGAGATATTTTAGTTAGTTAGAGTGGTCCCCAAAGAAGAGGTACACTTAGCCCAAAAAAAATGGTCCATTGTGATACCACTGAGATTGACCCCTACTTACTCCTGAAACCATTTTAATTTCCTAACGTAGCTGCTTATATCGGCTGTGCTGGTAAAGTTCAGATCATTTAGATTTTAGATCATAATGGAAGTATTCGCCTAAGACCGCGACACGTGCAGAGAAAGTGTACTGTAGACCCTTCCTCGTCCTCGTCTCTGCATCTCCTGCAGAAATCTTTCCGTGCTACATCTAAGCGTTGAGCATGCACGCCCAGTTCCCGCACAGTTTCCTTGAACGTCGCAGTGACCAGGGACGCAACAGAGTGTGATGTTATAGTGATTAGCGATCTCGTTGAGAGACACGTGTCAGTCTTTCACTGCCCACCTAAACTCGGTGATTTGGTACATTCACCATACAAAAACATCACCTCCACATTTAAAGAGCTCTCTTTGTTCTTCAGTTTTTGATAGCTTTGCCTCTTTATACTAGGAGGGGGGATTATTTTTTCGATGACTGGATTTTTGATGTCTCTTTCTTTATCCGTCTCTCAACATTATAAACATTTAGAAGAAGCTGGAAATGCTGCTTAAAAGCATCTACAATTCTCTGCTTATCAGTTATCTTCACTTTGAAGCGCTTGAGTTCCGGCATTGAAGCCAGCTGCCAGTTGCTTTGCCTTCCTGTAGAACTACTAGTTGTTGCTTCTATTGCCCGATTCTGCAATTTCCTTAAGTTGGGAGACTGCGTATGCTGGATCGCCGGACATAAATAACTCCGACGGAACCGCCGGAAACTGACTAAGGCGTAGAGCTTTGATATGGAACCATTTGCTCACGCTACTACAGGATTGGGACTTGCTATGTACCTCTCTAGTTTTCCTAGCTTTCTGCCTTAGTCGAGAACCTGCTTGGCATGGCAATGCTGCTGATATGACAACGTACCAGCATACAAAGATATGTCAGCGGATAAAATTGCTGGGAAAGATGCACAATAAAAAATTTGTCTGCACCTGCTGTACGAATTTTCGTGTTGATATCAGTAAACTACTCAGATTTCTGTCCTTTTCTATGTGGATTCCAAACTAGGCGACCCCACTCCACAAAAAATAAACTTTGAACTGTATTATGAACCCTCTAAGTAAATCGTAGGACACCCTTAAAACCTAAGGGTATCCTTAGCTGACCCGGTTGCTGAGTGCCCACACCGCTTGTGCCCTTCTCTTGATCAAAGATGCTCCTTTATATTACTGTCCTCATCCTGCGACTACTCAATTGAAAGAAAATTCAGTTTTGTTTTTATTTTTTCATGGAACTTAACTACGCTATCATCAAAGCATTGTATCCAAAATAACGTGGCTTCCCACGAAAGGAATATTACAAACCCAAAATTCGGCTTGGACAAACCCATTCCACATTAAAATCTTTAAGGCGTATGCATATCCGACATCAAATATTCAACTTAATTATAAAAGTATTGCTATTTGAAAACTTTCCAACCGTCTCCACCTCTTTTTAATTTTCAAACCAGAAAAGTTCCAAAGTACCAGTCCGAAAAAAGACAAAACTACCCCTCGAAGTATAAAAAATAATTAAAACTTTGGTCAACATTTATCTTTCGGATTGAGTATTAACATTCCTCCCAATTATTCTACAAAACTGAAAAACAAAAAGAAAAACCAGAACGATAACCGTAGAGGCAAACTCTCAATTGGCTTTAATCTCATTTCGCGAGATTTTCAGTTTTTTTTTTCCTGTCCCCTCTATACTTTTCTGTTTCAGCAATTTTGTAATGAAGACACCAAAAATCCCTTTAGTCCAATGTAAGCCTAAAACATAAAATAAAACTAAACAAACAAGGTCCAAAGAATAAACAACACAGGAAAAGCCAAAAGACAAACAAAAGAAAAAAATTGCAGAAAAAAATGTCAACCCTCTCGCAATGGTGGCGGTGATGATGCGATGACGACTCTTATCCGAGAACATTAAACTTTTCTAATTGTATTTTAATTATAGCTATAAAGAGTTTATCAAACACAGGCAACGAATTGCGAAATTCACATTGAAGAAGCAAACAAAATTTGAGGAAATCTAAAGCCGGCGAGTGCCGAAAGGATACTATCATACTTGTGCTGTGCTCAGTCGTCTGCTGAAATATCCAACAGCTGCAAATAGCATTTGTCAAGTCAAAGCAGAGCGATACTAACTTTTTGAAAGTCCTACTTTCACTTGTGTTTATTGTTATTATTGCACACGCTTATGCTGGGGCGGTGGATGCTTTTATCCTCGGTCAGGGGTTTTGTGTGTCGTTTTCCCTTCAAAGACTCGTCAATC
The DNA here is from genome assembly GCA_917880715.2 of Matsumyia berberina. Classification (NCBI taxonomy): domain Eukaryota; kingdom Metazoa; phylum Arthropoda; class Insecta; order Diptera; family Syrphidae; genus Matsumyia; species Matsumyia berberina. The sequence continues at coordinate 95,348,587 of OU862870.1, forward strand.
GTTGGCAGTGGTACTCTTGGTTTGTTATCATGATGAAGTATACGAAATATATTCTCCCCGCCTCCTCTGTAGGTCTCTGCGAAAGTTTTTTGAATATATTTTAGCAGGTTGAAGTGGTACTTGTCCTCACACAGAACTGAGGACCACACACATTCTGCTTATACAAAATTTCCAACTAACTATCATTCTGTTGGATCGTTAACAGTTCAGCTCGTTTGAAGTTGCTGTTGGTAGGTTTTCTGGTTCAGATAAATAGAACTCATAGTGGTTTAGCTGTATGGGCTTTACGTAGCCATCGCCTTCTTCAACAGCTCGTTTGGGTGAAGGTTGTATGGGAGATTGTATCATGTGTTTTCCAGTTGTTAGATTTTATTCAATGCAGCAAATTCAGCAAAAGGAAAAATGAGAGCAGTTAGATGAGGTGGTGGGTGAAAAACACAAGGGCTTTTGTAATTTTGGGAAAGTAGGTCCACAAATGACGACGACTTTAATTTGATTCAGTATTTTTTGCTGAAATATTGTTTTGAGCCTTAAAGAGATTCACCAATTCACAACATAATGTGTTTTTGCAAGTGCGCTTGCCGGGTGAATTTCTTTACCAATATAAACAGTAAATGCAAATTCTTACAGTAACAGGCCTTAACCATTTCAATACTATATATTTAAAAAGAACCGTTCTGGGAATGTTAAATATAATATTGGATAGAGACACATCTTTAATGGAATAGATGCAAGTGCAAAACTCGGAGGCACAACTCAGCTAGCTAAGCTCACAAACTGTGATCCACATAGAGAAGGAGCTTGAAAAGGATGTAGAACTATTTGGTTTGCAGCATGGAGTCAATGCTCATGTTGGGGAAACCACATTACTATTGGAAAATCAGCTGAAAGATACCTGCCAAGACATAAAATCGGCCTAAACTACATAGTTGTTGATGAAATCGAGTGCGAAAGAAAATGAGCTGACGGGGTTTTTTCTGCTGTGCCACAACTTGAGCTTATTTCTCAACGTCTGATCTACAGTAAACAACCAGTTACCCCTTTTACATAAGATTTTCTCCGCTAAGCCTAGATCATGCAGCGATACTGCCATTCCCGATGCCATTTCATTTTGAAGTTCTCTGAAAAGAGAGAGAAGCAAATTTTGATTAGAGTCGTTCGCCTACTATCGCAGAAACAAGAACCTACTTTCCAACTACGGGCTTTGATTTATTAAACAACTATCCAGCGTCATACCCGTTTCCCAATGCCAGTGTAAAAGCGAGGCGGTAAAAGCCACTAAGTGGTCCAATGGTGTTGGCGAAGAAAAACTCTATAAAAGCGAAAAGGATGAACCGAATTTGATAAAAATTAAAATTTCATACGTGAAATTAGTGAGAGAACTTCTTATCATGATCCCATCAAAAATAACAAAAGTTCTCATTGCAAATATTAGCCATAAAAATTTATAAGATACCAGCGGCTAAGTTTTTGCAGAACTTTACTAGAGAAGTAAAACAAATCAGTAAGTTGGAGCTTTAAACTAACTAGACTCTGCGTACCGGAGTGTTAGTGTCCATTTTCCCCACATGTCCTAACTATCTCAAACGTCTAGTACGCAATCTTCTGACTAGCGCGGTTGAGAGGGTCTCATTTTTTGTGGATCGGGCAAACGATGCTGAGATTCTATTCATCAGGCATATACTCATCTGACCAAACCTTATAAATGAGTTGGTGTACGGTCTCTACTAGGTCATTTTCAACTATTTTAAATTACTTCGGCCGGAAGGCCGTCGGTTCCAGCAGCAATCCGCACTTCGTTTTGATTAGATGGACGGAAATGTTGGCTGTCTTCGTCTAGGTTGAATAATTCGATCTGCCTGACAGCGGGATGTTTGTCTTCATCATCATTATACAGTCTGCAGAAGTAGTTTTACCAAATGCTCAGACCCGACTGTAACTTTACAACGAGGTTTCCTTTTTCATCCCTAAAGGTTTCCGTACGGGTTCTGCTTCCTTCCAGCACGAAAGTTTCGGACATCCAGAACACTCGAGGTATGTCTTGCTTCGATCGCAATGTGATCAATTTGATTGACTCTTTGATGATCAGGAGACCGCCATGTGCCCTTATGAATATTGAGATGAGGAAACCGCGTGCTTGTTATAGTGATGTTTCGTCCTGCAGCTAATTCAATTAGCCTAAGTCAATTAGTCTTGCCTTAGTCTGCCTCCAACGACGAATCCACACCCAAATAAAGGCTGCTTTTGTTCCCGGTAGCAATGGCCGTAATATCGCGGCTTTTCATCCTATCTTTGCCCGGTTCAGATCACCGCACTTCTTGGATGGCGGTGATATCTGCTTTGCAGCGGTCTAAGGCCTCCTCTAATTGTTCGGCTGCATGCGGTCTGTTAAGGGACCTAATGTTCCACATGCAGTTCCGAAATTCGTTGTACTTAATTATCATGGGTCGCTATCAGTAAATCCGTCCATATCCGAGGCTCGTTGTTGCTTCGTTACAATTATAGTTTTCCATGGCGGAGCCGTCAACTGCCCCTTCAGATCCCACTAATAACCTTCCATAGAGGTTGAAACCCTACTTTCGGTTAAGGTACCAGGCACCCAACGTTCGCCCCGAGGAGGTGACAGTAGGAGTTGATAGACAGAGGTTGGTTTAAGAAAACCTGTTGACGCTTGTGTACTCTTGAATGCGCATATCTGTCCTTTAAACACCATTCACGCGCTTGTCTCAGTTTAATTGTTAACGGTTGAGGGTTTTTACTTTACCCCTTGCCTCTGAATCAGTCGTAGCTCAGGTACTTCGAGAAGCCAAAGTTCATGTGAGATGAGTGCATGGCTCACAAGGAAGTTATTGGGGCTCTAAACAAGACGCTCCATTACATTAGGGACCGCATTTAACTTACGGGTGAAATTACAGTGGTTTTGGCCTTTGACTCCAGACAATTTGCCACGTAGGACATTTGCTGGTGAAGTTGAAGTCTCAAGTCATCCGTCTTATGAGCGTGACTTAAGGGTAGAGATGATTTCTAACTTATAACTTGATATTGGTGATGAAAAGATTTTGAAAAATGAGGGAAGTACAAATATTCCAAGTAATCCTCGCGATGTTATTAGAGATCTTATTACTTCGACTCGAAGAATGTATCCCAACATTCATCACGTTGGAGTGGATTGCGCTTCATTGTTGAGGGAAACGACACAGCCAACACCATCAACAACTTTCTGCTGGAGAAGCTGCCAAATAAGGATATGAAGTTTTAATCTGTGGACTCGGTAATAAAAGTCGAGGAGGTAAATTACCCTGTGGCCTGTGGAGTTCTTGCATGCCCCTCGATCCACCAGGAAGACCATATCACGTCCCGTACCTCAAAATTGAGGTTCTAAAACCCCTAAAGCCTCCAACTATGCAATTTCATCAGGCTTCAGGTGAAAAGATAAGAAGAACGGAATCAAAGCCAAAATTTTCACAGGCATCAACCAGGGAAAACCGCCTTTATCACCCGAATTCCTCTGATCCCATCGTACTACCACTCTGTAATTTCCCGTTAAGATTTGCTACGCAAAGGCCATCATAGGAACAAAGATTGAAAGGATCTGCTGCGATCCCATACCCAATTGTATGTGGAGTGCTCAGAGTCAGTTTACCTGACAGAATGATCATCCTCCAGCCCGAAAGAAAAATCCGGAATGTTGTTTACAGGGAGGTCGTTTATACTTACTCATCAATGTTTTCAAATCCAGAGAAGGATATAGGGTATAATGTGACGTCTTTCCTCGTGGACGTAGTCGCGGGTATCAGGTAGTACATGATAATATTAATAATGTGTTCGCTGTTGCTCAGTGGTTAGTGCGGTGAGCTGGTTTTCCTGTAAACGATTATGAATTTATGTTACTTCGTAAACACGTGCTAGCGAAAGCCATCAATTGCTCTCCCACTCTCCCACTCGTTCACGATCTTCGCTTCGTCTGCACTCGAAATTTTCAGCACGTGATGTAGATAGTTTCATCATCATCATCATCTTCCAATAGCCCGCTTATCCACTATGAGGGTCGTGGGTTTAGAGAGCTTAAGTGGACTCTCCACTTTTGCCGATCTTCCGCCATCGACTCTAACTCATCAGGGGCTATCTTCATACGTCTTGGAAACCGAGTTGGGGACATGCGTTTGACGTGCCCAAACCATTGAAGTATGGACCTTTCCGCACGAAGAAGTAGTTGCTCGACATTGAGTGCCTCGCCTACTCTGGTGTTCCTTACCCGATCTCGGTGAGTCACCCCAGCAAAACAGCGAAGAAGTCTCATTTCGGCAGCTTGTATCCGCGATCTTATATTTTTGGTTATTACCCAAACCTCATGACCATAGGTGAGGGTCGGAACAAACACTCTATTAAAGACCGACAACTTAGCTTCGATGCCTAGTTCGGCTCTTATGATAACAGACTGACCAAGCTGTCCCAAAATTGCTCCAGCCTGACTAATCCTACAGAATAACAAAGTATTTCTCCTACCATCACTCTTGAATAGGTGTTCCTTACCCGATCTCGGCGAGTCACCCCAGCAATACAACAAAGAAATCTTATTTCGGGAGCTTTTATCCGCGATCTCATTATTTCGGTCATTACCCAAACCCCGTGACCATAGGTGAGGGTCGGAACAAACACTAAATTGAAGACCGATAACTTAGCTCCGATGCCAAGTTCAGCCCTCGTAATAACAGATTGACCAAGTTGTCTCACAATTGCTCCTACCATCACTCGTGGATAGAACCGCGAGATACTTAAACTTCTCCACCTGTTTCAATGGGACTTCTCTAACATGCAAAGTGCATTGAACAGGTGTTCTAGAAATTACCATTACCTCTGATTTGTTCACGTTTACCCTCATCCCAGCTTCAACATAGAGGGCGACGAACCTATCTAGTGCGCGCTGAAGTTCGGTCTGGATGAACGTAAGGATGACCAAGTCATCAGCGAAAAGCAGATAACTTATCCTTAAGTCTCGCAATTCAAACCGTTCCTCACCAAGGCTGCGCTGTAACATCCAATCCATATGCACTATGAAAAGGAGAGGTGACAGAACGCACCCCTGGCGAAGTCCAAGGCCCACAGTGAAAGGTGTCGACCTAACGCCGTTCACCTGAACACAGCTCTTACAGTTAGTGTACAGAGATTGAATGGCCCTCAGAAGAGAACCGTCAATCCCGTACTCCTGTAATACACTTCAGAGTTTACCTCGAGGGACCCGATCATATGCTCTCTCAAAATCCACAAAACAACTGTAGATAAGTTTGGCATACTTCCAGGTCTTCTCAAGTACCATTCTGAGAGTGAACAGCTGGTCGATTGTGCCTCTACCTGGAAGAAAGCCGCACTGCTCATCGCTCAAACGGGACTCGACCACAGCTCTGGAACGCGTTTCCAACACCTTTGAAAAGACTTTTCCGGGTAGACTTAATGATGTTAGATGTTAGATGTTAGAAATTGGGGTGTGTATTTGTGTGTGTGCACTGCGACCTATTTAGATCTATTGTGCTCCCCCATACTCCCGCCCCAGTGCCCGTGTTTGTTTTGGAGCCGTCGGTGTACCATTTAATGGCGTTGTGCTCAAATTGGTACACCCTGCGTTCCATTCTCTTTTACTGCTCAGTTCTATGTTGAAATTCTTTTCAAAGCAGTATTTCTTGATTGTGTCGTCTCTAGGCCAGTCTAATAGTGGGACTGTTTTGGAGAGGGAGTCTCGCTCTTTGCTTGCGATGCTTTTGCCCCTCCCCACTCCTTCTTTAACAATTCTTAGGATTGTTTCCTTTGCGACCCTTTCCAGCACAATGTGAAGGGGGGTGAGCCCCAGAATCACCTCTATTGCGGCGGTGGGATAGCTTCTCATCGCTCCTGTGATGCAGATGCATGCCAATCTCTGCAGTTTTTCCAGGGCTCTCTTTGCTGTGCTTAGCTTGGTTCGTCATGCCCAGGCTACTGCCCCATATGTTATGATGGGTCTGACCATCATGATGTACATCCACCTCAGCATAGCTGGTTTACATCCCCAGGATTTTCCCGAGATACGCCTGCATATCATGAGTGCTCGGGTGGCTTTGCACACTACCGACTCCATGTGGCCCTTCCATAGAAGTTTACTATCTAGTGTTATGCCTAGATATTTGACCTGTTGTTGAATGTCAATTTTGGTTCCACCTAGTAAGATCGGTTGCATGTGTCTGAGTTGCCTTCTCCTAGTGAATGGTACTATCGTGGTTTTTGTGGGATTAATTTTGAGTCCCACTGATACACACCTTTCTTGAGTTACTCGTAATCCTCTTTGGATTATACTGCTGAGGGTGTCTTCAAATGTTCCCCTAGCTATGATCACTATATCGTCCGCATAGCCTTGGCAGTCTATGCCGATTCCCTCTAGCTTTTGCAGGAGCTCGTCAACCACCAGACTCCACATTAATGGGGATAAAACTGCTCCCTGTGGACACCCTCTAGTTGTGTTTACTGTGATGGTCTTAGGCCCCACCACAGTTTCGGCTGTCCTGGTTCTCAGCATCTCACGCATCCAGTTGGAAATTGTGGGGTTTACTCCTTTCCTTTCAAGGGCCTCTCCGATTGCCTCATGCGAGGTATTGTCGAAGGTTCCTTCGATGTCTAGGAAAGCACAGATGACTGTTTCTTTGTGGTCCAATGCATCCTTGATTAGACTAGTTAGCTGGTATAGTGCGGTTTCCATGGATTTCCCAGCTTGATACGCATGTTGCCTGCAGTGGAGAGGTATTCTCTCCAGCACAGTTGTCCTCAGGTAGTTGTCTATGACCTTTTCCATTGTTTTCAATGTGAATGAGGTCAGGCTTATTGGTCTAAAGGATTTCGGTGAGGTGGTGTCTTTCTTTCCCACCTTTGGAATGAAAATTACCTTAGCTCTTCTCCATGTACTCGGTATGTACCCGAGGGCTAGACTGCTCCTTATTACTCCGAGGAGGTATGGCATAATTGTACCTTGCCCTCTCTGTAGGAGAGCGGGGAATATGTCATCTGCTCCTGGTGCCTTGTATGGCTGAAAGGTATTTAATGCCCAATTCAGTCTTTGTTCTGTGCAGACATTTGCTGCTACCTTCCAGTCTTCCCTGTTTGGTCTACTGGTGATATCAGTTGGGCGTGAGGGGTTCAGTATTGAGCTTCCCGGGAAGTGAGTTTCCAGTAAGAGCAGTGCTCTTTGCTCCTCATTCGCGGTGTGGCTTCCATCCTGCCTTTTCAGTGACCAGGTTGCATCCGATTTGTCCCTGGACAGCGCCTTGTGTAGCCTGGCCGCCGCAAATGTAGATGCAATGGTCTCGCAGAAAGCTCTGAAGTTGTTCCTTTTCGCTTTCCGTATCTCCTTATTGTACTCGGTTAGAGTTACTTTGTATCTCTGCCAGTCTCCGTCGCTTTTGGCTCTATTAAAGAGCTTGCGAGCTTTGGATCTCAGGGCGCCTAGTGTCATATTCCACCATGGCGCGTCCTTTTGTGCTCTCGGGGTGGATGGAGGGCAACTGGTTTCGTATGCCTGCACCATCGCCCTGTTGAGCTTCTCTAAGTTCTGTTCTAGTTCAAGAGGGTGTCCCGCCCCCCTTTTCACACTGCCGTTGGTTAAATTCCACTCTAGTGTATTTTTGTATAACTCCCAGTCGGTTTTGCGCGGGTTTCTCCTGGAGGTACCTTCTCCAACATTGCCTACTATATCGAACCTTATTATTCTGTGGTTCGACATCGACGGTTCGTCTGAGACTCTCCAGCCACCTATCCAGTCCCTACAGCTACTACTACTAAGAGTTATATCAAGAACCTCTTCTCTAACCCTGGTTACGAACGTGGGGGTATTCCCCCTATTTAGGATTTCTAAATTTTCTTTTATAATATATTCTAAAAGGTACTCACCCCTTTCGTTGGTATCTGTGCTACCCCATTCCGTGCAGTGGGCGTTAGCGTCACAGCCCAGAATTAGGGGTATTTTGCTGCTCCTGCAGTGCTCCACCAGCCCTTGGAGACCTCTAAAGGCGGTATTGTCCCGTCTCCAGCGAAGTAGGCTGAGGCGATTACGCAGCTGCGGTCGATGCCCTCTATGTTAAGGGTGGCCTGTATGGCCGTGAGGTCCCGCGTTATGTACTCTGAAAGACAAATAAAGTTAATATCTTTTCTTATTAGGATGCAAGTTCTGGGAGAGGCCTGCCTGTCGTCCCAAATCACCTTCGCATTCTTACTCATCAGTCCTCTAATTTGGCCCCTGTAGACCCAGGGTTCTTGAATCAGCACAAGCCCTAGGTGTTCTTTAATAAACAACCTCGCTATGACGGCTGATGCCGCCTTAGCGTGGTGAATATTGGCCTGTGCGACGTGGATGCCAGTTCTAGCATCCATGGTGGGACTGCTGGTTTTGCTGAGGAGTCTGTGCCCCCTCTAGCTCCTCCTCCTCTGTCAGAGGATCCACTTGGAGATCCTTTATATCGAGGGTGGCGAGGTCCATACCCTCAAGCTCTTCCTCGATATGGATCTCCTCGTCTTCCTCCTGGGGTGCGGTATCGTTAGCCACCACCTTCTCTACTATCATAGGTACAGGGTCGGGTTGGGGAGCCGCTGAAGATGTAGATGGTTCTTCTCCCTGGGCATTGCCGGGTTCTTGCTTCCTCAGTGTGGACTTTAGGAATTTCACTTCCCACACACGCCGTGAGTTCCACCCCCTTCCACGCGCTCAATTTTCCGGCAGTCAATAGGAGCCATTTTGCCGTTTGCTCATTCTCGCAATCCACCAGTAGCAAGCCTGGTCACCACCCGAGGGCTACTTCCTCTACTATGGCATCCTCTAGCTTGGTCAGCTCTTCCGCACTTAAGTTGTCTGCGGGTATTTCTTCGGGAGGACTGCCACTCGCGTGTTTTTTAGTGCTCCCGCATAACTGTGGTCGGTGCTGATGCCCGTCTTTCTTCTCTTGACGGGTGGGGCGGTGCTAGGTCCCGCTGCACCTTTGGGATCGATTTTTGCCCGCTTCACATCCTCTTTCTCTGGAGGGGTTATGGCGTCCCTCCCCCCCTTGTTCCCCTCTTTGTTTGGGGTTGGGGTCAGCTCCTTATTTGGTGCCCTCCTATCTTCCGCCTTTCTCCTAGCTTCTTCAGGCTTAAAGCCTTGAGCCAGGAATCTTAGGTACCATTTAGCACCCGCACCGCTGAGACCTTTCCTCAGCGGGTCATCGAGTGCGCCTGGTTTCCCTAGAGCCGGTAGGATTGGAGGTTTCCGAGGCCTTCTTACCCTTCGCCTGTCATCCTTCTCTGATTCCTTTTTGGCCGGTTGGGAGGTATTCTCCCTTTTCTCAGTGGATTTGGACACAGGTTTGGTCAGAGGTTTCCTCTGGCTCTCCCTATTCGCCCAATCCTTGTCTCGGCCTTGTGTTGGTCTAGAAGTGTTCTCCTACGGCTAGTACCTGGTCTGCCGTCATTTTCTCCCTGGCGATCTCTCTCCAATCGATCAGCCAGTTCTGTCGCGGTAACATCCCGCATAAGTTTAAAATGTTTTTCTTTGTTTTTCATGTGTGGTCCCACAAGTAGCTAGGGAAATAAAAGTCCACCACATCAGAGCCCCGCTTGATGTGGTAAAACCATAATTACTCTCCGATTTGGCTCGGTTTCGGAGAGGCTCCGTTCAAATACAGCCGGTTAACCCCTGCCTGCAAACCATCCAATGGGCACGGTCTCGCGTAACACCCTGGATTAGGGGGTGTAGTTGCTGATTTGTTGCTATTCAGCCATGTACGCTTCGGGGAGCTGGCTCCCGCGCGGGCTGAGTGAATGAGCAACTATCAGCAACTACAGTAAGGGTTGGTTCGCGATGGGCTTTTACAGTGGAATTATTTTCCTTCATCACTGCTATCACCTCATTCACCGCAGAAGCACAGTGATAAAGTTCTTTCGCTGTGCGGTGCTGCGGCTCCCCCTATCCACCACCCGGAGACGCGCCTGGTAGGGAACCCACCCCCCAGGGGGTAGACTTAATAGAGATATACCCCCATAATTGGAGCAATCCCTCTTATCCCCTTTCTTAAAAAGACAATCACCCCAGTTTGCCAATCGCTAGGTGTTTCACCGCATTCCCAGGCCACTTTAATGACAAGAGAGAGAGCCATTCCACTCCCTCTTTACCCAAAGCCTTGAGCATTTCTGGCCGGATTTCATCCACACCAGCAGATTTGCCGACTTTTAGCGCTTTAATCGCCAAAGTCACCTCCTCTACGGTGGGACTATTCTCCGCCCTACACAGAACCATGGGTCTGTCATCCTCAGTGCCCTGTTCGGGATTGAGCAGCTCCGAAAAGAGCTCGCTTCATCTGCGCAAGATGGCCTTCTCATCGGAAAGAAGTAAACCATCTTTGGATTTGACTCCTTCGATGATATTGAACTTCCTTTCTCTGATACGGCAGATGGTCTGCCAGAACACCTTGTTTGCAGATCTGTGATCACAGTCCAATTTCTCACCGAACTCCTTCCAAGACTGCTCCATGTACCGGTTTCGAGAAGTTAAATCCCCCAAGTGTATCCACACCTTGAAGGCTTTCTTCTTCTCTCTGATGGCTTCTTCAACTCCGGGTGTTTCAATCCACGCAGTTCTTTTCTCACCACCAGCCGCCACACCGAGCCGCTTCACTCCGCAAACATCTCCTGCGGAGGCAATGACTGCTCTTAAAAACAACCGCCATTCTTCCTCTACATTTGAATTTGTTTCCAAACCTTTCGGATACCTGTCCTGCAAACTCCTCCCATAACTCATCGTTCTGTAAACTCTCTTACCGTATACGTGTCACCAGCCTTGGTTTACGCTTTGGAGGAAAGGTACTTTATCGTTAAGATACAATTTGCACAACACTAGGTGATGATCAGTTGACAGTTCAGTCTCACAACACGAACGTCACAAACCATCCTTTTAACACACGATGGTACCACGAAAAAGTCTTTCAGCGATTTATGCTGAAGACTCCGACGGTACCATGTGTATTTATTGGTGTTTTTGTGCGGAAAGAAGGTGTTCATAATGGACATGCCATTTGCACAGCAAAAGTCCAACAACTTCTCTCCGTTCGCATTCTGATCGGGGTCACCGTTCCTCCCAATCACACTTCCCCATGTCATTACGTCCACACCCACGTGAGCATTGAAGTCTCCCATCAGGACATAGGAATCCATATCTGCCACCTGTTCTAAGGCGGCATCTACCTCCTCCAAGAAAGCTGCATACTCCGATTCGGCGCATATACCTGCAGATTCGGCGCATATACCTGCACCAGAGCCAGAGTTGACCTTTCAAGCTTAAGCTTTAAGATCGCAACTCTCCCTCCCAATGGTATCCACTCCAGTATTCTGCCTGCCAGCCTGGGACTCGTGAGTATCCCCACTCCCGCCTAGGCACACATTGAAGGTGTTACTCCTGACATGAAGAGTTTCCACCCATCCAAAAGGTCCATAGTTCTAGAACCCCTTTGCTTTGTTGAGGAGATACCAACCATACCAACCACAACGAATACACCAAAGTAAAATCAACCTCTGGACGAGCTATTGCAACATAGACACGGAAGAGGAGATGACAAATTTTATCTGTGACTGCAAAAACCGCAGGGGTGTGTACACTTCCTCAACGGCGCCGGCGAACTATTAACCACACCACCAAAAGGCAATTTAAAATTCTCAATAGAATCCCGATGGTTCTAAAAGGTAAACTATCATACAAGTGAACAAAACCCCTACGTCTCATTTCTTTAATTTCGAAAAGGTACTCATGAGAATCCTACAACGGGAACGCAACAGATTCCTGGAGACGCAGGTGAGGAGGCCTTACACATCAAGCTGCCATCCTCTTCAACTTCACCTAATCTTTTCTTATAATTTCATGGTTCCACAATTATTGCATCTCCTCTTGAGTAACCAAATGACGATAAAATGTTCTGGCATTAGCTTTTAAGTGTGGTTAAAGCAAAATATTCTTCGAGTACATGCTTGCATTTATGCAGCGTTTTCCAACCATTTGGTGTCAGGTTCGTGGCTTTTTTCCTTCCTCTTCATATTTCCATTACTCAAATGGTCGGTCTAACCTACAACCTATTGAAAGAAACGATAAAAAATTCATTTGAACGTTGTCCAAGTCCTTTTGCTATTGATATTACCGCAGTAATTTCCTCGGTATATCCTGTTGAATGTGATTCAGCCAATTTACGTAATTTTACCTTCGACGGGTAATTTGAATGGTTCCGGCAATGTGGCTATTGTCAATAATCGAAGGTTTCCCTGGCTGGCGGTTGAATACCGTTTAGAATTGTGCAACTTTGTAGGACCATCCACAGAACTGCTGAGTGGAAAATCTTCGAGTACGGTTATTTGGGATTATCGAGTGGCTTTTATTTCTTTTTTTAGCTACAGAGAGTCAAAACAATCTGCAAATAGGTCGATTGACTTGTTAACTTTGGAATATTGAATCCGCAGAGACTACGAAGTTGGAAATTTTGTTACTGGTAAATTAATGGAAAAACAACAGTTCAATATTACCGTATTTCCTTACTTGCGTGTTAGTGATCATAAAACTAATATACTTATGTATGTACGTTTGACCATGAGGAACATGGATTTCAGGGTAACGTAACTTTTTGGCTTGACTCAGTGGTTAATGCGTTGCGTTGGACTACTGTGGGAACTGCGTGTGTTTTAGCTTTAGCTATATCCACCTAACATGCTTCACGGTACCACCTCTCCGCGGAGAATGACAAACTTTTTAAATCGCAGTTCGGAGTCGTCAATAAATTATAGGGCCGTTTCATTAATGTGAAAAAATATAACACGCACAACATGAATGATTGCGAGAGACTAGGCATTGACTCATCCTGAGCTGTCGCGCAAGCTATTTATTTATTTTAATTTTTTAATACAAAGTACAACTATTTAGTCGCTTTATTACACAGCCAAATGATGGAAATGGTTACGGACGTTTCAATCAATCCTCCCGCGCAGGATACATACGAAAATCTCAAGAAAGTGATACTTAAATGAAACAGGGACAGCGAAGAGAGGCGTTTAGACGCGCTATTGAATAAAATCGAGTTGAGGGTATGTAACCTTCAGACTTATATGGAGGCATGGAAGGCTAAACAAGTGGAAATAATTTGTGAATCCACCACTAGTTATAAAAATATGACTGAATCGATTACCACCACCAATACAAGTTTGCCTTATTGCTTACTTACTAAAGGTGGCACTACAGTCCGAGGTGGACCTAGGCCTCAACCAACAAGCGTCTCCAGCCAGCTCGATCTTTAGCCAGCTGCCTCCAGTTTCGTACGCTAAGTTGATTAGGGTCCCCTTCCAAGTGCATGCACCCCTTGAGTCGCGGTGTTCCCCTACTGCGCCGTTCCTGGGGTGTCGATTCAGGTCGGAGCATTGATGTCCATCCGCTCTACATGACCCAGCCACCTCAGTCGTCGGAGCTTCACTCTTCTGGCTAAGTCGATGTCACTGTACAGCCCGTACAGTTCGTCGTTGTATCACCTCCTTCACAGAAAAAATTATTGTACATAATATTAATGAACGCCATTTATAAACCAAAATTCATTGATTTTCATGAAAAAATTCATAAATTTTATGAACAGTTCATAAATTCTGGTGGTCCTTCGTATGTGTATTCCGCTAGCATTTTTTTTTGTATAACATTGATTTTGTTGATATTTGTTCTACAAAACGTATTTGTCAATATTAATATTAATAAAAAGAATCATAAAGCTCACATTTTGGTGCATTTGTCATTTTTTCACCAATTCCGTATTAAATTTTCTGTTCGAATGACATCTTAACGGGTGTGCTGATGAAAATTATGGCACTCGTACAAGGAAGTCATAATACAGAGTTACATTACATACATTCACGCGCGTTGTTATGCAAAATACTCGTTTTTACGTGACGAATTATAAAGGGTTTTTCAATAGGGACGCTACAAAAGTAGAGCGACAGGGACAGCAAACGACGCCATATTTTTCTTGCGGTTTTTTGACATTTCTCTTCAGTAAGGTTTGCCATTTCATGGTGGAAAGATATACGAGCCAACAACGAGTCGAAATTATTAAAATTTACTACCGAAATTCGGAGTCAGTGGCCTCAACGTTAAGAGCGCTACGTCCAATTTATGGTCCTCATAATCGTCCTAGCAGATCAACAATTGAGCGTCTAGTGGAAAAATTTGAATCCGCAGGCACAGTACAAAATGTTCCCGTGCCAGTGAGACAAAGAAGTGCCCGTAGTGTCGAGAATATTGCTGCCGCTGAGGCTTCAGTTGCAGAAAGCCCAAATGTGTCTCTCACACGTCGTTCTCAAGCGTTAGGCATCTCTGTGACGTCGTTGTGGCGAATTTTGCGAAAAGATCTTGGCCTACATCCTTACAAGATTAAATTGACGCAAGAACTGAAGCCGCTTGACCACCAGAAGCGTCGTATGTTCGTGAATTGGGCTGAGCAACAACTTGAAAATGATTCGGATTTTCATCGAAAAATCATCTTCAGCGATGAGGCTCATTTCTGGCTGGATGGCTTCGTCAATAAACAAAATATGCGGTATTGGTTAGGCAGCAATCCACACGTACTCCATGAGTCATCATTGCATCCCGAAAAAATTACGGTTTGGTGTGGTTTATGGGACGGCGGCGTCATTTGGCCGTACTTCTTCCGTGATGATCAAGACCGGCACGTTACTGTGAATGGGGATCGCTACCGTTCAATGATAACCGAATATTTTTGGCCCCAATTGGATGATATGGACTTGGAGGACATGTGGTTCCAACAGGACGGCGCCTCAAGCCACACAGCGAATGTCACAATCAATTTATTGGAAACCAAGTTTGGAGAACGTGTTATCTCACGAAATGATCCAGTCGCTTGGCCGCCTCGGTCGTGCGATTTGACGCCGTTAGACTATTTCCTGTGGTGGCCATGCAAAAGAAATCGAGTTCCATACATAATGGCATCGAACGTACTTTCACAGGAATAAAGAATTTCATTGATATCCAAAACCGTTTTCTTTTTATTTAAAAAAACTTTTGTAGCGCTCTTATTGAAAAACCCTGTACCTTCGGTAGATCCTTGCACAGCGACGCTGCAGAGCCAGCAGTAGGTTTGACAAGTGGGTTGAAAGGATTGTTGTGGCCGATGCACATTTGCCTATAACATCTGACAACTTATCTCGACAGTCAAGGTAAGTTTCGTTGATTTGGTCATTTCCGGCTTGCTTCTACTTACAGTTTCCTCGTGGTATCGCCTGGAGTATGTCAATCGTCCCGAACCGAAAGACGAGCTTATAAATAATTATTTGTACGACGGGACTCTCCTCCGCGCTAAAAGCATTTTTTTGGGTTCTCCAAAGGACATTATGCGACTTTTTATTATCAATAAATAAAAAAAGGCCAACAAGAAGCAGAAAAAAAAAGGACTTAAGTGTTGTGCCTTGAGTTGACGATGAAAATCAGTTTGCACGACGCGGGAATCCCAATTCGTACGATTTAAAACTATGCAACCTCGATATAACAAAAGTGAAGGGAATTAGAAAATATTCGTTATAGCAAGTAATTGTCTACAATGAGGTTTGTTATATAGAGGTTGGGTTACTCTACGATTCTTTGTAACACGTCAAAAAAGCTTGTTTATTAACCTCAACATTACGTAGGTACTCATCTGCTTACCCTGTTATAGCGAACGATTTCCAACGGTTAAGGAACACCTTTTTCGTTTCTCAGCCATTGCAACTTTAAAACTAACAACAGTAACAAACAGCAGTGTTTACATTACTTAGCATCAAACAACAATGGCTGTCTTACGAAAAATTGAACGTATCTGAACCTGTCGAGACATGAATTATTGTGAAATTAAGTGTGAATAATAATTGATAAGATATGTTATGTAAAGGTTGTAAGTTGACAAAATTCGTTAAATAGAGGTAAATAATACTTTCTATTTATATTCTGCAATAGATGAAAATTCGTTATAAAGAGGTTTTTGACAAATAGTATATTCGTAATGGAAAGGTATATTTTGCATCAGCTCTTACGAGCAGTTCTAGGGGATTTCGAAGAATTTGTTAAATCGAGAAAACCGTTATATTGAGGCTTGTTATATTAAGGTTACACTGTATTTGTATTTTCCAATTGTCCTTAATGGAATACAAATAATTATTTTTCATTTTCACACGGTATTGTATCTTTTAGTTTTCTTCGAGTTTTAATACCTAGTTTCACAGTAGAGTTTAGTCTGAAGTTTAACTAAACCTGAACGAAAGTTTAAACTTTCAGTTTAACTCGTTTGGTTGCGCAGTGTTAATTAAACTTCCAGTTTACTAAACGCAGTTTCGGAAGCTATATTTTCACAAAAGTACTCAGCACTATTGCTTTGAAATGTCAAATTATAGTATCATTAGGCGTGTTTTTTTGAAACCAAGCTAGCCAGTCGTTCATTTAGACGATTCCCAGCCAGCCAAACGTATGATTTCGTTCCTATGACATCCAGCGCTGCCACGATCTAAGCAAAACTGCTACGCGATTTCCAAAAAAGTAAAATTTGCTACGTTGCTACGCACTCTCCCTAATATCCCAATTTTTGCTACGCTTTTTTAAAACACGAACTTTTAACAAGAATCTTGTAGTTTTTAGACCCCTCACAATCACAATCACAAATTAAAAGAAGATTAAACGGACGTAATTTCAAACTATTCACTTCCACGACTCCAACTTATGTTACTGTTCTACCTTACCCTACACAAGCAGTATATATTTCATCGGATATGTTTGAGATGTGACTGGATGCGGGCTGGAGTTCCACTGGAATTTCAATGGCTTCGCTTTTGCTACGCAAATTTGTTACGGGATTTTTTTTCTTAGTGGCAACACTGATGACGGTCAAATGTCAAAAAGCAGAATAATTTGGCAGCGATACCAACGCTATAAATGAAAAACATCGCTTTCGGCGCCCCCTGGCCGTGGGATATCGTAAACTTCCTAGCCAGTTGCTTTTGACTGGGGATAAAACCAAGAGTTGTTGCCAGTTGGTTGTTGTATTTGTTTTACGTATAAAATTTGACTTTGCTAGCAACTACTGGCTGGCTAGGTTTAAAAAAACACGCCTATTGATTCAATTTGATATTTTCTTTTGTGATTGTTTTCTGATAATTATAATTATCAAAGAAATTAAATAAATGGAAATAAACGTGTATAAGAATATGGTGGTCATTTTTATTACTTCTTTTTAGAAGTACGAGTCTTCCGTTCTGATCTGTCCTTCAATGAATCAGTTTTCTCTCCCCACTCTCGCAGTTATTACGAAATTTTCCTCGTCACTTACTTAAGAGTGAAATTCGCTAATAGCGATTACGGTTTTAACGACCCTTCCGGTTATAGAGACCTTTTCGTGGTGATTTTTTATCATGAAATTCGGAAATAACAACCGAAATTAAAACAAAAACCGAAGGATTTTCACTTACTTTTGCCTCAGTCTTGTGTTTTGCGTCTATAGACAGGACACAATTATGTTTGAATGCGTCTGGAGTTTATTTTCTTTGATTTTTCTTTTCCAAACTTGAAAAGATTATCAAACCCGAAATTATTATCTTTGAAATAAAATACTTTCGTTTAAATTCTCACTGGTTTGACACCGTACGAAACGTCAAACAAAAAACTCGAAATGCTTATGTCTCTGGAAGTTCAAATGGCAGAATGTAGTCGTTTAACCTAAATGACGAGTTAAACTCTACATTGGGTTTTAACGAAAACTGTGAAACCGAAAAAATTGTTAAACGGAAGTTTGAACAAAAATGAAAGCCTAAACTCTCACTGTAAAACTGGGCATTATGTTTGTCACATACTTTAATGTTTCTTTTCTGTTTTATTTTTAAGGTCGCGCACATACGAGATTAGATCCGCCTCAAAGGACCAAATTTTCGGCACATGGTTCTTTGAGATATGAAAGATGATGGCTGATACTTCTCGGCCATTAGGAACTTTTCTTCGAGTAAAAAAAACACTGAGATCAACACTTAATATAATATCACTTTATAAGCTGTACATCGTGTGTACCTTAAATTTTTCGAGTTTTGTTTTTATACCCGATTTTTGGCGTTAGAACAAAATACATTTTCACATAAATACATACATTTAAGGTTACCTGTTAGATATTGGTACAAATAAAAACAAAACAATTATATCGTATTTCGCTTAGCATTATCTTGTGTTAAATTATGCATTGGATTTGTGTTGAAATTAAGTAATCGATATTTGAGTATATAAGGTTTGATTCACTAACAGGCGGTCAGAACAATTTCGTCGGTAGAGCAAGTGCACCTCTCATTGTAAGTCGTACCCGATCCTGATTATTTTATTTCTCAGTTTCGTTGCTGCTGTTCTCGATTTAAGCATCTCACACATCCATCTGGAAATCGTATTATGGACTTTTCTTTCTAAGGCGTTTTTCAGTGCTTCATGCGATGTTTTATCAAAGGCTTCTTATATGTTTGTCTAAGAAGGCACAGATAGTGATTTCTTTTGAATCTCATTAGCCTGGAATGATAAATGTTGATCGGCCGGCTCTATAGACAAGCTGGCTACGATTTAAAGGCATCCCGTCTAATTGTACAGTTCTTAAATATATAGTTATTTAAAGGCTTGCACGTCGCCTTAAAAATAAGCGAAGTAAGGCTTGTGGGTCTAAAAAATTTGGATTAGTAATGTTCTTTTCGTCCAATTGCAAGAAGCAGTAAAATGAGCTGAAATTCCCAGTGATGGTTCCGTCCAAAGTTGATATGCATACATATGTGCACACATATGTAGGTGCAGCAAACTACTGCTTTAAAGTGTGATATTTACAAATGTCTAAGATTGGATCTTTAAAAAATAAACTTTTTTTAAATACATAAATGCTTTTATTTATAAATTTACAAATTTAATACAACTTTTACACTGATTGACTACCACACTATAAATCTTCTCATAAATACTATTGACTCATTCACCTTTGCCTTCCGTCCTTGCACAATCACCTTTTCCAGATTCCACCCCCACATCACTTGGAAGACGTCCTGAATTTAGCAGTGCAAAAAAATGTCCATGAGTATTTGACTGCAATTCATTTGGTGTTCCATATTCAATCATTTGACCATTTTCCAGAACAATAATGCGATCATAGTCCAATATTGTCGAAAGTCGATGCTGAAATGGCCACAAAGTTGAATAATACTTTGAAGTTATATTGCAATGCATTCGTATTAATGTTTAAAAGGCAAGGACATTGAGGCTTAAGAGTTTAAGACACATGAACAAATGTAACTCACCGCTATTGTAAGAATCGTTCTTCCTTGAAATGCATTATGAGCTGCATCCATAAGAGCTCCTTCAGTGGTTGTGTCCAATGAGCTGGTTGCTTCGTCCAACAAGAGACAAACAGATCCTCTCAGTATGGCTCGTGCCAGACAAAAGAGCTGCCTATGCCCTGCACTCAAGTTTCGGCCACCATCGCCAATTTCTGTGTCTGTTGAGAAAAATATGAATCTCTATAGCGTTGTATTTACTTGTAAGAAAAACACAATATTCTACTTGGAGTGCACTTCAACAACTGTTGAATGCAAATGCAGACACAAACAGTAAGGTTTAGTTTTCTTGAAATTAAAAATTTTTCATGCATGTATGTACATACATATGTAGGTACATCGTCATGCCGGTATTGAACTGGATTTCCGAATCACGTCAACTGCTCTGGATTATACCATATATTATGAATATGTACCTAATGTGATCCTTCTACTGTGAGTATAATAATGTCTAGATTCTAGAGGAATGAGGTATCTTCCCTTCCTACTTGTCGTACCTATTTACAGAAGTCATTGCTCTGAACACTTATTCACGGCTTTTAGAATGCAGTTAGCAGTGATAAAGTTTGTGAATGTAGAGATTTTACCTCTATGGAGCTTAAGTTCATTATAGTAGTAAAAATTTCTTTTTCTACCAATTTCACGTAGAGACAGCCCTTGATCGTGATAAGCGATAATTTTACCTTCTTCCGTTAAGCACTCTCCGCGAGGCATTTTGTTAAAAAAAAAAAATTAAAAAACTTGTTATTTTGACCGTTAACCAGATTTGCAGAAAAACTTTAGCTTACACCATCGACTACACGCGTACGCAGCTCGTGGTGATATATGTACATATACAGCCTTGGTCAAATGTATTAGGCACCACTTTCTTTTTTCCTTTGCTGTGAAGTCCTTTCTCGTAATTAATTTATTTGAATTTAATGAGTTATGGCATTAGTATACGAGGTTGTAGAAGTCATTTATATTTTAAGAAATGTTATTGATGCATTATTTTGATGCAACAACGACTTTATGAGTTTTTTCCGGTTTAAGATCAGGGTATGATCATTGCTCGAAATTGACAAACACGTGCCTAATTTTTTTCTATTGCTAGTAATTGTGAAGAGTGTGTTCATTTTTATTTTAAAATGCCGAAAGCATGTGAACTGAATCCGGGAAAACGTGTGAAAATAGCTTTTATTTGAAGAAGAGAACAATCAAATTCAAATTGCAAAAGAAGTAAAGTACACACGTTGTTCTGTCCAAAGCGCACTTAAACGGTACAGGCAGACTGATTCGCACACATATAGGGAAAAATCTGCAACTTTTAATACGATCTTCTCTCAAAACTCAGAAAAAAATCTCATCTGAGCTTGCTGCTGAGTTGTCGAAAGATCAAAGAAAAAAATTTCTTCCAGAACCCTTAGATGATGACTTAGGGAAACTGGACGTAAGAAATGCAAAGCAAGAAAGAAGCCGTGGCTCTTGGTAAAAACAAGAAGGCACGCTTGGAGTGTGCGAAAAATCATTTACATTTTACGGAAGAAAATTGCTCCAATATTTTGTGGTCAGGTGAATCTTACTTTGAAGTACATTTCATTTATGTTTCACTTTTAATTTTGAAATCAAAAAAGTTAACTAATTTTGATGTTCTCTAGACGAATTTATCTTTTTAAAATAATGCTTTTTTCCCCAATTTTCGGATATTTGGCAACCTTGGTGTGACTTTTGTAAGGTGAAGGATTGCCGAAGAATAAAACCCAGAATGCGTAGTGCGTACTGTCAAGCACGATGGAGGTAGTATTATGATCTGGGGATGCATGGCCGCCAGCGGTGTGGGAAAAATGCATGTGTGTGACGGTCGGATGATGTCCTCCAAGCAAAAAAATGGGTTGGAAAATGTGTTTCAACTTTCTTTTTCCAACATTATCGGGGATACCAACATGGCAAATGTCAAATTTTAATAGGGCAATGCACACTGCCTCAAATCATCGCTAAACATGATGGTGTTTAAAGACAATAGCATAGACCTGCTTGAGTGGCTAGCGCAATCCCCGGAGCTCAACCCTATAGAACATTGGAAGAGAAGGAGCAGAAAGAGGCTGGACAGCAGAAGGAAAACAGCACCCAAACCTCACCGCTGCTCAAAAGGAGCCAAATAGAGTCGCAAAGAAGGCCAAGAGAGGAAGCAACAAGCGAGCAACAAGTAGCCCGAAAATCCCCCGCAAAGAAGCAAAAAACCGCCCAAAAGAACGAGGCAACGGAAAAGACTGTAACGCAACTGGACAAGCAGGAGAGGAAAACTCAGACCAAGAGTAAACCACCTGCGAAGCCTAAAAGCGGGTCAAAACCGAGACCAAAAGCTGACGATAAAAAAGAGGACATGATAAAAGTCAAAAAGCGTAATAAGAGAGAAAATAAGGAAGTGGAAAAAGAAAAGGAGAGCAAGACGCGAAGAAAACCCGCAAGGCCTGATGCCATCGTAGTAACGAAAACGGGAGAAATGTCATATGCGATCATCCTTAAAATGATGAAGGCGAACTCAGAGCTAAAAGAACTTGGCGAAAATGTTAGCAGAATCCGGAAAACAGCTAAAGGTGAACTGCTGATTGAGCTAAAAAGGAAAAATGACGGACAGACCGAAAAATACAAGGAAGATATGGGCAAAATCCTCCAAAAGGAAGCAAAGGTCAAAGCATTATGCCAATAAACAATAGTGGAATGCCGCGATCTAGATGAGGCAGTGACGCCAGAAGAGATCTGCAAGACCATAGCGGAGCAATTCTCATCGGCAGGAGACATCACCATCGACGCCATCAAATCGATGCGGATGACAAGAGGAGGAACCCAAACCGTTCTTATCACCCTTCCAGCAAGCGAAGCAAATAAGGTTGTCACCGCAGGTCGTCTTCGAGTAGGATGGATCAGGTGCAGACTGCGCGAACACATAACACCGACACAGTGCTACAGATGTCTTGAATACGGACATGTCGCCGTGCACTGTAAAAGTGAAGTCGACCGCACGGGAATCTGCTTACGATGTGGAGTTATAGGACACATAGCAAAAAAGTGCACAGCGAAACCAAAGTGTGCTATTTGCGACCCAGGTAGCAAAGGAGGTAACGAACACCCGACCGGCAGTTTTAGATGCGCCTCATACAAAAGCGCGGTACGAGCAATAGCGGCGAAACAATGAAGTGCATCCAAATAAACTTAATGCACTGCGAAGCCGCCCAGAATTTACTTACGCAAACGGCAAGAGAACAAAAAGCAGACGTAATCCTCATCAGCGAACAGTATAAAACACCAAACTTCAGCGCAAGATGGGTAGAGGACCAAAGCAAGACAGCAGCGATATCAACATGCGGCACATCACCATTTGAACGCAAGGACCCAAGGCAACGGCTAAACTTCGTGTACGCAAAAATAAAAGGAATCCATTTATACAGCTGTTATGCGCCACCGAGCGCGAGTATGGCAGAATACGAGGAAATGCTTGACAATCTCGTTTCGGAAGTGCGAAGTCACCAACTATCGTAGCCGGAGACTTCAACGCATGGGCAGTGGAGTGGAATAGCGCCAGGACAAACCGAAGGAGAGAGGCGTTGTTAGAGGCTTTTGCCGGCCTCGACCTAGTGCTGCTAAACAGAGGAAATAGGTTTACCTTCGACAACGGCAGATGCGGCTCCATCGTAGACCTGACCTTCGCCAGCAGATCTTTAGCAAGAAGAATAAAATGGCACGTCTCAGACCTGTACACGAACAGCGACCATCAAGCCATCATTTTCGAGATCGAAAATCAAACACGGTTCCAGTGCGGCAACCCGCCCCTAAAAGTACAAAAGCGGGGTTGGAAAACAAAGGACTAAGACCCCGAAATGCTTGGGTACATGTTAAACAACATTGAAGTACCGAGAGGCACAGCAGAAGAGCAAGCAAAAGAAGTGATATCATCTCTAACTCGCGCATGTGATGCGGCCATGCCACGAAAGGGAAAGGGAAACGGTAGAACACCGGTTTACTGGTGGAATAATGACATCGCCTAGCTCCGAGCCGACTGCCATAGATTGCGGCGGCGCCAGCAAAGGGCAAGAGGCAGAGAACCCGGAAACTATGAAGAACTCCGATAAGAATCAAGAAGAAGCGAATGCAACTCCGTAAGAGGATCAAAAAGAGTAAAAGCGAAACGTTTCAGGCGCTCAGGGAGGACCTCCAACACAACCCTTGGGGAAACGCATACCAAATAGTTATGAACAAACTAAAAGGCGGTGGGGCAGCTGCACCGACATGCCCAATCATCATGAACACGATTTTCAGCAGCCTGTTCCCGAGGAAGGATAACCTCATACTACCAGCAGAAACAGCAGATGAAACGGAGGCGGTACCCACAGTCACAACTGCGGAAGTAGTAGAAGCCGCGGGAGCCATCAAAAGCAACAAGACGCCAGGAATTGATGGGATCCCAAACTTCGTCCTGAAGGAAGCAGTCAAAACCAGACCAGGGGCTTTCACACAACTCTACACAGCATGCTTAGAGCAAGGAAAATTTCCAACACAGTGGAAACGACAACGGTTGGTCCTCATACCAAAGGGTGACAAACCACCTGAGCTGCCTTCATCATACAGGCCACTGTGCATGCTGGATGCGCTGGGGAAAGTGTTCGAGAAAATAATAAGAGCAGACTTGAGCAGTACACAGAAGGAGATTCGGGGCTCTGTAGCCGGCAGTTCGGTTTCAGAAAGAAGCGAAGCACCATCCATGCAATACAGGTAGTGTGCGACATAGCACGTAAAGCCATCGAAGGCAAGAGATGGGTAGGAGGAACAAACAATATTATATTATAATAGTAACACTTGACGTTAAAAATGCGTTTAATTCAGCCGACTGGAACCGTGTAGTAAGAGCACTAAGCGATCTACAGGTACCAAACTACCTGTTGCGGATAATAGCTAGCTACTTCGAGCATAGAACACTGTACTATGACACGGATGAAGGACCGAAGAAGTATAACATTACGGGCGGAGTTCCACAAGGGTCAGTTTAGGGACCCATTCTATGGAACATAATATGTGATGGCATATTAAAAATACAGAGACCGAGGGGAGTGGAAATCGTCGGTTATGCTGACGACATTGCAGTGGTAGTAGTAGCAAAAACACTGGGACAAGTGACGCAAAACTGCAACGAAACAATTGCGAACGTGAAGCATTGGCTACAGACAACAGGTTTAGAGTTAGCGGACCACAAAACCGAAGCCGTCCTCATGAGCAGCCGTAAAAAAGTGGAACACCTAACTGTACAGGTCGGAGAACACCTAATCGAGTCGAAGCCGCACATCAAGTACCTGGGAGTGCTGCTGGATCACAGACTCAGCTTCAAGGACCACCTAACGTATGCAGGCGAGAAGGCCTCTCGGGCAGTAGCAGCGCGGTGGAACATCACAACGAAGGGGCGATGGACGTATAAACTGATCCCCAACATTGATGAATGGACTGAAGAGGAGAGGAGAGGTAAACTACCACCTAACGCAATTCCTATCAGGACATGGATGCTTTCGGGAGTACCTTTACAAGTACAAGCATGTGGATGACCCATTCTGCCAACACTGTGAGGGGAAACCCCAGAACGCCGAGCATGTGCTGATGGAGTGCGAAAACTACACGCGTGCTAGAACCAATTGACCCCAAGAGGCCTAATCAGATATATGCTGGAAACGCGCGAAGACTGGGAGACTGCAAGTGAAGTTATCACTAACATAATGCAGCAACAGCGAATAGAGGAGAGAGCAGCGAGAAACCAAGAAACTGCTTGCTCTGGCAGTTGAGAGGAGATGACGAAATGTTAAAGCACCTGCCCCTGCGAAGGAATGCCTTGACTGGCGGTGCCGCAGGGGACAAACCAAGAGACAGAGCAAGAAGGAGGTGTTTTTTGGCACGTAGACATGCAGGAGCATGGAGTCGGGCATCACTCATGGCACGGGCCAAAGAGTATCCATCAAAGATTTTCACACCTACTTGCGCATCAAAAAAAAAAAAAAAAACCCTATAGAACATCTATGGGCTATTTTGAAGCGTAGGATCCTGCAGCACTCAATAACATCAAAAGAAGCACTTAAAAATGTGTTTCAGCAAAAATGGAGCTATATTTCTTCAGAAGAGTGCCGCAAGCTAGTCAGCTCTATGCCCAACAAAGTCGATGTAGTCATAAAGGCCAAAAGCAGCCAAACGAAATATTAATTTTATCTAATAAAATGAATTATTATTCATATCTGCTTACTTTGATTTCATTTAATCTAATTTTTTTGGAATATATTGATAATTTTAAAGGGTGCCGAATAAATTTGGCCAAAGCTGTAGTTATGAAAATTGCAAAAGACGCCTTATTTATCTTTTCTCTTAGAAAGAATAACGGCATTTTTCGACTTTCCGTAAAATTGCTTTCGTTTTTCTTACCTTTTCGAGTAAAAACAGCTATTTGCAAAAAAAATTTACCAATACAGGGATGGTGATATACCAGTTATGAAATAGAGTGTACCTATATTTAATATACATAAGTATAGAGGAACGACTTGATTAATGCCAAGTAATTGAAAAGAGCAGATTAGAATATGTTTATGTTTTCGATTCTTCTTAGGTCTAGCAGCAGAGACCGAACCGAACCACTTGAACAAAAAATTATCGTTTAGACGCAAGGCATGAGTATCTTGATTGAACAAGCATCAGAGGCCTCCGAGATTGAAGAAATTGAAACTTGTTAAACAAATAACCAGGTTCTTGAGTGGTGAGTACATTTTCAATCAGCGACATAACAATCGATGTTTAATCAGGCTATCAAAGGTACAACCTGCTATTCGCTTTGACAAACGAGAAAGCAAAGTCTCTTAAGATTAAAGATGTATCGGCGATGTTGTTATAAAATTTTAAGGGCCGATGTTGATTTTGAATAAAACACAAATTATTTAGGAAATTATTGTCATTTCTTTTTATTATGATAATATTGGTATGGTTCAATTATGTATGGAACAAAATATCGGCCAAATAGCCGCCGCGACCTCCGATCCGATGGTCCAAATTTTCGATGACGCTGAAGCATAATTGAGGTTCTATGCCGTTAATGTGCCGAATTATCTCATCCTTTAGCTCTTGAATTGTTGCTGGCTTATCGACGTACACCTTTTCTTTCAAATAACCCCAAAGAAAAAAAATCCAACGGTGTCAAATCACATGATCTTGGCGGCCAATTGACATCGCCACCACGTGAGATAACATGGCCATTGAATTTTGCGCGCAAAAGAGCCATTGTTTCGTTAGCTGTGTGGCAAGTGGCACCGTCCTGTTGAAACCACATATCGTCCACATTCATATCTTCCAATTCGGGCCATAAAAAGTTCGTTATCATTTCACGATAGCAAACACCAAAAAAATCACGAAGTGCACGATATGCATTTTGATTTGAACGCCCATTTTCATAATAAGCCTGAATAACTTTAACGCGTTGCTCGATTGTGTATCTTTCCATGGTTCAAATTGAGTTAGTCTGAAATTGAGAAATGACAAATGCAATGCAGAAAAAAACTTGACGTTTAAGTGCGGTTCACATTCAACATCGGCCCTTAAAATTTAACCACCCTTTACAAAACATTAAGTTTTCTATGAATAGAATACTCTGGTTTACAGAAAATCTCACACCCAAATCATAATATTAATAACAAAATTCATTAAATTTGAGCTAAACACCGAGTTCATACGGATTATGTATTTCGATTCATACGCGTATGAATCTGTTCATACGGCTATGAATAGTTCATAAAAAGTAAGAATTTGTACATAAAATTAATGTATGGTGTTCATTAACTTTTGTGAGTGTGAATAATAATTTTGATACAAAAAAGAATATGTTCTCTATGTGTGAATATGATTATTTTACATGGGTTTGTGCATTTCTTTACAACGTATAAAAATCGTGCAGTGTTTTGAAACTCAGGTAGTGGTAGATTTCTTTGGCGTCCAAGGGTGGTGGTGTCCAGTCTAGCTGGAGACATTTGTGGTGTTTGTCATTGTTATAATTCACAGACATTTTTTCGAATCTTTCTCTTTCAAGCCTCTACTCTACTGGCAGCGTCATGCCTTGCTAAAGTAGAGTCGCCATCAGCTTTCACAGTTGATCGATTTTATTTATTTTAAGAAATAAATTTTTTTCCGACATCAGGAGTTGAAACCGGATTTTTAGCGTGACAAGCGATGATGCTAACCACTGCCCTGAGGAAGTACAATTTCTTTATTCTACTTCATCATGATTTTACAACAAAGTGAGTGTGAGTGTGTAATTTTGAAACAAAAAAGGACATGCGAACTATGTGTGAATATGGTTATTTTACATGTGTTTGTGCGTTTTTTTCTGCTACGTAAAAATAGCCCTGCAATGTGTAAAAATCGTTATCGACAGTTGTATGAATAGTTCATAAGTTTTATAAAAAATTCATTAAATTAATGATCAGCGGTTCATACCCAAAATCTCGCATACAAATATTTTAAATGAATGGCAATTCATTAAATTTATGAACTGTTCATAAAAATTATGAATTTTGTACATGAAATTTATGAATTTTTTCCATGAAAATCAATGAATTTTGGTTTATGAATTGCGTTCATTAATATTATGTACAATATTTTTTTTTTTTGTGCATACATACATACAGACAACATTTTAGTTTTCGTGGGGAAAAAGTGCTGAGCGAACCATAGAGTACACAGTCCACTATAAACCTTGCCGATAGTTGAATTTATGTGTGTATTCCAAGAAAGGACACGGTTAAAAACCACACCAAGATTTCTGGTAGAGGCAAACCACTCTATGGGCATTTGACTAAGAAAAACAGGTTTATCTGAAAGATCAATATCTCTACAAGCAGATTCGTTGGCCATCAGTTTTAGATCATGTTCAATTGACCATTTTCATATTCTAAAAATATCTTCGTTTAAAATATCTATTTGGTATTTCACCTAAGGGACAATTGGAAAGAAGCTGGACCTCATATGCATATATGTTAGTTTTACAATGATTTATTACTTTTGGTAATTCATTCACAAACAGCGAGAACAGAGTGGGACCAAAAATATATCCTTACAGTACTCCATTTAGCACGTTCATAAAGTGAGAGGACTTTTCATCAGCAACTACGTTTTGCTGTCTGTCACACAAATAACGTAGGACATTATAAGAAATAAATTTTTGCGTAGAATCCGAATCCGGTGTCAGAATTCTCCTATCACGTCAGGATTTTGAGGTATTTGAGGTTATGTACTCAAAAAATGACGTTTTGACTTACTTTAAGATTATGTTAAGGGTGCGCAAATTTTTCTGGTCTCTATCTCCAGTTAGATCATTTAGTACTACTCTCACTCTTCAATTTGAGAGTTTGAGAGATTGATTTCGATTTTTTTTTTTTCTCAAAGTAACATTTTTGCACTCTTCAGCTACAGACAGTAAAGCTGTTTTCCAGCTTTACATTTCTGAGCTGACATCAATACCTTTTGATGGAATGCCAGAGGAAGAAATAATATATTCATTTAGCTTATCGCCATTAAGATTATCTGGAAGTTCTGAGCTTGGCCTACCTGACGAAGCTGTTTCCACAGACTTTTCCCGGGTGTAGAACAGTCAAGTTTGCTAGATTAATAGGCAAGCTTAGCTTCTACTTTTAAAACAGTTTTGTTTCGTATATGATAGCTAAATGATAGCTAATTAGGAACTCTACAAGGCGATACTTCTTTTATATCAAAGATACATATTTAACAAGTACTTTGTGCAATTTTTATTAAAAAAATTGGAAAATTCAGCTTTTGGGACCTCATTTTCCTTGACCTTGAAAAAAAAGTTGTGGAGTTCTGAATAAAAAAAACCATTTTTTGATCAAATTTTCACTACATATTGCCTCATAAAAAAAAAAAAGAATCCTACGTTCAGGTTCTAGATAATGCTATTTTGAAGAAATGTGCAGAATTTCAACAAGATCGATTCATAACTTTTTGAGAAATCATGACTACCGATTTCGAAAACAGGGTTTCGAGAAAAACGTGCGACGCGCCATGCTGACTTGGCCTAATGGCCGAAACTTCCGAAGGGTCTATCTCTTAGCATTTCATTCTGATCGATTTTGGGAAAATATTGTAGACATATTGTACTATCTAATAAGATATAAAAAGAAAAAAAACATTTTTTGAAATTTTGAAACCCACTTAGGGAAAGTGCTTATCGAATAAGAAAAGTATTTGCTGTTGAAGTAACATCACCTGTTCATCAACCGAAGGCAATAATAGATATCATTTGAAAAAGTCTGATAGATGTCATGACGTAAATCAGGATATTTTATGTTACAATAATCTCTATACTGATACGTTAACTACCTGCAAACGTTTTGAACAGTACAAAGAGATGTCTGAATTCGTCTATTTTAGGGTTGAGACTTTGTGCATTTATATGGCAGATATGGACACCATTGATTTGCACTCTGAATACTCTAATTATATCATAACTATCATAAGTATCAATGCTCATAGTTGTGGAGTCTCCATTTATAGAGCTATTAACCGGGTTCATTCAAGAGGAATAAATAAAAATAAAGAACACTTAGATAGAGGTCGAAAACAGAAACAAATAAATAACAAATTAAACAAATAAATGCATGGCTTACCAACGAAAGCGTAAAACTCCAAATTATGCACGTTAATTTAATAAGATAAGTGTAGAGGATTATTCAAGTTAAAATTATAAACTTAAGCATATTAAAATTTTTATAATGTAATGAAAAAGAAAAAAGTGAAAACAGTTGTTTTCTCCCTTTCAGCTTGGTTAAACTTTCGTTGCGGTAACAGCTGATCTCTGAATTGATTTCATCGTCATTAAAACAGAGGTCATGAACAGAATCTCTCTTATACCTGCTGGGGAATCGAAGAACGACTGGCGCTGGAGATGCGAAAAAGACTTCTGTCTACATTTAATAGAGAAAAACATGTGGTTGTAGATGCTTGACAGGCATTTTCCTTCGGAAACCCCAAAAAGAATGGCATCTGTGACACTGTGCACTTTATTAAGTGCATCGGTTTTAAGAAGTTCTGCTTCCGGGTTTTTGACGCACTGCGCCACGTTAGATAACTTAGATTTGAATCCGTCTATCTGCCCCGTCCAGTTCTACTCCAGCTCCTCGATCTTAGTGTATAAAGTCTAACAGCCTGCAGCAATTTTTGGGTGTGAAAGTTAACCGAACAAAATTTAAACGAGTTGAAATGGTCCAAGGAGTTTCAAGTGTGGCAATGCTGGTGCCAGACTGTTTTAAATTTTTGAAAAAATAGTTTTTTTTATTATTATTATTATTATTTGGCATAACCAAATATTATCAGCTGTAAAACATAGAAAAGCGATCTCTCACGACAAATATGAAGGTCCAAGACCATTTGAGCGCGGCTTACGCCCTGCCAGACTGTTTCAAAATTTTGAATAAAACGGTATTCGAAATAATTGGTATAACCGAAACTGCTCTATACCGCAATATTGGTTATACCCCCCTGATTACAGATTGGTAAGTCCAAGTTTGTCCGATCCTCAAGAGAGGAGATCCTCTGAACTGCGCCAACTACAGAGGGATCAGTCTTCTTAACATCGCTTACAAGTTCTTATCTGCCCTATTGTGTGAGCGCCTGAAGCCGTTCGTCAACAACCTGATCGGTCCATATCAGTGTGGTTTAAAGCCAGGAAAGTCCACCAGCGACCAAATATTCACACTGCGGCAGATCTTGGAAAAAACTTCAAATCGATATCAACCACCTCTTCATCGATTTTAAGATTTTAAGGCCGCGTATGACAGCATCTATAGAGACGAGCTATACAGAGCCATGTCTTGTATTGGCATCCCTGCAAAACTCGTCCGTTTGTGCAGGATGACGATGGAGAATGCACGTTGCTCCATCAAGGTCGCTCAGGACCTCACCGAGACCTTTGATGTCAAAAAACGGATTTAGGCAAGGCGACGCGCTGTCATGCGACTTCTTCAACATCGTTCTTGTGCAAAACTCACGCGCCAACACCAGAGGCACAATCTTTCAAAAGTCCGTCCAATTACTCGCATACGCCGACGATATTGACATAATCGGAAAAACGCAGCGTGATGTCATTGGTGCGTTTGTGAGTATCGGGATGGAGACGTCGAAGGTAGGTTTAGCGTTCAATGAGGGCAAGACGAAGTATATGCTGTTAAAAAGAAAGGCCACTCAACATCAACGTCTCGGACAGGCAGTTATAACTTTGAGGTAGTTAAATACATTGTCTACCTCGGTTTCGCTATAAATTCAGACAATGACACCGGTGCTGAGATTAAACGAAGAATAACTCTTGCCAATCGCTATTTCTTTGGGCTAAGAAGCCAATCGAGTAGCAAAGCCCTCTCTCGAACAAGTAAGATGGCTCTGTATACGACCTTAATCGTCCCAGTCTTGCTCTGTGGCGCAGAGGCATGGATTCTGTCTAAAGCAGATGAGGTTGCTCTTGGTTGTTTCGAGAGGAAAATTCTTCGGGTGATTTTTGGCCCCGTTGTAAAAGGGCGTACGCCCTGCCAGACAATTTCGTAATTCTGAAAAAATCTGTTTTCGAAATACGTCTAAGCATAAAACCTCCTAGATCGAAAATACCTATGCATGTCAAATTTTTTATACCTATATCCAGTCGCAGATAAATGAAACATAAAAATGAAGTCTGGCACAAAACGATGCTTATTACATTAGTAATTTTGAAAAAAAGTTCATATAAAATTGTAAAAAAAATCATCTTTACACTATCATTTTAAAAATAATACTCCCATATCTATATCTATATCTATATCTATATATATAAAACTCTTTGTCCTGACTGACTGACTGACTGATTGACTGACTGACTGACCTAGAGATAGGCGCACAGCCCAAACGGCTGGTGCTGGAGACTTGGAATTTGGACAGTAGTTTCCTTTTGTGGCGTAGACATCCACTAAGAAGGGAGTTTTCGAAACTCAACTTTTACAGGGGGTTACAGGGTGTTAAAGTTTGTATGAAAAAAAAAATTTAAATTGGACTTTGGAATTTAAATTTGGTGGGTATATTCTAGAACAGAAATAATTAAACACGTGTTTTACCGTTTTTCAAAATTATGACTGTGGGCCAAGATACAGGCCGTCAAAGTTTTGCTATTTATACATAGTAATGCGCAACCGTAGTCAGCGGCACATATCGTTACGTGATCGTGTGTTGTTTTTGTTTTGCCCAGTTGTACAAGGGTAGTTTTTTTCATTTTTCTTTGTGCTGCCTTTCTGCACTCATCACAATGTCTATATATGTATGTATGTATGTATTTGATGGAAATATTTTTTGTTGTTTTCGGATCTACTTGAAATTTTACACAAATATTGAGATTTGATACGCCATAAATATCAATAAGGTACAGGGAGAGTGCTTGAAAGTGGATAATGTGGATATGAGGAGTGACTGTTTCTCCTATAGAGCGCTCAGAGTCAATTCACCAGATGGCCTGGTCATCTCTGAGCGGGAAAGAAAAGCCAGGAATGTTCTTTACAGGGACGCCTTAGAGAATTAATATGAGAAATTGAAAGTCTATACCCAATCATTAATGGCTTGAAACCCGGGGTAGGATATAGGGTATAATGTGACGTCTTTCCACGCGGGCGTAGTCGCGGGTATCAGCTTACTTACTTACTTAAGGTGGCGCTACAGACCGGGGTGGTCCTAGGCCTCAACCAACAAGCGTCGCCAGCGATCTCGATCTTTTGCCAGCTGTCTCCAGTTTCGTACGCCAAGTTGGTTGAGGTCCCCTTCCACTTGCGTGCGCCAACTGAGTCGCGGTCTTCCTCTACTGCGCTGACCCTCGGGTGTGGATTCGAAGATTTTCCGAGCTGGAGCCTTGGTGTCCATCCGCTCTACATGACCCAGCCACCTCAGTCGTTGGACCTTCACTCTTCTGGCTAAGTCGATGTCGCTGTACAGCGCGTACAGTTCGTCGTTGTATCTCCTCCTCCACTCCCCGTCTATGCAGACGGAACCAAAAATCACCCGAAGAATTTTCTCTCATATCAGCTAGTAACCCAATAAAATACACCTCAAAATTTGATTCAAACTTACTGATTTCAAATCTGGAAGTCCAAGACGCTTTGGACGCGGCGTGTTATCACAACATGAACATCCATAATCAAAACTTTTATTTGGATGTTGTACTCTTTTCTAACAAACATTTTTGAAAAATTTGTTATAATACAAAAAATTGCAAAGAAACAACAACAAACGCACTGTGGCTGATAGTTCGCCTTCCTTCTCACCGAATATTTTGATTTGACCGATTCTGACAGAAGTTTATCGAATGTTCGCTAACCGTAATAAGGTGAAATCGGAGTCCGCAAATTTTTTGACGTTTGAGGCGAACTAAATTACCAAATAGTCACATTCGCCAACTTTTTCGTTCGACTCGCTACTCGTAATATGGGGGTTAGAGTTTGATCGTGTATTAGCCGTATTAGATTGTGAAAAAATGGGAACGATACCTAATCTCGCTTACAATTTGTATTTTAGCTAGCAATAAAATTAATTACGTATGTAGGTCAGGTTACTTCAAAACTTAGGAACGCAGATGTAAAGACCGTTCACCGCTTTCAGATTATTATCTTGGAAGTAATACACGTTGCGGAGGCCGTCAAGTAAGTTAAATTGTTACGTGTTATTGTTGTTACTCCTTCTACTTATCATTGGAGGTATGTTAAGCATGGTAACACTTTGCTATATATATTGTCTAGAATTTTGACTAAATTAGCTTTAACATTTCATACACACAATAGATCAGAGACCCTAAGTTAATCGAATGGCCTTTTACTTTGAT
Source organism: Matsumyia berberina (assembly GCA_917880715.2). Taxonomy (NCBI): domain Eukaryota; kingdom Metazoa; phylum Arthropoda; class Insecta; order Diptera; family Syrphidae; genus Matsumyia; species Matsumyia berberina. The sequence continues at coordinate 95,382,863 of OU862870.1, forward strand.
TGCGAAACATAATGCTTCGCTTCAAATTGTCTATAACTAAACCAAGTAGGAAATTGACTCATTTCAAGCCAACATACGACCATATTATTGTCGTTTATATACCATTTCCATAATGTAATGTTATGTTTGCTTGAGAGAACTCTCGCTCTCTATTCAGGAGGAACAAAATTAAATCTCAGAAAAGAACTTACCCAAGCCCTGTGGCATAGCACTAACGATGGTATCCTTAAGTTGCGCCAATTCCAAGCATTTCCACAAGTCTAAATCGGAATAGTGTCCTCTGGGATCCAGATTCTCCCTTATGGTTGCGTGGAATAAATGCACATCCTGCGGGATTATCGATAATCTTGATCTAATTTCTTCCGGATGTATTTGTGTGATGTCTACATCGTCTATCAAAATTCGGCCCGCAGTCGTCTTCAGTACACCAAACAATGATAATGCCATGGACGATTTTCCGCTGCCAGTTCGACCGCATATGCCAACCTTTGAAAAAATAAAAAGGACATATGAGGATATACATATAGACAAAAAACTCACAAAATAAGTTTTTCAATTTGTCATGAGGACATACAATCAAACGGAATAGCATTCTGACATATTTGCCTTTGTCCCATTTTTCCATGCGCACAAGCATTTTTTCAAGTTCTCATATTTTGTGAACTCAACAAAAACGATAAATAAAAGTGGATACACGGATAATAATGAACTCTTCGCTGTTGCCAGCTTCATTTGGTTTTTGTGCGATCTTTCTGGCAGTTCACTGACGCAGTGTCCTTAATAAACAAATTCTTTCGCTGCTGGAATTTGTGGAAAAAATTCTCCAGCAATTTAGAAGTTGCGATAGAGTCTGTCCTGTAATAAACGAAACGAAACGTTGGACGTTTTTCGAATGTCGCAAAAGGGTGGTAAAATTTGTATACCCCTGTTATAGTTTCACCTCATTGGACGAGGCTGTTAGGGTTATTCGTAGTCAAAGATGCAGTAAGCTTTATGGCATATTCAATAAGCTACACAATATATCTAGTTTGTACTTCTGTATATACGTACATACATATGTATGTACAGTAAGAGTTAAATAACGAAGTCTACATTCGTGTAGCACGCCAAATCGTTAGACTTATCAGTAATTTGTGTTTACAATTAGGCGTCCTAAAGAAGTCGTGATCAGCCATAATTTTTAATTTTTTTTAACGTTTTCGAATAGTACTAACTTTCGAGAATATTTTCTGTAAATATTAGATCGATTCGAAAAAAAAACAGATAAATCAATGTAAGTTTATTTACTAACATTTTCTCAGGGCGGTGACCACGATATCTTAAAAACTACTCGATCAATTCACTCTTTCTTGTTTTGTATATTTTATAAATAAGAACAACTAGTCCTTGAATGAAGATTTTTTTTATTTTAATAAAAACAAGACGATTCTTTCATTAAAAACAGAGATTTTGGATCTAGACATCTGGTATTTTGTGTGATAGTTGAGTTCCTTAAACATCGATATTTCATGATAGTTTGTGAAAAACATCTGGTAGTATCGATAGTTATCGATTAGTTTCGTTTAGTAAAGATATAAAAACAACGCTTGTTGAAAAGTGTGACTAGATTTTTTTAATTTTATTTTGTTTTAAAAATAACAATTCATTTAATGATTTCGTCTTTAGTCTGTTACGACGCTCATTCATTATTTGGCCAGCTTCCCAGAATATCCTCTCTTGCTGGTATGCAAAGAAACATATTTGCAATTTCCTTAAGCCTTGTTCCTGACTTCTTCCAATATTTTATTGGACACTCATTCCCTATAGTGGTTGGCTTTTCCTTATATTTCCTTACGATTGCTTCACTCACTGGTGTACCTAGATGCCTATCGGCTTCATCTGGAAACGACAAACGAGCTGGATATAGCTCTGAAATTGATGTGATTTTTACGAGTCGACGTGTACTTAAGTGCAAGATGTGCATAAGCTTGTTCCAACTACTGCGAAGCTCTTTTACTACTTCAGCTGTCCTTAAGCTCTTTCTTCTGGCTATGAACAAAAAAGATACTCGCATCCTTGTGACGGGACATTGTGCCATAGGTACCAGCCAGCAGACTCGGCATCGACTCCCCAGACTACTGCAGGAGCTGTCAGGATGCGGAAGAGACAGAAACCATCAAGCACTTACTCTGCGAGTGTCCCAACCTCCAAAGCCGCCGACTCCGACACATGGGAAACAGGCTGTTTGGAGAACTGAGTGACCTAACAAAAGTACCGATAACAAGCATACTCCACTTCATTAAGAGTACAGGGTAGTTTGATAGACCACCCACCTAGTACCCAAGGTTGGAACATGACCCGCAACACAAAGGGGAACACAATGGACCAGTAGGCCCCCGTGAACGGTCAGTCATTAGAACAGGCACTTCCCCCATAACCTAACCTAACCTAACCTAAGCTCTTTCTTTTGATTCTCGGATCCAGTATTGGAGACAGTATTGCTGGTGTGCTACTTTCGTAAGGCTTTAGCCTTGACTGAAGGGACTCATAAAGCCGAACAAATATTTGTTTTGCATTGAATCTATTTTCATTTTGATACCCCGAATCAATGAAATTTTATAAGATAAATATAAGTTTCTCTGGATATTATTGTTGTTGCTTTATCAAATTTCAATTCACATTTCAATTTTAGTTTATTTCATTAGGTAGCTAACATATTAGGACCATATTTTTTCAGATTATACAGCTTCCACGGGATAATTCAACAAACCGATAACAATAATAATAATAAAAACAATTAGTTAATTAATAACTACATTTACTACGTTGACTGTTTTTAGAGGATAACAATAAAAAGAGAAAACAAAATATGAAGTAACAGATAAGAAGAAAATATCGTATTATACATTTTAAGAAATGAAGTGAAATGATAGGCAAATGTAGACAAATGTAGTTGCAGTCCTTTACTATATTTGTCCAGGTTCTTTATGAATTTGAGCAGTGACTCAAAATATCGTTTTTGAAACGCTGTATATTTCTTGTTTCCCTTATATGACGCGGTAATGAATGAGGCATGTAATTCGAGAAACAATTATTAACAATTATTTGGTTTTTTCTGCTTGAAGATGGAAACTGGATTCTGCTGTAAAGATAAGAAGGCTGGTGCTTGTGTATGATGTTAAATAGAGCGGTTAAGGATCTGAACTTAAGATAGTCATCGAATTTTACTCCGTATACTAATTTTGCAAAAGATGAAATATGGTCAAACCGTCGTAGCCCAAAAGCGTATCGAACCGCGTTGTTGAATGCAACAATAAGTTTTATACGGCTCACGGCATCCAGTCTTCCAAAACATCACATCCGTAGGTTAGAATTGGTACAAGTTAGCGCTCACGAGTAACTCTGATCCTTCGGTGCAGCGCCGCATATGCCTCTTGTTTCGCTGCATGTGCTTGTCGGCATTCGTCATCAAACAAGGGGTTTCGTTGCGGTGGCACATCAGAGGCGGCATTTCTATTGGCTTTTGGCAATGTTGTCACTGGTATTCAATACTTGATGCTGGCTGCGTAGGACTTCTTGAGAAATTGAGAGAGACTCGATTGGTAAAGGATCTGCCATCAGCCATGCGACGTCAAACTTCCTCGCAGTATTTCCTTGTGTTGGCAGTGTTCGGGATATCCGCAGCCGTACCTTGGTTACAACAAGGTAGTGGTCTGAGTCAATGTTGGCCCTTCGGAACGTTCGGACATACATAATACTGGAGGAGTGCCTTGCGTCGATCGCAATGTGGTCAATCTCGTGCGAGCTCTACCCCAACAAAAATACGATCGTAGTTAGCAGGGAAATCTCATTAGATGCTATGATATATCGATGTTTGTGTTTGTTCGAGCCTTCGGATATCGCGCGCAAAGGATCATAACTTGGGCAAATGCCCTTATATTTAAGTTTACATCACACGCTGTGTGCAGGAGAACGACATTCAGTGCAAAAATGTAATGTATTTAGCGCTTTACAATAAATTATTGAAAAACTATCCATTGATTTTTGGGATTTGCGATGTTTAAATTTAAACATTAAACAACAAGTGAATACTTTCGAAAGGAAAGAGATAAATAGAGATAGCAGTGTAAAGGAATGTTTTTAAGGGAATAGGATGTTTCCAGAGAGACATAGGATTTAATTAGTAAAAAAAGACCATGGTTGCGTCGATGCATATTCCAAGCAAGTCAGTCAGCCTAAAGCCCATTGCCGTCCGGCAGAAGGCTTTTGTGTTATGGCGCCAAACAGAAGTCTCTGAAGGCTCGCCTATAAGGGTGTTTAATTTCTGCGTGATCTTACTTACTGCGAAAAGATCATTCATTTAAAGAACTAAAGGCTCTGCCTCTTCGACCATACAATGATTAAAATATCCCGGATTCCGAAGAGAAAGCTATCATTCTGCACTATTTGCAGTAAATTCCACGTTGCCAGTTAGCTCTTTCAACCATTCAGAGGCTGGTTAAAACTCAACTGACTTAAACTGAACCAAGTTTAATATTCATTAAGACAAATATTTTTCGGAACCCATGCAGTAGCCCGAGTCCTTAAAGATCACAACAGTAACAAATATTCGGGTTCAGATAGCATTCCCCGCTTTATTTTGAAGATGTTTCCTTCTACCATGGCCAAACCATTACGTTAGCTTTCCAGCCTATCTTATTCTATTGGTATATTGCCGGATAGGTGAAAACTTGTGCGTGTTCAGGCCATTCCTAAAAAAGCGAAATAACCTGTCCTACCGACCCATAGCTATATCGTCAACTCTTTCTAAAGTAATGGAAATCGTTGTCAATATATGTAGGTCAGCTGAAACCGGGATGATGATAATACATATAGAAAGGTGAAGTTAATGATAAAAAAAAAAGACGCGAACTAAAATAATTTGACGCAACCATATAAAATGTATAAAGGAAAACAACCGATTTACCGGAATAAAACTCTAATTCAAGGAAATAGTATTTGCCACGAAAGAGCGAATTTACTTCACCTTGCTTTCGATAATAATCATTCATTAACCACACCTAGAAACACTTACTCTCTGGCCAGCCGGAATTTTTAAGGATAAACCCGTGATGACATTCTCTTTTTGTCCCTCATATCGTAGGCTAACATTTTCATATGTGATATCACCTTTCTGCGGCCATGATATTGGTACTGATTTATCTGCAAATAAAGGGAAAAATTTACCACATGAAACTGTAACTAATATGTACAATACATCCAAATAAATGTTTATATTATAACGAAAGCCTAGGATAACGGCAATTCCACGTTTTAAGAGAAGAGGTTTCAATGAATAACGGCTTTTTGAATTCACAAAACTTTTAATTCTATTGCTGGATTCCGGGAGGTTATACTTTTTTTTTTGTTAAACATTTTTTAAAGCTTTCCCTTCGCGCCTTATTTACTTGTGTGTACCACTTCTCTCCCTTTAAAATTGATCACGTGGTGCCTCTCTACCTACTACGCTCTATGCTGAAGAAATTGCATCTGCGAAATTATTTCAGATGTTTAGACGCGCATCGGCTCGAATTACTGGCTAAAAAGCATTTCACCAGGAAACAACTCCATTACTTGGCCAAACCTAATAGGGTTACCGGTTACGAGTGGCTTTCGTTTCAAGCTGTTTTCGTTTGCGCTCGCTGTTTTTCTAAGTTTTCTCTGAGTTTCTCGTTTTTTTGTGCTGTTCATATGTGTTTGTGGTAATTGGTACTTATCGTAGCGATCGTGCAATAAGTTACTTGCCATTTTCAACATTTTCTTATTTTGCAGATGATCGGAAACTAGTCCCCTGGAAAACGATAGCAGAAGTGGTGGTTGATAGCTTGTGAGTAGTTTCGTAACAAAACTTTTAAAGTAAAAATTAAGAATTCCATCAGTGAAGAGACTATCACCCCATTTGGAGCCCCTGAACTATTAAAGCTAGGACCCCTACTACATATTCATAATCTACACAAGTGAGTTGATGCGTGTCTTTACAAATGGTATCCCATTTGCGTTCGCGAACGATACAGCGATACTCCTCAGACACAGTTGTCCTGCCACTGGTATACAAATAATGCAAGCGGAGTTTGGTAAAACTACAAACTGGTATCATGATAATGGCCTGATTTGACATGCTTCGAAGACGAAAACGATGTACATCCACAAGGCCACCGAGCTGAGAGTAACCCTCAGAAGATACGCCCGCCAAAGAGCCCTTTCAGACCAAGAAATCGAAATAGTCGAGACCTACAGCTACCTGTGAATAACTATCGACAGCCATCTTCTATGTAATGTGCACATAGAGAATTTCCGATCCAGTCTCAGGCAAGATCTTTATGCCGTGGTGTACCTTGGATACTACTCAACGTTTGAAATAAAAAATTAAGTATACTACGCCCATGTTAAGTCTAAATTGAGAAACGGCATACTGCGTCAGCCACGCATAATTATAAGCTGCAACGCCTTAAAAACTCTATTTTGAAGAAAATACAAAGTCGACATCCCAAAAACGCCATAGAACACAGAAGTTTTAAGGTGCTAAGTGCCCAAAAAATATATTAGATGAAACTAGCTCTTTAACATTACGATGAAACCCCTTTTTAAAGACCCGATAGATCTTCAGCATAATACGAGAAGACGAGCCCAAGGAATGTTAAAAATCCCGATGACTACAATGAGTACAGAAGAAGAAAGCTACAGCACTGCGTTCCATCTGTACTTAACCAGATGCCAAACTCCTTGAAGAATATGCTAAACCCAAATTTACGAAAGAAACCTCTAAAATAACTTTTCTGTGCATAAAAAAAAAAAAAAATCTGGAACCATTTATGTACATATTTAACTTAATTTAATAATATTTTTTAAACTTTAAAGCGTAACCTTAACCTTTAATTAATTAATCTAAAGCTCACTTAAATTATGTATACTCTTCAATCAATCTTCCGCAGACAAGCCAAAAGGCTTCGGAGAAAATTTAAATTTGAAAATAAAAGTTAAAAATTAATGAAACTGGCTAGAAACAGATGGTTAGTATTAGCCTCTTGAAAACGTATGTACATATGTACCAAAACCCTAATTGGTTTGTTTTCGGTGACACCAAGAGTTTCCTAAAAATTGAGTCCGCCCTGAAACACCTTCTTGAGAATATTTGCGATTTTTCGCACGTAAAATTTCTTTGACACTATTTTCAGTTCTATGAACAACAGATATTTTGATATCTGATATCAATTTACAGCCTACTAATTGCATGCATATAGCCCAATTATATTCATTCGATACCCGCATTGAGCAACAACATCATCTACCTAACTATTATTGTGTGCATCTAAAAGGCTCAAAAACTGTGTGGGAAAAACTTTTTATATGAAACTACACTCCCAAAGTTCCAGCGTCTGGGAAGCAAAATCAGATCGTAAATCACATTTTACCTAAATGCAAGTATAACACAAAATTTTACAGCTAACTCAACAAAATTTTCATGCACTCCCACCAGTGGGCACCGTAAGCATCCGAATATTTTTTTCGATTTTTGGCAGCACTTGGGCACCTAATATTCCCTTGTCTGCTACACCGATATCCGAGGTCATCACTATACTTTGACAAAGCACACGTCCCATTTGAGTCGATAATTCGACGTTCAAACTTAAGAAATATTAAGATATATGTACATATCTTACAGATGACTTCATCCCGGCACCACTTGGAAGAGAAAGTCACATGGTCACCATCACTGGCAGGAACATCCTCAGTGCTTCCATCCCCCGTGTACTGCGGCTCAGCATAATATGCAACACGTTCCACTGAGCCCACATACATCTCCATGTCGGCAAGAAGTTTCACCACCCAATTGAGGTAAATCGGCACAAGGAGTGTGTAGTTTATCGCCAGACCAACAAGCGATGGTGTCGGTCCGTGTCCCTTAACCTCCTCTTTGGAAGGACTAAAGTTGCCTCTGGTGGTGGTGCTGCCACTAATGGTAGCTGCAAGCAATGCTGTCACTATGGCTACGAACACGATAACAGCGCCCAAATAGTCCTGAGGGTGAGAAGAAGATCAAAGTTTTGCATTAGTTTAATGAGTAACTTGTAAAGATGGATATGATTCGATGGAAGGAACAGAATAAGTGGACTTACCAATGATATACCCAACCAGCGATTGCTCGTATTGAGGATGGTAAAAGCGATGGTGTTTGCCTCGAGGCGCTTGAATAGTGTTTCTGTGAATCTTGCTTCTTGACTGTATGCCCGAATGGTTACAACACCTTGAATGGTTTCCGAAAAGTGAGAGATAACAGGTGAGTTGGTTAAGTTTTCGATTCGCTGAAGTTCTCTGAAAAATAAATATGCTTATAAGAATAATAATATTTTCAAACAGAAGATAATTTATTGAAAATAATTCACACAATTAACTACAGCGGGTCAGCTACTATGATTTTCCCTAACCTTACAAAAAAACTGAAGAAGAAGAAGTGAAACTTTTAATACAAACCTATATAAAACTTACTTAAATAACAAGCCTCGGATACGGACGGATTCACTGATGACAACCCATGCAAACGAATTAAGGACAACGAATTTCGGATCTGCACGTGGAACGTTAGGTCCCTTAACAGACCACGTGCAGCCGAACAATTAGCGGAGGCCCTAAACTGCTGCAAAGCAGACATTACCGCCATTCAAGAAGTGCGATGGGATGGGCCGGGCAAAAAGAGGATGGAAAACTGCGACATCTATTACGGTGATTGCTATCGGCAACAAAAACAGCGCTTATTTGGATGTGGATTCGTCGTTGGAGGCAGACTTAGGCAAGAAGTCTTAAGCTTCAGGTATGTAAGCGAACGCCTCACGACAATCCGCATCAAGGCTAAATTCGCCAACATTAGCCTGATATGCGCTCATGCCCCCACAGAGGAGAAAGACGACGACACCAAAGACAGGTTCTACGAGCTCTTGGACACGACATACGAGCAGTGCCCTAGCTATGACATTAAGATTGTCCTAGGCGATTTTAACGCAAAGCTAGGAAAAGAGGGCATCTTTGGTAGTACTGTCGGAAAGCACAGCCTACACGACACCACCTCCGATAACGGATCTAGGCTGGTCGACTTTGCTGCGGGGCGGAACGTTGTCGAAGCTAGTACGCGGTTCCCACATCTCGATATCCACAAAGGAACATGGAGATCTCCTGATCAATCAACCGTCAACCAGATTGACCACATTGCGATCGACGCAAGGCACTCCTCCAGTATCATGGATGTCCGAACGTTCCGAGGGGCCAACATTGACTCGGACCACTACCTTGTTGTAGCCAAGGTACGACTGCGGATATCCCGAACACCGCCAAGACAAGGGAGTACTGTGAGGAAATTTGACGTCGGACGGCTGCAATCGCAAGAGATCACCAAATCCTTTTCCGATTGGGTCTCTCTCAATCTCTCAAGAGGTCCTATGCCGCAGTGGCATCATTGCCAAAAAGCGATCAGAGATGCCGCCTCTGATGTGCTGGGTTTCACACGGCCACCACAACGAAATCCCTGGTTTGACGACGAGTGCCGGCAAGCACATGCAGCGAAACAAGAGGCATACAAAGCGGCGCTGCATAGAAAGACCGGAGCTGCCCGCGAGCTCTACGGGAAGAAGAGGAGAGACGAACATAAGATTTTCAGAAGAAAAAAGAAAGAGCATGAGAAGCGCGCGATCGAGGAGGTAGAAGGATGTCATAGCAGGAATGAGGTTCGGAAGTTTTACCAAAGGGTAAAAAGAACCTGTCAAGGTTACAGAGCCCGAACCGAGGCCTGCAAGGATGAACAAGGGAACATCGTAGTAGAATCGCAGTCGATGCTGAGGATATGGAAGAACTACTTCTGCAGACTGTTTAACGGCGACGACGAATCAAATCCCGCTGTCAGGCAGAATGAACCATTCAACCTGGACGACGAAGACCAACAATTCCGTCCACCCGACCTGGACGAGGTGAAGAAAGCCATTTCGAAGCTTAAGTCCAACAAAGCTGCTGGGGCTGACGGCCTAACTGCCGAGCTGTTCAAAGCAGCAGGCGATGACTTGGTAAGGAGCATGCACCAACTCATCTGTAAAATATGGTCGGAAGAAAGTATGCCCGACGAATGGAACCTCAACATTGTTTGCCCGATCCTCAAGAAAGGAGACCCTCTGAACTGCATCAACTACAGAGGCATCAGTCTTCTTAACATCGCTTACAAGATCTTATCTGCCGTGTTGTGTAAACGCCTGAAGCCGTTCGTCAACAACCTGATCGGTCCATATCAGTGTGGTTTCAGGCCAGGAAAGTCCACCATCGACCAAATATTCACACTGCGGCAGATCTTGGAAAAAACCCAGGAACTTCAATTCGATACCCACCACCTCTTCATCGATTTTAAGGCCGCGTATGACAGCATCTATAGAGACGAGCTATACAGAGCCATGTCTAGTTTTGGCATCCCTGCCAAACTCGTCCGTCTGTGCAGGATGACAATGGAGAATGCACGCTGCTCCATCAAGGTCGGTCAAGACCTCACCGAGACCTTTGATGTCAGAAAAGGATTTAGACAAGGCGACGCGCTGTCATGCGACTTCTTCAACATCGTTCTTGAAAGAGTTGTGCAAAACTCACGCGCCAACACCAGAGGCACAATCTTTCAAAAGTCCGTCCAATTACTCGGATACTCCGATGACATTGACATTATCGGAAGAACGCAGCGTGATGTCACTGGTGCGTTTGTGAGTATCGAGACGGAAGCGGCGAAGATGGGTTTAGCGGTCAATGAGGGCAAGACGAAGTATATGTTGTCAACAAGAACGGATTCCCAACACCGACGTCTCGGACAGAACGTCACTATAGACAGCTATAACTTTGAGGTAGTTAAGGACTTTGTCTACCTAGGCTCCGCTATAGATTCAGATAATGACATCGCCGCTGAGATTAAACGAAGAATAACTCTTGCCAATCGTTGTTTCTTTGGGCTAAGAAGGCAATTGAGTAGCAAAGCCCTCTCTCGAACAACTAAGGTGACCCTCTATAAGTCCTTAATCGTCCCAGTCCTGCTCTACGGCGCAGAGGCATGGACTCTATCTAAACCGGATGAGGTTGCTCTTGGCTGTTTCGAGAGGAAAATTCTTCGGGTCATTTTTGGTCCCGTCTGCATAGACGAGGAGTGGAGGAGGAGATACAACGACGAACTGTACGGGCTGTACAGCGACATCGACTTAGCCAGAAGAGTGAAGGTCCAACGACTGAGGTGGCTGGGTCATGTAGAGCGGATGGACACCAAGGCTCCAGCTCGGAAAATCTTCGAATCCACACCCGAGGGTCAGCGCAGTAGAGGAAGACCGCGACTCAGGTGGCGCACGCAAGTGGAATGGGACCTCAACCAACTTGGCGTGCGAAACTGGAGGCAGCTGGCTAAAGATCGAGCTGGCTGGAGAGACTTGTTGGTTGAGGCCCAGGACCACGCCGGTCTGTAGCGCCACCTTAAGTAAGTAAGTATATAAAACTTACGCTTTTATATATGTACATATAAGCAAAAAAGAACCGGAAAAAAATACCATGAATTACAGGAATGACCAACATTACAAATGTCCCCAGCTAGTCTGAACGCTACTATCAGACTGAACGCTATTATCAGACTGAACGCTACTATCAGACTAGCTAGGGATTTGGCCAGTATTGGCAAGGGAAATTCGAGCTGGCGAAGTAAAGGAATAAATCAAGGCATCATATCCGCGCCCCTTTCCAAAAGACCATGAGGATTCGAATACGTTTACTTAAAATTGAGACTATAATACAGAATCTGAAGTAAAGGTGAAAATTCTAGAAGATCTAGGTTCAGTCGTAGAGACAGTTACAGACCTCATAACCAAATTATTATATATCCTGATATCTGGAAATCTTCCTTCATTATACCTCTTCTAAAAGCGGAAACAAGGCTGACATTGGAAATTACAGAGGCATCCCTAAACACTTTAATGGGGGCCGTGGCTCAGTGGTAAGGGCGTTGGACTGCTTACAGAGCGGCTTGGGTTCAAGCCCCAGCTAGGAAAAACAACAAACATTTTTCGCGGCACCACCTCTCGTCGGGGAATGACAAGCCTCCGGGAGTATAATTTGTCCTGAAAGAGCTTCTCACCTCGCCGTTCGGAGTTGGTAATAAATTGTAGGTACCTTCCATTCATGCCAAAAATGTAACACGCACAGCATGAATGGTTGCGAGAAACTAGGCCTGGGCTCATCCCGAGCTGTCGCGCCAGCTATTTATATATTTATCGCTAAACTCTCATGCTTACCAAAAATGTTCGAAAAAATCGTTTACAATCACTTACAATTTCATTGTCAACATTTAACTGCTGAAGAACAACATGGTATTTGCCTAAAAAAATCAACCTCAACTAACTTGATCGAATTTGCATCACAAATTATTAAAAATACTGTCAGTGGTAATGTAAAGCATTTGATAGAGTGAGTCATTATATCTTAATAGAAAAATTAAAAATGTACGGGTTTCGAGATGAAATCTTATGTTGGATTTCCTTTTATCTTCAAAACCGTACTCAAAATGTGCTTTTTAACAAGTGTGTCTCGAAGAACATTCTTGTGCTGTCTGGAGTTCCACAAGGATGTCACATTGGTCCTCTTCTGTTCAATCTATTTGTTAATGATATTCGTGACAAAATTGCATTTTCAAAAATATTAATATTTGCTGATGACTGTAAGCTCTTTTATTCCTTTAACAATATGATATTGACAAAATATGCGACTGGTGTCATAAAAATGGCATGCAACTAAGTACTAAGTACTAAATGTAAATGTAATTTCTGGTCATGCGATTCTCAAAAGAATTCCATGATCCACATGTGACTAAATTGGAATACTGTTCACTTGTTCGACCTGTTTTGGAGTACTGTAGCTGTGTGTGGTGTCCTAATGTCGCCATAACTAAACTGGAGAGCATTCAAAAAAGATTTTTCTTATTTGCACTTCGTGAGCTTCGTTGGTGTCCTGATCGCCATCTTCCACCGTATGAATGTCGTTTGAAACTATTACAACTTCAAACACTTAAGGAAAGAAGAGAATTGTCAAGTTTATGTTCTTGTTCCAACTGCTGTCTGGATCTGTTAACTCCCCATACATTTTAAGCAATGTAAACATAAATTCGAGAAGGAGAACCCTGATTTCATCTACCAGCAAACTTCAAGAGTGAACTATGGAGTAGCAGAGCCTTTTCATCTAATTTGTTTAATGTTTAATAAATATTTTGATTTAATTGATTTTAATGTATCCAAGGTGTTTTAAAAAGAAAATTGTTTAATTTAATCTAATGTTCTCAAATTTCTTGTTCTCTATTGTATTTATGTAATAGAATGTATAAATCAAATATCAACTGAGATATTCTCTATAGTTGGAATAAATAAATTTCAAATAGAAAAAACAAGTCCATGGAGTGTCTGTGTGAGCGTGTTATTTTGAACGTTGAAAACGACAAACCCACAGCCTTTAATGATACTTTACTTAAGTCGTTTGAAGAAGCACAAATGGAATACAAGTTTACAGACTCAGTAGTACATATGTACACATGAAGCAATTCACTACTCCGTGGAATTTCTTAACATCCTCAATTCTCCTGCGCTCCCAGCGCAGGTCTGATTATTCTAGCATTCAACAGTAAGACAACAAATGTCATATATACGAGTAATGAGGTCATAGACACCGAAGTAGAGGGTTGGGCAGCTATAAAAACTTTTAACCTTTTTGTTTCGAATTCCATGCGGACGAAGTCGCGAACAAAAAGCTAGTATTTAACTAATTACAAGATTTTGTCAGCAATATTCACAACTAACCTTCGTACGCAAAATGTTTTTTATCCATAGACGCAATTAACATAAAATACATATGTATGTACTAGTATTCAATTCAAAATGAACAATTCAACCTTTCTCATGGAAAAGCTTGGGCTTTTCAAACTCCTTGCTTTCCAAAATAAAAACAAAAAAATAATGTTCGAAAGACTGCCGCTAGGCCCTCCACGAATTTCAAAAATCAATTACAACACCTCATCAAACAGAAATAATGTGCGGGAACACACCCGGAAGCCTCACAATTTTTCTCATTATCTCATTTTCCTTATACGGGGTAGGAGTGAACAAAATTCTGGAAAATCTATTACAAATATACATACTAACACACTGGAATTCAACTGAGTTGACATAGCCACGGAAGTTATATGGACTGCTCTACAGAAACCATTAACCTCTATGTCGAGTTAAGAAAATGTATAAAAAAGAGACACATCACCTCCCACCTCCCACCCACTTACTTACCTTGAAGAGCACCTGTAGAACTTCTGAATGATGTAGTATGCGGCACATATAGGAAGTGTTAAGAGCACGAACCACGGCGTTATGCTGACATTAATCAGAATAGCACACAAGCATAACAGCGTGAACTGTAGCAGTCTCTGACTTGTTGCTGCAATCTTCTGCAAGAGGAAGAGAATTAAAATCATAAACAAGGACGTGAGAATAAAGTTATTCTTCGTAGTGAATTACATTCCGGTTCCGGGTAATATTTCATTGTCTCACCACACTAGACATACAGACGTACCTTATCGATTATCGCCATATCACTACTAAAACGATTCATTATCCGCCCCAAAGGAGTGATTTGAAAGAAATGCAACGACTTGGTCAAGATCGATTGCAGAAGTTTATCGTGCAGCAATCGCCTAGCATTACATCCGGCCATTTGTCCCGCAGGAGTTGTTATTAACGCCATCAAAATACATATACTGGAAATAATCGCATACGTCCGAAAGTAGTACGTGACTTCGTGTACATTTGACGACGGAGATTCTAACGCTGCTGCACCCGACTGTTCGGTCCACCGCTGTAGCCAAACATCAGTGTACACTCGTAAACATTGCCAAACAAGGGCTGTTGTGAAAAATATAAAAACTGTTGATAATCCGGCTGATTTTAAATAGAGCATGTAAATTTTTGTCGGGATTTCACCGTATTTACGCTCCTCGTCCTGTACGAGGTATTTTTTATCACCGGATGGTGCACCCTCTGACAGTGATTCAGTGTTTAACTCTGAAATGAGAACGGGCGAATCAATTTAATGATAAAATGCAAAATAAACGAAAATCCATGACAAATATTTTCGACACAAACCGATATTTTTTTCGAATACTCTTGCTGAGCTAGTCGAATTGATTTGTTAAATGTCAATCAGATTAGCACTCAAAAATGCATGAACTAGAATTTATCTCTCTTTTTCTCGGATGTTGGGTAAACTAATTTGTTTAGGAAAAAGACTCAAGATTAAACTGGCGCTATATGAATGTGTCAGACTGAATGGACTCGAACCCATTATTCTCTCTGCAGGCAATGATAAACCTTTAAGAGTATAATTTGTTAGGGAGACGCTTCTCAATCAACGCTGCCACTTCTACTACAAAGCTATTAGATCTACTATCTTTTAAGTCTTTTTACTATCTACTAGCTTCCTCCAGAAATCTACTAGCTTTTTATCTCATCTTCAAACTTCAATTCGATTAAATGTTAAATTTCAATTCAAGTCCTTGTTCATAGATGGTTTCGGACATTTTCCTTTGCAAAGGGCTTTTGAAAGGCTCTGTGATCTTTGAACCAACGGATGAACTATACATTTATTTATTTGTTTCATTGTTTGTTTTATTTTGTTTATTAATGGAGAGTTTCACGAAGACTAATTTATTTGTTTTTGTTTATTGTTTATTACTACTGTTTTATTATTTTTTTTATACAATTTTTCGTATGAACTTTAAAAAATAAATTAATTATATTTTGATGATACATGAAAACTGATCTGCTACCTTTTGTTTGAATCTGCTAGCTTTTTTTTGGGATCTGCTATAATATGCTATGTGTCAAGTGGCAGCGCTGTTCTCAATTCGTTTTGGCAAACTAAACTAACACGCACAACATAAATTGTTGCGAAAAGCCTGGGTTCACCTCAAACTGATTTATCGATTTTATATACAGTTAGTCACGAAAGTCTACATACAGCCTTGAAAGTGCTAGAACAACGTTTATAGACAAAATTCATTCATTCGTTCAGTGGATTGAGCAAAAAAGGAGAAGAAACTGCGAAAGAAAAGGGAGACGCAGGAGAGACTTACTGACCAAAAACTTTCAGTTCTAGTAGTCTAAAATTCTTTAACTTGTCATGATGATTGTGCCAAAGCTGTTCAGCATATCCCGCCTCTAAAAATTCCGCTAATAAAAATGTTGTAAAAATAATTAATTTCTGTCTTAATTACATCTTTAAGATAGGTTCAATTATTTTTTTATGACGAACAAATATGAAATAAATAAACCGCTAGCGGGACAGTTCGGGATAAGCCAAAGCCTAACTTCTTGCGACGAATGAATATACATTGTATTAAAATATATACGCACAATATAGTTACATAAAACATAATTAAAATAACTCAATAATAACATTTTCTGAAGATTTGCATCGTTTTTTTAGAGTCTTCTCTATCACATACTCCAAAAAAAGAACCAAGCTTAACCTTGGAAGTATCTGTGAATAAATAGATATTTGAGAGACCTCAGGAAAATCATGCAATTTACCCTCCCGCTGAGTTCAGGCTAGTTGTTGAGTACCTAGAGTGACTGAATCTTCGTTGCTACCCAATCACCCACGATGATGTACAAATGTTTCAAGGTTAACTAAAACGACTAAAAGCGATAAAGTCAACCCCAGCCAAAGACTAAGTATATCCGCCATGATTATACTCTGTCCCACAAAAATTGTCAGTATAGGGAAGATAGGACGTTAGCCTCTCACTCTGGTTGCAAGAGCTTACATAAAACGAAAACTATTTTTTGACGATAAAAAAAAAAATACGTTTTGCAAAATGAACACCGACTCGATATTGGTGAAATTTTAATATTTTAATATTTTATTATGATCACTTATAGAACTGTGACTGAATGGAATGTTTCAAAATCCCGAGCGAATAAACCTTCATTACAAAGCATAAAAACCGAAAAAAAATTTAACCGCATTTAAACGGGTTTCCCAGAACAAAAATTAGGTGGCAACACCTCCACATATTCAAATTCATTTATTTGTTCTCAAAAGCACAAAATTTCAAAGCTCTTTGACAAAATCCACAGAAAAAGCTGCAACGATTTGCGTTGACTGGATACCGGTAACCAACGATGCCAGATGTGGGGATTTTTCCCCATTTTGGGGAATTTCTCACTTAATGGGGAAAATGGGGAAAAGTGCTCTTGAAATGGGGAAAAACGAAATGCGTGCAAATTTATTAATTTTACGTAGTAAAAAATAGAACTCGTGTAAAATAATTACAGCGTTTAAAGCGCTGCATCACTGACTTTAACTTCAACTGCAAGCAGAAAGCACCGATAGCGATTTATTTTCAGACGATTTTGCGGCTTTAGAGCCGGAAAGATCAAAAGAAAATGAAAAAAAAAAATTTTTGACAATCCTATTGATAAAAGAGAAGCAACATTTTTTTATGTTTTAATTTATCCATTTTTACATTTTTTACTAGGAATTTAAATGGGGAAAAAAGTGGGGAAAAATCGAATATGGAATGGCTAAAATTTTCAAAATGTCCCCAAAAATGGGGAATTTCACCAAAAAAAATCTGGCATCACTGCCGGTAACTCTGTTTCGATGTACATATTTTCAGCACACACAGTGAGAGTTGATGACGACGACACGATCATTCTGCCCTCAGCTGTGTGGCAGACTGGTTATGGTGGGATGTACTCGAACTTTGGGAGAATTAAACAAACAAAATCTGCGTAAGTCAGCGGTTTGGTTTGTATTTCAGTGGCAATTTCTCTCATTGAGTGCCCGGAAAACATCTACCGGCACAAGTGTTTGAAAAAAAGCTCCCCCATAAGGTCTGTACTGACAATTTTTGTGGGACAGAGAAGGCGTCAGCTCAGAAAAGGTTAATGATCTCGAACTCATTATATTTAAAAAAGTCCTAGCTCTTTGAGCAGCTCAAGAAGTGGACCCTCCGGGAACATGCTTACGTAGAGATCTAAGACCGAAAAAAAGACAGATCTCTTCAAGAACCTCACTACAGCTCAGGTGAAATAGGAGTAGTACTGTAAGTCCCAAGACCTCTACAAGGATCCGAAATACCTAAACAAAAAAAAAAGCTGGCGCGACAACCCGGAATGAAACAACGCCTAGCTTCTCGCAACCATTCATGTTGTGCGCGTTGTATTGCTTGCACGAATGGAAGGGACCTACAATTTATTGCCGACTCCGAAAGGCGAATTGAGAAGCTCTTTAAGATTATACTTCAGGAGGCTTGTCATTCCCCGAAGAGAGCTGGTGCCGCGAAAAATGTTCGGTGTTCTTGGAAGGGAATGGCTCACGTCTGTGGTCAACAGGGCCGTACATAGCGTAAAGCAATAGGCGCATTGCACTCCCCAGGAAATGTAGATTTTTATGAAAAATTTAGTTTTTGGACCAAATTATATTTTGTGATCAGAAGTATGTGAATTATGATATTGTAGCGTTACAACGCAAAACTTTCTATATGTTTCTCAAAGATCTCTGTGAAATTCTAAAGCCAGTCGAAAAAATTTCACAATTCCAAAGTTGTTCAGTGTATCCTATACCGAAAAATTCTACTAATAAAATTGACTGCACACTTGAATAAAATTCATAAATAATTAACAAAAAACTTGTACTTGGAAAAACTACAATACATGCACATGTACATACATATATTGGCATGATCAGTTGAAGTGAAAGCTAATACCTTATCACTGCGACTGCAAGTAGGCCTCGTCAAATGTCCTCATGATTAAAGCTAACATTAACTCTACCTATAACACTGCTACAAATCCCTCTTAAATGTAATGAATATCCATTCATTGTTAGTTGATCCCAGTTTAAGCTTTTCGTTTTAAACATTTCTTTTCAACCACTGTAAATTTGTTCGGTTGTCCGGAAATCACACTCCCGCACTTTGGTAAATGTCATTTACCCAGTTTTATATTACACTACGAAATCACAAGCCGCATTTGATTCCATTCTGGCCTTTTCTAATGTTTGCCATTTACATAAAAACAGGTGTGCACATTTTCTAAATTTAATTGTCAAACGTTATCGTATACATTTTCGATCGACCGAAATTGATTTTGACAATTTCCATGAGAACCAACCTTATTCTATTTTACGATATTTATACTCCTGGGCGAAAAGGTCATAAATCCAAATGCAAACGTTACCGCATTAACACCTGGCTTGTATTTGGAGTGTTTTACGGAGTTTTTTCATACCAATAAATCCTTACACAAATAAATAATTTATTCTACACCTACTCTGACATTTGCTTTCATATTGTAGCAGGAGTAGTGTAGCGGGGTTAAGTTGTGCCGGCAGCAGCAAATGCTAAAGGTCAGTTTATGGCTTTGAGTAGAAATATCTTCCTACGTGAATTGTATTTTCATTTGGTGGCGGTGAAGTTAATTATTATTCGACGAATCAAAAAAAAGTTCTAGTTCCTTACTCACTTCGACAACAGCTTAGACCAAAAGTAGCCCTTCGTAACTGGTTTCATGAAAACTAAATTGTTCAGCGCTTCCGCATTTTACACAGAATTAATTCAGCAGTATTTACCTTCCTTATTAACTATGTAAATTTTATGAGGCATTCCAACAATCAGCACGAATTGAAAGAATGTTTGTTGTTAAGCTATTTGGGGCGAAAGTGGCTATTAACAACTATCCTGGCAGCTTGCTTACCTTGAACCGACGACTCGTCTTCATCCTCCATCCAAGTACAACTACTAGTCTCAGTCGCTTCAGTTAGGGATGGGTGACCCTCCTCGCTTATACTTCTTAAATTTGCAAACATTTGCATGTCAATATTAATCTTTAGTTCGCAAAATTCAAAGGCAGCACTTACAATATGGAATTAGTTGCACTGACAGGACGATGGATCCTTGCTGTCGGTGTCGGTTTATTCGATTTACGTGACGACATCCGATGCAGAAACTGTTGAAATCCTGTTTTCGATGATTTCAGGTCTATTTCGACTGTTGCTCCACCGCTTCCACTTCGACGACGTGTCGAATCGAGAAAACTTCCCGGTGAAGAGATATTTCTCATTACTGGCGTTCGTTCGTAGACACAGCTCTGTAAATCTGGCTGCAAAGAGTGGACTCGAAGAATTTCATGTTTATGCATCGAACCAATGCGTTGTAGTTCGAGGGAATGTGCTGCACGTCTGCCAGTGTTAGTGGCTGTCCCGGCGGAACGTCTACGTATAATGACATCATCGTTTTGGCATTCATCGATCGGGATAGGCATGTCATAAATTAAATGCCGTGAACCATAGACACTGGGGCGCTTTTTTGAATGGCAGTAAATGGCGGATGGAGAGGACTGAAAAAATAGTTGCAAGGAGAATCAATGTAAATGTAAGTACCTACATACATATGTATGTACATAGATACTTGTTGACATTTAAAAAAATAAATAAAACTTACAGCTGGTATTGCTTCATTCTCAATTGCAGTGGTATGACGCTGAAGACCAATTTTTGTAATGTTTTTGAATAGTTTCCATCGCTCACGGGCGGTGCGTCCTGGACTGCACGTAAAACATGTTAATCATATTGAATATTAAAATTTAGTGGTGGTCCACTGCCGATATAACGAAAGATCGATATAACGTGTACTCTTTTAAATGCATTTCTTTTTTAAAAATTAATGAAAGGGAGAAAGAAATATTGTCCGAGTTTCTTTTGCTTCTTTTTTACTTTTCAACTTGAATTTTTTTTTAACTTTATTAATAAATAAAATAAAATGTTATGAACAGAAACAATATTCCTATATTTACATGTTTCGTAAAAGGAATATGTGCTCGATATTACCAATTTTTTTAAAAACGAATCCACCTGGATATTATATCATTCGTTATACTGGACCACTACTGTATGAAAATACGTACATACATACATAGTATAATGAGGCGATACGTAAGGTTTGTAAACATGTGCATAGATGCAGCATTAGCAACAAAACAGTATTTGACCTCCGGTCTAACTTGAGCTTTATAAAACAAGGGGACATGTGTTCAAGCCATGTGACAGTAGTGCTGATTGTGATGCTTTGCTTTAGCTAGTTAACAATAACAACTTCGGCCGCATAGGCGTTTCGGTAAATTACTGACTCAACAAAAAGCCTTTGAGATGTAAAAATCAATGGAATTTTGCTTAGGGTGCTTAAGTTGACCCCCGATACCTCCCCATTTTCTGCCACCGACCGTTAAAGATCAGTTCCGTTTCTCGACAACGAAATTTTTTTCTAAGCGTTTTTCCCCACAGCCTACTATATTACTCCAAATATTTACTTATTTATAACAATTTTCATATTCAAGGATGTGTAAGGCGTATTTTTTTTAAGTTATAAAAATTCCCTTCAGTGTCCTCGGTTTTCATATTTAAAGAAGTCCACGTAAATGTTTGGTATCAGACAACCGGTGATCTAGATATGTATGTACCTTTCCTAGTTTCTAATAACTTTCTCTCTCGATCTGTTTCTAAGCATATAAATCTAGTCGTTTAGTCAGAATTATTTGCCCAATTGCAAAAAAAAAAAAAAAAAACTAAATAGCTGGCGTGATAGATCGGAATGAGCAAAGCCCTAGCTTCTCGCAACCATTCATGTTGAACGTGTTACATTTTTTTACATGAATGGAAAGGACGCATCTTTGGTAGTACCGTCAGAAAGTACAGCGTATACGACACCACCTCCGATAACGAATTTAGACCAATCAACTTTGCTACAGGAAAAAATGTTGTCATTGCTAGAACGCGGTTCCCATATCTCAATATTAACAAAGGAACAAGGAAATCTCCTGATCAATCAACCGTCAACCAGTATTATGGATGTCCGAACGTTCCGAGGGGCTAACATTAACTTGGACCACTACCTTGTTGCAGCCAACGTACGGCTGTGGATATCCCAAACGCCACCAAGACAATACTGTGAGGAAGTTTGACGTCAGACGGCTGCAATCGCAAGAGATCACTAGATCCTTTTCCAATCGAGTCTCTCCCAATCTCTCAAGAAGTCCTATGTCGCCAGTATCAAGTATTGCAGACCAGTGGCAACATTGCCAAGAAGCCATCAGCTGACTTACTAGGTTTCACTCAGCCAGCGGGCACCACCTCTCGTCGGGAAATGACAAGTCTCTAGGAGTATAATTTGTCATGAAAGAGCTTCTTAATTCGCCATTCGGAGTCGGCAATAAATGTTCAGAAAGTATGTGTACATACGTGTGCATGTACATTAGGGCGGTAGTTATTTGTATGAAGGAAAAAAAAAGTTAATATTTTTTTTCGAGCACTCTTTTTGTTTCTGTTTCTTAAAAACGAGTAAAAACAAAATTTCATGCAAATCGGAATATATTAACACGTGCCGCATTGAGTTTTTAATCCCAAGGCATCCTCCACTGTTGAACAAAAAAACGTATCAACGTTTGATGTTTATTTTCACAATGAGATTGATCACCCCAGATAAGGCAAACCTATCGAAATTCTCCCACAGAGTTATTTCTCCTCTACTCTGTCTAATGGTCATGAACAAATTTTTTTTTGGTCAAGTTGATCGCGTACGCGAATGACATGTTGATACTAGTGCCAGGAATGTTCCCCTTTGTGATAAGTGAAATCATGAAGGCTGTTTTAGATATGGTAGGACCATGAGCCGCAAGTTATGGCCTTGGTGATTGAACAGATTTATTACCAAAACCAAAATACCTGACTTCACCCTTCGTCGTCTTAATGGTCAACCACCCACTCTATCCCCCAGCGCTTGGTATCGGGGTATTTGCTTGACCTAAAACTTAACTCGAATTTTAACATAGAACACAGTGTACCTTTCTATGTTTGCAGCAAAACATTTAGAAAGAAGTGGAGATTTCAACCAAAGATAAATTCGATGATGTGCACAGCCATAGTGCATCCTATTCTCACCTACAGGTCACTGGTATGTTAACCGGCATTGAGCAAAAGCTACAAACGTTACAAAACTCAAAGGCTCCAAAGGACAGCAACTATAGCCATCACGAGCGTATTGAGGTCGGCCCGACGGATGCCTTTACTTACACATAAAAAATAAAGCACTATAAAGCGCAGTCAGACACAAAGAATCTGGATACTACACTGCAAGGCACAATAGCCATAGCAATATGCCTCGCTACCAAACAGCATGGTTACGGCTTTAACCGACTACAGCAAAACCATACTTAACTGTGAAAGAAAGATAAAAGGGTGAAGGACTTTGACACGGTCATCTACACCGGCGGATCTAATATCAAATACGATGTGGGTGCCAGTGTCTACTCGGAGCCACTGAAAATATCAAAACCATACCTCCTGCCCGATTTTGCCAGCGTTTTTCAGGTGAAACTACTGTCAATCTGAGAGATTCGCATGCAACTCTGTTATCACAATGCACAAACAGAATATTTTATCCTCACAGACCAAGCCGCCATCAAAGCTATTGACTCAGCTATCACATCCTCCAAATTGGTGCAAGAATGCCGGAACAAGCTTTTCCGTTTGATTCACACACAAGGTCTCCGGACACAGTGACATAAAAGAAACGAGCATTCAGATAAACTGGTCAGGCTCAACTTTGCACGGCTCAGCTCTACTCGGCTAACCAACTCCGCCATATCAAGGGAGATATAGCCGACCTACGATAAGATTAGAACAAAAGCGCTCCTGAACAGAATGCGTCCAGATATCGCCAGAATAATGGTGATAACCACGGGTCTTTGACCAATTGGAGACAATGCCACAGCTGCGGAAACTCTTTCCCACTTCCTGCGTACGCCAACCATTCTTTGACGACCTCAATGACATCTTGAGTTAAGGGATACTAGATCTAATCAGTTTTCTGAACTCCGGAATCTGGATTTAGGCACTTTCGGCTGCCTCATCTACTTTCATCAGGAAACCTTATCAATAAGGTCACGCGAATTTTGGTAACAAAAAGACACATCTTAGTGCCAATCGGGTTCTTTTCAAACGCTACATACATATCTACATACGTACCTAGCGACCTACTAATGAAACTGATGGGGGATATTTAAACTTTTAGTTGACAGTATGACACATGCGAACTTTTATGTTTTGACCAATCTGGGTGGAAGGTAGTGCCCCACCAAGTTCGACGGCACTACAGCCATCCTTTACCCGAAGACCCTCGCGGCTATTTCGGTACTCTTATAACTCAGCTCCCATAGTGACTTTAAGTCTGATTTTCCTGATGGCCCAGAGAAGGAGAGCCCCATATAAGAACATATTCCAAATTTGAAGATCGTACCTTTTATAGTTTCCGAGATATTTTATTCAAAAAATCGTCAGTTGGGTAGGTGACTGACAGATCATCAAAAACCTATCACCCACTTCCAACAAACCTAGAAACTTGAAATTTGGTACAAATATTGTTCCCTATATTTGGTGCACATGTAAGGGAAAAATTTAAAATCTTCATTTATGCGCTTGGAAATTTTTTAAATAAATAAAAACGTATAAAATATACAGTATACCAAGAATTTTAAATTTTAAGCTCAATCCGGCAGGTGTTAACGTGATCATAAAAATCAAATAAAAAATCCGAATTTTAAGAATAAGGATATGTATGTACATACATATATGGTCGTCGCAAATGCTGCAAAATCTGACAAAATTAAATGCACCTATTTTTGCGCAAGGAAGCAAGGCAACGGTACATCGCTCTATTGAAATGAACCGAATGCGACGCGATCCCGAACCAGACCAATAAAACTATAGCGGATAGTTTCTTTTGTTTAATTAGGTGGAAAAACAGTTCAATCGCACTGTTTTAGACTACCTTGCTAAATTTTGTAAACACCACTAACGAAACTGGGAGCAGCATTTGTCACTATTGTACTGGAAAACAGTATACAATAATATACATATGTACGAGCATGAACCACACAACAGTGGACTTATGTATTTACATATAAGACATAAACCGAAATACGACAGAAGTTATTACTCCTGAGTTACTTTCATAGATTTTCTGCATAAAAAGTGCATCAATAATTTTTTTGCATAAAGTGGGATGAATCCAAAGCTAGCTCTTAGCGCACGAAGCGTGAATCCGAACGACTGTTCTAATTACAGTAATGCCACTTTAATCCGCGTTAATTATTGCAAGGCGTAGTGCAGATTCCTGAATTATTCCGATAAGGAAATAATAATAGGTCAGAAAAAACAAAACTTAACGTTTTATTGTCTCTATCATTTGAAAATCAGTACAAATATGTACATAGTATATAGAAACGAAAAGAAACGTAAAACATAAGAAAAGAAATGCAGGATAAGACCAAGACAGTGGAGAAGCGGCTACATAGGCTCAATATTGATACCTACCGCAGCGACAACTCCGCTGTCACAACCGACATTGACTCTGACGCATCTGTTTCGGATGCGTCAACCGTTGTGCCTAACGTCAGTGCGCGCCCTGCCAGAGCGGGTCGCGGTAGGGCACATAGCAAGAAGCACACTCCCAGTGCTATCTTGTATAAGAAGCGGAGAACTGCAAGGTTCACCACTGCTCTGGCTAACGGTAATCAACGAACTGTTAATGATATTGGACAGGGAGGGATTCACTACAACGGCATATCCTGATGATATTGCAATAGCAATCGCTGGCAAATTCCTCCCTACAATAAGAAACCTCATGGAATCTGCCCTGAACATACTGGCAGGATTGACGAGGCCTCAGGGTTAATCCCTCGAAAACCGAACTAGTCCTTTTCACAAGACGCTATAAGATTCCGTATGTCACCCCTCCCAAACCAGAAGGCACGAAAATCCAATTTGTAGACCATGCCAGATACCTGGGGATCATACTCGACAGGAAACTCAGCTGGAAGCTAAATATACAGGACCGTTCTAGGAAAGCCTCAATTGCCTTACACTCCTGCAGGAAGGCTCTGGGCCCGAAATGGGGCCTGCAGCCTAAAGTAGTCCATTGGATATATACGGCGGTAGTGAGGCCGATCCTCCTGTATGGTGTATTGGTCTGGTGGACAGCACTGGACATAAAGACCAACAGCAGCCTGCTTGAAAAGGTACAAAGGGGATCATGCATCTGCATAACGGGTGCTTTAAGAACAACCCCTACGGCTGCACGGAAGTTTATACTCAATCTGCTTCCTGTTGACATCTTTGGGAAGCTAATGGCAGTCAAAGCAGCATTAAGGCTTAGAGCATCCTCCCAGCTGATCAGCACAGCAATGGGATACTCTAGGATCCTTAACGGCAACATTACTATTCCTAGTAGAACGGACTACGTTGTTCCCTATATTGACTTCAACGTCAGGTACAAGACTCGGATTCCTAGCAGAAGCTCTCGGGAATCTGGTACAGTTTTGAACGAGACAGCGGGTGGTATGGGGGCTGGAGTCTTCTCAAATGTACCTGGCTTAGACATCACCACGCGACTGCTGGATCACAGTAGTGTGTTTCAAGCGGAAATTACGGCAGTCTGCGAAGCTGCGGCTTAAAATAAATAGCTGGCCCGACAACTCGGGATGAGCCAAGGCCTAGCTTCCATTCATGTTGTGCGAGTTTGTATTGTTCGCGCGAATGGAAGGGACCTACAATTTATTGCCGACTCCGAACGGTGAAAAATGTTCGGTGTTCCTGGCTGGGGCTTTAACTCACGCCGCTTGGTCAGCAGTCCAACGCACTAACCACTAACCCACGGCGACCACGAAGCTGCGGCTTGACTTTCAATTAATGAGATAGATTGTAGCGCTATTGTACTATACATAGATAGTCAGGCAGTTAAGCCTTGGAATCGCCGACAATACGATCAAGGTTGGTAAAGCATACCGCAGATCTCTTAACGAGATTGCAGATAGGTGCGACGTAACCCTGTGCTGGGTCCCAGGGCACAAGGACGTTCCAGGCAACTGCAGAGCGGACGAGCTGGCAAAAGAGGGTGCGGGACGGCTGCTCCCCGAAAACATGGGGTCCCCTGCGCCCATAGAATCGTTCAAGTTCCTCCTTGACAGAGATGCCAAGAAACTGGCAAACCGCATGTGGAACAACATCAGCACTTGTCTCCTGTCAAAACAATTCTGGCCCAAGCTGGATTTAAAGAAGACGGGGAGACTTTTATCTACTAATCGGAAAAATCTAGGTTCACTAGTAGGAGTCCTTACCGGACATTGCCTGATAGGCAGGCATGCACTTAGATTGGGGGTCCCCTCCAACGATTTCTGCAGAAGCTGCAGGGACGAGGAGGAAGAGGAAACCACGACCCACTTACTTTGTACATGTCCTCCTCTTGCGACGCTTAGAAGAAGAACCCTCAGGGAATACTTCTATGATGATCTTAACGATCTAACTGAACTCGACATCCAGAAGATAAGCAATTTCATCTCTGGGACGAAATGGTTCAATTCTTAGGGTTAACACCGCTACGGTTGCCCACCTTCATTGTAGTTATGCCACATTTTCTGGTTCCCTGGTGCCGGTAAGTCGATTTTCTTCATTGAGGTTTTACAATGGGCCATTCTGGCCTAAGTATGTCCCTGCCTAAACGGGGACAGCCACCTAGCCTAACCTAATCTAACCTAATGCATTATGATTCGGATTAGAGTAAAATTTGAATTAATGGTGATTCGGATAAGCGAGACATTACTGTATTTAAAAATTTAAAAAATTCATTTCTGTTTATCACATTTTACTTTTTTCTATGCTATTATCATGACTGCAATTTATCCAAATAAAGGTTTTTTCGGGGACCAAGACCAAATATATATGTGTACAAAAATATAACGAGAATAACATTTAAGTACCATCACCCACCTCATCTTCTCCTTTTCCTCAGCTGTAGTGATTATTGACTTCCATCGATCCACAATTCGAGGGTATTTCTCTTCCACATCCTTATAACTACCGGCAGCTTGCATGGAACCATCCTTCATAACAACTATCTACAATGAAACCACTTTTCATAAAACATCTTATCGACACGGCCCTGAAGCACCTTCCACTCCTTTTTTTAAATAAAGCAATAGCTAAATGTCTCTGGCATAGGAATGACCAATTACTTACGTAGTCTGCGTTATGAATCAATTGCAGTCGTTGGGTAACCAAGACGACTGTCCGATTGGCTTTCAACAACATTTTTTTTATGCTCTTCTCAAATACGTGTCTGGCAACTTCATTGTCCAGTGAAGAAAGTGGATCATCCTGTCGTTTGAAGAAAGCATTCGTTATAAATAACCATGCATCCAATATGGAAATACCACCCTTGGGGCGTTCATTCAATAAAAATCCGATTGTATAGTACAATTCAAACGGAAGTATCCTTTCCACCTCTTTTCATTTTCCGTGACAATAATTTAATCATCATATCAGATGCATTCGTCCCAAATCGAATAAGGAAATATGTATGTATGTATAAAAGTGGTTAAGGAGACTTGTTTGCATTGCATTTATTCAAATCCTTTAGTGGGAAAAAATAACTTACCATGATTACAACGTTCGCAGAGGAATAAAGGGATCTAGCTATGGCGACGCGCTGCCTTTGTCCACCGGACAAATTTATACCACGTTCACCGATTATTGTCATATCACTATCGGGCATCAGCTCTATGTCGGGCTTAAGGGCACATGATTCCAGGACCATGTCGTAGCGCTTCGGACGAAACGATTCACCAAACAGAATGTTTTCACGAATACTGGCGTTGAGCAACCATGGCACTTGAGGGACGTAAGCTATTGTTGAGAACCTGTAAGTGTAAAGTGTGCACATATTCATATCTACATACAATTTAGACAAGGAAGATAAAAAAAGTAACTCCTACATTCATAAAGTTTGTCGTCTATGCTATCATGGAAAGGAAAGGGAATATTGCTTTTATGAAAAATTACCTTTTCACCTTTTAGCTATCATAAGATTATAAGAAATTGAATAGGGAAACTACACTCAATTGGCTTTTATTATTATTAGTATTAGGTGACTGATCAAACTGTCGCAAGGGCTCTCGTATGCCAAAGGATCCATATGCACTCGAAACATATTTTAACACTTTAACGAGCACTCCAACATAAACGGTAAATAAATATATATATATTGTTAAGCTATTTTCGATTTTTAGTTGGTAATCAATACCTTATAAAAAGACATTTACGGTAATTTAAATTATGGCACATACATATATATGTACCTAGCAGCTAGCGCTAAACATCAATTACAGCCAACTCCGCTTATCTGAACTACGCTTTAATTAAAAAAAATCGCTTAACTGAAACCCAAAATATATCGCCGAGCATTTTCTGATAATTATAATACAGGGTTTTGCAATAAGAGCGCTACAAAAGTTTTTTTAAATAAAACAAAAACGGTTTCGGATATCAATGAAATTCTTTATTCCTGTGAAAGTAAGTTCGATGCCATTATGTATGGAACTCGATTTCTTTTGCATGGCCACCACGGGCACGCTTGCAGAAGTCCAGACGCTGAACCCAATTTACGAAGTTCATCAATCGTCGCTGGCTTGTTGGCATAGACCATAGACTTGACGTAGCCCCACAGAAAATAGTCTAACGGCGTCAAATCGCACGACCGAGGCGGCCAAGCGACTGGACCATTTCGTGAGATAACACGTTCTCCAAACTTGGTTTCCAATAAATTGATTGTGACATTCGCTGTGTGGCTTGTGGCGCCGTCCTGTTGGAACCACATGTCCTCCAAGTCCATATCATCCAATTGGGGCCAAAAATATTCGGTTATCATTGAACGGTAGCGATACCCATTCACAGTAACGTGCCGGTCTTGATCATATCGGAAGAAGTACGGCCCAATGACGCCGCCGGCCCATAAACCACACCAAACCGTAATTTTTTCGAGATGCAATGATGACTCATGGAGTACGTGTGGATTGGTGCCTGACCAATACCGCATATTTTGTTTATTGACGATTTTTCGATGAAAATCCGAATCATTTTCAAGTTGTTGCTCAGCCCAATTCACGAACATACGACGCTTCTGGTGGTCAAGCGGCTTCAGTTCTTGCGTCAATTTAATCTTGTAAGGATGTAGGCCAAGATCTTTTCGCAAAATTCGCCACAACGACGTCACAGAGATGCCCAACGCTTAAGAACGACGTGTGAGAGACACATTTGGGCTTTCTGCAACTGAAGCTTCAGCGGCAGCAATATTCTCGACACTACGGGCACTTCTTTGTCTCACTGGCACGGGAACATTTTGTTCTTTGCCTGTGGATTCAAATTTTTCCACTAGACGCTCAATTGTTGATCTGCTAGGACGATTGTTGATCTGCCTAACTGAAAACCTGGTTAACTAAAAAAATAGTTATGTCCGAAAATAATAACTTATATTAATTGAGCTTCTAATAACAGAAAAAAAAATTCGTTGATGTGCTAATTATTAAAAGTTGGTGCTTTTTCAATTTTTGATTTTCTTTACATGTTTGACTGTTTCTGTTTTCATGCTAATAAAATATGTATCTTGTAATGAAAATCCTGTTCAAATTATTGGTATTTTTTGGATTTTCAGATTGGGTTGTGTGAAATTGTTTTTCACTTATTCGAACTCCGGTTAAGTACAACATTTGTTCAGTTCACCGAAGTTCGCTTAAGTGAAAATATCGGTTAATTGAAGAAATAAACGTGACAAATAGCTGTTTCAGTTAGCGGAGTCGACTGTATATGTATGTATGTGCAAAGTTAAACTTGTAATCTACTTATTTATGTACATACATGTTAATAACAAACAATGGTAGAAGTTCCATGTTTTATAAATGTTAATTTTTTTGGTAGCAATATACATACATATGTACAAATGTACCTATTTGCGTATGTATAGCCAATAGTAAGTAGATAGGACGCATGCCGTTGTGTTCGTGTTAAAAATCAACAGTAATTTCAAAAAAAACAATTTTTGTATTAAGTGTCTACTTACTTTTGTAATGTGAATTTTGGATTTTTTTGGTTAACCTTATTATTATTATTTTTATTTTTTACTAGCTGACTTCGTTCCGCCTAAGATTGATTAAATTATTAATGTCCCTTTCGAAAATCAAGCCTGTCTTACTCAGCAACTAACCGGTGAATGGGAATGCCATTTTAATTTGAAAGTGGTAACCATCATCGCCTTCCCAAAACATTAGCGGATATTGTAATGCGTCGTATGACCAGTGGGTCTCCATGACGCGTTGAAACTGTCCATTATCACGTCGCTTGAGGCCTATGTCGCGTGATTCCACATTTTCGCCAACAATCACCTTTGCTATTTCGTCAATTGATTTGTCGTGCATGGGATGATGATGATTTTGTGATTATCAGAAGGCATCGCTTCCAATGCAGTTTTGAACACTTTAACCAACGCATTGCGTTTGTGTAGGTGTTATTGCAGTTGCTCGATGATCTCATGTTTCATCGCACGAAAAATCGCACAATGCTGATTGAGTTCATCATTTGAATTTCTAAGGAAATAAATCTGAAGGAACTTGTGATCTTCATTCATTTGCGGCAACAGAGCTCCTGCACGATGGTGGATTTGTCCTTGGATCTGAATAGTGGAAGAGAAATGGGACAATTGATCCACATTGGACATATGGGAAAGTTTGTCTGACGGCATTTCCTTAAAGGTGGGATTGTAACCGCCTTCTTCGATAATAGTGGCTCCAAATGACGTCGGAAGTAGCCCTTGTATTGTTGGGAGTGTGCTTGAAAATGGCGTGATTGTGGTGTATCTTCATACAGCATTGACTGCGGTGGCGGTGCCAAAAAGGGTAATTTGAATTTTTCTCCTACACAGCACAACCCAGGCGTTTCCGTAGAAAACTTCAATGCATTGCAATGCTGACAGACGACATTCAGACGTTCAGTGGCCCAATATTAACGTACGGAAAATCATTGTATGCGAGTGTGGAATCATAGCGAAATGCAGCTCGATTTAAATTCAAAAGTGGTACACGTGTCCTTCGGTCTTCATCATCCCTTGCATGACGGGTAGCTCTTACTACACGATCTGCTTCCATATGACCGGTTCTTTCTTTTTCCGAAAACGCGCCACGGATGTCAGCCATTCGTAAACGGGCTTCTTCATTGTAATGTGCACGCTGTTCATGCGTTTAATTCCCGCGTAGATTAGCCACCCATCTCGTATTCTTATTGCGAGCTCCAATGTTTGATCGTCTTATCGGCGGCATTACTACACTAACACAAAAAAGTCCTGAAAATGGCACCACCGTCAATCAATTGCATTAAACACTAATTGGTCGTTGACAAAATAACTTATTGAAATTCGTTCTCCACAAAATGAACGAAAAATTTAAATTTAAATTATCAAATCACAGAAAACACTGGATGAATAAAGGTAATTTTCAGATATCACCGTCCACCCCTGAAAGTATGCAATTTCGGGTTTTCACGATTTACCGACTTTTCCTGTCTAAATTTCCAATTTCCCGCTCCTTAGTGTGTTTACCTGGTTCAATACATACAATCCAACAAAAAATCCAAATGCAAATCGGATAATGTTCAGCTGAATTATGCACATACGAACCGATATCAATTCATTTTTATGCACAGCCTTGGCCAAATGTATTAGGCACCCCTTAAAATTATCAATATATTCCAAAAAAATAAGATTAAATAAAATCAAAGTAAGCAGATATGATTAATAATTCATTTTATTAGATAAAATTAATATTTCGTTTGGACCGCCTTTGGCCTTTATGACGGCAGCGACTCTGGTGGGCATAGAGCTGACTAGTTTGCGGCACTCTTCGAAAGATTATCGCTCCATTTTTGGTGCTTTTTTTAATGTAATTGAATGCTGCAGGATCCTACGCTTCAGAATACCCCATATACATATGTTCTATAGGGTAAAGCTCCAGGGGCTGCACAGGCCACTCAAGCAGGTCTATGCTATTGTCTTCAAACCACCTCATGCTTAAGGCTGATTCGTGGAAGGGTGCCTCGCCCTGTTAGAATTTTACATTTTCCATGTTGGTATCCCCGAAAATGTTGGAAAAAAAAGTTGAAGCACATTTTCCAACCCATTTTTGTACTTGGAGGACTCCATCCGACCGTCACACACATGCATTTCTCCCACACCGCTGATGGCCATGTATCCCCAGATCATTATACTGCCTCTACTGTGCTTGACAGTAGGTACCACGCATTCTGGGTTGTACTCTTCGTCAATCCTTCGCCTCACAAAAGTCACACCAGAGTTGCCAAATATCCAAAAATTGGGGAAAAAGCATTATTTTAAAAAGATAAATTTGTCTAGAGAACAATAAAATTAGCTAACTTTTTTGATGTCAAAATTAAAAGTGAACCATAAACGAAACGTACCTCATAGTTAGATTCGTCTGACCACAAAATATTGGACCAATTTTCTTCCGTAAAATGTACATGTTTTTTCGCACACTCCTTCTTGTTTTTACCGAGAGCCACGGCTTCTTTCTTGCTTTGTATCCTTAACGTCCAGCTTTTTTTTTTTTATAATCCGCGCGCGGATCAAGGGGATATGAATACCCTTATAATATTATACTCACACCGCGAGCGAAGTGCAGTGGTTTTGTAACTCAGGCTTCGTTAAGTTTTTTTCATTGGCGTCCAAGGGTGGTGTCCAGGCTAGCTGGGGACATTTGTGGTGTTTTGTCACTGCCAGTGTTATGCCTTCGCATTTAAGAAATAAATGTTTTTCCGACATCAGGAGTTGAAGCCGGGCTTTCAGCGTGACAAGCGATGATGCTAACCACTGCACCATGGCCACCCATTAGCTTTCATAAATCTTCATCTAACGGTTCTGGAAGACATTTTTTTTCTTTGATCCTTCAAAAACTCAGCAGCAAGTTCAGAAGCGGTTTTGTTCTGAGTTTTGAGAGAAGGACGTATTAAAAACGGTCCTCCCGACGCGTGGTAATCTTTTTCTTCCCTGATTTTTTGCAAATTCTGTGCGAACTAGTCTGCCTGTATCGTTTAATTCCGCTTTGGACTGAACAACGTGTTCACTTTACTTCTTTTGCAATTTGAATTTGATTTTTCCCTTCTTCAAATAAAAGCTGTTTTTTCACACGTTTTCCGGATTCACTTGCTTCTGGCATTTTAAAATAAAAATAAACACACACTTCACAATTATTACCAATAGAAAAAAATTAGGTACGCGTCTGTGGATTTTGAGCAATTATCGCAAACTGGAAATAACTCATAAAATCGTTGTTGCATCATAAAAGTGCATCAATGACGTTTCTTAAAATATAAATGACTTTTACAACCTCGTACAAGGATCGCATAAGTCATACAATTCAAATAAATTAAGCACCATTAGGAAAAAAAGTTTGTTCATTTTCTAATTCAATTACTACTGATTTTTAATACGAATACAATGGCGAATGACGAATACTTACTTTTGTCATTGACTGTATGTACATACATATAAGCCGATTTCTGAAAAAGAGTTACACATGTTGTTTTGAATTGCTAAAAATGATTCTATTGGATGGCTTGATCTTCATTTAGTACATTTGTAAGCGCTTTTAGGATTAAGAGAATGGATTAGGTGGCAATTATAAATATATTGGTTCGTTGTGAAGCTATTTAGTTCAGAGGCCAGAGAACAAACACGTCGTTACGGTCATTTAAAGTAATTGCGCCTGGCTTTTTGTTTTTCTTCAAGTACAAATACGTAAAAAAAACTGAAATACTTTGTCAGCAAGCGCAGTGCTGCTAAGTGTTCTCATTTCGTCAAACTGACGTTGTTGTTCATTTTGTAATTGTGCTATTTCTGCATTTTAATTTAATGAAATTAAGAGGCTAAGAATTTTGTAGAGTTTTATCGAAAATTGTTGTTACGCTGTTAATTAAATGCGCATAAGACTGTTGATATAGTCATATCTGTTCCATTGAACAAACATAAAACTGGACTATCCACACTTAGTTCACCACACGACCAACTGTATATTAACACCGCATATCGCAACAAAAGCAGAAGATTATGTTTTATAATAACTATTAGCCTGATCCGCAATAAGTGACCACACACGCCAACCCTTATTTCAATCAAATAACGTATCAACCGCAAGCCCACTTAATGTCATTACCAATGACCACAATACAGACTTCGACTTGATTAAATTCCCCCATCAATAATGTCTGATTTGTCAAAGGAATTTACATTATTGAATACTATCCAATATTAAGCAAAGCTCCAAGCGATAAGTTGCGACTTGTCTCATCTTGTTGCATTCCCGAAAAGAGATTATCATTATAATGAGCACGGTAACGATAGATGAGTTCTTTCCCAGGAGTTTGAAATCCATTTTTTCTCAGATTCTAAGGTAGGCGAAGGATAATCCGATTATAAATTCAGACATTCAGTCTCATATTCATTTTTTCCAGGAGAAGCAGATGTTTTCCCCGTGTTGAAGTGATATCAACAGCAAATGTAGATGAAAATTGTGAATTTTTGAACCGTCAATGCCCCTGCTCTCCTCGTTCCATATCTGTCTGTCTATCATTGGATTTGGGAATGGTTTTCTTTAAATCGATGTGATACTGGATACTGACATGCCACAGTGGAGTCAATCGTCAATCGAACATTTGAAGTCATACGTTGTAGAAATAAAATATGTACATGCGAACGACAAAACGCTTCCTCCATGACTGTAAGGAATTAAGATGGCCAATTGTGGTGAACTGTACACTTGACAGTTCAGTGTTCAGTGCTTCTATATTCTACAGTTCATTGCAGTTTCTGCGTATTCCCGTAAAGGCCAGTCCTAATCAACGGGCGAATTATTCTGTAAACCAGTGTCTGTGGTAGTGTAACAGTTCTGAAAAAATTTCAATTTTAAAGTCTTGTTTTGAGTGCTGTGGACAGTCAGACTGTGCTCAAGCACAGTGTCTACATACAGTAGTTCAAATAATAGTTGTGCCTATTGACAATTTATTGCACCACTTATTTTAACTTGTTAATCCAGTCGGTAGACATTTCTAACGAAACTCAAGGGACAAATAACAACAGTTCTTACCGATATTGGAAGGTAAATAACCCTGTTCAAAAAATAGTAGTGTTATGGTTTGACTTCGAATAAAATCAAATTAAAAGTGAAAATATAAAGGAAAAATATAAATGTACTTGATATATATATGTAAGTAGAGGTACTTATGTAAGAACATTGTGGTTGCCGTGTCTCAGTGGTAAGTGCATTAGACTCCCGTGCAAGCTGTGTGGGTTTAAGCCAGAGCCATGTCAACCGAACATTTTTCGCGACACCACCTCTGGTCAGGTAATGACAAGCCTCCGAGAGTATAATCTTTCATAAAAGGCCTTCTCAATTCACCGTTCGGAGCAATAAATTGTAGATACCTTCCATTCGTGCGAAAAAATGTAACACGCACAACATTAATGGTTGCGAGACGGTAGGACGTGGCTCATCCCGTGACAGCTCGGTTATTTATTTTTTTAACAGAATATGTATGTATGTAAAAAATATCAATGAAAGCGCCAAATTGAACCCTAAAACACATAAGAAATTACAACAGATCAATGCGTGGTGTGACAATCCTGTTTACCGACAATTTTTAGCAAACATTGCCGATGATTCCACGACGAACAGGCGCTGATTAATAGTTCCATGTCTCAAACGTTCCTATCTATAGCCTGACGTTAAAAATTGTCCCTCGCCATAAATATACCGTTTTAGGATGCAAATACATAAATAACTGAAATGGGAAACGGAATCTTTGAAATAGATGAAGGACAGATTCCAATACAAAATGTTTATTTGTCAATGTATTTATCTAGACATAAAGTTCATTTACTCTGTCCCACAAAAATTTTCGGTACAGGCCTTATGGGAGAGCTTTTTTTCGAGTACTGGTGCCTGTAGATGTTTTCATGTCACTCTTAGAGAAATTGAGGAGCTGACGAGCAAAAGCGGATAAGTTCAATGTACAGTTTTTCACAAGAGCGACAAAAAACGTGTACCCGTCTTTTAATTATCAAAATATAACAGCCATTTTTTTATAAATTGTTTTTTTTTTTTAATGAAAATGTCCGGTTTTAAATTAAAAGTTGAAAATCCGATGGACTGATTTGCTTTTTTTTTTATTGAAAACCTTATAGATTGATCTGGGTTCTTATTGAAATCCTGATGGATTAATTCGGTTTTGAAAAAAAAAAACTGGTTTTGGATAACTCCAATTTTGATTGAAAAGCTGATTTATGAAAATAAAAAAAATTTATTGTTAACAACGACTTATTTAGGAAAAACAGGTCTGAGACAAATTCTTGTACGCTACCTGAGTCGCGGTCTTCCTCTACCTCGCCGTCCGTTGGGTGCGGATTCGAAGATTTTCCGGGCCGGAGCATTGGTGTTCATCCGCTCTACATGACCCAGTCACCTCAGTCGTTGGACCTTCACTCTTCTGGGTAAGTCGATTTCGCTGTACAGTCCGTACAGCTCGTCGTTGTATCTTCTCCTCCACTCCCTGTCTATGCAGACAGGACCAAAAATCACCCGAAGAATTTTCCTCTCAAAACAGCCAAGACCAACCTCATCCGCTTTTGACAGAGTTCGTGCATATGCGCCGTAAAGCAGGACTGGGACGATTAAGGTCATATATAGAGCCATCTTACTTGTTCGAGAGAGGGATTTGCTACTCAATTAGTTTCTTAGCCCAAAGAAATAGCGATCGGCAAGAGTTATTCTTCGTTTAATCTCAGCACTGGTGTCATTGTCTGAATTTATGGCGGAGCCGAGTTAGACAATGTATTTAACTACCTCAAAGTTATAACTGTCTATAGCGACGTTCTGCCCGAGACGTCGATGTTGAGTGGCCTTTCTTCTTGACAGCATATACTTCGTCTTGCCCTCATTGAACGCTAAACCCATCTTCGCTGCCTCCGTCTCGATATTCACGAACGCACCAGTGACATCACGCTGCGTTCTTTCAATTATGTCATTATCGTCGGCGTATGCGAGTAGTTGGACGGACTTTTGAAAGATTGTGCCTCTAGTGTTGGCGCGTGAGTTTTACACAACTCTTTCGAGAACAATGTTGAAGAAGTCGCATGACAGCGCGTCGCCTTGTCTAAATCCCTTTTTGACATCAAAAGTCTCGATGAGGTCTTGACCGACCTTGATGGAGCAACGTGCATTCTCCATCGTCATCCTGCACAAACGGACGAGTTTGGCAGGGATGCCAAAACTAGACATTGCTCTGTATAGCTCGTCTCTATAAATGCTGTCATACGGGGCCTTAAAATCGATAAAGAGGTGGTGGGTATCGATTTGAAGTTCGTGGGTTTTTTCCAAGATCTGCCGCAGTGTGAATATTTGGTCGATGGTGGACTTTCCTGGCATGAGACCACATTGATATGGACCGATCAGGTTGTTGACGAACGGCTTCAGGCGTTCACACAACACGGCAGATAAGATCTTGTAAGCGATGTTAAGAAGACTGATCCCTCTGTTGTTGGCGCAGTTCAGAGGGTTTCCATTCTTGAGGATCGGGCAGACGATTCAAATTCAAATACATCCCAACAAAATCAGCCTGCCACACAGCTAAGAGCAGATTGATTGACCCTCGCTGAGTGTATATAAAATATAAACATTAAACCCTACATCAAGCAACAAACTTTGAATTGAAAAATATTTTCATCGCTGATCGGTGCCACTGCGCGAACCTTCAAACCGAAAACTGAAAATTTAATTTAACTGTTCCCTTTCTGTTCCGCGTTTTGCATTCTTCGTTTGCAATAAAAAATCGATTCTCATTTATTTATTCTTCAGGTGATGATGAGCTGGAGCAATCATGGACCGAAAATAGAGGCGCAGATATAAACAGAAAAAATGGAAAGCACCAAATTGAATTCCATCTCGGACCAGTCGGAAAATTACAGCGCCTCGGTTGCGACCTTAATCAAAGGCGAGAGACTCCTTTTTGGGCATTGTCATCCCACAGCTTCACCCCCTCAACGACATTAGATTGTAATTTATTCGTTCTTTATGATAATTTTATTACCTTGGGACCTTGAGTCGTTGGTTGGGACTATTTACTAAATTTATGGTGACTATATTTGAATTCACCTCGTTGTCGAATCGGCATTTATCACCGCCAATCGGTGTATTACACTTTCTTCCTGTTTCTGCAACCAGTAGCCATCCATTTAAAGCCATTTTGCAGTGCTTGTTTCTGAGGAGGCAGATGTAATTTCGAATTGCCGAACACCAGCTATATCAACTGGGTGTTAACCAACGTTCAAACATGCTTTACATGCGTTAGTGCGCAAAATGGCATACAAATAGTCCTTGAGCTACATTGTATCACATATGCATGAGATGAGAAGGCGATGGTTGTCTTCTGGCATAATGTAGTCATAAATATTGGTTTTGGTGTTAGTGATTTGAACTTACTCGGAACATGAAAGTAATGAGTTGCGTAGAAGATATGATTCCGGGTGGATTAAAATTGTATAATAACTGATACAATTTTGTTCAATCTGCTCTACTTACTATGTGAGTCCATTAAGCTAAAAATATACTTTACATACGTACATACATCGTTTGGCAATACAGTCCGGGGTGGACCTGGGCCTCAACCAACAAGCGTCGCCAACCAGCTCGATCTTTAGCCAGCTGCCTCCATTTTCGCACGCCAAGTTGGTTAAGTTTCCCTTCCACTGAGTCGCGGTCTTCTTCTACTGCGCTGTTCCTCGGGTGTGGATTCGAAGATTTTCCGGGCCGGATCATTGGTTTCCATCCGCTCCTCTACATGACCGAGTCACCTCAGTCGTTGAACCTTTACTGTACAGCACGTTCAGTTCCTCGTTGTATCTCCTCCTCCATTCACCGTCTATGCAGACGGGACCGAAAATCACCCGAAAGATTTTTCTTATGAAACAGCCAAGAGCGCCCTTATTCCGACTGAAATGATTAAGGTCTTATGACGGGTCACTTTAGTTGTTCGAGAGAGGGATTTGCTCCCCAATTGCCTTCTTAGCCCAAAGAAACAGTTATTAGCAAGAGTTATTCTTCTCTTTATCTCAGGGCTGGAGTCGTTGTCTGAATTTATAGCGAAGCCTAGGTAGACAATGTCCTTAAATACCTCAAAGTTATATCTGTCTACAGTGACGTTCTGTCTGAGACGTCGGTGTTGCAGGTCCCCTTTTGTTGACAACACATACTTGGGCTTCCCATCCTTGGCCGCTAAACCCATGTTCGCCGCCTCCGTTTCAATACTCACAAACGCGCCAGTGACACCACGCTGAGTTCTTCCGATTATGACAATATCGTCGGCTTATTCGAGTAATTGAATGGACTTCTGAAAGATTGTGCCTCTGGTCTTGGCGTGTGAGTTTTGCACAACTCTTTCAAGAACAATGTTGAAGAAGTCGAGCGTCGCCTTGTCTAAATCCTTTTTGGACATCAAAAGTCTCTGTGAGGTCTTGACCGACCTTGATGGAGCAGCGTGATTTCTCCATCGTCATCCTGCACAAACGAACGATTTTGGAAGGGATACCAAAACTAGACATTGCGCTGAAAAGCTCGTCTCTCTAGGCCTTAAAGTGGGTATCGATTTGAAGTTCATGGGTTTTCTCCTAGATCTGCCGCAGTGTGAATATGTTATCGATGGTGGATTTACCTGGCCAAAACCCAGCCAATCAGGTTGTTGACGAACGGCTTCAAGCGTTTACACAATACGGCAGATAAGATCTTGTAAGCGATGTTAAGAAGACTTATGGGTCTGTAGTTGGCGCAGTTCAGAGGGTCTCATTTCTTGAAGATCGGGCAGACGATGATAAAGTTCCATTCATCGTGCATACTTTCCTCTGACCGTATTTTACAGATAAGTTGGTGTATACTCTTTACCAAGTCATCGCCTGCAGCTTTGAACAGCCGTAACTTGGCTAGAACAAGGTAATGGACCGAGTCAATGTTGGCCCCTCGGCAAGTTTGGACATCCATAATACTTTGCGTTGATCGCAATGTAGTAAATCTTGAAGGTTGATGGATCATGTTCGAGATGCGGGAACCGCGTACTAGCTACGACAATATTTCACCCCTTAGCAAATTCGATCAGTCTAAATGCCTTATCGGATCTTCCCAGCTTTACGTTAAAATCGCCTAGAACAGTGTTATTGTCATAGCTATGGCGCCGCTCGTCTGCCTTATCCAAGAGTTCGTGGAACCTGTCTTTTGCGAAGATAAGATGCTGTCGCCGCTCCCGAAATGTTTTATGCCACTGCTGATGGCCATCAAGCTTAACATATACATACATATATTAGACATACTTCCCTTTTTTAATGCTTCCATAAAAAAAAATGAATTAAACATCACAGCGATTTCTTACTTAATTTATTTAAAGTTAGTCACAAATGTTCAGGCTTTAATTGTTCTAAATCTGGAACCCTAATTCATTTATCATCATCATTTCTCAATGACCCGTTTATCCACTATAGGGGACGCAGGTTTAGTGGACCCTCCAAATCTCACGGACTTCTGCCTTCGACTCTAAATCATCAAGGGCTATCCCCATACGGGTAGATATGAGATTTCGGACTTGGTCCAGCCATCTCATCGTAGGCCTACGAAGGAGACGACCATCCGATG
Organism: Matsumyia berberina; assembly: GCA_917880715.2. NCBI lineage: Eukaryota > Metazoa > Arthropoda > Insecta > Diptera > Syrphidae > Matsumyia > Matsumyia berberina. The sequence continues at coordinate 95,424,586 of OU862870.1, forward strand.
ACACGGATTCCATTGCACGTCTCGGAAGCCGAGTTGGGGATATGCGTTGAACGTGCCCAAACCATCGAAGTATGGACCTTTCCGCTCGAAGAAGTAGCTGATCGACATTGAGTGTCTCGCGTATTCTGGTGTTCCTAACTCGATCTCGACGAGTTACCCCAGCAATACAACAAAGAAATCTCATTTCGGGAGCTTTTATCCGCGATCTCATTATTTCGGTCATTACCCAAACCCCGTGACCATAGGTGAGGGTCGGAACAAACACTAAATTGAAGACCGATAACTTAGCTCCGATGCCAAGTTCAGCCCTCGTAATAACAGATTGACCAAGTTGTCTCAAAATTGCTCCTACCATCACTCGTGAATAGAACCCCGAGATACTTAAACTTCTCCACCTGTTTCAATGGGACTCTTCTAACATGCAGAGTGCATTGAACAGGTGTTCTAGAAATTACCATTACCTCTGATTTCTTCACGTTTACCTTCATCCCAGTTTCAACATAGACGGCAACGAACCTACATATGTAGTGCGCGCTGAAGTTCGGTCTGGGTGGACGTAAGGATGACCAAGTCATCAGCGAAAAGCAAATGACTTATCCTTAAGTATCCCAATTCGAACCGTTCTTTGCCAAGGCTGCGCTGTAACATCAAATCCATTTACACTATGAAAAGGCTGTGTTCACCCGAACACAGCTCTTACAGTTAGTGTACAGAGATTAAATGCCCCTCAGAAGAGAACCGTCAATCCCGTACTCCTGCAATACACTCCAGAGTTTACCTAGAGGGACCCGATCATATGCTTTCTCCAAATCCACAAAACGACTGTAGATAGGTTTCGCATACTCCCAGGCCTTCTTAAGTACCATCCTGAGAGTTTTGCTTCTACCTGGATGAAAGCCGCACTGTTCATCGCCCAACCGGGACTCGGCCACAGCTCTGGAACGCGTTTCCAACACCTTTGTAAAGACTTTTCCAGGGATACTTTAAAGAGATATACCCCTATAATTGGAGCAATCCCTGTTATCCCCTTTCTTAAAAAGAGGAACAATCACCCCAGTTGGCAATCGCTAGGTGTTTTACCGCATTCCCAGGCCGCTTTAATGACACGAGAGAGTCTTTCCACTCCCTCTTTACCCAGAGCCTTGAGCATTTCTGGCCGAATTTGATCCAAACCAGCAGATTTGCCGACTTTTAGCACTTTAATCGCCAAAGTCACCTCCGCTACGGTGGGACTATTCTCCGCCCTACTCAAAACCATGGGTCTGCCATCCTCAGTGCCCTGTTCGGGATTGAGCAACTCGCACCATCTGCGCAAGATGTCCTTCTCATTGGAAAGAAGTACACCATCCCAGGCTGGCAGGCAGAGTACTGGAGTGGATACCATTGAGAGGGAGAGTTGGGATCTTAAAGCTTAAGCTTGAAAGATCAACTCTGGCTTTGGTGCAGGTACATATATGCGCCGAGTCTGGAGTCGGAGTATGCAGCTTTCTTGGATGAATTAGATGCCGCCTTAGAACAGGTGGCAGAAATGGATTCTTATGTCCTGATGGGAGACTTCAATGCTCACGTGGGTGTAGACGTAATGACATGGGGAAGTGTGATTGGGAGGAACGGTGACCCGGATCAGAATGCGAACGGAGAGAAGTTGTTGGACTTTTACTGTGCAAATGGCATGTCCATTATGAACACCTTCTTTCCGCACAAAAACATCCATAAATGAATATAAAGAAACTCCGGCGTGCGCTGTAACAATCCGAACATACTGAAGAAGCTAGAAGACAGAGTTCAGCAACGAGCTAACATCAGCACATGACGGAGTGTAGTTTTGATAATTCGTTGTTTGATTGATTCTTTATTCTCATTTTACAGGCTTTATGTACATACTAGCTGAATAATACCCGGCGTTGCTCGGGGTTATTACATTTCAATCCAGAAATCGACATCTTCTTCAAACAATTTATGAAAGACTTATCCTGATTATATAATATATCATAATCTCATCTTAAATCTGAATCGGAATTTTATATTCAACCCAATCGACTGTATTTTATTCTACCACTTTTGCAAATGTAATCAAATTCTTTAAGTCGAACCCAACCTCCTTTAACTCTAATTTCCCTCTAACTCGATTTTTCCTCTAACTCTAATTTGTTCACCTATTGTCCCCTGTCAGTTTTCTTTCGAAAAGTCATCCTCCAAGTCAAATTCATTCTAAATCAGAAGTCCTTGGAATTTGAATACATTCGTTAAATAGATACATACATGCATACATACATACATCCTTTGCAAAAAATAAAATCAAAACAAAAAATTCCCCTCCCACAACTGGCAATGTTATACCTACATCAAGCACACACAATCCCATACCCAGCCTGTCGCGTAGCGTCGGCGCGCTATTCCTTTATCTACCGAAAAAGAGAATCCATAAAAAAAATTCCCAGAAAAAATGTGTAGACAATTGCGCATATGGGTAAAAAAATTAATAATCCGGCTGGCTCGAAAAAAAGATGATGTGTCATCATAACAATACCAAAGTTCACTCGCCCACAAATGGAACGGGCAAACTGATCCAACTGCGCTATGACCTTTTCCCTCATTAACTCAATTCTCCAGAGTTAATTTCGTGTGCGGCAAGGAATTTCTTCTGAATTGCTCCACGTTTTTGTTAACTGCTCGGCTCTTGAATAAGATAGCGTTATAAAACATAGCCTATTATATGACCGGATGTACAACCATTCTGTGTGCAAAATTTGAGGTTGATTGGTTTAGTAGTTTTCGCATAGGTAAAATCCAAACAAACAAACAAACAAACGGACAACGTTTCAATTTTATAATATTACTAGCTGAATAATACCCGGCGTTGCTCGGGGTTATTACATTTCAATCCAGAAATCGACATCTTCTTCAAACAATTTATGAAAGACTTATCCTGATTATATAATATATCATAATCTCATCTTAAATCTGAATCGGAATTTTATATTCAACCCAATCGACTGTATTTTATTCTGCCACTTTTGCAAATGTAATCAAATTCTTTAAGTCGAACCGAACCTCCTTTAACTCTAATTTCCCTCTAACTCGAGTTTGTTCACCTATTGTCCTCTGTCAGGTTTCTTTCGAAAAGTCATCCTCCAAGTCAAATTCATTCTAAATCAGAAGTCCTTGGAATTTGAATACATTCGTTAAATAGATACATACATACATACATACATACATCCTTTGCAAAAAATAAAATCAAAAGAAAAAATTTACGGCAAAAGTGAAGAAATAAAGCAAAAACAAAAATGTAATGATTGATAGCAAAATTCCTGATAAAAAAAAAAATTAAACAATATAGTACAGGAAAGCTTCGATTTCATTGTGGTCGAAATCAAGAATATTTTACTTTACTTAAAAAAAGAGGACAGAGTTGTTATGATTCGTATGTCTACAGGGAATTTGTTAAACAATTTGCACGAAACAATGGAGTAAGTGTTTCTAAAATTTGTAGTGCGAAAGCCAGGGATTCGGACATAAGATTGAGAATTACTACGTAGGCCTTGAATGACAACATTTTACAGAGTTTCTAATCATATTATGGATTAGCCATCTAACACAAGTTTTCGAAGCTCTACCAACTTCTGCCAACCTTCTAAACCAATACCGAAACATTTTCCACTGACTAGAGGAATATGATTCAATTAGAATTTTGTTGCCTTTTCTATCTGTCAACAATCTTGTGACAGCAGTTGTACATGTAGTATAAAAATTGTTAAAACAAAGCCAAAACATAAAGTTGATAGTACCATAAGGCGCTGATGTTGATTATACAAACCCTTCACTGTATATAAATAAAGTTCTTAAAAGTCATAGCATTCCGGACGTCATCTTCGCTAACCATTTGTTTTTAAAAACTTGATCACACACAAAATCCACCTCCTTAGTTATTTAAAGTAGCCTATCAATTTAAGAGAACTCACTTATTCCAGACCATTTCACCAGATATTTGTTGCATCTCCATTAGCAGTGCCGCCAATAGAGATGACTTTCCACTCCCATTCTTGCCGACAACCACCGTGAGGCGACCTGGAAGAAAGCAAAAGTTCGTCCATAAACTTTAAAACTCACGAAAAGAGCATCTCACCTTTGGGTATTTCCAAACCATCGATCCGTAACAACGTATTGCAGTTGTCCCATGAGAACACAGCTCGCTTTACGAGCACAGCTAAGTTATCTGCAGCCTGGAATTGCAATGAAGTAGTCGCCAGCTTCAAGTGCTTAGGTTTGACCCGTTCGATTCTTGAATTTCGAATTAAATCCTTGCGTCTTTTTGCAAAGATAGAGCCATCGCTGGGTCCTACAAATTTATCCTGAGAAGCTCTTCTTACGCTCTGCAAATCTTCTAGAGGACTCATATAGTCCATTTCAAGTAGTTTCACGTCAGATGCATTGTTTTTATTATTGTTGTGCTTAATCAAGTTTTCAGTTGACATCGCTGGTGACGGTGTGGGTTGGGGTGATGGAAGTGGCGACGACAGTGAAGTAGAACTTGGCGATGGCATCGAATGTTGGTTGCAAGAAAGTTGAAATTTAACATCGGGAATGACAAGTGGTGGCAATGGTGGTGGCGGTGGAGGTGTTGGTGGCGGTGGTGGTGGCATAGATAAAGCTGCAACTGCTTTTACAGTTTCTTCTCCCTCGTACATGTCCAGGGATGCGTCACTTTTACTAAGTATACGTGCCATATTGCGAATGCCTTCAAACTCCTTTTGTACTTCGCGTTCGCGAAGGAATCTCTCAAGACGGCGAGTACTGACAATAGCTGAAATTATTATTGGCACCGTAATGGGAAAAATGAGCAATGGAACGGTGAGCTGGTTGAACAGAGCAAGTGCAGAGAATAAGCGACTTGCAGTGAATTCGATGGGGAAAATGTTTCCTCCACCCACTTCTTTGGGGAACACTTGGCCCAAGGTGTAGTTGTGACTAGTGTTCACTGATGACATTTTATTTCCATTCGAAGAAACATTGCCAATTGTGGGTAGTACGCTATTAGTTGCGCTCGAACTGTCGCCGCTCTCCATGTTGACGTAAACAGCAAGGGTAACGAATGTTATAAGCACCGATGATACATGAGTGAGAAATGCTAAACGAAATTGAAAGAAAATAAATTGAGAAAAGAAACTCATTCAATGTTCAAGTTTGTTTTTGCGAAACGGTGAATAAGAATTTGTATATTTTTATGCACAATGTTGGGAATTGAACTGAATGGCGAGTAAATTGGTGTTAGGGTGTGTATTCTATTCGGTTGAGTATTTTACTCTTATTGAGACTTAATGATAAGATTGTAGATAAACAATTTTTATTTTTTCATTTCATTTACTTAATATTTAACTTTGTGATGCTTATGTACATATATTTATTTATTTTTATCTATAAAATTAAAAAAAAAATTTTATATTGGCAGTTTATTTGTATTATCGTAGTTTATTATGCTTGCGAAACACTGGGTCGTATGCACAATGCTTTCGCTCCGTCTCAGAAGACTGAGATGTGGTAATTTGTACAATTACCACCTTCCCGGCTATTCGAAGAAAAATGAAACAGAGAAGGCGTGGATAGAAGTCGGAAATGCCGTCGCGGACTCCTTTATGCTGGTGTTTTGCTTCTGGATTGCAGGGCAAACCACTTTCTTAAGTTCCAAATAACTTTCTTTAGGCATTCTGCAGAATGCTAAAATTTTGGAATCAGAAAGTTCTAACTGTTTAGCAACAACGAACAAAAGGTTCTGAAAATTGTTTTCAAGGTATGGTCGTTCCCAAAACCTTCTTACTATTCTTCTCCTCCTTCTGAGATAGTAATACAATGATGGTTTCATCATCGCTCGAGTCTTCCGAAGACATTTCACGCCCGGTATCCATGACGACACTGAACGAACTAGAGATTTTTATTGGTGATGAGTTTCCTCGTGTGTGGAGTCAAATGACCGTTGAGTCCGTAACTAGTCTGTAACCTGAGTTGCCAACCGGTTTAGTTCTTTTCCAGTTGCTCCATGTGCATTGGGCCTAAGACTTCAAAATTTGGCATTTGGCAAAATTTTTCAAAATGTTCCAATTTACCCCAGCTACGAGGTTAGTTGTAACATAGGACAGGGTAAGTTGTAATACAAATTATTTTGGGTTATTTTCCAACAGACACAAAAATTAGTACTTTTTATTAACAGCAAAAAAAATCATAACAATTTGAAAAAAAAGAAGAAAAATAACAATTCGTTCGATACAAAAAGGGGCTGGTTTATGATTTCCAGTGTTCAAATACCTTTCGGCTTTTTTTACCTTTCGATGTACGGTTTGTTAACGCTGCTCGAGCGTTGCTGTCAGAGAAGATGTGCACGCGTTTACCACGAACACCTCCACCCCAATCTCGATGGCAAAGACTTCTGACTGAATGGTCGCGTTCATGTATGTCAAGTTTGCAAATTTATTTTCTGTTGATAAATTGGATATGTTTTGTAAATTTTAATTGTATGCAATTGGTCGCCGTGGCTCAGTGGTTAGTGCGTTGGACTCCTGACCAAGCGGCGAGGGGTTCAAGCCACAGCCAGGAATACCGAACATTTTTCGCGGCACCACCTCTCGTTGGGGAATGACAAGCCTCCGGGAGTATAATCTGTCATGAAAGAGCTTCTCACTTCGCCGTTTGGAGTCGGCAATAAATTGCAGGTCCCTTCCATTCATCCGAACAATACAAACACGCACAACATGAATGGTTGCGAGAAGCTGGGCCTTGGCTCATCCCGAGCTGTCGCGCCAGCTTTTTATTTTTATTTATTATTTTTTTAATTATATGCACTGCCTGGGCAGTGTTTACTTTGCACACATTGTGGATTTTCCTCGTAACACATACATACATACACATGTATACACACAAACACAAGCATGCTCATAAAGTGTTTTCAACTCAAACCATAGCAAAAAAATTAACAATCGAACAAAAAAGAAATAAATAAATTGAAAGTGAAAAGGTCAATAAATGAAAGCAAAAACAAAAATTTAAAATGTCAGCTATTTGACATATGTATATCCAATTGACTGCATATGCAGCAAGAATGTTTTTAACCAAAAAACCATTTTACTCGACCTCAAAAAAATTTACTAAATCCTTAGCCGAATTTCAGGCTCTTATCCAACCAGAATTCGTTTTATTAAATATGTGGCCATGCGATCGCGAATGCGATACACAGTGGTTTCTTTCTATGGAGCAGGCGGAAAAAACGCTATATGAAACGGATGGAACGATCTTGCTGAAATTAATTGGGGACAACGTCTCATCATGACCAAAAAAATCGGTTTAGCCTAATAATTAAGTGTACTTTGGAGTAAATATAAACTCCACGAATGACACCCTAGTGGAGATCCGACGAAGAATAACCCTAGGAAACCGCTGCTACTTCGGTTTGGCAAAACAAATGGGTTCAAAACTCCTAACTCGAAAGACGAAATACATGCTCTACAAAACCCTGATCCTGTCAGTCCTACTCTACGGTGCCGAGTGCTGGACGTTAAGCAGGAAAGCAGAGCATGTATTGAACACTTTCAAGAGAAAAATTCTTCGTCGAATATTTGGTCCCCTATGCAAGGAGGGCGAATGGAGGAGAAGATACAACCGTGAACTCTATGAGCTGTATCATGATGTGGATGTAGTTCAAAAAGCGAAAACACGTCGACTACACTGGCTCGGCCACATCGAGCGAATGGACAACAATACTCCAGCCAAGAGGATTTTCGAATCCCAGCCCCCAGGTTCGAAACGACAAGGAAGACCGAACCTCCGTTTTAAGGAGCAAGCAATCGCGGATGCCAGAGCCCTTGGTCTAGAGAACTGGAAACAGCGTGCCCAGGATCGAAGAGGATGGAAGGCTGCCGTGTCTCAGGCAGAGACCCTCCACGGGTCGGGAGCCCGCTAAGTAAGTAAGTAAGTTCTTTATATTACAAAATTTTGCAATTTAATTTAACCAAGATGGCGGATTACCTTCTTCTTCACAGCCTCCTTGATATAGGTATCAAACGAAAGGATTCGACGAATTTTTATATACAAACTTCTAAAACAACTCGTGTAATTTAATCTTGTTCTAAATGTTGTTACCTTTCGGCTGAAAAATAAATTGGACAACACTTTATATTCTATGACAAGATTAGTCATTCTCACACTTCTTTAATTAACTTTTGCTCAATAGAAGCTCTAACGCAACTGCAGCAATATCCTTGTTGATCTATGTAAACAACAAATTTTACTAACATAGCTGTGAAATTGTAAATAGAAATATCAGAAGTCGATTTCAAGTGCTGTTTTCGCAACGCGCATTGTTAGACCTAATAGCCAGAAAAAATTTGCGCACCCTGTACATAACGTCAAAGCTAGCCAAAAACGTCATTTTTTGGGTACATAACCTCATATATCTCAAAATGCCGACGTGATGAGACAATTCTGATATCGGATTCGAATTCTACGCAAAAATTTACTTCGGAAAAGACCCCCAGCTTACCAACAACGACAGGATTTAGCTGCTCACGGGACTTCGTGGCTCTGCTAAGGATTATTTTTTCTCATTTTTTTCATTTTATCTCTTAATTTTTTTCCATATAAGCACAAAAGTTCTAGATGGGACTCAAGTCAGGTGGATGAAATTTTTGAATTCAATTCAATCATTCGTACAATTCACCTTTGAATTTGTTGAGTTGTTTTACTCGGACGCAAAAAAAATGGCTTGCCAATCGCTGCTGGGTCAAGAAGTAAATTAAATAGAAAAGCCCTCTCTCGAATAACTAAAGTGACGCCTTGTAAGACCTTAAATATCCCAGTCCTGGTCTATGGCGCATAGGGACATAGAACTTTGTCAATACAATAGCGGATGAGGTTGTTTTTGGCTTTTTTGAGAGGAAAATTCTTCTGGTCATATTCGGTCCTGTCTGGACGGATGGTGAGTGAAGAGGAAAATACAACGACGAACTATATAGGGACATCATCACAAAATACTGAGAAACAAGTGGACTTTTGTATATAAATATTAAAGTAACTAAAAAATATAAATTTAATCATTTGATCATCACAATCCAAATCATAATCCTTCATTTCTTACCCAATCAACACAATGCGATGTAGAATACAATGATATATTAAATATTTTAAATCCACAGTGATTTAAACCAATCTTTGAACATATAACAAAGCAATGTAAAGCATACATACGTACTTACTCATCAGTGTCCAATAAAATGAATCTTTGTTTAGAAACTTCAACTCTGTATTCCTCGCGGAGCGTATCTTCTCTGCGAATACCTTCTCCCAAGCATTCAATTTGATCAACTTGATGCCCCAGAAAACGTCATGTGTCCTCTTTAACCGCACGTCGGTACATTTCTGCAAAGAATTACACATGTGGGCAAAGCTCACAAAGTTGTTCTGTCCGCAGCAACCACATCCGTAGCATTTCATGAATACCAAACAACTAGAAATTTCCAAAGGGCACGGCCACCAGCGACAAGCTCACCCAGGCACTTTCTTTTACTCTTTGGAATTCACTCATGCAATAGAGTAGATCCCTATTTAGTGGAACCCTCGCTCTTGGTTTCACTTGTGAACGGCTGTGCTAATGCGGACCAGATACACATTCTCAAGCCTTAGACAATAAATAACTTACCGCAACCATTTCGGAATTATTTGACATTGCCTTTCCAATTAGAAATTGCAGAGGGGTCATTGTCAGGATACACACGAACGAGCCAATAATTGCACTTACTCCCAATCGCATATACAGCAGATACATCACCACGCCAATCTATCAAATACACACAAGAGCAATGATAAGAGGATAATGAATGACTGTATGTAAATCTTGTTAACATCGCTCTCGCATGCTGTGAATTACGTACATACATATGTATGTATGCAGTCAATATGCATTATACATAGAGCCCATGCGAAGGATTCTAATGGTGGTTGACTAGGAATTCCCGACCCTTCTTATGGGAATCCCGATTAATTACAAGTTTGCTATTGTGTCAAGGGTTAATTGCGACTATGTATTACATGTGTGGAATGAATGTTTTGGTATTCTTCTGGCGAACTAATGGAAAGAAAATATTCAAAGAGAGCATAAGAGATGAGTTTGGCGCTACTGCCTAAATTATGATGTACTTTTATTCCAATTATCCTGATTGGGTTTGTTAAATAGGAAATGGGATTACCCTACGTTGTGGGAATATTTTATTCGTCATTAATGATTGAGTTAGAACGTACAAAATGTACGCATTGGTAGAAAGACTCTAACTTTACTTTGAAAAACCATTTTCTTTGATTTTTTATTATTTATATTAATACCTTAGTGCAACGCTATCCCATCAAGCTTTATCGAGAATTCAGCACCGCAAAAACCAATGGCATACCGTAACTATCTAACGAGAAATGAACTATATATGTATGTACATACAGTACCTCACCTTTATCGAAGCATATTCTTGCTTTGTGCATATTTTCGAAAACTTTAAAAATTTCAATTTTATTTACAAAAAATTTCGTCAAGTCAAGGACATGTCTACAGATAAGAATGCAAACTTCAAAACAAAAAAAAAGTCTTTTGGGGTTAGAAGCAGCAAAAAAGCAAGTATAGGCTTGCCTCTTCTCTTCCGCGGACACTGTCCGAGTACGTCCGGGGGGATTTTTGAAATGTTTCCGGGTTTTTAAGAAATTGCGTAGACGAAGCGTAGTTCGTGACCGATGCGAGTGTGAGGGCATTTGATGGCTTTTGCTCGGCTGTGTTTGCGGTGGATGGCAGTGAGTACCACCATTAAATGGGGAACCAGCCAATTACTGTAGGTGTACACAGCTGTAGATGTACGATCTATTCTCACCTACGGGTAACAAGTCGGGTCACCCACTCTGAGTAAGGAGTGCAAGGAACAGCAAGCAACCGATGTCCCAACCGTCTTCCTGCATCTCTTACTTCCATTTCGAAATACTGCACTGTGTAGCGGAATTAGACTCAGGAAATCGGTGTATTGGACAGGCAAACCCTTTGGTCACAGCAACATCCTGGACTTACTACCCAAACACTACATCGCTGTCAACTTAAACATAAATTAAAGTTTCACTGCAGGTTTTCGTTCCAGAGCTGAATGGAAGGAAGGATATCTACACAGATGACTCAAAAATAGACTGCAGAGTTGACGCGGGAATCTTTTCGAGAAACCCTAACTTAACCAAATCCTACCGCTTCCCTGATCATACCAGCATCTTTCAGGCGGAGCTCATCCGTGAAGTCTGGTGACTACTTAAAACCACTCAACACCAGAGCATAACACCGCTATCTTAATCAATATCCAAGCCGCAATCAAAGCCATTGACTCGGCCCCATATCCACCAGGCTAGTGGAACAAAACTAGAATAAACGGGAGTATCTAGACAGCCGCTCCTGTGGGTCCTTGGTAACAGGGACATCGCCGAGAGCGAAGATGTCGACGAACTTGTTAGTCAATATAATCCACCACTAGTGGGCAAAAAATCCACTCTTCTTGGAAAACTTCCCGTTGGAAGTGGGAAATTGCTCAGCATAAAATTTTGGTGGAGTAGTTTCCCAAGTAACATTTGATGAATTATCTTTTCTGTATTTCTGTAGCAATTGTACATGGACATATTTCATAGGTCTCTGGGAACTTTTTTATAGTTGAATTTGGCGGGTTGTTAACGGTGCAGAAAAAATCCAAGCGACTTAACTCCCAGGAAAGTTGAGTTTATTATATTAATCGCACGCAGCGCGTCCCTTACCCACTGTATCAACAAAAATATGTAGACTTAAGCTCCAGGCGGCTGCCTGAAAGTTGCTGCCATACCATAAGCAAAGCGACGAACTCACGTGAGCGACTAAATCAGGTGGAGAAAAGGTTTAAATCCTTTTAATCCGCGCAGCAGTTCACCCAAGAACTGTTTGATAATGCGCAAACATTTAAAAAGTGGAGTAATTTCTCACAAGAAATTGGAATTATTTCTCGTGGAATACTACCCCACATTCGAAAAGTGTATTAACTTTTCACTAAATATGGAGTAAATTCCCGTGGAGTAATTTCCCTCCACCTACGTACTACGTACCTACTACCATAAGAAATCTTAAAATATGACCAATTTTGAGAAGAACGAACGAACGAAAGCTTCATCTTCAATGATCATGATGATGCGATTTAGAAAAATGAAGATTCGATTAAAATTTTTTAAGGAAAATAAAGTGTTTCTAGCTGTTTGTTGTGCGTGTAAAATTGTCTGCACGAATAGAAGGAAGCTACAGTTTCTATTGCCGACTGCAAACGACGGATTGAGTTTCGCATTACCTGCTGAGAGGTTCGGTTAGTTTTGTTAGACTCCAGCTCGTGTCGACTCGCTGGCCAGTCTAACGCACTGGCGTTAGAAAGGGTATCTATATAGAATACCGAAAAAGCAAAAGTAGTTAATAGGTAGTTAACACAGCATGATACATAGCTGTCAAAGGTGATTTAAAATAAAATAAAATTAAGTAATTTCTCAATAAATGAAAGTATTGAATGTCTGAAAACAGCCAACCATATAGCACACATGGAAGATATATAACTATGGAATCAAGACGGAACAGTATCGAGCCAAAAAATCTTGGGGATGCTCAAGCATTTGTTGAAAAAGTTAATATTCTAGCCTATTGACCAACGTTAAAAAGTATTGGCGAACCTTCCAGCAGCTCAATGTTTGAAGAAAAAGACGCAGAGGATGCTGAAAATTTATTTGCTGCTCCGTAGATACAGTTCTGAATAAAGAAATCAAATTCTTAGTCGATGATTTCAAACAAACACATCTTTCTTTAAGGCTACAATCCCAGTGAAAATTGAGAAGTCTTAACAGGAAGTAGAGATTACCATCTAGGTGAAAAATAAGGCTCGAAGGAGTCGGTATCAGTTATATCATAACAATCTCACAATGGGGACGAGAAGGAATCCATAAACATCAGTAAAATTTGTAGGAAGTTATCTTCGTACCTTCTAACCAGACAAATCGCGGGATAATATTATGTATGTAAGTCTTTGGAACCGTGCTTTGTAGCAAAGTCTCACCGATCGTATAGCTATAGGAATACGTATTTTCCTTTAACATCACTAACAGGGCTAGATTTTTTGTAAGAATGTTTCTTCTCTAATATACGTAACAGGTGAATCTGATAAGCCGTTTATACCTATCAGATGTCTTAAATCGTCTTATTCAGGATTCACTCGATTGTTTCCATTAGAAATGAGAGGGGAAAACCACTGTGACCACTGCACCATTATGCGACAATTAAATAACGCTGTTTCGAAAAATATGAAAATTCACTCATACTTGCTTGTATTAAAAAGTCTATAACTTCATTAATCTTAAAAATTTGTATTTATAGTTTATAGACTTGTTAACAAGCACACAACGGATGGCACGCCTGCGAGTAACATGTGTACAAACGGCAGCCATAGAAGCGAAACTGAACATCCTACCATCGGGCGTTAGACAGATCGTAGACGAAAAACAACACCACTGATAGATCAACCAAGCAACGGTGCCGGCAAAAGCTTCAAGTTTGTCAACAACTTTTCAGCGACTTTTGCCTCGAGGCAGTCATGGATGCACAAGAGCAACAAAGGACACCACGAACAATAGTACACAGACAATTCCAATATCGCGAACGAATCGTGGCGGGAGTATATTGCATACAACCGCAAATCAAACTTGCCATACACCTCGAACCTCATATCATAATCTTCCAGGCAGAAATTTTCGCGATCCAGAGGGCGTGGAGGCCCTCATGGGGCACCACACCTACGGAAAACATCTACTCTGATAGCAAAGCAACAATTAAAGCGCTATCAAACCCTGCATCGAAATCCCCACTCGTGCGGGGATGCAAAAAAATTGCTAAACTTCCTCGGCAACCGAAACAGTGTGAACATCTCATGGATGCCGGGACACACCAGTGTAACGGGAAACGTGAATGCAGACAAATTGGCGAAAAAAGGAGCAGGAACAACAGGTACGTATCGTATCGTATGACGAAATAGGAGTCGCATCAACGGTCATCAAGACAGCAATCGATAAAAGGATCAATCAAGGACAGACACTGAGCGGACCTGACGAAATACAGAGTGGCCAGATCCCTCATTGCCAAACCAAATAACACCCTCCGCGAAAAGCGATGAATTACAATAGAGCAAAACGGAGACTAATGGTGGGATTCCTGATAGGGCACATAAATCTCATCGAGCAAGCACACAGAATGGAACTAGCTGACACCGCAACCTGCAAAAACTGCGAGGAGAAGGACTTCCTCTATCACTGACTAGCCTCTGCAAGACTACGCCAACGGGTATTAGAAACCATGCGGATAACGGACCTAAAGGAAAAGTGATCGGTGAAATCCTAGAGTTTGCAAAAACCACAGGAGGATATGCCCAACCCATACACAAACAACAGACACTCGATAGACTCCTCACCACCAAACCTTCTCCCCAATCAACCATTCTACCATATTTACAAACTTCTCCAAAAGGCATTTGAGGGGAATTACAACGGACTCAGGTGAGGCCTAAATTAAGAGAGATTCTCACCCTCTAAAACCAACGAACCACCCAAGTTTATTCTCTAAAGGCCTTTATAATTGTTCTAAAAAATTAGTATAATAACATTTACTCATTTATTCATTCGAACGTTCCCAAGTGATACAATTAAGAAACTCCATATACGAAAGTGATAAGGCTTGTATGTACTTATTATCAAAATAAAGCAAATAGATTGAAGAAACAACTTATATTTACCTTCAAAGGTATTGCCCAAACATAGTGTGCTATCCAGAAGAAAGACATAACATTTAGGGTGTCCTCAGACATAAGATTCGTTATCGCCCCGACGTCGTTTACACAACTAATCGATGTTGTTGCTTTGACATCATCATTCCTGCCATTCTCGTTCTCTGATTGACCATGTTGACATTCCTGGTTATTCCGTATATCACCCCCATTTTGGTTTGGGCTCTCCTGAGGGACTGGAGTAGTTGCAAGGCAACTTGGGCTAAGCAGTAATGTTTTGCGGTAAATCAAACCCTGGAGGGATGTCTTAATTCGTATTCCAGTCATATTTAGAATATGTGTCGAGGCCTGTGATAGGGCACCTTGTGCCAGCGATGCAACAAAGACAAACCATGCTACTGCCCACCCATTCGACAGTAAATCCGCCCAACATGGATAGTAAACTCTAATGGTATCTTCAAATGCACGAGACACTGGAACTCGGTGCTGCTGTTGCACGTCGAATCCATCGTATGCTGTTGTCAGTGAATCCTTACCATTGCCTGGAAATAAACAATTGGTATGCAAAAGGTTTTATTCAATCCTTTGGGGTTACTGATGATTAGTTATTACCAATTTGTCGAAGAGTTTTGTTGAACTGCTGCACGAGCATTCGTTGTCCCTTTTCGGCGAGAGTTAGTTCTTCTGCTCCTGATGCTCTCGACTGGTGCTCATAGACTCGTTCTATGTACGAAACAATTTGATGAATTGAAATCGGTCCAACCAATGCCGATAAATCTCCGAATAGTTTAAGTAGGCCACCAAGGGTAAACAATTGCCAGCTACTCTTCAAATAGCATAACCACAGCGATGGATGTTTGTTGCGCTGTAAAATCAAAGGCGATTTCGTTAATTCGTTTTGTAAATCGCTCTATGGTTCGAACATTTTGTTATGCTATATTCTGCGTAAAACTTGTTGATGTAGCCTAAAAGGCTTTTTAAACCGGTTAGCGTTCCTGTAAATCTGAATTGCCAAATACACATTTCTTTACTTCTTAGTCTTACAATGTGTTTAAAAATAAGGGATTAAGGTACCAAACGGCGCAAACAAAAAATGGTTTTTTGAAATAAAATAAAACTCTTTGTTGGAAATCATCAAAGGGGTCTTAACTGCGCTTGCGTACGTATCTCATGGTTGGAATTATGTGGAAACTGTAGAAATAACCCAAAACTCACTCTACCACCAATAACTTACTTACTCATGCAACCTCTTTGGATATTAAGGAGCCTAAAAAAATACGGGTGGTACTCTTGCGGGAGCACAGGAATGGTCTAATTTAAAGTTTTCTGCTGAATCCTGAGTTTACAAGAATCACCTTTTTGATATAAGTAATTACTTTCGTAAGAACCATAATTAAACAATATTAAATCCTGTATTTTTTATATGTACCCGCGCGAGTATAATGGGTTAAAATATGTACAATGCACAATGTACATCCTCCAATACTAAATAGATATATGTATGTACATAGAACCGAGGCTTTCCATTGCAGTAAGTGCTAGCTCAAACACATAAACTAAACACAAGGCTAAACAATCTCATCGGCATAAGTCTGCATTTAACGACAACACTCGAATTTCAAAAATGTGTTTAGTCGACTTATTTTTCGATGCTATTCACAAGTTTTTTTGGTTAAATTTTGAGACTTCCCTATAAACCTCGGTAAAACTTTTTAACAGCGCCTTCGACCAACGAAAATGCATCTCCTAAGATAATGCCAATCTGGTTACTGCGCATTTTGCAGTCAGTTCAACACTCCCAACACGGGAACTTTCATCAATTTTCGCATTCTTAGAGCTGCATGAATACTCAAAGATCTTAATATGTACGCATGCACATATCTAGATCTTATTCATTTGATATGTAAAGGGTCTTCCAATAGGGACTTCCAAACCTTGACAGTTGATAGCGGCCATAATGTTGAAGCTAAATCTGTCAAGTTGACTGTCATTTATTCAGTCTGTTTTGCCAAATCTTCATGGACGAATATAGCGTTCAACAACAACTCAAAATGGGTGTTCTGTTCGGGCAACGTTCCGCCCGCTTCGCCCATTTTACGGTCGCCATAATCGTCCTTCCGAGAGGACTATTCGCAATGTGGTGGTTCAGTTAACTATCAACCAACACCCGTACGTCGACGAAACGCAAGATCTGCCGAAAACATCGTCGCTGTCAGTGAGAGTGTGGAGGAGAATCCGAGGCAGTCGATTTCGCGTCGCTCACAAGAACTCGGCCTTTCGCAAACCACAACTTGGCGATTTTCGCGTCGTGACTTGGGCCTGCGCCCGTACAAAATTCAGCTGAAGGTAAACGAGCATAGACAACGAAGTGTATTTGCTGAATGAGCTCTGTAGCAGTTGGAAACTGACCCTAATTATCATCGAAAAATCATCTTCAGCGATGAGGCCCATTTCTGGATGAATGGGTACGTCAACAAACAAAATTGTCGAATTTGGGACGATACCAATCCACATGAGATCCAAGAACGTTCAATGCATCCCGAAAAAGTCACTGTTTGGTGTGGATTTTGGGCTGGCGGCGTCATCGGTCCATATTTCTTTGAGAACGACGTTGACCAGGCCATCACCGTCAACGGCGAGCACTACAGGTCGATGATTACCAACTTCTTTTGGCCTGAATTGGATGATATGGACACCAACGACATGTGGTTTCGACAGGATGGCGCTACGTGCCACACAGCTCACGCCACATTGGAAATTCTGCACGAGCGATGCGAGGGCATGGTCATCTCACTTGGAGGTGATGTGAACTGGCCACCGAGATCGTGCGATTTGACCCCGTTAGACTTTTTCTTGTGGGATTTTCTGAAGTCGCAGGTCTATGCGAATAAGCCACAAACCATAGCGGCCCTCAAAGTCAACATAACCCATGCCATCGGTCGAATTCAGCCTGATTTATGCGCAAGAGTCATGGAAAATTGGACATTTTGGATGCACGCCACCCAGAGAAGCCGCGGCGGACATTTGAACGATGTTATATTCCATACATAATGGCATCGATACGCCTTTCAAACGAATAAAAAATGTTGATGATATATCACACACACTTTGTTTTATTTAAATTTAAAGATAGTGAAATGAATGAAGTGATAATGAAAAACCCTTTAGTCGTAAAAGGGTGTTCTCTGATTTTTTTCAAGAAGTTGAGACAGAATTTGTCTAGTCCGTCTCCAAAAAAGTACATTTTTTCTCCGTTCAACTACCAACCCAATGTAGGTCATGGATAAATTAAATGGTCAGTTCATTTGATAGCTTGATTTATGAAAACCCTTCAATTAACAGCAGTATGGTTTTGTAGTCGTAGTAACAGATTCACTGGTGATTTGATGATTGTCCCAGTCGGACAAAATAAAGTGCCAATCTTAACTGAAAAAAACATATCTAGGTTTTCAAATGGTCAACATATTGGTTTTTTTTTAGTGGTGGTAGTCAATTCAGTTCCCAGATCTTAACTCAATAAAGTACCGTTGATCTATATTGGTTGAGAGAATTACATCAAATAAAAGTCGCAAGGTACCGTTTTCCTGGAATATCCTCCAAAATTATTGCGAGAAAATTCTAGGAGACATGGTAAAAAAAAATTTTACCTCCAACTTGCCCAATCGTCTTCCAGCAGTTAATAAAAATAAAAGATTTACATAGTATTTCAATATCTACCTTAATGAATTTCCTGAATTTTTTACGATTTATCTTGTTATTGTTACTATATTTCTTCTCCATAGAACTTTTTTGGTTTTTTTTTTTGTTATTGTTTTTTTCAGTTAAATTTTGAAAATAAGTTTATAAAAATGCCACACTTATCCAAAAATGGTGTACAAATTATTAACAATACACTTTTGATAAAATTTAAATACGAAAATAAGCGAGATTACCCTTTGAAAATCTAAATATGTTTTTCAGTTTAGATTTGCAATTTATTTTGTCTGGCAGTGTATGGCACTAAAAAATGAAACTAATCGCTCAATAAATTTCGCAAAAAGTAAAGTTATTACGCTTGATATTTAAAACACATTTGACACGGTTTGGTACGAAGTTCTTTTGTCGAAATTATGTGCATAGAATGTATCTGATAGCACCTAGCCAAAGCTTTGTAACACCGCTAATTCACCATATATGTACATATCCATATCCATACTAATATTATAAATGCGAAAGTGTCTCTGTCTGCTACGTTTTCACGGCTAAACCGCTGAACCGATTTTGATGAAATTTGGTACGGAGATAGCTTAAGCCTAGGGAATGAACATAGGCTATACATTTTCAAAATCCGCCCATTTTTCGAAAAACTCATTTTTTTGAGTAATTTTACAAGGAACTCGGAAAAACTTACTAAAGAACATTATGTATAGCCACGCTTACTTTCTAGGAGCACTTTCCTTAAAATAACTGTTTTTTGCCTATTTCCTTAGAATACCAGTTCTTACGAACACTGACTTATCAACGCCCAGCCCAAACCTTTGTACCTAGAAATCTGAAATTTTGCACAGAGGTTCCCTTTATCATGTTTACAAGGAATAAGGAAGGACATTTCGAAATTCGACTTCTACAGGGTGTTATAGATTTTATAAAAAAAAAAATTTAAATTGGATTTTGGAATTGAAATTCTAGAACAGAAATAATTAAACAGGTGATTTACCGTTTTTCAAAATGATAACTGTGTGCCAAGATACAGGGCGTTAAAGTTTGGCCGTTTATAGTAATGCGCAACCGTAGTCAGCGGCACATATCGTTTCGTGGTCGTGTGTTGTTTTGGTTTTGCTCAGTTGAACAAGGGTAGTTTTTTTCATTTTTCTTAGTTTCTGTTTTTCCTCACTCATCACGATTTCTACATACATATGTATGTACATATATGATGGAAATATGTATTTTTGTTGTTGTCGGATTTACTTGAAACTTTGCACAAATATTCTGCAATACATAATCCTACCTATTTTGCAAAAATTTGTAGGAAATCATATGCAAATGTATGTATGTATGTACACATATTCTTGATAAATCTGTTGTGGGCCATAATTATGGGAGAAAGTAATACAGCCGTTGCTTCCTCAGGTATTGCAGCTACCCCGATTGTAGAAGACATGGCGGGTTACTCTACCTTCTCAAAGCTTCTCAACCTAAGTCATTCTGATTTTGCACATTGTAACATCTCAAACCAAAGTGACTTGGATCAGGTGCTTCGGGAAGCCAAAGTTATAGTGTATGATGAGTGTACCATTGCTCCTAGAAAGGTATTGAAGATCGTAATAGGATGCTCCGACAGGGCTTTTGGTTGGTGGCTTCATACAGACCAAGCAGTTTGTTGTCTCACGGGGGACACGACAAAAGGGGTGAAAGCCTTATATCAAAACCCTGTCATTGAGAGTTAACATACATTCATGTCCATCTTCAACATGACTTGAGGGCAAAGGAGTTTTCTAACTTATTTCTTGATATTGGTAATGGAAAGAGGAAAGAATAAATATACCAAGTAACCCTTGGTATGGCGATGTAAAGGAAGATATGATTATTTTCACTGGCAGAATATAATGCACCTAAACGTTCCTTAATTTTGAGTTCATGGCTGAGCTATTTCAGAGCTATTTTCACTCAAATAAACGGCTCAGCCAACAGCATCAACAATTTTCTGCTGGTGAAGTTGCCAATTGAGAATATAAAGTATGAATCTCTGGTCTTGGAAATGAAACTCGAGGTTGCTGTATAGTAACATTGAGAGTTATGGCACACTTTCGATCCACCAGAAAACCCACGCCACATCCTCAACTTCAAAGTTGTTGCGCAATCTTAACCCTCTAAAACTGTGCAGGTGAAGACTTTTTAGAACCACGTTATCGAAACCAGGATTTTCAGAGTCAATCAGAGAAAAACCGTCTTAATCCCTCGCATTTCTCTGATCCCGCCAGACTATCACTTTGAGTTCAAACGTCTCCAATTTTCTGTTGAGGTTTGATGAACATCAGTAAGATACATAGGCAGAGTTTGAAAGTGGAAAATGTAGATCTGAGGAGTGACGGTTTCTCTCATAGCGAGCTCAGAGCCAATTCAACTGACAGCCTGGTCATTCTCGAGCCAGAAAGAAAAACCAGGAACTATGTTCAAAGGGACGCCTTAAAGAATTAATATGAGAAATTGAGAGTCTATACTTACTCATCAACGTCTTGAAACCTGGGGAAGGATGTAAGGAATAATGAGACGTTTTCCACGCGGACGTACTCGCGGGTATCAGCTAGTAATACATATGTGCTGGTATTTTTCAAGGTTCTCTTTAGTTTTCGACTTTTTTTTTATGATATACCTAAGTATCTCTAGCCTACAAATTTTAATCAAATTAATTTCTTCAGTGGTGACAGAACCCTCAGTTTTCCATATTTGTTTCCTAACCTAAGCCTCTGCTTCCCGGACGTAGAAGATATATGTAACATACACGTAAGATATATGTAACATACATGTAAGACCACGACAGCATAATTTAATACGTCTTAAATCCTATGCGGTCTTCTGTCACTCAAGCAAAACTCAAACCTCTAACAATTATCCATGAATGGGACTTGAATCGACGAAACCGAGAGACTTTTCTTTCCTAATGAGTTGTCTTAAATACTGCGAAATGTCTGAGTTTAATCCCTTTTGTTATAGATTAAATTTATAAGGCGTTAATTCGCCCAAAGCTTCAGTTCATAACTGGTCTATTTTACCAGAAATTGTGTTGCACATTGTGAAGTCAACAAAAACGCTCAAACACCTAAGAAGTGTTTCCTGTCTCTCACTGTTTTATCATTTCTTCTACAATGAGTGCACTAGCGAAATAAAGTTGCAGTTGCGTTTCAGCCCTCCAACATCTTACCATAATGTCAATTGTAAAGATTCTTTCATAAGTCATACAACTAGAATGTGAAATGATCTTTATGGTTCTTTGCTTCCTTCACTATAACCCACAAGCAATTAAAACCACTTACCATTTACGTACATACATATCTTCTTCAACTTTCCTCTACTGACCCTAATACCCGCGTTCTGGTTTAATTGCAGACATATCCCCTCTCCTGAGCGCTAATTGTAAAAAAAAGCTAAGAAAAAGTATATAGGTACATATGTATGCAGGTCTTTAATTGCGCAGTTGTCAATAAAGGATGATTCTAAAGTCTGAAAATATGATAAGGAAACTTAAAAGTCAATTATTCTTCTGGTCTTAAGAGGCGAACGCAAAATTAGATAAGATTCTCCCTCCTATTAAACGCAATTATGACCGATACTGCAATACCTATGTACATATGTTCGTAAGAGTTGTGATGTATGTACATTGTATACATACATACATACATATCTGTGGTGTTTGGGAGAAATTTGATAACTCTGAAATGAGTTTTTCTGTAAAAACTATGTATTGTAAATTTATAATAGAAACATTACATTTTCAGGAGAATGTGGAAATTGCTTTTGAAGTTTAATAAAATAAATTTATGAATTTAAATAAATTATAATTTAATTTATAATTTTTTTTTATTACATTTTAGACCACTTTTAAATGTCTGTACAACAAAATATTACTTTTAAAGTTATCATATTTATCCTAAACACCGCAGATATGTATGTACATATATACATAGATGGAGTTGTCATGTTAGTAATTTCTGCCAAAAACTGCAGAACCCTTACAATCAACCCTAAGAGAGATTGTTCTAAAAATGTGATATGAGGGCCAAACCACAGAATTCGGAATACACTCCAATTGAATCTTCGCTGTATCAGACCCTGTCGAGCACAGTTCATACCAATGGTTCCAACATTTGCGTCCATCCAAACAACAACTGATAAATATGTACATAGTTGTCAACCTCAAGAGTAAGAGTATGTAATTGTTGCAATACTCGTATGTTGGTGTTAGACTAAAACTGAATACAAACATCATGGAATTATCAAAAAATTCAGAAAAAAAGAAACCAACGGAGGCATGCATAATTTTTTAATCGATTTCTATAAGTTAGTTAATGTCGTCAGTATTTCTTTTATTTTAAAATAAAATTCAAAACACTCTTCTAAATTCTGGACATGAACTCTGATTTTTGATTTCAATAGTACTTAGAAATCCCAACGGAAACGATTTTATGTTTTGACACTGACGAGGGTATTTAATAATGCGAAAACTTCAATAGAAAGATATGGTCTGACAACTTTGAGGCGGTCTAGCATGTCACAACCTATTTCTAGTCAATGTCATCGATTACGGAACTTTGTTTTTCATTTCATTTTTAATTAAAATGCAGAACCAAACCAGTAATCGTTTTCAGCCGGCGCCATAGTGCTTTTTAAGAAATGTTGGACCCATGGGTTTAGTAAGAAAAAGGAAAAATGTGCGAATTAAATATGCACAACATATACCACATACATATGTATGTATCTGCGCAGAGAAAACATCGGAAAGTTAATTAAGACAACTTTTCAGCATCTTCTACTAGATTTTGAACATTAACTTACCACACTTGCTGCCTTGTATATTATCAAAAACTGATCGTAGAATGCTCGGGCGCTATCTTCCTCACGCATATATCCCAGGTTTTCCTGTTCCAGTGGTTCCTTGTACCCTTGCCATAACAACGGAGTCAGCCACCAAAATATCGCCTTTGAGTAAAATGTTGAACAAGAGTGTTTGTATCCAATTTTTCTTTCATCTTCGTCTGTTTTCTTACTTTGATTGGGTTTGTATCGCTGTAAATAAAATAAGGACAATCTTATTTATCGAATTAGACCCGTTTGCTGGTACTACATATACAAATTTGTTAAATTAAATTTAACTTATTCTTGGTTGTTTCTTAGTTTTTTTAAGTCTTAACAAAAACATACTTTCAACGTAAGGTAAAAAATGATTCACATAGTTTTCGAAAGTAATATTTATCTTTTTACCGTTGTATAGAAGAGAAAAACAAATAATGGTGCTAGAGTTTTCCAAACTGAAGCCGAAAACTGAAATTTCTTGGTACTTTGTCTATTTTGTTACCAAGAATCGATTTGGAATTGTTTATTTATCAAAAATTCAACACAAAAATAGTCAACTGGGACTTTTTTGAAAGACTTGTAGGTAATCAATCAAAAGTCGAAGAGAGTCAAATCATAGGGCAGTGTTGAAAATACAGATCCCGCTTCGATGCAGCGCCATATACGCACATATTCGTTGGCAGTTGTCCAAAATTCAAACGGATATATGTATGTATGCATGTATGTAGCAGCATTGTGCACATCCAAACGGGAACATATTAAACCCTCACTAGAATCAAACTTTCTTAACTATGAGATAACTTATTTACCTACTTATTTATTCCCTTTTTTTTTGTTTTATTAGTGGGAAGCGGTTTGTCCACTCTAGCACTGCGGTCTCATATAGAGGCCTATTGTGCTTTCCCATGAGTTTAGAGCAGTTCGTCTTCTCCAGGTGATGTGAGGAAGCTGATCAGCCTCTCTGGGTGGAGCTTGGCAAGCGCCGTTGGTGAAACGAGTTCACTGCTAAGGGTCCGCCCTCTCGTATGGATAAGGACGGGACATTCTGTGACGATGTGAAGAGAGCTTTCATCGCTCCAGCACAGTCTTAGGTAGGGTCCGGTGACAGGCCAAGTTTTAGTCGGCAGTGGCCACTTAGAATGCCGGTTAGAATTCTAAGGTGGTTCCTTACTTACTTAGGTAGCCCTGCAGTTCGGGATAGGCCTCAACCAGCAATCCCCTCCCGTTAGCCCGGACTTTAGCTAACTGCCTCCAGTTGCACATGCAGAGTTGGGTCGGGTCCCCTTCTAGTTGCGCGCCACCTTAGGCGAGATCTTCATCTACTACGTTGTCCGTCTGTATAAGATTCGAAGACTCTGCATGTTGTCTTAAAATCAATTAAAAGGCAGAGAGTATCGATTTAGACTTCTTAAGTTTTTTCCAAACTAGTTGGTCTAAAGACGCACTGACAGGAGCCAATCAAATTTATATGCCCTTTATTTTGCTGCATACACTTGGCGGTATTCTTTGTCAAACTGTGGTTGTGGTCGTATGAAGCACAGCACATCAGTTGGGGCACTTCTTACGGTCTTTCTTATCACATTTATGTATGTACGGATTCCTTATTTTTTGCACTTAACTTTGTTATCGTTTTTTTTATTTCGCCTACGTTACTTATTTGTTGAATTGAAAACTCATTTAAATTTAAAATAAATCTTAAAAATGGTTCATGTCTTTGCTATAACTGCGAAAAATGGCTTACGAACGACGAAATAAAAAGATCGAGAAATCGAGAAACAAATAATAAAATTTCAAGAGAAAAACTTAACAGTCCTTTTGACTGTTTTGTATTACTTGTCTGATTTAAGCGTACATACATATGGAATCTGTATAACTTATAGATAATTTAGACAATTAACATTGATTTTGATTGATTAACCCGTTGAAAATTTATAGGGTATACACTGTACACACAAGATCATCAACTGACGACTGAAGAAAAAGGTCTGCCCCCATTACAACGAAGCGGCACCGAAGCATCGGTATGAAGTTAGATGTTCTTCGTCGGAACCGTTAGGGTAATCCTACATACATACATATGTACAAAGAAAATCGGTTAATAAGCACTTTAAAAATTAATTAATTAATATATATTTTTTTCTTTTTATTTTGATATCATTTTATCTAATATTTTCATAAAAACTTAAAAAATTCGGTCGTTCAATAAATTTTGCAGTGATGTAAGGTAGTAAGGAAACATCTCGTCCCAGGCAAATTTAATTGCATCAATTAGAGCTTCCTTATCATCAAATTGCTTCCCACTTCCGTATACCTTTCATGTCAGGCATCCCCAAACATTTTCTATTATTTTCGGTTTTTATTCACACCATCCAATATCAAAATATATACCCAATGGAAAATATATGTACATACACTACATACATACATATGTTCATACACTACATACATACATATGTATGTATCTATCTATATATATAAAACTCTTTGTCCTGACTGACTGACTGACTGACTGACTTACCCAGAGATAGACGCACAGCCCAAACCGCTGGTGCCAGAAAGTTGGAATTTGGACAGTAGTTTCCTTTTGCGGCGTTGACACCCACTAAGGAGCAATTTTTCGAAACTCAGCTTTTACAGGGTGTTACAGGGTGTTCAAGTTTGTATGATAAAAATAATTCAAATTGGATTTTGAAATTGAAATTTGGTGGGTATATGGTATAACATAAATAAATTAACACGTGTTTTACCGTTTTTCAAAATTATAATTGTGGGTCAAAATACAGGGCATTAAAGTTAGGCTATTTATAGTAATCCGCAACCGTAGTCAGCGGCACATATCGTTTCGTGATCGTGTTTTGTTTTTGCTTTGCCCAGTTGTACAAGGGTAGTTTTTTTTTTCATTTTTCTTTGTGCTGCTTTTCTTCACTCAGCACGGTATCTATTCATTGTATGTATTTGATGGAAATATTTTTTGTTGTAGTCGCATTTACTTGACACAAATATTTTACGATTTATAATCCTACCTATTTGGCAAAAGTTTGTAGGAAATCATTTACTCATGTAAGTACATACATATGTTTGTAAATATATTTGTGTGTATATTCTTGATCAATGTGTTGTGGGCTACAACTAGGGGGGAAAGGAATACTGCCGTTGCCAGGAATGTTGTTTACGGGGACGCCTTGAAAAATTAATATGAGAAATTGAAAGTTTATACCTACTCATTAATGGCTTGAAACACAGGAAAGGATATAGGGTATAATGTGATGCCTTTCCACGGGGACGTAGTCGCGGGTATCAGCTAGTGTATGTACAATATAGAATTGTAAAAATGTCAATTTCACTTTCAAAAATAGTGTGCTTCTAATGTGGTGAACCGCTGTGTATGCATATCTAATAATTCTTTTTCTATTTTCTTTTTTTGTTTGCAGTTATCGTTAAACCTTGGGGATATATGATCTCTACCCGACGCGTCTTCGGGTGATGGGTAAAGTTAGCTGCGGCACATTCAGCGAGTAAATATCAATAATAGTACATCTGCGGAAATCCATCGCGAACCAACGTCTACAGAGAAGTAACAAAAACACAATAAAATAATTATAGAAAGTACGAACCAACCAAGAACGGATAGAAGCCACGTCTACCGGCCCCGAAAAAGGATAAGTCACTTGTGCCAACTCTCCAATCATTCGGTTGGAAGAAGCAATAACACGTAGCGTAGCTGCGCCTAAGTAACGCAGAAGATGCGGAAGCTTGAGATGGAGACACAAAGCCTGCCAGGCATGGTGCACGCAGAACATGCCCCACATCAAAACAAAGAACCCTTTCCGTGAAATACGCGAGTTACTTGAGGTGTCCCCAGCTACCTCCGAGGGCATACAAAAATACATGTCATCAACAAGAGAACAGTAAAATATGCAAGATCTCCAGGTCATCTTCGGCTGCCGGACATAGGCTTACTGCTTCACCAAGACAGGCTTAGTCCAATGCAGGTCTGACGAAGCCTTACCCCCCGTAAGGCAGCTGTCAACCTGGAGATGGTGGTTTTCAACCACCAAAAGAGAAGCATAAGCAATTCCAGAGGGCTCTTAAAGGTGCTCTCGACATTGCTCTTAGTGCCGATCAGAAAATACCTTTGAACTTCCCGAAGACCGGTAAAAATAACCTTGTGTGCTGCATGGGTGATAGATTTCTTAAAGAAACTCATGGATGGACTGGAGAAATGGCTAGGTACCAGATTGGTGCCAGGGTGTTCATATGGATCCATGAATCGGCTGAGGAACCCACGTTGCTGCTGAATCGCTTAGAGCGACAAAACAACGACCTTAAGACAGACATGTGGAGGCTACATATGTAAATAAATAAAGCCATACAACAGGAGGGAAAGGGTCAGAAGCTTGTGCTATTCAAGGAGAGAACAAAAATAATAAAGGTAATTAAAGCAAACCTTCAACACAGTAGGCTGGCCACGGATAACCTCTGTGCCTTTTTCTCCGAGAGAAAGGCCGACATCACATTTATCCAAGAACCTCGATGTCAACAACGACAAGGTGAGAGGATTGAAAAAGGTAAGTGCGGTACCTGCATAGTGACCCAAAATAACATCTTCTATGTGTGTACATTCTACAAATTAGCACGGGTGATCTCATCGCCACCAGCATGTTAGGTTAGGTTAGGTTATGGGGGAAGTGCCCAGTCCAAAGACTTAGCGTTCACGGGAGCCTACTGGTCCATTGTGTTCCCCTGCCATGTTCTAACCTTGGGTACTAGATGGGTGGTCTATCAAACCACCCTGTACTCTTAATGAAGTGGAGTATGCTCGTTATCGGTACTGCTGTTAGGTCACTCAGTTCTCCAAACAGCCTGTTTCCCATGTGTCGGACACGGCGGTTTTGGAGGTTTGGACACTCGCAGAGTAAGTGCTTGATGGTTTCTGTCTCTTCCGCATCCTGGCAGCTCCTGCAGAAGTCTGGGGAGTCTATGCCGAGTCTGCTGGCCATGGTATCTATGTCACAATGTCCTGTCAGTACACCTACTAGGATGCAAGTATCACTTTTTTTCATAGCCAAAAGACGCTTTGTTTTGTTCTGGTCTATTCTCTGCCATAAGCTCCGGGATATAATGCAGTTGCCTCTGGCGGACCAAGAGGTTTTGATTAGCTCTCTCATCTTGTGGTCAACGTTACCTTTCAGTACACCGATAGGGATGTTTATCGATGTGTGGGTGTTCTCTCTTTCCAAAGCTAATCCCTGCCGAGCAAGTTCGTCTGCTTTCTCGTTACCCTCGAAATCGCTATGTCCGGAAACCCAGGAGATGTTGACCTCGTGGGTGACGCCTATTCTATTTAGGATTTTACGACAGGCAGACACCGCTTTCGATTTGATGCTGGCATTATCTAGAGCCGGGTTTCCCAAACTGTGATTCACCTAGCAGTTGGTGCTGCGCGAAGTATATCCAAGTACTCCGTGGAAAGATAAAAAAATATCAAAATCCCATCAATTTGGGCTTTCGGAAAAATCTTGGAACTTTCTCCATTTTGTTCGCAGCAATCGAATTCGAATTGTTCTTTTAACAAGAAATCAATATAAACAAATGCCAACTAGTTGTAGGCAATCAGGCGAATGTCAAAAAGAATCAAGTCGTAGTGCAGTGTTTTAGTTGTAACGGTGTCCACTTGAAACGATCAGGGTTCTATTGCAACTGTTGTTAATATTATGTATATCTTTAGAATGTTTCAACAGATAGAAAACATATCCACGACAACATAACTTCTAAACCTAATTGGGGTGTTGATCTCATAGCTCCTGTTACTCATAGACAAGCTAGTCTCTGTACCTTTGTGAGGTTTGTGAGATATGTAGACTTCTCAGTTGCTTTCCACCATGCTATCGCGCCGTAGGTAAGTATAGGTCTGACGATCGCTGTATACATCCAGTGTACCACGTGCAACCGCATTCCCCACCGTTTACCGAAGGTTATTTTGCATGAGTAAAAAGCACACAATGCTTTTGTCATTCTGCGTTTGCGTTTCCATGTAAGCTTTGAGTCTAGGATGCTACCGAGATACTGAGCGTCTGGGGAAAGCGACGCACGCCGCCAGCCTGTAGTATAGGGTGAACTGTCGAATTCGATGGAAAACTGTATAGATATTTGTGCAAATTTAATGTTTTTTCTAAAAACAACCTTTAAAAATCAGCAAAAAAAATTTAGGAAACTAAATGTAAAGCCGTTGACGAAGGGCCAGCAGTTAGACAAACAGAAGGAAGCTGCAATAAAGCTTGATTATCTAATTTATGTAAATCAATACAATTATAACTCCCTCCCATGTTGGAACAAACATTCACCAATTAGGTGTCCGACAATTACGTTAAGGTTAAATTCCACCCACAGGCGTTTTGCGATGTAAAGTAGTATTGCACCACACATGCACTACGCCTGAGCTGTTACCTACTCATAGCGCTACATGAATAAATTTCTAGAAAATCCATTCAGAAAACGGAGAAGTAAAAGAGAACACTGGCTGCAGAACGACTGAAACGAAGAATTTATATGCCGCACATTCAATTAGAATTTCCGAATCATTTAACTTACGGCGAATATTTGCTACCGGTGGATGCCTAGCCCTGCTTTCTTGGTCCTTGCATTAAAGAGCCCTCACAAACACTTTCATGCATATATACATACATATGTATGTATGTATACTCATGAACTGGAATAGAACGAGTTTTCAATTCGTTCACGCAAAAGTTTCCTCTCTCAATTTTTCTCGTGCCATTCAACTTGGAAATTAAATTTTTTTTTACTTCTGAGCGGCCTCCATCTCCTTCAGGATTTAAAACGAAAACGAACCTACTTACCTACTTCACTGGTTCGAGCAGAAGCGTATGTAACACCAGTCTAATTCTCGTCCTTACTTTTGTGGCAGAAAATGCAGAAATCTCAGCGTGCTTAATACCCATGCATACAAATTTTTCTGTTTATTTGTGTTTATGTGCTTCTCCATTGGATGTGAATTGCGAATGCAATCCAAGGAAGAGTATAATGCAAAATCCAAGCCATAAACCGAGTGGGATTGCTTAACATAACTTGTATAATACACTATTTGGTTTTACTTCCCGTACTTACAGTATTGACGGAAGGCAACATTACGACAACCAAATCACCACGTAATAACCTTAAATCTCTTTTGTGTAATGTTTTCATAACTATTCATCTTCCATGGTAAAGGGTCTTCCAATAGGGACTTCCGAACTTTGACAGTTGATAGCGGCCATATTGTTGAAGCTACATCAGTGAAATTGGCTGTCACTTAATCAGTCTCTGTTGCCAAATCACCATGGACGAATATAGCGTTCAACAATACGTGTAAATAGTAAAATTGTATAATCAAAATGGGTGTTATGTTCGGGCAACGTTCCGCGCGCTTCGCCCATTTTACGGTTTACGTGGTCGTCCTTCCCAGTTTTAACGTTTAGTGGCCAAATTCGAGTCGATCGGTTCAGTGAACAATCAGCCAACAACCGTATGTCAACGCAACGTAAGATCTGCCGAAAACATTGCCGCTGTTCGTGAAAGTGTGAAAACGACGATGGTATTGTCATCACCATCAACGGAGAGCGCTACCGATCGATGATAACCAATTTCTTTTCGCCTGAATTGGATGATATGGACACCAACGACATGTGGTTTCAACAGGACGGCGCTACGTGCCACACAGCTCACGCCACATTGGAAATTCTGCACGAGCGATGCGAGGGCATGGTCATCTCACGTGGAGGTGATGTGAACTGGCCACCGAGATCGTGCGATTTGACCCCGTTAGACTTTTTCTTGTGGGGTTTTCTGAAGTCGCAGGTCTATGCGAATAAGCCACAAACCACAGCGGCCATCAAAGCCAACATAACCCATGCCATCGGTCTAATACAGCCTGATTTATGCGCCAGAGTCATGAAAAATTGGACATTTCGGACGCCACCCAGAGAAGCCGCGGCGGACATTTGAACGATGTTATATTCCATAGATAATGGCATCCTTTCAAACGAATAAAAAATTTCGATGATACCTCACACACACTTTGTTTTACTTAAATTTAAACATAGGAAGCGCTTAATGAAAGACCCTTTAGAAGTGAGGTAACACTACTATTACCATATGTTGCAACTTTAAATGTGATTGGAATCTCCAAACTATGTATCCGGATATCCGATAGGCTATGCTCGGGAAATGCGAACTTATAAGCTTGTATAGCTTTCGAGATATCTATTAAATGAGAAACTGGGAGTCATAAATAAATATTAACTAGATCAATGGCTGTCAGGTAAAATTAAATAATTCCAACTTGTTGTGACAGCTAACAAACTGCGGCAGTACAAAAGCAATAAACGACTAAACTCCAAAGTAACTTCATTCCATAGTTTCACATATTGACACTAGCAAGTGAAAGTATCATAAGTATACACACCAACATCAGATTAAGGTTTTTCGCAAAATGTGTTACTTAAGGGGGGAAAGGGGTCAAATTGATTCAAAAACAAGCATGTTGAAATGATTTTTATTATTATTATTATTATTATTGATTATTATGAAATTTTTACATGTTATTAAGTGAAAAGTAGACATTCAAGAACTGACTGCGACTTGGAAACAATCCATTTTTTTCTGTTTCCTACGAGTTTGGGTTTAAATTGCGGTCCGTCGACTGCATCAAGGTCTGTGCAAACTACTTAACTTTTCGTTAAATTTTGGTTTTACAAATAATTTGTTGTTAATAATTGTGTGATTTTTATCAGGTATTTTGCTAAATATTGTAGAACTGGGACGAGGAAAGCACATAATACCAGAGCAGCGCCGAGATATTAGTCACTTAAATAAAGCTGCCCACATTATAAATACTGCGATAAATACTTGTCATCAAGCTTTAGAATTGGTGAAAAGTAAAGGTGATTTTGGTAATAAAAAAAACACGCTGCAAAGTTTCGAAAAAAAACCCATTCTTGAAGATTGGATGATTCACCACCTGTCTGAGAAAGATCGCTTTAAGACAGCTGCCGATATTCACGCCAAAATTTCGTCACAAAAAGACACGAATTTCAGTGTTCATACGGTACGACGCCGATTAGAAGAGAGTTTAGATTGAGAGTGCGCGTTGCGAGAAAGATGTCACTCACTTCCTCAAAAAAAAAATCGTAAAACTAGATTGCTCTTTACAAAAGAGCATCTTAACTGGACCCACGAACAGTGGAAAAAATGTTATCATCGTCGATGAAGAGTTTAACGAAAAATATCCCAATCCGTTTGTAACGCCGCCAGTATGAGTTTAGCAGGTCCTTCGGAGTTTTTTTTCCGAATTGTTGGATCATGTTTACGTGGACATTTTATAAAAGAAAACAATTTTCTTCCGTACGCTGTTGAGCATCGCCCTAAAGACTAGATTTTACAAGCAGACAATGTTTCTGCAGGACCATAACGTAAATGTTATGACTTCGTCAGCTCAATTTCTTGACCTCAATCCGATTGAGGTGCTCTGGAATGACATTAACAAAGTCGTTAAAGAGAAAAAACAGTCAAATCTTACTGCTATGTAGCAAACAATTCAAGTAGGAATTTTTCGGTGGATTGATGCTCTAGCAATTCACCGAAATATTCCTTCTTGAATTGTTTGATACATTGAATCCATGACACGAAGATGTGAAGAGGTGATAAAGAACAAGCGGAGGGCGACTAAGTATTAGTTTTACAAAAAGGTACTGTCATTTTCAGTACAATAAAACTACAATACATCATTACAAGCAATTCCCTATTTATGTGCCCGGAGAATTTAAGGACCAAACTTATTAATTATTTATTTTTTCTCTCAAAAATTACCTGAATTCTTGAGTTTATACCGTTGAAGTTGATAAAAAATGAATAATTTTTGTTTATGAATATATTTGTTTGTCAGCTATTCAAGATTTGACGGTTTTTGCACAGAAGTATATTTTTTCAGTTACAATTCCCTATTTATAAGCTCGCCACTGTTCATACATATGCACATGTGTATTTTGGTTGATAGCATAAGCTACATGAACTTTGCAAAAAACATCAAAAACTTTAAACAACGCTGAACACAAGCGCGCGATGAAACTTGTTTCGTTTAAAAGGTATTGGAAAGCCCCGTGATTCTCCTGCCTCTCAGCTTCGAGTTCAAAATATCAGCGATATTATTCGTCAAAAACGATTTAATTTACAAATGCGTCGACTTTTATTATTTCTTGGAAAGGACCCGAAGCTATTTAGAAAAACTGCACCACAAAAGAAACACGACTTTAAAGAGCCTGAGCAACATGGTAAGGGTACTGACGCCAGCAAGGCGGCTCTTGAGAGCGTATAATCAGACGAAAATGGCGATAGTTTTCAATATTACTTCTTGTTCATTGCACGTGTTCATTTGCATTTAAGAAGAAACAAAAACTATTGTGTGAATATTCTTACGCTGATGGAAACGCTAAAAACGAGTGTCTGTACATCTTTTCCCTTCCCTTTTTTAGGTGGATTTCATAGAAATACCACCGATTGCAGAGGTCCTCATGACGCGACTTTCAAAAAATTTGAATGCTATTCGTCTTCGCTACCATAGAAAACACTAACCTCATACTCCGTTAAAAAATGTATTATTTTATTTTTTTATTATATATACATATGTATATATATATACATATATATGCAATATAACGGATTCTTGTGGACACGATTGAGGCCGCAATTATGAACCGATTTGAATAAAATTTGGTATACACGTTCGTATGCCGAATACCTCGGCTAAATTCGTAGATGGGCATAATCGGTCCAGAGGGGGGCGGGTTACGCCCCATTTTATGACTCAAACGGTTCAACTCACAACTCAAGTAAATCCGAACTTCTGGTTTTGATTTTTTAGTAATATAGTACAATAGATAACAGTGGACAGAATCCGCCTGTTACTAATTTTGGCGCTATCTTGGATCCGCCATCTTGAAATTCTTCAAAATTGATTGGATTTCGTTGAAATTGAAAATCCTTACATATCTCGAGGTAATTATATAGTACAAATTCGTTTTTAAAGTGGAAATTTTTGTCCGCCATTTTGTTTCCACCATCAGAAAAGATGACATAAGAAATCCACCTACCTCTTGCGGCGCTTGCCGGAAAGTTCTTTTTTATTTTACGAAAATGGTATTCCTTTCCAAAAGGAAAGAAACAACAAGCACTTAAGAGCTCTGTGAGCGAAAAAACTTCTGAGAGCAAAAATATTTTGAAAAATTTGGGGTGGTGTTGTAGGACCCAACCATACAAAAATTTTCGTATTCGTTTTTTGTATGGCGTGCAAAATATTGGGTGGTGTGAATAAAACCTGAGGCAACGCTCTGAGTAAACCCCCTTGAGGGAAGTGTTTCTGAAACTTGACGAAACTCATTTTTAGTCAATTCAAATTGAGTGTTTTATATAAAACACCTCAGTTTTTATTCACACTACCCATTATATGACCTTTAGTAGTGTATAAATCAGGCTACAGAGACGCTTATGAAACAGCTTAAAGCTCATTTTTTGGCTCACGTCCGTGTGCTCTTTAAAAAAACTCATATGCGCGTGCGGGATCGTGCGCATACATGAGTGAGTTTCTCTCAATTAGAATATTAAGACTTGCGTGCGCATATGAGTCAACTCACAGGCAGTGCAGTCAGGGGCTTTATTCTGCAAGCATGAGTTTTTTGCCTGTGTACTCATCCAAAAAACTCACAGTCACGCCCTGTGTACACAAATACCTCTGCACGCGATTCCGCAACACTCTCTGATTTGTTGGATGTGCTGAGTGAATTCGTTTTATCAGCCCAGTGAGGTGAATTGAGTTGGTGGAGGCTCACCCTCACGCAGTGTTGTCAAATCATTTTCCAATGACCCGTTTATACACTTTAAGAGTGGCGGGTTTAGAGTGTTTAAGTGGACCCTCTACATCTCTCGATCTTCCGCCATCGACTTTAAACCATCAGAGGCTATTCCAATACGGGAAGTGGTGAGATCTCGGACTTGATTCAAAAAATCTCATGCTGGTCTTACCCAGGGGTGCTGGTTGGGGATGTTGGCGACATGCGTTTAACGTGCTCAATCCACTGAAGCGTGAACCTCTCCGTTCAGAGAAGTAGCTGCGCAACAATAAGTACCTCCGGTGTTCCTAAGCCGATCTTGGCGAATTACCGCAGCAATACAATGAAACTTCTTCCCACCGCACACATAACGATTATTTGAATTGAATTAAGATTATTTATTTTTATTTTTGTTTTTGCATAAAATAATTGGGTAATCAATTTAATGTCAAAGAAAACATTTCTTCAATTTCCCCAGCAATTGTTCGATAAAGCGTTGTTGCGCGAAAAAAACTTGATAAAAAACCTTTCTTCAATTTCCTCAGCATCTGCCAGACCGATTGTGCTCAAAATCAGCTCTAAGTTTTACACTGACAAATAAAACAAAAAAAACCGCATGGTCCTACGTTGTTTCGTTCTCCAAACATCGTAGGCGAAAAATATTGACACACACGAACACACAGACATCATTTCGAAAATGGGTGCAAACGATTTCTAGTGTATAGTAATGTCAAGCCCTGTTCATATCTCGAAACATTTTGATCGGACCGATTACAATACTTCCCCTACTAGGTGGGAAGTAAAAACTCATTTCGGGAGCCTACATCCGCGAGCTTAAGTTCGGCCCTTCTGTTACCAAATTGACCAAGCTGCGTCAAAATTGTTTCAGGCTGACCAAGCCTGCAGGAAAACTCAGTATTGGTCCTTCCATTCCTCGTGAATAAGACTCCGAGATATTTAACCCCCACCACCTGTGTCAATGGGACTCCACTAAAAAAAACATTTAAAACGAAGATGAGCCTGGGATTTTTTAAGGGATTTTTGGTTTATTCAAATGGGATAAATGGAGCTTTTGAACCGAAATTTGGGATTTTCGGAAACTATGATCTGACATCACTGCCCTCACGCTTGCGGATTTGAAACGAGTGTGTGTACACTTTTTTGGGGTACACAGTAAAACTCACGCTTGCGGAACTGAGCCCCAGATCATGGTAAATTTACCTTTTCGTAGTAAACTACAACTCCAATTTTTAAGACATTGTATAAAGGTATTATTTTACTTTTGCTATACAAAAAGGGAAATTCTATTGACAGATTAATCTTCTCATTCATTTTCGCTGCAATAGTCAGTAATAAATTCATCCTAAAACTTGAAAGGAATAATTTCACCGATCTAACGTACAAATGTATTTGGTAATTGTATGCGTAGCGACCTGCTATTGTTGCGTGGAAACTACTAATACATGTTTTCGGCAGTTTCCGAATAAAACGTCACGAAACCGTCTCGCAATGGTAAGTTAGTGTTAAGGTTGTCAAACCAAACACACCTTTTGATACTTTCAGCTTATTCAGCAGAGCAAGTAAGAGAATTTGAGCAGAGCAACTGAGAAAAAGCTGTCAAAAACAGCTGTTTAATTTCCGTTGATGTGTTGAAATTTACTTTTATATTTTTATATTTGGATATTAGTACGAAGAATATATCTGAATTAATTTTTTTAATATATTAATATGAGAAATTTACCAAATCTTATCAAAGTCAATGTTTTTAGCCAACACAAAAAATTCAGCTTTAGTGGCAAAATGATGGAAATGACAAGTGAAAACACGTTTATGTTCGATGGGAAGTTTTCGTGAGTTTTATGCCGAAAACTCAGTTTTCGTTCCGGGGGGAAAAGGGTATAAGGAAGTTTTGCTGGTTTTACTTTCATTCTGTTTGGTGCTCTTTGTCGTACTATTATGACTTTAAAATTAATTTTCTACTTCTGTGGGAAATTCTTAGCGGAAGTGCTAAATTTTCATCGATCATATGGTATTTTTCCTGAAAAAAGTCTGGCAGCACACAAAAAGTCAAGCACCACAGGATGTGCGTTTTTTAATTTATTTTATTTAAATCTGATATAAAAATCCCTATGCGATATTCATTACATAAAAATCTAAAATTATGTTGTGATAGCTTTGTTGTACGCTAGGGCCTTTGGAAACGTAGCTGGGAGGCTACATGTTGTAAGGGTAAGTTGTGCATTATCACAAGAATTTGCATGTAGGGTGTCCGGAGATATATGTACTAGGAATCTAAGGTACGAGTATGTTGGGAAGATGAGGGTGAAATCTTAGGAAATTCTTGGGCAAGGTGTGTGGTGAAATTTTAAGGTAACTGGTGGTTAATTGAATCCATTTTATAGAATATACTAAAGTCTTAGACAGGGTGACGTTAAATAGGGCGTTTAGTGATACCAAAAGCAGGTGGTGGTATTATAAGGCAGACTATGGTTTGTTTGGCATTTAGGTGAATAATGGTAGTTGGTTGGTTAAAATTAGATGTTTTAGTGTTGGAACGGGTGTTTGGTGGTATTATAGGATAAGTGGTGATTTGTTGGGTACATTTGTGAATATGGTAGGTCCGGAGGTTAAACTGGGGCTAATGATGCTGAACCTAACTTTTGCTTTAAGCATTCGGTGTCTTTTTTTTTTATTGAAGGACATTTGGTATTAGATTTTTTTTAAAATTATTTCTTGATGCATTTAAATATGTGGTGGCTTCTTGTTGTATATTCCATTGTAGCATCTAAAACATTTACAGTGGTGGTCAAGTATAACGAATGTCGATATATCGAACACTTTTTCCAAATGCATTTCCTTTTAAAAAAATAAAAAGGTATGAAATTATTTTTCAAGTTTTCTTTATTTATTTTTACTTACTTTACGTTATTTTTTTATTAGTTTTATTAATAAATGAAATAAAATGTTTTGAATAAAAACAATATTTGTACATTTATTTAATATTTTGTATGAGGAAAATGTGCTCGATTTTTCGATATAGCGAATGCACCTGAACGTTAATCCATTCGTTATACTGGTCCACCACTGTAATCTTCCCAAACGCGCGGTAGAAGTAATAGATAAGTAATACACACAATCTATGGCTTCACACTTATGTTCCATGTTAAAAAAGGGTTATACCAAAGATCATATAATACCAAGATAGTACACGCCATACAAAATTTATATATGGTGGGGTCATATAACACGACCCCAAGCTTTTCAATATCATTTTGCTCTTAAAAGTTTATTCGCTCAGAGTTTCAACGTGTTATATTTGTTGATTTTTCTCTTTGAATATGAATACCATTTTCGCAAAATAAAAAAAGAGAAGGGAAAAAAATTTAAAAAATATATTTTAAATAAACGTATATGTTAGGAAGAGAAGTAATGCAAGTAGTTTATTGGCTTGCTGTTAAATTAAATTTCTGTTTTCTTTTGGCATATTACACGACATGGTGATACTGTGCTATTGCCTTGCTTTTTTTATTGCCTCCTGCATTACTCCCTTTAGTTCTTCGCAGCATCTACCGTAGAACTTTTATCTTTTTTTGTAAGAAACTCAGCAATGGTCGATTCTAGTCCAACTTTCGCTAGTTAATCAACTCTTGTATCTGATTAAGCCATAGTAAATGTTTTGATGCCAACAAGCTCTGATAGTTTATAACTTCATTATTATCATTTTCGTTAATGCTCATGTCCAATATTGGTTTTCTTGTGCTAGATACTGTAAACTGCTTACTCGTCTGCGAAAATAATGCTGGAGAAAAATGCAAATATTTTTTTCGAATTTTTAAATCTATTGAATTGCATGAATCAAAACCTATTCACTACGAACTTGAGAGGGTTCTTCACACATATAAGAGTTTCCATTCAGAAGTGGTATTGAGGAAGAAAATATATTATTTCGTTAAACTTGCATATAAGTGAATTCATTCAACGGGTCCATACAAATTTTATTGCAACATTTGCAAAGCTACACTCACTGAAGTGCTCGTATGCGATTTTATTCTTGTTTATCCTTGCAACGGATTATTGATTGAATGTATAATTCAAACGCATGCTTCAATAGATTTTCATGCTGTCGGTGTTGGATTAGCGAAGGAAATATGACGTGTTTCTGTTTACCACAAGATCTTTAAAATACTCGTACCATATTTCACAAAGGCTGTGGGGGTACATATGCACATTCATTTAATGTTACATTATTATGTTGCGTGAATTTCGAAAAAAATCTTCTTAATCAGAAGTCTTTATTAAGGTTTGATGCTGTTGATGTGTGTAAGTATATTATATATAAAAAGTAACGTCACGCGGTGCAGTAAATCACCAACGCTCTATCGGAAACCCGCCAAGAAGATCCCTTTCGCACTGGATGATTCTCTCCGACTTTCCCGAGCCAGAAATGATCAGCACGGTATCAGACTCTATTCTCAAATCGGCCCAAATTAACGAGCGAATTTCAAATCAAGATCTTAAATCGTTCTGCCGATCATCTGCTGAACATCAAAGGACTAGTGTAGTATACACATTACTGTAAGATAGACTCTCGGGTTAGGGCGTGTGTCTATCGTTCCAACTGCAAAGTCTTAAAGGCACTTGGAATATATCCCAGTGTCTTCTAACGAGCTTACCATTGAAACCTATGCCAATATCAATATTCAATAGCAATCTACAACCGATAGTCAAGCAGCGCTCAAAGCACTGCACTCCCCTTAGTTATAAAGCCATCAACGGTTGAATCAATGCTTTCCAAGACATAAAGTTTAACTCTTGTGGGTGCCGTGACACAGTGACAGCGAACGTAATTAAATCGCTGACCAATTAGCCAAAAGGAGATCTACC
Organism: Matsumyia berberina; assembly: GCA_917880715.2. NCBI lineage: Eukaryota > Metazoa > Arthropoda > Insecta > Diptera > Syrphidae > Matsumyia > Matsumyia berberina. Next base: position 95,464,727 of record OU862870.1, read on the forward strand.
GAAAAGTACAGAAGTATGTGCCGAACTCTTCTCCGGCTTTCCAAACTCTGCATTTAGAACTATACCAAACAGACGCAAAAAACACAACTACCTATCCTACCAGGATAGTAAAGTTAGGTTAAGTCCCTATGGGACCATTGTAATACCTAGAGAATTCGTTATGACGATGAATACTACCAGTACAACAATTTAGAATTGTTAATGAAAGAAAGAATATAACGAAATCGTAGTTTAGATTAGGTCACTGTTATCGTTGAAATGGTAGTGAGCTTGAAGTCTTCTCCTGCTGTAAGATAGCACTGGGCAGTGGCAGAGAAGATGAGGTGCGGGTTCTTCTTCCTCTCATCTCTACAGCTTCTACAAAAATCATTGAGGAATGCTCTTAGTCTCCTTGCATGTTGTCCTATTAAACAGCAGCCTGTGATGAAACTTATAATGATGCGAATTTGCATTTTATTGAGAGTAATAAGTTCCCTTGACTTTTGGTCATTTATTTCAGGCCAAATCGGACTGCTTTTCCACCTGGAGTTAATTTCTCTAGTAACGATTCGTTGAATGATGAATTTCACCGTAGTGTTTTGTATACCCATGCCGATGATATGAGAATACTTTGGGTGGTACCAGATTTAATAAGTTCGTCGGCTTAGTAGTTACCATAAATGTCACTTTGTCCAAGCACCCAATAAGGTCACTGTTGAATTACTTAGTCATCTCGTTAAGAGACAATAAACAATAATAGACACATTTGATAGGTTAAGTTGGTAATCTTATACTATTGGGCTAATATTCTATTTATTATCGCACACTGTAAAAAACGTGATGAGTTGTGCAAGAGGTGGAAAAACAATTGCAAAAACAGGAATTTTGAAACCGAGTACAAACGTTTTCGTAACCTTATTAACAAGCAATTGGAGTACTTTAAAGACATATTTACCGAAGCGAGACGTAATCCTACGAAGCATGGGGACTAATAAACGAGATACTTGGACGAAGAAAAGATAATATTGATGACACGCTGTTAAGAAACTTCTCGAACGATAAAAATGTCATGTGTTTAGCAGATGAATGCTTAGCAAGCTTTTCTCAACAGACACTGAATATCAGCCATAAATGAGACAAAATAACATAGGAACACATTACCACCTCGCTGTGCAATTCAATGTTTGTCCAAGAAACGGATGCAGTCGAAATGTCATCTTAAGAGCAATGAGTTCCTACGTAGCACCCGGTGCTGATGATGGAAGGGCAAGTCAGCTCAATTAATAGCTTCACAATAGCTAAACTTTTAAACTCCAGTCTTGAGCAAGCTACAATCCCGAAGCTTCTAACAATCGCGACAGTTCACCCTGTCTATGAGACAGGGATTAGAACAGACTTTGATAATTATAGACCGATCTCAATTCTATCTGACAAGTGCCCTGAAGAAGTGTTAGTACAACGAATAACAAGCTTTAATAAACGCAACAAAACTATTCACAAAAACCAGTACAGCTTCCAACAAAATAAAAGCACAAACTAATTTCTGAAAGTGTTAGCGAACCTTATAAACGACAGTTTAAATAAAAACTACCATACAATAGTCGTATTTATTGACTTCAGCAAAGCCTTTGACACACTAACCCACGCTAAGTTGTTAGAAGCATTATCGAGAATTTGCATTAGAGGAACACTGTCCAAGTGGGTGCGAAATTGCTTAAGTGAAAGAACTTTCCGAGTCAAAATAAAAAAACATAAATAGTGAAGATAACAAGATAGAATATGAAGTACCACAGGGATCAAAACTGGGCCCACTGTTTTACATAATCTACATGAATGAACTACTACGGGTATTCGAAAAATCTACTGCAAGTACCAGCGTTTTATAACAAATACGGGAGTAGACAACTCCAGTATACTGTTCCAACTATTCTAAACGCATTACCAAAAGAACTTATAAACATTAAAAATTGAAAAACAGAAGATTACGCATGTTTTTTTGAAACCTAGCTAGCCAGTAGTTGCTAGGAAAGTCATATTTTATACGTAAAACAAACACAACAACCAGCTGGCTACAACTCCTGATTTTATCCCCAGTCAAAAGCAACTGGCTAGGAATTTTACGATATCACTACGCCAGAAGGCGCCGAAAGCGTTGTTTTCCATTTATAGCGTTGGTATCACTGCCAAATTGTTCTGTTCTCTTGACATTTGACCGTCGCACATAGGGGTATTTGCCTCGAAAAACCGCTCAAAAATATTTTTTTGCCCTAATGAAGTGATACTGGCCTGAAACAACTTTAAATGTTTTATTAAGCTTATTTAAGTCAAATAAAGGTATAACTAAAAAAAAGGTATTTTTGATGTATTCAGATTTTATTTTATTAATGTGAAAAATTAGTATGGAATGAAATGTATGGCACTTTAAGTTATTCAGTGGACTCTGTCCAGGATTCTTCTTCATCAATACATTTCTCATCTATTTCTTCATCTTCACTTTAATTGGATATTGTAGTCTCGCCAAAATTTGGTAAAGATGATGAGCCAGGAATCCCGGAAATCATCGTTTCTAGAGCTTCTTTTTAAGCAAGGGGGCAGTTATGGGCAGCATTTTTTTTTTGTTACTGTTTCCTGGCATCTTTCTCTATAGGCTGATACCAAAAAAGTTACCGAATAAGACCGAATTATATAACAAAAGGTCCATTAAAAGAAAAAAACAAAAGAAAAAACATTTCCTTTTACATACATTTCAAATAAATTCAATATCTATTAAATTAAAGCTACAATAATCATAAGAATAGTTTCATAATAAAGTACACTATACACCTTTAGCTGATTCCTCCATAACAAAAAAAAATTGTTCACAATATAAAAAAAAATGAAAACTTAATTATTTAGCAGTGCGATTTTTCATTCAAATCAACAGATTCACAATGCAAGCTTACGATCGATGACTTTCAACTGATACTGTTGCATTACCCTGGTCCCTGATGACATTAGAAGCACTTCGGCAGGCGATATACTTAACTTCATTAGGAAGATTGAAGTTTTCTTTATCTAGCCGGCTCTCAAGACCCACCCTGATAAATAAAACGTTCAACCGGCAGATACGTGCACACGACATTACAAGCGTCCAAAGATTTTCTCAAACCAAGCTCTGTCTACAAACTACTACTACAACCTGCACCTGGTAAACACCGGATGCATAGCACTCAACTGGTTTCAACCCTTTTCTAAGATTGTCGAACGTGGTGAACGAGTGCTTCCCCTCGTCAGTCGTACCGCAATTTCCCCCAATACCTTACCAAGTCATGCAACTGAAGCCTCTCTATCTACCAGTCCCCCCGCTGTAGTGTCAAAATTCATAAAACGGCTTGAAACTACCTGGGGCCTATACCACAAAATTACAATTTAACAATTCTACAGGCACTTGTCAACAATACAGATTTAACAAGTTACTATTATTTCTGTACCACAAAACAAAGCTCTACAATTGTTAAAAGTGCAAATTTCCCTTTTTTGTACAAGTCAGTTCAAGTGTACAGTCAGGTTCTTTAGAAAAAAAGTACTGACTCTGGTAGGGGGGGAAATAAATAAAAGTTGAAGAAAAGCTGCGATGATATTATTTTCGATATCATCGGAACAAATTCGGAGATTATTGTTGAGCTTGGCGTTGAAGAGTCTATGTGTGACATGCGATGATGTTCTTCACCTTCATCACGTACTTTTATTCTTTGGCACTAGTTATGCATGTCCACGTATACATGTATGAATGTACATATGTACGTACATATTGCACTCAGCGTACAAAATGTTGATAGTACTTACGAGTATACATACATAAAGTACAAACCTCTCTTTTTCACGCCTTAATCACAGCAAATGAAAATTACGATTTACTTTCAAATTTGGTTAAAAAAACCAAATAATTTTTAGTACCATTATCTAAAGACAAAATATTATTATTTCTATTTGAAACCTCTTAAAATCCGACTTGTAAAGACTTAACAAGTTTTAATTCGCACGTTAGGTCTTTCCAACTATTTAACTATGGTTTGTTAAGTATTGTCTACACTTGCAGTTTTGTGGTACAGAAAGTGGGGAAATTCAAATTTCCCACTTATTAAAGTTTGCTTGTATAATTTTTAAGTTTACTTGTACCTTTGTGGTACAAAAATCTGTTGTTAAAGCTCGGCTCTTGTACAATACTTGTAGTTTTTTGGTATAGGCCCCAGGACTCTTCCCGATTGCGAAAGTAGACACCAAAAGCTTAATCGTGTTCACAAGCCAGATAACCCGGAATACACCGCTGCCATCATTAAACGAACTCCTCAACATGCTGATGCAGCTTGGGTCTGCAATCTTTTCCACCAGATGTTTACTATCACCATCACAAATTACCAGAAGATCCCAGCACCGGGTTGGGTACGATTGACCGCATTTCAAAATCTGGTTTTTGAATTCGCGAATTTATAAATATTTTATTTCAATGCGAGATTATAAATCTATATTAGCATCAAACCGTATTTGAGTGGCCCGCTTTGCGGGTTAAAGGTATTTATCCCCTTTCTCCGCCTGATTAAGCCGCTCAAGCGACTTCGTCGTTCCGCTAAGGGTATGTTAACAACTGTCAGGCAGGCGCCTAGAGCTAAAGTCTGAAAAATTAAAGATTGCGAAGCATCAAGACAGATATCGTACAATGGGCCATTCTTTGACTTATACACCGGACGGCCTTCAGCCTCACATGCAGGTGCTCAGAGTGCAGCCATTTCAGCACTTTAGATTTATTTAATCTACCTCTCGTTTTGTACATTTTTTAAGAGCGCAATTTTAATAATGCGAGATTTTCCTGTATTTGCGAGATTTCTATCTTTTAAAGCGAGATTTTGATAATGCGAGATTTCGAAAATGCGAGATGTTGTTATTCGGGATTTATTTCAAAAATGCGAGATTTCGTTTTTAGAGATTTTGGTTTGTTGGCAATCGTACCGCTCCCCCCAGCACCCAACTCTAAAAAAGCCAGCTACTTTAAAATCAACATTCCCTCAAAATTTAAATTGCTGTTTTGAAACTTCCCCTACGACGTTTCCTCTATGTACTCAATAAGTATTTCTACAAATAATAAAACTGACAAAAAAAAAATAACAATAGACCCAAATCAAAAACTAAACCTAGTTCTAAACCCAACACCAGTCGTGCATCTGGAACAGACCCTAACTGGAGCTTCAAATCAGTATTTCCAAACTTCTATCCGCAGATCTGTCACCCCAAACTCCCTCTCACGAACTTGACCATCTCTTATCTATCTCAACCCGCCTCCAATTTTCCTCCCAACCACATTCAAATTCTCAAGAACACTGGCCCTTTCACCAACTACCCCGAATTTTTTTCGCTCCCACATTCTTAAGTTAAATAAATTGTAATTGCGAAATAAAGTAATTTGTTGTAGTAAAGAATAAAACAAAGATTATTGAACTGGAAAAAATATCTAAACAACAATAATGAAAATGGGTCACATTCACATGTATCGATCTACTTATCTAGACTCGGTTGTTCCCATTCCGTACTAAGTATTCAAAATAATCGTATTCTTCATGCAGTAAAAATTGCGTGCTACATACATACATTTATGTATATGTTTGTATATACCGTACCATATGCAAAACCATCCGTTGACACATTGCCTTCACATATCCCTAATAAGCAGTACCGCTTATTCCACTCTCGAAAATCTTCTTAATGTTTTGGCAAATAATGAAGCTGCTATACATATGTATGTGCATTTGCTAATTTAGCTGATTTGTTATCGATATCTGCTTTAAACAACGAAAAGTACATACATATGTAGGTATATTATACACATTAAAGTCTTTAAATGAACATTCGAATTCAACCGACTTTTATTTAACACCCAGACCTCCTTTCCTTGAGTTTGTTGTTATACATTTATCTACACAAACCCCAAGCTACAGTTCTTTTTTTTTATCCATGTATACACGTAACTCTTTTCTCTTTAAACCATTTTCCAGCCACTATTGAATCCGAAATGGCCAGCTAAAGTTAAAAAGAAAACTCTTTCTCATCTGCTATCTTGTTTGTGATCATGCCACACGACTATAAGACGATAAAGTAAAGTTTCACCATGAAACACGAAACCAAGAGAAATGGGAAATACAAACAAAAACTTCCTACTTCATGCTGCACGCCCTCGAAACAGTCGCAGTTCAGAATTTCCATGGACAAAAGAATCAATATGCAAACCAGGGCTTTAAAAGAACCCCTCACATTGCTGACCCTTGTTGACCTGGTTTATATACCGTAGAAGCGATTGTGCCTTAACATGCTAAAGGTCTCGTGATACCCCAACGCGAGATGCCTCCTATATATCCATATCATTGTTGGCACCAAAGGAACCACGAAAAAGAACCAAACTTTAGGAGCACGTGACTTGCTTTTCTTTCTTTCAGACAAAGTGTTAAACGTAATGCAATTTTGTATCCTATCTCCTCTTTGTTCGTTTCAGTGTAGAGTTCACATCCTTTTGAGCATGGAATTATCGTTGCAGAAAATCTTTCCTTCTTTTCCACAGGGGAAAGTGCAAACTTTAAGGATTTCCACATGACGATATGTAATAGGAACGGGGACCGAAGAAATTGTTCGAGTGCAGCAAGTGCCTAAATATGTTCTAATCTTTTTTTCAGAACTCCCTTCACGGCTGTCAGAGACGTTGTTCATTTAGAAATTTTTTTGTAAGTTGTGCCAACAAAAGGTTGAATAAGACTTCCTCACAACACTCGGGGGAGTAAAAGCAAGCAAAACGTTTTCTTAGTATTATACATGCAACATCCCCATTGTTGGTTATCAGGTTGTTGCGAAGTCAATTTTATTCAAAAACAATGCTAATATTCGGGTTAACTCACGAGAGAAGCAAACTATTTTCCTATTGAAGGAGCAGCGAACAACAATCTTGACTTTATCAAAAACAAATTTGGGATGCTTAATAGAGACCAGGGGTAAATTTATCTGCCAAATCTGAGATATAAATGAAGGCCTTATAGATATTGATCGCAAAATTCTGCATACAACGGAAACGGAAGAGAGAGTGTTTACTCAACTTTTTGGAAAAACGCTCAATTTAAATTGAATAAAAATGATTTTCGTCAAGCTTCAGAAAACACTTCTCTGAAGAAAGTTTGCCCAGAGTGTTCCCTCAGTTTTAATTCACACCACCCAAAGTGTAGGAAGCTCCTCTTAAATACGTTTTGCTGCTCATCCGACAACATTCTTTCCGAAAGCGGACTACATGATTCTTTTAATAAAAATTTTTACTATCCGCCTTAATGGGTAGGGGTCTACTGGCGGATTTCTTTTGGCAATTTATCATTTCGCCATGATCATTTCGCAATTTGTTGTCCTGTAATTCAATTATTTCGCATTTCATTTATTCGCAATTGTTGTTTCGCAAATTCTTAAGCTACGTTTAAACGATTGTAACATCTTACAATATTGTCAGGTCTTCCAATGAAAAAATTGTCCCAAATCTCTTACAATCGTGTGAACTGTCAATTTATTGTCAGACAACGTTGTAAGAAAAGCATTGTCAGGTCATTGTAAGACCGCCATCTGACAATGAAATTTTAAGCTATCTTCCAGTCGTCTGAACACTGTTTTATGCCATTGTCAGGCCATTGGAAGACATTTAGGACATCGGCAGACTCATTGGTTATTGTCAGACGTGCGGAGCTTGAGGCATCTGACAATTTATTTATTGTCAGGTATTTCTGTTGGAAGAAAAAATTATTTTCGAAGGAAAAAAAGTGATGCCGACGTAGAATGAAGAAGAAAATGGATTTCAGTACCTTTTAGGTGGATTTCATAGAAATATTAGGTGCATTTCATAGACATACCCACCTATTGCAGAGTTGACTACGACTAAGTACAAAAAAGTCTTATCAAGTAGTTTAACTTTCGACAATAAAAATTCGTGTTGTGCAGGTAGCTTTCCAATAAAAGCACCTACTAATACCGTCATTATTTGCGGCTATTCCTTATTGCGCTAAGTCGAACGGTTTCATTCTTTGTAGTCGGGGCACAAGGTTTGTCACGTCCAGAATTTGGAGTACGGCGTTATTGCAATGTCCATGAAGGCGAACACGGAGCTTGCGAGTAAAATTTGTTATTTCATCTTCGACGGTAGCTAGACCGAGGTCTCTTTGGATATCGTTGTTTCTAATGTACCACGGCGCATTAACGATTGTTCTATGCACCTTATTTTGAAAGGTTTGTAAAATGTTCCTATTGCTGGTTTTAGTACAACCCCACAGTTGTATACCATACGTCCATACAGGTTTTAAGACTTGCTTATATAAGAGCAATTTGTTACACATGCTTAATTTGGAATATCTTCCAAGCAGCCAATATATTTCTCTAAATCTAATTTCGAGCTCGTCGCGTTTCTTTTTAACGTGCGGCTTCCATTTGAGTTTCGCATCTAGTGTCATTCCTAGATATTTTGCTTCGTTTGCATACGGTATTTGTACCGAGTTAATGAAAACGGGTAAGTTGTTAATTTTTTTGTTAGAAAAGTTGACATGCGTAGATTTGGTTTCGTTGAGAACAATGCGCCAAACCTTTGTCCACTCGCAAATTATATCCAAAGCTCGTTGAAGCTTCACAGTTGCTGACTCGACTGAATTTTCTGTTGCCAGAATAGCCGTATCGTCCGCGAATGTAGCAACAACGGTGCCTTCTTCTTTCGGTATATCTCGAGTATAGAGCAAGAACAAGACTGGACCAAGAACACTTCCTTGTGGAACTCCGGCAGCAATTTCCTTGAATTCCGAGTATTCGGCTCCATGCTTGACACGGAAAAGTCTGTTCTGTATTATATTATATTGAACTTCCGGAAGTACCTGTCTTAGTTTATAATTCAATCTTTTTCTCTTCTATGACCTTCTCAATTTCATTGATTATTCTATAAACCTGGTCAATTGTGGAATGCTTGATTCTGAACCCGAATTGATGATCAGGAATCAAACGTCTTTCTTCAATTACCGGTTTTAACCGTTTCAATAAAAGTTTTTCAAAAACCTTTGATATTATCGGCAGGAGCGATATGGGTCTGTATGACTTTTTGTCGTTTGGCGGTTTTCCCGGTTTTGAAACCATTATAACTTCGGCGACTTTCCATTGCCTTGGAACGTATAATAGTCTTAGCGAAGCATTTATAAGGTAAAGGAGTTTTATTAAAGCTTTATTTGGCAACTTCTTGAGGACCTGTCCGTTTATTAGGTCATATCCAGGAGCCTTGTTATTCTTTAGATTTTTTATTACCTCGCAAAGTTCGGCTAATGACACGCTTCTTATTTTAAAGTTGTCTGGAGTCATAATCGTATTATTAAGACTTTCTATTAATGCTTGCCCGGGAAATGGTTTAAACGTTTCTTCCATGTGCTCGGCAAATAAGTCTGCTTTCTCTTTGTCTCCTTTTGCCCATTCGCCATTACTTTTCCTTATTGGTAGTGATTGTATTTGGGGTTTTTTGATACCTTTTATAGCTTTCCAAAGAAAGTAATTCGAACTTTTTTCAGCAGACAAGCCTTCGAGATATGTAGAAGTCTCGCGATTTTTAAAATCCCGTATCGCTTTTTTGAGCTTATTGCATAGGAAGTTCGAATGGGTTTTGTGCTGGGGAGCGCGAGTCTGTTGCCATCTTTTGCGTGCTCTCCTCTTTGCCACCATCAGTTCTTTTATTTCCGGCGGATATTTAACTTCGCTATTTCCGAATAGATGACATAAGAAATCCACCTACCTCCTGTGGCTCTTGCCGGAAGGTTCTTTTTTTTTATTGCATAATACGGGATTTCTAATGTTGTAGATTTTAAGATTTGTATAGCCTGAATTAATGAATGATTGTTTTATGGCATATGGTAATATTTCAACAAATTTTTTACTACTTTTACATTTATGAAATCAAATATGTAGCAAATATTTGAGTGGACCGCTTCTGCGGTAAGATGTAGGTAGGTGGGAGTAGCTACCTACATTGTCTGTCCCGAGACTTAAGTAGCGCTAATGCGCTATTTTGATACCACACTCGCGTGGGTGTCGATGCATATTTCTAGAAAAGGGGTGACTTTTTAGATCCAGCCTGTGGAATTAAGAAAATTAATGATGTTACAAAACTTTATGACGGAAGATTCTGAAAGTTTTTCCAAGTGTGAGATGCCTAACTCTAGGTAGCGCCAGGCAGGAAGTGATATGCGGAGTCACCAAACCAAAGCTTGTCAGATATTTGAAAATTCATGCGCAAAAAATTGCGATAAAATTCTGGCTCCTCAGCTCGCAATTCGACGAACAATTTCGCGTATAATCCTTCATGCAGACGGCGGACCACCCAAACCTTCGTCCAAACACTACGGCATTTGTGTGGCAATTCTTCTTCATCCTCACTGCTTTCTAATATATGTATATGCGGCAAAAATCGTCGCAAGTACCTCTTTTTGCTCCATTGCGATCTGCATTTCTCTATTGAATATCGAACATCCATACATACAACTGTATATATAAAACAAAGTCGAATTAGTTACACCATTTATAACTCAAGAACGGCTGAACCGATTTTTATGATCTTTGATTTGTTGGATTTGTCTCCGCCCCGAATAGCAGAATAACTATTAAAACATATAGCGAAACATATAACAAAAAAATGTATGAAGAAAATGCATTTTCTCATACATATTGATATCTCGAGAACTGACTGATGCATTTCTTTTTTTATTCGTCTTGGCCTCGAGAAGCTTCCACGCGCATTGGAAAAGTAAGAAAATTACAATTATTTAAATCCGTATACAACGTCATCTCTGATAAATGACAGGAACAAAGTTGAAAATGGCGTTTTATGCTGGTTCCGGAAATGTCAGTAGATGGTGCCGTGTGCATTATCATTTTACAGCTGATCCAATTGCGCGGTCCTTTCATTGCATACCATTAAGCTAGCTTTGCAGACGTGCGCCGCGATTTATCAGCATTTTTTTTCGAGTTTTCACCAATTTTCAGTTTTTGACGGTTATTACATTTGAATTCGATTCTATTTATTCTCTTCAAACGATTTTTTCTGAAATTCATCAGCGAAGAGTTATTTGAAAGAGTTGGATGAAGTGCATATTGTGAAAGGTTTTGCCGTTTGTCATTGTGGGCGCATTGACAATCAATCCAATCGGTAATTTTGGACTGCGTGTTTGATTTTCCAGGCGGATTCGTTCTGAATTCTGTGGAATTCTATTTTCAGACGGTAAGTTGCCTGCGAAGATGTTCAGTTTATGAGGTTATCACATTCGCTAGAGAAACACCTGGATTGTGTTGTCTTAGCGGCAAAGTGAAATTGTCATTATTGCCTCCGCCATCTGAGCCATTGCATTCATTGCTTCGTGGCGAAACACCAGAATCACGACATTTTCTATCGAACACAAAGATACAACGGATGTGTCCAAATGACTTCATTTGGAGCAGACATTACCGAAGAACGCCGAAAAGAAATTATCTTGAATATCGGATTTTTCAAGATAATTTCTTTTCGAGAGAGTAAACATTCATTTTCTTTTGGTGATCATAAATCAATAATTCTGACTTTGCCTTTGAATTTACAGTTCCAAGGCCAAATTCACCATAGAATTGGATTATTGCAACCGCTTGATAAACCAAATGCCTTGCTGCCACGTGAAATATATTCATTTCAATGTAGTTAAAATACATTTCATTCGAATTTTTGTACATTTATTGAACTTAACTCATTTTGAGTATTCTTAATAAAAAACTGAACTTAATTCAGCTTATAAGTTAACACAATATTTATTGATTCTGAGGCGGTACGAAGTTCGCCGGATCAGCTAGTACTATATGTAAGTCCAAAATGCGTTAACAGTCGAATATGTATGGGGGGCGATGCTGCCCCCTTGCAACCCCCCTGCTTGCGATCACCGTAGGATTTGGAGTAGGTGCGAGGTTGGGTGTATGCAAAGTTTCTCTATATCCATGCGAACTAACAGGTAGTGAAATAAATTCTTTCAAAACAACAAGTTGCTGTCTAATCATAAGCAAAGTGGAAAAGCGCTGAAAAATATTGCGAAATGAGCGAGTTGCAACATAACTCAAAGACCGAACGGAAATTTGCGAAACAATTATTGCGAGACAAACAATATTTATTTCGATAAATGCGAGGTAATAGGCTGGCACCCCTCCTCAATATACCGTGAACGGCTGTTGTAGATCTCCTGAAAATAGCGAGCATTAGCGATTTGGTGGTGTGCTTATTGCCATTAAAAATCATCTTAAAGCGGTGGATGTTAATCTAAGTGAATGCTTGGATACCGAAAACTACTGCAGCAAAATAGACATGACTCAACAAAAAGAAAATTGGCTAGGTTCCTGGTTACGCAGACTGTATATTTCTCAATTCGTCAACTACTATATCCACAAGTGAAACGGAAAACGTTGCTCCTTTCCATTCAATTGGACTATTTTAGCTCAATCCAGTAAGGAATATTCAAAACCTTACACTGGATGATGGTTTTGTCACCAGAAGTTGTGCTCCTTTTGTTTCTGAAAACGCTTACACATTACCACTCTTTATGTTTATTTTAGCCCCCTCATGCAGCTGACCTCCTCGCGGTGTGGGGCGGGCAACATGGCTGGGAAGTGCAGATGGAACAGCTTAAGTTGATCTATCCGTACAACACAGTCATGGCTAACGAAGCGCAACCCGCAATGATGGCAAGAAGAAGACAACGGGCCTCGGATTTTGCCAACCCTGCTATGCCAGGGCGCCCTTCGGAGCCAGGTCTAGAGGGTGGCAGCATGCGAGCGTCTGGTGGCCGGCCGGGTTCAACCCGGCTAGTGACACGTATACGGTGGGAGAGTTTACAGAACGATGAGATACAGGAAGAGTTTGCATGATAGGTATCCGAAAGGTTTGAACAAATTCCAACTGTTCCGACAAATGTAGAGGGAGAATGGCGGTTGTTTTCAACAGCAGTCATTGCCTCTGCAGGAGATGTTTGCGGAGTGAAGCGGCTCGGTGTTGCGGCTCGGTGTTGCGGCTGGTGGTGAGAAAACAACTACGTGGTTTAAAACGCCCGGAGTTCAAGGAGCCATCAGAGAGAAGAAGAAAGCCTTCAAGGTGTGGATTCACTTGAGGGATTCAACTTCTGGAAACCGTCACATGGAGGCGCGAAGAACTTGCAAGCTGGCTGTTAAAGCAGCTAAGGAGCTGTCTTGGGAGGAGTTCGTTGAGAAATTGGACTGTTATCACAGATCTGCAAACAAGATGTTCTGGCAAACCATCCGCCGTCTCAGAGGAAGGAAGTTTAATATCATCGAAGGAGTCAAATCCAAAGATGGTGTACTTCTTTCCGATGAGAAGGACATCTTGCGCAGATGGGGCGAACACTTTTCGGAGCTGCTCAATCCCGAACAGGGAACTGAGGATGGCAGACCCATGGTTTTGAGTAGGGCAGAGAATAGTCCCACCGTAGAGGAGGTGACTTTACCGATTAAAGCGTTGAAAGTCGGCAAATCTGCTGGTGTGAATGAAATCCGGCCAGAAATGCTCAAGGCTTTGGGTAAAGAGGGAGTGGAAAGGCTCTCTCGTGTCATTAAAGTGGCCTGGGAATGCGATGAAATACCTAGCAATTGGCAAACTGGGGTGATTGTTCCTCAGAAAGGGGATAAGAGGAATTGCTCCAATTATAGGGATATATCTCTTTTAAGTATCCCCGGAAAAGTCTTTGCAAAGATGATGGAAACGCGTTCCAGAGCTGTGGTCGAGTCCCGGTTGGGAGATGAGCAGTGCGACTTTCGTCGAGGTAGAAGCACAACCAACCAGCTGTTCACTCTCAGAATGGTACTTGAGAAGGGCTGGGAGTATGCCAAACCTATCTACAGTCGTTTTGTGGATTTGGAGAGAGCATATGATCGGGTCCCTCGAGGTAAACTCTGGAGTGTATTGCAGGAGTACGGGATTGACGGTTCTCTTCTAAAGGGCCATTCAATCTCTGTACACTAACTGTAAGAGCTGTGTTCGGGTGAAAGGCGTTAAGTCGACACCTTTCACTGTGGGCGTTGGACTTCGCCAGGGGTGCGTTCTGTCACCTCTCTTTTTCATAGTGTATATGGATTGTACGTTACAGCGCAGACTTGGTGAGGAACGGTTCGAATTGGGAGACTTAAGAATAAGTCATCTGCTTTTTGCTAATGACTTGGTTATCCTTACGTCCACCCAGGCCGAACTTCAGCGCGCACTAGATAGGTTCGTTGCCGTCTGTGTTGAAGCTAGGATAAAGGTAAACGTGAACAAATCAGAGGTAATGGTAATTTTCAAAACACCTGTTCAATGCACTCTGCATGTTAGTGGAGTCCCATTGAAAAAGGTGGAGAAGTTTAAGTATCTCTGGGTCCTATTCACGAGTGATGGTGGGAGCAATACTGAGTTATCCTGTAGGATTGGTGTACCGTGTAAATAGTGACATTGTAACCACCTTGCCGGCCAATGTCATTAGGATTATGACTTGACCCGTAGGTTTTTTTATAGAAAACTCAAATCGGGTTTTAGAGCATCCTTAATCAATTGGTCTATATAAACGATATCCAAACCAATATTAAATCAGGCCTGACAAATTTCGGCAATTTATTCTAAAAACAAAAGTGATGGTTACCCATCTACATTCTCTATCAACGGGTACCTTTCCGATAATAATATTGCAATTTGCAATATTTTCTGTCCTGTTTTCAGTCTGTTTATTCTAAGGATGAATCACGAACTTCTATTATATACATACATACATGTGTTGCTGATTCTCACTCAACAATTTGTAGTAATATCTTAATATGTACTGACTGCACCTTAAATTAATTTATTAAGACGAAACTGAACTTTAACCCTGGTCCAGATGGATAACCTTCAAGCTTTCCTATGAAGTGTGCTCTACCTTTGTTCTTTGTTCTTATTTTCAAAAGTCGAAAATTACAGACGTATCTGCAAAGAATCATCCAAGTTATTTCATAAGCTAGTAACGGAGAACCTTTTTCTGTAAACCCTTAATCTGCAATAATCAGCACGGTTTTGTACAAACAAATCTGCTTCGGTTTACAAATTTTATGATTTCTTAAATTGATAAAGGGAACCAAGTAGATGTAATATACACTGACTTTAGTACAGAGTTCCACCGCGTGAGTAACAAGTTATTGCGTTTTAAACTGCCCAAATTAGGGTTTCCATCTTCTGATCTTTATTCTTACTTCGCCTGTTATAATTTGTATGTGATAGGTTTCAGTTTGTTTCTCTACCAAATCGAGTTTCGGAAAACATCTCTGTGACCTCTGACATTCCCCAAGACAGCCACATCGGTCCACTTTTATTTATTTTGTTTGTATACGATATTGTTAAGTTTTTCCCCGATTAGGACATATTAACTTTTGCAGACGACTTTGAATTTCATTATATCGCTCTATTATTAGCTTTAAGTGCGTTGGATTGCTGTGAGAGCTGCGTGGGTTCAAGTCCCAGCCGTGTCCACGAAACAATTTTCGGCGCACTAGCTCTCGTCGGGGAATGACCAACCTCCGGGTTGTCGCGCCAGCTATGTATAGTCGCAAAGGAGTGCTGACTGGGTGTATAGTAATAGGGTAGACTCTGATTGATATCAACTTGTCGGAGGAAAAAATGCCAGATGAATGGAACCTCAGCATTGTTTGCCCGAACCACAAAAAAGGAGGCTCTTTAAACTGCGCCAACTACAGAGGCATCAGTCTTCTTGACATCGCTTATAACATCTTATCTGCCGTGTTGTGTGAACGTATGAAGCCGTTAGTCAACAACCTGATCCGTCCACCATCGACCAAACATTCACACTGCGGCAGATTTTGGAGAAAACCCAGGAATATCAAATCGATACCCACCACCTTTTCATAGATTTTAAGGTCGCGTATGGCAGCGTCTATAGAGACGAGCTATACAGGGTAATGTAAGCCAAACTCGTCCGTTTGTGCAGAATGACGATGGAGAATGCACGTTGCTCCGTCAAGACCTTTCCGAGACCTTTGATGTGAAAAAAGGATTTAGACAAGTCGACGCGCTGGTCGCATTCAACATCGCTCATGAAAGAATAGTGCAAAACTCACGAGGTAACATCAGAGGCACAATCTTTCTAAAATCCGTCTAATTACTCGGATAAATGGAAGAAGATACAACGACGAACTGTACGGGCTGTACATCGACATCGGCTTAGCTAGAAGAGTGAAGGTCCAACGACGGAGGTGGCTCGGTCATGTAAAGCGGATAGATACCAATGATCCGGCCCGGAAAATCTTCGAATCCACATCCGAGGGACGGCGCAGTAGAAGAAGACCGCGACTCAGGTGGCGCACACAAGTGGAAGGGGACCTCAACCAACTTGGCGTGCGAAACTGAAGCCAGCTGGCAAAAGATCGAGCTGGCTGGAGACGCTTGTTGGTTGCCAGGGCTTGTTGGTTGAGGGTCGACTGCGGACTGTAGCGCCACCTTAAGTAAGTAAGTAGACGCAAAGGAGTAGATTTACCATCTAATTTACCCTTAGGTGCCTTCACTTTTGCGGACTTTGGCGCACTAAGAGTGCAAAATGCTCCTACGCTTCATTTCAACCTCCAACTATGTATATACAGGGTTTTTCAATAAGAGCAAACAAAAACGGTTTTGGATATCAATGAAATTCTTTATTCCTGTGAAAGTACGTTCGATGCCATTATGTATGGAACTCGATTTCTTTTGCATGGCCACCACGGGCACGCTTGCAGAAGTCCAGACGCTGAACCCAATTTTCTACGGTTTTCAAGCATAAATCGGCCGATACTGCTGCAATTTCACGTTCGATATTCGTACGAAGTTCATCAATCGTCGCTGGCTTGTTGGCATAGACCATAGACTTGACATAGCCCCACAGGAAATAGTCTAACGGCGTCAAATCGCACGACCGAGGCGGACAAGCGACTGGACCATTTCGTGAGATAACACGTTCTCCAAACTTGGTTTCTAATAAATTGATTGTGACATTCGCTGTGTGGCTTGTGGCGCCGTCCTGTTGGAACCACATGTCCTCCAAGTCCATATCATCCAATTGGGGCCAAAAATATTCGGTTATCATTGAACGGTAGCGATCCCCATTCACAGTAACGTGCCGGTCTTGATCATCACGGAAGAAGTACGGCCCAATGACGCCGCCGACCCATAAACCACACCAAACCGTAATTTTTTCGGGATGCAATGATGACTCATGGAGTACGTGTGGATTGCTGCCTGACCAATACCGCATATTTTGTTTATTGACGAAGCCATCCAGCCAGAAATGAGCCTCATCGCTGAAGATGATTTTTCGATGAAAATCCGAATCATTTTCAAGTTGTTGCTCAGCCCAATTCACGAACATACGACGCTTCTGGTGGTCAAGCGTCTTCAGTTCTTGCGTCAATTTAATCTTGTAAGGATGTAGGCCAAGATCTTTTCGCAAAATTCGCCACAACGACGTCACACAGATGCCCAACGCTTGAGAACGACGTGTGAGAGACACATTTGGGCTTTCTGCAACTGAAGCCTCAGCGGCAGCAATATTCTCGACACTAAGGGCACTTCTTTGTCTCACTGGCACGGGAACATTTTGTACTGTGCCTGTGGATTCAAATTTTTCCACTAGACGCTCAATTGTTGATCTGCTACGACGATTATGACGACCATAAATTGGACGTAGCGCTCTTAACGTTGAGGCCACTGACTCCGAATTTCGGTAGTAAATTTTAATAATTTCGACTCGTTGTTGGCTCGTATATCTTTCCATCATGAAATGGCAAACCTTACTGAAGAGAAATGTCAAAAAACCGCAAGAAAAATATGGCGTCGTTTGCTGTCCCTGTCGCTCTACTTTTGTAGCGTCCCTATTGAAAAACCCTTTATTATGTAGATTCAAATAAGAATATTAAGTGGCAATTCTCTTAAGAGTCTAAATGTACTTGCGAAGCTAGAAACCCTAGCCTAACTTAACCTACTTCTTCCGTTTAATATGCCGCCAGATATCTGCCTTCCCATTCAATCAGTTGCCAGAGTTACTCATCGCACTCTTGACTGCTCCATCCCAACTTTATCGTTATCATTTCCTTCGCGATTATTAAGGTAATTTTTGTGTACAACTGAGGTACGGATCCCGTACCTTTATCAGATCATTTCCAAATAAACTCCAATTCAGGTCGCTCAATGAAAACCGACTTATTGCAAAAATATTCTTCTTCCACGAAGCAATCAAATTATTTTCCATTCATGAAATGGTAACGAATACCAATATCCGCTTCCCTATTACAAATTGGTAATGCTTCCCTCATTCCCCTTGTTGCGGCACACTTCGCCACGAACCTATGTAATATTTTTGATATTTTTTTACACCCGCACAAAATGCCTACCCACTCTTACCTCTTTGTAAATGGTGTATCCGTCAGTTATGCCCAAGCAAAATAAACACAATCCACTGGAGCCCTGAATGAATGCCTCCAATTCTAAAGTAATTTCGGCCAATTTGTAAAAGCGTACAAACGAAATATAAACCGCCACCACCCCACTTGTAAACAAAAATTCTGAAAAGAAAAATGAAAATTCTGTTTTCAGTTTATTGAAATTAAATTTATAATCAGTACTATTAATTGGGAATCAATTAATGATGTGGTGAACTTTGGGAGGGAAAATTCCACTTACCAGCCGCGCTTTTAACTTCGACGATCCGGTGGAAGGTAATTAGAACGAGTGTTAGAAGAATTGCCAACCCAGCATTCCATGTGGCCTGCGGTCCGGTTAACAGAAACAGTGTGGACGGATGTTGACGAGCTACATTATAATCCACCCGTGAAGCTGTGTAATTATTTATGTCCCCGAAGCTGTTGCTATTGTCACTAAGAACACTTCCTCCAACAACCCCAGCACCACCACCACCTTGGGCACTTGAAGCATTGGCTGCTGTGAAAAATTGTTGACTCAGCGGCAAACACGCTGTGGCTAATTCCAAAGTGTTGATGACCAGAAGGGACACAGCAATTGCCGAGCGTAAATTATGAAATGTAAGTAACGTTCTGTAGCACCTGCAATAAATGATGATATACATACGTTATGGGGATGTAGATATTGAAACAAAAAGCAAGTTAAATCTTTAAAATTAAGTGAGAGAACCTCTTTCTTAAATGCCTACATAATTAGGAACGGAGGTGTGTTGTGTGCAATAACCTATTAACACGGCAGTTAGGCAACAGGCTCAGTGGGTCTATATACGCACAAGATGTGCATGAATATGTTGCTTAAAGAAAAAAGTATGACGTGTTAGGACTTTGCAAAAAAGCATAAAAAAGCGATTTAATTCGAATTCGCAGGTTTCATAACTATTGGCGTGTTTTTTTTTTTTTTGAAACCTAGCTAGTTCATTTAGATGATTCCCAGCCAGTCAAACCCAGTCGATTTTTTATACCGTCAAGTTGGTACATGTGATTTCGTTCCTATGGCATTGGCTGTCAAATTGTCAAAGTATTCGGCATTAAACCAAATTGTTTTTTTTTTTTTAATTTGTTGTGAAAACCATAATTTAGAGAATTTATTCAATGGATAATTTACAAAAAGAGGTATGAATTCATAACATCTTCATCTTGACTCAGACGTCGGTCAAATGTCAAGAGAACAGAACAATTTAGCAGTGATACCAACGCTATAAATGAAAAACATCGCTTTCGGCGCCCCCTGGCCATGGGATATCGTAAAATTTCTAGCCAGTCGCTTTTGACTGGGGATAAAATCAAGAGTTGTAGCCAGCTGGTTGTTGTATTTGTTTTACGTATAAAATTTGACTTTGCTAGCAACAACTGGCTGGCTAGGTTTTAAAAAACACGCCTTATGCAAGTAAAGCATCTTACATCTTACAGAGCAGCGTAAAAGGCTGCGATTAAAGATATTCCCTCAATTATCCTACTCAATTTTTCAACGAGCAGGTAAATAAATAGATAGGTAGAAGTGACTGACTGCATAGTCTTTCCGGAAACACAATTATGGCTTTCCCAAGTGTGAAGTCCCTGGCTCTGGCTAGTACCTGGCAATAGCAGAAAAATCGAAAGATGGTTTCCTTTTCTTTTGAGTGGTTATAGCTTGGGCGCGTGTGCGCAAATTCACTTGTGGCCTGTGCTAATTACATAACACAATTCTCGCTGTCTCAGTTCGAGTTCCATTGATTAAGGCATGTGTCCTATTTTTGTTGTAGGTGGGCCATGTCTTTCTGGATATCACACACTTTTCTTAACTATTCCACCTAAAGTTGATAATTTATAGAAAGTGCTGAAAGATTTTGACCTTAATGAGTTGCAGTGGAAAGTACATAACATTCGCAAGGGATCTACCAAGTATTAAGCCCTGTCTGGCTAGCTTGTCGGCATTCATATTACCTACCTTTTAAGTCATTTTGTGGGGAGAAGTCCTAGAATTTAAGAATTTATAAATTCAGTTAGGCGATGTACCGTCTGTTCCCTATTCCTATACTGTTATCAACAAAATGGTACGATTTTGACGGCACATCAAACGGTGACATTATCAGGTCATTTAATTTGTTGACTTGCTCGTTAGTTAGAGACAATAGAGCTCTCTCCGGAAACCAACTCCGTGCCTTAGTAGAAATATAAGAAAGATCGGGGGAAACCTTTTCTATCAAGGTCTGGCAATTTGAGAACAACAAAACGCATAAGTCACTCGAATCAATTTTTCCGTTTTTGGTTGGTGGTTTACCGTTACCTATATGAAATAACACATCAGCAAAAAGTCTATCATTTTATCCACATTTGAGGCCGACATTTTTCCCATATAAATCAAATGGTTTAGGCAGCGTACGCAAGGAATGCCGCATGAGCGGTTCTTATAATAGCTTCCTTGTCAGGAACCGTGACAGCTCAGCTTATATACAAAACATAAAATATGTACTAATTATACACATAAACCTTCCGCGAAAGACACTCTTTCTATAGGGAAAACTTAAATAAATTCCGTTCTGCACTTTTTGAGATTAACACTTTCAAACAAACAGACATACAGGGCGGTCTGACTTTACATTATACTAAAGGGTCTTTCATTAAGCGCTTCCTATCTTTAAATTTAAATAAAAAAAAGTGTGTTTGAGATATCATCGAAATTTTTTATTAGTTTAAAAGGCCTATCGATGCCATTATGTATGGAATATAACATCGTTCAAATGTCCGCCGCGGCTTCTCTGGGTGGCGCGCATCCGAAATGTCCAATTTTTCATGACTCTGGCGCATAAATCAGGCTGAATTTGACCGATGGAATGGGTTATGTTGGCTTTGAGGGCCGCTGTGGTTTGTGGCTTATTCGCATAGACCTGCGACTTCAGAAAACCCCACAAGAAAAAGTCTAACGGGGTCAAATCGCACGATCTCGGTGGCCAATTCACATCACCTCCACGTGAGATGACCATGCCCTCGCATCGCTCGTGCAGAATTTCCAATGTGGCGTGAGCTGTGTGGCACGTAGCGCTGTCCTGTTGAAACCACATGTCGTTGTATCATCCAATTCAGGCCAAAAGAAGTTGGTAATCATCAACCTATAGCGCTCGCCGTTGACGGTGACGGCCTGGCCAACGTCGTTCTCAAAGAAATATGGACCGATGACGCCATCCCAAAATTCACACCAAACAGTGACTTTTTCGGGATGCATTGAACGCTCTTGGATCTCATGTGGATTGGTATCATCCCAAATTCGACAATTTTGTTTGTTGACGTACCCATTCATCCAGAACTGGGCCTCATCGCTGAAGATGATTTTTCGATGATAATTAGGATCAATTTCCAACTGCTCCAGAGCCCATTCAGCGAACACATGTCGTTGTCTATGGTCGTTTACCTTCAGCTCCTGGGTCAATTGAATTTTGTACGGCTGCAGGCCCAAGTCACGTCGCAAAGTTGTGGTCTGCGAAAAGCCGAGTTCTTGTGAGCGACGCGAAATCGACTACCTCGGATTCTCCTGCACACTCTCACGGACAGCGGCGATGTTTTCGGCAGATTTTGCGTTTAGTCGACGTACGTGTGTTTGTTGACCGTTTATTGAACCAGTGGACTCAAATTTATCCACCACACTGCGAATAGTCCTCTCGGCAGGACGATTATGGCAACCGTAAAATGGGCGAAGCGAACGTTGCCCGAACAGAACACCCATTTTGATAAAACAATTTTATTATTTGCACATGTTATTGAACTCTATATCCGTCCACGGTGATTTGGCAAAAGAGACTGAATAAATGACGACCAATTTGACAGATGTAGCTTCAACAATATGGCCGCTATCAACTGTAAAAGTTCGGAAATTCCTATTGGAAGAACCTTTATATGTATGTAGGTATTCTATATAGGCTAATAAAAAGCATGCGCAAAAAGAACGCCTGCTAAGGCTAAGGAATTTCATCATTGCAGTTTGGCAGCGCTATGTTAAATTACATTTATTTATACTTCAGCTGTTTTTATCTTGTTGATAGCAAGAAGAGCTCAGCAGCTCATGCCCATGTTTTCTGGTGGGTACACATTAAAATAAAACACCTAAATTGTTTTGTATTTTAGCTTTTATTTGTTCAGGTCTTACCTTTTCTCGTGAGAGCCCAAGTTTTCTCGGAAAATATAATATTTTGTTTTATTTATTAAATTTATAAATGCCAGCTGTAGTATTATTTTTAATATTTTCGATAACAATCGGGAAAAAATAGCTTGTATAGTTATTAAGCTTCAATAGTTATCCTGATTTTGTGATTCTACGTAGGCCTAGCTGTGAGTGCATTTAACATGGAAAATATTTTTTAAACTTATATACACGGTCATCCAACAAAAGATGTCATTTTAAACCAATAGAACCCAATCAGCGAACATACTGCGTTGTGTTTGGTCTGCTGGCGTCAATTCTTGTGTCAACTGGATCTTATTCTCATTAAATGAGAAGGATGGATGCATGATCTTATGCAATACATATACTGCGACTCAGTCTGTCTAAGCAGGTATTCGGAGAAAACAATTCTTGTGTAGTCAGTAAAATATAAAACTTACAACCATGAACAGTATAGCGATTTTTTTTTCTCAAGAAACATAAGACTGAAGTTAAATCCATTTGTCGGAGACTGTTAAGTAACGAATTTATCTGTGGTGTTTACGAGAAATCTGATTTACTGTTAAAGCTTCTGTAAAATAATACTAAATATACTACATTTTCAGCAAAATGTGATAATTAAAAAAAAAATAGCTGGCGCGACAGCTCGGGATGAGCCAAGGCCTGGCTTCTCGCAACCATTCATGTTGTGCGTGTTTGTATTGTTCGCACGAATGGAAGGGACTTACAATTTATTGCCGACTCCGAACGGCGAAGTGAGAAGCTCTTTCATAACAGATTATACTCCCGGAAGCTTGTCATTCCCCGACGAGAGGTGGTGCTGCGAAAATTGTCGGTGTTCCTGACTGGGGCTTGAACCCACGCCGCTCGGTCAGCAGTCTAACGCACTAACCACTGAATCACGGTGACCAACATAATTATAATTACATACAGAAAATAAATACATACATGAATTTAAATAAATAATCTATATATATAAAACTCTTTGTCCTGACTGACTGACTGACTGACTGACTGACCCAGAGATAGGCGCACAGCCCAAACGGCTGGTGCTAGAAACTTGGAATTTGGACAGTAGTTTCCTTTTGTGGCGTAGACATCCACTAAGAAGGGATTTTTGGAAACTCAGCTTTTACAGGGTGTTCAAGTTTGTATGAAAAAAAAAATTTAAATTGGACTTTGGAATTGAAATTTGGTGGGTATATTCTAGAACATAAATAATTAAACACGTGTTTTACCGTTTTTCAAAATTATGACTGTGGGCCAAGATACAGGGCGTTAAAGTTTGGCTATTTATAGTAATGCGCAACCGTAGTCAGCGGCACATATCGCTTCGTGATCGTGTGTTGTTTTTGTTTTGCCCAGTTGTACAAGGGTAGTTTTTTTCATTTTTCTTTGTGCTGCTTTTCTTCACTCAGCACGGTATCTATTCCTGTATGTATGTATTTGATGGAAATATTTTTTGTTGTAGTCGCATTTACTTGAACACAAATATTCTACGATACATAATCCTACCTATTTGGCAGGAAATCATTTGCCATTATGTATGGAACTCGATTTCTTTTGCATGGCCACCACGGGCACGCTTGCAGAAGTCCAGACGCTGAACCCAATTTTCTACGGTTTTCAAGCATAAATCGGCCGATACTGCTGCAATTTCACGTTCGATATTCGTACGAAGTTCATCAATCGTCGCTGGCTTGTTAGCATAGACCATAGACTTGACGTAGCCCCACAGGAAATAGTCTAACGGCGTCAAATCGCACGACCGAGGCGGCCAAGCGACTGGACCATTTCGTGAGATAACACGTTCTCCAAACTTGGTTTCCAATAAATTGATTGTGACATTCGCTGTGTGGCTTGTGGCGCCATCCTGTTGGAACCACATGTCCTCCAAGTTCATATCATCCAATTGGGGCCAAAAATATTCGGTTATCATTGAACGGTAGCGATCCCCATTCACAGTAACGTGCCGGTCTTGATCATCACGGAAGAAGTACGGCCCAATGACGCCGCCGGCCCATAAACCACACCAAACCGTAATTTTTTCGGGATGCAATGATGACTCATGGAGTACGTGTGGATTGCTGCCTGACCAATACCGCATATTTTGTTTATTGACGAAGCCATCCAGCCAGAAATTATGACGACCATAAATTGGACGTAGCGCTCTTAACGTTGAGGCCACTGACTCCGAATTTCGGTAGTAAATTTTAATAATTTCGACTCGTTGTTGGCTCGTATATCTTTCCATCATGAAATGGCAAACCTTACTGAAGAGAAATGTCAAAAAACCGCAAGAAAAATATGGCGTCGTTTGCTGTCCCTGTCGCTCTACTTTTGTAGCGTCCCTATATTTGTGTGTATATTCTTGATCTTGTGTTGTGAGCTACAACTAGCGGGGAAAGAAATATTGCCGTCGCCAGGAATGTTGTTTACGGGGACGCCTTGAAAAATTAATATGAGAAATTAAAAGTTTATTCCTACTCATTAACGGCTTGAAACGCGGGAAGGGATATATGGTATAATGTGACGTATTTCCACGCGGGCGTAGTCGCGGATATCGGCTAGTTACTTTATAAAATCTTTTTTATTATCTTAACAGCTTCGAATTGTGTGTACTGCAAAATATTACTTTTGGAGTTAACAGATTTCTCCCAAACACCTTAACATCCCTGTTTTCGCTTTTAGATTCAATTTTCTTGTTAGCCACAATTTTTTGTTGTTTGTAATTTTCAAGTAAATTTTTTTTTCGCGTTTAAGTATTTGCGTGTGGCCTTCACCAGATACTTTTCCGATTGAGTCTCTTTTAATCTCTCAAGAGGTCCTATACCACCAGCATCAAGTATTGATGCCGCCTCTAACGTTCTGGCTATCACTTGGTCACCGCAACGGCCACTGCTTTGATTACGAGTGCCGGCAAGCACATGCAGCGAAACAAGAGGCATACAAAGCGGCGCTGCATAGAAAGACCAGAGCTGCTCGCGAGCTCTACGGGAAGAAGAGGAGAGACGAACACAAGCTTTTCAGGAGGAAAAGAAAGAGCATGAGAAGCGCGCGATCGAGGACATAGAGAGATGCCACAGCAGGAATGAGGTTCGGAAGTTTTGCCAAAGGGTAAAAAGAACCTGTCAAGGTTACAGAGCCCGAACCTGCAAGGATGAACACGGGAACATCGTAGTAGAATCGCAGTCGATGCTGGGGATATGGAAGAACTACTTCTGCAGACTGTTTAACGGCGACGACGAATCAAATTCCGCTGTCAGGCAGAATGAACCATTCAACCTGGACGACGAAGACCAACAATTCCGTCCACCCGACCTGGACGAGGTGAAGAAAGCCATATCTAAACTTAAGTCCAACAAAGCTGCTGGTGCTGACGGCCTAGCTGTCGAGCTGTTCAAAACGGCAGGCGATGACTTGGTGAGGAGCATACACCAACTCATCTGTAAAATATGGTCGGAGAAAAGTTTGCCCGATGAATGGAACTTCAGCGTCGTTTGCCCGATCCTCAAGAAAGGAGACCCTCTGAACTCCGCCAATTACAGAAGCATCAGTCTTCTTAACATCGCTTACAAGATCTTATCTGCCGTGTCGTGTCAGCGACCGAAGCCGTTCAACAATATGTTCAGTCCATATCAGTGTTATTTCAGGCTAGAAAAGTCCACCAGCGCCCAAATATTCACACTGCGGCAGATCTTGGAGCAACCCCAGGAACTTCAAATTGATACTCACCAACTTTTCGCGTATGACAACATCTATAGAGACGAGCTATACAGAACCATGTCTAGCTTTGGCATCCCTCCCAAACACGTCCGTTTGTGCAGGATGACGATGGAGAATACACGCTGCTCCATCAAGGTCGGTCAAGACCTCACCGAGACCTTTGATGTCAAAAAAGGATTTAGACAAGGCGACGCGCTGTCATGCGACTTCTTCAACATCGTTCATGAAGGGATAATACAAAACTCACGCACCAACACCAAAGGCACACCTTTTCAAAAGTCTGCCCAATTACTCGGATAGGCATAGCCGAAGGTCTTAGCTGCTCTAGCTACTAACTAGCTTTTAATAATAAAAATAATAATACTCAGATACGCCGACGATATTGACATAATCGGAAGAACGCAGCGTGATGTCACTGGCGCGTTCGTGAGTGTTGAATCGGAGGCAGCGCACTTGGGTTTAACGGTGAATGGGAGCAAGACGAAGTATACGCTGTCAACAAGAAAGGACACCCAACAGCGGCTTCTCGAACAGAACGTCCCTGTAGACAGATATAACTTTGAGGTAGTTAAGGACTTTGTCTACCCAGGGTCCGCTATAAGTTTAGACATCGACGGTCTTTACAATCGCCATTTCTTTGGGCTAAGAAGGCAATTGACTAGCAAAGGCCTCTCTTGAACGACTAAAGTGACCCTGTATAAGACCTTAATCATCCCAGCCCTACTCTACGGCGCGGCGCAGAGGCATGGACTCTATCAAAAACGGATGAGGTTGCTCTTCTCTATTTCGAGAGGAAATTTTTTCGGGTGATTTTCGGTCCCGTCTGCCTAGACGGTGAGTGGAAAATGATATACAACGACGAGCTGTATGGGCTGTACAGGGACATCGGCTTAGCAAGAAGAGTGAAGGTCCAACGATTGAGGTGGCTGGGTCATCTAGAGCGGATAGATACCAATGTTGGCGCAGTAGATTAAATTTTAGTGGTTAGCGGCACTTTTCATCAAACTTGTGTACTAAGAACAATCCTTGCATTAAAACAATTACATTGTGAAAGTTTGAACTCAGTCGGACTGTTTGTGAGTTTTGCGCACGCAATCGTCCAGACAGAAAGACAAAAATTGGTTTTTATATAATATATAAAGATATATGTATGCATATACATAGGTATGTACATTGTAAACAGATAGGCAAAAGATACTAAAACTTTATGAAATAATACGACAGACAATGCAAATGCTAGCTTACTCTTTACATACCAATGTGAATGTGTGCAGATCAAAATTATCCGGGAAACGCGCTTTACAAAAAACAAATATCTCATTGAAATCAGTTGGAATCCATTTTTCAATAATAACCACATGCTCTTTCACTTGGGCATGCCATAAAGAATCGTCTGTAGGTATAAACCATCATAGAAACCTCCTCACTCTTGCCAAAGATGTCTGAAGGATTTTTCTACCTCAATACAAACGGCATTTCCTAATTCGCATTTTGTCCTCTGGATTACGTACAAAAATTCAAAAATCACCCTACGAGGTAATAGTTATAAAACAAAAGAAAGATTTCAAAAATACCAACCCATTTTAGTCTCCTTCAAAAAGTTCTGCTAAAACAAATTAACACTAATATTCGTATAAATGCTACTATTTTTTCGCAGTCATAAACGAGAGCAGGATTCAACCATTGTATAAAGTAAGCTCAATAAAATACAACTTTTAATTTTCCCACACTTTATGATTTCACTTCCCCTTCAAACGGGAATTTTATAAAATGTCTAGTTCTTTATGTTCCAAAAAAAAAATGCATACTGTTTGTGGTTTTTTAAAGCATTTTCCACTCATTCCTCACATGCAGATGTTTCATGACGGACAAGTGTGATTCATCTCCCGGAAAGGATGTACATATGTATGAACATATGTATGGTTATGCAACCCGAAATTAATTGGACTCGAGTTTCCTGTAATTTTTTTCATACTACTGCGCTGCGTCAAGGTTGTGTTGTCAACCATTACTCATTCCAACAAATTTTAAAATTGAGAATATTTATGTAACTTTCATGATGGCAACTTTTATACACACATTAACAGTAAGTTTTAAAATATGTGTCCATGGGGAAAAGTCTTTTTTTTTTTTAATTAATTTCATGTAGTACCACGGCCAGGTGGCATATTTCCTGCAATGCTGCGAAACGCAAAGGAAACAATCCTAGAATTGTTTTACTAAAGTAAATCTTTCTGGCAAATTTTACCGGTCGGGACATGGGTTGAACGTGCACAAACCATCGAAGTATGGACCTTTGCGCTCGAAGAAGTAGCTGCTCGACATTGAGTGCCTACAGGTTAACTCAGTATTGCTACCATCACTCGTGAATAAGACCGCGAGATACTTATACTTCTCCACCTGTTTCAATGGGACTCCACTTACATGCAAAGTGCATTGAATAGGTGTTCTGGAAATTACCATTACCTCTGATTTGTTCACGTTTACCTTCATCCAAGCTTCAACACAGACGGCGACGAACCTATCTAGTGCGCGCTCAAGTTCGGTCTGGGTGGACATAAGGATGACCAAGTTATCAGCGAAAAGCAAATGACTTATCCTTAAGTATCCCAATTCGAACCGTTTCTCACCAAGGCTGCGCTGTAACATCCAATCCATATACACTATGAAAAGGAGAGGTGACAGAACGTACCCCTGGCGAAGACCAATGCCCTCAGTGAAAGGTGTCGACTTAACGCCGTTCATCCGAACACAGCTCTTACCGTTAATGTACAGAGACTGAATGGCCCTCAGAAGAGAACCGTCAATCTCTAGCAATGCACTCCAGAGTTTACCTCGAGGGAACCGATGCAAAACCATTTTTGGAACAAAATGGTGATTAAAACCGAATGTGACTCACTGGACCTACATACATTTTTATAGTAAGACCAGTCTTACTGTACGGAGTTGGCGTATGGTGGAAAGGCCTGAAGAAAAAACAATTGAGAGACTTCAACATCTAATGTGAATTGTAATTACCGGAACACTTAGAACAACATCAATGGTACTAAGACTTAAACAGTCAAATAGTTTTCAGTTCAGGGTTTTTGAACATGGAAACGTAATCAATATTGTAAATATTAATACAGAAGCCAATGACCGAACCTCGTCAATTAGAATACCCTCTAGAGAGTATTGGACGCAACTTAAACCTGATCCAACAGCGGATTTTTGAATATCATCGAAGAAGTCAAATTCAAAAATGGTGTACTTCTTTCC
The DNA here is from genome assembly GCA_917880715.2 of Matsumyia berberina. Lineage (NCBI taxonomy): Eukaryota > Metazoa > Arthropoda > Insecta > Diptera > Syrphidae > Matsumyia > Matsumyia berberina. The sequence goes on from OU862870.1 coordinate 95,494,386, forward strand.
GATGAGAAGGACATCTTGCCCAGATGGGGCGAGCACTTTTGAGAGCTTGTCAATTCCGAAGAGGCCGCTGAGGATGGCAGACCCATGGTTTTGAGTAGGGCGGAGAACAGTCACACAGTAAAGAAGGTTATTTTGGCGATTAAAGTGCTAAAAGTCGGCGGGTCTGCTGGTGTGGATGAAATCCGGCCAGAAATGCTCAAGGCTTTGTGTGAAGAGGGAATGAAATGGCTCTCTCGTGTCATTAAAGTGGCCTGCTTTTCGCTGATGACTTGGTCATCCTTACGTCCATCCGGACCGAACTTCAGCGCGCACTATATAGGTTCGTGCCTTCTGTCTTGAAGACGGGATGAAGGTAAATGTAAAGAAATCAGAGGTAATGGTAATTTCGCGAATGCCTGCTCAATGCACTTTGCATGTTAGTAGTAGTTAGTAAGTATTTCGGGGTTCTATTCACGAGTGATGGTAGGAGCAACACTGAGTTATCCTGTACGATTGGTCAGGCTGGAGCAATTTTAAGACCGCTTGGTCAATCTATTATCAGAAGGATTGAAATTGGCATCGGAGCTAAGTTGTCGGTCTTTAATTCAGTGTTTGTTCCGACCCTCACTTATGGTCATAAGGTTTGGGTAATAACCGAAAGTATAAGATCGCGGATACAAGCTGCCGAAATGTGATTTCTTTGTTATATTGCTGGGGTAACTCGTCGTGATCGAGTTAGGAACACCAAAATACGCGAGGCACTCAATGTCGAGCAGCTACTTCTTCGAACGGAAGCTTCCATACTTTGCTGGTTTGGACACGTTTAACGCATGTTCCCAACTTGGCTTCCAAGACGTGCCATGGAATTTGTGCCATCAGGTAGGCGTCCCCTGGGTAGGCCTAAGATGTGATGGTTAGACCAAGTCCGAAATCTCACCTCTACCCGTATGGAGATAGCCCCTGATGATTTAGAGACGATGGTGAAAGATAGGGAAATGTTTAAGCTCCCTAAACCTGCGACCCTCATAGTGGATAAGCGGCCTATTGGAATATGATGATAATGATGATGTACAGGCATATGTAATTGCAAAAATTCATGTGAATAAAATACAAAAAATTCATAAAGAATTTGGAAATAGAATCTTAAAATGCTGAATCTTTTTTAAAATATAGATTTCCCCTATAAAATTTTTTTCATACGAATTTTTCAATGGTTTACAAAATTTTGTTCACACTTAATTTTGGAAGTCTTAATTATTACCCTCGACTCTTTGAGGTTATAACTACGCTGTAAAGGATCGATTTAAGGACTGAGATTAAAAGCAATACGTATATAGCTCTTGTCAATCGCTTATATGTTGGGCCAAGAAGACAATTGAGTACCAAAGCCCTCTCTCTAACCATGTAATATCTTGCCTGAAATGATTTTGCCAAGGCAAAAGAAGCAAAGCCCTCTCTCGAACAACTAAGGTGACCCTGTGTAAGACCTTTATCGTCCCAGGCCTACTCTACGTCGCAGAGGCATGAAGTCTGTCAAAAGCGGATGAGGTAGCTCTTGGCTGTTTCGAGAGAAAAATTCTTCGGGTGATCTTTGGTCACGTCTGCATAGACGGGGAGTGGAGGAGGAGATACAAGGACGAGCTGTACGGGCTGTACAACAACACAGTTCAGTTCGAACCTCCAAGACGTCAAGTCGTGTTTGGCCCTCTCCGACTGTGATTTAATTTTAACCTCCAACGTCTGCAATTGCCTATTTTCTCATTTCGCTTCAACTTTTGCAATTCGCGCACTTTTTTAAATTTCGCCTCTTTTCTGTGTCACCGTGTCACCGCGTCCCTATTCTAATTTTTGTATTCGCGCAACTTTTTTCGCCGTCGCAAATTTGTGTCATAGTGTTACTTGTTACCGAATTTTCAACAATCATGCCCACCTGTGGTTCATCGAATTGCTCCAATTCTACAAGCAATGACACAATAAAATGCAAAGGAATTTGCAACAAAGTATTCCACCCAATTTGCATTGGACTAAGCAGAAACGCCAAAGCACATATACAAGAATTCGCCAACGTATTTTGCTTTCTTTGCGAGGAATGCAAAACAATAACGTTATCACACCTAATGCTAGCGATTAAATGTAACAACCAGCAGCTTTCCGATCTCTCTGACTCCGTCGCTGAACTCAGAAACGAGTTTCATCAACGAGCTACAAAGACGACCAACCTCCTATCAGATATGTCAGATACATTCAACACGGCCATCGAAACATGTGCTACGGAGGGCAGAATATCGTCTCAGCGGCTTAACGATACTCTGCGGAAAAACGCTGCAAGCTGCGAGCACATTTCTTCGCTCATCAACCCCATTCATACTGTGATCGATAAAATCGCCAACAAAAAGGTCAACGATATCCCGAAGTGCTCTTTTCCCTCACCAATTCTCCAATCCATCCACGATGATTTGTCGCTCTTATCTAAGGCACTCTCCGGTCATCCCTCCAGCTTAAAATCCTTGGATATAAGACTGGCAAACCATGAGGAGCGGGTAGCAGAAATTCAGCCGATGCTGAATTCTCTCGACGACAAGTCGACAGAAACCCGGCATATAATTAGCAGACTGATCGAGGAAATAAAACTAGTCTCCAGCAAATTAGATGCCACTGCTTTTCCCGACAAGCCAACCAGCGTGAACTCCCTTCATGACGAGTTACATATTGCCCCAAACTTCATCGACCTCACCAACAGTGCTACTCACTTCCCGAGCACATCATCCCACCAAAAATCAGGTGGTGGGATTTTAGGTTGTATCCCTTCGTCAACCGCAACCACAAATCTATTGCACCCACCAGCGACCACATACCACCCCCATCTTTAAAACCCACAGCCGCCAAGCCGTCTACCGAACCTGATAACAAAATTGTACGTTTCGGAACTTTGTGGTCTCAACTCGAGTGGGACAACCGTCTTCGTAAGCTTAACAGCAGCAACAAAATGATAAACGGTGACTTCACTGCGTACATCCTTAAGGGAGCTCCACATAATGCTGACTTTTCCTGGGTGCGTAATTTCTTCCGTCAGAGGCTTGCCATCAACGAAATCAAAGGTTTCAAAATTAAGTATTATAGTTTTAAAGTTTACATCCCCTCTAAATACGATTGGCTTTTTGTAACTCATTCCAACGTCCCCTTCACCTTAGGTAAAATTAAGATGACCAAATGTAAGACAAACTCACGGTCACTAACCAATGTGAATAGGTCCAAACCCAAATTAAAATCTTCCGATAAGCCCAAAACCCCAACAATTTCTCCTCCCACTCATATTCCTTCTAACTCTGACCCAAACTGGCAGTTCAAAGTTGGAATTTTTCCTAATTTTTCCCCACAGTTCCTTGCACCAACCCCCGTTTCTCGACCTATTATCACAAGCCATAATGCTACCAAAGCCCCCTCTAACCTGCCGAAACGAGTGTCTTTTAATCTTGCACCCGTTCCCCTCCCTTCACCAAGCCAGACTCCAACATCTAACGGCACCCCTCCGTCTCCTGATGCCAATGCTAACTACCCTAACTTCATTCACTCCCATACTCTCAATCCTCAAGACCCATCCACATCTTCAACCGCTCTGCACAGTCCTAACAAACCATCATCCTTTTTAGATCCACTGCTCCCCCCAACAGTTAAACTCACTAAGCAATTAGCAGACGTCAGTGTTGATGGCCAATATGTTTTATCACGTTTGAGAGATCGCAGAATCTATGAAAATGTCCGTCTGTATCTTGCCTACCTTCATGATAAACCAGACTCTATCTGCATAGATGGCATAACGAAAACCAATATCATGGTCTCAATCCATCAAGAAGGCCTTCCAATCGACCCTAAAGAGCTGAAGCAAATATTCGTTCGCTATCATGAAAGCTTTAATATTTCAGCAAATGATGTAGCTAATGATCTTGCCACTTTTGCCTCCCATGTCAGCTCAAAACGTCTATCCCACCTGCAAAGAACTCGCTCCAATTTTAAAAACTACTATCGTTCCTAACCTTCCCCCCAATAAAGCTGCTCGTCGACCTAACCCATTAAGACCCTCTTTCAAGTGCTTATCCCCTTTACTACCAGAATGTAAGAGGGCTGCGCACTAAAACCTCCACTGTTTTTCTAAACTCCCAAAATCTCCCCTACGATATATTCGCCTTAACAGAAACTAATCTATCCTCTGATTTCAATAACAACGAGCTGTTTACTTCAGACTTTAATATCTTTCGGGATGATAGTCTTGAGAAAGAGGACAATTCCTGCGGCCGCGGTGTTCTACTGGCAATACACAACTCTTTCGACTCAACACTTTTTAAAACGTCTCACACCGCTGATTTTGAGTTTATCTGTGTAAAAACGACTATATCCAAACGCAACCTATACATAATGTGCTGCTACATACGACCGTCGCAACCAATACAGGGTTACCAGCTTGCCGTAGACGCAATCGACTCTCTCTGTGAAGCTGTGGATCCATCCGATGATGTCTTGATTTTAGGTGATTTTAACCTTCCATATCTTCAATGGATTGAGTCCGATGACATGTCCCACTTTATTGCCTCAAATCCCACGTCAGAAAAAGAGGTCCTTTTTATCGATTGTCTCTCCGACTCCGGCCTTTACCAAATTAGTAACATCACTAATAATCTTGGTAGACAACTGGACTTAATCTTTACATCCGATGTCGACAACTGCGTCGTCACAGCGAGTAATCATCTCCTATCCACATTAGATAGCTTTCATCCACCATTATCCCTCACTTTTTCATACGAGAATGATTCTAAAGCCCTTCACTATGAAAATTCGTTCTATTTTAATTTTCGCAAAGCAGATTTCATAAAACTAAATTCTCTGCTTAGCAACGTTAACTTCAGGCCCATCCTAGACAATATTACTACCGTCACAATCGACAATGCCATTGCACTTTTCTACACCGAAATTCTCACCTGCCTCATTAAATCAGTCCCTTATTTGCCTCAGAGGAACCCCTCGTCATCACCACCCTGGTACAACAAAGAACTTCGCTCACTCCGTAATCACAGAAACAAATTGTGGCTTACTTACCTTATTTCTCGATCTGATTCTGACTATTCTAACTACCAGCGCGCATATACCCATTTCTCTGAACTTTGTGAATTCCTTTACCTTGATTATCTCACCCGAATGCAATCTAACCTGATTTCTAATCCTAAGCGTTTCTTCCACTTCATAAACGCTAAAAGGAAATCTGATAGCTATCCATCCACTTTAAACTTTCTTAATACATCGTCAGCAGACCCTAAGATTGTTGCAAACTTGTTTGCTTATTTCTTTAGCCAATCGTTTACCGACCAAGTCTCGGATCCAGATAACGACTACTTTTCTTATATGAACAACTGCGCCCATCTATAGCCTCTATTCATATAACCTTGCCACTGGTTAAAGAGAAGATAAATAAACTAAAGGACGACTACTCCCCCGGTCCCGATGGCTTACCGGCCATAGTCTTAAAAAAATGTGCAAACTACCTGGCCCAACCCCTCACTGCCCTTTTCCAAAAATCTATCTCACAGGGGATTTTTCCTCAATTGTGGAAAAACTCATATATTATCCCCATCCACAAAAATGGTCGTAAGAACGAAGTATCTAACTACCGCCCCATCGCCAAACTGTCTTGTATACCCAAGCTCTTCGAAAGCATTGTCTACGACTCAATGTTTTTCCACTGCAAGTCCATCTTTTCCCCAAACCAACACGGCTTTCTTAAGGGTAGGTCAACAACCACTAACCTAACCGAATTCGTTTCAGGTACTCTGTGCGCCTTAGAAGAAGGCAAAGAAGTCGACGTTGTTACCACCGACTTCAGCAAGGCGTTCGACAAAATCTCGCACAGTATAATCCTTCTAAAACTTAAGGCTCTTGGTTTTCCACCACGGTTTATAACATGGATCAAATCGTACTTGGAAAACCGCCAGTACAAAATCCTCTTTAGATCTTCCGTTTCTGACCCTATTAAAGCCACCTCAGGAGTCCCCCCAAGGTAGCCATCTTAGTCCATTGATCTTATTCTTGACAATTAATGATGTCGATTGTATCATCAAAGACTCCTTTATATCTGTTTATGCTGACGACATGAAAATTTACAGGCACATATCATCTCCCGCTGACCCCCGGTCACTTCAAGATGACTTAAACAGATTTTCAACCAAAAAAACTGTTTGCAGCTTAATGTGAGTAAATGCCAAGCTATCACATACTCCCGTAAGCGCTTCCCACCACCTCCCAGACTATACTTTATCTGCAATGAACCTGTGCCCCTAGTCACCTCATTACGTGACTTTGGTGTTATCTGCGATCGGGAACTCAATTTTCGGTCCCACATTGATAGCATTATTCGTAGAGCCAATTCTGCGCTTGGTTTTGTAAAGCGTTGGTCCAAGGAATTTTCAAACCCGTATGTCACGAAATCCCTGTACATCACTTTCGTAAGGCCTCTGCTTGAATACGCTAACCAAGTATGGTCCCCTCATTATGATATCCATATCAAGAGAATTGAAGCCGTTCAGCGCAGGTTCATTCGCTTTGCCCTACGTGGTCTTCCCTGGGTAGACACCCACAACCTGCCACCCTATAGAGACCGCTTGAAACTAATCAACCTGGAATTCCTTGAAAAACGTCGCGATGTTGCCGATGTTCTACTATATATTACAACTTCCTTCCCTTACCTAACTGCCTGTTTTTCTTAGATTTAAGTACCAGCTTTTATTAAGTTGATAAATAAATAAATAAATAAATAAACATCGACTTAACCAGAAGAGTGAAGCTCCAACGACTAAGGTGGATGGGTCATGTAGAGCGGATGGACACCAGTGCTCCGGCCCGGAAAATCTTCGAATCCACACCCGAGGGACGGCGCAGTAGAGGAAGACCGCGACTCAGGTGGAGCACGGAAATGGAAGAGGACCTTAACCAACTTAGCGTGCGAAACTGGAGGGAGCTGGCTAAAGATTGAGCTGGCTGGAGACGCTTGTTGGTTGAGGCCCAGGCCCACCCCGAACTGTAGCGCCACCCAATGGTTAATCGATCGTTTCCATTAACATCCGTCTTTGTAGAACCTTCATTAATATGCGACTGCTGAAACTTAGACAGACATACATATGTACATACATAAGTCTGAACTGTTCTAACATTTTAAGTAAAAAAGAAGTCACAATAGACGTTTTTTTCATAACCCACTCGTGGCTGGGTGTTGTAGTAATAGGGTAGGCTCTGATTGGTATCAACTTGGCGATGCCCAGTGTTGTAACTGTTACTACACATCAATTGTGCTTATTTTACCTCCTCGTAACCCCTCGGTAGCCACTGGGTACTGGTTGTTGTCCACCCGGACTCAACTTGCTAAACTTATAAGCGCGAGTGTTGACCAAAAGACAAAAATTGCAGCACTATAAACACGACAGCGGAAGAATTCCCTAGATGGAATCAACGGTGGCGTCTATAACTTCCGGATCGGGAGCAATACCTTATCTGGGCTACTTCGACATATTTGGAGCTGAGGCCGATAAGGATTTCCAGGAACTGGTTGGGATCTTGGAAAAGAGATGGTGGCGGATGAGCCCTACAGGGGCCAACGGCAGCGCTCACATCCCCGAAGTGGGTTACCGACATCGGTTAAACCGGCCCCTCGTCCCAGGGGTTAAAACAATGGACCTGGTCCTCCAAGTTGGGGGTTGTGCACCGGGGTAACTGCCCTGTCACGGAAAAAACATGTAGTTACGAAGCGACAACAAGCCTCGGATACGGACGGATTCACTGATGACAACCCATGCAAACGAATTAAGGACAACGAATTTCGGATCTGCACGTGGAATGTCAGGTCCCTTAACAGACCACGTGCAGCCGAACAATTAGCGGAGGCCCTCAACTGCTGCAAAGCAGATATAACCGCACTCCAAGAAGTGCAGTGGGATGGGCCGGGCAAAAAGAGGATGGAAAACTGCGATGTATACTACGGCGATTGCTACCGACAACAAAAGCAGCGCTTATTTGGATGTGGATTTGTCGTTGGAGCCAGACTTAGGCAAGAAGTCTTAAGCTTCAGGTATGTAAGCGAACGCCTTACGACAATCCGCATCAAGGCTAAATTCGCCAACATTAGCCTGATATGCGCGCATGCCCCCACAGAGGAGAAAGACGACGACACCAAAGACAGGTTCTACGAGCTCTTGGACAAGACATACGAGCAGTGCCCTAGCTATCACATTAAGATTGTCCTGGGCGATTTTAACGCAAAGCTAGGAAGAGAGGGCATCTTTGGTAGTACTGTCGGAAAGCACAGCCTACACGACACCACCTCCGATAACGGATTTAGGCTGGTCAACTTTGCTGCGGGGCGGAACGTTGTCGTAGCTAGTACGCGGTTCCCACATCTCGATATCCACAAAGGAACATGGAGATCTCCTGATCAATCAACCGTCAACCAGATTGACCACATTGCGATCGACGCAAGGCACTCCTCCAGTATCATGGATGTCCGAACATTCCGAGGGGCCAACATTGACTCGGACCACTACCTTGTTGTAGCCAAGGTACGACTGCGGATATCCCGAACACCGCCAAGACAAGGGAATACTGTGAGAAAATTTGACGTCGGACGGCTGCAATCGCAAGAGATCGCCAAATCCTTTTCCGATCGAGTCTCTCTCAATCTCTCAAGAGGTCCTATGCCGCCAGCATCAAGTATTGAAGACCAGTGGCAACATTGCCAAAAAGCGATCAGAGATGCCGCCTCTGATGTGCTGGGTTTCACACGGCCACCACAGCGAAATCCCTGGTTTGACGACGAGTGCCGGCAAGCACATGCAGCGAAACAAGAGGCTTACAAAGCGGCGCTGCATAGAAAGACCAGAGCTGCCCGCGAGCTCTACGGGCAGAAGAGAAGAGACGAACACAAGCTTTTCAGAAGGAAAAAGAAAGAGCATGAGAAGCGCGCGATCGAGGAGATAGAGGGATGTTATAGCAGGAATGAGGTTCGGAAGTTTTACCAAAGGGTAAAAAGAACCTGTCAAGGTTACAGAGCCCGAACCGAGGCCTGCAGGGATGAACAAGGGAACATCGTAGTAGAATCGCAGTCGATGCTGAGGATATGGAAGAACTACTTCTGCAGACTGTTTAACGGCGACGAAGAATCAAATCCCGCTGTCAGGCAGAATGAACCATTCAACCTGGACGACGAAGACCAACAATTCCGTCCACCCGACCTGGACGAGGTGAAGAAAGCCATTTCGAAGCTTAAGTCCAACAAAGCTGCTGGGGCTGACGGCCTAACTGCCGAGCTGGTCAAAGCAGCAGGCGATGACTTGGTAAGGAGCATGCACCAACTCATCTGTAAAATATGGTCGGAAGAAAGTATGCCCGATGAATGGAACCTCAGCATTGTTTGCACGATCCTCAAGAAAGGAGACCCTCTGAACTGCGCCAACTACAGAGGCATCAGTCTTCTTAACATCGCCTACAAGATCTTATCAGCCGTGTTGTGTGAACGCCTGAAGCCGTTCGTCAACAACCTGATCGGTCCATATCAGTGTGGTTTCAGGCCAGGAAAGTCCACCATCGACCAAATATTCACACTGCGGCAGATCTTGGAAAAAACCCAGGAACTTCAAATCGATACCCACCACCTCTTCATCGATTTTAAGGCCGCGTATGACAGCATCTATAGAGACGAGCTATACAGAGCCATGTCTAGTTTTGGCATCCCTGCCAAACTCGCCCGTCTGTGCAGGATGACGATGGAGAATGCACGCTGCTCCATCAAGGTCGGTCAAGACCTCACCGAGACCTTTGATGTCAAAAAAGGATTTAGACAAGGCGACGCGCTGTCATGCGACTTCTTCAACATCTTTCTTGAAAGAGTTGTGCAAAACTCACGCGCCAACACCAGAGGCACAATCTTTCAAAAGTCCGTCCAATTACTCGGATACTCCGATGACATTGACATTATCGGAAGAACGCAGCGTGATGTCACTGGTGCGTTTGTGAGTATCGAGACGGAAGCGGAGAAGATGGGTTTAGCGGTCAATGAGGGCAAGACGAAGTATATGTTGTCAACAAGAACGGATTCCCAACACCGACGTCTCGGACAGAACGTCACTATAGACAGCTATAACTTTGAGGTAGTTAAGGACTTTGTCTACCTAGGCTCCGCTATAGATTCAGATAATGACATCGCCGCTGAGATTAAACGAAGAATAACTCTTGCCAATCGTTGTTTCTTTGGGCTAAGAAGGCAATTGAGTAGCAAAGCCCTCTCTCGAACAACTAAGGTGACCCTCTATAAGTCCTTAATCGTCCCAGTCCTGCGCAGAGGCATGGACTCTATCTAAACCGGATGAGGTTGCTCTTGGCTGTTTCGAGAGGAAAATTCTTCGGGTCATTTTTGGTCCCGTCTGCATAGACGAGGAGTGGAGGAGGAGATACAACGACGAACTGTACGGGCTGTACAGCGACATCGACTTAGCCAGAAGAGTGAAGGTCCAACGACTGAGGTGGCTGGGTCATGTAGAGCGGATGGACACCAAGGCTCCAGCTCGGAAAATCTTCGAATCCACACCCGAGGGTCAGCGCAGTAGAGGAAGACCGCGACTCAGGTGGCGCACGCAAGTGGAAGGGGACCTCAACCAACTTGGCGTGCGAAACTGGAGGCAGCTGGCTAAAGATCGAGCTGGCTGGAGAGACTTGTTGGTTGAGGCCCAGGACCACGCCGGTCTGTAGCGCCACCTTAAGTAAGTAAGTACTCGCGCTTCAAGGGGTAATAAATACCCTTTTGATATTATTAACACAGCACGAGCGAGGTGCGGTGGTTCGAAACTTAGGTAGTACAGCGCAACCTCGATATAACAAAATTGAAGGAAATTAGAAAATATTCGTTATATCAAATAATTTGTTACAATGAGGTTTGTTGTATAGAGGTTAGGTTACTCTACAATTCGTTTTCACAAGGTAAAAAAACTTGTTTATTAACCTCAACATTACGTAGGCACTCATCTGTTTACCCTGTTACAGTTGGAAACGGATAAGTGCACAACCCTTCTTGCTCGATTTTGTGTGCACCTATCCGTTTTGTGCACTAATTAGGGTTGCCAGTTAAGGGGTTTTCCCTCCAGATTTAGGGGTATTTTTGATCCACATGGGGAAATCCAGGGGAATAAAATAGCTAGGGGGAAATCTGGGGTTTTTTTTTAATTCGCACATGAACCTTAGCTTAGTAGTCCAACGCACTAACCACAGACTCATGGCGTCCTCAATGGCAATACTGATTTCTCCATCTTCTTTAGACAATGACAATTCATTTTCGGGTTTTTATTATCAGTACAAACACAATGAGCACAACACTGGAAATTTTACACTCTGTGTGCAATCCCGCTTTCATTGAGTGGTGTTGAAGGATTAAATCCATGTTAAACATACAGCACACACGTACACTGTTGCATTCGCGAAAGTCCATATTCTGCTGACAACTTTCGATCTTCTTTCCATAGTCGAAGGGAAGGAAAGACTTCCCTATGTTTTGATTTGCTTTGTATTTGTTTTGTTTTCGGATAGGTTTATTCCAGAAACATAAATGAAGACGATGACAATCATATTTTGGAATTATTTTCGAAAACTTAAATAATTTTTTTATTGCCTTTACACTTTTTGAAAATGGATAGTTAAATTTCTTAATTACCATGTATAAAATGAATTAAAAAGTACACGACACGAAATAAAAAATTTTAGAAAAAGTACCAAATCTGGGGGTTTTTAAGGTTTGTCTGGGGGGTCTGGCAACGCTGGAACTAATCCATAAGTTTATACCCTTACGAATTGGCAAGGGGTTTTTAAAGGCATTGCACTAAAACGCTTTTTGCACTTATCAGGTTTGCACTTATCCGTTTCCGACTGTATAGCAAACGATTGCCACCAATAAATGAAAACACATTTTAATGAAAACACTGTATTCGGTAGATTTCATTTTTTATTTAAAAACAGTTTATACAGTTTTCTGTCACAAGATAATCAAAATGAAATGCAAAATGAAAAAAACGAAAAATTTAACGTCTCTGAACCTGTCGAGACATGAATTATTGTGGAATTGAGTGTGAATAATTGATAGGATACCTTACGTAAAAGTTGTAAGTTGACAAAATTCGTTAAATAGAGGTAAATAATACTTTCTATTAATATTCTGCAATGGATGAAAATTCGTTATAAAGAGGTTTTTGACAAATGTATTCCTAATGGAAAGGTATATTTTTTACGGGCAGTTCTAGGGGAGTTTAAAGAATTCGTTAAATCCAGAAAATAGTTATTTTGTGGCTCGTTATATTAAGGTTACACTGTATTCGGTTTCAATGGCGTCCGAGACTAGCTGGGGACATTTGTGGTGTTTGTCATTGCTTACCAGATTTGCAATACAATCTCCACTCAAACATGTCTTCCGAATAAATCCAGTTCGTTTATATAGAGCCTTATAAAAAACAACATTTGAAAATCTTCTCTTTTAATTTCCTAGCATTAATCGTCAATGATAGAAATATTTTTCATTAAATTTTTACAATTGCACGTCATCATTATAAAAACTATTTTTTTCTTTTTTCTTTTTTTGACTCTACAGTTCACTCGTATGTTCCGGTTGAAGGCCTTTCCCGAATTTCTATTGCAAAGATGAATTGGTATTCTGAAATAAACAGCTCACTCTCTCTATTTCCAACTGGAATATAAACAAATGAAGACTACACAAATCGCTCGTCCACTGAAAAGTTCACATGAAAATAGTTCGTATGTATGTATATTGAATTATACTACATAGGTAGTATGTGGACTGATCTTACGGAAATTTAACTAAGAAATCAATTGGAATTAAGTGCGCAGCTATGAAGGCCGATGATGATATAGAGACAACATGTCTCTGCTTATAATTGATTAATCAAATGGGGGTAATGTTAACTAAATTTTATCCATGAGAGCCATCACATAAAAGATGGAACAACTGCGTGTACTCTCAATTATTAATTGAACAGCGTGCTACTCCAGTGTATTACTATAAATGAGTGTCTTTTGATGACACACTTTAAGCGTTTCGAATTCAATGTGGAGTAATAGCACATAATAAACACATAAACATACATTTAATAAATATACATGTAAGTACGTAATAAGTTCTAAATCGAACCGAAAATTATCAGCAGGTATTCAGAGGAAAATTAATAAAATCAATCCACCTAATAGAAAGAGCAATTAAGGTACCTGACCACCTTAGGAGGCAAAAAAATACTACATTTTCAAAAAAAAATTTCTCAGACCCTGTATAAGATATTACAATAATTTTTTTTTAAAGTTTCATTTGAAGCTTATAGATTACAAAACTAATTGAATTTTTTTTAATTTTATTTTTTAACACCTATCCAGGAAATGCCAAAGTCGTGGCCTCAAAAAAATGGTGTCCCATGGCGGACAGTTTATCTCAGGATTGGTAAATCTGAATCTAAAACAAAATACTCCATCTTCAAAAGAAAGGTCCCTTACATGACAATTTACCATATTTTGCCAAAAATCTAAAAAAAAAGAAAAATGGCGGATGTTTGAAAAAAAAAGTTGAAAAAATACCTGTGTTTTTCACTATACTTTGTTAAAAAAAAATGTTATAAATAATTTTTTTTGTCAAAATGTGGTAAATTGGCATACGAAACATCTCAACGAACAAAACAAGACCAAATTCATAGAAATCCGACGAGTAGTTTCGGAGATAATCTGTCCGCCATTTGAAAAAAAGTAGTTCCGAGAAAAACGCGTTTAAAGTTTTTACTCTCTACTACTCGAACAAGCACTGAGAATAGCAATTTCACTTATTTCACACTGTTAGAATTCGAATTTTGAAAAAAAAATGTTGGAGGTGATTTTTAAAAGTATAGTGATTAAGAAAATATAAAAAACAAAAAATCGATTTTTTTAAATTTATAAGGTGGTCAGGTACCTTAAGTATGTCTCTCTCTTGAAAAGTCTCCACTGGAAACTCTTTATTAAATAACTAGCTAACGCAACAGCTCAAGATGACTCAAGGCCTAGGTTTTTCATGACGAATTATACTCTCGGAGGCTTGTTATTCCTCGCCGCGAAAAATGTTCGATGGACATGGCTGGGGCTTGAAGCCACGCAGCTCGCACAGCAGTCCAATGCACTAACCACTGAGCCGCTCCGAATGACCACTTTATTACTGAAGTAATAAAGAATGAATAAAGAATGGGCGCCGTGGCTCAGTGGTTAGTGCGTTGGACTGCTGAGTTCAAGCCCCAGCCAGGAAAACACCAAACATTTTTCGCAGCACCACCTCTCGTCGGGGAATGACAAGCCTCCGGGAGTATAATTTGTCATGAAAGAGCTTCTCACCTCGCCGTTCGGAGTCGGCAATAAATTGTAGGTCCCTTCCATTCGTGCAAACCATACAACACGCACAACATGAATGGTTGCGAGAAGCTAGGCCTTGGCTTATACCGAGCTGTCGCGCCAGCTATTTATTTTTAATAAAGAATGAAAAGACACTTCAGTAGAATTAAACACAAATATGGCGGAAAATCGACGAAATGACAAAATATTATAAATGTTCCCAGTTAGTTTGGACGCCAGCCTCGGACTCCTTTGAAACCCAATTCATTTCAATCGCCTGTATCTATAACATTAGGATAACGAGAAACAAAAAGTTTCGACAGAACCGAGCTAAACGCAGCTCATAACGAATTTCCTGTAGCAGAACTAAAATAAGCACAAAATCTCTAAGGCACAAAGCTCCTTACAAACGCACCTTTAATAGCAAAATATCTTAAAGACTGGACGCAGTCCTGCTCTGAATCTTTGGAGCTTTTGCGTAATGCATACTTCCTAAGATTCACGAAAAATTAGGCTGAAACGTTAACATGAGCAACTATTGTAATGAGGAATCGGTGATACCAGAAAGAATTTCAACTAAAAAGAAAATTCTATGGGCGTTTGAGTTATTTCAACCGATTCTTCTGATCACGCTACGTCAAAATCCCAAGCGCGCTTAAATACCGTGGCTGAAAGTGAGTGTTGTCTCCATACTCCAAGACTGGGAAATCTAATCAGGCTAACACAGACAAAAAAATTCGACTGGGGAGCCAGTCCTATACTTCCCGCCTCATATAATGTTATATCAAAAACAGTGATATTGTTATTTATTTAATAATTAAAGAAAACATGCATAGAGAGCGGAAAATTCGAAGACACACTGTTTAATATTGTTCCACAAAGAGTTGTTGCGCGAACTCGAAAAAAAAAACATTTCTTAAATTTCCTCAGCATCCGCTAGACCGATTGTGCTCAAAATCTAATCAGCTCTAAGTTTTACGCTGACAAATAAAACATGGTCCTACGTTGTTTCGTTCTCCAGATATCGTAGGAGGAAAATATTGTCACACACACACACACACACGCACGCTCACACACACCCACAGAGACATCATTCCGAAAATGGGTGCAAACGGTTTCTAGTATATAGTAATGTCAAGCCCTGTTCATATCTCGAAACATTTTGATCGGACCGATTACAATACTTCCCTTACCAAGGTGGGAAGTAAAAATCTTGTCTACGTATTTCATTTAAAAAAATAATTGGAACACACATCCTCGGCAAACTTACCCGTAGTGATTTATGCACGTCGCAGCATGCCTACACAAACGGCAATGGCATGGAACTTTCTTTGGACCTACAGAATCAGATGCCGACATTACGAAATACTCTGGTCTTTTTCAAATCCTGTAGCTCTTCTTTAAGAGAGCTGCGGACAAAAACCCAGAACAATCCAATGGATGTATGTATCCCGCGATCGTCAAATCTATTTTCTGTATTCCACATGGGGGTATGGCATTGGCCTTAAACATTGGCATTCTAGAATGTAGGGAACCGAACTTGTCTTACTTAGAATTTGTAGGCAACAAGATTTCAGATGGAAAATAAGGCTCTGAGTCCGGAAACAAATTTTTTTTTTTTTTATAATCCACGCGCGGATCAAGGGAATATGAATACCCTTATAATGTTATACACACACCGCGAGCGAGGTACAGTGGTTTGAAACTCAGGTTTCGTTAAGTTTTTCATTGGCGTCCAAGGGTGGGTCCAGGCTAGCTGGAGACATTTGTGGTGTTTTTTGTCATTGCTATATAGTTCACAGGAATTTTTTCGAATCTCCTGATGTCATACTCAGTGATCGCTCAATCAACTCTTCAAGCCAAGACACTCTTCTGCCAGTGTTATGCCTTCGCAGTAGAGTCGCCATCAGCTTTCACAGTTGATCGATTTTTATTTATTTAAGAAATAAATGTTTTTCTGACATCAGGAGTTGAACCCGGTCTTTCAGCGTGATAAGCGATGATGCTAACCACTAGACCATGGCCACCCCCTAAAATATAGAGTGATCGTCAGCTCAGCTGATTGAATGAACCACAATCCTCCAGCCCAAAGTATTGAATCCCAGCCACAGGTTCAAGATGAGTAGAAAGACTGAACCTCCGGTACAAATACCCAAAGACTCATTCTGCAAAACTAGAAGGTTTTCACATAATTTATTTTTTTTCATTGCAAACCCTCCATGAAAAAGCTGTCTTCCAATTCAAATATATCGGAAAGTTTCACAATAGCAACTGCGTAACTAAAAAAAAATAAAAAAATAAGACCGAATGTCTAAATAAGGTAAACCTCCAGGTGCGTGCTTTAAACACTGTCCACCACCTAGGACAATCATCACCATTAGCAATTTGTGATAGTTTGAATATTTTGAACATTCCTGCATACTTTTAAGCTAAAAGGACTTCTGATACATCTGATATTTAGTGTTTTGTGCGAGCAGGGCAATGGAGAAACTGTATAACATGCATCGAGATGTGTTAATTAGGTCGACTTCTAGGCCTAGGTGGAAGTGCTTTGAAACTTAGCAAATTCTAGTCCTCTAGGAATCAAGCAATCGTAGACGCCAGATATATTTAATATGTAGATACTTGATCTGACTAACTGGGAACAGTAAGCCCAGGATGAAATACTTCTCCGTCCAAGGCAGAGTGAACTATGTATTTGAAGACGATAAATTGTCCCGTTCCAACTACCGACTTATAGTTAATATGAAAGTGTTCTTAATTTAACTTTATGCATTGTCACGTAAAAAAGCCTTCAACCGCATCGCGTATCACAACTGACTGCTTCATTTTTATATCTGAATCATAATACCAAAACATGATTAACGCTTTGACTCATTTAAGCAATTATATACACACACTGTCGGGCATAAGTTTGGAATCACCATATAAATTTTACATTTGTCATATTTTTACTTCACACCTATGTAGGTAGGGGAAGTATTGCAATCGGTCCGAACAATATGTTTTGAGATATGAACAGGACTTCACATTACGATACAATAGGAATCGTTGGCACCCATTTACAGCTGATTAGATTTTGAGCATAATCGGTCCAAAGGATGGTGAGAAAATTAAAGAAATGTTCTCTATTAAGTTCGAGCAACAACTCTTTGTGGAACAATTGCTCAGGAATGCAGAAATGTTATCTCTGTCATTTAATTGATTATCCAATTATTGCATGCAAAAAAAAATAATATTAATTCAACTCGACTATTATGTGTGTGTTTTTATATGTCGCAAAATTGTATCTTCTTGATTCAACGCAATACAAGGTGGGAAGTGTAGGACAGGCTCAACAGTTGAATTTTTTTTCTTAAGCATTGGGTTAGGTTAATTAGATGGGTTGAGATTTCTTCGGTATCCTGGAAAAAAGTGTCTACCACAGGATTTTTGCCTAAGCTAGCAGAGGCCTGGGCAGTGGCAGAGAAAGTGGGTTGTGTCCTCATTGACTTATTTGTCTTCGCAGCCCTCCGCAAAGGTCATCCTCATGTAGGCTTTATCAAATCAATCCAACTTTATTCGACTTAATTACGCTCACAGAAATATATATCATATAATTCTTAAAACTATTATACAGTCAAGATAGTTAACATCGATGAAATCTTCTTCAAATTAATACTTTGATACAGCGTAAAATTACTAGGTGATTCCAAACTTATAGCCGGCAGTGTATGTACATATATCCAGCAACAACAGTGACGCAAAATTGATCATAATCAACTCCGAATTATAAAAAACTTTAAATACTAAAAATGTAGAGAATTACGTGGCAATTTGGAGAGAGCTCTCATCGCTCTCCATGCATAGTCTACTGGATTAAGTGGCCATTTTAGTCGGCAGTGGCCATTTAGGGTTTTAAAGAGGTTCCTGCTTAGGTTCAATGGTCGCCGTGGCTCAGTGATTAGTGCGTTGGACTGCTGACCGAGCGGCGTGGGTTCAATCCCCAGCCGGGAACACTGAACATTTTTTCGCGGCACCACCTCTCGTCTGCGAATGACAAGCCTCCGGAGTATAATCTGTCATGAAATAGTTTCTTAATTCGCCGTTCGGAGTCGGCAATAAATTGTACGCACAACATGAATGGTTACGAGAAGATAGGGCTTGACTCATGCCGAGCTGTCGCGCTAGCTATTTATTTTATTTTTTTATTTATTAATCCTTACTTTTCATTGTAGATTCAATAGAAACAAAATTTCCTGTACCCCAACCCCAAACCATTAGTGAATCTCCACCATGTTTCACTGTGGAATTGAGGTTTTAGGAAAGAAGCTCAGTGTACGATGATCTCCATACCTCATTCCTGCGTTTTGCACCAAATATCTCAAATTTACTTTTATCGCTGAAGATAACGTTGTTCCAAAAAGTCTGAGGGGTGTTCAAATGGTTTTTTGCAAATGTCAGACGTTTAACACGATTTGCAGGAGAAATGCATGGTTTCTTTCGTGGTACTCTTCCGTACAATCCACTGTCATTCAAGGTTCTGCGAATTGTTGATGCACTTACCGGCTTACAGCGTTCTTGCGAAAGATCTTAGGCTATTTGTACTGCACTGGATCCAGGATTTTTTTTAATTGCCTCACTATTTTCCTTATTTCGGTTTCAGTCATAATGCGAGGGCGGCCAGATCGCTGAACAGTTTCCGGATTTCGGCGCAATTTGTGCCTTTCGATAATTTTTTGAAGGACTCTTCTCCATAATTTCAACAATTTCCCCCAAAGGATTACCCTTCTCTCCGATGCTGGATTATTAAATTTTGCACTTACCATGACCTTTCTGGCGTCATGGTAAGATAAAAATCGTGATTATTCCTCAAAGACATATAATCCACAATAAATTACGAGAGCTGACGACTGATTGGAGACGAGAATAACAAAATTGCAGAACTTTAATTAACCTTAGCGGGACTTATATACTCATATCCATGTACTGTATCCTAACTTTTGACGGCTAGCTGCACTTTGCACAACGGGAGTAGCAAGAAGTTCACCGCAAGCAGGTCTGGACATGATCCTTCATCTCCACCCTTTAGACCAGTTCATAAAAGGCGCTGCCGCAAAAGTTGCACTCAGACTGAGAGGATTCAACCTGTGAAAGCAGACCACTTATGGACACCCGAGGATACTGGATACAATTAAGTTAATGGGCGAGAAATATAACTCCGAAAGCCTCACAGCCACATCGGATTACCTAATCCCCTATAATGATTTTAACACTGATTTTCCTATTCTATTCCCAACCCGAGAGGACTGGGAGTCAAACAATGTAATCAAAGACCATGAAATCGCGATTTACACTGACGACTCAAAAATGGGAACAGGAACCCGAGCCGAATTTTACTCGAAAGCCCTACAAAAACAGAAAGCTTTTAGATTGCCGGAAACCTGTAGCGTCTTCCAAGCCGAAATCCTGGCAATAGAAAAGGCTGCAGGCTGCATAAGAGATTGTCACTTTCCCCCATTGGAGTTCACCATCTTCGTTGACAGTCAGCCAGCTTTAAAATCGATAAAATCCAATATAATCAAATCAAAGTCAGTCAAGAAATGTCGTGACACGCTGATCACCATAAGGCACCATACTGTCAAACCCTGCTGGGTTCCTGGACAAAATGACATAGAAGGGAACGAAAAGGCCAATGAATTGGCAAGATTGGGGTCGGCTTTGGACATAAGCGAAGTCGACACATCTGTCATGCCACCAATAGGGAGATTGCATGGGATAATAGACAGCATAACAGAGAAAGAAGCTAACTCCCTCTGGTTAGCCAGAGAGGATTGCGCCACCTCTCGGACACTATGGCCGAAACTAAAGAAAACTAGAACAAGATGCCTTCTGGCACTGGACAGATCCTCTATCCGTATACTCACTGGAGTTAACACAGGACACTGTGCCATCGGAGTCATGCTCCGCAAGTGGAGAATCGAGTCCAACGTTCTATGCAGAAGCTGCGGAGATTAAGAAGAGGTAGAATCAATCCAACATCTGCTGTGCCACTGCCCCGTCCTGCAAGAACGACGTCTACGCGTATTAGGATCAAGGTTCTTTGCAAGCATAGTAGAGGTAACAGACTTACAGATAACGGACCTATTCTTAAGAGAACTAACTGGTTCATAAAATAGCCAATAGTAGGATAGGTCCTTAGGCTGTCCCGGGAACTATACTGCTATTCTTACAACAATAAAAGAGTACTCACAATGGACCTTCAGGTCTCCGAGTGAATGTGATGAGGCCTATCCATCACACACCCTTCGAAGCCTAACCTTACTTAACTTTTGACTGCATTTTTCCTTCTATCGTGAATATTGTATGAATATCCTTTTTTTTAACTGTAATTTATTGAATAATGAAAGTATGAATTGTGAGCTTTATTTTTGATTTAAAATATTTTACTTATCACCCGTAAGCCTCTGAAGTTGTAAGTAATAGCTGTATACTAATTTTTGACTCACTGTATATATGTATATAGCAGCTTCGTTAAGATCGGTAATTTAGATCTGCTTTTACCAAAAGTGTTTATACTAATTAGCTCAAGCCTTCTGAACTAGCTCACGACTAAGAAATCGCTAATAACTTGATTTCGTACTTATCGGAAAATGTAATTTTTTTTAAGTTTGAGAAACTACGTGCATTTGATTAGTTTACAATAAGGACTCTGATCTTTCTTAAGAAAATATAAAAGGTTAAAACAATAAATTAATTTTAAAAATATACTCTAAAATCTAAATAATTGAAGGAGGGCTTCAAAATTTCTTTAAATTCATATAGAAAGTTTTGAATTCAAAGTTAACCTTGGGACTTTAAAAGACTTACCTTTGACGAAATTTAAATAAAATCAAAGCAGCCAGCACTATTAAAATTCCACATGCAACACTTGTTGATGTCAACTGCAGCTGGTTGATAGTACAAATATCCGTTTCCAATGGCGGCAGCTGTTTGAGTATGTGTGCATCACTGCACGATATAAGCTTCATATTTATTTTATCAAATGCTTTTTATCATTTCACTGAAACGTTTGATAAATTTTTTAAGGCTACTACGAACTGTAGTTTTAATGAAATCACACCTATTTTTTGGTGGAAGCACAGCCCATTTCAAATAAAACTCATTAAACGATAAATACAAATCTCAGTCCCGGTATTCCGAACACACTTTGTACTTCCTTCCGCGCGTAATTATCTGCTCTAACGAGTTTGAGATACACGATCAATATGATACAATTTTTTCCGAGAGCAGAATTTTTCTCCAAAAAGAAAACCAAACGTGAAGAAAAATTCAAACACAAATTCATAAAAATAAACAAATTGTGATACATCCCGCTTCTGGGTCCATCGAGTCCCGTGGAGAGAGAGTTTCTATTTGAGTTTAAAATGTTCTAACGTTTCGTGGTGTCGATCGGCACTCTGCCGACGCGCGTCGGTAGTTCGCATTTGTCTCTAGATTCATAGATTCATGTGTGAAAAACTGAGAGAATCACACTGAAAGTGCAAATTTCTGCTCTTATTTTGTTGTTTACTCGTTTACTCCGTGTTTGTTTAAAACATGTACAGCATTTCGAAAATTCTTTTTTTTTCTTTCTGGTATTTTTGGTAATTTGCTCTCTGGCTTTAAACAATTTTGAGATATTTTTAGAACGCATTCGATTTGTGGTAACCGATGACTGGAGAACTTGTTGAATGTCTAAGTTTAAATTAAATCTAAGAAGTTTAAATTTAAAAATGAGCATCTTATCGATGTAAAAAGACTTACTACTGAACAATTTTTGAAGGCTAAGATTATGTAAATCAATTTTATTTTAGATCAAGGTAAAGTTTTGGAAAAATAAACAATTTATGATATTTTAAATAAAATCAAATTTTTCTTAAAAATTCCATATATGCATGTAAAAATGGCTTAATGGACTATAGAGAAAACTATTTCAAAGATTAAAATAAACATTTTGGGCCCGTTCCTTTTCCTAGATATCTCAAATTTGAGATAGACTAGAATATGGAGCCCTGAAACTCGACTGAAAAACAAGACAAAATGAGATTGACTTGATTTCTGTTTTCCCATTGAATTTGTAAAGGGCCCGAAGTAAAGGGCCCGACCCAAGAATCCGTTCTCTCCGTCGCGTCGACGTACGCAACTGACAGCTTTGTTGAACACACGCCGACTTATGAGAAGTGTCCCATAGACAACGTACATATATGCCGTACACAACGCACAAAGTCAGCTGACAGTTCATAGAAATCTAGAAATTTGTGTAATTGTCAGTTGAAATTTAAAAACGTTCAGATAATTTTTTGTTATAAAATTTTCTTTGTGGAATTTGTGTATTTGTTTTTTGATTGATGTAGATAATAAGTAAAATGTTTTTCATAAAACAAATTTATATGTTTTTGTTTTTTGTTCAAATAAAATTCAGCTGTCATAAAAACATCTGTGTGCCAACAACGTATTCATTGGATCACCTCTCTCCGGCATATCCACCGACATCAACGCATACTTCGACGCGACAGAGAGAACGGATTCTATGGGTCGGGCCCTTAAGACAAACATTTTTAGACTAACAATTCAGTCTACTATCTCACAAAAAGTGGTCTTGTTTTGCTGTCACGTGACAGGCTCTCGTCCAATCAGAACGCTCCGTTCATCTCAAATTTCAGATATCTGGGAAATGGAACGCGCCCATTCCCTTCCTAAAATATTAAATACTATTCAAGTAATCCTGCAACTCATTTGAAAAACGCAATTGAAAAACAACATTCCAATGCCAAATCCCATGTAAAATCTCTGAAGAGAGAGGGTATTTTTTGTTACCAATCATCAAATTTGAATATTTTTTTATTAAGATATTATCAAAATTGCACAGAATAATAACACTCTGTAACAAAAAAATGTGTGTATGTTAATTTTTCTTTTTTATTTTCCCTTTGATATTCATTCATTCTAACTGTTAGCTTAACGTTAACACAAAAATTAAAACTTACGCTTTTTGGTCAAATTTTTTTTTTTGTATCAAACAAATTTTTTTATTCAATTTTGTTTATTTAGTTGGTAATAATAATATTTTAAAATAAATTTGCAAAAAATGTAATTAAGTAAGGCTGTAAGCTTTCGTAAAATGTGTAGCAATATATTGTACATTGTGTTGGAAAGGAATACAAATTAGGGAAAACAATTTTATTGGTGAAATATTGAAATTTAGTTTTAAACTAAAAAAAACTTTTTTTTTAAAGAGAAAAAATATGCATAAATGAGGAAACTCTTTCTCGTCAATTTTAACGAACTATCGGGGGAAGAAAATCCAAACATGCCACCCTTCCTTAATTCTTCATGTTGGATGGAAGACCAACAGCTATCGATTTCCGCCTACACTCATCCAACAAACCGGTAACGAGTCCTGTGGTAACAAAATGATGCATTTCAGGACTACCTAAGTACTTATGGGCGCGTATATTTGCCTGAACTTACTAGGAGAAATATAAAGGCTTTTATAAATATTTTAAAATGCTCTTTTTGTCTCTTTCTTTATCGTCTCTTTTCCATAAGAATAGTGAAGGTCTTCATTTCCCACGCTATTTTAATTATTTTTTTGCATGATAAATTGTTAGTCTGATGAACCTTTATTAGCGTTTTCAGATTCTGAAGAAAAAAATAGCTGGCGTGACAGCTCAGGATAAGCCAAGGCCTAATTTCCCGCAACCATTCATGTTGTGCGTGTTGCAGTTTTCGCACGAGTGGAAGGTAATGATATGCAAAAAGGAATTATTCGGTATTTACTATTCGATACTTGAAATGAGTATCGATACCGAATACTACTCAAAATAAGTATTCGATGCTGATTGCTGATACTCATTGTCATTTGCATGCTGACAAACACTAACCCAGCAGCAACAGCACGTCTCGTCTCCCTCGTCCATTATGTTCATTATGTCCATTATGTGTACACTGTTCTGTTGCACTCTATTGTGCCTCGCAGCCACATGATGTTCCATATATCATACAGTTGCAATTGGATTACTTTTTTGCACAAAATATATACTCGTATATGTATATGTACTTCTAAACCGTGTATCGTCAATATCGAATACTGTTGGGTTCTTTGTATCAGAATTCAGAATTCATATTCAAAAATCGAATTAACTGATTCTTGAATACTTTCAATAATCAAGATTCAAAGAGTTTCTTTTGATTACTGATTATTGAGTTTGCTTATTTGGAGGTTAATGGAATGGTAGGTGCAAAATCTAAACTCTTTTGCGAGTAGAAAAATGTAGACTGTTGTTATATGAATGTAGGTCAAAAATTATTTATTTTTAATAGATACGTGATCTGAACTACATATGTATGTATGTATGTATGTAACTTGGACAAAAAATTCACATCGTCGTAAGAGGGCATACATTGGAGGAGGAGCGCAGTAAAAGTCGTCTACTGATATTGATAAACATTCTATCAGATTCACTTAGTGTATGTTATTGTTAATGAATGTACTGTGGCGAGCAAAACTGGATACATGATTGAAAATTCATGGATTTTGTAATAAAATCGTTAATAAATACGCCATCGCTGTTCTTTCTGAATATTATTTTCAGGGGGATATACTCTATCAAATAATGAAGAAATAAGGATATTTAAGGCGAACAATGTGGGTACTCCAATATATCCAGTTTTGCACGTTTTCATATTTGATGGTAAAACGTAACTCCTAGTACTTTCTTCGCAGCCCTTTGTTTTTCATGACACTTTTTATTAGCCGCGGTATGTTTTCTACCAATTTGTGAATAGTTTGTTAAGAGTTTGTTAAGTTTTCCTTTCGGTCTTCATTTTAGTTCAAAGCTCGATTAGGTATGTGGGCGGACTTTCGTGTCCTTTCGGACTTTCGTGACCTTTTAACAATGGAGCTCAACATTTTCTATCGGATTCATATCCAACCTCTATGCGGGCCTTCGCCAAGTTGAAAAACAATGATTACCAAGCCCGCTTTTGACCATTTTGGTGATGAGAATGCGATCACTGCCCTTTTAAAAGGTAATTGCTTCAATGGCATACGCACATTTTTCTAAAAAAAAATAGATAAATTTGCTGAAAACATTTAAAGATAACCTGCTTTTCCCATTATACCTTTAACTTTCATCGGTGGTTCTACATGACACCAAGTAAAACACTCCTAAATTATTAGACTACCTTCACTTTGCTTAGGTGCCTCCTTTACTTGGTGATTAAGAATTTTTTCGATTGGTCGATGTTACAATTTTTGTTTGCCATCGGACTAGTAGCGATAAGCTTTAGTCCCGTCTGACCATATAACTCTCTTCCAGTCTTGTACCGTTCAGTATTGTGAAACACATACCGCGATTTTACATGTTTGTCAAGTAATACAGGCTTTCCCGGCTTGATTGTCGATGCTAGACCGATTTGTATAAGTGCTCGTCTGGCAGTGCATACAGTGACGCCCTGGAGACTGCCTTTGGGTTCGTCTCCTTAGTCTTTCCGAGCATCTTTTCCATGACAAGAGAATCGCATGGGATAACAACCGAGATTTTTGACCTCTATTTTTAAAAGGGATACCATTTTTTCTTGTGGACCATAAGTACTCTTCTCTGAGTTGTTTTGGCAAATCCTGCAACTTTTATTGAGCTGCAGCTATTATTAGACAACAAAAAGACGTCATTTTCAATGTCTGTTTTAAAATTACCCATTGTCCTTTAAAAACTTGTGTTAAAGGTTATATCCACGCTATTTTGTTTTTTTTTTCACTTAAAACAACACTTTGAGTACTAAATAAATGACAACTAATATTTTAAAATTAACAACTGCGAGAAATTTATCGCAATAAAACTTAAAACACCGCAAGACATAAACGTGCAAAACTGGATACATTGGAGTTCCCAAATTGTTCGCCTTAAATATCCTAAGCAAAATCCGTTAACCAAGTTATTTCTTCATTATTTGATAGAATATATCCTCCTGAAAATAATATTAAGAAAGAACAGCGATGGCGTTTTTATTGCAAAATTCATGAATTCTCATTCATTATGTATCCAGTTTTACTCGCCACTGTACAAATAAATACATAATTAGTAATTCATTTAATAAATAGGTTTAACAATTGCTAATATGTACCTATAAAAGAAAAAGAAGTAGCATCTGGTTGCATTTTGCGTATTTGTATTTGTAAAAGTATCTGAATGAATTATGACTGCGAAACAAAGTACAAGGTATCGAATACCAAATACCGAATAACGAATTTGAAGTAATCCGTAGTCATTCGTTACTCAAAAGTAATCAAATTACACATCTCTAATGAAAGGGACCTACAATTTATTGCCGACTCCGAACATCGAATTGACATGCTTTGTCATGACAAATTACATTCTCGAAGGTTTGTCATTCCCCGACGAGAGGTGGTGCCGCAAAAAATGTTCGGTTAACATGGCTGGGGCTTGAACCCACTCAGCTCACACAGCAGTCGAACGAACTAACCACTGAGCCACAGCGACCACTTGTAGATTCTACTATTTTGAATAATCCGTTTTTTTCTTATCACAATACCCATTGGAACCTTCTTCAGCACTAGCGCCAACAAGCGTTGTATTTCTGCAAGCCTTAAATTCCTCAAAGTTTTCCTCAAACTTTTATCAGAACTTTTAGCAGCACTTCTATCTGGAGTCAGACAGAACTGTTTCTATTCTGTTAAATAAATCAACCATATCCTGGTCAGCCAAGCATTTGTTGCGAATTCTCATTGTAAATTTGTTCCTAAAAACATATATGTAAATACGAGTAGGTACATATATCATTACATTTTATATAGACTAATGGTTTTAAATATTATCATTTTTTAAAACAGGTACCGGAAATACTTTCCAATTCACCAACCCTTTTTATATTTTTTACAATATATTGTACATTTTACTTATGTAGTGAACCCACCAAACCAAAATATGAACAAACCATTTCCACACTTTCTACATTGTATTGCAACTCTGCATACAAAGTATTATGTTTCGAATGACACCAGAGTCAATCGTCACAAGTTTATGTCGTAGAGCATTGCACTGCCCCATTTATGCGCCATTTGAGACTGACCGAATCATTGTCGTTGCACTGATTCATACACGATCGCTGCAATGTGTATCAAGTGACACACACTACTATTCGAGTTTGATGGCACGCAACCCACTTGATATCAACATGCATTGGGATAGCTTATAGGGAATGGGTATTGGGTATTCATACATATAAGAACATCATATTCTGGAATAAAATCAGAATCAATTTGACTTTCGACTTCTCACTTTTTGGCAGACCCCTATGGCACTCGTGCCTGCCCTACGAGTTAGAAACTGATTGTTCTGGCAGAACCTCTGGCATTCGTGCTCTGCCTAGCTACTCTGTATCCAGATTAGCTTCTGTAAAGCGTACCGCACGCAATACATTGTACATTAGAGTTGAAGTGTTTTTGTACAATATTTATCTTGTACATCTTTTCAAACTAACAAAACCATGTTTTTTCACGCTATTTTTTTAAAGAGTAATAACGCATTAGTGTAAAATTAACTCTAACGGTCATTTACAAAAAAACAGAAAAAGAAGTATGTATAATTTCCCCTCTGAAAACTGTTAAAAAAATGGGCTCAACGGAACCATTGTCAGCCCATTTTTTGAGAAAAAAATGGTCGCCGTGGTTCAGTGGTTAGTGCGTTGGACTGCTGACCGAGCGTCGTGGGTTCAAGTCCCAACCATATGCACCGAACATTTTTGGCGGCACCACCTCTCGTCGGAGAATGACAAGCCTCCGGGAGTATAATCTGTCATGAAAGAGCTTCTCAATTCCCCGTCGGAGTCGGCAATAAATTGTAGGTCCCTTCCATTCATGCAAAAAATCTAACACGCACAAGATGAATGGTTGCGAGAAGCTATAACTTGGCTAATCCCGAGCTGTAGCGCCAGCTACTTATTTATCCTAAAAACTGACGGTTTTCGCAAAACGCGTTAGAACTTTGTAGGGAAAAGTCACTCAAAGTGATCCTGTTCGGTGTACAATATATTTTACAAAATCCACGAAAGGGCTAAATAGTAGTAGTAGTAATACTGGTAGAGAATTCGATGGACAAATTTAAAATATTAGGATGCAGGATGTCCTCGAAAACTATAAAAACTACGTACGTACATGGTCCGCACTCTCATTTCAATTTTTTAATGATAACGTGGGAAGTAGGTGTTAATGAAGATCATGGTGAGCGGTTTCAATATTTACTATAACAAATGGGTTGTTGCTACATATGTATGGATGTTGGGCAACTACCTTTGGGGCGTAATAAGATACAATCCTGTAAAGATCTGTAACCCCGGATGATGACCAGCCGGTTGCAGGTGCGCATACTCACCAAGCACCCATCTAACATACACACACACATACCCACCAAGCACCCATATAACATGCACACACACACTCGCCAAGCACACTCCTAACACACACTTGTCATACATACGCCTGGACGCGCACTTGCCGAGCACAGTGGCTGGGTCACAGTCGATCAGTGACAGCTGAGCTGGAAACACGTGCGGAGGCTGCTTAACTGAATAAAGAGTACACAGTATATTTTGGGAAAGTAAATTGTTGTTTTCATTTGGGTAAATCCAGCCACGGGTCATTACTTCATAAAAGAAAAAGGTATCTTCACTACTAAACAGATCTAGAAATGCCTAATTTTTACTTCCCACCTAGTAGGGGAAGTATTGTAATCGGTCCGATCAAAATTTTTCGAGATATGAGCAGGGCTTGACATTACTATACACTAGAAATCGTTTGCACCCATTTTCGAAATGATGTATGTGTATGTATGCCTACGATATCTGGAGAACGAAACAACGTAGGACCATGCGGTTTTGTTTTATTTGTCAGTGTAGAACTTAGAGCTGATTAGATTTTGAGCACAATCGGTCAGGCGGATCCTGAGGAAATTGAAGAAATATTTTTTATCAAGTTCGCGCAACAACTCTTTGTCGAACAATTGCTGGGGAAATTGAAGAAATGTTTTCTTCGACATTAAATTGATTTTCCAATTATTTTATGCAAAAATAAAAATAAATAATATAATATGTGCATACATTATAATAGGCTTTAAAAATTTTGGTTTTTAGCGGTTCTTACACGTTCAATAATAATATTATTACTTCAAAGAATTGACATCGATAATGATCATGTAATATGGATAATAATAGGCGTGGTTTTTTTAAACCTAGCCAGCCAGTAGTTGCTAGCAAAATCACATTTTATACGTAAAACAAATACAACAACCAGCTGGCTACAACTCTTGATTTTATCCCCAGTCAAAAGCAACTGGCTAGGAATTTTACGGTATCCCATGGCCAGGGGGCGCCGAAAGCGATGTTTTTTCATTTATAGCAGTGGTATCTCTGCCAAATTGTTCTGTTCTCTTGACATTTGACCGGCGTCTGAGTACGAAGATGGAAGATGTTATGATTTTATACTTCTTTTTGTAAATTATCCATCGAATAAATTCTCTAAATTATGGTTTTCACAACAAATTAAAAAAAAAACAATTTGGTTTAATACCGAATACTTTGACAAAAATCGACTGGGTTTGGCTGGCTGGCTGGGAATCGTCTAAATGAACGACTGGCTAGCTAGGTTTAAAAAAAACACGCCTTATATCATTACTTGGAATGATGAGCAGTATCAATCCGGATTCTCTGATTTCAAAGCACCAGTATTGGCCAAATTTTCATTAATAATGATCGTCTAAGTCAATCACGTCATTTATTATCCACTCAAAGAGATTTATTTCATTTCATTCGGATACCTGTGGTGCAAACTCCTCCCGTATCTCATCGTTCTGTAAACCCTCCCATCGTATACGTGTCACCAGACTTGATATACGCTTTGGTAGGACAGGTACTTTATCGTTGAGATACAATTTGCGCAACACGAGGTGATGATCAGTTAACAGTTCAGCCCCTCACAACACGAACGTCACAAACCATCCTTTTAACAGAGGCTAAAGAAGTAAGTGGACCTTGTTAATTGAGAAGAAAATTCTTTCTTTTACATTATTAGTGCCAGGAAGACATAAAATATATTCGATCAATTTTCCAAAGTTTTTAAAGGAAACTGCTTTCGTGGAAAAATGCCTAAAAATCTCTAGCCACCTTAAATCGATAGATAAATTTGGATTTTTCCACTCATTGAACTTATCACTATCGGCGTATGATTTTACATATACAACTTTGTCAAACAAATAATTTTCTGATTTAGTTTTTGAGACACAAACAAAAAGCGTTTCTCTACATTAACCCAATTAATAGCTTCTTTTAGGCAAACCCATTCAAAACAGTTTGCGTATTGGTATAATGAAGTCCATTTTTCTAAATGTTGCAGACAATTTCTATAAAAATCCTTAGTTTAGCTGTATTAAGTGCTACGTAGCTAGCATTAAGCTAATTAAATAAAAAAAAATTAAAAAGGAAAATTAAACCTAGACCGATCTTCAGCGTGCACTAGATGTTCGTCGCCGTCTGTGTTTAAGCTGGGATGAAACGTGAACAAATCAGAGGTAATGGTAATTTCCAGAACACCTGTTCAATCCACTCTGCATGTTAGTGGAGTCCCATTGAAACAGGTGGAGAATTTTAAGTATCTCGGGGTCCTATTCACGAGTGATGGAAGGAGCAATACTAAGTTATCTTGTAGGATTGGTCAGGCTGGAACAATTTTGAGACAGTTGGTCAATCTGTTATTAGAAGGGCTGAACTTGGCTTCGAAGCTAAGTTGTCGGTCTTTAGTTCAGTGTTTGTTCCGACCCTCACCCATGGTCATGAGGTTTGGGTAATGACCGAAAGAATAAGATCGCGGATACAAGCTGCCCAAATGATATTTCTTCGTTGTATTGCTGGGGTGACTCGCCGAGATCGGGTTAGGAAGACCAGAGTACGCGAGGCACTCAATGTTGAGCAGCTACTTCTTCGAACGGAGAGGTCCATACTTCGATGGTTTAGGCACGTCAAACGCATGTGCCCAACTCGGTTTCCAAGACGTGCCATGAAATGCATGCCATCGGGTAGACGTCCTCTGGGTAGGCCTAGGATGAGATGGCTGGACTAAGTCCGAAATTTCACCTCTACCCGTATGGGGATACCCCTGATGACTTGGAGGCGATGGTGGAAGATCGGCAAATGTGGAGAGTCCACTTAAGCTCCCTAAAGCCGCGACCCTCATAGGGAATAAGTGGGCCATTGGAAGATGATGATGATGATGATGATTAACAATCTGTGCACAATAGAAAAGACACAATTGGCTGTGGAAACAGTTAAAAAATGCTCATATTAAAAATGCAGTAGGAAAGCTATAATGATTGTTATTATAAAGTTAAACATAATAACACAGTACTTAAGGAAATTTATTCATCGACTAAATATTAAAATTAATGTATGTGCATATAAATTAATTTATTTTTATACTTAACTAGCTTAAAACCCGCCTGCTTTGCCAGGCATTAGAAAAAAACTTTTTTTAACAATTTGGGTAAAATTAAAAAATGCTTTTTTCAATGTTTTTGTAATTTTTTTGTTTGCCTTTCACCTTTGTACCGTAATTATCTGTTTTAAAAAAAACCAACTAAATTGGTTGAAAACTATGAGCGGTAGAAGGAAACATAATTATTTTGCCACTTAGTTTTATATATATAGACATATAGATATTTAATTTATGTTTTTATTAAAGTAATTCGCCATTCGGAGTAGGCAATAAATAGTGGGTCCCCTCCATTCTTGCGAAAAATTTAACACGCACAACAGAAATGCTTACGAGAAGCTCATCCCGAGCTGTCGCGCAATTTATTTAAATTTATTTATTACTAAATTAATGTATGGATTTGTTATTTTTTTTATTTTATTGTTACGGTTTATTGTAAACGGTGATGTTTGAAGCCAATAAATTATGTAAATACGTCACAACCTCTTCGTGTCTTAATTTTTTATTGAGCATTTTTAATCCTAAAAAAAGATTTAAAAAAAACTCGAATAAGATTTTAATTTTAAAATATTATATGTCCCGCTTTAGCCGCAAACAAATCTGGTCACTTTAGTCTAGGTTGAACCCAGGATGACCAATCATCAGCAAAAAGCAGATGACTTATACTTAAGTCTCTCAATTAAAACCTGCCCTCACCACGTGTGCTCTGTTACATCCAGTCCATATACACAATGAAAAGGAGGAGGTTACAAGACGCACCCGTGGCGAAGTGTAACGCCCACAGTGAGAGATGCTGATTTAACGCCGATCACCCGACCACAGCTCCTACAGTTGGTGTATAGAAATTGAACGGCCCTCAGAAGAAACCGTCAATCCCATATTTCAAAGTCATACTGCTTATCGCCCAACTTGTCCGGGGAGACTCAAAAGAGATATACATCTGTTATTGGAGCAATCCCTCTTATCTCCTTTAAAGACAAATTATCAAATTAAAAATACATGCAACAGTACGAATTCGTACGGCCGCATGTATTTCCATGTGACTTTTGCATTCATCCACGTAAAAAAGCCACATATTTGCATACAACCAAGTTGTCGCATGTCGCCCGTGGCTCCGTGTACTTGGAACCGTCCAAAATATGGCTAGTAGACGACATGTAAATTATATACAACCATTGTCATTGACTGTGATGTCAGAATGACGTCGGAGCCAGATGTACATTCAACCATTTCCACGTCGTGTAAAATTATGATTAATTTTTAAGCTTCAAAAAAAAATATTTTTTTAGGATCTAGTATTGACTTATTTAGATAACACCATTTATTTACAAGCAATATTATATTGTAAGATGAAAGTTAATGAAATAGGGTCATGAAACTATTGCCAAATAATATAAACTTAACCCCAATTTATTTGTTATATTTCCGATATAACATACTCGTATGTAAACAAATTGACTAACGCTTTCGACTTAGTACATATTTCCTTATTTGGGTGAATATGCATGATAGACATAATCACTATTTGCTTTTGTTTTATCCTAAGTCACACATCTTGAACATTTTCCTTAAGAGATTTGTTTGAACTAGAGACGTTATAAAGCTTCGAATGATATTGGAAATTTGGTATTTTTCAGGTGGAAAGGACTAGTTGAGTCAAATGCCGGCCCCTTTGCAATAATATTTACCTTAGCAAACAAAACGGTTATAAGATGTTGCTATTGGGTAAAGACATTATCCGGACATTACATGCCATTCATAAACACATAATACCTGTTGTTAATGTGTGCTCAGCAAATAATTATTGTTTTAGCTGGACTACCTTCTCTACATCGAATGAGGGTTGATAGTAATCTGCAAATACAATAACCACTTCCTTTGCAGTGAAAGTTAAAGATATAAATATCAATCACTACTTAAGTTCGAGTGAAACTAAAACTTATTAATAACTACATATGTATAATAGAACTGCTATCTTTCTGGCGGACCGGAAGGCCGCTAGAATTACCTGGAATTACCAAAATTAGGCTATGTGCTAGTAGCCTCTTACATCTACTAACTTAAGCCAGAGTGCCATTCGATATGTAGGATATTTTTCCCCAAGTTTTCCTACAATAAGAGATCATCTTTTTTTGAAGCTAAAACGACTGTTTCTATAATCCAATCACAGACCCAGAAGCTCTCAGGTTTCGTCTAAGCCGCAACTGATATTATTGTTACGTGACTTGTGGTCATCTACTGAGTTTTCAATAGATTACTTCAGGATAATAATTTAAGAACTGTTAACTGATACTCAGCTTTATATCCATCTCATTTTTAAAAAATGTATCTGGTAAATTTTCTTTGAACCCTTTCAATTTCTGAACCTGATATAATCGACACCAGGATTCTAATAGCGATCTGGCTAGTGATATAAATAAGGTGACCAGGAAGTGAGGATTAAACAATTGTAGAATGTATCTCTTTATAAAACCAACCATAGAGTTAGCTTTAGATATTATATAGCCAACATGATCCGAAAAGGTTAAAGTATTATACCAAGGTCCTTAACCAAAGTTCGACTTTATCGGTAAAGTAGCGATGGCTATAAAAGGAGCATCTATTATACCACTAAGACAAAGCATCAATATCAGATTCCAGCTTAATATAATCATTTACGCTGGACTCTTTTAAAAACAGCTTCAAGCCATCAGCATAACGAAGGCATTGGATATAACTTATAATGAAAGTTATGCCATTTATGAAGATAATGAAGAGTAAAGGGCCAAAATAACTTTCCTAAGAAACACCCGAGCTACACGGGAATGAGTTCGAATAAGCCGAATCAACTCCGTTAAGTAGTTTAAAATGAAAGCCAAAACATTTAAATTTTTTAACTAGGATAACGTGATCAACAGAATCAAAAGCCTTGCTAAAGTTGGTATAAACGACGTCAACCTGAGCACCTTTTTCAAAAGAATTTAAGATGAAAGAGGTAAAATGGACCCCAGGGTCTTCTTTCGTATTGTCGCTAGGTCTGGGAAGTGGCATAGGAAGTGTTCGAGATCTTCTTCTTCTTCTTCGCAGTTCCTACATGTCTCTGCCTGTGTTTGTTGAGGTTAATCCGTCCTGTGATGAGTCTCACCATCAGCCTCAATCGCTCTCTGTTTGAATCTAGAGCCTTCCTAGTGTGAAGGTTGCTTGGTTTCTTTACGAGTGATCTAGATACTTTGCACGTCGAGGGATTTGCCCAGTGATCTTCGAAAACCCTTTGCATCCTGTCGTTGGTTACTGTTTTAATTATGGTTAATGCGACTCCTACTATATTTTCAGGGGTTCGTTCTATCAGATATTATTGGCGCATTCAAGTTCACGTTTAAATATATGTGCATACTACTTAGTTATAATTCTAAAAGCTTATTTATTGTTAACTAAGAAGTTGGTTTTTTCTTTAAACTTAAAAACTGAGTTTTTTTGTTTTGTCATTATAGAAACCTAACAAATTACTTGACCAATAAATCTTAACCAAACTAATTTTAAATAAATATGTTTTTATACACATATGTATGCGTCTATATATGTATAAGTTTAAAGTGATGCTCATATATCGCTATTCTTAGGCTTTAGTTATATACATAAATAAAGCCTTCCATTATGCTTGTTAATACTACAATTAACGCGTTCACTATTGCTACCGAAAAAAGCTCACACTCTTCATCTGCAGGCTACGGCTAGTAGAACTAACCAACACACTATAGCACGATAACCAAACTTCCTTTACACTTTAGTCAACACTGTAGTATTACATTTCCTTAACTTTGCAGAATGGATTTAGTCTATCCATTGCTAAAGCAAAAAATTACTTGATGTCACGGTATTAAAACGATGGACGCACAGTGGCCCATTTAGGCAAAAATACTTACATAATTAAATTTTCGGGTAGGTCTAAAATGCAAAAGTTTGAAATTCACTGGATTAACAAATGTTTGGAGCTCTAGTAGTCGAAAAAATTACATCTTTTGGATCAATATTTTTACTTTTAGTTTTGCAGGTCACCCAAAGATTTGTTTGCCAAGGGTTTCAAAAAAAACATTTAGTTTTATGTGTTTATTTGTAAAAATCGAAAAAAAAAAAAAAAAGAGTTCGACCTTAACTCAACAGAAAAATAATCCATACTAATATTATAAATGCGAAAGTGTCTCTGTCTGCTACGTTTTCACAGCTAAACCGCTGAACCGATTTCGATGAAATTTGGTACGGAGATAGCTTAAGCCTAGGGAATGAACATAGGCTATAAATTTTCAAAATCCGCCCATTTTTCGAAAAACTCACTTTTTTGAGTAATTTTACAAGGAACTCGGAAAGACTTACTAAAGAAAACGTGTATATTAATATATTAATTTACTCTACAAATAATACTAACATTATGTATAGCCACGCTTACTTTCTAGGAGCACTTTCCTTAAAATAACTGTTTTTTGCCTATTTCCTTAGAATACCAGTTCTTACGAACACTGACTTATCAACGCCCAGCCCAAACCTTTGTACCTAGAAATCTGAAATTTTACACAGAGGTTCCCTTTATCATGTTTACAAGGAATAAGGAAGGACATTTCGAAATTCGGCTTCTACAGGGTGTTATAGATTTTATGAAAAAAAAAATTTAGATTGGATTTTGGAATTGAAATTCTAGAACAAAAATAATTAAACAGGTGAATTACCGTTTTTCAAAATGATAACTGTGTGCCAAGATACAGGGCGTTAAAGTTTGGCCGTTTGTAGTAATGCGCAACCGTAGTCAGCGCCACATATCGTTTCGTGGTCGTGTGTTGTTTTTGTTTTGTTCAGTTGAACAAGGGTAGTTTTTTCATTTTTCTTAGTTGCTGTTTTTCCTCACTCATCACGATTTCTACATACATATGTATGTTCATATATGATGGAAATATGTATTTTTGTTGTTGTCGGATTTACTTGAAACTTAGCACAAATATTCTGCAATACCTGATAAATCTGCTGTGGGCCATAATTATGGGAGAAAGTAATACAGCCGTTGCTTCCTCTACCATTACAGCTACCCGGCTTGTAGAAGACATGGCGGGTTACTCTACCTTCTCAAAGCTTCTCAACCTAAGTCATTCTGATTTTGCACATTGTAACATCTCAAACCAGAGTGACTTGGATCAGGTGCTTCGGGAAGCCAAAGTTATAGTGTATGATGAGTGTACCATTGCTCCTAGAAAGGTATTGAAGATCGTAATAGGATGCTCCGACAGGGCTTTTGGTTGGTGGCTTCATACAGACCAAGCAGTTTGTTGTCCCACGGGGGACACGACAAAAGGAGTGAAAGCCTTATATCAAAATCCTGTCATTGAGAGTTAACATACATTCATGTCCATCTTCAACATGACTTGAGGGCAAAGGAGTTTTCTAACTTATTTCCTAATATTGGTAATGGAAAGAGGAAAGAATAAATATACCAAGTAACCCTTGGTATGGCGATGTAAAGGAAAATATGATTATTTTCACTGGCAGAATATAAAACACCTCAACGTTCCTTAATTTTGAGTTCATGGCTGAGCTATTTCAGAGCTATTTTCACTCAAATAAACGACTCAGCCAACAGCATCAACAATTTTCTGCTGGGGAAGTTGCCGATTGAGAATATAAAGTATGAATCTCACCAGAAAACCCACACCACATCCTCAACTGCAAAGTTGTTGCCCAATCTAAACCCTCTAAAACTGTGCAGGTGAAGACTTTTTAGAACCACGTTATCGAAACCAGGATTTTCAGAGTCAATCAGAGAAAAACCGTCTTAATCCCTCGCATTTCTCTGATCCCGTCAGACTACCACTTTGAGTTCAAACGTCTCCAATTTTCTGTTGAGGTTTGATGAACATCACCGGGATAAACCAGGAGCTTCTCAGGCTACCCGGCGCGTCCCCAGGTGGCAGATCGGGGGTTGAGGTTGTCAAACCTACGCGGACCAAGAGTAATAAAATTCCCAAGTCAAGGTGTTTTGGAATACGTGCCGAGGACTGAATGGTGCAGGGAACTGAAATATGTGCATCGCGAACGTAACGTCCCTATGAGATACCGGGCGCCCTCTCATAGTAACCAGCCTTACACCTGCATGGGAGCTCTGCAGGTGCCGACTACTTTTCTCGCCTTACTCGTGGGAACACATATGGATAACAAAAAACAAGAAAATAATAATAACATGAATAATATAATAATAAACCAAACAAAAATGTTAACGGAGTCAGATGAGGAATCTCTACTCCGTTCACCAGTAGACATGGAGACAGAGGAGATAATTATCTCATCTCCACAAACTGCTACACTGCCCCCATCTGAAACTCCAGAAAGAAATGATGCTCAGGGACTCACTGTACCAAGCATCGCGGCCGAAGCAAACGCCGATGCTAAAAAGCCTCAGCAGAAGTATGAACACTTCACTGGGGCCCAAAAGCGTCGAATTGCCGCAATGATCAGGGACGGAATAACACCTGAGGAGGCAAGACGGATAGAAAGAGTCAGATACGCGCAAGTTCTCGCGCAAAGAGAAACAGGAAAAGCAGAACAAAAAGGACCGAAGACCAACAAACGATGCAGGTCCAATGATAGCTCGCCTATGATAGAAACGGCAAAAAAACATAGACCACACAAAGAGTCACCCAACGACACATGTGCAGGTTTGCCCAAAGGAGGAGCTAAACGTCACGAATCTGCTCCCAGACCCCACTCAGATGCGTTCCAAAGCTCAAGTGGAGGAAAAGAAAAAGATAGTACGCTGAAAAGCTCAGGTGGAGCAAAAAGTGCACAGGGGCAACCTAGCACATCAGGACTATCCTATAGGGATACAATGGCCCAATGTAAGGTCGCCATCATGCACTCCATGCATCCAGAGCATACTCTCTCGGACCAAGAGATTAAAAAAGTGAGGAAAAGCCTGCTGGAAGAGATGGACAAAGCCGACAAAAACTATCCCTCCCTCAGATTTGTGGCCACCTCAGTCCGAGACGGATGGCTGTCGATCACCTGCCACGACACAGCAACCAAAAATTGGCTCATGTCCGCGGTAGGCAGAATCAAGCCATGGCGAGATGCTAGCCTCCGAATAACTCAGGGAAGTGAGATTCCCAAGTTATTCACATGTGTGGTTTTTATTCCTGAGGCTGATAATTTAACCAAGGACGTATTCCTGGCCCGGATCGCCAAACAAAACAAGGGCGTATCCACAAAAAGCTGGCGAGTCCTCAGGATCACCAAGGAAAAAATTGGAGGCGAAACCATCACATTCGCCATCGATGAGGGCTCAAGGGTGCAAACTCTTCCTCAACTTCTCGCAGGTCCTGATTACAATAAAAGGACCATCGAGACAAGTCCAGAGTAAAGAACCTGATGCCAAAACTGAGGACAGGGCGCAAGCACATCCAAAGTTCAGTGCTCAGCAAAGACTGCTCGACGCGAGAAGGGGGAATAAAATTGGAGCTGATAAGGCCTTTGTACCCCATTTATAAAAAACTTTATTAGGAATTGGCATGTTTCAACAAAAACATCGATGTCAGACCATCGACAAATCTGCTTTGATATCCTAATAGGCTCTAAAATTTCCGAAACATATAGACAGCCAAGATCCACAGATTGGGACTTATATAGCCTAGAACTCATGGAATCTACGGCCAACTGCTATAAGAGCATCAGAGACATTGACGGCCTTGAACTTGGTTGTGAAAATCTCAATGCTGCAATTAAACTTGCCTATTATCAAGCTTGCCCAGAGAAAGAAAAATCAGGCAATCGCCCGACTCCATGGTGGAATAACAAACTCGCCAAATTTAGAGCACAAACAAGAAAGCTTTTCAATAAGGCGAAACGCGATGGAGAATGGGCTGTGTACTCTGAAACACTCACTAAATATAACCAAGAAATTAGAAGAGCTAAAAGAGAATCCTGGAAAACGTTCAGCCAAGGTCTTTCCGACACTCGAAGCAGCGCTCGTATCCACAGACTCCTATCCAAACAGCACACTAATCGAATTGGATTGATGAAAAAATCAGATGGCACTTATGTGGAAAATGGTCTACAGACGCTACAGCTCTTAGCCGAAACCCACTTCCCCAACTCCACCACCATCCCCATCTCTCCTAACAACCCTCTCCAGGTAAGGATCAACAGACCAACCAGAGAGGACTGGAAGAGAGCAAAGGAAACTTTTCGCGAAGGCAAAATAAAATGGGCCATCAACTCATTTGAACCTTTTAAAGCCCCTGGTGAAGATGGAGTTTTTTCACCACTCCTCCAAAAAGGTATATTACCTATCACCCCGCTTCTGATCAACATCTTCAGGACAAGCTATGCCTGGGGCTACATACCGAAAAGTTGGAAAGAGGTCACGGTAAAATTTATACCTAAAGCAGGTCGAAGACCTACAGACCAGCCGAAATCATACCGACCCATAAGCCTCACTTCATTTTTCCTAAAAACGATGGAAAAAATAGTTGATAGACATATCAGGGATGGTCCTCTTAAAAGGAATCCACTTCATAAAAACCAATATGCCTATCAGCCCGGAAAATCGACTACGCATGCTCTTCAGGAACTCACTACTAGGATTGACAAATCCTTAAGAGACAAAGAGATTGCGGTGGGCTGCTTCCTTGACATCGAAGGGGCTTTCGACAACACTGAACATGCCCAGATATACAGATGCATCCAAAGCACAGGAGTAGACAATACTACATGCAATTGGGTAAGAAACATGCTTACCGGCAGGAACATCAACGCCTCACTAGGCAGCGACAAAATCAGAGTCATGGCTGCGAAAGGGTGCCCCCAGGGTGGTGTCCTCTCCCCTCTGCTGTGGTCCATCGTAGTAAATGAACTGCTAAATTTGCTCAGCAATGGCGGGTTTTATGTCCAAGGATACGCTGATGACATTGCGATCCTAATCAGAGGTAAGTTCGAAGAAACAATCTCGGACCTCCTCCAGAGGGCACTCAACCTAGTTGCTGACTGGTGCAAGAAAGTTGGACTAAATGTCAACCCCAAAAAAAGCACCATAGTTGCTTTCACAAAGAGAAGGAATCTAAGCAAACTGCGAAAACCCACTCTGTTCGGTGAAGCAATAGAATTCTCAAAAGAAGTAAAATACCTGGGCGTCACCCTAGACGAAAAACTCAATTGCAACTCTCACCTCACGAAAACCATAGACAGAGCCAGGATCTCCTTATGGACCAGCAAAAGTCTCATTGGTAAGAGCTGGGGAATGAACCCAAAAATGTCGCTATGGCTCTATACAGCTATAACTAGACCAATTGTCATCTATGCAGCACCCGTATGGTGGCAGAAAACCAAACAAAGAACCACGCAAGACAGGCTCAACAAACTCCAAAGACTAGCTTGTGTGTGCATTACGGGTGCTATGAGAACAACTCC
This sequence comes from Matsumyia berberina, assembly GCA_917880715.2. Classification (NCBI taxonomy): domain Eukaryota; kingdom Metazoa; phylum Arthropoda; class Insecta; order Diptera; family Syrphidae; genus Matsumyia; species Matsumyia berberina. The sequence continues at coordinate 95,535,736 of OU862870.1, forward strand.
TACTGCAGCGCTAGAAGTTATCCTTAACCTTCCACCGCTCCATCTTCAGATACAGAAAGAAGCCATGACTAACGCATTTATGCTCATATCTGAAGATGATGCTAACTCCAAACTAGTCCATCCTGACATTACCTCAGAATTAAACAGAGATGAATTACTTGGAATTACCATCACGGACAACTGTCTACCAAGATTTAACTTCAGCAAAAACTTTAAAGTCACATTCCCAAACCGTCATAATTGGGAACAGAATAAACCCACATTTGCTAGCGATCCACATGTATGGTACACAGATGGCTCAAAAACAGATGAAGGAGTAGGAGCTGGTGTATACGGTGTTAACACAAAAACATACATCCACGCAAGTATGGACAAGTATAACTCCGTATTCCAAGCGGAAATCTTTGCCATAGAACTTTGCATCAGAGAAAATATAAACAGATCAATATCAAACAAGAACATCTATATTCTCTCTGACAGCAAAGCCGCTCTTCTAGCCATAAAGGCCTATGAAATAACATCAAAACTAGTATGGGACTGCGTACAACTGCTTACAGCATTAGCCAGCTCAAACAGAGTTCATCTCCTTTGGGTTCCAGGGCACAGCGGCCACGTAGGCAATGAAATAGCAGACTTACTAGCCAGAAAAGGATCCGCTTCAAAATTCATGATGCCAAGACCATTCTGTGGTTTACCAATTAGCACTACAAAGTGCTCCATAAAAACCTGGCTGAAAAACAAAGCTCACCATTATTGGACGAATACTGAAGGTAACAGGCAAGCCAAAATGTTCATGCCAAACATCTCCCATACCAGAACGATACAACTCCTAGAACTAAGCAGGAGTCAGGTTCGAATGGTTACAGGCTTCCTTACAGGACACTGTCTAGTCAAAAAACACCTAATGACTATGGGAATTGTACAAGACAATACATGCAGAATGTGCAACGAAGACGAAGAAACAGCAGAACACATCTTGTGTCACTGTAACTGTCTAATCAGAACACGTCATCGTCATTTAGGCAAATTTTATCTGGAAACGGAGGATATATCTGCCAGCTCACTCAAAGACATCTCTAGATTCATCTCGAATTCAGGCATCATGAGCGAGCTCTAAATGGAGGAAATCACAATAGGCCCATAGGCGGCCGCAGTGATAAGGCGACTCGATCCCACCTCTACTTACAATCTAATCTAATCTAATCTGATGAACATCAATAAGATACATAGGCAGAGTTTGAAAGTGGAAAATGTAGATCTGAGGAGTGACGGTTTCTCTCATAGCGAGCTCAGAGCCAATTCAACTCACAGCCTGGTCATTCTCGAGCCAGAAAGAAAAACCAGGAATTACGTTCAAAGGGATGCCTTAAAGAATTAATATGAGAAATTGAGAGTCTATACTTACTCATCAACGTCTTGAAACCTGGGGAAGGATGTAGGAAATAATGAGACGTTTTCCACGCGGACGTAGTCGCGGGTATCAGCTAGTTCCTATATATTTTTAAATATATGTATACTTGAGAACTCAGGTGTGGCAACTTGCGCAGAGAGATCTAATTTAATTTTTTTTTTTTCTCTCTTTCATTGGAGAAGTACAGTGCTGTGCAAAATTATAAACTCAAACTCAAATTTTCATTTTTCTTGTAATGGTTAAAAAACATTTATTTTTGGATTTGTTTCAAAATATTGTCGTACGATACCAATTCAGGAATTACGATTACGATTCGCGGAAAAAAAAATTATAACACCATAAACTCCTTCCGGCGTAAAAATCTGTGACCACAAATTTAAAATTCAATTCAAAAATATTTTTTTTTGTGAAAATGAACTCTTATTTGTTTGATCGGATAACGAAACTTTATATTTTTTTGGTTTAAAATTTGTCCCACTCTGCCGCAACGACAGAAATTATATGGTTCAAATTTTTAACCAGAGAGCCGAAAAGAGTTAAAGGGTTTTCTCTGAATTGGTATCGTAATTCCATTTTTAACGGAAATCGTACACAACTTACCATTTTCTTTAAAAAAGGATTTACACCTTTGCAGGGAAAAGGTGAACACTGTCAAGTTTGGGGAGTACGAATATGACAAGAAAACAACAGAGATATTAAAGCAAAAATATTCCGAAAAACAGCTCACACCTACTCTTCATAAAATGTTGGCTCACAGTCAAAATATATTCGAGTATCTATCGTTACTACTTGGAGAATTGTCAGAAGATGCTCAGGAAAGGCTACGAAAAATAAAGACATCAAAATACGTGCAAGGTTTCAAGAATGCTGTGGAATGAAGACCTTTTCAACATGCTTTTAGGTTGATCGAACCACTCATTTCTTCGATAAGGCATGTCAGAACCGAAAAAGATGTGAAAGCACATTTCTCCAGAAATGATAAGTTTATTAGTCATCCCCGGATGTAGACGAAAGTTATTTAAATTTATGGTCTGTTTACTTTTTTCTCCACTGTTTGGCTTAAAATGAATCACTGAAATATTTTATTATGTACTCTGATGTGCCACAAAATAAAAAAAAAAAGCTCTTAAAAAAGATTTAAAATGGTTCGTTTACTTTACTTTCGTTCACCACTGTTTTGCTCAGATTAGCTTTTAGACACCCTGTTATTACTTGAATCATGGACTTTTGAATATCTTTAAAGTAAAATATTATGTTTATCCTCTGTGGTGAGAAAGTCTTATTTCAGCAGAAGATTCTAAGACACCCTGTAAAGCATTTTTTCTCAAAATTCACTAATTTCATAGCCCTGAGAATTTTCTTTAAGCAGAAAAAAACCGTCATGATATCTTTATTCTTTTAAGAGCTATGATTTTTGCAAACAAAAAAGTCAAAATGAGCCAATGTGTGGCGGTCAAGCGCTAATTGGGTCCGATCAGGAACATCACCCTTTCCAACCGGCCAACAATTATAAATGTTATCAAAAATTATTTAATATACACAGAATAAGTTTTCGTTTAAAAGTACTGCTGCCAAGAGCCCTTTATGTGGCCACACGTTCTTATCTTCTGATGCACTTGTGTACATCACATTCGAAAACTTTTCCTTAAATCTGGAAAGTCTATTAAAAGCAATGTGTAGTCGTATGAACGCATTCTGAAATCGAAATCTTAAATTAATCTCTGGATATCCCCCCACTGGAATGGTGCAAACGGTAAGTACATATACCACTGTTGGAGTTTCATGTTTCCTGAACTATTATATTTTAAGATTAAATACTCATAAATGCTAGCCCAAAATATTTATATAGATTGCTTCAAGTATCGTACATATGTATGTGCAGATGTGACTGAAGTGGCATTTTGATTGCAAGAGATAACAAGTCCTGTTTGCAAAAAGGGGTTTTAGATTTGTATAGAGAAATCATCATCACGCATCCTTTTAAGTTTTTAAGATACATACATGTTATATTATGCATGTATACTTATCCCTCGATTTACACGATACTTGAATTATAGGGTTTCTCTTTAGCGCGGTTTTCAAATTTTTAACACGGTTTCGCTTTAGCACGGTTTTCTTCAAATTTTTGCAGAGTTTCACTCTAAAACGGTTCGTTTGCGTTTTTCCTTTTTGTAAAGAAATAAGAGAGCTGAGGCCATACAAATTTTACATCTTTGAATGTGTTATGAATATTGTAGAATGTAGAGCATCGACTTCATTTCTTTGCATTCAGTGCAACCAATCGCCATTTTTCCATACAGAAACAATTCTTGTCTCATTTTACTCGATTATTATGAACATATCTACGAATTGTCGTACATTCTTTCATTCGATTTACATGTCTTAAAGTTTAATTCAAATCCTAATTTTTTATATGGAAGCTTTATCTCGTGGTCACCGTGGGTCAGTGGTTAGTGCGTTGGATTGCTGACCGAGCGACGCACAGTGGTTCCTTTGTATGGAGCAGGCGGAAAAACCCTATAAATACGAAACTGGTAGACCGATCTTATTGAAATTATATACGTTACATAAACAGGACAAGCTGTCATCATGGTAAAAAAATGATGGCTCTAGCCCAACAATTAACGGTACTTCCCATATAACTGGTATTGAAAAAAAGTCATTGCTTATATTACAAAATTTTGCAATCCAAATTTTAAATAGTTGTCATTAAGCTAGAGCTTTGAAATTTCGCACACGTATATACGTCCAATGACAATGCAATAAGGCATACCTAATACTGTTCTAAATCCAACATGGCGGACGAACCTAAGACGGCGCATTAGGTACCTTTTCTTCACGACCCCCTTGATATGGGTATCAAATGAATGGGTTTGACGAGTAAAATACGATAAACTATGTGACATCATTCTAAACCCAATATGGCGGATGCCCTAAGATGGCGGATTACCTCTTTCGTCCCATCTTCCTTGATATAGGCATTAAACGAAAGAGTTCGATGGTTATTAATATATGTACAAAGATTGTTAAAATATGTATAAAAATCTTTTCTTCACTTCTAAAACAACTTGCGTAATTTGATCTGGTTCTGAATGTTGGTACCTCTCTGCTAAATAGGAGATCGCACAGCGATTTATATCCTATGACAAGATTAGTCATTCCTTCTTAACTTAACATTTACTCAATAAAAGCTAAAACGCAACTCGAACGATGGCTTTGTTGACCTATTATAATATAAACAACAAATTTTACGCAAAATAGTTGCGAAATTAGAAACGGTAATATCAGTTGTTGATTTCAAGTGCTGATTGCGTAACACGCATTGTTACACTTGAAAACATCTTACAGGCAAAGTGATCAAAAGCGACCTTTAGTTTTTACATGATAAATAGTGTATTACATAAGCTTAAAAATAAAACCAAATCCAAGACCTAGCAAGGCCTAGCTCGTTTTTTATGAATCAAAGAAAGTGTGAAAGACTCGCTTCAAAGGTTACTGCAGTTAAGAGCCTCGTTTGAAAGACTGATAGAAAATTTTTAAAAACGGCAATTGCACTGTTAAAGCCAAATATGCGATTGATAAAATCTGAGTTTTCTTTTATAATTACAAGTACTGCAAGTAAAGAAAATGTACCTATCAAAACTGACTAAAATCCATTAAATTTCGGAAATTGTGGAAGACGCCACTTTATTTTAACGGTATACCGGACCTGAGCTATTGAAAAAAAAAATGTGTTTTCTCTTTGTTTATATATGTAGAATCGGAAAATCAGTACTCTGCAAATAATTTAATATTCGGGGTTTTTTCCGCCTGGGATCCACTGTGCGGCGTGGGTTCAAGCCCCAGCCAGGTACACAGAATATTTTTCGCGGCACCACCTCTCTTCGGGGAACAACAAGCCTCCGGGGGTATACTCTGTCATGAAAGAGCTTCTCAATTCGCCGTTCGGAGTCGGCAATGAATTGTAGGTGCCTTCCATTCGTTCGAAAAATGTACCACACACAACATGAATAATTGCGAGAAGCTTGGTTCATCCCGAGCTGTCGCGCCAGCTATTTATTTGTTTTTTATCTCGTTTTACACGCTTTAAATTTGCACGGTTTTGTGTGGAAAAATACTCATATTGTAAAGTATTATAATAGAGAATCCACGTTCTCTGTCAGCTGTAAGAAAAAAATCGCTCTAGAGATTCTGCAGGAATTCAATCTGATCTACTGTTGCATCTACACTCAAACCAGATAAGATATTTTGCTTTGATCGTGAAATATAAACCATAATCACACAACCTGCATTCCTTTGTCTGCACGCTTCTTATCTGTGTCCACAATAGAGAAAAAATAGTACTACATTCTACATGTATATATGTAGAGTCTTATCGAACTAAAGATTGTGTCTATGTCCGATAATTCAACTTCATCACTTTAAATGCTAATTTATCTAAATAAACTTTTATTTAATTTTTAAACTGAGTTTGGGGGACGGCCTTCAAGCTCCGAACAATATATGTACGTATGTAAGTATGTACATATGTACTCGACATTCAGCCATATTTAAACGAGTCAAACTTAATAAGCTTAGATACTTTGAAATTCATAAGTGCATATGCGGGATTCATTGAACGAACTATTGGCTCATCACAAAATCCAAGAGCAATCAGCATCAAATACCAGAACATCACTTCAAATATTTAAACGTATCACATGTCGAATATCCGTTAAATGTCATTCTGTTTAATTTAAAAGCGTTTGTAGTACAAAATATGTAAGTATCAGAGCACTCTACACTGTAACCAAAGTTAATCACAAGTCAGTTGTAGCCCACCACCCCCACTAATGACCGGTTTCGAGGGTATTTTGCGTTCAGTACCCTATTGTACTTGCGACAAGAAAATAACATTACCGGCGCCATTCAACGAGCCCTTTAATGACTCTAAATTCTCCCCTTTTCCCCGTCGAGTACGTTATTTGTTTGCCCGGCGTTGCAACAGACTGACCAAACAACAAATCAGAAGCAGCTAAACAATATGCTGGCAGATTAACGATGCAAAATCGTTAAAATTAATGTTTAGCACTATTTTATGATACCTAGGACAGCACTTTTGCTAGTCTCTATTATGACGACGGCGATGATGTTGAATTATATTCGTGTACCCGGTTATCATCGCCGCTACGACCACTGCTAACGCCTTTATGAGAAGTGCTTTGACCATGTACGTATACATTTGTATATCATTCTTTTAATACCAGCACTACCACTGAAATGGGTGGCCACACTTTCATCAACGCGCGAACAGACTGGGTTTGTCGATTATATTTACAACATAGCCCCCGTAAATCGCTAACGAATATCAACGGCATAACCCGATTTTCGTTTTACCCTCCAAGAGACATTAATAGCTCTGTTACTGTGACGTCGTTTTTGGGCTTGAGTGTGGGGAATGAAGTTTAGCGGTGATTCTAGTGATAAGATAAATATTTGTTTGTTTGCTACTAAACGCACGCACTAGGTCAGACTTTAATAAGAATTCAAGTGCAGCAACCCATATACATACATATGTAGGTATGTATGCATTGTATGTCGCTTACAAGTGATTGCAGGTTTATGATGAGTTGATAATGAAAAATGTGTGTAATGTAATCCAAAGACACTAATGCATTCGACTTGTGTATATGCCATATGTTCGCAATTGCAACATTAGGTCAACCTTATGTTATGAGAAGACCTGGACATCCACCACTCCTCTAGCTTTCCAACCCGATATCACAGCAATCAATCAAGCCGCTGCTTAGCGGAAGGTTAACCTAATATCACGCACAGATATTGCAACCTACATCGACAGTCAGGCTCCTCGTAACTAACAAAATAAAATCTAGGGCAGTGGTGGACTGCCGCGTGTCTCTAAAGATTGGTAACCAGTATAATCTTACGTTCACTTGGGTCGCTGGTCACTGCGGCATTCGAGGGAACTGCGCGGCTGAGGATTTGTCGTATATTAAAAACCTAACGTTAATAGCAACACCTCGATCATTGCAGCAATGCCAGTCTGATCTGGCATGGTCTGGATCTGAAAAGATCCAAACCATAAATACGACTCAAAAGAAACCAACTTTCAACTAACCAACATCTTCACAACGCACCGCGTCCTGGGCAGACATGCTCTACGCTTGGGTGTAGCATGCAACGATTTCTGCAAGAGCTGTAGAGACGAGAAGGAGGAATAGTCTACAGTACACTTCCTCTGCACGTGTCCCGCCCTTGCCAGTATCTAAATGATCTGAACTCCACCAACACGATCGATCTAAACAGCTACGTTAGGAAATCAAAACGGTTTTAGGAATAAACTGGGGTCCAACCCCAGTACTCAATAGTACTCGTATCACAATGGACCTACTTTTTTGGTTTAAGTGTACCTCTTCGTGAAGGACCACTCTAACTAACTAACTTACTTACTTACTTAAAGTGGCGCTACAGTCCGGGGTGTACCTGGGCCTCAACCAACAAGCATCTCCAGTCAGTTCGATTTTTAGCCAACTGCCTGCAGTTTGGCACGCCAAATTGATTTAGGTTCCCTTTCATTTGCGCGCGCCATATGAGTCGCCGTCTTCCTTTACTGCGCTGTCCCCCGGATGTGGATTCGAACATTTGCCGAGGCGGAGCATTGGTGCCCATCCCCTCTATATAACTCCGACACCTGAGTCGTTGGACGTTCACTCTTCTCGCTACGTAATTGTCGATGTATAACCCGTATAGTTCGTCATTGTATCTCCTCCACGTCATGCATACGGGACCGAAAATGTCCCGAAGAATTTTCGCCTAAAAAAAAACTAAGAACAACCTAATCCGCTTTTGACTGACTGGAGTGATTAGGGTCTTATAAAGGGTCACTTCATTTGTTCGAGAGAGGGCTTTGCTACTCAATTGCCTTCTTAGCCTAAAGAAACAGCGATTGGCAAGAGTTATTCTCAGCGCTGGTGTCGTTATCTGAACGATGTTAAAGAAATCGCCTGACAATGCGTCGCCTTGTCTAAGACATTTTTTACAATAACATCAAAGGTTTCGGTGAGGTCTTTATCGACCTTGATGGAGCAGCGTGCATTCTCCATCGATATTCTGTACAAACGGTAGAGTTTCGCAGGGATGCCAAAACTAGATATGGCTTTTTATAGCTCGTAGCTATAGATGCTGTCACACGCGGCCTTAAAATCGATAAAATGGTGGTGGATATCGATTTGAAGTTTCTGCGGTTTTCTCCAAGAGGTGACGTGAAATAGCGCCACATGGATGAAGATACGAAATAAGGCCACATGGATGAAGATATCCTTGGCTGATTCTAGCGAAAAATTCTTCGAAAGATATTCTGTTCCCTATGCGTTGACGGGCTTTGGAGGAGAAGATTTAGTCACGAACTATACAGCGGCATCGCCCTAGTCGGCTCAGATGGCTGAGGCATGTAGAGCGAATGGACACTAACGCTCCGGCACGCAGAGTCTTCGAATCGAACCCGGTGGGACAACGCAGTAGAGGAAGACGTCACCTAAGGTGGAGCGCACAAGTAACTTGGCGTGCGCAACTGGAGGCAGTGAGATAAGGACCGGGCTAACTGGAGAGGCTTGTTGGTTGAGACCCGGGTTCACCCCGAACTGTAGCGCCACCTAAGTATGTAAGTAAGTAAGACCACATAAGTTATGTGGTCTTATTTCAATGACTATTGCGAAATAAAGCCTCCCGGGCCTTATTTCGTTTTTGGACATTATTGAAGATTTCAAACCAATTTAAAAAAAATAATAAGGTGAAAAGTCTTTCCAAGTAATAAGACGATACTACATGTATGTAAGTCCAAAATACATAAACAGTGGCATATAAATACAACCTGCAACCCCCCTGTTTGGGATCAATGTAGGATTTGGAGTAAGTGCGAAGTCGGGTACATTCAAAGTTCATTTAATTGCATGCAAACACTGTGGAACAGCATTTGTATAACAAACCGTGCGAAATATACGAAAGTAACTTTGCATATACCCAACTTCGCACCTACTCCCAATCCTACGTCCGAATACAGATATCCCAAGCACCACGACAAAGAAGAATCTCTGTGAGAAGATACAACGTCGACAGGCTGCAATCGCAAGAGACTGACAGAATATTCGCCGAACGCGAACGAGACCTATGCCGCCAGCATCAAATGCCGAAGACCAGTGGCAACGCTGCCAACAAGCCATCAGAAACGACACAACTGATGTGCTGGGTTTCACATGACTGCCACCCCGAAATCCCTGGTTTGACGAAGAATGCCGGCAAGTGCATGCAGTCAAACAAGAAGCATATAAAGCGACGCTGCAGAGAAGAAAGGGAGTAGGAAACAAAAGAGACAGGAAGAACATCGACTTCTGCAAAAAAAAAAAAGAGCATGAGAAGCGAGCAATCGAGGATATTGAGAGGTTATACTTCAGGAATTACTTACGAAAGTTTTATCGAAAGGTAAAAAATAAAAAGTAACGACGACGAAAACCAACATCCCGCTATAACGCAGAAGGAACGGTTCATTCTGCCTAACAGCGGAATTTTATTCGTCGTCAACGTTAAACAGTCTGCAGAAATAGTTCTTCCATGTCTTCAGCATCGACGCGATTCTACTACGATATTCCCTTGTTCATCCTTGCAGGCTTCAGTTCGGGTTCTGTAGCCTTGACAGGTTTTTTTTACCGTTTGATAAAACTTCCGAACCTCATTCCTGCAGTAACATCCCTCTATTTCCTCGATTGCGCGCTTCTCGTGCCCTTTCGTAGAAGCCGGTGTTCGTCTCTCCTCTTCTGCTCATAGAGCTGGCGAACACCTCTAATCGGGCAGTTATCCCGCCGCACAATCCAAAACCTGACGGACCAGTTCCAATGTAGAGAAGCCCGGTTTAACTGATGTCAGTAATCCACTTCGGAGATGCAAGCGCTACCGTTGGCCCTTTTCGTGAAAACTCAGTATTCTATTCGGTGGGAAAAGAGTATAATAGGCGTGCTTTTTCGGTATTCTCTATAGGCTAAAAAAAATGGGCAAAAAAAATACCTACGGCGAACCACCAACCTTTAATAGGAAAGCATTTTGGAACATAGCCAAAGAATCTACTTCCGTTACCAAATTGTACTAAAATCTACTCTATCAGCTGATTTTGACATTCCCGCTCTTTCTTTACATTTTGCTCTGTTGCCAAACAATTTTCACGATTATTTTATCTAAACCTACTTTTTTATTTCAACACCGGCAATGGCTGCTTTGCAGTGTCCTTCAAGTCCGACATACCACACAAGTGTGGAAAAGAAATTACTTTCACGGAATGCTGCTAGGCAATATAAATTTGGTTCACCCAAACTGCGGGATTTGCTAAGAGAGGTAGTGATTTTTGAAATTGTTCAAATCTGATTATTTAGCATTGTACATATACAGAAATGCAGGACCCGGGTTCGAGAAGCTCGTCAGGCTAGTTTCGATGGCGTCCGAAACACAAGCAAAATCGGAGAAAATGTAAGTTCGACTTAAAGGTTTTAAAGACGTACCTAAGTGAAATCCTTATCTTAGAGCCTAGTAGGTAAAATTCTACGCCAAGAATTAGCTGACTTAGAATCTGATCTCAGCCTTCAAGAACATATCTACAAGGAACTGATTGGTGAAATGAATATGTGGTATATAGAGCAATTGGAGGAGGAAGAGAACTATCTGATTGAGGTTGGCGATTCCGATGTTGTCTTTTGTCCAGTGTGCCAAAAAGCTGCAATTACGCAATCTGTTGACCAACAGATGATTTGCCAATGTGGAGTTTCGTACGTTAATTTATTACCAGTTCTATTGGTATTCTAATCTCGTTCTTTAGTTTTAACTTTAGCGGCAGTCTTGATAAACTTTATGGGGCGCTACAAAGTGTTATTTGCCAGCACGAAAATGAATGCAGTCAGTTATTAAATTTTTTCGTCGAGCAAAATTCAAACGGAATGCAGAAGAATCTTAATGCAATCTGTGAAGATTGCGACTACTTTAAGTGTCTGACTTGAGGCCTTGTGCACATTCCTTATGTTCTTGTTTTTGTTTGTTACGATTCTATATTGTCTATTCCTTGATGTTAAATAAAAAAAATATTAAAAAAGAGCATAGTAAGTTTTTACATAGGTACCTACATTTCAATTTTAAATAATTTCCCTTCCTAGATCCCTCATAGAGAACGTTTTTCCCCAAGTACTTAAAATGTTTCTCAAATTACTTCGCACTGCATTTTACATTTCCGTAATGTTGAAATAAAAAATTTACAACTAAGGTTTTTGCCACTGTAAATAGATGGTGAAAACTTCATGTCTGTAACTGAAGACTTCCTTTGGAAAAAATAAATGTTTGATCCTCAATAACTCCTAAACTAAGCGACTTACATATATACATTTTTTTGCTTCATACTTTGTGCTTATTTTATCGAGATCTACAAAATGGGGTTTTCAAACCTTGACGCCTCGGAAACCGTAGAATCCCCGAAAGGCGAAATGAAAAGCTTTTTCATAACAAATTATAGATCTTAATCGTCGTACTAAATTTATGTATTTATATGTATTTATTATGTATTTCTAATTTTTTTAAAATATGGTTATTACTGTGCAAATTAAGAAGATTTAATTTTTATCTTAATTCGACTTAAGCGGTTATTGTTTGTGGCCACAGAAGTTTACATCAACTGCAGAAAGTAGAAATTATATTTCACATTTTATTGTAAGTCTGCTAGCAAAGCATGACAAGAAAAAGACTTAAAGGGCCGAACAGAATGTGCATCTGCTACTGAGTCTTCCAGCGCTATCAAAACGTTGTCGCACGGCTTGCAGCTATAGCAAACAGAATGATAGAAAATTTGCATCTAAGCAGTGTTTTGTGTTTTTCCTTCTCAGAAATATTTTTATTGTTTACAAGTTTGTTATTTGTAAGAAATGGGCGAACAAGAAAAAAACGCTTTCATCATTTGTGTTGTGCATATATGTTACTAAAGAAAACCCGGATGGTGGGTTCAATCCCATCTTCAATTTTTGATCAAGTTTCAAACACCTAAAAGAGCAAATTCTAAATTGTTCAGTAATCCATTTTGGCCCTTTTTTTAAAATTCTTATAATTTCTATCTGAGAAATCGGAAGAATCTCATTTTGCCGCACAACCTCTTTAAATTATTCGACATCTACATATATTAGCGAACTAGAGCTTTTGCGTACAAAATTATAAACCTAAAATTTGCATCGGCGCAATTGTTGAAACATTTTCAACTTCACGATGCTTACACTTAACCTTCTGACGGCTAGCCACTCAGACTCAGACGCAGATGCACATTCTGTTCATTCCTTGAGTGCTACAAAAGTTTAACTTTCGCCTTCGATTCTTGAGAACGAAAGAACGTAGGATCATGTGGATTTTTTTGTTTTATTTGTCAGCGTGAAACTTAGAGTTGATAAGATTTTGAGCATAATCGGTCTAGCGGATGCTGACGAAATTGAAACAACAACTCTTTGTGGAACAATTGCTGCGGAAATTAAAAAAATGTTTTCTTTGTCATTAAATTGATTATCCAAATATTTTATGCAAAAAAAATATAAAAATAAATAATATTAATTGGGAAGTATAGGAACTGGCTCTCCAGTCGATTTTTTTTTTTTTCAAGGAACTGACCAACGAAGTACTAAGGGCCCTGTGAACAAGAACAAAGTTACTTTACACAGGAAGCTTGACGCCCTTGGGCTAGAAAATAAATAGAGATGAAAAGTGAGAAACTATTAATCAATAAAAAAACAATTTGCTTATTTTTAAAGAAGAAAAAAATATTATTGTTACTGCTTATACTTATTTATTACTTATTAAATAGTAAAATGAATCTACAATTTAATTACAATGAACGGCGTAAGAGGAAATTCAGTTTTAAAATTTAGTAAATTTTTTTAAATTTTAATAAAAAAAATCCAACACATCTTAAATGATTGAATCTAGTACAATTTCGGCCTTATAATTCGAACACACCCCAAGCAAAATGGCGATGTACTAAAATGTAGGTCTACCAACATGACTACCAACTTCCTTCTGCCTTTTCCTTTTCTCTTACAACGTGCAAAGTGACAAGTTAAGGTGAGCGTTTTAATGCGATATTTTGATGATTTTCAGTGTTTTCTCGTGTACAATTTAATACAACGAAATGGTTTAATTATAGAATGACTGTCGCAGACAAAAAAAAGTCCAGCACCCCAGCCAAAAAGCTTCCGGCTGTCCCGGAATCTAAATTAAAATTCGCCAAGAAGCGCATCAGCCGTCGAGCCATCCTCACCAAGAGGAAGGTGAAGCGCAGCGCAGTCATTGCCCTGAGGAAGCGTGAAAACCTTGTTCGCGCAGAAAAGTATTCTCATGAATATGCAAAGGCGGACCGCAGGGAAATCAAGATGAGGCGTCTTGCCAAATCAAGAGGTCAATACTATGTTCCAGCCGAAAGTCGTTTGGCTTTTGTGATCCGTATTCGTGGGTATGTTTATACAAAGTGAAGCGTGCATAATGTATGAGAGACAGTATCCATTATAAAACCGTTTAAAATATAAATAAACCTCCTCCTCAACTGTCATACAAATGCTTCGCCAACAAACTGAATTCTTATTAAAGATTTAATTAATTTTATTTATCTTCCAACAGTATCAACAAAGTTGCACCAAAGGTACGCAAGGTCCTCCAATTGTTCCGTTTGCGTCAAATCAACAACGGAGTTTTTATCAAGTTGAACAAGGCCACCATTAATATGCTTCGTATCTGTGAGCCATACATTACCTGGGGATACCCTAACCTGAAGTCTGTTAGTGAATTGATCTACAAGCGTGGATTTGTCAAGCACAGCAAACAGCGCATCCCCATCACAGATAACTTTGTTATTGAACGTAAAATGCGCAAGAAGTACAATATCCAGTGCGTTGAGGATTTGATTCATGAGATCTTCACGGTTGGCAACAACTTTAAGTATGCATCCAACTTCTTGTGGCCCTTTAAGCTAAACACACCAACTGGTGGATGGCGCAAGAAGAACAACCATTACGTTGAGGGTGGTGACTTCGGTAACCGTGAAGCCAAGATCAACGCGCTCCTCAGAAGGATGGTATAAAAGATTTTAAATGAGGATAATTTTTATTTACAATAAAACCGTAAAAAGAAAATAACTGGAACTTTTAGTTGATTGCGATTTCATTTCACCTTGGTCCTGGAAGTGGTCAGCTTAGTAGTTCACGAGAACTTGGTCTTAGGTTTGGTGTGGGGCATGGAAATAGCTTGAGATCCCACCTCTGTCTAAATCTGGTTTCCTGTCTTCAAATATGTTTGACAGTTGGTTGGCTGAAACTCGTGTTCGATATACATATGTACAGTGGGCACCGCTTATTTGGGAAACGAAGTGACGACCAAGTGAAAAACGCTTTTCGTTTTTGGTTTTTTTTTTTTTTTTTTTTTTTTTAATTTTTCCCAGTTAAGCGGCCGTCCCGACTATCCAGCGTCCCAATAACGCGGGATCCACTAACTATAAAGATGTGTTTGATGTTCTACATTGTATTAAGATGTCGTTAGACCAATGCTTTGCGGCAATCCCACGGCGCAGCCCTGGCGAGGAACGGTTCGAATTGGGCGACTTAAAGATAAGTCATCTACTTTTCGCTAAATACTTTGTCATCCTGGGTTCCATCCAGATCGAACTTCAGCGCGCACTAGATAAATTCGTTACGGTCTGTGTTGAAGCTGCGATGAGGGTTAACGTGAACAAATCAGAGGTAATGGTCATTTCTCGAATGCCTGGAGGACCGAATTTGGCATAGAAGCTAAGCTATCAGTCTTTAATTCAGTGTTTGTTCCGACCTTCACCTATGGTCTTGAGATTTGGGTAATGAACGAAAGAATAAGATCGCGAATACAAGTTGTCGAAGCGAGATTTCTTTCCTGTATTGTTGGGGTGACGCCAAGATCGGGTTAGGAACATCGGAATACGCGAGGGACTCAATGTCAAGCAGCTACTTCTTCGAACGGACAGGTCCATACCTCGATGGTTTGGGCACGTTATAAGCACTAGGCTTGCAAGACGTGCTATGCAATCCGTGCCATCAGTTAGGCGTACACTAGGTAGGCCCAGGAATTTCATTTCAGTAGTGAATAAATAAAGAATAATAAAACAAAAACAATTAAAAAATAGAAAAAGAAAAACCCACTCTCGCGGGGTCTACAACTCACCTCAGGGAGGAAGTGCAGTGGAAAAAAAAAGTAATAGTGCAAGCGCCGACCAACAGCGCCGGGTCTCCCCCATTGCCACTCCCATTTTTTCGCTGTTGTGCGTTTGTCCTTATCGCTTGTGTTGTTGCCGATTTTCTTCTTTAAGGGATTAGGTGGGTTTCAAAATTTCAAAAAATGTTTTTTTTCTTTTTTTTAGCTTATTAAATAGTACAATATGTCTAGAATATTCTCTATTATTATATTTTAAATCGATCAGAGTAAAATTCTAAGAGATAGACCCTTCCGAAGTTCCACCCTTCAGGCCAAGTCAGACTGGCGCGTCGCACTTCAATCACGTTTTTCTCGAAACACTGTTTTCGAAATCGGTAGTCACGATTTCTCAAAACGTTATGAACCGATCTTGTTGAAATTTTGCACACTTCTTCAAAATAGCATAATCTAGAACCTGAACGAAGGATTTTTATTTTTTTTATCACAACTTATTTTATGAGGCAATATGCAGTGAAAATTTGATAAAAAAATGCGTTTTTTTGTTCAGAACTCCGCCAAGTTCAAGTTCAAGCATAATATATCTACTAACACAAAAAAATTGGTTTTTCAATTTCGGTTGAACCAGTCATGAAATATCCTGACTACGCCGGAAGAACTTTTTTTTTCAAGTTAAAGGAAAATGAGGTCCCAATGGCTGAATTTTCCAAATTTTTAAATAAAAATTTCACAAATTACTTGTTAAATATGTATCTTTGATATGGTAGATTGGTTGAATGAAATATTTCATCCAAAATATTTAAAAAAAAAAAATCAGTAAAAATACGCCTTTTTGAGCCCTCGAAACCCACCTAACCCCTTAAGTATTAAATGTAATGTAGCAGGATTGAGCAACAAATTACTTTTTAAAGATTTTTTTAAATACATAATTAATTTTGATATTTCTACTTTATTTGAAACTTTTGTGAAACGAAATATGTAACGATTCGAAAACCTCTTCAAACATCATAAACTTCTGTGGATACCGGCAGAAAGATTATCCATATATACAAAGGCCAGCTGGGGGATGCGTATATGGCATAAAAAAGTGGCTAGATAACATAGTTGGTTGTCGTTTTGTAAAGGCACTCAAGAGAGATTTAATTGATATTTTGATCGAAAAACGAAGAATGTACATAATACCAGTCTATATCAACTACAACAAATAGATGGAAGATTTCACCAGTCTGTATATCTTCTTATTGAAATCTAATAGGAAAGATGTAATGGTAATTGGAGATTTTAATGGAAGGGTGGGTACCACCCAAATACACAACATAGAGCCAGAGACCTTAACAGGAGCGATCAATGAAGTGAGGGTTGCAACAGATGAAAGAATCGATGGAAACGGGAAAAACTGATTGAAATGTGGGAATCTACTTGTCTGACGCTATTAAACGGGCGTTCCAAAGGCCATTTACGTTTATAAGGGACACCGCGTGCTCAACAATCGATTATCGCTTTCAAAGAGGAAAGCTTGGAAAGGTACAAAGCGAGTCTGGATCGGGAAACAAGTGCGAGATATCCTAACACAGATATCCTAACAGCTTGCATATCGAACTCAGCAAGACCTCTACAATCAAGAGCAAGAGGAAAAGGAAAACAGCCTTGGTTTGACTGGGAGTGTGAGGCAGCCAGGAAAAAATTATTCGCCTTTTTACGACTGCTAAGAAGCGTAGGCACAATTTACGCAAAGCACATGTACCGGGAGACCAACAAAACATATAAAAGCAACTGTGCACAAAAATAGAAAATATATGCTCGTAATCTCTTAAAAATAAAAAATAAAGAACAGCAGATGGTCAAAACGCTTAACGGTGCATTTTTTTTTTTTTTTTTTTTCATTTCATTTCATTTATTTCGTTTGAAAATGGTTGTACATTAAGATGAGATCTTTTATAGTACTTAGTTTTTGCAAAGGGTACTCAAGTTGAAGCGGCTACTTTATCAGAATACTTCGAAAAGTTGCTGAGTCCAGCTCCAAATCAGCATAAAGTGCAATACGCAAGGCCGATTGTTGAGGTAGCATCTCTAGACCTACCCATAATACTCCAGGATGTTATCAGGGTCATAAATCGATGTGCTGCAAACAAAGCCCCAGGTGAAGACCGTATCCTTATCAATTTTTCAAAAATGCGACGGAAGACTTCCTGCAATAACTTACAAGTAAATTCAATTTTATATTCGCATTTTTAAATGCGGTCACCAAAATATTTACGGGTATTATTTTGTAGCGCTTAACAGACTGGATAAGTGAATATGAACTACTTAGCGAATTTCTAGCTAGATTTTAATGCGGCCTTTGACTCCACGATAGTCGAGCACTGTTCTTCAAACTGAGCAACTTGGGAGTTTCAACAATAGTGCTTAAAATTCTGCAAAAGCTTTACAAGGAAAAAACATTACCGCGGTCTGGGACGGAAACATCCTGTCCAACTAGTTCCAATCAAAACCCGGGGTAAAGCAAAGGTGCCTTTTGATCCCACTCTTTTTTTTTTAATCTTCCTAGACGACTTGGATCCGTATATCCCAGGAGGAATAACGTTTGCCGGTCTTACTATAAAACTTTTGCTCTATGTCTTCTTTGTTATATTAGCAGATACCCCAAACACGCTGCAGATAATGATCAATAGACTTCAACAATACTGCAATCTTTCGAATCTACAATTAAACACAAATAAATGTAAACGGAACGGGACGCTTTGCAAGGGATGAAAAATGGACCTGGCAGGACGAGGAACTAGAAAACGTAAAACAATACAAATACCTCGGAGTCCTGATTACCCCTTAGTTATCATTTAAGACGCACGTCCAAGAGAAGCTAAAAGAGTCCAAAAGGGCAATAAACTGCAGCTGGAAAGGTGTCTTAAGTAATAGGAATATAGAACCGAGTGCTAAGTATAAGATTTTCGAAGCCACCGTGAGGTCAATCATGCTACGCAGCGCAGGTTTGGGGTATCTTCCAGTTCGATGAGGTGGAAAGAGTACTGAGACACTTAATTAAAAAAATATTCAGGGTGTCAGAAAATACCCCGAACTATATGCTGCATTTAGAACCAGGCTTACCACCTTTGTACATACATACACTGAAATCACACTTCCTATACATATTAAAAATCATGATACAACCAAGCCATCGTATTCCAAATAAAATTGCCATGTATCTTAAAGATAGAAGGCTGGGACTTGAACACAGTGTTCTCTTGTTCCTGGAAAGTGAAGATGCCTTGAGTAGTGCTCTACAGGAGCTATTAGTGAGGATCGAAGGAGGCACACGTGAAGCATTCAGAAGACAAAGCCAGACAAGAAACACTTATAAAGCACTACAGCATGACCTTGGCGAAAAAAAAAACTACTTCCACGACAGCCTTGGATGTCATCTCAACAATATTTAAAGCAAGGGGCGAACTATTACACCTGAATTACATGACACAAGACCTCCATCATTTTATTGAAATCTGCCCTATACTCGGCGAAATCAGAAGATCCTGATGGGGGAAAAACGCACTCACGTCGGAAGAAATCCTTAGCGTCCTAAACGGTGAGAACTGGACTGTTCTATATAAGTATCTAAAACCTGCTCTAAAATACCGGCAACAAATAATCAATAAAGCTTTCTAAATGAATTTAAATAATCAAATTGTATTTAGTATAATTAGCTACGAGCTTTATACCATTCCGATTAAAACTTTCTCTTCCGGCTGACGGCAAAAGCCAATGCTTAATGCTAATAAAATCACTATTACTATTTAATTTTAATTTAATTTAATTTTTTTAATTTTAATGGTTTTATTAGTTTGAAAAAAACTCTTAATACTAATTACAGTGTACATATTTAAATAATATTGTTTTTTAATAAGAAATTAAGTCTAGTTTTAAATACATTTAGGCTTGAGAGATTCTTAATGTCATTTGGTAGGAGGTTAAACAACTGTAGACCTTTATACAGCAGGTTGTTTTGGGTGTCTGCTCTTCTATATAGAGGTAGCCTAAAGTCGCCGATGTTCCGTAGATTATACCTGTTGTTTGTTATATAAGCCACATTGTTCTGTAAATATTCGGGATACATATCTTGTTTTATTTTAAAAATCATAACCAGCACGTTGAGTTTTAGCCGTTGGGTAACACTTAACCATCCTAAGGATTGTAGCATAATTGTTATTGGGGTTTGTCGGTCACACTTTAAAATCGTTCTCATAGCTCTGTTTTGGAGAATCTGAAGTTTTCTTTGGTTTGTAAGGGAACACATGTATATGATGGAAGAACAATAATTAAAATGAGGTAAAATAATTGTATTATAGATAGTTTGGGCACAGCTTATTGACACATTGTTTCTAATTCTTCGCAGAAAGCCTATCTTTTTCGAAATTTTCGCGCACAGTATTTGTAAATGGGAATCAAATTTTAGTTTATTGTCGATGAGCACACCTAGATATTTCACTTCGCTAACGCATTCTATGAGTCCACCACTTATTGTAATGTTCAAATTTAAATCGTTTCCATTGATACACATACATTTAGTTTTTTCGACATTAATCTTGAGTTTATTTTTACATAGCCAATTATTCACTTTGTCAATTTCTTCCTGGATAATAGTCTTACTAACACTGATATCTCTCCCACTCAGGTATATAAGGGTGTCATCTGCAAACAGACAGATCTTAGAATGACATAGGGAATCTCTGCAATCATTTATATAGAGTAAAAACAGTAATACACCCAAGATCGAGCCTTGTGGTACACCAATGGGTATTTGCAAGGGGTCTGAATAAGTATCTTTTACTCTTACTCTTTGTGTTCTACCAGACAAGTAGCTTTTAAACCATTTTAATTCTTTATCACAAATACCATATTTATACAGTTTACTTGCCAGAATTTTCCTATCTATGGTTTCAAATGCTCGTTTGAGGTCCAAGAAAACAGCTAATACAACATTTCCTTTCTCGATTTCTTTTTTCCATTCGTTTATGACCCAGGTAAGAGAAGTTTCACAAGAATGACCGCGCCTAAAACCTGACTGTTCTACACACAAAATTGTTTGTTCCTCCACAAAACGAGACAACTGTTTATACACTACGGATTCCAATATTTTTTCATAGGTGGGGTTGTGAGTAAAGATCTTGTTGGTGGGCCAAAACATGTCGTTTGGGCATAACACCTGCGACAATTTAACTCAGCTTGGGAATGAGCCATCACGTATAGGTACCTGACTGGACTTGTTCCTTACCTCCCACTCCGATAAATGCACTAATGAGGTATTACCGCCTCTAGGCTAATCAGACCGCAGGTCATAAACAGCCAATTTCCCGTACTCAGACCACTTAGTTAGTGAACAAATTCCTATGAGGAAAGTTTCGCGCTAGGGGAAAGCCATTTGGGAAGGCCTTGGTTTGAGCTTTTATATTCCTAACAGAATGAAAAGTACCAAACCCAAAGAAAAAGCCTGGTTTGATTTGACCTGCAGAGAGGCCCCCAATGTGAAAAATGTAATTTTTCGGTCTAACAAAGCCAATCCATCTGAGGAAAGCCGAAAAAAGTTTAAACAAGTGAGAAAGGACTGCAATGTTCATATTGGACGTGTCAAATCCTTACACGACCTAAAATTGACGCAAGAAATAAAAAATACCGTCCCAAGGGTAGTAAAAAATGTTGATCATTCATCAAAAAAATGAAGAATTCTGCTCGTCATCAATGGGCGCGTTCCATTTCTCAGATATCTGAAATTTCAGATGAACGGAGCATAATGATTGGACGAGAGCCTGTCACGTGGCAGAAAAACAAGACAACTTTTTTGAGGTCGGCGACTGGATTGTTAGTCTAAAAAATTTTTGTCTTACTTCTCTGTGAGTTGAAAAGTATCATAAACAGCTGATATTTCAAAAAACATCTTAAGGGTCTCTAATGAGTAATTATTAT
Source organism: Matsumyia berberina (assembly GCA_917880715.2). Taxonomy (NCBI): domain Eukaryota; kingdom Metazoa; phylum Arthropoda; class Insecta; order Diptera; family Syrphidae; genus Matsumyia; species Matsumyia berberina. The sequence continues at coordinate 95,557,337 of OU862870.1, forward strand.
GCACACAGTTACATTTCATACGCAAATTCGATGGGAAAGCAGAAAGTAAAAATGCAATTTTTGCATAAATGTCAATCAGCTGTTATCTTGTTTTTCAGTCAAGAAACTGCGTTCCATATTCTAGTCTATCTGAAATTTCAGATATCTGAGAAATTTGAAATTTGAAATATCAGCTGTTTATGACACTTTTCAACTGACGGAGAAGTAAGACAAACATTTTTAGACTAACAATCCAGTCGCCGACCTCAAAAAAGTTGTCTTGTTTTTCTGTCACGTGACAGGCTCTCGTCCAATCATTATGCTCCGTTCATCTGAAATTTCAGATATCTGAGAAATGGAACGCGCCCAATCAGTTTGCCCTGCATTTCGCAGCTTAAACATCAAAAACGAGGGAGGTGTCTTTCTCAGACCCCTGCTATATACAGTTCGGTATTGATCTCAGGGCCTCCCAACATTCTGTCTTTAGGAATATTAGGAAATCGGACTGGGATAAATATAGGAGAGTTCTGGAGAGCGACCTCAACCTCCATACCCTATCTCAACTCAATTTGCCGATTGATTTTGACCGGGTGGTAGGCATGATGACTGAGACTATGAATAAGGTCCTACGCACAGCTTGTCCAGTAAGTAGACAAAAGAAGGTGGGCAAGCCTCCCTGGTGGAACACTTCACTGAACGAGCTAGGTCGTGAGGCCAGGGAGCTTTTCAATAAAGCAAAACCTTCTAGACAACCAGACGACTGGAATTTTTATAAAAACGGTCTAAGGATATACAAGTCGAAACTAGGAAAAGCTTAAAGGAACGTTTGTCATCTTTTCTGTGAAAATATAGAAAAGGTGACCGATTCTTCCCGGATTGGGAAGATCCTTTCCAAATCCCCACCTATTCTTAGTTTCATCAAGAAAGCGAACGGAAACTGGACCATTTCAGCAAGGAAACGTATGTACAATTTGGAGCCGAAACTTGGTGGTAGCGCAATGGTTTGGAGATGCTTTTCCGAACGTGGACTGATCCCATTTTACCAAATTGAAGGAATAATGGACCGATTTAAGTTCAAAGAGATATTAGAAGCTCATATGCCGCCCTAGGCAGAATGGGAAATGCCGCTTTGATGAGTGTTTCAACATGATAACGACCCGAAACGCACATCGAACCTGGTAAAAGTGTGTTTAAAGGCTACGGGATTCAAGTACTTGATTAGCTAGCACAATCCCCAAACTTCAATCCTACTGAAAATCTTTTTGGGGTACTTAAACGCCGTGTTGGAGAACAACTTTTTCAAAACAAATTAGGGCTAATAAATGCCTTAAAAGGAATTTAGGAAAACATACTTTCCACCGTAATATCGAACCTAATTGGTTCTATGCTAAAGAGATGCGCGAATACTATAAAAAATAACGGATTTTATACAAAATATTGAAAAGTTGCTTATATTTTGTAGTCAATTTGCGGATAATTTTGATTGTTTATTTTTTTTAATTTTAAAGAAAAAAACTTTTTCTAAAAGCTAAAAAATAAAAAGTACTCACCCTATGGCAAAAGTCTCCAAGTGTTTTCTTTACCTTTTATAAGCTACGGTTGCTTATATTTTGCACAGTACTGTATGTATAACAATTTCAATGTTATACCTATGTTTGTTATACATATATATGTATGTTTGTATTAAGAAATGTTGTTTCGGCTCCAAATTGTCCATAATATTGTTCAACACAAAACCCTCCCTCCATTTTTTCTATTGCGAACAGCTTTGCAACACAGCTATTCATAAATGTCAAAATAAAATGCAAAGTGCAACAGCAACAGTGAAGTAGCAGTGCAACAGTAACACAAAACCTTTTGCGTTGCCGCAACACTGCACAGATTTTTGACGTTTTTGAATTCACCCGCACCTACTGTGCACGTGTCCTGGCCTTGCAACGCTAAGAAGGAAAACCCTCGGGGAATACTTCTACGACGATCTCAACGATCTAGCCGAACTCGAAATCTAGAAGCTACGAAACTTTATCTCTGGGACGAAATGGTTCAACTCTTAGGGTAAATACAGTTACGATTGCCCATCACATATACTCTCCAAATCGCTAACAATTATCATTCGACTTTGTTTAATTTAAAAATGCACAGAACAATAATTTTCGTGTTAATAACAGTTCAAACAGCGAGACTCGCAAAGTAATTTTAATCGTTATTTGGCAACACAAGCATTCGATTCGAAAGTTGTCGAGAGTAACATTCTAAATTAGAATCGGAATTCACTTTCGAATGAAATTGATTTAAGAATCGGAATACTGAGTGACCTCCCAGGAATTGCAATAGACAATAAACAATTGTCAAATCGACAAATGTCCACTGCTATCGACATTTACATTACCAATACCAACATTTCCAATCGATTATCGTTAAATATAACTTTTTGATCGACAATCGCAATTTTGGCCAAGATGTAACAAAAGAGCATTCAAATGAAACTCATCAATTATTTAATGATTCTAATGTATTTATTTTAATACGAGAATGTTTAATTGTATTTAAGAATGATTTATGTACAAAGAATATCCGAGACATGAAACAGTACAACGTTTACAAATTAATTAAAAGTAATAATCAGTAATTTATACTCTAACTTGTATGAAGATCAACCTTTAAAACCGAGGAATGGATTTTTCATCTTAATTGCTCCTATTCTGCTTAATTATAGGGTCATCCAACAAGAGGTGCCATTTTAAATTAATAACACCCATTCAGTAAAAGTAAAGCGTTTTGCGTGGTATGCTGTCTTCAATCCTTGTGTCAACTAGACTTACAAGCATGTAGGCCAATAAATTTATGCAAAATGTGGTACAAAGTGGTTGCGGATGGGCCCAATTCCTGTGATTGTCTCGAAATGAACACACCTAAGTTTTCAGTCACTCTCAGCTGCGGCTGACCTTGCCGATTTGGAGTCTTTACATCAATTGTCACCTGTCCGGGACGGAAACCTTTTCTCGACGTTTTCACCGTATGACTTTTCACTATTTTAACACATTGTGCGAGTGTGTATCGATCCAGATTTAATAAAACCCTCCTAGTTTTTACTTATCATGTCATCGCATTGATAGTTGAATGTTAACAGTTCAACAATTGCGCGAAATTTAAAATGACAGCTCTTGTTGAATGCCCTTATATTTACTTTTTAATATGAAGTTGATACAATCAACGTTTCACTGCTATGAAAAATACATCATAAAACAATCTAGTTCGTTATTTAAATATAGCATAAATAAAGAGACACAAATGAATGATAAAAAAAATTGCAGATTCTCAAAAACTTTCGAACCAACAAGTTCAAACATTAAAGTTTGTAAAATTTGGTTACACAACAATAAAATTAATCTACGATGTTTGTTTGTGAATTATACATATTATGATACCTAAAATAAATGACATTTTAAGAAGTTCTTGAATATCAAATTTTTCCCATCTCGTCATCAAATGTTTAAAAAATCTAAAACGTGTGAGAATTTGGTGCGGGTCCCGCACTGGCTCTGTAAGAGAATCCGGTTGGGCAGCAACTAACACTGTTTCCAATATATTTATTATCTAAATTGTGATCTTAAAATGAAATAAATATGAACGACACGTTTTTGCTTGTTTATGCAAAGTCGGAATCATCATCACTATCGGTGGCAACAAAGTTCTTCTTCTTTTTCTTTTTCTGGAAGAAAAAAAAATGGAAAACATAAAACTCACTGTAAATAAATGATTTGCAAAAAAAAAAATTCAATAACCAATCGATATACGTCGCACAAATCTGGGCCAGCAGTGAAATAACAAAGCAAGTAAAAAGCAAGAGGAAAGCGAAATTCTAAGTCATCCCTATTGCCGTGTTGTCTTCGACAAACGACAGGCGATCAGGGTACAAACTTAATTCCAATCGGAGCAGATCTACTCCCTCTATAAAAAAAAAAATGTTCGGTAAGAGACGCAAGTGGTAGGAAGATTTCATATGGTCATCATTAGGGCTTCTATTCTGATGGCGGGAACAAAATGGCGGACCGAAATTTAAAAACGAATTTGTACTAATTAAGTACCTCGAGATTTGTAAGGAATTTCAATTTCAACGAAATCGGAGCAATTTTGAAGAATTTCAAGATGGCGGATTCAATATGGCGACCAAATTGGTATCAGACGGATTTTGTTCATTGTTATCTACTATATTACTAAAAAACCAAAACCGGAAGTTGAGATTTATTTGAATTGTGAATTGTACCGTTTGAGACATAAAAAGGGACGCAATCCACCGCCCCCTCGACCGATTACGCCCATCTACGAAATTAGCCGAGGTATTTACCATAAAAACAACCAGTGCACACGTTTAAACTAGCTCTCTAATTCCCGTGGCAAAACCAATTCTATCTTCTCTGATGGTCAAGCTGCCCTGAAAGCAAATTGCTTCTAGAACTGGAAAAAAAAAACAACTTGGTCATACTACACTGGATCCCTGCTCACAAAGGCCACGCCGGCAATGAAACAGCGGATTCACTGGCCAAGATAGGTGCGACCACCCCCCACACTGGCCCTGAACCAGCTTGTGGAGTAAACAAAGCCATTTTTAAAAACTTCATGAGGGAGCACTCCCTGCTCAAATCCAATACAGTTTGGACAGCAATGTACCAAACACTTCTTTCCCAATGTATCGCAAAATAAATCCAACTTTCTTTTAAATCTGAGCAGGAACCACCTTAGAATTCTAACCGGCATCCTAAGTGGCCACTGTCGACTAAAACGGCATCTTCACAAGCTTGGCCTGTCACCGGACCCTACCTGCAGACTATGCTTGTGAGCGATGAAAGCTCTCTCCACATCGTCACAGAATGTCCCGCCCTTATCCATGCGAGAAAGCGGACCCTAGGCAGTGAACTCGTTTCACGAACGGCGCTTGCCACGCTTCACCCAAAGAGGCTGATTAGCTTCCTGACATCTCCTGGAGTAGACAAACTGAATAAACCGCTCCACACTAATAATAATACCATACAAACGTGTACACCAAATTTTATTGCATAAATGCATATATATATATGTATATGTATGTACATATCTACATACATACATACACATACATATATGTATGTATATACAAAATTTTAAACGGAGTATGAGGTTAGTGTTTGGGATGCTAAAGTAGGCGAATGGCATTCAAATTGTTTGAAAGTCAAATAGGCGGTATTTCTTCGAAATCCACTCCGACACTCCGCTTCGCTTTAAAGCTACTCTAATTTTTCCACACCGATAAATTCTTTAATTAAATAATGAAACGGCAGCAGTCAGCACTGATCATCTGGAAAATCTGTTTAAGAAAATCCTCTAAAAGGCTAAATCTGAACTGAACTTCGTCGTTCTCATTTGTTTTGTGTGTCTTTTCAATTTAGTGTGTACGATTCTGTTTTGTTGTTGATAAAAATAAAAAGTTTTAAAAATAAAATTTTTTTTCCGTTTACAAATCTAAATCGCTTTTTTTCTTAATCTACTCCGAAATCTTATTTCTGGGGTAAGAAGCGTAAATGAAATGACAAGACTCTTAGCGCATTTACGTTCCACGCACATTCCACAGAAAAAAGTAATAGAGAATGAGAAGGCAATCGGTAAGAAATAAACCTTATAACTATGAACAGCTTTCCGACTTTTTTTTCTCAAGGAGCGACGAAAATAAAAATAAAGTATCCCATATTGTTGTGGGCGGCGTGGATCAGTGTTTAGTGCGTTGGACTGCTGACCGAGCGGCGTGGATTTGAGCCCCAGCCAGGTACACCGAACATTTTTCGCGGCATCACCTCTCGTCGGGGAATGACCAGCCTCCGGGAGTATAATCTGTCATGAAAGAGCTTCTCACTTCGCCGTTCGGAGTCGGCAATGAATTGTAGGTCCCTTCCATTCGTGCGAGAAATGTAACACGCACAACATGGTTGCGAAAAGCTAGGCCTTGGCTCATCCCGAGCTGTCTTATATTGACTATATTGACTATGGAAATAATACATTTTCCTGTTGTCTTTAAGCAGTAGGAGAAGAAGTACATTTGTCTAAAAAGGCCGGTATGAGCCCAAAAGCTAAGTCACGGCGATACTTCGAAACGCTAGCGTCGGAAAGTTGCTTCATGTAACTCCACTAGTATCGTGTCGCAATGCAATATGTAGTTAATGTTTGCAGTTCAGGACAACAACACAATCAAACAAATTGTCCGAATGAGCCAGAAGACGACCATTAAGTTATGCGTTAGTGTTTTTGATTTTGTTAAATTTTGAAATATAAATACATACTTATGCATTTGTATATACGTATGTGTTCGAATAAACAATAAAAGTTAACATTACCTTCACGGGGTAACTCAAGATATATGAATTTAACTGCTCACGAAGTGAATCTCAAGGTTTAAAGGGTTATAAATAAACCTTTCGGACTTAAGATTAACTTGTCTCCTAAACAGTTCCTACCATGTAAGTCAGCCGTCACTATGGAGGGTGTTAATGTTGAGTCGGTTATATCGTTACACTAACATATCTAAATGATAAAGCATTTAACTTAAAATTACGTTTAACACTGACCTAAACGCTTTCTTCAACAAAATAAATACCAAACGATACCGATTTTGCTGTCGTCTAAAAACATGCTACGCGAAGCAATGAGGCGATAGCATTTAGACTATAGTAGATTTTTTTTTTGCTTACGTGAAGAAAAACTACCGTCGAAACGATATCGTCAGACGACGAGAGCCCAGCCATTTAGACAGAATTTTCCTTTTATCAAATTATTTTAAAAATATTGAACTAACTAGTTAAGTTAACTCGACGCTCTTTTACAACGACTTACAGTTTTATTTTCCTCATCGTTGTCGTCCGAATTAGTCTTTTTCCTTGACCTTTTAACAGAGGGTTTTTTTATTGGTGATGAATCTTCACTTAAAGAAAGTGCATCGTCGTCGGATAACTTCTCAGGACGATGGCTATCTTCTGTAACTGCAACGTTGTCGAAGAACACCGGCTCTGCATCACTATTAGCTTCATCCGAGTCAAGAAGCCCCGAATAATTTACTTTCTAGAAAGGAACGCTTGGATGAGATTTTTGCTTCTTTATAGTCAGACATTAAATCTCGCTTACCTGTGCTGCTGCACGTCGGCCGGGTCTATCCGCTCTTGGCGCAACCGCTACAAATTCAACGTCACTTCCTTCATCCGATGATGTGGTTTTTCTCTTCCGCTAAGGATAAAATTGTAATCCATAAAAAACTTATCAAAATTTTATTATTCTTATGACTTACGCCCTTTTTCGGCTTATCAAAGTCCAAAATAGTTTGCTTCATTCCATCATCTTTTTTCTTCGGGGCACGTTTTTTTGGTGGAGCGGTGGCAGGATCCTTTTTAACTGGTTCTTTTTTAACTTTTACAGCTCCACCTTCGATTAGTGCATCGAACTCATCCATTTCTTCCTCCCCACCACCCGCTTCCCCCTTTTCTACTTTTTCCTTCCTTACTTTCCTTGTTCCTGCAGTTGTCGTTGCCTTTTCGAACTTCTTAAGAATTTCCTCCGTCACCTTGAATTCTACTTTAACACCTGATGGATCGGGGAAAATGTCCTCTTTGCCTGATGGCTTGGCAGCGCCTCGTTTTTTTAATGCCACAGCAGTCTTAGCTTTACTAGCCATAGCTTTGGCTTGTTTTTTATTAATACCCAATTCTTCGAGCCGTTCCTTTTCATCTACCTCATCCATTTTCTTTTCCAAATCGTCAAGGTCATCAAGCCACAACATTTCCAATGTCTTAGCCTTAAGGGCAGCCAATTCAGCGAGCTTTTGATCACGTTGTTTAAGCAATTCATTCTTTCGCTCCTCAGTTAACATCCACATTGACATTCCCAACAGATAGTCGAACTTCTTTACATCCGAAAGCTTCTGGAAAGCTTTCTCTGGATCTACGGGTTTTTTCTCCTTCTTTACTGAAGTGGTCGCCTCAGGCTCCTCTTCTTCTTCTTCATCATCAGGTGCCTCATCCGAATCTAATTTAATGCGTTCTTGCCATACCCTAACTGGATCTGGGCGATAGCCGCGCTTAATCAGTTCATCGATCATTACTTTACGTTTTTTGTTTTCGACAACAATGGTTCGCTCGCACTTTTCAAGAATAAATCGTGCTTGGTCTGTCAAACGATCAGCGAGGGCTGTCATCTGACCCACAAGGTACTCCTTTCGTTTATTATAGTATTCCAAACGAAGTGGAAAGAACTCTTTAATAATGTCCACGGCACATGGAAACCTTCTTAGGCAATTAACATTATCAAATGCGTGCATCTGATTGCAAGACATGCTCGTGGTCAACTTAAATACGCGGTGAAAACCACCATCCTCTCCACGAATACGATCAAATTCACCAGGTGCAAAGGTAATAACAAACTTTACCGTTGTGTCAGTGTGATATTCTTTATAATCAGAAATGATTGCTTTAACTTTTTCCGATCCATGGAGAAGGGGTTCCAAAACATTTTCTTTGTATGTCTGGGTCCATGTGCCGATTGGCAGCTCACAGATCTCAATTTTGCTACCCTGAACAACGTTTACGTTGCCTGCAACTACATAACGATTATCAGAGACGAGGTTGATAACGCCTTTGAAATTCTTGTACCAAGGGTGCAACGGTTGCGGTTCCTCTTTACTTATCATTCGACGAAGGTTCATAATTAAATCTCGCGGATTATAGTTGGGAATTTTGGTTGACCATCCAGTGCCAATACCATCAGCACCGTTGACCAAAACCATTGGAATAATTGGGATATACCAAACTGGCTCGATCTTCTGACTATCGTCAACTTCGTATTGCAGGAGAGGATCATCAGACGGATGAAATATTAAACGTGCCAATGGGGACATCATGGTGAAAATGTAACGGGCGCTGGCGCAATCTTTTCCACCAGTTAATCTTGTGCCGAATTGACCAAGGGGCTCCAAAAGATTGATATTGTTGGAACCAACATAATTCTGAGCCAAGTTGACAATGGTCATTTGCAGCGATACTTCACCGTGATGATAAGCAGACATCTCAGCAACTGAACCAGACAACTGCGCTACTTTAACCTCTCGCTTGTCGTTACGTTTGAAGCAAGTGAACATAACTTTACGCTGACCAGGTTTGAAACCATCCACCATCGACGGAATTGATCGTACGTTGTCGGCGTTTGAGAATAGAATCAATTCCAAGTTTATAAACTCCGAGTAGCTTATATTTTTCGTGCCTTTGGTATAGAGGTATCTATCCGGCAGTCCCAATAATTTCCTTCTCTTACATTCATCCATGTGCTGTCTAAGCCAGTCCTTACGATTTTCTACGCATTTCCTAGAGAATGCCATAACAATATTATCATCATCCTGACTGCCTTCGTATTTGAATAAAATACGATGCTTTTCCATATCTTGGAAATATTCTTTCGCTTCTTTCGAAGTCGAAGTACCCAAACCTTTGTAGTACTTTATATTGTAAGTGTGATTGTTCGGCGTTTCGTTTTTCCACTCTTCAAACTCCGGCAGGGAATAAAAACTTCTCTGTTCATCTTTCTTTGTAGCCTTTACAATCGGAGTAATGAATTCTTCGAGGAATGGTAAACGGAGTAACTCGGGCCAATTGGTGTGAATGAAATTGATCAGTAAGCCTTTGATATGCGAACCGTCCTGATCTTGATCTGTCATGATCATTACTTTTCCGTAGCGCAACGATTTAAGATCATCCACAGTTAAGTATTTCTTCTTGTACTGTAACCCAAGTATCTTAATCAAATTGTTAATTTCAGCATTTTCTAGAATTTGTTTGTATGTGGCTTCACGAACGTTTAGTAGCTTACCGCGTAAGGGAAATACACCATACAGATCTCGTCCTATAACACCAAGACCAGAAACAGCCAACGACTTGGCTGAGTCTCCCTCAGTAAGAATGAGTGTACAAAGATGCGCATTTCTGGTAGCGGCTTCGTTAGCGTCCTCCAATTTCGGAATTCCCCGAATTTTTGAGTTTTTCTTGCCACTAGTTTTTGCTAGATCTGTCTGAGCTTTAAACTTTGCCCAAGAAAGAACTGATTCAATAATTCCTGATTTCGAGACATTTGTTATAAATTTTTCCGAAAGGACGCACTTTGATCCGAAACCCTTAGCTTGTAGTGTCATGTTCTCTTTTGTTTGAGAATCAAATGTAGGATTCTCAATTAAGCAATTCACAAAAACCCAAAGGTGATTTCGTACTTGGAATGGCTTTATGTTGATCCCACCTTTATTCTTCTTCTTAAGAACATCGATTAACTGTTTTATTATGCTATCTACGACATGGTCAACATGTCGTCCACCCTTAGTTGTTGCAATTGAGTTAACGAACGAAACCTGTTGAAAACCTCTATCAGATGGACAAAGCGCAACCTCCCAACGTTCTCCGCAGTTCTCATGGACAATCTTCACGGGTGCGCCCGTTTCATCACTGGAATTACTAACATACAAATCAATATAGTCTTTAAAATTTTTCACCGCCAATTTGTTTCCATTCAAAAAAACTGCTATTCCCTTTGTCGAGGCGGCAATATCGTAGGCTCGCCGCGACATCAATGCAACAATATCATCATCTAACTTGTCCATTTTAAACTTTGACAAATCTGGCGAAAATGTAACCTTTGTGAAATCTGTTCCCATGAAATCCTTGATTTTGGGCTCCGAAGCTTTAGTCATGTTAACAGCCCAAGTCTGCTTGAAGCTACGCTTATATTGTTTAGTGGCAGTTTCGAGAGTGAACGAGGTACTGAATATATTACATAATTTAGCACCGTAGCCGTTACGACCGCCCGTTACTTTTTTCTCATCATCATTGTAATTAGAAGAGGTAAGTAAATGTCCAAAGATCATAGTAGGGACATACATTTTTTCATCTTTGTGCATTGTCACAGGGATCCCTTGACCGTTATTCCAAATGGAGATTATATTTTTTTCCGCGTCAATGTCGATTTTAATGCATGTCATGTTCTTGTCACGCTGTTTGTTATCGGCGGCGTTAACAAGAATTTCATCATAAATTTTATATAAACCAGGCACAAAAGATATTTCTCTTTGGACCATCTTATTTGTTTCATCTGAAAATACCCACATCAATTCCTTAGTGTGTTCCACGGAACCAATATACGTGTCTGGACGAAGAAGGATATGTTCTAATTGAGATTTTTTCTGGTACATTTTTTCGATGGAGAGCTGCTTAGCGCCCCCACCGCTTTTCGTGGGGCTGTTGCCGTTCTGCATGGCGAAAACTATCTGAAATTATGAAAAAAAAAAAGAAAATTTAATTTGTAACAATACCGAATACAATTTTTTTTAAATATTTTTTACGCCTAGGCCTCCCTGTCCCTGAATGGAACTACACAGTTTGGAAGAAGAGGTAGGTAAAAACGTTTGGTGGCAATCTGGCCGAATGAGGGCTTTAAAAAAAAATCCCTGTTCTCAGTTGGACATTGGATCCATATCTACGAGACGGCAAAGGGGTTCCTAGCATCCTTAAAAAATGCTTAAGCATCCCCAGAGCATTTATTTATTTTTTCAACGATTGAACAACAACAAGGCTCGCCAATATTTTTTTTCCGAAAGTGCTATTTAAGGCCAATCCCACAGGAGCGCGGCCTAACTGCGGGAGCGCGGCCTGACTATTCACAAAAAAAAAAAAAATAATAATAATAATAAATATAACTACACACCAGCGCCCGCGACCAAAAAGTAGTCAGTGTGGTCGCGTGAACTATTTTACCCCCAGCTACTTCCCTCTATAACGCACGAACTGTGGACCGTCATGAGGAGTTCTGTGGTTTATCAACACGAGCACAGGAGCTTTCAAATGGTCGCGCGTCATTTAAAATTTACCCTTTCAAAGACTGGGATAGTTTTATGTATTGTGAGATTTTTCAACTCAACTAAGAAAAATGATCAGCATAATATTCCGCCGAGCGGACAAATGCAGCCCGTGTGGCAACGACGAAGTTTCTACCATTTCGAAGCCCTTGTGGAATTGGCCTAATAGAGTGAATTATCAACTATTTTTCAAAAATCCTGGTAAAGCATTTGCTTAAACGACGGATTTAAGGTTCCTTGAACCATGCTTCACGCCAATGATGCTGCCTAAATTTCGGACGATACATAAATTTGTAGGAGTGGAAGCCCATGAAACAAATGGACTGAAAATCAGCCGCAAAAAGACCGAAAACCTTCAGTTCGCGTTTGCACAACAAGATGGTTTCGTTGTAATGAGGATTGGGAAATGAAAGTGTTAAACAATCAGACAGTTTTAAATATCTTGGGTTGCACACAACAAGCGATGATCCAATGGATTGTGAAGTCTTTCATAGGACTGAAACTGACAAAGGTGGCGCTGTGTCTTAGGCGTTCTTTGTGTCTTTGTAATAGGAAAATCTAGCTCCATCTTAACCCTTTGACGACAAACATATTTGCGATTGCTTTTTTATTGTGCGTATGTAAATTCACATTAAATAAACGATTTATTTTTGACACGTTTTAGGGAGCGTTCAGGGCTGGATGATTCACATTCCAATCTCGTATCTTTGTTTCATCACTCCAAAGTATATTTTTCTATTTTGTAAAATTTTTCATTAGAGCTTGTAGCGAAAATAAAGCGATTATGTATGTTTCTTTTGAAGAGGAACATTCTTAACAACACTGGTTTTAAGATTACAGTCCTTAAGTCTTCGCGTTATAGTGCGTTTAGTTATTCCCAACTCCAAACCCATTTTAATGTCTCGAGTACACACAAATGGATCCGTTTTAGCACCAGGAAGAATCTTCCGTTCCTATTAGGTTGGTATCTCCTCACGTCTCGATTTGTTTGTGCTTTCTGTGGCTTAAATACATACATTTCATTTTAATCTTAAAATTGTGATTTTAAACTTACTTACAAATGGTATTGTTCGAAAGGCACACAACGAATTTAACAGTTTTGTCCTATCCTTAGAAACGACAAAACATGTTTGAAATTACAAACCTAGATCGCAACATTATAAAACAAAAATAACATTAAAATGGATGGAATTGCTTCCATTTGATTGGCCATAACTGCATCTTGTAGCAAATTTCGAAATGTTCTTGGTACTATAAGCTAGAAAAAAGGATGATCGATTTAACGAATTTTTCGATTTAACTAAACGCTGTGCATTTTGTATATATGAATGTATGTACATAATTCGAGGCTTTCCAATAGGCCACTATTACAAATAACCAAGGTTAAGTTTTTTGACGTGAGTTGCGAAAAAGTAAATGTTATTTGGCAAAGAAACTATTATTTTTTAAACAATTCAAGTTCTCCGGTGAGAACAGTGAAGAAACACTTTGAGTGAAAAAAAAACCAGATAAATTGCTGTTTTGCCTTCCTATCTGCTTAATAAAATAATTTCAAAAGTAAAACCAGCTTTAAATCTTAGAAAAAGTCGGAGCAACAACCAAACATAATAAAGAATGATTCCAATACGAGGTACTTTAGTTTACAGGGATTTTCGGGCATAGCAGTATAGCACGCGTGATAAATGTAATATCCATGTGACATTTCTGTTCAGTATTGATTGGGATTTCATCATGAATACATTTACGTCTGAACAACGTTTACAAATTGTGTGTAATTGGGCCTTGGAACAGCTCTAAATTGATCCGTTTTTTTTATCAAAAATTCTGTTCAGCGACGAGGCTCATTTTTGACTTAACGGATACTTCAACAAACAAAATTGTAGTATTTAAGTTGATGAGCAGCCAGAAGCGACCTAAGAGCTTCCAATATATACGGAAAAAGGCACTGTTTGGTGCGGTCTATGGGGAGGCGGTATCATCGGACCTGGGTATCACAACGGGTCTACATAGACCTAACTGAGATGAAGAGGATGTTATCGTCTTCATCAGCCGGCGAACCTAACCTAACCTATCATCGGACCATACTTCTTTAAGAATGCGAAGGAAGGCGCGTAATCTTCAGTGGCGAACGCTGCATAACAATGGTCTTTGAATTTTTGTTGCTAAAAGTACATGACATTAGTGTAAATGACTTGTGGTTTTAATAGGACGGTGCAACGTTCAACACAGCGGGCGAAACCATCCAATTATTGGTCGCGTTCGTCGATCTAGACAAAGTGCTTCATATGTCGCCAATCGAATTCTATTGGCTGAGAGTGACAGAAGATGAAGCACTTTTTTTAGGGCGGGGAGGGGAGGCATGCAGATGAAGCGTCAAAGGATACCCAACAAAATACTAGACATCTACATAAGCTTCAAATCCGTTAATTGCTACTGATTCCTTGCTTTTGTGATATGGGTCGGGTTTCCATTACAAGTGTGAACAAATTTTAATTTACTTTTTTTCCTAATTTAATTTATTTTCCTCCTAAGCACATTAACACTTAAAGTCTCCGGAAGGCCCTCTAATTTCAATCTTTTTTGAGGTATGTACATATACATACATACATATTGGCTATAAGATTGCACTTATGTATACTACGATTTCCATATATATATCGATATTCCAATATTCTTTCAGTTGAAAACAATACGCCTAGATGATCTCGACTTATAGCTGGTGTTTCAATTGTCTAAGCATCCACAGTTGTTTAGGTATTTGGGACACTTGAAATCAAAACCACTAGACCCTTTCGCATAAAAATAAAGTGGTCATATAATGAGTTCACTAAAACTTATCAAATTTATTTGTGAAAATTAGTTAACATATTTTCTTATTTCAAATTTCGATTCAAACGGACTTTTTTACAATCTTGTTTCAAATAACTTAATAAAATGCCGGGCAGTGTTCGGAGAAAATCATCTGCAATGGATTTATCAAAATTGACAAGAATAGAAAGCTCTCATCCCTACAATTTGCGAACAAGAAATCGATGTATGAACTACAATGAACGGCAAAGACATCAAACTCCCTTAAAATTACTAAATCAAAGCGATATAAGTTTGCATTCGAACCCAGTCGAAATTCCTTGTTCCAGCAACAGCTTAGGACATAGTCGCAATATTTTGCAAGAGCGGGGTCAACCCGAAACGAAAACGTTGTATGTAAATGAGGATTTCGGAAAATCTGCTGAAACTTCTTCCATTAACGTTATTAAAATTGACGAAGACGATGCAGAGACTGAGGAAGATTATCAATCGGAAAACACAATTGAAGTGGAAGAGAACACAGCCAACTCCTCGGAAGAGGCCGAATTGAGTGACACCAGCTACAGACGTAATTATTCGGCTAGTGCCTACGATTATCAGGAGCTAGTAGGTCATTCGAATGCCTTCCAGGTGACACGTTCGGCTTCTCAATCAGGAGTGCGCAACGAAATCACTCTGGGCGATAATTTAAGAGACTTTGATGCTTTGGCAACTGGGGACGGTGGGCACAATGATCCAAATGTGTTGGAGTTCTCCGTAAGGATCTTGGATAATAACGAAAATTACTTTTAATTTTTTCACGAATAAAATTTAATCTTTGGCGTGTTGTGTTGTTGTATAAACACTTAAACCTTAAGACAAACACGGCTTTTTTTATAAAAAAAAAATAAAAACTATGGGGTGTTCAGACTATGTACAAAAGGGACTGGAATTAGTGTACAAAAAAGCTTCCTTAAATTTCTCAATAAAAGGTATAAAAGGGTCTATTAATTATATTATTTCAACATTCACTGGAAGTCAAAGAAATACCAAGTGTTAAATAATAAGACACTTTAAAGTGTTTACAATGTTAAACGCCATAAAAAAAACTATCAAAAAGGGACTATTTTTGCAATGACTGAACAAAGGGGACTATTTCGGAAGTCTGGCAATTAATCACCTTTATTACGACTGGCGTTTAAGTTGACCAACTCTAGACGTTTTTTGAGTCGAGGCGGTTAAGTAGTGTTTTAGTGTCGGTATTACGATAGTGTCGTTTTACTTATGTTCCACATACATTCTACAGAAAAAAATTGACAAATTACAGATTTAAATTTTTTTCTATGAAGTTGCCTGCTTACAAATTTTATTTATATTCTTATATTTGAGAGCATAAGTAAGTCAATTGTCGGTTTTAAGAAAAAATCAAATCTGGTGAAACAAAATATGGACATCATTGACTTCATATTTTGTCTATGGATGTAGATGGACTTTGTATAGTCTGTGTAGTTTGAATGCCACTCAACACTTCCTAGAAGGTCGACTTGTCGTTCGGACCAATAAGCTTTACTATAGCTTCGTTTCTTTCATTCAAATACTTTTGCCTAAACCGTCTTCCCCCTGCGGCTCCATACTTCTGTCATGAAAGCTGCATCCTCGGAATCCAGATTTAAGCCTTAAGATCGCAACTCTCACTTCTAATGGTATCCATTCTAGTACTTTGTCTGCCAGCCTGGGACTTGTAAGTATCCCCATACCCACTTCCGCCTGAAGCACATTTAAGGTGCTACTCTCGATATGAAGAGTTTCCACCCATCCATAAGGTTTACAGTTCTAGAGCCTCTTTGCTGTGTTGGGGAGACACCAACTATATCTAACCGATATTTAGTAGCTTTCTCAACTAGCTCATGGTCTTTTCCTATGAGCGAGTAAACATCTCTTGTGCCTATACTATACTATACCGGCGTATACTAATTCCTTAACAAAAATAGGTGTTCAACTAGGCGTTTGCCACACTAAAACGACACTCAGAATAGCGATAAAGACACTTAAACGCCAAATGTCGAATAAGCATTTACATTCCACAAAATTTAAACTAAAACGACTGACGTAACGAAAAATGCTGATTTCGCACGTCGTTTTTCGACAAGGTGTTCAACGCCACTCATAATAAGGGTGAATATCTAATTATTCAAAATCACTGTATTTACTGTAGTATATTCCAACTATTTTTATAGAAGCTGTGTAGACGAAGAGGAAAAGGAAACTACAACCCACGTTCTGTGCACTCTCAACGCACTCGGCGTTATACTCTCAATCTCTGGTGCTGGTAAGCCGGTAATTATCGTGGTATCACAATGAACCAATCTGGTTGAAGTGTGTCCCTGCTGCTTAAACGGGGTCAACCACCTAACCTAACCATGTTTTATATGACTCGGGACCTCGATTTTAGAAAACAGTCCTCATCTTACTTACATTATTTCAAGCAATTCGAATATTTGGCGAAAGCAACAAGGTTAATGCAACATTTTTTTTTTTTTCTTAATTTCTTAATGGAGCCCATCATTACTGGGCACAGCTTTGAAAATGGGTGCATAACTCGATTCATTAGAAAAAAATTTGAATCTGTAGTTTCTATTAACCTCAAATTCTCAATGTTCGGTTCATTTGTTAACACAATTGTAGACGCTACAAACCCGGTGTGGCGGCTTTTGATAAATTACCAGGTCCCGCGCAATCCCATGTTTTTTTGAGGTTGTGTTTCTCTCAAAAAAAAAAAAGATAATTTTGCGGGCCATGTTTATGTCATAACAAATTAAATGTAAACTGAAATGGCAAAAAGCCCTAAATATATGTACTCAAAGAAGAGTCAATTTAAAAAAACATTCGATCAAATCGCAACTTCAACCAGAAAATAATGCCAGCAAATTTGTTTTTTCCATTGCTCACAGCAAGGTATCTGTTAGTACACTCAGAACTTCTCGTACAAAAACAAAAACAGACTAAGGCACAAATAGAAAAAAAAGGAAATATGGGAAACAACTAAAGAATCCGCGACTCTATTGCGCCATTTTGTTCACATTGGCTTTTTTCTCGGGCAAATTAAAAATTACTAATTACACATCCACTTACCTATTTACTCGTAAGATAAAATGTACTTCCAAATTGAAACTGAAGATTAAAGGGTTTTCTCCCTACTTGCTAACACAAAATATTATTAAACAGTTCAGAACAAACAATCGCCTGCTCGTTTCACGCCTGCTTTTTTTTTTATTTAATATAATAATAAATTTCTAAGATATTGTTTGCAGCGCAGACAGTCGTGAGCCAAGTGACTTTTTTATTTTATTGACAAAGCGTTCTACAAATTATGCCAGTATTTTACACAATCTAACCAATCCTCAAAAAACAACCACCTCGAAGTCCGTTTCAAAGCCGACGACTAAACAAATTTTTGAAGGCGGCCGTCGCCGAACGCCATCGCAAAATTTTTGACGAACTTAACGAAAAGTGTCTAGCGCCATCTGTAGTTTCAAACTTTAACAAGTAGTTAAATAATAATTAAGTGAAACCCTTAATTTTTATTAACCCTAAAGTGGGCAAAACTCTGAAAAACTACAATATTCTGTAATTACTTTTTATTCACGGGGTGTTCAAATTCGCTGCGAATACGAAATCTCTAAGTGTAGAAGCTAGAAGCACCAGATGGATTGCTTGCATTGCCTAAAAATATTTTACACCACGAAAGCTGAATTTTGGAAGTGATGTGCTGCTGCTAATTACTTACTGAACAAAGAGGCGATTCAGTTCGGGATCAACCAGTTAGTCCCGCCTTTCGCTGACTGTTGCAGTCCAAGATGTTTAAGCTAAGGTCGCTATCTACTTACGCACTCCTCTCTTACGCTTCGAAAACCCTGTGACGGACAAATAGATTAGCTATAAGGAATTATTCGTCTTTCCAGCCCTTTTTTAAGTGTCTACTAGCTGTTTTTCCATGGATTGCCCTAATTCACACATTTGTCTCATTTTATTTATTAATGTTCGTGACTTAAGGTGTTCCCCAAAAGATGGCAGCAAATTGGACAGTGTGTGGAGTTTGTTTAACTTCTGCCTTTTATTTAAATATTTGAATTTTTTTTTTTTTTTTTTTTTTGCGCTGGTAGGTGGTTATCTTCAAAAGACGAAACTGAGCCCGTACTCAGTAACAGTGTGGGATTTTTACCCACTAACCCCTTCTCCCTTCTTCCCCTTATCCCTGCGGTACGGCCATCTTGGCATTTCATCACAGGTGGGGGAGAAGCCAGCCTTTCCAATTATTGCACCTAGTCGTTAGACTAATCAGCAATTTGTCTTTCGTATACATAAATATGTATTCAATGGATTGTGTTAATTATGTTAATCGCCTGTGGACGGTTAACTATTGTTTTATTTATTTAATTACTTAATTTTAATTTTTTATTTTTTTTGGTTAACTAGCTAGTTCGAAAGGTTTTACTCTTCTTAATCTTCTAGTCAGATTGTCAGTATTTAATAATTCTGTCATTTCTACGTTAACGTGGCTGAAAAGCCTAAGTCTATGTCTATTGGCTACTTTCTTTACTTCCTCTTTAATCATTTCAACTTTAAGGTCTCTATGTAGATCAGCGTTTCTTATGTACCAAGGTGCATTTACTATGTTACGTAGTACTTTACTTTGGAATGTTTGTATTATTTGTAAATTTGTTTTGCATGTGCATGCCCACAACTGAAGCCCGTAGGTCCATACTGGTTTTAATATTTGCTTATAAAGCAGTAATTTATTGTAGTTGGACAGACAAGAGTATTTCCCGATTAGCCAATACATTTTATTGTAGCGCATATTTAGTTCTTCTCTTTTTTTCTTCACATGCGTTTTCCAGCGCAGTTTTGCATCTAGGGTCATCCCTAGATATTTGGCTGTGTTTGCATATTCTACTTCATTACCATTTATGAATACTGGGATATGCTGAACATTTTTATTCGTAAAGTTGATATGAACAGACTTTAGGTCATTTAGTTTAATTTGCCACTTTTTGGTCCATTTCGATATATTATTTACAGCCTTCTGCAGCTTTTTTGTCGCTTCTTCAACATTTTCGCCAACAGCAAGGATAGCAGTATCATCTGCAAATGTTGCCACGGTTGTTCCATCACTATCTGGCAGATCGCTAGTGAACAGAAGGTATAAAAGAGGCCCTAGCACACTACCTTGTGGTACTCCAGTTTCTATTTCCCTCAACGTGGAGTATTCATTTTCTTGTTTAATTCTAAAATATCGCTGTGATATATAAGATTCTAAAATTTCTGCGTATTGCTTAGGAAGATGTTTTTGCAATTTATGGATCAGTCCCTTGTGCCATACTTTATCGAAAGCTTGTGCTATATCGAGAAATATAGTAGAGCATATCTTTTTTTCTTCAAATGCTTTTTCGATTTTATCAGTTATTCTATGCACTTGATCAATCGTGGAGTGATTATTTCTAAATCCGAATTGATGGTTTGGGATTAGAGATTTTTCTTCGATTATTTTATGCAGACGTTTAATTATCATCTTTTCAAATAGTTTGGACAACATAGGTAGAATTGATATCGGGCGATAGGAGGTGACTTCACTAGGTGGTTTGCCTGGTTTCGGTATCATAATTACTTCTGCAACTTTCCACATGCTAGGTACATGCCTTATCCTGAATGCAGCATTTATAATCTGCGCTAGTTTCTTCAAGCCTTTTTTTGGGAATTGTTTAAGGATTTCTCCCGTTATTAAATCAAATCCCGGGGCTTTTTTTGTATTAATCCCTTCTTTTATTTCTTTGGCAATTTCTTTCGCAGTAACTGGTAGAATATGTCTTTCCTCTTGACACACTTCTTCCGTTTCTTGGCAGTCTTTGTCTTCATACGGTTGGAAGACGCCTTCCAGGTACTCAGCAAATAGATTCGCTTTTTCTTTGTTACTTTTTGCCCAGTTACCATCTTTGTTTTTAACCGGTGGAATGTGTGCTATTGGCCTTTTCATTTTCT
This sequence comes from Matsumyia berberina, assembly GCA_917880715.2. Lineage (NCBI taxonomy): Eukaryota > Metazoa > Arthropoda > Insecta > Diptera > Syrphidae > Matsumyia > Matsumyia berberina. The sequence continues at coordinate 95,578,044 of OU862870.1, forward strand.
TCGTTGCCTTCCAAAGTGAGTATTCGGTACTAGCGTCATTCGTAAGACTGGAGAGATAGGTTTTAAGAGACTCATTTTTATGTTCTCTCACCGATCTTTTGAGTTTACCGACTAGATTATTGAGTACTGTTTTGTCGCATGGCGCCCTTGTTTGTTGCCAACGTTTTCTAGCTCTTCTCTTCTCCGCAATAATTTCACATATTTTGTTTGGATAAGAGTTTTGTTGGAATTTGATTTTAGTTATGGGTGTTGCAGCCCATGCAGCTTTTTGGATGTTAACTGTAAGTGTTTGTACTGCCTCTTCCAATTGATCTTTTGTTTCAATAGTTTCTAAGAGATGAGTACTATCCTCAAGTTTCTGTCGGAAGTAGTTCCAATCAGTCAGCTTATTAGTTAGTCTTGGTCTATCCTCTTTGTTAATGATTTTGTCGCCAAGTGTCAAAAGTATTGTGGAATGATCTGAGTCAAGATCTGGCCCTTCTTCTACTTTTATACTGTTCGACGAGATAATTTTTGTTACAAAAAAGTCGACAAGATCTGGGGTTTTATTCCTATCTGTTGGCCAATAGGTAGGTTTTCCCGTTGAGTGATATTTGCCGCCAGTTTCTTTTATCACTTCATAAAGTTCTCTTCCTCTAGTATTTGTCAATCTAGATCCCCAGTACTTGTTTTTGGCATTAAAATCTCCACCTGCGATATATCTACTGTGAAATATGCGGAAGAGACTTCTAAAATCATTTTTTTTTTAGATTATAGCTGGGAGAGCAATAAATTGATGCAACTGATATTTGCCCAATTTTCGTTTTTATATTTATAGATATTCCTTGAATCGCACATGATTGGAATTTAGCTTCTATATGGTGATCGATCGTCTGTTTTATTATAACTGCAGCCCCGCATTTAGCCGAATTATGGGGATGTGGTGAGTGATATAGTTCGTACCCTTGCAGTTTGAAATTTGTCTGGGTCTTAAAGTGTGTCTCTGAGACAAGACATATATCTATTTGGTTCATGTCGAGAATTATTTGAATTTCTTCTTTACGATTCTCGATACCATTAGCATTCCATTCTAGAATTTTTATGTTATCCATCATGTTTGTCTTTTGTGTGCAGCCTTTTTATTGCTGCTTTTCCTCTCAAGGAATAATATTCTTTCTAGTATAGCTTTATTACTTTTTTCCATATTTTCCATTCTGTTTAGGATTTTTTGCATGAAAGTTTCCATACTAACATTTGATTTTACTTCTGTTGTGTTTATTGTTTTTTCTGCGTTTTTTAATGCAGCCTGAGCATATGTCATTTCTGTACCCGTCCCTGTCTTTGGTCTTACGTCCTTTTTGATATTTTTTTGGCCTTTGGGTACTTCTATTGGTGTTCTCGGTTGCACGTCCTTTATTCTTTTAGGTTCGTCCTTTTTTGAGTTTGGTTGTGTTTGTTTATATTTTTTGTTTTTTGCCAGTTGAATCTGTTTTGCAACCAAGCAGCCTCTATAGTTGGCTGGATGCTTTTCGTTGCAGTTGGCACACTTTGCTGGTTCCTCTTTTTTCTTCATACAGTCTTTCGTATGGTGATTTCCTGCACACTTAACGCATCTTGGGTGAGAGCTGCAGTACTTGTGTGTATGTCCATACTTTTGGCAGTTCTTGCACTGCGGGACTAATTTTGATTTCCTCATAGCATGAATCTCTACCTTCATTCCAAGGATATCTTTAATTTCGTATATCTTTTTGATGTTTTCATCGTGCTCAAAAGAAAGCATAAACACTGGAAGCGGTACTTTGCTTTTAAATTTTAGCATATTGACAGCTTCCAGTATCTTAAAGCTTTTCCTTTTTAGATCTGCTACTATATTCTCTGGTGAGCAAGAAAAGTGTAATTTTTTTACAATAACCTTTATTGGTTTTGTTAGTTTGCTTTCATAAGAGTACCATTGCACCCTTTTTTGGTTAAGCAATTTTGTAAGTTTCCTATAGGACTCCTCTTCAGCTACATTAATTTTAATGTCATTACTATTTAATAACGCTGTATTAGCTTTAATTTTATTTTCCTCCATTAACCTAACTAAGCTTTCATACTTAGTTATTTGCAGTGCAATAATTGGTGGAGGTTTGGCTGACTTTTGAGTTATATTTTCTTTGTTTGAGACATATTCCGTAACTTGGTAGGTTTCTTTCGGAGATGAGATTTTTGGTGATGAACTCATTTTCCTTTTTTTATTTTTGTTCCCGTTTTTAAGTTTCCCTTCTGTCTCTCTAAGTAGCTCTTCTTCATCAGTTGAAAACTCTACAACTTTAGCTTTTTCTATATTTTCACTGTTGATCTGTTGTTTCAACATTTGCAACTCTTGCTTTAAACTATCAATTTCTTTAATTAATGTCTCGCTTAGTTGCTTAAATCCATCTCTTTCTTCGCAGGCTTTAGAATATTTAGCCTTTAGGTTTTTGTTTTCGTCTATTGTATGAGATGGGGGTGTTCTCTCTACCCTCTTACCTTTTCCAAAAGGGTTATCGATGAGCAACAAATGGAGAAGGGTGGATTTACCAGTTTACATGGCGTACCACCTGGGGTATTAAAATCTTTTGTTTTGTTCATTGCATACATTTTTTAAATAACTTTTGTGAAAAGTTTAAACGATTTGGATTTCAGTCGCCTTTTACGACAGGCATACCTTACCTCGGGTATATTCTATTCAAGCCCCTATCCCGAAGGGGGTGATTTGAATTTAACGGAATCTTTATACGAAATATATATATATGAAATTAAGGGCGAATAATTTTGCCCATGCAGGATATTTTTTGTTTGTGTTTAATATCTTTTCTACATCTTCAGAAATTAACTTTAAAAAAAACCATTTGGCTCACGAATGCGTGAATTTGTGTTTTTCAAAGGCAATTCCGTATGTTTATTGTTTTCATATCTCTTCTCACTTTTCTGTCATACCAATTGTTCTAAAAACGTGATTTTTCATATTATCATTTTAAACATTCCAGTATTTGTTATTACATTCCATGATAAGCAGACTGGAATATTAATTCAAGAAAAATGGCTATATTCTAGGAACATATTTCCAGTGTAACTTGGAAATAAGGCCACATTTATTTTTTGTACGAATACAAGGAATTTACCCCAAACTTCAGTTTTGGAACAGCATTTAAATAATAAACAGTAGAATCTGTATGGGGGCATGCTGCCCCCCCTGCAACCCCCTTGCTTTTGATCACTGTAGGATTTGGGGTAGCTGCGAAGTTGGGTATATGCAAAGTTTGTTTCATATATTTCGCATGGATAAAGAATCTTTGTATATACCCAACTTCCCACCTACCCCAAAACCTACAGTGATCCCAGTGATCGCACTATATACATATATATATGCCACGGTTTATGTATTTTGGATTTACATATAGTATGTATGTATCTACATATGTCCCATATTGTGCAATTTCGTATTATTACTCGGAAAGACTTTTCATCTTACTATTTTTTTAATTGGTTTGAAATCTTCAATAATGTCCAAAAACGAAATAAGGCCCTGGTGGCTTTATTTCGCAATAGTCATTAAGGCCACATGAGTTAAGTGGTCTTACAGAAAATTTTACCGACTTATGTGAACTGTAAGTTGGGGAAGTCTCTCTTACAAAATTCCTACAGCCTTTTAAATGGGCATTAATTAGTTTTGTGCTTTTCCCATCACACAGCCTGGGGCAGCTCAGACATAAATAAAAGAGGTGAGTCACTTTTTGAATTTGTCTGCACTAACAACATGGTGGTGGTAAATAAGGGAAATGTTCCTACGTTTATGAATGCTATCCGGCAAGAGGTACTAGATCTCACTTTGGCAAGCCCCTTCATCAGCAACATCATCACCAACTGGCATGTATCCCAGGAGACCTCTATGTCAGATCATAATCATATAAGATTTGACTTGGAGGCATCTCCCGAAAAGTGTCCACACTTTAGGAACCCCAGACATACAAACTGGGAAACCTATCGGCTTCTGCTCGAGGCAGACCTCAACCACTCCTTGAACCCCATAACAACCATTTCAGAACTGGAATTTGAGGCAGAACACCTCTTACAAATCTTTCCGCCCCATAAGCCTAAGTTCCTTTCTCCTCAAAACAATGGAGAAAATAGTCGATCACCACATAAGGGATACGTTCCTAGCTAATGATCCCCTGCATGCATATCAGTTTGCATATCAACCTGGAAAGTCCACTGAGACTGCCATTCATAGCCTAGTATCACAGATTGATAAATCAATGGCTGCAAAAGAAACTGCCCTCTGTGCCTTTATCGATATACAGGGAGCTTTTGACAACACTTCCTACGAGGCTATCAAGAAGGCTATGCTTAGGAAACAAATCACACCTCTTATCATAAACTGGTTACTTACCATGCTAGAAAGCACAAAAATACAATTAGAATGTGGAGGGTCGTTTAAAACTATAATTGCCACCAGAGGATGCCCGCAAGGAGGAGTACTCTCCCCCCTGCTCTGGACTTTGGTCATAGACGAACTCCTAGAATCTCTAACAAAAACCGGCTACAGAGTACAAGGATATGCGGATGATATCGTTATTAACGTTAGGGGCAAATTTGATGACATCTTATCAGATATGATGCAAAATGCCCTTAACCTAACTTCGAGGTGGTGTAGGACGAAGGGCCTGACCATAAATCCCGGCAAAACTGTCCTTGTACCCTTTTCCAGAAAGAGGAAACACAACCTCAAACAAATCTCATTGGAAAACACCCCTATTGATCTGTCCAGCGAAGCAAAGTATCTTGGAGTAATACTTGACAAAACGCTTACCTGGAACTCCCACCTTAACATGGTTGCCAACAAGGCGACTAGGGCAATGTTCATGTGCCAACGCCTGTACGGCAAAGCTTGGGGACTGAGCCCCAAAATGGTTTATGGTCGTACAACGCCATAATCAAACCAATGATCACCTACGCGTCATTAGTATGGTGGCGAAAAACCCTGCAATCCACAACGCAGGAAAAGCTGGGTAAACTCTATCGCTTAACCTGCGTGGGTATCACCGGGGCTATGAGAACGTGCCCAACGGCAGCTATAGGAGCAATGCTTAACCTTACGCCGCTACATCTGGCAATACAAAAAGAAGCTATGCTTAGTGCTCTAAGGCTGCCTCAGATACTGGACTTAAAAGTCGGCGACTTTATAGGTCATCTGAGAATACTAGAACACATTCATCGTGACCCAATTCTTAAGATTCCAGATACCATGCTCAAGAGATATCGTTTCTACAGAAGTTTCGAAGTTGTTATAGGCGCCCGTAGCGGATGGAGAAATGAAGGCCCTACTATACTACCAAATTCCCAAATCTGGTATACAGATGGCTCAAAATTGGAAAACGCCAGCACAGGTGCCACGGTTTTCGGTCCCAGCTTCCAACGCGCGGCAGCGCTTGAAAAGTCACCTACAGTATTTCAAGCGGAAGTCCACGCTATTGAATTGTGTGCAAGAGAATGCCTGCGGAGAAGAACTCAAGGCACCCGCATCTACATCTTTTCAGATAGTCAAGCAGCACTGTTAGCCCTTAAATCCTATACGGTAGGGGCCAAGCTTGTCTGGGACTGTCTCAACCTCCTCGAAAGCCTTGCATCGGTAAATAAGGTCACCTTAGCCTGGATCCCAGGACATGAAGGCTTCGAGGGTAATGAACGGGCTGACTGCCTGGGGAGAAGAGGCGCTTGCCGCCCACTCGTGGGTCCCGAACCCTGTTTTAGGGTACCACCCAACAGTGCCTACTCCAAGATAATACAATGGGAGATCAACAAATACGCTGACTACTGGACCAACCTCCAGGGCCTTAGACAAGCGAAAAAGTTTATCAACCCCAACCTATATAAGGCTAAGACCTTACTTGATCTCACCAAAGACGAGTTAAGAACCTTAACGGGCTATCTGACAGGACATTGTCCACTCAGATACCATCTGCATAAAATGAGAATATCAGATACAGACATTTGTCGGCTCTGTGGAGAAGAAAAAGAGACCGCTGAACATATTTTGTGCGTATGTCCAGGAGCCGCAAAGAAAAGACTACTCCACTTGACGCGGGCCTCGGTCAACCCAGCGGAAATCCAGAAAATTGAACCTAAGGCTATTCTGAGGTTTATTAAAAGCCTCAATATAACTTCTGGTTACACCAAACGGGCCACCACAATAGACCTCATAGGTCGCAGTGCGCATTTAGGGCCCCTAATACAGTAATACAGTAATAAGTTTTGTGCTTACGGTAAGTAAAATTTTTGTGTGTGCATTGTACGAGTATCTTTTTTTTTATTTTTTTTTAATTTAAAATCGCCGCGAAATGCGGCTGGCAAGACACTTTTGTTGCAATAAACTGAAAATATGCACTGCAATTTACTCGTAAGGTAATATAAATGGTTCTGTTAGTGATTACATAGGCTCGACTTTCTTTTAACCTTAGAACGCATTTTCAACTGTAATTCCATCTACAGTGCAACCTTTCCTGTAAGTCATCTCTCTAAGATTTCCGTATGTCGTAATTAAAACTTACAAGTGCAATGCTGGTCTTATGTATCTACTTTAGGACAATAGATTTCCTGCCTCGTGTTAAAAAATATTTCTACATTTTTTTCTGCGTTCGACGGAATTTTCTTATTGAATTAACGTCAATATTTTGATCTGGTATCACTGATTCGTAATTTCGGCTTATGGCTCTCTTCGGCTTTTTTTTGCCCTTCTCTTTCTTACGCACTTTTACAGAAAGAAACGATAAGCGACAACAGTCCGAAAACAACTGCATTTTGCATTTGTTTTGCTTTAGATTCCTTTTCTTACGCTATTATCTCTTTCTTTCGAAATCTAATACCAGAGAGTGCAAGCGAGATACAACCTATGCAGTCTTTTTTAGTTTATCTGTCAAATTTAACATTAGGGGCGACGAACGACGAATAGAAGCATTAAAACTTTGCGTTTTAATGCGTTTCATTCATTATCTTTATCGCTGTCCGCTTTCGCAAGCAGAGAACACTTTCATTTAGCAGCACCAGAAGTGGAAATCGTCGAAAAATCGACGTAACCCTAGAAGATTAGAAGATAATTTTTCTAAGGAAAACAAATTCGTATTTTTCTGTCGTTTTTTTTTAACGTTAATTACGTTTGCCAGATTTTTTTGTACTTCGTTCTCTATCTGAGGTTTTGCGAAAAAAGTGTGTCAGCCTAAAAGTTTCAATAATTAGCACCCGCCTTGTATATACATATTTGACTTCTTCATCTTTCTTGCAAAGCCAGCCAGCAAAACAACAAACTACAGAAAAACACGAGAACAATAAAAACAAAAGCAATGGACCGAAACAACGGGTGAGTTGTACTTCTATATTTTATTTTCGATAAATCAGAAAAAAGTAATTTAATTTAATAGATCAGAAATAAAGTCACTTTAGTCAAGTAGTAAAACCCACACAAATACATATTTAATTCGATTGGTATTTTTAAATTTTATTTCAACCACTCTTGTAGCTAGTGTCCTCTTCTTCTTCTTTAATGTAGAAATGATGTTAAATTTTAATTGATAAACAAATAAACTTTGAGATGGAAGATTTCCTCCAACCTCGGAAGGGGAGAGAAAGAACTGGAGTGTCTTTACGAAATCCTATTTACTCAGTGGTGCTCTCAGCGATAAAGGGAGCTGAGCTATAATACAATACTTATTTTCAACAATCGTTTTAGGTGGTGTTGATAATGCACTTCTGAAATGTGCATTATGCTTACGCGGTAAGACGGTCATCTTACACACTGTCAGACTCAACAATGAGTGTTAAGTTGATTTCTCTGTGATTAGTGGACCGAAGATGACGATGTAAATAATAATAATTTAAATAGCTGGTGCGACAGCTCGGGATGAACCAAGGACTAGCTTTCTCGCAACTATTCGTGTTCTGTGTGTTACCTTTTTCGCACGAATGGAAGGGCCCTGTGATTTATTGCCGACTCCGAAGGCCAAACTAAGAAAGCTTTTTCATAACATCGAAAAGGCGGTTGACACCATGTGTATGGACGAAGCTGGTGTCTCTACTCCACCCTCCAACCAACCGCAGCACTCGTTCCTCTTTCTTCATTCGCCACAATATTTCCCTCTTTGACCATACATATGTGTCCAAAGGCATGCATACTTATAAATTTTTTTATTGGTCCATTATCATCAGATTTCGGACTTGGTCCAACCATCTCATCCTGGACCTACACAGAGGACGCCTACCTGATACACGGATTCCATGGCACGCCTTGGAAGTCGAGTTGGGGGCATGCGTTTAATGTGCCCAAACCATCGAAGTATGGACCTCTCCGTTCGAAGAAGTAGCTGTTCTACATTTCGGGTATTCTGGTGTTTCTAACCCGGCGAGTCACCCTAGCAATACAACGAAGAAATTTCATTTCGGCAGTTTGTATCTTCTTTTGGTCATTACACAAACCTCATGATCATAGGTGAGGGTTGGAACAAATACTGAATTAAAGACCCGAGGGACCCGATCATGTGATTTCTCCAAATCCACAAAACAACTTAGATAGGTTTGGCATACTCCAAGGCCTTTCCAAGTAGTTTTTAAGAGCGAATAGCAGCTCCGAAAAGTGCTTGGCCCGTCTCTCCAAGATGTCCTTCCCATCGAAAAAAAAGTACACCTTTGGATTTAACTCCTTCGATAATATTAAACTTCCTTCCTCTGCTGTATTGGTCCAACTTAGGTAAATGTAATAAATAAATCATTAGAAACTATTACTTTCTCAGATGAAAAGAATCTATGGTAACATAAATTAAAATGGTTACAAAAAGAAAACACTGTGAAAGAGTTCGCGTTTAGACAAATGAAGGATTATTTTGAAAGAAATAATTTAATAATAGTGTAAAAGTGCAATAAATCTTATAATTACGAATTTTAAAGAGTAAATCGGATAAGAAAACGTGTTTACTTGTGTTTTTTTAAGCCTGAAAGAGCATTTGAGACAATAGACAGAATAATACAATGCCACAATAGTGGCAACATTGGCAAAAAGTCATCAGAGACCGCAACGAAACGAAACAAGAGGCATACACAGCGGCGCTGCATAGAAGCATCAGAGCCTCTCGCGAGCTCTACGAGCAGAAGATGAGGGACAAACACTGGCTTCTCAGAAGGAAGAAGAAGGAACATGAGAAGCGCGCGATCGAGGAAATAGAGAGATGTTACTGCAGGAATGAGGTTCGAAAGTTTTACAAAACTTAAATAGAACCTGTCCAGGCTACAGACCCCGTCGCAGTCGCAGTCGATGCTGAGGATATGGCAGAACTATTTCTGCAAACTGTTTAACGGCGACGAGGAATCAAATCCAGCTGTCAGGCAGAATGAACCATTTAACCTGAAAGATGAAAACTAACAATTCGTTGTACCCGACCTGGACGAAGTGATGATAGCCATATCTAAGCTTGAGTCCAACAAAGCTGCTGGAGCTGACGATCTAGCTGCATGCACCAACTGATCTCTTAAATATGGTTGGAAGAAAGTATGCCCGATGAATGGAACCTCAGCATTGTTTGCTCGATCCTCAAGGAATAATACCTTCTGAAATGCGCCAACTTAACATCGCCGTGCTATGTGAACGCCTTAAGCCGTTCGTCAACACCCTGGTCGGTCCATATCAGTGTTGCTTCAAGCCAGGAAAATCCACCCTCGACCAAATATTCACACTACGGCAGATCTTGGAGGAAACACAAGGAGTCCAAATCGATACCCATCACCTAATTATCTAATTAAGGCGGCCTATGACAGCATCTATAGAGGCGAGCTATGCAGAGCAATGTCTAGTTTTGGCACCCCTTCTAAACTCATCCGTTTGTGCAGGATGAGGATGGAGAATGCACGCTGCACCATCATAGTCTGTAAGGACCTCATCGAGACCTTTGATGTCAAAAAACTCACGCCAACACCAGAGGCACAATCTTTCAAAAGTCTGTCTAATTACTCACATACGCCGACGATATTGACATAATCGGAAGAACTCAGGGCGATGTCACTGGCACATTTGTGAGTATTGAGATGGAAGACGTAAAGACGGGTTTAGCGGTCTATGAGGTAAAACGAAGTACATATATGCTGTCAACAAGAAAGCACACTCAACACTGTCGTCTTAGACAAAACATCACTATAGACAGTTATAATTTTGAGGTAGTTAAGGACTTTGTCTACCTAGGCTTCGCAATCAGTTCAAACAACACCCGCGCTGAGATCAAATGAAGAATAAGGGTGAATTCAAAGATGTTAAAAAACTGTGCAGTGTTGCGGCAACACAACGGGCTTTACTTTATTGTTGCTGTTGCGATTTATTTTGACATGTATGAATAGCTGTGTTGCAAAGCTGTAAGCAATAGCTGTGTGTTAATATAATAATAATATTATGGAAAAATTAGAGCCGAAACGAAATTTCTTAATAAAACATCTTTAGAGAAGGAATGTTAAAAAAACGAATGGTGAAACAGTGATTAAAATGCTAGACGAATTTAAAAGAAAACGTATTTCAAAAATCATAATTTACTTCAGAATGATAAGGCAGTAATCCAATGATGTATTTTCAGACATTTAACGATCACAAAAATAATTGATCAAATAAATAATTGCATGTTCTGTAAATAAAACATTAGAATTGTTATACATATGTTAACCTTCATCCATTTTTCGCAGAATTATTGAATAGGAATGGAAATAATAATAGCTAAGAAGAAAAACCTAAACCGCAATAAAACGAAGCAACAAAAAAACAACTGATGCACAGATTACTCTGTTTTGACGGTTGATTGCGTTGGTGTTGCAAGAAAAAACCCTTGATTAGAGCAGTGCTGCCAACATGTTGCGTTTTTGAAATCGTTGCTTTTCTGTTGATGCAACACTGCAATATTGAATTCACCCTATTCCAAAAAAAAGATTTACTAACAAAGAATAAACAATTGTAACTTCTCAAAAACATTTCGGACGAATTTGGAAAAAAAAAACACCAATCTAACTTCACTGTTTGTATGAAAATTTCCACAAAAAAGCTTCAATATTGATACTATGAATGCAAACAGCAAAGAATTTGAACCTTTTTGAAGTATGATGAACAAAAAGAAAATAGTAGTAAATAGTATGTGCAAAGTACAGCTGAGGTTTAGAATGATGTACAATATGAACACTATCCGATCTTATTAATTAAGGGGGTAGGACCCAGTTGGGACTGCCAAAAAACGGTCTTTTTTAGGATTTTTTTTGTGGCGTCGCATTAAAACAATTAATAACAAATGTTTTTCCACATGAAAGATATATATTTGCAGAAACTATTAAAACATATTTTGTAACAAAATATTAAAAAATGAATGAGGTACAGCAAATTTGGTAGGGGTAAAAAAAAAAGTGTTTTTCCGGTCACTGGATCATGCGAATTCAAAAAAATCAAAAGGGATCATTAGTGACATAATGCTCCGGTAGAACGAAGGGATTTGAAAAATTTTGAACTTTCACAAAATGGCGAATGTTGAAAGTCAAAATTCTTAATTCGACTACAATTTCGCTCGCATTTCCGGCTATAAAAAAATTACCTTTAAAAAAAATCCTTCGTTCAACCGGAGGACAATTATGTGTAGAATAAGTGAGATAAATTTCAAACCGATCGGCAAGGCCGTTCTCAAGTTACAGTGATCACCGACTTCGAAGACATGGTTTCGAAAAGTTTAAAGTTTTGAGTACGAGTAGTTATGCACTAGAGACGACGCCGTTCAAAATTATTTATCTCCATAAATAACGGTCCAATATGTCTGAAATTTGCAGAGAATACTTTTGAAATATTTTACTTTGAGAAAATGCAATTATTTTTTCAAAATTCTAACTGGGTCTACCCCCTAAAAAAACATTCCTGTTTCGGAATTCATTTGCAGCAACTAACTAACGGTTCTTTTTAAATTAATAAATTTCTTTTATTTTCATTCATCATTGTATTTCTTTCTTCTCGCAGATACACATACATAAGGCGTCAAGGACAAACGATAACATCGTCTTCGAATGTGGATGGTAGAACAGCACCATCAATGCCAACCAGAGAACCTCTTACCCAACACGATGAACTGATTCGTTACATCAAAGAAGCTTGGCATAAAGTGAGTGTATATCAAAGATGTTTGTTTTTCTCTTTTTGACAGTTAGTGTCAATCGATATACATAACCAAATAGGAAAATCTATTTCATTGATTTGTTTTGTTATACATATTATATTATAGTTTTAAAGAGAACATAAAAAGTTAACTATTGCGGTATAAAGTCAGGAAGATGTTGTTACTGGGCTCCAATAAAACACCACTCGGAATTAGGTCAAGTTTGTTTGTAAGTTCTTTTCTGAGTTCTTCTGGCTGGTCAGTATGAACGCACCGCCGTTCATTTATCGGCCTCAAAATGCGTCCGTTTGGTAGCTGCAAATAAGTGTAAATTTCAATTTTTGCACATACAGTCAAAATCGCTTACAACGACATCGGCTATAACGACCAAATTCTTAGGTTCCGGCTGAGGTCCATTATAATCCCATTGAATAACAAATCGGTTACAACGACATCGCTTATAACGACGGATGTTTTTAATTTTTTTTGAAATAAGATATTGGTTACAACGACTAAAATCGACGCAGCTGTTGGTGCGACTGAATTTTTTTCTAAAACGGTAAACTGTTTTCTGTAGATGCGATATATCTGTGCACATAGAATTTGTTACAGCTTACCGTTTATTGACATGTTATTCTTTTTGTTTTGCGTTTATTATTGGTTTTGAGTTTGTTCAACAGTAGGTGGGAAAACTACTTAGTGCAAATTTTTCTGTGTGACGAATGGTTGTAGAAGTTTAATTTTATTCGGTTCGCATAAAGTTATATTGGAAAATGACTCAGAAACGAAAAGGTATCATTTTTAGATTGGAAGCTGGAGAGCATAATAAAGACCTTGCCAATGAGTATTCCGTTCCACACTCCACTTAATCCACAATACATGCCTTGATATCGGTTACAGCGACCTATCGCTTATAACGACCGAATTCGTCAATCCCTTGAAGGTCGTTATAACTGATTTTGACTGTACATACATATGTATTTCAAAAATCGATAAATTTAACACATTGACAATGTTTTTAAGTAAATATAAAGCTTATCTGGAAAACGGTTGGTGTAATTTACCTTTGCATACGCAAATGAAATACCTTTAAAATTGTTTGCAAAGAAAATGATAAATTTTCGTCTACGTTATGTTATCTTATCTTTATAAGCTTCAGAGAATTTCTAGTTTGAGAATCTCTAGAATAAGCCTAGGTTAGAATGGCTGCCTGTAGAGATCCAGCGGCATTTAGGCCGATAGCAAACCGGTGTCCGTTGTGACACCCCTATCCCGACTATTAGGGGAAAAAGGTAAGATCAACCGGAGAATTTTTTTATATGTACATACATATATGTATACTACCGACGTACGGCTTTACATATATGTATACTACCGACGTACGGCTATGGTCGAAAAAAATAGGAACACCTCTTTAAAAACTGTTTTAGGCACTCTATCTAAATATTGATGATAGCTACATCTCAGATTTTGGTCGAATTATTTATATACTTCGAATTAAATCTAAAGTGTATCCAAGACATTTAATGCATTTGATCCATTTTGTAGCCTAGCATGACCCGAGTTATACAGCAAATGTGAAATGAGTCGACAAAAAAAAAGTTTTTAAGAAAATTGTCTCTTCAAATTTTTTTTTGTTTAGAAAACGGGATGAGTATATTTTATTTGGAGGGATGAAACAACTCGAGATACCCTCGCAGTGGTATTGACTGTGTATGTATTTGTTTGAGAGCAACAGCGAACAGGATGACCATAGCAAATTGGTCTCGAAGCAGCGGAAATTCTGGAGAAAGGATTAGGTTGGCCGGGGCGACAAAGAAGGATTTTGTGCAAAACTTTATTTTTTTCCTGTTTCTATTTTCTGAACATAACAAAAATATAAATCATCGAAAAATTCAATGGATTTGTTCTTTCGCTTTCACGAATCATTTTTAATTTCTTTTTTCTTTTTGTCAGAAAATGAGTTCCATTTAATCCAATGATTTATTTAATACTCTACTGATTAAAGTTCGATGATGTCCAATTCAGTAGCGCAAATGGAGGAGAATTGCGAGGAAAAACACCCGCCCACACAGCGTTTGCGGAAAAATTTTCCATTTGCCCATGTTTCTTCAAATCAACATCTGCAAATGTCAGAAGTGAGCAAATGCGTGTCCGCAAATGTGTGGAAATGGTCCCAAAAGAGTGATCACACGATTTACGGATGACGTGTGCAAACGTTTACCGACGACTTCTGCAAATCATGGGCAAATGACACATATGAAAACATTTGCGGACAAAAATTTGCTGTTCACACGTTTTGCTGACGTTTGGGACACCCGCATCCTCTGGTCAAAGAGCTGTTGTTGAGAACCTTTGTAGCCATTGAAAAAGCTTCAGGGGAAGATAGCAGTTGGTCTGAGTTCCAGACCTATTCGCCGGGCCTTAGTAGAGGCAAAATTCTATAAACGATGACCTTAAGATCGTTCCGGTGGTGAAGAGAGTTCACATCGAGAAGTGGACAGAAATTTTAAAATCGTTCCATGTGTCAAATGACCCAGTGAAGCAAAAAATAAAAACAAAAACGGCAAAGGAATGTACTCCGAAGCAACAAAACCAAAATTAATTGTTTTTGTATGTATAACAAACAGTTTGTTCGTCGCTTCCAATGCCAGGCGTATAACCCTCTCTATACAAAAGTTGGACATAGTAGTGGTAGCTTGATGTCATGGGGTTTTTTTTTTTTTTTTTTTTTTTTTTTCTTGGAATGACGTGGCTCTAACCTATAGAGGGCATAATGGCGAAAGAACAGTATGTGGATATACTAAATAGCATAACGTAGCCATGAACATTGCAAGAGAATAACGACCCCAAACATGAGGCTAGGCTTACTCAAGGTTGGTTCTGAGATAAACACCTTGACATTTTATAATGACCCTCTCAGTCACCCGACTTGAATTCAATAGAGAACCTCTAAACAATCGTCGCCTATCAAATACTGAGGATCTTTGGAAAATACTATATTTCAGCGAGATTCATACTGAAAATGCTACGGATTAACTCAATGCTAAACAGGAAGGGATGTAATTGCAATACAGTTTTGATTTAGTTTAATGTATATATATATGTACGTGATTCTAACAAAAAAAATGAACAATATGTTTCTTTCTTTTCATTCCTGAAGCTCTTGCGGAAATCGTTATGCTGACACCATAGTTTTTTTCTTTTAGTTCCAGGTTTGAAGCGGCAATACATTGATTAATGTAATTTGGGCGTAAAAAGTCTGCGACCGTCAGGATACGAGATCCAAATCTACCTTCCTTTTTAACCTTCTAGTGTTAGCTAGTTTATTTGTCATATTATTTGCCAATGGATTAGATATCATTCTTATGTTTTTTCTCAACAATATGAGATCCCTTTGTCAATGCTTGAGAAAAAAGTACCTACGCTGTTTATCGTTCGAAAACTTATTTCTTACTGACGACACACAAGAATCGTTTTCTTCGAATACAGAACACACCAAAATCGTTTTCTTTGAAATCGCCTGTCGTTTGTCGACAACGACATCAGCAATCGGGGGGAATGTTCTTTCACAAAATGCAAAATTTCAAAAGTAAATTTTTGCCTTTTTAACTAGGCAATACCCCTTTTGCCGCTGAGGGAAAGAAACATGAGTTTTTGGAAGGCAAGGAACTGAAGCTTTAATAAAGCTATGCTATACATTTTAAGCAAAATTTTAAAAAAATATGAAAGTTGTACCGTTAATGCGAAAGCATTTAAAATAAATGCATTTTGCAATGGCCACTCCTGTTCCAATTTGGTTCACCTAAATTTAAAAATCGAAAAAGATTTGCTTTCTGTAGTGAATTATCCAGTCTTTGAACCAAGGATTTAAAAAAAAATGTTTCTGACAAAATGGCGGACTTTTAAAGTTAATATTTCCTTTTTTTGATGAAAAAATTGTTTCTTACCGTTTTCCGTTGTAAATTAGAAGTATTCATCCAAAGGAAAAATCCTTTATTAAAGCGCTGGTTTTTCTTATATTCAAAGTGTACAAAAAATTTCGAGTAAATTGATCGAGTAGTTTTCGAAATATCGTGAAATTAAAAGGCAATATTCTCGAAACGAAAAGATATTAACAGCAGTTGAACCCTAAAATGAAAAAAAAAAATGTTTTTAGAATTCCAGTTTTCAAATGCTTTGTAACTTCTGAGAGCTTTGTCTTTTTAAAAAGGGTCATGCATTTTGTGGTTCGCAAATTAAATTTAAATAAAACACATTTATGATTTAGATTCCGGTCAAAATTTTATTTTAATATATTATTTGGATCCTGGCATTATGAATGAAATACAATGTCATTCAAATGACCTCCACGGGACTTCTTGCAGGACTCGATTCTGGCAAGGTAATTTTCAATTACTTTTCGACACTGATTATGACATCAGGAAATTCGAAAAAAGTTCCTGTGAATTAAGCAATGACGAATCACCACAAATGTCCCCAGCTAGGCTGGACACAACTCTTGGACGCCAATGAAACCTACCACCACCTGAGTTTCAAACCACTGCACCTCGCTCGTGGTATGTGTATAACATTAAAAGGGTATTCATATCTCCTTGATCCGCGTGTGGATTATAAAAAGAAATTGCAAAAATTATTGTGATTGTCGTGAAATTTTAGATATTTGGTTTAAGGTGCGCTTCTAACAAGCAAATGGAGTTACTGGAATCCTACTTGGAAAAGCATGGGGATTTAGGCAAATGGATCCCAGCGTTTTTAGCGCAACAGCTAATTTGAGGATAGTTGGTATAAATGTCTAAAATATATTTAAAAGCATCCTTGGATACTCGGTACTTTTCTTCGAATTCTTTGACATCCAATTTGAAGGGATTTGATTTGTCTCGTTAACACTTCCTGTTAATTTCTGTATTTGTATCACTGTCATTCAGTTAAAGGCAATGACTATTAAACATAATTGAATTTTTATATTTTATTCACGAAGAAAAATAAATTTTTCCTTTGAAGACAATACCAAAAACGACTATCTTCTCGAAAATGAAAGTTATCGTTTTACAGAAAGTTAAAATTTTATCTCTAGAGACAGTTTGCTATAGTTTATGAAGTTACAGAAATCAAAACTGTCATTTATGATATCTTTTGAGAGACTCGTTTTATAAGGATATTACCCAGAAATAATGTTTACAGGGATTCCTTAAAGAATGAATATGAGCTATGCTTACTCATCAAAGTCTTGAAACCCGGGGACGTCTTTCTACGCGGAGGTAGTCGCGGGTATCAGCTGGTGTACACATACAATGGGATATTCGCTTAAATTGCTTCGTTTTATGTTTCTTTATTCCTATTTTCTTTTCTATAATATTTTAAAAACTTTCATTTCTTTTACTTCAAGGTTAATGAACAAGGACCACATGGTGCCCCCATCGTCTATAGAAATGAATCTGATCAGTTAAAGAACTTCAAACCTTTTGATTTAGAAGAATACTGGGGTCAGCGACTCGTTCAAAATATCCACGTTTCACATGGACATCAATAATAAATCTAAATAATATAAAATATCGTAAACCTAGTAACAAAAGAACCACAAACAATTTTTAAGGACCGGCAATTGCAGAACTCCTACGAAATTACACAATGCGCCATTCCTCCCATATAACTCAGTTAGGTATTGTGCGCTGCCGTTATATCCAAATAGAAAACCAGGTAAAAAAATTGCTGCCAAGGAGTAGAACGCGAAAGAAATTCGAAGCCTACCACTTTTTGTCATTTGTTTTGTTTTTTTGTAGAAATTTTAATGTCATTAATTGTTTTTGTTTGAATTTAAATGCAAATCAAAGTAGTTATTAAAGTTTATACGGCCCTCGCTAATGTCCTTCTATTACTCCGAGAATAGTATCCGAATGCAGTAGAATGGAAGAATGTTAAAAGAACATTTTATACCTTAAGAATAATAAACTATTCGTGTTCAAGCAAAAAAAAGTATATATATTTTCAAATTAGTGATAAACAATAAAAAATAATAAAACAAGTGTGTTTGCATTCACTTTTTAGAATCTGTAGACGAATAATTTCTTATTAACACCAATCCAAAATTGTAAATTAGACAAAAAACATTTATTCAAATTGCAAAAGACAATTTTGCATCTTAGGCGACTTTAAAATAACTTATATTAAATTCAATTAAAATAAAAACCAAAAGAATTTTGTTGCAATACACAATTCTCAGTGCCTTGCAGCCTCTTGTAGGTCAAGTTGTTGATTTTGGTGTATGGCAAAAAAATAAAAATTGTGCTTTCATTAATTTTTTTTTCTTAGAGTAAGTCAGTTTTGGATGGTTTCTAACCTAGGTTAGGTTAAATGAGGTCATCATGGATGAATTCTCTTCGGCCCATTGTGGTGCTGCCTGAGCCGGATAGTTGCCGCTACTCTTGAAACCATCCTGATTATTGGATCCATATTCTAATAGAAAACTGCGATATCTACTACGGCGATTGCTACAGGCAACAAAAGCAGCGCTTATTTGGATGTGGATTTGTCGTTGAAAGCAGACTTAGGCAAGAAGTCTTAAGCTTCAGGTATGTGAGCGAACCCTTACGACAATCCGCATCAAGACTCGTCAACATTAGCCTGATATGCGCGCATGACCCCACAGAGGAGAAAGACGACGACACCAAAGACAGGTTCTACGAGCTCTTGGACAAGACATACGAGCAGGACATTAAAATTGTCCTAGGCGATTTTAACGCAAAGCTAGGAAGAGGGGGCAACTTTAGTAGTACTGTCGGAAAGCACAGCCACCTCCGATAACGGATTTAGGTCGTTCGACTTTGCTGCGGGGCGAAATGTTGTAGCTAGTACGCGGTTCCCGCATCTTCATATTCACAAAGGAACATGGAGATATCGTGATCAATCAAGCGTCAATCAGATTGACCACAATGCGATCAACGCAAGGCATTCCTTTAGTATTATGGATGACCGAACGTTTCGAGGTGCCAACATTGACTCGGACCACTACCTTGTAGCCAAGGTACGGCTTTGAATATCCCGAACACCCCCAAGACAAGGAAATACTGTGAGGACGGTTACAATCGTAAGAGATCACCAGATCCTCTTCCGATCGAGTCTCTCTCAATCGCTCAAGAAGTCCTATGGCACCAGCATCAAGTATTGAAGACCATTAACCGCCTCTGACCGCCGTGACGGTGAATTCAAAAACGTCAAAAAAGGGTGAATTCAAAAACGTCGAAAAACTGTTGCCCTGCGTATTTTATTTTGACATTTATGAATAGCTGTGTTGCAACGCTGTTCGCAATAGAAAAATGGAGGGAGTAGTCAAGTGTTTTGTGTAGAACAATGTTATGAAAAATTAAGAGCCGAAACAAAATTACTTAATAAAACATGTTTAGAGAAGGAAAAATAAAAATCAAGGGGTGGAACAGTGGTAAAATGTTGGACGTGTTCAAAAGAAGACGTATTTCAAAAATCATAATATATCGATGATATATTTTCAACCATTCACGATTATATAAAAAGTAATCAGATAAATAGGTATTTGCATGTTATGTAAATAAAACATAAAACATGAATGTTACCTTTCATCAATTTTTCGCAAAATTATTGAATAGGAATGCAAAAAATAATAGCTAACTGCAACAAAATAGCTAATAACTGCAACAAAACGAAGCAACACCAAAACAACTGATGCGCAAACTACTCTGTTTTGACGATTGGATGCGTTGGTGTTGCAAAAAAAAAACCTCTTGATTTGAGCATTACTGCCAACATGTTACTTTTCTTGAACTCGTTGCTTTTTTGTTCCTGCAACACTGCCGCAACACTGCATTATTGAATTCACCCTTTCACTCGGCCATCGCAACGAAACCCTTAGTGTGATGTGACGACGAATGCCGGCAAGCACATGCAGCGAAGAGGCATACAAAGCGGCGCTGCACAGGAGGACCAGAGCTGCTTGCGAGCTCTACAAGCAGAAGAAGGGAGACGAACATCGGCTTCTTAGGAAGAAAAAGAGAGAACTTGAGAAGCGCCCGATCGAGAAAATAAGGAGCTGTTACGGCAGGAATGTTTCACTAAAGGGTAAAAAGAACCTGTCAAGGCTACAGAGCCCGAACCGAAGTCTGCAAGGATGAACAAGGGAACATCGAAGTAGAATCGCAGTCGATGGTGAGGATATGGCAGAACTGCTTCTGCAGACTGTTTAATGAAGAATGAAGCATTCAACCTGGACGACGAAGACCAACAATTTCGTCCACTCGACCTGGACGGAATGAAGGTAGCTGTATCTAAGCTTAAGTCCAGCAAAGCTGCTGGAGCTGACGGCCTACCTACCGACCTGTTCAAAGCAGCAGGCGATGACTTGGTCAGGAACATGCACCAACTCTGTTAAATATGGTCGGAGAAAAGTATCCCCGTTTAACCTCAGCATTGTTCGCTCGATCCTCAAGAAAGGAGACCCTCTGAACTGCGCCAACTAAAGAGAGATCAGTCTTCTTAACATCGCTTACAAGATCTTATCTGCCGTGTTGTGTGAACGCCGGAAGCCGTTCGTCAACAACCTGATCGGTCCATATCAGTGTGGTTTCAGGCCAGGAAAGTCCACCATCGACCAAATATTCACACTGCGACAGATCTTGGAAAAAACCCAGGAACTTCAAATCGATACCCACCGATAATGGAGAATGCACGCTGCTCCATCAAGATCGGTCAAGTCCTCACCGAAACCTTTGATGTCAAAAAAGGATTTAGACAAGGCGACGCGCTGTCATGCGAATTCTTCAACATCGTTCTTGAAAGAGTTGTCCAATTACTTTCATACGCCGACGATATAGACATAATCGGAAGAACGCAGCATGATACGGAGGCGGCGAAGATGGGTTTAGCGGTCAATGAGGGCAAGACCAATTATATGCTGCCTTTGGGCAAAGAAGGCAATTGAGTAGCAAAGCCCTCTCTCGAACGAGTAAAGTGACCTTAATCGTCCTAGTCCTGCTCTACGGCGCAAAGTCAAAGACTCTGTCAAAAGCGGATGAGGTCGATCTTGACTGTTTCGAGAGGAAAATTCTTCGGGTGATTTTCGGTCCCGTCTGCATAGACGGTGAGTGGAGGAGGAGATAAAATGACAAGCCGGGCTGTACAGAAGAGTGAAAGTCCAACGACTGAGGTGGCTGGGTCATGTAGAGCGGATGGACACCAATGCTCCGGCCCGGAAAATCTTCGAATCCACACCCGGTGCAGTAGAGGAAGACCGCAACTCAGGCGGCGCACGCAAGTGGAAGGGGACCTTAACCAACTTAGCATGCGAAACTGGAGGCAGGTAGCTAAAGACCGAGCTGGCTGGAGATACTTGTTGGTTGAGGCCCATGTCCACCCCGAACTGTAGCGCCACCTTAAGTAAGTAAATAATCATATGATACATGATACAGGTTTCCTAAATATTCTAAAGTTCTTCCAAAAAGTATTTTCCGAGAATTTTCCTTCTTAAAGATACAGTGTCGTTGGCCGGAATTCCTAGCCTGATAGCATGTCTACCAATTGTGCTTTGGCTAGTTAGTACACCGACTTGTGCGCTCTGCTTATTCTCAACAGGCTGTTTGTTTTGTATCGAGTAAGCCGATGTTACACCATTTCTCCTTAGCCTGGTGAAGCGTTATTATGGAGATTTTGTATCTTGTATTTTGTATCTTGATTTTGTATCTATGGGTATATGACGTGTTCCTATTACAGTTAAAAGCTCCTGTTTTGTGCCCTTCTTGGGTTAGTCGTCTGCTTCGCAGTTGCCTTGTATGTCCCAATGATCAGGAACCCAGAACAAGGTAAGGATACATCTAGTTGATATCTCCTTTAGAAATGCGCAACAGTGCGTCAATTTAGATCTTTCTAATGGTGATTCGAGCGTTTTTATAGCTGTTTTGCTATCGGTGTAAATGACAATACCACTGTTTAGTACCAACCACATTAACACCGCCTTAACGGATAGCCAATACCTCTGCCTGAAAACACTGCAGTGATCTGTAGTCTGAAAGACCGGTTCATGTTGAGGGACTTCGAAAAGATAAAAGCTCCTACGCCATCGCTTGTCAGTGTGGATTTCCAATAAAAATATAAATAGTTGGCTTGACAGCTCGGGACCTAGCTTCTCGCAACCATTCATGTTGCGCGTGTTAGATATTTCGCACGAATAGAAGGGACCTACAATTTATTGCCGACTCCGAACGGCGAATTGAAAAGCTATTTCATGTCATTCTTCGACGAGAGGTGATGCCGCGAAAAATGTTCGGTGGGGCTTGAATCCACGCCGCTTGCACAGCAGTCCAACGCACTAACCACTGAGCTACGGGGACAACATGGATTTCCAATGCGCTGTAGTTATTAGGGGTAGCAATTCCTTTCTATTCCTGTCGGCTGGGAGTACTTACTACCAAGGTGGCGCTACAGTTAGGGGTGAACCTGAGCCTCAACCAACAAGGCTCTCCAGTTAGCCCGGTCTTTAGCTAACTGCCTCCAGTTGCAAAGTTGGTTGATGTCCACTTTTCATTGTTTTAAATCTGTCCAATCTATTTTTCTAAATAAAGAAAAGGGAAAAAATTAATACCTGAAGCATAACAAATGTCATTAGGCGTTTTTGTCGATAGGCGTTTTTTTTTGCGCATATTTTCTTTAGCCCATATAGATTACCAAAAAACACCCATAATGATATGAAATGAAATACATGTGTTATTTTGTTAATGCATAAAAAAAAGAAACCCATGTAGCTGTTTGGATACAAGTATGTTTTTGTAGTTCCACCTTAAGTAAGTGAAAGTGACAGCTGTTATTATGTCGCGTTTCTAACCTGAAATTTTATTAAACCGCAAAAAGCCAGGGACTGCTGTAGCTTCTTCAACTTTTTTTTTTTAATTTCATTTGCTTAATAAGAACACTATTTAATAAGTGATACATATTCATATATATACATATAAATCGTTTTGTAAACATGGCACAATTTAGTTTTACGTCTTTATCCAAAGAACTTGCAAAAGTGGAAGAATCTGGTCTTACATTTGCCGGGGGATCATTAAAGTGGAGTACGGCGGATGATGGTAATTATTTAATTTTTTTTAAACCGAAACTACTGTTTAGCATTGTTTAAACCGAATTTTAGTAAAAGATGTAACGTCTGCTATTCAGCAATGCAAGAATTTAACATACCTCAAATTGGAGGGAAACACGCTTGGTGTAGACGCCGCAGAAGCTATCGGGAAGGCGCTAGAAAAGCACCCAGAATTCAAGAAAGCTCTCTGGAAGGACCTTTTTACCGGAAGACTTAAAACGGAAATTCCACTAGCACTGAAACATTTGGGAAAAGGATTAATGCTTTCTTCAGCACAGTTGACAGTTTTGGACTGTAGTGACAATGCTTTAGGTCCAAATGGAATGGTAGGTCTTGAAGATCTTTTGCGCAGTAGAGTCTGTTACAGTTTGCAAGAATTACATTTAAATAACTGTGGTCTGGGAATATATGGTGGACGAATGCTAGCTGAAGCGATTTTAGATTGCCACAAAAGTAGTACTGAAGTTGGGACTCCGCTGGCGCTAAAAGTATTTATTGCTGGTCGAAATCGTTTAGAGAACGAGGGCGCTAAGCATATCGCAAAGATATTTTGCACTATAAAAACTTTCGAAGAGATTGCCATGCCACAGAACTCGATTTTTCATGCTGGGATCGCAGCCCTTTCAGAGGGTTTTCAAGAGAACGTAAACCTGCGTGTCTTAAATTTAAATGACAACATTATGACTCACAAAGGTGCATCGGCGGTTGCTAATGCTATTCTCTGTATGCCACAGTAAGGAAGTAAAACTTAATCGATAAACAAATGTTAATCAGTTTTTTTTTTTTTAGTTTGCGTGAGATAAACTTCGGTGATTGCCTTCTGAAGACAAACGGTGCGTATCAGCTTGCCGAAGTTTTGGAAGATAGTCATTACGAGTTGGAAACTTTGATTTTGGACTGCAATGAAATTGGACCCGATGGTGGTCTGGCCCTAGTCTCCGCAATACAGAATAAACAAAATTTACGTCTACTAAATCTTGATGGAAATAAATTTGGTTACGATTGTCGAGAGCGAATTATTCAAATGATGGCTGACACTGCAAATCCAGATGCACTTGTACCTTTCGAGGAAGATGATTCAGATGGCGACGATGATGACGAGGACGATGACGAAGAAGAGGACGATGATGATGACGCCGAAAACCACAACGATACAACGGAAGAGGTAGAAGAGGATGATGAACATTACGGCGAGTCTTGTGAAGAAGACGACAATCTTACAGCAGCTAATTACCTGACAGCACTCTGTAATAAGGTAAGTTTTGAACAGCTCGGCACCTAGGCCGTCACAACCAAGCAGCTTTGTTGAACTTGAGCTTGGGTGTGGCTATCTTCACTTCGTCCAGGTGAATGGTTCATTCTGCCTGAGAGGAATTTGATTCGTCGTCGCCCTTAAACAGTCTGCAGAAATAGTCCTGCCATATCTTCAGCATCGATTGCAATTCCCTTGTTCATCCTTGCAAGCTGCGGTTCGGACTCTTTAGCCTTGACGGGTTATTTTTATCCTTTGGTAAGACTTCCGAACCAGAGAACTGCGTGAATCCACTCATTTGCCGTTGTGAAGCATTCGCTGAAATACCAGCCTTTCATAAAAATAGAAATAGAAAAGAAATGACCAAAAATTAGATTAAACATGCTACATAAGTACACACATACGTATTTCAATATATTAATCTTTCTCTTTATACACTGAATTTAAGAAATGTTCTTGTTCCTTCCTCGCCTTTTCATAGTTATTTTAAAAACACCACTCGCAATTTTATTAATTATATCTTCTTCCATTTTCCACCTTGTTACTGTATCGACAAAAGCTTTATCGCAAATGAATTACTTTACGCTAAAATGTTACTCACACGGACGAGCGAATGGAAAGGACTCACATTCAATCGAATGTCGCTTCACAGTGAATGAATTACTTCAACAAATGTGAGTTTGTTGCAGATTCTTTATGCGAAAAGCAACCAAGGGTAGTTTTTATTTTTCCGAATGAATGTGAATCTGTGTGAATACTTCACAAGGCAGTGAATGCTTCGAGTGGTTCACAAAACGAGCCACTGCCTGCAGTTCTCTCTTCCGAACCTCATTCCTCCAGTAACATCTCTGTATTTCCTCGATCGCGTGCTTCTTATGCTCCTTCTTTTTCCTCCTTAGAAGTCAGTGTTCGTCTCTCCTCTTCTGCTCGTAGAGCTCGCGAGCAGTTCTGGTCCTTCTGTGCAGCGCCGCCTTGAATGCTGCATGTGCTTGCCGGCACCTGTCGCCAAACCAGCGGTTTCGTTGCGGTGGCTGAGTGAAACCCAGCAAGTCAGAGGAGATTTTGCCACTTTGATGCTGGCGGCATAAGACTTCTTGAGACATTGAAAGAGACTCGATCGGAAACGGATCTGGTGATCTCTTGTGATTGTAGCCGTCCGATTTCAAACTTCCTCACAGTATTTCATTGTCTTGGCGGTGTTTGGAAATACGTACCTTGGCTACAACAAGGTAGTGACCCAAATCAATGTCGGCCCTCGGAACGGTCGGACATCCATAATACTGAAGGAGTGCCTTGCGTCGATCGCAGTGTGGTCAATTTGGTTGACGGTTGATTGATAAGGATCAGGACGTACTAGCTACGACAACATTTCGCCCCGCAGCAAAGTCGATCAGCCTAAATCCGTTGTCGGAGGTTGTGCTGTTTAGGCTGTACTACCAAAGGTTGTACTACTTAGCTTTGCGTTAAAATCGGCCTAGACGTCATAACTAGGGCACTGCTCGTAAGTCTTGTCCAAGAGCTCGTAAAATCTGTCTTTTGTGTCGTCGTTTTTCTCCTCCATGGAGGCATGCGCGCATATCAGGCTTATGTTGGCGAATTTAGACTTAATGCGGATTGTCGTGATTGTCCACACCCAAATAAGCGCTGTTTTTGTTGCGGGTAGCAATCGCCGTAATAAAAATTGCAGTTTTTCATCCTTTTTTTGCTCAGCCCATCCCACCGCACTCCTTGGATGGCGGTAATGTAGGACCTCCGCCAATTGGGGTCTGTTAAGGGACCTAACATTCCACGTAGGTTGTTGTACTTATATCGTTTGCCAGGGTCGTCAACAGTAAAATCCTCCAATTGACTTTAGTATAGACATTTATTCAGCCTCTTCTGCAGTCTGATGTGATGGGACACGAGTTGACTTTTAATAGAGTAACGCGAGTAATTTAGTTTTAATTCGTACTCGAGTTCGATTTTTTATGTAATCTTAATTTCTTTCACAAATCGTGTAACTCATTTCTATTCGAGTAGAACTCGATTATTATCGTAAAATATTGCATTGTTGTTTAGAGTCATTAATTTGGTTTTCGAAACATTCAACTTTAATTCGCTTTGTTTAAGACAAAGGTTGACCCATTGGGGATTCTGTTGCAGCTTCCTTCTACCTCCTACCTTTCATCACACATGTTTGTCTAGTAAGGCGAATCTACAACGCTTATGATTCTGTTTTTGAACTGCTGAAGATCGAATTCGTCCGGAAATATTTATTCTGGTAGCGCGTTCCAATGTTTGCTAGCTTTATAAAAAAAGGAATGTAACCAACTCACGATCTGTTACTTTCGCTTTCTGATACTTTTCACCTCGGTCTACCCAACTACAAAACGTCATGCTTCCACGAGCCTAACTGAAATGGCGGTTTCAGGAAGACGAAGTCCCCAAATATTTGAACAAAACAGTGTGGATGTTTTTCATTGGCCTTCTTAATTTCTGGATTTATGTCCAGTTGAGAACCACGTCATTTGTCAGGCTTATGGTTAAGTTAAGTTAAGTGACTATCTTTGGTTGAAAAGGGACACGTTTAGACCAAGTGCCTCACAAAAAACCGAATTACTACTGCCAGGAACCTTGCATGATTTCTTGCTGGGTAGCCGTAACAGAAAGAAGAGGAAAACCTTCAACGTGTGGATACACTTGGGTCTTCAAGAATCCCTTTGAGAAGGTCTGGGGGTATGCCAAACCTATGTATAGTTGTTTGTGGAAAGCGTATGATCGGATCTCTCGAGGTAAACTCTGGAGTGTACTGCAGAAGTGTGGAATTGATATTTCTCTTTTGAGGGCCATTGGATCTCTATGCACAAAATGTAACAGCTGTGTTTGGGTGAACGGTGTTAAATCGACATCTTTCACTGTGGCCATTGGACTTCGACAGGGGTGTGTTAAGAGCAGCCGCGGCGGGGGACAGATATACATACATACAAATGAAACGAAGAATAACTCTTGCCCATCGCTGCTTTTTTGAGGCCTTTGTAAGACCTTAATCATGTCAGTCTTCCTCTACGGCGTAGAGGCAGGACTTTGTCAAAAGCGGATGAGATCGCTTTTAACTCTTTTGAACGGAAAATTCTTCGGGTGCAGGAACATAAGTCCCAAATGTTTTTTTTGCGACTTATGTCCCACTGTAATTTATCGACTTATGTCCCACCCCTTCGAGACATAAATCCCGCCTAACATATTTTTTTTAGATAAGCTTATGGAATTCAAATACCCAGAAGAGCACAGAACATATAACCAGGTTTAGTTTTTCGCATTACTTACAATTACAAATAGAACACAGTAACTAGCAATATGCGAAAAACAATTTAAACCTTTTAATAATTGATTTCTTAGTGAGTTCAGTTTTTATTCTTGCAAAGCTAGTATCTAAAATCAGCTAGAAAAAAAAGACATTAAAAAAATTCTAATTTTTTTGCAAATTTGAGAAAAGAAACTTATAAAATTTAATTATAGTTTTTGAGAATTTGAGAAAATAAAACAAAAAATCGCGCACTCATCAGCACTGAGTGTACTCACCTTCACTCAACTTTCCTATTTTTAATTATACTACCCTATATGACTATGTTTTTCTGCTGCAACATTATTTTTCTTTTTGTTATTATGGGTTTTATTATAAACATTTAAACTCAAAATTACAAATATTTCCCTTTCATGTAGAAGGTAATAAAATAGATCGAGGAATGGAAGATGTTTTAGAGATTTTAGTAAAATATGGATACGAAATATTGTGATCGCATACAATCAATTTAAAAAGTTTTTTTTCTTTTTAAATACCTAGTACTTTCATAATTCTGTTACAACTTAACGGTTCTCTACAGTCTCTGGAATTACCCGAATTCTTGTGTTGGCTTGCGTCATTTGTGGTTTTATATTTAGTCTGCTCATACGCAAATTTAAGTTTTTAACATGGAGTGGAGCGATAAAGAAAATAGGTTTGCGGTTATTGCGCTTCATAAGTGCGGTATGGAAAAAGGGTTAATTTCTAAAACGCTGCAGCCGCTGGAAATCAGTCGTATGTTTGTCTATTAGACCATTAAA
The DNA here is from genome assembly GCA_917880715.2 of Matsumyia berberina. Taxonomy (NCBI): domain Eukaryota; kingdom Metazoa; phylum Arthropoda; class Insecta; order Diptera; family Syrphidae; genus Matsumyia; species Matsumyia berberina. The sequence goes on from OU862870.1 coordinate 95,606,629, forward strand.
TTTTTCGAGGATACTAGTGATGTCAAGCACAGACAAAGAACATACCGTCAGAACAACACAAGCTATCATAGCTGTGAAGGCGGGAATAAGGCGTAGTCTAACTAATCCAACAGGACCCTGCTTCAGTCCATAAGGCAAAACCTACTCAAACCTGGCTCGCAAAAGATGTTCCTCGCTTCATAACCATAGTTCATTGGCCATCAGCAAGTTCGGACCTTTATACTTTGGATTACAAGTTATGATCCGTTTTGGAGGGTATGGTTTGTACGAAAAGACAAGGAAAGCAGTGGAAACATTTCGAATAAAAATCGTGCGTGCTGCGAGTAAATGGAGGTAATTTTGAATGAATTGTTTTTGCTTCCCACCTTAGTAGGGGAAGTATTGTAATCGGTCCGATCAAAATGTCTCGAGATATGAACAGGGCTTGACATTACTATACACTAGAAATCGTTTGCACCCATTTTCGAAATGATGTCTGTGTAAGTTTTTTTTCCGAGTTCGCGCAACAACTCTTTGTGGATATCTGGAGAACGAAACAACGTAGGACCATGCGGTTTTTTGTTTTGTTTGCCAGCCTGAAACGTAAGATTGATTAGATTTTGGGCATAATCGGTCAAGCGGATGCTGTGGAAATTGAAGAAATGTCTTCTATCAAGTTTGCGCAACAACTCTTTGTGGAGCAATTAATAAGTGTGCATTCAAATTGTTCGCCTCCGATGAATGTTTGTTTTAATTGTTAAATAAATTATAATATTACTGTTTTTAATACAACACAATATGAGGTGGGAAGTATAGGACTGGCAGTCGATTTTTGTTTTTTCATATTTAGAATAAGCCCATAAACATTTTTGGAAAAAAATAAATTAATGCCTTTTGGCTTTATTTTTTGATACCTATTTACATCTGTTATTGTATTTATGATAGTACTAGGTAATGGTTACCCTAAACGATTTTTTATGAAAATTTATTTGAATTAGTATGCTTTAAGTCCATTTCAATCGGAATAGTAAATACTTCTAGCGTAAGAACGAATTTTCCTTCTAATAATTCTACGTAGTTAAAGTTGTTAATTTTACTTTGAAATTCAACTTAGAACGCAAGATATGGACGTATACATTGTGTATATTATTACTGTATGTGTATTTTATCTCGTTATTAAACTTTCGAGCGCGTTTTTCTCGAAATACCGTTTGGCACGTTTTATTCTTTGAGGTAGTGAACTACTAAAATATAAAGAGCTATCATTATTTTTTGTGTTCGTATACTTAAACCCTAAAGATGTTTTATGTAACTAAAATACGCATATTGATTGGCAAATTGCAAATTGCAAAAATCAGCAATTGAATGAAATTAGAATTTTAAATAGCAGCTATAGCATTTGTCAACTGATAGAGAAGTAAAACAAACATTTTTAGACTAACAATCCTCAAAAATATCATCTGAAATTTCAGATATTTGGAAATCGGAACGCACACACTGTCTACCTTTATTTTCTCATAATTTGTCACCCGTCGCTAAGTACTCCTTTTCAGACAAACTAAATAAACTTTTCCAACATTTAAATTTTGTTTCTGTATAGTCTAAAAATAATTTAATACGGTGTAAAAAGTTTTTTTGCGCTGAAATGAAAATTACATTATCATTGAAATGTCCCATACTTCCCAACTTTGTATCAAGAAGATAAATATTATAATTGATTTTTATTTTTCGTTTGCATAAAATAATCAAACAATCAATTTAATGACAAAGAAAACATTTCTTCAATTTCCTCAGCATACGCTGGACCGATAATGCTCAAAATCTACTCAGATCTACAGCTGTGAACACGAAAATAGCAGTGCCTAGGTACAAATAATTATAACAGCTTTTATTTGAAATGCTTAACTCACTCATTTGCTCTATGGGTGAAGTGATTTAGCCTTGAGTTATAGGTAAAAGAAAAAAGCTAAAATTGATAGATATGCCCTTTCTGAAAAAAGATACACTTACTTTTGTTGGTTAAGGTTACATTTTCAGCGAACATTAAAATAGCAGTATGTTATTCTTTCATTACAAAAGCAATGAGATTTTAGATTTTTTTTTTCTAAACAATACAAAAAGTATGTTTAACTTAATACTAAGCGAAAAAAAGAAATTTGGAAAAAAAAATTATTTTTTTTAAGTCATAAGTGGGTCTTGTTCATGCATTGCACCAATAACCAATGACGTTTGGTCGAAAAACTGAAGAGGTCGATAAATCCTACACGTAGACTCAAAATCGTCTATCATATTCTGCGGATATGGTGCCTAATAGTATTAAGTAGGTCGAAAAGTTAGATACCATAGGCTCAAAAGGAAAAGAACGTTCCAAGATGATTAAAAAATTCTTTAGAAGTCTAAAATGGAGCCATTAAAATCGGCTGTACGGATTAGAAAAGAAATGAATCTTTCCGCTCGTCATCTGACAATCTGTAGAAGGTCACTGTAAGCCAATTTATCCGCTCGTAGACCGTGGAAAAAGCCATTCCTCACAAAAAAGCATATGGAACAACGACTCATATTAGCATAAATATCTGTTGGTTGGCCTGTCCGCAAATGGTGTAGTATATTTTGGGCGAATGAGTACAAATTTGTTTTTTATGGAGACATTGGGTCTCGGTCAAAGACATCAAAGACACCCACTAAATGCAGAACAGTAGTCACAATACGCCACTAAAACAGCGAAGCACGGTGGCTCAAAAACCATGGTGTGAGGATATTTCTCCTACTATAGTCAAACATTACGTTCACTTACTGCCTTAAAGAAAAACCAGTAAAATGGGTCCAGGAGGAAGATAATGACCCGAAACCCAGAAGTCGGAAGGAGAAACAATGGCTTCGGGCTAAGAGTATTTAGATTATCGACTGTGCAGCACAGTCTCCTGACCTGAATTATATTGAAGAAGGTTAGGTAGATGTTAAAAAGACTGTGTACAACACAAAACTGCCCATTAGCAAGGAGTTTTGGGAACATCGTTCGCAATTCCCAAAAAACCTTCTCAGCGGTTAGTTGATTCAAAGGCCCGACGTTGTGAAGCCGTAATTCCAAAATCTGGTGGTTCCACGAAATACTAACATATACAGTACTAATTTCTCATGTTTTTTATTAATACTTTTCTAAATGTTTCGTAGCAATTAAGGTAAAAACTGAAATCTCAACCAACCACTGCTATTTTCGTGTTCACTACTTGTGCGATATAAATGACTTTATTTTACTTTTTTCCTTGGCTACGTAACCTTTTACTACTTTTTATTGTTAAATAACATCAATCTTACTAAGAAGTAACTTGAATTAGTAATAATTTGAATAGTTTCAGAAATATTTAGGTTTTACGTAATTTTTTTGCCTACTGCTATTTTCGTTGTCGCAACTGTACATAAGTTTCATACTGACAAATAAAACAAAAAACCACACGATCCTACGTTGTTTCGTTCTCCAGATATCGAAGGAGAAAAAATTTATCACGCACACACACAGACAACATTTTGAAAATGGGTGCAAACTATTTCTTGTGTATCGTAAGGTGAAGCCCTGTTAAAATCTCGAAAGATTTTGTTCGGACCGATTGCAATATGTACTTCCCCTATGCAGGTGGGAAGTAAAAAATCAATGCATTAAAATATGTTTTGTTAACACACATTTCGAATGTGGAAAAGTATTTTTGGTGGTATGTACATACAGCATACTCTTTCATAAGCGGACACCGACGGTTCCGAGAAAATTGTCCGCTTATGATAGGTGTCCGCTTGTGAGAAAATAAACAAAACCTCATATTTTTCTCCGTTCTTTCAAATTTGTCCGCTTATGAGTGGTGTTCGTAAGAAGAGAGTACACTGTATATCGATCTTTATTAAAAGTCATTCTGCCATTAGAGGGCTTCAACCACCACACAGGAATAAACTACCTTGGCAAGCGCTCGGTTTAGAATCACTCTGCTCTGGGCTCCTGGCCATAGCATCATAGATGGGAATAAGAATGTCAAGTAGCTAGCCAGACGAAGCTCAGCACTTGATAGAGGTAGTGTGCTCTCTGAGGCTCATCATAGGAAAAAATATATCAACTACCAATTCCCGGTGGAATGGTTTAGAAAACTGTGTCATACCCAGAAAGATATCACCCACCTACAATAAAAATAAGATGCATAACTCAATCAAAGCACGTTGCGCATTGCAGAGATAATTTTTGCAATAAGCACTGGCCAGTAGGGACACACGCTGTCAAATAAGGTATTCTCTTCAACACTTATGGTTTTAGTTATTTTTTCTCAATTCAAAAAAAAAATCAATGAGGAATGGGTAGTGACATCTAGTGAGCTAAGATTGAAACGATCTTGGTTTCTCTATGTATGATATAGAAACTCCATGGTAACAATGGAATTGATTTTTCATTGGCATTTAAATTTTCAATGATAATGAAATTTGCATTTCATTGGCATTGGATGTATTTTTTCAATCCATTGATCAATGAATTAAAAAAGTAATGCAGAGTTCCTAGGTCTGATACACGTGCATATGTGCATCATGTTCTCAAAATGTTAATTCAGTGCATATCTAGTATACATAATTACCAAATTATATTTGATTTGGTTATTGCATACATATGTAACAGTTTTATGAAAATTGCACGATCGTTCTAAACAATTTTTGTATAATTATTTTTCTTTGAATAGACTCTGGATGAAACTGTTGAAGGTTCCTTTCAGTCCAATACCAGTGTAACTTTCGCCGGTGAAGAATCTCGACCTTTTACAGTGGAAACATTTTGCAACACCCCAAATCCATCGTTGAAAATGTTTAATGACATTGAAGAGACTAATAAATTGGAAGCATTCCGTGAACAGTTAAAAGTAAGTCAAAATTAGAAGTAGCCCAGTTTTACTTATAACACAACTTAATTTTTCAATATCCAGTGTTTTAAAGGCGATAATTATCTAATCATGTTAACATTTACGGCGCTTAAATGTGCAGCACTATCACAGGGCTCCAAGGAAGCTCTCAATATAGCTGTGGAACTGTACGCCGATGCCTTTGATTATGCCAAGGAAGAGAATCAAATTACTCGAGTTATGAATTTCTTTTTAATACAGCTTGGTTTACTAAAATGTGAACAAAAAACCTTTAAGCCAGCTTATAATTTGAAAAGTTGCCGTTTTGCATTCAGGGAGACATTAAGAGAAAAAGAGTTACCCGATGAGGTGAAACAGACGTTTAAGTTATTCCTTGACAGATTTGATGATTAGTGTGGTTCTCACTATGGAAAAAGTTGTTTTGTCGTGTTTAACAAATATAGTTTTTTTAATTAATATCAATCTAGTTTTATTTCAGTGAAAGGATTACTATCTTTACATAATAGGAAACTTTGGTATTTTGGATAGACATTTCGAGCTATTCTCGCATTAACCAAAAAAAACAAATTCTTGAATCTATGATAACTTCCGATTCTTTTTTTTCTTCCTTCATATTAAATTCGACTTCGTTTGTATAGATGACAAAATGAAAACCAATATGACGAGAGCTATCCATCAAGGTCTTTTTATTGATATAGCCACCGTAGGACTAATTTTAAATGGTAACATGAACCGGACTCTATTATTGTCTTATATTAAAGTTGATGAATTCAAGTTGATGAAATAAAACAAATTTTTAAAATTCTTTAATATTTCCACTCAAAGTGTTTCATTTGCTTTAAAGAGAAGAAGGAAATCCGGTCAAATCATTTTCAAATGCTTATACACATTAAGACAAATTGTCTTATAATTTTGGATAGACTACAATTTAACACAATAAAAATATGAAGTTACGATTAGACAATTTCATGTTCAAAGAGATTGAAAATAATTTAATTTAATTTATACAGTACATAAACTGAAAGGAGAGAAAAGGAAAAAATAGAAAAAAGAAAGAGAGGGAAAAATCATATATTTGTATCTAACGGACATTTTGATGTTTGTTTGCGATTTATAATATAAAATTTTTCACCGAACCTGATAATAACATGAACTAAGTGGTACCGCTCCATCGCCAAGTTTTACTGCGGACAAAGTGAACCCAACTGTTTTCGTTGTCATCTTCGTTTGTTGACCATGTAAAAGACAATCCGCTAATCACCAATCTTCATCTTCACGAATCTTCACAGACGTTATTAACTTTTAGGAAGGAAATATAGTAAATACGTCCCTTTTTGTCCCATTGCTTCAGCTCCCAAGTACTTCTTTGTCACCTTTTCATAAACTTAGAAAAAACCGCGCACTGAATTGACAGAAGCTACAAAATGGAAACAACTTAAGGATGCTACCGAACAATACGCCAATATGCCAAAGGAACAGAAGTTCACCGGCCTGCAGTAGTAAAATTTAAAAAAAAACAACCGCGAGGTGCACAATACCAAAAAACAATCCCAAGTTCCATAGGGCGGCAATATGTAGGTAAAAGTCTTTAAACCCATGAATACGTGTACAACAGCCGAATGCAGAAAATATTTTTGGAGTCACCTCTGCCTTCCATTATATTGTAATTAAAATATTAATTATTCTGAACACAGAATAGCCGTGTTGATGATATGGCTAACAACTTAGTACATAGAATGCTTTCCATCAGCGATGCTATTTTTCATGGGAAAACGAGGACAAAATCAAAAAAATTCTCCGAAAAAATAGCTTCCCGTCGCCGATAATTGGACATTTGTTACAAAGACAAAAAGAACCCAGCAGACAGAGCCAGAGCGAAAATTTTAAGAAAATATATAAACCGTTTGTATATATTCAGAACATAGCATACAGATTTAAGAACGCAACGCTTTTCGGCAAAGAAAAATATGACATCGCTCTACAAACGACGAACAACGTAAAATAGGTTTTCAGCAGACTAAAAATGAAAACAGACTTAATAGATCAGTCCAACGTCGTTTATAATACAAGTTGTAATGGAACGACGACTGCGGAGTGCACCCAGAAATACATATGTAGGTATTCCAAAAAAAAAAAACTTAGAAGCAGACTGGCGGGATACAAATTAGACTTAAAAAATTCGACTGGGGAGCCAGTCCTGTACTTCCCACCACACACATAACGATCGAGTTAAATTATTATTTATTTTATTTTTGGTTTTTATAATATTATTTATTTTTATTTTTGGTTTTGCATAAAACAATTGGATAATCAATTTCATGTCAAAGAAAACATTTCTTCAATTTAATTAGCAATTGTTCGACAAAAAGTTGTTGCGCGAACTTGATAAAAAACATTTTGATCGGACCGATTACAATACTTCTCCTGCTTAGGTTGGAAGTAAAAAGTTGGCTTCGCAAAAGACTGCACCGGCAACAGTTACTTACTTACATTTCAAAAAATGTTTTTTTATTTTATCTTATTAAATAGTACAATATGTCTAGAATATGGTCTCAACATTTCAAATCGATCAAAGTAAAATTCTAAGAGATAGGCGCTTCGGAAGTTCCGCCCATCAGGCCACGTCAGACGGGCGCGTCGCACTTCAATCGCGTTTTTTGTACACTTGTTCAGAATAACATTATCCAGACCTGAGAAGGATTTTTATTTTTTTTTTATCACAACTTATTTTATGAGGCAAAATTTAGTGAAAATTCGACCAAAAAATGGGTTTTTTTGTTCACAACTCCGCCAAAAATTCTAATTTCAAGTTTTTGTTTTTTCCTTCGTTCAAGTTCAAGCTTCATATATCTACTAACTACGCCGGGAGACATTTTTTTGAGAGGTCAAGGGAAATGAGGTGAGATTTTTAAATAAAAATTTCACAAAGTACTTGTTAAATATGTATCTTTGATATGAAAAATTGTTTGAATGAAATATTTCATTTGATATATTTAAAAAAAATCGGTAAAAATACGCTTTTTTTTTGCCCTCGAAACCCACCTAACCCCTTAAGGTGGCGCTACAGACCGGGGTGGTCCTGGTCTCAACCAACAAGTCTCTCCAGCCAGCTCGATCTTTAGTCAGCTACCTCCAGTTTCGCACGCCAAGTTGGTTGAGGTCCCTTTCCACTTGCGTGCGCCACCTGAGTCGCGGTCTTCCTTTACTGCGCCGTCCCGTATACTTAGTAAAACAGTCATTAGCAAGTGTGCAAAACTTCTTTCCTTTTGAAAGTTTTTTTTCTTTTTGTGCATATGTTACTATTCAATATAAGGCGTGTTTTTTTGGTAAATCTATATAGGCTTAGAAAAGTGTGCACAAAAAAACGCCTATCGAGGCTAAGGAATTTTATCATCGCTGTTTGGCACCACTTTGTGTAATGACATTTGTTACGCTTTAGCTATTAATTTTTTTCCTGTTCTTTATTTAGAAAAATAGATCGGGCAGATTTAAAACAATGTAACAAAATAATATTAGATCTTATTTCTTTAATTTTTACCTTTTGTCGTTAGAAGTAAAGCGCCTCTGTAATGCCGGTTGTAATGCCATTTTTAACATTTCGATAACAATTGGAAAAAAATAGTTTGGTAGCACAGTTTTTATCGCGGCTAAGGAATTAAGGCTGGATAGTTAGTGGAATTAACATGGAAAATATTTCCTTAGCCTATATAGATTTACCAAAAAAACTCGCCTATTACAGCCGTCATTTGTAAACAAAGAAGAGAAATTTTACGAGAAAGGATGGACTTGAACGAGAAAAGGTAGAAACTTAACAATTAAAAGCTAAAATACTTAACAATTTAAGCATATTTTTTTCAAAATAGCAAACGAAAAACTTGGACGAAGAAGGAAGTATTGGGATTACTTAAATGCTACCTTGCACGAAAGGATGAATTCCAACACAGCCGGAAGAAAATAAATGCGTATGCAAATGTGTTGGAAGACATGATTTTTCAGGGCTTTACGGTAAGAAACTATTCTTTAGTTGTACTTTATTTAGAATATTTTCAATTTAAGGACGCCAAAACAACAGTCAGTGGCATAGAGGGGAAGATGAAAACTCTCCTTGTCGCATATAAAGCGGCTAAGGACAATGCCAATCAAACGGGTGCAACGCCAACCATTCTCCCGTATATGAAGGAGATGGATGAGATTTTTGGGGACAAGTTCTCACGAATTCCCACGCCACGAAATCCCACGCCACGAAAACCTACGCCACGAAAAACACAAAAGAAAAGGAATCCAAAAAAAACCGAATTTATGTTGGCTATGCTCAACGCCAAGAAAGATGCAGCTGCAGCCAAAAGAAAGCTTCAAATATCTCTTTTTGAAAAATTACAAAAAACTCTTGACGATAACTTAAAAGACCAGCAAGAAATCTTAAAAAATGCTGAAAACAAAAAAATGCAATTGCTTGAACAATATTTAAACAAAAAAATTCAATTGCTTGAACAATATTTAAACAAAAATACTAAGAAATAAAAAAGTGTATTTCATGAATATGCATTCGTATTTTATTTCTTCTTGTTCTATGTTCAATTCAAAACAAGGAAGTATAAACAATTAAATTAAATGATGTTCTAGCAAATAATTAAATAGTAGTTCTCGTCGATTACTGCTTACATCTGCTGCAACCTCTGGTGTGGAGTTCTCATCAGACGTGTAGGAGTTCGTTGTTTCAGGAAGGGTCGTGGAATACAAATCGTCGTTCGAATCGTTATTGGAAATGCAAATGTTATGTAAAACACAAGCGCTCACGATGAGATTTGTAATTGCACATAGATTGGTTTGTTCCGTGAACTTGAGCAATCTCCGGAATCTTCCTTTGAGCAGACCAAAAGTATTTTCTACAACAATTCTGGTTGCAGAATGAATTTTGTTAAAATTGCACTGGGATTGCGTTAGGGTACCATAGTCTTTGAAAGGTGGTACCAACCAGCTTTTTGGTGGATAAGCGGAATCACCAATTATAAAGGATCCATTGGGAAACAAATCTGCATAGTTGGTCTGCGTTCTTGAATACAGATCTGATCTCCGGAGCACCCTGCTCTCATGAAGAGACCCTGGCTCTCCACAGGTGATGTCCAAAAACTTTTTATTAGCATCAACGACAGCTTGCAAAACTAGGCTATAAGAATGTTTTCTGTTGAAATAACATTCCTTGCCAAGTTTTGGGGCTTTTATATTAATGTGGGTGCAATCTATAGCCCCAATAATGCCGGGTATTCCTTTCTTCTGTTGGAATTTAGCTTGAGTCTCTTCTGCAGCAGCTCCTTGTGGCCATTTAACAAATTCGGGTCTAATTCTAATAAGGCAAGAAGTTACACGCCGGACAGCAATCCATGCTGATGATCTCGAGACTCCGAACAAGTCACCAAGCTGCCGGAAAGTTACGGTGTTGCTGATGTACCAGACGTACATGTAAACTGTTGTCCTGGAATCGATTCTCGTTTTACCTCTATAAGAAATCGTCACATGTGAAGACAGAGATTGAGAATATCTTGCTGAAAAGGCAAATAAAAACAAAAGTATTGTGGAAAACAAATAAAAATAAACCTACAGATGAGATATTCCATGGTTTGACGCTGCATTCGCATGTGAGACTTGAAATCCTGATCACAAAATGAATCAATTGTTTTCACAAAATCAACGCATTTGGGGTGTTGCTCTAATTCATATTCATCAGAATCACTGCTGGAACTGAAATCAGTTGTCAAAAATGAAACTATTTGTTGTATATGCTGTAAAATGTTTGTGTTGTCCAAACTTTCTGCTGAACTCTCCAGCAATAAGGAAAGCATCTAAAACGAATAATTAGTCGCAATAAACATATGAATTTTCTCATGTATATTTACCTCTGCATTTTCCCTGCCTTCCATTGTGATGTTATATTTTATGCTGAACGAATTTTTATAAATCACTATCTTTAAAAAACACAGAAGAAAACTATCTACATTAGGCGTGTTTTTTGGTAAATATATTCTCCATGTTAATTACACTAATAACTAAGCCTGTATAGAATTATGAAATCTGTGTGAAAGTGGTGCCAAACAGCGATGATAAAATTCCTTAGCGTTTTTTTGCGCACACTTTTCGTAGCCTATATAGATTTACCAAAAAAACTTATGTACCTTAATGTACATAAGTAATGCCTTATGTGCACGTCCATATCAAGATTATCCGACAAACCATTGCATACTTTCAGATACTTTTAATTACTTACAAGATTTTCATTACTGATGCATATTTTCAGTTGTTCAGAAGACGTGACGTTTAACGATTACTAATATTTATTATAAATAGTATTACTTTAAGTTGTGATTCGTTGATTTTTCTAAGCTGTTAAGTGTTTTTTGCGTTTGTAGTTATGTTATTTAACAAATAGAAAGTAAAACAGCAGATTATTCGCCTTTTTGTACTCGAAGAAGTTGTTTTCTTATTGGTCCATCGGAGACATTTAATTGTTTTCAACTTTGCTAATAATAGCGTAATGCGTGGGCATCAGTCCGTCGGATATGTGCCACAACTCATTTGACATGGTTGTTTGCGGGTGTTATAGGTTGATAGACGAAGATATTTAAATCCAACCTGTGGAATTAAGGAAAAGGATTAGTTCACCAAGAGTTTTCTTGGAAATCTCTTTGAAGTTGTCGAAGAAGGGTTTGCTTAGAGTGGGCTGCCTGACCCTTGCTAGGGCTTCTAGATATGGCGCAGTTGTTAACCCTATTCCACGCTTGGTTTCTTTAGAAAGTAGTGTTGAATATTGCCCTTAACGGCTCCTAGCGGGATATTTACAACTTCCGCTAGTTAGTCGTTAAAGGCTGGTTACCGACTCTTTCGTTGCCGTCAATATTACTATGGCCTGGGACTCAGCTGAGAGTGAACCTGCACTGGACCCTCAGCTGATTTAATTGCTCCTGGCATTGCTTTGATATAGTGAACGAATCAATAGTTTGATAGCGGCTTGACTGTCAATGAAGATAGCAGTATTGTAGAAGGGTGTTGGAGATTTTTTTAACACACGGTAAAGACATTGGCAAAATTCGGAAGTCGAAAGGATTTCAACAAATTCAGTTTCTTTCGGAAAATGCCTGCGCCAACTCCGCAGTTCCCAGAAACTATTCAACAATGCATCCGCAAGCGCTATTCTAAGATTCCTCCATGCTCCCAATCTTGCTTAAGACTTTCCTCAGTAGTAGGAGAACTTGCTTGACAAAAAAAATAATAAAAATAAGTTGGAATGTCCTGAGGCCCCACAGAGCCTTATTTTGGCTACGGTCGCCGAGCAACTTAAAATTCCGCCTTGTAATTATCACCATTGTCGCTACTATCCTCAAATCCATATTCAACAAATGTTCCCTGTATGTTTCAGGGAATTATGATCGATTCCGTGATGAGCCATTTTACTACTTTTTTTTACTTCAAATGTAAATCACAAGATGCCCGCAAGAAGCAGCTAAGTTTCCGAAACATATTTTACTTAACAGTCAAAACTCCGTCTAAATAATACCAAAATCAGTTAAATCGAGATTTTAAATTGTTAAAACGCCAAGAACGTCGATTTAGCTGAATCTCTATTTAAAATTGGAGATTTAATTGCCTCCTAAAACTTTGGCAATAATTGATAAAATGGGCGTAGGATTATATATTCTAGAGAAATTGCATTCCATTCTTAAGACCGCAAAGTGCATTTTGAAGGAAAAAAAACCTTTTTGAAAATTTTACGTACTACGTATGTAGGTAAACAAGTACATCATAGGTGTTACCCTTTAAATACTGTATATTTTAGATTCATTTTAATTTAATCTTTGGTCGTAAAATTAAGAGCGGTAGGAGCTTGCGATTGCGCTGATGATCGCCTAGACTGCTCGGCTGAAGACCTTGAACTGCTTGCGGACGTTCGAATTGGTTTTTTTTTTATCCAAAATTTTAGTGCAAATATAACTTCTGATTTTAGGGCGGTTAAAGGTGTAATCTGTAAGTAAAAACACGAATTAGTCGTGCATTAATACTCTGATCCGTGGTTTGTTTACCCTCTCCTCTACAGCGACTTGTTGAACATTCCACAGAAATTCGCTGATGCCAAGAACAAAAGCAGCAAATATTCCAAAACCGAGTACAAGAAATACTCCGCCAAGCTCTTCTATTGACAGCTCATTACCGTCGATAACCGCTGGTTCTTCACAGGACTTATTACGGTTTTCCCACCATTTTTTTTTTAAGGCGAAAAGATCTCCCTTTTCGCTAAGCTTTAAAATTGCAACACTCAAATTAGAACGGTAATCAGCACCTGAGAAGAAGTGTGATAATGAGTCGGCATTTGATCGACATATTGTTATTCTTTAACGCTAGAATCTACCTAACGGTACCGCTATTCCATAATGCTTTTCACCAATTTGAGATCCGATTTGAGTAAGCTCACAGTTTCTTTCGATGTTGTACTCCATATTAGTGGTTTCCATAAGAAACGCATATGTTCCTCGGTTTTTCTTAACACGTTCAACACCTTCGTTGTTATCCTTCGTAAAGACTGTCGGCTGGGCTGATATCATTTTCGACCAAGCCAAGCGATAAATTGTATCATTAGATTCCTAAAACAAATTAATTAATAAACAGCTTCTCTTATCAATAAATTTAGTAGAACCGTACAGAAAAGAAGGTCGAAGTACTTCCTCCACTAACTGTTCCAAATTGAATTTTATTTTGATCGGCTAAATCGTTAATACCACTGATTGCATTCTCCATTTTCGACGATGTCAAGAAAGCCGCTAAATTAGCGGTGTAGGAATTTAACATCATCAATGCAAAGAACCACCACATTCCGTTCATTAGTCGCATCGGTCCAGATCTTGGCAAAATATCACACCCTTGACCCATAATGGAACCCATAGTCAACCAGGATGTATTCATTACATCCCATTTGTTTTCGAGTTCCTCTGGATTGGGATTACATGGATGGGGATTCTCCCATTCATCGCGGGATACTCTGATGTTTAATTTTAATAATAAACAAACAAATTGTAAGTTGACAAAATGTACCTGGCCATTACTATAGATACTAAGGAGATGATTAAATACGCTGTCAACATATAGATCCAAACTTCCAGGGCAAATGGTGACAAAAACGCAAACAAGTCCTTAGATACTGGAGGCTTCTTATAGTACAATATACTAATACCAAGCTGCATGAATGGAACAGTAAAATCAACAACCGAACGGCGAGCTTGAGTTATTGTAAGATCACAGATTCCAATGTCGGCTTTCTGAAAAAAAAAAAAAAATTACTCATGTATGTATGTATATGAACGGTCCTAAATTAAGGTGGCAATTATGAGCGATGAGTCATGTGTTCACAACCTTATCACTCTAACCAGGTGACAAATTTTTAAGCGTATGTTTAAATATGCACACTCTATTTTTTCTTATCCCGTGAGATGAGACCTAGCAACTTCGTTCAATGAAACTGTTCCGAACAGAAAAATACAAGAATTTGTGTTCAATGAGAGATTTTTACTGTCCAAAACTGTTCTGTTTCGTGTTCAGTGAGGTTTTTCCGAACATTTTGGAACAGGATCTTGCAACTACTCTTGAGGTAGAACAGAATTGTAAAAACTGTCAAAGTCAGCTGTGGCTGCCAATTTGGTATGTTTTCAGCAATTTATTTTACTACTTTTCTGTTCTTGATAGACATTTTCACAAATCTGTTCTGGTTTCTTCTCATCCCACTCGTAAAAAATTATAAGTTAATGTATCTATGTTCCATATTTTAAACTAAGAGAAATTTGTATATACATATATGTTAATAAAAAATTCTAGAAAATAAATTTAGTAAATTACAACCACTCAGCGAGTATTCTGCCACATACATCAGCTCGTTTATTTAAGTAGTAAATTGAAATCAATTTAGGTCTCTAACAATTTTAACTAAGATTTTGCTCTGAGCTTAAAAAATTTCCGGAATCGTAGTTTTATTCTTACATGATCTATTAAATACCGCACGATTCCATTCCATTCTCTTGTTTCTGGATTGTAGTTGCCATAGGCATTATCTTCTACAATTTCAAATGTATATTCAAATCCAACTATCTCTGATAGTTTGTGAATTAAATCCACTGCATAACCTTCGAATTTGGCGTTTCCAGTAAGGATTTCATTGTCATTGGGCTTTCTGAAAATAAAAGAATGAGTGATGTTAAATAGGATAGGCAAGATTATGGTGACATTGATCCAAAATGGTAAAAGCACGGGCAAACTTCTTGCTGAATTTGCAACTGCAAAAGCTTGAACAGAAGTCATCATGTCCTAGTCCTGTTCATGGACTTTAGAAAAGCTTTCGATACACTGACCCATTCCAACCTATTAGAGGCTCTACGACGTATTGGTATAAGAGGCGTGATGGCGGAGTGGCTAAGGGAGCACCTGCACAACAGGCTTTTTTGTGTGAAAATTAATGACGTGTTGAGTGAGAGGAAAAAGGTTGAATATGGGGTCCCGCAGGGATCTAAGCTAGGTCCAATTATTTTCATCCTCTACACGAACGAACTTCTTCGAGTGTTTACGACGAGTATTCCTTTTGCCTTTGCTGACAATACAGCGATTGTGGTGCGTCACAGTTTTCTGGAGATGGCGACTTCCATAATGCAAGAGGAATTTGATGCTGCTGTGAAATGGTGCCACGACAAAGTCTTGGTTATCAACGTTAAGAAAACAAGTCATGCATATACGAAATCCAAGTTTTAAAGAATCGCATATTGCGATAAACGTGAGAAATAACGCCTGTCCTAGTACCGCAAATGAGGTCGTCGAATATGTAGACACCTACAAATATCTGGGAGTCATAATTGACTGACGTTTCCTCTGGGACAAGCACGTAGATAAATTGCGCATGGATCTAAAGGAAGCTTTATATGCATTAGCCCATCTAAAATACCAATTAATGTAAGACCTCTTGAAGATGGCGCTTATTTTGGAGTTCTCAGACGACAACCGATTTATCCGACGAGTCAATTATGAGTTCAACACTAGACGAGGTGCCCAGGGCATGCTGCAAATTCCACAATACTATGAAAGAAAACGACTGCAGTATAGCGTTCCATCAACAATCAACGAACTACCTCGAGATCTTACCAATATCATAAATTTTAAAACAAGAAAAAAATGCCTGGAACAATTATTTTTGAACTGTAATGTTTGAATTAACGCGCATACCATATAATGAATTCAATTAACTTCTTTAATTTCTCTAATTTATTAATTAATTTCAAAATCAGGGTAAAAAATTTTAGTTAAGAAATTTTGAAAATCCTAAAAACTAAGCTCAAATTAAAAACTTTTGTCGCACGATCTTCTGCAGAAAAGCCACGGCTTCGCAGAAACTTTTTATAAAAATTGTTAATGTGAGAATGAATGAATAAAAAAAAAAAATCAAAATTGAATTATGGTGAATAAGATAAAATATGGAAAATAAATGCACTTCTGAACATCATTTAGTCAAATTTATTTGCATAAGATTCCAGCCAGTAACATCTTATGCAACTCGAAATTGGTTAAAAACATTTATTAATTCTGTACGCACCTAGTTTTTTCCTTTTCCATAGTTAATAGCGAAAGTGCTACTCAATAAACAAACGTAAACAAATCTAAGCTTTTTGCGAAGAAAGTTTGATCACAATCCACATCAAAGCAAAATTCGCTAACATGAGCCTTGTTTTCGACTTTCAAACAAATGCGTTATTAAGATTGCGGCCAAATTTTTACCAGACTGATTCTTGTGAAAATTATCTGCTGTAATGTTGAATAATAAAAAAAGGATTCAAATTTGTTTAATTTTAGCATTGCGTTGTCGTGTATGAGTTATCGTCTCCCACTTTCCCGAGTTCGCTACTCATGCGTCCACAAGAATGTTTTAGGCTAGAATGCTGAAACGGTTTTGTTTCGGGTGACATGCTTGGAAAATGGCATCAAATCATTTAAAAGTCGCATCAGGAGGAACATGTAGGCTTTCTTTGTTATCCACCTTTCAAACAAAAAGATTCGACTACTAACTACTAACTACTAACTGAACTAACCATCAGCCAGTTCTTAATATTTTAAAAACTAAAAAAATTAAAAAGGAATTATGTTGACTCACTTTTCTAAATATAAAATGTTTAAATAAAAAAACAAAAAAATAGCCGGTGCTTCTCACAACCTTTCGTGTTGTGCTTGTTACAAGCGAAGGCATGTAGAATGCAAAGTGTAGCTTATGCGACAGCCCAGGATGGGCAAAGGTTAAGCACGAATAAAAGGAACCTATAAATTATTGCCGACTCCAACCAATACAGCGCATTAACCACTGACCTACGGCGACACCTCTACCGACACTGTACTTACCTATACATGAAATACGGTGATCCCTCACGGGTCGCCACACGATAATGTCTCCGACTTTGTGAATAATCTTGTGTGTTTATGCTTGCTGATCTAGGACGTTCTTTTGTTGGAATCAATTGACCATCTGGACTCCAAAGCGCAACTACTTGATCTACCATTGGACGATATACTTCTAGATTAAAGTTAACTCGTTCTCCCCATTCGTTGAATTGTATATTTTTTGTTATAAAAGTACCATTTTGCTCTGAGGTCTAAAAATATATAAACTTTCAGGTTTGTGTAAAAAATGGCTACAGCAACATTACTGTTTTCATATGATACAAAATCAATAGCCCCAACTGCCATCGCTCTTCGTTTCGAATGCGTTCACAAGTCATACGGTGCTCAAAAAATTGTCCAGCTTTTATTATGTTCTGAATCGCGTTGGCAAAGAGTTGAACCGCATCAAATGTTAAAGTTGGCATTACAGTTGTGTCCTGAAAAGAAATATGAAATATTAATGTAATTACTGCGTTTACATGTATGTTCATTATAGCAGTCTTCTAAGCAAATAAATGGATAATCTTGCGAAGCTAGCTGTTAAAACAAATACGGAGAAGTCTTAAAAGGAGTTGGGCGAGAAATTGTACCATGATCACAGTTCTGCAAACAAGGTGTTTTGGCAGACCATTCGCCTTTTCAGATGGAGGAAGTTTAATATCATTGAACGAGTTAAATCCAAAGATGGTGTACTTCTTTCCAATGCGAAGGACATCTTGCGCAGATGGGGCGAGCACTTTATGGAGCTACTTAATCCCGAACAGGGCAGAGGATGACAGACTCAAGGTTTTAAGCAGGGCGGAGAATAGTCCCCAGGTGACTTTGCCGATTAAAATGATAAAAGTCTGTAAATCTGCTGGTGTAGATGAAATCCGGTCAGAAATGCTTAAGGCTTTCGGTGGCTTTCTCGTGCTATTGAAGTGTCCTTGGAATGCGGTAAAACACCTAGCGACTAACTAACTGAGGTGATTGTTCCCCTTTTTAAGAGAGGGGGGAGAAATTGCTCTAATTATAGAGGTATATCTCTCTTAGGTTAGGTTAGGATAGGTGGCTGCCAGGGACACACTTGGCCTGATTGGCCCATTGTGATACCACGATGAAGAACCGGCTTACCAGCACCAGGAACCTGAGTATGTACCACAGAGTACAATCGAGATGAGTAACCGTAACGGTATTAACTCTAGCGGTCAAATACTTCACTTTTACTTAAACCTCGATTTAACGCCCTAAATCGAGTTTCACTTAAATCGAGATTTAGCGCACTAGATTCTCGAATTTATTAATTCTTGACCTAGTATTGACTGTTTAGACGGTTTAACTCTCAAAGAAAGTTTTAAAGTTAAAGTTTTAAAGGGTTAAATCGTCGATTCGACCAATGGGAGTGATTGACGCATTTTTGACAAGAAAATAAACGTATTTGTCAGGAAAATAGATAGGAAACGCATCAGTTGCCAGAAATAATATACTGAATTACAATTTGAAGAGTATTATTAAAAACACAAACATATCAAATTGAGTGTAATTGAGTTCGAGAGCACCCATTGTGAGAGAAAAACCACAAATCCCTAGAATTTTTGGCTACGAGCATTTTGAAACTCCGCATCGTAATTATCACCTGTCGCCACCATCCTCATATGTCCAATCCATATCCAACAAATGTTCCCCATATATTTCAAGGAATAACAATTGATCGATTCCTTATGGAACCATATCACTACTTTTTTACTTCAATTATAAATCAGAAAAATATGTCCGCAAGAGGCAGTAACAATTCCGAAATATATTTGAATTAACAGTCAAAATTGCTTCTCAATAATACCAAAATCAGTTAAATCGATATTTAAAATCCTTAAAACGCCAAGAACGACGATTTAGTGAAATCTCGATTTAGCTGAATCTCAATTTAAAATTGGAGATTTAACGGACTAAAATTTTGTCAATAATTGGTCAAATGGCCGACGGCTAATTAGTGTTCACCTTAAATCTAGATTTAGAGCTAAATCGAAGTGAATAATATGGGCGTAAGAGTTGAACCATATCGTCCTGTAGATGAAGTTTCTTATGTTCTGGATGTACAGTTTAGGTAGATTGTTAAGATCATGGTAAAGGTATTCCCCGAGTGAAAGGTAGGTTGTAGAGGAAACTCTTCCTCCTCGTTTCTGCAGCTTCTACAGAAATCATTGGACGGGATTCCCAGTCTAAGTGCATGTCGGCCTATCAAGCAATGTCCGGTGAGGACCCCTATTAGTGAACCTAAGTTAGTGGAATCCAGGTTAGGCCAGCTTTGTTTCGTCAAGAGATAAGTGTTGACATTGTTCCACCTGTGGTTTGCCAGTTTCTTGGCATCCGTCGCTACAATCAATCTATCTACTGCCATAATATCCGCTTGAAATACACTACAGTGATCCACCCAGTTGCATGGTAATGGCTGAGACAGACGCGTTGGAGAAGATTTCGTACCCGTACCACACGCTGTGGTCCGTCTGCGAATATTTCTGGCGTGGATTCGCTCAAAACTGTACCAGAGTCCCAAGAGATTATGGTAGGAATTCGAGTTTGGTACCTGATGTTAAAGTCAATATGGGAGACAATGTAGTCCGTTTTACTGGGAGGATTCTGTGACTCTTAATGCTGCTCCCAAAGATATCAACAGGACGCAAATGGAGCATTGCCTCCAGCGCAGCAGTGGAGGTTAATCTCAAGGCACCCGTTATGCAGATGCATGATAGCCTTTGTATATTTTCAGGCAGGTTACTGTTGCTTTTCTTGTCGAGTGCTGTCCACCAGACCAGTACTTCGTACATAAGGATCGGCCTCACCACTGCCATATTATATCAAATAGACCACTTTAGGCTGCAGGCCCGTTTCGGGCCCAGAGCTTTCCCGCAGGAATATAAGGCAGTTGGGGCTTTCCTTCCACGGTCCTTCAGCTGAGTTTCTTATCAAGTATGACCCCCAGGTATCTGGCGAGGTTTACGGATTGGATTTCCGTGCCTTGTAGTTTGGGAGCGATGACATATTATTAAATAAGCTTATGCTTCGCCCACTATCCCTAGAGGTGTAACATTGCAGCCCATCTCCTCACCTTTGCAATTTTTTATCGATGTAAACACTAAGTGTGCGCTGGCGTTTTCTCTGAACAGATCGCTCTACCCAGTCGCTTCTCTTAAAGAAGTTTGGAGAAATAGATCTGTGGATTAGGGGAGTTAATTATCAGTCTCTGGAGTAGAAGGATTTCTTGTATTATAATAAAGATAACTAAAGAATAAAACGTGTTTCTTTGCGCATGAACGATATAATATAATTATATGGAACCTTATAGCGTCTTGTGAAAAGGACTAGTTCGGTTTTTGGATTGATTAACCTTAAAGTCTACCTTCTTCGCCCACATTGCCAATATGTTAAGGGCAGACTCCATTAGATCTCTTATTATAGGTAGGAATTTACCAGTGATTGCTATTGCAATGTCATCAGCATATGCAGTGCTATTAAATCCCTCCCTATCTAATGTCATGTAATGTAAAAGCAATGGTGATAGTACTCCGCCTTGCGGTGTACCTCTGAAGACCGTCCTGTTCATTGAACAGCACCCCAGCTCAACCTGAATCAGCCTACTTTTAAGCATTTGCTCAATCCAATAGCAAAGGCAGCAAACTCAACTTTCAGGTTGCGGAGTGCAGCGGATATTGACTCTGTTTTGAAGTTGTTGAAAGCTCCCTTAATATCGAGGAAGAATACAATTGTGTATGAAATGGTTTTTCTAGTACATGGAGAGCAGTCTCCACCGATTTCCCCTTGCAGTATGTATGTTGGGAGTTTGACATGAGAATGTTATCTAGGTTAGATTTTATGTGTATATCAATCAGCCTTTCAAGTGTTTTCAGAAGGAAGGATGATAAGCTGGTCAGACGGAAGTCCTTTGGGGGAAGTATACGAAGTCTTACCGGCTTTCGGTATGAAGACTATTTTAACCCTTTTCCACGATCTAGGGGCGTAACCAAAGATTAAACAGCTCTTAAATAGTGCGGCTTTTGTCCCGGTAGAAGCACAACCGACCAGCTATTCACTCTCAACATGGTACTTGAGAAGGCCTAAGAGTATGCCAAACCCATCTACAGTTGTTTTGTGAGTTTGGAGAAATCATACAATTGGGTCCCTCGAGGTAAACTCTGGAGTGTACTGCAAGAGTATGGGATTGACGGTTCTCGTCTGAGAGCCATTCGATCTCTATGTGTATTCAAACTGTAAGAGTTGTGTGATGGTGAAAGGTGTTAAATCAACCCCTTTAATTGTGGGCGCATAGCTTCGCCAGGGGTGCGTTTTGTCACCTCTCCTTTTCATTGTGTACTTCGGTTGGATGTTCGAATTGGGAGACTTAAGGATAAGCTGTCTGCTTTTTGCGAATGACTTGGTCAACCTTATATCCACCTAGACCGAAAGTGAGCACCAGATAAGTTTGTAGCCATTTGTATTGAAGCCGGGAGGGGTAATGGTCATTTCCGGAACGTCTGCTCAATGCACTCTGCATCTTAGTGGATTCCCATTGAAACAGGTGGAGAAGTTTAAGTATCTCGGGGTCCTATTTGCGAGTGATGGAAGGACCAATGCTGAGTTATCCTGTAGGATGGGTCAGGCTGAATCAATTTTGAGACAACTTGGTCGATCTGGAACAAGGAGGGCAGAACTTGGCATCGGAGCTAAGCTGTCGATCTTTAATTCAGTTTTTGTTCCGATCCTCACTTATGGTCATAAAATTTGTGTAATGGCCAAAATAATAAGATCGCGGATACAAGCTACTGAAATGAAATTTCAATGTTTTATTGCTGGGGTAACTCGTCGAACACGTTAGGAACACCAGAATACGCGAGGCACTCAACATCGAGCAGCTACTTCTTCGAACGAAGAGGTTCTTACTTCGATGATTTGGACACTTTAAATGCCTGCCCCCAACTCAGCTTCCAAAACCTGCCGTGGAATCCGTGCCATTATGTGGGCGTCCCCTGGGTAGGCCCAGGATAAGATGGTTGGACCAAGTCCGAAATCTCCCCTCCACTTGTATCGGGATAGCTTTTGATGATTTAGAGCCGATGGCTGAAAGCACCCTAAACCCGCGACTCTCATAGTTATACGGGCCATTTTAGAAAATGATGATAATGATGATGTTGCAAGGATGTAGTTCTTTACTATTAACATTGATGGGAAAAGGGGTAGTCATGGTGTAGCAGTTAGGATCACGCTGAAAATTCGGGTTCAACTCCTGACGTCGAAATAGAATCGATCAACTGTGAAATCCAAGGTTGACTCTACTGCGAAGGCATGTCTGGCAGTAGAGTGTCATGTCTTGAAGAATTGATTAAACTGAAAATGAATATGACATCAGAAGACTCGAAAAAATACCGTGAATAGCTTGAAACCTAATACTACCTGTGGTTTGAACCACTGCACCTCACTCGCGATGTGTGAATAACGTCATAAGGAAATTCATAACCCTTTGAGCGCGATTGTATTATAAAAAAAACAACAATTTTAACATAATCAAAACGTCATCGGAAACACAGTCACGAATGTTTTGAATTTCCTTCAACAGTCAGAATTAAACCTATGTTTTGATGAAGAATTCTGTAGAGCATGTGTAGCAAAAAATGAAGCAATTCTTCTTGGAAAACAATATTAATGTTCTGGAAAAGCTTTTCAACTCGCCTGGCCCCAAACCTATTGAGAATCTGTGGGCTATTATTAAAGCGTGGTTCAGGGCAAAAGATTTTACGACGAAAAACAAACTAATTTCAGCAATTATTGAGGTATAGTCTCATGACGAAAAAGTAAAAAAATATGTCCAGAGGTTGGATGTCTTTAATGCTCAACAGAGTAAAAGAACTACACGATGACAAAGAAGGGCTTATTTAACATCAAAATATTTAAATAGATATTGTCGGAGGTCTTGGTTGAGTGGAGGAAGGGGAGTTTACAAACGTAGGCGAAAAATGAGGTGAATGGTGCTGAAACGGGGTGGAGGGGGCAGGTGGGCGTTACAAGAGTGAATGGGTTAACCAAAATCTTAGGTAGGTAGGTAAAGTGGCGGCTCTTTAGAGCCCAATTAGGGCTAGAGTGCGCCGTTTTGTAACCACGAAACTCGTTTAAACCTTATTATTATAGTACGTGGTTGTTGATTTGGTGGTTTTAGCATGGCTATATCCAGCCGGTGGAGTTTAGATACGGGATCAGTTCTCCAATCCTTTTCTCAGCTATCTCGGCGAGGTCCATGAAAAAGAGTTTGCCCAAAGAGCGCTGTCTGGTTCTCGCCAGGGCCGGATACCTGCAGAAGAAATGAAGTAGAGATTCTTTCTCATTAAGGTCTTTGCAGCTTCTGCACAAGTTGTTGTGAGGAATACCAAGCTTGACCGCGTGGTCGCCGACTGGCCAATGGCCTGTAATAATGGCTACGATTTTGGCAATATCTAGTCTTGATTTGCCAAGTAGCTTTCTTGACTTAGTTTTATTGTAATTGGGCCAGGTCTTTCTTGATATGACGCAGCTGGTCAGGACTCTTTCTGCAAATGAACTGTTAAGGGCCGATCCTTTCCTGGCCAGTTCGTCGGCACGCTCATTGCCCTCGTAATTGCTATGACCTGGGATCCAGATGAGTGTAATAGTGGAGTGGGTACTCAGTTGATTGATTTCAAGCTGGCATTGCTCTACCAGCTTTGATGATATGGTAACCGCATCAATGGCTTTGATCGCGGCTTGGCTATCTGAGAAGATAGCGATATTTTGGTTGGATGTTTGGAGATTATTGAGCAAGCGACAGACTTCGCGAATCGCGAGAAGCTCCGCCTGAAAAACACTAGCAGACTCCGGAAGACGAAGAAACTTTGATATATTCATTCTTCCATTCTTCTCTGGTAGGGAATTTAGCAAGGAATAATTTCCTAAAATTGAGAGTGGGTGTCATGTAATCGGTCGTAGACCCGACCAAATCTCCTGGAATGGTTTCCAGTGACCGTACGGCTTTGCGGTCCAGAACCCAGATTCCCTGAGCCGGATCGCACTGCAGGTAGCTATGTCTTTGATGTGGAGGTCAAGAGGCATAAGGTGCAGGATCACACATAGAGCATCGGTAGGACAAGATTTCAGTGCCCCTGTAACACCTACACACGCTGATCTCTGCAGTTTCTTGAACTTATCGATGTTGTATTTTTTACTCACGGCAGGCCGCCAGACTATGGCGCCATAAGTAAGAATTGGACGCACAACGGCAGTGTACATCCACAGGGTCATCTTTAGCTTGAGTCCCATTTTTTGCCGAATGTTTTATTGCTTTCTTAACCCGCTGTTCTATATTGAGCTTCCAACTCAGTTTCGGGTCGTGTATTGTGCCTAGGTATTTTGCACTGGGGCTTAGTGAAAGTGACTGACCATTTAGTTTGGGTGGGGTGAATTCCGGAACCTTGGTTTTAGTGGTAAAAACATCATTTCGGTCTTATCTGGATTTATCCCAAGGCCACTGCTCGTGGCCCAAGAGTGTACCTTATCCATAGCTTTCTCCACGAGTTGACTTGTCGTGGGGAGAAATTTACCTGATACAAGTATAACCACGTCATCGGCATACGCAACCATCTTGCATCCCTCCCTTCCGAAACCTTACATAGCTATGATATGAGCTCGTTGCCAGTTTAAAGTGATATTTGATAGATCGTAAAGATCACCAAAGATATATTTGCTTAGAATATTGTATCTAAATGTAGCTAGAGCTGGGCAATTGTCTAAGAAGCAAAGATTGGTTTCCTCTTCTTCTTCGTCCCTTTGGCTTCTACCAAATTCGTTGGAAGAGACATATTTTATCGAATACAAAGAGATCATGCTGCTTACCGAATTGCTGATACTTTCGCTTGAAATACAGTATAATGGGCCGGTACACGCAGAGAAACGTTAAGGATAGGTGCTTTCAAAAGGATTCACAATCCAGTACCTTCTGCGGTTTTGGATTTATCTGCGTACACTTCAATTGCAGTTTCTGTGAGAATATTACCATTTTCCCTTTCAGACCCGTCTGAGATGATAGTCCTGCATTCGATTTTGAAGTCATCGTAAAACTAAATAGTCTGTTTTACTATAAATTGTTTTGATGCGCATGTGGCCACTAGGTTCGACTACTGCTAGGATTCCATAAATTTTACAGGAGTTTTAGGAGCTAATTAAAGTCACAGTTGATGTTGAGAAAATTCAAACACTACCGGCTGTCAGACTATACCATTCGACAATGCAGATTGAACTATCCGGTCGACATAATATAAAACTTCTCTCCAGTTTAATTTACGGGATAAATCGGAGCGAGTAAGGTTAAAAAAACGACAGACTTCAATATGATTACTAGACAGATATTTTGTTCAGTTCGGAACAGAAAAGTACAAGAATTTGTGTTTAATGAGAGAATTTTCTGTCCGAAACTTAAGGTGGTCAGTTAATTACAATCCTTCCACTTCCGTTATAACCCTAATAAAACTGTTAGGGTAAAATAGTTGGGATTTTCCAAAACTAGCCAAATTTTGTTTGAATCGCAACCACCCTCGAACAGATAGATCGGGCGATGACTGGTATCTATAGGATTTTAGTTTGGATTTAGTATTTGTGCTGAAAGGATGTGACTTAATTAAATATGGATAGAGGAAGCAATTTTAATATCTTTCTGCGGTAGCTGTTTCAATGTAATTTGTCATGAAGATGCGAATTCGAATTGCTGAAATAGGTGCTCAACCCAGAACTGAATAGTGACTGCGAATCTGATGAAGAGAGTGATCATGGTGATCAAGCGTTTCAACCTCTAATGGAACGTTGAAACGATGGCACAAAGTGGTATAAGCAAAATACTGCTTTCGCCAGTCATAATTCGAGAATCTTCGTCAATGGGGCCTAACACAATTACCAAAAATTTATCGCCAGTAGATGCAAATTTATCGTAGATTTTCCAACAAAAAAGCCGAAGAACTCCAAAAATCCGACCAAAAAGGCTATTACATGGACTCAGATTAGTAATAAAGAGTTGATAGCTTGTTTTGGAATTTGGCTTGTGATGGGTTCCCAGAAATCCAACCAACAAAAAGTTAGCGAGCTTTGGAAACAAATTTCTTTTCCTCTATATCGTGCAGCCATGTCTGTCAACGGATTTCATGACATTTTACGATATATTCGTTTTGACAACCAATTCACTAGAGCCATTCGCCAGTCTGAAGATAAGGCAGCACCGATAAGGGATGTTTTCGAGATGATCAATTTGAATCTGAGAGTTCATTTCAGGCCTTATGAGACCATTACTATGGACGAGCAGTTGTTTGGATATAGAGGCCTCACTAAGTTCACTTAATATATGCCAGCAAAATATGGTATAAAGATCTGGTGGGCTTACGATACCTCAAGAAATGACCAAATTTACACCGGAAAAGTAGGAATTCTGCAAGCGGATTGTGAAGGACATAGTTGCTCCTTACAAAAATACCGATGATTTCATTCAAACTATGTTAGGAAAGTTAATATTCACATAGATTCCTATATCTACCCCGGTAGATACTATGAACCCACGTGCATAAAAATACAAACTAGAAAAAAAAGTGTGAAGGACTGCTCTAAAAGCATTTTTTTTTTAACATTTTCTGCAATAAATCGAAAATTTAATAACTGAGTCGGAAGCGTTTCCAGATTTGATAAAAACTCGCTGAGTTATTATCAAATGAAAATCTAAATGTCTACCCGGATAGATACTATGAAAGCAAAGGTTAAGAAACAATCGAGTAATAACTCTCAAGAAACGTTGCTACTTTGAAAAGTATAGCAGATATTAAACTGCACAACTCCAGAAATGAGAGAGAGAACAGGTATTAAACTTTTTTGAATTAAAAGTACTTGTTTGAATCTGTAAATTAGAACATGAGCAGAGATACAACATCAAGATCTATGACTTGTTTCAAGATTAAAAAATACATACATACATTACATATGTAGTAAGAAAAGCAAAAGCCCACGATCATTTGGTTGTCTGAGGCATACAAGAATCTTTAAATTTCAGGCACAGCTTTTATTTATTAGGGAACACCTTTTATTTTAAAGACCAAGAAGAAGCCAAGTCATTTCGCTTAGAGAAACAGAGGGAATGTGTTTGAATGTAACTTGAGACTCTCAACGAATCGGGTGTGCCATTGTAAAAGTTCCACTTACCGTTATGTAGTCATATGTATTTAATTCAATCCGAACTGCCGTAATATTTGCTTTGAAATTCACATTATTTAGCACGTGCAAATCAGAATTGTGTGTATCTAAATTAGTCAAAAATAATTGCTGTAATAAGACGAACATAAGACTATGACTTGGATTCCCAATAAGTTCATCTTACATTGAATTGCCCTGTCATATTAAAAGAAGTTGAACTGTTCACGACGTCAACCAATAGATCCGGTGGGCAATCCAGTATCACTCTCCGTTCACCCTGATGTCGAATATTTTTCCAAATCACTCGATAATCATCACCACGTTGAAATTTTTTTATCTTTACTTCATCACTATGTATACGCTTCAGTTGAAGAAGATCCTGAAGTCGGACTAACGCTGCGATTGAAAATACATATATAAGCAAATTGTTTAATACTACATACATCAAATGTATTATAGCAACCTTCCTCGTTTTCATAAACGACTGTATATCCTTTCCACGCATAGTTATTTATAATATCAGCATATGCTTTGGACAACATCGAAGTTGAAGGAGCCACATTAATTGTCATCCTGTGGTTCATTCTCTCTGCCATACTTTCCTCAGGACTCCAGTCAAACAAAATGTGGGGGATACCGGTGCTATTACATATGAGCGCCACAATATCTGTATTTACACAAAACGTTAAATCACATCAAAAGAAATTAAAAACTTACCGCTGGACGCCTTTGAACTTGGACCGAAAATTGCTGAGACACCATTTCCTATCAACTCGCAGGCTATATTTAAACATAATATGTTATTTGTACATATGCACATATGTATATTATTAGTGGAATGCTTGAATATTTAAGTGAAAATATTCGAGTACTAACCTAATCTCTGTAGAACAATACTGTCGTCGTTTGGTGCATAGTGTGGAATTGCCAAAAGCTTAATGTCAGAAGACCCTTGATTAACACGGTTAACGGCTGTAGCAAATGAGGCTTCGATTTCGTGTTCATCCGCAAAAAATATGACACCTTTAAAGAAATGCTCAATCTGAATGTTTTTTTCAAACAAATTATTGAATTATTTTGTGTTACCAATTTTTACTTGCTGGAACTGAATTGAGACTTCAACCAACGACAATGAAAATAAGAGTAAGAGGAACTTCATTTTGTAGAAGTTACATACATATTTTCCTTTTGCGCACTTAAGAAAATATTTTTCTTATGCGATCCAGCAGTATTTAGAAATTAAAACAGACTGACGAACATGTTATCATCTATAAATGGATTTCCCAACAAAAATAAAAATACTCACAGCACACAGAATGTTCTCTTGTCTGCTTCAATGAAAAGTTTGGAGAACATTTATTTTATCGTACACAATTTCGAAACACCGCAAAACACAACAGAGAGAGGAATTCAATTTATGACAATTTTGGTCAATTATGTAAGTATAAAGAACAAACCAAATAAATATATTTTTATATTTCTTTAATTTAAGTATTTTTAAATACACAGGTATATGTGAATCTATAATATTATCCAGCAATTTTTTTATTAGATAAATGTCGTTCTTATTTGTTGAGCAATTGCACATATCGCAGTTGTGTCGATATTATAACCCAATTTTGCAGCCTCGTAATGTAGCATGTTGAAAAGAGGACATCTCTCCCTGTCCTATGACACCACCTGCCAATTTTTAAAACAATTATTATATTATCATTTAAATTTCCCTTTGAGCAAGGAAAAATTATGAATGTTACGTACTCGTATGTATCATCCCTACAGTTTGTAGTTCTTGACCCATAGACTTAATTTTTTTTTCTTGTCGATTCAAAAACTTTAAAACCAAATTGACAAAACATCTAAACGAGCATAACATATTACCTGCAGAACAATTTGATTTTACAATAGACTGCATCACTCCACTGTGGACCAAATTATGCGATTATAACAATTCATATCAAAAAAGGAGCGAAGGAGGGAAAAGTACACGTATGGTCCTCCTTGATGTCGAATAAGCGTTTGACACTGTATGGCACAGGGGTTTGCTGCACAGACTTTATAGCCTGCATTTTCCAATCTATCTAGTCAAATTAATTCAGTCATTTTTATTAGGGCGTTCTTTCGTAGT
This sequence comes from Matsumyia berberina, assembly GCA_917880715.2. Taxonomy (NCBI): domain Eukaryota; kingdom Metazoa; phylum Arthropoda; class Insecta; order Diptera; family Syrphidae; genus Matsumyia; species Matsumyia berberina. The sequence continues at coordinate 95,636,269 of OU862870.1, forward strand.
ATCAGTAAATAACTGGCTATCGACAGATTTTTCAATTGAAGCTAGTGTATCCCAAGGCTCGGTGCTTGGGTCAATCCTGTACAATATTTACAACATGATTTCTCAAGATTAAATTTTGGCGAATCTGCTACCTTTGTAGATGATACATTTATTTATTACCTATATGGCTAAATAAATAAATAAAATTAAACCCTTCTGCCCTCATCTCACGTTGAAGATAGACGCGCATGTTAACCCTCAAGAACAGGACTTTGTGATAAGGCCATAAGATGAATGACTTGAGTCAGGTTGACAGATTGAGTAGAAACAATGGGCTCTTATGGTGTAACTCGAAATGTCACCTCAGGCGTTAGGTCGGCGTTTGATCATAAATATCGTAAACGCCACCTCTAAACCTCTATATCCGAATTGCATGACAAAAAAAAACACCACAAAAAGGTCGTTATAACCGAAATGGTCGTTATAACCGAAATGGTCGTTATAACCGAAATGGTCGTTGTAACCGAAATGGTCGTTGTAACCGAAATGGTCGTTATAACCGAAGTCGGAACATCCGAAGAATTTTATTCATTACCAGCTGATACCCGCGACTACGTTCGCGTGGAAAGACGTCACATCATACCCTATGTCCTTTTCCGGGTTTCAAGACATTGATGAGCCTTTCAATTCTTCACATTAACTTTGCAAGAACTCCCTGTAAACAACATTCCTGGTTTTTCGTTCTAGCTCGAGGATGACCAAGCTATCAGGTCAATTGACTCTGAGTCCGCTAAAGGACAAAAAGCCATTCCTCAGATCCACACCATCCACTTCTTCAGCAGAAAATTATTAGTGTTGTTGGCTGAGTCGTGTATTTGAGTGAAAATAGCTCTTTCCCTCACTCATGAAACGCAATCCCCTCCAGAATGATGAATAATGAATAAGAGGATTTCGACATTAGGCTATCAGATTGATGACTTGAGACAGGCCTTCACTTCATTTGCTGTTTTCCCCGTGGCACAACAGGCTTGGTCTGCCTAAAGCCATCACCCAAAAGCATTGTCGGAGCATCCTATTTCGATACTCAATACCTTTCTATGACCTGGTACACTCATCCCACACTATAACTTTGGCTTCTCGAAGCACCTGAGCCAAGTCACTCTCCTTAGAGATGTTACAAAGTATAGACTCAGAATGACTTAGGTTGAGATACTTTGAGAAGGTAAAGTGACCCGTCATGTCTTCTTTAAGCAAGGTAGCTGCAGCACCTGAGGAAGCAATGGCAACGGCAATGCCGCTGACTACAGTTGCGCATTGCTATAAATGGCCAAACTTCAACGCCCTGTATTTCGGCCTACAGTTATAATTTTGGAAAACGGTAAAACACGTGTTTTTTTATTTCTGTTCTAGAATATACTCACCAAATTTCAGCTCTAAAATCCAATTTAAATTTTGTTTTTCATACAAATTTTAACCCCTTGTAACGCCCTGTAGAAGCTGAATTTCGAAATGTCCTTTCTTATTCCTTGTATACATCATAAAAGGAACCTCTGTGCAAAATTTCAGCTTTCTAGGTCCAAGGGTTCCGGCTGTCAGTGAGCTGTCACTGAGTGAGTCAGGACTTTTCTTTTTATATATTGAAAAAAAAAAAAAAGAAGAAGAAGAATATTGAGATTATATGGCAAACCAAACTTTAGCTTATAACTCCGTCGTTGTAACTAAAATGTCGTTATAACTGAGTTTCACTGTATACATATGTATGTATATGTATGTATATAAACATATATACCAATAACTTTGGTCGCGTTCAATTATCTAGGCAAATGAATTTGTTTACATATTTACGAGTTTTTATTGGCTGACAGCCTGAAAATTGAATAAGGATTAAGTCACTGACATTTTTTGTACTTTGTACTTTTAATTTATTTATTCATATTTTGTTCCATTTTACATTTCTTTTTCCATGATGTGCGTTGAAAATATTTTAGGTCTGTTCGTTTACTCTTCAAGTGGAGGAGTGGGGATAAATTCTCTCAGAGAATGCAGAAATTAAGAAAAAGTAAAGGGACGCTTTTTCGTAAGTTTGGGCTGCTTGACAGAAACGTTAAATGCAAAACCAAAACAATTGGGCGCGTTCCATTTCTCAGATATCTGAAATTTCAGATAGACTAGAATATGGAACGCAGTTTCTTGACTGAAAAACAAGATAACAGCTGATTGACATTTATGCAAAAATTGCATTTTTACTTTGTGCTTTCCCATCGAATTTGCGTATGAAATGTAACTGTGTGCATAATAATTACTCATTAGAGACCCTTAAGATGTTTTTTGTAACTAAAACATGCATATTTGTTGGCAAATTTGCGAAATACAGCAATTGAATAAATTTGAAATTTGAAATATCAGCTGTTTATGACACTTTTTAACTGACAGAGAAGTAAGACAAAAATTTTTAGACTAACAATCCAGTCGCCGACCTCAAAAAAGTTGTCTTGTTTTTCTGTCACGTGACAGGCTCTCGTCCAATCATTATGCTCCGTTCATCTGAAATTTCAGATATCTGAGAAATGAACGCGAAAATTGTGAAAATTTAAATGAAAAATAACAAAAATCTATCTCAACTGTCATAAGATCAGCTGTTAGCTGTGTTACAAAAGTTGCCCAAAGAATTTTCTTGGGCTGAAACTCGTAGCTCTCTCAGTTGAGGGGAAGTGATTTGCTCTCTTGTGGCCTCTCTCTTTTGTCAAATTTTTGTGTTGTGGAACAGGATTAGGCAGTTTTTCGTAGCTTTGGTTTACTTGAAAAAGTAAAGGAACAGACCTTTTATGAGCATGTTTGTTCAAGTTCCCTGCTGATGTGTATATGGACGATTTCGGAAATGTTTACAAAAAATCAGCACTTTGTTCTATTCAAATGGTGCCATTCTATTTATGATGCTTATTAATCCTTTTATTTGAAACGCGTGTATATTGCTTTCATACAATTTCATTTTCAGAGGTAATCGTATTTCATTATTCTGCATACAAATACAGTTCTCAAAACAACTCCAATGTAAGAACATAAAGTGAATACAAGAGTTGGCAGTTATTTCAAATTTGAAGTTGACTAGTTTCTTAGTCATTTGGTCGTCCAATGCGTTTGACTGCAAATAAATCCATTTGCCTAGAATATTGAACGCGCCATTTGTCTCTCTCTAAATAAATATGTAAATTTGATTCCAATTTCATCATCATCATTTTCTAGAATGGCCCGCTTATCCACTGTGAGGGTCACAGGTTTATGGTGCTGAAGTGGATTCTCTACATCTCCCGGTCTTCCACCATCGACTCTAAGTCATCAGGAGCTATCCCCATACAGGTAGAGGTAAGATTCCGGACTTAGTTCAAACATCTCATCCTGGGCCTACCTAGCGGACGACTACTTGATGGCACTGATTCCATGGAAAGTGAGTTGGGGACATGCGTTTAACGTGTCTAAACCATCGAAGTATGGACCTCTCCGCTCGAAGAAGAAGCTGCTCGACATTGAGTGCTCCTAACTCGATATCGACGATTTACTTACTTACTTAAGGTGGCGCTACAGACCGGGGTGGTCCTGGGCCTCAAACAACAAGCGTCGCCAGCGATCTCGATCTTTTGCCAGCTGTCTCCAGTTTCGCACGCTAAGTTGGTTGAGGTCCCCTTCCACTTGCGTGCGCCACCTGAGTCGCGGTCTTCCTCTACTGCGCTGACCCTCGGGCGTGGATTCGAAGATTTGCCCCACCAATATAACAAAGAAATTTCTTTTCGGTAGCTTGTACTCGCAATCTTATTTTTTATGTCATTAGCCAAATCTCATGACCACAGGTGAAGGGCCGACGAACTGGCCAGGCTAGGTGGAGAGCGGCAACACATGGAAGGGGGGACCACTGTGGATCCTCCTTCCTGTGTAGCTAAAGCAAAGATCCTAACAATAACTGAAAGTAAGGCAAATCAAAGATGGTCCAACATAAGTGGGTATAGGGTGTCCAAGGCTCTGGACCTCAGGAAAACAAGAGATATTCTCAACTTAAGTAGGGCACAGCTACAATTAGTCACTGGCATCCTGTCCGACCACTGTCTTTTCCTTTTCAGGAAGCACGTTAAGAGATTAAGGCTCGCAGCCACAGATGTCTGCAGGTACTGCAACGACCTATGCGCCGCTGAAGACATAACACAAATATTATGTGAATATCAAGGAATTGCCAGGACACGCATGAAACTTCTCGGCAATTATTTCTTTAGTAGTCTAGAGGAGTAAGGCTATGATAGCTATAGAAACATGGTAAAATTCTGTAGGGAAATCAAATGCTTTCAGGAAATGGTTTAGGTTTTGCCTTTTGGATTCACAGGGATCGCGATGGGCCCACTATACTGCCTGATGTCTAATGCAAGCGCTGGGTGCGTAACCATACTCTTCCTAACCTAACCTAACTTAACTCTAGCAGTTATATCCATACATACATACATATGTATGTTCAGATTTTTGTTGACCGCTGCCGAGGTTGTTGTCGCGAAAAAACGTCTAGTTTGTTGCATCTACCTGCAAAATAAGAAGCTGTAGGAAATTGAAATGAAACATAAATTAAAAGTAATACCTCGCCTTGTTTGGCACGTTCTATTGTTTTTGTAGTGGGAACAGTGCGAGGAAAAGAACCCTCCCGTCCCGCGAGCATAGCCGTACCGCGCAAGCATGCCACGCTCCTCACACTCGACACTCCTTCCCTTTCATCCTCCATACCCATCCTAACACCCAGTCCACATCCTTACTTCCTTCCCAATTCAAATCTCTCTCCAACTTCCGCTTCGTACTTCGTTACAAGTTGTTTTGCTGAGATTCGTAAGTCACTGTGCCGGCTCCCAAAATACTTAAGAGAAAATTAAAAATTGTATCGAAATATTAATTAAATTGACAATTCATAATTAAATGTCAACGATATATAATACATATTTTTGGAAGCATTTGCATATGCACATTGTTTCAAATTGGAGATCCTTTAGCAGATAAATATTTCAACTTCTCTGCTTTGAAAAAATGAATCCACTTCAAGATGTTTTTCTTCTGGACTGTCCCACATACGAAGACTACTTGGATACATACATTACGAAGAATGATTTGCGATTTTTGCGAAATATTCGCTTTAGTCGAATGTTGGTGGAACTTGGATATCGTTCCACCACAGAGATCTATACACCTGAGCAGTATGAAATTCGTAAGGCAGCGGCGCATGAAGCCATGTATCCTATTAAGAAATCACTAATTTTGTTTCACAATGGGATACAAATTACGGACCCAGTTTTGTTCCAACTGGCACAGAGGGAACGAGCTAACTATCAAAAAATCCTTTCGGTAATGATTCTTATTCTAAATAATTCCTTAGTCATCTAAAAAAAAATACTTTTTCGACAGACAATTATTTTTCTTCGACACCGACAAAAATCTGGCTTCGAAATTACTGGTTATATTGACTTTGAGCATAGTTTAAGGAAGTCGAATTTGAAAACAGATGATTCTACCGATTGGAGAGCAGTCTTCCTAAAGCGTAAACTTTTGCGACCTAGGCCTTCTGATCTTAGTTTCTATAATTCGCGTACTAACACCGCATGTTATAAGGATTCGGATAATTATTCTGTTATCAATGACCACGATATTGGACTAGTTTTTATGCACAAGGGTGATCGTAAGAAAATCTGTGTGGACCAAACAAAAAATTCATTTAAGGCTAACTCATCGAGAAATATGATATTTTCATCACTTTACGGTCATGTAATTTTATACGATCATATTGTACGAAAAAAAGCATAAATTATTCGATACAATTAAATATATACATACATATGTATGAATGTATGTACCTACCTACATGCATGCATACATTTGATAATTAAGTTCAAATGTATATGTATAGTTAATATTCTTTCAAGTAATAACTAGGTTTACCAGAAATGTTGTTCTCACGTGTAATAACCAATTGACTATAACCAGATATCATATAATCTCTATATATAAAAATCAATTGCTGTGCGTTAGTCCCGCTTAAACTCGAAACTAAACCGATTTGGATGATTGTTTTTTTGTTTTGTTCGTATTATTCGTAAAATTCGGAAAAACCCAAGGGAAAAGCCGAAAAATCGAAAAAATCGAAATTTGCGTTTTGTATGGGAATACACTAAACATTACCAATGAGAATTGTATTTCCACGATGACCATCACTATAATGAGCACGGGCTAATCTCGAGAACCACTGAACGGATTTGGACGCGGTTATGATCTGCATTTCCCGAAGAAGGATAGAACGTATTAAAAATGCTCTGTTACTTATAGGAGCTGAGCATTCAAGGTAGAAAGGGGATTAAGCCCAAATTTTATGTTATAAAATTAGGTTCATACAGCATTAACTCAACAACGGCTTATTGGATTTAAAAACACAAGAAATTGTTTTTAGTAAATTCCTCTAAGATTCTTTTGAGCTATAAATCATTATAAATCGTTATCCTGAGGCTGAGCTGTGGTCAAATACTATGTATTGGATACGTAGCTGAGGGAGTTTTAATTTTTTTTTAATAGAAGTACGTAGGAAAGGAATGCGTATTGTGATAATGATCAGTGCCGTATATTTGCGCACGTAGAGCGGGAACGGAGAAGAGAAACTTTCAGTTGCCTAGATGAGGATCTACGCAAAGAATCCTTTTTACATTGGACCAAGATCACAGATTTGCAAAGAAGGAGTTCTGACCATCCGCCGTCTCAGAGTCCAATCCAAAGATGGTTTACTTTTTTTTGGATGAGATGGATATGTTGCGCAGATGTGGTGAGCTCTTTTCGGATATACTAATGCCGAACAGGGATTGGATGCCAGACTGAGAGATGGGCGGAGAATAGTCCTACTGTAGAGCAGGTGACTTTGGCGATCAAATGTGCTGATGTTTATGAAATCTCGCTAGAAATGCACAAGCCCAAGAAGAGGGAGTAAAATGTATCTCTCATTAGAGCGGCATGGGAAAGCCGTAAAATAACTAGCGACAATCAAGCTATAGTGATTGTGCTCTTTTTAAGAAAAGGGGGATAGAGTGGTTGCTCTACTTATAAGGACATGTTTCTTTAACTCTTTCTGCAAAAATCTTTGCTAAGGTGTTGGAAGCGCGTGCCAGAACTGTGGTCGAATCCAACTTGGCCGATGAGCAGTGTAGCTTTCGTCCAGGTAGAAGCACAGCCAAAGCGCTCTTCATTCTAAGAACGGTACTTGAGAAGACCTGGGAGTGTGCCATGTGTGTAATAATCCGGTCTCTCGAAGTAAACTCTGGAGTGTACTGCAGGAGTATGGGATTGGCGGTTCTCATTTGAAGGCCATTCGATCTATACACACGAACTCTAGGAGATGTGCTCGGGTGAATGGCGTTACAAAAACATCTTTCAATGGGAGTCCAACCGTGGCGAGGAACCGTTCGCATTGTGAGACTAAAGGATAAGCCATATGCTTTTCGCTGATGACTTACTTCGAACCATCTGGACTGAACTTCAGCGACCGCTTGAGGCTTAGTAGTCGTCTGTGTTGAAGGTGGATAAACGTGAACAAATCGGAAGTAATCATAATGTCTCGAATGCCTGTTCAGAAGTTTAAGTATTTCGGGGTCATATTCCAGAGTGATGGAAAAAGCAATACTAAGTTATCCTGTGGGATTGGTCAGGCTGCAACAATTTTGTGTGTCTGATCCGACCCTCTATCATGACCCTATGGTCATGAGATTTGGGTAATGACCGAAAGAATAAACTGCCGAACTGAGATTTCTTCGAGGTATTCGTTTGTTCTATCGAGTTAAGAACATCAGAATATACAAGGAATTTAATGTCGAGCAACTACCTTTTCGAACGGAACTGTACATACTTCAATGGCTTCAACCTGGGTTCCAAGATTTTTAATTTTACCCGAACGAAGTCAGGACGGGCCACTAGTATATGTATATATGTGTATAATTTTCATTATTCCAATGTAAACTGCATGTGAGGATAAGGAATACGCAGCTATTAGTAGTATGAACACAGGCTCTTAATTAAGTCAGGCTATAGAACTAGATTTAAAGGAGACAAATGGTGAAAAGTTAATCGAAGTACCTACCCTGTATATTATTCGATATATATGTACTCGGTGACATCTATTTAAATTCACTTATTGTGTTTTGCTACACCGGACCCAACCCTCTGTTTGAAAACAGGAAAAAAGTTGAATCATTGCCAAAGGAACTATTTAGCGCACCACACTTTAATTTTTGTATTTACATTTTTTTTCCCATTGAGCGATCTGGTCACGTTTTTGCCAAAATGTCCAAGCGTCAATGGTTGCCCTTGTTTACTTCCCATGCGCTAGATGGCACATGCATTTGGTGACAAAATTAATTGCAAAAAAGAAACGTGAAAATAAATATTGAGTTAATTTGCCCTCCCAAGACAAATCTAATTTTAGGAAATTAGTGCATCAAGTGCTGAACAGCGGTTAAGTAGTGCGCTAGAATGCTTAAGGATTTTTGTTAATTTTCTGATTAAAATAATGTCAGCTTTAATAATAAGGATAACCTTATTCCTTGGTCTAGGTTTGACTGTTACTTGTAGACCACAATTTAACATTGGTAAGTAGTTTCAAAATAAAATTTAGATATTTTCCAATTTATCTATGACATCTCTTTTAAGGGGTCATTTTCGAAAACAGTAACAGCGAAGGCGAACTTGCTTTCCGTACCGCTGTGGATCGAGTCAATATTCACGAAAGAAGTTTCGAGTTAATACCAATTATTCAATATGCAAATATTGATGATAGTTTCATCGTGGAAAAAACGGGTATTTCCGTTTTCGGTTATTCTGTACTTCAGCAAAATTTGTACCTAATGTTGATATTTCAGTTTGTAATCTTATTGCGCATGGGGTGATTGCTATTTTTGGTCCAAATAGTTCTGGCGGTGCTGGTATGTACATTCCTATATAAATTTGTACATTTCTTTGGCAAAGATTATCATTCTTCAGACGTATAAATTGGATATTGAATTTGTTTATAGGGATTATTAGTTCGATATGTAATACTTTGGAAATACCTCATATAATGTTTGATTGGTCGCCGACGGAAGCGTTGGCTGATCGACAATTTGCTTCAATGACTTTGAATGTGCATCCAGATAACTTGGTGTTAGCGCGAGCTATGGCAGATGTAGTTCAAGGACTTTCATGGAGAAGTTACACTATAATATATGAAACTGAAAAAGGTAAGTTGGTGCTACTTACTGCTTATACTAAAAATAGTATTAGTTGTTTTATTTAAGTGACTTGTGTTTCGGGATATTTTGCTTCAGAATTTATGTTTCAAGATTTCGAGTCCAACCCAAAAATAGTTTAAATAAACCTAGTTTTTTCTGTTCTATTTAATGTCAGTTCTTCGTGATTCTTACTTTTTTAATTGCTCTGAATCCAGTGATTCTCATGAAAAGAGTTTATATTTTAAACATTTGAAATAAAATTGGAATCCAAATGTAATGTTTTACTTCTGTTTTCACCTTAAAATCGCCTCAACCAACAAGCGTCGCCAGCTGTCTCCAGTTTCGGACGCTAAGTTGGTTGAGGTCCCCTTCCACTTGCGTCCGCCACCTGAGTCGCGGTATTCCTCTACTGCGCTGTCCCCCGGGTGTGGACTCAAAGATTTTCTGAGCCGGAGCATTGGTGTCCATCCGCTCTACATGACCCAGCCACCTCGTCGTTGGACCTTCACTCTTCTGGCTAAGTCGATGCCGCTGTACAGCCCGTACAGTTCGTCGTTGTATCTCCCCGTCTATGTAGACGGGGCCAAAAATCATCCAAAGAATTTTCCTCTCGAAACAGCCAAGAGCAACCTCATCCGCTTTAGACAGAGTGCATGCCTCTGCGCCATAGAGCAGGACTGGGACGATTAAGGTCGTATTCAGGGTCATCTTACTTGTTCGAGAGAGGGCTTTGCTACTCAATTGCCTTCTTACCCCAAAGAAACAGCGATTGGCAAGAGTTATTCTTTGTTTAATCTCAGCGCTGGTGTCATTGTCTGAATTAATAGCGGAGCCTGGGTAGACAAAGTCCTTAACTACCTCAAAGTTATAACTGTCTATTGTGACGTTCTGTCCGAGACGTCGATGTTGAGTGTCCTTTCTTGTTGACAGCATATACTTCGTCTTGCCCTCATTGACCGCTAAACCCATCTTCGCTGCCTCCGTCTCGGTACTCACGAACGCACCAGTGACATCACGTTGCGTTCTTCCGATTATGTCAGTATCGTCGGCGTATGTGAGTAATTAGACGGACTTTTAAAAGATTGTGCCTCTGGTGTTGGCGCGTGAGTGAGAAGTCGCATAACAGCGCGTCGCCTTGCCTAAATCCTTTTTTGACATCAAAGGTCTCGGTGAGGTCTTGACCGACCTTGATGGAGCAGTGTGCATTCTCCATCGTCATCCTGCACAGACGGACGAGTTTGGCATGGAAGCTGGACATGGCTCTGTATAGCTCGTCTCTATAGATGCTGCCATACGCGGCCTTAAAATCGAAAAAGAGGTGGTGAGTATCGATTTGAAGTTCCTGGGTTTTTTCCAAGATCTGCCGCAGTGTGAATATTTGGTCGGTGGTGGATTTTGCTGCCTTGAAGCAACACTGATATGGACCGATCAGGTTGTTGACGAACGGCTTCAGGCGTTCACACAAGACGGCAGATAAAATCTTGTACGCGATGTTAAGAAAACTGATCCGTTGTCGTTGGCGGAGGATCGGGCAAACGATGATGAGGTTCCATTCATCGGACCATATTTTACAGATGAGTTGCTGTATGCTCCTTGCCGCTTTGAACAGCTCGGCAGCTAGGCCATCAGCTCCAGCAGCTTTGTTGGTCTTAAGTTTGGTCTTAAGTATGGAACTGCTGGTCTTCGTCGTCCAGGTTAGATGGTTCATTCTGCCTGACAGAGGGATCTGCAGAAGTATTTCTGCCATGTTCTCAGCATCGACTGGAATTCTACCACGATGTTCCCTTGCTCATCCTTGCAGGCTTCGGTTCGGGCTCCTTACCCCTGAGAGGTTCTTTTTACCCTTTGGTAAAACTTTCAAACCTCATTCCTGTTGTGACATCCCTCTAATTAATCGATCGCGCGCTTCTCATGGTCTTCTTGCCGGCACCCGTCGTCAAACCAGGGTTTTCATTGCAGTGGCCGCTTGAAACCCAATACGTCAGAGGCGGCATCTCTGATGACTTTTTGGCAATGTTGCCACTGGACTTCAATACTTGAGGCATAGGACCTCTTGAGAGATTGAGAGAGACTCGATCGGAAACGGATCCGGTGAGCTCTTGCGATTGTAGCCGTCCGACGTCAAACTTTCTCACAGTATTTCCTTGTCTTGGCGGTGTTTGGGATATCCGCAGCCGTACCTTGGCTACAACAAGGTAGTGGTCCGAGTCAGTGTTGGCCCTTCGAAAAGGTCGAACATCCCTAATACTGGAGGAGTGCCTTGCGTCGATCGAAATGTGGTCAATCTGGTTGAAGGTGGATTGATCAGGAGTTCTCCATATTCCTTTGTGGATATCGAGATGTGGGAACCTACGACAACGTTCCTTCCCTCAGAAAAGTCGACCAACCTAAATCCGTTATCAGAGGTAGTGTCGAGTAGGCTGTGCTTTCCGACAGTACTGCCGAAAATGCCCTCTCTTCCTAGCTTTGCGTTAAGAACGGCTAGGACAATCTTAATGCCATAGCTAGGGCACTGCTCATATATCTTGTCCAAGAGCTCGTAGAACCTGTCTTTGGTGTCGTCGTCTTTCTCCTCTGTGGGGGCATGCTCGCATATCAGGCTAATGTTGGCGAATTTAGCCTTGATGCGGATTGTAGTGGGGCGTTCGCTCACATATCTGAAGCTTAAGACCTCTTGCCTAAGTCTGCCTCCAATTACGAATCCACACCCAAATAGGCGCTGCTTTTGTTGTCGGTAACAATCGCCGTAATAGATATCGCAGTTTTCCATCCCCTTTTTGCCCGGCCCATCCCACCGCACTTCTTAGATGGCGGTGATGTCTGCTTTGCAGCAGACCTCCGCTTATTGTTCGGCTACACGTGGTCTGTTAAGGGACCTAACATTCCACGTGCAGATCCGAAGGTGGTTGTCCTTGTTTTGTTTGCCGGGGTCGTCAACAGTAAAATCCTCCGTATCCGAGGCTGCTGGTTGTTGCGTAACAATTTGTGTTTTCCGTAGCGGAGCTGTCAACCCCACGTACAACCCCCAACCTGGAGGGTCAGGCCCTTTGTTGGACCACTTGGGCTTAAGGGGCCGGATAATCCGGTCCTCATTGGCCTTTAATCCGATTACGTCGAAGTAGCCCGAATGAGGTGTTCACTAAGTAGTTCGACCTAACTGGAACTGTAGATGCCACCGTTGATTCCATCGTGGGAGTTCTTCCGCTGCCGTCTGGGTGCAAGGGAGAGTGCCTTAGTGTGAACACCCTACCCCCCTCTCTCGTCAGCTGCCACCAACAACCTTCCACAGGGGTTTGCACCCTATCTTCAGTTGAGGTACTGGGCACCTAGTGTTCACCTCGTGGAGGTGAGAATAGGAGTTGGTAGACAGAGGTTGGTTTGAGGACGCTTATTTTGTATGCACTTGGAAGGTCAACGGCAAGCTTCGGGTCATCGTTTTCGCTATTTCCCGGATGTATATATGTAACTCTTGTGTCCTCTTGAATGTACATACGTAACTACCATTTTACATAAACATAGGTTTATGGAACGCCCGTATACACATATATGTACTCGTAAATCTTTGAAGTTAAAGCGCATTTCTCCATGCAAAATTCATGTAGCGAAATAAGCTAGTTCTCTTTAGAGAACATGAAAAGATACTTTATTTCTTTTACATTCTTTATTCATTTATTATTGTTTGAGACTCGTTGCGCCACCAAATTTAAGAAATTGCTATGCTTAATTTTTGTCGTTAATCGTTGTCGACTGGATAATAAAAATTGATACCAGTAATTTTTTATCTGTTTTCATTATTGATGTTGGAATTTTTATGGCGAAAATTATATCTTCGTTTTCGAATCTAGTTTTCCTACTTTGTTTGCATAAATGTTTGCATATGAGATATTGTTTCTAAGACCAATGAACATAGTAGATATGGGATTTATTTACCTTTCTTATGAAATGCATATAAAATGAATGCAATTTAAGTAAATAGATAAATAGTTGAAGGAAAAAGCTTTACAAAACCTTCATGAAAAATATCACAGTGGTAGAGTGTTGCATGATTGACATGCTATACATATATAGAGATACAAATGAGTATATAAGAAATACTGAATTGAAAGGAACAATATAGATAATAAGTTGACAAATATTTCTAGCTTACAAAAGTGGTACAGCAGAAGAACAAAAATTAAACAAAGAATAATAAAAGATAGATAAATAAATGAGTAAATAAATAATTAATAAATAAGTGCATAAATAAATAAAAGATGAATAATTAGATAAATAAGTATGTAGATAGATACGCAAAAGAAAGTTGGTCGTTATTAACAAAAGAATACAGAAACATAGAGTTCATATACATTTTTTAATGTCATTTTAAAATATTAAGTGGCCTTCGAATTCTTTAATGTCTTTTCACGAAGATCATTTATCGTTATAATCTTTTTCTCCGATACCTCTTTAAAGACTTCATTGTTTGTGTTCAAGTTTTGGATAACCAGGATTTTCGAGGGATTGGGTGTACGTCAAATTTTTATTTTGCCTTTTTCAATTTATCAGGTATTTTTCTAATACAAGAAATATGTATGTACATAATATGTATGTATGTTCTTCTAGAGACGTACTGAAAATTAGAGTGTCATCAATGTAAACGACACAAACTGTATTGATGTAATCCTTGACCCTTCTGTCAATGGATGTTGTAAAACCTTTCCATCAATGAAATGAAAATGAAAAACAATGAAATAATTGAAGTTTTTTAATGATATTTTTGACATGTTATTTTTTTTGCTTATAATTTTTAACTCTTCACAAAACAGTGATATTACAAAGAATTTTTTTGATTTACACATTAATGGCATTTATGTAGCTGATATTGTGTTTTTAAACAGACAGCTTCTTCGCAGGCTTTGTGTACCTGGCCAGACCCATTCTATTGGTTCTAGGGGTTGTTATAGAAAAACGCTTTTATTTGTATTCGCTAACATCTACAATTTTATTTTCACACTAAAGCATTAAAAATATGTACGCTGACAAAGTCAAGAAATTCGGTAAAGACAGCTACACATATAATAAGGAAAAATGTTTTTGAAAATGGAAAAGGTCTGGCCAGACCTAGTTATTGACAGAAGGGTTAAGGATTGAGTTGATTACTCTTGGGAAGGTCGTCGAGGAATTTTTAACGGAGTTTTCTTTTGATCCTGTGATTTGACAAGGATTAAATGGAATTTCTTCGCTAATAAAACATTGGGTTCTATCCAATTTGTAGCTATTACGACCTTTTTTGGTTTTGCGCAGCTTGCACAGAGATATGATACATTTTTTTTATCTACTGAAAAATTATACCTTTTTTATTAAAAGCTTTTATAAACGAAAAACTAACGACAAAAAACTCTTCATTTATTTATGTATGTGGTTATCACAACCAAGTTGACAGAAATAAAAATAAGAGTCAATAATAAAATAAGAGTTAATAAATAATATATAACATTATTGCAAATAATATGTAATAGATGACAGATAACAAACAATAAATATTGGATAACAAATAATAGATAAAATAATAAATAACAAATTACAAATTATAATTTATATACATATAACAAAAGGCAAATAACAAATAATAAATAATAGATATGATGTAGTAAATAGCAGATAATAAATAATAAGTAATAAATAATAGGGTGGCATCGTGTTAATTATCCCATTTAAAAATCTACGTACATATATCTACCTTCCGGTTAATCTTACACCAAATGACAAGCGAAAATGGTTGCAGCGGATATCAGCAGGGAAAGTACAGCATGGTGGTTTTAAAAAAGTTTTTATGTTCGGCCTTTGATGGGTATTTAAGTATTTTTAAACAGGGATGTTTAAAAAATACGGAGAGACTTTTATCCAGTAACCGGAAAAACTCAGGTTTTCTAATAGGGGTCCTTACCGGAATCTGCTTGATCAGCAGGCATGTACTCAGATAGGGGGTCCCCTCCATTATTTTCTGTAAAAGCTGTAGAGGCGAAGGGGAAGAGGAAACTACAACGCACCTACTGTAGACTTGCGATGCCCTTGCAATTTCAAGAAGAAAAACCCTTGGCATATTCCTACAATGAGCTTTGCGATATAGCCGAACTCGACATCTAGAAAATAGAAAACTTTATCTCCGAGTCGAAGTGGTTTTTGGGAGATTTTCTTTGGCCTTTTTGTTTCCATCACTTTCCATTTCCCTAAAATCAGAATAGAAAGCTTTGCGACGACATGCGTAATCTACCTACTTCTTGCAGTTGATGACAGGAGGTCCACTTCTTAGTTAAGCTAATTTATTTTATTATATTATTTAAAAAAATAAATAAAATTCATCCAGATGGTCGCAGTTGTACCTACATAGGTATCAACCATGTTTGTAACCTTGCATTTTGAATGGTTTTGTTTACGGTTTTTAGCACACATGAGTAAATGTTGCGTTATTTTTCATTTTTTGGCCTCGCAAGGTATTGACTCTTGATAGATCTATTTTTTCCTAATACACGACATCTCTATAAGAAGCTCGCGGCTTTACTTCTTATGGTAAACCGGGGCACATTCGTAGTTTTTTTTAATCTTCACCATTCTTTTAATAACACACTAAATACAAGTTTCTTTGAAGTTATAGACAACTTCACTATTGAAGAATGATTTAAAAAAAAAGTTTACATTTATTGTTAATTCTATTCAACAATTTCCCTATTTCAAGAACTCATGTCATTTTGCTGAATGTGCCCCAACCCGGTGCAACTTCGGCATTTGATGGGGGTCATTCGGCTATTAAGTTACTTTTAAAAAAGGAATCGAACGTCTTTCTTCAATTACCGGTTTTAACCGTTTCAATAAGAGTTTTTCGAAAACCTTTGATATTATCGGCAGGAGCGATATCGGTCTGTACGACTTTTTGTCGTTTGACGGTTTCCCGGCTTTGAAACCATTATAACTTCGGCGACTTTCCATTGCCTTGGAACGTATAATAGTCTTAGCGAAGCATTTATAAGGTAAACGCGTTTTATCAAAGCTTTCTTTGGCAATTCCTTGAGGACCTGTCCGGTTATTAGATCATATCCAGGAGCCGTGTTATTCTTTAGATTTTTTATTACCTCGCAAAGTTCGGCTAATGACACGCTTCTTATTTTGAAGTTGTCTGGAGTCATAATAGTATTATTAATATTTTCTATTAATGTTTGCCCGGGTAATGGCTTAAACGTTTCTTCTAGATGCTCAACAAATAAGTCGGCTTTTTCTTTATCGCCTTTTGCCCACTAGCCATTACTTTTTCTTATTGGTAGCGATTGTATTTGGGGTTTTTTGACACCTTTTATAGCTTTCCAAAGAGAGTAATTCAAACTTTTTTCAGCAGATAAGCCTTCGAGATATGTAGAAGTCTCGCGATTTTTAAAATCCCGTATCGCTTTTTTGAGCTTATTGCATAGGAAGTTCGAATGGGTTTTGTGCTGGGGAGCGCGAGTCTGTTGCCATCTTTTGCGTGCTCTCCTCTTTGCCAGCATCAGTTCTTTTATTTCCGGCGGATATTTAACTTCGCTTTTTCCGACTACTTTCCTTTTATATGGAGTGTTATTCCACGCGGCGCTTTGTAGGACTTCAATAAATCTGCCGACTTCATCCTCTATTTCGCACGGTGTTCTAAGCGACACATTTAGGACTATATTTTCTTCACAAGCTTTCCTAAAGCCATCCCAGTTAGTTTTGTTGCTAGTTAATCTGGGGGCTCCTTCTTTTCTCATTAGACGTTCGCTTATTGTCGGTATGACTGGTGAATGATCTGAGGAGAGATCAAAGCATTCCTCGATGTTTGTAAAGTTTTTCACTACCCCTTTTCCTATAAAGAAGTCTATGAGGTCAGGCGTTTTTGCTATGGCGGAGGGCCAATAAGTCGGTTTCCCCGTCGAAAAGAAGTCAACAGCAAATTGCATGCCTGTTTCGTAGAGAAGTCTGCCTTTAGGTGAAATGCATCTCGAACCCCAAAACGTGTGTTTAGCATTAAAATCGCCACCAATAGAAAATGTCGGTCCAAGTGACTCAAACAGACGTATTAAGTCATTCTTTTCTAGCGTGTATCGCGGAGGGCAATAAATGGACGCGATGTTGTAATACAAGTTTTTATTTTTTACTCGAACTGAAGTTATTTGCATTGCATCGAGTTCTATCGGTGAATTCAAAGGGTGCTCAATACAGTCTTTAATTAAGAGCGACGATCCGCCCCTAGCCCTTTCGGATGGGTGGTATGCGTGATAAGCATAGTATCCTCCAATTTTAACTCGAGATTCCTTTGTCAGATGGGTTTCAGAAATCAAGCATATGTCAATGTTCTGTTTGCGTAGGAATACTTCCAGTTCGTCTATTCTTTGCAGAAGGCCGTTTGCGTTCCATGTTAAGATTTTCAGTAACTGGTTCATGTTCATAATTTTGTCCGTGGTTTGCGAGCGTTAGGCTCGAGGTTGCTAAGTTTTTCGAATATGAGCTTATTTGTCTTGCTTTGCTCCTCGAGTTTCGCGAGAATTATAGAGAAAACTTGTTGCATAGGATCTAACGCAGGCCTATTTTGCTTAGTTGCTAGCGATGCAGCTTGCGCATACGTTTGCGCATCAGATGGCGGTTTTTCCTGGACTTTTTTCGTTTTCTCCTTTCGTTTTCTCCTTTTTATTTGGTTTCGGTTGCGGACTCATGTTCGTTTTAAGCGTATCGCGCCTTTTTTGGAGTTCTTTGGCCACTTCGCAGCCTCGATAGTTCGCTGTGTGCAAGTTGCTGCGGTTTGCTTATTACAGTGGCACTGATTCGAGAGATGTGTACCGGCACATTTCACGCATCGTGGCTCTTTTTGGTAGTATGTCTGCGTATGGTTGAAACTTTGACAGCGTTTGCACTGAGGGATTGATCTTGTGCTTTTACGCATCGGTTCGATTTTGATCACAATATTTAAAATCGTTTTAATAGTGTAAATATCCTTTATATTCTCGGTTTTATCGAAACTGAGCATAAAAAGCGGAAGACCACGCTTAAGGTACCTGACCACCTTATAAATTCCAAAAAAATTGATTTTTTTTTGTTTTTTGCATTTTCTTAATTCTTATACTTTTAAAAATCACCTCCAAAAAAATTTTTCCAAAATTCGAATTCTAACAGTGTGAAATAAGTGAAAGTGCTGCTCTCAGTTGTTGGTCGAGTAGTAGCGAGTAAAAGGTTGAAACGGGTTTTTCTCGAAACTACTTTTTTTCAAATGGCGGACAGATTATCTCCGAAACTACTCGGCCGATTTTAATGAATTTGATCTTGTTTTGTTCGTTGAGATGTTTTGTATGCCAATTTACCACATTTTGCAAAAAAATGAATTATAACATTTTTCTTTTAGCAAAGAATAGTGAAAAACAGGGGTATTTTTATAACTTTTTTTTCAAACTTTTTTTTAGATTTTTGGCAAATTGTGGTAAATTGTCACGTAAGAGACCTTTCTCTTGAAGATGCCGTTTTTTTTTGTTTGTTTCAGATTTACCAATCCTGAGATAAACTGTCCGCCATTGGACACCATTTTTTTGAGGCCTCAACTTTGACGCCTCCTGGATAGTGGTTAATAAATGAAATTAAAAAAAATTAAATATATTTTGTGTTCTATAAACTTCAAATAAAACTTTAAAAAAAGAATCATTGTAATATCTAATACAGGGCCTGAGAAAATTTTTTTTGAAAATGTAGTATTTTTTTAGCCTCCTAAGGTGGTCAGGTACCTTAACCAGCGTTTCCTGATCTTCTTCCGTTTTTTGCTTTTCCTTCTTGATAATATTTACAGCGTCAAGAATTTTAAAGCCTTTCGCTTGAAGATCGTCCATAACGTCTTCTTTAGTGCACGAAGGATGGAGTCCTCTTGCTATACCTCGCAATGGTCTTTCCGACTTATTTTCATACGTGTACCACTGATTTTTTTAGGAATTAAGTTTCCGAGAAAATGCTCGGTAATCGTTGGGGTCATCGACGTTCATTTTCCACACGTTATTGCGAAGTGAGGTGACCTTAAACTTCGAGGTCAACGTTCCTTTTAGGAGGCAATATACTTTGTTATAGTCCATAATCCCGATGACGTTTATTGGAGGCGGTGGACTTAATTTCGTTGACTCTTGCAAGCGCTTGTTTTCTTTTGGAGGCTCGATTTCGGGTGAAGAACCGGCCCTTCGTTTCTTGCTGGGTCTTTTCTTTGAGACCCACGCCGTTTTCCGTGTTAGCTCTTCTTCGTCCGTGTGCAGAGATCAATAAAGAGATATTCGTCTTTCCAGCCCATTTTCCAATGTCTACAAGCTATTTTTCCATGGATCGCCCATATTTGCCCATATTGTCTCATTTTGTTTATAAATGTGCGTGAGTTTGGGCGATTGCGGCAAATTGGCGAATTTTTGGTGAATGTGGGGAAGCGTGTTCAATAACTATTGCTTTTTTCTGAAATATTTGAATTTAACGGAAACTTCAAATTGAGACCAAACATGAATTTGTTAGAAATATCGTATTAAAGAATGAAATTTTAATAGAAATACCATTATTTTTGGATTTCGCTGAGTCCTGTTTTTCACGCGCTAGCGCTTCCGGCGGACTTCTTTTCCCGGAGACATTCGATCTTGGTGGTGATGATCGAGTTACCCTTGCACTTCTTGTGAAAGGGTTGCATAATTACAGTAAATGGCTCTTCCCAGAATCCTTAGAGCAGACCTCCGAAGAGGGTGGATTTTCCAGTAGACATGGAGTACCACCTGGGGTATTAAATCTATTTGTTTTGTTCATTGGATTCGTGTATACTTCTATATCCTCGGTATACGGAGGGTGGATTTTAGTCGCCTCTTACGACAGGCATGCCTACCTCGGGTATATTCTAACCCCTACCCGAAGGTGTCACTTTTAATTACAGTTTAATTCTTACTATATATTTAACTAGCTAATACCCACGTTTGCGTGGCAAGACGTCAAATTATATTATAAGTCCTTTTCCGGATTTCAAGACATTGATGAGTAATTATTGACTTTCAATTCCTCACATTAACTTTGCAAGATTTCCCTGTAAACAAAATTCTTTCTAGCTCGAGGATGAACAGGCTATCAGGTCAATTGACTTTGAGTCCGCTAAGGGAGAAACAGTCATTCCTCAGATCTGTTGGCTGAGTCGTGTATTTGAGTGAAAATAGCTCTTTCCCTCACTCATTAAACGCAATCCCCTCCAGCATGATGAATAATTAGGTACAATACATATATTCTGTCAGAAAAACCAATTAAATCTTCCATAACATCGCATGGGTTACTCGATACATTTATTCTTTCCTCCTCTTTCCATCACCAATATCAAGAAATGAGTTATGAAACTCCTCTTCCCTCAACTCACGGCGAAGATGAATATGCATGTTAACTTTCAAGGAGAGGACTTTGACATTAGGCTATCAGATTGATGACTTGAGACAGGCCTTCACTTCGTTAGCTGTGTTTCCCGTGGCACAACAGGCTCGGTCTGTATGAAGCCACCACCTAAAAGCACTGTCGGAGCATCCTATTTCGATCCTCAATACCTGTCAATGAGCCATAGTACACTCATCCCACACTATAACTTTGGCTTCTCGAAGCACCTGAGCCAAGTCACTGTCCTTAGAAATGTTACAAAGTGTAGACTCAGAATGACTTAGGTTGAGATGCTTTGAGAATGTAGAGTGACCCGTCATGTCTTCTTTAACCAAGGTAGCTGCAGTCCCTGAGGAAGCAATAGCAACGGGAATGCCGCTGACTACAGTTGCGCATTACTATAAATGGGCACATTTTAACGCCCTGTATTTTGGCCTACAGTTATAATTTTGGAAAACGATAAAACACGTGTTTATTTATTTCTGTTCTAGAATATACTCACCAAATTTCAACTCCAAAATCCAATTTAAATTTTTTTCTTCATACAAACTTTAACACCCTGTAACACCCTGTTGATGCTGAATTTGAAATGTCCTTCCTTATTTCTTGTATACATCATAAAAGGAACCTTTCTGCAAAATTTCAGCTTGCTAGGTCCAAGGGTTCCGGCTGGGCGTTGATGAGTCAGTGAGTGAGTCAGGACTTTTGTTTTTATATATTGAGAAGAAGAAGAAGATTGCAAAACAGATTATACTGCCAGACCACAAAAATTTGTATTTAATACAATAAAATTGATCTTTAAAATCGCTTACTTACCTTCAATACAAAATAACAAGGGAGAGCATGCATGCATGGAAAACATGCCACAACTTCTTAGAGCGCGAAACTACAAATGTCAAATTTGGACTGTGTTCATATTTTCAGTGGTGGATGAGTTCTGCGATATCATCTTTGCCTTATTCAAAGCGCATCACATCGAAAACGCCTTCGACGAATGTACCCCGATAATGAATGTGCCCCGATTTACCATACTTACTTATGATACCACTACAGTTTGTGGTGGACTGGGACGTTTCCAGCCGGCTCGATCTAGTTGCAACCAGTTTCCCACGCCAAGTTGGTTGATGTCTTTTAACACTTGCGCACTTTACCTGAGTCGCTGTCTTCCTCTACTGAGTCTCCCCTTCAGAGTAGATTCGAATCTATCTATCTAACCAGTCTATTATTTTCGAAAAATAAATTCCCCCTTAATACATATGACGTCACAAGTTTACACATCCTCATGGGTACCGCGTCACTAATACTCTTTTTTTCTAGAATTAATGCAACTTCAAGACATCTTGCAAATTCACAACCCAAAAAGTAATCCGACAACGATTCGCCAATTAAGTCCTGGTCCAGACCATCGACCATTTTTAAAAAGCATTAAACTCTCCAGCGATTCATGTATCATTCTTCATTGTTCTCAAGATAATATTATAAATGTTTTGAAGCAAGCTGATGAATTGAAAATGCTTGGAGAATATCAGGTAAGTTTAGATAAAAAAAAAGTTTTAAATTACCCTAAGCCATTCTCTGCTTAGAGTGTCTTCATACCATCTTTGGATGTTCATACTTTGGATTTTCAAGAGTTGCAGAACATTGCGGCGAACATAACCACAGTTCGTATTATGGATCCTACAGACTTTCATGTAAAAAATGCTGTTCACGATTGGGAGGAGCGCGAAAAAAGTAAAGGCCGATATTATAGAGTTCTCACTACACAAGTGAAGGTATGGTCTTGATTTTTCTGCGGGGTTTGTTTGTTTCAATTATTTTAATTTGTTGTTTTAGACAAATATGCTTCTAATTAGTGACGCTATTTGGATATTTGCTAAAGGCTTAGGAGAGCTTGGAATTGCAGATGATATAGTGCTTCCAAAAGTTGAGTGCCGAAAGAACAAACCTTGGCCCTTTGGCAGAAGAATAGTGGAGTTTATTAAAGCAGTAAGACTGTAGAACTAATGTGGAATGAATAAATTGCAGGGTGTTATTTTTTTATATCCTTTCAGCGATCCGAAGAAGCATCTACTGGGCGCATCGATTTTAATGAGTATGGTCAGAGGAACTTCTTTACAGTGCGTGTTCTTGAATTATCCAGTAATGGCTTCCTAGATTTAGCTGTTTGGGATACTGTGAATGGCTTGGACACTGGTGGAGATAGTGATAAAAATGCGCAAAGAGTTGGAGAAAAGCTTGCGAATAAAACTTTTATTATAACATCTAGAATAGGAGCACCGTTCTTAATAAATAGGTAAGCGTTATTGGTATTAATGGTCACCTCAGATCAATACAGCTTCCACCTGGTATAACTATTGCAAAGGGTTTTTAATTAGCCGTTCTGAACTGAAAATAAAATCTGTAGGTGTTTTCCATTACCACTTACCCCGTGTCCTCTCATGAGTCCTAGTACCTCTATACCCTATGTCCTCTCTTGGGCCCTCGACTACTCCTTCACGCTTTCTTGTAAGGTTTCTAGAAATCTTACTCAGTTTTCTTCAAATCTTCCCCAACGGGCTTGACTCCTAAACTATTCTGCGTCATGTGTTTCTGGGACGACCATTGCATAGCGAAGTTACCAATTTTTTTTTTCAAAAACGGAGACGTAGGATGGATCATGACCGTCAGGTGGTCGTTATAGTCACCTGGTGTGTCAGACTCTTACTAACTTAAGTCCTCGCCTACTTTTTCTTCTTCTTTGGTATCTTTGGCAACCTCGCTGAGACCGCTGTTTAAATTACTTCAGAAGCTCTTTTTTCTTTGCAGCACTGACTCGATAATGGAGCCTATTTGGTTCCATCTGCCATTGCTCAAGATCACTATTCTTACGATATTTTACGGAGTAATGTTAGGTGAGGTTAGGTAAGGTTGATTAGGGCTAAAAAGCATATTTTAGTAGAAACACCAGACATCAAATGGGCCATCAAGATTCGTAGGGTAGCCTTCAAATGCACCGAAACTTACGCACTCATTCCCTAAAGCATTCACGATTTAAGAATTTTTTGATGGTTGATAGAACTTAATTTCTACAAGTTCCTGAAAATCTGGTTTCCTTAGTGTTTTAATCGCCTTTGAGCTATGTCCTCACAACCGCATAGAAAATGTGTGATGTCTTCTGTGACTCATTAGTTGTCGCAGTATATACACGCTTCCGTTCTGTAAGCCCCATTCTCCTAGCGTTGTTTCTCAGAAAGCAAAGCGGTGATAGGATTCCTATAGTTTTTCTTACGTTACGATCTTACCGGAGTAATGATGCTTGTCTCTAGTTCTAACCTAGTTCTTTCTACTGCCCATCTGCTAATAATAAAGTTATAACATTTTAGTACAAGTTTTCACTCTCATCAGGAGAATCGCAGTTAAACAGTTCTTTATCACTTTCAGTAACGCCTTCGTCATTGTTGGCCTTTTCAGAAAAAATAAAATGTTAGAAATATTTTTGGTTTTGTTTTCTGGGTTAAACATTTTTTAACTGACCTGTTAGTGGGAAAGCCGCGTCCAAATCGTCTTGGATCAGTTAGTTTTAACCTAAATTTTGCGGTGTATTTTATTGGGTTATATGGGAGTATTATTTTAAAAATGATAGTGTAGTGTTTTTTACATTTTTATATGAACTTTTTTTTCAAAATTACTGGTGTAACAAGGATGGTTTTATGCATACTTTATTTTTGTTTCATTTATATCCGACTGAATATAATTATGAACTTGAACATACACACATACATATATACTTATGTATTTTCGATCTAAGAGGTTCATTCTTTATGTTTGGACGTAGTTCGAAAATCGATTTTCTGAGAATTCCAAAACGATCTGGTAGGGCGTAAGCCACCTTCAAATGGTTTTGGACCTATCAATCTATAATCAGGGCAGTATACTCAATGCTGCAGTATAGACTAATTTTGGTTATACAAATATTTTCGAAAACCGATTTTTTCATAATTTTGAAACAGTCTGGCAGGGCGTAAGCCGCGCTCAAATGGTCTTGGACCTTCATATTTCTTATGAGAGATGGCTTTTCTGTCTTACAGCTGATAGTATTTGGTTATATCAAATTTAAAAAAAAAAAAAAAAAAGATTTTTTTTAAATTTTAAAAAATGCTGGCACCAGGATTGCTTGAAATTTCTTGGACCATTATTTTTGCGCTCAAATACACTGTACAATGAAACTAACATTGACTGGTTATATCAATTATCTGCTTTTTGGAAAAATATGACTTTCCTGCATACTATTACTCACTAAGGCCTCGACCATTTGCTGCAAGACTTTCGTTTATAACACAAGCCTTAATTTTGTTCGGCTAACTTTTACACCCAAAAATTGCTGCGAGCTCTTGGTCTAATAGTTTCACAAGTTTCAATGCCGAACAGCTCAGCCTGAAAGACACTGGGATTCTAAGTGGTTTGGGGCATCATCAAACCAGTAGTCGCCAATGCATCAGATTGTACAAAAAAAAAAAAACCTGCAAGCCAAAACCCCAAAACAGTTACATCGATTCAATCGCCTGGCCTGCGTGCAATGAAAACATGCCCGACGGCAGCCGTGAGAGGCACCACTGTAATAATCTGATCTAATTTTCAAGATCCCAGATAAAATGCTCAGGAGATTTCGGGTCTCCAGAAAGTTCGAGGCGGTCGTAGGTGACCGTCTCGAATGGAAAAATAAAAGTCTCGTTATCTTGCCTAATTCGCAAATCTGGTAAACAGATGGTTTCAAACTGAAAAATGGCAATACTGGAGCTGAGAAAGTCACCAGACATCTTTCAAGCGGAGAAACGCAATAGAGCTATGTGCACGGGAATACTTGTGGAGGAAAACAAAGGGTACCCGCATATTTATCGTTCCAGATAGCCAGGCAGCACAGCCCTTAAATTCTATGCAAAAGGGTCAAAGCTCGCCTGGGACTATTTCAACCTTCTCGAAGACCTTGCGTCTGCAAACAAGGTTACTGTAGCCTTGATCCGGGGATCCAGGTCCCGGGTTCGAAAGTAATGAACGGACAGATTGTGTAGCGAAAGGAGGCGCTGTTAATCCTGAGCCCTATTTTGTGGTACCCAGTAGTATCTACAGCCTTGGCCAAATGTATTAGGCACCCTTTAAAATGTTCAATATATTCTGAAAAAATAAGATTAAATTAAATCAAAGTAAGCAGATATGATTAATAATTCATTTTATTAAATAAAATTAATATTTCGTTGGGCCGTCTTTGACTGTAGCGACTCTGTTGGGTATAGAGCTGACTAGCTTGCGGCACTCTTCCGAAGAAATATCCCTCCATTCTAGCGGTAACACATTTTTAATTGCTTTTTTTGATGTTATTAAGTGCTGAAGAATCCTACGCTTCAGAATAGCCCATAGATGTTCTATAGGGTGCAGCTCCGGGGACAGCTCAGGCCACTCAAGCAGGTCTATGCTATTGTCCTGTTGGAATTTGACATTTTCCATATTGGTTTCCTATAAAATTTTGGAAAAATTATTTTGAAGCACATTTTCCAACACATTTATGTGCTTGGAGGGATCCATCCGACTGTGTCACACTGGTGCACAGTGGTTTTTGTTGTAAGGGAGATGCGTCAAAAATCCGGAAAATAACGGGTTTTGATAAATAAATTCGACTGTTTCGTAAACAA
Source organism: Matsumyia berberina (assembly GCA_917880715.2). Taxonomy (NCBI): domain Eukaryota; kingdom Metazoa; phylum Arthropoda; class Insecta; order Diptera; family Syrphidae; genus Matsumyia; species Matsumyia berberina. Next base: position 95,662,571 of record OU862870.1, read on the forward strand.
GGCATTATATATTACAAGAAAAAGAAAATAATAAGTTAATTGTACAGCACAGTTACAAAAATTAAGTTCAAGTGAAATAATATACCAAATGAAAGTGTACCTTTAGTTTAATTTTAGGAAATTTGAAAAAAACTTGATAATATTATTAAAGATCGAGTTATAGTCTAAAAAGTAAATTAAAGTAAAGTATTTTAAGTTGGCCTTATGCGTAAAATTCTTTTAAAAATTATGTATTTTTGTTTAAAAAAAAAAAATAATTATTGAAAAAAAAACCTCTGATTGTACTAAAGTAACTGTGTAGAAAACTTACAACAACCTTAAGCTATCAGAAAGCAAAGCTAGAACATCCTTGGATAAAGTTATTTTCTGTTTTTGGAGTAGTTTCCTCAACCCTGTTAAATAAGGATCAGAACTTAAAAGCAGTTGATTCAGCAAATCTTTGTTGGTTATTATTCTAGAAGTTTTCCGTGTGTGATTTAGTCTGAAAGACTTTATGCCTTTGTTCCGCGCCTCAGCCCCCTCTTCAGACAATTCGCCTATAGGCAAGAGCGCACTCTCTATAACATCTGACCCATGGAGTAGTATAATCAATAAGATTTTTCCATCAAGGTATTGACTACTTATACATTTGTTTTGGTCAAACTGCCCTTTTTCGTAGTCCAAATGTCGTAAATATTATTCCTACACAATGAGCAGGTGTTCGATGTTCCTAAACAATATTTAAAATGCGTAAATTAAAAAATAAATAAAAATACGTATACGCCCACGCAACAGTAGAACCCAAATTGTACCGTTAGTGGGTGATTGTGGCACTTAAAATTGGGTTTCCCTGCAAACTAAGCCTGTTCTTTATATCTTAGATAACATTTTATCATTAGGTAAGGAACAGGGGTATACTTAAACTTAAAGTAAACTTAGAAGAACAGGAAAAACACCCTTTTAAAAGTCTACTGGTTTGCAACAGTTTAACACTAAAATTAAAAAACAAAAATTTACTAACGAAGTATTAATACACTGTACACACCTTGCACCTCAAATTCCATTATAAATAATTTCAGTAAATATCGCTTTTCAACAAATTGCTTGTACTTAAAACCTATCAACAAAAATGCACTAATTCCGGCAACACAGAGAGACACATGATACGCTCGCTCGGAAAAGAAAACAAAAGTGATAACAAATGACATTGGCGAAGAAATTGTTATAACGGTGAATACTGAACCTAGTTCTATAAAAAGCAGTCAAGAAATGCAATAAAAATAACTGCTATTTTTTTTTATTTTTGTCGTATGAGAAAAACCACTGTGCAGTGTGGGCAAATATCCGAAAATTTGGGAAAAAACCGTTATTTAAAAAAGATAAATTCGTCAAGAGTACTTGAAAAATTGAATAATGGTTTTCAATTCAAAAATCACCTATTTTTATTTTTGAACGTATGGGCATACTGCAGCTACATATGTGATAGCCGTGGCTCAGTGATTAGTGCATTCGAGTGCTGTGCGAGCTGCGTGGGCTCAAGTCCCAGCCAAAACCACCAAACATTTTTCGCGGCACAACCTCTGATCAGCCCTTGCATTCGTGCGAGAAATGTAACACGCAGTTGCCAGCAATATTTTTATTTTTATTTATGTGCATACTATTATACATACATTTATATAGGTAGATAGATATGCGACCCTAACCAAATTACAATTACTTTGTCGTAAGGAAATTTTAGTTTAGAAAAGTGCAAGTGCACTAGGATATTCCTATGAAAATATGCTCAGTTCAGGATAAACAGGTGTACATTGCAGATATGTACATACCTATGTATATAAATTGTATGGCGGTAACTGCACTTATGATACTTTGCATTATCTAATTAAGGAACTTTAAAGGTACTCATTAAGGCTTTAACTTTAGAGTGCCAAAGGAGGGAGAAATTCTAGAAGGTAATGCTCGATATGAAGGCTACTCCATAGATCTCATTGACAATGTGGCGCAAATACTCGGTTTCAAATATGTATTCGAGTTGGCCCCAGATGGAAAATATGGATCATACAACAAAGATACAAAACAATGGGACGGCTTGGTTAAGCAGCTGTTAGACGGAGTAAGTGAAATAGCTTCTTATGTGTACTATTTAAGAGTACAATGTCGAAACATTTTTGTTAAGAATGCGGATCTTGGAATATGTGATCTCACCATGACCTCAGCTCGACGCCAAGTAGTTGACTTCACTCCTCCTTTTATGACCCTCGGCATCAGCATCCTGTACGTGAAACCAGAAAATCCTCCGCCGGACTTATTTTCTTTTCTCTCACCGTTCTCACTTGACGTTTGGATTTACATGGCTACTGCGTACTTAGGCGTGTCATTACTGCTATTTGCCCTTTCGAGAATGGCTCCGGATGATTGGGAAAATCCACATCCATGCAAAGAACCTGAGGAAGTGGAGAATATATGGAGCATTATGAATACTACTTGGTTGACAATGGGCTCCATGATGGGTCAAGGGTGTGATATACTTCCAAAGTGAGTAAAAAGGCATTTAAATGAACTTTCTTATCTTATATCTGGTTCAATAGAGCTGCGTCCACCCGCCTGGTTACCGGAATGTGGTGGTTTTTTGGCCTTATGATGATGAATTCTTACACAGCTAATTTGGCCGCTTTTTTGACAATGTCGCGAATGGATAGCTCTATTGAAAACGCAGAGGATCTAGCCAGTCAAAGTAAAATTAAATATGGAGCTGTTATTGGTGGCAGTACATTGGGATTCTTCAGAGTATTGGGATAACGCACTAATTCTGTGGACAATTTCTAACCTAACACTCTTTTTAGGACTCTAATTTTAGCACGTACCAAAAAATGTGGGCTGCAATGGAGTCAGCTCGTCCCTCTGTGTTTACCAAAAATAATGATGAAGGTGTTGAGAGAGTGCTGAAAGGGAAACGACTTTATGCTTATCTTATGGAATCCACTATCTTAGAGTACCGTGTTGAGAGAAATTGTGATCTAATGCAAGTCGGCGGATGGCTTGATTACAAGACTTATGGAATAGCTATGCCTTTTAGTACGTTTACAAGATTCCTTCTTTTAGTTTGCATGTTTGTAATACAATTACGTTTGCAGATTCGCCATATCGTAAGCAGATAAGCAAAGCTGTACTAAAACTTGGAGAAGCTGGAACTTTAGCAGAGCTTAAACGCAAATGGTGGAAGGAGAAATATGGCGGTAAACGTTGTTCGCAAATGGCTGAAAGCAGCGCTGATACACCGGAGTTGGGGATTGAAAATCTTGGCGGCGTATTTCTTGTTTTAGGTCTTGGGTTACTTTCATCAATTACCATAGGCTTGGCTGAGTTTTTGTGGAACGTAAAGGCAGTAGCTATTGACGAGAAGGTAATAAATCTGCGGTCAAAATAAAACAAATTTACGAATTTAGTTTTCCAGATATCTCTCTTTGAAGCGTTGAAATTGGAAACAACTTTCGCTATTAAATTTTGGATAAAAACAAAGCCAGTTCGTCCAAGTAGTGGTAGTTCGACATCCTCACCTAAAAGCTCATCAAAATCTCTAGGGGCTTCTTCACAGAGTATCAATAGCAATGGAAAAACAGTTAGCGAGAAGCTTCGGAAGATTAGTTCAATGTTTTCGTTGAAATCTTTGAAAAGCAATATGGAAGAAAAAGAGACGGATAACAAAGAAAAACTAAAGGACAGAGATAGTAAATCCAGTAAAAATGGAAAGTTAGTAAATCATGAGGTATGAAATTAAGTATGTATGTTTAGGGCCTCACCCGCGGTGTCCAACAAATTAAGGACACAGAGTTTAAAACTTTAGAACGCGAATGTAAAGAATTGTATTCTATTTGTATTGTATTATTTGTTTGTTTGAATTTATTAGAAATAAATATATCTATCTATCTATTTATCAATCTAAAATATTGTAATATCGATTAGATGGTGAAATATTAGGCGTTTCTTTTTAGTTCTATATAGGCTTAAAAAGTATTTTCCAAGTTAATTACACTAACAACTAATTTGGTATGGTATGGTTATTTATTGAGACTTTTTCTCTTTGATACAAGGTACATCCCTTAAAAAAAACGAGTTTTTGACATTTGATATCGACTTGTGAGACTGCTCTTGCTCGCAGAGCGATAGATTACAGATACGATTGACTATAGTTATAGAAATTTACAAAAACTTAAAACTTAATAACAAAAAAAGACAAAAACGAGGGCGAAGAAGAAAGACAATAGTGCCGAACCTCTCTCCTCGTGGGACAATAATGCCGATGTTTTAAACTAACATTTTAAAATATTGTATACGAATCGTACCAATGCAAATACGAGCAACTTATAGAGTCTATTTTCGTTAGAGAAGTACACTAGTAAGATCTTACGATGAAGTCTGTTTCATAAAAGGGAGGTTTTTTTTCACAAGCTACAAGCTTTTTAAAGCGAATACCCTATATACGGTCGGAACCATAGATAAATTAGAACACCACGTTACCCATACCACTATCGTCATATAATATGTAGGAAAAGCTATTTGCAATAGCGGAAGTAGATGGTTGGGAGGAACGCGTGTATAGACGTTAATAAACGAAAGAATTATGGGAAGTAGATGGTTGGGACGCACGCGTGTATAGACGTTAATAGACGGAAGAAATGAGAAATTATGCTTATCACAAAAGTTGCTGTTAGGGCTGCCGATATATTGTTGTTGTAGGTTGATTGTTGCTGATGGTAAGAACGTTTGGGGACGATGTTGCGGACACGTGTGTTGCTGTTGCTGTGCTTCGGAAAAAATTATCACAAAAGTTGCTACTAGGGCTGCCGTTATATTGCTGCTGATGGCAAGAACTTATGAGGATATTGCGGTATTGTGGGTACGTGTGTTCCTGTTGCTGTACCGTGGATGGAGACTTACTTGAGGGGGAAAATTCCACCTAGAAACCAAAACGGTTGATGGTTGGTGATGTGCACGGTGCTAGAGACGCCTTCGGCGATTGGGGTGAAAAGTTGCTCATCCAGCCGCTTTAGTTCATTCCGACTAATTTTGGCGTAAGGCATGTTATCCTCGAGGTTCCTGTTATTGGGGTGGGGCGGGGCCTTCTCCTGGCGTCGTCGGTGTAGCATATCTGTTCTTGTTGTTCCTTCATGTTTATTATTATTTTCCCCCCAATATAGTGGGTTAACCGATGGTCAAGCTTCTTGTAATAATGCAGTTTCTTTTATTTCAACTGTAATAAGAGAAAAGGGTTAAAACCTTTTAAGCCGCAAAGCGGTCCACGCGGTGACGTGAAATAATTGAGGCCAAAAATTGAATTTAGTCTTATTTCCGTACCAAAAATGAAATAACATCAAATTGGCCTTATTTCAGTTCTGGCATGGAAATAATAACAAACAGTGTCATGGAAATAAGGCCAAATGTAAAGGGAAATAATGCAAAATATGTTTTTCGTGCTGTGTGCGTTATATTTTTCGCATGAATAGAAAGGATTTACCCCAAACTTTAATTCTTGAACAGCATTTTCCATGTTAATTACACTAACAACTAAGCCTTTATTCCTTAGCCGCTGTAAAAACTGTGCTACCAAACTATTTTTTTTCAATTGTTATCGAAAATCTTTATCGAAATGTTAAAAATGCCATTACACCCGTCATTTATAAGAAAAAAATTGCCGAAGAGGCGCTTTACTTCTAACGACAAAAGGTAAAAATTAAACAAATGGGATCTAATATTATTTTGTTACATTGTTTTAAATCTGCCCGATCGATTTTTCTAAATAAAGAAGAGGAAAAAATTAATAGCTGAAACGTAACAAATGTCATTACATGATAAAATTGCTTATCCTCGATAGGCGTTTTTTTGCGCGCACTTTTCTTACCCTATATAGATTTACCAAAAAAACACGCCTTATATAGATTTACTAAAAATAACACGCCTATAATAATCACAATCTTTTTTCTCAAAAAAGCGGGCTCTGTTTGGTCAATTTGATGTTTCGCTTGAAATGTACAAGCATAGTGAGAATGGTTTTGCATTTGTATGTATGTGTGTATGTACATAGCCGGGGAACTGATAACTCCTAAATGCACCACTAGTTCTTCATTTAAACGGATTTTTAAAAGAGTGTTTACGTCTAGATGTATGCAACACTATTTAATGCAATAATGTTAATTTCAATGGAAATTCCATAGGAAAAAATTAATTTTTAAATCTCGATAACTCCTAAACGAAACAATTAATCAATTTTGTTTTACTGTATATCTGTGCTTATTTCGTAGCGATCTACAAAATGATGTGCCGTCGAATTGCATATTATATTTGTATTTCGTTATCTAACCACGTTTCTGCGATATTTTGACACTTGTTGTCACATTTCTACTTTATGGGTTTTGAGGATTCTACGGTTTCCGAGGCGGTTTGAAAACGCCATTTTGTAGATCTCGGTGAAATAAGCACAAAATATAAAGAAAAAAAAATTGATTAATTAGTTTAGGAGATATTGAGATTTGAAAATGCATATTTTCCTATGAAAATTCTATTGAATTCCATTGAAATTCCATTGAAATTAATTAATTTTTGCCTCGGTACAAGAAAAATGTTGCATACATCTAGAGGTAAAAACTTTTTCAAAACAAAAACAACTCATACTTTTAGGAGATTCGACTTCAAATATATTTGAATGGAAAATTAGATATTCTTCTAGGGGCTTACACTTAAATTCTGCAAACTACTTCAGCGTTACCCGGAATGCACCACGTGGAGGTATAGTCTGCATAGCATTCCATGTGTATGTTTGTTATGTTGTAAATGAGTTGTGTGTTTTGTGTCTGTTTGTGTAATACTTACAAAACATTCAAAATATGTTTTCATCCTGTTCCACCTCAGATGAGTCACCAGCGTCAATTTGTTCATCAAGAGTCATTACTCTGGGATGCTTAGACCAGTCTGTAAGATTTTCAAAATCACCGGATATTTGGGTTGGTGGATCTATTTCCAGCAGTTGCAATCCCTCTCGCCTTTCACCGTCTACAATTCCGGGATACACTTTATGTATATCCAACAGGAATTGCATAATTTGGGAACCAAGGTGGTGTTTGTACTCTTTTTCTAACACCGGTAAAAATGCAAGGCCATGTATTGATGGAGGAGTTTAGGGGTTCTTCTGCACACTATTGCTCGTTCTAGCTGCTTGTTTTGATTTTCTAAATCATTAATAGTGTTTATGAGATTATTTTTCTCCACATATTCCCCTTTGCTGTGGTTTGTTTGTAGGTGTACAGTGTCTTTGCTAAACAATTTTTCCACTCCATAATATTGTTTAGCACTATCCGTGCAAACCCGACTTGTGTCTCTGTTTATATATTTTTGAATATAAGGCCACAAACCAGATTTTTTTTTCGAATTTTCCTTAAAAAAAAAGACCCTCCTTGTCTTCTTTGCAATATAAACCCAAAACGGTTATTGTCATTTGTTCCGTTAGTCTGACACGATTGTACTTCCGCTTTGTTAGAAACGTTTCATCTCCTCCAAGAATATTTTTCCGAGTGAGAAGAAATTACTTCCGTTACTTCTCTGCAGTAACTTTAGTAGTCGATGATGGTGTTCCAGCTCAGTTCGCATTCATCTTTCTCTAGGCGCCGTTCTTGCAATTCTTGATATGTCCAAGATACGGGCATTTTTCCAACAAAGCACAAAATAATGGCCAGGACTTCATTAATTTTAATATAGCAGCAATGACCATCGAAAAATGTTCCAGCGCACGGGTTTTCTGTCTTACACATTCTATAAGCTTTTCAATATTTGTTATAGTTTTCAAAATAAAAGGATTTTAAAATGCGTACTAGCATTGGCGTTGCACTCAGATCCCGAACCGGCTCCCATACATTCCGAGTTAAAAGACGTTTTCGCGACAAAAAATTGAGAAATATCTATGGATATATAATACATTATCATTAATTAAAATGTAATTCTTGACTAAATCTAGCTGCAAGATTTGCTTACAATATGCTGCGATATTCTTCTCACAACGACTTTTGTCTCGCAACGACAATAGTCCTAGGAGATATGAGCTGAAGAAAAGGGAAAGTATCTTCTAATTTATAATAATATATCTGCTAATAGAAATTACATACATATTTTCAAGTGCTATATAAATGTATATAGCAACGCTTTTGCAAACATCCGTATACACAAGGAATATACATTCATAAATATATAGGTCTGTTCGCGTACTTCCTAAAACAGCGAATTTTTACGAAAAGTTACGAATTTTTACCCAAATCCTGTTCGCATACGCAAAAATTTCGTAGTTTTTCGTAAAAGAAAGCGCTCTCGGGAGAGTAAGGAATTTCCCCATGCTACGAATTTTAGTGCAAGAAATTTCTTTGGGCTGATTTATGAAAACTGTCAAATCTGCCAAATGTACCAAACAGCTGTTCGTTATTTTTTTGTGATTTTCAAATTGTCAGATATTGAAGAATTCTGGAACACCTAGCAATTATGCGAAGATCCAGGGAATCTAAAAAATATGTTGGAACAATGAATAAATGTTTTCCACACTTTTTTAAACTCTCCAAATGTGAATTAGAAAATACTTTCCTGTAAACTTTTCTCAGATTTGACACTTGGAGTTTGACGTTTAAAATTGTGCAACTTTTCTTGTTTAACGCGTTCGTTTACTTTTTCGTAATTTTACCTCTCTCTGAGAGAATTTTACCCCCACTCTTCAAAACTTGACAATCTACGAATTTTGGTGCAGAAAGTACCCGAACAGACCTTATATGTCGCTTTCAAGTTTTGTCGCTCTCTGAACAGAGCGTGCTCAGAATGCTCTGATTTGTTTAAAAAACTCACTTGAGCAGTTCGTATCGTTACTGTGCTCCGCTTTTTACTCCGAATGCTCGGTCAATTTATTATAAGCACGCTCTGAATGAAATAAAGACGCAAACTAATGGCTCTAATGTATCTGAGCTAAATAAAGAAACGAATCTTTTTTTGACAACTCAGACTCTGCTGTGAAAAAAACGCCTGTAGAAAACTTCTTCCTAAGTTCTTGAATATGGCAACACTGATTTTGACAGGCCGGAAATTTTGCGGGTACTTCCAGTGGAAAATCCAATGAATGAGAAATTCGAGTGGTAGCTTTTCGCGTGGAACTATTTAGTTTGACAGCCACAGAATTTCTTCCAGTGGTGTAAAATTGCAAATTATTTGTACACACTAGTGTTGGTTAAACGTCGACAGTTTCCACTTTTGATAGTATCGATATTATTAGCAAAATACTATAGATACTTTCGATCGTTTATACTTCATGTGTGCTCCCGTTAATATGTTTATGCTTAGTTAAATTAAACATACAATTCAAAGAGTAAGCCGGTTTCTTTTGCTGGTCATCACCTCGTTAACTTTGGAGGATTGTTTCCTTACTTTGGTACTAAACAAATTTCAACATTTTCTAACTAAACCCATGTAGAAGTGCGAAATCTATATAACTATATAACTATCTATATAACTATCCAGCCTTAATTCCTTAGCCGCGATAAAAACTGTGCTCCCAAACTATTCTTTCACGATTGTTATCGAAATGTTAGAAATAGCATTACACCCGTCATTTATAGAAAAAAATTGCAGAAGAGGCATTTTACTTCGAGCGACAAAATGTAAAAATTAAACCCATTTTTATCGCTGCTGTACCGTAGATAAAGCCTTAATGTTCTTTTATCATTCGTAATTCAAGTGTTCTTTACCACTTTTACCTTAGAGGATTATTTACTTCTCTTGAGGTTGACTTTGCACCTAATAATATTTGTTTGCTTGGAACTTTTTGACAATAGAATTTTAACATAAAGACTTCTGCAGATACGGATAAATCTTATACTTATATTCATGTTCTGTTACTCTTGCCGTCATTTTCAACATTTTTATCACCGCCGCCGTCGGTTTGCTCTTGTTTTCATCATATTCTGTCCAACATTCTGAACAATGTCTTAAAGCAGAAAACAATATCTTAAAGCGGAAAACTAAAATATATTATAACATTTTCCATTTAATTTTCAAGACATTTTCAATCGCAAAGGGCTTCTGACTTTATTATCCGTCCGCCCCCAACTCATCATCATCGCAGTTTGTTTTCTGGTTTACAATGGAACCCAAAGACCTTTTTCGGCCACAAGAATATCTGGTGTAGATGTTAGTAAGCAAGAGAAAGAGTCGATTTATTTCCCATTCAAAGTGTTTTATATGTTTGAAACATAATAGTAATAGAGTTCAATGATCTCAACTAAAGTACTGCTGATGAAATTCTTTGTTTTACTTACTTATTGAGTTCTACAAGAAATACTCGTAATAATTTTTTCACCTTTTGCCGTCTTCTTGCCAACAATTTGGGACTTTAATCCTACTGCAAATTTTTAAGTCACATAAATGTATGATTAGTATATTGTATCTCTAATTTGTTTAAACAAAGAAATTTCAGTTGATGTGAACGTCCTATTAGGTTTTACCCAACTTTTTGTGGCGCTGAACTGCGCCATTATATCTAATGTTTCTAACTTGGGACACATTTATTTAATCACCACACACTTCGTATTTCTTTTTTTTTTTTGTGTGAGTGATTTCGTTTCGTTAATACCTGACATCTTTGCTAGGTCGAGCCGAATAATTTTATTAAAAATATCGGTTTGTAAAATATTCAACGCAACTGATTGAATAATTCACGTAATATTGAAGCTAAATAATTTATTCGTGTGCTTATTAAAGTTGAATGTGAAACCTCTATATTAAGAGTAAGTAATTGCTTATAGCTCGTGAGGAATAGTACCTACTCCACGCTAATATGTGTACTTCACTAATTTTTTTTAGACGCTTCTATTTAACAATTAAGGATATGCTTAACGCAAACTAATTTCACATTATTTGCAAAATCAAAGCATTAATATCACTTAAGAAGTCAAATATATTGCAAAAACAATTTTTAAAATTATGGCGACTCAAGTGTTAAATGTCAGTTTGAGTTAATGGCATGTTGCAAATCAGGAACTCAGTGCATTTGTTTGGCTTGCAAATTGGGAAATATTGGCGGTTCTCTCAACTAAGTGTAGTTTTTTTTTTACTGTTTAGTGTGTGGAATATGGATACATTTTATTTTGTTTTAACCCGATGATCTTCACTGGTGATGAAACTTATCCTTCTATTTTTGTACATATATTTTGTAACATATAAACATTTTCCTATAGGCGAATTAAAACAATAACTTAAAAGTTAGAAAGCGTAACAACCCATTAAAAACTTTGTTAATATAATACAAAATGTCCATAAATGTTATACTCTGGCGTTAATTAGGTTACCAAGCACAACAAAAAATGACTTATGACTAAAATACTTTTAATTTCAATAAGATCCGCATTTATTGAAATGTCTGATCAACTTTTATAGAACTGGTGGCAACTCTTCGAGCCCTTTTAAAATACACTGACTCAACTCAGTTGCCAATATTTCGCAAGGCAAAAATAAAGCACATGCAGCGCAGCCCCTTTTGCGTTTTGTGCGCTTTCTAGTTCTAGGTAGAAATTGTTTTAAGTGTTTTATACACGTTACAAATAGTTGTTCAATTTTACAAGTTGAGCAACCAGTTGAACCGTACATATATGAGGTAGTTGTGAACACAATCGAGAGATCGGCGGAGCAGTTGTTTCAATTAGTTGGACAATCTTGACTTAACCAATTGTATTATGTATATACATATGTACATACATATGGGGCACTATGTTTTATGGTAGTCGTGGCTCAGTGGTCAGTTCGTTGGACTGCTGAGCAAGCTGGGTGGGTTCAAGCCGCAGCTAACCGAAAATTGTTTGCGGGACAACCTCTCGTCGGTACAACCTCCAACAGTATAATTTATTATGAAGAAGCTTCTCAGTTCGTCACTCGGAGTCGGCAATAAATTGTAGGTTCCTTCCATTCGTGCGAAAAATGTAACATGTTCAACATGAATGGTTGCGAGAAGCTAGGCCCTGGCTCATCTCGAGCTGTCGCCACATCTATTTATTTATTTTTTTTTTATATAAAAACAATTCCTATTTTTCTAATAAACATATTTAGTATGTGCTGCATATGTACATATTATGTATTTACGTTCGTTCATCAAAAAGCGTGGGGTTTATTTCCGGAAATTCACCTTCGTCGGTTCGGGGAAAACTTAAATGAAAGGATAGCTTAAAGTTACGATCAGACGTTTTGCAATTCCCGCAAAGTTTGTGCATAAGCAAGTGTCTGCAAATCATCCGCAAATGGGAATAGGAGACATGCCATTTGCAGCCCAACCACACGATTTGCGAAGCTTGTCACAAATCTGCAAATTTTTGGCATAGGTATAGTTCTTAGTACATTTAGCTACATTTCGTGTTGCAAAAAATTGAGGTAACGCATTTGACAAATACAGCCTTGGCCAAATGTATTAGGCACTCCTTAAAATTATCAATATACATACATATTCCAAAAAAATAAAATAAAATAAAATCAAAGTACACAGATATGATTAATAATAAATTTTATTAGATTTATTGGCCTTATTACTGCAGCGGCTCTGTTGGACATAGAACTGACTAACTTGCGACTCTCTTCGGAAGAAATATCGCTCCATTCTTGGTGTTACACATTTTTAAGTGTTCCTTTTGATGTTTTGAGTGCTGCAGAATCCTACGCTTCAAAATAGTCCATAGATATTTTATAGGGTTGAGGTCCGGAGACTGCGCAGGCCACTCAAGCAGTTGGAATTTAACATTTTCCGTGTTGGTATCCCCGAAAATGTTGGAAAAAGAAAGTTTAAGCACATTTTTCCACACATCTATGTACTTGGAGGAGTCCATCCGACCGTCACATGCATTTCGCCAACACCGCTGGCGGCCATGCATCCCCAGATCATACTGCCTCAACCGTGCTTGACAGTAGGTACCACGCATTCTGGATTGTACTTTTTCTTAAATTCTTTGCCTCACTAAAGTCACATCAGGGTTCCATCCGAAAAATTGGAAAAAAGCATTTTTTTAAAAAAGATAAATTCGTCTAGATACCATCAAAATTAGTTACATTTTTTGATGTCGAAATTAAAAGTGACCCATAAATGAAACGTGGTTTAATGTTAGATTCGTTTGACCACAAAACATTGGACCAATCTTCTTCCGTAAAAAGTACATGTTTTTTTGACCACTTCAAGCTTGTTTTTTTGTTTTTTTCCGAGAACGACGGCTTCTTTACGTCCAGCTTTCCCAAATCTACTTCTGAAGAAATAGTTTTTCTCCGATCCTTCGACAACTCAACAGCAAGATAAGGCTTTCTTCCGCGTTTTGAGAGAAGGTCGTATTAAAAATCATTCCTCCCGATGCGTGGTAATCTCTTTCCTCCTGGATTTTTCGCGATTTGCATGCGAACCATTATAGCTGTACCGCTTACTTGCGTTTTGTACTGAACAACGAGCGAACTTAACTTCTACAATTTGAGTTTAATTTTACCCTTCTTCAAATAAAGGCACACGTTTTCCCGAACTTCACTTGGTTTCGACATTTCAAAATAAAAATCAACGCGCATTTCACAATTATTAGCAATAGAAAAAAAATTAAGCACACGTCTGCAGATTTCGAGCAATGATCGCACACTGGTCCTACACCGGAAAAAAAAAACCCATTAAGTCGTTGTTGCATCATTAAAGTGCATAAATGACTTTTCTTAAAACATAAATGACTTACAACCTCATATAATGATGTCGCAAGTCATAAAATTCAAATGAATAAATTACGGGAAAGGACTTCGCATGAAAGCAAAAAAGAAAGGGGTCAGACCATGGGACACTTCTATGCTATGCGTTGCTAAATATATTTACCTGACTGAAACGAGATATGTAATGTGCTTACATGTATACCTAGATTTCGTTTTCTCCGTTTATACAAATCAAACTTTTGCTTGTAAATGTTCGAATTAGGGGATCCCCCAGGTTATGGTCAACTGAGCATTTCGTTTCTGCTTTCATTAATTGGTGGTTCCTTGTTGTTTTTTAAGTTGTTTGCTGGCGAAGTGGTCCAATTAAAAGGGACCTCCATAATCGGACCACAATTCTTGGCTATGGATACAGAACATTTGAGAATATTTAAGACACAAAAACAACATTTAAGTTTACTATGTGTTAGATTAGGTTGAAGTGGCTGCCCGTTAAAGCCAACACACTAAGACCCGTCCATTGTGATATCACAAGGATCGCGGAAAGATCTCCTGCCTACTCATTGAACTAATTTGAGCTTCTTAGGTCAAGGCCACGCTCCGAGCGGCAGAGCGGCACAAAAAATGTAAAACTTATGAAATTGTATAATTGCGGCCACGTAGTCGCTAAGCGACAAGCAACGATTCTGAACGGCTGAGCGGTGTCGCTCAGCGTTCAATTCTGTTCTATTATTTTAATATATTCCTGAGCGGCAAGAAATCAGCATGGTAAAAATTGGGATGGAAATTTTAATTTCAGAAGCAACGACATTTTCACAGCTAATCGCTCAATAAATGGCCACTTGCCGCTTAAGCTTACCGCTCAGATTTTTACAGCTCTGCGGCTTGCCGCTTGGAGCGTGGCCATAGCCTTATGAAGCGTAGGAGGCTACTAACATCGATGTTTATCAGGTCGCCTAAATTTGTATAGAAGAAGGATTCTAAGTGAAGTTTTCTTTAGCGGGAGAGAGTTGGACAGGTGCAAAGAAGATGGAAAATAGTTTCCTCCTCTTCGTCCATACAGCTTCTGCAGAAGTCGTTTTCGTTTGCGTAAACCCCAAGCCTTGTTGCATGCTTGCTTATTAGACAGTGTCCAGTAATGACACCTATTATAGTGCTAATATGCGATCTATTAAGAGAAATCAAATACTTAGAGCGTTTCTAGCTTTGGCCAAATCTGCTTTGTCGCTAGACATGTTATACCACTTGTCCACCTAAAATTTGTTCTTTCGATAGCATCTAACTTTAGTTTTAGTTTACAAGTAGCGATAAGTATACCTTAGGTGCCCTTATCAGGCCCAATAGTTATTGTTGTTCCATATCTGGCGAGTTCATCAGCCTTGCAGTTCCCTGGAATGTCACTGTGCCCTGGCACTCAACAAAGGTGACTATGTATCTGTGTTACTTACATGTTTATATGTCTCTTCCCGAATCGATTTATGATTGATTGCAGTATTCTTCCAACACTGTAATAACGGTAGAATCTTAAATCCGGCATTTTTTAAATTAAGTGAAACAGAACGTGTGTTCTCAAGCCTGGGTCGCAAAGAATGTAAAAACATTTGTTGAGATCTGTGAGTCAAGACTAAACCAGTGAGAGGAAGAAAACGTAGAATCACAGCCAGCCAGCTAGACATAGAAATCACAATGGAATCAAGATTTTATATCGAGGTGTTGGCAGACGACTTAATAAAATTGTCAAGAAATTTTCAGAGGTCAACAAAAACAATCGACTTACTAGAGACAAAAAGTATAAAAATTAGGCATCTTCATACTGGGCGTAGGTTTATTCGTCAGTTTGTTACATCATAGTAGTTAATAATAAAACACAAACTTGACCGGAAACATAAGATCTTGAGAAATATTGACCCTAAGTTTTGGTTTTCTTCTTTTCAGCTTTTCGACTCCTCTGACGTAGTACACGTGCGTTGTAGAGTTCGAGAAACTGACAATCCCGAGTGTCTAGTTCAGTGTTATGATTTAGGGCTGTTTGTTATCCTACGGAGTGGGCACTCCCTTTATTTGTAGGCAGCGGATCATTTGATACGCGAAAAAATCAAAGAATTTTCCAACATAATAATACTTCCTGCACTACTACGAGCATATGTAAAGCTTGGTTCGAGCCAAATCGGACTAAGGTCTTAGAGTGACCGGCCCAGACCTCAAATTTGAACCTAATTGAACATTTAAGGGCCAATCTGAAAAAAAATATCATTCGTCTTCACAAGTGCAAAAGCAAAACAGATCAAGGTTAGGTTAGAGAGGCTGTCGACAAAGCCACTTAGATCTAGGAGAAATTCTCTTTCCCAATTCTGGAACCTGTGGGAGCTTTTAATAAAGCGAACTAGGTTTCCGAAATCTTGTTGTGCTAGGTCACCAAAAAAGAAGGCACCAAGATGGTGGCGAAATGGTTCAAATCTGAGAGTTAACACCGCTACGGTTGCCCACTTCTGTTGTAGTTATGCCACATTTTCTGGTTCCCTGGTGCCGGTAAGCCGGTTTACTTCGTTGTGGTATCACAATGGGCCATTGTGGCCTAAGTGTCCCTGCCTAAGCGGGGACAGCCACCTAACCTAACCTAACCTAGTGGCACTCCGAGGTTCTCTTTTTAAGGAAGAATCTGTATTGTAGTACCATTCTTGGCGAGTACATCGGCCTTGCATTTTCGCGGAATGTTTCTCTGTGCTGGTAACCAGCTGAGGAGTATGTTGAATTGCTCTGCCATCTCTACAAGAAACGATTGGCAATCTAGAACTATTTTTGATATTACAGAGACTGATTCTTGCCGACCTGGCTGTCTGTGAGAATGCTAATATCCCGAGTAGATATTACATTCCACATCAGCCAAGACGTTTTTATCGTCGGAGAAAATACCTCCTCCCACACCATCTTCGGTTTTAAAACCGTCCGTGTAGATCTCCAAGGTTTTTTCCAAGGTGGTTTTTCTTCTCCCAGAAATCTCTTGTAGAAATAACAAAGTTAAACCAGAAATCCCTTATAGGAATATCAGAGTTAAGACGGACAATTCGTAAAGAATGGAAAAGCTTAATTCCGTCTACTTGTGAACACAAACAATTGGTACGACAGTTTATCCCACCGAATTCAAAGAGTTATGAAAAATGAGCATGGACCAACAAAATATTAGTTTACATGTAAATTTACATCGTATTTTAACAAAAAATAATAATTAAAAGTGGAAACATTGTATTTTTTTAACAATTTTCAAGTAAACATGAAAAATCAGGGGTGCTTAATAATAGCTGAAGCTGTACATACTCAAAGAAGAAAATCTCCAAGTTTGAATTTATTTATAAACACAGTGGATGTCTAATATAACGAAATATATAATGCACAGCTTTCCGTTAAATCGATCGTTCTTTTTTCTACCTAATAGTACTAAAATATGAAGTACACTTTAAATAACCAAACATACTTACTTATGTACCAGAGATTAAAACGAGTCGAGTACATTACACGAGTTGCGAGTACAGAGTTTGAACCGAGAAGCCGAGTTTGAACAAACAGAGTAGATACAACGCATAACCAAACGGTTGCAACCGAGTACGAGTATAAACGATTCATTTGATCGTGGGTATCATTATTCGCTAGTATGTTAAAAAAAATGAATCGTTCGCGAAAATCTTATTCGTTCGGGAGTATATTGTATCTATAGGCTTGTAATAAAAATGTAGGACACAACATTTGTTGAGGGTTGTGCCTGATCTGACTCAGTCAGTGCTAAAGGGCGTCACTATACAGATTTCCGATGAAGCCAAATATCTAGGAGTGGTCCTGAATAAAAACTTCTTTGGGGAAAGCATGCCAAGTCGAAGACATCCAAGGCGCTCTCAGTTTTCTGGCAGTGTACATACTTAAGCGTACTTCAAAGAACGGCTTGTCTCGGCTGCACAGGAGCTTTTCCGAGTACGCCTGGCTCTGCTCCCGACGCTCTGATTGACCTACAAACCTCCCCTTGATACTTTTATCATGGGCTGTACTATCAAAGCAATCCATCGTCTTAGACGGGGTGGCTTTTGGTATCATCCAAATCCAGTCATGGATCCGGTGCTAGTGTCTTCGTAGAAACCGACAACACTAGACTTCATTACTCATAAGGCAAGCATGACTCTGTTTTCCAAGCAGATATTTTTGCAATCCTAATGGCCACGGACTATTTTGATAAGAGTCACAACAGAAGGATCGGATCATCTCTGTCTGTAGCGATAGCCAAGCTGCGCTTAAGACCTTGCTCAACCCTTTAACAAGTTCCAAGATACCACGAGAATACAAGAGCTCTCTGAATTCGGCCGCAAGGCTGAACTCTTTGATTCTTGTATGGGTCCCAGGTCACACTAGGATCTCTGGAAATGAGATCTCCGATGAGATTGCTAGACAAGGGTCAGAAAATGTTTTCTCAGGACCTGAACCTGCGTTGGATCTTCTCGCGTCTCCGGCCAGGGCCTCTACTGGCGATTGGGTTTCCTACAAACAGCGGCATTCTTGCATCAGAAGAGACTGTAGACAACTTATTGGCTTTCTCCGAAAGTCGAGAAAATTTACAAGTTTGCACTTTTTTTTTAATTTTCAAAGGGGGTCGCTAAGTTTTTGTATGGGCTGAAGGGGGTCGTTATTCTAAAAAGATTGAAAAACACTCACCTATAGTAATCAAAAATTCGCTTTTTTCCGCTGTAAACCAGCGAATTTCTCAAATAATTTGCATTTGTGCGAACTACGAACAACTCACGAACAGTGCCCTTTTTTCCGAGTACTCGCATTATTTTCGAGCTGCTCGCGATTTATTTTGGTTACAATTATTATTCGGTACAGAGTTTGATCATGACCGTACAAACCATTCGCGAGTTGTTTGAATCGCGAGTTATAAGACAAAGCGAACGAGTACGAACGAATAGTAGCACAAATGTTTAACATGTGCACACACATATGCGTTCATATTCGCTTAAATCTCTGATATTTACATATGTACATATACATATATTTCTTTTTACATTTTCTCAGCATTATATTATATGTATTTCTTTGCTTCTTTTCAGTTATAAAAATCTTGGTGTATCGACGAGTGGCGCTTTGGAATATAAACAGTCACCCAGACAACTTCAGGAAAAAGAAAGCTTTTTCCTAGACATACTTGCACTACTTCTAGCAGTTATATATTTACACATAAATAATAATCAAAATTTATTCCAAGAGAAAGGAGAGGTATTTCTATTACAAAAAAATGGCGGTAATGTTAACGACAGAAGAAGCTAGCAAACTGTTAGACTTCTCGGAAAAACTCGATATCGGCCTCTTGGACAAAATAGTAGAATGTCTTTACACTTCACAAGGCGAGCAGTTACGTCTGGCTCAAGATATTCTTACAACGCTAAAAGAACATCCCGATGCATGGACAAGGGTTGATAGTATACTTGAATATTCCCAGAACCAGCAAACAAAATTTTATGCCCTACAAATTTTAGAAGAAGTTATTAAAACTCGTTGGAAAATTTTGCCTAGAAATCAATGTGAAGGCATTAAAAAATATGTGGTTGGGCTAATTATAAAAACATCATCAGATCAGACTACTATGGAAGCAAATAAAGTCTATTTAAACAAATTAAATATGATTTTGGTGCAAATTTTGAAAAGAGAGTGGCCAAAAAATTGGCACACTTTTATCAGCGATATTGTGGGAGCGTCAAAAACAAATGAAAGTTTATGCAAAAACAATATGGTTATATTGAAAAATCTTAGCGAAGAAGTATTTGACTTTTGTGGAGGACAAATAACGCAAACAAAAGCAAAGCATTTAAAAGATGCCATGTGTTATGAATTTTCGGAAATATTTCAACTATGTTCATTTGTCCTTGAAAGTTCTATGAATGCTCCACTAATTGCGGTTACCCTGGACACCCTTCTGAGGTTCCTTAATTGGATCCCATTGGGTTATATTTTCGAAACAACGCTCGTTGAAACACTTATTTTTAAATTTCTAAGCGTCCCTATGTTTCGTAACGTAACTCTAAAATGTTTGGCGGAAATTGCGGGCCTAAATGTGCCTAATTATAATCAGAATTTTGTAAAACTTTTCAAGGATACAATGGAACAATTAGATCAAATGATTGGACAGAATACCAATATGAACAACATATATGCTAATGGATCTGACATGGAACAAGAATTCGTGCAAAATCTAGCAATGTTCTTATGCACGTTTCTAAAAGAACATGGAAAGCTTGTCGAGGACGTAAAATATATTGAATATTTAAATAAAGCGTTGCTTTATTTAGTAATGATATCCGAAGTCGAAGATGTAGAAATATTTAAAATCTGTCTCGAATACTGGTATAGTCTCGTAGAAGATCTTTACAATTCAGACGGGCTTAATACTGCTCATATACAACCAGAAGCTGTTACCTTAGCGAAACGAAATTCTTTTTCTCGCCGTCGTTTTTACGCTGCTATTCTATCAAAAGTACGATTCATCATGATATCACGCATGGCAAAACCTGAAGAAGTATTGGTCGTTGAGAACGAAAACGGTGAGGTTGTTCGTGAATTCATGAAAGATACAAATGCTATAAATTTGTATAAAAATATGCGCGAAACCTTAGTATTTTTAACTCATTTGGATTACGCAGACACCGAGCGTATCATGACACTTAAGCTCTTAAATCAAGTGAATGGTACCGAGTTCTCATGGAAAAATTTGAACACTTTATGTTGGGCAATTGGATCAATATCGGGTAAATATTATTTTAGACTTAAATTTATCTAGTTATGACTATGAAATCAATAAAATCAAACCAAAATATGTATCGCAATTGTGAAAGTAGAGTTATAGGAAGTTGCGAAAGCGTAACGCTAAACTCACAATCAAAATAATATTTTTTTTTAAAGTTTGCGTAAAACTTAAGGGGGACCTGGGCCTAAACCAACAAGCGTCTCTAGCCAGCTCGATCTTTAGTCAGCTGCCTCCAGTTTCGGACGCTAAATTGGTTAAGGCCCCCTTCCACTTATGTGCGCCACCTTAGTCGCGGTCTTCCTCTACTGCGCCGTCCCTCGAGTGTGGATTCGAAGATTTTCCGGGCCGGATTATTGGTGTCCATCCGCTCTACATGACCCAGCCACCTCAGTTGTTGGAGCTTTACTCTTTTGGCTCAGTGGATGTCGCTTTACAGTTCGTCGCTGTATCTCCTCTTCCATTCATCGTCTATGTAGACGGGACCAAAAATCACCCGAAGAATTTTCCTCTCGAAACAGCCAAGAGCAACTTGAGTTGAGTTGAGTGTCCTTTCTTGTTGACAGCATACACGTGCCCTTGCCATCATTGACCGCTATACCCATCTTTTTGGAATCCGTCTAAATATTCACGAATGCGCCAGTTCACTATCCCCTGTTAATGAGCAGGTACAACTATTGGCATCCGGTGTACCAATGAAAACAAAAATTTTTTTTAATAATAGATTTGAATAGTACACCAACCGTATTGACAGCTTAAAAACACAGAAATGCGCTCTACAAAGACTGGAAACGTTTTAAGGTGGCCATTCTCTACAGGTCGCCGTGGTTAGTGCGTTGGACTGCTGGACTGGTTATTAAGTCATAGCCAGCCGCTTTAAACCGCTTTGCAGCTTTCTCGAACTTAAGCTTAGATATGGCTATCGTCTCTTTATCGTCCAGGTTGAATGGTTAATCTGCCTGACAGCGGAATTTGGTTCGTCGTCGCGCTTAAATAGCCTGCCGAAATAGTTCTTTCATATCCTCTACTACAATGTTTTCTTGTTCATTCTTGACTGCATCGATTCGGCCTCTAAAGCCTTAACAGATTCTTTTCACCCTTTGGTAAAACTTCCGAACGTCAGAGGCGGCATCTCTTATGGATTTTTGGCAGTGTTGCCACTGGTCTTCAATACTTGATGCTGGTAGCATAAGACTTCTTGCGAAATTGGCTATCCTCACACAATTTCTTTGGCTTGGCGGTGTTCGGTATATCCGCAACCGTACGTTGGCTACAACAAGGTAGTGGTCAAAGTCAATGTAGGCCCCTCAGAACTTTCGGACACCCATAATACTGGATGAGTTTCTTGCGTCGATCGCCATGTGATCAATCTGGTTGACGGTTGATTGGTCAGGAGATTTCCATGTTCCGTTGTGAATATAGGACAATTTAAATGTCTTAGCTAGGGCATTGTTCATATGTATTGTGAACCTGTTTTTGGTGTCGTCGTTTTTCTTTTATGTTGGTGAATTTAGCCTTGATGCGAATTGTTGTGAGGCGTTCGTTTACTTCTTGCCTAAGTCTCTCTCCAACGACAAATCCAAACCCAAATATCGCAGTTTTGCATCCTCTTAGCCGGCCTATCCTATCACACTTGTTGGATGGCGGTGATGTCTGCTTTGCAGCAGTCTTGGGCCTCCGCTAGCTGTTCGGCTGCACGTGGTCTGTTAAGAGACCTAACATTCTACGTGCAGATCAAAAGTTTGTTGTCCTTGTTTTGTTTCCATGGTTCGTCATCAGTAAATACGTCCATGTCGGAGGCTTGTCTTGTTTGTAAGAAGTCTGTTGGACCGACATAAGCAACTCACTTCAGGGATGTGGGCGCTGCCGTTGGCCCCATTAGGGCTCATCCGCCACCATCTCTTTTTCAACACCCCAACTTATTCTTGAAATTCCTTATCGGCCTCAGCTCCAAATATGTTAAAGTAGCCCAGATAAGGTGTTGTTTCCATTCCGGAAGTTATAACGCCACCGTTGGTTCCATCTAGAGAATTTGTCCGCAGTCGTGTTTATAGTGCTGCATTTTTTCTTCTGGTCAGCACTTGCGCTTATAAGTTAAGCAAGTTGTGCCCGAGTAAACAACAACCAGTGCCCAATGGCTACCGCGAGGAGGTAAAATAAGCACAATTGATACGTAGTAACAGTTACAACACTAGATATCGCCTGGTTGACACCAATCAGAGTCTACCCTATTAGTACAACATTCAGTCATAATCGAATTCACCCATGCAACATTTTCCACTTCGCATTCGCGACTCAAACGTTGCGGATTGCATTTGCTTATTTGCTATTTTTACTTTCTTCGAATCAAAATGTAAATAAAACTAATTACCTAATTTAAAACAAATCTCGTAGAAAAAAAACAACAAATAGGGATTAAATCCGACAATTGATTAATTCCATGGGAGCTCCGGAAATCAGCAAACAATAAGAAATTTTGAATACTTAGCAGCAAAAACCAATGGAAAAAATGGTGTCCGAGCAAATATGTATGTACATTGTACATCACAATTTGTCGTACATCATGTCTTTTGCTACCTCTCCTAGGCACGCGGGTGCTCGTGTTACTTCCTCTTCTTCAGAAGGATGTAAAAGTACAGCTACTTTTGTATTTGTTTTATGTAAACATATACAGTGGCGACAAAATAAATAGCACATGTAGGCCTCCTTTTTTCCTTTGCAAAATTTGCGAATTTCCATATTAAGAATGTTAATAAAGTTTATGTAATTAAATACTCCATTGCAATATTAACTAATATAAATCAAATAAAACACCTTATGCCAGTTAAAAAAATAAATATAAAAAAATTAAATAGTTAACCTCAGTTTTTTACAGCCAAAATAAATAGCACACTTCGATCAAATATATTAAATTCATTACAAAATCTTATAAAGCCTGACAAAATGTTGGAATAATTTGGTTAATATTCTTTTACAATGTTAGTAGTAAGTGGGATAACCCTTATTTTCCATATCGGCAACACCCCGACGACTCGTTGACGGTACAAGGGCTTGATAACGTTCTAAGGGCATGGTATGTCAGGCTCACTGAATTTGTATCCAAAATTTGTGGCTGTAGGTCTGTCAACTTCGTTGTCCGCATCATTCCGCAAGTTCTCAAATGAGTTGAGATCGGGGGACTGCGGATGTCAACCCAAACCATGAGTTTTTTGGGTCAGTAACCAATGCGTCATAGGTTCAGCAGTGTGCTTCGGGTCATTATCGTACTCAAATCTCAATTTTAGAGGCAATTACTTCTCTGCATACGAAGGAATTATACTGCTCAAGGATTTCGTTGTCCTTAGTTCTGTTCATGATACCCTCAACACGGTGAATAGGCCCAACGTCGTGCCAAGATGAGCTACCCCGCACAGCGATGCTGCCTCCACCGTGTATTGCCGTCTCAAGGGCGTATATAGGAATGTATTTGGGATGAATGCCGCGTCTTATGCATCCTATTAAAGAGACTAAACTTGGATTAGTCGATCCACATAAAAAGTTTCCATCAGCCGGTGGTTAACTTGCATGTTCTCTGTTCGGCGTAATAGATTACCCATTGAAACCAATGGTTTCTGTCTATCAACTTGGCCGAATAATTTTTTTTCGCGTAGGGGATTTTTTACTGTTGTAACAGAAACAGTAGCAGTTAATTATTTTTCGAGGAATTGCCGCTAGAAATGGGGTTTCAGCACGATAATGGCCCGAAGCACACTGCTGAAGCTATGAGACAGTGTTTACTGGCCCAAAAAGTTGATGGTTTAGGTTGACCTGCGCAGACCCCTGACCTCAACTTAATTGAGAACTTGTGGAATGATATTGACAACAAAGTTGACAGAGCTTTAGGTGGAAATTTGGACCAATTTTGGATACAAATTCAGTGACCCTGCAATGCTATACCCTTAGAACATTGTCAAGCCCTAGTATCGTCAACGAGTCGTCGGCGTGTTGTCGAACATAAAAATGACGGCTACCCCACTAACTCCTGACATTGTTAAACAATATTAACCAACATTTTGTCAGGCTTTATACGATTTTGTAATGAATTTAATAGATTTAATCGAAGTGTGCTATTTATTTTGGCTGTAAAAAACTGAGGTTAACTATTTAATTTTTTTATATTTATTTTTTTAACTGGCATAAGGTGTTTTATTTGTTTTATATTAGTTAATATTGCAATGGAGTATTTAATTATATAAACTTTATTAACATTCTTAAAATAGAAAAAAGGAGGCCTACATGTGCTATTTATTTTGTTGCCACTGTATATTGGGTTGTCGGAAAAGTCATGACGCATTTCTCGAACAGATGGCGTTTGTTAATTTTTTTGAAGTAATGGATTAAGCCCATCTATATTATTGGTAAGCCATTTGACAGTTAACGGTTTAAGCGTAATTCTGAAAAAACTTGATCGGGATTAATCGTGTTTTGAAGATTTTGTAGCAGCTTAAATATGGAAGACCAAAGTGTGCATTTTCGCCATATTTTACTCTTTTATTTCCGTAAAGGGAAGAATGCAAGTGAAGCTTGTGAAAAGTTGTGTCAAGTTTACGGTGACGATGCTCTACAAAAACGTCAGTGTCAACGCTGGTTCCAAAAATTCAGCGCGGGTGATTTTAACCTCAATGACGCTCCTCGGTCAGGAAGGCCCACCGAGGTTGACGACGACCAAATCAAGGCACTGAACGAGTCAAACCCACGTGTCACGACACGAGAGATTGCAGAGACATTGAACATCCATCATTCAAGCGTTCATGACCACCTGAAGAAGCTGGGATACGTAAGCAAGCTCGATATTTGGGTTCCTCATGAACTCAAGGAGGTCCAATTGACGAATCGCATAAACATCTGTGATATGCTCATTAGACGTCAGGAAAACGATCCTTTTTTGAAGCGACTGATAACAGGTGATGAGAAGTGGATTGTTTACGACAATGTTGTACGCAAGCGGTCTTGGTCCCATCGTGATAAAGCGCCTCAAACGAGAGCGAAAGCCAACATTCATCAGAGAAAGGTTATGCTGTCAGTGTGGTGGGATTTTAGAGGCATCGTGTTTTTTGAGCTCCTACCAAGGAATCAAACTATCAATTCTGATGTTAACTGTCGGCAGTTGGACAGTTTGAACGAATGCATCATCTTGAAACGTCCAGAGCTCGTTAATCGTAAAGGAGTTGTGTTCCATCACGACAATGCAAGACCACGCACAAGTTTATCCACCCGCCAAAAGTTATTGGGCTTTGGATGGGATGTGTTGCCACACCCACCATACTCACCTGACCTTGCGCCATCGGACTTCCACTTGTTTCGTTCTCTTCAAAACTCGTTACGTGAAAAAACTTTCAATTCAGATGAGGCTGTAAAACAGCACCTTCTTCAGTTTTTCGCCAATAAAGACAGGTCCTTCTATGAACGAGGAATTATGCAACTTACTGAAAGATGGCAAAAGGTCATCGAACAGAACGGTCAATATGTTATTGATCGATTTCTGTTCTTTATATAAATAAATAATCTTTGAAAAACACAGAAAAATGCGTCACGACTTTTCCGACAACCCAATACATACATTTGTTTCCTTTTTTTAATTAAAAAAAAACCCTCCAAAAACAAATTGTCACGGATTCTACAATAGAGGTGAATGTAAAATAAATACGTTTTCCTGTTTCTGATACCTGAATATTTTGTAATAAATCCTTAACTAGCAATAACAGGTTTGCATCGCCTTGGCCTTAAGCAATCAAATTTTGACTTTTTTTTTGTGTATTTTGGGCCCTTTTCGCGAATTTCACTGTACATAATTTTTTATGTGTTTTGTTAACCTTCGCATTCACAAATAGTATCTACTTGGGTAGATAATTTGATTTTCATTTGCTAATAACTAAGCGTGTTTTCGCCAAATCTGGAAACGCTTCCGACTCAGTTATCAAATTGTCGTTGGTTGGATTTGTGGGAACCCATCCAAAAGAAGCTATACATTTTTTATCAGTAATCGGAGTCCATATAACATCCTTTTTGGTAGGGGTTTGGAGTTTCATTTATGATAAAAATTGTCGGGTTTTTTGTTGGAAAACCTACAAAATCTGGTCTCTAATGGATGGGCTTGTAATACAAAAAATGTACTTGGGATTAATTTCTGGTAATTGGGTTAGGCCCGATTAACGACGATTCACTAATTAAATTATGGGGTCCACTACGGTCGAAAGGAGTATTTTGCTTCGCTGGTAAAAAAAAATTTCATTAGAGGTGGCCGTCATGATCACTCTCATCATCAGATTCACAATCACTATTCAGTTCTGGATGTATCTCATCGCCTATTTCTTCGTCGCTATCAGCGTTTTCACTTGGGTCAGGCCCAGTTTCATCAGAATCAGATTCGACAGCCAACTTATTCCGAAAATGTTCTTGCTTTTCTTCATAAGTCAACCTAATCCGGAAAAAAGATCACTATGCACTAAACAGACAGCAGTGAGTACGTTAATACAAGTATCATGACAAAAACCTACCTGTAAACAGCTGCCACCGAAAGATATTCAAAATTGCTACCTCTATTCATATTTAATTTAAGCACAGTCTTAAGCTACGAGCAGACGATATGCAAAAGTGGCATATATATGCCAATCTGACGTCATTTTTGCGTCATCATATGCGATTTTGCTGGCATATCGTCTGAACACCTTTTTGGGACAGTCCGCATATGCTGTCAAACCATATGCCGACGATATGCCTCCCTAAAATTGCAAATCAATTTTCCAATTTTCGGCATATCTTCTGAACACTCTTGCATATAATTTATAAAAATTTGACAGCACATGCCAGCATGCCAACGATATGCCACCGCACGAAAACAAAACATTGCATATTCTGCCATATTCGAGCAAATCAGTTTTTTTTGGCTTTTGTCGATTCAGTCGTTGTATTTGGTTTGTCGTTTGTTTTTTTTTTTTTTTCTTATTTTTATAATTTACGCGCGCTAGAGATGAGAGACGAAGGAGACACCGATGTACGTTGGTCTTAAGTTTTTGTGGGGTATAGTGATGAGGACACAGAGCTATGTAGATTGTTGAAGAGTTTGCAGAACGATGAGATACGGAAGGAGTTTGGACGGTAGGTATCCGAAAGCTTTAAACAAAGTCCAACTCTTCTGACGAGTGTAGGGAAAGATTTCTAACTGCAGTCATTGCCTCTGCAGGAGGCGTTTGTGACTGGTGGTGATAAAAGAACTAAGTGGTATAGGTTAGGTTAGGCTAGGTAAATGGGTGCCTTGCGACATTCGCCACTGCTCACTTAGACCAGAAAAAGTGTCCATTGCACCCATCTTTCAGTTCTTCCCAGAGAACTTATAAAGAGATGAGGAGCCGCTGATTTAAAACCACCCAGATAAGGAAATTAATCTCAGGAAGTCTCTCAGCCAGAGCTCGAAAATAACTCTCAACCTTTTCAAAGGTTTTCAAATTACTCTCTGTTGTTGAGATTTTGAAATAAGGTCACTTAATAAACGATTTGCATCACCGTAGTGATTTGATTAGTCATCAGTAAACACTTGTCTAAGAAAGTCCTTCTATACTGATAATATATGTGAAATGAACACAACAATTGAATTCTATATATGAAGACTTTTGATTTATTCTTGACGAAAGAGGTTTTAGGTTGATCATTTCCATTTAATTTTTATAAAAAAAGTCAACAGAGGAGTGATATATTTGAAATTAAAAAATAGCTCTCAAGCGAAGAGCGAAAATATGAGTATATATAAATATAGCTCGGAGCAAGACCTAAATGTCAGTGCCCAATGCAATATCTCTCCGTGAGAAACCAACTGAAAATAAAGGTTGAGAGTTATTTTCGAGGTCTGCTCTCAGCTCGATGTCACCCAAGTCCTCCAGTTCAGTGAAGAAGTAACTACCAAGTGTATTAATTCTTCTACTGGCGAGGGCAGGACATACACACAGCAGATGTCGGACAGATTCGATCTCCTCCTAATCCCTGCAACTTCTGCAATACTCGTTGTGATGTATACCAAGGCGCTCCGCACGAATACTAATTGCACACTAAGTGGTGTGCAGAGAGAATAAGAAAGCCAGTTTGCGAGCACTGGCATACGTATGGAATTTTTGACACATTTGCGAATTTTTTCGTGACGTCGGCACTGGCATACATATATATGCCATTTTTTCATATCGTCTGCTCATAGCTTTACACAACAAATTCTAAAACCAAACTAAAGTCGTTTAAGTACATAAATTCAAATAAATATATTTATTTGCAATAAAAATGTATTGTATAGGTAATAAATAGGTAAAAAAATGTTTGCATGAATGCGATGGTTAATAAGGCTTCGTTTCTTCAGCCAACTTTATGGTGTCTTGTATGCAGTGAGTGTAGAAAATTTTCTAACACCACTTTTTCATTATAGGAGACAATATAGTCACCACTCGAGGTTGGCTTCAAGGCTTTGAACAGGAATCATTTTTGATTTCAAAGAAAAAAAAAATTTTGTTGTTGCTCCATAATTTTATTTTTCGAGTTTAACAAAGTTTTTATTAACACTAATGTTACTATTGTATTTCTTTTAGGTGCTTTCAGTGAAGAAGATGAAAAGCGTTTTTTGGTCACTGTTATAAAAGATTTACTTGGTCTTTGTGAACAAAAAAAAGGAAAGGATAATAAAGCAATTATTGCATCCAATATTATGTACGTTGTTGGACAGTACCCAAGATTCTTGCGTGCTCACTGGAAATTTCTTAAAACAGTCGTTAACAAATTGTTTGAGTTTATGCATGAAACGCACGACGGAGTTCAGGATATGGCCTGTGATACCTTTATCAAAATAGCAATCAAATGCAGAAGACATTTTGTAACTATTCAACCAAATGAAGCATGCACCTTCATCGACGAAATATTAAGTACAATGAGTTCCATAATATGTGACTTACAGCCGCAACAGGTAAGCATACGAATTTATTTATGAAATAAAACTTACAAATAACGACAACACTTGTTATATACATATATACCATGTCCATTAACGAGTATACAAGTACAACAAGTTTTTAAAGTATTTAATAAGCACGTTATGATTACCGTTAAATTAAAGCATGGGCGTTAGAGAAATTAGAGAAGAGAAGTGGTAGATAGCCAACGTCCATGGTAGACAACCAGCGTCTATGGTTTTTTAATAAATGCCGGTTGTAGTGATCAGGAAACACAGTTACATATGTAAATTTTTCCACATTCTAGTTGTACGACTTATGACAGAAAAAAATTGTTTATTTCATCTAGGCCTTCGGTTTTGTATGATTTAAGCTTGATTATGTCCGTTTATAATTCGTTCAATTTTGGATTCCGTTGCTGTCCCATTTAATAGCTCGCAGAAATAGCCTTTTCATAAATTTGGCCACAGCGGTTTCTTACTGGAATTCCCAAGTTTGTTCTGGCGGGGCTATGAATCTTTAGGATCCTTACAATCATTATGGTAGCAGTCCCCATAATAAATGGCAGAGGTACTTATTTTCTGGACACCATGTCCATTAAAACGCACTTCCTGAAGAGCAACTGTATTCGAAGATTTCTACTATTTCATTAGCATTCATTAGTATGAACATTCCACATACAGATCCTTAATTCGCTGTCCTTTATAAATATACAGTGATGTGCAAAATAATAGGGACACTTCTACGTCAATGTTTTAAAAGCCTCTAATTTCTGTGACCGTTAAGCGAAACAAAAAAAAAAACTGACGGGATTTTAAGATTTATTGTTTGCATAACAAAACACACTTTCCTCCACTCAAATACTCCGCGTATATTCCGAATTGTGTCAATAATATGCGGAGAGTGGTTGATTTCGGCTGTGAAAAATAATAGGAACACTTGATTATCTATTGTGTAAATTAAGAATTGATTGCTTTATCTTTACTTTTTTCAACATAAAAGGTAAGATTAGAGTTTGATGTTATGAATAAAGTAAAACATCTGAATTTAACATAATTTAAAGCGTAAGCATTGACCACTATGAAGAGGAAACCAATAAAGGATCTCCAAAATAACGGTTTTTCTTACCGAAAAGTTTCTGGAATTTTTAAGTGAACAAAGAGAATGGTCAAAAATGCGATCAAGTGGCATTCAAAGTCAGAAACTCGTGGAAGGAAGCCTAAGATGTCTGCCTCTTTCAAAGAGAGGATATTGCACTATGTGAAAAAGGAACCTTTTGTTTCGTCCAGCCACTGAACCTACACCTCAAAAAAACCATAAAGCCGTTGTTGCATCATAAAAGTGCATAAATGACTTACAACCTCATATAGTGATGCCATAAGTTATACAATTCAAATAAATTAATTACGGAAAAGGACTTCGCAGCAAAGGAAAAAAGAAAGGGGTGCCTAATACATTTGGCCAAGGCTGTATGTATGGATGTGTAACATACATATATACATAGAGGCACGTGTCGTGATGTTCTCAGCAGGGTGTTCTACACTTTTCTCCAGGACCACGACCACGACGAGGTGATAGACTAGGAAAACATATATTGATTTTGTATTTTCAGGATTAAAGTCTTTTTTTTTATTTGAAGCAAAAAATCCCACGATTTAAGTCAAAATCCCTTTATCCCTTTCAAGGGTCAAAAATCACGAAATATGGGATAATTCCAACGATCTGAAGTCGCTGGTGGGATTCTAGAAATATAGAGCACATCAAACATTAACTAATAGCAAGAGAAGAGAATCGAACAAAATCCAACCAAACAAACTTTGTCCATTCTCCCTTGACGTTGACTTTCTTTTCCGGCAGTTTCACACATTCGCTCAAAGACAACCGATACGCTGCACCAGTAGCAGCACCAGGTCCAGTCCACTAATAAGCGAAATATGTACAACATGTGAAAAGCAACAAATCACCCAAAGCCAACATCTTCATCATTGCAGAAAAATGTAGAAATATTCTGTCAGCTGTGTTGTGTCGAGTCTGGATGCGCAGTTGACTGGAGAACACAAATCCATGTTTTTTTTTTTACAGATGGTTGTTGAGACTTTGAATGTGGTAGAACTTTTTTTTTATATGAATTGGGTTGGTGCTCTAGTAACTAGAGAACGCTTGGTCGAGTCAACGTTAAACTGAATTAAAAAAAAAGTTGGTTTGGATAGGTTGCTTGCCATAATTTAGGTTGCTGGGGGTTGGGTTGTGTTGCATTGCGAGCGATTATGACAGAAATAAAATATTTAGTTTACATACGTAAGGTCTGTTCGCGTACTCCCTAAAACAGCGAATTTTTACGAAAAGTAACGAATTTTTACGAAATCCTGTTGCAAAAATCTCGTAGTTTTTCGTAAAATAGAGCGCTCACAAGAGAGAAAGAAATTTCCCCATGCTACGAATTTTAGTGCAAGCAATTTCTTTGGACTGATTTATGAAATCTGTCAAATGTACCAAACCAGCTGTTCGTTATTTTTGTGTGGTTTTCAAATTGTCAGAAATTGAAGAATTCTGGAACACCTAGCTATCATGCGAAGATCCAGGGAATATAAAAATGTGTTGGAACAATAAATAAATGTTTTCCACGCTTTTTTAAACTCTCCAAATGTGAATCAAAAACGTCATTCCTGCAGTTGAAGTTTGACGTTTAAAATTGTGCAACTTTTCTTGTTCAACGCGTTCGTTTACTTTTTCGTAATTTTACCTCTCTCTGAGATAATTTTACCCCCACTCTTCAAAATTTGACAATTTACGAATTTTAGTGCAGAAAGTACACGAACAGACCTATAGTTAAAAGAAATTTATTGTTCGATTTTGCGTTTTTTTTTTTATTTCCAATGAAGTAGTTATTGCCTTTTCCTTAAGGTGCCTTAGGACACTTATATCATTATGGCTGAACATCTCCCTTCAGCCCATTCCAAAGGCTTATTGAAAATATCTTCTGCTTCATTCATGAGTGACATAATGAAAAAGTAATCACAAATATGCACCACAAAAACAATAAACACAAAAATATTTTGCTAATAAAAAGAAGAAAGCAATGTGAACCAGACAACGCGAAGTGAACTACTTTGTGAAAGACTGAAATCCATGCACAAATAATATGCTGGATAAGGATTGATACATATGAATTCATTTCAAATTAAAATTCAGCTCGTGTTGCCTCAAACTCGTTCACGTTTTTTAACGTTTTAATGTAGTCAAAGTAAAATAAAATTTGTTCATGTAAGCGGGTGTTAACGTTATCGCGAGTGTAATGTAATTGTAAATGAAGAAAAAAACAGAACTAAAAATTCTCCTAAATGTAGAAAAGTTAGCCAATTTGGTGGAAACAGCTATGTACAGATGGTGCATAGTTTTAAAAGCGCAAGAAAACTCTTGTAGAGTTTTTGAGTAATGCTTTTATAATTATTCTGACTAGTTAAAATTGTTAGTCAATTAAATTTTTCATAAAAAAAAAACTCACAATTTGCGATCCTGAACACCACCCAGATACCAATTTTCAATCGAATCGTATCATATACGCAAGATTCGTTCATCGTCTCATAGCCGTTATATTAAATTTTTATTATGCAGAAGTATATTTTATTAGCAGGGTATCGTTAACATAATTTTTTAAGTCAATTGAAGAAGTAGAAGTGGGTTGAGATGCGTTGCAAAATTTGCGCCTTACTGATAAAAAGCTTATTTAAAAAAGATTATTAGATGAGTGCTTACTTACTTACTTAGGTGGCGCTACAGTTCGTGGTGAACCTGGGCCTCAACCAACAAGCCTCTCCAGTTAGCCCGGTCCTTAGCTAACTGCCTTCCAGTTGCGCACGCCAAGTTGGTTGAGGTCCCCTTTTACTTGTGCGCGCCACCTTAGGCGAGGTCTTCCTCTACTGCGTTGTCCCTCCGGGTTGGATTCGACATGCCCCAGCCATCTTAGCCGATGAATACGTATCTTCTTGACCAGGGCGATGTCGCTGTACAGCTCGTATAGTTCGTGGTTAAATCTTCTCCTCCAAAGCCCGTCAACGCATACGGGACCGAATATCTTCCGAAGAATTTTTTGCTCGAAGCAACCAAGGATATTTTCATCCGCTTTCGACAGTGTCCATGCTTCAGCGCCATAAAGCAGGACTGGGATGATTAAGGCCTTATACAGAGTCTCCTTAGTTCTTCGGGATAGGGCCTTACTACTCAATTGCCTTCGTAGCCCGAAGAAACAGCGATTGGCAAGAGTTATTCTTCGTTTGATTTCCGACGTGGTGTCATTATCGGAGGTAATAGCAGAGCCAAGGTAGACAAAGTCCCTTACTACCTCGAAGTTATAGCTATCAACTGTGACGTTCTGTCCAATTCGTCGGTGTTGGGTGTCCCTTCTTGTTGACAGCAAATACTTAGTTTTGCCCTCGTTTACCGTTAAACCCATTTTGGCCGCTTCTGTCTCTATACTCGCGAAAGCACCGGTGACAGCTCGCTGCGTTCTGCCTATAATGTCAATATCGTCAGCGTACGCAAGCAGTTGAACAGATTTATGAAAGATTGTGCCTCCTCAATTGCCTTGAAAATGATGTTGAAAAAAGTCACATGACAGCGCGTCTCCTTGTCTAAAACCTTTTTGGACATCAAAAGCTTCGGTAAGATCGTTACCGATCTTGATGGAGCAGCGAGAATTCTCCATCGTCATCCTGCACAGACGGACGAGTTTAGCAGGGATGCCAAAACTAGACATGGCTCTATACAGCTCGTCTCTATAAATGCTGTCATATGCGGCCTTAAAATCGATGAAGAGGTGGTGGGTATCGATTTGGACTTCTTGGGTTTTTTCCAGGATCTGCCGAAGTCTGAAAATTTGGTCAATTGTGGACTTTCCTGGCCTAAAACCGCACTGATAGGGGCCAATCAGGTTGTTGACAAAAGTTTTCAGGCGTTCACACAGTATGGCAGATAAAATCTTGTACGCGATGTTGAGGAGGCTGATACCCCTGTAGTTGGCGCAGTTGAGGGGGTCTCCTTTTTTGTGGATCGGGCAAACGATGCTGAGATTCCATTCATCGGGCATACACTCATCTGACCAAATCTTAGAAATGAGTTGGAATACGCTCTCTACCAGGTCATTTACAGCTGCTTTAAATACCTCGGCCGGAAGGCCGTCGGGTCCAGCAGCCTTGTTGGATTTTAGTTTAGATATTGCTTTCCGCACTTCGTTTTGGTCAGGTGGACGGAAATTTTGGCTATCATCGTCTAGGTTGAATGGTCCGTTCTGCCTGACAGCGGGATGTTGGCCTTCGTCGCCGTTATACAGTCTGCAGAAATAGTTTTTCCAAATTCTCAGCACCGACTGTGACTCTACTACGAGGTTTCCTTCTTCATCTCTACAGATTTCCGTACGGGTTCTGCTTCCGTGACACGTTCTTTGTACCCTTTGGTAAAACTTCCGTACGTTATTCCTGGAGTATAATCTCTCAATATCCTTGATCGCGCGCTTCTCATGCTCTTTCTTTTTCTTTTGGAGAAGTCGGTGTTCTTTCCGTCTTTTTTGCTCGTAGAGCTCACGAGCAACTCTCGTCCTTCTCTGCAGCGCCGCTTTATATGCTTCTTGTTTGGCTGCATGCACTTGCCGGCATTCGTCGTCAAACCAGGGGTTTCGGGGTGGTGGTCGTGTGAAACCCAGCACATCAGTTGCGGCGTTTTTGATGGCCTGTTGGCAGCGTTGCCACTGGTCTTCAACATTTGATGCTGGTGACATAGGACTTGTTGAGAGATTTCGGGATACGCGTTCGGCGAATAGTCTGGCAGTCTCTTGCGATTGCAGCCGTTCGACGTTGTATCTTCTCACAGTAAATCTATTTTGTTGTGGCGCTTGGGATATCCGCATTCGTACCTTGGCTGCAACAAGGTAGTGGTCCGAGTCAATGTTGGCCCCTCGGAACGTTCGGACATCCAGAACACTGGAGGCATGTCTTGCGTCGATCGCAATGTGATCAATTTGATTGACCGTTTGATGATCAGGAGACCGCCATGTCCCCTTGTGAATATTGAGATGAGGAAGCCTTGTGCTTGCTATAGTGACGTTCCGTCCCGCAGCGAAGTCAATTAGCCTAAGTCCGTTTTCGGACGTGGTGTCATGTAGGCTGTTCTTACCAACTGTCCTACCAAAGATGTCCTCCTTTCCTATTTTGGCGTTAAAATCGCCCAGCACGATCTTAACGTCATATCTAGGACACTGCTCATAAGTTTTGTCGAGGAGCTCGTAGAAACGTTCTTTGGTGGCGTCGTCCTTGTCTTCTGTCGGGGCATGAGCGCATAACAGGCTAATGTTGGCAAATTTAGCCTTGATGCGGATTGTCATAAGACGTTCGCTTACGTATCGGAAGCTTAAGACTTGTTGCCTAAGTCTGCCGCCTACGACAAATCCACATCCGAATAAGCGCTGCTTCTGCTCCCTGTAGCAATCTCCGTAGTAGATGTCACTGTGTTTCATCCTTCTTATGCCCGGTCCATCCCATCGTACTTCCTGGATGGCGGTTAGGTCTGCACGTGGCCTGTTAAGGGTGCGAACATTCCACGTGCAGAACCGAAAATCATTGTCCTTATTCCGTTTGCTAGGGTTGTCAACAGTAAAATCATCCGTATCCGAGGCTCGTGGTTGTTTCGGAACAGTCTCTTTTTTCCATGGTGGAGTTGTCACCCCCACGCACAACCCCCAACCTGGAGGGCCAGGTCCTTTGTTGTGCCCCTCGGACAAGAGGGGTCGGGTAGACCGATCCTTATTGGCCTGAAGCTCCGAATAGGTCCGAGTAGCCCAAATAAGGTGTTCACCAAGTAGTCCGACCTAACTGGAACTGTAGACGCCACCGTTGATTCCATCGTGGGAGTTCTTCCGCTGCCGTCCAGATGCAAGGGAGAGTGCCTTAGTGTGAACACCCTCCCCCCCCCTCTCTCGTCGGCTACCACCAACAACCTTCCACAGGGGCTTGCACCCTATCTCCAGTTGAGGTACTAGGCACCCAGCGTTCACCTCGTGGAGGTGAGAGTAGGAGTTGGTAGACAGAGGTTAGTTGAGGACGCTTGTGTCCTCTTGAATGCACATAACTACCATTTAACATAAACCTAGGTTTATGGAACGCCAGAACACTTAATAAATTGATTAAACGAGTATATCTTTTAACATTTTCTACTTAAATCTTACGTTAATTCAGAAATATTTTTCCAACACAGGTGCACACCTTCTATGAAGCTGTAGGTCATATGATTGCAACAAGTTCAGATCAAGTGCAACAAGACGCGTTAATTGAAAAATACATGCTTCTTCCGAACCAAGTATGGGATGAGATAATATCACGAGCATCAAAAAATGTAGACTTCTTAAAAAATATGTCTGCAGTTAAACAACTTGGTAGCATTTTAAAAACGAATGTGGCGGCCTGTAAGGCTCTTGGACATGCCTACGTTATTCAGCTTGGGAGGATTTATTTGGATATGCTTAATGTGTACAAAATAACATCGGAGAATATTATTCAGGCCATTGCTCTTAACGGAATAAATGTAAATAATCAACCTCTCATAAAAGCCATGCATGTCGTGAAAAAAGAAACTCTAAATTTGATTTCTGAATGGGTACCACGTTCGAATGACAACCAAATGGTAATGGAGAACTTTATACCTCCACTTCTCAATGCTGTACTTCTTGATTACCAGGTATATATTTGCATTTTTATTATTGTAAACATTGTACATATTTAACATTATTTTTAGCGTTGCAAGATTCCAGCGGCTCGTGAGCCAAAAGTTCTTAGCACAATGGCTGTAATAGTGTGTAAACTAAAGGGCCACATCACAAATGAAGTACCAAAAATATTTGATGCGGTTTTTGAATGTACTCTTGATATGATAAACAAAAACTTCGAAGATCATCCACAGCACAGAATAAGTTTCTACGAACTTCTTCAAGCAACTAATGCCCACTGTTTTAAAGCTTTTCTTAATATACCACCAGCCCAGTTTAAGCTTGTTTTTGATTCTATCGTTTGGGCATTTAAACATACTATGCGAAATGTTGCTGATATGGGACTTAATATTTTGTACAAGGTATGCATATCCCTTTACTAAGTATACATGTATAATAATCACTAAATTTATTTGCATTCATTCTTGCAGATGTTACAGAACTTAGAGCAACATCCCCTGGCAGCACAAAGTTTTTATCAAACCTATTTTACGGATATTTTGATGCAAATTTTTTCTGTAGTTACCGATACTTCTCATACTGCTGGATTAGCAATTCATGCGATTATTTTGGCAGACATGTTTTCCCTCGTGGAAAACAATAAAATAACCGTGAACTTAGGCCCAATACCAGACAATACAATATTCGTCCAGGAATATGTGGCCTCACTTTTGAAATCCGCATTTAACCATTTAACCGATAATCAAATTAAAGTGTTTGTAACGGGCTTGTTTAATTTAGATGAAAATGTTCCTGCTTTTAAAGAACACCTTAGAGATTTCTTAATACAAATTCGGGTAAGTTCTCACCATTCATTTATGTTAATTATTTAGTATTAAGTTTACGAAAATACAGCAACGTTGTTTATACATATATAAGAGAACGGGATTATAAGATCATGTTAACTGGCCTGAACAAAAACAGCTTATTTGGACGTTTTAAGTACAAATATCGATCGAGGAGTGTAGCAGCGCATATGGAGCAGATATCTACAATAGTTTACTTTTTTGCTCTAAAAAAACAATGAACATTTTGAAACTAACACTTAAGTGTTAGCCATGGTGTGGTGGTTAGCATCATCGCTTGTCACGCTGGAAGTCCGCGCTCAACTCGTGATGTCGGAAAACAATTATTTATTAAATAAATAAAATCGAACAACTGTGTAACCTAATGTCGACTATATTGCAAAGGCATAACACTGGCAGCAGACTGTCATTGCTTGAAGAGTTGATTGAGCTGATAATTATTATCTCAACAGGAGGACAAACACTAAACTCCTGTTATTTGGAGCTTTCAACAGCACAAAAATCCGAAGCACAGCAACTTATACTAAAAATGGTGTAATGGCAACAGTTTTAGATTGGCTGTCACGTAGCTTTGCTTTCAATCCGATTGAAAACTTTGTAGCAGCTTTTGGAAAAAACACTAAATTAGAAATCTGCTCTGCAGAACTTTTGCTAGAAGTTAGTGGAATACTGAATACTAGGTACTTCTAACTTTGTGCGAAAATAAATGAGAATTTTCTATTAAAAATGTAAATTTTGATTATTTTACCTAGTTTTGGGTTACTGTTCCCAAACACCTCATTTTCAAAAGTTTTTTAAAAAGTATACCCATACATGTATTAAGCAAAAATAAACTTTAAGGTTAAACACATAAATTATAAAGAAATCAAGTTTGTCATCTTTAGCGTTTCTTATTATGTGCACACCATTGTATGCATAATAATATTATTAATCCGGCGTGTGTAGGGTTAAAATTTGTAACACGGAGCATGAGGTGGGTGTGACAAACCCATATGATATATTAGGCATTTTTATAGGTTAATATTAATCGTAATTATTATTTTTTAATTCTTGTCATTATTTAATAGTTTGAAGACTGATTGAGAGGGTAAAATTAAAAATCCCCCCGCGCAGCTACTCGGACGCACAGCTTATTTGGACGTTTGAAGTACAAAATATCGAGCGATTTATTAGAGTGTGGGTGCATTACACCCAGCCTTAAGCTAGCCGGGTTAAAAGAGCTTGTTATAGACATGCAATACATAGACAAATGTATTCTCTTATGGCCTTTTTTTTTTTTTTTTGTAAAACTTGGTACTGCCGACTTAGCATTTCTTCCTTAGGTTAGGTTAGGTTAGAAGGGTGTGTGATGGATAGGCCTCATCACTTCCACTCGGAGACCTGAAGTTCCATTGTGAGTACCCTTTTAATTTTGTGGGAATAGCGGTATGGTTCTCGGGACAGCCTAAGGACCTATCCTATTGTTGGCTGTTTTGTGAACCAGTTAGTACTCTTTAAGAATCGGAGTAGGTCCGTTAACTGTGAGTCTGTTACCTCTGCTATGCTTGCAAAGAACCTTGATCCTAAAGCGCGTAGTCTTTTCTTTCCTTACATGATATCTATAAATTTAAAT
This sequence comes from Matsumyia berberina, assembly GCA_917880715.2. NCBI lineage: Eukaryota > Metazoa > Arthropoda > Insecta > Diptera > Syrphidae > Matsumyia > Matsumyia berberina. The sequence continues at coordinate 95,702,193 of OU862870.1, forward strand.
ATTTTTCCAGCGTTAGCTACAAATGCCTTTGCCCGGCCTAAGCATTTTTGTTAAGCCGTCATTGGTAAAACTAGTACACAGTTTCTTAGCAAACATGTTTAAGAGCGTTATTATAAAAAAGCTATCTTCTTTATTATATTAATACAGATAAATTCAGGTCTCAGGTTTATAAATAATTTCGACTATTTTCGTGGAATATAATCTTAGTTATCACCTCATTTTTCTTCGTTTTTTTTTTTTAGGAAGTTACTGGAGAAGACGACTCTGATTTATATTTGGAGGAACGTGAAGCAGCTCTACGCGAGGAACAAGCCAGTAAAAGACAAATGCAGCGCAATGTGCCTGGAATGTTAAACCCGCACGAACTGCCAGAAGATATGCAAGACGAATAAGTTATTTACTTTTATTTTAGTTTTTGAGAAAAAAAATGTTGAAAATGAATAACTGTCGAAGTATGAATGTAATATATATATTGGAATAAATTTTATTCGAAATATGAAAAATATTGTGAATTGCATTAGCTCGTTACGACACATAATGTATAATGTATGTAGGTGGAATGTTAAAACCATTAACAGGCCCCGTGCAGCGAAGGCCCTATATTGCTTCAATTCAGATACCATCGCCATCCAAGAAGTGTGATGGGATGGATCGGGAAAAAAGTGCCCCACAGAGGAAAAGGCGACAACGCTAAAGAGGTTCTAAGAGCTTTTGGAGGAGCCATAGGCAGTGCCCTAGCTATAACATTACAAATGTCCTAGGCGAGCGAGGGCATCTTGTGTAGCCGAAAGTCGAAAACACATCCTATAAGACACACCATCTTCGATAACGGATTTAAGCTGATCGACTTTGTTGCAGGGCGAAATGTTGAATCTAGTATGCGGTCATTAGAGATACCGCCTCTGACGTGCTAGGTTTCACTCGACCACCTGAACGAATAAGGCGTTCACCCCATTATGTTTGCCGGGAGGCGAAATCGACTCGACTCGAGTTACGAAAAATCTAGACTGTAGTTTATTCAATTGTTAAGGTATGTAATAAAGTTTTTTCGACAGGTGGCACTCATGTTTTTGTTTTTGACAGCTCACAAAACCAGACTAAAGGAAGGCTTCATGTATTTAAGTCGCGAAATATTATAAAAATATGAAAATAATAGATTTGTCCCAATTAAGCGGCTGTCCCAATAGTGGAACTGACAGTTAAACGACAAGCCCTAGACTCCTTGAACATAGACCCGTCACTCTTAGACTGCGTGGATTGCATGCTTAAAAGAGCGCAAAGATGGGTGGTCACAGAACATAAGCCCTGGTTTCCAGAGGCACTCCCCAGGGGTGGTTCTATCACTACTTTCATGGGTCTTAGTGGTAAAAAAGCCACATGTACATGGGGCTTGCTAGTACACGACATACATATAGTACACATGCAGCACTTATTTTATTTATTCGCAATGATCAAGTGGTCATCGTATTTCGACACGTTTCTTTTATTTTGCGTTTTCGGGGGTTGAAATAATTTTCAAATATCGAAACGAAATGGGCGGCTTTTGCTATGTTTGCTATACGACAAACAAAGCATTTACATATCCACTTTATCTTCATTTCATTTTCCATTGACTCTGGTTTAGAGTGCGTAAGTAAACCCTCCACATCTTCTGACCTTCCGCCATCGACTCGTAAGTCATCAGGGGCCATCTCCATACGGGTAGAGGTGAGATTTCGTCATTACCCAAATCTCATGACCATAGGTGAGGGCCGGAACAAAGACTTCGGCCCTCCTGATAACTTAGTACTACTCCTTCCATCACTCGTGAATAGGACTCTGAAATACTTTAACTTCTCCACCTGTTTCAATGGGACTCCACGTACATTCAGAGTGCATTGAACAGGCCTTCGGGAAATGACCATTTGTTCATGTTTACTCTCATCCCAACTTCAACACAGATGGCGACGAGCTTATTTAGTGCGCGCTAAAGTTCGGTCTGGGTGGACCTTTGAGTAACCAAGTCATAAGCGAAAAGCAGATGGCTTATTCCAATTCGAACCGTTTCTCGCCACGGCTACACTGTAACATCCATTCCATATACATAATGAAAAGGAGAGGTGACAGAACCCACCTCAGGCAGAGTCCAACGCCCACGGTGAAAAGTGTCGATTTAACGCCGTTCACCCGAACACAGCTTTTACAGTTTGTGTATAGAAATTGGACGGCCCTCAGAAGAAACCGCCAATTCTATATTCCTGTACTACACACACTCCGCTCAACCTGCAGAGCAAAGACGTTTCCGGGACACTAGACGCAAAACTCAAATGGAAGCTGCACGTTGAAAAGAAATTGGATTCGGAGAAATGTAATGACATGTATAACAAATTGCTCTTATATATATAAGCAAGTTTTAAAACCTATATGGACGTATGGTATACAACTTTGGGGTTGTACCAAAACCATCAATAAAAACATTTTACAAACCTTTCAAAATAAGGTGCTCAGAACAATTGTTAATGCGCCTTGGTACATTAGAAACGACGTTATCCATAGCGACCTTGGTTTAGCATGGACGTTGCAATAACGCCGTACTTAGAATTCTGGACGTGACAAATCTTGTGCGCCGACTACAAAATACGAGATCGTTCGATTTAGCGCAATAAGGAAAAGCCGCATATAATGACGGTTATTTTGCTTTTACTGGAAAGGGAAGGTATTTTTAGTGAGTAAGAATCTCACACTACCACGAGCACGTGCGTTAGATCCTCATGGTGTCTCATGACAGATTTTCAGCATCTTCGTAAAAAAAATAAAATGCCTTCGTTTATTTGTTTAGCAATTTCTTTCGCCGTTACCGGTAGAATATGTCTTCCCTTTTCACACAATTCTTCCGTTTTTTGACAGTCTTTATCTTTATAAGGTTTCACTTAATCTTTTTTTTTAAGAACCTACTCTCCTGAATAACACTGCGGCCTAGCAAGATCTATTGTGTCTCCGGTCTACTTAGTTAGGTCTACTACCTTCCTAATGAAGGTGAGTATGTTATTACTAGCAGAGTTTCTAAACTCCGCCAACGAACAAAATTCCCTATGAAAGATCCGTCTAGACAGGCAGGACATTCACAGAGAACGAATTCTCTTATCGATCTCTTGAGTTTATCGACTGGATTATTGTTGCCATCGTTGTCTAGCATTGTTTTCTGGAATCATTTCACATACTTCTTTTGGATAAGAGTTTTGTTGGAATTTGATCTTCTAATTGATATTTTTGATTCAATTGCTTCTAAACAGTGAGTACTATCCTCAAGATTCTGTTGGAAGTAGTTCCAATCAGTCAGGTTATTAGTTAATCTTAGGCTATTTTCTCTGTTGGTGATTTTGTCGCCAAGTGTCAAAAGTATTGTGGAATGATCTGAGTCAAGATCTGACCCTTTTTCTACTTTTAAAGTGTTTGACGAAATATCCTTTGTTACGAAAAGTCGACAAGATCTGGGGTTTTATTCCTACCTGTTGGCCAATAGGCCAACAGAAAAACATGTTGAGTAATATCGCCGCCAGTTTGCTTTATCACTTTATACAGTTCTCTTCCTCTCGTACTTGTAAATCTAAGTACCCACTTGTTTGGCATTAAAATCCCCACCTGCGACATATCTATTGCAAAATATACGGAAAATGCGTCTCAAAGTAATTTTTTTGAGATTATAGCTCAAACAGATTGTATTGATTGTGTAGAGCAGCGTTTCCCAATCTTTTCTGGCCGCGGAGCATTTTTCAGGGAGAAATTCGTCGCGGAGCACTACGTCGTTCATATGTCATTTTTTCACAGTTGTAGTAAAGACTCAGTTGGTGCAGCTATTTGCGAGTTGATTTCTCGTTTTCACGCCGATAGATCGAAAAGTGGCATTAATGAACAAAACATAAACTAAACGCAACGAATAGGATGCTAAAGCTCGGGTGCACTACGACGTGTAAAATCTATTGTGATCGCCTAGTGAACTAGCGTTCGCCAAACGCTTCTTCTCACCAGACAGTCCGCCCGTTCATTGCCTTCGAAGCTTTCGTGTCCGGGATACAGTTACTTATTTGCGGACGCAAGGTCTTTGAGCAGGTTGGGCTTGGACCATATCGTATAAAATTTAAGGGCCATTAGTTCTGGCTGGCTATCTGAGTGCTCATCCACGCTGGAATTTGAGATAATAGACTCCAGCTTCAGTTTTGCCATTTTCCAATATTTAGCCATCTGTGAACCAGATTAAGGAATTAGGCAAGGTAACTTTACTTCTCCATTGATGCAGTCACCTATGATCACTTCGAACTTTCCGAAAAAACGAAATCTCCTGAACATTTTATCTGAAATTTCGAAAATTGGATCACTTTGAATGTGTTCCAGGATCCTCAGATGGCCTATAAGGTCGCCGGCTGTGAATTACAACATCTGAAACAGCCTCATAGCACTCACTTACGAAAAGCAATTATAGATAAATTAAACGCCACTACGATTCGTGTTCTATCTGTTGCAACGTTAAAAAGATACACAGAATATTAACAGCAATTGCAATACAACTGTGATCGTTTCAAGTGGACACCGTTATAACTAGAACAAAGCACTACTTGATTTGATTCTTTTTGACTTTCGACTGTTTTCCTACAACTGTTGCAATTTCAAATAAGTCCTAGTTGGCTATTTGTTTATATTGATTGCTTGTGAAAAGACTAATTCGTATTCGATTGCTGCGAGCAAACTGGCGAAAATTTCAAGATTTTTCAGAAAGCCCAAATTAACTAATCTGATGGGATTTTGATAAATTTTTTTATCTTTCCGCGGAGCACTTGGATATCCCTCGCGGAGCACCAACTGCTCCGCGGAGCACAGTTTAGGAAACCCGGGTGTAGAGTGAATACAGCGCTTATTCCATCTGAACGATTTAAATTATTAAATTAAATTATTCTTACCTTGATGCCGTTCCTCCCTTTCATTCAATTTTTGTTTTGTGCTTTCTCAACTGGTTAGCCGAACTAGTCACATAAAAGTATTGACTTCATGATTGATTGATTGCAGTCACCAATATTTTACTTGAACGAGCCAAAGAGATCTTACCAATCCCTATTGACATAGCTCTATCATATAAATAAATATATGTAACGGCGCTGCAAAGAAGATGAGAGCTGCTTGCGAGCTCTACGAAGTTACCACAAAGCAAAAAGCATCACCTCTTAACGGGGAATGAAAATCTCCGTGAGCAGAATTAGTCATGAGGGCTAAGCAGTGAGGGAACATAACGTTAATGTTTGCGAAAAACTTGGTTTTGGCCCATCTGTTGGTATATTTTTTTTTTTTTTTTTTTTCGAAAAATAAAATATCAGGGGAGCAACGCCCGTCAAGAAACCTGTAAGGATAAAAAGAAGTTGAGTTGCTGCGAAAATGGAGAACTATTTCTGCGTATTGTATAAACGCTTAAAGGATATTCAAAACATAGACAGCAAGAGCTAATATATTGACATTATCGGCAGAAAGCTGTTATCGCAAATATATAGACAGATGTGTTCAAAATTGGTTTAACGGCTAAACGACGGTAAAATTAAATTGCTGTCAACAAAAGACATTCTACTTCGACGAATCGGACAGAACGTTACAGTGAACAGTAGCCTAGTGAAAAACACGTTTTGGACGTTTGAGATGGCTAGAATATATGTACATACTAGCTGATACCCGAGACAACGTCCGCGTTGAAGACGTCTTATTATTCCCTACATCCTTCCCCAGGTTTCAAGACATTGATGAGTAAGTATAGACTCTCGATTTCTCATATTAATTCTTTAAGGTGTCCCTTTGAACATCATTTCAGGTTTTTTTTCTGGCTCGAGGATGACCAGGCTGTCAGGTGAGTTGGCTCAGAGCTCGAAACCGTCACTCCTCAGATCCAAATTATCCGCTTTAAAACTCTGTCCATGTGCCTTTTTGATGTTCATGATGTATCAAACCTCAACGGAAAAGTGTAGACGTTTGGACTCAAAGTGGTAGTCTGATGGGATCAGAGGAATTCGGGGGATTATTGAGTCCTGTGAAAATCCTGACTTCGATAACGTGATTTTACAAAGTTTTCACCTGCACAGTTTTAAAGGGGTTTAGATTGGGCAACAACTTTGAGGTTAGGGATGTGGGGTGCGTTTTCTGGTGGATCGAAAGTGTACAATAACTCTACAGGTTAATATACAGTATCCTCGAGTTTCATTTCCGAGTCCAGAGATTCATACTTTATGTTCTCAGTTGGCAACTTCTCCAGTCGAAAATTGTTGATACTGTTGGCTGAGACGTTTAATTGAGTGAAAAGAGCTCTGAAATAGCTCAGCCATGAACCCTAAACTGATGAACGTTTAGGTACATTATTTCTGCCAGTCAAACTAATCATATCTCCCATAACATCGCAAGGGTTACTTGGTATATTTGTTCTTTTTTACTCTTTCCATCACCAATATTAAGAAATAAGTTAGAAAACTCCTCTGCCCTCACGTCACGTTAAAGATGGACATGAATGTATGTTAACTCTTAAGAACAGGACTATGGTGATGTAAGGCTATCAGATAAGACAGGCCTGCACTTGATTTGCCGTGTCCCCGAGGGACAGCAAACTCTTGCAAAATAGGTAGGATTATGTATTGTAGATAATTTGTGCTAAGTTTCAAGTAAATCCGACAACAACAAAAATATTTCACTCATATACATTTGTATGTATGAATATAGATATCGTGATGATTGAAGAAAAACAGCAGCAAAGAAAAATGACAAAAACTACCCTTGTACAAATGGCAAAACAAAAACAACGTACGATCACAAAACGATATGTGTCGCTGACTACGGTTTCTCATTACTATAAATGGCCAAACTTTAACCCTCTGTGTCTTAGCCCACAGTTATAATTTTGAAAAACGGTAAAACACGTATTTTATTATTTCTGTTCTAGAATTTACCCACTAAATCTCAATTCCAAAATTCAATTTAAATTTTTTTTTTTCATACAAACTTGAACACCCTTTAACACCCTGTAGAAGCCGAATTTTAAATTGTCCTTCCTTGTATACATCATTAAAGGAACCTCTGTGCAAAATTTCAGCTTTCTAGGTCCAAAGGTTTAAGCTGGGCGTTGATGAATCAGTGTTCGTAAAAACTAATATTCTAAGAAAAACGACAAAAAAGAGTTATTTTAAGGAAAGTGCCCCTAGAAAGTAGGCGTGGCTATACATGATGTAAGGATTACTTGTAGATTAAATTTGCTTAAGTAAGTTTTTTTGAGTTCCTTGTAAAATTACTCAAAAAAGTGCGTTTTTTCAAAAAATGGGCGTGGCAGTGGGAGGATTTTGAAAATTGTATCTCCGTAACAAATTTTATCTAAATCAGTTCAGCGGTTTAGCCGTGAAAACGTAGCAGACAGAAACACTTTCGCATTTATAATATTAGTATGGAAGTATGGAATGGATATACATATGTACATAGAGAGAACTTATTATGACGAAAAACGTGCATCTCCTGCCAGTTCGATCGTAAGCGAGCTGTTTCTAGTTTCACACATCAAATGGATTAAGATTTCTTTCAGCCGGAGCGTTGGTTCATCCACTTTACTTCATATGACTAAAATTCACCGTCCGTAAGCACACAATACACTACTGTTTCATTTATAGAAGCCCAAACCTAGACAGCAACTGCACTTATAACGAGTTTGATGCGCTGTCTGACTCCATCTTAAGAATTGTCTCCCTGTCTCCTCGTACTGAAATCGTCATTACGGGCGATTTTGATATACACAATTCTAGTTGTCTTCGACATTCTGGACAGAAAACACCCAAAGGAAGATATGTTCAAATCTTTGCTGCGGTAAACAATTTAACCCAGCTTGTAAATGAGCCAACAGGTATACCACACATTGCAAGTCATACCGCCAACGCACTAAACTTGTTCCTTACCTCCCACCCCGATAAATACACTATTGATGTATTACCGCCTCTAGGCCAATCAGACCGCAGTGTCATATCAGCCAATTTCTCGAACTCACACTACTCAGTTATAGAACAAACTCCTATGAAAAAAGTTTGGTGCTACTAGAAAGCCAATTCGGAAGGCCTTAACAGCTTCTTTAGGAGTTTTAACTGGTCCTCGATACTGTCGTGGATGCCACCATTGATATACTCACAAACACCATTTTCCTTGGTATGAGCTTTTTTATTGAATGAAGAGCAGCAAACCGATAGACTTGAGCAGCAAAGAGGTACTCAGGGTGATAGAAGTAAGTTTTCGGTCTTGAGACAAAAAATACTACAATGCCCCAAGGGTAGTAAAAATGTCTGGTCATTCGTCAAAAATATAAAGAATTCTGCCCCGTCTTCAATTCCTATACTCATTTACAACGACATTCCAGCTCTGTCTACTCCGCAGACAAGGCCAATCTGCTTGCCAGGCATTTCGCAGCCAGTTCAACGCTTCCAGATTGTGCTTTGTCTCCGGCTGTACTTGAGAGCCTCGAATTCTCCACGGGACAAGTCCACTTTCGCACTCGTGCAGTCGTAGGAGTATTTAAAGTTCTTAACTTACACATATCCGCTTTTCCAGATGGTATTCCACCCAAAGTTCTAAAGAGGTGTTCTTCCACGCTGGCAAAACCACTGCGTAAGTGTTTTCATCTTTCCTACTCTTCTGGTCTCTTCCCGAATAGATGACTGCATTTGTCCAATCCGTCCCTAAAAAAGGAGAATCTTCTTCTCCCTCCAACTACCGACCCATTGCACTTACGTCCCTTCTTTCTAAGGTCATGGAAACGCTGCTAAATCGTCAGCTTATGAAGTATCCTGATTCACGAAGGCTCCTCAATGACCGGCAGTACGGTTTTCGTAGCAACAGGTCCACAGGTGATTTAATGGCATATCTCATTGAGCAGTGGAACCAATCTATCCATCACTTTGGAGAAAGTAAGATTGTTGAGCTTGATATTTCAAAAGCATTTGACGGAGTTTGGCATCAAGCTCCTTTCTCGAAAATGCGTGCATATGACATCGATGTATCTCTTCTTCAATGGATTAGATACTACCTTTCGGGCCGTTCAATTCAAGTTGTTTTGAACAGTTTCAAGTCTGCGATTTCCTGTTTTGTTTCCGACTCTCTTTTTAATTTTTATAAATTATCTTCTTCTTTTTAATTTTTATAAATGACTTCTAATCTAATCTATTCCTTCGCTGATGATAAGCGTCTCATATTCCCTAACTCTCTCCCTGCTTAACGTATGTTAAGCTCATTAAATTCCGACCTTGACAACATAATAAAATTGTGTTCAACCAACAGAGAGGAATTTAATGCATCTTCTGTTATTCAAACGAAAATCTAACCTCCCACCACTGTCCATGAAAGGTACCTGCATCACCGAAACCAAAAGACTTTCCATTCTCCAACCTTCGTTTGAACTATCACATATCCGAAATCGCCAAAAATTCTGTTATGTTAAGGTTTCCTTAAACAGTGCAAAAAATATCTTACTCCTTCTGATCTGGCCGCAATTTATGAGGCGTTCATTCGCCCAAAGCTCGAGTATAAGACTCTTGTGCGCCCAAAACCGGCTTGCACATTCTGGATAGGATCCAAAATCGCGCGTTGAAACTTATTAGTTAAAGGGACATTGCGAACACTTGAACACCGACGAAATGTTTTCTGTCTGTTACTGTTTTATTGTTTTTTCCATAAACAGTACTCTAGCGAAATAGCCAATTGCATTCCGTCCCTTCAATTCTTCACCTGCAATTCGCGTCACGCTTAGAATGCTCATCAGTCTACCCTTAAGCCTAATTTCGGAACAATCTACATAGCTCTGTGTTTCCCCGTCATTGCAACCCGCAGGCATTTAAGACCAACGTACATCGGTATCTCCTTCGTCTCTCCTCTAATTTCCCTAATGCCCGTGCTTTCGTTTAAGGGTAGTCATAAAAAAAAAAAACTTAACAAGTCACAGCCATCTTAGTAATTGCATATGGACTCGTCTGACTGGGTCACAACTCACACAGCTCGTCGTTTTATTTTGTCCTCAACTCCAGACCTGAAGAAATTTTCTCTCTAAAATATCCATGTCTCTCCGCTATAGTAACCTTTAAAGATTAGAGTTATTAAGTTAAGGCTTTGTTAATCAAAGCCTTCTTAGCCCATAGAAACAGGAATTATTAGCAAGACATCACAACTTTTCTCAAGTGTTTGAAAGTTAATTCATATCAGCCTGTTTTCTTAGAAGGGTAAATTGAAGATGTCAGTCCAGGAGCGACCACGCAGGGCGAAAAGGATGAAGCTGGACAGCTTAAACTTTTGGAATTGTATAGCATGATATGAACCTCAAATTTGGGTGGCGTGTTCAAGGAAGGGTCTAACAAAGGTGGGGTAAAGGGATTTCGTGACGTAAGGGTTCGAGAATTATTTTGACCAGCACTTGATGAAGCCCTGGGTAGAATTGGCTCTGCTTATAATGCAGTCAATATAAGAGGGAAAATTTAGTTCGCTGTCACATAAGACACCCAAATAGGAAACTAGGTTGACTGGAGGAACCAGCTCATCATGAAAGTAATAGGATCGGGGGAAAAAGAAAGGCGTTTACGGAAGAAGGTGATGGTTTTACATTTGCTGATATTGAGCTCTAAAAAGTTACACCAAAGTGAGAACCTATTAAGATCGAGTTGAAGTGAGCAAGAAGGGGATCGAGGGAATAGTCGTCTTTGAGCCGGTTAATCTACTCGAGTATAATGTTCGTAGTTACATATATCGATTGAGGCAAGAAAAGTTTCAGTGTAATTGTTCAGATAGCTGAAATTATTTAAGTCGGGGTCGGGTACGTGATCGGAAAGGGATACTTCAAATAATTGACTGAAGAAGTTAGCAAAAAGGTAAACAATTACATATTTTATGGTCAGCGGAAAAGTTATTTGATCATTTACGAGAGGGAGAATAGAATAATAAATAGAACAGAAAAATCGAGATTAAGTTTGCTAATACTATAATTTAGTAGTCAGAGGCGGATCAGAGTGCACAATCATCTCTACTGTTTTACTAAGCTGCCATGCGATATATTTGCCTTAACCGAAACTAATCCTCTGATTTCAATAATAATAAGTTGTTTATCTATACTATTCCCCAAACCAACAACCACTAACCTAACTGAATTTGTTTTACCCCCGAATCACAATGTGGCGCTCGCGCGTTGACAGATTGAGTAGAAACAACGGGCTCTTATGGTGTAACACAAAATGTTACCTCAGACTTTATTTCGGCGTTTGATCGTAAATATCGTAAGTGCCACCTCAACGCCCACGTAGAGCTACTCTCTACTTTGTCGCGCATTTGAAAGCTCGCAGCTGTGTTGTATTTTTTTCGAATTGGTTTTTAGTTATTATACATATTTTTATTTGCAAAGCTATTTCTTTCAGTTTTTGTTTCTAAATCCAAAAATAAAAATAGGAGTACATTTCGACTCTTCTTTCTATCGCGCGGAGCGTCATATAGTGATTTGGCCATACATTTTTGAGTTCGACTGGAAAACATTTTGATGGCAGTGGACAACGGGCTGGAAAGCTGAATGAACCGATAATCCTAATTCATATTAATTATTGCCTGGAAGGTCGCTGGAAAGTTCAATTATTTTTGTATTAACTGATTTTTTAGTACGCCAATATGTCAAATTTAAATGTTTGAAGTTGTGAAGTTTGTTTATAAACTGTTCTATTCAAATTAAATTAAACATAACATTTCTACCAAAGATTAAAAAGTTTCACATGCAATTTGCAAAATGACGAGTTCTGAGCGTGCTTTTGAAGAAACATTAAATGACGATATTTGGAAGGATTCGTTTGATCGGCTTCTCAACAAACGATCGTAAGATTACATATTTGTACTAAAAGTTGAAAACAAATATTTGTGGGAAAAATTCTATTGTCGAACTTATGTAAATTCTTATTGTTTTTATTTCCTTAAACTCTGATACATGCACCTGTATGAACACCGCAATAACTCCTACAACCGTTTGATGTTGATCTTGTTTTATTTTCTGGAAAACATCTTTTCTTGCTAAGCAGCGTTAAGTGCTTGTTAATGGGATGAAATTTAAATGGATGAGATCAAAAAGATTCATTTTAATTAGTTTCAAGAATTTAATACCGGTTACCTGTAAGAGTTTCTCGAAAGTGAAAGGCAGTTGCATATTACGTTGAATAGAGTTTTCTCATATACAAGCGGCAGCAGAAAAGTTATTTCCAGTCCCATTATTTGTTTTTTTTTTTTCAATGCGCAGTGACCAGGATACCTTGTGCTTTTGTGTTCTAACTGGGCCATATCTGTCTCGGGTTTACCACGATATCTAGAAAAAAATAATATAGAAAACAAAAATCTAGAAAAACAAAATCTCGAATGCCAAAATTCACAGCGTTTGTATAACAAACCATTGAATGTGTATGGGGGGGCATGCTGCCCCCCTGCAACCCCCCTGCCTGGGATCACTGTAGGATTTGGGGTAGGTGCGGAGTTGGACGTATGCAAAGTGCGTTTTAATTATTTTCACAGAAATTAAAAATCTCGAAAGGAAATTTCTTTTCGAGATTTTTTTCTAGATAAGGTCTTTCGAGATTTTTGTTCATTCTAGATTTCGTCCATTCGAGATTTTTGCTTTCGAGATTTATAAAAGTGATTTTCGAGATATTTTTCTTTCTAGATTTTTGTCATTCTAGCTAACGTCATGATCCCATCAGTCTCACATGGCTCATCTGTTACGATCTTACTGTCTCATTTCTGTTAAAACAAGTGCACGTATAAAATTAAAAAGTCGAAATATACATTTTAATGGGGCCCCGACCTGTGGAGTCTCTACGAGGCAGCTGCCTTTCAACCTCTTCAATTACGAACACACGCTGTGGCATCCGCAATAGCTTGGTCTTCCTTATTATCCATTCGCTTTTCGGACTACATCCACACCTAAATACAGCCCATAGAGCCAGCAGCTCATCTTTTCTTCTCCTTCCTTCGTTTCGTGTACTACTTTTGTGGCGTTACAGTTTGGGGTGAACCTCGGTCTCAAACAACAAACCTCTCCAGTAAGCCCGTTCCTTAGCTAACTGCCTCCAGTTGCGCATTTGGTTGGTCACCTTCTACTTTTGCGCGCCACTTTGAGCAATGTCTTCCTCAACTGCGTTGTCCGTCCGGGTTCTATTCGAAGATGCAAGCGTTGGTGTTCATTACAAACTTTGGACATGATTTTATGTAGTTCAAATAAATGGAGCAATTATAGTCAGGCTAGCCCAAAAAATATCCTTAGTGAAACTGCGTGAACATTTAAAATTAATTGAGGATTGATTTAAATACATCAAGACCAACCTTTGTAAATTTGTATTCAATAAATTCAAAATACAGTTGAATAACTCAAATCTATTATGTTCTGTTCACATTAGCTGTTAACATTACCTTGTCCATTTTTTTTTAAATTAGGTTGTTACGAGAAATGAAGGTAATAAAAAATGATGTTCGAATATCATTTAATAACGATAGTAGTGTAGAAACTTCAAGTAACAATTTCTTCAAACACACTGATTTAGAAGATCATAAGAATGAAATAAAAGAGCCATCTGGAACAATTTCTACTCCTATATTAACCAACAAAGCCAATGGACCTTTTGACTGTCCTTTGTCTCCAATATCGTCATGGCGATTGACTCACTTTAACCAAGGCGATGCATCGAGAACACCATGCAAGGAAAAATCACTTCCATCAGACAACGGTAATGTATTCATATACATATGTATACTATAATATATCTTCAAATCTTTATTTGCAATAGTCTCACACAGTAAGATACAATATCTTGTTAAGTAGTGCAGTATTAATATAATACTATAAGAATATAATACAATACATTTTTGTTACTAAAGAACAAAGCTAAGAAATTAACAATTAAAAAATGTAAACAATGGAATATTAAGAATATGTACATACATAGGTAATAAATAAAGTTAAAAGAAAAGAGAGGAAAAAGACGCAAATAACCAAAACAATCGAAAGACAATCATCATCATCAAAGCGTCTCCAGGTATTGTCTGAGTTTCCTCTTGAACAAAGCTGCACAGCCAATCAGTGTAATAGACCGAGGTAGGGAATTCCACAGCCGAATCGCGTGAACGAAGAATTGTCGCTCAGATACTAAATAAGCGTAGCGCACTAAAACAAGGTCACAACTTCTAACAGAGCGAGTGTAGCGAATCTTATTGAAAAGTTTAGGCGATTGACGTGTTTGCATGATCTTATTAAGAAGATTTAAGGTTCTCAGTTTAAAGGGGTTTTCTAGAGTGAGGCCATGAATTGTTTTGGAAAAGGAGGAAATGTGATCATATATTCTATATAACTTTTACGTGCAAAGATCCATCCCCAAAACAGGCAAAATGGCCAAAATAAGACCCTTACATCTTTATGTTAATTTCTTGAAATATTATCCAAAGAAACTATGCTTTACTTTTCAGTTTCTCAGTTCTTCGTAGTATTATGTGTGGGACTTTTAGAAGCAACCATGCTTTCCGACCAAAAATATTTGTTATTTATAATGATTGTAAGGATGGACTTGGATTTATGATAAAGCATTTTTCTCATAATTATTTACGTATACACAGCCATGGATAAAATTATGAGGCACCTTGTTTTAGTGCTGGAAATTTCCATGTATTTTCCCAGCGGCAGCAAAACATTCTTTCCGAATCGATTTTTGATTGATTGATTGATTTATAAAGATTTTTGATTGCATTTAATTATAAGCAACGCAAATACAAAAGAAAATGTCAAAAACACGACAGGAATTTGGTGATCATACGTTTTTGCAGACGTTTGGGACACGTTTTTCTGCAAATTTGTGGACAAATCGGCTGATCGTAGCGTCTCCATACTAGGGTTCGATTGACTAAATCACCCTTCTCCCGTATCACTTCCAACTAGCTAATCTGAGGTCCCTCATAAACCCGTCTATCCACAGATACTCTCAAGATTGCTTACAAAAGGCCCGGGACTCCGGCTCGCTCATCTGGTAACACAAAAGATCTACCTATCGTCTAAGTGCGTCTTGGCCCTGCCAGGACAGCTAGCTTTCCTAATATAACCCACTTTATTATACAAAAAAATATTGGTGTTATTGAATTAAAAGAGCCAGACTCTGTTGGCGGCTTTTGAGATAACCAAGGCGACGCGACGCCTCGTGATTCCCAGAGTTGTTCGAAGGTCGATGCGGGTGGGTTACGTAACTTAACAGATCCCCGGTTGAACGGCGGCTGAGGAATCCATATTTTCCGTCGTTAATTAGTGCGTGATTTTCTCAATATCACGTAACTATCACGATTTTGATGTACTTTTCCATAACTTTCATGGACAGCAAAGTAAAGGGATGGTAATTTTGTAGGCTTCGCAGTAGCAGCTTATGTTTCTTTTTTGTGTTTTTATGCGCTTAGGCACTTGAGATTGCGGCATCTTTATTGTGTTAGGCCTCCTCTGGAGTTGTTTGCCTATATCACACTTTCTATCGTTGCCTGCACACCCAAAAACGCCTAAATTTTGTGCGGTAGATATTAAACCACTGAATGATTTCATTTGATGGCCTTGCTTAGAAACAATTCAGCTCCTCCGAAGTCTGCGATTTTTTATTAATCGGCTATGATTACATTTTCTTATCATTTCTTTAAATCGCCTTTAAACTCAGGATTTAAACTGTGCCATGTATAGGGGGAAAAAGTGTCGATGTATTTTTCCTAAAGCACATGCATTACATGAGGAGAAAGCTCCTTAAAAAAAACAAAATCTTTCTTTAGCCCTAACCCACGTTACCTGAGGTCCATGTCCTTCTTTCTTCTTACTTTTCACCACCCAATTATGGCTGTAGCGTTCCAATGTCTAGAATGCTACGCATGGGTAACGGTGCGCAAACGATTTTTATTGTAGCTGATTTTCACTTAGAAACGCCCTTCAGAATCACTGCAAGATCATTGCTAATTAGTTGGCCATAACTGTACATACATATGCATGTTCATGTATGTAATTCATTATGCACTGACTTGTGCCTATATAGATTTACCAGGCAACAGTGATATGACAAAAATTGATTTATCTTCTTCCTTGCTACCAATTCCCTGACTGAAACGTTATGTATATGCAGAATACCCTGAACTGCCATCACACCCCCATTTAAAGATACACTCGTAAGTCTTTGGAAGAATCTTTTGCTTGTAAAAGAACCTCATTTTGTACTTCACAAATGCGGTAGTTAGTATGTGTAGGTTTACTTCGGCAGACACTTCCATTATATCTAAGAATTCAGGATAATATTCCTTTTTTACCTCTAAGCAGAATATTATAAGAAGGAAGAACTTTGTAGCTTAAACTTTTTAACCGATTCCGTATTGTAGAGGAAGATCGCTTGCTCATCTTTTCATCTAAGTATGTTGCCAGAGCTTCTTCTTTTGACACAATTTTATTCTTAGACGGTACACTACGGAAAACAAGTTTAACGTAGGCTGTTCGCTTCGGACAGCTAGTGGTAATCTCTTTTTAAAAAGTGTAGCTGCTTCCTTCACTGTATAGCCTAGTTTCCGTGTCAGAAAGAAACTCTTCAGTGGTTTTAGATTTTGCGGACAACCGCGGTCCCTTGAAGTAGATGAAGTTTCCTGAGTTTCATCTAGAAGTAGCTATGTACATTCAAGTTCCGAAAAGTTAATACAACCTTCTAGCCACAGTCGATTTTTTCTGAGAAAACTTTACTTTTTTCTATGGGTTTGCCTCCATATTTGCGAAACTTTGTACTCAAAATCTATAATCCTTTTTTAAAATGACTTTCATTTTCTTTATTTAGCTTATTAAAATGTCGAAGAATATATGCATACGTCATAGATTTAGCGTCGCCTTCAACTAAACTTTAAAAAGAGTATTCGAAGAAACCACACAGAATAAAAATTGAAAATACCAGAGCTGCTGCAACTCGTTGCACGCAATTGTGCCGTAATTTAAATAAATAGATAAAAAATAACTACAGAATTCAGCAGCAGAAGGTCTAACGGTATAGGAATATGTATTGCAAAAAACCGCTGCCAAACGTGAAGTGATGACTTTAGTAAAAAAAGGCTTAAATTAAAAAGACAAATCCGTTTTCATATACATCGTTTGCCACAAAATAGAATAACTGCAAACAGTTCTGTATTAAGCCCCTGAAAACACGATAGATTTATTTAAGGTACCTGACCACCTTAGGAGGCAAAAAAATACTATATTTTCAAGAATTTTTTTCTCAGGCCCTGTATAAGATATTACAATAATTTTTTTTTTTAAGTTTTATTTGAAGTTTATAGAACACAAAATTTATTTAATTTTTTTTAATTTCATTTATTAACCACTATCCAGGAGGCGTCAAAGTTGAGGCCTCAAAAAAATGGTGTCCAGTGGCGGACAGTTTATCTCAGGATTGGTAAATCTGAAACAAACAAAAAAAACGGCATCTTCAAGAGAAAGGTCTCTTACGTGACAATTTACCACAATTTGCCAAAAATCTAAAAAAAAAAAAAAAATGGCGGATGTTTGAAAAAAAAGTTATAAAAATACCCCTGTTTTTCACTATTCCTTGCTAAAAGAATAAATGTTATAAAAATTTTTTTTTATCAAAATGTGGTAAATTGGCATACAAGACATCTCAGCGAAGAAAACAAGACCAAATTTATTGAAATCGGCCGAGTAGTTTCGGAGACAATCTGTCCGCCATTTGAAAAAAAACAGTTTCGAGAAAAACGCGTTTAAAGTTTTTACTCTCTACAACTTGAACAAGCACAGAGAATAGCACTTTCACTTATTTTACACTGTTAGAATACAAATTTTGGAAAAAAAAATGGAGGTGATTTTCAAAAGTACAAGGATTAAGAAAACGTAAAAAACAAAAAATCGATTTTTTGAAATTTATAAGGTGGTCAGGTACCTTAACTAGCTGAAATTATTTCGTATTCAAACCAACTAAAAACATATAACAAAGCCGAATTCGGAACTTTTTATTACGAATTGTCGTTCTTTGTTATGTTTATTATAAGAAGGAAATAACTCAATATTCTTCTACTAGATTCATGAAATAGACCACTTTGCACCGTTTCAGAGCAGAGTGACCCTGTATTAACAGCTTGTTGTAAGCTCATTACCTAAATTAATTTCCAACTAACATCGTTTAATTGTTTAATTGACGCTGTACGAAAACTTATTACTAGTTGTTTTGTTTCAATTAAAGCAACCAAATTAAGTAATCTTACTTAAATCCAAGTCCAGTCTAGTTAGTTAAACTTAGAATTAAAAAAATTAAAATTAAAAAGTAGTAACGCGACAGAAAGAGAAGGGGGGAGTCGGTAGGAGGGTAAGAAACAGGAAGAATAGGAAATGCAGCTGTATGGGATAGGCAGGAAATAAAGGAGAGTTAAATTGACTACAGATTGTTTTATTTTACAAAATACTTGGAGACAGATTGTTTACTGCTTCAATATTGTGATAATAAAACTGCTAATTCTATATATAATTTTATTACCTCAATATGTTATACATATTTTAATACAGATATTTTTATTGTGTAGTTTGTTTTATTAATCTGCTTTATATTTTCGATTAAAATAACAGTCAACATCTTCTTCAACAGACTCTTACAAAAAAAGTAATTCCAAGGCAACATTACCTGCTAACTTCTCAACTCTTCACAAAATACCGGAAATAAAAATTAATGAGGAAAATGAGAATAATGGAACTAATTCAAATATAATCACAGAAGACAGATTGCAGATGCGTGGCGAAAATGAGGATGCAAATGTGACTGTCGTCTTGCCACCTGGAAAGTGGCGCAGATCACTAACTGTTTGGAAGAGATTAAACCAACTCAAATGTAATTTTGATGTAGAGATAGACCGATAAAATATTAACAAAAGTGTTACAATTTTTAGATGAATGTGTAGATAAAATTCCAGAGAAAGTTCTAAAGCGTTCCTCCACTCATGCTGTTCGAAATCATAGGCCAACATCAGTTTTAAAACGTGCATCGATTTCGTGTGCTCGAAATTCCAAGAATGTTCAGGTGGACTTGTTAAAACTCTGCGAACAGAACAAAATTTTATCATTCTCAAGAACTTACTCCGACAACGCTTTACGAAACTGTAGGAAAATTGGCGAAGGAACGTATGGGGAGGTATTTTTAAATTCAAACGAAGATGGAGAAACAGTTCTTAAAATAATACCTATAGAAGGAAGTACTGATGTCAATGGAGAACCACAAAAAAGTTTTCAACAAATTTTGCCTGAAGTTATAATTTCAACCGAGCTGAGCAATTTAAGACAATGTAATGCATTCAGGACATCGGGATTTGTGTATCTCAAAAACGTAATGTATTGGGGTTTCCAATGAGAATTTTTTTTCCTGAATAATGATATCTCTGGTGTCAGATACTAAGGGCTTAAGAAATTGCAGTTTGCAGAAAATAAGACACTAATACCAAACATGAGCATTTCAGTCTCAACTGCCTATGGACCAGTTAATTACTATCGGAAGCAATTGCTCTAGACTGAAGTAAGAAACTGTCAAAAACCTAAAATGTCATTTTTTAACTTAAGTCGTTAATACCTGACACCATAGACATATTAATATATCAACAAGGCAAGATTGTTTGTCCATATGTTAACAGCATCTTCCATAAATTGTGTATTAGATGCCCGTGTATACTCAGATTTGATATTATTGTTTGGCATGCTTTGTAGGCTTAAGGCAGACATTTTGACTAGTCCTTCGAGACAAAAAGTAGTTTTAAGACAATTTTTTTATTTTATACACAGTCATTTCCCACCTAAAATGGGTTCGTAAGTTAAAAAAAGGAAAAACATAAACATAGGTGGCACGACAGTTTGAGGTGAGCCAAGGCCAGCTTCTGGTAAGGCAGCTCTTATTGATTCCCGACCAAACTACGAATTGAGAAGTTTCCTTAAGACGAATTATATTCGCGAATGTTTCCCATTCCCCGACGAGAAGTGGTGGTGCGAAAAATGTCCAACGCACTAACCACTAAGCCACAGCGACCTCACATGAACATGTATATTTTACATACATACATTTGGTCGAAATATTAGGTAACAAGGTTGCAATGAAATGGCAATACTGATTTCGTATTTATTATTTAGGTTAACTGCGATATCATTATTACTTTGTTATAAGATAAAATGCACACAAAACATAGCACTCGCTACCAGAGCTACATATACGTTAAAGAAAAAAAAATATGGAGAATACTTGTGAAAAGTAGATCCCTTGTCTACCTAAATTTCGTATGAGATTTTGAAAAATTTTCAAGAATCGTTACTTGTCTGCTTAATCGTTACTGTGGGTGCACTGCTATGCAAAATAATAAGCAAACATGTGTGTATTCTACTAAGGAGTTGCTTTCTATTTTATAGCAATTACGCTTTTTCTTCTGAGCTAAACGGTGGTACAAATTTGGGATAACACGCATCCCAATATCGCTAAACGGTAAAAAATTTAATTTGTATTGGTAATTATAAAATATAAATTAGTTAATATCTGAATGACTGAATACTTAAATAACACGATCTGCTAATTATTTTTAGAGATAAGTGCAGTAAGCATTTCTCGTCAGAACTGCGGAAATAATAAAAAAAAAAACTAGGAACTGTTGCCAAAACTATTTCATGTTAGGAAAAACGAATTTGATGCTCTTGGGGAAACTCGATCGGGACAGGCTCTATTGGTCGTTCTGCTATTGAAGCTTTTAAACGTTTACATTTCACACCGTGGTAATTCTGGCCGAAGTCGATGTTTGTACGTCTGAAAATTCAAACATAAAATACATTGGAGGAGTGTCTTTCGTCGATCGCAACGTATTCGATGTTCGTGTCAACACCTCTTGTTGACACCAGGATTTATTCACATTCCGAGCAATGCATGGTAAAGAAACAAAACTTCAATTTTGCCTTAACACTTTTTTTTGGGTGCTTGCTCTATCAAGCAGGTTCTCTTAAGAAAAATAAGAACAAGAAATATAAACCAAGTACACCGGTTAATGCTTACGTTACGTTAAAATATTTCACGTGGCCTACGTGTGTCTGACAGCCACCCCTTAACCTGGTACAGAGAGCGCCAGATGTTTGCGTTATTAATTCAGTTACGTACATAGATATAGAATATATATGTATGTATACGTAATTTAGCAATAGCGTTATTTGGCGAATATTGCCAAAGTTGATGAGCCTAAGTCCATTTCCGGAGACCGTGCCGTGCGGGCTATATCTTCGAATTGTTCTACTAAAGATGTACTCCTTTCCAATCTTGGCATTAAAATCTTCAAGGACGATCCTAACGTCACATCTAAGGCAGTTTTCTCAGGGATTTCGTTGATGGCATCGTATTTCTCTTTTGCGGAAACGTGAGCACAAATGAAGCTGATGTAATGCAATTTAGCTTTCATGCGGATGCTTATTACTCGGTAAGCTCAATACTTTCTCCCCTTCGCCTACGTCTGACAGCAAAGCACCATCCAAACAGCCACTGCCTCTGGTAGTAGTCACCATAGTAGTAATCATATGTTCTTGTTATCCGGACTCGTACTTCCTAAAGAGCGGTTATATCATCTTTGTAGCATCCCAAGATCTCTGCTAGTTCGTTAGTGACACGCAGTCTGTTCAGAGTACGAACATTCCACGTGCAAACATTCCTTAACACATTTGGTGGGGTCTGCAAATCGGACTTTTATGCTAACTGCCTCCAGTTGCGCACTCCAAGTTGGTTGAGGTCCCCTTCTACTTGTGCGCGCCACCTTAGGCGAGGTTTTCCTCTACTGCATTGGTTAGATTCGAAGACTCTATCTCTTAGTGTCCATTCGCTTTTCTTTTCTTGAAGATCGGGCAAACGATGCTGAGATTCCATTCATCGGTCATACACTCATCTGACCAAATCTTAGAAATGAGTTGGAATACGCTCTCTACCAGGTCATTTACAGTTGCTTTAAATATCTCCGCCGGAAGGCCGTCGGGTCCAGCAGTTTAGATATTGATATCCGCACTTCGTTTTGTTCATCGTTTAGGTTGAATGTTTCGTTCTGCCTGACAGCGTTGGTCTTCGTCGCCGTTATACAGTCTGCAGACAGTTTTTCCAAATTCACAGCACCGACTGTGAATCTACTACGAGGTTTCCTTCTTCATCTCTACAGATTTCAGTGGGGGTTCTGCTTCCTTGACACGTTCTCTTTACCTTTTGGTAAAACTTCCGTACGTTGTTCCTGGAGTATAATCTCTTAATATCCTCGACCGCGCGCTTCTCATGCTCTTTCTTTTTCTTTTGGAGAAATCAGTGTTCTTTCCGTCTCTTTTCTTCCTTTTCTTTTGCTGCATGCACTTGCCGGCATTTTTCGTCAAACCAGGAGTTTCGGGGTGACGGTAGTGTGAAACCCAGCACATCAGTTTCTGATGGCCTGTTGGCAGCGTTGCCGCTGGTCTTCGACATTTGATGCTGGTGGCATAGGACTTGTTGAGAAATTTTGGGATACGCGTTCGGCGAAGATTCTGGCAGTCTCTTGCAATTGCACCCTGTCGACGTTGTATCTTCTCACAGTAATTCTTTTTTGTTGTGGTGCTTGGGATATCCGCATTCGTACCTTGGCTGCAACAAAGTAATGATCCGAGTCTATGTTGGCAGCTGGGAAGGTTCGGACATCCAGAACACTGGAGGCATGTCTTGCGTCGATCGCAATGTGATTAATTTGATTGACCGTTTGATGATCAGGAGATCGCCATGTCCCCTTATGAATATTGAGATGAGGAAACTGCATTCTGCGAAGTCTGCGAAGTCAATTAGCCTAAGTCCGTTTTTGGACGTGTTGTCATATAGGCTGTCCTTTCCTATTTTGGCGTTAAAATCACCCAGCACGATCTTAACGTAATATTTAGGACATTTCTAATATATTTTGTCGAGGAGCTCGTAGAAACATTCTTTGGTGGCGTCGTCCTTGTCTTTTGTAGGGGCATGAGCGCATAACAGGCGAATATTGGCGAATTTAGCCTTGATGCGGATTGTCATAAGACGTTCGCTTACGTGTCGGAAGCTTAAGACTTTTTACCTAAGTCTACCGCCTACGACATCCACATCCGAATAAGCGCTGCTTCTGCTCCCTGTAGCAATTTCCGTAGTAGATGTCACAGTTTTTCATCATCCTTATGCCCGGCCCATCCTATCGTACTTCCTGGATGGCGGTTAGGTCTGCTTTATAGCAATTCAGGGCCTCTGTTAGTTGTTCGGCTGCACGTGGCCTGTTAAGGGTGCGAACATTCCACGTGCAGAACCGAAAGTCATTGTCCTTATTCAGTTTGCCAGAGTTGTCAACAGTGAAATTATCCGTATCCGAGGCTCTGGTTGGTTCGGAACAAAAGTTGTCATCCCGCGCACCACCCTCAACCTGGAGGGTCAGGTTAATTTGTACATACTACGACTTTCCATGATATGCAAGTTCAAACGATATTACCAGCATGATGCTCTATTGTTATTTATTAAATTGCGAGGGGCCACAGATGGTAGATGTCAGACACAATGATCGAAAATGTTTGCAAGCATAACAAAAACATTCTATGTGTAATATTAAAAAAAAAAACTTTATCTAGAAAGAAAAAAGTAAATTACATAGTAACTTTGTTCCTTTTTTTTTGTAGGTCCTCTGTTTAAAAGGAAAGTATCCACCTCAGTTAATAGAACTTTGGAATCTTTACGAACAGAATTATGGATCCGAAAATGACCACCCAGGAATGTTCCAGCAGAAACAGTTATATGTGGCTTTGGAAATAGCGTATGGTGGCAAGGATTTGGAAAGATTTGTTTTTCGGAATTCAGAACAAGCTTATGCAGCATTTCTACAGGTCAGTTATAAAATAAGATTGTTATGTATTAAATATTTTTTTCTTATTTCATCATATTATTTTTTTTTATCTATCATACAATGTCGAGAAAAAAAAACGTATAAGTTATATCTGAAAATGAAATTATACGGTAATGCGTACTTACTTACTTAAGGTGGCGCTACAGCCCAACAAACGTCTCCAGTCAGCTCGATCTCCAGCCATCGCACGTTAAAGGCCTCATCTAACAGGACGCGTTTTGCCAACGCACGTTGTATTGTTTTGCCTATGTCACACAGAGCGGGTTTTCAACTTTTCGTTTGATTCACCGCGACGTTGAATCGCGGTGTTGTGTGAACTTACAGATTATCATCATACAGTTTTGACGCGGCCTGCCAAAAAGTGATGTGGCTTATTTTTTGTCAAATGTCAAATGGAAAAATTATTCGAATGTGTGCGGAACCACCCATGTCTGTATGACACAGGTGATGAAAACTTCAAGGAAGGGTGAGATATGGGAGGCAATTAAGATTTTGTGAAAGAATGAGAATCTAGATCACGATATTTATACATAGTACTGAATGCCCCGTCAAAATAATCTTACCAACGCGTAAAATAATCTCATTGTGGCGTTAAAAACGCGCTCTGTTTAACAAGGCCTTAAGTTGTTTGAGGTCCCCTTCGGCACCTGCGTTGCGTTCTTCATTAACTACGCCGTTCGTCGGGGGTGGATTCGAAGACAGTTATAAATTTGAGGTAGTTGAAGACTTTGTCTACCTAGGCTCGGCTATAAATTTAAACAACGACATCAGCGCTAAGATCAGAATAACTCTTGGCAATCGTTGTTTCTTTGGGCTAAGAAGGCAATTGAGTACCAAAGCCTTCTCTTGAAAAACTAAAGTGACCCTTTATAAGACCTTAATCGTCCCAGCCCTGCTCTACGGCGCAGAGGCAAGGACTGTCAAAAGCGGATGAGATTGTTCTCGGCTGTTTCGAGAGGAAAATTCTGCTGGTGATTTTTGGTCCCGTCTGCCTACACGGTGAATTGGGGAGGAGATACAATGACGAACTGTACGGGTTGTGCAGCGACATCGACTTAACCAAAAGAGTGAAGCTGCAACGACTGAGGTGGCTGGGCTATGTAGAGCGGATGGACACCAATGCTCAGGTTCGGAAGGAACCCACACAGGGACAGCCCATTAGAGGAAGATCGCGACTCAGATGGTGCACGCAAGTGAAAGGAACTTTAACCAACTTGGTGTGCGAAACTGAAGGCAGCTGGCTGGAGACGCTTACAGTGATTATGTTTCATTATTGTACAAGTTTTAAAAAAATATAAGAAAGTGGCCACACTTCTCTACGTGCTCCCACTCCTCTACTAGAAGGTGCTATATTCATTAAGATGTAGCGGACTTCTCACTATCAGTTTACGGACGGTCAGCGAAATAGACAAAATGAATAACGACTTAGAACAATCTATATTAATACTTTATTATTAAAACTGTTTTAAACAGCAACTTGAAAGCGCAGTAGGCGATCTGCCGAAAAATGAACTTCAATAATCTTTTCTATACGTCGTTACGTCTCGACTGTCGTTCTCTACCGAAGTTAGTAAAGGTGTTGTTTTCATTCGCTTTTCCTCCACTGTTGCTGCCCTTCCTAGATGGTTGCCACAATGATGCTGATACTCCAGACTCAATTGACATTATAGATGCCCTGGAGAGTCTCAATCTTTCTCAAAAACATATAAAATTAATTTTGAACGATTTATACTCCTTCTCTCTCGCTCTTACTCTTGTTTTTTGTTTCGTGGATCAACACTATAGCCTTTTTTTTTATTTTTAGGTTACCCTGAGCCTGGCTGTAGCAGAAAAATGCTTGGAATTCGAACACCGCGATCTACATTGTGGTAATATGTTAATACAATCAACTGATGAAAAACATGTTGAATTCACATTAAGTAACAATAAAGTAAAAATCCCAACGAGCGGGATCAAAGTTACTATTATTGATTATACATTATCAAGGATTTTACTGGAAAAGTGTTGTTATTATAACGATCTTTCCGAAGATGACGAATTATTTTCCGCAAAAGGTGACCCTCAATACGACGTTTATCGTTCAATGAGAAAAGCGCTAGAGTAAGTTTAAAAATCTTTGGTAAATAATTAAAAATAAAACAACCTTCCTCCCAAAAATCACATATTCCTTCTAGTGGTTCCTATACCTATAATAGAAAAAAAAAGTAGAATAGTAGCACGGATATAAGGCAAGAAAATATTTTAAAAAATATCTACGTACTTATGTACATATCTATTATATGTATGTGTAATTTATTAAAAAATCAGTCAACTCAGATGTGTATGTTAAAAGGAACAAAGTACACCTTGCTCGCAGAGCAACCCCTAAAGCAGTTGGCCTTTGGTATGGAACCACTTCGAATCTTTTATGATACTACAGATGTCGTTGAACGGTGTGTCGCTTAGTTCTTCGATATCCTTTAAGAAAAGTCTTTTAAGGTACTTTTGTGTGATGTGGCAAATGTCCGAGCATTGGCTAAGAAAATGAGTTGTGTTCTCATTGACTTCCTCGTCTCCGCAGCCCCTGCAAAGGTCATCCTCACTTAGCTTTAGCTTTTTTATACAGTAGTGCAGAATAGTATGCCATGTAACCAGTCGTTCGAATGTGGATAGGATTTTCCTCTTCTGTATCAGGGTATTGTCTCTGGTCTTGTCGTATCATACATTCACCGAACTTTTCTTGTTAGGTTACAAGTGCTCAAAGAGCTCCAGCGGCTGACAGCACTTCATAAGCTTCGATGTTGACAATGATAGTATGTATGGTCCGGAAGTTTAACTAAATAGGCTTAGTTTGTGAGAAAAATTCCTACACCTACGATACTGTCCATCTTGGATCCATTGGTGTAGATTTCCGTGCTTGGCATTGTGCCATTTACCCAACACTTTTTTGCTTGGAAGAGAACAGGAGTATTCAGTGATTACTGCATTGGCTAAGTATAGTCCTGGTCACATGAACTGTAACAAGAGTTTTTTATCGAAATTTTAGGTTTCTGAACTTATATATATCCAGCGCAGAGCAAGAAGCTCTCAGGTTCGCTTTACGCAACTGATGTTATTGTTACGTGGCTTAGCGTCATCTACCGATTACTTCAGTAAAATAATTAAAAACTGTTATTAAGTTCAATTAATACGACTGTATATAAACAGTGTTTAAATTTAACCCGACTTTCGCAAAAATCAATTTTGTTGTCAACCATATTATAAGTTCACATACATCGAGTAATTGGCTCATTCATCCCGTGATTCGTTCTATGCTTATCAGGCAAAAACGAATTTCTTTCTCTAAGAGGCCTTTGGGGATTTATTA
Source organism: Matsumyia berberina (assembly GCA_917880715.2). Lineage (NCBI taxonomy): Eukaryota > Metazoa > Arthropoda > Insecta > Diptera > Syrphidae > Matsumyia > Matsumyia berberina. Next base: position 95,729,494 of record OU862870.1, read on the forward strand.
AATCTAAGCGAACAAATTAGTAGTTATAATAATTTAAAAAAACATGTTTTAAATGGTTACCAAGGATGAAATCCTGCCAGAAATACTTAAGACTTTGGATGTCGAGGGAGTGAAGTGGCCTTCCAGAACTGTGTCGAGTCCAGGTTGGGCGATAAGCAGTGCGGGTTTCGTGCAGGTACAAACACTACTAGAGCTATTCACTCTCAGAATGGTACTTGAGAAGGCCTGGGAGTATGCCTAACCTATCTACAGTTGTTTTGTGGATTTGGAGAAAGCATATGATCGGGTCCCTCGAGGTAAACTCTGGAGTGTATTGCAGGAGTACGGAATTGACGGTTCTCTTCTAAGGGCCATTCAATAACTGTAAGAGCTGTGTTCGGGCGAACGGCGTTAGGCCGACACCTTTCACTATGGGCGTTGGACCTCGCCAGGGGTGCGTTCTGTCACCTCTCCTTTTCATAGTGTATATGGATTGGATGTTACAGCGCAGCCGTGGTGAAGAACGGTTTGAATTGGGAGACTTAAGGATAAGTCATCTGCTTTTCGCTGATGACTTGGTCATCCTTACGTCCACCCAGACCGCCGAACTTCAGCGCGCACTAAATAGGCTCGTCGCTGTCTGTGTTGAAGCTGGGATGAAGGTAAACATGAACAAATCAGAGGTTGAAACAAGTAGAGAAGTATCTCGCGGTCCTATTCAAGAGTGATGGTAAGAGCAATACTGAGTTTTCCTGTAGGATTGGTCAGGCTGGAGTGATTTTGAGAAAGCATGGTCGATCTGTTATCAGGAGGGCCGAACTTGGCATCGAAGCTAAGTTGTCGGTCTTAAATTCGGTGTTTGTTCCGACCCTCACCTATGGTTATGAGGTTTGGTTAATGATCGAAAGAATAAGATCGCGCATACAAGCTGCCAAAATGAGATTTCTTCTTTGTATTGCTGGGATGACTCGTCGAGATCGAGTTAGGAACACCAGCACTCAATGTCGAGCAGCTTCTTCTTCGTACGGAGAGTTCCATACGTCGATGGTTTGGAGACGTTAAACGCATGTCCAGCCAGGAAAAACACCAAACATTTTTCGCGCCACCACCTCTCGTCGGGGAATGACAAGCCTCCGAGAGTATAACTTGTCATGAAAGAGCTTATCACCTCGCCGTTCGGAGTCGGCAATAAATTGTAGGTCCCTTCCATTCATGCGAAAAATGTAACACGCACAGCATGAATGGTTGCGAGAAGCTAGGCCTTGGCTCATCCCGAGCTGTCGCGCCAGCTATTTATTTATTTTTTATAACCCGCGACCCTCATAGTGGATAAGCGGGCGATTGGAAAATGGTGATGATGATGACCAAAAAACGGTTTTCTAAATAATAAGAACAAAAAGAATAGAAGTAAAACAGAAAAAAATCTTAATCTAGTGTATTATGGAACTGGGAAATACAATTAGTACTTCGTTGGTCCACACCGATTTTTATAACAGCCTTAAGTCTCTTGTGCATTGATTCCACAAGGGTTATTAAGTACTTCTCAGATAATTAATTGTCCCAAACTTTTTTGATCACGATCTTTCATTTGTTTTTATTGCCAGTTTTCTCTTTTACTATTGGTGTTAATTTGGTACCATACATTCTCTATGGGATTAAAATTCCATTCCATTACATTTCGTAAATCTCATGATATAAAAAGAATTGCCTTTTTAAGGTGGTGCTACAGTCCGGGGTGGACTTAAACTAACAAGCGTCACACTTCACCAGCAAGCTCGACCTTTAAACAGCTGCTTCCAGATTCGCACACCAAGATGGTTAAGGTCCCCTTCCAGTTGCGTGTGCCACCTGAGTCGCGGTCTTCCTCTACTGCGCCGTCCCTCGGGTGTGGATTCGAAGATTTTCGGTGCCGGAGTATTGGTGTCCATCCGCTCTACATGACCCAGCCACCTCAGTCGTTGGAGCTCACTCTTCTGGCTAAATGGATGTCGGTGTACAGCCCTTACAGTTCGTCATTGTATCTCCTCCTCCATTCACCGTCTATGTAGACGGGACCATAATTACCCGAAGAATTTTTCTCTTGAAACAGCCAACAGCAACCTCATCCGCTTTTAACAGAGTCCATGCCTCTGCGCCGTAGAACAGGACTGGGATGATTAAGATATTATAATTTTAAAGGGTCACTTTACTTTTTCGAGAGAGGGCTTTGCTACTCAATTGCCTTCTTAGAAGCAGCGATTAGCAGGAATTATTCATCGTTTGTTCTCAGCGCTGATGTCGCTGTCTGATTTTATAGCGGAGCCTAGGTAGACAAAGTCCTCAACTACGTCAAAGTTATAACTGTCCATAGTGACGTTCTGTCCGAGACGTCGATATTGAGTGTCCTTTCTTGTTGACAGCATATACTTTGTCTTGCCCTCATTGACCGCTAAACCCATCTTCGCCGCCTCCGTTTCAATGTTCACGAACGCACCAGCGACATCACGCTGCGTTCTTCCGATTATGTATGTCAATATCGACATGTGGTTTATAAGTTAACAATCCGTACATTTCAACTGATCGCAAAGAAGCTTCACTCTTGATGCGTGTACTAAGCTACACGCATCTCCTTCTTCTATTCTGAATCAGCATTGTATAATGGTCAGCACATGTTGCAGATTTGATAAGAGATGGGTATGACATACATACTGATTATGTTTTCTAAAAAGAATCAGATTATTGTTATACCAGCGAACACCAAAATATTGTTGAGCTATTTTCTGTTGCACGAAGATAGTCAAAAAATGCTCGTAACATTATTATTCATCTTATTTGTATCGTGCTATGTTTGTTTGTTACGACTGCGTTAAAGATTCAATTCCCAGTTGGTATTGCTGAAATTATTTTCACTTTTTGTATTTTTAGCAAGTTTCATTCAAAGTAAAAATTACATGTCATAGCGTTTTTTTTTTTTTTTTTGATTTCGCATATACCTTGTATTACTGATTATATGTCAACATTTACTTTATTACATTATTCATTTCGTTCGTTACATTTTTATGATAAAATTTGTCTTTTCTTTTCAGCAATAACTGGGAAAAACATGATCCTCAAACAAACCTAATGTGGCTGCACTACCTGTTGACTAAATTAAAAAATGGAGTCAAATATAAGAATACCAGGTCAAAACAGCACATTCTTTATTTAGAGCGGATGAATGCAATTCAAGATACCATACTAAGTTACAGTAGTACTTTTGAATTGGCCAGTAAACTATACAAATAACTTCATGTGCAAATATACACTCTTCGAATATTGTTACTTGTTTGTTTGTTTTTTTTTTTGTACTTTTGCTTTCTTGTTTATTAAAAACAAACTCAGCCGTCAGTATCAATATTTTGCGATAAGTGTTCATAGATACTTAGACTTACGTCCGTATTATTCTCTCGGCCTAAAAAATGGTTTAATTTGGACCGTACATCAAATCTATTTAGGCCACGAAAAATTTGGATTCCGTATTAGTCACTCGGTTTAAAGTTTAAAACACCGTTTTCTAAACCTGTTGCCCAATAAACCACCTCGATTTAACACTCCTAAGTATTATGGGTAGCGAGTCGAACGAAAAAGTTGTCGAATGTGATTATTTCGTATTACTGTACAAAATATGTATTACTTATCATGTTTAATTTATATATCTTTGTTTAAAACCGAAGAAAGATTAATTTCCATAATATTCACTCCTTTTGCTATCAGGGGCCCTACAATGTAGTCTGTATTCCGATTCTAAAATCGAATGCATTCGAAAGTAATTTCCGAGTCTAATTTAGAACGGTACTCTCTACAACTTTCGAAGCGAATGCTTGTTTTGCCAAACAACGATTGAGAATATCTGAATTTCTTTTCGAGTCTCGTTATTTAAACTGTTATGTTGAAAGTTATTCACACGAAAATTATTCTTCTGTGCATTTTTAAATTAAATAACGTCGAATGTTTATTGTTCTTAACGATTGAAGATATGACAAATAAGTCCAGAATTGTTTGGAAATGCCTTTATATGTATGTATGTAGGTACAACCTTAATAAACTGTTCAGGGACAAAAGAGTTACCCTCTTCAGGATACCCGACGCATATCGGAATTAAGGGTAACGTATCACTAGACAGCCTAACCAGGCAGGGGCAGCTGAACCCTTCTTTGGCCTTCATGGATCCATTCTGAAATCCTACATGCGTGTACCTGTTGAAAAGTCAGAAAATGTTTTTGGTTATGTATTATTCGCTTCCCTAAACCACCCCGAATCCAGTATGAATTGTAGAATGCCCTGCGTCGCTAAAGAAGTAAGCGCCTAGGGTCATTTTGCTGGTTCGACTGAGGCTTAAGCAGTCACAGAGAAAGTGCGTCGTGCCCTCCTCCGCGTCTATATCGCCACATCCTCTGCAGAAGTCAGTCGTGCTTGCGCGCATCCTCCTTATATGGGCCAGTAAGTTGTGACCTAAGGATGCTGATCACTATTGCTTAGTGCGATATGTTTAACGTAAATATTTTTTTACGGCAACTTTCCAGAAGTCTAAGTGCATCTTTTATAGGGGTCAAAACCGAGTGATAGACAATTATTTGGTTCAGTTCTGATCCCTTTATTGCCAATTCATCGGTCTTTTCATTGCTATCAATGCTTTAGGATTTTTACTAATTTCTTTACTAATTTCGATTTAAGCATTGTGGATGACACGGCTTTGACGGCGGCCTGGCTACCGATCTTGTTTCTTTTCGAGGTTATTGAGGATAGTTATCTTGAGTACTCCGTTATCGCTAGAACTTCTGCTTGGAGCACACTGACGTAGTTTGGTAGCTTTATCGACCTGCCAATGGCGAGATCCTCTAGGTAGATTCCCTTAAGGAATAATTCAGGTAAGTAGAGAAATAGGGCAGGACCAGAACCTGGAATAACATCCAAGGTCTGAAGCAAGCCAAGCTATTCCTAGGGAACTCTAACCGGAAAACTTTCAAAGCGTGTAAGCAGCAGCAAAGCAGCTTAAGTATGAACAACCTACCCACGCTACCAGGATCCCTATCGCGGCACTTCAGACTTAAAGGACTCATCAGCGTCTGGGGTTAGTACAAAAAGACTTATGCAGATCTTCTAACGAGACCAGAGAGACTCCTAAACAAATGCTGGAATCTTGTGGGGTCATAACGCACAAAAGAATGAAACATCTAGGTCATTTCCAAATATCAAGTAGCCATGGACCCGTTTCACGTTCTTAGATTTCTTAGAGAAAGTGGACTGGAGAGCACCTTTTCCAGGTGGTATATTCTGACCAAGACTAAGTAAGAGTGGATGGCTCATAAATATAAATCTATAAGGAATTATAGCGCGAGAGGAACTCTGGCGATGGAACTCATTTTGATTGACATTGGAGCGGGCGTAACGAACAAGTTCCCAAAAATTAAATACTTGATGTTTCAAGGTGCGAAGCGAGTAATATGTTAAAAAGCTAGTAGCGACACTGCTGCTCAGATATATTGTCGTACAAGTTCAGTACCTGCATGTTCATACATTTGAATCGAATATCAAATAAAAAACAGTATTGTCACCTATGTTCTGCTCTTCACGTGAAAGTGGATTGAAATCGAATTTCAATTCCACTCGAAATGAAATTAGATGATCTGGATTCCGAGTGAATTCGAATTTTTTGAATCCACTTCGAATTCTTGTTTCTGTCAAAATCGGCTGTAAATTTAAAATCATTTCATTTCGAGTGAATTGCAGAACACCAAATTATTCACTTTCGAACATAAAATCCACAATTCGTAATTTCGTTCGGATTGCAAAACACCTAATTTTACTTTTTGTGGTTGAATTCACAAAAAGTGGAATGCAGAACATGGGTGTGTATATGGCAAGTGATTTTCGACAGATTGGATCAACCCGAATAAATACACATGGACCACCTGACATGTTTTCATTATCCTGCCGTCGTTTTTGCGAAACTGTCTCTAAAATTTCTGGGTTAAGGCTCCGCCAAACAGTTTTTTAAACACCACGATGAACTTATTTTACCCCGCTGCTTAAGGCCTGTAGCGGTAGCGGTACCAGCGTCTGTGTCGCAAGCTGTCTCTGATCTCTTTGAAAACGATTACAATAATCAAATCAAACAATGAGCAACTTCCCGTCCAAATTGTTTTCACAAATAAAAACCCGAAAACTGCCTGGATACAAATTTGACAAGTGCCTTCATTGTGTTCAAAACAGCTACAAGCATTCGACAGCGACACACGACACAGCTACAGTTACAAATGCACATTCTGATCAGGGCCCAAATCGTCTTTTCCGTGATAGCATAACTCGTCACTTAAAAACGAGGAGATTTGGCCCCAGAATGCTCGTATTTACGCGACGAATTGTAAGATCACCGAAGAGACGATTTGGCCCCAGGTCTTTATAAGTTGCCTCTCGAATTACGGCGTAGGAAATGTCCGTTTTCAAACGGAATATAGAGTAGGGGCTCGGATGCAAATTAGCACATATACCCAAAGTCGTCCGAATAGGTAAGGACATCTACTTACATATAAGCCATCCTCCATTACGCGTCTTTGCGCCCAATATAGTTGCGTTGACGATTAATCTTAACGAATGCCTAATTCAACGTTTAAAATTATCCAAGAACTGCACATAGAAACTTGTCTACTATGTATTAGAATATCCATTCTTTTACCTATTAATTTTATACAAAAAAAAAAACAAGTTTTCAAACTATTGGTTATTTGCAGTCATATTTTAGTCAAGATAAATTTGGTATTAGAACAAGTTTTTAATACGTTTGATTGACTTTAATACTGGGTGCAACACCTTATAATTTAAGCAAGAAATGAAAACTACAAAATATAAAATCATATGCAACATTGAAAGTCAGCAGTTGATACAAAATATTTAATTATGTAAATGATGTTTTTTTTTTCACCTAAAATTCGCAATAAATATTATTAATTTACCTTTGTTCAAACATACAAAATAATCATATATTAAATGTACCAAACAGATGCCGCGTATTTATATAACTAAATATATAAAAGCCACGTTAATTCCTTAATTCAAATTATCAACTAGTCCTTACGATTCTTCAAATTTGGAGATCGTGATATTGAACGGGCACCATTGCCACGACGAGAAATCGAACTGCTTCTTTTTGATTCAATACTCTCGGCTCTGTTTCGGCTATGACCACGCTTTGGCGAACAATCTGGGTCGTAATGACGCTTGGGCGATCTCGCGACGCCATTGTGGCCTTCATCATTATGCCTTGAACCGGCATGTTCAGAATCATTTTCTAAAGACCCTCGGTTATTGTGTGATTTGCGTCCATCGCGGTATTCCTTCTTGGGTGAAGGTGATGTCGATTTGCTTCGCGTATGTGACCGCGAACCTGTGTGGGATCTCGTTCTTTGATCTCGAGAATAACTCCGTGACCGGCTCTTTGATCGACTTCTATAAAAAAAAAAAAACAGAAAATTATTTATTATATTTTAGTTTAAAAAAGAAAAAATTTTATTGAGAAATCTATAGCTAGCACAGTAAACTTTTCCACACAAAGCAACAACAAAACAAAAAGTGAAAATAACAAGTTGAAGTATCTGATATATAGATGGCTTTAACCTTTTGTATAACAAATTTTATTTTCACTTGTGGCAGACAGCATACATTTTCGTATATGTTATAGCTTCTGTCACAACCAACTACAGTAAAAATAAAGTGAGTATGTGATGGTTCAAGGTGAAAGATTGAACTGTTTTACGATTATACACGAAAGTTGCGGTCAACTCAACTTTCACCAGATCTCCTGGTTCGGTAATTATTTAAGACTTGTCTATAATAAAAGAATGTTGATTTGTACTACAGTACATATAGCCTTAGAAGGCTATCTATAATTTTAAATCTAATCAAGTACGGAAGTATACCCAAAAGTACAAAAAAAAAAAAAGATTTAAACCAGAAACATCGTCACTTGGGAAACGAATATCAAGGTAGGTGATGGCAACAAAGGGTTTAAACATGTTATCCGAAAGCATGGACTAGGCAACCGCAAGGAGAATGGCGAACGAGTTATAGATTAAAATTGTTCACTTTGCCATCTTAAACGCAGTTTAATTTTTATGCTTAAGCTAAATGATCCTTTTCTAAAATGCATTTGAGTTGAAAATTTCGTCGTTTCTTTTCTTTTTTTTTTTTTTTTTTTTGTGTTTGTGTTTTGTGTGTTCCATTATATTGCTCTCCTCAAAAATAAATATATGTATTTAGTAGTGCAAGCTAAAAGCTCACATTGCTGCTAATCCAGCAGGTAAGAGAAGCGAACTAGAGTCCCTGTATCGCATGTACATAGAAGTGCAGCTTAGCGTGGACGAGACAATTGCAATTAAATCAACGAATTTGCCTTCCCATCAATAAGCAGCACTAGCAAAACCGTCCACTGAAGCACTAAAAAGCTTAAAGGGGGACAAATCTCCAGACAACACCCGGCGAAAGGCCTACATGGTTCTCTACTAGTTTCGGATGAGGACGAATTGGAACAATGAGTTCGCAAGTGATATACACCCAAATCAGGTCAAGCCGAGAGGTCTCTCGATGAGTAAAAGAAAGAAGGTTGGCCATAGGCTTGAGAAGTATTTGCGTGGTGCCTGAAGAAGTTACGGTAATAAGTAAAACAGTTATTGAGCGAATAAATAAACTGAAAAATATATTTGATGTCGAACAAGTCGTTTTCCGGACTTAAAAATCATAGCAATATTTCCATCAGAAATTTATTCACGGTAACTCTTTCTTCAACGGAATTATTCGTTCTCTTTCGACAATTATTCACGACACCTACATATATTTTGCAAATGAGAAACATTATTCTCGGAGTAATTATCCCGACCGAGTTTGAAACCGAGAACAATGAAGAGCAAACTTCCGTCACAAAGACGACGGCATCGCGAATGCATGAAACTAAGGACAATTGATTTGTTGGCTTACTACTTTTAGAAATTATCAAATTCCTTATGTTGGCCCATAAAAAGGCTCGTGGCACAAGTTTTTTAGACAACTTCGACAAACATATGTTCCATATTCGGCTTTTAAAAAATAAACGTTACAACTCTTTTCACCAGCATAATTTCCGCATCTCGAGAATCATTGGAAATACTGAGAAAGTTTGACGTCGGACCCATTAAAGATTGAAGACTAGCAATGCTCAAAAAACCATCACTGAAGGCGCCTCCTTTTGATGTGCTTCTTTTTTCTAGCATGCCGGGAAGATCATTCAGCAGAAAAATAGTTTGTGAACTGGATTTGCTGACAGATTATTTTTAAATCAGCTACAGACCATGTTAAAAAAAAAACTGACGACTAAGATTCAGCACTAACACCCTAAATCGTCTAAATAAAAAAAAAACCATTTGGTACTAACTTAAAAACAAAATGTAATGTGCCGATAACAAATGCAGTTAAGTGTCGATGTCAAAGTCATCGATAGTGGCCCTTGAAACATCGATGATTCGCGTGTTCGATACCATCCCCAAAATTTGGCATAAACCTCCATTTGTCAAGGATTATGAGATAGCACACACCGACAAAGCTTTTCTTTATATATACATATGCATGTGCGGAATATAAAATTCATATATTGAGATTGTGTGCAATATTGGTCTTGAAGTTTACTCGGAACTCCATACGTGTATACATATTAACCACAAAATACTTTTACTTACCGGTGCCTGCGTCCATAACGACGGCAATCCCGAGCGTAGTGACCACGTCCGCCACATTCATAGCATTTATCGTCTGGATGGAATGGTCTTCCTCCACTTTTAGACCCTCTTCTATCATTTCTTCCGCCAGCATATCTGCCAGTAGATAACTCCACGCGAGCCCGGCGTCCGCAAACGGTTCTACCGTCTAAGCCACGAACGGCATCAGCTGCATCCCTCGCATCTTCAAACTCTACGAATGCAAAACCTGGAGGATTTCTAGCAATCCAAACACTTCGTAGGGTGCCGTAAGAGCTAAACGCGTATTCCAATTCATTTTTTCTGGCGTTATTTCCCAAATCACCTACATAAACCTTACGATCACTAGGATATCTTGACATTCTTTTAGACTGTAAAATCAATAATGTTAATTTTTTGGTGTAAATACTTTCCCTAATAGGACAGAATTGTTTAAAAAGAATTTCACTTTAAAATTATTACCATATTCTTAGCTTTAGTTCAATTTATTTTCAGAAATATAAAAACTTCAAGAAAATACCACCAATTATGCGAAAAACATGCTTTCAAACTAACACAAAACAAAGCGCAAAGGCCGCCGGGGTATATATACTAATCGCGACATTATACCAGTGTAGTTGTCATTAAGTCAGATGTGCTGGGTTTGTCATTGCCATACCAAAATTACATATTTAAAAACAATTACACTGCATAATTGACGATATGATAGGGAGGTGTTGGAATATTACTTCTGCATCATAACGAAACAATTCGGTTTGTTAAAAAATGTTTATTAAACCTGTTAATTAATATATTGTAAATGAACTTTCAATATTGAGTCAGCAGCCAAGCCCAGGGAAGGAGCCACAAAATACCAATTTTCGCTAAGCAGCGAAATCAGTGTTCATGTCTATGCTTGTTTATACCTAACAATCATCGAAAATTAACATTTCTTAAATATTTTAAAAAGCAAAATGTGCTGAAACGAAATGTTTCTTATTTCATGGACGAAGAATACAGTTGGGGTTGTAAAAAGCAAAGTTACTTCCTCACAGTAACGAGGAAATAACAAAGCACGTTAAGGTCAATTCACAATGTCACATTCGGGTGATCGCGATTTAATGGGCTTTGGTTCACTTTGCAATAACCTTACGATTACTTACTGCAGCATAAATTTCGGATGCGGATAAAAAAAATGTCGCGACCAGAACCACCATTCTGAGGAAGTTTATACATTTAAAAGCTACAATTGCAACAGTAGAAACAACAAGCGCAGAGGACTAGCAGCACTGCCAGAAAACCATGTCGAATTCCGCAGCTAATGTGCTATGTTTCACGCCTCCACCTGCGAAAAACTGCTCGTTTGATGCTTAACTGGAATACGCACAAACGCAGACAAAACGATTGCCTATAAAGCGGCGCTACAAAAATGGACGAGAGCCACGCAATAGTTCTGTGAGCAAAAAAATAAAGCCCTCACACGACGGAAGCACGAGAAACCCGTTTCCGGGTTTGTGGTCGCGGAATGTTTAAAAGGTCAGAGAGGACTACGCTATCTCTACTTATTACACTGCAACAATATAGCAGTAGCACTAAGGCACTCTCTATAAATGAAGCAGCAGCGGCAGAATTACCTTAATGGAACTAACTATGGCGTCTCCAGTTCCAGTTAGATCGAACTATTAATGTGGGCTACTCGGAACTATTCGGAACTTACGGTCAATAAGGATCCGTATACTTTACCCCTCTTGTCCGAGAAGTTGACGCAGAATCTTCGAACATGGATAATTTTAACGCTGAGGATCCAAGCTAAAAAAATAATTACTATCAACATCAAATATGGACGTGGAATATTTGGACCCTAAATAGATTCAAAAATGTTTCATGGTAAACGTTCCCGCCAAACGATGTTACAATTTTGTTTATATCACAAAAATCTTGTAGTCAAAAGCCCTAGCAACTAGACCTACATGTGTACATATATGATTTTATATATGTAGAATGCATACCCCGAACCCTTGCCAACCCCTATATCAAAATGAAGACGGCAAGGCTAACCAAATGAGGATTGAAAAGCGCCCAAGTGGAGAAGAAACCCTTCATCGGGATGAAGCCGGCAAGATGAACGAGATGAAGAATGAAACATGGACGGTCTAATAGCAGACTGCACTGTGCATCTGGAAAATTAGTTTAAAAAAAACTCTAAATGGCTGGATTTGAACTGAAGACACATTTTTATGGTTTTACTCTGCTTTTTTTCTTAATCAACTCCGAAATTTTATATCTGGGTTCCGAACACTGATCAAAGCATTTTGAAACGTTCAGCATATTCAGCAGAGCAACTGAGAGAACTTCAGTAAAGTAACTGAGAAAATAGCTGTCAAAAACAGCTGTTTATTTTCCTTTGACGTGTTGAAAATTATTTTTATATTTGGATATTCTTACACCGAAAATACCGAAAATACGTCGTCGAGCGATTAGTAGTGAAAATGTCGTTGTCGACAGCTGAAATCAAAATTTCTTAGTTTATTTGCTCTATTTTCACTTTATCGCTGAGCGATAAACTACAAAATTAGAACAAAATTGAATTCAGAGCCACGTCGCTCTGTCGCTCAGAAATATCTCTCATCGCTTAGTAAGTACGTGGCCACAGCCCTACGACTCCATATGTTCTAATTATTTGCATCGCTCAGGTGCTCGTCGCTCAGACGCTCAGTGCGTGGCCCTAGCCTAACTCAAGAAATGTACATGCTAATTACAACAACTCCATAACATATAATCGCCAAAAATCCTATGTTTCCACAAAACTAAAATTCGGGATTTAGCTCAATCCTACTTAATTTTCACTAAATCCTGAGGATTTACCATACGATTTGACATCTATAAATCCCAGTTAAATCCGTAATTTAAAATAAATAACACTTAAATCCTCAGGCGAGACATTCCGACTACTCCTTTTTTGGTCAGCACACGTCGCTTTCGTGTGCTGACATAAACAAATACAAAAATCTGTCAAAAATTCTCGATGTTTTTTTTTTTTTTTGCAAAACATTGCCTTTTTTATCGCCAATATTTTCCATCTGCAATGCAAAAATTTTGCGATAATTAGATGCAATTTTCTTTGGTAGAAGAGGATCCTTTTATATCAATTAAGACTTCCACTTCATTCTTAACCTGTACATGACACGCCTATAGTAATTTTACATCATTTGTATCAATTTCTTTAAAATACTGTAGTAATACAGTCTAAACACGATTAACCGGGTTGGCTGGGACCGAGCACATCACGGACAATTCAAAATCCCGGTTAATAGATTTTTATGTATATTTAGGAAAAAAATTCTTGAGATTTTAATTTGATGTCTCTTTATTATTTTACGTCCCGGATAGTAGAGGTAATGCCGAATAAAAGAGTTTCTCAACATCATCATCATCTTTCAATGACCCGCTTGTCCACTATGAGGGTCGCGGGTTTAGGGAGCTTAAGTGTACTCTCCACATTTGCCTATCTTCCGCCATCGACTCTAACTCATCAGGAGCTATCCCCATACGGGTAGAGGTGTGATTTCGGACTTGGTCCAGCCATCTCATCCTAGGCCTGCTCAGTGGACGCCTACCAATGGCACGAATTCCATGGCACCTCTCGGAAACCGAGTTGGGGACATACGTTTGACGTGCCCAAACCATCGAAGTATGGACCTCTCCGTTCGAAGAAGTAGCTGCTCGACATTGAGTGTCTCGCGTACTCTGGTGTTCCTTACCCGATCTCGGCGAGTCACCCCAGCAATACAACGAAGAAATCTCAATTCAGCAGCTTGTATCCGCAATTTCTTCGGTCATTACCCAAACCTCACGACCATAGGTGAGGGTCGGAACAAACACTGAATTAAAGACCGACAACTTAGCTTCGTGGGAATTCAAAGATATAAACGTTTTTCTTTCTATTACGGATAATAGAGCTAAAGCCGGTTAATAGTGTTATTAATGAAAAACTAATCTGTATAGGCTAAGAAAATATTTCCATGTTAATTACACAAACAACTAAGCCTATTTAGAATGACGAAATCTGGATAACTATCCAACCTTAATTCCTTAGCCGCGATAAAAACTGTGCTCCCAATCTATTTTTTTCCCAAATGTTATCGAAATATTATAAAAGACATTACAGCCGTTATTAAAAATAACAAAAATTTATAGAAGAGGCACTTTACTTCGAACGACAAAAAGTAAAAATTAAATAAATTATATCTTATATTATTATATTTTGTTACATTGCTTTTAATCTGCTCGATATTTTCTTTTAAATAAACAAAAGAAAAAAATTAATAAATGAAGCCTAACAAATGTCATTACACAATTGGTGCCAAACAGCGATGATGAAACTGAGTTTTGGCGAAAACTCAGTTTTCCTTCCGGTGGGAAAAGGGTATAAGCCGATGTCGCTGTACTGTTCGTCATTGTATCTCCTTCCCCATTCACCGTTTATGCGGACGGACCAAAATCACACGAACAATTTTCTTCTCGAAACAGCTGAGAGCAACCTCATCCGCGTTTGACAGAGTCCATACCTCTGCGCCATAAAGCAGGACTGGAACGATTAGGGTTTTATACAGGGTCACTTTAATCATTCGAGAGAGGGACTTTCTATTCAATTTTGTTCATTTGATCTCAGCGCTGTATCATGCGCATGCAGAGCATGCTCGACATGCTAGCGCTCTGTTCAGTGCTCTGGTCTGAACTACGCCTTATAAGTAACAAGACTATTAACTCTGTTAATAGTAATGCATAATGTATACATTCATTTAGTAAACATAAAAAATAAATGGGACTCAAAATTAAATTCGGCACATTTGTATGTTCCGTATTTCTTTAAAAAAGACTCGGGGTAGGCCATTGAAATACGGTACAGAAGGACACCGTATATTATATGAATCAAGTATTTCCAGCCTATTTTCCAGTAGCTTTCTCATAAAATTCCTACATTTACCCATTTTGTTTCATTTTCTAACAAATGTGCGTAAATATAGGTATTCACCAGAAAATGGCAGCAAATCGAGCACAATGAGGGGGAGTTTGTTCAATATATATTGGCTTTTTAAAATATTTGAATTGAAAATTAATGGTAGGATAATTCGACCTTAAGCAGCATAGGGTACAACCACGCATATAGCCTTGCAAATGTATCCATAAAAGCGTTTTAAGGATATTGAAATTTGTTTGCCCGATGGTGGCGTAAAAGAAATGCACCGCATTTTTTTTAAAGAACTCTACATATTGCTGTTAAGCTAGCTTCTCAATTCGTGGTTCGGAGTCGACAATAAATTTCAGGTCCCTTCCATTCGTGCGAAAAATGTAACACGCGCAACATGAATGGTTGCGAAAATCTAGGATTTGGCTCATCCCGAGCTATCGCTATTTATTTATTATTTATTTTAACATACATATGTACATATTGCTGTAATTGCTGCAATAAATAAAAACAAAAAAGTGTCGCGGGGATAGTTGGATATATTTTTATTATCTGGGGGTCAATTCCCGATCTGTGAAGATGTGAAGTGATAAAAAATTTAGCGTTTCAGTTTTCACAGCAGTTTTGCATTTTTTCACTTCACGAGTACTAACTATGCGATTCTCAATCACATTATGATAAATGTCTGTCAGAGTGTGTACTAAAAATTACTAAATGATAAATCCTGCCATTTATGTGTCATTTTTAAAGATTTATTATTTTAGTTGTGTTCTTATGATGTCGGCTATAATTATTCCTTTAATTATTAGTAATAGACGCCGTATTGAACAAAGGTATTAATTTATATTAACTCGGTGCTTTGTTTTGAAGAAAAATAATATTTCATTTTTTTCGTAGGAATAAACTGATGGTGTTGCGGCGGTCCCTTCGTCATTAACGAGAGGTCTTACTGCATTTTATTATCTAGATAATTAAAATATCGATGAAGCTATTTACAATAAATTTTGATAGTTAAAATTGAAAGACAAACATTTTTATATGTATTAATTTCTCTGACAATATGTACATATGTTTATGTTAACGTCATTGGCCAAATTCGGTCTCTCCTCTAAATATTTAATTAAATACCCTTTTTGGGCCCCCGATGCCTTTTTCCCACGCTAATTTTCCCTTTTCATTCTTCTCTGCATAACTCTTCACAGAATAAGTTGGCTGTGATAAAAAAATTATCATGTGAAAACACTTTGACGTTTGATTTCACTTTTCACAGATCGAGAATCGGGTTAAGGGTGAAAATGTGAAAAAAAGTATCACTTCACAGCTTCACAGATTGGGAATTGACCCCCTGATCTGTGGATAAAAATTTGCATAATATATTTTTAAAACCTTATAATAAGACAATGTTTCACTAGAACAATTTTATGTTTTCTAACTATGTATGCTTATTTCCAACTTTGTGTATATAAGGAAATAGGCGACCGCGATGTTTCCCAGGTTTGTACATACGCAAATAAACCAAAATAATAAAACTTCATGTTATTTCCGAACGCACTGCTATTGAGAAGCAAATGTGACGTGAGTTTAAGATTTCGAATAATGTAAGCCGATAGCTAAACGACGAGGAATGCTCTGAAATAGGTATGTATGAATGTGAAACGTGGCATTTGAAAATTCATATATGAGCAGAGTACCGTGGTTTGGCTTGTGAGAAAGAGACAGAGGGAGGAACTATTTTTGTTTCGTCCTCATCATAATCTCGTTCAGTATAGCTGCGTTGTCCATTTCGAAATCATTTTATCATGGTTAAGTTAGGTTATATCGTATACATCAAATCATAGAATTAATTTTTAAGCTAGTGTTTTAAGCGAAAACTATTTAGTGGTTTGAAGTGCAAATTTTCACCAACCTAATTTGTAAAAACGGTGAGGTTTTATAAATTATTGTTTTTATGTAATCTCTTTATTCAGAGTTAAAAAAAAATTGTGTTCTTGGCAGCAGACCTTCGAAAAATGATAGCGCTCAATTCTCCATTAGCAAATGATTGTAAAATTGTTTATGATGAGCGTTTTTTTCTTGTTTTCGTGTTTAAGAAACCAAATTTGAAAAGAAATTATGCTTATGTGATACACGTACGTTTTTCTTAAATGCGTAGGAATTGTGAAGATAAGGCACATTCGTATATATGTATGTACATACATTTGGTTTTACACAACATTTCGGATTAATACATAGACTCTGTACACGCATATAAACAGATATGCATTGATAATACTTATATGTAATTAATTGCATATGCCCTTGGAACATGGTGATAATTTGTTGCCCAATACAATAAATATATTTTAATATTTCTCAATATGTACGCGTGTTAATGTTCTTTGTTACATATATACATATATATACATATACCTAATCTATAAAGTATAAAACATACATCTTGATTTTCATTATTTCAATATTCGTCTCTTTCGTTTTTGTTTCAGATTTTGTATTGTAAACGTAGACAGCTAGTTTGAGGTAGTTATTCTACCAGTGTAAGAAAAAAGAGTATAACTGGTTTATCAATCGAGACCAAATAAGCAACCGGCGTTTCTTCATTTTTTCCAACGACAAAAAAAAGGAAAGTAATACGATTTATAATTAGAAAGTTACGTGTCGACTTTAATTATTATTGGATTGCTTTGAAGTTTCTTTCAAAAGAAAAAAAAACTATATATACATATATATTAAAGGCATTCTAAATTCCTATATATATAACCAACACGCGAGTAGTTTCAGGAAATCCATATTTAAGCATTGCCCCAGACTTTTCAGCAAAAAACAATTAATTTAGTCACAATTACGTCAATTAAGAAAAGCCCGCAAAAAATTATGGAAGAAGATGAGAGAGGCAAATTATTTGTTGGCGGTCTGTCGTGGGAAACAACGCAGGAGAATCTATCGCGATATTTCTGTCGCTTTGGTGAAATCATTGATTGTGTTGTAATGAAAAACAATGAAAGCGGAAGGTCACGCGGATTTGGATTTGTAACCTTTGCTGACCCAGCTAATGTTAATCATGTGCTGCAAAGTGGACCCCATTCATTAGATGGCAGGACCATTGATCCGAAGCCATGCAATCCTAGGACATTGCAAAAACCTAAGAAAGGAGGCGGTTATAAAGTGTTTCTGGGTGGTCTTCCTTCGAATGTAACCGAGACGGATTTGAGGACCTTCTTCGGACGTTATGGCAAGGTGACAGAGGTGGTTATCATGTACGATCAAGAAAAGAAAAAGTCTCGTGGCTTTGGTTTCCTTTCATTTGAGGAAGAGACTTCTGTGGAGCATGTCACCAATGAACGCTACATTAACCTTAATGGCAAACAGGTAATATATTTTTTGTTTATATTTTTTACATTCACTTACACTTAATGCATACTAACGGTTGAGCAAATTCAAACTAAGTAGTTATTTAACGTCGAATGATTAAGTTTAATTTGGATATAAGTACAGCTTAAGAAAATCTCGTTAAATTAGTGAAGAAATAGCTAACTAAATTGTTTCGATGCATTTAATAAAACATCACAACACTAAACAGTTGGAAAGCAATCTAACCCCTTATCACTCACTAAATAATTGTAAGAATACGTACATATGTATGTATGTGCGCATAGAGACTTGTTTTATTATAACCTGGAATTTCATAGGTAAAATATATTTTTAACTCATCGCGAATATCAAAAAATCAGTATAAAAGACTGCATGTACATTTAAAAAAAATTAAAAAAATTAACATGCTGGGTAAAAAATGTAGGTGGGTTTTGATTTCAGGCATCAGGAAATCTAATTTGTTTAAACATGCATGAGTTTTTTTTTGTAATATTTATCCTTAGCTCAATTAAAATTTGCATTCAAAGCAAACCAATTAAATTGATATAAAGTTGCACTAACTGAGAATTGTGCTAATTGAGCAGACAACCATTTGACTACTATTCAACAGTTGGTTCGTATTATTTTGAATTTTTACTGGCAGGTTGAAACAGAATGTAGTAGTAAACTAACCCAACACTTTTCTGACTCGAATTCATATTAACCTTTAATAAAACAACACTTGAGAGTAACTCGCTGTTTCAAAAATCGAAGATTTTATGCGTAAAGCAATTTTGTGTGTAAGGAAATCGTTGTTTTGACTACACAAATAATATGTTTCCTTTTTATTACCTGGGTTCTCATCACGTAAGACGATAGTCGTCTGACGATATTGTTTCGGCGATAGTTCTTCTTCACGTAAGCAAATTATTTTGTTGGGGAAAGCGTTAGACGTAAATTTAAGAGAAATGCTTTATCATTTAAATGTTTGTGTTTAAAAGTAGGGAAAGGGAAGAAGTTCGGCGAGAATTTGGACAAATCTCCAAGATGATTTTAAGCCGTTGGTCGAAAAGAGGGAGGTGTGGAAAGTCAACCATAGCACTCTAAGCCTGCGACCCGCATGGTGGACCATTAACAATCCGAGTCAGCATGATGACCCATGATGCGTGATGAGAGCCCTGTATAATTGTCTACAAACAAAAGATATTGTTATAAACTTCTACAAATCGAATTCTATTTGTTCAATTTGCAAAAAACAAAACATCTGTAAATAATTCGAAAAAATTCACGTTTTCCTTGAGATTGTAGTAATGTGGTAATCATATGCATTAATTTTAAATACTTGCAAGGTTAAAGGTGTCTATATACAGTCAAACCAGCGTAAATTGACAACCTGCAGTGAAAGGTATTCTTTTGGAACGAGCGTTTCGTTATTTTATTGCTGTATTTACGTTTTTTTTTTTTTTTTTTCAAAGGTTTTCAGAACGTATGAAACCGCGACCGGAGAGATGTTGGCACACATTGCGCTTGGCCACCTTTCGCATGTTTTTTTTAATACGAGAGATGCGATTTGAGGAACATTCGTTAGGCAGTTTTCTTTATGTGGTTAAATATAGGCCAAATTAACAAGTTTCACTGTAGTCAAATATTTCATTGCGGACATATTGTGTCAAAAATACCACTTGTTGCGAAATTCCAACGAAGTTGCCGTTTTTGGCAACGTGCGGCATTTCCTTAGCAACGTTGGTTTTTTTTTTATTCCTTTTTTCGGACTTCTCCCAATTTTCCGTTTTCTAATTATATTTTTCGTTATAAAATTGACATTTTGGTATTTTCTAAAATGATTTTGACATTGAACAATGAAAATCGGTTCATGTATACACAATTTTCCCCGCATTATTCATCCAGTGTGCGATTGAAGTAGAAGATACCCCGATCTTAACCCGGTGGAAAATTGATCCAGTTTGCGCTGGCCCACATTGAAATATCGCGTGATTTAGCTGTTCACTGTCAGATGTTATTTTTAGTGTTCTGTACCTTATAATTAAAAACCGAACGCGTTGAAGTCCGTCAATTACTTTTTTTTTTATATAAATACAAGGTCTCCAGCAGTGTTGGCAGACGATAGAAACAATATTTCCCAAAAAAATATTGGAAAAAACTACGAAAAAACGTGAGAAGTTTTTATTTCTTTCATTTAATATTGTTACTATTCTTTTTTATTTATTACCTGATGGTACAGAATAAAAAAATCATAAATAATATAAATTGAATCATACATTTATATTGAATAAGAAAACAACAAGTTTAAGCGTACATAAATTGACATAAAAATATTTTATATAATTTGTATTTGTTCCTTTTGAGTGGCAAACAACTTTTCCTCAAAACATACCCCAAACATAAGTGTTTTCCAGAATTTTCCCAAATACAAATTTGTTTTCCCCAGTTTGGAAAAAAAAAACCCCAATCTGGCAGCAGAGGTCTCCAGTCCCATAGTCCTGTAAAAAAGATGCAAGCTTCTAATGAGCCCTACACGGGGAGCTACTCAAAAGAAACTGATAAGTGACGAACATTTCTAGGGACTCGCCCTTTTGAGTCACTTCCTATGTGATTGAACGTGACACCGACGACACTACTGGTTACAAACTCGTTGGTAACTAATTTTTAATCAAATTTAGGTGACTTGGGTGTCGAATTACTTTTTAGTTTCATGGCAAATGCTTTCCTGCTAATATGAGATATTTTATTTGTCGGAGCGCAGTTTCCTCATGGTGACTGCTTTCTTGCTAAAATGAACAATCAACAATTGAATATTTTAGTTGTGAGAATAGTGGTAAACGTTCCGTTTTGTATAATTATAAACTTCTCGGGTACTAAAAGAAGGATGAAACTAAAAAGGCGTGGAATGAAGTTGGAAGACAAGATAGTGGCTTGTACATTAGTTCATACAGTAGACAGGGAAGTCTCATTTATAAGAGCTCTCAGTTATATGAATTATTCCAGAAATGAACAGCCAAATTGTTGTACTGGAATTCAGTTATATGAACTGATACACTAATAAATGTACTACTGTAGTGAATTTCTGTTGAACATTTTTTATAACTAAGAGCAGTTACTCTTTCTGGGCAGATTTACGTTTTCTTTTGCATCATTCGTATCTGCATGTGCACGGCGGTTCGTAGTTTTTATCGGAGGCAATATCGGTCGGTGTCGTAGGTGCTTTGATTTTTATGTCAAAAAAAAAAACGTTTTAATAATGTCGAACCGACGAAAAATTTAAAATAAATTATGTTGAAGTTTTTTACATTACGTGGAGTAAATAAATATGATTTAATTTAATTTTTTAACAGTTTCGAAACAAACTATGTATTTCATATTATACATGGTTCCAATAAATGAACTTTTCAGTTACATATATGAACACTGGCCAAACAATCATTAGTTCATATAAGTGAGACTTCACTGTATTTCGGAAAAAACTCTTGAT
This sequence comes from Matsumyia berberina, assembly GCA_917880715.2. Lineage (NCBI taxonomy): Eukaryota > Metazoa > Arthropoda > Insecta > Diptera > Syrphidae > Matsumyia > Matsumyia berberina. Next base: position 95,750,999 of record OU862870.1, read on the forward strand.
TTTTTTAATTTCTTTATTTCCTTATTCTTTTACGTCACGGGTAGTAGAGGTAGAAACGTTTTTGTTTGTATTGCGTATAATGGAATTAATGCCGTTTATTGAAGAATAAATTACTCAAAAAAATTCTGGTTAATAGAGTGTCCCGGTTAATCGAGTGTCCCGGTTAATCGAGTTTCGACTGTATTTTGATAAGCTCCATGTGTAGAGGGCGTAACAACGCGATGAAAAAAAAAGGTCTTTCAGAAATCGCATACATATTTTACTACTAATTCACAAGACTCATTTATCAAAACCGAAATGGTTCTTCCCGTTGACCTAGAATTCTATAAATTTTTCATATTGGCATAAAGGAAGGCCTCATACCACAAGTAACGGAAAAAAGACGAACCTTTTCTATGTGGGGTTATTACGTTACGTATGGAAACCTCAGGGCACGAGTCCTACCAGCATTTGCGTAATGTTTTTTTTACTTTGTCTCGGCTTATAAAATAGCAGTATGAAACGACTTATCAAACAATTTAATAAAATTAATAAATGTTTTTTTTAATCATTAATCGTTATAAAAATCGTAGAGAACAATTTTTCTTTCGACCAACAAAATTAACAAGAACACAAATATTGGTTTTAGGTAAAGATTATGCTTGGTCAAAATAATAGCAGTATTCAGTATTTGGAAGGAAATGATATAAAGAAACCTTAATATTTTGTTGTAGACCTCTTATTCTTTAGTACGGCTTCACAACTTCGCTTCAAGAAATCCACCAAAGCCTAGAAATATTTTTTAGTTTTCCAGACGACTTCAAGAAAGCCATTAGTTGAACGTTTTCATAATAATTTCGATTTTCCCGAGTGAAACTGAAAGTTAAATAAACTTAATGTAGCTTTTGGTACAACATTCTTTTAAAATGTCACACTCTCCTTTTTGATTAGACGCAGTCCGCCATAGCGAACAGAACGAAAATCATTAAAAAGTTATTGCTAAAGTAAAAGATAACCGCAGTACAGTGGGTAGTGTTTTATTCATTACGCCTTTGTTATAAGCTCAATAAACAGGATTAGATAAGAATCTATTCCACACTGTAACGAAATCCAGATATTCTTTGGGATTTTATTTACTTAAGACTTATGCTTTTTATATATTTATCATGCAAATGAGAGGAAAGGTTTTTATGGAATAATAAAAGGGGTGAATTAAGTGTAATTCACACACTTCAGTTGCAAAACAATTCGAAATAATCGGAGCCGTCGCTTACATATATACTATAACATTTTTAAAAAAATTAGAAACTTAAAAATTAAGAGACGAAACTAAAAAAAATATCTTTCTCTTTTTAAGGTTGAAATTAAAAAAGCTGAACCCCGAGACGGATCTGGTAATAACAGCAACAATAGTGGCGTCGGTGGCGGGTATGGCAAAATGGGCAATGAATGTAATCATTGGGGGCCACATCATGCTCCGATTAACATGCTTCAAGGTCAGAATGGCCAAATGGGAGGACCACCTTTAAATATGCCCATTGGAGCACCGAATATGATGCCTGGCTATCAGGGATGGGGAACTTCCCCTCAGCAGCAGGGATATGGTTATGGAAGTAGTGGACCAGGTTCCTACCAAGGTTGGGGTGCACCACCAGGCCCACAAGGACCACCGCCTCAATGGAGCAATTACGCAGGGCCTCAGCAAACCCAAGGCTATGGTGGGTATGATATGTACAGCTCGACTTCAACCGGAGGTCCATCTGGGCCATCGGGTGGCGGAAGCTGGAACTCATGGAACATGCCGCCGAATTCGGCAGGTCCAGCGGCACCAACTGCTGGTGGCGGTACAGCCACGGACATGTATTCGCGTGCTCAGACGTGGGCTGCTGGTGGTCCATCTTCAACTGGACCCGTTGGAGGAATTCCAAGGGCAGGTCCAGGTAATTCAGCTTCGAAGTCTGGCTCCGAATACGATTACGGTGGTTACGGATCGTCGGGCTATGATTACGAGTACAGCAACTATGCTAAAGAACAAGGTGCATCAACCTATGGTGCCGGTCCCAGATCAGCCTATGGTAATGACAGCTCATCTCAGCCGCCATATCCTGCTTCCCAGGCTGTTTAAGGTAGCTTTTTTTTGATTGAAAAGAAAAATGTATAAAAAATTGAACTACACAGATGTATTCAAACTTTCAATTTATTAATATACATCAAATATTTGACACAATTATAAAATTTAGCTAATTATATATATAAAAAAAAAACTGTTCGCTAAATATTTAAAAAAGCAACTGCGGAAACTAATAACTAAATTGCCGCCTGCTCGTAAAAACTGTTTAAGAATATTTATTGTTAATTTAAACAACGGTAACGAAAATAGTTTGCACGTACACACAATGAAATGTATTACTTTCTTTTGCATTATAAAATTAGATGATTTTTTTAATTGTCATACATTATAGAGTATATACATATATATATATATATACAAATATATATATATATATATTAACAAAACGTCGGAGAATTGTATTCGGTTACAAATATATATTATATACAAATATATTATAAAAAAGTTAAATTAAAGAAATATTTTAAAAAGAGACACTCTACTAAATTAAGAAATAGGTAATATTAACTTCTACTACTACTTAAAATGGGATAAGTTCAAAAATTAACGCAAGAATCACCTGACGTAATTATAAATATATAATTAATTAAATATTTCATAGAGAAAAATAAAGTAGAATTAAAGTAAAATTAAAGAAAATAGTAATAAAGCGATTAAAACTCTGACTGTTAATTATAAAACAATTTGTTTAACTATGGAAAATTCAAATATCATACACCATTTTCTTATTGGTAATCATATGATTTAGCTTTTAAAGCCCTTACTTTAATTAAATTTCTACAATGCATAGGTTATTATTAGAGTGTATCCGAAAAAAGTTATTTTATGTAAGGGAAATGTCCAAGTAAAATACGATTTGATTTAACTTAATTATTTGAACATATTGTACGAGTATTTTAAACCTATTTTTGTCTATTTTCTCATCACTCAATAGTTTTTTTTTTTTTTTTTAATGAATTTTCGTTTATAAATACTAGTACAGCTTTTTTATATTTTGGTTATAATTTAGCTTAATGAAAAGAAGAATTCAATGATTTTCTGAATAAACTCTGATTTGTTATGTAGAAGAAATACAAGTAACAACATTTAAGAAATTTGACTGATTTTACAATACTATGAAATATGAGCTAACGATACTTTCATTTAAATATTTTAGAGATAATTGTTCTAAGATTAAATACAATATTATGTAGGCATATGTTCTTTCTGACGAAATTTCAGCAATAATTATACCCAATAAAACTCAACTAATGTTTTAAGGCAGTTAAGGATGTAAATTATTAATAGTTTCTTCCTTTCTGATACATATTTCTAATGTTTGTTTTTAATTTATAATGAACACAGTGCCTAAGTAATCAAATATCTATTCGAGGACATTGTTACTAATATTAAAAAGAATAAATAAGTGTAAACTCCTTCAGAGTTGTGTTGAATTTACTTAATAACATTAAAATAGTATATAAAATAAGTGATTAGCTCAGTAAATAACCAGAATAAATTCGTAATTTTTACATGGACATTTATAATTCTTGAAAATTTTTGCAACCAGAGACTTACTTTATTTTTCTTTTAATGTACGTATTTATAAATATTTTTTTTTTTTTAATTCGAAGCATATATATGGTTTATTTAATAAACATTTCAGTTTGGTGAATGTTTTAAATGGATATTGTTCAGATTACTTCTTGTTTAAAATATATTATAATAATTAGCTGGCATTTGAGTATTTATAAAAAATATATATAGTTTGTATAAATCTTCAATTATATAAAAAAAAACTTTGAATACAAATGTACGCGTTATTTATTCAAATCGACGCTGTACCGACATGATTTTGCTCGATGCAAGACCACCATGCAAGAAGACCATAATTTTTCCTTCGGCGTGCGGTATCTATGTAAACTATAGAATCTTGGGTTAAACTAAGAAAAGTCCACCATCGACAAAGTAGTGTACAAAACTCTTGAATTTCGAAACGGTATCCATTACGTTTTTATCGATTTTAAAACCGCGTATGGCAGCGTTTGTAGCAATGAGCTTTCCAAGGCAATAGGCGTTTTTCTTTTCTTGTCCATAGCAGAGCCTGAGTTGTCAAAAAAAAGGATCCGTGTATCTTTTTTAGCTCAGTCACATTAGAGCGCTTAGTTTGTGTTTCTTTTTTAGTTCAGAGCATGCTCAGAGCGTGCTCTATGAGCTTATAATAAATTGGCCGAGCATTCGGAGTAAAACGCTGAGCACAGCTAACGTCAAGTTAATAGAATGGAAATTGAAATCAGAAATAATAATAATAAGAAAATATTACCGAAGTCGGTTTTGCGACCACATACTCGTATCCCTAACTGTCAACTCTCCAACGTGTTGCATCCCACTCGACTCGAATTTTATTGGTATTTTAGTCAAGAACAAATTTAGTTAGTCGTTAATACAGAAGCAAATGAAAGTCGATGTACAGTACTAGTCAATTAAAACTTGAAAGCAACAATCTGGGCCTTTAATTTCGCATAAAAATAAAACATGTTGAAGAGTCCCTAGTTTTTAGAAGAACTAATTTTATATGTTCTTCCTTAAATACAGGACAAATATAATTGATTTCTTGAGTTCGTTTTTATTTTGGACGTGTTTGTCTTTGTTCGGATCTATTTTAGGTCAGTCAATTGAAACTTAAAATTTGTTGGTTTTTCGATAGTTAAGGACCGTATGTGGCGTAAAACTTTACTAGAAATTTCCGAAAAGTTTAAAATTTGAATGAAAGGAGCAAGATTGATCATAAAAATCATCTTAAGACGGGGAGTGTTGAACCTCGGTGGTGGCCGAAAACCGAAAATCGATCAGCATGAAACTCGACGGATCTCCCGAAAAGTGTCTACTCAGCTCGCTACATCTGCTCGTGCAAGTTTCTGAATCAACTGTGAGAACAAAATTAAGAACAGTGGGTTTTATTTATTTAGAATTATATGGCGATAAAGAGACCTATGATTTCCAAAGAAAACAAGACGAAAAGATTGAATTTCGCTAAAAGCCATGTCGACAAGCCTCAAAGCAATTGGGACTTAATCGTATGGTCTGACGAGTCTAAAATCGAGCTCAGAAACGCAAAAAGTCGTAAACGAGTTTGGTGTCGCCAGTCAGATCGCCTGAAATCAAAGTGTATTCAGCAAACGGTCAAACATGGAGGTGGGTCGATAATGGTGTGGGGTTGCTTCTCCTCATCAGGCCTTGGCAACCAGCTATACAGTGTAATTAAGGGATACCAATCGGCACAAAAAAAATGGGATTGGGGTCGTTTAACTTTTAACAAGATAACGACCTCAAGAACACATCCTGAGTAGCGAAGGGTTTTCTCAGCTCACAGCCTTCCGAAACATTAGAAATGCCACCACAATCTCCGGATTTGAATCCGATAGAGCACTTGTGGTCTATCTTGGATTCAAAAATTCCTCAAAATATGCAAACGTTTTGAACAGAGCTTCAAAAGCAGTGGGATGCTATTCGCATCCAAACTGGTCACAGTGTGACACACAGCATCCATCGCCGATTACAAGCTGTCATCCATAGTAACGGCACAAAATACTAAATTTTCGAAAAACAAATTATAGAATGGCTTATTTTGAATAATTGTGCATCATAAACCCTATTCAAATTTAATTTGACGGCAATGAATTTTCAATTTTTTTTTTCAATCTATAATGTAAAGGGTTTTTCAATAGGGACGCTACAAAAGTAGAGCGACAGGGACAGCAAACGACGCCATATTTTTCTTGCGGTAAGGTTTGCCATTTTATGATGGAAAGATATACGAGCCAACAACGAGTCGAAATTATTAAAATTTACTACCGAAATTCGGAGTCAGTGGCCTCAACGTTAAGAGCGCTACGTCCAATTTATGGTCGTCATAATTTCTGGCTGGATGGCTTCGTCAATAAACAAAATATGCGGTATTGGTCAGGCAGCAATCCACACGTACTCCATGAGTCATCATTGCATCCCGAAAAAATTACGGTTTGGTGTGGTTTATGGGCCGGCGGCGTCATTGGGCAGTACTTCATCCGTGATGATCAAGACCGGCACGTTACTGTGAATGGGGATCGCTACCGTTCAATGATAACCGAATATTTTTGGCCCCAATTGGATGATATGGACTTGGAGGACATGTGGTTCCAACAGGACGGCGCCACAAGCCACACAGCGAATGTCACAATCAATTTATTGGAAACCAAGTTTGGAGAACGTGTTATCTCACGAAATGGTCCAGTCGCTTGGCCGCTTCGGTCGTGCGATTTGACGCCGTTAGACTATTTCCTGTGGGGCTACGTCAAGTCTATGGTCTATGCCAACAAGCCAGCGACGATTGATGAACTTCGTACGAATATCGAACGTGAAATTGCAGCAGTATCGGCCGATTTATGCTTGAAAACCGTCGAAAATTGGGTTCAGTGTCTGGACTTCTGCAAGCGTGCCCGTGGTGGCCATGCAAAAGAAATCGAGTTCCATACATAATGGCATCGAACGTACTTTCACAGGAATAAAGAATTTCATTGATATCCAAAACCGTTTTTGTTTTATTTAAAAAAACTTTTGTAGGGCTCTTATTGAAAAACCCTGTATATTAGGCGCGTTTTTTTGGTAAATCTATATAGGCTAAGAAAAGTGTGCGCAAAAAAACGCCTGTCGATTTAAAGGAATTTTATCATCACTGTTTGGCACCACTTTTTGTAATGACATTTGTTACGCTTCAGCTATTAATTTTCTCCTTTTCTTTATTTAGAAAAATAGATCGGCCAGATTTATAACAATGTAACAAAATAATATTAGATCTTATTTGTTTAATTTTTACCTTTTGTAGTTAGAAGTAAAGCGCCTCTTCGGCAATTTTTTTCTTATAAATGACGGCTGTAATGTCATTTTTAACATTTCGATAACGTTTTCCGATAACAACTGGATGGAAATGGCTTGGTAGCACAGTTTCTATCGCGGCTAAGGAATTAAGGCTGGATAGTTATCCTGATTTCGTAATTCTATACAGGCTAAGTTGTTAGTGTAATTAACATGGAAAATATTTTCTTAGCCTATATAAGTTTACCAAAAAAACACGCCTTTTATTGTTTTACGTCCCGGATAGTAGAGGTAATGCCGAATAAAAGAGTTTCTATAAAAATAAGTTTAAATTTCGTGGGAATTCAAAGATAGGAACGTTTTTCGTTTTATTATAGATAATAGAGCTAATACTGGTTAATAGAGTCATTAATGAAAAAAACAAATTACTCAAAAAAAAAATTCGTTTAATAGTGTTCCGGTTAAAAGAGACCCGGGTTATCAAGTTTCGACTGTAATACTTTTGACAGCAATCGCCAGAATAAATCCTAAATCTCGGTTGATCCACCTCACTTAAATCTTAATCTTTTTCAGCTAAACCCCGGATTTATTTTTGGTGGAAGCATAGCATTAGCCTCCTGGTTGGCAATTGACGTTATTTGGTGCGTTCCTAATGCACTTTTAATTCTAGCAAAAACTATCTAGTCTACAAGGATGACAGATAACAGCCGTGGAGGGATGTTCTTTTATCTGTCATCCTGGTACTAAAGGAAAGCTTCAGTTCCAACTAAAGTGTATTATGAATGCCGGGATTGAATTAGAACAAAATGTGCACTTATTCTCAGAAATCCCCATGAATGCAATACTTAGTGACTGCATTTTTTTTTCAACTCTGGCGGATGCCCAATTCTCTGTTCAATTCTGGTGTAATCACAGTCTTATGACGAAAGTGTGCATTCTAGAGTGCCTTTGTACATTAGAGCAGGATTGCTACACGCAATAAAAGGTTTCATTAAAATGAAAGAAAATTTGGCAGATGGAAAACGTTGATAAAACATCCATAAATATACATTAATACTCCACCTTCTTGATTTACTAATTGTAACACCTTAGGTAGACAACTTCTGTTTAGCTGATCTTCACTGGAAAAAAAAAAACATTTCTGAACCACCTTTACGCAAACGCCTACTTTTCGAATATTCCTAACGGGAAAAAAATATTTGCACAGCTTGCGTGTTCATGGAATGTGCCTGATATGGCATACGATGCGTTTGTGTCAAAATGATGCCCATTAGCCAAAATAATGGCAAAAAATTGGTTTGTGCCATATATGGCACATTATGCATCTAAGGCACTTCTCCATCTTCTCCAGCTGTTTCAATGGGACTCCACTGAACAGGCATTCGGCAAATCACCATTACATCTAATTTGTTCACGTTTACCTTCATCTCAGCTTCAACACAGACGGTTAATAGAGTCACCGTCACCTATCTAGTGCGAGCTGCAGTTCGGTCTGGGTGGACCCCAGGATGAATAAGTCATCAGCAAAAAACAGATGGCTTATCCTTAAGTTTCTCAATTCGAACCGTTCCTCGCCACGGCTGCTCCCTTACATCCAGTCCGTATATACAATGAAAAGAAGAGGTGACAAAACGTACTACTGGCGAAGTGCAACACCCACAGGGAAAGGTATCGCCACTTTGCGATTCTCGAACATATTATGATAAATGACTGTCAGAGTACTAAAAAGTACTAAATGACAAATCCTGTCATTTATTTACCGTTTTTTTTTGCTGAAAGAGTTATTATTTTAGTTGTGTTCTTAAAATGTCGGCAATAATTGTTCTCTTATTTATTAATAATAGACGCCGTATTGAACAAAGGTATTCATTTATGTTAAAGTTTTTTTTGGTTGATACTAATATTCAATATATATGTACATATAGACGACACTACACATGGTCTACCATGGTCTGGTGCCTTAAAGCAGAAAGTTCGGGCAAAGGAAATTTTCCCCATACATTTTCAATCACCAAATGAAGACTTCTAAGAAAAACGGAACCCAATGACAGAAATATTCATGCTCTCGCCGAAAATTATGCTTGTCCAGTCTCTCTCTGTCTCTCTCGCACAGTCTTTCATTCTTTCGCCAATGTAGACACGAATCTGGACACGACTGCTCACTACGTAGTAAAAAGTCAACATCTAATCAGGGTCTTGGAAGGGAAAATTTACTGGAATGTTACTGGAAGGTTTGTAACTCTTTATTTTCATGTTTTCCCTTTGGAAATTATTTATGTTGTCAGTGCGAATTGTGGGAGTTTTATTCAAGTGGACTGTTTTAATTACTAATAATAAATGGAATATAGTTGTCATTTTTTTTTAAGAAAGAAAAATGAGAAGCTAATGATATCTCTATATTAAATCTCAAAATGCAGTCTTCAATTAACTTTGTGACAATACAACCTCGAAAGTTAACATTTGGCTCACCAAAATATGAAAACTATAAAAAGGGTTCTCTACTTCGCGATGAATTACCCTCAGCAAGTAATAGTAATCCCGCGGAAGAAAACTCTGTGTCCCCTCCATACAGGAAGGTTAGAGCGTTAAGGTAAGATATGTTCGCTGTAATGTTCAATATCAATAAAAGTAATAAAAAATTTATAAATAATGGGAAGATAATACTTTACTTAAATATATATTTTTTTATTATTTAATAAAATGTAATATCAAGTATAATTTGACTTGTTTTTGATCTCGGGGATCAAGCACCTTATGAACAAATAGCTGGCGAGGCAGTCCGTTGTGGGCCATGGTCTAACTTCCTGAAATCATTCATGTTGTGCTTATATCTCAGTAATTAGCAACAATGCAATCTACACATCTTTGACAATCATTCTGAATGTCTCAACCGATAGACTAAATTTTTTCCTGTCTAGGTCGATATTGTTTGTCGTACAGCTCGGATTAGCCGTCGTTAGACGACTTCTCGAGAGGTTGAGGCAAACTTTCCATTTTGTATGCTAGGATCGTCAACAGCTAAATCATCCTTATCCTAGGTTTGTTTATGGTTAGTCATGAGCTTTTCTCTTTCGCATTTCATTCCCCGGTGGGAGGTGGCGCCTGAAAGAATTGCAAAGCAGAATAAAATGCAATCGCCATTGGCTAGAAGGGCCTCATGAGGCAAAACTCGGCGAAACAAGTTTACTTACTCTGGAGATATGGAGGCGACGAACTCTTGACTGTTAAAAGTTTCCTTTGCAGGAAGTGGTCGAAATGCTAAAGAAGTGATAGTCGGTTGTCGAAAGCTCCGGTGAGTATGATGGACAGGGCAGTGTTCCATAACCCAGTTGGTTCAGCTTTTGTAGCGTCTGATGTAAAACGTCCTGTTCTTGTTGACAAATTTCGGACATAGTCGCTACAGTTCTCCGTGCAATATGTCAATTTCTTGACAGTATTTCTTTGTCGTCATGTACTAAGAAAGCTAATGTGGTCTATGCCGCCAATCGTGTCACGATTGTGTTAATTTCGTGGAGCTTCGGCTTAGACCTCGACTTATTAGTTCGAACGGCGTCGGTTGTTGTACGAAAACTACTCTTCTTCGCGATTCAGAAACGCTTTATTTCTGTAAACCTCGAGGCTCTCATCTCCAACACGAAAATTTCAAAACCAGCATTGCACTGTGCGCTTCTTAGCTGTACCTGAACCAAATGTGCTGTTAATATTGCGGGACCCCTGAACTGCCTTACGAACCATTTTGAACATATACAAGAAAAATGTCATAGTTTGCTTTTTGTTCATTATGAATTCATCAAAGCCTAATAAAGAAAATTTAAAATCCCCAGTTTTTTTTATTCACAATATAGAGCCAAACGTGACTTTAAAACCGCATATATCGTTAACTTACAAAGACAACCACTTCACTTGGAAGCAAAGCAAAGTCAAAGAAAAAAACCACAATTACTTTTTGGACAACCTATAAGAAACCAATAAGCACAAAAAGATGCACCACTTTTTGCAATCCATCCAGTGGAATTAAGAAAAAAGTTAGCTCCCGTGTCCTTTACCCAGGAATTTTTAAACAGTGGATTCTCTAATGCGCCAAATTTGGCAGGTGAATCTGAGGGTAATCTGGAATTAGTAACTACCTAAATAGAAATATTCCGTTCTCGCTTTTACAATGGAGACAGTGTGTGTAGTACGGGAAAGCTAGGTTGATTCCAAGGTCTGCAATTGGCTCATAGACCGAGCTAGTTGGCGTGATTTTGAGGCTGTCTTCGCAAGCTTTTTAAAGGAAATCGGTTGATATTGCATTGTAAGTAAAGGCCGGTGACATTATCTCTGCTGTCGTTTAAGGGTAGTCATAACCCCTTTAGAGCGCGTGAATTATAAAAAAAAACAATTTGTGACGACAACCATATATACGACCAATGTAAAATATGGCACAATTTCTGTATGTATGACATGTAGTACTACACTGTGCCATATAAACATGAACAATTTATACACTACCGCTCAAAAGTTTGGGATCAATCAGAAATCTGAGCTGAAATCATTATTTTTATACTGGCTGTTATTGTTTGAGTATATACTAAGTTGTTTGAAATTAGATTTTTACAAAAGCAGACAACAATTAAAGTTATAAAGGTTCTTGTATGAGACAATGAATTTATATATTCATTTATTTCAAAGTATTCAGCTTGGAATTTCTTTCGTTATTTTATTAAAATAACGAGTCGTTAGATTTATTTTAAAGAGGAATCGTCGGCTTACAGCATCTGGAATTCAAGCAAAAGTTAATGGGAACGGAGAAGTCCGCTGTCTGTCAGCACCATAAAATGCCGTAGATCTGTGTCAGGATTTAAAAGTCGAGTTGCTGCTCGAAAATCCCCCCTTACTTACTTACTTAGGTGGCGCTACAGTTCGGGGTGAACCTGGGCCTCAACCAACAAGCCTCTCCAGTTGGCCCGGTCTTTAGCTAACTTCCTCCAGTTGTGCACGCCAAGCTGGTTGTGGCCTCTTTCTACTTGTGCACGCCACCTAAGGCGAGGTCTTCCTCTACTGCGTTTTCCCTCCGGGTTAGATTCGAAGCGTTAGTGTCCATTTGCTCTACACGTCCTAGCCATCTTAAACGAAGGACTCAAAATCGGAATAAACGGCTAGAGTGCGCTCATTAGCCTAAATACTGGTCCATTGAAATGTGCAAAAAGTCTTGTGAACCGATGAAACCAAATTTGAAGTTTTTAAGTGAAATATGTGAGTTTTTGTCTGTCGATCGGACCAAGAGAGAATGGTTCCACACTGTGTGGTTGTCAATGTGAAGCATAGCGACTCGGTTACCGTCTACGGATCGTTCTGATATAAAGGAGGTACAGATTTGATAAAAATCGATGGCATATTAAACAAAGAGGGTTATAAAATCATTCTAATATAGTGCGGTCTTCCGTCAGGACGTCGGTTAATTGGGGATAACTTTTGGCTCTAACAAGACAACGACCCCAAACATTCTTCAAAACTTTCTAGAGAATATCTTAAATCCGAAGAGCAACGAAAAATAGTTCAAAATATGGTGTGACCAGCCCAATCTCCAGACCTTAACCCTATAGAGCTTGTATAGGACGAACTTGACAGGAGAGTTCGAGAAAGCTGTTCAAAATTAAAACCGTATATTTGAACACTTCTACAAACAATCTGGGAATCACTACCGAGTAAAAGTTTCAAAAACTAATCGAAGAAATGCCCAGAATTTGTGATAAAATAAAGGAAACTACTTTCATGGAAACGAGTTAAAATAGAGCATTTCCTTTAAAAAAGAAACTAACAGAAACCATTTTGATTTGATTTTTGGTCTTGTTAGTCTATTAATTGAAAGACAAGACACTATTCTTTCTGAAGCAATATCAGCACGCGATCGATTTATAATAACTTCATAAGACATAAGACATTTCACCTGTTATTGCGTGCACCCAATATATTTTTCGGTGTTTTTTCTGACGCAATTTTGTAAGAAGAGCACAAACACTTGCTACAATTTCAAAATCCATGTTTATGTGAACAGACGATTGATTTATAAACCGTTCATGCGCGTGAACTGTAATCGCGCGACTTAAAAAAACTTCAATGCGAGCTGAGGCTCCCAGTTCTTGACTTCTTGCTTGCCGTCATCGGCCGGTCACTTGCTCAACCCTGCTCACCGTCTTTGCCTCTGCGCCTATTGGTGGCCTGAAAACGAATCTGTCGGCCACGGACTTTTTAATCGGGCGATTGGACTGGCGGGTATTTGAGGTTCCGGTGTCGTGTTTCACCGTATTAGAGGTGCCTGGCCTGTTGGATAACTCGGGCTTAGTGGAGTTGCCTTTCGACGGTTTTATCGAAGTAGGGCGAGCGGTTGCGGATGCTAGCTTTTTGGGCCAGTTAAGTCAATTTCGTTCTTTGAAACTGAGAGCATCTTTGTGGCTATACCGCTTTACTGTTCTTTTTGCGTTTATGAGCCTTTTTTTTTTTTCTTTCGGAGTGGGTTTTGGCCGGTCGATCCGCGACTTCTGATCTTGCGATTCCTTGGTCTTAATGGCCGTAGCGTTTGCTGGGCTAAGACTTTTGGAAGCAGAATGCACCAGGTTAGTGGTGTTATCAGAAGTGCCTTTCAGAGCACCCTTGCCGGATGGTTTAATCGGCGTGCACGTTGCGGTATATTTGGCTTTGGCCATCGCACTGTTGACAGTTCTTTGAGGGTATGAAGCGTTGGCGTATTTGGCTTTTTCCGCTTTTGCAGTGACCGAGCTGTCAGAGTTGTTGCAGGATTGGTAGTCGTCGTCCTCCCGGATCTTCATTCCGTCCTCCGAGCATATTTCCTTTCAGAAAAAAAAAAATCTATTTTTAAAGTAGAATACCCCTTAGCACATTATGTAAATTTTTTTTACATAAATGAATAGTAGATATGTAATTGGGTAGTATATATTTCCGTCATTTTGCTGTATTTATATAATTATAATAAAATAATGAACCTATGTGTGTAATTTTTAGACTTTTCGACACTCCAGCAACTCCAAAAACAATTATTCAAAAGTCATCGGGAAAAAGTTTAAATTATTTATCGGAACCCACACGGTGCTGCTTGACGGAGAGCAAAATAAGTAACACTTCAAATAACAGCGACCAATATGTGATAGATAAACCAAAACCATATCCTTTGCATAGTAGAGCTCTGGAAACGTCATTGCAATCAGCTAATGTCAATCCTTTTACTCCCGACAGTAAGATTTCTTTAATATGTTGTGTAATTTAATTTTTTATCTGTCTTTGTTTTTTCAAGGTTTACTGGCACAAAATAAAAAACGTTGCAGAACACAATTTGGCAGAGAAAATCAAAACAGAACGTCTTTAATGTCGTTTCTTAACTCAGATTTTGCGTCTATTGATTTACTCGATGATAACACTTCTGAAATCCAGCAAGCTCCTAAACGTTTAGCTCTACAGGATACAAATATAAGCCGTTACAAAAAGGAGTTCTTGGAAATCTCTTTGATCGGTAAAATTATTTTATATATATGTATCTCATCTAATTGTTTCGAGGTTTGCGCACTTGTGCGTGATTTATTTCATTAATGCTCTTTCAAAGACAATTTTTTTGTACCTAGTCTAATCATTTGGCACAATGATTGCCAAATGAGAACATACTTACATACATACATACTTAAACATGTGCACAGGTAAATGCGTACATTTATATATATATTATTCGCTATATCGAAAAATTCGTAATATCGAGTACATTTTCCTTGTACGAAACATTCAATAAATGTACAAAAATTTTATTGCATTTATTGATAAAGTTAACAAAAAATAAAACTATTCCAGTTAACCCTCATCTGAATCTTATTTTTACATACAAATAAGTTGCTTGAGTGTAAAATTTACAATGTGTCTGATAATTACAATTTTTTTTTGTAAAATTGAACAAATTATGGATTTGACTTGTTTAATATAACTTAGAACTTTATTTTCCACAAAAAAAAAATTGCACATTGAGCCAACATTTTTAGTTGACTGAATAAAAAATACCGCAGATATAAGCAATCGAACATAAAAATAGTGTACAATTTACACTAAATCCGGATGAGGGTTAAACATTAATTTCTCATCATCATCATAATTTTCTGAACGACCCTCTTATTCACTATGCGGGTAGTGGGCTTAGGGTTCTTAAGTGGACCCTCTATTCCTCTCGATCTTCCACCATCGACTGTCAAACATCAGGAGCTATCCCCATAGGGGAAGAGGTAAAATTTCATACTGGTTCCAACCATCTCTTTCCGGGCCCACCCAGGAGATGCCTACCTGATGGCATGGATTCCATGGCACGTCTTGGAAGCCAAGTTGGGGGGGGGGGGCATGCGTTTAACGTACCTAAACCATCGAAGCATAGACCTTTCCGTTCGAAGAAGCAGTTGCTTAACAACAAGTGCCTCGTGTATTCTGCTGTTCCTTACTTGATCTCGACGCTTTACCCCAGCAATGCAAAGAAAAAATCTCATTTCGACAGCTTCCTTTCATTAATTTTCTTAAAATGAAATCGCACATAAATGTTTGTTTTTGCGATCTTAACGCAACAATTAACAACTTTTTTTCCGCAGGCTTCTTACAACAAGTGTTCAACTTTGTTCTCTTCAGCCCATGTAAACAGAACTCGAGCCCATTTCTGAGAAGTTATCTTATTAGTGCTGGCTAAAGAGTTTATGACTACCCTTACATGCATACATATATTCATCCGCTATCAAGGCAGTTGCCCTGAACTGTAGTAAATTTGTCTCCTTTTTTTTTTAAAGTACGTAAATATAATAACATTCGATATATCGAATATCATCATTTTTGTTCGTTCGTTATATAGAGACACTAATGCATTTGAAAAAAGTGTTCGTTATATCGAACATTGGACCACCACTGTACTTGAAAATGGACTGCACAGTACTGCAATGTGTTTGGAACAGAGAACTTGAAAGAAGTACTTGTACTTGGTGATTTTGAAATATTAAGTACATTGACTGGTGCTTTAAAATGTACAGGTCTGATTAGATTACATTACATTAAATAATAAATAAATAGCTGGCGCGACAGCTCCGGATGAGCCAAGGCCTAGCTTCTCGCGACCATTTATGTTGTGCGTGTTTGTATTGTTCGCACGAACAATGACAGATTATACTCCCGGAGGCTTGTCATTCCCCGACGAGAGCTGGTGCCGCGAAAAATGTTCGGTGTACCTGGCTGGGGCTTGAACCCACGCCGCTCGGTCAGCAGTCCAACGCACTAACCACTGACGTTAATATTACCACTGACCACTGACCACGGCGTTAATATTATTGAAAAAGTTAACGAAATAAAGTATCTAGGAGTAATTTTATATAGAAATTTAAGATCTAAATCACACTTAAATTGTATTTGTAATAAAATAGCAAAGAAAATTGGATTTTTTCAGAGACTTAGAAAAAGATTATCAATGGCTTGTGCAATAAAAGTTTTTAATGTTATGGTTAAACCACATTTCGAGTACTGTTCAACTTCTGTAGTTATAATTGAGTGAGTTTTGAGAGAAGATTGTATTAAAAATCGGTCATCCCGACGGGAGGTAATCTTTTTCCTCCCGGGTTTTACGCGATTTGTGTGCGAACCAGTATGCCTGTACCGTTTAATTGCACTTTGGACTGAACAACGTGTCCACTTTACTTCTTTTGCAATTTGAATTCGATTTTTCCCTTCTTGAAATAAAAGCTGTATTTTCACACATTTTCCTAGACTCAGTTTACTTGCTTTCGGCGTTTTAAAATAAAAATGAACACACTTCACAATTATTAGAAAAAAAAAGGCACGCTTCTGTCGATTTCGAGCAATGATCGCACACTGATCCTACTCCGGGGAAAAAACCATAAAATCGTTGTTGCATCACAAAAGTGCATTAACGACCTTTCTTAAAATATAAATTACTTTTTCAATCTCGTATAATGATGTCACAAGTCATACAATTCAAATAAATTAATTACGGGAAAGGACTTCGCAGCAAAGACAAAAATAAAGGGGGCCTAATATATTTGTCCAAGGCTGTATGTTTATTGATTTAAAATTTAGATAAAAAAGAAATATTTTTGTCTTATAGAACGTCCCCGAAATTATATAGATTGTTTCTGTTGCACACTTTCTGTGAACGGTCAGCAGCGCTTTTATAATCCAAAATAGCTGAACCTCTGAATTTTGTCAAAAAAGTTTTGTCCCACAAAAAAGGTAGTAAACATTTGTTTCCAATGGGCGAGAAATATATAAATATTTCAACATTGATTTTTCTATTCTATTCCCAACCCGAAACACGAAATCACGATTTACACTGACGGCTCAAAAATGGAAACAGGAACCGGAGCCGGATTTTATTCGGAAACCCTACAAAAACAGGAATCTTTTAGATTGCCGGAAACCTGTAGCGTCTTCCAAGCCGAGATCCTGGCAATAGAAAAAGCTGCAGGCTGCATAAGACATTGTCACCTTCCCCCATCGGAGTTCATCGTTGACAGTCAGGCAGCTTTAAAATCTATAAAATCCAATACAATCAAATTAAAGGCAGTCAAGAACTGTCGAGACAAGCTGATCACCATAAGGCACCATACTGTCAAACTCTGTTCGGTTCCTGGATATAAGGACATAGAAGGGAATGAAAAGGCCGTAATTGGCAAGATTGGGGTCGGGGCATTACATCTGTAATGCCACCGATAGTGAGATTGCATGGGATAATAGACAGCATAATAGAGAAAGAAGCTTACTCCTTTTGGCTAGCCAAAGAGGATTGCGCCACCTCTCAAACGCTATGGCCTAATTTAAATAAAACTAGAACAAGGTGCCTTCTGGCACTGGACAGATCCTCTATCCGCATGCTAACTGGAGTTATCACAGGGCACTGCGCCATCGGAGTCATGCTCCGCAAATGAAGAATCGAATCCAACGATTTATGCAGAAGCTGCGAAGATGATGAGGAGGTAGAATCAATCCAACATCTGCTGTGCCACTGCCCCGCCCTGCACAAACGACGTCTACGCGCATTAGGATCAAGGTTATTTGCAAGCATAATAGAGGTAACAGACTTACAGTTAACGGACCTACTCCGATTCTTAAAGAGTACTAACTGGTTTACAAAACAGCCAAAAATAGGATAGGTCCTTAGGCTGTCCCGAAAACCATACTGCTATTCCCACAAAATTAAAAGGGCACTCACAATGGACCTTCAGGTGTCCGAGTGAAAGTGATGAGGCCTATCCATCACACACCCTGCTAACCTAACCTTTGTTTTCCATTCGTAAAAGAAACAATATACGGATTGTTTATTTTGACTCTTATTGTAAGTGGCTATTTTTAGGAATCTCTGCTCTGCCACTATTTTTATTCATTACTTTATGTAGGCGTATTGGATTATATAAAAGTACTTTTTTCTAGGCGTTGGAGAGTTTGGTCTCGTTTACCAGTGTTTAAACCGTCTTGATGGCTGTATATATGCCATTAAAAAAAGCATCAAACCGGTCGCTGGGAGCTCGTTTGAGTAAGAAAATTTTCTTTTGATAAAATCGAGTTCTCAAATTTTTTGATTACTTTCAGAAAGCGAGCGTTAAATGAAGTTTGGGCACATGCAGTCCTCGGAAAACATGATAACGTTGTTAGATACTATTCTGCTTGGGCCGAAGATAATCATATGTTAATTCAAAATGAATTTTGTAATGGAGGAAGTCTACAATCTTTTATACAAAAACGGTTTTTGAGTGAGCCAGAGCTCAAAATATTGCTCTTACATGTAGCAGAAGGATTGAAATACATTCACTCAAATGACCTGGTTCACATGGATTTAAAAGCTGGAAATATATTCCTAACAAAAGTAACATCTAAGACTTTACCATTAACGAACGAGTGTTATGAAGATGATATTGATGGAATATATGAAGAGCTAGAGAGCGCGGAATGTATAATAACTTACAAAATAGGCGATCTGGGTCACGTGACTTCAGTTAAAGAAGCTCATGTAGAGGAGGGCGATTGCAGATATTTACCAAACGAAATTCTACAGGAAGATTTTCTTCATTTGTTTAAAGCAGATATTTTTTCACTTGGAATCACTTTATTCGAGGCGGCAGGTGGTGGCCCTCTTCCAAAAAATGGGCCAGAATGGCATCAATTAAGAAATGGCAATGTGCCTGATATACCTTCATTGAGCAGGGAGTTTAATGATCTTATAAAGCTAATGACACACCCTGATCCAGAAAAGAGACCGTCGTCGACGACTATATTTAATCATCCGTAAGTAAAATTCTTAGCAAACATATGTATAGGTATATGTATATTTGTTTTTTGGCTAATTAATGTTTTCTTACAGGATTCTCTGCTCTTTAGAATACAAATCGAAATCACAACTGACACAAGAGCTTGCTATTGAGAGAAGAAAAAATGAGATTTTATTAAAAAAGTTAAAGGAGGCAAGAAAATTACTGAAGATGTATGATCAAGGAGGAGGTACAAGTACGTTGTTTAATTTAATTTAATATTAAATTCTGTTTATTGAAAATTGTTTTAGTCTCAAGTCCCAATTAGTTGGGGTCGGCTCTCCTTATTCTGAGCTTTAAAAAAACTTCTGTCCTGGGTTTTCATATTGGAATTTCAGTTTTTATTAGTAGTACCGATCCATGTTGCCTTCGGTCTTCCTGGTCTTTGCGGTCCGTTTTCTAAATTCATTGCTGTACTCAGAATATAGTTGGTATTTCTACGCATCATATGCCCATACCATCACAGTTTCGCTTTCTTTAGTTTTTCGTGTATTCTCCCATCTTGAGTAAGAAGATGCCATTGCATAGCGTAGTTAACAATGAAGCTGTCGCCTTTTTGCTTTCGTCGTTGGATAGTTGTGCCTTTTGGTTTCTGACCCGTTTTCTGGTAAACATGTTCGTTGGAAATACGATTAGGCCAGAAAATCCTCAAAATGTTTCATAGGCAAACGAACGTTTGCAGCTTTCTTGTGATAGTAGAAGTCACTTCCTCTACTTTCTTCACCGGTTGTCCAGCGATGCTGACTTGAGATGATTTCATTTCGAGGCTTTGGTTGTGTTAATCTTCAACCCCACGACGTTTGCCTCTCTCAGCACTCGCTGTCATTTGGTGGAGTTCCACAATCCTATGTATGTGATAATAGGCATACGTCGAAGGCTTAGTCAAGATGTTTGAGTTGAGATGTAAGAGCCCATCGAATTCCTCCATTCCCCACCAAGAGGTCCGCGCATAGCACATCGCTAATCACCAGTAAAAACAATATTGGTGAAAGAACGCAGACTTGTCGAACCCCACTTTGGATCTCGAATTCCTCGGTCAGCCTTCCTCTGTGCAGAACGTGGCACCTTGACCCTCCTTAAATTGTCTTAATTATAATTATTAATTTCTCAGGGATACCTTTCCTGCACAAGGCAACCCAGATTAATTCTTTGTTGACCCCTCGAACGCTTTCTCGAAATCGATGAACAGCAGGTGAAGTGGCGAACGGTATTCAACGCACTGCTCAATGATGATCCGTAGGGTGTTTATGTGGTCGACACGGGAGGATTCAGAGCGGAAACCTGCTTGTTCGGCATCGAGTGTGTTTTCCAGTTTTTCCTTTATTCGTTCAAGAACTACTTTAGCTAGGTATTACCTTTGCTACTACAGGCCACACACAAATCACACCGCATAAGATTACCTTTCTTGGGGAGCTTAACGACCATTCCTTTCTTCCAACAATCGTGAAATCCCACGCCTTTTCTACAAGTGGGTGCAGAATTTCAGCAGAAATTGTTGGCGCTGTCGCTAAAAGTTCCGCAGGCTTTAATCGCGGAAGTGATTGATTTCAAATATCACTTGTAAAATGTAGGCATGTTATTTGAACTTGTTTTCGTTAGTTTTACCCACCAGTATTTTGCCAAATTAACGCACGTTTTAGCACTGACCGTGACCAGGGCATACTACTCATCCCGCTTGTGGACAAGTTTGGTGTTGCATGGACGATTTATTTTAAAATTTGTTGGAATTATTCAGCAGTCGCGTAAGTTCGACAATTCTGTCAATTGTTTTAAAGGATCAACTAAAATTCCTCGCTATTTTTCAATAATGTTTGATTAAAAAATAACTTGAGATTTGTCTTTTATTCCCTATTTTATGTTTTTTATTTCAAGATTAATTTTAACGACAATGAATACCATTAAACATTAATTATTGATTTTATTATCATTTTTAGGTTATAAAGATGTTAAACATTCTCCCGCATCTGATCGATGTCTACGTTCATACGTCCGAAAGCGAAGAAAACCCTGCTTATCTGCAGTAGAAGGACTTTGTGACAGAAACAAAATCATTATTAATAATAATATGCAACATTAAAACTTACTGTACATAATTGAAAAGTAATATTCTGTGTTCTTTTTATTCACACTTGCTTAAAGGAATAAAGCATATCTTACATACATACTTACACCCATATGTTTAGTCTGGCAATTTTTCTTATTGATCGTGAACTTTTTCGATAGATGTATGACACAACAAACCTCAATGCAAATGGTTATAGCAGATATTACCTATAAAAAAAAAACGCCTTGACAAATGTGCGTAAATCCAAGCATCCACCCCAAAATGGCGGGAAATCGAAGAACATATGTTCGGGAATGTGGGCGTTCATCCCAAAAGGAACACAAGATTACGCATTGCGCATGTCGGCCATTGTTGTTTATTTTTTTCTGACAACAGTGACGTCACTTTTATTTTTATTTCTCATATTTTCCTAATGCTATGTTTCCACCAAACTTAAATCCGGGATTTAACCACGATTTATCTACGAGTAAATCCTCCTTAGTGTTCACTAAATCTTGAGGATTTACCACACGATTTGACGCCTATAAATCTTAACTAAATCCGTTATATAAAATAAATCCCACTTAAATCCTCAGGCGAGACAAATCAAAAACTCCTTTTTTTGCCAGCACACGTCGCTTTCGTGTGCTTCAACGGGACCATTTTAAATAAAAATTCATCTATTCCTTTAGTAGGTACCTCCCTGATCCAGCTGAACAATGAAAGGATCCATATAAAGGAGAAGTCATAAGTAGTCAAGTCGTGTTTTCTGCACCCCTTAGTCAAGTGATTCCGCCTGTAAATGTAATTTTTAACGTCTGCATACGCCTATTTTTTTTGTTATTTTTTTTATTTTTCGCCTCAACTTCTGCTATCGCGCACTTTTTGCTCGCCTCTTATCTGTGTCACCGTGTCCCTGGTAATTCTAATTTTGTTATCATGCAACTTTTTTCACCGTCGCATAATTGTGTCATCGTTCCCTACAGTCCATTTCCCTGTCACCGAATTTTCAGTATGTTAGTCATGCCTACCTGTGGTTCACCCAATTGCACCAACTCATCGAGCAACGACATGATTCATTGCTTTGTGACCTCTCGGACTCCGTCGCTGAACTCAGAAGCGAGTTCCATCAAGGTGCTATCAAGACGACTGACCTCATCTTAGACATGTCTGATTCATTTAGCACTACCTGTGCTACTGAGAGCAGATTAACCTCTTAGCGGTAAAATAAATCTTTGCGGAGAAACATTACATTTTTTAGCTCATCAATCCCATACATGCCTTGATTAATAAAATCGCCAACAGAAAGGTCAACGACAATACAAGTGGTCTTTCTTCTCACCTCTTCTTCAGTCCATCCACGATGGTTTGTCGCTCTTATCCAAGGCACTCTCCAATCATACCCCAGTTTCAAAGACTTGCAAACCATGAGGAACGTGTAGTAGAAATTCAGCCAACTCTCGAGATGACACATCAACAGAAACCCAGCTCATAATTGATAAACTGATCCACTGCCACTGCTTATCCTGGCAAGTCGAACAGCATGAACTCGGCCTCACCAATTTCGCTACTAATTTCCCCAGCACCTCATATCCCGCCCATGAATTAGGTAATGGGATACCAGGCCGTACCCCTCCGTCCACCACAACCGCGGAATCTATTGCACATACGAAGCTGACTACTGAATCTGATAATAAAATTATTGTATGATTCGGAACCTCTTGGTCCCACCTCAAATGGGACAACCGCCTTCGTAAGCTTAACAGCTACAATTAAATAGATGACGAAGACCTCACTGCTTACATCATTAAAGGAGCTCCACACAATGCTGACATTTTCTGGGTGCATAACTGCTTCCGCCGGAGGCTTGCCATCAATACAGTCAAGGGTTTTAAAATTAAGTCTTATTGTTTTAATGTTTCCACCTCCTCTAAAAACGATTGGCTTTTTGTAACCCATTCCAATGTCCACTTCGGTTTAAGCAAAATTAAGATGACCAGCAAAATCACAGACACCAACAAATGTGAATAGCTCCAAACTCAAATTAATATCTATCAATAAACTCAAAAACCCAATACTTTTTCCTCTTACTCACATCCCTTCTAACTCCGATCCAAGTTTAAGGCAAGAATTTACCCTAATTTTTCTTGATAGTTTTATCCGCCAACACCCCTTTCTCGTCCAATCATCACAAACCAAATTACTTCCAAAACCACCACTAACCCTACTAAACGAGTGTCTATTAACCATGCACCCATTCCCCGTCCTTCACCAAGCCAGATCCCAATCTCTAACGGCACCCTAACTTTTTTCACTCCCACATTCTCAATCCTGCTCCATCCACATCTTCAGCCGCTCTTCACAGTGCATCTTTTTTTGGACCCACTGCTCCTCCCACAGCAGTTAAGCTCACTAAGTAATTAGCAGACGTCAGTGTCAATGGACAATATATTTTATTACGCTTGAGAGATCGGAGAATCTATTTATCTTGCCGACTTTCATGATAAACCTGACTATCTGCATAGATGCCATAACGAAAACCAATGTCATGGTCTCGATCCATCAAGAAGGCCTTCCAATTAACCCTAAACAGCTGAAACAAATATTCGTTCGCTATAATGACAACGCGACCGAGCGAGCGCCACATTGTGATTCGGGCATTACAGTTGCTGACTCGACTGAATTTCCTGTTGCCAGAATAGCCGTATCGTCCGCGAACGTAGCAACAACGGTGCCTTCTTCTTGAGGTATATCTCGAGTATATAGCAAAAACAAGACTGGACCAAGAACACTTCCATGTGGAACTCTGGCAGCGATTTCCTTGAATTGCGAGTATTCGGCTCCGTGCTTGACACGGGAGAGTCTGTTCTCCAAGTACGACTCTAAGATCTTGTACAACTCTTTCGGAAGTACCTGCCTTAGTTTATAATTCAAGCCTTCATGCCACACCTTGTCGAAGGCTTGAGAAACGTCAAGAAAAGCGCTACAACATTTTTTTTTCTCTTCTATGGCCTTCTCAATTTCATTCGTTATTCTATAAACCTGGTCAATTGTGGAATGCTTGATTCTGAACCCGAATTGATGATCAGGAATCAAACGCCTTTTTTCAATTACCGGTTTTAACCGTTTCAATAAGAGTTTTTCAAAAACTTTTGATATTATCGGCAGGAGCGATATCGGTCTGTACGACTTCTTGTCGTTTGGTGGTTTTCACGGTTTTAAAACCATTATAACTTCGGCGACTTTCCATTGTCTTGGAACGTGTAATAGTCTTAGCGAAGCATTTACAAGGCAAACGAGTTTTACTAAAGCTTTCATTGGCAATTATTTGAGGACCGGTCCGGTTATGAGGTCATATCCAGGAGCCTTGTTATTTTTTAGATTTTTTATTACCTCATAAAGTTTGGCCAATGACACGCTTATTTTAAAGTTGTCTGTAGTCATAATCGTATTTTTAAGAGTTTCTATTAATGCTTGCCAGGGAAATGGCTTAAACGTTTCTTCCAGGTGCTCGGCAAATAAGTCTGCTTTCTCGTTGTCTCCTTTTGCCCATTTGCCGTTACTTTTCCTTAATGGTAGTGATTGTATTTGGAGTTTTTTGACACCTTTTATAGCTTGCCAAAGAAAGTAATTTGAACTTTTTTCAGCAGTCAAGCCTTCGAGATAGGTAGAAATCTCGCGAATTTTATAATCCCGGATCTCTTTTTTGAGCTTATTACACAGGAAGTTCGAGTGGGCTTTGTGCTGGGCAGCGCGAGACTGTTGCCGTCTTTTGCGTGGTCTCCTCTTTCATCCTTGATTTTTTGAATTTCTTACATCCGATATCTACTGTTGTGTAAGCACATGCTAACTGAATAGATTGTGTGTTTAGCGTTCATGTTTATTTTGAATTTCTTACATCCGATATCTACTGTTGTGTAAGCACATGCTAACTGAATAGATTGTGTGTTTAGCGTTCATGTTTATTTATGCCTTACTATACCTGTATGAAATAAATTTCCGTTCTTGCAGGGGTAGCTTATCTCTGGTAGAAAGTAAACAGGAGTTCATCAATCACATGTTACGGAGGCCTCTCCGCACTTACGTTTTTGTTTTATACTGGCATTGCCCAGCGTTTACACATAAAAGTCTCATTTTTCTCAATTTTGGTTTTTACTCGTTCAATCTTACAAATACTATAAAAAAAAAATGGATCGTGGAATTCAACTTTTAAGAAAAGCACCGCCTAAATAGTTTATCAAGCAGTACTGATTACTACAAATTTATTTGTACATTATAAATCCGTGTTAAATATATTTATAACAAGTAACAGAACGTTATATAGAAAGATGTAAGACTTTTTCTTAAGTACAAAGACAATTGCAAGAGTACGAAAATGTACATTCCGAGGTATACGTGTAAAACAAAATAATTTCGCAAACAAATTGCGGAACAATTGTAGACAAATCAACAATTCGTATTGGATAACCCATCCGGCATTATCATCCTATTAAGGTTACTTGGGTACATCGGAAGATTTTGGAAGTAATGGAGCCGTGACGATAGAGTGATTTTCGAATGTGTCCCCTTCAGCCGGGCACTCAGATACAGCACGATCGTGCGGCAATGATTTTTCCGTTTGCTCGGTTCCAGGGCTTCCACCATTGCTGCGAGTTATTATGTTATTCGCAGTAGAAGAAATGCGATCACTTTGTGCTGGTTCCTAGAATAGACGAATATTTGAAAAATTATTAAAAATCAGTTATACATTGCATTTTTATATTTCATATAGATATGTTTGTACAGTAGAGCGTCGATTATCCGAACTAATTGGGTCCCAGGGTGGTTCAGATAATCAAATTTGATCAAAAAGTATGGCTAATCGAACACATAAGCGTACCGAATAAAAATCAGGTGTGTGGACGAAGAAAGAATTTCGGTTCTTTTTTCTTTTTGAAGACATTTTAAAAACTGAAACACAAGTCAGGAATAAAATCAGCAACGTTCACGCGGATACTAAATACATACGAGTACGCACGTACATGTGCATGTGTTTCGTGAGGAGCCGTTTGAAATGGATACGCTTCAAAATGGATGGTTAACTCAAGAACCCTTCATTAGTTTTTGTTTTCTCCTTTTGAAGTTTAGTTCAGATAATTGACTTTCCAGCTGATTGGCGTTCGGATAACGGACGTCCATTTGCTTCCGATTGTGTTCGGATAACTGAGAATTTGCGCTCGGCTCTCTTTAGTAACAAAGTAAGTTACACACAGCGCATAATCCTAAATCTAATTTCACAAAATATTGAAATTTGAATTTTCCATAAAAAAAAAACAAAAATTGATTTGATTTCAATCATTTAAGCCACAGTGACATTGCCAATATTTAAAACGTTGACTTTCAACATCTGGAAAACTAAAAGAGGTATTAAAATTTTCCATTAATTGTTTTCCTATCTTCTTGTCGAGATCTACAAGAATCAATCATACAATTGTGGCGCTACGGACATCGTAGATGTGCCTTAGTTTGAATCTTTTGGGCATAACAAAATCGTAATTACATACGATAAAACATTTTGGATAACATTCTTACAAGTTCTACATTATATCAAAGATAATATAATACCAACATAGCGCAACTGGTACTCAAAATTGAAGAAAAATAAAAGGCTCTTACAGACGCGGGTAGTCGGGGACAGGACAACTCATCCCTTGCCACATCAACGCTACCGAAAATATTTTCCCCCAGGCAGTGCTTTATTATCATCTTGTCATCATTATCATCACGCATAAAAAAATAAAAAAAAAATAAAAAGGAATATACCTAATATTCCACTTTTCCTTTTTTTGTTTAATATGCCAAAAATAAACAAAAATGTCATTTAACTGCAAGTAAATAAATTACTTGTATTAGTTCTCTCCCTAACATGTAAATTTATTCAAAATATATTGAAATATACTGCAGTGGAAAATAAATATTTCACTTTTCGAAGTAAGTCAAATATTCTTACGCTGATGGTAACAGCGAAAACGAGTTTCTGTTCATCTTTTTCCCTTTCCTCTTCTTTATTTTGCGATTATGGTATTCATATTGAAAAGGAAAAAACAGCAAATACGTTAAAGCTCTGTGAGCGAATGAACTTTTGAGAGCAAAAACAAATTGAAAAGCTTGGGATTGTGTTATAGGACCCCACCACACAAAAATTTCCGAATAAAAATTTTGTATGTCGTGCACTATCTTGGTATTATATGATCTTTGATTATATTGAATAGTTACATATGTAAAAAAAGAAAAAAACTTTCAAGAGGAAAGAAGTTTAGCGTACTTGCTAATGATTGTTTTACTATGTTTAATCACTCATCGGCAATGTAATAAAACCAGAGTTATAAAAAAACACTAACGTATCGTACCTTAGTGTTCTTTACGGTACGCTTCTCAGAAAAGTACACAAACCTATACCCCAGACGGTGATAACACGTTGATTTAGCAAGCTAATTGACGAAAATTTTGTATGGAAATATGTAGTGTTTTCCCCTACTACAATTTTTTCCAGAGTTTGTGTACGTGTACACAACTCGACTATAGAATTAAATACACTAAACGTACGGTACGTTTAGTTTAATTTTTCGGTACGTTTAGTGATCAAGTTCGTGTATTTGGGAAATGGTTTTTTTTTCCAGCACCAAATTCAATACATTGACATAATCGGAAGAACGCAGCGTGATGTCACTGGTGCGTTTGTGAGTATCGAGACGGAGGCGGCGAAGATGGGTTTAGCGGTCAATGAAGGCAAGACGAAGTGTATGCTGTCAACAAGAAAGGACTCCCAACACCGACTTCTCGGACAGAACGTCACTATAGACAGCTATAACTTTTAGGTAGTTAAGGACTTTGTCTACCTAGGCTCCGCTATTAATTCAGACAATGACATCGGCGCTGAGATTAAACGAAGAATAACTCTTGCCAATCGCTGTTTCTTTGGGCTAAGAAGGCAATTGAGTAGCAAAGCCCTCTCTCGAACAACTAAGGTGACCCTTTATAAGTCCTTAATCGTCCCAGTCCTGCTCTACGGCGCAGAGGCATGGACTCTGTCTAAAGCGGATGAGGTTGCTCTTGGCTGTTTCGAGATTAAAATTCTTCGGGTGATTTTTGGTCCCGTCTGTATAGACGGGGAGTGGAGGAGGAGATACAACGACGAACTGTATGGGCTGTACAGCGACATCGACTTAGCCAGAAGAGTGAAGGTCCAACGACTGAGGTGGCTGGGTCATGTAGAGCGGATGGACAGCAATGCTCCAGCTCGGAAAATCTTCAAATCCACACCCGAGGGTCAGCGCAGTAGAGGAAGACCGCGACTCAGGTGGCGCACGCAAGTGGAATGGGACCTCAACCAACTTGGCGTGCGGAACTGGAGACAGCTGGCAAAAGATCGAGATCGCTGGCGACGCTTGTTGGTTGAGGCTTAGGACCGCGCCGGTCTGTAGCGCCACCTTAAGTAAGAAAGTAAATTCAATACGCGAACTCAAAAGATCACTAAACGTACCGTACGTTTAGTGTAATTCGTTCTGTGTCCGGGTTGTGTACGCGTACACAAACTTTATGAGAGAATGTAGTGTTTGTGTTCCTTTTAGGTACGGTACGTATAGTGTATGGTTTTTTTTCGAACTCTAAATAAAACTATTATTGATGATTGCTTTGAACGTACATCCCCCTGACTGTTCTTTCAGCCGCCTAAAAAGTATTAGTTTTCACATACAGTAGTTTAGCAGAGTATGGGAAATCCTCTTCTTACATTTAATGATGGTGAACGTGTAGTACTAGCACTTTTCAGCAACAAAGATTTTTTCGCATATCCTTTTGTCCCCATTTCATCTTCGTTGAGAGAATGAAGCAACTGAAAAAAAAAAACAATTTTAAAAAAATATTCTACGATTCTTTAGAAAAAAAAACTACAATTTCTACCTTTTCAACTTCAGCGTCTATCGCTTCGCCTTCGTTCTCAACTCCTGATTTTCGCGATTTTTCTAATAAGGTTGCGCGTTTTGCTGTTAAGTACAGACCTCGTTTTATCGCAATATATGTAACATCACAAACTGCGCGCACAGAATAATCCGGCACGAAAGTTTGCCTCAAGGCTGAATCAACGTTTAGTGATTGCAATGATCCTTTTATTTGTTGTGTTTGATTTGGAGAATCTGGTATTTCATTATTAGGTTATTTTTCTCCTCTCAGAATAAATAATAAGCAATAAATACCCAAAACAATATTCTGCAATAGAGCTTGAGTACCAAAATAAGTAAATGGCCCACTCTCAAACAATAAGTTTTCTTTTCCGACAGTGACTTCAACGCGACCTTCCAATATAAGTACGAAAAAGTCAACAGGCTTGCCTTGCTGAAAAATTATAAGGCCTGGATCATCCTTTTCTTTTCCTTTACTTTTGATATTATGAATGATGTCCTGATTAAGTAACCGCCGTAATATTGGTTCAGAAATAGAATCTTTTCTAAAAGCATCAACAGCTGTAAAAATAAATCCAAAAAATATGATTTACAACTACAACTGTTTACAATTAGGATTAACGTACCTGTGCTTAAGTACTGGAATGCTGCTAAGGTTAGTTGCGGCGATATACGAACAGCTTGATGTTCTTTTCTTTCTGCAAATACACTGAAATCTTGTTTTTTATTCCTTTGTCGTCTTATTTTTGTCCGGTTGTCAACGAAGACATCAGTTTCGTCAATAATTTCAGCTTGAATGAGTTCTTCAATAACATCTTCCAAAGTAAGCAATCCTATTGTTTCATAGAAAGGATCACCTTCTCCTTCATTATTAACCCGATGAACGAATGCCATGTGTCCCTTATTGCCTTCTTTGAATTGATTGAACATAACGTCTAAAGTTACATCTTCAAAAACAAAATGACAAGGATTCTGATAGAATTCACACAAGGTTTTAAGTGGAGTATTGTCGTCAGTATCAACAAATGCTAAATCCTTAATGTAAAGTAATGTAACAATATTTTTTGGATGACCGTCGTAAACAGGTATTCTGGAAAATCCGGATTTCATAATATCCGATACAGTTTCAAAATCAAGAACAGCATCTAAAGATAACATAAATGCATCTTCAATGTGTGTCATTACATCTCCAACAGTTTTTCTTCTCAGTTCTAAAGCACCCGATATAATATTCACTTCATTTTTATCCAAATCGTTTATTCCTGTTGTAACCTGATAAAAGAAAGAAATAATGTTCAATCAGAATAGTGATTATAAATATATACATATATACATATGATATAAATAAATTTGTAAAATACGAGTACCTATAGCACTGGCTCTTAAAATAGAGTAGACGTAATGCATAGCCAGAACACATTACCTTCTTTTAGGTGGATTTCGAAGAAATACCGCCTATTGCAGAGGTCCTCATGACTCAACTTTAAAACAATTTGAATCCCATTTTTCTACTTTAGCAGCCCCAACACTAACCTTATAATCCGTTAAAATTTTTTATGTATATATACGTACATACATACAGTGGCGAGCATATTAATAGAGAAATTGTTTGAACAGCTTTTGATAACGTACAAAAGTAGATTTTGAAAAGTAGATTTTCAAGAACTGACTGCGACTTACAAACACTCCATTTTCTCTGTTTCTACGAGTTTGTATATAAACTACGGTCCGAGCCACTAAATAGGGAAAAGGATTTTTCTCAGTTATAACTCAACTTCTGTGCAAACAACTTAACTTTTCGTTAAATTTTGGTATTATAAATAATTTGTTGTAAATAATTGTGTAGTTTTTATCCGATATTTGGCTAAATAGAATGCACATAACACCAGAGCAGCGCCGAGAAATAATTCATTTAAAGAAAGCACGACATGATACTGCCCGCAATACAAAACCGATTAAATATTGCTTGTATAACATGCTTGTCATCAAGCTTTGGAATTAGTGAAACATCAAGGTGATTTTGGTAATAAAAAACTCCCCTGCAAGGTCTCGGAAAATTACAATTCTTGTAGATTGGATAATTCACCACTTCTCTGAGAAAGGTCGCTTTAAGACCAAGATCGACATTTACGCCTACATTTCGGCACAAGAAGACGTGAATATCGGTGTTCATAGAGTACGATGCCGGTTAGGAGAGTTTGGATTAAGAGGACGCGCTGCGAGGAAGAAGCCACTCATTTCCCCAAAACATTGCAAGACTAGATTGCTCTTTGCCAAAGAACATCTTACTGGACTCACGAGCAGAGGAAAAAGGTTATCTTTACCGATGAATCGAAATTCAATCGCTTTGGATCTGTGTTTAGCAGGTCCTGAGTTTTTTTTGCCCAATTGTTGGAATCATGTTTACGTGGACATTTAATTAAAACAATTTACTTCCCTACGCTGTAGGCCATCTTCCCAAAGACTGTATTTTACAAGCAGACAATGATCCGAAATACATGTTAAACACAGCAAAAGAATTTCTGCAGGACCAAAACGTGAATGTTATGGATTGGCCAGCTCAATCTTCCGACCTCCATTAGATTCAGGTGCTCTGGAATGACGTTGACAAAGTCGTCCAAGAGAAAAAACAGTCAAATTTTACTATTACATATATATCAAATAATTCAAGAAGGGTGGAGAAACACTTCGGTGGATCGATGCACTAGGCTCATTGAATTCATGACACAAAGATGTGAAGAGGTGAGAAAGAACAAGGAGGGGAGACTAAATATAAATTTTACTGTCTGTTTTAGAACAATTTAATGAAAAATAAGAATTCATTTTATGAATGTTACATCCTTACAAGAAACTCCCTATTTATGTACTCGGAGAATTTAAGGAACAAATTTGTTAATTTCTTTTTTCTCTCACAAATTACCAAACTGAAATTCTTCAAAATTGCTCGGATTTCGTTGAAATTGAAAATCTTTACACATCTTGAGGTAATTAGTTCAGATATGTTTTCAAAATTGAAATGTTCGTCCGCAATTTTGTTCCCCCCATCGGCCTTAAAGCCTTAGCGATGATATACATATCCGTACGAATCCACCTACCCCGAGTGGCGCCTGCAGGAAGGTTCTTTTTTAATTGTATATGAAAATTGATGATGAGATTTGATCACAATTTAGTAACTGATGTTTTCTTTTTGGCATTACGCTTAATAAAGAAGTTAAATAACTAAAATCTGTTAAAGCAAGATTGGAATTATTATCATTACATATGTATGTCAGATATGGAATCTTAGTAGAAACATACATACATATGTACGTATATCGCATTTTAGAAAAAGAAGATCCGTTCCGTATGTTATTTTTCCAGCAAAACGTCGCTAAACAAGTTTCACTACTAAAATTACGATCACTTATCGCGTGAGTTTGATTCGCATTTTATTTTATGTTCACTTTTCACATACCCTTTTCCTACCGAAATGAACACTGAATTGAGAAAATTCTCCGAACCATTCTGACCGAACATTAACTTGGTTTCGCTTGACGTTTCAATCCTTTGCACCTCTTCTTTAAAAACATTATTTTCAGCTGCTGAACCATTGGTCCTTCGATCTATACAAATGATCGACCACATAGGCTACTAACATTGGTATATTATCCTTATAGCGTTACCAAGACTACTAATATAGGTACATAATCTTCATAGCGTTACATTAGTATTTGTGTTTTTTAACCTAGTTTTTTAGTGTTGCACTAGTAGTTAAAAAATTAATTATTGAGAGAGGGAAGTATGGCTGATGAGACAGACGTGTTCATTATTCTTGCCTAGGGAAGGTAATATTCAACTTAAAAAAAAATAGTGCTACACAAGATACAGCGCTACAAATTAAAGGTGCAGAAGGTGCGAAGCTATTTGAGTTCAGTTTTAGGAAAATTACGAAAAGACATAGTTTCAGGATACTGTTAAGCTTAGAGCGCCCGCATAGGGTCAGTAAGTTAGATATAAATAATTGTGAATGCATTAAACAAAATGCGTTAAAAATGAAATGAAATTAATGTTATGCCTTTGCAGTAGAGTCGCCATCAGCTTTTACAGTTAATCGATATTATCTATGTATGTATTTAAGAAATAAATTGTTTTCCGATATGAGGAGTTGACCCCGGACTTTCAGCGTGATAAGCGATGATGCCATCTTGCCATATTGGCCATCTACACTGACGTCTGCTAATTGCTTGACTGTGGGAGAAAGCACTGGGCCTAAAAAAGATGTGGGTGTGTTGGGACTGTGAAGAGCGGCTGATGTGGATGTGGATGGGGCAGGGTTCAAAAATGGGGGGCAAGTTAGGGTAGTTAACGTTATTGTCATCAGAAAACACTCGTTGAGTAGAGTTAGTGATGGTTTTGGAAATAATTGGGTTTATGATGTTTGGTAGATTAAAGTGGCAGAAAAGATTCCGACTTTAAACTTCTAGTTTGGTTTGGACTTAGAAGGGATATGGGCGGAAGGAGAAATTATTGAGTTTTTGGGTTTATTGATAGGCTTTAATTTAGATTTAAATTTGTAGCTATGTATTCTCATTTGTAGGTGACGGTGATCTTGCTGTCCATTTAGTCATCTTAAGTAGGCCTAAGGCGAAGGGACCATTAGAATGGTTATAAAGAGCCATTCGTATTTAGTGGAAATGTTTATTTTTTACAACAAGACTTAACTTTAAAACCCTTAACTTCAGTGATAGCAAGCCCTTCGCGGAAACACTTACGCAAGCAGAAAATATTAACTTTTTGTGGAGCTCCCATAAGGATGTAGGCAGTGAAGTCTTCGCTCGCCATTTTATTGCTGCTGTTGAATTTTCAAAGTCGGTTGTCCCATTCGAATTGAACCACGAGATTCCGGTGGTTCTTAAATATGGCGATGGTATGTGTCCATTGGTATATGCAGTAAATTTGGCGGCTGTGGTGAACGTAGTGATACGGGCTGGTATTCTGTTTCCAGTCATGGGTGGAGTTTGACGATGAGATGGAAAGTGACGTTGACGAAGTTGGCATCACGGTTATAAAGTTGGAGCCGAATGAGTCGTTCTGGAAGTTCGGACTGGTTTCAATTAGGTCGATGATTGAGATGGCGTTCGGTTTGAGAAGCTCATAATAAAGAGGAGTGATATCCGTGGATTTGCTGACATGTGGAAAAGGGGAACAGTATCACGTGTCACGTGATGAATTGCAAACCTCATAGTAACTGTCGTAGCTGAGGGAGCTCGAAGCCAGATTAAATCCTCCTTACGCTCTGAATGACTAGCGATGTTGCCATCTATAGTTTTTAGAGTAGATGTATGGTCAGAGAGTGCCTCGGATATGGATGGCATATTATCATGGTTTAACTTACGGACAGGGGAGGCAAGAAATATCGACTTGAGTCCTGCGACTTTGGATGACGGGAAGCTCAGAGTTCGTGGAGTTAAAAAGCGTAAATAGATTATCGCAGCTTTTGGTGCTTTTTTTTTCAACCGATTTGATTGAGTCGCAGGTGTTAATAACGAGGTAAGTAGTTTTAATGAGTTTGTGGTGCAAGCTCACAAAGTTGTTCGTTATTGCATTTGATGGCCAGAATTATGTGCGCCATCGAGATAGTTTTGCACTCGTAGCAGAAGTAACACAAAATTTCTGCTGAGGCCGATACAGATTGGATAAAACTTTTATCGCAGATACCTTTGCTGGTAATCATGTCGACGGAATTAGCGGTAAGAAAACAGTTGGCAGATCCACAAGGCATGGTAAACGGAGAAGGAGACAAGAGTGACAAAAAAGTTCACGATTGGGTGAGATATGGAGTGAATGAAGTTATGGCACAGTGACACAGAGACTCGGGTGGATATACATATGTTAAACCAAAGATAATATAATACCAAGATAGCGCAACTGATACTCAAAATTGAAGAAAAATAAAAAGCTCTTACAGACGCGGGCGATCGGGGACAGGAGATGATCTGATCATTATTCACAGAGAGGAAAGCTTTTTCCCTTTTTTCAGATTGTTCAACCGAAAGATTTAGCAAATTTCATCCCTTGCCACAACAACGCTGCTGAAAATATTTTCCACCAGTCAGTGCTTCGACGCAAAAGCTAATTATCATCTTCGTCATCATTATCATTATCAAGAAAATGAAAAAATCAAAACAAACCAAAAGAAAACGACAGTATGACCATGTGCAATAAACGTAATATTCCACTTGTGTTAGTTCTTCTCTTTTTTTGGTTTAATGTGCCAAAAGTAAACAAAAATGTATTTATTAAACTGCAGCTAAACATTACTTGTTTTAGTTCTCTCCCTAACATATACTGAAGTGGAAAATAAATATTTTCCTTTTCGAAGTAAGTCAAATATTCTTACGCTGATGGTAACGCCGAAAACGAGTTTGAGTTCATCTTTTTCCCTTCCCTTTTATTATTTTGCGAAATCGGGATTCATATCCAAAAGGAAAAAAAAAACAACAAATACCATAAAGAATTTTTGAGAGCAGAAATATATTGAAATGCTTGGGGGCGTGTTATAGGACCCCACCGTACAAAAATGTTGTATGGCGTGCACTATCTTGGAATTATATGATCTTTGGTTAAACGTAATTGCTTAATATGTACGCAATTGCAAATTTAGCAAAAATCGTGTGAACGCAAAAGGAGACACAATTAGTGATGTAAAGCGCAAATGACGAGGAAGCATCATATTGCTTACGTAAAAGCATTACAACTGCCCTTTTGTTATTTTTTTATGAAAACAAGTGCTTTCGAAAGGTTTACATATTTAATGCAACGTTACTTTCGAAATCAAAACCTGAATTGCAGTTTTGATTACATTTTATATTTATGCAAAAAAAATTTCAAAACTTACCTTTACTAGCTCCTTAAGTCGCTCTCGATTGTATACGTTGCCGATTTCTTCACCAAGGACCATATCCAAAATCTTGGATGTAGGGTAAGCCAAAGGAGACGTTATTATCATAACGGCTTTTGTAATATAAATGGTTTTTGCTCCTACGGCGAGACCGTGTCTTGAACAAACAGCCTTTAAATAAAAATGACTATCTAAATTTTCACCTTCTATATGTTTTTTATAATAAACACTTACTTGCGGGGTTATCTCTCCAAATATAACAATTGCTACCGTAGAAAAGATAACTGCTATTAAACCAGATGTCAGGCCATCTAATAAAATTGTGAATGTTGAATTAACCAACACGTTTCCCAAGAGAATGCTACATAACAAAAAGTTTCCTTGATCTCTCACCGGCTGAATCTTACTAGCATACAATCTTTCCTTTGCAGTTCCAGTATTTTTTAAAATCTAAATAAAATAAAGTTGAATCAATTAATTCTATTAAAAATATACATATATATATAAATACCTTTAACTCCGTACGGTCTAAAGACATTAAGCCAAGATTTAACCCGGAAAATAAAGCAGAAAATCCCAAGCAACAAACAATCACAAGAATGGAGGCCCAAAGAGGAAGAAGATTTTCAAATGTGCCTATTCTAAGCCATTTTTCTGTTCCTTGGTGAATCAAAGGTTTAGTCAACGAATAATCTTCCTGCAAATACATTTAAATGAAAAATTATTAACAAGTTGTCATATTTGGTCCATTCTTAAATTATTCAGGTTCCAAATTAAAAGAAAATGATGAGCCTGCTTTAACCTTCGCATTCATGCAAAATTTTTTTTACCTAAGCGTTTAGTATCTGCCCTCCATACATTTTTATTATGTACCTTGCACTGAATTTATGTACCTAAACGATATTAGTTTGGTTGTACGAGTTGTTGTCTAAGGCTGTGCTTACTTAAATATGAATAGAGGTAGCAATTTTGAATATTGTTCTGCGGCGTTAGGTTGACTTCTGCAGAAAATCAAGAATATTTTTGGAATATGTTTGCTGTCGAATCAGATTCGGATGAAGCTGGGACTGACCCAAATGAAAGTGTTAATAGCGATAAAGAATATTTTTCTGATCAGGAAGATGCGAATTTGGATGCTGAAAAAGGCCAGGAGATAAATTCAAAAGTGAACAGTGATTGTGAATCTTAGAATGAGAGTGATCATGATGAACAAACGGCCACCTCTAATGAAACTTTTTTTTACCGGCAAAGATGGTACAAAATGGTATAAACAAAATACTGCTTTCACTCAAAAGGGGGGCCACCATTACATAATTTGTGATAATTCGTGAATCGTCGTTAATAGGGCCTAACACAATTACCAGAAATAAATCGCCAGTAAATAAGTTTGTTTGTATTAGAGAACAAATCTGTAGGCTTTTCAACAAAAAACAAATTATATTTTTAACATAAATGGAACTCAGAAAATCCTACCAAACGGCTGTTACATGGACTCCGATTACTGATAAAAAGTTAATAGCTTTCTTTTTAATTTTTCCTGTAACGGTTTTCCAGAAGTCTAACCAACGAAAAGTAGGTGAGTTTTGAAAACAAAATTATTTTCCTCCTTATCGTGCAACCATTTATTCGTTTTGACAACCAATAAGCAAGAGAAGGGATGATTTCGAAATCATCAACTCGAATCTCAGAGCCCTCAGGATCTAGTTGCTTCCTACAAAAATACCAATGATTTCCTTCACACTATATTAGGAAAAGTAGTATATCTACTCCGGTAGATACTATTAACTTACGTACATAATTGGGCAAACACGAAGAAAAAATGTGAAGAACTGCTCTAACAGCATTTTCTTTGTTTACATTTTCTCCAATAAATCGAAAATTTGGTAACTGAGTCGGAAGCGTTTCCAGATTTGATGAAAACTCGTTGAGTTATAAGCAAATGAAAATTGAATTATCTACCCGGGTAGATACTATGAATGCAAAGGTTAAATTAATATGCAGTCGGGAAACCGGTGCAAAGAAAAGTAGAAGGTATTTGGTGCCCACTTGGTCTCCGGAGAATGGCGGAATTTCGCACTTCTTAAGCGATATTTTTTTTAGATTGCTTTTCTGTAAACTTACGTAATTTTGTTTCTAACATAAATTATCCCCACTCGAAATCCCACTTAGACCTATATCAGTGCAAAGCGCATCCAACCTTTAATCTCCATAATTATAATGGGACATGAGGATAGTTCCTGATGGTTTAGATTCGATGGCGGAAGATCGAGAGGTATGAAGGGTCCGCTCCATAACTAAATCCGCAATCCTTATAGTAGACGATGTCAATTAAAATGATGATGATGATGATGAGCGAAAAAACTATATATGTATTGTATGTACGCATGTATGTAAGTAGGGTTTTGTTATCATAGGTTTACTAAAGATGTGAGAATAACCAGTATTGTGAACGACATGGCCAAAAACCCATTCCTTCGTAGTTTAAACGCCTTGCCGCTTGCATATATTTAAGTAGAGTCTTTTTTTGAGTCTCAAATATGCAAAAATGTTCGTATGTTTGTTACATATGTACATATGCTTCCGCTACAGTCCGAGGTGAGCCAGTCAAGAAGCGTCTTCAACCAGCATAAAAGTTGCTTCTAGGTGCGCACGCCAAGATTGTAATCCCTTTCCATTTTTTTCGCGCCGCCTTTGCGTTATTCTAATAACTTACTTAATTATGATAGCACTGAATCCGGGCCTCAACCAATAAGCTTCTCCAGCCGATACGATCCTTAGTCATCTGCTTCCAGTTACGTATGGCGTGTTAGTTTTTTTGTACGCCATCGGAGATGACGAAGCAGAAGAAGAGGTTGCCCTCTTCTGCTTAGTCCCTTAGGGGTGGAGTCAAATATTGTTTGGGCTGGAGCATAAGTGTTCATTCGCTCTACTTGACATACTCATCTCTATCGTTCTACACGTATCTTCTTGACCAGGTCGGTGTTGCTTTAAAGCTCGTATAGTTTGTGGCTAAATCTTGTCCTCCATGAACCGTCAACGCAGGTAGGACCATATATCGAACGTATAACTTTTCTCTCGAACAAATGCGCTTTCATCCGATTTGGACAAGGTTCATGCTTCAATACCATACAGCAGAACGGGGATTATGAGGCTCTTGTATACCATCTCCTTGGTTCTTCTCAATTGTGCCTTGCTTAATAGTTGTCTTCAAAGATTATAGTATAGATTGGCGGGTGTTGTTCTACGTTGGAAATGTGCGCTAATGTCATTGGCAGACCCTAGATAAACGAATTTCGTCACTACCTCGAATTTGTAGTTGTTCGTCGTAACCGTCGGTCGGCAAACATGGAGTGTTCATAGACAGCATAAATGTATTTCGTCTTATCCTTGATTACAACCAGACCCATTTTAGCGGTTTCTGACTCGATGTTAGCGAAGGTGTCAGTGACTGCTCGCTTTGTTCAATTTCACGCTATCTAAAACCTTTATTGATAACACAGGCCTGCAAATAATTGGGTCATGTCAGTTGTTGGTAAGCTGAGGGTCTTTTCCGAAGTAAATTTTTGCGTAGAGACGATGTAACTGGAGATAGAGACCAAAAAAATTTGCACATCTTGTACACAACCTCAAAGTTAGCCAATAACCTCATTTCTTGAGTACATAACCTCAAATGTCTCAAAATCCTGACGTGATGGGACAATTCTGACTCTGGATTCGGATTCTACGCAAAAATTTACTTCGGAAATGATCCTCACCTTTTCAACAACAAAACCATGTTGGCCTGTGTAATGGAGGTTTCAGTGTTATCTTTGCCGACCTCGACATAGCAGCGAGCGTTCTCCGTCTTTATTGTACACAAACAAATCAGTTTGGTAGGAGTACCAAAACTGAACATGGTGCAAAACGGCTTAGCTCTATTCACACTGTGATGTGCGGAATTAAAATGGATGAATATGTACATAACACAGGCCAACATGGTTTTGTTGTTGAAAAGCTGAGGGTCAGAAAAAATTTGCGCACCCTGTACATAACGTCAAAGCTAGCGAAAAACGTCATTTTTTGGATACATAACCTCAAATATCTCAAAATCCTGAAGTGATGGGACAATTCTGACTCCGGATTCAGATTCTACGCAAAAACTTACTTCGGAAATGACCCTCAGCTTTTCAGCAAAAAACAAACAAAGTTGGCCTGTGTAATACACGACTATGTAAGCTTTTTAGCACATCTAAGAATGCGCATAACTCGCGAAAGGGATCAGCTAGGATTTTGAATTTAACTGACTTTTGATGTCCAAACAACATAAAAACTTTCTGCTTTAGCAGATTTTGGATACATTTTGGTCAAACTTTTTCGGCCTTCAAGCACACCGTGGAGGGTTGATGACGACAACACGATCATTCTGCCCTCAGCTGTGTGGCAGACTGGTTATGTTAGGATGTACTCGAATTTGAGGAGAATTACACAAACAAAATCTTTTTTTTTTTTTTTTTTATAATTAACGCGCGCTAAAGGGGTTATGGCTACCCTTAAACGAGAGCACGGGCATTAGGGAAATTAGAGGAGAGACGTAGGAGATACCGATGCACGTTGGCCTTAAATGCCTGCGGGTTGCAGTGACGGGGAAACACAGAGCTATGTACACTGTTCCACATTCGCGTTGTACGGCTTATGAAAGAATCTCTATATTTGACGGTACGCCCGAAATTAGGCTTAAGGGTAAACTGATGAGCATTCGAAGCTTGACGCGAATTGCGGGTGAAGAATTGAAGGGGCGGAATGCAACTGGCTATTTCGCTAGAGCACTGTTTATGGAAGAAACGATAAAACAGTGAGAGACAGGAAACATTTCGTCGGTGTTCAAGCGAGTCTATTGACTTCGCAATGTCCCTGTCACCAATAAGTTTCAACGCGCGATTTTGGATTCTATCCAGAATGTGCAAGGTGGTTTTGGGTGCACCAGACCAGATATGAGCGTTATACTCCAGCTTTGGGCAAATGAACGCCATATAAATTGAGGCCAGATCAGAAGGGGTAAAGTATTTTTTGCACCGCTTAAGGAAACCTAGACATTTCGCAGCATTTTTGGCGATTTCGAATATGTGGTCGTTCCAACGAAGTTTGTCAGTGAGACACATACCGAGAATGGAAAGTCTTTCGGTTTCGGCGATGCAGGTACCATTCATGGACAATGGTGGGAGGTTAGATTTTCGCTTAAGTGACAGAAGACAGCATTGAGTTTTGGACGCATTAAATTCCACTCTATTGGTTGAACCCCATTTTATTATGCTGTCAAGGTCGGAATTTAATGAGCTTAACATACGTTGCCGTTCCTCTTCTACGTCCGAAGAGCAAGGACGTGAGTTGGGGAACGAATATGAGAAGCTGAGGGTACTGTCATCAGCAAAGGAATGGATTGGATTAGAAGTTGCAGACAGGAGATCATTTATAAAAATGAGAAAGAGAGTCGGAGACAAAACAGAGCCTTGGGGAACACCAGCATTTATATGGTGAATTGCAGACTTGAAACCATCCAAAGCAACTTGAATTGAACGGTTCGAAAGGTAGTTTCTAATCCATTGAAGAAGAGATACATCGATGCCATATGCACGCATTTTCGACAAAAGAGCTTGATGCCAAACTCTGTCAAATGCTTTAGAAGTATCAAGCGCAACAATCTTGCTTTCACCAAAGTGATGAATAGATTGGTTCCACTTCTAGGTGAGATATGCCAACAAATCACCAGTGGACCTGTTGCTACGAAAACCGTACTGCCGGTCCTTGAGGAGTTTTCGTGAGTCAAGATACTTCATAAGCTGACGATTTATCAGCGTTTCCATGACCTTGGAAAGAAGGGACGTAAGTGCAATGGGTCGGTAATTGGAGGGAGAAGAAGATTCGCCTTTTTTAGGGACGGGCTGGACAAATGCAGTTTTCCATTTACTCGGGAAGAGACCAGAAGAGTAGGAAAGATGGAAAAGCTTACGCAGTGGTTTTGCCAGCGTGGAAGAACACCTCTTCAGAACTATGGGTGGAATACCATCTGGACCAGCGGATTTGTGTATGTTTAGACCTTTAAGTACTCCTGCGACTGTACGAGTGCGAAAGTGGACTTGTCCCATGGAAAAATCGACGCTCTCGAGTACAGGCGGAGACAAAGCACAATCTGGAAGCGTTGAGCAGGCCGCGAAATGCGCGGCAAGCAGATTAGCCTTGTCTAAGGAGTTGACAGCTGGAATGTCATTGTAAATGAGCGTTGGGATTGATGACGAGGCAGAATTCTTTATGTTTTTGACGAATGAC
This sequence comes from Matsumyia berberina, assembly GCA_917880715.2. Lineage (NCBI taxonomy): Eukaryota > Metazoa > Arthropoda > Insecta > Diptera > Syrphidae > Matsumyia > Matsumyia berberina. Next base: position 95,793,432 of record OU862870.1, read on the forward strand.
CAAAAATTTTTACTACCCTTGGGACACTGTAGTATTTTTTGCCTCAATTTTTGGTCATGTGAGAATTTGACACGTCGAATGTGGACATTACAGTCATTTCTGGCTTGTTTAAACTTGATTCGGTTTTCCTCAGAGGGGTTGACTTTGTAAGTCCGAAAACTTACCTCTTTCAACCTGAGGGCCTCTTTACAGCTCAAGTCGAACCACGCTTTTTCCTTAGGTTTTATGCTCCTTATTCGGTTGAGAATAAAAGAGCTCATACCTAGGAGAATGGTGTTAGTTATCATATCGGCGGCGGCATCCACATTGCTATCGAGGAAGCATAGCGACCAGTTAAAACTCCTAAAGAAGCTGTTAAGGCCGTCCCAATTGGCTTTCTCGTATCGCCAAACTTTTCTTTTGGGAGTTCGTTCTTTAACTGAGTGGTCAGAGTACGAGAAATTAGCCGATATGACACTGTGGTCCGATTGGCCTAGAGGCGGTAATACGGTGATAGTGTATTTATCAGGGTGGGAGGTAAGAAACAAGTCAAGTGTGTTGGCGGAATGACTTGCAATGTCAGGTATACGTGTTGGCTCATTTACAAGCTGGGTTAGATTGTTCCTTCGGGTGTTGTCTGTCCAGAATGTCGAAGCCAACTAGAATTGTGTATATTGAAATCGCCCGCAATGACGATTTCAGTACGAGGAGACAGGGAGACAATTCATAAGATGGAGTCAGACAGCGCATCAAACTCGTTATAAGTAGAGTTGCTGTCTAGGTTTGGGCTTCTATAAATGAAACAGTAGTGTATTGAGTGCTTCCGGACGGTGAATTTTAGCCATATGAAGTTAAATTCCGGATTGGAACATTGGCCATACTGTGGTAGAATATTGTAAGCTACATCACTACGTATATAAACGGCGAGACCGCGACGAGGAAAGAATAATGGCACTAAGCTATATCCAGGCGGGATTAGATCTGAAGAATCAGAGTCCGCACCCACCTGTGTTTCGCAAAGTGCCAAAACAGCTGGTTTATAGAGTTGAGTGTGGGCGTAAATGGCAAAGAAATTCTTTCTTAGCCCACGTATGTTGGAAAAGTCAACCCTGAATTTTCCCATCACTACAAAACACAAACACAAAAAACACAACACCGACGCACCTAAGCAAAGTCGCCAAGTGAAGGTCCGACGCTAGATTTCCAAAACAAACTGTCGCAGGTGTTATGCCCAAACGACAATATGTTTTGGTCCACCAACAAGACCCTCACTCACAACCCGCTATCCGCCAGTTGTTATACGCCTCCCCTCATCGCCTATGCCTCTGCACAATCAGCAACGGCACAAGCGATAAGCAGAAACGCACAACAGTGAAGAAATGGGAGCGGGAAAGAGGGAGACCCGGCGCTGTTGTTCGTCGCGCGTACACTATCACTCTTTTTCTTATTTTTTTTTTTTTTTTTTTTTTTTTTTTTATTTTGTGGCCACTGCACTTCTTCACTGAAGTGGGTTATAGACCGCGCGAGAGTGGGGTTTTTCTTTTTTTTTTTTTTTCCTTTCTTTTAATTTGGTTTTGCATTTATTAAATTAAACACAAATTGCTACTATTTGGTGGTGTTATAGGGATCAGTGTAGGAAAAATATAACTAGGTGGAGATCGGCACTCAGAGCAGGTCGGAGGCGTGTGGTCGCAACGAGGGGCAAATCGGCACTTATAACGACATATAACAAAATCTGTGTAAGTCAGTGGTTTCTTTTGTATTTCAGTGACAATTTCTCTCATTGAGTGCCCGGAAAACATCTACCGGCACCAGTGTTTGAAAAAAAAACTCCCCCATAAGGTCTGTACTGACAATTTTTGTGGGACAGAGCATAGGACAGAGTATAGTGGACGCCGTGTCTCAGTGGCCCCAGCCAGGAAAACACCAAACATTTTTCGTGGCACCACCTCTCGTCAGGGAATGACAAGCCTCCGGGAGTATAATTTGTCATGAAAGAGCTTCTCACCTCGCGGTTCGGAGTCGGCAATAAATTGTAGGTCCCTTCCATTCATGTAACACGCACAGCATGAATGGTTGCGAGAAGCTAGGCCTTGGCTCATCCCGAGCTGTCGCGCCAGCTATTTATTTTTTTTTAGAGTATAGGAATAAGCATTGGGGTTGCTGTTTATAATTTTTAGAAAAAAAATTCTACGATTTCTGAGTTTGTCAGTTAAAATGTACATATGTATGTATGTGCTCCCAGGTTTTTTTCACAAAACCTGTAAGCGGTGAAGGTCTTTTTTTTGTGACATTTTTAAGTTCGTGGGTGTACGCGTACAAAAAAACCCACATGACACTTTATTTTCGTTTTGAACGTCGCAAATAAATGTAAAAGTAAATACTAACGAAAACTAATGTTTCCTAAAAATTCGATGTTTTGGAACGATGACGACGAAGATACTAGGCGTGTGCCAAACACCGATGATGAAATTCGTTAGTTTCGTCAGGCTTTTTTTGCGCATGCTTTCTGTGGTCTTATACAGAAAAAAATCTAATTTAAAAATCAAACGGTTTTAAACGTGGTCCGCGCAACATGACACCACTTGTGCAATTGCTGAATGCACTGCTTGTTTTTGCTGTCGAAACAATGCAAATCAGGATTGGAGATTTACCATTCGTTATATGTACAATAAAACAAAGAAGATGGAAAACACATAAGAATATACTTTTTATTTGTGTGTATATTTGTGTTTCAAAAAATAAGCGAAAGATAGGTCTAAAATAAATAGCCATAATAGTCATTTTAAATCGATATATTCAATAAGCGATGAATAATCTGGACGTTTCAGCGACGTCAGCAGCAATTCAGTTCTCACTATGCGTAAACCAATGGGTAAAATAACCAATCAACGGTCAACAAACTCAAATATTTATCTTTGGATAAAAGGCTGGGTAAAATTTCTTCGTTGATTGAATAAATTGGATATTAATGTTGCGCAAATATCCAAAACAGTTTAATCTTTGACCTGCAATAAAACAAAATAAAACACTTTTGTTTATAATCCCTATTTCTACTACATATTAACACTGGTTAAACAAAATAAAAAGCTGGTGCGACAGCTCGGTATGAGCCAAGGCCTAGCTTTTCACAGCCACTCATGTTGTGCGTGTTACATTTTTCGGACGATTAGAAAGGACCTACAGATTATTGCCTACTCCGAACGGCGAAGTGAGAAGCTCTTTCATGACAGATTATACTTCTGGAGGCTTGCCATACCCCGACGAGAGGCGGTGCCGCGAAAAATGTTCGTCGGACATGGCTATGGCTTGAACCAATGAAGCTTACACAACAGTCCAACGCACTAACCGCTGAGCCACGGCGGCGCATTTATTACCACTGCTGAAGGTAGCGACATATAGTGATTATGCTTACCTCAATGCTGAAGTCATCATTCTTTGCGCAAAAATAAAAATAATTGCTTCCTTTTGGTAAACTTATAACGAATAAGGCAGTTTTATCGTTTACATCTCCTTGAACCACGCGAAATATTCCAGACACTGGAATAAGGCACGATCCTTCAAAGTTATTTTGAGCTTCCGTAAATGCAATGACGGTTTTATTGGTTATCCCGGAACCAAAGACTCGAATAACTACTTGAGATTCGCTTAGTACTCTAGGAACCCCATCATCACCAAGTTCCGGTTCTTTATCGCTGGTCTCTATTCGAAATCCAAGAATTCTAAGTTTTTCTTTATCACTACTACGATAAGCTCTACTTTGGTGGCTGAAAAAAAAAAAAAAAAAACAAATTAATAATCAATAAATGAGAACAAAACTTGGTTGATAATAATATTATGTTCAAACGAAACACATTTTATTTGTTTGCTTATTATACGAGTATGTATGCATATTTTTGTTAATACGTAAGAATAAAATACATAAGTGCAGGCATACCCCGGTTAAGTGGTTAGGTGGGTTTCGAAGGTTCGAAAAAAGCGTATTTTTACTGATTTTTTTTAAATATATCAAATGAAATATTTCATTCTAACAATTTACCATGTCAAAGATACATATTTAACAAGTACTTTGTGAAATTTTTATTAAAAAATTTGGAAAATTCAGCCATTTCCCGGCGTAGTCAGGATAACTCATGACTACTTCATCCGAAATTAAAAAAATAAATTTTTTTCTGTTAGTAAATATATAAAGCTTGAACTTGAACGAAAGAAAAAAAACTTGAAATTAGAATTTTTGGCGGAGGTGTGAACAAAAATAAACCCTTCGTTCAAATTCTAGATAATGTTATTTTGAAGAAGTGTGTAAAATTTTAGCAAGATCGGATCATAGCTTTTTGAGAAATCATGACTACCGACTTCAAAAATAGAGTTTGTGGAAAAACGCGATTGAAGTGCGACGCGCCAGGCTGACGTGACCTGATGGGCGGAACTTCCGAAGGGTCTATCTCTTAGAATTTTACTCTGATTGATTTAAAAATTTGGGAGACTATTCGAGACATTTTCTAGTATTTAATAAGATAAAAAAATACTTTTTTTTAAATTTTCAAACCCACTTAACCCCTTAATGTGTTCCTGGAAAACACGACGCTAAGCGAAACAACGTTATAGGGAACAAAGAAGAAAAAGCATTGTTTTAAGACTGCTTCACACTCGTGAAAAAATTCATAAAAATATTTCTTGTTTTATTTGGAAATCGTTTTGCAATTTTTGTTTCAAACGACGCACACTGGGGCCGGTTATATGAAGAACATGCCCAAAATGCAAAATTGAAATTAACTATTTTTTATGAAACATTAACTGAAACCCGCGACTACGTCCGCGTGGAAGACGTCTTATTACTCCCTATGTCCTTCCCCAGGTTTTAAGACATTGATGAGTAAGTATAGACTCTCAATTCCTCATATTAATTCTTTAAGGCGTCCGTCCCTGTGAACATCATACCTGGTTTTTATTTCTGGCTCGAGGATGACCAGGCTGTCAGGCGAATTGGCTTTGAGCTCGCTATGAGAGAAACCGTCACTAATCAGATCCACATTATCCGCTTTGAAACTCTGTCCATGTACCTTGTTGATGGTCTTGGCGTATCAAATCTCAACAGAAAATTGCAGGTGTTTGAACTCAAAGTGGTAGTCTGATGGGATCAGAGGTATGCGGGGTGTGAAGACAGTTTTTCTCTGTTTGACACTTGTGAAAATTCTGACTTCGATTATGTGTTGGTGCAAAGTCTTAAATTTTTAGAGGATTTAGATTGGGCAACAATTTTAAGGTTGAGGATGCGATGTGGGTTTCCTGGCGGATAGAAAGTGTGCAATAGCTCTACAGGTTAATAAATGTACAACATCCTCGAGTTTTACTTCCGAGTTTCAACAACTACTGTTCGTCAGAACAGAAATCGACAAAAAAAACAGTTTTTATTAAGGAGAGTTCCCCTAGAAAGTAGGCGTGGCTATACATAATATTAGGATTATTTGTAGAGTAAATGAATATCTACACGTTCGCTAAAGTAAGTTTTTTCGAGTTCCTTGTAAAATTACTCAAAAAAGTGCGTTTTTCGAAAAATGGGGGTGACAGTGGGAGGATTTTGAAAATGTTTAGCCTATGTTAATTTCCTAGGCTTCAGCTATCTCCGTACCAAATTTCATCGAAATCGGTTCAGCGGTTTAGCCTTGAAAACGTAGCAGACAGAGACATTTTGGCATTTATAATATTAAATAAGGATATGGATATGAATAATACAATACGAAGAATTTTTTAAAATTTTGTTCATAATTAGCAACATCAGGTTCTTATGTTTTCAATATTTTTCACTCCTTTATCGATCAATCTTAATCATTTAGTAACATCATCATTCAAATTGAACATTACCCTGTTAAATAAAATTTAATAACGTAATAAAATACCGAGAACTACACCACCATTTCCTCATAATGGATCAAACCGGCTTGCCATACTTTTAATATTTTTCACTCCTTCGTAGATTAATTACACTCAATACTGACAGTAGACAACGCTTATTGTGTTTTTTCTTCACTTTTAGCTCAATAGAGTAGAGTGAAATCAATTAGAAAAAAACAAAAACCTGCACAAGCAAACGCCTGTACCTACATGTGTACATATGTATGCATGTACATATGTTATTATACATATCATGACTTCAACAGTGTTTTAACAGAGGACAAAGATTGAACATTAGTCAAAGATAACCGGCATCTGTATCGTGTTTTGTGTGTTGTGTTTAGATGCGTTCCATCTTACGTATTAACAAAAAATTGTGGATATCGTTTTGTTTGACGCGACGGTGCACTCTGTTTGACCCTTGACCTAAAACAAGCCCGCAGTGAATATTTCTTTAACTTTCGATAAGATTATACATTTTTGGGAAGTCTATTTACACATCATACTTAAGGAATATTAGCAGGTAATTAGAAAGTAATAATTAGTTCCTAATGTTATTTTGAAAATTGTTGTTAGTCGTCAAATCAAAAGATGACACAGATACGGTGCATGCTATATGTTTTCATTCAGATGTCATCCTATGGAGAAGGAAAAAACAATATCTTCAACTGAAACAGGATTTAACCAGTTAAAATAAATTAACTTTTTCTTTTATTCAAACCGAAGATAGAGGACACATTTGAAATGCTAAGGTAATTGATTTTTTTCTACTCCTATTTCAAAAGATCATTTATTGGTGACTGACTTGAGTTGTTTTTGTCAGAACGACCATTTAAAATGAGTTGGAACTTGTAATAAATACATAAACAAGTTTTTATAAGGATCTTAAATGTTAAGCGTGCCTAATTTTTTTTCTATTGCTAGAAATTGTGAAGTGTGTGTTCACTTTTATTATAAAATGCCGAAAGCAAGTGAACTCAATCCCGGAAAACGTGTGAAAATACAGCTTTTATTTGAAGAAGGGAAAAATTAAATTCAAATTGCAAAAGAAGTAAAGTGGACACGTTGTTCAGTCCAAAGCGCAATTAAACGGTACAGGCAGACTGGTTCGCACACAAATCGCGAAAAATCCGGAAAGGAAAATATTACCACTCGTCGGGAGGACCGTTTTTTAATACGACTTTCTCTCAAATCTCAGAACAAAACTTCTTCTGAGCTTACTGCTGAATTATCAGAGGCCAACATGGTTTTGTTGTTGAAAAGCTGAGGGTCATTTCCGAAGTAGTTTTTGCGTAGAATCTGAATCCGGAGTCAGAATTACCCCATCACGTCACGATTTTGAGATATTTGAGGTTATGTACAAAAAAAATGACGTTTTTGGCTAAATTTGAGGTTATGTACAGGGTGCGCAAATTTTTTCTGGTCTCTATCTCCAGTTACATCATTTAGCACTACTCTTACTCTTCAATTTAAGAGTTTGAGAGATCGATTTCGATTTTTTTTTTCTTAAAGTATACCTACAAAGTATATCCCCATACAGTGATGAGTATTTGAATTTACTTTTTTACACAGAACTTTTTTACTGATTTGCTTACTTTACTCAAATAGCCGTAAATAAATGCAACTAATTTTGATGTTCTCTAGACGAATTTATCTTCTTTAAATAATGCTTTTTTCCGCAATTTTCGGATATTTGGCAACCCTGGTGTGACTTTTGTGAGGCGAAGGATTGACAAAGAGTACAACCCAGAATGCGTGGTACCTACTGTCAAGCACAGGCTAAATGCATGTGTGTGACGGTCGGATGAAGTCCTCCAAATACAAAAATGAGTTTCAACTTTCTTTTTCCAACATTTTCGGGGCTACCAACCTGGAAAATTTTAAATTCTAACAGGGCAATGCACCCTGCCACAAATCAGCTTTAAGCATGAGGTGGTTTAAGGACAATAGCATAGACCTGCTTGAGTGGCCTGCGCAGCCCGCGGAGCTCAACCCTATAGAATATCGATGGGCTATTCTGAAGCGTAGGATCCTGCAGCACTCAATAACATCAAAAGAAGCACTTAAAAAAAAATGTGTTTTTTTGGAAGAGTGCCGCAAACTAGTCAGCTCTATGCCCACCAAAGTCGCTGAAGTCATAAAGGCCAAAGGCGGTCCAAAATGAAATAATTATTTTATCTAATAAAATGAATTATTAATCATATCTTCTTACTTTGATTTTGCTTAATCTTATTTTTTTTGGAATGTATTGATAATTTTAAGGGGTGCCTAATCCATTTGGCAAAGGCTGTATATGACGATGAACACAGCAAGGTCGATCGCCATAAACAAACTATCAGTGTAAAGTAGTACACACATTACTCAGAAATTCGACGGTGAATGAATCGATTTCACTTGCCATACGTGTTCATACGACAAGCTGCCTGTAGCGATCACAGTGAACTTTCCCTCTCAAAAAGTTTGAGGGTGCACATATCCGTTACATATTTATCCGCATGACTGATTTTACTCTACCGTGTGTAAAGAAGTTTCATTTCATAAACGACAACCTTTGGTTCGTATTCAGAGATTAAAACGATTATGTACCAACATGTGCGCACAGTTGAACATTTTTGTTATTATTCGTTCGTACTCGTTCGCTTTGTCTTATGACTCGCCATTCATACAACTCGCGAATGGTTTGTACTCATGAGTTGTTCGATCCCAACGCATTGTACTCACGATCAAATTATGTGCCGACTACTCATAACAAAAAAAGCGAGTACTCGGAAAAAAGGGTACTGTTCGCGAGCGGTATGTGCTGTTCGCAGTTCGCACAAATGGAAATTATTTGAGAAATTTGATGGTTTATAGGAGAAAAAGCGAGTTTTTATGAATTTACTTTCTATTGCTCTTTTTCATTTCAGTGGTACAAGTGCTTGTGAGCAGTCAATATAAATTATGAATTGAATTTATTAGTACATATTTATTTATTTATTACACGTACTGAACAAATTTTGTGTCCTAAATATTTTTTGTTTTGTAGAAGTATGCACCAATGTTTTTGAAGTTCCAGAAATCTCACATTCGTAATTCACTTATCATAAAAACATTCGCAAATTTGTTGGGATATCCCAAAATTATACAAAAGTCAGTTAATTACATTCTTTCAACTTCCGTTATTATCCTAATAAAACTATTATGGTATGGGATTTTCCAACACCAGCCAAATTTCGTTTGAATCGCAACCACCCTGGAAGAGATAGAATATACTCGCGAACGAGTATGATTTTGGCGAACGATTCATTTTTTTCAACATACTCGCGAATAATCATACTCACGATCAAATGAATCGTTTATACTCGTACTCGGTTGCAACCGTTTGGTTGGATACTCATTCGTACTCGTTCGCTCCGTCTTATGACTCGCGATTCATGCAACTCGCGAATGGTTTGCACTCATGAGTAGTGCGTTGTGTGTGTACTCTGTTCGTTCGTACTAGGTTTTTCAGAACAGGTACTCGCAACTCGTGCGATGTACTCGACTCGTTTTAATCTCTGAAGTTCATACTCGTACAACGGATTTTGTTCTAAAAGTGTTTGAGGAAATAATGCTGTATGGTTTGTTATTAAATCTGTACATATACAGTCGAATCTTTTCAGGTCAGATCAACATTAGTTCATGTTGAATATTATGTACTCAATGTCAAACACAGTATAACACTTTCCATCACACATACCTATAAGCAAAACATAACCATACACATTATCATTGTATTAGAAAAAGTATAAATATGAAGTCTCTTAAACAAAACGTTTCATTCGTTCTAAACAAAAGTCAATTGTTCTACAATAGGTTTTACCGCAAAAAAGGTTATGGGCCCAGGCCATCGCTTGTAAGTGAGAAAAAAAAAACCAAAAAATGAATTCCGGTTTGTAAAGCTGGACGATGAAAATTACAACAGCTGGAATGTGCAAATTCGGTCAGTGCTGTTCCGTAGCGAGCTCTGGGGCTCCGTGTCCGGAGAGATTCCTGAATCTACTACATCAGCGGTTACACCACTGGTTAAAGCGGACTGGAAATTGAGGGAAGGCATTGGCAACGATGTGTTATTCGTTAAAATCTCGCATGGATTGCACATCAAAAACTGTGAAACGCTAAAGTAGGCATGGCAGAGGTTGGAGGAAGTACATGCTCCACAACCGCGAAAAAGGTAACTCTTTTCTAGCAGCTCCTAAATTTGTAAATGGTGGAAAACTCATTTATGGTTAGCCTTCTTAATAGTTTTTTCGATGTGTTCGAAAAATTAAGAGACCGATGTTAAGACACAGGATGAGTTGGTCATGATTATTCTCTTGTCAAGCTTACCAAGAAGTTTCGAGAATTTCGTGGTGGCAATTGAATCTAGAGACGATCTGCCTACAACTCATATACTTAAATTAAAGCTTTTAGAGGAAGGGCCACGGTGAGAAGGAGAGACACTGGCGAACGGAGACGAAAGTGGTGAGTCTGTGTTTTTTCTTAACAGATCAAGTCCAAAAACCAGGCGCAGGCACTGCAACAGCAGGTGCAGAAGAAGGGAAAGTGCTACAAGTATCACAAAAGGGGACACTACGCATCAGCTTGTCGGTTCTTAACAACATCAAAGTCAACAGCTCACTTTGCGGCAGTGCAGTAAATAGCACAAATACTTACCCACAGCTGACGAAAAATACATGGGTTCTGGATAGCGGCACCACCAGTCTATGTGTAGTGACAAAGGCATGTTAATTTCTCTCACCCCACATAAAGAAACTATCGAAATGGCGGGAAATTATCAAACACAATCGGATGGGATCGGTGACGTTGTAATAGAGACGGAATCGGTTCACATGCATCTGCATAAAGTTTGCTTGAAACAAACTTTATTTCAATAAACAAAACTACCGAAAACGGGCACACGTTTTTGACAAATTTTGTGCAAATATTAAGTCAAATGATGGCAAAACTATTATGAAAGCTACGAAGTGTAATAATTTAATTATTTTCGGGAAGAAACAGAGGCTATATTCGCGAACGTCTTATAACAGTTTGGTGCACTGGTTAGGTCACCTTAATGAAAAATGATGTAACTGGAGATAGAGACCAGAAAAAATTTGCGCACCCTGTACATAGCCTGAAAGTTTTCAAAAACGTCATTTTTTGGGTACATAACCTTAAATATCTCAAAATCCTGACTTGATGGGACAATTCTGACTCTGGATTCAGATTCTACGCAAAAAATTACTTCGGAAATGAACCCTAGCCTTTCAAAAACAAAACCATGTTGGCCTGTGTAATGGGCGCGAGCATATCAACAAAGATGCTGTGGAGAGAAGCGATGAAAACTGTTGTATACACACATATCTCCGTAATCGAGCGTACACACCAGAGCACTTGACATGAAGACCGCGTATGAGGGCTGGTATGGCAAAAAACCGTCGGTGCAACAATTCCGAATCTTCGGATCCAAGGGTGTGATGCTCGAAAAAAAAACTCGGTGAGTCAAAACTCAGCGCTAAGGGTATCAATTGCTTTACGGTTGGGTATGCATGTGGGTCGAAGGCCTACAGGCTATATGAAGCAAAATCTAAGAGAATCTTCCAGAGTCGCGATGTCAAATTTTTGGAGAGAAGTCATCACTCGGAGACTCCAACGACTACGTCATTATAGATCTTTAAGAATCAAACGTTGTTACCGATGCCGTGGAGAATGTGGAAGCTGCTACTGACACTGACAATAAGGAAAAGGTTCCGGCTATGAAGATGGATGTGGAAGTGACTACTGCATCTGAAGACAGTTTCGCCGATGCCGATGACTCATGTGCTGAAGCGGGTGGTCGTGAAGCGGGTCGTTGCGGTTTTAAGTGCAAGACTGATCGGCAAGCAGACGATGTTGCCGCTGCAAAGCTGCAAAGATTGCTGCAAAAATGCAAACCGTCCCTTATCCCCTCCGGTCTCGTCAACGCCTAAACATGCACGTCAGTAATTTAAATAATAATTTTTCGAACCCGTTAACAGTTAGAGAAGCGCTGAGCCGTACTGATGACCAAAAAATGGCTAGAAGCATTGAAGAGCGAGTATAAGTCCCTTTTGGATAATGAAACGTGGGAACTGGTGGATATCAAATGCAAGTGGGTCTTTAACGTCAAGAGGGACCAGAAAGGTAATGTAGAGCGCTACAAAAGCCGATTAGTAGCGAAAGGGTGCAGTCAGAAATTTGGCGTCGACTACATGGACACATTTTCACCCGTGGTGCGTTTTTACTCATTACGGTTTATGAACTGGGGTTCGATGAGCTGGTGAAAGAGCCCACCGAGTTACACGGAGACAATCTGAGTTCACATGCACTGGTCAAGAATCCAGTTAACCACAGTCGCAGCATACCTATATATAGATATATACATGTATATACATATATACTTCAACCGAAAAAATGGTTGCTGATATATGTACCAACAATTTGTCAAAAATTAAACATGTAAAGTTCTCCGATATTCTTGCTTTAAAAAGTTAATCTTTTGTATATTTAAATTTTTTGTTTACATTTTTCAGTGAATTGTATTATAGTTTAGTTTTGGGGGGTAGTGTTGAATAGCATGTACTCAATGTCAAACACAGTATAACACTTTCCATCTCACATATGAGCAAAACATAACCATACACACTATCATTGTATTAGATCTAAATGCAAATAGAAAAAAGTATAAATCTGAAGTCTCTTAAATAAAACGTTTCATTCGTTCTAAACAAAAGTCGCCTGTTCTAGTTTTTACCGCAACGGTTCGAATTAAATGTAAATTTGGAAAAACTCGAGTTAAGGGATTAATAATTTGTTTTTTATGCAAGTACACAATTGTAAAAATTGTTTACCCTAAAATTTATCGATACATTTTCTTAGAAAGACAAAACCGCGCTGTAATGCGTACAATTTTAACCATTATGGGACTGAATGTCCTTTTAAAATAAATTAAGTCGGCTATAAGCGATTGCATATAGTACATATATGGTTTTAGTGTCGATGAGAATGATATCATCTTCCAAGTTATCAGATATTATTGGTTAGACAAGGACTTCTGAAGATGCGACAACTGGTATCGTAACGCGATTTTTCGTAGCCGTAGCTGCTCTCGACAAAGGTCCTAGCAGCGACCGGAGCTGCTCAATGGTCGTCAATGGTTACGGTATCACTAGAGCGAAAGCTAGCGGACGGTACAATTCATCTTCCACTTTGTCATCTGAAAGAAACAGATGGAAAACACTAACCACCAGAAAACTATGGCCAGAATATAATACGACTAGAACCACCAAGCTCCTATATATGGATAGGAAATCCTGTCATTACTGGTAGGATTAATTACAGGCCACAATATATCATACAAAAAAGCTGCATCTGACCGAAGACAATCTGTGCAGAGGATGCGGGGACGAAGAAGTACATGAGGACATAACCCATTTCCTTTGTCACTTTGCAAGCCTCTGCAATATTAGAAAAAGAGCTGTGGGCAGATTCCTCCTCGATAACATTGAAGGGCTATTGTTCACTATCGGGTATGCTCAAGTTTATAAGGAGAACCAGGTGGCTATCATCAGGTAGATAGAACCGCGTAGTAGGAAGAAGTAAAAAATAAATAAATAGCTGGCGCAACAGCTCAGGATGAGCCAAGGCCTAGCCTCTCGCAACCATTGATATGCGTGTTACATCTTTCGCACGAATGGAAGGGGTCTACAATTTATTGCCGACTCCGACAGATTATACTCATGACAGGTTATACTCCCGGAGGCTTGTCATTTACCGACGAGAGGTGGTGCCGGGAAATGTTCGGTGGACATTGTTGGGGCTTGAACCCAAGCCGCTCGCACAGCAGTCCAACGCACTAACCACAGAAAGAAATACATATGTATTTAAAAAAATGGGTACCACAAAAGGTCTACATAGACCAAAGTGAGACGAAGACGGTCCAATGGTGTTTATCGGCCCATATGCCGTAACCAGATTTTTAAATGCAGACTGTTTGAAATACTAGGAAACCTAGCAGAAACACACACCGCATACGACAAAACAAAAAAACAAAGGCGAAACAGGAAAACATGTTTCATTGTCAATAGCTGGAATTTTGTTGTTTTTTTTTTTGCACTGGTATTTTATTTATTTGAGAGTTTTTTTTAAAAATGGACGTAGACGCAGAGGAGTTATTGTATGTAATTGCAAGAACAACAATTTAAAGATAAAGATGATGCGAATAAAGTTATTATCGTAGAGCTTTGGGTAGAAGTAACTTTCTCAACACACACCAAAAGAAGCAAAAAAGCGAAATGATTTGTTTTGTTACATTGTGTTTCGGTTGGTGTATGATGAAATAAAAAACGTTTTCTTGACTGTGAATCAAAAAACGTTTTGACTGATCCGGTGTGTTTTACGCCTAACGGAGTGTTCTTGAGTTAACGGTCTACTTTGATCTGATGCCCATCCATAGATGGGCAATTGCGAATATAAACATTCGACTGGTGAGCCAGTCCTATACTTTCAACCTCGTATTGCGTTATACCTATTTACACTAATATTATAAAGAGGTAAAGTTTGTAAGTTTGTATTTAGGAGGTAATCTTCGAAACTACTCATTTCACCAATATTTAGAATGCACTTTCAGGGTGAACATCACTACATAGGGAACATCTACATAGTTTTAGCCTTATTTTGAGTAAATAAAAAATCTAAAAAAACTAAAATATTGCGTTAAAAAGTTCACTTCCGGTTTTCTACAAACATTTTTCTATTTTTGTACTATCATTCCATAGTAATAAAAAGACGTATGTATTTACTAGCTGAATAATACCCGGCGTTGCTCGGGGTTATTACATTTCAATCCAGAAATCGACATCTTCTTCAAACAATTTATGAAAGACTTATCCCGATTATATAATATATCATAATCTCATCTTAAATCTGAATCGGAATTTTATATTCAACCCAATCGACGGTATTTTATTTTGCAAATGTAATCAAATTCTTTAAGTCGAACCGAACCTCCTTTAACTCTAATTTCCCTCTAACTCGAATTTCACTCTAACTCGATTTTCCCTCTAACTCGAGTTTGTTCACCTATTGTCCCCTGTCAGTTTTCTTTCGAAAAGTCATCCTCCAAGTCAAATTCATTCTAAATCAGAAGTCCTTGGAATTTGAATACATTCGTTAAATAGATACATACATACATACATACATCCTTTGCAAAAAATAAAATCAAAACAAAAAATTTCCCTCCCGCAACTGGCAATGTTATATCTACATCAAGCACACACAATCCCATACCCAGCCTGTCGCGTCGCGTCGGCGCGCTATTCCTTTATCTACCGAAAAAGAGAATCCATAAAAAAAATTGCCAGGAAAAATGTGTAGACAATTACGCATATGGGTAAAAAAAATTAATAATCCGGCTGGCTCGAAAAAAAGATGATGTGTCATCATAACAATACCAAAGTTCACTCGCCCACAAATGGAACGGGCAAACTGATCCAACTGCGCTATGACCTTTTCCCTCATTAACTCAATTCTCCAGAGTTAATTGAATTTGATAACCTGTGTATGCACATATGTACGTACATATGTTAATACATATGTAATGTAATAAATATATAAATACAAATGTACATACGTTTATCCAATGTATGTATGTATATATAGGTATCTACCGTACTAACCACCAAATCATTACCATGTACACACGAATAGATAGAAGCAAAGAACGAACAAAAAAAAACAACAACAACACAGCAGAAAAGGAAATGAAAAACTACCCTTGTGAAACTGGGCAAAACAAAAACAACACGTACGCTCATCAACCGATGTGGCTCACGATCGAGAAAATATCTTTTCGTGTGCGGCAAGGAATTTCTTCTGACTTGCTCCACGTTTTTGTTAACTGCTCGGCTCTTGAATAAGATAGCGTTATAAAACATAGCCTATTATATGACCCAATGTACAACCATTCTGTGTGCAAAATTTGAGGTTGATTGGTTTAGTAGTTTTCGCATAGGTAAAATCCAAACAAACAAACGGACAACGTTTCACTTTTATAATATTAGTAGTGATTCTTGATAAAACACTACTGGATAGCACTATCCAAAAAATGTGTACTTTATAGTTGGTCAAATCTTTCGTGGTCCATAACTTCACAAATAAGCCTCATACAAGAAAAAAATGCATGTTTACATTCATGTCGTCAAGGACTATAATTAACCAGAATATGAGAAAAATTCAGGATGTCACTTTTTTTCTTATGTCCATTTTACGCGAAACGCCCCATAAAAGGAAGTCCCAAGCATTCGAGGTTTAAGTGGCAGAAAGGGAATAAAAAAAACCAAATTTTATGTTATATAATAATAATTATGTTTATACAGCTTTAACTCAACAATGGCTTTTCCTAAATTTGTCTAAGATTCATTTGAGCTATAAATCATCCTTCTGCGTTATCCTGAAGCTAAGCTATGCTCAAAAAAATTCACGAAATCATTGTCAACAATTTTCCATCAGTGGAGACCGCAGCCAACAGCCATGCAGCAGTGGGTGACGTCATAGTGTGTATTTGCGCTGTAAAGCAAATTTACTGCTTAAATGAAAACAATCACTTTATACGACAATTTTTTGTGTGTGTGTGTGTGTGTATGCACTATTAATCCGATTGACACAAAACTTTTACAACATGATAGCCTATAGGTATAAGATTGTCATAGGCTATATAGTATGTACATACATATATTTCATAGTTATTGAGATTTTAAAGTTTGGCCTTTTATAGTATACGCTACTGTAGCCTCCTGGCTCCTGCACATCGATTCGTGATCGTATGTTGTTTTTGTTTTGTCCAGTTGTACAAGGGTAGTTTAATTTTAATTTTTTTTTTTTTCGTATCATTGGTTTTGTGGAAATACATTGTGTATTGGATTCGTAGATGAGGAAGAATTTACATTTTTTTTAAGTAAATAGAAGTACCTATGTACTTATATATATAGGAACGCGTATTGTGATAACGATCGGTGCGGTGTATTCGCGCAAGAAGAGGGGGGATGGAGATGGGAAACTTTCAGTTACGGAGATGATGATTTACGCAAAGAATGCTTTTCACATTGGACCGCGATCACAGATTTCCAAAAAAGGCGTTCTGACAGGCCATCCGCCGTCTCAGACGGAATTGAAGGAATCAAATCCAAAGATGGTTTACTTGTTTTGTGATGAGACGGATATCTTTCGCAGATGTGGGAGCACTTTTCGGAGCTGCTCAATCTCGAACAGGGATTGGATGGCAGACTGAGTAGGGCGATAAGAAAAGCGATAAGAGTGGGATAAGAGTGGTTGCTCTCATTATAAGGTCATGTCACTTATAACTATCTGCAAAACTCTTTGCTAAGGTGTCGAAACCGCGTCCCAGAACGGTGGTCGAATGCAACTTGGATCCGATGAGCAGTGCAGCTTTTGTTCAGGTAGAAGCACAGCCAAACCGCTATTCATTCTACGAACGGTACTTAAGAGGGCCTGGGAGTGTGTCATGGGAGTAGTAATCAGGTCCCTCGAAGTAAACTCTGGAGTGTACTGCAGGAGTATGGAATTGACGGTTCTCATTGGCCATGCGATCTCTATACACAAACTGTAGGAGATGTATTCGGGTGAATGGCGTTACATAAACATCTTTCATTGCAGGCGTTGGCCTTCGCCAGGGGGCTTTTTGTCACCTCCCCTTTTCATTGTGTACATGGATTGGATGTTATACTGCAACCGTTTCGAAGAACGGTTACCATTGTGAAACTTAAGGATAAGCCACGGTCGAGTTGAATTATTATTTTTTTTATTTTGCATAAAATAATTGGATAATCAATTTAATGAAAAAGAAAATATTTCTTCAATTTCCTAAGAATCCGCTGGGGCGATTATGCTCAAAATCTAGTCAGCTCTAAGTTTCGTGGTGACAAATAAAACAAAAAAACGTTGATTTATTTTATCGAAGGAGAAAAATTTGGTCACACATATGTACATATGTACATCATTTCAAAAATGGGTGCAAACCATTCCTAGTGTATAGTAATGTGAAGTGTGTGTTCTGGTTCTGAGATTTCGTACCTTTCAAGTATGTATATAAAAGTGAAAGGTTTTTTTTTAAAAAGAACCTTCCGGCAAGCGCCGCAAGAGGTAGGTGGATTTCTTATATCATCTATTCTGATGGTGGGAACAAAATGGCGGACAAAAATTTCCACTTTAAAAACGAATTTGTACTAATTACCTCGAAATTAGAAGGATTTTCAATTTCAATGAAATCCAACTAATTTTGAAGAATTTCAAGATGGCGGATCCAAGATGGCGCCCAAATTGGTAGCAGGCGGATTCTGTTCACTGCTATCTACTATATAACCGGAAAAGTTGGGATTTATTTGAGCTGTGAATTGTACCGTTTGAGACATAAAAAGGGGCGTAACCCGCTCCCCTCTGGACCGATTATGCCCATCTGCGAACTTAGCCGAGGTATTCGGCATACGAACGTGTATACCAAATTTTATTCAAATCGGTTCATAATTGCGGCCTCAATCGTGTCCACAAGAATCCGTCATATTGCATATATATATATATGTATACATATACATATATATATGTATACATATACATATATATATGTATACATATACATATATATATGTATATATATATATAAAATTTTTAACGGAGTATGAGGTTAGTGTTTACTATGATAGCGAAGACGAATGGCATTCAACATTTTTTAAAGTCGCGTCATGAGGACCTCTGCAATAGGTGGTATTTCTATGAAATCCACCTAAAAGGACATTACAGCAAATTTTGCAATACTATATTACTATATTACAAAAGCTAGTTGAAACTGTTAACAATTAAAGTGACCAGCCCAGGTGCTGGCAAGACTCCCGGTAAAGGAATCAGAAGAGTAATAATTTCTAAGACCATCTATAAGTGAAGAACCACGTGTGCTGAAAAGCCACATCCTGCACGGGGTGTCCCTGCAGTAAACGAAATATGGCGGATCTAAAGGGGAAAAGTTGAAAAACCCCTTAATCCTGGGTGTATAACAACACACGAACAGTACTGAGTGTGTTTTCTAACTTTGAACTCTGAATACCTGGGGATCTTCAGTTTCAATTAATTCCCCTTACCTGCATACAGGGGGTGAGTGCAGGCCGATATATTCTTCCCCCTTACTCGTGGGACCTACATATATGAATAAAAAAAAACAGTTTACGAAAGCGAAGATGTAAATAGGTCGGGCACTCCTAGGTCTAAGAAAATGAAGAAGCTCTTCTTCTTATTCGTTGGATCGATTGACGTTAATCTTGAATACTTATTTCTGGAGTCTAACGACACTTGCTCCATCGCCAGCTCATCCTTCTGTAACTTGTCGACATCCTCCAAGCGGTCCAAAATCTGCTAGTTGACAGTCAAGAGTCTAGGGGCAAAGAAATGGGAGGAGCTCACAGAACAGAAACGGAGCAATGCCCACAATGCAGGTGCCAATTTGCAGAAGCTGTCTTCAACGGAGTGCAAGCCAATTGCTGCCTCTCAGCAGAAGGCAGGGTCTACTGTGGCCACGAGTGAGGTGAAACTTAGTCAATCCGGAGGCGGGTGGGGTGAAGATGGACAGTTCCAGCGTGACAAGCCATAGCTACTTACCTGAGTAGGGTACGCGAACACCTACGCCGCCTGGTGAACGTATGTAGTCCTGTGGAACAGGAGACCGGCTCTTACACTTGTAGTTCTCCGACGGTAGTCAGTGCAAGCGGCCCTGCCATGGCACTGCCGCATTCATCTGCAACGCAAAAGACTAGTGAATATACTGAGAAGATACCGATGATCTAGCGCAACCGAAAGCGTAACGTTATTCAGATTATACATTAAAAGCGTGATCCGCAGTCCTACACGACACGGACAAGGACAGAGCTATTCTGTATAGAGCTCGCAACTAAGATGTAAATAACCGTTCCTTTTTGATAAAGTTCCACGCGTTATCGTGACACAAAAATAACGAACCAAAATCACGTTATTTTTTCACGACGTTACTTGTTCCATTCAAGAGAGTTCGAATGAAATAACTTGGAAAGTTTAACGTAATTTTGGAATGTGATTTTAGAACGTCATTTTGTCACGACGACGTTATTCGTTCTACACGAGAGAGTTCACGGAACGTAGTAGTTAAGTGACTTTGTTGTGTGATGTGATTTTGGTGTGTGGTGTGTCTTTCATTTGTAGTTACTTATACCTAATCGCTCACTGGAATATGGGGGTTGATTTGAAATAAACGGCGAAGGCGCAATCATCAGAGCGAGGATGGAATTTGCGATGCTAATGCAGTGCAGATTTTGTATGTGTATATGGACATACATATGTATGTTATCTTAATATATATAATTCTTCTGTACGTGTGTATGTAATGCAACTCCTCCTAAGCGTCTGGACCGATTCAAATGAAATTTTGTGTGTGTTTGAGCGAGTCCCTGAATGACTTAGATTCACTAACCGATATTTTTCCATGAATAATTGGCCCTTAAAACCTTCAAAAACGTTAATTAATAACTGACCTCCTGAGAATAATTCATATTTATAAAGGTGGCCCTGATGTCACTTATTTCAATTTGATTTCAATTTTGTGTTTTTCAATATTAAATGTTTGTATGTATAATTGCGTGAATGTATGTATATTATTGTCGTCTGTCGGGTCCGCTTTCGGTGGTGCTCTACTGCTGCTGTCCGGTGATTTTAGACAGAATTTGCTCTGAAAGGCATGAAACCAATTATGGCAATAATGAGCCAATTACGACGTGCAAATGTACCTTTAATCGACTTTGCAACGGAATTGATTGATTTATTGTGGGCGCCGTAACTCAGTGGTTAGTGCGTTGTACTGCTGACCGAGCCGCGTGGGTTCAAGCCTCAGCCAGGTATACCGAACATTTTTCGCAGCACCACCTCTCGTCGGGGAATGACAAGCCTCCCAGAGTATAATCTGTCATGAAAGAGCTTCTCAATTCGCCGTTCGGAGTCGGCAATAAATTGTAGGTCTCTTCCATTCGTGCGAAATATGTAACACGCACAACATGGATGGTTGCGAGAAGCTAGGCCTTGGCTCATCCCGAGCTGTTGCGCCGGCTATTTAACGAAATTGATTATTTCTTATCTAGAGTAGAATTTAAAAATTGCGTTTACTCTTTGAATTTTTGATTAATAAATATTGTCTATAAGATTGAAAATCGGCAGATGACTCTTTAGTCGGGCGACAAATAACGGTTGTGTAAAGCGATACTGAGAGTATACACTAAGAGAGCCTAGTGTTCTCTGTACTCTTGTACACGGCGCTTGTGAGATCCATTCTTACTTAGGTGCTTGAGAAACAATATCACCTTTCAAAGCTCACCAGATCCAGAGAGCATGAAGCACGAGTCGTCTCCGGCATCATTCTTGAAAAGGATACAATGGTCTTTGTAAGCAGTGACGAATATGACAAGGGATCTATTTATCTAACCTAAGTCTGTTAATGAATTTGTGATAGTTCATATGACAAGATGCGATGAGTGAACGCCGGAAACGCGACAAAACCACACTGTGTGTACTGTGCAACCTCCACTTTGCAGCTACATTTGCATTAGAAATACATATGGAGTGGATTTTTGCAACAAGACTTGCTAACGTGTGATTATTTCTATTGCCGTATTTGAATAAATAGTTCCTAAAGACGGTATACTACTGTGTTGGCTGGATACCTGTTCAAATAAGATGTATGTAGGACTTTAAATTTCGAGCAAATTTTGCTGTGTTAAACATACAACTGTCATTTAGTTATGAAGTGGCTCTTGATCACGCAACGCGTATTTATTGTAAAAACTTCTTTTCTTCTTTTTTTCTTCTGCCCTACCCAGGTCGAAACGTGTTTAAAAAGACTGGATTATTATCTCAGTTAAACGAAGAAATGATAAATCCTGAAAGAATTTGAAACAAATATGCACAAGAAGCATGTCTAACCGAGTTCTTATATGGTGAACCACACAACATCTAATCTAAGACAGGAAGATCAAGACGTAATATGTTGTAGTTACATATATGTGGATAATCAATCGTGTTTTGTATATATTACTATGAAGCGTAGACCACTTATTGCCTTGGTAGTAATTACGTCAATACGAAAATACAGCTTTAACAATGAGGTGTACTCCCAAATCATGAAATAATCCTTTCAGTAAAATACGCATATTTATAATGTTAATTCCTTTTGACGAGAAAAAGTCATAATTTTAATTTTTTTTTATTTTTAAAATCATGTCAATGTCTATATTACGGCATAAAAGCAAATAACTACGAGTGTTTTACAAGCTTAAAACATTGCAGTTATAAATATGTAATGGAGTAATTGATACAGTCATCGGATCAGTTATAAAAAGGATGAATAAAAGTGGTCCAATGTGACTTCTTAGAATTGTTCACTGAATAATCCATAGTTGCCGACGTTGAATAAAGATTTTACGGCTCCTGAAGCGTTTTGATGAGTTAAGTCAGTCGTCTGGTCCCGAACGTATGTTAACATATCTTATGTATGTTAAATAAAACTTGCAGTGCAAATATTTTAAACTTACTCGTATAAAGGTGTTGTTTTTTAACATGAAATTAAAAAAAGGTTTCAATTTCGTTCTTCTTCAATCATATGTAAATATATGTAATAAAACAAATGTAATGATAATGTAGCAAGTGCGATAAATATAAATAAATGAGTAAAAGCAAGAACTCATGCGAATAGTGCATACACATTTGTGCGAGTTTAAGAAATTCAGAAATATAGTAAAAAATAAATAAATACATAACAGAAATGTTACACATTTGGTTGTTCGAAAATATATATTCAAACTTATTTACTTTAACACTTGCTATGAACTAACCAACTTTTGCTTGTGACCACCTTGACAAGTTATATTGTACTGAGCGAAATTTGTGAATCAGAGTACATTTTATGTATGATTCAAAAATGTTGATTGATGACAAGGTTTTGCAAATATTGACCTTGCAGTTTTAAAAGTCACCGACTGACATTATTAAAAGTCTAGAAAGGTAGCATAGCAGGACAAAATTGAACCGACCTTCTAAAACAAAAACCAGACTATACTTTCACATGGACTTTGACACGCTGAATCCGAATCCGACTACAGAATTGGTCTAGGACGTCATATTTTTAAGAGATTCTAAATTGAAATAACTCTGTTTTTGAAAGTACTACTTATTACTAGTATGTACTAGTAACGATTTCTCGGAAACAAAAGAATACACATATTCAAAATATATTTTGAAGAGAAAGTTTAGTATATACATACTTTCAAATTCCGTAACGGGTTTTGTGGATACAAATTATTTCGTGATGTAACAAAACCTCAAATATACCGATAAACAGGATTTTTTCACTTTAGGCTAGAAAGCCTGACGTGATAGAGCAATGCTGAGATCGGGTTTAGCGCGTCAAAGTCCATTGGGAAAGTATAGCCTGGTTTTTGGTTTTTAATGTAGTGGGCCTGTGTAATCCTTCGAAACCCTATCTTTTCACTATGACTGCTGAATTAATTAAAGCTACTATCAAACAATTTGTAGAGGAATAACCTGATGTACGACAGGGTTACTACACCACAAACAAATGTGTTACATGTGAATGTGTGATTCCGCAAGTAATCATTGCAATTTTTTAATTTAAACTTTGTTCTAGTACAGGACAAAGGCATCGTTAATCGATGTTTAAATAATTTAAATGTGAAAGGACCTTAGACGAAACGACTTAAATTTAAGTATTCCGAACATAAAATATCAATCATGAACTTGAAATTATAGAAGAACTGAAATAATCAGATACTCTTTGCAATTGCAAATCAGCGGAATCAATGAGAACATCGACCGACTGGATAAATTTTCAAGAAAAGCTAAAATGGTGAATTAAACAGATTTCACATACATATGTACCTTCTTTGGATTTGGATCAAGAAAGTGAATAAAACGTTATATACAAATTGAAGTAGCAAATTTGAATGATACAAGATAAAGTTAGCTGTGAATGAAAAATTATATGTATGATTATAGTGGGAGACATTAACCATAATGATTATTGAAATTTATTTGATTGAGACATGGAGTTCATGTTTAGAAGCATAAAGTAAACAAACTATACAATGCATATTAAAATTCTTAAAAATCCTTTTTAAAATAAAACCATTCTCAAACATGGAGATTTATGAATGAGCTCTTAAAAAAAATTGTTGGCGCAACAGATCTAACTTCTCGCAACCATTTATGTTGTGCGTGTTACATTTTTCGCCCAAATGGAAGGAACCTACAATTTATTGCCGACTGAGAACGACGAATCGAGACGCATTTTCATGACAAATTGTATTCTTGGATGTTTGTCATCCCCCGACATGAAATGATGTCGCGAAAAATGTTTCGTGGATATGGCTGGGGAGTGAACCCCCGCATTTCGCACAGCAGTCCAAAGCACCAGCCACTGAGCCAAGGCAACATACATATTGAATTCTTACTTGTCTTACTATAAGGCCAAATGTACAATTAAGTTTTATTACCCATAACAAACTTATTTGGGCTTCAAACCAAACAAATTTGCAGGACCGGTGCTAAATGCTAAAAATATTTCTCAATAGTCGTCTCGATCTCGTCTACATTCCCCTACTATGGAGAGAAGTTAAAGTTTTTTTTCATTCCTAAAGCTAGTAGATGTTATCATGTAATCCAATGGCCTATACCCATTTTATCATCATTCCTTCTAATAACTCTAAACGACTGATTGATATCTGATATTCCTATACAACTGCTCTCTGCAATTTAGCATGCATATTGTGGTGGTCAAAGAACTACTAATAATCCTGGAAGCTGAAGGTTGCACGGTGATCCCTAGTTCGGTGTGGTTTGCGTACGATCCGTCACGAAACCGCTTTTTCTACGAAATGCAAAATTACATTTATTGACCTTTTCCTTCCTTGTACCATAGCTTAAATTTCTCCAAAGAAACAAAGAATTTGGGTTTTATTTTGAAAAGGAAGCTGAAAACCAACACTTAAGAAAGAGTTAAGAAAGCTACAGTCGCACTTTTCTCTCGCAAAAAGACCATCGGGAGATCGTCGGAAATATGATCCCTTCTTTCGACGTCTCCAACAAAGAGACAGTGGTTGTTCAAAACAGTTGCCCAGAGGCAAGTCGGACATGTTAAGGCCAAATGTCCTTAGGGGATTAGGTGGGTTTCGAGGGCTCAAAAAAAGCGTATTTTTACTGATTTTTTTTAAATATATCAAATGAAATATTTCAATCAAACAATTTACCATATCAAAGATACATATTTAACAAGTACTTTGTGAAATTTTTATTGAAACATTTGGAAAGTTCAGCCATTGGGATCTCATTTTCCTTGATCTTGAAAAAAAAAGTTCTTCCGGCGTAGTCAGGATAACTCATGACTGAATCAATCGAAATGGAAAAACCAATTTTTTTCCGTTAGTAGGTAGCTTGAACTTGAACGAAGGAAAAAACAAAGAACTTGAAATTAGAATTTTTGGCGGAGTTGTGAACAAAAAAATCCATTTTTTGGTTAAATTTTCACTACATATTGCCTCATAAAATAAGTTGTGATAAAAAAAAATAAAAATTCGTCGTTCAGGTTCTAGATTATGTTATTTTGAACAAGTGTATTTCAAGAAGATCGGTTCATAACTTTTTGAGAAATCATGACTACCGATTGCGAAAATAGAGTTTCGAGAAAATCGAGAGTGAAGTCCAACGCGCCAGGCTGACTTGGCCTGAAGGGCGGAACTTCCGAAGGGTCTATCTCTTAGAATTTTACTCTGATCGATTTAAAATTTTGGGAAAATATTCTAGACATATTGTACTATTTATTGGGTTGTCGGAAAAGTCATGACGCATTTCTCGAACAGATGGCGTTTGTTAATTTTTTTAAAGTAATGTATTAAGCCCATCTATATTATTGGTAAGCTATTTGAAAGTTAACGGTTTAAGCGTAATTCTGAAAAAACTTGATCGGGATTAATCGTGTTTTGAAGATTTTGTAGCAGCTTAAATATGGAAGACCAAAGTGTGCATTATCGCTATATTTTACTCTTTTATTTCCGTAAAGGGAAGAATGCAAGTGAAGCTTGTGAAAAGTTGCGTCAAGTTTACGGTAACGATGCTCTACAAAAACGTCAGTGTCAACGCTGGTTCCAAAAATTCAGCGCGGGTGATTTTAACCTCAATGACGCTCCTCGGTCAGGAAGGCCCACCGAGGTTGACGACGACCAAATCAAGGCACTGATCGAGTTAAACCCACGTTACACGACACGAGAGATTGCAGAGACATTGAACATCCATCATTCAAGCGTTCATGACCACCTGAAGAAGCTGGGATACGTAAGCAAGCTCGATATTTGGGTTCCTCATGAACTCAAGGAGGTCCAATTGGCGAACCGCATAAACATCTGTGATATGCTCATTAGACGTCAGGAAAACGATCCTTTTTTGAAGCGACTGATAACAGGTGATGAGAAGTGGATTGTTTACGACAATGTTGTACGCAAGCGGTCTTGGTCCCATCGTGATAAAGCGCCTTAAACGAGAGCGAAAGCCAACATTCATCAGAGAAAGGTTATGCTGTCAGTGTGGTGGGATTTTAAAGGCATCGTGTTTTTTGAGCTCCTACCAAGGAATCAAACCATCAATTCTGATGTTTACTGTCAGCAGTTGGACAGTTTGAACGAATGCATCATCCAGAAACGTCCAGAGCTCGTTAATCGTAAAGGAGTTGTGTTCCATCACGACAATGCAAGACCACACACAAGTTTAACCACCCGCCAAAAGTTATTGGGCTTTGGATGGGATGTGTTGCCACACCCACCATACTCACCTGACCTTGCGCCATCGCACTTCAACTTGTTGCGTTCTCTTCAAAACTCGTTACGTGAAAAAACGTTCAATTCAGATGAGACCTTCTTCAGTTTTTCGCCGATAAAGACAGGTCCTTCTATGAACGAGGAATTATGCAACTTACTGAAAGATGGCAAAAGGTCATTGAACAAAACGGTCAATATGTTATTGATTGATTTCTGTTCTTTATATACATAAATAATCTTTGAAAAAACATAGAAAAATAATAAGATAAAAAAAACTATTTTTGTTCGGAATCCCTGTTTATGTAAATGTAAATGTGTGGATAACGTCCAGGTTCATACCTAAAACTTTGTCCGTGTGGGAAACAGGGATTTATCTGTGAGTGCAGTTTTTAGTATTTCATGGCGTTTAAATTGATCGATCGAGAGGCGTTGCCTTGGCTCAATGTTTAATGCATTGAACTGTTGTACAAGCTGCGTGGGCTCAAACTCCAGCCGCGCCCAACGAACATTTTTCACGGCAGCACCTCTTGTCGGGGAATTCCAAGAGTACCATTTGTCATAAAAAAGCTTCTCGATTCGCAGTTCGGAATTCCATTCGTGGGAAAAATTTAACACGCACAACATGAGTGGTTGCGAGAACCTAGGCCCTGGTCGGGGTCAGAAGATGATCTGATCATTATTCACAGAGAGAAAAGCACAACACACTTTTCTTGGATTGTTCAAGATTTACCAAAACTCATCCCTTGCCACATCAACGCTGCCGAAAATATTTTCCACCAGTCGGTGCTTAGACGCAAAAGCTAATTATCACCTTGCTCGTCGTTATCATCATCACGTACAAGGAAATAAAAAAAACCAAAGGAAAACGACAACATGACCATGTGCAAGACCCTGTTCACACAGGAGTGACAGACTGGATTTTGTTTGACGTTTACAGGCGAGGGAGGAAGCGGAGAGATGACATGTTACGTCAATCCGGATTTTTTGATTTTTTAAAATTCTTGAATTTTTTTGACGTTTATAGATGTCAAGCGGCAGTCACTCGATACACGTGTTAAAGAAATTGTTTTTGTAAAAAAAAATAATGCGTCTGAGAATCATTATGTCAAAGAAAGTCCGGGGAAGTGTTTACCGGGACTATAAATCTGAACACGAAGCGACAAAAAAAATTCGGTCCGTCACTCCTGTGTGAACAGCCTCCAATATACATAATATTCCACTTGTGTTAATTTTTTTCCTTTTTAGGTTTAATATGTCAAAAGTAAACAAAAATGTAATTTAACTACAAGTAAATAAATTACTTGTATTAGTTCTCTCTCTAACATATACATTTATTAAAAATATATTTAGATACATATATTGAAGTGGAAAATAAATATTTCACTTTTCGGAATAAGTCAAATATTCTTACGCTGATGGTAACGCTGAAAACTAGTTTCTGTTCATCTTTTTTCCCTTTTTTTATTTTGCGAAAATGGTATTCATATTTTAAGGGAAAAAGCAACAAACTCTGCAAACGAACTTTTGAAAGCAAAAAAGATATTGAGATATTGTAAAGCTTGTTATAGGACCCCACCTTACAAACATTTTCGTACAAAAACTTTGTATGGCGTGCACTATCTTGATATTATATGATTTTTGGTGGAACATAAGTAAAACGAAATTCAGGAGATTTCGCTCTTATAATACCGAACTAAAACGACACTAAACCGTCACGACTCAAAAACGACAGAGTCGACCAAATTAAACGCCAGTCGCAATAAGGGGGAATATCTGGCACAAAGCGCGACCTCGAAATTTGCAAAACGTAGTGCCGCTTCGTGCGGTCGGGCGTTCAGAGCTAAGTAATATGCCTCAAATCATGAATACATGAATTCATGGCAGAAAAAAGAGTAGAAACGTATTTCTTTTATTTTTATTGTTTGATTTAGAAACCCAAATGCAAGAAATAACTTGGCAAACAAAAGTTTATGAATAAAAAACTTTAGAAAAAAATGACAACACAGCTGTGAGCTGTCGAATGCGCGACAATGTAGACGGTAGCAATAATCGTGCGTTGGTCATATTTCGAATACTCCCATATGCACGCTTTGTTTCTACTCAATATGTCAAAGTGCGAGCGCCCGAACGCGACTTTGTGAATTGGCTTATAGCCAGTCAAGCGTTGTAATGGAACTTGATAATCCAAGACCTAAGAGCGATTTGCAGAGAAAAGGCGGACTGGAGTTGAGAAGAACTGAAGAGAACTAGGTAAGGCGCACTGCCAGGGCCCAAATACTTTCGCACGGGATACAGGAGCTAAACAAGTATAACATAATATTACATTGTATTAAAACGTAAATATAGTTAGTTGGGTGACCTCTTGATGGTTTGTTTAGAAATTTACTTCATTCAGGCTCCAGGTCAAATGCATGGACAAAACGTTGTGAAAAATAACTAATTTGTTTTCATTTGACCTGGAATGAAGTAAATTTCTAAATTAAAACACAAAAAATATAATTATAAATCTATGTAGATAGAAATTAATAAACTGATATACATAGCTAAACATACATATGAACATATGCATGTATGTGCATATGTATTTCGGAATCTTCACTAGTCCATTCATTTAAAAATCAATCTAAAAGTTTTTCACTTCATATTGACTCAATCAGAACAATTTATTCCAATGGGATATGGATCAATGCTTTTGGTCATGAGCCAATTAAGTAATCCGTCATGAAACCACTTGGAAATTGTAAATACCTGCACAGGGTCAAATTGTAAGCTTCATTAATTTTCAATTAAGGTTAAGAAAAGTTTCATTTTCAAGGTTTTAAAAAAAAAAAGTATAACTGGATTCTGGTAATAGAAAAAGGTACCAGATTTCAGCAATCAACCGAAAATAAAAAATATTATTGAATTTTTAGCTTTCGAGAGGAAAGAAAATACAGTAGTGGTCCAGTATAACGAGTGCCGATATAATGAATGATCGATATAACTTATACATTTTCAAATGCATTTCCTTTTAAAAAATTAAAGAAAGAAACTCTTGATATGGGTATTAAATGAAAAGGATTGGCGAGTGGAATACAAAAATATTCATTACCCAACTACAGACAAAAATAAAACTTACTAACATGTATTTTTTTACGTAACAATTTGTGAGTATGTCACACTGCCAAATAAATAATGAAATAAATACCCTTTACCGTACCCATAATAGCTACAAATAAATATATAACAATATGAAACCCAGCAAGCGACGTCAGCGGCGCGCGGGGAACATTACAAGGTGCGCATAGCTTGACATAGCTTTGATTAAAAATGCAAGAAAAGACGGCAATAAAATGGACAAAATAGCGCAGATAATAAGCTATTCTAAAATGAAGATCATTACTGCTCTCGAATTTTATCCCAAAGAAAATAGGAGTGACAGAAAAGGAAAACTGACATCTTGGTTCGATCAAAAGCTTGTAAATCAAAAACTATGTTTAGTTGAGCTAGCGCTATCTATTGTTTCAATGTAAAAATATTTTAATTTTTATTATTATTTTTTTAAATGTATTGGACATACTCCCTGAATGCCCTATAGTTGCACAACGTAGACTGGAATAAAAGAAAAAAATTCATAACGACTGTCTTTATCGGAGTATTAATTTGAAGAATATATCGTCGATGTCAACTATCTTGACTGTAAAATAGATTTAAGAATTATGTAATACTATACTCTGTCCCACAAAAGTTGTCTGTACAGGGAAGATAGAACGTTTGCTTCTCTGGTTGCAAGAGCTTACATAAATCGGTCACTCTTTAAAGCTCTTTCAGGGTTACCGTAGCATGCATGACAAATCGCCAGAAATCGGAGAGTAACAACCGTATGGTTACCATATGCTGATTTAAAAACAAAACAATTCGTTGAGAAAAAAAAAATAATTGTTCACAAAATTAACACCGACTCGATATTGGTAAAATTTTAATATTTTGTAGAAGGCATTTTTTCAAGTATTTTGATGTATCACAATATTACTATAACGCACTTAATCTAATAAATATGATCACTTATAGAACTGTGACTGAATTGAATGTTTCAAAATCCCGCGCGAATAAACCTTAATTACAAAGCACAAAAACCGAAAAAAAAATTTAACCGCATTTGAACGGGTTTCCCAGAACAACAAGAAAATGAAAAAAAAATCAAAAATTAAGCAACAACCCCACATACTCAAATTCATTTATTTGTTCTCAAAAGCACAAAATTTCAAAGCTCTTTGACAAGATCCACAGAAAAAGCTGCAACGATTTGCCGGTAACTCTGTTTCGATGTACATATTTTCAGCACACAGAACGAGGGTTGATGACGACAACAAGATCATTCTGCCCTCAGCTGTGTGGCAGACTGGTTATGGTGGGATGTACTCGAATTTGAGGAGAATTACATAAACAAAATCTGTGTAAGTCAGTGGTTTGGTTTGTATTTCAGTGACAATTTCTCTCATTGAGTGCCCGGAAAACATCTACCGGTACCAGTTTTTGAAAAAAAAGCTCCCCCTTAAGGTCTGTACTGACAAATTTTTGTGGGACAGAGTATAGCGACCCGGCCCAGTTTCGGACGGGTGCAATTTACTAATGAAAAAAATTATAAGTGTGCTTATCAAAAAAAAATTAAGGATGTTTATTTTATAACATGTCTCTATCTCCAGTGGTTTAGGCTCTGCGTTGTCTGTCAGCCAGTCAGTCAGTTCGTCGAGAAGGGATTCATCCAACTTTATCTTTACTTGAATTTGTGTGAATTGAAACAAAACAATTTCAGTATGATCATGAATTTATTGAAATGAAATAAATTGCAATTCATTTTTTTGACAATCATTTGTTGATGTTTTTAATGCGTTCATCGTAACGCTTGGTGATGAACGATATTTTTTGTCTTTTCATCCGGAGAGGTTTACCGACTCTTGTGTGATGTCCTTTGCAGTCAAAAAAGAATTTACCTTAAAAGTTGGGTTAATACCTCTTTCTTCGATAATATTCGCCCCAAATGATGTCATTTGAAAGGAACTATTGTACTTTTGTATATTCTGCAAGAAATGCTTTGATAGAGGTTCTTGTCCAGAAAGCAATGATATCAGTGGCTCTGGAAGCGGTGTCAATTGTGGTAATTCGACCTTTGCGCTCGCACAACATTATACTGGCGGTTTGTGTCGAAACCTCAAAGCAGAGAGTAAACTCTTTTTATTGTGTTTTGGCAGTTAACAATAGGAATTGCTCAAGTGTGTTTCAAAAACAAATCAGAGCGTTCTGAGCACGCTCTGTTCAGAGCATGCTCGACGTGCTCGCGCTCTGTTCAGTACTCCGCTCTGAACAAGAAAAGAAAAACACCTAATGTTGACAAATAGTGCTCATTGTTTCGAAGTCAAC
Organism: Matsumyia berberina; assembly: GCA_917880715.2. Classification (NCBI taxonomy): domain Eukaryota; kingdom Metazoa; phylum Arthropoda; class Insecta; order Diptera; family Syrphidae; genus Matsumyia; species Matsumyia berberina. The sequence continues at coordinate 95,825,627 of OU862870.1, forward strand.
CAACACATCCGCGGCGTAATCGACTGTTGGATCGTATCTGAACGCCAAGAGTTCATTTCGAATTGTCACGTTTGGCCGCCTGTTTTGTCTACGTTCCAAATTATTTTGTGCGTAAGCTCCAACGTGTCGAACTCGACTGTATCCGTTGTTCCGGAGTCATAATGGATCACGCTTAAGAACTTATTATTCGATTTGCCTCCAAACGCTCTCTACGCTATTCGTCAGTTTCATTGACTCGACGATATTGTAGTTGGCTTGCGTTGCGCGTACGCCGACCGATATTTCGACGCCTCACTGATGGTATTTTTTCCAAAGATATAAACCATGAACTGAATTCAATTGAATGTTTGCAACGCACCAAATTGATCAATTTTATGGTTTTGAATGCACCAAAGAGATGAACACACTAAAACGTTCAAAAACGTTCTTTCTACAAAACCTTGTCCTGACAATTACGAACATAACAAAAAAAAATCAGCTAAATCAGTCGAGCCGTTCTCAAGTGATGATCTTTCATACATGCATTTCTGTAAGCGTAATTAAGTCGAATAAAATTAGATTAATTTGATTAAGGCTTAGTGAGGATGACGGAAGGGAGGAAGTTAGTGAAGATACAACCCACTTTCTCCGCCACTGCGCAGGCCTTTGTCATCTCAGATATAAATCCTTTAGAACACTCCTTCCAGGATACCGAAGAAATAAGTGGTGTACCTATCACGGACATCTGTGGGTTCATTAAGCTTTCAAAATGGCTCGAAACCCTGGAGCAAAAGGAAATTGCTCCACGAGCAAAGGGCAACTTCCCCCCATATGGGCATTACAATGGGTCTCTACTAACCTGAAAAACAATGCTAAACAAAAAAAAAAAAAAAATACGACAAATGTAAAACTTTCAAACTTATAGCCTGCAGTGTACATACATACTATGTACATGAAAAAAAAAATTCTCAAAAGTATCCATCTATTCTGAGTTAATATCATGTTAAAAAAATTCACAGGGCTCAAATAGTCTTCCATAGAACACATATGCATACATATTTGTTTGATAACAGAACTGATTTTGCAATTTGGAAGGACTGTTTAGCGAAGATTCATTTCTCCGTACACTTTGTCCACATACTGCGTCCACAATCAGAATTATATGCATATTCCATAAGTACCGGAATGCACCACCATTTTGTCTTGTCGCAAACCGATCACTATCTGATTACCTGAACATTTTATTTTCAGCTACCGGAATTGTGTTGACTACTAATTCGTACTAGGAAAGATGCGTTCTTGGTTGACATACTTTTCGTCGTTTTTAAGACTTCAGTGAAAAGTCAGAAGACATACTTTAGATTACATATTTTTGGCACTTCTAAGGCTTTAAATTTTACTTGACTATCTACTTCTAATGTACATATTAAGAGGTAAACTTCTGCTTCTCGGATTACCATGGCTTCCGGCTGAGACTACACTACTCCGACAGTCGAGTGACAACTTTGAAATCAGGAGAGAATATTTTTTTTAAATGTGCATGAGCTGTATACGTATGTATTATGTATGTATGTGAGGTCTCAGTGGGCCCTTCTGTTTAGGATGTGATTTGGAAAGGATGTATAGTTCATTCCAAAAGAGTTGATGTTTTTCTGGGCCTGTGAGATAATGAAATTTGTACCTTCTTTCGGACTGAAAATCTTAATAAAAACCCAAGATAAAGCCGAGTACATATACTATTCATCTCTAAAACGTTATCCCTCGTAAAGATATACGGATGAGTGAGTGTTTTTGAACGCAGTGAGCAGCAGCAGAACAAAATACTGAACTTCAAAAAGTGAAAATTACCGGATCGTGTTACCATTTTCTGAACAACATTTTCTTTTTTTGTAGCACATACATACCTACAACTGAATTAAATCGCAATAAAAAATCCTAAAAAGTAAAAAAAATAAATAAATAAAGCTGGGAAGATTATTACACTAAGACCCACTATTTTAAAATGGAATCCTCGAGCGATAAAACCTTCGAAGAGGTAAAAGGAGTTTCTGCAGCACATTAGTGAAATGATTGTGCATTGAAATGATGAGAAATGTGGTGTGTCTTAAAGCATTTCAAATTCATGTTGTACAATTTAAGAAAGAATCTCTATAAGTCACAGTATAACTCCAGTACAGTTGATCGGATAAATAATTAAAGAGAAGGTATTGAAATTAAAATTTTGAACCATTTGAAAAACAGTTAACAAATACGTACCACTAGATCACAAAAAAATACGATTTAAAAAAATGTTCACACTACAAAACAGCTTAACGGATTTATATATATGTATATACATATGTACATATATATTGCGGGCTCCACAGCTCGGGATGAGTCAAGGCCTAACTTCTCGCAACCATTCAATCGCACGAATGGAAAGGACCTACAATTTATTGCCGACTCCGAACGGCGGAGTTGAGAAACTTTTTCATGACAATTTATTCTCTCGGAGGCATGTCATTCCCCGACGAGAGGTAGTACCGCGAAAAATATCGGTAGACATGGCTGGGGCTTGAACCCACGCCGCCTGCACAGCAGTCCAACACACTAACCACTGAGCCACGGCGACCACTTAACGGATTTGGTTAAAGTAAAATTAATCTGTTAGGTAATTTATCAGGAAAGATTTTAATGTATATATCTTCTTTGTAGATTGCCACAAGTCTCAGCAGTCCTAATATTTCGGATTATATTGCAAAAAATCAACTGTATATGTGCAATAATTAGTAGAGATTTTTGGAAAAGGATATCTTTGTCATGACACTACCAGTCAAAACATTTTGTCTAAATTTGCTTTTGTTCTGTCAGTTGGTCTGTACGTGCGTACAACCTTATGTGCGCTTCGCAATTCTTAATCGATTGATTTGAATTTTCTTTCCGTCGATTCGACAACTATCGGAATACACAGAACTTTATTTTCAGAATGATTTATCACAGGACCGTATAACACATTTGTGCGAGTGATTTTGTCTCATTTTCATATTCGTGTTTTGCTTTGTTTTACTTCGTTTAGTCATGTTTTCTAATACCAAGTGCATCATTACAACACAAATAATGCGTTTTGTAGGTACATTGCCATAATTTTTGTCATTCTTGTGTTAATGATGAAGAAAAGTGGACGTGAAGTCAGAATATTACCGAGAAGAACCGAACGTCATCGGTTACTCTCGCATCTGAAAGGGCTAGAGTACGCGAGGCACTCAATGTCGAGGAGCTACTTCTTCGAACGGAAAGGTCCATACTTCGATGGTTTGGGCAGGTCAAATGCATGTCCAAACTCGGTTTCCAAGATGTGCCAAGGAATCCGTGTCATCAGGTAGGCGTCCCCTGGGAAGACCTAGGATGAGATAGCTGGACCAAGTCCGAAATCTCACTTCTACTCGTATGGGGATAGCACCTGATGATTTAGAGTCGATGGTGGAAGATCGGGAAATGTGGAGAGTAAACTTAAGCTCCCTAAACCCGCGACCCTCATAGTGGATAAGCGGGCCATTGGAAGATGATGATGAATATTTAGTAGGTACATGTACTAAATTTACGAATGTTTATATTCTAGTGACGTCACCTGACATATTTTATGTTTGTTGCCTTAAACGCAGTAGAAAAAAATGTAAAGGTATACCTAAAAACTATGATTTTTTATCTGCTTCACTCCGAAGGGAAAACACTGCGCCCATTTTAACTGTGAGAGTGAAAATGACGTAATTCACAGGGAAAAAGAAGCCTTACTGCCCTCTACACAAATCTTAAAATTAAAAAATGGTGTTTTAGTATAACCTTATTTAAATAAAAACAAAACACCTTGTATAATGTTCTTTATCCTTTATACGAAATACAAATAACTTTAAAAAAGTTATTAAAACTTTTTGTTATCGTTTTTTTATGAAAAAAATTTCATGACATTATACATAATGTATATACATGTAGCAATAAACATTTTTGGCCTATAACGTCGGATATTTTTCAGTTTTTCATATTATGTAGGTACATCATTCTTTTTTTTTTTTGTTCATTTTGATTGATTTTTTAAGAATATGGAAGCAAACTAATAATTTCTTTTTAAAAGAAAGAAATGTTGTGTGTCTATTCTTATGCAGATGTTGTGTTAAAACATTGTTCGATTATTTTAGAGCTCTATCTAAATATTGGAGTGATATTTTGTACGTAAAAAACGCCTAAATGAGATATTCAAAGAAAGAAAAACTGATTTATGGTATTTCTTAAATAGGTCATTCATGTGTAGCCACAGTTCCGAGCGTGGAGTTAAAACAATTAGCACCTGTGCATATGTAATGTACTATGTATGTGGTTTGTATGATATACATACATTTTATGTACTTACTTCAGACATTCAATATATACATGTACAGTTGTATGTATGTAAACAAACTTAGTTTTGCGTTCAAAAATAGATGCATACCTATCTACATAATAACAATTTCCTTCTGCTTATATTTTTACTTCATAAGTCTAGACAACTTCCCATGACACATTTTGTTGATATGCACTACTTTTTATTTATATGCTTTTTATTATTATTGTTTATTTTATTTTATATGCTTTTTAAGCTTATTTCTAGCGCCAATTGCTTTTTTGATTTATATTGTAAATTGCTATCAATTATTTATATCCTGTATGCATAATATTATGAACATGTTCAACCACGGCATGTGAAGTTAGAATTTAAAACAGATTTGGAGTCAAACAACAAAAAGTGTGTTGTGTGGTGTGTACCTAATTTTTAGGCAAAGTAAAATAATAAATATCGTACGTACATATCCCTATACATCTTTTTAATTTCAATGTAGATTTAAGAAAAAAAAAAAAAAAAAACACAAATATGACTATTTAACATGGCTAAGTCAAAAAAGTTGTACAATGTACACCCATAAGTATGGACATGTATACATATAAATAAATATTTAAAAATATATTCTTTCTTATGCATACTATACATATGTATATATTAATTCCAATATAACGGTGCTGACGAGGGATCTATTAATAATTAAAGGGTAGACTCAAGTTTGAATAGTTGGTATAAATTAATGTCCTTCTATTTATATTTTTAGCAAATATTTTCGCTTCAACCTAAAAGAACAAATTAATAAAACTTAGTGACTGGATTTTAAAAACGACAAAAACTGGCATGATTTAATTAAATTAGAGCATTTTTTCTGTCACAATATCCCCTGTGATAAGGATATATTTGTGCCATTTCATGTTCTTGAGAAAAATAATTTCCACGTTCCAGTTTCTTCTATGTACACTTTTCGCGTTCGTCAGTATGACGACAAAATACTCTTTTACTTTGATTTTTTTAATTGTTTTTTATGCTGATTACTAATAAAGATGTAAAGCTCAATCTCATACAGATAAGATATATACGCTGATGATTATCAAAATGAATTTACGTGCAAAGACTAGCTAAGAAAATCATAATTTTTATGTATATAAGCCAAATGACATTATGACGAAATTTCATGTGTTTACTTGGTTTTTGATTATTTTACACGATTGGTATTCTTTTTATCCAAACTATTAACCTAATTACCTGACTGTGTGGAGAACCTCATTATAGTCCTGATGATTTTTTGTTTGGGAATCACTTTTCAAATTACTAATAGTGCATAATACATATGGAGAAAAGTGCAAAATGACAAATAACATTAAGATAACACTTGAACTTATTTTCCATTTGACACGAAAACATTTATTCTGTAAGTTACTAGTCCGCTTTGATTTAAACGCATCCATAATACTGAATATATTTAAGAAGTTTATCTTTAAATGATCAGAAATAACATTCTAAAGGTTGAATAAGCAAATGATTTATTCTTATAGTCATATCACTGTCAAATGTTAAAGCTGCTTTGATCTGTTCGTTTGAAAAATTTCGTGCTGATGAATAAAAGGAAACTGTTATAATTGTTGCGTTGACATCGAAGAGTTCATTCTCACAACATCTCTATAGAAGAACTTCGACGAGAATTTATAATCTTTCGTTTTGCCGAAAACTTAATACTTGTTTTTATTACAGCCTCCTTCTCATTTTCACTCATTTTTAGTGAAATCAGTAAGTCCCGAATGTATAATTATATCTCATTTGGCTTTAGTAGCGTAATTTTTGAAGCATTCAAATAATTCTGTCTAGATGCGCCATCGTTTACAAGATTCTATCCAGTGTCGAACGCCAAATCGACGATATTCGCACTGAGACATATTCTGGAAAAGACTTAAACTTCAAAGCCGAATTCTAGATCCCTTAAAAACTGATGAACTCGTGTCGCACGGTTATTTATATTTTATAAGATGGGATGCATTCTGCCGCATGTGAGTCGTACATCGCATTGCACATAAAGTTAATATCGACAGTTACAATTTTGAAATAGAATGGGAGTTTGTCTACCTCGGTGCTAATGTGAATTCTGTTAATGACTCCAAGGAGAAGAAGAGGGTTTTGAATCCTAGCCACCTGATTCGCGAAAGAAAGGAAGACTGAACCTCTACTTTAAGGATCAAGTGACTGCGAACATCATAATACTTGGACTTGCAAACTGCAAACAGCTTGTCAGGCACCATGAAGGATATAAGGTAGCAGTTCAGACCCTTCAAGACTTGTTGTCCTTATAAGTAAGCATGTAAGTACTATAGATATGATTTGTTTGAGTTTTTAAACTAATGTGGCTTTAGATGGGGCACTTCAGAATAGATGTAATATAGTGATGCGGATAGAGTTCAAAAAGTTCTGCCTGGTGTTGAATCATTGCTGTTTTAAGTCCAGGAAAATCTATTTTTTCAAAGCCATGTAAAATGTGGTTAAATGTTATTTGGTCTACATTTTTAAAGCACAATCCGCTTGTCCGTTGTCCATAATGGCAGCATATTCTGGTAACCAGAAACCGTCGATTCTTTTTTTGCCATAGATTTGTTTCTGATTTCATGTACTACAGTTCAGATTTTGTTGGTTTTCATGGGCGATTTTAAAGTTAAGGGGCAATCGGCGCAAACTTGTAATTATTTTTTTTATTACTTCATATTACGGTGGCAAGTAGTTTGTCTATGGACTCCACAGCTAATACCGGATGAGAATTGGGAAAGAATGTTTCTTGTTATTGTGCTAGATTGTTTACCAATAATATCAGAAAGGACTATCACTTTATTTTTTTAATCCATCCATTGGTGAAAATTGGATCTCCTAGGTACTCCTTGCTTGTAGCATTGTATATGAAAGTTTCATACATCATCGTACATCATGTATTATGTACCATATACAAAGGGTATGAAAAATGTCCACACGAAACATCAATCCAAGTTCGTTCACGAAAAAGAGGCAAAAGAAGAAACTTAAAACCGAAAGGAAAAAACCATCGACAAGATAATTCTCTTTGATTTATTTTTTCTCTTTGCTTTGTTTTCATGAACAGCGCCACCAATAAAATTTAGCACATTGACGTAACTTTTCTCTTTGATGGCTGACAGTACTATTAGTTCCGTATACAATGGATTTATTCAATACAAAAGTAGTAGTAAACGCAGGTGTACTACTTTTATTCATCTTACCCATAAAATCCCCATACCAAGGCGCATCCATAGTATGGCCCATCCGATGATATCGATAACTCAATTTTGACATAAGTCAACTTGTGCTGTTTTCTTTTTTTCCACTTGTTGAGCTACAACAAACGTGTTTTGATTCAAAACTTTTGGACGATCGACATGTATGGGAAGAAAGTTTCTTGTACTACGGAATGGCTGTTTTTGTAATTTTGAGAAAAGTAGATATAAGAAAAATATTTTTGAAAAACATATTTACACACATTTTTCGAAAAAGTGTATATAGATCTGATGTAATGGATAATCAAACCCATCAAAACCAATTTGGTCACGACCACTGGTGAATTTGTCCCGAATTAATTACCTATATCTTCACAAAGATACTAGGTCTGTTCCTTTACTTTTCCAGTAGCTTCGAGTTATTTCTCAAATTTGGAGGAGTGGGAATAAATTCTCTCAGAGAATGCAGAAATTAAGAAAAAGTAAAGGAACGCGTTTTTGTAAAGGCTGCTTGACAGAAACGTTAAATGCAAAACCAAAACAATTGTAAAAATTTAAATGAAAAATAACAGAAATCTATCTCAACTGTCATAAGATCAGCTGTTAGCTGTGTTACAAAAGTTGCCCAAAGAATTTTCTTGGGCTGAAACTCGTAGCTCTCTCAGTTGAGGGGAAGTGATTTGCTCTCTCGTGGCCTCTCTTGCCAAATTTTTATGTTGTGGAACAGGATTAGGCAGCTTTTCGTAGCTTTGGTTTACTTGAAAAAGTAAAGGAACAGACCTACTTATTCCAACCTCTCTCGGGGGGTTTTGAGCAAGTTTCATAAAAAAAAATTAATCTCCCGCCCGTATAGTGGAGCAATTCCCGTCCTGCACGATCGCCACAATTCACAAAACACTTCTCGAAATTTTTGGGAGCCTATAAAAAGGGTAGCATTGAAACGACCATGCACATATCGGCCCAAGGTAACGTTTAAAGGGTCAATACAACGAATAGATGAAAGAAAATCAAATATACATTTTTTTATCAATTCACATTGTTTCCTCTTTCACACACTTTTTCACAGCAGTAAGCTGGGCATCCACGATAACTTATGAATGCCATTCTCGGGATTAGCGCATTCGTGAATGCCGTTGCATGGAGCTGCGTGCCAGAGTGCGCAAATAAATTCAAACATTTTTGAATTCCGCACTCATGCTCGGAATCTCATTCATATGTGATCGTGGATGTCCAACTGTAGAAACGACTTGTGTATATGTAGCTGAAGCCTTCCTCCTCTCCTCCCATCTCGTTATTATTTTTTTTTTTTCTACAAATCCATTTAAATCATCATCATTGTATAGCCTGCCGTGTCCAAAGTCGGACGTAGGTCTCTTCTAATTTTTTTCATCTTGTCCTGTCTTGTGCAGTGCGGATTCGGTTATGTCGTTAGTCCAGCGTCACCATTGTTCTTACTTTGTTTCTCAGGTCTTCCATTGGTCCCCATTCTAGTAACCCGTTTGTCCATCTGTTATCTGTTGTTCTCGCAGCATGAGTTGCCCACCTCCACTTCGTTTTTGCAATCCGTGTGGTTATATCGGAGACTCGAGTTTTTTTTCGTTATTTAAGTGTTTCTACAAAAAGCGTTCGGTTACTTACCTTTGTACGTTCTGTATTTATTTTATTAGAAAATTAGCAGAAGATTTATGTATGTCATATCCAGAAGAAATTGAAAATGAAAAAAAAGGCATCATAGATAAGTCCGTTTTAATTAAAACTTGTTTTTACAATAAATGCACGTTATCAGGTTTTACATAAATCTCTAAATTTTCAACAACATTGCTTTCTGATTCAGCGTCATAGCTCAAGTTTATCTGAGTGCAGAATTCTCTATGCATGCACACACTGCCGCTACAAATATTAAGATGGCAATAGAGCTGTATATCTTTCTCTGAAGCATCATTGTAATTAATACTAATAATGACTGTAAATTTTCCATTTGTTATATGGCCAGTTGTGTGTTCCGCTGAATATCCTTTACTAGGTAAATGTAGATTCCATTTTTGAGGTGCGTTTTCAGTTAATTTAATACCATTTTCACACGCTAAAATCGCATTTAAAACTAATTTAGACCTTTTGTTTACATTAACCGTTTTTCTTAAAGTTGCTATGTGCACTCCCTTAGGATCACTACTGGGATATAAATTGAATTTCAATGCTAACGGAAACGTCAACATCGTCTCTAAATCCACTATCTGAATAGTATGGTTATTGGTATCGGCTATATACAACAATTTACCGCTGGAATCCACGCAAATACCATCGGGTTCACTGAACTGAAACAATTCTAATTGGTTTTTTTCTCTGATCAAACAAGTTTCTATAACATTACTAGTGATTTCAACGCGTTTTATTTTATGGTTGTACGTATCAGCGACGTATAGGTATCCGTCAGATGGATTGTAAGAAACACCAAGAGGGTGTTGCAGTTTTGCCGAATATTGTTTACCATCGTCGTCACCGAAAGCAAACAAATTCTGAAAATAAATAACGTAATTATAGCCAGAAAAAAAATAAATTATGCATATTTATTTTACCAGAGGATTACGGTCGCCCCCGACAACGGCAGATACTTTACCGTCAATCATTGATGCTTTCCTTATGCTTGAACTTTCACTATCTGCGATCAATAGCATTTCTTTGAAGAGAGTCAGACCAGATGGTTGTGCAAAGGCAGCGTTTTGTGGATACGAGTTATTGCGATTTTCCTCTAAACCATTTCCGATAATAGCAGCACACGTTAGAGGTTCATACTTTTTAAACTTCCACCAGATTATACCATCCAAAAACATTGCCCATATTTGATGAGTTCCTGCCATTGCTATTAGGACAACATTCTTCTCAGGTACACTTTTTTCGTCCATATGAAACGACATGTCCATGTCACGAGTTTTAAATAAAACAAGATCCCAAGGTGACGAAAGCTCCTGCTTTATTCCTGTCAGGCCACCCAGTTTATCGCTACCTTGCTTCCCGGTACCTGCTATAGTAACGACATGTCTTTCTTTCAGGCTAATTTTTCTAATTGCATGATTATTTGTGTCGGCGACAAAGAGCTCATCATCGTTGAAAAAAGTGAGACCCTGCGGCGAATTAAACCGTGCAGTGTTGAAATCACCATCTATAAACCCACTTTCGAAACCACCAATTTTCTCCAAAACATGACCTTGGCTATTCAGAACTAAGATGCGGTTATTTCCCGAATCAGACACTGCAATCAATTCATTTCGTTGTTTGCTATGAAAACGACAACAGATCTTACTAGGAAACCTTAAGTTTGACGCACATATTAAATCTGTCGATGGGCTCAGAGGTAACGCAGAATTAGTCAATTCGTTACGTGCATTATAAAAAGAGATTGCTGTTGCAATAAATTTTTTTAGAAATATTCCATGACCTTCGCCCATTAAAACAAGTAGTGGACTGCCTGTTGGAGAAATCAAAAACAAAGTTGGCCAGCACTTAATTTTAAATTGTCCCCACATGCTTGAATTGAAATCATTTACAATGGGATGAGTTATGTTATAGCGTTGTATAGCCGAAAGCAAGTTTGCGGAATCCTTTTCATTTTCAAACTTGGCACTATGGACACCAATTACAACAAGGCCACTTTCGACTGGATACGAACTTTCAATGTGCTTTAGATCTGGAAGTATGTGCATACAATTAATGCAGCAGTACGTAAAAAAGTCTAAAATAATAATTTTTCCATTAAGCTCCGTCATACGTATAGGCTCGGTGACATTAAACCAGTCCAAATCTAGAGTCGAAAATAAGAATTACATCGTATAGTGCATACATACATTAGTTTATTACCTTTATGGAAATCGCCAATACTCTTCATTTTACATTCGATATGCTTTTTCAGGTAGGCATTAATTGCTGCACTTTGTTCTTTATCATCTTTTAGACTCGCAAATTCTGTTAACAAATCATCAGTATTGTAGGCCAGAACGTCCAGCATATCTAACTCGTCTGAATCCATTTAAGTAATGTGTTATAATGAAATGTAAAATACACACGTCACAAATCACAGACGAATTATCTGCTTCAAATTCGCGATACCTATTCTTAGGTAAAAATAACAAATTACGTTATGAAACTTGAATATACATATGATCCAACTGTCAACAATTTTAACGTTAAAAAATGACTCAATCCAAGGATTTATAAACATTATACACAGTAGAGTTACTAAAATTTCCAGCTATGTTCCAGCCCGAGATAAGCTATAAAGAGATATTCGTCTTTCCAGCTCCCCTTCCAGTGCCCACAAGCTGCCTTCCAATATTTTACAATCTGTCTCATTTTCTTTCCAAAAATGCGTGAATTAACGAATTCCACCCAAGATGGCGGCAAGTTAACGAATTCGCCCCGAAAATGGCGGCAAGTTGGCGAATTCACCCCAAAATTGCGGCCAATGTCAGAATTATTGGAAAGTTAGGCATCTTTGTTCAATAACCATAGTCATATTTTTAAATACTGAAACTTTTCTCGACAACAAGTCTTATACCCTTTTCCCACCGGAACGAAAACTGAGTTTTCGCCAAAACTCACGAAAACTACATCCAAAACTGAAGTTTTCCCATACATTTTTCAGTCATCATAAAACTGAGTTTTCGGCAGTTTCCGAATAAAACTTCACGAAACCGTCTCGCAATAGTAAGGTAGTGTTAAGGTTGTCAAACCAAACACACCTTTTGATACTTTCAGCTTATTCAGCAGAGCAAGTGAGAGAATTTGAGCAGAGCAACTGAGAAAAAGCTGTCAAAAACAGCTGTTTAATTTTCGTTGATGTGTTGAAATTTACTTTTATATTTTTATATTTGGATATTAGTACGAAGAAAATATCTGAATTAATTTTTTTCATATATTAATATGAGAAATTTACCAAATCTTATCAAAGTCAATGTTTTTAGCCAACACAAAAAACTCACCTTTAGTGGCAATATGATGGAAATGACAAGCGAGAACACGATTATGTTTGATGGGAATAGCTCAGAGAGTTTTCGTGAGTTTTATGCCGAAAACTCAGTTTTCGTTCCGGTGGGAAAAGGGTATTATACAAATGTGTAAGAGTTATTACGATAGAAAACGAAACATTGTTAGAATTAATAATACTTTTCAATATTAAAACAAATTTTGCATTGTAGAATCCATTAACAGCGCATAATTTTTGTTCAGGCTGGGAGGCATTTGTTGGTTTAAATGTATTTTCTGCATCTTTTACGATAGAAACTTTGGGAAAGGCTTCCCAAAAATTATTTAGCTTAGGAAAACATATAAATAAGTTGTTAAGAAGCAATTTCGAAAATTTCTTATTTTTTATTCAAATTTTTGTCTTCCCAATCTTACTTTTCAGTGAAAACAAATGTTTACAACACATAATATCACATACACTTCTGCTTACATATCCTTAAATTGATTATTGTTCCACAAAACACATTTATTTGTTAAAACATAATAATAATCTCGTGATTCCTAGATTGGAATGTTAGCTCGAGTCACCAACTGCTATATTTTACGAGCACAACAGCTGTTTTGTTCTTCGCATTTCGCTGTGGGGAATTAAAAATGTGAATAATTTCAGCCGCCAATTTAAAATTAGGCATTTCAAGAGTTTTCTGAATTTCCCAGATTAATTACTGGAAGTTAATGGAAGTATAAATCGGTCTTAAGCTGCAAAGGGTACAATCACGTTTATAACTCTCAAAATGTATCTATAGAGGCGCTTTAAAAATATAAAATATTTTTCACATGATGGTGGGATAAGAGAAATCCACCGCATCGTTTTTAAAGGGACCGTACAAATTGTTGTTGCTTTTTCCTCACACGTATTCACAGACAAGAGCTGTCAGCGAGGAAAAGCAATATGGCGCTACAACTACAACAATGTAAAGAAATAGGGATAGAGGGACGGAAGTTTAATATCTCTTGTTAGTTTATCTCTGGTTCCAGCCTTTAACAAAAACAATGGTCGCGTTCGTCGATCTAGGCAAAGTGCTTCATGTGTCGCCAGTCGATTTCTATTGGCTGAGAGTGACGGAAGATGAAGCACTTTTTTTGAGGTCGGATGCAAATGATGCAAAAATACTATGCCAATAGTATTGGCCGTGTACAGCTTAAGAATCAAGTGGAAGTCTTAATTGATATTTAAAGCAGAAGGATCCCCTTCCACTGAAGAAAACAGTATCTAATTATGGCTAAATTTTTGCATTGGAGATGGAAAAGATTGGAAATAAAAAAAGGCAATGTTTAGAAAAAATAAGTCGAGAATTTTTGACGGATTTTTGTATTTGTTTATGTTAGCACAAGAAAGCGACGCGTGCTGACAAAAAAAAAGATATATCCATGTTTTCCTGAGATAAATAAATTATTGTAAGACTTTTTTCAATGTATAGGTAGTAGCGGAAAAAGAAGAGGTACAAAGAGGAAAAAATACCTCATACCCGTTTCCAACCGACCGGCACGAAAACTTACTTTTCGGCAAAAATTTTACGGAAACTATCTCCAAACTATTTTCACCGAACATAAACGTGTTTTCGCTTGACGTTTTTAACATTTTGCCACTAAATTTGAATTTTTTGTGTAAGCTAAAAACCTTGGCTTTGATAACTTTGGCAAATTTCTCTCACGAATTTTTCTTATTCGTTTGGAAGGCCTATCGCTGCCATTATGTATGGAATATAACATTGTTTAAATGTCTGCCGCGGCTTCTTTGAGTGGCGCGCGAAATGTCTAATTTAAAATGACTGGCGCATAAATCAGGCTGAATTTGACCGATGGCATGGGTTATGTTGACTTTGAGGGCCGCTGTGGTTTGTGGCTTATTCGCATAGACCTACTACTTCGGGAAACCCCACAAGAAAAAGTCTAACGGTGACAAATCGCACAATCTCGGTGGCCAGTTCACATCACCTCCACATAAGATGACCATGCCCTCGAATCGCTCGTGCAGAATTTCGAATGTAGCGTGAGCTGTGTGTCAAGGAGCGCCGTCCTGTTGAAACCACATGTCGTTGGTGTTCATATCATCCAATTCTGGCCAAAAGAAGCTGGTAATCATCGACTTATAGCACTCGCCGTTGACGGTGATGGCCTGGCCAACGTCGTTCTCAAAGAAATATGAACCGAAGATGCCGCCAGCCCAAAATCCACACCAAACTGACTTATTCGGGATGCATTGGACGCTCTTGGATCTCATGTATTGTCCCAAATTCGACAATTTTGTTTTCATGGAGAAATGGGCCTCATTGCTGAAGACGATTTTTCGATAATTATGGTCATTTTTCAACTGTTCCAGAGACCATTCAGCGAACACACGCCGTTGTCTATGGTCGTTTACCTTCAGCTCCTGGGTCAGTTGAATTTTGAACGGGTGCAGGTCGAAGTCACGATGCAAAATTCGACAAGTTGTGGTCTGCGAAAGGCCGAGTTCTTGTGAGCGACGCGAAATCGACTGCCTCGGATTCTCCTGCACACTCTCACGGACAGCGGCGATGTTTCGGCAGATCTTGCGTTTCGTCGACGTACGGGTGTTGGTTGATCGTTTACTGAACCAGTGGACTCAAATTTATCCACCACACTGCGAATAGTGGATTAAGCAAATCATATAATGTGAACCCCGCTAATAACAGCCGGCTGACTTGCTAGTAGCTAACATTTCGAACGCTATTATGTTTGTGGGATTGAATTCACGCCTAGCTGCTAAAAACAGGCGACGTTGTCATAATTAGGCCACAATTGACTTCATCACCATCACAAACTGAGTGCGTGGAACGCACTCGAATGTTTGTGACAGTTAAATCTAAATGTCAGCGTCCCAACGAACGTTTCAACTGATTTGTTTACAATTTTTATAGCTTCGCTAAAGTAATTGTTTTTTAAAGATGTTTTCTATTTAATGATTGATACCAATTTAAAATTTAGATGTTGACGACAACCAAAAAGCGAATTGCTCTCTTGTGTTGCATTATAGTTCTAATTTGGTTAATTTTTCGATATACCTTGGGCAATGGGATAATGCTATCAGTAATTATTTTTATCTTATCTCAATTTTTTTCGCTTATTGGTCATACTTTCAGATCGAAACCATAACGCGAACACCTGGGACACCAATTCTAGTAACAGTTTTCTACGAAGCACTTTGCCCAGACTCGAAACATTTCATTACAAAACAATTATTACCTGCTTATAAGGCAGCGCATTTGTTGCTGGAAGTCGTTCTTGTTCCATACGGCAAAGCTTCGGTAAGCATCACTTTCCTATGTGGTTAAAATTTTAAGACTGTTGCTAATTTTTGATTACCAAAAGAGTGTTATTGGCAGATACCGCTCGACCTGATGTACTTAACACTGATGCTGTTGATCACAACCTACTGAATAGCAATAGCAGGGTATTTATGGTCAATTTTTTGTTTTAAGGTACACGCGGTCAAAGTCTTATGTATCTGTAGCTAGCCTTATAATGCCGTACGGAGCGTGGTGCAATGAAACTTCAAGAGGGGCAAATTAAGGTTTTGATCTACATTAGCTTTGAATGTTTGTGGATTATAGTGATATGAGACCATGTTTGATTAACCATTTTCCATTAGTGTTGCACGCTCTTGAGAGAATGATCAGTACGGCCGAGTATACGCTTAAACGTAAATTGAGCAGCATTTTTTGCGTGGCAAGTTCTACTAGCTATTTAAAGAAAGAAAATTGGTTGAAACATGTAACATGTTAAAAAGTAAAAAAAGGAAATGAAAGGAACTCGAATAACATTCATTATAATAACATTAAAAGAAATGCATTTGAAAAAAGTGTACGTTAATAAGGATCAATCGTTATACTGGACCACCACTGTATTTAAAGAATGGGTTCGAGTTAGAAGAACTTTCGACTTAGTGGATGACATTTCGATGGAAAACTGAAGGGAATGCAAAAATAGTAAAATACTCGAGTTAGAGGGAAATTCGAGTTAGAGAAAGTTGGACTTACAGGGATCCGACTCGGTTTTTGCAAAAGCGGCTGAAAAAAATATCGGCTCAGATTTAAGGTGGGATTGTGACATTTTATTAAGGGTGTAGTCTAGTTTCAAAAAATCTATTTTTTTTTTTGCAATTTTCGAATGTGCAGTCAAAATCGGTTATAACGACCTTCGATGAACGATGAATTTGGTCGTTATAAGCGAAAAGTCGCTATAAACGATATCAGATTAGTTAATGGAGCTCAGCCGGGACCTAAAAATTTGGACATTAAAACCGATACGTCGTTATAACCTATGTCGTTGTAAGCGATTTTGACTGTATAGGTATCTAAGAATATTGTATAAAATTTCTATGAAGAACCGAGCAGTATTTAAACTTTATTATCATGGCTAAAGGTACAGGTAGGAACCCGAATAGAAGCAAGAAACAACTTTAAACGTGTTTTTTCTCAAAACGACGTTTTTTCGGACGCTCCTACGATTTATCCGGAATCCGTGGGCTGATCCTTCTGAAATTGTAACCACGTCTTGTACACATAAGTACTCACAAAATTTGTTAAAAATGAAGATCCATAGTTGATTTTGTAGCCATTGTCATACCGAATCTAAAACACTTCGATTTTTGAGTTTCAGATAAGCTGTTGCCGAGAAATCGGGGGGGAGCCGACCTGTCTCCAAATTATGGCGTTACGTTCAACTACGGATTTTGTATAAAAAAATTGAAAAATATGAGTAAAAAAAATTCATACCTAACAATTTTTTTATCTATAGCATGCTAAAAAAAATAGCCTATTTTTTAGCCTACGAACTAGACTACACCCTTAAGTCAAATATAATGGATACCGAGCATAGCTCTAATTATTCAGTTAATTTCATTAACTTTTTAGAAGTATATAACAGGAATATTCCCTCATAAACTGGAGCTTATTAACTGACGTTTCGATTTCTGCAAAACTTTACAACTGCACGAGATAACCTATTCAGGGATCAGAGAAGGGAGGAAATGCACTCAGACTTACACTATTCCTATAATACCTACCTGTAGATGTTGCTTGCTTAAAAGTTTAACATTGAAAATCTACATGCATCATAATTCTTTTTTTTTATGATGTTTGCTTGAAGATGGTATCAATTTCTACTTACGGATTCTTCATTACATCGTTGAGTATTGACGTGTAATAGCCTGACCAACGCCGGGTATTATTCAGGTAGTATCTTATAGCTATTTGACAGTTAAGATAATTGACATCGACGATATTTTCTTCAAATGAATACTTGGATACAGCATAAAATTACTAGATAATTCCAAATGTATGGCGCCAAGGGCTAGCTTCTCGAACCATTCATGATTTGGGTGTTGCATTGTTCGGTGGCTTGAACCCAAGCCGCTCGTTCAGCAGTGCAAGGCACTAACCTCCGAACCACGGCAGTGTATGTATGTATGTTCATATACATATGTAAATCTATCAGCGATAGATGCTGAAATAGCACGAACTTAAATTCCATAACTCGGAATCAGAAAACCGCTTAAAATATAAATACATATTGCACAACCAATTTGACATATTAAACATTTTGATTTTCAGACGTCTCTTAGTCCGGATGGCTCTTTGCAATTCGATTGCCAACATGGCCCACTTGAATGTCAGGCAAATATTTATCACGCCTGCACTATAGAGGTCATCGAAGATCCTCAAATTAGACTTGATATAGTATCTTGTATGATTAAAGACAACCGTTTGCCAAAAGAAGCCATGTACAGAGTAAATATATAAAAATGATTAAATTGTCAAGAAAAAGTTTCCTAAATGTTTGAACTTTTAGTGTGCCCGAGATTACAACCTGGAGTCGACCGACCTTATACAAAAATGCCATGATACAGCCCATGGAAGTGAATTGCTTAAATTGAACGGAGAAGCTACCCGCGCGCTTAGGCCATCTGTCTCGTTCATACCAACAATCACCATAGATGGATCACAAGGTAAACAAGCAGCAATATTGAAGAACCTGATGGCGGAAGTGTGTAAAGTGGCTTCCGGAGATAGTTTAGCGAAAGACATTTGTACAAATGATTAAACGTTCTCGAATAAACTATATAAATATATATATTTCGAATATAGTTATACATATAATGGGCACGCACGCCCTTGTTTGAAGGGGAGAAGTTTGAAGTTTAAATGGGACATTTCAAGAAGTTAGACTTGTGTACCTAATAGATGGAGTGGAGACTACAATTTGATAAAAACCAAATTCTTAGCATTTGGATTAAACTCATTAAAAGTGGAAAAAGTGGGTTTATTTTGATCTTATAGGCCTGGGCTGATGCAAAAAAATACAATGCTGTATTTGATCAAAACAAATCGATCCCCATACCTGAACTCGACTTTTAACTTGTTGGGTTCGCATCGTATGGATAATATTTGAAGTTGCAATTGGTAATACATACAAATCCTATACATATGTACATATATGAGGAAAATAATCAAAATGTATATATATATTTTTTTAAATGTAAATAAAAACTATGATTTCCAACCTCGGCAGCGGGGGAGAAGAAGAAGAAAGAAAAAAAGCTAAAACCGCGAATTCGGGATTTTTGATTTAAAGGCTGCGCTTTAAGTGCGTACAATTTTAAGGTTGTGATTTTCTAACTGTGTTCGTTTTAGACCGTAAGAGATAGGATAACGTTTTTTACTGCTTTTTTTTTTATTGGATTTGTTCAGTTCATAACATATCGATAAATAAAATGAACCTTCTAACCACTAAATTAAGATACAATTTAAAATCGAAGCTGTAAACTTTTAAAAATATGTGTATCAACAACAATTTCAATATTTTCTTTGCTGATGTTCAGAAAACAGTCTTTAATATTGGATTTCCTGTTAATTTTTGCATTTCTTTGTGTAGTGAAATAGAAACGGATATAAGGTCTCCCGACTCGTATCGATTGGAGTAATCTCACCTTAGCCAATAATTTCAGCTTAACTCTCTTTGCGTTAAACTAGGTATTACCATTTTATATGAAACTAATAGTAGGTAGTATGAGGAAGGCTTCCAGGGCTTACAGAAGGTATCTTAATATTTTTGTGGGCTTTCTTTATTTTTCTCACATTCTTTCTTATCTTCGTTTTATTTTTGGAAATGACATCTTACAAAACAAACAAAAAAAAAGGTAAGTTGTGATTAAAACCATGTTAATAAAGAATTGAGAAAAAGATTAGATAATGCAAAAACATTTTATATATATACGGCGCGACAGCTCGGAATGAGCCAAGGCCTGGCTTTTCTCAACCATTCATGTTGTGAGTGTTACATTTTTCGCACGAATGCAAGGGACCTACAATTTATTGCCGAATCCGAAGGCCGAATTAAGAAGCTCTTTTATGACAGATTATACTCCCGGACGCTTGTTATTCCCCGACGAGAGGTGGTGCCGCGAAAAATGTTTGGTGGACATGACTGGGGCTTGAACCCAACCCGCTCACACAGCAGTCCAGCGGACTAGCCACGGTTACCAAACTTTTTATTTACTTCAGTTATATCTTTAATTGACAGTTTCACAATTTTTTTAGTAACACCTATTCATAAAAAATTAAGCATGACCGATCACCAAAGAAAATTAATAAAGCATTCATAAATTCGTTTATCATCAGAAATGAATTCTCAGGTAGCGGTAAAATAACTGCCCAGGCAAAGTGGAGAAACTCAAAGGACAAGAGGATATGATGAAATAAAAGTTGCACCTATCGAGAAAAGTTATTTAGGTGTTACGATAACCGAGGAGTTGCGGAAATCGATATATGCGCCAATCGAGAACGTACTGTATTGTAAAGCTAGCATTAGACGACGTGTAAGAACAACACAATGTGGTACCCGTGGCGCCACAGAAAAGTTAAACATACGAGTCACATAATTTGGAACGTGGAACAAAAGTGTCGATCCAAATAATGTGAATATTACACCATGTGTATTGTGGATCACATGCGATCCACTTCAACAGTACGCGTTAAGGGATTAAATTCTTTACAAATAAGGCAAAGTGGCTTAAGTCGAATTAAGTAACAAAAGGTTCTATTTAATTTTTGAAAAGAAAAAAAAAATAGCCACAAATTGGCCTTTTCGGCTTGTTTCTAGCTATCTTGTAAGTCTGAATTAACGTCAACGAATAAATTTGCATTTGGAACAATGTCTTAATTCATTATTTAATGTCTTAATTTAATTTCCAGAAAAAGGAATAGAATACAAAATTTGTTTTTGATAATAGGACTGATGTGCTGCTAAGGTAACAATTGTATAAAGTCATTGTCTTTCGCACTTAAGCAATTTTTTTTAATGGTTTTATTAGCTTGTAAAAACTCTTAATACTAATTACAATGTACGTATCTAAATAATGTTGTTTTTTAATAAGAAATTTACTCTAGTTTTAAATACACTTTGGCTTGAAAAATTCTTAATGTAATTTGGTAGTAGATTAAACAACTGTAGACCTTTATACAGCATGTTGTTTTAAGTGTGTGCTCTTTTATATAAAGGTAGCCTGAAATCGCCGATGTTCCGCAGATGTTGTTTGTTATATAAGCCACGTTGTTTTGTAGATATTCGGGATACATATTTTGATTTATTTTAAAAATCATAACCAGAACGTTGAGTTTTAGTGACTGGTTAGGTTAGATTAGGTAGATGGGTTGGCGAGGGGAAAGAAGACCCCAGCGAGACTCATTGTGATGCCCATTTATTGGGGGGGAGCAGTACCCAAAGCATTCTCCTATTGCCCCGGGCTTTCGAACCATTTATGAACTTCCAGATGTCCCTGATGGGTACATCCCTTAGTTCTTCGGTATCTTGGAAGAAGTGCCTTCCAAAGGATCTATGTCTGAGGTGGCAGAGACCTGGGCAGTGGCAGAGGAAGTGGGTTGTGTCCTCATTGACTTCCTCGTCTCCACAACTCCTACAAAGGTCGTCTTAACTTAGCTTTAGTTTTTTCATATGATAACGCAGAGTATTATGACCTGTAATTACTCCTACAAGGATGGAGAGGGTTTTCCTGTCCCTCTGCATCAGTGTATTAGTTCTGCCACCATTGTATCTTGGCCATAATTTTGTAGTTATCTTACAGGAGTCCAAAGAACTCCATCTTTCATTCGCTTCCGCTAGAGTCTTGATCCCTGCTTCATGTTTGAGTTTACATGGCGGGATTTTCACGGATTGATCAGCCTACTCCAGGTTTAGCGTAGATCCTTTCCTTGCCAATTCATCAGCCTTCTCGTTCTCTGGTATGCCCTCATGTCCAGGGACCCAGCATAGTTTTATCTCATCATGTGTGGCAAGAGCATGTGTTAAAATAATTGTGTTAAAATTTGTTAAAATAATTGTGTTATAGAAGTCTGGGCACAGCTTGTTGACTCATTGTTTCTAATTCTTCGCAGAAAGCCTACCTCTTTCGATATCTTCACGTACAGTATTTTTTAATGGGAATCAAACTTTAGTTTATTGTCGATGAGTACACGCAGATATTTCACTTCGCTATGGCATTCTATACAATACCACTTATTGTAATGTTCACATTTAAATCGTTTCCATTGATACACATATGTACATTTAGTTTTTTCGACATTAATCTTGAGTTTATTTTTACATAGCCAATTATTCATATTGTCAATTTCTTCCTGGATAATAGTCTTACTAACACTGGTATCTCTTCCAGTCAGGTATATAAGGGTGTCATCTGCAACCCAACAGATTTTAGAATGACAGGGAATCTCTGCAATCATTTATATAAAGTAAGAACAGTAATACATCCAAGTACGAGCCTTGTGGCATACCAATGAGTATTTGCAAGGGGTCTGAATAAGTGTCTTTACTCTTTCGCTTTGTATTTTACCAGACAAGTAGCTTTTAACAGTTTACTTGCCAATATTTTTCTATCTATGATTTCAAATGCTCGTTCGAGGTCCAAGAAAACAGCTAATATAACATTTCCCTTCTCGATTTATTTCTTTCATTCGTTTATGTTTATAACCCAGCTAATAAAAGGTTCACCCGAATGTTCGCGCCTAAAACCTGACTACACACAAAATTGTTTGTTTGCAAAACGGGATAACTGTTTACACACTACGGCATCCAATATTTTTTGTAGGTAGGCAACATATTTATTGGTCTCCATTCCTTTGGGCTTTTAGCATTTTTTACCTTTTCCTTCCAGCTTTCCGGAAATACTCCACTACGAAGTGATCAATTAATTATTTATAGCAACGAGGGTATGATTTCGTCCTTGTGAAATCTTGTGAAATAAATTCAATGCTGAAAAAGCGATGTTAAAAGACTTCGCCCTTAACCTTACAATATTCTGTGGTGTTGGGAGATATCTGATAACTCCAAAAGTAATGTTTTGCAGTATATGTAGTTCTTACTTACTTACTTAACGGTCTCCTGACTCGTGCAGAGTCTCTGCCTGAGACACCGCAGTTCTTCATCCTCTCCGTTCCCGGTGGCTTGGTCCTTATAACGGAGGTTTGGTCTTCCTGGTCGTCTCGAACTTGAGGGCTCCGATTCGAAGATTTTCTTGGCTGAAACATTGTTTCCCTTTCGCTCGATGTGTCTAGGCGAATGTAGTCGACAAGATGTGGCCTTGTGAACTACATCCACATCTTGGTACAGATCATAGAGTTCGGTATTTTTTTTCCTTCACACGCCCTTGCAAATAGGACCGAAAATCCGACGAAATATTTTTTTTTCGAAGGAACCCAATATCTGCTCTGCTTCCCTGCTTATCGTCGAGAACTCGGTGCCATGTAGCAGCACTGATAGGATTAGAGTCCTATAAAGCATCACCTTTGTCTTTCGTGTTTGGAACTTTTTTGCCAATGTTTTGCAGCTTTTTTAACACGTTTGCTGCCGCGTGACCCACGGGTGTATCAGTTGAAAGTCATCGATCGAAAAATCCCGCTGATAAATAATTAAGTTTTTTTTTTATATTGTGAACAAAGTTTTTTGTTATGGAATCAGCTACAGGTGTGTACTTTATTATGAAGCTATTCTTATGATTATTGGAGCTTTAATTTAATAGATATTTTATTTATTTGAAATGTATGTGAAAGGGAATGTTTTTTCTTTTAATGGACCTTTTGTTATATAATTCGGTGTTATTCGGTAACTTTTTTGGTATCGGCTTATAGAGGAAGATGTCAAGAACCAGTAACAAAAACAAAATCCTGCCCATAACTGCCCCCCTGCTTCAAAACAAGCTCTAGAAACGTTGATTTCCGGGATTCCTGGCTCATCATCTTTACCAAATTTTGGTGAGACTACAATATCCAATGAAAGTGAAGATGAAGAAATAGATGAGAAATGTATTGATGAAGAAGAATCGTGGACAGAGTCCACTGAATAACTTAAAATGCCATATAATGCAATCAATACTAATTTTTCACATTAATAAAATAAAATCTAAATGCATACATATATCAAAAATAATTTTTTTTTATTTATACCTTGATTTGACTTAAATAAGCTTAATAACACTTTTAAAGTCATTTCAGGCAAGTATCACTTCATTAGGAAAAAAAAAATATTTTTGAGCGGTTTTTCGAGCCAAATACATCTATGTGCACTGGTGGGTCACGCGCTATATATTTTCTACACTACTCTGGTGACAATTTTTTCTATGGCGGCAGCGAACGTGTTAAATAATGTAACAGTTTATTTAGATTCATGTATTTATGTTATGAAACTTCAACTACAGTAGAATCTCGGAAAGATGGAACTGTTCTAAATGATGAACCATACAGAAAGATGAACGTAATTTTTTCACCATTGCAGTATTCTAAAAGAAAACTTTGAGAAAACCTCTAAAAAAATTTTTTATATCTTGTTTTCGCATTTTTTGTTCGTTGGTAATATAAAAATAAAATGTATTCGTGTTATGTTGTATTTAATGTCTTTATACTATGTAAAGTTGGTAACTAGTTCCTCTTTTCCTGTTTTTGATTCATTCATCGTTCCAAGATTCTACTGTATTACATTCATCTAAAACAGTGGTATTTTTATTATTATTTTCTAGTAGTCTTAACAGAAAAACTCATTTTGGAGGTATCAGATTTCTCCCCAACACCACAGATATTTATGTCGCATCAATTCTCAGAAAACTGAAAACTGCCCGAAACATTTTCTCAAAAATAACTAATAATCACTGCTACGGGCAGGGGCACCGTCGGCTGAATTGATGACATTGGTTGGTGTAAACCAAAGTTGGTGTGGTGTGCAGCAAGACGAAAGATGGGATAACTGCTGAGGTTGTAAGAATTGGTGTTAACGGATATCATTTGAAGCAGTTCGGGACATCGGCAACGTTTTTCAAGAGACTAGGATGATTAGTTTCAAGTAGTAAATTATTGGATGCCGTTTCCACTCATAAAACACGTTATAAATAAAAATACGAACATTCGCATTTGTAAATTTTATGTACAACGAAAAATATAATTACACTAACATTACACATTTAGCACATTAAGTCATTATTTCGATGACCTTCTCATTTCTCGTTTTTCTCCGCTTTTTAGGTGACTTAATTTCCTCTGTCTCCTGTTTTATTTCTTTTATTAATTTAACAATATCGCCGCATGCATCTGAGTTGTTCAATTCTGTTTTGGGTATCTTCAGTTTCTGTAAAAGAAAAACAGTGTTTGTTTTTAATGTATTTAATATCAATAAAACAAGTCAAGGAAATTAGAGGTGTAATTAAAAAAATGCGTGATTATTAAAATCATATAAAAGTTTGTATAAAATCGACTACTTTTATTCAAAGGAAAGAAAACTTAACAAATAAAATAAAATAATGAAGACTTTCAGTTTTTACTTGACGTCCAACTACTAAAAGTCCAACATTTAAAAATAGTACAGTGTCGACCACTTAAAGTGATTTCCACCTGGTCATCAAAGAATGGGTTATTTCTCAACCCATTAGAAACTAAATGTATCGTTATCAGTAAGAAGTCCCTGGATCTTACACAAATCAGCCATGTTACTTGTTTAACCTTTCGCGCCGACTATTTATTTGTTTTGCATTTTAAATAAAGAAAATGTTCGGTTATAACGAACCAACAATTTCGGGGAGCGAAATTTTTACTTTACAACACTAACGAATCCACATATTGTCATTTAGATTTTTCCAGTTTTTTGGCATTTTCCCAACTTTTTCGAAAGTTTCCCGAGAATTGTAGGGCTTTAAGTACATGGCAAGACTCTAAAACGAAACTTTGTACTGGAATACTGTTTTCATATTTTTCTTCTTTTTTGGTTTTTAACACAAAAAGTGATATTTTTCTTTTGGCCTATCATTATAACGAACTTCGGTTATAACAAAACAATTTTGTCAATCCCTTTGAGTTTATTATGACACTACTGTATTTTTATTGAAGCAATATTGGTTTGAATTTTCATTTTTTCTCTAATTTTCTAACTAATAGATGCCGACGTGCAATAGCACATGCATACATGTGCAATAGTTGTTTCACTATTTTCCTACGAGCTAGCGGTTTCATATGTTGGAATCATTTTTCTCGCAGATTTTGCGTGAGATTGGCAGTTCACTAACAGTCCATATACATATAATAATTCAATCGAAAACTGAATATTAACGAAGCGTTTGTTTATCAACAAATTAAGAATAGCAATAAAAACTTTTTCCAACCACATGCTTTCAGAGGTTTCCTTTAAGATTTCTGGCGCACTGAATGTATGTAGTAAACACATCGGAAGTCCAACTTATGATAGAGTGAATATGGAAAGAAAGAGTTTGAATGTGGAAAGTACCAGATAAGCAAAACAGAACCAACGAACAAGTTTGAATGAGCTCAATGATTAGTCTTTTTGTTTCCAATACTGCTATGGCTGAACGACACCATTACGTTAAAAACACGGGATAGCGAACAAGCTCGCAAGAAATACATCAGACACACCGTGCTGGATATGGAAGGCATTCTACTGATATCGAGAGATGATCAGCTATGAAAATGGAACATTCGAATGTATTACGTACAAATGCAAACAACCTTTGGAAGAAAACTGTTGGCTTAACGGGATACAGACCGCATTCCTGAACTTGCATTCGAAAGTACAACTTATTAACAGTATTTCAAGTGAACTCAGAGAAATTTGATTTTGACAATTGTAATAAAATATGCCATATTACTGTTTCCTCTATGTTTCCACCATAATTCTTTAGGGCGGATAAAAAGCAAAACAGAAATTGTCTAAAGGAAGAAAACGAAGAGCCTATCATTCTTCCGAAAGACTACTTCAGCTGGGGCGATTTCTTTGATAACATTTGCGACCTTCTTAAATATGGATGTGTATAGGTACCCTCCACCTTATAAATTGTTTTATCCACTTTTTTAAAAGAGAAAGAAAATGTTTATTCGTACATTTATCAAGTAAAAATTTCCAATCTTCGATTTCCTACAAGTTCTTGTCCCGACTGATGTCAGAAGATGAGGCAAGTCACTGAGAAATTGCGATTTCATTATAATTTACTGAAAACCTACCTATGAACATACACTGTGGCAAATTGATTTTTATTTTAATATTTACAGCGTGTCCCAGGTTTTTCTTGTGCATTACTTCTAGTTCTTTTAAATTTTGATGGCAACCCTACACTCGATTGACATTCATGATTCAAATATAAAGCAAAATTATGTGTACTGTTGTGCGTGTAAGAGAACGGCTATTGGTAACTACCAAGAAAAGCCTGGAAGCTCTGTATTGCCGAAAGGAGCGTTTTCTAGAAAAAGTGTTTCTATGGTATTCTGGTGACCTTTTAAGCCATTCCACTTAGATTTTAAGCATATATGTATAAACAGTCAAAATCGCATACAACGACGTCGGTTATAACGACGTATCGGTTATAACGACCAATTTTTTAGGTACCGGCTGAGAACCATTAGCTAACCTTGATATCGGTTATAGCGACCTTGCGCTTATAACGATCAAATTCATCGGTCCCTTAAAGGTCGTTATAACCGATTTTGACTGTAATAAATGTTAAGATTCGTAAACATTTCAGCATTTCAGTGCAAACGAAAAAACGAATGGTAATAGAAAAATACAATTACTTACGTTTTCTCCAATTTCAATCTTTTCGACCAATTCTCCTTCGATATACGGGAAGTCAGTTTCCAAATTGTACTTCTTTATTCTGAAATCAATTTCAGAGTCTACATCGATGGTCTCCTCCGCTTTATTTAGAAGTCTGATAGACACACTAAAGACACGATATATAATCACGCCAATTTGTGCGGACGACATGTGCCGGACTGTTCCACGCACAATAGCGCCGATGCTGGGTTGAAAAATATAGCAATCACTTCTAATGTTCACATGAATCCTTGGGTCGTCCGTTCGAATAGCTCCAGAATTGCTCAATAATTTTATATTTCGCATATCCAGTACAATCCCCTTTAATTTCTCTTCATAGGAACCGATTTTCTTAGTTGAAAGTAATGCAGGGAGCGTCTTTGTGAAATTATTTAAATCGGAGGGAAGTATACTTAAATGTAGAATTGTGTTAACTTTTTTAACGCATGATCCGCTTGCGTTTGTATAACTATCGAGTTCTGCTTTCGTGTATTTAACATATTCGGGAATTCTTCTTGCCATATTTTTACCCATTAGAGAGAAATTTCAACGAAAACAACTACGTCCTTTAACTAAGGAAGAAAAACATGAGGAGATGTCAGACATTTTAGCTGTCAAAAGTCAGAAAAATCACACACCGAAATATAGCTAATGAAATAATTAACTTTCCAGCTTATTTCCAGCCAAAAAATGTGCGTTTGGTCGTAAATATCGTAAGTGCGATCTCAACGCCAAGTAGAACTATTCTCTACATCGTCGGGCGTTTGACAGCTCACAGCTGGGTTGTAATTTTTTGTAATTGATTTTTATTTACATAATTTTGTTTGCAAAGTTAATTTCTTGCATTTTTGTTTCTAAATCAAACAATAAAAAGAAAAGGAGTACATCACTACTCTTCTTTCTGCAGCGAATTTATGTATGGGTGATTTCAGGCATATTCCATTGTACTGAACGTCCGACCGCCTGAAACCACATTTTGTGTTGCATAAATTTGAGGTCGCGCGTTTGACAATTATTATCGTAAGTCGGTAGAAAGGATGTAAAAAGCGCGACCGCGCGAGCGCCGCATTGTGATTCGGGCATAATCCGACTCTAGATCTGTGAAAAAGTGAATTCAAACGTCGACATTTTTTCACATGATAATTTTTTAATCACAGCCAACTCATTCTGTGAAGAGTTGTGATGGAGGATGGAAGGGAATAATAAGTGCGGACAAAAGGCATCGGAGACCCAAAAAGGGTATTTAATTATATTTCCGTATTGTCAGAGAAATTGATATGTATAAAATTCTTTGTCTTTTCATTTTAATAAATACATTTGTAAATGGCTTCATCGATATTATATTTAATAAAATAATATATTTTATAAAATATTCTAACCAAATCACGGCTGTCAATACGCCATTTTCGAAAGGTGTAGTGTAGTAGAATCGATTTTATTCAAATCAAAGTACTATAAATCATGCCGTTAACTACAAAAGTAGTAGTAAATACTGGTTTACTTCTTTTATTCAACTCACCCATTGACCGTTAAAACCTTCTGAGAAGCTTATGAATGATTGACCTGATGAGAATAATTCATATTATATTCGTGTACCATAGACGGCGCTGATGTCACTTACGTCGTAGTTTGGCGTTGTTTTGATATTTAATTTTCTGATCGCTGTATCACAATTGCGTAAATATTGAGTGTATTATTCATCGACACAATATATTGAATTATCGTTTTTAATCATAAACGAAGTGTACTTAAACACATACAATGTGCATATGTGTAAGGTGCAGTGTTGAAGTGAATATCTTTCGTGATCAATGAAAATCAATCTAACCTGCAACTTTTTATTTTCAGTGCTTATTTATTTACGGAGTGTAAAACGGCTCATCGAAAATAAACAACATATGTATAAGTAACAACAAATTATACCATCCATAAATTTCATATATAAGTTACTTATATATTTATGTGTTGTGTGTTTATTAAAGTACAATGCCACGTCTTCGTGGACGAGGAGAAAATATTGGTCGACGTACACGGAATTCAAAAATAGTCCACAACCGTCGATTAAATAGAACGGCAGAAGTTCAATTGACGGACGGACGGTGCAAATGAAAGTCAAGAGAAACGCAACGAACGCCTTCGAGCAAATGCATTGAGACAAAGACAGGCGCGACAACCAGCCACAGAGCACATGAACGACAGCGCCTGCAAGTACATCGTACATTGATACGTGCATCACTTCTGCGCCTAACTTCCGGTTTTGATTTTTAGTAAAATAGTAGATAACAGTAAACAGGATCCGCCTGCTACAAAATTGGGCACCATCTTGGATCCGCCATCTTGACATTCTTCAAAAATGCTTGGATTTCGGTATATTTGAAAATCCTTACTCATCTTAAGGTAATTAGTACGAATTCGTTTTTAAAGTGGAAGTTTTCGTCCGGCATTTTGTTCCCGCCATCAAAACAGAAGACGTAGCGATGACATACGAAATCCACCTACATCTTGCGGCTCTTGCCGGAAGGTTCTTTTTAAAAATTAGAGCTTACAAGAGAAAGTGGTAAAAAAGTTTTTGAAACATGTGGTGCGAAACATAGGGATACTAACAACATGGCTAGTTTAGCTACGAAAGTGATGCATATCAGAGATATTACTTTGAAGATATCCTCCTCTTATAAACATTTTTTTTTAAAACTGAAAAAATATAATTGTCTCACTTTTATATAATAAATCCATAGAATGTGTTAATCGATTAACTTTTCGCACGTTTCCTATAGCATATGTTTGTGGTACAACCCATTATTAATACTAATTTGTTACCTAGGTTGAAGTTAAAAACAATTACTTATGTATCTTTTTATAAGCCTTTTCAATGTAAAATTATAGATGGAATAAAATAAAAATTTACTTATGTTAGTTTAATTATAATATATAAATTTGTGTCTCATTTCGATGGAAAGGTTTCATTGGTCCGGAGCTTGAAAACAAAGGGCTTTCATTAGGGTGCGAGAAAACATCAGCGGCTACTGGCACATGGCAGGGTGGCTATAGACCCGCTAGGTTTCAAATTCAGTTTCCTGATTTTTCTTAACATAGTTTTGATTGTATTTTCTATAAATAGTTTCTTTTTCTCCGCATGCAATGCATCCGACGAGATTTAGTCGAACACAAACCAGACATGCACCCGCTTCCGGAATCCCTTCCGTTTGGTGGCCAGGGTGATTCAAAGATATTGAAAATTCAAAACTTAACTATAAAGGGTTTGATAAGTTCGCACGAGAATGGGGATTCCACCATGAAACATCATCGCTTAGATACCCACAATCAAACGGATTTATTAAATCGTGTGTAAAAGTGGTCAAATCACTATTAAAGAAAAATACAGATCCGTATCTCGCGTCAATGGAGCATCGCGCAACCCCTCTCGCGAATGGATTATCACCTGTTGAACTACTGATAGGCGGCAAAAAAGCATCACCCTCCCTATTAACCATTTGATGCCCGAATTATGTTCTAGTTTAGGAAAAAAATATTACTCTTAACATTGGTATGATGGGTGGTTAGTAGATGCAAAAAGTGAAAAAAGTTGGGTTTCGGGTGGGTGGTATGGGCGCAAGAACATGTTGCCATATGGCATACGAAGACTCCAGGAGCATTTTAACGAGGAAGCAACAAGTCTTCTCAATGAATATGGCATAAGACGACTGCAACGTACAAGAGTGTCAGATCTTGCCAGGCAACCGGAAGCTACAGGGCGAACCACATCAGAAACGATAGACGGTAACCGAGCGACAACAACGAGCAAAAAGAGTGAATTTAAACTCCAACGCCTTAAATGGATTAAATCCCATTTATGCGTCTGTTACTGTCATTAAGTTAAATTAAGAACATGCAACAAACATA
Organism: Matsumyia berberina; assembly: GCA_917880715.2. Classification (NCBI taxonomy): domain Eukaryota; kingdom Metazoa; phylum Arthropoda; class Insecta; order Diptera; family Syrphidae; genus Matsumyia; species Matsumyia berberina. Next base: position 95,857,244 of record OU862870.1, read on the forward strand.
TGTGTATATAATTACAATGTATCTGAAAAATTGTAAACTGTTCGTCACTTACTTATCTCACCCCACTATTTTGAAAAGCAAACTGCTCGTTAGTTATAGAACTAGTCTCAGTGTAAACAAGCATTTATAATTTATTGTAGTTTTATTACGTTTGTAAAAAAAAAATATGTATAGCAACAGTGGACAGTGGTGGGTATAAACGTGCACATCGCACATGTATTTCTAAAGTGACGACGACAAAACGTAATTTTTGAGTTATCACCATACGAAAAAGCAGTACATTTTCATATATCAGTCACCAAAAGGACTTTAACATAGCTTCAAATAACACTTGAGCCATTTTTAACTTTTCAAATAAAATCATACTACCATCGAAAAAAATGACACAATTGCACTTATGCCTTAAGCCGCATTGCAAACGTATGTGCCTCTTCAAGTTCTAAACAGCGTTATTTTGTATTGTGCCATTCATGTGAATACAGCATAGAGATTGCATGTTGTTTATTTAGAGTTAAAACTGTTTTGTTTAAGATTTTATAGAAGACTTTGTTTTATTTTGAATTAAGCCGTGCCCAAAGAATTTTCTTGGGTTGAAACTCGTAGCTCTCTCAGTTGAGGGGAAGTGATTTGCTCTCTCGTGGCCTCTCTCTTTTGCCAAATTTTTGTGTTGTGGAACAGGATTAGGCAGCTTTTCGTAGCTTTGGTTTACTTGAAAAAGTAAAGGAACAGACCTTTTTGTTACACAGGAAACAGCTGATCTTATGACCGTTGAGATAGATTTCTGTTATTTTTCATTTAAATTTTCATAATTGTTTTGGTTTTGCATTTGACGATTCTGTCAAGCAGCCTTAACTTACAAAAAATCGTTCCTTTACTTTTTCTTAATTTCTGCATTCTCTGAGAGAATTTATCCCCACTCCCCCAAATTTGAGAAATAACTTGAAGCTACTTGAAAAGTAAAGGAACAGACCTAATATGAATGAGTTCCTTTTCAGTGTTTGACGCAGCATAATAATGTCTGAATCACAATGTGGCGCTAGTGCGGTCGCGCTTTAGACAGGCTTTCTACCGACTTACGATAACATTTGTCAAACGCGCGAACTCAAATTTTTGCAACACACAATGTGGCTTCATGCAGTCGCGCAAGTATATAAATAGAAATTGTTTACATATGTAGGAATGGGTATTGCGATGACGATCGGTGCGGTGTATTGGCGCATGTAGAGTGGCAACAGAGATGTGAAACTTTCTATTGCATAGGTGAGAATTTATACAAGAATGCTTTTTACATCGGATCAAGAACACGTATTTTTGAAAAATTTTTTTTCAAATTCAAATTCAAACAATTTTCCGATGAGAAGGATATCTTGCTCAGATGTGGTGACCATTTTTCGGAGCTGCTCAATCCCGAACAGCGATTGGATTGCAGACTGAGTAGGGCGGAGGATAGTTCCACTGTAGACCAGGTAACTTTTGCGATCAAATGTGCTGATGTTTATGAAATCTGCCCGGAAATGCACAAGGCCATGGGGGAAGAGGGAGTAAAATGGCTTTCTCGCTACATGAAAGTGGCATGGGAAAATGAGGTAAAACAACTAGCGACATGCAAACTGTGACAATTGTGCTCTTTTTAAAAAACGGGATAAGGGTAGTGACGCCAATTATCGTTTAACTCTTTCTGGAAAAGACTTTGCCAAGATGTTGGAAGTGCGTGCCAGAATCCAAGTTAGGCGATGAGCAGTGCGGTTTCGGTCTAGGTAGAAGCGCAGCCAAACAGCTATTCATTCTCAGATTGGTACTTGAGAAGGCCTGGGAGTGTGCCACGGGAGTAATGATCGGGTCCCTCGAGGTAAACTTTGTAGTATACTGCAGGAGTATGGGATTGACGGTTCGCATTTGGATGCCATTCAATCTCTGTACACAAACTGTAGGAGCTGCGTTAAGGTAAACGGTGTTACATCGACATCCTTCACTGCGGGCGTTGGCCTTCGCCAGGGGTGCTTTTTGTCACCCATCCTTTTCATTGTGTATTTGGATTAGATGTTACAGCGCAACCACGGCGAGAAACGGATTGAAAATGATGGAAATTGATACAGACGTTATAATAACATTTGTGGAAATTAGACCTGTGCTGTGGGACATAATCTCTCGACATATAAAGGGTGGTTAAATTTTAAGGGCCGATGTTGATTTTGAATAGAACACAAATTATTTAGGAAATTATTGTCATTTCTTTTTATTATGATAATATTGGTATGGTTCAATTATGTATGGAACAAAATATCGGCCAAATGGCCGCCGCGACCTCGGCGGCACACCTCCATCCGATGGTCCAAATTTTCGATGACGCTGAAGCATAATTGAGGTTCTATGCCGTTAATGTGCCGAATTATCTCATCCTTTAGCTCTTGAATTGTTGCTGGCTTATCAACGTACACCTTTTCTTTCAAATAACCCCAAAGAAAAAAATCCAACGGTGTCAAATCACATGATCTTGGCGGCCAATTGACATCGCCACCACGTGAGATAACACGGCCATTGAATTTTGCGCGCAAAAGAGCCATTGTTTCGTTAGCTGTGTGGCAAGTGGCACCGTCCTGTTGAAACCACATATCGTCTACATTCATATCTTTCAATTCGGGCCATAAAAAGTTCGTTATCATTTCACGATAGCGAACACGACGACGAGTTGAGGTGGACGGCTCTTCAGCCACACTATCGCGAACAGGAGCAATATTTTCTGCAGTACGAGCTGTACGAGCATGCACTGGTGTTTTCCAATCTCCTACAGACCCGGTTTGCTCAAATTTTTGCACGATTTTTCCGATTGTACGCACATTTGGACGGTTAAATTGACCGAAAAAAATCACGAAGTGCACGATATGCATTTTGATTTGAACACCCATTTTCATAATAAGCCTGAATAACTTTAACGCGTTGCTTTATTGTGTATCTTTCCATGGTTCAAATTGAGTTAGTCTGAAATTGAGAAATGACAAATGAAATGCAGAAAAAAACTTGACGTTTAGGTGTGGTTCACATTCAACTAACCCTTAAAATTTAACCACCCTTTACAAGGACAGAAATGCTAGAAATGCTAGATGAAGTTTGCGTTTGGCTGAACCCAGAATTGGATGCTCTTGATGTCAAGAATATAAATGCGTTTCGTACGAGTTTTCGCCGTACGGTTTTCTGCCGTGCATTATCCATATAGTCAGAATTTTCTGCCGGTACAGTTTTTTGCCGTGCGGTCGAAACTGTATAGTGTGAAAGGAGCGTAACTTCTTAAACAAATCCAAATCAAGCAAACAAATCAAAAAACGTCACAATTCAAAATAATTCAGTCCTGAGTGAATAACATGATCGTTAAAAATGTCATAACTCTAAAAGGATGCCTTCTGAAGGATTAAGAAGTTATATTGACGCAAATGTTATTCGATCCCTGGTTCATAGTCTATTTTGTCTAAATTTGCAGTTATTGTGCCATTAAGTTATGGCTTTTTCTGAAAAACTTAATTTTTTGAGTTATGTTACTTTTGAAATACATGTGCGACATATTATTATTACTTTTTTTGAAATTTTATTGAGAAAAAAATAAGCAAAACATATGTATTTAACAAAACAATTATGTCATAAGACATAAAGCAATTTTTATTCTGATTGAATCGTGTTGCATAGACGACATCTCCCTTTATGTTCTGAATATGATGGAAATGACCGTAGTTGTCGTACCTTGTATCATTTGGTAAACTCGACCGCCTTACTTGTGATGTCGTTGGGGTTGAAGCATGTGATGGAGTCGATGGTGATGGCTGCAGGCATTGTTCAGTTGCAGTATGCAATTTGACAGATTGCGACTTACCCAAAAATGAGGGTCGTCATTTCTTTCTACTTCCAAGTAGTAAACTTGTTGTCGTCATAGTTTTTGCAGCAATTAATTGCAAGTTCATTAGACGCATATGCTTTTTATTTGGATAAACTGCAACGAAATGTTGGCGATACACACTGCGTCTCATTCCATCCACATTTTTTCGACAAACTTTGTACGATTTCTCCCTAACTTTGAGTAATTCGGAAAAACCTTATTAAGGAATTCATTGAGGGTAATATGAGGATAAAGCTTCAAAAATAATTTTGAATCCACGTTCAAAATGGTTAGTTTTATAACACTTTTCCGAATTACCCAAAAGTTAGGGAGAAATCGTACAAAGTTTGTCGAAAAAAATGTGGATTTAAACGAATGAGACGGAGAATAACACAGGCCAACAATGGTTTTGTTGTTGAAAAGCTGTGGGTCATTTCCGAAGTAGTTTTTTGCGTAGAACTTTGAGAAAAAAATCGAAATCGATCTCTCAAACTCTTAAACTGAAGATTAACAAAAGTACTAAATGATGTAACTGGTGATAGATACCAAAAAAAATTTCCGCACCCTGTACATAACCTCAAAGTTAGCCAAAAACGTTATTTTTTGGATACATAACCTCAAATATCTCAAAATCCTGACGTGATAGGACAATTCTGAATGGGAGAAATCGTACAAAGTTTGTCGAAAAAAATGTGGATTTAAACGAATGAGACGGAGAATAACACAGGCCAACAATGGTTTTGTTGTTGAAAAGCTGTGGGTCATTTCCGAAGTAGTTTTTTGCGTAGAACTTTGAGAAAAAAATCGAAATCGATCTCTCAAACTCTTAAACTGAAGATTAACAAAAGTACTAAATGATGTAACTGGTGATAGATACCAGAAAAAATTTCCGCACCCTGTACATAACCTCAAAGTTAGCCAAAAACGTTATTTTTTGGATACATAACCTCAAATATCTCAAAATCCTGACGTGATAGGACAATTCTGAAACCGGATTCGGATTCTACGCAAAAATGAACTTCGGAAATGACCCTAAGCTTGCCAACAAATGACATGTCGCAATTGTTTTGTAGGCCTGTGTAATTGCCACGAACGTATTCCAGGTCGATAAGTTGCTGGGTTTGATTGTCACGTTGCTTTTCACCCGTTTCATCAATTTGGCTAGCAGAAGAACACCGCAAAACTTTAACCGCGGCAGCGACTCAGTTGAGAGCAGAGTTCGAAAAAAAACCGTACACTAAACGTACCGTACCTAAAAAGAACACAAACTCTACGTCCTCTCATAAAGTTTGTGTACGCGTACACAAACTCTACCTCGCCCGATAGAGTTTGTGTACGCGTACACAACCCGAATACCGAACGAAATACACTAAACGTACGGTACGTTTAGTGTACTTTTCGGTAGAGAATCGTTTCTTTTGAAAAACAGTGGAGCTGTAAATCCAAATGTGTACATATTTGGGTGGCACACTAAGCTCAACGTTTTAATGATGTGCTAATCACTAATCCGAACTGGTTTTTCTAAATCTCCTTCGGGTACGCCGCTCAACAAAGATAAATCATACGAGTACCACTTTCGAAGTGTGAAATTAGCAGACAAGAGAAGTTTGTGGACCTCTCCTTGAATGGATTGTATCTCATTTACTGTATATGGAAGAACCATATCGCCACACTCAAGTCAGTTCAGACCCATTGTTATACCCGTTTGGGGAAGAGAGTGTCCTCTAACCGTAAGGGTGCTACCCAATAGTTAGTTTCATACCTACATATGTATGTATATATACATAGATATTATATAAGGGATCTTCTGTTGATCTGCAGAAGTCTATCGGTCATAGCCTCAACGAATTTTGGCCATATCTTCCTTGTGGTTGAGCAAGTATTTAGAGAGGTCCATCTGTTGTTAGCCTCCCTTAAGGCTCGATTACTTGCTTCGAGCTTAAGTGTGCAAGGCGGGATGTTCACCGAAGTCTCGGCTTATTGCCGAGCCGTTTCTCGCCAGTTCGTCAGCATTCTCGTTACCTGGTATTCCCTTATGTCCAGGGACCCAGCAGAGTGTCACCTTGTGCTGTGTTCCAAGAACACTGTTGCTAGCTAGCTTCTGTTTTTTACTACATCTACCTGATAGAGGTGATCTCATGCCAGGGCCGCTTACACTTACTACCGTCGCAAAACTGCTAATGGAAGGGTCGATCCCCTGCTCCACAAGACTACGTTCGAAAGGCAGTACAGGTGTCGGCGTATCCTTCCCACGTGAATAGCTATGGCTTCTCACGCTGGAATTGTCCACCATCACCCCACCCGCCTCCGGAATAATTCTCTCACTCAACGGTGGGAATGACCCAGTCATTGAGGTAGATAGTCTCTCCGTTGGCTCCCGCAGCACCGTGGAACAGGACATGAGGTCAACCTGCATCCCGACTGGGTATGGCTTGTCGCAGACTTAGGTGGTCTCATAAGTTTAACCTCGCTCGTGTCCCCGGCAGGCACCTCCCCCATCTGAGGGCTAGCAATTGGCTTGCCCTTCGCTGAAAACAGCTCCTGTAGGTAGGCACGTGCGTTATGGAGCCTGCTCTGTAAGCTCCTCCCACTTCTTTGTTCCTAGCCGCTTGACTGTCGAGTTGCAGTTTTTGGACCGCTTAGAAGATATCGACACGTTAGAGAAGGATGAGCTGGGGATGGATCAAGTGTCGCTAGATTCCAGAAATGGGTTTTCTAGATTAACGTCAATTGCTCCAACGCTTTCCCCATCCGAGGCTTGGAGAAAAAGAGCTTCTTCATCAACTCCTACTAGATCGATTTTTGAGGAGCTAGGAGTGCCCGATCCATTTACACTCTTCGCTTTTTCAAAAAGGTTATTTTTTGTTTTATCTATTTGAGTCTCACGAGTAAGGGGGAAGGGGCCCGGTAGTTATACACCCGGGATTAAGGCTTTTATCAAGTTCTCCTCTTTAGATCCGTCATATTCCGTTTACAGCAGGGAGACCTCGTGTAGGATGTGGCTCTTCACCACATGTGATACTTCACTTATGAACGGTCTTAGGAGTTGTTACTCTTCTGGTTCCTTTGCCTGGAACCTTGCCTCCGTCCCTGTTATAAGATCATCTATTAAAAAGTCTTATCAGTCGCAATTTGCTGTAGGCAACGCATTACAAACTCTTTTCTGTACATTTTTGAGATGTCCGCAGTGAGGGTGTATTTTTGAAACTGAAATCATAGGATAATAGAGAAAAAATCATCCTGCACCGTGGGTTCTATCATCAGAACGTCGTTGAGTGAAAAATTAATTTTAAGTTTTGCAGCTGCAATTGAATACCACTCTTAATTTCGTGTAAAAATATTCTGGACGAAGCACGCACTGATTTGGGCATAATACTTGACCTAAGCAGTTTCATATGGAGGTACAACTGGCATATGACCAAGCGATTCATATTCTGCTAAAAAGGCGGGGCGATTCGTTTCGCTCAAAGCCTAAAAATCTCCTATAGGCGGATTGGAGAGACTGCCTTAGCACAGCCGAATTTTTCCTGAAAGGGAAATTTATCATAAAACTGCCATTAGGCATTCTTCTGAAAGTTTCTAGTAACAATTCTTCGTATGTTTTTTCTTCTTCACTGAAGCCTGCTCCTTGCCCTTGGGCTACTAGATGTTCGACTTTCCAAAATCGTTGTACTACATTATGAAGCAGATTCTCCGAACCACTTTCCTCCATTTGTGTTGTTGCAACAAAACAGTATTATTTTTGAGCTATCTTCGTTTGGAATCGACCTGACAAAATCCAACCAAAGGGGTAATCTTTCCCTAGCTTAACTAGACAAACTGATAAAATTTTAGAAAAGGTGTCCACCCCTATGAATACATCCATACTATTTGGTTGATTGAGATATGGGTCAGCCAATTCCATGTTCTTGGATAGATTCCATCCATCAGTATTGATACTCCTATGTGGTTGGTACCCGGTTATGCGTGGAAGAACAGCCACAGAGAAATTGCTTAGGCGAGAGCTAATCATTGTTTTCTTTTAGTATTTATATTCCAACTTGCACATCCTAACCCACTTGCTTCGACATGAATCTCCTCTTGTTTCAACCTGAGTCGGTATGCTGCTACCGTCACCTTTACTGTATTCTGCTGATTGTCCTCGGAAGTGAATCTAAAAATGAGTAGGTTGGTGTGATGTTGGCATGCGCCTACATACTTCAAAATTTCCAGGAGAGCAGTTCCTTACTATATGTCTTTTAAGCAGGCATTTAATACAGAGTTTGAGAATCTTGGTTAAAAATTTCCTTAGCAGACATATTTAAAAATGCTGGACAAGTATCAATAAAGTGCGAAGGTTTCCTACAAAACGTGCATGCCGAGCATGATGCAGTTATGGTCCTTCGGTTCACCAAAAGACAGACGGCGGTCGTTGGAAGCCAATGATTCAGTAATCTTTCATGCTTCTAAGGTTTCATAGCAGCGGACTATGACCAACGAAAAGTTCATCCATGACGACAGTTTGGTGAAATCGATGGCCTCGTCTCTCTTTTACTGCGAATCCTGATCAAGCCTATCAAGTTTAGTAAAGTCTATGCAAAAAATTGAAGGCTTTCAATAAAATGTTACAACACATGTTTGTCAGTCCCTTGACTATGTTACCAAAAATAACAGGAGAATTTGTACGTTATTTCTTGAAAAGAACTGCATTAAGATCTTTTAGCACTCCTACGGTCACGGGTCGATACTTCACCTATACGGAAAGGAAAACGGACTACATCACACCACATTTAGACTTCGACAAAAACTATTCCAACCTTTATACCCAGTAGACAAGATTGGGAAGCCAACACTCTAACGGGAGTGCAAGCTATCCTGATCTACACTGATGGTTCTAAGATGGAGGAAGGTACTGGAACAGGGGTGTACAGCAGTGTGCTAAACATAAACGATACTTACAGACTCCGGAATGACTGAAAACTGAAATTTTCGCCATTAATAGAGCAGCAAGAACAATAGATGATACGAGACTGAACCCAACTAAGATCACCATCCTCGTCGACAGTCAAGCAGCTATCAAGGCTCTAGATAATGCCAGCACCAAATCGAAAGCGGTGTCTGCCTGTCGTAAAATCCTAAATAAAATAGGCGTCTGCTGGGTCCCCGGACACAGCGATTTTGAGGGTAACGAGAAAGCAGACGAACTTGCTTGGCAGAAATCAGCTTTGGAAAGAGGGAACACCCAAACATCGATAAACATCCCTATCGGTGTACTGAAAGGTAACGTTGACCACAAGATGAGAGAGCTAATCAACACCTCTTGGTCTGCCAGAGGCGACTGCGTTATATGCCGCAGCTTATGGCAGAGAATAGACCAAAACAAAACAAAACGTCTTCTTGCAATGAACAAAAAAGATACTCACATCCCAGTAGGTGTACTGACAGGACATTGTACCATAGGTACCATGGCCAGCAGACTCGGCATCGACTCTTCAGACTACTGCAGGAGCTGTCAGGATGCGGAAGAGACAGAAACCATTAAGCACTTACTCTGCGAGTGTCCCAACCTCCAAAACTGTCGACTCCGACACATGGGAAACAGGCTGTTTGGAGAACTGAGTGACCTAACAGAAGTACCGATAACGAGCATACTCCACTTCATTAAGAGTACAGGGTGGTTTGATAGACCACCCATCTAGTACCCAAGGTTGGAACATGGCCCACAACACAGAGGGGAGCACAATGGACCAGTAGGCCACCGTGAACGCTCAGTCATTGGACTGGGTACATTCCCCATAACCTAGTCTAACCTAAGATCTTTTTACAAATAAAAGTCTTTGTCCTGACTGACTGACCCAGAGATAGACGCACAGCCCAAACCGCTGATGCTAGAAACATGAAATTTGGACAGTTATGGCGTAGACACCCACTAAGAAGGGATTTTTCGAAATTCAGTTTCCACAGGTTGTTACAGGGTGTTCAAGTTTGTATGAAAAAAAAAAAAAAATTAAATTGGAATTGAAATTTGGTGGGTATATTCTAGAACAGAAATAATATAACACGTGTTTTACCGTTTTTCAAAATTATAACTGTTGGCCAAGATACAGGGCGTTAAAGTTTGGCTATTTATAGTATGCGCAACCGTAGTTAGTTTCGTGATCGTGTTTTGTTTTTGTTTTGCCCAGTTATAGAACGGTAGTTTTTTTCCATTTTCTTTGTGCTGCTTTTCTGCACTCATCACGATCTCTATATGTGTATGTATGTATTTGATGGAAATATTTTTTTTTTGTTGTCGAAAATTTAAAATTTAACACAAATATTCTGCAATACATAATCCAATCTTTTTTTGCAAAAATTTGTTTTAAATAATATGTACATACATATATGTATGTATGTACACATGTATATTCTTGATCAATCTGTTGTGGACTAGGGAAATAAATGACTCAGCCAACAACATCAACAATTATCTGCTAGAGAAGTTGCTAACAGAGAATTTGAAGTCTGAATCTTTGGACTCGGAAGTGAAACTCGAGGATACTGTATATTTATTAACCTGTAGAGTTATTGCACACTTTCTATCCACCAGGAAATCCACTTCACATCCTACACCTTAAAGTTGTTGCCCAATCTAAATCCTCCGAAACTGTGCAGGTGCAGACTTTGTACCAACACATAATCGAAGCCAGAAATTCTACAAGTATCAAACAGGGAAAAACTGTCTACACCCCTTGCATTCCTCTGATCCCATCAGACTACCACTTTGAGTTCAAAACATCTGCAATTTTCTGTTGAGATTTGATACGCCATAAACAACAATAATGTACAGGGACAGAGCTTGAAAGTGGACAATGTAGATCTGAGGAGTGACTGTTTCTATCATAGCGCGCTCAGAGTTAATTCACCAGATAGCCTGGTCATCTCCGAGCCGGAAAGAAAAACTAGGAAAGCCTTAAAGAATTAGTATGAGAAATTAAAAGTCTATACCTACTCATCAATGGCTTGAAATCCGGCGAGGAAATATGGTATAATGTGACGTCTTTCCACGCGGACGTAGTCGCGGATATCACCTTGTATTAAATAAAATTAACAAATGCATACATACATGTTAAGCATTTACGTAAAATAGTGCTAAGCTGAATGTAAAGATTTATTTTTCATTTAAATACTTATCAGGGTACTGTATGCTCACCCGTGGAGTGAGTGCTACAGACTAAAATAACCAACGATCCAAACAGTATTACTTGAAATATCTGTCACCTTCATTCGATATTTCAAACTGCCGAAACCACAACGTCACTCACTATTTTTAACGAACATTAGTATGCCAGAGGAAGAGTGATCAAATGTTCAACTTATGTATTTTATTAATTAAACATAAAGTAGCGTTGTAACACTATGTGTCATTATAATGAAACATAACACAGGCCGACAACATTTTAAAACCAGACCATTCTTTTACGATAGACTCTGATGCGCTGAATCCGAATCCAACTTCTGAATTGTTCCATAACGTCAGATTTTCGAGAAATTCTGACCTAAGAGTGTTAAAACTCGGGTTTGTTACAGGTTTGAGGTTATGTTACATCAGGAAATATTTTACTCCACAAAATCCGTTACGGAATCTGAAAGTACTTTCTCTTCAAAACCCTTTTTTAATTTTTCCAATATCTTCTTTTGTTTCCGAGAAATCGTTAGTTTCTGAAGGTATTGCAATTCCATTTCAAAATCTATTGTAAATTTGTCCACTCTAACGATTTCTCGGCGAGGAAAGAAAATAAAAAAGTTTAAAATGGATTTTAAAGGGGTTGAGTCATGCCGCAATAAGTTTTTTTTTGGGTTAGAATTTTTTCGAAAATCAGACTTGATGGAACAATTCTGAGGTCAGATTCGTATTCAACGCGTCAAAGTCCATCGGAAAAGTATAATTTGGTCGACCTGTGTAATTGTTGATAATAGTTTGGCATGCATTTAGGCTTATTACTGAATTTTGAAGTTGTAATGCGTCAGGGTACTCCGAATTTCATAGGGCATTTTCTAAAACAAATCTTTTTAAATGATTGATCTTTGTACTTTTTAGAATAGTTCTGATTTATCGTTTAAACTGCAAATTAATCTACATAACTGAAAATAAAATCTCAAAAATAACAGTGCCGATAAAAATTCTCATCTTTATAGAGCTACTCATAAGTTTCAATTTAATTATGATTAAAAATTTTCCGTTATTCATTAAACTATTATATATAGAACTGTTTCTTTTTTAGAATTTTTTATGTTTGTAAGTTTGTTTAGTGTGAAAAATTACACGATTGTTGTATTATTTTATTATTTTTACATACTCCATAGTAGATTAGATCTGAGTTTAATTAATATCCAGTCCATTCTGTAATAATTTCAAAATTAAAAACAAAATTGCAAACATTTCTGTATTTGTATGTAGAGAAAAAGCAAAAGCAAAAAAAAATTAACGCAACAATAAATTATCATCATGCAGAAAACATGCTTTCATACAGACCGAGATGTCATCGCTATTATGTGATGTAGCTTTTGTATACTACATTCAAAAGGGGGTTACATTTGTCTACGAACCTGCGCAATACGGTAATTTCTCGTATTTTGCGTTATTCAAGTAAAAAAAACATACATAGTTTGGGTATGTGAAAAGAAATAAAAATTTTCCTAAATCAAAGCATTAATAAGAAAACATTTTTAACAGTGGGATTAATAACAATTTACCCTTAACGTTTAAAGAGTCATACATAACTTTTTTAATCTATTATTGTTATTGTGTGGAATTCTGGGATACTCATCTTTACAGCATGCGATGCACCATCATTTTATATTTGAGATAATTCGGGATTTTTACTTGGTGAAATTATGGAAAAAACTGAATTGAAAAAGGAAATACTAACTATGTCAAATCTACAATTAAACGCATATTAAGGAAGAAAAAAATCTAGGAATAATCAGAGGTACGTACATATGTACACATGAATGAAAAAAAAAAAATTGTTGATTTGATATCACACCCATTTCGATATTTGTACATAATATTGTGTTTCGAAAGGGTAGAGGGCATAAAAGTATCACCTAAAACTAGACTTTTAGGAAGAAATCACGTTGAGAGTAAACTTCAATCGTGCTAATCTTCATTTATCTTATGATGGTTAAAAAGCAATTTAAATTCTCTTTAGAGAAGACTTATGCTGCTTGTGTGTGTTAAAGGAGCATGTTCATACATAAATATAAACAAGTATTAAAAACGTTTGCCTTAATGCAGGTATTAATAATTCAGCTGTTAACATCAACAGAATTTTCCGGAAATATGAGTCTTCTACCACTTCTGTATGAACTCTTCTTTTGATGCTCTTGATTAGATACACCAGACATAAACACAAATAAAGGAAATGCAGCTAGGCGAACATGATATTCATGAGATTTTACACAATAAGGCTGATTTCTATTCACAGTGATAATGCTGAATACATTCTATGATACATTTTCAAGCTGATTCAGAAGGTAGAGCCATACGTGTTCTTTTATGCTAAGTGAAGTTCTACTTAAGATTCCGCAACTCTATATTTTTGTTAGTTAAGTTCTAAACTTCAGTGAAAATAGTTACCTGGGCATTCAACGGTTGTTCCACTTACTGTTTAATAAACGTATCAAATGAAAATCGTAACTTAAATTATTATATTTTCGAATATACAGTTTTATTTTTAAAAAGATATGTTGTTTTATATATAATTATTGCTGTGATAAAATATGTACCTCGTGTAAAAAGGAACATTGTGAGTAAATGCATACAATCATATGCTTGCTTATTGGATCGGAATTTCGTAGACTTGTTTTAATAAACTATCATACTTACAATAAAGTATAGTTAATAGGCCATAAACTATGTTAAGCACATTGGATTGCGTTCGATTTGGTATGAATTTTATTGATTTTATATTTACTTCATAATACAAGACAATAGGGACTAAATAAATTGCTTGTTTCTTGTGTTTGTTATAACTGCAATCAATGTGCCTTTAAATAAGAGGCAACAAAATACTTAATTATGGTATTATTGTAAATTTTTAAGGCTTTGTGCCTGAAAGTCTAAGAAAGTATTCTAATCAAACGTGTGTTTGGCGGTTAATCTCTGAAATTGAAATCGGCACATGTAATTTGGAACAGTATCCTTCAGTTTCAACAAGTAAATACTTTTTGAACTTCTGACGAGTATCTGAAATACTCCAATATAAAGGGTAATCAAATAAGAGCTTTCTGAAGTTTTTTTTAAATAAAATAAATAAATTAAATAATCAAAAAATTGTATTTGAGCTGTAAGTTCGGTTTATGACAATTAATATTTGAAAATAATCGCATATAAATGTTCTACGTAACTAGCCCTCAGATGGTCTCATTCTGTGGGTCCAATTTTCGAGCACTCTCTCGAGCATATCGGCCGGTATTCCGTTAATAACGCGTATTATGGTATCTTCCAAGGTATCAATCGATCGTGGTTTATTAACGTTAACAAGTGATATCACATACCACAAAAAATAATCCAGCGGAGTCAGATAACATGATCTTGAAGGCCAATTCACAGGTCTATTTCTTGAGACGATGTTCTCGTGAAAATTATCTCTCAATAACTAGATGGTTTCGCCCGCTGTGTGGCACTTTGCACCATCCTGTTGAAACCACCAGTCATCTACACCAATGTCTTAAACTAATGGAATCATTGTTCTGCAGCGTTCGCCATTGACGGTTACGCGCCTTCTTCGTTTACACAATTTGTAAACGTTGCTCAGACGTAAGTCTGAAATGCCAATGAATACTGAACAGATATGTATGTCACATGGACCTGACATTTTTCACGCGTGCTATGCCCGAGAATCCATTTCACTATTAACAAACGTACTTTGTTTTGGATCACCCTTTACATACATACATATATTTACAGCCTTGCCCAAATGTATTAGGCACCCCTTAAAATTATCGATATATTCCAAAAAAATAAGATTAAATAAAATCAAAGTAAGCAGATATTATTAATAATTCATTTTATTAAATAAAATTAATATTTCGTTGCCTTTGATCTTTATGACTGCAGGGACTTTGTTGGGCATAGAGCTGACTACTTTGTGGCACTCTTCCGAAGAAATACCACTCCGTTCTTGGTGTAACACATTTTTAATGGCTTCTTTTGATGTAATTGAGTGCTGCAGGATCCTACGCTTCATATTCTATAGGGTTGAGCTTCGGGGGCTGCGCAGGCCACTCAAGCAGGTCTATGCTATTGTCTTTAAACTCCCTTATGCTTAGGGCTGATTTGTGACAGGTTGCATTGCCCTGTTAGAATTTGACATTTTCTATGTTGCTATGTTGGTGTCCCCGAAAATGTTGGAAAAAAAAAGTTGAAGCACATTTTCTAACACATTTCTGTACTTATAGGACTCCATCCGACTGTCACGCACATGCATTTCGCCCACAGCGCTGGCGGCCATGCATCACCAGATCATTGTACTGCCTCCACCGTGCTTGACAGTAGGTGCCACGCATTCTGTGTTGTACTCTTCGCCTCACAAAAGTCACACCAGGGTTGCCAAATATCTGAAAATTGGGGAAAAAAGTATTATTTTAAAAAGATAAATTTGTCTAGACAACATCAAAATTAGTTAAATTTTTTGATGTCAAAATTAAAAGTGATTCATAAATGAAAAATAGCTCAAAGTTGAATTCGCCTGACCACAAAGTATTGTACCAATCTTCTTCCGTAAAAAGTACATGTTTTTTCGCTCACTTCAAGTGTGCCTTCTCATTTTTTCCAAGAATCACGGCTTCCTTTTCGCTTTGCATCCTTGACGTTCAGCTTCCCTAAGTCTTCATCTAACGGTTCTGGAAGACATTTTTTTTCTTTGATCCTTCAACAACTCAGCAGTAAGCTCAGAAGAAGTTTTTTTCTGAGATTTGAGAGAATTACGCGTGGTAATCTTTGACTTCCCGGATTTTTCGCGATTTGTGTGCGGACCAGTCTCCCTATACCGTTTAATTTCGCTTTGGACTGAACAACGTGTCCAGTTTACTTCTTTTGCAATTTGAATTTGATTTTTCCCTTCTTCAAATAAAAGCTGTATTTTCACACGTTTTCCCGGATTCAGTTTACTTGCTTTCGGCATTTTATAATAAAAGAGAACACACACTTCACAATTACTAGCAATAGAAAAAAAATTAGGCACGCGTCTATAAATTTCGAGCAATGATCGCACGCTGATCCTATGTATACGGGAAAGAAACCCATAAAGTCGTAATTACTTTTTCAACCTCGTATTATGATGCCATTAGACATACAATTCAAATAAATAAATTACGGAAAAAGACTTCACAGCAAAGAAAAAAAATCGACTGGGAAGCCAGTCCTATACTTCCCACCTCGTGTTGTGTTGTATCAAAAACAGTAGTATTATAATTTATTTAATAATTAAGGAAAACATTCATCGGAGGCGAACAATTTGAAAACACACTTTTTAATTGCTCCACAAAGAGTTGTTGCGCGAACTTGATAGAAAACATTTCTTCATTTCTTCTTCTTCACAGCATCCGCTACAACGATTATTCTCAAATTCTAATCAGTTCTACGTTTCATGCTGGAAAAAAAAACAAAAAAACCGCATGGTCCTACGTTTTATCGTACTGCAGATATCCACAAAGAGTTGTGCGCGAACTCGGAAAAAAAAACATTTCTTAAATTTCCTCAGCATCTGCTGAGGGCGAAAAATATTGTCACACACACGCGCACACAAACACATATTAAGGAATTTTTCGCTTGAAACGACAAAGGGTATGCTCTTCTGCCTTCGATAGATTCCATGGTTCAGCATCATACAGTTGGTCTGGGATTATTAAGATTTTAGAGTCTGCTTAGTTGTTCGGGAATGGACATTACTAATCAATTGCCTCATCGACCTAAAGAAACAGCGATTGGCACAAGTTATAATCGTTTTATTTTTAATTTGCTGATACACCTGACTTAGCTCGCCCCCTTTCACTTAGACTTCCAAAATGTTCACCCTAGAGAGCATATCTATAAACTAAAACCAAAAGCATGTAAATCGGATCAGTGGTTCTCGAGTGATAAGCCCACTAACGGGGAGACAGATAGAGAGACGTTGCGTTTTATAATATACTAGCTGACCCGTGCTCGCCTTGCTTCGCCCTGATATGCCCGTGTCCTGCTTTGCTATATGCACTGAATATTATTTGAAATCTTCAATGAGTGTTAAGTTCATACCAGTGAGTAAAGATTTAAAAATTAGTAAAATTCAGAGGATATTGAAATAGTACGAACTTATATGATATTGGTACAAAAAAATGGAAATTTTGTATGGGGATTCTATAACGTGCCATGGAATCCGTGCCATCGGGTAGGTGTCCCCTGAGTAGGCCTAGGATGAGATGGCTGGACCAAATCCAAAATCTCACCTCTACCCGTATGGGGATAGGCCCTAATGAGTGAGAGTCGATGGCGAAAGATCGGCAAATCTGGAGAGTCCACTTAAGCTCCCTAAACTCGCGACCCTTATAGTGGATAAGCGGTTTCTATTCGGGACCCCAAGTCTTTTTGCTCAGAAGTTCATTTTGTCTCAGAGTTTTAACGCATTCATTTTTGTCTTCTTGTTGAAAATACTCTTTTCGCAAAATAAAAGAAGGGAAGGAAAAGAGATGAACAGAATCTCGTTTCCAGTGTGACCATTAGCCTTAAAATATTTCACTTATTCTGAAAAGCGGAATATTTATTTTTCAGTTTAGTATTTTTATGTTCCACATGTAAATTTTACATGCATACATAGGAAAATAAACTAAATTAAAAAAGGCAAGGTAAACACAAAATATTACTTCTATTATTAGAAAAAGGAGTACAGGTAAATACATATACATGTATACATACATACATATTTTAAAGAAATTTATATGATAGGGAGACAATAAATCAAAACTAAAAGAAATAATGTCTACTTACAGATACAGGCATTTTGTTAACTTTTGGCATATTAAACAAAAAAACAAAGAAGACACGTCAAATGTTATTTATACTGCACAAAGGTCACACTGTCGTTTCCCTTTGTCCGCTTTTATTTTTTGTGCGTTGTAATTAGGACGATAATGAATGTGATGATTAACTGCTGCGTTAAGGGACTGGTGGAAGATATTTTCTGCTTCTGTGTTTTTCTAGGAAGGGTTGAAATTTTATCCGTACACAATGTATTTGACCGATTTGGAAACGAATCTTTTGGTTGCAACCAAGCTAAGATTAAGCGACATGTAAAGTGTAAAAACCACAAAATTATGTATGTATGTACCCACGACGTCATTTCAACGTCAGACGGTTGTCATACATATCATCTATTACACATAATTACTTCAGTCGCATATATGTACATATGTATGTATGTAGCAAATAAAATGATGTTGACAATTTATGAAACCCATTGCGCATAAAAATATGTACATACATAGATATGTATGCACACATGTAGATTTTTACATACATATCTTATAATCGGGTGCCACAATTGTACAACTTTTAACGTTTTAATCGGCAACATACATGCATGCATACCTACATATGTATGTATGGATGTTTGTTATCCTCGATATGGAGATATTCCACATCCATTGCACATAATGCGTAAGTAAATCGCATACACATGATATGTATGTATGTATTTAATCGATTTAGAAATATGGAACAAATTTGTGTGGGCATGCATAAGCGAGCAATCACATTATATGCGATTAATGCGATCGATACAACAATTTGAATTGTGCGCCAGCATAGCATAATATACCAATGAACAAAAAACAAAACCCACCCTTAAATAAAACTATGCCTATGGAATATTTCCTTCTGCACACGACGACCGAAATAAATAAAAAAAAAAATACCAGCACGCACAAACATGAACGCCGCTTGAGCACTGATAGTGGCAATGGTCTCCACTGATCGTGTTCGCGATTGCGCTTAAATAATATTTGTTTTATGTTATAACTTTTCTTACGGAAAACGTACAAAGATGATATATATATCAATGGTTTTGTTAATAAAAGCTCTAAACAGACATGTAAATTTAATTGCAATCTGTTTTGTGAAAGTCGAGAAAAATAGAGATAACTTACCAGAAAATGCAATTATTTTAAATAAAAGAATTTGTTTTGTTTATTTACAGGCTTTTTGTTAAAATTTTTAAAATAATTTATATAGAAACTATCAGTTAGAAGCGTGCTGAAACTATAGGAAGAAACTGCATTTAAATCCGTTCAGTAGATTCGAAGATTTTTTGTCACATACGAAAATACATCAGATCAGAAATTTGTATTTTATAAATATAAGTGATAAGGATGAGATGAAGATATCATTTGTCAAGCAAACGAAGAAACAAACGAATACGAATAAATAGATAGATAGATAGCAGACCCATGAGAAAGTGAGCGCGTTCCATTTCCCTTATATTTGAAATTTGAGATAGACTAGATACTAGAATATGGAACGCTGAAACTGGACTGAAAAACAAGACAGTATCAGATTGACATTCATGCAAAAATAGCGTTTTTACTTTCCACTTTTCCATTAAATTCTCTTATGAATGCTAACTGTGTCGTGGACGGCAAAGCAAAGGCACGACAACAATACCTAATGATACAAAAACAGAAAACGCTGTACAAATACTGGTAGTAGAAGTAGTATTCATTTTAAAGTATTTCTTCCGACAATCCACCACCCAGTCCGAAAACAAGTCAAAGACAACAAGTTAGAAAATTGCTGACGGCATTCTCGTTCATGCAGCGCCACCTAGTTCTTGATTGGTTCCTCGGACTTCGTTCGCGACAAACTGTGTGCATAATAATTACTCAACAGGGGCTCTAAAGATGTTTTATGTAACTAAAATATGCATATTTATTGGCGAAATTGCGAAATAGAGCAATTAAATGAAATTAAAATAACAGCTGTTTATAACAGATGTCAACTGACAGAGAAGTAAGACTGTAAGAAAACTGAGCATTTGATGTTTAAGATGGCTACAAACTTGGCGTGCGCAACTGGTGGCAGTTATCTAAGTACCACTCTAACTAGAGAGGTTTGTTGGTTGAGGCCCATGTTTACCCCGAGTAAATAAGTAACTAAGTAAAACGCATATAGACTACTACTAACCCTATT
This sequence comes from Matsumyia berberina, assembly GCA_917880715.2. NCBI lineage: Eukaryota > Metazoa > Arthropoda > Insecta > Diptera > Syrphidae > Matsumyia > Matsumyia berberina. Next base: position 95,877,295 of record OU862870.1, read on the forward strand.
TCTTGAACTTAATTAGTTCGCAATTTTTTTTAGCTAGAGAGCCATTGCTTTTTACATATAATGTGCACATAATTATTTTATTTATAATTGTTTTACTAGTGCATGTAAATACATGTGATGATGGTTCAAAAATCTTCAGTTACCATTAAAAAATAAAGCGTCCGGCACTTTGCCTAATATATTTTTTTAAAAATTGATTAACTGATTTATAAATTTATATGTATATACATACATATGTATCTACATAACATACATACATATGTATATGCATATATATGTTGAAGGTGGTGGATCCGAAATAGCAGATGGCGCTGTCTTGAAATTCTTCAAAATTGCTTTAATTTTGTTGAAATTGAACATCCTTATAGATTTTGAAGTAGTTAAATTGTGTTCCAAAAAGGGATTCGTGTTGTACTTAGAGCGGCAGAGATACTGAAAATTAAATCTAATAAGGATATCGCAATTTTCATTGATAGTCAGGCCGCGCTAAAGGCACTGGAATCAAAAACTTTTAAATCTGAAATAGTCTAGAACTGCCGCACAGTGCTTAGATTATGGGCACAAAATACTTGGTCGAAAATATAGTGGACCAGCGTTGATCCAGCATACGAAGACACAGAGTATTTAAAGCTTTATGGTGTTGTTTACATTGACATCGAGAGAAGCAAGATAATTTTGAAACTTAGCGGGATTCAGCTACGAATAGTCATAGTCGGGTAGGGCCCGAACACTTTGTAAGAAATTGAAATCGAATGGAAATTTGCGAATTTACTTTCGATTCTCGAAGGTTTAAACGACATTTTTCCATATACGAAGTACCCATTTTCTTAAAACGAAGCTGAAGTTGTCAACTAAGGACTTCGATTTTCGCAAGCATGAGTTTTGTCTTTGAAGTAAAAGTTTCTGTTTTTGCGATTTCAACGGTTTTAATGATATCTGAGTTGCCTTCGAGGAAACAAGTTAGGTTCGTTCTTTTAAGAAAAATCTCCAGGGAATTGTTAACCTAATTATTTTAATTTGTCATAAGAAAACTTCTCCATTTACTGTTCGGAGTAGGCAATAAGTTGTCGTGCGAATAATAAAACACGAATATTTCATTTTTTAAATGGGAATTGTTTTGATGAAAGGTGATTGTGACTATTTGATAAGTTTACTCGTATTTTTCCAACATGCTTTGAAAAATATTCTAATGTTATTGGTTTTCTTTTTTTTCCAGATAAACCTATTTTGATGCCCACCAAAGATCTGCAAAAGTGCAAACAAATAAAATAATATTTGAAATTAAAGAGAATATCAAAACAAATGCTTTTAAAATTGAATTTAAAGGAAACCAGAAAAACGAAAGCTGTGAAAATGAAAACCATCGATCCAAGTTATCCTACAGATCTCAAAAACTATATGAAATTTTTTTAATCTACAAGTCAGTTGTATCTTATAGATGTTGTACATCTCTTCCGTTATATGTTAAAGTTGCATTTATTTTTGTGAAAATCGTGTTTGTTGATAAAAAGCTAGAGAATGCCTGCGATCCTAATAATCACCCTTCGTTATTAACTTCGAAACATATTCAAAAACTTTTCTTCTCAACCAGATCATCCATATTAGCGTACGTGATTTTGCCGGATTATAAATTGATTATAATAAGCTATATAAACTCCATTTCATTGCAACAAAAGAGTAAAACATATATTGGACTTTGTGAAGAAAATCTAATAACGCGTTTATTCGGTCCTTATTGCTTTACATGTAAACTAATTGTTATCACCCAGTGTATTAGCACAACAAATCAAATACTCGAAGATATAAAAAAGTTATCGAAAATCGATGGAATTTTCCATATAAGGCTGATAAAAGATATTCCAATATCAATAAAAAGAATTTTTAAAACTCGTAGGATATCCGTTATTTCATATTCAAAACATTTTTTAATGAATGTGACTAGATTCATGTGTTGTTTTAAACATAATAGTTCCCAAACGACATTTACTCGCCTGCATTCATACCCAAAAGATCAAAAGATAAGTGCATCTGAAAATTGTATTGTTAAATCGATTCGCAGAAGGAATAGTATACACCTCACAACCTCAAAATATAAAATAATTATCTTCAGAATACTTGTTTTGTTGTCTTCTATGTCAAATTTCTCACAAGTTTCGACGATATCATCTCACACAAATATTAAGTATGGATTAAATACAATAAAAACTAAATATGGAACACTACGCGGCGTAGTGGTGAGATCTTCGCCATTAGTTGAAGCCTATTTAGGGATACCCTATGCATCGCCACCCACGGGAAGCTTAAGGTAATTTTGTTTTTTTGTAAACTGTCATTTGTTTATATGTACATATGTACTTAAGTATTTTACATAACCCCTTTTAAAGGAAAAATAGCTTCTCTATAAAAAAAAGACAATGCAGGCATGAATGAAAAATATGTATAAGATTACGCCGTGCGCATTTATTTTTTGATGGCGTCACTCGTGTATCTCATAAAATTTGTTTTTGTTGGTTTTTTTTTGTCAAACTGTTTGAGTTAAATGCCAAGATTTTGAAATTTGAAAATGAAAAAAATATAAGAACAATTCTAAGCAACTATGACAAACAAAACCAAAACACATCAATTCAATTTCAAGAGAAAATAAAAGTCACATTCTCTCTCATAAATTGTCCCCAACTACGTAGTTGCGCAAAAAAAAATCAAATTTTTTTGACGAATCGGCGTAATCTTATATTTTTCATTCATAATATGCAGGTACCTTTAAATGGGCTCGGTTGTAGTAAAACTTTTATTAGGCTAGGTAAAGGTGGGTGCCAGCTAAAGCCAACACACTTGGACTAATGATAGGTCCGTTGTGATACCACATGGATGAAGTGAAGGAGTCTTCTAATATCTGGAGAGAGCTGGGCAGGTACAAAGAAGATGCGGAAGGATTTCCCCTTCTTCCCTGTCCATACAACTTCCATAGAAATAATTTGAGTAAACGCCAAGCCGTCGCTAGATACGTTGCACCACCTGTCCACCTCAGATTTGTTCTTTAGAGAGGTTTTCGCTTAATTTTGAGTTTACAAGTAGCGATGGGTATGCCTAAGGCACCATATGCTGGTAAAATAAGCATCGTTGTTCCATATCTGGCGAGTTCATCAGCCTTGCAGTTCCCTGGAATGTCAGTGTGCCCTGGCACCCAACAAAGGTGGAAATTGAACTGCTCCGCAATCTCTATAAGAGACGATCGGCAATCTGGGGCTATTATTGAATTTAGAGCGACTGATTCCAAGGATTTCAGTGTCGCTATTACGTTTTTCTTCAGCCAAGATAAGACTTCTCTGATCGCCATGATTTCCGCCTTGAACACGCTACAATGATTCGGAAGACGGAACGCTGGCTGAAGTTCAGCCTGTCGGAGAAAACACCACCTCCCACCCCATTGCTAATTTTTAAACCGTCGGTGTAAAAATGAATCGACTTATCTTCTGAGAATACATCGCCTCAAAATGATCTGGGAGGGATGGTTACCTTGAAGCTCTTGTCAAACCTTAGCCTGGGAGTGGTGTAGTCTATGTTTTGGGGAGAAATTTTGAGATTTTTCAAAATGGAGGCGTGGTCATAGTCTTTATTAGACCACTGTGAGGTTGCTTTGAGGCGGATGGCTGCACTAGCTGCCATTTGTCTGCCGAAAATGTCTAGGGGTGATAAGTGAAACAAAATGTCCAGTGCTGCAGAGGAAGTCGTGCGAAGAGCTCCACTGATACACAAGCAAGCTGTTCGTTGGACTTTACTTAGGTTATCGCGGTTTGTGGCTATATCCAAGACGGTCCACCACACCATTACCCCCTACGTATGTATCGGTCTTATTACCGAAATATAGAGCCAGTGCGTTATGCGGGGTTGCAGACCCCATTTATTTCCGATGGCTTTCTTGCAAGAGAAAAGGGCTACTGTAGCTTTCTTTTCCTGTTCGTTAAGAACGATTTAAAATATCCGAACATTTTGGTTCCAACTCTTCATTCCCTTAATTTGTTAAGTATAAGGTGGATGCCTACGCGGTCGAAAGCCTTTTCTAAATCTAAGGCCACCATTGGAATATGGTTACGTGCTAAAAGGGGGTGAGTGACAGCGTAATCAATATAAAATAGAGCCTCTATGCAATCTCTTTTTGGTTTGAAGGCGACTTGATTGAGACTTATGACCTTTTTAAACTCTTCAAACCATAAAATCCTTTGGCAATTATTTTTTCGAGGACGATAACCGTTTACACTTGTAATGTCTTTCTTGGGCTTAGGTATGGGTGGTGGTCGCCATGGCTCAGTGGTTAGTGCGTTGGCCTGCAGACCACGCGGCGTGGGTTCAAGTCCCAGCCAGGAACACCGAACATTTTTCGCGGCACTACAACTCGTCGGGGAATGACAAGCCTCCGAGAGGCTTGAAAGATCTTCCTCTTCTCTTCTCAGAGTCGCCGTTAATTTATTTTATTTTTATTTCATCCGTATTGGAGGGTTTGGCTGAGATTCAGGTACGAAATCTTGGTCTACTCGGGGTATCCGCACATGCAACCTCGAGCTTTGCACCTGGCCATACCTCGCCTAATTTGACTATAGCCAACCAGTAAAGAGCGCACGTTCTCTTGTCAGCATAGGCGATCAGTTTTACATGCCCTGATGTAATCCGCCATCACGGCAAGTAGGACGGGGGCCCAGATTTTCTTTTATGATCCCGAGCAAAACTGTAAACCAGTTTAATCGGGATCAGTCTCCACTTTCTGGAGAGATCGTCCTGTGGACATCGCTTTTGTCGATCACCGCCAGCGCGAATTTGCCCTAAAGGACATCACAGTAACATTTCGACGCGACATTTGAGGGCTTGGAGGAAGTACTGGTGTTCTGTAACTTCGCCCATTTGGAATCCGACCCGACGCTTCCGACGCTTTGACGTAAAATCGCCGCACCGCCAGCCGCATTCTTCAGCAATACGGAAGTATTGCGAAGGGAAAAAGATCCGAGACAGATTCGTCCCAGAGTTTTTTTTTTGTAATGTAGCAGAAATATCGTTTAATTGAAAAATTAAGAATGTTTAAGTTCATTTAAACACTCTAATCGCTGTACATCTGTTGGTTACTTTTTAATATTGCATATTCCGATTATTTATAAAAAATTATTTAATTTGCTGCCGTGTTTCTATCAAATTTATAAAAACATAAATTCATCATAATAATTATTCGGCCAGTCAAATTAATCATATTACATCACAAGGGTTATTTGGTATGTTTATTCTTCCCTACTCTTTCCATCACCAACATCGAGAAATGAGTCAGAAAAGTCTGGCCTCAAGTCACGTCGAAGATGAACACACATATTTACATATGTATGCTAACTCTCAAGGACAGGACTATGACATTAGGCTATCAGATATTGTGGGGGCTTGAACCTGTACAGCTTGCACAGCAGTCAGGTCTCATTTAATTAATTACGTTATTTAATACTTGACCGTTTCAATTTATATTTCTATCTGAAACTTTACTAAGCCGCATACATACAAAGTTGCAAAAACCGAGAAGGCTTTTCAAAAACTTTCATATTTTTTTTCTTTAATTTTAGATTTATGCCTCCAATAACTCCCTCTTCTTGGAAAAATGTTCGCAATGCAGATCGATTTTCACCAGTATGTCCGCAAACAGTTCCGATGCCACCAAATGGGCCGGAGGCTCTACTTGAAGTTCCTAGAGCTCGCTTGGTGCAATTTCGGCGACTTCTACCGCTGCTTGGGAATCAATCTGAAGATTGTTTATACTTGAATGTATATGTTCCGAAAAAAGTAACATTGGCAAGCAGTAGTCAAAAAGCTCGTAAGTAAACAAAGTTAAATATTATTATAATACATACATACATATGCATATATTAAACACCTAAAACAAAATATGTAATGTGAAATCCACAACACATCTGTCTGTGCTGATGAAAAGAAATAATACATACATTTATTCGCCGTGGCTCAGGGGTTAAGGCGGAATGGCCGGGGCTTGAGCACCGAACATTTTTTGCGGCGTTCGAATTCGGAGTCGACAACCAATTTTAACTCCAATCCATTCGCGCGAAAAACGTAACACGTATAACATGGTTGCGAGAAGGTAGGCCTTGACTCATCTCCAGCTGTTGCCCCACCTATTTTTTTTTATTCACGTAACCATACATATGTATGTACATATATCAAGTAAAATTTGGATATTTCTTACATAGATTGCACTTTTTTGAACAGTTAAGCGAATGGCTTCAATTCCGTAGTGCATTGCAGTGTACAAATTATCAACTGCAAGCATTCCGGGAGTGAAGCCTTTTCGGCTGAAATGTCAACTGCTTAGAAGTGAATACAAAATTATCAACTATCACATACAATTTTAAATCATATAAAATAACTAGTAGTTTATTTTCCTCCTATAGACCATAAACTGGAACATAATACTACAATTAGGAGTGATCAGGCACCGTGGGTAGGCGAGAAACTATCTACCATTTTTTTTATACACGGAGAATCATTCGAGTGGAACTCAGGAAATCCATATGACGGCTCAGAACTAGCTGCTCATGGAAATGTTATAGTTGTTACAATAAATTTTCGACTAGGAATTTTGGGTTTTTTAAAAACCGGTGGAAAGGAAAGTGCTCAGGGAAACTTTGGACTTATGGATTTGGTAGCTGGCTTACATTGGTTGAAAGAGAATTTGCCAGCTTTTGGAGGAGATTCAAATAAAATAACAGTGATGGGACATGGAACCGGTGCAGCTCTAGCAAATATTTTGTTGGTTTCGCCGGTATCAAGTGGTAATTTAAAATACTGTAACTGCATGATTCTAACTGATAAAAAACGAATAATATTTGCAGATCTTATACAGAAGGCTGTTCTAATAGGTGGATCTGCGCTTTCCCCTTGGGCAATACAACGATCACCATTATTTGTCAAAAGACGTGTAGCAGAACAAACGGGCTGCCACGGAGATCTTCTTTATGACGATCTTGCTCCCTGCCTACGTACCAAGAAACTAGCCGAATTGCTTGCTGTAAAAATAGATTACCCGAGGTGAGTTTGAATTAATTACACAGGCCTGCAAATAATTGGGTCATGTCAGTTGTTGGTAAGCAGAGAGTCATTTCCGAAGTAATTTTTTTTCGTAGAATCCGAATCCGGTTAGAATTGTCCCATCACGTCAGCATTTTGAGATATTTGAGGTTATGTACCCGAAAAATGACGTTTTTGGCTAACTATGAGGTTATGTACAGGGTGCGCAAATTTTTTCTGGTCTCTATCTCCAGTTACATCATTTAGTACTACTATTCAGATTCTACGCCAAAAATTACTTCGGAAATGACCCTCGGTTTTTCAACAACAAAACCATGTTGGCTTGTGTAACTGTGTTATCTTACGTTTTTGATCGATGTGGAAATTTAACGCTTCATTTATGTTATGTGTGATTCTGAAGCTTAGTTGATATTCAAAGTAGGTAAACTCAGCGCAACAAAAAAACAGCACTACCAACTTTTTGATGAAATGTGAAAGATAGTGAGAACAGAACAATTTATTCGAGTCCTTTTTGAACTAGTATTAATATTAGCTTATGTTATTGTTATATTGCTGGCTCGGCGCACAGTTTAGGTGTGGACAAGCTCAAGAAATCCCATCAAAATGATTTTAAACTATGGAAAGACTATTGGATTTCTGCAGGTATTTAAATTATTTATTGGTGATTTAAATTATTTGAAGCTCCGTATGGCCCAAAGACGCTTTTCAGTACTTATCATGATTAAGAGGTTGCTGAACGGTTCAATTCAGATGTTCCCAATACGGATTGCTGCAACTGAGGAACAACCTGAAAATGAGTCCAGTAGAAGGTTTCTCTACTACCGATCATCCAACGGCCGTCTGGATTCATCAAGTAGGAAGCTGGGCATTGGGCAGGATTTTGCGCTAAACTTCATAAGCATCCAGACAGCTTATGAAATTTCATCAATGCTACCAAAGAATGGTCTCCATAAAAGGCGCTGGACATTTGTTAAAGACTAAACTGAGAGACGTTTAGTAGGTATCTCGGTCAAACCTACATGCATATGTCCAAACATACATATGTACAAATGTAGTCAAAAAGCTATCTTTTGTAGGTTTTTTTGCTGGGATGATATGAAAATGGTGTTGCAGTAATACTTCCGTCATCGAAGCAAGCCACCGCATATGTTTTACTTCCCACCAGGTAGGGGAAGTATTGCAATCGGTTCGAACAAAATGTTTCAAGATATGAACAGGGCTTCACAATATGATACACTATAAATCGTTTGCACCCAATTTCTAAATGATGTGTGTGTGCGTGCGTATGTGTGTGATCAAATTTTTCGCCCTTGATATCTGAAGAACGAAACAACGTAGTATCATGCGATTTTTTGGTTTTGTTTGTCAGCATGAAACTTAGAGCTGATTAGATTTTGATCATAATCGCTCTAGAGAATACTGAGAAAATTTAAGAAATGTCTGCTTTTCGACTTCGCGCCACAACTCTTTGTGGAACAATTTAACAGTGTGTATTAAAATTTTTCGCCTTCGTTAGAAGTAATAGTGACATACCTATTACTCTTTTTGATATAAAACAAGACGAGGTGAGAAGTATAGGACTGGCTCCCCAGTCGAAATTTTTTTTATAAGAAAGGCACTGCACTGATCAAATTCCTGACCTCGAATTCTTCAATAGAAAGAAAACGATTCAATTATTATTCATCGATATTCATTTTACTCCCTTCAAAGTAATCTCCCTTGCAAGCAATATACATATTCCAACGCTTCCTCCAATCTTCAAATCACTTTTCATAGGCCGTTTTTGGAATCGCCTTCAGCTCCTTTTGCGAATTTTCCTTTATCGGCTCAATCGTCTCAAAACGCTTTCCGCGACTGTGGTAACTTGTGTCGTGGGAATAGAAAAAAACCACAACTAGCTATGTCAGGTAAATACGGAGCTTACGTAACGGTATGGACGTTGTTTTTGACCAAATAATAGCGTACAAGATGAGATGCGTTGTCGTGGTGAAGAAACCACGAGTTGTTTTTCCACAATTCTGGCCTATTGCGACGAACATTTTCCTTCAAACGCTTGAATACGTTCACGTAATACTTCTTATTTACTGTCTGGCCTGGCGGAAGAAATTTGGAGAAATTCTTTACTTTTTCGATGTTTTCGTCAATCATACTGGTGGATGAATGACCAGAACAAGGCAAAGCATCAACCACAGTACGGCCCTGGTACATTTTGATCAGAATGTATGTCCGCACATACTTAGGCACCGTTGGCGCCAGAATACTTTACAAATGTAAACCGGACAAAACCGTCTTAAGTAAGGCAAGAATTCTAAGTTTCTGTTATACCTACACTATGTCGTAGAAAAATGAAAACATGTGTTGATTCAGTCTTTTTCTTGTCTTTGAATTTATCTGTTAAATACGTATGTATGTACACTTTTTTATGTTTTACCAAGTGTAAGAATGTAGCAATTACAAATAATATATGTATAATTCTTTGCTAAGGTTTCTCACTGGATTTGCTCCGTTTGTTGATGGAACAGTGATAGCTCCGAACACACCGGCCATGGGGAGCTTGAAACTACCTTTAGGATCCGCTATTGTGAGGTAAAACTCTTTTATGCATACATATGTTCATTAAAATACATTACTTTTTTTTCCCATTGCAGCACTTCAGGCTTTGAGTTTGCTAATTTTCCTAAGCAAGATCTAATTTTTGGTTTAACTTCCGTGGAGTCGTATTTGGACTTGAGCGCACAGGATCTAGAATTCGGGATGAATGAAACACGCAGAGATCGCATTCTCAGAACTTATGTCCGAAATGTTTTTCACTACCACTTAAATGAAATCTTTGCGGTACTAAAGGTTTGTACATTTTAAATAATGCTTTCCACTCCATCCCACTTTTCTATGTCATGTTGGTTGACATCAATTTCCAATTTTTGTTCAGTGTGGTAATCACGCTGCTGCCCATTCATCCTACATGTCCTAGCAGTGAAAATTGAATAAATTTTAGAAATATCAACCGCCATTAAATTCTTTCTAAGTATGTAGGTATCTACATAATTATGTACATACGTACACACAATTCGAACATATCGAGCCATAACCGCGAATTTATCGTAAGCGACAATTTTGCCGAAATTGTGGTTTCTTTACCATTTGGCATTAAACATTATTTTGCATCAAGTCATACCATTATTGTGAACTATAAACTTTCGAATAAACAGTTACAAAGAAGACAATTATATCGTAACCTAAGTTTACATATTTATTTTCTTGCCAAATGTCGCAACCAACCTAAGAACTTTGAGTTCTTTTTATCGCAAATGCCGAAAGGTGTCGCTTACACTATTCATGTACACACTGAAGGATTGAAAACATTTCTGTGTCAAGCTCATCAGCTCAAAATAAGGTTCTTCCCTATAGTGACAGTGAGACAGCTAACGAATCTGAATCGCAAATAGGAGAGGAAACCTCTGCTGGAATGTGAGGCTACAAAAAAATAAAAACCGTTGCGTAAGAGGCTTTGGATAAAAATATGTACGATTAGCCTCGATGAAGTGTGTTAGACCTAATCCTTGTTTATACAAGAAGTGTGGAAATAATTGTGCCACTCAATTTACAGAAAACGATCGTATGACCATACATGAACATTACTGGGGAATGGGCAATTCTGAACAGCAAAAAGCCTGGTTATCTACTTACGTGCGTAAAACCCAAAAATGTTCGTAGAAAACGAGCGACAAGCAACATAAAGAATGTTTCATATGACTATGCTATTAATTATAAAGGAGAATACGTTAAAGTTTGTCAAAAATTTTTACCGAAAACGCTTGAAATTTCTCAAATAACTCTGCGTTATACACTAAAAACTGTCGACTAAATAAACCTTAATCAAATTAAAAAAAAAGACGAGTGCCTCATAACAAGTCTAACGAAAATAAAGTTGCAATCTTAAAGTCGTATATTGAAGTGCAGTGCCTTCTCATTACTGTCGCAACAAAAGCAATAAAGTGTATCTTCCTCAAGCATCTTCATTTTCATGCACATTAGGTGAAAAATAAAAACATGCTGCAAAAGAAGAGCAGCATGTCTTTAAAAGCTGACAGACGAATACAGAAACCACATTAGGGGGCACCACTATAGTGACCGCCTAAAAAAAATGTGATTTTTGGGAATTTAAAAAAAAAAAAAAACTATTGCATGGAATGTTTTCATGTTTTAAGAACATATTTGTGGATATATAATAAATACATGATAACATTTTTGAACCAAAAAATTAAAAATTCAGCAATCTCCCAAGGCTCAAAAAAAGTCCCACTACTGCTGCAGTGATAGCGACCTTTACAGTGCATGAAATCAAAAAAACCAAAAAGTTTATTAAATTAGAAGGTAAATTTAAACTTAACAAAATGGTGGAGCTTTTAAAAAAAGTTTCAAATTTCGCGCGAAAATTTGATAATTTTTGGCCTGCCAAAATTACATTATTTATTCCATCGAAAAACTGGACGTTCATGGTATGGACAAACATATATAAAAGAAGCTTTAAAAAGAATCAAATCGATCGGATGATTTGTCTTCGAGTTATAACTGTAGCAAATTTGAAAAATGTCGTTTCGAGAAAAACGCGTTTGAAGTTTAAGTTACTGATTTCATTTTTATAAATCCGATGAGCGGCTGCTCTTCAAATGGCTGTAACTCAAAAACTATTTGAGATATGCACTTGAAATGTTAGTATGTTATTTTTAAAGATATAAGCTATCAAAATACGCAAAAAAAATTTATCGATTTTTTCAAAATTTCACACTTTTGGTGCCCCTACTACTCAAGAAAATACGCGTATTACAATGAAGGTGTTTACGAAAACGGCACTAGAAAGGTTATTGCTTTTTGTGGGGAGAAAATGACGAGAAACGGGGATGTAATGAAATCTGCTCTACTATGTTTAAATATTTGACTTTAGTAGATCATCGGAAGACTCAAAAGTTAATAGTCGCGCTGGTCAAAACCGCAATAAGGCTATGCTGTCTATAATGATGCATTTCCTGAAAAGGTCCTCTTTTATAACAAATATCCAAATTACTTTCTTGTTACCCGGGCACACAATGATGCCGGTGGATTCTATCCATAGCACAATTGAGTCGTTTATCCGACATAAAACAGTGGCACCTTCCGAGTGGCTCACCTTGATTTCTAACGCAAGAAACAATCCAACATCCTACGAATGCATTGTGATGAATCATCTAGACTTCAAGGATTGGAAGAAACTATTACTGTCAATCAGTAACCAAATTTAAAATAAAATTTAATGCGCTTAGGTCTGCGTCTTTCGAAAAAACTGCTCAGTAATTTTGTTAAAAAATGGATCTACGAGTATAGATGATTGTGAGACGATGGAATTGATACAGCTCAGACAAGGTCAACACGTACGTCCGCATATATAAAAACAAGTTGGAAATATCCCAAGCCAAATATCGTGTTTTAAAATAGCTTTGTGAAGAAAAACTATTCCCGAACGATATCATAACGAATATTTAACTTTGAAACCCGAAGCTATGAATCAGGATGTTTTAAATGAAGTAGACGAAGAAGATTGTGCAGATAGTTGAATTCGAAAAATTAAATTTATACCTTTTGGAGTAATATTTTTGTTGATTTTGGCAACGTAGGTACCTAATTTCAGAAATATAATAATTTGTTTTTAGTAAGTTTTGTTTAAGCTTTCAATGCTTTGTCGATTTTGATTTTATTCTATTTAATAAAGTAAGAAATAAAATGTTTTATTCGTTTTCGTTTTTTTTTTGTCTATACAAACTGCCCGACGCCAACATGATAACTGAACATTTCTGACGTTTACGAACATACTAGATTTCTGTCGCCTGCGTAAGTTCGGTTTGTATTTCACTTTATGAACGCAAGTTATGCAGATTTTTGTTAGTCAGACGTTTACGAACTCGCCCAATGTCTTAATTTATGTCCTTCAATTCCATTTGCCGAAATAAAACTGATTGCCAAAATTGGTCGCAATTACTTTTGATTGCATAGAAGAAAACTAAAAAAACGTCTCCTGTAAAATTTACTTTTTGTCGCTTACGATATACTTGCGGTAAGGGTTCGATATGCGCATGTGCCCTTTATATGAGTAGTACACCACGGTCTGTACTGGAACTTTGCTAAAAGAGGTTACTAAGTGCACCAGCAGTTGAGCAACATCAACCTGTTCCTAGATCTAAACTGGATAAATGCTAACTTTCCAGGTCGGAAAATATTTCCACTTATCTTGGAAGAGGGGAACAGTGGGGTTTAATAAGAGAGGACCTCATTCGCTTGGTTCAGGAAGCTACCTTGTAATCGAGCACTTTGGTTGATAGTTGAAGCAGAGAGTTGAAGCCTTGTTCTTGTGAAAATGAACATTTATAGTCCATCTTGGATATAACGTTGAACCGCAGCCTTATTCAATTCATTTCAATTCAATTTATTGAAAGAAATTGCTTATAATTAGAAGATAACAAGCATCCTATAAATTTTGTAAGGCCTAATCGTTATATTAGAATGTATGTAAATACATGTGCAAATAGAACATAAAAATAGTGAGTAGCGGTATACAGAAAGTTGTAGTCAAACATTAATGTTGTTGAATTAAGAGAACTAGGTAAACTAAGTTTATAATTCATGCATATACAAGATTAGCTGGTACCCGCGACTACGTCCGCGTGGAAAAAAGTCACATTATACGCTATATGATTGCCCGGATTTCAGGAATTGATAATTAAGTATAGACTTTCAATTCCTCATATTATCCACCTTGTTAATAACATTCCTGGTTTTTCTTTCTGACCAGGTCGTCAGGTGAACTGATTCTGAGCACGCTATGAGACAAACAATCACTCCTCAGATCCAACCATCCACTTTCAAACTCTGCTCCTGTACTTTATTGATGGCCATGGCGTAGAAAACCTTAACGGAAAATTGCAGACGTTTGAATTCAAAGCGGTATCAGGGGAATGTGGGGAATGAAGACGTTTTCTCCCTAATTGACGCCTGTGAAAATGCTGGCTTCGATTACGTGTCTGTGGAGAGTCTCCAACTGAAGCCATTGCACAATATCGGGAGGTTTAGATTACGCAACAGTAATCTCATCTTAAATCTGAATCGGAATTTCACATTCAACCTAATCGGCCGTATTTTATTCATGCGCCTTTGCAAATGCACTCGAATCCCTCTTAGTCGACCCTCTTTAAATTCAAAATTTCCTCTAACTCGATTTCGTTCGGTCCTATTTTTCCATTCCCTTTAGTTTTTCTTCGTAACGTCATACTCCAAGTCGAATTAATTCCAAGTCGAAAGTCCTAACTCGAATACATTCTTTTAATACATATGTACATACTCGTATGTACTTTGAAAGAAGAAACAAAAACAAAAATCACCCTTTCGCATCTCGCAATATTATACACACATCAAACACACACAATCTTATACACAGGCTGACGCGTCGCATCGGTACGCTATTCTTACATCTACCTAAAAAAAAAGATTCCTAAAAAAATATGCCACGAGAGAAAAGTAAACAATTGCCATACCAACCAGCAAATCATCACCCTCTCCTCACGAACAAAAAAAAAAAAAAAAAAAACGCGGAATAAAAAGGAATGAAAAACTACAAACAAAACAAAAACAACACGATAACGAACCGATAACGAACCGATGTGTCTCACTTTACTGAAAACGATCATTTGGAGGCAACGATCATTCAAACATTCAAAGGCAACGATCATTAAGGGGCAAAGAAAGAAATAAAAAAGCAACAAAAAAAAGGAAAAACCACCCTTAAGCAGAAGCAACACACGGTCACGATTTGCGATCGATCCGATGTGCTGCTGGTTGAATGGCGCAGGTCAATGGTTTTCTAGGGACACAAATAAATGGCTGTTGCATAAGGAAGTATGCATTTTTAGAAATAAAAATTAAGTCTATGTCCTATTTGAATATACAGACTATTTACTCACGAAGTTTCATACAAATCAGTTTAGCCGTTTAGGCGATACGTGGCAACAAACATCCAAACATCCAAACTTTCACAATTATAATATTAAGTAGGAGTAGGATAGGATAGGATAGGATAGATAGAGGAAGTAAAAAAAAATATTAAAAAATTCTAATTGTTAATGTTTCAGTTGCCAGATATTTTAAAAGAGAGGACCTAAAATTATTAGTGCTTCTAATTCTAACAGCGTACACGATCTACCTGATTGCCGGAAACGTAACCTATTATACCTATGTATAAGTATTTCGCCTGCTTAGTTTGCAAAATATTGGGCAATAGACATATGGTTTAAAATTTAAGCAGATTGTCAAAATTATTGTTAAAAGAGAGTTTATTTTTGGAGGTATAATCTTCACAGCAAAAGATCTCGCAATAATATAGCAGAATTGGTAGAAGAAGGGTTCTCGCCAACAGTAGTTTAGTTTGTGTAGGAATAAAGAGTTGTATAGCCCAAAGAGAACGCAGTCCACCATGCACATTACCTATGTGGCATATAAGTGAGTGGACCAGGTTAAGGTCTTTGGGCTAGTTGAATTGGTGGAACATTGGATAGATCCAGTTTCCTTTTGTGTATCACGAGGGCTTTTGACTTTTAAGCATTCAGTCTTAGATCATTCTCAGTTGACTAACCAAGTATACGCTGAAGACCTTCATTCATCAACATAGTGGCTTGATTGATCAGATTTAGAGGACGACTTAAGTGAATCATGGCGTCATCAGCAAACAGATGGATTGAGTTATGCGTGACAATTTTGTAGTAATAGAGTTTTCTCAAATACTTTTGAGAGAAATGGTTAAATTGAAATTGGTCTATATTCCACCGCATTTCAAATCGATTTCTTTGGAATGAGGATGACTTTAGCGTCTGCTTGGGAAAAAACACGTCTTTAAAATGGAGTTCAAGATATGAGTTATGAACCGTAGTATGTACGGAAGTAGAAGCTTATCGAATGTCGGGTGGACCTCGTCAAGTTCCATAGCATTTTATGTGATAGATAAAATAGATTCTGCAATGTTTTCCTCGCGTAACCTTTGGAAATCATAGTATGACACTCTGGTATCGTCCGATGTCTGGTTCAAGATGGTTGTGTTTCCTGAGGCAGTATTAGTTGACGGTAGAAATTGAGAGTTAAGCTGGCCACAGTCGATGTCATCACGGGTTTTTGGCTTTTGCTTTCCTTATCCAATTTCTCGGATTTGATGCCACACCTCTTTACCCTACAAATAACTACCAAAATTCCTGTTATAGAACGCCCGCTTTCCAGTTTGAATTTTAAGTACTATTTGGTTTCGGAGTGAGCGATATCTATTCCGGAACTCGCCATTCCTGTATTTTTTCCAGGTTTTATATGGATCATCACGCTTCACTAGGGCGAAGACTATGATATTTGACAATATTTTTTTTAACAGTAAGTGTTTATTAAAAAGTAAGACTATTTGGTTTTGCAAGAATTACGTTTGACCATTGACCAAAGGCATCCGGTAGATACACTCCCAATTTGTGTTAACAGCATCTTGAGAAGCCTGGAGCTGATACAAAAATTATCGGATGCTGTGCATGAAAAGTGAGTAGGGGAGTTTACAGGACTTAAATCAAATGATTTCATGTTCTCTATGAAGCTAACTGAGCGAGATATGTCTAAAAGGTTGCAGTTTAGATCGCCACATATTACTAAGCTAGTAGCTCGGCAGGCTATCTCGTCTAAGATGTTAAACAGTGGTTCAAATAACACAGCGACCCATACTGTAAGTTTTTCTTGGCTATACGCTATATCCAATAATGTTAAATTACTTACGTACATATAACACTATATTTGAGCGTACTACGTACGTACACTGCAGCCCCACATTCAATGCGTCCAACCCTGTCAGACCGAAACAGCTCAAATTCTTCTACTTTTTCGGTATCGTTAAATATTTCTGTATGAAACCATGTTATTTATTATTTAAGTTTGCTCGAATGGTGGAATTATATTGTCATTACACCGTTCTCACTTTTTGGTTATGTTTAATTTATTTTACAAATATTTCAGAATGAGTATACAGACTGGGAAAGGGCAGTCCGAAACCCATTTAGTTCCAGAGATGCAACACTGTCCTTCTTAAGTGATGGACATACCGCCTCACATCTTATTAAAATTGGCTACATGCACAGTCTTCGAGGTGGGCGGAGCTATTTTTTACACTTTAAACATAAAACTGAAGAAAAGGAGTATCCATTGGTAAGTATTATTACACAAATCAAAAAGACTATTTTGAATTGAATTTAATATGTTATTATATAGAGACCAGGTTCCGTGCGTGGCGAAGATGTTCCCTTTTGGTTAGGTCTTCCAGTTTCACCGCTTTTTCCGCAAAATTATTCTTCCCAGGAACGAAGGTTGAGTTCGATTATGGTTAAATATTTGACAAATTTTGTTAAAACAGGGTATGTTTAAAAAAATTATTTTCTTATGAAGTGAACTAATAAATGCATTAATTTTTACACTTTTTATAAGTAATCCAAATCAATCTAGCTCATCTTTAAGCAAGGAAAATAGAACGAGAGAAGATGGTCTTAATGATATTTCAGATCAATCTTCTCAAAAGCAGTCAAATGCGTATAATACTACCGACAATAACTTAAAAACTGAATCTGTTCCACTGCCAAAAATGAAGCGACGAGTTGTTCAGTCTTTAGCAGCGTTCAATTTGGATCTTAATTCTGTTCAAAATGAACCGAAGATACACAGGCAAAAGCGATCAAACGTTCAAATGGGATTTTCGAAATTCAAAAGAAATATGAGTAAAGAACCGCATGGATGGAGTACTAAGGTTTTTTCATACGCGCACAGAAAGCGTACGAACTTTGAAGAAATGCTTAACGACGATGTAGATAAGAGAGTTCGTGATATTGAAGACCTTCCTTATTGGGAGGCATATGACTCGATTAATCAACTTTATCTGGAATTAGGTAAGAATTATTTGAAACTTTTTGACCGTTTTTCTTCTTAATGCTCCTTTTGTATGTACACACATACATACTCCCATCTATATATATAAAACTCTTCGTCCTGACTGACTGACTGACCCAGTCACATTTACTTCAACACAAATATTCTATGATACATAATCCTACCTATTTCGCAGGAAATCTTTTACACATGTAAGTACATACACATGTATATTTGTGTGTATATTCTTGATCTTGTGTTGTTGGCTATAACTAGGGGGGAAAGAAATACTGCCGTCGCCAGGAATGTTGTTTACGGGAACGCCTTGAAAAATTTAAATGAGAAATTGAAAGTTTATTCCTACTCATTAACGGCTTGAAACGCGGGGAAGGATATATGGTATAATGTAACGTATTTCCACGCGGGCGTAGTCGCGGGTATCGGCTAGTTATGAATATTATCGTAAGCGAGAGGAAAAGGGGATTGAGATTTTTAAACCCCGTTTTGTGTTTTCTCGTTATACATAGTTCTGAAATAGCCCATTTGAGTGGAAATAAAATAAAATGGTTCTTATTGTACCATTCTAATGGCAATTCGAGTGATACTACAATGACAATTTGGAAGTCTTAGTATTGTAGAAGCACACTTTCTCAACCCATTACCTGCCAAGCATATTAAAAACGAAAATAAATGAAAGATATTTTTTTAGTAGGTCAGGTGTAGTAGGGGTGTACTCACGTGAGTACACTGACTCTAAAATGAAAAACTTGTCATACGGTATGGTATTGCTTGAAGCATTCTTCTCAACACAAAGAGTTGTGCCACACTTCTCACATATCCAACTAACTCGGTTATGGCAGACTTGTAACATCGTTGTCAAAGAATTGTTCAAATATTTGAACCGGTCCTTCTAATTTTTCTTCTACATTGACCAAATTCTTCAAAAAGTTATGTGTTACACATAATTCTGGCGTAGACGAAGCATTGTTTGACCAATTTGGTATAACACTTTGAAGCTGGTGGTTTGACGAACTCAGCAAGAGGAACATAGTCTTCACTATCAAAACCGTCGTTCAAATTTATTTCAATGGATCCAGGAAAATCAGCCGGAAGCCTTGAATTTTGTAAATTTTCTAAATCTATATCCTCTTCATCAGTTTGGATGTCCACATCTGGTGGAATAATAACTATGTCCACTTGATTTCCATCAACAGGCAAATCATCCAAAGCCATAGATAAACCTAGGTACCGTTTGCCATAAAAAATTGCGACAGTTTATTGACTTGAATTCCATGTATCTAACAATTCAAAAATAAAATAAAATAATTGAGTGCATTCGCCCACTGTACTAAAATACCACCACTTTTCCAAAAGGCTTACCAGCTTATCAGTTGACTCTTTTTTATTTTTATTTTATTTTTGTTTAGCTTTACATAGAAATTCGTGAAATTAAAAAATCGAAATCAAAACAAAGCTTCTATATATTATGTTCATACAGATGACATTGTTTGCATTGAGACCAAATGAATGCATCGCCTTCTTTCGCAGAAAAACGTAATTAAAGATTTCAAAAAATATGTACTCAACCGAGTTCAATGGCAGGTAATGGGTTCAATAGAGTCACTGCAATGACTGCTCTAAAAGTGTGTGTTGTAGAAAAGATTGCATGGATAACTTATCTTTGATCATGTTTAATAAAGCGAAAACGTTGGAGCCTTACACTAATAGTTTGAGGTGAACTAGGGCCTCAACTCCTGTTACGTACGCCGAGTTGGTTGAAGTCACCCTTCACTTGCGCATCGGTGATGAGTTCGTCCTCGTCCTCTTCTACGCAGTCCCTTAGGGGTAAAGTCAAAGATTCTCCGGACTGAAACATCCGCTCTACATGACCTAGGGCATCGTTAAACACGTATCCTTTTTTCTAAAGCCCATCAACGCAAATGGGCGCGAATATCTTCGAAAGAATTGTTTGCTCAAAACGACCAAGGGTATCATCATCCGCTTTCTATAGAGTCCGATCTGTAGATGTAGGATGTTCCTTTTTGTTGGCAGTAAATACTTGGTTTTGCCCTCGTTTGCCACTAATCCTGTTTTCTTCGCTTCTGTTTCTATACTGGGGAAAGCACTGGTGACTGCTCGCTGCGTTCTGCCTATATTGTCAATATCGTTGGCGTACGCATGCAGTTGAACAGATTTATGAAGGTTCGCACATTTCATTCAAATTCAAGCTACTACAATCTCTACTGTCTTATCTACTTTTAGTGGTAGACTGCAAAGCAAGTCAATTAAGGTTTTCACTTACGAAAGCTGTCTTATGGTGGTACAATTATTGCAGCACGAACTATTCAAACAGTAAGGCTTAAAGTTTAATAGGACACGCTTAAATTTTATGTAAACAGATGGTAAAGAAGTAACTGGTTAGTTGGCTGGATCAGGTGGCTGTCTCAGGCGACTTGCCCGAGTCTCAATTAGCACTAAAGTGATAACTACAGACTACATATGTAATACCCTTAATAGACTTTACAAGAACGTGAGTGGTTATGGCGGAAATTGTGGTTCAGTGGTTCATAAGAACCCAATTAGCACTAAATTCCGTGGAATTTTTAGATTCTTTCGCAAAGGCACCATAAATTAAAAGGGGAGCACAAACCGGCAAATAACCCCCCGTACAAGCACTCCGCAAGTGTCTTCCCCCTAACCTAACTTACATATCTGTGGTAACAAGGAAAAACATCACAATTCGACTTGTGTCAAAATTGAGTTATCGAAACCTTCGGATGCTTGAATTAATAACCTTTTTGGGGAAAATATACTTGGTTTCTTTACAAGTGAATTTGCCTCTTTGCACGTTGAGGAGTTTGCCCAGTAATCTTAGCAATTTCTTCGTATCCTCCCGCTGATGCTATCTTAGGGCCGATTTGTTCACTCGGAGTTATATTGTAAGCTTTCGCGAGCTAAATAACTTTTGTCAACTGCAGAAATTATGAAATTGTTGAGTTTGAAAAATATAGCTTACTTACTTACTTACAGTTCGGGGTGAACATGGGCCTCAACCAACAAGCCTCTTCAGTTAGCCCGGTCCTTAGCTAACTGCTTCCAGTTGCGCACTCCAAGTTGGTTGAGTTCCCCTTCCACTTGTGGGCGCTACCTTAGGCGAGGTCTTTCTCTACTGCGTTGACCCTCCGGGTTAAACT
Organism: Matsumyia berberina; assembly: GCA_917880715.2. Taxonomy (NCBI): domain Eukaryota; kingdom Metazoa; phylum Arthropoda; class Insecta; order Diptera; family Syrphidae; genus Matsumyia; species Matsumyia berberina. The sequence goes on from OU862870.1 coordinate 95,898,519, forward strand.
CGAAAACTCTGCGAGCCGGAGCACTTATGTCCATTCAATCTACATGTATTAGCCATCTGAGCCGATGGATACGTATCTTCTTGACTAGGGCAATGTCGCTGTACAACTCGTAAAGTTCATCTCCTCCAGAACCCGTCAACGCAAACGGGACCGAATATCTTACGAAGAATCTTTCTCTCAAAGCAACCAAGGATATCTTCATCCGTTTTCGATAGAGTCCATGCCTCAGCGCCATAAAGCAGGACAGGGATGATTAAGGTCTTATAAAGAGTTTTCTTAGTTTTTCGGGAAAGGGCCTTACTACTCAATTACTTTCTTAGCCGGAAGAAGCAGCGATTGGCAAGAGTTATTCTTCGCTTGATTTCTGCGCTGGTGTTGTTATCGGATGTGATAGAGGAGCTGAGGTAAGCGAAGTCCCTTATTAACTCGAAGTTATAGCTGTCCATTGTGACGTTCTGTCCGAGACGTCGATGTTAGGTGTCCCTTCTTGATGACAGCATATATTTTGTTTTCCCCTCATTGACCGCTAAGCCCTTCTTCGCCGCTTCTGTCTCAATACTCTCAAAGGCGCCAGTGACATTACGCTGGGTTCTTCCAATTATGTCAATATCGTCGGCGTATGCGAGTAATTGGACGGACTTTTGAAAGATTGTACCTCTGGTGTTGGCGCGTGAGTTTTGCACAACTCTTTCAAGTATGATGTTAAAGAAATCGCATGACAGCGCGTCACCTTGTCTAAATCCTTCTAAATCTTGACATCAAAGGTCTCGGTAAAGTCTTGACGGACCATGATGGAGCAGCGTTCATTCTCCATTGTCATCCTGCACAGACGGACGAGTTTGGCAGGGATGCCAAAACTAGACATGGCTCTGTATAGCTCGGCCTTGAAGTCGATGATGAGGTGGTGGGTATCGATTTGGACTTCTTGGGTTTTTTCCAGGATCTGCCGAAGTGTGAAAATTTGATCGATTGTGGACTTTCCTGGCCTAAAACCGCACTGATTGGAACCGACCACGTTGTTGACAAAGGGTTTTAGGCGTTCACACAATATGGCAGATAAGATCTTATATGCGACATTTAAGAGACTAATTTCTTGGTCATTGGCGCAGTTCTTATGGATCGGGCAAACGGTGCTGAGATTCCATTCATCAGGCATATATTCTCGTGCTCTTTCTTTTTCTTTCGGAGAAGCTGGTGTTCCTCCCGTCTCTTCTGCTCGTAGAGCTCGCCAGCAGCCCTCGTCCTTCTTTGCAGCGCCGCTTTGTATGCATCTTGTTTTGCTGCGTGCACTTGCCGGCATTCTTCGTCAAACTAGGGGTTTTTTGGTGGTGGTCTTTTTAAATTCAGCACATCAGTTGCGGCTTCCTTGATGGCTTGTTGGCAGCGTTTCCACTGGTTTTCGGCATTTGGTGCTGGCGGCATTGGACTTCTCGAGAGATTACGGGATACACGATCGGCAAAGGCTCTAGCGGTCTGTTTCGAATGTAGCTTTTCGACGTCATACCTTCTCACAGTAGTTCTTCGTTGTTGAGGCGTTTGGGATATCTGCATTCGTACCTTGGCTACAACAGGGTAGTGGTCCGAGTCAATGTTGGCTGCTCGGAAAGCTCGGACATGCAGATTGTAACATGGATGGATGGATGGATGGATGTTAAGGTGTGGAAATCGCATACTAGCTATAGTGACGTAACGTCCCGAAGCAAAATTAATTAGCCTAAGTCCGTTTCTAGACGTGACGTCATGTAGGCTATGTTTACCGATCGTGTTACCAATCCTATGTCCTATACTTCCCGACGCACACATAACGATCGAGTTGATTTAATATTATTTACTTTTATTTTTGTTTTTGCATAAAATAATTGGATAATCAATTTAATGCCAAAGAAAACATTTCTTCAATTTCCCCAGCATTTGTTTGACAAAGAGTTGTTGCGCGAACTTGATAAAAAACATTTCTTCAATTTCCGCAGCATGCGCTTGACCGATCATGCTCAAAATCTAATCAGCTCTAAGTTTCACGCTGACAAATAAAACAAAACTAGGTGGGAAGTAAAAACTGCATGATCGTACGTTGTTTCGTTCTTCAGATATCCACAAAGAGTTGTGCGAACTCGAAAAGACATTTCTTAAATTTCCTCAGCATTCGCCATTCCGATTGTGCTCAAAATCTAATCAGTTCTAAGTTTTACGTTGACAATCAAAGCAAAAAAACCGCATGATCCTACGTTGTTTCGTTCTCTAGATATCGAAGGCGGAAAATATTGTCACATAAACACGCACACACACACACAGACATCATTTCGAAAATGGGTGCAAACGATTTCTAGTGTATAGTAATGTCAAGCCCTGTTCATTTCTCGAAACATTTTGATCGGAGCGATTACAATACTTCCCCTACTAGGTGGGAAGTAAAAACATTATGAGTTATAAATCGAGTAAACAAATCCAATTCGTTGTTTTTATGAACATAAATACATATATGAATATATATGTATATACGTACATCTGTTGTAGCATGTATCTTTTAATATCAATAAAATAAAACAATAAGTGTGAAAATCCAGCATTGCAGATAATTTCTTGCTTTAACGTCATTTTAATTAACTACAACGTGACGTTTTTATTGAAAAACGTGTCATTTTAGAAATTATAACGTGATTTTTATAACCAGTTGAGTTGAGAGTACATCATACTAGCGATTCGCTTTTCTAGATTCCAACTGAGTCTCAGTCAACACCACTTGAGTTATTTGGCACATGAACTGGTTATGTTGCTTTATCAGGGATAAAAAGTTATAGAAATATTGAAAAACAAATTTGTATGCAAATTGTGCACGGCAACTGAACAATTAGTTTTGCATCAAAATAGTAAACAAGGATCACTTACTCCTTCAAAAGTTGATATTTACTCTGCAGAAACTTATTTTTACTTGCTCAGAATTTATATGTCGGGCGTTCAGTTTTCCAGCCATTCATTTTTAATCAAACGCTCTGAACGGCGAAGATTGACTAAGGAACTAATCGAAGTCAGATTTGAAATAAATAATGTCAATGTCGCATACCTACTTCCTATTCTCTCTTTGTAATTGTGCGCATAATAATTGTGATTGAAACTTTGATTTAAATAATTGGTTCAAATGGTATCATTGTTTATACATACATGCTCGAAATAAAAGTCTTCCCGTTCTTCAGTCTAATCATGGTTTTTTTAGTCTCGATGTCATAAGTCTCGATGTCATAAAGATTGAAGAACACGGCCACAACATATTTCATATATCATTTTTAATTATTTTTAAGAAAAAAATAAAAAATTAAGAAGGCTGAATGTTTCAGTGCAAAATATATATCAAATTAGCCAAAAGCTGTTGTAATTAAATTGTAAATTAATTTTACCGTTTAATAAATAATAATAAGATTAATATTTAAAATGACAGCTGATTATGATATTTCACAAACTGACTTAATTTTAGAAAAAATTTCTTGATTAAAATATCAGTCCCTACCTCACAAAAAAGTGATTAGTTACATATGTACATGTTGGAATAATGACTTCATTCTAATGAAATCAGCGGTTAGTGGCGCTACAGTCCAGGATAGAGCAAGGCTTAAGTGCAAATAATGCGTGGTGTGAATAAAAATTGACAGTTACGGCCATATTATTCACTTCGATTTAAATCTCGAATTAACCCCCTTGATCGAGTTTCACTTAAATCGAGATTTAGCACATTAGATCGATTTTCGAAATTATTAAATCTCGTCCTTTTATTGACAAAAGTTTTCGACGGTTTAATTTTCAATGAAAGTTTTAAGCGTTAAATCGCCGATTCGACCAATTGGAGCGATTGACGCGTATTTAACATAATAATAAAATGAATTACAATTTGAAGAATATTTTTAAATTCGCAAACATATCAAATTTCCACCAGGTGATTGCACTTTAATGTGACTGCAATCGAGAGACCCCATTGTGCGAGAAAACCACCAATTCTCTAGAACTTCTACGCGCTTTCCTGCCGCTCAGCATTCGACTCGGGCATACGCACTAAGCTAAGCTCCTCACGGACTTCCTCACATGACATTCTGCTACTACCATCTTAACGACCTGGGCCTCATTCTGTCGGATATGTGCCGATATGCGCCACAAAACATTTGACCTGTTTGTTTGCGGGTGTTATAAACTGATAGACAGAGATATTTATCCAACCTATGGAATTAAGGAAAAGCATTAGTATACCAATATTTTTCTTGGAAATATCTTTGAGGTCTGCTTTGAGTTCAATGAGGTTGTTCCGAACAGTTTGGAACAGGAAATCTTGCACCTACTCATGAGGTAGAACAGAATTGTGAAAAATGTCAAAGTCGGCTGTGCCTGTCAATTTGGTATGTTTTCAGCATTTTATTTTTTCAAATGACATTTTTCAATTTTTGATAACTATGTATGTGTTAGCTCTTCATGTGTTAGCGCTGTACTTTTCTGTTCTAACTTGTTCTGATATTTTTCACAAATCTGTTCTGTTCTGTTCTGGTTTCTTCTCATTGAACAAAGCTAATTTTCAATTTCAAGAGAAAATGAAAGTCACATTCTCTCATAATTTGTCACCAACTACGTAGTAGCGCAAAAAAATCCAATTTTTGTGACGAATCGGCGTAATCTTATATTTTTAATTCATGCTTCGAACCTAATACATTTTTTCTCGAAAATCAGTCTGTATTTCGAAGAAAGCGCTCGTGCGAGTCAGCACTGAACAATGTCTTGATCAGTTGGAAAGAGGAGATTACCGGAAAGAACTACGTAATCTACAATTGACAGAAACATTTTGTTAGTGAAGCTGAAGTGGTTTAAATCATTCCTCAACAACAGAACCCAAATTGTTTTGTTTTTAAATCAGCAGCTGGTAAACATATGGTATTACTCTCAAATTTGTTTTGCATACTACGGTAACCCTGAAAGAGCTTTAAAGAGTAACTGATTTAAGGTACCCCCAAATCAACGCAATTTATTCGCTGCCGCTGCGACGGCAATGAATCTCGGTAATTGTTGTCACTTAAATTACATGGCGGTATATGAGAGAGCCCACACCAACGCGATTATTTGACGCCGCGACGGCGATTTTGCAGCGATGTTTTTCGAATTTCGCTGCATGCCGTGTTTATGTCGCTGTCGCGGGTTTGTGGCAACTAAAATCCTCTTATCGAAAGTATGAAATCAAAGCGCTTCTTCTTCGCCTGATCAAAAGTACATTTAAGCAAATACTGCGACAAAACTGTCGCTTTGGTGTGGGTATACTCGCGAATTTCTTTGTCGCTATCGTCACGAATTTACTCATATAGTGGTAGCTTTGTACCGTAAGCGTGCTTGTTGCATTATTGCAAATGTATTGATTTACTTTTATGCAACGAATGTTGCTTACCTGACCTTAAAATAAAACATTGTGCACGTCTGCAAAGAAAGAGCTTTCCAACGGTATAAAATTTATAAAAATCGGTTCATCGGTTCGGCCGTAAAAGGGATCATAAAATTCATGCTTGTCTATTAATTGATGATGATGATCATAATGCTTACGAGGTTGCACAAATGAGATTTACGGTATTGGTACTAATATGTAAGCATAATATATTTCTCATTAGCTTCTCAATAAACTTGCAAATGGAATCACTCTTGGTAGTATCATAGTTAATGTAACGAAATGTTTTACTTTTACGTGCGAAATCAAATTACCGAAAGGCTTTAAAACTTCGGTTGATCTCATTATACGAAAACTTATGGCACATTCTTGACCTATGAACTGATAATATTTAACATTCTGTAAGATTCGAGAAGCAATAAAAATATTGTACGAGTACATACTAATGAAAGCCGTTTAGAAATGTTTTTACAGTTCATACACGTACACAAATTTGTACATATATAAAAATAAGAATATTAATTTTCAGGTAATAAAGCGGAAATTCACAGTCACTATAGGGGTCATAAGCTTTCTATGTGGCTTAATTTAATACCTCAGCTTCATAAGCATTCTTATTTGAATGATATGTCGATGAGGCATCATCAGTTTGCGGAGGATAATGTGCAGTTTTATGACGGTAGTTACCAATCACTATAAAAGCCGCAAGAACTAATTCTTTTTTTCGCAGGTATTGTAAGAGCACATCTACAAACTAAACCTGTGGGAAGTGAACAAGAAATACCTATTGGTACACAGAAAGTTAAGAACCCTGTAGTTGGAACTCAGACAGACCCGGCCAGCTTTTCCAGGGATGAAGTCACAACTGGTAAATTTAAAAACAAAAATAAATATTTTATTTTGTAATATCTGTTGTTTGTAAATTTGTTAATTACCTTACAGAAATTATCTAAAAAAAAAAACAATTAATTTGTCGGAAATTACGGGTATTACTGCTTTAACGTAAGGAAATGTTTATTAAGTGTTATGCATACTCATCTTGAATTTGTTCTTTATCAATGGTTGATTATTATCAATAGATAGTAGGTATTGTAAGAATTTGGACGAACACGTTTCATTTAAAGCAGTAATATTAAATATCTTGTAGTTCGACAAGAAAAACGCCTAGGTATGTGCATATTCACAATTTGGCAGTGATACCAACTCTTTAAATGAAAAACATCGCTTTCGGCGCCCCATGGTCATGGGATATCGTAAAATTCCTAGCCAGTTGCTTTTGACTGGGGATAAAATCCAGAGTTGTAGCCAGCTGGTTGTTGTATTTGTTTTACTTACAAAACTTGACTTTGCTAGCAACTACTGGCTAGCTAGGTTTAAAAAAATCCACCTCATCAAGACTCTAATAATGGAGTTTACTACACTGTATACATATTTGCACTTCTAGTTCGAAGTACAAAAGATGTAACTATCCACATACATATGTATATGCGTATATGCGTACATGTGTTTAAATATATGTATGTCAATACAGTAGAATCTCGGAAAGATGAACGATTTAAAAACAGGGCTTGTTCATCTTTTTGAGTAGGTACCTTATTTTGGTTAAAAAGAAGAAAAAGTTTACACCTTTACATAGTATAAAGACAATAAATACAACATAACAGGAATTCATTTTAATTTTATGCCACAAATAAACAAAAAACAGGAGAAAACAAAAGTTAAGCAGAACATTTATTTAGAGGTTTTCTCAAAGTTTTCTTTTAATATAATGTAATGGTGAAAAAATTTCGGTTCATCTTTCTGGCTTGTTCATCCTGTATAATAGTTCATATTTCCGAGATTCTACTATATATAAATGTAAGTATTAAACCGTAAAATTAATTAAACCTTAAACAAACTTTTAATTAAAAGCGACACTGTTCCGGTCAGTTCGGAACAGAAAAGTACAAGTTTTTGTGTTCAGTGAGAAAATGTTCTGTAGGGAACTGTTCTGTTTTGTGGCCCAATGAGGTTGATCTGAATAGTTTGAAACAGAAAATTTTGCTTAAGGTACACCAAATTCGTAAAAAATGTTAGCTTAACCAGAAATTTTATTTGTTTCGAAGCGTTTATTTTTTTTCAAGTTAAACATGGAATAAATGCAAATGAATTCGATAAAAAGTTCCGCTAATTAATAAATGTAATAAATCGACAAATAACAAAAGTTTGAATTTTGGACAGCTTACATATGATTACACTTTTCTGTTCTAACTTGATCTGACATTTTTGACAAATTTGTTCTTTTCTTTTCCGTTTTTCGTTCATGTCTTAAGTTGCAAGTTCATGAAGAGAAAAAAGGAAAGGAGGTTAGCTACCTAAATTTAAAAAAAATTGAAGAATGTAAATTCTGTTTTAGGTAAAAGTCTGATGTTCTAAGATAAGGATTTCATCAATTTTGTTTTAGGAACGTACATTGTGAATTGGCCTTAAGGTTCAAAAAGTAAAATCTGGAATCCAACAACTTAACAAATATTGCATTTTCTATACAGGAAAAAACTAGTATTTACATTACACATATTTGCATTTGTACACGCCCGTAGCTAAAGGGATGCATTTTTGTCAATACATCATCGTGTAAATTAAGTTCCATCTATACCTAATTGACTTAAACTAGCATAGTAGTAATTGTTCGAATACACAAAATTTGCATGCGACGTAATGGACTGCCCACTCCGTATCGTCAAGTTTGATTAAGTTAAGTGAACTTTATTACAGAACGAGTTTATACGCTTGTTACGCAGTTTTGATAGATTTTTATTTGCTTTGAACATATCAGAGAAACAGCAATTTCAGAAAACTTTATTGATAGGTACATACTTATATTTATATAGGATTATGTAAAAAGGTACACAACTCATTTGATGGCGTGCACTAGGTTCTCAACCAAAAGCTTCTCGAGCTAATACGGTTACGTACACCAATATGGTTGAGTTTACCCTCTTCTGGCGTACGACATATCCCTCTTCTGCTGGTGTCCATTCAGCCTTCATTACCTAGCCACCTCAAACGTTTATTTATTTATTTATTTATTTATTTATCAACTTAATACAAGCTGGTACTTAAATCTAAGAAAAACAGGCAGTTAAGGTAAGGGCAGGAAGTTGTACAGTTTTTTTTAGATCTTATTAACTAACAATTAAAAGCTTAAGACTATGAAAAGAGATGGAAGGGTAGATGAGAGTGGGTTAAGAGGAGGTAGAGGGGGTGTAAAGGGCATTTCGCAGTATTATTCTGCTGCAGTGGAAATTGAAAGCGTCATCATGCATGTTATTCGCTTTATGTAGCATTCTGGACATGGGCTCATGCAAACCATAGTTGGTACGGTGGGGGACAAGACGAAAGAGGGGAACAGACCTGAGGTTGCGGGGATTGGTGTTAAGAGAAATTATTTGAAGCAACGATGGACAATCTATGTTGCCGGCTAATAGCTGATGAACGAATAGAACATCGGCAACATCGCGACGTTTTTCAAGAGATTCCAGGTTGATCAGTTTCAAGCGGTCTCTATAGGGTGGCAGGTTGTGGGTGTCTACCCAGGGAAGACCACGTAGGGCAAAGCGAATGAACCTGCGCTGAACGGCTTCAATTCTCTTGATATGAATATCATAATGAGGGGACCATACTTGGCTAGCGTATTCAAGCAGAGGCCTTACGAAAGTGATATACAGGGATTTCGTGACATACGGGTTTGAAAACTCCTTGGACCAACGCTTTACAAAACCGAGCGCGGAGTTGGCTCTACGAATAATGCTATCAATGTGGGACCGAAAATTGAGTTCCCGATCGCAGATAACACCCAAGTCACGTAATGAGGTGACTAGGGGCACAGGTTCATTGCAGATAAAGTATAGTCTGGGAGGTGGTGGGAAGCGCTTACGGGAGTATGTGATAGCTTGGCATTTACTCACATTAAGCTGCAAACAGTTTTTTTGGCACCAGGTTGAAAATCTGTTTAAGTCATCTTGAAGTGACCGGGGGTCAGCGGGAGATGATATGTGCCTGTAAATTTTCATGTCGTCAGCATAAACAGATATAAAGGAGTCTTTGATGATACAATCGACATCATTAATTGTCAAGATGAAGATCAATGGACCAAGATGGCTACCTTGGGGGACTCCTGAGGTGGCTTTAATAGGGTCAGAAACGAAAGATCTAAAGAGGATTTTGTACTGGCGGTTTTCCAAGTACGATTTGATCCATGTTATAAACCGTGGTGGAAAACCAAGAGCCTTAAGTTTTAGAAGGATTATACTGTGCGAGATTTTGTCGAACGCCTTGCTGAAGTCGGTGGTAACAACGTCGACTTCTTTGCCTTCTTCTAAGGCGCACAGAGTACCTGAAACGAATTCGGTTAGGTTAGTGGTTGTTGACCTACCCTTAAGAAAGCCGTGTTGGTTTGGGGAAAAGATGGACTTGCAGTGGAAAAACATTGAGTCGTAGACAATGCTTTCGAAGAGCTTGGGTATACAAGACAGTTTGGCGATGGGGCGGTAGTTAGATACTTCGTTCTTACGACAATTTTTGTGGATGGGGATAATATATGAGTTTTTCCACAATTGAGGAAAAATACCCTGTGAGATAGATTTTTGGAAAAGGGCAGTGAGGGGTTGGGCCAGGTAGTTTGCACATTTTTTTAAGACTATGGCCGGTAAGCCATCGGGACCGGGGGAGTAGTCTTCCTTTAGTTTATTTATCTTCTCTTTAACCAGTGGCAAGGTTATATGAATAGAGGCTAAAGACGTATGGGCGCAGTTGTTCATATAAGAAAAGTAGTCGTAATCTGGATCCGAGACTTGGTCGGTAAACGATTGGCTAAAGAAATGAGCAAACAAGTTTGCAACAATCTTAGGGTCTGCTGACGATGTATTAAGAAAGTTTAAAGTGGATGGATAGCTATCAGATTTCCTTTTAGCGTTTATGAAGTGGAAGAAACGCTTAGGATTAGAAATCAGGTTAGATTGCATTCGGGTGAGATAATCAAGGTAAAGGAATTCACAAAGTTCAGAGAAATGGGTATATGCGCGCTGGTAGTTAGAATAGTCAGAATCAGATCGAGAAATAAGGTAAGTAAGCCACAATTTGTTTCTGTGATTACGGAGTGAGCGAAGTTCTTTATTGTACCAGGGTGGTGATGACGAGGGGTTCCTCTGAGGCAAATAAGGGACTGATTTAATGAGGCAGGTGAGAATTTCGGTGTAGAAAAGGGCAATGGCATTGTCGATTGTGACGGTAGTAATATTGTCTAGGATGGGGCTGAAGTTAACGTTGCTAAGCAGAGAATTTAGTTTTATGAAATCTGCTTTGCGAAAATTAAAATAGAACGAGTTTTCATAGTGAAGGGCTTTAGAATCATTCTCGTATGAAAAAGTGAGGGATAATGGTGGATGAAAGCTATCTAATGTGGATAGGAGATGATTACTCGCTGTGACGACGCAGTTGTCGACATCGGATGTAAAGATTAAGTCCAGTTGTCTACCAAGATTATTAGTGATGTTACTAATTTGGTAAAGGCCGGAGTCGGAGAGACAATCGATAAAAAGGACCTCTTTTTCTGACGTGGGATTTGAGGCAATAAAGTGGGACATGTCATCGGACTCAATCCATTGAAGATATGGAAGGTTAAAATCACCTAAAATCAAGACATCATCGGATGGATCCACAGCTTCACAGAGAGAGTCGATTGCGTCTACGGCAAGCTGGTAACCCTGTATTGGTTGCGACGGTCGTATGTAGCAGCACATTATGTATAGGTTGCGTTTGGATATAGTCGTTTTTACACAGATAAACTCAAAATGTTGAGTCGAAAGAGTTGTGTATTGCCAGTAGAACACCGCGGCCGCAGGAATTGTCCTCTTTCTCAAGACTATCATCCCGAAAGATATTAAAGTCTGAAGTAAACAGCTCGTTGTTATTGAAATCAGAGGATAGATTAGTTTCGGTTAAGGCGAATATATCGTAGGGGAGATTTTGGGAGTTTAGAAAAACAGTGGAGGTTTTAGTGCGCAGCCCTCTTACATTCTGGTAGTAAAGGGATAAGCACTTGAAAGAGGGTCTTAATGGATTAGGTCGACGAGCAGCTGTATTGGGGGAAGGTTAGGAACGATAGTAGTTTTTAAAATTGGAGCGAGTTCTTTGCAGGTGGGATAGACGTTTTGAGCTGACATGGGAGGCAAAAGTGGCAAGATCATTAGCTACATCATTTGCTGAAATATTAAAGCTTTCGTGATAGTGAACGAATATTTGCTTCAGCTCTTTAGGGTCGATTGGAAGGCCTTCTTGATGGATTGAGACCATGATATTGGTTTTCGTTATGCCATCTATGCAGATAGAGTCAGGTTTATCATGAAGGTAGGCAAGATACAGACGGACGTTTTCATAGATTCTGCGATCTCTCAAACGTGATAAAACATATTGGCCATCAACACTGACGTCTGCTAATTGCTTAGTGAGTTTAACTGTTGGGGGGAGCAGTGGATCTAAAAAGGATGATGGTTTGTTAGGACTGTGCAGAGCGGTTGATGATGTGGATGGGGCTTGGGGATTGAGAGTATGGGAGTAAATGAAGTTAGGGTAGTTAGCATTGGCATCAGGAGACGGAGGGGTGCCGTTAGATGTTGGAGTCTGGCTTGGTGAAGGGAGGGGAACGGGTGCAAGATGAAAAGACACTCGTTTCGGCAGGTTAGAGGGGGCTTTGGTAGCATTATGGCTTGTGATAATAGGTCGAGAAACGGGGGTTGGTGCAAGGAACTGTGGGGAAAAATTAGGAAAAATTCCAACTTTGAACTGCCAATTTGGGTCAGAGTTAGAAGGAATATGAGTGGGAGGAGAAATTGTTGGGGTTTTGGGCTTATCGGAAGATTTTAATTTGGGTTTGGACCTATTCATATTTGTTAGTGACCGTGAGTTTGTCTTACATTTGGTCATCTTAATTTTACCTAAGGTGAAGGGGACGTTGGAATGAGTTACAAAAAGCCAATCGTATTTAGAGGGGATGTAAACTTTAAAACTATAATACTTAATTTTGAAACCTTTGATTTCGTTGATGGCAAGCCTCTGACGGAAGAAATTACGCACCCAGGAAAAGTCAGCATTATGTGGAGCTCCCTTAAGGATGTACGCAGTGAAGTCATCGTTATTCATTTTGTTGCTGCTGTTAAGCTTACGAAGACGGTTGTCCCACTCGAGTTGAGACCACAAAGTTCCGAAACGTACAATTTTGTTATCAGGTTCGGTAGACGGCTTGGCGGCTGTGGGTTTGAAAGATGGGGGTGGTATGTGGTCGCTGGTGGGTGCAATAGACTCCGTGGTTGCGGTTGACGCAGGGATACAACCTAAAATTCCACCACCTGATTCTTGGTGGGATGATGTGCTCGGGAAGTGAGTAGCACTGTTGGTGAGGTCGATGAAGTTTGGGGCTATATGTAACTCGTCATGAAGGGAGTTCACGCTGGTTGGCTTGTCGGGAAAAGCAGTGGCATCTAATTTGCTGGAGACTAGTTTTATTTCCTCGATCAGTCTGCTAATTATATGCCGGGTTTCTGTCGACTTGTCATCGAGAGAATTCAGCATCGGCTGAATTTCTGCTACCCGCTCCTCATGGTTTGCCAGTCTTGCATCCAAGGATTTTAAGCTGGAGGGATGACCGGAGAGTGCCTTAGATAAGAGCGACAAATCATCGTGGATGGATTGGAGAATTGGTGAGGGAAAAGAGCACTTCGGGATATCGTTGACCTTTTTGTTGGCGATTTTATCGATCACAGTATGAATGGGGTTGATGAGCGAAGAAATGTGCTCGCAGCTTGCAGCGTTTTTCCGCAGAGTATCGTTAAGCCGCTGAGACGATATTCTGCCCTCCGTAGCACATGTTTCGATGGCCGTGTTGAATGTATCTGACATTTCTGATAGGAGGTTGGTCGTCTTTGTAGCTCGTTGATGAAACTCGTTTCTGAGTTCAGCGACGGAGTCAGAGAGATCGGAAAGCTGCTGGTTGTTACATTTAATCGCTAGCATTAGGTGTGATAACGTTATTGTTTTGCATTCCTCGCAAAGAAAGCAAAATACGTTGGCGAATTCTTGTATATGTGCTTTGGCGTTTCTGCTTAGTCCAATGCAAATTGGGTGGAATACTTTGTTGCAAATTCCTTTGCATTTTATTGTGTCATTGCTTGTAGAATTGGAGCAATTCGATGAACCACAGGTGGGCATGATTGTTGAAAATTCGGTAACTATGACACAAATTTGCGACGGCGAAAAAAGTTGCGCGAATACAAAAATTAGAAAAGGGACGCGGTGACACGGTGACACAGAAAAGAGGCGAAATTTAAAAAAGTGCGCGAATTGCAAAAGTTGAGGCGAAATGAGAAAATAGGCAATTGCAGACGTTGGAGGTTAAAATTAAATCACAGTCGGAGAGGGGCAAACACGACTTGACGGCTTGGAGGTTCGAACTGAACTGAACCACCTCACGTAAATCTCAATCTTTTTTCGCTAAATCCCGGATTTATTTTTCGTGGAAACATAGCATTACATAGTTGGTTGGTTCGGATTTCGAAACATGATGACTACCGAGCCAACCTTCTGTTGTAAATTGTGCAGTGGCAAGCCAAGTTGATCCAATGAGTTTAAAAACTCAGTTCGTTGCTTCGGCTTCGTTTGTTACACACTCGATAAATTTGAAGGAATGCTGTGGACCAACGATTTGATTTTGAATTGTGAAGATTAAGTGATCCACATCTTTGTTCCTTGCCGCAAGAATTGCTCGTTGGGGTTAGCAATGATGTTTGTGAACACTTTGTTGATAATCTCGTTCTTCGTTGAGACAAAATTGCAAAAATTCGGCGGAAACGATATCAAACTGTTCGATTCGTCGACAGGAACACGGCCATTGCCGATAGTCAGCAATTGCTCGGAGAAATCTTCGGGAGATGGATTGAAGGATAGTAATGCAACTCGCTTGTTTGTCGTCAGCTGAAGTTTCTTCACATACCGCCACAGAGTCGATGATTTGGGGCAAGCGTTTATTTCATCGGCAGCGGTCGATCTTGGAATGACTAGTAGTGTTTGGCGGAAATAGCCAGACAGAAAAATCATTGCGCCTCCAAAACATCTTGAGTCGTTGCGCAGATCTTTCATAGTTCCATTGAGTGGTGCCAATGCGCATTTGTGCGCCATATTGCATTCATCCTAGATGATTATTTTACTAGCTAGCAAAACTTTGGCTGAGTGTTTCGCAATGTTGCATGTCGGTTTTTCAGTTGTTTGAAAATTTAACGAGAATTTCAACGCTGAACGCCACCTGGCCGCTATCGCAATTTCGGATCTCGCACGAACAGTGGCCAAAATCAATCACATTTGGAATGTCTTCCCAGTTCCACCGGGCGCATCGAGGAAAAATAAGCCACCATTTCCATCATCAATTGCCTTCATTAACTCATCGTACACTTCCTTCTGTTGGGGGTTCTACAGTAGTACATTCGTTTGAACTGATTGGTTCAATGATTGGTTCATGCGATCGTATTCACGTTCACATTCCAATTCTCGATTGAAAGCGTCGTTCATCCCACGATACGGCGTTGGCATTCCTAAAGCAGATGATATGAAAAAGTGGCATATATGTATATGGCAGTGCCGACGTCACAAAAAATTCGCAAATTTGTGAAAAATTCCATGCGTACGCCAGTGCTCGCAAACTCGCATATAGACGTGTTCACACGATATGCGACTTTTCTGTCAAAAATCTCAAAAACATTTGCCAGCATACGAAGGCATATGATACTTACTTACTTACTTACTTAAGGTGGCGCTACAGACCGGCGTGGTACTGGGCCTCAACCAACAAGTCTCTCCAGCCAGCTCGATCTTTAGCCAGCTGCCTCCAGTTTCGCACGCCAAGTTGGTTGAGGTCCCCTTCCACTTGCGTGCGCCACCTGAGTCGCGGTCTTCCTCTACTGCGCTGACCCTCGGGTGTGGATTCGAAGATTTTCCGAGCTGGAGCATTGGTGTCCATCCGCTCTACATGACCCAGTCACCTCAGTCGTTGGACCTTCACTCTTCTGGCTAAGTCGATGTCGCTGTACAGCCCGTACAGTTCGTCGTTGTATCTCCTCCTCCACTCCCCGTCTATGCAGACGGGACCAAAAATCACCCGAAGAATTTTCCTCTCGAAGCAGCCAAGAGCAACCTCATCCGCTTTAGACAGAGTCCACGCCTCTGCGCCATAGAGCAGGACTGGGACGATTAAGGACTTATAGAGGGTCACCTTAGTTGTTCGAGAGAGGGCTTTGCTACTCAATTGCCTTATTAGCCCAAAGAAACAGCGATTGGCAAGAGTTATTCTTCGTTTAATCTCAGCGCCGGTGTCATTGTCTGAATTTATAGCGGAGCCTAGGTAGACAAAGTCCTTAACTACCTCAAAGTTATAGCTGTCTATAGTGACGTTCTGTTCGAGACGTCGGTGTTGGGAGTCCTTTCTTGTTGACAGCATATACTTCGTCTTGCCCTCATTGACCGCTAAACCCATCTTCGCCGCCTCCGTCTCGATACTCACAAACGCACCAGTGACATCACGCTGCGTTCTTCCGATTATGTCAATGTCATCGGCGTATCCGAGTAATTGGACGGACTTTTGAAAGATTGTGCCTCTGGTGTTGGCGCGTGAGTTTTGCACAACTCTTTCAAGAACGATGTTGAATAAGTCGCATGACAGCGCGTCGCCTTGTCTAAATCCTTTTCTGACATCAAAGGTCTCGGTGAGGTCTTGACCGACCTTGATGGAGCAGCGTGCATTTTCCATCGTCATCCTGCACAACCGGACGAGTTTGGCAGGGATGCCAAAACTAGACATGGCTCTGTATAGCTCGTCTCTATAGATGCTGTCATACGCGGCCTTAAAATCGATAAAGAGGTGGTGAGTATCGATTTGAAGTTCCTGGGTTTTTTCCAAGATCTGCCGCAGTGTGAATATTTGATCGATGGTGGACTTTCCTGGCCTGAAACCACACTGATATGGACCGATCAGGTTGTTGACGAACGGCTTCAGGCGTTCACACAACACGGCAGATAAGATCTTGTACGCGATGTTAAGAAGACTGATGCCTCTGTAGTTGGCGCAAGTCTCCTTTCTTGAGGATCGGGCAAACAATGCTGAGGTTCCATTCATCATATTTTACAGATGAGTTGGTGCATGCTCCTTACCAAGTCATCGCCTGCTGCTTTGAAAAGCTCGGCAGTTAGGCCGTCAGCTCCAGCAGCTTTGTTGGACTTAAGCTTCGAAATGGCTTTCTTCACCTCGTCCAGGTCGGGTGGACGGAATTGTTGGTATTCGTCATCCAGGTTGAATGGTTCATTCTGCCTGACAGCGGGATTTGATTCTTCGTCGCCGTTAAACAGTCTGCAGAAGTAGTTCTTCCATATCCTCAGCATCGACTGCGATTCTACTACGATGTTCCCTTGTTCATCCCTGCAGGCCTCGGTTCGGGCTCTGTAACCTTGACAGGTTCTTTTTACCCTTTGGTAAAACTTCCGAACCTCATTCCTGCTATAACATCCCTCTATCTCCTCGATCGCGCGCTTCTCATGCTCTTTCTTTTTCCTTCTGAAAAGCTTGTGTTCGTCTCTCCTCTTCTGCCCGTAGAGCTCGCGGGCAGCTCTGGTCTTTCTATGCAGCGCCGCTTTGTAAGCCTCTTGTTTCGCTGCATGTGCTTGCCGGCACTCGTCGTCAAACCAGGGATTTCGTTGTGGTGGCCGTGTGAAACCCAGCACATCAGAGGCGGCATCTCTGATCGCTTTTTGGCAATGTTGCCACTGGTCTTCAATACTTGATGCTGGCGGCATAGGACCTCTTGAGAGATTGAGAGAGACTCGAGCGGAAAAGGATTTGGTGATCTCTTGCGATTGCAGCCGTCCGACGTCAAATTTCCTCACAGTATTCCCTTGTCTTGGCGGTGTTCGGGATATCCGCAGTCGTACCTTGGCTACAACAAGGTAGTGGTCCGAGTCAATGTTGGCCCCTCGGAACGTTCGGACATCCATGATACTGGAGGAGTGCCTTGCGTCGATCGCAATGTGGTCAATCTGGTTGACGGTTGATTGATCAGGACATCTCCATGTTCCTTTGTGGATATCGAGATGTGGGAACCGCGTACTAGCTACGACAACGTGCGGAGGTGGTGTCGTGTAGGCTGTGCTTTCCGACAGTACTACCAAAGATGCCCTCTCTTCCTAGCTTTGCGTTAAAATCGCCTAGGACAATCTTAATGTCATAGCTAGGGCACTGCTCGTATGTCTTGTCCAAGAGCTCGTAGAACCTGTCTTTGGTGTCGTCGTCTTTCTCCTCTGTGGGGGCATGCGCGCATATCAGACTAATGTTGGCGAATTTAGCCTTGATGCGGATTGTCGTGAGGCGTTCGCTTACATACCTGAAGCTTAAGACTTCTTGCCTAAGTCTGCCTCCAACGACAAATCCACATCCAAATAAGCGCTGCTTTTGTTGCCGATAGCAATCGCCGTAATATATGTCGCAGTTTTCCATCCTCTTTTTGCCCGGCCCATCCCATCGCACTTCTTGAATGGCGGTAATGTCTGCTTTGCAGCAGTTTAGGGCCTCCGCTAATTGTTCGGCATATGATATGTCATGAAATGAAATCGCAAATGTTGTGCCCTATATGCCAGGTGTTCACACTAGGCATATCGCATTTTTCCAATCAAATGCAGCTTTGCGAAACTATTTCCTGTCAAAAATTTTAAATTTTAAAATAAACTGAAAATGTCGAAAGGAAAGTGGGCTGCTGTTGCTATTTTGGTGTTGGAAATAGACAACGAAGATGAAAGCCACGATTTTGCTAAAAATTTTATAGTTTGTTTCCATTAGTGTCAGCAGTGTTTAGAGAGTGGTTTGAATGGAATCGGATTTATTAGCATTTTGAAATTGCATATATACAGCCTGCAAGTTATATCAAACTTCCTTCCTCTGAGGCGGCGGATGGCCTGCCAGAACACTTTATTTCCATATCACAGTCAAATGTCTCGCCGAACACCTTCCAAGATTTTTTTTTTCTTATTCTCTCTGACGGCTTCTTGAAAGCCGGGTGTTTTAAACCACTTAGTGTGCAATTGGTATTCATGCGGAGCGCCTCAGTATACATCACAACGACTATTGCAGAAGTTGCAGGGATGAGGTGGAGATCGAATCTGTCCGACACCTGCTGTGTGAATGTCCTAATCTCGCCAGTAGAAGAAAGAGGACTCTTGGTAGTTACTTCTTCACGGAACTGGACGACTTGGGTGACATCGAGCTGAGGGACTTCCTGAGATTAATTTCCTTATCTGGCTAGTTTTAAATCAACGGTTCCCTTTCTCTTTACAGGCTACCAGAGTAAAATTGGAAGATGGGCACAATGGACCTTTTGCTGGTCTAAGTGAACAGTGACAATGGCACAAGGCACCCATTTACCTAACCTAACCTAACCGAAACCAATTAGTTCTCTTATCACCACCAGCCACAAATATCTCCTGCAGATGCAATGACTGTTGTTAAAAATCTTTCCCTACACTCGTAAGAAGAGTTGGAATTTGTTCAAAGCTTCCGGATACCTACCGTCCAAACTCCTATCTCATCGTTCTGCAAACTCTTCAACAATCTACATAGCTCTGTATTTCCTCATCACTATAACCCACAAAAATTTAAGACCAACGTACATCGGTGTCTCCTTCGTCTCTCCTCTAATTTTCCTAATACCCATCCTCTCTTTTAAGGCTAGTCATACTCCCTCTAGCGCGCGTAAATTATAAAAATAAAAAAAAAAAACCAAAAGAACAAACCAATTACAGCGACTGAATCGCTTTACACGGTAAAAATAAATGTCAAAACAACTGATTTTCTCGAATATGGCAGAATATGCAATGTTTTGTTTTCGTGCGGTGGCATATCGTTGGCATGCTGGCATATGCTGTCAAATTTTTATAAATTATATGCAAGAGTGTTCAGACGATATGCCGAAAATTGGCAAATTGTTTTGCAATTTGAGTGTGGCATATCATCGGCATATGGTTTGACAGCATATGCCGACTGTCCCAAAAAGGTGTTCAGACGATATGCCAGCAAAAATCGCATATGATGACGCAAAAATGACGTCAGATTGGCATATACTCCAGAATTTTAACCTGAAATTTGAAAGTGCATAAAAGGGTTTTTGAAATTCACTTCAGTTTTTTGGGTCCCATTTCTTGGGGATATAAACGAATTTCAGATTCAAACTTGCACTCAACGTATGCCTTTGAATAAGACCAACAAAATCTCATACATAAGTCATATTATGGCTTTTGATTCAAACCGACACATGTCATCCTTGTACTTGTTCCACAGTTCACGTGAATTCGATGGGAAGCATGTCGAAATAATGATAGCAAATAATGTGCGTATCTGACTTGGAGGTGCATAAACAATTGCTTATGCGATTCTCATGTCTCAATAAGTTTCGTTTTCAAGCAAATTTTGTTGTTGACATGCAGCATGAAATGTTGGGCACACTACACCATTGACAGTAGAGATGGTGTTGTATACGGATTTAAATTTTTTGTGATTTTCTTACTTTTCCAATGCGCGAAGAAACTTTTGGAGGCCAAGACGAACAAAACAAAAGAAATTCATCGGAAACAGTCAATCCGTTCTCGAGATATCACCAAAAGAGCCGTTCCAGACAAAATGTTTGAGGAAATGAATTTTCTACATAAATTTTTTTTTCGTGAAGTTTTCCGATGTTTTAATAGTTATTCTGCAGACAAGAAGCGGAGACAAATCCAACTAATCAAAGATCATTAATATCGGTCCAGCCGTTCTTGAGTTATAAATGGTGTAACTAACCCGACTTTGTTTT
The DNA here is from genome assembly GCA_917880715.2 of Matsumyia berberina. Lineage (NCBI taxonomy): Eukaryota > Metazoa > Arthropoda > Insecta > Diptera > Syrphidae > Matsumyia > Matsumyia berberina. The sequence continues at coordinate 95,918,835 of OU862870.1, forward strand.
ATATATACAGATATATGTACATATGTGTATATATGTATATACATATGCATTTATATATACATTTTTTTTAACGGACTATGAGGTTGGTGTTTGGGATGCTAAAGTAGAAAAATGGTATTACATTTTTTTGAAAGTCGCGTCAGAAGGACCTCTAGAATCTCTCAAAAACTTGACATGATGGAGCAGTTCTGAGGTCTGATTCGGAATCAGGGCATCCAAACCCTTCCGGTTTAGAAGGTCGGTTAAATTTTGCCGGCCTGTGATCATCAATATTTTTCTCACGGCCCGTTACCTATATTAAAAAAAAAACTAGAGCTGATAGAAAAAAATTATTAAAATAAAATAAATAAATAGCTGGCGAGACAGCGTGGGATGAGCCAAGACCTAACTTCTCGCATGCTTTCATGTTGTGCGTGTTTCATTTTTTCGCACGAATTGAAGGGATCTACAATTTATTGCTTACTCCAAACGGCCAATTGACAAGCTCTTTCACGGCGAATTGAGCTCTCTCAATGGTGGACATGGCTGACGTTTGAACCCACGCCGCCCGCACAGCAGTGAGCCACGGCGACCATTTGTAAATCGGAGCAGTGGTTATAAGCGTTCTAACTGACAGACAGACAGAGAAACGTTGCATTTTATGATATGTATATACATACATATGTAAGTATAACACGGAAAAAAAAGCACCAAAACTAATAAGACAGGACAGATTAGATGTATCCAAATTCCTAGACTAGATATGTCAAACAGTTGCGCTAAGGTGAACTTGAAGAGACACAACCCACAGCGCGTGGCTGCGCCCTCTATTGACAAAGTTCAGAACTAAAGTGCTCCTATTATGGTAAAATATAAAAGTTCTTTATTTCTTCTTTTCTCTTCTTAAAATTGTTGGCATACCTATCCCAGGGTATAGGTTTTGGCGGTACAAACAATTTTAAAAGAAAGTTGCGTGGACTGTGTGTCTGTCTAACTATCTGTCTGCTACTCAAATTTGTTTAGCCGGTTATGCGTGATTGAGTAAAAAACATCCAAACATCTTCACAAAATTTTACATTTATAATATTAGTAGAATTATTGAATTGAATTTTCTATAGCTGCCTTGGTAGTAGGATTAGGAATTATGAATAGGTATACAACAGAAGTGAGCAATAGCGGAGTTTTAACGGTTATGTATGTGTGCCGTGTTGAAGGGAAAAGTATATCAAGTAGGCCGGCGGCTGAAACGAAACAAGCAATTGTACAGGTTGTATGCGCACTTATTTTAAAAGAGAGAAAAGAGCGATGCTGCAGGTGTGGTAGGAATGTTTGTCTATTTTTTTAAGTTAAATTTGTTAAGCCGCATGGGCAGTATGTTTCAAACCCGCAAGAAAAAAAAAATTAAGTTCCACAGTTCATAAAGAGCTCATTGAATGGAAATAAAATAACATTGGGCGAGTTCAATATTCCGGGCAAATGGATTTATTTGCAGTCAAACGCATTGAACGACCAAAATCGACTAAGAATCTAGTCAACTTCAAATTTGAAATAACTGCCAAACTCATGTATTCACTTTCCGTTCTTAAATTGGAGTTGCTTTGTGAATTGTAATTGCATCAAAAATAATGAAACACGATTAGCTCTGGAAATGAAATCGTATGGAAGTAACATACACGCGTTTCAAATAAAAATATTAATAAGCATCTTAGATAGAATGGTACCATTTACATAGAACAAAGTGTTGATTACTTGTTAAAAATTCCGAAACAGTCTATTAACACAGAAGCAGGGAACTTGAACAAACATGCTCATAATATATTTTCAACACACATCGTGGAAAAAGAAATGTAAAATAGAACAAAATATAAATAAGTAAATTGAAAATACAAAGTTCAGCAAACGAATGCAAAATAATTTGAAATATCAGCTGATTTATGACATTTCTCAAACTGACTAACATTTCAGCAAGAATTTTTTGACTAAGAATCCAGTCCCCGACCTCAAAAAAAGTGACTAAATCCTTAGTCATTTTTCAGGCTGTCAGCCAATCAAAACTCGTAAATATGTAAACAAATCCATTTGCCCGGAATCTTGAACGCGACCATTTAAAGTTAACGGCCTCTAATTAAAATGACCCTAATCCGATTGTTACAAAAAACGGAAGTGTAATAATTGTAATATTTGTATTTTCAGATTGCGGTGTTAATACAACACAGTTTCCAGTTGTGATATCTCCTGCAACATTTACTAATAATTCAAACACATCAGAAAGCTTTCCAAACGTTCTGGAGAACATGGATGTACTCCGTCGACTAAGTGGCAAGCAACTTCAAAGTTATACTACCGCTCTTATTGCCACTGTTGCTGTTGGATGTTTTTTACTTGTTTTAAATGTTCTTATATTTGCGGGGATCTATCATCAGCGAGAAAAAAGGGCAAAGGATACCAAGAAAAAGGAACAACTTGAAGAAAATGAGATATTCATGAATGTAACACCAACAAAAAGTTTACTTAATACAACTTGCCTACAGACAACGTCGGGAAAAGTGTCTTTTGGTGAATACAATTGTTTTGAGCAGAAATCACCAATAACCGAAAAGGGCCGTCCAGTTGATAATAAGGAAGAAAAATTCATGAGAGAGAACAGTTGGATTCGTAGTACAAACACGATCGATCTTCTAAATATTAAATGTTCTAGTGACAATTTAAACGAAAATACCTGCACTGAATTGCCTTCTCATGAGATTGCTCTACTCCAGCCCGACAGTGAAGTGCATTCACTGGTGAAATCACATCCTATCCAAACACATGAATTGTCATATCAAGATATAGACGATTTTATCAAATCAAATAACGAAGATGAAGTCATGGACCATGATATTCCAGACCCGCCTCCTCCCCCGAAGTCTATTCAGCCAAATCAGGGGGGTATTCTTAGAATATCCGGATCAAACCAATTAAATTCCGCAAGCAAAAAACGTGTACATATTCAAGAAATTTCTGTATAGTATTTTAGTTATATATAAATTAAATATTTATATATGTGTACGTATATAATAATTTTTATTGTAATGTAATTTGCTTTTCATTCATAAATAACAAAAACGAACAATGGTTAACTGGTGCAAATTTATTTAAAATTCATTGATGATACCTATTGTGATTTTTATTAGTCAATGTGCACAAGAAACCACCACGTACTCTATAATTTCACCAAACACCATGACAGCGTATTTCGTATGGTATTACCGTAATTTCCCAAACATATTATTTCTAGTTTATAACCGGAAACCCTCCCGATCAAGAATGCCTTACCAAATCACCCATACACCATGCAAACTATTAGCTACGTAACCACAGGCCCGAATTTTTGATTCTTATAATAAAAATCACAAGTTTCTAATTATTAAAAATAAAAATCCCGAGACGATTTTTATTATATATGTAAATAAAAAGAATTAAAAAAAAAACTATTGCTTCTCATCCCTGTTTAAAAATCGAATCTGTTCGAAAACCTGTTAAAAAAAGAATCAACTTTTTTCCCGCACGGAAATTGTCAGAAATCCAATTAAATTTACAAGGATACCCGCTAACTTTATTTATTTTTCTATTCATTGTATTATTTATTAGGCAGTAGTAAGACACTGTTTCTCCAGTTTTCTTGTTAAATCGTGTGACATGACCAAAACGGATGTGAATGCAAATATGTAGATAAATCTGATAATTTTCTGGGTATGGCAAAAATATTAGGTTTTACTGAATTGGAGAACAAGAAGTTACTATGCGACTAGATGAGTATAACCATTATATACAGGGTTTTTCAATAAGAGCCCTACAAAAGTTTTTTCAAATAATAAAACAAAAATGGTTTTGGATATCAATGAAATTCTTTATTCCTGTGAAAGTACGTTCGATGCCATTATGTATGAAACTCGATTTCTTTTGCATGGCCACCACGGGCACGCTTGCAGAAGTCCAGACGCTGAACCCAATTTTCGACGGTCTTCAAGCATAAATCGGTCGATACTGCTGCAATTTCACGTTCGATATTCGTACGAAGTTCATCAATCGTCGCTGGCTTGTTGGCATAGACCATAGACTTGACGTAGCACCACAGGAAATAGTCTAACGGCGTCAAATCGCACGACCGAGGCGGCCAAGCGACTGGACCATTTCGTGAGATAACACGTTCTCCAAACTTGGTTTCCAATAAATTGATTGTGACATTCGCTGTGTGGCTTGTGGCGCCGTCCTGTTGGAACCACATGTCCTCCAAGTCCATATCATCCAATTGGGGCCAAAAATATTCGGTTATCATTGAACGGTAGCGATCCCCATTCACAGTAACGTGCCGGTCTTGATCATCACGGAAGAAGTACGGCCCAATGACGCCGCCGGCCCATAAACCACACCAAACCGTAATTTTTTCGGGATGCAATGATGACTCATGGAGTACGTGTGGATTGCTGCCTGACCAATACCGCATATTTTGTTTATTGACGAAGCCATCCAGCCAGAAATTATGACGACCATAAATTGGACGTAGCGCTCTTAACGTTGAGGCCACTGACTCCGAATTTCGGTAGTAAATTTTAATAATTTCGACTCGTTGTTGGCTCGTATATCTTTCCATCATGAAATGGCAAACCTTACTGAAGAGAAATGTCAAAAAACCGCAAGAAAAATATGGCGTCGTTTGCTGTTCCTGTCGCTCTACTTTTGTAGCGTCCCTATTGAAAAACCCTTTATAAATGAGAATCTGAGTTTTAGCTTCATCTAAGCTGTTAAGAGGTCTACTCAATAAGAATTGGACGTCGTCCTCGGTTTATATGTTGTATGTGTCGAATTGTGATAAGAGCTAAACCCACCGATTGCTCCTTGAGGACTTTTAGACTTGTATTTAGTTTGACAGACAGCAGTAGTTACAATTGCATTGAAAATATATTATAGTTAAAACGAGTTTATACTATGTATAGTTAAAAACGGTAATATGTAAGGGGACGATGGTTTTTTTTAACTTGACATTAGCCATTAGCACCTGTTATGTTCTGGCCAGAGCCAGAGGTGCTTTCGTCCCTTAGGCTAGGTTACGTTATGGGGGAAGTGGCCAATCCAATGGCTGAGCGTTCACGGGGGCCTACTGGTGTTGATTAGCTCTTTCATCTTCTGGTCGACGTTACCTTTCAGTACACCGATAGGGATGTTTATCAATGTGTGGGTGTTCTCCTTTTCCAAAGCTGATCCCTGCCGAGCAAGTTTGTCTGCTTTCTCGTTGCCCTGGAAGTCGTTGTGTCCGGGGACTTCGCAGATGTTGACCTGGTGGGTGACGCCTATTTTATTTAAGATTTTACAACAGTTAGTCACCGCTTTCGATTTGGTGCTGGCATTATCTAGGGCCTTGATAGCTGCTTGACTGTCGACGAGGATGGTGATCTTAGTTGGGTTTACTCATCATCATCTATTGTTCTTGATGCTATAACATTGGCTAACATTTCAGCTGGAAGACACTACAGTCATCCGGGAGTCTGTATGAATCGTTTATATTTAGCGAACTGCTGTAACCCCCTGCTTCAGTACCTTTCTCCATCTTGGAACCATCAGTGTAGATTTGGATAGCTTGCCCTCTCCCTTTAGGGTGTTGTCTTCCCAACCTTGTCAGCTGGGTATAAGGGTTGAGTAGTTTTTGTCGAAGTCTAAGTATGGTGTGATGTAGTCCGTTTTCCTTTCGAGATCACCATGTCTGTATAGGTGAAGTATCACCCTGTGACCGTAGGAGCTGTGCTTTCATGAACCAGACTCTCTTAGCTTGAATGCTGCTTTTGCCGCTGTGCTCTTTACGAAGTGGTCTAGTGGTAAATTCAACATAATTCCTAAACCTAATTGAGGTGTTGATCTCATAGCTCCTGTTACTCCTAGACAAGCTATTATCTGTACCTTTGAGAGGTTTGTGAGATACATATGTAGATACTTCTTAGTTAGGTAGATGGGTTGACGAGGGGAAAGAAGCCCCCAGCGCCACACTCAGGTCAGTAGAGCCCCATTGTGATGCCCATTTATTGGGAGGGGGAAGGTAGCCCTTGCTCGTGGAGCATTACCCAAAGCATTCTCCTATTGCCCCGGGCTTTCGAACCATTTTGAAGCCTTAATGAACCTCCAGATGTCCCCGATGGGTACACTCCTTAGTTCTTCAGTATCTTGGAAGAAGTGCCTTCCGAAGGATCTATTTCTGAGGTGGCAGAGATCTGGGCAGTGGTAGAGGAAGTGGGTTGTATCCTCATTAACTTTCTCGTCTCCACAACCCCTACAAAGGTCGTCTTCACTGAGCCTTAGCTTTTTCATATGATAACGCAGAGTATTATGACCTGTAATTACTCCTACAAGGATGGAGAGGGTTTTCCTGTCCCTCTGCATCAGTGTATTAGTTCTGCCACCATTGTATCTTGGCCATAATTTTGTAGTTATCTTACAGGAGTCCAAAGAACTCCATCTTTCATTCGCTTCCGCCAGAGTCTTGATCCCCGCTTCATGTTTGAGTTTACATGGCGGGATTTTCACTGATTGATCAGCTTGCTCCAGGTCTAGCGTAGATCCCTTCCTTGCCAATTCATCAGCCTTCTCATTCCCTGGTATGCCCTCATGTCCAGGGACCCAATATAATTTTACCTCATGCTGTGTGGCAAGAGCACTGAGCTCTTCGCGACAACACTTCACAAGCTTCGATTTTATTTCAGTCTCATTTGCAGCGGTTGTCACTGCTAGAACCTCCGCCTGGAAAACGCTGCTGTGGTTTGGGAGTCTGACTGATTTGAAGAGGCTAAGTTTGTCTGAGAATATACCTGCTCCCACGCCAATGTCCATTTTGGATCCATCAGTCTAGATGGCTTTGGTTCGCGGGTTTGGTATTGTTCCCCTTTTCCACTCTTCTCTGCTTGGGAATGAGCAAGAGAACGGTACTTTGAAGTCTAGATAGAGCACCATATAGTCCGTGGTTACTACATTGCCCATGTATTTGCTTAGAATCTGAGCATGCCCCGTCGTACTTGACCGCCAGCCATTCGTTTGGCTGATCCTCAGAGCGCTTCTGGCCGCAGATTCCTATATAAACAGGTCTAATGGAGGCAGGTTGAGAATAACCTCAAGTCCTGCTGTTGGCATGGTTCCCATGGCACTAGTAGCTCCTATGCATGCCAGTCTTTGTATTTTCGTAATGGCCTTGAGGTTGGTGGTTTTTGTAGCAGCTTGCAACGCTGCCATAGGTAAGTATAGGCCTCACAATAGCCGTATACATCCATAAGATGTTTTTAGGGCTTGGTCCCCAAGTCCTCCCGAATATTCTACTGCAAGAGTAGAAAGCTATCGTGGCCTTCCTAATTCTTTCGTTCAAGTTCTGTTTCCAGTTCAGCTTTTTATCGAGCACCAGTCCCAAGTATCTTGCACTGTCAGAGATCCTGAGGGGGATACCCCCAGCAGAAGGTATTTGTAATTGCGGTATCTTTCTCTTATTTGTGAACAGTACAAGCTCAGTTTTTTGGGGATTTACCGCCAATCCACATTTCTTGGTCCGTGTGTCCAACAATTTAAGGGCTCCTTCTATTTGCTCAATAAGAGTTGGAAGGAATTTGTCAGTCGCTAGAAGGACCACATCATCCGCATATGCTGTGACCTTAATTCCGCTGTTTTTGAACAGTTGCTTTCCATCATGCTATCGCGCCGTAGGTAAGTATAGGTCTGACGATCGCTGTGTATATCCAGTGCACCACGTGCGTCCGCATTCCCCACCGTTTACCGAAGGTTCTTTTGCATGAGTAGCCCTTACAAAGTGAGTTCGGTGTAGGACTAATGCTTACACCAGCAGCACAAAGCAACCTCGTATATTGCGATGTCCGTAATGACCGAGTATTTAGTGTTATGCACCGACTGAAGCTGCGACTGATGATGAAAAGAACAACTTTTACAGTCACCTAGGCGCCGTGTATATTGCCTGCAGGAGCCATACCGGCAGACTTCGGAAGCTGAAACAATCAGTAGCACTGTCCAGAGCAATGTTGATGACCACTGGAAAACTGTGATATGTTGATAAAAGGCCGAAAACCAGCAGTACATGACTATCAGCAGATACCTGTGGACAGATAGAAGGGTATATTTCACTTAAAGTTTGGATTGCTGCAGCTCTAGGAAAAGAGGAACCCAAACTAAGAGCTAATAAGTAGCCAAAGCTCTAAACTACACCAGGTAAAAAATTCAAACGGCTTCCTTTTTAGCCGCGATCAGAGTCCTCAAATGAAACAAAGCGGTGGCCATCGATAGCATCCACTCTATTTGAAGTCGCGCCAAGCAAATTGGATGAGATGCTTTGTCCATTTTTAAAAAATGCATGGGAGAACGAGCATTTCCCAGAAGAGTGGAAAAAGGGGCGAGCAGCCTTTCGCTCTGGATCTTCCTGCATCCATCACGTATTATAGAGTAATGGGCCGAGTAGAGGTCCCCGCTACATCTGCTTTTCATCGACTTCAAGAAAGCTTTTGATAGCGTGAATCAAGATTTTAGTTGGTCGGCCTTGCGCAGGAGAGGTATTCTAGAAACAAAGCATTGCTTTAATTAAGGCTAGGTATGAAGGTGCTACGTGTCGCGTTCTAATGGTAAGGTGTTAGAGAACTTTGAAGTCGATATACGTTACGACTGCATACTTTCATGATTGTTAATGACATTTCACTTAAAAAATCTGGACTACGCTAACGATGTTTGCCTTCTTTCACACAGCGTTATGAACTTACACCTGTAGCCGATTTTATCATCTGATGTTGTAATCACTATGGTATTAATAAATAAAATAAAGAGAAGCTAGGCCTTGACTCACTCTGAGCTTTCGCGCCAACTATTTATTTTTATTTATTTATTTTTTTTTTTATTATATAAAATTTTTATAATATAATGTTTTATAATAAGTCGACTTAAATAAGCACATAAATCATCACCAAACTGATCGAACTACTTCCAGTCTATTTACATAGGATCTTACTGTACTTCTGTAGTCTATATTAGAGTGTCAAAGACCCAATGCCAAGGCAGTTCGAAATAAGCGATTAAAGAGAGTTCTTCAACAGAACAGTTGTTTTGTTCCCTTTTTATCTTTGTTCCCGAGAAAGTTTCCTACACACCAAATGGCCTTTAGTTTGGAGACCGAGGTAAACAAAGTAGAGCTAAAGATAAATGCGTCCAAAACAAAAGCTATAGCGTCACAATTGGTTCCGCTCTTCGGTGAGATATCCCATCAAATCATCATTTGTCCTGTTGCTAGGAAAACCGTACATCCGTTCATTGAAGAGTTTTCGTGAGTCAAGATATTTCTACATTGATAGAAAAAAGAAACGTTAGTAGGTACAATGGATTAATAGATGAAGAGAGAACTAGATTCTTCCTATTCAGGAATAGGTCAGAGCAATCATATCAGCGCACGCATTCACGCCAAAGGCAAGTGTGACTCTGGTAGACACGATTAAGAAATGTCTAATGTCTAAACCTGCTTCTCTGACTAGCATTTGCATCGGGATCAGGATTTCTATCGGCAAGAGCAAGTAACCATCTCATTCAACTAGTGGAATACACCTGATATTGAGGGATGTGATAAATACAGAAATAACACGACAATGTCTCTTCCAGGCGTATATGCCTTATGAAGAAATGGATACTAACCTCATCATATGCAACAGGGGATCAGATCCCACATTTGTTACTAACAACAGGCAAGAGGTTCTCGATCTGACCTTAGCCACTAACTCTCCTAAGCTAAACATCAAAAACTGGATGGTATCTAGAGAGGCGTTTTTTTCAGACCACTGCTATATACAATTCGGTATTGATCTTAGACCTCCCCCCCCCCCAATCTGTCTTTAGAAATGTTAGGAAAACGGACTGGGATAAATATAGGAGAATTCTGGAGGGCGACCTCAATAACCATACCTTGTCTTAACCAAATTCGCTGCCTGATATTGATCGGGTGGTGGATTTGATAACAGAGACCATGAACAAGGCCCTATGCACAGCTTGCCCAGTAAGCAGACACAAGGGCAAGCCTCTCTGGTAGAACACTTCACTGAACGAGCTTCGTCACAAGGCCAGGAAGCTTTTTAACAAGGCAAAACGTTTTAGGCATCCAGATGACTGGAATCTTTATAAGAACGGTCTAAGGATATACAAGCCGGAGCTAGGGAAAGCACCAAGAAGCGCATGGCACCTCTTCTGTGAAAGCATATTCTTCACGGAATAGGAAAATCCTTTTCAAGTCTCAAACCATTCCTAGTTTCATTAAAAAAACGCAGGGTAACTGGACAATGTCCAGCGAGGAGACGTTAAAGTTACTACTGGAAGTGTAACAGTAGCGGACTCCCCAGTGGAAAGCCACAATTTAACCCAACTGCCGGTGCCAAATGAGGTTGTCACTACGCAAAAGATAAGTGCGCAGCTTCCACCCCTTTAAATCACCGGTGGCGGACGGGATAGTTCCAATAGAACTGCAGGAAGGTTTGTCCGTGCTGAATCCCCGGTTATCCCTAATATTCAAGAGCTGCTTAACCTTTGGTTACATACCTAGATCCTGGAAGAGGGCTAAAGTAGACTGCATACCGAAAGCCGGTAAGACCTCGCATACTTCCCCCAAAGCCTTCCGCCCGATCAGTTTATCGTCCTTTCTTCTGAAAACACTTGAGAGCCTGATTGATATAAGCATAAGATCTAACCTGGATGGCAGTCTCATATCGAAATCCCAACATGCATACTGCAGGGGGAAATCGGTGGAGACCGCGATCCATGCACTAGTGAACACCATTGAGAGTTATTTGCACAAAAGGGAATACACAATGGTATCCTTCCTCGATATTGAAGGAGCCTTCAACAACGTCAGAACAGAGGCAATTTCCACTGCACTCCGTAACCTGAAGGTTGACAACTGCCTCTGCTTCTAGATCGAGCACATGCTTAAAAGCAGGCTGATTCAGGCTAAGCTGGGGAGTTGTTCGATGAGCAGGACGGTCTGCAGAGGTACACCGCAAGATGGAGTACTATCACCACTGCTCTGGCTTACAGTAGTCAACGAACTGTTAATGATATTGGACAGGGAGGGACTTACTAAAACGGCATATGCTGATGATATTGCAATGGCAATCACTGGCAAATTCCTCCCTACAATAAGAGACCTCATGGAATCTGCCCTGAACATACTGGTAGGATGGACGAAGAAGGTCGGCCTCGGAGTTAATCCAACGAAAACTGAACTAGTCCTTTTCACAAGACGCTATAAGATTACGTATGTTACCCCTCCCAAACTAGAAGGCACGGAAATCCAATTTGTAGACCATGCCAGATACCTGAGGGTCATACTCGATAGGAAACTCAACTGCCTTATACTCCTGCCGGAAGGCTCTGGGCTCAAAATGGGGCCTGCAGCCTTAAGGAATCCACTGGATATATACGGTGTATTGGTCTGGTGGACAGCACTGGACAAAAAGACCAACAGTAGCCTGCTTGAAAAGGTACAAAGGGGATCATGCATCTGCATAACGGGTACTTTGAAAACAACCCCCACTGCTGCACTGGAGGTAATGCTCCATCTGCTTCCTGTTGACATATTTGGGAAGCTAATGGCAGTCAAAGCAGCATTAGGGCTCAGATAATCCTCCCAGCTGATCAGCACAGCAATGCGCCACTCTAGGATTCTTAACGGCAACAGTACCTATATTGACTTCAACGTCAGGTACAAGACTCGGATTCATATTCACGGATGGATCCAAGACAGCGGGTATGTGGGCTGGAGTCTTCTCCAATGCACCTGGCTTAGCCTGGCTTAGTTTCAAGCCGAAATTACGGCAGTCTGCGAAGCTGCGGCTTGTCTTTCAATTAGATTGCAGATAGGTGCAACGTAACCCTGTGCTGGATCCCAAGACACAGGGACGTTCCAGGCAACTGCAGAGCGGACGAGTTGGCAAAAGAAGGTGCGGGACGGCATCTCCCCGAAAACCTGGGGGGACCCTCTGCGCCTATCGCCAAGAAACTGGCCAAGAAACTGGCAAGCCACAGGTCGAACAACATCAGCACTTGTCTCCTGTCAAAACAAATCTGGCCTAACCTGGAGTTAAAGGCAGGCTGGCTTGATAGGCAGGCATGTACTTAGACTGGGGGTCCCTTCCAACGATTTCTGCAGAAGCTGTAGGGACGAGGAGGAAGAGGAAACCACGATCCACTTACTATGTACATGTCCTGCTCTTGCGACGCTTAGAAGAAGAACCCTTGGGGAATATTTCTATGATGATTTTGACGATCTCGCTGAACTCGGAGCCAGAAGATAAGAAACTTCATCTCTGTAACGAAATGGTTCAAATCTTAGGGTTAACACCGCTACGGTTGCCCACCTTCGTTGTAGTTATGCCACATTTTCTGGTTCCCTGGTGCCGGTAAGCCGGTTTTCTTCGTTGTGGTATCACAATGGGCCAATCTGGCCTAAGTGTGTCCCTGCCTGAGCGGGGACAGCCACCTAACCTAATCTCTTCCAGGTGGAGGTTACGTTTAGATTAACTTATAAAATAATAATTTTCAGTGTAAAATGTTGATAAGTCCACGGCGTTTAGAAAAAAAAATAAGAGTATCACTGATGTTGTGACAAGTAATCTTTTTAAATTGAAACCAAAAACCAAACAGAAGCATTTTTAAACGCTTTCCTCCAAATTTTAAAAATGTGATTTATCATCTTTTTTGCCATGTGGTCTTATGCAAAAATGTTAGGGGGGATGTCATATGGCTCAACAAAAATCAATTAACAAAACGTTAATAATGCATATCCCTTTAGGTTAAATACGTACATATACGCAAAACATTGATTAAAAAGAACACAATTTTGAATTAACAATTCCGTTCTAACTACATTCGCCTCCAATAACGTGTTAACAAAAATTAAATACATTTAATATCTTTGCGTTTGGGAAATATTAAGCTATGCGTCTTATCACATGTTGCTTAATACAATCACCTTACTCTGCTCCATACCAGCATTTTCTTTCTTAACTTGACGCAACTCTATAAAGCAAAGAGACACGTTCGATCATTTTTCAGTGTGTTTCAATTTTTAATGGTTTGAGTTAGCAGACTTTCCTCAAACTTTGCCGAAGTCAGTCTGAGTATTGTTCGCATTTGTACAAGACATCTTTTCCGTCTGTATAGCAATCGGTATTGAGTTTTACAAGTAAATGAATCGGATCTGAGTTTGGTGTACGTTTTTTAAGCTGTGTTTTGAGCAAGTTGTCCATAAAAATAGCAATCGGTAGGCTATAACTAATTTTTATAATAAAGTTGTAAAAAATATGTAGATACGTATGCATATCTTACCATACCTACAGTATGAACAACACATTTTAATGCAATTAATTTTAGTTTTTTTTTTTTTTTTGAAGTGTAAAACTCTTCTATAGTACGTGCTTTAAATTAATGAGTTATAAATTAGCTTGATTACAGGGAGTGCAGAAAATCAGTTTATAGATTTTTTAACTAGCTGTTGCTCCAAAAATGTGAAAATGAATCTGTTTTACATAAAATTAAAATATTTCGATTGTTAATAAAACTACATCGTTTTCAAGGTGTCCCATATAAATATGTAATTTTTATTGATTTAAAATCGAAGTTGCGTCCAGACTAAGGAAGTTACCTCTTAGGCAACATAAAACACCCAGCTATCGCTGGTAATGTAGGTTAGATCAATCTATCGCGTCGGCTTCTATTCCTTTATCGATCTGAAGTATGAAAATAATTTCGGATAATGCCATTAGCCATAATAATCAATCAGATTAATCAGATAATAAGTACAACGTATTAAGTTTGTTAATAACGCCAAAACATGAAATTATCACAACCGTGTTTATTGTTCAGATAACAAAGTCGAAAGCAACGTTAAATCTGTTCGTAAGAAGGCATACAGATGTTATCGGCTGTTCACTTTATCAATCGATAATCCAAAATGCTTCCTTCGACATCGCCAGCAATAAATAACATCAATTTGCCTTTTTAATTGCCAACGTCATATGTTCTGAAAATAACAGTTGATAATAATAGCAGTAATCTAAAATCACATGGAATTTGAAGCGCCGCCGCCAGCGGAAAATTTAACTGATATGTACGTTTGCAAACTACATACATACAGACAAGTTCAATTTAAATATTGCAGTGTTTTTTCGTTAAAAATTTTCCGCCAGTCTTTTCCCACTTCCAAATCGGTAAAAGATAAACAGACTGTCTTTTAAAGATTTACGAGTTGACAAATCTTGCTTTAAACAACTTTATAGCATCTTATTTTAGTTTACTGCCTTATTGTTTGAACAAATTTAATCTGCAATTTTTTTTTTTTTTTTGTGTCTACGGTTTAACACCAGATTGGTTAATTTGACCTCAATGGTATTACTATATGTAGCTTAGCAGTTCTAGCATTGATAAGTCACAAAGGTAGTATTCCAAATGTGACACAACACAAATACTTTTTAAATGAAAACACAAATTGAATGCTAATTAATAACTCTATGTTGCTTTCACGTGACGTTGGATCGTGTTTTAAATATTTTGTCAAACTATTGACAATACAAGTACAGACAAATTCACCACCCCGTGACATTCTCTGTGCTAATTTAATTACAAACACCTTTCCACATTTTTATCTCTTGTAAGTGCTGCAACACAAGGTAGATTGTGTTAAGAATCAATTATTGCTGTTTACTCAATTCACATGCAATCCGGACGTTAAATAAATGTTGTCAAATGTGAAAATAAAATAAATTTTTTTTATTTATTTTCTTTATTTCGGAACAAAGTCGACACAATGACCGAAAACGGGTCACCACCTACAGTCAATTTAAACAATACTTCTGCAGGACCCAGTGCTCCAAATGTATCGGTGACTGAAGTTTCATCAATGCCAATGCCAATTTATGGCGGAGCAAATAATAAGAACAACATCATAGTAAACGAACCAAAGAGAAAAGTTAGTATTGCATCGGATCCCGTTTCGGAGTCAAGGCATAGTTACGACAACCCCGTGTTTGATACGAACCCGAGAAGAAAAATTTCACAGGTAAGAATTTAAAACAATTATAAAAGGGTTTAAGAGTTAGTCCGGAATGAAATCAAATTTCTTAGGCATTTTATTGAACGAAAATTTAAAATGTTGACCTGCATACACACTGGTATGAAACTTTAATTGACATAACCAAAACCATCGGAATAAATACAATCAGAGTTATCAGGCATATGTTACAGTTAAAGTGCGCAAAACAGTTAATATGCAGATTACCTAGATAATCTCGAATTACCTTGGTAATCTGCAGTATAACTAGGTAATCTGCAGATTAACGACCGAGCATTCTTAATGTGAAAAAATAAGTTCTATGTTTAAATAAAAGCATTAAGGATGATGGAAAATGTTTAGAAAAAAGGCCTCCTTTTCGTTTTCGATAAAAGTCTAGTAAGTTAGTGAAGTACAAGCCGCGTAGCGCCCCCACTTGCATATCCGGTGTATCAGTCGAAGAGAATGAAAAGACTAGTGGGTGATAGCCTGATCATCACCTGTCTTGCTAAGAACCATAGCGCTCTTCAATATTTGTTGGCACTTTAGCGGCTTAGAATACGTTAATATGCAGATGAGCTAGTTTAAGTGCAGATACATACTCACCGTTATTCCGTAACGCGCTTATCCGAAATGACAATTGTTGTTTCTTGAGTTGTGTCCCATAATTTAAACGCCTCGTCCGCAGTTTTATTTACATTCCACACTGACAATGACAGCTATTTGTCGATTTGTAAATTTTTTAATTGAAATTCATAAATGAAATATTTCTTTACATTAG
This sequence comes from Matsumyia berberina, assembly GCA_917880715.2. Classification (NCBI taxonomy): domain Eukaryota; kingdom Metazoa; phylum Arthropoda; class Insecta; order Diptera; family Syrphidae; genus Matsumyia; species Matsumyia berberina. The sequence goes on from OU862870.1 coordinate 95,934,689, forward strand.
CTGCACCAAAGTTTAAAATTGCTTTTGGTTCGTTAGTTTTACCCTTTCAATGAAAATAATTTAGTTTAGTTGCCAAAATAAATAAAACCCAGTAAAAAATTATACTTTCAGCTGATTTGTACTACTCGGCGGTCACGAATACATCCACGACAAATACAGTGAGGTTTTTCATTTGACGTTTTGTAGCAAGCCTACACATATGAAAAAAAAAATTGAATTACCTGTGCATTACTGTTTTATATATGTATGTACAATTTACATATATAGGAATTATTATCTGACTACTAATAGTTTGTTTGTATTATATGTTTATACTCTGCCCCACAAAAATTGTCAGTACAGATAAGATAGGACCTTTGCCTCTTACTCTTGTTGCAATAGCTTACATAAATCGGTCACTCTTTAAAGCTCTTTTAGGATTAAAATAGCATGCATGACAATTGACAAATAACCGCAACTCGGAGAGTAATACCCGTAGCGTTACCATCTGCTGATTTAATAACAAACCAATTTTTTTCGGCGAAATAAAAATAATTGTTTACAAAATGGACCCCGACTCGATTTTGATGAAGTTTTAATATGTTGTAGACGCCATTTCTTTCAAGTATTTTGATGTATAAATGTAGAGCGCGGAAACGGTTTCTCCAGAAACACAAAAAAATTTAAAAAAACCAAAACAAGGGGCAACACCCTCACATACCTAAATTAATTTATTTGTCCTCAAAGGCACAAAATCCCAAAGCTCTTTGACAGAAACCACAGAAAGAGTTGTTACGATTTCATAATGGCAACTCTGTTTTGATGTTCATATTTTCAATAGACACAGCGAGGGTTGATGGCGACCACACGATCATTCTGCCCTCGGCTGTGGGATCCTGATTCTAGTGGGATGCGAATTTGAGGAAAATTATAAAACAAAACCTTTGTAAGTCAGTGGTTTAGTTCGTATTTCAGTGGCAATTTCTATAATTGAGTGCCATGAAAACATGTACAGGCACCAGTGTTTGAAAGAAAGCTTCCGAAAAAGGCCTGCACTGACAATTTTGTGGGACAGAGTATACATAGTTTTTTTTTTTTTTTTTACGAAGGTAGGTGAAAATCTTTCATGAGACACCATGAGGATCTACCGCACGTGCCCATGGTAGTGTGAGATTCTTACTCACTAAAAACACCTCCCCTTTTCGTGTTGACTACGACTAAGTACAAAAAAGCCTTATCAAGTAGTTTAACTTTCGACAATAAAATTCGCGTTGTGTAGGTAGCTTTCCAATAAAATCACCTACTAATACCGTCATTACAAGCGGCTATTCCTTATTGCACTAAATCGAACGGTTTCGTTCTTTGTAGTCGGCGCACAAGGTTTGTCACGTCCAGAATTTGGAGTACGGCGTTATTACAATGTCCATGAAGGCGAACACGGAGTTTGCGTGCAAAATTTGTTATTTCATCTTCGACGGTAGCTAAACCGAGGTCTCTATGGATATCGTCGTTTCTAATGTACCACGGCGCATTAACGATTGTTCTAAGCACCTTATTTTGAAAGGTTTGTAAAATGTTTCTATTGCTGGTTTTGGTTGTATACCATACGTCCATACAGGTTTTAAGACTGGCTTATATAAGAGCAATTTGTTATACATGCTTAATTTGGAATATCTTCCAAGCAGCCAATACATTTCTCTAAATCTAATTTCGCGCTCGTCGCGTTTCTTTTTAACGTCCGACTTCCATTTGAGTTTCGCATCTAGTGTCATTCCTAGATATTTTGCTTCGTTTGCATACGGTATTTGTACCGAGTTAATGAAAACGGGTAAGTTGTTTATTTTCTGATTAGTAAAGTTAACATGCGTAGATTTGGTTTCGTTGAGAACAATGCGCCAAACCTTTGGCCACTCGCAAATTGTATCCAAAGCTCGGTGAAGCTTCACAGTTCTGTTGCCAGAATAGCCGTATCGTCCGCGAATGTAGCAACAACGGTGCCTTCTTCTTGCGGTATATCTCGAGTATAGAGCAAGAACAAGACTGGACCAAGAACACTTCCTTGTGGAACACCGGCAGCGATTTCCTTGAATTCCGAGTATTCGGCTCCGTGCTTGACACGGAAAAGTCTGTTCTCCAAGTACGACTCTAAGATCTTGTACAGCTCTTCCGGAAGTACCTGTCTTAGTTTATAATTCAAGCCTTCGTGCCACACCTTGTCAAAGGCTTGGGAAACGTCAAGAAAAGCACTAGAACATGTATACATAGTGACTATGATTTTTTTTAATGAAGTATTAACTTGTATTTTTTACTACTATTCATGAGAATATCCACTATTTTAATTTTTTTAAATTAAGCAGCAGTTACAGAAAATGCAAGCTTTTTAAATCACGCACGAAATCAACTTTTTGCGGCGGTGTTAAGTAGAGGAAATTTGGTTATAAATAAACGGCTGACTGATGAGTCTAGGTACTTCCCGTTGATCACGGTCGATTAAATTCAACCGTGTTGCATGAGTTGAATCTTGTGATTGTTTTCTTTATCTATTTTAAGTATTTATGTTCTAGTAGACCATCCGCCGTCTCAGAGGAAGGAAGTTTAATATCATCGAAGGAGTCAAATCCAAAGATGGTGTACTTTTTCCGATGAAAAGAACATCTTACGCAGATGCGGCGAGCACTTTTCGGAGCTGCTCAATCCCGAACAGGGCACTGAAGATGTCAGACTCATGGTTTTGAGTAGGGCGAAAAATAGTCCCACCATAGAGGAGTTGACTTTGGCAAATCTGCTGGTGTGGATGGGTAAAGAGGGATTGGAATGGCTCTCTCGTCTCATTAAAGTGGCCTGGGAATGCGGTGAAACACCTAGCAGGTGGAGAAGTTTAAGTATCTCGGGGTCTTATTCACGAGTGATGGTAGGAGCAATACTCAGTTATCCTGTAGGATTGGTCAGGCTGGAGGAATTTTGAGACAGCTTGGTCAATCTGTTATCAGGAGGCCTGAACTTGGCATCGGAGCTAAGTTGTCGGTCTTTAATTCAGTTTTTGTTCCGACCGTCACCTATGATCATGAAGTTTGGGTAATGACCGAAGGAATAAGATCGCGGATACAAGCTGCCGAAATGAGATTTCTTCGTTATATTGCTGGGGTGACTCGACGAGATCGGGTTAGGAACACCAGAATACGCGAGGCACTCAATGTCGAGCAGCTACTTCTTCGAACGGAGAAATCCATACTTCGATGGTTTGGGCACGTCAAACGCATGTCCCCAACTCGGTTTCCAAGACGTGCCATGGAATCCGTGCCATCGGGTAGGCGTCCCCTGGGCAGGCCTAGGATGAGATGGCTGGACCAAGTCCGAAATCTCACCTCTACCCGTATGGGGATTGCCCCTGATGAGTTAGAGTCGATGGCGGAAGATCGGCCAATGTGGAGAGTCCACTTGAGCTCCCTAAACCCGCGACCCTCATAGTGGATAAGCGGGCCATTGGAAGATGATGATGATGAAATTATTTTCTGTGCGATCTATGCGAATTATTTGTTCCATTCCTTAGTGCGACGTATTCTCATTTCCCAAATGGTGAATAAAATAGATCTGATCCGATCAAGGAAAACTAATAAACAAATATGTACATATGTATCATATGCATTTGTATGAACGTGGAATACGTATTTGGGGGCATGCTGCCTCAGCTTCGCACCTAACCCCAGCAGGGGGGTTTCAGGGGGGCAGTATACCCCACCACAGATATTTCGCAGTTTGTTATACAAATGCTGTTCATGCTGTTTGCATGGAGTTAAAGAAACTTTGCATATACCAAACTTTGCACCTACTCCAAATCCTACAGTGATCCCCAGCAAGGGATTGAGGTTTGGGGTAAATGCCTTTCATTCAAACACGTTTTCGTGTTAAGCAATTTCCCACTGCCACTTTTCGAATGTGAAGTAATTTTCCAATTGTGATGGAGTATATTCACAGGTGGAGTAAATTTGAGTGGAGTTATTTCCCTGCACCTATAGTATCTACCCGGGTAGGTAAAAAATATTCCATACATTTTTATTGAAAAAAAATGTGCGTATGCACAAATGAGCGTATGCAAATTTTTTTTATATTATGAGCCCATCTATTAAAGACCAAATTTTGTAGGTTTTCCAACAAAAAAGCCGAAGATTTTTATCATTAAAGGAACTCCAAAGATCCTACCAAAAAAGCTGGTACATGCACTCCGATTACTGATAACTTCCTTTGGATGGGTGTCAACCAACAAATAATAAGAGAGCTTTGGAAACAAAACTGTTTTCTTCTTGTTTGTTCTGACAACCAGTTTACAAGAGCCATTCGCCAGTCTGGAAAAAAGCAGCACCGATAAGAGATGTTTTCGAGATCATCAACTCGAATCTAAGAGGACATTTAAGGGCTGATGAGACATTACTGTGGACGAGTAGTTGTTTGGATATAGAAGCCGCACTAAGTTCATTCAATATATGTCATCAAAACCAGCAAAATATGGTATAAAAATCTGATGGGCCTGGGAATTGTGTGAGCGGATTGTGAACGACCTAGTTGCTCCCTACAAAAATACCGATGATTTCCTTCATACAATCTATATTAGGAAAAGTAGTTATTTTTCACATGGATTCTTATATCTAAACCGATAGATACTATTAACTTACGTACATTATAAAACAAACAAGAAGAAAAGATGTGAAGAACTGCTCTAAATGCATTTCTTTTTACATTTTCTGCAATAAATCGAAATTTGATAACTGAGTCGGAAGCGTTTCCAGATTTGACGTAAAAACCCGCTTAGTTATTAGCAAATGAAAATCGAATTATCTACCCGGGATTATGAATGCGAAGATCAAAGTGTCTTATGGAGCTAATTGCGGAAATAACAAACTTTGTGTATGTATTCCTTCGAACTTTTTTTTAAAAATGGAAGGGCTTTACAGTTTTTATTGTCAAGTCGAAGTTCAAATTAAGAAGCTTCTCATGACAAATTATAGGTAAGCATCTAAATATACTCGAAGGCACATGATTTCTTGCCGGAAGAGTTTTAAGGGGCCCTTACTGCAGTCAATATTATTTTGCGTCTTGTCATATCTCTTCTATTCTTCAAGTTCTGTTGGATATTGTCTGCAACCCTATTAATTAAATCGTCACCAAGTCTGTTTTGACTTCATGCTACTAAGTTTCCAGGCAACATAGACAAACGGTTTACTTAAAATCTTTGCTAATAAATGTGCTAAGTAACAAAATAAATGTTGGTCAGATTAGTTTAGGCATTCTAAAGTTATTAGCGCAAATGTTCAAATCGAATTCAAATTTCTTTGTTTTAAAATCCAAAATACCGGCTTAGGAGCCAACCGAGGCACTTAAATACATACATACTACAATCATACTTTTATATTCATATTAGCTTAGTCTTGTCTAGACAAACTCATCGATATACTCAGCTTTACCTCAACATGGGAGTTTCAATTCAAGAGCATTCAAACAGAAAGCAGGTGTTTTAGATAATATGTATGAACATGTTAACATATAAGATAATTTGTAATACACATAATATTTTAACACTTGGTTACTTATCATATTGCATTAGCATTTTGAAGTGCGGTCCGTTCGATTAATACATTTTGTATAAATTATATTTTTGTGGTTTTGTCATATGTAGTTCAAAAATTACTGCGAAGTTTGACTTTTTTTTTGGTTAAATGTATGTTTTGATTGTTTTATGAAGCGTAATTTACCGGCATTTAGTTGTTAATAATTTAGCAAATACCCATATAGGGGATATTAACTTGTGTAAAGTGTGACCAGCATAAAATGTACATAATTAGTTTTTGAAATGAATAATTGCGAAAAGCTAGGCCTTGACTCATACCGAGCTGTCGCGTCAGGTATTTATTTATTATTTATTATTATTTATCAATAAAAATAATTTTTATTTATTCAACTGAATATAAAAGCACAAATGCATGTTATTTAAATGTATATATTTTATATACTGAGGAGTACCATCGCCCGAAGGGTATTTACTACTAATTATTATCGCGTATTAAAACATAACATTTTCCGTTTTAGTATTAAGCCCCTTATGGTTATTTATAATCCTGGATATTAGTAGCCAGTGAAGCCTGAATCCTTCTATATATAGTTGAGATCAAGGAACCGACTTGGCCATATTAGAATGGCGACTCACCAATTTATCCTGTTGCAATATGGTCGCCGTGGGTCGGTGGTTAGTGCGTTGGACTGCTGACCGAGCGGCGTGGGTTCAAGCCCCAGCACTACCTCTCGTCGGGGAATGACAAGCCTCCGGGAGTATAATCTGTCCTGAAAGAGCTTCTCACTTCGCCGTTCGAAGTCGGCAATAAACTATAGGTCCCTTCCATTTGTGCGAAATATGTAACACGCACTACAAATCTGCCAAAATAAGCTCCTTAAAATGATCCTGCAACTTCCATGGCACTTTTCCACCAACGAACTTCATAGCACCACTAAAATCGATATTATTTCTGAAAGAATATTGAAGTTAAATCAAAAATACGACACTGCGTGTGGAATGTCAAATAATATACTAGTAAGTAGATTACTATACTCTGTCCCACAAAAATTGTCAGTACAGACCTTATGGGGGAGCTTTTTTTCAAACACTGGTACCGGTAGATGTTTTCCGGACACTCTATGAGATAAATTGCCACTGAAATACAAACCAAACCACTGACTTACACAGATTTTGTTTGTGTAATTCTCCCAAAATTCGAGCACATCCCACCATAACCAATCTGCCACACAGCTGAGGGCAGAATGATCATGTTGTCGTCATCAACTCTCGCTGTGTGTGCTGAAAATATGTACATCGAAACAGAGTTACCGTTATCCAGTCAACGCAAATCGTTGCAGCTTTTTCTGTGGATTTTGTCAAAGAGCTTTGAAATTTTGTGCTTTTGAGAACCAATAAATGAATTTGAGAATGTGAGGTTGTTGCCGCTTAATTTTTGGTTTTTTTCATTTTCTTGTTGTTCTGGGAAACCTGTTAAAATGCGGTTAAATTTTTTTTCAGTTTTTGTGCTTTGTACTGAAGGTTTATTCGCGCGGTATTTTGAAACATTCAGTCACAGCTCTATAAGTGATCATATTTATTAGATTAAATGCGTTATAGTGATATTGTGACACATCAAAATACTTGAAAAAATGCCTTACAAAATATTAAAATTTCACCGATATAGAGTCGGTGTTCATTTTGTAAACAATTATTTCTTTTTTCATCAACAAATTGTTTTGTTTTTAAATCAGCAGATGGTAACCATACGGTTGTTACTCTCCGATTTCTGGCGATTTGTCATGCATACTACGGTAACCCTGAAAGAGCTTTAAAAAGTGACAGATTTATGTAAGCTCTTGGAACCAGAGTGAGAGGCAAACGTCCTATCTTCCCTGTACTGACAATTTTTGTGGGACAGAGTAAAGTCGATTAGCATATAAATATTTTCCTAGTCATAGACTATAAGCTCAAAACCAAAAATCCCTTAAATAGGAGGTTTTAGTGACCCTTTCTCCCCAAATTTTCTCAGCAATAAGATAACTTAATATCATCTCTGTGTAAACCCAGCAATAACAAATAGTGATGTGGCATCCGGGACTGAATCATTCAATTGAAGCGCTTCAGTAAAAAGAAGGAATCAGTCACTTCAGTTCATTCCTACACTTCTTTCGCTTCCTTTTGCTTCTCTTTCCCATGTAATTCAATTCATCTCTACACTTCAGTTCATTCCTACGCTTCAATTTATTCCTACACTTCTTTCGCCTCTTTTTGCTTCTCCTTCCCATATATTGTAGTTCAATTCATCCAAACGCTTCAGTTCATTGTCACACTTCTTTCGCTTCTCTCTTTTTTTCCGTCAAAAAAAGAACGCTTCAGTGAACGGTTCTTTCAAATGTAGGAGAGTGAATGAAGTGCTTCAGTGAAATTAACTGTTTTCCCCACCTCTAATAACAAATAAATTCATATATTGTAAATTGAATGGTCAATAAAGTTATAGATGATGAAATTCACGTGATTTTAAAGTAAGAGCCGTCTTAGAGCAGGGAAATTTTAAATTACAACAACAATTCGTCTTATTCACCCGTGCCTAACTCGGTTAGAGCCGTTCAAAACGAGTAAGAGCCGAGTTTTCAGAGTTCGCTCTTGAGTCGAAAAAGACCACCAAGTCATTTAGAGATTTTTCGTTAAGGTCGTTGCTCTAGCGTTTTCATCATTCAGAAAATGAATGTTGCCACGCATTAATCTGGATTAATATTACGACGTAGACTTCTCTTCACATGCACAGATAAATCTACGGCGGACTGGCTTAAGGCAAAACTGCCCTGTGGGGGAATTTCCTGGTAAAGATATGCCAATTCAACGCATTGTGGGCCTCATCAAACGCCAGAACAATGGACTACGAATAGATGACTGGAAAGTGCTTAACAGAGTATTAGAGTCATGGAGCTCACCATAGCCCTTAATCCTATGCTAGCTTCACAGCTAGAGAAGAGAAAATGTGAGATCAGATATGGCCTCGGTTTCGTCCACCTTACGCTAAAGCAGAGTGGGAGGCCTTAAGGTCAACAATCACCAGCACGACCGAAAATGCAAAGAACTCTGAGGGTAAGCAGGAGCAAACCAACGACACTACGACGCTGCGCCTATTCAGTGCCCCAGTATCAGCACTGTAATGCCAAAAAGGGGTGACATACAGAAATCCGCCGACAACACCGCAAATAAGTACTTAACCAGGCTGGTTTTCACTCACTTGCGAAACTATTACCTCTGCAAATTTGCGCGTTTGCAATTTAGAGTGTCGTTGGCCGAGCGCAATGCACGAGCAAACCATTTTTCGCAATTCAAACATATGCTATCGGTTTGAAGATGAACATTATGGCAATTTTCTTTTTGTGAACGCTTCACTTTGTTTATGGGCACGGACATGCACAAAACAAAAGGTTTAATTTCATTGATAGCAGAGAGAACGTCCTATCAGTGTACACACATAAATCATAATCTTAAGCAATAAGTTCTGTAATTCAACCTTCTCGTATGTAACTATATACATCCTGTCGACTAACGGTCGAAGACATTCTACACATACACTTTTCCGTGAAAATCTCAAGTGAAATATGAACCGCTTGTATGGGCCAATCGGAGACGAAACGTCCTTGAGAATCTCCGTGTTAGGCATGAATTTTGGCATTGGGTGTGAGAGACGACAGTTGTAGAAGAACCATCAACCAGTTTTGTATAAAATAAAGTAAACAGAAAATTTAAATTTATTTTTATATATCTAATGAAACACGAAAATAAAAATGAGACTGGCTCTAATCAATTGTCAAATCGCTGTCAAAACGAAAATTTCCCTTGGATATTTTTAGAGTGGCTCTGGAGGCTAGATAGTCGACTTTAGAGCATAACTCTAATTTGCGTCAATAAATCAACATTTTAGAACGCGTTCTACATGTCGACTCTATGCTAGAGCAAGTCCTAACTCTAAACTGGCTTAGAGCTAATCTAGGCCATTTGAATTGAATAAAGGACTCTTTCTATGTTTAAATATTGTCAAGTTAAAGTCATTGTATGTACAATATGAATTTTCGAGAAATAAAAATGTATCTATGTATATATGTATGTTATGTTATAGATGTTGTAAATAACGTACATACATACACAAATATATATTCAAAAAAAATATTGCACATGTTCCGGTTAAAACAAACTTAATTACAATGTAATGTCACGTAGCAACATTTCTACGCAAGACATCAATGATCATCGAGTAAACAACGAAGAGTTATACAAAACAGTAAAATCTAAGTTAACTTCAGATTGAAGCTATACATACTCATAATAGACGATTTAGATGGAATCATTTATTGTGACGTCTTTTTTTATAATCCACTCGCGCTTCAAGGGGTTATGAATACCCTTATGATGTTTTTCACACAGCGCGAGCGAGGTATACCACCTTCATAGCGGCAATTCATCCAATTAAATAGCACGTTTAACAGAAAGACTTATCAGTCAACGTTTCGCATGACCTCATATGAACCGTGACATCACAAAATGGCACGTACTTGTTGATTTTGCCAACAAAATAGAGTCCATCGCTATCTTAAAAACATACCATAGCGTATTGAAATTCCTATCGAACATTTTAAGCATGTTTAAGTCGAAGTCATAAAATTACCGATACTGTTTTAACCGCTTTACACGACGAGAATGGGAGGTCAATCAATTGTAACTGCTGATATAATATATGTATGTATGTATGTCGTCGTGGGTGCTTGTCTGTCCAATGGGTCAATGCGATGTTGGCACTTCAAACGATCAATCGTGACAAAAGATATAGTTTGAATACAAATATTGCACACTCCAATTCTTTGCAATTCGAACAAGCTTAAAAAAATATTTAGGCAAAAGCTGCCACTGAGATATTTTAAACAGACACACTACAATGGCAATGGTTAAAGCTGATAACTTATTTGGTTGAACCACATTTGCGTGGTGTCATAGTCACCGATTTCATTTTTAAATTCAAAAAGCATTTGCACTTGCCTCAAAAAGAGTAACAACCCAATGGTGGCTGTGGTGCATAATAGCAATAGAAGTACAGTTGACCTTTTAACGTAACACGTTTTCGTACGTATTTTTTATATTAACTTTTTTGACTCTTTTTTTCTACTAAATTTTTGTATTATGGAACTGTTCGATTCATAAGGTTAGGTTAGGTTAGCGGGCCGATGAAGACGATAACATCCTCTTAATCTTACTTAGGTTTATGTAGACCCGTCGTGATACCCATGTGTTTACCAGCGTAATTTTATATGCCTGATGAAAGCCACCCGGCTCTCCTTGCGAACTTGAGTAGATCCGACAGTGAACCATCGAATAACTCCTCGATGTTATCGAAAAGGTATCTGCCCAGTGTTCTTTTCCTAATATTGCAGAGGCTTGGGCAACGACAGATGAAGTGGGTAGTGTCCTCATGCACCTCCTCGTCTCCGCATCCTATGCCAGGGTCTTACCCGGTCAGGTCCTTTGCATCTTTGCTTCTTTGCATAATACCTAAGCATATTTTGGCCTGTAATTATACCTACTCTTGTTATATTCCGGCCATAACTTTCTGGAGACTTCGCAGGTGGTTAATGTTTTTCACCTGTTATTCGCCTCGGTTAAGGATCTTAGCCTTATTATTTCCTTCAGATGACAAAGTGGGGGTTTAGTTGTACCATCCGCTAGGTCTGGTTTCAGGGCTGATCCCTTTCTAGCCAGTTCGTCAGCAGTCTCGTTTTCTGACACACCACTGTGTCCAGGGACCCAGCAGAGTTTTACATTATGCTGCGTGCCAAGAACCCTTAGCTCTTCGCGACAGCACTTTACAAGCCTAGATGTGATGAGGGTAGCAGTTAGTGCTTTTATAGCCGCCTGGCTGTCTATGAAGATCGTGATATCCTCCCGTAATACCGTGGCCATTGACGCCAATCGGGCAGCTCTGGTCACTGCTAGAACCTCTGCCTGGAAAACATTGCCTATGTCCATCTTGGAGCCATCCGTGAAGATGGATTTTGTCTCACTAGGAATTTCTTTGTTCTCCCACTGTTCTCTGCTTGGAAAGTTTGATGAATTCCAGGTACGGAATCATATAGTCAGATTCAATACTCGTACGCGGGTGTTTGTGCAATATCTTGGCATGTCGATTCATAAAGTATATCATACAGTTTACCACTGGAGTGGAAGAAAAAATTTACGCCATCAAACATTACATATACACATTAATGATAATTCAAACTGGAATTGGTCCTTTAGAACCATAATGAGAAAATCACAACTACTTATTCAAATGGGATAAAATTCAAGGAACAATAAAAGAAAAAGGCTCGTCTGCCCTATGAATAAAAGCTTAAAGAATGTCCCAGAAGGGGGGCGATATTCGAAGAATCGCTAGCTTCCTTTTCTGGACCCTGCATAATGAATGTCGACTCTGCCTAGAAGAAGACGAAACACAAGAGTGTATACTATGTGAGTTTGTAGCTCTCTGTTATATTAGGAAGAGAGCTTTCTCCGGTCTCTGAAAAGATTAATGACCTCCTTGCCTAACCGGGTCTCGTCACAATAGATTTTATAGGGCACAGTGCTATCTCCTTCGAAAGCTCAACCTACCAAGAAAGCATGTGTGTTAATGACAATTTAAGTTGGATTGACAACATATCATAACAAACACTGTAAAATGACTAGGATTTGCATGATTTTTTATTTTCGAATGAAACAAATATTTTCAGAAAGGAAATCATTTAAGAAACAAATTTTGTTCCGGCAAAGTTTATTGTTTTGTGATTAAACTTTAAAAAATGCAAAAAAAGCAGTGGTTCACATCTGCATCACTATGCATTAGGGGCATTTCTCGATTCATATAAACATCATATCAAATCTTGCAGGTTTCTTTATTGTTTTCATAACACACAAAAAAAAAACAAATTCAACAAGGGAAAATGAAAAATAATGAAACGAAAAATAATAAAACAAAAAATAATGAAAAATTCAATAAAAAAATTTATTTGGACATTCACCCACACCACATGCGCTGCGCACCAAACTTTCTACGAATGAAAGGAATACGTACATGCAGAATTTGGAAATTGCACCACATGTAAGCAAATACTTCAAAGAATTAAAAACAGAAATCGGGTTTCCATTCGAAGTGATATTTAAAAAATAATCGGGATTGTAAGCATCCCCCACAATACGACGCACGTGTCCTACGCCAGAGGACACTTGAGAAAGTCCCATGGAGTGCAGAGGAAGTATTTTTACACGTTCTGCTTCAACAAATTCTTTTCTCTTTTGCATTGCTTTTAATTGAATTGGTAAGCGGAAGAACAGTACATCTACAAAATATCCTTTTTCTGTTCTTCCACACAGTAATTTAATTACATAATTCGAATTAAAATAAATTGAATTTTTAAGAAAAATCGTTACAAAAGCTACTTGCTCCAACCGCATTCATTTTATTTTCTTTAAAATAAAAATACTGGAATACGGTAGATTCTTAACCGTTATGACATTCTGCACTGGTTATTAATCAGAAATGGATTCGAGAACAATTTGTTTTTCCGCCGTTGAGAAGGTACATTTGTACATACATACGTTTAAAAATATATTGCATGTTCATATGGATATGGGTATTTTCACCACTAAAGTAAAAAAATCAAGGTGTCTAATAATTGTGTTCATCTCTGTAAATGGAATTGGTACACGATTTCAGAATTTTCATTCTTTCTTTCTGGTATGAAATTTATCCAAATCAAATTTTCACGAATTCAAAATGGCTGATTCGAAATGGTGGCATAATTTTCAGCAGACAGATTTTTATGACTGTAGTATAAAACACAAAACAAATATTTATCAGCTTGCTTTTTACGATCTAATCGTATTTATGACCGATTAAAGACAAATGAGCAGGAAACAATATGTATGCACGAGTAATAGCAATTTCAAATCAATTTATTTTAATTCTCTGACGAGACATATAATTTCTCCAAATCTTTACTCTATGACCTCTATTGATGAGCATACAGATTTTTTTATTGAACACCCATCGAATTTCATCGCTATAAAGACTTTATTAATTCTGAACCAAGAATATTGACTGCTTTGCTCTCAATATGAAATCGCTTGAAAAGATGTGCATTCGAATGAAGTAAGAGCTTAAAAATGCTGTAATTAAAGATATAAAATATTTGTACACGTATATATGTACATGGGTATGTTATGTAACGTTAGAGGGATGTGAATTGTTAAACAATAAATGAGAAAATCGTGGACGAAGTTCTTCGGCCTAAGATTTCAATTAGACATAGTTATAGAAAATGGTAAAAAAAATAATAGAGTAATTTAGATCCATAAAAAGAAATTGCTATCGTCGTCGAAAATTTTGACAAGTGAGATTAATTTCACTGTTTTGCAATGAAGATATTTGGCTTAGGCGTTGATGCCTTTAAACCTTGATGCTTTTTAATTTTCCGTATACGATATCCCACGAAAATTTGTAAACGGTTGTTTTCATTCTGCAAAAATTCCTTGTTGTCTTAGCTTAGTATTTATTTTTATTTATGCGGAAATTTGAGCCGACCATAAGTTTGGAATCACCATATAAATTTTACATTTGTCGTACACTCAGGTCAATAGAGACCCATTTTAATGTCCATTTGCATGGGAATGTACCTTTTATTCGTAGAGCAATCTCAGATGTTCTTGATAGTACGCCACTTATTTCCTTGGTATCCTGAGAGAAGAGTCTTCTACAGAAGTTATGTCTAAGATGGCAGAGGCCTGGGTAATGGCAGATAAAGTGGGTTATGTCCTTATTAACTTTCTTGTCTTCGCAGACCCCCGTAAAGTTCATCCTCACTTAACCTTAATCAAGACAATCTAATTTTATTCGACTTAATTACAGAAAAATATTTTACATAATTCTTAAAGCTATTTTGCAGCCAAGATAATTGTCATCGACGAAGTCTTTTTCAAATTAATAATCGGATATAGCACACAATTATTAGGTCATTCCAAACTTATGGCCATAGCTTGTATAAAGACAAAACAAATTCGACTGGGGAGCCAGTCCTATACTTCCCACCGCACACATAACGATCGAGTTGAATTAATATTATTTATTTTTATTTTTGTTTTTGCATATAGTAATTGGATAATCAATTTAATGTCAAAGAAAACATTTCTGCAATTTCCCCAGCAATTGTTCGATAAAAAGTTGTTGCGGGAACTTGATAAAAACATTTCTTCAATTTCCTCAGCTTCCGCTAGACCGATTATGCTCAAAATCTAAACAGCTCTAAGTTTCACGCTGACAAATAAAACAAAACTAGGTGGGAAGTAAAAACTGCATGATCGTACGTTGTTTCGTTCTTCAGATATCCACAAAGAGTTGTTGCGCGAACTCGAAAGGACATTTCTTAAATTTCCTCAGCATCCGCCAGGCCGATTGTGCTCAAAATCTAATCAGCTCTAAGTTTTACGCTGACAAATAAAACAAAAAAAAAACACACGTTGTTTCGTTCTTCAGATATCGTAGGAGGAAAATATTGTCACACACACACACACGCACACACGCAGACATCATTTTGAAAATGGGTGCAAATGATTTCTAGTGTATAGTAATGTCAAGCCCTGTTCATATCTCGAAACATTTTGATCGGAGCGATTACAATACTTCCCCTACTAGGTGGGAAGTAAACATTCTGAATAAAAAAAAATAAAAAAAAATAAAAACTAATTCTTGTCTTAAAATGCATGTTGGGATATATAAAATGTTGGGATATGAAAAACAAAAGAAAAAAAATAGGTGTTAGGACGGAGAGTTAAATCGAAATATGTATATAAATTACCTAAGCTTCACCGTCTCTTAATTGGAACTGAAAAATTGATTATAATAAAAATGCTATAAAAAGATTGGAATGGTCATGTTATTTCGCTAATATGTACGACTTAATTTTGATGCAGGAATTTAATACGGTGCAGTCGATTCTAGTTTTTGAACCTAAACACCCTTTCAAATCTGGTGCTATCCCATTAAAACTTGCAAGTCATCTAACTCAATCAGGGTGCCAAAATTATGACGTAGATAAAAATAGCAATTTACGTTTAACATTACTTTTCATCATAGTTCATACCTACTCCAAAGTCTTAACAATAAAATTTAATTGAGTTATTTAACTGTTATACCAATAAATCATATTCACGGTGAGGTGCCCCTAAAAGGGTTATAAACAATGTTACTTAAAAAAATAAATAAATAGCTGGCGCGACAGCTCGAAGTGAGCCAAGGCCTAATATCTCGCAACCATTCATGTTGTGCGTGTTGTATTGCTCGCACGAATGAAAGAGACCTACAATTTATTGCTGACTTCGAACGCCGAATTGAGAAGCTTTTCATGACAGATTATACTCCCAGAGGCTTGTCATTCGCCGACGAGAGGTGGTGCCACGAAAAGCGTTCGGTGGACATGGCTGAGGCTTGAACCCACGCAGCTCGTACAGTAGTCCAATGCACTAACCACTGAGCCACGGCCATCAGATATAGACAATGTTACATAAAAAAATAAAAATAAATAGCTGGCGCGACAGCTCGGGATGAGTCAAGGCATAACTTCTCGCAACCATTCATGTTGTGCGTGTTAAATTTTTCGCCCGAATGGAAGGGACCTACAATTTATTGCCGACTTAGAACGGCGAATTGAGAAGCTCTTTTATGACAGATTATACTCCCGGAGGTTTGTCATTCCCTAAACGAGAGGTGGTGCCGCGAAAAATGTTCGGTGTACTTGAACCCATGCCGCTCGGTCAGCAGTCCAACGCACTAACCACTGCTCCACGACCGTCACATACAGACAATGTGACATACAAAGTAAAAATACAAATCCTTCGATCATCACTTAGCGGAATGCGATTGATTCATTCATTACAAAGTACTATTACCAAAGACTATATATGTACATACATATCCTCACAAAATTGTTCGCACACGGCTTAATTTGCAAAAAAAAAATAAAATAAAACCAGTTCCTTATTATAAAATTCAGTTCTTTAAAATTTTAAACAATATTTGACTTCATTATAACAAAGTTATAAAAATAAAGAAAAAAAATATGTCTCTAAGTACACAAAACAAAAAAATTAAAAAGTAAGTTCAATAAAAAGTGACACAAAATTATTCGCACAAAGTTAACAAAAATGGAAAACTTACAAAATAGAAAATAATGGGACGTACATTAGTAGCTAGTTGCACCGCATTTGGCTTTAATTACGGCCTGTAAACTTTTAGTCATCCACTCAACTGAATGGTTTTGTGAAATTTGGGCTTATAAGGTGCCATCCCTGCTGTATAGCTTCTTTAAGTGAGGCTTTGCTACTTTTTGTCCCATATTTGATCTTTTGGTTCAGTTCTGCCAGTTGATGTTCGATAGGATTGATGTCGGTTGACTGTGGATGTGTTTTTAGCTATGAAGATACATTTTAAAGTAACCACATTTTGACTGTATGGGCAGTATGTTTCGGGTCATTGTCTTGATTAAAGACATAACGTGACCCTTGCCCCATTTTTGTGGCGCTTTGTTAGAGATTTGCTTTCAGTATATCCATGTTATGATACTGGTTCATTCTTTTCTCAATCAATTTAATTTGGCTAACTCCGCTTGCAGACATACACCCCCACATAATAACATTACGATCACCATGATTAACTGTTGCTTAAAGGTTAGCTTCCTTCAGCGCTGCATTGTTCTGCCGCGAAACTCTTTGCTTCTGATCCATGCCACACAGTTGAACTTTCGACACTAAAAATTATCGACTTCCAAAAGTCTGGACCTTTGTTTACATGTTCTTTGGCGAATGCAAGTCGCTTTTGTTTGCTAACTTTGGATATGAAAAGTTTGCGACGTCCAATTCTCCCGTTAAAACCGTGTGACCTTAAAGTACATCTTATTGTTTCAGCAGAGAGTGGTTTGTTTATAATTCGGACATCTCTGTCTTCAGCAACTTAACAGGTTTCCTAGAGTTTTGCTTGATTTTATTGACAATATACCTTTCATTGACCTCTGATAATATTTTTTTTCCTTTTTTTTTTTTTGCAACGTTCCTTCATTTCTGAACTTGTGAACTGCATTTCTAACTACAGTGAAAGATGTCCTAACAAGGTCACCGATCTCCTGATATGTTTTACCTTGACATACTAGCTTAAGAATAATCTTCCCCTCTTCCAAAAACATTTTACTTTTATTCCCTCCCATGCAGCCATTTTTTAATTTTTTCTTATAACTTGTAACATCTCGTCGCTCAGCAGTGTTTGTGCGAATAATTTTGTGTCTGGTTTTCTCAAACAATATTCGCAAAGGTGGCGCCAAACTACCGTTAGTTCTGATTGGTAAATTGATTGGTGTGAAATATTACCCCTAAATATGTAAAGGGTTTTTCAATAGGGACGCTACAAAAGTAGAGGGACAGGGACAGCAAACGACGCCATATTTTTCTTGCGGTTTTTTGACATTTCTCTTCAGTAAGGTTTGCCATTTCATGATGGAAAGCTATACGAGCCAACAACGAGTCGAAATTATTAAAAATTACTACCGAAATTCGGAGTCAGTGGCCTCAACGTTAAGAGCGCTACGTCCAATTTATGGTCGTCATAATCGTCCTAGCAGATCAACAATTGAGCGTCTAGTGAGCTGAGCAACAACTTGAAAATGATTCGGATTTTCATCGAAAAATCATCTTCAGCGATGAGGCTCATTTCTGGCTGGATGGCTTCGTCAATAAACAAAATATGCGGTATTGGTCAGGCAGCAATCCACACGTACTCCATGAGTCATCATTGCATCCCGAAAAAATTACGGTTTGGTGTGGTTTATGGGCCGGCGGCGTCATTGGGCCGTACTTCTTCCGTGATGAACAAGACCGGCACGTTACTGTGAATGGGGAAAAATTTGAATCCACAGGCACAGTACAAAATGTTCCCGTGCCAGTGAGACAAAGAAGTGCCCGTAGTGTCGAGAATATTGCTGCCGCTGAGGCTTCAGTTGCAGAAAGCCCAAATGTGTCTCTCCAAGTCGTTCTCAAGCGTTGGGCATCTCTGTGACGTCGTTGTGGCGAATTTTGCGAAAAGATCTTGGCCTACATCCTTACAAGATTAAATTGACGCAAGAACTGAAGCCGCTTGACCACCAGAAGCGTCGAATGTTTGTGAATTGGGCTGAGCAACAACTTGAAAATGATTCGGATTTTCATCGAAAAATCTTCTTCAGCGATGAGGCTCATTTCTGGCTGGATGGCTTCGTCAATAAACAAAATATGCGGTATTGGTCAGGCAGCAATCCACACGTACTCCATGAGTCATCATTGCATCCCGAAAAAATTACGGTTTGGTGTGGTTTATGGGCCGGCGGCGTCATTGGGCCGTACTTCTTCCGTGATGATCAAGACCGGCACGTTACTGTGAATGGGGATCGCTACCGTTCAATGATAACCAAATATTTTTGGCCCCAATTGGATGATATGGACTTGGAGGACATGTGGTTCCAACAGGACGGCGCCACAAGCCACACAACGAATGACACAATCAATTTATTGGAAACCAAGTTTGGAGAACGTGTTATCTCACGAAATGGTCCAGTCGCTTGGCCGCCTCGGTCGTGCGATTTGACGCCGTTAGACTATTTCCTGTGGGGCTACGTCAAGTCTATGGTCTATGCCAACAAGCCAGCGACGATTGATGAACTTCGTACGAATATCGAACGTGAAATTGCAGCAGTATCGGCCGATTTATGCTTGAAAACCGTCGAAAATTGGGTTCAGCGTCTGGACTTCTGCAAGCGTGCCTGTGGTGGCCATGCAAAAGAAATCGAGTTCCATACATAATGGCATCGAACGTACTTTCACAAGAATAAAGAATTTCATTGATATCCAAAACCGTTTTTGTTTTATTTAAAAAAACTTTTGTGGCGCTCTTATTGAAAAACCCTGTATATATGGCAAATGTTGAGGATAAAAAAAAAAATTCTTGTCGCACTTTAAAAGAATGACACAAAAGCAGCTCTTGTGCGAATAATTTTGTGGGGATGTGTACATAATATTATTTTTATTTTATTTATTTACATCTTCTTAACAAATTTTTTAGTAAATTACAATGTCAAATTAATTTTTTGAGCATTAGATACCAGGGTTACTTAATATGCTGTTTACTATACCAAATGTAAATACTTACATACTTACAAACATACATACATGGTGGTACTGCGGAAAATGTTCGATGGACATGGCTGGGACATGAACCCACGCCGCGCCGCTCGCACAGCGGTCCAAGGCACTAACCACTGAACCACCGCGACCAATCTGAAAGAATGTAGGTATGTATGTATGTGCCTTAAAATAAATTATAAATGCACACATTTTTTATAAAAGTACTCATGCCGAATGTACCAATTAACTCCAAAATTATAGTCAAGCAAATTATATTGTTAAAAGTTTTATAGTTGATATGAGAACAGCTGCAAAGATATAAAAAATTCATAAAAATAATGATTTTCCAGTAATTCACAAGCTGAACTACTAACAAGTCACGGATTCTTAGATAAATTCACACTTACTTTGAGTCTAACAAAGATACTTGTTGACACCCCAGCAGTAGTCGATAACCACATATGTGCTTATACATACATATCATTCATTTTCACTTTATCAAAAATGAACGAGCTATTCGAAATTCTTACACTCGCCTTAGTTATTCTTACATCTGCGCTTGTTGATATCTCCAAATCATGAAACAGTATTATTCCATTTTAAGCAATACGTTTACTTGTTGAGCTTGCTTGTTGCAAACACGGAATTGATAATGTTTATAAACACATTTCTGAAAACGTTTACAGATAATACAACAGGTATTTCTTACGACAATCTGCCTGATTGTTTTCTGATAAGAATAACCCCGCAAGAAAACAAATTTTTAACCTGTACTCAAATGTCATTGTTATACATAGATTCTGAAAAACATTTTTCTTTCTTCTATGTATCTTACTAAGCAATCGCGTCAGTCTCATCGTTTTTTGGCTCTTTTTTGTCTGTTTTTTACTTTACTTAAAATGCCTAACGAATAGGAAATTATGAAATATTTGCATGCTAGTTAAATTTAGGCTTGGTGAAAAGTTCTGTTTTGTCTTTAAAGGAGTTGGGAGTATGCCTGAGCTTTCGCTAACCCTAACCCAATTACTCAGACTCCTTCTCAAATATTGTGCCTGGTAAAGATTTTCGTTGAAGATGCATTCGTTGATTAGGCCAAGAAAAGTTTATGTTGTTTGTTAGGCAAGTAAAACTTACCCTGATGTCGACGATAATATGGAATTGTTTTGCAAGGGCGTCTTATTAACACCGAAAAACGACATGTCTGTCATAATTCATAATTTATAAGATTCTTTCGAGGGCGTTCAAATGGAGTGTAGGTACTTCATTTTTATTTTATGAAATCAGTAGTTCAAATGGTCTAAATCCCCTGCTCTCCCTAGCCAATAAAATTATTCGTAAAGTGGTTGCTTTACTAGCGTTGTTGCAGAAACTCTACAATGGTATTAGCCTGGGAGTAAAGGATATCAACTTATCTTAACTAAGAGCAAGGGTATTAAGAAAATTTGATTAAAGACAAAGGAGATGAACATTGGTTATACATAAAGGGTGGTTTTTGAATTAAACACAAATTATTTAGAAATTATTGTTTTTATTATGATAATATTGGTATGGTTCAGTTATGTATGGAACAAAATATCGGCCAAATGGCCGCCGCGACCTCGGCGGCACACCTCCATCCGATGGTCCAAATTTTCGATGACGCTGAAGCATAATTGAGGTTCTATGCCGTTAATGTGCCGAATTATCTCATCCTTTAGCTCTTGAATTGTTGCTGGCTTATCGACGTACACCTTTTCTTTCAAATAACCCCAAAGAAAAAAATCCAACGGTGTCAAATCACATGATCTTGGCGGCCAATTGACATCGCCACCACGTGAGATAACACGGCCATTGAAGAGCCATTGTTTCGTTAGCTGTGTGGCAAGTGGCACCGTCCTGTTGAAACCACATATCGTCCACAGCGTGTAAATGCAAGTCTTTATGCATAATGTTCATCAACGATGAGCGTGAGAGGTGCAATTGTTGGGCACGACGACGAGTTGAGGTGGACGGCTCTTCAGCCACACTATCGCGAACAGCAGCAATATTTTCTGCAGTACGAGCTGTACGAGCATGCACTGGTGTTTTCACATCTCCTACAGACCCGGTTTGCTCAAATTTTTGCACGATTTTTCCGATTGTACGCACATTTGGACGATTAAATTGACCGAAAAAATCACGAAGTGCACGATATGCATTTTGATTTGAACGCCCGTTTTCATAATAAGCCTGAATAACTTTAACGCGTTGCTCGATTGTGTATCTTTCCATGGTTCAAATTGAGTTAGTCTGAAATTGAGAAATGACAAATGAAATGCAGAAAAAACTTGACGTTTAGGTGTGGTTCACATTCAACATCGGCCCTTAAAACCACCCTTTATATGCTATGCAGATCATTTCACATTCGTGTTGTACGGCTTATGAAAGT
Source organism: Matsumyia berberina (assembly GCA_917880715.2). Classification (NCBI taxonomy): domain Eukaryota; kingdom Metazoa; phylum Arthropoda; class Insecta; order Diptera; family Syrphidae; genus Matsumyia; species Matsumyia berberina. The sequence continues at coordinate 95,956,855 of OU862870.1, forward strand.
AAGCTTAACGATAAACTTATGGGCTTTCGAAGCATGGGTTGAAATATATAGATTGTAGTTTAATCGGATATAACGCGTACGCGTCGCCGTGGCTCAGTGGTTAGTGCGTTGCACTGCTGACCAAGTGGCATGAGTTCGAGCCCCAGCCCCAGCCCCAGTAACACCGAACATTTTTCGCGGCACCACCTCTCGTCGGGGAATGACAAGCCTCCGGGAGTATAATCTGTCATGAAATAGCTTCTCACTTCGCCGTTCGTAGGCGGCAATAAATTGAAAATCCCTTCCATTCGTGCAAACAATACCACACGCACAATATGAATGGTTGCGAGAAGCTAGGCCTTGGCTCATTCCGAGCTGTCGCGCCAGCTATTTATTTATTTTTAACGAATACGAAGCTGCGAGTATCAGGTGATCAGCAATAAGTGCGCTATTCGCGAATGAATGCAGTCTTATCGAATCCTATTCTGGATCTTGAATTCCTATGACAGCCTTTCTCTTTGCGAAATTTGAGTCCTGGACTCATCATAAGTTACCTTGATGACAGCTTTTAATTAATCAGATTTGCTACTCCCGCGCAAGGCAACACAGATAAATTATCTCTTGGCATTACCGAATGCTGCAAAGCTTGTAATTTCGTAACCTCTTTGCTGGTATACTCTCTATGGTTAGAAAGTTCGATATAGCGCTTACCATGTTTTCCTTTTCTTTTTTTTCAAATTAATTAAAATCCTTTTTTGACATCCAAGATTTTGGTTAGATAACATTACAGCAGGCTTTCTTCATCATCATGGCTCTATAAAGCTTCATTTGCACTAAGGCTGCCTTATGTGGCTCATATCATATCATCTTTTACTGCCTTAAAAAGCTCTACAATTAGTTTACCAACAAAAACTTCTCAAATTGTAGGTCAGCGGGTAGCTAGGCCTTGGCCTCTGCAGGCTGTCACGAGAGCAATTTTTTTTATTTTTTATTTTCTATGTTATTCACACAGCTCGTGCGTTTGTGTAATTGTTTTTAAAACACAGGTAGTATTAGGTTTCAATGCAGTGTAATTTCTATACTCTTAGCTCAAACTATGATCACAGGAAATCTGGTCGAATTCGGGATTTACTTCTTTTTATGCCACTAGATGGTTATAGTAACCACAATTTCAAAATATAATCCATCAAACGTCCAACTTACAACAATCAACTAAAATGAGTATGTCATTCCACACTGTATACGGGAAATCGAGCTGTTGTTTCATACTTCATTTGCGCGTCATAAGTTGGGATACCAATACTGTTAAAATGGGGTGGTTTCTGATTGTTTGATGTGCATTTTTTCACACCGTAGAGTGGATGGCAACGATCGTACGTCATTTGCCCGCTATGTATGTAGATCTGACGTTGGAATATTTAATATGTAATTCCATATATCTACATACATATATACATATGTATGTAAATCAGTGCAAAGCGAGAAGGCTTGCCGTTGTCCTTTCTATAATCTCATGAATGCCTGGTATATTCTTATACTCAACGATTTGTACTTTTTAGAGATAAATACATGCATATAAACACATATACATATAGAAAAAGATAAAGATAATTATGTAGATATATAAATATATATACATACATATGTATGTAAGTGGATAGACACATTTTTGGAGAAATGTTTAAAGGTCGCGCTTGTTGATATAACGTCAAGTGCTGCATTATTTCTTTGCTGCCAAACCACAAAAAAGTACACATATAGGTATATCTTTTGAGCATTGGGCTACAGACCTCTTCATCCTGTAGTGAACCCAAACCAAAACGTAAACAAACATGACGATCCTGCCAGATCCTGCTAGATCCTTTACAATCCACTAATACCCCTCCGTTTTAGGTGGATTTCGAAAAAATACCGCTTATTGCAGAGGTCATCATGACGCGATTTTCAATCAATTTTAATGCCATTTTTCTACATAAGCATCCCAAACACCAACCTCATACTCTGTAAAAAAATGTATATATATACATATACATATACAGTGTACTATCTCCTTACGGACACCTCTCATAAGCGGACATCCCTCATAACTGGACAAATTTGAAAGAACGGACAAAAATATGTGGTTCTGTTTATTTTCTCACAAGCGGATAATTTTCTCGGAACCGTCGGTGTCCGCTTATGAGAGAGTACACTGTATAATATGTACATATATATCTATTTATATATGTACATATATATACAGTTAATCACAAAAGGAAGTACACAGGCACAAGCTATGAAAGTAATCTTAGAAAACATAGTTTATTTGCAATAATATTTTGGAAAAAAAGTACACAGAGTTCTTTGATGAACACTTGCGAATTGGTGAATATTGAAAAAAGTTCGATTAATTTAGCGTAGTGTGACAATTGCGGGGTTCACACTATACGTCTTGCTTGATCGATTTGCTTTTTTTTGTATAATGTAAACACTCGTCAAGCAAGTACGGTTTTTAAAATTTTTCAACTTTTTGCTTTGCTTGACAGACTTATCGTTTAATGTGAACGCTTGTCGTACAATTTCAGACCATTTTTCATTTTTGTTTCTGATTTTGATGAGGAAACTTCGCAGCAAACGTAAAAATATGGTTTCGAACGCAGAAAAAGAGTTTTTGCAGCAATTTCCTGAATTATGGCAAATCAAGAGTGAAAAATATAAAAATAAAATAATAATAAATAATAAAAGAAAAAAGCATAGGTACTAAAACTTCCGCTGCCATGTTTCTAGTTCAAAATCTAAATCACATATGAAGTCTATCAAGCATGTAGTATAATTCGAACGCTAAGCAATATTTGGTCGTCAAGAAAATTGTATAGTGTGAACCCCGCGAATGACGAATAAGTTTATAGCAAAGTGTGAATTTATATCACAAAAGTAAGTACACAGTCGTCACATTCTGCCTAGAAATTTGAAGCAGCAAAGCTGTGCGCCCAAAATTTTATGATTTCGCTTTGAATTTATTTTTATAAGAGTTCACTTTGGTTGAGGCAATTTTCTGTTTAAATTAGGCATTATCGCACCACGAGCCAAGCACCTGTCTACAGAGATAAAGGACTTAAATACGACAAGGCAAAAAAGGCTCCAAATGTTTCCACAAATGCTCAATCGCTTTCATATCTAGTGACTGAAAAGATTTTCTAAGCTTTTTCGAGCATTATAGAGCGACCATTCTTCTACTACGAGCGGAGTTTGCTTAGGGCCATGATCCATTAGAAAACAAATAACCCTTCTAAACCTAAAATGCTGGGATTCTCATGCAGGCTGCTCTTAACAATACATGTGTCGATCCATTGTTTGATCAATTACCACCCGAAAAGGCGCCATGCAACCTCACATCATAACACAATCTCCGCCTTGTTTGACAGTGCCAACAATGTTTTTCGAAGACAGCTCCGCTTTGGTTTCCTAGAAACTTTACCACCTTCATTCGAGCCATGGGTGTATATATGGATCTACGTATGTACGTAGGTATGTACTGATTTACGTCGTAAAGTGGCAAAATCTTATTCATTTTATTCTTACTTAATATTTTTGAAAATTCATTTGACTTCTACAATAACGCCTCTCTAATATTTAAAACTTACCAACTACGTGTGTATGTAGATTATTAAAAAAAACTTTTCGTGGTGGTAGTCAAGTTGCACTTAATATGAACTGCTTACCACATATCTGGCTAGTGTACTGCATTGCGTTAGTGTTTTTAATAGTAAAAAGAAAAGAAATGTATGTACCTTGTTTAAAAGCTCTTTTGTTGAAGAAAAATTATAAATTATACACCGCATGATTGGACTTCCAACATTTAACCTCAATTAAACATGATTACTGTTTTCTTTTTAGCATTAATTAATAGCAACTTATTTTTTAAATGTTTTTGAACTACGGTGAAATTCGCGAATAGCGTCATGGGTTATAACGACATTTCGGTTATAACGACGAAGTTAGAAGCTAAAGTTTGGTTTGTCATACAATAATGAATAATACCTTTCGGTTTTAAAGACTTCGGCTATAACGACCATTTCTGTTATAACGACTTTATCGTGGTGGTTGTTTGTTGCGAAATTCGGATATAACGACCCAAATCAAAACAAAACCGGAGAATTTTCTCTTGTTTTTGCCTCCTTCTATTTGAATGCATCTGGAGTTTATTTTCTTTCATTTTTGTGTCAGTAGTGGTTTATTTTTCCATTGAAAAGGGTTCCACTCAAAAATATCGAGATTGTTTTCAATGTGATTACCAACTTTAAAAAAAAATATTTTTTGTTTTCATTCGGATATAACGACGGAAAATTCGTCTCTCGTGGGTGACAGTTTTAAACGAGTTCCACTCAGTATTTTATTCACATTTACTTGCGTCCAAGACCTTGTGCATGCAGAAAGGGGATGACCAATTTGCGTGCCAGCAGTTTTCACATCTTTAATTGAATTCAATCTGTTGTTAACACTAACACTATAAAAGCTATAAACAAAACCGGATTTGTTTTCGACGAGAGAACGATTGTTTATTTTTTTAGTGTAAAGTTGCGATAGGTGAGGTCAGTTTTGTGTACGAAAAATCGCATTTAAAAAATATTTTGAAAAAAAATTTCTTTCTTCTGCATTAATGAAATTGAAATTAAATTGAATTGAATGGATTCATGAAAGTCATCATATGTATGTATGAAACATTAACACATAAAGTATGGCTATAGAATGAACTCACCATAACCATGTGTTCTGGTAATTACGATTACGATGCTGAGCTCAAAATGCACTACTACCTGCGGAATCTTTTGTGCTGGCCTAGTGGTTAACCGGAAGCCAAATTGATGCTCATAATAAATTGCAACAATGATTTACATAGGTTTCATGTTCACATCGTGGCCCGCGTTAAATGGGGAATTCTTTCCTTTGAGCCTTCTGGGCACTAGCGGAGAATATGTTCTGCCGTTATCTTTATTCTCCTCAAAATCGACATATGTATGTACATACCTGTTTCTGCATATGTACATATCTGATAGTTTTAGCTTAGACAGGTGATTCATAACTCAGTGGAAAGTCCTTAAATTTCCCTTGCTGAGGCAAGAAATAGAAATATCTAGTTAAGAAGAGTATCAATTCACAAATTCCATTTGGGAATGTAAACAATAACCAACGGCATTTTACGATACGAAATGTGTTGAGCTAATTCGATTCTTCAAATCGATTAGTCCCCAAAAGCAAAGTGCCATTAACAATTGCATAAACAAACAATATCTAATTGATCCACAGAAGTGGGAGAGAAGATCTCTTGGTGGACGAATATGTTACAATAAAAAGATTTTGTAAGAATTGTAAACAGTTGAATTGTATTCCAATAAAGGCTGTCCTCCTTTTTTTTTTTAAGTAAAAATAATATTTTAACTATGTATTACTCGTATTGAGAACATAGTTAAAGCCCCGAAAATTAACCTAATTCAGTAGTCATGTAAAGAATGAAACAGAAGATAGGAAGAATTATCTGTAAGTGACAAAAAAATCAATTTTTACCACAAGATCAAAGTAGTTGAGGATTTCATCTATTCGATGACTGATTTCGGATAACCGATTCAACTTTATTTTGCCGAAACAACGGGGCTTAAAACACATTGGATAATGAAACTGATGTATACGAATAATTGGCAACAATCATTTGCTAGATCTTGTGGTCGAGAAATTCTAAATTTTGAAGTTAAAAGGGGGGTAGCCGTGGTGTAATTAGGTCATGGTTAGTTAGCATCATTACTTGTCATGCTGAAAGTCCGGACTAAACTCCCGATGTCGGAAAAACATTTATTTCTTAAAAAAATAAAAATTTATCAACTGTGAAAAGCTGATGTCGGTTCTACTGCGAATGCATAATACTGACAGTAGAATGTCATGGCTTGAAGAATTGATTGAGCTGACAATGATTATGACATCAGGAGATTCGAAAAAATTCCTGTGAATTAAAGCAATAACAAACAGCACAAATGTCCCCACCTAGTCTGGATACCACCCTCGGGCGCCAATAAAACCTAAAACTGCCGGAGTTTCAAACCACTCCACCTCGCTCGCGATGTGTTAATAACATTAAAAGGGTATAAGGCCAAACGCTGAAAGTGGCAAGAATTCATTTGTGACCACCGAGCTTCTCACAGGGTCAGCTATACATATTAGGTCTGTTCCTTTACTTTTTCAAGTAAACCAAAGCTACGAAAAGCTTCCTAATCTTGTTCCACAGCACAAAAATTTGGCAAAAGAGAGAGGTCACGAGAGAGCAAATCACTTCCCCTCCACTGAGAGAGCTACGAGCTTCAGACCAAGAAAAATTCTTTGGGCAACTTTGGCAACAGCTAACAGGTGATTTTATGACATTTGAGATAGATTTCTGTTATTTTTTCTTTTGTCTTTTCACAATTGTTTTGGTTTTGCATTTGATGTTTCTGTCAAGCAGCCTTAACTTAAAAAAAAGCGTTCCTTTACTTTTTACTCTGAGAGAATTTATCTCCACTTCTCGAAATTTGAAAAATAACTCGAAGCTACTTGAAAAGTAAAGGAACAGACCTATTATGTATGTTGAATGTTTGGGAGTATCGAGTGCTCAAAACTTGCACGTATTGATGGAAAATAATAAATTATACATCTGCAGATCAAATTGCACATTCTCTTTATTCATTCCTGTCTGGATTCAGTTCTGAAGTCCACATAGACGAAATCGCTGGTAAAAGCTAGTATGTACATATGTATGTACATAAAAAATAAAAATAAATAGCTGGCGCGACAGCTCGGGATGAGCCAAGGCCTAGCTTCTCGCAACCATTTATGTTGTGCGTGTTACATATTTCGTACAAATGGAAGGAACCTACAGTTTATTGCCGGCTCAGAACGGCGAAGTGAGAAGCTCTTTCATGACAGATTATACTCTCGGAGGCTTGTCATTCCCCGACGAGAGGTGGTGCCGCGAAAAATGTTTGGTGTTCCTGGCTGGGGCTTGAACCCATGCCGCTCGCTCAGCAGTCCAACGCACTAACCACCGACCCACGGCGGTGTATGTACATACATATCTTGAAATTTCTTTTTGGTGCAATTTTACTCTTGCTACTACATCTTTCGCACAATGGTCTTGAAACCAATAATATTAATATTAATACTATTTATAACAGTTGGCTACCGCAATAAGTATTTGTTTTCGTTCAAATTGCATTTTTTCACATTTTTAGAGGTATATATTTAAAACAACACATAATTTTTTTTTTCTATTTTTACAGACTTCCGTACATTCTCACACTGAGATTGGACCTGTTCGTCGGAAAAGTATTCTTGTAAACCCGTGCCATGATAACGAATCTGAATATGGATCAGTCCACAGTTACGGTGAGTTATTTGTAGTTCATGTATAATTAATATTAAGATGCTACGATTTTAAAGGGGAAAAGGCCCTTATAGTTCTTCGTTTTAAAATTGTCAAGAAATGAATCACGAATTGCCTGGCAGAATCCACTATGAAAACATTTTTACATCTTCTTTCGTTGAGTTACAGAACATAATGATGTTCTGCGAGACGTCGGTAAAGGATGTCGCTACTGGGTTTTCCGACTACACTTTACGAATAAGTTGGTACAAGCTTTCCTGCTGCGCCAAGTATATCGGCATCTAGGCTAACAGTTACAGCAGGTTTGATGAACTTAAGTTTGTTTCATCCAGGTTGGGTTAACAAGCATTGTCTTAGTTGAAATGTACATTATTAAGAAATTTGAATCGTAATCGCCGCTATACCCTCTGCTGAAGTGGCACATTCAAATTTTCAGCACCGACTGCGATTCTATTACTATTTTACCTTGATTGCCTTGAAGCCTTCGGGTCGGCCTCTGATGGCATTTTGACATTATTGCAACTGGTCCTCCATACTTTTTATAAGACTTCTCAAAGGATTAAGGCACTCGATCCGAAAAGGCTCTAGCTATCTTTCTCGATTGTAGCCGTCCGACGTCAAACTTCATTACAGATTTTTTTGTATAAACCACTCGCGCCTCGAGGCGTTATGAATACCCTTATGGTGTTATTCACGCAGCGCGAGTGATATTGCCTTGTCTTTGCAATGTTTAAGATATCAATCGTAGCAACCGTACCTTGGCAACAACAAGATAGTCAATATTCGCCCCTCGAAACTTTCGGACGTCCATTATACTGGAGGAGTGCCTTGCCTTGACCGCAATGTGATCAATCTGGTTGGCGATTGATTAGTCAGGAGACCTTCATGTCGCCTTATGAGTATCGACATTCAGGGACCTTCTTGATAAAAAAATCCGAAGTCAAATTCGATCATTTTGAAGTAGGTTACTCATATATATACATACAGTCACATTATACCCTATGTAATTTCCCGGGTTTCAGGAAGTTGATAATTAAGTATAGACTTTTAATTCCTCATATTACCTGCTTGTAAATATCATTCCTGGTTTTTCTTTCTGGCTCTAGGATGACCAGGTCGTCAAGTGAACTGATTCTGAGCACGCTATGAGACAAACAATCACTCCTCAGATCCAACCATCTACTTTCAAACTCTGCTCCTGTGCTTTATTGATGGTCATGGCGTAAAAAACCTTAGCGGAAAATTGCAGACGTTTGAATTCAAAGCGGTATCAGGAGAATGTGGGGAATGAAGACGGTTTCTCCCTATTTGACGACTGCGAAAATGCTGGCTTCGATTACGTGTCTGTGCACATTCTGTGTCTTCAACAGAAGCCATTGCACAATGCACTCTAATCCCTCTAAGTCGAACCTCTTTTAATTCGAATTTCCCTCTAACGAATTCTTTCACCCTATTTTTGCATTTCCTTCAGTTTTCCTTCGAAAAGTCATACTCCAAGTCGAATTTATTCTAAGTCGAAAGTCCTAACTCGAATACATTCTCTAAATACAGAAGAAAACAAAAACAAAAATCACCCTTTCCCAACTTGCAATATTATACACACATCAAACACACACAATCTCATACATAGGCTGACGCGACATATCGGTGCGCTGTTCTTAAAAAAAAAAGATTCCATTAAAAAAAATGCCAGGAGAGAAAAGTAAACAATTGCCATACCAACCGGCAAATCATCACCCTCTCCTCACACACAAAAAAAAACAACACAGAATAAAAGGAATGAAAAACTACTGGGCAAAATAAAAACAACACACGATCACGAACCGATGTGTCTCACTTTATTGAAAACGATCATTAAGAGGCAACGATCATTTAGAGGCAAAGAGAGAAATAAAAAAGCAACAAAAAAAAAAGAAGGAAAAACCACCCTTGAGCAGAAGCAACACATGATCACGATTTGCGAACGATCCGATGTGCTGCTGGCTGAATGGCGCAGGTCACTGGTTTTCTATGGACACATATAAATGGCTGTATCCTAAGAAAGCATGCATTTTTAGAAATAGAAATTAAGCCTATGTGTTAATTGAATAATACAGACTAATTACTCACGAAATTTTATTTAAATCCGTCTAGCCGTTTAGGCGATACGTGGTAACAAACATCCAAACATCCAAACTTTCACAATTATAATATTAGTAGGATTATAATATTAGTAGGATAGGATAGGATAGGATAGGATAAGATAGGATAGGATAGGATAGGATAGGATAGGATTAGTAGGATAGGATAGGAAGTAGGATATACATATGTATGTCCATACATACATTTGCAGTTTAGGATTGCATTTTATTTTACATTCGCCTTTTGCATCTTCAAACTGTTTACCTCAATTGTTTTTAATATCTTTACAGCAGCACATAAAAAACGTTGCAAGATATTTACATCGTCTTGTTATATTAGCCTCTCAACGGGCTTATGCACCCTATTCGATTTGAGTTTTGAATTAGATGAACAGATTTGAAAATCGTAGATTGTCAACTGTGAAACAGAACGAATGGATAGAATCTTGTATTATTTTACTTCTCGCTCCGTATAGTAAACTTTTAATCCATCGATCGGGTTTGACAGTTAAGTTTTTACATAAATTTTAACACATATTTCAATGTTTCATGGATAAACTACGATGGTAAAAATTTATTTGTAATACAAGCTGTACAAGTGCAGTACCTACTAAGTTTTAGGAACTCATGGCTCCTAGTCCTTACCTCGCTCGTTATATTATATTGCTTTCACATATCTTTTTGCAGATAATAGACCCAATGGTGGAAAAATATCTGCTCTAGATTCTTTGAATGCTAGAATAAGCCAACAACAGCAAAACTCGTACGGAAGCAGTAATTTGGAAGATTCTTGGATATATACTTTTTGTTTGAGATGCAGGGGCGATGATAACCGACCGTCATGGGAACCTCCCTACTGGCAAAAAGTTTGTCCTTATCCACTCTGCCCTTCATTCAGACAAGTTTCTCGAATTACCTCTCTTATACTTATAGGTAAGTAAATTAATAAGCCTTAAGAAAAATAGCATTTATTTTCAAACATTAATATTATCAAACAGGAATACTAATCTGGGTTACAACTTTCGTTATAATTGGAGATTCCGCAGCTCCTGGAGGTCAAGTATTTGGACTGGTGGTTCTTACAGTTGCTGCAAACTTTGGAGGATGGTTAATATCATTAACAACACTTCCGCGATTAATTGGAATGCTCCTGGTCGGACTTTTGTTTCAGGTAAATACATTTGTTTTTTTAAACTTAATCCAGACTTTATAAATAAAATTGGGTCAAATGGATTTATAGATTTGAGTGAGAAAATCAGTCACGTTGTTTGGTTGTTTTGTGGTTTCTCACACTTCTTTTTCTATGTGTTCTACATAAACTGCTTTTGACCTATACATATTTCCAAATGGCAGGGTAGTAAGATTGAGATGCGACAGGAAATTGCCTGTTTTCGGTAACAATGTTCGCATTCAATATTCTAGGCAAATGGATTTGTTTACAAATTTACGAGTTTTGATTGGCTGACAGCCTGAAAATTGACTAAGGATTTAGTCAATTGTTGTTGTTTGACTGCAAATAAATCCATTTGCCTAGAATATTGAACGCGCCCAATGTCTCTTGCATTTTGTTTGAAATATCATCCTCATTCTCCCTATGCTCTCACGCTATATGATGTTTGGCAGAAATATGGAACTTTTTGCTTTTTAATATCTTTTTCCTTTTATAAGAACCTAAGAGACCTCTACCCAAAATGTCGAACTTAGCATAGATAAGAATCATATGAAAATTAAAAAAATACGGGATAGAGATTTTCGAAAATTTTTAGTTTATTTATACAAAAACAAGCGTCAAGGGCGACGCGACGACGTTTGCCTTGCTATGGCATTGAACTACAGATTTTGAATGAATGTATTATGCATGTAGTATGTATTTGTGTATAGTCACTCTTTTTACATAATTTCAGAATTTTCTAATGTTAATTTTGTTTGATTTCATCAGTTTGAGGCCATTTTTTCATATTTTTTTTAGGAAATATGTACGTATATGTACATATATACTAAAAACATACATGTGTATGCATCCTGTACACATCTATATGTGTGAGGTTAAAAATTTGAACTAAATAAGCTCGACCAAATGTTGTTTGATACTTTTCTGCATTGGATGACTTTGAATTATGCGTTTCATTCCAGACGACCCTTGTCACAATCAAAATGAATCTTGCACAACATCTTGTGTATCTAAACTAGAACGGTACCTAGTTAGGAATCTGGAAATAGTACGAAATCATTATAAGTAACTTTGTTTAGTAATTTGATGTAGCTTTCGTTGATACATACCTTTTTGTTTTCGTCTACTAACTCCTAATCTACTAACTCCGGTAATAACCAATCGTCGTAAAATAACGTTAATTTCTCCAAAATTTTCTTTTTCCAGAAATCTTCATCTATTTCTATTTTTTCCGAATACATTTTGAATTTACTACTAGTCCAAATTGCGAAAATGCTTGTTTTTCTTTTGCATATATGTATGTAAATGACCTTGAATTTGGAAGTAGTAATTATGGCTTCGATTCAAACCTATAATATGTATGTCCTTCGTCAGTGACTTTCACATATTTAATTTTTTTTTTCTGATTGCTTCAATCGGATTACATCCGGCAATGAAGAAAGGACATTTGATTTCGACAAGTATCTCATCGCCAATAATTCCATCCGGTGAAGCTCCCAGAAACTGATAATTTGCATCTATGAAAATACCACAGATTGAAATAACTGGTGCTCTCCTTGTAGTCTTGCAATATCTTCATTAATTTTGCCATGACACGAGAAAGCCATTCCACTCACTTCGAGAGACTTGAGCATTTCTGTTCAGATTTCATCCACACCCGCAAATTTGCCGACTTTTAGCGCTTTAATCGCCAAAGTCACCTGCTCTACGGTGGGACTATTTTCCGCCCTACTCAAAACCATGGGTCTGCCATCCTCAGTGCCCTATTCGGGATTGAGCAGCTCCGAAAAGTGCTCGCCCCATCTGCATAAGATGTCCTTCAAAACTTTAGAAATCAAAAAAGGTTTTCTTTCAAAAAATAACGACACGGAATATTACGTACAGATTTTTAAAATGTTCAGTAAGAGCTTCAAAAAATTGCACGCCGTTTCGACAATTTTCCGTTTTTTGGGTAGAGGGCTCTTAAGTTGATCATAGGTAAATATTTGTATACGGTGTCTGCAAAAAATTGTTTAAGGGATCGTCATCTGAAGAAAAGCAGTAGCTATTTCATTGTCAAAAGTTTTTCAAGCGTTTCTTGTTGGCAAAACTCCAAAATATAATTGTCTGTACTCCTGTTTTTTACAAGCATCGGCATATTGTCTAAATCAATGATAAGTACTATAAGTAAAATTTAACACTTTAAATTATACGTATGTATATATGTACATAGAAAACTAATTTATTTTTAACTTTCTTAATATTTAGAATGTCGGATGGGTGAACTTAGGTGGTGACTTTGGCGAAGTAACTGCCATATTAAGAAAGCTGGCACTTACGATAATTCTTATTCGAGCTGGACTCGAAATGGAACCGGAAGCGTTTAAAAAAGTTTGGAAAACCATTCTTAAGCTTGGTGTTATACCATGGACTGTGGAAGCCGGTGTTGTAGCTATTATGAGCCACTACTTGCAAAATATTCCATGGATTTGGGCACTTTTATTGGGCTCAATAATCGCCGCCGTATCACCAGCTGTAGTCGTACCCTGCCTTTTTAGATTGAGGACAAAAGGCTATGGGGTCGCCAAAGGTATTCCAACTCTTATTATAGCTGTTGCTGGAATCGATGATGCCCTTTCGGTCGCCATATTTGGTATAATAAGCAGCATAATGTTTTCCGATAAAGGAATTGGATATCAAATATCACAAGCTCCGATTTGCATTATTGGTGGCCTTGGATTTGGTGTATTTTGGGGCTACGTGTCGAGATTCTTTCCTGAGAAGGGCGACCCATACGTAGTTCCATTAAGAACGATTATGCTTTTTACCGGAGGGCTTTTTTCAATTTTTGGCAGTGAAGTCATCGGCTATGAAGGTGCTGGACCTCTGGCAGTTGTCTTTGCAGCATTCGTTTCGAATTTGTTCTGGTGCAAGCAAGGCTGGGAAATTGAGGATAACCCCGTTTCTACTGCATTCGAAATATTTTGGATGATTTTTGAGCCAATACTTTTTGGGATCACTGGAGCAACTGTTAAGGTAATTTTTTTAATGAACAATTTAACGCATTAATTTTGTAATCCTAAATATTTTATAGATTGCCGAACTTGATCCAGATATTGTTTCTGTAGGCGTTGGATGTTTGGCGACTGGTGTCGTTTTGCGAATATTTGCTACAGTTGGTATTGCCTTTGGAGACAAGCTCAATTTGAAAGAGAAGTTCTTTGTTGCTTTGTCATGGATGTCCAAAGCAACCGTTCAGGCGGCGTTGGGGCCGGTTGCACTGAAACATCTCACAAGTGAATCAAGTACTGAAGAAAGACGTTACGCCGAAATTATTCAAACTATTTCCGTGCTCAGTATTATATTAACAGCACCATTAGGAGCAATATTAATTTCAATTAGTGGTACTAAATTGCTTACAAAGACTAAGCAGCCCCAAGTATTAGAAGGTAAGCTGCCCCAAGTATTAGAAATAACATAATTATCTTGCAACTTATTAATTTAGGTTGGCGCCGAAGCCATAGACCTTCAATTCGAGATATCAGCATTATTGACGAGGAAGAGGAAAGAGAAGACCCGGAACTACCCGAGGACAAAGCAACGGCTGATAATACTCAGTCAAATATTCACATATCAACTCCAACTTATACTTACAATAAGTGAAAAAGTTCGTATAAACAAGTGTACATATAAAATTTCCTAACTCAAAAGAGATTTATGTATCTAGCCATAAAATTTTATGTACAAGCGTCATAATAAAAAGTGAAAATAAATATATTAGGTCATACATTACATCGCTTTCGTTTTTACATCAGCTAGTTATCTCTACCTGGTAGACACTTTGGCACTAGTGCACTGGAACAAGGTCACAAGTTCGAATCGAGCGAGTATAGCGAATCTTATTAAAAATGTGAGGCGGTTAATTTGTTTGCGTTATCTTATTAGGCAGAGTTAAAGTTCTCCGTATGTATTGTTTTGGAAAAGGTAGAAATATGGTCCATTATAGGCACCACTAAGCCTTCGTCTGTGCGTAACCCAGATCATGTGAAGGCCACCATATATTCTACCGAGAACTATGTAGTCTAATGTGGTTGTTTCAGGTAAGCGTCTTATTAAATGTTATACCGAGATTTTCACAGAATCAACGTACTCAATGAGTATATTGTTGAGGTGGACTTTAGGAAAATCCGATGTGTTAATTGGCTTTTGAAGATAACCAAACACTTCGATCTTGTCGGGTTTAGAGAGACTATTAGATCGTGACCAGCATAGAATTCTGTTAGATCTTCATTAATTTCGCACACCTCATTTTCAACAAGTCCCACTGGACAACTATTCTTCACCTGAACATCGTTAGAACACATTTCAATTGAGCAATACATAAAATTCTTTCCATTGAGCCAAATATTGTCTACTTAAAAAGAAAATAAAGCTAAGATTACTAAAATACTCGGTCTAATAATTTTCAAATTGCCCCACGTCGAAGAAGTTGAAAAGACCAAGCAAAAAATAAAAGATTTTTCAATAAGGACATACAAATTTTATAATTAAATAAAACACCTTTCACTGTGGGCGTTGAACTTCCCCAGGGGTGCGTTCTGTCCCCTCTTCTTTTCATAGTGCATATGGGTTGGATGTTACAGGCGCAGCTGTGGTGAGGAACGGTTCGAATTGTAAAACTTAAGAATAAGTCATCTGCTTTTCGCTGATGACTTGGTCATCCTTACATCACAAATACGCCCAGACCGAACTTCAGCGCGCACTGGATAGTTTCGTCGCTGTTTGTGTTGAAGCTGGGATGAAGGTAAACGTGAACAAATCAGAGGAAATGGTAATTTCCCGAACGCCTGTTCAATGCACTCTGCATGTTAATGGAGTCCCATTGAAACAGGTGAAGAAGTTAAGGTATCTCGGGTTCCTATTCACGAGTGATGGTAGGAGCAGTACTTAGTTATCATGTAAGATTGGTCAGGATGGAGATCAGACGGCGTGGTCAATCTGTTAGCAGGAGGGTCAAACTTGGCATCGAACCTAAGTTATCGGTCTTCAATTCGGCGTTAATTCCGACCCTCACTTATGGTCATGAGGTTTCGGCAATGACTGAAAGAATAAACTCGCGGATACAAGCTGCCGAAATGAGATTTCATCGTTCTATTGCTGGGGTGACTCGACCAGCTACTTCTTCGAACGGAGAGGTCCATACTTCGATGGTTTGGACATGTTAAACGCAAGTCCCTAACTTGGTTTCCAAGACGTGCCATCAGGTAGGCGTCCCCGAAATCTTACTTCTGCCCGCATGGGGATAGCCCCTAATGTTTTAGAGTCGATGGCGAAAGATTGGGAAATGCGAAGAGTCCACTTAAGCTCTCTAAAACTGCGGCCCTCATAGCGGATATGGCCATTGGAAAATGATGATGATGATAACGTTATGCAGTACTGTTTCCAAACACTTACCTTTCTTTAATGTACACTTCGGGACAAAATAAATTTTTGTCCCACCTAGTTTTGGGTTTTTCCCCAAAACAAGAAAAATAAGGGTTTTTCCTGAAATTATTTTATGGCAATGCGGTCTAAATACCCACACCCTGTTAACTAATAATCCAATCAGATTTGGCAAATGTTACCTGCACTTTTTTTTTCTTACGAATTTAGTGGGTGTCTTATCATTTTGTCCCAGAGTGTAGGCATGCTGTGCCATGAAACTATTCCTTCAAACGTCTTTAAAATAAAAGACATGCGACTTATAGATCTGTAGTCTTTTACAGCGGTATAGTTGGGCATCTAGTAAGAAAGAATTTTCTAAATTTCGGCTCTTAAGGAGCTAAAAGCGGTTGTGAAAGCTTATATTGGGGGGAAATATTTTTCTTCGGATTTACTCGAAGCATCATAAATGTTCTATAATACATAACCTTGCCTACTTTACAAAAGTTGAAGGTAATATATGTACATATGTTCATATATTCTTGAGTTGCTTCTTCAGGTATTGCAGCTACCTTGACTGAAGAAGGTTCACTCTGCCCTCAAGTTATCTCTCAATCTGAATCATTCTGAGTCTACACTTTGTAACATCTCTAGACAGATTGGCATGGCTCAGGCGTTTCGAAAAGCCAAAGGTGCGAGTACTAATTTTCTCAAATAGTTAATACATAACCGTAACTTCTAGAGGTAAAGTAAGTTATATTGACGAAAGAAGTTTTAACCTAATTCCCAAGATCTAAGGCATACAGATTCTTCTCAAAAACTCTATCACGTTTAGCTATGCCCTAGTAGGTTTATCTGCAGCAATTATTGCAAAGTTTTCAACCATGTTAGCTAACTTATTATAACTTTCATATCTGGCCAGCTTACATCATTAACTCACGCTTTAAACGTATCTCAGATTTTCAGTAGAGGCTGGTATTCTGCATATAAAAATGCATGTTAAATTTTGAAGAAACGATAAAAATTGTAGTAAGTAGAGTGATTTTATTGTACAATTAAAACGAAAACAACAGTATATTTATAAAATTTAATATTTATTGTTTGTATCAGTTTTTTTGAAATTGTTTAAAAACCCTACAAATATTTTTGTAATGATTCACCGAGAATGGTTTCAAGCTCTTGAACAGCCTTTCTAGAATTCTTTACAACTTCGGGATTTTCGTCTTCAAAAAGTTCCGCCACAAATGGAATAGTCTCCGGCAGAAGTGAAGTAAAATCATCGCCTAATTTTCTGGCAAGTTCCACACAACAATTAAAAGCAATTATTCGTACTTTTGGTGCGTTCGTCCGTGTCTTTAACAGAATCTGATAATTCAATTGTTTCCAAAGTACATCACTTGATACTGCCACTGCAAGTTGCCCAATGCAAGACGAAAGTATGTCTTGAAGCTCATCACAATTCTGAACTAAAGTATTTTCCAACTGGTCGACAATAGGTTGCATAAGAAGGTCAAACCGATGAGGATTCGCGAAACCCTTGCTATCGTGCATAAATAGAGTAGTTAAAGTACAAAGAATATTTTTTACCAACTCTCTGTTAAGTATTTCACAGTCAGAAAAGTATAGTACTTCATTTTTCGAAGTGTTGCAAGCAGTTAAAAGTTGAGCAGCGTCCTGTATAAAATCCGCAGCAAACAACACGAATAGTGATTTAAGAGAGTTAGAAATGCATTTATTAAGGATGTAATAAGTAAGAACTCTTTCTTTAGACTCACTGCTGTGCATTGCCCAGTCATAGACTTTTTTATATACGGGTCTAAAGGAACTTTCAGAGAGTTTAAGAATCCACGCAACAAATGCATTTATAATCTCCATTTCCGTTTGACCGATTAATTCCAAATTTCCCGAATCAGTATTAGAGGTGTCCATCTGCGAACGAAACTCCAATAGTTTCAGGAAGAAGTCGGCAGGCTCTGATTGAACTGCTGACAAATCAGACGAGCTTGAATTCGAAACGCATTCCATTAAGAGCTTCATAAGAATATTTATGCTTGAGTAATTTTTATCCTTCATTAAAACCTGGTACGCCTTTTCACAATTAGGAATCAAAACGCGGGCTGGAACTTCGCTTGCGATCTTTGACCATATTAGCAGTAGCTTGTTTATATTCTGAATTTTTCGTTGCTCTTGTTCGACTTGGTTTGCCTGTATTCCCGACCATATTGTGCTGAGCGCTGTAATAATTCCGACGATATAAGGCCCAAGGAACAAGGGCATAGCTTCAAACAGTTTTTGGATGCCTGTAATTAAGGCCAGAGAAACATTGTCAGCTGGTTGTTTGTGTAGTAGTGTTGCTTGATCTCTTAACGCATCAACCATATGCGGAACAAACTTTGGCAAATGAGATATTGAGTGGGCTTTGAGGTTAGATGTTACCTCGACCAGAGTCAAAATAACCGTTGCAAGGATAATTTTCGACATACGTTTGCGTTTCTTTATAACACTTGTTAGAACTACTATAATGTTCTTAAATTGTTCAATATATTGCAAGGCAAACAGTTTTGACAGCAACTTTACAGCAATTAGAGCAGCTTGTTGCACGAAAACAGTTTCGTTTGAATTTATCGATAATGAAGCTGTTGAAATAGAATTGTCCTGTCGGCTATCCATCGGTATAACACTGATCATTTCGGATAACGAGTGCAACAAATTTGTAATATTTTCTTCCTTACAATTCTCGAAGTAATTATTTTTTTGCTGTAATTTGGTGATTAAAAGTTCAATTATTTTTTTACGGATCGTCATCAATTTATGTTGCATAAGACCATTAACGACAACTAAGAACATATTCGGAGACAAAAGCGAAGTAATGTTATCTAGGGCATCATAGCAATGATGCAAAATAACTTTCCAGAATTTTGATTGATTTGTATCAACGCTTTTTTCGATTGCTAAAGTAATGTCTGGTATGTAGCTTAATGTTTTAATTATAAAATTTTGATACAACAATTTTGTTGATTTATTTTCCTCCTCATCCAGTGCAGTTATGGCCTTCAAAAATTCCACAGATGAGGTAAATGTTGATACAAACTGCAAAATTAAATACTTGTAATGTCGTAGCTGCTTTGCACTTCTGGCATTAACATCAAATAATTCGAAATCAGGTGACGCAGATATATTTTTGACGTTTGTAGAATCATCTTTGTTCATAGGCAGACTTTTAACGTAACCCATTAACAAGATACATGCCTGAAGAGAACTAGTGGTACTAAATTCGTTCAACAGTTGAAGAGCTATTTCAATTCGCTTTGGAAGTTTTTCAGTCGAAGAGACCACTGCTGTTGATCCGCGCTGATTACTTTTCTTACCCCTTAATTTGCTTTTTTCTTCATCTATAACTTGTGATTCAAAAACAACGCAAAGAAATAGCCACAAGTACTCATCAGCACCGAGTGTATGTAAAAGCTTTGAGTAAAGTGGTAGTCTGCGGTGTTCGGGGACATCCAGAAGTATATCGGAAAATATTTTAAGAACCGGCACAACAAGTTCATTGACAGGTGAAGTTCCGGTCGTTTTCTTGGCCTTCACCAGAATCGGTATGATTGACTCTACGATGTTCGATATGACTTGGAAACTAAAAGCATCATCATGACGGGCTATTGAGGATCCCATAAATGTAAAAATATCCACCAAATTATGTAAAACTTGTTGGGGAAAGAGCACAGCGCAATGGGATAGCAATAGAAGAGCATTGTAGTGCGTTTGCGGATTTTGTGTCACTCTAATGCATTGAACAATTAAATCAATTCTAAATGTACTTTCGGGCACATCCTGCAGATTTTCTTTTGTTGATCTTTGGCAACTCTGGAGTAAGGCCGAAAGAATCAATTGCTTTGTATATTCGAGTGGGGCCTGATTTTCCTTGTCCAAACATTTTTTTAGAATATCAAATAAAATTGGAATAAGAACATGAGTGTTTTGGAGTCTCTTTTTATTCTCCAATACTTCTAAAAGGATAATTCCTTCTTTCCATTGCTGGGTGGTTATTAAATTGATATCGTCTGCAGTTTCTTTACTCGTAGTTCTTTTTTTCTGTTGACTTTCAGTACTTTCGCAAATTTTACTCATATGTTCAAGTAAGGACAATACGTGTTTGCAGTCAAGTGAACATCGTCGCAATGCCTTATTAATATCCAAAAACAGCGCATCGTTTTCTGATAAAGAAATTGTTTCAATGACTAATTTCAAAAATTTAACTTTATACGAAGTTGGGAGTTGATTATAAGTTTCTTCGTCAAATATTTGCAATGTAATACAAGGAACTGGAATAAGCTTTTCATTCATGTGATTTGTCAACGTTTTAGGCATTTTCAATGAAATCTCAATGAGTTGCCATGCTCTCGGATCAGTTGTTATAATTTCCTTTATGCAGTTTTCATCGAACCTTATTATTACCGATCTAAAAACGCTGGCCGAAAAATTATCAAGTACCGACTTGTTAGTTCCTATATTGATATTGTTTAGTGCATTTAATGCGATGGGAATCATAGCTCTTAAGATATTCGTACCCTTGATATGCTTGAGAATCTCAAGAACTTTCGATTTAAATACAATACTCACGGTGGGATCGTCAATGATTTTTAGAATATTTATTAAGAATGCATTATCTGATTTGTCGTTTTTGTTTTTAGTGCCAAGTATGGTATATAGAATCAATGATATTTGCTCTGCATCAAATTGAATTTCCTCACGTCGCTTTACGATTTTTTCAATTAAATTTGTTATTTCTTTTGTATTCGATAGTGCTCCTACCTCCTGCAAAGCATCTAGCGAACATTCGCGTATAATAGATAAAGGACTGCTTAAACCAAAAATAACTTTCAAAATGAATTGAGCGTCTAGTTGTTGCATTGTTTTCCCTCCCTTCAAAATTATGTTCAACAGTCTGATTGCTCGTATACGAAGTTCTGTGAAATTTTCGACGAAGGTAATGTTGTCGTAAAGTAAAAACTGTGACAAAAAATCAATTTTATGATTCGGTGTTGGAAACATTAAAATCAAAATATCTCTTAAGCATTTTGCCCACACTCGTTTATCATTGTCTTCCAATTGCGATGAAAATGCCTTTGAGCTCAGTATGTTTAAAATTTCAAAAAACAGCTCCAAAGATTTCGTTGAGGTTTTCCAATCGAGCAAGTTTTCAAAGTCAGTATTTCGCACACAACTATACAGAAAATCCATAAATAATTGCAAAGGAATTGCATTCGACGTGATTGCGGATGTTTGCTGAATGTTGCTGAATGATGTGATCCGGAAGCGTGTGCATTGCTTTATAGTGAAGTTGAAAATGTTGTGAGTTTTTTCTGGTTCTGTGTTTGCTTTAAAACAGGCAGTTATCATTATTAAAAAGTGAGATGCATGAACTGCCGTCTTGAAATGATATTGCCCATTGTTTCGAATTGATTCAACGAATGATTCAGCACAAGGAGTGTCATCCGATACAGATATGATGTTGAGAAAATCCTTTTTGAAGTCTTTTGGATTTATGCTCTTATTTTTAAATTTATGCGCTACCTTTGAAAGAAACGGCATATTTTTGGCGAATGCACTTTTTAAAATAAGTTCAGTATATCGAGCACTTTCTTCGTCGTTATTAATTGGAAACAAATATCGCATAACTGATAGAAGAATTAAATTATTATCATATTCCTTTACGACACTATCTGAGGTAAGGTGTGTTAGGGCTACTGTTTGAAGATGTTTCCAAGTCTCTGGATGTGTGATTGTTTTATCAAGAATTTCAATGATATTTTCTACGAAAGACTTGTGTCCGAGAATTTCCACAAAGACTTCAGTTGGTAATTTCAGTATTTCGTCCACAACTTTTTCATTATCATCCTTAATGTGGTCAATTAAAGTCTCTTTGAGAAGACTGTAATATTGGGCATTGTTGTTGTTTTCTTTAACATTTTTCACAATTTCTTGAACAGAAAGTGCTCGAATTCTACAGTTGGCATGATATAAATTTTGGAAAATTGAAGAAGTATCTGCATCAAGAAATTTATATCGAAACGCTGAAAATAAGAACGAAATATATAATATTATATGAATATAGTAAATTGAAAAAAGTTTTTTGCATTTACATAAGTTATTCTATTTCTATAATGGTATTTTGTAATTATTCTGATCTACAAGCATAGATTAATCTGAAAATCAAACATCATATGATTTCCTTTTTTTTTTTTAAATATCTCAATCGGTATCGAAATCGATATCTCGAGAAAGGTTACACTGATCAACTACAAATTGTGTATGCTTCTTTTAGATGCTATGGGGATAACCCCTGAGAATTTAGAGTCGATGGCGGAAGGTCGAGAAATGTGGAGAGTCGCCTTAAGTTCCCTAAACCTGCAACCCTCATAGTGGATAAGCGGACCATTGGAAAATTAATGAATTAAAAATACATTTTTTTTTGGAACACTTCCTAAATAGTTCACCATGACCAAGAGAGGGAGGGAGATGTTACTGCAGGAATAAAGGTCGGAAGATTTACAAATGGGTAAAAATAACTCGATAAAGCCAGACAGACTTAACTGAAGCCTGCAAAGATAACTGAGGGAAAAAAGTAGTTGAATCGAATTCGGTGCTGAGAAAATGGAAGGACCACTTCTGTATACATAAAGGCAATGGTGAAACAAATTCCTCTGCCAGGCCATTCAATTTTGTTTACCCGACCTGGTAAAGATAGCTACATATGTATGTACATTTGTATCTGCATACATGTATGTGTTTAAACTTAAGTCCAACAAAGCTGTTGTAGCTGAAGGAAAACTACGGTAGCCTTTTATACCTGGGGCTACTTACCCAAAGTTATCTACTGGCCCTATGCGTCTATCTTGTGACCCATACTTTTTTATGAAACAATTTTCTGGTGCACTGCGCTTGAGAATACCTAATATGCTAATATGCCAAACAAGGTTCAAAGGATGGTGTGTCTCTACATAAGTGACGCCCTAAAATCCACTCCTTTGGCTTCCCTGAACCTCCCACCTCTCGACTTCTTAGCCCATCAAGTTGAGGCAAATGCAGCTGCTCTTTAAGGTACCTGACCACCTTATAAATTTCAAAAAATCGATTTTTTGTTTTTTGCATTTTCTTAATTCTTATACATTTAAGAATCACCTCCAAGAAATCATTTTCCAAAATTCGAATTCTAACAGTGTGAAATAAGTGAAAGTGCTACTCTCAGTTCTTGGTCGAGTAGTAGCGAGTAAAAACTTTAAACGCGTTTTTCTCGGAACTGCTTTTTTCCAAATGGCGGACAGATTATCTCCGAAACTACTCGACCGATATCATTGAATTTGGTCTTGTTTATTTCGTTGAGATGTTTTGTATGCCAATTTACCACATTTTGCAAAAAAAAATTAATTATAACATTTTTCTTTTAGCAAAGAATAGTGAATAACAGGGGTATTTTTTCAACTTTTTTTTCAAACATCCGCCATTTTGCTTTTTTTTTTTTTTGAGATTTTTGGCAAATTGTGGTAAATTGTCACGTAAGGGACCTTTCTTTTGAAGATGCCGTTTTTCTCGTTTGTTTCAGATTTACCAATCCTGAGATAAACTGTCCGCCATGGGACACCATTTTTTTGAGGCCTCAACTTTGACGCCTCCTGGATAGTGCTTAATAAATGAAATTAAAATAAATTCAATAAATGTTGTGTTCTATAAACTTCAAATAAAACTTTAAAAAAAGAATCATTAGGTCTGTTCGGGTACCTTCTGCACCAAAATTCGTAGATTGTCAAATTTTGAAGAGTGGGGGTAAAATTCTCTCAGAGAGAGGTAAAATTACGTAAAAGTAAACGAACGCGTTAAACAAGAAAAGTTGCACAATTTTAAACGTCAAACTTCAACTGTCAAATCTAAGAAAAGTTTACAGGAAAGAATTTTCTAATTCACATTTGGAGGGTTTGAAAAAGTGTAGAAAACATTTATTCATTGTTCCAACCCATTTTTTACATTCCCTGGATCTTCGCATGATTGCTAGGTGTTCCAGAATTCTTCAATATCTGACAATTTGAATACCACACAAAAATAACGAACAGCTGTTTGGTACATTTGACTGATTTGACAGAATTCATAAAACAGCCCAAAGAAATTTCTTGCACTAAAATTCGTAGCATGGGGAAATTTCTTACTCTCTCGAGAGCACTCTCTTTTACGAAAAACTACGAAATTTTTGCGTACGCGAACAGGATTTGGGTAAAAATTCGTAACTTTTCGTAAAAATTCGCTGTTTTAGGGAGTACGCGAACAGACCTACTGTAATATCTAATACAGGGCCTGAGAAAATTTTTTTTGAAAATGCAGTAATTTTTAGCCTCCTAAGGTTTGGAGGCTATATATAATCCGTATATTATACAGATTGTACGACCTACTAAATGATTTTGATCCAACTCTTCCTTTTAAGAAAGAGTTCAAGGCCACAAAAGCCTTAAACGAAAGAGAAAACAAAATATTAACATACACAAAATCATAATAAAACCTAGCATCAAACCTAGCCATCAAACAAAAACTGCAAAATAAAATCAACTGAGAACCTAGGCTGCGCTATAAATTCAGTCTTGACAATCGCTCTTTCTTTGGGCTAAGAAGGCAATAAAGTGACCCTGCCGTGCTCTACGGCGAAGAAGCATGGACTTTGTCAAAAGCGGATAAGGTTGCTTTAGGCTGTTTCGAGAGGAAAATTCTTCAGGTAATTTTCGGTTCCGTCTGCATAGACGGTGAGTGGAGAAGGAGATACAACGACGAACTGCACGGGCTGTACAGCGACATCGATTTAGCCAGAAAAGTGAAGGTTCAACGACTGAGGTGGATGGGCCATGCAGAGTGGATGGACACCAATGTTTCGGCCCGGAAAATCTTCGAATCCACACCCGAGGAACAGCGCAGTAGAGGAACACCGCGACTTAGATAGCACACGCAAGCGGAAGAGGACCTTAACCAACTTGGCGTGCGAAACTGGAGGCATGTGGCTAAAGATCGAGCTGGCTGGAGACGCTTTTTGGTTGAGGCTCTGGTCCACCCCGGACTGTAGCGCAACCTTAAGTAAGTATGTAAGTAATTTGACCCGACGCCCCGCTTTCAGAAGGTGTCCAGTTGTTTTCCAGACTTCAGTGAGCACAGCGATATCCCGCCACCGCACAGATGGTGAAAAACCATTATTCAATCACATGCATGCCTCGGCCGATGATTGGAACCGGGAATTACCGCCTGTTTGCAGACTATGATAAAACAAAGTATATGCTCTCTACAAACACCGACGTCTCGGCTAGAACGCTTCGATGTACAACTATAATTTTAAGTTAGTGAAGGAATTCATCCACCTAGGCTCTGCTATGAACTCTGTTAAAGACACCTGCGCGGAGATCTGCTCGAGAATAAGACGCACTTGGTTGATGAAAGCGCACTTGGAATTTTTGAGAGATAAGTTCTACGTTCGATATATGGTCCCACCTGCGTTATAATGGAGAAGAAAATTTAACCACGAACTATACGAGCTATACAGCGCCACCGACCTAGTCACAATGATACGTGCTCAACGATTAAGATGGCTAGGTCATGTAGAGCGAATGAACACCAATGCTCCAGCCCGAAAAACCTTCGGCTCAACCCCTGGGGGACTAGGCAGAGGACGACGGACAGTCTCCGATCGCGTGCACAAGTGTACGCAACTGAAGGCAGCTGGGTAAGGATCGTGCTGACTAGAGGGGATTATTGGTTGAGGCTCTAGTTCACCCCGACATTATAAGTAGGAAGGTAAGCAAGGACTGAATACTTAAATAATTTGAACATTTTTTGTTGCTCAACTTTTAAAAAAGTGATTGAGTGTATGCTGTGCCTATCAGAAAGTAACGCGCCTGTAGAAAGAGTATTCTCAGGAATGAACAAAGTATGGGCATCCGAAGAAACTAATTGAAAAATTGGAGCACTGCAAAACATATTAATTTGCAAATACAGTGTATGTAGATTTCGGATGTGAACCATTCAATTTTCAACATTTTTAAAAGGGTCACCGCAATTATTACCACAAATCGGTTCTTTGCCTTTTCCCGGTGAAGCGTCCCGGTTTCAGCTTGTTTCATACATAAATGTGAACTCATTTTTATTAGTAATCAATAGTTTGGTGATAATAAGTTGGGGACAGACCTACGATTTTGAGAATTCATGTAATTATTTGATAACTGAAAACTTAGTAAAACTGTGATCGATAAAATCGCACCCATTATTTGTTTGAGTAACTGACATTTTTTAGGGAACCTAAGAGGCGTACATTGGATGCTGCATTAAGTGGACGTGAACTGGAAGGACTGTAGTCGTTGTGAACAGTTCAAAAGATTCAAGCAAATTTCTGATGAAGAATCGTAAGTGAGACACATGAAATGAATTTATTTCGCCGTAATGAGAAACTTAGAAGAACAATGTAAATGCTAACGCAATATGATATTCAATATGGTTGACGAACTTATACTTACACAAAGCAACGTTCAGGGCATTGCGTGATGTATCTCCGGTTTTGCTATTCATGAACTTCTTAATAACTGCGTCGAACTCAGTGGGATACTGATGTTCCAAAAGTTGGAAAATGCTCGAGTTGGTACTCGTCCTGCTTTCATCTGTAGGCATTTCGCTATCTGACTCCAGGTCGATGACATCCCCGTCTGCCATTCCTTTTTTCTCTTCTACGAGCGAAAATGTATTTAGCACCGATCTAAAGGAGAGGACAAATTAAAACCATATATAAAAAAACCATCACGCAATTGTTCCTTACTCGATTACAATCTTTGCGGCGGGACTAGGCAATTGAACCTCATACAGAAGACTCTTCATAAAGCTTTTACATGCATGGGCATCAGTTCCATTCTTTTGTATTATGTCAATTGCCGTCTTTATGAGAGGTATAGCAACATAATCAATTGAAATGCCCTCTCTTGATAAGCCGCTAATTGTAGTTGTTAACCATTTGTTTGAAATGAAGTCTGCAAAGCCCTTGTGCGGGAAATGGGTTAACATTCCAGCCTGCGTTTGCGCAATCCAACTGAGTAAAAGCACTATAGAAGACTGTAAAGGATCACAATTCACCTTCCAGATCTGGCACACTAACACATTCAATAGCTTTTCAGTGACTTTGGTTTTGCTCACAAGTTGGGAGGTTATCATGAGACTTGCCGATACAAAATCCACAGTCCCAGATTTCATGCCTTTAAGCACTGAAGGCAAAATTGTGGTGATATGCCACTCTTTTATTTCACTGCAATTATCCAATGCCCCAATTACAGTTGAGCAATAGAAGTTTATAAGACACTGGAGGGTAGACGCTCTGGCGCCCAATTCCTTTGTTGCATCGACAACAGTTTTGCAAACGAAAGATAAAAAGCTTGGCTCGGTTGCCGCTCTGTTTATAATCGCACTCTTTGGCACTGTTGCTCCGGGTTTTTGAATGGGTTGCAGCCAGTTCCACGTGTCCGATGGATTTTTAATTTTCAAAAGCTGCACACATTTAACGAATATGTTTGTTTCATGGTAGGGTAATATTAAGCACATAATAGCATCTTTATTGTACTCGTGCACTTGAAATCTTCTTATCAACCATTCCAAGCACATGTGCGCCGACCGAATCATGAAGTACGGAGACAAATGGATAAAGAACTTTTTTATGTTCTTATCCAATTCCTTGTTAAACTCGGCATCCTCTACGGAACGTTCTAGGTGGAGCGATGAATGCTGAAAAAGCGTGTCTTCAAATTGAACAAATGCATGATTCAACGAAGTCAATTCCGCCAGTCCCAGGCATCCTATCTCGTATATTGTCTTTCTATCTTTCGTCGCGGCTTCCTTCGGATCAAAGAGAATCGATGCTCGTTTTTTCAAATCAGCCAAACCAGTAGTCTGAGGAACAGCAAGTCTGTGCAGTTGTTGACTCAAGGACGTCATGTTTTTTTTCTTTTCTATTAACTACTAATTGATTGTTAAAATTAAGTAAAAATGAACACTTTTTTAATCAAACTCTTGGTTAACCACTTAAACGAAAATAAAACCATGTGAGCTGGTGATTGATGTCACTTTTGACAGTTCATTTCGCTCATTGTGGTATGTGGATCGTAGAAGTGAGTTTTTGAAACGAAACACACTTCCGTTCAGGCAACAACTATCATGCGACAGGGATGTCCGAAGACGTTCAGTCTGAATTATATTTAACGCCGGCTACAAATGTTAGTTGTGTTGTAGACGTTTGATATGCTGAAAAACGTTTGAGCAAAAAGATTCCCTTCGAGGTTAATGAATTTTATCATCGCTGTTTGGTAGCACTATGTGTTGAGCAGATTAAAAAAATTATAACAAAATAGCTCTAGCTCTTATTTGTTTTGCTTTTACCTTTTTTCGTTAAAGCAAATTTTTTCTTAAAAATGACGGCTATAAACGCATTTTTGACATTTTCGATAACGTTATTCGATAACAATCGGGAATAAATAGTTTGGGAGCAAAGTTTTTAGCGCAGCAACGGAAATAAACCTGGATCGTTACCCAAGTTTCGTAATCCTATATAGGTTTAGTTGTAAGTGTATTATACATGAGAAATATTTTTCAAGCCTTTGGAGGATATTAAGAAAAACACATAGGATAGGTGAGGGTACTATAGCGTAGATAGTGGCTTTTTGGTTGCATTTGTGAGAAAAATAAATAAAATAGAAAAATATTTTTTTGTTAAAGCTGACATTTTTAATATAAGAAAGAAAGTTTGATAGTATTATAGGGTAGGTTATAATTATATTGCCGAATATAACACTTCCGAGAATGTCTGATTGCCTCTAGCTACATACATACGTGCATGCAAACTCCGACTGAAGCTAAACAGCAAACCAAATGGCACCACTTGCCAAACTGGTAGACGAATTTGGCATACAATAGACCAAAAAAGCTGGAAGAGATTAATTTTGCTACATAGACGACAAGGCTGGTTACAAGCATACGATGGGAGAATCTGGAGAACGATGAGATACGGAACGAATTTGCACGGAAAGTATCCGAAAGGTTTAAACAAATGCCAACTGTTCAGACAAATGTAGAGGAAGAATGGCAGCTGTTTGTAATAGCAGTCATTGCCTCTGCAGGGGATGTTTGTGAAGCGGCTCGGTGTGGCGGCTGGTAATGAGAAAAGAATTGCGTGGTTTAAAACACCCGGAGTTCAAGAAGCCCTCAGAGAGAAGGGGATATACTTGGGGTATTCAGCTTCTTGAAACCGAAGCTTTAGGAGCAGCTCCATTCCAAACAGGGCACTGAGGATGACAGACACATGGTTTTGAGTAGGGCGGAGAATATTCCCACCGTAGAGGAGATGACTTCGGCGATTAAAGCGTTAAAAGTTAGCAAATCCGCTGGCGTGGATGTAATCCGCCCAGAAATGCTCAAGGGTTTGGGTGAAGGTGGAGTGAAATGGCTCTCGCGTGTCATTAAAATGGCTTGGGAACGCGGTGAAACACTTAGCGATTGGCAAACTAGGGTGATTGTTCCTCTTTTTAAGAAAGGGAATGAGAGGGATTTTTCCAATTATAGGGATATAACTTTTTAAAGTTTCCCCGGAAAAGTCTCTACTAAGGTACTGGAAGCCCATTCCAGAGCTGTGGTCGAGTCCAGGTTGGGCGATGACCAGTGCGACTTTTGTCCAGCTAGAAGCACAACTGACCAGCTATTCACTATCAGAAGTGTACTTGGGAAGGCCTGTGAGTATACCTTTTCAGGTTCTTTTGCAAATTTGGATAAAGCATATGATCGGGTCCCTCGAGGCAAACTCTGGAGTATATTTGGTTGACGGTCCTCTTCTGAGGGTCATTTAATCTCTATACACAAACTGTAGGATTTGTGTTCGGGTAAACGATGGTAAATCGATATCTTTCACTGTGGGCGTTTTACTTCGCTAAAAGTGCGTTTTGTCACCTCATCTTTTTACTGTGTATATGGATTCGAATTGGAAGGCTTAAGGAAAAGGCATCTGCGTTTCGCGAATGACTCGGTCATCCTTGGGTCCACCCAGACCAAACTCCAGCGCGATAGATAATATATAACTTCATAGTCGTGAACAAGTCAGAGGTAATGGTAATTTCCCGAACGCGTGTTCAATGCGTTCTTTAATGTGGAGTCTGTTTCAAACGGGTGAAGAAATTAAAGTATCTCCGTGTCCTATTCACGAGTGATGCAAGAAGCAATACTGAGTTATCCTGTTGGATTGGTCAGGCTGGAGCAATTTTGAAACAGCTTGTTAATTTGTTGTCAGGAGGGCAGAACTTGACATTGGAGCTAAGCTATCGGTTTTTAATTCAGTGTTTGTTCTGACCCTCACTTATGGTCATGAGGCTTAGGTAATGACCGAAAGATAAAGATGGCGGATACAAGCTGCGGAAATGAGATTTCTTCGTAGTATTGCTGAGGATTTAGGAGCACCAGAATATGCGAGGCAATCAATGTCGAGCAGCTGCTTTTTCGAATGGAAAAGTGTATGGTTCGATGGTTAGGAGTCAGGTTCGAATGGTTTCAGGCTTCCTAACGGGACACTGTCCAGTCAAAAAACACCTTATGACTATGGGAATAGTACAAGACAACACATGCAGAATGTGCAACGAAGACGAAAAATGTAACTGTCTAATCAGAACACGTCATCGTCACTTAGGCAAATTCTACCTGGAAACGGAGGATATATCTGCCAGCTCACTCAAAGACATCTCTGGATTCATCTCGAATTCAGGCATCATGAGCAATCTCTAAATGGAGGAAATTACAATAGGCCCATAGGCGGCCGCAGTGATAAGGTGACTCGATCCCACCTCTACTTACAATCTACAATCTACAATGCTTCGATGGTTTGAGCACGTTAAACGCAGGCCCCCAAATCGGCTACCAAAACGTGCCATGGAATCCGTGCCATCAGATAGACGTCCCCTGGGTATTGCAGTGTCAGCAAGTCCATATCTGTGTGCGTGTTAAGATTTATGTGCCTTGTAAGAAGTCCCACTACTGTTGCACTTCATCGCTTTTCTGCGGAGGATATAATTTGTCTGCTCATTATTTGTAAACATGCCGGTTGATCCTGCATTAGAAGGAAAAAATGGTGATCTGGACTTTTCTTGGGCGAAAGCAGTGCTCCCGTTTAAGGGTAGCCATAACCCCTTTAGCGCGTAAATTAAAAAAAAAACCGAGGGTTTCGACAGGATTTGGCTTGAAGGGTTACTCAATGAACTAAAAGTATACTAACAATACTTCCACAAAGAAAAATAAAAATAAAAAATAAAAATAGCCGGAACGACATCTCGGGATGAGCCAAGGCATAGCTTCTCGCAATATTTCATGTTGTGCGTGCAACATTTTTCGCACGAATGAAAGGGACCTAGAACTAATTGCCGACTCATGACAGGTAATACTTCCAGAGGTTTGTCATTCCCCGACGAGAGGTGATGCCTCGAAAAATGTTCGGTGGTCATGGCTGGATCTTGAGCCCACGCCGTTCATACAGTCCAATGGACTAACCACTGAGCCACGGCGATCCTACTTCCACCTTATAAAGTCTTATTTAGCATCGCGTAACTTTCGCATGAAAGAGGAAAACTATTGCTCTAAGCTAATGGAGCTCAAATCCGGAGTTCCTTAAAGAAGTATCCTTGGGCCCCTGTTATATTTTTTCTATATCAGAGACCTACCAAATCATCAAATAGTCAAGTGGATATTTAGATGGCGAATATAATTTAATTCGAGCAAATCTGTAGATAGCGTACATATTGGGTCGTATTAATAAAAACTGACTTTGCTAAAATATGAAGCAATTGCTACAAAAAGTCAACATTTGGAGCATTTGCTTAGTTTCGTATGATAAAAAAGTTCATTAAGCAATTGCTATGTTCGAAAATGGCGTTTGCTCAAGTCGGTATGAATAAAACGCACAATACTAAAGGCCCAACCATAATAGACTTATATTAGCTTACGCCAGCTTAATGAAATGTACCATTACATACAAATAGTATGCCATACCCATAATGGGATTATTCACTGTTTCGTCAAGTTTTCGTTGACTTTTCTGGGCGTACGGAATGTCTCAATAAAATGGGATATTCCGTACGGAAATTTGACAATTGAGACAAAAAATAAAAAAAAAAACGAAAAACACAATTAAAAAATAACCATGGCAGTGGAAGTTTCCGAATTCGACTTTTTAAATATTTTAATTTCGAGTGTAGAACAAAATACATGTTTTTATGAATGAAAACTATTTGACAGATAATAAAGTTTGCTTAAGCCTATTATGGGTAACTTAAACGTTTGACAGAAATTGAGTGGGCTTTTCATTCGGTTTTGACATAAGCTTAATCCCACTAAAGTTCATTATGGTTGGGCCTTAAGCATTTGCTCGGAAATTCCATGTCTGCTATTTATTTGACTCAAAGCATTTACTCCGTACTTTTGACACAAAAATCGGTTAACTCGGCGTGATATTTTATTCGTTGTGAACCATTTGGAAACAAAGAATTAAATAAATAAAATTGCTGGTGCTTAAACATCGCACAAAATGATTATTCCACTTGTGCTTCATACCAATTATCGTTTTATTTTTAATAATTTTATTACAACAAATCCGCACGACATAAAAAGCTTTTGACAGATGTTTTTGCTGTCAATGGTCAAGCAAATGCTCACTCGAATTTTCGAACTTGCTCAAGTAAAGTAAAGTCTTATTCATACCAATTAGAGCAATTGCTCAATGCTTTTACTTTGCTCCGAGATTTTACTCGAAGTAATTGCTCGATTTTATTAATACGACCCATTGACTCTACGAATAAGTCTCTCTCGTATTACCATATAGCACTATTAGGCTCGCCAATACCATATGCTAATACAGCGAAGTATATATACATGTATTTAAGTAAGTAATACATCACCCTTCGTTTCTAATCTGATAATTATGCTCCCAGTATGAGCACTTGCAGTGTTATCGTAGGTGTACATACAGGGCTTTTCATGGCGGCCATGTTGTTTTATCTGTTGTCAGTTTTCCCGATTTTTATTTTTCAGACACTAAAAAAAAAAGGCAAGTTACAGCGTCGAGCAACAAGTGCAAATAATAAAACTTCATTATAAAAATGGATGTTCTGTTATGGCAAAAATGCGCGCTTTGCGCCCAGTTTACGGTTTACATGGTCGTCCTTCCAAGTTTCAACGTTAGGCGGCCAAATTCGAGTCGGCCGGTTCTATAAGCAATCAGCCAACACCCGTAGATACATCAACGAAACGCAAGATCTGCAGAACACATCGCCGCTGTCCGTGAGAGTATGAAAACGACGATGGCATTGCCATCACCATCAACGGGGAGCGCTACCGATCGATAACAAGTTTCTTTTGGCCCAAATTTGATGATATGCATGTTAACGACGTGTGATTCTAACAGGACGGCGCCACACAGCTGATGCCACAATGGACATTTTGCACGAGCGATTTGAGGGCATGGTTATCTCCCGCAGAGACGACGTGAACTGGCCACCGATATCGTGCGATTTGATCTCGTTAGACTTTTTCTTGTCGCAGGTCTATGCCAATAAGCCGCAAACGACCAGTGCCCTCAAAGTCACGTAACCCGTGCCATCGCTCAAATTCAGCCTCATCTATGCACCAAAAAATGATGTTTTTGGCTAACTTTGGAGTTATGTACAGGGTGCGCAATTTTTTTCTGGTCTTTATCTCCAGTTACATCATTTAGTCCGGATTCGGATTCTACGCAAAAATTTACTTCGGAAAAGACCCCCAGCTTACCAACAACTGACATGACCCAATTATTTGCAGGCCTGTGTAATCAATGAACAGAATATCTCTACTATTAATTTGGACCCTTTTTTTAATCATTTATTGCGTCATGAGGACCCCTGCAATAGGGCCTGTTTCTTCGAATACAAAAATACGTACAAAAGTGCATACGAAGGTTTTCAAATCTAGGGAAAAATTCAGAATGGATCTTTGCGCCTGTACCTAATCTATGAAAAGCATATCACTTGTTGGTTTTTCTTCTAAATTATAAACTGACCGTATCTGCTATCGAAGGTCTTGCGGCTATTAGAGCACTCGAGAAATGCTTTCCAAAAATGCACACTACGTAATTACATTATATTAAACGAAGCCCGGTCGTAAGTAAGAAACTAATCCTTGACCGAAAAGCAATAAATTTTATATTTTCACCCTACTCTCTGATTTAAGCTACCCTTTATTAATTTTTTATTTGTGTGTGCCATAAACCCCAGTCAATTGTTCATCTATACGCTATTATACTGAATAGAAGAATCATCATGTCATCTGCGTTATTTCCGAGATTATGACTTATTAAATTGAATTTAACTAAATTTCCTTCTTAGGAGGTGTCTTCCTTCCAGAGAACCTGCCCTTCAGATATATTTAATATTTATTGGCGTCTCATTAATATCACCGCAGTAATCCTATTTGTTCGTGAAATACAACCTCGGTCCTTTATTATTAATGACAATCAACAAATCAATAAGTATGTATTCTCATGGAAATCATGATTATTGTGAGTGCTCAAGTTTTGGTTTGAATTTTGTGGTTGGAAATATCAGGGCTTTTGAGTACATAATATTATTCGGATGCAATTAAAGATTATGTTTGCCTTTTGTAAATGCCTCACATGCTACAATATAACGTTACGGTTAACTAACTTACACTGGTAAAGGAAAGCTTAAAGTAATTTAAAATGAAAAACTATGTGATATTGCTTTTAACTATACTTACTAGTGAAACAATTTTGATAATTAGTCAAAAAGTTATGATCCACTTTAAGCAACAACTTAAATGGCAATTCTTCAAAATGACAGACAGTTATCCTGGATTTTTTGGATTTCATTTAAATACGTACATCATACATAACGTATGTAAGAATAAGCAAAAGTGTTGGCAAAACTCACACTTTACAAACTTATGGCCACCTTGGCGGTGAAAACAGCGGGACCATATCCATATTTAAGATTTAGTTATTCCACATTTAGATTACATGAAACCGTTCATCAACAACCTGATCGATCCATATCAGTGTGGCTTTAGACCAGGAGAGTCCACCATTGACCAAATATTCACACTACGACAGAAAGAGATGATTTATACGATGTTAACAAGAAAGGATACTAAACACCGACGTCTCGGACAGAACCTTGTGACCCTTTATAAATCATCCTAGTCCTGCACTACGGCGCAGAAACATGGACTCTGTTTAAAGCGGATGAGGTTGCTCTTGGCTATTTCGAGAGGAAAATTCTTCGGGTGATTTTCGGTCTCGTCCGTATAGTCGGTGAATGGAGGAAACAAACGCACTGTACGGGTTGTACAGCGACATCGACTTAGCCAGAAGAGTGAAGCTCCAACAACTGAGATGGCTGGGTCATGTAGAACGGATGGATACTCATGCAGCAAAGGAAGACCGCGACTCAGGTGGCGCACGCAAGTGGAAGGGGAGGTCTTAACAAACTTGACGTGCGAAATGGAGGCTGCTGGAAACGCTTGTTTGTTGAGGCCGAGGTCCGCCTCGGACTGTACCATCACCTTAAGTAATTTAGATCACTTTAACTGTGTCTACCATAAATTAAAAATAATGTTTGTCTCAGGCCAACTAAAGACTTGCAGTTGGAAATGCCAGCCAAATACTTTACTCTGACTGGAAAACGTATGTGGATGGCTTGTTCGTAAGGTCCATGAGTCTGGCAGACAGATAGTCGCTTACTGCAGCCATTAAAGTAGTTTGGAATGAAATTCCATTAAGCTACATGGTGCAGCTCTATGATTCTAATCCAACACGAATTGTCGAAGTTATTTCCAACAAAGGAGGTAGTACTCATTGTTAAACAAATAAACAGTCAAATATTAATCTAAAACAATGTAGTTGTACAGATTACCAAAAAACCACACCTATTATAGAACTTGTTTAAAAAGCAACAAAATAAAAGTTTTGTATAAAGATTTAATTCTGAACAAACAAATTTACACAAAGTGTATATGATGGTTTCTGACTAAACCACCACGAACCTTCGGATTGCCTTCGACTCTTTCACTGAACCAATCTTGACCATTCGCTCAGTGTGTTTGGACTTCTCACCATTGCATCGTAATACGGAATCTGTTGAGCGAGCTGATACGGGTTCAAGGCTCAACAAAATCAATTAAACATTTTATGCGGCACCTCGACAGGCATTGGCAAACCTACGAGGGCACGAAAAATCCTGTCAACCACTACCACCATTTCTTCTTCAGAAGACTCGGATGTGGTTTTGAAGTCTTTTTATTGACTTGAGGTTTAAGTACTAACATATGTACATATGTCAATGCTCTTATATACGATCGCCAACGATAATGTTGTTCTTACCTGCAGAATTCCTTCGAATTCCAGTTTGTATATCAAGTTAACGGAGTTAAAGCCTTTATAAGCTAAGCATTACCTGATCAAGCTTCAATTATGTACGCAGAAGTGTGTTGAATACCATTTTGGTTTGTTTTGTTTCTGTTAGTTTTGATTTAAATGTATTGTAATCCAAGTAGTCCATGTCCATCACATGTTACAGACCTACTTACAAACATCTCAGGGTGCTGCTGTAAAAGCATTAGCCTTTTCTGAGAAAAGTCTATGAAAAAAGTAAACATATGTCAAGTTAATGTTTATAAATGCTCTGCTAAATCCTTAGCCAAATAGAACTCCAATAAAAACGGCACAGCAGAGAAAGAGATCGTAACAACGGAGAATGCATCCGTGCCTACAAATGTATGAAGATGTCTGTATTAAATCCTTACGGATAGTACGCCAAGGAGAATGGCTTGCAATCAATAATAAAATACAGTACACTCGCAAAAACGTGAACCATTAAAAACCAAGCTAACTCGTGCTTGCGAATGTATAATTCTTAATATATCTACATACATATAGGGAATAGAATAGGAAAAGTAAGTTAATAGTTAAAATCATTATAGGGGGTCAGTTAGTCCGATGTGGCTGTGAGGTTTCCAGACCTACTTGCGGTGAAGTTCTTACTACTCCCGTTGTGCAAAGTGCAGCTAGCCGTTGTACTTTATAGAATTCGTTAACATAGCTCTTGATCTTTGTTGCACTCCACCATACTAAGGATCCAAGAACGATTGCTTTGTATATCCAATGAATAACACGTGGTTACAAGCTCCCAAAGGTCCTCTTGAATGCGTAGAGTGCGGTCAATCCTTTTCTAATCCTGTCTTCGACATTCCTTTTCCAAGTTAGCTTGGAGTCGAGAATGACGCCGAGATATTTCGCCTCGGATGAGAGATCTATTGTGATACCGTCCAGCTTTGGCAGAGTAAAACTAGGTATCTGTCCTTTTTTCTAGTGAACAGAACTAGCTTGGTTTTCTGCGGGTTGACTCCCAGACCGTTTTGTTTTGCCCACCTGGAAAGCTCTTTGAGAGCGGATGCCATAAGTTCACTGGTCGATGGCATGCATTTTCCCTTGACCAGAATAACTTAGTCATCCGAATAGGGTATAATTTTTATACATTTATTTGCAAAACTTTTGACGATTTTGAGTAAAGATTTGCACACATTAATGAAAATCAAGTTCAAAAGCAGCTCGTGTTGCCTCAAACTCGTTAATTTACCGTTCTTTTTAAGACCAAAATAATTGTTCACTCTTAAACGTGAACAAGTTATGAAGGCTCTAAATAATTTGTTCACGTTTTACACTAGTCAATATAAAATAAAATTTGTTCGTGTTCACGTTAGCCAGGGTTTACGTTATCGCGAGTGTACTGTTATAGGTTTGCAGGCAATAACAACAGTAAAGAAACAATGCACTTACATAAGTTATGAAGTATCTTCGAGAATACATATTTGGGTTTTCACTTTTGTTTAAAACGATCACAATAATAGACATGTGAATTTAAATTACTTAAACTATCATATTTATAAGAACAAACTGTACACCATGCACACATGATATTTGTGGGTACATACTTAAATTCGTGTGCATACAGGAAGGCATACAAATACTATGTACATATGTACATAATACATAAGCGAATGAATACTGCTTTTATAAGTTAGAATAGGTACTATATCACAGCATTTAATTTATGGAGCGTAATTAAGCATTCCCAACTTACTCTATCCCATAAGTTACTTCTGATTTCGCATTAAATGCTGCTGGAAGATAAGGGATCAAATTGTTTAAAATCATTTGAGGCAGTTTGCAGAAGAAAACCACCCCGTCTGAACCATGGCGTTGATGTCTTCAGGTAATTTGTTCTGTTAGAAACAGTGTGCTGTCAGTGTGGGATCTTAAGCATTTACTGGTATCTCTCAAATTCATTTATGGTATTCCGAATGTACAAATGCTCGGAATGAACAAGGGTGAATTAATGAAAAATAAGGGTTGAAGGGTTAAATATCTGCCAACAATTAAACAGATTCATATAATTAATTACAGCTATTGGTTGAAAGGTTGACATTAAAATTTTTATTTTCAAATTCCTATATTGTAGGTAAGTACATGAAAATGTATGTGTGTATTTTACATACGTACATATGTTTTGAGGTAATTACTTTGGAGGGGCAGAAATGTTTGGTTTATTATTACACTAGCTGATACTCGCGACTATGTCTGCGTGGAAGACATCTCATTATTCCCAATATCCTTCCCCAGGTTTCAAGACGTTGATGAGTAAATATAGACTCTCAATTTCTCATATTAATTCTTTAATTAATTCTTTCTGGCTCAAGGATGACCAGGCTGTCAGTTGAATTGGCTCTGAGCTCGCTATGGGAGAAACCGTCACTCCTCAGATCTACATTCTCCACTTTCAAACTCTGCCTATGTATCTTATTGATGTTCATCAAACCTCAACAGAAAATTGCAGACGTTTGAACTCAAAGTGGTAGTCTAACGGGATCAGAGAAATGCGGGGGATGCAGATGGTTTTTCTTTGATTGACTCTAAAAATCCTGGTGTCGATAACGTAGTTCTACAAAGTCTTCACCTGCACAGTTTTACAGGGTTTAGATTGGGCAACATCTTTGAAGTTGAGGATGTGGCGTGGGTTTTCTGGTGGATCGAAAGTGTGCATTAACTCTAAAGGTTATTATACAGCATCCTCGAGTTTCCGAGTTCAGAGATTCATATTTTATATTCTCAGTTGGCAACTTCTCCAGCAGAAAATTGTTGATGCTATTGGCTGAGTCGTTTATTTGAGTGAAAATAGCTCTTAAATAGCTCAGCCATGAACTCCAAACTAAGGAACGTTTAGGTACATTATATTCTGCCAGTGAAAATAATGATATCTCCCATAACATCGCCATACCAAGGGTTACTTGGTTTATTTATTCTTTCCTCTTTCCATCACCAATATCAAGAAATAAGTTAGAAAACTCCTCTGCCCTTAAGTCACGTTGAAGATGGACATGAATGTATGTTAACTCTAAATGACAGGATTTTGATATAAGGCTATCAGATGGATGACTTGAGACAGGTCTTCACTCCATTTGTCGTGTCCCCCGTGGGACAACAAACTGCTTGGTCTGTCTGAAGCCATAAGCCCTGTCAGAGCGTCCTATTACCATCCTCAATACCTTTCTAGGACCAATGGTACGCTCATCATACACTATAACTTTGGCTTCCCGAATCACCTCATCCAAGTCATTCTGCTTTGAGATGTTACAATGTGTAGACTCAGAATGACTTAGGTTGAAAAGCTTTGAGAAGGTAGAGTAACTCGCCATGTCTTCTACAATCCAGGTAGCTGCAGTACCTGAGGAAGCAACGGCTTTCTCTCCTAGTTATGGCCCACAAGCGATTTATCAAGAATATACATACATACATGTACATATGATTTCCTACAAACTTTTGCAAAATAGGTAGGATTATGTATTATAGAATATTTGTGCTAAGTTTCAAGTAAATCCGACAACAACAAAATACATATATCCATCATGTGCATTCATATGTATGTAGATATCGTGATGAGTGAGGAAAAACAGCAACTAAGAAAAATGAAAATAACTACCCTTGTACAACTGAGCAAAACAACAACAATACACGACCACGAAACGATACGTGCTGCTGGCTACGGTTGCGCATTACTATAAATGGTCAAACTTTAACGCCCTGTATTTTGGCCCACAGTTATCATTTTGAAAAACGGTAAATCACCTGCTTAATTATTTCTGTTCTAGAATATACCCACCAAATTTCAATTCCAAAATCCAATTTAAATTTTTAATTTTTATTTTTTTTCATAAAATACCCTGTAGAAGCCGAATTTCGAAATGTCCTTCCTTATTCCTTGTAAACATGGTAAATAAAGTGCTCCTAGAAAGTAAGCGTGGCTATACATAATGTTAGTATTATTTGTAGAGTAAATTAATATTTACACGTTTTCTTTAGTAAGTTTTTCCGAGATCCTTGTAAAATTCTCAAAAAAGTGAGTTTTTCGAAAAATGTATAGCCTGCAAATACAAATTCATTTAGATACATATATATATGTATGTACATATGTACTTACATTTGCTCAAAACTTTCTTCGCATTAGCACATTCGGCACTAGTATTTTCTTTTGGGAAAGTGTGAGTAATTAAAATAGTTTGCAGGCTATTTAGAGTTCATCAATAAGGACGAAGTAGATGTGCGCACGGTGTAGTGGATACTATCATCACTTGTCAGGTTAAGGGTTCCAGGTTCAACTTTTGATGTCAAGAAACTTATTTCTCAAGAAATAAATAAAGTCGATCAATGGAAAGCTGGTGCTTAAAGAGTAGACATGTGCATTCAAGAGGACACAAGCATCCATAGGTTTGTGCCAATCCAACCTCTGTCTACCAACTTCTACTCTCACCTCCTCGGGGTGAACGCTGAGTGCCTAGTACCTCGACTGAAGATAGGGTTTAAAACCGACATATGCAGCACTTTGCCTGAATAGACGAGCGCGATTATTGACACAGCGTGAAGTGGTAGTTTAAAACCCAGGTGATATTAGGTTTCAATTCAATTGCATCCGAGGGTGGCGTCCAGACTACCTGGAGACCATTTTCTTCGTGGTGTAGCTATTGGTTTTAATTTACGATACATTTTTCCAACTTCCTTATGTCATCACATTTAATCAATTTGATCAACTCTTTAAGCCATGACGACTATACTGCCAGTGAGCCATATCCTTTGCAGTTGAGTTGAACTCAGCTTTCCATTACTTACTTACTTAGGTGGCGCTACAGTTCGGTGTGAACCTGGGCCTCAACCAACAAGCCTCTCCAGTTAGCCCGGTCCTTAGCTAACTGCCTCCAGTTGCGCACGCCAAGTTGGTTGAGGTCCCCTTCCACTTGTGGGCGCCACCTTAGGCGAGTTCTTCCTCTACTGCGTTGTCCCCCCGCGTTAGATTCGAAGACTCTGGGTGCCGGAGTGTTAGTATCCATTCGCTCTTCTAGATGTCCTAGCTATCTTAAACGTCCAATGCGCAGTTTGTAGCTGCTGTTCGTGATTAAATCTTCTCCTCTAAAGCCAGTCAACGCAAACGGGACCGAATATCTTTCGAAGAATTTTTCGCTCGAAGCAACCAAGGAGGTCCATCTGTTATTAGCCTCCTATAAGGTTCTTTTTCCCGCTTCGAGCTTAAGTGTGCAAGGCGGGATGTTCACAGAAGTCTCGGCTTGTTCCGGGCTTGTTGCCGAGACGCTTCTCGCCAGTTCGTCAGCATTCTCGTTTCCTGGTATTCCCTCATGTCCAGGGACCCAATAGAGTATCACCTTGTGCTGTGTTCCAAGAGCCTTAAGTTTTTCTCGACAGCACCTCACAAGCTTCGATTTTATTTTGTTAGCAGAAATTGTTTTTATTGCTGCCTGGCTGTCAATGGAAAAGGTGATATCCTCTTGTGGTATTGCTCTCATAGCAGTCTCATGGGCGGCCAGTGTCACTGCTAGGACCTCCGTTTGGAAATCACTACTGTGGTTCGGAAGGTGGGCGGACTTGGAAATGCCCACAGTTTCGGAGAAGATACCTGCAGTATCCATTTAGGATCCATGAGTGTAGATAGCTATGGAATGTGCGTTTGGCATTTGCCTGCTATTTATTATTTATATATTCGTAATATGTAGGCTTAGCTCCTTCCTGCTCGTATACGCGCTCAAAAATGGTCTTGTGAAATCCAGATAGGGTGTTATGTAGTTAATTAACTAACTAACAATGTGCAAATAACGATCGAGCTGGCTGGGGAGGTTTATCGAAGCCAAGGTTCACCATAGGCTACATATAACGCCAAAATAAGTATGGGCAAGTAATATTCCTTTGAAATACACCTCCGGTTTAGATATTGAATATTGTAGAATTTGTAGAACAACGAAAGTGAAGATTTATATTTTTGCACACACCATGTACAATGTATGCCTTTATTTTGATTGTACAAATGCATATACTCACATACTTATATGCACTACTAAGTTTTGCTTAAAATGTCGACATTTCTTTAATTCGTTTGCATAAATGTATTTTCATACATACATGTGTCTGTCTTCTATAAATGCTTCTTCTCTTTCCGCATGTTCCATCAGGGCTGTGTACAATTTGTTAATAAGTTAGTGCAAAGGAATCTACATACATACCTACATACATATGGTTTAGTTAAAGCAATATATATTTGGTTTCAATCAAAATAGCATCGAAGGGTATAAAAATATGGACATGCATATGGATGTATGTACATAAGAATACTTGCAATGCACTTACCGCCAGTATTTTGTAATTTCCTTTAATTGCATGAAGACATCTAAGCAGAAACGCAAAACACTTAAAATTGAATTGAAAACAGTTCTGTTTTTCTTAACATGTATACTTCTCATTGAAATTTCACAAAGATTTTCAATTCGATCCATTAAATTCAAAACTGCATATGTACCTCAACATCAAATAAACTCAATGGATAAACACTAGCATCTATCCCCTCAACTATATGTATATGAAAGTGTATTCATTCTCCCATCAACCTTGTTCATTCAATCTGACTTTTTGAGTTGCTATGGTTTCACAAACTCAGTTTGCCTAAATTAAACGTAAACAATGCATATGGGAAATGAGGTACACGTCGATGTAGTCTGACTTTTCAGTTTTGAATTCAAACTAAACAGTAATAATGTGTGTCGAAGTGTCTCTGCAGTAAAGACATGTCCTTTTCGATAGGGTTAGCAAGGAAAACATTGAAGCAAAGTCCATTTGACACCGGATTGTACTAATCAATTACCATTTATTATTTTGTAACAAGTTAAGTAGTTTATAAATACAAAACAACGTGGTAAATACTATTATTTTAAGATTTCAGGAATTTAGTTTTACCAAAGTACACGAGTATGCATGTGTTCATGTTTTGAAGGATGTGGCAAACAAAATGCATAATTGAGTACCTTTCCCTCTCGTCGCACGAGTCATGTCAGCCAGAATGGCTCTGTACAGTTCTCCAATTTTTTTTCATGACCGTTTTTTGTAAAACTTCGACAGCTAAAGATTAACCCTTCTGGGGTGGATTTGAAGATTCGTCGGAGCACTGCTTCTTTTTTCTAACCGCTTTTAGTGATTGTCTTTCGAAGTCGCCAAGGGTACTTTCTTCTAATGTTGACAAAGCTCACGCTTCTGTACCGTATCTAGACTGAAATGATAATGATTTGATAGAGTATCTCCATAGTTCTTGACAAAGATTTCTTTTCTGCATCAAGGTAATTGCCCTAGTCTACGTTCAGATCTCGGAAGAATGCAGAAACGATCACTGTTTTTTTTTATGTAATTCACTAACAATTTACAACGGGCTAAGGATATTTATATTTATATGAAGTTATGCACATGGCGCGAATGCTGGTGTCGTATTTTGAAACTTAGACGGCATTAGTTTTCAATGCCGTTCGAACGTGATTCAGATTAACTAGCGAGAATTTTTCGGTGTTGTTGCCATTTCCCAGATATCTGAAATTTCAGACAGACTAGAATATGGAACACTGAAACCCGACTGAAAAACAAGACAATGGTCGCGTTCGTCGATCTAGGCAAAGTGCTTCATATGCATCCAAACGATTTCTTTTGGCTGAGAGTGACAGAAGACGAAGCACTTTTTTTGAGGTCGGGGAGGGGATTTTTAGTCATATATTATATTACAAAATATTGCAATCAAAATTTTAACTAAGCTAGAACTTTGAAATTGGCATACCTAATACTGTTCTAAATCCAACATGGCGGACGAACATAAGATGGCGCATTAGGTACCTTTTCTTCACGACCCTCTTGATAAGGGTATCAAATGAATGGGTTTGAGTAAAATACGATAAACTATGTGACATCATTCTAAACCCAATATGGCAACACCCATTGTTACACTTAAAAGCATCTTACAGGCAAAGTGATCAAAAGTGACCTTTAGTTTTCACACGATAAGTAGTGTATTCGATAAGCTTTTTGTTTTGTAATCCACACGCAGATCAAGGGGGTATAAATACCATTTTAATGTTATACACACACCGCGAGCGAGGTACAGCGGTTTGAAACTCAGGAATCGTTAAGTTTCATTGGCGTCCAAGGGTGGTGTCCAGGCTAGCTGGGAACATTTGTGGTGTTTTTGTCATTGCTATATAATTCACAGGAATTTTTTCTCTTTTCTCTTCAAGCCATGACACTCTACTGCCAGTGTTATGCCTTCGCAGTAGAATCGCCATAAGCTTTCAGAGTTGATCGATTTTATTTATTATTAAGAAATAAATGTTTTTCCGACGTCAGGATTTGAACCCGGAATTTCAGCGTGACAAGCGATGATACTAA
Organism: Matsumyia berberina; assembly: GCA_917880715.2. NCBI lineage: Eukaryota > Metazoa > Arthropoda > Insecta > Diptera > Syrphidae > Matsumyia > Matsumyia berberina. Next base: position 96,001,803 of record OU862870.1, read on the forward strand.
CCACTGCACCACGGCCACATTATTTTCGCTGTCCGCTTCACTTGAAATGCCCCACAGCTACGATCAAACGATTTGCAAATGTGCGCAAAATTGACACATAAGCAAATGTCTGCCCGATCACACGATTTGCGGAGTTTGTCCCAAAGCTGCAAGCTTTTGGGTGTACGCAATTATCCGCAAATGACATCTGCGCAAATTTTTCCAAACCATTTATTGTCCGATCACACGATTTGCCGCCATATTCAAAAAGCGTTATTTTTGTTTATTTGGAGAGATGAAACAACTCGATATACCCTTGCAGTGGTATTGGCTGTATATGTGTTTGAGAGCAGTAGTGAAGTGGATGACCAAAGCAAATTGGCAACGAAGCAGCGCAAATGCTGGAGAAAGGATTGGGTTGGCCGGCGCGAATTGTGAGAAGAGGAGCCCGCAATGCATCAAAACTTTTTTCTTGTTTCTATTTTCTAAACACAATATAACAAAAATAAAAATGAATCGAAAAATGCAATAGTTTTGTTCTTTCGCGGTCGCGAATCATTTTTATTTTACTTTTTTCTTTTTGTCAGAAAATTAATTCCATTTAATCCAATGATTAATTTAATACTTTTGTGATTATCATTCGATGATGTCCAATTCAGTAGCGCAAATGAAGGAGAATTTGGGAGAAAATACACTCACGTTATAACACAGCATTTGCGGAGAAATTTGCCATTTGCACATGAGGTCCGTAAATATAAATGTAAATGTGTGCAAATGGTCGCAAAGGGGTGATCATACGATTTGCGGATGACGTGTGCAAACGTTTGCGGAGGACGTCTACAAATGGTCCGAAAATAATATTTGTGAAAATATTTGCGGACAAAAAAGAAACCATCAACGGCGATAAAGCTGACAACACAGAGACTTTTACAGACATACATTTTAAAAATCTTAATTTAATTAAAAAGAAAAACGAACAAACTATTTATCTCATTAAAACCGAAGGTAGCAACGTAGATACAATTAGCAAGGTATGCGATGCAAGGCATGTATGGATATGCGATGTTACAACAAAAGGAGGAACGAAGCGATATGTATCAAAATGGACGACATTTTCATACTTAACTTTTTGTTAGTTTTGCTAATATTTTTTTATTTACGAACGAATTACACGAAATCACACTCAAGATGCGGCTAAATTTTTAGGACCACTTTACGGTCGCAACATTAGGTATGCCTGTACAAGCTCCACATAATATATACACATATGATAATATAAGATAAAGTATCTTTCAATAAAAATTGAAAGCACTTCTAGTCCTTAGCCACATCTGGATGTATTCCTTTTTAAACAGAATTAAATTCGCACATTTGCAAATTATCCTGCGAATAATTTCAATCAATCAATATGCATATGAACATGTTCTGGTGGAGACACGTGTTTGTCAATGGAAAACACCAGGTGAGACCTACATACATATGTGTGTACATATATACATACATATATGTATGTGTGTATATCCATGATAAAATAAATAAATAAGTCATTGCATGAAATTCTAATAAGATGAAGTGATTATTCTTTATCTTTTTTTGTTTGCTAGTGTCATTGAACACAATAGAGGTCCAATCAGCAATTTCAATTACATTTGGGAGTACCTACATACATACATACGTACTATCTATTTGTACATAGGTATATATGTACATAAATGTTTACATTTAGGTAATTATGTACAAAATTAAGTATACCTTAATACTCCCAGATGAAATTCCATAATCAAAGAAGCTAATAGTATACACGCAGGTAATTTAATGAACATACATACATAATGTTTGTGTCGATATCGCTGATAAGCGCTTGCTGAATACCTGTTGATAGTGAACTGATTTGTTGGCACTCGGGCGCCTAGAAAAAAGCATAGGTACCTGTGTATTGTGTAATGTAAACTATGATTTTCATGCATTTTCTTAAATTCGTTGTTTGCAACTTTAGAGCACGCCAATAAGGACTGGCGCCTTTCGCTGCTATATCCTTCACTGTTAACAGTTCTAAAACAGAAACGTGGGACTATTGATTCTGATGGATCTGACAAATGATTGTGTGAATGTCTTACTCAGTTCAGCAGATTTGAGGAAGAGGATGCTAATTGTTCATTAAAAGCATTGCAGTCAACATTTTCGATTCTGGCGAGCTTTGGCTAATCAAAAAAAAAAATAAAAAATATATTCACGCAATAACGCGACCTCTTGCGCCAACATAATTATCTGCACAGAGAGGGGCAGGCTGACCACTTGTAATAAATCTATTGTCGACTACACGATCTGTTTGTTTTAGGTAATTGTATGGGTACCCCATCTTATCCCCCATCCCATTTTACTCAACCGCTACTTACTTATTTTTTTTTAAATATCGTTTATAACCAAGATTTTTTTTTATTACCATCTACCGACTTCCGAGCACATATTTACTTACTTACTTACTTACTTACCGTGACGCTTTAGTTCGGGTGGATCTGGGCCTCAACCAACAAGGGTCTCCAGACAGCCCGATCTTTAGCCAGCTGCCTCCAGTTTCGCAAACCAAGTTGGTCAAGGTCCCTTCCACTTGCGTGCATCACATGAGTCGCGGTGTTCCTCTACTGCGCCGTCCATCGGGTGTGAATTCGAAGACTTTCTGGGTCGGAGCATTGGTGTCCAACCGTCCTACATGACTCAGCCACCTCAGTCGTTGGGGCTTCACTCTTCTGGTTACAGTTTTTCAGTACAGTTCGTCGTTGTATTTCCTCTTCCATTCACCGTCCATGCAGACGAGACCAAAAATCCCCCGAAATATTTTCCTCCCGAAATAGCCGAGAGCAATCCCATCCGCCATGATTCTGCGCCGTAGAGCAGGACTGGGATGATTAAGGTCTTATACTTTAGTCGTTCGGGAGAGGGCCTTGCTACTCAATTGCATTCTTAGCCCAAAGAAACAGCGATTGGCAAGAGTTATTCTTCGTTTATAGCGGAGTCTAGGTAGACAAAGTCCTTTACTACCTCAAAGTTTTAACTGTCTATAGCGAAGTTCTGTCTGTGACGTCGGTGTTGAGGGCCCTTTCTTGTTGACAGCATATACTTCATCTTGCCCTCATTAACCGCTAAACCCAACTTCGCCGCCTCCGTCTCAATAATCATGAACGCGCCGACATCACGCTGTATTCTTCCAATTATGTCAATATCGTCGGCGTATCCGAGTAATTGGACGGATTTTTGAAAGATTGTGCGTCTGGTATTGGCGCTTGAGTTTTGCACTATTTTTTCAAGAACAATGTTGAAGAAGTCCCCTGACAGCCCGTCGCCTCGTCTATAACTTTTTTTTTTGACATCAAAGGTCCCGGTGAGGTCTTGACCGACCTTGATGGAGCAGCGTGCATTCTTCATCATCATGCACAGACGGACGAGTTTGGCAGGGATACCAAAACTAGACATGGCTCTGTAAAGCTCGTCTCTAAAGATGGTGTTGTATACGGCCTTAAAATCGATGAAAAGGTGGTGCGTATCGATTTAAATGTTTCTGGGTTTTCTCCAAGACCTACCGCTGCGTAAATATTTGGTCAGTGGTTAACTTTCCTGGCGTGAAGCCGCACTGATATGGACCCATCAAGTTGTTGACGAACGGCGTCAGGCGTTCACACAACAGTTGTCGCAGTTCAGAGGATCTCATTTCTTGAGAATCGGGCAAACATTCATTTGAATTTTTCATTCTTTTTTGAATTTTTGATCTCAATCATCCAGGTTGAATGGTTCGTTCTACCTGACAACGGAATTTGAATTGACGTCGCGGTTAAACAGTCTGCAGAAATAGTCCTTCAATATCCTCAGCATCGACTCCGATTCTTCTACGATGTTCGGGCTCTGTAGCCTTGACAGGTTCTTTTTACCCCTTGTTAAAGCTTCCGAACCTCATTCCTGCAGTAACATCTCTCTATTTCCTCTATCGCACGCGTCTCATGCTCTTTCTTTTTCTGTTCGTAGATCTCGTTAGCAGCTCTGGTCGTCACTCGTCGCCAAACCATTGGTTTCGTTGCGGTGGCTGAGTGAAACCCAGCACGTCAGAGGCGGCGTCTCTGATTATTTTTTCCCAATGGTGCCTCTGGTCTTCAATACTTGATGCCGGCGGCATAACTCCTCTTGAGGGATTAGAGAAACTAGATGGGGAAAGGATCTGGTGGTTGCAGCCGTCCGACTTCAAACTTTCTCACAGTATTTCCTTGTTATCTCGGTGTTCGGGATATCCGCAGTCGTACCTGGGGTACAACAAGGTAGTGGTCCGAGTCAATGTTGGCCCCTCGGAACGTTCGGACATCCATAATACTGGAGGAGTGCCTTGCGTCGATCGCAATGTGGTCAATCTGGTTGACGGTTGATTGATCAGAAGATCTCCATGTTTCTCTGTGGATATCGAGATGTGGGAACCGCGTACTAGCTACGAAAATGTTCCTCCCTGCAGCATGCCTTCTCTTATTAGCTTTGGGTTAAAATCATAACTAGGGCGTTGCTCGCAAGTCTTGTCCAAAAGTTCGTAGAACCTTTCTTTGGTGTCGTCGACTGTTTCCTCTGTGGGGGCATACATATATCAGGCTTATCTTGGCGGAGTCAGCCTTGCTGCGAATCGTCTTGAGGCGTTTGCTCACATACGTAAAGCTTAAGACTTCTTGCCTAAGTAAGTCTGCTTTCAACGACTAATCCACATCCGTAGTAGATATCGCAGTTTTTCATCCTCTTTTTGCCTGGCCCATCCCACTTCTTGGATGGTGGTCATGTCTGCTTTACCTGACATTCCACGTGCAGATCCGAAATTTGTTTTCCTTAATACGTTTCTGATGCCTGTTGTTGCTTCGTAACAATTAATTTTCCATGGCGGACATACATGCGTAATTTTCAATAAATAGCTACATACACGTGCGATAAGGAATACCCAGCCTGCCGGGGGTTTTTATTTAGATAAAATGGACCTGAATATGCTTACGTTGGTAACCCCATTCAATATAATTCACCCAATCCATTAAAACTTTTATTATAAAATTTTTTCAGAATCGTACACTTATAATTGTTTTTTTTTTACTACCGCTTATTAATATAAATCAAAAATGTTGTACATCTGAATAGCTACCCATTATTTTTTAAAAGATAAACCAATTTCTCACCGGCTCAAGTGAAACTGTTTACTATTAAACGAATGTGTCTCTGGCAAGCCAAGAGAAATCCAAACAGCCACAAGCAACCCCTGCATGTTTATTCGCATGTTGAATGAACCTTAACTCAATGAACGACTGACCACAGATGATATTACAGTTCAAATATTTGACCACTATAAGGACATATGTTCTATAATTATAATCCTGCTAGAACGCCCACAAACCAAACTCACAAATTGTGTGCACAACACAAATTGGAGGTTACTCTTATGATTATGGTAATTTTACCAACTAAGTCAACAAACATTTCAGAAAAAGTGTACATACTAACACGATTTAAGCAGGTTGTAAAACAATGTATTGCGAGAGCCTTAACAAGCACGAATAAGCAAATATTTGCGAACATTAGAAAAGGCTGACGATGTCCAATTGTGGCTTTGATTCCGTTTAAATTTCTTGTGTAAGAAAATTCGTGAACGCTACTTGCAGATCTGAAACCAACCTAATGTGAAGCAATTACGGGCTTTAGACGAAAGACGAGAAGAGTACACTGAATAAATGGTTTTATTTGACATATTGTGATAAATGCATGGAGAAAAATTTAAATTACTTTTTCGTCCCAGAATCTGACACGAATTTTAACTACAGCGAACTAACAAGGGTTAGAAGCACTCGATTCAATTGTCATATTACTTAGAATAGGGTGTTAGCAGATGCGTTTTTTTTTTCTAAAGACAGCAAAGGCAGTTATATTTTGTTTTACTGTAGTCTTAGCAATAGTTTACCTACGTACCTTTTTAAATCCAATGCTTTTTTAAGTAAATAGGGTGAGATTGTATTTGGAAACCAACTTGGTAGCACAACGTTCAGTGTTGGCATTCTACTCGATTAAGGCGACAGGTTATCTGACCTTTTTTTTTAGCACCGATGATTTATATTTTGAAATTCCTTTTTTCTACTTGACCCTATTCAAATTAACATTGAGTTTCTCAATTGGCAATGACAAATTATAAGCCTTTCTTTCTTTCAGTACTTGAATGTAATTGTCTTAAGTAATGGCTCTTTTGTGTGAGGGTCACCCTTGGGATGAGAAAAAACGGAATGTAAATTTACAATGGATGTTTCGTCCACTGTTCGGCACGTTGCATTATTCTGTTGAATGTCTTGGCAAAAAAAAAAATCCACGGATCATTGTTCTATAGCGTTCGCCATTGACGAATACGCGCCTTCCTTTCGCATTTTTAAAGAAATACGGTCCGATAATAACTCCTGCCCATAGACCGCACCAAATAGTGCATTTTTCCAGATGCATTGGTAGCTCTTGGGTCGCCTCTGGGTGCTCATCAGCGCAAATACGACAATTTTGCTTGTTGAAGTATCTGTTAAGCCAAAAATGGCCCTTTCGATGAACAGAATTTTTTGGTTTTAAAAAAAAACGGATCAATTTGGAGGCCCAATTACCAATTCATGTTCAGACGTAAGTCTATTCATGATGAATGCCAATGAATACTGAACAGAAATGTCACATGGACATGACATTTATCACGCTATGCCCGAGACCCCCTATTAACAAAAGTACTTCGTATTGGATCACCCTTTACATACTTATGTATCTAAATACACCGGCGTATCTAAAACCTTGGCCAGTAAAGGTTATGCAATATACATATGTACTCCGCAGATTCGATGAAAAGAGAATTTCTCAAGTCACAGGACGCATACAGTGTGTTACTTCTAATCAAAGATTCTGGTTATACTTAAAACCAATTCACAATGTCGCGTTTGGGCGCTTGCGCACATATGGAGTACCTAATCGTATTTTTGTTGTAAACTAGTGGCTCGCCCCGACTTCGTACGGGTACAATTAAATTATTTGATTAATATTTTTTGGTATGTTTCGCTGTATTATAACCTTTTTTAATTAACAAAAATATAATAACGTAAAACATCATATCGTCCTGATTCTACACAGGGGACGTCTACCTGATGACAGGGATTACATGACACGTCTTGGAAGCCAATTTAGGGCATGCGTTTAACGTGCCCAAACTATTGAAGTATGGACCGTTCTATTTGAAAAGGTAGTTGGTCGACATTGATTTCCTTGTATATTCTGATGTCCTTAACTCGATAGAACGAACGAATATCTTTGGGAAACCTCATTTCGGCAGCTTATTCTTTCGGTCATTACCCAAATCTCATGACCATAGGCGAGGGTCGGATCAAACACACGAAATTGTTCCAGGCTGACCAATCGCACAGGATAACTCGCTACTGCTCCTAACTTCCATCACTCGTAAATATGACCCCGAAATACTTAAATTTCTGATCCGGTTTCGATAGGACTCTACTAACATGGAGAGTGCATTGAACAGGCGCTCGGGACATTTCCATACCCAGTTTCAACACAGACGACTACGAAGCTACCAAGCGCTCGCTGAAGTTCGGTCCAGATGGTTCGATGTAAGTCATCAGCGAAAAGCAGATAGCTTATCCTTAAGACTTACAATGGGAATCGTTTTTCGCCACGGCAGCACTGTAACATCCAAAATCCAATCCCTGTACAGAAAGAAAACGAGAGGTGACAAAAACCACCTCTGGCGAAAGTCAACGCTTGCAGTGAAAGATGTTTATGTAACGCCATTCACCTGAACACATCTCCTAAAGTTTGTGTATATAGATCGAATGGCCTTCAAATGAGAACTGTCAATCCCAAACTCCTGCAGTACACTTCAGAGTTTACTGCGAGGTAGCTAATCGCTATTCCCATGGCACACTCCCAGGCCCTCTCAAGTACCGTTCTTAGAATGAATAGCGGTTTGGATGTGTTTCTACCTGGACAAAAGCTTCACTGCTCATCTTCCAAGTTGGATTCGACCACAGTTCGGGCACGCGCTTCCAACACCTTAGCAAAGACTTTTGCAGAAAGAGTTTAAAGAGACATGACCTTATAATTAGAGCAACCACTCTTATACCATTTTTTTTTTAAATATTACAACCACCTTACTTTGATTATCGCTAGTTGTTTTACCGCAGTCCCATGCCACTCTAATGAGAGAGCCATTTTAGTCACCTGCTCTACAGTGGAATTATTCTCCGCCCTACACAGTCTGCCATCCAATTCCTGTTCGGGATTGAGCAGATCCGAAAACATCTCGCTTCATCTGCACAAGATATCCTTCTCATCGGAAAAAAAGTAAACCATCTTTGGATTTGACTCCTTCAATAATATTTAACTTCCTTCGTTTGAGACGCCGGCGGAAGGCCTGCCAGAACTCCTTCTTTGCAAATCTGTGATCTCGGTCCAGTGTGAAAGTATTCTTTTCGTAAATCCTCATCTACGCAACTGAAAGTTTCCCATTTCCGTTCCCCCTCTACGTGCGCACATACACCGCATCGATCGTTATCACAATACGCATTCCTACATACATACTTCTATTTACTTCAAAAAAAAGTTTGTTTTTCCTCAGCATAATGTATTTCCACAAAACCAAAAATACGAACAGAGAAAAATGAAATTAAAACTAACCTTGTACAACTGGGCAAAACAAAAACAACATATGTACGATCACGAATCGATGTCATAAATCGATGTTTTATGTCAATCGGATTAGTACACACACACACAAAAAATTTAATTTGCCATATAAACTGATCGTGTTCATTCCTGCAGTACATTTGCTTTCCACCCACTGCTGCGTGGTTGTTGGCTGCGGTCGCCACTGATGGAAAATTGCTGGGGATGATTTTGGCAATGATTTCTTGAATTGTTTTGAGTATAGCTCAGCTTCAGGATACGGCAGAAGGATGATTTATAGCTCAAATGAATCATAGACAAATTCACTAAAAACGTTTTTTTTTGTTTTTAAATCCAATAAGCCATTGTTGAGTTAGAGCTGTGTAATTATAATTTTATAACATAAAATTTGGTTTTTTTTTTCCCTTTCTGCTACTTAAACCTCGAATGCTTGGGAATTCCTTTTATACTATGTAGCGATGTTAACCGTTAAAGTCCGTTCTAAATATTGGTGAAAGAATTTTTGAAATCGGATGAGTAGTTTCGAAGATTACTTCCTACATACAAACTTACAAACTTTACCTCTTCATAATATTAGTATGATTGAGGGTTTTGGAGCACAGAATCGGGTTAGGCCTATGAATCAAATATAAAAGATTACGACATCGCAGGTGCAATTTTTTTTTCGTTCTGGGCATGACGTCACATGCGCGCAACGGAATGATGGGTTAGGCCGGGTCATTGTGAAATAGCAGGTATTATTATTATTATTATTATTCTTTGGTCGTGATTGGTGGTCGCCGTGGCTCAGTGGTTAGTGTGTTGAACTACTGTGCAAGCAACGTGGGTTCAAACCCCAGCCATGTCCACAGAATATTTTTCGGGGAATGACAAGCCTCAGGGAGTATAATTTGTCTTGAAAGAGTTTCTCAATTCGCCGTTCAAAGTCGGCAGTAAATTGTAGGTCCCTTACATTCATGCGAAAAATGTAACACGGACAACATGAATGGTTGCGAGAAGCCTAGGCCTTGGTTTATCCCGAGCTGTCCGACCATCTATTTATTTTTTTTATTTATTATTATTATTCTTCAATAAAATGTAAATAAATTACAAGTTAAGGTCACAAACTATGGTACTAGCTATTAGGGTTTACGGCCAGTAGTTCTTATTTATTTTAAAAAAAAATTTTAAATTTTTATTTAAAAATTGCCAATATGGTTTTCGACTTCTTATTCACTGCCCTCTTCCGAAAACTGGAATTAATTTAGTAGATGAAGTTGCAAACAAAATTTGCAAGAAACTGGGCAAAAAAGCCACACCACCAATAAGTTTTTTATTGTTTTAATGAACAGAAAACTTTTATTATTAAGTGTGAAAAAAATTACGTAGAAAAGATAAACTAAATAAATAAACCATATCCTGTAGAAGGAAAGTATACATATATACTTACGTATAAGTGTGTCTCATTTTCGGATAAATCGAGGGTTAGTGTATTTTGATTTGCCATATCGAGGACAATTCCAACCCTCCGAAAGAATTATTCATATGAACTACTTTGATATTAATTGAAATAAAGCGTTGTGGTTGCCAATGAAGATTAAAAGTAACTACATATTAGGTTTCCTTAATCTTATTAGTCAGAAGCAGTTTCTAGTATCCCTTAAAGTATAAACCGTTTCAGTTTACTTTAAATCGTTAGAGTTTAATCTGATTACTATTATAATCATCGCCATTGGTGTTGAAATAAGTTAAAAAAGTAGTTGAATATTTAAATCTATTTCTCCCCGATTTAATGCCCTCATTAGGAATATAAGTTAGAGATTTATTTCCATGTTTAATGTACATCCAAGACAATTAAGAGACAGGAGAGTTGTATTCCAAGTTGTATTATACTATGGACAAAAAAGAATCAGCAAATTGTCTGATTCTATTGGGAATTGGATTGAAAATTTCCACGCTCTAGTCTGTAAGTTGATACTCCCAGACACCGAAATATGATATGGGGTTCGTGCGATTCACACACAGTGCAAAGTGGATGAAGGATCTCAGTAAAATCATCTGTGAACTATAACTCCCAATGGAATAAAAGATTTTTTCTCCCCCAACAATTATTTTTGTTATTACTTTTGTTTGCATGCGCATACATGGCACGTTTTTAAGGAATAAGACTGAATGTGTTAGGCGATGATTTTCAAATAAAAATGAATGCCGCGCTGATTTAACTTTAAGAAATAACTATTTTTACTGTGTGGTTTATCTTTAAAAAAAAATAAGCCGTACAATAGACCTAAACTCATTTAATTAGATCGTGACACTTTGTCTGCACAAGCTATAAAGATTACTGTACTTTCGCTGCATATAGAATTACCAAAGAGCTAAAAGATGGTCACAGGTCACCAACAATCCGTTATCGCTTGTCGGAGCTCAGCAATACTTGCAAATTGGCTATTGTTAGTATAAATTGTGCAAGTCATAATTCCCCAAAGATTTTCAAAAGGGTTACAATTTGGAGAAGGCGCCGGCTAGTCCAACAATCCGGCATTGTGAGCTTAGAACCAATCTGTGATTGATGTCGCCTCTTTTTCACTTCATTTAAATGTGTTGCTCCTTTGATGAAAAACCACAAACTAATGAGTCATTGCAGTTTTTGCATATTGCGATTATATTTATGAAAACTAAAAATTAATTTTTTTTATTTATTCACATCCTAACGATAAAAGGATGATTTTTTTAGGTGGGTTTCAAGGAATACCGACATTACTATACACTAGAAATCATTTGCACCCATTTTCGAAACGATGTCTGTGTGCGTGTGTGTGTGATCAAATTGTTCGTCTTCGATCCTTTAACGTAGGATCATGCGGTTTTTTTTTTGTTTTATTTATCTTTATCAGATTTTGAGGAAGATGCTGAGTAAATTTAAGAAATGTCTTCTTTTCGAGTTTGCGTAACAACTCTTTGTGGAACAATTGATGAGGAAATTGTTTTCTTTGTCATTAAATTGTTTATCGAATATTTTATACATAAAAAAAATTAAAATAAATAATATTAATTCAACTCGACCGTTGTGTCGAATTTTTTTACTTTAGCATCCCAAAAACCAACCTAATAGTCCGTTAATAAATGTACATATGTATGTATGTATATATTTATACATACATACATATATACATATATGTATATGCAATATAATGATAATCTTGTGGATACGATTGAGGACACAATTATACAGCGATTTAAATACAATTTCAGCGTGTGTAGGTGTTACCGGGGCACTGAGATCTTGTCCTACCGATGCTCTAAGTGTGATCCTGCACCTAATGCCCCTTGACCTTCACATCAAAGACACAGCTACCTGCAGTGCGATCCGGCTCAGGGAATCTGGGTCCTGGACCGCAAAGCCATACAGCCACTGTGAGATCTTGGAAACCGTTCAAGGAGTTTTGGTCGGGTCTTCGACCGATTACATGACACCCACCCTCAATTTTAGGAAATTATTCCTTATTAAATTCCCTACCAGAGAAGAATGGAAGAATGGAAATGTTTTCAATGACCATGATATTGGTATATACACGGACGGGTCAAAGATGGATTGTGGAGTATCTTCTCTGACCAACTGAATATATCAAAGTCTCTTCGCCTTCCAGACTCTGCTAGTGTCTTTCAGGCGGAGCTTCTCGCGAAGCCTGCCGCTTACTCAATTATCTCTAAACATCCAACCAAAATAGTGCCATCTTCTCAGATAGCCAAGCTGCTATCAAAGCCATTGATGCGGTTACCATATCATCAAAGCTGGTAGAGCAATGCCGGCTTGAAATTAATCAACTGAGTACCCACTCCACAATTACACATATCTGGATCCCAGGTCATAGCAATTTCGAGGGCAATGAGCATGCCGACGAGCTGGCCAGGAAAGGATCGACCCTTAATAGTTCACTTGCAGAAAGAGTCGATATTCCGCTGGGCACTGTTAAAGGCTTTGTACATCTACACTTTCTCCAGCTTGCAAATCAAAGATGGAATGGCCTGTCCAGCTGCGTCATCTCAAGAAGGACCTGGCCCAATTACAATAAAACTAAGTCAAGAGAGCTACTTGGCAAATCAAGGCTAGATATTGCCAGAATCGTAGCCATTATTACGGAACATTGGCCAGTCGGAGACCATGCGGTCAAGCTTGGTATTCCTCACAACAACTTCTGCAGAAGCTGCAAATACCTTAATAAGAAATAATCTCTCCTTTACCAGACAGCGCTCTTCATGGACCTCGCCGAGATAGCTGAAAAAAGGATTGGAGAACTAATCCTGTATCTAAACTCCAACGGCTGGATATAGTCATCCTAAACCACCAAATCAACAACCACATACTAACTAGGTTTAAACGAGTTTCGTGGTTACAAAACGGCGCACTCTAGCGCTAATTGGGCTCTAAAGAGCCGCCACTTTACCTACCTACCTAAATACAATTTTGGTGTACACGTTTGTATGGAGAATCTCCCGGCTAAGTTCGTAGATAAGAGTAATCGTTCAAGAGGGGGACGCGTTGTGATCCTTTTTATTTCTCAGAAGGTAAAATAGGTAGCAGATAACAGTAAATAGAATCCGCCTGCTGTCAACTTGGGTGTCATCCTAAAATTCTTCAAAAATGCTCGTACTTCGTTCAAATTAGAAATCCTTACCCATCTCGAGGTAATTAGTAAAAAGTTTTTAAAGTTTTAAAGGAATCCGCCTATGTACCTCTTACGGCTTTTGCCGGAAGGTTCCTTTTTTCATTAGCTTGTACATTGATGCTTTAAAATAATTAAAATTTTTGAGTGCTGTAGCTGAATTGACTTTGGTATAAACAGTAAAATAATGTTCCCCTTTGTGTTCTTGTCATTGTTTCAACCTTGAGTTCTAGATGGCTGATCTTTGGTAGAATCAGCCTGTACTCTTAATAAAGTAGTGTATGTTCATTAGTGGTACTTTCCCAGTTCTCTTCGAAGTTTAAGTGGCAGAAAGTATGCAATATAACGGATTCTCGTAGACATGATTGAGGCTGCAACTCTGAAGCGATTTGGATAAAATTTGGTATTCAAATAAATCCACCTACCTCTTGCGAGAAGTGCCGTCAGTTCTATTTTTTAATAAGTACATTAAACGAGGGAAGTAAGAAAAAGTTCATGCAAAAGAAGTATACGATTAATTCTTTCTTTTTCTCGTCGATCGTTACAGACGATCATCGGTACAGATCAGGTAATTTAACGTAGTCAATAAACCTCCTACATATTTGCACAGAAAGACAGACAAGACTGACGTTGTAATAGCCTGGGACTAAGCAGAGATTGACGTTGTCCTTTCTTAACGATTTCGTTAGTAGATGGGAGCTATTACCAAAAAAAAAAAACCCTTATGACCCTACTATTGAAAATGTGGTGTATTAGACGGTCGGCAGATTAGCTGATATTTAAGGCTTTCAGAATAATGGACGTATAAAGTATCTCAACGCTATTGAATGATCCTTAGATTTCTACAAACGCAGTTATTGTAGAGAGCATACACAAATTAATTTGCTACTTCTGCTTAAACGAGTGTATCGCGGTATTTCGTCAGATCCATAAGAGAGGAAAGTTTTTCAACAGCGCCAACTATGAAGAATCACTCAACTCAGCATCGCGAACGACATCTTATCTGTCATACTCTGCGAATGCCTAATACCTTTCGTGGATAAACTGTTTGTCCTATACTAATGACGTTTCAGACTAGGAAGTTAATAATCAACTACGTCTTCACCCTTCGGCGAACCCACAAGAGGTTAAAATTGATGTCATTAATCGATTTTAAGCCCACCGGACAGTATACAAAATCGTGACTAGTTTTGAATTGCTGTACGAGCTGCGTAGGTTTGAGCCCAGCAAAACCAATCAAAATGGTTACGAGAAGCTATGCAGGTATTGGCCCTCTTTCGGCTGTCGCACCAGCTATTTATTTATTTTCATTCATAAGTAATTAATTTTGGGGTTTGGTTTTTGTGTAAGAATTTTTTCCATTTTTAACAGTTTTACTATTGCCAGCCATTATTTCTATAATTTTGTTACGTTTTCGTAACCGTTGACTATCTTCAGGTAGCTTTTGCATCGTTGACGATGGTATTTTTCACTGGCTTTAGGTGCACAATCTCGATATGATCGAGACGGTGCTAACGTTTCAATAAAAAAAGATGATTGGCTAAGTTATTTTGCTGTTTTTGCCAATAAAGTTGTCGCCGCAGTAAAACGTTTCGTTAGAATCGCTTGGTATTTGGATTGGTTGAGATATCCCTAAAGTAGGGGCCAATTGACTTTTATGTTCAGATTTCTCATTGATTCCAAACTTTTGAGTGGTGTGGATTCGTGTTTGTACATACGAATGTTACTACGAATAAACAAAAGCTTTATTCGATCTAACTTAAAACTCTTAATTCACTTAAATTTAACACAATGAATTGATATTGTATCTAATACGCTAACATGATATGTATGGACACACATACATACAAATGAATATTTGAAAGTAGATATAAAATTGCTAAAAAATAAAAAAAAGGCAAATAAAGTAACGTTATATGATTATGATAATAAACTTTGCGCCCCCTGAAGTTAGAAATCACTTGTGGGAAATATTTCAATTTTCAAAAATTGTAGATAACCTACCCACTACCCAGCCACCGTGAAACAAACATCAATATGGGCTTGAATGAGAAAAGTAAATAATTGCTGGAAATATTTACGACTTATGACACTGAATGTAAGTGTTGTTGGCGTTCCGTGCAACCCCTCGGTTTTCTACTGACTACTCTATCACCCCTGTGGGATTGAGCAGGCCAATGCTGGTTACCCCCGCTGACTAGTGTTGTGTAGTTAGGCACAAGAAGCACTTGAACAAAATGCTCGGTTGTTTTCATTGATATACCAGTGTTGGTGTTATAAGGAAACAGCTAAAGAATCAAGGGGATTTAATTCAATTGAGTCATAGCGATGTCCATTGATTAGACGCTTGCCTTTTCATGGAACAGCATCATGTTGTGCATCCGTAAACTACTGGGGTGTGTTGGCAAGCGTCACCCACCATCCTCTTTCAGAAGGGCAATTGCGGATGCTTATAAACAGGGGATGAATTTAATATCGATAATGAGTATTGTGTTTATTAGAAGTACGGAAGAGTACACTTGAATTTGTCAGCAGGTGTTTTGGACTAACTTTGCTTTAGTATAAGTCGTGTGTTCTCCCTGCCTCAATCTTTTCAACAACTCAAATCTAGCACGCAAGCACTTAGGCAGTCAAATGGCTTTCAGCGCAAGTTATTTTATAGGACATAAAAGAAATACATATCGCAGTAGTGTACGATGAGCCTTACCACAATATAAATTACTTTTGGAATCAGCCCCTGCAGTGGTAAAAGACTCAACAAATAGTTGCATTTAGAAATTTGAACAAGATTTTGATGAAAATCAAAAATATGTAAACAAGTGCATTTTGTAAAATTTAAAAATCAAAAGATTAACATTACATAAGTAGAATAAGTATCTTCTTAAAAGTAAATGGTCATTAAAAAAGATCTTGAAAAGTAAAAAAAAACCCTTTGCGATTTGTGAAAAATTAATCTTGAAATTTTCAATAAGACATTCTATTAAGTATATTGGTAATTATGAAGCAAATTAAGAAGTGTTAAGGAAGGGGGGAAATCCCTTTAGATGAGTTGTTGCTTGACCACTGTGCAGTGGTCTTGATTGATCTGAATCATCAGAGACAAAAAGGTTTAAATTTATAAGACTCGCACGCTCTATTATTTGTATTTTTATTTAGCTCACGCTAGAACTTTTGTTCGTGCTAACACACTCGTATGTTCCATAATTAAGGAAGTTCCAACTGTGAAACGCCCACACGCTCGAAAAATGGCAAATACACATGTACATACACATATGCATGTAAAAGAAGTTAGTTTTGACTGAAATTTTTATTATTCGTAGTTTTTTTTAACTTTTAAGGAACTTTAGGTTTACATATGTTGAAGGTAATTAAGTTATTTATGAAAGTGCAAAATTTCAAAATGATCGATCAAATAATTTTTGAGTTTTTTAATAATTGTAATTTTTTTTGAACGAGGTTAACACAAAAGTGGTTTTAAAGTTTCAATAATAATAAAAATTACCTGAGGTCAGCAGCGTTCACAGGCTATAACTTCGGAAGAACTGCGAATTTTAATGAAGGATATGTTGGACCTCTAAATTCTTTGAAAAATATCTCATGAGGAACTTTTATTTATTCGCAAATCTCTCAAACTGTGCAGAACTTCGTCTAATAGGCTTTTGGAAAATATATTGCAAACAAATTGGAATTACTAAAAAGGCTGCAAAAGCCTGCATATTTAAGAAAAAAATGGCAAAAAATGCCTTAATAAAGTTTATATGTTGTTATATTTGCCCTAATGACACCCCGTCTCCACGAGTCGGAATTTCAGACAAGAAACGAAACTGGTAGGAAATATTGCTCGTGGAGACGGGTAAATGCCAGACAGATTTCCGACGCGACACTTCCGTCTGGATTTATTTCGTGTCTTCGTTTCCAGACTGAAACCCTGACGGATTTTTGACATTTGAGCGTTTGGCAGGTAGATTTTCATTCGATTGTTGGTTTTCATTGAGTGAGCATGGCGGATTGGCGAATATCGCTTAGCAGATGCTCTTTCAAATTATGCAATTCTCTTTTTGGCAAAAATTGATTTACTCAGAAACTATGTTTTCGCTTTTTTCCGGTTAATTTCTCTATTTCTGCCAATGCTGTTAAAGGCTTTAATGCAAGAATTGCGCGCTGTTTCCTTCTCAATGGCATTTTCAGAATGACGATTCTTGACAGAGATTGCCCGGCAAAGGAAAAAAAAAGTAAAAGTCGGACATGCAGTCTGATTTGTAGTTAGACTGAAATCTTTCTCGTGGAGACGGGGTGTGAGGAGCGGACGTAAGACTGTTTTTTAAATAGCTAAAACATATGTACATGTTTATGAGCTATGTAACTTCAATTATAACCTCCTTAGTTTGGTGGCAGCACGATCGCCCGGAAAAAAATCATATAATCCGTCCCAAACTTTAAATACATATCATGGAATTACTGTGCCTATCTTTGGTGCCAGCGGCAAAAACACATGCATGTATGTCACTTAGATTCAAAGTACACATTATTCCCAATATCGCGGTAAAGGTTTTGCAACAATGTAGCGCAAGTATTAAAGTTTAGACCTGCGTCTGCGTCTAAAAGGGTCTTATAATTTTGACAAACCTTGTAAACTTTTACATGCTTTTGAATCTGTTAAGGTCTTTGCTCTCTCATTAATTCATATAAAAATACCTGTTTATCGACAGAAAGAACTAAGAAACCTACTTACACTACTACATATTTATGTATATCAAAAAATTGTCCGTACACCATACGACACAAAATGAATTACTTAATATTTTTGAACCCACTGACAGGATTTATAAGTAAATGATATAAAATAAAAGGTAATTTTATAGAGTCTCAAAATTGCATTCGAAAGAACTGAGTTACCTTGAGTAAGAATTAAAAAAATTTGCTCAAAGCAAAATGTTCGCGGTTTTTTTTTATTTTATTTTTTTGATTTTACATTTTGCGTGTCATTGAGTATTTAGACTTCGCTACCAGTGGCTATTTTATTTAATTTGTACTTCAAAATTAAGCAGAAAATGCGAAAAAGAATTCCTAAGGACGTTAAGGACTTAATTGCGAATTTGAGGAAAAAAAAGAAAAATTTGCGTGCCATTGCTGATATCGTTGAAAGAACACATTCCTCAGTTCAATATGTAATAGAGAAATACAAAGAAGCAGGACCAACAAAAATCGCATGTGGCAGGGGACGGAAAAAAAAGGTTGCTACTCCACAGGTTCAGTGTAAGATATTGCGAAAGGAAAGTGCAACAAATATAGCCGCAGCACTCGTGCAAGACCTTGAAGTGAATCCGCCAACAATCCGATACTTCTTACATTCCAACGAATATACGCAATACGCGAAGGAGTACATAAATAAGCCGCCAGAATTTTGAAATCCCATTATATTCTCAGACGAGTCAGACGAGTGAACATTTTTGGGTCAGATGGGGGACACTTCGATTAGCGTAGAAGTCGAACCTCACTAAAGGATTCCAGCGTTAACCATACTATCAAACACGGCGGTGGAAACTTGATTCCATCGAGTCAACGATGAACAAAATGCAGAACTTAAATATTTTAAAAGAAAACTGTGGAAGTTCTGCTCGGAAATTGGGACTAGAAGAGAACTACTGCTTTGTCCGCGATAATGATCCCAAGCACTGACACATGGTTGTGGACTCTATAACGTCCGCAAAGTTCTTCCCCATTCACCCCAAAGTCTAGATCTTAATCTAATCGAGTATTTATGGTCGTATATGAAACAGAAATTAATTAATGAAAGAAATTAAGGAGCAAGGAAGATCTCAAAACTGGGCTATAAAAGGTTTGGCAAGAAAAAGCCCCAGGGTATACAGCAAAATTGGCGCATTTTATGGGAAATAGATTGCGTGCAGTTATTGAAGCCAAGGGTTACCACATATCTTATTAGTTTATTTTTTTTTCGGAATTAGAGCGTATGATAATAATTTTTTGAGTTAAACAAAATGAAGTTATGTTAATTTATTGTATTTTTCAAGTAAATTTTTTAAAAATATTTTAAAATAATGTATATATTTCGTTTCCTCAATAAATTAATTTTAATTTCTTGTACTTTTCATATAAATAAGAAAGCTACTTTAAAAGTTATAAAGAAATTAGTTTTTAGTTGGGTGGTGTACGGACAATTTTTTGAGACAGTGTGTTTTGTGATATGAATGTTGCAAATAACCAGTGTTGCGCGAAACTTTCAATCCAACACCAGAGGCACAATCTTTCATAAACATATTTGCGTATGCCGACGATATTGACATTATAAGCGCAACACGGCGAGATATAAAGACAGAAGCAGGCCAAATGGGCTTTCGGTAAAACTAGTAGAAGGATACCTCAACCAACTTGACGTGCGCAACTAAAAACATTTAACTAAGAACCGAAATAACTGAAGAGGCATGTCGGTTGAGGGTCAGGCTCACCCCGAAGAGCAGCGCCGTCTAAGTAAATGACCAGTGTGACGAGAGAGCCAAATTTGAATGAAAAGTAACTTCGTTGAACCCCAGATTGATTATTAACCTAAATTCCACTTCAAGTTGACAGTATGAATGATCAAGATATCGAACCAGTTTAAGATTTTTGGTACTTCTTGTGTATTGCTGCTTTAAGTATCCTGTTAACTATTTGGAGAGGCAGAGAAATCAGTCTTAACACAATGACGCACTGCCACTAACTGTGTTATGGATATAGGGCCTACATACATAAGTAGAAGTACATACCTATTTTCGTCCGAAATTTTTGTTGGAGACCGAACGAACGGTTGTCAACGAATGACGAATTCTTAACCTTCATCGAAACGCACTGCGCCCAATTTAACAACTATTTTCTTCTTACATGAAAAACTTAAAAAGATCCTCTTCGATTAAAAGTAGCAAAATAAAATTATTTTAAATAACCACCAATTGGAAATTTCCTATCAACGAATACTGTGGGGTAAGCACGGTTCACAGTACGATTCGCTAGCCAACCATAAGCCCGCATGTGATTCTCTTTGTTTTAATTTTAATACAACGAATTGTAATTCCAATCGAAGGATACCAACATGTAATCAATTCCAAATGATCATAACATCACGCCGCCCAAGTAACAACTGTTCGCCACAGCATGTTTGTTTGTTCGTTATTGCTGTATATTACAGCGGATGTCAATTGTTTTAATTCGGTCTCCGGAAGGAATGAGCCGGAGCCGGCAACGAGAATGGGATCCTATTAAGATGAAGTTTCTTTTTTATGCCCCGTATAGTAAACGTCGCGCTTCGGTGGCCGTTTATTAATTAAGTCGATCGTAGGAAAAATTAATGATCACCCATTAATTTTTGTTTCTTTTCTCCGAGACCCCTGCACATCAATTTATTGATGACATTTACCGCATTGAGAACGATCTTAGTCAGTATACCACTTCTATCCTGTGTTCATACACAGTTGAAGGGCTTTCCAACTACAACCGACTTTTCAAATGGGTGAATATTTTTTACGCAAAAGGAAATTGCTTTCATAGAATATAATTTTAGCTTTTTCAGGGAACAGATATGAAGAATTAAATTTCATAATGTTTTAGTATTTATAACAAAAGTTTAACCAAATTAAGTCCATCCAAAGATAATGAAAATTAAGAAGCATATAACATGTTCCATGAAAGTGTTCGGTTACTTCCATTTGTCATAAATGTTATCCAAACAGATTACAATGCTTCTCGGAAGATGATAAAGTCAGGCCCATTAACAGATCTGTTGACCAAAATTCTACTTTAAATCAGTTAAAAAAAATTAATAACCTTTCTGTTTTTCATGGAAAAATGGTTTCAAAATGTTAGATAATAGTAATACGTTGTGCTTTCATCGAATAATTTTTAAAAACATCATCGAATAGTAGATACATATGTATGTACTTCGAAACTCTATCGTCAAAAAATTAACTTACGAAACTCTACTTACAACGCGTATCCTTTCGTTTTTAAATTTTTTTTTTCAGCTTATAGGTGCTTTTCAGCTTAAACTGTGATTTATTTTTGGCTTTAGGTTGTAATAAAAAATTGTTTAAAATCTTTAAGAGGAGGAAAATTTGTGGGAATGGTTCAGTGGTTAGTGGGTTGGATCTGAAAATTCTGTAGGTTCAAGTCAAGCTGTGTCTACCGAACATTTTTCCCGGCACCACTTCTCGTCGGGGAACGACAAACCTCCAGGAGTACCATTTGTCATGAAAGAGCATCTCAATTCGTCCTTCGAAGTCGGCAATAAATTGCAGGTCCCTTCCGTTCGTGCGCTTTGCCTGAGCTTTGGCTCATCCCGTGCTGTTGCGCCAGCTATTTATTTTTTATTTATAACAAGTTGTATAATAAAAAAGCAAATCACCCATTTAATTCATCTACATCATGGCTTTCCAACATCTACACATATGAATGAGAAAACATTTAACGCTCATTCTCTTTACCCACTACTAAAACTCTTTTTAGAACGATACAGACTTTATTAGTGTTTAGAAACAATCGAATCAATAAAAATTTACGTTTTCAAGGCTGCTTGAACTGAAATATGTATCGTCTGGTGATAGCGTGTAGACGTTCTCTCCAGACTTTACGATTTTCCTTCAACTGAGACAGATTTCTGAAGACGTGGCCAAAATAATCAGCGGTAACTTCGAAAGTTTGTAAAGGGGCTAAATTATATACATATGTCCTTTGCTCTGCTAAATATTTATATATGTACATACATACGTATATATGTACAAAACAACACAACTCTCGGAAGGACCAAAATCCTCCAAGACAGCAATTTGTCCTGGGGTCGTAAAAATTATAATACTGTTGAGAAACAGCAGGATTCGACTAACAAAAACTAAATAACCAGCTCGGCTTCGCTCGCCCTCTTTCTGCCACTTTGACCTCGAGTTTCAAAATACTAAAACCTGGCCAGAGAACATTTACACATTTATATATATATATTTAATTTGATACCAAAAACATGTAAATCGGATTAGCGGTTTTCGAGTTATAAGTGTGCGTACTGACAGACAGACAGGCAGGATGTAGATATAAGGTTTCTATAAGTGCAAGGTTTTTTTTTTGGGTTTTATGACAAAATTTGCCAGACACAGCCGCCAAATCACGACTAGCAGTGAATTTCGTTCTGTACAAGATAGAGATCCATAACACTTCTCTTACAATTTAACCCAGAATTCAGTCCGATAGAACACCTGTGGTAGTGGAAAAAAATTGGGAGAGATAACCATAAGCAAAAAAACAAGGCTCAAAAAAATATTGGAAAATAAGCCTTCAAAAACAAAGTTGGTTTTCTAATAGAAAATGTAGGTATTGAAAGCTGTCTTAGAGGCTTAAGGACATAGCCAAAAGATTAACATATGAACAGTAACAAAACTTAATAGACAACATGAACAGTAACATAAAAATGATTTTTTGGAATGCAAACGGCCTAAGCCAGCACGCTTTAGAATTGAAACAATTCTTAAAGGACAATGAAACGGACATTTGTTTGATTGCAGAGACACACTTAACAAGTAAAAACTTTTTGAAAATCCCTGGTTACAAGATTTACAACACAAATCGTCCAAATGGAACAAGACATGGAGGAACAGCCATTATTATTAAAAATAAAATTAAATGTGTTGAACTTGAAAAATACGACTCGGATCATATTCAAGCTACCACAATCCAGATAGAGGACAAACTAGGACCAATCTCTGTATCAGCTATCTACTGTCCGCCGAGACACAAAAATACAAGATTGCAATATGACCACTTTCTCCAGAGCTTAGGAACAAGATATATAGCTGCAGGGGACTTTAATGCAAAACACACAGACTGGGGATCAAGGTTAACGAACACAAAAGGAAAGAATCTATTAAACGCAATACGTAGAAACAACTGTAGACACATTAGCACCGGTGAACCAACATATTGGCCTACGGACACGGCGAAAACTCCTGACCTTATTGATTTTTGCATCGTAAAAAACATTGACATAAAAAGCTTAAAAATAAGATCCTGTTTTGAACTCTCTTCGGACCACTCACCAATTAAACTCGAATACTTGAACGAAATTATTCTCACCTCTAAGCCCCCTCAGCTCTACAATAAACGGACAAACTGGGACACTTTTAGGGAAGTTATACTCGCCCAACTGCAGACAAATATCCCACTTCAAAATCACAACGACGTCGAGAGAGCGATAATCCTTTTCAATGACACCATCGTAGAAGCAACTTATCATTCTACTCCAACAATCCAGCCAAAAACAAATGACAACATTACACCACCTCACATTCGAAGACAAATTAGGGAAAAGAGACGACTAAGGAAAATATGGCAGACAACAAGATCACCCGAAGACAAGAGAAAATTAAATCATGCAGTTAAAACTCTAAAAGACAATTTAAAAGACATCCAAAACAAAAAAATCTCAAACTATTTAAGCAACTTAACGCCAACATCTGAGACAAATTATTCCCTGTGGAAAGCAACGAGGTGTCTTAAGGAGAAAACTCTACACCAACCTCCTTTAAGAAACCTAGACGGATCTTGGGCCAAAACAAATCAAGACAAGGCAGACGTTTTAGCGAAACACTTCGAAGAAGCGTTTTCTAACGAACAAGATGACGCCGACATACCATCGCTAGTAAATAACTCTCTAATTATTAACAATAATACTAAAATAAAGAAAGTGACAATTAAAGAAATTGAAGACTGCATCAGGAAAAGGATCGACCGCAATAAAGCTCCTGGATATGACCTCATAGACGGAAAAATATTGAAAGAATTACCCAGCAAGGCTATAGAATACTTAAGACATGTTTACAACGCAATAATCAGGCTTACATTTTTTCCAAAAGTATAGAAAGTAGCGCAGATAGTAGCAATCCCCAAACCTGGCAAGGATCCAACCAGAGCAACCTCTTATCGACCAATAAGCCTACTACCTACCCTATCTAAAATATTCGAAAAATTAATACAGGACCGGCTACAACCTATAATCAAACAAAATAACCTAATACCTGACCATCAATTTGGATTCAGAAGATGCCACTCAACTTTACAACAGATCCATCGAGTAACCAATAAAATTTCAATTGACTTAGAAAATAAAAAATCTTGCGTAGGAGTATTCCTCGACGTAGCTAAAGCTTTTGACAAGGTCTGGCACAAAGGACTGCTTTATAAACTTCAACACATACTTCCAACAGACTTCTACACACTGATCAAAAGCTATTTAACAGACCGCTGCTTCTATATAAAATACAAAGACGAATGCTCATCTATACGACCAGCAATAGCAGGCGTCCCCCAAAGGGAGCGTATTGGGACCACTGCTATATGTTCTATACACAGCGGACATACCATTCCCAAGTACGCCTTCCAACATGATAGCAACATTCGCTGACGACACTATTCTACTTAGCTCGCACAAAGACTTATTTACAGCAACGGCTGAACTACAACACATACTAGACCAAATAAAAAAATGGTTCGATGACTGGAATATAAAAATTAACGAAGATAAGACGGTACAAGTTATCTTCACGACTAAAACAAATTACTCTCCGATACCACTTAAAATTAACGACGAAAATATTAAGATTGACAAAGTAGCTAAGTACCTAGGTATGTATATTGACAGTAAATTAACATGGAAACACCACATCGAGAAAAAAAGAAATCAAATAAAAGAAAAGTTTCGACAACTATACTGGCTACTTAGGAGGGATTCAAAACTTTCGATAAATAATAAAATACTCTTATATAAGACAATAATAAAACCCATCTGGACCTATGGAATACAGCTATGGGGAATATCAAAAAAATCAAACATATTAATGATACAAAGGCAACAATCAAAAATCATACGTGCAATAATTGGTGCAGAATGGTACATACCGAACGAAGACATACACCGTGACCTGAAAATCCGAACCGTAAATGATGAAATTACCAGCATAAGCAGAAGACACCACATGAGAATAGTACTACACTCCAACAACGAAATCAACACATTGACAACTCAAGAGATAATGGCAACCCGACGACTGAAAAGGACTCGACCTTATAAGATGATATTTTACCACATTTTATTATGTTACTATTTGTTCCGTGTTATTTCCTAGTTACATTACATGTATCAATCTTACTTCAATTTTATATTCGAGTCAAATTTATTCCACAGAACTTATGGCATTGGTCATAAAGTTCTTTTATGTAATTCCCTTTTAAATGTTAGAAAATGTACTTAGTGTCAATCTACAGACAGACGTATGTAAACTGTTGGGAAATAAAAAAAAAAAAAAAAAAATTAAATTATAATGGATTTTTATTTTATTTAATTTTTAAGTAAAGCCTTTAGTTTCTGGTCTAAGCAAGTAAGTAAGTGTAAGTTGATTTCCATAAGACGGAAGATCATAAATATTTTATGAACCTTTTACGGCCAAAATATACAGTTTTTTTAAAATCCACACTCGGATCAAGGGGTTGTGAATACTCTTTCTTGTTATTCAGTGGTTTAAAACTCAGGTAGTTTAGTATTAGCTTTCATTGGCATCGGAAGATGGTGTGTTTATCGTTGCTATAATTCACAATAATTTAAATCTCGATTTAGCGTCCTATAAATCCAGTTTCACTTAAATCGAGATTTAGCACACTAGATCGATTTTCAAATTTGTTTATTCTTGGCCTATTTTTGATAAAAGTTTTAAACGTTAAATCGTCGTCGGAAAATAGATGTATTTGACAAGAAAATAAACGTACTTGACAGGAATATAGACAGGAAACGCATCAGTTGGCAGAAATAATAAACTGAATTACAATTTGAAGAGAATTATTAAAATACACAAACATATCAAATTGCCGCCAGGCGATTGCACTTTAAGTTGAGTGCAATCGAGAGAACGCACTGTGGGAGAAAAACCACCAAAATCTCTAGAATTTTGTGGTTCACATTTGTATAGTTTAAAAAGGTGTGAAAAACATTTATTCATTATTTCAACACATTTTTTTATATTCCCTGGATCTTCGCATGATAGTTGTTGGGTGTTTCAGAATTCTTCAATATCTGACAATTTGAATACCACACAAAAATGACGAACCGCTGTTTGGTAGATTTGACAGATTTCAAAGAAATTTCATGCACTAAAATTCGTCACATGGGGAAATTTTTCTCATGAGCCCTTTCTTTAGGCCAACGTCACGCTCCAAGCGGCAAGCGGCAGAGCGACAGAGCGACAAAAATCAGAGTGTGGCCTTGGCCTTATATGAAAAACTACGAAATTTTTGCGTACTCGAACAGGATTTCGTAAAAATGCGTAACTTTTTGTAAAAAGTTTTGGGAGGGTACGCGAACAAACCTAATAAATCGCTTAAGCTAAATATTAACAGAAAAAAACTGACATTTCAATTAACATAGAATATGCATGAGGAATGTTACAGATGATATGCATGCACAATTGGATCTGAAACCGTAGTGTCGTTATTTATTTTTTATTGTAATTGTACATTGTCCAGCAAAACAGAATACTTTATGGTTTATGGCGGGACAGATTTGGAAAAGCGGGACATATATGGGCGCGGGACAGAGACCTTAAAAGCGGGACGATCCCGCTAAAAGTGGGACGTATGGTCATTTTAGGCTAAACTCCTCACGGACTTTTTCACTTGACAATGTGCACTCAACTACCAACGAGCTGGGCATCGGTCTTTCAGAAATGTGGCAAATCGCTTGAAAAAGCAGGAAATAGCAGAGCATATTTTTTGCGAATGACCCCTCAAACGACGATCCATTCCTTGTCGAGCCATTTCATTACTTTTTATACTTAAATTATGAATCAAAAAATTATATTTTATTTTATTTCACAGTGAAATTGCTCAATAATACCAAAATCGTCAAAAGGCCAAGAACGACGATTTAAAATTCGAGATTTAACTGCCTAAAACTTTGTCAATAAGTGATAAAATGGCCCACGGCGATTTACTGTTCATCTCAAATTTCAATCCGATTCGACCCGAATAATATTGGCGTGAGAGCCATCAGTAAAATTTAAGTCATATGTATGTATAAAAGTAAATAAACCAAGTAGCTATATTGTAAAAAAAAAAAACACTCTTAAAATTAACAAAAACGTTATCCTACTCACAGCATCATATTTTAATTGACATCCCTTAAACAGAATTTCCATTGCTTTTAGTGTATTAAATATGTTACAATATTTTAGAAAGCATACATAAAACAGAACTCATCTTTAGGGTTTTACATTATAAAACATAAAAAACAGAATTTTTCCTTTTCAATTACGTCAAGACAAGTGTCCCGATGGACACATCTCTAGCATTCGCACGTCCATACCCTTTTAAAAAAATACCTTTAAGACCATCCAATTCCCCAGACACAAACAATATCATATCTTCCCTAAGAAGTTACCACCAACGCGGTACCCCTTTCAACCAAATTGTCACAGGTCATATTTTACTCTATGACATGTTACTGGGGTAGGAAAGAAATAACTGCGATACACCTTTCATATTTTAGTTTATTCAATCAACAATACTATCCGACGTGATCTGAACGTCATGCCATTGCGAAACTTTGAATATTGGATAAGCAATAATGTAATGAGAAGAGAAGTCTGGAGCCGTTGCATGTGAAGATTGAACGTTATTTCATTTAAAATGTATAAGGTTTCTTTTGACATGTCGACGTTTTCATTGACCTTTTACAAAAAACCAATTGTACGGTGATGGAACTACAATTATTCATTTTAGTATTCATAAGAGGACTGCGAATTATATGTATGTTTCTGCAAACGTGTGTACATTATTTCACATTTTTTTTGCAATTTTTATTACTTCGTATTAATTTAAATATTCATGTCACCTAACTTACTTAAGGTGGCGCTACAGTCCGGGGTAGATCTGGGCCTCAACCAACAAGCGTCTTCAGCCAGCTCGATCTTTAGCCAGCTGCCTCTAATTTCGCACGCTAAGTTGGTTAAGATCCTCTACCACTTGCGTGCGCTACCGGAGTCGCGGTCGAAGATTTTCCTGACCGGAGCATTGATGTCCATCCGCTCTACATGACCCAGCTACCTCAGTCGTTAGACCTTCACTCTTCTGGCTAAGTCGATGTCGCTGTACAGCCCGTACAGTTCGTCGTTGTATCTCCTCCTCCACTCACCGTCTATGCAGACGGGACCGAAAATCACCCGAAGAATTTTCCTCTCGAAACAGCCAAGAGCAAACTCATTCGCTTTTGACAGAGTCCATACCTCTGCGCCATAGAACAGGACTGGGATGGTTAAGGTCTTATACATGCTACTCAATTGCCTTCTTAGCCCAAAGAAACAGCGATTACAAGAGTTATTCTTAGTGTGAGCTCAGCACTGATGTCGTTGTCTGATTTCATAGCGGAGCCTAGGTAGACAAAGTTCTTAACTACCTCAAATTATGACTGTCTATTGTGACGTTCTGTCCGAGACGTCGGTGTTGGGTGTCCTTTCTTGTTGACAGCATGAGCTAAACCCATCTTCGCCGCCTCCATCTCAATGCTCACGAACGCGCCAGTGACATCACTCTGCGTTCTTATGATTATGTCAATATCGTCTGCGTATGCAAGTAATTGGACGGACTTTTGAAAGATTATGCTTCTGGTGTTGGCTAGTGAGTTTTGAACAACTCTTTCAACAGCGATGTTGAAGAAGTCGCATGACGACGTGTCGCCTTGTCTAAATCCTTTTTTGATATCAAAGGTCTCGGTGAGGTCTTGACCGACATTGATGGAACAGCGAATGCACGCTGCATAAACGGACGAGTTTGGCAAGGATACCAAAACTAGACATGGCCCTGTATAGGTCGTCTCTATAAATGCTGTCATGGACGGCCTTAAAATCGATAAACAGGGGGTGAGTATCGATTTGAAGTTCCTGGGTTTTTTCCAAGATCTGCTGCAGTGTGAATTTTTGGTCGATGATGGACTTTCCTGGCATGAAGCCGCACTGATATGGACCGATCAAGTTGTTGACGAACGTTCACACAACACGGCAAATAAGATACTGTAGGCGATGTTAAGAAGACTGATGCCTCTGTCGTTGGCGCAGTTCAGAGGGTCTCCTTTCTTGAGGATCGGGCAAATAATGCTGGGATTCCGTTCATCGGGCATACTTTCCTCCGAAAATATTTTACAGATGAGTTGGTGCATGTTTCAAGTCATCGCTCGTGGTTTGAACAGCTCGGCAGCTAGGCCATCAGCACCAGGAGCTTTGCTGGATTTAAGCTTAGGTATGGCTATCTTCACTTCGTCCAGGTCGGGTGGATGGAATTGTTGGTTTTCATCGTCCAGGTTGAATGGTTCATTCTGCCTGACGGAGGGATTTGATTCGACATGGCCGTTAAACAGTCTGCAGTGTACGTATAAGCAGTGCGCTAAAAACCACTCTATGCGCGAAATAAGGTATTATGTTTCAGGTCATTTATTTGATTCGAGTGTGAAAAGTTTCTCCCTTGGATGTACACTCAGTAAATTTTGAAGCTTATGCATATTGTGCGCTTGCTGGGTGCTCCCGTAATAGGATAATCTTTGATTGGTAACAGCTAGGCGTTGCCAAGTGATGTAACTGTTACTACACATCAATTGTGCTTATTTTACCTCCACGCGGTGGCCGTTGGGTACTAGTTGTTGTCCACCCGGACTCAACTTGCTAAACTTATAAGCGCGAGTGCTAATCAGAAGAAAAAATGCAGCACTATGAATGCGACAGCGGACGAATTCCATAGATGGAATCAACGGTGGCGTCGATAACTTTCGGAACGGAAATAACTACACATCAATTGTGCTTATTTTACCTCCACGCGGTGGCCGTTGGGTACTAGTTGTTGTCCACCCGGACTCAACTTGCTAAACTTATAAGCGCGAGTGCTAATCAGAAGAAAAAATGCAGCACTATGAATGCGACAGCGGACGAATTCCATAGATGGAATCAACGGTGGCGTCGATAACTTTCGGAACGGAAATAACACCTTATGCAGGCTACTTCGAGCTGAGGCCGATAAGGATTTCCAAAAATCAGTGGGGTCTTAGAAAAGACTCTTGCCCTAGGGGTTTTTAAAATGAAACTGTTCCTTCGGATTGGGGGTTATGCTCGACTACTAAATCTTCAAAGTTACGAAGCAACAACAACAACAACGAAGCTCGGATACGGACGGATTTAATGATGACAATCCATGTAAACGAATTAATGCCCTAGACAGCTGCAGAGCAGACATCACCGTCATTGAAGAAGTTGTGTGGGATGAGCCGGGCAAAAAGAGCATGAAAAACTGCGATATATTTACTACGGCGGTTGCTACCGGCAACAAAAGCAGCACTTATTTGGATGTGGATTCTTAACTTGAGGCAGGATAAGGCACGACGTCTTAAGCTTCAGGTATGTAAGCGAACGCCTCACGACAATCCGCATCAAGGCTAAGTTCACCAACATAAGCCTGATATGCGCGCATGCCCCACAAAAGAGAAAGACGGTGACACGAAGGACAGGTTCTGCGAGCTCCTGGACAAGGCATACGAGTAGTACCCTAGCTTGTTGTAGCCAAGGTACGACTGCAGATATCTCGAACATAGCCAAAACAAAGAAATACTATGAGGAAGTTTGACGTCGAACGGCTGCAATCACTAGATCCTTTTCCGATTGACTTTCTCTCAATCCCTCAAGAGGAGTTATGCCGCCGGCATCAAGTATGGGAGACCAAGGGCAACGTTACCTCTGACGTGCTGGGTTTCACTCAGCCACCGCAACCAAACCAATGCCAATGGTTTGGCGATGAGTGAGGGCCACAGCTGCTAGCGAGCTGTACGAGCAGAAAAGACAGGAGCATGAGAAGCGCGTGATTGAAATGGAGAGGTCTTACTGCAGGAATGAGGTTCGGAAGTTTTACCAGAGGGTAAAAAGGACCTGTCAAGGCTACAGAGCTCGAACCGAGGCCTGCAAGGATGAACAAGGGAACATCGTAGTAGAATCGCAGTCGATGCTGAGGATATGGAAGAACTACTTCTGCAGACTGTTTAACGGCGACGACGAATCAAATCCCGCTGTCAGGCAGAATGAACCATTCAACCTGGACGACGAAGACCAACAATTCCGTCCACCCGACCTGGACGAGGTGAAGAAAGCCATTTCGAAGCTTAAGTCCAGCAAAGCCGCTGGTGCTGATGGCCTAGCAGCCGAGCTGCTCAAAGCGGCGGGCGATGACTTGGTAAGGAGCACATAACAACTCAGCTGTTAAATATGGTCGGAGGAAAGTATGCCCGATGAATGGAAACTCAGCATTGTTTGCCTGATCCTCAAGAAAGGAGACCCTCTGAACTGCGCCAACTACAGAGGCATCAGTCTTCCCAGCATCGCCTACAATATCTGATCTGCCGTGTTGTGTGAGCGCCTAAAGCCGTTCGTCAACAACCTGATCCAAATCAGTGTGGCTTCAAACCAGGAAAGTCCACCATCGACCTAATATTCGCACTGCCGCAGGCGAAAAGGCAGGAACTTCAAATCGATACCGACGACCTGTTTATCGATTTAAAAGCCGCCTGTGACAGCATATAAAGAAACGAGCAATGTCTAGTTTTGACATCACTGCCAAACTGTTTGTGTAGGATGACGATGGAGAATGCACGCTGCTCCATCAAGGTCAGTCAAGATCTCACCGAGGCCTCTGTTGTCAAGGCGACGCGTTGTCATGCGACTTCTTCAACATCTTTCTTGAAAGAATAGTGCAAAACTCACGCGCCAACACTAGAAGCACAATCTTTCAAATGTCCGTTCAATTACTCGCATACGGCGACGATATTGACATAATCGGCAGAACACAGCGTGATCTCTCCAGCGCGTTCGTGGGTATTGAGACGGAAGCGGCGAAGATTGGTTAATGCGGGTAAGACAAAGTATATGCTGTCAACAAGAAAGGACACTCAATACCGACGTCTCGGACAGAACGTCACTGTAGTCAGATATAACTTTAAGGTAGGTAAGAACTTTATCTTCCTAGGTTGGATTAAAACAACGACACCATCGTTGAGATCAAACGAAGAATGACTCTTTCCAATTGCTGCTTCTTTGACCTAAGAAGGCAATTGAGTAGGAATGCCCTCTCTCGAACGATTAACCTTAACCATCCCAGTTCTGCTCTACCGCGCAGACGCCCACAGTGAAAATGTCAATTTGCGTATAAAGATCGTTTGGGTCTCAAAAGAGGACCGTCAATCCCATGCTTCTGCAGTGCACTCCAGAGTTTACCTACAAGCACCCGATCATAGGCTTTCTCCGAATCCACAAAACAACTCCAGATACATGGGTTGACGATACTCACAGTCCTTCTCCATTCTGAGAGTGAATAATCGAGGTTCGAGTTTCTATCGACCCGGTATGCGCTTCAAGCAGCTTAAGAAAGACTTTTCCGCAGACTGATATTTCTAGATACATATATGAATATAGCAGAATTATCAGAGCTACACAGGTGACTTTAGACCCAAGATTTCCTAATCCGGAAACCTGAAAACTGCAATGAATCCTGCACGTTTCTAATTTCTCTCATAAGAAATGTCTTATATTTCGATTAATTCTTACTGAATATAAATATATACCATATTTTCAGAATCTAAAGGCTGCATAACTATATAATTAACTTACTTATGAAGATGGCGTTACAGTCCGGAGTAGACCTGGGTCTCAACCAACATTACCCTTAGCCAGTTTCGAACACCAAGTTGGTTAAGGTCCCCTACACTTTCGTAGGACACCTGAATCGCGGTCTTAATCTACAGCGCCGTACCTCCAGTGTGGATTCGAAGATTTTCCGAGCCGGAGCATTGGTGTCCATCCGTTCTGCATGGCCCAGCCACCTCAGTCGTTGGAGCATTACTGTTCTGCCTAAGTACAGTTCGTCATTGTATCTCCGCCTCCATTCACCGACTATGCAGACGGGACTGAAAATCACCCGAAGAATTTTCCTCTCGACAAAGCCAAAAGCAACCCCATCGGCTTTTG
The DNA here is from genome assembly GCA_917880715.2 of Matsumyia berberina. Lineage (NCBI taxonomy): Eukaryota > Metazoa > Arthropoda > Insecta > Diptera > Syrphidae > Matsumyia > Matsumyia berberina. The sequence goes on from OU862870.1 coordinate 96,035,215, forward strand.
ACAGAGTCCATGCCTCTGCGCCATCGATCAGGACTGGGACGATTAAGGTCTTATTATAAAGGGCCTTGGTACTCAACTACCTTCTTAGCCCAAAGAAACAGCGATTGGCAAGCTCAGCGCTGTGTCGTTGTTTGAATTTGTAGCGGAGCCTATGTAGACAAAGTCTTTAACTACCTCAAAGTTATAACTGTGTTGGGGGATTTTTGTTGTTGACAACATATATTTCATTTTGCCCTCATTGACCGCTAAACCCATCTTCGGCCGCCTCCGTCTCAATACTTATGAACGCGCCAGTGACCTTACGCTGTGTTTTTCCGAATTTGTAAATATCGTCCTCGTGTGCGAGTAATTGGACAGACTTCTGAAAAAGATCGGTGAGATCTTGACCGACCTTATGGAGTAGCGTGCATTCTTCTTTGCCATCCTGCACGAGTTTGGCAGAGATTCCAAAACAAGACATTGCTCCGTACAACTCGTCTCTATAAATGCTGTCATACGCGACCCTTAAATCGATGAAAGGCAGTGGGTATAGATTGTTTTGAAGCTCCTGGGTTTATTCCAGGATCTGCCGTAGTGGAAATATTTGGTCGATGCTTGACTTTCCTAGTCTACATCCATACCTATATCCACACTTATCGATCAGGTTGTTGATGAATGGCTTCAGGCGTTCACACAACATGGTATATCAGGTATTGTAGGCGATGCTAGGAAGACTGATTCATCTGTAGTTGGGCAGTTCAGAGGGTGTCATTTTTTCATAAAAACATTACGTAAGTAATTCTCTGTTATTAGATATTAATGGCTTAAGCCCGAAATATCAGTTTCCATAAAATGCGACACTTATACCAAACAATATGAGCAATTCACTGACTTAATTGCCTATGGGCCAGTTAATTGTTGTTGAAAGCAGTTGTGCTAGATTCGAGTTTTTAACAACCAATCGAAGGAGACAAAAAACTGTAAAAAAGAAACCAAGGTACCATTTTTTGACTTAAGCCTTGCTTTAAGTATCGACTGCGCAAACAAGTCCCTTCATAAAAATACAAATATCATTCACTTTGAGTTAAATTTAAAATTTATTTTAACATAAAATTCTTAATTTTACTACAAATTAAATAAATTAAGCCTAAATCTTTGGAATGTAATATCAAATTTCTGTAGTAATCCTTGGATAGCTAGAACGTAAATAAATATTTAAAAATGTTATGGATACATGACTCCAAAAAGTTGTATGCTTTTAACAATAGGACTGATTGCGGTACAAGCATTACTCATTGGGTTTAGTAAACTAAAGTTATCATTTGGCATCAGAGGAATGTGTAATATCATGTTATTTGTTACGTTTACTTTAAAATATAAGATACCCTCAATATGAGTAATTTTATCATTTATTAATATAGGTACAACAAATAGTGATTTTAATAAGAATCCATTCATTACGATGATGCTGCTGTTTTATGAATTAAATTAACAAGAAATTTCATATACACACAATTTAAATTATTGCACATTGTTGTTACACAATTAAAGACACCTTTTGACAATTTATCGAAGACATAGATGAATTTAAAGTTGATGCTTCATTTTCGGCACTAACAAAATTTGGCTTCGCAAGACTCCTTTCTATGAGCGGCCTTAAGTCTGTATGTTGTGTTTCTTTATGTCTTCTTAAGTCGACCTTTCGTTGGAAAGACTTGTGACATAGCTTGCATGAAAAAGGCTTGTAACCAGTATGCTTTCGAGAGTGCGTGATAAGATTTGAGCTTTGGCTAAATGCCTTTCCACATACTTGACATTTATGCGGTTTTTCTCCTGCAAAAATAAGAAGTAAATAAATCTATTAGTAACTGAAAGAATATTTGTCAAAAAATGGAAGTGTTACACACTAAGCTCATTAAAGTGTTATTTAGACAGAATACATTTTTCGGGTCTCGCGAGGGTACAACACAAGCAAAATTAAAAAAACGTATTAGTTCCGTTAATACGTACGGAACTAATAGTATCTTACACTCATTGAGAAATATAATTCAATGGCAGATTTTAAGAAAAAACTCCAAAGGATGTTTATAGACATTTGGGCGACTCTAGAGCCAGCCTCGACAGCGAGGAGTTGAAAAAAAAGCGAAGACAAAGACAACAAGACAAAAATTGGAAAAACGAAATACAGCCAGACACCCGAGATAGAACTAAGACGACGTCAAACGAGGAAAACAAGGCACGAACCAAATACTAAAATCAGAACACGAAGATAGACGAGTTACTAAAAAAATCTAAAGCAACAAGAACAAACTAGAACAACATAGAAATGAGAACAACGGGACTGTGGCGGAGAGTGTCCCACCCCATCCCCGGAGATAGCCAGGATGGCCCCCCCAAAGTACAGATAAGTAGAGTGTTGTGTTTTCCAGTGATAGTGGTTGTGATAGCCCTTTTTAGTGGTCCACCCTTTTTTGAGATACCCTCTTCGTGTGTTATCTTTGTTCGATAATTTCACGGATAAGCCATCCCATCCATCCCAAGTTAATCAGTTAATATAAAATTTAAACCAGAAATATGGTTCAACCAGATCTGCGCGACTGCTGGCGTCCTCCGAGAAAAAGTAAAGTGACCCTTTCGGAAGATACTCTCATTTTTGCATATGATGTCTTAAGTCATTGCGACTTCGACATTTGTGACGTAAACAGAAGCAGAGTACCGCTGTATTCTTCAAAAACGCGGAATAACTGTGTTAATATTTTTGACAAATAATCGGTGAGTCAACCTGCATTTCGGCGTCGATTTCCTGGTGGTATAGCACCAACTGGGCAAATACTGCGGCGTTAAGCCGTCTCGAATAGACTCTCATCACGGCACACTACAGTAGCACATGCGGCCTACTCCGGAGCAGACGTCCGATTGAGAATATCGCTGCTATAAATTTTGGTAAAAGTCTTGCAAATGTTCCCATAAAATGTGGAAAGAGTGCATCCTCACGTTTTGGTTACGTGAATTGAGGAATTGGGTTCGGAGAACATGTGGTTTCAGCAGGACGGTGTGAGCGCACACACACAATGAAGGACAGTGGACGTTTTGCAGCAAGCGTTTTCCGGCCACTTAGTCTCTTGTTTTGGGGATTTGCACTGGTCTGTAGGATTATCCGATTCGACCATTCCGGACTTCTTTCTTTGGGATTTTTTAAAGTCACGGGTCTATACGAAAAAGCCACAGACCGTGACGGCCCCTTAACGGGAACAACCGACAAAAAGGGACGATTTTATCGCCAAAAGTTTTGAGAAAAGTCACCCTTTCGGAAAGTCACCCGCAACTGGTCCATTGTACTACCAGAGGGTAGTCGGAGAAACCGAGAACGAGGATCTTACATTACCAGCACTCACCAAATCAGCATCGTAGATCTGCCAGGATAATCGCGAAGGAAATGATCCGAAGTATCGTCGGCCTTTCCACAGGCGTTGCAGACAGTGGTATCACTTACTCCTAACACACTAAGATGCTTGGCAGAAGCATCCCGTTAGAACGCCAATAAGTTGTCTACAGTCTTTTCTGCTCACTCAATTGTGTTTGTAGAAAACTCAATTGCCAATAGAGCCCCAAACGAAGACGGGGAAAGACCCAACGCAGGTTCAGGTCCTGAGAAAACATCCTCTGACCCTTGTTTACTAATCTTATCGGAGATCGCATTTCCAGAGATCCCAGTGTGACCTGGCACCTAGAAGAGAGTCAAAGAGTTAAGCCTTGCGACAGGGTTCAGAGAGTTCTTGCATTCTCGAACTATTTTGGAACTGGTAAAAGGGTTAAGCAAGGCCTTGAACGCAGCCTGGCTATCAATTCAGACGCAGATGGTCTAAACCCTCTACCTATTCTTAATATAATATAGTCCGTGGTCATAGCAAAAGTCTCTGCGTGAAAAACAGAGGCATGCTTGCCTAACGAGTAGTGAAGTCTGGTGTTGTCAATCTCCACGAAGATACCAGCATCAGACCCATGACTGGTTTTGGAGTCATCCGTGAAATTTCAACTGTAGCCCAGTCCAGGCTTAGACTCTGACAGAAACCAGTCCAAGGAAAATCGGCTTTAAATTTGCACACCAACAGAAGTTCTAGTGTCATTGCATCAGATGGCATATCCATGGAACCAGAATCGTAGGATAAGTGTTGCGCAAAGTCATTAAAGCTCCAGTGCGGATGATACCAAAATCGCCCCGTCTAAGAGAATATATTGCTTTGACAGTACAGCCCATGATATAAATATCAAGAGGAGGTAGATCAAGCAGAGCATCTAAAACAGTGCCAGCCGTACTCGGTAAAACGCCCGTGCATCGGAGACAAGCCATTCTTTCAAGTTTAATGCAGAAACTTACTCGAAAGCCCCCTCCACCAAACAACCGAAGGTAGAAACGGTCTTATCATAGCTATAAAGATCCAAACCTTTTTTTGTGATAAAACCCATGTCTTGCCAAAAGCACCCTTACACTCCCAGAAGACTGAATGCGCCTTGGATGTCTTCAACTTGACATGATTTGCCCAAAGAAGTTCTTATCCAGGATCACTCCTAGATATTTGGCTTCATCGGAGAACGGGATAGTGACGCCCTTTAGCACTAGTTGAGTCAGACCCGTCACATCCCTCCTTAAAGAGGCCAACCTCAGTTTCAGAGGATTGACCGAAAGCCCACTCCCAGTGCACCATTCCTCGATATTGTCTAAATCCGCCTGCGCGTTAGCACAGACACAGTCTTGACCCGATAGAGAGTATAGCAACATCATCCGCATATGCCTAAGCATAGACTTTAGAAGAATTGAGAGAAAGAATAGAGAGTCAACAACCATGCACCATAGCAGTGGAGACAGAACGCCTCCTTACGGACAGTCTGTTTACCTCTGCTGTAACATATATTTGATTGCATCGTCTTTTACCACAGCCAATGCAATATATCAGCTACGCCGAGCTTTCCGACTTAGATCAATCTCAGCCTGTGTAGGCAGACCAAGCTGGGTGCCTGGAAAATTAGTTTCCAGCAGAAGACTGAAAGTCTCCGTTTCGTCGATGTGAACGATTCAGAAGTTTTCTGTCTTCCTTTCTAAGTCTCTGGAGTTCTGGGTTCCACCAGGGATCTACAGGAGGTTTTGGTAACCGGACACGTCAGTTCAAAACATTTCGTGAGGATACGTACTAGTCAGATTTGAATCAGCATCCAAAACCTTTCACTTCGCTCTGAGTTTAGGAATTTTGACAGACTTGCCTAGGTCTTCCCTAAAGCGTATCCAGTTAGTTTTCCCCGAGTCCTCCTCTCTTGCAAAGTGATAGCTTCACAATTAATTTGGAACGCGATATATCTATGATCCGACAGGGACACTTCAGGCAGAACTCTCGGGTTAGTAATCGACTTGAGGTGCCGGTTAGATAACGTCAAGTCAATCACCTCCTTCTTCTTACCGAGAACCAACATTGTAAATGACCATGTCAAACGATATTAGGAAATTTAGGAGATGGTTTCCCCGTACACTGCATTTGCTGCTTCCCCAGAGTGTATTCTGAGCATTAGGATTGCAGCACATAAGTAGACCCATTTGCCGAGAGTCACAATACTCTATAATTTCGGCAACGGCCTTCGATGGCAGAGGCATTACCGCAACGCAACGACGAAGGTTTTCCATTCTTCATTCGTTTCGTAGTTCCTGTATAGTTATTCTATGGGGTTTCGTACGCACCACGGAAAGTCTACTATAAACTTAGAAGAGCGGTAGCAGCCTTAGAGTGATGCAAATTGATCTGGGTAACTATCACAGCGACAACTGCAGGTTTTCTGTCAGAATGACGCGCAATAGATGCACACACGCTTCCGCCAAAGGCGCGCATGCCAGCGGCTTTGTTTCCTTCAGACAATCTCTATCCACTAGTGCCGGAACCTTTGAAGGTAACAGCACCAGCTTCACCCAGATTTAAACATACAATTTGTCAATCGGGTCATGTGATACTTAATACGGAGTATTACTCCCTCCCTACGGAGGGAGGTTTGAGGGTTCTAACTTCCCCAATTGGTGGTGAAAAAAACATTTATAAACATTAAGCACTAGGTGAGGTTCGAACTCCCGAGCACATGATTAAAGCGGTGCAAAAGCTTATTGTTATAGGTAGCCTTTAGGCATAGTAGTATATAATATACATTTCATAAAAGTACGAGAAGTGAAAATTTCACGCACATGCAAGCGCTTTCTGGTTTTCAGAGCTTTGCTGGGAAGCCCTTTTCACACAACGTACCTCCTAACAGCACATCTGTTCTTATAACTTCAGCAACTTTCGTCGTTTTCTACCTTGCGTCGCCTTAAAAAATACATAAGGTCAACGATGAATGAGGATCGTGTAGCTAGGGTTGCTTCCAACAAGATGTGCAATTTTTTTTTTTAGCGAAAGTACGACATTGTGCGTGGTTTGTTGGCTTCAGTTCTTGTGTATATATGTAAGCATATAGGCCAAGATCTTTATGCAAAATGAGGTGTAAAGTGGTTGCGGATAGGCCTTATTTCTGTGATCGTCTCGAAATGGACACACATGGTTTTTAGTCACAGTCTCAGTTACGGCGCAAATAATTTTCAGCTGACCTTGCCGGACGAATACGAGTTGGAGTTATCACATCACTAACCTGTCCGAAACGATCGAATTTATCGATTAAATTCACTATAGCTGTGCGAGAAGGCGCTTGATAATGACCAAAAGCAGTACGAACTTTACCAAACGTTTCCGCGATATTTTCAAAGTTTTTATAGTGAATTTTTACTATTTTAACTCCTTGTACGATTGTATATCGATCCATATTTAATAACCTCATACTTTTTACTTATCAAAAGTCATCGCAATTATAGTTGAATGTTGACAGATCAACAATGGCGCAAAATTTAAAATGACAGCTCTTGTTGAACGACCCTATATATTCCGATGTTAAAGTGCACGTCGACACAGTACCTACTAACCGAATTTTTTTCTATTCCTCGGCGGATAACTCTATTGAAAGAGCAATAAAGTGTTTTTTATGAAATTGAGATTAACTTCATGAAATAAAAAAAAAAAACATGTGTTTCAATTACTTTTTTCCCAACTAGTCTTTTGTGAGGACGTTCTTTGATCTTTTGAGAAAACTTCGATAACCCCCTCTCCCCCTTCCCCCTCCCCATCGTACAAGCAAATCCTATCTACATGCATACGTATAAACACACAATACTACTCTCAGATATTCACCCTCCAGTATCTTCTTTAAATCAGACTTTAAGTGGCGAAAACCACAAATCAATAAAAAAAAATCTGCGTTTACTTATTCCTCTCATAAATAGTCATAACTCCCGAAGCGGATCCCTCTTACGCAAAAATATGTATGTACTCCATACACCTCTGTGTCTTACATAGGGGCCTACATTAAGCGTTAAATTATCTTTCTTCAATGGTGAACAGGATCTATCCAAAAAAATAGTATATCTGCATAAACACACTGTATGTATGGTGGTAGGTATGCCTGTGTATATATGTACATAACCATGGATACGTTCCGAGTCAGGTGCAGGAATATCTTTTAGAACGCGTCTGGTGTCTATATCGAAAAACTTTCATCCTCATATAAAATATTACTCGACCTTTAATGTCATTATCGAGATCCCTGAGTTGAAGTATCCCCATTATGTGATTTAATAAGAAAGCTTGGTGCAGAGTTATAAATAATAAAACTTCTATAATCTCTGCGAAGACGTGATAGTATTTAAGCCTTTTATATACATAACTACATATATCCGGATGTAGGATGTCGTGTACGGTTGAGGAAATAACATTTCACAGTACCAAATTCGTGCTATCTAGAACAATAAAATAGAAAAAAAAAATCAATTCGAATCAGAACTTCCTAACGTACATACATACATATGTTTAGCAATCACGTTTTTGCAATTGCCGCGTTATATACTCGAGAATTTTCGCATGTATGCGTACAAGGGTAGCCTTAAAAGGCTAAGAATACTATACTACCACTGAATTACGTCGCGAGAGTTAGTTTTAAGTTCAATTCTACTCGTATATTCCTTTCTTTCAGTTCTTGGCCGTGATAATATAGATGGCGACACTACTACAAACTCGTTTCGAATATTGTCATGGAAACCATGGAAATAGGGCGGCACACGTATGTACAAAAAAATCACGACCGACCAATGAAAAATTTAGTCAAGGGATTTTGATTTTCTCTGACGAACAATACACACAGCGGTTCAGTTCTACACAGCCACAATATGGATTCTCTATATAATTTAAAGCTCCGATATCGTATCCTGTTGCTGTTTGAAAAGCTTTTGCAGCCACAGCAGTTTGCAACCCCTATTTTTCACTCACAAGAACAGATAATACAAAGAAAGCGATAATGGCTTTGCAGACTGAAAAAGGACTTACATATATACCCATCTGAGCCAAATAAAAAGATAAGATACAAAAAAAAAAGTTCGTAAACACTATATAGTATGTATTTGAACATGGCGCAATCCCAGACATTTTTATCGTTTCTGTCGTCAGTGGGTGTAGTAGATGCGTATTGCTGCTTTTTATTTATTTATAACGAAATAGGCGAACATTTACAACGTTGATTCACCCGGAATCATCTGCTTCTTCTCATTTTCCGACAGCAGCTTTAAGGATACTTTGGTTTTTTACAACTGATTTCAAAATCTGTGATATGCTGAAAGTCCATGTGCACATTGAATAATGCTTGTGTGGGTATATAGATTTTGTGTGGAGCATGAATTTCGATTTTTCTTTCAGCATAGAATTTTTTGTTTGTTGCTTTAGTAGATATGGATGTATGTACATACATACATATGTAGGTATGTATCTGCTAGATAACATGAAATCTAGAATAGGTGTTGTTTTTAAAGTATTTTTTTCTTTGATTTGGTTTGAATATTTTTAAATATGTAGATACGTACATATGTGCATTAATTATATTGTCAAGGCTTTATCAATAACGGCCGCATTATTCACTCGCCTTAAATACATACAAGGTTAAAAGGCTTTTAAACCATGAATACACACCAAACGTTTTCAAACTCGAAAAATGTAAACTCGGTTTAGGTACGTGACTTAAGCCCTTGGCTTATTTCGGTTTAGTTAGGCACTTAAACAATTTTAAACTTCGGACAGAAATTTGTTGTAATTATTCAGTTGTGTTTTGTTATTTGTAAAATAACCAAACATCAAAAAATAGCAAGAGCACTTTTCCGCCATTTCAAATTATATTTTGGATGGAAATTTGCCTCGAAGTTAGGACCAACTAACTAATGCAACTAACTCCCAAATAAAGTATGCACCGCAGAAGCCAATAAGGATAGCACTCAAGGGACTTAAAACGTACAAAACAGCAAGACTTGATACCCGCTGAGGTCTACAAAACTTCGACAACAAAATCATATTCGCAGCCACTTATAAGCTCGAGACACGAACGCACAATTGGAAATGCTCCGAAAGTATTTACGGAAATCGGCATCGTCAAATTCATCCACTTTAACACGTCTATAGGTGCGGTGAGGAGCGTCGCATCGCGTGTTCCACCTGTCGCACATCTTCCTCCTCTGACGACGACGTAGAAAACATCATCATTTTATCAATTTCAAGTAAAAAAATTCATTTTACAATGCAAGACAGTAAATGAGTTAGTGAATACCACAACAGACAGAAAACGCATAACCAAATAAAATCAATAGAAAATAGAAATACCTTCAATGCAACAAATTCCACTTTAAAAAATGCCTTACCGCACGGCGCACTGGTTAAAATCTGATTGGCAAAGGAGTACCAGGCCTCCGAGTGTGGTTTAAAATCGAAGTGGTGTATCGTGCAACAGGTTAAAAAAATGCGGTTTAAAATTTTCAAGCCTAGTGAATAATACGGAATCTAAATTTGTTGATGGTCTAAACAGATTTAAACCACGCCCTAAATTTAACCATTTTTAAAACCGACGGTCATAAGAGCCCATTCCCTTATGGTTAGCGTAGGTAGATACATAGATACATACAAAATGATTCTGGAAGAGGTGAACTAGAGACTAACCAGTTTCGTCATGAACTTATTTATTCGAGTTCCTGAACTCCGCTGAACTAAACTAGTACATCAAATGCCGGACATTCACAGTAAATGTGTTCGGAGATTTTCATCTTTTTTAGATGGAATCCGCACTCTGCATCTGTACATAGACTAAGTTTCATGAGATGGTATTTCAAGCCGCAATAATCTGCAATAAAGCTTCCTGCCTTATCATGGTTTTTTTTTTTTGTAGGAATATGTCTATGAAGCGGCCGCGGATTGCCGAAGCTTTGGTACAGCAATTTAGATAGCTGGGTCATGTAAAGCGGATGCATACCAATGCTCAAACCCGAAGAAAACCACCCAAATGGACTACGCAGAAGAGGACGACCTCATTTCCGATGGTGTGCGCAAGTGAAGAATGGCCTTAACCAAATCGGCTTACGCAACTGACTAAGCATCGTGCTGGCTGGAGAAGATTTTTATAATAGAACCGTTTAGGAGTTCCGTTAGAGTTAGGACATAGTGGTACATCAGTGTATTTTTTTTAAAGCCTCTTAACCTATTCTAGCTATACAGTTCATCGGCCTTCTCTTCACCAGGAATACATGTTTTTTTCTGGGACCGGATAGAGTGTACATTTGTGCCGCCAGCTGAGGAGGATAACTCCTTGCGGCATCTCATTACTGGGCAGAGTTGACAGTAGGATCAGTTGCCGTGAGGCTTAGGTGATAGTTCAGATTTCTCCTTGGAAAATACTACTTAATAAAATAAATAGCTGGCGCGACAGCTCGGAATAAGCCAAGGCCTAGCTTCTCGCAACCATTCATGTTGTGCGTGTTGTATTGTTTGCACGAATGGAAGGGACCTACAATTTATTGCCGACTCCGAACGGCGAGGTGAGAAGCTTTTTCATGACAGATTATACTCCCGGAGGCTTGTCATACCCCGACGAGAGGTGGTGCCGCGAAAAATTTTTGGTGTTTTCCTGGCTGGGGCTTGAACCCACGACGCTCGGTCAGCAGTCCAACGCACTAACCACCGACCCACGACGGCGCACACACTACTTAATAGACTAAATAACCGTTTGTGTCCATAAACCCCTGGTTGATCGATTTTGCATCAGGGCGAAATGTTGTCGTAGCTAATACGCGGTTCCCACATCTCGATATTTACAAAGGAACATTGAGATCTAATACCTTGTTGTAGCCAAGGTACGACTGCGGATATCCCGAATACCGCCAAGACAAGGAATTATTGTGAGGAAGTTTGAAGTCGGACGGCTCCAATCGCAAGAGATCACCAGATCATTTTCCGATCGAGTCTCTCTCAATCTCTCAAGAGGTCCTATGCCGCCAGCATGAGGTATTGAAGACCAGTGACAACATTGGCAAAAACGATCAGAGAAGCCGCCTCTGACGTGCTGGGTTTTAGTCGGGCACCGCAACGAAACGACTGGTTTGACGATGAGTCCCGGCAAGCACATGCATCGAAACAAGAGGCATACAAAGTCTAGAGCTGCTCCCGAGCTCTACAAGCAGAAGAGGAGAGACGAGCACCGGCTTCTCAGGAAATAGAGAGATGTTACCGCAGGAATGAGGTTCGGAAGTTCTACCAAAGGGTAAAAGAACCTATCAAGGCTACAAAGCCCGAACCGTAGTAGAATCGCAGTCGATGCTGAGGATATGGAAAAACTACTTCTGCAGACTGTTTAACGGCGACGACGAATCAAATCCCGCTGTCAGGCAGAATATACCATTCAACCTGGACGACGAAGACCAACAATTCCATCCACCCGACCTGGACGAAGTGAAGATAGCCATATCTAAGCTTAAGTCCAACAAAGCTGCTGGAGCTGACGGCCCAGCTGCCGAGCTGTTCCAAGCGGCAGGCGATGACTTGGCAAGGAGCATGCACCAACTCATCCGTAAAATACGGTCGGAGGAAAATATGCCGGATAATTGGAACCTCAGTATTATTTACCCAATCCTCAAGAAAGGAGACCCCCTAAACTGCGCCAACCACAGAGGCATCAGTCTTCTTAACATGGCTTACAAAACCTTATCTGCGGTGTTATGTGAATGTTCGCCATCAACTTGATCGGTCCATGTCAATGCGGAAAGTCCATCATCGACCAAATGTTCACACTGCAGCAGATCTTGAAGAAAACTCACGAACTTAAAATCGATACCCACCACCTTTTCATCGATTTTAAGGTCGCGTATGACTGCATTTATAGAACCAAACAAAGCACATTAATTTGCTCCATCAAGGTCGGTAAAGACCTCACCGAGACCTTTGATGTCAGAAAAGGATTAAAACAAGACAGCGGGCTGTCATGCGACTTCCTTAGCATCGTTCTTAAAAGGCATAATTAGAAGAACGTAGCGTGATGTCACTGGTGTTGAGGCGGAGGCGGTGATAATGGAAGGGCCGATTAAACCCTGCCAACAAGAGAGGAGAATCAACACCGACGTCTTGGGCGTAACGTCGCCATAAACGGATATATGTAGCTTTAAAATAGTTAAGGACTTTGTCTACCTAGGCTCCTCTAACAATTCAGACAATGACACCAGTGCTGAGATCAAACGAAGAATAACTCTTGTAAATCGCTGTTTCTTTATGCTAAGAAGGTAAGTCAGCAGCAAAGCCCTCTCTCGACTAAAGTGACTTTTATCGTCCCAGTCCTGCTCTAGCACGCAGACGTGTGGACTCTATTAAATATGAATGAGGTCGCTCTTAGCTGTTTCAAAATAAGAATTCTTCGGGTGATTTTCTGTCCCGTCTGCATAGACGGTGAATGGACAACAAAACGAACTGTACAGCGACATCGACCAAGCCGGAAAAGTGAAAGGTTCAACGACTGAGGTAGCTGGGTCATGTAGAGCCGATGGATACTAATGCTCCCGCCCGAAAAATCATCGAATCCACACCCGAGTGACGGCGCAGTAGAGAAATACCGCGACTCAGGTGGCGCACGCAATTGGAAGGGGACCTTAACCAACGTGGCGTGCGAAACTGGAGGCAGCTGGCTAAAGATCGAGTTGGCTGGAGAAGCTAGTTGGTTGAGGTTCAGGTCCACTCTTTATTGTAGAGCCACTTTGTAAATAAGTAAGAGAGTCGCTCCCCTAGCGTTCGATTGAATTCAGTCACCCTATTCTACCTGGGAAACTATTCTCTCACAGATTACTCTTTACTCACAGATGCTCTTTAGTGGATATCGGTCCTTTAATTCAGGTACACCACAGTTAGCAGATGCTCAAGTTACGTCTCTCAAAAGCAGCCTTTATGCCTCATTCATACATATGTATCTATATGTGCTTAATCCAACGACCAATGAGTTACTAACGTGAATCACATAATGGAAATACAACACATATACAACGGAACAAAAAGGAATCATTGAGGATCTTCTCAGCTTTCACGATATGATGTCATAAGGTTGTAATAAGTCTTACGTGTAAAGTGTAGAAGCTTTTCTCGAAATTCGTGCAATAATTCTCGATATTTGTTCTTAGTTATAGCAATGCATTGCAGAAGTACATACATATGCAAGTGAGAATGCATCGATTTAAACACATACGTATGTACATATGTATTGGTATCTACGAATATTTTAATCAAAACATACATACACAGGTACATACATTTCACTGTCAAAAATATATTTAACAACTATGCAGAAACTGTACAAAAGATCTTTAAAAAGATTTGGGTATCATAATCGCACCTTCATCCCACTCGTATGTACATATGTATACATATGGATATGTAAAACCAATGTCGGCTGGATTAACACACGTTGAGAAGCGCATATTTACATCGAGCATCCAGCTCAACATTCATATAAATATATTTAAAGGGTAAACACATGAATATCATGCACATACAGGGATAACGCTGTAAGACTGCCAGATAAGCTTTCACAAAATTCCTTTTGATTAAGGATAATCCTTTCGCAGAAATTGATATTCAATTCTGATTTCAGTGCTATGTGGGTTCCGAAATTTTTGGGGAAAACTTTAAGATTGTGTTTATTGATTTCTTCGAGTCGACCATCAGAAAGTGTCTGTTTTGTTTAAAAAATTAAAATGTATGTATGTTCATGTACATGGAAAATTGGTTTACCTGTATGAATGTAGGTGTGTTTTTTCATATCACTCTTCTGGTGAAATCGTTTGCCGCAATAACTACACGGATACGGTCTCGTATCACTATGTATCAGCAAGTGTGTGGAAAGTGTACTCGACCGCTTAAATCTTTTACCGCATTGTTTGCATTCAAATACCTTTTCAACATTATGCACAGCCCTGTTGAGTAAAAAAAAAATAAAATTAGGTCTTGTTATTAATTCATGTGTTAAGTTTAAAGATATAACGTGCAAGAGAAATGAGTTTGTAATTAGTGAAAAGATTAAGAGGTCCTCTTCGTAACTTAATTACCCATATTCAGGGGGATAATAAGGTATTTTTGTTGCTTACCTATGTTGGCTTAAGCTAACCTCATGTCCAAAGGTTTTATTGCACAGCTCGCAAGCATAAGGTTTTTTGCCATGATGTGTCCGTCGGGAATGTACTTCTAACCCATGGGGTGTGGAGAACATTTTTTCACATTTCATACAGGAGTAGAGGTCGCTAAATTGCGGCAATCCCGGCCATTTCGGCATGTGATGAAAATGCAAATGTGGCGGGTGTGGTAATCCTAAATGAGGATTTGGGTTTCCACCGTTTTGGCCTTGTATCGTTGGTACCATCAAACTGCTTAATCTGAAAAATTCCTCCTGCCTTGATGCCGGATGGTAGCTGTATAAAGTGCATGGAAAAGGGACATATATTCATAACTGCAGTTTAATGAAATATTACGTAAAAAATAATAAATAAAGGATATCCAAGTTGCTGTATACATATGTAAGTAAATATGCTTTGGAAGGCTTAATTCAACAATATTTAAAAGGTCTTGATATCTACCTATGAATATATGTATGTACATACATACGTACATACATAAAATATAAGAACAAAACCGAGAAAACAATATAATTTACTAAATAAGGCGCTCGAAAATAAAAATGTTCAAAAATGTTCTTGAAGAAAAGCCGGAAAAAAATAGTTTTACCAGATCTACATGCTTTGAACGCATTATCCGCGAAACAATCGCTAAACTTCGGTCGAATTTTACATTATTGGACGTTCATCCACCGACTAGAGCCTGTAGAAGCCATTCTGATTTGCATATTGCTGCTGTAGCTGATAGTGTGCGTGAAGACCGCGTCCAGTCGATTCGCCGCCGTTCTCCAGCTTTGGATCTCTCATATGGCACATTGTGGCCAGCGCTGTCGGAAGGGCTCCTTTAGGAGCTTTTGACGCCTCTGCTGAGCACTGGTCTGCTCATAAATCAAAAAGGCTCCCCGAATTTTGAATAAATTTTGTTAACAAAAACATGTGCGTTCTTCCTTCCAAACGATATCCTTTTTATTTTTAAGTTAGGTTATGACTGAATATGTTTGGAAACCTTACTTATACAATCCAATGGGTTAATCGTTACACGAAATGTTTCATACTTTTTCAGTGGCTCCTCTTTCAAGGAAATGGCTCCCTAAAATCTTCAATTGGCCTTCTTTTTGAAATTGAAAAATGACAGCACTGATTGTGGCGTATTTTGAAAAGAGATCTTGGTATAAAGGTATACAAAATCCAGCTCGTTCAACAATGGAAGTCAACGTGCCACACAGCGGGCGACAACGTTCAGTTATTGAGAGACAACTTTGACGAAAACATCATCTCGAGAATTGGCCTTTAAGATCATGTCATCACTTGTTAACGTTGATAAACCACAATCGATTGATGCCGTGGAAGCGAACATAACACGCGTTATTAACGGAATACCGACCGATATGCTCGAAAGTTGGACCAACAGAATCCGAGGACTTGTTGCGGACTTCATTTAGATGAGATTATTTTCAAATATTAATCATCATAAGCCAAACTAATAGCTCAAATACAATTATTATATATGCCATAATGCATTTTATTTTATTTTTCATTGCGAGGTTAGGTAGACCTTTGTTGTCCTATTCACGGCCTTTATTATTGTTATATGCAGGTTAGGCAATTCTATGGCTCCAGTAGGACTGGAGTGCATGCAGGCCTTATGACGGAACTTGTCATTCCGCAGTATTTGCAGTGAGTTTAAGGTTGAGGTTTGCTCAACCTTTTCCCACCATAATGTTATGACGAATTCGTATAAGTTGGAATCAAAATTGTGAAAAAATTCCAGTTAGGGTTGTCATCAGAAATTGAATGAAACTACAATAGTAGTCATGGACATACATATAATCACGGACACAATAGAAATATTGATATTAAGCGGGGGCGATGTTTTCGGTTTTATTGTGGGGGATTATGCATTATTGGCACTCAGTGCTATAACCACAAACATATATGTATTAGCGATAGTCATCAATTCCTTTCTCACTCGCAAAAAAAAACGATCTACGTTTCGTCTGCGCGCAACCATTTTTTTTACGTCATGTAGGTACATACATATATGTAAATGTAGGTTTTCAGTAAATAATAATAAAATCGCTTCTTCATAAAAAACCCCTGGGCACATTTCCAAAATCTATCTCGAAACGGAGGATATACATATCTGCCAACTCACCCAAAGACATCTCTGGATTCATCTCGAATTCAGACATCACGAGCAAGCCTTACTATTTTTTCCATCTCTAAGCAGAGTCGACTTTCAGCACCTTGAATCTGTCTCATTTTACTGAGGTGATATCCTTATTAATAGTGGCCGTATAGAAAACACATAGAGAGTGCATTTGAGAGTGCTATTCGACATTTTATTACGAGCACAAATTAATATCTTAGCTGGCCAAACCCCTTAATGTTATTCCAAAGGGAAAATACATATCGCTTTATGTATATGTAAGAATCGTTCTAAATCGTTCTTATAAAGTCTGGAATAAAGGTTCGACTTTCGCTTAGTTGAAGAAGTACTTAACAGTTTTTGAATATTTCAAGTAGTAGGAATGCTTTAAAAGCCGATTGACTATCCGTGAGTATGTGGATGGTGGCATGTTTAAAGCCTATCCTGAGGTTAATATACAGGGTTTTGCAATAAGAGCGCTACAAAAGTTTTTTTAAATAAAACAAAAACGGTTTTGGATATCAATGAAATTCTTTATTCCTGTGAAAGTACGTTCGATGCCATTATGTATGGAACTCGATTTCTTTTGCATGGCCACCACGGGCACGCTTGCAGAAGTCCAGACGCTGAACCCAATTTTCGACGGTTTTCAAGCATAAATCGGCCGATACTGCTGCAATTTCACGTTCGATATTCGTACGAAGTTCATCAATCGTCGCTGGCTTGTTGGCATAGACCATAGACTTGACGTAGCCCCACAGGAAATAGTCTAACGGCGTCAAATCGCACGACCGAGGCGGCCAAGCGACTGGACCATTTCGTGAGATAACACGTTCTCCAAACTTGGTTTCCAATAAATTGATTGTGACATTCGCTGTGTGGCTTGTGGCGCCGTCCTGTTGGAACCACATGTCCTCCAAGTCCATATCATCCAATTGGGGCCAAAAATATTCGGTTATCATTGAACGGTAGCGATCCCCATTCACAGTAACGTGCCGGTCTTGATCATCACGAAAGAAGTACGGCCCAATGACGCCACCGGCCCATAAACCACACCAAACCGTAATTTTTTCGGGATGCAATGATGACTCATGGAGTACGTGTGGATTGCTGCCTGACCAATACCGCATATTTTGTTTATTGACGAAGCCATCCAGCCAGAAATGAGCCTCATCGCTGAAGATGATTTTTCGATGAAAATCCGAATCATTTTCAAGTTGTTGCTCAGCCCAATTCACGAACCTACGACGCTTCTGGTGGTCAAGCGGCTTCAGTTCTTGCGTCAATTTAATCTTGTAAGGATGTAGGCCAAGATCTTTTCGCAAAATTCGCCACAACGACTTTACAGAGATGCCCAACGCTTGAGAACGACGTGTGAGAGACACATTTGGGCTTTCTGCAACTGAAGCCTCAGCGGCAGCAATATTCTCGACACTACGGGAACTTCTTTGTCTCACTGGCACGGGAACATTTTGTATTATGCCTGTGGATTCAAATTTTTCCACTAGACGCTCAATTGTTGATCTGCTAGGACGATTATGACGACCATAAATTGGACGTAGCGCTCTTAACGTTGAGGCCACTGACTCCGAATTTCGGTAGTAAATTTTAATAATTTCGACTCGTTGTTGGCTCGTATATCTTTCCATCATGAAATGGCAAACCTTACTGAAGAGAAATATCAAAAAACCGCAAGAAAAATATGGCGTCGTTTGCTGTCCCTGTCGCTCTACTTTTGTAGCGTCCCTATTGCAAAACCCGTTAGCTGCATTTTAAAAAGGTATGAAGTGTTTAGATAGCAATAATCAATAACAACTTAAGGAGTCGAATTGGTAAATACATATGTATATACGTACTTATGTAGTAAATTAGCCGAATAGTCAAAATATTTTTAACAAAACAATAAAACGGTTTTTTAACGGATGTTAAACCCATCCACACACAGTGTGCTGTTATACGAGTTGACTGGAGACGCATGTTAGTCGAGTCGTTGATTCAACCCTAGACTGTAGCAGCATCAAGAGTAAATAAAGATTTTGAACTGCTACTCCAATCTTTCGTAACAATAAAGCAGCTGTTTGATTTTGGAAAGTATTGCTGCATTTCCTGCTGCATTTCCTTATTATTTTTTTACTCTTTTCTTTCCTTCGGGCGCTGGCCGAAAACCTTCGCGCAGACTTAATAGGCTTGGTTTTAAAAAGGATAAAAAAAAAAGTCAATTATGTGTCTTGATGTATTGTAGCCTGTCAAATTCTCGGATAAGAAAATATCAGAAACAATTTCCTCACATCCTAATAGAACGGAAAATGCTCTATGAATTTGAAATTATTCTGTAATCAACTGGTTTTTCAAGAAATATTGAAATTTAAGGTTGTGAAAAAGAGAAATAAATTCGAATTTAAACAGGCCGCCTCCCTTTTGTATGTACGTACATAGGTGCAAACATACATACATACACATGTAGACATATGTACATATGCAAGTTATTTTACGGTTTTTACATCAAATCAAAGTTCAAAGCAAAAATAAGTCTAGTATGGAATGGGTGGAAAAAAATCACTTACCTTGAACCCAAATTAGGTTGCTGTTGCCCTTGATGGAAGGCGAATGCTGCTAAAAGCGGGAATGGCGAAAGAATGGGTCTTGGAAACATTGCTGGATCGTAGTTTGTGCCGTTGTAGCCGGGTCGAAACACTTCAAAAGGATTTGTCTGCAGGGGGGATTTCGAAAGCTTTGGTTCATCCCGTCTTAGTAAGGCTGAAACCGAAAACATTTCGGATTTTTTAGGGCTCGCCGCGGATAATATAGTTTCACTTGCTGAAGGTGAACAAATTGGTGGCGTTGCTCTATTATGCGACAATGGCGGAGGAGAATCCACTTCCAATTCTAACGAACTCGATCTGGACCTTGTGCGAAACACATCCACCTGCGAGGACCTCGACTGACTCCGAGAGCGTGACAGCGATTCGCCTTCAATATTGTCTAACAGAACATTGCAGCGTATAAGATTTTTTCCTAGTAGAGTAATTGAATTGTTATTATCCTCGTCGTTCGCCGTTGCTATTCGCGATTCCACCTTCACCAGTCGATTAATTCCGAAAGG
The DNA here is from genome assembly GCA_917880715.2 of Matsumyia berberina. Lineage (NCBI taxonomy): Eukaryota > Metazoa > Arthropoda > Insecta > Diptera > Syrphidae > Matsumyia > Matsumyia berberina. The sequence continues at coordinate 96,055,015 of OU862870.1, forward strand.
CAGTTCATCTGTGGGAAATAGAATTAAATGAGGTATAATCACATTATTAAAGCATTTCCTTTGTCTATTATGTCACCCTACGTGCTCTATTCGAACGCAATCTAATGATTTATTTCGCGTAAATTTAAATGTTAATCTGTGAATGGAAGAAGAACCACCCCCAAAATTATGTGAAGAAATTGCGCATGCACTTCTATCATTTATCAATATGCTCTCTATGTGTTGTCTGCTACTGGTAATGACGATGAGGACTATGATGATGATGATACATTATGCAGCAGCACTTTCCTCAACCCCATTCATCTCTTGTTTTCACATCCCCTTAAGCTAAAGTTCACCGCATTTATTTGTGTTTTAGTTCCTTCGCAGTTGCCATTCGAATTTAATACGCATCGTATAAACCCTGGGTGTGTTTGTGTGCTTCTGCACTTGTTGTCCGGTCCAGCCCGGGTGATTTCCTCTGTAAGAATTTTCCGCTCTTTTATATGCGGAACGAATTAGAATTTTGTCAAATTGTTATTTTGTTCGGCATTCGATACGAATCCCGTACCCTTTTTGTCTTGTCATGCTCCATTTATCTGGGTGTAGACGAACAGATGTTTTATTTAAACGCGAATTTATTTTATTTGGAATTTCGATGTGCCAAAGGCTGTTGATTAGGGGTGAATTAATGGTCATGTACGCAAGCTTGATTACAAAAGGGTGTTGATTGTATGTTTTGAATCATTTGATATGGATTATACAGGTGGATGATGTTCAAATTTTACTGTAGGGGTACCGTCAAAACAAATAACATTGGATGCCCTTTCTAAACGGGCAACAAAAAAAAAACAGCAACAGAAGCAATACAAATTATATAGTATGTATGTTTCTTCGGCTTGAATAAAAGAATTTTAAGCAAAATGCACCACAAGCATGTGAACATATGATTGTAGGTACATTTTTCTTATTAACGTAGATTTGCTTAAGATTGGCTTAGTGCAACCGAACATAAATGGGCCTTAGGGAGCTGTACAATCCGTTTTTTGTAACTCGTATACCCACAAATTTAAAATAGAAACACGAACATTCATCACTAAACGTTTGAATAGTTGTTGTATTTTCAGAAAAAGACAAGCCTCAATCTTAATAGTGCATGATAAAGAAAGACAGAAAAAACCTATGACGCACGTGCAACGAACGTAACTTCGTCAAGGTGCTTAAGGATGTGCAAATGGCTGTGATCGAAGGACCGTTTTTCAACACGCCAAAGCAGCACTAGTTTGATAGTTTGAACACCTTTTTGTGGCATTGGATGAGGCTCGGCTCAGGAGGATGACTATTTCGACGCGGTCTTAAATTGTTTCTAGGGGACATAGACGCAGTCCAGAATAAAATGAGTTATCCAGAGCAAAACTGTTCTGGATAGGAACTTCTGATACATATACATACATATGTATAACCGCAATCGAAGCACTAAACAGGCATGATGGCTGCAAACCTCTTCAAAGCAGCACCAAACACGCCCCAGCGTCTCCTCAGCTGAGCCAAACCCATCTTCAAGACTTTCGAATGCGTGCAGTATATTCCAAGGTAACTCAAAATTGCGAAATTCACAGTGACAGTCAAGAGGAGCCTAGCCTTGGTAGCGAGTGTCATTATCTCTAACTATTTATGCAGGACCGCCTTAGACTGAGCTAAATACTACGGTATATAGGGAACGAATAGAAAGGGAGCAGGGGATTTGGAAATTACATAAAACAGCTTCATGCACCACAGGCAATCATTTGAGATAAAATAACCAAGAAGATGGATTAAATGGTCAAATTTAACGGGACGAAATCTTTTCAAGGCGGTATGGGCGGCGCGGCCCTGAAATGTAGGCTGACTAGGAAAATTCTTAAACTAGGTAATAGTGATAAAAATAAATTCTATTTTCTATTACAATAATTTAATTAGCATGCGATTTTTACATACTTAGCATGTGAAACGCTAATGCTAAATTAATATAAAAGTGAAGATAGATTTTCAACAACTATTTATAATATTATACGTTTATTATAATGATGATGGCGCCTCCTGTATATGTATTACGTAGGTATTATGGCTTTCATTATCGTTTTGGATGAATCTAATTCCCTCCCTTTTTCTTCTCCTTTTCTGTGCACGCAACGTACACTACAGAAAAATAGTGTTCACCATTAACTAATTTTGCTAAATTTTTAATTGTGTTAAATTTTAAAATAGCTAAACGCATGCTGTCCGATTGTTGCCTTCTGCGGAACCATAATACGAGATTTTAACTAAAGAAAACGGACGTACTGTACAGATAGATGGCATGTATGTATATGCATGCGCAGGCACTGTATATAATGACATACATACTCATACATATATGTTCTACGTCAATTTTTTACCACTTTAAAAATAAAATTTATCTCTTTAAGCTGTCCAGCCTTTCAGTTGGCAGTCAGGGATGAAAACAGACCGAACAAATATCGGTATGAACAATTATTGTAAAAGCAAAACTTTCCCTTAACCGAACAAAAAAAAATTTTTTCGACGACGTTATTATCAAGTTCTTAACTCTTTGTTCTGTCATTCATTGTTCTGTCACAGAACTCATGCTAATTTTTTTGGATATAAGAAATAGATTATTAACTGCATATGAGTATAAAGGTTAGGTTAGGTTAAGTGTGGTGGCTGCCCACATTCAGACAGGGACACACTTAGATAAGGTCGGCCCATTGTGATACCACGATGAAGAACCGACTTACCAGCCCAGGGGAGCAGAGTATGTACATCGAGAAGAGTAATCGTACCGGTATTAACCCTATGAGTTGAACCATTTCGTCCTAGAGACGAAGTTTCTTAACTTCTAAATGTCGAGTTCGGCTAGATCATTAAGATCATCGTAGAAGTATTCCCCGAGGGTTTTGCTTTTTAACGTCACAAGAGCAGGACATGTACACAATAGGTGGGTTGTAGTCTCTTCTTCCTCCTCATCTTCGCAGCTTCTACAGGAATTATTGAAGAGGATCCCAGTTTGAGTCCATGTCTACCTATAAAGCAAGGTCCAGTGAAGACCCCTACTAGTGAACCTAGGTTTTTTCCGGTTTACGGATAAAAGTCTCTCCTTCTTCTTTAAATCCAGATTAGGCCAGACTTGTTTTGACAAGAGACAAGTGCTGATATTGTTCCACCTGTGGTTTGCCAGTTTCCAGGCATCCGTGTCAAAGAGGAATTTAATGGATTCGATGGGCCCAGGTGGTTCTCCTAGGTTTTCGGGGAGATGCCGTCCTGCACCTTCTTTTGTCAGCTCGTCTGCTCTACAGTTGCCTGGAACGTCCCTGTGTCCTGGAACCCAGCACAGGGTTAAATTGCACCTGTCTGCAATCTCGTTAGGAGATCTGTGGCATTGCTTTACCAACCTTGATCGTATTGTCGGCGATTCAAAGGCTTTCATAGCTGCCTGACTATGACTATGGCTAGCTACAATCTATCGCATTAATTGAAAGCCAAGCCGCAGCTTCGCAGACTGCCGTAACTTCCGCTTGAAACACACTTCAATGATCTGGCAGTCGTGTGGTAATGGTTAAGCCACCCGCCGTCTTAGATCCGCCTGTGAATATTTCTAGCGTGGAATCACTCAAAACCAGATTCCCAAGAGCTTCTGCTAGGAATTCGAGTTTTTTTACCTGACGTTGAAGTCAATATGTGGGACAACGTAGTCCGTTTTACTAGAAATTATATGGTTGCCCTTTAGAATCCTAGAATGGCCAATAGGTATGCTGATGAGCTGCGAGAATTTTCTGAGTCTTAGTGCTGTTTTAACTGTCATTGGCTTCCCAAAGATATCAACAGGAAGCAACTGGAGCATTACCTCTAGCGCGGCAGTGAGGGTTGTTCTCAACCGTTATGCACGTATATTGATAGATTTATTACCGAAAGTGTGTTTCCTCCTACCGTTTTACTGCGGTGAAGTTGGAATGTCTGATTTAACGTAATTCTTTTTTTCAATATATGTACATACATATATACATAACATATCTATGTAGTAAATATTTAACATAACCTTTTAATTTGATAAAGTTACTTAAAACAAATCCCAAGTCAGTGAAACTTCATGTAACAATACTTGAACAGTTCACAGCGAACATCAGTATTGAGAATTCATTGAACTGACATTTTTTTGGTACCACCATTCCATGGGGATTTATTTCGAAATAAATATGTACGTTTTCGAATGTAATAAACTGAATATATGGACTCTCGTCGCGACTGCCATAAATACCCCGCTCATGATTGTTTAACGCTAAACGTAGATAATAAAGATAAAGATATATGTACGTGCATGCATATATGAATCTACTGCTGGTTAAGCGACCAATTTAAATAGAGTTATCAACAACAATATATTTGCATTTCTTAAACCTAAGTAAACTGAAATTAGTTTTTTGGTGCGTGCAATCAAATTGGTAAAATAAATCATCAATCGAAGGCCATAAATCAAGCGGAATTCATTTTTTTATTAGGATTTCTTTACAAATTTCAGATTTGTTGTACGTAGGAAATTTACGATAAAACTATTAACAGGGAAACATGAGGTTTCATACAAATTTTGATTCTTGGTTTATATGCAAAAGTCATATATAAAGTGTGATCCAAAACAAGGTACTTGTGTTAATAGGGATTCTTGGGGATAGCAGTATAGAACGCTTGATAAATGTCATGTCCATGTGACATTTTTGTTCAGTATTCATTGGCTTTCATCATGAATAAACTTGCGTCTAAACAACGTTTACAAATTGTGGAAATTTATTTCCAAAATCAGCGCTCAGTGAAACGAGTTTGTCGTGCATTTCGACCATTTTCTGTACAGCGATGAGGATCATTTTTCTTGTGAATTGACCTTCAAGATCTTGTGATCTGACTCCGCTGGATTATTTTTTGTGGGGGCATGTGAAATCATTTGTTTACTTTGATAAACTTTTTTTTGCTCGCAAACTCGCATATATGTATGTGACTTTTGTCCCAAACATCGCAAATGCATTTGCGAGCAAAATGCTCGCTTGTCCGCAAACTAGATCTCAAATGATGTGCCCTATATATGCGACGTGTTAACATGATATGCGACATAATTTGCGAAGATTGAAGCCGCGTAGAAGATAGTTTAAAGCAACTGATGTGTCATGTGTAGACAAAGGATTGGTTCCTAATTTGCGAGACGGAACGCTTTATCATCATCATCATTTTCAATGACCCGCTTATCCATTATGAGGGTCGCGAAGTTAGCGTGCTTAAATGTACTCTCCACATCTCTCGATCTTCCGCCATCGACTCTAAATCATCAGGGGCTAATGTTTCTAACTCGATCTCGAGTAGTTACCCCAGAAATGCAACGAAGAAATCTCATTAAACCACGCAATGCTTTTCTCAACACCAGGTGCCACACCGACCTGGTAAAAACAAGAATCACAACAACCGATTTGTTCGCATATGGCAATTTATACAATGTCATGAGAATATACATATGCACGCTCGCAAATGTTCATAAATTATATGCGAGAGTGTCCACACGATATGCGGAAAAGTCGCAAATTGATTTGCGATCGCAAATCGTCAAAATCATTTTTATCAAGATTATAAATTGCCTATGAAAATAAAGTCACTAGTGGAGTCCCATTGAAACAGGTGGAGAAGTTCAAGTTCCTCGGGGTCTTATTCATGAGTTATCACGTAGGGTTGGTCAAGTTTCTTAGCGAATTTTCGTTTTCCAGACTTTATCAGGCAGGCGTCTACTACCTGACAGTTGTTCACATACCCATAGCGAAGCGACGACGTCGCGTGAGCTGCTAAACCTTGCGGAGAAAAGGGTTAAATCCTGTTGACCCGCAAAGCGGTCCAACAAAGTACTGATAGATTCTCCGCGAATTTTAATTTTGCATTAAAATATTATTGCCAACCGCAACACGAAGAATAATTAAGGGTGTAGTCTAGTTGGTAACTTTCAAAAGAATGGATTTTTTTTTACATTTTTTGAATGTATATGTATCTAAGAATATTGCATACAATTTTTATGAAGATCCGAACAGTATCGAAACGGTAGTATCATGGCTAAAGGTATAGGTTGGAATCCGAATAGAATAGAAAAAACTTTAAACGCGTTTTTTCGGACGCCCCCCACAATTTCTCAAAAACCCGTGGGCCGATCCTTCTGAAATTGTAGCCACATGTTGTACACATATGTATTCACAAAATGGACTATTATCATGTTAAAATTTTAATAACAACTAAATTTTTTGTACAAAAAACAGCGAAAAAATAACACTTTTTTCAATGTTTTCAGTTTCTGTTAAATAAAATTAACCAAATTTGTTAAAAATTAATATCCCTTGTTGATTCTGTAGCCATTGTCATACCGAATCTAAAACACTTTGTTGTTGAGTTTCCGATAAGCCGTTTCCGAGATATCGTGGGGGAGCTGACCTGCCTCCAAAATATGGCGTTACGTTCAACTACGGATTTTGTATAAAAAAAATGAAAAATATGAATAAAAAAAAATATTGTTTTGTATTTCAAACTTGATTTATCATACCGATTTTTTTATCCATATCTTCCATAGCATGCTCGAGCCTACAAACTAGACTACACCCTTAATAAAGACATTGCCGGCTGTAAGTTCGGTATTGTATAGAATGCCTATACAAAGTGTAATAATAATATTTTATATATTGCCTGAACGGTTTCGGCATTCTATAGAATGCCTATGTATTCTATACATACATACAGACTATACAGACTGCTGTTAACATACATGTATGTATTTAAATATCTGTCTGCTGCATCAGTATGAAGCGAGCTGATAACATCTATTTCAGAACCGAGTTTGCGGAACAAACGTGAAGTCAAGGCTGTCCGTGACGAGTGGTTTCAAAAACCTAGAACTTGTCGAATTTTGCCAAATTGTTTCTTAGCAATTTAGCTTATGGTTACTGCAGCTATAAGTTACAAAAAGTTACTTCAGCTTACTTCTCCTGTGATTCCGTAATGGCCCCATCTCCATAGTTTGTTTCCGAACTCATTAAATACCGTAACACTCGAGATCACATAATTGTGACTAGACATGTATGCTGTGATGATTTTGCTCAGAATACGTTCCGGGGCAGCAAGATACCTACGCAAAAAGTATTTTTAATAACATATCCTTCCCTCAATCCTATAATAAATTCATTAACTAAAAAAAAGACGCACAAATCCACCACGTTGGGAAGAAATAGTTGCAAAACGACTTTATTGGTTCCTAGAACGCAAAAAAGTTATCGGCACAGATCAAGTCGCTTTCAAATCAAATAGTGGCTTTTCGGACGCCTTGTTACATATCGATCATTACGTATCAAATGCTTTGTCGTCGATCCTATCCTACTTCCCAAGAAATAACGGTAAATCTAAAACAAGAAGGTTGGATTCCTTTGTTAACAGATGGGTCGAAATTTGCCTATAACACAGGTATTCTAAGTAAATACTCATCAATTTTTACTGCAGAAGCGTTAGCTATCCACGAAGCTGCTAAAACGGGCCTGAACTTAAGACCAAAACTAGTTATATGCACCGACAGCCATTCAGTTCTCCGTGCCGTCTTCAACTGTAACCACAATAGCAGGCTAACATACGTGACCTTCTAATTTGGAACCAAAATAAAGTAAAACTTATGTGGATGCCTAGCCATATTGGCATATTAGGCAACGAACACGCTGACAAAGCTGCAAAGTCTTGCAAAAGATCATCCATTTTCACCTCTGACATATTTTCCAAGAAAGACAAAATTCTTAGTTGGAGCCTCTACGAAAATCATTATGCCAAAATAAACATTGGGTCGTATTAATAAAATCGAGCAATTACTTCGAGTAAAATCTCGGAGCAAAGTAAAAGCATTGAGCAATTGCTCAAAATACTAATTTTGAATAAGACTTTACTTTACTTGAGCAAGTTCGAAAATTCAAAGTGAGCATTTGCTTGACCGTTGACAGTAAAAACATCTGTCAAAAGCTTTTTATGTCGTGCGCGTTTGTTGGAATAAAATTATAAAAAAAAAAATGGGATCCCAAAATGATAATTCGTATGAAGCACAAGTGGAGTAATCATTTTGTGCGATGTTTAAGATTAATCCGACGACGAAGATGATGTTTCAACTGGATCCAAGTATTCTACATTTTGACGTGTAAATCGATACAACTGCTTGAAATTTCGGTCGTGGCCAAATGTCCTATGTTTGTACTGTTTTTTCTCATCGACGCTGTCTTCAACCACAATCTGCAACACCGGTATAATATATAAATCCATTTTTATATTTTATTTATTTAATTCTTTGTTTCCAAATGGTTTACGACGAATAAGATATCACGCCAAGTTAACCGATTTTTGTGTCATAAGTACGGAGTAAATGCTTTGAGTCAAATAAATAGCAGACTTGGAGTTTTCTGAGCAAATGGTGAATATTGTGCGTTTTATTCATACCGATTTGAGCAAACGCTATTTTCGAACATGCAATTGCTCAAACGAGTTTTTTTGCATACGAATCGGAGCAAATGCTTAAAATGTAAGCAATTACTCCATATTTGAGCAAAGTCAGTTTTTATTAATACGACCCATTGATCGTAAACAGGGATTTCCAAAAAAGTCAAAGTTGCTACGCACTCTCTCTAATATTTCAATTTTTGTTACGCTTATTTGAAACACGAACTTTAAACAAGAATCTTGTAATATTTAGACCTCTCACAATCACAAATTGAAAAAAAAATTAAACGAACGTAATTTCAAACTACTTCCGCCCCACCAACTTATGGTACTGTTCAACCTTACCCAAGCAGTATATATTTCTTCGGATGTGTTTGAAATGTGACTGGACCCGGACTGGAGTTCCTCTGGAATTTCAATGACTTTGCTTTTGCTACGCAAATTTAGTTTGGCTACGCAAATTTGCTACGGGATATTTTTTCATAGTGACAGTACTGATCGTAACCCTCCCATCTACCCACAATATATATCTAAGACAGCAGTTTCCAACTTTATCAGACTTCGGTTAGGACACACTTCCTTAACTCATCAATAGTGTCTAGTTCAAAACAACTTAATGGGAGCAATCGGGCTCTCGAGCCTTACGCCAGCGAAAAAATGCATCAACCCCAACCGCTAGACTAGCACAATAGATCTTACAGGCCGCAGGACATCTGGTCCTCAACATCGCGTATGCATGGTATATTCGTGATTCATTATTTTTATTAAAATCCATGTACTTACCACAACTCATTTGTTGATTATTTCGTTAACCCTCCACTACTTAAAATAACTATAAGCAGAATAACTTAATAATGAAGTTTAAGTGCATGTCGTAAATTATGATATAAATTGAGTGTTCAACATTAAAAGCTTAAACGATACGTGATACAAGAAAACCGATTATGAATAAATCAACTGAACCGATAGATTGCTCCCAATATGTTCGTTTCATTTATCAAGAGGCCGCTATAAATAATGAAATTCAGTGTTCATTTATCTAACGAAGACATTTATTGATTGATTGTTTCAATTATAATGTCGCTTGTCACTCAAAGGTTTTCCTACGGAAATAGGTGCTTCTTCTTTGCATGTATTCGAACACGAATTATGACTTTATAATTGCTTACAAGTATTAGGGATTGGTTGTCTCCAGATAAAAAGAATATTTACAAGGTGGTGACAGTGTTGTATGGGTCAAGTAATTGTTTGACAGGTTCATAGTAACGGGTAATTTGTGATGAACGATGTTTCAGTGAATTAATTTGACTATGTAGTTCACTTTCGGAATAATATCATTTACATACATAGGCAATGGAATTGTTTACTAGATAAGTACATTGTCAAACAATTGAATTTCAATTTCAGTATGAGTTAAGAAACAGTGAAGTAGAGTAGGGTATGTTCATACATATGTTCACATAGACATACAAAATGCACATAATGTCAATGTACTTAGCTAAGTTCACCTATGTACATGTACATACATTCGTATGTACACACATAATTATGTGCTATATTTAAAACTTTAGCACCACTGAAAGTTAACATGCGCAAAAGGTACATAGTTGTCATGATCACAGGATTTTAAAACCTTCAAGAAAGCATATATGTATATACAATCTACGTATGTAATTACATATATATGTACCTACATATGCCTCACATCCTCTCGCGTGAAAAGAGAATGACAGAAGTCAAAGCTTTAGTTGTACCTTCTGGACATGTCATCGCATGCGGTTTCTAAAAATATATCTTAACTCGCTTTAGCTCCTTCTTAACTCCTCATCGGCTGTTCGACGCCAAATTGTTGTGGACGACCATCTCTCCTTCCGTCTTTGGTTAATGGGTTCCACTGTATGGCTTGAATTGCAGTCATCACCTTTTCGCCTTTTTGGAGACCATTTAAAGCGGGTATAGCGGAAAGCTATATTTCACACAATGATCTATCATTATGGTTTTGATGTAATCGACACAGGAGGATTTAAAACGGAAACCTTCTTGTTTCCACTTTGTACGTTTTGAGTGCTTTAATCACAGCAACAATTTCATCTTTACTGAATGTTACAAAGCGTTATTTGAATTATGTGCAGAGCGTAAAGCAGCTGTATTTAATTTAGAAACAATCATCCATAATGTGATTCAAAACGGGGGAAAAATGTTCCCTTCATCTTCACCGTTTGAGGTATTAACCATTGCAATTCGAATTCTAAGTTTTTACAGCCCTTCGATGAGTATTCAGGTATCTGTAGACAACTACATGCCTCTCTGCGAACTTTGGAGAGATTTCATAACGTTCCAATGCGCTTCTATGTTAGGAGGCAGAGTGTCTCTTATCCTTGAGTATGATCGAACGGTGTACTCTGCAGAACAGGCGCCCCCTTATTTAGCATTTTCCACATATGCGGCGGTCTGCGTGGACGGACAGTGTATTTCCCTAGCTCCTCGTGTGATCAAAATAATAATTTTAATTTTGACGGTGATCTGGAAAGCTCTTATCCCATCTGTCAGCCCTCGGCCGAACCTACCCTTTGTTCCAGATAGAAAGATTACCATCTGTTGCAAGGAATTGATAAAACCCTGACCGAAGGAAGTCTGCATAGTCCTAAATTCCCCGGTCAACTACCCACTGGACAGCCTGAACACCCAGTCCATGAAAGCGACCTCAACTCCCTTATCCGGGCTTCAGTTGGCACAGCGAGTTCAACCTTCACAGATAAGAATTACAGGGCCTGCTCGTAAGCACCTAAAACAAAAAACAGGCCCCGCTCTAGTATCAGCTTCGGCGGCAAAGCCAGCACAAGAATAAAGCCGGACGTACCTGCGTAACACTAAAAGATAGCTACCTTTCTCACTCTTGCCTGAAATCCAGTCGTGAAATCACTAAATGCTGTTCATGATATCAGACCTTTGCATCCCTCTCAAATTGAAAAGAGGCCGACTCCGAATTCACACATATGTACATATGTATGTACTCACCGACGGCTTTTCCAAATAGAGTATGACTGCTGTGCAAGCGGCGTCGTTTCAAGCCTCAGCCATGTCAACCTAACATTTTCTCGCGGCACCACCTCTCGTCGGGGAATGACAACGGTACTAATTTAGTATTGTATAAGCAGGATCAAACTAATTCAGACCTAGTCTAGGCCAGATGTTACTGCAGATTAGTCATATCGTGCCTTCCTCCCATTTGCCGTTGGTTTTACTGAGTGCGTCAAATTTATGGATATGATTTTATGTATGGAGAGGTATTCTGGCTTGGGGGTAGTACCGAGTATGGCCAGTTCATAAGCCATGCCGTTCCCTGGAATGTGACTGTGCCCTGGCACCCAATATATGTAAGTGAATGTTGAACTGTTCTACGACCTCTAGAGCGACCTTTGAAGTAAATGAGTACGATTCCTGTAGTTCCAACATTCATGGTAGTAGTATTTCCCCACTAATTGCGGACAAGTGTGGTTGTACTGAGGTTTTGGACAAAGTTGAGTTTCAGACGGATGTGGAACTGAGATTTTAAAGAATAGAGGACCACTGCGAGAAGGCTTTTAAACGAACGGTTGCACGAGCTATCTTCATCATGCGACCCCCCCATATCACGAACGATGTACATACGATTATACATATGTCCATTGTTAACCTGCTAGTGAGAAGTAAGGACACGTTCTTAAAATTTTGGTCGGAGTAAATGAAGCAAGCGAAATTATTTTGGCTTTGTCCTAAAAACTGATTTTAAGGCCGATATAAATACAGTAGAAGCTCGATATAGTGAATCTCGTTAGAATGAACCATCCCATATAGTGAACACACAAAATGGTATACGGACTATTCTAAATTGTGAATAATGAAAATCTTGAAATAGTGAACACATAATTTTTTCCCAAGACTAAACAAGAATATTCCAGCTGCAATGCGTCTTGTCGACTGGTTTTTAAAGTTTTTTCATATGTTTTCATACAAAATGTAGGTTATTTGTGAAGACTTTCTGAAGACATTGCTGGTTCACGCCTAAATAAATTAAAAAAAAAATGTTGTTTGTACTTCACAATTCCCAAAATATGTAGTTTTATTCAAATTCATCTTTGGAGAACCATTTTTAAGCTTGTCTCTCGAAATAGTGGACAATCTCGAAATAGTGAACATGCCTGATTTTAGTTCCTCCACTATTTTGAGCGTCTACTGTAATAATTATGGATTGTGATAACCACTTCTCTACAATCTGTAATCTTTTTATTAGAAATATAAACAAATGCTTCTAAAAATACGTCGATGGCTAACGACATTGGGAAATCAATATTCGTCTATGCATTTGTTTTTGCGACGTCTTTATATGAGAAATCATTTTACATAAACTTAATCATAATTTAAGATTTCAATCCCGGTGCGAAAAAAAAGCCCTGCACAAAAATTTTTATACGATCTGCATACATACGTATGTGCATACATGTGTACATACGTATGTATAGGTAGTCTATAACTCCTATGTGTATAAATTGTAACTGCGCACACGTACTAGAACACCATATGTACAGGCATTTTTTGCAATCCACAATGACATTCACCATTCGAGGGTTCGAAGGAAAATATGCAAAACAAATTAATGAAAAAAGTGGCATCATACATAATAAATATCAGCTGGCATCCTCAGTTAATTAAAAAGACAAGCGAATTCCAGAAATAAAGCAAAAAAAGTAATGTGCAGATTTCAGAGAACAAAGGGTTCCTAAATCCATTATTCCGTTTGTAAGCGCTGCGCTGCGCTGCGAAAAAAAAAACAACTTAAAACCACGTCCTTCCAGGTTACAAAAAAAATTTCAAAATTTTAATTTGGAAAATGGCTGAAAGTTACAATTGTGAATCCAATCAAACATGTCCATCAGCTGCATTAAACCACTACGTAATGCACGAGTGTAGAGAAGTACCGGCGGCAATGGTTAGAGTTATGTGTCTATCTCGGGGTAATATTCGGATGCTTGCAGCAACAAAACGAGATGAGTAAAAAAGTTGTAAAAAGTCTACTGGAGGTACATGTACACGTGCCGTTGTTGCTCTTGGGAATAAACACTTGTTTCTGCTTTTCGGCATGCACATTCATGGGAAAATAAAATGCTGATTTTCTTTATATACATACATACCTACTTACAAATGGCATTGGTTTCGTAATATGTAATTTCAATCTGGAGATTTTTATGAATCTCCTGTTGGGTGAAAAATACTTTAATAAGAAACTCAAATAAGCATCTCTCTCTCTTTGTCTCTGACTCAGTGGGCGTCTGCAATAAATGCATGTACATGAGCATCTCAGATTGTGCATCAAATCAGTGAGTCCTTTCTAAACTTTCCCCAAAGTACAGTCAAATCCCTTAACCTCGAGCTTTTTCGACAGTTTTCAATCAGGTCTAGATCGAAGCAGAAAAGCGTAGTGTTAAATTAAATAATTTAATTTTATAGTATACATACTTTGAATTAAGTAGTTAAGATAATAAACATATGTAGAGTAAGTAAGGGCCACTAGACCTTTGTTTTAAAGTGTTTATGTAGGTACCATCCACAAATTCAGGCCGTTTTATAACTAAACTAGACTAATGAGCCCTTCAATCAAGGAAGATGAGCGCGTTGAAGTAAAACCGCCTTCATGTGTGCAAAAGGCAATTATTAAAAATGGGGTAATCAAATGGCGTGCCAGGGCACGGAGAGGAGGAGGAACAACTACAGAGCGGACGAGCCAGCAAAGGAAGGTCAGAACCTCTCTGGAAATAAGGAGAAACTCCTGAGTAAGTTTCATCTTTATACTGAAGCTAGAACAATGGCAAACAGAAGGTGGAATAACATCGATACTTACCTTTGGTCGAAGAAGATTTGATCTAACCTCGACTTTAAAAGAATGGGCGGGCTTGAATAGACAATACCTAAGATTTATAGGAAGACGTCTCAAAGAAGAAGAATTTCTCGATTTGCTTGTGAGCTCCCTTCAAAATCTCCTGAGCACTCTCGAGAATTCAATCTTGGCTACGAGCTTGCTATTCTTCCTATGATCTTAACAGAAACTGTGTATACGAGAAGAAGGCAGATCGGCCTTAGAGAGCCATGTTAAGAGCGTATGTCGGGAGCAAACATACGAAATCTTGTAAAAAAAATATAAAATAATTGTTTAATTTTATATATCTCTTGTTAATTATTTTGGTTAAAAAAATAAACAGCTGGCGCGACAGCTCGGAATGGGCCAAGGCTAGCTTCCCGCAACCATTCATGTTGTGCGTGTTGTATTGTTTGCACGAATGGATGGGACCTAAAATTTATTGCCGTCTCCGAACGGCGAAGTGGGAAGCTCTTTCATGACAAATTATACTCCCGGAGGTTTGTCATTCCCCGACGAGAGGTGCTGCTGCGAAAAATGTTCGGTGTTTCTGGCTGGGGCTTGAACCCACGCCGCTTGGTCAGCAGTCCAATGCACTAACCACTGAGCCACGGCCACCAGGTTAGCCAGACATATTTAACGAAGTCGGTAAATTGTAAAAGAAAACTGTGTAATAAAAAAAAAAAACTTGTGATATTTTGTCTCAATAAAACGAATTGAATTGAATTGATTGAGAAGAAGGCAGAAAAAATATCTCGCCTTGCCCTATTAAAATTGAGAAGGAAAACTCTTGGAGAATACTGTTAAGAAGATTTGGTAAACCTAGTCACAAAGTAAAAAAAATTCTTCTCCAAATCTATGCATAAAGTGGTTCTGCTTATAATGTGGAGCAAAAAGGGTACCAACACGGTTACCTATAAGATCTTACCCCTTTAAAAAATTGAATTCCAATGATTTACATGGTATCACAACGGACCTACACTTGCTCTAAATGTATTCGTGCCAAGCAGAGATTGTTCAAATAATAAACGCTCCGACGGAAAAGGGTGAAGCAGTACACACATATATTTTACGGGTATGATATAAAAATACATACATATACAGAGGTGGTCCAGTATAAGGAATGATATAATGTCCAGGTGCATTCGCTATATCGAACAATTTGTAATATCGAGCACATTTTCCTCCATATCAGTGTGGTTTCAGGCCAGGAAAGTCCACCATCGACCAAATATTCACACTGCGGCAGATCTTAGAAAAAACCCAGGAACTTCAAATCGATACCCACCACCATTTCATCGATTTTAAAGCCTCGTATGACAGCATCTATAAAGACGAGTTATACGGAGCTATGTCTAGTTTTGGCATCCCTGTCAAACTCGTCCGTCTGTGCAGGATGACGATGGAGAATGCACGCTGCTCCATCAAGGTCGGTCAAGACCTCACCGAGACCTTTGATGTCAGAAAAGGATTTAGACAAGGCGACGCGCTGTCATGCGACTTATTCAACATCGTTCTTGAAAGAGTTGTGCAAAACTCACGCGCCAACACCAGAGGCAAAATCTTTCAAAAGTCCGTCCAATTACTCGGATACGCCGATGACATTGACATAATCGGAAGAACGCAGCGTGATGTCACTGGCACGTTTGTGAGTATCGAGACGGAGGCGGCGAAGATGGGTTTAGCGGTCAATGAGGGCAAGACGAAGCATATGCTGTCAACAAGAAAGGACTCCCAATACCGACGTCTCGGACAGAACGTCACTATAGACAGCTATAACTTTGAGGTAGTTAAGGACTTTGTCTACCTAGGCTCCGCTATAAATTCAGACAATGACATCGGCGCTGAGATTAAACGAAGAATAACTCTTGTCAATCGCTGTTTCTTTGGGCTAAGAAGGCAATTGAGTAGCAAAGCCCTCTCTCGAACAACTAAGGTGACCCTTTATAAGTCCTTAATCGTCCCAGTCCTGCTCTACGGCACAGAGGCATGGACTCTGCCTAAAGCGGATGAGGTTGCTCTTGGCTGTTTCGAGAGGAAAATTCTTCGGGTGATTTTTGGTCCCGTCTGCATAGACGGGGAGTGGAGGAGGAGATACAACGACGAACTGTACGGGCTGTACAGCGACATCGACTTAGCCAGAAGAGTGAAGGTCCAACGACTGAGGTGGCTGGGTCATGTAGGGCGGATGGACACCAATGCTCCAGCTCGGAAAATCTTCGAATCCACACCCGAGGGTCAGCGCAATAGAGGAAGACCGCGACTCAGGTGGCGCACGCAAGTGGAAGGGGACCTCAACCAACTTCGCGTGCGAAACTGGAGACAGCTGGCAAAAGATCGAGATCGCTGGCGACGCTTGTTGATTGAGGCCCAGGACCACGCCGGTCTGTAGCGCCACCTGAAGTGAGTAAGTAAAATATTAAATAAATGAAAAAATGCTGTTTTTATTAAAAAAAAAAAATTATTTATTTAAATAAAGTATTTTAGTGAAAAAATAAAAAAAATTCAAACATCATTATTTTATTCCTTTTTTTTTACTTTTTTAAAAAGAAATGCATTTGAAAAAGCGTTCGTTATATCGATCATTCGTTATATCGGCATTCGTTATACTGGAGCACTACTGTATTCGTATACTCCAGTTAAAATTGATTATTTAGAATAGGAAATTGTTTATTTAGAACAGGAAATGTATTTAAGTGTCAAAACGCCTGTCTAAGAAAGCATCGCCTTTCACCAGTTTAGAACCGTCGTCGTATCGGCGCCGTGCCTCTCTCTCTCCATTATCGCGTGTTCTTCCCAGTTTTGAATGCGGAAATATCCTGAAATCGGCCCTACATATTTACATATTTAAAAGAGGGATTTGTGAAGTCTGTGGTTATAGTGGCTCAGTCTGGGTGGGTTTAAGCCTCAGCCATATCCACCAAACATTTATTCGCGGCACCACCTTTCATTGGGGACTGATAAACATCCGAGAGTATAATTTATTATAAAAAAGCTTCTTAATTTTTCCGTTCGAAGTTGGCAATAAGTTACAGATCCATTTTTTTCGTGCGAAAAATGCAACATGCACAACATGAATGTTTGCGAGAGGCCCAGACTCACCTCGCGGCAGCCGTTTATTTATTTTGATGTTTAAAGCCTGTCTGAACTCTTGTGTGCTTATTGAGTAGGATAAGCAGGAAGTCTCGGGTGTTTGAAAAAAATATTTAAATACAGTATTGTGCAAAACATTTGCAAGTTTTTCACTCCTTTATTTTTAGTTTGAATAACCGCACTTAAAACAAAATTTGTTTCATTGTTGTTCAAAACTTTGTTATTGTGTGTTCTTTAACCCTTTGCGGTGGAACTTATGCTGTCCCACCTTTTTTATCACCTTTTCCTGAATAATTCAGGAAGTTTTCGCTGTACTTTCGAGCGGTTTTTTGTGCTTTTGCATCAGTTACTTATTCAAGAATAAGAATTGATATGCAATAGTTCGAAATTGTCAGTGAATTTGTTTATACAAATAAACAAATGTTGAAAAATAGTAGGGGGTAACTACTGTTACTTTGGTAGAAGTAGTCATAAACACAGAAGATTTTAAAATGTAGGTGACGGCTCAGTTATGTCTGGGGACGCTTTTCTTGGAACAATGTGTGTCCAATACGACTTATAAGTGATATATTGGCGGCTGAAATTCTAATGGAGCCCTTATAACCTTGGGCCGATGAGAAAATGCCAGTTATTTCAACAAGATAATAATCCCAAGTACAGCGCTAGGTAACATCAATTTTCAAGACTGCATCAAGGGCTAAACCCAACCAAACACATCTGTGATATTAAAAGGCCCTTGTTTTGAAAAAACCCAAGCTTTGATGTTTTATACTTCAATATCGAAGGCGCATTGAAAGTTGTACCTGAGGAACGCTGACAGGGGCTTATTGAATCTATGCGACTCAAATGGGGTAAAGTATTTGAAAAAAAAGGCTTACCAACTAACTACTAAATCCAGTTTTGGATCTTTTGAACAATAAATTAAGGAAGAAAACGGTTTTTATTTTGTTCCTAATTATTGTAGGTGTCCACCCGAGGTGCTGGTTTACTACAAATAAATAAATATTTTTAATTTTACAAGCACAATATTTAGATTGTGCTCTATAAAATTAAGATCTTTTTTTAATCATGAGCAGGAAAATTCGATTAAAAAAAAATGGAAATAAAAATACACTCCTGTGTAAAAAGTTAAGACCACTTTAACCTCTGAAGTATTTCTTGGCTTGGATCCATTCACTGACTCTTCGATGGAGAGAAGCCACAAAATTACGTTATGCTTTCTTAGGAATGTTGTTCCACTCCTCTATCAAAGTGGTCTTTAAATCATTAATACACTTTGGTCAAATTTTTGCTACACTATCCATTAACATTTTCCCAACATTTCAACGACGTTTAAGGCAGAACTGCATTGACATTGACATTGTTTTCACTCAAATTTGTTTTAACTTCTTCTGGCCTTATAAGCATTGTCTTGTTGGTATATGTTGCTAGTGGTCTTAATTTTTTACACAGGATTGTAATTAACAGTACATCGTTTCATAAGAAGTATAGTATGGGTGTTTCTAATAAGTTGGTCCTAGCTGTACAATGTGTTCCTTGTGTTATTGCCTCTAGATACGAAGCCGCAATTAGTAACCGAAAGGGCAATACTGTTTTTTTTTAATTCAGTGCAAGAGTCCAGATTTACTTATAAGGCCGTCGAGAAAAAAATCCGGGCGCGTATAGGTACATCAAAAAGAAAATTGAAAAGCATGACATCCTAGTTGAATAATATGAATATAAATTCGAAAAAGGCACTCATTTCCAAACGCCTTTAAAAACACGGGCCCGGAGGATTCCTTTCTTCCGTAAAAGGTCCCCACGCAACCATCTCTCCTTGAAATCCGGTGTAGTTGATTAAGCACCAACTGCGTTATAATAAGGTGTTAATTTCGCAGTTCAGCCTAATAATATAAAGCCATAGGACCTATAGTTAATTTAATCTAGAACTTCAAAACTAAAAAAAAATGTCGGTCCTTTGATTTCTTTTAATACATAGATACTCGTGCTCTGCCTGCTATTTCGTTAAACACACATAGGTATGTACTATACATCAGGACAAACTCAATTGTCATTATGAGAAAGAACACTTTTTCATGTGTTGGTTAGCCGTGTGAGACTATGTATGCTGTGTGAGACTATGTTTCTCTGGCATAAAGCTCCATATCGTATGTAACAAAAAAATCTCCATCACAAGCCTCAAATAATAGGTCCGAATTATCTATTGACGACCACAGAAAACGTATAAAGAAGGACAGCGATTTATGGATCTGCACGTGGAATGTTTGTACTGTAAACAGACCGCGTGCAGCTAACGAACTTGCAGATATCCTAAAGATGATAATACGTACATATGTAGTAAAAATTTCGACATTTTTACATCCACAAGGCAATTCGGAAATCAACTGATCAAACTAGCGCCAATCTAATTCATCAGGTTGCGATCTAATACATTGGTTGATCGAAAGCTTTAAAGCGCAAAAATCGGTTCGGGCTATGTATTACCAAGCTTAGAAGACCAGTGAAAGTAGGAATTCTATGACTGACCTGCTAAGTTTTCTTTTTCCACATGCGAGAATCCGCTTGTTTGTTGCTGAATGCCCACGGATAAACCCTAACAAAATGGCTGCCTGTAAAGCTGCGCTGAAAAAAACCGACAAAAGCCAATGGTCAGATCTACGAGCAAAAAGGAAAGACGACAAACACGTAGGTACTTAGAAGTAAAACGGGAAACGTGGGGGTGTGGAGTTGTAGAGAGGATACGGTAGGATTTTGGCAGTTGGTGCTGAACATATGGAAGGTTGTTGAATCAGTCAATGAAAATAATTACAATTCACAACTTTTCTCCAACTATGACCTTCTCTCCACCTTCCAGCAATCGAATCCTGGATATGTACTTTTCTTTACATATATACATTAAGATGAGGCATAATTTGATATAAGTAAACTGATTAATAAGTTATGTAATTTAGGGCAGTAGTTCCGAGTTTAAGTGAGTTCTTCATGAAAAAAAGATCTTCTGTTTTAATACTTTGTTCCCTCAGAATATAAGAAAATGTCTGCAGTTATTGATCGATAGAATTTAGGGAACTTCTTTTTCTTAAGTGAGGAGCTGGCGAACAAAAGCGGATAAGTCCAATTTACACTTTTGTACAGGAGAGCCAAAAATCTGATTGAAGCAGATACGGACTAGCTAGTGCTTTAATTTTTAGTACATGATAGCTTTATCAAAGCACAAACATGTGCCCATCTTTTGGTTTGAATTAAAACCCTGATGGATTTACGCGGTTTTGATTGAAAAACTGATTTTTTTTCTCATCATTTTCATGAATGCAATTTAATTTAGGTCAACCGCTAACAGGCATATCGGTTTTTTGATTGAAAACGCGTTTTTGATGTTGATTGTGCATAAGATAGCACTAGTTTTTATTGACAATTCTTTAGGACACAATAGATATGAACTTTAAGAACCCAAAAGGCAAAAAAAAAGAAAAAACAACGGTTAGCATGGACTTATCCGCTTTTGTTCGCCAGCTCCTCAAGCCTTTGGAGATAAAATACGAGTGAAACGACCATTACCTAAACGGATATACTTGCGTAAATACTGTAAGAACATTTAACCAAAAACTGTAGGACCAAAGCTGATCCCAAAGTCAAATAAAAAACTGGAAGACTACATATAATTAAAAGAAAAGCTACCACAACTGTGAAGGAGCAAATAACGCGTAATACCGTGCGGAAGCAAAATGTCGTATTATAGGTACCTATATTCATATGTACATACAAGTATGAACTTACATATTACTTGTTTGTATATCAATTTCAACGAAAAACTGTAAATAAAAAAATCGATGGACATATGTATGTAGGTAGCCAAAATTTTATCTTTTTATGTTATAAACAAGTTTTCGGAACCCTTTTTTTTTTACATACATTAAGCAAACTTGATCAAAGACGCCAATTTATGAAGATAGCGTAGCTATATTAACACACCTACTTTGTTGAACTCATTTTTATCTATGAATGTTGCAGACAGTATTTTTCAAGTCCCTTCTAAGTTTCAAGCAACTTTCCAGTCAATACTAAGACCACCCTTCTCTGTTCGGCCAATAAAGCGTTTCCACAAAGTCAACTGTCTTTTTAAGATGGGTATCACATTGGAATGGTGGCCGAGGCTCACATTTTATTTGTGTAGTTGGTAATATGATAACCACTGTCTAGGTACTAAAAAGTGACTTTAAAACGTCAGTAAGATACAACAGCATGTTACCCTTTTTCGAGCCAATATCTGAATTCTATACGTAGTAAGAATATACAGCCAGCCGTGGGCAAAATTACTAGGCACCCATAATTTTTCGATTTCACAACTTTTTATATTCGATAGAGTAAACTGTGTGCCAATTGTAAATTTGTAGATGCAAATGAAAGGAGTTCCGACTTCCAACAAATAAAAATAATTCCGACTCCGCAGGACTACATACACGGGCCCAATTCTGCAAACGCGAGTTTACTCTGTACTCTGTGAACACAGGCTCTTTTCGAATCTGTTTACACATTTGTTTGGGTACAAAATAAACTCACGCTTGCAGATTTGAGCTCAGTTTATAACTCTACCACCACCGTCTCTTAGGGTAGGAACCATAATGTCGGAATTATAAGCTTTCCCAACTCTACGATGCACATGGAGTATGCCAGAGATGTCGAAAAGCTAAAGAGAAGAAAGTGAAATGGTCCTGGTTTCGTAGGACCTTTTGGACTCTGACGGGAAAGGCTCATGTCTGGCCTTTCTTAGTTAACACCCAATTTCATTGACTCGTCTGCCAAAAATTGTATATAAAGTCTTGATTCCATTGAAACTTCTAAGGCTGTATTTACAAATTGATCGTCAAAACGCAACGTGCGTCGGATTGAAAACTTGTCGTGATGGCGATTTGCTTTGCGTGCTGAGTGGTATTGTCAAGTTTAAGTTAACTCATGTTCTGTAAGTGTTAGGGTATCTATAAGCATTGAAACCACGGATTTGTGTAGTTAAAATATCATAACTAGAAGAACACTGAGTAAACTAAATGTTTAGGGATTACATTTATTAGGTACATACAAATACTGTCTTTAATAAGTGACTATCACTAGTTGATTTAAACGTATGTACGTATATGCCAATTTGCCTATTCAAGGGAAATATAGGTAACAGAACATTTAAAGTCAAATCTCTTCAAAGTTCTTTCGGTAATACTTTGTATCACTAAAATAAAATAAAATAAAATAAAATAACTGGTAAGATTGAAATAAACTAGTTGCGAAGCGTTGGTGACATTCTACTGCCTTCAACACAGGAAAAAACTGCTGCACACCACTATATCAAACGATATGGCATTACCTCTTAAACTTCTCCATTTGCACATCTCTCAAAAATTAATTAAAACACATTTTTGTATAGATAGACCTAATTAGACAATCGTAAACTTTTCTTTAAAACATTCCTATTTCCTACTGTATTGCGTTTTCAAAACAATCTTAGGGTGACATAGTTTTGTAGCTATACCAACATTTATGAAACTTACCGTCGGCTTTTTTCTTTGGCAGAACAGCTTTAAATGCAGACAGAGGCTGGCAATGATTTTGCTCCATTTGTATTCTATTTGAAGGCAAAATGGGAGCCGATAAAGCTTGTACATCTCTTATATCCAATTGCTGGTGATGATTGCTGAGAAAATTACTAGGAAAACTACTGTTGGGCGGGAATTCATTTGATTTAAATTCGTTTTTAAAACCTAAACTGTAGTCTAGCGGTAATTGATTTGCGTTAGCGACATCCATTTTTTTCACAGAACAAAATAAAATATTTTGTAAGCAGTTCAGTTGTAAACTTTTATATTAATACAAAAATATCACAGAGAAAAACATAGATACACACCGAATTAATATGTAGTCTTACATTTGGTTTGCGTTAAAAAAAAAAAAAAATCACTGCGTACGTACACACGTAGAATATATGTCGGTCAAAAAAATCTGCACTCAGTTTTTGATATCGTGTACGTTAAAACCCGCACCGCTTGCACTCTGAGAGCACCGCCTGACATTAAAAAACACTTCCATTAACAAATTTACAGAAAATTCACTGGTGTTCTTAGAAAACAACGTTGATGCACAAGACTAAAGAAAAAATCTTTCTGTCCGAAAGCTTAAATCAATTTTGCAAATCCAACTCGAACTCGAAAATTATGTTTTCCTCTACGGGTTCGAACAGACTGAAAGTACGCTCCCGCTATTATGTTCTAGTGTCCCGTTATAATCTAACGACTGTGATAGCCGCATATGGTGGCATATACGGTTCAAAATACATCCCACTAATCTGACAAGAAAGATTTTCCATTCCATTCACACCACCGTAAACACGAGTTCAACCTCAAACACCCCATAAGAGTATCTGACTTTTTCAGCACCGTATCTGTGAACGCAGGAGTGTGCGTACTGAATCGGATAGGCTTCACGAGAGTGTTGGTTCTCTTGGAAATCGTGAGTAATACCACATACCATGGGAAATCGACCATCCCACTACAGAAGTTGAGAAATCATTGGAATGTAAGGGTTGCAACTGGTGAAATCAAGTTAAATATGTGTGAGAAGGGAAAATCAAAGACACGCCCCTGATTTCAAGATTTGAAATGAGAAGGGACTGGAAGTGAGTAAGGGTTGATTCCACTGAGTGTCTGGAAAATATCTTATACTAGTGGAAAAGGCACTGAGGAGAATGGGTGTGTATACGAATTTCTGGAACAGATTTAATTTTGTAGCGCAATTCGGACGTTTGAGGTGGATATCAATGATAAATCCTTGATTAGTTCAGTTTTGGTCGCTGGCATTAGAGGATGTTAGTTGATTTTCTGATTGGTACTGATTTTATTCGACGATAAGTATCTTTGACGCATGCGTTCCGGCAAAGCAAACTTAATTTCTTGCTCATTTGATTGAATTTTACTTTTCTTTGTCGTTGTATATTATTCTAACAATTGTTTAAGAATTATTTACTGTGAAAGAACATGCATATGTAGGTACTCATGAATATTTAAATTGGCGAATTTTAATAAGGTTTCTTGGTGTTATTTTACTTTATTGGAATCCTTACGCCAAAATTAAAATTATTCATTTTTCAGTTCGGGGTTTATCGTTGTAGGTCTAGGTACATGTATCTTTTGACCAGGTCGGGCTGACAGTACAGCTCATATAGCTCGATGTTAAATCTTCTCCTCCATGAACTGCCAAAGTAGGTGAGACCATAGGAACATACATATATATAACGTATTTAGAACTTTCCTCTTAAAAATTCAAAGCCATTCGAATTTGTCAAGGACCATACTTCTGCACCATACACCAGGACCGAGATGATAAGGGTCTTGTGTAATATATATCTCCTTGGTTCTACTCGACCTTGCTAAAAAAGTTGTCTTTTAAGACTATAGTAACAACGATCGGCGAGTGTTATTCTGCATTGGATCTCCGCGCTGATGTTTTTAGCAGAGTTGTTAGCAGAGACTAGATATCCAAATTCCTTCACTACCTCGAAATTATAGGTATGAAGTTCTGTGTTGTGTCTCGGTATTCATATGCAGCATATATGTATGTATGTATCCGTTTCGTTTTATCCTCGTTTACAGCCGGACCCATTTCAGTCGCTTCTGATTCGATGTTGGCGAAGGCACCAACTGCTAGCTTTGCTCTGATGATGTCAATATCGTCTGCATTACTGATTTGTGAAACAATACCTAAACTTCGCACTATTTGCATGAGAGTGTATCACCCTGTCTAAAACCTCTATTGGTATTGAAGGTCTCGGTGGTGTTTTTCGGATCTTGACGGATCAACGAGCGTTTTCCATTTTCATCTTAAACAAACGAATGAATATTGCAGAAATACCAAGACTAAACATAGCGCAAAACAGCTCATCTCCATTCACTCTATTGTATGCGGCCTTGAAATCAATAAATACACATGTACCTATATAATATGTATCGATTTGGAAGTCTTGGGTCTTCTCCAGGATGTAACGTACAGTGAAGACTAGGTTGATTGCCGATTTTTCAGGGCTTAAACTACACTTTTTCACTATGAGTATTTTTCCTTTATTAAATAAAGAATATGACAGGTGCAAAAATTTACATATCCACATTAGTTGCTCAGGTGGCGTTGCAGTGCGAATTATATATATTTTGTCCTCGGAAAGGGCTTCACTATTTGATTGCATTCTTAGTTTATAGAAGCAGTGATGGACAAGAGTTATTCTTCCTTGATTTCTGAAGAAATATCGTATGTATGTAAGTTCTAAATGTCCACAATAACGTTCTGCTCTACTCATCGATGCAAATACTTAGTTTTGCCCTTATTAACCGATAAACACGTTTTTGACCGCTTCTGCCTATAAACTCTACCGATGACAATTAGGTAAGAAGATGCACAGACTTGGTCTATTTTGACTACCATATTGCATATTACAACATAAAAGCTGGAGTACCACAATGAAGGCCTTTTATACAACAATTTGCTAAAATTTCGTGGGCAAACCATGTAGAAAGTAACAGGAAAACTGCAAAGGAACATACCATTTCAATAAAAATGGTCCTTACCAGTGTTGACCTATAGACTCCAACTCTGTGAATGCACGAGCAAAAATCATTTCAAAATAAAGTGCTATGTCGCATTGTTGGTTGGTTGGTTGGTTTTGAAAGGTGAAAATCTCCTTTTACTTAGGCCTCAGCTGGGCCTGTTGTTCCTACACTCCCGCCCCCGATTCGTTCAATATATTGTAGCGGCTTTATATGGTGCTATTCCACGTACGAAACACTGATCTATCAGAGGCGAAGGTGATGTTTTGTACCCTTGGCGATACAGGTTCTTTTGATAACCGGGCATAAACCTTTTCATTTTGGATATTAAATTTGTCTTTTTTTTTTAAAAAACATTTTTAGAATTCAGCGGCCAACACAATCAGTCAAGAATCGATCGCTTCAATTTTTATTTATTTTTTGTCATTAACGCCACTCAAAAGGAAAAATTAAAAACTATATGAAACATTT
This sequence comes from Matsumyia berberina, assembly GCA_917880715.2. Classification (NCBI taxonomy): domain Eukaryota; kingdom Metazoa; phylum Arthropoda; class Insecta; order Diptera; family Syrphidae; genus Matsumyia; species Matsumyia berberina. The sequence goes on from OU862870.1 coordinate 96,081,547, forward strand.
TAAAGCTTATTTAGGCTTAAGCTTGCTGGTTTTCTTTTTTCAAGTGATATATATATGTATGCACATATGCATATTTTATGTAAATGTATCTAATTCATTTTTTGTAAATTTTTTTCTTTCTATACCACAAAGTAATATTAAATGAAAGAAATAAAAACTTCTAGCGTTTTGAAGAATTTTTTTACAAATTTAAAAATTTTTTTTCTAGATTTATGGAAATATTGTTTCTATCGTCGGGCAGCTAAATTTTAGCGGGAAATCGGTATTTGTGAAGTATCAATTTTTAGAGAGATGATCTTTTGCTTTCGCATTGGACTCGTGCTTCACAAGAATAGGGCTTATTCCCAGTGAACTACGCGGTACATAGGCATATTATTAACAATTTCTGAGGCATTCGAATTCGGGTTTGCCGCGAGGTGAAATACTGTCCTAGTTATTGCGCGGTCAATATATCAAAGTAGATATTACAAGGGTTAATCAAATTGACCTTGACCCAAGGCACGCTTCTAATAGGACAGATGTGTGAATGTATCGAGGAGTGAACACATACTTGAACCACAAGTAGAATCATAGTCGGGGCTGAGGATATGGTGGGAACATTTCTGAAGATTGGGAACGTATACTCAAATTTTGCACGATGAAACTTAACCACCAAGACAAAGAGTCCAAATACCAAGATTAAGGTGGCGTTTAGACCTGAGAACTACTACTCAGTTGGAGCCGAAGTGGGAAAGTATCTTAATCAATTTTACCAGCAAAACTGACTTCGAGCTGGCGGAGGACGCGTGTTGATTGAAGCCACTCCATTTATTTCCCTCATACGTTAATATAAGTATAAAATGTTATTCTTTGAGTACCTACCACTGTTAGTTTAGTTCTATTCAGATATTCCTTATATGAATTAAAAATGTTCATGTTTTCCAAAGGTAGTGATGACCGCATGAGCGCACCCTCTGCAAATGCACAATCAGCGCATACATACATGTGTATGTGTAATTGATGCCTGTTTATGCTTAACTAATTCCAGCATGCAACTCATGCATACAATGATTAGTTCTATGGAAGGGACAATTGTATCACACGGGCCGGCATCAAGATTTATTAAACTTAAAAGTGTAGGGACAACTTCTGAGTGTAATAAGCTGGTGTCTTAAAGATATACATAATTACATACAAACACATGTATCTAGCTCTGAACTGTGACCCTTGGTTTTTCAGTTTTTGATTAAAACACTGACCGCATAATTGAATGGATCATCTCATATGTTCATATGAGTGCAAAACTGACTAAACTGATTGCGCACAATTATCGTAGGTATGCATACATATATGTATGTACGAACATTTTGTGACAATTCCTTTCAAATGTTGTATGTATGTACATACATATTTAGGGTGAAATTTCATTGTGTTGGATAGGTGCAAGTTCTGCTTTATGGCGCTGAAGCATGGAAGCTGTAGAAAGCGAGTGAAGATATCCTTGGTTGCTTGCTTGGAGCGAAAAATTCTTCGAAAGATTTTCGGTCCGGTTTGCATTGACGCGTTTTGGACGAGAGGATTTAATCACGAACTATACGAGCTGTACAGCGACATCGACCTAGCCAAAAAACTGCGCATTGGACGTTTAAGATGGCTAGGACATGTAGAGCGAATGGACATTAACGCTCCGGCACGCAGAGTCTTCGAATCTAACCCGGAGGGACAACGCAGTAGAGGAAGACCTCGCCTAAGGTTGCGCGCACAAGTAGAAGGGGATCTCAACCAACTTGACTTGCGCAACTGGAGGCAGATAGCTAAGGACCGGGCTAACTGGAGAGGCTTGTTGGTTGAAGCCCAGGTTCACCCCGAGCTGTAGCGCCATCTAAGTAAGTAAGTAGTGTGCAAGTACTATTCTGACTTCTTCGCTAAACGTATTGTTTATTAGATTCTGGCTCTTAGTTAAGATAAAGGAATGCAAAGCCTCAGACTGATGGAACACTGACCAAAGTTCACACGACTAATGCTGCACAGAAAAGGAGTCAGACATAATGTAGATGATGGCGTAGTTTCAGCAAGAAAATTTATAGTCAAACGCTGTTAATAGTAAGGGTCCTAATGCACGTCAATAGTAATTAAGTAGACTCAGATAAAAAAAATATGTGAATATGATATTGGACACTCACTTCCTCTGCTGTATACCAGCCAATTCCCTTTCAACTAAACTGATCAGTAGGTATCAGGGTCTAATGGTGTCTTCCCTGAACAACTTTCAAGATATTTAGCACATACCATCTCTCGATACAATATCTTGGGGCTCGTCGTCGATCTTAATAAAAGCGCGCCTATCAAACGGACAAATCTGTTTAAACAGCACACGTAAAGGCCAAAAAAGTCCATGCGAATCCGCACGACTTCGATAAATAATGAACGTCACACTGTTCTGAATCTCAGGCTACAACGACATCCCGGGCCTGTCCAGTTGACGAACAAGCTAGACTAAAGTACAAGTAGTAGGTGCTTTGATCACGTCAAAGTGTATGTTGGTAATCACTGCTTCATTAAAAAAAAAAACAAATCATGGAAGGTCCAATCTAGATTACTGCTAGGCTTAAGTAGCCTTTCCCCGAACTAAGAGATCGAAAGTGTGAATGCTTAGAATTTATAACCATTCAAAAATAACCAATGTCGTTACAGGACACTGCATTTAGGCATACATGTCTAGCGACTGGGCATAGTCTGTTATGAGGAGCTACGGAGGTGAAAAGGGGAGAAATCCTAAGTGCACAATCCTTGCCAAAATACAGAAAATCAAAGATATAAATGATCTGAACACGGACGACCTGGAGCAGTGTACCTGCTTCTCTTGAGGGTAAATCTTGCTAACTTGCTAACTTGGTGTACCAAGTACACTTTTACTTACTCTTACCATAATACTTGCTTTTACCATAATAGTTTACATAATACGATGGTATCAAAAAACATTTATTCCTAAGAAAATAAAAAGAGTTCATACACCGAAAAAGCTGACGTCAATTCTCCTGCAAATAGTGGTCTTTGGCTTGAGAAGACGATCAAATTATATAAAGATGACATTAGGAAATTGGGGAAAAAAGCAATGGCAACAATACCAAATACAATTGTTGCCAGTTCCAGTCTTGACCCAACCATTGGGCGCTAGTGAATCCTAATACCACCTTAGTTTTAAACCATTACACCACACATACAGTGTGTGAATAATGCCATAAGGGTGATCATAACGCCTTGTGAGCGAGTAAATAAATAAATAAATGACGAGACAGCTCGGGATGGGCTAAGACCTAGCTTCTCGCAATCATTCATGTTGGGCGTGTTATATTTTTCACTCGAATGGAAAGGACCTAAATTTATTCCCGACTCCGAACGGCGAGTTGAGAAGCTTTTATGCCCGAATCACAATGCAGCGTTAGCGCAGTCGCGCGTTGACAGATTGAGTAGAAACAACGGGCACTTCAGGCGTTAGATCGGCGTTTGATCGTCAATATCGTAAGCGCCACCTCAACGCCCAAGTAGAGCTACTCTCTACTTCTTCGCGCGTTTGACAGTTCACAGCTGTCTTTTAATTTTTTCTACTTGGTTTTTATTTACATATTTTTGTTTACAAAGTTATTTCTTGCATTTTTGTTTCTGAATCAAACAATAAAAATAAAAGGAGTACATTTCTACTCTTCTTTCTGCGGTGAATTTATTTATGGGTGATTTGGGGCATATTCCTTAGTACTGAACGCCCGACCGCCTGAAGCCACATTTTGTCAATTTGAGGCCTGTCAAAAGCGCGAACGCGCGAGCGCCACTTTGTGATTCGGGCATTATTCTCGGAGGCATGTCATTCCCCGGCGAGAGGTAGTGCCGCGAAATATGTTCGGTGAACATGGCTGAGACTTGAACCCAATCAGCTCGCTCAGCAACCCAACGCACTAACCATAGAGCCACGGCGACCAGTTAGCGCAAGAAGATTTTAAAAAAGTGGTAAAACACACGCCAAATTAATTCATTATGGAAACTGCAAAAGGTACTAAAGTCTACCACAAAATGCCTTGTAATAGCTACGTTGACTATTCGACATGTTGAAATGGGTCCTAATCACTTAATTGTTTGAATTACAAATAATGTAAATGAGCGATGACGACACTTCCAAAATAGACAATGTTCTCTACACTTCTTTGCGTACATGTTAAACATGAAGTGTTAAATCATTGTCGCTGTGCCACATGTGCGAAAAACACTTCATAATCTTATCCAAACAGCGACGATAAATTATGCTGTCAAATCGAAAAACGTGATTTAAATAAACACTGAGATAAAATGGGTCAATGTTTAAGTCTGAGAGCTGCGTTCAAATCCGAGAAAAATATTTCACACTCAGATTTTATAATATCTTCCGTCTTGCACGATTTGAATGTTTTTCACTGGGACCATATGGATGGCATTTCAGCTGAATCGGATCGAATCGAACAAATACATACATAAGTACGTTCATAAAAAACGAAAACGCGGCATATGAAATGTACTCGGATGTATAGTACTCGTACCATATATTGTTGCTTGTTTTAGGGTCTTGTCACAAAAATAGAAACAGTTCATTTTTAGTATGTACTCCACATCAATGGAATTTAGGAAATGACATTATAAGTCATGACTTGGTGGTGGTCGCCGTGACTCAGCGGTAGGTGCATTGGACTGCTGCGCGAGCTGTAGAGGTTGAGCTTCAGCAATATCCACCAACCATGCCCCTTGGCGGAATATAATTTGTTATGAAAAAGCTTCTCAACTAGCCGTCGCCGACTCGGCAATTGATTGCTCCATTCATGTGAAAAATTTAACAACATGGATGGTTGCGAGAGGCTAGACTTTGGTCCAGTAGGGGATGTTGCGTCAGCCCTAGGACCGGTGACCAAAGTCATTGTATTAAGCCAGTGCACAGTGCGGCATTTGAATGGAAATTGCGACAAAAATCGGTAGTTCAAATTCATGTGCACAAATTTTATTTTTCCTATTAAAATATTATAACGTACATATTATTTAGTAAATACAAGATATAAAATCAAGAAAACAATTAAGTTAAGCTATAATTATTCCGATAGTAAACTAATGTCATCGTTATCTTCAAGCTCTGTATCACTTAAATCGATTTCATGAAATGAGGAATCATATACACTTTGTGAATCATTTAACAAATCTTCAGTTTCCAAGTGTATACTTATTCCTGAGATATTCTTAATTGATTTCCGTGAAGAAATAGTTCTATGGGTCGAAATTAAAGGATCAGAACTAAGTAATAAAACATTCATAAGATCTGTGTTTGTCTGCTCCCTACTCAATCTTACGCGTGTGATTTAATCGAATTTTTCTCACTTCCTTATGTCGAGTTTCTAAAGCCTCTTCAAACCTTACTAAAGGTCTCCCGTGACGAGTTTCTCCCTGCAGATTTCCAGCTGATCTCGGTGGTATTGGTTGCACATCGTTGGCTGTTTCAATCGGTATCAATACTTCCTTTTGTAACCACTTTGAGTGCCGCTTGTATAAATATTTCCTGTTTCTAGAGCAATCTTTCCACTTTTTGCTCAACGCTTAACAATAAACTTCGCCTATGTGTGTAATTTTGCTATTCAAATCATCAGAACACTCTTTTAAATTTAAAAGAGATTTAAGTTTATGAATAACTTTATTCAGTTTTTCTGAATTCGGATTTGAAATCCAATCGTCGAGCAAATCACAATTTCGAATCGTTGAATATTGCATTAGAAAATAATTCACTGTTATTAGGGTAGCAATTTGTAGCAAAAAAAAATTACATAGGCACAAAGTCTGCTTCATGACTTGTGCATAGCAATTAAATTTACAGGATATTTTGGGCCGAATTTTTTGAAAGCCTACTTAAAGTGAAACAAATATTTTTTTTTACTTTCTATTTTTAAATTCACCTAAAACCACAATATATTTTTATTTATTCATATTTATTAGAACTAATAGTAGCATTACACACCTTATTCAAAATCCGACATAATTTTAGTTTCGACTATTACACGCACTAGAGCAAAAAACCACTTTTTCACAGCAAGCCAAATTGAAACTAAACAGACTGCAATATTAGCGTTTCACTTAATGCAGTGTTATCGCAAGTACCGTTATGTCTTAAGAGAAAAGTTATCTGGCTTTGTTTGACTCAATCATTTTTCTACAACAATAAACCGTTTTAGAGTTAAAAGCGGACATACATTTTTTTGACTTTAGCCCAAGGGCCGCCGCACTGTGCAGTAACCTGAATCAATAGAACAACAAGGAAATGCGTTTTTAAGAAATACGAAAGTTCGATCCACTAATGTATTTACAGCGTCTATAGAAGTGATTGTTTACACGAAATCTTATTATCGAAAGAGCAACTAAGAGAGCAATTATAAGGATCGTAAGCAACTCCTTCAGATCCGTCATCCCTCGACGAGAGGTGCTGCCACAAAAAATGTTCGGTGTTCCTGGCTTGAACCCACGCCGCTTGGTCAGCAGTCAAACGCACTAACCACTGAACAACGATGACCACTATATCCAGCTCCTTTTGACTATAATGCCACAGTCCACTTCATTTAAGATTTCTAAATAATCGGCGCACTGTCAAGAAGGAGAATATATACCAACTAACCTCAGTGCATTCAATTAGGGACTCGTCGGTTAATGTAAACACCTATTCGATCTCCGTTCTACCAGTGAGATACATCTGAACTAGCTTGCGAGCAAGCCAATGACACTCTTTCGTAAACTGTGTCAGCTTTGATACCGTATATTCATTATCGGGCCTCTGATAGGTGCATATGGCCAATCCGTTAGGCAATCATTACTATTTGTATAATCAAGACGTACATTTACTTGCAAGGGCAGAATTACAATTCTTCATTTCATATTTCTTGAGAAATCTCAGTATGTAACCTGTTGGAGAGAAGTACATTTTGCACTCACCTCGGTACATCTCCAACCCACGACAAAATTTTGCGATACCATGACTTTTTATTTCGTAGTTCTCTGAAAGATTATGAACAGTAGACATCCCTCATCACTTGTATAAGGTGGACAGATTCAACAACATCTTATTCGCTTGACTTGAAGCTCAAGCTTATCCCAGGTAATGGACATCTCGAGGCGACATTAATTGCCTGGTGGCACTTGAGAAATGATGTGCATATCCTCAAAGCCGACAAGTTGTTGGACGACATGATGATCGTCGACAAAACCCTATCATCGGGTAATGCTGAAGTTCATACAAACTCTGAGGTACCTACTATACATATGTATGTATGTAGGTTAGGTGTGCCTCCGATAATTTGTTAGTTTTCCTGAAAGAGGAAAATATTGACATCAGCATTATCCAGGAACAGAGACTTAACCATAAAGGGACTCCAAGACAGGCTAACAATAAGCCCAGCATATGCATACTCGCTAAAACAAACGCATTCATGCATTTTCATGTCCCAATCTTAGCTCATCCGATTTAAAAGTTCCGATTTAACAAGAGTGTGCGGTGCGGACAAAAAACTTTACCCCTCCTCAGCGTACATGGCCCATGAAATGGCAGCAGAAAATGCAGAGGAAGTGCACTGATCCTAGCACTACCACCGGAAAAGCTTACAAACGCTGGTGTCAATTAAATAAAATGTACTCTATGTGGTCTAAATGAGCCGCTGTCTAAATGATCAGCAAGGGCACCCAAATATGTATCTAACCAAAAAACGACAACCTACTGATGGTCTGCGACACTAACGCGAGGCGTACAGTAGTTTAGAAACCTTAAGAGGGTTGACTGGACTAAGTAGGGCCAAGTCATAAAGACGAAACTTAAAAGCATACCCGAAGTAAACACTGTATCAATCGAAGACCTGGAGGCAAAGGCTATTGACTCGACTACCACATCCTCCAAACTGGTGCAAAAGTGGCAGAACGAGCTTGCCCGCTTGGGCAATCTGTTTAAAGTTACACAGCTCTACGTTCCAAAGCACAATGACATAAAAGGAAACGAGCGTGCAGATGAACTAGCCAGGCGAAAGGACAAATTTACTTACACTTTCTGCAGAAGGTCAACCTCCAATGGTGGAAGCTAGCCGATTGCGTCATATCATATGTAGAAGATATGTCCCACCTACGACAACATTAGAACAAAATATCTTCTAAACAGAACCCGTACATAATAGCGCTGAAATCCTGAGAACAAACTGGGTATACCACACCACTCCCCCTTCCGCAAGTTTGGAAACGAATACGAGAAATAAATCCTATCCCATATCCTTTATAAATGTCCGGCACTAGCAAGAACCAGATTGCGCGCATTTAACTTACCATTCTTTGACAACCTCAATGACATCTTGAGTAAAAGGATAAGAGATCTAATCCGTTTCCTAAACTCCACAGGTTGAATTTAGGCACCCCCAGCTATCTCACCCTCCAACAACATAAATCATTAACCAGGTCACGTGAGTCGTGGTAAAAAAGGCACATCTTGTGCAAATTGGGTTCTGTTGAACCGCTACTTCTAACTACTTGGCTTGTATGGCGTGACGTTTAGTCTAGAAAACATCAGAACATTTTCCAAGTGGTTTCGACACTTTCGGTTTATACAAGGTAAGCTAAAATTTGAAGCCATCTTCTATGTAGCACTCCGACACTTTGTAGAAAGAAGCTTTACATGATTTACTGTGTTAAAGTACCAGGCAATGAAAAAGCTGACGAACTGGCACGAAAGGGTTCAACCCTAGCCCTAGAGCAAGCGGACTGTACGGTCAGACCGCCACTCTGCAACCTAAGGGCGAAAATTCCACAAAAACTCTAATAGAGGCAAATAACAGGTGGAAATCCCTACTAACCACCTGTGAAGTAACAAGAAGGTTGTGGCCAGAATATGACAAGGCAATAACCTGCCAGATTTTACAAAAAGGCAGCATATGACTGCCAATGCTGGTGGGAATACTTACTGGCCACAACATGCTAAGACATCACACAAAGAAATTACATCTGAATGATGATGATATATGCAGGGGATGCGGTGTTGAGGAAGTCCATGAGGACACAGCTCATTTTCTCTGCCAGATAAGAAATAGGACCCTAGGCAAATTCTTCTTCGATTATATCGAGCTGATGGCTCCCCATCAGAGCTTCTCAAATTTGCAAGAGCGACTGGATGGTTAGCACCAAGGAATATATATATATACCGCAGTAGGGAATATCATGGGTATCACATGGACCTAAGTGTGATGAGACAGTCCTCATCGGCCCACAAACCTAACCTAACCTATTGTGTGGAAAATTAATTCTACTCCACAAGCACTGCGTTCAGTTTCCTAAATTGCTCGTCATCTTCTAGTGGAACTATCGAAACGAACAAATAAAAGCCACCCCGACCTGTGTTTTAAGGATTGCAAATGTGACTTAACATCTGCATCACTGAGCTTGATCGACGTATAACTTTCACATTTTAGCTGGAATCATTCCAAGCCTGATTCTGCCAGTCATATAGCTATAGGAGACTTTGCCAGTAATGGTTTATCGATTCTGATTCTTTTAAATGCTGAAATTGAAGAGATTAGTATGGAGGTAAAGATTATCCAGACAAATATTCGCATAACACAGTTACGAGTCATAATCGTTAAGGGGATTATTCCGCTTCTCTTTTATGTTTACAGCTTCCTTAGCACAGTCGGAGAGCTGAGATGGATCTCTAGATATTAATGCATCTATACATACATGAGTGTCCAAGAAAGATTGTCAACCGCGGTATAAACTGGAGGTCATTTGGAATATAGAACAAAGACCTTAGCCATGCAACCATCGATTTATAGTATGTACTTTCACAATTTAAAAATAGATTTACTTCTGTTATTTCTCATTTCACTAACTTCCTTAGGCCCTGTGCCCTTTAAGGGTATTAACCGCATCTACACAATATCATTTTCGGTTCCTGATGATGTTTTTCAATTCTCTCCAGTTGTTCCCTAATTGCTTCGACTCGTGCGCCACCTTTTCTTAGCTGAGTTCATCTTCTTTCATCCTAAGTTGGCAACTTTCTGCGTTGGCTATGCTTTTCCGAAGCGTGCGCTCGATCCATTGCCACTTACATGTTTGTAAAATCGCCTTTATAAACTTTTGGTCCATTCTACCCTTTTTGGCCAGAATACTCATTGTATGTTTTTTAGGCAGCATTTGACAAAAGTTTATAGCTTATTTATGACATTGACGATACTCTTCTAGGTACTCCATACACTAATGTGTATAATGTTAGCGACTCCAAATTAGACGGAAACAATCGCAGCTTAGTGTTATAGACGATTGCACTTCTTCTTCAGATCCTTGAAAACATATCAAAAGCCGGATTTGCTTTCTCGATTCGGCTGGGTACATCTAATTCGGTGCTGTCATCGATGCAAGTTACTGAAAGTCTTGTACTCGTTCGACTTCTTCCTCAACAATGTGTTATTCAGTGAGGGGTTATTCAGAATGAAAAATTTTGCTTTGCCCGGTTTATCTTAAACCATACCAGGTTCGCCACTCTTACCACCATTATTCGATGTGCAAGTAGAAGAGTATCATTGACATAGTCAAGGTGTTTTGAGGTAAATTCGAAGACTTCATTGAATTCCTTCGCCGAAGGCTTGTCGCTTCGAATTCCAAAAAACTCCGATAGCCTACTCCTATGAAGCCTGGTTTCATGATAGCAACCATCATACCGCTTTGGTATGACAGATGAACTCATTGTTAACACTACTCGCAAGATGTTGATGTGATCTACGCAGAAGAAACCGGTACCCAAACTAGCTTGTTTATTTTAGAGAATACTTTCGAGATGTTTTTTGATGCGATTGAGAATTACAAATTGAAAGTATGGCAAACACTTAATACCCTTCCAGTTCGCGCACTTAGTTAGATTGCCTAACTTCCACTTCTCTGGAAAGGTCGCGATCACCCAAACCCTCTCTAAAAGTGGGTGCAGAAGGTCTGGTAAAATTGTTGGCGTGGTTTTATATAACCTTATTACTTTTGAACCCACAAATCGTGGTTATGATATCTTCTTTAATCGGGGGAATAGTGGAATAACGGCGACTACCGTGACTCAATGAAAAATACCTTGGATTGGTGTGCGAGCTGCATTGGTTTAAGTCCACCGAACATTTTTCGCGCCACTAACGATCATCGGGAAATGACAAACCTAAGGCAGCATAATTTTTCATAAAAAAGCTTCTCATTCCGCCGTTCGAAGTGGGCAATGAATTGTATTGTATTGTATGTATTGTATTGTATTGTATGCTAGATCTTGCCCTATCCCGGACTGTCGCGCTAGCTATTTATTTATTTGTCCTCCACCCTGCATAAATAGTTGCAATTTAAACTTTAAGCCGTTTTTCGGGCATCACGAGATACATGCAATACTTCCCTGGCTGTCATTCGAAACCCTACTGTCTTTATGACCACATTTGGGTTGACATATTGCACCCTTATGACAAGACGATTGCTATTGTAAAAATCACCTAAACGTTCGTCGATGTGATTGTAGGTGCCGACCCCATGCTTGCTCATTGCATTGTCGAAGCGCTTGCTTATCATTGTCCACCTTGGCATTGAAATCCCCCGACAAAGTAACGATGTCGCCGCTTGATACTGAATTATGGGCGGCAGTTAGTCGGTTACTTAAGCCTTTAGCGCGTATTATGATCACTTCGATCACTTTGACCGAATGTAATATTCCGTCTGAACGCGAGACAGTTCGAGGCACAAAGGTGACACAAATTCTAGATAAAGTCGTCTGGATTGCTAATCAAATCTTACAAATAAGAGCTGTGTGAAGGCGCTAAGTCTTTATATAGCGATTTCTCATAGGGATAAAGAGTCCGCACCAGGTCATCAAATTAGAATGGGTGATTTATCTAAAAAGCGCCATATGGTACACCGACAGATATGCTGGTTCCCATTAATTTCATCGGTTTGTAGACCTTGGGCCCTAGTAACATGCCCTCTCGGATTGCATGACCCCTAATGGATGTATCACTTGTCCATTTTCGTCACCGGCCAGTCGCGGTTGCAGTGCATTTTTTACTACTATCTTTCTTATTCGTTCATCAAATCGTCGAAGAGTGCTTTATTGCGCTGAAATTTTTGAACGCGTTATACTGTAACGATGAGTAATACGTTATGTAACACAGGCTCTAAAAAGGCTCTTCTTTAAAAACAACTCTATTGTTGGGTAGAAGCATTTAAGTTAAATCAAATATTTAAGGCATATCAAAAGAAGATAACCCCAATTGCTGGTGCACATGATTTTTATACAGGCAGGTACAATGTGGATATAAACAATTTTTTATTGCCAAGTATCAAACTCCAAATGTTCAAAGCTTTCAATTACAACTAGTTTACTGTTTTATCGATTATATATCCTTATGGGAATGATAAAAAAAATCTTTATGGGGTCCGACCACTGACCAATGAATGACATATGGTAGGTACCGCGCCGCAATGTGCCGATCATTTTTAAGATTTTCTACTAACGAGTAAATACAATATCTACGACAAAGTATTTGGTGCCCTTTATTGGGGCAATAAAGTATATTTGACATGAATTTTCAATCAGAATTTTAATAGCACAAATAATAACATGGATATCGGAGTATACAATTTGATAGCGCAACACAATAAAAATATTATTTACAACTCTTACCACATTATCGGTGTGGAGCTCTTTTTTGCTGGCTTATCTAATCTCATGGATTTTACGATGAACCCTAATCATAATATTAATTTACCAATACGCATGGCTTCCAATCTGAAAATCAGCAGTGCAATTAGATGGCCGGCAATGTACAAAAACGAAATAGGAAATATTACGCGGTGAGGAAATTAGGCGGTAGGCAGGTAGGTAAGCAAATAATTGGTGGTAAATCTATACGTCATGTATTTTTTTTTTTTTTAAACCAACGTAGAGACTTATCGAACTAATCGATTATATGACGGAAATAATTTTATTTCTATGAAACCCTCTCCGTAGACACTTATCTGCTTTAATGCTAGCATACTGGTCTTCAAAGAAAGCGCGAAATATTTACAAGTTTAATATGGCAGTGTGGTGCTACTTCTGCATCAGTGTCACGTGTTGATTTTGGAAAGTAACCTATGTATGTAGGTACATAGTATATAAATATACATACAAACATGGTCTAGAGTAGGGCGGAGAATAGTCCCACCGTTGAGGAGGTGACTTTGGCGATTAAAGCGCTAAAAGTCGGCAAATCTGCTGGTGTGGATAAAATCCGGCCAGAAATGCTCAAGGCTTTGGATAAAGTGGGACTGAAATGGCTCTCTCGTGTCATTAAAGTGGTGAAACACCTAGCAATTAGCAAACTGGGGAAGCGGATTAAAAGGATTACTCCAATTATAGGGGTATATCTCTCTTACGTCTTCCCGGAAAAGTCTTTGTTAAGATGTGGAAGACGCGTTTCAGAGCTGTTGTCGAATCCGGGTTGGGTGACGAACAGTGCGGCTTTCGCCCAGGTAGAAACGCAACCGACCAGCTATTCGCTCTCAGAATGGTACTTGAGAAGGCCTGTGGTCTATAACACTATACTACAAGTACTTGTAGAACAAGTGAAATTCCACAAGTATAGCATATTCGTTTAACACAAAACGACAAGTCAACGGACACTTTTACAAGTGGTATGGTCAAACTTAACAAGCGGGAAATTTGATAAATTCCCTCTTTCTGTAACTGGAAAAAATAAAACATCAGTGGTTGAATGGTTGATCAAATCTAACAGGTGATTTAAGACTTGTAAGAAGGGAAAAAAGGAAGATAATCATGATTTTCAAAATGGAGTTCAAATTTATAAAGATAGGATAAACTTTGCAATTGAAAATCACTTGTTTTCAGAAAAATTTCGAGAACAACATCCCGTCGTCGAATATCTTGTTGACAACTTTTGCATAAGTTACGTTCACCAACTAATAAAAGCAAAGCGCTAAGTGATAAAGAAAAAATCTTGATTGTTTTGCATTGGTTTGGTTCTGGATCCCAGTACCATACTATAGGGGATATACATGGTGTCAGTAAAATGGTAAATGTCATGGTAAACACGTTCTAAATAGCATGGCAGTGTGTGGACCCGACCTACGATTTTATTATGTCAGTGCTAACTGGCCAGGCAGTGTCCATGATGCACGAGTGTTACATGACACTTGAAACTTGGCTTATGCCGCCATCGACTTAAATTTCTGACAGCGCCTCTATAGCCCGATACAACAGTGGTCATAAACGAACACGACGTTTTGTGGGGTGCGCATTTGGAGTCTTAAAAGAAAAATGTCCGTGTTTGAATCGCCTACAAGTTCACCCGATATTTGCTAATTTTTGTTAAAACCACAATTTTTCTATCCGCACTCATTGCAAGCTGCATACTTCTCCATGAACAAGGGAAATCGCTCTTTTCTACAACTGTAAAATTTTTCTTTGTGTTATAGCAATAATCTTAACTTTTCAAAGAAGCATAGTTCAACAAGTGTATTTGACTTGTAGACTTGTAGTTTTGTGTTATAGGCTGGGAATATGCTAAACCTATCTACAGTTGTTTTGTGGATTTGGAGAAAGCATATGATCGGGTCCCTCGAGGTAAACTCTGGAGTGTATTGCAGGAGTATGGGATTGGCGGTTCTCTTCTGAGGGCCATTCAATCTCTGTACACTAACTGCAAGAGCTGCGTTCGGGTGAACGGTGTTAAGTCGACACCTTCCGCTGTGGGCATTGGACTTCGCTAAGGATATGTTCTGTCGCCTCTGCTTTTTATAGTGTATATGAATTGGATATAACAGCGCACACGTGGCAAGGAACAATTCGAGTTGGGAGACTTGAGGATAAATCATCTGCTTTTCGATGACTTCAGCGTGCACTAGATAGGTTCGCCGTCTATATTGAAGCTGGGATGAAGGTAAACGTGAAAACATCAGAAGTAATTGTAATTTCCCGAACGCCTGTTCAATGCACTCTGTATGAAGTTAAAGTATCTCGGCGTCCTATTCACGAGTAATGGAAAGAGCAACACTGAGTTATCCTGTAGGATTGGTCAAACTGAAGGAATTTTGAGACAGCTTGTTCAATTTGTTACAAGGAGGGTCGAACTTGGCATTGAAGCTAAGTAATCGGTCTTTCCGACCCTCTCCTATGGTTGTGAGGTTTGGGTACTGACAGAAAGAATTAAATCGCAGCTACAAGCTGCTGAAACAAGATTTTTTCGTTGGACCCTGTTCACACAGGAGCAACGGATTGAATTTTTTTTGACGTTTCGTGTTCAGATTGATAGACACTTGATTGATAGAACACTTCCGCGGACTTTTTTTTGACAGATACTGATTATCAGTGTCGACCAAATTGATTGGATTTTCGTGCTTATTTCATGAAATTTAAAACAACTAAAATAAATAAATCAAAATCGATCAGCCACCAGCACAGAAGACGCATTATTTTTTTTCATAAAAACAATTTTTTTACACGCTTCTCAAGTGACTGCCGATTGACATATATGTACAAACGCCAAAAAAAATCCAAGAATTTCAAAAAAATCTAAAAATCCGGATTGACGTAACATCTCACCTCTCCGCTTCCCCCCTCGCCAGTAAACGTAAAAAAAAAATCCACTCCGTTGCTCCTGTGTGAACAGGGTCTTGTAGTGCTGGGGTGACTCTCCGAGATTGGGTTAGGAAGACCAGAATATGCGAGGCACTCAATGTCAAGCAGCTATTTCTTCGAACGGAGAGGTCCATATTTCGATGGTTTGTGCACGTTAAACGTATGGCTCCAATTCGGCTTCGTAGACGCGCCATGGAATCCGTGCCATCGGGTAGGCGTCCCCTGGGTAGGCCCAGGATGAGATGGTTGGACCGAAAACTCACCTCTACCTGTATGGAGATAGCCCCTGATGATTGAGGGTCGATGGCGGAAGATCGGAGGATGTGGACGATCCACTTAAGCACCATAAACCTCCTGGGTAAGGGGGTCATTTGAAAATGTATATATGTACATATAATACATACGTATATATGTACATGGATACAAGTCAACACATTATTTTCAAAAAAATTAAAGATCCTTGGGGAACTGTTGATATAAATTAGAATATGCAATTACATATGTACGTACTTAAAACACAAATAGCAGCCCTCGAAACAATACGCTCACTCCTACCGCTCGACCTAGGTATACACTAAAGAATTGGCACCAAATAGCGCCTTACCACTGCAAGCATCTAACTTTTGGAAAAGGGCCAAATAGGTCACACAAGTATCGCTAGATGGGGGAAGCTTGAAACAATAACTGATCGCATAAAGCCATACCCTGAGTTGAAGTTGGGACGAAGGAAGGGTCATTAAACCCGGAAATACATCCCTTTTCAGCGACTGGCTCAAAAATGGATGAAAGGGTAGGCGCCGAAGTATACTCATAAAAACCCGTCATTGCCCGGTCGATAAAATTTCCAAACCACGCCAGTGTGTTTCAAGCTGAAGTTCTACCAATAACCGAGGCTGCAATAAAACTTTTCTCGGTAACCCGAAGAAGAAATATTGACATATTGATCGATAGCCAGGCCACTATCGATATTCAAATCACGTGTAGTAAAGAGTTGTCGCAGCCAGCTTAGGATCCTAAGTTAAAGATATAATGTATTACTCTGTTGGGTTCCGTGCCACCTAGGCACCGATGACAACAAAAAGGCCGATAAACTGGCAAGAAAGAGATCAGAGCTGAACCAAATAATGGTCGATCACACGGTTTTGACCCCTATAGAAGTTCTTAAACAAGAGATACACTTGGACTTCTGAAAGCTTGCCGATGAGCGATGGAACACACTTCCGTCACGCTGCATATAAAAAAAAAGAAAGAAATTTAGCCCTAGTGATCAGCATCCTCACACGCCACAACCTACTGGCGGCCCTTAGCAGAACCAGAATGAAAACTCTAGGCGCTTACTTCTTTAGTGACCCAGCCCAACTCTCAACCATGTCACCGAAGGCCATCCTAAAATTTATACTGAATTCAGCGTGGCTTAGAGGGCTAATAACGATCGATAAGTAGTACCTGAATGAAGGTCCCACAACGGCGAACACAGTGGATCCTTGGAGAGCCAAGTGAGGCGACGCCTAACATCAAGCCGCCACCCCTAGAACCTTAGGTTAGGTTAAAACTAAAACACAAATATGTATGTAAGTAGTGTACTGTGAGTAGTGCTTTAAAATTAGATTTTAAGAGACACTATTTGTAATTTTTCTTTTGTCAGGATGGTTAAACACCGTTCTAGAGTACTAAGTCACAGAAACATGCCCATTGCAATAGCAATTTTTCTTAATTTCGGGATGAATTTGTTTGGCCTAACTTCATCCTGGAAAGTCACGCCACCTGCAATAGGTTCACGAGAAGTTGTCCTCTAAGCCTTGCTAGGCAAGGCTAATCTCATATTTGGTACATAGGCTGTTTCCTGGGACGCAGACCCAACTTGAAATTCAGTATTTTTTCAAATGCTTTTCTCCGCAAAAGCGAAATTTAATTCTGCGCAGTTTACCAGCAACAATTGTACTTATTTCATCCCCACGCGGTTACTATCGGATACTGGTTGCTGTCCACCCGGACGCAACTTGCTAAACTTATGAGCACGAGTGTTGAAATAGCAGCACTATTAATACGATAGTTTTTGAACTCTTTAAAGCATCTGATATGCAACATATAGTGGGATGAAAGCACGCCTGAATGAATGGCACCTCATGCCGGATCATCTGGTCCCGTTTGCCTTTAAAAGGTGAGTGGAGCATAAGATGCAACTACGAACTAACGAACCAGAAAAACAAGGTGAGTAGGCGCCGGCCGTTAGCCGCAATATCGCGCGCCTAGTTCAAGAACCTACACACAACACATCTTTAGTCCCAACAGAGCATTCTTAAGAACCAGAAGGAAAACCAGCTATCTAGATTCCTCGAAAACTCTGAACTAGAAAAGATTTCCCCGGTTTTCACAGATTCCTAAAAGTTTTTGCAACAAAATTACCGTCCAATTGCAGTTACTGTTCATGTTATCGAAAGGGATTGAAAAGGCCAACAACATCGAGATATGAAGTCAAATACCGAAGTCCATCGGCTGATTAGGGAAATATTCTATAATATGTACATATGTACATTCCAGGGAACTGTAAGGGCGATGAACTCGCCAAACGTGGTACTACTCTGGACATCCTTCCGGAATGAAGGAATCTGCGTATTCCACTCGCTACATGTAAACTTCTCTTAGGTACTACCCGATCAGTAATACAAACCAAAGATGGAGAAATGGTACCACGTGCCTTATCTAAAGGGAAATCTGGCCTATGCTTAATCTCACTCGATCTAAAAGTTTGATCTTACTCAATAGGTCGGTCATTAGCACCGTTATCGGTGTCCTCACTGGCCACCTGTCCCATTGGCCTTCATGCCAGAAGGATGGGCGTCTTCTCAAATGACTTCTGCAGAAGCTGCAGCGACGAAGAGGAGGAAGAAACGATCCTCCATTTCCTCTGCACTTGTATTGCCCTATCCAAAAGAAGGAAGTTCTATCTTGAAGCCTATCACTTCGACAACTAACTATCACATACTGACGTCAAAAGTACCCTCAATAAAGTGAGCGGCGCTTTTCAGGGTATAGGTAGATCCATGTGGTATCACTGAGAGCCTTCCTGGCCTACGTGTCTAAGTACAGCACAGACAACCCCAATACAGAAACAGATTTGATTTGGTTTACTTTGGAATATGTATGTGACTTGCAAACAGGCGCTAGCTATTTTATTTACCTTAAAACTGCCACAAAGAAGATTATTGCAAGCGAACTTTGCCCACCTTCAATTTCCTCATAAAAAAAACGGATAAACGGATAAAATCGTATTAATGAGAATAATGTTATGATTATGGCTAAGATAGCTACGTAGATACTACATACATATTTGCTTACCTACCTACAAACCTACAAGCATTCTAATTTATTTAGTTTAGTTAAATAATCAATTGTACTTATACTTAATGAGAAACAGCAAACTTCTAACAAACGTATGTAGTATGTAAACTAATCCACCGTCTACGTCAACCTCTTTCCAAAATTCAAACAGAAAATCTTTATAAGAAACATATGCATCTGGTCTCTTATTTATTCACAAAGTACCTTTTCAGTGAGAAACAGTTCACTTTGTTAAATCATTTACATAAATAATTTACAATTGAGTTGATCGGTTTTTAATGAAAACACAAATTGATAGGTACATACGTAGCTTGGTGAATCTGCATACGTTCCATATAAGACATGCATTACATCAGTTGAACAACTTGAATAAAAGTCATGAAGCCAAAAAAGAAAAACAAAAAACGACTGATAAATAAGTGCCCATGAATACATCGCAACGATTTGTTATCAATCAAAACATACTTCGCATTCGAACCCATGCGCAATAATGAAGTAATGCCATTGGCACACTGATTGAAAAAAGGGAGGAGCCTTGTAGGAGAACCAACTCAGAAACATGAACGTGTAATGAGGTGGCACCTCGGGCTTTGGTATTGGAATTCTAAGGAAACTCACTCTTCATGTGTAAATCTGTACCCAGTGAGTGGAAATCTTTTGCAACTTCCTGGTAGGTGAGCATTGGAAGGACGTACTGCAGCCCATGTACACATTTCCTTTTCGTGTTTCGCGAATCCGAACGAAACACCTTTTATTATGCACAGCCTCCTACCAATCTGAAGGAATCCATGCATAGCTGTGACTCCATGGAACACTGTGCACTTGACATTAAAAGGGTGGAGCTAGGGTAAATCAAAGTTATACCCATCGATGGTTATTTGTTAATCACTTTATGCTTGAATACACTGCTTTGTATGGGAATGAGTATCTAACTCTTGCGAGTAATGGGTTTGTTCAATCGCGAAGCGAAATCAGGCAGAAGAAATGTTTGGTTGGTATACAAAATATTTTCCAAGGCGTGGTCTACAAAGAAATAAAAAACAAAAATAAATAAATACACCTACTTTCTTTATAGAAAATGCTTCTGAATAAACACGCTCCAAGGTGTATCTCGTGTGCTCAGGCGTTTCTTACTATGAGAATCTTGGCTGCTGGAAGATAAGAAACACATACGTATGTATGTACATTTGAAGGTATGTACCTACAAGTGTTTTATTTAGAGAAACCTATGTACTCAATTTTGAGTGACACATTTTGCACAGTTACTGTATCGTAATTAGAAGACGTATGATACCTGCCTGCCTAACTAAATTTTTAGGAATTTAAATAAATCGACTTATTGGCCTTTCAATTGCCATGCCTGATTCAAGCAGGTACGCACATATGTTTGTAAATATATTTTAAGTTTTGAGCTTGGTGTGAACCTAGAGAAACATTAACTGCGGCACTTCAGACAAATAACATTGCTTTTAAAATAAGTTAGATTTAAAAAATTAAATTATTTTAATATGTACATACTCGTACATATGTATGTATTTATCTAATTTGCGGTGATATAAATATCAGTTGCGTATCTCAGTAGCTGAATTGGTCTAAGAAATAAAGTGTCTTCCATATTGATGTCAGTCCTACGCACTATTTGCCCTTGCCAAAATGGGTTGTATAGCTACCTATTTGGAATAGTTAGGTACGAAGAAGTAATTACAACGTTATGTTGCACAGATGGATCTTAGCGTACCTAACTGAGCCTTTACCTTGGGAAGCCTAAAGTGTTGAATGCTGTCAAATTTATTTAATCAATCAATAAAAACCTAATGTATTGCGACCTGGAATGTGTACGTTGGCCTTCTTTAGGATTTGTAAGAGTGTGAAAATTGAATCAATTGTCGATTCGACGCCAAACTGAAACGTATGGATTAGTGTAGTCTGTAGTCCAAAAAAACTTACGATGTCCACACGGGACAAAACAGGACAGAATCTTAATTGGGGCATTGGGCAAGTTGTAGTAGAAACTAGTATCACCTTTTTGTTGATGGGCCATATAAACTTGTACTTTATTTCATTTCTGAGTCTTCCCACCATATAAATAAGTACATACTTTATAAATAGCTAAGCCAAGCTCTCCAAAACTGTTGCACAAACAATTTCTGCCAGAAATGTTTATTAATTATTAAGTCTTGTCACTTCAACTCGCTGATTAGGTTTATTTCACTCTTTTGGATAGCCCACTTTCCAGCATTGCTGCCGCGGCCACTTGCATTCGTGTAAAACTTGTGAAGCAGCTCGGTGTGGTGGCTGGAGATGAGAAAACAACTGCATGGTTTGAAACACTCAGCGTTCAAGAAGCCACCAGAGAGAAGAAGAAAGCCTTTACAGTGTAATTAAAAATAAAGAACTTCCAAGCTGGCTGTTAAAGCAGCTAAGCAGCAAGTCTTGGAAGGAGTTTGGCGAGAAATTGAACCCTGATCACAGAGCTGCGAACACGGTGCTCTGACAGATCATCCGCCGTCTCAGAGGAAGGAAGTTTAATATCATTTAAGGAGTTAAGTTCTAAGATGGTTTACTTCTTTCAGATGGAAGGAACATCTTGCGCAAATGGAGCGAGCACTTTTCGGAGCTGTTCAGTCCCGAATAGGGCTTAAGGATACGCGAAGCACTCAATGTCAGCAAACAGTTACTTCTACGAACGAGGAGGTCCATACTTCGGTGGTTTGGATACGTTAAACGCATGCCTCCAACTCGGTTTCCAAGACGTGCCATAAAGTCCATGCCATCAGGTACGCGTCCTCTGGGTAGGCCTTACATGAAATTGTTGGACTAAGTCCGAAGTCTTACCTGTATCGGTATGGAGACAGATATGTGACTTTTTTTTATTGGGTAACAGAATGACAAGAAGGGAATACGTAGTTTATAAGCTATGTACATATATACGTATGTGGTCGACATGGGTCATTGGCTAATGCGTTGGACTGCTGACCCAGCGGCGTGGGTTCAACCCCCAGCCAGGTGCACCGAACATTTTTCGTGGCACCACCTCTCGTCGGGAAAGTATATTCTGTCATAAAAGAACTTCTCAATTCCGTCCCGAGCTGTTGTGCCAGCTGTATGTACATACATACATACGTTAATTCCTCAACTGCATGGGAACCTCTTTAAAACATTTTCATTTTCAACTTAAACTTGTAGTTCCAAGTTCCAATTTAATTCACCTAGCCATGAACATTTCCTAATAAATTAAAATAATTCTCTGAAACAAAAACCCATTTGAAATAAATAGAAATCGGACAGCAAATGTTAAAATATTGCAACGAGGAATATTCCATTGGGACAAGAGAATGATCGATTTACTCAGCTACTCAGATGCAAATGGAAATTTTAATCAATTTCACGGAGGAGCACACAGACATGATACGGAACTATATTCCAGACATATTTTCACTTGTTAAAATTGACTTCTTTGATTTAAACACAAATCTCATAATTTTCTTTGCCTCTTTGATTCATAAACTATACCGAAACGATACCGATTTTGCTATCGTCTAAAATCAATCGTCGAGATGATAGTAACTGACAGTTTTCGCGTTATGTGAAGCAAGCGTTCAATCGTCAAAACGATATCGCCCAGACGATAGTACGACTATCGTCTTACGTGATGAGAGCCCTGATCAATCAACCGTCGACCAGATTGATCACATTACGGATGACACAAGGCACTTCTCTAGTATTATGGATTTCCAAACGTTCCTTGTTGTAGCCAAGGTACGGGTACGGATATCCCGAACACCGCCAAGACAAGCAAATACTGTGAGGAAGTTTGACGTCGGACGACTGCAATCGCAAGAGATCACCAGATTATTTTCCGATCGAGTCTCTCTTGAAGACTAGTGCCAAAATTGCTAAAACGCCATCGGAGATCCCGCCTCTGGCATGCTGGGCTTCATTCAACCACCGCAACGAGACCCATGGTTTGACGGTGTTTGCTCCACACACGGTTAGAAAAGAATAACTAACCGAATTGCACCCAGAAAATCTCGAAAAATGAATAGACCGTAGACCAATATGTTTTATAACCGAATGCCTTTTCGGAGCATTCTTACATATATTTATATTATTTTTCACTAATTACTTAAAACGTTATAAGGAAATATTTCAGTTAAAACATTGAAATTTGCCACGTCATGTGGATTGTAAGTGGGCCGCATGTATTCACGGGTGTGATATTTTGAGGCCGCAACAGACGGCGAGTTCTGGCAAGAGGCAAACAAAGCGGCGCTGCATAGAAGGACTTGAGCTGCTCGCGAGCTGTGCAAGCAGAAGAGGAGAGACGAACACCGGCTTCTCAGGTGGAAGAAAGGACACCCACTGACGTCTCGGACAGAACGTCACTATAGCCAGCCATAACTTTGAGGTAGTTAAGGATATTGTTTACCTAGGCTCCGCTATCAATTTTAACAACGACACCAGCGTTGATATCAAACGAAGAATAACTACTGTAAATCGCTGTTTCTTTGGCCTAAGAAGGCAATTGAGTAGGAAAGCCCTCTCTCAAACGACTAAAGTAACCCTGTATAAGACCTTAATTATCCCAGTCCTGCTATACGGCGCAGAGGCATGGACTCTGTCAAAAGCGGATGAGGTTGCTCTTGGCTGTTTCGAGAGGACGGTCTGTACAGCGACATCGGCATAGTCGAGGAGGAGATACAAAGACGAACTGTACAGCGACATCCAGGTTTAGCCAGAAGAGTAAAGGTCCAGCGACTGAGGTGACTAGGTCCGGAAAATCTTCGATTCCTCACCCGACGGACGGTGCAATACAGCAAGACCGCGACTTGGCGTGCGAAACTAGAGAAAGCTGGCTAAAGATCGAGCTGTCTGGAAACGCTTGTTGGTTGAGGGCCAGGTCAACCCCGAACTGCAGCGCCACCTTTAGAAAGTTAGTAAGTAAGATCCAACTATCGATTTCGATGAATATCGATAGTTCTCCACCACTTTGTACTACCTATGTACCTAGTGAATGCGATTAGAGAACTTAAAAAAAAATTGGGCGATCCGACCTGACGGTGGACTTCCCCTACTATGTAAAACCTCGGCAACAATTTCAGTTGGTCGTCTGACATAACCATATGACTGAGAAAGTCGCGAAGAAAACAATTTGACTTAGTGTACGGACATAGATATGCGTTCTTCAAGTGGAAATCTAACAACGAAAGGTAAAATCCTATTTAGCCAGCGAAGTCATGCAAAGAAACCCGCGACCCAAACTGAAAGGAGAACTTGGGTTCAGCGCATGAAAGTCAATCGGAAAAGTGTAGTCTTGTGGCGAATTATCGCTAAAAAATATTCTGGCGCAATCTATTGCAAAACATAATCAAAATAATCGCGTATAGCAACGAGAAAAAGAACCGTTGAAAAAAGAAGAACCGAGAAGAAAACTTACAGAAAAATTATAAATTTGTGTCAAGTGTAAATTATAAAGAAATATGTATTTTAGGAAATTTAAAGCTAAGGGAAACCTTTGCTAGAGAGTTTAATTAACCAAAATTTTCTTCTTTCGGAAGTTATCGGCTAAGTCAGACTGTTAAACTTCTGTTAAGAAGAAGATTAAATTTTGTCGGCCTGTGTAATCAAGACATATTGCCAGAAACCAAACATGATGGCGCCTAAGTGTAGTGTATACCGTAAGTATATCGACCCTAAGTTAGAATAATAAAGAATATTTTAAACGTACGGCTGTTGTCATATGTTTATATCAAAACCCAGAGTTTCTCAGATAAAATTTAAGAAAAGTTTCACAAGAAATCGTGACCTAAATCAATCCTTACTCTGACTTTCTTGAGTTCACTTTAAATGCCACCCGCTGTTAGTTATTCTACTTGTAGAATACAAAAGCACGCTCTTGTGCGTGTAAACTATTTTTAGCACTTCAGTTCAAAATTAATATCGCACTGTTAATTGGTCTTGTAAAGGTCATGTGACTTTTTGCAAAGCGTGCGACTTAAGCAAATTCAAATCGGTTTAATTTTCACAGTGGGATATCTACGATGTGTAAATGTGGTCAGTGTGGAGTGCGTTCTTTCGAATTATAAATAAAATATGAAACTTCTAAATATTCCTGAATATTTATGTAACAGGAACATTTTGCGTTCAAGAGATCGAGGTCCATGGCCAACTATTACAATGAAGTCCTTGGAGATATATTGCAGCTAGTATTGGAGGATTTCAGGAAACTCCAAATACCAGTTTTTATAAGCTAAAATCCTGTAACTGAAATATGCATTTATGACAAACATACATTTTTCCGTCATCTGAAGTAGAGAAGTTTAAAAATAGTTACCGTGTAAGAAAAATGGCTTGTCTTAACTAACTCGAGTTTTTAGTGTTCAGTACCTCAGAACCAAAAAAAACGGAACCCGCAGGGCTTGGGGTCTACTCACATTGGTTCGTTTTTTTTTTTTTTTTATCAAACGAGACTTAACAAATCGTGGGGTTAGAAGGAGAAACTGTTGTTTCTTGGATTTGGTCAAAATAACAAGTTTTAAAACCGCTAGCCAAATGAACGCAATTGATATTCCATAGATCAATGAGGCAAATATTGAATTGTAAACTTTAAAAGCTGGGAATGTGGAAGATGGGGACTTCCCCATCTTCTGTGCGTAACTTATAAAAATACGATCGATGGCCTAAACACGTCGCCAGCTTTTCATCTGTCCTTTTCCTACAAAGTTTATTTCTGAGTAGACGGAAAACTGAATTTGTTGGTACATACAAATAACGAATAGTGCACTAACGCCCCTTCTTTCCAAGGATAAGGAAACTCTGATAAATCGTCAATTTTTGAAATAAATCATTAAAAAAAGAGACGAACATGTATATTAGTCGAAATAAGACTACAACTAGATGCAAACGTTGAAACAATACAATTATTAGACAACGCAAAACATAGTGCGAAGGCATAAAATTTCGAATTGGGTTAGCATATCACCACCAATCGTCCAGAATGACAGCAAACTCATACGAAACAATACTTGAAAGGGCTTTTCCAAAAAATTCTGAGATTTTTGAACCCCTGCAATGGATTTACCAATATGATAACGCTTCAGTTCATACTGCTCGACCTGTCAAAAGGTGGATTAACGAATAAAATATTGAGTTCTTCGAGTAATTATCATACTCACTGGACCTTAACATCACTGAAAACGTATGGCTTGATCGTAAGGTTTATCAGTCCGGCAGACAATTCGAGGACGGAGAGTTGCTTATTGCAGCCATTAAAGAAGCCTTGAATGAAATTTCATTAAACTAGTTGATGCAACTCTATAATTCTATCCCAAGCCAAATTTTCGAAGTTGTTTCCAAGAAAAGAGGTAGTAATCATTGTTAAATATATCAACAATAAAATATTGATCGAAAAAATTAAGTTGTACTTTGCATTTTTCGATTATTTCTAATTAAAGCAGGTGAAGCTATTCTAATGACGCATAGAAAAAGGTCATTTTTTTGTGATGCAGTCGGAAAACACAATCAAAATAAAGTAACTGTTATCATTTAAAGACCTCAAAAACTTTTACAATATGGAACTTGTTTAAAAAACAACAAAATAAAAGTTTTCACTAAAAGCTTTCTAAGGAAAAAAGCCCTTTTATTTCTGAACAAAACTCTGAACCTATTCTATTGACGCGGATTGTACATCTGCAGCAGGTAAAAAATATGTTCCGCTTGACCTTAATCTACGGTAGGTAAACGCGGAACAGTAGTCGCCGTTGCTCAGTGGTTAGTGCATTGGACTGCTGACCGGGCGGCTTGAGTTCAATCGCAGCCAGATCCACCGAACATTTTTCGCGTCACCACCTCTCGTCGGAAAATGACAAGCCTCCGGGAGTATAATCTGTCATGAAAGAGCTTCTCAAATCGCCGTTCGGAGTCGGCAATAAATTGTAGGTCCCTTTCATTTGGGCGACAAATGTAACACGCACAACATGAATGGTTGCGACAAGCTAAGCCTTGACTCATCCCGAGCTGTTGCGCCAGCTATTTATTTATTTTTTTATTAAACGCGGAACATCAGCTGTGTGTAATTCGAAAAAACTTTAGTGAAAGTAGAATTACTGAGCTTGATATTTCAAAGTATTTCATTAACTCTTGGTATCAAGTGCTTTTGTCTAAAAACTCGACTATCGACATAACTTTGCCTTAAGCTAGTTTTGTCGATTTCAAGTGTGCAATTTACTCTCCTTTGTCTCTTTCTCTCATTTGTACCATATTGGTATTCCGTATTTAATCTATTACTCCCAAATCAATGCTGTCTTTCGTTATTTAAGCCGAGAACCAAACCGCGAGCTATTATCCATGAATTATCGTATTATGTGCGTTCTTGATAACATTTTTCGTTAGAACGATCACATATTCCAATTTACAAAAATTTTGCTGAATGCCTGTCTTCCCGAACAATGTAAATATAATTTACCTTATCATATCTGGCCTTAAACTATCGCTCAAAGATCGAGTACAACGCTAAAGGTAAAATCCAAAATCACGCAATAAAACTTAAAGGTGACATGGGCATTGCTAAGTGGCCTATTTAAGTCAGCGATGTTTGGGGAAAATCTGGTAACTCTAAAAATTATTTAATTATTCGATATTGGCAGTACAAACATTTTAAAGTTGTTTAAAAACCGATAAAAAGATTTTGTAAATAAGGTAAAATCTTATTTATTTATTTGTTTAATTATACGACAAAACCTTATGGTTACAAAAAGTGACTAATTTAAGAGTACGGTATGAAACTATTTTTTTTACAAATTATTAAATGGGATTAGAACCAATCTCATGCAAATTTCAACTTCTTCGCAAATTGAAGCAAATAGGTTCATTCAACCCTTGATACATTCAATAGTATTCTCAACAGAAAAATTCATTTTTGCGTAATCAGATTTCTCCCAAATACCTGACTGTCACTGTTTTATTTAATTGAAATTCTTTCCTAAGACACCCAACACGAATGTTGGATGGCGCGGTCATAGATTTTTTGCTTCCATTACCATTTTTTTTTTCCAAAACCGTTGTATATCTGTATTTCCCATGCACGTTGTTCGTGTAACTTTTTACTCCTCGGGTTGTTTGTAGTTTAAGAAATTATAATAATTTTCAAAAGGTCATCGAGTTTGAGTAAAATTCGCACTATATTACAATAAACAAATTAAAAACTTGTCATTAGTACCAGAACAACTATAAGAACAACTGCAAATGAATGGATGCAAATGAATGATGGCGCTCCAGGCAACAGAAGACTTGTTTCTCAGCTTTTATGTAGGCCTATTTTACTTGAAAGACCAAACATTGAAATACAGTATGAACTCATATTTAAATTAAAATCATGAGTGTATCAAATATTTTTCCGCCATTAAATAATTTTGAAAACGAAACTCATACTAAAAATAAGGGAAATTTGTTCATATACATATTTATCTTACGCTCTGACACATGTTCATTAGGCCTCAGTTCTCTGAAGCTATTTCGACCAATTTGACGCATATATCCGTACTTAAAATGTTCGATTCAATTCAAAATTAAAAACTCTCAGTTCTGAAGTCGGCAATCGCAATGTTATTAACCGCGGTGATCAATTTAAATTAAGAAGATTTTTTAATTGAAAATCTCCCTTCTTTTAATGGCAATTAATTGATCAATGCCATTTGGTTCATAGTGGTTCCGATCAAGAATGAAACTCATCCTTTGAATTAGCAGTGCCGGCCAATCTACACAAGAGGGCTCCTCAACAAGTTGGATGGCACCCAGTCACGCAATATTGCCGGCACTTAAAATGTGAAAAAAGAACCCCTCAGATTTCGAAAGTCAGTTGTTTTAATTAAACGAATCAAGACAACATCCCACGCCTGATATACACACCCGCAATTTCGATACATCGCCGCAGGTTTTGGTGTTTGAGCAATCTTATGAATTTTTATTGTTGGCTTGACAAGCACTTAAAACTAATCGAGCACAAATAGTGTTGATCAAAGCAAACTGCGCATATAGAAAAGAAAAAATTTAACCGAAGTTAAGTATAAGACAATATGCACTTTTACAAGTCAAACAAGATAAAAAATAATAAAAATAAAATACATATGAATGTACATATGTACGTAAGTTCTTTCAATAAATCAAACGAAATAGAAAGATTCCAACAATGCACTTGATGAATAGCCAAACCGTAATTCACAAAACTATGCACGAAGAAATCGGTATTAATAAATGTTTTATGTACAAATTTAATTCAATCATTTGAATGCACCGTATTGGTATTATTATATTGGATTGGTGTTAGAACTATTATTTGGTTCTTATTATTACAGCAAGGATTAGCCTGTGATTCAGATATCCTGCGTTATACAATAACTCAAAATACTATGCGAAAGAGAAAGAGGCCATTACGAAGCATAAAAAGCCTCGGATGTTGAAGACTATGTGTAGCATTGAAAAAAAGATTTTTGTTCGTAAAGGTATGATATAGACTTAATCCACTGTAAAAAAGATATTTTCATTTGACCTTAGAAAGTACAATGGCACGGACCACTTCAGATTGCTTTAGAGGGCGTTTGAGTACAAAAGGGGGCAAGTAGTCTTCATTCATTCATTCATTTTCAATGGCCCGCTTATCCACTATGAGGGTCGCGGGTTTAGGGCGCTTAAGTGGACTCTCCATATTTCCCGATCTTCCGCCATCGACTCTAAATCACAGGGGCTATCCCCATACGAGTAGAGGTGAGATTTCGGATTTGGTCCACGCCTTGAAAACCAAATTGAGGACATGCGTTTACGTGCCCAAACCATCGAAGTATGGACCTCTCCGTACGACGAAATAGCTACTCGACATTATGTGCCTCGCAAGTAGTCTTAAGTTACAAATATCCGAGTGAACACAAGAAAACATCGTAGTATGTATATATGTGTGTGGTCGCCGTGGGTTGGTGGTTAGTGCGTTGGACTGCCAGCCAGGAACACCAAACATTTTTCGCGGCACCACCTCTCATCGGGGAATGACAAGCCTCCGAGAGTATAATCTGTCATCAAAGAGCTTCTCACTTCGCCATTCGGAGTCGACAATAAACTGTAGGTCCCTTCCATTTAGTGCGAAATATGCAACACGCACAACATAATTGGGTTGCGAGAAGCTAGGCCTTGGCTCATCCCGAGCTATCGCGCCAGCTATATTATTATTATTATATTATGTACATATGTGTAGTATGTGGAACTCATAAGTCAATACAATGGGCAAGACATTTTATAAGTCGGCACAACTACAATTCAGTGGGCTATTAGTCGGACAAAACGTCACAATCACAATCGAAATGTCTGCACATGCATATATATATATAAATGGGTTCAGGTTATATAAGCGATAGACGGTAAATAAGCCACAAATTCGTCAAAACTTTGTTTGTCTGTCTGAGCGTATGTTTGTTCGCGATTCACGCGAACTACTGAAATGTAAGTTTTTCCTGACTCAACACTAAGCTTAGGTTATAAATAAATACATAATTTAAATGATAAATGAAATTTGAACCATGTTAGAGACTGTGATATTTTATTGAATTTATTCTGTAATGGGTAGGTACTAATCAAACACTCACATACCAGACGTAGGTACTTTTTTATAAACTGAAGCTCAAAACTGACGCTACGTCTTGATGAAAGTTTACGAAGGTACGAGACTATCACAAATCTGGGTTAAAATATCATCTGATTTCAAAAAGGCTCTTTACGCTTTGTTTTACCTGGGAAACTACTCGACGCTTCAGATCCAGCAAGTGTACTATACCTTAAGCAACGCTTCAAATACACACATAAACAAACTACAGAGACTTCAAAGCACCCCCATTAAGAAGATCAACAGAAAGCATCCACACAGCCGTCCGAAAAAAACTCTCACAAGGTATTGAAAGTTCAACAGTTTTTCAATACGGTACTATTATAAGAACATTATGACGACATCCGTTTTAAGAGGCCCATCGACCATCAACACAATATGAGAAGACGAAATCAAGGCATGTTACAAACACCACTAACCAACAACAACTATTGGAGAAGATAACTTAACCACAGCGTTCCAACTACGTATTCTGAATGAAATCTCGAAAATATATAATAGTAAATTTTAAAACTTGTAATTAACGTCTAAAAAACGTTTTCCTTATTTGAAATATAACCTTGTAATTTATTTCCTATAACCTAAAATTGTTTGATTTCAAATATGTACCTTGAATTTTTTGGTCCAAAGCTTCTTAGAAAAAATATGTTAATTATGTATGTTAAAGGTCATTAATTATTATTATTTTTCTGTATAAATACAAATGAATACAAATTGAAAGTTCTATTTTCGATTTATTTTTCACACACATGAATGGCTGAAAATTACCCAAAAATGGCAGTTATCTCAAGCAGCACCATTATAAAAAGATCATTCTGTTCCCCTAAGCAGCTCTACGTTGTTTGTTCACGAGTCCCAGCCCTTGGTAAATATTTAGACTGGGGCCCTATTATGCATCACAAATGTATTTATAATATAAACCCGAATTAAGTTTAAAATATCTTGAAATAGAATTTGAAGAAAGAAAAAATTGAAACCTTAATGCCTGCCTGCTAAATAAAACTGCTATAAGCAGAGGCGACCGCTATTATGTTATGTATAACATACAACACGCGCAATTCTATTGATTGCCTAAAACTTGGTTGGACCCAGAAGTGCAGCAGTCAGTTTCACAATAAAGTGTATGCTTCCTTATAGATACATGTAGGCTTAAATTGTAAAATTGCAACATTGATCGTAAAAAAGTGATGGAAGCACATTCTAACTTAGCTTTTTATGAATCTTAGGTTACAAGAAAGGCATTTGAAAACTTTTAAAAATTGTTAAATTTCGACTTCCGTTCTCACAAAATGCGCTTTAGCTTTCAATCTTCTGAAGCGATTTTAAAATTTTATTACATAGACTACGAGTATAACCGAGTAGAGAAAAAATCCGCTAGACCACAATCTAAAATCCGCTAGAAATGTTAATTTCTGTATCGCAAAAATCCACTAGAAATCGCCAAAATATAAAATAAGTTCTTATAAAATATGTACTTATTTTTAAAAGTAAATTATTATTGAATAAAATAAACGAAAAAAATAAAACAACAAATTCAAAGTAACAAAAAAACAAATTCAAGAAATCATCTTAGAAAGAAGAAGAAAGTTAAAAGTTACAAATTAATTTCCAACTCAAAGATGGATTCATCCATTTCTTGGCTGGCTGTTACATCCAAGTTTAAAGGCCTCGGCTATAGTCCTTGAATCCGTTTTCGGTTTTCTTGGCTTTCCGATTTTAATTATGACGTCGTCTGGTAGATTACACCTACAGCAGCTCCTGTTCATCACTTTTAACTGATTTCTTATTGTTATTATTAAATTCGACGTCAGCGTTAAAAGGTGGTTTCGCAATTTGTTTTTAACAACATGGGTTCAAAACTAAGTTTTAAAGTTTATGTATTGCTGTAAGATCTTGTCTATTTTGTCATCTTAAAATCCAAGTTCTTTAGCCAGTTCAATTATAGAATTGTCTTTTCCCTGTTTAAGAGTATTCTCTTCACTTAAAACCAGAGTTCGAAAAAAAACACTAACGTACAGTACCTTAGTGTTCTGTACGGTACACTTCTCGTAAAAGTACACACACAGAATACCAACGAATAGTTCACAAACAATACGTCCTCTTATAAAGTTTGTGTACGCGTACACAAACTCTATCGGGCGAGGTAAAGTTTGTGTAAACCTATGTTTATGTAAACTTTTAGAAAATCGCATTTTTTGAGTAATATTAAAAGGAACTCGAAAGAACTGACTTAAGCAAACGTGTAGGTATTCATCTACTCTACAAATAATTCTGACAATATGTATAGCCACGCCTACTTTCTAGGGGTACTTTCCTTAAAATAGTTTTTTTTGTCGATTTCCTTAGAATATCAGTTCTGACGAACAGTAATTGCTGAGACTCGGAAGTAAAACTCGATGATGCTGTAGAGTTATTGAACACTTTCTATCCAACAGGAAACCCACCTCACATCCTTATCCTTAAAATTGTTGCCCAATCTAAACCCTCCGAAACTGTGCAAGTGAAGACTCTGTACCAGCACGCAATCGAAGCCAGGATTTTCACAAATGTCAATCAGGGAAAGTGTCTTCATCCCCCTCATTCCTCTGAACCCATCAGACTACCACTTATAGTTCAAACGTCTGCAATTTTCCGTTGAGTTTTGATACGCCATGAACTTCAATAAGCTACAGGAAAAGAGCTTAAACGCGGACAATGTGGATCTGAGGAGTGACTGTTTCACCCATAGCGCGCTCAGAGCCAATTCACCTGGCAGCCTGGTCAGGTCTATACCCACTCATCAATGGCTTGAAACCCGGGGAAGGATATAGGGTATAATGCGACGTGTTTTCATGCAGACGTAGTCGCGGGTATCAGCTAGTTAGTTTACTGCTACAGAGGCTGAGCAGTACTTAATGTCATTAACCAGATCAAATGAAATCTGGGTTAATCAGCTTCAGGCCAGATGAACTGAAAAAAAACAGCTATTTAACATCTAAAGGCACCAGTTTTTCATCGATCAGAGCTCTACAAAATGACGACTATATTTGGGAACCCTACAAAAGATCTGTACAGTAGAAGACTTTTCTGCCCATTATGTGAGTTTTTTGACTCGTGTACGAACAGGGTAATAACACGTAAGTCAATATCTTCAACAAATCTCTCCAATTTCTGAGTTACACACACGACTCGACGATAGAAGTATCGCAATTGAACAAAAAGGACATAATCTGGTCTTAAACTAAATAAGGAAAAAGGAAGTAATCAATGCTGCTGATCTTCATTAATGATGAATGAATGAATGTAAACATAAGGCGAAGATTTATTAATACTTTCTTTACTTCAATTTAACGCAACAACGTTTCAAAATCCCTTAACCGAAAAGCTTTCGTTAGGTAAGGTAAATGGCTGACTTCAACATACTATACAGTGGTTTCCATTCCGGGTTGACAATTTGTTGCTGTGCCTTACGAAATCATTTTAAGATTAAAATAAACGGTTTGTTCAATGATTTTTCTAAAGTAACCTGCACAGTTATAATGTTTAACGTCGACAGTTTAGTAAATTGTTACCCACAAAAATCTGATAATCCTAAAATTGCACAACATAGGAGAATAACAATTTCCAATAATCCTTTGAAACTGAAAGGGTTCAATGTGAAAGCAAGGGTTGTTTCCTAGTGCTGCGAAAAGGCAATGCTCCTTCCAAAACAGTTTGTGATTAGTTACTACTGCATGTGCCTATAATTACAGGATAATGTTGCCGCAGGGTTGAAAAATCCATTATACGAGATAATTTCTTCTGCCTTGTATTATATATGTGTAATCTGTTCACTTGAATCTTTTGTATTCCAACGCAACAAAAGTGAAGCGAGGTGGGTTGTGCCAAAGCGTTTGAGGAAAATTAACTACCGCATGTCATGTGAAACGATAATCTGAAAATTGGCATAAATATGCATTTAACGGCTTTTGTTCGATTTAAAATATTTTAAAAAAAAAGTATATCTAAGAAGCTAAATGTAATCAGCACTACGGGAAAACAATAGCACTGACAATTACAATTATAATAGATTCAATTCTAAATTAGAATTTTTTGGGTTCAAAGGACCAGTAAGTAATGCAATACCCATGCTTGTCTTCCGCTTAAGGTAAAGGCTTTAAGATTTGTTCGTTTAATTGTTTGTACGCGAGTTTTGGCCTTAATCGTCTTAAACTGGAAGCGGTTCGTAGAATTATTCATCTTTCAGAAACTCTTTTACTTGATTTTTCCGATCATTTTAAGGATTACGAAAAAAGCGTTACCCACGTTAGGTCTTTTAGTAATTCGGGTTGCTCGAACCTAGAACCAGTCCAACGCACTTATCGACTTTATCATGATCTGTTAGTAGTGCTACAATAAAGTTCGTAGCCAAGTGCTTACTTTACCTCTTCGGGTGGCCCCTGGTAACTACATGTATAATCCTTATATGTACATACATACATGTAGGCCAAAATTGCAAGTACGACCGATCTAGCGGTTCTGAAATAGGCATTCTGCGTCAGGGAAACAACAAGCTATTGTTTCCGGACTAAGATTGGTTTCAAAACACCAGATTCCTCCAGCTTAAATAAGAACTTATGCACTATAGGTTGGACATTTTGTAAGGTGGTTAGATGCGAGGAAGTACTATCCCCACCCCAACGCGTAACACCGTAAAACTCTACACCGAAAAACCATTTTGAAATTCACGAGAATCTGAAGTGGGACTGCTTTTCTCGCCAACAGCATGCAGAAACCTAATTTCCTGTCAGCCGCACGGAGGCAGTATTCTAACCGCCAGATTCCGGACTAGAGTACGACGAGTCAGCATCATACACTGTTACGCCACACCGGAGCTCTCATCCAACGACGAGGATACCTTCTATGACCAACTTGGCGCAGTCTATAACAGACATTGTCATGATAATAAGGGACTTGAGTGCCAAGTAAGACAATGGCAACCAAGGGCTCAGATCTGTTATCGGTAAGCACGGCCTAGGCAACCTCAATTACAATGACAAACATGTTTGGCCACAAAGTCAGTTGGGTGTCAACTGACAGGCAAGCAACGTCTAATCAAATTGATCGCTTTCCCATCTGCCGCCGTTGGGCAGCGCTCATATCCTCGAAGTGGATTACTGACATCGGTTGAACCGGCCCCTCGTCCTATAAGTTTTTACAATGGATCTGGTCCTCCAGGTTGGTGGTTGTGCATCTTGGCAACTGCCCGACCACGGAAAAAAAACAGCGAGTTTCGAAACATAAACAAGTCTCGGAGATGGACGGATTTACTGATGACGAACCACGCAAACGAAGAAAGACAACGAACTTCGACCGACAACAAAAGCAGCGCTTATTTGGGTGTCGATTCGTCGTTAAAGGCAGACTTAGGCAAGAAGTCTTAAGCTTCGGGGAAGTGACAACTCGCAACCACACGCCAACATAAACCTGATATGCGCGCATGCCCCCACAGAGGAGAAAGACGACGACACTGAAGACAGGTTCTACGAGTTCCTGGACAAGACATACGAGCAGTGCCCTAGCTATGACATTAAGATTGTCCGAGGCGATTTCAACACAAAGCTAGGAAGACAGGGCATCTTTGCTAGTACTGTCGGAAAGTACAGCCTACACGACACCACCTCCGATAACGGATCGACTTTGCTGCGGGGCGAAATGTTGTCGTAGCTAGTACGCTGTTCCCACATCTCGATATTCACAAAGGAACATAAGGAAGTCTGAACGTTCCGAGAGGGCAACTCGGACCAAGGTACGGCTGCGGATATCTCGAACACTGCTAAGACCAGGAAATACTGTGAGGAAGTATGATGTCGGACGGCTGCAACCTGATCGGTCCATATCAGTGTGGCTTCAGGCCAGGAAAGTGCGCAATAGCAAACTAATAATTATCGCTTGTATTTATGACTCTAATTGAGACCACTACGGCAGAAGAATACTACTTAATAGTACATGCAAATAGTGCAGTCGATTGCTTTTTGTAGAAATTTGTTTTAGCTTGAATGAAAAAAATATAGGTCAAAGGGTAATTTAGCTTGGAAAAAATAATACAAACAAGGGATTATCGCAGTGATTCTTTAGGGAAGGACAGTTTGGTTTTACTTCATATAGTCGAAATTTGTTCAATCTGGTGGTAACTAGGAAAAAGATTGAAGTCAAATCGCAAGTTTTTTAAAAATAGGTCGTGGGGTCCACTGCGACGATTCTGAAAGAGTTTTGATTAAAAATGCAAGAAAAGACGGCAATACAATGGACAAAATAGCGGAGATAATAAGCTATTCTAAAATAAAGATGTGGGCGCCGTGGCTCAGTGGTTAGTGCGTTGGACTACTGACCGAGCGGCGTGGGTTCAAGCCCCAGTTAGGAAAACACCAAACATTTTTCGCGGCACCACCTCTCGTCGGGGAATGACAAGCCTCCGGGAGTATAATCTGTCATGAAAGAGCTTCTCACTTCGCCGTTCGGAAATTGTAGGTCCCTTCCATTTGTGTGAAAAATCTAACACGCACAACATGAATGGTTGCGAGAAGCTAGGCCTTGGCTCATCCCGAGCTGTCGCGCCAGCTATATATATATAAATAAAGATCCTTACTGCTCTCCATTTTTTTTCTAAAGAAAATGTGAGTGACAGAAAAGGAAATTCGACATCTCGGTTCGGCAAAAAGCTTGTACTTCATTGAAAAATTAAACCGTTTTCTTCTTCGGAGTAACTTTGAAATGAGTCAAACTCCCCTGCAACAAGTCGGTTAATCATCTAAAGCTTAATCGAAGCAGAATAAATGGCAAAGGGCCCAACAAGGTACCCTTATCTAAGTAAGAGGAACATACAAAAAGCCTTACTGATGCCAACGGACACATCTACTCTAAAAACTGGAGCAAAATCATTTGGTCTGATCAAATAAAGATCAATTTCTTTAGATTTAATAAAAAATTGAACATAATCTACTAATAAATTCCAAATTTGACCCAAAATATACAAAAACAGACAATCAAACACGGTGGAAGTAGCTTTATAAGTTCGGGCTAATTCCGAGAGTTGAAGTACTAATCTGGATGAAAAGCTAAATGTGTTCTGTGGAGTTTCGTTTACGTCCTTAAGAATGGCATGCCTTTATTTGTTGAAGAGGATTTGCCGTTAAAATAGAAGTTCATGCAGGATAATGATCCCAAGCGCTCCTCGAAATTAATTAAAGAATAATTTTAAAATAATAAAAATGCATTTATAGAATTGCCTTCACGGTTTCCCGATGTAAACTGCAGGGAACACTTATGGGGCGTTCTAAAATAAAAAATAGAAAACTTTAAATGCAAGAAAGAAGAAAAATTACGGTCCAAGATACAACATGACAGTCCATACCATCACTAACCTATGCCTCATAAGTTCGTTCTATGAAGAGAAGATGTCAAGCAGTGATTAACAGTAAAGAAGCTACAACCAAGTACTGTTAGTAGATTGAGAACTTTCAATGTAAAGTAGTTAATAGCTTAAAAAAATAAGAAAATTAAAGTCTTGTTTCTATTATTTTTTCCAGGCTAAAATCGTCAAAAACAGAAACTGATTTTTTCTAGCGTTATTTTAGTTTTATATTAAAAAAATTTATATCCGTTAGTACAATGATAATACAAGGAACCAGCAAATAGTATGTTTCATTAACCATTGCCTACAAAAATTTCTTATTTTACCATTAAAAATTCCAAAACAAGCTTGTTTCTATTATTTTTTTCCAACACATATGTACAGTACATTTACGAGTATGTACTTATACATTTCTTTTTCTTAAAATACAATAATTGCCAATAAGGAGATAAGAAGATGAGTGCAAATATTATTTCGATGATACTGTAAACTCTGTTAACACAGAGTGTTCTCAAGCTTTCTATGAACACGAAGTTAGAAAAATCATTCTCTTATTTAAATTAAATACATTTATATGTTTATAAAAATTCATTTAAATCAACATTGAAAAATTACATTACTTATTTTTAGAGCTTCGCCGAATGATCAACTTAACCGATGTCAACACTTCGTCAGCACCTCACCTATAATCGTGTACATTTCCGTTACAATAAAAAATAATGTTAATTGAATTGCTTTCGGTAAACCGATATTGCTAAGTATACCTGCTGCTATGTCGCTAATACATTATTGATTAACTGTGCAAATAGCCAACCCAAACGTCCCCTTCCATGTCAATTTATCTGAAAACAAGGCTACAAAAGACAAAAATCGACAACGTTCAAGTGCTAAAGGGCCCTTGCAATGGGGATACGACACCTATAAACATTAAGTTGTCAATAAAGGTAATTCATTATGTCGCAACGGAATACCCAATAGACCAACAAGTGTCTATCTGTATATAATTTTCCCCATCGGCATCTCATCCAATAATTCTGCCGTTCTCATCAACATCCCTTACCCAATAATGTATCTCCAATGTATAATAAAAAGCAAACATACATATACAATACATAAACATAGATACATCCCCAGGATAAGAAATCGTCCTTGTATTCAGTTGCACACAACCACAATGTCCCATCCACCCACCGATACGATGAATTCGCGTGACACGTCAGTTCAATTTTATAAAATATATTTTGAGCAATTTATTTTCCTGTCGTTACAATTCTGAACGTGCTTGTCTCGTGTGGCATTCTTCGGCGGTAAAAATAAACCTATAAGCAAACCCATAAAAACACATCCGTTGGCTTGCGGGTAGCTTACCCGTGCATATGGATTGGGTTGTATTCATATTTGAATCGGAAACTAATAAATGGTATTCTGTCCACAATAGCTGCGATAAAAGCGGACCGATTGGAGTGTCAATTTCATTTCGATGGGTTTTCGCCTCCCACCTGCTCCAAGTGATATTTTTGAATTTTGAAATTCCACGATGGGGCTCGGCATGAGAAGACCAGTGCACTCAAATTTTGCACTTTTTTGTTTTAATAAAAAACTTGTTGATGTTCTATTACATATATGTATGTATTTGATTAAGACTATAGCCTCGTGAATCACATACTAACCAATCCCTTGAGAATTCATATGTACGTGCAAAATCATGCGTAAATATCCCGCGTATATGTACACACCTTCATACAAAACGCAAAATTTTAATTTCGCATCGAAGTTATATTTAAATTAAATTGCTCCATTGGGAATAAGTATTACCTTCTACAAATACATGGAAGAAGTGCTTTTAATGTACCTGCAATTTCAAACGGGGCTACCAAATGTGCTTATTGTCTGTTTTGCGAACATAAAAGCCGACATTTGCAAATAAAAGATATTCATAAAAACTGTCAAAGTGGGGAGTCGGTTTTACCTGCTAGCAATATGTGCATACTTGTACGTAAATATATATGTACTTATGCATATAAAATCTATTTCAGGCAACCAGTTACTTGCGAGAGCCTACCATACATCCAAACAAGAACATGTGAATACATGTGTTTATTTACAAATAAGTACGTGCGTGCACATATGAAAAAATTAATTTTCACTGAGGTGAATAGATGAAAATCTTATTAGACCGGTTAAAGTTCGGCCTTTATTTGTTTGAGTGCAATGATTTATGATAATACCAACGGCGTTAGGTATTAAAGCCCAACGAAATAACGCCCAAAATCAAAAATGTCATAACGCCCAAAAAATCACTAAATAATTTGTTGTTGTAAAAATGACGTCAATTTGGGCGTTATTACATTCAGTTTGGGCGCTATGACCTTTTTTCGGTGCGTTTTGGCGGGAAGTACTAAGCCCCAAAACCCAATCCCAAAATCGAAAAGCGTCATAATGCCCAAATAAAGTCTTACAGCCCAAAAAAGTGGACTTAACGCCCGAAGGTCTTAACTCCCAAGGCAATAACGCCCAAATGGAAAGATGTCATAACGCCCAAAAAACGACAAACCGCCCAAAAGTGAGGAAGGAAATGGTAACATAATCTTTTATTATTACTTCAGCGTCTTATAATAGGGCTGTGAAAATGAAGGGAAAAAGGCTTAGTACTCAATAGCCTTCTCAGCACAACGAAACTGCGTTTGGCAAGAATTCGTCGTCGTTCGATTTTTGGTAAGATGTCGTTATCAGAAGTACAGAGGTGGTCCGGTATAACGAATGCCGATATAACGAATGATCGATATAACGAACACATTTTTCAAATGCATTTCTTTTAAAAAAAAAAGTAAAAAAAGGAAGAAATTAATGTTATTCGAATTTTCTTCATATCTTTTTTTACTTTTTAACTACAATATTTTATTTTTTTGTTAACTTTATTAATAAATAAAATAATTTTTTTTAATAAAGACAATATTTATTCATTTATTGAATATTTTATATGAGGAAAATGTGTTCGATAATACGAATTTTCCGGTATAGCGAATGTACCTGAACATTATATCATTCGTTATACTGGAGCACCACTGTAATAGCAGAGTCAAGGTAAACCAAGTTCATTCCGATTCGTCAATGTTGGCTAGACAACAAACACTTGATTTTGTTCTGGTTCACTGCTTAACTCGTTTTGGCGACTTCTGGCTCTATGCTAGCGTAGGCACTAGTGATAGCTTGGTGAGATCTTCAGATGTGCGCAATTAAATGCACAGACTTGTACAAAATTGTCCCACCCAACACGCCTTAGAGTTTCGCACAATCAAAAGAAGTCACATGCTAGCGCATCACCTCGGACGACATTGAAAATTAATACTACCTAAGTTTCGAATCACTGCACCTTACTCGCGTTGTATAAAAAAAGAAATTCTCGGTGAGATCGTTACCGACCTTGAAGAAACAACGACCATTCTCCATTTTCATTCTGCATAGACAGACGCGTTTTAGAGCAATTCACAAACAGGCTATGGGTTGGTGTAGCTTTCTAGGCATCCTTAAACAATTTTTTTTAGGATTTGTAGAAGTGTGAAAATGTGGACTTTCCTGGATTTAAACTGCACTGATAAGAGCTAATCAGGTTGTTGGTATTAGGTTTCAGGAGTTCGCAGAGTACAAAAAAAAAAGTTTCACAACATCCAACCTGGAGGTGGAGGACCACTTACATTGTAAAAGAAAATATCTACTCGTTCGGTCACTAAGTTTTTTCTATAATAAAACAATAGTTAAGTTATTAGTTTTAAAATACAAATTAAGTTAGTTTAAGTCGAAAGACATAGTTTTAAAAATATTGTTAGCTTAGAGTGCCCACATAAGACCAGTAAGTTAGATATAAGTTACACTTAGTTAAGTTAAGCGTTTTTGTTGGCAAGTAAGTAATAATGAACTGAATTAATAAAACTCATTGAAAATTAATGAAATGAAGAAAACATCTACGACGAGGGATCGACTAAATCGATATACATTAACCGATTTTCATTGTAGTGGTATGACATACTCATTTTTTTTGCATCACGGAATTGATATGATTATTGGTTTTCACCCGATGTTCAACCACTTCAACAGTGGATGAACATTTTACCCCGTTCCTCACTCTACACTTCATCTCCCTCTTCTTCTTAAAGACAGTTTTACCCCGGGGGAAGTGATCCTGTGTGCGCTGGCCCTTCACTGGATTAAAGAAACAATGGATCAATCTGTGTACGTGCATAAATATGTTGATCAACGTTATGTTACCTTATGCCGAGGAAAACATTGCCCTTATTTCGAAGCTTCAGCAGGACAATGATATTAAGTATACTTCTAAATCTGTGGTTTTAAAGGAATAGTGTTGTTCTTCTCGCATGGCTATCACAATCCTCTGTCTTTAATCCAATTGAACACATTTGGAAGTATGTACACGATGCTTTTGGAAACACGAGGCTAAAGAAAATGGAAGATTTGTGGAGAGAAATGAACAAAACCATGGGAGTCATACTACCATCAGTTTGCCAAAAGCTGATAAATTCAATGCCTTCAAGATGCGACGCAGTGCTTAAATCAAGAAGAAAATCCACAAAATATTAACTCTGTAGCAATCTCACATGGCATCCAGCGTTCACCACTTGGAGGTGAAGACAAATCTCCATATGTTCAACCTACTTGCAGGAAAGCCTCCAAAGAACTTTAAAAAATGAACTCACCCGTATACAGGTAGTCTTGCTAAATCCA
Source organism: Matsumyia berberina (assembly GCA_917880715.2). NCBI lineage: Eukaryota > Metazoa > Arthropoda > Insecta > Diptera > Syrphidae > Matsumyia > Matsumyia berberina. The sequence goes on from OU862870.1 coordinate 96,124,303, forward strand.
ACCATGTTGAAAGGATTCCATAATTCTTTCCTCTTATAGTAATAGTTGACATGTTAGTCTTTTTCGGATTGATCCCCTTGCGAGACAGGCAACCAAAAAGCAAATTAGAGATCCTTTAATTATGTGACCAGACTCAGGTAGATATTCTATTTCAATCATAATTCAAATTTTCAGCTTTCTAATTCGTGACAGAATTTGTGATTCCTACATTTCAAGCAAAGAAACAGTGAAACTAATATTTTTGTTTAAAAAGTGGGGTGCGGGAACTAAGAATCCTCATAAAGTTCTCGAAAGTCGAGAAAGAGAAAGTGTGCCCAACTAAGTTCTGTGAATCTTAATAGTGGGCTCAGGTTTCCTTTAGAGGAAGTGCGGAATTTTTTTAATTTATTTTCCTATGTAGAATGACCTCCTTAACACGAAAATCAAGTATTGGTTAGGAACTCACTGTCGACCGTGATCGATGACTCGTTTAAGTAAAGATAAATTTACAGGCCTTCAGCCAAACAAAATTCCAGAAATACAGCTGTCTTGGCCTTCGACATTCCAGCAAAATTAAAGCTTGGTTTTTTAAGCCACAACAAATTCTTAAGTCCAATAGATACTAGACAGGATTTGTACCATAACTTAAATTAGTGACTGTATTAAATTGAAAGATTGAAAAAATTACAATTGAAAGATGGGCTTATATTCTAGTGGACAGTGCTAAATAAAGCTGGATAAATCATTCCCCTCAACATGATTTAAGAGCCGGTATGTGTCTAAATGATTAAAGCATTCAAAGCCAATTCTAATAATAACACAAGTGTCAACAGCTTAAGAAAAGAGACCCTCTGAACTGCCCCAACTACAGAGGCATCAGTCTTTTTAACATTGCTTACAAGATCTTATCTGCCGTGTTGTGTAAGCGCCTGAAGCCGTTCGTCAACAACCTGATCGGCCCACCACCACCACCTCTTCATCGATTTTAAGGCCGCGTATGACAGCATCTATAGAGGCGAGCTGTACAGAGCCATGGCTAGCTTTGGCATCCTTGCCAAATTCGTCCGTCTGTGCAGTATGACGATGGAGAATGGATGGTGCCCCATCAAGGTCGGTCAAGACCTCACCGAGACCTTTGATGTCAAAAAAGGATTTAGGCAATGCGACACGCTATCACGCAACTTCTTCAACATAGTTCTTGAAAGAGTTGGGCAAAACTCACGCACCAACACCAGAGACACAATCTTTCAAAAGTCCGTCCAATTACTCGCATACGCCGACGATATTGACATAATCGGAAGAAAACAGCGAGATGTCACCGATGCGTTCATGAGTATTGAGAAGGAGGGGGCGAAGATGGGTTTAGCGGTAAGTGAGGGCAAGACGAAGTATATACTGTCAACAAGAAAGGACACTCAACACCGACGTCTCGGACAAAACGTCACTATAGATAAATATAACTTTAAAGTAGTTAAAGAATTTGGCTACCTGGGCTCTGGACGAAGAATAACTCTTGCCAATCGCTGTTTCTTTGGGCTAAGAAGTCAACTGAGTAGCAAATCCCTCTCTCGAACAACTAAGGTGACCCTTTATAAGACCTTAATCGTCCCAGTCCTGCTCTACGGCGCAGAGGCATGGACTCTGTCAAAAGCGGATGAGGTTGCTCTTGGCAGTTTCGAGAGGAAAATTATTCGAGTGATTTTCGGTCCCGTCTGCATAGACGTCGAGTAGAGGAGGAGATACAACAACGAACTTCGGGCTGATAGGCTGACAGCAACATCTACCTAGCCAGAAGAGTGACGGTCCAACGAATGAGGTGGCTGGATCATATAGAGTGGATGGACACCAATGCTCCGACCCGGAAAAGCTTCGAATCGACACCGGAGGGACGGCGCAGTAGAGGAAGACCGCGACTTAGATGGCGCACGCAAGTGGAAGGGAACCTCAACCAACTTGGCGTGCGAAACTGGAGACAGCTGGCTAAAGATTGAGCTCGCTGGAGATGCTTGTTGGTTGAGGCCCAGGTCCACCCCGGACTGTAGGGCCATCTTAAGTAAGTAAGTCAACAAATTAAAAATCACTCAAATAAATATTGCGAGCTACTTAACTTCTACACAAAAAAAGCCTTCGCATTATAAGCCAACAGCAATGGAAGTAAATTACATACATACATAAATACATATATGTAGGTATACATATCTCATCGGATAAAAGACAGGTGACTACGTCTTCGTTATACCTCTTATCCATGCTTAACTGTTCCACTACTTACTCTCTTTGTGTAAGGGAGTCTGTCAGATTGTCGTGACATGGCCATGGCTATTCGTGAAGCAACGACGACTACGACGTCGTCATATGTTTATATTTCAAAATTTCAAAAAATACAAATTCAAAATTGATTAAGCACGGATATTGGATGGGTGTATACTATCTTCATACTCGATTCCTAGTTATGGATATATTTCAGGAAACTGCAAAACAAACCAATTAACCCGACTTTAAACATGGGCTGATGGTTCCAAGAGCATGGGAAACAACAGGATCACTTGAACTTCACTTAGACAAGAGTGAATCCTTTTAAATGCAGATGATAACTGTAGCTTCTTGCTACTTCTTAATTCCGCAGTGTTACTTTTTTGCCTAATTATTGATTACAATACTTTGTCCCATTCAAAGCCAATGGTTCGTTCCACAAGGCTTCCGAATTAAATTTTGTAGCTATGTATGTAAGCCTCCTTGTTGAAGACTAGCTCCATATATGTATTTAACGCCATCTATTTTTGACGAGCTTTTTTAAAAGGCATTTTAAGCTACTGCTGTAAAATTGCGAGCACTATGTGGCATTTTTATTCAATTAGACGGTAGTAATCAGCCATAACGAAATTTAATGTAACAAAAATTCGGTGATAAGATAATTTTGACCTACAATTTATTGCCGATTCCTAACGGCGAAGTGATAAGCTCTTTCATGGCAGATTATACTCCCGGAGGCTTGTCATTCCCCGACGAGAGGTGGTGCCGCGAAAAATGTTCGGTGTTCCTGGCTGGGACTTGAACCCACGCTGCTCGGTCAGCAGTCTAACACACTAACCACCGACCCACGGCGACCACCAATTGTCATCTTAGTATATAAAATAGTAGAAACAACCATTGAATCGAGTAAAATCTTATTAATTTTAAACACATTAACAAACCAACGATTAAAATGAGTGCACTGGAGTGGAATAGAGTAAAACAAAACAACAACATTTACTAACAAACATTTCTGTGAGAAAATACGAGTGCGCATTGCCTTTTCATTTCAAGACCACATTTTATTCTTTTTCAAACTTTTCCTTTAGAGAACGTCTTTTTGAAGACACCATCTCATTTTCCAAAGGCAACCGCCTTTAATCTGTTTTTTGAATAACGAGTGACGAAAGGAGAAAACTTGTGCCAGTGGCGTTTCCATATTACCATATTATAAAGATTAAAGACAATTCCAAGCATGGGCAGCTTTTGCCTCCATTCATTTCCATATCAAAGAAGAACTGAATAATAATTTATTTCGGAATAGTATAATTTCTAGAAGTAGAAATAGAATTTAGAAAAAAGGAATATTATCACATTCTAGTTTGAAGTTATTGATGGATTTGTGATAGTTGAGAAAACAAAGTTCAAAGATTTTCCGAAGAGTACGAGTATACAAAAAATAACATCCGCAGCTGGTTTTGTTTTGTTTTTTTTTGTTTTTGTTAGGAATCCCAAGTGAAATCGCGTTTTCATTAAATCAAATATTTCAAGAAAGCTGGTTTTCTTAAACTGAATAATTGTAAGTGGTTTCAGTTACTTGACGTTTCCTTCTAAGTGCATACTTGGACAAACTACGTTGAGCAAGGTTTTCCTTGAGGAGGAACAGCGTTAAAAACGACAAACTTTGGTATCAATTTATTCTGCATGTTCTAGCCATCTCAAACGTGTAATAGGCCTTTTTTTAAATAGCTCAATTGCTTCAACTTTTGCTCGTGCTTACACATTTGTATATATGTACATTTATTGTAAATAAGTCGATCTCGCTGTACGAGTATATCTCGTTTAGTTCATCGTTGAATATTTTCCAAGCAGAACCCAATTACTTTTGAAGAAATATATTTTTTTTGATTTCTGATAAGGCTTTGTTGTCAGACGTAATAGCAGACCGATGGTAGACAAGGTCCCTTCCTACACCGAAGTTCTAGCTGTACACTGACGTTCTTTCCGATGTTAAGCGTCCCTTGTTGACAGATTTTGGCCTCGTTGATTCCTTTACTCATTCCATTTTGATCACTCCCATCCCCATACTCGCAAATGTACGCATGATGGTATAAATATCGTCGGCGTTCGCAAGTATAATATGTACATATGTATGTAGTACCACAATCTTACGTATGTACGATTGTTTCTCTTGTGTTGGCTTGAGAGTTTCGCACAATTCGTTTAAGTACGATGTTAAAGAAGTAACATAATGGTACGTTACCTTATTTTAACATTTTTTTTTATATCAAAGGTCTCAGTGAGATGGTTAGCGACCTTACTTCCATCATCAAGTTTTTATAACTCGTCTGTTTCAATGTGGCCTACAAATCGATAAAGAAGCGGTGGGTATCAGTTTAGATTTATTGTGTTTTTGCAGGATCCACCAAAATGTAAAAGGTTAGTCCAGCTGCTTTAAATAACTCGGCCGACAGGTTCTGGTGCTATGTCAGATTTTAAAGACGATATTATTATTTTGTTTATTGTGGCATCTCAGTGAATCTAAAACTCTTATTAGAGCATCTCCTGAAGCCTTGAGAATGTTGGGCGTAAACGTTCGCTCCAGACATAAGATAAAATAACATTCACCAGATCAACTACAGGGTCATTCAACAAGAGGTGTCATTTTAAATCAATAGAAAAACGCAACATTTTTGTGAAAAGTGGTGATATTTTATTTTAATCTAAAGCACAAACTGTGAGGTTAATAATGAAATTCTATGTCTGCCAAATATGCGCCTCGGCTCTGCCTACAAATGGTTATTTTTTTGATGAATTTTTCCATCACATTTTCGCTTAATTGCGAATCACAGCTCTGATATTTTCTTTTAGTCCTTGGATCGTTGGTTGAGCATTGGCGTGGACTTTATCTTTAACAAAGGTCCAAGGAAATAAGTTTAATGGTGTTAAATCGCAACGATCTCGACGGCCAATCAAATTTTCCTTTTTAAGAAATCGCATGTTCAGGATATTTGTCACGCAATAGAGCCATTGTTTCTCTAACTGTGTGGCATGTGGCGCCGTTCTGCTGAAAATAAGCGTCGTCTACATCTATAGCTTCAATTTCACGCCAAAAAAAGTCAGTCAGCATCGTTCAGGATCGCAATCCATTCATTGAAACGGTCGCACCTGCATCATTTTCGAAAAAATATGCCCCAATGACCAAAAAGCCCATCAAACTGTTACTCGTTGTGGTTGAAGAGGTTATTCCATTATTTCACAACGCCCCAGTGCGTTGGACTGCTGACTGAGCGGCTTGAGTTCAATCCCCAGAGATATCCACCCAACATTGTTCACGGCATCACCTCTCGACGGAGAATGAGAAGCCTCTTTCTGCCATGAAACAGCTTCTCAATTCGCCGTTCGGAGTCGGCAATATATTGTAGGTCCCTTCCATTCGTGCAAACAATACAAACACGCACAACATGAATGGTTGCGAGAAGCTAGGCCTTGGCTTATCCTGAGATGTAGCGCCAGCTATTTGTTTTTGTAGATGCGACAGTACCAAGCCAAATGGAAATGAGAATAATTTGTGTAAAAATTCATGATCTTGTTCAATTAAGCGAAAGTACGGCGTTGTGCGTGGTCTACTGGCATCAATTATTGTGTCAACTGGACCTTATAAGCATGTAGGCCAAGATCTTAATGCAAAATGCGGTACTAGGTGGTTGCGGATAGACCCAATTCCTGTGAAAGGACACACCTGGGTTTTCCGTCCCACACTCAGCTACGGCATCGGTATTTTCAGCTGACCTTGCCGAAAGGAACACGAGTTGGAGATTTCACATCAATAACTTATCCGAGACGTTCAAATTTATCGATTAAATTTACTATAGCTGATGATGATCAAACAGAACGGACTTTACGAAACGTTTCCGCGATTATTTCACCGTGTCAATTTTCACTATTTCCACACGTTGTTCGAGTATGTATCGATCCATATTTAATAACCTCCTAGTTTTTACTTATCAAAAATCTTCGCAATAATAGTTGAATGTTGACAGGTTTACAATGGCGCGAAATTTAAAATGACACCTCTTGTTAAAATAGCCTTTATGACTAAAACTTCGAATCCTAACAATGTCCGTATCGGAAGCCTCTTTTTATTATATCATTATTAATTTTTATTTACATAACATACAGAATATATGTATTTAGTTTCTATGCATGTACGCACACGTCAACTAAAACCTGGCCAGAGAGCTTGTCTATAAACTGCATTAACGCACAGACAGACAGAGAGACGTTGCATTTATAATAATGCGAGTATGTACTTTCAAATCCAGCTAACCTGACTAAGCTCTATGTACATAATAAAATCCATACCTCGAAATAAATATTATTATACAAGAAAAACATTTTTTTTTTTAAATATAATTCTTTAAATTAGGGAGCCTTTATTTAAAAACAAAAAAACAATATTTTTTTCTTCTCAATTTTATGATTCATTCATTGTCATCCAAGAGGCGGCATGGGTTTTTAAATACCGCGGCGCAAGTGATAACTTATTAAATTGAAACATTGCGTATAATGCTCTGGGAATGATGATGTCATTTAGCTTAGCAATTGGAAATGATTCATTCCCTTACTCTGTATGCGGTGGCTAACCAAACACTTTCAGAGTATCGCTGTCACTGAATCTAGACTGTTTGGCCAATTTCGTCTGGTTTGGCAAATCAATTAAATCCAATTAATCCCACAACACTCTTAATGAATTGTAATAGATGGGTGACATAGTGATATGAATTCATATATACGAGAATGTTTTCTGAAGGCGAGCAGCCGTCGCAATTCCACTGGATAGAGCTACAGATTTCCCCATATTATGAATCTTTCTCACGCTACCAGTAAAGGCCACCGTGACTCCCCCGAACTTTTGCATGATTTTCAACTTGTATGGGCATGTGTGGCATTTATAATAATTAGTGCAAGTCGAGCAAGTGGTTCACTACGAATGCCATGTGAACATTTTATTACTACTGCGACTAGAAATTGTGAAATTTTTTTTTATTAATGAACAACGATAGTGGAAATCTTGTGATAGGTTGGCAATGTTGGGCAAACAGAACAATTTATTAAATTTATTTGTATCACCATAAGCGTTGTGCGACATATTCGTTAAGCTTGCGTAGGCTTGGAAAACCAAACACTAATTGAGATAATCCAACAAATGCGGTCTGTGAGCGGTCAATTGCGATTATTTTAAAGACTTTATATTTTTTCTTTAAGGATAAATTCCTTTAAAGTTTATAAAATAAATTAATAAGACATACACATGTACATATGTGCGTATTTGTGATGTTGACGCACAAATTTGTTATTGAATGTTTGGTTTTACGAAGCTACAAATTTAAATCGAGAAGCAAAGTTGTTTGAAGAGGATTAAAAAGTCTTGTTTGAAATTGAACTGAAAACAGAGCATGCCGAGATATACAGATGCATGAAAACCACTTTTGTTCAGTCCATCGTAAACAATGAACTGATGACTATAAGAATAATGGATGTCGCTTTGGATTTAAGCCGCGGAAAAATTCCATCTTCAACAGTTCAATAGGAGCATCTGGAAACACATGGTAACATCTCGGGGTCATAGTAGGTTCGCCTTTCCGAATCGATACAAAAGTTCCCGTTTCGATTTTCAGGCTCTCGACCAATTAAATTGCGTTGCGCTTTGAATTTTGCCAAAACCTCTAATTAAAACGCCCTGCAGAATAAAAAACCTCAAGAAAAATTTAAATTCTAAAGACCTTTAAAAAAATTTAAGGTTTATTCATCCTACTGTCTTGCCCTAGAATTTGCGGATCTCATGGCATCATCTATTGATATATGTATGTACTTTGCAGATCCAATTTTCGACTTATATGATAAAATGAAATAAATAAAAAACTATCGTTATATGAATGACCGCTAAAAAGTCCAAGAAATATCAATCGTAATGGCCTCACAATTTTTAGTTAACAAATTTGTAGGGCCGCTACTAGTGGATAAAAAAAATAACCCGATACTTCTTTACAGATAGCGCTTTTTCTGTTGCTTCTAACGCTTTTATAAGTCCAGAAGGGAAGGGACCTGCAACTCATTGACTACTTCGAACGGCGAATTGGGAAGCTTTTTCATGACAACTTTTTCTCCCGGAGCACAGTGTAACGAGTGTATGGAGAAAAGGGACAAAAATCATAACTCGAAGTTATTGTTTTTTTTAATTTGTTTTTCTTATATTTTCACAAGACAGCCTTAAGACTAATGAATTAAGCTTATTTTGGAAATTTCACCAATTTCTGAAAATTTCATTAAAAATAAAAATGTTCACTTTCTGACTCCATAAGTGTTTTCTTTGAATAATCTGAGTTTTGAGAATTAATATTGCATGTTTTCGACCTATTATTGTCAGACATACATTCTGTTTATAGTTTTTTACTTGTGTTTTTTATGGCTTGTTATAGTCAATTCCCAAACCTTAAAACAAGATTTTTGGGATACTTTAGGGTTAGGTGCGAAAAAAAAAATTCGTGGGCTGAATCGGCACGTTTCGGCAGCTAAAACTTATATAACTACAATGTACACTATTTAAGCTTTCTACACAAAAATAATGAAGGAGGTGTTTTGCCTTCATTATTTTAAAAGCTTATCAAAAGTTGTAGTATAACTTAAAAAAGCAGCTCTTCTAGGAAAAACACGCTAACTTACTCATTTTTAAAAAAATAATATAGTTTATTCAACTAATGAAAAAAGAAGGTTTACTTTACACTTAAGCTTAACGACAAGGTCAAAGAAGCACTGTGAAACTTGGAAACTGAGATTACAATGGCAACTGAAATGCAGAAATTCCAGTGCAATGATGTTGACATTCAAAATAACAGCTTTTTATTTACTGGAAAAACCAATGTCTTATCTTAACTAACGGAATTTTCGAAATCCTAGCTTATTTGCTAATATGATAAAAATATGCAAACATAAAAAAAATAAAAAATTTTTTTGCATTTTTGTCCTCTAGTCGTTACACTGTGCGGAGGTTCATCATCAATCCAAATCCAATGCACTAACCACCGAGCCACGGCGACTACATTTCTTCTGCTTTTTAATAATTTTGGCATGTCTGACTTAAAAAAAATAAAAGAAAAATCATTGAATAGGATTTTAATTTTGATTAATAATATACTTACTTATTTAAGGTAGCGCTACAGTCCGGGGTGAGCCTGTGCCTCAACCAACAAGCATCTCCTCCAGTTTCACACGCCAAGTTGGTTGAGGTCCCCTTCCACTTGCGTGCGCCACCTGAATTGCGGGCTACCTCTACTGTGCTGTCCCTCGGGTGTGGATACGAAGATTTTCCGGGCCGGAACAGCCACCTCAGTCGTTGGACCTTCACTCTTCTGGCTAAGCCGATGTCGCTGTGCAGGCCGTACAGTTCGTCAATGTATTTTCTCCTCCACTCCCCGTCTATGCAGACGGGACCAAAAATCACCCGAAGAATTTTCATCTCGAAACAGCCGAGAGCAAGCTCATCCGCTTTAGATAGAGTCCATGCCTCTGCGCCGTAGAGCAGGACTGGTGGAGGACTTTGCTAATCAATTGCCTTCTAAGCCCAAAGAAGCAACGATTGGCAAGAGTTATTTGTCATTTGATTTCAGCGCTTGTGTCATTGTCTGAATTGATAGCGGAGCCTACGAAGACAAAGTCCTTAACTACTTCAAAGTTATAACTGTCTACTGTGACTTTCTGATTTAAACGTCGATGTTGGGTGTCCTTTCTTGTTGACAGCATATACTTTGTCTTGCCCTCATTGACCGCTAAACCCATCTTCGCCGCCTCCATCTCAATACTTGCGAACGCACCAGTGACATCACGGTGCGTTCTTCCTAATATGTCAATATCGTCGGCGTATGCGAGTAATTGGACAGACTTTTGAAAGATTTTGCCTTTGGTGTTGCGTGAGTTTTGCACAACTCTTTCAAGAACGATGGTGAAGAAGTCGCATGACAGCGCGTCGCCTTACTACATCCTTTCTTGACATTAAAGGTCTCGGTGAGGTCTTGACCGACCTTGATGGAGCAGCGTGCATTCTCCATGGGCATCCTGCACAGACGGGCGAGTTGGGCAGGGATGTCGAAACCATACATGGCTCTGTATAGCTCGTCTCTATAGATGCTGTCATATGCGACCTTAAAATCGATTAAGAGGTGGTGGGTATCGATTTGAAGTTCCTGGGTTTTTTTCAAGACCTGCAGCAGTGTGAATATTTCGTCGGTGGTGGACTTTCCTGGCCTGAAACCACGTTGATATGGACCGATCAGGTTGGTGACGAACGGCTTCAGGCGTTCACACAACACGGCAGATAAGATCTTGTACGCGATGTTAAGAAGACAGATGCCTCTGTAGTTGGCGCAGTTCAGAGGGTCACCTTTCTTGAGAATCGGGCAAACAATGCTGAGGTTCCATTCATCGGGCATACTTTCCTCCGACCATATTTTACAGATGAGTTGGTGCATGCTCTTACCAAGTCATCGCCTGCTGCTTTGAACAGCTGGGCAGCTAGGCCGTCAGCTCCAGCAGCTTTGTTGGACTTAAGCTTCGATATGGCTTTCTGCACCTCGTCCAGGTCGGGTGGACGGAATTGTTGGTCTTCGTCGTCCAGGTTGAATGGTTAATTCTGCCTGACGGAGGGATTTGATTCGTCGTCGCCGTTAAACAGTCTGCAGAAGTAGTTATTCCATATCCTCAGCATCGACTGCGATTCTACTACGATGTTCCCTTGTTCATCCTTGCAGGCCTCGGTTCGGGCTCTGAAGCCTTGACAGGTTCTTTTTACCCTTTGGTAAAACTTCCGAACCTCATTCCTGCTATAACATCCCTCTATCTCGTCGATCGCGCGCTTCTCATGCTCTTTCTTTTTCCTCCTGAAAAGCTTGTGTTCGTCTCTTCTCTTCTGCCCGTAGAGCTCGCGAGTAGCTCTGGTCTTTCTATGCAGCGCCGCTATGTATGCCTAATACTAAATGAAATATGACTTAAGCCTTAAAATTATAACTAAACAAAATCTAAAAAGTAGATAGTGGTAATTAATTAATAAATGTATAATCAGTGATAAAATATCAGCAATTCATTGTGTTTTTTGGGAACGCCCATCAATTTTCGTGGCTAAGATTTTCATATTAAGTTATGTTAAATAATATGAGCAAAAACATATGGATACGCTTAAATTGCACCTCGACTACATTTTCAAAAATATGGCGCTAAAGCAAGAAGGGCTAGCAAAGTTAGTGCTTTCTAAAATGTTACAACACAAAGTTAAATGTGTCCAAGAGTGGGTTCATCTAGGATTGGAATACGATTTTAACCTGACTATTTTAGCGAACGAGCAGCCTGCTTCAGTGAAACAAAAATTCAGGATTTTGTTGGAGAAAACAGGTCACAGACATTATGACAATTTTGTAAACGAAGCACAGTCATCCCAATATAGATCATATTATATCCAAATGGATTACTATCTGCAAGATAGGACGTATTTTCTGGCCAACTATTACATAGATATAATAAGCACTATCTTCAGGATAAGAGAGGAACTGTTGCACCTCAACTACACCCCACGTCGCCCGGAACTTCTGATTTTATGCAACCTATGCAATCTCAAGGAACGAGAGGAAGTATTGCACTTCATCGCGAGATGTCCTATACCCAAGGAATTTCGCTGTAGATTCTTCGGAGCACGGGTACTTGAATTGGGTGACGCAATTTCTATCATTAATGGCGGGAGATGTTGGGATGTACTATACAGTAGAAGCTTTGAGGTACAGGAATTGCATTACTGAAGAAAGTTTTTAATCCAATACCAAAACAAAAAAAAAACCTGTTTTAATATGTACATACAAATGCACATGTTATCAAATAGCAATAGTTTACATACATTTTGAATGTCAGTCTGGTAGACGGGCTAGAGGCCAAACCATAGAGACTTACATATTAAACATTGTAAGAATATTTTTTTTTTATGAAACTAACTATAAGCAAAAACAGATATCACAATTTTTAACGTTGGTCTTTTGATTGACATTCCTCTATCGTACAATGGCGAAACTATGTTTCTATTATAACAATTGAATAACAGACTTAATATGCAGACAATTAAGCAGTGATCGGTAATAGTTATCATAAACACTCTCAATCTTGTTCGAATCAATTAGAGATTTTACCAAAGGATTAGAATGGAAGCCAAGACATTCTAATCTTTTTAGTAAAAGATTGGTTTGCTCAAATTATGCAAATAAAAATGCTTAGAAACGCTTTCGCCAAATCTGAAAAAATATTTAAAAATATTAAGAACTTTTTTTTTCTAATAAAAAACTGTGCTAATTTCTAACTTTTTTTGTTTGAGTAGTCATACTCAAACTATAACTCAATTAAAAAAATTTTCTATTCATGTTTAGTTTTACTTTAGTTTCAATTATGCACACACGTATGAAGATTACAAAACTGGTAGATTTTTTGTTTTTCAATTATTTCTGGAGGTTCTGGATTTTACCTAGGCCTAGGAAGAGATGGCTGGACCAAGTCCGAAATCTCACCTCTACTCGTATGGGGACAGCCCCTGATGATTTAGAGTCGATGGTGGAAGATCGGGAAATGTGGAGAGTCCACTAAAGCTCCCTAAACCCGCGACCCTCATAGTGGATAAGCGGGCCATTGGAAGATGATGATGATGACCCTCAGCCGTAAGCCCTAGCTGCTAAAGTTTACGGCTGAGGGTCATCATCATCAGCCGAAAGCTCTAGCTGCTAAAGTTTACGGCTGAAGGTGATCATCTTCCAATGGCCCGCTATATCTATAAAATTAATATTGTAATGAATTGTATTGTTTTATCAGAAAACCAACTAATGAGGTTTTCTAGAATTTGCCTTAATGCAAATTTATCAATGTTATAAATGACCCAGGACGCTGGATTAGTATGCTCGAGAAATGAACATATGGAGCTAATATTAGCCGCCCACACTCCATTGGGACCGACGACTTTGTTGTTGGCATTTTAATAACTACACTAACCTTTATTAAGCTTGGAGTGAGAACTTGTTCATTGACTGAATTTGGTCTTTCCTACTCTCCTAATGTGCTATCTATTTGAAATCATAAACTGTGAATGGCTACTTGGCTTTTTTATAACACCTCGGGATGTTGTTTCTATCGCATTACCCTTCAATATCCTTGAGCTAGGAGGTCGCGCAGATTACCATATGTATTTCTACCCCTTTTCTCTTCGCTCGCTGCTCTTTTTTTGCACGGCAGCGTTTTTGGATGCCTCTTCTGCCACCAGAAGGCAAAAGTACTAGAATTTGACTAAGTGCATACGTGTGTATATGTATATGAATTAAGGTGTGTAACTATTAAGCTATGTGATAATCGAGATAGAATAGACATAAGTCAACAATATATTTAAATATACTTATTGTATTAAGAAACCAAGTTCCAATATAATAATTTCAAATTTAACGAACAACGACGCACCGAAAAGTTAACCAACTTTCGACTGTTACATAAAGACTCTAATAGCCTCGACAATTACAGACAGACGGAAATTCACTCTTAGTATTGTGCATTAAAATAGGGTAAGCTTAAGTGGTATGTGTAACTATCAATACATTAAAGAATTTTAAATCAGCAACACACGTATAAATTACCTTCATGGATAAAGTTGACACAAAACAACCCTTTATTTTCTCAATATTAAATTTCCAATTAATTAACTTCTCGCGTGATGAACGCTGTAAGTTCTTCTTTTGGATTTTGTCATGCACAGAAATGCTTGCATTAATTAGTCCGATAACCAAGGTTGTGTGTATTTGATAATCCTTTGAATACTTCATTATTCCAGTGGTAGCTATTCCCCAGAGCCCAGGCAGTTATACTTAGGCGCGGTTTGTCATCCCCGTGTAGGTGTGTCTTCGACCTCATGGGCTCCACCTTGAGTTGTTTGTTGAGCGATTGAATGAGATGATAATAAAAATCAGGTAGCAAGCATATTAAAGGGTTTTGCTTTAGCGCTTATATTTTTATAATTTTCACAAATCTTGAATTCCATAATTGTTTTGTCATGGTATCAAGCGGTTCACGAAAGAGTTGTCGTGTGTGTTAAATTATAGTTAAGGAGAATACTTAGTTTTATCACCTTTGCCGAAAAAAAAACATCATCGGAAGGGGGTTTATGGATTAAGGGTAGAGCGATACCTACCTTCGATGTTTCGTCATTTACAGCAACATAAAAATATGCTTTACTGCAAGTATGTATGTACATAATTTTGTGACATATTACATTTTTGATTTTTGAACTTACAAAAAAAAAAGTTGGAAATAATGGAAAGTTTTTTTTTAAATCATTATGAGTGGAAATTCTACGTTTTTAATGTGCCCTTGTTTTTATGAATGAATCGAAATAAAATAGAAATGGAAATGGGTAGAAATAAAATACAAGTAGGTATATGCTTTCAACCAGATAAAATTGTAGCCTCGGCAGATCACCAACAAATCCAATTCAATAATTTCCTACTATATGCAATTCAACGCAACAAGTATGGGGAAAAATTGGCGGTTCTTGTAAAATTGAGGAGCTGGCGAACAAAAGCGGATAAGACCATGCTAACCCTCTTTTTTTTTCCTTTTTTGGACTCTCGAAGGTCACATCTATAGTGTCCTAAAGAATTTTTCATAAAAATTGATTCTATCCTATACAAAATCAACATAAAAAAAATGCGTTTTAAATCAAAACTGGATATGTTTTGTTAGTGGTTTAACAAAATTTAATTCCATTTATGAAAATTTTGTTTCAAAACCGGATCAATCTATACGGTTTTCAATAAAAAACCGGGACAAACCATCAGATTTTAAATAAAAACCGGACTTGTCCACATTTTTTATTCAAAACCGGATATGTCCACGTTTTTTAAATTTATAGAAAAAAATTGATAGGTATTTTGATAAAGCTTTCATATACTAACAATTATACTCTGTTCCACAAAAATTGTCAGTACAGACCTTATGGGGGAGCTTTTTTTCGAACACTGGTGCCGGTAGATGTTTTCCGGGCACTCAATGAGAGAAATTGCCACTGAAATACAAATCAAACCACTGACTTACACAGATTTTGTTTGTGTAATTCTCCCAAAATTCGAGTACATCCCACCATAACCAGTCTGCCACACAGCGGAGGGCAGAATGATCGTGTTTTCTTCATCAACTCTCGCTGTGTGTGCTGAAAATATTTGGTTTTTTTCATTTTCTTGTTGTTCTGGGAAACCCGTTTAAATGCAGTTAAATTTTTTTTCGGTTTTTGTGTTTTGTGATGAAGGTTTATTCGCGCGGGATTTTGAAGCATTCAATTCAGTCACAGTTCTATAAGTGATCATATTTATTAGATTAAGTGCGTTATAGTGATATTGTGATACATCAAAAAACTTAAAAAAATACCTTCTACAAAATATTAAAATTTCACCAGTATTGAGTCGGTGTTCATTTTGTAAACAATTATTTTTTTTTTTCGTCAACAAATTGTTTTGTTTCTAAATCAGCAGATGGTAACCATACGGTTGTTACTGGCGATTTGTCGTGCATACTACGGTAACCCTGAAAGAGCTTTAAAGAGTGACAGATTTATGTAAGCTCTTGCAACCAGAGTGAGAGGCAAACGTCCTATCTTCCCTGTACTGACAATTTTTGTGGGACAGAGTATAGAGCTCTAGCTAGTCCATGTCTGCTGCAATCAGTTTTTTGGTTCTCCTATAAAATAGTGTGAATTGGACTTATCCGCTTTTATTCGCCAGTTCCTCAATTGTTTATTATATACAAAAGCGAATTAAATATATTGCAAGGAAAGTGGCTTTTCTCAAAAACTATCCAAAAGTGCTTCAGTGCTTTCAGCTATTTTGCTTTCTAGAAAATCTTACGTTGGACATTTGATAAGCCGCTTACAACTTTATGAAATAAGGCATCAGTTAAACATACACTAACTGTTTAACAGTTTTACAAACTGTTACTCTTATTAGGAAAACTAGTTGTCATCAACTTGTTGACTTATTGCTCAACATGTGTCCATTGATCTTAGAAGTCCAACGAGCTAAGAGATTTATTATTTTAAAAAGTTACATTTTCAGTATTCAATTTTTTCATGCAAAATTTATTTGTACACATGCGTTATTTTCAATTTCAATTTCAATTTATTAGGTAGCCAACATATTAAGAATATATCTTTTAAAACTACGAAGCTTCAACGATAACACTAATAACAATAATAAAAATTATGAAAACAATAACAATTACAGGCAAAATCAGTTATAACGACCTTCAAGGGACCGATGAATTTGTTATAACCGATGTTGTTGTATGCGATTTTGACTGTACATTTAAAAAGTGGACTCTTTTAAAAAGTAACAATAAAATAAAAATAAAAAAAAGCAATAGATGAAATGTACATGAAATTTAAGAAGAGACTATAGACAAATGTAGCAAAAGACAGCAGGATAAGTTGTTATGAGTGAGAATAGTGACTCGTAATGTCGTTTTGAAACGCTGTACATTTCTTATTTCCCTCATATGACGTGGTTATGAATTCCATAGCCGAGCGGCATGTATAAAGAATTACCACTCGGAGGTAAGGCATGTAAACCGAGGAATGATTATTTGGCTTGATTTGCTTGATGATGGGAACTGGATCCTGCTGTGAAGGTAAGAAGGCTGATGCTTGTGTATGACATTAAATAGGGTGGTTAGGGATTTAAACTTAGTCATCGAATTTCACTCCATATACTCTCTTTGCAAAAGATGAAATATGGTCAAACCGCCGTAGTGCAAAGATGTATCGGACCGCGTTGTACCAAAAACTTTACATTCGTAGGTTAAAATTGGTACAACTTAAGATTTTACCAGCATCATATGAGTTTCTAGGGGTCCATAGTAAGCGAAGCGTGCCATATGCTTTACCCACCGTTGCAGTTATTTGAATATCACAAGTAAGTGCTCTGTTAAAATGGATCCCTAAGTTCTTCGCGGTGTCGACAAATTCAACTTGTGTAGCATTTAGCACAATGGCTGGAACACAGGATAAATAAAAAAATTTCTTAGAGATAACCAGGCATTTCGACTTTTGGAGATTTAGCAGGAGATATTTATTTATTTATTTATTTATTTACTGAGCTTAATACAAGCATCAGAAAGAGAAGACTTAAAGCTAGACATAACAAAATCTTAAAAACTAATAAATAGACTTAAAGCTAAACATAACAAAAACTTAAAAACTACTAAATTAAAAAAATTAAAGTGAAGGGTAGGTTAAATATGTCAAGAGAAACAGTTGGAAGGTAGGTTGCGAAGGGAATTTCTCAGAGAGGATTTACTACAGTGTAGGTCAAAGATATTGGGGCACATATTAGCGTTTCTTAGCATTCTTGTTAGGGGTTCTTGCTGACCATACTCCGTGCGGTGGTAGTTGAGGCAAAACAAAGGGACAGATCTCAAGCGGTGGGGACTAGTATTAAGGGAGAACTGGTAAAGCAGATGAGGGCAATCAAGGATTCCAGTCAATAACTGATGTACAAATAGTATATCAGCGATATTACGGCGTGTGTATAAGGTTTGCAGGTCTAACAATTTGAGGCGGTTCTCGTATGGAGGTAAGTTGAAGGGGTCATCCCAGCCCAGGCCACGCAAGGCAAAACGTACGAATCTACGCTGAACAGCTTCGATTCTCTGAATATGGGCTTCGTGGTAGGGTGACCAGACCTGACTGGCATATTCAAGGAGCGGTCTAACAAAAGTGATATAAAGGGATTTGGTGACGTATGGGTTGAAAAATTCTTTCGACCAACGTTTGACAAAGACAAGTGCTGAGTTAGCTCTATTAATAATGCTGTCGATGTGAGAACGGAAGTTAAGTTCAGGGTCGCAGATGATGCCTAGATCACGCATTGAGGTCACTGAGGGAACGAGCTCATTGTTAATAAAGTATGTCCTTTGAGGCAGCGGGGGGCGTTTGCGAGAGTAAGTAATAGACTGACATTTTTTCACATTGAGCTCCAAGAGATTTTTTTGGCACCAGGTGAAGAATGAGTTGAGGTCAGCCTGTAGTGAGTGAGAATCAGCAATACATGAAATTTGTCTAGAGATCCTCATGTCGTCTGCATAGATTTGAAGGTCAGAATGCATAACGGCAAGCTCTACGTCGTTTATAGTCAGTACGAAAATCAGAGGGCCTAGGTGGCTACCCTGAGGCACTCCTGAGAACGCCATGATTGGTTTTGAAATAAAAGTTCTAAAAAGAACTCTATACTGACGATCTTTTAGATAGGGCATGGTCCATTTAATCAGCAAAGGCGGAAAACCAAGAGTACAATTTGGTGAGAGATCTTATCAAATGCCTTACTGAAGTCAGTAGCCACGACGTCTACTTCTTTTCCATTTTCCAAGGCACCAAGTGTGTTTGAAACAAATTCAGTAAGGTTAGTGGTTGTAGATCTGCCTTTCAGGAAACCATGCTGCTTGGGGGAGAAGATTGGTTTGCAGTGGAAGAATAGTGAGTCGTACATGATGCTCTCAAAGAGCTTAGGTATGCTTGAGAGTTTAGCAATTGGTCTATAATTGGGAATGTCACTCTTACAGCCTTTTTTAAAGATGGGGATGATAAATGAGTCTTTCCACAACTGGGGGAAAACTCCGCTCGCAATTGATAACTGGAAAATAGTAGTGAGGGGCTGGGCTAGATTGTTAACACATTTTTTCAAAACTATGGCGGGAACACCATCAGGACCGGAAGAGCAGTCGTCCCGGAGAAAGTTAATCTTGTCAACCACTGCTGGCGTGCTTATATAAATGGATGTTAGGGAGGTTTGAGTACACCCGTTCATGTATCTAAAGTAATTAAGATCGGGCTCGATGTTGACGCTTGTCCAAAGAAATCGGCAAAAATATTTGTTAGTTAGCGTTTTAGGGTCAGCTGAGGAACAGTTTAAGAATTTTAAGGTAGAAGGGTAGCCGTCAGATTTCCTTTTAGTATTGATAAACTGGTAAAACCGCCTTGGGTTAGAGATAAGATGGAGCTGCATACGATCGAGGTAGTCGGAATAAAGGGATTCACACAGTGCGGAGAAGTCGTTATGCACTAATTCATAGTTTAAGAATTCAGGCATAGATCTGGATTTTAAAAATGCTCGCCAAAGTTTATTACGTTTATTCCGAACGTAGAGCGTAGTTCCTTATTGTACCAGGGAGGGGAAGAGGTAACATTTTTCTGGGGCATGTAAGGTACAGATTGAAGGAAGCAGTCAAATATGTGGGAATAAAAGGCAACTAGAGCAGTGTCAATGTTAATGCTTCTGTCTGAGAGAAAGTCAAAATTAACATTGCCAATGAGATCATTAAGTTTGTCAAAATTAGCTTTCCGAAAATTAAATTTTCGCTGCGTCAAAGGGACAACATTAATGTTTACATTATCGTAGGCGAAGATAAGAAACATGGGAGGGTGATAAGCGTCAAGTCTGGAAAGGAGGTGGGTACTTTCGGTAACTACACAGTTATCGGCGTCCGTCGAGAAAAACAGGTCTAACTGTCTTCCAATATTGTTTTTGATGTCACTCATCTGATGAAGACCAGAGGCCAGAAGTCGATCGGTAAATAAAATTTCTTTGTCAGAGGTGGCATTAGTGGAGACAAGGTGAATCTCATCTCAGTCGGGGTAGGTTAAAATCGCCAAAAACGATTTTATCGTCTTCAGGCGTAATGGTATCAACAACGAAGTCAAGCGCATCAACAAGAAGCTGATATTCATTTAAGGGTTTTGCAGGAGGGATGTAGCAGCACACGACATAAAGCGAGCGCTTTGTAAAATTGACTTTTACACAAATCAGTTCCAGGGAAGAGGTGTTGGAAATAGTAAAAGCTGAAGCATCGTAGCAGGTGTGAAGGGCCAAAAGAACGCCACGCCCAGGAGAATCGTCGCGGGGGGAACGACGCTGGAGGGGTCTTCATCAGTAACTAAAACATCTTTACGAAAGACGTTGACTTCAGAGGTAAAAAGTTCGTTGTCCTTAAAGTTGGGCGTAAGATTTGTTTCCGTTAAAGCGAAAACGTCAAAAGGTAGCTTTTGGGAATTTAAAAAAACGTCAGAGGTTTTAGTGCGCAGGCCTCTTACGTTCTGATAGTAGAGAGACAGGCACTTGGGGTTAGCTTTAGCACGGCGAGGGGAGTGAGATGTCAAGTTATTAGGGGGAGAGGAGTGAGATACCGCGAGGAGACCACATTTCCCAGACCAATTCCGTATTAAATCCAAGTCTTCAATTACTTTGTGCGCGCAATCCTCAATCAAAATTAATGTTTTTGGACGTGTTACTTTTTGGCTTTATCATTACTACCAAAATCCCCAGCATGCGTTGCAACGCCCTTCAACGATAGTCAATAGAAAATCCTTTTCAGATCGTCTGTTTTCGGCTCCATCAAACCGGCTTCCGGCGTCTTTCATGGAAGCTTTCTTGATCCTCTGATATTCATTTTGTCCTCAAACGACGTTGACGATATCATCAACAATTTTTATTTTTACATCTACGCTACTGACATAAAAATCTTTGGGCACATATCCAATTTCATTTACTCTCACCTACTTTAAGTTGACTGAACAATTATTCAAACTGGTGTCAAAAGAATTTTCTTGAGCTCAATGTCAAGCTATTAAATATTCCCGGAAGCGTCTTCCACCAGCTCCTAGATTTTATTTCATCTGTAACGTCACTTCCATAACTTCACTGCGCGATTTGGTTGTTATCTGCGACAGAAAACTAAATTTCCGCTGCCATATTAATAACAACTCTGTGGTCGGTTTCGTGAAATGTTGGTCAGGAAAATCCTCGCATATGCTAGCTTAGTCTGGTCTCCCTATCGGTCTTCCTTGGTCTGACAAATATAACATATCCCCATATGAGGATCGTTTAAAACTGATTATCGTACACTCGCTTCAAAAACTTCGAGAAATTGTTGACATAGGGTTTAGACATAAAATCCTCATAAAACCAGTCCCTTATTTGCCTCAGAGGAACCCCTCGTCACTACCACCCTGGTACAATAACGAACTAAGCTCACTCCGCAACCACAAAAACAAATTGTGGCGAACTTACCTTATTTCTCGATCTGATTCTGACTATTCCAACTACCAGAGTGCATATACATATTTACACATTTCTCTGAACTTTGAACTTTGTGAATCCCTTTACCTTGATTATCTCACCCGAATGCGATCCAACCTGATCTCTAATTCTAAGCGTTTCTACCACTTCTTAAACACTAAAAGGAAATCTGATAACTATCCATCCACTCTAAACTTTCTTAATGCATCGTCAGCAGACCCTAATATTGTTGTTGTTTACTCATTTCTTTAGCCAATCGTTCACCGACCACGTCCCGTATCCGGTTACGAATACTTTTCCTATATGAATAACTGCCCCATACGTCTTTAGCCTCTATTCATATAACCTTGCCACTTGTTATAGAAAAGATAAGTATGCTGAAGGACGATTACTCGTCCGTTCCCGAAGGCTTACCAGCCATAGGCTTACAAAAATGTGCAAACTACCTGGTCTAACCCCTCACAGAGGATTTTTCCTCAACTGTGAAAAACTCATATACATGGTTTTGCAATAAGAGCGCTACAAAAAAAGTTTTTTTAAATAAAACAAAAACGGTTTTGGATATCAATGAAATTCGTTATTCCTGTGAAAGTACGTTCGATGCCATTATGTATGGAACTCGATTTCTTTTGCATGGCCACCACGGGCACGCTTGCAGAAGTCCAGACGCTGAACCCAATTTTCGACGGTTTTCAAGCATAAATCGGCCGATACTGCTGCAATTTCACGTTCGATATTCGCTTGTTGGCATAGACCATAGACATGACGTAGCCCCACAGGAAATAGTCTAACGGCGTCAAATCGCACGACCAAGGCGGCCAAGCGACTGGACCATTTCGTGAGATAACACGTTCTCCAAACTTGGTTTCCAATAAATTGATTGTGACATTCGCTGTGTGGCTTGTGGCGTCGTCCTGTTGGAACCACATGTCCTCCAAGTCCATATCATCCAATTGGAGCCAAAAATATTCGGTTATCATTGAACGGTAGCGATCCCCATTCACAGTAACGTGCCGGTCTTGATCATCACGGAAGAAGTACGGCCCAATGACGCGCCGGCCCATACACCACACCAAACCGTAATTTTTTCGGGATGCAATGATGACTCATGGAGTACGTGTGGATTGCTGCCTGACCAATACCGCATATTTTGTTTATTGACGAAGCCATCCAGCCAGAAATTATGACGACCATAAATTGGACGTAGCGCTCTTAACGTTGAGGCCACTGACTCCGAATTTCGGTAGTAAATTTTAATAATTTCGACTCGTTGTTGGCTCGTATGTCTTTCCATCATGAAATGGCAAACCTTACTGAAGAGAAATGTCAAAAAACCGCAAGAAAAATATGGCGTCGTTTGCTGTCCCTGTCGCTCTACTTTTGTAGCGTCCCTATTGAAAAACCCTTTATTTATTCCCATCCACAAAAATGGTCGTAGGAACCAAGTATCCAACTACCGCGCCATCGCCAAACTGTCTTATATACCCAAGCTCTTCGAAAGCATTATTTATGATTCAATATTTTTTCCCCTGCAAGCCTATCTTTTTTTCCAAACCAATACGGCTTTCTTAAGGGTAGATCAACAACCGCTTACCTAACTGAATTCGTTTCAGGAACTCTGTGCACTTTAGAAGAAGGCAAAGAAATCGATGTTGTTACCATTGATTTCAGAAGGGCGTTCGACAAAATCTCGCACAGTATAATACTCCTAGGGCTTTAGGTTCTTGGGCGCTCGATTTTGTAAAGCGCTGATTCAAGGAGTTTTCGAACCCGTATGCCACAAAATCCCTCTACATTACTTTTGTAGGGCCTCTGCTTGAATACGCTAGCCAAGTATGATCCCCTCATTATGATATCTATACCGAGAGAATCGAAGCCATTCAGCGCAGGTTCATCTGCTTTGCCCTACGTGGTCTTCCTGTGGTAGACACCCAAACCTGCCACCATATAGAGACCGCTTGAAACTGATCAATCTGAAATCCCTTAAAAATGTTGCCGATATTCTATTCGCTCATCAGCTATTAGACGGCAACATAGATTGTCCATCGTTGCTTCAAATGATGAATGATGAATAACACGCCTAACGCTTTCAATTTCCACTGCACCAGAATAACACTGCCAAGTGCTCTTCTTCCTCTTAATCCAGTCTCATCTGCCCACCCATCCCATAGTTTTAAGCTTTTAATTATTAAAATCTAATAAAAAAAAATTTAATCATTGAATAACTCCCTTCCCTTAACTTATGTGCCTTTTTTTTTAGATTGAGGTACTTGATTGCTTGTATTAAGCTAATAATAAAATAAATAAATAAATAAATAAATAAAATAAACATCAGCTGTTAAGAGGAAATGTCAATTGCCCTTTTTTAACGCATTTTTATTTATTTAATTCATTAATTCTTGTTTGCTAACAAAAACGCTTAAATCTAGCTTAACTAACCTAACTTAACTGCCGTTACTTAATTCTAGCTTACTGCCCATATGCAGGCGCTCTAAGCTAAACTTAACTCTCTTAAAATTATGTCTTTCGACGTAACCTTACGAAATTTCAATTTTAACTCTAATGCCTTAACTTTTGTAAAACTAGTGTGTCTGGACATCAATTGGACTTCTCTGCTCCGAATGATCTCTCTTAACACTTACCGACGCCACCTGAGGTCCGTGCTCCCCTTTCGTCTTAATTTTCACCGCACCAAATTTAGATGTAACGAGCCAATGCCAAAGGCTAATGAAACATCCTCCAGAAATTCAGTTTCACCCCCTTTCCACCCTAGTTTCCTTAATTTAGCTTTAAGTTTTGTTTCTAAGTATAGTTATAATTAATGTTAAGCATAGCTTGCTTAAAAAAATAAATAAATAAATAAAATCATCACATAATGTCACACAGAATTTAAATATGGTCGCAGCATCTGTGGGATTGACTCGAAGGTGGTTTAAGGGATTACGCCACCTTAACATTTTTAAAAATGCTATAGTTTTTTGAAGCTTAGACCGGTTTAATTTTTTCAAAGGACTGGAGTACATATTTGGTTATACCACTAATATCTACCAAAAGGTCTACCAAAAGTACCGTTACTTCTTCTTATTTTATAAAAATAGAGCACAAATTTTAAAAGCCTTCATAAACAAGACTTTGGTCAGAAATTCTGCGAAGTTGGGTTTTATCCCGTTTCAGATTCCGTCTCTTCGTACTTGTCATATCATTTTCATTGCCCCCTTCTAAACGGTTATGTCCATTGGTAGAAAATAGAGCAAAATGCTTAAAGCGTAATTAGAAGAGATACGCATGGCCCCAATCATTTCAAGGCAGACTTTTCTTTACGGTCTACTGGGATCAGTATCAGCAGATAGTCTCAACTTAATAACGGATTGACGGATTAACACTCTTGTGCCCAGTGTTGAAATCAGGTAAATCCATAAAAAAAGTATCTTGAGATATTTCCGGATATAATCATTTATTAAGTCGCATCAAGTTGACTCCCTATTCAAGTAAATCTTTTCCATTATATTTCAGAGAAAGGTTATAAAGGTAATTACTATATGAACGCTGACGTTATCTAGCACACCAATCCCTTTTTAACTATGCATCACCCATATTACTTATTTAGTTGATTTCTTTTGGGAATAACATGACCATCCCTTATGGTAGTCACTAATCTAAATGCACCACCTACACATGTACATGTGTTGAAATGAAAATAAATAAAAGTGTTGAAGCGTTATTTGTATGAGATGACGGTTTTTCAAATTTCAGAGACATGTTTGTGGGGTCGTTAAAAGACACGTAAAGCAAGGGGTGTTAGGAAAAAAACTTTAAAGTTAAATGATCCGGATTTATACCACAGCTCATGTTCTTACATACATATGTACATAATATGTACCTATGAATAAGCTGTGAGGATGTTTTGACATAAGTCGAATAACTAAAACAGATGCTAACCTTATGGCACACATTTCACTAAGAACTACATCCCTTAAATTTAACCTTCTAGAACATTGTCTTAAATTATTAGGTTTGACATTACACCATCTACGGTTCCATTTAGTAGCTGGCAATTAGGGTAAACAAATGTGAAGTCAACTTAATGTTATGAGCCGACACTATAATTTGTGAATTAGTTCTTGCAGTCACACAGTTTTTAAAAAGAGAAAAAAATCCACATGGAATGCAGACAAATTACCCTTACAACTATAATATTTTTTATAGGCAAGCTAACTGAAATCAGAGGTAATGGTAATTTCCCCAACGCCCGTTCAATGCACTCTGCATGTTAATGGAGTCCAATTGAAACAGATGGAAAAGTTGGAGTATCTCGGGGTCTTATTCACGAGTGATGGAAATAGCAATACTGAGCTAAGCTTTACTTACTTACTTTCTTAATTAAGGTGGCGCTACAGTCCGGGGTGGGCCTGGGCCTCAACCAACAAGCGTCTCTGCCTCCAGTTTCGCACGCCAAATTGGTTGAGCTCCCCTTCCACTTGCGTGCGCTACTTGCGGTCTTCCTCTACTGCGCCTTCCCTCGGGTGTGGATTCGAAGATTTTCCGGGCCGGAGCATTGGTGTTCATTCGCTCTACATGACCCAGCCACCTCAGTCGTTGGGGCTTCATTCTTCTGGCTAAGTCGATGTTGCTGTGCAGCCCATACAGTTCGACGTTGTATCTCCTCCTCCATTCACCGTCCATGCAGACGGGACCGAAATCACCCGAAGAATTTCCCTCTCGAAACAGCCAAGCGCGACGAAGACCAGAACTGGGACGATTAAGGACTTATAAAGGGTCACCTTAGTTGTTCGAGAGAGGGCTTTGCTACTCAATTGCCTTCTTAGCCCAAAGAAACAGCGATTGGCAAGAGTTATTCTTCGTTTAATCTCAGCGCCGATGCCATTGTCTGAATTTATAGCGGAGCCTAGGTAGACAAAGTCCTTAACTACCTCAAAGTTATAGCTGTCTATAGTGACGTTCTGTCCGAGACGTCGGTGTTGGGAGTCCTTTCTTGTTGACAGCATATACTTCGTCTTGCCCTCATTGACCGCTAAACCCATCTTCGCCGCCTCCGTCTCGATACTCACAAACGCACCAGTGACATCACGCTGCGTTCTTCCGATTATGTCAATGTCATCGGCGTATCCGATAAATTGGACGGACTATTGAAAGATTTTGCCTCTGGAGTTGGCGCGTGAGTTTTGCACAACTCTTTCAAGAACGATGTTGAAGAAGTCGCATGACAGCGCGTCGCCTTGTCTAAATCCTTTTCTGACATCAAAGGTCTCGGTGAGGTCTTGACCGACCATGATGGAGCAGCGTGCATTCTCCATCGTCATCCTGCACAGAGGGACGAATTTGGCAAGGATGCCAAAGCTAGACATGGCTCTGTATACGCAGCCTTAAAATCGATGAAGAGGTAGTGGGTATCGATTTGAAGTTCCTGGGTTTTTTCCAAGATTTACCGCAGTGTGACTATTAATTTGGTCGATGGTGGACGTTCCTGGCCTGAAGCCACACTGATATGGACCGATCAGGTTGTTGACGAACGTCTTCAGGCTTTCACACGACACGGCAGATAAGATCTTATAAGCGATGTTAAGAGGACTGAGGCCTTTGTAGTTGGCGCAGTCTCAGGGTCTCCTTTCTTGAGGGCCGGGCAAACAATGCTGAGGTTCCATTCATCGGGCATACCTTCCTCCGACCATAATAATAATAATAATAGTTGGCGCGACAGCTCGGGATGAGCCAAGGCCTAGCTTCTCGCAACCATTCATGCTGTGCGTGTTACATTTCTCGCATGAATGGAAGGGACCTACAATTTATTGCCGACTCCGAACGGCGAAGTGAGAAGCTCTTTCATGACAAATTATACTCCCGGAGGCTTGTCATTCCCCGACGAGAGGTGGTGCCGCGAAAAATGTTCGGTGTATTCCTGGCTGGGGCTTGAACCCACGCCGCTCGGTCAGCAGTCCAACGCACTAACCACTGAGCCACGGCGCCCACTCCGACCATATTTTACAGATAAATTGGTGCATGTTTCTTACCAAGTCATCGCCCGCCGTTTTGAACAGCTTGGCAGCTAGGCCATCAGCCCAGCAGCTTTGTTGGACTTAAGCTTTGATATGGCTTTCTTCACTTCGTCCAGGTCGGGTGGACGGACGTCGTCCAGGTTGAATGGTTAATTCTGCCTGACAGCAGGATTTGATTCGTCTTCGCCGTTAAACAGTCTGCAGAAGTAGTTCTTCCATATCCTCAGCATTGACTGCGATTCTACTACGATGTTCCCTTGTTCGTCCTCGCAGGCTTCAGTTCGGGCTCTGTAGCCTTGACAGATTCTTTTTACCCTTACCCATTCCTACAGTAGCATCTCTCTATTTCCTCGATCGCGCGCTTCTCATGCTCTTATTTTTTCCTCCTGAAAAGCTGGTGTTCGTCTCTCCTCTTCTGCCCGCAGAGCTCGCGCGCAGCTCTGGTCTTTCCATGCAGCGCCGCTTTGTATGCCTCTTGTTTCGCTGCATGTGCGTGTCGGCACTCGTCGTCATATCAGGGGTTTCGTTGTGGTGGCCGAGTTAAACCCAGCACATCAGAGGCGGCATCTCTGATGGCACCTTTGTACCTAGAAATCTGAAATTTTGCACAGAGCTTCCCTTTATCATGTTTACAAGGAATAAGGAAGGACATTTCGAAATTCGGCTTCTACAGGGTGTTATAGATTTAATGAAAAAAAAAATTTAAATTCGATTTTGGAATTGAAATTTGGTGGGTATATTCTAGAACAGAAATAATTAAGCAGGTGATTTACCGTTTTTCAAAATGATAACTGTGGGCCAAAATACAGGGCGTTAAAGTTTGGCCATTTATAGTAATGCGCAACTGTAGTCAGCGGCACATATCGTTTCGTGGTCGTGTGTTGTTTTTGTTTTGCTCAGTTGTACAAGGGTAGTTATTTTCATTTTTCTTAGTTGCTGTTTTTCCTTACTCATCACGATATCTACATACATATATATGCACATGATGAAAATATGTATTTTTGTTGTTGTCGGATTTACTTGAAACTTAGCACAAATATTCTATAATACATAATCCTATCTATTTTGCAAAAGTTTGTAGGAAATCATATGCACATGTATGTATGTATATTCATGATAAACCTGTTGTGGGCCATAACTAGGGGAGAAAGGAATACAGCCGTTGCTTCCTCAGGTACTGCAACTACCTTGATTGTAGAAGACATGGCGGGTTACTCTACCTTCTCAAAGCTTTTCAACCTGAGTCATTCCGAGTCTACACTTTGTAAAATCTCAAAGCAGAATAACTTGGATCAGGTGCTTCGGGAAGCCAAAGTTATAGTGTATGATGAGTGTACCATTGCTCCTAGAAAGGTATTGAGGATCGTTATAGGACGCTCCGACAGGGCTTTTGGCTGGTGGCTTCAGACAGACCAAGCAGTTCGTTGTCCCACGGGGGACACGACAAATGGAGTGAAGGCCTGCCTCATCCATCTGATAGCCTTATATCAAAATCCTGTCATTGAGAGTTAACATACATTCATGTCCATCTTCAACGTGACTTGAGGGCAGAGGAGTTTTCTAACTTATTTCTTGATATTGGTGATGGAAAGAGGAAAGAATAAATATACCAAGTAATCCTTGGTATGGCGATGTTATGGGAGATATGATTATTTTCACTGGCAGAATATAATGTACCTAAACGTTCCTTAGTTTGGAGTTCATGGCTGAGCTATTTCAGAGCTATTTTCACTCAAATAAACGACTCAGCCAATAGCATCAACAATTTTCTGCTGGAGAAGTTGCCAACTGAGAATATAAAATATGAATCTCTGAACTCGGAAACTCGAGGATGCTGCATAATAACCTTTAGAGTTATTGCACACTTTCGATCCACCAGAAAACCCACGCCACATTCTCAACTTCAAAGTTGTTGCCCAATCTAAACCCTGTAAAACTGTGCAAGTGAAGACTTTGTAGAACCACGTTATCCAGGATTATATATACCAGGATTTTCAGAGTCAATCAGAGAAAAACCATCTTCATCCCCCACATTTCTATGATCCCGTCAGACTACCACTTTGAGTTCAAACGTCTGCAATTTTCTGTTGAGTTTTGATGAACATCAATAAAATACATAGGCAGAGTTTGAAAGTGGAGAATGTAGATCTGAGGAGTGACGGTTTCTCCCATGGCGAGCTCAGAGCCAATTCAATCCTCGAGCCAGGAAGAAAAACCAGGAATGATGTTCAAAGGGACGCCTTAAAGAATTATTATGAGAAATTGAGAGTCTATACTTGCTCATCAACGTCTTGAAACCTGGGGAAGGATATAGGGAATAATGAGACGTCTTCCACGCGGACGTAGTCGCGGGTATCAGCTAGTACTTACATATTTCTTCATCCACGGCGCGCACCCAAAAATTTGCAGCTTCGGGACAAACTCCGCAAATCGTGTGATCGGCCTGCAAATAGTATTTCTGCAAATTCCCATTTGCGAATGATTTGCAGACATTTGCTTGTGTGCAAATTTTGCATCTTTACTGCAGCCTCCAGGCACCTAAAATAGTCTGACACGGTTCTGCTTGTCTTCAACGGAGCAAAATCATTAGATTGTAGAAACACAATTAATGTACATATGTATGTATGTACATATATCTATTGTAGCTTTTAAACCAATGAATCGGTAAGTTTATATCATTTTTATCTCTTCATTTTAAAAAAAATGTGTCCAACGCAATAGCCGATTCTTTCTTGTTGCCCGCCAGATAAGCCGGATAAAAGGATACCTACTATATTTTCGATTTAATTGTATTTCACTACACAGCTTTGAGTCGGGCTTAACAGTCAGACTAAGCAACGGATTTGCTGGAGTTTTAATCGACATTCAAAATAAATAGGATATCGATTTACAAGTCCAGCAACTCCGCAGCAACTAATTTGGAGTAAAACTATTGGATCGGGCGGCCTTATGCGTACTAAACTGCCTGCAAATACAAAGTAGGTTCCAGACATAATTTTAGAGCCATCTGTGTATACTGCACTTTTATAATGCTGCTGTTCTTGAAAAGCCTAGATAAATAAGCCATAACGCACTGTTTCTAGCTTGCTGTTTTGTCTGTATATATATCTAGCTTCCAAAGATAAAGAAACAAGTACAGAGCTGCCGTGAAAATCATGCTTGAAAAGCCTGTAATGACATATATGAAAAGTAAAATCCATCAGGTTCATAAATATTAGGGACTGATGCCATTTCACTAATGCGCATACACACATACATCTATACATGTTTATGTCCTTTTTCTTACTATTTATTTTCTCATTATTAATTTCTTTTTCTCAATTGAATTACGCAAGAGAAATGTATCTTCATTAACTTGGTTATTCCCTTGAAATAAATGATTTAATTAAAGTTTACCTTGCTTCTACAAACCAGTAATTAAATTAGTATTTGCCCTCAATGTCTGTATTAAGCACAAATAAAAAGTAAGCCCACGTCATATCATGTGGAAGGTGCGGCGACCGGCGTCCTGCATTAATAACACAACTGTAACCCTTCTATTTGATAAAGAAACATAATTAAGTAATGGCCACACAGTCCCTCGAGTTGCAGGAAAATTCGCTATATGAAAGGTGAAAATGTTTCTAATTGCAGATAACATCAATTTTAAGTCCTTGAGTTGTGGATGCGCCACCCCTTATACCTACCGTGTAAGGTAAACAATCGTTTACTTTTTGCTTTTGTTTTTTCATTATACTCGTATGTATTTATAATTATAGAATACGATTTGTAATAAAAGAAAATGCAGCATTGTTAACCAAACCAATTAAATGATAGTTTATGACGTACAAGACCAATGGGGACTTTTAAACGAACCAAACAACATCATTAGAAAAAATTTTCTTGGTTCAAGCAGGACATCAAACAGTTCCTATGTCACTGCCAAGAATTACCAAGAATGCGACCGAAGAACCTTGGGTATATTTGAATACTGGACCTGAAACATATCATCCATTAATAAATCGATGACATCCTGGCAGAGGATTTTATAAAGATTTTTAAATGTGCAATATGTATGTATGTGTGATGGCTGGGTGTGTAGTAATACAGTAGACTCTGATTGGTATCAACTTGATGATAGCCAGAGTTATAACTGTTACTACAAATCAATTGTGCTTATTTTACCTCCTCGGGGTAGCCATTAGGTACTGGTAGTTATCCACCCGGACTCAACGTACTGAACTTATAAGCGCGAGTACTAACCAGGGCTCTCATCACGTGAGAAGATAGTCGTTATATCGTTTCGATATCGTTTCGACGATAGTTTGGCATCACGTAACATGTAAAAAGTAGTATCTTCTGGGCGATATCGTTTTGACGATTGAACGCTTGCTTCACATAGCGCGAAAACTGTCAGTTACTATCGTCTCGATGATTGTTTTTAGACGATAGCAAAATCGGTATCGTTCCGGTATCGTTTGTGAATCAAAGAGGCAAAGAAAATTATGAGATTTGTGTTTAAATCAAAGAAATCAATTTTAACAAGTGAAAATATGTCTAGTTGTTTTGGGAATATAGTTCCGTGTCATGTCTGTGTGCTCCTCCGTGAAATTGATTAAAATTTCCATTTGCATCTGAGTAGCTGAGTGAATCGATCATTCTTATGTCCCAACGGAATATTCCTCGTTGCAATATTTTAACATTTGCTGCCCGATTTCTATTTATTTCAAATGAGTTTCTGCTTCAGAGAATTAATTTAATTTATGAGGAGTACAAAAAAAGAAATGTTCGAAAGAAAAAGAATTTTTCGCAGCAACATTTGTTTTCCTTAAAATCCAATCTAACAAAAATTTCACAAAATGCTGCTATATTTTTCTCGCAACAGTGTTTTTTTCGCAATGAGAATTGTCCAAGGAAATATGCGCTTAACATTTTCTCAATTCCTTAAACACTGCACAAAGAACGAAAACAAAAATCAAGAATAATAGCACAAATGTCATTTTTCACAACAAAAATACCAATTTTTCTGAACTTTGAGAGTTACTGATAGCTCTCAAACTTCAGAAAAAATAAACGATAGACGAGACGATAGAGGTGGGTTTACATGTTGCAAACTACAGTCGATAGCGTTTCGAACTATCGTCCAGACGACAATCGTCTCAAAAGTTACGTGATGAGAGCCCAGAAAAAAAATGCAGCATTATAAACACGACAGCGGACGAATTCCCTAGATGGAATCAACGGTAGCATCGATAACTTCCAAAACGGAAACAACACCTTATCTGGGCTACTTCGACATATTTGGAGCTGAAGCCGATAAAGATTCCCAAGAATCAGTCGGGGTCTTGGAAAAGAGATGGTGGCCGATGAGCCCTACAAGGGCCACATCCCCGAAGTGAGTTACTGACATCGGTTAAACCGGCCTTTCGTCCTAGCGGTTTTAATAATGGATGCGGTCCTCCAGGTTGAGAAGTTTCGAAACAACCAAAAGCC
Source organism: Matsumyia berberina (assembly GCA_917880715.2). NCBI lineage: Eukaryota > Metazoa > Arthropoda > Insecta > Diptera > Syrphidae > Matsumyia > Matsumyia berberina. The sequence continues at coordinate 96,157,184 of OU862870.1, forward strand.
TCGGAGACGGACCGATTTATTGATGACGAACCACTCAAACGAATTAAGGACAACTATTTTCGAATCTGTACGTGGAATGTTAGATCCCTTAACAGTCCGCGTGCAGCCGAACAATTAGCAGAGGCCTGAACCGCTGCAAAGCATATATTACGGCTATCCACGAAGTGCGATGGGGTGGTCCGGGCAAAAAGAGGATGGAAAACTGCGATATCTACTAAGGCGAATGCTATCGACAACAAAATCAGCGCTTATTTAGATGTGGATTCGTCGTTGGGGGCAGACTTAGCCAAGAAGTCTCAAGCTTCAAGTACGTGAACATGCGCCTCACGACAATTCGGATCAAGGCTAAAACGGCTTGGGCAGAACGTCACTATAAACTAAGTAATATGTATTTGCATATGAATATTACATGTATACTATACTTAAGAATAAAAACAAATATGTAACAAATCTAAGACTCCCAGATCAAGAGGAATATAAAAAATTTGTTTACGCCTTAAAAGATTTGTCGTTGTAACACATGCAAATTAAACTGCTATACAATAATCTTTGTGTCCGCCGTAGATGATTATCTTTCTAGAGCAAAGACCTAGTGGTGTACTCGTATTTATTTGCCTCGAAAATCCTTTTAATAATAAACAGCGGATTATCTGTGGAGACTTGTGAAAACATTTCGATTGTTATTCAAATTCGCAAGGGTTACTTTCCTGCGGATATTTTCATGTGTTTAATAAATTCCGCTTTCGAGGATAGGGGGTGCTTTGCCGTATTTGTTTGCGCCAATTGTTGTGGTTACTTTTGATGATTTCCGTTACATGCTGGGGTGGTTTTGCGAACAAGGGATATATTTCAATGTTTTGTTTTTTTTTTTTTTTTTTTTTTTTTATTAAATCTCTTACACAAGACAAATGTTTTACAAAACGTATAAAAGGTCTTTCTGAACAATTTAAATAAATAACAATTAGCTGGATTATACTAAAATAAGAGCAGAACACCTTCATAAGCATCAAAAGGCTTAACAGCCAGAAACTTTATCAAAACAACAATAAATTGTTTGCACAATTTGAAAACATTTCAAAACCATGGTCTTAAACCCTCGAATTTATGTTCACAGTAATGCCGCAGTCCCAGAACACTTATTTAATTTCACTTACATAAAGATGAAGAAGCTAATTGACGCTATTTCTAACCATAGAAGTTAGGAGTAAGTACAAGTCCATTAAAACTTTATGAAAACACAATCGTTTCGTTTTATTGCAATAATAATGAAGACTTTAGAATATCCTTGGGAATATAACAAGCTCAACGCAACCCTCACACAAAAAGCCGCATGTTTCGCATCGTGGCGAAACATTTTGTACAAGCGTATTTGGAGAAGATGAAACCGTGGGTCGCAAATTAGAAAACTTATTCTCCTCATCGTTTGAAGGTTTCACACTTTACTTGTAACAACTTTGAAAACTTTTTACGGATGAACGGAAAATGCAAATTTCCTCACTTTTGAAGCAACTAGACGTAATTAAGTTCCAACAATTTTAAATTTATTTTAAACAATTACCCTGTCATTAGCTACTGTCGAAATTGTTCAGTCTAATTTGAAGAATTATTGAGAGCTTGTAAAAGATTCCAATTAGATGGAATGAATTGCATAAAATTTAATTAAGAAGTCTCAGTGGGTACACCATATGAAGAAAAATTTAAAAAAAAGCGTGTAAGGAATGCCACTGCGGGTTACGTCAACCTCTCTGTCGCCGCCACAATCAAAGGTGAACGACAAAAACTTTCGATTTATGGTCAGCATAATTTGGCTAATAGCAAAGCATTGAAGGAAGATTTTTTTTTTTAAGAACCTGCCCTTATGGCTGAAACTTTGACCTAGCAAAATCTATTGTGTCTCCGGTCTACTTAGCCTAAGAGGTCTACTACCTTCCAATTGAAGGTGAGTATGTCATTAGTAGATAGCCGGCTTTATAAATTCCGCCAACGATCAGAATTCTTTATGAAAGATCCGTCTATGCAGTCAGTACAGGATCCGTCTATGCAGTTCGTATCTGAACAAAGGTTTAGTTTGCTGAGATGATATTTTAGGCCACAATGGCCGGTAAGGAAGCCTACTAGCTTCCTCATATTTTTCCTGTCAAGGTTTAGAATTTCCTTGCAAGAAAACGGTTTTATAAGTCTCTTAGATTGCCTAAGCGCGGGGACAATTTCCCAGTGGGCTAGGCGAAGTTGGTGTTCCCAGTTGTTTAACACAACTGTGGCGGTAGCCCAATTAACACCACAGAAGGGTTTCGGTCCCAAGAGCGCGAAAGCCGAACCGGCCCTAGCCAGCTAATCCGCCGTTTCATGACAGGCCGGGCATCCAACCAAGCTTGACCTTGTTGTGTCTGGCAAGTGATTATAGGGTATCGTAGCAAGACTTTACTGACATAGCTTCCACGAAGTGAGATGCCAATGCGATGTGAATAGATATGTATTTTTGCGGTTTATCCTTGCGCGGATCTCAATAGCTTGGATTATAGCCTGGAACACATGTCCATTGTTACCGAGACTTTAGTATTGGTTCCAAAGACGCCAGCACCCACTCAGAAAGCCATTTTTGATCCGTCAGTAAACTATACCAATCATCCTGGGTTTCACACTATTTCTCCATTAGACCAATCAACACGGTCTAATATTTCTATTTTCTACTTCAAATAGCCTTCCAAAACTGTACTCTCTGGCCCCCTGTACTGTAACCCCATAACGTCGGAGATAGTCCGAACTTGGAATTGATTGAAGTATTTTCAGATGACCCACAAGATTACCTGGCTCATACGACTTTCCAACATGGGTCTTATCCATTGATTGGTCGAGTGTTCGATTCCTCTACTACTGATTGCCCTTGCTGTCGAGTCGTAGTTGGTATTATCGAAAGCGTCCTCGATGTCTAGGAAGACACATAGGGCTATTTCCTTGGAACGGTGTGCCTTTTTTATCTGTTTTACTGGATAGTGAAGGGCACCCTCCGTAGATTTGCAAATTAACTCGGAAAATAATAGAGAACGCGATTGGAATTTTAGAAGAAAAATATGCTTGCCTAAAACACTTGAGAGTGCAATCACAAATGCTCCATAATTTTAACAAACATGTCACGAAAAAAAGAAACAGATTACAACTTTGAACTCTCAACAACGGAAGAAAATAAAGACACGGGATACCAAAATGATGAAACCTTTGAAAACTCGGATGGACAAAATGTATTGCCATATTTTTTAAACTATTTTTCGTTAAATAAAAAAATAACAAAACAAACATAGTACCTACGTTTACATTTTTCTTTTTTTCTTTGCCCTTTTTCTTTTTTTACATCTTATGAAATTCAATTATATTCACACTATCATTTTCTTTGTGCTCAATACTGTGATGGCTTTTGTCAATGTCTGCGGTAAAAAGACTTGGTAATAAGCCCAAATCTTTTTCTTTTTCCAAAGAATCTAACTGAAGATTATAAATCTCCAGCTCCAACCTTATTTTCCTTAAAGAAAGAATTGCATCTCCGTCTTCAGTTTGATGGTGTGTTTTTCTTTTTCTGCACGGTTTCGGTGCTTCAGTTTGTGGTCTACAAAATATAAGAGCAGCAAGATTTAAAAATATTCAAGTAATTTCATATCTTACGTTTCCTCATTTTCAACAAAACCCACATTTGATTGCTCTAACGAATCATCTTCTAACCGAGATTGCTCTTCAGCAATACCTTCGATAGTAAACGAATCTTTCCCTATGATATCAATGATGATATTATCGAAATCCGCTACGCTGTTATCAATTTTGGCCTGAAATATAATAAGAGTTTTAATGAAAATAAGTGTCACGTAAAAATACTTTTGACTTACCACTTGTCATAAAAAGTTTCATAAACTTTTTTTCCACTCCGTTATGTTGGCATTATGGGTCACTGTATTTGAAAATATACCGAACAATACTTCTTTTTTATAGCGAATTAAACCAACAACGAAAATTTTGTTTTGCGAATTCAAAGCTATGACTCGTCAGACTCTTTCAAATTTATGAGAAAAAATTGTAGTTTACAAGTCTGCCAAATAATACAATTTTAATTCCCCTTTGTTACAAATTTATTGGAAGTATGTTTGCAGTTTGTGAAGCAGAAAATAGGTTTAGGTGAAATAGGCCAAAGGTCCTTACTATGACGATCAACGAAGTGCAATCGCACCGATGATCATTGACCATATTGAAACAAATTAAACCTTATGACCTCCGTTGACACCAAATAACCTGAAGATGCATTTTAGTTTTGTGAGTAATACAAATCTTGTATTATGTTTTCTTTTCTCTCCCCGGAAATAATTGCTAAGGATAAATATCTGTGCAACTTGCGTGCGGGCAAAACTATCTTATGAAAATCAACGATCCTCTACAACACAATCCACCAATTTAACCAAACAAAACGTGGGCTGATAGTAATTTTAAGCAAGCAGAAATAAATGTATTTACTGAATATGTTTTTCAACCCAATGAAAGGCAAAGTTAAGTAATATGCCCAGAAATCCAATGGTAGCCGTAAGGGTTATACAAATACAAGATCATCATTTTATTATAGGCCAACACATAATCACCGCCATTATCTAAGAAAATAAAATGATGTGAATGACATGAAAAACTATTTTCCCTTGACAACAATGCCTTATCTCACAGGTAATTATTGCAAACACAACAAAAGGTCGGCTTTTCGGCTAGAGATAAATTAAAACTGGTGTTTTCCAAGAAAGTATACTATAGTATACTAACCAGCTCACGTTTTTCAGAATTGTATGTACCTATATATGTATGTATGTATGTATATTAAACTGGACTAAGAAATAAGAAATAAATTTAAATATCGTAAAATCTATACTAAATTCACTATTAACAAAATTCAATATATTCCGATTGCAGTTAATAGGATACATTTTCCTTATTCAAAAATGCCTTATTCCTTATTACACTGCGTCTCATTCGTTTAAATCCACAATTTTTTTTGATAAACTTTGTACGATTTCATTAAGGATAATATGAGGATAAAGGTAGATGGGTGTTGTAGTAATAGGGTAGACTCTTATTGGTATCAACTTGGCGCTGCCCAGTGTTGTAACTGTTACTACACACCAATTGTGCTTATTTTACCTCCTCGTAACCACTGGGTAGCCACTGGGTACTGGTTGTTGTCCACCCGGACTCAACTTGCTCAACTTATAAGCGCGACTGTTGACCAGAAGAAAAAATTGCAGCACTATAAACACGACAGCGGAAGAATTCCCTAGATGGAATCAACTGTGGCGTCTATAACTTCCGGATCGGGCTACTTCAACATATTTGGAGCTGAGGCCGATAAGGATTTCCAGGAATCGGTTGGGGTCTTGGAAAAGAGATGGTGGCGGATGAGACCTACAGGGGCCAACGGCAGTGCTCACATCCCCGAAGTAGGTTACCGACATCGGTTATACCGGCCCCTCGTCCTAGGGGTTTTTCTTTTACAATGGACCTGGTCCTCCAGATTGGGGGTTGTGCGCCGGGGTAACTGCCCTGCCATGGAAAAAATTATGAGTTACGAAGCAACAACAAGCTTCGGAGACGGACGGATTTACTGATGACGAACTAAACAAACGAAATAAAGACAACGATCTTCGGATTTGCACGTGGAATGTTAGGTCCCTTAACAGACTACGTGCAGCCGAACAATTAGCGGAGGCCCTCAATTGCTGCAAAGCAGATATAACCGCCATCCAAAAAGTGCGGTGGGATGGGTCGGGCAAAAAGACAATGGAAAAATGCGATGTATACTACGGCGATTGCTACCGACAACAAAAGCAGCGCTTATTTGGATGTGGATTTGTCGTTGGAGGCAGACTTAGGCAAGAAGTCTTAGGCTTCAGGTATATGAGTGAACGCCTTACGACAATCCGAATTAAGGCTATATTCACCAACATTAGCCTGATATGCGCGCATGCCCCCACAGAGGAGAAAGACGACGACACCAAAAACAGGTTCTACGCGCTCTTGGAAAAGAAATACGAGCAGTGCCCTAGCTATGACATTAAGATTGTCCTAGGCGATTTTAACGCAAAGCTAGGAAGAGAGGGCATCTTTGGTAGTACTGTCGAAAAGAACAGCCTACACGACACCACCTCCGATAACGGATTTAGGCTGGTCGACTTTCCTACGGGGCGGAACGTTGCCATAGCTAAGAAGTACGCGGTTCCCACATGTCGATATCCACAAAGGAACATGGAGACCTCCTGATCAATCAACCGTCAACCAGCTTGACCACATTGCGATCGACGCAAGGCACTCCTGCAGTATTATGGATGTCCGAACGTTCCGAGGGGCCAACATTGACTCGGACCACTACCTTGTTGTAGCCAAGGTACGACTGCGGATATCCCGAACACCGCCAAGACAAGGAGATACTGTGAGAAAGTTTGACGTCGGACGACTGCAATCGCAAGAGATCATTTTCTTCTTTTTCTTTTACGATCGGGTCTTTCTCAATCTCTCACAGTTACAGTTGGTAACTAACCTTTTCTTTTTAAAATTTGACTTTTGACCGGCTAGTTCTCAGTAATCGACGTATGCGCTCCGCTAAATGAGGCACGCCGAAATTAGCGGCTTAGTTTTTCAAAGCAGCATACCTTATGGGGCAGGAAATGTTATAAGGTTGCCTTTTATCATGAAAAAAGTAAAATTTTGATGGACCCGACAGCTAAAGGGTTTTGCAATAGGGACGCTACAAAAGTAGAGCGACAGGGACAGCAAACGACGCCATATTTTTCTTGCGGTTTTTTGACTTTTCTCTTCAGTAAGGTTTGCCACTTCATGATGGAAAGATATACGAGCCAACAACGAGTCGAAATTATTAAAATTTACTACCGAAATTCGGAGTCAGTGGCCTCAACGTTAAGAGCGCTACGTCCAATTTATGGTCGTCATAATCGTCCTAGCAGATCAACAATTGCGCGTCTATTGGAAAAATTTGAATCCACAGGCACAGTACAAAATGTTCCCGTGCCAGTGAGACAAAGAAGTGCCCGTAGTGTCGAGAATATTGCTGCCGCTGAGGCTTCAGTTGCAGAAAGCCCAAATGTGTCTCTCACACGTCGTTCTCAAGCGTTGGGCATCTCTGTAAAGTCGTTGTGGCGAATTTTGCGAAAAGATCTTGGCCTACATCCTTACAAGATTAAATTGACGCAAGAACTTAAGCCGCTTGACCACCAGAAGCGTCGTATGTTCGTGAATTGGGCTGAGCAACAACTTGAAAATGATTCGGATTTTCATCGAAAAATCATCTTCAGCGATGAGGCTCATTTCTGGCTGGATGGCTTCGTCAATAAACAAAATATGCGGTATTGGTCAGGCAGCAATCCACACATACTCCATGAGTCATCATTGCATCCCGAAAAAATTACGGTTTGGTGTGGTTTATGGGCCGGCGGCGTCATTGGGCCGTACTTCTTCCGTGATGATCAAGACCGGCACGTTACTGTGAATGGGGATCGCTACCGTTCAATGATAACCGAATATTTTTGGCCCCAATTGGATGATATGGACTTGGAGGATATGTGGTTCCAACAGGACGGCGCCACAAGCCACACAACGAATGTCACAATCAATTTATTGGAAACCAAGTTTGGAGAACGTGTTATCTCACGAAATGGTCCAGTCGCTTGGCCGCCTCGGTCGTGCGATTTGACGCCGTTAGACTATTTCCTGTGGGGCTACGTCAAGTCTATGGTCTATGCCAACAAGCCAGCGACGATTGATGAACTTCGTACGAATATCGAACGTGAAATTGCAGCAGTATCGGCCGATTTATGCTTGATAAATTGGGTTCAGCGTCTGGACTTCTGCAAGCGTGCCCGTGGTGGCCATGTAAAAGAAATCGAGTTCCATACATAATGGCATCGAACGTACTTTTACAGGAATAAAGAATTTCATTGATATCTAAAACCGTTTTTGTTTTATTTAAAAAAACTTTTGTAGCGCTCTTATTGCAAAACCCTCTATAACTTCTATTTTAATTATTTGAGAAGAGATAAAGTAACATTGGATAGAAGACACAGCAAAAGAGGCGGTGTAATGGTATGAGGAGGAATATAATTTTTCTATACAAAGGAACTCAATTTTCAAAGCTCACGAATGAACGCAGCAACCTAGAATTGCGTACTGGAGCGAATTGTTAGTGGAGACCGATGGACTTTTCCAACAGGACAATCGTCCCATACACACCGCAAGGTTAACCAAAGCCTGGACTCAGGTCAATATGTAGAACTTTTGCCATGGCAGGCATACTCACCTGACTTGAACATTATGAAAAATGTTTGGGATGGCTATCACGGAAAACGTAATTGAATTAAGACGTAATTGAAGGTATAAAGTCATCTTGGATAGATATTTCACTGCACTGTGACCATCGTCCGTATAGGCTCGAATTTTCTCTTCATTTAGGCAATTTGCTTTTGGCATAACTCTGTTATTGATGAGCAAATGTCTTGATCTGTTAAATATGTAACTTTTTGTATCTTTTTATTCATATTTTTAGGTGCTACTAGATAGTTTTTTTAATGTGTGTAAAGTAAGACAAAAAATGGGATTGTTAAGGACCAAATTGATCAAAGAGCCATAAAACTAACCATTTTTTTACGTGGAATCAAAATTCTCTCTGGAACTTAATCCATATTACCATATTACCATATTACCATCAATGAATTCTCTAATATGGTTTATCCTAACTACACAAAATTAGGGAGAAATCGTACAAAGTTTATCAAAAAAATTGTGGATTTAAACGAATGAGAGGCAGTGTATGTATTTAGGAATGTACTTGGACCCTAAACTACGTAATAAAGAAAAGACAACAAATTAACGTTAAATCGAGAAAACTGTGTTGATTCATTTGTATATAAGATCTGTTTGGTCAATGCATAACAAACTTTAAGGGGTGTTTTTTTGAAACCTAGTTCGTTCATTTAGACGATTCCCAGCCAGCCAAACCCAGTCAGTTTTTTTATACCGTGAAGTTGGTACGTATGATTTCATTCCTATGACATCGGCTATCAAACTGTCAAAGTATTCGGCATTAAACAAAATTGTTTTTTTTTTGATTTGTTGTGAAAACCATAATAACACACGGCATCCATCAATGGGGATGTGCTATTAAGAATACCATACCTACTGGTAGAAGTAATTTTACGCTTCCAAAACAGAGTCGTAGGATTTATTATCAATGCTTCATTGTATACGGAAAACTCCCACTTACATATGTATGTACATTGCAACTTTAGATTATTTTAAGTACTAAAACAGTAGACAACATATGTACATATACTATATGTATTTATCAGAAAGCAGTAACGCTTTGCGATGTGAATGGTGTTACTCGAATTGAAGGGAGTTAATGCTCAAAACACATGTGCGGAATTTATGCATGCAGGACTGCGTCCAAATCTGCACTTGAAGCACATGTGCAAAATTTTCTTTGACATGCATCAAATCAGCTTTCAGCAAACTGCTGAAATATAGCAGCATTTCAGCAGTTAACAGTTGATTTGTTTTAAAAAAATTTTTGCCACGAAACTGATCTTAAATGAAAATTTAAAAATATAATCAATTTATTGTAAAGAAATTTCATGAACTTGGTTAATATTTACCCTATCTTCGAATTGCAAAACGCAACAATAAATAAATAGACAAGTAAACAAACATCGGACATTCATACCAAATATCAAGAAGAAACATCCGATAGTTCAATATAAACGCATATTTGCTTAATGTAAAATATATATTTTGTAATAAAATATGTAACAAATGAAAACTCTTCGACAGTGTAATGAATTGTTGTCAATTTTATAACACTTAAATTAGAAATAAAATTCTACTAGCCCACTGGTCGTCGTGGGTCGGTGGTTAGTGCGTTGGACTGCTGACCGAGCGGCGTGGGTTCAAGCCCCAGCCAGGAAAACACCAAAAATTTTTCGCGGCACCACCTCTCGTCGGGGAATGACAAGCCTCCGGGAGTATAATCTGTCATGAAAAAGCTTCTCACCTCGCCGTTCGGAGTCGGCAATAAATTGTAGGTCCCTTCCATTCGTGCAAACAATACAACACGCACAACATGAATGGTTGCGAGAAGCTAGGCCTTGGCTCATTCCGAGCTGTCGCGCCAGCTATTTATTTATTTTATTTAGCCCACTACCAGCTTATTAAAATAGGACAAATCAATTTAACAGTTCAAATTGAGGTGAAAAATGTCCTCTTGAAATGCAGGTCCGTAAAAGATTCCAAAGGAAACAGTTAGCATGCAAATAAATATCCATAATACTTACATATCTGAAACTGCTAAGAAAAACGTTCAAGAATGTAAATTCCAATAACACCAATATTTAGTGTTTAAAATTCAAAGAACTCAACATTCAACCCCTAACAACCCGTCATTTAAATACTTGGTTTATTTTTTTTTATTTTCAAATGTCATGATTATGAAGATATTCTAAACACGTTCGGGTTGTCTTGATAAACTCAATATTGCAAGAGTAATTTGATCTTCTTGTATTGCCATTATACCTATTAGGTGTGTCGCCTCCTTACGGAATTCCTCAATAATATAAGGAACGTGTATTCAGAATTTGTCAATTGATTTACCGTACGTGCTTTCAGATGCGAGTAGTTACTATCACGCACGTCGACGAGACGACAAATATATTTTCGAAAATATTTAAATTAAAAAAATATCAATTTGTGAGTTATGAAATAACTGGAATGGAAGTTTTAAAATTATAAATTATTACTGGGTGGTGTAAGTCAAATGAGTTACATGCATATACATATATATAGGAATATTTAAATTTTTAGATGGAAGGACATCCAAAAATCTTGTTTAACCGATTTATAAGAGTATTCCCCATGAAAATGACGCAAGTTTTGTAATTGCACTGAATGCTGTCAAATTGAACTTGCCAAATTGCCAAACATGTTTTATCTTTAAGTTAAATTCTCGTGTATCTGGTGAATTGTTTTTTTTTAGTAAATTTAAAAGCAAAATGGCCGTGAACAATTGTAACTTATAAAATAATTTTAATATCCCGCCAAAATGTATACGCAGGGACAGTGAGAACCAACAATTTGAACTTGATCTAACTGATCATTGTATTCCCATTTCCTAATTATTGAGTGCCAGGAAACTATCTATAAATCTAATCGTCTCCACGTTCCTTGCCTTTGAAATATTTGTGCCTTGGTATCCAGGCAACAGTGTCTTTAGTCAGATCTTCGACGCAATCGCGACAGACAGATTTGGTCCTACTGTGGTACGCGCACCACTTGCAAAACTTTTCAAGAATCCAGAACTTCGAAATTATTGTTTGTGCCACAAATCTGTTAGATTTGTAAAACCCAGGACTTTGATCCTAATAACATTTTTAACAGTTCTGTGAAATACTACCGATCTGTACTACACGTGGTAAACGAAGTGAAGATTAAAGGACCGCTGCTTTACACTGTATGCTTTAAGCACTTTAATTGCTGTTTGGGAATGCGAAAGGATGTAGTGCGTCTATCTGTGCATTTTCAAACGCATATTTCTACGGCGCACACTTCCTTATGGACTCATCAACGCTAGAATGTCCAAAGAATTGTTATCAGTATTATAGACAATTCTTGAAACCGCTTCTTTCATTTGACAGGTTCTTAATCAGCGAGTAGAAAAGCTCTTCATTTTAATGGCGACTGTATTTACTTTAATTCTTTCTTTAGGTGAGGTCTACTGATTTTTTTAACAACATTGATTACTTTAAAAAAAAAAAATTATGGGACACCCTGTATATTGCTTAAAATATTTAATAAAAATAAACTATTGTCTCTTGTCTTTTTAATATATATAATTCTTCTGTACGTGTGCATGTAATGCAACTCCTCCTAAACGTCTGGACCGATTTAAATGAAATTTTGTGTGTGTGTTTGAGTGAGTCCCTGAATGGTTTAGATTCACTAAACAATATTTTTCCATGAATAATTGACCCTTAAAACCTTCAAAAATGTTAATAAATAACTGACCTGCTGAGAATAATTCATATTTATAAAGGTGGCCCTGATGTCACTTATATTTCAATTTGATTTCAATGCTCATGGTAGTGTGAGATTCTTACTCACTAAAAACACCTCCCCTTTTCGTGTTGACTACGGCTAAGTACAAAAAAGCCTTATCAAGGCTGCGGCATCGGCGAAGGTTAAGGTGGAGTTCCAGAATTAACGAAATTCTCCGAACAATTGCTCAACATTGGCAATGGGAAAATTCTATTGCATGAAAATACACAATGTATAAAATTGCCAGACAATTTTTGCAACATGGTAGCCACGAAAAATGATTTGATTGAAAGCATATTCGCAAATTTGTGCGCTAATTACAGAAATCATACGTGGCTACTTGAACGAGCTATTTTGGCCGCAAAAAATATCGATGTTGACGCTATTAATTCGCTATTAATTAATTTCAAAATACAACAGTCCTTGCTTGGCAATGAGATGTCGTTCAAGTCGATCGACACTGTTGTCGATCCTGATGAAGCAGTCATCTATCTTATTGAATTCTTGAATTCACTGGATTTACCGGGAATGCCACCACATAACCTGATTTTAAAAATTGGTTTACCATTTAGCTTCGGAATTTAAATGCACCTAAGCTACGCAACGGCACGTGGTTGGTCATAACAGAAATGCACCTAAGCTACGCAATGGCACGCGGTTGGTCATAACAGAAATCATGGGCAATGTTCTTAAAGCTACCATTTTAAATGGCAAGTTTCAAGGTGAAGTTGTTCTCCTGCCACGGATCCCAATGATCCCTTCAGACTCGCCCATCCCATTTAGACGCCTCCAATTTCCAATTCGTTTGGCATTTGCAATGACTATTAATAAGTCACAAGGCCAAACAATGTCCATTTGTGTGTTAGATCTTGAAAATTCGTGCTTTTCACATGGCCAATTATATGTTGCGTGTTCTCGCGTAGGCAAACCATCAAGTTTATTCATTTATACACCACAGAGATTGATAAAAAACATTGTTCATCAACTCGCATTAAGATAAGATTAGTATTAAAATTTAACATTTATTTCAATACTTTAATTTTTTAACATTAATAAAAATAAGACTGTCACGAAAATGATTTGAGTATTTTCTTAGTTTGCTATTATTTAAACAAAATGAAAATCAAGATTAAAATGCCAAACTCAATAGCAAATGTCACTTAATATATCGAAAGTTAGCATATCGATAAAACGTGTCGTAACGGACAGGACAAAGTCTGTCGGGTCCGCTAGTATATGATGTATTAAGTAAATAAGGGCTTATTGATAGAAAGTACAGTACATCTTCTCTTGCTTTCATGTTACAGATATTGCAGAAAATTGGTAGTTCTGGTCGGTAGGTAGTTCAAATAAACTAACTTTCCTCTCTTTTTAAAACTAGTACTTATTTTATCTGTTGTGAAGCAGTTGGTTAAGTGTGTTCTTTCTATAAGCTAGTATTTCATTTTTATATATATTAAGAAGACTGAGCTTCTTTGACATATTTTTAGTATACAGTTTCTAGGCAACTCATGCTACTAATATAATAAAGAGGAAAACTTTGTTTGTTTGCTCCTGATGGTTTCACGATTCACGTAAATACTATACTTTACTGATTGTGATAAGCTATATAGTATGTATGTATATATGTATATATGTTGTATAATTATTGAGATATTGAGGTGTTTAAGTTTAGCCACTAATAGAATACGCTACTGAAGCCAGCGACACATTGGTTTGTGTTCGTATTTTGTTTTTGTTTTTCCCAGTTGTATTTTAATTTTTTTTATTTATTTATCAAATCAACACCTTGCACTGTGGGTATTGGACTTCGCCAGGGGTGCGTTTCGTCACCTCTTCTTTTCATTATGTATATGGATTTTATGTTACAGTCCAGCCATGGCGGGGAACGGTTCGAATTGGTAGACTTAAGGATAAGCACTCAATGCACACTGAAGCTTAAGTATTTCGGGGTCCTATTAACGAGTGATGGAAGAAGCAATATTGAGTTATCTTATAGGATGGTCAAGAGATTTAGTAATGACCGCAAGAACAAGATCACGGATAAAAGCAGCTGAAACGAGATTTCTTCATTGTATTGCTGGGATCAATGAGGCAAAACAAAATATATGCTGGATAGCTATAACTTCGAAGTAGTAAGGGACTTCGTATACCTCGACTCCGCTATCACATCCGACAAAAATACCAGCGCAAAAATCAAGCAGAGAATAACTCTCGCCAATCGCTGCTTCTTCAAGCTAAGAAGGCAATTGAGAAGTTAGGCCTTATTCCGAAAAACTAAGGAGACTCTATATAAGACCTTGATCATCCCAGTCCTGCTTTATGGACGAGAGAAAAATTCTTCGTAAGATATTCGGTCTCGTTTGCGTTGACGGGTTCTGGAGGAGAAGATTCAACGATGAGCTTTACGAGTTGTACAGCGACATCGCCTTAGTCAAGAAGATACGAATCCATGGCTGGGTCATGTAGAGCGGATGGACTCCAATGCTCCGGCCCGGAAAATCTTCGAATTTACACCCGAGGGACGGCGCAGTAGAGGCAGACTGCGACTCAGGTGGCGCACGCAAGTGGAAAGGGATCTTAAATATTTCTAATTCTAATTATTGCGATTAGCACTGGCCAGTAGAGACTGCTGCCAAGTAAGGTATTCCCTTCAACACCTGCAGCTGTAGTCGTAACAACACACACATGTTTTTATTTGATTATTTGCAGATCTTTGCAAACAGAATTTTGAAAACCAGAAATTTCAAACGGAAAAAGATTCTGCTTTTCAAAATTCTGTTTTCAAAGATCTGCAAATAATCAAATAAAAATCATTATTTTTCTTTTTCATAATAATCCAATCAAAAAAATTCGACTGGGGAGCCAGTCCTATACTTCCCACCTCATATTATGCTATATCAAAAACAGTGATATTGTTATTTATTTAATAATTAAAGAAAACATGCATAGAGAGCGGAAAATTCGAAGACACACTGTTTAATATTGTTCCACAAAGAGTTGTTGCGCGAACTCGAAAAAAAAAAAAAACGTTTCTTAAATTTCCTCAGCATCCGCTAGACCGATTGTGCTCAGCTCTAAGTTTTACGCTGACAAATAAAACAAAAAAAACCGCATGGTCCTACGTTGTTTCGTTCCCCAGATATCGTAGGAGGAAAATATTGTCACACACACACACACACACACGCTAACACACACACAGACAGACATCATTCCGAAAATGGGTGCAAACGGTTTCTAGTATATAGTAATGTCAAGCCCTGTTCATATCTCGAAACATTTTGATCGGACCGGTTACAATACTTCCCTTACCAAGGTGGGAAGTAAAAATTCGACTGGAGAGCCAGTGCTATACTTCCCACCACACACATAACGATCGAGTTGAATTTATATGATTTATTTTTATTTTTGTTTTTGCATAAAATAATTGGATAACCAATTTATTGTCAAAGAAAACATTTCTTCAATTTTTCAAGCAATTGTTCGACAAAGAGTTGTTGCGCGAACTTGATAAAAAAAATGTCTTCAATTTCCTCAGCATCCGCTAGGCTCTAAGTTTTACGCTGATAAATAAAACAAAAAAACCGCATGGTCCTACATTGTTTCGTTCTTCACATATCGAAGGCGGAAAATATGATGACACACGGACACATACGCGCACACACACACAGACAACATTTCGAAAATGGGTGCAAACGATTTCTAGTGTATAGTAATGTTGATAGCGATCAACTGATCAACGATCATTCTGCCATCGACCGTGCGGCAGGCTGATCGTGGTGGCATGTATGAGGATTTAGCGAAAGTTACAAAAAAGAAAACCTTTGTAAAACAGTGGTTTGGTTTGCATTTCAGTGGCAATTTCTCTCACTGAGTGCCCTACTGCAGTTGCAGTGCCCTAAAAACATTTACAGGCATCAGTGTTTGAAAAAAAGCTTTCCCAGACCTTATGTCTGTACTGACAATATTTGTGGGACAGAGTATAGTCACTTTAATACTATATTGGGGTGCGTAGGCTCGCTTTGCCCGCTACAAAAAAAATTAAACATGGCTGTGTTTCGGAGAAAGTTTTGTGAGCTCTGATCATTGTATACTATTAGGGATTGAACGACGTAGCTTTCAATCAAAAATAAAGTCTGTTTTCATTTAAAATATGGTTGCATATTTCCAGGCAAAACTGGAACTGCAAGAAGCTGCATTTTGTATGACAACTTTGAAGGCCTACAGCTTCGAAACTGGACGAGTCCAGCATGAACGTATGCATATCGAAATTCTTAGATAAAAGCGCTTTTGTCACACACAAAAAATGCATCAAAACCGGTGTTGGTCCCCCTTTTCTAAATAATTACTAATTATTTTAAGATCGATAGAGCAAAATAAGACGAAACTTACGAAACTTACGAAACTTTTCAACGGACTGATCCCATACTAATCCTTTGCACAAAATTGCCTGTTCACGTTTGATCATAATTTTTAAAATTAATGAAGAACAGTTTCCAGACCCCTTCAAAAATAATGAACACAAAACTGTTAGCAAAACATCTTCTGTCCTTCAGTTTAATATATTATCTTCTATTTACCCCCTTCGGGTAGGGGTTAGAATATACCCGAGGTAGGCATGCCTGTCGTAAGAGGCGACTAAAATCCACCCTCCGTATACCGAGGTTAAAGAAGTATACAATTATGCAATGAACAAAACAAAGATATTTAATACCCCAGGTGGCACTCCAGGTTTACTGGAAAATCCACCCTCTTCGGAGGTCGGCTCTATGGATTCTGGGGAGAGCCATTTATTGCAATTATGCAACCCCTTCACAAAAAGTGCAAGGGTATCTCGATCGCCACCACCAAGATCGAATGTCTCCGGGAAAAGAAGTCCGCCGGAAGCGCTAGCGCGTGAAAAACAGGACTCAGCGAAATCCAAAAGCTTCGAGGAGGAAAACAACGAACTCCGTAAGAAGCTTAACGAAATGGAGTTACTCTACCAAGAGCTTAGGAAAGAGGTAGATTTACTTCGGGAAGAAAACAAGGCTCTGAGGAACCTAAACCCTCCAAAAGAACGTGAAAGTAGTTCGTCTCGCTCACCTGTTCGTGAATATCACACGGACGAAGAAGAGCTAACGCGGGAAACGGCTTGGGTTTCAAAAAAAAGACCCAGCAAGAAACGAAGGGCCGGTTCTTCACCCGAAATCGAGCCACAAAAAGAAAACAAGCGCCTGCAAGAGACGAAAAAATTAAGTCCCCCGCCTCCAATAAACGTAATCGGGATTACGGACTATAATAAGCTGTATTGCCTCCTTAAAGGAACGTTGGCTTCGAAATATAAGGTCACCTCACTTCGCAATAACGTGTGGAAAGTAAGCGTCGATGACTCGGACGATTACCGAGCATTTTCGCGGAAACTTAATTCCGAGAAAATTCAGTGGTATACATATGAAAATAAGTCGGAAAGACCATTGCGCGTTATAGCAAGAGGACTCCATCCTTCGTGCACTAAAGAAGACGTTATGGACGATCTTCAAGCGAAAGGCTTTAAAATTCTTGACGCTGTAAATATTATCAAGAAGGAAAAGCAAAAAACGGAAGAAGATCAGGAAATTCTTGTTAAGCGTGGTCTTCCGCTTTTTATGCTCAGTTTCGATAAAACCGAGAATATAAAGGAAATTTACAGTATTAAAACGATTTTAAATATTGTGATCAAAATCGAACCGATGCGTAAAAGCACAAGATCAATCCCTCAGTGCAAACGATGTCAAGGTTTCAACCACACACAGGCATACTGCAAAAAAGAACCACGATGCGTGAAATGTGCCGGTAAACATCTCTCGAATGAGTGCCATTTAAATAAGCAAACCGCAGCGACTTGCACAAATTGTAAGGGGAAGCACCCAGCGAACTATCGAGGCTGCGAAGTAGCCAAAGAGCTACAAAAAAGGCGCGATACGCTTAAAAAGAACATGCGTCCACAACCTAAACCGAATAAAAATAAACCGGAAAAGTTACTAGAAAATGAAAGCAAGCCCGCAAAGGAGAAAACGGAAAAAGTCCAGGATAAACCGCCATCTGCTGATACGCAAACGTACGCGCAAGCCGCATCGCAAGCAAATAAGCAAAATAGGCCTGCGCTAGATCCAATGCAACAAGTTTTCTCTATAATTCTCACAAAACTCGAGGAGCAAAGCAAGACAAATAAGCTCATATTCGAAAAACTTAACAACCTCGAGCATAATGCTCGCAAGCCACGGACAAAATTATGAACATGAACCAGTTACTTAAAATTTTAACATGGAACGCAAACGGCCTTCTGCAAAGAATCGACGAACTGGAAGTATTACTACGCAAACAGAACATTGACATATGCTTGATTTCTGAAACCCATCTGACAAAGGAATCTCGGGTTAAAATTAGAGGATACTATGCTTATCATGCATACCACCCATCCGAAAGGGCTAGGGGCGGATCGTCGCTCTTAATTAAAGACTGTATTGAGCACTCTTTGAATTCACCGATAGAACTCGATGCAATGCAAATAACTTCAGTTCGAGTAAAAACTAAAAATATGTATTACAACATCGCGTCCATTTATTGTCCTCCGCGATACACGCTAGAAAAGAATGACTTGATACGTCTATTTGAGTCACTTGGACCGAAATTTGTTATTGGTGGCGATTTTAATGCTAAACACACCTTTTGGGGTTCGAGATGCATTTCACCTAAAGGCAGACTTCTCTACGAAACCGGCATGCAATTTGCTGTTGACTTCTTTTCGACGGGGAAACCGACTTATTGGCCCTCCGACATAGCAAAAACGCCTGACCTCATAGACTTCTTTATTGGAAAAGGGGTAGTGAAAAACTTAACGAACATCGAGGAATGCTTTGATCTCTCCTCAGATCATTCACCAGTCATATTGACAATAAGCGAACGCCTAATGAGAAAAGAAGGAGCGCCCAGATTAACTAGCAACAAAACTAACTGGGACGGCTTTAGGAAAGCTTGTGAAGAAAATATTGCCCTGAATGTGTCGCTTAGAACACCGTGCGAAATAGAGGATGAAGTCGGCAGATTTATTGAAGTCTTACAAAGCGCCGCGTGGAACAACACTCCATATAAAAGAAAAGTAGTCGGAAATAGCGAAATTAAATATCCGCCGGAAATAAAAGAACTGATGCTGGCAAAGAGGAGAGCACGCAAAAGATGGCAACAGTCTCGCGCTCCCCAGCACAAAACCCATTCGAACTTCCTATGCAATAAGCTCAAAAAAGCGATACGGGATTTTAAAGATCGCGAGATTTCTACATATCTCGAAGGCTTGTCTGCTGAAAAAAGTTCGAATTACTCTCTTTGGAAAGCTATGAAAGGTATCAAAAAACCCCAAATACAATCGCTACCAATAAGAAAAAGTAATGGCGAGTGGGCAAAAGGCGATAAAGAAAAAGCCGACTTATTTGCTGAGCATCTGGAAGAAACGTTTAAGCCATTTCCCGGGCAAGCATTAATAGAAAATATTAATAATACTATTATGACTCCAGACAACTTTAAAATAAGGAGCGTGTCATTAGCCGAACTTTGCGAGGTAATAAAAAATCTAAAGAATAACAAGGCTCCTGGATATGACCTAATAACCGGACAGGTCCTCAAGGAGTTGCCAAATAAAGCGTTAATAAAACTCCTTTACCTTATAAATGCTTCGCTAAGACTATTATACGTTCCAAGGCAATGGAAAGTCGCCGAAGTTATAATGGTTTCAAAACCGGGAAAACCGCCAAACGACAAAAAGTCGTACAGACCGATATCGCTCCTGCCGATAATATCAAAGGTTTTTGAAAAACTCTTATTGAAACGGTTAAAACCGGTAATTGAAGAAAGACGTTTGATTCCTGATCATCAATTCGGGTTCAGAATCAAGCATTCCACAATTGACCAGGTTTATAGAATAACCAACGAAATTGAAAAGGCCATAGAAGAGAAAAAGATATGTTCTAGCGCTTTTCTTGACGTTTCTCAAGCCTTCGATAAGGTGTGGCACGAAGGCTTGAACTATAAACTAAGACAGGTACTTCCGGAAGAGTTGTACAAAATCTTAGAGTCGTACTTGGAGAACAGACTTTTCCGTGTCAAGCATGGAGCCGAATACTCGGAATTCAAGGAAATCGCTGCCGGAGTTCCACAAGGAAGTGTTCTTGGTCCAGTCTTGTTCTTGCTCTATACTCGCGATATACCCCAAGAAGAAGGCACCGTTGTTGCTACATTCGCGGACGATACGGCTATTCTGGCAACAGAAAATTCAGTCGAGTCAGCAACTGTGAAGCTTCAACGAGCTTTGGATACAATTTGCGAGTGGACAAAGGTTTGGCGCATTGTTCTCAACGAAACCAAATCTACGCATGTTAACTTTACTAACAAGAAAATTAACAACTCACCCGTTTTCATTAACTCGGTACAAATACCGTATGCAAACGAAGCAAAATATCTAGGAATGACACTAGATGCGAAACTCAAATGGAAGCCGCACGTTAAAAAGAAACGCGACGAGCTCGAAATTAGATTTAGAGAAATGTATTGGCTGCTTGGAAGATATTCCAAATTAAGCATGTATAACAAATTGCTCTTATATAAGCAAGTCTTAAAACCTGTATGGACGTATGGTATAGAACTTTGGGGTTGTACCAAAACCAGCAATAGAAATATTTTACAAACCTTTCAAAATAAGGTGCTCAGAACAATCGTTAATGCGCCGTGGTACATTAGAAACGACGATATCCACAGAGACCTCGGTGTAGCTACCGTCGAAGATGAAATAACAAATTTTGCTCGCAAACTCCGTGTTCGCCTTCATGGACATTGCAATAACGCCGTACTCCAAATTCTGGACGTGACAAACCTTGTGCGCCGACTACAAAGAACGAAACCGTTCGATTTAGCGCAATAAGGAATAGCCGCATATAATGACGGTATTAGTAGGTGCTTTCACTGGAAAACCACCTGCACAACGCGAATTATTATTATCGAAACTTAAACTACTTGATAAGGCTTTTACGTACTTAGTCGTAGTCAACACGAAAAGGGGAGGTGTTTTTAGTGAGTAAGAATCTCACACTACCATGAGCACGTGCGGTAGATCCTCATGGTGTCTCATGAAAGATTTTCACCTACCCTCGCAAAAAAAAAAAAAAAAAAAAAAAAAATCTTCTATTTTACGTGAAAAGGAAATACATACATATTTGCTGTTGCAACATTCTTTCCTAATGTTATGTTTTGCTGTAGTAATTTTATCGTCCCTTTCCTTCTCTTTTTTTCCGATGAGTATATTTGCTTTTTGAATTTTTACTCAAAACATCTATCGAGTCGATCTTGATTTCTCTATCATTTCTACACATATAGAAACCCAATGCTATAATCATACTCCTAAATTGGGTTTGTGTATTGGATTATACACGGCGTTAACCATAATTTTTGCAAGCAAACAAAATTTATTTCATTGAAAATCCTTAGCAAGTAGACATAATACTGGCATTATTAATACTGGGTAAATTATGTACAGTTTCAGATAAAGACAATTTTGCGCCCAATTTTGTCACTTTGTCAATACAAAGAACTGCGAAAGTCGGTTTGTGTATAGAATTAACGATAATTTCCCAACTGAGAGATATAATGCTCCCATAAATTGGCGAGACAGCCCATGGTGGGCTAACCCACAGACAAAAGAAATATTTTGTTTTCTTGAAATATTTCTCTTGTGTGCTGACATTTAATTTATTTTTCGCCTTCAGGAAATCCGAATAAGGGATTGTGCATTAGCTTTGACAGACGACAACAAGTCTCACAATTATTGTAAATTTTCAATTCTAGATGGCGCTATTAATGAAAAAAAAATTACCGGATTATCCTCTTCACAAACCTTCACGCCAACTTTCATTTTTTATGCTCTTTCTTTCTCACCCAATTTATTTTCCATCAAAGAAAACCATTTTCCACGCGACAGCGACAGACGGGCATCGCCAAAAGCACATCGACACTGGTCGCGTTTAAAATTCTATGTAGGGAAATGGATTTATTTGCAGTCAAACGCATTCAGGTATTAGCTATCAACTACATAGGCGTGTTTTTTGGTAAATCTATTTAAGCTAAGAAAAGTGTGCGCAAAAAAACACCTATCGAATTTAATCAACGCTGTTTGGCACCACTTTGTGTAATGACGTTACGCTTCAGCTATTAATTTTTTCCTTTCCTTTATTTAGAAAAATAGATCGGGTAGATTTAAAGCAATGTAACAAAATAATATTAGATCTTATTTGTTTAATTTTTACCTTTTGTAGTTAGAAGTAAAGCGCCTCTTCGGCAATTTTTTTCTTATAAATGACGGCTGTAATGTCATTTTTAACATTTCGATACCGTTTTCCGATAACAACTGGATGGAAATAGTTTGGTAGCACAGTTTCTATCGCGGCTAAGGAATTAAGGCTGGATAGTTATCCAGATTTCGTAATTCTATACAGGCTTAGTGTAAATAATTGGGTGTCGCGGCGATAGGGGGACGGAAGTCGAATATCTCTTTATTAACTAATCTCTTAACACATTGAAAGCCCAAAATTGATTAAGAAACTAGTTCAATCCAAATTAGAAATAACTACCAAACTTATGTAATTCACTTTTTCTTCTTACATTGAAGTTGTTTTGTTAATTGTAATTGTATGCAAAATAATGAAACGCAATTAACTCTGAGAACGAAATTGTATGAAAGTAACATATGGGTGCATTCGAAAACGTCAAAAACTGTGCAGTATTGCGGCAACACAACAGGCTTTGTGTTAGTGTTGCACTGTTACTTTACTGTTGCTGTTGCCCTGCGTATTTTATTTTGACATTTATGAATAGCTGTGTTGCAAAGCTGTTTTGTGTTGAACAATGTTATGAACAATTTAGAAAATTTGACGATTGGTTGCGTTGCAGTTGCAAAAAAAAACTCTTAACTTGATCAGTACTGTCAACATGTTGCGTTTTTGAACTCGTTGCTTTCTTGTTGCTGCAACACTGTCGCAACACTGCATTATTGAATTCAGCCCTACTTAAAAGTTATAACTGTCTATTGTGACTTTCTGTCTAACGCCCATATTATTCACTTCGATTTAGCTCTAAATCGAGATTTAAGGTGAACACTAAATCGCCGTCGGCCATTTTATCAATTATTGACAAAGTTTTAGGTAGTTAAATCTCCAATTTTAAATCGAGATTCAACTAAATCGAGATTTCATTAAATCGTCGTTCTTGGCGTTTTAACGAATTTAAATCTCGATTTAACTGATTTTGGTATTATTGAGACGGAGTTTTGACTGTTAAATAAAATATTTTCCGGAACTTTAGCTGCTTCTTGGGAGCTTCTTTATCTGATTGATAATTGAAGTAAAAAAGTAATAAAATGGCTCGTCACGGAATCGATCGTAACTCCCTGAAATATACGGGGAACATTTGTTGAATATGGATATGTAGCCAAAAATAGGCCGGTGGAGCCCCAGCACATTGCAACCTAAAAGATCTTTTTTTGTAAAGCAAGTTCTCCTACAACTGAGGAAAATTTTGCCAGTGTCTTTCAAGCAGAGATCCTTACTCTTCGGGAAGTCTGCCGTATGCTGAAAAATTCTTCAACACCCATCTACAATAGTACTTTCTTCAATGACAGCCAAGCCGCTATATCCTCAAAACTGGTAAAGCAATGCCAGGAAGAACTAAACCAACTACGAGTTCAGTGCAGGGTCACCCTCACGTGGGTCCCAGGCCATAGTATAACTGACGGCAACGAGAGAGCTGATGACTTGGCCAAATAGGGATTAGCCCTTAACGACTCACTAGCGGAAGTTGTTAATATAATATGCGAGCCGTTAAGGGCAATATTCAACACCACTTCTTTATGACGCCCAACCAAGTGTAGAACAGGCTTAACAACTGCGTCATATCAAGGAAAGTCTGACCCTGTTACAACAAACAAAAAACAAACGAGCTACTAAGCAGATCAAGCCCAGATATTGCAAGAATCGTAGCCGCTAGGCCACTGGCCAATAGAAGACCACGCAGCCAAGCTATGTATCCTCCACAACAGTTTCTGCCGTAGTTGCAAAGATAATAGCGAAAAAAAATCTCTGCATCATTTCCTGTGTAAACGACAGACATATGCCCAGCTCGTTAAGATGGTAGTTGAGTGCAGAATGTTCTGTGAGAAAGCCCGTGAGGAGCTTAGCTTAGTGCGTTTGCCCGAGCGGCAGGAAAGCGCGGGGGCTCTTGATTGCACTCATATTAAAGTGCAATCCCCTGGCGGGAATTTTATATGTTTGTGAATTTAATAATACTTTTCAAATTGTAATTCAGTTTATTATTTCTGGCAACTGATGCGTTTCCTGTCTATTTTCCTGTCAAATACGTCTATTTTCCTGTCAAATACGCGTCAATCGCTCCAATTGGTCGAATCGTCGATTGAAAATTAAACCGACGAAAACTTTTGTCAATAATAGGACGAGATTTAATAAATTCGAAAATCGATCTAGTGTGCTAAATCTCGATTTAAGTGAAACTCGATTTGGGGGTTAAATCGAGATTTAAATCGAAGTAAATAATATGGCCGTAAGAGGTCGATGTTGGGTGTCCTTTCTGACTTTTTTGACATCAAAAGCCTCGGTGAAGTTTTGACCGACTTTAATGGAGCAAGGTGTATTCTCCATCGTCATCCCGCACAAAAAAATCGATGAAAAGGTGGTGAGTATCGATTTGGAGTTCTTTCCTGAAGCCGCACCGATATGGACCGATCAGGTTGTTGACGAACAGCTTCAGGCGCTCACACTGATGATGGCGCTCAGACTGATGGCTCTGTAGTTGGCGCGGTTCAGAAGGTCTCCTTTCCTGAGGACTAGGCAAACAATGCTGAGGTTCTATTCATTATGCAAACTTGCCTCCAACTATATTTTATAGATGAGTTGCTGTATGCTCCTTACCAAGTCATCGCCTGCGGCTTTGAACAGCTTGCTAGCTAGGCCGTCAGGACCAGTATCTTTGTTGGATTTTAGGTTACATATCGCTATCTTCACTTCGTCCAGGTCGGGTGAACGGAATTGCTGGTCTTCGTCGCCCAAGTTGAATGGTTTATCTGCCTGCCAACGGGATTTGATTCTACTACGATGCTCTCTTGTTCATCCTTGCAGGCTTCGGTTCGGGCTCTGTAGCCTTGCTTTTTCCTCCTGAGAAGCCGGTGTTCCAAAAAAAAAATTTAATATTATTATTGCGATACGTTATAATTCAGGTTATATGTATAACTCCAGAACTGCAATTGTTGATTACGCTACATTTCTTGGTATCAGAAAACATGCAAATCGGTCTAGGAGATGTGGTGTATTGCTCGCACGCGATGGTGGACAACATTCTATTAAAGGTGTGTCTGTGCATGGCAATCACTCATAATTTGCAAATGTTGTGCGTATCTCCGCAACTAACATTCAAACGTGCAAAACTGAATAATTTTAGTTATGAATTATTTTTAATTTGTTATTTGTCATATTCATTTAAATTAAATTAATTTTTACTTTTAAATCATAGCTACTGAAATGTTCTAAACAAATAAATAAATAATTGCACTAAAATACTGCATTACGCACTTATATTTTAGGTAATTATTTTGGTTTAACATTTTAAGTATTCAGTTTTGCTCGCCACTGCATTTAGTAACTTGTATAATAAATTGTATGTTTAAAATTAATAAACAATTAAGGATGGGCATTACCACTGCCTATTTAAATTTAAAATATTTATTTATTTATTCTTTATTAATACATAATTATACATTTGTATATTTAATATTCACCAATAGTCTCATCACCTTTAACAGTTTTTACAAAAAACAGACCATACACTCAACACACTATTACCTTAAAGCATTTTTAAAGTCATGGAAAACTCCAAATCAATTTTCAAAATTAATCTAAATATGGCAGAATCACTTCACGTATTATTTTTGGTTTAGTATGCCATACTAAATGATGTACGTGTGGTCTGGTAATAATAAAAAGCTTATTCGCATCCTTTAGAGTCTTTAAGCCTATTTCGTCTTTTAAGTAAATATCACGCTGTTCAAATGGGATCACATCAAGACTCTCGTTAAAAAATCCAAAATGGCTGAAAAAATTAAATAACAGAAGTGAGACGGAATAAATTATGTATTTATGAAATGTTTTTTGAAAGAATATGAGGTTAAGGTCTTTTTTTATTCACTGTTTTTTTTTTGTTTTAGGAAAATGATAAAATATTGCTTCATGTTTTTAAAAACAATTAACAAAATGGTAAACATGTTTGTTGCGTTGCCTTTAGAGCTAATTTTTCAGCATTGCCACCATGACTATACTCTGTCCCACAAAAATTGTCAGTACAGGCCTTATGAGGAAGCTTTTTTCAAACACTGGTGCCAGTAGATGTTTTCATGGCACTTAATTAGAGAAATTGCCACACAGCCGAAAGCAGAATGATCGTGCGCTCGCCATCAACCCTCCTTGTTTGTATTGAAAAGATGGGCATCAAAACAGTTACCATTATCAAGTCAAAGTAAATCGTTACAGTTTTTTCTGTGGTTTTTGTCAAAGAGCTTTGGGGTTTTGTGCTTTTGCGAAAAAACAAAATAATTTGAGCATCTGAGGCTGTTGCCGCGTGATTTTGGTTTTTTCTTGTTTATCTGGGGAAACCGTTTCTGCGCCCTACATTTATACATCAAAATTCTTGAAAAAATGCCTTCTAACACATTAAAATTTCATCAAAATCGAGTTATCGAGTTGGTGTCCATTTTGTAAAAAATTATCTTTATAATGTTCAACAAATTGTTTTGTTTTTAAATAAGTAGATGGTAACCATACGGGTATTGCTCGCCGATTTGACGCGATTTGTCATGCATACTACGGTAATTCTGATAGAAAATGATAGAAAAAAAAAAAAAAAACTTTACTTCCGTAACAGATTTATGCAAGCAATTGCAACAAGAGTGAGAGGCAAACGTCCTATCTTCCCTGTACTGCCAATTATTGTGGGACAGACCACTACTTAGGTGTCGAAGTTTAGCTTTAAATCGACACAATGTTACAAGTTGTATGTACGTATGTTCTGAGCAAAGTGATTAATCAGGGCATTATTTACTTTTTTTTAGCGAGTATAGGTCGCCAAGGCTCAGTGATTAGTGCGTTGGACTGCTGTGCGAGCGGTGTGGGTTCAACTCCAGTCATGTTCACCGAATTTTTTTCGCGGCACCACCTCTCGTGGGAGAATGACAAGCCTCCGGGAGTATAATTTGTCATGTAAGAGCTTCTCAAATGCGTAAAAATGTAACACGCACAACATGAATGGTTGCGAGAAGCTAGGCCTTGGCTCATCCCGAGCTGTCGCCCCATTCAATAAAAAAATAAACCGTAAATCAGAATGACGTCAATTAAGACTTCCACGTATTTAAAATGTAAAACCGTAGACCGTACATATGTTTGAAAAAATAATTACCCTAACACGTACCTTGATTGCCATGGCGTTATAACACCATCATTTGGACCTCCGATCAGAACCATTTTCTCCAATTTTGTCAAAGAATTTTTAAACTGCGTCGAATTCGATGATTTTATTTCGTTGTTAATAAGTGGGAGAAAAACACTGTACTGTATGTACAGTTCGTGTTTATGTGGGTCATTCCAATAGTTGCCCACAGAAGTATGTTGTCCTACTCTGGAATAAAACAGTTCAAAAGCAGTTTTTGCCGCCAAATCCGGAAAAATTAAATGCAGAAAAGCAGCTGAAAAGAAAATAGGTGTACTTATGTTATATGTAAATGATAGAAAAAAAAAAAAAAAAACTTTACTTCCGTATTGTCCAGCTTGAGGTGATGATAGTGATATGAAGTTCTTGATGTTATGTTCCGGGTAAGCTTGTAAGACTGCTCGAGCTAAAAGTCCACCCTGAGAGTAGCCTTGAATTAGGGTAAAATACATTTTAATCATAGTGTGTATATTTGAAAGTTATTTATTAATATTTATATATTCGGATTCGCAAGGTTGGCGAAAATGGCTTAGCAGTAACATTGGTCGGTTTTTAGATGCAATAAGGACTTTTATTGACAATCGATGCGCAATGATAAGAAACCGATGCAACATATTCACTTATCCTTGGGTTCCAGCCGGAAAGCTTTCAAAGCCAAAACAATTTTGGACCCACAACCTAGCGAAATCGTATCGATAACAGAGCTCTTAATTCAAGAATAACCCTAATCAAACGTTCAACGCAGGACTTGTCGCTTTAAATTGTAAAACTATTATGCGGATCATTGATCTTTCCCCATCCATTTGATTAAGTCTTCTTAGCATTTTCACTATTTCGACTATGACAGTTCCTCTATCTTTTAAATTGCTGCATAAATAAAATCGTACAACGATAAATTGTTTTTTCAAACCCGACAACGAAAATTTTCATTTAATTTTGACCCCAATTGTTTGAAAAGTGACTTTGCCAATATGTAGCCTTGCAAACCTTTTTCAGCAAGCTCATTTGTTTTGCCCTCGTGTACCTTTAAGTGAACTGCCCAAAATTTGTTGTCTGATAAAGTTGTGTAAAGGGTACAATTTGTGGTTGTGATCGAAGCTGGCAAATTGTGGTGCAATGTTATCAACAACAAATAACTATCCGTAAAGAGTTCACATACATATGTATGGATAGTCGCGTTTGTGTTTCCAGGTAAATGGCCTCATATCTAGGCGAACGTATTTTTATTGGCTGAGAGCCTGAAAGTAGACTAAAGCCCCATTTAAACGATCAGTTTAAAAAGCCAGAGGATTTAGACGTCAGTTCGGTATTCAGTTGCACTTTAGTTTTACTCGTGAGCAGATGTTGAACGTTAGAAGACATACGTATGTATAACAAAGATAATAACGGAGTGGGACGAAGAATCTCTACTCCGATCACCAGAAGAAATGGAGACAGAAGAGACAGTTCTCTCATCTCCATTAACTGCTACACGGCCCCCACCTGAAACTCCGAACAGGACTGATGCTCAGGCACTTATTGTACTAAGCATAACGGCCAGAGCAAACATCGATATCAAAAAGCGTAAAGAGAAGTATGAACACTTCACTGCGGCCGAAAAACGTCAAATCCCCCCATGATCAGGGACGGAGCGACACCTGAGGTAAAACGGCTAAAAAGACAAAGATACCTGCAAGTTCTCGCGCAAACGAAAAAGAAAAACAAAAAGAGCCAAGTACTATTAAACGATGCAGACCAATGACAGCTCTCCTACGATGAAAACAGAAAAAAAACATAGACCACACACAGAGTCACATAAAGATACATGTGCAGATACGCCTAAAGGAGGTGCTAAACACCACGAGTCTGCTCTAAAAAAAATGGTTGGTCTAAAATAAAGGTAGAAAACCTTTCATGACGTGCTGATTAGTTCCAAAGAAAAGTGTGCTCGTGCCATTAGGTGAAATTCATCTTAAAGTCAAAGATTACATTTACTTAGACTTTCTAGAAATTTTTCAAGTTCCATTATTGTTTGTATTTGTATGGAACGACACAAAAGTTTTCTGTTCGGCACAGTATATTCATACATATGTATGTACGTACATCATAACTGATAAAGATATAAGGGGCTTAGTTTTTCAGCAATCGATTTTCCATATATTATAGGTTGAATCATAAATTATAATAACCACGCATAAGTGGTGATACAAATCTTCAACGTTAACTTACTTAGTTTTGAATGAAACTGCTTCGTACTATCGCAGCTTCAAGAACACTATTTAGTCCAGTAAGCGAAAATGTTCACTTTGGTTAGATAATGTTAAATAACCCAAAATTTAAAGCTGCTGTTTTTCACAAATACGAAGGTTTATGAATAAAGCATTTTATAGTTACGCATATGTTTGAAATTAATACGTTACCTAGTAAATGAACTCCTTCTGGATGAAGTTTAGCAATTTCCTGCAAGTAATCTCGAATTTCCAACACTTGCCTCCATGCAGCCTCTAAGCTAGACCAGCCACCAAACTTATCACAATTGTAAACCTTTGTCCCAGGATGGTTCTTTGTTAGAAATAAGTAATGGAAGTTCATAACAACTTTTGCGCATATATTAAAAAAAACTATTACCGATTCAATTTCTCCCTGAAGTATTGTCAT
This sequence comes from Matsumyia berberina, assembly GCA_917880715.2. Taxonomy (NCBI): domain Eukaryota; kingdom Metazoa; phylum Arthropoda; class Insecta; order Diptera; family Syrphidae; genus Matsumyia; species Matsumyia berberina. The sequence continues at coordinate 96,187,481 of OU862870.1, forward strand.
ACTCTCTGCGCCAGACATAACGCCATGTAATATCACCACAGGTTTGTAGCCACTTGCATTATTTAGCGAAATTAAAGAAAAAAATAATATGTAAATGCTGTATCGCCACATATTTTTATTAAAAGTCCGTACTAACTCCTTCACAATCTGCTTTTGTTTTACCAAAAAAATATTTCATTTTTAATGTCACTTGTGTCAGCTGTTTTGCAACAAACAAAAGCAGTGCAGTGATGTAAAAAAAGTGGTGCCAAATCTCTGATTATAATATAGATATCTGTTCGATTTAATAACTTGCTGTTCTAATTTGCAGTGTTATTTAAATTTATAAGTATTGGTCGTCGTGGCTGAGTGGTTGGACTGCTGTGCCAGCCCCAACCATGTCAACCGAACCTTACTGCCGCCACCACCTTTCGTCGGGGAATGAAAATGCTGTGGGAGTATAACTTATCATGAAAAAGGTTCTTAATTCGCTATTCGGAGTCGGCAATAGATTGTTGGCTCTTTCCATTCGTGCGAATAATGTAAGCCAAAAATAAAGAAATGCGCGGTTACTAAAAACTACTTCAAAGCTTTGCTAGTCAAATGTTAAATTACCAACAAATCAGCTGATTTAAATGTCCAATTAACAGAGACACTTTCCTCGTTATTAGGCAAAATATGGTGAACTTCTACAGCAGGGTGTGTTTAAGGTCGTTAAAAATACATAGAGTATTCGAAATAACTGTTTCGCTTCCCATGGGATAAGCCTTGTCGGGGCGGATTGGCTTACGGCGACTTTTAGGATGAAACTTAGAGCTATGCGATCACGGAACTCGTTTCTGCTGACGACCCTGGCAACCAAAACAAGGGAAGTGAATTTCGGTTTTGCAGATGGAACGTTCACACCCTAACCAGGTCCCAAGATAATTAAAAATAAGGCGGCCGGAAAGTCCATGAAAAGAATTAGGCGGATAAGGTAAAATACCAGGCAAGCATTGATAAGTACAACTCAAAATAGGCAGCGAAGCGTAATAGGTCTCTAGACGAGACCACCCAACGCCCAGCTCCGAAAAAAACCAAAGTTGCCGTAGTTGCCTCGCGACCCTTCACCGAGGTGCCCAGAGCTAACCTTTAGCAAGCACTATCGGATGAGCTTTCTACAAATGGGAAAACCATAGCCGAGGCGTGGGGAAGCATTGTGGCGAAGTTTTCCGACACGATTATGGATCACCGACTTAACAACCAAGGGCGACCTTTTCCAAGCTTTGACTTCGCCGAGACGGGTGATCAAATGCGAGGACCAATCTTTAGAAGCTGTTTAATTTTGAACTACGTACCCTACTCCTGGAGGCGCGCTGGTAGGTAGGTAAACGTGAACACGAGTCCTCGAAGGATTTTAAGCCATTTAGTCTAACCTCCTTTGTATTTGCAACTCTTGAGCCCGTCATAGACATCCACAAACGAACCATTCTAGATGAATCATCGCTAACCAAATAACAGTACGTCTACCTCAAGGGAAGATCCACGGGAACGGTTCTTCACGAGGTGATGCGGACAATTGAAAAATCTATACACTACAAAGAATGCACCCTAGCTTCATTCTTAGACATAGAGGGGGCCTTTAATAGCGTTCACACTGAAGTTGTTCACGAATCTCTAATCGAGTTTGACATAGAGAAATTAATTAGTCAATGGATATACCAGGGAACTGTAAAGCTGATGAACTCGCCAGATATGGAACAACATTACCTATTGGGCCTGATTAGGGCACCTTAGGTATACCGATGCCTACTTGTAAACTTAAACTAAAGCTAGATTCTATCGAAAGAACAAATCTTAGGTGGACAAGTGGTTTAACATGTCTAGCAACAAAGCAGATTTGGCCAAAGATGGATCTGAAACGCTCTAAGTATTTGGTTTCTCTTAATAGATCGCATATAGCATATTAGCTTATAACAGGTGTCATTACTAGACACTGTCTAATAGGCAAGCATGTAACAAGGCTTGGCGTTTACGCAAACGACTTCTGCAGAAGCAGTATAAACGAGGAGGAGAAGGAGGAAACTATTCTCCATCTTCTTTGCACCTGTCCAGGTCTCTCTCCCGCAAAAGAAAATTCCACTTAGGAGCTTTCTTCTTTACAAACTTAGGCGACCTGATTAACATCGATCTTAGTAGCCTCCTACGCTTCATAAGAAGCTCCAATTGGTTTCAATGAGTGGATAGGAGATTTTTTCGAGATCCTGGTGGGTATCACAACGGACCACTCATGGGTCTAAGTGTGTTGGCTTTAGCTTGCAGCTACTTCAACCTAACCTAACCTAACCTTGTCAATGGATAGCCTTTATGCTCAGAATAAGTACCATTCCGGCAACGTTAGGTAACAGTCTTTTAACCAAATTCGCCCACAGAGGAACGTCACAGGGTGGCGTCATCTCCCCTATACTCTGGATAATGGTTATGAACAAAATTCTTGTAAGACTAGACAGATAAAGAGTGAAAGTGGTCGCGTATCCGAATGACGTGGTGATACTAGTGTTGGGGATGTTCTCCTCCATGAGAGCATGGAGGCTGCTCTAGGCCAGGTAAGCATCTGGGCCGCAAGTTGCGGCCTCGGTGTAAATTTGAGAGCCTATAGGTCAAATTCGAGACCATTGACAAGAAAATTGAAGATGTGGAGAAAAAATTGGAAGCAAAATTCGGAGATCAGTTCGAAGAGATGGAAAAACTATGAAAGTCTGACCAATGAACTCGACGGTGTGAAGAGGCAAAACCTTCGTGTGAGTTCAGTCGAAAGTCCAAAAAGAAAGGTGATGCAGCCCTCGGAAGCAATTTGAAGCCGCCGCACTGACAATGCTCATGGAATGCTCATGCCAGAGAGTGCACAAATAATATCGCAGGACGACAAATTCGTTGCTGGAACTGCAATAAAACGGGACATCTACAACGCCAGTGCAGAAACTGTCCGCATTGTGCGAGCCGAAGACGCAATGGAGAAGCATCCAGCGGGGATAACATCCGTCCTATTGGTCAAGCTTCTGCAACGCAGCAATCGGAAATGCTTAAAAGCCAACTTCGTGGAGCAGAAGTTATAGGGTGCATTTTTATGTGGACAAAAAATAAATACAGTCAACGGTTTTGGCAGATTTTGATTAAAATCCTAGTTTTTTTGTAAATGTAATCTATTACAAATATTCATCATCATCATTTTCCAATGGCCCGCTTATCCACTATGAGGGTCGCGGGTTTAGGGAGCTTAAGTGGACCCTCCACATTTGCCGATCTTCCGCCATCGACTCTAACTCATCCGGGGCTATCCCCATACGGGTAGAGGTGAGATTTCAGACTTGGTCCAACCATCTCATCCTAGGCCTACCCAGGGGACGCCTGCCCGATGGCACGAATTCCATGGCACGTCTTGGAAACCGAGTTGGGGACATGCGTTTGACGTGCCCAAACCATCGAAGTATGGACCTCTCCGTTCGAAGAAGTAGCTGCTCGACATTGAGTGCCTCGCGTACTCTGGTGTTCCTTACCCGATCTCGCCGAGTCACCCCAGCAATACAACGAAGAAATCTCATTTCGGCAGCTTGTATCCGCGATCTTATTCTTTCGGTCATTACCCAAACCTCATGACCATAGGTGAGGGTCGGAACAAACACTGAATTAAAGACCGACAACTTAGCTTCGACGCTAAGTTCGGCCCTCCTGATAACAGATTGACCAAGCTGTCTCAAAATTGCTCCAGCCTGACCAATCCTACAGGATAATTCAGTATTGCTCCTACCATCACTCGTGAATAGGACCCCGAGATACTTAAACTTCTCCACCTGTTTCAATGGAACTCCACTAACATGCAAAGTGCATTGAACAGGTGTTCTGGAAATTACCATTACCTCTGATTTGTTCACGTTATCTATTACACATATTAATTTATTTAATATCTAGTTGCATGACCTTTGTTTTCTATTACTTCTGTGGGTCTTGATGGCAGGGAGTTAGGCAACTTTTGGCACACGGTCAAGGGAATAGATTCGAACACTGTCTTGATACCCTGCCAAAGCTCGCTTTTACTTTTGGGCCTTCCTTTGGTTACAACATCCTACACTTGTTTTCAAAAGTTTTCAGTGGGATTTAAGACCATGTCCATCGTAAAACACTTAATTCCCTTGCAGATAATAATACGTATGCAGTTTAGTAGCTAAAAACAATCATCGCCCGAAAAAGTGGACACAATGCTAGTTCCTCCAGCTGTATTTATTTTTTTGTCCATCACTGTATATACATACACAGTATATTAACGTCGATAGAAATTTATACGGAGTGTGGACGCATTCCGACCTTTAGAGATATTTGATCTTGTGTTAGTCAACGAAATTCTTTAACTATGGCACCTTTCCCAATACAATTTCTTTGAGAAATTGTAGTACATATTCGCATTTTTTGAGTTGGGAATTTTTATTTTCTTTGCGAAATACGAGTATTTTGTAAAGCTCTGAGTGAGCATATTTCACTCAAGCCCAAATTTTAAAAAGGCACACCATCAACTAAAGACAAGAAAACTCAATTCTACACTAAATAAATACTCATTAAATATAATTGTTTAAGGCAGATAATATTGATATATTTTATATTCCAAATAATCTTAATGGTACACACAACTATCTTACTGAAAGCAAACAAACGGACAATAATAAATCAATGACAAGACTAAAAATGACTCTATAGAAAAACAATATCTTTAAGATTACATAAGTGATTGATAACTATGATACTGTAAATACGAATATAATATTGATTTTATGTTCAACTAAATGATTTTTGCAATTCAGTTAATTACTTTCGTTGTAACTAACTTTTCTTCTTTACAAAACACCTGCCTCCTGAAGAAAGATGTTATTACTTTCACTTCACTTATAGTCTATTTGTTTATATTTACATTGTTCGATAAATTTAATTGTTTGCTAATATTGTCTTTTCATATTGTACAAAATATCAAATAACAAAAATTAATTTCAATTTTAATCATCATTATTTTGTTTTATTTAATCTAATTAAATAACCTTACCGAAGGCACACAAAATGATTCTATTTGATTTTGTGTATTGCTCTTTGTTTTAACAAAACCACTTAAAAGGCAACGTACATACTGTTAATGTAATATTACTACTTAACCAGTGTTTTTTTTAAATCGATTATAATCATTGTATTGCTGTAAAAGCGTGGGAAGCGATAAGAGCATTTATAGCCATAATAATTTCACATTTTAAGTTAATGCGCTTGAGTGGTCAGAGGATTATACAAGTGAAATAACTCAAATAAGTTTAATCGGTGGTCCGTGTGGATATGGTGCGGAAAAAAATTAAAAAAATAAAAAAAGAAACGCTATAATCTGTTGATTCAATATAAATGTTATACGCTTTTAACTCTTTACTTCAAGATGTTTAACAACAAAAAAAGAAACATTTTTGATATGTATGTAGTATATTATTATCTCTTTGCTATCTTATAAATATAAAAAACTAGATGTTAAATAATTTTGCATGCGTTCTTTCTAAAATCATACATATTAATTAATACACGTTTGTGTGATAGTATGCCTAGAACTGATTTAAGATAATACATATACATTGTATAAAAATCCAGCCGTATTGTGCGAGTAAAAGTTCTAAAAATACTAAAATGCACTTCTTTTTTGAATTAACATCTGCTTTTGAGTTTCGGTTCAATCGGATGTTGGTTCAATCCAGTTAATCCCCGCCCAGTCCGGCAATTCAGTTTCATATTCCCAGCCTGGTCCCTGAAATATATTAAAAACAATAAGAATAATTTGTTTTTGACATTATTTTTAACCATTTTATAAGGCATAATGCCTGTTAAAAGATATTTGTGCTAGTATTTAAAAAGGTTTTAACAATAGTTGCGTGGTTTATAAATTTTATTCTTATTAGTGGTTATCCCTTAGAATTCTAGGCAATCGTAAGAATAATTGCAGTTATACGATTTTCTGTAGTACACAAAAGCAGTGGGCCACTGTTCTTTATGAAATCCCTTGTTGTTAAGTGTGGACTATAAGAAGTATAATTCAATACGCAGAACATGAGTGAAGTTCTGCATCCCACTTTTTGTGAATTCAACCACAAAAAGTGAAATTAGGTGTTCTGCAATCCGAACGAAATTACAAATTGTGGATTGTATGTTCAAAAGTGAAAAATTTGGTGTTCTGCATTTCACTCGAAATGAAATGATTTTAAATTTACAGCCGATTAAACAAGAATTCGAAGTGGATTCAAAAAATTTGAATTCACACGGAATCCAGAATATTAAATTTCATTCCGAGTGTAATTGAAATGCGATTTCAATCCACTTTCACGTTAAATGTAGAACATGGTTGTTTAAAAGTGTTTGTGAAAACTCGTAGTGATAAAGTGACAAAGGTCAAGGATACGTTGTAGCGACGTCAGTTATAAAACGTTTAGTTCATAGACGTACATATGTACTTAATTTTAGTTAATTTCTTAAATAAAATTTATCTTTAGGTTCAGCCTCAATTTACACAAAACCAGAAATGCTTTTGCATTAACGGTAAGCATAACTTTATAAAAGGTATATGAATAAGTTGACATTTGGTTTACCAGGTATTTAAAAAAAAAATAGTTGGCGCGACAGCTCGGAATGAGTCAAGGCCTAGCTTCTCGCAACCATTCATGTTGTGCGTGTTACATATTTCGCACGAATTGAAGGGACTTACAATTTTTTGCTGACTCCGAACGGCGAAGTGAGAAGCTCTTTCATGACAGATTATATTCCCGGAGGCTTGTAATTCCCCGAATAGAGGTGGTGCCGCGAAAAAATGTTCGGTGTTCCTGGCTGGGGCCAGGTATTTACCATTACGAAAAAAGAAAAAAATTCTAAAAAATCACGTTATTGCCCACAACGCGAGTGAGCTACACTGTTTTGAAATTGCGGTAATATTAGGTTTCAAAGGTGTTCGAAAGTAGTGTCTAGAGAGACTAACCATTTGCAATGTTTGTCATTGCTTTAATTCATGGTATTTTTTGTCGAATCTCCTGATGCCATAATCATTATCAGTTCAATCAACTCTTTAAGCTGTGATACTCTACTGCCAGTGCTATGCCTTTGCAGTAGATTTGACATCGGTTTTCACAGTTGATCGATTCTATTTATTTTAAGAAATAACTGTTTCTTGACATCAACGCGTGCCTTCAAGGTGATAAGCGATTATGCTTACCACACCATGGCTACCCTCATTCTACTATTCAAATAACACTGGTCAAAAATCACAGATGACACACATTCCTATTCGAAGATACCTAGTGTTATTCAGCGTGATTTCCTATGCTCTCAATAAATACTTCATAGCAGTTCTTCCTTGTCAAAGGGATCTAAGAGTACTACAAACTACTTTTTACATACTGCATTTGTCTAGAATGAAGACAACAAACAGATCATCCACGCTCGGAAATTAACTTAAAACATTTCAGGTTGTGTGGAAATTCACCACAAAGAGGTTCAGCGAAATAATATTCATTCGCTAAAATGCTCGCACCGAATTTCCGCAAGGCGACACGCTGTCTTGTGATTTCTACAATCTTGTGCTGTGGCAGATAGTGCATAGACCAAATACTGCGTAGAGCTAGCGCTGGGCTACGTAAACGAAATTGATATTATCGCACGCTCTCGTAAAAGCATTTGCAGCGATTGAAGAAACGTGAAACAAGTTGGTCTTAAAGTAAACGAGGACAAAACCAAATATATGCTGTCGACAAATAAAGATCGATCTGTCCACGACCTATGACAAAACGTCACTATCGACACCTATAACTTCGAACTGGTAAAGGAGTTCACCTACCTCGTACACGTAAACTCCACGAATTACATCTTAGAGGAGATCCGGTCAAGAGAAATCCTAGGTAGCCGCTGCTACTTCGGTTTAGTGAAACACCTGGGGTCAAGCTCCTAGGACGAGGGGTGATGTTCTATAGAACTCTAATCCTACCAGTCCTGTTGTACTGGGCTCCTTCGAAAAAAAAAATACTTCTTCGGATTTTCGTTCCTATTTGCGAGGAGAGCGAATGGAGGAGAAGATATAACCGCGAACTTTATGATGTGTATGTAGTTCAGAAGGACAAATTTCATCGACTAAATTGGCTCGAACTTATCGAGCGAATGGAAAACAATACTACAGTAAGAGAATTTTCGAATTGCAACCCTCAGGTTCGAGACGACCAGGAAGGCCGAAGCTCCGGTATGAGGACCAAGCCATCGCGGATACCAAAATTCTTGACTTAAAAAACTGGCAGCAGCAAGCCCGGAATCGAAGAGGATGGAGAACTGCGGTGTCTCAGGCAGATTTTCACGGGTTGGGAGCCCCTTAAGTAAGTAAGTAAGTAAAATGCTCGCTGCTCTAAAAGCACGTGACGCTTTTTCCATAAAATCAAAACTATTGGAAACCATAACTCAATTAAAATAATTTTCGTTTTTCATTAGAATAAATCGAACATGCTGAAAAAGAAGCAGAATAGGACTAAAAGTATACAAAATTGAAGACCCAATAGAAGTCATCACACCACAAAAACCACGTAAAGACACTTTTCTATAAATCTGCGTTCAACAATGTAAAAAACCTTAATAAAAAAAGCCTCCTAGAGGTTTCTAATTTTCTTCTGTACATTTCAACCTCAAGCGAAACGAAACATCTCTATACCCCAACCCCAATGTATCCAAAGTTACATTGTGTAGCACCAAATACTAACAATAACACCATTAATGATACTGTCAGTTTAAAGATATTGTTGAGGAATATGAAAAAAAAGAAAAACGGGAAAGCAGAGCAAATATTAAAATCGGTTGGCTGATATAAAATTAAGCATGTGAGAATGCGCATAGAATTAACATATTCAAACAATTTGAATTACATTTTGCCTATTATCATACCTTGTACTTCCACGCATGCAGATACATAACTAAGTCCTTAGGCTTAGGGTCCCTATATCGGACTTTGCATTCGTAGCAGTGTTTGTCCGTTGTCATTTTTTCTGCATTGAAAGCCAAATCTGGGGATTCATGTCCTGTTTGAGTTGCCACTGTCACCTGCACCATAGAAATGATAAGCAATTATTCGCCGTATAAAGATAAAGAATAATAAACAAATTTACTTTTTCTTGAGATTGTAAAGCAGCGACTACATCAGCATTGGCGATCGGGTTAATGGTAACGGTGATACCATTGGATATAGTTGCACTGTCGTTAAGACCTTCGCTGTCTGTCAGTACTGGCCGTGGGCTTTCAGAACAGGGTGACGTCTCTCGCGACACGATTTCCGAGTCATCGTCACTTAGCATAGTGCCTAAGTAAACTAGTTAATAATACTGAAATTACACATTTTTTTAAGGCTTACCTTTTGATCCGCCAGTTAAAATATCTGAGTCTCCGTCAACTTTTATAGACTTGAACAGCGATAATTCTGAGTCGCCATCAATTCCTAGCCAGTTTTCGGCATTGTGTATGTTAATCAAGTCACGCACTAGTTGTTCATCAGTTTTTCCGCCGATGTCACCACCACGACCCTTTAGCGGTCCGAAGACTTCATGGTTGTATAAAGGATCATTCACCACGGGGTACCCTAGTATACAAGAAAATGAAAAAAAAAAGGATTAGCAAAGTGGAATAATTGCAATAAACATTTTTAGACTTGGAGGGCTTGACTTTTTAACAGGTATGTATATGGAAAACTGTTAGACATTTATTGTCCCCCTTAGCTCAATTATATTGTTAGAACCTAAGCTCTACAACTAGTGCTTACCCAAATATTGAAGATGAACTCGAATCTGATGCATTCGTCCAGTCAAAGGCTTGCAAAGTACTACACTCGTCCTGCCGTTATGGGCAATTTTTTGAAAAGTTGTGGTACAGTCTTTACCTTTCGGTGATACTTTACAGACTCCGATCTTATAGCTGACGACTTCAATTGGTTCCTTGCATTCAATTACTCCACTAAAATAAATAAAAGAATATAATTAATCAGGATTTAACATTTGTAAATATAGCTTTTAAATTTACTCAGGAAAGTCCCCTTCAACACGACATATGTATTCCTTTTGTACTTGTCTATTGCGTATCTGATGCTCCATTTGACGGGCTTTCTTAGGGCTTCTGCCGAATAATAACAGTCCAGAAGTAAGCCGATCTAATCTATGAATTGTCCTAAGGTTCTTCAAATTATATTCTTTTGCTAATATAAAAACGACGGTGTTGTGTCGATATCTTCCACAAGGATGAACCTTTAAGAAATAAACAAATACAAAAAAACTCGCGTTATAATCGTGTGAAACCGAAAACATAGGCCTTTTTCAAGTCTCGTTATGTACATTTTTTTAAACTTAAAACGGGAAACAAGGCAAAGATATCGATCTAGTTAATCAATTATAATGTACTGGGAAAATTAAATCGATGGTGATTTTTATTAAATAATATCGTCGAACTGTTTTCTAGTATTCATTTGTTAAGAAAATTTTGTCAGTCTAATTAATACTAGTGAGAAGAAATAAAGAAGAAAAGCTATTTGTGCTTCAGTATTAAAATTACGATTGCGTATCTCGAAACTTGAATTTATTCCGACACGTCTGATATTAAAAACAATTTAACATTGCTTGAAACTGAAACTTACCTCTAATAAGAAAAATTTTAAAACAATTTATTATAAATTTCCCTTATATGTATTGCTTTGTCAACAAAAAACACAAGTCCATACATATTTTCTGAATTAGCCGTGCGATTCATCTATTATTTTATGTCGTTTCCGAACGGCGTATTGAGGAGCTTTTCCATGCAAAATTATACATATATTTAACATAAATAGCACGTGTATTAAAGTATGCATCTCAGAAGTAAAACTCCTTTGCCGCCAGTAAAATAAATTTAAATAATTAACTTTTAAATAATTAACGCGTGCTAAAGCAGTTATAACTGATTTTGGTGATCTGGTGATCTTTTGCGATTGCAGTAATCCGACGTCGAATCTCCTCACAGTATTTTTTTTGTCTTTGCGGTATTCGGACATCCATAATACTGGAGAAGTGTCGTCCGTCGATTGGAATGTGGTCAATCCAGTTGACAGTTGACTGATCAGCAGATAGTCCATAGTCCTTTGTCAATATCGAGATGAGGGAACCGCGTACTACCTACGGCAACATTTCGCCCCACAGCAAGGTCGATCAGCCTAAATCCGTTGTTGGAGGTGGTGTCGTATAGGCTGTCGTTTCCGAGAGTACTACAAAAGATGCCCCCTTTTTCAAGCTTTGCATTAAAATTACCTGGGACAATTTTAATGCCATAGCTAGACACCTTCTCGTATGTCTTGTCCAAGAGCTCGTAGAACCTGTCTTTGGTGTCGTCGTCCTTTTCCTCTGTGGGGGCATGTGCGGATAACAGACTTTTATTGGGGTATTTAGCTTTGATGCGAATGGTCGTAAGGCGTTCGCTCACATACCTGAAGCTTAAGACTTCCTGCCTAAGTCTGCCTCCAACGACAAATCCACATCCAAAACAGTGCTGCTTTTGTTGCCGGTAGCAATCAGCGCACAGCCCCCATCCTGAAGAACCAGTTCTATTGTAGAAAACCTCTAGGACGAGGGACCGGTTGCGCTGCCGTTGGCCTCTTTAGGGCTCATCCGCCGCCACGTCTTTTCCAAGATCCCTACTGATTCTTGGAATTCTTTATCGGCCTCAGCTCCAAATATGTTGAAGCAACGCAGATAAGGTGATGTTCCCGTTCCGGAAGTTATCGACGCCACCGAAGTTTCAAAATATAGTTAAAAAAAAAAGGAAATGCTTGGACAGTACTTTAGAGTAGTAACTAGTATGAGTTCGGGGCTCGGGGGAATACAACAGATCTCTTCAATTTCCAGTGTCACCTGAAGGTGACTGATGTTTTAATTTTCTTTATCAAAGGTAATTAATATAAGTATATTATACCATTTAGTAAAGATAAAGCAATATTTTTCATTGCATGTATTAATGGAAATTTGAGGGTTAAAGGTGAACATTGCGAGTGAAATGTTGGAGTGGTAACGTATAACTAGTCTTTTCGCTGAACAACTGTTTGTGGAAGGAGCGACAAAACAGCAGGTGACAGAAAACATTTCGTCCCTGTCACAATAAGTGTTTACGTGTGATTTTGAATTCTATTGCATTAAATTCCACTCTATTAGTAGAACTTCATTTTGCTTTTGAAAATTTGCAGAGAAGGCGGCCGTTGAACTTTCACGTCGATTACAACATAAGTATATATGTATGTATGTACATACGTATATGATCAGTAATACAAAATTAACGTAATTTTAATCGGAACTAACATACTTAGTTGTCGCTGTGGCTCAGTAGTTAGTGTGTTGGATTGATGTGTGTGCGGTGTGGGTTCAAGCCCCAGCCATGTCCACCGAACTTTTTTCGCGGCAACACCTTTCATCGGAGAATGAAAGAGCTTTTCAATTCGCAGTTCGGAGTCGGCAATAATTTGTAGGTCCCTTCCATTCGTACGAAAAATGTAACACGCACAACATGAATGGTTGGCTCATTCTGAGCTGTCGTGTCAGCTATTTATTTATTAAACATCATAAGGCCAAATGAAACACTAGCTTCACTTCAATGACACTTTGGTACGATTAAGAGCATATGGAAAATTGATAATCGCTGACGCTGGTCTTATTCATTTAAAAGGAGTACTATCTGTTTTTGCCTTATTTAGTTAACTCTTCTTACGCATTCTTGACATAAAGACATTCAATCGGACAAAACAATAATAGACTAAAAAAAGCGCTCTCTGTAAGTTTGTCAATAATAATTACATATCGCTCATTAAATTGAAGACTGTCATAATTCAAAAAACGCCATTGTTGAGTTAATGATGCAGAATTATTCGTTTTGTCATGCTTCATATTGCGTAAAAATTTCATATTTTACTGGCACAAAACCGTGGCAGATTTGATTTTCAATTATACATTTTTAAGTTGTAAGATAAATTAGGAACCGTATCTTGCGTATCTTCCCGATGCACTAAAAGGCGAATAAAAGCGTTTCAGTTTTCCTTATACTCATACTGTTCGTACTCTACCCATCGTCACTGAACATACATATGCTTTGTAAGAGTATAAATATTCAAGTACCTACTCTGTTTCAGATGAAGCTGTAATTCCACTCGTAGGTTGTCTTCAATCAAAAGCATCCGCAATCAGTATTTATAATCGCGTTTGCATGCACGATGAGTGTATTTGGTTTTAATTGACAGACTACATCCAAATACAACATACCGGTTCCCAATGGTTTATTGATTTATTTCTATTTAGGAGTTCAACTTGGGTTTATCAGCACCTGAGGTTCACAGGAATTCCTTTGTAACGCAATGAGCTATGTACATAGATATATACAAATTTGGTACAACCAGGTAAAGTTAACCATTACAATTGAGTCAAACACCTGGTAAACTCCGTTAACTTGACAAAACTTCTGCACTATTTGTTTTAAGTAAAAGAAATTACAAAGTAAGTAATTTAGTTGAATATCAAAAGATATCAAAGATTTCGTGAGATATTACAATTAAACACAACCATTTATTTTAAATGCAGGAAAAGTAATTTAAGGTTTTAAAAGGTTTTATTCCTAAGCATAAAATTGAGAATTTTAGAAACTCTTATGTACTTAAAGAGCAGCATTGTATTTATTCCTAAGATTGGAAAGTCGAACGACGTACTCAATGCAATTTTTTTCAGTTACGTTAGTTAGGCGTATATGTTTTCAAATTTTTACAAGGTTTATGTACACCTCGGTTAAAGAGGTCAGAACTAATACGTGTCTTTTTGGAAAATAACAAACACATATGTGATCTACTAAACCAAACGATGTAAATTTCAATTAATTTCATTAATAAAATTGAAGGCAAAAGAACTAGGACACTTCACACAAGTCGAGTATCATTGCGACCTTAGAGGTTATATTGAGGTTTTTGATTTTCCGGATTGACCGAGGCACTACCTCTCGTCGGGGAATGACAAGCCTCCGAGAGTATAATCTGTCATGAAAGAGCTTCTCAATTCGCCGTTCAGAGTCGGCAATAAATTGTAGGCCCCTTCCATTCGTGCGAACAATACAAACACGCACAATATGAATGGTTGCGAGAAGTTCGGCTTTGGCTCATCCCGAGCTGTCGCGCCAGCTATTATTATTATTATACGTTGAGTCTTTTGATTTGACATCTTTTTCCGTGAAATATGGCAACGTCGCCAAAAACCATTTTAGAGTCAATAATAAGCAAAATTTTTGTTGTTTGTAGGACCCTCAATAACAATGAATAGAAAAAATTTAATCTTTAACCTTTCTAACAAAAAAGAAGTACTGAAGGGGTTAACTCGTCTTTGGTGAGATCAAGTAAAGTATTGGCCTTGGAGTTTGGCCCAGTGGTCAACGTGTTTTTTGATCTGTCATTGTTTTATCTTGGAGTAAGCACTGTTAGGTGGTATCTCAAAACAAGGTTTGGAACCAACGAGTGAGCGGCAAGCGTTTTTTCTCCCCAGGAAGTCAGCCCGTTCGTTAACCTCGAAGCCTTCAAGTCCTCAAATCCAGGCTACCGTAACCTTACTTACCGATGCAAGACGGTCAAGGAGGTCGAGACAGTCCCTATGCCCTACCGTATAGGATTTAAGAGCTAATAGTGCTGCTTGGTTGTCTGAAAATGCAAATGAATTTTTCTCCGCAGGCATTCTCTTACACAGTTCAATACCGTGGACTCCCGTTTGAAATACTGATGGTGACTTTCCAAGCGCTGTCGCGTGTTGGAAATTACTGCCGTTTTCCATTTTTGAATTATCTGCATACCAGCATACCAGAATTGGGAAAGTATAAAGGCATACAAATTATGTTAGGGGGCAGGGGGTAAAAAAGGTTGGGAAACACTGATTTAGTTTATGATGGAGGATCTAAACAATGCTTCACCAAATCAGAATGTATCTCCAATTGTAAATAGTACCAGTTGTTTATTGGAATAAATAAATTGCAAATATTATTAAAACTGAAGATGTAAACAGTTTATGCTTCTACCTATCACTTCCCTAGGTGTAGTTCCGCTATTTTATTTATTTTATGAGTTATTTTATTGGCCTTCGTATTTGGAAAGCTATGCCTGTAAGGATTGTAAATCTCTGCTTTAACAGACCTTATTATTTATTTGGTAGTCGCTGATGCTTTGTGGTTAGTGCGTTGTACTGCTGTGTGAGCTACGTGAATTCCAGCCCCAGCGATATCAATAGAACACTTTTCACAGTTCTACGCTTTGTCGGGGGATGACAAACCTCTGAGAGTATAATTTGTCATGAACAAACTTGCGGAAAGCAAGGCCTTGGCCCACCATAAGGGGCTGTCGCTCCAGCTTTTTCTTTCTTAATTTAAACTTTAATATAGAAACCCAACAGTTTATACGTATAGTAGTTTATAGTTTCAGGAATTAGGCTTTCCCTTTTTAATATATATTAAGTAACTTAAACAATGTTTACACAGGGTATAGTCGCAAGTGATGTACTTACGTAGCTGTAGTTGTAAGTAGTTTTATATAGGAGCAGTTAGTAAAAGAATTTATAAAAACAATATCAATACTAAAAAAGTGAGACAAATTACATAAAACAACATGCATTCATACATATGTACATATGTACATATACATAGTAACAGCAATAAATAACTCAACAACGCAAACTTACAAAAAAAAAAAGTAAATATCCCTTTTCAAACAGACAGCCTTGGCCATTTTCCAAATATACCTGTATACGAGTACTTTTGTAACTGCCTTATTTTTGAGCAAGTACTTAGTTGTGTTTATTTTTATGAAACTAAACTAGTAGTAGTAAAACAAAAGATATGAGTGACGCGGTACTCATGAGAAGTGATGCGTAAACAGACTCATATTAAGGAAGAATTCGGGTCAATACCTTACGAAGCCAAGAGATTATTATTTCAGAATTGCTTTCTTCGCGGACTGAGCCGGAAGGCACCTGTTCTGGTATTCGTGGCAACAATTAGGCTCTGTGGGCCTCATATCAACTGGCGTTGGCCCTTAGCACACGACGGCCTAAAAGATCTTTTGTGTCAACGAAGTTCTTCAACAACAAGGGAAAGTTTTGAGCAAGATCGAGGTCATGGAGGAACTTTAGGAAAGTACTTGGGGATGCATGTTTGATGGTTTTTGGGAAGGTTAATCCCCTACCGAAGTATTTTAGTCTGCAACGAGCTATGGCGGGATATTCGCACAAAATATGTATGCTCTGCAGTTTCTTGCTCTTCCATGCAGAGTCGGCACATCTCTGCCAAAAGCCAAAAGATTAAAAACAACAATTTATTTACCCATATGTGCTAAAAAATCCACTGCAGGAACCAAATCGGAGCAATTTTGAAGAATTTTGAGATTGCGGATACAAATATCCAACGTAGAAACGAATTTAATGATTTTCGATTTCAACGAAATCGGAGCAGTTTTGAAGAATTTCTGAGACGGCGGACGAAATTTTACTTTAGAAACGAATTTACCGTAATAACCTCTAAATACGCAAGCATTTTTAATTTCAACGAAATCGGATTAATTCTGAAGATTTTCAAAAAACAAATCCCCTTTGAAATAACATCCCTGTTTAACAATACCTAGATGCCCATTAATGAACGAATATAAGTTTCTTTTTAAAACCACCATAAAAAGATTTTATTAAAAGCCACCAAAAGAAGACATCTTTGCTGACCAGACCATGCAAACATCCATAAATAAAAATTTCATTCACGCATGCACATCAACAAGACGGACAATTTGACGGTCTGACGCAGCTAACCCCTAGAGATGGCTAAGATGCTTACACACCAAAAGGCTGCAAGCCTTCAGACGGGGATTAAGATTTTCGAAGGCACGATTGATAGCGTGTTCTATATTTCGGTCTTGAAGGTACGCAGGAAAATTCTCATCAACAAATATTTTCAATTTTTCGGCGAGATAATGCTACCTATGTATGTATATGTCTGGGCAGATTCGAGAATTTATCGATCAGAGTAAAGAACCATAGCAAAACGTCGGCTTAAGGTTTGATTGATTTAAAGCATGAATAGGGAGGATTTATTCGCAGTCAAAAAATTCTTTATCAAGTTTACCTTGAAATCAATCCATATCTTAAAATATCCAAAGATGTCTAATACTTTTGGCCAAGGCTGTAGGCTTCTCTTACCATTTATTATAAATGACAATCACAAGTAAACTTGTTTGCTTCAATTTAACTCACCGGTATTGAACATGGTTTATCCAATACCACCAGTTGATTGTCTAGGTAGATTATCTGTATTCGCTGTGCTAAAACTGGTGTCTCATGCCTGATTATAAAAGATTGAATATTTTAGAAACACGGAAAAAATATATATACATATGTTTTTATCCACAGTTGAGATCTTATTACATTTACAATACAGAATACCATGCCCATGTTTTTAAATGTAGTAACAGCAACAATTTTGGTATAAAATGCGGTTCAGCTGAACAAAATACGATTTTTACGACAATAGATTCAAAGTGTTAGTTGTTTGATAGCCCGGTTGCTGACTCACCTATTTTTCGTTGCACCTTCTTTGTCGTATTTTTTATTGATTTAAGGTACGTTTTGTGAGAAATTAGGTTTGTTAGATGGAAGGAAATTGATTGAACTTAGTTAAGGATATTTGGGGTTTCGTAAAAGTTGCTCTGCCTAGCTGTATACAATATGTAATGCAATGATAATTATTCTCAACAATTAGAACCAGAAAGTTAGTTAACAGGATTTGCGCTAACATCATGGAGAGGAGGAACAAACAACGTACGTAAACTGGCATTAGTAGGTAAGAGTGGCCACGTCAATAATCCTCTACGCCCCTATTTAGAAACGCGGTGTCTAAGTGAGTTTCGATAGCGCTGGAATTCCTTCGATTTGAAGGATTGAAAGACGTTAAATTGGACTATCATCTAAAACAAATTCTGACAGGCACAAATGCTTTAGATCGCATCTTCACAAATACAAGCATAGCCGATGCATGATGGAACGCCCAAATCGACCGGACTGTTGGAAAAGCCACACGAGCACTGTGTGGCTTTTCCAACTCCAAATGATTTTGGGTCTGACGACCCACTCTGGCATATGTGGCAATAGTCTGGTGGACAAAGACAAATGAGGCCACCACACCCAAGAAACTTCGCCTAGCTGAAGTCTGCATGACCGGTTGCCTGCGCTCTACCGCCAGTTCAAGTCCATGTACAAATCCAGGCAAAAATCAGCCTGCACAGGCTCCTCCATATAAACAACCTCAGCTCCGAACACCCCCCTGACGGTCACCTTAACATGCTTTCCTCCCTGCTCCAAGGCAGCGAGTTCAGCATGCCGTTGGATGACGTTCTCCCAAGGTACTGCTTCAAACGAAACTACTCAGTAGTCATCCCCCCTAGTGACGAGTGGGAAAAAATGCAAACCCCGTCCTGCAGAGCATGACCAAGTATGGTATAAGGATGGTTCTAAAATGGAGAGCGGATCTGGGGCTAGAATATTTGGAGAGCCGTCCACCACTAACATATCGGCCAGTCTAGGCACATACTTATCGATCATCCAGGCAGAAATTTTCGCCATAAATCAGTGCATAAGCTTAAACTCTCTAATTTCCGTGGCAAAAAAACCATTTTTATCTTCTCTGCCAGTAGCACTGAACTCAGTCACGATAAAATCGAAACTAGTCCTAGAGACAGTCAAATTGCTTCTAGAACTGGGAAAAAACAACTCGGTCATATTACCATGAATCCCTGCTCACAAAGGCCACACCGGATGAAACAGCGAACTTACTGGCCAAGATAGGTGCAACCACCCCCCTCATTGGTCCTGAACCAGCCTATGGCGTAAACAAATTCATTTTTAAAAACATCATGAGGGAGCAATCTCTGTTAAAATCCAAAACAATTAGGATGGAATGTGTAGGACAGAAATGTACCAAACACTTCATCCCCAATGTATCGCAAAAGAAACCCAAGTTTCTTCTAAATCTGAACAGAAACCACCTTAGAATTCTAACCGGTATACTAAGCGGCCACTGCCGACTAAAACGGCACCTACACAAGCTTGGCCTGTCATCGGACCCTACCCTACTGGAGAGCGATGAAAGCTCTCTTCACATCATCACAGAATGTCCCGCCCTCATTCATGCGAGAAAACGGACCCTAGGCAGTGAACTGGTTTCAACAATGGAGCTTGCCACGCTACACCCAGAGAGGCTGATTAGCTTCCTGACATCCTCTGGAGCAGACAAACTGCTATAAACATATGGGACAGCACAATAGTCTTCTATATGAGACCGCAGTGCTAGAGTGGACAAACCGCTCCCCACTAATAATAATAATAATAGCTGATGTATCCGTGATACATGGATTGGTTGGTATATTCTGTGAAAAACCAACTCTAGAAAAGTTGTTTGCGAAATGTTGAAATGCAGGTGGTATTGAGCACGGGTTTAGTAGTACCTTTGTAAGATTTTAGTCGAAAAATACACATGTACACATCTAGGCGCATGGTAGTGCACCTCCAAGTTCGACGGCACTACAGGCAACCTTTACCCGAAGCGCTTCGTGGTACCCTTATAACCCAGCTCTCTTAGTTGATGGAATTTCCAGAGGAGGAGAGGACTCTATAAGGACATATTCTAAGTTTCAAGTTTGTAATTATTATAGTTTCCGAGATATTTAAGTCAGAAAAGCGTCAATTTGGTAGATGACTCACTGACTGACAAATTATCAAAAACCTATCACCCACTTCCAGTAGACCTAGAAACTTGAAATTTGGTACACAAATAGTATTTAAACTGAACAAATTTCATTTATGAGCCTGGCAAGTGTTTAAATAAATAAAAACGTATTAAATATACCAGTATACGAATTATTTAACACATACATTGAAATCTGTTATATTGTGTTTCACAATGAATACAGCGAAGTATTTCACCGTACGTAATCATTCACACAAACTGCCTATGAAAAGTGAGAATTCGGTCGCCAAACCTTCGTCTTCATAGGTATTGATCACAGATCGAAAAGGTTGGGGCCTCACATTTTTGTTACATTTCATTCCATAAATCAATTTTACTCTACCGTGCGCAAACAAGTTTCATTTCAATAAACGTCGTCGGCTTCATACAATGGATTTTGTTCTAAGAGTGAGTTTATGTTGCAAGGGCTCGTTGTTTGATGGGTGCTCACGAGGTAGTTCGTACAGCTGCCGATGGGTCATGTTCATTCTATGCCATTTCTTCTGCATATAGAAATAAAAATGCGGTCAAATTCAACTCATTAAGTCCAAGTTTGAGATATAATTTCAGATCTTACATTACAGAATACAGTTGCTTATTCGTATGTGTGGCGAAGAACCAAGAATTAAGCCTCAATACTACTCTTATTAATATTGGGTCCGCTGTTTTCACATCTGGTTAAGCTTATTTTGCACTCCCTAAGATGAAGATGGAGTCCATTTAAAGTTGTTGTAGATACATACGTTCAATCAATTTCACGCCTAAGGCTCCAACTTACTAATTTGTTTTACTACTCTAGCTAAATTCTGCAAAAAATTAGCCGTTATTATCTCACCACTTTTTACGACTAACATTAAAAATAAGAACTTGTCCTTTTTTACAGTAATGTTTTTGATAGGATACTATTTATCAGACCAAAATAGGCCAGCTCGCACCCCCGAAATTTGTCAATAAAACTAGCACATAAGGCTTTTTTCAGATTGGACAATTTGTTCAAAATATAGTACATTGTATGTACTGCATGAATCTAGTGATTGCCTAGCCGTAATCTCTTAAACGAATTTATAAAGCGATATCGTGGTCGACGAGCAAACGAAATCGACAACGTACATTTCTTGGTTTCGTACTTTTCAAAGCTTAACTCATTAAAAGAAAGCAGTTTCATCATGAAAGGAAGCCCAACGTCGTGCGCTAAAACATATCTGGTCCTTCTATTTCTTATATCTTTTCATTTTACTACATTGGTGCGTTTTACAAACTTTAAATGAAGCAGACTTACATATGTAAAGATGTAAGTACACACCGAAGAGTATTAAAAAAAAGAACCTTTAACAATTTAAAAAAAGGCTTTGTTTTTCAAGCGCAAATTTGGTCTAGCGTCATATTCTACATATATAAGTAAGCACATACATGTGTATATATGTATGTTTTGTGGTTTGGGCTTTGTGACAAAGCAAAAAGTTTACTACTCAATGAATGTGGGCATGCTGTATAAACTCCTTTTGGTGTTGTTATACTATTTGCTTATTATGTGTAATACATACGAAGGGATGAAGTTTCCTTACAAGAGAAATATACACAGAACATGTTTAACTACAATTGCTGTCTTTGCCTTTGGAAAAGTGGTTTCCGCAATTCATGTTAACGTGAATAAGTTTTTCTTTTATAAATTAAATACGTCTCGTTTCCTTTCCCTTTTGTTTAAAAAACACAAATTCTGCGATGATAAATAAAAAAGTGCAATATTGGTGCTTTGCATTCTCAATTGCAAGCAAAAGAAATATCAAACTTGGTTCTTATGAGCCTACTTTTTAAGTCTCTGCTAGGTTAATACGTATGTACGAATATACATATTTGCATATTTTAGGCGACGTGTTGTTTATTTTATGTATATATGTACAGATGATCGTAATTGAGTTAATTGTGTTCGCGGAGTTTTGTAAGCCTCCACATAAAGCAAAAAGCGGAGCGGAAGGTGAGCAAGAGCAAAGCGTTGAAATCAAACACGTGTAATGAAAGGGTAGCGCACAGAGCGGAGCGTCGTTCGAAAGTCGAGCAAAGCGTCAACAAGAAAGCAAAGCGGCGATATCAAACATGTTTGATTTCTCCGCTATCATCGCCTTGATTTTAGGTGGATTTCAAAGAAATACCGCCCATTGCAGAGGTCCTCATGACGCGACTTTCAAAAAATTTGAATGCCATTTTTCTAGTTTAGCATCCCAAACTCCGTTAAAAAATGTATCTTTAGGTATATATATAATTCTTTCGTACATGTGTATGTCACTGAACTCCTCCTTAACGGCTGGACCGATTTTAATTAAATTTTTTGTGTGTGTTTGAGCGGGTCCCTGGATGGTTTAGATTCAGCCCCCAATGTTATAATTGACCTTTAAAACCTTCTGAGAAATTGTAGGAGATGTGTTCGGGTGAATGGCGTTACATAAACATCTTTCACTGTGAGCGTTGGCCTTCGTCAGAGGTGCTTTTTGTCACCTTTCCTTTTCATTGTGTACATGTTAGAGCGCAACCGTGGCGAGGAACGGTTCGCCTTGTGAAACTTAAGAATAAGCCATCCGCTTTTCGCTGAGATTTGGGTAATGATCGAAAGAATAAGCTGCTATAAAGGGAATCATACTAAAAAAAAACAATAATCAAATAATTTAATTGTACCCGTACGAAGTCGGGGCGGGCCGCTAGTATATATGTATATGTATGTATGTATGCAATATAACGGATTCTTGATTAGTCAGCCGTCGCAAGATTGTTGTAATATTTCAAACCAATAAAAATATTTTCGAAAGGTTCCCTCTACTAACATTAAGGAGCCATTTCTGATAAAATTTAATCGAATTAGGTCGGCTTTCCCATCATCTTTCTTGTTGAAAAACTTAGCGCCGATCAGTGTTACCGCTGGAAAACGTGTCTGGAGGCTTAAAACAGAGTGACATATTTTTTTTTTCCTGCTTTTAATGGCCTAAACAATAACACGTGATACAATGAAGACAGCTATGGTTTGAATTTGATTAAATGCTTGCGAATGAAAAATATAGAAAACAAAGCAATATTTCAGCAAATTAAGTGAGTGCAGTCTCTGTAGTCCAGGGTATCAAAAAGGCGACATGTCATGACCTAACAAAATAACAGCTACAACGATAGCTCTGCCGGTCATATCTTTTTTCAACAGAATTTGGACATTTACTCGTAAAAGCTGGAATAAAAGTCTCAATTTGTTAAACAGTGCCCGATTTTAGCTAATTAGAGAAAATTAATGCCATCAGGACACTAGAAATAAAAAAGTGGCAAATTGCCACTTAAGTGGCCTCACGAAAAAGCTGGCGCAGATTTCCATTGCTCTTTATTTTGTTCTACTTTGTAGGAATTTTCATCTTTAGCAGTCATTTGCACTATTTCTTCTACCGCTTGTTGCAAACAGTACTTTCATTTCATTATTTTAACAAGTAAATTTGTAAGTCGAAAGAATCTCGCAATTCTAAGATAGAGAAATATACATAAAACTTGTTTACAAAAACAATATGGATATGTCCATACACTTGTATGCACATATGTATGTATTTTATGATTTGGCAATTTCAAAAAACAATGGCTTTATAATAATTCCTACAGATATACATACATACATACATATTTTTAAATATTCTCATTAACAGATAAGTTGAAATGTAGACGCCGAAGCAAATTACAATTTAAAGCGTGGGCGACTGATTAATGAGCTCGACATAACTTTCTTTATTTTGGCAAGGCGCCCGTAAAATTTACGGCATAATATGCTTAATATCATTGAAATGTAGTACTATATGAGTTTACCTTCTAAATATGTAATGCGATTATGATATGCACATATAAAATCTTTCAGTCTTAGGCGTTATTTATTTGATTTTTGTTGAATTGATCGTGGCAAAGGCGGAGGCAAATTTTCTTGTTGATCTAAAGACTAATACATAGTTCAAGTGATAAAAGTGAAACACTGCCAAATTTACGAAGGTATTTAACTAAAAAAAATTTGATTAAATGAGTGAATTAGATCAGTAATTTTTACTGGCTGCGACTTAAAATTCACAATTGTAAAAAATATATATTAATTCTCGCATTTGTGATATTGTTATATGTACATATGTATATAACAATCGGTACTAGCGAATGTATTTGCCATGTTTAACTTATATTCACAATTCTAAGGGATCGTTTATTATAAAAATAATTTACTTCACAATTATTAGAAAATATTGTTTGCTTTTCGAACTATCGACTGCATAAAAAAAGTTTTGAGAATCACGGAATTAAAAGTTAACTACTATGCATAGGTACCCGCGCACATGCAAAACTACTGATGGACGTTCACATTTATCATCATATCACTGGATGGAATTATTATATTATTCTAAATACATATTCTGAAAAGTGTGCAAAATAATTATAATAATGAAAAATAATTTTTCTTAGTTCTGGGAGTATGTAAAAATTAGTAAAATAAATGAGAGCGAACGTTGTCAAATATAGATTCTTGAAACCTAATACACTTTATTAATTGATTAAAGTTTGAATAGTAGTAGTTTTAATGAGATATTTTTGTACCAAACCGTAGATCAATAAGACAGTAGATCTTACAAGAACATCAAAATTAAATTGCATGTTGTACGAAGACAAGAGTTTAATGAAAACAGCTATATTTATATACATGAAGGATTATTCTAAACAACCAACGCATATGCCGTGTAGATTTATCAGATCATTTTCTGTAACAAGCTCCATGATTTCTCGAGAATGCTGTTGATTTGTCCGAAACCTGATAAGGCTCGGCCGTCTTAAACGTAGCATGTTTTGAGCAGTGAAGTTTACAATGGTAAGGTAACTGCTAAGTATGTTAATAGATTCATTGGAAAATCGGAAGGAACGAGAATATTAAGAGAGTGTAATTTGTCAAGAGAATCACCGTTCGGAGTCTCCAATAAAAACCGTATGACACTCCCATTTGATAAAATCGATGACAAAAGATGGGTGAGACGAACTTTACTTTCTTAATTTAAAAAAATAACAATATAAACCCTAGTATGCTTAAATCACTTCATGAAATATCAATTCTTTTTGTCGTATAAAGCTGCCCTGTTATGGCATTGTATGTAATGAATTTTGAATAACGTATTTGAATAATGGCGTTAGGGAAGACTAGTCCACGCTGAAATCTAATGTCATATCTGTCATCAATATTAGCATTCTCAAGGCCATCCAATAAAACAAATTGCTGATTAGTCTAACAAGTAGTGAAACTAGACATACATATGTCTGTCTTTCAATGAACGTGTTTTTATATTTAGTGGATTCAATTCCAATATCACAAAACAGGCATGTGGCTTCTATAATGTCTTTCGAGATTTTCATTTCGAAAATGCTTTAAATTCCTACTCGTCTCGCTTGGAGAGAATAGAACAATTATATGCTGACAGCCAGGCCATAGAGACTTTCCAGAAAACTGCAGGGCTAACGAGTTTGCCAGTCACGGTATTATCCTAGGTATCCGGCCGAAGCGACGAGGCGTGGGTATACTCATTACGTTATTTTGAGGTGAGGAAATAATTCACTTTAAAAGTATAGAGCGAATTTTGATGCAATTTTAATCAAGGTGCATACATACATACATACGTACATGAATAAGCAAGTTATTCTTTAATGTTCTGAGTTAAATAGCTTAGTACGCACACAATTGCACTCCAATTTCTAAAATGTTATTTTGTCAAGGTTTTGTAATTATCTCAGTTACTTGTTAAAAAAAAAAACATCTTAATAAAAGAACCCACGTACAGGTATGGTTGGCATTTATTCAAATATAAGCGCTTAACCTAACTGGCTAAGTCCACATCTAAGACAACGCGTTTTAAGATAAATCAATATTTTGGTTTTAACTTCTGATTAAGTATATAATCTCGGAACAACTTTTTTTTATTGTTCTCTACAATCAAGACGAAATTTGTTTATTACATAGCACTTTCATTTGCAAGGTCCCTGAGTAAACTTTAAATTATGAGAATCAATACGAATCATACATCGTGCATGTTAATGGCAAACCTATGACCCACATCGAATTCTATAACATAAAAGTAACTCTACATCTGCACCTAATTTAATTTTAAATGGTTGTCGATTAAATCGAGCGAATGGAAAGGTTTTCATGAATAAACCTGCTTTGGTTAAAATGCTGGATACGTGGTAATAGCTGCATGAATTTCTTTTAGCATCGTTAGATTTACTTACATATTTCATGGCTTAAAGCAGCATTAGTTAAGTATTCTTAAATTTATGTGTAGTGCATGCACATATAGAGTACCGTCACAAAAGCTATAAAATTCGGGTACGAATATTTTCATAGAAGGAGTAATTAAAATATAATTAATTAATTTCTTTCATAGTTCATGATCCACTCAGAGTTTTACGCCTTAGCCAAATCTCAATTTGTGCTCCCTAAAAGACAATAAAGCTGATTTTATTTGGTTTATCTTTTCGGGGAGGTATGTATAAGAGAATATGAGAGAGCATTGCAACAATGGCAGTGTTTCAGTACTACTGCTTTAATAAATAATACAGTGGTGTTCCAGTATAACGATTGATATAATGTCCAGGTGCATTCTCTTTAACGAAAAATTCGAAATATCGAGCACATTGTCCTCATACAAATTTTAATTGAAACATTATATGCTATTTATTAATAAAGTTAACAACAAAATAAAGTTTTCTAGTTAAAAAGTAAAAAAAAAAGAAATAAAGGAAACTCGAACAACATTAATTTCTTCCTTTTTTTATTTTTTTAAAAAGAAATGCGTTTGAAAAAAGATCATTTGTTATACTCGGCCGCCAATGTATTGTATTTACGATGTTAGTTAATGCTGAATAAATTTGAACTTCATCGACACAAGGGAAGGTTATCGAAGATTATTGTTATAATCAAATGTGCATACAGTATTTATGTATGCACATCTAAATTTTAAATATAAACTAGCTGTCCCGCCCGGCTTCTCTCGCTCCCTTTCTGCCACTTAAACCTCGGATTGTAAGGATAAATCTTGGTTTGGTTGAAGGCAACTTCTGCCAGTGGTAGGTGGCTCAGTAGTTTGTGCGATGAACAGTTGTGCGAGCTGCGTAGGTTCGATACTCAGTATTATCCAAGTTCCAAGACGTGCCATGGAATCCATTTCGGGCGGGCCATTGGAAAATGATAATAATGATGATAGAGTGAAGTGTCAAACCCAGTTAAAAAAAATCAAGTACTTTCCGTGATAATTGCAAATCATTTTCATTTCCTGCTCAAAATTATTGGGGAGTACATTCTGCAGAAATATGTATAACTGTGATTACATCTACACTATCGGAGAAATAGATAAGTGAAACGAGTAAAGAATGCAAATCTGAAAGTGTAAATTTGGCAGATTGTCCTGAGGTGATGTTGCTAGATTTTTAATAAGCTTGTACGTCTTGGAACATCAACCACCACCTCTAAACGTGATAAAATATTTGAAAAGCGACGTCGCTTTGGTCGTCGTTTTAGCTGCAGCTTTCGAACATATACGCATCCATTATTACTGCGAGGGTGTGTCTTCAGTTCTATCATCCATTTTAATTTTTTTTAATTGCAAACCATTCGAATCCACAAGAAAAATTATTTGTTTGAATTAAAAAACAAAAACACATATTCTTGTCAGAATAGTAGAAAATAATCATCTGTCATAAACAAAAAAAAAATTTAGTCTGCTGCAAATGGGTCGGCAAATTTATCCACAAATGTGCTATTGGGATCGGGAAATAAATTTTTAGAAAAAAATTGCAGACAATCCATTTACGGACATTTGCGCACACTGAAAAATGTGCAACCTCGCAAATCGTGTGATCGTCCTGCAAATGACATTTCTGCAAACTCGCATTTGCGGATTAATAAAACCCATTTTTTGATGTCGATTTTGTATAGGATAGAACCAGATTCTATTGAAAATTCCTTAGGACACAAAAAAAGCGGTTAGCATGGACTTATCCGCTAACGGCATGTCTAACTTTAGTGCTTATGTAAAACCCATTCAATGGAAAACGCTCGCTGGTCCGTCAACGTCGAAAATGTCACCAACCCGATGTTCAACACTATGAATTTTACGCAGGGCAATGTTCTGTTATGAAGCTTCTTCAATCTGGATGCGGAAAATAGTGTGAAATCTCGTTCATACTTAGTTACACATTCGACATTGTCACTAATGTAATTGTGAACATTGAATCAGAGAGCCTAAAATGCGCCTGGTTTTAAGCAAGGATAAAATAAAGTACGAACACAGAGAAACATGCCCGACGTTTTAGCCTGAATGTTAAAATGACAGCTATAACTTTGAGCTAATGAAGGAACTCGTCTTTCTAGGTTCTGCTATATCATTTCCCTAACAAAATCAGGACAGAAATTCAACATACGTTAGAATAACATTCGCCGATTTTAGTTACTAATGCCCAGATGACGTTTTGTAAGAACCTCACCCAGTCTCTTGTACTCGTATATGGATTGGCCATGTACAGCGGATAAATACCGCCGCTCTAATCCAAAGAGCTCTTCGAAGTACAAAACTCGACCACGAAAATAATTTGAATTCCAATGACATAGTTGTTGTCTAGAAGCATATGTTTACCTATGTTATGTGCTACATATATAATTCACACTTGCGCCACCACGCAATCTGATGAAGACCTTACACTTAACAGATTACATATACATACATATGTATGCCTGTTCCTATTTCCCTTGAGAATTTCTTTTTTTTCATTTTCCATAATATTTTCAATAAAATGCATATTTCGATAATACCTAGGAAAATTGAGAAAAAAAAAATTGATTTAAGTAAAAATAATATATAAATGCCTAACTTTATTTTTTATTGAATTGACCTTTTGTTAGACTGGATGTAGGAGTTGAACAAAATCATACAAGAAAACAAAATCAGAAACACACACTTTATGTAATACATTCGATATGTTTATAATATAGAAAAGCTGATATAAATAAATAATGTTAGAGAATGAAATTGTCGGTAAAACGTTGAATTCCGTTATTTATGAATTATAAAATAATAAGTTTACATGTACGAGATCTCGAATACAATGTATTAAGTTTGAGGCATACTTATGGCGGTCTTTTAAGCCACTTACGGGTATTGATGCCGGCTTATTCACAACCACAATATCTTCGTCCATGTGTACTATTGTGATTGGTTGACTAGTGACTGGAACTTCATGTCTGTAAAAATACATTTATAATATACAATCAAGGTAAAAGGCAGTATTAGGAACATAAAATATTTACTTTTAAATTTTTAATAATGTTTAAAAAGACAAAATTATGAACAACGAATCTAAACATTGAGTCAGGTAATGCTCAATCCTTGTACCTAAAGTAGTTTTAAAATATTTAAGTTAAAGGCGAAAGTTGAATAAAAGATAAGATGTTGTTGTCAATGGAAACGAAAAGTATAATGAATTCTTATGAACGTTTTGAAATATTTCTTTGCTGAGTGTAGTAGTTTAAATATCATCTCATGAGTTTGTAACAATCAATGTTAGTCGGAAACTTAGCAGTGCACTGAAAATCATCAGCTTACCTGCAAAGGCTTAAAAAAAATAGTTCACTCGCCGCAGAGCAGAAAAACATTTTCGTTAAGAACATTTGTACATCAGGAACTTGCTATTCGATATACGTTAATCGTTTGGAAAGTTTGAAAGCAATGTGATTTGGATATTGTGTTCTTATTAAATGTTTTCTTGTTTTGTACAAAGTTGATGACATTTCTTTTACTTTTCTATGTAAATTAACCGAAATCGGTTGATATCAGAAGACAAAACTAGTTGAAATGCAATGCTAATCCAGTGCTTATAACTTTGTATAAAGCTAAGGATTTAAAACAGATTGCAATTAAATTATGACTTGTAACACTCTTGTTCTGATTTCAGTTCTTTACTGCATAATTCTGTCTTATTTCTTTACTTATTAATGCAATACCACAACTAGTCAGTTTTAGCGCGCATTTAATTAACTTTTGCTTGTATTTAAGATTAATCTTGAGCCCCATTTGTGCATAGGTGTATGGTATGGTTTTATGATGTGTATTGTCTTCGAAGTAGTGTCAGAAATTGGTATGCGGGTATATGAATTTTTAAAGTAATTTTAAAACAGAATAAAAAGGAGAACTAGAATTCATCTGCAACACTCATTAGATGAGAATTTGTGCTCGTAAGAATTTTTAATCAATTTTGTGATTGTGTCACAGGCAAAGAGAAAAATGATACATACTATTCATACTCTCTTAGAAGGAATCCTGAGCACAAACGGTGTTAACGATTAAGTCTATTAAGTTATATTATTTGTTATAAGTTCTATTTAAGATTTTATGTTTCTATCCTTAACTCATAGCATTTAACAAATAAACATCCAAACAAATTAAAAATAGATGATCAATTATACATATGTGTGTATGCTGAATAAAAGCCTACCTGTGTACAATGTTCGCCAATAAGTCGTTATGCTTTAATCTGTAATCAATTGGCACTTTTTCGTAATTAACCGTTAATGTACCGGCTTTAATACAACGTTCATACTCTTCGGCGGGATGTGCCCGAAATTCTCTAGCGAACACATCAAGGATCTTTTCGCCAACCCATCTGCCTTTGGTGAAAGTGGTGAACGTAAAATAATAGGGATATACCTTTCGTAGACCTGAAAATATGCAAAGTATCGATAGGATAAAGCACATTGAATGAAAATTGTATGTAAATCCTGTGTAAGATATTTAAAGTAAAATGGGGGAGGATAAATCAGTTTGCAAATCAAATTAATGTTCATTACCATTTTCAATAAAATATGAAGTCTCGTGATAGCGTTCATCCGTAAATCCTGGTCTTTTAGCCTTTAAGGCTTTGGTTTCAAGTTTAGCCTGAAATGATTTTATTAACAATAGAAATATTGTTTTTGTTTCAAGTTTTTGATAGTAAAATACATGCATAAATTAACTTTAATTTAATAATTTAATTAAATTGCTAAACTGAAACGAGCACTGATTATAGAAAAATATATCCGTTCTTATTTTGTCTGTGGACAATTTTTATTGGTAAATAACAAAAGAATGTTAATTTGGAATTAAATGGGTGGATGGTAAGACTATTAAGATTGACAATTTTTTCTAAGTATGTATTCGTCGTATAACATAATTTTTTTTTTATAATCCACACGCGGATCAAGGGGATATGAATGAATACCCTTTTATTGTTATACACACACCGCGAGCGAGATGCAGTGGTTTCAAACTTAGGTATTGGTATGTTTCATTGGCGTCCAAGGGTGGTGTCCAGGCTAGCCGCCGGCATTTGTGGTGGTTTTGTCATTGCTTAATTCACAGGAATTTTTTCGAATCTCCTGATGGCATAAACAGTGTCAGCTCAATCGACTCTTCAAGCCACGACACTCTACTTGCCAGTGTTATGCCTTCGCAGTAGAGTCGCCATCAGCTTTCTTCTTTACAAACTTAGGCAACCTGATGATTAACATAAATTTAGTAGCCTCATACGCTTCATAAGAAGCTCCAATTGGTTTCAATGAGTAGCCAGGAGATCTTTCCGAGATCATGGTGGTATGATACCTAATAAACCCAACACCGGTGGTATCACAACGGACCCCTCATGGGTCTAAGTGTGTTGGCTTTAGCTCGCAGCCACTTTAACCTAACCTAATCTATGCTCTTAACGTAGTTAAGACTGAATTAATGTGAAGTCAAATTTATTTCTGAGTCACAAAATATGTATCGCAAGAGATTTGAATTACTGTTTTAGATTATAAACGAACGAATATCCGCTTAAGTTCAGATTTGGCACTCAACAGAGCTGGTACTTTAATTGTTTCTTGTATAAAACGTATAAAAAATCTCATTAAGTACAAATAAAATGAAAAACCACCTTTTTCAAATCTTTTATTTGGTCGTTTTCTTCAGCTTTTCTTTTCTCTGGATTGGGTAGTCTTAATTTATCCTTATCACACTGTGATATTATCTGAAATAAAAAAGAGAAAGAAGTTAAACAACAGATTTATGATTGTGGAAACTTAACGATCTTATACTAATAACTTAACGATCTTATAGTAATAATTAAAAGCAACGTTTATTTTCCGTTGCGTTCATAATCTATCCCAGTATTGCAATTAACGCATTCGATTTTTAAAATATTTAAAGTACAACCATACTGATTTTACCTGACAATGGAAATGAGAGCTTAAGTTGTTTTAAAAGATTATTCATGAGCACGTTAGATGTTATAAAGCTTGGCGTCTTTGACAATTTCTGAAGGATTTGCAGAGAACACAACAAGTACAATTTTGTTCTCTTAAAATAAATGTCCATTTGGGCGCTTTCTGCTTCAAAGACGTTGGTGATCTGGTATATGTAAATATAAAAACCCTTCTGTGCTTTATTCGAAGCGCGATCTACAAACGAATAGGTCGAGGAAACTTTACTTTGGCAACCATTCTAACTTACAGTTACCACGTAGTCGTTTTGATTTTAGAATTTAATATTTCAAAAACTATCGAGGAAAGGAAGACAATTAATTGACCCAAAATTCAATGAGCTTAAGGAATTTGGTGTTTGTTATTGGAGCTTGTTTAGAAGACTTTAAATATCTGATAAGTACATACTATGTACATAGGAACAAAAACACAAATGATCAAACTTGATATGTACATATATGTATGTAAGTAAAGTCTCTAACTAGGAGCAACTCTTAATTGTCTTGGCAAACAATGAGGATTATTTTTCGTTTTGTGAAAAACATTAGTGATTTTAGCTACTACAGCCAATAAATATGTAGAGATGTACACTACATAATTATGTACATACATACATACATATATAACATTCAAATAATTAAGTCGCTTAACATCCAATCTAACTAAGTTTAACTCTAAGTTAAATCAATCATCATGTGTACTCATACACATAATATTATACATACTTATATCCTATCAAACGTAAGAAGAACACAGGCAATCATGAGAGTTTACAATGGATGCAAACGAGTCCATGAGCAAATGTACATCGACATACATACATATATATATATACAATATATCCATACATACATACATATGTATGGATGCTTTTTATTTTGGAACAACCCTTTGAAATCATTTGACATGACGTGGTTTAATATAAGAAAACTGACATCAATTCTAACGATATGATGTCTCTTAAAATCAAATGCTGACATCTATTTATGCAAAAAATGTTCAACCGTATCTAAGGACAACCAATTTAATCACAACAAATAAAAATAGAAAACGTAAGAAAATGCATATTGTCCTACTATTGTAAAGTATAGGTATCCCTCTTTTTGGCAATGTTTCAATTTTCTGTGGTTCTTAAATATAATAACAGACATTTTTGAGTGTTGGCTTTTTACCCGGTTTAAGGTGTTCGGTTTGCACACACGTTTTAAAATTGAATTATTCTATACATATACATATGTATGTAATAAAAGAGAGAAAGGTAAAAATGTCTGCACATTTTGGAGGTTGAAAACGTGCCACGTTAAACATACAATATGGATTTAGATGCGATTTACACAGTTAAATTGTTGACTGTGAAACTTTTCCTATCGATATGAAATAAGACTGAGCAAAAGAAGGAAATGTGCTTTCCTATCAATAAACATTTATGTTCTTTCGCATTACTTTGAAATCAGACAGGGTGGGCCACAGACGACGTTTAATGCGGTCGAAGTCTGAAAAAAATCTGGCCACTGAATGTTTTCTGTTTAGAATACATTTATGATGATGATAAATGTAATATCTTACGAATCTGCGACACATCACATCGTAAGAAATAATAAACAAATACTGCAGTTACATCCGTACATCTAACGATAGAGATAAATGAAAATCCAGCAAAATCAGACTCTTAAATAAACAAATTTATTAGAAAATAAAATGATTTGAATAGACTTAAAGTTTATTTCATTTTAGGTTAAACAAAACTTTAATATAAAAGGTATTACGAAAGATACATATAATATTTCCCTTTCAACTTATTCGTGTGCAAACTTTGCCATTTCCTTTAAGTTGGCACTGCAACATGAACTAACGACCGCCAAACAATTCTTTTATTTTTCTCAGAGAAATATTGTTGGGGTAGCGTAGGCGAGTTAATTTGCCGTAATAACTCGGCTTTGTAAAATTATGTGCAAGAAAATAAAACTGAAAATTTTAGTGCAATTCTAACGCTTGAAAAAATATTTAAAATTAAATTACTAAATTGCAAAAGGAAAGCTTTGTTTTCTGTTGTTATCATTTATGTGTTACTGGTTACTTTATTTATTAGCAGAAATGTTCGATGTTATGATGGAGGTAGTCGCTTACAACTGCAACTTTGCAACTTTAAAATGAGCAAATTTAATGATAAACGATAATGTTTCTAAAGAAAACAAATACAGACGTTCTTTCAGGTCTAAGAACAGTTGTGTTCAACTGTCAAAATGAAAAGATTCTTTTCATTAAAAGTTTTATAAGAACATTAAAAAGCATTAAAAAGTTGAATACTTCGCTTAACGCTATTTCTGGCATGTGACATTTCTGTAATTTGATAGTTATATTCCAGATTGAGTGTACATTTTTATATTAAAAAAAAAAATACCGTATTTTATTTAGTTTTATTTTCATCCGACAAATCTGGATATGGGAAGTGTGCAATTGCTTGTTAACAAAATAATATGGATGCACTAATATCCTTATTTAATCAAAATAAAACGTTATTTTATAAGAAAGTTGTTCTTGAAGGCATTGGTGCAAGATTTAATTATATAAACATAATAATAATAATTTATATAATCTATACAAACATACATATACATAATAAAACGATAATTAGGTCCCTCAATGTTTACGAATTACGCAAAAACTACTCAACAGGTTTTAATAAAACTTTGACGATCTATGTATAAATTGTCTCGTTTAAGAATAAGAATTATCACGATATTCCTCAGGGGGTTAGGATATTAAAGATATTCAATTATTTAAGATTTATTAATATGACGATGAACGATGAACACAGCGAAGTCGATAGGTAGCCATAAAGAAGTTCCCAGTGTAAAGTAGTACACGCATTAGTCAGAAATCCGACGATGAATTAATCGAATTCACTCGCCATACATGTTCATACGACAAACTACCTGTATCAATCGCAGTTAACTTTCCCGCTCAAAAGGGTTGAGGTACCGTGTGTAAAGAAGTTTCATTTCAGTATACGATGACGTTTGGTTCACACAACAGATTTTGTTCTAAAAGTGTTTAACGAATTAATTTTACCAGGTTTTCTATTAAATTTATTTATATACAGTCGAATCATTCAAAGTCAGATCAAAATTATTTCGAGTTAAAGGGATATTTGGAAAACATTCGAGTTAAAGGGACATTTGAAAAAATTGGTATTGGGATAAATAATTTTTTTAACGCACAATTGTTTATATGTTCAATCATTCAAATGTTTTACGCTTAAATTTTTTTCATGGTAGGTATTTCGTTTTTTAGGCAGATTTAGAAACACAGCGTGCCGATCTGACGCCATAGTTGATGTGTGTATAAGGTTGATGTGTGTATAAGATTGCAAGTTGCAAGAGAAAAGAATTGTTATACTTACACACATGTAGGTTAAGTATCGAAAGAATGTGTTCCAGTCAGAGGGACTTTCGATTTAGAGAACATTTTGAATTGGAGGATGGCGTTTCTATAAGAAACTGAAGGGAATGCAAACACTGGGTGGACAAATTCGAGTTAGAGGGAAATTCGGGTGCGCGCATACACGTCAAAAATACTTTAGTCGATTAAGATTATGCAACTATTAACCCAACGGAACTTCTTAACTCTCTCACGGCAAACGGCCCTTCTGCAATTAAAGTCGGTTTCCCTACTATGCTTCTCCAAAACTCCTGCAAAGTTATGCACTGCAACTAGACTCAAACTGATCAAATTGCAGAAAAATCTATATAATTAAAGCAAAAATTCTACAAGAATGTTTCACAGAAAAAGCGGTGTTTACACTAAACAAAAAATTTTCTTTCAAATGTATGTATGTGACTGCAAGTCACAATATGGCGTTGCACCTTAGTAAAATATCATGACAGGAATTGGGATAAGTAAGATGGTGTAAAAATAAGATAAGGTAAGGCTTCTCCTCTCACTTTACTATTAAGCTGTAATGGATTATGAAACACATATTCCTTAGTAATAATTAAGATTAGCGTAGCTGCTGTAGAATAACACATAATTCAGAGATAATGGTCGAGTTCCTCCAAATTCCAAGAATCTACATAGCTTAGTTGAAGTAGAAGAAAGAAGAATCCTTTCTTTATTGTTCTACTTTAGTTTAGTCAAAGCAAAACGTTTTTGACAACCTCAACCCAACTTGGTATGCGTTATCTACTTGCTTGCTCGTCAAATGCATTTAGAAGGATTCCGCGACACGATTCATCTGGTTAGGTTTCTGAGAGCTTAAATTTGATGCCTTTACTTGCCAATCTGGCGATGCAATTCAACTCTTTGTGTTTATTAGTATATCAATATGTACGTACATACATATATATATATTAGAACACATGTTATGTTACTAATATATATATTTAGAACTAAATTCTGGTACCTCTAATATCCCGGGAATGATTCGTCTAAAAAAATGAATACTTTCTTTATCTGTATAAATGTAGCTATTGTTAGGCGGGTCTCACAAAGTTCGTCTGTGCTGGGTTGCCGAACATAGTAATAAGAGGGTGGAATAGAAGTTCAGTTCGATTAAAACGGGTCAGCATTAGGTACATTCTCACAACAATAGACATCCTTTTTGGAGTATAATATACATACCTTAAGGAAAGCGAACTAACACCGCCTGTCTTCAAAAGGTGAATTCGTTATATCTTGCAACTTTTTGTTAACACTGAACGATAAAGGAACCCAGAGTTTAACAGCAGTAGACAAACAAGAAATAAGTTTTTAACAGGTATACTGACAGGATATTGAGCGATAGGCGCAATAGCCACTAGACTCAGTTTACCAAACTACTGTCAGGATATCGAAAAAACAAAAACCAGCAAACACTAGTTTTGCGAATGCCACACTTTTCAAATCCGTCGCCTCTAGTACTTATTTGGAGAACTAGAAGACCTTGTGTAAGTCCCATTAATGAAAATAATAGTTTCCAAACAATGAATAAACGGGTTAAGAACAGTGCCACGAATAATAAAAAAACATTATGCACAATGGCATCCGTGAAAGCACTAAACCAACCTTAGCTCAACGGCTAAGTACTCCAAGAAAAGCTCTGTTAATTGGACTTCATCAAAGGACTAGATATGGTAAGTGTGTTTCAGCGGTTTATGTATGTTTTTTGCGCACCAACCAAACATCACCCAACTATAATCTCAAAACTGTGAGCAAAGTTACTTGAAACACTTCGGATTTTGCTTTGAGCTAAAATTTAACTTTCAGTTTAATGAGGTTTAAAAAGGGCAGTCCTATTTTTAGTTTTCTTTTTATCTCCGGCCTGAGTAATACAAAAAATTAAACAATAAAACCGATACCTCAAAGATGAGCATATGTACAGAATTACAAACATCGTACATTCATATGAAACATATGTAGTGAAAAAGAACAACTTTTTATAATCTAAGCGGCGCATGCGACACAATTTTTTGCTTAAGTAATTAAGTTAAAAGTGTGGGCGATTTAGAAAATATGTAGTAATGAGTGTGATAAAAGCAATACGCTTTCATTTGCGAAAAAAATTGGCATCCATTTCTGCTTCGCTCTGAACACGTTTCGGAATTTTTGTGACAATCTCAATTTTGTTTGTTTTACAAACAAAAACATAAAAGAAAAATGTATACATAATATAATTTGAATGGCAAACGAGCCTCGACTTTATTGTTGCCACTTGTGCTAAAAATTAATTTGAGTTAAATTTTTAGTTACTTCGGTATGTTAAATTAATTCATTGACTTCTTAATGCGAAAGGGTTCCCTTACAAAAACCAAAAGTTATATTTATATCAGCGTAAAGGAGCTTCTACAATAATTTCTGAAAAAGATTCTGGCTTAAAGAACGTTGATGCATTCATATTTCACTTCTTATGTTAGCAAGAAAAAAGACCCTCTGAACTGAGATAACTACAGAGACATCAGTCTTCCTAACATGGCCTACAAAATCTTATCTGCCCTGTTTTGTGAGCCCCTGAAGCCGTTCGTCAACAACCTGATCTGTTCATATCAGTGTGGCTTCAACTCAGGAAAATCCACCATCGACCAAATATTCACACTGGGGCAGATCTTGGAGAAAACATAGGAACTTCAAATCGATACCCACCACCATTTCATTGATTCATTGATTAAAGCCGCGTATGACAGCATCTATGGAGACAAGCTATACAGAGCCATGTCTACTTTAGGCATCATTGCCAAACTCGTCCCTTCGTGCAGGATGACAATGGTGAATGCACGCTGCTCCATCAAGGTCGGTCAAGACCTAACCGAGACCTTTGATGTCAAAAAAGGATTAAAACAAGGCGACGCGCTGTCATGCGATTTCTTTAACATCATACTTGAAAGAGTTGTGCAGAACTCAGGCGCCAACACCAGAAGCACAATCTTTCAAAAATCCGTCCAATTACATGCATACGCCGACGGTGTTGACATAATTGGAAGAACGCAGCGTGATATCACTGGCGCGTTCGTCAATGAGCGTAAGACCAAGTATATGATGTCAACAAGAAAGGACACCCAACACCGACGTCTCGGACAGAATGTCAGTATAGAGAGTTATAACTTTGAGGTAGTTAAAGAGTTTGTCTACCTAAGCCCCGCTATCAATTCAGACAACGACATCAGCGCTGAGTTCAAACGAAGAATAACTGTTTCGTTGGGCTAAGAAGGCAATGGAGTAGCAAAGCCCTCTCCCGAACGACTAAAGTGACCCTTTATAAGACCTTAATCGTCCTAGTGTCTGTCAAAAGCGGATGGGGTTGCTCTCAGCAGTTTC
This sequence comes from Matsumyia berberina, assembly GCA_917880715.2. Lineage (NCBI taxonomy): Eukaryota > Metazoa > Arthropoda > Insecta > Diptera > Syrphidae > Matsumyia > Matsumyia berberina. The sequence continues at coordinate 96,226,407 of OU862870.1, forward strand.
GAGAGGAAAATCCTTCGGGTGATTTTTTGGTCCCGTCTGCATTAAGGGTGAATTGAGGAGATACAACGACGAACTGTACGGGCTGTAGAGGGACATCGACTTAGCCAGTAGAGTGGGTCATGTAGAGCGGATGGACCAATGCTCCTGCCCGGAAAATCTTTAATTCCAAATCCAAGGGATGGCGCAGTAGAGGAAGACCGCGACTCAGGTGGAGCACGCAAGTGGAAGGGGACCTTAACCAACTAAGGCGGAAACTGGAGCTGGCTAAAGATCGAGTTGGCTGGAGACGCTTGTAGGTTGAGGCCCAGGTCCACCCCGGACTGTAGCGCCACCTTAAGTAAGTCAGTAAGTCTTATGTACGTCACACTAACAGTTTGATTGGCCTGTTAAACCCAAATTTTTATTTTAAGAACTAACACAGTTCTCATAATCTCGGACTAAATTGCGATAAATATGTACATAAATCGCGCTATCAAAAAATAAAAAAATTAAAAATTATGGTGTAAGCCCCATAAAGGTAAAACTGTTTTCCTAAAACCAGTGCAATTACGGGTTAAAGCCGCAGTATGACTTCGCTTCATGATACAATTTTCGAAACATAAAACATTGATTTTGACAATGTTCTGTTGCTTACACGCTAACGCTTTTTTCCAATCAACCTGCTTAGTCTCTCATTATTCTTTTTCATTTACGTTTCTAAATTAATTCCATTAAATAATCATTATTAGAAAAATTCTAGCTCGCAATCCATTTATGTATATACTTTCTTTTTTCCATAAGGATCTTGCTATGTAAGCAAGTCCGAAAAAATTAAATTACCCAAACAAAAAAAACGTATGTACGTCGGTCGATAACGAAAATTCCGATACGGGCACGGAGGCAACGAATAGGGATCATTATTTATGGCATCCTATTTTAAATTCATATTGATTCTTCTGAGTAAAAAAAAAACCCGACAAGTGTCTTAGCAAAATAACAATCTAAAGATTTTCTTAAGTAAACTTTTACATAAAATGGCTGCATTGTGTCAAAAAAAGGAAATTAGGTTATGTATGTATGTGTATCAATGTAGGTAAATAAATAAATAGTTCTAAACCTATAGAAATGTTTAACATCAATATATTTCATAATAACGTAAAACTGTTTCATCAAAAACGTAAAACTGTGATATAATAATTTTTTCAAATTAGAACAAATTAATATAATCATCACACTGCGGAGAACAGAAAAAACAAACAGAGGAAAATACAAGTACTCTCCTCCTACGGCGCTAGTAGTTAAATGTCAATAGATTGCGGATACTTGAGAAATGAGTTCGCAGTTGGGTGTTTTTCTTTCTCCAAGAATACCTTATTAGCAGTTGACGCTGCTGCTATACAATTTCTAATTACTTATTTCAATTAAAAAATTTCACTGCTCTGTCATAAATCAGAATGTGAACTTAAAGTGATAGATGTCAGATTTCCGCTGAAAAATTTCATTATACATATTATACTACCTATAGTAAAGTAATGATATGCACGAATTTAGAATTAGGTCAGGAAGGCAAAAAATAAAATATTGGTCATTTGCCTCCCGCCGAGTAATTCATAAAACAACCATAAACGTAAGCGCTGTGAATGTTATGCACGAAATTTAGCATATTTGAAAACTTGGACGTTTATTTCATGCCCTCACACATTTCGATTAGTTAACTAACACGCAATCTATTTCACTCCAACGATAAAGCAAAAATAGAGCAGTGCAGAGAGAAAAAAAAAAAAGAAATGGAGGAATTCTTTCCGCCTTTCGTCGTCATGGTAGTAGCGAATGTCAAATGAAGTTCCACATTTCCATTAAGAAATGGAACGTGTGCATTTGTCAGTCACAGGATATATGAAACTCGACAGTCACGTCGTCGATAACTGGTGTTTTCAAGCAAACATACGAGTAAGTAATCCATGCAAATGTAGATACTCCATTATGAATGCTCGTTTTGTACAGTAGACATCTAGCAGGGGCAAACATATGACACTTATGACGTATCTATTTTCATACTAATTTCTTGAATGATAGATGTCCCTCTTCGCCTTTTATATATATAATAACTATTAAAAAAAAATTAAATGTTTGTTATATTGTTTGAGTTAATTTAAGAAACTTCTAAACCGATTTTAATAAAATTGTCTGCCAACTACATATAAAGTGCTATAGACACAGTGCCCTTTGGCAGAAATTACCAAATTCCCACGCTTATAAATTTAAAACCGCTTTACCAATTTGAATTTATTTTGATATTTAGTGTTTTTCTTTATTTTACCTTTTTTGTATTTCCCCCTAAGTTGCAGTTTGTATACTCTGCTCCAAATTAGCGAAGTAGTAAGCAAAGGCAAATAATTTTTTAACTCTTTTTTAGTAGTAATTACAAACTTAATTTTAGAACCGTTTAACTGAGTAGAATAAAGTTTTTATTCATTTTTCGTATTCATCAGCTAAATGTACAACTTATGAGCTGAATTTAAGCTAGGTTCATAAATAACCGAAAAGTTCACTTAAGAGCTGTCAAAAATTAAGTGTCTATAATTACTTCACTATCAATCTGTTTCTCGCATATTTTTTGTTTGTCAGATGGTAGGTGAAAATTGCCTTGAGCTCTGAAATCTCCCTTAGACGGACAGCGATGGTGCCATCATTTTTGTTCGCCCACGGGAGTTGGAAGAAAGAATGTTTAATGTTTTTAGGTTTGTTTAAGGGACCTGTCCACCTAAGAGAGCTGTCAGCAACGGGAGATTTCACTGTATGACAAGTGCGTCAAGATTACTTCACGCGCTTTTTCCATATAAATTTCGAGTAGTTATTTACAAATGTTTCGATTAAAACTCAGTCTCGTAAAAAAAAATACGACAAATGTTATCGATAGCCTGTTGAAGCTTATCAGTTGCTTACTCGACTGAATGTGCCTTTGCCAGTATATCAGTAGCGTCCGCGAATGTGGCTACAACGGTTAGTTCTTCTTGAGTTACATACATATGTATGTATGTCTCGGGTGTAGAGTAAGAAGAAGGCAAGACCAAGAACACTTCCTTGCGTTTTTCTAATTTCTTTTATTTCTGTTTTTACTTTTAGTTATTAAACAGAAAGTGAGATCTATATGCAGTAATAAAAAAAGCACAATGCTTCTCTATTCTCTTTCAAATATATGCCATCTTATTACACGCGTTTATTATCACTAAAACTTGCAGTATACACATATCAGCTTTTCAGGATTGTTGCGAGTGATTACTGCGTCGGACTCTTATTGAGTGTAGTGAAAATCTTAAGTTCTAATTCAAATCTCACAACCAAACATTTTTTCGCGACACTGTTTCTCTGGAAGCAATGACAAACTTCCGAAAATATAATACCTATGTCATGATATTATGATGCGACAATAAAGACAGTGGGTGCCTTTTAATCGTGCGAAAAATGTTTATAAACACGCACAACACGGATGGTTGAGAAACTAGGCCTTCGCTCTGTAAATTGTCGCGTCGAATATTTATTTGTAAAAAAATGTTATTTGAATATCCGTTTAGTTGTTTTCAAGTTAAATTAAATTATGGTCAAATCACTAAAGAAGAACAAACAGCTGTTGACAGTACATAAATCTGCCTATGAAGCGCATGCTTTTATCTGATTTTAAATATACCTACATAGTAGCATCCTGAAAGAATTTTTCAGATGACGAAAAATAGACTTGAAAAAAAAACTTGTGAAGTGTGAATTGTGAATTTTACCACAAAAAATGTCGTTGGAAAACACAATCTTTTCTGGAGAACGCAACAGAGGAATGATTAATGCAATAGAAGAACTGAAGAGCCATTTGCGTGGCTGCTAATCCTCGAATGTTGGAGTCAAGAATTGTTAAGCGTGAACATGCTAACATCTGGAAGACTATACTAACCCAACAGATTTTGTCTCTATTGATCATATCAACACCTTAGAGAACAAGCAATACGCTGAGTATACGCAATGTACATACGTATCAATTTTTATGTATGTATCAAGCCTGCAAAAGATCTCGACAATGTCAACAGAAAGTCTACGTAGCAAACCTTGAAGGGCAATTTATCAAGACAACCTACGATAAGTCACAAATTTAATATCAATCGTAGTTTTGTTAGAGTATAACAGTCTAATAAAGATAATTTTTCGCCGCAGACTATAGAATACACTTGAAAATTGTCCGCATTTTCAATAACGAGTTGGATATATGTATTTATCTTTGCTGTCAGGTATTAAGGGCTTAAGTCAGAATGTGCAATTTCCAGAAAAGGTGGCACTAATGGCAAAGAAAGATGAGCAGTTCTCTGACTTAATTGTCTATGGGCCCGACAAAAAAACTGTCAAAAATCCAAAGTACCATTTTTTGACTTAAGCCCTTAATATCTGACACCGACGATATATTTTCCTAATCTTTAGATGCAAGATTTTTTTTAGAATTTAGAATAAAAATTATCCTGACTAAGTATTGACTCTGGAAACACTTTCTCATTAATAAATTTTAACTTTGTCAAATTGTATTATACATTAATAATTTGCTTAAATATATAAAATAAAAAAAAAATGTACATATGTGCAATATAAGGCTTATAAAAACATTATCGTTACTTATTCTGTGTTTATTTACTGGTTCAGTACACTATAAACATATTGAAACGTTTTTTTGATTGCTACCTACATACACGTAAAGGGTTTTTCAATAGGGACGCTACAAAAGTAGAGCGACAGGGACAGCAAACGACGCCATATTTTTTTTGCGGTTTTTTGACATTTCTCTTCAGTAAGGTTTGCCATTTCATGATGGAAAGATATACGAGCCAACAACGAGTCGAAATTATTAAAATTTACTACCCAAATTCGGAGTCAGTGGCCTCAACGTTAAGAACGCTACGTCCAATTTATGGTCGTCATAATTTCTGGCTGGATGGCTTCGTCAATAAACAAAATATGCGGTATTGGTCAGGCAGCAATCCACACGTACTCCATGAGTCATCATTGCATCCCGAAAAAATTACGGTTTGGTGTGGTTTATGGGCCGGCGGCGTCATTGGGCCGTACTTCTTCCGTGATGATCAAGACCGGCACGTTACTGTGAATGGGGATCGCTACCGTTCAATGATAACCGAATATTTTTGGCCCCAATTGGATGATATGGACTTGGAGGACATGTGGTTCCAACAGGACGGCGCCACAAGCCACACAGCGAATGTCACAATCAATTTATTGGAAACCAAGTTTGGAGAACGTGTTATCTCACGAAATGGTCCAGTCGCTTGGCCGCCTCGGTCGTGCGATTTGACGCCGTTAGACTATTTCCTGTGGGGCTACGTCAAGTCTATGGTCTATGCCAACAAGCCAGCGACGATTGATGAACTTCGTACGAATATCGAACGTGAAATTGCAGCAGTATCGGCCGATTTATGCTTGAAAACCGTCGAAAATTGGGTTCAGCGTCTGGACTTCTGCAAGCGTGCCCGTGGTGGCCATGCAAAAGAAATCGAGTTCCATACATAATGGCATCGAACGTACTTTCACAGGAATAAAGAATTTCATTGATATCCAAAACCGTTTTTGTTTTATTTAAAAAACTTTTGTAGCGCTCTTATTGAAAAACCCTGTATAAAATAAACACTCAAAAAATTCTTCGTACTTCTCTTACGTAAGTGTCAATTTTTAAAACATTATTAAGATATTAGTTAGTTAGTTAATAGTTTCGCATACAATGCCCTATGGAATGTATTTGATGTGGCATTCTATGCATTTGTGTCAAAATGATGTTTAAAAGCCAAAATATGGTAAAAACAATTTTATTGTGCCATATGTATATGGCACTTTATTTATCTAAAGGTCTATAAGCTTAACAAATTGAGAATTTCATGCTCAAATTATATGCGCTGATTTGACTTTAAACCAGGTTGAGGTTTTCAATGGTCGCGTTCGCCGATCCAGGCAAAGTGCTCCAATCGAAATCTATTGGCTGAGAGCACCAGCGTCAGATTGAAAATTTGCATATCTACTTTTTGTTCTTACATTCGAATTGCTTTGTAAATTGTAATTGTATGAATGAATAATGAATAATGAATAATGAAACACTATTAACTCTGAGGATGAAATTGTATGGAAGTAATATACTCGCGTTTCAAATAAAATGATTAATAAGCATCGTAGATGGAATGGCACCATTTGGATTGAACAAAGTACTGTTAGAAATTCCAAAATCCCCAATATACATACAAGCACAAAACTTGAACAAACATGCTCATAATTTATTTTCAAAACACATCATAGAAAAGGAAATGGAAAAAAAAAACAAAAAACAATAAATAAATTGATATTGAAAATGATTTCAAATGTCAGCTGTTTTATGTCAAATCTCAATTGTTGCAAACAATTTTTGACTAAGAATCCAGTCCCCGATCTCAAAAAAAGTGATACATCTCCTGTCAAAATTTCAGGCTCTCAGCCAATAGAATTCGATTGGCGACATATGCAGCACTTTGCTACGATCGGCGAACGCGACCAATATGAAAAACTTACAAACGAAAGAGTTCACAACAAAAAACAGCAAACAGTGCTTTGCTGTTTCACTTCTTGGGTTTAATTAAGCACTAGAAAAGCTTCGATTTGATCAGATGAGAGTCTGATCCTGCACTTCTCCTTGTATGGGTGCCAGAACTGTGTCGTTGCTACAATGAGGTTTTGTAAAGCCATGAAGACTATCAGGTCAAGCCCATAACGTAGGTTCTCGTTAAAGTCGTGCGTATTATACATTTGTACATACATATTTTGGAAAGAACCAACAGTTGTTAATGTCTAAACTGAACAAATTGGCATTTGACGTTGTCTGCAGGTCTCGAAACAACGTAGATCTGCTTTCAAATGGATCTGAACTTATGTCAGCATCCACTTTAGGTACAAAAAAAATGTCACTCTAATTTGTAAGTTCTGTCCATCAACGAGTAGGTATTTTGGCCCTAACTGAACATACATACATAAATATATTCAATAAGATCCATGAAATTACAATTGCTTGATAAAACCACAGCCAATCTATTGACATAGGTAATATTTGATAAGCATTATCATGACTCTTGACTCAATGTTATCTTTGGAACGAAATACTGAAGAGGATAAAAACATTTTTTCGTTGTAAAAACCTCCTTCAGGAAAATATGAAGATCGCTGTCCCAACACTCTTTTATTGTACCTAAACGCATCAGATAGAAAAAAATACCGAATCTGGAATTTCAAAATACCACGAACTGATTTACCGTAAACCCCACAGGATTCAGAACTTACATATTCGTGTGTACATACATACATACATACATACAATTTCGGCCGAACTTTCTCACAGAATAAGTTTGATAAAAAAGGATTTGCACAGAAGTTAATGACACAATGATCTGAATACTAATATAAATTCAAAGGAATAGAATCAGAAGGGGGAGGAAGTTCCTATAACAAATATTAACGTTTCTCACAGGTGGATAAAGTTATTTCTTGATTAACAGGTTTCCTATTAACTAGAGGAGTTAGTGGCGAAAGGTTTAATGGATTAGCTTTGCGTGCTACTACTGCGTATCCTGTCATTTCATCATCACTGCTAATTACATATTTTTTGCAAATATTTACATAATATGTATGTACATACTTGTAGAAGCTTTGATAGTGTTGTTGCCAAAACTCAACCATGGTACCAAACTGAGAAAAAAGGCTCTCCACAAGAATATAATTAGGTCTTCAGGATACGTTTCGTGGGTTCAAACCCCAGCCATATCCACCGAACATTTTGCGCGGCACCACTTCTTGACGGGGAACGATAAACCTCTTCGATAAAAAAAACTTCTCAATTCGACGTTCGGAGTCGTCAATAAATTGTAGGCCCGTTCCATATATGCGAAAAATGTAACATGCATAATAAGAATGGTTGCGAGAAGTTGAGGCTTGGGTCATCCCAAGCTGTCGCGCTTAATTTTGGTTTTTTTGTTTTAAATCTCCCAAAAGTGACACTGAGTCCACATGTATCTTTATTTTGATTTTATCATTATGCTTCTTTGGCAGTAAGTAACAATTACTTAATTCTAGAAATGCTGTTTTGTGCTATTGCTATAGCCATAAGATCCATTGATGCAGGATTGGTAGTCTTTTCTCATAAAAAATCTTTTCCATTCGCCGTTCGAATTCGTGCAAAAAAAAAAACACCCTTCTCGGGCCACCCTTTTTTTTAAAGTCACCCCTATCGTAGATTCCGTCGTGTCGAAGATTCCCTTCAATACTTATTCGATTCACTTTATGTTGGTATTGTAGAATCCGCAGAGTACGCCTCGGTAAGTCAATAAGCATTGCTATATTTTCAGATCCTTCAGATGAAGAGAAAGAGTTTTCTTTAAAAAAAACGAGCACGCGTGTGCCTAAGAGAGGAGGCAAAAGACATGATGGAACATCTAAATGTAAGTTATGTACATATTTGTTCGGACACAAATTTTTTCCAACAAGCGTTGAACCCGCTCACTTCCTTGGTTGGTTTTTGCTGCAAAGTATTGAAAATTTCTTTCAAATATTATAGTAGTCTTTTGCTGATATCCGGAGACTCCGTGGAATTAATCAACTGTCGGATTTGATCTCTATTTGTTGGTATTTATTTCTAAAAAATTATATTTAAATTAGTTATTGTTGTTGAAAATAAAAAATTTCAAATACATATACAAATTGGTTTTATTTCCTTTTTGACTCGAAGAAAGTAAAAATAGCAAACAAACAAATGCAATCCGCAACGTTTGAGCGGCGAATGAAAAGTAGAAAATTTTGCATGGGTGGATTCGATCAAACGTATTCCACGATACAGTGGAACTCATTCACAGTGGAACTCGTTCACTTCAGCGGATTCAACGAAACTAACGTTCAAATTAACGTGAATCTGAAGTATTTATTATAAATAAAAAATCTATCTAAATCTAAAAATCAGTGAATCTTTCTCCCGGCGGATTCTATGATAGGGATGAGTGTTCGAAGTCTAAATTGCAATTGTTTTTGCAGTGCTTTTCTAAAATTGTAAGAGACACACTTGAACATAATATAATGTACAGTAAAATACGTGAAAAGTAAATTTTGATTTCCTTGTAGATATGTTTAGCGCTTAGTAATAACGCTCCTGAATTTTAAAAAGTACAGTTCACCAATCATTCCACTCGTATAAAGTAAAAAGAGCCTGTGCTTAAAAACTGTGTAGAAAGTCTGAAGCTTGGAAAATAACGCTCAAACGTACTGGGTTGCTTATAACAGAAGAAAGCTTAAAATCGCGATAATTGAGATTCGGGATTTGCTACATTCTGAATACTTACACCGAGGTCCGGCTTTAATTATACACAACAATCGAAATACTGCTATGAGTTGTTCTGCGCTATTAAGTTATTTACCCTAGACTTAATATGGCCGTATGGTATGGCTGAAGACTCGGTGCAGTTAGTGTTTCAGGGAAGCAACCTTTTCGATTTTAAATACAAATTTTTAGCTCTAGCTTTGTCCTTACCAGCCTGCCTAGTTGAAAATTTATGTTTCCTAAATATATATTAAGAGTTTTTTTTATAACAACTGAAGTCTTGTTATTGCTTGAGAGACTGCTATTTTACGTTTTTAATTTGGTTCGAACACAAGTTGACTAAGATCAGAAATATTTCGGACAGTATTATTTAAAATACGCCACAGTTCGGACTCAACCTAGGTCTTGACCAACAAGCCTCTCTAGTTAGCCCGACCTACGCTCGCTGCCTCTAGTGGCGCACTTCAAGTTAGCTGAGGTACCGTTTTATTTGTGTACGCCACTTAAGGCTAGGTCTACCTCTATGGCGGAGACACTCATAAGTCAAATGAGTATTTAAAAAGTTCCTATTAGATCCTTAATTAATTTAATTTAAGTTTAATTAATTAGGGGCTATTCCTCATTATACTCTTACTTGATATTTGAATTTTTTTTAGCTATAAATTGCACTTTTTTATCTGTACTAACATATAAAATTGTTTATTTGTGTGCGTGTATGTTCGGGCAAAACTTCAAGTGCCGACGCCGAGTCGACTGATTAAACCTTCATTAATGGATGAAATACTTATTTGGGTTGACCATAGTTTCTGAAGTCCTCCTCATACTTTTCGTACGGTCAAATAAGCATATGTTTTAAAGATATATGTCACACTTATAGGGTACTTTATGGTTTTTTGTGCTTTAAAAGATTATAAGGTTCCCATTGAAAAGATTTGGTATTTTTGAATAAATAAGATGTTATTTTAATTTAAAAAAAGTAAAAAACAGCACGTGTCAAATCGATGTTAGGGTTAAAGTAGAAGCTTTGATAATATGGTTGGCAAAACTAAACCATGGTACTAGACTAAGAGAAAGGGCTCTCAACAAGATGTTCACACCGACATACATATGTTTGCTATCGCACAAGAAATAAATGGTAGCAAAGTCAAAAACAAAGCGTGCGAATCTAAGGACGTCAGCTGGTTTTAAATAATATAATAAGTAAGATGTCGTACTTAATGTTTTTAAAGCTTATTTTGTAGGCTTCATGTTAAAAAGACAAAGTCATAAAACTGTTTCAAGAGCACATTTTATTAAGCATATCATTATGGAATGTTTAATATGAAAAATTAATTTCTAAATTGACAAGTAAACGATGACAGGCCTATTTTTATTTTTAATATTTAAAATCCTCTTATTATCATTTATTTTCGTGCTCCAAATGAGCCCTTAGCTACCGAGTTGCCAGACAACCCGACAGTGCGAGAAACGGTCTATCCCAATTATTTTTGTTTTGTCATATGTATATTTTAATAAACACAAACGAGCCCAGCGTCAAATATGTTGTCATTAATTTTTCAGCTGCAGAAGAGAAACAAGATGCACAGGCTAATGTGGCGGCCAGTCGTGATGGCAAACTGCCAAATTACTGTTTTGCGTTCGCCTTCATTTGTTAGGTAAATTGCAAACGTCATCAAAGAATATATTAGCATTCATTCGTATCTAAAGTATAACCAATCTATGTGATGAAAATGTAACACTTCTTTGTAGTGCTTTGCAAAAGTTGATTCAATACGTAATAGACTATGAATTTGCGTAGAGCAAATATTTAAAAAAGAATGTCTGGACGAATTTCTGTCATTTGTTTAGAAAAGAACAAAAATTTGACTCAATTTAAAAAATTTATGCGTAACTATGTGCTCGTAAATAAGCGTGTGATGTCTTTGATGTTTTAAAAAAAAAAATCATTTACTAGCGAAAGTTCTTTATAATTTGTTCTTTAGCATATAACGAAACGTGAATATGTCACAGGTTCCTCATAGGGTCTGTGATGCAGAAAAAAATTAAATAAAGCCTTAAAGAGTATCGCATACAATTTATGTATTTCAGTTCAATTTAACAATATGTGAATCATCATTATCATCATCTTCCAATGGCCCGCTTATTTTTTTAACTAAGCCCTCATAGACTGCATTACCATGATTATTATACGAAGTTTCAATAATTTAATCACATTGTGTTAAAATAGGGCCCCGTTGACATATATTGTTGGCAGCTAGAATTAATGACCATTTGTCACTAAACCTATTACACATCTGGATCTACATTCCATATTATAATAGAAAACTGACTAACTAATATCACAGAGCAAAAATTAAAATAAAAAACATATTACTGAACTATATTTACACTATAAAACAGTGAGATAAAAACGGGTATAGGGAAAAATTTGTAAATTTAAGTCTGTTTACACAAATGCAGATACAGTCCGCTCAAGCCAAAACAAAAATTAAATTCACCATTTGAAGTTTATACAAAATATTACTGTCTATTAGAAAACAATTCACCATGGAGATGTATGTACGTCGTTGAAGCTAATATCAATTCCTAAGAAAATCATTAACACCTTACTCAGCGATTAGCATCAGTGTGTCAATTTATCGAATATTTCTGTGTCAAAACAAATTAAATCACATGTTGCAAAGAAATGTGATAAAAACACTAAAACAAAAGTAAATAGTACATATTTAATTGTTCTTTTTTTAAGTCAGGTAATCAATCTTTTGAAGGTAAACCACGATAGATTAAGATAATATTTGCCTTCGAAACGACTTCCGCTTTTAGAACTAATTAACGCAATGAAGAAGTACATATGTAGTTGGAATAGTTGAAAAATAAAAGGAAAATATGTTTGTCTTGATAGCCAAAAAATTTTTACTTTTATAACAACACAAGTTAAAAATTCATTAGTAGTAATACAGTTTGCCTTATTCTAAGAACGAAGAATAACTCTTGCCAATCGCTGTTTCTTTGGGCTAAGAAAGCAATTGAGTAACAAAGCCCTCCTGCTCTACGGCGCACAGTGGGCAAAAATCGTCGATTTGGTGGTCAAAAATCTGCAACTTTCTAATTAAGATTTTTTCATAATTTTTTTTTTATTTGAAACTTCATTTTAGTGTGTATTGTCATAAGATTTTTAATTCTTAAAATATGTTTTATTCTTATTTTAAAAACAATCTTATTTAAAATACATAAAAGAAAACAAAATTATTCTTTAAAAAAAACATAATCATTGGTTATTCAAAAATTTCTTGAATGTCTTCAGGCTATTTATCTTCAATTTCACTTTTTGTTTAAAGTTTTCTCAATGAAGCTATTAAGGGGTCTGATGATACCAGTATCATTCGAAATAAATCTTCATTTGTCCTTTTTCTTGAAATTTTGCAGGTGTTGTTTAACCGGTACTTTCGATATAGCTTATGATTGGCTTCTTGAGCCTCTTCAGAAAGTTCTCCTATTGGCAAAATATTGGAACCAATTATATATTCTCCATGACAAAGAATTATGTGTACAGTTGGTGTTATATACTTTTGTGCATAATATGTTTTGAGCATTGTTAATGTGGCCTTAGCGTAGATTCCAAACTTCTGTGCATTTAACTTAGAACCACTATTAATTATATTTAAAATATTTCTAAACTTGCATACTATTTCAATATTAATATTTAGTATTTCCGAAGTTGTTTCGAAATTCTCAAAAAATCGTCTTGCCGTGTTTCCATCATTAGTATTTCCGAAGCCTTGTTTTGGTGTATCTACAAGCAATCCCATTTTTTCCCGAAATTCTGTCTGAATTCCTTTTTTTTCGTTTTGTTTTATTTCTTTTAATTGCGCGCTTTTAGCTTTTTCAAAATTAATAGCTTTTTCATATGCTAAGTTTAATAGAAATTCCATTAGAGGAATTCTTGCATGCAAAGGTGATATACCAAACTCAGCATTATTTTCAACTCCAATGATTTCACTCTTATTAAATTCTTTCATAGTTTTGCTACATATGACGCACCTCATGCTTGATGTCGTACCGGATGCATGCTAAGCCACTTTTCCGTCTATCATTGTAAAAAAAAGTTCATGCTTAATTTTGATTTCCTTACCATATTTATTTATAATTGTATCTTTTAAGGATTTAATTTCTTCTTTTAACTTTTTATCCTCTTTTTGAATTTCTTCTCGATCTTCTTTTATATATTTAAATCCAACAGGTCGACAGAAATAAGTTGATGATGGCTTAGGATTCTTCCATATTTCCAAAATATCATTTATGTTATCATTTATTTCACTCATATTTTGAGAACAGTTCCGTAGTCTTAATGGTACTAGAGATGTAATGAATAAACTACTATCGAAAAGTTCCGTTGTGTCAAAAAGAAACTTGTAGGTCCACATTATAACAACTGCACTATTTAAACTGATACTGTGCTTTACAATAGCTTCTACTTACTTTAAATCATTTTTTTCATCATTGACATTCTATCGCTTAGTGTAACGGAATAACTGATAACGTTAACAGAATATGGGTTTTTTTTTTGTTAGTGCAAAATGCAAGCAAACTTGTTAGCTGTACTACATCAGAGGTACATGTGCACTCGTAGGTAAATATTGGAAAGAAAAAAATCGACATCTAAACAGTTTTTCCTCTATAACTCTTAATAGTGGATGTACCCGGATATGGTTTTTTCAATTTTCCAAGATAACATATTCTATTTTAATTTCTTAATAAAATTAAGGTTGTGAAATGGTGTGAACTTTTTTCTCGCTCTGATACAAGCTTCGAAATTGCGTTAGTGTTCAATTAGCTCTACAATTTCAAACGGTACTAATCGCCCTTGATTTTTTATCTTTTTTTTGCGCATTATAACATAAGAAGGTGTACACAAAGTGAGCATAATAAGTGCAATAACTTAATACAACACTGTCTTTGAAAATCCAGAACTTAAACTTATGCAACAAAGTGCACCATAAACCCATTTATATTTTTTCCTAACTTTGAACTTTAATTACTCTTCACCTGAAAATTTTTAGACAAAAAAAAAGTATATTTCTTACATGTGACTATTTCTGTACTAAAAAATAAACTCAAGTATTTTTGACACATAAAAAAAATTGGCTTATAACCACCAAATCGACGATTTTTGCCCACTGTGCGGCGCAGAGGCATGGACTCTGTCAAAAGCGGATGAGGTTGCTCTTGGCTGTTTCGAGGGAAAACATTTTCGGGTGGTTTTTGGTCCTGTCTGCATAAACGGTTAATGGAGGAGGAGAAAATCCAATGACGAACTGTACGAGCTGTACAGCGACATTGACTTAGTCATGGCTGGCTCATGCAGAGTGGATAGACACCAGTGCTCCGGCCCACAAAATCTTCGAATCTATACCTGAGGAGGCAGCTGGCTGGATACCCTTTTTGGTTGAAGCAGAGGTCCATCCCGGACAGCAGAGCTAAGTAAAGTAATATCACCTTCTCAAGGCTTCGCAGTAAGCGTTAATAACATACCTTACTAATTTAAAGAAACAAAACACGGGTGCATGGTCGTCTTCGACTGCATATACGGCAGTTGTTATATAGTCATTTACATAAATATAAGTTTAAGGTTATGCTCATATATCGCTATTCTTAGGCTTAAATTATATGCATAAAGCTAGTTTAATATGATTTTCGATTCCTACTCATCATTTTCAAAAGTCCCGCTTATCCACAATAAGGATCGCGGGTTTAGGGTGCTTACTTCTAAATGAAATTATTTGTAAGTTACATAATACAAATTCGTTTCTATAAACTAAAAAAGAAAGAATCGTTTAATTAATTTATTGTCATCAATATGAAAAAAAAAATGCAAAACAAACGTGGACGCGGTTTCAAATGGTGTTATTTATACACCTGGCTGGTTTCAGAAATCCGTTATAAGGATGAAACTTTCAAACTGTTTGAAGCAGGCTGTATTTTATTTTAAAGCTTCCCAGTCTATCTTAGCTTCTTATAAAGCACTTCACGAATACGTTAGACATAGATTTAGGAGGAAACGAAAAATTAAATGTTGCTGTCATAAATTCTTAAGATTAAGTGCTGTCAGGTGTGTCAAATCCATATAATGGCGACTTTCTTTTTTTTTAAATAATTAATTTGCAAGTAGCCTAACTAAAATAGTTGATCTGTAAATTAATTAATAAAGATTGCATACTTTTTGGCACATATTTGAAAAATAAGTACTTTTTTTGGTCTAGACTTTGAAATCGAGTTAATTTTTATTTTTTTTTACATTTGGGAGCAGATATGTATGTATGTACATGTACATATGTTCTCCGCAACAAGTTAACATAGAATTAAAGACAAGTTTAAATCAAGGTATTCTTTGAAATTCGTAATATCCAGCTAATCTTGTCATCTTTATTGTACACCGACATAATGTGGATGTGTTTCGCCTTCGGTATTCCCGAAATCACTCCAAAAATCCGTTGTCATTATCATCTTTGCCATCAGCACACAAAAACAACAAATACTGCAAAGATTGTATCCAAATTATATATATGTATGCATACACATGTTTACACATATCTGACAATTCGCTAAATGCGTGGAAGAAAAGTTCATCTTCATAACCTGTTATTAACTAACAGACGGTGGAATGTAACACTTCTAGTTAACAAGTGCAAATTTAACTGCCAAACGGACACATGTGCCGAAGGGTGGATGACGTGATGTCAAGAAAGCATCTGAGTTTAGTAGACATTTTAGAAAAAAAAAACTTAAATTAAAAATAAATAACATAAACTGGCACAGTAAGTTTGGCCAGCGACTTTTACGGCGTTGAACAGTCTCTTTGACTAGGCGTCTACATATACTTGCCTATTTACCCTTTGAACTAGTTTCAAACGATCCATACCATTACGGTATTACCGCCTCCGGTTATTAGTATGGGTATTTTGCTTAGTTTTTAATTATTTACTTTTTTATTTTTTTCAAAAGTACATAATTAACAGTTTGTTCACCATTTTTTGACAAATATGCAAGAAGACAAAATAATTTACACCAGTCAAAACAAATTACATTTTTCCAATATAGTTGAACTTCGATAACTACTTTTTTGAGAAGGTTAATGAGAGGGTTTCATTAGGTAAGCGTCGGAACCCACTATATTCTTGAGTAAGCCTCCAAAATTAATGAGAGACAAATCCAGGCGACATGTTTAAAAATCGCCTATGATCATGAGATTTGGGTAACGATCGAAAGAATGAGATCAGGATACAACCTGCCAACATGAGATTTCTTCGTTATATTGCTGGACTTAGTCGCCGAAATCGAGTTAGGAACACCAAAAGATGGAAGGAACTCAATGTCAAGCAAGCCTTGGGCACGTTAAATGCATGCTCCCAAATCGGCTTCCAATACGTGCCATGATCTCCATGCCATAGGGTAGGAGTCCTCTGGGTAGATCCAAGATGAGAAGGTTGGACAAAGTCCGAAATCTACAAGTATGGGGATATCTCCTGATCATTTATTGGTATAGAAAGGCCACTTAAGCACCCTTACCGCGCGACCCTCACATTGGATAAGTAGGTCATCCAAAAATGAACATGATATTTTGTTTAACTTTTCGTTGAATTTTATAAGTAAATTTATAATAAAATTTGTCCCAAATGGCAAACAAAAGATAATGGTTAATGGTATTTATCTTAAATTGTTAATATATAGTTGTGTTTGAAAGTTCAGCATTTAATGTAAAAGAAATCTCAAGCAATCGAACGTTTCATAAAATTATCTAAAACTTTAGTGTCCTAAAAGGCTGTATCTATTTATAAATATGTTTAAGTTAAAAAAAAAAATAGCTGGCGGGACAAGGCCTAGCTTCTCGCAATCATTCATGTTGTGCGTGTTGTATTGTTTGCACGAATGGAAGGGACCTACAATTTATTGCCGACTCCGAACGGCGAAGTGAGAAGCTCTTTCATGATAGATTATACTCCCGGAGGCTTGTCATTCCTCGACGAAAGGTGGTGCCGCTAAAAATGTTCGGTGTTCCTGGCTGGGGGTTCAAACCCACTCCGCTTGGTCAGCAGTCCAACGCACTAACCACTGAGCCACGGCGACCACCATATTTAAGTTGAAAGTTATAAATATTGATTTCTTTCAGTAACAGTATTTAGAGTCCACTTTTTAGGTAAGAACACTCTTGAATTTATCAATTGTAAATGGTAACCTTTTACACTTGCTCTTTTTAGTGTCAAGTATAAATAAGTAAATGTGCACATATGTATGTATTTGAATATATTTTGTATTTTTCATTAAATATGTATTTTATAAAAAGAAATAAGAAATTAATTAGAAAAAAAAACATTCACTGTGATAACTTTAGAACTACTTAACCGATTTGTACGAAATTTATTTCGTCGGTTTTATTGAAGATTTTAGACTATAAATCATCGCTGTACATGTGCTGGGATGAAACTTGACAATAAATTTAGCTCTAATTAATTTTCCTGATTAAAAACACACTCACCGAGGAGAGCAGACTGGTGACTGGCTATGCGTGTGCTATTTTTTGACAAAGTTATCATGATTTTTTTTTTAATTTTTTGTTCAAACAAGAATAAGACAGAGTATTCTACTGCAGGCGATCTATTTTTCCATGACAGCAATTTTCACTTCACCTGAGGCTGACCGAAGAGGTATATGGTACTTCTAAATACAATTGACGTTAAATATTTGTGGTAGTTAGAAAACTGTTCAACGATGTCCTGAAAAGTTTTTTTCTGTCCGATACATCGGAAATGCCAGATATCTTAGAACAGACTAGAGAGGTAAAAGGATAAATTTGATCCAATAGGAGCCACGAAGAAAACTTTTGTTTGAAAAATTCACCTGCAAAACCTCGCTAAGGTCAAAAATAACTTCCATGCCCAAAAATACACATACACAATGTGTGACGACACTGCAGTTGTAGTAGTGGCCAAAACACTGGGAGAGGTGACGCAAAACTGCAATAAAATAAAAACGAACGTGAAGCTGGAAGTGCTGCTAGATCACAGACTCACCTAATGTACGCAGACAAGAAGGCCTCTGGGGCAGTAGCAGCACTATACAGGCTCATGCCAAACATTGGAGAACCAAGGCAGCCGGTCGAAAAGCTTTTGACGACCGTGAGCAAGTCCATGCTCTTGTATGCGGCCCCGATATGGGCGCCAGAGCTCGACGACAAATAACCATGAAAGCTATAAAAGCAGAATGGCGACATAGGTGAAACATCACAACGAAGGGGCGATGGACATATAATCTGATTCCTAACATTGATGTATGGGCTTGTAGAAAGCTCGTAGAGTTAAACTACTACCTAACGCAATTCCTATCAGGACATGGATGCTTTCGGGAGTACATTTACAAGTATGTGGATGACCCCTTCTGCCAGTACTGTAAAGGGAAACCGTAGAACGCCGAGCAGGTGCTGATGGAATACCAAAACTACACACGTACTAGAACCATCCTAGAGAGTAAAATTGAAGGACGTTTGACCTCAAGAGGCCTGATCACATTAATGTTAGCGATGCGCGAGGGCTGGGAGCCTGCAAGTGAAGTTTTCAGCAACAGCAAATAGAGGAAAGAGCAGCGAGAAACAAAGAAACTGCTAGCTCTAGCAGTTAAAAAGGAGACGACGAAACGCTGCAGGGGACAAACAGTCAGTCAGTCTACCGAACAGGTTTACTATTGATATTTACAAAAATAAGAGTAAGTGGTTCAATTTACCATTCTTAACTTAACTGCGAAATCCAAAAGTAGTTTTGTCTATAAATATTTAAAATGCAAATGACTTAATTTTCACTGATTGTCAGATAAACCACTCTGATCCTCAAGGCCTTTTATTTACGTATTACGTAGAGAACATATAATTTTTTTTTGGCATACAAAATCAAATTAACGGTCCAGAGCCCAGAAGCTAATAAAATATTAGAAAGTACAGCAGTCGCTCGTGAAAGGGGTTCCTGAATTGCATGCTTAGCATAAACATTTACTTTACCTGATAGACTGTCGGATCGAATTTTAGAGTAGTCGAAGATAATTATAAAAATTTTGCTGCTCTGCGCCTACATTCACCATCTCTGTCCTAATACCTGTGACTGTATACTACTCATCCATGTACAAGGATACAGGATCTACGTTTTCTAAGATTGGATTTTCACCTCAGATCACGGCAAAGTCGTTCTAAAATCTTGCATGTTCATACCAAAAAAATAAAATTAAGTACTATTCTAAATATTCCTAACGAGTTTATATAATATGTACACAACAATTTATAAGTGTCCATCGATTCGCACTTTAAATGCTTGATTCGTTTTACTTGCGCTATTCACCCTTCAATCATTTCGAGCTAAATATAAATATTATACATAGTTTCATACCCATCGACAGCATTTATTAGTGTTATTGTACTCATTACAACTCCCAAAACGACAATAACATATTTGAGATATCCACATTCTACCACCCAGAAGGCTAGACCACCCACTTTCTACACCAGCAATGTTAAATCGCCTGACCACGAAACATTTATGTGCCATGAACACGTGATTAGAAACGGAGTCATGCTCTTAATATTCTATTTTTTGTCCAGATTGTAAATAATGTTAATATTTCCTTTGAAACGACATGCAAGAGCTTCAAGAAATTCCTCCTCAATATCTGGGTTCAGCAGCACACGACTGTTGTGGGAATTAATCATCTAGAATTCAAAGTGTTGTTCCACTAATACATAATATTATCTTTCGCGTTATGCCTCACCGGAGATGAATTTTCGAGGATGTTGAATAAAATACAAGCTGAAAAAAAAAAACAACAACAGGCGTACAACAATAAATAAACAGTGAAACTGAAATCTATGCAAGAACACACAAAGAAATGTTATTTCGTCCGAAATGATCGATGTGATACACTATATTTGTTATCATCATATTTTCTTGTATACTAAGTGCGTAGGTTGGTCGCCATGGTTCAGTGTAGTAGTAGTAGTATATAATTTTTATTTCGGTATAAAAAAAAAGTACAATATATTTTAATCGAAAGGCTTTCGGTGCGGCTTTTTGGATACGAAAGATAGATGCCATGGCTCAGTGGTTAGTGCATTGGACTGCAGTGCGAGCGGCGTGGCTTCAAGCCCCAGCCATGTCCACTGAACAATTTGGCGGCATCACCTCTCGTCGGCGAATGACAAGCCTCCGGGAGTATAATTGATCATGAAAGAGCTACTCAGTTCGCCGTTCGGAACCACTAATAAATTCGTGCGAGAAATGTAACACGAACAAGATGAATGATTGCGAGAAGCTAGGTCTTGGCTCATCCCGATTTTTTTTTATGTGCATTAGCTAATAAATGTCCGCGTTTTTGTCACAAGAATCATGTATTAGCCTTCGAGTAGATCCATTTTCTGGAGATAGAACCCAAAGTTTTCATGTTTTCCTGTGAAAACGTTATTATCTAAAAAAACAATTTTCAATCGCCATTTTGGTAACGGTGCGTTAAGCCAAACTTAAACCATCTTCTCATTTTAATTCGTGACTCATTTATCGATCATGTGATTCAGGACTCGAAAGCTCAGAAGTTGTTCGCCTTTTAATTTCATTTGAAAGCTGTTTTGTGCCAAGTCATTTAGAGACGCACAGTTATTGATTACATTTTGTAGTTCTCTGAGTTTCAAGGTACCCCATCAAAAAGAATACACTCTATTATTAAATACATAAATATATAAGGCACCAGTCAACTCGGATAGTGTGGTAGACACAATCATCTTTTTCGGTCTGCCTACGATTGTACGTGGTCTTCTTCCAATTTATGTTTTCCTAATGAATTTGTGTTACTACAACTCGTGTGGGCAAACCGGAAAATTGGGAAATGAAGCTGTGCGTAAGCGTATATTGAAGATGGTCCAATAGACACGTGAATAGCGCCAGTTCATTCTGAATGTTTTCTTTGTGGAAAAGGAAAATATGTTTGTGGGTGGACCAACGGATTATCATATATACACGTCAGTTGGCGGTATATCTTTATATACACGATTTTTCATTGTTTAGAATTATATAACTACAACAAAAATTTTGGATTATTTATTTATTTATTTATTTTAAATTTTTTTTTTTGGAAAGCGTCCCAATAAAATAAAACGTGCTTGGTGACAATAAACTAAAACATTTAATCACCAGACTGTGACGCTACGAGACTTAGATATTCTGACGCGAATAAAGTCCTTTCATTTAATATCAAAAGATTAGGTACTAAAAGTAATAAAATTGTCTAAGTAAATTTTATTTTTTTAAAATGTGTTTGAATTGTGCGCTAGTAGCTTGTATTTTTAGACACACTTGTGGAACACAATTGGTGCCAAAGGAATTCCATTTCAATGATCTTTGGCCATCATGTGCGGGATTAGAATTGTTTCGACGTCGTCGTTGGGGCAATTCGAATAAGCTGAACGTGATCATGATTGGCATGCGTGTATGTCCCGGGATTTGATATTATTCGGTGTGGTATATTTTTGGAGATTTAGGCATATTATTTTCTTAGGTAAGATAAATAACATAAAGGATTAACTTTATTAGGTAATAAGCACACATTAGATAATTTGACACATACTTGAATAATTGAGCTTGTTTTAGGTAGATTTCTTTTAATGAATCACATTTAATAAAACTTCATTATAATAAGAATTAAAGCAATTTAGGCAGAATGAGGTTCAGTTAGATTTAGTAATGAGAGACTAATGTCACCATTCTCGAAGAGAATGCAAGAAGTTATAGAGACTGTATTTCTTCTTCGTCCTCAGAACTTCTAGCGATATTTATTATAAAATGAAATAGATTGAATGTTAAAGAGGTTTTTACAACTCTGCCATTACGTTTTTTTAAGAATCCTATTGTGCTAACTTTTCACGAGCCTACAGTAGCTTCTTAGCTCCAGAGGAAGACCAGTGACGTCTATGAAGTGATGGAAGCAGAACTGCTTTGCCGGAAATTCGCTTTCTGAAATAGCAAGTAACAAGAAACACATAGTGGTGCATATTTCAAATAGGTTTCGTATCCATTTTAATTTTAATTGACGCCGCATATGGAAACATCGAACATACCCTACTTAAACTCAGATTTCAAAGCAATTCTCGAGCAACTATTCCTGCATTTATTGATTGAGTAAAAAGGTCAAGTGCAGCGCATTTCACGCGGAAACTATGGTGATTAAAAAAGTCTGATCCTGGCTTAAATATAATGTAACACCAGTCGTGGATATTAGCACTTTCACATATAGCCAATCGGCAATTAAGTCCGTGGAATCGACTCTAAATGTGGCTTTAGATTACCTCTAGTCTTTCGTCGAGGTGGCGCGGACATTCAACATTCGCCTATGCTGGGCGCCAGGCCACCGAGACAGTCCGACTAACTGCAAGGCTAATGAACTCGCCAGACAGGGCACTACCTTAAGAATACAATCATAAATCTGTATGGAATTGGGCAGGCCTCTCACTACTGCAAACATTTAGTCAAGTTAAATGCTATAAATAAAAATCAAGCGCATATTCGAGACAAACATGATGTGTCACATTTCCAGACAAACTTGCCTTTCGCAAAGTCAGTCACGATCCAATGGGTTGGTTTGGCTTAAGCGGTCCGAATTCAACAATTATCGATGTCCTCGAAAGAAACTGTGTTATATGTACACCTGTCTACTAGAGGATTAGTCCACTTTTAAAACAGCATTTGCAGGACAAAAGGGGAATCAAACGATTTTCCGTTTCCTTTGCACCTGTCTGGCCCTGTTAAGAAGAAGACTCATCAGGAGCTCTTTTTTCGATAATCTAGATGACATAGCTAACACTAATGTCAACTATAGTCATAAACGGTCTGATTGGTTTTAGCAGTTTTGGTATCACAACAAAGTTGTAGGGCCAAATGATTGCAGACAAATGAAACACACGACACGTTCTTTACTGTACGACAGTTTATTAACGAAAAAGCCCCGTGACAACAATCGAAGCTGTATTTAACAAAAAACCAAAATACGGGATATCAATACTAGCGGGAGGATCATACGATCATGGGCCACTATTTAGAACAATCAGTTATTGTTTACTTTGAGCACAGTGTGTTGTGCAAACGATGACACTGTTGTTTGAAAGAATTTATTGCCTACAAAGTATTTGTATTTATACAGCCAGGCAATTTTGCTTATACTACCAAGAAAACAGTGTTTCGTTTGTTCGATTATAACGTCCAAAAGGTTTTCTGCATGCGTACTATGCATTAACTCCTCTTTTTTGCAAGACAAAAGGTCCTTTGGATCTATACGGCTATGATATGACTGTTTTCCCTATCTCCCCTTGATACTTATATCATGGGCTATACTATCGAAGTAATCTATCGTCTTAGACGTATGGTATGGTATGGTATGATCCGCACTGGAGGCATTCCGGAGTTTTGATGACTTTTCGTGACACTTATCCTACGACCCTTGTTTCATGGATATGCCGTCTGATATAATGACATCAGAACTTCGGTTGATGTGAAAATTTAAACTAGACTTACCTTGGTCTTAGGACTGGCGAAAATTCACGGATGGCCCGAAAACCAGCCATGGTGTCTTTGGAAGTCGATAACACCAGACTTCACTACTCGTTGACTAAGTATGCCTCTGTTTTTTAAGAAGAGACCTTTGCTATTCTTATGGCCACCTATGTTTTTAAATAGGTAGTGCTTAAGGTCTTGCTCAACCATTTAACCACTTCCAAAGTATTGCGAGAATGCAAGAACCCAAGTCACAGTGGGATCTCTGGAAATGAGATGTTCGATGAGTTTGCGAGACAAGACTTAGAGGATGTTTTCACAGGAGCTGAACCTACGTTCGGTCTTCCGGCGTCCTCGGTCAGGGCCTTCATTGACGATTGGGGTTCCTACAAACACAATTGTGTGTGGCATGGCTCTCCAGGATGCAGGGAGACTAAACGAATACTCCCGAACGTCTGTAAGAAATCAGCGGCATTCTTGCTGTCACTCAGCAGAAGAGACTGTAGATTACTTATTGGCATTCAAGTGACAGATTTTCAGTGCTGATGTGGTAAGTGCTGATACTGTAAGCTCCTCATCATTGTACCTTAAATGGCTAAAAAATGGGTCCTATTTTCTGGTAGTACAATGGACCAGTAGCCTCTGAGTGCTCCAGTATAGCAATTCCAACCCCGCCAAAAAAAAAAAGAACCTTCCGGCAAGCGCCGCAAGAGGTAGGTGGATTTCTTATCTATGTCATCTATTCTGATGGTGGGAACAAAATGGCGGACAAAAATTTCCACTTTAAAAACGAATTTGTACTAATTACCGCGAGATTTGTAAGGAATTTCAATTTCAGCGAAATCCAATCAATTTTGAAGAATTTCAAGATGGCGGATCCAAGATGGCACCCAAATTGGTAGCAGGTGGATTCGGTTCACTGTTATCTACTATATTACTAAAAAATCAAAACCGGAAGTTAGGATTTATTTGAGTTGTAAATTATACCGTTTGATACATAAAAAGGGGCGTAACCCGCCCCCCTCTGGACCGATTATGCCCATCTACGAACTTAGCCGAGGTATTCGGCATACGAACATGTACACAAAATTTTATTCAAATCGGTTCATAATTGCGGCCTCAATCGTGTCCACAAGAATCCGTTATATTGCATATATATATAAATATATATATATATATGTATATATATATATATATGTATATATATATATACAGTGTGTGACAAAACAAAAGCAACTTTCAGTATTCTACTTGTGTTTCTATTTTGCATGTGAACAAAAAGTTATATGAAAAAGGTATAAGTTAAAATTTTAAAACATAAAGACACTTCAAATATTCTTTCTCGAAAAACATTATTTTTTATTTAGTTCAAAGTAATTTATAATAGAAAATTCAATAAAGAACAAAGCCATCTTTTTGTGACGCTTTGACAAAACTAAAGCAACTTAACAGCTATCTTAAATGGAGAATAAATATTGACTCAATAAATTAATATTTTGTTGGATATCCGTTATTTTGGAGGACTGCATGGCATCGACGAGGCATGGATTCAATTAAATTGTTTATTGTATCCATGGGGATGTTCCACCATTCCTCTTTTATAGCTGCAAAAAGAGAGGCCTTGGAGGAGTAATCTTTCGTTCTAATTTTGCGATCTACAATTTCCCATAGATTCTCTATGGGATTGAGATCGGGTTATTGCGCTGGCCATTCCAGAACACACACTCCGGCAACCTTTAACCACTCAGTTACGAGCCTAGACTTGTGTTTAGGGTCGTTGTCATGTTGGAATATCCAGCGCAAGGGCATGTTTTCATCCGCGTATGGATACATAATGTCCTTCATTATGTCTTTGTACCCTTGACCATTTAAAATATCCGTAATTTGGTGGATAGGCCCCATTCCCTGGCCGGAGAAACAACCCCACACCATGGCATTGCTCCCACCGTGTTTTACTGTGCCCTGGTAATATTTTGGATCTAAGCGTTTTCCTTTTGGTCTTCTAACGTGCGCTCTTCCATCTGATCCCTTGATGTTATATTTGGATTCATCTGACCATAGCACTGTTCTCCATTTCTGTATCGACCAGTTAATATGCTCTTTCGCAAACTTTATTCGCGCTATCCTGTTTTTTTTCGATACAAATGGTTTCTTTGCAACCCTAAAACACTTAATACCCACCTCGTCACACCTTCTGCTTGCAGTTCTTGGATGAATGTGGAGTCTCAAGTCATTAACAACTTTTCGTGAAGATGTTCTAGGATCTTTTTTGAACTCCCGTACTATAAGATGATCCTGTCTTACAGTTGTTTTTCGGGGTCTACCGCCAAGATGAACTGTTTCTACTGTCCCTTTCTGTTGATATCGCTTAATTAAACGGGAAACAACAGATTTCTCCATCGAATATTTAGAACAAATATCTTTTTGTTTTGTTCCACTAAGGAAATCAGCAATAATTTTATTTTTAAGTTCATTTCCAAACTTGTTTCTAGCCATTGTCCTTAGGAAAAATCTCCAAACTTTAACTTTAGTTCTTTTTGCTATCACTCAACAATGGATAATGAATAAAATGAACGAACGATGCAAACAGAAAACGACAAGTATTGTTTAACGGAATGTGACCTAACGGTACCCAAATGTGCATGTGCTTTTAATTTTTTTGACCAGATGTTCAAGTACATTCGGAATTGCTTTAGTTTTGTCAATGTCTCATTTTAGGAAGGCATTTGTTTTTTTAAATATTTTGCATATGTAAAACATTTTGAAATAAATACGAAGATGATTTTTTTTATTAAATAATATTAAAAATGTTATTATGAGGTAAAGTTGTATATAGGAATAACTTTTCATCGTATTTCTTTTAGCAAGCAAAGATAGTCCGGTAGAATAATAAAAGTTGCTTTAGTTTTGTCACACACTGTATATATATATAAAATTTTTAACGGAGTATGAGGTTAGTGTTTGCTATGATAGCGAAGACGAATGGCATTCAAATTTTTTGAAAGTCGCGTCATGAGGACCTCTGCAATAGGTGGTATTTCTATGAAATCCACCTAATATTTCTATGAAATCCACCTAAAAGGTAAAAAAGCAATAACTCCAATTCTCTCTTTCTTCTTCCGTTTTCAATTTAGTTCAAAAACGAATATTACAGTACAGATTTTGTTTTATTTTCAATATGTATATTAATATAATATACATTGCGCTATTGAATATTAATATTGAATGGAAACAAAAAAAACAGTTATTGCTGGTGTACCAATAATATTTTCTCTTCAGATAATTTTTAAGGCACACAAACTTGTGTTTCGCCTACATGCGTGTAGTCTCGTGCGTCATCGCACGAGCCACTGGAAGCAGATAGTCTACGTCTACATACATTACTGCGACCTATCAATCAGACGAAAATGTATCTACAATTTTTAAATAGCTTAGCGCTTTGAGAATTTTGAATGAACGTGTAGAAAGAAAAAAATAATTACTGACGTTGTGCGACTTCGTGTTTGATGTTCGCGTATTCACTTTTTTTTTGAATAGATTGCACCTTTTACTTGCATGCACGAGTACAAGGACCACGAAAAACCTTAACCCTTATAGTGGCCTTATCAGCACCGTCCAAGATCTGAACACGTTAATGTATTTTAAATTGTTATTTTTGCAGTTTACTCTAAAAGCAAATAATGATTGAACTTACCGATATGAGTGTATCGCTAAATTACTTTCATTGCGCAAACAGTTCAGTGAATGGTATGATCTGTGAGTATGCGGAATATAAATTGATTTGTCGACACACTATTATTCAAATAAAAAACGCACCTAAAGCTAATCAAATTAGAGTGGAGCTCAACAGATGTATCGCACACGAAAACACCACCCAACTGGGGTGACAAACATCTTACTTTTTTTTTTCAAGTGATGATAAATTTATTGATTCTTGAGATGTCAACTCCGTTATTTATTTGATTCTCATTTAAATTTATTAGAATAGAATGGCTTCGTTAGGGCGATTGTTGATGTAAATAAGCTTCCGATTCAACGTTTGATGATTGCAACACCTGACAAATTGTTAATTATAGTCATTTGATTACCTCAAGCCGATGACATTGAGTCACCAATCAGCAATTATAGTATGTAATTTGCGATGTGATTTTTTTAAGTACAGACACATACACACATAAATACTTTGAAACAAAAGATAGTAAGTTGGAAGGTAAGCACACTATTGAGGACAGGCAGGCATGCATGTCGCAAAGAACGAAGGTCTTAAGTTGCATCATTTTGTTAAAAATAAAAATTATATATGTATTTAATTTATACATACTTACATAAATACATACGTCTTTTGCCTGAAGAATCGATTAAAAAGTAATTGCTTGGAAAATTCTTAATATGTCTTTTTTAGAAGGTACTTCTTTACGGATGTATACTAAATAACAAATTAGTTTATTTTGGAGATTTAAGAGTTTTAGAGGCGTCATTTTGCGCTGTCGTTGAAACCGCTAATGAACGATATGCAGCAGAGGTAGTCGGGAATTTAGTTTATTGCCATATACACATTAGCTCTCTCATTAAAATTTAAATCTACTGAAAGGCTCAAGTTTTGATTGTATTTTTTTCTTTCTTCAAGAGACGGTGGCACTGATTGTTTCACATTTTAGCCAGGATTGTGAGATAATCAAAGTTCAAGGTTAGATTTTCTGTGACAATAGTCGTTTAGAGCATTCTTTTTTTGGATATTTTTTTGGTCAACTTCATCATTAGTTAGCGTTTGCAAAATAATCAGCTTCTTCTTTTCACTAAATCAGATAATCAAAGTGCTTTTTAAGTAGTTTGACTGTTTTGGAGGACACAAGCAGTTATTTTTAAACGAGTTTTTATTAGATCTGTCACCTTAACTACTGTCAAGGAATAATGAAGATTTGACAAGATCTATATTTTCATAACTATGGAATTAACAATGGTCCCGGCTTGTGTTAAATCAGTTTCTAGTACATCAAAGTACAATTCAAATTTCATGACTTACATAGATAAGTTTCTCATCTATGTTTGAGTTGAGTCGAAAGACATACAGCCTTGGCCAAATGTATTAGGCACCCCTTAAAATTATCAATATATTCCAAAATAATAAGATTAAACAAAATCAAAGTAAGCAGATATGATTAATAATTCATTTTATTAGATAAAATTAATATTTCGTTTGGACCGCCTTTGGCCTTTATGACTTGGGCGACTCTGGTGGGCATAGAGCTGACTAGTGTGCGGCACTCTTCAGAAGAAATATCGCTCCTTTCTTGGTGTAACACATTTTTAAGTGCTTCTTTTGATGTGATTGAGTGCGGCAGCATCCTACGCTTCAGAATAGCCCATAGATGTTCTATAGGGTTGAGCTCCGGGGGCTGCGCAGGCCACTTAAGCAGGTCTATGATATTGTCTTTGAACTACCTCATGCTAAAGGCTGATTTGTGGCAGGATGCATTGCCCTGTTAGAATTTAATATTTTCCATGTTGGTATCTCCGAAAATTTAGGAAAAAGATATTTTAAGCCCATTTTCCAACACATTTTTGAGCTTGGAGGAGTCCATCCGACCGTCACCCACATGCATTTCGCCCACACCGCTGGCAGCAATGGATCTCTAAATCATTATACTGCCTCCACCGTTCTTGACAGTAGGTACTACGCATGCTGGGTTGTACTCTTCATCAATTCTTCACCTCCCAAAAGTCACACCAGGGTTGCCAAATATCCGAAAATTGTGGAAAAATTAAAAGTGACTAATAAATGAAACGTATCTCAGAGTTAGATTCATCTGAGCACAAAATATTGGACCAATTTTCTTCCGTAAAATATAATTGTTTTTTCGCACACTCCACGCATGCCTTCTTTTTTTTACCGAGAGCCACGGCTTCTTTCTTGATTTAGGTCCTTTACGTCCAGCTTCCTTAAGTCTTCATCTAACGGTTTTGGAAGACATTTTTTTTCTTTGATCCTTCTACAACTCAGCAGCAAGGTCAGATGAGGTTTTGTGCCGAGTTTTAAGAGAAGATCGTATTAAAAATCGGTCCTCCCGACGCGTGGTAATCTTTTTTCTCTCGAATTTTTCGCGTTTTGTGTGCGAATTAGTCTGTCTGCACTGTCTGTACTACTCTGGACTGAACAACGTGTGCACTTTACTTCCTTTGCAATTTGAATTTGATTCTTCCCTTCTTCAAATAAAAGATGTATTTTCACACGTTTTCCCGGATTCAGTTCACTTGCTTTCGGCGTTTTATAATAAAAGTGAACACACACTTCACAATTACTATCAATAGAAAAAAAATTAGGCACGCGTCTGTCGATTTCGAGGAATGATCGCACGCTGATCCTATTCGGGAAAAAACCCAAAAAGTCGTTGTTGCATCACAAAAGTGCATTAATGACCTTTCTTAAAGTACAAATTACTTTTTCAATATCGTATTATGATGCCATAAGTCATACCATTCAAATAAATGAATTACGGGAAAGGACTTCGCAGCAAAAAAAAAAGAAAGGGGTGCCTAATATATTTGGCCAAGGCTGTAGTTTTAAGAATACTGTAAAGCTTAGAGTGCCCGTTTCTAATAAAAACGTACTACTTTATATGTATTAAAATATACCATAAATATACCAAAAACTGTATCACCTTGGCTTAGAGGCTAGTGCAATAGACTACTGCTGGAGCTGCGTGAGATTAAGCCCCAGCAATATCCACAGAATATTTTTCAAGACACCACCCCTCGTCAGAGAATGACAAACATACGAGTATAATTTGTCAGGAAAATGCTTCTCGATTTGCCGGTTGGAGTCGGCAATAATTTTTTTTTTCAAACATGGCAAAATCAGAAACGCCGCCGAAAATTTCAACTTAAGGCGAAATCGGAGCAATTTTGAAGAATTTCGAGATGGTGGTGATGTTGGATTCTATTCTTTGTTATCTGGTGTAAAAATAAAAAAGTCAAAGCCGAAAATTTGGATTGTTTTGAATTTTAGCGTTGCGTCGTTTCAGAAATAAAAGGGAGCGTAAATTGCCCTCCTCTTAACCGATTACGTCCGTGTGCACAAAGTTCCATCCGTATCACTGTAGACCTTTGGCGTCAATCAAAAGCATTGAAAACATGTATGTACAATCATATACATATTTCGAATATCATGTTCGTCGAAGGAACGGACATAGTATTGTTTATGCATTATGAAAACAAATTTAAAAAGAGCGGTTTTCTAGACTTACTGAATTTAATGTTTGTCCATTTCAAAATTGAGTTAAACATAAAATTTCATATAAAAGTTTCACATCCTATGCAAACCCACTCACGCTTCCAATTAATATTAAATAAAAACTCACCTTCTTCATTGGTATTGGCAAAACTGTAGCATTCGTTGCGTTAGGTTGTCGCATTGTTATCACACCGACATTTAAATTCATTGCAGCCAATTGCGATGGAGTTTGACTCGAAGGATTAGCTTTATGGGATTGGTTGGCCTGATGGACAGTTCCGCATGAAGTAAGTGTCTGCTGTGCTGCCGCTAATCCGGCTAGATGTGACGGTGATGACGCAAGAAATGTCCCCAACGATAAAGGCGTGAATATAGCTGCTGCAGCAGCTGGATGCAAACTTTGCGGATGATGTGGATGTTGATGACGAACTGCAGCAGCAGCTGCCGCCGCAGAGGGATGATGTAGAGCAGCAGTAGAGTTGCGATGAAGAGCGGCAGCGGCTGCCGAGGCAGCAGCAGCATGCATTTGATGCGATTGGTAACTTTGATTTGGAGTTTGTGGAGAATTCGGGCACTGTTGGTTTTGCGTCACAGGACAACCGACTGCTGCTGTTGGTGATTGTGGAGGAGCATAAGCAACAGCGGCTGGATGTTGAAATGGGACTGCGAGCATTTTTTGTAAAGGAACTCCCCATGGAAGATACCATGATCCTGGATGATGTTGCATTTTTATTTATTTATTTATATATAATACAGTTAGTTTTAATACACCAAAAGTTAGATTTGTTTGCCCACAATATCACAAAAGGTTGATATTCAAGCACGCAGGTACAATTTATTTATTTGTAAATATTATTTTGTATTCATTGTTTTTCTTTTAACTTGTGTCGGTATAAAAATATAAAACTGTCACTTTGGTTTAAATTTTCCGCTTGCTTTGCATTACCTGCATTAAAATATTCAAATAAAGCTGATGGTGATGAGGGGAGAAATTTACAATGAAAAAACAATTTCTTCGACATGTTTTTAAATCAGTTTCTGACTGAATATTGCCTACCTACCACAATCATTATTTTTTCAATGAATGTAGTTATTGTACATTTAAAAAATGCATTCAATTTACTACCTTTGCTAGAGAGGAGCGAAGTACAAACATTTCGTAATGATAATCGAGACTCATCGATTTTGTTTAGTATTCAAAATGTTATCACAACGAAACAATGTATCCAAACAGATTATTTTTTGCCTACATATAAATCAAATATAAAATATTTATATGTTGCACATACATTTATGAATCTTATCTCCAAAATGCATTTTGGCTTGTAAACAGCATGCGTAAGCATCAGCTTTAGCATGCCTGACACCAAATGCAAATCTAATAGCAATTATCGAGTATCCCCTTAATGGATCGGGAATATTAATCGTTTTTAATCTAATTAACTACCGATTTCCCTCACATTTGGATAAGAATGACCTACAGCATAAATATGTACAATCGATGTACAAATGTTTTGTTTGTTTTATTTTTTACTATTTATAACTAATATAATAATACATGTAGCAAAATGTTTCGTCAGTTGCAATGTAGCTCTAAATAATTATCAGTTTTAAGTCATATCCTGAGAAGAGAATGATAAGTGTTAGTGTGACACGCTTCACTTACACTGGAGTATTCGTAAGAACATTCGAAAACCTGTTGCCTATGCCCGGAATGCTTAATTTTAGTATAATAGTCTCTACAAAATCCCTACAAATACGCGACAATAATTCTCACTGCTTTTGCTAAAAAAAAAAAAAAAAATATTTACTCGTACGTACCTATGTGTCGCCACCAAAATGGATTGGGATGCGAGTATCCGATTTAAATAATTAATCACAAAATATGAAATCCTATGAAAAACGGACCGGAAAATCTTCGAATCCACCACTGAGGGACAGCGCAGTAGAAGAAGACCGCAACTCAGGTAATGCACGCAAGTGGAAGGGGACGTAGCTGAAGACGTTTGTCGGTTGAGACTTAAGTCCACCCTGAACCGTAGCGCCACTTCAAGTTAGTACTTTTTCCAAACCCATTATCCGGTAGATTACTTAAATGACTCAAATTGCTCATTTCGTTTTATAGAAAAGTTTTTGATACTCAAACCAAGGGTATCTACATACACAAGTACATAAGTACATCCACACGTGTTATATTATTATTATTATTTATTAAAATGTAAATAAATTGCAAGATAAGGTCACAAAATACGGCACTAGCTACCAGGGCTTTCGGCCAGACGTGTTATATATTTATATGCAGAAACTTGAAAATAAATGACTCTCCATCCAATTGATCGGAGCTTTTTATGGCTGACCGAAAATTAGTCATTCAGCCAATCGTAAGGCTGATGCAGGATCGCTGTAAATTCTTATAGAAATTCTGTCTGCTAAAAATGCATGCCAGAGGCCTGTGGCAAATTTGAATGTAATATTATAATATTATTATTATAATATGACTGGCTTATAATTATATTCGTAAGTCAGAGAGAAGCCATAGGAACAAAAGCCTTTAGTTATTATGTAAATGTCAGAGTTATTTTATTACTTATTGGATTTATTATATTTATATATATTTAATATAGCATTCTCTTCTTGTAATATTTTCACCTTGTATTGTAAAAGCTATTACAAGAATTTTATTGTTTTGCTTCATAAAAAAAGCAACAACTAACAAAAACAATTTTAAATAAAATGCGTTTACCACAAGATTTTCTCCTGCTTAAGACAACGGATGTATCAGATAAAGAGAACAAAATGAATTAATAAATAGTATATTACCGGGGATTTTCTATTTTTATTAAGTGCACAGGAGGTACACACATCCATTAAAAAAAAAAGGAAAAGAATCTTTAGAACAAGAGCAAACATTTTCACTACAAACGAGCGCTGGGCAAAATAAGACAACAAGAGGAATTCTTCATAAATAAAGTGCTCAGATCTATGCTCAAACATTTTTTTAAATAGTTTGGCAAGTGTCAAATTTAATTATGGTCCGCGCATTTGAGGATACATGTAACGAGACCAAGACGAGTAACTTAAATAAAATGAAAATAAAAAGCTATGCCGCCGACTTATTTCTACGAAAGACAAAGAAAAAAAAAAATGGAATTCTATTTTCAAATGAAAAGAATGAAAATATGTGTTCTTTCTAATGAATTGACCAGGGTGAGAAGAATATCTAAATTTAATACATCCCTACGGCTGTTCGTATGCTCGAGGTCTGAAACGGATTAACTAAGGAAGCACACATGTTCTTGCTGGTAGTCAGTCGCTACTATTACGTTTAGCGTTCTATTTGATTGATGAACTTCGAGAGAAGGAAATTTACATTTAGGGTTTTTTACGTGGAGATTGTATTATGTTTGAGTATATTTTTAATTTTCTGTTGGAAGGTATAAGTCTTATATGGCCATGAACTCTATTATGTACTATTTATATATTTAGGTACTGAAGAAATTATGTTTATTTGCGGACCACGTTATTTTTACAAAAAATATGTAAGATAGACAAGTTCAAGCAACTTACAAAATAAACCAGGATTGTATACATAACAGTTGCTGCCAGTTGCTCACATAATGAAAACAAAGTTGGTAAAGAATGGTCTGTGGTATATTTGATTTAAGATTTCTTAGATTAGTAGTCAAAATCTGACAATTACATAGCCCAATAACCCCTCTGGTTGAAGGGTGCTCCTTATAGCTTTTTAGTTAACTAAGTCCTTTTATTCGTCAGTTTTTAATCGCATTTGGCAATAAGTTAAATTTAACTTAGTTATGTACATATGTACACATATGAATGGTGATCCAATACGGGGTACTTTTGTTAATAGGGCATAGCACAAGGAAGGCGCATAACCGTCAACGGCAAACACTACAGAAAAATGATCCGCAAATTTTTGTTGGCAAAAGTTCAAGATATTAGTGTAGATGACTTGTGGTTTCAACAGGATGGTGGAACGTGCCACACAGCGGGCGACACCATCCAGTTATTGAGAGACAATTTTCACGAAAACACCATCTTAAGAAATGGACCTGTGAATTGGCCTTCAAGATCATGTGATTTGACTCCGCTGGAGTTTTTTTGTGCTTACGTTGATAAACCACAATCGATTGGTGCCTTGGAAGCGAACATAACAAGCGTTATTAACGGAATACCGGCCGATATGCTCGTGAGAGTGCTCGAAAATTGGACCCACAGAATGGACCTTCTAAGGGCTAGTTGCGAAAAACATTTACATGAGATTATTTACACACATACATACATTTTCAATGAACCGCTTATCCACTATGAGGGTCGCGGGGTTAGGGCTCTAAAGTGGGCTCTCCATATCTCCCGATCTTCCGCCATCGACACTAAATCATCAGGGGATATCCCCATACGGGTAGAGGTGAGATTTCGGAATTGATCCGGCCATCTCATCCTAGACCTACCCAGGGGACGCCTACCCGATGGCACGGATTCCATGGCACGTCTCGGAAGTCGAGTTGGGGACATGCGTTGAACGTGCCCAAACCATCGAAGTATGAACCTCTCCGCTCGAAGAATTAGCTGCTCGACATTGAGTGCCTCGCGTATTCTGGTGTCCCTAACTCGATCTCGACGAGTTACCCCAGCAATAAAACGAAGAAATCTTATTTCGGGAGCTTGTATCCGCGATCTTATTCTTTCGGTCATTACTCAAACCTCGTAACCACATGTGAGAGTCGGAACAAACACTGAATTCAAGACAATAACTTAGTTCCGATGTCAAGTTCAGCCCTCCTGATAACAGATTGACCAAGCTATCTCAAAATTGCTCCAGCCTGACAAATCCTACAGAATAACTCAGTATTGCTCCTATCATCACTCGTGAATAAGACCCCGAGATACTTAAACTTCTCCACCTGTTTCAATGGGACTCCACTAACATGCAGAGTGCATTGAACAGGCGTTCGGGAAATTACAATAACCTCTGATTTGTTCATGTTTACCTTCTTCTCAGCTTCAACACAGATGGCGACGAACCTATCTAGTGCGCGCTGAAGTTCGGTCTGGGTGGACGTAAGGATGACATCAGCAAAAAGCAGATGACTTATCCTTAAGTCTCCCAATTCGAACCGTTCCTCACCAAGGCTGCGCTGTAACATCCAATCCATATACACTATGAAAAGAAGAGGTGACAGAACGCACCCCTGGCGAAGTCCAACGCCCATATTGTCATAAACCAAACTAACAGCTCAAATACAATTTTCGATTATTTAATTGATTCTTATGCATTTTATTTAAAAAAAAAAAAAAATTCAGGAAGCTCTTATTTGATCACCCTTAACTATGAGGTGAGGTATTTTTAATGTAAAGTGTCGTAAAGAAATACGGAATACTGCAATACTATAGAAAGAAACTGAAATAACTTGTATACTTCTGCCATTTTATTAAATTCCTTTTACTTTGGAGACATTTTCATAATTTAAAGACACTTATCACGATGATGGGTGCTGAAAGAACTCAGATAGTGCTTAGTCCTTGATAATTGTTTAAAGAAATTTCAAATGCAGATCCGTCGTGTACACATCAGCTCGTAAAACTTTTTACAAACCTTATTTTTGAGTAAACTTTTATCTTGTGAATTTCACAAACTTATTCAAAGAGCAGAAGCAGAGACTTTACATCCCAGAAATTTGAGCTCGCTTAGCAGTCAAACGTACTAATCACCCAATCACGGCAATAACTTTATATCATTTCATAGGAAAAGGCTGCCTAATCATTGTTGCATATTTCCGGCGGGAATAAAATTGATTCTCCCACTATCAACACTGGCAAACACCACTTCAATGATGTAGCGATCATCGTCAACAATGTAAGAAGCATTATCAAATCGGTCTGTCTTTCAGACAGATCTGGCCTAGCCTAAAAGAAATATTCGATTAGTAGGAAAAAAAAAGCACGAGGTCTACAACTGGGGGTCTTAAGAGATAAAAGGCTGAACTCTGCGAGCACCGTACAACGATTTCTAGAGAATGTGTAGAGACAAGAGCATCTTTTCTGCTGTAACTACCATATTAAGAAAGATGATCCTAAGAGTTCTTTAATCATTTATTTAAACGACTCATCTCATCTGGGTCGGAAGGGCTCTTAAAAGAAATGGCTAATTTCAAATGGCACGAATCCGTTCTACACCTCTTAAAAGTACTATACCTAGGTTTGTATGTATATCTACAATAGGCGTCAAAAAAGGAAGGAAGATCTGGTCAATAAATTTAGATTAGACCTACTTCTTGGTCTAAGTGAGACGATTCCATAGCTTGGGCAATCATCGACTCTAGACTGGAATTCAGTCTTCTAATTTTTCACCTAGTTCTTGTTTTTTCTCCTCTAATTATTCTTGGGCCGTAATCTTCTTTAGATTCTGAAAAAACCCAGATTGGAGAACTGCCCTAGTGATGCTGAGAAGTACAAATTAAATAAAAAATATTCGTATGATACAGGTTTAAAGAAGTTGTAGATCTGATTAAAAAATAAATAAATAAATTGTTCTACCTAACGCATGAAAGCAAAAATAACTAAACAAAGAAAACGAGTCCGATTTCTAACTTCAATCTATAAATGGCGCATTTCATTATATAAATCATTTCCTGCCTTAGTTATAGGCTCTACTTATTTGACATCGTTGTACCAACATAACAACAAACCATCCGCAATATTTTACCAATGTGAACAACTAACCTAACTGCCTACATGCAACATTGTTAGCAACAACTTGTATTTCTTCTGGTTTATTCTCTTCTTCTGTTTTCTTCTTATTATACTATGCTTAGAGTGGTCTGAACATTTCATTACCTCATTTGAAATCTACCATACGTATGTATGTTTGTAGTTTTGTTACGTTCCACTTTTGCACAGCACTCAACTGAACTTGAATCTTATTCATTGATCCGAATGCAAAGTCGCTGTTTTGAAATAGTTTTGCAAAACCCAACTTAAGGTTGTTACGCCCACTTAACTTCCAGCGTATATTACTCTGGCCATGGCATTGACATACTTTTACACGCACAAATAGAAACGAAAGTTCTATCTTCATGGACCAGTGTTTATGGTTTATTATTTCTTCTTTTATTTATTTTTTCTTCTCTTGATGGAATCTTAGTTGTTTAATACCTGTTTGACTTAGGGTTGCCATAATGGCTAAATAAAGTATTCATTGGTAGATATTAAAATATATATGTACATATTTAAATTAACTATCCAAAAGTCAACTGTTTTATTTAAAAAACGTCATTTCGAACATTAGTATGAGTAAAGATTAAATTACATATGTTTGTTGTATATTTTTCGAAAATACGAATCTTATTATTTGATTGCATTGCATTGTATTATTTGTGTTCACTCAATGTACAGTCAAATCAACAGAAGTGCAATTTTTTTTAAATACGAAATTCAAAATGAGTGTCAAAAAGTAGGTAAATATAAAAAATTAACCCATTCAATAAAAGTCAGTCAAGTTAAACCTGTTTTTCTCGAACAACTCGGTTTTCGCTTGAGTTACGAATTAGCGCTCTTCGTTTGTACATATATAAAAAATATATTGTATATCACTGCTGTTCCGCAAGTTAATCAAAGTTGATGAACAAATAAGGCGCTGATGACTGCTCCAAGTATCCTCCAGATACATTTCTGTTGAGCTGGAGACAAAACTGATTGCCTTAAAAACGCATTCTTTTTGTTGACTTATTTTTATAAATATGTAAATAGGACACTTAATTTTATTTTAATTTTATTTAATCATATTCTAATGAAAGTGGAATGTGGAGTAACATATAATTTAGGGTTGGTAAAACAAACACATATTTTTTATTATATCTTAGATAACTTTGCAATGCTGTTATGAGAACATATTTTGGAGTTAACAGATTTTTAGTCTAAAAATTTTACCAGCATTATCCCATTGAAAGATGAAATCAGAGCCCCAATTTCATCAGCTAATTCCAAAGATTATGAATACATATATTGATGTCAACATGTATGTCGCAAGTCTAATTTTAAGCAAAATATGTAGACTTCTTGGTATTGTATCCAAAAACGCCAAAATGTACTACTCTTAAAAAATGTACTATTTTTATTTTTGCGTGCTTACGGCACAATTTGATATTTTACCAAGTACAAAAAATTGCTAAAGTTTCTTCTGGCTTCCAAATCCTGCGTGCTACATCTGCACGAAGGACCCTACTGATGAAAATCGCCCTTAACGCCAATGTTGTACGATTAGACTGCTTAACACAGAGCTAAACAAATTTGACATCGGTTCGTGACAAACCGTCATTTGGTAGGCCGTGTCGAAGTGCTACAAATATTACACTTTGTGACACGTTTTCATTTAATTTATGAATTAAATAAAACTCATTTTGTTGGAAATAAATAAGAAAACAGTGTTTGATATTGAAAGTGTGGTAGGAAATAGCTCAGGGACATACCATCGCCGTTGAATCGTTGAATAATTACCACGAAAATAGAGCTTTTGCGTACAATTGTTATGAGTTCCTCGAAAAAAGCAAGCATTGTACTACGATTTCACTCGAATGACTCATGAGGAATGCGGATACATGCCGCTTAGAATGCAGAATACGCAAAATTTCTGCACCTGTAGACCAACCGATACTGACCTTCCGTATTTCTATCACGGACGAAAGTTTTGGTTCGCTGAAATATCTTTTCGCATTCCCCACCTAACAATTTGAACGATCGTTTTAAATATATAATTTGCTGCCTATAAAATGTCATTTTTAAAGTCATTTTACATTGGAGATTACAAAACAGGAATTTAGCACTTAAATATTTCGCAAAATATAAAACTCCGTTTGGAGTAAAATCTTGTCAAATGATTTAATACCTTGTCTCGCTGTAAGTTCTGTCAAAAATTCTGTATCAACAGAATTGCTGGCAATAGTATCTTTAAGTATTGTTTCAGAATATATTCATTGAAAACTAACAAATTAGAGTCTCGGTTTAATTTAAGCGTTCGATCATAAATCCCAGGACAAGGTTGCACAAAAGCGAAATTGGCCAAATTGTTCATTTATTTTTTTATTTGATTAATTGACCATCAAAGTGTAATGGCTTTCTTAGACACTAATAAATAAAGAATTTTTAAATATAGAAATTTTTTTAAATAATATATAGAAATTTAAATAGGATTTATAGCCTTTTGCAAATGCAACTTTAATCTCAAGTTTAGGTATACATAGTTCTTTACGTATTTAATTTTTAAGTTTTAATGGTCATGGCCATCATTACTTTGAGCCTTGATTTCGTTAAGATGTGGGTTTTCTTACCGGCACAACTTTGAAATGCCTAGTAATTGATCACAAAATTAATTTAAAAGTGTTAACAAAATCATTCAACTCTTAAAGTTAAAATAAAATTTTGATGCAGTTTTTAGAATTTCTTTGAAATAGATTTGGTTATATTAGAAGGTTGAGACGGTGAAAAATTCATGTGACGGCTTAACTTTAAGAGGTTTGTCGAAACAACGTATAAGAATCTTTTAAGGTCTACAAAGGAAATGAAGTGAAAGCACATCGAGCCCTCATGTCAGAACCATGAATGTGTGAATTTCGAAACTTTTGGATCAATTTGAATTTAAGGCTCTTGATCATTTGAAGCGCCGAAACTACTCCGATTGGGCTTTGCAAAAGTTCGAAGAAATCATCTTCAACGATGAAGTTAATTTTTGGCCTAATGGCTTTGTCAATAAGCAAAATATGCGTTTTTGAACGGCAACAAACCCACATGTGCTTCAATAGACTCCAATTTCATCCACAAAAAGTGACCGTGGGGAGTGGATTTCATGCCGGAGGTGTAATTGAACCGTATTTTTTCGTCGATAAAAATTATCGCAATGTTGCGGTCAATGGAGTTTGCTATCGTGATATGTTGGAAGACTTTTTTTGGACAGAATTGGATGGACTTGACATCAGTGATATGTGGTTCCAACAAGATGGTGCCACATGCCACACAGCTGGTCAAACAATTGATCTATTGATGGGGAATCTCGAAAAAAAGTCCGGTCGAATAAAACTTTAAGTCGTTGGTTAATGTCAACAAGCTAACAACGTAAGAGGAGCTCAGGAACAATATCGAACCCGAAATTGCCAACGTTCCATCCGATATGTGTGGAAGGGTAATGGAAAATTAGCTCCAAAGAATCGCTCGCTGTAAACCTGCTCGCGGAGGTCATATGAACGAGATCGAGTTCTATACTTAAATTTAACATGTGTAATATACCTGGAATACATTTCAGCCCGATAGCTCAATTATTCTGTGTTTTATTTAAATACAATATTGTTTTGTCCTTATTAAAAAAACCCCTTAGAATACAGAAATACTTATTAAACCAACTAAATAAATAAAAAATACATAGCTGCCGCGACAGCTTGGGATGGGCCAAGGCCTAGTTCCTCCCAACCATTCATGTTATTTGAATTGAGAAGCTCTTTTCATGACAAATTATACTCCCGGCGGCTTGTCATTCCTCGACGAGAGGTGGTGCCGCAAACAATTTTCGGTGGACATGGCTGGGGCTTGAACCCACGCAGTTTTGCACAACAGTCCAACGCACTAACCACTGAGCCACGGCGACCACTATAAGGAATATAAGGAATAAACATATCCTAAAAAAAATACTCCAAATAAATGTAGTTATAGTCTGTCCACCATCTTCATCCATCTCTCGTAGAGTTTGCAGAGTAATAAACGAAATCAAAGAAAAACTGTTTAACCATATCAAAATGAAAACGTCGTTTCTAGTTATCGAATATAACATACCCAATGTTGCAAATTGCAATGCATGTGTACTGAATGATACAACTTGTTTGAACATCAAAAATTTGTATACATACAGTCGCTTCGAGAGATGAAAAAATGGCCAGTGTATCGAGAGTGAAGGGAATGTCACGTAACACGGACAGAGCCGCGAGGTTAGCTAGTCATCAATCAAAAAAATAATCTAAAAATGCGTTCACAAAATATTTCTTAGAATTAAAAAAAAAAAAATAAACTTATCTATTTTATAATGCCTAAGACTTGCGGACCTCCGCTCGCTGCCTGTGCACAATGACTGACTTAGTTCATTGGTAGTACATAATAAATATATTTTTCAAACTGTTTGTATAAAGTGGTTTCTGAAGGTATTTGAAATTTACTTAGGCATGCTTACAACAATTCGAGCTAAAATTAATTCAATCCCGCCTACGGACATATAATTAATAAATCTATATGAAAAAATGGTTAGAAATATCCTCCATCGAAATGTTTCAAGTTTAGTTTTCCTGTTCTAAGCTAAGGTCACAAAGAAGCAATTGTTTATCTAACATACAATTTAAAAAGAAAAAAAATTAATTACACAATTACAATTATTTTGAATCATTGGCACGGAGACTCAGTAGATAAACAATTAACGAATGCCTTTGTATGTTAATTCGACTTCATACTGAATTCTCACTAAAGCAAGATAAGTAGACATCATACAAGTTAGATCCGATGAGAACAAGATGATTTTTTTTGTTAATTACCACACGAGCATTTATTGTTTATCGTTCTCAGTTTCGTTTTTTTCAACAGAAAAGTACACATAACCTTGACGTATTGTAATACTGCAATAGCTCAAATCAAATTCGCC
Organism: Matsumyia berberina; assembly: GCA_917880715.2. NCBI lineage: Eukaryota > Metazoa > Arthropoda > Insecta > Diptera > Syrphidae > Matsumyia > Matsumyia berberina. The sequence continues at coordinate 96,269,243 of OU862870.1, forward strand.
CCAGTGTGTGAATGAGAAACATTTATAGATTATATTGTACTTCGATCAAACTTCCACGGGATGGCCACAATTGGTTTCTAACTATTTGAACGCATTAAACCTTCAAACGAACACACTTAAGCATACAAATCTTGTACATTACGGATATAATATCTTTTATCCTTGCAAATAACTGAGAATTATATGGATTATTCAAAAAAAAAAAAAAAAAACACGTTTAGTACAAATGACCATGTCATTCAGACAGAGAAAAATAAATTGCGAAACCAAAATCTGTGGGCCAGCCCAACTACACTCATTGCCAACTCAAAGTGTGGTCAACAAAAATCGAGCTTCAATCAACCAAAGGGCGTATGTCATTACGGTCTCTTTTGCTTTTTCAATCGGCATACCCACACATAAATACATTTTTTCGTGATTACATTTTCGTGTTTCACTTAATTTCGCAGGTTTCAGGGAAAGCTTGAATACATAGTGCCTATATAAAATCAAACATGTGATGTGATCGAGTTTAATTAATAGTTGGTAAGAGATTGGGCGATGCAGAGGTTTAAATGAAAGTTTAGGTCTAGGGAAATAATTTGAAAATATGGAGGTATTTCTTTTTATTTGTTTTTCAAACTAAAGGGCAGCACGAACAGGTTTTCCCCATTAAGCTTAAATATTCGGTTATGTAACAAAATTCGTTTCGTGGACTCTGGATTTTTTTTTTTTTTAATATGTACATTTGTGTGTATATTGCCTTTTAATACAGAATTTACCATGCTAACTTAAACTAAAGGGTTTCTTAAATATTTTCACATTCACATTTGAAAATCGTAAACAAAGTGAATACTGAATGTTGATTGATTTCGAAATGAAAACAAAACTGATCTATGAAAATGAGCGGAAAAAGAATGACAGACAGTGTATTAATTTCAAGATTATCAGTTTCACAATGTGTGATTCGGGCGATTTGTTTATTGTTTTATAATTAACATTGCAAATTTCAGCTAAACGATATTCAAGAATTATATGAATTCATACAAACATCATCATTTTCTTAAGAACTATCGACCTAAGAAATATATACATTCGTGCATATGTGGGTATAATCATTATCCAGTAATTTCACATTCGCTGGGAAACTGCCGCAAAACTGTATAAAGTCCGCTTTCTCATATGTATTAGAGAGGGACATTTTGTATTTTTTTTACGAAGGAGGGTGAAAATCTTTCATGATACACCATGAGGATCGACCGCATAAGCTTATAGTAGTGTGAAATTCTTAATAAATAAAATACTACAACTAAGTACAAAAAGTCTTATCAAGTAGTTTAATTTTCCACAATAAAAGTTCGCGTTGTGCAGGTAGCTTTCCAGCAAAAGCACCTGCTGATACCGTCATTACATGCGGCTTTGTTTCGTTTGTAGTAGTCGGCGCACACGGTTCATCACGTCCATAATTTGGAATACGGCGTTATTGCAATGTCCATTAAGACGGACATGACGGACATGTTTGCGAGCAAAATTAGTTTTTTTTATCATCGACGGTAGCTAAGCCAAGGTTTCTATGGATATCGTCGTTTCTAATATACCACGGCGCATTGACGATTGTTCTGAGCACCTTATTTTGAAAGGTTTGTAAAGTGTTTTTATTGCTGGTTTTGGAACAAACGAGTGGATTTGCGCCAAACCTTTGTCCACTCGCAAATTTTATCCAAAGCTCGTTGAAGCTTTACAGTTGCTGACCCAGCTGAATTCTGTATTGCCAGAAAAGTCATGTCGTCCGCTAACGTAGCCGCAACGGTACCATCTTCTTGAGGTATAGAACAAGAACAAGACTGGACCAAGAACAATTCCTTGTGGAACTTTGGCAGCAATTTTTTAAATTTCGAGTATTCGGATTCGTGCTTAATACGAAAAAGTCTGTTTTCCAAGAAGAACTCTAAAATTTTGTACTTCAAGCCTTCGTGCCAAACTTTGAGAAACGTGAAGAAAAGCGCTGGAAAGTATCTTTTTCTCTTCTATGGCCTTCTCAATTTCGTTAGTTCAATTGTGGAATGCGTGATTCTGAACTCGAAGTTCAGATTTTCTTCAATTAACGGTTTTAATCGTTTCAACAGGAGTTTTTTAAATAACTTTGATATTATCGGCAGGAGTAATATCGGTCTGTTAGACTGTTTGGCCATAAAATCGATACTTGCCACCCAAACTGCATTAAAGCTCGTGAAATCCTGTCCCAAAAAGCTAGGGGTCACTGGTCATAGCGACATACGTGCAGGACAAATTGCGAAGAAACGCATCTGCTACTTTACGACCTTAGAGGACTTGGTGAAAATCTCTAGTCACTTGTGGAAAATCGGAAAAAAAAACTCTGGCCAGAGTACGATAGGGCAAAAACTGGCACCATGTCTCTGTTCAATGGCATACTGGCTGACCATAAAATGGTGAGATACAATACGAAGAACATACATTTATGTCCTGGACTTTTCATCCAGATCGCATTGGATTTGAGCATATAATGTTCTTGTAAGGGTTTTGAAAAGGTTTTATAATCAGAAAATGGTTCGGGACCAGTGAAGGGAGTTGATGCAACGATCTTGTCTGGGGTATCTTTACCTTACGTTTCAGATATAACCGAACGTTTAATTTAAGTAACTTTATTTGTAATAAACTTTACGTTATCTTAAGGTTATAGGTTAAAAAATAAATTTTTAAAACATTAACGTTACGCCGCATAATAGTTGCCGCAGCAATAGGTTGGCTTAACTTACTAGGTTTTTGTAAATTTTTTATTTTTCCCATTACATTTTCAAATACGTAGTACTTAGCTGCACAAATAATTTCGAGTGTATCATTGGTCCTCAGTGCAACGCATGACCTCCATTTCGCTTACAAAAAACAGAAATGATGCCAAATATGGGCAATTTTTGTGAAAAAGACTAATATACGCGTGCGGAAGAAAAAAAATTATAGCATGAAATCGAAATGTACAGCTATACTTTAATGGATATCAAAAAAAGACATCAAAATGGTTCAATAAGAAGTATTAATACATATCAACGCTTAGGTGCAACTCTATTCTACGTAATTTTTCTAGAAAAACTGATTTTTAAAGGAAAAATTTTTTAGCGCAACAAAACCTGGTGTCATACCGTAACAAGCTAATGAGAAAACAAATATCAACAGTCATTATTCACAAACGTTAGTACAAGCTAATCCTAACTTGACTTTATTTTATAAAATCATTGTCGGATACGCATTCATATGTATAAACTTACACATTAAACTTAAACATTGTCACTTGTTAAAAGGCGGCTATGAAAAAAAAGTGATACATAATAATAAATAGCTAGCGCAATAGTTCAGGATTTACCTTCTTGCAACCATTAATATTGTGGGTCTTATATTATATATACGAATAGAGGGGACCTACAATTTGCTGAGAAGCTTTTTCATGACGAATTAAACGGGGAATGTTCGGTGGATATGGCAGGGGCTTGAACCCACGCAGATCGCACCTCAGCGCAAAGCACTAATCACTAGAACGCAACAAGAAGTACCTCTTAGTATGCATATGTTCTTATATAAATAAAAAAAAAAAAAATGTTCTTATATATGACTCGATTTTTAGGGAAAGGGCTGTTAGGTTAGGTAAGTGGGCAGGCAAAAGGGAGAAACCATATCGCTACACTCAGGTCAATTCAGACCTATTGGGAGAAGAGAGATGTCCCCTACCCGTAAGAGGGCTGTTAAAGTATATTTTTCCCAGTACTGAAGTCTATAAGATATACGATTACATATGTAAGAGCAAGGAAGCCCTGTATTTCGGCTGGAATAAACAGGCATTTGGTCTTGGTGGGCGATTCTGAACAAATTGTCAGAAACCCACTGCCCACAAGCCAGTAGTTTAACAAAACATTTTTGATATAGTGCTCTTACAGAAATACTAGGTAAATGGATTTATCATAAGCAAACGGGAGTTAAGCTTTGACCGTTAATATTTGGAAAAACTCCAATAAGAGCTACAAACAAAAAATAATGAGACTATAATCAGTGAATCAACTAAGTCATGTGCATAACCTCTCAAAGAGTTTGGCGTCCTGTGGTAACTTTCAGTTTTATGGAAGACAATTTGTGTAGTGCTATCGAAATTTATGAAGGGGGACTCAAACAGCTGTTCAACATATGCTCTGTGAACATTTCGGTCTAATCAGCAGAGAAAAGGGCCGGCGGCAATGTCAGTGAGTTTATAGTAAATGTCTTTATGGCAAACACTTTTCGGCCTTTGGAACCGATTACTACTCATCGTTTCTCAAGCCACTTTAAAAACAATTTCTTCTTTCAAATTAAGAAGGGCCATGGTAAAATCGAATTGAATTGGTAACATCTTAGATATAACCTGAAACAAAAAAAATAAAAAAAAATATCCTGAATTGCTTAACCTGCTAACACGTGCTTTAAGATTATTTATTTAACTTATCCAAACTATGCAAGTACTGAACCAAATGGGGCATACTGACATAAAATTCTAAAGAAATCTCATCAACCCTAAGTGATACAAAATGTACATTTTCTGTTCTCCTATTTTCATGGCATAATTTATTACACGCTATATGTATGTATGCACTCGTATTACAATGCCGCTTGCACCATTTCACAAAATAAACAGCCAGGAAACTATTAAATCTTACGGCTTCAAAGTAAATTCTAAAATAATGAATGAGTACCCATACAGTCAGTGTCATTTCACCAACTCCTCCTTATTTCGTGGCATGCACCTCTTGACGTATAATGTCGTTTTCTTTAGAGCTAAAAAAAAACTCTACAATGCACCATAAAAGTAGAATATACAATTCTTTAATCTTGCAAGCCGATCACAAAAAATTTTATTATTCGCAGGCTATGTCAAAGTATACACTCGATACTATCTACTGATGCAGGTGAGACACATATAGTGTGAGGTGCTGTATTTATTTCGCTGGGCATAGTTGCTTGGGTTCTCCAAACATGTACTAGTGTGGACGGTAAGGACAGTGAAAGTAGTACATGGCCTTCGAGAACGAGGCTTACTTTAAAAGTGTCTGAATGTTAAATATAAATATATACTCGATGCCCTAGCTAAGTACGAGGTGGGAGTATCGAATACTTTGTATAATTAAAAAATATACCAATAGTAATCCAGTTCAACCGCCATGGGAAATTAGTGTATAAACGTTCCACTAATTTAAAATGTTTAAAGGAACGATTTCATTTCACCGAACATACACACGTGTGACTTAATTTGAATATTAAAATGCTAAAAATGGTGTTGTTCGGTTTCTCAAAGGTGATGTAACTGGAAGTGGATAACAAACCCGAAAGGGGAGAACAGAAAATCACGGATGTTCTGAACTGAAAGTCACATGATTGATACAACCACCATCAGTCAACGGGTTCTTTGTATTGTATTTTGGTCACCTCAATAAAACAGAATGAAAGGAAGCAATTTAGGGTAAAAGTTACCACATACATATACACCTTACACAAAACAAAATAGGTTTCCTATAGCAGAAGAAAGGGCTAACGCACATACGTACAGGCGTTCTCTCCTAGAGTCTTATGCGATGAATACAAATATCTTGCAATTTGCGCATTCTTTCAGATTCATAGGCGATAAAACAAGGACAATGTACTATTTGAAGGCTTTCTTCATACTTATGGGAGTGTATGAAAGCAGATGTTAAGTGACAATATTTATATAAATCGGACGATATTTGTATCGATTTTTGCAAGTGACCACTGGAATATGTATGCTTATATTATAACGCTGCGAAACCAGTAAAGATATTTTTTGTAAAAATCCATTTAAGTTAATTTAGTATATATTGTACGTATTTAATATAATCTCGAACTAAATTTAGTTAGTAATGTAAGAAATTTATAATCCTACAGCGAAATAGAGCGAATATATGTACAGTATATACATACGTAATTTAATGCAGACTTAAAGTTTGAAAATACTAAAAGAAGTCGTTTTTTTTTTGTTGACGAACAATCAGTCTAATTTTTGTATTGATTATGGTGGGCAAATGAGAAGTACGAGGAGAGGCTGAAAAGTTTTGAGCCTAATGTCTCGCGCTGCATGTCACTAATTGCGACTACCCTCAGTAGTGTAAAAACCAAGTTTCATGTCATTAGCATTATTACACTTTTAGTAAATGAACCGTAAACATCACCATGTCTGAGTCATCCGCGCATTGTACGAAATAACAATACAGAGCAGAGGACAATGCGCCCGTGCACACTTCGCGAGTTACAAGGCCTGCCCTGGTCAAGACAAGGTTTGAAGAAATCAACCACGTTTCATACAGTCCAGACCTAGCACCCAGCGATTATTTCCTGTTTTCTTATTTGAAGAAAGAGCTCCGAGGACGAAGAAATGAAGCCGGCAGTAGACAAGCATTTCGAAAGCAAATATGACAAATAATTGTTTACTGGGTAAAAAGCACGTTATGACAAATGTGTAAGAAGTGCATTAAAGTAGAGGAAGACTACATAAAAAAAATTAAATTTTTATATATTTCTATCACCATATTAATAATCTAGACCTAAACGAATCAGATAAATTGTAACACCAGAAAAGTATCTCTTTCCACGGTAAAGCTACTCGCCGTATAAAAACCCTTACGACGATGTCCAAATAAGAAAAAGATTAAGCTCCAGAAAATGCTTTGGACTGATGATTCTAACTCTATGCTATAACTTGCTTGACCTAAAATGAAGGATATCAAGCACTTACTCTGCGAGTGTCCCAACTTCCAAAACCGCCGACTCCGACACATGGGCAACAGGCTGTTTGGAGAACTGAGTGACCTAGAAGTACCGATAACGAGCATACTCGACTTCATTAAGAGTACAGGGTGGTTTGATAGACCACCCACCTAGTACCCAAGGTTGGAACATGGAACACAACACAAAGGGGAACACAATGGACCTGTAGGCCCCCGTGAACGCTCATTGGAATGGGCACTTCCCCCATAATCTAACCTTAAACGAAGGATTCATAGTCCCAGACAAAAATCGTTGCTTGGCTATGCCAACGATTAACACGTTGAATGCTCACAAATCGTTTATATGTATTTACATATAATCCATTGAGATCAAAGATAATTTTTGTAGCAACTTTTTTTACATACAATTGCAGTATCGGCATCTTATTTTGAGATAATTATTTATGCCAAATTATAATATGTATTCCCAAGCACATATCAAATTAAAAGCGGATTTGTATGAGATATTACCGTCATAAAGTACAGACCTTGATAGTGGCTCTAAAACCTCAAATGTGAAAAGTTGGATAAAAGAGTTTCTAATCAGGCTTTTTTCTTCAAAGAGAGGTGCGTTTACCCTATCTACCTAATCGTGGAAATAATATGTCACCAGCTGCATTTAATAAATTGAATAGCTGAATGTTGTCACTGGGAAAAAGCAAAATGGTTCTCAAAAGAAAGGTTGGTTTTAAAAAAAAACTGTTTCTTATGTAGCTTTAATTGATAATTCCTTTTAGTTGAAATTAAAGAAAATTCATAATTATTTATTATTATATGTCAATATGAAATATGATCTAATTTAATTTTAAGTAAGTATAATGCTTATAGATGCTTCAAACTGTGGACCTACAATATATACATGTAAACGATATACATACATACATACATAGTAAAAAGAAAAAAAAGAAAGTGCTTACTTCACATTCATGTATATGCCATTTTAGATTACAATTTTAAGGTTGGTCAGATTTAAACGTTTTATGATATTCCTGATAAAAAAAAGCAATGACACAAAACTTAAATTTGAACTGGAAGAATAAGATGCTTAACTGTGAAAATTTCATTTAAATTAGTCCAGGTTAAATGCACATGTTCATATGCCTGCACAATAAAATTATATAATTGCACGATTACATACAAATCTTGAAAAAAGATTTAAACACCTACTTATCTGAAGTACTCCGATTTTGTACTAAATACCACTTTTGTGTGATTGAGTGTATTTTTCATTGTACTGTAGTTATACGAGTACACAAACAATAGTAGAGCCGGAAATGAAATCAAATCTATTTCTTGTTTTACTGATATAAAACCAAAAGAAAATTAATTTGCCTAGTCATTTCTAATCAAATCGAGAGGCTAATAGGATTAAATGTAAGGTAACCCCTTTATAAATATGTTTATAACCCTTAAATTTGTACTTAAAACTCAAGACTACCTATTCTACAGCAAAAACAAGGTATCCCAATGCGGCTTTCGTTATCTAAGTAAAACATCACATTGACAATTGGGTTGCAGAGCGCTCCGTGGACACACAAAGCTCTTCATTATTTTCAAAATCGATTACAAAAATCGAAAAAAATATTGCAGCATTGTTTTGCATAAAAAAGTATCTATAATTTAAATCTAACAATTTAAGCGAACTAAGGACTGTTTACGAAAAATGTGGTCACTTTTTTTAATTTCCGATAATTAATTCTACGCCATTCTTCATTATTAAATACTTTTATTTTTTGTCGTTTAGTAAAGTAAATAAAAATACATAAATTCCATCTAATCATTGGTATCCTCAAAATTTCAGGAAAAAAAGGTAGAAGTAGGTACATATGCGGGTTTTTTGTGGGTGAGAGGTATTTTGTAAACAACCTGCAAATTTGGCTGTGACTTTAGTACAACTTTAAACCAAAGAAGAGCATTGCCAGGTTTTTTTCTTTGTCGCTTTTAAAAGTTCGGTTTGGGTTTTCGAGCAATTGTGATTCTAACAACCATCATTTTTTTATCTCAATTTTTCTTTCGAATCTTTTCTTGGGTGCGCAGTGGTGCAATAGGAAAGTTCGTTTTCTGAACAGAATATAACAGAGCAATGTTCAAGACATAGGATTTAGGGATTTCATCGCCAAGATCATAAATTATGACATCCCTGACAGGATCATCGCAAGCTATAACTTTCACGAAACCGCTTTCGGAAACAGATTAAGGTGAGGTAAAAATTGTAGTATGTAGCACAAAATTCCCTTATTGTAACATCAACAAGGTATTGTGTTGGAGTTAGGTATGGATGCAAAAATCCAACTATGCCAAGACTAAAACTCCCACTGTGACAAAGTTAAAAGGTGAAAGGCTACAACCGAAATTGAAACAAAAAATTTTGTTTACGAACACTGAAAAATAACCTCTTGGTCAAAGCTGTTACCATGGCTGTAAGTGTGAGGTAGTGACATAGATTTTGCTACTAATTCTTCACATAATATAAGCACATATATTCAACATACAAAACACTCGCCAATTATACAATAAAGCACTTCCAAGAAAACGCTAAACAAGACCACCATCACTTCTGTGGTGTTGTATGATACAGAAGCATGGGCTTTGCCAATCTTTTATAAAACTGCACTTGGAATCATCGAAAGATCATTCTTCATCTAAGACTAGAGTCTTAGAGTGCACCAAAGAAACTACGCCACCTTCGATTGCGTACGTAAGTAGAGGGTGCCGAATCAACAAACATCTAGCGACGCTATGTATGCGAATAAAGGAATCGCATAATCAGCGGTATAAAAGGTGTTTACCAGCATTCGGAAAAAAACCAACCCCTAAAGGAGACCTTTGTCCTGTCTGTACATCTTGGTTATACCAGAAGATGCAATTTCATAAACTGTCCAAAATTTCATCCAACGGAGCAATATTAGGCTTTAATAATAATAAAATTAAACATTTTTAAAAGAACTGCCAAAGGAACGGCGGACTTTAGGAAAGAATAACACCAGATATATAAAGGGTTTTTTCAATAAGGACCTAACAATTTTGTATTTTAATACAAACGCACCCTTAAACTTTTTTTATGACCTGTCAATGTCAAAAGGCTAGTCAAGTTTTTTCATTTTTATCATGGTGAAGTTCACAAACGAGCAATGTTTACAAATTATTAAAACTTACTACCGAAATTCTGAGTCGGTAGTCACAACTTTAAGAGCGTTTACTACAATTTTCGATCGTAATAATCGTCCCACCAGACAGGCTGTGCTTGCTATAGTTATAGTGGATAAATTCGAGTTAACATATTCACCTTTGAATGTTCCTGTGCCAGTGAGACAACGCACCGGTCGAAGTACCAAAAATGTTGCAGCCGCAAGTTGTTCAGTTCAAAATAAGCCAAATCAGTCGATTCTACGCCGTTCACAGGAATTGGGAATCTCTCAGTCCACATTGTTGCGAATATTGCGTAAAGATCTTGGCCCTTTCAAGATCAGATTAACCCAAGAACTTAAGCCTCTTCCATCCATGCGAGAAAGCGGACTCTAGGCAGTGAACTCGTTTCACCAACGGCGCTGGCCACGCTCAACCCAGAGAGACTGTTTAGCTTCCTGACATCCTCTGGAGTAGACAAACTGCTCTAAACTCTTGGGAAAGCACAATAGGCCTCTATATGAGACCGCAGTGGTAGAGTGGACAAACCGTTACCCACTAATAATAATAATAAGCCTCTTCATCATTTGAAGCGCCGAAACTACTCCGATTGAGCTCTGCAAAGTTCGCTATCGTGCCATGTTGAAAGACTATTTCTGGCCAGAATTGGATGGACTTCATCAGTGATATGTGGTTCCAACAAGATGATGCTATAGGTCACACAGCCGGTCAAACAATTGATCTATTGATGGGTTAATCGTGTAATCTCAAAAAATGGTCCGGTCGAATGGCCACCTCCCTCAAGCGATTTAATGCCGTTGGATTTCTTTTTATGAGGTTACTTTAAGTTGTTGGTTTATGCCAACAAACCAACAACGTAAGAGGAGCTCAGGAACAATATTAATCCCAAAATTCCCAACTTTCCGGTCGATATATACGAAAAATGGTGAAAAATTGGCTCCAAAGATCGATCGCTCAAATGTGCTCTAGGTGTTCATATGAACGAGATCAAATTCCATACTTAAATTTAACCTAGAATAAATTTCAGCCCGATATCTCAATTAATGAATCCTTTTTGGCTTTTATGCATAACAACTTGAAATCTCCATTTAAATCTAAATTTTTTTCACTTCCTTAAAAAAAATTAACTGCCTTACTTACCGGAACAGTTTAAAATGCAAATAAGCCAATTTTTAAACAAAAAATTTAGAGGACACGTTATTTTGAGTTTAAGTACGCAGTAATAACAACCAAGTTAACAGTGTCACAGAAAATTTCAAAAGGCTGGTCAAATCACAATTTTTCTTAGTCAATACTAAACATCTTGTGTGATTTTTAATTTTTCCATTCCCTCCTTGTGAAACCTCATATCATATTATAAACGCAAATGATAAGTTTATACAGAGGTTTTTAGAAACACCTTTATGCAGATAACATCATCAATTACTACATGTTTTTCTTATTATTGTCTTGTATTCAGCTGCATTTCAGTTTTATTATAATTTCAATGTCTAACTGCGAGGGCGATAGAATCAGTATTTTCTTACTATATGTATGTAAAGGGTTTTTCAATAGGGACGCTACAAAAGTAGAGCGACAGGGACAGCAAACGACGCCATATTTTTCTTGCGGTTTTTTGACATTTCTCTTCAGTAAGGTTTGCCATTTCATGATGGAAAGATATACGAGCCAACAACGAGTCGAAATTATTAAAATTTACTACCGAAATTCGGAGTCAGTGGCCTCAACATTAAGAGCGCTACGTCCAATTTATGGTCGTCATAATTTCTGGCTGGATGGCTTCGTCAATAAACAAAATATGCGGTATTGGTCAGGCAGCAATCCACACGTACTCCATGAGTCATCATTGCATCCCGAAGAAATTACGGTTTGGTGTGGTTTATGGGCCGGCGGCGTCATTGGGCCGTACTTCTTCCGTGATGATCAAGACCGGCACGTTACTGTGAATGGGGATCGCTACCGTTCAATGATAACTGAATATTTTTGGCCCCAATTGGATGATATGGACTTGGAGGACATGTGGTTCCAACAGGACGGCGCCACAAGCCACACAGCGAATGTCACAATCAATTTATTGGAAACCAAGTTTGGAGAACGTGTTATCTCACGAAATGGTCCAGTCGCTTGGCCGCCTCGGTCGTGCGATTTGACGCCGTTAGACTATTTCCTGTGGGGCTACGTCAAGTCTATGGTCTATGCCAACAAGCCAGCGACGATTGATGAATATCGAACGTGAAATTGCAGCAGTATCGGCCGATTTATGCTTGAAAACCGTCGAAAATTGGGTTCAGCGTCTGGACTTCTGCAAGCGTGCCCGTGGTGGCCATGCAAAAGAAATCGAGTTCCATACATAATGGCATCGAACGTACTTTCACAGGAATAAAGAATTTCATTGATATCCAAAACCGTTTTTGTTTTATTTAAAAAAACGTTTGTAGGGCTCTTATTGAAAAACCCTGTACATACGAATGGCAACGTAAACTAACATAATCACGTGGTGAGTGGTCAGTGTCATAAGGACTTCATGGAGTATCAAATCTACATAAAATGAAAGAATGAGTCATTTGAAGACAAACTATGGAAATAGTTTACAACTACATAAATTCTTTTATGTTGAAATTGACGGGGGGAACTGAAAAGCAGAAACACCTACCTACATCAGTGAAAACAAAAGAAAAGCACGCTTAACAGCATAAGCATATCTTGGTGTTAATTGCGGAAGCTGTGTGACACAATAAGTTTAAACGAAGGCGACTACCTTAAATTAAAGCTTCGTAATCAGAAGACATAATAATATTTTGTATGTGGTTCCACACATTGCCAAAGGCATTTACCACCGCAGAGGAGAAGATGACAGGAATAGAGAGAAGAACGGGAGAACAGAAAAAACAGTCCGTAGCACCATCCCGTTCTTATGTTAGTCTGCGTGCATTCATGGGTCCTAGGCATACATACATTTTGTAGTAAATTGTTTAGGGTTAAATATACCGAGCAAACTTGTGGCAAGCAACTAAATAAACCGAAGTACTCTACCCACGCCAACTTGTTCATCATCCCTACAGTTTTTTTTTTTTTTTACTCTTCTTTCTCTCCTTTTTCTTACATCTGTACGTGTTCGAAGGACGTGCACCTATTGCGCGAGAGCTTAAAGAAATAGAAAAGACGTCGTCCTGAAGCAACAACTGCCTAAGCAACATGTCGAAAGGAAAACTTTTCCCATTTACTTTCTCCCACCATCACCACGAGTCTGATTTTTTTTTTTGTTATCGTTGACGTTATTGCAAATTTATTTCGGAGATTTAATGTTAAATCATTTTCTTTACAAACCTTAATAGTTACGGATTTAATGCCAATTCATTATTTTTTACAGCAAAATCTAAGAACATATCACTTTTCATCAACACAGGGATTTGAAACCAAATTTCTTGAAATACTCAGAACTCATCAGTTTAATGTAAACAATCTACTGGTAGACAAAAGCCATGGCACCGACTTCTGATAAATGTTATCACAATAAACGCGAAAAGCTCCGATATCCTTGTATTTTTGCTTTCACTATACACTTAAGGGCAGTTCATGACATATAACAAGAAAGGTATAAAATACCTAATCTTAAATTACAAATCTCAAAAACAATTCAACAATTTTATGGAGTCGTTTCTCTTACATTCTCTGTATATAAGATTTTGTTTATTAAAAAAAAAACTGCCTTATGATCTCAGAACAGAAATTAATTAAAATTTAACACTTATAAAAATTACGCTATATTAAATATTTTTTTTAGCTTTCATACGATAGATTGCAAACAATTTATAACAATAATTACACTTCAAACAGGCAAAATATCTTAAACACGAACAAACTATGTATGTATAACGACGCGCTCCTCCGCACGAATCGAGCACGCTCTAGGCAATAGACCACGGTGAACTGAAGCTTCGTGCCGAGATACGAACTCAAAGAAGCGCACCGTGTTTTCCAAACAACAGCTTTAGTGTACCGAAAAAAGCTTTTCCATACCACAGTCCACAGCACAGCCGACCGGCGAGTATCTTTTGCTTCATTCACACATTTGCTATTAAAAATTTTCCCACCCCCAAGAACAACACAAAAAAAAAAAAATTGAAAAAAAAAAAAAAAACCAAAACACTGTTCTGTAAATGTAAAATTATGAAAACGTGAGCTCTCCAAAGTTTTGTAGTGATAAACTTCCACTCAGCTCAATGGCTATCGGCTTGTACTGGTGTGCACAGGGCTTATACCTCTTCTTGTGGCATACACTCTTTTGTTTGAGCTCTTGGAACACACTCAACATCAATGATGTGGTAACAGCTCATTTCCTCTGTGCTCGTAGTGTTCGCACAGTTTGTGTACCACTTCCCGAAGAAATGCATTCATTTCTTTTAAAAATGAAGACGAAAAAACGAACTCAAAGTAAAAGTGGTGAAAGATAAGAGAAGAAAAAACAAGAACCCAGTAAGCAAAATTAAAGTGTGTTTCTCAGGCATTGTGTTGCACTTACGTAAAGTTGTTCCTATTTCTTGTGCGCATTGGATTCCTTTTGTGAATCTTTACACTTCCTTTAAATTAATGAGAAATTTATAAATTAACTTATTTAGTTTACTTTCCAACACCGGACAGTTAAGGTAAACACTTGAGTCCACATTAAGTTTGAGTTAAAGGAAAACGTAATGTTATTCATATTATTTATTTCGTATTTTTAATAAAATTTATGCTTTTCATTTCGTATAAGATACAAATGAACAGCCAAACTAGTAGGGCTGAGAAGGAGCGGAGTGTTTTTTTAAATTTTGTCTTGTTTAATCCCACAATGATAGTGTCCGTGGTTTAATATTGTGTTATTATTAAATTAAAAATTTATGAAGTATTATAGCACACAATCTTATGCTCGACAGTTATTTTATATTGAGTAAAGCTGGGACTTTTCAGCATTGCCATTTGTGAAAAGCTGGCGAGACAGCACGAAGTGGGCCAAGGATTAACTTCTCACAACTATTCATTTTGTGTATGATACATTTTTCGACTAAATGGAAGAAGGTGCCTAGAATTAATTACCGACTGCGACAGCGAACGGAAACCTTCTTTATGTGGAGTCGCGATAAATGTTTGATTAGTATTGTAGCTCGCACAGCAGTCCACTTCACTAGAAATTGAGCCAATGCAACCAAATTTCTAAATAAAGCCTATTTGTCCATAGGATTGTAGATAGATTTTAAGGTGGATTTCATAGAAATACCCACCTATTGCAGAGGTCCTCATGACGTGACTTTCAAAAAATTTGAATGCCATTTGTCTTCGCTATCATAGCAAACACTAACGTCATACTCCTTTAAAAAATTTATATATTTATATATCTATATATATATATGTATATATAAAGATATATGTATAAATATATATATACATATATACATATACATATATATGCAATATAACGGATTCTTGTGGACACGATTGAGGCCGCAATTATGAACCGATTTGAATAAAATTTAGTACACACTTTCGTATGGCGAATAGCTCGGCTAAGTTCGTAGATGGGCGTAATCTAAGTTCGTTGAGAGGGGGCGGGTTACGCCCCTTTTTATGTCTCGAATGGTACAATTCACAACTCAAATAAATCCTAACTTCCGGTTTGGATTTTTTAATACGAGTATTATAGCAGATAACAGTCACCAGAATCCGCCTACTACCAATTTGGGCACCATCGTGGATCCGGCATCTTGAAATTCTTCAAAAATGCTCGGATTTCGTAAAAATTGAAAATCCTTACTCATTTCGAGGTAATGAGTACAAATTCATTCTTAAAGTGGAAATTTTCGTCCGCCATATTGTTCCCGCCATCAGAACAGAAGCCATAGCGATGATATACGAAATCCACCTACCTCTTGCGGCTTCTACCGGAAGGTTCTTTTTTCGTTTCCTATCTAAAACAAATGTTGACTAAAATTTGACTTTGGATTGCATTATACCAATGCATTGAGTTGTAAATTGAGTTCAAGGCTAAATAAAATTTTGTGAAAGAAAAAGTAAAAAGAAAAATAGAAAAGGAAAAAAACAAAGAGTTTCATTGTAGAATAATATTTAAGTGATTTATGGGACTCCTACGACACCATCTTTCTAACTCTTCTCCCACTCTTTCTCTCTCTCTCTGATTTAGATTCTCGAGCATGGTAAAGTTTCAGTTTAGAAAATAGACGCCAATTTGTCCACTGCGCAGGATTATTTAATTTGTCACGCAAGTACCAGTTCGTTGTTGTTAGTGCGATAGACTACTGAGTCCTACACGAGTAGGTGCGAATCTAGCGAGATTTACCAAACATTTTGGCGCCGCCATCTCTCGGCAGGTCCGGAATTGTAACTTGTCATTAAAAAGTTTCTCAATTGGTCGTTAGAATTTCACAATCGTGGGAAAAATATGACATGCACAACATGAATGGTTGCGAAAAGTTAAGCCTTGGGCTCTATCTTGCCGTGGCGCCAGTTTATTATTTATTTATTTTTTTATCCAAGCAGCAGCTTGCTTTAGTAGAAGATACATATAAGTAAAAATTTTAAGAAATCCATTGGGAGTATTCAATTGAGGAATCTTAATAAATAGATTTATCCATGTTTTCTGTTTCGGTTCCTTCTGAGTGAATCATCAAAACCTTTCGCCTTTCGGATCATTACAGAACAGAGCGTCGAGAATAGGTCTAGACTGAATTGACAGAGATAAATTGCTTGCTACTCTGAAAGCAAATAATGAAGGTGCGAAAAGTTACACTCTTAGGCTGTCAGAGTAACTCAAAAGCGGTGTCCTACACGACTGTAAACTATCTTCATTATTATTTCTCTTAGTAACCTTTATTGCAGTGCCTTGTCTGTAGGAAGCGAAGAAATTCAATTTAGTCTAGCAACCTTAAAGTTTTAACATCAAGCTGCGACTTGAAGGCCCAGAAAGATAGAAGAATGAACCAAGAAAATCTGGTTGCTAAACTGGCAACTACTACTCTAAACATTCTTCCAGAATGAAGGAATCTGGGTATTCCACTCGCTATATGTAACTTTCTCTTAGAGTATGACACGATCAGTAAGACAAACCAAAGATGGAGGAATGGTACAACATGCCGTACCTCCAGGGAGATCGTGGTTATGCTAAATCTCACTCGATCTAAAAGTTTGATTATGCTCAATAGGTGGCTCGTTAGCACCCTTATTGGTGTTCTCACTAGCCAATGTCCCATTGGCCTTCATGACTTCTGCGAAGAGGAGGTAGAAACGATCCTTCATTTCCTCTGCACTTGTCCTACCCTATCCCAAAGAAGGAAGCTCTATCTGCGAGCCTATCACTTAGACACCTTGGGCGAACTATCACATACTGACGTCAGAAGTAACCTCAGCTTCATCAAGATCTTCAAATGGTTTCAATAAAGTGAGTGTCGTTTTTCAGGGTATAGATCCATGAGATATTACAAAGGGCCTTCCTGATCACGCGTGTCTGTACCTACATATGTACCTAAACTGTCAAAACATGTGACCATGGTAATGCTCGATAAAACTATCTACACTGTCGGTTCCGGATGTGCGAAAAGCAAAACTTGCTTATTTATGTGAATTGCTAGTATCTTATTACCCTCATAATCAGCTTGAAACAGCATTGAAGGCAACGAAAAAGATGACGTATTAGAAAGAAATTGTCCTATATTAATGAATCCCTTGTGTGATCGGTGTTTATTCGTTTGGCAGTGGTTCGAAGAAGTTTATACTTTAAAAACAGGTCGTCTACGGAAATTGCTTGACATATTGCGGTTACGATTCATGATATCTTTAGAGAAAAATGGGAGTCTCCTTTATAATTTACTGATGTAGCTGCAAGAAGAAGGAAACTCTCGAGCATTCTAGCTGCATCTGTACAAATTTTTCTCAATCATGCAGAATTAAAATTTAAAAAAATAAGTAAACTTAATACTCTACTGGTAATAAATACTAAAGTGGTCCGTACAATAAATCCGGGATTTTTTTAATACGCCTGTATTTGTGGTCGTCGTAGCTCGAACAATAAAATAAGTATTTTATAAATTTGTTTGTTTTAATACATATGTACATATGTACCTATAAACAAGTGTATATTTTGTCACCGTGAAATGGAAATTCTTTTCGAGTGTCCCATACTTTGAATGGTACTGCATATAGTTTTTTATTCATTGAAATACTATTCAAAATTAGATTACATGACAATATGACGCGGATCCGAATTGTAACTGACAAAGTAATATCATAAACATATCAAAAAATGAGCAATTCTTTGATATTTCTGTATTTATTGATTTCTAATGGAAGTAGACACTTGGAAATTGTTTATGAAATACAACATTAGCCAAATGCTAATGCATCTCTGACACATCGATTGTTTAAGTGAAATTTTCGACATGTATACATGTTTGTAGTTCAGTCTCAAAAATAACTCAACGGATGTTTTCTCATAGCTTTTGAATTGTTTGTAGATTGTTGGCATAGACTTTGATTTATTAAAACCTCAAACCAAAAAGATTAGCGTTGCTAAATCGTACGATCTTGAAGGCCAATTGACATTTTTCTTTTAATGCACCTAGGAAATGCCTCCCACTTATTATTTATGGTTTCATTTCTTTGTCGTATGCGTGTATATCAGTTACTTTTGTTGTACAATTTAGTTTACCATTAGTTATCTATTTAGTAAATAACTTTCACAGAAAACAGCTTCAATGCAAAATAAAAAATTTATGATTGAAAAATAATTAGAAATAAGGTAAAGTCAAAACATCTGATTTTATAAAATTTTACTAGTAAACTAAAAGTCCATCACAGCACTACATGTTTAAAAAAATCTACAAATATAAATAAATTAATAAACAAAAAATAAATGTTAGATTGCGAAAAAGGTAGTATCATTGTTCAAAATAAATTGTAATAGTAAACTCTACGCGAAGTCATAATACACAGCAGCATACCGAGCAAAATGTAATTAAATTCAACGAGTTTTGATGGCTTAATATTAAGTGTTTCCAATGCCTTAGTGGTGGTTGTGGCTTTTAAAAATCAAATACGTAACATTTAAGTGGAAATCCCTTTGTTTAGAATTACGATCTAAACAACAGTAGAAAGATAACAGAGATCTAGTATACCTTAGAGCTTAGACAGTGAAATAAACCAACATTTGGAAGTCTCTGTCGGTTAAGTAGGCGGACGAGTTTAGTTTAGTCTATTGTCTTAAATTGACAATAAAGTTAGATTACAATACAGTAGGGTCTTGGAAAGATAAACTAATGAAAAACAGGGCTTGTTCATCTTTTTTAGTAGGTACCTTATTTTGGTTACAAAGAAGAACGAGTTAATCCCTTTACATAGTATTTATAAAGATTAAACATTACATAACAGGAATTAATTTTATTTTTATACCACAAATGAAAAAAACAGGGGAAAACAAAAATTATGTAAAAAATTTATTTAGAGGTTTTCTCAAAGTTTTCTTTTAGAATACTGCAATGATGAAAAAATTCCGTTCACCTTTCTGGGTTGTTCATCCTTTAGAATAGTTCATCTTTCCGAGCTTCTACTGTAATACAAATTATAGACTATACCAACATCTCTGTGAAGTCATTCCTTCAATGCAGGATTAAAACCTTGACGCTCTAAAACACTCTTAAGAAGCTGATCTCTTGACCGAACAGCTGTGACCTTAGTGTCAATCCGCAGCGTTTTGCTTTTAACTACGAAAACAAAAATTCCATGCACAAACCCACCCAATGTCAACTGTACACCAAGAAGTTGCAAATATCTACGGTTAATTTTTTGAGAGAAGAACATTCAGTTAGTCCCACAAGATTGTACTAACTTGCTGCGAATAGAAATCAGCAAGCCACTATTGGGACTCTAAGGCTGCGGAACACCCAAGAATGGAGTCACATAAAATATCACGTCTATCCCGGCCTTTGCCGACAGGTCTAAAAGCTCCCTTTGAATTGGTACCAGCATCTTTTTGAAAGATCTTGAAATTTATAACACCTCTCCTAACACAGCGAAGTAAAATATAATTTAGGACAGTAAAACTGCGCAGTCCGTTGTGTCTTAGATCATTCTTTCAAAGCTAATTCTGGACGGTTTTTACCCGGATCATTACAATTCCACCAAGAAATGTGTTAATCCGAGACAATAGAGACAATTCAGCATTTGAGCGTAGTCTACAAACGTTTATACAAAAGCTGCAGAATTTATAAAACTGAAAAGCTCAACGTACACTTCCTCTGTACTTGTCCAATTGTTGCTAATATCACCTTATGGAATACCTGTTCAACGATATACTGGTAGTATGACCAGTTAGAAAATGTTAGAAAGTCTATACATTTACACCAGACTTACTAAAATGGGTGTTCCTAGGGAGAAGTTTATATTATTGCAAACAGAACTCTAGAAAGGGTAAACTTAACTAAACTAATGAATAAACTTCATTTTGTTATATGCTTTACATTCCACACTGGCTCACAGAAGGACTTTATTTTCACAACGTCCCTTTGTATAAAATAGGTAATGGAAGTTCCATTAAATCAGGATTCGATTGATAAAAGAAAGTAGAAAATTTATTTATGTATAGATTTATTATGCATTACAGAAGTAATGTACAAACACTTAAAATAAAAATTTTACCAAAAGCACAGCCAACATTTAAGAGTGCAACAACTTCAAGTGCGCGAAAGTGTCTCGCCAATTTTAACATAATAAATTAGCATAAGCTACAAAAAAGAACCCGACCCCAAACAATGCACATAATTTATAATTCAAATTCTCAGTCGGGGAAAGAAAACTAGCAATTGAATTTAACTCCAGTTCGAAAAAAAAGCTTTTCAAAAAAAAACTATTTAGCTCAAATTGTATTGAGTGAAATCCTACAAACTACTCAATTGAGACAATAAAGTGCTGAGATTTATATAGTGCAAGAGCAAATACTGAGATTCTCTCCTGAGATTTTGGATACACAAGAGCGAATGTGACATGTGCATGTGAACAGGAATCAAAAAGGATGGGTTCAGTTTTTGTTTGCTCTAACTGAATGATTACCACCTATAGCGAAAATATTTGCATAATTGGAAGGAAAGGTAAGGAATTTGAAGCGAAAAAAAATCGGAGAAATTACATCAGCACGAAGGACATATGTACAAACAAAAGTAAAATTATTCTCGCATTACAAAATCAAAAAAAAAAAATATCGGTGAGCGTTTATACACACTATCTGTAAAATAAATGAATTACGAGCCGAAAGCCTTGGCAGCTATTGCTTACACTAATGTTAACTTATTATTTTTAATTAATATAATAATATATTCATAATAATGAAAATAATATAATCTTTGATATAATATAGATATATTATGTGTATGCGCATAAAACTAATAAATATGTATAAAAGAAAAATAAAAAAATCTTGAGCGCTAGCCCTTGAGGGTCAAGGCCTCGCTTCTCGCAATTTTTCATGTTGTGCTTATTTTTCGTACGAATAAATGACTCTGAACGGCAAATTGAGTAGCTTCTGCATGAGAATTATGAGAACAATTACACAGGCCTGCAAATAATTGGGTCATGTCAGTTGTTGGTAAGCTGAGGGTCATTTCCGAAGTAAACTTTTGCGTAGAATCCAAATCCGGTTTCAGAATTGTCCTATCACGTCAGGATTTTGAGTTATGCACCCAAAAAATATAGTTTTTGGCTAACTTTAAGGTTATGTACAGGTCTCTATCTCCAGTTACATCATTTAGTACTACTATTACTCCTCAATTTAAGAGTTTGAGAGATCGATTTCGATTTCTTTTTTTCTTAAAGTTACGGCTATTTAAAATTACAAAGTATATCCCCATACAGTGATGAGTATTTGAATTTACTTTTTTTCACTGAACTTTTTTTACTGGTTTTCTTACTTTACTTAAATAGCCGCAGTTTGGAAAGAAAAATCGAAATCGATCTCTCAAAGTATTAAATTTAAGAGAAAGAGTAGTACTAAATGATGTAACTAGAGATAGAGACCAGAAAAAAATTGCGCACCCTGTACATAACCTCAAAGTTAGCCAAAAACGTCATTTTTTTGGGTACATAACCTCAAATATCTCAAAATCCTGACGTGATGAGAAAATTCTGACTCCGGATTCAGATTCTACGCAAAAAATAAAAAATGACCCTCAGCTTTTCAACAACAAAACCATGTTGGCCTGTGTTATAGGTCGGTATTACAGTGCAAATTTCGGAAATTTGCGTACCAAAACTAAATTTGCGTAGCAAAAGCAAAACTCAATAAGTCCACAATATGTACATATACTATATTGAAATTCCAATCCGATTCCAGTCAATTGCAAACACATTCGAAGAAATGCATATTTACTGCATAGGGTACGTTAGAATAGTAACATAAGATAGTGTCGTAGAAGTGAATAGTTTAAAAATATGTTCGTTTAATTTTTTTGATTTGTAATTGTAGTTGTGAGTGTTCTAAAAATTACAAGATTCTTATTGACAGTTCGTGCTTGCAAAAAACGTGGCAAAATTGGGCAGCGCACATAGGGGTAGTATTTGCCTCGAAAAACCGCTCAAAAATATTTTTTTGGCCTAATGAAGTGATACTTACCTGAAACAACTTTAAATGTGTTATTAAGCTTATTTAAGTCAAATTAAGGCATAACTAAAAAAAAGTATTTTTGATATACATATTTAGATTTTATTTTATTAATGTGAAAAATTAGATGGAATGAAATATATGGCACTTTAAGTTATTCAGTGGACTCTGTCCATGATTCTTCTTTATCAATACATTTCTCATCTATTTCTTTATCTTCACTTTCATTGGATATTGTAGTTCGTCTATAAGCCGATACTAAAAAAGTTACCGAATAACACCGAATTATATAACAAAAGGTACATTAAAAGAAAAAACAAAAGAAAAAAACATTCCCTTTTACATACATTTCAAATATATCCGATATCTAATAAATTAAAGCTCCAATAATCATAAGAATAGCTTCATAATAAAGTATACACCTGTAGCTGATTCCTCCATAGCAAAAAACTTTGTTCACAATATAAAAAAAATAAAAACTTAATTATTTAGCAGTGCGATTTTTCACACAAATCAGCAGATTCACAATGCAAGCTTACGATCGATGACTTTCAACTGATGCTGTGGCGAAGTGTGTGCATAAAAATAAAAACAAACAACGGTACATTGTTCCATGGGTATTTACATAACTACAGCTAGGAAAAAAATTATTTCTCAACTCTACATTTTGCAAATTTCACTTTTTTTTAAATCGCGTAGCAGTTTTGCTACGATCGTAGCAGCACTGATTACGAGCCTACTGACCAACGGCGACCACACAGATTACAAATCTATATATAAATAATATAAACAAATATAATGACCCGAGTTCTGTTACTTTTCAACAAATAAATTTGAAATTCTAAACTGGGCTTGGAAATAAAATAATCGCCTTAACTTTTTCATAGAACTGAGGGCACTCTCTGTGTTTTTTATACTTACCTTCATTTTGTTTGTTTTTATGACAAATTAAGGCAAAATTTAGAAACAAAGCTCAATTTGTTAACAGAAATATTGGTTCCGAATACCATCAAAAACTTAGTTAGATAACATGGAATTCATTTAAGAGAGTATGGTTTAGAAATTTCTACGAAATTCAGAAAACACTAAAATACTGTGACAGAAACAGTTATCAGTGAATTAATCTGATGTTGGGAGCCTTTGAGATAGAAGTTTTGTATTGTGAATACTTCTTCATATCGGCTTGAGCAGCAGTCGCTTTTTGGGCAAACTCTGCAAATTCTGCGTTCCACTTATCTCACGAATTTTTGCAAATCCCAATATTATTGGTGTAGAGTCACGGAGATCGTTTGTCTAATAAGCATGAAAAAAAAATACAAATTTTGGATTTATAACTACAGTCGAACCCGCTTAACCCGGCGAGTGTGTGGCCGGGTATGACATACCCACCCTGTTACTTACATGTCTGTATTTTTAAGTGAAGTGAATTCCTTTTCTTTCAAGTATTAGAATACAAATTCTTGAAATACTACTTTTGTTTGATTTGCAATTAATTATTACATACCCTATTACAATAAAATACTATTTTTTAATTTTAACAACATTTACAAACAATTTTGTATGTGGGTATGTCATACCCAGCCACATAGTCAATGTAACTTTTTTTCACCACATTCTCCCCGGGTTAAATGAAATAATAAAAAATCCTAATTTTAATTTTAATTAAACGCGTTTTTCATTTAAGTGAACTTTGGATAAGAGAAGCAAGACATAGCAGAAACAAAACATTTGAAATACAAAACAAACAGATAATGTGCTGATATGTATCTGTCATTTTGACAAGTGGACTTCAGTGACGAAAAAAAAAAATAAATAGATGTACTTAAATTCTAACTCATCTCTTTTTTCCTTTTATGTGATACCGTTTTATTTTTTCATTTAGCGGATCTTTTTCTACGAAGAGTAATAATAATTGGGAAGGACTTCTTTTCATTATGAACAGTTTTTTTTTGTGGTTTTCAAAAATTAAAAGTCAAAAATTATATTATTATGGATGACCATGTAAATGAAGGTTTGAAGAAATAATGTTCAAAAATCCCCACCTTATTCAAAAAGAATGGTTCACCATCGTATTTAACGCAATAAAACTTTGTAACAATTATTTTTTGTACATTTAAGTATAGTGAACATTTTCAAGCATTTTTAAATATTAAACAATCTTGTCGTGGAACAATTAATGACACATACTTCTTGAAAGTATTATACTTGCAAGTAATTTTCAGCAAATTGGGTAGAGATGAAATTGGTTTAGCCCAAATTTTGTTGAGACCTAGTTCCGCCTCAGGGCGTCCCGCACTTAACAAAACCGGTGCAAATTATACCCGATCTAGTGTACGGTGAGGATTGGCATGACCTTAATTGAAATCATTAGACTTAATTGCTTCAATGATACCAATAAGTGGTGCTAAATGTAAAAGGACGCTGTCATGCGCCTTATTCAACATCGTCCTTGAAAGAGTTGTACAAACCTCAGGCGCCAACACCAGAGGCACAATCTTTCGAACGTCCGTCCAATTACTCGCATAGGCCGACGATATTGACATAATCGGAAGAACGCAACGTGATGTCACTGGCGCGTTCGTGAGTATTGGAACGGAGGCGGCGAAGATAGGTTTAGTGGTCAATGAGGGCAAGACGAAGTATATGCTATATAACACGTCTCGGACAGAATGTCACTATAGACAGGTAAAACTTTGAGGTAGTTAAGGACTTTGTCCTTAGGCTTCGCTATAAATTCAGACAATGACACCAGCGCTGAAATCAAACGAAGAATCGCTGCCAATCGCTGTTTCCTTGGGCTAAAAAGGCAATTGAATAGCAAAGCCCTCTCTCGAACAAGTAAGATGACCCTGTACCCGATTAAGACCTTAATCGGTCCAGTTCTTTACTGTTTGGCGCAGAGGCATGAACTCTGTCAAAAGCGGATGAGGTTGTTCTTGGCTGCTTCGAGAGGAAAATTCTTCGGATGATTTCCGATCCAGTCTGCATAGGCGGTGAGTGGAAGAGGAGATACAACGACGAACTGTACGGGTTGTACAGCAACATCGACTTAGCAAGAAGAGTGAAGGTCCAACGACTGAGGTGACTGGGTCATGTAGAGGGGATGCACGGCTCGGAGAATCTTCGAATCCACACCCGAGGGTCGGCGCAGTAGAGAAAGACCGCGACTCAGGTGGTGCACCATAGTGGATGGGGACCTCAACCAACTTCGCGCGCGAAACTGGAGGTAGCTGGCTAAAGATAGAGCTGCCTGGAGACTCTTGTTGGTTGAGGACCGGGTCCACCCTGGACTGTAGCGCCACCTTAAGTAAATAAATGTAAAACGACATAGGAGCATGCTTGAAAATTCTGTACATAGGGCAACAGAGAATAGATTCGAAATTAAAAATTAGCGTTGCACCTCTAAAACTAGTGTGCAACCACTGCATTTTTTTTATTAAACTGGGTAGAGAATCATCATTGCAAACCAGTGTACCTGAAGAACTTAATACTTAGCTCTTTTTAGACTCAATATGGCACAAATACATACTGCTTACCCAGTAAACACAATAAATAATACAAGGAATTTCAGCCGCAAGTCGTGGTAGCTAGCGCTGTTGTAATTTAAATTGTAAATTAATTTTACCTTTTAATAAATAATTATAATAATATAATAGTAAAGAACTTATTTTTTTAACAATGAGTTTTCGATGATACCTTCGCTATGAATTAACGTTTACGTAGCTTAAAATGTATGCGAAGTTAATAGATCCAGACAGTAGTTGGAACAAGAACATAACACTTGACAATGCATTTAAAAAATGGTTAAAATGATGTGAATGAAGTCACATGACAGCGCGTCACCTTGTCTAAATCATTTTTTGACAACCAATGTGACCTTAAAATCGATAAAGTGTCGATTCAAAATTCCTTGATTCTTTTATTTATAAGGAAAGGCGAACTCACAATGGTTGCAATGCGCCTCAAGATGCTTTCTCGTCTTGAAGTGAAGTAACACTAATAGGCACCAATCAGTTTGTTGACGAAAAGTTCCAGGCGTTCACATAATATGGCAAACAAAATCTTGTACGCGAAGACATGCTTTTAATGGACCTTAAATTGGACACCAACTTAGGCTTTGGGATACAGCTTAAGTTAAGTGACCCAACCGTAGACTGTCGAATTGTAAAATAAAATAGTTTAACTTCTTTTTTGCGACCTATCAAAATTTAACACAAAATTGAAAGATTATAGAGCGGAAGAAATTAAAAAAAACTAAGGTGGTGTCTGCTTTTAAAAATTTACGAACAAAAATGGTATACATTTTGTTTATTACTTGCGTATTAAAAAAATATAAACAGTTGCACTAACAGTGCATCTCTGGATTGTCATAGTTGACTTTTCTTTATTAAACTAATTCAACTCCATTGCCTATAGTGTGTATGATTTAAATTACATCAACTGGAGCTGGGACACCTCGAAATTATCGTCGTGATTGATTGACTTGCACCAAACTAAACACAATCAGTAAAAAGTACTCATCGACATAAACAAGTTTAATATGCGGAAGTATTATATCAATGCAAAAATACACCAGAGATAAGAACGCCAACACTTTTTAATTATCTATAAATTACAAACTAAATATTGAAAGACTCAATTATTTGTGATATTTACAGAACTGACACATATTCACACAACTTAAGTTGAAAATCCAAAAAAAAAAAAAAAAAATTTTTAATGATTACAACTTATAAGCGTTTACGTATAGTTTTTTGGTTGTCGACTAACCACATAAAGAGCGCTGGTAATAGATTTCTGAATATAACTTAGTTTAGGTAATACAAAGAAATTAACCATAATTGTAGCAGTTTTAATAAGATATAAACGGTTTTCAGTTAATAGGCCTCATGAGGACTATCTTCCATGAATGATCAATCAACAAAAATTGTTATAGAATGGTCATTGTCTACTTGGAATATTTTGCTCGCGTTTCGTAATATGCAAATACTGTTAAGAATACTATGATCTCGACTATAGGGTGTTGCAAAACATCAGTATTTGGTTGTGTTTTGTAATTGTTATTTTAGAAAAAAATTTCGGCTTATTATGCATGTAGATACATACTGTTTTAAGTGAAAATTCGAAATACTGTTTTCTTAAAACAAAGAAGTAAGTTGTGAATAGAAAACGTAATTTCTTCGGAATTCTAAGACATTTTAAAAGTTTTCTGTTATTTCGTATTTCGAAAGAAAAATTATTATTTATAGCTCCAGCTACGAGGGCTTTTGGTTAGTTGTGGAAAGTCTGCAATAAAAACTGCAGAGCGTTCACATTCATGCAAATAATATAAAACGCATCACATATAATAAATGGTTGTGAACATCTAGGGCTTTGCCTCCTCTTTTCTCTGGTTGTAAAATATTTCTCCTCAATTTTATAAACCCAACTTTCTTCAAATCAAATCCCGCTGTAGGACAGAATGAACCATTCAACCTGGACGACGAAGACCAAAAATTCCGTCCACCCGACCTGGACGAGGTGAAGAAAGCCATATCGAAGCTTAAGTCCAAAAAAGCTGCTGTAGCTAACGGCCTAGCTGCCGAGCTGTTCAAAGCAGCAGGCGATGACTTGGTAGGGAGCATGCACCAACTCATATATAAAATGTGGTCGGAGGAAAGTATGCTCGATGAATGGAACATCAGCATTGTGAACGCCTGAAGCCGTTCGTCAACAACCTGATCAGTCCATATCAGTGTGGTTTCAGGCCAGGAAAGTCCACCATCGACCAAATATTCACACTGCGGAAGATCTTGGAAAAAACCCAGAAACTTCAAATCGATACCCGACACCTCTTCATCGATTTTAAGGCCGCGTATGACAGCATTTATAGAGACGAGCTATACAGAGTCATGTCTAGTTTTGGCATCCCTGACAAACTCGTCCGTCCGTGCAAGATGACAATGGAGAATGCACGCTGCTCCATCATGGTCGGTCAAGACCTTACCGAGACCTTTGATGTCAAAAAAGGATTTAGACAGGGTGACGCGCTGTCATGCGACTTCTTCAACATCGTTCTTGAAAAATTTGTGCAAAACTCACGCGCCAACACCAGAGGCACAATCTTTCAAACGTCCGTCCAATTACTCGTATACGCCGACGATATTGACATAATTGAAAGAACGCAGCGTGATGTCATTGGCGCGTTCGTGAGTATTGAGACGGATATGGCGAAGATGGGTTTAGGGGTCAATGAGGCCAAGATGAAGTATATGCTGTCAGTAAGAAAGGACACCCAACACCGACGTCTCGGACAGAACTTCAATGTGAGGTAGTTAAGAACTTTGTTTGCCTAGGCTCCGGTATAAATTCAGACAACATCAGCGCTGAGATCAAACGAAGAATAACTCTTGCCAATCGCTGTTTCTTTGGGCTAAGGCAATTGATTAGCAAAGCCCTCTATTGAACGACTAAAGTGGGCCTGTATAAGACCTTAATCGGCCCAGTCCTGCTCTACGACGCAGAGGCATGGACTCTGTCAAAAGCGGATGAAGTTGCTCTTGGCTGTTTCGAGGAAAATTTTTCGGGTGATTTTCGGTCCCGTCTGCATAGACGATAAGTGGAGGATGATATACAACGACGAACTGTACAGCGACATCGGCTTACCCAGAAGAATGTAGGTCCAATGACTGAGGTGGCTGGGTCATGTAGAGCAGATGGACATCAATGTTTCGGCCTGGAGGGGCGGCGCAGTAGAGGAAGACTGCAACTCAAGTGGCGCACGCAAGTGAAAGGGGATCTCAACCAACTAGGCGTGCGAAACTGGAGGCAGTTGGCTAAAGATCGAGCTGGCTGGATACGCTTGTTGGTTGAGGCCCAGGTCCACCTCGGACTGTAGCCTCCTTAAGTAAGTAAGTTAGGATAAGGCGATAGCGGCTTCAATGACAAGCACAATCCACCAAAAAAAAATGTAAATACGTATCTTAAAAATTGAGTGTTTAAATAAAAAACGCATTTTATCTTTTTGTTGCATTCTTGAATCGAACTTTTCAGCCGTTTTTAAAACAATATAAAATAAAAATATGGGAAGTAATTGTTAGGGAATGAAGGTTTCTACTCTGATTTTCAAAAGGGCTTGTGCAGGCTCAAAATATAGTCTGCAGCAGGACTAAGAGCAAATATCTTTACGATCGGCTGAGAGAAGATAAGTTGTTCAAAGCTTCATCAACAGCATATACATTAATAATTTACATAATGTCTTTAAAGGGTTCATATTCAGAGAAACTCAAGTTCAATTCTCGGCAAAAACCCCTCGCGGTGCACTTTAGATGCCACAATTTAATGGTTGTTGACAACCCAACTGTGTGAGATAATGGAACGCCTAAAGGATCATACTCAATTGCATTCCCTTTTAAAGTGATATTGTTTTGTCAGAGATTTATCCTAAAATCTACGAAACTGTTTAAAATAAAAAAAAATTCTTTAAAAATATGTAAATAAAAAGTCATCTGTGTATACAAAATTGTATAAATTGTAAAAATATCCTTTCCACATATGGATGAACGTTCTTTAAAAAAAATTTGGTAGAGTAAAAACTTAAAGAAAATCAATTTGAAACACATTGTCTAATAAATATTTACGATAAAAAAAAATGCAAAACGTGTAGTTGGCTTTACAAACAGACAGACGGGGCCATTCCCCCTTTTTATTGCTCCACATTGCGGGTCATGTGGCTTGCCTTAAAATGCACACACTTTCCAAGGACCTCGAAGAATAAACCCAAAGAGGTAATTTGAATATATACATTAAATATCTATTTTATGTGTCTTCTTTGTTCTAACGCAAAACTATTTAGCTTTAAAATGTATTCTGAAAGGCGGTATAAATTTAAATTACACTATTCCGCGTCGCGCAGTAAGCTAAAACACGATTTCAGTAACCAAAAGCATTTACAATGCGTATTTATGATAATTGGAAATAAATATGTAATAGTAGATAATTGGAATACAATAATTAATAATGTCCTATTAGGTTATATTATGATGATAAAGATAAATTATATCCTCGCAAGGCCTAACTAGGCACCAATGGAAACCAGCATCTAACAATTGATTACCGACTCATGGAGCATCTTAGAAAATTGAAAAAGAAGAGAATGAGAACTGAAAATTCTGCACACCTCATCACACCACCATATGAAGTTTGGCGCAGTGATACACAAAAGCAGATCACACTTGAGAGCGTATTAGTTCTCTGAAATTAAGCTCTTATCGTTGGAGCCAATCCAGAAAAGCCGATTCCTCAGAGCTGGGTGCGATCTATAGGTAGAGAATCTCACCAACTAACCCGAGTTCGGGGGGAAAAAGAAAAGATAGAGATACACAGCTTCTATCCTAACTTTCCTTTTCAATTTCTTACTTAGAAATACGTGGACCCATTATGGAACTCATGGCTTATTCTTTCTACTACATGGTTAATTTTCTTAGTCCCATCCATCCGGTTAAAAATAAATAAATAAATAAAAAGCTGGCGCGACAGCTCGGAATGACCCAAGGCCTAGCTTCTCGCAACCGCTCATGTTGTGCGTGTTGTATTGTTTGCACGAATGGAAGGGACCTACAATTTATTGCCGATTCCGAATGGCGAAGTGAGAAGCTCTTTCATGACAGATTATACTCCCGGAGGCTTGTCATTCTCCGACGAGCGATGGTGCCGCGAAAAATGTTCGGTGTTCCTGGCTGGGGCTTGAACCCACGCCGCTTGGTCAGCAGTCTAACGCACTAACCACTGAGCCACGACGATCACATATCCCACATAGCCCTTGAAAAACTGAGTAGATCTGGCAGCAGCCTCTGATTGTGTGATCAAGGAATAATTTGCCAAGAATTTGACGTATTTCTTGACTTGACAGTGACAGAAAAAAAGTCGTGTCTCCCATCCACCTGTTCATCATTTAGATTTAGTTTCTTAATGTGCTGGCTAAGCATGTTGTGCCCATCAAAGGAGCCCTACCAAATTTGACACGCATTTACTATATTTTTGCACAAAAGTATTGATTCTTGTGTCATATTACAGTAGGTAATGGTAATAACTGTAACTTGATTTTTTCTTTAAATTTTCAACTAAATGACCCAATATTTGCAGACACTATAGGACGGATTTTGATAAGAACTTCACCAATCTGTTTTTTAAACACTACGTTACTACATATATCGGCTACTTTGTATTCTTATTGCTGTTGTTTTGCTTAACGGTACGTTCGTTTTAAGAGATACATAATGTATTTATTTTTATGGATAAAGGTTAATTAAAAATAAATAAAAAAAAGGTTAATTAGTTATTGAAATTAGATCCGGAGGAGTTATGGGTTGCAGATACTATTTGAAAAAATCAATTTACGATATGATCTTCGCAAATGACGAAAATTAGTTGACAGATGATAGGCTGGTTGTCTATAAAGAAGTCCTTCGAAGAATTGGATCGAATGCTAGAGAAATGTTTTTTTTAGATGCTTCTGCAAGTTTTTTGTCTGGGATGGAAGCGCTTTGGCACTTTAGATGACTCTTAATGTGAAGAGGGTGAGTATCACCAGGCTGCTAGCAGACTTTGCCAGCAGTATGTTAAGGAACACGAACTGATGAGAGCACGCGATGAATCAAAACATCTATGGCCACTCATCCAAGAACTTTCCCTTAATGCAATGATGATGTGTCAACCGTATTTGACAATAAGTAAGCTGTCCTTCAGACAAGGCTCAGTTTTTCCTACTCTAGCAGCAGACCTTGCGGCCAAAACGTACGCCCTTCTAGACAATATAATGGACATATTTATTACATGGCTGTGTGGGCGTGTCATATATAACCCCAAAGTACCGTGGCTACCGTAATAAATTGGAGTCTTTTGATTAGAGGGTTCATTTTTTGCAAATTGGGTCAACTTTTAAAGCACTCCTACCTCTCATATCTATTGTGTCGACAAAGGGCGCATATAAAGAGTAAAAGTGTAAATCGCTAATTCAATAAGATTAAGTGGTTCACTACCCCGCAGTTTTTGAGTATTCTCAGTCTTTCTAACCTTAAGGACCAATAAAACTTTTTCTCAAAGTGGGAGTTTCAGTAATGTTGTTGCCGAAGCTTACACAGTTTTAACTCTACATTGACACCAGACAGCGACTAAAAGCTCTCCACAGAAATGTAATCAAGGTTCCCAGCCCTAGCCTAGGAGCTTCTTTTCCCTCTTAACCTTTACTTCGCTATCTCAGGGGCAGCAGAATATTGCTTCTCACATGGCCAGCCTGAAGATCCAAGTTCTTGTAAGGAAAACTGCCAATGTAGAAAGCTACCAGGGGCGTCTAAATGTCTTATCTAAATGTCTTATCAACTCAACCTATCGAAACTTAGTGCGATAAAAACAAGAGTAAATAAAAAGTAACAAAATCAAAAACAACCATAGCTCTGTATGATCGGATAAAAAAAAATTAAAAGGGCAAACCGACTGTCAAATGATTGGCCTCTTATAAGCCAACAAAAAACTTAAGGTTTCTTAAATAAAGTAAGGTCAATAATAGAGTCTGGGATAGGGCTGCGTGTTTGAGAATCTTCACGATAATGGGAGAGTTTCGGATGTATGTAGTCGTTATTTAGATCACGCTGAAAAACATGCTGGTGCCATATATAATTTAGAAAAGTTTCAACGTTCAAAACATGCACTGGTTGAGATGCTTTGTCATGCGATTTCTTCAATTAATCATACTAAAGCAGATAGCACGTGGCTAACATTGAATGCGCTATGCTGAACGAATAAATCGAAACCGTGCACTCCACCATCATAGAATCTTTACGGGATACAAAAAAGGCGGTATAAATCTTTGTGCTACTGAGTTACTTTATGCCAAAAAAAAGGTGTGGCCGCACTTTCTTGGATCTTTAAATGTTTTTAAATCGGTCATGCAGCCCTACTGTCCAAATTAAAAAAAAATTATTACGTCAGTACTGGTATCTTACTCTTTACTACGTGTGAGAATAATATACCAGGTCCGGGAATTGAAGTGATAGGTTTTTGAAAATAAAAAAATCAGTTATTTTTGGAATTTTTTGTTTCGATTTTTTTTTAGTAAAAGTGGAAGTTATAAACTTTATTTTTTGTTTATTCATTTGAAATATATCCCTTGGCTTGTACCACAGACTTGAGACGCTTTTCAAACGACTGACACGATGCCCGAACAACGTCTTGGCTAATATTCTCCCATTCTTCAAGTCTATCTTCAGTGACTCCAAACAAGTGTGTTGTTTAACACATGCCTTAGCCTGCAAAATACCCCAGACGCAGAAATCAAGTGGGTTCAGTTCAGGCGAGGACGACGGCCAAAGTTTGTGCGGGATAAACGTTAGAACGTTTTTTTTAGCCAATTTTAGGTCCCTTTTGCCTTATGCGATGGCGCCGAGTCTTGTTGGAATGTATAGCGCTCCGAACCAAAATGTTTACGTGCCCACGGCAGCAAGCCGGGCTCCAGCACGTTTTCCCGATAGATCTGCTGATTTATTTTGACCTCATTGCGACCCATCGGCAAGAAAACGAGCGGATATCTGCCATTTTCGGCAACAACCGCCCATACCATGATTTGGTCGGCTCCTTGCCGTCGAGTGACGCGTAATTCATCGGAATGGTCACTGGCATGTCCTGATAACCACTTCCGATCATTTTGCTTGTTCAGGAACTGTTCAATGCAGAAAGTTTTCTCGTCGGAGAACACTAAATTGAGCAACTCGCCTCTGCGGCGCATGCGAAGCTTCCCAATCGCTTGGCTCTTTGCAATTTGGTAAATTCCTGCGACTTGAATTCCTTGAGAGGCTTGGTATTCAACTTCTCTTTGACTATGCGGGTCCCTACGCCCGGGATTTCGAGCCAATCTCTTGCGCACTTTTTCAACGTTTGCACGGCCAGTTGCAGTACATCGTCGGCCTCCACCGTAGCGTTTTTTAATGCTACCAGTCTCCTTATAACAATTGATGGTGCGACCGATGAAAAATGCGGTCAATTTCATATTTGACAGGGCTGTACGTATTTGGATGTTGGATTTTCCTTCCAAATGAAGATCAATCACCAAATTTTATTTTATTTCTAAATCACACATCTTGAATGCCTTCTGATTCACAACAAAATGCTTTTGCGTTTGCACAGACAATAAGTCAAAGAGCATTCGTGGTGAATTCGATGGTAGTCCAAAAAACTATTTAGAAATGATAGCTCGGTAAACATAACCTATCACTTCAATTGCCGGACCCGGTACATATGACATCCTATATTGGTAAAACATTACAAACAATGCATGTATTGCCGAAAACATAAACAGTGACTTAAAAGCAATAAATACTTGAGTTAATATGAACAAACCTTATATTAACACATATGATCTTGGCAGCGTCTCTATCTAATTACATTAAATTGTTTTATTAATCAAATACATCGATACAACACTGGTACTACGAGTATATTGTCTATCCAGATGTAGCTATAGTCTTCTGAAAAATTGTGCAATAAATTAGACCTTTTAAGCAGAAGTCGACGAAATGTCACAAGAACCATGTCTTAAAACTACTACTACTACAACCTAAACCAAACCCTTAAGTACCTTTATATAATACATACTTAATAAATTTACCATAACCTGACAAAACATGAAAAGACAGCAAATTTTACATTGGTATTGTGAGAAGCTTAAGATTTTTAGTACACATGACATGCGGACAAAAGTTGCACCCGGAAACGGAGGAATAGCGACATCTCAGTTTTAGGAATCTCTTAAAGAGTATCCGAAATGTTTGACCCCACAGAAGGATTATTTTTTTTTTTTTTTTCAAAATAATCCAATGCCATACATTCGAATCAAAAATGGAGTCGTTTGCAAATCAGAATGTACCGAGTGGGTAGTTCAATAACGGTGCCGTGAAATTAGGTCAATGCAACAATATACAAAAATTCGATCGGGATTTTCAGTTATGTGAAAACCATCTCATATGTCGAGTGCTTTTCGTCCAGCATTCGATATCAAAAAGCCGAATTAGCATTTCGTCTTCCAAGTTATGAGTTTCGAAGCCATTTATTCAGTTAAACCTATATAGTATAGTTAACAAAGTAAATATAGTTAACAATATCAATTTGTCCTAGACGGTAAACAGATGGTTTTGGGACATTTTTCTGATTTATGCCGTTTTACCCGCTGTTTGATTACCGTAAAAGCCTCTAACATGTCGATGCCTCAACAACTGGGCATATTTGCTGAAGATGATAACACCTGCCATGCGCACTATTATTATTATTACTACTATTAGTGGGGAGCAGTTTGTCCACTCTAGCACTACGGTCTCATATAGAGGCCTGTTGTGCTGTCCCATATGTTTAGACCAGTTTGTCTGTTCCAGAGGCTGTCAGGAAGGTAATCAGCTTCTCTGGTCGGAGCGTGGCAAGTGCCGTTGGTGAGACGAATTCACTGCCCGGGGTCCGCTTTGAATGAGGGCAGCGCATTCTGCGATGATGTGGAGAGAGTTTTCATCGCTCTCCAAGCACAGTCTATAGGTAGGGTCCGGTGACAATTTAAGCTTGTGTAGGTTCCGTTTTAGTCGGCAATGGCCGCTTAGAATACCGGTTAGAATTTTAAGGTGGTTCCTACGCAGATTTAGAAGAAACTTGGATTTCTTTTGCGATACATTGGGGAAGAAGAGTTTGGTACATTTCTGTCCCACACTTTCGATCCAAATTGTGTCGCATTTGAGCAGGGACTGTTCCCTCATGCAGCTTTTAAAGATGGATTTGTTTACACCACATGCTGATTCAGAACCAGTGGGGGGAGGGTAGTGGCACCTATCTTCGCCAGTGAGTCCACTCTTTCACTGTCGGTGTGGCCCTTGTGAGCAGGGATCCAGTGTAGTATGACCAAGTGGTTTTTTTCCTAGTTTTAGAAGCGATTTGACTGCCTCTAGGAGTAGTTTCGATTTCATCGTGGCAGAGAAAATAAAGATGGTTTTGCCACGGAAATTAGAGATCAAGTTTAAGCTTGCGCACTGACTTATGCCAAATATTTCAGCCTGGAAGATCGATGAGCATGTGCCTAGACTGACCGATATGACTAGACGACTTTTAAAGCCGTCCGTATCCCATACCTGGTCACACTTCAAGGGCGGGGTTTGAGTTTTTCCCAGTCGTCACTCGGTTGGATGACTACTGAGTAGTTTCGATTGAAGCAGTACTTTGGGATAATGTCATCCAACAGCATGCTGAACTCGATTCTTTGGAGTAGATAGGCCATGCGCAATACCTGTCCCAGCACGGAAACCGAACACGCTACGTACTCGTTGATTGGTGTGTTGCAGAAGAACGTTTCACAGGACTTAGCAGGAGTTTGCCTCGATAGTGGGTACATCCACAAACATTTGTTGATTATTTAGCGCATGCACCCTACCAAAACATTAACTCCGTTTCGAATAATAACCTCTGCTGATAAGCCATAAAGAACCATCAAATACGTACAAACCGCTAAATAGATATTATTTTCTCAAAAAGCCATTTTTCTCCAATTCGGTAAAAAAATTTAAAAGAAATTTCACCGTCTGAATTAACTAAATATTCAGCGATACTCAGCAAATATCTATATAAAATCTTCTCTCCTCTTTTTTTTCATACTCGTATACTCCATTTTTGGTCACGAAAAACTCCATCCGGTCTTACTGTGCGTCGTTTATCCTCTACCATTAAGTACAAGATTTGATGTTATAGCAATCTCTCAAAAAAATATAACAAAGCCGTAAATGTTGGGTGCGGAACTCCTTATATATGAGCTAATGATCTTTCACCTTCCCATTTGCGATAACTGCCGGCAATGTTTAAAATATTAGCCATTGTTATATACACCATACTCGTATGTACATTTGAATACACAGTATTTCATGTAAAAATCAATTTCAAGACTTTATGGGACAGGTACACTAGTGATTATTATATGTATACCTAGATTAATTTATATGTTCCCGTTTGGGTGGGCAACAAAACTTTCTAATTTAAACACTAATGAAATGGCTTATCTTTAGGGCTCGCTTCCTAAAGAAAAATATTATACGGTCACGTGATTAACGAATATAATCTTAGCCTTATTTTAGGTGATGACGACATGCCTTTTGTCTATATGTTCTCCGGCGAATACCTTTCCTTAATGCTTAACTAAAGTTTCTAACGCCGACAACGATTCCTTAATTCGTGTATACACAAACAATGCGGGCTACCAAAGGACGCTGCCGGAGATGTGTGTTTTTAGCGCAGAATGAATGAAGTCGCCTTCCCTCAAAGCGTGTACAGTGTGTGTTGTGCTTTATAACGTTTCGTGCCAATTTGTATGCCACTATGAGCGTTACAGGCTAATATGTGTTTTTATATTAAGGAGTAGACGTCCAACCTGCTACACACCTTTCACCATATACATACATACAAATATACATGATAAACAACTGCTTCCTCAGAAGTTAGTAAATAGAAATGAACTCAATGTAGTCCATATACATATTTTGAAAAGACGACTTCGTTAACAAAAGGGCTTGGTTGGTTAGTGGTTGATAAAGATACAATATGGGTCTGTTGGTTTATAGTTTTTAACACGTAACAAATTCTTGGAATGTTTTTGCACATATACCACTTATAAATGGGACGTGGGCTTATCTCATATTTAGAAATAGAAGAAGCGTGATTGATATTTATTTATTGCATATTGAATATGTATGCACGTATTTAATACAAAACATATGAAGACATATTTTCAGTTGTTGTAGGATACAATATTATTTCAAAGTGCACATTTGTTTGCCCATTTGAACACACGGAGTTGGGTATTTTCTTGTTTTTCAATTTTGCTTAAAGTGATTTCCATTGAAATCCGATTGCCTAATGGATGAGCGTTCACTAATGGATGCATTGCATGATTTTGAAAGTGATTACCCAAATTTTTTTTTTTTATTTGATAATTAGCTTTGATCAAGATATGACCTTTATTTACTAATTTTCACTTCTACTTCGTCACTTGAAAATTACAAAAAGTACAAACAAAAGTTTATATGTAGTACATATGTATGTATTACGGTGTATAGTAAATTTTAAAGAAATTTAGAGAAAGAATTCAAATTGAATTTTTTTTTTACTTTTTTAAAGACGAGCTTCAGTTTAAGCCATAACTACTGCTACTAATTCAATTACTGAGCAGTGTCTCAGTGAAAAAACTCCACAGTAAGGTAGATCGTTGTTATACCTTAGGAATTTTTATGTTATGTTCTTCTTATGTTTTATGTCTCATTTCTTAATGTTCTACTTTAATTAAAATTGATAGAAAGTGTATGGAGAAGAGTTGGAGATAAAAGTTTTCATGGGAAAAAAAAGTACATTGGGTCGTATTAATAAAGTTGAGCAATTACTTCGAGTAAAATCTCGGAGCAAAGTAAAAGCATTGAGCAATTGCTCAAGTTGGTATGAATAAGACTTTACTTGAAAATTCGAGTGAGCATTTGCTTGACCATTGACAGCAAAAACATCTGTCAGAAGCTTTTTATGTCGTGCGGATTTGTTGTAATAAAATTATTAAAAATAAAATGGGATCCCAAAATGATAATTCGTATGAAGCACAAGTGGAATAACCATTTTGTGCGATGTTTAAGCACCAGCAATTTTATTTATTTAATTCTTTGTTTCCAAATGGTTCACGACGAATAAAATATCACGCCAAGTTAATCGATTTTTGTGTCAAAAGTACGGAGTAAATGCTTTAAGTCAAATAAATAGCAGACTTGGAATTTTCCGAGCAAAAACTTAGTATTGTGCGTTTTATTCATACGGATTTGAGCAAACGCCATTTTCGAACATAGCAATTGCTTAATCAACTTTTTTATCATACGAAACTAAGCAAATGCTCCAAATGTTGACTTTTTGTAGCAATTGCTTCATATTTTAGCAAAGTCAGTTTTTATTAATACGACCCATTATATAGTAGAAAATTGTGGGAAATGTTTTTACTAGAAAAACGTATGCGCAGAATGAGAACGAACGTACTTTGTAGATGACATTACTTACTTATTCAAGGAGGCGCTGCAGCCCGGGGTGGAAATGGGACTTAACCAACAAGCGTCTCCAACCAGTTGCCTCCAATTCCGCACGCCAAGTTGGTTGATGTCCCCTTCCGCTTGCGTGCGCCACCTGAGCCGCGGCTCAATACATACTGATCTTATTATAATTTTACAACATTTACATGTTAATTTTTAATAAAACAGGGTCATCTACATTCATTTTCCTCAAATCATTCAGCAATTCTTGATAATTTCAAAATCCTATTACGGTTGTCAATCCCGAATGTAACTGTCATACTAAAAAGTTCCTCTATACCAAAATGTATCTTAAACTTCTTCATAACGAGTAAAACTTATTGTTCCCTTGTGACTCGTTGTAAATAAGTTTGACTGTAATTCACAAATACTCGCTCGCTTGATACAATGAAATTTTCGAGTTCGAACTATGGAATAAAAAAACTATTCCAATAAAGTAGCAATGGCAATTATTGCTCATACAGACTGTAGATACTCGCTGGTGCGACAGCCCGGGAAATACAGTGTGTGGCCATTTTATTATACTCAAACCTAAGATATAGAATTTTGTTTGTGATCTTTGTTTTTTCTTAACAATAAAATAAAAATAAAATATTTTATAAAAAATTTCTCATTAGCAGTTGGTCCGCTCTAACACTGCGGTCTCACATACAGGCCTATTGTGCTGTTCCATATGTTATTAAAGCAGTTTATCTGTTCCAGAGGCTGTCGGGAGGGAAATCAGATTGTCAGGGTAGAGCGTGGCAAGTGCGGTTGGTGAGACGAATTCACTGTCGCCTTCTCACGTGAATGACGGGAAGCATTGCGAGAGCTTTCATCGCTCTCCAAGAATAGTCTACAGGGTAGAGTCCGGTGCAGGCCAAGCTTGTGTAGATGCCGTTTTAGGCGGCAGTGGCCACTTTAAATTTTTCAGGTGGCTTCTGCTCAGATTCAGAAAAAACTTAGATTTCTTTTATAATAGATTGGGGAAGAAGTGTTGGGTACATTTTTGTCCTATACTTCGAATGCAAATTGCGCTGTTCCCTTTTGTTCCGTCGAGTAGCTTTTAAAAATTGATTTATTTACTCTACAGGCTGATTCGTGACCAGCGAGGGGGGTTGTTGCACCTATCCAGCGAGTCCGCTGTTTCATTGCCGATGTGAGCCTTGTGAGCGGGAATCGACTGTAGTATGAACAAGTTGTTTTTCCCTAGTTCAAGAAGCAATTGGAATGTCTCTAGGACTAGTTTCGATTCTATCGTAACTGAGTTCAGTGCTTTTTAGGGCAGCTCGACTGTCAGTGAAGATAAAGATGGTCTTACCACGGAAGTTAGAGAGCTAACCGACATGTTAGTACCAGACGCCTCTCCGAATATACCGGCCCAAGATGTCCATTTTAGAGCCGTTCGTGTTCCACACTTGATCGGGCTCTGACGAACGGGGCGTGCGTCTTTTTGTACGCGTATACCCGCTTACTTAAAAAAGTAACAAAAGACGACCGTACCCGCTTCACCTGGCTGCAAATAAATTTTTGACATTTTAAATGACTCAAAACCGGTTAATTTCTCTTTGGGAAAATTATAAACAGCGACCCGAATGTTTTATCATAAAATGGAGAATTATTTAAATAAATTTTCTTTCTTCTAAAACGTTTCTTTCTTTCGTCTAAAACGTCTTCCGGCTCCAGACATTTTTTTTAATTTAATTTTCAAATAGAATCTCACATTTGTAACAAATGTTTGACATTTTTTTCATATTTTACCGACATGTCGATAAGAAAAATGATACTCGTAGCATTGTTATTTTAGCTGGGTATAATAATTAGGGTCACTGTACAGAATACATAGCCTTTTGAAACTATTAATGTTGTGCGTGTTACTTTTTCCTATGAATGAAAGGGACCTGGAATTTTTAATGCTGCGTACGAACAGCGAAGTAAGAAACTTTTTCCTGACGAATCGTAGTCGAGGAGGTTTTTTATTTCCCGACACAGACGGCTCGCGCAGCAATCCAATACATTAACGCCATGGCGAGTACTACTGGACCAATCATCACTCAAGTTGGGCATTACCCTGCTCACTAAAATATGATAATATATTACGATACCAATAACTGCAATTAGGCTTGCCATCTGTATTTGATAAAACTAGGAGGCATGAACACAGAACCCCGGACATTGCGTCCATATCCCCGAATAGAAATATGACAATACCGTCTTGTCATATTTTTAACATTTACATAAAAATTTCATGACGCTGTCAAATCCCATCGCGGATAAAGAAGTCTCACTTCAAAAAGATAAATTGATCAATTCAGTGCATTGCAACATTTTAGTAATATGTACAAGAAATTTAAGAATTATACTGTATCTAACGCATGTTTTAATTTACCTTCATTATTAAACACAATGCCATAATTCCCTCTCACAAAATTGGGTCAGACACAGGAAAAGTTATCGACGAC
This sequence comes from Matsumyia berberina, assembly GCA_917880715.2. Classification (NCBI taxonomy): domain Eukaryota; kingdom Metazoa; phylum Arthropoda; class Insecta; order Diptera; family Syrphidae; genus Matsumyia; species Matsumyia berberina. The sequence goes on from OU862870.1 coordinate 96,311,373, forward strand.
CAACAAACTCTTGCCTATTAACCAAAATTTTGAATGAACATGATGCTTACATTACGTACATAAGTAAATGTGCCTTTGTAATTTTTACGATTAAATTTTTCTTGAGTAAGTACTAAACATATGCACTTCTCAAAAATTATTTTCAGAATATTCATTGCTGTTACATGTGCACAGCAATAAGTACGTGCATATGTATGTTTTTTTATTTTATTGAAGGACACCTTTTAGAAAATGTCCACAATATTGGTATGTATACGAAGAGGCTGATTTCGTTATCAAATAACCACGCATAAGCCGTCATAAAATAGTAACAATAAAACGACACTTCCGAAAATGCCTATAATGTCGAAAATGGGGGAAAAAAAACTTTATTACTCACTTACTTATATCTCATATTCAATTCAGCTATAAAACTATGAATTTACATACAAATACTTCACGAGTACACAGGAAAGGAGAAAATTTTGTAATGAAGCCAAGATGATGCGACACAATCTAGGTGCATAAAAATGTGTTACTTCCTGCTAAATTATACATATGTAGGTTCGATTTATATATGTATTTCCCAACGATGTAATACAATTTCTGCAATTGTGCGACGTAAGTCGGTATTATAATTCTCTGACTAAGTCGATGTCGTTGTACAGCCCATTAATATTCGCTATACATTACAGTGATGAACAAAATTATTGGTACCAACAAAAGACATTCGTTAAGCAGAGTCAACGCTTTAATTTGTGTGTAAACAAAAAACAATAATTCGTACGTATACTAAATAATACTTGAAAATATACACAAATATACTTCAACTATTTATTTCGTGGTCGCCGTGGCTCAGTGGTTAGCGCGTTGGACTGCTGACCAAGCGGCGTGGGTTCAAACCCCAGCCATATCCACCGAATTTTTTGCGGCACTACCTCTCGTCGGGGAATGACAAACCTCCGGGAGTATAATCTGTCATAAAAGAGCTCCTCGATTCGCCGTTCGGAGTCGGCAATAAATTGTAGGTCCCTTCCATTCGTGCGAAAAATATAATACGCACGACATGAATGGTTACGAGAAGCTAGGCCTTGGGTCATCCGGAACTGTCGCCCAAGCTATTTATTTATTATCTATTTCGTAGTAACGTTATTATTGGCACTGTAAACGTCTTAGTGAACATTTTCAAAATATTACTGGTATTTAGTATCTTGTCTTGTTACTTCTTTGAGCATATTTAAGTTCAGATGTGGTGGAGTTGGTAAGATGTGCGAGACGTTGTACATGATCCACATTCGCACGTCATTGGCAGTGTGCTTGGGATCATTGTCGTGCTGGAAATAATAATTTCCTTGCAAACCCAACTTCTCCGCACTCTTTTTTAAATTTTGTTTTAGAATATTAAGGTAAATTCTCATATCCATTATTTGCTCAGTAAATACTAGTACTCCGACGCCTAATAAGGCCACACACCTAGCCCCTTAAGGTGGGTTTCAAAATTTCAAAAAATGTTTTTTTTGTTTTATTAAATAGTACAACATGTCTTGAATATTCTCCCAAAATGTTAAATCCATCAGAGTAAAATTCTAAGAGATAGACCCTTCGGAAGTTCCGCCCATCAAACCACGTCAGCCTGGCGCATCGCACTTCAATCGCGTTTTTCTCGAGACTCTATTTTTGAAATCGGTCGATCTTGTTCAAATTTTGCACACTTCTTTAAAATAACATTATCTAGAACTTGAACGAAGGCTTTTTTTTTTTTTTATCACAACTTATTTTATGGGACAAACATGGTGAAAATATGACCAAAAATGGTTTTTTTTTTTGTTCACAACTCCGTGAAAAATTTTAATTTCAATTTTTTTTTTCCCTTCGTCCAAGTTCAAGCTTTATATATGTATGTATCTACTAACAGAAAAAATTCAGTTTTATAATTTCGAATGAACCTGTCATGATTTATCCTGACTACGCCGGGAGAACTTTTTTTTTCAAGGTCAAGGAAAATGAGCTCCAAATGGCTGAATTTTCCAAATTTTTAAATAAAAATTTTACAAAGTACTTGTATCTTTGATATGGTAAATTGTTTGAATGAAATATTTCACTCGATATATTTAAAAAAAAATCAGTAAAAATACGCGTTTTTTGAGCCCTCGAAACCCACCTAACCCCTTAACTCCTCCACCACCATGTTTCACTGTGTGGCTTGATTTATTTCATCCAATTCGTTCGTTCGGTTTTCGCCATACCAACGTTCGTCCGTCGGAATGAAATAAATTAAATTTGCTTTCATCGAAAAACAAAACACATTTTGTAGGTTTCAACAAAATCTAACCTTTTCTTTTAATTTGACTTTGGGTTTTCGTCTTGTTACTCTTGCTCTAAACCCATCCCGATGGAGCGTTATTGGCATTGTTTTCGAATGAATATCTTTATTCAGATTTTTTTAAAGTCTTCTGCAATCTCCAATGATGATATTTTTTGATTTTTTTTTCTCACCTTTCTTACAACGCCTCTTCTCTTGCAATTAATGTCCGTGGGCTTTCGTCTTTCAAGATCTTTACTATTTTGAAACCGTTTAATTATGCTGCGAATAGGAAATTGACTTCTTTGCACTATTTTCCCGATCTCTGAATATAATTTGTTCTTTATGCAAATTTAAAATTATTTTTCTTTCAGCTTGTTTCCTGTGGCTTACGAGTGCGAAAAATAAATGAGCTTGACGACAACATATTTTTCAAACAAATTGTCTAGTAACAATATTCTCTCTTTCTTCCCTTATTCCGAGAAATTCAAGGAATTTTGCCTAAACGTTAACTATGCCAATAATGATGTCCCTGAGAAATTGTTAGTTGAAGTTTATTCATCTTGATTTTTTCTTCTTATTATTTTTTTTTTAGTATACGTACGAATTAATGTTTCTGGTTAAGGAAAAAATAAAAGTGGTGATTTTGTTTAACGGTCGCCTTAGTTTTTCATTACTGTATTTCCCTTTGATGCAGAATCTAGACAATAGTAAAATTCTTCCAAGTAGGTGTCACATACATATGTATGTACAAGAAAAGAACAATAATACGTCCATACATATGTACATACATCTATTAAAATATTTAATGTCAACTTATGTTCGTTTTTCAACCATATAATTTGTTCACAACAAATGTTCTTTAATCAAAGGAAACATATTGAAAAGATAAAAGAATATGAAAACGAGAAAATACCAAAGTCAAGTAAAAATCAAAAGAAAATTCATCAAGCTGAAAATCATCAGTCGGCCGAAAGCATGTTTAGAATACATGCATGCATTCATATATCACAAAATAAAGGCACCAGTGTATATGAAATATTCTCTGCAAAGGGGAGTATTCTATCTACATATACATACGGTTTATTGTATTCGCATGGTGCTGCTCTTACAATAGTTTAAAAATATCTTTAATTTTAGCTCATTTGTTGTTGGTCGGGCTGACAGCAGTCATGTAATTACAAAACATCATACGTAGAGTCTGTTAAAGAGGCATTTCCCTTGAATTGAAATGATTGACAGTGTTCTCAGTTCTCGGGAGTCATTTCAATAATATTTATTTTTGTATGCAATCTACTTTTATGATAGTGCTATTAAGTTTAAAACACATGTACAAAATTGCATGTGCTTTTATAACGAATTCAGTAGATAATAATTATATTATTATTATTTTTTTTTTAATTACATTTTTAACGTCCTTTAGTGAAAACAATAAAACATAAATAGATATTTTATAAAAAAAATTACAAAGACATATGTACAATAGATATGTCTTATGTACAAAACAATGTATGACAAAATGTATACGCCATAGTCACCGAAGTTATAGGACGGTTTTAGGTCGTATTGTGCACGCAATAACTCTTTACCATGTCTGTATTTCATGTAAGTCGTTCCAGTAAAATGTTCTAGTTACTAAACAACCTATTTAGAATGATAAACATGTTCATGCCACACAGCTGATGACACAATGGACATTCTGCACGAGCGATTATCTCACGCAGAGGCATGGTGAATTGGCCACCGAGATCGTGCAAAACGACTCAATGTATCAAGAAATTTACGAAATTCTTGTGTAACATGCTTTATGAGTTTAAACCACCAATGTTAAAATATAAATACTATGAGCCATTTAGGAAAACTTTTTACCAGTTAATAAACAATTACAAGATAGATATAAAATCAATGCATACATTGCAAATGGTAATCAATCGGGAAAATAAATATTAAGAAAGCTTGGTTGGTTCTCGCCGAATTTAAGTATCTAAGAATCTGCCGCTGAGGTACGCCTTTTCGCAATAGAGAAAAATTCGACTGGGGAGCCAGTCCTATACTTCCCACCTCGTATTGTATTGTTTCAGAAACAGTAATATTATAATTTATTTGATAATTAAAGAAAACATTCATTGGAAGCGAACAATTTGAATACACATTTATTAATTGCTCCACAAAGAGTTGTTGCGCAAACTTGACAGAAAACATTTCTTCAATTTCCACAGCATCCGCTAGACCGATTATGCTCAAAATCTAATCAATTTTACGTTTCATGCTGGCAAACGGCATGGTCCTACGTTGTTTCGTTCTCCAGATATCCACAAAGAGTTTTTGCGCGAACTCGAAAAAAAAAACATTTCTTAAATTTCCTCAGCATCTGCTGGACCGATTGTGTTCAAAAGCTTATCAACTCTAAGTTTTACGCTGACAAATAAAACAAAAAAACCGCATGATCCTACGTTGTTTCATTTTCTAGATATCGAAGGCGGAAAATATTGTCACACACAAACACAGACATCATTTCGAAAAGGGGTGCAAACGATTTCAAGTGTATAGTAATGTCAAGCCCTGTTCATATCTCGAAACATTTTGATCGGATCGGTTACAATACTTCCCTTACCAAGGTGGGAAGTAAAAAACTCAATGAAAAAAATGGATTCGCATGGCATAAAAAATCAATATTTCTGTATAAATCAACAAGGTAAATATTAAAAAAGGTGTTTGTACATACGTACATATGTTCTTATATGCATTTGAAAAGCTATCTTTCAAAACATGTGGTACAAATGTGAGATCGATACTGCTACGGCAGGGGAAGTAAATACGGACCATCTATCTACAATAAGACAGCAGTAAGGACTTTGTATGTGTCTTTGGTTTTTAATAAGATAAACAATAACAGTATTTGGGTGGATGGGTTCTAAACGGCACGCTGTTCGAATCAAACAATAAACAGCAGAAGAAATGATGGTGCATTGAAGCGGTACAAACGATTCATCATCTCATTAAGAAAATAGTCATGATTGACCCTCATGTGCTGATCAAGGAAAATGAAAAGTAATGTTTGGCGCTCGTGTGCCCATCAAATGAAACCAATTGCTGGGCATTGCATTGCACAAGAAATTTATAAAAATCAACCAATCGATTTCTAGCACCACTTCTAGTTACGTTTCTGAATCTCAATATTACGAGTATGTAACTGGAACCTAAATAAACCTGCATTTAAACACGAATCCTATGTACACAAATAGTTGGTACAAATTAGATAAGCATTTTTTAGTAAGCTAAAACATGATTATATGTATGCAAATTTAATATTGCTGATTTTACCCGTTTTAGTTAAAGAAAATAAATAGCTGTTCAACCGCTAACAGAACATATCGGTTTTTGATTGAAAACGCATGCGGTCAAAAAACTCCTTGATAACTTTCAAAATTACAAGATTCTTGAAAATATTGCGAAACCCGGTAGACCAATAAAATCAACCAAAACATCTGGCAAACCAGTAATTGCCAGCTCAGTAAGAAAAGCTTTGCATGCAAAAGGTATTCGTGGTCGAACACCTCAAAAGAAGTTCCATATTTCAAAAATAAACAAAAATTTTGGTAAGAAATATTAAGAGAAGGATTCTTCGTTCTGGAAAAACATGTTATTTTCAGAGAAAGTAAGTTTGAAATTTTTGGGCCAAACACCCCAACAAAGATATGGAGAAAAAAAATCAGGAGGTTCAGTTATGGTTTACGTACTCTACTGCTGTGTGTTTAGTGTGTACTGAATTTGATTCAGGATTAGTTTGATTTATATTTTCGCAATATGTTGGCTGCCGAATCTGATTCGGATGAAGCCGGGCCTGAGCCAAGTGAGAGCGCTGATAGCGACGAAGAATATTTTCCTGATCAGGAATATGCGAATTTGGATGCTGAAATAGGCGAAGAGATAAATCCAGAACTGAATAGTGACTGAATCTGATGATGAGAGTGATTATGACGAACAAACGTCCACCTCTAATGAAACTTTTCTGTTACCAGCAAAAATGGTATAAAATGGCCAGTTTTTGTGTATTATGAGTCCATCCATTTGAGAACAAATTTGTAGGTTTCCAACGAAAAAGCCGAGGATTTTTATCATAAATGGAACTCCGAAGATCCTACTAAAATGGCTGATACATGGACTCCGATTACTGATAAAAGGTTGATATTTTTTTGCAATTTTGTTGCCTGTGATGAGTTCCCGAAAATGCAACCAACGAAAAGTAAGTGAGCTTTGGAAACAAAATTATTTTTCTCTTCACCGTGCAACCATGTCTGTCAACCGATTCCAAAACGACTTACGCTTTATTAATTTTGACAACCAGTTAACAAGAGCCGTTCGCCAGTCTGAAGATAAGGCAGCACCGAGAAGAGATGATTTCGAAATCATCAACTCGAATCTGAGAGCCCTTATAAAAACCTTAATGTGGACGGGCAGCTTTTTGGCTTGCGAAATCTTTGGGGCTGAATTGTCTAATTTACACCGGAAAAGAAGGGATTGTTTGAGCGGATTATGAAGAATCTAGTTGCTCCCTACAAAAATACCAATGATTTCCGTCACACTATATTAGTAAAAGTAGTTAATATTCAAATATATTCTTATATCTACCCCGATAAATACTATGAAGAACTGCTCTAAAACCATTTTTTTACATTTTCTGCAATAAATCGAAAATTTGATAACTGAGTCGGAAGCGTTTTCAGATTTGATGAAAACTCGCTGAGTTATTAGCAAATGAAAATCGAATTATCTACCCGGGTGGATACTATGAATGCGAAGTTTAACTCAACTGCCTTCAATATGAACTTAAAAATATGTATTGCCATTTGAACACGAAAATTTCTTAAATGTACCAAGTTAATATAATATAATACACTATATTTTAATTGTCAAAACTTAAACAATGTTCACTTTTCAACTATTTAAAAGGTGCAACATTGTCAATCTCTCTAATTGCTCTACTAATACAATACCATTTTCAATTAACTGTATTCAACGTGGTTATTTGAGGCAAGAAAGCTGTACATCATGCTGAGCCACATTACATGACCGCAAATAGAATCAACCCTTTGAATGCCCGTCTATTCGCTCCGACCAAATTTGTGTTTAGGTTAATGGGAGCTTTTAGTGTTTGCAAACAGAAATGATTGCATTAATGGAATAGCATTAACCCACGACCATATACATAAGTAGACATGTACATACATCAGTTGCATTTCAGCCCTTCACCTAAAATAAACGCGTCTGCAAATGCAAAATATACATACATTATATAGACATTGGTTGCTTTCCGTTTTTGTTGATAAAGAGCGTATAACACGATAAACACACATTCGAAGCAATAAGAGATTTGATTCGATAATTGACACAAACAATCAAGTTGTAAAGTATGTTTTAATTATTCTCTCACACTGGAATTCAGGAAGAGAATAATCTTCTTCTCCTCATTATAAACACATTAAAAAAATTAAAAATAAACAATCTTTGGAAGACAAAATAAACACTTCATGGATTTATCCCGAAATCCATATCCCCACATCGTTTAATCTCACCCGGTAATTTTATTAAGTGATTTTTGGTAAATGTATTCAGCAGGGCAGAAAATGTGGAGGGCGTGCGGCAGCCACCCCATTTGTTGGATTGGGCGTCAGAAATATAGGAGGAAAGCATTTTTTAGGCTATGAAACATTTTAAGTTCATTAAGGTTGGAATTGAAATTGTTTTTCCATTACTTTTGGCATTGTGCATTAGCGTGAAGTGAAAAAATGGAGTGCACAACTGTATTGAAAGTATTGACAATATCTCTACAGATGCGGATGGCATTGGATCTATTATTTGATGTGACGAATAGGATTAAGGATTTTTTTTAACCACAATTGCATTTGAAATAGTCGAATTTGCTTGCGTAGAAACTATATCATGAAAAGCTTTAAAAACAATCGTCATTTGCGGGAAGTGTTGAATTTTTTCTTTCATTCAAAGAAAATGCATCGAGAGCTTGAAAAATTTTACGGAGATGCTGCCCTAAGTGAAACAACGGCCCGTGATTGGTTCCGTCACTTCAACGAAACTATCACAGGGAAACGGTATCGACTTCAATTGATGCGATTGAGGCGAGCACTGCGCGAAAAACGGCCACAATACGAGCAGAGGCACGAAAAAGTGATTCTACAGCATGGCAACGCTCGGCCTCACGTTGCCAAACCCGTTAAAACCTACCTGGAACCGCTCAAATGGGAAGTTCTACCCCACGTACCATATTCCCCAGATATTGCGCCGTCCAATTATTACTTCTTCCGTTCGATGGCACATGGTCTGGCTGATCAATAGGTCCGCTCATATGAAGACATCCAAGAATGGCTTGATTCGTGGATAGCCTCAAAATATGAACAGTTTTACGGAACGGTATTCGAGCTCTGCCAGAAAGATGGGAAAACGTTGTAGCTAGTGATGGGCAATACTTTGAATGATTCATTTGTAACCATTTTTTCACAATAAACTTGCATTTTCATAAAAAAAAAACAGCGATAACTTAATCGCTCAATGCATACATACTTAGGTAGGTATATACAAAGTTAATAACACTTTGGTCAAAAAACTCTTCAGAAACGTATACGATTCTTACCGAAATGTATAAAAGCAAGTTAATAAGGGATGTACAATGTATAGCCCTGAGCAATTTTGAAGCGAAGCTATGAAAATAGGGCATCTATATAGAGGTTACATCTTCTTGACATTTTTTGCTTTATCTTACAGCTTATACTTCCACAAATTTTTGCCCGGTCGATCATATTCGATAAATTAATTTAGTTATAGCGATAAGAAGTTAGCGCAGTAGGGTATCGTTGACGCAATATTTTTTTCCTTTTCCGGTTTTCTCTAAATAACTTTTTTTTAATTCGAAGAAATTTTCATCACATCTACTTCATATTTAACTGTATTGTACCTTAGCTTTTTTTTATCAATTTTTTGTTTTTTTTTATAGATGGCATTTGCACAAAAAAAAAACTTAAATTTCTTCGCTATGCTACACTCCAACTATTAAGTTACTTAACAAGAAAATATTTTTTTTTAATTTTTTCATACGAACTTTGGTGACAATATAACTGCCTGCGAGAGTCACGGTGAACTTGCAACGAAATGTTTACTGATGTATACTTTAAAACTAAATAGTGTTAAAAAAAACTAAATGCTAAATAGATTCGTAAAAAAAAGTGCATGGTCTTCTTTGTAACGGCTGCACTGAGGGCGCTTAAAACTAACTTGGGCCGGACACAATTCTGCCGAAATGAGATCTCTTGTTTGTGTTGCTGGGCTTAATTTTCGGAATCGAGTTAAGAACACCAGATAACGGGAAGAAATCTATGTCAAGCAGCTACGCCTTCAAACGGAGCGGTCGATTCTTCGTTAAATGTCCGTTAAACGTACGCCCCCAAGTCGGCTTCCAATACGTGCAATGGATTTCGTGTCATTAGGTAGGCAATCCTGTGTAGGCTCGGGATGAGATGGTTGGGCCAAGTTCGAAATCTCTCCCTACCCGTATGGGGGATTAAGAATCGATGGCGGCAGATCGAGAGGTATGGAGAGAAGAATAAATTAAACAGGACTTACAACTTGATCAAAAAGATTGAAGGATAACTACTATCCTCTCAAAATTAGAAAGTTATTTTCCGAAAAGCGGAGAGCGAGGAACAAATGGCACCAAACCAGGGGCCCCTCTGGATAAAAATAAATTTAATAATCCGCCACATCAAGTTAGACGAACAATTAAGGAACTTAGGGATTTTGAAAATAATTCCTTCTTACAAAATCTTAGCAATAATAAAAATACGGAGTACTCGCTAGAAACCCACTAAGAATCTAAGGAGACCAATCATTCACATTCCTTCAATCAAACAACAGGATGGAAAGTGGGCTAAAAGTAATAAGCAAAAAGCTGAAAGATTTGCAGAGTATCTGTAAGAAATGTTCCAACCAAACGCATGGGAGCATGAGGATTTGCTTAGCGAGGAACTAGCAGAAGAAGATGGAAAAAAATATGGACCACATCGTCATCTGAAGTCAGAAAGAAAAAAAAACCTCAAATGTGGAAAAAGGATTTGAATTGACGACTGGTCAAATTCTCAAGCAACTCCGAAAAAAAGGAATCGCAAAACTTACATGCATCATCAACGCTGCATTTTAACAAAAACACGTTCCACAGTTTTTGAAAGTAGCTGCAGTTATCATGATAGCCAAACCTGGAAAACCACCTCACGAAGCATCATCCTATAGGCCAATATCTTTGCTGCCAACAATGTCCAAACTTTTTAAAAGACTATTATTCAAAATACTGCTACCAACTATAAAACGGAAACACATTATTCCAGACCACCAATTTGGCTCTCGAGTGAAACATTCAATCATGGATCAGGTAAACCGAATAAGAAACATTGTTGAAATAGTGTTTGAAGAAAAAAAAAGTTTGTTCTACACTCTTCCTCGATGTAGCACAAGCATTGGATAAAGTTTGGCATCAGGGATTAGTATATAAACTAAACAAACAGGCTGAAATTCTAAGATTTTACATTTCGGACAGATACTTCCGCAGAAAAGAAAAGTATACATATTCGGAGCTTAAAGAAATCAAAGCGGATGTACCCCAAGGGAGTGTTCTTGGGCCAATACTATATCTCCTGTATACTCACGATATTCTGACGCTAGAGTACAACACGATTGATATCTTTGCCGACGACACGGCTATAATGGCAGCTGCGGAAAGTAATGTGGACTCAGCTGGTAAACTACAAGAGGCCACCAGTACCAGTATATATTAATAACCAAACTATACCGTACGTCAATTGTGCAAAGTATCTTGGTATTTATCTTGGCATGTCAAGAAAAAAAGGGAGGAGATTGGTATTCGCTACAGAAAAATGTAAATGCCCCTTTCTTTAAAGCATGAGCATCGACTTCACCACCACTCGAACCCTCAGATTACCCCGCTCTTGGACCACACAATCTAGTGAGAAGACTAAAAAGAATAAAACCTTTAGAACTAGTGCAACATATATGTATACATAATTATGTATATTATAATTTAGCGTCAATGCTTTTAACTTTTAATCTAGTATCCTTTTATTAACTTAGGTCAAAACAAAGTTGCTTATAAGTCCTAATACTAGATTGTAATATATTACTAAAGCTGGAATTACACGGTTTGCAGTTTTGGCAAATTTCCGCCATTTTCTGTTTGCTGATGACAGCAAACTGTGTCAACCTAAAATGTTTTCTGCAAACGGTTTACTAGTTTGCAGGCAGTCTGCAAATGTTTGCCGACACGTTTTCCACCAACCCACAGTGTAACGACTAGAGAACAAAAATGCAAAAAAAAAACTTTTTTTTTTTATGTTTGTATATTTTTATCATATTAGCAAATAAGCTAGGATTTGGAAAATTCCGTCAGTTAAGATAAGGGATTGGTTTTTCCAGTAAATAAAAAGCTGTATTTGAATGTCAACATCATCGGACTGGAATTTCTGAATTTCAGTTGCCATTGTCATTTCAGTTTCCAAGTTTCACAGTGCTTCTTTGACCTTGTCGTTAAGCTTAAGTGTAAAGTAAACCTTCTTTTTTCATTAGTTGAGTAAACTATATTAATTTTTTTCAAAAAATGGGTAAGTTAGCGTGTTTTTCCTCGAAGAGCTGCGTTATTAAGTGATACTACAACCTTAGATAAGCTTTTAAAAAAATGAAGGCAAAACACCTCCTTCATTATTTTTGTGTAGAAAGTTTAAATAGTGTAAATTGTATTTATATAAGTTTTAGTTGCCGAAACGTGCCGATTCAGCTCACGAATTTTTTTTTTCGCACGTACCCCTATAGTAACCCAAAAATCTTGTTTTAAGGTTTGGGAAGTGGCTATAACAAGCCATAAAAAACACAAGTAAAAAAAAAATTAATTACTATATAACAGAATGTATGTCTGACAATAATAGGTCGAAAACATGTAATATTAATTCTCAAAACTTAGATTATTCAAAGAAAACACTTATGGAATCAGATAGTGAACAATTTTTTTTTTAATGAAATTTTAAGAAATTGGTGAAATTTCCAAAATTAGCTTAATTCATTAGTCTTAAGCCTGTTATGTGAAAATATAAGAAAAACTAATTAAAAAAAACAATATACTTCGAGTTATGATTTTTGTCCCTTTTCTCCATACACTCAACCCGATTTCTGCAAACCATTTGCAAACGTTGCAAACCGTTTGCAGTAGTTTGGACGTTTGAATTTTTGAGAAAACCAAAAAATCAAACGTTTTCAGTTTTTCGCAAACCAATTGACATTTGAACGCATCACTCCTCAGATCCACATTATCCGCTTTCAAACTCTGTCCATATACCTTAAACCTCAACAGAAAATTGTAGACGTTTGAACTCAAATTGGTATTATGATGAGATCAGAGAAATGCGGGGAATGAAAACGGTTTTTCTCTGATTGACTCTGAAAATCCTAGCTTCGAGAACGTGGTTCTTCAAAGTATTTACCTGCACAGTCTTAGAGGGTTTAATTCTACGAACCACATTGTGCAGCGTTCACAACACAGAGAAATAATCATCTCTCAATAATCTGTCAATTTCAAGCGGATACAACTACCTATAGCAAACCATGTGAACGAAAACCGCATGCAAATTTCCTGCAAATTTGTGGAAAACCGTGTAAACAGCTTGCAAACAGTTGGCCGTGAGGTTTTCAATTTTTAGTTTGCAGACGTTTGCAGATCGCTTTTCAAACCATTCCTTTGACAAAATTAGCAAACCGTGTGAAACCTTTGTAGTGACATTAAAAACCAAAAATTTGCCGCAGTTTTCTGCAAACCAAATATGGCGAAATTTGCCAAAACTGCAAACCGTGTAGTTCCTGCTTAACACTGTCAAAAAAAAAAAGTTTGCACAGGGCTTACTTGATCAACTCCAATATGTTCTAACTTGGCTAACATTGTGTATGCCCCTAAATTGTTGACATTAATAAATATACCATGGAACCCGATATAAATGCATGTAAATACTTCCGTAACAATCTTACGCTGGATGACTTCATCCTGAAAATCCAAAACGGGATTAAAGAAGTTTTACTTTAAAAGTTCTTCAGGTAGAGTACATTCTGTACTGACACATACCTACATACATAAGATGCATATTTTACCGGAGATTCACTAGTAATCCAAATTCTAGACGTGACAAACCTTGTGCGCCGACAACAAGGAACGAAACCGTTCGATTAAGTGCAATAAGGAATAGCCGCATGTAATGACGGTGTTAGCAGGTGCTTTTGCTTGTAAGCTATTCGAATCTCGAAAAGTAAACTACTTGATAAGGTTTTTTATACTCAGTTGTAGTTACCAAGAAAAGAGGAGGTGTTTTTAGTGAGTAAGAATCTCACACTGCTAAAAGCACGTGTGGTCGATTCTTATGGTGTTTTATGAAAGATTTTCACCTACCCTCGTAAAAAAAAATACAACAATTTAACTTACTTCTCGTCACATCGATATTAACCGACATTATGCAACTTCATCATATGGTATCATAAAAATGGATATGACAAGAAAATACAATTATGTTGAACTCAACGGGGACATGAATGCATGTTTATGTTACATTTTTGCTGTCGCTATTACCAGGTTAATTTGCGATAGCAAAAAAAAAAGAGAAAATGGAAAAACTAGTAGTTCCTATAATATAGCTATTAGTCTGGACATACAACTTTTTTCTTGGTCACTGAGGAATGTTTGAAGGAAATATGTACATGTATGTATGTTTCCTGATGATATTTTTTACACTGGAGAGTAGACTGCGGTGGTAATTGCTATTGTTGTGGGCTTCGTCTAAGTGCTCTATTAACATCTGAATTCGATTATTTTTCTTGGAAGCGAGATTGCGTTACTTACAATTTTTGTTACTTTTTCCTTTATACATTTATGGTTTCATTAGAAAATAATTCAATATCGGATGAAATTGCTGAACACAAATTGAGGAGAATGTACATTATCCATTGCAAGAGTCACAAACAAGAATTTTGCCGGCGTATAAAATTAAACGGTTTCTGTTTTTCCTGGAGATGTTCCAATTGAAAATGTATAAACTAGCCCGAACAGTGCAAACATACCATTTCTAAAGGCTAATAAGCCTGTGCGTTGTGTAATGCCATCGAAGGCGACGGATATTTTGCAACTGAGAAAGCTGTGCATTTTCCTAGAGTTGATGTTTTAAAAATAGATCCATTTAAATCCACTGGCGTAGTTACATGAATTGCGAATATATTCAGTTCCCAATTTAAAATAAAAATAACATAATAAAGAGTAGGGTTGATAAAGTTACCCCTAAATAAAAAGCGAAAATCATATTTGTAAGTATGTACATACGTACATGCAATTAAAAAAAAACATATTCACGATTACATAGTGTATGAAATTCCAGAAATTTATTTTAAAGTTTAATTTTTAAATGTTGAAGAAAATTGTCTGCTATAGATCACCAGATCCTTTTCCGAGCAAGTCTCTCCCGATCTCTCAAGAACTCTATGCCATCAACTATTGAGGACTAGTGGCAAAATTGCCAAAAAGCCATCAGAGATGCCGCCTCTGTCGTGCTGGGTTTCACTCCGCCACCACAATGAAACCCCTGGTTTGACGACAGGTCCCGCAAGCACATGCAGCGAAGCAAGAGTCATACAAAGCGGCGCTGCACATAAGGACCAGAGGCGGTCGCGAGCTCTACAAGCAGAAGAGGAGAGACCTGCAAAGATGATCAAGTGAACATCGTAGTAGAATCGCTGTTGATGCTGAGGATATGTTAGAGCTATTTCTGCAGACTGTTTAACGACGACGACAACGCCCAGTGAATGGAACCGCAGCATTATTTGCCCGATCCACAAAAAAGGAGACCCTCTGAACAACGCCAACTACAAAGGCATCAGTCTGTGTGAACGCCTGAAGCCGTTCGTCAACAACCTTATCGGTCCATATCAGTGTGACTTCAGGCCAGGAAAGTCCACCATCGACCAAATATTCACACTTCGGCAGATCTTGGAGAAAATCCAAGAACTTCAAATAAATACCCACCACCATTTTATCGATTTTAAGGCCGCGTATGGCAGCATCTATAGAGACGAGCTATACAGAGCCATGTCTAGTTTTGGAATCCCTGCAAACTAGTCCTTTTTGGGCAGGATGACGATAGAGAATGCACACTGCTCCATCAAGGTCGGTCAGGACCTCACCGAGACCTTTGATGTCAAGAAAGGATTTAGACAAAGCGACGCGCGCTGACTTCTTCAACATCGTTTTTGAAAGAATAGTGCTCCGATAGGCCGACGTATGGGCTGTACAGCGACATCAACTTAGGCAGAAGAGTGAAGCTCTAACGGCTAAGGTGGCTTGGTCATCAAGAGTGGGTGGCCGCCAATGCTCTGGGCCGGAAAATCTTCGAATCCACACCCGAGGGACGGCGCAATAGAGGAAGACCGCGACTCAGGTGGCACAAGCTTATGAAAGGGACGTGTACACAACTTGGCGTGCGAAACTGGATACAGCTGCTTAAAAATCGAGCTGGTTGGAGACGCTTGTTGTTGAAGACGCTTGTTGTTGGAGGCCCAGGTCCACCCGGACTGTAGCGCCACCTTAAGCAAGTAAATTGTTATACAAACTCAAGAACAATCGTGTTACACCTATACTCTAGATTTAATACGCAGCCAGGGATGATCATTTTTTGAATTACACTTCCAGTTTAATCGACATCAGGGTCCCAATCAATGCTGCCGGTTCACATTTTTCTTGGGCAGTATAATTCGATCTGCTTGCGCAGTACTATTCATAAATGGTACAAATCAGATATTTTTGAACTCATCTATTTCGATTTCAGGACCTACGCACAAAAACAAACATACACCACTACAGCGACATTGCCATTCATACATATGTAGCTTTAAAACTAATGACGGATGGAAGAGTGTGTTCGCGAATAAATTTCAATGTAAGAGCTTAGGGCAGACACACATTTTTTATAAAACAAAAATAGTAAACATTAATAATCACATTCTCATTGGTAGTTTAACTTTAGACAAAGGCCAGTTGGGGTGAGCAGTATAATTTGCGCTTGGGCAGTGGGGAGTACGGATTAACAGAATAGCAGTATAATACTGCTATTGCAATACTTTCAGCAGAATTGGGCCCAATTCCGCAAGCGTGAGTTTTCTGTGAGACTGTGTTCACTTTTTTTTTGGGTGCACAGTAAACTCACTCTTTCGGAATTGGGCCCCAGGTTAAAGGAACGATAGGGAAGAGGAAAAATCAAATTTAGCTACTGAAACCCATTTTCCTTTCCTCGATTTAAAAGAAATCACCAGAACTTCCAAGAAGCTGACGCTCGCAGAATCTTCTAATTGTTATGTGGCCAAACATTAGTTCAAACTCGACAAAGATACGATTAATATACGTAATGATAAATTCGAAGATTAAAATTTAGTGGTTTATTTAAAAAAAAAAAACTGACTAAATATTGTACGTTTCTGTTCTAAAGTAGTCCGCACTACTTAAAACCGTTATTTAAAATTCGATTATTTAAAAAATTCACGGAAAATTAACATAATCTGTCATAGAGCTAAAGCAAAACTTTTATTATAATCACAATGTATTACTCGTGCATGCACAAAGTTGTCAAAAGTGACGACCAAAATGCACCACATGTTGTTCATGCCAACATTCTGGCCAACCTAATATGCACGTTCTTTCATTAATTAGTTTGCCATTTTCGTAACGTAATCAGTTTGGCAAAGGATCAAAATATTTTCGAAACTTTTGTAATAAATGCCAGCAAACCTTAAATAAACTTCCGCATAGTCCTCGCCAAACAATGAAAAGCAAAGAGTTACCTTAGAAATCCCTTTCATTGAGTTTACTGCCCAAATCGCTTGATATGCTTTGTATTAAAAATGCATCAAACTTAAAAGGGTTAGAAGCACTCGTAAAAAGGAAGTACTCGTAATAGTAAAAGTGTTGTATTAAAAAATGCATGTGCTAAACGAATTTTAACTTTAGGGCAAAAGTATCAATCTAATCTGCTACATGATCTGATTTTTTCGGATGTATGTATGTAGCTATCTCACAGGTTCATTAACTCAATCTGCGTAAGTATATATAAATACACTGCCACTGAACTCCTACTAAACGGCTGCAACGGTTTTAATGAAACTTTTTGTGTGTTTGAGTGGGTCCCTGAATGGTTTAGATTCATCCCCCAATATTTTTTCATGAATAATTGACCGTTAAAACCTTCTGAGAAGTTGTAGGAGATGTGTTCGGGTGAATGGCGTTACATAAACATCTTTCGCTGCGAGCAGTGGCCTTTGTCAGGGGTCCTTTTTGTCACCTCTCCTTTTCATTCTGTACATGGATCCGATGTTACAGCGTAACCGTGGCGAGGAACGGTTCGCATTGTAAGACTTAAGGATAAGTTATCCGCTTTTCGCTGAAGACTTACTTCGAACCATCTGGACCGAACTTCAGCGACTGCTTGATAGCTTCGTAGTCGTCTCTGTTGAAGCTGGGTAAATGTGAACAAATCAGAAGTAATCGTAATGTTTCGAATGCCTGTTCAATGCATTCTGCATGTTAGTAGAGTCCTATCGAAACTAGTTCAGAAGTCATATTCACGAGTGATGGAAGAAGCAGTACTGAGTTATCCTGTAGGATTGGTCAGGCTAGAACAATTTTGTGTATTTGATCCAACCCTCACCTATTGTCATGAGATTTGGGTAATGACCGAAAGAATAAGCTACCAAAATGAGATTTCTTCGAGGCATTCGTTCGTTCTATCGACTTAAGAACCTCAGAAAATACAAGGAATACACTGTCGAGCAACAACCTTTTCGAACGGAACGATCCATACTTCAATGGTTTGGGCACGTTAAACGCATGCCCCAAGTTGGGTTTCAAGACGTGCCATGGAATCGGTGTCATCAAAATTCAGTTTGTTTATTTTATTTTTTTACTTCTCACCTAGATAGGGGACGTATGTAGGTACATACATACATACATATTGCAATCGGTCCGAACAAAATGTTTTGAGATTTTAACAGGGCTTCACGTTACGATCCACTAGTAATCGTTTGCACCTGTCTGTGTGTGTGCGTGTTTTTTATTTTTTTTTATTGTTTAACACTTACCTGTAAAATATTACGAAATCAAAAAAATTAAAAATGTTCATCTTATAAAGCAGTGAAAACTGCAAAGCTGAATTGCTATCCAAATAGATCTTTTATAACCGTTACTCCCACTTCGCTTGAAATAAACCTCATACATGGACCAGACGTTATAAGCAGCTCTTTACTTCCAATGGGACAACTCTCCGAAGGAGACCAGAAAGCGCGTAACAAAATGAAATGAAGAAATTTCGAGAATGCCTCACTCGTTGATGCTCACTGAAACTTTGAAAACAACCCTAAGGGCACTTCCAAAATAGAAATTGCACGAGTTTATCCTAACAACATTGGAGACGAGCCGGATTTTCAAAAGCATAAATAATTACGAGGATGACTACAGTAGTTCCTGGGTGGCGATTCCATACTCTCTAAATTCAAATTGTTTAATAAAAAAATAAAAAAATTTTTTTTCGCTGAGAGGTGGTATTCGACAAAAGACGAAACTGAGCACGTACTCAGGTAACAGTGTGGGATTTTTACCACTATCCCCTTCTTCACCTTTTTCCTGCGGTATGGCCATCAATTATTGCACCTTTTCGTTAGACTAATCGGCAAAAAATAAAATATACAAAAATATTATAGCTAACCGTCTACAGGCGAAAAATGAATATAATAATTGAACACTGTGTTTTGACAAAATATTATATTTGAAAGTTTTCTTATGGTTTTTAGCCATAATAAAGCCATTTAGTGGACCTACAGACGTTTGGTCACGTTTTGGTGGTTCCTGCCTCACTGTACGACGTAGCCACTTTCTTATGCTTGAAACACAATACGGCGTTGGTGCTACCGTTTTTCCGTCACGTTGGAAATGCTTCACAGACGCGTTAAATTGAAATACTCAAATTTATTAGCTGTTTGCACAAAATCCCACACAAATTTTCTGAAACAAAAAAAAAAATTTGCGATGCGAAGTGTCAGAACGCACTAAAAGTTCAACCCAGTTGAAGTTTTTCCCTGAGAAAGCCCGTCGTTACGTAATATTACGCATGCCTCTTTACTCTCTTTCGCTCTCAAACGTAGAACGGTAGCACAAAGCGAGATTGTGGCTGGTGCCATTGAATTCCTTTGGTTGAACATTAAACGTCATTCAACGGTAGCACTAACGCAGTATTGTGCTTCAGGTACTAAATTTTGGCTGAATTTGGAAAATGATTGCCATAATATTTACCAAACAACCAGAGCACATGTGAAGAAGTAGCTTGACTTAATGAGTAGACTATCTAATGAAAGACCAACTTATGTAGTCTTTTCTGTCAATACCGTTACGAAGATATGATTTTGCTCCCTACGAGCATCGATTTGACCTGCTTGTTGGATAATAATCGATGCCACTGATTCTTATGGCATTACTGATCGAAGAAACTCTCAATGCCACATTTTCCAAATTAATTTTTATACTTAAAGAATTTCTTTTTATTAACTCCATTTGTATTTTGTCTAAATTAACCGCTTGGACCAAATCCATTTCGTTTTAAAGTTTCTGATGCAATGTCACTATCATATCACAGTTGTATGCATGTATGTATGTATGTATGTACATATGTATGTAGATTTAAAGACGTTTTCGGCAGTTAAGTGTAACACCTCTCCTTAGGGATTTAGAATCACAGCGGTGTGTGCAATTATCAACACAATCACAAATTCAACTGCAATTATAATTTAATTGCTTCGTACATGCATTATATCATAATAATAGTGCTTTGACTAATCTATTAATTAATCTTACGCCACAGATATCGAAGTTATCACATGATACAGTCTCAACTGGTGGTTGGTTTGGGCATTTAAGTATTAACGCCGGATAATAAATAATATATATCTCTACTGATCCGAACGCTTAGCTTGGTGGCCTTTGAAAGATATGCGGAGGGACAGAAAAGCGAGATAGGAATCTGTTCAAAAGCAATCCTAAAGGAGAGCAATAGTAATCGTCAGTGATGCGCTTGAAGAGAGAAAACGTGCAAATTGAATACTAGTAAAGAAGAATCCACTGGCTATAATTACAAAAAAGAATTGTTCTTCAAATGGCCTTTAGCTTGTAGAACAGTCAAAGCAGGTTCCACTTCCATCCGAAAAGTATTAATTAAGTTAAAAAATAGGAAAAAATGTATTTCTCTAGCACTCAAAAGTAAATAAAACACAACTACTCTAATGTTTTGTGTTTGGTCTTTTGCAAGCATTAACAGTGGGCGTCTTACAAACATAATAATGTGAATAATAATTTGTGAATAAACGAGTAAAATAAGTAATAACAAACTGATACTTTGTGTATGAATTGAATTCGCTTCTATCAAGACTTGCTGCCCCAATCAATCGTTGCCTGTTTACTCGTAGAAATAACAGATCAATATGCTGTCGTATGTGTGTTATGGCCTGTACTTAACGCCCCTATAAATAACGCAGGACTATAACCCATGCATATGACATCATGATATTCGTATCGGGAAAAGGTCACCCTATAATAACAGATCAAGTATAATCACTTCTCAGCAATCTCGACAATTCGACGACCACCGTTGGCTTCGCGGGGAACGAGTCCGGTTTTATTTACTTACAAGTAATAAATACCTAATATTACTCCATCAAAACAGGGCTATTCTTGAAAAGACCTTATGCGGGCATTTACAAAGTTGAAAAATGTTGTTTACCTACGGTGAGATTACGATAACCACTCTCCTGAAAAACTGAGTAAATGTGCTAGTAACATTTAAAGACAACCTCCTTTTTTTATTATATCGTGGGAGATTCAAACTTTTGAATGACAGAATGACACATGCGAAAGTTTGAATTTGACACCTACGCTTGCTTTAACGTACAAATTTTCAAACAAAAGTTTACATACAAGTGCAAAAGAAGTACTCTACAGTCTACATGTGCCCCGATGCTTCGTAAACTTCAAGCTCAGTGCAGCACGTGTTACCGTGATCGTAAAAATAAAAAAACAGCATAATGCTTTAGATAGTACATGCCTATTCAGACAGTCATCAACAAAAACCTTGGACAAGATCCACGTTGGTTAAGCGATATCGCGAAGATCTGAGCGATATGCTGGGTCCTAGATCATAGGGATATTACAGGCAACTGCAAAGCGGATGAGCTATAAAAATAATGCCTCATTTAGCCTTCTCAATAAAACTCTACCTGAACACTGAAAAACTACGTATCTATATATGTATGTACATCAGAAAACAGCCATATCAGTACCTCTCTTTCTTCCAATTAGATCTGATCAAGGCTGAAATTTACAAATGGAACCTTTCGGCAGAGTCTGCAAGCGGTAGGTGGATTTCATTGCTAAGGCTTATATTCTGATGGCGGGAACAAAATAGCGGACGAACATTTCCACTTTAAAAATGAATTTGTACTCATTACCTCGAAATGTGTAAGGATTGTCAATTTTAACGAAATCCGACCATTTTTGAAGAATTTTAAGATGGCGTTAGAATTGGTGGCAGGTGGTGGACTCTGTTCACTATTATCTGCTAAAATACTCATATAAGAAAGTCAAAACCGGAAGTTGGGATTTATTTGAGTTGTTAATTGTACCGTTTGACCAATAAAAAGGGGCGTAACGCGCCAACCATCTTGACCGATCACGCCCATCTACGAACTTGGCCGAGGTATTCACCATACAAACGTGTATACTAAATTTTATTCAAATCGCTTCATAATTGCGGCCTCAATCGTGTCCACAAGAAGCCGTTATATTGCATATATACATAGTAGTATATACAGCCTTGGCCAAATGTATTAGGCACCCCTTTCTTCTTTTCTTTGCTGCGAAGTCCTTTCCCGTAATTCATTTATTTGAATGGTATGACTTATGGCATCATAATACGAGATTGAAAAAGTAATTATATTTTAAGAAACGTCATTGATGCACTTTTATGATGCAATAACGATTTTATGGGTTTTTTTCCGGTGTAGGATTAGTGTGCGATCATTGCTCGAAATCGGAAGAAGCGTGTCTAATTTTTTTCTATTGCTAGTAATTGTGAAGTGTGTGTTCACTTTTATTATAAAACGCCAAAAGCAAGTGAACTGAATCCGGGAAAACGTGTGAAAATACAGCTTTTATATGAAGAAGGGAAAAATCAAATTCAAATTGCAAAAGAAGTAAAGAGCACACGATGTTCAGTCCAAAGCGCAATTAAACGGTACAGGCAGACTGGTTCGCACACAGATCGCGAAAAATCCGGGAGGAAAAAGATTACCACGCGTCCGGAGGACCGATTTTTAATACGATCTTCTCTTAAAACTCGGAACAAAACCTCATCTGAGCTTGCTGATGAGTTGTTGAAGAATCAAAGAAAAAAAATGTCTTCCAGAACCGTTAGATGAAGACATAGGGAAGCTGGACGTCAAGGATACAAAGCGAGAAAGAAGCCGTGGTTCTCGGAAAAAACAAGATGGCATGCGTGGAGTGTGCGAAAAAACATGTACATTTTACGGAAGAAAAGTGGTCCAATATTTTGTGCTCAGATGAATCTAACTCTGAGATACGATTCATTTATGGATCACTTTTAATTTTGACATCAAAAAATTTAACGAATTTTGATGTTCTCTAGACAAATGTATCTTTTCAAAATAATGCTTTTTTCCGCAATTTTCGGATATTTGGCCACCCTGGTGTGACTTTTGTGAGGTAAAGGATTGACGAAGAGTACAACTCAGAATGCGTGGTACCTACTGTCAAGCACGGTGGAGGCAGTATAATGATCTAGAGATGCATAGCCGCCAGCGGTGTGGGCGAAATGCATGTGGGTGACGGTCGGATGGACTCCTCCAAGCTCAAAAATGTGTTGGAAAATGGGCTTAAACTATCTTTTTCCAAAATTTTCGGGGATATCAACAGAAAAATGTCAAATTCTAACAGGGCAATGCACCCTGCCACAAATCAGCCCTAAGCATGAGGTGGTTTAAAGAAAATGGCATAGACCTGCTTGAGTGGCCCGCGCAGCCCCCGAAGCTCAACCCTTTAGAACATGTATGGGCTATTCTGAAGCGTAGGATCCTGCAGCACTCAATCACATCAAAAGAAGCACTTAAAATGTGTTACACCAAGAATGGAGCGATATTTCTTCGGAAGAGTGCCGCAAACTAGTCAGCTCTATGCCCACCAGAATCGCTAAAGTCATAAAGGCCAAAGGCGATCCAAACGAAATATTAATTTTATCTTATAACATGGATTATTAATCATATCTGCTTACTTTAATTTTGTTTAATCTTATTTTTTTTGGAATATATTGATAAACTATAGGGGTGTCTTAAACATTTGGCCAAGGCTGTATATATAAATTTTTTAACGGAGTATGAGGTTGGTGTTTGGGATGCTTAAGTAGAAATAGGCAATAGGCGGTATTCTTTCGAAATTCACCTAAAAGACATCCTACTTCAATGGGAGCCATCATCTTAATGGAATATCTTTTTTAGTTATCTATACGACCTGTCTAATGTTGACGTTTGCAATTCATGGCTTTTATACAGGTAAGTTTAGGCTTACTTAAACTAACATTTAAGATAAATTAAAATAAGAATTAATTAAAAACTAGGCGTGTCGAAAGACAATACAAAATTTACGGAAAAAATCTCCCTAGCCGATTTCAAGATACCGGTGTTGAAAACACTTTGTCGTTTGGGTGGTGACGTGCCAAAGCGTCGAAAACCATTGAGGCAAAACGAAAAAAAAACAACTGCAGCACCTGTTCCATCGAAGGAAGTTAGGCTAGACGGTTTTCACCGTTTGCCTCTTTGGATGCCTCAAAGTTTGGCATGCAAGCTGACTGGATGTGGAAAATTAACATTTGCCAAATGCACAAAATGTGGAACAGCGCTTTGCTTTAACAAAGACAAACATTTTTTTCTAGATTTTCATACGAAATGAGTTATCTTCGCTTAAAAACTACAATTATATTTTATTATTAGCAAATAAATATTGTATTAATGTTTTTGAGTTTATAAGATTTGTTTAGTTGCGTGTTTTGTTTTACTTTTGTTACAGGCGTTAGTGTATAAGTTATAAAGCAGTGAAATAAAACTAATTTTGAGACACCAAAAAAAATGTGCTTTTTCTGCATATGTATTATGTGATATAACATATATGATATGTATATCTCAAAAGCGACTCAAAATTTTTAAAATCATTATCATTTTCGTAATCAAGGCGACGAAATACACAACGCTGTATTTTTTTTTTTGTAATAAAAATCATGCAGTAAAGAGTTAAGTAAAATCCTAGTGCATATTATCTTTTTGTTATATGTATCCTCTACCACAATTGTTCACGTCATGCAAAATCACTTTTGGTTAAAAGTTGAAACAGTCAATTACCATTTTCTAATTTGTGTTGTCTACAAAACTAATTAGCAGAAGTATTGAAAATCTTCTTTAAAATGTCACAGCTGGGATTTTTTTTTCAGAAATAGATTGTATAAGAAATTTTAAACATTGAGTTGAAATTTATTCTTTTAAGACAAAGCACAGAAGGCACAAACCAATTCAATACCTTTTGAATTCTCCATGAATAAACAGTCCCGGAACTGACATTCAAAATTAATTCCTTATGATTCTCCAGTACTTCACCTATATGCGTATACATATGTATGTACATGTACATATAGATGTGCATGAATGCTAAGCTAAACGACATAGTCAGTAATAGAAGCATTTACACATGAAACGAAAATTGTATTTTCATGAAAATTATACCCTCGAGGCACCTTCGCTCATTGTCAAATAATTGCTTTCACTTTTTTTATCAGCGGATTTAGTTTTAATTTTTTTCTTTTTGTTACACTCCTGAGCGGTTTTTTCATGAATACGAAAAACTGCGCTTCACCTGATGGTCCCAAAGGTCAAAGTTCCTTACAGAAAAAAATAAACCGGTTCTGTAAAGGTCCTGAATGGGGAAGCTTTATTGTGCTGTTATGAATTTACTTTTCGTTAAGGGAACGATTGTCTCCGACAGATTTAGTTTATATGGGCAAACACGAATGACTACGTTCTAATAATTTCGTTAAAGGGTAAACTCAACAAATGGCGTTTCATAACAGTATAAGGGGTTGTCCAAAAAGAGAAGACAGTATTTTGAAAGCAATTGTGGTTATGTTTACGAAGAATTTGCTGTCGGTTGTATCAAGTAAGGTTCACAAAACGCATAGAGAGTTATTACAATTTTCGCGTGTTACGTAAAATAGAATGTATGGTCAAAATATTTGCGCAACTAAAGCTATAGTTGTCACAGAATGCCTCGCCTTTAAAAACTGAAGCTAGTTAGTGAACTTCATTCACCGAATGCACTCGCTGCGATTTACCTTGAGAAGCTGATTAACTTCCTGACACTTGACGGCCTTTGGAGTAGACAAACTTCTCTAGAAACAAAGCCATAAAATTAAAAAGGCAATTAGGAATATCCTTCCGAGTTTCCCAAAGGCCATTGCGAATATTGCTTTGCAAGGGCTTACATCGAGAATTTTTTTTAAACAAAAGATTAAAATATCTATTAACGGATTTCAAACTACATATATTTTTTTTTTAATTTTAAATACAAATCGGGTCTGGAAAGACGTTAACGGTGACAGAAAGAGGAAAAATTGATGTTTTCAAGGAACTGGGACTCTCAGGCTGAGAAATAGCAAGAAGGCTTAATAGAAGTAAGACTGTTGTAAACAACTATCTGGTGGATCACGAAAATTATTAAAAAAAAAACGAAAACGACGCACAGCCGAAGCAACAACATCCCGAGAAAAGCGGTTAATTCTCCGGCTTGCATCAAATTGCACTCTACCAGCGGCTAAAATTAGATCAAAAAGTGGAGTATCAACCAGCATTTCAACAGTCAAGAGCATAATTAAAGCCAGTGATCACATCCAGCGTAAGAAGATGAAAAAGAAACCAGTTCTAAGGCAACTCCATAAGGAGCTTCGAATGAATTTCGCCAGAGAACATGTCGCTTGGAGCAATAAATAAAAATGTGCTGTCTTTTCGGATGAAAAAAAGTTTAATCTTGACGGACCTGATGGCTACAACTTTTATTTCCACAACTTAAGAAAAGAAGAAATCATTTTGTCAAGACAACACAGCCGTACATCAGGTGTTATGGTGTGGGGAGCTAGCATCTATTATGACACTATCGAATTGGAGTTTCTAACTTCAACAATGAACGGAAATAGCTACAAATGTTTGCTGGAACGGGCATTTCCGAAGCTGAAAAATATTTTTGGACCTCTACCCTGTATTTTTCAACAAGACAACGCCCCCATTCACACAACCAGGGTAGCTAGAAGCTGGATTCAATCGGAAAACGGGGAGCTTTTGCCATGGCCGTACGTACTTACTGTACTTACTGGCAGCTACTAAAAATTCATGGGAAAAAAACTTTCGAACAAATATAAATAGGGAAAAACGGTTGCAAAAAAAGTGGCTCAATCAAGTGATTCGCAATGTATGTACAATCAGTATTTTCGATAATAATACCTATAATACGGTCACCATTTGTCTTTGCCAAAGCAAAAGAAAAACAAAATCAGTCTAATTTAAAACGCACCTACACCCGGTTGTTTTTTTTTACGGTTTTTAGTAATCCACTGCCCAACTAATCTCTTAACATGAAGAAAGTTATGTACCTGCAAATATATGTATATTGCGGAGGAGTACAAAGAATTGTTTCAAAAAATCATAACATTTTTGGTGAACATACAATCCAGGCGCATATCAAAATATATTCCCACAACCCATGTTTTACAATTAATTAAGCAGAACTCGGTACAAAAAAACGTAAATAAACACGAACAAGACACTGAGTATACAAACTAGGTGCGCCATCCGTTTCCTTCCCAGTTGACATCACTTAGCTAAATTAATAGCGTTACTATTGAAAATCTGTTGTATGATGGCATAAAGCAAATGAATAGATTTTCATCTTTCGGGATTTGCATGTAAGGCTCCCATAATAATACACTACTGGACTTTGTCACGAAACTTTAATCAAATCTTATGTTATGTTTCTTGTGGAATTTGTCACCCACAGTAAGGAACAGAATTATATAAGAGTGTTATCGGTTTTTTCACATTATTATACTCTAGCCGAACCTAAAAAAAATAGAAAATGGAACCTTTAGAGGTATGCCCTTTTTGCACCATTTAACCATAAAATCTGGTAGAACAGAAAAAAAAAAACAAACGCTGACACTCAAACCGGCCTTGAAAACAAAATTATACACACGTAAATATGTATGTACGTACATGATTTATTAAAGCCAATTGGCACCTAATAGCTAGCAGACGTATCTTTAAGAATCCACAAAAATTTAAGAAGCAGCTAGGAACATACGAAGAATTCTATTAAGTCGTCAAACGAAAGGTCTCGAGAATCCAAGGAGTATCGAAAGTCTTACGCAAATAAAAGTTTTACCCGAGTTTAACTCTACAATCTTTTACCTGAAATGTACACATATAATACATACTTATAAATGAGGAAAGTGTACGAGTGGAAATGAACCTTAACTAACTTATCGTGCCAGACTGTAGCAATAGCTTTAAGAAAGAACTTGGGACACCTGTGATATATGACTAACATGTTTTTCCGCCCCACACTCACGTACGGCAGACTTGTCTGGCAACAAATAAAATAATACATTGGGAGAATTATTATTGAAGGACCTGTGCAACCTCTTGCATCAATTTAAAATAAATAGCTGACTCGACAGCTCGGGATAAGCCAAGGCCAAGCTTCTCGCGACCATTCATTGCCGACTCCGAACGGCGAATCGAGCTGTTTTTTTCTAACAAATGGTATTCTTTGGGGTTTCATTCCCCGACAAGAGGTGGTGCAGCGAAAAATATTCGGTGATCATGGCTGGGGCTTGAACCCACGCGGCTCGCTTAACCGTCCAACGCACTAACCATTGAGCCAGGGCGACTACGGTAGGTACACTGTAAAAATTGCAGCGGGAAAATAGGGAAGAGAAAACGCATCGTCACTTCCTCGCAATGCCGATTCCGTAAACCGAAAGACAAGCACTGAGCCGCCTGAGTTATCTTCTAATCGACTTAGCCGCATTAAGATCGATAGGAGTGATTCCTGCAACGTATTGGATGTTCAAACCTTTTGAGGTGCAAAAATTGATTCGAATCATTGCCTAATTGTTACAAAGGAAAGAATGTTAATATTCAAGCATGTCACGGTCAGAATCAATTTGCGAGGAAGTTCAACGTCGAAAGGCTGTAATCGTAACGACCACAAGAGAAAGCACTTGCCTATCGATTTTCCCTAGAGCTCAAGACAAGTCGCCCACCAGCAACAACGACCGCAAGAAACCGTGGCGTCCCGCGACATTCCGTATCTCCCACCAGCAGTGCTTTTATATATGCTGACTCCAGTTTTAGTTTGGCTGGAGCTAGTGACTGCCAAATTTAAGGATTCACCGCGAAATCCAGCCTCAACTAGAACATACATATAGCATACATATTAGCCCCACAGGAAATAGTCTAACGGCGTCAAATCGCACGACCGAGGCGGCCAAGCGACTGGACCATTTCGTGAGATAACACGTTCTCCAAACTTGGTTTCCAATAAATTGATTGTGACATTCGCTGTGTGGCTTGTGGCGCCGTCCTGTTGGAACCACATGTCCTCCAAGGCCATATCATCCAATTGGGGCCAAAAATATTCGGTTATCATTGAACGGTAGCGGTCCCCATTCACAGTAACGTGCCGGTCTTGATCATCACGGAAGAAGTACGGCCCAATGACGACGCCGGCCCATAAACCACACCAAACCGTAATTTTTTCGGGATGCAATGATGACTCATGGAGTACGTGTGGATTGCTGCCTCACCAATACCGCATATTTTGTTTATTGACGAAGCCATCCAGCCAGAAATGAGCCTCATCGCTGAAGATGATTTTTCGATGAAAATCCGAATCATTTTCAAGTTATTGCTCAGCCCAATTCACGAACATACGACGCTTCTGGTGGTCAAGCGGCTTCAGTTCTTGCGTCAATTTAATCTTGTAAGGATGTAGGCCAAGATCTTTTCGCAAAATTCGCCACAACGACGTCACAGAGATGGCCAACGCTTGAGAACGACGTGTGAGAGACACATCTGGGCTTTCTGCAACTGAAGCCGCAGCGGCAGCAATATTCTCGACACTACGGGCACTTCTTTGTCTCACTGGGACGGGAACATTTTGTACTGTGCCTGTGGATTCAAATTTTTCCACTAGACGCTCAATTGTTGATCTGCTAGGACGATTATGACGACCATAAATTGGACGTAGCGCTCTTAACGTTGAGGCCACTGACTCCGAATTTCGGTAGTAAATTTTAATAATTTCGACTCGTTGTTGGCTCGTATATCTTTCCATCATGAAATGGCAAACCTTACTGAAGAGAAATGTCAAAAAACCGCAAGAAAAATATGGTCCCTGTCGCTCTACTTTTGTAGCGTCCCTATT
Source organism: Matsumyia berberina (assembly GCA_917880715.2). Lineage (NCBI taxonomy): Eukaryota > Metazoa > Arthropoda > Insecta > Diptera > Syrphidae > Matsumyia > Matsumyia berberina. The sequence continues at coordinate 96,341,378 of OU862870.1, forward strand.
GCAAAACCCTTTATTTATTTTTTTACAGATATGAAGGTGTTTACTGCTGTCTTGCGTTTATTAATTTTTTTATTGGCAATACATATCGCTCATTTACTTGAAGACTCATAACTCAAAATGCGTTTAAAGTTTTCAATTGACTACCACCTTGATTGCTACCAATATGAAGATATATTTACAGAGTACTTGAGGTAGTAGTGTCCCTAACAAGCTTGTCGGGCTTGGAGTGTCCTTGTTAGTATTGCCTTATTTTCAAAAGGCCGTCGATTGCAGCTCTACACACTCAAATGAATCGAAAAGGCACTAGTAACTTTTGAATAGCTGAGAAAAGCATGACATTAACTAATAATTCTTTACACATGTATGTATGTGCATAATGTTTGTATGTAGAAAGCAAATATGTGTAAGTGTGATGTCCTCGTATTTAACTTCTCTTTTAATATCTTTTTGTGCAAGATAACAATGGAGAATGCACACTGCTCCATCAAGGTCGGTCAGGACCTCACCGAGACCTTAGATGTAAAAAAAGATTAGACAAGGCGACTCGCTGTCATGCGACTTCCTCAACATCGTTCTTGAAAGAGTTGTGCAAAACTCACGCGCCAACACCAGAGGCACAATCTTTCAAAAGCCCGTCCAATTACTTGCATACGCCGACGATATTGACATAATCGGAAGAATGCAGCATGATGTCACAGGCGCGTTCGTGAGTATTGAGACGGAGGCAGCAAATATGAGTTTAGCGGTCAATGAGGACAAGACAAAGTATATGCTGTCAACAAGAAAGGACACCCTACACCGACGTCTTGAACAGAACGTCACAGACAGTTATTACTTTGAGGTAGTTAAGGACTGTTTACCTAGGCTTCGCTATAAATTCAGACACCAGCACTGAGATCAAACGAAGAATAACTCTTGCTAATCGCTGTTTTTTTTTGGGCTAAGATGGCAATTGAGTAGCAAAGCCCTATCTTGAACGACTAAAGTGGGCCTGTATAAAACCTTAAACGTCCCAGTCCTGCTCTACGGCGCAGAGGCATGGACTCTGTCAAAAGCGGATGAAGTTGCTTGTGGCTGTTTCGAGTGCAAAATTCTTCGGGTGCTTTTTGGTCCCGTCTGCATAGACGGGGAGTGGAGGAGGAGATACAACGACGAACTATACGGGCTGTACAGCGATATCGACTTAGCCAAAAGAGTGAAGGTCCAAAGACTGAGGTGGCTGGGTCATGTAGAGCGGATATCCTCGAATCAGCACCCGAGGGACAGCTCAGTAGAGGAAGACCGCGACTCAGGTGCCGAACGTGGCTGGAGACGCTTATTGGTTAAGGCCCAGATCCCCCCGGGACAGTAAAGCCACCTTAAGTAAGTTTTAATATCTAAAATTAAATTTTCGAAACCATCAGGCAACAGAGCGAAACAGCTTAAACAATTTGGTAGCAACAATTTGAAGAACAGAAACATTTTTAATAGTAAAAAAATTAATACTTTACCCAGCTTAGTTTTGTTTCCCTCACTCTCCACTAGGATTATCATTTTTTTGACTAATCTCTAGGTCTCAAGTCATCTTAAGTCAGTTTTATAAAATCTCCCGATTTTTCCAATACTCTATACGTATTTTGATTTGAATATTTATTATCGGTTTAAAAAAACAAAAACTGCAAAAAATTAAAATTCATGTTTTTCTAATTTTTCAAAAAAGTCCTTTACAATGAAGTTGAATTAAGTGAACTTTGTTTTCTTACTATAAAATAATTAGGTTTTTTTCTACCAAATAAATACCGCAAGAAGAAGGCACCGTTGTTGCTACATTCGCGGACGATACGGCTATTCTGGCAACAGAAAATTCAGTCGAGTCAGCAACTGTGAAGCTTCAACGAGCTTTGGATACAATTTGCGAGTGGACAAAGGTTTGGCGCATTGTTCTCAACGAAACCAAATCTAAGCATGTTAACTTTACTAACAAGAAAATAAACAACTTACCCGTTTTCATTAACTCGGTACAAATACCGTATGCAAACGAAGCAAAATATCTAGGAATGACACTAGATGCGACACTCAAATGGAAGTCGCACGTTAAAAAGAAACGCGACGAGCTCGAAATTAGATTTAGAGAAATGTATTGGCTGCTTGGAAGATATTCCAAATTAAGCATGTATAACAAATTGCTCTTATATAAGCAAGTCTTAAAACATGTATGGACGTATGGTATACAACTTTGGGGTTGTACCAAAACCAGCAATAGAAATATTTTACAAACCTTTCAAAATAAGGTGCTCAGAACAATCGTTAATGCGCCGTGGTACATTAGAAACGACGATATCCATAGAGACCTCGGTCTAGCTACCGTCGAAGATGAAATAACAAATTTTGCACGCAAACTCCGTGTTCGCCTTCATGGACATTGTAATAACGCCGTACTCCAAATTCTGGACGTGACAAACCTTGTGCGCCGACTACAAAGAACGAAACCGTTCGATTTAGTGCAATAAGGAATAGCCGCTTATAATGTCGGTATTAGTAGGTGCTTTTATTGGAAAGCTACCTACACAACGCGAATTTTTATTGTCGAAAGTTAAACTACTTGATAAGGCTTTTTTGTACTTAGTCGTAGTCAACACGAAAAGGGGAGGTGTTTTTAGTGAGTAAGAATCTCACACTACCATGGGAACGTGCTCATGGTGTCTCATGAAAGGTTTTCACCTACCCTCGTAAAAAAAAAAGAAGAAAAATAAACTTTTGAAAATGCTTGGTTTGTTTTATAAAGTTATATTTATTTTTCGATAACAAACCTTATTTTGTTACATTAAATTAAAACGAAAATACGAAAATAAATTTGTAAATTTATAGGCAACAGTTGTTAGGTTGGGGAAATACAGTAGCTCTGGTCGAGTTGGAAGGGCAATACGTTATTCAATAAAGAGATTGCAAAGGCAACGGACGCGTTTTTAATTTAAGCTAAGAAAAGCGGGCTAAGTTTGAAGCGATTAACAGAGACAACCTGCGCTAAGAGCTTAGAGCCAAAGGGTTGGAGTCATCCGGCCTGAAAGATGGCCTAGTCGAACGGCATTTGCGAAACAAATAAACGCCAAGTCGTCAACGAGTGTGTTGAGCGTAGCGAGGCAGAGTGGTGGTAAACCAGGGGAAAATAGAGGTAAGAAAAGACGGCGCTTTGGTGAACGGATTGGGTCACCTTCAGCGGTGACTAGTCGAAAGGGGAAGCTCTGAACAATGAATACAGAAGTGCTGTTGCTCCGAGGAGAACTCCAAAAACTGTATTTCACTTCATTTTTCATTTAATTTGTTTATACAATAGCAATATTAAGATATTTAATTATTTTTAAATGTTTAAAGCGAAATAAATTATTTTTACATTTTAATTCGATTGGTAAAATAAATAAATAGCTGGCGCGATAGTTCGGAACGAGACAAGGCCTAGATTCTCGCAGCCATTCATGTTGTGCGTGTTACGTTCATTACACGAATGGAAGGGACCTTCAATTTATTGTCGACTCCGAACGGCGAATAGAGAAGCTCTCTCATGATAGATTATACTCCCGGAGGCTTGTCATTCCCCGACGAGAGGTGGTGCCGCGATAAATTTTCGGTGTTCCTGGCTGGGGCTTGAACCTACGTTGGTCGGCATTTGGTAGTTCATTAAACATCTTTATATCAACATATTTTGCGTAGATTGAATTCTAAATAGCGGAAGCCTTATATCGAATCTGTTTCTTACATTATAATAACGGACATCCCTATTATACCTACGTCAATTTTTTACACAAGTAACTTGTCAACAACCCATTTCTCATTTTAAAGATAAAAATCAACACATTCATTATACGTATAGTTCTTTGATTCACACTTAACAATCTTAGTACATTTAACATAAGTAACAATCGACGCTCGCCAGTTGCATCTCAAAATTATTCTCATCGCTTTATTCTGTTACTTTTGCATAGATAACAGACAAACAATACTCAAAGTGGGATTTAAAACATATAATACATTAATCGCACAGGTCATTGACATCCTTCTCTTAATCTAAAAAAAAATATGTTTGCTTATTTTTTTAGATAATGTAGTTGGTAATGTTTTTTGAACTTAAATTTTTTATCTATCACAATTCCCAAATATTTGATTTCATCAACTATGAACATCCACCTTCACATTATTTATTAAAACTATGATCTGGGAACCTCCGTTCATAAACATGCATTTAGTCCCTATGTTCAAACTTAGCTTATTACTTTTAAACCACTCACTAAGGTTATTTAAATTAATGTTAATTTTTTCAATACACTCCTTAATATTTAGACAGGAAATGTACAAAAGGCACCTTTTACCAATCATTTTCGGTCGATTACTTGTTCCGAGCGCAACTTATACGCATCACTTAGCAGCTCGTCAATATTAAAGTCCGCCATGATAACTAACTATTTTTCATGAAGGCTCAAACGTTCCATATATTCTTTAAAAAACTCAGCAAAGTTGGCCGTCTAGGAACTTGGCAACCTTTACAATCCGACTAGTATAAAGGATTGTGCGTCCAGGGCTAACTTTATCGTGAGCCACCACCAGTCCAAATTTACTGCTACTTTTTCTAACATATTCACTTCCACAACTGTTTAATATAGATTACTAGTGGCCCGCCCCGACTTCGTACGGGTACAATTAAGTTATTTGATTATTGTTTTTTGGTATGTTTCGCTCTATTATAGCCTTATTTTAATAAATAAACATTTAATAACATAAAATATCATATCGCCCTGAGCCTAGACAGGGGACGTCTACCTGATGACACGGATTCCATGGCTCGTCTTGGAACCCAAGTTGGGGCATGCGCTTAAGGTGCCCAAGCCATTGAAGTATGGAGCGTTCTGTTCGAAAAGGTAGTTGCTCGACACTGAATTCCTTGTATATTCTGATGTTCTTAACTCGATAGAACGAACGAATACCTCGAAAAAAACTTATTTCGGCAGCATATTTTTTCGGTCATTACCCATTATCCCACAGGATAACTCAGTACTGCTCCCTCCATCACTCGTGAATATGACATCGAAATACTTAAACTTTTGAACTTTGAGACATTATCATTACTTCTGATTTGTTCACATTTACCCAGCTTCAAAATAGACGACTACGAAGTCATCAAGCGGTCGCTGAAGTTCGATCCAGATGGTTCGAAGTAAGTCATCAGCGAAAAGCAGATGGCTTATCCTTAAGTCTCACAATACGAACCGTTCCTCGCCACTGTTCCGCTGTACCATCCAATCCATTTATAGAATGAAAAGGAGAGGTGACAAAAAGCAACCCTGGTAAAGGCCAACGCTCGCATGGAAGGATATTTATGTAACGACATTCACCCGAACACATCTCCTGTATAAATCGAATGGCCTTTAAGTGAGAACCGTCAATCCCATACTCCTGCAGTACACTCCAGAGTTTACTTCGAGAGACTAGATTATTACACCCATGGCGCACTCCCAAGTCTTCTACCGTTCTTAGAATGAAGAGCGCTTTGGGTGTGCTTCTACCTGGTCGAAAGCCGCACTGCTCATCGGCCAAGTTGGATCCGACCACAGTTCTGGCAGGCGCTTCCAACACCTTATAAATAGAGCAACCACTCTTATCCCACTTTTCTTAAAAAGAGCACAATCACCGTGTTTTGATTGTCGCTAGTTATTTTACTGCATTTCCATGCTACTCTAATGAGAGATCCATTTGACTCCCTCTTCCCCCAAGGGCTTGTGCATTTCTGGCGAGATTTTATAAACATCAGCACATTTTATCGCCAAAGTCACCTACTCTACATTGGGACTATTCTCAGCCCCACTCAGTCTGGCATCCAATCCCTGTTCGGCATTAAGCAGCTTCAAAAAGTGCTCAGCACATCTGCGTAACATATCCAACTCATCAAAAAAACACTAAACCACCTTTGAGTTTGACTCCTTCAATGATATTAAACTTCCTTCTTTGCAAATCTGTGACTTCGGTTCAATGTCAAAAGCATTCTTTGCCTAAATCCTCATCTACGCAACTGAAAGTTTCCCTTCTCCGTTCCGGGTCTACGTGCGCAAATATGCCGCACCGATCGTTATCACATTACGCATTCTTCCTCAGCTATGGAACCAATCCATAATGTATTTCCACAAAACCAAAGATACGAACAAAGAAAAATGAAAATAAAACTACCCCTGTACAACTGGACAAAACAAAAACGACATACGATCACGAACCGATGTGCTACCCACTGCTGCATGGCTGTTGGCTGCGGTCTTCACTGATGGAAAATTGTTGGCGATGATTTCATGAATTGCTTTGAGCATAGCTCAGCTTCAGGATAACGCAGAAGGATGATTTATAGCTCAAATTAAACTTAGAGGAATTTATTAAAAACATATTCTTCTGTTTTTAAATCCAATCAGTCATTGTTGAGTTGGAGCAGTGTTAAAATAATTGTATAACATAAAATTTGGGCTTAATCCAATTTCTGCCACTTAAACTTCGAATGCTCAGCTCCTATTAGTAACAGAGCATTTTTATTACATTTTATCCTTCCCCGAGAAATGCAAATCATAACAATGAAAACCGCATACAAATCCGTTCAGTGGTTCTCGAGATTAGCCCGTGCTCATTGTAGTGATGCTCATTGTGGAAATACAATTCTCATTGGTAATGTTTAGTGCTTTCCCATACAAAATTCCCATACAAAACGCAAATTTAGATTTTTTCGATTTTCCGGCTTTTCCTTTGGGTTTTTCCGAATTTTCTTTTTTCTTAAACCACCCCTGAAATAAAACGAACAAAACAAAAAAAGAATCATCCAAATCGGCCAAGCCCTTCCTCGAGTTTAAGCGGGACTAACGCACAGCAATTGATTTTTATATATAGAAAAAAAAATAGATAGAAGATTACACTTGTCGTATGAAGTAGAGTCGCATCCAATTTAATTTTGTTGTCATCAATTTTTGAAGTCAAGTGGAGCTCTGAACGCATATTAAACCAAATTCTTCTGATTGAACAATATATTCTATTTCATCAAAAAAATTTAACGGGCCAAGTCCGTTAATATTTAACCACTTGCATGATTGTAGTAAGCTTTTGCTAATCGATTTGCAATTTAATACCGGGCAGTCCGGGCTTTTTATATTGTGGTTAACAATTTGACATCCACAGCACTCAAATTAAGAGTATCTTTGGCTCTTATACAACTAATGCATTTCACAAAATTACTCTGACAGTCCTTTTAGTCATGGTGCCCAGCAAACTTTACACATACTACAGTTTCCTTGCACATGCTTGCAGTGTGATGAATATCCAAAAAAATTTACAACTTCGGATTGGATGTTTAGTTTCTTTACCTTCATCAGATCATCACAGGCCCTAACATCCATCTCAATGATGGCCTTAAAAAACTGCAGGGGAAATTGAACAAACGCGAAAGCCGCGTCGGCAACAGACAGCAAGCAGACGCTGAATGAGAGAATTGAGAAAGCAGATACATAAAATGATCCCAGACTTCAACTGCAAGAACTTTTCGTGTATGCCATCTACCGCTTGGAGGCGAAAGTTGACAGACATTCCGTGTTGACAGCACATTCTACGTGCGGGAGAAATGCCATATGTTTATTGCGGCTACCTTGCGACTTGCAAGGGCTCCATGCCTCACCTTTGAGTCACCAGATGTATTCTTCTTTGGCCTATGCAATGAATTCACATAGACGGACGAAGAGGCGGACCTCCACAACACTCCGGGAGTAAGAAGGCGGAGAGGAAATTGTCCAGGACATGGCCGATACCCGGTTAAAGGAGCCATCACTTTTTGGTTTAAACATGTACGTCGTTGGTTGGCTACAATGCAGTGGCAATCCACACGACAGCGGATTCTGACGTTGTGTCATGATGACGTAGGACATACGACGAAGGAGAAGACGTTAGCTCTAGTAAAGGGGACGTTTTGGTTCCTAAGATTGCGAGAGAACATCAAGGCGTACGTGGACTGTGCAGTGCGCATATTCGAAAAGGAAGGGTGGGATGGAAGGGGATGGGAGAGTTATACAACACAGAACGGATCCCTTTGCCGTTCGACACGATTCATTGCAGTCTTCTCGGACCTTTCACACCGGGAGAAAGAGCGACCAGGTTCTCACTTTAGTAAACAGCTTCATAAAGTACGTTGTCCTAAGCCCAGTGAAATCAGCGAACACGAAGGAAGTATTGTCCGGTTTGAACAAGGTTGCAGAATTCTTGGGACCGCATTCAAGGCGAAGGGATTCGAGCAGTACTACGAGGACCATGCAGTCCAACACATCAAAACTACGGTACGTATCTCTTGTAAAAAATGATTGGCCAGCCTGGTTGAAAATAATTCTCTTCATGTATACTCCGAGGGACATGCTAGGTAACAAACTGCTCTTTGTTTGGGGAGAGTTGCGACTCCAAGGGCTCAAGAGAGAGTGTTGCAGAACATTCAGTAAATACAACGAGACCAGACGGCATCGGAAGCCAATGCAGTTCAAGGAAGACCTTGTTCTGATCGAAGCTGAAGCAGTGGCAAGAGGTGATTCGAGAAAGCTGCAACCTGCGAATCGAGGGCGGTACATGATCAGCAGAATTGCCAAACGATTGATATGTGGGTGAGGACATCCCAGTTATGCAGGCACACGGGAATGGAGAGTGCCGAGAAATTGAGACCTTGCAGCGAATTGCCAAACGAGTGACTACGAGAAAGAAGACGACGAGGATGACGGCGCTGACAGTGGTGTTTGATCGTGAAGGCACAATTGGGTAGAAGAATGGCTGAATTTAATTCAACAAAAATCGGACGTGTTTTTAATTTAAGCTAATAAAGTACAGTCAAAATCGGTTATAACAACCTTCAAGGGACCGATGAATTTGGTTGTTATAAGCGAAAGGTTGCTATAACCGATATCAGATTAGTTAATGGGGCTCAGCTGGGACCTAAAAATTTGGTCTTTAAAACCGATACGTCGTTATAAGCGATGTCGTTGTAAGCGATTATGGCTGTATTCAGTTTAAAAAAGAATTAAAATCAATGTGACGCCGCCAAGTAAATAAATAAGTAGTTGGCGCGACAGCTCGGGATGAGCCAAGGAAGAGCTTCTCGAAACCATTCACGTTGAGGGTGTTACACTTTTCGCACAAATGGAAGGGACTTACAATTGATTGCCGACTCCGAACGGCGAATTGAGAAGTCCTCAGGGCTCTTAAACTAGTAAGTCCAAACCAGATCGCCCAATGAAACTTAACACCCGAAATATTATAACATAAGCACATAATGCTAACACTTACCACATCTTTTTCAGTAGTTTCAATCTCATAAAACCATACACATTCAGCTGGGCTGTCTTCAATATTGACTTCATTGTTCCACAAGCAAGCACTTATCAACACAATATTTTCTTCGTCCACCGTATTCGAATCACCATGCTGAGTTTGAGCATGACGGAGTAATGCACTTGATGTCATTTTTAATGATTTAAAAAACGTATGCCGGCGAAATACTTTTTGGGCTATAAGGTAAGAACGCTGCGAATAGATTAAGAAAAACAATATTGACTTTAATCTGTCAAATAAGAATCACACGTGCTGAGAGAAACTGCTTTTATTTTCATTCGGATCTTGTTTTAGAAGCACTTATTCCTCTGATGTTTTGGATATTGCACAATTGATCTGATTTTATGATTCAAAGTTTTATTATTTGCTTACGAGATAATTGATGCTAAATTTAAGGAATTGCATTAGAATATTTAATTTCTAATTGGTAGGCAGTAAATTGGAATCCAAAAACACGAAATCTGTTCCGCGCCGCACTGTAAATAACAAATGTCAGCTGCTATCTGTCTTCTGGTATCGGTAATACAGTGCAGTGGTAGAATCCAGTGAAATGTAGAGAAAAACCAAATGTGGCCAACGGGACTACGGTATCTCATCATCAACTCAATCAAATCACAGTGAAATCAACCCGTGAGTGGCTTTGTCAATTGATCAGTTTGATGGTTGACGAGTTGGTTGAAGAAAAATCAGAAGATTTTGAATTTTGGAAGTTGACGGGGAAGTCTTTCAACTCAATTGAACTGTGTGTGGGCAAGTCATTGGTCGCGTTCAATATTCCGGGCAAATGGATTTGTTTGCATATTTACGAGTTTTGATTGGCTGACAGCCTGAAAAAGGACTAAGGGCGTGTTCCATTTCTCAGATATCTGAAATTTCATATGAACGGAGCATAATGATTGGACGAGAGCCTGTCACGTTACAGAAAAACAAGACAACTTTTTTGAGGTCGGCGACTGGATTGTTATACCCTTTTCCCACCGGAACAAAAACTGAGTTTTCGGCATAAATCTCACGAAAACTCTCTGAACTATTCCCATCGAACATAAACGTGTTTTCGCTTGTCATTTTGCCACTAAAGGTGAATTTTTTGTGTTGGCTAAAAACATTGACTTTGATAAGATTTGGTAAATTTCTCATACTAATATATTAAAAAAATTAATTCAGATATTTTCTTCGTACTAATATCCAAATATAAAAATATAAAAGTAAATTTCAACACATCAACGGACTTTAAACAGCTGTTTTTGACAGCTTTTTCTCAGTTGCTCTGCTCAAATTCTCTCACTTGCTCTGCTGAATAAGCTGAAAGTATCAAAGGTGTGTTTGATACTTTCAGAACGAGAAGGTTTCGTGAAGTTTTATTCGGAAACTGCCGAAAACTCGGTTTTATGATGACTGAAAAATGTGATGCAGTTTTCGTGAGTTTTGGCGAAAACTCAGTTTTCGTTCCGGTGGGAAAAGGGTATAAAACTACGACCAGCTCCTGGACAAACTCCGGAAATCGTGTGATCGGCCTGCAAATGAGATTTCTGCAAATTCGCATTTGCGGATGATTTGCAGACATTTGCTTATGTGCAAATTCTGCGCACATCTGCAAATCGTCTGATCGTAGCTTAACTCACATAAGCAGTAGCTTAACGCAGGTAATTCCTACATATCTAAACTCATATGTAAATTTTCAAAAAATAGTTCGTTTTTCCTTATTAAAATATCCAAAGCACTCTTCTATTGCCCCAGTTTTCGAAGCACTTATAAACCAGCTTTTCCTTGATAGGTCGTTCGCTTAGTTCTTCGTTATCCTGGAAGAAGTGCCTTTTAAATGATTTATGTCTTAGATGGCAGGTGCCTGGGCAGTGGCAGAGAAATCTGGTTGTGCCCTCATTAACTTCGTCATCTCCGCAGCCCCTGCAAAAGTCATCCTTACTTACCCTTAACTTTCCATGTGATAGCGCAGACTATTATGACATGTAATTACTTCTACAGGCATGAAAAGGGTTTTCCTGCCCTTCTCTTTTAGAGTATGAGTTCTGGCACCATGGTACTTTGGCCATAGTTTTCTTGTTACTTAACAGGAGTCCAAAGAGCTCCTGGAGACTTTTACTGAGTGATCTGCTTGCTCTATGTCTAGTGCCGATTCTTTCTTTTCATTTCAACTTCTTTCTTATTTTCTGGTATGTCTTTATGTCCATGGACCAAGAATATTTTTACCTCATGCTGTGTGACAGGAGCACTAGCAGTACTTCACAAGCTTCAATTGTATTTCTATAGGAGAAATCGTTTCTAGCGCTGCCTGGCAGTCGATGAAAAAGGTGATATCACCACGTGGTATTACCTTCATTGCAGTCTCATTGGCAGTAATTGGCACTGATAGCAACTCCGCCAGAAAAGCGCTGCTATGGTCCGGGAATCTTACTGATTTAAAGCGGTTAAGTTTGAAACTTGACGGTGCCCTACTGTGCACCCAGATTTGTCGAAACGTTAAAGTTCGCATGTGTCATACTGTCAACCAAAAGTTTAAACATCCTCCGTCAGTTTAATTAGTAGGTCACTAGGTACATAGATGTACGTGCCGTTTAAAAAGAACACAAAAAACCAAAAACCAAAACTCGCGTGACTCCATTGGAGGTTGGCTTTCTGCAGGAAGAGTGAGTGAATATCTCCTTTAATCGCTCATAACGGAATGGTGACCCTGCCCGCGAGTGAGCCGTGTAGAGCTGAGCCCTGCCTGACCAGTTTATCTGCACGCTCGTTTTTTTTATGTCACTGTGTCCGGAAACCCAGAGTGTGAACCAAACGGAGAAGCTGGTTCCGGCACTTTTGCACCAATTTGGAGGATGTGGTAGCTGAGTCAATAGCTTTGATGGCGGCTTGGTTATCTATAGGATAGGAATGTTCGGTTTTGTGCATTGTGTCACACCCGAGTTGCATGCAAATCTCTCGGATTGCCAGTAGTTTCGTCTGGAAGATGATGGCAAAATCCGGCAGGGGATATGGTGTTGATATTTTCAGTGGTTCCGAGTAGACACCGGCATCGACATCGCAGTTCATCTTAGATCCGCCAGCGTACCGCTTCATCTTTTTTTCGCTATGCTCTGGTGGGGAATCTCACGTGGGATTTTTTCCTAAAATTCAGTTTGTTTGTGATGTGGTCGGTTGGAGCCGTAACCGACTACATCACAACGTGTCGTTTGGTAACGAGGCATATTGCTGTGGCCATAGAGCCTTCCAGTCCAGCACCCAGATTTTCTGAATCTGACTGTAAGGGCATCAGTCGGGGCCGACTTCAATGCTACTTGCTGTCCTTTCAAGTCTTTTCAGTTTCGTAACATACCAGTGACCCGTAGAATAGGACGCACATGCCTGTGTAAATCCACGAAGTTATCTTTGGTTGAAATCTCCACTTCTTTCCAAATGTTTTGCTACAAACATAGTACACTGTGTTCTGTATTCTATGTTTTGCTTCAAGTTAAATTTTGGGTCAAGCAAAATACCCAGATACCTAACCTAGCGCTGGGGTATAGAGTGAGTGGTTGACCATTAAGATGAGGAAGGGTGAAGTCAGCTATTTTGGTTTTGGTAATAAATCTCTTCAATTTTGCTAGAGCTTACCCCAAGGCCATAACTTGCGGACCAGGTGTTTATCTTAGTTAAAACAGCCTTCACTTAACACAAAGTGAAGCATTTGTGTTCTTCACTTCAAGAATCCATGGATTCAAAGAGCAGGCTGCATAGGGATAACAGGATCGATGAGATCAACAACCACAGCGACACTTGAAACAATGCTGAACCTACTTCCAGTGAACATCCACTGTGGTAGCAGGGCGGCAAAAACGGCACTCAGACTAAGGGAAGCAGGTCGCTAGACAAATAGCACCTATGAACGCGCCTCCGTTCTAACCCGATGAAGTACCACTGAGGAGAACATAGACACCGACTACATCATTCTAACCTCAGACTTCGATAGGAAATTTGATATACAAATATCAAGAAGAGAGGACTGGAATTATGGTATAGTATGCACCGAAAAAGAGCTGGCGTTCTACACCGACGGATTCAAAATGGACGCTGGTACTAGTGCCGGTATCTTCTGTGAATCCAGAGGGGTAAACCAATCCTTCAAAATTCGAGACGAATGAAACGTTTTTCAAGCCGAGATAACTCCCATTTTACAGGCCACGAAGCTAATAAAAAATGACAACATTGTCAGAGAAAACATTAGTATCTAGGTTGACAGATAAAAAAATCATTTTTTTTTTTTAAATTTTTCGAATGTATACGTATCTAAGAATATTGCATAAAATTTTTATGAAGATCCGACCAGTATCGAGTATCATGGCTAAAGGTACAGATTGGAATCCGAATAGAAGAAGCAAAAAACTTTAAACGCGTTTTTCTCAAAAGAACGTTTTTCTGGACGTCCTAACGATTTCTCCGGAACCCATGGGCCGATCCTTCTGAAATTGTAACCACATCTTCTACACAAAAGTACTGACAAAATGGACTATTATCATGTTAAAATTTTAATATTAACTATATTTTTTTTACAAAAAAACAGTGAAAAAAAAAACACTTTTTTCAATGTTTTTGGTTTTTGTTAAGTGAAATTAACAAAATTTATTAAAAATAAATATCCATAGTTGATTCCGTAGCCATTGTCATACCAAATCTAAAACACTTCGGTTTTTCAGTTTCCGATAAGCCGTTGCCGAGATGTCGTCGGGGAGCTGACCTGCCTCCAAATTATGGCGTTACGTTCAACTACGGATTTTGCAGAAAAAATTTTAAAAATATGAATAAAAAAAAATTTGTTTGGTATTTTAAGACTTGATTTATCATACCTAACGATTTTTTTATCCATATCTTCCATAGCTTGTTCAAAAAAAAATCCCAAAATTAGCCTATTTTTTTAGCCTACGAACTAGACTACACCCTTAAGTCTCTGCAGTCAGCATCGACAAAATTGAAGCTCGTAAAGCCCTGCAGACAAAATCTCAACGATATATCAACGACCAACAAGGTGACCCTATGCTGGGTACCGGTCACAGGGATATGTCAGGTAATGAGAGGGCGGATGAACCTGCCAGGAGGGGTGCAGAACTAGATCCTGCATATACCCTTTCGGTCACGAAGACACCCATTAGCACTCTTTACGGGGATATAGATGAGGAAACCATGATTAGGGCTAATACGCAGTGGTGTCACATGAACACATGTGCAATAGCCAGATCACTATGGCCAGCCTTCGATAAGAAGAATTCCAAAAATCTCGTACAACTTAGTCGAAGGGAAATACGAATCGTCTCTGGTGTCCTCACAGGACACTGCGGAATAGGAATCCATGCGGAGCGTCTTGAATTGCCCTACAACGACTATTGCAGAAGCTGCAGGGACAAAGAGGAAATAAAATCCGTCCAGCACCTGCTATGCGAATGTACCGCACTGGCCACTAGAAGATTGCGTACTCTTGGTAGTAGCTTCTTCCATGAGCCCGAGGACCTTTATATCGCTGATTTTAGGAAACTCCTGATTAGCTTTGGTTTGACTCCCATGAGTATACTTTTTATGGGTACGATGGACCCGATTGAGGTCTAAATAAGTCTTTAGGACACCCCATCACCACGTCATTCGCATACGCGATCAACTTGACGTTCTCTCTGTCTGGTCTCACAAAAATTTTGTTCATGACCATTAGCCAGAGTAGAGAAGAAATAACTCTATGGGCGAATTTCGTTAAGTGACTGTTACCTTCTTCTATAGAGCTATTGTCAGCTTATTTAAAGAAAATGTTTGAAAGCTTTTTGTAAATGGATCCAATACATTGGGATGATCAATCTCATTGTGAAAATAAACTTCAAACGTTGATACACGTTTCGTTCAATAGTGAAGGACGCCTTGGGATTAAAAATTAAATGCAGCATGTGTTAATATATTCCGATTTGCATGAAATTTTCTTTTTACTCGTTTTTAAGAGAGAGGAACAAAAAAAAACGGTGCTCGAAAAAAATTATTAACTTTTTTTCCTTCATACAAATAACGACCACCCTTATACATATAATAGGACAGACAAATGTAGAACGGCGGAGAACTGGATGCTCCCGAAGTTGGAGGAAATAAGGCAACAAAAGCTCTAGACACTCATAAAGGATTAAATGTTAAGCAACGTAAGTGCATATGTACATATAAGACTTTAACACTGCCCAGACTGGTAAAGAGTCAAGAGAATCAAACACGGCATTGTCCACGTCCTTTGAACAAAAATTATACGTTGGTGTTGAATCTTTCTTTTCCACAAACGGACTATTGTATAACTATGTATTTCCTATATTCACTATTACTGAACACCCATCCCCAACTTTATAACATTCTTTTTGCATTCTTAAAAAAAGGAGTGTTAAACTCATAAATAATTAACTTATATTTCATACACATAAGTTCATAACTCTCTTGTACCCCTGAAAGTTTAGCTAGTAAAGTGCTGTAGGCTGGCGACAGTCATAATAGTATACTGACTTACGTAACCGGCATGCAATTGTTATACTATTTAACCCTACTAAAAACTTACTTCAGGAAATGTTAACAATTAAAAATGCATCTGGTGTAAAATTCATTAACAAAAGATTCTCCTTAAACCATAAAGTGAGCTCTTGCAAAGACCACAAAAAACCACCTTACAGGGCGGATACTTTTAATTAGTTACATGCAACGTACTATGCAGTTCGCGAGGTACGTTAGTGGAATTATAGAAAAAGAATGAATGGATCCCGGAAAAAAATATAGTGAATGCTAACGATGATTCGCTTTACTCTGACACAACGTCCTCTCCGGCAGTCAACGACTTTTCAATTTCCAGAGGAAAATAATTCAGCGAACAATTTGCAGTCCTCGTGCGGAGAGCAGCAAATTGTATTAATTAATAATGCACTAATTAAACAAAAGAATGACATCAGGAAGCCAATCTCAAAGGGTTCGTCAACAGTAAGCATAATTCATGAGTGAGTCTGGATTCAGGATATACTTTCTGCGGGTATTGAACCTTAAATTCATTATGTGTGCACACGTATCTGCATTCAATGCGTGTATGGATATGTTTCTATCTCAAGACGAAAACACATTGTGCATCGGACTTCCAATAATTGTTTTATAGCGTATAATTTAAATTGGGTCATCTATGGTATACGTAAATGGTTTTAATATTGAAAAACAATTCAGTTAAAATCTGAGGTGGATATTCTTAAGAATGGAGTAAACATATCTACCTGCTACCTGCTCATAGCCTAAGTCCGCCCTGAGGGTATTTGTATTTATAGTATAAAGGATATTGATGTGATAAGTAATGTCTCTGGCGCGATTGCGAGTATTGAGACAGAAGCGACGAAGATGGGATTAGCGGCCAATGAGGGCAAAACAAAATATATGCTGTCATCAAGAAGGGACACCCAACATCGGCGTATCGGACAGAATGTCATAGTGGGGAGCTATAACTTCTAGGTAGTAAGGGACTTCGTACACCCCGGCTCCGCTATCACATCCGACAACAATCCCAGAGCGAAATCAAGCGAAGAATAACTCTTGTCAATCGCTGCTTCTTCATGCTAAGAAGCCAATTGAGTAGTAAGGCCCTACCCCGAAAAACTAAAGAGACTCTGTATAAGACCTTGATCATCCCAGTCCTGCTTTATGGCGCTGAAGCATGGACTTTATCGAAAGCGGATGAAGATATCCTTGGTTGCTTCGACAGAACAATTCTTTGTCTCGTTTGTGTTGTCGGGCTCTGGAGGAGAAGATTCTCCTTGATAGTTAAGAATATACGAATCTATCGGGTGAGATGGGGGGCATGTAGAGCGAAGGGAGATAAAAGCTTCGGCTCGCAGAGTGAAAATTAGAAGAGAAAGAAAAAGGTATCAGTAAAAATTATTCCATTAAACGTCAATGACCAAATAAAATAAATACAAATTAAAAAACACTCAAGGCAGCCTTAAGATATGATAGGTAGTAGGAACATATGTTTAGTCTACACTTGAGAATATCCACCTCAGATTTTAACTGAATTGTTTTTTCGATATAAAAACCATTTACATATATCATTTACATATATGACAGCTGGCTGTCAACTGAGAGCTTACAGTCGCACAAGTGTCTACTATGCAAGACCAAGGATAGTTCGTCTCCCTCATTCCCAACCCCCCCCCCCCTTGCCAAACATCTGCCCCCCACCCCTCCTTTATCTCACTGAGCCGGAATAATACGGACCGTGTCGAGGATCGGCCAGGCTAGGAGCCCGGTCTAAAAAATAGTCCAGTCAACACAAAAACATGCCATTCTGCTGCTTGTTCTAATAACGCTGCTAACCCGAAAGGTGATGCTCGTCCTAACGACACAACAAAGGATAAGTCCGTGATTGCAAATAAAACTGCCTTTAAAAAGCACAGATTCCTCGATGAGCTCACCAACGTCTCAAAGAAGTTAGGATTGCGACGAAGTCTTTTTCTGAGGCGGTAAAGGCTGTCTCGTCTCGTGGTTGCGGTACTGGACATGTCCGGTGTTGATGGGAAGATCATCTACGACAAGTGGCGTCTCATTGAAGGTGAGCTCATCAATGTGAACCATAGACGGGACACAATCCCCTCCGTTCTACAATGATGTCGGCTGCCACAACAGGTTCATAAGACTTGTCGCTTCATAGGACGAAAATTTGTTCGACTTTATCGAGCCTGACATTGGTAGTCTTGGTTGGGTTCAGGCTGGAAGTCTTTGAGGAGGATTCGACGCCTCATCGGCCGAAAGCAAGGTCCTAGGCTCCACCCGAGCCCTCTTACCCAGAGGTCATTGTATACTAGAACCCAGACCTGTCGGTCAAAGACTGAAGGATCGTGGCAGATATTTGTATATTCAGAACCGAAGAGACTCCCAACACCAAGGAGCACAGCAAGAACCAGTCAATCGCACTCTCTCTGACGGCTTGTTCACCTTGGAGTTAAGAAGGTAGAGTTGAAGCTGTTCAAGAAGGAAAATACCACCTCTTCCTCAACGGATCGCCGATAGAACGATCCAACTTTTTTGGCACCTTCTCACGAGACTATCCTAACTACTGCATCTCCTCCACTAAAAGAGGGTTCATCTTCAGATCACCCAAATGCCACTATTGTGGAGATCTCTGCACTGTCTTGCCATGAAGCTCAAAATAGTGCAGATTAATCTCTATCTCTCAAAATAAGCATCCACATTCGCCTCACCGAGCCCGTCGATTTAGTATGTAGTAACCTAGTAGTCTGTTATAGTGGTTATAGTGGAAATAGTCCCACTTTAATCATTAAAAACCACCAAGAAGTTCTGGACATAACCCTTGTCCCACAGAACGTTTACCACGCAATCTTAAGCTGCCAAGTATCCAATGAACCGTCTTTTTCTGACCATCGATACTTACAGTTCAGTCTAAATAATCACCGTCACTCCCCTAATCTCTCGTATCGCAGCCAATGGAATACCAACTGGACACACTATAACCACATTGTCTCTGCAAAACTAGCCAACTACGACAGTGATCTGCCTAGCACTCAGTCAGAGATAGACACGCTAAACAACGTACTCACCTCTACTCTAAATGAAGCGTTCATCATATTTAGGGAAGAAAAGTAAACGTTCTTGCTGGTGGAACGCGGAACTCCAAACTCTTTAATGGTAGAGCAGGAAAGAGTTCAACATGGCCTAACGTACACGGCTCGACACCGACTGACGGACCTACAAAGCCACCCTGATGCTTTATAGGAAAGAGGTCAGAAAATCGCAACGTACATCTTGGCGCAACTAAAGATTGACAATACGGCAAAATCTTCTAGACCAGTGTCCCAAGTGTCCTTATGCACCCAGATAGTACCTGGGTAGACTCAGATGAGAAATCTCTGAATATGCTAATGGATACGCACTTCCTCAGCTGTACGCCCGCCACTACCAATCTATCTGCTCTGGGCAGCTGCGCACAACCACACACTTCAGCTAATCCGATCAGCGTTCTAGATGACACACACGTTCTAACTAGGAACCTGAATGGCTGTCTAGCTTTTGGTACAACACCCAGTATCTGGATTGAGATGAAAGTAATTTGTATACCCAAAGCAGGTAAGGTCCCACCATTTCCTGAAACTGTTTACAGACATACAATAATTTTGCAACAAATTATAGCCTGCAATAAAATTTACATGTGTAAACGGCGGAAAAAACAGTTTACTGCAAACAAAAACATGCAAAAATTTGTAACAATCATTTTTCAAAAACTAATTAAAAATACGAAACATTTTCTGAAAGTGCACACTCCGAAGTGGCTTTCGCTATGAGTAATTACTTATACATATGTAGGTAAAATAGCCTCTATTCCTGTGGACTCACATGCAACGCAACCTTCGTATTAGACACATTCAAAGTTGCTTTCGTTCAGCTTTCCAGGACTTATTAAACTTCAAAGTCATGCTTAGATTCTCGTAAGCAATTAATTACCCTCGGGTGGCCTACCATAGCACTAGAGATGCGCTGAGAACTTCCCCTACAGCTCCACTTAGTGCCAGATATTTATGGTATGCAGCAGGCCACTAACGCCACTCTAAGACTGAGAATATCTCGTCAATGGTCTGAGAAACATGTGAGACATGCCAGAATCCTATCTAATCACCGCAGCTTTTATTGAATCTACGAAGAATAACTCTTGCCAATCGCTGTTTCTTTGGGCTAAGAAGGCAATTGAGTAGCAAAGCCCTTTCTCGAACAAGTAAGGTGACCCTGTATATGAACTTAATCGTCCCAGTCCTGCTCTACGGCGCAGAGGCATGGTCTTTGTCTAAAGCGGATGAGGTTGCTCTTGGCTGTTTCGAGAGGAAAATTCTTCGGATGATTTTTGGTCCCATCTGCATAGACGGGGAGTAGAGGAGGAGATACAACGACGAGCTGTACGGGCTATACAGCGACATCGACTAAGCCAGAAGAGCGAAGGTCCAACGACTGAGGTGGCTCGGTCACGTAGAGCGGATATCTTCGAATCCACACCCGAGGGACGGCGCAGTATAGGAAGACCGCGACTCAGATGACGCACGCAAGTAGAAGGGGACCTCAACCAACTTGGCGTGCGAAACTGGAGACAGCTGGCTAAAGATCGAGATCGCTGGCGACGTTTGTTGGTTGAGGCCCAGGTCCACCCCGGACTGTAGCGCCACCTTAAGTAAGTAAGTATGGGCTATGAACACAACATACTGGACAAAATAATGTATCTGTATCTTAACGGACGGCTCTAATACAGCCGAAGCTGTTTTCAGAAGGTCTGGACATCCACCACTCCTTCAATCTACCTAATAACTGTAGCGTCTTTCAAGACGAATCAAGCCGCTGTTTGTCTGAAGGAATGGTACACACAGATATTATGATCTACATAGATATATCGACAGCCAAGTTACGATCAGATCCCTCGTATCCAACACAATCAAATCTAGAGCATCAAGGACTACCGCGTGTCTCTAAACAAGATCGTTAACCAGTATAACGTCACATTCCGTAGAGTCTCTGGTTACTGCGACATTCAAGGGAACTTCGCGGCAGACAAATTATCTGGACTAGGCTAGGTTTAGACGGCAGGAAGCTCGACAATGGCAAAGGGCCTATATTGTTTGTGAAACACCTGACTTACACAGACGCTCTGTCGAAAACATATTATATGCAGAAAAATACCTCGATTCTGTCCTGGACATCGAAAAGTTAAAGAGACCAACTTTTAAAACTAACCACCTTGCTCAACGCTTAGTTATAGCATGCAGGAGTTGCAGAGACGAGGAGGAGGAAGAGACTAGGTTAGGTTAGGTTAGCTGGCTGTCCCAGCTTAGGCAGGGACATACTTAGGCCAGAATGGCCCATTGTGATACCACAACGAAGTAAAAACCGGCTTACCGGCACCAGGGAACCAGAAAATGTGGCATAACTACAATAGAAGTGGGCAACCGTAGCGGTGTTAACCCTAAGATTTGAACCATTTCGTCCCAGAGATGAAGTTGCTTATCTTTTAGATGTCTAGTTCAGCAAGATCGTTAAGATCATCATAGAAGTATTCCCCGAGGGTTCTTCTTCTAAACGTCGCAAGAGCAAGACATGTACAAAGTAAGTGGGTCGTGGTTTCCTCTTCCTCCTCGTCCCTACAGCTTCTGCAGAAATCGTTGGAGGGGACCCCCAATCTAAGTGCATGCCTGCCTATCAGGCAATGTCCGGTAAGGACCCCTATCAGTGAACCTAGATTTTTCCGATTAGTAGATAAAAGTCTCCCCGTCTTCTTTAAATTCAGCTTGGGCCAGATTTATTTTGACAGGAGACAAGTGCTGATGCTGTTCCACCTGCGGTTTGCCAGTTTCTTGGCATCTCTGTCAAGGAGGAACTTGATCGATTCTATAGGCGCAGGGGGTCGCCCCAGGCTTTCGGGGAGAAGCCGTCCCGCACCCTCTTTTGCCAGCTCGTCCGCTCTGCAGTTGCTTGGAACGTCCCTGTGTCCTGGGACCCAACACAGGGTTACGTCGCACCTGTCTGCAATCGCGTTAAGAGATCCGCGGCATTGCTTTACCAACCTTGATCGTATTGTCGGCGATTCCAAGGCTTTTATAGCTGCCTGACTATCTATGTATAGTACAATAGCGCTACAATCTATCGCATTAATTGAAAGCCAAGCCGCAGCTTCGCAGACTGCCGTAATTTTCGCTTGAAACACACTACAGTGATCCGGCAGTCGCGTGGTGATGGCTAAGCCCGGTGCATTTGAGAAGACTCCAGCCCCCGTACCACCCGCTGTCTTGGATCCATCCGTAAATATTTCTAATGCGGAATCGTTTAAAACTGTACCAGATTCCCAAGAGCTTCTGCTAGGAATCCGAGTCTTGTACCTGACGTTGAAGTCAATGTAGGGGACAACGTAGTCCGTTCTGATAGGAATAGTATTGTTGCCGTTAAGGATCCTAGAGTGGCCCATTGCTGTGCTAATCAGCTGGGAGGATTCCTTGAGCCTTAATGCTGCTTTGACTGCCATCAGCTTCCCAAAGATGTCAACAGGAAGCAGATGGAGCATTACTTCCAGTGCAGCCGTGGGGGTTGTTCTTAAAGCACCCGTTATGCAGATGCATGATCCCCTTTGTACCTTTTCAAGCAGGCTGCTGTTGGTCTTAATGTCCAGTGCTGTCCACCAGACCAATACACCGTACATGAGGATCGGCCTCACTACCGCCGTATAAATCCAATGGACTACTTTAGGCTGCAGGCCCCATTTCGGGCCCAGAGCCTTCCGGCAGGAGTATAAGGCAATTGAGGCTTTCCTAGCACGGTCCTGAATATTCAGCTTCCAGCTGAGTTTCCTATCAAGTATGACCCCCAGGTATCTGGCATGGTCTACAAATTGGATTTCCGTGCCTTCTAGTTTGGGAGGGGTGACATACGGAATCTTATAGCGTCTTGTGAAAAGGACAAGTTCGGTTTTCGAGGGATTAACCCCGAGGGCGACCTTCTTCGTCCATCCATGAGGTCTCTTATTGTAGGGAGGAATTTGCCAGTGATTGCGATTGCAATATCATCAGCATATGCCGTTGTAGTAAATCCCTCCCTGTCCAATATCATTAACAGTTCGTTGACTACCGTTAGCCAGAGCAGTGGTGATAGTACTCCGCCTTGAGGTGTACCTCTGCAGACCGTCCTGCTCATCGAACAACTCCCCAGCTCAGCCTGAATCAGCCTGCTTTTAAGCATATGCTCGATCGAGAAGCAGAGGCAGTTGTCAACCTTCAGGGTACGGAGTGCAGTGAAAATTGCCTCTGTTCTGACGTTGTTGAAGGCTCTCTCAATATCGAGGAAGGATACCATTGTGTATTCCTTGCTGTGCAAAGAGCTCTCAATGGTCTTCACCAGTGCATGTAGTGCAGTCTCCACCGATTCCCTTTCTAGTGTTTTCAGCAGAAAGGACGATAAACTGATCGGACGGAAGTCTTTGGGGGAAGTATGCGAGGTCTTACCGGCTTTCGGTATGAAGACTACTTTAGCCCTCTTCCAGGATCTAGGGGTGTAACCAAAGGTTAAGCAGCTCTTAAGTATTACAGATAGCCAGAGGTTCAGCACAGCCAAACCTTCCTGCAGTTCCATTGGAACTATCCCGTCCGCCCCCGGTGATTTAAAGGGTGAAAGCTGCGCACTGCCCAACTTATCCTTTGCGTAGTGACAACTTCATTAAGCACCGGCAGTTGGGTTAAATTGTGGCTTTCCACTGGGCAATCCGCTACTGTTACACTTCCGGGGAAGTGTGTGTCCAGAAGCAGTTTTAGCGTTTCCTCGCTGGACATTGTCGAGTTACCGTCCGCTTTTTTGATGAAGCTAGGAATAGTTGGGGATTTGGAAAGAATTTTCCTCATCCGGGAAGTATCGCTCGTCTTTTCTATGCTTTCACAGAGAGATGCCAAGCGCTTCTTTGTGCTTTCCCTAGCTCCGACTTGTATATCCTTAGACCGTTCTTATAAAGATTCCAGTCATCTGGATGCCTAGAGCGTTTAGCCTTGTTGAAAAGCTTTCTGGCCTCGCGACGAAGCTCATTGAGTGAAGTGTTCCACCAGAGAGGCTTGCCCCCCTTCTTGTGTCTACTTACTGGGCAAGCCGCGCGTAGGGCCTTGTTCATGGTCTTTGTTAGCATATCCACCACCCGGTAGATGTCAGGCGGCGAATTGGGTTGAGACAAGGTATGGTGATTGAGGTCGCCCTCCAGAATTCTCCTATATTTATCCCAGTCCGTTTTCCTAACATTTCTAAAAACTGATTGAGGGGGGGGGCCTAAGATCAATACCGAATTGTATATAGCAGTGGTCTGAGAAAGACGCCTCTCTAGATACCATCCAGTTCTTGATGTTTAGCTTAGAAGAGTTAGTGGCTAGGGTCAGATCGAGAACCTCTTGCCTGTTGTTAGTAACAAAAGTGGGATCTGATCCCCTGTTGCATATGATGAGGTTAGTATCCAATAAGTAATCAAAAAGAGACTCACCTCGCTCGTTGATATCGCTACTTCCCCAAGCGATGTGGTGCGCATTGACGTCGCCGCCTATGACGAGAAGCTGTCTCTCCCTCTCGGCGCTGCTGATCACCTTGCGTATAATTTCCCCTGGTCGGGGCCTCATTTCTTCATAAGGCATATAAGCTGCATATAAGGTGTAGATTAATCTGTACCAGTCGGAGCATTGGAGCTAACCGGTACAGACGCCTCTATGACTGTGGTGTCACAGTCCTCCGAATCGGAAGACTGATCGCCACCCTCCTGCTTCGTGAGAACCCTGGCCTTAGCCACTATCGGCGTTCCAGCTATGCCAGAAACCAAGGGCTCGTCTCTCCTGTAAACCTGGAGTTGAAGTGTCTCCAGCCCATAGAAGACACAGAAATCCGTCTTGCTGAGAAGCTCAATAGACTCCGGGTTGAGTAGTAGTGATACTAATCTCCCAGCGTCATTGGGCTTCCCGGCCTTGATGACCCTCCAATTGTGCGTAGGAAGGTCAGGATTCTGTATCTTAATGAGCCGCAGAATGTCCTCCGGGTCCGTAGGGCAGACTACCCGTTACAGAATCTGAAAGTACTATATTTTCCTTCAAACTCCATTTTTAAATTTTCCAATATTTTTCTCTCCGAGAAATGGTTAGTATCTGCATGTACTTCCCTTCCCTTTCAAAATCCATTT
Organism: Matsumyia berberina; assembly: GCA_917880715.2. Lineage (NCBI taxonomy): Eukaryota > Metazoa > Arthropoda > Insecta > Diptera > Syrphidae > Matsumyia > Matsumyia berberina. The sequence goes on from OU862870.1 coordinate 96,366,450, forward strand.
TGAATTGTTTATACCATTGAAACAAGTTATTAATATCCTACTATAAAATCTGGCAATAGTTACATTTGCCTAGAGTCAGCTTTGAAAATTATGGTTATGCATGACTCTTTGCAGATGTCAAGAAATTCACCATTAGCCAGTGACATATTAAAGATAATTGTCAACGGCTTAACTGACTTGACCGCACACGTATTTAGAAATAGTGATGAAATATTATCAGGTCCACACTTTTATATTATTTTATTGGTATTTTAACTACATAATCCTAGTTCAACTTCCTTAATAAGAACCAAAGATCCCAGTTCCATCATAGTGCCTGTCCACATTGGTTTGGTGTAGGAATGAATGACTGTCGGAGAGAGAAAGGATGATTTTCATGGAGTGGGAAGGAAAGGTGTTGATAGCACCGAAAATCCACCCCAACATAAATTTCGGTGTGAGCATGAATGTTCTTTTATCATTGCGTTTCGTTTTTGAAAGAAATCTTCAATTGGTGGCTGTGCCCCGAGCAATGTGCAATTCCAGTGGCTACTTGCGTGTAGAGAATGTATGGGAAAAATTTCCTCCGCACGAACCTTCTGCTTCGACGACATGATGTGTTTTAAATTTCAGCATTCCCTTTTTGTCAAATTGCTTTCATTCCAATGAAGCCTTTTTTTGTGTGTAGCCATGGCGTTCATGAGAACCACTTTCATTCCTGCCAATGTGGACAAGCACATAGGAACGCCTTTATACAATGGGTCAGCATCATTCCAAGCGACCCTGCCACAAATGAAACTCGATTGATTGAAGAAAACATGTCACAAATCTGTTGCATATATAATAATTATTTTTAGGAAATCCGCGTATCTTCTTTTTAAGATTCCGAATAGACCAGAATGATTTCTTTTAATATTGGATTCCAAGGTGCATAGGTATTACTTATAAAGGAATCTCGTGAGGAACTCGTACTCTTTCTTAGTGCGTAAGTAATCACCTCGGAAGATTAAATTGGGTTTGCATTTATTTTATTTTTTATTAACTACATTTTAAAGATTACATAAACGCCTTTTAAATCATATTGGCTTCCCAGTCTTTCTAACTTTATTAATTGTTACAAAGTTAATAAAGGTTTAATTTATAATACCCACAAGAATAATCCTCAGACTATTCGCAAGAATTTTAGTCCAGTTAACTTCAAATAGAAATAGAAAGATTAAACTCGTTAACATTTTCATCAAACAAAGGTATTTCTAAAATCGAACGATTAAACTCAACTAATAAAGCTTATTGTCATGATAGAGCTTCTCAATTCGCCGTTCGGAGTCGGCAATAAATTATAGGTCCCTTTCATTCGTGCGAACAATATAAACACGCACAACATGAATAGTTGCGAGAAGCTAGGCCTTGGCTCATCTCGAGCTGTCGCCCCAGCAATTTTTTTTTTTTTTTAATAAAGCTTATGGTGAAATATTTAACACTTCAATTAAGTCCGCCTTGAATGCGGTGTCGGCAATAAACTGCAGGTCCAGCAGTGCTGAATGGCTACGACACAGCCATCTACATATACAGACAGCTCTAAAATGGACTGGGGGTTGGCGCAAACCATATCACCACCGTGATCATGCCACGTTCTTCCAGGCGGACCTCCTGAAAAATAGGTTATAAGAGAATGGGCGAGTTCCATTTCCCAGATATGTGAAATTTAAGATAGACTAGAATATAGAACGCTGAAACTTGACTGAGAAACAAGACAACATCTAATTGACATTGATGCAAAAATCGAAATCGCATTTTTACTTTCTCCTTCCCACTGAATTTGCGCATGAATTGTAACTGTGTGCATAATAAGTACTTCGCATATTTATTGGCAAATTTGCAAAATACAGCAATTGAATGAAATTGAAATTTAAAATAACATTTTTTAACTGACGGAAAAGTAAGACAAAAAATGTTAAACTAACAATCCAGTCCACTACCTTGCTGTCACGTGACAGGCTCTCATCCAATCAAAACGCTCCGTTCAACTGAAATTTCAGATATCTGGAAATGGAACTCACTCAATGACTCAATCTTTCAACAGTAGGTATATTAAGGGGAGTGACAAACACGAGTACTGGCATCGATGATTTTCAACCTCCGGAACGGAGTGGAACCTTAACAAGAAACAGAATAACCAAATTTTAAAACAAACAAATCTGAAGAAAGTTATTGCTTTGACGTAAAAGGTTTCAAAACAAACTAATCCTAGTTTGACAAATTGACAAGTTTTGTTTATTTTTTGAGCTCATTTTAACTAAATACCGGAATTTCTTTATAAAATAGAAGAAATGGTAGCTATTTGGAATATATGTTTATAACATTTATATTGGTATTCATAAATACGTTCATTTTAAATTGATTCTCTGTTTCAGTTGCCGCTTTCCCTTCTAAAAACCGCACAGAGTCATCCCATGGTAAGGAAGCTAATATCTGACATTTTTAAACGTATACCGTGTGCAATAATTTGAAAAAAATTGTATTTACATATATATTTTAGCTAGTGGAATTAAAAAATGGTGAGACTTACAATGGACATTTAGTTAGTTGCGATTCTTGGATGAATATCAATCTTCGAGATGTCATTTGTACTTCAAAGGTTTGTACCTTATTCAGTTCTGAACGGAATATGTATTTATTGCCCAAATAGGATGGTGATAGGTTTTGGAGAATGCCAGAGTGCTACATAAGAGGCAGCACAATAAAGTACTTGCGCATCCCCGATGAGGTGATTGATATGGTCAAAGAAGACTCACAGATCAAATCAAGAAATCGCGCCGAAATGAATAAGAGTCGTGGTGGCGGTGGTAGCTCTGGTGGGGCGAATAATCAAAACCAGCGTGGAAGAACTGGAAACAGAAATAATTTTGGCAGTCGAAACACACAGGCAGGAGGAAATAGTGGTTCCAGACCAGCATCGCAAGGTAATAGACCTCTTGCTTCGGGTGTCAAGAATAGGAAATAAATTCGTTCTGGTGTAGGATGTAAGTTATAGTTTGTCTTCAAAAATATAATCTTCAAGTTTTCGAAAAGTTTGTTTTAATTATTTAGTTGTAGCCTTAGAATGCATTTGTGAACATTTATCTTGCAGCAAATTTGACAAATGTGGAACTTGTTTGTTCCAAATATTAAAGAAATTACCTTGATTGACGTCAGCTCATTCTCTTCAAAAACTCGCAATCGTTAGGACGGCCTTGGATCAATCATACATATCTGTAGTAAGCCCAGTCTGGATTTGGTACCAAAATGCAGAGATTATGTAGGTACGAGAAAGGATCACAATAAACGTCGAACTTCCGAGAATATTATTCGTTGTAAAAAAAAACTCCTCAACTGTGACCTTCATTTTCTCCTTATTCAAAAAACCTTGCGAGGAGCTGGATTGTATGCTGCCAGCCTGAATATTTATTACGGTATTCAAAATCTGCCAGTCTGCTTTCTGTCTTTAGCCGTTACAATTACAAGTCGGATGATGGAGAAACTATGACAGCGGGATTTGATTCGTCGTCGCCGTTAAACAGTCTGCAGAAGTAGTTCTTCCATATCCTCAGCATCGACTGCGATTCTAATACGATGTTCCCTTGTTCACCCTTGCAGGCCTCGGTTCGGGCTCTGTAACCTTGACAGGTTCTTTTTACCCTTTGGTAAAACTTCCGAACCTCATTCCTACAATAGCATCTCTCTATTTCCTCGATCGCGCGCTTCTCATGCTCTTTCTTTTTCTTTCTGAAAAGCTTGTGTTCGTCTCTCCTCTTCTGCCCGTAGAGCTCGCGGGCAGCTCTGGTCTTTCTATGCAGCGCCGCTTTGTAAGCCTCTTGTTTCGCTGCATGTGCTTGCTGGCACTCGTCGTCAAACCAGGGATTTCGTTGTGGTGGCCGTGTGAAACCCAGCACATCAGAGGCGGCATCTCTGATCGCTTTTTGGCAATGTTGCCACTGGTCTTCAATACTTGATGCTGGCGGCATAGGACCTCTTGAGAGATTGAGGGAGACTCGATCGGAAAAGGATCTGGCGATTGCAGCCGTCCGACGTCAAACTTCCTCACAGTATTTCCTTGTCTTGGCGGTGTTCGGGATATCCGTAGTCGTACCTTGGCTACAACAAGGTAGTGGTCCCAGTCAATGTTGGCCCCTCGGAACGTTCGGACATCCATAATACTGGAGGAGTGCCTTGCGTCGATCGCAATGTGGTCAATCTGGTTGACGGTTGATTGATCAGGAGATCTCCATGTTCCTTTGTGGATACCGAGATGTGGGAACCGCGTACTAGCTACGACAACGTTTCGCCCCGCAGCAAAGTCGACCAGCCTAAATCCGTTATCGAAGGTGGTGTCGTGTAGGCTGTGCTTTCCGACAGTACTACCAAAGATGCCCTCTCTTCCCAGCTTTGCGTTAAAATCGCCTAGGACAATCTTAATGTCATAGCTAGGGCACTGCTCGTACATATGTCTTGTCCAAAAGCTCGTAGAACTTGTCTTTGGTGTCGTCGTCTTTCTCCTCTGTGGGGGCATGCGCGCATATTAGGCTAATGTTGGCGAATTTAGCCTTGATGCGGATTGTCGTGAGGCGTTCGCTTACATACCTGAAGCTTAAGACTTCTTGCCTAAGTCTGCCTCCAACGACAAATCCACATCCAAATAAGCGCTGCTTTTGTTGTCGGTAGCAATCGCCGTAGTATACATCGCAGTTTTCCATCCTCTTTTTGCCCGGCCCATCCCACCGCACTTCTTTGATTGCGGTTATATCTGCTTTGCAGCAGTTGAGGGCCTCCGCTAATCGTTCGGCTGCACGTGGTCTGTTAAGGGACCTAACATTCCACGTGCAGATCCGAAATTCGTTGTCCTTAATTCGTTTGCATGGGTTGTCATCAGTGAATCCGTCCGTATCCGAGGCTTGTTGTTGCTTCGTAACTCTTATTTTTTTTCCATGACAGGGCAGTTACCCCTGCGGACCAAGTCCATTGCTATAACCCCAAGGATGAGGGGCCGGTATAACCGATGTCGGTAACCCACTTCGGGCATGTAAGCGCTGCCGTTGGCCCCTGTAGGGCCATCCCTTTCCAAGACCCCAACCAATTTCTGGAAATCCTTATCGGCCTCAGCTCCAAATATGTCGAAGTAGCCCAGATAAGGTATTGCTCCCGATCCGGAAGTTATAGACGCCACCGTTGATTACATCTAGGGAATTCTTCCTCTGTCGTGTTTATAGTGCTGCAATTTTTGTCTTTTGGTCAACACTCGCGCTTATAAGTTTAGCAAGTTGAGTCCGGGTGGACAACAACCAGTACCCAGTGGCTACCGAGGGATTACGAGGAGGTAAAATAAGCACAATTGATGTGTAGTAACAGTTACAACACTGGGCATCGTCAAGTTGATACCAATCAGAGCCTACCCTACAGATCGAACAAGCTGTCTAAAAATTGCACCAGCCTGACTGATCCTACAGGACAACTCAGTATTGCTTCTACCATCACTCGTGAATAGGACCCCCAGATACTTAAACTTCTCCATCTGTTTCAATGGGACTCCACTAGCATGCAGAGTGGATTGTTCACGTTTACCCCCTTCCCGAACTCGCTGAATTTTGGTTGGAGGGACCCAAGGATGACCAAGTCATCAGCGAAAACCAGATGACTTATCCTTAAGTCTCCCAATTCGAACAGTTTCTCGCAACGGCTGCGCTGTAACATCCAATCCGTTTACGCAAAGAAAAGGAGAGGTGAGAAAACGCACCCCTGCGCCGTCAATCCCATACTTCTCCGGTACACATAAGAGTTTACTTCGAGGGAGCCGATCATCAGACCTTTACACGTGGATTCCGAAGATTTATAATCCACAGCGGGCGGACGGCGCTGGTACTTTTTCAGGTCCATCGTCGGTCTCACTAGGGAGTTTCATACAGTTCACCCATGTTTTATTTTTACGAGGTGCATTCTCATTTAAAAGAGAGGGAGGTTTCCAGTTTATAAACAGTTTGTCGGCGGCATTTCACTTGGCGCATATTCACTAGTTCAGGTGATTATTTCGCCCAAGGGGTTGATATCTTCCTTTATTCTACTCCCGGCAGTTCACAACGATTCCAATACGGGTGATCTTTATCCGAAAAGATCGTATTGATGAGCACATAAACGAGCGGCAACGAAGCAAACACAGATCTTTAAATATTTTAACTATTTTTCCCCTAAACTTTGTTTTTGTACGAATTGGCACTTGCTTTACACAAGATCTTTTTGTTTTTTTTTTTTTTGCTCGGCGATTCGCTGATGATAGTGTTCCAAAACTATTGGACCTATCACCTGTTTTTCCCCGATACCGAATCGACCATGCAAGAAAACGGAACTCTCGCATGATCACTTCGGTGTATGGTTACCGCTCTTGTAATGATTGCTCCCCTCGGGAGCCACCGCATAAGATCTGTCGCACCACAGAGTGTCTACAAACTCGGTTAACTCTTTCCGGTCCATGATTGTTATCCCGTATGAAAAAAAAAGGAAACATCCATTCTGCGTTCAAACCGTGGTGTACCAGATCTTATATGTGTTTCTGCTAATGGCACGATCAGATAGCGAATTCATGGGTAAAACATGGTGTTCCCACAAACTCCACTCAGGCGAGCGTAGACCCAAAAAAGATATCGATTGTTCGATTATTCGAGCGACCGAATAAATCCCTGAATCTACACTTGTCAGTCCCGGTAGGGAAGAAGGCAAAATTTCGAATATCGAGCATCCTGATATTACACCTTCCTGATTCAATGAGCGTTCTATTACAGAACCCAATCTAAGTCCGGTCACTATAGCCAAAATTCATCAATGTGTTATCATTCAGTTAGCTCTTTATACACATAAAATTCATATATTTCAAGTCCTCAATTTCATAAAGCGATTTCTGATTCTTTTTTTTATTTATTCTTACTACAAATTATGGTTTCCGTTTTACAATTTTAAGACGGCACTCTTAAAGCAACTTGAGTGAATTTATTCGCAACCGAGCGAAGCCGGGTAAAATCACCATCACCAGTTGATTATAAAGCTGTAATTGTGCCTTCTTGTTTTTATTTGCAGTACATATACATATTTTTGTTTAGCCTGTTTTTCTTAACTAGAAAAACTTTACACCATATGATCCATCAATGTCTATGACTTCACATCTGCCACGGGACTCCAACTTGCGTAAAGATTTTATTAAAATATCTTCGTCAATGTCTGAAAACTCAGGCTTCGCAGAGCTTAGCTCATATAGAGTACAGACAGTATTCAATTGCCCAGTTTCTGAAGCCCAGTTATAAATCATATCGGCGTATTCTTCTATTGTATGCCAGCATATATACCATTCGTTCCCTTCTTTATCGATGGGATGAGCATGTCCAGCATCTTGCAGGAATGCAATTACCTGTAAAATTAAATCCGTCGATATTTTTCTTCCAATGGACTCATTGTTGAATATTGGACAGGTGTTACTAGCACTTAACTTGTTTTTTCCAACTGATTTGTGGTACTTTAGTACAATATCCGCCCAAACGGCCAATTGGCGTTTCTTAGTTTCTTCATGGCGTTGCAAGCTATGAACATATGTATTTTCTATATTTTTGTTGACACTTTTTCAAAACAAATGGTATTTACGTATAGAACGGTGGAAATGAATACTCCCAAGGCATATCGCAAGCAGCCATCGCAAAAAACAGTGCAAAGGATTTTACAAGAAATGAAATATCAAAATAAACAGCAGAGCAGATATAAAATGTATGTATATATGACAAACAGTTTGACATGTACCGTTCATGTCAAAACAATTTGACAGCAAACTTAAGTGGCAACCTACATGCGCTTTTTAACGAATAGTTAACCTAAATTTTTCATATTACTAATTTTTTAATAAACCATAATTTATGTAAGTAATAACGGACATACATATGGCTATTTCATGCACTGCTGATTGCTCGACTGTTTATTCAGAATTTAATAATGATTGACATATAAATTATAGGTGAGCAATTTTCTCCAAAAATATTGTTACCATTATTTTAAGTTGTTTGAAGCGTTTGTCAAAAACATATGAATACATGAAATAAGCACTAGCTACCAGAACATAAAAGCCATTTCACAATGGCGCGTTCGGCCGCTCAGTCGTTAATACCCGAATCACAATGCGGCGCTCGGGCGCTTGCGCTTTTGACAGGCTTTATACCCACTTACGGTAATATTTGTCAAATATGCAACCTCAAATTTTTGTAACACGTAATGTAAGTTCAGACGGTCGGACGTTTAGTACCAAGGAATATACCTCAAACCAGGTTGCCATATGGACTATTTTTCTACTGGACGTATGAACATTTTGCGTATATATTTTTGTTTAAAATTCAATTTCCTCAGTTATCGTTTTTATGCATCTTTAAGCCCGTCTGGCACCCTTTCAGACCGGACCGAAATGTGTGGCAGTGGTAAAATATGACAAGTCATTAAGTCAACATGTCATACATAAAAATTTAGCCTTGGTCATATGACGTAACCGGGTCCCTGTTTTTGACAACTTTACCCCTCCACCCGCTCCAAACGCACCACCAGAATACTGCCAGACGTCGATTTTCGTGATCATTAGCTCCAGTTTAAGAAAAAAAATATATAAATTTCCTTGGCACAAAGGACTATAAGCTCTCCGACTATAAGTATTTGCTCGGGAAATTCCAAGTCTGCTATTTATTTGACTCAAAGCATTTACTCCGTACTTTTGATATAAAAATCGGTAAACTTGGCGTGATATTTTATTCATCGTGAACCATTTAGAAACAAAGAATTAAATAAATAAAATTGCTGGTACTTGGAATTTTTCTAACAACACTAACCCCAAGTCTTGGACAAATTTTAATTCCATAAATTTTGATTCCATCTTTGCCACGAGAAAAAGATTTCGAAGCGTTGATCGATCCAGTTGAAACAGCAGCTCCGTCGTCGGATTCATCTTAAACATCGCACAAAAAGATTATTCCACTTGTGCTTCATACGAATTATCATTTTGGGATCCAATTTTATATTTTATAATTTTATTACTACAAACCCGCACATAAAACGCTTTTGACAGATGTTTTTGCTGTCAACGGTCAAGCAAATGCTCACTTCGAATTTTCGAACTTGCTCAAGTAAAGTAAAGTCTTACCCATACCAATTTTGAGCAATTCCTCAATGCTTTTACTTTGCTCCGAGATTTTACTCGAAGTAATTGCTCGATTTTATTAATACGACCCATTGTTTGATTTAGAAACAAAAATGCAAGAAATAACTTTGCAAACAAAAGTATGTGAATAAAAACCAATTAGAAAAAACGACAACACAGCTGTGAGCTGTCAATCGCGCGACGATGTAGAGAGTAGCTCTACTCGGGTGTTGTTATCGAGTTTACGATATTTACGATATTAAGTCGATTGTTTCGTTTAAGTGCTCTACATTAGGCGCTTTTCTTTACTTGAACATAGCGCGAACAAGTCGAGCGTGATCTGAACAGAGCGCTCTGATCTGTTTAAGAAACACACTTGAGCAGTTCGAATCGTTAGCTGTCAAAACACAAAAAAGAGTTTGCTGTCTCTCTCTCTCCTCTCATTTTCCCTTCTACCAACTTGATGTTTGTGTGCTTAGATTTTTACTCCGAATAGTCGGTGAATTTATTATGCGCTCGTAGAGCGCGCTTTAAACATACTCTAAAAAAAATAAGAAACACAAACTGAGCGCTCTAATGTGTCTGAGCTAAAGAAGAAACACGAATCTTTTTTTTAATAACTCAGGTTCTGCTTTGAACAAGAGTGTGTGAAAGAACACATTGAAATGCTTTGCTCTGCGACATTTGCACGATTGAAATAGTAGTCTATTAAATGCACAGCCTACATTTTCTATCATTCTATCATTCTTTCTTTCTATGAAAAGTGACAGATGGTCACCTATGAAATATTGCTGATGAAGACGCGGTGTTATAGTAGAAACCAGCTTTAAGCTATAAGTTATAGTTTATCTCTTGTAGAAACCACTCACCATGTTCTTTAGACATACCTGCTCCTCATGATTTCTCTAAGAAAGATAAATGTGAGTGGAAAAAAAGCAATTTTAACGACATCCTGCATCCTAATGTTTGAAATTAAAGTTAAAGTTAAACTTAAAATTAGAATGAATGAATACTCAAAGTGTGCTTGACTTATCATAAGAAAGCAGAAAGCGAAAACAAATTCTTATTGCACTGTGTTATTAACAATGATATAATACATACATATATGTATGTTTTTTTGAAGCGAAAATAAAGAGTCATGTATTTTTAAAAGTAATCAGTCAATCAATAGCGGATTTTGATATTTTGGCTAACGCTGGACAAACAGTACTTCTCAAACCCAAATCTGATCGAACCATCAAACGCGCTTCGCCGAAACAAATAGAATGGAATGGAATATGTCAAATGTCAAATATTAAAGTGAACGCATCCGAAAACATACACACTACGTTTGTCTACTTAAAACTCCTGCTGTAGGTCTTTCACAGTTATATTTGACAAATTAAACGAATCAATTGAGCGAAGTAAACTATTTTTCTACTTCATATCTAAACTTTAAATGGCCAGCTCTTCTAGGTAAGTACTATCACTATTCTATGTGAGACACCAAGATCCCGGTGTCAACGCGAGGACATTGTTATTGAGACGAGATTTTATTGGATTTTTTTTTTCAGACCCGATGCTACGAACAAGGTATGCTGCTATGCACATCCAGACGCTCCGCTTATTGAGGACTATCGCGCGGGCGATATGATTTGCTCAGAATGTGGTTTGGTTGTGGGCGATCGCGTGATCGATGTTGGCTCAGAGTGGCGTACGTTCAGTAATGAAAAAAGTGGGGTTGACCCCAGTCGTGTTGGTGGTCCGGAGAACCCTCTATTAAGTGGTGGAGATTTGTCCACTATCATTGGACCTGGAACTGGGTCAGCTTCGTTTGATGCATTTGGAGCTCCAAAGTACCAGAACAGGCGCACTATGAGTAGTTCCGACAGATCTCTTATATCAGCATTCAAAGAAATATCAACAATGGCTGATCGTATCAATCTGCCCAAAACGATTGTCGACCGTGCAAATAATCTATTCAAGCAGGTAAAGTTTCAGTTCGTGTTGTAAAAATATTTTTTTTTATTGACTTCACTCAGCTTTGTAAACAAAATTGTGCTATGTACATATTACCATAATAATATCCGGCGTGTATGCATATCGTGAATTATTATTAAATTTATAAAACGCTTCAGTTATTAACTGGGCCACTTGCATAGTGTTATCACGATTAGTATCGAACATCCGACTTCCCCCAGTATTTGTTATATCCGCTATAATTAAAAAAACTTCTAATTGCCCCCTTGGTTAACTCACCCTGGTGCAACATATGAATGAATGTGCCTCTACTGCTCTGTCACAGTTTGCGTCCAATACTTTGAGGTCAAGGCAGTAGGTGGAAAAATATTGAGCGGAAGATTGTAAGCGTCTTATTCACTTGTTTTTGGAACACTGATGGACGGATTCAGTTTTTTTAACTTACATATTTGTATTATTAATAGGACGTCCTCGAAAAACGCGTTCATTCTCATCCAAACCAAAATACGCACATCACTCACATTCAGGGTAGGGCTTACTCAAAACTAGCCAGGATGTTGTCGACTGGAGACTGTTGTTGATAGTTAAAAAAAAAATCAAGAATTGGTACATGAGCTACGTTAGCATGAAATTAGTGACTTGGAGCCTGAGTTAGGGGCTTCCATTCCTTCAATTCTCAGACATTTACTAAAAGCAATCACAGAGAAAAGCTTTTGCCTGTGTCGTCATCCTCCGCAAATGTTGAAGATGTTTGTGCTGGTTGCTATTTGCCTCAATATATCGATCGATATTGGACTATGTCCAGACATCCCTGCAAGTCCTCAAAACTCTCAAAATTATTTCAATGCAAGATTATATATTTAATAGACCAATGGGTATCAATTTGTTCTCGTCAGCTTATGTTACGCAATAAAAGACAAACAGACTTGCACCTGTTTCATACGATTTTGTTGTTCAAGGTAAAATTAAAGACTTCATCTATATATGACGTAAAATTTAGTGTAAACAACAGTGTAGTTATGAACAGCACAGCGTTAAGTCAATAAGTTGTTTTCATCATTTTCTGCTCTGAGAATGCCTGTACCTGTGACTGATTTCTGGTTATCTTTGGCACGTACAGTTCATCGGAGTTTTGTTTTCTGGGTTCCATTATATCGCGGGATCGGTAAAAGACTCGGGAATTTCAACTTTCCAACAAAATTGCGTTCTAGGCTTTACTTATGCATATATTTCCTTACCCATTACTTAGTCCAAGTTGGTTGAGGTGTTGGTTGTACGCGCCTCCTTAGATGAGATCTTTTCTACTGCATTGTGCCTCCTTCATATGGTGTATAACTATAAGAACCGCACACATCTTCACTCGGAAGACAGTTGTATAATGGAATGTGAAGCCCTGCGTTATAAGCTCTTCCGTAAGATGCCAGCATCACTGAAGATTCGCCAGTTTTAAGCACAGGTGCAGTCGATTTGAAATGTATGCAATAGGCCTGGCATCACTGTGGTAAAAGGCAAACCCATGAAATGAGAGTTAACCTAAATATGTTGCGTAAGGTCCTCCAGACCCCATTTCGTGTTACATTAACCCTTTTTTTACCTTCTATCTCCTTTGGCGAGTAGCCTGGCAATCATGTACAAATCTTTTGCATTCCTTTGGTAACATCTTGTTTCTATCGAATAATTGCGTAAAACGTGTGTAATTAATTTCGTTGAGACGTAAAAAAAATGAGTGAGTACCCGGGTACTCGGTATGGTATCATAAGGGTTAAGAGCCTTTTCTCTAAAAACGGAAATCAGCTTTTATTGACTCTGCCACAATTTGTTTATGTATAAATTTACGAACCCATGCTGAGCGGAACATGGAGTGAGACAAACTTTAGTGCAGGTGATGCGCTTTGCAAAAAATGTGACACCGCACGATTAACTTGATCAGGGCTCTCAGCACGTAACTTTTGAGACGATTGTCGTCTGGACGATACTTCAAAACGCTATCGTCAATAGTTTGCATCATGTAAACCCAGGGTGAATTCGTAAACGCAGTAATCTGCGAAAGTCGAACCGCATGCCTGCTTTGTTTCTGGAAATCAAAAATTTTTATCGTGTGCACGCAGAAAACAAGCAGGCGTTCATGCAGATGTTTTTTTTTTTGTTTACACAATCTGCCCGACACCAACATGTTTATTGCAAATTTTTAACGTTCACGAACATACTAGATTTCTGTCGCCTTCGTAAGTCCGATTTGTATTTCGCTTTATGAACGCAAGTAATGCAGATTTTTGTTAGTCAGACGTTTACGAATTCGCCCCCTCTCTATTGTGTCGTCTATCGTTTATTTTTGCTAAAGTTTGAGAGCTACCAAAACAGCATTTTTATTGTCAAAAATGATATTTATCCTAGGACAATTCTCGTTGCAAAAAAAATAACGCACCATTTTTTGCAAATTTTCTTAGGTTGCATTACTAGAAAAACAAATCTCGTAGCGAGATTCAGTCAAAAATTACATTTTAATTGTCACATACAATTTTCAATTTTTTTCTTGACGTTAGAGAAGCTAACTCTTCTGCATAACCATTCATTCATTCATGTTCTGCATAACCATTCATGTCCCGTTTAAAATGTTCGGTGGACATAGCTGGGGCTTGAAACGCACTCGGCTCGCACAGCAGTCCAACGCACTAACCACTCAGCCACGGCGACCACAATTTATGTACATACACACATTTGGATAAATCCTTTCCATTTGGCTGACACTGCGACTTAAGAGAATAACCCCCTTTATAAATGGGAGTATGTCTTTCAATCACACATGACTCTTCTTAGAACTGATCCAAGTGTTTCCAGGTGTCCCAAAGGATTGCCTGGTCTACACTTGTATTCCAACTGTATAGGAATATAATGTCTAGCAAATATTTTCCTATTAAAAAGTTAGCAAAGGCGGAAGCCTGAACAACGAATCGGACAACACCAGCCACAATATAAGAGCCTCCTTTATCTGGTCTGCAATAAATAATTTAAATGTTAGTTTTACGTGGACCTGAATTGTGGCTTAGGTTACTTCTTTCTTTCTGTTCTGTAAAACTCGCAAGCAGCATATTATTCACCAAATATAATTGCCCTGTATTGAATGTATCGGCTAAATGGGGACACCCGTTTTTTGTTTTCAAAAAAGCTCCTTTGTCATGATTTTCAAGTGATTTGAGAACAACGATTAATCTCTCAAGTGTTCTAACTACTTTATTTCTTTATTTTTACAATAATAGTACATAAAATCTTTTGTAATTAAAAATAATTTAGTTTCTGCTTTTATTTACGTCTCCAATTATAGGTCCACGATGGAAAAAATTTGAAAGGTCGTTCAAATGACGCAAAAGCCTCTGCGTGCCTTTATATCGCTTGTCGCCAAGAAGGCGTCCCGCGTACTTTTAAAGAAATTTGCGCTGTAAGCAAAATAAGCAAAAAAGAAATTGGACGATGTTTCAAGCTTACGCTGAAAGCCTTAGAGACTAGTGTAGATTTAATTACTACGGCCGATTTCATGTCCAGATTTTGTGCTAATTTAGGTAAAGCCTTAAAATTACACAATAAACTGTAAAATAAATTATAACCTGACTCTTGGGCTTTTAGATCTCCCGAATATGGTACAACGTGCTGCAACACATATCGCAAAAAAAGCTGTAGAAATGGATATAGTACCTGGTAGATCGCCGATTTCAGTTGCGGCAGCTGCTATTTACATGGCCTCACAGGTAAATCGAATAAAATGAAGAAAATTGGTGTTTTGTATTGATAATAAATTTTGTTTGACAGGCTTCCGAGCACAAGCGTAGTCAAAAAGAAATCGGTGACATTGCAGGTGTAGCCGACGTTACGATCCGACAGTCATACAAACTTATGTATCCGCACGCAGCGAAGTTGTTCCCCGAAGACTTTAAATTCACAACACCAATCGAACAACTGCCGCAGATGTAAATATATATTTTCCTACCACCCGAGTAATTTAAATATTATTTAACAGAATACTTTGTATGTATTTGTAAGATTTTTTTTTTTTTGCATTTTGTATTTCAATAGAAAAGTAAGTTTTCATTGCAACAAATATAGTTACAATTCGTTGGAATGAGAAAAAAGTAAACATAATTTTACAACTTTCATTCTTAGACCTTTTTTTAATTACACTTAATAGCTGCCATTTAAGAATTGATTCGCTAGAAAATCAATTGTAAAATTGCATGGGAGTGAAACTGAGGTTTCGTGGGAACGTTAATAGATTGTTGAAGAAAGAGGCGATAAGCTCGTTGACATGTAAATATGTCTCCAAGAAGTGCTAAGTAAACAGAAAAAAAACCGAAAAATCTACACAAACTCTGTATAGGGTTTGCAAAGCTAAATCGCAAATGCGCTCCTCGAATTTCTTCGCATTCCAGCCTTCAGCTAGAGAAATACTAATCCTTAGTTTTCAGATCGCGAGTTTTCGGAAAGTAGATTTACATCTTATATGGACAGTGTTTACAGATCGGGACTTTGGTTAAACACAAGGCTTATCTGCATACTATCGATCTATTGCACTTATGTACGTCCATTCTTTTTAATGTCTTTAATGTACACCAATTGTCAGTTTAAGTAAAAAAAATGTCAACATTTAATCACATTACCAATTACTAGGTGAAATATAAACATGTAATATAAAAATATTGAAGTGAAATGATATTGAGAGAAACTTATGGTCACACGCAAGTTTCTTTTCATCTTTTTCCCTTTTTTTTTTTATTTCATAACAGGTATTCATGAGAAAAAAAAATCGTTCAGCCTACGCAAGGAAATTTCAATGTTTAATACAAATATTTTTTCTAGGTCGCACGAAATTGGGGCTAAACTCAAACCCAATGCGTATCGAAACACTCTTCGCCTGCTCCTCAAGCTTTCTAACACACGTTATGTGTGCTACATATCAAAGATAAGGTTTATAACTTTACGTGATATAACCTCCAACTGCTCGTCATATAAGTTCCTCTGAAATTTAAGATGACAAGCTATGTGTGTACATCTGGGATTTTCGATTGCGAAACTTCTAACAAAAAAGTGATTATATGAGTTCAATCTGCTCGTTTTTATTTGTTCAAATATAACTTATTAAGCATATAGGCATGAATCGAACACACAAGATATTTACGCTTTACATTATAAGTTTTTCTTTGTTCGATTCAATACAAGCAATTAGCTTTATCTTTGGTAATGTAGTTTGTTTTACTCTTAAATTTGTTAGCTATGTCGTAATAGAGAATACAAATACTTGATAGGGTCAACATTTGGATTGGAAACTGTAATATAATTTGCTAGATAAAAACGTGTGCTGTTTGTTGTATACAATGCTTTAACGAGAACCGATGGGAGTGCGTATTCCTAGTCAATTGAAAGTGTACATTTTTCATCATCGGTGTGTCCGATACACTCTAAGGCTGGTCTATGTTCTGAGTCCCACATTCCTGGACCGCATCGTTTGCACAATCCGGAAAGAGTGCAAGGAATCTTGGGCAATTGACGATACTGATGGAGTAATCCGCGTGCTTTTCGTAGTATAAGCTGTCCATCCATGTACATTGCAAGTGAGCTGAAATGTAGCAGCATTTCGTCGGCGCGAAGGTTTTGTGCGACTACGTCGTCAGCATACACAGCGATGATAGCCAAACATAGGAATAAGTGAAAGTAATCCGTTAGGTAGTTCGACCAGCAAGCTTCCCACATCCGAATCACAACGGCTTCTGTAAACTCTCGTTTGAAACATAGCAGCAACCAGCGGTGGCAAAATAGTAACTCTAATGCGTTGTTATGTTTCTGCAAGTGCTCGTAAAACTTCGGTAACATTATTCGTATTAACTCTCGCAGGTAACTGAGGTTCCTGTCGATGTCATTGTCAGTAGGGGTGCAGACGAATATTGCTCTCTGCATTAAACCGACAAAACACCAAAATGCTTCGGACTCATTCTGTATTTCGCACAGCACTGGTGCGAGTAAATCACTCATTCCTTGGGAGTAGGACATTCCAGAATTGTAGAAGGCATAGTTAAGAAGAATATTTTTCATAATTTCAGTGTTTGGGTTGTCATCGCCACAGAAGAAAGGATTGGAGCGATCCGTACGAACAACGTCCTTTTCAACAACACACTGAACTGTTTTCCAAAACAATATCTGCTCTTCTGGAGACATCGAGTACAAGCGTCTGCGTGTAATTTCCTCATATTCTTGCCGTTTTATGTCGAGCAACACAGCTCGGTCTTCGAATGTGGAGCTGAAAGAGTAGCACTTGAGAAGGAATGGCCATACTGTTTTTCGCAGGCTTTTCTCAAGTCCTCCAAAAAATACACATTTACGCAAAAGCAAATCATCATCAATCTGACCCTTTTCATTCAGCAAGGTTCCGTAAAAGAAATTCGTTGTGATTTTCTTAACGTTACCTTCGTCAGGATGCAACTCGGATTTTTTTACTTCTGGGCGACAGACCATAAACTGCCGATATGGCAGATTTTGTTTATCTTGACTTGCAGGCGTTAAAGTAATGTTATGCAAAAAGCAATGCCATTGATGCAACACTTGAGCCAAATGATCTAATCCACCGTAGTGAAAATGCAAAATCTTATATTGGGATTCTCTTGAGGCAATGACCAACTGGCCGGACATGCAATTGTCATCATTAAAGAACAAACGCAGGGAGCGCATTTGGCTCAAGTCCACGGAGAACCGGCGGCATTTAACAAGAGTCTTTCGTTTTACAGTCGGAGTTGCATTGGCACTGTCAGGAAATGAGAGATTATGCTTAAAGGCCAACAGTTCAGGGGTCATCCAGTTGGGATTGTTATCATCTGAACAATCAGACAATTGCATTTTATCTCTGTCGCTGACAACGCAATTATAGGATGATGGAATATTCGTGTTTTCAATACATGGATTAGCGATGGTTATGTTCACAGAAGTGACTGGACTCTTCTTTAACATCGATTGTAGATCTTCAATAGTTGCAGAATTCCCTCCTAGAAGGGGCTGAAGTTCGTTCTTTAACTCGCGCATTTCATCGGCGTCTTCTTTCTCATCCTTTCGCTGAGCTGCATCGTTTTCTTCTTGTGCCTTACCGCCACCATCGCCATTAATACTGCTAAAGTTTTTGTCGTCAATTGCGCCCATACAGTTGTTTGAGCAAAAACGGGAGTCAATGCTGTGTGCTTGTTCAAAAATCCTAGTTGTTGCCAAAAATGCTGGGCAGTTCTCTTCAGTGGATGAGCACTTGCATAGGGATGAGTTGGGTATCCATGTTAATAACAGAGTATGACGCTTGGCATTATTATATTGGTCAATAAACGTTTTTGTAGTTACAGTCAAGTATCCAGGATAGTGCAGAATATCCGATTCCTGGCGAGCAACTGTGGGCGGATGAATGCACACATTGTTCTTGCAGAAGAGGATTTCGTTGTCTTCATAAACATTATCGATTTTTTCGCTCAGTTTATCATCGCCCAGTATAAGACTCGAAGCCTTTTTAAGAATGTTGACTATAGGCATAATTCTGTAAAGATTGTATTAAATGTATTTGTTATAAATATACATTGAACGATTGAATTAATTAATTTAAGTTATTTAAATGTTATTTTTCTGTTTTTTTTTCCAATTCACCTAAGTTAGATGCCGCTACGATTTTTCAAACAGTCATTGCTTTAATAATAATCGTGTTATTTCAATAACGCATTTTGTTCTTTGTTAGTACATTCGCAGTTTTAAAATAAAATTTGTTAAGATTCTAAACCACGAAGTTAATCGAAGGGTATAAAAAAAAATTTTGCAACGATTGTCAATCAACTGACATTTCGTTTGGAGGGTGGTTCGTTTCGAATGCCATGTCGTTCCAGACACCCCCAGCCAGCGCCAGCGATGGGAAAATTGTTGATGACAGGCCACAGGTCACTAGGTTATTATTTGAAGGTAACTAAGATACCGGTACAATTCAAGGTGTGAGGAAATATTAAACATTAAACGCAACCATCTGAAATGTAAAAGGAGAGAACATACTATGTTTTGGTTTTCATAAAGTCGTATCGTCTCTAGGTGGATTTCGAAAAAAATAGTGCTTCAAATTTGGTCGCCATCTTGGATCCGCCATTTTGAAAATTGCGTCGAGCCCGTTAAATTTGAAAATCCTTACACATTTCGATGTTATTAGTGGGCTACTTTCCTAGCCATTAGGTATAGCCACTTTTTTTTTCTTATGTGAAATTGCTACAGAAACACGAAAAGGCTGTACTTTCAAATATGCTATGAGTAAAATGGCTCTCGTGTCATTAAAGTGGCCAGGGAACGCGTTAAAACACCTAGCGAGTGGCAAACAGGAGTGATTGCTCCCCTTTTAAAAAAGGGGATAAGAGAGATTGTTCAAGTTATTGGAGGGCACTCTTTCTTTCTCTTTTACGTCTCCCCGGAGGTTTCTGCAAAGGTGTTCGAAGCGCGTTTCAGAGCTGTGGTCGAATCCAGCTTGGGCGGTGAGCAGTGCGGCTTTCGTCCAGGTAGCCTCTCAAAATGTTACCTGAGAAGGCCTGATCGTGTGTGGATTTGGGGAAAGCGTATGATCGGGTCCCTCGAGCTAGACTCTGGATTGTACTGCAGGGGTATGAGATTTACGGTTCTCTTCTGAGGCCAATTCAATTTCTTTATACAAACTGTAAGAGCTGTGTTCGGGTGAACGGCGTTAAGTCGAAACCTTTCACTGTGGGCGTTGGACTTCGCCAGGGGTGCTTTCTGTCACCTCTCCTTTTCATAGTGGGCGCGTTCCATTTCTCAGATATCTGAAATTTCAGATGAACGGAGCATAATGATTGGACGAGAGCCTGTCACGTGACAGAAAAACAAGACAACTTTTTTGAGGTCGGCGACTGGATTGTTAGTCTAAAAATTTGTGTCTTACTTCTCTGTCAGTTGAAAAGTGTCATAAACAGCTGATATTTCAAATTTCAAATTTATTCAATTGCTGTATTTCGCAAATTTGCCAATAAATATGCATATTTCAGTTACATAAAACATCTTAAGGGTCCCTAATGAGTAATTATTATGCACACAGTTACATTTCATACGCAAATTCGATTGGAACGCAAAAAGTAAAAATGCAATTTTTGCATAAATGTCAATCAGCTGTTATGTACACTCTGGACGTTAGTGGAGTCCCATTCAAACAGGTGGAGAAGTTTATATATTTCGGGGTCCTATTTACGAGTGATGAGAGGAGCAATACTGAGTTATCCTGTAGGTTTGGTCAGATTGGACCAATTTTGAGACAACTTGTTCAATCTGTTATCAGGAGGGCTGAACCTGGCATTGAAGCTAAGCTATCGGTTTCACATCAGTGTTTGCTCCGACCCTCACCTATGGCTATGAGGTTTGGGTAATGACCGAAAGAATAAGACGGCGGATATAAGAGATTTCTTCTTTGTATTGCTGTGGAAATTCGTCGAAATCGAGTCACGAACTTCAGATTATGCAAGGCACACTAAATCGAACAGCTACTTTTTCAAACGGAAAGGTCCATGTTACGATGGTTTGGGCACGTTCAACGCATGCCCCCCAGTCGGATTTCAAGCCGTGCCATGGAATCCGGGCGTCCATCAGATATGCGTTCCCTGAGTAGGCCCCGAATGAGACGGTTTAACGAAGTCCCAATCTCAGCTCTACCCTTATGGGGATAGCCCCTAATGATTTAGAGTCAATAGCGGAAGATCGGAAGATGTGGATAGTCCACTTAAGCACCCTTAACCCGTGACCTTCATAGTGAACAAGCGGGTCATTGAAAAAGAAACGAATGAATGAAATAAGTCCTGGCCACTTGATGCTTTTAACGTTCTATATAGTTCTTTCATTCATTTTCATATTTTTTTTTGTCGCGTTTGGAAGTGCTATACTACCAGAACTGAAGACCCATTTATCCATTTTACTGACATTTTCTCGACTTTCGGAGAAGCACTCAACACATCAGCACCGAAGATCTGTCAACTGATGCGAGCAAGGGCAGGACAATCGCAAACGAAATGACCCAAAGTATCGTCGCCCCCTTCACAGGCGTCGCAAACAATGGTGTCACTTAAGGCTCACACACTAAGATGCTTGGCAAAAACGAAGTGTCCCATTTGAACGCCAATAAGTTGTCTACATTCTCTTCTGCTGAGTAACAGGAAAAATACCGCTGATTTCCTACAGACGTTCGGGAGCATTCGTTTAGTCTGCCTTCATCTTGGAGACCCTGACCGAGGACGCGGGAAAACCCAACGCAGGTATAGATCCTGAGACACACATCCTCTGAACCTCGTTTAGCAATGTCATCAGAGATCTCATTTCCAGAAATCCTGGTGTAATCTGGGACCCGGACAAGAATCATAGAGTTCAGCGTTGCAACCGAATTCAGAGAGTTATTGCATTCTCGCATTATTTTGGAACTAGTTAAAGGGTTAAGGAAGCCCTTAAGCGCAACCTGGCTATCGCTACAGACGCAGATGGTCCAACTCTTTCACCTATTCTTAACAATATAGTCCGTGGCCATTAGGACAGCAAAGGTCTTACTTGTTTACTTACTTAGGTGGCGCTACAGTTCGGGGTGAATCTGGGCCTCAACCAACAAGCCTCTCCAGTTAGCCCGGTCCTGCGCTATCTGCCTCCAGTTGCGCACGCCAAGTTGGTTGAGGTCCCCTTTTCCTTGTGCGCGCCACCTTAGGCAAGGTCTTCCTCTACTGCGTTGTCGCTCCAGGTTAGATTCGAAGACTCTGCGTGCCGGTGCGTTAGTGTCCATTCGCTCTACATGTCCTAGCCATCTTAAACGTCCAATGCGCAGTTTTTTTTGGCTAGGTCGATGTCGCTGTACAGCTCGTATATTTTGTTATTAAATCTTCTCCTCCAAAAGCCGTCAACGCAAACGGGGCTGAATATCTTTCGAAGAATTGTTGACTCAAACCAACCAAGGATATCTTCATCCGCTTTCGACAGTGTCCATGCTTCAGCATCATAAAACAGGACTAGCTTATTACCTCAAAGTTATAGCTTTCAACTGTGACGTTTTGTCCAATTCGTCGGTGTTGGGTGTCCCTTCTTGTTGACAGCAAATACTTAGTTTTGCCCTCGTTTACGGCTAGACCCATTTTGGCCGCTTCTGTCTCTATACTCGCGAAAACACCCGTGGCAGCTCGCTGCGTTCTGCCTATGATGTCCTATGTGATGCCTATGAGGTGTAGCCAAGCAGTTAGAGATATTTGAAAAATTGTGCCTCTGGTATTGGATTGTGAGTTCCGCACAATTCGTTCAAGTCATCTATTTTCTGGTGCCGAAAGTAAATTTAAATAAAACACATTTATGATTTAGATTTCGATCAAATTTTAATTTTCATTTTTTTTTTATCCTCCCAACATGAATGAAATACAATGTCATTCAAATGACCTCCATCGGAGATCTGGATATTGACGACATTTAGCACTGGTTGAGTCAGAGAACCCTCTTTCTCGTAAAGAGGACAACCTCAGTGTTCATAGGATTAAAGGAAAGCCCTCTCCTAGAGCACCATATATCGATCATGTCTTTGACAGTCCTTAGATATGACCCGACAGAAAGTATGGCAATATGGAGAGTATGCAACAGTCAACAACCATGCACCATAGCAGTGGAGACAGAAAGCCGCCTTGGGAACAATCTCTGTTTACCCCTGCTGTCACATAGCGCCCACAGTCCGTATCTACAACCAAAGTTCTATTCGTCAACATTACTCGAATCCACAATACCAGGGTTTCATCCACCCCGTGTTGTCTAGCAGAGTCACACTTGCAGTCAAAGGTCGCATTATCGAATCTTTCCAGCTTCGATCGTAATTTTGTTGAGTTTTAGCATTTTTAATTGAAAGCCAAGCAACAGCTCCTTGGAGTGTCGTAATTTCTGCTTTAAATACACGGAGGTTATCTGGCAGTCGCCCTTCTCAGATTTCTAAATGCTTCTCCCAAGAATTCTGGTCTTCTACATGACATTACAGTTAGTGTTAGGGATGAAATAGGTCGATTTCTTAGAAATAGTATTATTGCCATCCTGGATCTAGGGAATTTAATCGCATTCCAAATTTGCGAATGCTATCAAGAGTAGATAAAGGCTTTAATAAATAAAAAGCTGGCGCGACAGCTCGGGATGAGCCAAGGCCTAGCTTCTCGCAACCATTCATGTTGTGCGTGTTGTATTGTTTGCACGAATGGAAAGGACCTACCATTTATTGCCGACTCCGAACGGCAAATTGAGAAGCTCTTTCATGACAGATTATACTCCCGGAGGCTTGTCATTTCCCGACGAGAGGAGGTGCCGCGAAAAATGTTCGGTGGACATGGCTGTGGATTGAACCCAGGCCACTCGGTCAGCGGTCCAACGCACTAGCCACGGCGACCACCTGCAGGGACATTTTTGTGATAACATCGTGTAAACTGTATCCCATTATAATAGCCTAACATACGACGAGTTTCGAGTATGAGATTGTCATTGTGATACATGCCCTGCTTCAGGGTATACAACGATTATAAAGCTGAAGAGTGTGCAATCATTATCATTGCCTCGAAATGTCAAAAAAGTTCTGGAACAAGCTTCAACGAATATCAACACACTGTACAATGTGTAAGTACTTATTTTCTTATTACTTAGATTTATTTTCTTCTCCGTTTCCTATTTTGTAGGTTAAATTAAAAACCATAAAAAAGAAAACGTTGATTTCGTATCTTTTATTTAGTGTATTATTAATGTAGTGTTGTATATATCGTTTTAATAATATGTATAAATTTCAAACTATCGGTATACAATTTAAACTTAAATAAAATGAACTTCATTAGATTATTATATTGTCACAATTTTATGAATATGTCAAAAGTAACTTATGTTCAAAAATTTTGATATTCTTATTAGGATTGATTCGTACTATTCATATTCTATACTGCATGTTTAATCTAATACTGCTTTTTTATATGTAATTTACTGTGAGCTATTCATAATAATCGTACATAAAAAAATCTATTTTATAAAAATATAATCGAATAATTGCAAAAGAGCATTTTGTATAATCGCAACTGAAATTTTATTGCTGAGGTAGTTAAAATTCACGTAAAATGCATTTCCGAAAAATAAATATAATCATTTAATTGAACCTCACTCATAACATAAATGCAAATTTGAAAGTACTGAATTACTTTATATCATATTTCCTGACTAGTGATATAAAAATATGTAAACTTATTATAGTTTGATGCAATAACCATATATTAGGTAGCGGAGATCATACTGTCCGCATTACAAAATTTGTCCGCCATTAATGCAAGTACCTTCTCTAGCTTAGAATGCCGGTCTTCGGGTGATGCTAAGGCGCCTTTACTACCCCACAAAAATTTAATATGAAACTCAGTCCTTCAAAAAAGGAAGTTATTTATTTAAAATGTGTGGAACAACAAAGCAGACGAAAAGTTTGAACTTACCTAAAGGCATCACTGAGAAGTTCATCTAACCTTGAATTCGATTCTTCCATGACTATTTTTGCGTTCTTCCGGAAAAGATTTAGATTTCTTAGAAAGCCACGGGCTGAGTCAAGATGCAAAAAATTGATTGACATGCCAAAATCATCCGCTTTAGTCTCCCAAGGTGCAATACAGGTAGCAACAAGTGATGATTTTTCTGTAGCGGATGTATCTATCATATTTTCGATTATTCTGTCCTTCAACAAAATATACAAAAGCACATGAGGAACAGTTGTATTTGGTGCTTGAGGATTCGAGCAGTCATTCATGTTTTTTAATGTTGGTCGCAGTTTAGCTTCAAATGTGAACGCACTGTCGGTGAACCTTTGCCGGAGTATATGCCATGCATTATCGAGTCTTTGGATCTAAATTTTAACGATGACAAAAAAAAAAAATTTTTATTTATTTAAATTTTTGTTGTCTTAAAGTATAATTCATATCAATAATCGGTTACGCAGACCAAATTAACATTAACGGCAAAACGAAGCGAACAGTCATTGATTCATTTTGCAGCATAAAATCAGAAGCTATTATACTTTAACATAGGAAAAAAAGTTATGAGCATCACAGACCTTAGAGTAAGGCGGAGAAAGGACTTTTAAGACGACTTTCTCCGTTCTCAAATCTATGTAAAAACTACACTATTTTCAGATATTAAAAGCAAATAATGAACAATCACCGCCGCTCGGATTGTTACCTTGTTGGAGCTAAGGTACAAATGCGGATATCACAAGCACCACAACAAAGAAAAATCACTGTGGGAAGATGCAACATCGACAAGCTGCAATCGCAAGAGACTGCCAAAATCTTCGCTGAGCGCGTATCCCGAAATCTCTCAACAAGTCCTAGGCCAACGAGCAAAAGAGCCGGGAAGAACATCGGCTTCTCAAATATGAGAAGCGCGCGATCGAGAGTATTGAGAGATTATACTCCAGGAAAAAGGAGCGTGTCAGTGAAGCAGAACCCGTACAGAAACCTGTAGAGATGAAGAAAGAAACCTCTTAGTAGAGTCACAGTCGGTGCTAAGAATTTGAAAAAAACTACTTCTGCAGACTTTACCCGAGAAATCCAAATTGACACCCTCCACCTCTTTGTCGATTTTAAGGCCGCCCATGACAGCATTTATAGAGATGAGCTATGTAGAGCCATGCCTAGTTTTGGCATCCCTGCCAAACTCGTCCGTCTATACAGGATGACAATGAAGAATGCTCGCTGCTCCATCAAGGTCAGTAACGATCTTACTGAATCCTTTGATGTCCAAAAAGGTTTTAGACAAGGGGACGCGCTGTCATGTGACTTCTTCAACATCATACTTGAACGAATTGTGCGAAACTCTCAAGCCAACACTAGAGGCACAATTTTTCATAAATCTGTCCAACTGCTTCCGTACGCCGACGATATTGACATCATAGGCAGAAAGCTGCGAGCTGTCACCGGTGTTTTCACGAGTAAAGAGACAGAAGCGGCCAAAATGGGTTTAGCGGTAAACAAGATCAAAGTTAAGTATTTGCTGTCAACAAGAAGGAACACCCAACACCGACGAATTGAACAGAACGTCACAGTTGATAGCTATAACTTCGAGGTAGTAAGGGAGTTTGTCTACCTTGGCTCTGCTATTACCGTCGATAATGACATCTCGTCAGAGTTCGGAGATCAAACGAAGAATAACTCTTGCCAACGCTGTTTCTTCTGGGTAAGAAGGCAATTGAGTAGTTAGACCCTATCCCGAAAAACTAAGGAGACTCTGTATGGGCTCTGTGAGACCTTTATCATCCCAGTCGTGCTTTATGGCACATGGATTTTATCGAAAGTGGATGAAGATATTCTCAGTCGTTCCGAACGTTCTCCGGAAGATATTCGGTCCCATATACGTTGACGGTTTTTGGAGGAGAAGATTTAATCACGAACTATACGAGATGTACAGCGACATCGAACTAGTCAAAAACTGCGCATTGGATGTTTTCAGATGGCTACGACATGTAGAGTGAATGGACACCAACGTTCCGGCACGCATAGTCTTCGAATCTAACCCGGAGGGACAACCCAGTAGAGGAAGACCTCGCCTAAGATGGCGCTCATAAGTAAAAAGGGACTTCAACCAACTGGAGGCAGTTAGTTGACTTTTTAAAGTCTGCGCTTTGATAAATAAATTCAATCTCCGGTTTCAGTGAAAACGTACATATGTATTTTCAAAGTTTCAGCTGTCACTGATTCTCTTACCTGTGGCATGCATAATCCCAACATTATTGCACTGAAACCAAAAAGATTTCCGAGTGCTGTCTTAGTATCGACTGCGACTTGAATCCATTTGCTTAAAATTTCAGCACGATCTAGATCAGTTTGACACGTTAGAATAGTTACGGCTACCATTAGCTTCAAACACTGAGTTCTCTCCAAAAGATCGTTTCTATAGATTTTTCCATGTGGCAATGTCAATAGTTCGAGACCGCAGCATTGAAGAATATTTGCAGTATCATCTTCATCTTTCTCTGCTTCATCAATTATCAAATTAATATCAATTCGAGTTAAATGCTCTGCAAGAATTTTCGGTCCAGACTCCAAAAGCATCATTTTAAAAGTAGACAAAGCATCACCATCGAGCGGCTTATTTTCAATCGAAGGCAACAGAAGTGTGCTGAAATTCTCTATATCGAATTTTGAGATCTAAAAAAAAATAAATTTAGTATATAGTCATGTATAAATATAAATTCATTTACCGATTTCAGCTGAGGATATTCCATTGATCGCAGTTCTGCTTCCACTTCGGCTACATCAAATTCAGTTAAACTCTTCAAAGTGACCGAGGATGCTGAGTTTGGCAAGAATCTTGGATTTTTGATAATAACTCCTCTGTGTTGATTTGATTCGACTGCTTCGCCTGGTGTTGAGCTTTGTACTGAATCACCAGAACCGTTACCAGAATCAGATCCACTAGCGTGGTACGATGCCACTCTATGCAAAGCATGCTGTTCGTGTGGAAGTAAATCTTTTTCCTTTCTGGGAAGTGCTGGAGCTCTTACTGGTTTCGGTGGAGGACTTGGTGCTTTGTCAGATATTTCCGGAAAATGTTTGCTTTCGAGGCAAGGACTTAGTGATGTTTCGGCTGTATCCCGATTGGCGTTTGAAGTCCTCATAGAGGAAAATCGCAAACCTCCAACATTTGGTCTTGGCAGTGAATGTGTCGTGAATTTTATATGTTCAACAGATTCGCTTATTGTTGATCGTGCTATTGTTTGAGTGCCGTTGCAGTGATTTCCTAGGGAATGTTGACTAATTCCTTCAACACTTGTACATTTTTCAACATTTTTTATTCTTCTCGAGTCCGACGATGACTTCTGTGTATTGCTCTCATTGAGCTGAATAACACCATCGGCACTGGAACACGTTTCAACGTTTTTTATATTAGACACTGCAACAGATTGAGATGGTGTCAGAGATTGTGAACGTTGTTTCTTTGATGGAAGTCTTGGCGGAGTATCACGCTTAGTTCTAGGCGGAGAAGACATTGGGCTCCTGTAACTATTGCTCTGCTGGTTGTATGGAGTAAACCGAAACCCAGGGCTATTAAGTGAAGGTGAATTGAGAGGACTTCCTCCCCGAATTCCTGCCAGCATTTGTGTATGAAGTTGGTTACCAACAATTTTATGACCGTAGAACGAAAGGGGATATGTTCGGTTGCATGGATATTGAATACGGGCTCCAGATGCTGCTGATATTGGTTTACCTTAAACATTGTATAGAAATATGCATATAGATTTTCAATCTTTCTAACTGCTTAATATTTACCTGATCCAACATAGAACGTTATGAGATCCGGAACAGCATCAAACGCATCTTCTTCGAATTGATATTGTATTCGTTCGTAGACAGTTTCGGGTTGCAAAAGAATCTACAAATATAGATATATATATTTTTTTTTTAAATCAAGAGCTTTAATACCTTGATATAAGATTCTATAGAAATTAGAAAAAAAATAATAAATGTACCAGACGCGGACATTGTTCAAGGACTGCTGATAGTA
Source organism: Matsumyia berberina (assembly GCA_917880715.2). Classification (NCBI taxonomy): domain Eukaryota; kingdom Metazoa; phylum Arthropoda; class Insecta; order Diptera; family Syrphidae; genus Matsumyia; species Matsumyia berberina. Next base: position 96,395,140 of record OU862870.1, read on the forward strand.
AGGGCTCCTTTCAAGTTGTGTATAACTGAGGCTTACTTTGAACAAACTGATCCGGAAATCGGCTTGAAGAGGTTTAAGTTCGTAAAAAACTGTTTAAAATCCCACCAAAGACGAATACTTGACTTTGACATAGGTTGGAGATACATAGGTTCTGAAACTGACCTGAAAGAGACCTGAAGAGTTTGCGTCGAGATTTGGCAAGTCATATATTTTTCTATCTACGGTTTCCTGATTGCGGCCAGTTAAAAAATATATATTTTTTTTTTTATAATTCACGCGCGAATCAAGGGGATATGAATACCCTTATTATTTAATGTAGCGAGAGGTATACCCATGTCCCATAATTTTGCTGGGATACTTAGAGTAGTACCTCGTTTGAACAGCTCGTCAGTCATGCAGTTATCTAGATTAAATTCTCTGACCTAGGGTCTGGCATACATTCATAGGCGAATATTGAATTGTTTTGTCATCTCTCTGAGAACGACTTTCAAGAAAGTGAGGACGATTGTAGGGACTTATTTGGCACTTGGCTGTCAATGAAAATTCTAATATCCAATGCAAGTTCTATCAGTAACTTTCTTTGTAGTACCACATTTAGTAAGCATTTTCACAGATTACTACGATCGATACAGAACTTGTGAAAGAGAACTATAGAATTCTGCGTAGTGTAAAACAATTTTATAAGGATAAGTGGTGTAGAAGTCATTATGTTAACACACTAGTAAGACTAACTAGTTATTTTCGTAATTGATAAAGTGATATATCTGCAACCTCCCCGTATCGGTAAGACACATCTAACTAGACAGTTAAGCTGCACTAAAACAAAAAGCAATCTTGCACATTTAAAACATAGGCAATTTTGATATATCGCAATGTACATCGGACTAAATATTATCTACTAAGCCACGCGACATGATAAATGGGAGTATCGGAGTATTGGGCCAAGCATAGTTTGAGACAAGTACATGCATTTACCACTGTGTTCTATTTATATTATGACCGAAACTTACAGAACAAAGCCTTTTGGTTTCAAAATAATTCTTTACACTGTGTCACAGGAACATTTCAAATGATAAAGTGGATCGAAAATATCGGCAAAAAGCTGCAGAGATCCAAAAGATCGTATGTCAGAGCAACCAATTGAACTCATTTTCAGGGCTATCATAACATATTCGAGGATCAGGCCAATAAAAATCCCTTTATCCTGGTCCCCATCCTAATGGCGCACTTAAGAATCTGGTCCTCCAAATTTGGGGTTGTGTCGTCAGGGTAACTTCTCTGCCGTCAAAAGAAAAATAAATTTCTTATTGACTACAAGCCTCGATGATGATGGAATAGGCCGGGCAAAAAAGATATGAAAAACGGTGACATCTACTGTGGAGATTGTTACAGAGAGCAGAAGCAGTGTTTCTTCGGACGCGGCAGATTTAGGAAACAAGTCTTAAGTTCCCGGCACATGAGCGAAAGTTTAATAAAAATTCGTATCAAATATACCACCAAAGAATGGTTTTACGAGCTCCTCGCCGAAACATACGAGCAATGTCCTAAGCATGAAGAAAAATCGTGTTGAGCGACTTTAAAACCGACACCTTGTTCACTACTTTGTTGCAACCAAGGTGCGTATGCGGATTTCCCAAGGGCCACAAAAAAAGTCGGCAGGCTGTAATCGCAAGAGACCGCTAAAATCTTCGCCGAACACATTGATGGACTTAGGAAGATGAGATTTAACCAGGGATTATATGAGCTGTACAGCGACATTGTTCACTGACACTGACAATGACAATGGACACGAACGATCCGGGCCGCAGCGTCTTCTGAGGCACTAATGTAGAACTGGAAAATCCAAGATTCTAAGAGCATCGAAAGCAATATGACTATAAAGCAACTTGGATTCTATTTTTAAAAGCCTTAAGTGTATTCTAAATGAAAAGAAATAATCTTTTGAAAATTTTACGTAGGTGATGCTGCCAACCTTAAAGGATGCACATTTCATATGTTAATGCTGAACAAGCAATGAAGACCTATATGTACATATGTGTATGTAACGATGCGATTTTTATCGTATACAATTTAAATTAGGTGTAGAAATAACTTAATTTTCACGCGATTACAATTAGTTTTTATCTACCCGCGGTCATTACTACTTAACTCTTTAAATTAATACTGAATTAAATTAAATTATCTTACCTTATTAATAACAAAATGTAAGACCGAAGACTTTGCCCTGCATGTCAGCACATAATTGTCCGGCTGTGAAGCACAATCTCTTATTAAGAAATCCCCTTCCTTCTGAACAATCTCCTCTGCTCGTTGTCTAGGTAAAGGTCCATGGTACCAAGCATGAGATCTGAGGTCTCTCGAGTCTAAACTCAATTCCCATTCTAAGGCCTTCTTGAGTGCGATTGCTTCTTGTGCCTCATTTGAAGCTGACGACTGCGATATTGGCTCCATATCGTCCATTAGTTTTCCACAATTTTCGGTCTGTGCGATTTTTTCTGCATTCAAAAATTCATAGCTATAAAAATAAATTTTGTCTGAGTTAACTCTGTTATTAATATTCGATTTTATTAAACGGATAAGAAATCATCTTTACTAATAAAATGGATTGCGTGTGTTTTTGCCATTTGTAGCCCACTCCCGAATTCTATAAGAATTTAAATGTTTGGATTTAAGAATATATGAAGAGCAACGTCACTAACCCATACATACACAGTTTCATATTCTCGAAGCAAAATCGCTGTTTAGCATAAAGGAGCGCCCATCATATCCTTAATGTGACTATCGATTATTTTGCATTCATTCTATAACTTTCTTTCTACTGGGCTTTAGGCTATTTTTTAACCGTATTTTATGGTAATTCTAGTTAAAATTAACAATTATTGTATGAGTACTTTATACTTGTACTTACGCGACATGTGGGACATGAAATTATAGTTCAATGAGTTTCCTTTCAACGGAAGGAAGTGCTTGCAGCTACTTAAATTATTTGAAAGAAAATGCTGTAAACTAAACTTTTTATTGAAATTGAATAATAGTTTGATTCACAAAAGAACGTTTGGACTATGAATTAAAAGAAAAAATAGCACAGAGAAAACGTGAATTGTATCTGTGAGGTGGAATCGAGTTCAACTGCACGCCCATAAAATACAACCGCGCGCAGAAGGAAATATTTAAGAACGGAAGGGTGGGTAGTGTTAAGCAGAATTCGCCATTGGGTTGATACGTGAATGAATTGCTTTACACCGGCAGTTAGGGGACCGGTTGGAATACTTCAACCGACTGAATAAATAGAATCGTGCAAGGAGAGAAAATTATTTCTTTGTACAAATAATGTATAAACCGCTACTATGTATTTTGTTTACTCAAATATTTGAAGTGATTTAAGAAATATGTGTAGTATTTCAATTTACATTACTGCATGCTAAAATGTGCTAACACCCCAAGGAAGGACATTTCTTGCGCATGCGAATTTGCGTCTAAATATTATTGAAATGGAAGACTCATACCAGGGATGTGGACATTTTTTCAATACATACCTTAAAATTATTTCTTTTAAGTACGCTGCACATTGCATTGATGAAGGGGAAGGTAGGCTATAGGAAGGAGTAGAATCGAAACGATGGCCGGCGATGTAGTTTATTTTAAGGCTTTGGGACGGTTTCAGCAAGAGCTATTTATACAATTATTTCAAATACAGATAAAATCTAACTAGATTAGATATTATAAATATACCTAGTACTTTCATAAATATTGTTACAACTTTTAACGTTATTACCCGCACTCTTGTGTTGGTTTGCGTCATTTGTGGTTTTATGTATGGTCTGTTCATACGCAAATTTAAATTAAAATTCGCTAGGTTTTTAACATAGAGTGGAACGATAAGAAAAGTATTATTGCGGTTATTGCGCTTCATAAGCGCGGTATGGAAAAAGGAGTAATATTTTTAAAACGCTGCAGCCGCTAGGAGTCTGCCGGATGTTTATCTATCGGACTATTAAATTGTTTGAGGATAGTGGTGATCTTAGAGACAGACAAAGAACGAGAAGACCACGTACCGTTAGAACAACACAAGCTATCAAAGCTGCGAAGGCGCGAATAAGGCGTAATCCAGTGGGGAAGCAAAAAATCACGTCTGGTGAAATGGACATTTCACAAATTGCAATGTCCCAGATCATTAAACAAGATTTAGGTGGGCATACAAAAGACATACCGGCCATTTTCTGATTAACCTTTAACCACCTATCACCTATTTCCGTCCCTTAACCACCTACCTGCGGTCCTGGAGACCGCTCATCCATACTAAACATTCAACAGTTTTGAGTACATGGCTGATAGCTAATTTCACTCAAATATACGTCTCGGCCAACAGCAGAGAGAAGTTGCCAACTGACAATATGAAGTATGAATCTCTGAACAAGGAAATTAAACTTGAGGATGCTGTATAAAAACCTGTAGAGTTGTTTGACATTTTCGATCCACTAGAAAACCCACACCACATTGTCAACTTCAAAGTTGTTGCCCAATTTAAACCCAATAAAACTCTCTGATCCCATCGGACTACTACTTTGAGTTCAAACGCCTGCAATTTTCGTTTAGGTTTGATAAGCCATGAACATCAATAAGGTACATGGACAGAGTTTGAAAGCGGATGTGGATTTGAGGAGTGACTGTTTCTCCCATAGCGCGCTCAGAGCCAATACACATGACAGCCTGGTCATCCTCGAGCCAGACTTTTTCCACGCGGGCGTAGTCGCGGGTATCAGCTAGTATGTACATACATATCTCACAAATGAACAATTTTGGCACAAACAATTTTTTCTGGTCTCTATCTCCAATTACATCATTTAGCACTACTCTTACTCTTCAATTTAAGAGATTGAGAGATCAATTTCGATTTCGATTTGATGGGACAATTCTGACTCCGGATTCACATTCTACGCAAAAATTTACTTCGAAAATGACCCTCAGCTTACCAACAACTGACATGACCCAATTATTTGCAGGCCTGTGTAATGAGAGCTTTCGAAGTGCAGCGTAGATACGTCCAATAGAATAGTTGACATGGTCACAGGCAGAGAGAGAGCGATTTATCTTAAATCTCAGATTAGTTACTTTATCTACAAAACAAAGAGAGGTATGCGATAAGACAGGTGGTAACATATCTGTATAGTAATATTTTTTTGAGATCGCTATGCATTGGGATTTAGTAGGGTTAAGAGTGAGACCATTGCTCACTGACCAGTTGTATATATTTGCTAAATCTTCGTTGAGCCTACAGACAAGATCTTCTGTCAAGCCGACAGGTCTAGACAGGTAAACTTGTACATCATCTGCATAGAGATGCAGTGATACATTATTACACACTTTCGGCAAATCGTTTCTGAACATGCAGAATAAAATTGGACCCAAGACTGATCCTTGCGGAACTCCAGCTAATAACGTCAAAGATTGAAAAGAACTGCTATCGATAGTGACTCTTTGGCTCCTGTTATTGTACTTAGATAATTTTTTATCAGACAAACCGATGTTTCAGTAAAACCAAAATACGATCTCAATTTTTGGCACAAGATGACGTGGTTGACCCTGTCAAAAGCTTTAGAAAAATCAAGCAAACATAATATTGTAATAAAGTCCTGGTCAAATTGGATCCTAATGTCATCAAGAACCTTAACAATTGCAGTTGAGCAAGAGATATGATGGAGAGAAGTATCATTTTGATGAAACGAATCGACACACCATCTTCACCAACAGCATAAGATCTTAGCGAACGGATATTTTCAATCTCCGCAACAACCTGAAAGTTAAAATTATTCAATGAGGTATGATCTCTGAATGGTGAAGTCTGTGTTATCTACACCAGCAGCTGAAAAGGTTTTGTTAAGTTAATTTACATCAGGGAGGTACTTTTCCCAATACCAATGGGCCGTAAATTGTTGTAGGTTTGAGCTAAGCTTCGAGAATTAATATCTTTTCTTAGCTTACGAGTAATCGAGGCTGGTTCCGAACCTGGCAATATGCTTTCTAATTCAGGCCCGTCTGTTATTTTAGCTTTCCACCTCGAGTAAATTTTTCTACGAGGCTCTATAGCGTTGTGTACCTCAGTGGTGAACCATGGACAGTTCTTATTGCGCACTATAACACTTTTATGGGGAACATGTTTGTTTGGAAACCGGTAGTGAGTAAACATCATCTTTAGCTAACACAGTTTTAATTTTAAACCTTTCAAAAGATTTTTGCAAAAACTGGAAAGACAAGGAGATGGATGAGAATATCCTGTCAGGGTTTGTCCAAAGGAAGACTTGCTGAAGACTTGCCACCGGACAAATACAAGCAAAAAGTGTAGACATTATTTGCAGAGTAATTCATATTCACGAAATACTCTAATGTTAGGGAGGAAAAGCGGGATGACATTGCTGCAGGAGCAGCCGCGTTTAATTACAATATTGTCTTTTCAAGAATATACACTTAACTTACATTAAAAGATCATTTTTGTGCTTCTTTGGCTGTTCAATAGAGGTGCTCCGACTTTCCCTGCGATAAGCTTTACTTGATAATTTACCAGTTTCATCATCCATGCGTTCGGCGATATAAATAGGTGGGCATGAGTTTTTTCTTCTCATTAAAACGTTAGGTGACGATCGCACTTCTTATTAAATATATTTACAATTAAGAAATTGATTAACTTTGAAGTTTAAGAACATACCTTCAATATTCATAGATTGTCGTCGTTTTGCTTGAATGCCAACTAAGCTGGAGATCATTTTAGATCGATGATGACAATCAGTAATTCCAATTCTTTTAAAATCATCTTCACTTAAATCTGCTAATTCTTCCACACCCGAATAGTTTCTAAAGTGAACTTTATAACAATAAATAAGAACTTAAATTATTTAGGCAACTTTATTTGCAATCATACCTCTGTACTGTTCCAAATTGAGTAAATACAACCATTCGCATATATTCATTTCCGAATTGAAAACCATCATAGTCGGCTCATCTTTCTTTTTCAGCGTATTGTAGCGAAAATTCCATGCAATACCTGAGCACCCCATAGAAATATCAAGTTTTTCATAACGCACTTGAAGATCAGTTTAATAAATACTTACTTCCTCTACGACCCCGTACGTCCTTCCGATCAAAAGGCTTTGTTTGAACATTACCCATTGTTATCAAAAATATTTGCACTTTTTTTTAAATGCTGCAACAAAACGAAACGACCACTCAACCCGAGTACATCGCAAATACTAAACGTGTAGCAAGCAAACGAATTTAAATGTGATAATCAATCTACCTGCAGTGATCAAACGGAAGATGGAATTTCCTTAATTAACAATTTCGATACAATCGCGTATCAGTAGAAGTAGACGGTCAATTTAGAAGTTTTTCCAAGCAAATTCAAGCGTGGAGCCTAGGTCTTTTTATCGTTCGGTTGTTTATTCGTTTTGTGTGAAAAACAATACAGTCCATGAAACTCAATACACTTTGTGCAGGCAATAGATACACAAATCGTGTGTCGTTTGTCATTTGTTTACGAGTATATTCGTGTATGAATGTTGCTGACCTGCAATTCAGATAATATGCCCTTAGTTTTGTTTTCTGCATTTTCGATTCGTTGTTGTATGTGAATCCTAAAGTTTATTAAATTAAAAATGTTTGTATTGTGTATTGGAGTACTGGAGTGGATACCATTGGGAGGGAGAGTTTGGATCTTAAAGCTTAAACTTGAAAGGTCAACTCTGGCTCTGGTGCAGGTAGAGGCGCCGCATCTGGAGTCGGAGTTGCAGCTTTCTTGGATGAAGTAGATGCCGCCCTAGAACAGGTGGAAGAGTCTGCAGAACGATGAGATATGCAAGGAGTTTGCATGGCAGGTATCCGAAATGTTTGAACGAATTTCAACTGTTTCGATAAATGTAGAGGAAGAATAGCAGTTCTTTTCACCAGCAGTCATTGCCTCTGCAGGAGATGTTTGCAGTTGGTGGTGAGAAAAGAACTGCGTGGTTTAAAACACTTGGAGTTCAAGAAGCCATCCGAAAAAAAAGAAAGCCTTCAATTTGTGCATACACTTGGGGGATTCAGCTTCTCGAAACCGGTACATGGAGGCGCGAAGAAGGCTGGCTGTTAAAGCAGCAAAGGAACAATCTTGGAAGGAGTTCGGTGAGAAATTGGACCCTGATCACAGATCTGCAAACAAGGAATTCTGGCAGACCATTCGCCGACCATCGCCAGGCCATCAGAGGAAGGAAGTTTAATATTATCAAAGGCGTTAAACCCAAAGACGGTGTACTTTTTTCCAATGAGAAAGACATCCTGCGCAGATGGAGCGAGCATTTTTCGTAGCAGCAGTCCCACTGGTGTAGATAAAATCCGGCCAGAAATGCTCAAGGCTTAGGGTAAAGAGGGAATGAAATGGCTTCCTCATGTCATTAAAGTGGGTTTACCACGATATCTAGAAAAATATAATATAGAAAACAAAAATCTAGAAAAACAAAATCTCGAAAAAAAAAATCTAGAAGAAAAAAAATATCGAAAGCAAAATCTCGAAAAAGAAATCTCGAACAGCAAAAATCTAGAAAAAAAAAATCTCGAATTCCAAAATTCACAGCGTTTGTGTAACAAACCTTGGAATGCGTATGGGGGGGCATGCTGCCCCCCTGCAACGCTCCTGCCTGGGATCACTGTAGGATTTGGGGTAGGTGCGAAGTTGGGCGTATGCAAAGTTTTTTACTTCCCACCTTGGTAAGGGAAGTATTGTAATCGGTCCGATCAAAATGTTTCGAGATATGAACAGGGCTTGACATTACTATATACTAGAAACCGTTTGCACCCATTTTCGGAATGATGTCTGTGTGTGTGTGTGTGCGTGTTTTTTTTTTTTTTTTTTTTTTTTTTTTTTTCTTGGTTGCGCCAAAGGATGTGGTAATATTCTACAGATACTAGCGGCCCGTGCTACTAGCATGTACGATTCGTGTACCCGGCTACTCGATTCCGGGAATGCGCCTACGTACTAATCCACACCCAGCACACTTCAACCACTCTCCCCGCGGGACTGCCGTTAGGTATTACTTCGCGGGGCTGGTTAGCAATTTATGCTATGTTGTCCACGTGTGCCGTGTCGGCCCTTCTTAATCTTTCGAGCTTTCTTAATTCAATCTGCGCCCTCGTAATGTAGGAGCAGACCTCCAGCCAGTCGTTATCTGACCTCGCCATTTGGCTTAATAGAAGCTGCGGGCTTGGCAGTCTAATTCCTATTTCTGCGAAGCGCCGGCAGTGGAACATTGTGTGCTCCGCGTCTTCCTCTTCGTCTGGACATTCTGGGCAAAAGGGCGAGCTATCGTGTCCAAATCTGTGAAGATATTTTCGATAGCCGCCATGCCCGGAAAGGAACTGTGTAAGGTGGTAGTTGCAGTCCCCGCGTGGTCTTTTTGTCCAGTCCTCGATGATCGGGATCAGTTTGTGGGTCCACCTGCCTTTTGACGTGTTATCCCATCTTGTTTGCCACAGTGCTACAGATGTTGCCCTCTCTTCCGCTTTTACCCTCCTAGTAATGATGGCTTCTTGCCGGTTTGCGACTCGCCTAAGGTAGATCCTTTGCATCTCGTTGGCGAGGATGTCGATGGGAATCATTCCGGCTATAACACAGGCGGCTTCGTCCGAGATTGTTCGGAAACCGCTTATCGTTCTAATTGCACAGAGCCTGTATGTTGACGAGAGCTTTCTTCTTACTTCCTTCGTTATAAGTGCCCCCGCCCAGACCGGAGCAGCGTATAAAAGGATGGAGCTGACCACTCTGGGTAGCAGGATCCTCCTGGCATATCCAGGCCCACCGATGTTTGGCAGGATTCGGGAAAGCGCTGCTTGCGTTTGTGATGCCTTTCGGCTAGCGTACTCGACGTGCGTTTGAAAGTTCATCCTGTTATCGACCATTACTCCTAGGTATCTTAACGCCCCCTTAGACTTGATGGTTTGACTTCCAACGCGGAAACTTGCATATTCCACAGTCTTTCGGCTGGATATTAAGACAGCCTCGGTCTTGTGGTCAGCCAGTTCAAGGCCGGCAGACTCTAGCCAATTTTTGATTTTTGCGACTGCTTCATTGGTGGCGGACTCTATCTCGTGGATGTGTTTGGCCACGGTAACCACGGCAATATCGTCAGCAAAGCCGATCACCCTCACTCCTTGTGGTAGCGTAAGTCGCAGAACTCCGTCATACATTATGTTCCACAGAAGAGGCCCAAGGACCGACCCTTGTGGGACACCCGCGGTAACGTCATAGTATTTTAAGCCGTCGTCGGTCTGATACCTCAGTTTCCTGTCGGTGAGGTAGTTCGTGACTATCCTCATCAGGTAATACGGTGTGCTCATTCTGGCTAGAGATCTTCTAATGGATAACCAGTCCGCCGAGTTAAAGGCGTTTTTAATGTCGAGCGTTACTACTGCGCAGTACTTCTTTGTGCCCCATCGCCACCTAGTCCCCAGTATTGCTTCAGCTGCTGTATCTACTACCGCCTTTATGGCATCGACGGTAGAACGCGATTTTCTGAATCCATACTGGTCGTCTGACAAAGCTCTATTCTCCTCTGCCACCGCTAGTAGTCTGCCGTATATGATACGTTCCAGGATCTTTCCCATTGTATCTAGCAGACATATTGGCCGGTATGACGATGGCTCCCCGGGTGGCTTGTCTCCTTTTGGTAGCAACACCAGATGTTGGAGTTTCCATGGTTCTGGGAAGAGCCCATCCTCAAGGCACTTTTGCATCGTTGCTATAAAAAGGTCCGGTCTCTTCCTTACGGCAGTTTTAACTGCCCTGTTCGGGATGCCATCGGGTCCGGGCGCTTTGTTGTCACCTATCCTACTGCATGCTTCATGGATTTCCTCTGACGTGATTGCCGGGATATGTTCTGCGTTGGTTTCCCTCGTGATGGTGCACAAAGTAGATGGTCTATGAGGAAATAAATGCTCTACTATTGTCCTTAGCATTGTGGGGCAGGATATTTGTGGGGACCTGCTGCTGTGTGTGTGTGACAATATTTTCCTCCTTTGATATCTCGAGAACGAAACAACGTAGGACTATGCGGTTTTTTTTGTTTTATTTGTCAGCGTAAAACTTAGAGCTGATTAGATTTTGAGCACAATCGGTCTAGCGGATGCTGAGGAAATTTAAGAAACGTTTTTTTTTTTTTCGAGTTCGCGCAACAACTCTTTGTGGAACAATATTAAACAGTGTGTCTTCGAATTATCCGCTCTCTATGCATGTTTTCTTTAATTATTAAATAAATAACAATATCACTGTTTTTGATATAGCATAATATGAGGTGGGAAGTATAGGACTGGCTCCCCAGTCGAATTTTTTTTATTTATACTTTGCATGGATTCCGGTGCGTTTTAATTATTTTCAGAGAGATTAAAAATCTCGAAAGGAAATTTCTTTTCGAGATTTTTTTTTAGATAAAGTCTTTCGAGATTTTTGTTCATTCTAGATTTCATCCATTCGAGATTTTTGTTTTCGAGATTTAAAACAGCGATTTTCGAGATTTTTTTCTTTCTAGATTTTTGTCGTTCTAGCTAACGTCATGATCCCCATTAAAGTGGCCTGGGAATGAGGTGAAACTCCTAGCGATTTACAAACTGGGATGATTGTGCCTCTTTCTAAGAAAGGGGATAAGTGTCCCCAGGAAAGTCTTTGCTAAGGTGTTGGAAGCGTGTTCCAGAGCTGTGGTCGACTCCAGGTTGGGCGACGAGCAATGCGGTTTTCACACAACCGGTATGAGAAGACCTTGGAGTATGTCAAACCTATCTACAGTTGTTTTGTGGATTTGGAGAAGGCATATGATTGGGTTCCTCCAGGTAAGCTCTGGAATGTATTGCAGGAGTTTGGAATTAACGGTTCTCTTCTGAGAGCCATTCAATCTCTATACACAAACTGTAAGAGGTCTGTGTGGGTGAACTGTGTTAAACCGACACCTTGTGCGTTGGACTTCGCCAAGAATGGGTTTTGTCGCCTCTTCTTTTCATATATGGATTGGATGTTACAGCGCAGCCGTGGTGAGGAACGGCTCGAATTGGGAGACTTAAGGATAAGTTATCTGCTTTTCGCTGATGACTTGGTCATCGTTACGTCCACCCACATCGAACTTCAGCACGCATTAGATAGGTTCGTCTCCGTCTGTGCAAAATTTTAAATCTAAGCTTGACACAGGCAAAAATTCCATCAGCCCTTAGAACTGCAGTGGTAAGGCTAATTTACAAAGGATGAGTAAAAAACCAACTCAACAACTACAGACCAATATCAATCTTTCCAGTTGTTGAAAAATGTATGGAAAGTGTGATTATAGAACGTTTGCAAAGTTTTATGTCCAAGCACCATCTCATCCATGATAACCAGTACGGGTTCCAAAAAGGTAAAAGCACGGGCAAACTTCTTGTTGAATTTACAAACTGCATAAATGAAAGCTTGAACAGAAGAAGGACTTTAGTAAAGCTTTCGATACACTGAACCATTCCAACCTACTAGAGGCTCTACGACGCATTGGTATAAGAGGCGTGATGGCGGAGTGGCTAAGGGGGTATCTGCACAACAGTCTGTTTTGCGTGAAAATTATTGACGTTCTGAGTGAGAGGAAAAAGGTTGAATATGGGGTCCCGTAGGGATCTACGCTAGGTCCAATTCTTTTCATCCTCTACACGAACGAACTTCTTGGAGTGTGTAAGTATTCTAGTATTAGTTTTGCCTTTGCTGATGATACAGCGATTGTGGTGCATCACAGGTCCCTGCAGATGGCGACTTCCATAATGCAAGAAGTATTTGATGCTGCTGTAAAATAGTGCCAAGACAATGGCTTAGTTATCAACGTTCCAAGTTCTAAAGAATCGCATATTGCGATAAATGTGAGAAATAACGCCTGTCCTGCAAATGAAGTCGTCGAATATTTAGACACCTATAAATACCTGGAAGTCATAATTGACTGTCATTTCCTCTGGGACAAGCACGTAGATGGCCACGTTGCCAATTCTGAAGCAAGTTTAATATGCTCTGGTAGAGTCTAAGCTTAGATATGGTATAATAGAACAAGAAAAAAATGCCTAAAACAATTATTTTTGAACTGTAATGTTGGAATTAACGTACATAATAATGAATTCAATTAACTTTTTCTTCTCTTCATTTTTTTCCTTTTTTTTGATGAAAGCTATTAAATACAAATAAATTTATTAATTAATTTCAAAACCAAGGTAAAAAATTTTAGTTAAGAAATTTTGAAAATCCTAAAAACTAAGCTCAATTTAAAACTTTTATCGCACAATCTACTGCAGAAACTTTTTATAAAAATTGTTAATGTGAAAACGATTGAATAAATTAAAAAAAAGCTGTGAAGAAGGTAAACGTGAACAAATCAGGGGTTACGGTAATTTCCCGAATGCCTGTTCAATGCACTCTGCATGCTAGTGGAGTCCGATCGAAATAGGTGGAGAAGATTTAGTATCTCGGGGTCTTATTCACGAGTGATGGACGGAGCAATACTGAGTTTTCCCGTAGAATTGGTCAGGCTGGAGCAATTTTAAGACAGGTGAGAGAGCTGAACTTGGCAGCGAAGCTAAGTTGTCGGTCTTAAATTCAGTGTTTGTTCCGACCCTCACCTATGGTCATGAGGTCTAGGTAATGACCTAAAGATTTGATTGTGGGTAAAAGCTGCCGAAACGAGATTTTTTCGTTTTACTGGTGGGGTAACTCCCCGAGATCTCAGTTGAGCCCGTTGTGTTTCCCTCTTTTAAGTCCAAAAGCTGTAGAGATAGAGAAGGTTTAGGATGAATGTTGGTAGGGATCTGGTTAGAACAATTATGGAGTTGACACTAGCGTACGATATCTGGTTAATCTTCCACTTTCTTTGTTGAAGGCCACCGATTACTTTGTCCTTGAGATACCTCAGATCCGGTATCTACATAGATCCCAAAGTCTTCTGTCGCGTTCTCGTTCCTCGAAATGTGTACAGATCTCTGCGACGGTGAGGCCCAGTCTATGCATGTGTTTATTAGGTGGTTCTTGGCCAATTGGGGTCGTTCACTTTTGCCTTAGTGTGCAAAGAGAGTGGAGCGGAGAGCAAAGCTGCGAAATTCCTCCGAGCAAAGAGCAAAGAGCACGAGGGGAGAGCAAGGATGAAGACTAGCCAGAGTGAGGAGCAAAGATCAAAGTAGAAGCAAATAAGCAATAGTTCATTCTTTGCCATTTGAATATTTTTCTTTTGTGAATAGAAATGGATCCTAATATTTTGAATGTGTACTTTACTGAAACCCCTTCCTTAAATATGTGGTTTTTCATGTACACCAAATTTTATTCAAATCGCTTCATAATTGCGGCCTCAATCGTGTCCACAAGAATCCGTTATATTGCATACATACATATGTGTATATACTAGCGGCCCGCCGCCGTATCTTTGAGAAAAAAAATCGAAATCGAAATCGATCTCTCAAAGTCTTAAACTGAAAAGTAAGAGTAGTACTAAATGATGTAACTGGAGATAGAGACCAGAAAAAATTGCGCACCCTGTACATAACCTCAAAGTTAGCCAAAAACGAAATTTTTTGAGTACATAACCTCAAATATCTTAAAATCCTGACGTGATGGGACAATTCTGACACCGGATTCGGATTCTATGCAAAAATTTACTTCGGAATTGACCCTCAGCTTTTCGACAAGAAAACCATGTTGGCCTGTGTTATTCATGACAAAATATTGGGGGCTGAATCCAAACCATCCAGGGACCCGCTCAAACACACACAAAAAAGTCATTAAAATCGGTCCAGCCGTTAAGGAGAAGTTCAGTGACACACATACAGAAGAATTATATACACTGCTGGACAAAATTAGAGGAACGCAAGCAAAAAGTGAATAATTTTAATGTTTTTTCGATTTATCTTTATTTTTTTAATGAGGGTTTGTAACTTATTCAATTCCACATAAATTAAAAAAAAAAAATCCTGCTGCTTGTTTTCCTATGCAAAAAAAAGCACAAAACCTAAAAAAGGTATATTTTACTTCAAATAATGTTTTTTTTTTGATTTAATGAATTTCGAGTATACCTTAAAAGGTCAGTGAAATTGAGGACGAGTTAGTACTTGGTACTCCCCTCTCTTGCTCTAATTACCGAAAGAAGTCTCCTTGGCATACTTTTGATAATGGTATCGATATTATCCTGTGGTATTTGGCCCCATGCTTCGAGCAATGCACTTTTAAGCTCCTCCAATTGTCGCCGATACTTGGGGCAAACGGTACAACAATTTCTTCTAAAATGTCCCTCACATACCGTTCTGCTGTTAAGGACCCATTTTCTACCACGTGTAATTCCGTGCGTGCTCCCAAACATATGCCACCACAGACCATTATGGAACCTCCACTATAAGCCACTCTTGGAACGATGTTGCATTGTGCATATCGTCCACCTGATCGTTTATACACTTTTCCCCGTCTATCATCTGGCTTCAGGCAAAATATGGACTCATCAGTGAAGAGCACTCGCTTCCAGTCGTCTTCAGGCCAATTTTCGTGATTTCGGGCAAACTCAGCACGCTCTACTCTATGACGTCTAGTGAGAAGGGGGGCCTTTGCTGGTCTGTATGGTCTTAATCCAGAATCCTTTAGTCTTCTTCTTACAGTTTTGGAAGATACGCGAACATTTCGCACTTCCAGAAGTCTACTCCTAACCTCAGTTGACGTTACGGACCTGTTCCTAAAGGTGTAACTCACCAGAAATCGGTCGTCTCTTGGGGTCGTGGCCTTTTTCCTACCCTGTTCGCGATGTCTTTTGAAAAGAGCAGTTTCCCTGTACCGTTTTACGTTGCGAAAAATAACGGACTTTGACACGTTTAGCATTGAGGCCACTTCTTGATACGAATGTCAATTTTCAATCTGAAATGCGGCCAGGGCTACTTGAACTTGAGTTAAGCCTGGTATTTTCACTTGAATTATTCACTCTTTCCATACACAATACTTTAACAACAATTTGGTATGATAATCAAAAGAATAACCGAAATCTAACGCGAAAAACTTAAGCACAGTCAAACGCGTTTAATGACTCAATATCTAACTGCTGCAATTAAAGTTCTTTAAGTGCATTTTCGTTAGCCAAATGAGTGTAAATCTGACAGCTACTTACCATAAGAAAACATTGAAACTTAAGTCATGTAAACAAGACATCCCGTTAGGTTATATATAACCGTCAAACATAAAACTACTATCGTTCCTCTAATTTTGTCCAGCAGTGTATATAAAGATACATTTTTTTACGGAGTTTGGGATGCTAAACTAGAAAAATTGCATTCGAATTTTTTGAAAGTCACGTCATGAGGACCTCTGCAATAGGCGGTATTTCTTCGAAATCCACCTAAAATTAAAGCGATGATAAAGGAAAAATCAAACATGTTTGAAATCGCCGCTTTGCTCTCTTGTCGATGCTTTGCTCGACTTTCAATCGACCCTCCACTTTGTGCGCTACCCTTTCATTACACGTGTTTGATTTCATCGCTTTGCTCTTTGCTCTTGCTCACTCTCTGCTCCACTTTGTTTGTACAGTTAGAGGTGGAATCGAAGCAATAATGTTAATTTGCTTGTTGTACACATATCTTTTTGCCCAGGTCAATGCAACTGTACAGCTCCTATAGTTCCTGGTATAGTTAAAGCAGGTTGGTAGAACTTTTCTCTCCAAGGTGGACCATATCGAAAATTGGAGGCGCACTTTTATCCGAGAAGATGACATTTTTTTATAGCAAACTAGAACTTACTAGGAAGTATTGATATAACACGTAAAAAAAAGTTTTGAACTCTTCTCTGATCATTTTTCAGTCATTTGACGATTAACGAATTTCCAATAAAAAAAAAAGAAGATTACCGGATAAACTAGCATTGAACTTTATAAGGAAGGTGACAAAGGTATTCAACGTGATACTTTAGGCATCCTTTGAATTTAAAGTCGAAGTTGGTCGTTTCTTTGAAATCATGCAAAATTAAATAAATATCAAGAAGCCAAGACCTCGCTTCTTGTAAATATTTATGCTGTGGCTGTAACATTTTTCGGACGAATGGACGGGGGATACATTTAATTTATTGCCGACCCCGAACTTCAGGTTGAGAACCTTCTTCATGACAAAATATACTCTGGGGAATAGTACTCGCTATTAAAGGAAACTTCTGAGTGATGAAAAGTTAAAATATCAAGAGGAAATAACAAAATTGTGTCTGTAAGGAATGCCAACAAACAAGTGGTACATAACATGTATAGAGCACAAGTAAATCGCTAAAAGTCGATTTCGGATTTCAAAAATCGTGAGTAACAAAGAGGAAACGGAGGTGTTTGCCGTTCTGAAAGAATCTTTTTAACTGCCCGAAGGACAGGGACCATAGTATATGTAAAGATACATACAAATAAAGGCTGTGCTACACAATCTTCGCAATAGATAAAACGATCTTAGACTTTACTGAAAAATTACAAGAGGCGATTGATTATTGATCAGTAAACATTTTTTTCCATTCGTACGAAGAATGTAATACGCACAACATGAATGGTTGCGAGAAGGTAGGTCTTGGTTCAACCCGAGCTGTTGCGCCAGCTATTTATTTTATTTATTTATTTTAAAATTTTTTACTTCCCACCTGCATAGGGAAACTATTGCAATCGGTTCGAACAAAATGTCTTAAGATATTAACAGGGCTTCATACAACGATACACTAGAAATCATTTGCACCCATTTTCATTATAAACTTTTTGAGTACGAAGAAATACTTTTTTTTTCAAAGATTAAACCCGTTTTTGTAAGACTTTTTACTGAGAATACATTCGAAAACGAGTTTAAACTATGTATGTAGATGTTCTATCGTTAAGCTAAAATGAAACATTCGCAAACATGAACATTCTTGTAAACGTGAACAAGCTTGGTTTTCAATTGTTCACGTTTTGGCGAGTGTACTGTATATATGTATGTACAAACATGTTATATTCCTGTGGACCCGATTGAAGCCGCAATTATGACGCGATTTGAATAAAATTTGGTGTGCACGTTCGTATGGCAAATGTCTCAGCTAAGTTCGAAGGGCGTAACCATTAGAATGCGGGCGGGTTGCGGAAAAGGAACAATTCACAATTCAAATAAATTCGAAATCCGCCTGCTACAAATTTGAGGGCCATCTTAGATCCGCCATTTTGAAAACCTTCTAAATTGCTTCGATTTCATTGAAATTGAAAATCCTCACACATCTCCTGAAATTAGTACAAATTCGGTTTTGAAGTGTAATTATTCGATCGCCATTCCTCCCCCCCCCCATATTTAGTGTTCCTAAAAAAGAATAGAAGTTTAGCAATGACATACGAAATCCACCTATCTCTTGTGGTTCTTGCCGGAAGGTTCTTTTTTTAGTAGGTCCAGATCTCACGTTACTATATCTACGGGTTTACCTTCTCCCAAAATCGCTTTAAGTGCATTTAAAAGATTTTGACCGAACTTTGTTAGAAAAAGTTAATGAACGGATTTAGATGCTCCCAGAATCCAACAGTTAAAATCTTCTATGTTATGCTGAGGCGACTGATGTTTGTAGGTGTATTTTAGAGCCTCTTTTCTTTGGGATTTGGACCCTCAATTTTGAGGTTCTACGTTCTAGGCTCACTCACGCACAAGTGGCTATGAATTTCCTCTGTGATGTTGTTCACACAGCGCAAGTGTTGGTGGAATGATTTGAAACTCAAGTAATACCAGAGTTATACCTTTAGAGTAGAGTCAACATCAGCTTTTGTATGTGATCAACTCCATTTATTTCATGAGTAATATGTAAATGTATCTTGGCATCATGTGTTGAACCCTGAGCAAACGATGATGCTAGCCATTGCATTACGGTCAGTAAGGGCAAGCTCCTTATTCATCGCCGATTGCTCCAAGTAGTTCACATTCGCACATTTTTATACCAGATTTCAAGTCCTAATCCTAACTATGTACTAATCGATATGTAGCATGTGTGTACAAATTTGTATTGGCCGCGTTTAGAATGTTAGGCACTAATATTTTAGTCAAAACCTAACTTATTGAACAAATGACTGCAAATGCAGTTGACATTTCAGTTGTCATAATTTAGACATTCACTTTCTGTTTTCACTTAAGATTTGTTTGCGAATTGCGTTTGTTTGTGAAATTCACTGGGAATAAATTGTATCGCTAAAAATAAATAAAATATATTAAAAAAGGCTGAAGTGGGCGATGATTTGCTGATCAATCGTGTGTTTTGGAAAAGAAAAAAATAAAAACAAATTAAATTACCGCAGAAAAACTTTAAAGCAGAACTTTTTGCTAAACATCTACCAGCCAAATCAGCTGATTTTTGACATTCCTTCTACTGACTAAAATTTGAGGGAGAATTTTTTGACTAAGAATCCAGTCCACTACTATGTTTGCAAAAGTTTACAATTTATGCCCTTCGTCACTTGACAGAGACTTTTCGTCCATGTCTTACTACCTACATTGTTTAGTGCGCTCTTTTCTTTAGTAAAGAATACTCGGTAATCCCTGATTGGAAAATAGAATGTTGAAAGGATTATAAAGCTATTTTAATAACATGTTTCGTCCATATACATACATCCATACATACATCCAAACCCAGTCTTTGCCTGCAAAAGTACATAGTACACGTAAAAGTATCGTCCCAGCTATCTACACGCTTCGTCTTTTCGCTCTTTGAAAAGTAATAACATTGATTGGTTTATTTTCATGAAACGTGATAACATTCTTAATCGTTTCCAACGAACACCTACAGAATAACGGTCAGTGTGTTAAATTTTACGTTCTCCACTAGTTCAAATATGGAATATTGTTTTTATTAAAACAGAATCTGCGTCTATGATAATTTGGGAATCTTATCTGCAGAACGCGAAGGGCTGGGGAATAAGACTACCGCTATTTGAGTTTCGCAGTGGCCATCATAGAAGTGTCCCAAAACAATTCCTTCTTAACTGAATCCTGTTGCGTTGAGTTTTATTTCTTTAGTGAATTGAGGCAATGAGTTTGGTTTGTTTTAAAAAAGGGTTGGATGTGGACCTTTGGTCGACTGTATTAAAATATAGTTATCCCTCTAAGTTTTTTTTTAAATGTTCTTCCGCACCTAGGATTATGTTCTTTAAAGTTTGTGTAAACGTGATGGAGAGGGAGGAAGGTGCATAGAGGAGAGCTAAAGAAAAGAGTAGAGTAGAGCGTTCATTTTGAATAGTTCATAGGTTTCATAAAATACTGTTGCGTGGTTAGAAAACGAACTTCGCCCTAAAGTAGACTTTAAGGAAGATGCCGCATCCGTGTTACGATTGAACAGACAGAAAGGCGGACATGCGGGACACAACCATATAATTCGTTCGAGCAGTTGCGGTGAAAGTATTGGTATAGGAGCGCTAACCATCCAACGTTCCGACGGTGTTCGAGCAAAGGAATTTCGTTGCAGATAGATTGATCAGTCTGGAAGCTTGATGCTGGACTCGATCAAATTCCGAACGAATGTTACCCTTATAGATTGTAAGTGAATACAAGCCCAGGCTATCAGAATACGATCTTGCTTGATAAACTGAGGGGCCGCTTTCAAATAGGCCACTTTAGCCACTTTTTGTTTTCCTTATTTGAAATTGCATCAGAAACACGTATTGTATTCGAAAAAGTGTTTTTCTAACTGGTCCATCGGAGATTTTAATTGCTTATAACTTTGTTAATAATAGCGTCCTCGGAAAATAACTTCTATTTTCATGTTTCTGAGACAATTCACGTCAAAATAAATGTAATTCCGGTTATTTGTGATAGTGGCCTATTGTAAAGCACAGCCGCGGTCGTTCTATAGTTCTTCTTCCCCAAGTTAAGATGAAGGTTCTCCTTTTTATGAAAAAAGGCCATATAAGAGTCGTTCCAGCATCAAAAAGTGGGTTAGGACTTAAAATGACAGCCTTCTGTCCCTAATGTGTTTGATGTCTCATTCGCCTGTTACAAAAGTAAAAAACAACTAAACGAAACTGATTTCAACTTAAAAGCCTATCCAGGTTATTCTAGATCTAGAGCGATCTTTAAGTGATTCGTGAGTCTGTTAGATAACGACTCTTCTACTACGCTATCTCTCTCCAACTATTCAGTTAGCTACTCCAAATGCAGCAAACACTTTCGTGTAAAGGATATTCATTTAAATATGAACAAATTCGAGTACAACGTACAGTTCTGGAGCCGTCTGTGTACGAGACAAGGTGTATGTA
The DNA here is from genome assembly GCA_917880715.2 of Matsumyia berberina. Taxonomy (NCBI): domain Eukaryota; kingdom Metazoa; phylum Arthropoda; class Insecta; order Diptera; family Syrphidae; genus Matsumyia; species Matsumyia berberina. The sequence goes on from OU862870.1 coordinate 96,416,391, forward strand.
CAATGAAAGTAGTTAAAAGCGTTCATATTCACAAATTGTTGCGAACAAAATGGCGCAAGGTCATAAACCAAAAATTTTGTTCAAAACTCATAGGAAATAGTGCACTGTATCTAACTTAAGTCATTCTTGCCAGTTTCTGTTTTTCCTGAGTCGACACGTCGTTCTCATGGACCTAAGCACATCGTTTAAGGCGTATGATAGGTCCTATTATACCAAGAAGGACTTTTTTGAAGTAAAACTTCTTAGGCGGCGATTGGACGAGAATTGAAGACGCGTCACGTTCACGTTTAGGCACATTTCGTTACATGAGAGAGAAAAAGATATAACGTAGATAGAAGGAGAAAGAGAACTATACATTTTCGCAGAAATGCGCCTAGTGGATATGCAATGTCTGGGCGAACAATTTAGCTGTTTCATGTTGACGATTTTAAGGGTGACCGAAAATTCAGTTTCCTTCATTTTAATTTTTGAAGTAAAGTTTTCAATGTTTTCATTATGTTTTGTGAGTATTTACGTTTTTTACGATTCTGTCGGGTGATTGTTTGATTGAACAGTTATTATGTAAGTAAAACGGCTGTACCAATCGGAAGACGATCATCAACAATTCCTCTTAACAACAATAAAACTATCAACGCAAAACGATCACATCTACCATTAGCTTGTACTTATGCGACGACTATTCACAAGTCTCAGGGGAGCACGTATTCTGAAGTTGTTAACGAATATGATAAAAAAATACTCGCAATCATTAGTTTACGTTGCTTTATCACGCGTCACTAGTATTGAAAGATTATGGATTACAAAGGATGGAGGTGATTCTACATTTTATCATGGTCGAAGAGCATCTGTTAGTATGTCTCATTTACAAGACGAATTCCGGAGACTTCCATTGAATCGACTGGAAACTGTGGATAAATGAATAATTGATTTTATGACCCAGAGGAATGGATTATCTGTATATACCCTTAATTTTCAGAGCCTCCGAACACATTCCGCCGATCTAACAGACGCTATCATACACAAATCAGATATTGTACTTTTGTCAGAAACGTGGTTAAACAATGATGACAATGTCAGCATACTTAGCTTTAATTGCGCTATTAAATATAAGTGACCGAATCTTCGAGCAGGAGGAGTGGCAATGTATCATAATCAATATGATACTGTACATATCGTTACATCGAACATGGAAATGACAGCTAGGCAGTCTCAATCATCTACAGTGACACCAGTTGGCGATATTTGCATTGCGGAGTGTCAAACGCTAAATGAAAAAAAAAATCATTATTGCGGCCATCTATGTAGCACCGAACCAGAATCTCAACGATATTATATATTTCATACACCGTTCCCTACTGAATTACCGTCATACAGGTGCTGATGCTCTTGGTAGAGGCGAAGATAAAATCCCTATGATTCTAGGGGGGATTTTAATGTAAATTTTGCATCAAATGGTTCTTTACCGCTAACTAACTTTCTTCGTGAAAAATTTAGTCTGTACATAAATATTAATCCCAACGAATCAACAACAAAATCTAGAACTACAATAGATCCAATTTTTTCACGTTATCTCGAAAATATTGAATCACGGACATATCTATATATATAAAACTCTTTGTCCTGACTGACTGACTGACTGATTGACTGACTGACTGACTGACTGACTGACTGACTGACCCAGAGATAGGCGCACAGCCCAAACCGACCAAATTTAAATTGGACTTTGGAATTGAAATTTGGTGGGTATATTCTAGAACAGAAATAATTAAACACGTGTTTTACCGTTTTTCAAAATTATGACTGTGGGCCAAGATACAGGACGTCAAAGTTTTGCTATTTATAGTAATGCGCAACCGTAGTCAGCGGCACATATTTTAGTAATCACAAACCATTAATATCAGTATTACCAATTGAAGCAGAAACCAATGACAGTGTAAATATTGAATAAACAGAATATTTTTTATGTACATTTTGTATTGTTGTATTTCTTTTAGGATTCTCTCCCTCTCTGTCTCTCACACTAAATCTCTTTTATTCTATATTTTTTAAGAAGTTTCACTTCTATCACGTGTAAGGTGCTAAACCCGTAGTTTTTTTTAGTATGGTTTCGTCCTGAGGTCTCATAAGTGAAAGTTTTTTTCAGTCTAACTAGTGCACCATGTATAGCCGATCTCAGACCTCACGTTACACATAGAGGTATTTGCCTCGAAAAACCGCTCAAAAATATTTTTTTGTCCTAATGAACATCGCGTACGAGATTTTATCTGCCGTGTGGTGTGAACGCCTAAAACCAGTGCGGTTGTAGGCCAGGAAAGTCCACAATTGTTCAAATTTTCACACTTCGGCAGACCCTGGAAAAAACCCAAGAAGTCCAAATCGATACACACCACCTCTTTGTCGATTTTAAGGCCCCCTATGACAACATTTTTAGAGACGAGCTATACGGAGCCATGTCTAGTTTTGACATCCCTATTAAACACGTCCGTCTGTGCAGAATGACGATGGAGAATTTTTTTTTTTTTTTTTTTTTTTTTTGCGAGGGTAGGTGAAAATCTTTCATGAGACACCATGAGGATCTACCGCACGTGCTCATGGTAGTGTGAGATTCTTACTCACTAAAAACACCTCCCCTTTTCGTGTTGACTACGACTAAGTACGTAAAAGCCTTATCAAGTAGTTTAAGTTTCGATAATAATAATTCGCGTTGTGCAGGTGGTTTTCCAGTGAAAGCACCTACTAATACCGTCATTATATGCGGCTATTCCTTATTGCGCTAAATCGAACGGTTTCGTTCTTTGTAGTCGGCGCACAAGGTTTGTCACGTCCAGAATTTGGAGTACGGCGTTATTGCAATGTCCATGAAGGCGAACACGGAGTTTGCGAGCAAAATTTGTTATTTCATCTTCGACGGTAGCTACACCGAGGTCTCTGTGGATATCGTCGTTTCTAATGTACCACGGCGCATTAACGATTGTTCTGAGCACCTTATTTTGAAAGGTTTGTAAAATATTTCTATTGCTGGTTTTGGTACAACCCCAAAGTTCTATACCATACGTCCATACAGGTTTTAAGACTTGCTTATATAAGAGCAATTTGTTATACATGCTTAATTTGGAATATCTTCCAAGCAGCCAATACATTTCTCTAAATCTAATTTCGAGCTCGTCGCGTTTCTTTTTAACGTGCGGCTTCCATTTGAGTTTCGCATCTAGTGTCATTCCTAGATATTTTGCTTCGTTTGCATACGGTATTTGTACCGAGTTAATGAAAACGGGTGAGTTGTTAATTTTCTTGTTAGTAAAGTTAACATGCGTAGATTTGGTTTCGTTGAGAACAATGCGCCAAACCTTTGTCCACTCGCAAATTGTATCCAAAGCTCGTTGAAGCTTCACAGTTGCTGACTCGACTGAATTTTCTGTTGCCAGAATAGCCGTATCGTCCGCGAATGTAGCAACAACGGTGCCTTCTTCTTGGGGTATATCGCGAGTATAGAGCAAGAACAAGACTGGACCAAGAACACTTCCTTGTGGAACTCCGGCAGCGATTTCCTTGAATTCCGAGTATTCGGCTCCATGCTTGACACGGAAAAGTCTGTTCTCCAAGTACGACTCTAAGATTTTGTACAACTCTTCCGGAAGTACCTGTCTTAGTTTATAGTTCAAGCCTTCGTGCCACACCTTATCGAAGGCTTGAGAAACGTCAAGAAAAGCGCTAGAACATATCTTTTTCTCTTCTATGGCCTTTTCAATTTCGTTGGTTATTCTATAAACCTGGTCAATTGTGGAATGCTTGATTCTGAACCCGAATTGATGATCAGGAATCAAACGTCTTTCTTCAATTACCGGTTTTAACCGTTTCAATAAGAGTTTTTCAAAAACCTTTGATATTATCGGCAGGAGCGATATCGGTCTGTACGACTTTTTGTCGTTTGGCGGTTTTCCCGGTTTTGAAACCATTATAACTTCGGCGACTTTCCATTGCCTTGGAACGTATAATAGTCTTAGCGAAGCATTTATAAGGTAAAGGAGTTTTATTAACGCTTTATTTGGCAACTCCTTGAGGACCTGTCCGGTTATTAGGTCATATCCAGGAGCCTTGTTATTCTTTAGATTTTTTATTACCTCGCAAAGTTCGGCTAATGACACGCTCCTTATTTTAAAGTTGTCTGGAGTCATAATAGTATTATTAATATTTTCTATTAATGCTTGCCCGGGAAATGGCTTAAACGTTTCTTCCAGATGCTCAGCAAATAAGTCGGCTTTTTCTTTATCGCCTTTTGCCCACTCGCCATTACTTTTTCTTATTGGTAGCGATTGTATTTGGGGTTTTTTGATACCTTTCATAGCTTTCCAAAGAGAGTAATTCGAACTTTTTTCAGCAGACAAGCCTTCGAGATATGTAGAAATCTCGCGATCTTTAAAATCCCGTATCGCTTTTTTGAGCTTATTGCATAGGAAGTTCGAATGGGTTTTGTGCTGGGGAGCGCGAGACTGTTGCCATCTTTTGCGTGCTCTCCTCTTTGCCAGCATCAGTTCTTTTATTTCCGGCGGATATTTAATTTCGCTATTTCCGACTACTTTTCTTTTATATGGAGTGTTGTTCCACGCGGCGCTTTGTAAGACTTCAATAAATCTGCCGACTTCATCCTCTATTTCGCACGGTGTTCTAAGCGACACATTCAGGGCAATATTTTCTTCACAAGCTTTCCTAAAGCCGTCCCAGTTAGTTTTGTTGCTAGTTAATCTGGGCGCTCCTTCTTTTCTCATTAGGCGTTCGCTTATTGTCAATATGACTGGTGAATGATCTGAGGAGAGATCAAAGCATTCCTCGATGTTCGTTAAGTTTTTCACTACCCCTTTTCCAATAAAGAAGTCTATGAGGTCAGGCGTTTTTGCTATGTCGGAGGGCCAATAAGTCGGTTTCCCCGTCGAAAAGAAGTCAACAGCAAATTGCATGCCGGTTTCGTAGAGAAGTCTGCCTTTAGGTGAAATGCATCTCGAACCCCAAAAGGTGTGTTTAGCATTAAAATCGCCACCAATAACAAATTTCGGTCCAAGTGACTCAAATAGACGTATCAAGTCATTCTTTTCTAGCGTGTATCGCGGAGGACAATAAATGGACGCGATGTTGTAATACATATTTTTAGTTTTTACTCGAACTGAAGTTATTTGCATTGCATCGAGTTCTATCGGTGAATTCAAAGAGTGCTCAATACAGTCTTTAATTAAGAGCGACGATCCGCCCCTAGCCCTTTCGGATGGGTGGTATGCATGATAAGCATAGTATCCTCTAATTTTAACCCGAGATTCCTTTGTCAGATGGGTTTCAGAAATCAAGCATATGTCAATGTTCTGTTTGCGTAGTAATACTTCCAGTTCGTCGATTCTTTGCAGAAGGCCGTTTGCGTTCCATGTTAAAATTTTAAGTAACTGGTTCATGTTCATAATTTTGTCCGTGGCTTGCGAGCATTATGCTCGAGGTTGTTAAGTTTTTCGAATATGAGCTTATTTGTCTTGCTTTGCTCCTCGAGTTTTGTGAGAATTATAGAGAAAACTTGTTGCATTGGATCTAGCGCAGGCCTATTTTGCTTATTTGCTTGCGATGCGGCTTGCGCGTACGTTTGCGTATCAGCAGATGGCGGTTTATCCTGGACTTTTTCCGTTTTCTCCTTTGCGGGCTTGCTTTCATTTTCTAGTAACTTTTCCGGTTTATTTTTATTCGGTTTAGGTTGTGGACGCATGTTCTTTTTAAGCGTATCGCGCCTTTTTTGTAGCTCTTTGGCTACTTCGCAGCCTCGATAGTTCGCTGGGTGCTTCCCCTTACAATTTGTGCAAGTCGCTGCGGTTTGCTTATTTAAATGGCACTCATTCGAGAGATGTTTACCGGCACATTTCACGCATCGTGGTTCTTTTTTGCAGTATGCCTGTGTGTGGTTGAAACCTTGACATCGTTTGCACTGAGGGATTGATCTTGTGCTTTTACGCATCGGTTCGATTTTGATCACAATATTTAAAATCGTTTTAATACTGTAAATTTCCTTTATATTCTCGGTTTTATCGAAACTGAGCATAAAAAGCGGAAGACCACGCTTAACAAGAATTTCCTGATCTTCTTCCGTTTTTTGCTTTTCCTTCTTGATAATATTTACAGCGTCAAGAATTTTAAAGCCTTTCGCTTGAAGATCGTCCATAACGTCTTCTTTAGTGCACGAAGGATGGAGTCCTCTTGCTATAACGCGCAATGGTCTTTCCGACTTATTTTCATATGTATACCACTGAATTTTCTCGGAATTAAGTTTCCGCGAAAATGCTCGGTAATCGTCCGAGTCATCGACGCTTACTTTCCACACGTTATTGCGAAGTGAGGTGACCTTATATTTCGAAGCCAACGTTCCTTTAAGGAGGCAATACAGCTTATTATAGTCCGTAATCCCGATTACGTTTATTGGAGGCGGGGGACTTAATTTTTTCGTCTCTTGCAGGCGCTTGTTTTCTTTTTGTGGCTCGATTTCGGGTGAAGAACCGGCCCTTCGTTTCTTGCTGGGTCTTTTTTTTGAAACCCAAGCCGTTTCCCGCGTTAGCTCTTCTTCGTCCGTGTGATATTCACGAACAGGTGAGCGAGACGAACTACTTTCACGTTCTTTTGGAGGGTTTAGGTTCCTCAGAGCCTTGTTTTCTTCCCGAAGTAAATCTACCTCTTTCCTAAGCTCTTGGTAGAGTAACTCCATTTCGTTAAGCTTCTTACGGAGTTCGTTGTTTTCCTCCTCGAAGCTTTTGGATTTCGCTGAGTCCTGTTTTTCACGCGCTAGCGCTTCCGGCGGACTTCTTTTCCCGGAGACATTCGATCTTGGTGGTGGCGATCGAGATACCCTTGCACTTTTTGTGAAGGGGTTGCATAATTGCAATAAATGGCTCTCCCCAGAATCCATAGAGCCGACCTCCGAAGAGGGTGGATTTTCCAGTAAACCTGGAGTGCCACCTGGGGTATTAAATATCTTTGTTTTGTTCATTGCATAATTGTATACTTCTTTAACCTCGGTATACGGAGGGTGGATTTTAGTCGCCTCTTACGACAGGCATGCCTACCTCGGGTATATTCTAACCCCTACCCGAAGGGGGTGACGATGGAGAATGCTCGCTGCTCCATCAAGGTCGGTAACGATCTTACCGAAACCTTTGATGTCCAAAAAGGTTTTAGAAAAGAAGACCAAAATGGGTTTAGCGGTAAACGAGGGCAAAACTAAGTATTTGCTCTCAACAAGAAGGGACACCCAACACCGACGAATTGGACAGAACGTCACAGTTGATAGCTATAACTTCGATGTAATAAGGGCATTTTTCTACCTTGGCTCTGCTATTACCTCCGATAATGACACCTCGTCGGAAATCAAACGAAGAATAACTCTTTCCAATCTCTGTTTCTTCGGGCTAAGAAGGCAATTGAGTAGTAAGACCCTATCCCGAACAACTAAGGAAATTCTGTATAAGGCAATTGAGTAGTAAGACCTTATCCCGAACAACTAAGGAAATTCTATATAAGACTTTAATCATCCCAGTCCTGCTTTATGGCGCTGAAGCATGGACACAGTCGAAAGCGGATGAAAATATCCTTGGTTGCTTCGAGCGAAAAATTCTTCGGAAGATATTCGGTCCCGTATGCGTTGACGGGCTTTGGAGGAGAAGATTTAACCACGAACTATACGAGCTGTACAGCGACATCGCCCTGGTCAAGAAGATACGTATCCATCGGCTAAGATGGCATGGGCATGTAGAGCGAATGTACACTATAAGTACAGAATTATAAATAAAAAAAGGATATTTGATGTATTTAGATTTTATTTTATTTATATGGAAAATTAGTATGGTGTAATGTTCGTGAGAGATTTATTATGCTACCACATTCGGTGCCCACCCCCTCTTTTATTGGTACCTATTTATATACCAATCACATTGTTAAGGGCTAGAGATATCCTTTTTCATTTTGCTCATAGAACCAAATACGGCTGCAATGAGCCAATTTCGAGATCAATAACATATTTCAATGAGGCTTGTAGGAATATTAGTTTTAGTATTTCTCGAAATAAATTTAAGGTTGAACTTCTGTACTTAGTTTTATTTTACTCATTTTTAATTATTTTAAATGTCTGTTAGCTCTAAGATGCTTCTAGATTAATAAATAAATAAATAAATAAATAATTATTTAGCAGTGGGATTTTTCACACAAATCAGCAGATTCACAATGCAAGCTTACGATCGATGACTTTCAACTGATGCTGTGGCGAAGTGTGTTCATAAAAATAAAAACAAACAACAGTACATTGTTCCATTGATATTTAATTACAGCTAGAAAAAATAATTACTTCTCAACTCTACATTTTGCAACATTAATTTTTGAGCGGTTTTTTTGAGGCAAATACCCCTATGTGCGTTGTAACAAAACCTCTTTGGCACTGCCAGAAAGTTCTGAAAGCCCGAATCGACCACTTAAAGAGGGAACTGCGATACCCACCAAAATTGTGTAATCGACAAATTATTTTTGAAGCTCATAAAGACCGACAATGTATGTGCATATATTTATGTACATATATTTAATTTAAAATATAAAGTTATATTTCGCACACACGCACAGTATTGATTACTACTTAATTCAAAAACAAAAACTTTAGCATGTATTTCTCCATATAATCTCTCACAGCGAAAAGTTTATCAATCGTTGCCACGATAAAAAACTATTGTCAAGTATGAGAACCTGCAAGTATCGCAAACAAATTAAGAACTGCCAAAAGTATATTTATCTTGAGTCTCCGTGAAGTCAAAACGTTCTTCGCACAACTACTGCCCCAGGGGTATTTTCTTTTGACGTCCAAATAAGGTTGTTGTGAAACTTTTGTACACAAAAAATGGGACACGTTTTGAATGATATGCTATTCAAAATTGAAGGATGATTTGGTCCTAATAGAGATACATTTCTTCTTTAAAAAGTTTGCAAAAAGTAGAGGCAAATCACGGCAAGTCCCTCTTGCGTTTGACTTGACGTTCATTTGTTTGGCAATGTGACACGTCAAAGCAAACCGTTAATAAAAGTAAATATTTTCACCAAAAAATAAACGTAATTAAAAATGTTATGGGTTGTTTTTAGTACATACCAGTACATAGAAGAATAAGACCTATACTCTGCGTTCTCTGTGGTGGCTGATAATGTTGGATTTGGAACCGTCTAAAGCCTCTGAAAGTTAGGTGGCTGTGCATTTACGCATATTTTTTATATTTATATCAAGGATCAGTTTGTTAAGGTTGTCAATCTTATCTGTAACTGGTCGTATTTTTGTCAAAATCCTTTCTATTTCATTTTATTATTATTATTATTTTTTTTTTTTTTAATTCAGGAGCGTTTTAAGTATTTATTTATTCTGAAATTAACGTACTGCGGATAGGATATGTCCCCTTTTTTTAAAATTGTGAATGAAAAGTATCTATGCGCTTTTAACCAACCAAGTCAGCTTCGCAGGTATTGGAAAGAGTGGGTTTTTTTGCTTCGGCGACTGAGTCAAAATTGTATGAATTATCCAAAGTACTATTATCCACAAAATTGATAAAAACACGGAAGAGTATCGGCAAAACAACAAAGTTGTGTGGGACACTGGCGTTGAACCTCCAATGCAAGCAAACGTCTGTTTCTTAATAGCTTTAAGTTTGAAAATAACAGCGGCATGCCAAACTCGGTTGAAAATATGTCCACCCTTAGCTATGAAGACGTTTTAACGCTTTTTTTTGGTACGTCGTTAGGTCCCTTACTTAACGGCTTTTGTGAAATTTCTATTGACTGTTGAGCCGTCAGGAGAATTCGAAGTGTCAGACAATGTTTTAGGGGATCCCGCGGTCCTCTCGCGACACTCAACGATGACCCATGTGTATCCTAGGGGGTATATACTGCATCTAAAATCTGTTAACGAGAGCGTTTTTGAAATTCTAATAATTTATAACTGTCAGCAAATTGAAAAAAGGTAAGTTTTTCATATACAATGTGAATTAATTTACTAATATAAACAGATAAATGAATTAAAAAAAAGTTCTTGTGAGCAAATGCAGAATGTGATTTGGAAATTGTAGGTATGCAAAATTTGAAGTCAATCGGGTAAACGATTATTGAGCTATCGTTTTTATGTCAGCGTTAATAAGCTCAGTTAAAATATTCACGCGAATGTTCTCGTTTTGGAGGCAAAGTAAATTAACCAATCAATTGTCAAATTAGTTAGATTTAGTGCCAAACTTCGATTGGTGCCGCATTGACTCGGGAATTCGAGGATATGGACATTTCAACCTTGACAAGAGTCACAGTTATCAAGAGGAGCGCAAATCGATGTTTCATAATGAATCGTGAGCCCTATAACGGCCGAGAAATTTTAGTTCTACATCTGGATACGTATAACGCATGCTATTTTCAAGAGTACAGGTAAAGTTAGCAGGACATAATTGGCTTACAATGTGTTAAGCAATAGTGGCGCTTTGTCGCTATTTATGACTCTAGTTTGCCAACCAAAAAAATAAAATCCCTATATATTAACACTTGCATATACACATGCATGTATGTTCTAGATGCGTGATACATATATACAGGGTTTTTCAATAAGAGCGCTACAAAAGTTTTTTTAAATAAAACAAAAACGGTTTTGGATATCAATGAAATTCTTTATTCCTGTGAAAGTACATTCGATTTCTTTTGCATGGCCACCACGGGCACGCTTGCAGAAGTCCAGACGCTGAACCCAATTTTCGACGGTTTTCAAGCATAAATCGGCCGATACTGCTGCAATTTCACGTTCGATATTCGTACGAAGTTCATCAATCGTCGCTGGCTTGTTGGCATAGACCATAGACTTGACGTAGCCCCACAGGAAATAGTCTAACGGCGTCAAATCGCACGACCGAGGCGCGGCCAAGCGACTGGACCATTTCGTGAGATAACACGTTCTCCAAACTTGGTTTCCAATAAATTGATTGTGACATTCGCTGTGTGGCTTGTGGCGCCGTCCTGTTGGAACCACATGTGCTCCAAGTCCATATCATCCAATTGGGGCCAAAAATATTCGGTTATCATTGAACGGTAGCGATCCCCATTCACAGTAACGTGCCGGTCTTGATATCACGGAAGAAGTACGGCCCAATGACGCCGCCGGCCCATAAACCACACCAAACCGTAATTTTTTCGGGATGCAATGATGACTCATAGAGTACGTGTGGATTGCTGCCTGACCAATACTGCATATTTTGTTTATTGACGAAGCCATCCAGCCAGAAATGAGCCTAATCGCTGAAGATGATTTTTCGATGAAAATCCGAATCATATTCAAGTTGTTGCTCAGCCCAATTCACGAACATACGACGCTTCTGGTGGTCAAGCGGCTTCAGTTCTTGCGTCAATTTAATCTTGTAAGGATGTAGGCCAAGATCTTTTCGCAAAATTCACCACAACGACGTCACAGAGATGCCCAACGCTTGAGAACGACGTGTGAGAGACACATTTGGGCTTTCTGCAACTGAAGCCTCAGCGGCAGCAATATTCTCGACACTACGGGCACTTCTTTGTCTCACTGGCACGGGAACATTTTGTACTGTGCCTGTGGATTCAATTTTTTCCACTAGACGCTCAATTGATGATCTGCTAGGACGATTATGACGACCATAAATTGGACGTAGCGCTCTTAACGTTGAGGCCACTGACTCCGAATTTCGGTAGTAAATTTTAATAATTTCGACTCGTTGTTGGCTCGCATATCTTTCCATCATGAAATGGCAATCCTTACTGAAGAGAAATGTCAAAAAACAGTAAGAAAAATATGGCGTCGTTTGCTGTCCCTGTCGCTCTACTTTTGTAGCGTCCCTATTGAAAAACCCTTTACAGTACAAACTGCTGTTCTTATGAATAGCAAGCATAGTACATACTTATATATGCATACATGTGTAGCTCTTCAAACTTTTACTACACAAGTATTGAACGTGATTAATTATAGACATACACCTATTAATTTACATCACCTTCACAACTCGTAGAAGTTTAACTTGAAAAAGTTCTAACTTTAGCTGCAAGCGACACAGTTTGAAAACTAATTGCATTAGGAACCATTTGTTAGTGAAAGTTGTGAAAATTGAAAATCTTATCGTGATTGCTTTGAAAATTTGAATACGAATTGCGAAGATGAACGAAATATGTTTATACATTTGTTTAAGATATCCATATGAACGTACATAGTTTTTCTAAGAATACGCATCTACATCACTCAATTGTTCAAACTTTTATATGCATGTATGTATGTGCATTGGGAATGTTTCTTTCAAGGTCCCTTGTAAAACCGTAGAGTTTTTATTCAATTTGTTTTAACATTGCTACGTACATGTTATGAAAGGTATGCATGCGTATAGATTTAATTTTTCTCATTTATTTTTATTCCCTTCACTTTAATTTGACATTTAAGGTTATTTCTAGTAGTATAATCTAGGTATGTAAGTTCCTACATAGTTTGAACTACAAGTCTTTATGCCACACTATGTCAAAAGCTAAAGCAATGTGCAAAAATAATAAAAAGCAGACTTGTTTACCTTAAGTCTTTACCTTAACTTAACTTTTAACTTAACTTGTATTAAGCTCAGTAAATAAATAAATAAATAAATAAACTTAAATTTGATTTAAGACTTGAGCTAAACAAGTCTGCTCTTTATTATTTTTAGACGTTTGTATCAAAATTGTATTAAAATACAAAATTGTTATGTCCCTATTAAAACCCTTTACATATCTTTTCCTTGGAAATATTTTGAAAATCAGTAGTATCTAAAGCACCTCTAAGGCTTAACAAATGTCAACTCAGCAGTGGTCGAACTCTCAAATCGATCACATGCGCATCATGCTCATCAATAACCTTCCTAGTAGAACGGACTATCAACTTTTTTAACATTGACTTCAACATAAAATATAGTAATTCCAGACAGATCTCAATGGGGAAACGGTACCATTTTCACAGAATCTGCAATTGATGTACACACAGATAGATCCAAATCAACGGAATGCACAGGGTCGGGATTTGGGAGTCTTCTTAAACGCTCTGCACTAAACATCTCACTTACTCTGCCAACCGGACCAAGGTAGCATATTTCCAGTAAAAGTGTCGCCAATTCGAAAAGCAGGGGCCAGGTTTTTTATGTGTTTGATTGATGGGAAAGCTATTGTACTGTACATAGGCAGCCAGTTAGCTATAAAAATTTTGGAAACACCAACAATAAGGTCCAAGTTGGTAAAACAATACCAGATTCGGTGCTCCCCTTTACAAACAGTACCTGTTCACGGATGCTTTAAGAAGCGCGAATAATAGATGAATCAATATGCGCATCTGGAAATCCACAAAGCAGGACTCAAAGAAATAAGAAAGAATTCTTTCTATAAACAGAAACAACATTAGCTCATCATAAGAGTTATCACCGGCCACTGTTTCACAGGTAGACACCCCATTCGAATCGAATTCCCTTTCAACGACTTCACCAGAAGCTGCAGGGGCAAGGATGAAGAGGAAACCTACTTTCACCACTTAGGCACTTGCCCAACACTGGCCATATTCGAATATGAACAAGTACAACAAAGCTCTGCTCGACCTATCAAAAATCGACTTATTTCTAGATCAAAGTTAACTAGTACCTAAGTAAGTAGTTTACTTTAAAAATCCATGCAGCGCATATCTTAGTAAAATAAGAGTTTGACTTAATCAGCCATTCTTGTAGTTATAAGGTTACGAGCAGACGGTGTGCAAAAGTGGCATATATGTACCTATATGCTAGTGCCGACGTCACGAAAAAATTCGCAAATATGTCAAAAATTCTATACGTATGGCAATGCTTGCAAACTCGCATATAGACGTGTTCACATGATATGCGACTCCTGTGTCAATAATCGCAAATGCATTTGCCAGCATATAGTGGCATATGATGCTCATCAAATGGGATCGCAAATGTTGTGCCCTATATGCCAGTTGTTCACACGATGTGCGAAAAAATTGGTATATCACATATTTCTAATCATATGTAGGTTTGCGAAATTTATTTTCTGCCCAAAATTTACTGAAATAAACTAAAAATGTGGAAAAGAAAGTGGGCCACTATTGCTGTTTTGGTGCTGGAAAGTGCAAACGAAGATAAAAGCCACAAATAAGCTAGTTTAAAAAAACCGGCAGCAACTACGTCGTGTATGCACGAAGATGCGAGTATTCTAAAATTGAAAATAGGTAGCCTGTAAGTCTTTTTTTTATATTTTACCGGGTTCCCAGGCCTTTTTAATGACACGAGAGAATCATTTCAACTTTTTTTTCTTCCAATTCCTTGAGCATTTCTGGCCGGATCTCATCCACATCAGCACATTTGCCGACTTTTTGCACTTTAATCAGCAAAGTCACCTCTTCTAAGGTGGGACTATTATCCGCCCAATTCAAAACCATGGGTCTGGCATACTCAGTGCTTTGATCATCGGGATTGAACAGCTCCGAACAGTGCTCACCCCATCTGCGCAAGATCGGAAAGAAGTACACAAAAATTGGATTTAACCCCTTCGACGGTATTAAACTTCCTTCCTCTATAACGGCGGAGCGGATGGTCTGCCAGAACAGTTTGCAGTTCTGTAATCCCGGTCCGATTTCTCACCGAACTCCTTCAAGCCTGCTCCTTAGCGTCTTTTACAGCCAGTTTAGAAGTTCTTCGCCCGTCCATGCACTGGTTTTGAAAAGCTGAGTCCTTCAGAAAAATAAGACCTATAAGGCTTTCTTCTTCTCTCTGATGGTTTCTTGAACTCCAGTTGTTTTAAACCAAGCAGTTCTTTTCTCACCACCAGTCGCAAACCTCTCCTGCAGAGGCAATGACTGCTGTTGAAAACACCCGCCATTCTTCCTCTACACTTGTCCGAACAGTTGGAATTTGTTCAAACCTTTCGGATACCTGCCGTGCCAACTCCTCCCGTATCTTATAGTTTTGCAAACTTTTCAACAATCTACAATAGCTCTGCGTTTCCTCATCGCTACAACCCACAAGCATTTAAGACAAACGTGCATCGGTATCTTCTTCGTCTCTCCACTAATTTCCCTAATGCCTAGTCATAATGTCCCGAAAAGGTGTTAATTTATTTATTTATTTACTGAGCTTAATACAAGCATCGGAAAGAGAAGACATAAGGCTAGACATAACAAAATCTTAAAAACGAATAAATAGACTTAAAGCTAAACATAACAAAAACTTAAAAACTACTAAATTAAAAAAAAAAAAAGAAAGTGAAGGGTGTTGGTATTGTCAAGGGAAACAGTTGGAAGGTAAGTTGCGAAGGGTATTTCTCAGAGAGGATTTACTACACTGTAGGTCAAAGATATTGGGGCACATATTAGCGTTTCTTAGCATTCTAGTAAGGGGTTCGTGCTGACCATACTCCGTGCGGTGGTAGTTGAGGCAAAACATAGGGACATATCTCAGATGATCAATTGAAGCAGATGAGGGCAATCAAGGATTCCAGTCAATAACTGATGTACAAGTAGTATATCAGCGACATTACGGCGTGTGTATAAGGTTTGCAGGTCTAACAATTTGAGTCGGTTCTCGTATGGAGGTAAGTTGAAAGGGTCATCCCAGCCCAGGCCACGCAAGGCAAATCGTACGAATCTACGCTGAACAGCTTCGATTCTCTGAATGTGGACTTGGTGGTAGGGTGACCAGACCAAAATGGCATATTCAAGGAGCGGTCTAACGAAAGTGATATAAAGGGATTTGGTGACGTATGGGTTGGAAAATTCTTTTGACCAACGCTTGACAAAGCCAAGTGCTGAGTTAGCTCTATTAATAATACTGTCGATGTGAGAACGGAAGTTAAGTTCAGTGTCGCAGATGATACCCAGATCGCGCATTGAGGTTACTGAGGGAACGAGCTTATTGTTAATAAAGTAGGTCCTTTGAGGCAGCAGGGGGCGTTTGCGAGAGTAAGTAATAGACTGACATTTTTTCACATTGAGCTCTAAGACATTTTTTCGGCACCTGATGAAGAATAAGTTGAGGTCAGCCTGTAGTGAGCTAGAATCAGAATACACGAAATTTGTCTAGAGATCCTCATGTCGTCAGCGTAGATTGGAAGTTCAGAATGCGTAACGGCAAGCTCTATGTCGTTTATAGTCAGTACGAAAATCAGGGGGCGTAGGTGGCTACCCTGAGGCACTCCTGAGAACGCCATGATTGGTTTTGAAATACAAGTTCAGACGATATGCGAGCAAAAATTGCATATGATGACCCAAAAATTACTTCAGACTTGCATATGTATGCCACTTTCGCATACCGTCTGCTTGTAGTTTAAGTGTGTGTTTGTCCCGCTCAGGACAGCTATCATAACCAACCTAACACTTATGCTACATGAAAATCCAGATTGTCAATCGACCGCATCTATAGCATGTTCCACATCCAAAGTGTACAGTACATACATATGTAAGTAGTACAGTTCCATCAAAATTAAAATCTCACATAAAAGCGTTAAAAAATCGATTTCTAAAAATATTTCGTTTTTCAATATTGCTGTTATAGTATAAAGACTTGATTTTGATTTTAGGCTCAGAATAAAAATACACTTTATACCTTTCAAAGGCCAATAGTATAGATAAATACACATGTATGTATGCTCGAGTACCCGTTCTCATGGAAAACAACACTAAACTGTTAAAATCCACCAGAAAATCCTTCTGACCCTATATAAACTACAAGCGCTTCCATTTGGACGTGTAATTAGAAAGCACCAGGAGCGACAAATGGACCTTTAATTATACCACCCTAAGCAACCGAACGTTGGAGAGGAAATGCAAAATTCGTTCAATTAATGAGTGCGAACAATTCACGGCCAGCCACAATTGTTGCGGATAAATCCCAGCCATTATTGATGAATGTTTTTGTGTTGATAGGTCGCACAGCGACTGATGGTTTCCATTCCCAAGCACGGCGGAAATCAAATTTACTTTAATAGTTCAACATTTGGTACAAATGTTTTAATATTATGGTTGACAAATTGTGAACGATTATGATTGAGGTTACCCCACATTGGTTAATACTAGATGAAATGATTTAATAAAACAGAAAAGTATGATGTTGACACATGTGCTTATACATACGTACCTACATATGTATAGATGTATGTATATAAAGGTATATAATCAAACACATTGGTATTGTTATTGATATCGATACCAGCCTAGTTTAAAACCTTTATATAAAATAAGTCGCAAATTATACCTTCCTATCGAGCCCTAAGGCCTAACCGCAAGTTTATCGTAAGCGACAAAAAATATATTTCACAGGAGGAGGCGTTTCTTTAGTTTTTTTCTATACATCAAAAGCAATTGCGACCAATTTCGGTATGTACCGTTCGTACGCTGCCTATTTAAGCTTGACTGCTCAGGGCACAATCCTGTTATTAGACCTATTTCTTACTTATTATATTTAAGGTACTGTAGCACCATCTTAAGTAAGTAATGTGGACCTGGGTCTCAACCAACAAGCGTCTCCAGTCAGTTTGATCTTTAGCCAGCTGCCTCCAGTTTCACACGGCAAGTTGTTTAAGGTCCCTTTCAACTTGCGTGCTCCACCTGGGTCGCGGTCTTTCTTTACTGTGCCGTCCCTCGGGTGTGGATTCGAAGATTTTCCGGACCGGAGCATTGGTGTCCATAGCTCTGCGTCATAGAGCAGAACTAGAATGATTAAGGCCTTATGAAGGGTCACTTTAGTTGTACGAAAGAGGCCTTTACTGTTCAATTACCTTCTTAGTCAAAAGGTTGGCAAGAGTTATTCTTCGTTTAATCTCAGCGCTGGTGTCGTTGTCTGAATTTATAGCGGAGCCTAGGTAGACAAAGTCCTTAACTACTTCAAAGTTACATCTGTCTATAGTGACGTTCTGTCCGAGACGTCGGTGTTGAATGTCCTTTCTTGTTGACAACAGACTTGGGTTACCCTCTTCGCCGTCTCTGTCTCAATACTCACGAACGCGCCAGTGACTTCACGTTGCGTTCTTCCGATTATGTCAATATCGTCGGCGTAAGCGAGCAATTGGACGGACTTTTGAAAGATTGTGCCTCTGGTGTTGGCGCGTGAGTTTTGCACAACTCTTTCAAGAACGATCTTGACGAAATCGCATGACAGCCCGTTGCCTTGCCCCAATCCTTTTTTGACATCAAAGGTCTCGGTAAGGTCTTGATCGACATTGATGGATCAGCGTGCATTCTCCATCGTCATCCTGTACAAATGGGCGAGTTTGGCAGCGATGTCAAGAGAGAGATTAGGTCTGCAAAAAGGAACTCTTGGAGGAACTTTTGCGAGACTATCGAATCAACCAACGAAGCGTCCCGTCTAAGGAGAATCCTAGCCAGGTCACCGGCGCCGGCATCCAATATTAGGAAAAGCGACAATACTTGGACGGATTCTCATGAGGAAACGCTAGATACGCTATTGAGCACCCACTTCCCTGGTTGCACTAACGCGACGATCTCCGAAGATAATCTATCTATTCTGGAGACTACGGAAGGTTTGGATGCGGTTGAAACCGAGAAAATAATCGATGACCGAAAGATAGTTTGGGTAATCAGATCCTTCGCTCCATTCAAGGCACCAGGAATGGATAACATTCGGTCAGGGATGCTGCAGGAGTCAGTAGAAACTGTTATTCCAGGGCTCAAGCAAAGGGCTGGGAGTCAATCCCACAAAGACAGAGGTTGTGCTTTTCACTAAGAAGAGATCAATCCCTGATTTCAAACCTCCGAGGATCGGGGGTGTTGAACTTAGCCTTGCGGGATCAGCGCGCTACCTAGGCGTTATTCTTGATTCCAAACTAAATTGGAAGGAGAACATCGATGAACGCATCAAGAAGGCATGCGTAGCCTTTTACTCATGCAAAAAAGCGTTCAGTAATACCTGGGGATTCAAACCGGCTGTGGTACACTGGCTGTACACGGCAGTTGTGAGACCCATTCTTACATATGGCTCACTAGTCTGGTGGAAGGTGCTTGAGAAGCAATATCAGCTTTCAAACCTCACTAAGATTCAGAGGGCAGCCTGTATAGGAATCTTCGGATCAATGAGAACAACACCAACAGCGGCAATGGAAACCATGCTTAGTCTCGTTCCGCTGGATCTGTACTGCAGCAACACGGCAGCTAAAACTGCCTTGAGACTGAGGGAGAACCGACAGTGGAAATCAGCTCCCTACGGTCACGCCTCAGTGCTGTCTCGTTGGGGGAATGCCGACAGACCGACAGAAACAGATCACATGATCCAGACTCTGGCATTTGACAGGAGATTTAATATCAGAATTCCTGACAGAGAAGACTGGAGGAACAACAAAGTAAGTAATAAAAACGAACTGGCCTTCTACACCGACGGTTCCAAGATGGATGTTGGTACAGGCTCCGGGGTCTACTGCAAGGCCCTTGGAATAAGCCAGTCCTTAAGATTAAACGACGATTGCAGCATCTTCCAAGCCGAAATTACAGCCATCATCGAGGCCTGGAAAACTGTCCGAGAGAGGGGCATCACCGCGATGACAATCACGATCTATATCGATAGCCAGGCAGCCGTTAAGGCTCTGGAGTCTGCGATAACTAGGTCAAGGCTTGTAAAAATCTGTAAAGAACATTTAGATGAGATATCGAGAGCCAATACGGTGACCCTATGCTGGGTACCGGGGCATATGGATATCCCAGGTAATGAGAGAGCTGATGAATTGGCACGAAGGGGGGCAGCGCTGCATGCCTCACAGGCTCTCCCCTTTGCCAGAATTCCAATATGCTTGGTAAAAAGGTATATTGATGACGAGGCCATAAGTCGAGCCAATGCACGTTGGATCCAGCTAGATACATGTGCAACGGCTAGGAACTTATGGACAAGTTATAATAAGAAGAGATCTCTGTCTCTGGTCAAACTAAGTCGTCGTGAGGCGAGGATAGTCTCTGGCATCATTACGGGGCACTGTGCAATTGGTATTCATGCGGAGAGCCTCGGTATCCACCACAACGACTATTGCAGAAGCTGCAGGGATGAGGAGGAGATCGAATCTGTCCGACATCTGCTATGTGAATGTCCTGCCCTCGCCAGTAGAAGAATGAGGACTCTTGGTAGTTACTTCTTCACGGAACTGGAAGACTTGGGTGATGTCGAGCTGAGGGACCTCCTGAGATTCATTTCTTTATCTGGGTGGTTTTAAATCAGCGGTTTCTAACCCCTTTTCTCGTTACAGGTTCCCGGAGTTAAATTGGAAGATGGGCACAATGGACCCTTTGTTGGTCTAAGTGAGCAGTGACATTGTCACAAGGCACCCATTAACCTAACCTAACCTTGGCAGCGATGTCAAAACTAGACATTGCTCTGTATAGCTCGTATTTATAGATGCTGTCATACGTGGCCTTAAAAAAGTGGCGCGTATCAATTCGAAGTTACTGCGTTTTTTCCAAGATCTACCGCAATGTGAATATTTGGTCGGTGGTGGGCTTTCCTGGCCTGAAGCCATACTGATATGAAGAACGAATTCAGGCGTTCGTACAACACGACAGATAAGATCTTGTAGGCGATGTTAAGAAGACTGATGCCTTTGTAGTTGGGTCATTTCTTAAAGATTGGCCAAACAATGCTCAGGTTCCATTCATCATCGGGCATACTTTACTCCAAACATATTTTAATGATAAGGTGGTGCGTGCCCTTTTCAAAGTCATCCCCTGCCGCCTTGATCAGCTTGGCAGCTAAGCCGTCTGCTCTACCAGTTTTATTGGACTTAAGCTTAGGTATGGCTATCATCACTTCGTCCAGGCCGTGCGGAAGGAATTGTTGGTCTTCATCGTCCAGGTTTAATAGTTCATTCTACCTGACAGAGGAATTTGATTCGTCGTTTTGCAGACTATTTAACGGCGACCTATGACATTCGGACGAATATACTTTGCTCTGTCTTCTACTTCTCCAAAACGATCAAAAGCAATTTATTGAAAAGCAAACAATCTTTCTACGCTTGTGCACCGCTATTACCGTGATACGGTTTTCTTTGATACCGCACTTCACTCCAAGACATCAGATCAAAAACTGGAACAAAACAAACTTTTGTTAGTCTTCAATGCATGTATAATAAAACCTAAATTAAAGTTACTACTGCAAGTAGTAGGACAGGAATTTTGTTATAGAACTTATGGCACGACTATATCGGTACGTACAGATCTTTATCATCTGGATAACGAAATGTGCACAATAGAGACGAAATGTGTCTTAACCATAGCGTTAAGTTAGCAACAAATAACATTAGAAATCGAATTCGACAAATAACTTTTCTCTAAAAACTCAAATCTTTAAATTTAAATGTCTCATCCAAATATATATATCCTTGCCTTGGTAATAATTTAAACCTCCGCCAACAATTCAAGCTATTCTTAATTCTTCTTTAATTTAATAAATTTTATAATGCATGTGTACAGTCATATACCTTCATACATACGTATATTTATGTGTATTAAAAATGTGAAGAATCAAAAGTTGAAACTAATTTATAAAATATCGAGTGTTTGTTTTCATGCATGAGCACCTCCCTTTTAATGTAAAGGACATCGTGGCCCCACGATTTCCATTATATTAAAAAGAATTTCCATGTCAGCAGTAGGAGTTTCCTCATTGAGAATTCCGCTTGCATTCATTTGAAGAGAGTTTTCTTTATTTTTTTTTTTTTTTTGCAGGAAATGAAAAAGTTTTTCGTCCTCAATCCCCACCTAAATCGTATTAATTTCAGCATTTTTTTCGCGGGCAAATATCAACTTTTGGATAAAATACATTATATTTGATGTTGTTTGTGGAATTTAAATGAATTTATTGAAAACAAAAAAGGAAAAAAAAAATATTCGGGAATACGGCTCACAATCACAGACTCAATATCCAAGACAAATTTGTGAAATATTGCAAAACACTTGCCAAAGCCGACCTTTCATTACCTTATAGGGAAAACCATTAAAGTTTAAAAGTTTTAACGAGTTTTCACAACATTAAAAATCGTTTGAAATCATCATTAATTGGGTCTGCAGTACGGGGATGTTGGTATTATTTTTGGGTTCTTAGCAGGACGTGAGAATAATTCGGAAGTTTCGCTCCGAAACAGAGATTTGGGTAGGCGAAGGATAAAGTTTTCTTTTAAATTAAATGCTAGTCGCTTGTGCACGCCCCATTGGAAGTATTAATCCTTGGGTGAACAATATATTCGGCCCCTTCATCCAATAGATTAATACCAATTCCTAGTCGATGGAGTAACTTTCTTCTATTGTCCGTATTAAATATAAAGTAAAACAAAAAGGATTGATTCAACACTATGCACATACATACATATATAGAGTATAAGTATACAAGCGCCTGTAGATTAACACACATACAGATGTGCATACATTCACACGTAGCGAAAAGAAATAATTAAATGTATCTGCAGTGTGAAGCAAGTTCGTGTTTAATGTTAAAGAGTAGATATTTTGAGGTGAAACCAAATAATGGTTGTTTTTGAGTGGTGTGAATCTATCAGCCGTTATGAAACGCGAATTGCAATCTTTACTTTAACATTTGCCTCACCTTAGTGGCCGTGGCTATCTGGTTAATGCGCTGGACCGCTAAACGATTTCACAGAGGTTCGAATCTTAGCATAAAATAACATATTTCGCGGGACCATCTCTCGACAGGCAACGACAAACTTTCAAGAGAATAATTTGTAATGAAAAGGCTTTTCCATTCGCCGACCGTTAAAAAGCAGCAATTCAAACTGTGGATTTCTTCCATTTGTGGGGATAACATAGCATGAAAAACAAAAATGGTTGCAAAACCTAAACGCTCTACAGGCTGCCATTCCAAACATTAACTTAAGGGGTTAGGTGGGTTTCGAGGGCTAAAAAAATGCGTATTTTTACCGATTTTTTGAAATACATCAAATAAAATATTTCATTCAAACAATATACCATATCAAAGATACATATTTAACAAGTACTTTGTGAAATTTTTATTTGAATATTTGGAAAATTCAGCCAGTGGGACCTCACTTCCGTTGACCTCTCAAAAAAAACGTTCTCCCGGCGTAGTCAGGATAACTCAGGACTGGTTCATCCGAAATCAAAAAAAACAATTTTTTCTGTTAGTAGATATATAAAGCTTGAACTTGAACGAAGGAAAAAAAAAACTTGAAATTAGAATTTTTGGCGGAGTTTTGAACAAAAAACCATAAAACAAGCTACGATAAAAAAAATTCTTCGTTGAGGTTCTAGATAATGTTATTTTGAAGAAGTGTGCAAAATTTCAGCAAGACCGGTTCATAACTTTTTGAGAAATCCTGACTACCGATTTCGCAAATAGAGTTTCGAGAAAAACGCGATTGAAGTGCGACGCGCCAGGCTGACGTGGCCTGATGGGCGGAACTTCCGAAGGGTCTATCTCTTAGAATTTTACTCTGATCGATTTAAATTTTTGTGAGAATTTTCTAGACATATTGTACTATTTAATAAGACAAAAAAAAATATTTTTTGAAATTTTGAAACCCTCCTAACCCCTTGAATGCCTTGCATTTTTAAAGGCTATTTTACAAAAAGGACCTGTACAGGCTACAGAGCCCGAACCGAGGCCTGGAAGGAGAATCGCAGTCGATGCTGAGTATATGCAAGAACTACTTCTGCAGACTGTTTAATGGCGACGACGTATCAAATCGCGCTGTCAATATTCAACCTGAACGATGAAGACCAACAATTCCGTCCACCTGACCTGGACGAAGTGAAAATAGCCATATCTAAACTTAAGGCCAAAAAAGCCGCTGGAGCTGACGGCCTAGCTGCCGAGCGGGCGGGCGATGACTTTGTAAGGAACATGCACCAACTCATCAGTAAAATATGGTCGGAGGAAATGAATGGAACCTCAGCATTGTTTGCCCGATCCTCAAGAAAGGATACCCTCTTAACTGCGCCAACTACAAAGGCATCAGTTTTATAAACATCGCTTACAAGATCATATCTGCCGTGTTATGTGAACGCCTGAAACCGTTCGTCAACAACCTGATCGGTCCATATCAGTGTGGTTTCAGACCAGGAAAGTCCACCATCGACCAAATATTCACACTGCGGCAGATCTTGGAAAAAACCCAAGAACTTCAAATCGATACCCACCACCTCTTCATCGACTTTGAGGCCGCGTATGACAGCATCTATAGAGAAGAGCTATACAAAGCAATGTCTAGTTTTGGCATCCCCGCCAAACGTGTCCGTCTGTGCAGGATCACGGTGGAGAATGCACGCTCCTCCATCAAGGTCGGTCAAGACCTCACCGAGACCTTTGATGTTAAAAAAGGATTTAGACAAGGCGACGCACTGTCATGCGACTTCTTCAACATCGTTCTTGAAAGAGTTGTGCAAAACTCACGCGCCAACACCAGAGGCACAATCTTTCAAAAGTCCGTCCAATTACACGCATACGCCAACGATATTGACATAATCGGAAGAACGCAGCGTGATGTCACTGGTGCGTTTGTGAGTATCGAGACGGAGGTGGCGAAGATGGGTATGTGCTGTAGATGAAGTATATGCTGTCAACAAGAAAGGACTCCCAACACCGACGTCGCGGACAGAAGGACACTATAGACAGCTATAACTTTGAGGTAGTCAAGGACTTTGTCCACCTAGGCTCCGCTATAAATTCAGACAATGACACCAGCGCTTAGATTAAACGAAGAATAACTTTTGCCAATCGCTGTTTCTTTGGGCTAAGAAGACAATTGGGTAGCAAAGCCCTCTCTCGAACAACTGAAATGACCCTTTATAAGGCCTTAATCATTCTAGTCCTGCTCTATGACGCAGAGGCATGGACTTTGACAAGAGTGGATGAGGTCGCTCTTGGCTGTTTCGAAAGGAAAAATCTTCGAGTGATTTTTGGTCCCCTCTGCATAGACGGGGAGTGGAGGAGGAGATACAACGACGAACTGTACAGCGACATCGACTTTGCCAGAAGAGTAAAGCTCCAACGACTGAGGTGGCTGGGTCATGTAGAGCGGGTGGACATCAATGCTCCGGCCGCACGGTGGCGCACGCAAGTGAAAGGGGACCTCAACCAACTTGGAGTGGGGAACTGGAGGCAGCTGGCTAAAGATCGAGGTGGCTGGAGTCGCTTGTTGGTTGAGGTCCATATCCACCCAGAGCTGCAGCGCCACCTTAAGTAAGTACATAAGTACGTCTGTGGGCACATAATAGCAACCACATCAAAACAATAGAACAATAGAACTTATACACGTCAAAAAACACAGTAGTCGATTAATATGAAATAACTATTTACCCAATATAACTTCTTAACTCTACATGTACATGTGTATGTACATACATATGTTGCTGCACAGCTGACACTAAAGAATAGCAAAAGTAAAAGCGCCATAAAAAGAGGTTTCTTTGACTTCTGAAATTTATTTTGCAAATTTCCGCTGTTTATCGTGAAAGTTGAAACAGCGTTAATTACAATATTATTCGTATTTTTCCTATATATAACTTTACATGCATAAAATTA
Source organism: Matsumyia berberina (assembly GCA_917880715.2). Classification (NCBI taxonomy): domain Eukaryota; kingdom Metazoa; phylum Arthropoda; class Insecta; order Diptera; family Syrphidae; genus Matsumyia; species Matsumyia berberina. The sequence goes on from OU862870.1 coordinate 96,441,971, forward strand.
AATTTTTTTATACAAAACAAACAAACATTTTCTAGGTTAGTCAAACTTTATAAGATATTCAACATGTTAGTGTTTGCGGTTGCATCTTTTCGCTTCGTATTTCATAGAATTCTTCTAGGTACGTAACGAAACACCCAGCATTTGTTATTTTCAATTTTCAAATCCGCTATCAATGAGTATATCTAACGCCAAATTAAACAAGCGAGATTTTACTTCTCAATATGACTTGTAGTTAGAGTACATCTTAAAATGATTGCGGAATGGATGGCTTCTACGATCAACAAATGTATTATAGAGGCTGTTCACAAACGACTGTCGGATTAGAATTTTTTTTTTTACAGGCGAGGAGGAAGTGGAGAAGCGACATGTTACTTCAATCCGGTAATCACTCGATAAAAATCCAGTCCGTCAGTCCTGTGCAGAGATCAGTAAAGAGATATTCGTCTTTCCAGTCCATTTTCCAATGTCTACAAGCTATTTTTCCATGGATCGCCCATATTTACCCATACTGTCTCATTTTCCTTACAAATGTGCGTGAGTTTGGGCGATTGCGGCAAGATGGCGGCAAATTGGCGAATTTTTGGTGAATGTGGGGAAGCGTGTTCAATAACTATTGCTTTTTTCTGAAATATTTGAATTTAACGGAAACTTCAAATTGAGACCAAACATGAATTTGTTAGAAATATCGTTTTAAAGAATGAAATTTCAATAGGGTTACCATTATTTTTAAATACTAAATCTCATTTGGCCTTGCAGAATTAATTTACTGCCTATAATTTTGTTCAAGTTAGAACATATTTTTTCGTTGTTAATGTCCGTTCTTCATTTCTTATAAAAGAAATATTGAAGACAAGCTTAAAAAAAATTATTTAGCTAGATGTAAATTCTCTTTCAAAGACAATTTTGAACAATTTTCTTTGTTATTCCAGTATTTGTTATAACATTCCACGATAAGCAGACTGGAATATTAATTTAAGAAAAATGGATATACTCTACGAACATACAACACCTGATTTTTGGTCTCATTTCAATGTGGGGAATTAAAAATTCCGAAAATTAAAGCCGCCAAATTAAATATTTCAAGAGTTTTCGGAATTCGGCAGTTTAATTACTGGAAGTTAATGGAAGTATAATTCGGCCATAAGCTACAAAGGGTACAATCACGCGTATAGCCCTAAAAATGTATTCATAGACGAGCTTTAAATATTTCAGCAATTTTTCTCATCATGGTGGCTTAAGAGAAATCCACCGCATCGTTTTTAAAGGGACCGTGCAAATTTTTGTTGCTTTTTCCTCACACGTATTCACAGACAAGAGCTGTCAGCGAGGAAAAGCAATATGGCGCTACAACTACAACAATGTAAACAAATGGGTGTCGCGGGGATAGGGGGACGGAAGTCGAATATCTCTTTATTGATCTCTGGTCCTGTGTGAACAGCCTCATAGAAAGGCACTCCAAGCACTTTTTTTTTAAATCGTCATGAGCGCGTTGCGCGCTTCGCTTGCTCCATTTAAACTAATGGCTCACCTTCAATTTATTGTTATTTCAATCAAGTAATGAATGTTTTTGAGTTTTGGGAAAAAAGGGAAATGCGATTGAGGCGAGTCAGGCGAATGCGGTTGCGATGGATGGGGATAAATACCGAGATTTACTTAAATCTTCAAATATCTGATTAAATTTACTAAAAGCGTGAAAAACAATACCTTTACCTTGATATTTCCTTTAAGTTTGAATTGTTTTCTTCAGTTCAGATCATTCAAAAAAAAGTTTTTATTTTTTGCGTTTTCTCAAAGTAGAATATTTTAAAAGCATTCTCTGAAAATTTCAGACACATTGGACCGTTATTTATGGACACATATAACTTTGAACAGAGCCGTCTCTTGTGCATAACTACCCGTACTAAAAACTTTAAACGCGTTTTTCTCGAAACCATTATACATAATTGTCCTCCGGTTGAACGAAGGATTTTTTTTTGGACGATTATTATTTTTTTATAGCCGAAAATGCGAGTGAAATTTTAGTCGAATTAAGAATTTTGACTTTCAACATCCGCCATTTTGTGAAAGTTAAAAATTTCTCAAATCCCTTCGTTCAACCGGAGCATTATGTCATTAACTAAAGATCCCTTTTGTTTTTTAGGTGGATTTCATAGAAAAACCACCTATTGCAGAGGTCCTCATGACGCGACTTTCAAAAAATTTTAATGCCATTCGTCTTCGCTATCATAGCAAACAATTATATATATATATGCAATATAACGGATTCTCGTGGACACGATTGAGGCCGCAATTATGAACCGATTTGAATAAAATTTGGTATACACGTTCGTATGCCGAATACCTCGGCTAAGTTCGTAGATGGGCATAATCGGTCCAGAGGGGGGCGGGTTACGCCCCTTTTTATGGCTCAAGCGGTACAATTCACAACTCAAATAAATCCCAATTTCCGGTTTTGAGTTTTTAATAATATAGTAGATAACAGTGAACAGAATTCGCCTGCTACCAATTTGGGCGCCATCTTGGATCCTTACTTACTTACTTAGGTGGCGCTACAGTTCGGGGTGAACCTGGGCCTCAACCAACAAGCCTCTCCAGTTAGCCCGGTCCTTAGCTAACTGCTTCCAGTTGCGCACTCCAAGTTGGATGAGGTCCTCTTCCACTTGTGCGCGCCACCTTAGGCGAGGTCTTCCTCTACTGCGTTGACCCTCCGGGTTAGACTCGAAGACTCTGCGAGCCGGAGCATTTGTGTCCATTCGCTCTACATGCCCCAGCCATCTGAGCCGATGGATACGTATCTTCTTGACTAGGGCGATGTCTTTGTACAACTCGTAAAGTTCATCGTTGAATCTTCTCCTCCAGAACCCGTCAACGCAAACGGGACCGAATATCTTACGAAGAATCTTTCTCTCAAAGCAACCAAGGATATCTTCATCCGCTTTCGATAGAGTCCATGCCTCAGCGCCATAAAGCAGGACAGGGATGATTAAGGTCTTATAAAGAGTTTCCTTTGTTTTTCGGGATAGGGCCTTACTACTCAATTGCCTTCTTAGCCCAAAGAAACAGCGATTGGCAAGAGTTATTCTTCGCTTGATTTCTGCGCTGGTGTTGTTATCGGATGTGATAGCGGAGCCAAGGTAAACGAAGTCCCTTACTACCTCGAAGTTATAGCTGTCTACCGTGACGTTCTGTCCGAGACGTCGATGTTGGGTGTCCTTTCTTGATGACAGCATATATTTTGTTTTGCCCTCATTGACCGCTAAGCCCATTTTCGCCGCTTCCGTCTCAATACTCGCAAAGGCGCCAGTGACATCACTCTGGGTTCTTCCGATAATGTCAATATCATCGGCGTATGCGAGTAATTGGACGGACTTTTGAAAGATTGTTCCTCTGGTGTTGGCGCGTGAGTTTTGCACACCTCTTTCAAGTATGATGTTAAAGAAGTCGCATGACAGCGCGTCACCTTGTCTAAATCCTTTTTTGACATCAAAGGTCTCGGTGAGGTCTTGACCGACCATGATGGAGCAGCGTGCATTCTCCATTGTCATCCTGCACAGACGGACGAGTTTGGCAGGGATGCCAAAACTAGACATGGCTCTGTATAGCTCGTCTCTATAAATGCTGTCATAGGCGGCCTTGAAATCGATGAAGAGGTGGTGGGTATCGATTTGGACTTTCCTGGCCTAAAACCGCACTGATAGGAACCGATCACGTTGTTGACGAAGGGTTTTAGGCGTTCACAAAATATGGCAGATAAGATCTTATATGCGACATTTAAGAGACTAATTCCTCGGTAATTGGCGCAGTTGAGGGGGTCTCCTTTCTTGTGGATCGGGCAAACGGTGCTGAGATTCCATTCATCAGGCATACATTCGTCTGACCAAATTGTGGAAATGAGTTGGTGTATGCTCTCTACAAATTCATTTCCAGCTGCTTTAAAGAGTTCGGCCGGTAAGCCGTCAGGTCCAGCTGCCTTATTGGATTTCAGTTTGGAAACTGCTTTCCTTACTTCATTTTGGTCAGGTGGACGGAAGTTTTGGCTGTCATCGTCCAGGTTGAATGGTTCATTCTGCCTGACAGCGGGATTTGATTCGTCGTCGCCGTTAAACAGTCTGCAGAAGTAGTCCTTCCAAATTCTCAGCACCGACTGTGACTCTACTACAATATTTCCTTGTTCATCTCTACAGGTTTCAGTTCGGGCCTTGTTGCCGTGACATGTTCTTTTTACCATTTGATAAAACTTCCGAACATCATTCCTGGAGTAACACCTCTCTATGCTCTTGATCATGTATTTCTCGTGCTCTTTCTTTTTCTTGCGGAGAAGCTGGTGTTCTTCCCGTCTCTTCTGCTCGTAGAGCTCGCGAGCAGCCCTCGTCTTCTTTTGCAGCGCCGCTTTGTATGCATCTTGTTTTGCTGCGTGCACTTGCCGGCATTCTTCGTCAAACCAGGGGTTTCTTGGTGGTGGCCTTTTGAAACCCAGCACATCAGTTGCGGCTTCCTTGATGGCTTGTTGGCAGCGTTTCCACTGGTTTTCGGCATTTGGTGCTGGCGGCATTGGACTTCTTGAGAGATTACGGGATACACGATCGGCAAAGGCTCTGGCGGTCTGTTGCGAATGTAGCTTTTCGACATCATACCTTCTCACAGTAGTTCTCCGTTGTTGTGGCGTTTGGGATATCCGCATTCGTACCTTGGCTACAACAAGGTAGTGGTCCGAGTCAATGTTGGCTGCTCGGAAAGCTCGGACATCCAGAATACTGGAGGCGTGCCTTTTGTCGACTGCAACATGATTAATTTGGTTGACGGTGCGTTGATCAGGAGACCGCCATGTGCCCTTGTGGATATTGAGGTGTGGAAATCGTGTACTAGCTATAGTGACATTACGCCCCGAAGCAAAATCAATTAGCCTAAGTCCGTTTCCAGACGTGACGTCATGTAGGCTATGTTTCCCGATCGTGTTACCAAAGAGGTCTTCCTTCCCTATGTTTGCGTTAAAATCGCCTAACACGATTTTTACGTCATACTTGGGGCATTGCTCGTATGTTTTGTCGAGGAGCTCGTATAAACCCTCCTTGGTAGCATCGTCACTTTCTTCTGTCGGGGCGTGAGCGCATATTAGGCTTATGTTTTTGAATTTAGCCTTGATGCGAATTGTTATAAGGCGTTCACTTACATGTCGAAAGCTCAAAACTTCTTGCCTAAGTCTGCCGCCTATAACAAATCCGCATCCGAATAGACGCTGCTTTTGCTCTCTGTAGCAGTCACCGTAGTAAATGTCACAGTTTTTCATCCTCCTTTTGCCCGGCCCATCCCATCGCATTTCCTGGATGGCGGTAATATCTGCTTTAAAGCAGTCTAGGGCCTCCGCTAATTGTTCGGCTGCACGCGGTCTGTTCAGAGTCCGAACATTCCACGTGCAGATCCGAAAGTCGTTGTCCTTTTTTCGTTTAGCCGGGTCGTCAACAGTAAATCCTTCCTTATCCGAGGCTGTTGGATGCTTCGTAACAATGTTGTTTTATATGGTGGAACCGTTAACCCCACGCACAACCCCCAACCTGGAGGGCCAGGCTCTTTGTTAAACCCCTTGGACTTAAGGGGCCGGGTAATCCGGTCCTCATTGGCCTATAATCCGAATACGTCGAAGTAGCCCGAAAGAGGTGTTCACTAAGTAGTTCGACCTAACTGGAACTGTAGACGCCACCGTTGATTCCATCGTGGGAGTTCTTCCGCTGCCGTCCAGATGCAAGGGAGAGTGCCTTAGTGTGAACACCCTCCCCCCCCCCTCTCTCGTCGGCTACCACCAACAACCTTCCACAGGGATTTGCACCCTATCTCCAGTTGAGGTACTAGGCACCCAGCGTTCACCTCGTGGAGGTGAGAGTAGGAGTTGGTAGACAGAGGTTGGTTGAGGACGCTTGTGTCCTCTTGAATGCACATAACTACCATTTTACATAAACATAGGTTTATGGAACGCCAATCTTGGATCCGCCATCTTGAAATTCTTCAAAATTGATTGGATTTTGTTGAAATTGAAAATCCTTACAAATCTCGAGGTAATTAGTACAAATTCGTTTTTAAAGTGGAAATTTTTGTCCGCCATTTTATTCCCACCATCAGAATAGAGGATATAAGAAATCCACCTACCTCTTGCGGCTTTTGCCGGAAGGTTCTTTTTTGAATTCACATGATTCAGTGACGAGCAGCAGTGATCACCGCAAAACACTTTTATTTTTGGACCCCTCTCAAATTTGCTGTATCTCATTTATTTTTTAATATTTTGCCATAAAATTTTTTTGATAATTTCTGGAAATACATATCTTTCATGTGAAAAAACATTTGTTATTAATTATTTTAATGCGACGCCACAAAAAAATCCTAAAAAAGGGCGGTTTTTGGCAGTCCCAACTGGGTCTACCCCCTTAAATGCAGTCGTTTAAACTTTCTTAGCTTATTTTCAGACAATTGAAATTAAAGTAGTTCCATCGCAGTAGCCAAGAAGTAATGTACAATAATATCTGCTCATAATATTAACATTTTAAATAAACCATCAAAAGCAACTCAGGATTTGCATTAGTTTTTTGATAAGATGAAGGAGTAGTTCAAAATTCATATATGTATATACGTGTTATTATTATTATTAGTGGAAAGCAGTTAGTTCGCTCTAAAACTGCGGACTCATATAGAGGCCTATTGTGCTATCCCGAATGTTTTAGAGCAGTTCATCTGCTCCCGAGACTGTCAGGGTGAAGTATGGTTAGTGCGGTCGGTGAGACGAGTTCACCGCCTAGGGTCCGTTTTCGCACATAAATGAGGGCGGAACATTCTGTGACGATATGGAGGGCGCTTTTTACGTTTTCCGTATATAGTGGACGGATAGAATCCAGTGACAATCCAATCTTGTGTAGATGTAGTTTTAGTGGGCAGTGGCCACATAGAATACCAGTTAGGATTTGGAGGTGGTTCCTGCTTAGATTCAAAAGAAGATTTCTTTTGGGATAGAGTGGGAAAAAAGATGACATTTGCATTTCTGTCCTATACTTCCCATCCAGATCGAGTTGGATTTAAGCACGGTGTGTTCCCTCGTGTGGAATTTGAAACGGGATTTGCTTACAGCGCAGGCCGTCCGTGTACCACACTTGGTCGTGCTCTGAGAAGCGGAGTTTAAACTTTTTCCAGTCGTTATTCGAGGGGATGATTCTGAGTAGTTTCGTTTGAGGCAGTAGTCTGGAAGGGTATCGTGCAATGGCATGATGAATACGCTACTTTGGGAGGAAAGCATGTTAGGGAGCCTACAAGTTGCTTCTCAAGTATTTTTATTTTATCGCTTCGAATTTTATTTAAATTATATTATTCCCCACAGTTTTACAAATCAACAAAAATAATTTTTGCCAACTCTTCATACCATCGGCCACACTGTGCGGCGGGTGAATGTTTACAGCATGCTATCTAGGTGTAAGAGCCTGTACAGATTGAGTCTTGTCGGCGTTTTTATGTAGACTTGAACTGGCGGGCAGTAAACCGACAGTACCGTTAAGCGAAGGGGTGAAGGTGGAGCGCAGGAAACCCGTCATACAGATTTCAGCTAGGCGCTGAACCCTTTCCAGTTTCTTGGCTGTGGTGGCCTCATTAGTCTTTGTCCACCAGACTATTGCCGCAGAGGTCTGAGTAGGTCTGACGACCAATGTGTAGATTTGGAGCATGAATTTGGGACTAAGTCCCCACAAATGCGGCGGCAGATCCACAGTGCTCGTGTGGCTTTTCCAACAGTAAGGTCGCTGTGGGGGTTCCAGGACAATTTACTGTCCAGGATTACTCCAAGGTACTTTATTTCTTACGAGAATTGAATAGTTTCGTCATAGATGGATGGCAGAATGGGGAGATTTTGAATTCATCTTTAGGTAAAAGGAACAATAGTCGTCTGTTTTGAGTTTACAGTATCATACATCCGTAGATATCTCGATACATTTAATGTTACATGGACTCATGACGCCATATGCTAGATAAGGCCTAAGCTGTCTGTTAGTTTTCGTATCTGATGAAGTTGTGTCTTTTCCACTATGATAAGCTCGGATTCATGTTGTTCTGCTGTTGCAAGAATGTATGTATGTATGTTGGGCTGCATCGCAAGTCGATCTTGTATGTCACTTTGAGTCGTACTCGTATAGGTGCGAGTACGACCTGTACAAAGATGTGGATATAGTCCGGGAGGCAAAAAGCCGTCGACTATACTGACTCGGCTACACCGAGCGAATGAACGACAACGCTCCAACCAAGAAATTTTTTGAATCCCAAGCATGCGAGGAAAAAGGAGACCGAATCTCCGGTTTAAGCTTGCTTTCACCAACTGGAAGCAGTGTGCCCGGGACCGTGAAAAATGGAAGGCAGCAGTTCAGGCTCTGACCCTCTAAGGGTCGTTAGTCTAATAAGTAAGTCAGTAAGTCTAAGTAGTATGTGCGATCATATTTGTAGTGACGCGTCTTTATAATAACAAAACACGGGCAAGTTCGTATGTGACTCGCATATCGGGTTAACTGTTTGGTGATCGATTAGTTTCACACTGTCTTGCACTATCACATCCGACAATGAACTTCCATCAAATGACAGCGGGCGTTAAGGTTAAGCCACGATCAGACAATTTGCAAATTTTGCAGAAAGTGTGTCCCAAACGTTCACAAAATCGTGTTACCACAAAATGTTTGTCCGCAAATATTTGCAGACGACTCGTCGTTCGCAAACGTCATCCGCAAATCGCGTGATCACCCTTCTGGGACCGTTTGCACACACTTGCGGACCTTTGGACATTTGGACACCTATACTTTGTTAGCAATTCGCTTTCATCGTCTTCTTCGCTGCTGCTCTCAAACCTATACGCAGCCAAAACTATTGCGACAATATTTCGAATTGTTTTATCCCTCCAAATAAATAAAAGGGATGTAGTCTGCAAATGCAAATTCATCTGTTTTCCTCTCGGAAACTTAATTCAGTGGTAGACGTATGAAAATAAGTCGGAAAGACCATTGCGAGTTATAGCAAGAGGACTCCATCCTTCGTGCACTAAAGAAGACGTTATGGACGATCTTCAAGCGAAAGGCTTTAAAATTCTTGACGCTGTAAATATTATCAAGAAGGAAAAGCAAAAGACGGAAGAAGATCAGGAAACACTGGTTAAGCGTGGTCTTCCGCTTTTTATGCTCAGTTTCGATAAAACCGAGAATATAAAGGAAATTTACAGTATTAAAACGATTTTAAATATTGTGATCAAAGTCGAACCGATGCGTAAAAGCACAAGATCAATCCCTCAGTGCAAACGATGTCAAGGTTTCAACCACACACAGGCATACTGCAAAAAAGAGCACGATGCGTGAAATGTGCCGGTAAACATCTCTCGAATGAGTGCCATTTAAATAAGCAAACCGCAGCGACTTGCACAAATTGTAAGGGAAAGCACCCAGCGAATTATCGAGGCTGCGAAGTAGCCAAAGAGCTACAAAAAAGGGCGCGATACGCTTAAAAAGAACATGCGTCCACAACCTAAACCGAATAAAAATAAACCGGAAAAGTTACTAGAAAATAAAAGAAAATCCGCAAAGGAGAAAACGGAAAAAGTGCGCTCCCCAGCACAAAACCCATTCGAACTTCCTATGCAATAAGCTCAAAAAAGCGATACGGGATTTTAAAGATCGCGAGATTTCTACATATCTCGAAGGCTTGTCTGCTGAAAAAAGTTCGAATTACTCTCATTGGAAAGCTATGAAAGGTATCAAAAAACCCCAAATGCAATCGCTACCAATAAGAAAAAGTAATGGCGAGTGGGCAAAAGGCGATAAAGAAAAAGCCGACTTATTTGCTGAGCATCTAGAAGAAACGTTTAAGCCATTTCCCGGGCAAACATTAATAGAACATATTAATAATACTATTATGACTCCAGACAACTTTAAAATAAGAAGCGTGTCACTAGGCGAACTTTGTGAGGTAATAAAAAATCTAAAGAATAACAAGGCTCCTGGATATGACCTAATAATCGGACAGGTCCTCAAGGAGTTGCCAAATAAAGCGTTAATAAAACTCCTTTACCTTATAAATGCTTCGCTAAGACTATTATACGTTCCAAGGCAATGGATAGTCGCCGAAGTTATAATGGTTTCAAAACCGGGAAAACCGCCAAACGACAAAAAGTCGTACAGATCGATATCGCTCCTGCCGATAATATCAAAGGTTTTTGAAAAACTCTTATTAAAACGGTTAAAACCGATAATTGAAGAAAGACGTTTGATTCCTGATCATCTATTCGGGTTCAGAATCAAGCATTCCACAATTGACCAGGTTTATAGAATAACCAACGAAATTGAGAAGGCCATAGAAGAGAAAAAGATATGTTCTAGCGCTTTTCTTGACGTTTCCCAAGCCTTCGACAAGGTGTGGCACGAAGGCTTGAACTATAAACTAAGACAGGTACTTCCGGAAGAGTTGTACAAAATCTTAGAGTCGTACTTGGAGAACAGACTTTTCCGTGTCAAGCATGGAGCCGAATACTCGGAATTCAAGGAAATCGCTGCCGGAGTTCCACAAGGAAGTGTTCTTGGTCCAGTCTTGTTCTTGCTCTATACTCGCGATATATCCCAAGAAGAAGGCACCGTTGTTGCTACATTCGCGGATGATACGGCTATTCTGGCAACAGAAAATTCAGTCGAGTCAGCAACTGTGAAGCTTCAACGAGCTTTGGATACAATTTGCGAGTGGACAAAGGTTTGGCGCATTGTTCTCAACGAAACCAAATCTACGCATGTTAACTTTACTAACAAGAAAATTAACAACTTACCCGTTTTCATTAACTCGGTACAAATACCGTATGCAAACGAAGCAAAATATCTAGGAATGACACTAGATGCGAAACTCAAATGGAAGCCGCACGTTAAAAAGAAACGCGACGATCTCGAAATTAGATTTAGAGAAATGTATTGGCTGCTTGGAAGATATTCCAAATTAAGCATGCATAACAAATTGCTCTTATATAAGCAAGTCTTAAAACCTGTATGGACCTATGGTATACAACTTTGGGGTTGTACTAAAACCAGCAATAGAAACATTTTATAAACCTTTCAAAATAAGGTGCTTAGAACAATCATTAATGCGCCGTGGTACATTAGAAACGACGATATCCATAGAGACCTCGGTCTAGCTACCGTCGAAGATGAAATAACAAATTTTGCTCGCAAACTCCGTGTTCGCCTTCGTGGACATTGTAATAACGCCGTACTCCAAATTCTGGACGTGACAAACCTTGTGCGCCGACTACAAAGAACGAAACCGTTCGATTTAGCGCAATAAGGAATAGCCGCATATAATGACGGTATTAGTAGGTGCTTTTACTGGAAAGCCACCTGCACAACGCGAATTATTATTATCGAAACTTAAACTACTTGATAAGGCTTTTACGTACTTAGTCGTAGTCAACACGAAAAGGGGAGGTGTTTTTAGTGAGTAAGAATCTCACACTACCATGAGCACGTGCGGTAGATCCTCATGGTGTCTCATGAAAGATTTTCACTTACCCTCGCAAAAAAAAAAAAAAAAAGAATCTGTAAATGTGCTATTTCCATATGTCGGTAAATCATGTGGTCGGGCAACAAAAAAAAATTGCAGAAAATCCTTTTGCGGACATTTGCGCACACCCAAAAATTTTGCAGCTTTAGGACCAACTCTGCAAATTGTGTGATCGGCACTTCACTTAGGCCTCTGTCGGGCCCGTTGTGTTCCCCTCCTTTAATCCTCGGAACTGCAGGCTTGGCTTGGGACGTATGTTGGGTGGGAAGGGAAGGTGGAAACAATCATGGAGTTGACACTAGTGTACGTGTGGTCTGGCGAACTTCCTGTTTCTTTGGTGAAGCCCAGGATGCCGCCGATTCCTTTGTCCTTGAGATGTTTTACGTCCGGTATCCACATGGACCCCAGGGTCTTCTGTCGCATTCTCGCTAGGGCTGGATAATGGCATAGGAAGTGTTCGCGGTCCTCTCTTCTTCCTCGCAGTTCCTACATGTTTCTGTGTCAGCGAGGCCCATTCTATTCATGTGTTTGTTGAGGTTAATGTGTCCTGTGATGAATCCCACTACCAGCCTCAATTGTTCTCTGCTTTAATTTAAAGCCTTCCTGGTGAGCAGGTTGCTGGATTTGTCCACGAGCGATCTCGCCACTTTACATGTCGGGAGGTTAGCCCAGTGATCCTCGAAATCTCTTTGCATCCTCTCGTTGGTTGCTGTTTTGATTACTGTTAGTACGACCCCAACTGTGTTTTCAGTGGTTCGTTCTATTGCGTGCGCCCCTTCTCCCCAGTCCATTGACTTTCTCGACAAGGCGGACGTCGTTGTGCCTGGCAAGTCTATTGAGTTTGTCTCTGCATTCCCTGGCCAAATGAGATCTGGATGTTGGATTTGCGATGGCTTTAAGTGCTGCTTGACTATCTGAACAGATTTCTATTTTCCTACTTTGGGTGTGGCGTTCCAAGAGAGTTCCAGCTCCCCTCAAAATGGCAAGGACTTCTGCTTGGAAAACTGTGACGAAGGGATCTAGATGAATCGCAAGTTCTACCAGTGGGTTATGACCGGTGAATACCGTTATCCCGTTATGGTTTCTTGTATCGTTGGTTCGAGCCCAAGAATCCCTTGAAGGAAATTCAGATTTAAAATTGTTGGCAAAGCTGGTTTGCTTGTCTCCAAAATGTTTTGATGGTTGATGAGTGGCGTGATCGTTCTGACCTCTTCAATAATTTTTCGATGCTCTATATTGGAAGTCGTGTCGAAATATCCGAGGGCCTTCAGTCTTGCCGCTGAGTATCCTGCCAGTCTCATTGCTTCGAGGTGTAATGGTAGGATACTTAGGATCACTTCCATGACAGCCGTTGGTGTCGAGGCTTGAGCGCCGGTTACTCCCAGGTAGGCCATTCGTTGTGTTTGGGTGAGCATTTCTTTTGCATATTTGCTCTTTAGAGCTGGCCACCAGACCAATACGCTTAAAAAGAGTATTGGCTTAATGACGCAATTGTATATCCAGTGAACCTGTTTCGGGCTTAGACCCCATGTCTTGCCGAAAGCTCTCCTGCATATCCAGAAAGCCATTTTAGTTTTAGTCGTTCGTTCTTCTAGGTTATTTCTCCAGGTCAGCCTCTTGTCTAATATAAGGGCAAGATACTTGACGCTGTCGCGGAGTTGGAATTGTACACCTCCTATCCCAGGTACGTGGAAATCAATTATTTTGGTTTTCTTGGTAAAGAGGACTATACTCTGTCCCACAAAAATTGTCAGTACAGACCTTATGGGGGAGCTTTTTTTCAAACACTGGTGCCGGTAGATGTTTTCCGGGCACTCAATGAGAGAAATTGCCACTGAAATACAAATCAAACCACTGACTTACACAGATTTTGTTTGTGTAATTCTCCCAAAATTCAAGTACATCCCACCATAACCAGTCTGCCACACAGCGGAGGGCAGAATGATCGTGTTGTCGTCATCAACTCTCGCTATGTGTGCTGAAAATATGTACATCAAAACAGAGTTACCGTTATCCAGCCAACGCAAATCGTTGCAACTTTTTCCGTGGATTTTGTCAAAGGGCTTTGAAATTTTGTGCTTTTGAGAACAAATAAATGAATTTGAGAATTAAGGATGTTGCCGCTTAATATTTGGTTTTTTTCATTTTCTTGTTGTTCTGGGAAACCCGTTTAAATGCAGTTAAATTTTTTTCGGTTTTTGTGTTTTGTGATGAAGGTTTATTCGCAGTATTGAGTCGGTGTTCATTTTGTAAACAATTATTTTTTTTTTCGTCAATAAATTGTTTTGTTTCTAAATCAGCAGATGGTAACCATACGGTTGTTACTCTCCGATTTCTGGCGATTTGTCGTGCATACTACGGTAACCCTGAAAGAGCTTGAGGCAAACGTCCTATCTTCCCTGTACTGACAATTTTTGTGGGACAGAGTATAATTCCGTTTTGCTTGGATTAACTGCGAGAAATGTTTCGGAATAAGACTTAAAAAAGCGCCAGCAATAAACATGTAAAACTGAATAGGCATTCATACATTGAACATTTCAAGTTATTAGCTTAAAATATCCTAAAAAAATACGTTAATCAAGTAATTTCTTCATTGTTTAATTTTTTTTCATAATCCACACGGGGATATGAACACCCTTTTAATGTTATTCACACACCGCGAGCGACGTGCATTGGTTTGAAACTCACGTAGTATTAGGTTTAATTGGCGTCCGAGCGTGGTGTCCAGACTAGCTGGGGACATTTATGGTGCTTTTCATTGCTATAATTCACAAGAATTTTTCGAATCTCCTGACGTCATAATCATTGTCAGCTCAATCAACTCATCAAGCCATGCCACTCTACTGCCAGTGTTATGCCTTCACAGTAGAGTCGACATCAGTTGGTCGATTTTATTAATTTAGCAAGTAATATTTTTTGGATATCAGGAGTTGAACCCGGACTTTCAGCGTGACAAGCGATTATGCTAGCCACTATACCAAAATTATATTTGGAAAAAAAAACATTGATGAAACATGTATACATTATTAATTAATTATTATTATAATTATTTAAAGTTATGTTTTGTATAATAGAATCTACCTTCAATCTATTTAAGCACGTGTTCTATGGTTTCTATATACAAAAACTTATAAGGTGGTATTTTTTTGTCAGTTACTTTAACTTAATTAAACGTTAATTTAAGTATAAATCACCCTTTTGCCTATAAATCTATATAATCTATCTGTCTATAAATCGCTGCCTCAACTGTACAGATAATTATTTAATTTTTTGTATTTAAACGAATTAAAATGTGCATTGGTTTCATGAACGTAGACAATTCATCTTCGATTCGAGTATTATTTGCACATAAAAGAACTTAAAAATAAAAACATTTTCTAATCAAAGCTTGATGTGCATACATATGCATGTATGTGTGTGTATGTGTGTATTAAAGATCTAAATTATGAATTCAACCTGAGTTCTTTGATCAAGATTTGATACAGATTAGGGAGTACCCGTTAAAAGCAAAAAAAGCTTCGGAATATACCACGAGCTTTTCGGAAGGAAAATAAGAAAATTTCAAAACACAGTGCAATGTAAACAATATTTCTTGTGGTGATTCAGTTTGCTCCGTAGCTTCCGCCGGTGAGGTTGTTCTGCGTTAGATTTAAGGAAATACGAGATATCACGTGCATTTTAGCTGTTCGCTGTGACCTTGTGCGAATTCATAGCTCGTGTCCGACGGAATAATTAAAGTACGTTTTAAACAAGTGTATTTATTCAATTCTTCTATTCAGAATGTAAAGCGAGTGCAGTTCACAAAGTGTGATGGGAATTTGAGAATATTTTTGTATTTAAACCCACAATGAAACGGTGTGATGTTTAGAATAGATGTTTAGTACATATGTTATTGTTTACGCGAATTCCAATCATGTCATGGGGAGTGAAATGCGAATCTGTTTGAGTTTTAAACAAATGAAGAATTTCGCTTTTGTTCAATTATTGAATCAAAAACGAATAAATATCTCGCTGTTAAATCTAAAAAAGAAAGGCATTTGAAAAATAACAAAAACTGTGTGCTAATATAAAATATGTAGTTTTATTTTAAAAATGTTTTTATGCATATTAGTGCTTGTTTTGGTTGAGATAAAAGTAGTTAAAACATATGTCCGTTCATACATATCTGCATATGTACATATTGCATTTTTAATTTTCGGTTTTTAATTCTTGAAACCACTTCGTTTTGAAAAGATGCACTGCAATCGTTTTGAACAGATGCACTTTTTAGTAGGTTTTCATTATGTTTTAAATCAGTAAATGTTGAGAACTTTTATATACTAAATTGAGAATACGATTTCTATGAAAACTGCTGACGGAAATTTAAGTTTAAAAAACTAAACCCCACGTTTTTATGGAAAATGCTGAAACAAGTCATATAATTTGCGAAGTTGGGCACATTGGTTCAGTGGTTAGTGCGCTGGATGTTTTTGCGAGCTCTGTTCGAGCCCCGGTAATACCAACAAAACATATATTGCTGTGTTAAATAATAGGCAAAGTCACTTATGAGAATTATATTTCAACGAATTAAAGAAAAAACGAAAAGTGTATCGTACATTTGTTGCAATGCCGCCATAATTCAAAATTTACGAATTTCTAGTTATCGATGTAGAAGTTAACCCTTTACGGCTCTTTGTTGTAGATCTGCAACATATTAACAAATCCTACAAAAAACACTGCAACATATTAACAAATCTGCAACATATTAACAAATCCTACAGAAAACACTACAGAAATATATTTTAGCGATATGACGCTATGATAATCAACTGGGATATAATACTTACACTCCCATGCACTTGAATAGGGACAAGATTTTTTGCTTATATTTGACGGTTTTCCAATAAAAGATTACAACATTTGTGTTATCAAAGGAAGAAAAAATTAAGCTTCCAACTCCTTCCGTTATTTTTATACAAATGGTTTTATAACTGTAATTTAAAAAAAATGTGCCTTTCTCTTGCCGCACTTGAATAGGGACAAAAACTAAAAACAAGGATAATTAACAAAACATTGCAAGAATTTAAATCAATTTCGTATGTCTCTATTCTTTAAAGCTAAATTAATAATGGGTGTAGGCTCCTTTGTTGGTAATTACTTCATAAACGCGATTTGGAAGTGAATCATACAGAGATTTGAGGTAGTTCAAGGGGATATCGCCCCAGGGGGCATTGATGGCTTCTTTTAATAATCTAACGTCTGAGAATTGTCTACCAGACTCGTATACTTTTCTTGATAACCATCCCTATACACTCTCAACTATATTGAGATCAGGCGAATATGGTGGCCACTCCAGTACAGGCACGTTTTGGTTAGAAATCCACTCTTTCACTACGCGTGCAGTATGGATCGAAGCGTTATCCTGTTGAAAAGTCCATGCCACTGGTGAACACATGTTATTGTAGTAAGAAAAAGCCTTCTCCAGTAAGCCTCTATAATGATTCGCGTTTATTCTTGATGGCACAAACTGCAATTCACATTGTCCATAAAAAGAGATCGCACCCCACACCATTACACCCCCATAGCCGTGAATGGTGACGAGACAGATAGTGATTTTCTTTGCGTATGTCATGAAAATAGTAATTATAACCATCAGGGCCATCAAAATTAAATCGTTTTTCATCCGAAAACACGATTCGATGTCACTCGCTATTCCATGTCATGCAATTCCGAGCAAAAAGCTGACGAGCCTTCTTACGAGCCGTGGTAAGAAGGGGTTTTTGTTTCAGTTTTAATCCTTTCAGATGTCCAGCTCTTCGTATTACTCGTCTAACCGTGTCAACACTCGCCGTTATTCCCAAATTCGATCGGATTTGTGAGGCAGAACAGTGAGAGTTTGAGGCTTCTCTAACAATCCGTCTATCTTCAGTAGATGTAGTCGCTTTTTTGGTTCGCCCTTTCATGTTGTTCCCATAGTAGTATATAAAATGATCTTTTATCCTAGAGAATGTCATGTTTCAGTTACAAAGATTGGACAACGAACTTGTGTCGTTACGCAAGCTTCTTCTTTTATAAAAAATGTTAATGCAACACCATCTTGTGTTTGTTATCAAAAAAGTTGAAACATAGTATAGTTTTTTTTAAAAAAGTGTCATTCTTTGTGTTGTGACTTTATTTAGAAAAGGTAAGTTCAGTGATTCATAAATATTTTTCCTGAATATGTAGTGTATTATCTTCTGATACTACGTTATGTTTTTAATAATTGGCATGGTTTAGGCTTTTTTTTTTGTTATCAATAACGTCGCATCCATCTTAAGTCATCAAAAAAATCTATTTTTTATACTGAGAACGTCATATTCGAAAAGGGAGGGCGGTTTAAGGTTGATGAGCCCTTGGTAGAAATAATTCAACCCCCGTCCAATAAGTTTTTATTTGGTTATTTTTAAATACATCCTAACAAAAGTGTATCCGGCTGAAAAATTAATATTTTTTTATTTATTTATTTATCTATCAAGTAAATTAGTTTTCATAGACATAGCTTAAAATATGATGCATAAAATCTTTAAATAATAATTACAATGATTTTAAGATCGAGATTTTAACAACTTTTCTACACATATTAAAGACCAATAAATTTTCAAATTTATTAAAATATAATGCAACATTTGATATTGGGGCATTTTGACAATAGTTAGTAACATGCCTAGATATGTAAAAGAAGTTATTTCCTCTAATTCGGAGGTTTCGCGTAGGTACATAGGCATTAAGCAAGGAAAGTAACGTAGGACAATCGATATGAATGCGCCAAGAAAGCAAAATAATATGTCTTTCTTTTATGAAGAGTTTTGAGATTAATTAGTGTACATCATAAGTTATGACGGTATTGTAGCAAATGAGCGATATGTATAAATATATCATTATTTTTGTTTTAAATGAATTACATTACAAAAACTATAAAATTAATATGAAATTCAAATAACAGAATATAAAAGAATTAAATAAATAAAATAAATAAATAGCTGGCGCGACAGCTCGGGATAAGCCAAGGCTAAACTTTCTGTGAAAACAGAGCCCAATTTTTTCCATTTCTAACAAAATGGCAGCCAATTTACATTTTGACATTACTTTTGCTCCACCTTGTATGTATTGTTTTACTTGAAAATGAACTGTACTCTAAAACGTTGTTACTTTACGTAGTTACTAAAACATTACTGATAGATTGAGAATGGGCGCGTTCCATTTCTCAGATATCTGAAATTTCACATAGACTAGAATGAGGAACGCAGTTTCTTGACTGAAAAACAAGATAACAGCTGATTGACATTTATGCAAAAATTGCATTTTTACTTTGTGCTTTCCCATCGAATTTGCGTATGAAATGTAACTGTGTGCATAATAATTACTCATTAGAGACCCTTAAGATGTTTTATGTAACTTAAACATGTATATTTGTTGGCAAATTTTCGAAATACAGCAATTGAATAAATTTGAAATTTGAAATATCAGCTGTTTATGACACTTTTCAACTGACAGAGAAGTAAGACAACAATTTTTAGACTAACAATCCAGTCGCCGACCTCAAAAAAGTTGTCTTGTTTTTCTGTTACGTGACAGGCTCTCGTCCAATCATTATGCTTCGTTCATCTGAAATTTCAGATATCTGAGAAATGGAACGCGCCCAATTAGTTGACGACAAGCAATGGGGCGATATACACCTGAAGAGCGCGGAAATATTGTTACTGCTTATTTGACCAATTTCCGGTCAGTTGTTTTAACGCAGCGTGAATTTCGTCGTCGTTTCCCTCTTCGTCCTGCACCATGTCCACGGACAATTAAGCTTTTGTCTGAGCGTGTCTTGCAAACTGGGTCCACTACTGATATCGCAAGAAGTGGCCGTCCTCGTATTGCACGTTCGACCGTTTTTTGAACACGCCGACGGCATAATACGGGCACAATACTGGTCAACGCTACAGACAGATGGTAATCGAGTTTATTTTTGCCGCAAGTTGCTGAATTGGGCCTCGAGCATTGTTGGTTCGAGCAGAACAGAGCAACCACTCACACAGCTCGGGCAACGATAGAGATTTTGAATCATCAATTTCCGAGCGGTGTGATCTCCCGTTTTGGCGATTATCACTGGTCGGACAATTCGCCAGATCTGACGACACCAGACTTCTTCCTTTGGGCCTTTTTGAAATCTCGCGTTTACTACAAAAACTACAAATATTGCAAGCCTTAAAAGTCAACATTGAAGAAGAAATCACCCACTTGGAGCCAGATGTTTTGCGAGTAACAATTTAAAATGTCATAAAACGAGCACAAATGTGCATGAACTCAGGGGGTGATCAAAATAAATCGCTGCCGCGACAGCTCGCAACCATTCATGTTGCGCGTGTTGTATTGTTTGCACGAATGGAAGGGACCTACAATTTATTGCCGACTCCGAACGGCGAATTGAGAAGTTCTTTCATGACAGATTATACTGCCGGAGGCTTGTCATTCCCTGAAGAGAGGTGGTGCCGCGAAAAATGTTCGGTGTTTCTGGTTGGGGTTTGAACCCACGCCGCTTGGTCAGCAGTCCAACGCACTAATCACTGAGCCACGGCGACCACGGTGGTTATTTCACCGATAATATTTTTTTAACTTAATGTCATCAATTCTACACCTTCAAATAAACTTTCTGTGAAAACAGAGCCCAATTTTTTCCATTTCTAACAAAATGGCAGCCAATTTACATTTTGACATTACTTTTGCTCCACCTTGTATGTATTGTTTTACTTGAAAATGAACTGTACTCTAAAACGTTGTTACTTTACGTAGTTACTAAAACATTACTGAATAAAACACTTCCTTGATGTTTGAAAGACATCGTTTTTATGGGTCAAAAATAAATAGTTTAGCACATGTCGATAAGAGGAATTTTGTGAATCGGCACTATTGTATTTTACCGTGAAGGGTGGGAAGGGTTTTAAACCCCTCCGGAATGTCTTGTTTTTGACATGTCGCCCGCTTTAACCCATACTTAAATACGTATTATCGAAGTCAATGGGAAGGCCTCTTTTCTAAGCGGGTCCCTGGATGGTTTAGATTCACCTCCCAATTGTTTTTTTATGAATAATTGACCGTTAAAACCCTTTGAGACTTTGTAGGATATGTGTTTGGGGGAATGGGTTTACATACAAATCTTTCACTGCAAGCATTGGCCTTCGCCAGAGGTGCTTATTATCACCTCTCCTTTTCATTGTGTACATGGATTGGATGTTACAGCGCAACCGTGGCGAGGAACGGTTCGCATTGTGAGACTTAAGGATAAGCTATCCGCATTTCGCTGAGGACTTCGAACTATCTGGACCGAACTTCAGCGACCGCTTGATAGCTTCGTAGTCATCTGTGTTGAAGCTGGGTAAAAATGAGCAAATCAGAAGTAATCGTTATGTTTTGAATGCCTGTTCAATGCACTCTACATGTTAGTAAAGTCCTATCGAAACTGGTTCAGAAGTTTAAGTATTTCGGGGCCATATTCATGAGTGATGGAAGGAGCAGTACTGAGTTATCCTGTGGGATTGGTCAGGCTGGAACAAATGTGTGTGTTTAATCCGAACCTCAGGATGATGTGATGTTTTACGTTATTATATTTTTGTTAGTTAAAATAAGACTTTAATAAAGCGAAACACAAAACAATAATCAAATAATATAATTGTACCCGTACGAAGTCGGGGCGGGCCGCTAGTTTTAAATAAAATAAATAAATACGGTACGGCGATATTTTAAATATAACCCTCAATTATTCGATTTTAAGTCCACTCTTAAGGAAATCCTTTGTAGCCTATTTAGCAAATCACAAAAGTATTGCAAAAAGATTTCTGTGTATCAGTCAACGTTTAAAATCTTTCAAATATGACTATAATACATATAATATTTGCGAAGGACGTGCGAAGATCGACTTCATCTTGCTCGCATTATCGCTTTTCGATTTGCGTTGCTGGCTTCTATGGAACAAAGTGCCTCTGATACTTTTTCATGGTGTAACACGGCCTCAAAATTTACGATACTTAAATCCGGTCTTAGAAAGAAATTTATATGGAAGATACAAATTACAATTTTAAGGAAGTGTGCAGGTGAATTATATAAAAACCTAATTTTAGTAGATATGCAAGATGGCGTAAAAATCATCACCCTATCGGAAGATGCTATAATTTTTGCAAATAGCGGCAAATGTCAATTCTATTCAATTCCGGAGTATCGACCAGGCGACGTGTCATGCACTTGGGCATCAATCGGCAGTCTTTACAGAGAATTTTGGTGAAAGACTGTAAGATGTTCCCTTAGAGGCGGAGACAGTGCATTAGCTGTTAGCTGTTGGCCGCCAACCGCGTGTAACCTACGCGCAAGCCATCCTGAATTTAGACCAAGAGGAAAACAATTTTTCATCGAAAATCATCATGAGCGACGAGGCCCATTTCCATCCGTTCCAGACATCTTTTTGTGGGGTTTTTTGAAGTCTCGAGTCTATGTCAACACGCCTCAGACTCTTGAAGCCCTCAAAGAGAATATCAGTCAAAGATGCGAGGACCTATCGCCTGAAGTTCTGGCAAGAGTGATGGAAAATGCAGTAATTCTGGCGGCGGCCATTTAGCTGATATCATTTTCTCGACTTAACGGAAACAAATTTAAGATGTCAAATAAAAATAATCCAAAAGCAGGACCAAATTTTTTTTCATTCAAAAAAAAAATTACAGCCAAAGAACATTGGGTCACAACTTTTGCGCCACCTTGATATGTGCCATTAACGGCGAATTTTACATTCTCACGTCATCCCACCAAACACCAATGCTCATCAAATGTAATGAATGCCTGAGAAATGCCGTCGGACCCGCATTTGCCCATCATGAAACTGAAAATGCAGCTGTTATTAATTCGCTATCATAATTACACCAACGTATTTATTATTTTTATTATTTTCCTCTTTCTTTACTTTTTTTCTCTTTACTAATTCTCTCCTCTCTTTGTCATTTGTTTACCTTTCATTAGAAAATAAATTTAATTTGCAGAAGATTTGCAGCTAATCTATCTTTGTTTTCTTTGTGTTCGAATTTTGACTCATTACAGTATGAACATCGTATTAAATGTCTTGTCCAAGCAAAAGATCTGAATACGCTAAGTCTTGTCGATAAAACTGATGAGTTTAGATCGGTTTTTCAGGCAGGCGTGGTTCAATCCAAAAATTAAAAGTTGAGAAGCTTAACACTCTTTTAGATAGATCGGTGTTATATAGAGCCCTATTGTACTGTCCCATATGTTTAGAGCAGTTTGTCTGCTCCAGAGGATGTTAGCAAACTAATCAGCCTTTCTGGGTGGAGCGTGGCAAGCGCCGTTGGTGAAACGAGTTCACTGCCTAGGGCCCACTTTCTCACATGAATGAGGGCGAGGCATTCTGTGACAATATGGAGAGATATTTTATCGCTCTCTAACCACAGTCCGTAGATAGGGTCCGGTCACACTACACATAATGAAGGTAATATACTCCGCGCATTAATTTTTGTTCGCGCCTCTGTCAAAATTCGAATTAAATGGCGGCAAATGTGACCCTCGGAATTTGTTTGATTTGTTGTTTATATTTTCGTGTGAAGTGTTTATTTATATTGGCAAAAGAAAAAATATAAAAATGCGCTGTGCTATTTATGGATGCATTATCCATACGTATATTATAAATGCGAAAGTGTCTCTGTCTGCTACGTTTTCACGGCTAAACCGCTGAACAGATTCCGATGAAATTTGGTATGGAGAAAGCTTAAGCCCAGGGAAAGAACATAGGCTGTAAATTTTCAAAATCCGCCCATTTTTCGAAAAACTCACTTTTTTGAGTAATTTTACAAAGAACTCGGAAAAACTTACTAAAAAAAACGTGTAAATTTTAATTTACTCTACAAATAATACTTGCATTATGTATAGCTACGCTTACTTTCTAGGAGCACTTTTCTTAAAATAACTGTTTTTTTGTCGATTTCCTTAGAATACCAGTTCTTACGAACACTGACACATCAACGCCCAGCCCAAACCTTTGTACCTAGAAATGTGAAATTTTGCACAGAGGTTCTCTTTATCATGTATGCAAGCAATAAGGAAGGACATTTCGAAATTCGGCTTCTACAGCGTGTTATAAATTTTATGAAAAAAAAAATTAAATTGGATTTTGAAATTGAAATTTGGTGGGTTAATTCTAGAACAGAAATAATTAAACAGGTGATTTACCGTTTTTCAAAATTATAACTGTGTGCCAAAATATCGTTTCGTGGTCGTGTGTTATTTTTGTTTTACTCAGTTATACAAGGGTAGTTTATTTCATTTTTCTTAGTTGCTGTTTTTTCTCACTCATCACGAAATCTACATACATATGTATGTATGTACATATACATATGATGGAAATATGTATTTTTGTTGTTGTCGGATTTACTTGAAACTCAACACAAATATTCTATAATACATAATCCTACCTATTTTGCAAAAGTTTGAAGGTAATCATATGCACATGTCTTGATAAATCTGTTGTGGGCCAAATCTAGGGGAGAAAGGAATACAGCCGTTGCTTTCTCAGGTATTGCAGCTACCTTGATTGTAGAAGACATGGGGGTAACTCTACCTTCTCAAAGCTTCTCAAACTAAGTCATTCTGAGTCTACACTTTGTTTTTTTCATTCATTTCTTTATTTATTGGCTTACGAATACTACATGCCTACATTTACATTTACACCAACATCTCAAAGCAGAATGACTTGGATCAGATGCTTCGGGAAGCTAAAGTTTTAGAGTATGATGAGTGTACCATTGCTCATAGAAAGGTATTGAGGATCGTAATAGGACGCACCGATAGTGCTTTTGGCTGGTGGCTTCAGACAGACCAAGCAGTCTGTTGTCCCACAGGGGACACGACTAATGGAGTGAAGGCCTGTCTCAAGTCATCCATCTGATAGCCTTATATCAAAATCCTGTCATTGAGAGTTAACATACATTCATGTCCATCTTCAACGTGACTTGAGAGCAGAGGAGTTCTCTAACTTATTTCTTGATATTGGTGATGGAAAGAGGAAAGAATAAATATACCAACTAACCCTTGGTATGGCGATGCACGAACGTTTATTAGTTTAGAGTTCATGGCTAAGCTATTTCAGAGCTATTTTCACTCGAATAAACGACTCAGCCAACAGCATCAACGATTTTCTGCTGGAGAAGTTGCCAACTGAGAATATAAAGTATGAATCTCTGGACTCGGAAATGAAACTCGAGGATGCTGTATAATAACCTTTAGAGTTATTGCACACTTTCGATCCACCAGAAAACTCACGCCACATCCTCAACTTCAAAGTTGTTGCCCAATCTAAACCCTCTAAAACTGTGCAGATGAAGACTTTGTAGAACCACGTTATCGAAACCAGGATTTTCAGAGTCAATCAGAGAATAACCGTCGCAATCCCCCGCATTTCTCTGATCCCGTCAGACTACCACTTTGAGTTCAAACGTCTGCAATTTTCTGTTGAGGTTTGATGAACATCAATGAGGTACATAGACATAGTTTGAAAGTGGAAAATGTAGATCTGAGAAGTGACGGTTTCTCCCATAGCAGGCTCAGAGCCGATTCAACTGACAGCCTGGTCATCCTCGAGCCAGAAAGAAAAACCAGGAATGGTCAAAGGGACGCCTTAAAAAATTAAATATGAGAAATTGAAATTCTATACTTACTCATCAATGTCTTGAAACCTGGAGAAGGATATAGGGAATAATGAGACGTCTTCCACGCGATCGTAGTCGCGGGTATCAGCTAGTAAACAATAAAGGGAAGAATTTTGCACAAAAAATTTCGTATCATTCATTACCTAAAGATACTAAACTATGCAAACAGTGGGTGTTACTGTGCCGAAGGAAAGGCAATTTTAAAGCAAAAACTGCTCGGGTTTGCTCTAAGCATTTTGTGGAATTTTATGAAATAAATCTGTTTTATTAATATTTATTTCATGTACAAAATAATACAGCAATGCTGGAAGCAACCTCAAGTAATTGATTTCATAGACCTCATTTTCACGAAAGGCCGAATGAAGAAGTTTGAATGTCCTGCAAAGCGAGCCAAATGGTCAGCAGAAGATTTAATGCAGACCAAATAGTATTTTGTAAGAATAACGTAAAATAATTGTTGAACTTGTTACCAAATATTTCTTCTAAACAAAAAGTTAAAGAAATATTTTTCCGTTCAAGAATATGTTTTCGAACAAATCGAAGGAAAAATTGCAAAAACAAAAAGAAAATCAAATAAAACCGCTGAGTTATGAGAAATCTTGTTCTAATTTATAAATATTGCACAGTAAACTTGAATTCGGATTGTATTTTATGTCATGAATTCGTCAAACATCGTACATACTTTTACCATAGTTTATACGTACAAACGAAAGGGTCACAATTATCCGCAATTTTTAATTACAAATTATTGACACATGCGCAATATATTACCTTTTTTATGTGTACTGTGGGGTCCGGTGACAGGCCAAGCTTGTGTAGATGCCGTTTTAGTCGGCAGTGGCCACTTAGGCTAGCGGTTAGAATTCAAAGGTGGTTCCTACTCACATTTAGAAGAAACTAGGATTTGTTTTGTAATATTCTAGAGAGGAAGTGTTTGGTACATTTCTGTCCTATACTTCCTAGCCAAATTGTGTTGGATTTGAGCAGGGATTGGTCTCTGGTTAACCTATAATCTATCTTGGTAATTTTTTTTTTTTTTTTTTGAGTTTTAGAAGCAATTTGATTGTCTAGAACTAGTTTCGCCTTTATCGTGGCTGAGTTCAGTGCTTTCAGAGCAGCTTGACTGCCAGAGAAGATAAAGAGTTTAAGCTTGTGCACTGATTTATGGCAAATATTTTTGCCTGGAAGATCGATGAGTATGTGCCTAGACTGACGGATATGTGCTAGACATGTCCGAATATTCCAGGCCAAGATCCACTGTCCATTTTTGAGCCGTCCGTATACCATACTTGGTCATGCTCTAAGCGACGGGGTTTGAATTTTTCGCAGCCGTCACTCGGAGGGATGACTACTGAGTAGTTTCGTTTGAAGCAGTATTTTGGGAGAATGTCAATCAAAGGGAGCTGATGTTCTTTAGGTGGAAGAGCCTGTCCAGGCTGAGTTTTGGCTGAATTTGTATATGGACTCGAACTGACGGTAGACCGACAATGGCGTTAAGCGAGGCGGTGGGGCAGGCAACTCGTCATGCAGATTTGAGCTAAGCGCTGTGGTGGCCGCATTTGTCTTTGTCCACCAGACTATTGCCGCATAGGTCAGAGTAGGTCTGACGACCAAGGTGTAGATTTGGAGCATGATTTTGGGACTTAATCCCCAGTTGTTGCCACTGATGCGGCGACAGGTCCACAGTGCTTGTGTGGCTTTTCCAACAGTAAGATCGACGTGGGGGTTCCAGGACCATTTACTGTCCAGAATTATCTCAAGGTACTTTACTTCTTGCGTGAACTGAATGGTTTTGCCGTAGACGGAGGGGCAAATAAGAAAAAAAAAAGACTTAGGCTTTTTCTTCTGGTAAAAGGAACTATAGGTGTATTTTTGGGGTTTACAGAGAGGCCTTCTTTGGTGCACCATTTCTGTATCTCAGATATTGCGTATTACAGCACTTCCGGAACAGTGCTTTAATATTTGCCACTGACGATGACCATCATGTCGTCTGCATAGCCGATGGCCTCGATCCCTAGGTTATTTAGGGACTGAAGTAGGCTGTCAATGACGCGCGACCATATCAGTTGCGACAAGACTCTGCCTTGGAGACATCCTCGAGTTGTGAGCGCCGATATTTCAACATCGCCGATGTTGGTTTGCATCGCCCTACTTTTCAGCATGGACATAATCCACTTGCTTATGGTTGGTTAGAGGTTCATATTGCCGAGTGCACGTTTAGTGGATCGTCTGGGAATGTAAAGCCTTCAAGTGTAGAGTTTGTCATGACTAAACTTCTTGATTCGTCGTTCGGGGTTGGCAATAAATTGAAGGTCCCTTCCATTCGTGCGTAAAATGTAACACGCACAACATGAATGGTTGCGAGAAGTGGAACAATGCCTGCTCTGCGTCTTGCTCTTCATCTGGACATTCTGGGCAGAAGGGCGATCTTTTGTGCCCAAATTTGTGAAGGTATTTTCGATAGCTGACGTGGCCGGAAAAGAACTGCGTAAGGTGGGACTTGACATGTGCTCTTTTTGTCAAGTCCTAAATGGTGGGGATCAGTTTGTGGGCCCATCTGCCTTTCGTCGTGCTATCTCATCCTGTTTGCCACAGTGCTACGGATGTTGTCCTTTTTTCCGCTTTTACCCTCCTGGTAACGGTGACTTCTTGCCAATTCGCGGTTCGCCTAAGGTAAACCCTTTGCACCTCGTTGGCGAGATGGGGATCATTACGGCTATAACACAGGCTACTTCATCCGAGATTATTCGGAAATCGCTTATTGTTCTAATTGCGCAGAGCCTCTATGCTGACGAAGCTTTCTTCTGGCTTCCTTCGTTATAAGTGCCCCCGCCCAGACCGGAGCAGATTATAAAAGGATGAGTGTGTGTAGGCGTGTTTTTGTTTGATCCTTTTTTTTTCTATATCTAGAAAACGAAACAACGTACGATCATGGGTTTTTTTTTTTGTCATAGTTACTCAAGCCGAAGCTGGAAATTTTTTTCTTTGTCATTAAATTGTTTTTCCAATTATTTTATGCGAAAGAAAAGTAATAATAATTCAACTCGGGCGTTGTGTGTATGTTTTTGTATGTCACAAAATTTTATCTTTTTGACATATGGCAATACGAGGTGGGTGGTTAAATCAGAAAATAACTCAAAATAGCACAAAATAGTAAAGAAATACAATTACAAAAAAATTATGGTGAAAGTGGGTTGTGTTTGAATTTTTTTGGGATAATTTTTCATTTCCATATGCTTAGGTGCAATTCAAAAATACAAAATTTTGTTCAGGGGTACGGAGTTTTGGAAAAACAGAATTAACCCCAAACAGTTTACAAATACTTTGGATCTGTTTGCATTAGTTGATGTAGCTAGGTTCTGTTTTGAGGTTATTTTTCATTCATTTGGAATTACATACAGTGTACAGTGACACAAATAAGTATACATACCTCTATTAAAAATGCGAATGCACAATAAAAGTGTAACAGGCACATCCTATGTTTAATGCGCAATGCGCTAATTCAATCAACAATTTGTTTCCGCAAAAGAGGTAGTTCACTTTGTAAACAAAAAAAAAGTATACAGTCATCGGCATAATTATTTTGACAGAATTGTGATCGCTCTTCTGTATGAACAATTTCTAACGGTGAAAGTTTAACTGTTGCTGGTTGTCGATCAGGTAAGGTGTAAGCCCATGGCACTATTTATTAATAAGCAATGTAAGCTAAATCAGGTTAATCCGGTTTTTTACTGGCATACATATGTATTTTGACAAGCAATCTATTAATCTATTAAAGATTTGGTAAGCTAAGAATTTTTTTTGATTTTTCTCAAAATCCCGTAAGTGGACGAACAATTCGTAGGCGTCTAACGGAATTTAATTTTGGAACATGTGCAATTTCAGGAGATAGTAACAATAACAAATCAAATCCTAAAAAAATCATTGAGAAAATTAAAACCCATAAATAGAAAGCAGTGCAGCCCAAACCATTCAACACAATCAGCCAAATGTACTTATGTAAAACCGTAAAACAGCGAAGATGGTGAGTAATGATAAGGAAATGTTTTTTTTTTATCGGCGGCAGTCAATTCAGTTCCCAGATCTTATCAAAATTTGAATTTGGGATATTTTGGATGAGAGAATTCCATCAGCTAGGCGTCGCAACCTACCACTTTTCCTGAAAAAACTCCAAAATATTTGCGAGCAAATTCTAGGAGACATCTTAAAAAAATCGGATCTCCAGTATGCCCAATAGTCTGTCAGCAGTAAACAAAAATAAAGCATTTAAATTTTTTTTTAGGATTTGATTTGTTATTGTCACTATCTTTTATATTTGCACATTATTTCATCGCATTGCATGTATTTTTGCTAATTATTTAGAAGAGGGAGGCAAACACCGATATTGATGACATTTTTTTTTTGCGGCAAAAGGCTTTTTTCTAAGTATTTTCATATATAATTACATGTTTACGCCGGACTCGTCTAGTTTCGAAGGTATAGGTCTTCAAAGTTCCCATACAAAGTGCAGCTTCTTGCAGTCCCAGTTTTCCCTGGAAATATAAAACCATGTTTCAATATTACTTTCAATCAAAAATAAAGTATGTTTTCATTTAAAAAATGGTTGCATATTTCCAGGCAAAACCGGAACTGCAGGAAGTTGCATTTTGTATGAGAATTTTGAAGGCCTATATCTTCGAAACTAGACGACTCCGGCGTGAACATATACGAGTATATATAAAAAAATCTAAGAAAGAAGCCTTCTGTCGCATAAAAAAAATTCATCAACATTGGGGTGTGGGAGGGGCCACCTTTTCTAAATAATTACCGCATTTTTCTCACTGACCCATAGAACTATGTATATTGTTTGGTTTTTCAAGGAAATTTTGAAAATAAGTTTATAAAAATGGTACATCAATAATACTATGAAATTTTTGGAGCCATTTTTAACTGGGGTGAAATTTTATGGAACCGATTACTTTTAGATTATTGCAACTAAGTCTCCTTTGGCCTATCCTCGATCTCAAGAAACCCAAGACTTATTTCGTTTTCGACTGAGAAGTGGTTGTCTTTTCTCTGCTCTGTTTTTTTGTCTGTTTTCTAGCTTTTTAATTGTTCGATATTGATGGCTTCTAAAAATACATGACTTATGATTAAATTGAATTGGAATAGTAAACACGAAGTTTCAGTGAGAAGTATATTTTTTACTTTAAACTTGCTGGACGCTATTTTCGCAATACTGTGCTAAACCAAAAATAATTCTGAGACAAAGAGGATGCGTGGTCTCCTTTGATTTGATAAATCAGTTGTCCAATTGAAGCTGTGGTACAGTAGACCTAACGCTTTCTTCGCAGTCGACTAACTTAGCTTCTCCCGTCCAATATTTCGTTATTTGAACCTAATACAATGAACAATACTGTCATACCCCAAAATAAATCTTGTTGTTTGTAGTAGATAGCTGACAGAGTTAGGGAAAGTATAGATTCCTGGGATTGTCCTGCGTTTACAGCAAACTTATCGGCTGTCGATGTGAAAAATATTGATGAGGGAACAAAGAACATGAGACAATAAGCAGAATGGAACAATTGACGAAGTTAAGCCGCTCACTGCACAGTCAATGCGCAAAAATAAGTATGTTCATATGAATGTACATTACAGCACCTTTTACTGCTCCTTATATTTATACATATATACACATATGTATGTAACTGTGTACCACGAAAAAATGCAAGCTTCACTGAGAATGTTTCCCCTCCGGTTTCGTTGGCATTTAAATTATTCGCTCTAAAAAATGCGAACTTTCGATTTAATAAATTAAAATGCATCTCTATACACACATTTGCATCTTCAGCAATGGTAGGTTTTTGATTAAACAAATATTAATGATCCACACATACATATACCTACTTACATATGTATGTATTTTTATACTGAAATTAAAACCCACATGTTTACGGTTTGCGGTAGGGAATCTTTCACCTTTCAATAAACACTACACCACGCTTTACAAAGTTGGAGTGCGCAAACGAATGGATGAATATTTTTAGAAATGTAATTCCATTGAGGTTTTCAATAGTCTGAGATGTTAAGAATAAGAGTAAAGAAAATACTCCATTTGTCTATTCGCTTAGTGCACTTTCTCTGCCTGTTTCGGCTGTATTACCTCCTGAGGGAAAGCAAAACAGGGCATACCTATAAATTTGTCCATGTTTTTAATTTCCCAAAAGAAATTATCACCCCGAATCTTTTTGTGAACTTGGAATGTCTTTAAGGGCGCACGTTGCATAGAATATTTTACAAGTTATTCCAATTTACTGAATATGCTTTAATTACGTTTGGATATTTGATTAAAGTTCGTATTTCGCAAAATTAATTTGGAGTTTGTATGCGTTGTGGCATCGACCATGTCAACTAGTCCCACTGCCAAATCAATGCAACCAATCTCGGTATATTTGTCATGCTTTGGTTGTATCCTGCTTTTGGCTCCTTGGGAAATCAATGCAGCAAATGGAATCAGGGCAAGAAAGTACGAGATGAAAACCATCAATGGATCACCAAAGATAAGGTTTGTTTTCAATGATTAATGATTAGTAAACCTAATTTGCATTTGTCATCCGGTTTTGTATTGGTTTTATATGGAACAGGATACGGTAGGATAAATGAAAAGGAATTATGTGCAGATTATCGCAATCTTTTGTTCGTACCTTATGTTTTTGTTCTAAATTCTGTCTCTGATACGCTCTATCACATAGTAACCGTAGTTAAACGTTTTGTAGATGACAATTTTTCGTAGCAATTTGCAGGTTTAATCCGGGACGTGGATATCCTAAATAATCATCTGTCGCATTTAAAGTATCT
This sequence comes from Matsumyia berberina, assembly GCA_917880715.2. Taxonomy (NCBI): domain Eukaryota; kingdom Metazoa; phylum Arthropoda; class Insecta; order Diptera; family Syrphidae; genus Matsumyia; species Matsumyia berberina. The sequence continues at coordinate 96,474,055 of OU862870.1, forward strand.
CCTCGTGTAGAGTTGGTTATGAGAAAGTGTGTCTTTAGTGGCATTGCATTCGTGATCGTATAAGAAAAAAATTTAATTCGTACGTGGTCGAGAATGAGGTTGCTTCAACTCGAAAATTGGTGCAAACGTCTGATGTGACTGACCTCTTAATAATTTTTGCACAATTATCCGCTTTTGTAATAGAGTAATGAACTTTTCTTCAAAACAAAGTAAATGTTTGCTTTTTACTCAGCAGCATAAGCAGAAACAATTAATTTTGTTCTTTGATTTAGAGATTAAAAGTACAGTGGAAGTCGTTTATAACGACCTCGCTTACGAGTTGGTTATAACGACCACTTGTCGTTCACTTGGTTGGTTTCTTTATATTTTAAGCTTTTCGTCGGATACAGCGACCAATTTTCGAAAAGGAAATGAAAGAAAACGCAAACACATGTGCATCTGTAAATTAATTTTTTTTTATTGTTGTGATATTACTTTGGACAGTTCTAACAGTTTGTTGCGTCGCCGCCGGTCGTTTTACAATGAGTAGCTCTATATCTGTTGAATATTATTACAGTTTATTTAATGTATTCAGGTCTTTTTGTCTGTTAATGTTTTTAATTTCTTCGGAATACTTTTAGAGGGCAGTCGAATGTAACGACCACCGGTTATAACGACCCGTTCAGTCCCTTCACCGTCGTTATACGCGACTTCCACTGTAGCAGCTTTTGTTTTTAATTCAGATTCGCCACTATTATTAAACAGTTTTAATTGTCCACAACCTGCTTTGCCATAGGTCAGTTTGGTATGGTAAGCTGATGGTAGTTCCTCTTAATCACATTTAAACCTTCTCAGAAAAACAGCTTTTACACTATTTCATAAATACAAAGGTTTGGCTGAACTTCAATATGCATATTTTGATTGTTTTGAACTTGAAAGAAATTTCATTTTTAACGTTTTATTTAATATTTTATTTTTGGTTGCCAGATATTTTTAATTTAGGTATTGCTGGCTATTCTGGAGATATACCAATTCTGCAATTGTATTTAGTTGTTTGTTGGAATTTAAAGAAGATACCCGTCTCTTAAAACAAAAAGTCTTCCAAGTCTTCACTGACTTTTTCACAGGTGACGTGAAATAGCGCCCTACGAAATAAGGCGAATGTGGCCTTGCAGGTTGCACACATGGTGTTTAAAAACCGTATACAGGGTGTTTCAGTTTAAGAGTTTTTCTAGTGTTCGATAAAACCGATAATAAAACCATTGAAAATGTAAGATGTGTATGTATGTATGTATAATTCAAGTCATATTTATTTTAAAATTGGACTGCTGTGCGAGTTGCATGGGTTTCAAGCCCCAGTTATGTCTATCAGACACCGCGGCACCACCTCTCGTCCGAGAGAGTATAATTTGTCATAAAAAAGATTCTCAATTCGCCGTTCGGAGTCGGAGTCCCTTCCATTTGTGCAAACAATGGAACACGCACAACATGAATGGTTGCGAGAAGCTAGGTCTTGGCTCATCCCGAGCTGTCGCACCAGCTATCTATTTATTTATTACCTCTTGTTGGAGAATAACAAACTTCCGGAGGTCTAATTTGTCATCAATTTGCCGTTCGGATTCGATAGGAAGTTGTATTCGTATGAAAAATATAATATGCGCAGCATTAATGGTTGCGCGAATTTAGATCCTGGCCTACCACGAGCTGACGCACAGTGGTTTTGTTGCAAGATTTCCCGGGAGCAGTAACATGTTTACTTGATCCTTTTGAGACATGAATATTTGCAGAGAAAGTGGGCTATGTTCTCTTCTGCATCAAGGAAGTTCTTTATTTTCATTTTGCTATGATGTATCCAAGGCTTCTGTTGAATATAGCATGATGGAAGCGTGTCTTTTACAGACCATCTATAAAAAGTCGGTTATTTTTTAGACGTTAGGAGTTGTTCAGTTTTGAACTCCTTATGGTTAGTTTATCGATACTTACCTTACCAGAAGTACATTTATGTCTTGCGATGCCAGAAGGTGTACTGAGGAGACTCGTTACGCCAAGTCAGTGCTGTTGTAGTTTTAACTTCGTCACTGTGGATGATGATGATTGCTTGGAACATAGTGCCGCAGTTTGGAAGCTTTATTGACTTTTTTTTTTTCAATTTCGAGAAGCTAATCTTTTTTTGGTTTTTTTTTGACGCTACACCAATACCAGTGGAAGACGGCACCAAACAATCAATCTTAATTTGTGGGCTAAGATATAGTCGAGATACTTTGCCTTCTCCAAAATGTGGAATCATTAATATCGGTTGTTTAAATGGTGGTATGCATTTTTTTTAATAAGACTGCCGCCTTTTTGGGCTTTGATGTTAACCGCATTTCTTAGCCCATCTGTTCAAAGTTTTTTGTAATAACTCGGAAAAGTTTGATAAATATATGCCGACTGGAAGCAGGCCGAAACTCGGACTTCTAAAAATCTGTCTGAACAATACCTATATATTTAAAAATGACATAGGTATAAACAAAATTCCATATTTTTAAAACATAAGGCGAAGCAGCAATGGAGGAGCAAAATCCTACAAAACTACAAAATTTCGGAAAAATTAAACCTTTATGAGCTTCCTTGTGACCGCAGGTTCTTGGACTAAGCTTTAGATTGAATGAGGATTTTTTCAAAATCCTTTTGGGTCCCCAAATTTGGACCTGTTTCTTAATACTCTGTTTAGTATGTTCTCTGGGTGGATGGGAACGACAAAAATAAATCCATACTTTAAGAAATAAAATAGGGCTGGGCATTTGGTAGGAATCAAAATCAAACTTTCTTCATTCTCTTGGCTTAGTCTGCCACGCCCGATGTGTTATTCTTTTCCCATTGCCTTGTACGCATAGAGACGTAGAGCACTATAGCTAGATGGCAGAAAAGGGGCTCCTGATTAGGAATACTAAGCTAAAATTTTCATCAAAATCAATTGAAAAGTTTTTGAGATTAACGCGAATGAATGCAGTAGCATCGCCCGGTCTATAGTTTATGCTGAGATATGTTAGTATATATACATATGTATGTATGTGAATACATGCATTTGTACTTACATACATATGTATGTATAGGCATGTTTAAAAAAATAAAACATCCCAACTAACAAGTATTAAGTGCATTTTTAATTTTTATCACATAAAATTAAGTTTCCTTTCTTGAATTTATTTCAGAAGTGACAATTCTTGAAGAAATACTGTCCTATGTTCATATATCAATTACATAGTAAGTTTTTAATAAATGTCTATTCATGACTTTTAACGTTTGTGAAATTCGAAGGAGCTGTTAAACATAAATACTATGGCACCCGGAAAGGAAAATGAGCTTGGCAGGTATATCATCTTCCCGTATTAAAAATTGTACAAAATATGGAAGTCAGGACGTTTATACTGGACATATTATTACTCATAAAGCTATCATCTGCTCTTGGTAAGTATGTATAATATTTACATTTACATATACATATATGTGGCGCGTGAGTTTTGCAAAACTCTTTCAAGAACGGTCCAGGTTCCTTCCAATCGCGCAAAGTAAGTATTACGCACAATATGAATGGTTGCGAGAATTGTGCATACGGTGTTTCCTACATCCTGAGTATTTTCTAAAAGTTATTTAGTAAAGATTAACGATTTTTCGATAACAATTGCCCCATAAACAACAAGGATGCTAAACCCAAAACGAGCGCTATTGCTTTTTCAGGTGAACAAGGGTATTCCACGCCGAAGGTACTGTAGCAATTAGTTTTGAGACAATTCACCTCATTCGTCTTTTCTTTTGAATGAAAAACAAACTTTCCAAGTCTAGTTCTGTATTTACGACCTTTAGTTCTTCCACCGACAGCGCTGAATACACTTTGTAGTCTTCCTGCGCATGAAACAATAAATAGGACAGGCTTTGGTGCTGCGCCAGTTCGATAGATTCATTCGATCGTGATTTTTTTTCCTTGAATACACTAGAGTTTCGACAACAATCCTTAAATTTTTTTTGGTACAAAGCTATGTAAAGTTTTCAGAAATAAATTTATTTCATTCCTTTTATTTATTGAATACTTAATATAAAATTTTCTTGCAATGAAATTCAAGATCATTTTGCATTAATTACATACACCACATGTCTATGAATGTGTATTTTTTTTAAGGAAATTTCCAAATCCTGGGAGAACTCAGACTCATTATCGGTCCATTGCACTCCCAGGCAGAAACCCCTCTTTGGTGCAGTGGTTTGTTTTGTTTCGGTGGCTATCTGATGACGATGAATGTGTATTACTCCCGCCATAGATAAATAATACTCTTTATCTCATCATCATTATCATCATCATTTTCAATGACCCGCTTATCCTTAAGTGGACTCTCCACATCTCCCGATCTTCCACCATCGACTCTAAATAATCAGGGGCTATCCTCATACGGGTAGAGGTGAGAATTCGGACTTGGCCGCGCCATCTGATCCTAGGCCTTCCCAGGGGACGCCTACCCGATGGCACGGATTCCATGGCACGTCTCGGAAGCCGAGTTGGGGACATGCGTTGAACGTGCCCAAATCCGTATCCGCGATCTTATCCTTTCGGCCATTACCCAAACCTCATGACCATAGGTGAGGGTCGGAACAAACACTGAATTGAAAACCCATGGCTTTGCTCCGATGTCAAATTCAGCCCTTCTAAAAAGAGATTGACCGACCTGTCTCAAAATTGCTCCAGCCTGACCAATCCTACAGGATAACTCAGAATTGCTCGTACCATCACTCGTGACTAACACCCCGAGATACTTAAACTTCTTCACCTCCATTAACATGCAGAGTGCATTGAACAGGCGTTCGGGAAATTACCATAACCTCTGACTTATTCACGTTTACCTTCATCCCAGCTTCAACACAGATGGCGACGAACCTATCTAGTGCACGGTGAAGTTCGATCTGGGTGGACGTAAGGATGACCAAGTCATCAGCGAAATCAGATGACTTATCCTTAAGGCTCCCAATTCGAACCGTTCCCAACCAAGGCTGCGCTGTAACATCCAATCCATATACACTATAAAAAGGAGAGGTGACAGAACGCACCTCTGGCGAAGTCCAACAGTGAAAGGTGTCGACATAACGCCGTTTGCCCGAACACAGCTCTTATAGTTAATGTACAGAGATTGAATGACCCTCAGAAGAGAATCGTCAATCCCGTACTCTTGCAATACACTCCAGAGTTTACTCTTTATCTTAACCATTCGGTCGTTATATACCTGACAGAGGTATGGGCAGTGACAGAGAAAACGGGCTGTGTCCTCATGGAGCTCCTCATCACCTGCATATATCGTCATCATTCAGGCGTGATTTTTTTGTGTGATATCTCAGCATGTTGTGGCCAGTAAGTACTCTTACCAGCATCGACAATAATTTCCTGTCTTTTTGTAAAATCTGACAGGTTTTCGCCTTGTCATATTCTGGCCACAACCTTCTTAATACTTCACAGGTGGTTAGAGACTTCCACCTGTTATTTGCCCCCATTAGGGTTTTTTGTGCAATTTTTGCCCTTAGGTTGCAGAGTGGCGGTCTTACCATACAGTCCGCTTGCCCTCGGCCTAGGGTTGAACCCATTCTTGCTAGTTCGTCAGCTTTTTCATTACCTTGTACCTTACTATGACCAGGGACCCAGCAGAGTTTAACATTGTGCTGTGTGCCAAGAACCTTAAACTCTTCGCAACAACGCTTCACAAGCTTCGATGTTATCGGCGTAGCAGCTATTGGTTTTATGGCAGGCTAGCTGTTAATGTAAATCATAATATCCTTCCGTGATATTGTTACCATTGACATTAGTTGGGCGGCTCTTGTCACAGCTATAACCTCCGCTTGGAAAACGCTGCTGTGATCCGTGAGTCTTATGGAGCTGCGAAGTCCTACCTGTTTGGAGAAAAGACCTGCTTCCACGTATGCCTATAGCCATGCAATCTCCTGCATGTAGAGGTCTAGAGACAAAAGGTAAAGAATTACCTCCATCCCCGTTTTTGAGGGTTTTGTTCGCATAGCGCTGGTTGTTCCAGTGCACGCCACTCTCTGCATCTTGGTCATATTTTTGAGGTGAGCGGCTTTGGTGGCAGCGCGCCACAAGACCAGTCCTCTGTAGGTGAGTATCGGTCTAACTATAGCTAAGTACATTTAATCGAACTTAATACCAAGATAAGTCTTAACTGGACGATAACGTTAAAAGCTATTTTTCGGTTCTTTTAACTTAATGTGAGGTCTATTCAATTGCATTTTAAGATTCTTTTTACCTCTAGTAACGGATTACATAATTTACTTTAAACTTTAAGCACTTCATTTACACAGCAAATCCACTTAATTTGGCATCTTAATAAAATTTTGTGTAACAATCTCATACAAATTTTGCACTTTGTGTTTGCCTAATGCCGTTATTTTTTGCAAGAATGTCGAAATTATTTTAGTGTTAGGACAACCGACTATTCTCCATTTTATTGAATTTCGCAACTACGAAATTTTTGATTATATCCAGCTAGAATGGCATTTTTGACCACTGGGGGACACCAAGCTGATAACACGGATTCCATGGCACGTCTTGGAAGCCGAGTTGGGAATATGCGTTTAACGTATAAAAATCATCGAAGCATGGACCTCTTCGTTCGAAGAAATAGCTGTTCGACATTGAGTACCTCGCATATTCTGACTTCGGCGAGTCAGCACAGCAATACAATGAAGAAATCCCTTTTCGGCAGCTTATATCCGCGATCTTATACTTTCGGTCACTCTTACTCGTTAAAATAATTCAAACCAAAAAAAAAAAAGACGAGTGTATGTACAGCTGTGTTCAAAATAATAGTAGTGGACCTCGATAAATTGTTAATAGAGCTTTATTGACAAACCAAGTATTTGTTTTGATTCAAAAAGTTAAGTAAAAACACGATTCAATTATTCTTCATACTTTTCCGCCGAAAGTTTTTAACATTATTAGGGAAAATAAAAAAAAAATTTACATATGGGTGGTACAAGAATTCATTGTTCAAAAAAATAGTAGTATTTGCTTTAAGCCCTAAAAAACGAATGATTACATATACGATATCTCTTAATGGGGTAGACCCAGTTGGGACTGCCAAAAAACGCTCTTTTTTAGGATTTTTTGTGGCGTCGCATTAAAATAATTAATAACAAATATTTTTTCACATGAAAGATATGTATTTCCAGTAACTATTAAAACTTTTTTTGGTAGGTGTCCAAAAAAAAAAAGTGTTTTGCGGTGATCACTGTTGCTCGTCACTGGATAATGCGAATTCAAAAAAAACAAAAGATGTCATTAGTTAATAACTAAATGCTCCGGTTAAACGAAGGGATTTGAAAAATTTTTAACTTTCATAAAAGTCCAAATTCTTAATTCGACTACAATTTCGCTCGCATTATCAGCTATAAAAAAAATTATCGTTCAAAAAAAAAAATACTTCGTTCAACCGGAGGACAATTATATATAGAATAAGTGAGAAAAATTTCAAACCGATCGGCAAAGCCGTTCTCAAGTTACAATGATCACCGACTTCGAAGACATGGTTTCAAGTAAAACGCGTTTAAAGTTTTGAGTACGAGTAGTTACGTATGCGCTAGAGACGGCTCCATTCAAAATTATTTATCTCCAAAAATAACAGTCCAATTTGTCTGAAATTTTCAGAGAATACTTTTAAAATATTTTACTTGAGAAAAAAATCGATTTTTTCTTTAAATTCTAACTGGGTCTACCCCCTTAAAATTTAAAGTTTAATATAATTGAAATTAAGAATAAAGAAAATTAAGGTGAATATTTTAAGTTATCATCGAAAACCGCTTTACATGGACATTGCATGACGTCAACCTCGTCTTGGCACCTTATAGCTATTATTTAACTCCACTCATCCTTCACCACCTGTCAAAGCTCCTGAATATAAATGGACTAGCATTCGCTATTATTCTCTTGATGTTTTAACGATGCGATTGAGGCCCGATAACGGTGTTGGCCACGATACAACCTTTCCTCCTTTTAACCGAAACTACTTTATACTAGTACTTCTACGCGTTTCTTGTATTTGGAACACGGTTATCATCCTGTTAGGTATCTTATTTGAGTGGGATTTAATAGTTGGCATTTCAAAGAATAGCGTTGTCTAAGATTTCAAGGTATACAGGTTGATACATTTCAATTAATTAGGTGGATCGGCCCTACATCTTGGTGCCCAAAACATTACTGTTGAACCACCATACTTTATAGCCTTTGTGGTACATTTTCCATAAATTTCCGGTATAAGGTAGATGACGAACATATGACGAGAACCACTTCGACCGAAAAGGGCTATATATTTTCGTCCCTCAACAATATGTTCCGTCATTCCTCTATAGGCCATAAATATGATGTTTCACAAAATTAATCATACATAGTTACTGAATGCGTTTTAGTTAGAAGCGGCGCCTTTCAGAGTTCCATGTATACAGATTATATTCCTTAAGACGTCTGTTAACTGTCACCGTGCTTACAGGAAGTTTAAGCTCGTTTCGCATTATTTTCGACGACGCAGAAAGGTCAATTTTATTGCATTGCGTAATGCGCCTGTCATCTATTGTCGATGTTTGTATCTCTGTCCGCGAGTCTCCGGCTTGGATTTGGATTTTCCGACATTAGCAATCATCGTTGGTCTACACCTAACCTACTAATATTTTTGATATTCTGGTAGGTCTTCTCTTCCTCGCGTAGCTTTAAAATGAGCTCTCTCTACCCCTGAGTGCAATGCTTTGCATGGCCCCCTATCTTCATATATATGTATATGCATTTATAACTAAAATTGATTACTAAATTTATGCCAACACTTATTACTTTGCTTTACATTTAATCTTTTTTACATTGTCACTCATAGTTTAATTTTATACGAAGTCGAAACGCTACGTTACTATTTTTTTGAACAGGATCATTTGCCCTGTAATTTCAATAATGACAAATTTTTCCCATACCTATTATTATATCAAAAGCTTGCAAACATTTTTTTACTCCTTTAGTTCCCTTAGAAATATCTACTAACTAGATTTTAAGTTTGTAGGATTAAACTCTTTAAAATACGTAGTGCAATGAATTGTCAGTACATAAACTGTACATATTATAAAAAATCGAATTGCTCTATAGATTGAAATTGGCTCTAATTTCAAATTAGTCAAATCTAAATCGAAATTTTTCATCATAAGACAAATTAAGGAAATTTCAATGTCTCGTGTAAAATGAATAGTTAGATGGCGCGACAGCTTGGAAAGAGCCAAGGACTAGCTTCCCGCAACCATTCATGTTGTGCGTGTTACATTTTTCGCACGAATGGAAGGGATTTAAAATTTATTGCCAACTCCGAAGGGCGAATTGAGAAGCTTTTTCATGACAAAGTATACTCTCGAAGGTTGGTCATTCCCCAGCGCACTAACCACTGAGCCACGACGACCGCTCATATGTATATACTCGTCCCTCATACACATGTACTTGGTTGTAAAACAATTGCTTATACATACTAGCAATTCGCGACAGCGAATGGTTGATTCTTCCACTGCTTTAATAGTAGCTTGGCTGCCAATTTAATGTGGTGGAATTGGTATCATCAACAATCATTTGACTGCTTACGTCAGTGAAAGTCTCCTAAGTGGGTTCCACAATGATCTAGAAGCAAACATGCATTACGGCAAACCGTTTCATCCCGTCTTAATTTAAAAGAGTCAATAATCGTCGCAACATGCTAAAACTATCCCCTTATACTCATAAGAGAGAAAACCCATCGCAGATACTACGCTATCTGCATTAAATAATACACATATCATTTTGCCTAATCAAAATGATTCACTTGCAAGCAAGGCGGTGTTATGTGCAAACTTGAATTATACAAGCACACACCAAATCAAATCAAACATAAATTTATTTGCCCGTTTAAGTTTAAAGAGTTAAAATAACTTCCAGCCTATCTTTGCAGATAATCTTCTGCATTATTCCACGTCCTGTACTCCTGTTCCTTTTTTTGTACTTCACACACAAGCTTTGTGTTCTGTTGCAAAACACGGATGTGGAATTGTGCACGTGATCTGATAGTGAAATAAGAACTTTTTTCTAGCATTTATCCAGTCGTGCACTCAAAGGAAGGCAGACGATAGGGAACGTGCGGTACCTACCTACACCAAGAAATTCAGTCTGAAGTCCCAATTTGATTTGGATTGATTTATTTTCTCCAAGTTGCAAGCAAGAACTGCTACCGTGTGCAATTTTTCACTTATCGCGAAAAAACAAGTCACGTGCTTTAAAGTGTGGTAATCATTCAGTAAAATACTGGCTTTTAGTGATTCGGATATGTGTACGTGTAGCTATATATTTGCAAGCTTACCTATGTACACCTGCTAAATGGAAGCAAACAGAACAAGATACAGTTTAAAAGCTGGTCGTTTTTTCCCATTTGGGAATTTTTTTATAGAAACTAGAAAAGTTCTGAACAGCATTTGAAAAAAGACCTGTTTAATGCGTTTCGGAGCACGGTCTAAATTCGAACAGATGAAAACTTTCAATTAACACCACTTTGTCACTTGAATGCAAATTAATATGACGGGTGAACCAGATAGAACTATTCCATTAAACTGGCGCATCCTTCAACGGTTTGGTCCTAATTACAATTAGAACTTTGCCCTAACCATTCTGTTGATTTAAACCAACACTAACTAGACAACTGACAAGCGCAAAATCTCCTGTGCAACATTCGTTCCTCTAGTTGTGCAATTCATCGATACATGTATAAAATTGTCAAGAGCTCTTCTTCGCATCCTCTGGTGCAGATTTATCCTAATGATGGGGAGTGCAAAAAAAAAATAGACAGCAATAGAAAAAAAGAAGCAAACTAAGAAGTGAAAGCTCGAACATAACATTTTGATTTACTTTTGTAGATATTTCTTGCCGTTCGTTTGGAAACTGAAACGGATATTGAAATGATTTTTAGAAAAAATTCTGATTTTTTTTAGAGCTTATCAACTTTGTTCATTGGCAACGGCACTGCGACCATAAAGTCAGTTTTAAATCAGGAGGTATCCGACATCACAGATAAAGGTAGGGATATTCACTGTGAAGACTTCTTAGGCCTGTAAGAGTCTTTACAAAATATTAGCAACCTAGTTTAGCACAAAGTCTTATACTTGTATGTATGTACTAGCAGGTACCTGTGGCTTCACCCACGTGATGTGTATAGATTGTTTAACAAACATTTTTAACAGTTCGAGTTGAACTGTATAGTTCGTAGTGCTTTTCTATGTTTATTAATAATTTAACTTGTTTTTAATTGAAAATTTCTGTGAAACAATGCGAGTTTTGTTGCTCACATCAGGGATAAGTATCGTTTGGTCTTTGGGTGAACCAACCAATGAGAGTCCGACAAATAATTGACCGTGAAAAAACACTTCGCTACGGATATCTACGCCGACTTCTGAAAGGTTTGCCCTTGGGACTTAATGATTGTCATGCCAATACACATTTTGACAGCAACTGTAGCCATTTAAACAAAAATGACAAATCCGAACGTACCAAAGGTATCCTTGGTATTAATGCTATTTCACCTGCGCCAGGTCTTATCAGAATAATTCCCTCTATAGCCAGCATTAGACGACGACGTGTAAAAACCACCCAATTGTATACCCGTGACGTCACAGAAAAGTATAACATGCGAGTACATACATACATATGTGTTTATTACATGATACGTGTACACATTACGTAAAAAAATCTCATAAATATTTTCTCCTACCGATCGCATGAAATGTAATGTAGAAATGTAGTACACAAAATTTGCTCTATATTTTTTTGAAGGCCATATACAAATGTATGTATTTGTGTAGCAAAACTTTTAAATGTCAAAATATTTGGCACACAACTACATGATATGTATGTAAAAATGCACATATTTTTATGCGCAATGGATTGCACAAATTATCGTAATCATTTTGTGTGCTACATTCGACTGGCATAATTATGCGTAGGTATTAGATGATATTTAAATATCTGGCGTCAAAAGGACGTCACAGGCAACGAATTGTAGGGTTTTTTACATACATATGCTAGCTATGGTTCCATTCAATTTTCTTCATACCGAGATCTTTACTTGCACTCAATTATATATGCATGAATTGAGTGCAAACAATCGATTCGACTCAGCTGGCAGTTCAACCTTGAATTTGAGCATACGAAATAGGAATAGGATAAGAATGGAAGGGAGAGAGCGTGCGAGAACCGAGAATGATGACAATAAATAAAATCGATCAACTGTGAAACCTGATGGCGACTCTACTGCGAAGGCATAACACTGGCAGTAGAATGACTTGGCTTGAAGAGTTGATTGAGCGATCACTGAGTATGACATCAGGAGACTCGAAAAAATTCCTGTGAATTATACAGCAATGACAAAAAAATACCACAAATGTCTCCAGCTAGCCTGGACCCACCCTTGGACGCCAATGAAAAACTTAACGAAACCTGAGTTTCAAACCACTGTACCTCGCTCGCGGTGTGTACATAAGGGTATTCATATTCCCTTGATCCGCGCGTGGATTATAAAAAAAAAAAAAAAGCAGCAACCTCGTTGCGATTGAATCGAAGTCGGCGATGTAAAAATTGGAAATAAAGGATGTTTTTAAAATAGTTATGAATTTATTTCTTAGCATGTAGACAAAATTAAGAAAAGATTAAGGGCTTAAAATTTGCGTGAGTGTATTGACTTCATGCTACAATTTTTATTTTTGAATTTTTTTTTAAATTGATTTAAAGTCAGGAGTGAATATGTGGGTTAACCTCAATAAAATAAGTATAAAAAAATGAAATGTTTACTTTTTCTTGTAAACAAATGGGAAAAATATATCCTATGTTCATCTCCTAAAATTTTTAAATAATGGTAAAAACTGCATCAAAATCGGTTTAGTAGTTTTTGAGGTAAATCCTTCCAAACATAAACCGCATGACTAATTTTATATATACATATATATATATATGTATGTATATTAGTATAGATAGATAGATATAGATTATAAGTTAGGGAGTCCCTTATTTTTTTGACTTTTTTTTTCAACGCCTATGTTCTTATTTTGTTCTATCTATCATTAAACAAATCCAGAAAAATTAGATCATTTGGCGCATTTTAACCCGTGCCGACTTGAGTCGAAACATGTTAGTGCCTGGGCTAATACAAAATACAATTTCAATTAGATGGAAAATATTAGTTTAAATTAATTTACCTCGCAATGAATTGCAGATTTCTTCTTTTGATGGAACATATCTTTTAAGAGAATGCGATTGAATTTTCTTATTAAAGCTAGTCACCATCTTCTTTTTTGTGTCTAAGTTCACAGAGTCTTCAAATAGCTATAGAACTACCGCCTCTTTTTTTTTTGTCGTTTGCTTTTTCAATTTCTTCAGAAAGTACAAGTCTTGATAGGGTGCTTTTACCGCCGAATTGCACTGCAACCATGGTTGGTTGGTTGGTTTAGTGGGTGTCCTAAAGACTTACTTAGACCTCAAGCGGGTTCATTTTACCCATAAAAAGTGTACTCATGGGAGTCAAACCAAGGGATACGGTTGGCTAATCCGGAAACCACGCAGAAAGGGATAGAAATCTCAGGAGTTTCTTAAAATCAGCGATATTAAGGTCCTCCAGCCCATGGAACAAGCTACTACCAAGAGTACGCAATCTTCCGGTGGCCAAAGCGGGACATTCGCAAAGCAGGTGTCGGACGGATTCTATTGCCTCTTCGTCCCTGCAGCTTCTGCAATAGTCGTTATAGGGTAATCCAAGACGCTCCGCATCGATTCATAATCCGCAGTGTCCTGTGAGGAGACCGGAGACGATTCGTATTTCCCTTCGACTAAGTTGTACGAGATTTTTGGACTTCTTCTTATCAAAGACTGGCCATAGCGATCTAGCTATTGCACATGTGTCCATGTGACACCATCGCGTATTAGCCCTGATCGTGGTTTCCTCATCTATATCCCCGTAAAGAGTGCTAATGGGTGTCTTCGCGATCGGAATGGTATATGCAGGATCTAGTTCTGCATCCCCCCTAGCAAGTCCATCCGCCCTCTCACTTTCGGATTAAAGACCCATGTGTTACCGAACATCTTTTTACATACGTAAAAAGCAATGTAAGCCTTTTTAATGCGGTTCTCGATGTTGGTTTTCCAGCTCAGTTTTGAGTCTAAGATTACGCCGAGGTATTTTGTCGTCCTTCCAAGTGTCAGATCGATTCCATCCATACATGGATTCTTGAATTGTGGAATCGAGCTTCTTCTAGTAAAGAGCACAGTCTCGGTTTTAGATGGGATAACTTCCAGACCTTGCTTTTCTCACTAGTGATAGTGCGTGATTGAGTCTTTCGCTTAGTGTGGGGAGGAATTTTCCTGAGACCAGAATAATGATGTCGTCAGCATAGGCCGTCACGGTGAAGCCGTTGTTTTTCAGTGTCTTGATAATTTCGTCTATTACTAAGTGTCAGATCAGCGGGGAGACAACTGCTCCTTGAGGAGTGCCTCGAGTGACAATCTTCCGGCTGTTGACGCTACCTAGGGTCGAATTTATGGTACGTGACTTTAGCATCTAATCAATCCAGTTGCACAGTCCCTTGCTTAGTCGGGCGCTGTGTAGGCTGTGTATGATTGCTTCAGTGCTCACGTTATTAAAAGCTCCTTCAATGTCGAGAACGGCACCAAGTGTGAATTCTTTGACATGGAGCGATTTCTCGATCGTGTATACCACTCTATATAGCGCGGTGTCCACAGATCTTCCCTTCATGTAAGCATTATGTGACTTGGATAAGTATGTATCCCCAATCGCATCCCTTATGTGCACATCTATAAGGCGTTCCAGGGTCTTTAGAAGGAAGGAGGATAGGCGGATTATGCTGCCATAGTAAGTGGTGGAAAATTTCTCTCAAAGCTGCTCTCTGCAATTTCTGGCTACTCATCTTATGTAGGTTTTGCCAAGTTCTAGTGCTATTTTTCACCGCCGATTAGTCGAAAACTATCCTTGCGTAGTGGAGGTTGTGCTGTCTGGCCAATTCGACATTAATGATTTGCTTGTACCGAAGTCCTCGAGTAGTACGACTGATTTAACTATGCATTACCAATTTGAGAAAGTATTCTAACTACTTGTAGCACCCTTAAACACATAGAGCTTTTATTTCTTTCAAATCTCAATTTTGTAGCTCTCACCCTTTTTCATAAAAACTGCAGTCGTACCAAACTAAAACATTAGAGGATTTAATGCTGAACATTCTGATCCGGAAACCATACATCCGGTCTAATGCGAATGCAAAATTATTCATTAACATATTTTTAAAACAAGAAAATGTGTCATCTAGTTTGAAGGTGTATTCCAGGTACAGGTAGTTAAAATTCGCGGTCATGTTTTCAATTGCAGCCCCATCCGAATTGCTGATACTGATTCTAAGCCAAGAAAGTGACTACCACAAGCAATTAACTGAGAATCTCCGAAGTGATATATACAAGCAATCGATTTCGATATCCAAGGAACATGTGATCAACGTCCATGTAGTTCATGAAATATTCAACCACCCTGGAGATTGGACCTTTCTGACTGTACTACCGAAGCTCACAACATCTAATCTAATAAAATCAAACACAAAATGGATTATTCTTTGCGAAGACCAGAGCTTAATCCGGTTAAGGCTATTGATAGACAACCTATTGCAAGAAGATTATACCGAGGTTAGTTCAATCTCGCACACTATGTACATATCGTGAACACTGAACATACACTTTTTTTTTACGAATTTGATTATATTTTAAAGGAACTATACTTTGGATACCCGTTGTATGACCAGGAAGCTACAATCATTCATCATTTTGCATTTTTCGAAAACCCTCGATGGTTTCCTTATCCGATGTTGCGTTCAGGTGTAATATTTACGGTTCCCTTGGTGCAGCGGTACGTATAAAATTTCTCACATTACTGTCTTATGTTCTCAAGCTGCTCCTATTTTATATTCGACCTTCAATAATTAAACAGCGTGGCAGAAAACGTCTCCAAAGTGAAACGCACAATGGATTTTTCTATAGATGCGTCCCATGAGCTTGCCCGATTTATTATGGAATATGTAAAACCCGAAAGTCACATGCACCACGTACAACGTAGCACAACAAAGGATGTAAAGGATGTTGCAAGTGCAACCAAGGGATTTGTATCTCATGTTACCATGAGAAACGGTGACAGCAAACCTAAGAAAAAGGCCAACAGCAAAATTCTCATGCAGCCAACGCCATACATTTGCCCAGTCGAAGGACTTCGCACAGATTGTGCCTTGTGTGTTAACTCATCGGCTGCCTCATCCTGTGTAAGTCCATATGTATGTATGTATGTTAGGTACATGAATGAACCATACAGTTTATTATTGGTAAAGATTTTATCACTCGAAAGTGCGTGTACCTTTTGGTTTGAAATTCGGGCAGGCACTTTTCTTAATACGAGTATTAACATTTAATTTCGTAGTGTTAAATTCTTTACTCTTGAAATGAAACTCTTTCCACTTTAAGTATTAAATTCTTCTCTGCGTAAATTTTGAAATTGTGCCCCAAGGAGTGTGAGTAAGATGGACGAAGCAAGTTCAACTTTTAAGACAAATTTACGAAGAAGACTCTCCGAGAGTATTGCAGCCCGAAGCATTGTCATTTGCATAATCTCCTGAGTGTCAGTTTAGTAGATGAACATACAAACACAAATGGAGCTGGAGCCAACTACAATCCGGCTATTTGTTATTTTCATATTACACGAATATTTTGTAACTTTTTTTTACGGCCTATGAATTTGTTTTGTTTAAGTGGTTTCAAACTTTTGCATTATGTAGGTACGGGATTTTTTGTGACAAATACAAAAGGAAAATTTTATTCGGTTTATTATGGGGAAATGTTTAACGGGCATGGGCATTTCTGGTTGTTTTTTTTCTTTTTACATATTTTAAGGTGCTAGTACACTTTAAAATTTTCAAAAAATCCAAACAAACGAAAGAGCGGTTTACTTTTATATATATGTATGTAGGTTCAGAGATAGCAGATTAACCAATTGTAAGTGATAAAACTTTTCAAAAACTATTTTATAAATACAACGAAGCAAAATTTAAACGCGTTCTTCTCGACATGACGTTTTTTTAAAGTTATTCTCCTGACCTATTGAACTGATTTTAATAAATCTTAACGCTTTTTGTATATTATGTGTGATAATTTACCACAATTTGGCCGAAATACAAAAACAAATAACTTTAGCAAGAAAAAAATTGTGAAAAAGTAGGCCAATTTTTTACACTTATCTCAAACATCCATCTCATTTTTTATCGATTTTTTATTAACGAAGTTACTTACGTAAGTAAAACTTACAAGTATAATCCTTGCCTAACACAAGAAAATCCTTTCTCAATTTACAGAAATGGGCTTTATTTTTACTACTTCCTGAATATTGGAAACTCTTGTAAGCTTTGTTTTTAAATTTTTTCAAGTAGGACAGCTACCTTTTATATCATCTAAATTTCTTTTTGAGCACCAAGATTTGATGCTTTTGACAAAATGGTTATTTGTACATGTCACGTAGGCACATATTTTCAAATTCCACATCCCAATTCAAAGAATTAAAAAAAAAATTTAAACCGATGAAGTCACATTTAAAATAGTTGAAATATTTAAGTGAACTCTGAATCTCTTGCAAACACCTGTCCTGCGTCGGTGTTGGTTGTCCTTCTTTATTGACAGCATATGTATACAGTTCATACTTTGTTTTGCCATCGTTGATCATTAAACCCATCTTAGCCGCTTCTGTCTCAATGCTCATGAACGTTCTGTTGACATCACACTGCGTTCTTCCGATAATTAATATCGTCGGTGAATGGGGGTAATGGCAGTCAGCACACCAGTATCGACAGTTTTGATAGCATGTTGGCAGTATTGTCACTGGTCTGCCGCATTTGATGCTGGCGGCATAGAAATTGTTGAGATTCGTCAAATTGTATGGGTAGCTGGTTAAAGAATATCACTGACGAACAAAGGCGAGCAGGTGCTCATTAACAAGTGTCTAAAACGCATTCTAAAAAATTATTGGTGGCCAAGCATTAAAAATGCCGACCTATATCAACAGAACCCCTAGGAAAACAAAATCAGTTTGCGAAAATAGGGTGGATTACAATGATGCTAAGGATGGACTTCCACAGCTCCCGAGCTACATACATATACGATGATAGAATGTACAGTATAGTAACATTTCACATGCAACAACCCGTTAGAATATGAGTATGATAGAAGTATTCTCTAAATGTTTGGTCCATGGACATTGCCAATATATCTCCGACCACCAGCAGTTTCAGATTAAGTGCTTTTGTGGATTGCAGAAATAACAACTTACTTCAGCGACTTCAGAGCAACTTGTTGAATCTACTGAATTCAACACTGGCGTTGATACAATCATAATAAATCAACTTGAATTCACCATGTCAAAATAACTATGTATGTAAGTGCTGGCTGTTGTTTTTGGAGCGGGGACTAACGTAATTGGATTTGGTGAAGTTAATATCATAAAACATAAAAACATTATAAAACATCATAAATCATAAGTCACGGACTCACAACCGTCCGGAATCCTGAGGAACCTTAGGACTACATGACGTGATGCAAAATGTAGTTAATACCGATAACAATTCTTTTGGTCAAACAATTAAATTTAGATCATTTCGAAACCATTCAACAGGAATGTGGAACAATCTGCCTCCTTCAATCTTTACGAAAACCTATAATCTAAAGGATTCAAAATTAACACACATTGACACCCCAATCAACAGAAGAATAATTGCCAATTACTAAGTTGGTTCCCGTGTCCACGTTGAGTGTAAGTATGTATGCATGTATTTATATCTCTCCCATTATTACCCACACTGGTAAATAGCCATTAAGATCCAATTTCTGATTTCCTAAAAGGTTAAGGACAACGTTAAATAGTTATCTGATTAGAGTCAACCTATTTAACTCGTATATTACACCGGGGGCGACAAATGCGTTAGGGTTTACCAAATCTTTCAAAAACAAAAAAAAAAAGCCTAAGGCAGTTAAAAAGTTTTTTTTTTCCATCTCCTCTGTTTCAGATTCCTGCTAGCAAGGACACCATCTACTTTGCTATAAAGACTTGTCACAAATTTCTTGCGGACCGAGTGCCAGTGATACAAAAAACTTGGGGACGATATGCCGTACATAAAAGATTTTTCAGTGATAATGCAAGTGAGTTGTACTCGATTTATCTAACATCAACAATAGTTATTATCCTTTGGGGTATCGGATACTGTTCACAAGCTTTTCGTCCATGTGAGGGCAAAAAACACGCCTACAAATAAAATATGTATGAGTAGGAACACGTATGCATGTAATACATACATACACTGGTATCTACAGCCCACCATAACAAAACTATAAGTATACGTGGTACAGCTCGGGCGATTTCACATCTTGACGTGCCATGCATTTAATTTCCGGTGCCATAGTCGATATTATCTGCTATCAAATAGCTTCCTATTCTTTAGAGAATTTGGTGGGCCGGGCTGCCAACTACTTGATACCGCAACTTGTCTTGTACGACCATACATACATACATACATACATAGCTATAAAAGTAGTATTATATTTTCCGTAGGTAAAGACGTTCCAACATTCGCAACTGGTGTTCCCAACACAGAGACAGGCCATTGTTTAAAAACTCTGTCGATTTTAAAGCTAGCACTGGGTGAAGTTGAAAGGCACAACCGCATCTCAAATAGCCCAATACTTTGGATTTTCCTATGCGATGATGATACGCTTTTGAGGTTCGTAGTCATATAGAAATTAATTTAATCTGATGAATTTTTCAATTTGCGGCGGAATGCGATAAAGCGCGAGGATGCCATTTATTTGGTGAACATAATCTTATTCACGTATCTCTTTTTAATTTGATTTTTTTTTTTTTTTTTAATTTTCATTGCAGTGTATCGGGAGTCTGTGAGATTTTGGGGTGTTTTGATCCCAATGCAGATGTATACTTGGGCGAGCGCTATGGATTTAGACTGCACTCAGAGGACGGGTTCAATTATATAACTGGAGGGGGTGGCATCGCATTTAGTTTACCTACCGTAAGGAAAATTGTGCAGTCATGCACCTGTCCGACGATATCTTCGCCAGATGATATGATTTTAGGTTCGTGTTTGCATGGATTGGATGTGAAAGCTATTCACTCCTCGAGATTTCATCAGGTATGAATTTTATTTGCGTTAATGATACACGTTTTCAAAGGAGCCAGGTGCATTTTTTATGGGTTCTTAAGCATTGACGGTCAATTCGGCGTGCTCTAGCTTGCCTAAGGGAATGCAGACAGCTACAGAAAAGATATTTGTATCCTTACTTCCTAGTTGTAGTGTACACAGTAGTTTTAAGATACCCCCAAACCAACGCGACTTAATCGCTGCCGCCGTGACGTCGATGAATCTCGGTGATTGCTGTCACTCAAATTACATGGCGGTATATGAGAGAGCCCACACCAATGCGATTATTTGACGCCGCGACGGCGATTTTTTAAAGTGTCGCTGCATGCAGCGTTTTTGTCGCTATCGCGGGGTTTTCTCAGCTAAAATGCTCTAAAGCAAGAAATAAAAGCGCTTTTTCCTCGTCTGATGAGAAGTACATTTAAGCAAATACTGCGACAAAACTGTCGCTTTGGTGTGGGTATACTCGCGAATTTTTTTATCGCTGTCGCCGCTAATTTATCGTCGTCATAGCGGCAGCTATTAAATCGCGTTAGTTTGGGGGCGTTTCAGAACCGTATGCACGTTACCAATGCAATAGAATCTATTGCAGAGTAAGTGGGATACAGGTCGATCCGGCAGACATTAAATCACGAAGCGCTACAGTCCCGGAGGTTTTGTTTACCAGGCTTACCTTTTTGGTAACTCAACGAAGAGGAATTGCTAAAACTGAAATCAAGTTTAAATTTTGGATTGCAATTGTTTTTCTATGTAACAAAGAATAAACCTTTTCAGGGGATGTTTGTAGATTGTAGTTAGAGGTGGGTGTCATCGTATCACTGCGGCCACCGAAATGTCTTTGAGTGAGCTAGCAGATATATTCTCCGTTTCGAGGTAGAATTTGTCTAAAATACGATGACGTGTTCTGATAAAACAGTACAGTGACACAAAATGTGTTGTGCTGATTCTTCGTCTTCGTTGCACATTCTGCATATGTTGTCTTGTACTATTCTCATGGGCATCAGGTGTTTTTTGACTCGACAGTCTCCTATTAGGAAGCCTGTAACCATTCGAATCTGACTTCTGGTTAGTCCTAGGAATTTTTTTCGTTCTGGCATGGGAGATGTTTGGCATGATCATTTTGGCTTGCCTGTTACCTTCAGTACTCTTCCAGTAATGGTGAACTCTGTTTTTCAGCCAGTTTTTAATAGAGCACTTTGCAGTACTCATTGGTAAACCACAGAAAATTCTCGATATTTGATGCGGTTCCTTTTCTAGCTGGTAAGTCTGATATTTCATTGCCTACATGGCCGCTGTGTCCTAGCACCCAAATAAGATGAACTCTGTTTGTGCTGGTAGTGATGAAAGCAGTTGTACGCAGTCCAATTTTCCATATTATTTCATAGGCCTTCATGTCGAGAAGCGTGACTTTGATATCGGAGAGAATATAAATGTTTTTGTTTGATGCATGTACATATGTATGTAGATCTGTTTATATTTTCTCTGATGCATAGTTCTATAGCAAAGATTTCCGCTTGGAATACGGAGTTGTCCACGCTTGCGCGGGTGTTTGTTTTTGTATTAACACCGTATACTCCAGCCCCGACTACTTCATCTGTTTTTGATCCATCTGTGTACCAAACATATGGATCGCTGGCAAATGTAGATTTATTCTGTTCCCAATTATAAGGTCCTGGGAATGTAACTTAGATGTTTTGGCTGAAGTTAATTCTTGTTAGACAGTTGCCTGTGATGGTAATTCCACGTTGTTAATTTCTGTTTAATTTCAATGTAATGACAGGATGGACTAGTTTGGAGTTAGCATCATCTTCAGATATGAGCATAAGGCGTTAATCATGGCTTCTTTCTGTATCTGAAGATGGAGGGAAAGAAGGTTGAGGATAACTTCTAGCTCTACAGTAGGAGTTGTTCTCATGGCACCCATAATGCACACACAATCTAGTCTTTGGAGTTTGTTGAGCCTGTCTTGTGTGGATTTTTATTTGGTTTTTTTTTTTCACCATACGGGTGCTACGTAAGCGAAAATCATTCTGGTTATAGCTGTGTAAAGCCATAGTGCCATTTTTGGGTTCATACCCCAGCTCCTGCCAATGAGACTTTTGCTGGTCGATAAGGAGATCCTGGTTCTGTTTATGATTTTTATGAGATGAGAGTTCCAAGTAAGTTATTCTTCTAGAGTAATGCCCAGGCACTTGGCTTCTTTTGAGAACTATATTACTGCACCGAATAGAGTGGGTTTTCGCAGTTTATCTAGATTCCTTCTCCTTGTGAAAGCAACTATGATGCTCTTTGGGGTTGACGTTTAGGCCAACTTTTTTGCACCAGTCAGCAAGCAGGTTGAGTGCCATCTGGATTTTTTCACTAACCCAATTTGATGAGTGTGCTATTTGAATAGGATTCTGTGGATACTGTGGAACTTTTTTTTTTTTTTTCTACCTTTTTTGGTTCTTCTAATTACTTGGTTATAGTTTGTGAGCGTTTCAAAGTACACAGTCCATTCTTCGTAGCGTTTCGCCCTATTGGAAAGCTTTCACGCGGATAAGATGTTTACGAAATGGTCTAATCAAATGGAGACGCTGTGAGTCGTTCAGAGCGTTACTTTTGGCTGTCATCGTCGATTAGGACCGCTGTAGATGTTGTTGGAGTATTAGGTTTCATGATCCAAACAGCAATTCCAAATATGGTAAAAAAACACTTTCATTCGAAAGACAGTGGCCTACAAGAATTGGAGTTATTGATTCTATCGTCAAAATAGCAATCGGCACCTTCTGTTAAGATGTTGGTAAATTTCTTGTAAAGCTCATGTGGACTAGCTTAGCGAATTTCATTTCATATCGTCTGCCGAACATGACATAAGAGCTCATACATATTGTCGAAAGGCAACACGTAAAAAGACAATGTTGAGACATCTTCATAAAGGTTTCAGGCCCTCTGTTAAGTTTAAAGTTCCCGCATAGGGCCAGTAAGTTAGAAGAAAGTAACATGTAGTTAAGTTTGATAAGCTAGTTTTAAACGTTTTTCCTAGACTTAAGATGAAAAAAACAACAAAAAATGAATTGAAAATGATTGTGTTTCAGGCCGAAAGTAAAGTCCTTCAGCAGCAGGTATTGTGCGTATAGTTTTAAATAGTTCAGATTATTTCTATTGATAGTCTGGTGGGTGTAGCAAATTAAATAGAATTAGAGAGATAATTCTGCATACCTACGAAAATTATCTTTTTTTTCATTATGTTTCAAAATTTCGTAAAATAATGTGGTCCTGGGCCTCAACCAACAAGCGTCGCCAGCGATCTCAATCTTTTGCCAGCTGTCTCCAGTTTCGCACGCTAAGTTGGTTGAGGTCCCCTTCCACTTGCGTGCGCCACCTGAGTCACGGTCTTCCTCTACTGTGCTGACCCTCGGGTGTGGATTCGAAGATTTTCCGAGCTGGAGCATTGGTGTCCATCCGCTCTACATGACCCAGCCATCTCAGTCGTTGGACCTTCACTCTTCTGGCTAAGTCGATGTCGCCGTACAGCCCGTACAGTTCGTCGTTGTATCTCCTCCTCCACTCTCCGTCTATGCAGACGGGACCGAAAATCACCCGAAGAATTTTCCTCTCGAAACAGCCAAGAGCGACCGCATCCGCATTTGACAAATTTCATGCCTCTGCGCCGTAGAGCAGGACTGGGACGATTAAGGACTTATAAAGGGTCACCTTAGTTGTTCGAGAGAGGGCTTTGCTACTCAATTGCCTTCTTAGCCCAAAGAAACAGCGATTGGCAAGAGTTATTCTTCTGAATTTATAGCGGAGCCTAGGTAGACAAAGTCCTTAACTACCTCAAAGTTATAGCTTTCTATAGTGGCGTTCTGTCTGAGACGTCGGTGTTGGGAGTCCTTTCTTGTTGACAGCATATACTTCGTCTTGCCCTCATTGACCGCTAAACCCATATTCGCCGCCTCCGTCTCGATACTCACAAACGCACCAGTGATATCACGCTGCGTTCTTCCGATTATGTCAATATCGTCGGCGTATCCGAGTAATTGGACGGACTTTTGAAAGATTGTGCCTCTGGTGTTGGTGCGTGAGTTTTGCACAACTCTTTCAATAACGATGTTGAAGAAGTCGCATGACAGCGCGTCGCCTTATCTAAATCCTTTTCTGACATCAAAGGTCTCGATGAGGTCTTGACCACTAGGTCTTGAATATCCACTTGCTGCCGCTATATATAGTTGCTCGATTATGATACCCAAAAGTTGTTATCAAACTTGTACTTTTCCTTATTGTCTTTGAAGACCCCAAGAAGAAAATCTTCCTATTACTTGGACGTAACAGCCTGATAACGGTAAAAAACATACAGCCAAAGCCAAAAAAATCGGATAGCTTCAAAGGAATTAAGAGTTTTACCATGGGCATTGCCTTAAGTCCGACTGAAAACTTCTGGAAATAAGTATAGGATGTTGTAGCCAAAACAAGACCCAAAAATAGAAATAGTTTTGGCAGGGTGTTAAGACAACTTGGGAATCTATTCCCTTGACCACCTGCCAAAAGTTGGCTAACTCCCTGCCAACAAGTTCCACAGAAGTAATAAAAAACAAAGGTCATGCGACTAGATATTAAATAAATTAATATGTGTAATAAATTACATTTACAAAAAACAAGGATTTTCATCATTATTTCCAAAAACCGTGGACTGTATTTATTTTTTTGTCCACATAAAAATGCACTCTATAAATTTCAAAACAAGTGCAACAAATTTTCTATATGAATAACGGCTCAGAGTACGCGTACTTACCAAGTTGGCAATACGTATGCAGTTTAGTGGCTAAATACAACCATCGCCCGAAAAAGTGGACACAATGCTAGTTCCACACGCTGTAGGTATTTTTTTGTCCATAAGTGTATGAGTCGGTTAATTCGCATAGGGCAATCGATGCCAAGAAGTCCTATTGAAATGCGGGCGCTTCTTTTGGTCCATTAAGGCTTCTCTGAAATGACTATATCGAAAGTTCTTATCACTTAGATTCCGAGTATGTTCACGAAGTAACTCTCAAATTGTAAACACGGCTGTGAATTCCATATAGCGAAGTCTTCCTTCTAAAAGTATTAATTGCTCACAACTATAAAAACACGCACACTTTTACACCAAGCCCATCTGTTACGAAATGGTTGGTTCTACGTTCGCAATGGTCCTCAAGAGACAGACACTTTTAGCGTCCGACACCATTTTTTGGCTGTAAAAATACACTATTCACCTTAACTCCTTCATTTATTCTCTTACAGGCGAGGCCAATGGACTACTCTAAGACTCTTCTTGCTGTCCAAAAGCCAATTACATTTCACAAATTTTGGCAGCTGGATCCCATCTCAGTGTATGAAACATGGTTCGCAGAAGACGATTCCAGACTACACCATCAAGTAGCCCAACCCAAAGTAACAAAGGAAAAACACGATCACGATTTTTATAACGGAATGCAGCAAAATGGTAACAACAATCTTCAAAGACCGTTTATCAACGTGGAGCTAAAAACAAATCACGCTGAACTTTAGCGAAGAATACAATTTATTAATTTTGATGTATATAAATATATTTGAATACTTTTGTTACTATATAATGTACTAAATACATGTTTATTACTGGAATATTGTAAATATAAAGTGGGCAATATTTTGTGTTTAACTTTTGGTAAATTATATATTTACTTTAAAAACTTTTTTAATTTGATGTGCGCATTTAGGGATTGCATTTGAACGCAGGTCATCTATTTGTTTTTGTAATTGTTCTTGGAGAGACATAAGTTCCTTTGTTCTCTGGTATATATTTACTTGTGGTTGCATTCCTTGATTCCATCTGCAGTAGAAGCCTTTCCATAGCTTTACGCACCGCATACTAGCGATTGGTTTGAGAACATTTTGAACATTTTTGCCATTGTAGAATGGATTTCGATAAAGCTCGGGTGATGAATTAATATAAGACCACAGAGAAGATGTCTTATTTTTCAAATCTAGAAAGCAGTTAGTAGACAAGTGGACAAAAAACAACACGACGCTACTTACCTTCCTTCACCCTCTCAGCTTCGGTATTACAAAGGAAAGTGCCAAACCGACATGAAAACAAGTGATCCAGAACTGTTATCAGAAAACGTTCGTTGAATTCCATTACATTTGGAAATTGTTGCATCACTTGCCAGACGCAATCGATGAACTGAAGAAAAACGGGAGATCTGTCAGCATCTGAATGTTTACTATCGCCGTGACCAACTCTCTGTTGAAATTTATGTCCGAAACTTAACCATTCTTTTTCCATTAGCACTTCAAAGCCTTCCAGAGTGCGGTAGTATGGATCCAGTAACAGCATGGATAATGCAGTTAACTGTGATGTTCGGTCCCAGCCATCGGAACAGTGCACCAACACAGACGTATGCAAAACATCAATCTTGTCAACGATTCTAACTGCACCTGCTAAGATAAATTTTATATGCTTCAGCCAAAGCGTATTGTCAACGGAGGAAAGCCACTTTTGATCATCAACGAGAGGATAGCAAACTTCTTTCAGCTTTTTAAGACTTTCGCGCATTACATGTATATTATGAATATCAAGAAAATGAAATTCAACATTGCGGTATATTTCATCAGACTCGTAGCCGCCACCTTTGGCTTTGTTTGCGATTGCATTTGCACTCGGACGAGCATCCATTATTACCAATTTGTCTGAATTCGAGTTTAAATCGATGATGTAATTCAAATATGCCTCATCTTCAACGCAGCGTTTTCCGCCAACACCAACCATTGGTTGAGAACAACGTGTAATTGTTGCTTTCGTTTTGGGGTGAATCCACGAAAGTATAGGAATGCGTCCTTTTGACCTAAAAATCGCAACCTAAACGAAAAAAAAAAGGTATTTGTACTAGTATTAGCAGCAGAGCAGAAGAGCAATCCAAACCAACTGCATACAAACATTCAATATTATTTTTACAGTACAGTAGACAGAAGAGCCAGAAAGTGTTTTAAATTTTCTGTATAGAAGAAAAACCTATGCTATTCAGAAAGTTTCTTACAACCACGTTGTGCGAGTCGCATATTTACATATGTACTTATGGATTTATTTCCGGCTTGAAGCGGTCAGTTGAAAAACTTTTCATTAGAATAAACTGTGATCGTCCGAGGGTCGATAGAGCGTTTTTTTAAAGCTGTGCAGTAAATATTGCAATGGATATTGCAATTGACGTGATCAAGCCACTGCTGTCAACAGCTGATGTTTCAACTGACGGTTGAAAAAAATATGCTAAAAAGAGGTACGCTGGTATGAAAGTAAAGTAACTTAATTTATGATGAACATATCAAGAAGCGAACACTCTTTTCCAAGGGTTCAACATGACCATTCTTCTCTTTGGTAATGGTTTAAAGGGCAATCAAAGTTGTACATATCACATCTCTCGATTTCTTCCGGAAAGGCGATAAAACCGGAGCAAACATTTATGTGAAATAACCCTCAGATATTGGTGATAAATTATATCCAAAATTATTTTATTCAAACAACAAGTTTCGATGCCTATTAACGGATGTGCAACATTATAAATAATTAAACGCTTACCTTTTTCAAAAACTCATCTGAAGCGAGCGATGGCACGGCCCATATAGCAGGGTAGCTATCGCTTACGGCATAGTTGATATTAACATTGGATATTCTCCATAATTCATTCGGGACACCTAAGCGTCTGTACTCCGTCACAGCATCATAAATGGACCAACCGTTAACGGCGAACTTCTCGCCATAATTAAATGCAAAAAGTTTTCCACTAAATGAAAGGGGAAACGCATATGTCTGAATTTTCTCGAAAACTGTTCTACGTGAATGATTTTGCTGTTTGTTTGCAAAACGTATTGTTCGAGCATCCTTGCAAGAAATCTCAATTCCATATGCATTTTCACGTCTCGAAGTTGACCCACCCATTTTTTCCACTTTGGATATTGTTCCAAGAGGAATGTCGACAACAATAGGCATTTCTGCCTCACGTTGCGGCAGCGAACGAAAGTATAGGCGGTAGTTCGTTATTATCAGTACTCCAAACAATGGACCACTATAGGGGCACATGTAGGTGACATCGTTCCTCTGGTCTAAATCCTGCTCGCCAATAAGATATGGAAATGGAGTCTCTCTTTCAGTCTGTAAGAAAATTGTATTAAACTAATAAGACACGAATACGTGATTCAAATAGGGTAGATTACCGATAAGTCATTTCCCTGTCTGGAATTTGTGGAACTAGACTTCGAGTCTGAATCTAAAGAATTTAAACTTGCATTTTTTGATGCCAATTTGTCTATTGTGGCAACGTTGCTGTGAGTCTCCATTGCAGAGAATCCGTAAGTTTTTACTTATTGCGAGGAATACATATATAGAATAATTAACAAAGAAAATCTGTACCGCTTAGTTGTTAAACAAACCTAAAAGTCCAAAACAAAATAAAATATTTTCTTTCCTTCCTTCACTTTGAAAGGAATCGTATCTTATGATCTGTCAAAAGTAAATACAGTGAGGGGTAAAGAGTTCAGTCCCCCTTTTCAATTTTAAGTTAAGGCAAATTTACATTGATATACGAATTTCGCATAAAAAACATTTATTATTCAATGGACCTCACGTTACAGTTAATGGTCGCGTTTGTCTTCGTCTATCCAGTCAAAGTCCTGCATATGTCGCCAATTGAATTCTATTGACTGAAACTATACGCATTTAAAGAAAATGTTAAAATGAAACGAGATTGCAGAACAGTTTGGAATTTACTCTTTGAAAGTTGTTTCCTCTTTGTGTTCTTTCTTTATAAAGGGAACGAACCCAACATCTGCATTACCTTTTCTTTACCAAATTAAGTGGTAAGTAAAACATATGGAGAACACACATGATGAAAGTGATTTCTTCTTTTTGTCCATCTCTTTCAAATAAAAAACTCGTAAGTAAGGGGCGTTTTTCTCAGAAGTAAAAACGCAAAACACTGCTTAGATGCATTTTGCCAGTTATTTCCATTCTGTTTGCTATAACCGCAAGCCACGCGTCAAAGTTTTGACAGCGCAGCAGGATAAGATATTCGGCAACCCTGGTGGTGAGCAAGAACAACATATGTTCAACCTGTCAAATGCAATCAGATGTTATCGTCTTCGCCTCGCCTGTATTTGCGTTTTTAACTTAAAAGTTTTTGGTGTAATTATAAATAAAAATGTGTTATATGAAAATCTAAAATGAATTTTCGGACATTTTCAAGATTCTCACTACGGCATAGCAAAACTGTATTGTTTCAACAAGTCTGCCAACCTTTACATCCGTTTAATGTTTCCCATCGGAAACTAGCCGCTCTATCTCATGAATTCAAATGTTTTACCACTCCTCAGGTGAGGTTATATTCCAATGATGGAGATTCAATTTTAGAACCCGAATCCGTCGACGACAACATTTATGAGGAGTCCACGCTTGACTTTTGTTTTAAGAAGATTCTTTATCATGAAGATGATCCTAAAGTGAAAGCACTAAATGCCTGCGATTCTGCTCAAGAAGTAAGTAAATTCTCATACACAAATCTACTTGCTAACTATAAATAATTTAGGTTTTAGACATGTTCGCAGCGAATAAAGTGGATTTCCAAAACATGCACCTTGTTCAAACGGTCATATTGTTATGGGACTTCTGCAGAAAAGCGGACTTGGATAGTGCGGTGCTACAGGAATTTATCATGCGACATCATCTGTTTCAGGATCTCCTCACGAGCCTCTTAGAATCAGTTCACAATCTTAACTCTAACGAAGGGACATGTTGTTATCTTTACTTGAAGAGGATTGGCTTAGACTCTAATCATAAACTTATGCAAGACCTTCTGCTTACAAATTTGGATACAATTAGTAGAGGTAAAGTAATTATTTTTAATTAATACATACTAATTGTTTACACTTTGCAAGTAAAGTCAATTTCACAATGTCCGTTCCGATTGTACAAGTTACAGTATTCAAATTAAATCTCCATGCAGTAGATTTAAAAAATCTGTCGATGTGGAAAGCATTTGTGCAATTGTCATTACATATTGGTTTTTACTATCAAACATCTCGTTATGGAATTGCTTTCCTGTTGGGAATATAAGCGTTAATTTTGCTTTCTATTCGAATAACTTGTCCTTGGCCACAATCACCTCAATTCCCTAGTCGCTTTTTAATTATGGTGATGTAACTTCTTCGACGAAATATTTATGAACATGATGTCAGATAAATGAACATGATGGCGAAAAGCAATAAAAATAAATAAATAGAAAAAGCAAAAATAAATTTTAGTCTTGTGTATGTATAATGTACTTAATTTTTACCACGTCTCTTTTAGCATTGAATGTCTTCTCAGGGTTCCTCTCCTTTTCGAAGGTTGGCAATCATAATTTTTAGTTTCTTTATTTTTAACTTAACTTTATATTATGTGTGTGGTCGAAAGATTGAGTCCCTCTCGCAGGCTTTATATCAAAATCAATTTTTGTCTTCCAGCACTTCTTCCTACTATTCTACCCGTATTTGATAATTAATACGCTGCTTTAACTTAAATATGTAAATGTAGAATGTAGTTCAGAATGCTTCTATGGACTTGTCGTGAAAAAACTTCCTGAGTAATTGTATTGCGGGAAGACCGAACCAGTCTGTCGAATCACTGCTGGGTTGCAGGTCACAACGACATACCGGGACTAAGCATCTGACCTAAATCGATGCTCGCTCGAAAGCAAATCGTAGATAGTTAAATCTTGATAACTGCAATAACGCCAGGCTCATTTGGCCGATCCTCGAAATCGTTAATTCGGTTTCTGCAGGAGTTGCAGGGATAAGTAGTCCATAGTACACCACCTCTACACGTGGTCTGCCCTTGCCAGAATTAGTAAAGCCATCTTGGGAGAATATCTCCTCAATAATGATATTAACATTGCCAATGTGACTAACCTTAACTATAGCGTTTAAAAAACTAACTGTTCTCAGAAAATCAGATGTTCATCACTTGACAGTATTATACCTATTTGTAATCTCTTCCATTTCACTTTGATTGCTAGATTATATAATTCAGCCTGTTAATTGATTTTTTTACTATACCTTGCATAGGCTACGTAGTAAATTGTGTACATATTTCGTTTTCATTACACATCACTCACTCTCAAGATATCAACATAAAGTCCAGTCATGTTACAAAAATTCACCGGAGATTATCAAAAATCACGCCTTTGAATTACGGCTGTTTGACCATATTTGATCTTTTGCAAAAAGAGTATACGGAGTGAAATTCGATGACTACCTTGAGATTCCTAACCACTCCAGTTAGCTTCATACACACGCACCAGCCTTTTTACCTTTATAGCAGGATCCAGCTCGCACCAACAAGCAAAACAAGCTAAATAATCATTCCTCGATTTACATGCCTCATCTTCGAGTGGCAATTCTTTATACACGCCGCTTGGCTATGGAATTTATTACCGTGTCATAGAAGGGAAACAAGATATATACAGCGTGTCAAAAACGAAATTTTTAATCACTAAGCAAACTCATAGAAAAAACTTATCTTGCTGTCTTTTGCCTATCTATTTTACTTTTTTTTTTCTTAAAATTTCATGTATTTTTTTTATTCACTTTTAAATTTACACCTATCCAATGGACATCAAGCCGTTGCCCTAAAACACTTCGGTTATTATTTTCATACATAGATATACATTTATAATGACGTTTTGTTTTACTTAAGGGGGGAAAGGGGTCAAAAAATCGATTTTTTTTTAATTTTTTTTTGATACTACAACTGGTAGAGAATATCGTCCAAAAATTTTAAGTCATTTGGACTGAAACTTTTCGAGTTATAGACAATTTTGACTCCGGGCGCTCGGTCACCTTGATCGTCACTGCGCTCGGTCCGTCTATTGTGTTGTACGATTTACCATCGTTCGTCTTACTGTATGGGAAAAAGATGCTTTGGATATTGCATCCGCTGCAGGAGAGCTGCTTTATGGAGCTGGAATGGACGACTCAATGTGACTTTAAAAAAAAAATCTTTTCTCTATTTTATTCTTGGTCAAATTTCAATCGCGTTTTTCTCAAAACTTTATTTTTGAGTCGGTAGACAAAATTTCTCGAAAACTTTTGGACCGATTTCGCCAAAATTTTTAACACTTCTTTTACATACTCAATACTCGAATCTGAACGAAGGAATTCAATTTTTTTTAATAACAACTAACTTTTTTATTAAAAATATGGATTAATTTCTGTCAAAAATCAAAGTTTTCTGATTCCACCTTTACCAAAAATCCAAAAATGAATATTTTCTTTATCCCTTCGTTCAAATCCAAGATAAACTTATGAACTAAAGAAATCTTTTTGGTTTTTTGATATCGGATGAAGCAATCGCCAGTAATCCGGCCTACCGCATCAAACATTTTTTTTGAAGGTGACGCAGTTCTCCCCACTACCACTGGCTCAATTTTAAAAATATCTTTATAAAAATTTGCCGTAGTAATCTTACACATAAGCTTAATAACATGTAAAAATTTCATAATCATCAATAAATTACATCCATTAAAAAAAAAAATCATTTCAACATGCTTCTAAGAATATTATTTTACGTTTACATATGTATATACAGCATTTTTGGCTTACTATTTTACAATAAACGATAACGTTGATTTACATTAATTATTATAAGCGACGTATTCATGTAAGGTCTGACTGTCTTGTGCTTTTTGGCCCTCTTCTACGGGTTCTTTCTTGTAATGGGATTGAGTTACTTCTCTGTTGTCATGGTGCAATATTCGAATTTGGCGTTAGATATCTATGTCAACGTTTGGTACATACCGTGGCGCGTTGTGTATTGTCCGTATAATTTTTGCTTGTAGTGTCTGAATTATACTAATATTTGTTTTACTTGATGTACTCCATAATTACAGTCCATATAGGTTTGATGATTGTCTTATATATAAGAAGTTTGTTATCCATAGATAAAACCGATTTTTTTTTCACAGCACCCAATAGAGATGTCTGAATTTTTCCTTAATTTGGTAAAGTTTTTTTTTTGTAAGTGTTGTTTCCATGTTAATTTCTGGTTTTTATGCATCCCAAAGTATTTAGCTTGGTTGGTCAAGGTTATTGTTTTGTGGTTTAGTGTTACAATTGGTAATGCCGTGATTTTTCTCGTCGTGCAGATTTCTAGTTCTGTTTTGTCTTTATTGATCCGTATTCCCTCTTCTTTGAACCAGACAGTAATTTCGTCAAGCTGTTTTTGTAGAACGTTGATTGCTCTATTTAAGCTTTGTTCTGAATTTAGTACTATTGTGCATTCGGTAAATGTCGCTATCATTGTATTGCTCGTCGTGGGTGTTGGAATGTCTGCTGTGTGAATGAGGTAGAGTAACGGGCCTGGCACGCGTCCTTGTGGTACCTCTGCTTCTGCTCCGCTAATGTCTGAGTGCTCTTATTTGCACTGTACATAGAAGTAGCGGTCGTCAATATAGCTTTCTAAAATTAGGAATAAGTCTGTTGGCAGAAGCAGTTTAAGTTTGTATTCCAGTCCTTTGTGTCAAACTTTATCGAAAGCCTTAGCTTTGTCAAGAAAGATTGCAGCACAGCAGTTTTGTTCATCCATATCTCTCGATATTTTGCTAATAACTCGGTATAGTGGAGTGTTTTCGTCTAAATTCGAATTGATGTTTAGGAATTATTTTACAATCATCAATTAAAGGTTGTAGTCGTTCGATTAAAATGTTCACAAACAGTTTATATAGAATCGGTAAGATGCTAATTGGTCTGTAGCTCGCGGTTTGCGTAGCACCTTTTCCGGGTTTTGGAAATGCTATCATTTTGGCAACCTTCCAGACTTTAGGAAAGCATTTTTGAAATTGTAAAAACATGTATATATGTAATTGTACTTAGGTTACAATATTTATATACATCATATTCATGTTTATAATAACTCAATTGCTCTTTAGACATTTACGTCTTCTGCACACAGAGCGTCTTGTCATAGACGCGTTCAAGATCCGTTCTGCCGCGATGATTCCCCTATGCCTAAAAATTTGGAAATGAATCGATTTTCAAGAGTATTTTATTTAGTTGTTGCAAACATTTCAAGAGATTAATTATTGACTGATTTGCAGCTTGACTGCTTGACGAATACGAGCAGCTCGCTCTTCGTGTGCAGGTGTCCATGAAAACAAA
Source organism: Matsumyia berberina (assembly GCA_917880715.2). Lineage (NCBI taxonomy): Eukaryota > Metazoa > Arthropoda > Insecta > Diptera > Syrphidae > Matsumyia > Matsumyia berberina. The sequence goes on from OU862870.1 coordinate 96,508,519, forward strand.
TGCGAGTAACAAACAACCGTTCCGTACGTCGCTTATAATATGCGTTTATGACGAGACAATCCGTGTGCAGTGAAGAAGGCCTAATGTAATTTAACAAATTTTAAACAAATTAAAATTATATGGATTAATTTTTAACTTTACTTGGTAATCTATTAAATAAATGAAGTCCTTTCTAAAAAATAGTACTTTGTGGTAGTGTAACTATCACAACCAGCGAAAAATGTACTGAAGTGTTTTTTTCGATTAATTCCTCATGTTTAGTAATATCTAATTATTCTTTCTGATTATTAGTTTTCCAATTTAAGCTTTATGTCTAATTTCAGATGAAAATATACCGCTTTCTACCCTTTCGCGGTTCTCTGTATCAGTTGGCACAGATAGAGATTTGAATAACGCAATTATTTGCCGCAATATGATGCCACGTCTTATAAGATATTTAAAAAAGTGTACAACAGCAGAAGAATTACGCCTTATTACAATTTGTTTGACTAACATAAGGCAACTAATCTCTAGTGAAATTTTGGACATTTATAAAGTGAAAGTTAAAGAACTGATCAGACTTAAAAAAATAAACACAGAAAGTACGAAGTGTATCTTGAAAGTTCTGAATTTTCTTAATCATCCTGTTTGGTCTCATCGAAACTCGTCACTCTCAAGGCAGTTGATGTTACTCGTTTTGCCAATTGTAGACGATTTGTTCGAAAATGAAGTACAGGCCGTATTTAAAATATTTCAAAGCCAACTTGAGCCAGCTGCCATTGCTCCTATATTACTAAAAGTAAGCGAAAAACTTCTTGAGAAAAATCCGACACCAGAAATGTTAACATGCGTTGTACAATTTGTAGAACCCAAAAAGCGAGAACGTCTTATTGATCTATTTAAAAAGTTGATGGCAGATGAATCAATGTGGCAAAAGCCTAGTGCTTCTTTACATTTCTTTACAATCCTTAGGGCTTTAAAAATATCTGACAGTGGACTTTGTGATGATTACTGGACAAGAGTGTTAAAGGAAATTGACAGTCATCCTGAAGGAAAAGAAAACTATGTGTTTTCAAGGCACTGTCATCGATATATGTATTTTAACAATAATTTGGGTGGCACTTATCGCCACATTGAGTTCGAAAAACGGTTAACTCATCTTTGTATGAACGAGATATCAAGTGGTATGTCGGGAATAGTTCCTTCAAAGTTTGCAAACATCGCACCATTTGTAATTGGTTATGGTCACACCTATCGAGGAAATATGAGAATTCCTAACATCATCATGAACAAAATCGAATCAATGGTAAATCAGTTTAGTATAATTGATTGCCTGCAACTGTCAAGAGGTATCCAAATCGCCTTAGAAATGAGGTAAGTCTTCTTTTGCCTTCCATTAGTTTAAGCATTTTATTTCTTTGCTTGGTAGATTTCGACATTTCATTCCAACGACGTTGGCACCGCAACTAGCAGCCTTCGAAAAAGTATTAAGCTTATGCACCCAACGTCATCTCAACGATTTAAATACAGGTGATGCTAACGATTTAAATGCAATAGTGCGTGCACTTAGCAATCGCAAAGGTGAATATATTTTTTATTGCATTATATATTTATAATAATTAAGTTCTGTTTTCCTTGATACCTGAGACCTTAAGTCAAGAGACCACATCAAAAAGTTTTGATATTAATATTGAGTTAAAAATTCATCTTTTTGTTGTTATTACTTAATCAAAGCATTGTTAATTATGTATGGAGTGGTATGTGAAGGTTATCGGAATGTTTATTATTTTATTCGTTGGAGCTCTAGAAATAGTCTAGATTTGCTATCTAAGAAAAATTCGACTGGGGAGCCGCACACATAACGATCGAGTTGAATTATTATTATTTATTTTTATTTTTGTTTTGGCATAAAATAATTGGATAATCAATTTAATGTCAAAGAAAACATTTCTTCAATTTCCCCAGCAATTGTTCGACAAAGAGTTGTTGCGCGAACTTTTCTTCAATTTCCTCAGCATCCGCTAGACCGATTATGCTCAAAATCTAATCAGCTCTAAGTTTCACGCTGACAAATAAAACAAAACTAGGTGGGAAGTAAAAACTGCATGAACGTAAGTTGTTTCGTTCTCCAGATATCCACAAAGAGTTGTTGCGCGAACTCGAAAAGACATTTCTTAAATTTCCTCAGCATCCGCCAGACCGATTGTGCTCAAAAGCTTATCAGCTCTAAGTTTCAAGCTGATAAACAAAACAAAATAACCCGCATGGTCCTACGTTGTTTCATTCTCTAGCTATTGAAGGCAAAAACAAAAATAAAAATAAATAATATTTTGGATGTACTTTTGTACATATACATACATACATCAAAATACTGTATTAAAAACCAGAAATACATTAAATGGTTCTGAAGTTCTGCCGCGTAAATACTACAACATTATTGTTTTTTATTTCAGCTTCTGTTAAATCCGCCATGTACCAACAAGCGTTAAATAAATATAATGATATAAAGTCAAATAGGCTTAATTCTAGATTACTGCGAAGCATGTCTTTCAACTTGAGCACATCGCACTTCGTTGCTCCAGAAATTTTAGAAACTATGTTTGATTACATAGTGAAGAATGAAGAATATGTAACTGGCGATACCGCGGAAAAAATACTATCGTGTTCCTATAATTTGGGATATTCACCACAGCTGCAGGAAGGGCTATATTCCTCAGCGAAAATAGTGATGAGGTAAATAATTTAAATATTCTAAAATATGCGGATAAGTTAGTTAAAGAAATATGTACATATTTACCAAATAATTTTAAGTTCTTCAAAATCGATTTAATGAAATCAACATTGAATGGATCTCGACAAAACTTGTTCACAGATGAATAGAAATATCAAAAATGTTTGTAATACGGTTTGAAAACAATTCCAAAAAAGAATATTATTTAATACATTTTAAATGTGGATATTTCTATGATTTTTTTTCTTTTTAGAGACTTTGATTATATGACCGGACTCTCAATAATACAAGCTTGTTTAGCTCTCTGCTTTTACAAGACCATTCCGGAGAAGCTTATCAATAAAGTGTTTTGTGTTGATTTCATCAAAAGGATCGAAGAGGAGATTGAAATGTGTTACTCAAAGGTAATCTTCAATTTGTGCAAAAACGTGTTAATTTGTATTTAATATAATATTCGTTTGTAGGCTACCTACCCAGAAAAAATTCTAAACCAAGTAATGCAGCTTAATCGTGCGGTTTGCTTAGATTTTCCAGAAGCTGATGTTCCATGGTTTCAACAAAACTATCTAGAAGCTCAGTTGAGCAAATGTAAGTTAAACATTACTAATACTCACGTGTATATTTTGATTACAATTGTTTAATTGTTAAGACAATGCATCTTCCTGTATAAAGCCTCTAGTCGTATTAAAGGTTTATTTTTCGATCTTGACAGAGCAGTGAGCGTTTTCCATCGCATCCTGCATAAGCGAATAAGTTTCGCAAGAATATCTAAACTAGACAAAATAGCTCATCTTTATTCATACTATCATCGGCGAGCTTGAAATCTCGAGTTTAAGGGTAATCATAATTTCTTAAGCGTACTGGAAATTCTCCACTAGCTCGTTGATATACATATGTATGATCGACTGTCTCTGCCTTAGTACCCAGTGTTCGTTGTCTATTTTTTCTGTATGTATGTACGAGGAAAGGGTTAAAAGTACCTTTAAGTGCCACTAATATCTCGCGCTGCATGTCACTAAATGCGAATACCCTCAGTAGTAAAAATACCGAGTTTCATGTCATTAGGATCATTACGTAATTGAACTGTAAACACCACCATGTCTGAGTCATCCGCGCATTGTACGAACTTCCTGTTTTTGCAGGACAATGCGCCCGTGCACACTTCGCGATTTGCAAGGCTTACCCTGATCAAGACAGGGTTTGAAGAAATCAACCACCCACCATGCAGTCCAGACCTAGCCCCCAGCGATTATTTCCTGCTTTCTTATTTGAAGAAAGACCTCCAAGGACGAAGAAATGAAGTCGGCGGTAGACGATAATTTCAAAGGCCAAGATGGCGAATATTTTTTCACTGGGCAGCCTTTCCCCGTATAGTGTTTCATACATAAATACATACGTGAAAGAGTGCCACCTTACTTGCTGTTAGACCATATTATTAACTTCATTAATTTACAAGCGCACATGAATGTAAATATATATTATTTTTTAATTGCAGATCCCTTTGTTAAAAATAGATATAACGAACAAGTGAAGCAAGCCCTGTTTTCTGTTTTAAAAGACGAATCTATGTTCCGTTGCAATCATGTTACCCCGTATGGGTACAGAGTAAGTTTTAATCAGGCACAATAAAGATTATCAAAAATCTATAAATATAATGGTTTCACTTTAGATCGATTTTGTTATACATTTTGATAAGCAAAAACAACCAATCCCCACCCCAGTAGAAACTACTGTTTTGGATAAAATAACAAAGTATGTACATAACTTTTATTTTTGTTGTTGTGTAATAATTAATAATTATAATTTTAAATTTGTTATTGTGTCGTTCAAGGGTTGCGATATTACTACTGAAACTGGACTCCTTTTGTGAGAATGACTTAAATACCTTACGCGGGAAAGAAGCATTAAGAATGCGTCATTTGGAGATGCTTGGTTACAAGGTGATTCACATAAACGAAACCGACTGGAATCATATGCAAATTCAAGATGCGAAGGCAAATTACTTGAAATGCTTGTTACAAATTACTGGATAAATGAAATTTAAACAAGAGAATATAAAGAGTGCTTTCAAAAACCTGTCGGATCCCATTCTTGAAAGCACACATAATATGTGTGAAATGTAGTATATAAGCACAATTTTTTTTCAAATAAATTTGCTAATGTAAAATATGTAAATTATTTAACACGGTATTTAAGTTAATTATATTAAAATCTGAAATATATGCGTATATACATGTACATACATATATGGATCTTTATGTTTTAATATTTGCAGAAGGGGCGTTCCTCATAAAAAAGCTAAAGGTCGTGTTACTTTATAAGACACAGTCACAGTGTAAAATAAATAAATGAAAAAGTAGTAGTAAAGTCCATTTAAAATTAATAAAACATTTTGTAATGGTTACCTCTTGGTAACGGGTTAGGCTGCTGTACATATGTATGTATTGTATATATTTCGTTTAAAATGATGGCAGCCTGTAATTGTATACTTAATGCAAACATAGATTTAGTTCTTCTGACCTATAAAATATCGTTTCCTGAGACAACCTTCCACAATTGTCAATCCGAAATTTTTTCCAATTATTAGGTTGTACCACATGAAATGTCGGAATTTGTGGTAAAAATTTAATATCATTAGAGATAGGTGTCACTTATTGTCGTGAGGGATACTCCCATGTTTTGTTCATTGTCCCGTAAGGTTTTCGTTGGGTCTGCATTTACCGTTACTTTTAAAACATTGTCCCCAATTACCGTTTTCGGTTTCCCAAGTGGTTCGTTTTCGAGGCTAATATCTCCTGAACGAAACGTATGAATCCAACGCCGAATGTCGGGTTCGTTCACCACTACATCTCCAAATGCGTCATTAATGTTGAGACGCATTATGTCCCAGTTTAAGTTCATAAAAGGGGAAAGTCCGAATTTGATGCGTCGACAGCATGATAAACAATTTCTGGGAAAAAGTAACGGTACTTGCAACGAACCCTAAAAGTCTCACACATCAAGCACACGTACCACTTCATCTTATAAAAAAAAAACAAAATTCACTCTCTGACACAGATGTTCGCTTGAGAGCTTCTTATTGAGAAACGATTGAAAATCCGACATTTCATGTGGTACGACCTAATAGTATTTTCTTTAAACAGTTCGGTCGCAGTCTTGAAACTGGGCGCCTTAGATAAGAAACCCCCTTGGTTTGATAACTTGCATATAATCAGCACTTTCGCGGTATCCAATACCAGACAAAATCGGAGAAATTCTGGTGAATTAAAAAACGTCAAGAAACTGTGCAGTGTTGCGGCTACTGCACTGTTGTTGTTGCACTTTCCATTTTATTTTGACGGTTATGAAAAGCTGTGTTGCAAAGCTATTCGCAAAAAAAGTGCAAACAACATTTCTTAATGAAATATTTTAAGAATAGGAGAAATATGAAGAAGGGTGACAACACTGATAAAAATGCTGGACGTGTTCAAAAAAAGACGTATTTCAAAAATCATAAATTTCTCGAAATACATTCCGATGCTGTATTTAACAGACATTTTAGGATCACTAAAAAAATAAATGTTTGTATGTTATGTAAATAAAACATTAAAATTGTAATACATACTTTACGTTTCATCCATTTTTCGCAGAATTATAAGGTAGAAATGTAATTAATAGTAGCTACCAAGAAAAGCCTTACCCAGAAAAAAACAATGCAACAGCAAAACAACTGATGCACAGGTGACTCGGCTGTGTGTAATTGTACATATGTATATATGTATGTATGTACATATATTTTGCAAACGTTCTAGTTTAAAAAATAGTTTGATAAAAAAAAATATTTCACATCATTTTTCGCCGACGTCTGGTTGATAATTTTTAATGCTTTCAAAACAAAAAAAAACCGTTCCGTTCAGACACGTCGATAGGCCTGATTTAAATAAATAAAAAAATTATAAAGCGCGTCAATTTGTGGTTAATTAGAAAGGCACTTTTTTATTTATACAAAATATAATAATAATATAAAAAATTATTGCTCTGATACACACCAATCATATGCGTTTCTAAACATTACTAGCCATGGGCTCATGTCAAATTCACAACCTGGTGATACATAAGGCCACTGGAACATCTCACTACATCTCTCTGGGTGAGGCATAAGAGCCAAATGCCTACCATCTTCCGAGCAAAGACCAGCGACACCTTCCGGACTACCATTCGGATTCAGTGGATACGTTTCGGTTGCCACTCCATCGTCGTCGACATATCGCATTGTAATGCACTTGCTAGCACTCAATTTGCTTAAAATTTCATTTGAACGAAATGAAAATCGTCCTTCGCCATGAGCAACCCAACAGCCAAGAACAGATCCTATTAAATTATTAAGCATAATAGATTTGCTGTCTTCAATGCTAATTGTGGACCAACGACATTCAAATCGTTCTGAATTATTGTGCAATAAGGCAACATCCGGCACTTCAACTACGTTTTGTTCCAAATACTTGTTTTCAACGTCGCCAACCAAGCCGATTAAACACATTAGTTGGCAGCCATTACAAACACCCAATGAAAAAGAATCTGTTCGCTTTTTAAAAGCATTAAATTGGGGTGCCAAATGATCATTAAACATAATATTAGCTGCCCAACCTTTTGCTGAGCCCAGGGTGTCTGCATAACTAAAGCCTCCGGGAAAAACGATGCCTCTATACTGGTCAAGTGTACATTTCTTGCTTAATAGATCTGACATGGTCACGTCATGAACTTCGAATTGTGCTTTTATTAAAGAGGATATCATCTCACGGTCACTATTAACGCCCTCCTCTCTTAATACAGCAACTCGAACTGTTTTTGTCACCCGAGTTAAGGCTATTTCCGCATCTAATTTTGCTGTACAACTATACCTAGGCCCAGTTCTGAAGTTCAGGCTGTTGTACTCGTCAACCGCGCATTTGGAGTTAGTCTGAAGTTTTTCTAATTCAAAACTTGTGTTTTCCCATTTTTTATATAACGTTCTAACGTCGCTTTTTAACAGCACTTTATTGCAACTTTTGACAATGATAGACGAATCCAAGCCGAAGCCAGTTGACTTTCCGACATGATAAGCGGGAACTTCATTACGCTTAAAATCATTCATTACTTCTTGCAGGTATTTGTTTTCTATTTCAAGGACCCAGCCAGTTTCTTCTGCAAACATCACACCAAATTCAATCTTTTCCTTAGGTACTTCTTCGAGCTTAACAGAACTTTCACGTATTTTCTCAAGAGCCCCTGTCATATCGATTTCAATACCAGATATCCCCGCAAATGCCATTTCAACTAAAGTAACTATCAAACCTCCATCACTAATATCGTGACCCGATAGAAGCTTTTTATCTGCTAAGTGTTTTTGAGTTATATTAAATGCATTTTTCAAGGTTGTTGTTTTATGCAGATTTGGACAAATCTTTCCTTGTTGACTATACGCTTGGGCGAGTGCTGATCCTCCCAATCTAAATTGGCCTTCTATATTAACCCACACCAGTTGACCAATCTCTCCATTCGCAGGAGCTTTTAAATCAGGTGTAATTTTTACTCTAACATCGGGACAAGGAGCATAGGTTGAAACCACAAGGGTTCCTGGGGACTTAACTGTTTGAGAACCAACACGTGCCGCCATGGAAAGGGAATCTTTTCCGCCATCAACAGCAATATTTAGTTTCTTCAGAATGTCACACATTTCTCTACAAGCATCAAATAGCTTAGCCCCCTCTCCAGGTAACTTTGCTGCCCACATCCAATTTCCAGAACATTTGACGTCAGCTAAATCTGTTATACCCACAAACACTAAGTTGGAAATAGCTTCAGCGACAGACATTCGAGCCATTGCGGAAGCGTTGAGTAAACCTTTTATTGGTTGCGTACCAATTGACGTAGCTATGCCAACATGTCCAAAGTGAGTGATTGCAGTGAGACCAAAATCAGCAAGAGGAGTATGCAATGGGCCAACACACTGCTGTTGTGCTACTAGACCAGTTACACATCTATCAACTTTGTTGGTCAGAAAGCGTTTGCTGCCAACGGATAAAATGCTAAGAACTCTATTTAACGTGCTTGAGAAACCCACACTTTCATCGAGGTTTAGATACTTTAGCTCAAACTTCACGTGCTCCAAGTTATACTGACGTTGTGGCATTTCACCTAAGACATGTTGTAAATGTAAATCAAATGGGATAGGGCCCCAATTCTCTCTATTTTGACGATCAGTGTACTCATTAAAGTCAGTTTCGGTTTCCAACAATGTAACAAAACCATTTCCAGTAACCATTCCTACGAAACTGATTGGGCAACGTTCTCTGTCGCATATATCTTGAAGTAGTTGACGACTTTTTGGCGAACAAAGAATAGCATTGTTTTCTTGATATTCTGCACCCCAGAGTTCTAAGGCAGTAATGGTGGGATCACCAAGTTGGAATTCTTTCGAGAATATTACAGCGCCTGCAAAGCCTGGTTCGACTAGTTCCTTCAATACGTTTCCATTGCCTCCAGCACCCTGTTACCAAAATAAAGTCAACCATAGCAAATAAGTATTATTTAGGACCTACCTGATCGTGAATGGCAAGAATAGGATTTTGTTCTCCCATTTCAATGCAAGCCCTGACTACCCGGTTCAACTTATTCTCCATTTCAGCATCACCACGTTGAACAGCGTTAAAATCTAGATCTGTACTATTTACGCCTTGTACCTCAACTGAACTTGCTGCTCCTCCACCTACACCAATACGATAAACTGGTCCACCAATTTTGGCCATTAGCATACCTGAAAAAGGTATATGGTTCATATTTGCAAAATATATAAATACAATACATACAAATTTAAAAATTCAGAAAAATATAGTACGTATGTTTTAAAGTAAAAGAGTAGATTCCACAATTTACTTTAACTTCTCACTAAAAATTAAAGCACTATTTTTTCAACTGCGCAAGTTCTACAGCTGTGCCCATAAAATATTTAGTCGCTACGTAAGACAGCAGAGATTTACTTATTTAAAATGCGCCTAGCATTTACATATCCGCTGGCATCTCACCAGTCAAAACTGCATTTTTCGAGTGTTTTTCTCAAAATCGAATTTTTACAATCGATAACCTCGATATCTTCTTATTCTTCGGGTGATTTTTGGTCCCGTCTGCATAGACGTTGAGTGGACGAGGAGATACAACGACAAACTGTACGGTATTTACAGCGACATCGGCTTAGCCAGAAGAGTGGTCCTGCACCCGTACAAAATTCAATTTTCATCGAAAAATCATCTTCAGCGATGAGGTCAGCGATCACAATCTCACGTGGAGGTGATGTGAACTGGTCACCGAGATCGTGCGATTTGACCCCGTTAGACCTTTTCTTGTGCGGTTTTCTGAAGTCGCAGGTCCTTAAAGCCAACATAACCCATGCCATCGCTTAAATTCAGCCTGATTTATGCGCCATAGTCATGGAAAATAGGACATTTCGGATGTACGCCACACAGAGAAGCCGCGGCGGACATTTGAACGATGTTATATTTCATACATGACATCGATAGGCCTTTCAAACGAATAAAAAATTTCGATGTTCTCTCACACACACTTTGTTTTAATTAAATTTGAAGATAGGAAGCGCTTAAAGAAAGACCCTTTACATACATGTGAGTAGGTTGACAAAATTTGGTTTGTCTAGTATTTGCAGTTTTCGAAAAAAAATTCCAAAAACTCACGTCTTTTGCCCTGTGCGACTGAATATGACCCCTTAACTTTGCTTCCAAGACTTTTCCTTTTTTCTTTCAAATCACGACCACTGCAGCCAGTAGACAAGTTTTTCGACGTTAGGCAATAAGGGCTTTTCGCGAGTTTTTCTTCTTTGTTATTGGGAAAGACAAGCAGAGTTTGCTTACCGATGTTCATATGGAAAGATTTCTCTTTGAAATCAAAGTCGAAAACGTGAATATCGTTATGGTTTGATTTTTGATAACAAATTACTTGCTCCCCATCGAAAACGATATATGGTATGTATAACAATTACGGCGACACAAATGTCCTTTATTGTCAGGCACCATCTATTTACATAGTACGTACGAAGCATTCAAGGGTCATTGCATTATCATCTACCAATCACAATTTCATCTAGAATGTCTCCTTAGAAGACAATGTGGCCATGGTCAGCATCGCTTATCGCTTATCATGCTGAAGTTTCCGGTTTAAACATCTGATGTCCGGAGACATTTATGTCTCATAAAATAAATAAAATCCATCGACTGCGAAAGCTTACTTAACACTGGCATGAAACTCGAAGAGTGATTAAACTAGTTAGTGATGATGACACCAGGATATTCCCCATAAGCAATGGCAACAACATCTGGAGACCACTGAAATCTTATATGGGCTCATGTTTCAAATTACTAAACCAACACTCGCGCTGCATAAATAACACCACAAGGGTATTCATAACCCATTAAACGCAGACAGAAATATTATTACTATTCCTAAGAAATATACTCTTCAACAAATCTGATCAGCGCAAATAAGCTAGAATGTTCTGTTTGCAGCTTCGAACCATACAAAGCACCAGGACCCGATGGTATCTTCCCTGTACAACTTCCGAGATGTCAAACACATTCTAACTAGGATCCTAAGAGGCTATCTAGCTCTTAGTACAACACGCAGTGCGTGGACTGAGGTGAAAGTAGTTTTTATACCCAACGAGGTAAAGCCTCACACACACATCCTAAAGACTTCAGACAGATAAGCTTGACTTCGATCCTATTGAAAACGTTGGAGAGAACCCTCGACTTCTACGTGAAGGACACCGTGGTTTGCAACCGTCTTTCCAAATCACAGCACGCCTATCAAAAGGGTAAATCTGCCGAAACGGCCCTTAGCTTGACCATACTGCCTATCGAAGATCCTTTGCGCTCAAGGAATTCATAACGGCTGCATTCCTAGATATTGATAGAGCATTCAATAAGGTTGAGACACTTTCGATAATCAATGCTTTGAAAAATCTTTTAATATTTGCGAATTAGTCTGCAGTCTAATATACCACATCCTTAATAGCGGAGTCATCACTGTCTCTTTTGGTAGCAACTTAGCGAGGAAGAAGTCACACCGGGTCACACCAAGGAGGTGTGTTCTCTCCTCTTTTATGGAATCCTGTTCTCAATAAAATACTTTTGAAGCAAGAGGATGCGGGGTGTGGCGTGGTAGCATATAATAACAACGTCGCCATTGTTGCCGTGACGGACAAGTACCCTCAAAAGCTGGCAGATATTCTTCAACATGCTCTTAACAAGCTCACTACTGTGGTCTAAGTGTCAATCTATCTACAACGGAGCTGGTTCTTTTACTAAGTAAATAAATAAATAGCTGGTGCGACAGCTCGGAATTAGTCAAGGCCTAGCTTCTCGCAACCATTCATGTTGTGCGTGTTACATTATTCGCACAAATGGAAGGGACCTACAATTTATTGCCGACTCCGAACGGCGAATTGGGAAGCCCTTTCATGACAGATTATACTTCCGGAGGCTTGTCATTCCCCAACGTGAGATGGTGCCGTGAAAAATGTTCGGTGGATATGGCTAGGGCTTGAGCCCACGCCGCTCGGTCTTCAGTCCAACGCAGTAACCACTGAACCACGGCGATCACAAATTCTTCTTACTAGGAAAATTAAAATTCCAATCATTATCCCAGCCAAGCTCAACGGTACTCCTCTGAACTTTCAGACAATGCCAAATATTTAGGACTCATTCTAGACAGGAAGCTTCTGTGGAGAGGTAATATTGCTGAACGCGCCAGGAAATCCCTGGTAAACTCTACTCATGTAAAAGAGCAGATGGGACCTACAGCAAAATCATGCACTAGCTCTATACTCCAGTTGTAAGACCGATTTTTACTTATGGCACGGCACAATGGTTTGGCGGCCCTAAGACTGAGAGAAACTCACCAATGGTATTAGAAAAATGTAGGATATGCCACTACCCACCGACAATGACTTCAACATAGACTAAGAGCACAAAATACAAGTCCTCTTCAATGAGCCTATCTCTATCTTTAAGGACGGCTCTAAAACAGCCGAAGGAGCCGGTGCCGGTGTCTTTTCAGAAAACCTGGACATCCACTGTAGCGTCCTCCAAGCTGAAATCACAGCTATCAATCACGTCGATGCCTGGCTAAAGGCTAACTCAATATCACGCACAGTTATTGTGATCTATATCGACAGCCCGGCTGCGATTAGATCCCTGGTATCCAACACAATAAAATATAGCACAGTAAGGGACTACCGCGTGTCTCTAAATGAAATCGCTAGACAGTATAACGTCACACTCTGTTGGGTCCATGGTAACTGCGACGTTCAAGGGAACTGTGCGGCTGATGAATAGGCCGGACTAGGTTCTCGATGTACTCATGGCAGGAAGCTCGACCATGACAAAGACCCTATGTCGTATGTTAACCACCTGCCATACACCGACGCCTGTCGAAAGCAACAATGCCAAGGCTAGAATTATATATAATTAGCTTATAATATTTTACCACAGTATGGCCACTGTACCAATCTGGAATTTAACTTCATATGGCTAAAATTCACCATCCGTAAGCAATTAATCCAAAACTCTTTCGTTTATAGAAGTCCAAATCTAGACAGCAACTCTACGTATAACGAGTTTGATACGCTGTTTGACTCTGTCATTGCGGCCGATTTCAATATACACAATTCTCCCGATAAATACACAATTGACGTATCACCGCCTCTAGGCCAATCAGACCACAGTGTCATATCGGCTAATTTCTCGTGCTCAAACCACCCAGTTAGAGAACAAACTTCCATGAGAAAACGTTGACGGTACGTGAAAGCCAATTGGGATGGCCTTGACATGGATGCCGCCACTGATATGATTACCGATACCATTCTTCTCAATATGAGCTCTTTTATTCCTAACAAGAAGAGCAGCAAGCCGAAGGAAAAAATGTTTGATTTGAGCTTGAAAGAGGCTCTCAGGAAGATAGAGATAAGTTTTCAGTTTTTCAAAGCCATCCATCTGAGAAAAACTAAAAAAATTCAAACAAGCCAGAAATGACTGCAATCCTCATCCATTATCCATGAATGGTACTTGCATCGCCGAAAACGACCATATATTCGAAGTCGCCAAAAATGCTGCGAAATGTCTAGGTTTAATCAAACGGTGCAGAAAATACTTTAACCTTTCTGATCTGGCCTCAATTTATAAGGGGTTATTCGCCCAAAGCTCGAGTATAATGCTCATATCTTGTCTGGTGCACCGAAAATGGTCTTGCAAATTCCAGATAGAATCCAAAATCGCGCGTTAAAACTTATTGGCCCCTTCCATACTTTGAATACACATCAGTTCGCCCTTAAGCCTACTTTCGGACGTACAGTCAAATATGGAGATTATTTTATAAGCTGTACGACGGGAATGCGGAACAATCTACATAGCTGTGTTTTCTCATCACTACAACCCACAAGTATTTAAGAACAACGTGCATCGGGATCCCATTTCCCTTATGCCCGTGCTCTCGTTTAATGGTAGCGCGCATGAATTATAAAAAAAAAAAAAAAAAAAAACAGGACAAACCAAATACAGCCACTAAACCGCTTGACCGGGTAAAAACAATAATCATAAACGATAATATGCAATGTTATGTTTTCGTGCGGTCGCATATCGTTGGGACGCTCGCAAATTGTCATAAATTATATACGAGAATGTTCACACGATATGCGGAAATTGACTTACAATCTGCGTGTCGGATATAATCCGCATATGGTTTGCGAGTGGACTGTCCCAAAAAGGTGTTCAGACGATATGTGAGTATGATTCGCATATAATGACGCCAGACTCACATACATGTGCATATATGCGACTTTTGCATACCGTCTGCTCGTAGCCTTAGTTATCTATTTAAAACGTTCAAGCAAAAAATAACATATCAAAATAAACTCAACAATCATGCATCGGTAAAAGTCAACAAACCTTTTTCAGGAGAGCATTTTTCCCTCATACTTGAAGGCATCGTACCCAACCCGCCACTAAACATAATGGGCTTCACATATTCTTGTCTTTCTCCTTGAGCGTTTTCAAGTCCGTAGGAAATTACAAAGCCTGATATAACGGGCTCTCCAAATTTATTGCCGTAATCGGAAGCGCCATTACTAGCGTCAATGAGGATCTTCAGGGGTTTGGCGAATGATGATGGGTAAATTGAATTTCCACTTTCAAAAGGCAACGTGTAACCTGGAAAAGAATTTCTGTTATAAAATTGCATACAATGTAGTAACGTGTATATTATACACCTACCTGGAATATTAAGGTTTCCAACGCAATAGCCTGCTGTTCCAGCAATGGGGAAACCGCCGCGACCAACTCCTTGAACATCTCTATAACACACAAATTCATATTCAATTTTGATTTAAAAATTCTGAAAAAACACATCTACCTTATGCGTCCTCCAGTACCTGTTGTAGCTCCACTAAATGGAGCTACTGCTGTTGGCATGTTATGCGTTTCAGCAGTAAAAATTAAATCAGAATTGATCTTTGTTAAACTAACCAGTCCTGGTCCAATAACGTTTTTTGGCTGCAAAGCAATATGTTCAAATCCTTTAATTGCACTACTGTTGTCGCTGAACTTAATGGTGTTATTAGAATTAGATTCTAGCTGTGTATCCATTATCATTTTTATCAAAGATTGCTGTTGCTCTTTCCCATCCACAACCAATTTTCCTCGAAAAAACCAATGCCGAGAATGCTCGCTATTGCTTTGTGCACAATCAAATAGCTCAACGGTGGTGGGATCTCTTTTAAGAACGTTTTGAAAAAGATTTGTATAGTAATCTAGATCCCATTCGCCAAATGCAAGCCCTATGAAAAATATCGACATTTTGGAAATATAACATATGGATATAGCTTTTTACATACCTAGCTCTTGATTTACCTTCTCCAGAGCTTTCCTTCCTTCAGGCAATACAGGAACTATATGCCAGGGATCTTGTTGTTTTGGTAGTTTTTCATCAAAACTTTCCACTGGAAGATTTTCGGGTGTATATTCGCACTCGGTCATGCGATCTGACAAAACCTCAGTCATTTCGACAATATTTTTTGGGTTTCCATTGAACTCAATCAAATATCTTATGGACATTTCTATTCGTTTTATACTATTCAAGCCTACATTGTGACAGATGTTTACGCAGTTCGTAGAAAAGGGTGTTGAAAAATTAAAACGTGGTCCTATTTCGATCACTACAGACTTCCCTTCAACTGCATGTAGTGATGATTCCTGTTTGAGGTTGTCCTCGGCTTGCGGGTGCTTTAGTAGCCATCGTAAAATGTGTTCAACCTTATCATCACAAAGGGAATTAGTTACCTCTATGTGAAAACACTTTTCTAACTTCACCGAAATCACTCTGGGGTCAGGCTGAAAAAATTCAAAATAAAATTTTATCAAACTCAAATTTTAACATATGTACATGTGTATACATAGATATGCATGTATGTATATTTATTTACACATTACGGTGGCATAATTACTAACTTAGATAATACAGTTTTAAGTAAAAGATAAGGGCTAGAATAGAATATACCCGAGGTAAGGTATGTCTGTCGTAAAAGGCGACTTAAATCCAAACCGTTTTAACTTTTCATAAAAGTTAGTAGTCAAATCAAGGCCAGCCATTCCACCGCTAAGGACTTCAGACTTCAGGCTAGTAGACATATACATTCGTAGCAAGTTCAGCCCCAGAGATTTATCTCCGGCACAGCATGCCTATATGAAAGATAAAAGTATCGAAACAGCGTTGCACAGCGTCGTCGGCTCATTCGAAAAAACGCTTAAGGACAAAGAATACACCCTAGCCGCGTTCTTAGACATTGAAGGAGCCTTCAACAATGTCAATACGGACGCGGTGCGAAGAGCTTTAGTAAACCTCAACCTTGATCACACTCTCATTTACTGGTTTGTGAGCCTGCTAGAGGAGAGACATGTTAATACAGAACTAGGGGGAACTCAGTTAAAGGTTTACGCCTCTAGAGGCACACCACAGGGTGGGGTCATATCCCCTGGGTTATGGGTTCTGGTCTTGAATGAAATACTACATCAATTCAAAAACAGTGGAATTAAGATCACAGCATATGCGGATAATGTGGTCCTTCTAGCGACTGGCAAATTCCTTCCAACTCTTAGTGAGCAAATAGAAGGTGCCCCTTACATTATTGGACACATGGACCAAGAAATGTGGATTGGCGATAAATCCCCAAAAAACCCGAACTTGTTCTGTTCACAAAGAAGAGAAAGATACCGCAATTTAAAATACCCTCTGCTGGGGGTATCTCGGGACTGGTCAAAAAGTTGAACTGGAAACAGAACATAAACGAAAGAATTAAGAAGGTCACGATAGCTTTCTATTCTTGCTGTAGAATATTCGGGACGACTTGGGGACCAAGCCCTAAAATCATCCTATAGATGTACACGGCTATTGTGAGGCCTATTCTTACTTATGGCAGCGTTGTGTGGTGGCAAGCTGCTACACAAACCACCAACCTCAAGGCCATCACAAAAATACAGAGACTGGCATGCATAGCAGCTACTAGTGCCATGAGAACCACGCCAACAGCAGGACTTGAGGCTATTCTCAACCTGCTGCCACTAGATCTTTTTATACAGGAATCTGCGGCCCGAAGTGCCTTGAGAATCAACCAAACGAAGTACGACGGGGCATGCTCAGATTCTAAGTAAATACATGGGCAATGTAGTAACCACTGACTATACGGTGCCCTACCTGGACTTCAAATAACCGTTCTCCTGCTCATTCCCGAGCAGAGAAAAATGGGCAAGGGGAACAATACCAAACCCACGAACCAAAGCCATCACTGATGGGTCCAAAATGGATTGTGGCGTGGGAGCAAATATATTTTCAGACAATGTTAAGGATTGGATCATCATAAAGCATAAAAACAGGAGCGAGCAATCGGCGGCATTACCATGCTGTAACGGGTCGAAATATGTTCAGGACAGGCGGCTGGCAGCCAGACAACAACACATCATATCACCAGCCAACGGTACGGAGGCGAGTCGCATATACCACACGACCAGATGAATCACGCCACAGCACCAGTCAACGGTAGCCGACACCAAACACACAAAAGGAGCCAGACGAGAGCCGTCTACGATTGTGAATAACAACTACCGCGGAGCAATCCCCAGAAAGGGTAGCGGTGGTTGCGACCAAGCAATAGAAATCATCAGAGCACAAACGTAGACCACACCCCATTCCATAGTGCGTTGGATAGCGAATAGACAAACTTAGGCTCTTTAAATCAGTCAGACTCCCAGACCACAGCAGCGTTTTCCAGGCGGAGGTCCTAGCAGTGACAATTGCTGCCCGTGAAACTGCGATGAGGGTAATACCACGTCAAAAGTGATGATATCACCTTTTTCATCGACAGCCAGACAGCACTAAAAGCGATTTCTGCTACTGAAATAAAATCGAAGTTTGTGAAGTGCTGTCGCGAAGAGCTTAGTGCTCTTGCAACACAGCATGAGGTAAAACTATGCTGGGTCCCTGGACATGAGGGCATATCAGGGAATGAGAAGGCTGATGAATTGGCAAGGAAAGGATCTTCGCTAGACCTGGAGCAGTCTGATCAGTCAGTGGAAATCCCGCCATGTAAGCTCAAACATGAAGCAGGGATCAGGACTCCAGCGGAAGCGAATGAAAGATGGAGCTCTTTGGACTCCTGTAAGATAACTAGGAAACTATGGCCTAGGTACAATGGTGCCAGAACTGATACACTGATGCAGAGGGACAGGAAAACCCTCTCCATCCTTGCAGGAGTAATTACAGGTCATAACACTCTGCGTTATCACTAAGTGAAGTCGACCTTTGTTGGGGTTGTGTAGACGAGGAAGTCAATGAGGACAACCCACTTCCTCTGCCACTGCCCAGGTCTCTACCACCTCAGACATAGATCCTTTGGAAGGCACTTCTTCCAGGACAATGAAGAATTAAGAGACGTACCCATCAGGGACATCTAGCGGTTCATGAAGGCTTCAAAATGGTTCGGAAGCCTGGGACAATAGTAGAATGCTTTGGGTGTTGCTCCGCGAGCAAGGGGTACCTTTCCCCCCCCCCTCCCCCAATTAATGGGCATCACAACCCCACGTGGTAAGCAATTTAATCTGGTTAATCCACCTTTCTCGGATGTTGGTCCCTCGGATTCTGGGGGGTAGAGAGAAAAGCTTGACCAATTCTACAGGATAACTTAGTATTGCTTCTTTCATCATTCGTGAATACGACCCCGAGATACTTAAACATGCAGAGTGCATCGAAAGGACGATCAGGATATTACTTCCAATTTGTTCAGGTTTACCTTCATCCCAGCTTCAACACAAACGACTACGAACCTGTCGAGTGCGTTTTGAAGTTTGGTCTTGGTGGACCCAAGGATGACAAAGTCATCAGCGAAAAGCAGATGGCTTATCGTTAAGTCTCCCAATTCGAGCATCCAACAAAACAATAAAAAAGGGAGGTGACAGAACGCACCCATGGCGAAGTCCAACGCCCACAGTCAAAGGTTTCGATTTAACGCCCTTCACCAGAAGACAACTCTTACAGTTTGTTTATAGAGATCGAATAGCCCTCAAAAGAGAACCTATAAACGCAGACCCCATGCAGTTTGTCAGTTAAGTCACCATACCAAGATTTATGCTTCATAAAGTCATTAAAGGCTTACGAAAAAGTGGACAGGGCAATTTTTAAAGCAGCTTTTATTAAATTTTGCCAATATCTGTAGTATTGAACTGAAAAAATTGCTATCTTGCAACCGTTTGACAATATGGTAAATTTAGAAACAAAAATGGATATGTTTGCAAATTTAAGGAAACAAAAAGATTTGTTTCATTAAATGAAAGAACAATCGACGATTTTGTTACAATCAACAGTAAAGAACTGTTTTCTCGCTTGATGACAGTTTCTTTCTAGATCCTCCTCATTCATGGGAGACTGATGAATGGTTCCTGGAAACCAAAAAGTCAATTATAATGCTAAGGGCAATCATAAACATAGCTTAAAGACCTAATAAGCTAATGCAAGACTTTCATGGATTAATAACTTTCTGTAGAATAATGAACCCTGACTACAAAATAGAGGCTCTGAACAGAAAATATCCTCAATAACTGTTATTTTTAATTCTTAATCCATAAATATTTATAGGTTAATGACACGTTATTATTATTTATTCCAAAATTACATAAAACATGTAATAATTACATATAAGGTTAGTTCTAGAGCCCACATAGTAACTTTACGCTCTAGTCGGTACGGGTAAACGTTATCTTAGACAAAGAATATTTCATAACTGAGTATGAAACATATTTAGAGAGTATGCGTATAAAAATTCTAAAAGAATGTTTTTACTCCATATAAGGGACACACTAATGCACACATATGTATGTATGTATATACCTATATACAGTGGCGAGCAAAATTGAATACCAAATGAATGAAAACGCTAATAAGTATTATACGTCATCGTTTCTTTTTTTCTACTGTTATTCTCAGAAGGAAATATTATACATATGTATGTATTGATGGATATGACATACTTTAAAAACAAGTTTTGAAAGGACAATAGTCGTTTTTTCTTTGAAACCTATCTAGCCAGTCGTCAATTTAGACGATTCCCAGCCATTCGATTTTTATACCGTCAAGTTGGTACGTATGATTTCGTTCCTATGACATCGGCTGTGAAACTGTCAAAGTATTCGACATTAAACCAAATTGTTTTTTTTTAATTTGTTGTGAAAACCATAATTTAAAGAATTTATTCAATGGATAATTTACAAAAAGAGGTATGAAATCATAACATCTTCCATATTCGTACTCAGGCGCCGGTAAAATGTCAAGAGAACAGAACAATTTGGCAGTGATACCAACGCTATAAATGAAAAACATCGCATTCGGCGCCCCCTGGCCATGGGATATCGTAAAATTCCTAGCCAGTTGCTTTTGACTGGGGATAAAAACAAGAGTTGTAGCCAGCTCGTTGTTGTATTTGTTTTACGTATAAAATTTGACTTTGCTTCCAACTACTGGCTGGTTTGGTTTAAAAAAAAAAACACGCCTAATGTGGAAAATTGCAACGGAAATTGAAAATAACATTGTTTCATGATCTAACAATGTCAAGAAAAGTTGTCTAATTTTACAAAACAAGCCGGAGAACTGTACTTAAGATCCACAAAAGGAAAAATTGTATTAGTAGTTTTTAAAATAGAAAATAACTCAGTTGTTATCACACGACCATGCTTGTATCATGGAAACGATGCTCGGAAACACTAATGAGAATAATTTAAAAGCTGTCTCCAGCGTTATAAATAAAGAAATCAGTGTACGGCCAGTTGAACACATATACAAATCGGCCTCCTCTCACAATCAAGCTGGGAAAGCCTCCGTTATTAGACAAAAATGTATAATCGTAAATTCTGCAAAAATCATTATAATTCGATGGTAGAAGACTGAAAGAGAGTTATATGGTCTGATGAGACAAAAGCCAATTGCAAATAATAATTCTTACAACGACCAAACGAAAGAGTTCTAGACCACCAAGTAAATGAAGCAGCTAAGCGAAGTGCAGGTAGCCCAATAATTTAGAGGTGTTTTGCTTGGAGGCATGTTGATTTACTAACGAAAATTGACGGTTTTCATTAAAAATGTTATCTTGAAATATTGCTAGCAAATTTACCTAGTTTTTGAAAGAATGTGCGGGGATCGCAATCTCACCACCAAAATTGTCAAAAACGGGTTTGGTAATCAGCAGTTTTTAACTTTGCAAAAGTTGGCATAAAATCCGGATTCGAATCCGATAAAAAACGTTTGGACCGTTGTTGAAAGGCCACTTCTGTGTGTAAAGGACTACAAGAAAGTACCACGAGTTACTTTTTACCACCAAAAATTAAAACGTGCAAAATTGAATACTTATAGTTATTAGTTGTTTTTAATTATTTATTTGTCACATTTATGTAAATGAAATTAATTTTTATTTTTAAAACAAAGCTACTGAAATGTTCTTAAAAAAATTAAACTAAAATAATAACTGCGATTTTACATTTTAGGTCCTCAGTTTTCCTTGCTACTGTGTGAATGTCGATTGACTTAACGACATAAAACGCCAATCAAAAAAATTAAAATCACAAACAACTAATTTCATATTAATTATATTTAGTAGGGATTCGTTTTAGAGGCTCCACTGTATGTATATTTCGCAAATCCAACGACAGTTGTACACATGTTGTGTAGGTAGACGATTCAATTTAGAATTACAACTTTATTTTTTAATTGTACATACATACATATAAATAACTCGTATTCTGATTTCAACGTTCATATGTACATACATACGTTCACTTGTATTTCTAGCCATATACATTGATTTGTTAATAAAACGAATGCCCCTTCATGCACCTTCTTAAATATGTATATCTGCGACAATTTAAAATTCTGTGACATGAATACTCACGAATTAGCATAGAAATATAATAACACAATGCCAATCTACTACACAGGTTGTTAAACAGCTAATTCAAACGGCATCATACGGGACTGTATTATAATAAAAACTTTATAGATACCATTTTACTCACGGTTTGTAACTGCTTGAGAATTCGAGTTACATGGGGCAGGTCAAAAGCGTCTTCTGCGTAGAACCTCAAAATTGTCATCTTGAATTATTGTTAGAATTTATGCATGTACTCCAGTACGGGTGAATTATAACTGCTGCCTTATTTCGATTTTACAAAAATATTTTCAACAGTATCAACAGAGATCAAATATGGGATTGCAAAGTGTTTTTCAATAAGTTCTAGGGGTCACTCTGTTGGGGGTTATCACTATCAGCAACAGCAACAAAGGCAAATGCAAAATATCAATCTGGATCTGTTCACTGCCGGTAAACAAAAAGCTTTTATGTCGTTTAATTGTGCGTCAATGACACAATGCCATGTGCTCACACTTGTTTGAGTTGATGTAAAAAACACAGAAATGGCGAGACAGATTTTAGGAACGCACTATATATTGCTGCTTACAGAATTAAATTTAAAAAAAAAAAACAATAATATACACTAGTTAATTGCATGCCAACAAAACAATTATTAAATCATAAAAACTAAACTCATTACAGGCAAACACTGCTTTGAAGCAGAGATCGACAAAAGTGCAAAGATCAACAAATAGAACGATATTACACTTTCCAAAGATCTTCCAGTTGCCTAAAAGCATATTCAGCCGAGCTCGCAAAGTTACCCATTCTTATAAGCTTTCGCACACACCTACTTAAAATTGATTAAAATAAAACCCCCACCCATAGAAGGTTACTTGTTAAATCTGGAAAATGGGGGGAGGGGAGGGGGACCGGGATCTGTTCGTAGACATCGTCTTAAACAATAAACATTAAATAAATATTTACAAATCGTTTTAACGGAACAAGTTTAACTGAATTTTAGTTTCTGAGAGTGAGTAAAAGCATTTCGCAAAATATACTCGTACAATTGATAAAAGTGAAAAAATGTTAAACGTGCAGTTCTTGCGATACGGAGATATGTATTGTAATATCAATGTGTGATTAAAATAATTTTTCAAAAAATTGTAGTTAAAATTGCTTTTTACAAAACTGTTGTGCAAAATTCGCAAAGAAGAAAAATTTAAAATGTATTTTGAACAAAAGTAAGAACTAATGCATGGGTGCCTGCTTGGTTGACTTGAAGAAGTCCTTCGACAATGTATGGTTAGAAAGGCTTTCTTAGATGTTGAGAGTTGAGAAGGCTGGGAATAAGTAAACCATTGCTGTACATACTTTGTAACATGTTCACCAGTAAACCAAAGATAACAATACGACTTCTGCTTGAAATCAAAAACAATAACAAATCAATAACACGCGATTAATTCGCCGATTCTATTCAATAGTAACCCAAGGTTCTCTTCAACATGCTCTTGCGTAGGTAGGCGACTCGATTGCATACAGATCAACGTCATTGCAATTCTCGTGCAACGTGATTCGGGTGTTTGAGAGGGCTTGCCTTCGTTTATACAGAATACCAGAGTCGAAGTACATAAATTATTATTCCCATCAGATTCTATTCGACAAGGCGAACCTAATCGGAGTGGATAACATCGTTATTAAGATGATTGAAAGGCACATCGCACCGCGGGTCAATAATTTGGTCTTTGGGACTTCCGGCTTGCTACTACAATAATATGTATCTCGGCTTCGTCCCTCTTCGTTCATTTTGGCCAACAAAGTTTGATCCAGGATAGATTAGTGGTTCCGCTTATCTTCCACGTCGCCTGAACAGCTGTGGCTAGGCAACTCAACAACAGCCGAAACGTCGTCGTTTAGAGCACTAGGGAGCGTCTCCAATTCAACAGGGCGGTCATGTAGAACGGATGCTCCGGCTCGGAAAATCTTCGAACCAACACCCAAGGGAAGACTGCGACTCAGGTGGCGCACGCAGCTGAAAGGGGATCTTAACAAACTTGGCGTGCGAAACTGGAGGCAGCTGGCTAACGATCGAGCTGGCTGGAGACACTTTTTAGTTGAGGCTCAGATCCACCCCGGACTGTAGCGCCAACTTAAGCAAGTAAGTATTCTATTATGTTATGGACAAAGAAATTAATGCGGACATTATTCATAATGCCTGGGCAATATGAATAAAAATAACAAATCGAATAGGCCAATGTAATAATTGAGTTCAGGGTTTGTGGACTACAGGCCGCGTAGCGATGTTCTGAATACCTGAATGTGAGGGCGAAGTTCGTCCAGTATATGAGTCAGAAGATGTTCATAGTTTTTTTTAGCGAGCGTTGCGAGACCACCCTTTCAACTTAGTATTAAATTGCCTAGCGGGCGAAAGCTAAAGTGGGTGGATCGCTACGCTCTGCAAAACAGACAGAGGACAAGTCCTTGACTCATACACCAGACAGCTTTTGAGCTCGTATGCAGGTTCACAGGGCGCCGCTTCGCGGCCTGTAGTCTACTAAACTTTAAACTCAATTATTGCATTGCCCGTGTCGATTTGATATTATTCACATTGCCCGGGCATGATAAATAATGCCCGCAATAATTACTTTGGCCATAGCACATATATTTGTTGCTCTAACTTATTTTGATATAATCGATTTTGTCTGTCCTTCAAATATTTGAGATTGTTTATTATTTGTTGATTCAAAAGAAGCTTTATCTCCGGGTCAAAGTGGGTTAACTAATAGAGTTAATACAGCTACGGTTACCCATATCGTGATACACTCCCCAGGCACTGGTGTTAGTAAGGCAGTTTTTTTCATCGTGGTATCATAGTGGCCCAATCGGTCTAAATTTGCCCTGTTTGAACGAGCAACCACCTAACCTAATCTATTTATTATTGCTTGAGTACTGACGAGACGACCTAACGATCAATCTATAAGAAGAACACTGCAACGTACCAGAAGTTAAAACAAGGCATGCTAGACTTCCGAAAACGTGGGAAATCACAACTGGCGAATGACAAGGTCTCGGTCGGTAAGTCTAAAAATAAAATTTTGGAATGCACACTTTGAAGCTTTATTCGATTTGGAAAACAAAATGTATACATCTAAGATTCAAACCTGTACATAGCTTGAAGGCACATTTTTACGGTAATTGTAGAAGTATTTCAAATTGCTCTAAACCTCAAGGCAAAGTGGCTTAAGTCGACTTAAGCCAAAAACGGTCTTATTTCATTTTCAAATAAAGAAAAAAAATAGCTACAACTTGTCCTTTAAAGTTTGTTTCTAGCCATCCATAAGTCTGATTTCAATATTTATAAAACGGTTTAACTAACGTCAACGAATAAATTTGCACTTGGGATAAAGTCTTAAATCATTATTTTAGGTCTTAATTTCAATTAAAAAAAAACAAAATGTTGACTTGGGTCGCTTTTCCAAACTCATAAAATTAATAGAATGAAATATTTGTTTTAGATAAAAGGGCTAATGTGCTATTAAGAATTTTGTTTTAGGTAAAAGAGCTTATGTCAAATTAAGTCCACTAATTTTTCTTTTAATAAAAATTAGGTAAACAAATTAGGCTTAACTGGTTTAAGGCAAATGGTAAGTAATTTTTAGTTGAAAGCAAATAAGCTTAAGTCGGTTTTTCGCAAATATCTTCGAAATTTAATCGTTTTTTAGAATATTACGAAATTCTCTCTGTTACTGTCTGTTACAAACGGTTTTTGTTAAATCAATTTTTAAAACATAGAATTGGTCTGCTGAAAATTGTTAACAATCTTAAGGCACTTTTTCCTTATTTATAAATGTAGAAATGTGTAAATTAAAATAAAGAATTCATTTTTGTCTTAATTCGACTTAAGCGGTTATTCCTTGTAGTCACAACTCACAAAACTGTAAAATCGCGCACAGTGGGGCGCACATCGGTGACAGAAAGTCCAAAATCGAAATGTTAAAATTTAAAGATATTTTATTCCTAATTGATTAACAGTAAACCAATCCATGGATTGTGCATAAACAATGTACTCTTGTTATATAGTATTGAAACTTGTCGGTTCTGCGAGTCAGTATTGTAATTTAAGTGAAATTATTATTATTATTTATTAAAAGGTAAAATTAATTTACAATCAATTTACAAGTTTATATGTGATAATTTAATACTTTTAATTACTTACGAGATTCTCATTACTGATGCAAATTTCGGTTGTTTAGAAGACATCAATTCAGCTATTACTAACATTTATTATAGTTTTACTTTTAGTTGTGATTCGCTCATTTTTCTACGATGTTAAGCGTTTTTTTGCTTTTGTAGTTATGTTATTAAGCAAATAGGAAGGTAAAATCGCAAATTACTCGCGTTTTTGTACTCGAAAAAGTGTTTTTCTCACTTTAATTGAGACTTTAATTGTTTATAACTTGTTAAAAATAGCGTCCTCACTAAATAACTTTTATTTTCGCGTTTCTGAGGCAATTTCACGTAAAAAAAAATTTATTTCTGGTTAGTTGTGATAATGGCCTATTAGAAAGCACAGCCAGTAAAAAAAAGCGTCATAATTACGACTGTACAGAAGAAGCATTAACGATAATAGTGGAAGCTAAACTAACCAGTATCAATGTCGCATAGTCAGAAGCGAGAACAAAATGGCATTTCCATCGTATAAATTTGTACAAAAGGCAAAACCTTGTAGCCATTTTAAGACATTTTTTGTCTTAAAACCAGATTTAGACACAGCTTAAGTAATAATGTCGAACCGATAGCAGAAGAAAATAAAAACCATTCTGAAAAAATAATAAACACTACGATAAACATATTGCATTCAAAATACAGTTTTGGATGAGCTATTAATGTATTTCGAACTACAGACAGAGACATCTGTGTTCTGACAATTATATTTCAGCAGAACATCGCACGCAGAGTGTGTTTTGCCGTTTCCTTCAACCTACCTCTGATGCCTTCAAAAGCGGCATACAAACACTTTTAATTGGTTTGGTTCGTTCTTCTTCATTCTTCTGTTATTGCAAGATATTGTCCACTAATTTCCTCTGCTAGTTGAATAAAAATTACAATAAGTAGATCTTTTGTGAAAAAATCCACACGTAAATTGTGTTAAACATATTGAGTTACTTAAAATAAATAAAGGTTTGTTTTGTTCAACAAAATGTATGTTTATGCCAGATGCCTGGGATAAGGTGTAAAATCGTTTTCTGCAAGAGTGGCATACAATCGGGAACGCTCTTCGGATTTCAATAAAGAAAAGACAAAAGAGCATCAGCTTGAAAATATTTATGACCATCTAGAAGGATTACAAAAATTTAACACATTAAATGATTCCTAATTTCCATTCCATGCAGCATAACTGACTGCTTGTTTTTGTTCTTCGAAAAAACATTTTCTTCGATTCATTTGATTTCAACAAAAAATGGCAACTTAGTCCACACAAAAGAAAATTGTCACCGTTCACTGCTGCTGGAAAAAAAATGGTGCTCACATAAGTAGCATTTTTTTTCATATGATTTATTTATTTATTCCCTTATTGTTTGATTTGAGATATGTAATTTAAGATAAATTAATTTTCAGAATTATGTCTGCTAAACGCAAGTCTGGGGCAAACAATTCGGGGCCAAACAAACGCCGCCCGAAAAAGAAGGAATCAGACTTCGAAGATGAAGTGAGTGAAGCTTCAGGAGATGAAGCGAAAAATTCTGCTCAGGTAGAGGTGCTTATACCGAGTGACGATCTTGATCCGCCTACAAAACTGCCAGAGGATTTAATCCAAACATTTGATAAAGATCCTGGTCAGCTACTGATCGCAGGCATGGTGACATGGGATTTAACGGGTCGAAGGGATAGGAAGAACGTTCAAAAAGTCCGTCCCAATTTGTACACCTTCCATCGATTTACAAATGAAAAGGTAAGTTATCTCATTATCTCTAGCCTAACATAAATAAATTACATTTTCTTTACATGCATTTCTTCAGATTTATGTTTATAAATTCAGAATTTATTTCGTTCCCATTCAAAAAGATGTTACTCAGTTCTTACAGAGGCGGTTCTTTAGTTTCTCTTTTAACTATTGTGTACCTTTAGTGTTTTCTCACATTACGACTTTTCCCCACATTTTTTTTTTATAGAGATCTTATCTAGAATGCAATGCATCGGTTAAATAGATGCGTAATGCTGGAACGGATTCTATTCAGCCCCAAAGTGGGGAACGTACATACGTCTAGTGTTTATAATACGTTTTAGGCATAAGGTTTTGTCTTTTTTATGATCGGTTGCTCGAAGTAGAGCAGCAATTGAAATGGAATCGTTGTAGTAAAGTATTCTGTGTAGATGGATGTTCTCAAGGGTGAGAATATATACAAATAAGCGGGAAGTGTAGTGGGCCAGTGACACTAAAAAACAATGCAATGGGAAATCATTCCATATTTGATCTCAAAATCCAGCGGGCATCAATATTGATTTAAATTAGGTATATTCGAAATCATGTAGGAAGCTATCGACAAGTTTAACCGGCTGGGCTGATGTATGGCTATGATGAGTTCTCTACAGAGCAGGGACATTAATTTTTTTTATTCTTTCTCTTCCGCAACATAATGGCTGCGAAAACCTAGACTCCGGTTCATCCCGAGCTGTCGCGCAAGGTATTTATTTATTTTTATTTATTGTTTCTCAGATGATGTGGATAAGTTGTTTTTGGGAATTTGTTCTTTCGTGCAGTTGTCAGTTTTCTGATAATTGCATTGCAGATGAATAAAAATATTTTACGGTGAAGGGCGAAAACTTTCAACATCGCTTTTCAGCACTTACAATAATTTAATTTATTGGTGAATTGAGAACTATTTGAGGCTATGTTTTCGGTGAAAGCGAATTTTACTCGCCCGATTTCGCTTATCATTCAAAAGTACGCATTGTCTATGCTGGGGTTTGGACGCAAACAATTTAATCGCGTGACTTTTTAGGCGATCAAAAATTGCGACGAACAAATACAACCATTGAAACCCCAAAATGAATGAAAGCAAATCTTCCACCCTTCTAAATCATCAGGAGCTATCCTCGTACGGGTAGAGTGTATAGGGATTTCGGATTGGATCTAACCATCCCATCATGGGCCTACCTAGGGGATGCTTACTTGATAGCATGGATTCCATGACACGTATTAGAAGCGGTGACTTAATATTGCCTGGCGCAAGCAAATAAATGTTTCGTTTCCACAAAAAATCGCGAATTAAGCGAGTATAATTCTCTTTTACCGGAAACGTAGCCTTAAGCCTCAGTTGAATATACAGTAACGAAAACAAATATACATAAATATATAGCCCTCTAATAATCACGTCTTTATGAAATCAGGGGATATGAACGAATATTAAGTATATATGTATGCACAACGAAAGTGTAACAGAAAAAGTCTATAATTAGCTACTTACAATAAAATAAGTCAACCGGTTGGTTCCGCAAAAGAGATACAGTGAAATTTGGATATAACGACCGAGTTCAAAACAAAACTGCAGAATTTTCGCTTACTTTTGCCTCATTCTTGTGTCTCGTGTCTATTTTATTTTCCTTGATATTTCAGTTGTGCTTTAATTTCAAGAATATTGGTTTTTAACGACCCTTTTCCTTATATTGCGCTCCAATTCGTCCCATACATGTTCAAGTTGGGTAACTCGAGAAGGGATGCAAGTGTTTGAACATGTTACAAAACAACAATAATGTAGGTTATCTCGATATACATTTTTTCATAATGAAAGTAGCAATATTTTCAGAATTGTAACTTAATAGGAGTCTGTATTTTTAATCATATCACTACGTACGAAAAAGAGGAATTTTGTGTTCTTATGTTAACTTATAAGAGGCTGGAATATGTGAGTTTGTTTGCATTCTTTTCCACATCACTTAGTAATGCTCGATTGTACTAAAAAATATTGAAGCTGATCAATCAGTAGCTTGATAATACTTGAAAAACTGCTAAAAGTGGAGTAAAGGATGTACACATATGTATGTACGTAATTTTACTGAAAGAAATGTTCTATGGTTGGCAACGCATTTCGTAGGAAACTACAG
Organism: Matsumyia berberina; assembly: GCA_917880715.2. NCBI lineage: Eukaryota > Metazoa > Arthropoda > Insecta > Diptera > Syrphidae > Matsumyia > Matsumyia berberina. The sequence goes on from OU862870.1 coordinate 96,538,800, forward strand.
TGAAATAAGAGACAGTGCGTAATCAATCAAATATAACATGGAGATTATGCTGAAAAGTCTAGAGGGTTCAGGATTTTTAATAAGAGCTGGGGATCAGTGGTACTTTGTAGTCAATGTGCAGTAATCAAAAAAGTAATAAGCTGCTAGATTAATGCCTGAAACACAATGTGGCGCTCACGCGTTGACCGATTAAGAAGAAACAATGGGCTTTTATGGTGTCACACGAAATGTTACCTCAGACGTTAGGTCGGCGTTTGATTGTAAATATCGTAAGCGCCACCTCAACGCCCAAGTAGAGCTACACTCTAGTTTGTGGCGCGTTTGACAGTTCGCTGCTGTGTTGTCATTTTTTCTAAATGGTTTTTATTTACATACTGTTGTTGGCAAAGTTATTTCTTGAATTTTCGTTTCTAAGTCAAACAATAAAAATAAAATTAGTACATTTCTACTCTTCTTTTTGCCGCGAATTTATGTATGGGTTTGAGGCATATTGCTTAGTTTTTTTTAACTACAACGGGTTTTCAACGGTTCAATTGTGTTCACGTGCGGCTTATAATATTCAATAAATATATGTACAAACTAATGTAATATGAAAGTTTAATTTCGAAACTGTTTCATTAAAAACCGTGGCTATGCAACTTAGCAATAATGCTAGTAAACAAAAAGGAAGTGGCTTGCACATATTAACACGGTCTTAAACCCCCAGAATGGTGTTGAGCATCATGTTGAATAAAAAAGACCAAAAAATATTTACGGAATTGTATCAGGAAACCCAAAACTCATGGAATGCCATCCCGGAACGATGGTATCACATTCCAAAGTGTAGATATTTTTGGAGAAAATGTACCTAGAAGATGTACAGCAACCTTTCAAAATAAAGTACAGTCAACATCGCTTTCAACGACATCGGTTATAACGACGTATCGGTTATAACGACCAAATTTTAGGTCCCGGTTGAGCTCCATTAAATAACCTTGATATCGGTTATAGCCACCTTTCGCTTATAACGACCAAATTCATCGGTCTCTGGAAGGTCTTTATAACCGATTTCGACTGTATTTCCAACTTAATAATTAACATTTTGGAAGAATTGGTTTAGGTAGGTAGCACAAATCAAACGTTTTTTTGCTAAAAGTGGAAAGTGTTCCAAATTCGTGCCCAAGTAATAAATTGTGACCTTTTTATCCTTTTTTGAATTTTTCTTCACAGGTTTTACATAAAGTAATGTTCGTTGAGTTTATGAAGGTTTATCTATATGTGTAATGTTAATAGTATGAATGACTTAAGTTTTGTTTGAAGATAGGGAAAAAAATCGTTTCTTTGATCTCATATGAGTGCTAATTTCATGGCCACTACTGTATGTAAATCCTGAAATCTTTCAAGCTGTAGTGAAGAAATATTAATATTTTTTATAACAAAATCACGTTTCGAGATTTCAACACGATTTCCTAAGGGGTATGTCAATTTAAAATAGTTTAGCAATTTTCAGCAACTAATGTCTTAGGGTTATGGATTACAATATTTGTAGATAAGTCAAGCGAGATAATCACATCAAAAGCAGTATTCGAGCTACCGACAAACCCTTAACCGAATTTGATTTGTGGATTTGGAGAAAGCATATTACCGGGCACGTTAAGCTAAACTCTGGAGTGTACTGCAGAAGTTTGGGATTTAGGTTTTTTTTTTTTTGAGGACCATTTCGATCTCTATTCACAAACTGTAAGAGCTGTGTTCGGTTGAACGGCGTTAAATCGACCACATTCGTTGTGGGCGTTGGTCTTCGACAGGGTTAAATCAGTGTTAGAAAGCAGCCGTGGCAAGGAGTGTTTCGAATTAGGTGAATTAAGGATAAACAAGTAGCCGCTGTATGTACATAATTTTGATGTAGTTGGGAACTTTGTCTACTTAGACTCCTCTATAACTTCAAAAAGCGACACCAGCTTTGAAATGAAATGAAGAATAACCCTTACCCATCGCTGCTTCTTTTGGCTCTTTTTAAGATCTTTATCATCTTAGTAGAGGCGTGGAGGCACACTCAGCACTGAGTGTACATTCACTCAACTTTCCTATTTTTAATGATACGACCGTTTGCTTCTGGTGTGAAAGAAATTACATGTTTTCATTTAAGCATTTCAAAGAATTTACTACTGACTCCTTTTTTTTTATTTGCCATCACAATAATTACCTTCCTTTACTCATTAAATGCCAATGCAAGCCTGTGCAGATGTTGAGAGAAAAATGGTAAAAATCAGCCTTTAACTAACACAGCTATTCATTTACTAATAACATTGGTTTTAACATCAGCAGAGACGTATCTTAATGTTTTATATTCAACATTCATTGCAACATAAAAATTAAAAGTTTTATATTATTTTATTTTTATGTCAATTTTTTATTATTTATTACTTTATTGTTAAGTTAATTTATTTATAAAATGCATTGTCTATATAAGATGCTTAACTTCCTAGGTAAATAAAAAAATAAATTTTGTTAATTTTTCTGAGTGTGCAGTGTGGGAATCTGTGTCATGTTTGCCAATTTTAAGTATATAGCACTTTACTTACGTGTTTATTGATGAGTTTTTTTATATCCACAAAGGGCTTGAAATGATTTTCTCGAAGCACCTACGGCCTGATGGTTACTTTTATTGTTTTTCTGACATTTGTGTGTATTTTTCTATTATACGTATTTTAATGACTACACTAAACGTTAATAACCGAATTTTTATTTCAGTATCGTTATTGCGTTAGTGGATGCGCAGCAGCTCACAGTATTCTTATCAATATGGACCGACAAGCCGTTACATTTGGACGTAACCCTAATGGACAATTGGGCTTACCAGACGTTAAGATATGCGAGAAGCCAACAGTGGTCCCGGCATTAGAAAATCTAAATGTCATACAAGCAGCGTGTGGAAGACATCATTCTTTGTTCCTTACAGACACTGGAACAGTATACGCATGTGGCGACAATAAAATGGGACAGTGTGGCGTCGGAAATTCTCAACCGGTCATCAATACTCCCACTAGAATTAATTATCGTGGACCACCAATCATTCGCGTTGGTTGTGGAGCCGACTTTTCTGTTATACTTGACATTAAGGGTAATTTGCATACCTTTGGTCTTCCAGAGTATGGTCAATTAGGTCACAATACTGACGCAAAGTACTTCGTAAATGCCAACAAACTATCATTCCATTATGAGACATCACCTAAGAAAGTGGTTCTTTACATTGAAAAGTCGAAGGATGGACACGTATCTCCTGTGGATAACGTGCAGATTGTCGAGTTTGCCTGTGGAAATAATCATACTGTAATTAATTATATTTTATGTTGTACATGTAAAAGTTATCAACATTTTCTTGCCCTTGTTTATTCTAGGTCGCTGTTGATTCCAAAAAACGAGTTTACAGTTGGGGCTTTGGTGGTTTTGGAAGGTTGGGACATGCCGAACCAAAAGATGAAATGGTTCCAAGGTAATAACTGGATACAATTTAAATTTATTAATACTTTTGGGCGCACCGAGCACAATTTTTTTCGTTAAATCGTGAAGTGAAACGTTAAAAAATTAAAGTAGGTGCACAGTGGCACTCTTTTTCACTGGACAGTAAATAAGTCTACTCCGTTTGGTTCCTAAGGCCGTGCGGTCTTAAGCGCACGTTACATTCAGGGCGATTCTGGAGTCCAGCAAGGCATATCATAAGGCTAAGAATTAAAAGGCTTCAAAAATTTGAAGCACTAAGTATATTTTACTATATGAAAACTTGTCAAAGATTTATGGAACCTAATTAGGCTGTCTACCTTGTTAGAAATATGGCCCAAAACTTACGGAGTTGACCCTATTCGCATTACAGCACTCTAATTTTCCCTGAAAGAGCCGAATCCGTAGAATTTTTCGAGTAGGTCGTCATTTGAACGAGCCAATTGTCATGGACTTCAGGTGCTTCCATCTTTCATCTTTGTTCCTCCCACGCGCAACTTCCCAATAGTTAAATTTGTATTTCATGCTCGAGTTAGGTTTTGGATATGCGGATGAAGATGAATACTGGTGCGTTAAGTTTTCATCTGCAAGCAAAAGTAAACAAGTAAATTATGATTTTATGGTTTTTGTGGATACAATTTTTGTGCATCCATCCTAATCGCGGAGGATAATTGCACCTCGTAAATGTTAGTGGTAAATATTTGTGGAACCACGGAAATTTCCACATCGAAATTTTGTGGAAATTTCATAAATGTTGGCCTATAATTGCATTAAGCAGGCGTTGTCATAATCGAACGAAAATTGCGTGTGTGTACTTTCAAAATCGTGATTACACATAATCGTACAACGAAAAAGCGGCCATATGCCAACTCGTTTTGTCTGCCCCAGGTTGAATAGTTTTGTTTTGACTTTCATTTTATTTATGCAGCGAAAAACAATTCTACGTAATTATCACCCTTAAAACAATCTATATGTCATTGTTCCGTATGAAATGTGCAAAGTCTGTTATGATTGCGCCTTAAGTCAACAAAAATAAGGACGCGCGACTAGTTAAAAACTCGAATTTCGATCAAACATTTCCTAAAACCGTAACCATAAAACATATTTATCTTCAGAAACCTATCATTTGTCAAGATAAAAAAGGGAAATCTTCCTTTTACTTTCCAATAATTTTATGGTTTTTAACCTAGACCGTAAAAAAATATATATATGTTTATATTTAAAAACGTTAAAACATTCTTTCAACAGAATAAACTTGTTTATATATTTTTATTTTACCATTTTTCTTGTTCTTATAGACTTATAAAGTACTTCGACACACAAGGACGCGGTATTCGTAGTGTGCATTGTGGAGCTACTTATAGTTTAGCAGTAAATGACATCGGTGTTCTGTTTTTATTCGGGCAGAATAAGAAGACAGGTGAAGCAAATATGTACCCAAAACCTGTGCAGGATCTCTCAGGTAAATCGATTTATTAAATTGTTTGATCCGATTCTTATGTTTACATTTAATTAGGTTGGCATATAACAAGCATCGGCTGCGCCAATACTTCTATTATAATATCAGCGGATGACACACTTATTGCTTGGGGTGCCTCGCCAGCGTATGGTGAACTTGGTATTGGGGAGTTCCAGAAGTCTTCCACAGTTCCTAAGGAAGTTCCTAAAATGGACGGCATGAAAATTCCCCAATGTACAATGGGTTACACTCATTCATTGCTTTTGGTGAACACAGATAACGAAGCCACCAAGCTCAAGTATGAAAAAATGCCTGAATATACACTTGAAGATTAAGCTACATACATAATCATCATTAGAAGATGGCAAACGTCTTGTCCCATCATTCATCATTTTTCATAAAAAAAAACATAAAAGCCTCCAACACATTCAATGCAGAACAGTCTGGTATATCTCGTACATATTAAGAAATCATCTTGCAACGACTCGTAATATTAATTTCAAAACAATAATAAAATACAGAAAAATAAATGAAATGATTCAATAAGCCATGTTATGTTTCTTTTTTAATTTTATACATAGACTAAGCAGACATTTTTTTTACCTAAAATTGTCATAAGATATATCGATTTCCCCCGTAATATTTGTACAAGTAATTTTTTGTAATTTCCAATCAGTATTTGTCTTTCGTCACAGTTTTGTATTCAATTACATTGATCGTTTACAAGTAGTCTTTCGTAATAAAGAAAATAAAAAAAACTGTTGGTACTGAAAAAAAAACGAAACTTTTCATTTGAGTTTAATTCCATACATCTTTTTAGGATACTAATAATCTGATCCAGCGATGCTCTTGAGGACTTAGAAAACATACAGTATTGTGCAACACATTTGCAATTTATTAGCTTACATACGCCTCTCAATAAACGTTTATTCAAAAACTATAACTCCTGAAAACCGTTGTTTAGATTGGCGCGCTGAACTTTTTATATATTTTGATATATTAATTCGCCGTGGATCAGTGGTTAGTGCGTCGGACTGCTGATCGAGCGGCGTGGGTTCAAGCCCCAGCCGGGAACACCGAACATTTTTTCACGGCACCACCTCTCGTCGGGGAATGACAAGCCTCCGGGAGTATAATCTGTCATGAAAGAGCTTCTCAATTCGCCGTTCGGAGTCGGCAATAAATTGTACGTCCCTTCCATTCGTGCGAAAATCTAACACGCACAACATGAATGGTTGCGAGAAGCTAGGCCTTGGCTCATCCCGAGCTGTCGCGCCAGCTATTTATTTATTTTTTTTTTAATTAATTCAAACACTTTTTTCATAAAAAAACATCTAAGATTCATGGATGAAGTTCCTTTATTTTTTTAAGTAAGAAGTAAATGAATATTTTTGTTGTACAAAACATTTGCAATTTTTGTGGTATTTTAATATTTTGGAAATGGAATAGCTTGGCACTCCGTAAACGCTCTGAGCACAGCTTCTGCAGAGGGTTTAGATCTGGGAATTGTTAAGGTCAATCCAAAATTTTTTTAAGCCAAAACGATCCATAATTTCATTGATTTGATGTAGAGGTCCACATTTCTAGCCATACACTATAGAAGATTGAAAAGTTTTTTGACGATGTTTCAAACTAAGCATTCTTTACTGTTTTGTGTGCCCGAGCTAGCTTCCATCGCTTTCCAAGCCAAAGGTCCCTAACAATAGATGTTGAGGAGCAAAAGGGATCCTGAGTAATCGTATTAACTATCTTTTGACCTGTTCTATGATCGCGTTTAATGGTTAATTGCATAAAAATGCACAAAAAAATGCATAGAAATGCACAAAAATCAACTGAAAAACGAGCCACCACAAAAAATTGCATATGTTTTGCACAGCTACATTGGTCGAGATCTATCCAGATAATATAAAGAGACAGTGTTTGGACCTTACACCAATCGGAGTAGATCTACTCCGCCTTTAAAAAGGAAAAAAAATTCTACTCCGGCACTCCGCTTTGCTTAAATTCTACTCCAATTTTTTCACACAGAAAAATTCTTTAACTTAATAATGGAATAGCAGCAGGCAGCACTGAGCATTTGGAAAAATTGTTTAAAAAAAACCTTAAATGGCTAAATCTAAACTGAAGACAAGTTTTTTTTGTATTTTTCTAGTCTTGTCGTTCTCATTATTTTGTTCTGTGTGTGTTTTTAATCTAGTGTGTTTCATTCTGTTTTGTTGTTGTTCAAAATAAATTGTTTTAAAAACTAAATTTTTTTTGCGTCTACAAATCTACTCCGCTACTCTTGGTTTTGCTCCGTTTTTTTTTTTTTTCATCTACTCCGAAATTTTATTTTTGGGGTCCGAACCCTGTAAAGAGATATTCGTCTTTCCAGCCCCTTTTCCAGTGTTTTACCATGGGCCGCCCATATTTGAAATTTGAAGATGAGGTGAAAAGTTAGTAGATTTCTGGAGGAAGCTAGTAGATAGTAAAAGGCTTTAAAGCTAGTAAATTTGCTGGCTTTGTAGTAGAAGTGGCAGCGCTGATGTGGATGGGAAATATAGGACGCACTCTATCCCAAAAGAAATCTAAGTTTCTTTTGATTCTGAGTAGGAACCACTTTTAAATCTTAATCGGCATTCTAAGTGACCACAGCCGATTAAACGGCAACTCCACAAACTTAACCTCTTACCGGAACACCGGATGAAAGCCCTTTGCACATTGTCACAGAATGTCCCGCTCTCGTTCATGTGACAAATTAAGTCCTAGGCAGTGAACTCATCTCGCTGACAGTCTCTGGAGCAAACTCCTCTACAAACATTCAAGTTAGCACAATAGGCTTCTATGTGAGATTCCACTAATAATAATAATAATAATAACATTCATCCACTAATAATAATAACATTAACAATTCAATAAGGTTTTCAGCATTAAATTCATTTTGTACATACATCTGTATTTACGTGTTATGGCAATTGGAAAATAACGCCAAACAAAAATTTAATATTACTCGTATACATAATTTTGTTTTCCGCGCATGTGACATTCGATACTGTCCAAAACGGGCGTAATCTGTTTTATTTGATTCATGGGCTCTGTAGCTATTACACGACTTAATAATACATCATCATCATCATCTTCCAATAGCCCGCTTATCCACTATGAGGGTCGCGAGTTTAGGGAGCTTAAGTGGACTCTCCACATTTGCCGATCTTCCGCCATCGACTCTAACTCATCAGGGACTATCCCCATACGGGTAGAGGTGAGATTTCAGACTTGGTCCAGCCATATCATCCTAGACCTACCCAGGGGACGCCTTCCCGATGGCACGGATTCCATGGCACGTCTTGGAAACCGAGTTGGGGACCTGCGTTTGACGTGCTCAAACCATCGAAGTATGGACCTCTCCGCTCCATGAAGTAGCTGCTCGACATTAAGTGCCTCGCGTACTCTGGCGTTCCTAACCCGATCTCAGCGAGTCACCCCAGCAATACAACGAAGAAATCTCACTTCGGCAGCTTGTATCCGCGATATCAGTCTTTCAGGCATTACCCAAACCTCATGACCATAGGTGAGGGTCGGAACAAACACTGAATTAAAGACCGACAACTTAGCTTCGATGCCAAGTTCGGCCCTCCTGATAACAGATTGACCAAGCTGTCTAAAAATTGCTTCAGCTTGACCAATCCTACAGGATAATTCAGTATTGCTCCTACCATCACTCGTGAATAGGACCCCGAGATACTTAAACTTCTCCACCTGTTTCAATGGAACTCCACTAACATGCAGAGTGCATTGAACAGGTGTTCTGGAAATTACCATTATCTCTGATTTGTTTACGTTTACCTTCATCCCAGCTTCAATACAGACGACGAGGAACCTATCTAGTGCGGGCTGATGTTCGGTCTGGGTGGACGTAAGGATGACCAAGTCATCAGCAAAAAGCAGATGACTTATCCTTAAGTCTTCCAATTCGAACCCTTCCTCTCCACGGCTGCGCTGTAACATCCAATCCATATACACTATGAAAAAGAGAGGTGACAGAACGCACTCCTGGTGAAGTCGAACGCCCACAGTGAAAGGTGTCGACTTAACGCCGTTCACCCGAACACAGCTCTTACAGTAAGTGTACAGAGATTAAATGGCCCTCAGAAGAGAACCGTCAATCCCGTACTCCTGCAATACACTCCAGAGTTTACCTCGAGGGACCGGATCATATGCTTTCTCCAAATCCACAAAACAACTGTAGATAAGTTGGCATACTCCCAGGCCTTCTCAAGTACCATTCTGAAAGTGAACAGCTGGTCGGTTGTGCTTCTACCTGGACGAAAGCCACACTCCTCATCGTCCAACCTGGGCTCTGGAACGCGTTTCTAGCACCTTTATAAAGATTTTTTCGGGGAGACTTAGAATAGATATACCCCTATAATTGGAGCAATCCATCTTATCCCCTTTTTTAAAAAGAGGAACAATCACCCCAGTTAGCCAATCGTTAGGTGTTTCACCGCATTCCCAGGCCACTTTAATGACGCGAGAGAGCCATTCCACTTCCTCTTTACCCAATGCCTTTAGCATTTGTGGTCACCTCCTCTACGGTGGGTCTATTCTCCCGCCCTACTCAGACCCATGAGTCTGCCATCCTCAGTGCCCTGTTCGGGATTGAGCAGCTCCGGAAAGTGCTCGCCCCATCTGCGCAAGATGTCCTTCTCATCAGAAAGAAGTACACCATCTTTGGATTTGACTCCTTCGATGATATTAAACTTCCTTCCTCTGAGACGGCGTATGGTCTGCCAGAACACCTTGTTTGCAGATCTGTGATTACGGTCCAATTTCTCACAGAACTCCTTCCTGCTCCTTAGCTGCTTTAACAGCCAGCTTGCTCCAGAGAAGCTGAATCCCCCAAGTGTATCCACACCTTGAAGGCTTTCTTTTTCTCTCTGAGGGCTTCTTCAACTCCGAGTGTTTTAAACCACGCAGTTCTTTTCCCACCACCAGCCGCCACACCGAGCCGCTTCACTCCGCAAACATCTCCTGCAGAGGCAATGACTGATGTTGTAAACAACCGCCATTCTTCCTCTACATTTGTCGGAACAGGTGTAATTTGTTCAAACCTTTCGGATTACTGTCGTGCAAATTATTCAGTTGACAGTTCAGCCCCTCTCAAAACACGAAAATCACAAACCATCCTTTTAACACACGATGGTACCACGAAGAAGTCTATCAGCGATTTCTGCTGAAGACTCTGACAGTACCATGTGTATTTATGTATGTTTTTGTGCGGCAAGATCTTTATAATGAACATGCCATTTGCACAGTAAAAGTCCAACAACTTCTCTCCGTTCGCATTCTGATCCGGGTTACCGTTCCTCCCCATGTCATTACGTCCACACCCACGTGAGCATTGAAGTCTCCCATTAGGACCTAGGAATCCATATCTGCAACCTAATAATACTTTTGTTTTTAAACGAACCGCTACGGCGGACTTCATCTGTACGAAATCCGTGGGAAAATTAATCTACAAGCTTTTCCTTTCTTGATTTCTCGCATCACATTTGCCGTCAGCTAGAATTAAGTTCTTTTTCCAGTAGGAAGTATTTGCTATGACAAAGTTTATGGATTCATAACACTGGTCTCGAAAAAATGGTGATTTTCATGCGATTTAAGAAAAAAATTAAATTCCATTTATATCAATTTCATTATATTTTTGTATACCATATTTAAAGAAGATAACATTTCAACATATAAACTTATAAATTTATCAATAGTATCAACAGCATAGTCTTGTAAATGTACAGCATATTGCATATTAAAGGAAAATGTTTTGCAAACATTTTGCACAGTATCAACACTGGCAAGAGGCTTAAGCCACTTAAATGCATTTACATATATAGGTTTCATCAAAATTTGTTACTTAATACTAAATTAATTTTAGGTACATACATATCTCTAAGAAAATTGAAGAAAGTTTTACTAATCGCATAGTTCCATACACCATACAAACATATGTATAAACATGTAAGCAGGTATGTACATATTAATTTATTTTTTTGGGAGAAGTCAATATGGTATTACTGGGTTGGGCTAAAAACAATGGTTCAGTAGGAGAATGTAATAAGGATAAGCTGGGAATTGTGGGTCACTTTGACCCGCAGCAACAGGAACCGCTGTGAATCTCGTGGGGAATAGAATTAACGTTTGCTTCATTTATATTGGTAGGTAGGTAGGTCAACTAATAACAACCCACAATATAAAATTATCATAATTTAAAGGTATATTTGTACTATTGTTTCTTTTCTCCAAACATAAAGTTTAAAAAAAAAATCTGCATCTTTGTAAGGATTTTTGCGATTGAGTATTAGAAAACGAAGGCTTTTGATGGAAATTATGCCGTGGATACATGGTTTTTTGGAAGTTGCTCTACATTTATACATAGATACTTCTTTTGATAGATTTTAAGTCGACTTAAAGAAGAAAGAAACATCAAGTTCTAACATATATGTATGTATACAGAGTTCATATATCTACAGTCTTTCGACATAGAATAAGAAAACAGGATAAAATAGAAACAATTTTTTTTCATGCATGTATAATTAATAGTAAAGACCAATCAGTACTAATTTTATTTTTGAAATTTATGAATCTTTCTATGTATACTGTGTTAAATATTGTTAATCCCTGTACCTTTATTGTATTTAATTGCATTGCTTGATTTGGAAGAAACCTTTTAGTATATACATACATTTAGTTTGTTTTTAATAAAACTATAAATAAAGAAATTATTAAGAATTTTGCTGATCAAATCGACAGCTATACAATTTTTTTTGTTGTACAAAAAAATGCTACAATTGCTTAGCAACTAATTCAAAGTTAAGTTACGTGAATTATTAGCTTGGATCTTGATTTGATCATTACCAAACTAACCTTTTGCAATTTAAGCAATACATTTTTGAAGAATCCGACTTTAATGAATTTATAACTCTAATTGAAATGAAAACAACCACATGGAACAATTTTCCTTGAGTATGAAGAAATTCTTACAAAAAAGCACGCAGATCTACTAAAATTAAAATAGATGTACATATGTACATACATACATACATATGCATATGTAAACAAACTGTTGTGCAATGTATGATGAACTGTTCAGGAAAGCACTTATGAACTTCATTTTTGGTATGAATCTATTTTATATGCCTATGTTTTAAATATTTATTTATTTATTATATTTTTTACACGTGTAGACAATCTTATGTAAAATGTTTTTCTTATATAATTATTTATTTATATTTAACGATATGCATATACATATATAAGTATAAGTTTAAACAAGAGCTTGTATAAATATTAAGTTCATAGGCACAATAGTTATGAAGGAATATTGCATTGAATTAACACCAGTAAAGCAAATGAATTAATAATTTCTGAAGGCAATGAATTCATGTTCCATTTTTATTTTTATCTGAAGGAGATTAATTCCTGTCGGTTTCTAAAAATTCTAATGTACTATCCCATTTTTTGCAGGTAATAGAAATTAAGCACTAGTGCGAATATCGATGATGAAGAAAATACCAAACTTTTTTTCATGGAAATAAAAGCGTTAACTCATAATTTGTCGATAACTGAATTCGTTCTCGACTTTATTTGTGGGAACATAACAGGAAAGATTCGAGGTCAGTACAAACAAGTGTTACAAGCATTAAGTACGAACATTTCACTTCCCGCAAATACTTAAAACCTAATGTAAGAATTAAGAATGTCAGAGGTACTGAGGTGTGCAAGCATTTATTTAGCTCTAAAAGTAAATTTAGTTTGTTTTATTATAGAAGTACATACAAAAATCGTAATATGTAATAGAAAAATATTTTGAAAATAGTTTTAAAGCTGTAGCCAGACTCCTGCCAATAACTACTTTAATCGTTTGACGTTTGGAACAGCCTCATTGATCAAAGCTTTCCGAACGGTTCGAAATATTGTAGCTTCATTACATATACATACAAATATGTAGATTCGCTTTTTCGTGGAAGGCGTCTTTTAACCTTATAAAGATGAAGGCTATCAAGAAACGGAAGAATTATGTGAAGAGGAAAGACATATTCTGCCGGTAACGGTGAAAGAAATTGCCAAAGAAATAAAGCAAGGCATTAATACAAAAAAAAAAGGCTCGGGATTTGATGTGATAATAAGGGAGTTCCTAAAAAAAACTAGCGAAGATTATAAATGCTGCATTCAGGATAACACTTGTTCCTAGCATGTGAAAGTCGCGGAGATAATAATGATATCGAAACCAAGCAAAGCACCTAGTAAAGGCACCTACTATCGCCCCATATCAATACTGCCTATGTTGTCAAAGCTATTTGTAAATATGTTAATTAAACGTCTGCATAAAATAATCAAAGAAATATCTCTAATTCCAATTAGGATTTAGAAATAAGCACTCCACGATTGATTTGGTGCATAGAATAACTGATGAAATCGAAAAAGCATTTGGAGAAAAACAGGTATGCTCTACTGCGTATATATTTCTCGGTGTAGCATAGCGATCGATAAAGTATGGCATAAAGGACTGATTCATAAATTGCAAAAGCATCCGCCTAGGCTATACTCAGAGATTCTAGAGTCTTATATATTACAGCGGCTTTTTTTTTTTTAAATAAACAAGGAGATGATTACTCCACACTGAGAGTACCACAAGGTAGTGTGCTAGGGCCTTTTTTATACTTTCTGTTTACTAGCGATCTGCCAGATAGTGATGAAATAACCGTGGCAACATTTGCAGATGATACTTCTGTCTGTTCTTTGGGCATGCATATGCAAAACAAATTTACAAAAAATACAAACATTCCAAAGTAAAGTTATATGGAACACAGTAAATGTACCATAAACGCCGATCTACATAGAGATGATTGAAGATGAAGTCAAAAAGTTGCCAATTGACATAGACTTAGGCTTTCCAACCACGTCAACGTAGAAATGACAGAACTGTTAAATACTGACAATCTGACTAGGAGATTAAGAAGAGTAAAACCTTTCGAGCTAGCTAGTTAGCCCAAAAAAATAAAAATAAATAAATAAATAAAAATGAAACAGTAGTTAAGGTACCTGACCACCTTATAAATTTCAAAAAAATTAATTTTTTGTTTTTTGCATTTTCTTAATTCTTATACTTTTAAAAATTACCTCCAAACATTTTTTTTCCAAAATTCGAATTCTAACAGTGTGAAATAAGTGAAAGTGCTACTCTCAGTTCTTGGTCGAGTAGTAGCGAATAAAAACTTTAAACGCGTATTTCTCGAAACTACTTTTTTCAAATGCCGGACAGATTATCTCCGAAACTACTCGACCGATTTCAATGAATTTGGACTTGTTTTGTTCGTTGAGATGTTTTGTATGCCAACTTACCACATTTTGCAAAAAAAAAATTAATTATAACATTTTTCTTATACCAAAGAATAGTGAAAAACATGGGTATTGTTTCAACTTTTTTTTTCAAACATCCGCCATTTTGCTTTTTTTTTGAGATTTTTGGCAAATTGTAGTAAATTGTCACGTAAGGGACCTTTCTTTTGAAGATGACGTTTTTTGTTTTTGTTTCAGATTTACCAATCCTGAGATAAACTGTCCGCCATGGGACACCATTTTTGGCCTCCTAAGGTGGTCAGGTACCTTAACCGTCCACAGATGAATAACATACTTAAATAATCTATTTAATATATACATAAATATAATATGTACATATATGAAAGACAAAATAAAATTTGAGTTTTTCCATAAAGAACGGCTTTCAGCCCGGGCTATTCCTAAGAGAATTGGATGCAGCCATGTGACAGTTTCAAAATTGCTAAAAAAAATTGAAGTGTATGGAACTTCTGCCAGGAAAACTGGCACCGGTAACGCTAAGAAGACGACCGAAAGGGAAGACCTAATTTTTAAAACAATGTCTTGCGCTAATCGAAGAAAATCAGCAAAACAAGTGAATTCGGAGTTTTTTGAAGAAACACATACAAAAATTAGCAACCGTACGGTCAGCAGAAGGCTAGATTCATTCGGATTGGTAGCTAGGAGACCACGAAAAAAACCATCTTTGACCTCGAAAATGAAAGCTGCAAGGTTGCAATTTGCTAAAGCTCATCAAAACTGGACCGAACATGATTAGAAGACTGTTATCTTCACTGATGAGAGGATATGTAACCTCAATTCATTTGACGGTATCCAGTACGTACGGCGGATGCGCCGAGAAGATTAAAAAAAAAAGGGTGCGTTTTAATGAGGAATAAGTTTCCCCTAAGTTGTATGATATGGGGCTGCATTTCGTACTTCGGTCAATGCGACTTAGTGTTTTGCACCGGTTCAATGAACGGAAACAGCTATATCGATGTCATAAGGGACCATCTAGTGCCTTACATAGATGCCCTGTTTCCATTCACTATTGATCCTATCTTTCAGGATGATCCTGCGCCATGCCATCGGGCAAAAAAAGTAAGGTCCTTCATTATAAAAATCGATTGAGCATCAGAAATGAAATGGTGTAACTTATCCATTATTTTGTATTTTATGTGCCTCTAGGTGAAGAATTTTGTGGCAAGCATCGGTTTAAAAACACTAGATTGGCCTGGAAACAGTCCCGATTTGAACACGATCGAGAATTGCTGGGCTCTTTTAAAGGCTAAAATCGTATCCAGGAACCCAAAGAGATAAGGAGAATTTAAAACTGCAATTCAGGAACCCTGGAAAAATGACATAACAAGCGAATACTGTCAAAATCTAGTGACTTCTATGCCACGGAGAATTCAAGCTGTAATTAAGGCCCGCGGTGGTCACACAAAGTTCTAATCAACTTCTTATCCTCCAATTATGTACTTCTGATTTAAAATTTTAAATAAAAATAATAATTGCTTTGCCGGATTTCAATCAAATTAGTTTATAATGTTTATCTGCTAAGTTCACTTTTTGTATTACACTAACACATTATTGTATTGCACTAAAACTATGATAGTAAAAACTTCCCAGATAAAAAATTTTTAGGACAAAATTAACCATCAACGATTGCTCAAAGCATTTGCTGATAGTTTTACTCTCTAAATATTTTAAATCATAGCTGTAGTGATAATTTCCTAAAAATTCGCAAGTGGTAACTTTTATTTGTCCATTACGGTATATTCACAAATTTTTTTTTTTAAGAAATATTTAAAAGCTAAACAGTTTAAATAGCTGGTCGTGGTACGGGGGTAGGAGTTTTCTCCAACGCAGCTGATTTAGCCATTACCATACGATTGCCGGATCACTGTAGTGTGTTTCAAGCGGAAGTCACGGCAGTGTGCGGAGCTGCGGCTTGGCTTACAATTAACGCGATAGATTTTAGCGTTACTGTACTATACATATGTAGATAGTCAGGCAGCTATTAAAGCCTTAGAATCGCCGACAACATGATTAAGGTTGGTAATGCCGCAGATCTGTTCACGAGATTGGAGACAGGTGCGACGTAACCCTGTGCTGGGTTCCGGGACATAGGGACGTTCCAGGTAACTGCAGAGCGGATGAGCTGGCAAAAAAAGGTGCAGGACGGCATCTCCCCAAAAACCTGGAGGAAACAACTGGTGCCTATCGAATCGATCAAATTGTTCCTTAACATGGATGCCAAGAAACTGGCAAACCACAGGTGGAACAACATCAGCACTTGTCTCTTGTCAAAACAAGTCTGGCCTTACCTGGATGTAAAGAAGACGTAGAGACTTTTATACACAAACTGGAAAAACCTACATAGGTTCTCTAACAGAGGTCCTCATCGGACACTGCTTGATAGGCAGACATGCACTCAGACTGGGGGTCCCTTCCAATAATGTCTGTAGAAGCTGCAGAGACGAGGAGGAGGAAGTAACTACAACCCACCCACTGTGTACATGTCCTGCTCTTGCGACGCTAAGTAGGAAAACCCTCAGGGATTACTTCTACGATGATCTTAACGATCTAGCCGAATTCGACATCCAGAAGATAAGAAACTTCACCTCTGAGACGAAATGGTTCAACTCCTGTGTCACATACTCTGGTTCGTGGTATTACAATGGGCCGACCTGGACTCAGTGTCACTTAACCTAACCTAACCTAAATAGGTGGTCTATAGAAAAATCATCCCTGTATGCTGGATATGATATCTCGGAAAAAATTTAATCTTTTCTTTGTAGCTATAATTAATTAAGTTGTAATAATAATAGCATTTGAAGTTATCGTTAAGCGTGGCTCTTTTTTCTTTGATCACTTTTTTAGAGAACGGAGGCGCTCAAAACGTTTTTCAATGTTTAAAAAAATTGCAAATTTCGAAATAATTATAAATAGCTACGTTAAGTGTACTGATAGTCACTGTAATGATAAACAATTCTGTAAAAAAAAACTTCAAGATCGGAACATAAGTATTCGAGCTCGAGAAAAACGTGATTGAAAGTTTAAGCAGTATTTCTATATCTGCTACTTTTTTTCATTAAAACAGTTGCAACTTCAGCAATTTCAAATATTTTAACTTAATAACTTAATTTTTTTTTAATGTTTGTATGAAAATTTAAAAAAAAAAAATTTATTGTTAGGATGTATTTCACTTAGTGATACATATACAAAAACATACATATGTATGCATGCATGTATGTACGATCATGTATGAATACTTTTTTCTGAAACTATGTAATTAGAATTTAGTTAAAGCTAAATACAATAAATAATGTTGTAAGGTAAGGAATTGTATATGCTTTACCAAGTTGGTATTTAAATATAATTTAATGCTAAATTGAGAGAGTACTTATGAACAAAAAATAAATAAATATCTACATAAATAAAAATAAACAACTTTTAGTCTAAGCACACACAGCAAGAGCTCCTATTATTATTTGTAAATTGAACGACAGCTCTCCAGGGTTTCTGCTTAGTAAGAAAATATGTATTCCCTCCATAACAAAGTTCGCATTTATCAGGTGAACAATTATGTTTTGAGTGTGATGTATACACAATCAGATATTGGATGAAGCGTATCGTTGTCCACCAATGTGTCACCTACCAAATTGATATAATTCTCTTTTATGTTATATCGATTTTTTACATTCACTGTCGGAAATTGGAATGATTCGCAAAGATAATGCTGTTACGAGATGAAAATAGATTGAATCACTGCAAGAACAAAGTGTACCTATGTACGTGTATTTTGATAATACAATTTTCTGGGTGTAACAGATTACGAAAAATGAAATTTTGCTGTATTGACTTTGATTTTTTTTTATTAATGATTTAAGCTATGTTATTTAATTGTGTAAAAAATAAAAAAATTCTTTTATTTTGTGGGACGTTTTCTCAGATGTAAGGCTTGATTATTACAAAAAAGGTATGTTACGTTTACCGTAAATGTTTAGGCACACGCATTGTTTTCTCTTTACTCTATTATATGTTGATTTTCATAGCACTTAGGAACGGCGTATATTTCAGTTCAATTGTCTTAGATAAGTTTTAGCCTACATAGAATTTACTTATTTAACATCTATTAACAATTCTGTGAAAATATTTTGATTTTTTTTTTTATTTTTTTAGTAGAAAATATAGAATATGTACTAATGATTTAACACTATTGCTTTAGTCTACGCTTTAAAATCAACATCTTTTTTTTTATGAATACATATACATGTACTTACATCGATCAACGAAAATATCTAGGGAGAAGTTACTAACAAATATTTAACACTTAACACTTAACTAAGGTAGAATTAGTTAATTTTTTTTTGTTTCAAAGATGAAACTTCAGTAGAGGTAATGGGATGATGCCTGGGCTCTGTATTGCTTCGGTGTGGCTTTAATGAGTTTCGGATTAAAAGGACCAAGAGCTGCTTCGTTCGTTGATGATGCTGGTGGTGGTGCAGCGGGTGACCGAAAGCGGGACCTTAAGAACTTTTGCACTGATCTTAGGCGAATTATTGGCGCACAGGGAGATTGTCGAAGTGTGTTATGATTTAGAGCCCAGTAAATGATGGGACTGACAGCGGAGTGAAAATAACCTATAGAAATAGATGAGCATAAATAAAGGTTATTGGTTATACATATTTTTAAGCTTTAAATATGTATGTATATAATATGTATTTAGAGGTTAGCCTGTATTAAAGAGTCATGTACAGTAAAAATTTTAAAAAATTGTTTTTTTTTTGTTTTTGAATAGTATTATCTTTTGAGAATATTCTCTGAAAATATTAAGTTAATAAAAAAAACAATTGAAGACTAAATTCCCCAGCTAGGCAATCTGCAGATTAACGACCAAGTATTGGTAAATGTGCAGAAAATAGGTTCCTTACTTGAATAAATGTTGATGTTAAATGTTTAAAAAAGGGAACTCTTCTCCAATTTCGATAAAATTCTAGTATGTATATTGTTGGACTACACGCCGCGTAGCGGAGCCCTGACCACCTGCATGTGAGGACTATATAAGTCGAAAAGATGTCCTAACTCTTTTGTTTAGCGAGCGTAGCGAGCCTACCCTCCCCAGCGTAGTATTAAACTGACTAACGGGTGATCGCTTGATTGTCATCTGTTTTCCTACAGCACTCTGCAGTATTTTTTCGCACTTGAAACAGTTTAGAATACGTTAATGTGCAGATTAACTAGGTAAAGTGCAGACATATATATTTTAAAGAAAATTTCGCACTTTAACGGATCAAACCAGGTAATTTGCAGATTAACTAGCTAATATGCACATTATTGTCTTTCGCACGTTAATATTTACACATTAACGGCAACCTACCTTTAAACTCGTTTATCTCAAAATCGCATTTTCTGAATCAGTGACCACGATATCTCGAAAACGACTAAACAATTTTTCTATACCATTTTATACGTAAGATAAATTGTTTCTTGAGCCAAGCAATGTTTTTTTTTTTTGTGGAATACGAGTACTATTAAGCTACGATCTGACGACTTGCAAATGTGCGCAAATTTTGCTTAAAAATGTGTCCCAAACGTCCGCCGACCGTGTGATCAGGAAATTTTTGTCTGCAAATGATTTCACATACCCTTTTGGGACCATTTGCACACATTTGCAGAGTTTTGGACATTTGCCCACACGCATTGAGGACTTTTGACATTTGCAGATGTTGCTTTGAAGAAACATGTGCCATGGCAAAAACAAAAATATCTCGAATGTTTGCGATGCTTCGACGGCAGTTCGCTTTTATCGTCCTCTTCACTTTGATCGTCCTCATCGATTTCATCGTCCTCTTTGCTGCTGCTCTCAAACACATTCGCAGTTCATTGTACTGCGAGGGTATCTCGAGTTGTTTCATCCCCCCAAATAATTAAAAGTGACGTTTTTGAAAATAGGTCTGCAAATATGCTATTTGCATGTGCCGGCAAATTGTGTGATCGGGTAACAAGTGGTCTGAACAAATTTGCAAACATTTGCGCACATCCAAAAATTTGCGGTTTTGCGACAAACTCCGCAAATCGTGTAAACGGAATTCAAATGACATCACATTTGCGGATGATTTGCAAACATTTGCGTATGTACAAATTTTGCGCACATTTGCAATTTGTCCGATCGTAGCTTTAGATACACTATTAAAAATATCATTTACGATGTTTTGAAAATAATGGGTAAGCAAACCATATGGAGCTGTGAATTAAAGTTTAATAAAAGAAACTTACCAAGTAACAAGTTGAAGTAACATAATGATTCTGAACAATAGTGTTCATGTCCGAAATTCATATAAAGAACACAAAAAACATGTGGCGTCCAACACCCAATGAATATAAGCGAAGATGCAATAAGCATATTAGCAAGCCTCCTTCTTGATCGCAATGTCGAAGTTTGTGGCAACGGAATTCCAGGTGTAGCTGGATACTGTGCACTCTGGTTAGAACTTATTTTTTGTCTTTGCTGTTGAGCCCGAACTTCGCGCATGGCCCTGAAAAATTCACTAAATGTTCAATACATATTTTCTTAAATATTATTTTATTTTTATTACCTAGGAGATATTGGGTTGGAGGATTTTATTATATGGGGTCTACTGCAGCCAGCTCTGTTCATAATATTAAGTTGAATATCTTCTTCTGAGCTATCGTCGTTGTTACATCCTTTTTGTGCATTTGTTATCCCTGTAACTATAATTACATGCGTTGGACGACGTAAAATGGGCATGGGTAGTGGCAGCTCGCCATGAGCGGCACGTGCTGTTAGGGAAAGGGCGCACAATTTTCGCCTTACCCCACAGTGGTTAAGGAGAACCCCAAGTCCCGGAAGAAGGAACACTATTATTGTGTGTATGGCTATAAATAAAATGAGACCACCATCGGACCTGAAATCAGCTTGACAACTTTTAAAGATGTTATTTTGTAATGAGTGTCCTGTCTCATTATGAGGTAACATTATTGTAGATGTGTGATATGCGTACCAAAATGGTATGCACACTACCGCTGCAGCTGCCCATGAAAATATCGCGAGCGAAGTGTGCAAATATCTTCGTTGTCTTAATTGAGCTAATCGTGGATGTTTTACAGTAGCGTATCGATCCATTGATAGCAATAAGAACGATATTGTGCTCGCTGCAACGGGCATTGCCTGTAAATCATTAAACATGTATTTAAAGGAAAAAAAATATTAGAAAATGTATTTATTACAATATATTAAAATGAACGTATGAATTTCTATAAAAGCAAAAATAAATAAATGTAAAATTGGTTCGCACAAATTGACCTACAATTTATTGCCGATTCTAAACGGCGACCGGAGAACTTTCTTCATAACAAATAGAATTCTCGGAAGTTTGTTATTTACCGACGAGAGGTGGTGTCGCGAAAAATGTATTGCGGATATCACTGGGACTCGAACCTACACAGCTCCCACAGCAGTCCAACATACTAACTGCTGAGCCACGATGACATCTTTTAAAGTGGTTCATTTAAATACCAACAAGGGTCTCATTCGGTACTGTGGATATGAAAGGACTGTGGAACTGAAAGACAGTAAGCATACTTTTGCCGCATTCTTAGGCGTAGAATGGCAATCAAATTGGTATAAAAGAGTTTTGTAAAACTTAGCAATTGAGTTTTGGGTACCCTTGAGCAAACTCTACTTAATGTTTTCGTCTTGAAGGAATGAATGAAGGGGTGATGTGAAGCTGATCGCAACATTACACACCTTGTACTTTTCACAAATTAAGCAAAGACTCCGCAGTTACAAACATTATCTGTGAGCTTTAATAAATAAATAGCTGGCGCGACAGCTCGGGATGAACCAAGGCCTAGCTTCTCGCAACCATTCATGTTGTGCGTGTTTGTCTTGTTGGCACGAATGGAAGGGACCTACAATTTATTGCCGACTCCGAACGGCGAATTGAGAAGCTCTTTCATGACAGATTATACTCCCGGAGGCTTGTCATTCCACGACGAGAGGTGGTGCCTTGAACCCACGCTTAAACTCACGCCGCTCGGTCAGCAGTCCAACGCACTAATCACTGACCCACGGCGACCATCTGTGAGCTTTAAATATGTAAAATATCATCTTGGCAAAAGATTAATCTAAAGACTTAACGTCAATGAAAGCGGCTGCTTTCTCCTATTACAAGGCATGGGAAAAAGGAATGACCTCATTTATCATTTACTAGCTGATACCTGCGACTACGTTCGCGTGGAAAGACGTCACATTATATCTTATGTCCTTTTCCGGGTTTGAAGGTATTGATGAGTAATTATAGCCTTTCAATTCCTCACATTAACTTTGCGAGACTTCCCTGTAAACAACATTCCTGGTTTTTCTTTCTAGCTTGAGGATGGCCAGGCTGTCAGGTCGATTAACTCTGAGCCCGCTAAGGGACAAAAAGTCATTCCGCAAATCCACACCATCCACTTCTTCAGCAGAAAATTATTTGTGCTGTTGGTTGAGTTGTGTATTTGAGTGAAAATGGCTCTTTTCCTCATCCATGAAACGCAATGCCCTCCAGCACGATGAACAATTAGGTACATTACATATTTTCTGTCAGAAAAACCAATCAGATCTTCCATAACTTCGCATGGGTTACTCGGTACATTTGTTCTTTCCTCCTCTTTCCATCACCAATATCAAGAAATACTTCCCTCAAGTCACGGCAAAGATGTTAACTTCGACATTAGGCTATGAGATCGACGACTTGAGACAGGCCTTCACCTTATTTGTTGTGCCCCCCGTAGCACAACAGGCTTGGTCTGTCTGAAGCCACCACCCAAAAGCACTGTCGGAGCATCCTATTTCGATACTCAATACCTTTCTATGAGCCATGGTACATTCATCCCACACTATAACTTTGGCTTCTCGAAGCACCTGAGCCAAGTCACTTTCCTTAGAGATGTTACAAAGTGTAGATTCTAAGTCTACACTTAGAGATGCTTTGAGAAGGTAGAGTGACCCGTCATGCCTTCTTTAACCAAGGTATCTGCAGTACCTGAGAAAGCAATGGCAACGGCAATGCCGCATTACTATAAATGGCCAAACTTAAACGCCCTGTATTTTGGCCCACCGTTATAATTTTGGAAAAGGGTAAAACACGTATTTATTTATTTCTGTTCTAGAATATCCTCACCAAATTTAAACTCCAAAATCCAATTTAAATTTTTTTTTCATACAAACTTCAACACCCTGTAGAAGATGAATTTCGAAATGTCCTCCTTATACACATCATAAAAGGAACCTCTGTGCAAAATTTGGGCTTTCTAGGTCCAAGGATTCCGGCTGGGCGTTGTTGAGTCAGTGAGTGAGTCAGGACTATATAAAAAATATTGAGATCAGGAATAGAAATTTTTACGGATGCGAACAACGGAAGGAGCCTGCCTGCAAATAAAAACCTGACACATAGAAAGACTGAAAATTCTTATTCATTTTCCTCTTCAACCAAGCAAGAGTGATCTGTGTAGAGCCGCTTTTATAACCCATCTCGGAGTCTAACTATAGAACAACAAGATACAGGGTGTTTTTTTTTTTGACTGCGGCAGATTTGAAATTGGCGCCATTTCCTACAGAGATGGTTTTATTATGTGAAAGTCGGCAGTAGTATCCAGTTATCAATGCCATTTCATTATGAAGAGTGTGACGCCACAACGACGTGTTTTAGTGCAAAAATTTATTAAATTGAATTTGACCCTGAATTTTTTCAAAAATAAATTATTATCTAACGAGTCGCATTTTAAATTGAGTGGAGTTGTAAACAAACATAATAGCTGGATACGGGATGCGGAAAACTCACGAGCAATTCATGAACGACCTCTTCATCCCCGTAGAGTGTGTTATGTGCGATTTGGGATGGTGGGATAATTGGATAATTTTTTTAGAAAGTGACAATGGCGAATCTGTTACTATTATTGGCGATGTTACAAGATTTTTGTTTGCCTGAAGCTGCTCGGCTTCTTCTATTAGAAACATGTAGCTTCAATAAGACGGTGCCACATATATTATACATACACAATGGAAATTGTGAAACAGCATTTCCAGGCAGGATCATGTCGAAATTTGGTGAAATCAATTGGCCGCCGCGTTCAAAAGATTTAACAGCTCCCGGCTTCTTTCTCTGGGACTACTTGAAGGACCGAATGTACGCTACCAAATCAACAAAATTGTAACAGTTGAAAGACAATAAATGTAACGCATTTGCAGATATTCCGAATGACATGCTGCAAAATGAGATTTAAAGGACACGCGATTCTGACAGTTCTAGAGGTGGTCACTTGGCCCACATTACTTTCCATCATTAATGGCATGGAATACATAGTACATTCAGGACAAAACTCAAAGATTTATGTGTTTATTTTTAAACGATTCCAACTTCAAATCAGCCGCAGGTAGGTATATTTATAATTATTGAATAAAATTAATTAAAGTCTTTAAAATCTACTTACGTACCTGTACATAATGGATAGCTTTGCAGGCGACTGTCGGAACTGATGATACTGCTGCATTCATCACCATATCAATTACTGTGGATGGTGCTGAAATTCCACTCACAAACAAGTCTGCTAAGCATAATGCCAGCAGAAGTGGATTTCTCAATCGTACAGATGATGCAGAACATAATGTTATAACTAAGGATGCATTTCCTATGACACCGGCAAAAACGACGAATCCATAAGAGACTATCATGAGTAGTATGAAACCAGACTGCATTCTTGCTTCAGCCAATACGTCAAATGGCATGAACTCCGTATCATTGTTAATACCTTCGATAAGTCTTAAATGACTCAGACTAGGCTTTGATTGTAAATTTGAAGACTAAATGATACGCTATAATGAAAAGAAGTAAGTAAACATCAATTAACAATTTGAATTTATTGTAATATCGTAACGTATATTATATTATTTTAACACACAAACGATAAACAAATAGTATTATTAGCAGCGGTTTATCAATAGATTATGTACATTAGATCTTTCTTTATAGAAACAGTTGACAGTTTTCTCCGGACATTAAGACGACTTACTTACTAACTTACTTAAGGTGGAGCTACAGTCCGGGGTGGACCTGGGCCTCAAATAACAAGCGCCTCCAGCTAACTGGATCTTTAGCCAGCTGCCCGCAGTTTCGCACGCCAAGTTGGATAAGGTCCCCTTCCACTTGCGTGCGCCACCTGAGTCGCGGTTTTTCCTCTACTGCGCCGTCCCTCGGGTGTAGATTCAAAGATTTTCCGGGTCGGAGCATTGGTGTCCATCCGCTCTACATGCCCCAGACCTTCACTCTTCTGGCTAAGTCGATGTCGTTGTACAGCTCGTACAGTTCGTCGTTGTATCTCGTCCTCCATTCACCGTCTACACGAAGAATTTTCCTCCTGAAATAGACAAGAGCAACCTCATCCGCTTTAGACAGAGTCCATGCCTCTGCGCCATAGAGCAGAACTGGGACGATTAAGGACTTATAAAGGGTCACCTTAGTTGTTCGAGAGAGGGCTTTGCTATTCAATTGCCTTCTTAGCCCAAAGAAACAGCGATTGGCAAGAGTTATTCATTGTTTAATCTCAGCGCCGGTGCCATTGTCTGAATTTATAGCGGAGCCTAGGTAGACAAAGTCCTTAACTACCTCAAAGTTATAGCTGTCTATAGTGACGTTCTGTCCGAGACGTCGGTGTTGGGAGTCCTTTCTTGTTGACAGCATATACTTCGTCTTGCCCTCATTGACCGCTTAACACATCCTTGCCGCCTCCGTCTCGATACTCACAAACGCACCAGTGACATCACGCTGCGTTCTTCCGATTATGGCAATATCGTCGGCGTATGCGAGTAATTGGACGGACTTTTGAAAGATTGTGCCTCTGGTGTTGGCGCGGTAGTTTTGCACAACTCTTTCAAGAACGATGTTGAAGAAGTCGCATGACAGAGCTTCGCCTTGTCTAAATCCTTTTTGAACATCGAAGGTCTTGGTGAGGTCTTGATCGACCTTGATGGAGCAGCGTGCATTCTCCATCTTCATCCTGCACAAAAGGACGAGTTTGGCAGGGATGCCAAAACTAGATATGGCTCTGTATCACTCGTCTCTGTAGATGCTGCCATACGCGTCCTTAAAACTGATGAAAAGGTGGTGAGTATCGGATTGAAGTTCCTGGGTTTTCTCCAAGATCTGCCACAGTGTGATTATTTGGTCGATAGTGGACTTTTCTGGCCTGAAACCACACTGATATGGACCGATCAGGTTGTTGACGAACGGTTTCAGGCGTTCACACAACACGCCAGACAAGATCTTGTAGGCGATGTAAATAAGACTGATGCCTCTCTAGTTGGCGCCGTTTAGAGGGTATTCTTTCTTGAGAATCGGGCAAACAATGCTGAGGTTCTATACATAAGGCATACTTTCCTCCAACTATATTTTAGTGTATGTCATTTACCATGTCTTCGCCTGCCTGCCAGGCCGTCAGCATTAGCCGCTTTGTTGGAGTTAAGCTAAGATACGGCTTTCTTCACTTCGTCCAGGTCGGGTGGACGAAATTGTTGATCTTCGTCGTTGAATGGTTCATTCTGCCTGACAGCGGAATTTGATTCGTCGTCGCCGTTAAACAGTCTGCTGAAGTAGTTCTTCCCTATCATCGGCATCGACTGCGATTCTATTACGATGTTCCCTTGTTCATCCTTGCAGACTTCAGTTCCGGGTTCTGTAGCCATGACAGGTTCTTTTTACCTTTTAGTAAAACTTCTGAACATTATTCCTGCAGTTGCATCTCTCTATTTCCTCGATCGTACGCTTCTCATGCTCTATCTTTTTCCTTCTGAGAAGCCGGTGTTCGTGTCTCCTCTTCTGCCCGTAGAGCAGCTCTGTGCAGCGCCGGTTTGTTTACCTCTTTTTTCGCTGCATGGGTTTTCCCGGCACTCGTCGTCAAGCCAGTGGTTTCATTTCATTGCGATGATCGTGTAAATCCCAGCATGTCAGAGGCGGCATCTCTGATGGCTTTTTGGCAATGTTGCCACTGGTCTTCAATACTTGATGGCATAGGACTTCTGGAGAGATTGAGAGAGACCCGATCAGAAAAGGATCTGGTGATCTCTTGCGATTGCAGCCATCCGATGTCGAACTTCCTCACAGTATTTCCTTGTCTTGGCGGTGTTCGGGATATCCGCAGACGTACTTTGGCTACAACAAGGTAGTGGTCCGAGTCAATGTTGGCCCCTCGGAATGTTCGGACATCCATAATACTGGAGGAGTGCCTTGCGTCATCGTTGCCTTAAGACGACTTAAAAATATTATAGAAAAACAGATAATTCCAGATTTAATATACCTTTCATCGCCAGGAAAACATCCTGCACTTAAAAGAAGATGTGGATTCTAGCATAGACCATTAACCAATTTATATTAAATTCATACCATTAAGACTATTTTCATCTGATTCTCGAAAATGAAACTAGTCGTGTCGGCGGCTAACTAAAAACGCCAAATCAACTTGAATAAAACCAAAGTATACTCAATTGGTTTGCTCAACAGACGTAAAAGAAATGATTGCCAAAAGAAGAAATCTCTAATAGCCAATGGATTAAAACAAAACTTAACAATTTACGAACGATTAAGAAGGTCGATTATGCACACACCCCCTTTAAGGCCCGGACTGGTAAAAATTTAGTGCTTCAAATGGGATCTTATGTCCAGTAGCGATGGAAGTTGATGCTATTTTTAATTTAATTAGCATGCAATTTTCTCACACTGAATATGAAATATCGTTAAAAAGTGGAGGTAGATTTTAGTTTTCATACTTAAATTAAATATTTTCAATCTACACACACAGCCACTGCAACGCTAATTCCCAAATGCAAATTAGAAACTCACAAAACTTTCAAAAACTTTTTATTATAATAAATGTTTATTATATTACGTACATAGGTACATATTATGGCTTTTGTTTTTGTTTTGAAAGAGTCTACTTCCCTCTCTCTCTCTCTCAGAAAAAAGGCTTAGCATTTTATCAAACTTGGCAACTTCTTTTCATATTGCTAGTAAAAAAAATATTTCACCGTGAATTAATTTTGCAAGTGCTAGTTATTTAATCACTAGAAGGGGTGGACTTGGAGTGAAGAAGTGCACATTTTAAAAAGAAATTCAAACAAATCACTTGAAATTAAACTGGTCTCACTCTGTTCAGGGGACTGATTCATTGATGCCGCAAACATTAAAGATTTTCAGAAGCTTAAGGAGCTTATCCCCACAATTAACCATAATGCATATACATTTGATATGACACATGCAAAACTATGTAATTCAAGAGCGATCGAAAAAGATATTCAACAGGAGAACGATGATTAAAGTTGTTCAATCAAAACACATTTGATAGTCCAATTTTAATCATTTAAGGCACCAGACCACGGAAAATTTTTTTGACAGAGATCAATTTGGGATATAAAATTTAGCTTGTACATTATGTCAAATTATCCTTCAGCAAAACTTTGAACGCGTTTTTCTCGTTTTTCAACCTGGTTGACAACATATTTAAGTAAGTATTCATCCGATTTGCATGTACCAAGTCTTAAAATGGTCGAAAATCCAGTCTCTATGGCAACAAGTAGCGATTTTTTTTTATAAAGGGCCCCCTTTCGGCCCCTTTGGGAAAATGGGAAATAAAATTCGCTGGGCCGTAATTTTTTTGTTTTAGATATGGAAATTCCCCTACGTGATGCTATAAACCTATATGTCTAGTTTATAAATAAATTTTTTTGTATTTTTCCCATGAACCGTATGGCTTAATTGCTGTCAACCACTAAACAGCAACTTCGTCGGAATGTCCTTTTGGAAGAGGCGTACACCGCAAACTATTCCTAAGATTCGAGTAAAAAAAATTGTGTAGTGTCTTCTATATGTATATATTGAATATTAGTATCAATAAAAAAAAAAACATTCATCGTTTGCTCGCGCACCGTGGTCTGGTGCCTTAACAAAAAAAAAGTCCTAGCACTTTTGTTTTATATGAAAATGGCCTAAGCCGCATTTATTTCTGTGTTTATTTCTTAAAATAATTTTTGTCTTATGAATTCGCTAGAGATAAAATATTAAAAAAACTTAAATTAAAACTAATCAAAACATGTTTCAGATTTTCATGTTTTTCAAACGCATGTTCTCCAATTGGAAATTGTTTGCATTAGGCCTTCCTGGTGTTAAGCGCCTCATTCGAGAGCACGCTCGAAAGAATGGATAAGGGTAAGAAGGCTCTAAGCGGGCATTGACAAACTGAAGAAGCTACTTAAGTCTCCTTTCGAAGTCGCCAATAAAATATGAATATGTGAAATGCCTAAGCCAAAACAAATTTTTCGTAGTGTTTCTTTTTAGCCCCACCATAAACTTACATTTCTTGCAAGAGTGCAGAGTATATGAATATACTTGCTATCTCGTATGCATAATCGGAAATAATCTCTTATAATGTGTCAAATCAGTCTTTGCTAAATATAAAATTTGTCTAAGTACACTATTTACTAAGGACCTTTATCCTTCAATGAAATACCAATTTCCTATTTCTGGTGCTGTCATATGTAGGTTCATTCAAACATGTAGATTCCCCTGTACCATGACAGAACCTCCTACATATTTGACTATTTGACGGGTGCTTTTTTTAATCTTTTGAAAGAAACTCTTACTTTAATATCTGATTTTAAAAGAGTAGATTATATTCATGGTGTTGGTTGTGATGGTAGCAGTGTCTCAAGTAGTAAGTTTTGTCATTTCTGTTTTGTTGTTTTTTGTCACCGCACCTCCTTTTAACAGACGATAGGTTGGAGGAGCGGTTTGTCGGCTCAATCACTGCGGTTTCATATAGTTGCTTATTGTGCTGTCCCATATGTTTAGAGCCGTTTGTCTGCTCCAGGAAGCTAATCAGCCTCTCTGGGTGGAGCGTGGCAAGCGTCATTGGAGAAACGAGTTCACTGCCTAGGGTCCACTTTCTCGCATGAATTAGGGCGGAACATTCTGTGACGATGTGAAGATAGGTTTAATCGATCTTCAAGCAGGTAGGTCTGCAGGTAAGGTCCAGTGACAGGCCAAGCTTGTGAAGATTGTGAAGTCCGCAGTTGCCGCCTAGGATGCCGGTTAGAATTCTAAGGTAGTTCCTGCTCAGATTTATAAGCAACTTGGATTTCTTTTGCGATACATTGGGAAAGGAGTATTTAGTACATTTCTGTGCTACACTTTCCATTCAAATTGTGTTGAATTTGAGCAGGGATTGGTCCATCATGAAGTTTTAAAAAATGGGTTTGTTTACTTCACACGCTGGTTCAGGACCAGTTAGGCGGGTGGTTGCACCTATCTTGGTCAGTAAGTCCGTTGTTTCAATGCTGGTGCGGCCCTCGTGAGGAGGGATTCAGTGTAGGAAGATCAAGTTGTTTTTTTTTCAGTTCTAGAAGCAATTTGATTGTCTTTAGGACTAGTTTCGATTTTATCGAGCTTTCAGGGAAGCTTAACTGCGAGAGAAGATAAAACTGGTTTTGCCATGGGAATAAGAAAACAAGTTTAAGCTTGTGCACTGATTTATGGCAAATATTTCTGCCCGGAAGATCGATGAGTATGTGCCTAGACTGACCGATGCGTTAGTGCTAGACGACTCTCCGAATATTCCCAGATCCACTGTCCATTTTAGAGTCCTCTGTATATCATACTTGGTCAGGCTCCGAGGGAAGGGGATTGCATTTTTCCCAGTCTTCACTAGGGAGGATGGCTACTGAGAAGTTTCGTTTGAAGCAGTGCCTCGGGAGAATGTCGTCCAACGGCATACTGAACTCGCTGCTTTGGAGCAGGGAGAAAAGCATGCTAAGGTGACCGTCACACACAGGCGGAATTTATCAAAAACATGGCCAAAACTAAAAAAAATTTTTTTTTTAAATTGTTGGTTTTTTTTATGCCTAGTTGTTAACATATTACATGTGGACGTTATCTGAATAATCCCGCTATTTATATTACATGCGTTTGATCAGTTGATGCGTGTAAAGTGGTAGCTGTTATGAAACACGTACAGTGTTGATTTTGGTGTTTGAGAAAAGGTTGATTTGTTTTGTTTTCTTTTAATTTTCTGTGTTAACTTACTAAAATAAATTAATATGGAATCTCTTGCTAGTGGTAATGACAAGAGTTATAGTGTAAAATTTTGTGGTAATTATAAGTTCTACGCAGATTTGAAAGGTGTTCAAAATAGGTCCTTTTGAGACAAAAAAAAAAGTCGTACTTTATTGTTTCATAAAGGAAAAGTTTTGTTTCCCTGTATAGTTCCATAATAAAAATTAGCTCGGAATTTACCTTAATTCCTGCTTATTAAGGAATCACCCTAAACCGTTCCGATATTTTGCGATCTTGCAAGATATCGCCCAGTAAAGCTGAAAATAAAAGGTTGCCTCAACAAGTTTTTTTTGCTTTAGTTTTTTGCTCAAGTTTAATTTTATTTTCAATAAATCAGCTTACTGAATCCTTGAGAAGGATCATCTCAAGAACTTAAAGAAAAAATGTTTTTCTGAGCAGAGCAATTAAAAACTCTACTTACATTGATAACTCAGAGGACACAATAAAACCAAGTTTGCGTCTGAATATAAAAATTAAAATTACAATCACAAAATTTACTAGAAACAAATTTTTTACTTATTTCTGATGATTTTATGCAGTAATTAGTTATTCAAAACAAAAAAATAATTTTGGCCATGTTTTTGGGAAATTTTCACCTGTGTGCGTCAGGGGGATGTTCGGAGATGATGTTGTTTAGGTGGAAGAGCCTGTGCAGGCTGAGTTTTGCCTGACGATAGGTTAGGTCAGATGCTTATTCCCCGACGGCTGTACAGTGATTTTTTAGTATTCCGATCAAGATCTCATCTTTTATGAACCTCATTAGCCTTTTTGCGGCTTTTCAAGTTTTGTCTGGAAAAAAATCGAAAGGAGCGGTAGTCTATCAGATTGATTTATGCCTAAAGGAATCTATAAGATCGGTGTATATATCGTAGGCTACGCGCATATTGATGCGAGAAAGCATGCCCTGAGTAGGAACTACAATATCGATAAGTTTAAAAAAGTTCAGAGATCGGCGTGTTTAGGTGTTACGGGAACATTAAGATCTTATCCTACTGATGCTCTGAGCGTGATTCTAAACCTGATCCTCCCTGAATTCCACATCAAAGACACAGCTACCTGTAGCGCGGTCCGGTTTAGGGAATCTGGGTGCTGGACTGCAAAGCCATCCGATCACAAACAACAACAACTCTAAAATATCTGGTCGGGTCTTCGATCAATTACATGACACTTACCCTCAGTTTTAGGAAATTGTTCTTTGTTAAATGTCCTACCAGAGAATAATGGAACAATGGAAGCGTTTTCAATTACTATGATATTGGTATATATACGGACGGGTCGAACATGGATTGCGGAGGCGGCGCAGGCATCTTCTCTGACCAGCTAAATATAATACATGCATATGTATATCAAAGTCTTTTCGTCTCCTAGACTCTGCAAGTGTGCTCCAGGCGAAACTTCTCGCGAGTCAGGACCAAAATATCACTATTTTTTCGGATAGCCAAGGCGCTATCGAAGCCATCAAAACCGGTAGAATAATGCCGGCTGGTTATCAATCAACTAAGCACTTACTTACTCCATAATGACACTCATCTGGATCCCAGGTCATAGAAATTATGAGGGCAATGAGCGTGCTGACGGGCTGGCCAGGAGAGGATCTGCCCTTAACCGTTCTCTTGCAGAAAGTCTCGACATTTCTCTGGGTACTGTGAAGGACTTTATACATCTTCACTTCCTCCAGCTTGCCAATCAAAGATGGAACGGTCTGCCCAGCTGCCTAAGTCAAAAGATTATTACGGGTCACTGGCCAGCTGGAGTACATGCGGTCAAGCTTGGTATTTCTCACAATAACTTCTGCAGAAGCTGCAAGGACATTAATGAGAAGGAATCTCTACTTCATTTCCACTGCAGGTGATTTTCCAATAGTACTGACAAGAAAGTGTCGGGCTAGGTTTTTGCGTATTTATGCAGGCGTTAAGAGATATGTGGCGACGTCCGTTATTAGTATACTTCAAACTCTATTCAAAATATACTTAAAAGTTTTAACTACAAAACAAAATTAATCTTTATAATTTTGTTTTTAATTGTAAATTTTTTTTTTTTCAAATTCATTCACATTTTTAACAAGCAATAAGTTGGTTAAATATTAAAACCACACCACTAGATCTTTTTCCTCGGGGTAAAACTGACTTTATAGAAGAGGGATGTGAAGTGTAGAGTAAGAAACCGGGTAAATCGTTCATCCAGCGTTGAAGTGGTTGAATATCGGGCGAAAACCAACAATTCAATTTCGAGATGCAAAAATTACCACTCAGTTCATGTATACACAATTTTCCCCTACATTATTCATCCAGTGTGCGATTGAAGTAGACGATACCACGATCTTACCCCGGGGGAAAATTGATCCAGTGTACGCTGGCCCAATAAATAAATAAATAAATACCTGGCGCGACAGCTCGGAATGAGCCAAGGCCTAGCTTCTCGCAACCATTTATGTTGTGCGTGTTGTATTGTTTATTGCCGACTCCGAACGGCGAAGCGGGAAGCTCTTTCATGACAGATTATACTCCCGAAGGCTTGTCATTCCCCGACGAGAGGTACTTACTTACTTAAGGTGGCGCTACAGACCGGGGTGGTCCTGGGCCTCAACCAACAAGCGTCGCCAGCGATCTCGATCTTTTGCCAGATGTCTCCAGTTTCGCACGCTAAGTTGGTTGAGGTCCCCTTCCACTTGCGTGCGCCACCTGAGTCGCGGTCTTCCTCTACTGCGCCGTCCCTCGGGTGTGGATTCGAAGATTTTCCGAGCTGGAGCATTGGTGTCCATCCGCTCTACATGACCCAGCCACCTCAGTCGTTGGACCTTCAGTCTTCTGGCTAAGTCGATGCCGCCGTACAGCCCGTACAGTTCGTCGTTGTATCTCTTCCTCCACTCTCCGTCTATGCAGATGGGACCGAAAATCACCCGAAGAATTTTCCTCTCGAAACAGCCAAGAGCGACCGCATCCGCTTTAGACAGAGTCCATGCCTCTGCGCCGTAGAGCAGGACTGGGACGATTAAGGACTTATAAAGGGTCACCTTAGTTGTTCGAGAGAGGGCTTTGCTACTCAATTGCCTTCTTAGCCCAAAGAAACAGCGATTGGCAAGAGTTATTCTTCGTTTAATCTCAGCGCCGGTGTCATTGTCTGAATTTATAGCGGAGCCTAGGTAGACAAAGTCCTTAACTACCTCAAAGTTATAGCTGTCTATAGTGACGTTCTGTCCGAGACGTCGGTGTTGGGAGTCCTTTCTTGTTGACTGCATATACTTCGTCTTGCCCTCATTGACCGCTAAACCCATCTTCGCCGCCTCAGTCTCGATACTCACAAACGCACCAGTGACATCACGCTGCGTTCTTCCGATTATGTCAATATCGTCGGCATATGCGAGTAATTGGACGGACTTTTGAAAGATTGTGCCTCTGGTGTTGGCGCGTGAGTTTTGCACAACTCTTTCCAGAACGATGTTGAAGAAGTTGCATGACAGCGCGTCGCCTTGTCTAAATCCTTTTTTGACATCAAAGGTCTCGGTGAGGTCTTGACCGAGCTTGATGGAGCAGCGTGCATTCTTCATCGTCATCCTGCACAGACGGACGAGTTTGGCAGGGATGCCAAAACTAGACATGGCTCTGTATAGCTCGTCTCTATAGATGCTGTCATAAGCGGCCTTAAAATGGATGAAAAGGTGGTGGGTATCGATTTGAAGTTCCTGGGTTTTCTCCAAGATCTGCCGCAGTGTGAATTTTTGGTCGATGGTGGACTTTCCTGGCCTGAAACCACACTGATATGGACCGATCAGGTTGTTGACGAACGGCTTCGGACGCTCACACAATACGGCAGATAAGATCTTGTACGCAATGTTAAGAAGACTGATGCCTCTGTAGTTGGCGCAGTTCAGAGGGTCTCCTTTCTTGAGAATCGGGCAAACAATGCTGAGGTTCTATTCATCGGGCATACTTTCCTCCGACCATATTTTACAGACGAGTTGGTGTTCCCGGCTGGGGCTTGAACTCACGCCGCTTGGTCAGTAGTCCAACGCACTGGACCACTGGACCGCTGGCCCTATAAGATTGAAAAATATTCAAAATTTTTTCAACAGATTGTTCGCCCAAAGAATTTACAAAACAAAGGAAATCAGTTGAATTGGAAATCATCTTTAAAAAACAAAAAATATAATAGGATTTTTCAAAAAAATTACATTTATATGTTATTTTTTTTTTATTTCATTTTAGAAGTTGATATTCTTTCCGGCTTTTGTTTAATTATTTGATAAATAAATTATCTTTCCAGAAAGTATCTTACAATTTTTGTGCTTGAAGGCGTTCAGTCGCATTCAAAACGATAACCGCTACCAATTTTTTTTTTCTTTTACCTGGTTCTTACTTTAAACAAAACACCCTGTATAAGTTTAATAAAAAAAGTTTCGCAATAAAAGTCAATGAAATGTTTTATGAAAATTCAAAGAAGTATAAAAATGCAAGAGGACACCGACGAATGTGCAAAATGAATACTGAGATAATCAGGTCATACCTATCAATTCCTTATTTTAGGATACTGGGATGGAACCCCCGTGAAGAGAAACCGTTTTACGTCATCCCATGAGGTACGTAGGACGGCGGCACCAACTTGATTGGAATTTACTGCACTTTATGACGAAGTTTAACTATTTACTAGTCCTCAGCTGTGAATTGTCATAACAAGAGGTGAAAGCTTTTTCGAACAATCCTATTTCAAACAGCGCAACTTCCTCGACCAGACAAAGTCATGCGCATAAACAGGACTCTGGTTCTGGATTTACCGTCATGTATCCGCAGAAGCCAATAACCTGTTGATACATGTTTCTCCCGGGGTACAAGTGTACTCGACAATGACCAAAGTTGTAGCCAGACCGAAAGAGCGTACTGGCGGTGTTTTATTATATCTCCCAACATCCTGTGACAGTGGCTTTTGGATTTCCCAACAAAAATAATTACACCAACCCCTATGGTATCCATCCATCAGCGCATCATTACAATGGGTAAACGTGAGCTTATGTGTTTGTGTCGTTTTGCGATGTGATTTTCGACACACGACGCCCACACCTACATAGTAGCAGGGAATTTCAAAGCGTTTCGCCTGATCGGATCGTTTTACAGTTAATTTCTAATTTACGTAATTTTTGTTGTTGTGTCAGCTTCGCTAGGCTGGGCAGGACTTTTCACAGTACACATGACGATGGGTGTACTCATATTAAGGAGTGTTTTCCCACAGAGAGCTTCGCTATTTATGGATTCTTACTTACTTCCATACATATGTATGTTTATATATACATATATACATACACACATATATTATTAGGGATGCGTATATTTTTGTTTCGAAAGGGAAAGAAGTGTTGTATCTTTATTACTGACAACTTCATGGTGAGATTGAGGTTTTGGAAGAAACCCAAAATAGAGTTTTGCTCTGGAGAAAATTTACTTGAAAATAATGAAAGATTTGGCAGTGTGTTTTTTTTTTTTTTTCTCCTTCTAATTAATTTAATTGAAATTTAAGGGTAGACCAAGCAAGCGAAAGAGCGGGGGAAATTTCAATGGAATCTGATATCTGAAACCATTTCATTGGAGTAATGAAATGGATTGGTGGTTGTAAAAAGTTTGTATTCAGGTATGTTTGGATTTCATTTAAGTCATAATGGTATGATTTATGTTTGACACAAGGCGTCGCGAGCTAGCAGTATAGTAAATAACATTATACCGTGACCTTTTTCATCGGAAGGTATTTTTATTTGTACAAGTAGAGTATACATACGTATGTACATATGTATTTATGTACATACCAACTTTTGTGAAACTCACTTACAATTAATTTGATTTTTGTGTCATTAATTAATTCATTTTGTTCTTTTATTCTTTGACTTATGATGGCTGAGAAGTGTGACACGAAGAAATGCGAGAATTATGGAATATATAAAATAATAAGAAGCCTAAAACGCAATTTAAATTTCAAAACTGTAGGTATGTACGTGCGGGAAAAAAGTTTGGAAATACATATACATAGGTATGTATATTGTTTAAAAAATCACAATTTACTGTATGTAGTTTGAAAGCCTTTGTACTTAAGTTAGGTTAGTTTAGGTTAGGTTGGGTGGCTGTTCCCCGCTTAGGCAGGGACACACTTAGGCCAGAATGGCCCATTGTGATACCACAACGAAGAAAACCGGCTTATCGGTACCCGGGAACCAGAAAATGTTGCATAAGTACAACGAAGGTGGGCAACCGTAGAGGTATTAACCCTAAGATTTGAACGATTTCGTCCCAGAGATGGAGTTTCTTATCTTCTGGATGTCGAGTTCAGCTAGATCGTTGAGATCATCATAGAAGTATTCCCCGAGGGTTCTTCTTCTAAGCGTCGCAAGAGCATGACATGTACACAGTAAGTGGGTCATGGTTTCCTCTTCCTCCTCGTCCCTACAGATTCTACAGAAATCGTTGGAGGGGACCCCCAATCTAAGTGCATGCCTGCCTATCAAGCAATGTCCGGTAAGGATCCCTGTCAGTGAACCTAGATTTTTCCGGTTTGTAGATAAAAGTTTCGCCATCGTCTTTAAATCCAGGTTAGGCCAGATTTGTTTTGACAGGAGACAAGTGCTGATGTTGTTCCACCTGTGGCTTGCCATCTGTTTCAAGGAGGAATTTGATCGATTCGATGGGCGCAGGGGGTCCCCCCAGGTTTTCGGTCAGAAGCCGTCCCGCACCCTCTTTTGCCAGCTCATCCGTTCTGCAGTTGCCTGGAACGTCCCTGTGTCCTAGAACCCAGCACAGGGTTACGTCGCACCTGTCTGCAATCTCGTTAAGAGATCTGTGGCATTGCTTTACCAACCTTGATCGTATTGTCGGCCAAGTATTGAAAGCCAAGCCGCAGCTTCGCAGACTGCCGTAATTTCCGCTTGAAACACACTACAGTGATCTGTTTGTCGCGTGGTGATGGCTAAGCCAGGTCCATTGGAGAAGACTTCAGCCCCCGTACCACCCGCTCTCTTGGATACATCCGTGAATATTTCCGGCGCGGAATCGTTCAAAACTGTACCAGATTCCCAA
This sequence comes from Matsumyia berberina, assembly GCA_917880715.2. NCBI lineage: Eukaryota > Metazoa > Arthropoda > Insecta > Diptera > Syrphidae > Matsumyia > Matsumyia berberina. The sequence continues at coordinate 96,577,313 of OU862870.1, forward strand.
GAGCTTCTGCTAGGAATCCGAGTCTTTTACCTGACGTTGAAATCAATATAGGGGACAATGTAGTCCGTTCTACTAGGAATAGTAATGTTGCCGTTAAGGATCCTAGAGGGGCCCATTGCTGTGCTGATCAGCTGGGAGGATTCTCTAAGCCTTAATGCTGCTTTGACTGCCATTAGCTTCCTAAAGATGTCAACAGGAAGCAGATGGAGCATTATCTTCAGTGCAGCAGTGGGGGTTGTTTTTAAAGCACCCGTTATGCAGATGCATGATCCCCTTTGTACCTTTTCAAGCAGACTGCTGTTGGTCTTTTTGTCCATTGTTGTCCACCAGACCAAAACACCATACATAAGGATCGGTCTCACTATGAATTGAACTATGAAAAAGCGACCTCGGATCTAATTGAAAATTCTGCCCTACTAGGTATCAGTGCTGCGCGGAAGGCGGAAATGCGTAGTTTCCTCCACGCACTGTCGTCTGAAAAAAACCGATAGGGTTTATGTAACTTACTAACCATGTCATCTGAGCTGTCTTCTCATGAACTAAAGGATAAGCAAAGAACACCTGCGGAAAATACCTAGTGATGCTCACAAAAAGGCCTGATTTAAATGGTCTACCTCAGCAAGGGAATAAAGGACAACGATTTAAGGATCTGCATAAGAAATGTTTGTACATTCAACATACTCTCTGCAGTTAACGAACTAGCAGATACCCTCAAACGCTATAAACGTAAATAACCGCTCTAAGAGCAGGAGGTACCAGATAGGGCCTACAGCCGAAAATCATGCACTGGCTCTATACTGTAGTTATAAGCCTGACTCGTAACTTATATATGGCATAATGGCTTGGTGCCCGAATCTAGAAAAACAAACCGGGATTAAAGTTCTCGAGAAAGTCCAACGTATGGCTTGCCTCAGCATTACTGGTGCGCTGAGAACTTCTCCTATAGCTGCCTTTCAAACCATGCTCCACTCATTGCCAATAGGTATCTATGGCATGTATGCGTCTACTAACGCGGCCCTAAGACTTAGTGAAACTCACAAATTGCGGGGAAAAAATGTAGTTCATGACAGAATCCTACCAACTCACCCCAGCCTTCCTAAATCAACAGACCCGCGTCCCACCGAGAATGAGTTCAACATGGGCTATAAGTACAAAAAACCGGATAAAAGCGCCTGGAGTCAGCGCGAAGTCCTCCTCTCTATCTTTAAGGGAGGCTCTAAAATAGCTGAAGGAGTCGGTGCCAGTGTCTTTTCAGTAAGAGTAGTACTTAATGATGTAACTAGAGACAGAGACCAGAAAAAATTTGCGCACCCTGTACATAACGTCAAAGTTAGCCAAAAACGTCATTTTTTGGATACATGACCTCAAATATCTCAAAATCCTGACGTGATGGGACAATTCTGACCCCGGATTAAGATTCTATGGAAAAAATTACTTCGGAAATGACCCTCAGCTTTTCAGTAAAAAAAAAACCATGCTGGCCTGTGTAATACACGACTATGTAAGCTTTTTAGCACATCTAAGAATGCGCATAACTCGCGAAAGGGAGCAGCTAGGATTTTGAATTCAACTGACTTTTGATGTCCAAACAACATAAAAACTTTCTGCTTTAGCAGATTTTGGATCCATTTTAGTCAAACTTTTTCGGCCTTCAAGCACACCGTGCGGTAATCAGTAGTGTTATTGTCTGCAACTGTAGTAAAAGGATGCCCCCAAGGGGCAGACATAATCTTTTGGTCAATCTCCACAGATTGGGCTACAAAGCTATTGGTTATGCTGATGAAGAAGCGATTTTAATAAGTGGTAAGCAAGACATGACGAAGGCCATTTAAGGTAGAAATATTAGACCGTGTCGACTTGTCTAATGAAGAACCCGTATCAGATTCAGGATGTTTAATATGGTTTACCGACGGATCAAAAATGGCTTCGGGGATCCAGTGTAATATGACCAAGTTGCTTTTTCCCAGTTCTAGAAGAAATTTGACTGTCTCTAGGAGCTCCGCTGCTTGGCCGTCAACAGCTTTGTTGTCAGGTGGACGGAATTGTTTGTCTTCATCGTCCAGGTTGAATAATTCATTTTGCCTGATAGCGGAATTTGATTTGTCGTTGCCGTCTGAAGAAATATTTTTTCCATAGCATCAGAATAGACTGCGGTTCTACATGTGCTCTCGTATCAGCACAAGACTAAGTTCGGGCTTGATAGCCTTGACAGGTTCTTTTTATGCTTTAGTAAAACTTCTGAACATTATTCCTGCAGTTACATCTCTCTATTTACTCGATCGCGTCCTTTGCATGCACCTTCTTTTTTCTTCTGAGAAACTGGTTTTCGTAGAGCTTACATGTGCATGTGCTTGCCGGTACTCGTTATTAAACCAGAGGTTTCGTTTCGGTGGGGGAGTGAAACTCAATATGTCAGAGGCGACATCTCTGATAGCTTTTTGGCAATATTGCCACTGGTGTTGGTATTTGATGCTCGCCTCTTAAGAAATTAAGGGCGACACAATCGGTACAATTGTACCCTCTCGACGTCAAACTGCTTGACAATATGTCCTTGTCTTGGCGGCGTTCGGAATATCCGAAGCAATATCTTGGCTATAACAAGTTAGTGGTCCCAGTCAATGTTGGCGCCTCGAAACGTTTAGAAATCAATAATACTGGAAGAGTGCCTTGCGTCGATTGAAATGTGGACAGTCGGGATGACGGTTGATTGATCAGGAAATCTCCATGTTCCTTTGTGGATATCGAGATGTGGGAACCGCGTACTAGCTACGACAACGTTCCGCCCCGCAGCCTAAATCCGTTATCGGAGGTGGTGTCGTGTAGGCTGTGCTATCCGACAGTACTACCAAATATGCCCTCACTTGTTAGCTTTATGGTAGTCGCTTGCGACAATTGAAACCGACTTATGTCTTTTTTACGTGACCGGGCATTTATCCCGAAGACACAATGCCGAGCCTGGAGGGCCAGATCATATATATGAACTCCAGGACGGGAGACCGGATAAACCGTTCCTTACAGGTCTGAGCTCCGAATACGTCGTAGTAGCCCATATAAGGTATTCATATAGTAGTTCGACCTGACTGGAACTGTACATGCCACTATTGATTCTACCTGCAAACTCCTTCCGCTGCTACCTGAATCCAAGGAGAAGTGCTCCCCCCTTCCTTCAATTCTCAGTTGCTTAGCTGCCACCAAAAACGTCCCAAAGGGAATAGAACCGAATAAAAGCTAAAAACTATTTAGTGCGAGTCCTAGAATTCAATAACGCAAGTATTCCCTGTCGATAGGATTGGTTCGAAAATACTATTCTTGATAAAAAAAAAAAAAACTGTAGGGGTTATATACACTGACGCGTAGGAGCTGGTATTTTCTCTGTCTTCCTTAGCTTTAAGGGAGTTCCCACTTCAAATGTTAAAAAAAAACTGAATTTGAATTTTAGGCATTTTCTAAAAGTGCAGATTTCTAAAAACCTAAAAAATAAATTTCAGGTTAAAAATCAGATAATTGAGAAACTTATAGCCGTTTACATAGGCACAGGTAGTACGACCATATATAGCATAGGTCATGTTTTTTCCACGCTGTCGAAACTACTTCGGAATAGTTTTTATCTGTCCTATTCCTCTTGTCTTTTTTTAAATAGATGACAAACTTCTTATGCCCAACCCGGCTCTTAAATAGGTGAATCATCCTCTTCTTCTAAGTACCGGCATTTTTTGTTCAAGGTCATCAAAACAGTGATTTCGTCGGCTTATGAAATATGTCTACTCACGAAAATTACTCCAGACCAACAGTAAGGTGTTCATATCAAGAAGGTCCACCCGTAAATCTGGTGGCATATGTACATGTGTACATATCTTACAGAAAAGTGGAACCAATTTCTATATCGGATTGTTACTTTCGATATTTACTCAAAATTTAACGGAATTTGGCATTACTCGTAGGTTCTTTTGTCAATAATGCGTGCTTATGGCATCTACGTGACTGTTATTCAATAAGTAAGTCGTCCGCAATCTGCAATCTCTTGTCTTTTTCTCTCATCTCTTGTATGCAACTTCTAATTTATCGTTGATGAGAGTATCCCTAATTTCTCGTATTCGTTTCTTAACTCGCGGCAATGCAGGATCAATGTAACACTTTATGGTAAATTTATTAAAAGTCTGCATAAAACTTTTATCATCCAAACCCAAACACTGAAATATTATTTCTAAATTGTTCTTGCATCATGACAACCTTTGCTGGAGCGACGTTACATTTAAAGCCGCCAAAAGTGCTGCAAAATGTCTAAGAGCTATTGGCGAAGCAAAGCAATATGGCGCTACAAATACAACAATGTAAACAAGTGCGTGTCGCGGGATAGAGGGACAGAAGTTGAATATCTCCTTATTCACTAATCTCTGGTACTTAGTCTTTTAATTGGTCTGGAATCATTTTCGGGAATTAGTAAAGCCACTATGTACAAACATTTAAGCAATCTTTGTAAATCCAATGAAGCCTAGCAAGCCCGTATTTTAAAATAATTTTATTCCTAGTTAAGTCTGATAGATAAATAGATTAATTTTAAAATTGTTTCCAATTTAAATTTATTTCAATGGATAGCTTACATATTTGTACATTATATGTAAGTATAATATGTACAAATTATGCCTGTCTGTCCGTTAGTGCGCTTATAACTCGAGAACCAGTTTCGAAGTCTTAATGGCGAAAAGAGGGCGAGCGAGGCCGACCGGGTTACCATGTCTTGCGTCTTAATGCAGCTTCATTTGAACTTCGTGTTAAAGCGAAATCGTGTAATTCAAGTACCGTGTACATCGAAGAATGGGTATACTTTGATAAAGCTTTCATATGTTAAAAAGAGCTCTAGCTATTTCAAATCTGCTTTAATCAGTTTTTTTGGCTCTCCTGTAAAATAGTGTAATATGGACTTATCCGCTTTTGTTCACCAGCGCCTCATATTATATCTTACTTACAAAGGAAATATTAATCTTAAAAGGCTTAAAATTAAGAACTTAAAATGAAAAACTCCAATCTTCCTACTTAAAAATAAATATTTAAATAAAAACCTGCTAGATGACAAAAGTACGACGCTTTCAAAAAGACTATCCTGCACTAGCCATTTTAACAGTGAGCACTGTTGGTACCAGATTCAGGAAACTTAACAGATTTATATCTTTCACTATGTTCCGCATATTAGCCATTACTTTATAGAATCCAATGGATAGAAATCAATCGGTACAATGAATCCACTAGGGATTCAAGTACGTCCTTGAGACAGCCAGAAAATCAACCAACTAAGCCTTTCATTAGTGCAAGAAAAGCTACACGCACGTTCCATTAAACTACATTTCGGCCTTCAATGAGCCGAATATTAATTATAGACTAACGCGTCCGCCTCGCAATATTACCCAAGACAATAAAATAATGTCTTGGGTAATATTGCAAGAAATCAACTTTTCATTTGCATAACATGAACCTTTTTGGAAAGAGGAGATCTCTCTCTCCATCATGACACCACCAATCAATTTTTAATTTTTTTTATTATCATCTAAATTTGCCTTTCTACGCTACAGGTCAGAATTCTAGACTGATTGACTTAAAGCCTGGTTAAATAGTAAAATTATTATAAACAATTATCTAAACTACAATACGTATAACGTGTCTATTTCCGTCCATTATTCTCGGACTTTTTTTATGAATTTTTCTTATTAATTATTTATTGTTGTATTTAAATACAAGTTTCTTATTACACTGGGTTATAGTAAAGTTCTTCTTTGACGGTAAAAATTGATAACCACACTTTTACATTCTCAAAACAAAGCAGATGCTTAACAATTATATGTATAAACATATGTACATATGTAAATAGGTGCATATATGTTAACACCGTGGTCGCCCTGGCTCAGTGGTTAGTGCGTTGGACTGCTGTGCGTGCGACTTGTGTTCAAGTCCTCGCCATGTCCACCGAACATTGTTTCGCGGCACCACCTCTCGTCGGCGAATGACAAGCCTCCGGGGGTATAATCTGTCATTCGTGTGAAAACTGTAACACGCAGCTAGCTAGGCCTTGACTCATCCCGAGCTGTCGCGCCAGCTATTTTTTTATTTTTTTATGTAAACATCCTTTCATATTAAAAAATGCATCGTCTGTGCACATATAACTCGACTTGAGAACCACTGATCCAATTTTAACGCTTTTGATTTTAGTTAAAAGATATATTCTCTAACCAGGCTTTAGTATATACATATTTTCGAGGCCTAAATTGCAAAAAGAGGGCAGGTGAAGCTAGCGGGTTAGTAAGTTGCAATATAATTCAAAAATACCCACAAGTGTGGTTTTCTTTTAAATCGATCGTTTATAAGAAATTCTGTTTACTAGCGGTATTCAGAAACTCAGCTAGAGCTACTTAAGATATACTTACCCTCATAAGGGAGGTAGGAGATCTATTAGTCTAACTATTGTATCCCTGACACAGTAGATGTTTCTAGGTCGTACTTTCAGCCATAAAGGTGTGTTTATTTAAAAAAAAATTGAAACTTTTGTGTGTTGAGGATATAGACGGTTGATTTGAGAAAAGATATAGATGTACATAGGTAGCCAGTTCACGCAACAGTTCAGGTTGAGCCAAGGCCTAGCTTCTTGCAACCACTCATGCTTTACGTGATAAGTATTTCGCACGAATGGTTGCTATTGCTCAGTGGTTACTGCATGGGTTCAAGTTTAAGCCATATCCATCAAACAATTTTCGCGACAGGACCTCTTTTTGGGGAATGACAAACTTCCAATAGTACAAAATGGCATGAAAAAGCTTATGCGAAATTATGCAATATTTTATTTCTCTGGAACAGGGTCAGCATGCAAACTACGGTAAAGTAACTCGAAATCGGTTTCAGATTGAAAATATTTTTTCGTTTGACTCGACGCACTTTCGCACACAAATATCTTTTAACATTTTTCAACACCCTGTTCTTACGCACATTAAACATGTTTTGACGGTAATGGGAATCATGAGCTTGTATCCAGGCTCATCCCGGTCTGTAGCGCCATCAAAAGTAAAATAAACTGAGTTATGAGAACGTATTAAATAAAATATATTTATATTTCGGATTACATGCTTAACAATAAGCGCCCTCGCCCCTTAATCTATACGACAAATCGTACATTATAGCAAGAATATTCACGAAATACAAATATAAATTTGTATCATAAGGTCGATGGCTTGTGGAAGAAATTTGAATTTTTGATTGGGCTTTCATTTGGTCCTATGTACATAAATTAAATCAGCAACTCCACAGATTTACAAGAGTAAGCGTAAGTATTTTGAGGCCTTTATCTTTAATTTAATTTGCCCAAGGTTTACATTAGGATAATTTATTATTATTTGAGGTGATTGCATGCTCTGGGAAAGTCTAAGTATATTTGTTTAAATTTAAACTAATTCTTGATTATACCTGCACATCAACCACTTTGTTCTTAGGCAAAAGACGCAAAGCACGCTAAAATGTGTATATAAGTAGAATTATTCTCCAGACACAGGCACTGTGTAAAAAAAAGTCATATGCGGTAACACTATTTGATGCAAACTCGGTATGAAAAGCGACTTTTGCAAGCAAAATTTTTAACTATTTCACTGGGCATTCACTTATGCACTTCTACTGAAACTATTTAATAGGATTATAAATGCGCAAGGAGATTTTTAAATTGCAAAAGTCAATATCTATGTACATTTGTTTTTTAAATATCTTTTGCACTGACTATACGAACGATTCTTGGGTACGGTACTCAGCGGAAGACTAAAGCATACCACCTTCTCGTGGCTTTCAAATACATTCCGGGAATTTCGAAAATCCCATTTGTAGCTTTTGACTCCTCTTATTCAGGATAAAGCTGTTATATTAGGATCCGGTGTGCGTAGCTTTTTAGTACATCTAGAGCTTACATATTGTTTATATTCCTTTTTTGTATATATGTATTTGCATGTATGTACATGTACATACGTGTACGTATGTATGTTTATATTTATAATTGTGCGTAGACAGACATAAGAACACAAACCCACAAATATTAGCTGGAGCGATTGTTAATTTGGTTGATTTCTGATTGTTATCTATCAATGCCCATGACTATAACTTAATCTGATTTAGATAAAAAATACAAATAACTTCGTTTATAAAACCATATAGCATTTAGTGCTGTAGGCAGAGCTTCAGCTTTTATTGGTTATACCTGTTGGTTTAAATTGGGGGACTAGTGACTGGTAGACAGGGTTGATTATTCATTCATTGCGATTCAACACAATAGGGGAGTAGGGTGCAAGCGAATATGACAGATAAATAAAATAGGTTAGGTTTGCTGGCCGCTAGTACATTATTTACTTACCTATGATAACACATTGGTCTTGAGTGAACCTGGGACGCAACAGGCAAGCTTCTCCAGTCAGTCAGGCCCTTAACTAACTAGTTTCAGTTTCGCACTCCACGCACTTGCGTGGGGTGCCTGATACGCGGTTCTACATGTTCCAGCCATCTTAGCCGTTATATTTATACTGTTCTGTCTACGTCGATCGATGTCACCGGCGGTTCGGTACAATTCGTTGTTGTATCTTTTTTGGCATTCATCGTCTACGTATATGGGATCAAAGATTACCCGAAGTACTTCTCTATTAAAACAAATAAGGGCGACCTCAACATTTCATAAAATTTCCGGACCTCTTTCATGCCTGTAAAGCCGGTGTTTGCTCCTTCTCTTCTGCTCGTAGAACTCGTGAGCAATTTTGGTTCTTTTATGCATCTCCGCTCTGTATAACTCCGTGCCACTATTCTTAGTTAAACCAAGGAATTCATTCTGGTGGCCTCGAGAAGCCAAGCACATCGAAATCGGAACATCTGACATTTTTGGAAAGCGTTGCCACTGAATTGCAATACTTGATGCTGGTGGCATATGTCCTTATGAGAGATTAGGGGACACTAGATCGGAGAAGGCTCTGGTGATTTCTTGCGAATGTAGTCATCGAACTTAAAACTTCTTCGCCTTTATCATTGTGTTATATCCGCAGCCGTACCTTGACTACAACATTTTAGTGGTCAAATTCACTTTTCACCGTTCGGAACGTTCGAAGTATCTTGCATCGATTGCAAAGATCAAAAGATCTCCGTGTCTCCTTATGAATATCGAAATGCTCTAACCACCTACTAACTACAATACTACTGCGCCAGTATTTTCAAAAATGCCCTCTCTTGCTGACTTTGCATTAAAATCACACAGGATATAATTTTTAAGCTATGCTCCTATCTTTTGCCCAAGAGCTCGTAGGAGTTGTCTTCGTGGTCGTTAGCTTACTCCCCTTTGGAGGCTTTTGCTCATAATAGGCTTGTGTTGGCAAATTTAGCCTTAAGGAGATAGACGCAGTTGGGACTGCTAAAAAAAGCTCTTTTTTAGGATTTTTTTGTGGTGACGCATTAAAATAATTGACAACAAATGTTTTTTCGCATATAAGATATTTTCTTACATATGTCCCCGTGAGCGACAATTATTATTATTATTAGTTCGTAGATGGACATAATCGGTCCATAGCGAGGCGGGTTACGCCCCTTTTTATGTCCCAAACGGTACAATTAACAACTCAAATAAATCCCAACTTCCGGTTTTGATTTTTTATTAATATAGTAGATAACAGTGAACAGAATCTGCCTACTACCAATTTGAGCGGCATCTTGGATCTGCCATCTTGAAATTCTTCAAAATTGATCGGATTTCGTTGAAAATGAAAATCCTTACAAATCTCGAGGTAATTAGTACAAATTCGTTTTTAAAGTGGAAATTCTGGTCCGCCATTTTGGTTCCACCATCAGAATAGATGACATAAGAAATCCACCTACATCTGGCGGCTCTTGCCGGAAGGTTCTTTTTTTAGTTTCAAATTACTTTTATTTCACTTTTTTCCAGATTGACTATTATTGTTGCACAAGACTGTGCAACAAGCCAAATTACTTAAAACTACTTACAATGTCCTAAATTGGAAACTTCTAGTCACAATACGAGATTCAATAAGCGTTAAAATAGGTACCGGGGAAGGTGAAGCGATTTTAAAAAAAACTAAAAAGAAAAATGTATGCCTCTCGAATAAACTAAACATCGAATTTCTGCAAGGCACAAAATATTAAGGTGCAGAAATTGTCTTCCCGATTATTAATCAGCAGTATAGTATCATGGTGGTCACCGTAGTTAGTGCGTTGGACTGCTGTGTGCGCGGCGTGGGTTCAAGCCCCAGCCATGTCCACCACCTCCCGTCGAGGATTGACAAGCTATTCCGTGAGTATAATTTGTCACGAAAAAAATTCTCAATTCGGTGTTTGAAGTTGGCAATAAATTATGCGAAATATGTAACACGCACAGCACGAATGGTTGCGAGAAGCCTTGGCTCATCTCGAGCTGTCGCGCCATTGTATTAATATTTCTGTTCTTATTTTACTATAAGATATGCAGTATAAACTTTACAAACTTATTTATTAAATCTATGTAGTAATTAATCTGCATATCGGTAACATTATAAATAATTATACATCTACCATATACATATGTTAATATATTATGTAAAAATGTTGCAACAATAATTTTGGTTCATTTTTGGCAGTCTTAAGCGTATCTTATATGTTTATAATAATGCTGTAGAATTTGATTTATAATCTCACGCGGAATAGGCGCTTCGCCAGGAAATGTGAATTCATATGCTGAATCGCTTACAATGGCCCCATTAGAATTCCCAAGTTTGCTGTATAGAGTTCGACTGTTTCCTCGGACAAGTTTTAAGCTGAAAGTTTTTATAAATTTCAAGCACTTTTTATGGTATTAAAAAGATTTTACGTACCCGGTGTTGTGTATGCTCTGCTTTTGATAGGTATAAGCTTTCGTAAGGCAAGAGGATAATAAAGCTAGTAAGCAAACCGCCAGAAGTTTTAATTTCATTATTATTAGGTATGTGTGATTATTAAAAAGGAATTCAAGATGTTTTCTTGACTAAATTGTATGTCCAACTAAAGTAGGTTGCGTCTAAAATCCTTTTATAAGAAAGTGAGCTTCCACATTGCTGATGTCCAAGTTCCTCCAATAACCTACTTGAATTCTTGTGTTCACCGTAATAGAACAAGAACTTCTTTGAAGACTGCCGAGCATCAAGGTCATCACCTGTCTTTCTGTGTCAATCAGAACTGCTAGTCAACTTAAAGCTTTTACTTTTATCCAAGGAATTTCGTATTAGCATACCTATCATTCCACCTTTCATAAACAATTTATGTGATCGTCTAGAACATCGTGTGCTTATTTTGATACCCTCTAAATCAGAACGCAGACAGGCGCCACGAATTGAATGAAACACTTGATTTCATTGATTGACATTAACATACGAATTTGGTAAAACCCAAGCATCATTTCGGGTCAGAATCATCTTGCTTTGTTGTTTATTGAAGAGTTAATTTTTGCGTGCGTCTAAATATACATATAATCTAAATCCGGTTGAAAATTCCGATATCCAGTAAATAACGGATGTTGATGCTATAAACAACAGCAGTGTTAGATTTATTGTAAGATCACGTTTCAGACGTGCATAAATTACCTCGCGACCATTGAGCTTTGTGTTTGTCAACAAACATTTGAATTGCATTTTCTCAAATAAATTTTTAATTTCGCTATAAAAATAGTATAATTAGTTCCGTTAAAATATATTGTTAAAGTACATGTTCCTTTATGACGTCAACAATGCGTAACCATCGGCCGAGTAGCGGGAAAATTAAAAACTCTTAATGGCGAGTAGTGCGCGTCTAGATGGCATGCTTCCTTAATATTGCTTTACGCAGAATTGACCAATTAATGCCTGGGTGTTGTAGTAATAGGGTAGACTCTGATTGGTATCAACTTGGCGATGTCCAGTGTTGTAACTGTTACTTCACATCAATTGTGCTTATTTTACCTTCTCGCGGTAGCCATTGGGTTGTCCACCCGGACTCAACTTGCTAAATTTAGCAAGTGAGCGAGTGCTGACCAGAAAAAAAAGCACTATAAACACACCAGCGGATGAATTCCCTAGATGGCACGAATAATGGCGTCGATAACAACTTCCGGAAAGGAAACAAAACCTTATCTAGACTACTTCAACATATTTGGAATCATTTGGGGTCTTGGAAAAGAGATGGAGCCCTGAAGGGGAAAACAGCAGTGTTCACATCCCCGAAGTGGGTTACTGACCTGGGTTGAAGCGGCCCTCGTCCCAGGTGTTTTTTTTTTTTGCAATGGATCTGATCGTCCAGGTTGGAGGTTGTGCGCCGGGGTAACTGCCCGACCACGGACAAAGAACAGCGAGTTTTGAAACACGAACAAGCCTCAGAGACGGACGGATTTACTGATGACAAATCAAGCAAACGAAATAATGGCACTGATCTTCGGATCTGCACGTGGATTGTTAGGTCCGTTTACAGACCGCGTGCAACCGAACAATTAGCGGAGGCCCTAAACTGCTGTAAAGCAGATATTACTGCCATCCAAGACCAGATTGACCACACTCTAGTATTATGGATGTCAGAACGTTCCTAGGGGCAAACATTCACTCGGATCACTACCTTGTTGTAGCCAAGATACGGCTGCGGATATCCCAAATACCGCTAAGACAAGAAAATACTGTGAGGAAGTTCGACGTCGGACGGCTGCAATCGCAAGAGATCACCAGATCCTTTCCGATCGCCTCTGATGTGCTGGGTTTTACTCGACCACCACAACGAAACCCCTGGTTTGACGACGAGTGCCGACAGGCACATGCAGCAAAACAAGAGGCATACAAAGCGGCTCTCCATAGAAAAACCAAAGCTGCTCCCGAGGTCTACGGGCAGAAGAAAAGAGACAAACACCGTCTTCTCAGGAGGAAAAAGAAAGAGATCCTACTGCAGAAATGAGGTTCGAAAGTTTTACCGAAGGGTAAAAATAACCTGTTAAAGCTACAGAGCCCGAACCGAAGCCTGCAAAGGATGAACAAGGGAACATTTTAGTAGAATCGCAGTCGATGCTAAGGATCTGGAAGGACTATTTCTGCACACTGTTTAACGCAGAATGAACCATTTAACCTGGACGATGAAGACCAACAATTTCATCCACCCAACCTGGTAGAAGTGAAAACGGCCATATCTTAAATCCAACAAAGCTGCTGAAGTATACGACCTAGCTGCCGAGCTGTTCAAAGCGGCAGGCGATGACTTGATAAAGAGCATGCACCAACTTATCTGTAAAATATGGTCGGAGGAAAGTTTGACCGATCAATGGGACCCCAGCATTGTTAGCCCTTCTTGAAATACTACTCCTGACGCTCTTCTCTTTTTGGCTTGCTCTTGCTGAGCTTTGAAGACTGTTCATAGTTTAAAGCAAATCATGGTAAAGTTGGTGCAGATAGTTCTAAAGATATGGACAAGAAAACAAAAGACTTCCTCACGCTAATCCAACCAAACTTCAGACGTCCTTGTAGAGCAGTTTAAAAAAAAAAATGTTCGCACGAAAGAACAGTATTTTTTGGTACATAAATTGAATAGATATGTACGTCGCGGTCATCGCGTTTTTTTTTTTTTTTTTTCATAATAATAATAATCATTTTCCATACTCTCTCAGTGGGGTATTGATGCGAACCAGATTAGGGACATGAAGGCAACTTTGGTACAGGTGAGGAAGACGGGGCACGTTTGTGGTTGCTCGGCTCAACTCGTCTGACGGGGGTGGTTCTTGTCCACCCCACCTTGTACCACCTGCTAAACACACAAATATGTCGTCCCATAATGGATACCTTAATCATTCCAGTCGTGCTCTATGGCGCAGAGGCATTTCCTTCTTTTCTTGGTCTCTCTAAGGCACGAGTTCGTCAGGCACCCGAGAAATGCCTGGTGTAGTTGGCAAAGGTTGGTTTCGCCCTTATGCCTCGCGGCACATCCGATTGGACGATGCAGTGAAAGATAGCCCCTTAACTTCCTTCCGGTCAACACTTTATCGTCGCGTAGTGGAGAGTTTGTCATCTCGTCATAGTCGGTGAGCGTTTCGTCTTGTCACGTCATATTCACAGGAGAACGGCCTTCACACCTTAACACACACCCACTGCTCAAAAGCTGAACTTAAACAGAAATATGTAGTTATTGTATTATAAGGTAAGCTTTGTGCAGAGTAGGACTACCGTTCTTCATACAAAATTCAACTAACAAAATATACATGGAGTGAAGAGGGATGCAGTTGAATTTTGACGACCCTAATTTTCTCTAAAATGTAATCATGAGTGATGAAGCTCATTTCCATCTGATTGGGTTCGTTAAAAATAGAGTATTCGGCGGTGGTGTGGAGAACAGAGAGTATTAGTTTATGAACGACCACTTTACTTTAGTAGGGTGACTGTTGGTGTACTGCTGTTAGTTTGACTTTTGATCAATATCTAACGATACTACTTATCTCACGTCGGGCGATGGTGGGACTAAAGTTACAATGAGACGATTTGCAGATGTACGCAAATTTTGAAGATAGTGTGATCAGCAAATTTTTGATCGCAAATATTTTCACAAATGTCATTCGCGAACGAATTGCAGGCGTCGACCGCAAATTGTGTGATCACCCTTTTGGGACCATCTGCATACATTTGCCGTTTTACGACTATTTTTTTGTCGTAAACTACTACACCAAAGACAAACAAAATGCAAAATACATGAAGTTCAAAAAACCATTTTCACTTATTTCGACTTAAGCTCTTTAAACTTATTGGCACAGATATATTCTTATTATCACCTTGACTCAGTGGTTAGTGCGTTGGACTGCTGTGCGAGCGCCGGAAAGAGTTTCTTGTGTCGATACACGAGAAATAAATTGACATCAATTCGCTTTAAGAAAAGGAAGCGGATCAAACGAATGTAAATAAAACTAATCTATGGAGGTCGAGAAGGACCAAGACGAAGGAGCCACGGGCGGAGAATCGGATGATGATGTACGAACGTCCTCATTTTCTTTCGCCATATCCAAGCAAAAAAGAGGAAATAATCCGATTTTCCAACCCACCAGCCACGATACCAACACTGGTCTCATCATCCTCAAGAACTAGATGCGCATCAACCTCTTATGTTGCCGAAGACCAGTCGCCCAACCATACCACCACCTGCATCGACTCAACAAGTTAGACCACGACAAAATTTAGGAATTCCTACGTTCGAGGAATACAGCACACAACACGTACAGTTGAGGACAAGAAAACACTTCTCGTCCTTAAAGGAATCCAACACAGTTATGAAGTAACTGATATTTAAAATGAACTAATGAATCTATTACGATCCTGCAGAAGGTCAGGAAGATTATCCCGGAGGATTACGGCACACTGAACTATAGATCCAAAACCGAAGTATTGGGAAACTTCTTTTTGAAATATGTATGTTCATAACAATAAACAGACAAAGTTGATTATCAGCCAGAAGGATCTCGTTAAAATTATTTCTCAAAACAAGAAAACGCGACATTTTTCTTTTACAGGAAACCAAATAAAACCTGATTACTGGTGTAGTCATCCATGAGTCCGAAACTGAAACCCTGCTTGTAGTGTCAGTCTACAACAGAGTTCAGTCTTCAAAAGAAAACATTTAGAAAGATCTGCATATAATCAACTTGGTCTCCAACCTTCACACAGACTCTAAATTTGGCTAGGTCCTTTGCCAGTTTTCTAGAACAATACTTGCATTGGGCATACCAGTGACTGATCACTAAGCGGTCTCTGCTAAGGATTCGGCAGAAAATAGCTTACTGATGCATCTGGCTGCACAAGAACTGCACACCTGTTTCAACAAAATCAATTGGAGCAAATTTCGTTCGGATATAGAGGCTGAACTCTCACACCCAAACCAATACCGAGATTGACGGATTCATCAATCATTTCGACACCTTGACCAACAATGCCATAGACTGAAAAAAACAAAACCAGAACCAGCAAGGAGAGGTATTCAAACCTTTCACAGTATATTTAAGCAATTTATGTTCATATGCAATGGCTTCGCAAACGACTACAGATGATTTTCCACCGACCCAATAATAACGCAAACGTGGAACATCGCAGTGTGCACACTCAGCTTCAGTGCACCAATGTTTTTCCAAGCAGTTAAAAACTGTAAAGAAGTTGATTTAAAGAAGCGTCTTGAAAGAAGAGGCACGGCCGACAGGCCTTCAAGAAAATCAATTCGCTGATTGGAAAATCAAGTACCGTACTAGAGACCTTTATGGTCACCTCATAGCTATAACTGCGGTTGAGATGGCAGAAGCTTTCGCTATCCATATCGAAAACAATTGCATGAACCGACCACCAGAACACCTTCCTGACTTCATAGAAGTCGACACTGAAGTATATTCGGCGACAGCCAAGGGTTATAGTCTGACTACATTCAGTGAGTTGAACCCCTCTAACAACCCCGCCAGCGACGATGTCTTCATTAATACGGTAGAAGTAATGGAAGTTATCGAAAGCGGCAATGCAAACAAATCTTCGGGAGCAAATCATATTTAAAACTTTGTTCTCAAAAAACTACCCAGTCTAGCCATTATTCTTTTAACAATAGTTATGAACAACTGCATAAACAAGAGTTAAGTACTTTCCATCCTCATGAAAAACTCTGAAAATGGTCCCCGTCCCAAAGAAGATAAACCGCTGAAATGTGAACAGATATCGACCCATAGTACTCCTGTGCTGTAATAGCAAGGTTTTCGAATCTTTAATATTGTTCGATGGCAATGCAATAAACAGACAAAGTATAATATTGTTTAAAATCCAACATGGCAACACGAACCAAGATGGCCGATAAGGTACCTTTTCTTAACAACCCCCTTGATATGGGTATCAAATGAATGGGTTTGACGTCATTCTAAACCCAATATGGCGAATACCCCAAGATGACGGTTAACTCTTTCTCCACAACATCCTTGATATAGGCATTAATCGAAAAGATTCGACAATGAATTAATATACACAGATTATTAGAATAAATATAAAAATCTTTTTTTCTCACCTTTAAAACAACTTGTGTAACTTGATCTGGTTCTTAATGGTGTTTGCGCAACACGGATTGTTACACTTAAAAGCCTCTTGCAGGGAAAATAATTAAAAAAGAACCTTAAGTTTTTACACGATAGTGTATTCCATAAGCTTCAACAAAAGCCCAACGCCAGAGTCTAGCAAGGTCTAGCTCTTTTTTTATTGACCAAAGAAAGTGTGAAAGACTCGCTTCGGGGGAAAGTCCAGTTAAGAGCCTCTTTTTTTAAGGCTGATAGAAAAATTTAAAAACTGTAATTGTACTGTAGACGCCAAATATACATACATTTGATAAAATTTGGGTTTTCTTTTATAATCACAAGTACTGTAGGTGAAGAAAATACACCTATCAAAATTGCCTAAAAGCCTTTAAATTTTAAAAATTGTAGAAAACGCCACTTTATTTTAACGCTACTCCGGACCTGAGCTATTAAAAAATAATAAATAAACTGTATTCTCTTTGTTTACATATGTAGAATCGAAAAACCGTAATAACGGTACTCTGGAAATTATTTCATTTTCGGGTTTTTTTTTCCACCTGGGAACCACTGCGCGACGTGGGTTGGTACAAGCATGTAGCTTTTCGCTCTTCCGATTCTGTCGCTTAAATTTTAAAATCAGAAAAGTTAACAAGTGGTCGCCGTGGCTCAGTGATTAATGCGTTAGACTGCTGACAGAGTGGCGTTTGTTTAAGCCCCAGCGAGGAACTTACTTACTTACTTAAGGTGGCGCTACAGTCCGGGGTGGACCTGGGCCTGAACCAACAAGCGTCGCCAGCGATCTCTATCTTTAGCCAGCTGTCTCCAGTTTCGCACGCCAAGTTGGTTGAGGTCCCTTTCCACTTGCGTGCACCACCTGAGTCGCGGTCTTCCTCTACTGCGCCGTCCCTCGGGTGTGGATTCGCAGATTTTCCGAGCCGGAGCATTGGTGTCCATCCGCTCTACATGACTCAGCCACCTCAGTCGTTGGACCTTCACTCTTCTGGCTAAGTCGATGCACTGTACAGTTCGTCGTTGTATCTCCTCCTCCACTCCTCGTCTATGCAGACGGGACCAAAAATCACCCGAAGAATTTTGTTCTCGAAACAGCCAAGAGCAACCTCATCTTCAGCCGTAGAGCAGGACTGAGACGATTAAGTTCGTATACAGGGTCACCTTACTTGTTCGAGAAAGGGCTTTGCTACTCAATTGCCTTCTTAGCCCAAAGAAACAGCGATTGGCAAGAGTTATTCTTCGTTTAATCTCTGCGCTGGTGTCATTGTCTGAATTTATAGCGGAGCCTAGGTAGACAAAGTCTTTAACTACCTCAAAGTTATAACTGTCTATTGTGACGTTCTGTCCGAGACGTCGATGTTGAGTGTCCTTTCTTGTTGACAGTATGTACTTCGTCTTGCCCTCATTGACCGCCAAACCCATTCTCGCCACTTCCGTCTCGATACTCACAAACGCACCAGTGACATCACGCTGCGTTCTTCCGATTATGTCAATCTCGTCGGCGTATGCGAGTAATTGGACGGACCTTTAAAAGATTGTTCCACTGGTGTTGGCGCGTGAGTTTTGCACAACTCTTTCAAGAACGATATAGAAGAAGTCGCATAACAGAGCGTCGCCTTACCTAAATTCTTTTGTGACATCAAAGGTCTCGGTGAAGTCTTGACCGAGCTTGATGGAGCAGCGTGCATTCTCCATCGTCATCCTGCACAGACGGACGAGTTTGGAAGAGATGCAAAATCAGACATGGCTCTGTATAGCTCGTCTCTATAGATGCTGTCATACGCGGCCTTAAAATCGATAAAGAGGTGGTGGGTATCGATTTGAAGTTCCTGGGTTTTTTCCAAGATCTGTCGCAGTGTGAATATTTGGTCGATGATTGACTTTCTTGGCCTAAAGTTACACTGATATGGACCGATCAGGTTATTGACGAACGGCTTCAGGCGTTTAATCAACACGGCAGATAAGATCTTGTAAGGGATGTTAAGAAGACTGATGCCTCTGTAGTTGGCGCAGTTCAGAGGGTCTCCTTTCTTGAGGATCGGGCAAACGATACTAAGGTTCCATTCATCGGGCATACTCTGACCATATATTACAGATGAGTTGGTGTATGCTCCTTGCCAAGTCATCGCCTGCGGCTTTGAACAGCTCGGCAGCTAGGCCGTCAGTTCCAGCAGCTTTGTTGGACTTAAGTTTGGATATGGCTATCTTTACCTCGTCCAGGTCGGGTGGACGGAATTATTGGTCTCCATCGTCCAGGTTGAATAGTTCATTCTGCCTGACAGCGGGATTAGATTCGTCTTCGCATTAAACAGTCTGCAGAAGTAGTTCTTCCACATCCTCAACATCGACTGCGTTTCTACTACGATATTCCCTTGTTCATCCTTGCAAACTTCCGAACCTCATTCCTGCAGTAGTCTCTCTATATTTCCTCGGTCGCGCGCTTCTCATTGTCTTTCTTATTCCTCCTGAAAAGCTAGTGTTCGTCTTTCCCCTTCTGCTCATGGAGCTCGCGAACACCTCTGGTCCTTCTCTGTAGCGCCGCTTTGTATGTCTCTTGTTTTGCTGCATATGCTTGCCGGCACTCGTCATCAAACCAGGGGTTGCATAGGACTTCTTGAGAGATTTTTTTTTTTTTTTTTTTTTGCGAGGCTAGGTGAAAATCTTTCATGAGACACCATGAGGATCTACCGCACTTGCTCATGGTAGTGTGAGATTCTTACTCACTAAAAACACCTCCCCTTTTCGTGTTGACTACGACTAAGTACAAAAAAAGCCTTATCAAGTAGTTTAGCTTTCGACAATAAAAGTTCGCGTTGTGCAGGTAGCTTTCCAGTGAAAGCACCTACTAATACCGTCATTATATGCGGCTATTCCTTATTGCGCTTAATCGAACGGTTTCGTTCTTTGTAGTCGGCGCACAAGGTTTGTCACGTCCAGAATTTGGAGTACGGCGTTATTGCAATGTCCCTGAAGGCGAACACGGAGTTTGCGTGCAAAATTTGTTATTTCATCTTCGACGGTAGCTAAACCGAGGTCTCTATGGATATCGTCGTTTCTAATGTACCACGGCGCATTAACGATTGTTCTGAGCACCTTATTTTGAAAGGTTTGTAAAATATTTCTATTGCTGGTTTTGGTACAACCCCAAAGTTGTATACCATACGTCCATACAGGTTTTAAGACTTGCTTATATAAGAGCAATTTGTTATACATGCTTAATTTGGAATATCTTCCAAGCAGCCAATACATTTCTCTAAATCTAATTTCGAGCTCGTCGCGTTTTTTTTTAACGTGCGGCTTCCATTTGAGTTTCGCATCTAGTGTCATTCCTAGATATTTTGCTTCGTTTGCATACGGTATTTGTACCGAATTAATGAAAACGGGTAAGTTTTCTCGTTCTTGTTAGTAAAGTTAACATGCTTAGATTTGGTTTCGTTGAGAACAATGCGCCAAACCTTTGTCCACTCGCAAATTGTATCCAAAGCTCGTTGAAGCTTCACAGTTGCTGACTCGACTGAATTTTCTGTTGCCAGAATAGCCGTATCGTCCGCTAACGTAGCAACAACGGTGCCTTCTTCTTGGGGTATATTTTTATTTTTATTTTATTTTATTTTCAATCAAATCAAATGAGTACATCTACTGTTCTCGCTAGATTACTTAATACAAAAATATACTTAAAAACGACCACCAAAGCCTAGCAACAGAATTAATTTATTTTTAAATGAATCCCTACTAAGATGAAAATCGAATATATTACAATATTTATTGGATTCCCTGAGGCACCTAGAAATTGATTCATTGTATCCATAATTAACTCTATGATAAGGTACAAAAAATAAAAGATGATTTCAAAGAGCTCTCGAAGGAGCATAAAATCCAATTAATGATAATAGGAAAGGGCAATCGATATGACCATTTATCAAATCACGAATAAACACAATTGAAAAATATTGCCTACGTTTAAAAAGAGGTAAGATACCAAATAGTTTGCACCTCGTCTCGTAAGACGGCTTTTCAATGTTCCATCGCAGTCTACGTACGGCTACTCTAGTAAGACGCTTTTGGATTTTCTCTATTCTAATAGAATGTACTTCATAGAATGGATTCCATACTATGCTGCAGTACTCAAGATGAGATCGGACAAATGCAAAAAATAGACAGTTAAGAGTATGTGGATCTTGAAAGTCTTTCGAGTTCCGTAATATAAAACCTAACATCTGATTACCTTTGGCAACCAGAGACTCAATGTGCTTGCAAAAGCTAAGTTTTACGTCAAAAATTATTCCAAGATCTTTTTTTGATGAAATAATGGACAGAGGGGTATTATGGATTACGTACGTAAAGTGAACTGGAGAGAGGTTACGATAAAAAGAAAGGCTTTGACATTTAGAGACATTGAGATGAAGGTCATTATTATGACACCACATGGAAAGTCGTTCAAGATCCTCCTGTAAAAGAATACAATCGTGAACTGAACGTATAGGTCGGAACACCTTCAAATCGTCGGCAAACATAAGACACTGGGAACTCAAAAACAAGTCAGGAATGTCATTAATAAATAAAAGGAAGAGAAGAGGGCCTAAATGACTTCCTTGAGGTACTCCAGAGGTATCATAAACTGGTGACGAGAACGTGTCATTAATGCGAACATACTGGATACGATCAGTTAAGTAGGAATGAATCCACTTTAGGAAATTAGAGTGAAGTCCTAAGCCAGTTAGTTTGGAAATTAGTATATTGTGGTTAACGCGATCAAACGCCTTAGCAAAGTCCGTATATATTACATCACATTGCGAGCCATTCTCAAGGTAATTCAAGACAGAATTGCAAAAAATTGAAAGATTAGTGGTAGTTGATCTGCCTGCGACGAAGCCATGTTGAAACGGAGATATAAATCTCTTTAAGATAGGTGTGAGTTTGTCACAAACTAGTTTTTCAAACAACTTAGGAATAGTAGAAATCTTACAGATAGGACGATAGTTCGTAATATCATGTCTCGATCCAGACTTATATATGGGCGTTAAGAATGAGATTTTCCAATTTCTCAAAAAATTTCCAGACCGGAGAGACAAATTAAAAACTAAACACAGAGGTACTGAAAACGAGAAGGAGCACTTTTGTAGTAAAATTGGCGGGATGCCATCTATACCAGGACTTTTATCTAAATTTAATAAGGAAAGAGCAATTTGAACTTCAGGGATTGAACACTCTAAGTTCCCGACATTAAATAAATCACAGGACATTGAGGTATCACTAGAAACTATAGGTGAGGTAGTACCACAAGAATATACAGACCGGAAGTGGTTAGCGAACATATTACAGATGGTTGAAAGATCAGATGAAGATACGTTATTAAGACGCATACAGTTAGGAATACCATTAGATTGTTTTTTGCTATTAATAAAGCTCCAAAAGCGCTTACTATTTGTCTTTAAATTAGATTCGACAGAAAGAACATAGTGTCTGTAGAGAAACTTATTTAAAACATTAAATTGTTTTTGGAGTATCCGATTAATTGTCAAAAGTTCTGGGTCGTTATTACTATTACGGAACCGCTTATAGGCCTTATTTTTCCTATTATTTAAGTTGATGATTCTATCATTAAACCAAATGGGTTTATTACCCTTGACAGACTTCATTTTAGGTGTAAACAAATCGATTGCCATTTTTACAGTATTCATAAATAAATTAAAAGAATTATCTAAATTAGTTTGAATTATCTAAATAGTTTGAAATATTGCTGAAATTGGCTTTTGCATAGTTATATTTAAAATAAGTGTCACCGGAACCTGGTTTAAAAAATTCATAAAATTCAAACTGCATGGATAATGCTACATGAAAAACGGAATTACGAAAAAGTGGAATGTTGGAGTTGTTGATACTAATGTCGAGCTCGGAATCAACAAATACCAAGTCAAGGATGTTATTAAATTCATTAGGAAAATTATTTATCTGACGAAGGTCAAGCTGGGTAAGAGTATCAACGACTTCACGCTCGTAATCTAATTTAACGTTAAATGGGAGAAGTCTAGAATCATCGCAATCAAATGACCAAATTAAGTTAGGTAAATTAAAGTCCCCAAGAAGGATAACGTGCTGATGATCTTTTAAATTATTTAAGATGAAGGAGCAATTCTCTATATGTGCTTTATATAATAGGTAACGACTCCTTGGTGGTATATAACTTACAATAACAATAACTTCAGTTCCAGCAATGAGTATAGAGCAAGAACAAGACTGGACCAAGAACACTCCCTTGTGGAACTCCCGCAGCGATTTCCTTGAATTCCGAGTATTCGGCTCCGTGCTTGACACGGAAGAGTCTATTCTCCAAATACGACTCTAAGATCTTGTACAACTCTTCCGGAAGTACCTGTCTTAGTTTATAATTCAAGCCTTCGTGCCACACCTTGTCGAAGGCTTGAGAAACGTCAAGAAAAGCGCTAGAACATATCTTTTTCTCTTCTATGGCCTTCTCAATTTCGTTGGTTATTCTATAAACCTGGTCAATTGTGGAATGCTTGATTCTGAACCCGAATTGAGAGATTGAGAGAGACTCGATCGGAAAAGGATCTGGTGATCTCTTGCGATTGCAGCCGTCTGACGTCAAACTTCCTCATAGTAGGTCTGTTCCTTTACTTTTCGAGTAGCTTCGAGTTATTTTTCAAATTTGGAGGAGTGGGGATAAATTCTCTCAGAGAATGCAGAAATTAAGAAAAAGTAAAGGAACGCTTTTTCGTAAGTTTGGGCTGCTTGACAGAAACGTCAAATGCAAAACCAGTGAAAATGAAAAATGAATTAAATGAAAAATAACAGAAATCTTTCTCAACTGTCATAAGATCAGCTGTTAGCTGTGTTACAAAAGTTGCCCAAAGAATTTTCTTGGGCTGAAACTCGTAGCTCTCTCAGTTGAGGGGAAGTGATTTACTCTCTCGTGGCCTCCCTCTTTTGCCAAATTTTTGTATTGTGGAACAGGATTAGGCAGCTTTTCGTAGCTTTGGTTGAGGGGAAGTGATTTACTCTCTCGTGACCTCTCTCTTTTGCCAAATTTTTGTGCTGTGGAACAGGATTAGGCAGCTTTACGTAGCTTTGGTTTACTTGAAAAAGTAAAGGAACAGACCTGGTATTTCCTTGTCTTGGCGGTGTTCGGCATATGCGCAGCCGTACCTTGGCTACAACAAGGTAGTGGTCCGAGTCAATGTTGGCCCCTCGGAACATTCGGACATACATAATAATGGAGGAGTACCTTGTGTCGATCGTAGTGTGGTCAATCCGGTCTTGGATGGCAGTAATATCTGCTTTACAGCAGTTTAGGTCCTCCGCTAATTGTTCGGTTGCACGCGGTCTGTTAACGGACCTAACAATCCACGTGCATATCCGAAGATCAGCGCCCTTATTTCGTTTACTTGATTTGACATCAGTAAATCCGTCCGTCTCTGAGGCTTGTTCGTGTTTCGAAACTCGCTGTTCTTTGTTCGTGGTCGGGCAGTTACCCCAGCGCACAACCTCCAACCTGGACGATCAGATCCATTGCAAAAAAAAAACTAGGGCGAGGGGCCGGTTCAACCCAGGTCAGTAACCCACTTCGGGGATGTGAGCGCTGCTGTTAGCCCCTTTAGGGCTCATCGGCCACAATCTCTTTTCCAAGACTCCAACTAATTCTTGGAAATCCTTATCCTCAGCTCCACCAATTAGGTCAAAGTAGCCCAGATAAGGTGTTGTTCCCGTTCCGGAAGTTTTCGACACCACTCTTGATTCCATCTAGGAAATTCATCCGCTGTCGTGTTTATAGTGTTGCAATTTTTTTTTCTGGTCAGTACTCGCTGACTCGCTAAATTAAGCAAGTTGAGTCCGGGTGGACAACAACCAGTACCCAATGGCTACCACGAGGAGGTAAAATAAGCGCAATTGATGTGTAGTAACAGTTACAACACTGGGCATCGCCAAGTTGATACCTATCGGAGTCTATCCTATCCTCAAAAGTCAAATTAAAGTCCATGAAGGCTGGGTGTTGCAGTAATATTAATAGTAATAATTGGGCTTTCACAATAAATTGTTCCCATATACCTTGCTTAAGTCAATAAACAGCGGACGGAACCAGCAAGAGTTTGATCATATCAAGATATGTATGTATGTCTAACCCCGAGCAAGTTTCCGCTTATTTTTAGGTATAATTTTATTTTGAATTCCTTTTGTTAAACTCCAAATCAAGTTGTCACTGGTTTATCATGCAACAAGGTGCAATTAGTTTTCAGACGAAGTGTTGAATAAAACGTTACATCAGTGTTGTTGAAAAATAAATACAATTACTGTAATTTTAACACATGTTTTTTATTTATCTAGTCAATAGCCGTCTTACATACGTATAACACTTTCTTGAAGATTTTTAGCAATTTCCTTACGTAGCCCCTGTCAAGCTTTACAATGAGACATTTATTTGTAGGTTAAACTGATAGAAGTTTTATTTATTTCGGTTTTAATTAGGTATTCAATAAAAAGTTTTATGCCTTCGCTGCAGCTTTTGTGGCATGTTGCTTCATCCTCTCCTCGATTTCGGGCCTAAAATGCCTAATAAGACCTGCAAAAAATAATCATAATGAATTTAAATAAGTTTTTGCAAATTTTAACAAAGCGAACCTTGAACAGGCCAAGCAGCACCATCGCCTAAAGCGCAGATTGTATGACCTTCAATTTGTTTGGATATTTCCCACAACATATCGATTTCGGCTGGCTGAGCCTCTCCAGCAACAAACCTAAAACCGGCAATGGTTATTGATTTATTAGATTACAGCCTTGCAGGTTTTCTCACCTCGCCATGATTTTATTCATCCAGCCGATACCTTCGCGACATGGAGTGCACTGTCCGCAACTTTCGTGTTTGTAAAATGATATCAAGCGTGCAATAGCCTTGATAATGTCTGTTGATTTGTCCATAACAATAATGGCTGCTGTACCCAAGGAAGTCTGGCAGGCAATCAGCCCATCAAAGTCCATTATGGCATCATCACAAACATTCTTCGGTATCACAGGCGTCGAGGAACCGCCTGGTATTATTCCAAGTAAATTGTCCCATCCACCGGTGACGCCACCAGCGTGCCTCTCAATTAGTTCCTTAAGTGGAATTGACATTTCTTCTTCTACAGTACACGGAGTGTTAACATGACCCGAGATATTGAACAACTTCGTTCCTGAGTTTCGTGTACGTCCAAAACTTGCGAACCACGCCCCGCCACGACGAAGAATCGTGGGTGAAACGGCAACAGTTTCCACATTTGTAACAGTAGTTGGACATCCGAATACGCCAACATCAGCCGGGAATGGGGGCTTGAGTCTTGGCTTACCCTGCTTACCTTCTAGTGATTCAATGAGGGCAGTTTCCTCACCACAGATGTAGGCGCCAGCACCTCGATGCATAAAAACGTCAAAGTCATAGCCCGACCCACAAGCATTCTTTCCGATCAATCCAGCTTGGTAGGCTTCGGCAATAGCCAGCTGCATATTTGAAGCTTCATTGTAAAACTCCCCGCGAATGTAGATGTAAGCAGCTTGCGCGGACATGGCACGACCGGCAATCAGACACCCCTCAACCAATTTGTGGGGATCATGCCTCATGATCTCTCTGTCCTTGCAGGTTCCAGGTTCACCTTCATCTGCATTCACTACCAAATACTTTGGTCTGCCATCGGATGGTTTGTTCATGAAAGACCACTTCATGCCGCTGGGGAAGCCAGCTCCACCACGACCTCGGAGCCCAGACGTTTTGATTTCATTGATAATCCAGTCGGGCCCCTTAAGAAGTATCTCCTTAGTTTTGTACCAATCACCTCGCTTAAGGGCACCCTTTAAACGCCAATCATGTCGACCATACAAATTGGTGAATACTCGATCCTGATCCGCAAGTGGGCCAAACTTGGTCTTTGTTTGTGGGGGTGGTGTTCCTGGAGGAGGAGGCTGCGAACTTTGGGCACGAATGCACCATACAGGAACGGCCACTGAAAATAATGAACATTAATACATATTGTGGTAAGAAAAAGATGCAATCAGTGATGAAATCATCGATTTAACGCAGCAAATGCAATTAAAAGAATATGTACGTACTTGGTATGCATTTAATTACATAATTACAAACCTGTCAACCAAAACACTTATTTTTCATGCCGTTACCATATAGATAATGGTTTTATATTTACGAATTTTTTGTTATACACTGCAATGTACAAAATAAGACCTATATTTATTTCTTTTACTTACCAAATTGGGATTTTGGAGCAAAATTTAACCGAGCTAAGGCACCTGCCATTTTCGGAAAACTTCTTCGTTGGTAGCTTTTGACAGTGCGACTTGACAGATAAAAAGTTCATGAAATTTGACAAATCAATGACCGAAACAGAATTCCACACTAAAAATGGTATAGTTCAGTTCAGAAACTGAATACATTGTTTGATGTTTAGAAAAACGGCCCGTTTTTAAATTAGCTATACACATACCAGCAATATATTCGGCTGTGTTTTCACATAGGTCACTATCACCGGCAAAAAAAAATCCGTTTTGGCAAAGCGAAAATGACCCCGTAAAGATGATCCGACGAACCGTTGCAAACTTTTAAATACTTTTAAATACTATTGAGATTTTCATTACTCATTCGGTTGTTCAGAAGACGTCAATTAAGCGATAACTAACATTTGTTAGTGCGTTGGACTGCTGACCGAGCGGCGGGGGTTCAAGCCCCAGCCAGGAATATCAAACATTTTTCACGGCACCACCTCTCGTCGGGAAATGACAAGCCTCCGAGAGTATAATCTGTCATGAAATAGCTTCTCAATTCGCCGTTCGGAGTCGGCAATAAACTGTAGGTCCCTTCCATTTGTGAGAAATATGTAACACGCACAACATGAATGGTTGCGAGAAGTTAGGCCTTGGCTCATCCCGAGCTGTCGCGCTAGCTATATTATATTATTATTAACATTTATTATAGTATTACTTTTAGTTGTAATTTACTGATTTTTCCAAGTTGTAAAGCGGTTTTTACTTTTGTAGTTACGTTATTAAGCAAATAGGAAGATAAAACAGCAAATTATTCGCGTTTATGTACTCGAAAAAGTGTTTTTCTCACTGGTCTAACGTACATTTTAATTGTTTATAACTTTGCTAATAAAAGTGTCCTCGCAAAATAACTTTTATTTTCGTGTTTCTGAGGCAATTTCACATAAAAAAAAATAAGGTGGCTATAGTGACCTATTGGAAAGCGGCCCCATATATTCCTAAATCTATTTGTTATCTGTATTTAGAAGTAAAGGGCCACTTTCCTTTTGTGAAATTGCTTCAGGAACACGAAAATAAAAGCTCATTCATTCATTCATATTATTGGCAAAAATTTGCAAGTATATACAATAGACTTTTTATACGAAAGTGCAAGAGCTAGTGCTCAAACAGCTTTAATATCGATTGAATTGATATTATCAGAACAAAGTTAAAGTATGAGCACAAATTTGGGACAACTTTAGTGAGTGTGAAAACCCATTGACAATTTTTTTATAAAAACTTATGGCTTAACTTGCAAACTTACGAACTAGCTTGGCATAATTGCCTTTTATGTGGATTTTCCGCCAGTGAATATTTGCTTGCTAGGGTGTTTATTTTATCTACCAAAAGGTCCACGTCCTTAAAATCCCTCGAACGAACAAACACTAATAACAGCAGGCATCGATCCAAGCAACGCAGTCGAAGAGGACAACTTTTTTGTAATCAAAAATCCGCAGGAGATGGTTGAGGATGGTGGAGAATCGCGTTCTTCTGCACAACTTCTACCTTCGAAATGATACAAACAAAATATGAAACAAATACATAGAAAGCAGGTTGGAAGGTCCCGCTTAATAATTAATCAGATAAAAGTAATGAATTATTTCCAGGAACGTCCTTATGCAAAGACAAAGGTTTTATAAATACGAAAAATTAAAAAAAAAATAAATTATGAACTCACGAATAATTCCTACTATAGAAATAAACAAAATAATACAGTACATTTTACATATAGAGTGAACGTTAACTTCATGAAATTATTTACCGTAAAGATACATTTAAAACTTTTCGTCTACCTCATCGACGGTTTATTGGGTAATACGTTTTTCCATGTCTTTACTTCCTCTCCTTCTTAAACATCTGATTTTGACGTTTCTACTTTTCCAGATTTGGTTTGTTTTTGCGGAAAATTGGCCGAAAATTATTGAATTGCTTTTAAATGCTTGCAAAATGTTTTAATCTTGATAACAATTGAGTCTTATCTCCTTAAAAAATAATTGAAATCATAAAATATGGAAGCACAAGCACAAGCACCAAGAATCAGCTCGGAAACTGAAATCGTCTTGCCTAGCACTTCGACGGTACCAATCAGTAAGCAAACAATAGGAATTCAGTTAATCTTTAAAGCCGCGCATTTCTTTCCAGACTCCACCTATACTACGTCTACGATTGCAAAAGAAAAAATCCCCAAAAAAAGTAGGTTGGTCAGAAAATACAGTGGACAACGAGCATATGAACAAAAAGAAGTCAAAATGTGAATATGAGTTATGGTTGCCGATTGATAAACGATAACATGCAACTTCTTTTTTGCTCAGGTTGCTGCATATACAAAAAACCTTTGGCTTTTGGTGAGAGCTCGTCAGAAGAGGAGGAAGAGTGTGAACACTGCTTTGGACACCCGGAGAAGCGGATAAAAAATCATAAACATCAACATGATCATAGTAATGAACCCGATCATTCTGATCAAGATGAATCATCTGATCATATCAATTGTCATTCAGGTATGTGTATTCGAACATAATTCATTGTCTAACATTTAGTAAGAACACCCTGTATCGATATTTTGTATTAAATGTTCATACAACTGTTAAGGCTGCGCTTCGCATTTCTATATTTTTTTACACGTGTTCCGTTTGGTTTGAGTCCAACAATCATAGATAGATCCTAGTTGCGATAAGTTAGGAATAGGTTAGGTTAGGTAGATGCATTGGCGAGGGGAAAAAACCCATCTGCGCCGCACTCAGGTCAGTAGAGACCCATTGTGATGCCCAATTTTGGGGGAAGGTACCCCTTGCTCGTGGAGCAGTACCTAAAGCATTCTCCTTTTGCCGCAGGCTTTCGAACCAGGTGGCAAAGACCTGGGCAGTGGCAGAGGAAGTGGGTTGTGTCCACATTGACTTCTTCGTCGCCGAAACCCCTGCAAAGGTCATCCCAACTTAGCCTTAGCTTTTTCATATTTTATCGCAGAGTATTATGACCTGTAATTACTCCTACAAGGATGGAGAGGGTTTTCCTGTCCTTCTGCATTGGAGTATTATTTCTGGCACCATTGTACCTTGGCTATAGTTTTTTAGTTATTTTACGGGAATCCTTTGCTTCCGCCAGATTCCTGATCCATGCTTCATGATTGAGTTTACATGACGGCATTTTCACTGACTCATCAGCCTGCTCCAAGTCAGGTGTAGATGCTTTCCTTTCCAATTCATCAGCCTTCTCATTCCAATGTATGCCCTTATATCCAGGGACCAAGCATAATTTTATTTCATGCTGTGTGGCAAGAACACTAAGCACTTCGCGACAGCACTTCACAAGCTTTGATTTTATTTCAATAGCAGAAATTGCTTTTAGTGCTGCCTGGCTGTCAATGAAAAAGGTGATATCATCACGTGGTATTACCTTCACCGCAGTCTCACGGGCAGCAATTGTCACTGCTCTGGAAAACTCTGCAATGGTCCGGGAGATAACTGATTTATAGAGGCTAAGTTTATCTGAAAATATACCTCCACCTACGCCAATGTCCATTTTGAACCCGTCAGTATAGATGACTTTGGTTCGCGGATTTGGTGTTGTTTCCCTTGTTCATTCTTCTCTGCTTGGGAACGTGCAAGAGAACGGTTATTTGAAGTCTAGGTAGGGCACCGTGTAATCATGGTTGCTACTTTGCTCATGTACTTACTTACAATTTGAGCATGCCCCGTCGTGCTTGACCTACAGCCATTCGTTTGGCTGACTTCTGGTCGCAGATTTTTGTATAAACAGGTCTAGTGAAAGCAGGTTGAAAATAGCGTCTAGTCCTCCTGTTGGCGTGGTTCTCATAGCACTAGTAGCTGCTATGCATCCCAGTCTCTGTATTTTGGTGATGGGCTTGAGGTTGGTGGTTTGAGTAGCAGCTTGCCACTACACAACGCTGCCATTAGTAAGAATAGGCCTCACAATAGCCGTGTACATCCATAGGATGATTTTAGGGCTTGGTCCCCAAGTCGTCCCGAATATTCTACTGCAAGAATAGAAAGCTATCGTGGCCTTCTTAATTCTTTCGTTTATGTTCTGTTTCCAGTTCAACTTTTTGTCGAGCACAAGTCCCAAGTATTTTGCACTGTCAGAGATCCTGAGGGGGATACCCCCAGCAGAGGGTATTTTAAATTGCGGTATCTTTCTCTTATTTGTGAACAGTACCAGCTCGGTTTTCTGGAGTTTTACCGTCAGTCCACATTTCTTGGTTCATGTTTCCAACAATTTAAGGGCTCCTTCTATTTACTCACTAAGAGTTGCAAGGAATTTGCCAGTCGCTAGAAGGAACACATCACCCGCATGTGCTGTGACCTTAATTCCGCTGTTTTTAAATTGCTGCAATATTTCATTCATTTCATTCAGTAGGGATATGACCCCACCCTGTGGTGTGCCTATAGAGGCCTAAATCTTTAACTGAGTTCCCCCTAGTTCTGTATTAATATGTCTCTTCTCTAGCATACTCACAAGCCAGTAGATGAGAGTTTGATCAAGGTTGAGGTTGATTAAAGTTCTTTGCACCGCGTCCGTATTGCCATTGTTGAAGGCTCTTTGAATGTCTAAAAACACAGCTAGGGTGTTTTCTTTGTCCGTTAGCGTTTTTTTGCGATTGAGCCAACGACGCTATGAACATTTTATTAATAGCCGATCTATAAAGGTGAAAGCCAAAATGCAACGGTACAAAACAACTGAAGACATTCATACAGTGCCATGGTAAAAATCTTATATGCGCCAATAAGCTCAGGTAGGACTCTATTGTTTTTACGAATAGAATCTCGTTCTAGATGGTACGTATGTATAGTGACATATTTCAGTCATGACACATACATTCGTCTACTTATACTTGTTTGATGAATTTGTGCATACGCCTGTCCAAAAAATCAACTCGCATTTGAAAAGTCCGAGAACAAAGTTTGGAATCTGCGATTAAGTTTTTTTTTACTGTTCCGACTTCTTTTATGTTCTGTGCCGACATATTCACCTCTAGTTGCGAAATGACAAACCTCCGAAAGAATAATTTCGCCTTTCGAAAAGAAGATATAGGAAAGAGTTTTTAGGAACCAGCAGTTCAAGGAAATTAATTGTAAGGTGTTAATCTTTTCTCTTAATGTCCTGTGTGTGGCTGTCTGTTCGAAAGCAGGGGCTATGATACACAGAAATAAAAATTTGCCCCCACTCTAAATGTTGATACCACACAATAAAACTACACAAAATAAAACAAAAATTTTTTTTTTCAGATGGTTGTTACTAAGTAAATTGAGGAAGTAGAAATCCAGAAATTAAAGCAGACGTACGTATATGATGCCAGAACTTTGTTTAGATGCATGCGTACAATTGTCTGAGTTTAATTAAATTATAAAAAGTGTTGTGTTATATATCCAAACTTAACCATATGAAATTAAAGAAAATAAATCATAGTGCATTCGTAATAAGTTATTTTTAGTGAATTAATATATAAATTTAATATAATAAATATTTACATTGCAACAAATCTAATAAAACTCTTTTAAATTCAACAACAATAAATCGTCTACTTCGAACGCAGCTCCACAGCTTGAACGTAAGACTCAGGATTCAAGCCGAACTCCTTAGCTCTTTCTCTTGATCTCCAGATCTGTATTAAAAGAAAGTTTAGCCGTGTTAATTGTTGAACGCAAATTTACCTTAATAGAGTAGTCATCACTTGTAGTTACAAGCATTTCTGAATCACGAGGGTTGAAGGCCACACTGTTGACAACATCATCATGTTTGTATTTCGCTAAACATATACCATAGTAACGGTCCCAAAGGTAGGCGTGCATATCTTCAGCGCCACTAAATTAATCAAACACAAAACAAGGGAATAAATTCAACTTTACATGTCTCTTCATGAAAATCTAAGTGTCTATACTTGCCTTGCAACATAGTTGTCGCACACATCAAGAAAGATGAAGAAACATTCAGTTCCGGGCGTATAGGCTTTATGAGCTTTCAGCATGTTTCCAACACGTTTAAGACTCATAAGGTCTATAACGTGGATATCAATTTCTTGGGCGATCGGAGGTGGTTCCAATGCGTTTGTAATGATGTAACCTCTAGGCCATGGGCGCGTATTAACATATAAATACCTAAAATTGTGCACAATGTTGTTATGTCATTTTATAATGTAAACATTTTTTTATAAGAAATAGAAGAGATTCGATTTTATTTAAAACTAAAGTAAACCTAAAATACTTGAAAAGTTATACATGTACAACCTCGGTAGGAAAGTATGGTTGCGTTTGGTACACTGCAATACATAGAATTTCAAAAAAGCTAACTGACACTGGTGACTTCGCCCTTTTCACTTTTGTTTGGTAGATCAACAGTATAAAAACTACTTAATTTAGACTTCCGACGAATGATGGTATCCCGGAAAGTCCTTAAAATGTACTTGGGGCTTGTACTAGATACAAAAATAAACTAGCGAATTACGAATAAAAAGCCAAGTGTCCTTTTTACGTGCAACAGTATATTCAAAAAAAAAAGGTGGGGACTAAATCCAAAAATGACTCTGTGCCTATCAGAGATTAAAACGAGTCGAGTACATCATACGAGTTGCGAGTACCCGTTCGAAAAACCCGAGTACGAACGAACAGAGTACACACACAACGTACAACTCATGAGTGCAGGCCATTCGCGAGTCATAGGACGAAGCGAACGAGTACGAACGAGTTTCCAACCAAACGGTTGCAACCGAGTATACGAGTATAAACGATTCATTTGATCGTGAGTATGATTATTGGCGAGCATGTTGAAAAAAATGAATCTTCGTTTTAATCTCTGGTGCCTATGCACTTCAATTGTTAGACTAATATTAACGCATGGTGAATTAACTGGTGGGATGCAAATAGTCCCCAACCTTAAAGCGAATATGAAGGTAAAAAGTTTGTTATACATTGAAGCTAATCAAAAGATTTAGTACTTGGTTCGACAGGAAATATGTATGTAGACAATAGGTCTGTTCCTTTATTTTTTCAAGTAAACCAAAGCTACGAAAAGCTGCCTTAACTTACAAAAAAGCGTTCCTTTACTTTTTCTTAATTTCTGCATTCTCTGAGAGAACTTATCCCCACTCCTCGAAATTAGGAGAAATAACTCGAAGCTACTTGAAAAGTAAAGGAACAGACCTAATATGTCACACTTTAAAGCTGTTTCAAGGTTACGGTAGCATGCATGACAAATCGCCGCAAAACGGAGAGCAATACCCGTATGGTAACAATCTGCTGATTTAAAAACAAAACAATTTGTTGAACGAAATAAAGATAATAGTTTACAAAATGGACACCGACTTGATTTTGATGAAATTGTAATAAGTTGTAGAAGACATTTTTTCTCGTATTTTGATGTATAAATATAGGGAACCGTTTCCGCTTCCCCAAAAAAAACAAAGAAACAAGAACACCCTCACAAAATCAAATCAATTTATTTGTTGTCAAAGGCATAAAACCACAAAGCTCTTTGACAATTTGCTTTGACTTGATAAAGGTAACTGTATTTTGATGTTCACATTTTCAATACACACAGCGAGGGTTGATGGCGACTACACGATAATTTTGGCATCGGCTGTGTTATTTGAGGAAAATGACAAAAACAAAAACCTGTATAAGTCAGTGGTTTGGTTTGTATTTCAGTGGCAATTTTTCTAGTGGAGTGCCATAAAAACATCTTCAGGCACCAGTGTTTAAAAAAAACCTCCTCCATAAGGCCTGTACTGACAATTTTTGTAGCAAGCAAGCAGTCACCGCCGCCTGCCAACATTAAATTAGAAACTGCTAAAATTGGTGTGCTTGTAATTGCATAAAACGAAGTGCAGCTTGTCTAAGTAAGATAAATAATAGGCCGAGCTTCTCGGAACCATCAATGTACGCCCCTATTCACACGAATGGAAGGAATATCAATGTTTGCTGCCGACTCCGAACGGCGGATTGAGCTGGTTTTTTATGAAAAATTACACTGATACGAAAAAAAACTGTTTGATTGATTGCTGAAATCAGTTGAGTTCTTCAATGTAGTGCTGGATTAAATAGAGCGTGCAGGTTATGTCAATACACTATAAACAACAAATCCAACCAGCTCAAAGTGAGCATAACGTCTAGAAATCACTTCATAGTTCATTCATGACTTCATAGTAGAAAACCCGACAAAATTGATACAGCACTAAGCAGCTGCTGTCATTTATGTTGAGCAAACTCCTAATTTCGAACACCGAACAATTTTCGCGGCACCTCTTCACGTCGGGGAATGCCAAGCCTCCGGGAGTATAATCTGTCATGAAAGCGCTTCACACTTCGCCGTTCGGAGTCGGCAATAAATTGTAGGTTCCTGCCATTCGTGCGAAAAATGTAACACGCACAACATAAATGGTTGCGAGAAGCCAGGCCTTGGCTCATCCCGAGCTGTCGCGCCAGTTTTTTATATTTTTTTTAAACTCCTAATTCCAAAAACAATAGCTACACTCAACAGGACATTTGAATGAAAAATAGTCCGTGGGATAATTGATTAAGGAAGCAAGGAGGATAAATGGAGGTAAAGGTACATAACTGCGAACGCTGTGTGTTATTAAGATGTGGATATCGTTTGAAAAACTAAATTGCGTTTGATTCGAGGGGCATATTGGAGGATTGGAAAACACCAAAGTCGACGAATCGGCACGGAAGATGAAACCTCTGCCCTTAAGACCATGTAATGGGCGGATATTCTTAAGTTCCCCTAGATCCATTCTGAAATTATGACCTGTCGACGCTTTTAAATCGGTGCCCGCGACCAGTAATTCGTAACAAAATAGCAATAATTCGACCACGTCACTATTTAAAAGACAGGTAATATCAAACAGGACACAGTTCTTAGGTTGGTCGTATCGGGCAAGAATCAGCGCCTGATTCGCCGCAAGCTTGGCCGCATGTGTTCCTACAAATGGATCCGCTAAGGAGGTCGTTTGTTTTCATGTGGTTGTATGTTGGCGAAATCTCTCTGTATATGGCGCAGCTAGTAAGATTGTTCCATTTGTGTGGCATAGTTCTTAGCATTAAATATTTTTAAGACAAGACAACGTGTTATTTCACAACGCCACAATTTCTCAGATGTTTTTTTCAATCGTCTGCTAAATTCTTATTTAATGTTTAAGTGCAAAAATGTATGACAAGTAATATCACATACCTGTGATCAGGACTAAGAGCCATTCCAATGATATGTCCGTGTAAATCAATTACTTTGTCAACTTTATCAAATCGATCTGCAACAGCTTCATAATTCCACCAATCAGGTTCCACCCTGGGTTGATTATTCTAATTCAAAAAGTCAAACTCATCACACAGTACAACGATTTTTTCCTTACAAGTGCTCACCTGTTCTTCTTTGGCCTTCTTTTTTGCAGCTATACGCTCCTTTAGAGATGGACCAGGATCTAGTCTTTTAGGAAATGTAACATTCCTTACCCTTTTAATTCCAACCTGATGGGGCGTATACGTTATTGATCCCGTTGAAAAAATTATGTATTTCGGAATGGAGTTCTCCATTTCGTCGTATTCTTCTGAATTGTCCATTGTTTCGTCATCATCCAAACCACTTCCGCTGCTGGGATCGCCATCCAAACCCATTTCTTCAAAGTCCTTATGGTATTCATTTAAATAGTGAATTGTAGCATCCGATTTATCAGTACTATTGGCCTCGGGCCTAGCTGCTATATACGGCAAGCAATCATCTTGGTCATTACATTCCTGTTGAACACTATGGAGATTTGAATGGGACAGTGGATTTCCAGGACCCCTGTTAGAAGGTGAAGCTT
Source organism: Matsumyia berberina (assembly GCA_917880715.2). NCBI lineage: Eukaryota > Metazoa > Arthropoda > Insecta > Diptera > Syrphidae > Matsumyia > Matsumyia berberina. Next base: position 96,614,485 of record OU862870.1, read on the forward strand.
CTAATACAACATCTTCTGCAGCAGAAGACCCTGACGCCTCAGTCTGCTCAGCAGCTAGCGGATCGTTAGATTCGTCAAGCCAAGGGCACTTGGCCATAATGACAGCTCGTACGGAACTAGCATTCCGATTGTAGAACTTGTACAATTGATTCATAACAGGCACATGTTCGGAGCTTACTTCTTGACTAGCTTTATTTAGCCAAAGTACTGATGTACTGACTAAGTGCGCAAGCCAGTGCAAGTCTCCTGATATAAGATATTGATCGCAAAACCATGTACCAAAAATGTCATATGGACGATTTACAACGCGGCATCTTAAAGTTGACTCATCTGAAAGTAGATTTATGAATTTTTTTTATGGTGCAAGATCAGTGAAGTTAAACTACATTTGTCATCCACAGTGAAAACCGCAATCTCCCCCGATGTGCTATGTGGCTGTCCAAAATGAACCCCAGAAACCATGAGCAGCGTATCACTTTGATTAAATTGTGAGTATTGTGTATACTTCCAGCTAAATAGCTTCATGTTATGCGAATATTTTTCAGTGCATGGGTGATCCGCATTCCATATCTAGAGAAAAACCATTTAAAATTACTGTCAACGTTTTGGTGAAAATAATACAAAATGTTTGAAGAATATTCTAATAAATATGCGAGAAAAGCCACATCATGACGATCTTAAATTCATGATCTGTGACAAATTTGTGCAAAATACTGCAACCAGAGATTATCTTTTTACTAAAAGAGTCTCAGTCTGCCTTTCGATGCCAAAAAGAAAAAATTAGCTAATAGCGCTAATTTTAAGCTAAGCTTTGACCCTTTTTTGAACTGCGGCGCCGAATCATTAAGATTTTTTAGGTGGATTTCCAAGAAATACCGCCTATTGCAGGTTTTATAGGTCCTCATGACGCGATTTTCAAACGATTTTAATGCCACTTTAGCATTCCTCATAATCCGTTAAAAAAATCTGTATATATATATGTACATATATGCATATCTATAAACATACGTATGTATATACCAGTGGCGTGGATCGAAATTTCAAGAGAGGGAAACATTTGAGATAAAATTTACAATTTCAGTGCTTTTTTGAAAGTAAATTTAGGCTGCAAACGATGTGCACAGACGGACAGACACTTCTGTGACATTTATATAATATATATATCTAAATTATTGCCTGGCACTAACATAAACACAATTTCAATGCGTAAGAAGCGCGCGATCGAAGAAATAGAAAAATGTTACTGCAGGAATGAGGTTTAGAAGTTTTACGAAAGGGCAAAAAGAACCTGTCATTGTTACAGAGCCCGAACGAAAGCCTGGAAGGATGATCAAGGGAACATCGCAGTAGAATCGCAGTCGATGCTGAGGATAAGGAAGGCCTATATCTGCAGACAGTTTAACGGCGACGACGAATCAAATCCCGCTGTCAGGCAGAATGAACCATCCAACCTGGACGATGAAGACCAACAATTCCGTCCATCCGACCTGGACAAAGTGAAGATAGCCATATATAAACATAAGTTCAACAAAGCTGCTGGAGCTGACGGCCTAGGTGCCGACCTATTCAAAGCGAGAGGCGATGACTTGGTTAGGAGCATGCATAGAACTTCAGCATTGTTTGCCCGATCCACAAAAAAGGAGACCCTTTCAACTGCGCCAACTACAGAGGCATCAGTCTTCTTAACATCGCTTAATTGATTAAAGGTCTCACAGAGACCTTTGATGTCAAAAAAGATTTACACAAGGCGACGCGCTGTCATGCAACTTCTTCAACATCGTTCTTGAAAAAATTGTGCAAAACTCATGCGCCAACGCCAGAGGCACAATCTTTCAAAAGTCCGTCCAATTACTCGCATACGCCGACGAGATTGACATAATCGGAAGAACGCAGCGTGATGTCACTGGCGCGTTCGAAAGTATTGACATGGAGGCGGCGAAGATGGGTTTAGCGGTCAATGAGGGCAAGACGAAGTATATGCTGTCAACAAGAAAGGACTCCCAACACCGACGTCTCGGACAGAACGTCACTATATACAGCTATAACTTTGAGGTAGTTAAGGACTACCACTTCACTATTAATTCGGAGAACGACACTAGCGCTGAGATTAAACGAAGAATAACTCTTGCCAATCGCTGTTCCTTTGGGCTAAGAAGGCAATTGAGTAGCAAAGCCTTCTCTCGAACAACTAAGGTGACCCTGTATAAGTCCTTAATCGTCCCAGTCCTGCTCTACGGCGCAGAGGCATGGACTTTGTCAAATGCGGATGCGGGCACTCTTGGCTGTTTCGAGAGGAAAATTCTTCGGATGAGGTGAGCAGTAGAGAAAGACCACGACTTAGGTGGCGCACGCAAGTGAAAGGAGACCTCAACCAACTTGGCGTGCGAAACTGGAGGCAGCTGGCTAAATATCGAGCTGGCTGGAGACGCTTGTTGGTTGAGGCCTGTGGCGCCACCTTAAGAAAGAGGAATGGGTCGCCATAAGGTAACACGGGACGAAACTGTTGTGGAATTAGGTGAGCGGATTTAGGGTGAGTTGCAGACAATAACAAGTTGCAGAAATCAGAACAATATAGCACGACAAAATTTTTGTTCTTCGTGGGCTGACAGGGCTTGAGTGACGTACATACTATGTAAATTATGGATGCTCTAAAAAAGTACACCAGTTCATCAACATTTATTTGATTTACATTGCATGATAAAAGCGTAATTCTAATGTTTTTTTTTTAACTTTGGAGGACTATGGCAACCCTGCCCACGTGATAGTATCTTTAAGCCCATTCGTACGAACTTGAAAACATTTGCAGGCTTACTTAGTATGTGCTATGAGTCATAACTCATAATAGTCAAAACATACGTAGCCACTGCCTTGATTAGGCCTCATATAACATATAAACATACATATGTATTTATTGTTCCTGCATCTATTTGGAGAATTATCAACATCTTCGATTTGTTTTTCATTGCATTACTCAAAATAGCCTTAATATGTATACACACAATCTTTGATAAATTTAAATCTTAAATATTCTCGTGGGATAAGAACTAAATAAATATGAACTCATGATCACAGGTATAACTTACGATGACATTTCCATCCTTAGAGCAAGTAGCGAACATCGTACCATTATGCGAAAAGCTGACATGAAGAACTTGGTGGCAATGTCCCTCGAGTTTCTGCGACAATACGAAAGGAATATTTGAACTTAGCCTTTTAAATTCCTGTTTCCAAGATTCAGCACCTAGAAAAGGTTAGTTGCATTGCATAAACGATACCGAAAAGTTTAATTTGAAGAAAATTACCTGGTCGAATGCCAATATTTTGGTCGGTTTTGTAATGGGACTGAAACTTTTTTTTCCAAATTAAATTATCATTGGATATTTCGTACCAACGTTGGCAAGTAGCACCTGCATTCAGGATATCCCTCAGGGATAAGTAGGAAAGAATTTCAACGAAAATTGGTTCGGGTATTGTCCACCATGAAGATTCACTGTGTTCACTATCCACCTTGAATTTTTTGAAGTTGTCACTGCAATCCATTATGCATAGATTTAATTTCGAAAAATAAAAAATTCAACAAAATTTGCGATAAGGTTAATTTCTGAAATAGCCGCACTAAACAAATACTTTGCAATTTATTCATTAGAAAACTTTCACTCTTGGGCTGCTTTCGGCCGTCGTTGTCGTTTATTTTGGTTTTTGCTCTCAAATCAGCTGGAGTTGTTTAAGGCCAACATCAGATATGTATTAGTAGACTAGATTTATAGCAGAAATTAGTTAATAAAGAAATCTTCAACTTCCGTCCCTCTTTTTCGCGACACACATTTGTTTACAGCGTTGCAGTTGTAGCGCGATGTTGCTTTTCTTCGCTGACAGCTCTTGTCTGTGAATACGTGTGAGAAAAAAGCAACAACAATTTGCACTATCCCCCTCAAAACAATGCGGTGAATTTCTCTTATGCCACAATCATGTGAACAATGTTTAGTATCTTTAAAGCGCTTTTATGGGTGCATTTTTAGGGCTATACACTTGATTGTACCCTTTGCAGGTTAAGATCGAATTATCCTTCCATTAATTGTCAGTAGCCAAACTTGCGAATCTAGTAAACTCTTATATTATTGGATTGTAAATTAGCGATTTAAATATTCTAACATTTTATTTTCCCCACATCTAAATGACAGATAAATTATGTCCGTAGACTATACCCATTTTTCTTGAATTAATATTCCAGTCTTCTAATCATTAAATGTTTTAATCAATTTTATTGCGTATAAGGGCAATATCACACCAAATAGTTTTTTTTTAAAGTTCATCGTCAGTGTTTCTATTACAAAAGATGAAGAAACGATATTCAACACACAAAAAAAATAATATAATAAAAAAATTAATATTTTTTAATCTATCACTATAGTTCTAACAAATTCATTGTTGACATTTCGTTTAAAGATTCTGTTAAATTCAAATATTTCAAAAAATATTATAGTTATTGAACAAGCTCTTCCACACTGTCCTCGATTCGCCGCCATTTCGTGGTGAATACCCAGATTTTCCCACAATCTTTTCTCAATTATCAGACATTTCGTGGTGGATACCTTGTTTCACGCACATTTGTTAAGAAAATGAGACAATATGGGTAAATGTAGCAATTCTATGGAAAAGCATCTTGTGCACATTGGAAAATAGGCTGGAAAGACGAATATCTCTTTATAGCTAATCTCTGGCCAACATAAACAGACTAAATATGGTTAGCCAACCACGCTCTGACGTCACCAGGCACTAATATACATAAAAGTAAAAGAGATACCTGCTCATTCATTTCTTTCCTCCTCGTTTATGAAAACGCAAATTACGTCAGAATATAATAAAATGTCAAATGAAAGTAACAAAGTTGTCTTGGATAATGTAAGCGCTTTATCCGCTTAGATTTTTCTTTACGTTCAGCGATCAAGATAACAAAAATTGTATAAAAGAATTTAGGTGCAGTCATTCGTTTACTCTACATTTTTAATGAATATGAGAGTCGCGGGGTTAGGGTGCTTATTTCTCAAGGTCAGTCTCTTGTCTAGTATAAGGTCAAGGTACTTCACACTGTCGTGGAGTTGCAATTGTACACCTATCATAAGCAGACTTTTGAAATTCAAGTACAATGAGTTGTACAAGATGAGTTGGTGCATGCTCCTTACCAAGTCATCGCCTGCTGCTTCGAACAGCTCGACAGCTAGGCCGTCAGCTCCAGTAGCTTTGTTGGACTTAAGGTTCGAAATGGCTATCTTCACCTCGTCCAGGTCGGGTGGACGGAATTGTTGGTCTTTCGCGTCCAGGTTGAATAGCTTATTCTGCCTGACAGCGGGATTTGATTCGTCGTCGCCGTTAAACAGTCTGCAGAAGTAGTTCTTCCATATCCTCAGCATCGACTGCGATTCTACTACGATGTTCCCTTGTTCATCCTTACAGGCCTCGGTTCGGGCTCTGTAGCCTTGACAGGTTCTTTTTACCCTTTGGTAAAACTTCCGAACCTCATTCCTGCTATAACATCCCTCCATCTCCTCAATCGCGCGCTTCTCATGCTCTTTCTTTTTCCTCCTGAAAAACGTGCGTTCGTCTCTCCTCTTCTGCCCGTAGAGCTCGCGAGCAGCTCTGGTCTTTCTATGCAGCGCCGCTTTGTATGCCTTTTGTTTCTTTGTGCTTGCCGGCACTCGTCGTCAAACCAGGGATTTCGTTGTGGTGGCCGAGTGAACCCCAGCACATCAGATTGGGCGTCTTTGATGGCTTTTTGGCAATGTTGCTACTGGTCTTCAATACTTGATGCTGGCGGTGTACGACCTCTTGAGAGATTGAGAGAGACTCGATCTGAAAAGGATCTAGTGATCTCTTGTGACTGCAGCCGTCTGACGTCAAACTTCCTCACAGTATTTCCTTGTCTTGGCGGTGTTCGGGATATCCGCAGTCGTACCTTGGCCACAACAAGGTAGTGGCCGGAGGCAATGTTGGCCCCTCGGAACGTTCGAACATCCATAAAACTGGAGGAGTGCCTTGCGTCGATCGAAATGTAGTCGATCTGGTTGACAGTTGATTGACCAGGAGATCTCCATGTTCCTATGTGAATATTGAAATTTGGGAACCGCGTACTAGCTACGACAACGTTCAGCCCCGCAGCAAATTCGACCAGTCTAAATCCGTTGTCGGAGGTGGTGTGGTATTGGTTGTGCTTTCCGACGGTACTACCAAAGATGCCCCCTCTTCCTAGCTTTGCGTTAAAATCACCTGTGGGGGCATGTGCGCATATTAGGCTAATGTTGGCGAATTTAGCCTTGATTCGGATTGTCGTGAGGCGTTCACTTACATACCTAAAGCTTAAGACTTCTTGCTTAAGTCTGTCTCCAACGACAAATCCACATCCAAATAAGCGCTGCTTTTGTTGTCGGTAGCAATCGCCGTAGTATATATCGCAGTCTTCCATCCTCTTTTTGCCCGGCCCATCCCACCGCACTTCTTGGATGACGGTTATATCTGCTTTGCTCCAGTTGAGGGCCGCCGCTAATTGTTCGGCTGCACGTGGTCTGTTAAGGGACCTAACATTCCACGTGCAGATCCGAAATTCGTTGTACTTAATTCGTTTGCATGGGTTGTCATCAGTGAATCCGTCCGTATCCGAGGCTTGTTGTTGCTTCGTAACTAATAGGTTTTTCCATGACAGGGCAGTTACCCCGGCGCACAACCCCCAACCTGGAGGACCAGGTCCATTGTAAAGAAAAGCCTCAGGACGAGGGGCCGGTTTACACGATGTCGGTAACCCCACTTCGGGGATGTGAACGCTGCCGTTGGCCCCTGTACGGCTCATCCGCCACCATCTCTTTTCCAAGACCCCACCCGATTCCTGGAAATCCTTATCGGCCTCAGCTCCAAATATGTTGAAGTAGCCCAGATAAGGTGTTGCTCCCGATCCGGAACTTATAGACGCCACCGTTGATTCCATCTAGGGAATTCTTCCGCTGTCGTGTTTATAGTGCTGCATTTTTTGTCTTATGGTTAACACTCGCGCTTATAAGTTTAGCAAGTTGAGTCCGGGTGGACAACAACCAGTACCCAGTGGCTACCGAGGGGTTACGAGGAGGTAAAATAAGCACAATTGATGTGTAGTAACAGTTACAACACTGAGCATCGCCAAGTTGATACCAATCAGAGTCTACCCTATTACTACAACACCCAGCCTCCGTTTTTGGAGTATAATCTTTAAATATTTTCAATCGCGGGCATGAGAACTCTTTCCCTTTCTTTTGGAGAAGCCGAAGTTCTTCTTGTTTCTTGTGCTCGCAATCAGCCTCTGTTTGTAGATTGTAGTTGTAGTACTATTTATTTATTTATATATTATTCGGCTTAATACAAGCAAATAATTAAATCTAAGAAGCAGACACTTAAGGTAGGGTAATTATAGCAGGTTTTTTTTTTTTCTTTTTTATTGGATCTTAATAACTAACAATTAAAAGCTGAAGGCTATGAAAAACGATGGGAGGGTAAATTGGACTGGTTTAAGAAGAGGTAGAGCGGCTGTAAAGGGCATTTCGAAGAGTTATTCTGTTACAGTGGAAATTAAAAGTGTTAAGCGTGTTGTTCGCTTTATGTAGCATTCTGGACATGGGTTCATACAAACCATAGTTGGTTCGGTGTGGGACACGACGAAAGAGGGAAAAAGACCGAAGGTTGCGGGGATTAGTGTTAAAGAAAATCATTTGAAGTAACGATGGACAATCTATGTATGTTGCCGGCAAACAGCTGATGGACGAATAGTATATCGGCAACATCGCGACGTTGTTCATGGGGTTTCAGATTGATTAGTTTCAAGCGATCTCTGTAGGGTGGCCGGTTGTGGGTGTCTACCCAAGGAAGACCACGTAGGGCAAAGCGGATGAACCTGCGCTGAACGGCTTCGATTCTCTTGGTATGCATATCATAATGAGGGGACCTCACTTGGCTAGCGTATTCAAGCAGAGGCCTTATGGAAGTGATGTACAGGGTTCGTAAACTCCTTGGACCAACGCTGTACAAAACCGAGCGCAGAGTTGGCTCTACGAATAATGCTATCAATGTGGGACCGGAAATTGAGTTCCCGATCGCAGATAACACCCAAGTCACGTAATGAGGTGGTGGGAAACGCTTACGGGAGTATGTGATAGCTTGGCATTTACTCACATTAAGCTGCAAACAATTTTTTTGGCACCAGATTGAATATCTGTTTAAATCATCTTGAAGTGACCGAGGGTCAACGGGAGATGATATGTGCCTGTAAATTTTCATGTCGTCGGCGTAGACAGATATAAAGGAGTCTTTGATGATACAATCGACATCATAATTTGTCCGGATGAATATTAATGGACTACATTGGGGGACTCCTGAGGTGGCTTTAATAGGGTCAGAAACGGAAGATCTAAAGAGGATTTTGTACTGGCGGTTTTCCAAGAAGGATTTGATCCATGTTATAAACCGCGGTGGTAAACCAAGAACCTTAAGTTTTAGGAGGTTTATACTGTGCGAGATTTTGTCGAACGCCTTGCTGAAGTCGGTAGTAACAACGTCGACTTCTTTGCTTTCTTCTAAAGCGGGGGAGTAATCGTCCTTCAGCTTACTTAGCTTTTCTTTAACAAGTGGCAAGGTTATATAAATAGAGGCTAACGACGTATGGGCGCAGTTGCTCATGTAAGAAAAGTAGTCGTAATTCGGATTCGAGACTTGGTTGGTGAACGATTGGCTAACGAAATGAGCAAACAAGTTTGCAACAATCTTAGGGTCTGCTGTCGATGTGGAAAGTTTAGAGTGGGTGGATAGCTATCAGATTTCCTTTTAGCGTTTATGAAGTGAAAGAAACGCTTAGGGTTAGAAATCAGATTGGATTGCATTCGGGTGAGACAATCAAGGTAAAGGTATTCACAAAGTTCGGAGAAATGGGAATATGCACGCTGGTAGTTGGATTAGTCAGAATCAGATCGAGAAGTAAGGTAAGTTAGCCACAATTTGTTTCTGCGATTGCGGAGTAAGCGTAGTTCTTTAGCTCCTATCAGACGATTTGCAGATGTGCGCAAAATTTCCTCATAAGCAAATGTGTGCAAACCATCGGCAAATGCCCATTTGCAGAAATGTCATTTGCAGGCCGATCACACGATTTGCCGAATTTGTCCCAAAGGTGGAAATTTTTGGGTGTGCGCAAATGTGAGCAAATGACATATCTGGAAATTTTTTCATGGCATTTATTGTCCGATCACACGATTTGCCGACATATGCAAATAGCACATTTGCAGACCCATTTGAAGTAACGTAATTTTCATTTATTTGGAGTGATGAAACAACTCGAGATACCCTCGCATTGGTATTGGCTGTGTATGTATTTATTTGAGAGCAGCGGCGAACAGGATGATTATAGTAAATTGGCCTCGAAGCAGCGCAATTTCTGGAGAAAGGGTTAGGTTGGCCGGCGCGACAAGGAAGGATTTTGAGCAAAGCTTTATTTTTTTCCTGTTTCTATTTTCTGAACACAGCAAAAATATAAATGAATCAAAAAATTCAATGGATTTGTACTTTTCCTGTCGCGAATCATTTTTAATTTCTTTTTTCTTTTTGTCAGAAAATGAATTCCATTTAATCAAATGATTTATTTAATACTCTGGTGATTAAAGTTCGCTGATGTCCAATTCAGTAGCGCAAATACTGGAGAATTGCTTGAAGAAAATCCACATTGTATCACAGCATTTGCAGTTGGTTTCTTCAAACCAACATGAGCAAATTTCAGAAGTCTGCAAATGAGAGTGGGCAAATGTCCAAAAGTGAGCAAATGTGTGCAAATGGTCCCAAAAGGGTGATCACACGATTTGCGGATGACGTGTGCAAACATTTGCGGACGACGTGTGCAAATCGTGGGCAAATGACAGATGTGAAAACATTTGCGGACAAAAATTTGCTGATCACACGATTTGCGGACGTTTGGGACACATTTTCCTGCAAAATTTCCTCACATCTGCAAATCGTCTGATCGTAGCTTTTATTTCACCACCCTGATAACGAGGGGTTCCTCTGAGGCAAATAAGGGACTGATTTTATAAGGCAGGTGAGAATTTCGGCGTAGAAAAGGGCAATGGCATTGTCGATGGTAACGGTAGTAATGTTGTCTAGGATGGGGCTAAATGCGTTGCTAAGCAGAGTATTTAGTTTTGTGAAGTCTGCCTTGCGGAAATTAAAATAGAAAGAATTTTCATAGTGAAGGGTTTTAGTATCATTCTCGTATGAAAAAGTGAGGGATAGAGGTTGGATGAAAGCGGTCTAATGTGGATAGGAGATGATTACTCGCTGTGAGGAAGCAGTTGTCGACATTGGATTATTAGTGATGTTACTAATTTGGTAAAGGCCGGAGTCGGAGAGACAATCAATAAAAAGGACCTCTTTTTCTGACGTGGGATTTAAGGCAATAAAGTGGAACATGTCATCGGACTCAATCCATTGAAGAAAAGGAAGGTTGAAGTCCCCTAAAATCAAGACATCATGGGATGGATCCAATGCTTCCCAGAGAGAGTCGGTTGCCTCTACGGCAAGCTGGTAACCCTAGATTTGTTGAGCCGGTCGTATGTAGCAGCGCAGTATGTAAAGGTTTCGTTTGGATATAGTCGTTTTTACACAGAGAAACTCAAAATCAGCGGTGTGTGACGTTTTAAAAAGTGTTGAGTCGAAAGAGTTGTGTATTGCCAGTAGAACACCGCGGCCGGAGGAATTGTCCTCTTTCTCCAGACCATCATCCCGAAAGATATTAAAGTCTGAAGTAAACAACTCATTGTTATTGAAATGAGAGGATAGATTAGTTTCGGTTAAAGCAAATATATCGTAGGAGAGATTTTGGGAGTTCAGAAAAACAGTAGAGGTTTTAGCGCGCAGCCCTTTTACATTCTGGTAGTAAAGGGATAAGAACTTGAATGAGGGTCTTATTGGGTTAGGTTGGCGAGCAGCTGTATTGGAGGGTAGGCTAGGAACGATAATATTTTTTAAAATGGGAGCGAGTTCTTTGCTGGTGTGAGAGACGTGCATTAATTGTGGCTTCTCTGATCTTTGGCACTTGATGCTGGCGGCATAAAAATTGTTGAGAATTTTTAGATACAAAGATTTTGCAGTAGCTTGCTGTATACTATAAATAGCCATTTTCAAAATGTAATATAGTTTAAAAAATTATTATTATTGTTAGTATCATTAAAATTTTATTTATATATAAATAAATTATAAAAATGGTGGTCGCCGTGGCTCAGTGGTTACTGGGTTGGACTGCTGACCAAGCGGCGCGAGTTCAAACCCCAGCCGTGTCCGCCGAACATTTTTCGCGGTACCCCCTCTCTTCGGGGAATGACAAGCCTGCGCGAGTATAATCTGTCATGAAAGAACTTCTTAATTCGCCGTTCAGAGTCGGCAATAAATTGTAGGTCTCTTCCATTCGTGCGAAAAATGTAACACGCACAACATGAATGGTTGCGAGAAGCTAGACCTTGGCTCATTCCGAGCTGTCGCGCCACTAGGAGTTTAAAAAACTGATTGTATAAATCTTATGGCGAGTTAAACTCTTCATACAATTTGGGTGCAAGTGAAGAAGTTAACAAAACTCAAATTGAGGACTTTGGTATTAGTACTAAATCTCCAGAGTTGCCATATTTTCTGTTCTGTTTGAATAAAAAAGCATTTAGTCTTACTGCAGTTTGTCATGCTCACACCGCTTAAGTTTGTTGAAAGATAAAGTAATTCCGATTTATGTAAGTAGCATGAGTCGCTTATGAGTAGCAAAATGCTACTATAGTAGAATGCTTGGCAGCGCAAATTGAATGTCCTCTTGTTTAATTAAAAGTATAAGAAACAGGTCTAAAGCATTGACTATTTAATAAAATGTGTTTCTTGTTATATTTGTAAGGAGTGTACCTGTTTATACATATTAATTACGTAATTGATCAAAGGAACGGGTTTTGGATTATTTTTGTAGTTAGACATCCATACACACATATATACATATATAGATGTATGAATACTCAATTTGAGATAGCAGTTATTCTGAAATCATTTCAAATACATACTAGAACATTTATTTGTTGTGATTATCAAATATTTGAATATTTACTAAATATCAATTGGTACACTTAATCATACGTAAACAAACATATATGTATATATATATCGATTTGAGAAGTTGTTCTAATTCAATGTTGTTATTTGTCGATGTATTTTCGTATTATCTGACCATATGAGTTGAGTGTTTTATAACGCTTCAGATGCATGTGCTTATCTCTTAGAATTTTATTAGAAAGCGAAACAAACTCCGTTGTTCAAGCGTCAGTTGTTGGTCAGTATTCATTGAATTTGTATGGCGATTGTAATTACGGGTTGAGTGTTCTAAGCTAATTTAATTTTACGTATTTTATCTATGGATATATGTGCATATGTGCTTGAACATAGAATTTATATCGTAAGGTAATACTTATTTGTTTACAAATCCCTGGTAAGCGTTTGAGTGAATCTGGCTTTAAAACAAAATCAACCACATACTTAATAAACGAATACAATTTAAAATGAAGTTATACCAGCGTTATTATAAAGGGTGCATTAGAATATGATTTGTACAATTCGTGTTCTTTTTGTACATGAAAACATTCATGTGCACATAACGTACATTTAAATACATACAAATAATATAGTGTTTGCAATAATTGGAACAAGTTTTGCATTTTATGCCAATCAAACTGTATACAAACAGGACAGAGAAGACTTCTTTATCTTTTTTATGACTCTTAGCATTGTGAAGTTTTTCTGACTTCTTGCTGCATTACAAATACAAAAATGTTGTTGTATATTTTTTCTTATGAATAATTCAAGAAATTAAGAAGTAATTTACAGGAAATGGCAAGGTTTTGTACAATTACTTGATATATTACAAGATGCAGTAACAAAATGTAAGGATTTTTTAGCCTATTGACAGCATTTTAAGGTTATATTTAAACATTACTATTTATGCGACAAGTTTAGCAAGTTTTATAATAAAACTTTAAGATGTTCCATCAGACACATGAACAAATATTTTTATGGTTCATTTATGCATATTCCTGTTTGCATTCGCAATTTCCAAAAAAAAAGAAAGTCGATTTAAAACGAGAGATATTAGATACATACTTACCACTATATACTATTTAAATTCTGACAACCTAGAGCGTGAACAAGGCCTCTTACTTGTTCCGCGCCATTCAACAGTCTCAGTGAGCTTAACTCGCAATAGACTTGTCTTCGTTTCATAACGCGCGATTTTTCCGTCGGTGCTGCATGGAGCTCTTCACTAATTACGACGTTGAACATGAGTGGTGATAGTAAACAGCCCTGTCATACATTCTTTGGGGACTACGAACTTTAACCAAAATGACAAGAATGCCATGAGTGTCGAACACGTTGTTTTTCTTGAGCGGTTTGGTTCGAATTCGTTTAGTTTTTAAACTATTGTAGACTTTTCACTCCTTTTGATATTGCTTTTTTGATTGCTCATTTCTGTATGATGGAAGTAGATTGTTCTAGGCCTCCTTATTACACAAAGGTTTTTTTATTGCTTTTTTTCTCAAGTCATTCGATATTTAAATCTGTTATACATGTGTACATTTGACTTAGCTGACAATAGATCAATAGAAGAAGGTAACTGTCACTTAACCAAATTTGCCCACAGTGTTATTTCTCCTCTACTCTGGCTAATGGCGATGAACAAAATTGATTGGTCGCGTATGCAAATAACATGACTCCAAAGCAGAGCTATGCGAATTATTCTCAAATGTGATAGATGCATCCCAATATCGTCATTAATAAATTCTCTGAACTGGCTAAACACAACCACAACAAACCAAAGACAGTACGATATGAGTATGATCTTTACCTATGAAAAAACAACTTGTGCCCACAATACCTGACGACTAACCTACCCGAAAGCAGAGCAATAAACTACGATCTACGAAGATCAACAGAATTCAACATACAGAGGACAAGGACAGTACGAGCACAGAGAAATATTCTATACAATGGTCTTCAAACTTTTAACAAGCTTCCTGAAAATATAGTAAACATAAGCAATCTTAACATTTTCAAAAGATCTGTTTATGAATACTAAAAATAATTAACCGTTTAATGATATAATTAACTTAAGTTTAAATGTAAATATGTAAAATGTAATAAGTTTTAAAACATATGTATCTTAAGCATATGTAGCCTTCTATGTCTACGCAGCGATTAAAGGAGAAATTCACTGACATTTCCTGCAGAAGGTCAACCTCCAATGAAGGAGGCTAACCAACTGCGCTATATCAAGGGAGATATGGCCGATCTACGATAAAATTAGAACAAAAGCTCTCCTGAACAGAACCCGTTCATATATCGCCAGAATAACGGCGATAACCGCATTTCAAATACAAAAAAATAAATAGCTGGCGCGACAGCTCGGGATGAGCCAAGGCCTAGCTTCTCGCAACCATTTATGTTGTGCGTGTTACATATTTCGCACAAATGGAAGGGACCTACAGTTTAATGCCGACTCCGAACGGCGAAGTGAGAAGCTCTTTCATGACAGATTATACTCCCGGAGGCTTGTCATTCCCCGACGAGAGGTGGTGCCGCGAAAAATGTTCGGTGTTCCTGGCTGTGGCATGAACCCACGCCGCTTGGTCAGCAGTCCAATGCGACCTTCCACGGCGACCACATTTCAAATACACATAAATTAAAAGATGATCCGACGAACCGTTGCATACTTTAAGGTTGTTCAGAAGACGCGAATTTAGCGATTACTAACATTTATTATAGTATTGTTTTTAGTTGTGATTCGCTGATTTTTCTAAGATGTTAAGCGGTTTTTGCTATTGTAGTTATGTTATTAAGCAAATAAGAAGGTAAAACAGCAAATTATTCACGTTTTTGTACTCAAAAAGTGTATTTCTCACTGGTCCATCGGAGACTTTAATTGTTTATAACTTTATTAATAATAGCCTCCTCGCAAAATAACTTTTATTTTCGTATTTCTGAGCTAATTTTACGTCAAAAAAATTTAATTCCGGTTATTTGTGATAGTTTTTTAAAACAGAAATTCCTCACCTCATGTCGCTTAAGCCATGCAAAAGGCTCGGTTTCCTCAAACTGTGTAATAATATTACTCCGGGTGCCTATGTCACGAAACAACTAACACGCTATAAGAAGTGGTTTTTAACATACATGACTATGTATGCACATATGTAGGTACATATGTACAATTAGAAATTCTGTATCTAAAATAGCCACAAACGTCGTCGGTTAACTTGTTTAATTGTTGTTTTGTCTTTAGTGGTATAGACTCCTAATCTGTCTGTGATCTTAGACATGATGCATACACTCGCCTCCAATTAAGGCTTAATGCTCATATTTAGTCAGGTGCCCTTTTAAGTTTTTCTTCTTTCCTATCACCGTTATAACACAGATCAAACGAAATAGCTAACCCATCAATTATTTGACATTTCCATTTGTCTTCGTTCTTACATGCTTTCATACCCGCGCTGTCTGCTGACATATAACTCTAGTTCTACATAATATTGCAATTCAAGATATGTAGCTGACAAATATTGCAGTGTATGAATTATGATCCGCATTTAAGGTTTAGGAATAATTTTGGAAGCGCAGATCGTGACTTCAATAAATTGTCTTAAGTTTACGACCCATGCTTTTATTATTTGTATTTAAAATGAGTACGAGATGCAATAATTCAAGAATACAGTATTCAAATTAAACTGAACAATATACAATTTACAATGCCCGTACACAAAAATAAAATAAAATAATATTTGGTGCGACAGTCTTTAAAAAGCTACGCTTCTTGCAACTTATCGTGCGCCATCTGAGTCGCGGTCTTCCTCAGCAACTAAAAGTGTCCTGAAACTTCTGATAAAAAAATATTGAAATACCATACATTTTTGCATACCGTAAGGTCATGTGCCGTTAGGTAATACTAGATACTTGTTATTTGCATCTTTCATTTATCACTTTTTATAATTACCAGTGGAGTGAGCTTGCAGGAGTGGATATGTATTGTGTTACTTAAAAAAAAACATCAATCATTTAAAAAAAGAAAAACGTTAAAAATAAATTTTGAAACGAATTTAAGAAAAAGGTTATTTTGAAATTTTTTTAAACGGGATGAAACAAAAAGTTTTTTATGTCAAACATTCGATCGAAAAATCAGGTTGGTCAAACGACATCTGCAAAGAGAATCCGTCTAAACATTCATACTTGAAAAACGACCCAAAGGTCCGCATAATGCGATAGGTCAAAACGATCGTAAAATTTCTCTACCCAAGATCCTTAACGACAACGACGAGGTGGGGATTAAATGTTTTAGTGCTAGACAACAAGTTTGAAACCGAGTTGATGATTTCTCGTGACGTAACAAATGCAAAATTTAATTTCTAGGTTAATAACCTTTTTTTAAGTACTTCATTTGACTTATTACTCACCACGAAGACCCAGCAATATCTAGCGCATTCTTTTCTGCCGCGCCACCTCTGGTTGATAATTGTCAAATCTGCCGTCATGAAGAAGCTTTCCGAGTAGCCGTGTGGAGCCGGCAAATAAATTGCAGGTCAATTCGTGGGAAAAAATCTAACTCGTACAGAATAAATGATTGTGAGAAGCAACGCTTCACCCACCTCGATTTGTCCCATTTATTTACTTTTATCGTGACTTACTGAACATTTCAGGATGTTTTCATCCGATTTTTCTGACCTTCTAGAACAAGATTTATTCTTTAGGTGAAAATTAGCATATATTTCGCAAACCAGCGCCCACACTTCGGTTCACTACATACTATTGTGAAGCTATCTAGCCGATTCGAGACAGTAAATCAAGTCGAACAACTTCTTCGGATACCACCATTTTAGTATTTAATTGTATTTGCAAGATTATGTCGTTACCCAATTTGTCATCCGAATTAACTAATTTGTTTACACTTATGTACATACCAATACAATACCATTTATGAACATCCTTATGTATAATTCTGATTATGATGTCAAGGTCGTCTTCATTCCCAAAGTGGAGCCACACCACTGCAAAATATTTCGAAATCAAGAGGTGTGTTAGTGCCACTGAGCGCAATGGAATAAAGTGGGGATAGTAAGAAGAAAATTAATATCCATCATCACTGTAATCGACTTTAAACTTAACGAAGAATGATCTAAATGGCAAAGTAAACGTGGAAAAACAGAAGAACAGAACTAGTTCGTTCTGTTTTAAAAAAAAAATAGGTCGACGCTTTTATGCATTCAGTTGGCTGTGCTGGGGCTGCCCAAGCGTATTAGTAGATTTTTGTTTTTGGAAGTCTAAATCTATACATACATACATACATATAAAAGGCTTTGTCCTGACTGACTGACTGACCCAGAGATAGACGCACAGCACAAACCGCTGGTGCTACAAACATGCAATCTGGACAGTAGTTTCTTTTTGTTGCGTAGACCTCCACTAAGAAGGGATTTTGCGAAATTCAGCTTCTACAGGGTGTTACAAGGTGTTCAAGTTTGTATGAAAAAAAAATTGTTAAATTGGATTTTGGAATTGAAATTTGGTGGCTATTCTAGAATAGAACACGTGTTTTACCGTTTTTCAAAATTATAACTGTGGGCCAAGATACAGGGTGTTAAAGTTTGGCCATTTGGCCATACTGCAGCTACCTTAATTAAAGGAGACATGACGGGTCGCTCTACCTTCTCAAAGCTTCTCAACCTAAGCCATTCTGAGTCTACACTTTGTAACATCTGTAAGCAGAATGAATTTGATCAGGTGCTTGGGGAAGCCAAAGTCAGGTGCTTGGAGAAGTTGCCAGCTGAGAATGTAAAGTCTGAATCTTTGGACTCGGAAGTAAAACTTAAGGATGCTGTACATTTATCAACCTGTAGAGTTATTGGACACTTTCTATCCACCATAAAACCCACCTCACATCCTCAACCTCAAAGTGATTGCCAAATCTAAACCCTCAGAAACTGTGCAGGTGAAGACTTTGTACCAACATGTAATCGAATCCAGAATGTTCACAAGGGTCAAACAGGAAAAAACTGTCTTTATCCCCCGCATTCATCTGATCCCATCGGACTACGACTTTGAGTTCAAACGTCTCCAATTTTCTGTTGAGCGTTGATACACCATGAACATCAATAAGGTACAGGGGCAAAACTTGAAAGTGGACAATGTGGATCTGAGGAGTGGCTGTTTCGCCTGTAGCGCGCTCAGAGTCAATTCAGCTGATAGCCTGGTCATCTCCGAGCCAAAAAAAAGTCTATATCTACTCATCAATAGCTTGAAACCCGGGGAAGGATATAGGGTATAATATGGACGTCTTTCCATGCGGACGTAGTCAACTAGTATATGTATATGTATGTATGTAATTGTGTCTGCTTTTACTAATTAAAGAAAAAAAATAGTATAATAATTTTTTTTCCGTTGGTTTTTGCATTAGTTTGCAGCCTTAGTAGCCAATTAATCTCCCTGCTAATACTACTCAGGAAATGCTTAATTTTTTGACTGCCTGCTATATATACTTTGTATATATATGTATAGTCGTACATATTTGTACTTGTGTCCCATAGACATAAAATAATCCGGGGGAAAGAATAAAGAAGGCGACCTCGCTTTTTATGCATGCAAAATAATTCCTGAAAGAAGATGTAAACAAATATATTAAAGCCGATTTTGTCTACATCTTCTCGATTTACACCACCATCCAAGGCCTATAGCAACATATTAGAATCGTAAGACATTCATTATCATACATCAGGACAATGAGCTCCTTAGCAAGTACTAAGCCAACAGCGCTCGATGCCATACTTTTACCTACATATGTAGGGGTAGACTCTGTGTATTGTGCTTTTTCCATTTTAGAAGCTTCTGATTCAATGCTCCTAAATGTCGGCAGTCAGCATTCCACAATTGACCAGGTTTATAGAATAACCAACGAAATTGAGAAGGCCATAGAAGAGAAAAAGATATGTTCTAGCGCTTTTCTTGACGTTTCTCAAGCCTTTGACAAGGTGTGGCACGAAGGCTTGAATTATAAACTAAGACAGGTACTTCCCGAAGAGTTGTACAAAATTTTAGAGTCGTACTTGGAGAACAGACTTTTCCGTGTCAAACACGGAGCCGAATACTCGGAATTCAAGGAAATCGCTGCCGGTGTTCCACAAGGAAGTGTTCTTGGTCCAGTCTTGTTCTTGCTCTATACTCGAGATATACCGCAAGAAGAAGGCACCGTTGTTGCTACATTCGCGGACGATACGGCTATTCTGGCAACAGAAAATTCAGTCGAGTCAGCAACTGTGAAGCTTCAACGAGCTTTGGATACAATTTGCGAGTGGACAAAGGTTTGGCGCATTGTTCTCAACGAAACCAAATCTACGCATGTTAACTTTACTAACAAGAAAATAAACAACTTACCCGTTTTCATTAACTCGTTACAAATACCGTATGCAAACGAAGCAAAATATCTAGGAATGACACTAGATGCGAAACTCAAATGGAAGCCGCACGTTAAAAAGAAACGCGACGAGCTCGAAATTAGATTTAGAGAAATGTATTGGCTGCTTGGAAGATATTCCAAATTAAGCATGTATAACAAATTGCTCTTATATAAGCAAGTCTTAAAACCTGTATGGACGTATGGTATACAACTTTGGGGTTGTACCAAAACCAGCAATAGAAATATTTTACAAACCTTTCAAAATAAGGTGCTTAGAACAATCGTTAATGCGCCGTGGTACATTAGAAACGACGATATCCATAGAGATCTCGGTCTAGCCACCGTCGAAGATGAAATAACAAATTTTGCACGCAAACTCCGTGTTCGCCTTCATGGACATTGCAATAACGCCGTACTCCAAATTCTGGACGTGACAAACCTTGTGCGCCGACTACAAAGAACGAAACCGTTCGATTTAGCGCAATAAGGATTAACCGCTTATAATGACGGTATTAGTAGGTGCTTTTGCTGGAAAGCTACCTACACAACGCGAATTTTTATTGCGAAAGTTAAACTACTTGATAGGGCTCTTTTGTACTTAGTCGTAGTCAACACGAAAAGGGGAGGTGTTTTTAGTGAGTAAGAATCTCACACTACCATGAGCACGTGCGGTAGATCCTCATGGTGTCTCATGAAAGATTTTCACCTACGCTCGTAAAAAAAAAAAAAAAAAAAAAAACTGGTCGCTTCGTTCCACCGATTTTGTCTGTAGGCGTGTTTTTTCGAAACCTAGCTAGCCATTCGTTCATTTAGACGATTCCCAGCCAGTCAAACCCAGTCGATTTTTTACACCGTCAAGTTGGTACGTGTGGTTTCGTTCCTATGACATCGCCTATCAAACTGTCAAAGTATTCGGCATTAAACCAGATTGTTTTTTCTAATTTGTTGTGAAAACCATAATTTAGAGAATTTATTCAATGTATAATTTACAAAAAGAGGTATGAAATCATAACATCTTCCATCTTCGTACTCAGACGCCGGTCAAATGTCAAGAGAACAGAACAATTTGGCAGTGATACCAACGCTATAAATGCAAAATATCGCTTTCTGCGTCTCCTGGCCATGGGATATCGTAAAATTCCTAGCCACTTGCTTTTGACTGGGGATAAAATCAAGAGTTATAGCCAGCTATTTGTTGTATTTGTTTTACGTATAAAATTTGACTTTGCTAGCAACTTCTGGCTGGTTGGGTTTCCAAAAAATCCAGTATCGTCTGCGTAATCAAGTGCTGTATGAACTGAGTAGGCTCGCGTTCCTGCAATACTCACAAAAAATTTGCTGCACCACTTCTCGTCGCAGAAAAACAAACCTCCAATAGTATTATTTGTTATGAAGAAGCGTCTTAATTCGGAGTCGGCAACAAATTGTAGGCCCCATCTATTCGTGCAAAAAATGTAACACCAACAACATGAATGATTGCGAGAAACAAGACCTTGGCTTAGCTATTTTTTATTTTTGTAATGAGGTATGAAAAGTATAATAGTAAATATAAGTAGTATATGACTTGAACTTGTTTAAAAAAGAAAACGTCTAGGTAGGTAAGTATGTAAGGTAGCTGTCCATGCGAAGCACAGACACATGAAGGCCAAGGAAGGCTCTTTGTGATGCCACTGGGATCTATACCCTAGGTGCCACTCCAACTAATGGAATCATTTGAAGCTTTTAATAAAGCTAAGGATACTTTTGACTTCAGTATGCGATAATTCGCCCAAATTATCCTAGATAGAGCTTCCTTCTTTGTGATAGTGCAGGACAAGTGGAGAGAAAATGGAGGATCGTTTCCTCCTCCTCTTCGTCCCTGCAGTTCCTGTAAAAGTTATTTGCGAAGAGGCCCATCCTTCTGGCATGAAGGCCAATAGGACAGTGAGAACACCGAAAACGGTACTGATGAACGATCTTTTAAGCAAGATCAGACTTTTATATCGAGTGAGGCTGGTACCATTCCTTTATCTTTGATTTGTTTTGCTGATTGCGTCTTCCTCTTAAGAGTAATTTACATGTATCGAGTGGAATTCCAGATTCCTCCGTTGTGGTAGAATCTCTAGAGTAGTACCACGTTTGGCAAGTTCATCGGCCTTATAATTTCCTGGAATGTCACTATGACCGAGTACCCAACATAGGTTAGTGTAAAAATATTCTGCCATCTCAATAAGAGACGAGCGACAATCTCAGGTAGCTTTTGATGTATATGTTACTGATTCCAGAGATTTTATAGCAGTCTGGCTATCGGTATAAATTGTAATGTCCTTGCAGGATGTCACATTATGTCTAAGCCAGCATAAGGCTTCGTTGATTGCCATAGTTTCCGCCTGAAAAACACTATAATGGTCGGGGGGACCGAAAGAAGAAGAAAGTTGAGCATTTCGACCACTAAGGAGAAAACACCACCTCCCACTCCGTTCTCGCATTTAGAACTGTAGGTGTAGAATTGAACGGAGCCCTTGTCTATGGCATCGTCATAGACATTCCACTCCACTCCACTCTGGAGGGGATTGATGACCGGAAGTTAAGGTTGAAGTTCAACTTAGACGGTGTGTAGTCGGTGCTTCCCGGGATAAATGTTAAGGGATTATAGGTCTAATAACGGACACGCAAAACCAGTCCATAATACGAGATTGCGGGTCCATTTTTAACCGATGGCTTTTCTGCAGCAGTTCGCTTTCCAGTTTAGTTTACTGTCCAAAATAAGACCCAGAAAGTTTGGTTTTATTAACAAAGCGCAGGCTGTTGCCGAGGGCGGGTCGATTGGAGGAATTTTGTATTTCCTGGTGAAGAGGACTAGTTCTAGGGATTAATTCCTAGACTACTTTCAGCTGCCCATCTTGAAAGGATTGAAAGGGCGTTTTTAAGAAGTTCACTAAGGGTGCCCGGGTATTTACCGGAGGCATCAATCGCAGTATCGTCTGCATAAGCAATCACTTCGCATCCAGCTCTTGCTAGGTCGAGTAGCAGTTCATTAACCGCCACAATCCAAGAAAAGTGGGACAGAACACCGCCTTGCGCCGTACCGCAGCTCACAGATCTGCGGGCCGAGGCATTGTTCTGCCTACGAGCAGTTTTCCAATTATAAGTCTGAGCGAAGCCTCGACTCTCAGATTCGTGAGTGTGTCAGTGATCACCTCTGCTTTGACGTTGTTGAAGGCTTCTTCGATGTCCAAAAACGCAACTATGATGTAGTGATTTTTAAATGGTACGTACTAGTGAGTGCAGAGCAGTTTCGACAGATCTGCCTTGGCAATAAGCATGTTGGGACGCTGATAGGAGCTGGGTATTTATGCTACAGCGAAGGTCGGAGCCTATCAGCCTCTCAAGTGTTTTTAGTAGGAAGCATAATAGAGTGATGGGACGCAAGTACTTAAGAACAACGTGAGCTTTTTCCTGCCTTAGGTATGAAGACGACTTCTACCTCGGTCCAACCCCTGGGAATATGGAGAAGGTTCAGGCAGCCTTTTAGAATAATGTTTAGCCAGGGTAGGATTATATTCAGGGTCTGCTAGATTTCAGCAGGAATAATGCCGTCTGGCCCTGAAGGGTTAAATGGCTTGAAGCTCCTTATAGCCCAACGGATTTTGCTGCATGTGATTATAATATCGGAGTCTTTGCATGGTAGGTTGGTAGTTTGACATCTCGTATCACGCAATGTAATTGAAAAGCTTCCGGGGAAGTGAGTGTCCAGAAGTAGGTCAGTTGTCTCAATGTCCATCTGGATTCATTAAGCAGCTGGATATTGAGGGATTTGTGGAGAGGATTTTCCTGAATCGCGAAGCTTCCGAGATTTTACCTAGAATACGCCTAAGTACAACCGATTTGTTCGTGGAAGGGGACATGACCCACTTCCTCTACTACTACCCAAGCCTCGGCAGGACCAAAAAATGCCCCCTACCAATGGAGCAACTGTCAACCAAGTAACAGAAGGCCGAAATTCATAGTGAAATCGAGATAGTTCCCAGAGGCGAATGCTTCATTTCCACCTCAATTTCGCATATAGATTTATGAAAATCCGACTCAGGTGGCACGATATATCAACCGGTCACCTCTTTAACCTAACCTTAAAAATAGAATTTAATTTGAAATCAACTGAAACTTCAAGACAAATAAAATAACTTATATGTATTTGTCTTTTAGCAATTTCAGCTACTGTTCGTCAGGTTATCTTTAAGCATAATTTTGCATTTAATTTGATCCGATGAACATATGTATTCTTTATTATTATCATTGCACAGCAAACAGAGCTAACTTACAGTTTGAATGCCAATATGCGACACCGCTCATGGACATTGGATTTACATTGAACATGAACGTTAGTAAATACTTGGAAAAACCACTTAAAACTTTACTCAGCGTTCATCAACTCGTACAAACAAACAGCACCTAACGACGAGATTTTCTCAGCATTACGTGTGTACATACATATGGCGTCAGCTGCCACCCGGGTTATTTATCTCGTAATGTTGAAGGTAGAAATTGCATCAACTAGAGTCGGGCTTAATTAAAAAGAACACACGCGAAAAAACACGGTTAAAACGTTTCAAAGCTTCAGTTGTAAAGGTATTATTTTGTCTACTGACACGTACTAGGGAATAATGCATTTATTTTTTTATTTCGCTTTAAAAGTTCGTTTTATTTTCGGGTAGTCAAATTTTGGAAATGATTTTACTCGTATTTAAATAAAGCCATATTCAAAAATGCTTTAGTTGTTCATTAGCCGTGCAAATTATGCACAAGCATGTCGCTTAGACATTGGTACATATTTTGGTATCAGCCAAAAACGTAAACTTGTGGGTGGATTTTGCTTTTCGAGGTTGATTTTGTTTTGTGCCAATTGCCCAAATAGTGCTGGCAACAGTATTGTTTAATAGACAAACATTTCAGACAGTGAAAAGTGCGTGATGGCGGGTGAAGTTTTGTTTAAATTGAATTTAAATCCAAAGTTGCCTTCAGATGTACAGGAAATTGCGTACAGCCAGGGAGAAAATGAAGACACCAAATGTGAGCTTATTGAGCAGCTTCGACAATTAATATTCGGTAGGTGAAACTATTCCCTTGACGGTTTTAATGTTTATAATTTTGATTTTTAGAGAATGGGGAATGTAAGCCGCATCGAATGGACGACGAATATTTAATGAAATTTCTGCGCGCTCGGTACTGGAAAGTTGACGTTAGCTATAAATTGGTAAGTATTCTGTATTTAGTTTGTCAACTAATGACAAAAAACAAAAAACAAGAAAGTGATTAAAACAAAAGTTTAGTTCTGATAGTGATTGCATGTTTAGTACTAGGATCTCTTAGTTCATGATGTTGCCACTTATTACAGTTTAAAAGGTGGATTTACCTCTTCTTCTCTTTGAATCCTTTTTTACGTTCATTATTCTACATACGATTTTATGTGAAAGATTAAGTGCTCAAGTTATCATTGGAGCGTATCACGTTAGTGGTGAAGATTTGCTGTCTGTTGTCATCATCTTCTCCACTACACCACTTTGATCAATGGACAAAATCACCGAGTAAACTTGTGGTGTTATTTACGATACAGTCAATTCGTTTGACAAACGTTATTTAATATATCCGTAATATTAAACATCATACAACCGATTGGCATCGCTCTTGTACACTTTCGATAACATTTAATTTCATTTCTGTTGCAACTTTAGGATATGTACATCTATTACTTACTTTACTCACTTTTGATAGCGCTACAATACAGGATGATTTAGTACTTCAATCAATAAGCCTATCCATCCAGTACGATGCTTAGACAGCTGTGTTTGGTTACGAACACCGAGTTGTTTGATATCAGCCTTTACATGCCCATACTACCTAAGTTAAGTTATCCCATTGCATTCATTGGCTCTAGATAATCTAGCCACCTTAATTGCTGTACACGTATTTTTTTATTAGGTCTATGTATGTATGTATGTCAACTTTTAATAGTTCGTGGTTAAATATTTTTTTTCATGCACCGTCAACGCAAACCGGATCATAAATTGAATGCAGTTTGAGATTCTAGGTTAGGTTAGGTAAATGCATTCGCGTACTGCTCACTTACATCAGCAAAAGGTCCATTGTGCCCAGCTTCTAATTCTACTCCGGGAACCTGTAAAGACAAGGGGAGCCGCTCATTTAAAACCACCCGGATAAGGATTTGGTGGGTCCCCATGGCTTAGTGGTCAGTGCGTTGGAGTGCTAAGCGAACGGTGTGGGTTCCAACCCAGCCGTGCCCACCGAACATTTTTCGTGGTACCACTTCTTGTCGGGGAATGACAAGCCTCCGGGAGTATAATCTGCCATGAAAGAGCTTCTCAATTCGCCGTTCGGAGTCGGCAATAAAATGTAGGTCCTTTCTATTGCCTTGGCTCATCTCGAGCTGTCGCGCCAGCTATTTTTTTTTTTTAGATAAGGACATGAATGAATGTATCTAGTTGGATCCAACGTGTATTGGCTCGACTGATGGCCTCGTCTTCAATATACCTTTTGAACGAGCTTATTGGAATCCTCGCAAAGGGGAGAGTCTGTAAGGCATGTAGCGCCACTCACCTTCGTGCAAGTTCGTCAGCCCTTACGAGAGATAGCCATATGCCCTGGTACCCAACATAGGCTCACCGTATTGGCTCTCGATATCTCTTCTAGATGGTTTTGCAGATTCATACAAGCCTCGATCTAGTTATCGCGGACACCAGAGCCTTAACAGTTGCCTAGTTGTCGATATAGATCGTGATTGTCCTTGCGAACAGTTTTCAAGACCTCGATGATGGCTGAGATTTCGGCTTTCGGTTTATTCTAAAGGAGTGGTTTATTCCTAGGCCTTGTAGTAGACCCCGGCACCTGTACCAATATCCATCTTAGAACCATCGGTCCCTCCAGTCATCTCTGTCAATAATTCTGATACTGAATCTCCTGTCAAAAGCCAGAGTTTGGATCATATGATCTGTTTCTGTCAATTTGTCGGCATTCTCCCGTCGAGGCAGGACGGAGGTGTGACCGTAGGGAGCTGGTGTCAACTGTCGTCCTTCTCTCAGTCTCAAAGCAGTTTCAGCTGGCATGTTGCTACAGTACAGATCCATTGCCACTGTTGGTGTTGTTCTCACTGATCCCAGGATTCCTTTATAGGCTGCCCTCTGAATCTTAGTGAGGTTTGAAAGCTGGTATTGCTTCTCAAACACCTCCCACCGGACTAGTGAGCCAAATGTTAGAATGGATCTCACAACCGCCGTGTACAGCCTGAACGATTTTTTGCATGAGTAGAAGGCAACGCTCATCGATGTTTTCCTTCCAGTTTAGTTTGGAATTAAGAATAACGCCCAGATAGCGTGCTGATCCTGCAAGATTAAGTTCAACACCCCCGATTTTCGAAAGTTTGAAATCAGCGATTGATCCCTTCTTTGTGAAAAGCATAACCTCTGTCTTTGTAGGATTGACTCCCAGTCCTTTGCTGTTGGCCCAACTATTGACCAGTAGTAGCGCATAGTTAAGCCTCTCGCTTAGGACCGCCTGCTACCAGAATGACCACGACGTAGGCCGTCATTGAAGTAATACTAAGATCTATTCGGGGAGAGAAGAGATTCTAAGTTTATTTCATTCTATTTTGACAGAGTCCATGCTTCTGCACCGAATTCTCCTTCGTGCGGTCTCAAGGTCAAAGTAACAGCGATTGACGAATTTTATTGTATTTTGCAACTTTGCGCTGATATCGTTGGTAAAGTTAAAATAGATTAAGCGAATGCTTTCACTCGCTATGTACTATGTTTCGCTGAACGGCGAATTGAGCAGCTCTTTCTTGACAAATTATACTCCCTAGGCTTGTCATTCCCCGACGAGAGGTGGTGCCGTGAAAAAATGTTCGGTGGACATGGCTGGGGCTTGAACCCACGCCGTTCGCTACCTGGTTACCTATGTATTTGAGCAGTTTTTGATGAGGGTTTTGGGAAGATGCTTGTGCTTGTCTAACGCGAATGTTAAAGGCTTAGCCTCGGTATAGATGGTAAAAGCTCAACCGTCCACCATGTATCTAAAATGCTTCATTGCTTTGTGTGACGTAAGAAACTTATGCTTGAATGTGTTATAATTTATTTGTGCCCACATCAGTTTCGCTGAAGAGAAGTCCAAAGCAACTATTGGACAAAGTTGCCGCGACTTTTTTATCTGGGTATCCGCACGCGGAAAAGCTAAAAGCGTTGCGTTGCCAAGGTCATCTTTGAGGGTGCAAAAAGCATCTTTAACCTCTTTGTTCTATACAATCAAGGTGCGATCATTTTTTAATTTCCTTTGATTAATTAAAAAAGCGCTTGTTGTTTTTTGGCGCGCTAGGACTGGGTGTAAGACCTACTGCCGAAGCTTTTCAAACAAACGTCGAAGACGTTGTTCGCGCTTCTTTTGTCGTCAGATGCAACAGCTTTTCATCTAAGTAAGCGTTGGCGAAAATGAAATCCCTTAACATGCCATCCATAAGCTGTTGAAAAGCGGGTATGTTTAATAGAACGAAGGCGGAGTTCCTGTCTCCTGTAGGATTCTTTTATACTTTGTAATGCAACTAAAGTTTCCTGGTAATTGCACAGCGGTAAAATGCTTTGACTGTCTTACTCTCCACTTTTTGCTATTTGTCAGTTTGTTTTGCGTCAAAGCACAGCCCTTTTTTTAGGGCAGGGCTTTGAGTTAAGAACTCTTAATTTTTAGCGACAGCAACGTACAAAGTTCTCTGTCGTAGAAATAACTTTTTATTGCAGCCTGACGTTCAATGTTAAAGGTAGTATCATCCCATATTATTGCCTTTTATGTGGCCTTCTGAGCAGCAGTTGTTATTACCAAAACCTGTACCTGGAAGACATGAGTATGATCTAGAAGGATTGATTTTGAGAGATTAAGGGGCAACAGAAAAAGGCCGCTGTTTTACCATTTTGGAGCTATGGGTATACAGGAAAATGGACCTGGTTGTTATCATTTTTGGGTTTTCCATTCCATTCTATTCAGGAAGTGGCTGGAAAATGCTTTATCAAAGCTTAGATTTGATGTTGTTGTAGTTTATAATGCATACGAATTTATTTATGTAGGGTTTGAGTGCGTCCTGTCGGACCTGACACCAATTGTTTTGATTAACTTACTCTGAGTGCACTGTTAGCTGCAGATTCTTGTATAAATAAGGAGGTCCAACGGGAGGACGTCGAACCCTAATATTGGAGTGGTTATTTTTGTGTCGCTTGCTCCAATGCACGCCGATCTACGAACCCTCATAATGATATTAAAATTGGTAACTAATGCTAATTAGTCTGTCAAATACAATGGGACTGCAAACCCAGGTTTTCTCGAATATCCTATAGAACGCTCCCTTGGGCTTTTTAATTGTTTTTTTTTTTTAATTTCAAGTCCCCTGTGTAGTTTTCTATATAGCGCTAGGTCTGAGTGTTTAAGACTTACTAAAATCATGAAGGGGATATCCTCATTCGTCAAGAAAGGTTTGGACTTGGTGCTTTAAGATTTTTAACCAAAAAACTCTGTCTTCGTGAGATCATCCTAAAACTTAACCAACTTTTTGACACAAATACGATCTTTTAAGATTTTTTCTAATTTCTTTTCAGCTTTGTAATTACTGTGAATTTCGAGAAAAGAATCGATCTTTTCATGAAAAGGTCTCCTGTGTTCATATTGTTTCCCTAGCTGAAAAGGAATTGGTAACAGTAACTCCCCACCGAGACCAACATGGAAGTCGCATTATGATTTTACGCTTCGGAGCTTGGGAACCAAGCAAAATGTCAATAGATGATATTTTCAAGTTGGTGATGCTTATTCTGGAGATGGGCTCCATGGAGCCAATCTCTCAAGTGGCGGGCGGTATTGGAATATTTGATTTGGGTGGTGTCAGCATGAGTCACGTACTCCATTTATCACCGAGTGTTGCTCAAAAAATGATTGCCATGATTGTTGTATGTATCGAGTCATAAATAAGTAAATGTTATCACATCGCTGTATTTTAGACTTCAAGCCCATTGAGAACATCAGCTATACATGTAGTGAATCAAAGTTGGATTTTTAAAGCCATATTCAATGTATTTAAGCCGCTGCTCAATGCTAGAATGAAAGAAAGATTGTTCATCCATGGCTCGGATATGAAATCGCTGCATAAGTACATTGACGCTGAATGCTTACCACAAAGGTAAGTTTACATGAATATTTCTTTTATTACATTTATGTATTCGCAATTTTTGTTTATTTAGATATGGTGGTATTCATCCAGATTATCCATATTCAATGTGGTTAAATGGCCTACAAGAAGATAATAAGATCCAAAGAGAATTGGAGCAGTTGGGTTATGTGGTGGATGCTGAAAATATTAGGAAACTCATTACAACTCATAATATATAGGCTTTTAAAAATTGTTCTCAAAAATACGGCATAGAATAAAAACTAGTGAACCTACTATTCACTTGCAGCATGGAAATTTTTGTTGATAAGCACACAAATATATAGTACACCTTGTACTTGTTCATTGTTATATCCGGTGCAACAAAAACGTATCCAAAACCGACCAATGAATACTTTATTTCAAACAAAAATCAACACTTATTGAACTCTTCAGATATGAGACATAGAAATCGAACAAGGTACATGATAAAATTAACTTTAGCCCCAGATGTAGACATGTAGGAACATGAACAGACCCATTCACTGCAGTCACTACAGGAAATTTAACAATTGTGCATACTATATATGTACATAGTACATACATAATGCAGATGCAAACATATTTTGAAACAGAATGAAAATAACAATGTGCAGACATGTAGGTAGGTAGTTTTGTAACCACGAAACTCATTTAAACGTTATTACTATGTGGTTGTTGATTTGGTGGTTTAGGATGGTTATATCCAGCCGGTGGAGTTTAGATACAGGATTAGTTCTCCAATCCTTTTCTCAGCTATCTCGGCGAGGTCAACGAAGAAGAGTTTGCCCAAACAGTGCTGTATGGCCCTCGCCAAGGCCGGACACCTGCACAGGAAGTGAAGTAGAGATTCTTTCTCATTAAGGTCTTTGCAGCTTGTGCAGAAGTTGTTGTGAGGAATACCAAGCTTGACCGCATGGTCTTCGACTGGGCAATTACCTGTAATGATGGCTACGATTCTGGCAATATCTGGTCTTGATTTGCCAAGTAGCTCTCTTGACTTAGTGTTATTGTAATTGGGCCAGGTCTTTCTTGAGATGACGCAGCTGGACAGGCCATTCCATCTTTGATTTGCAAGCTGGAGGAAGGGTAGATGTACAAAGCCCTTAACAGTGCCCAGCGGAATATCGACTCTTTTTGCAAGTGAACTGTTAAGGGCCGATCCTTTCCTGGCCAGCTCGTCAGCGTGGCGACCTCCTCGACTCAGTTGATTAATTGCAAGCCGGCATTGCTCTACCAGCTTTGATGATATGGTAACCGCATCAATGGCTTTTATAGCAGCTTGGCTATCTGAGAAGATAGCGATATTTTGGTTGGATGTTTGGAGATTATTGAGCAAGCGGCAGGCCTCGCGAATCGCGAGAAGCTCCGCCTGAAATCCACTAGCAGGGTCTGGAAGATACTTTGATATATTCAGTTGGTCAGAGAAGGTACCTGGGCCGACTTCGCAATCCATCTTCGACCCGTCCGTGTATATACCAATATCATAATCATTGAGAACATTTCCATTCTTCCATTCTTCTCTGGTAGGGAATTTAGTAAGGAATAATTTCCTAAAATTTAGTGTCTTTGATGTGAAGGTCAAGGGGCATTAGGTACAGGATCACACTTAGAGCATCGGTAGGACAAGATCTCAGTGCCCCTTTAACACCTACACACGCTGATCTCTACACTTTCTTGAACTTATCGATGTTGTATTTTGTACTCAGGGCAGGCCACCAGACTATGGCGCCATAGGTAAGAATTGGGCGCACACCGGCAGTGTACATCCACAGGGTCATCTTTGGCTTGAGTCCCCATTTTTTGTCAAATGTTTTATTGCAGGCATAAAACGCTATACTTGCTTTCTTAACCCGCTGTTCTATATTGAGCTTTCAACTCAGTTCGAGTTATGCCTAGGTATTTTGCACTGGAGCTTAGTGAAAGTGGCTGACCATTTAGTTTGAGTGGGGTGAATACATTCTTACATATATGTAAGAATACAATACTTGTTATTTCTTGGTGTGATCCCAAGGCCGCCTTTTGATCTCTATGTATGTATCTAGACGGATATAAGAAACTTAGAAAATCGAGGATATTTATTTCTTACATCCGTGTTTTTCTTATGTGCCCACACCGGTGATACTTACTTACTTACTTAAAGTGGCTCTACAGACCGAGGTGGTCCTGGGCCTCAACCAACAAGGGTCTACAGCCAGCTCGATCTTTAGCCAGCTGCCTCCAGTTTCGCTCGCCACTTGTGTGCGCCACCTGAGTCGCGGTATTCCTGTACTGCACCGTCCCTCGGGTGTGGATTCAAAGATTTTCCGGGCCGGAGCATTGTTGTACATCCGCTTTACATGACCCAGCAATCTCAGTCATTGAAGTTTAACTCTTCTGGCTAATTCGATGTCGTTGTACAGTTCGTCGTTGTACCTCCTCCTCCACACACCATCTATGCAGGCGGAATTAAAGATCACCCGAAAAATGTTCCTCTAGAAACAGCCTCTCGAAACCTCATCCGCATTTGACAGTATCCATGCCTCTGCGACGTAAAGCAGGACTGGGATGATTAAGGTATTATAAAGATATAACTGTCTATTGTGACGTTCTGTCCGAGACGTCGGTGTTGGGTGTCATTTCTTGATGACAGCATATACTTGATATTTCCCTCATTGACCGCAAAATCCATCTTCACCGCCTCCTTCCCAAAACTCACGAACGCACCAGTGACATCACGCTGCGTTCTTCCGATTATTTCAGTATCGTCGGCGTATCCGAGTAATTGGACGGACTTTTGAAAGATTGTGTCTCTGAGTTGTGACACTCTCTCTTAGTGAAATCTCTGCCTCCGGAACGTATTCAACAGAAATGAACTTTTCAAACTGTAAATTGTAAAAATAAATTATCAAATTGCGCAGAAATCTCAAAGCAATATTCATAACTAGCGGCCCTCCCCGGCTTTGCACGTGATTATTATTTTTGGGTATCTATGTTTCGCTTTATTATAGTCATTTTCTAATTAAGTTTCACAATGAGAACTGTTTCTCGCAACTGTTGCCCTGTAACATCCAATCCATATACACCATGCAGTAGATGAGGTCGATGTAACGCCGTTTACCCGAACACAGCTCCTACAGTTTGTGTATAGAGATCGAATGGCCTTCAAATGAGAACCGTTAATCCCACACTCCTCCAGAATTTACCACGAGGGACCCGATCATTACTGTCGTGACACACTCCCAGGCCTTTAATGGAGAGCCATTTTACTTCCTCTTCCCCCATGGCCTTGTGCATTTCTGGCCAGATTTCATAAGCATCAGCACATTTGATTGCAAAAGTCACCTGCTCTACAATGCTGTAGGACTATTCTCCGCCCTATTCAGTCTGCCATCCAATCCCTGTTCGGGGAAAGCTTTAAAAAATGCTCACCACATCTGCATCTACACATATATGTACTTCTCATCGGAACAAAATAAACCATATGGATTTAACTCCTTCAATGATATTAAACTGCCATCGTCTGAGACGGCGGATGGCCTGCCAGAACTCCTTGTTTGCACATCTGTAATCTTGATCCAATGTGAAAAGCATTCTTGTGAACGATCACGATCACGAACCGATGTGCTGCTGGCTACAGTAGCGTATTCTGTAAATGGCCAAACTTTAAAACCTCAATATCTCAATAACTATACAACATATGTGCATACTCTATGGCCTATGTTAATTTTATACCTATAAGCTATCATATTGTGAAAGTTTTATTTCAATCGGATTAGTAGTATTTGCGCGAATCCCGAAACCATTTTGATGCCAGCAATCAAACTCTTCCTCTTTATTATATTAGTAGGATGACCAGACACTAAATAATGAAATTTAAATACTTATTAATTGCATTGACCGACTCGATTTGTGATTATTTAAGCTGCCGAGGCATTATAAACAAGGCCCTCATTAATCACTTGGTCCACACAGTCTTCTTAGTACTACAGAATGTAGTACCAAAGATTAGTAGTACATAGAAACAGCTCCAAGCGACCATTATGTAAGTTTACAGTCTCCATCGGACGGAGCGAAGCGAGCGATTTATAGTTGAATCCAGTTGAAACTCGATTAATTTGGATGGCTGAGACCGAGCTCTTCACGGATAGGCGAAAATCCCGATTAATATGTAGATTTATCTGAACCTATATACACATGTATCTAAAAACATTTTTTTTAATTTGATGCATCTTTATTGATTTACCTAATACGAAAAACAAAACAAAACATAGCATCCGTCAAGGAACACAACAACACATTTATTATAAATCCGTTGCTGGAAAAAACTTATGACGAAAAAGTAATTATAAATTTCCTGGGAATTTAAAAATAGAAACGTTTGTTTCTATTATGGATAATCGAGTGAATGCCAGGTAATAGAGTTATTAATGGGGTATAAATTTCTTAAAAATATTCCAGTTAATAGTGTCCCGGTTAATCGAGTTTCGACTGCAATTTATCAAAGTGTTTAGTACAGGGACGTAGATAGGATTTGTTAAATTGGGGGTTTTTAGCAAAATTTTCACAAAAGATCAAAAAATGTTCTTGCAAAAGACTAGCTGGGAAAAAAGTAATTGAAACACATGGCTTATTTTTTATTTCATAAAATTAATCTCAATTTCATAAAAAAAAAACTTTATTGCTCTTTCAATAGCGTTATCCGCCGAAGTACAAAAAATAATTCGGTTAGTATTGTGTCAACGTCCACTTTTACATGGCAAAGTATAGGGTCATTCAACAAGAGGTGATATTTCAAATTTCGCGTTATTGTTGAATTGTTAACATTCGACAATCATTGTCTTGTCACAATCACTTTTGATAAGTAAAAACTAGGAGGTTATTTTTTTTTTTTTTATAATCCACGCGCGGATCCAGGGGTTATGAATAGCCTTATTATGTTCTACACACACCGCGAGCGAGGTACAGTGGTTTGAAACTCAGGTTTCGTTAAGTTTTTCATTGGCGTCCAAGGGTGGTGTCCAGGCTAGCTGGGGACATTTTTTGTGGTGTTTTTTGTCATTGCTTTATTCACAGGATTTTTTTCGAATCCCCTGATGTCATACTCAGTGTTCGCTCAGTGAACTCTTCAAGCCAAGACACTCTACTGCCAGTGTTATGCCTTCGCAGTAGAGTCGCCATCAGCTTTCATAGTTGATCGATTTTTATTTATTTAAGAAATAAATGTTTTTCCGACATCAGGAGTTGAACCCGCACTTTCAGCGTGACAAGCGATGATGCTAACCACTGCACCATGGCCACCCTCAGGATCGATAAACTCTCGCATAACGTGTTGAATTAGTAAAAATTCACACGCTGAAAATATAGCGAAAACCTTTTGTAAAATACGTACTGCTTTTAGTCATCATCAAGCGCATTCTTGCACAGCTATATTGAATTTAATCGATAAATTTGAACGTCTCGGACAAGTTAGTGATGTGAAGACTCGAACTCGTGTTCGTCCAGGAAGGTCAGATGACAATTATTGCGGCCGTAGCTGAAAGTGTGATTGAAAACCCAGGTGTATTCATTTCGGACGATCGCAGGAATTTTGTTTATCTTCAACCACTTTGCACCGCATTTTGCACAGAGATTTTGGCTTACATGCTTATAAGGTCCAATTGACAGAAGAATTCAAGCCAGCAGGCTTGGCACAACGCCGTACTTTCGCTAAGCAAAAAATACACCTTTTGTTGAATGAACCTATATATTTAGGGAAGCAAGCCTAGCTAGAAGATCCTCATTCATCGTTAGCCTTAAGTAGGTTTTAATGCGACGAAAGTTACACAAATTATAAGCATAGAACATAAGTTAGGAGGTACGTTGTGTGTACGTTGTTCAACCCCCCATTGTCTACGCCCCTGGTCTTCTAATGAGTACCGATATTGTTGCTTGACTACAAGTATTAAAATCAATATCATCTACATAGAAGCTGGCATTAATTTATTTTTATTTCAAAGTTAGTGTTCTTAACTAACTGGTTTACATGTTTACAGAACCACTCATTGCAGTTGCAGAAGGATAATGTGACCTATAAAGCATGCACCTTTCCCTGTCCAACATAAGGGTACGTCGCTTAAGCATGATTTCACGCTCCAATGTTGCACGAGTTTGCATCAATTGGTTTTTCATATTTTCGGCATCGGCCAAAACAGCTAACATACCGGATACTCCATTCTGAATTGTACTGACTTCGTCTATGAGAGCAGTTTGAGCATGATCACGACAATTCTCAACATGTGGGCGATAACCTCGATTATCCAATCGTGTTTGTGCAACTTTCATTGAAGAATCAAAACTTCGTACAGCTCTGTACATTTTGTCGATTCGGGTCTCGGTATCTGCCAATTTGTTAAGACACTGCAAGTAAAAATTGTTCATATATGTATAAGTAGGTAGAATTTTTATTGAAAGTAGTGTGATTTCTAAGGAGGGTTTAAAAAAAATCACAAAAAACATATGTTTGTATGTATGTACATATGTATATAAATATACGTAGGATTGCTTAAACACTATACAAGTTATTCACCGCTACTATCGTTCGCTAGTCAAATGCGAATCTGCACTTTGCGAAAAACAGATCTATGGACTGGACATAGGTATGGTACATACGTCATCTCGAAGTTATTAAATGGTCAGCGAACAACTCGTTCATTTAAAGGTCAATACGACCATAATATGAAAGAAGAAACCGAAATGAAGGCAACAGAAACTCAATAAATAGTTATGGTTACAATATGAGACAACAATTTGCAAAAAAATTTAGTTTTTTGTGTTTTTGCCAACATTGCCAAAAAGTCATCACAGATGCCGCCTCTGACGTGATCGGTTTTACTCGGCCACCACAACGAAACCCCTGGTTTTACAATGAGTGCCGGCAAGCACATGCAGCGAAACAGGAGGCATACAAAGCGGCCCTGCACAGAAGGACCAGAGCTGCTGGCGAGCTCTACCAGCAGAAGAGGAGAGACGAACATCGACTTCTTATGAGGAAAAAGAAAGAGCGTGAGAAGCGCGCGATCGAGGAAATAGAGAAATGTCACTGCAGGAATGAGGTTCGAAAGTTTTATCAAAGAGTAAAAAGGACCTGTAAAGGCTACAGAGCCCGAACCGAAGCCTGCAAGGATGAACATGGGAGCATTGTAGTAGAATCGCAGTCGATGCTGAGGATATGGAAGAATTACTTCTGCAGACTGTTTAACGGCGACGACGAATCAAATCCCGCTGTCAGGCAGAATGAACCATTCAACCTGGACGATGAAGACCAGTCTTATATAATCTTAAGTCAAATAAAGCTGTTGGATCTGACGGCCTAGGTGCCGAGCTGTTCAAAGCGGCAGGCGATGACTTGGTAAGGAGCATACATGAACTCATCTGTAAAATATGGTCGGATGAAAGTATGGCCGATGAATAGAACATAAGCATTTAGCCCGATCCCCCTGAAACGAAAGCTTGTGAACATCACCTACAAGATTTTATCTGCCGTCTTGTGTGAGCATCTGAAGCCGTTTGTCAACAACCTGACAAGGCGACGCGCTGTCATGTGATTTCTTTAACATCGTTCTTGAAAGAGTTGTGCAAAACTCACGCGCCAATACTAGAAGCACAATCTTTCAAAAGTCCGTCCAACTACTCGCATACGCAGACGATATTGACATAATCGGAAGAACGCAGCGTGATGTCACTGGTGCGTTTGTGAGTATCGAGACGGAGGCGGCTAAGATGGGTTTAGCGGTCAATGAGGGCGAGACGAAGTATATGCTGTCAGCAAGAAAGGACACCCAACACAGACCTATTGGACAGAACGTCATAATAGGCAGTTATGACTTCGAGGTAGTTAAGGACTTTGTCTACCTAGGCTCCGCTATGAATTTAGACACCAACGCAAGCGCTGAAATTAAACGAAGAATAACTCTTGCCAGCCGGTGTTTCTTTGAGCTAAGAAGGCAATTGAGTAGCAAAGCCCTCTCTCGAAAAACAAAAGTGACCCTTTATAATACCTTAATCATCCCAGTCCTGCTCTACGGCTGAGATTGCTGGGTTATGTAAAGCGGATGTACACCAATGCTTCGGCCCGGAAAATCTTTGAATCCACCCGAGGCATGGCGTAGTAGAGGAAGAGCGCGACTCAGGTGGCGTACGCAAGTGGAAGGGGACCTTAACCAACTTGGCGTGCTAAACTGGAGGCAGCCGGCTAAAGATCGAGCTGGCTGTAGACGCTTGTTGGTTGAGGTCCAGGTCCATCCCGGACCTAGCGCCACCTTAAGTAAGTAAGTAAGGGAATAGTGCACTAAGTCTTACTAATTTTGGCTTCTTTAGGAATAACAGTATTAGACATTGCTCCATCCTGAATGAATATAACGTTTTAAGAAGAACAGATGAGACAGCTTCCGTCTTGGACTTGGATATACCATAAACCAGGTTGTACTCCCGGATACTTGCAGTGTATTCCAAGCAGTTCTAGCTGTGCTCATAGCTGCGGAATTATTAGGGATGAAATCGATATCCGGAAATGATATCGCCATTTTTCATTGATAGTCAGGCTGCACAACCTCCACTGCACTGGTGGTAGTGCTCCATCTGCTTCCTGTTGATATCTTTGGGAAGTTAATGGCAGTCAAAGCAGCATTAAGGCTCAGAGAATCCTCCCAGCTGATCAGCACAGCAATGGGTCACTCTAGGATCCTTAACGGCAACATTACTATTCCTAGTAGAACGGACTACATTGTCCCCTATATTGACTCCAACGTCAGGTACAAGACTCGGATTCGCAGCAGAAGCTCTTGGGAATCTGGTACAGTTTTAAACGATTCCGAGCTAGAAATATTCACGGATGGATCCAAGACAGCGGGTGGTATGGGGACTGGAGTCTTCTGCAATGCACCTGACTTTGCCATCACCACTGCCGGATCACTGTAGTGTTTTTCAAGCGGAAATTACGGCAGTCTGCGAAGCTGCGGCTTGGCTCTCAATTAATGCGATAGATTGTAGCGCTATTGTACTACACATAGATAGTCAGGCAGCTATTAAAACCTTGGAATCGCCGACAATACGATCAAGGTTGGTAAAGCAATGCCGCAGATCGCTCAACGAGATTGCAGATAGGTGCGACGTAACCCTGTGTTGAGTCCCAGGACACAAGGACAACGGCAACTGCAGAGCGGACGAGCTGGCAAAAGAGGGTGCAGGACGGCATCTCCCCGAAAACCTGGGGGAATACATTAAGTACCGTATCGAATAGATTAAGAACTTCCTTGACACATATGCCAAGAAACTGGGAAGCCACAGGTGAAACAACATCAGCACTTGTCTCCTGCCAAAACAAATCTGGCCTAACCTGGATTTAAAGTAGACGGAGAGACTTTTATCTACAAACCGGAAAAATCTAGGTTCATTGATAGGGGTCCTTATCGGACATTGCTTGATAGGCAGGCATGCACTTAGATTGGGGGTTCTCTCCAACGATTTCTGCATAAGCTGTAGGGACGAGGAGGAATAGGAAACCACGACCCACCTACTATATGTCCTGCCCTATGCGACACTTAGAAAAAGAACCCTTGGGGAATACTTCTATGACGATCTTAACGATCTAGCTGAACTCGACATCCAGAAGATAAGAAACTTCATCTCTGGGACGAAATGGTTCAAATCTTAGGGTTAACATGACTACTGTTGCCCACCTTCGTTGTAGTTATGCCACATTTTCTGGTTCCCTGGTGCCAGTAAGCCGGTTTTCTTCGTTGTGGTATCACAATGGGCCAATCTGGCCTAAGTGTGTCCGTGCCTGAGCGGGGACAGTCACATAACCTAACCTAACCAGACTGCACTTAAAGCGCAGAATGAAATGTCGTTAGATCTGCACTAGTCTCGAAATTCTGCATAATGCTGAAGGCATTGTGCGCGCAGAATCAAGTTAAACTTTGTTGAGCACCAAGTCACTGTGACTTTAAGGATAATGAAAAAGCTGACGAACAGCAACACATGGAAGGTGGGACCACTGTAGATCCTTCTCCCTGTGTAGCTAAAGCAGAAATCTTATAAGTATGGACTGCGCTAGACCATAGAAGAACCAGAGATATTCTCAATTGAAGCAGAACACAGCTACAACTAGTCACTGTCACCTTGTCCGGCCGCTCAGGCACCGTTTATGATATAGCACACGTATTATGTGAATGTCAGGGAATAGCTTTAAAAACATGGTAAAATTCAGTAGGGAAATTAAATGCTTTCAGGAAATGGTTTAGTTTTTGTCAATTTTGGTTTCTCTGGGATCGCAATACGCTCACTATGGTGTCTAGTATCTTATGCAAGCGCTGACTGCATAACTCTACTCTACTTAACCTAACCTATCCGCCAGCTTTGACGAATTATATGAAACAGATACTAAAGTTGCGAGCAAAGAGAATTGCACAAAAAAAGCAAGAAACATTAAGTTCTTCTTTCACAATTGTTTTTGGATAACACCACGAAATTTAGCGTTCGGTGGTGTGATTGAATTCTCGCGAGATCAATGGTAAAATAATCCTTGAGCTTGCAATAATGGTGTAAGCTCTTCCGAAACCTCAAATTAGTGTTGAGCACACATCTCAGAGGGATACTTTCGATTCGAGTCTTCATCCCAAAATGATGAAAAGTGTTTTACTTGTAAAATGTTTGATTGATTTTTTAAGCAATTTGCTACCAACTTCTACACCATACTGTGAAATAAGTGTTGTGGATATGCATACATAGCTATGTACAAAGATATTTATATTTTAAGTGTGAGAGTTTTATTTCTACCGCACTGAAAGGTCAGAGGCAACAAGTTTTTTCAACAATAATTGGATGATAGATAGAACAGTAATTGGATGATAGATAGACCCAAAGTCACTTATAGAGTTTAAATGCCTACATATTTACATACATACATATGTGTGAATGCTTGTTTTTATACAATGTCTTAAAAGCTAAATACTACACTGAAACAAAAATGATTTATTCAATTAAACTTACATCCCTTAGTTCATTTTCCAGGCGTTGCACGTTTTCTTGAGTGCAGTTAATGCGACTAATCATTGCCTTTTCAACAGTATCGGCTTGCGTACGCATGTCTCGAGCAGCGTTTAGCAAAATAGCAGACAAAGTTCCACGTAGGCTCACAGATTTTTGTCGGCATTTTTCACATTCTTCTAAAGTTTCTTTGGTAAAGTGTTCCCAATATTGCTCGGAAGCTTGTCTGAAAATAATATAAAAATAAATAAATACCTATGTACGTTCATATGTTTAAATGTCTATGGACATTTAAAGCGCTTACCTACCTACCTACATATATGTACTTATAGCACTAAAAACAAAGCAATCAAAGAATTAAAAGGAAAACAAATGTTCAAGTCGAAGTCGTGTCAAGTAGTAAACAAAGTGAATAGGACCGATACAGAAAGAATAGTTACGGTGAAGAAGGTCAAAAGATCATTAGCCATCTTTCTTCCTTTCAAGACCACAGGATTCAATGATCTATTTTCAGCTCCATTGCAAATTTGAGTGGAACAAGGTTACATACCTACCAACAGTGTTGGTTATATACGTACATATGTAATTATGTACATATGTACTGATTATCTGAAGGGAATCCAATGTTATGTTAATTCTAAAACCGGCTATGAAGGACAACACGAATGCGGTTGATTCACAGGTTCTTCAGACTGGTTACTCTCTCATTAAGAACGATAAAATGGTGCTCTCGCAGGCACAGCGCCGTACTTTCGCTAAAAAAATGACACCTCTTATTGGACCACCCTGTATATTACGGGCACAATGGACGCAGCAAGTAGTCTAAGTGAACCCATGATACCGACTACAAGGTCGTGAACAAACAAAATTGTCAGACTTAGGACACAGATTCTTAGTAAGTAACAGACACTTTTTAATATGAGGCCATGTGTATGTCAGAATACCGCCAACAATTTCTGAGCCAATGGCAGAGATCCATTGCGTAATTGGTGCGATAAGACTGCATCTCTGCTGAGACGTATTAAAAAACCACAGGTATCTGATGCTGTTGAAATGAGTGCTGAACTAACTTGTACGCGTTGCAGAAGAAAAGTTAGACATGGGAACAATGAAGGTACCTTCGAAGTCCGCTGGCAGGTCCGTAAATGGCTCCAAAAAGCGAATGCTTGGAATAACTTGGAGAATGTTAAACATGTAAAACATGTGCGAACAGCGATAGGATGAAGACAATGATAGTTCACTTATTACCTACTTTTTACAATGAACTTAACTCAATAGCATAACAACCTTTAAAAAACCGGTAAAATAAACGAGTACAAGAGGTATATCAAAGAATTTTTCTCTTCTTGCGTAGACACTTTTCTGTATAATGAACTTTGCAGCTTAGTTCACAACCGATAAAGTTACTACCGCCTTTCAAAAGTGTTGACCCTTTTTTCGTAACCATTAAACCTCAACAGAGATTAGATAAATATTAAACACATAAGAGGTAGACTGAAAAAATACTATATACCAGTGGTTCCCGGTTGGGAACCAGTGCTCCATTGACTTAGCAAATACGGAGATGATGTTTTAGCAGAGTGCAAGCACAAGTATACATACATAGGTAGGCGAAAGTGTGCCGAAAAAATGAATTATCGGGCCCTTCTACATATCTTGCACGAACTATCAAAGCATAACCTTTGTAAATTTCCCATATAGGATTATATTCAACGTACTGTGTGAACGGCTTAACATTTTCTGCAACACATTAACCGACAAGTAATAATGTGGCTAATGGCCCGCAGATCGAAGATAAACCAAATCTTCACATTGAGGCGCATCCTGTTAAAGATCAACGAATTTCAAGTTGAGACTTACCAGATTTCCGTCGACTTCCAAGCTGCATATACATACATATGTACATATGTATCTACTCGACGTATTGAGCACTGCAAGGCAATGGCTTCAGAAAAGAAATGTGATTTCTTCAATCACTCTAGAACAGATAGCACACAGTGTCAACGCCTCCACTTTAGAGTTCCCATGTCCCCCCTTAGGAGAC
This sequence comes from Matsumyia berberina, assembly GCA_917880715.2. NCBI lineage: Eukaryota > Metazoa > Arthropoda > Insecta > Diptera > Syrphidae > Matsumyia > Matsumyia berberina. The sequence goes on from OU862870.1 coordinate 96,657,253, forward strand.
ATGCCCCCCCCCCACCGGTTGGGAACCACTGCTATACATATATCATACATACATGAGAAATTATAGGGCCATATTTTCTTAATCTTTATTTGTCTTTAGTGAGCCTTTTTAAAGAACATAACTTCTATAGCACACACAGTAAATCTGCAAAGAAATCACTACATGTACTTGTATTAATTATTAAAAGCTAGTTATGAAGAATTTACTCCAGGAGCTTATTTGCATATTGAAGGAACTCGGACGGGCCCAAAGGAACATAAGAATATAAAGTAAAATAATAAATTGGGTAAGTAAAATGTTGAATAATAAAATGAATAAATAACTCGGGAGACAGCTCGGCATAAGCCAAGGCACAGCTTCTCGCAACCATTCAAGGAGGGACTTACAATTTATTGCCGACTCCGAATGGCGAATTGAAAAGCTTTTTCATGATAAATAATACCCCCGGATGTTTGTCAATCCCCGACGAGAGGTGGTGCTCCGAAAAATGTTCGGAATTAAACTCACACAGCTTGCACTGCACTCCGACGCACTAACCGCTGAGCCACGACTGTGTGGCTCAAGAGCAGTAGTTGATGGCAGCAAAAAAACGTTGGGGCTGTGCTTTCCAATAGATCACTATCACAAATAACCGGAATTAAATTTTATTTGACGTGAAATTGCCTCAGAAACACGAAAATAAATTTAAAGATGATACGACGAACAATTGCATACTTTCAGATACTTTTAATTATTTACGAGGTTTTCATTACTGATGTATATTTTCAGTTGTTCAAAAAACGTGAATTTAGCGATTACTAACATTTGTAGTAGTATTACTTTTAGTTGGGAGTCGTTGATTTTTCTAAGATGTTAAGTGTTTTTTGCTTTTGTAGTTATGTTATTAAGCAAATAGGAAGGTAAACCAGCAAATTACTTGTGTTTTTGTACTCGAAAAAGTGTTTTTCTCACTGGTCCATCGGAGACTTTAATTGTTTATAACTTTGTTAATAATAGCGTCCTCGCAAAATAATTTTTATTTCCGTGTTTCTGAGGCAATTTCACGTCAAAAGAAATTTAATTCCGGTTATTTGTGATAGTGGCCTATTGTAAAGCACAGCCAATAAATGTTTTTTCCGACATCAGGAGCTGAACCCAGACTTTCATCATGACAGCGATCATGCTAACCAATACACCATGACCACCCATCTACATACATACAATTATTTATGCTGAAACTTCTTCCCTAGACGAATACTTACAATTCATAGCAGCCGAGGGTACATTTCGGTCATTGGAAGCACAAATTAAATGGCAAATAAACGAATTCTAAGTTAAATAAAACATTGGGAGAAGGTTTTGTTTGGTTCGTCGACTACGAGACACAGTCCAGCTCTATAGTGCAAAGGCAAGGACTATGTCAAGACCGGATGAAGTCGATTTGGTTCTTCTGAGAGAAAAATCTTTCATTCTTTGAGTGCTCTTTGATTCCGTCTGCATACGTATATGTATGGTTGAAGAAGGAGAAGATTGTGATCTGGACAAACTCAGCGTGTGGAATTAAATCCAGCTTTCTTTAAATCGAGCAGGTTGAAGACGTATGTTGGTTAAGGTTCAAACTATCCCGTACATTTGTTAAAACATAAATAAGGAAGCTATCTACATTACAGTGCCTTTAGTCTTTAGACAATTCTGACTGACGATACTAAATAAAAGTAATATAATGCAACTGACACCTACTCAGGGGGTAGCCTTGTAACGCCGGGTCGGAACATTATAGTTGTGGAGCTGTTGTTGAGACCACAATTTGTCGCTTCAAGTTCGTACGATTCCTTTTTGTCACTCCAGTCATATTCCAAGCGCTGACGAGCGGTTCGGTTTTCGATTTGCTGATCTTCGATATCAGCGAGGGTCTTTTTCAATGTAGTTTTTATTTCTGATATCAGGGCCAACTCCTTTACCAATTCCTCCTCGGGGTTGTCGCGAACAAGTTCAGTTTCCGGACGACCGGCTCTTTTTTCAATGCACTCCTTGGCTATTTCAGAAATAAAGGAAAACGTGACAAGAAGTCATCATACTTGCAAGAAAAATAAAATAATGCTCATACCGATTGACTCAGGGATCCCTAGAATGACCAATGACTTCTTTAGTTTTACCCTCTCCTCCTCGAGAGTTGCGAGTTCGTCCACCATTGCCGTAATTGCTCTTTCCAGTGTACTTTTCCACTTATTCAGAAGTTTCGCTCTTTCCTTCAAATTAGTAGTACTCCCTTGCTGAGTTTTATTAATCACATCGAATGTTCTCGCCATTGTCGTCTTGGCATTATAGGCATTCCTAAAGTAGAGCTTGGAAGTTTATGAGCCACCAAAAGTTGAGTTGATATTTTACTTATCGGTATCAGTTAACACTTTGTGTGCAGCATCGAGAACCTCCTTGTTTTTCGCGCGCCATTCATTGGTGCTGAAACGTGTTATTGAATAGCGATCAACAACCGGTCTAGTTCCAGTCAATCCCGCCAACGGACTCCAATCAACTTTGCCAGTCGCCCAATAGCTAGTTGGACCCATTGGTTCCAGATGATCCTTGGATGGAATGTCATCACCAGATTGCGGAAGGTAACAAGGCGTAAATTTGGAATTTTCGTTATTTTTATTTTCCTGAAAGGTTATTAACGTATAGATGAAATGGGAATTTAAAATTTCATGTCTCGTCAATCGACTTTAAAAGCTCTTAACTCTGAACTGTTCTTCGGGGTCAGAAGTCTGTGCAAGTCGCACAACTTTGGGCCAAGCGGTATGCATTATTGAGATAAAGGAACAGGCTGGATGACGCGAAGCGAGTGAAAATGTTTAAAGGAGTGGCAGCAGTGATAGCATTTGTCAGTAGAGGTGGGACGTCATTTTTATAACATTATTTTGTCACGTTATTAGAGGAACGTTCTGTCACGTTATAGGATAGTGCAATAACTCGTTCCTTTGTTACAGAACCACGCTGATTTTCCTTTTGTCAGAATTTTCCTTTTGTCACTACGCAAAAACAAAAGTGAAGATTCCAACAACGAAAATGTGTAAAAACGCACATACATACATACATATGTACATTCATATGTCGTCATACACAAAAAAAATCGCGCGAGTAGCACCGTACACGTGATAGAAGTGAAACGTCTTAAAAAATAAAGAATAAGAGAGATTTAGTTTGAGAGACATAGAGAGAGAGAGCATCTCAAAAGAAATACCAGAATACAAAATTTGCATAAAAAATATTCTGTTTATTCAATATTTACACTGTAATTGGTTTCTGCTACAATTGGTAATACTGATATTATTGGTTTGTGATAACTAAAATATGAGATACCAGCTGATACCCGCGACTAAGTCCGTGTGGAAAGACGTCACATTATATCTTATATCCTTCCCCGGAGTTATAAGCCATTCATGAGTAGGTATAAACTTTCAATTCCTTATATTAAGGCGTCCCTGTAAACCACTTTCCTGGGTTCTCTTTCTGGCTCGGGGATGACCAGGCTATCAGGTGAATTGGCTTTAAGCAGCTATGGGAGAAACAGTCACTCCTCAGATCCACATTGTCCACTTTTAAGCTAAGCTCTGTCCTTGTACCTTATTGATGTTCATGGGGTATTAAAACTCAACGGAAAATTGGAGACGTTTGAACTCAAAGTGGTAGTCTAATGGGATCAGAAAAATCCGGTGATAAAGACAGTTTTTCCCTGTTTGACACTTGTGAAAATCCTGGCCTCGATTACGTGTTGGTATAAAGTCTTCACCTGCACAGTTTCAGAGGGTTTAGATTGGGCAACAACTTTGAGGTTGAGGGTGTGAGGTGGGCTCCCTGGTGGATAGAAAGTGTTCAATAACTCTCCTCGAGTTTTACTTCCGAGTCCATAGATTTAGACTTCACATTCTCAGTTTGCAACTTCTTCAGCAAAAAATTGTTGATGTTATTGGCTGAGTCATTTATTTCAGTGCAAATAGCTTTGGAATACTTCAGCCATGAACTCCAAACTGAAGAATGTTTAGGTACATTATATTCTGTCAGTCAGACAAGTCATATCTCCCATAACATCGCAGAGGTTGCTGGGTATATCAATTCATCCCTACTCTTTTCATCACCAATATCAAGAAATAAGTTAGAAAAGTCCTCTGTCCTCATGTCATATCGAAGATGGACACGTGTATATGTTAACTCTCAAGGATAGGTCTTTGACATTAGGCTATCAGATGGATGACTTGAGACATTCCTTCACTTTATTTGCTGTGTTCCACGTGGCACAACGAGCTTGGTCTGTCTGAAGCCACCAGCCAAAAGCACTGTCGAAAGGCACTATTCCGAGCACTATTTCGATCCTCAATACCGAGTCCCTGTAAACAACTTTCACGAACAGATATGTGGCGCTGAATACGGTTGCGCATTACTATAAATGACCAAACTTTAACGCCTTGTATCTTGGACCACAGTAACAATTTTGAAAAACGTTTAAATACGTGTTTAAGCATTTCTGTTTTAGAATATACCCACCAATTCCAAAATCCTATCTAATTTTTTTTCTCATACATACTTGAGCACCCAGCAAAACCCTGTAGAAGCTGAATTTCAAAATATAGCTTCTTAGTGGTTGTCTACGCCACAAAAGGAAACTATTATGCAAATTTCATGTTTCTAGCAACAACGGTTTAGGCTGTGCGTCAATCTCTGGGTCAGTCAGGACAAAGCCTTTTATATATGTATATATATATATAGATATATATGTCCGTGATTCATTATTTTCAAGATAACGTGCATCTATTGTAGTTCCGGATTTTGTTCTTGATTCGTTGGAATTGTGATTTATGTACAAACCAAATTTTTCGCGGAAAAAGTTAGTGGTAAATAATCATTTGATACAAAATTTACGTCACCCTTAAAGTCGGCAACACGAAAAAGGCAAATTGGTCACCCAGACTTTGCATACCCACTAGGCGCATTTCTGCGAAAATGTATAGTTCTCTTTCTCCTTCTCTCTACTTTATACCTATCTTTTTTTTCTCTCATGTAACGAAATATGCCTAATCGTGACGCGTCCTTGAAATTTCACTCTCAATTCTCGTCGAATTATCGAACCGCCACCTAAGAAGTTTCACTTCAAAAATTATGAAAAATTATGAATTATGGGTTCGCATATCTAAAGTAGAGTAAGGGAAAGTTTAAAAGAAATTGATGCGGCTATGTTGATAGGAACGCCGAACTATTTAGTATGTAAATCCCGAAAAAAATTACTAGCACCGTGTTCACCCTTCAGAACCCGTTAATGTTTAAAATAAAATGAGTGAAACATATACAGAAAACTTACCTCCCCCAACTGCTTCTGGGTCTCATTTTCATGCATTTTGAAACTTCAGTTGAACTGACCTCAAAAATAAAAATTATTTATTTAATAATTCAGTTAAGGAAAATGACAATTTATTTACAATAAAATTTGAAAGCACGCGTTATAAACAAACAATTACAACATCTATATATGTATATGTATATAAATATATACAAATATATTATTCACAAAATTAAATTTTTGCTCAGACAGCTCGAGAGTCGTCAACAAATTCGAAATGAGATTCGTTGAAAGTGAAAAGAAAAATTGATTCAGAAATTGTTTGCAAAGCTAAACAAAATCACCTTGTTGCTACAGTAATTGAATAAAAATCAATGAGGAGAAAAAAAATCACAAGCAAAATTAATGATAGATTTAGGCTTTTCGTTGAATAGGGAAGTTATGAAATCATTTAGCAGTTCTATAACTTCTGGATAATTATCCAAATATCTCTGCAGTAAACAGTAAGAGTTCTCCTTTTCGAACTCGAACATAGCGGCCAATGTGCAGTCTGACTTCCAAGTCAACTCCAGGCAAGGATTTAGTTTCCTTTGGTAATTTAATAAATTTGGATCTATGTGCACAATGTATTGAGAATAATTCCACGTGTGATAAATCATGGCTCCTGTTGGAAGGAAATAAGTTTCGGATATTTCTATTTTCTTCTTCGTGTTGTAATCATATGAAGATTTTCGTAAAAAGATCACTTGAAGCACATTTTGATTCACTTGCATGTATCTCTTTTCTTGGACGCAAAAAACTTGTCTCAGAATTTTCCCTTAAAAAACAACAGTAAATCAATTAATTTGCAAACAGCGAAAGAGATGTCTTTACCTGATATAGTTACCGAGTAGCACTGAAAATATCCAGAAAATTTAATGACGATTAGGTGTCTCATTAAAGAGAATAGACACCCATCCAGGATGAAATCGTTTTGGTTACCCAGGGAAATGCATCCGCGATATCTATCTTCAACGCCGTTAATTTTTTCCGAGCGATAGGCGATATAATGGTTTCCATCCATAAATACATGTAACGATTTGTCCTCGAAAAGTAAAGGAATACAAATGTATGACAATATTTACCTATCGGTTTATAAAAATATTTTTATTATTCCTAATAATTACGTACAATACTGTCTTATAATTTAACAAACCGAAACATCACCAGGAAATATTTATTCAGACCACTCACGCCCCTGTTTTCAATTTCAGAGTCATCGTTTCCCTTGTACTATACCGAAATGATAGGTTAATTACTTAAAATGCCGTTTTGGGGCGAACAAGGCTTAACAAGCGCCTGCAGCCAATTCGATCGTTCCCCAACTGCATTTAATTTCAAGTTGGTTGAGAAGGCACACACAGAACCTCACCTTACTAACTTCACCCAGTGGCCTTACTTTTAGAACATATGTATGTAGATAAGGACTGGGATGATTTGGGTCTAAAGTTATTCAAAATGGTTTCGATACTCAATTGCCTTCTTAGCCTAAAGAAAGAGACTGTCACGAGTTATTCTGTATTTAATATCTGCATTAGTGTCGTTGTCCGTGTAAATAGCAGGGGCAAGGTACGACTGTCTTGTACCTATTACGATCTCTCGACTTGTATTCCGTTTGGATATAATCAAAAGTCTGCCAAATGTGATGTTAGCCTTTTTTTCGTTATGTCGCTGATGAGAATTAGTTCTTACGCTATGTCAGCGGGAACCATTCAAACTGGATGACAAAGACCAACACTTCCGTTCACCCGACCTGGACGAAGTGAAGATAGTCATATCTAAGCTTATGTCCAACAAAGCTGCTGGGGATGACGGCCTAGCTGCCGAGCTGTTCAAAGCGACAGGCGATGACTTGGTAAGGAGCATGCACCAAATCATCTGTAAAATATAGTTGGAGGAAAGTACTACCGATGAATGGAACCTCACCATTGTTTGCCCGGTCCTTAAGAAAGGAGACCCCATGAACTGCGCCAACTACATAGGCATCAGTCTTCTTAACATCGCTTACAAGATCTTATCTGTTGTGTGAGCGCCTGAAGCCGTTCGTTAACAACCTGAAGATGTGGTTTCAGGCCAGAAAAGTCCACCATCGACCAAATATTCAACCAGGAACTTTAGATACCCATCACCTTTTCATCGATTTCAAGGCCGCTATCTGTAGAGACGCACTATACAGAGCCATGTCTAATTTTGGCATCTCTGCCAAACTCGTCCGTTTCTGCTGGATGACAAAGGTTTCATCAAGGTCTGTAAAGACTTCACCGAGACCTTTGATGTCAAAGAAGGAATAAGAAAATGCGGCGCGCTAACATGCAACTTCTTTAACATCGTTCTTGAAAGAATAGTTTAAAACTCACTTGCCAACACCAAAGGCACAATCTTTCAAAAGTCCGTCCAATTACTCGGATAGGCCAACGATATTGACATAATCGGAAGAACGCAGCGTGATGTCACTGATGCGTTCGTGAATATTGAGACGGAGGCGGCGAAGATGGGTTTAGCAGTCAATGAGGGCAAGACGAAGTATGCAGTATGCTAACAAGAAAGGGCACCCAACACCGACGTCTCGGACAGAACGTCACTATAGACAGCTATAACATTGAGATAGTTAAGGACTTTGTCTACCTAGGCTCCGCTATAAACTCAGGCAGCGACACCAGCGCTGAGAATAACTCTTGCCAATCGCTGTTTTTTTGGGCTAAGAAGGCAATTGAGTAGCAAAGTCCTCTCTCGAACGACTTAAGTGACCCTCTATACGACGTTAATCATCCAAGTCCTGCTCTATGGCGCAGAGGCAGGGACTTTGTCAAAAGCGGATGAGGTTGCTCTTGGCTGTTTCGAGAGGAAATTCTTTCAGAGGAGAAATGGAGAAGGAGATACAATGACGAACTGTACAATACATTGACTTAGCCAGAAGAGTGAAGCTCCAACGACTCAGGTTGCTAGAGCGGATGTACACCAATGCTCCGGCCCAGAAAATGTTTGAATTCACACGCGAGGGTCGGCGCAGCGAGGAAGACAATGACTCAGGTGGCGCACGCAAGTGGAGGGGGACCTTCACCAAATAGGCGTGCGAAACTGGAGGCAGCCGGCTAAAGATCAAGCTGGCTGTAGACACCTGTTGGTTTAGGCCTAAGTCCACCCAGACTGTAGCGCTACCTTAAGTAAGTAAGTAAGTTATGTCAGCGTAAGGCCGACGTATGTAGATAAGCTATAGTCGAACGGTCCTTATTGTCGCATTACTTATCTATTCGGGTTCCTCCAACAGTTTAGCTGTGATGACGATGGCGATGTCATTATCAAATCCTGCTGTGTAAACCCTTTCGGATAAAGAAAGCTGGAGTATGCGGCAGTACATTATACATATTCCACAACAGCAGGCAGTTTTACGTGCAGTTGTAGTTCTTTTCGCGTTCCGACTATTCTGCTTTGCCTTTACCCTACTGCACATAATTAATTCGAATATATGTAAAGGGTTTTTCAATAGGGACGCTGCAAAAGAAGAGCGACAGGGACAGCAAACGACGCCATATTTTTCTTGCGGTTTTTTGACATTTCTCTTCAGTAAGGTTTGCCATTTCATGATGGAAAGATATACGAGCCAACAACGAGTCGAAATTATTAAAATTTACTACCGAAATTCGGAGTCAGTGGCCTCAACGTTAAGAGCGCTACGTCCAATTTATGGTCGTCATAATCGTCCTAGCAGATCAACAATTGAGCGTCTAGTGGAAAAATTAGAATCCACAGGCACAGTACAAAATGTTCCCGTGCCAGTGAGACAAAGAAGTGCCCGTAGTGTCGAGAATATTGCTGCCGCTGAGGCTTCAGTTGCAGAAAGCCCAAATGTGTCTCTCACACGTCGTTCTCAAGCGTTGGGCATCTCTGTGACGTCGTTGTGGCGAATTTTGCGAAAAGATCTTGGCCTACATCCTTACAAGATTAAATTGACGCAAGAACTGAAGCCGCTTGACCACCAGAAGCGTCGTATGTTCGTGGATTGGGCTGAGCAACAACTTGAAAATGATTCGGATTTTCATCGCAAAATCATCTTCAGCGATGAGGCTCATTTCTGGCTGGATGGCTTCGTCAATAAACAAAATATGCGGTATTGGTCAGGCGGCAATCCACACGTACTCCATGAGTCATTATTGCATCCCGAAAAAATTACGGTTTGGTGTGGTTTATGGGCCGGCGGAGTCATTGGGCCGTACTTCTTCCGTGATGATCAAGACCGGCACGTTACTGTGAATGGGGATCGCTACCGTTCAATGATAACCGAATATTTTTGGCCCCAATTGGATGATATGGACTTGGAGGACATGTGGTTCCAACAGGACGGCGCCACAAGCCACACAGCGAATGTCACAATCAATTTATTGGAAACCAAGTTTGGAGAACGTGTTATCTCACGAAATGGTCCAGTCGGATGGCCGCCTCGGTCGTGCGATTTGACGCCGTTAGACTATTTCCTATTTTGTAGCGCTCTTATTGAAAAACCCTGTATGTAATACCTTTCCAGCCATATCTAGCATGGAAAGCGGATGTTATAATGGTGTTTGTGGTTTTTACTTCTCTGAGATACTCCCTCCCCCAAGCACGTCTTCAGTGCTAAATTTTGGGATGCTTGTGCAATTAGTTTTTCTTGTGAATGGCTCATTTCAAATCTTTGTATGCCGCCTTGTAAAGATCATGCAGTTCGCTGGTGCTGACTCTTGCTCTGAATCGTCTATACAACTTCAGCACTTGGCATACAATTTTGCTATTTCCTAGTTTCACCAGTAAACCGGTAAAAGGTAATCTGTTGCTCTTTTCCTGTAATACATAGAGCTGTCGGAAGCCGTAGTCACATTAGCCTTGTATGGACTCGATGTTTGCAAATCCTATCATTGCTGAATCTCTCGGGGAGACTCAGGAATAACTCTTTATCGAAAGCCCGTTAACTCCAAAGCCATTTGGTTGATCTTACTGACTGTCTTAAAGATGCACAAAAACGATAATTGAGGGAATTGAATTTTGAACAAAAATATATATGCAAAATTTTAATACATCCAGTAGGAAAAAAGCCCGTCTGGCAATCTTTCAGACCCGGCCAAAATGTCATATGACGTAAGCGGGTAGCTTTTTTTTACATCTTTACCCCTCCACCCGCTCCAAACGCACCAGAAGAATACTGCCAGACGTCGATCATTAGCTTCAGGTTAACAAAAAAATATATATAAATTTCCTTTGCGCAAATGACGTAACCAAAATGTTCACCAGCTCTTAGGCCCACGGCACATGGAGCAACTGAAAAACAACTAAACTGGTTGGCAACTCGAGTTACAGACCAGATACGGACTCAGCGGCGACTTGACTCCACACACGAGGAAACTCATCACCAATCAAAATCGCTAGTTCGTTCAGTGTCGTCATGGATACCGGGCGTGAAATGTCTTCGGAAGACTCGAGCGATGATGAAACCATCATGTTGTATTACTATCTCACAAGGAGGAGAATTATTGTTCACGCCAACAATTTGTTAACAATTTATTGTTTAAACCAACAAGAACGTAAGGGTGAATGTTCAAGTCAAAAAAAAAAACATACCTGTCAATTTTACGACGGTTTCGACTTCTGTCCACGCCTTCTCTGTTTCATTTCTCTTTGAATAGCCAGGAAGGTGATAATTATGTATATAAAACGGGACGTTTTTCAACCTCCCCCACCTGCAACAGGTTGGTCTGTTGCTCGCTCATCTTCGACAAACTAGCAACTAAAATCGTAGGCAACTCGACATGCAAATCAACAGACGACTAGTTACAAACTGATTTTTGTGAATCGCAAACGAGTTTCTAACCAGTTGCGTCGTGTGCGGCGTCCCATTTGATTACACAGGGTACGACTCAAAGCAAACTAGTTGCCAATTCGCATCGGTTTTCAGTTGCTTTTCAGTTGCTCCGTGTGCATTGGGCCTTAGACTATTACAAAACATATTGCTTGTCTGCTCAAACGTACATACATATGTACTTATTTTTAAATTTGTCCTTACGAACGCCTTCTAAGTTTCCGTCGGTTCGAACCGATCCGATCCATATCGGTGCGGTAAGAAAGGCCACCACAGTGGTGGTACTACTGACTCTCATGCGAATTCCTCGACGATTTCTCGGACCGAACTTTATCCACAACCGATCTGACTTTGAGATAGTTACGATCTTTTTGTTGAATTTAAGTTCCGACAGTGCTTTTGGCTAGTGGCTTCAGACAGACGAAGCCTGTTGTGCCACGGGGAACCCAGCAAATGAAGTGAAGGCCTGTTTCAAGTCTGCTAGCCTAAAGTCGAAGTCCTCCCCTTGAGAGTTAACATACATACATGCGTGTCCATCTTCGACGTGACTTGAGGGAAAAGGAGTTTTCTAATTTATTTCGTGATATTGGTGATGGAAAGAGGATGAAAGAATAATAATGTTATAGAAGATCTGATTGGTTTTTCTGACAGAATATAATGTACCTAAGCATTCATTAATCTGGAGGGCATTGCATTTCATGAGTGAGGGAAAGATCTATTTTCACTCAAATACACCACTCAGGCAACAGCACCAATAATTTTCTGCTGAAGAAGTGCATGGTGTGGATCTGAGGAGTGACTGTTTCTCCCTTAGTATGCTCATCCTCTAGCCAGAAAGAAAAACTAGACATGTTGTTTACAGGGTGGTCTTGCAAAGTTAAAATGAAAGTCTATAATTACTCATCAATGTCTTGAAACCCGGAAAATGACGTAGGGAATAATGTGACGTCTTTCCACGCCGGTTTGTTTATAAAAGTGGTGACTTATTAAATGAGCATATTTATAAAGAAAAGTTTATTACCTTTCGATTCAATTCATTATATGAATATTCTTTTTTCTTTTCTTCAATTAATCGGTACTCATTCGTTATTGTACTAAATACTTGTGTTCCACTTGTAACATTTTTTTCGTTTATCAAGCAATGACTTTCAACAGACATTACATTTCCTCCCGCCGATCCTACAAAGTTTAGACTAAAGTCTCCGGCAAAATTGTCTTCGGGTATTACTAGTCTGCTTCTTGGAATTAAATTACTCTCCGACAAAGCTTTGCCTTTATCAATAGACACTTTTAAAATTTCACTAAAGTGTACCTGACCTGAAGCTTCTCCTTCTAACGCATCGTCTAGAATTTCATGTAAGAACGGAATCACAGGGCATTTTCTTCTTTTCACTCGAACCTTTAAGGAGGCTTGATCTTCAGGCGTTGGCATTGATTTTGCAGTGCAAGGTTTTTGGTTTGAAGGGTTTTTAGATACACGAGAGGATATCTCTTGCTCGGGCTCAGAAGAGGACGGTTCAAAATCGGCTTGTAAGAGGCCTTCAATCACTCCGCCTGATGATTGGAGATAAACATCGCTTTTGCTTGTATTAGAAGGCCAAGAAGCTGGAGGATAAGTGCTTTTTAGCGAGGATGATGATTGAAAAGATGGTATTACTGATGATATTACATCAGACGAAGATTTCGTTTTTACCGCATGACAACTAACGACCGATTCAACTTTATCAATCGTTATGGGCGCCGATGATGACGTATACCAATCATCAAAGCCTTCTTCGTACCCTTCTTCTTCATATTCACCCAGAAAGTCACTGAGTTCTTCTCCATCTTAAAGCAAAAAGGAAAAATTTATAAGCTTAGTTGAAAGGCGAATATGCATGTGTACCTCTTCCGGCTTCTAAATTTTCTGGGTTATCAGCCATTGCAAGACGAGTCCGTTGTTATGATTTAGATCAGGTAAATGTCAATTCGATGAAGTTTTATTTTCTTTTTTACTTTGCGTCACACAAATGAGCACTTGGATATTTTTTCGGAACAGAGAAGTGTAGTTCGTTTTAGCTCGAGTCTAAATGCATAGAATGGGCCTCGCTGACACAGAGACTTGAATGAACTGCGAGAAAGAAGAATAAGGCCTCGAACACTTCCTTTGCCACTGCCCAGCCCTAACAAGAATACACCAGAATACCCTATGGATACCGGACCTGAGACATCTCAAGGACAAATGAATCGGCGGCATCCTAGCCTACACCAAAGAAACGGCAAGATTCGCTAGAGCACACGTACTCTAGTGTCAACTTCATAATTGTTTCCCCCCTCCCAACATATGTACGTCCCAAACTTAAACACTTGAGGGGTTTTCAGCTCCTACAGGGTGTTCAAGTTTGTATGAAAAAAAAATGTAATCGGGTCTTGGAATTGAAATTTGGTGGCTATATTCTTCAATAGAAATAAATAAATACGCGTTTTACAGTTTTTTTCAAGATATAGGGAGCTAAGATTTGGTGATCTATAATAATGTGCAACTATAGCCACCCCTTCTGAGCAAAAAGACACGGAACTTAAATTTGTAGACCACGCCAGATATCTGGGGGTCATTCTAGACAGAAAGCTTAGTTGGAGGCTGAGTATGCAAGACCGCGTAAGGAAATCCTTATTGCTAGAATGCTCTGGTCTCGAAATAAGGCTTCAGCCTTAAGTGGTCCATTGGATTTATTCTGATGTACAGGGTGCTGGTCTGGTGGACAACACTAGAGAAAAAAATTAATATAAGCGTACTTGAAAGCGCTTACTTAAAAAATTCATAAAATTCATAATTCTGGAGGAAAGTAAGGCTAGTTTTCATATCTAAAGCGGGAAAGCCTAGTCACACGACCGCTAAGGGCTACCGGCCCATTAGTCTATTCTCCTTCCTTCTAAGGACCCTGGAATGCCTTTTTCGACATTGAAGGAGTGACTTTAGCATGTGACGGGGAGTGCCAACAGCCTGAAGAGCGTCACTCGGGACACCCCTCAAGGAGGAGTTCTCTCCCCGCAGATCTGGCTTCTAGTAATAGACGAAATTATTAAGACACTGGAAAACAACGGCTTCAACATGATGGCCTATGCTGACGACGTCGTTACTCTGGTCTTAGGAAAATTCGCCGCCATCCTAAGCGAAAGCCTCAACCATGCACTGTCATTGGTGAGCGGCTGGCCCAAAAAGCAAGGTCTGAGAGTTAACCTATCCAAAACCGATCGATTCCACATTTTAACCACTTCACTTGGAAAGACGGAAAAATATCTCAGCGTAATCTTAGACTCAAAATTGAGCTGCAAAGCCAATATCGAGAACCGCATTAAAACGGCTTACATAATAAATGCAATCTTACAAGTGTAACCAAGATTCAAAGAGCAGGCTGCATAGGGATAACAGGTTCGATAAGATCAACATCATCAGCGGCACTTGACTTGAGTGGACATCCACTGTAGTAGTAGGGCGACAAAAACGGCACTCAGATTAAGGGAAGTAGGTCTCTTGACAAATAGCACCTATGGTCATGCGTCCGTTCTTACCCGATAGACTACCACGAAGGAGAACACAGACACCGACCACATCATTCCAACCTTAGACTTCGATAGCGGATTTGGTACCAAAATACCAAGACGAGAGGACTGTGATGATGGTATAGTACGCACTGAAGAAGACCTAGCCTTCTATTCCGACGGATCCATAATGTACGCTAATACTGGTTCCGGTATCTTCTGTGAATCCAGAGGAGGAAACCAATTCTTCGAAATTCGAGATGGATGCAGCGTTTTTCAAACCGAGATAACTGCCGTTTTACAGGTCGCAAGGCTAATCAAAAATGACAACTTTGTCAGAAAAACCATTACTATCTATTGACATCCAGGCGGCTATTAAGTCTCTGCAGTCAGCATCGACAAAATCGAAGCTTTTAAAGGTCTGCAGACAAAATGTCAACGATAAATCAACTACCAATAAAGTGACCCTATGCTGGGTACCGGGCCACAAAGATACATATATCAGGTAATGAGAGGGCGAACGAACTTGCCAGGAGGGGTGCAGAACTAGCATATTCATATACTCTTCCGGCCCCAAAAGACACCCATAAGCACTCTTTACGGGGAACAAGATGTGAAAACGATGATAAGGGCTAATACGCGATGGAATCACATGGACACATGTACAATAGCCAGCTCACTATGGCCAGCCTTTGATAAGAAGAGTTCCAAAAATCTCGTACAACTTAGTCGAGGGCAAATACGAATCGTCTCCAGTGTCCTTACAGGACACTGTGGAATAGGAATCCATGCGGAGCGTCTTGGATTACCCTACAATGACTACTGCAGGAGTTGCATGGACGAAGAGGAAATAGAATCCATCCAGCACCTAGTATGCGAATGTCCCGCAAAAATGGGTGCCGTGAAGTAAAGGCGAGCGAAATAACGCCGAATTTCAGAATTCGGATTTATTTTACATTTTGAAAGAAAATAAGCCCGAACTCTTAATGTTCGGTCTTATTGAATTGAACCGGCTTTATTTCGCTTTGAATTTATTCTCACATTTCGATAAGTTAACGATAGAGGTTTTCGGCCGTTCCATATATAATTTAAAAAAATAATAGTTCAAAATTCGCGCGAAACTTCAGTTTTGGAATAGCATTTGTATAATAAACCGTGGAATATGTATAAGGGGGCATGAGTGCCCCCGGAAACGCTTGCTTCGGTTTTATTTCACAAACAATGTTCGGCTTTATTTCACTTAATGAAAGTGAAATAAGGCCGAATCTATGTAAGTACTCGGCTTTATTTCGCTTTAATTTTGTGAAATAAAGCCGAATTCTGAAATTCGGCTTTATTTCACGGCACCGCAAAAATTTACTTCGAAAAAGACCCTCGGCTTACCAACAACTGACATGACCCAATTATTTCCGGGCCTTTGTAATATAACATAACTTCAAATATACCGAAGAACCGGGTTTATTCCGGCACCAAATCAGCTGCAGACCTGTGTAATTGCTTCGACACTTGTCGAGAGAGCAACGGCACTGCGAAATATGAATGTGCTACTAAGATAGAAGATTCTTAGGCCTTTTGTGGTGAGCTGATAATACTCGCCTTCCTCCTACAAAACGACGAAAACGCTACAAAAAAGTTATACCTGTTGATCGAACAATAGGGCTGTTTCCGCGTCTAAATACTCTACCGCTATGTTTCCAAAGAAAGAGGAATAGCACTTACCAATTCGCAAGTACGCTCATTAAAGTCAACACTTCCTTGCAATAAAGGTGTCAAGTGAGAAATTTGGACATAAAACTTATTAACAAATTTTCAATTGCAAACTTCCGCCAATCCATGAGTCTACATACATACATACCTGTGTATGCATCTGTGCTAATAGGTGCGCGTGTGTGTGTGTTTCAATTCTCACAGGTCCACCAGCCGGCTCAGAAGAACTGCACATTGGCTACAGTTTATGGGGTGGAATTATCGGACGATCATTGTTATTGAGACGATAAATTTGAAACATTACCCTAATATATCACATTGGCACTGCTGAAAGGGTGGCAACGCATTTGTAACACCGATATTCATTTTAACGTGCAATGAGCTATGCGACATTTGTTTTGCTTGAATGTCTTAAAGGGACATAAAGGCAAAAGTATAATGTGTAGAACATAAAAATCCAAACATATTCACAACTCCACAGGTACAATTTAGAAGGTATAATAATTATTCTTATCTGTAATAGAACAAAGGCATCATGATGCATTACATAATCTCACACATTCATATTAATCTTTCAACCGTTTTTAACGAAAATCTGATTTCACTACTTTAAGCTTCCATCGAATTGTCGATAATTCGGTCAAAAAATAAATAAACGCTCCCCTCCTTGGGAACGAACGAGATAATAAGCTTCAATGGAATAAAAGAAATATGGACAATGCTGTCGCCTGCTTTGCAATTCAATGTACAATAAAAGATATAAATTGCGCCTAGTAATTTAATGGACTATTCCATTATTTAAATCGATTAATGTTACAATAGAAAAATTTATTTTACATAAATATCAGATAATAGATTTAGTAAGCTGGCCAGTAGCCGACGGGGTACGTATCCATACATTGCATACATATGTAATGTATGCATGTACATATGTATGTACATATGTACTCATATATGTATACCGATTACGTTATTTGAATAAATCTACTTGTCGAAAGAACACCTCTGACTTCAGTATGCTGTTGTGTATTTTAGTTTGAAGTGTGTTGTCTTTAGTTTCAAAACCGTATTTCTGTTTTTTACTTCCCACCTTGGTAAGCGAAGTATTGTAATCGGTCCGATCAAAATGTTTCGAGATATGAACAGGGCTTGACATTACTATACACTAGAAATCGTTTGCACCCATTTTCGAAATGATGTCAGTGTGTGTGTGTGTGTGACAATATTTTCCGCCTACGATATCTGGAGAACGAAACGACGTAGGCCCATGCGGCTTTTTTTGTTTTATTTGTCAGCATGAAACTTAGAGCTGATTAGATTTTGAGCACAATCGGTCTAGCGGATGCTTAGTAAACTTAAGAAATGTCTTTTCGAGATCGCGCAACAACTCTTTGTGGATATCTGAAGAACGAAACAACGTACGATCATGCAGTTTTTACTTCCCACCTAGTTTTGTTTTATTTGTCAGCGTGAAACTTAGAACTGATTAGATTTTGAACACAATCGGTCTAGCGGATGCTGAGGAAATTGAAGAAATGTTTTTTAATAAAGTTCGCGCAACAACTCTTTGTCGAACAATTGCTGGGGAAATTGAAGAAATGTTTTCTTTGACATTAAATTGATTATCCAATTATTTTATGCAAAAACAAAAATAAAAATAAATAATTTTAATTCATCTCGATCGTTATGTGTGCGGTGGGAAGTATATAAATTTTATTTTTTTTCATTCATATTTAGTTCAATTAATTCTTTCGCAAATATGAGTTTTTATAGTTTTCAATTAATTGTTTTAAAGTATGTATGTGCTAAGTACTGTAAAAGATTATTTCCTAATGCACATTTGAATAAACATAAATTGAAACTTTGACTCGTGTGTCAAGAGCCCCCATTTCGCCAGTCACCCAAGAATCAAAAAATCGACTGGATCTTAATGAGTTCGTATTTAAGAAGATCTTAATGCCTAAATCATAAGTTGTACAGTCCTATACATTTTCTGGTGGATAGTTGCCTAGACAGAAAAATATGTGCAGTGGTGAGCTCTATCAGCTCTATCAAAAAGAGGAGGTGCTTAGTATGAAATGCTAAACTACATCGATAATATCTACATATATGTATACTAGCTGATACCCGCGGCTATATCCGCGTGGAAACCCTTTATCCTACCCCGGGTTTCAGGTCATTGAAATGCCAAACGAATTGGAAATTGCAGGCGTCTAAATGGGATGGGCGAGTCTGAAGGGATCATTGGGATCCGTGGCAGGAGAACAACTTCACCTTAAAACTTACCGTTTAAAATGGTAGCTTTAAGAACATTACCCATGATTTCTTTTATGACCAACCGCGTGCCATTGCATAGCTTAGGTGCATTTAAATTACGTAGCAAAATTATTGGTGGACCAATTTTTAAAATCAGGTTATGTGGTGGCATTCCCGGTAAATCCAGTGAATTTAAGAATTCAATAGTTAGTTGACAGCTTCATCAGGATCGACAACAGTGTCGATCGATTTGAACGACATCTCATTGCCATGCAATGACTGTTGTATTTTGAAATCAATAGCGTCAACATCGATATTTTTTGCTCGTTCACGTAGCCACGCATAATTTCTGTAATTAGCGCACCAATTTGCGAATATACTTTCAATCAAATCATTTTTCGTGGCTACCATGTTACAAAAATTGTCTGGCAATTTTATATATTGTGTATTTTCATGCAATTGAATTTTCCCATTGTCAATGTTGAGCAATTGGCGAATACGGAACCACCCAGCGATTGTGAATGTCAACCGATCCACTGTTTGATATGCGCAATTGATATAATTGCCCACCATTGTCTGTGTTTCTACGACGGTACAATGGATAACCATCGATATTAGTGATAGTATCGTTTGTAAACACTTTTGGGAAACGCTTCGTGCATTTTCCATTGTCCATGCACCGCGCCGTCATATTTGACCAACCGCTTGGATCATGGATCATGTTACTGGTAACAATGTCAATCAACTCTTGATCGATATTCATATCCGGAATTTCTGCTGAAATTTTATCAATTTATCAATTTCTTCTGGCCGTATTTTATCGTCAAACCAAATCAAAATATGTGCGTGTGGCATTCCTCATTTTTGCCATTCAACGGAATACAGCCAGCAACGTATTTCACCGAATACAGAGCGAGTTGTAATCAAATTCATCATCGATTTTAATTTTTGTTTGAAATTAAATTGAAATAAGTGACATCAGGGCCACCTTTATAACTATGAATTATTCTCCGCAGGTCATTTATTAATTAACGTTTTTAAAGGTTTTGAGGGTCAATTATTCATGGAAAAATATTGGTTAGTGAATCTAAACCATTCAGGGGCTCGTTCAAACACACACACAAAATTTCATTTAAATCGGTCCAGACGTTTAGGAGGAGTAGCATTACATACACACGTACAGAAGAATTATATATATAAAGATAGTATACTATTATAGTATGGATATAAGACTAAGTGGCAAAATGAGTATGTTTCCTCCTACCGCACGTAATTTTCAACCAATTTAGTTGGTTTTTTTTAAATGTAGATAATTACAATACAAAGGTGATAGGCAAAAAAAAAATTACAAAAACATTAAAAAAAAAAACTTAGACCTATTGGGAAATGTGATAGAAGCAACAATTTTGAATGGAAAATTCAAAGGCGAAGACGTCTTGATTGTGCAGTATAAATTTGGAAAATCCAGTTTTCTTGCATGGCCAGCTCTACTATTTATTTACACGAGCGGCAATGAAAAAAAAACCAAAAAGCATTGCAAAAATTTTTTTAATTTTTTCTGAATATTTTTTTATTTTCTGACGAAGCGGGCGGATTTTAAGCTTGTTCTCTTATAAAACAAAAGAGTTCTATACATATTTAGTTAGTAACTTCCCGTAAAGCTCTTAAGACAAAAACCGCTTCAAGCCAGAACTCTTTTTCGGAAAATTCAAGCAAATGTCAACTGAACTTTTCAAACACTTCAGCATTTATGATTCACAGTAGGTACTTGAATATGTTTATGAACTTTTTTACATTCATTCCAGTGCAGAGTTCGATTGTGATGTAAACATCAACGTGGATATTTAGGTCTGTAAAATTTATTCCTTAGCTATCGCATATTATCCTGCAATGATGAGATGGTGGTATTTGTCTTTGTTCTTGTCATGTGCTTGTCGCCTGTATTAAAAAATCGATTTCTAGTTGATTTACATTGTATTGTCTGAGATAAACCACGGTTTACGTCATGCTGGAGTACACTCTTCAATGCGTTCCCTTTTGCCTCACTTATCTGTATATGACTGTAATGACATGAACGTAGAAAAAAGTTCGAAATTTTTTACTCCTTAGTCTTCACTCCGGGTCATAAAAATGCGGGATTTGAGAAAAACGATACCAACATGTGCATGCGGATATAGTCGGATTAATGCGGAAAGTGAATTCGTTCGACAATACATGAGCAAATAATAATAGATGCTCATTACGGTATGGGGGTGAATACTTACGTAGTACATGCGAGTGCCAACTGAAAGGATGTTCCTAAATTGCGAAGGGTTTTGCAATTCAAAACGAATTCGTACGCCGAATAATTTGATTTTAAGTCGGAACAATGTAAATGAACTCGTCTCTGAGCTTATATTGCTCATTTCATTGGGTACATCCACATCGTGGTAGAGTGCTTTTAATTGGTACAAGGTAAATATTTATTCACCTTTAACCCTTTATTATTGTTGCTTTTGGTTTGCATAATTTTATTTTGATAGTGCTGCCAAGCGAAAAAGATTAATCAATTTAATAGAGGATGTTACTCCTGAGTAAAGTGTTTACTTGCCTGTTTATTTAGATGGTATTGAAATTCAAGACAACCTGCAGCTCATTCAGGAGTTATACGAAATTACGGCAGTACAAGAATTCCATGTAGTCTGACAGTAGATTTGAATGGCATTTTGAGTCAATTGATGGTTTATAGTTGAGTTACACACTTACATAAGCATAGATCTACAGTTTAAGGAAACGACGTACTCTTCCATTATCCGTAGAAATAAAACTGAAGATACGACCAGACGTCCGTAGTGAGTGGCACTTGCTTCCTAAATTACGATGAAAGGAGAGGTGAAGGTAAAAGACCCAGCGCGGTGGATGCAAGTGAACTTCACTCTCTAATGTCATGTATCGTGGAAGTTGCAAAGCTTTTTGAATATACGTAAACATGAAAGAAAAAACAGGAATGGTTTGACTCAGAATATTAAACAGCCAGAGAAAAATCTTTCGCATACAAGTGGCTGGTCAGAAGTACTGGTACAAATCTCTCCAAAATCATGTACGACGAGTGTACACAAGACTATACGAGTGTGTAAGAAAACCAAAACGCACACACTCAGTACCTGATGCAAGAGCTAGATAGAGTCCGAGATAGTCTTTTCTTCCGGGAGCTAGCCAGAACTCTAAACGGCTGCCTATTCGAAAGGTCTATCGAAATAGAACAACAAAAGACTTTCAAAACTTACGAAACCAACCACGCATTTCTGGCCAAATGAGTTATGCTCTTCCTTATGCAGAAAACTTGGTGCTCGATTGTGCAATCATGCTTGAAGAAATTAGAGGAGACATACACACAGCGATCTTACTTAAATAAAGTCCCTGATGATGACCGAGTCTCGTATTAATTCTTTAATTGCGACTGAGCAATTCCTTGAAAAGCTCACGGAAGCGTACAATTTTATATTCGACGAAGAAGAGGTAACAAAAAGTTGTAGGAGAAATATTATTTACCCATTATTAAAGAAAGAAGATGAACGCGAAGGGTTTAAGGGTATTCAAGAGAACACAAGCCTCCACAGATTTTCCTAAACCAAGCTCTGTCTATCTTCTACTAACTCCTACTCTTACCTCCACCCGATGAACGCTGAGTTCGTAGTACCTCAACTGGAGATAGGGTTGTAACCCCTGTGGAAGGTTGTTGGTAGCAGCAAATTAGGGACGGGGGAGGGGAGGGTGTTCACACTAAGGCACTCTCCCTTACATCCGGAAGGCAGCGGAAGAACTTCCACTATGGAATCAACGGTGGCGTCTACAGTTCCAGATAGGTCGAACTACTCATTTGGGCTACTTCGAAGTAAGCGGATTAAAAGCCCGTGAGGACCGAATTACCCGGCCCTTTAAGCCAAAGGAGTTGAACAAATGGCCTGTCCCTCCAGGTTGGGGGTTGTGTGCGGGGTTTTCGGCTCCACCATGTAAAAAACAAAACCTTGCGAAGCAACAACAAGCCTCAGATGCGGATGGATTTACAGATGACAACCCATGGAAACGAATTAAGGACAACAAATTTCAGATCTGCACGTGAAATGTTGGGTCCCTTAACAGACCGCGTGCAGCTGAACAAGTAGCGCAGGTCCTAGACTGCTGCAAAGCAAACATCACCATAATCCAAGAAGTGCGATGGGATTGGCTGGGCAAAAGAGGATGAAACATCGCCTAGACGATGTTATCTGCCGTGTTGTGTGAACGCCTGAAGCCGTTCGTCAATAACCGTCGAAGTCCACCATCGACCAAATATTCACACTGCACAAATCTTGGAGAAAACTCAGGAACTTCAAATCAATACCCAACACCTTTTCATCGATTTTAAGGTCGCTATCTATAGAGACGCGGCATACAGAGCCATGTCTAGTTTTTTCATCCCTTCAAAACTCATCCGTTTGTGCAGGATAACAAAGGCTCCCCCAAGGTCGGTAAAGACTTTATTGAGACCTTTGATGTCAAAAAAGGATTTAGCCAAGGCGAGGCGCTGTCATACGACTTCTTTAACATCGTTCTTGAAAGAATACTGCAAAACTCACGAGCCAACACCAGAGGCACAATCTTTTAAAAGTCCGTCCAATTACTCGCATACGCCGAAGAGATTGACATAATCGGAAGAACGCAGCGTGATGTCACTGGTGCGTTCGTTAGTATTGCGACGGGGGCGGCGAAGATGATTGTGGCGGTCTATGAGGGCAGAACCAGGTACATATAAGCTGTCAACAAGAAAGGACACTCAACACCGATGTTTCGGACCGAGCGTCACTATAGAAAGTGAGGTTGTTAAGGACTCTGTCTACCTAGGCTTCGCTATCAATTTAGATAACGGCAAAAGCGCTGAGATCAAATGAAGAATAACTCTTGTCAATCGTTATTTTTTTGTTGGACTAAGAAGGCAATTGAGCCGTCTCTCGAACAACTAAAGTGATACTTTATAAGTTCTTAATTCTCCCGCAGATTAATTAATTAATTAGTTAATTAATCACGCCGCAGAGGCATGGACTCTGTCAAAAGCGGACGAGGTTGCACTTGGCTGTTTTGAGAGGAAAATTCGGTCCGAAAGATGAATGGAGGAGGAGATACGATGACCAACTATAGGGGCTGTACAGCGACATTGGCTTAGCCAGAAGAGTGAAGCTCCAACGTCTGAGGTTGCTGGGTCGTATATAGCCGATGGGTACCCATGCTCTCACACCTGAGGGACGACGCAATAGAGGAAGACCGCGACTCAGTTGGCGCACGCAAGTGGAATGAGGCCCAGGTCCATCCCGGACTGTAGTGCTACCTTAAGTTAGTAAGTAAGATGCACATGAAGCGAATTATAAGACGGACATATGATTTATGAACACGGTGATGAAAATATTTTCAGAGATAGTACTGGAACGGAAGCGAATTCCAGGGTGGCTTTAGAAAAGAATACTCGACAGCAGATAACGTGTTCGCATTAACAAGCATCGCTCGGTCGTACCTGGAAAAAAGAGCTATACGCATTCCTCGTTGATTTTAAAGGAGACTTTAATTCGGTTGAGAGGAAAGCGTTTTGCTACGAGATAAGCAACCTAGCACTGTCGTCAAAAATGCTGAAAGTTATCCGAAGTCTCTATGGTAAAAATTTGACTTCAGTGTGGAATGAAGGGAAAGTAGCTTCCTGGTTCAAATCAAAAATGGGAGTAAAGCAAGATTGTCTTGTAAGTCCACTTCTCCCACACTCTTCTTAGATGACTTATCAGTCTTGCTACCTGGAGGATCAAGCAGCTTATGTACGACGACGACATTGTTCTGCTTGTAAAGACACCAAACATGATGAAAATAATGATTACCAGGCTACAACAGTACTGTAAAACATGCAATTTAAAATTAAACATCAACAAGTTCAAAATAATGGTTTTTCGTAACAGAACAGGGAGGTACTCACGACAAGAAAAGTGGACTTAAGAAAATTAAGAGTTGGAGAAAGAGTCGGAGTATAACGATCTTAGAGTCGTCATAATACCACGACGGTCGTTTAAAAAGCATCTGCAGGCAAAACTCAAGGAGTCTAAAATGGTGATAAACACTAATTTGAGAAGCTTTCTTGCTAAAAGCGCAAAATTCAAACTTTTCGAAGCAGTCATGAGGTCAATCATGTGCTATGTGGTTCAAATTTGGGGAATTCACCAGTACCCCTGAAAAACTTTATTGGTCCTAAGCCCGATGCTTGGAAGTCAAAGCTACAGTAAGTAAAGAAAACCCCGACGGTTCATGGCGGCTAGAAGAAAATACGACTGTTCATTGAAGGGAAAAATAAGAGGAGCGAGGATATACATATAAACGCAGCAACATATGCCTTTTTCTGGTGGAACAAGAAAACTAGAGAGTAATGGAGAAGGTGCCGTACTCAAAGGTGGTTCATAATCCGAAACCAAAAACGCCAAAGTACTTCTTAAAACCAAAAGACGTCCCAATCTTGTGTCAATGACAACCGTCGTTCCCTAGCGACCGCCAACTTACAGGCCTATCGTTCTGAAAGGGAGAGACGACAACAAGCTAAAAGGATTGGGGAATGGTAATGCATTCTATAGGGATTGCTCCAAGCCAGGGAATAAAAGATTATCTTGTCCTGATGCCCATAAAGTTTAAAAGGAGAAGTCGCTATATAAAGTGAAGCTATGTGGCCTAAGTCGCTGTTGATTGTCTTCTTCTTTGCAACCGGGGAATTGTGTTACAAGCTCCAAGGTTTCTTGATTGATTACCTTCTACTGTCTACCGTCTTCTCTTTATTCCTCTCAAAGATTACCCGTAGTTTATAACACGTATTATCAGCGGTACGAGAGCAGCTGCAGAGTTCCAAACAATGAGACCAAATTTAAAGACGATGCAGTTATGGTCCGTCTTAAAACTGATTACAGAATTTGTCCTAGTACCTATTGTCGATTTATCTTCCCGATTATGTTATTGGCCTTTCTAAGCTAAACAGCGGTATATGGTTTGTTTTGTAGCATGTGGTCTAAGTGTCCTAATTATTTGTTTGATGCCGGGATATTGTTTGTTTAAGATATTGTATCCTGAGACTGTTTCAGGTAAAAGACAACATCACTGACTACCTTATCGAAAGATTTTCCGATAAAACCACCCTCATGAATGGCCTTCATACCCGTACGTTACGTGCATATTTCATAATAAATAAATAAAGTTTGGTCGTTTGACCAAAGTGGGTGTCCTAATTTATTTGCCATCGAAATTGTTTCTGCTGTCAAAATATATATAAAAATTCAATCTTTTACGATCTGTCCTCTCCGCACATCATATCATAAAAAAAACCACAGAGCAGACAATAGGAATACAAAAATCCTTCAAAGGAAACTCCGTATACATATTGTGTTTTGTCCACTCCAAGAAAGTAGCACCATCTTTATTTTATGATTATAATATGCAAACCAAAGGACATTTGTATCGAACCACACATATTGACTCTTATTTCACCCACAACCTTATGCTGGCGATTTTATGGTAATTATGGACATAACTTGCGGAGAAGTTATTGTTTTGGGTGGGAAAAAACAAAATGGATGTTGCAGACGGCATGAAGCTTTCAATTTTGACGATGTCCTTCCGATTAAACTAGTGCCCATCATTTACGAAATCTCTCCACGAGTATTAGCTATGTATGTCCACAAACAAGGCTATTTAACTTCCTCTAAGCTTATTCGCATAAATCAATAAATAATGTTTGCAGCACGAAGTCTTCCTTCTTCCTAAAACGCGTATACGCACGGAGACCACCCCAAACGAAGGGAAGTGCATTGCCGTTTGACCGAAGCGAATTTATTTATTACATCACTTCTTTCTTTAAAAAAAGAAAAAAAAGTGGAAAAAGGGGACGACCGGAGGACTCCAAATAGGAAACACGAAAATCAAACTGCAGATAATAAAAAACACCATTTGGCGATTAAGGGACGAGATTAAAAAATTTATTGCGAAAATATGTATGGACGGTCCAACGTTGGCAGACAAAACATATCGAAAGTTTTCCGAAAATGTCGTCAGTCAATTGAATGATTTACTGAGCAGATGTTCTGCTTTCGAGGGATGAGAAGGAGGGTTGTGTGGCCTAAGGATGCCAACGACTGTTTTCTTCGGCTTAATGATTGCGAAAAACAAAATATATACATAAATTAAAAAGTGTTTAGTTCTGTTTGGAAAAATAAATCACAAAGTGCGAGATTGGAATAGGAGTATAGTTTTTCATTAATTTCTTAAATTTATCATGTCGTAATGGAGAAACTGAAGTATGTAAGAAAACCTTCGACAACGTCCACAGCATTGTTGGAAAATTTTATGGTTGCAGTCCTGTTCCTGCTGCAATAAAGTGTACTACATGAATAG
Source organism: Matsumyia berberina (assembly GCA_917880715.2). Taxonomy (NCBI): domain Eukaryota; kingdom Metazoa; phylum Arthropoda; class Insecta; order Diptera; family Syrphidae; genus Matsumyia; species Matsumyia berberina. The sequence goes on from OU862870.1 coordinate 96,684,336, forward strand.
ACTATCAGACCAGCCGACTTCGATCGCTCGATGATGGTTCCGGAGTTATAGGCACACTAACGGAAAGACAGACAGAGGTACGTTACATATAATAACTAGCTGAATAATACCCGGCGTTGCTCGGGGTTATTACATTTCAATCCAGAAATCGACATCTTCTTCAAACAATTTATGAAAGACTTATCCTGATTATATAATATATCATAATCTCATCTTAAATCTAAATCGGAATTTTATATTCAACCCAATCGACTGTATTTTATTCTGCCACTTTTGCAAATGTAATCAAATTCTTTAAGTCGAACCGAACCTCCTTTAACTCGATTTTCCCTCTTACTCGAATTTCCTTTTAATTCCAATTTCTCTCTAACTCGAATTTCCCTCTAACTCGAGTTTGTTCACCTATTGTCCCCTGTCAGTTTTCTTCCGAAAAGTCATCCTCCAAGTCAAATCACTATCACTACTAATATTATAAAAGTGAAACGTTGTCCGTTTGTTTGTTTGTTTGTTTGTTTGTTTGTTTGTTTGTTTGGATTTTACCTATGCGAAAACTACTAAACCAATCAACCTCAAATTTTGCACACAGAATGGTTGTACATCGGGTCATATAATAGGCTATTTATAACGCTATCTTATTCAAGAGCCAAGCAGTTAACAAAAACGTGGAGCAAGTCAGAAGAAATTCCTTGCCGCACACGAAAAGATATTTTCTCGATCGTGAGCCACATCGGTTGATGAGCGTACGTGTTGTTTTTGTTTTTCCCAGTTTCACAAGGGTAGTTTTTCATTTCCTTTTCTGCTGTGTTGTTGTTGTTTTTTTTTTTTTGTTCGTTCTTTGCTTCTAAATATTCGTGTGTACAGGGTAATGATTTGGTGGTTGGTACGGTAGATACCTATATATACATACAAACATTGGATATACATCTGTACATTTGTATTTATATATTTATTACATTACATATGTATTAACATATGTACGTCATAAGTGCATACACAGGTTATCAAATTCAATGAACTCTGGAGAATTGAGTTAATGAGGGAAAAGGTCATAGCGCAGTTGGATCAATTTGCCCGTTCCATTTGTGGGTGAGTGAACTTTGGTATTGTTATGATGACACATCATCTTTTTTTCGAGCCAGCCGGATTATTCATTTTTTTACCCATATGCGCAATTGTCTACACATTTTTCCTCACAATTTTTTTTATGGATTCTCTTTTTCGGTAGATAAAGGAATAGCGCGCCGACGCGACGCGACAGGCTGGGTATGGGATTGTGTGTGCTTGATGTAGGTATAACATTGCCAGTTGCGGGAGGGGAATTTTTTGTTTTGATTTTATTTTTTGCAAAGGATGTATGTATGTATGTATGTATGTATGTATCTATTTAACGAATGTATTCAAATTCCAAGAAATGGCACTTGCAAGAGCCAGACTGCGTGCACTGAACCAACCATTCTTCGACGACCTCAGTGACATCTCGGGTAAAAGGATACAAGACCTAATTCGATTCATAAATTCCACAGGTTGGATCTAGGCACTCCCGGCTGTCTCACACATTTTCAACAACACAAATCATCAACCAGGTCACACGAGTCGTGGTAACAAAAAGGCACATCCTAGGGCTAATTGGGTTCAGTTGAACCGCCACCTCTACCTACCTACTTCATACGCCTGAAGTGTAAGTAGTAAAGACTGGTTCTAAAGGGGCAAACTTCCGCAAGACCGATCGTCATACCGACACCTATGCACGAAGGACACAGTTGGAAAAATACTGAAGAGTATACTATCGAATGAGCAACACACCTTGCAGATCATTAATATGGTTTCAGGAAGGAACCTTCCACTATCAACCGATGAAGTCGTCAGAGCATCCACGAAAGTTATTGAATTGCTTGACGATAGTACCAAGAAGGAAAAGGGTAGTCGGAGTTTGGTTTTAAATGGCATGGCGCTACTTTGGCATGCTTTTGGACCGGTTTTTCAATATCTTTCGAGATTTCCGCGTGGCAACCGAAATAAACTTATTCACCATATGTGTGAGTTCGGAATTATTTCGAGGTAGAGGTTAGGGCTTGTCTTGTATAACTCATTTTTGACATCATAACGCGATGCGGTCTTTAATGACGTTGCTGATGCCACCTCGTCGTCACAGTCGCCCGGCACAGTTGGACGAGTTTGCCGGTAGCTGTGCCAAAATTCGACAATGACCAAGTGACATCTAGCACGTGATAGCTCTTTGACAGTGGTGAACTGTTTTTGACTTCAAGCTTAGGATAGGAGCTCTTGAGAAATGAGGGGGCTGACTCTGATGACCTCTAGCGGTTGAAGCATTCCGACATCAAACATCGTCACAATATTTCCTTGTCCTTGTGGTTTTCGGAATATCTGCAACCATAACTTCGGTAAAATGGTAGTGATCCTAATCAATGTCCAATCCTCTGAGCTGGCATTAATCATATTCGGGAAGTGCCTTGCAGTTATCAAAATGTGAATCACCTGGTTGACTGTCAAATTATAAGGACATCTCTGTTCTCTTGTAAACATTAGAAACTACGTGCTAGCTTCGAACATTTTTCGACTCGCGGCGAAGTCGATACCTCCGTTATTAGAGGTAATGTCTTGCAGTCTCTTCTTAGCTTCGCCTTAAAATTATCAAGTTCGATCTTCTTTCCTTGGTGTGGTCATCTTTCTCCTCTGTGGAGGCTCTTTGCACTTTGAGGGGATTTATAATAAACAAAAATAGTTGGCGTGACAGTCTAACTTACTATCCACTGAGCCACGGCGACAAAATTAGCATTGATGTAATATTTCGAAAGACGTTCTCTTAGATGCCTTCAACTCGACACTTTTGGCAAGGTCTGCCCCCATACACCATTCAAATAAACACTGTCGGTAGCAACCGTAATACAAGACTCAGTTTTGCACTCCACATTCCATCGCACTCGCTGGATGGGGGTAACGCCTGTTGTGCCGCAGTTTGGGCTTCCAATAACGGTGCTCAACCCAGATTTTCTTGTCATTAATATTTAGTTGGTTTTAGGGTGAATTCTTTTTTTATTCTTTAATAGCCCTAGATTGCCGACTGTCTCTTATACAGACGGCGGAGCAGTTTAATATTCTCCTTAGTTGGGTGCCAGGGGATATTCCGGCGAATGGCAGGCTGAAGAACTTGGCAGATATGGAACAACATTACCTATTGGGCCAGATAAGAGCACCTTAGGTATACCAATCGCTACTTGTACACTTAAACTAAAGCTAGATGCTATCGAAAAAACAAATCTTAGGTGGACAAGTGGTATAGCATGTCTAGCGAGAAAGCAGATTTGGCCCAAGCTGGATCTGAAACGCTCTAAGTATTTGATTTCTCTTAATAGATCGCACATTAGCACTATAATAGGTGTCATTACTGGAAACTGTCTAATAGGCAAACATGCAACAAGGCTTGGCGTCTATGCAAACTACTTCTGCATAAGCTGTATGGAGACTATTCTCCATCTTCTTTGCACCTGCCCAGTTCTCTCCCACAAAAGAAAACTCCACTTAGGAGCCCTCTTCTATACAAACTTAGGCGACCTGATAAACATTGATGTTAGTAGCCTCCTACGCTTCATAACACGCTTCAATATCCTTGTTGTATCACAACTGACCCCTCATGAGGCTAAGTGTGTTGGCTTTAGTTGGCAGCCACTTCAATCTAACCTAACCTAACCTAGGGTGTATTTGTTCTGTTTATTTCGAATCGACTATTAGTTTTATCAGATTGACTCTGGTTTTTTGAAAAAATGGCGTCTAAACTCCAAAAAAAGTAATAATTTGTATTACCTAGAATGTAGAAGACATAGTCCAAAATCATACAAATTTCGTAGAGCCAATTCAATAAAAATAAATATGCACTTTTAATTCAGAGCATCCAATTATTATAAAACCGTTGAGATATCTTCGGCAATAAAGAAAAAAAAATGTTTTTGTCATTGTCCTTATCTTATTCACAAGTGTCGTCAGTAATAAGTCCGCAAGTATCCGATAAAAAAAATAAAAGAAAAGCAAAACTATTCATAAAATTTTAATAATTATGTAACACGTTTTCCGATTTTTTTGTCTCATTGTGTGAAATTCGGTTATGCATGCGCCATTTATAAATCTCTTTAACCAAAAGTTATATAAAACCAAATGTATAAAAATAAGAAAAACAAAACGAAACGAAACAAGAGACAGAATTATCTAAAACCACAAATTTGACCTCCTAAGTACTCTTCCGGGAATACCTACAACAAGTCTAGCAAATGTAATACCCTTATCCAGGGGGAGATTTACAGAACAAATCAATCGGAATGTCTGTACCTATAAACACAAAAACAGACAGTACGAGATGGTTGTCAATAAATTATAGATTGGGGGTGGAATTCCTACATCCAAGGAAAACTCCGATCAATTGAAGCTTGTAAAAATTAAATTGAAGGAAATCAAATTAACCCTCTACGCTCCGTTTACGTCGTCGGTTAGAAGGGCGTCTGTGATTTACTTTTACATACTTAAACTCATTTTGTGCATCAAAGGATGTAGATGATGGATATAAATATCATAGTAGGTGAATGCAAAACTTAAAAATTTGTTCTTGAAGAAAAAAAGGATATAAGTTTTTCCCTTAGGTACTATAATATTACATAATATTTTAATGAAATAAAAGAGTTGTTTTAAATAAAAGTGATTTATGTCTTCCCATTCCCATTATAGTCCAGTCGTCTTTTGACAACCTGCTATGTTGGAAGATAAGAAAAATATTTTGAAACTTTTGTAGGACAAATTGACGCAAAAGAAAAACAATGTGCGTATTACATACGGCATCGACACTTTATTATACAGAACTGTCTTTCGGAAACCACTCTCTTATACATGTGGAACGAACAGTACAATTGGCAAGCGGCAGCGGCTTGATGTACATACATATGTGTGCATCGCTATGACTCTGCCCTGACAGATGCCACAGTGGTAAGAATGATTGAAGGATCAGTGGATGCCAACGTCTTTTGAAAAGACATCTGCACCAACTCCTTCGGCTGCCTTGGAGCGGTCTGTGAAAAGAAGAAAGAAGAAAGAAAAGAAGACTTTGTGCTAACTCCTGGCGCTCTTGTCCGGTTTGTGGTCAGTTTCAGTAAGCGGTTGAATTCTCAAGGCAGTGAAGAAGTATTAGAACTCTGGCATGTCCAACATTCTCCTTACTCACAGGCCACAGCTGTACACAAATAATCTGCACCTTACATTCTCTTATATCAGAAGAGGTTTGTTAAAGACTAGATTTCACAAAAGAGAAGATAACACGCCTAGAGGTATACTACAGTGCAGGTTCTTAACAGATTGATGGCTGCTATTGAGAAAGTGGTTTATTATATAAATAGCAGGCTGATAGGTTTATGCTGTTGAACTTAAAAACTATTAAGGATATGTATAAGTACAACTAGTCCGTAGTTCATGAAAATTAAAAGCACCTCAGCTATTTCGTCAATGTTAGCGTTTATCAGCGGTCCGGCAGCTGTTGTTGAAGTTTAATTAAAGAAATTTATTGACAACAGCCAAAATATTGCATCTTACCTGCATATAAGCTTCTCAATAGGCGTGTTTTTTTGAAACCTAGCCAGCCAGTGCTAGCAAAGTCAAGTTTTATACGTAAAACAAATAAAACAACCAGCTTGCTACAACTCTTGATTTTATCCCCAGTCAAAAGCAACTGGCTATGAATTTTAAGATATCCCATGGCCAGGGGGCGCCGAAAGCGATATTTTTCATTTATAGCGTTGGTATCACTGCCAAATTATTGTGTTCTCTTAACATTTGACCGGCGGCGTCTGAGTACGAAGATGGAAGATGTTATGATTTCATACCTCTTTTTGTAAGTTATTCATTGAATAAATTCTCTAAATTATGGTTTTCACAACAAATTAAAAAAAAACAATTTGGTTTAATGCCGAATACTTTGACAGTTTGATAGCCGATGTCATAGGAACGAAATCACACATACCAACTTGACGGTATAACAAATCGACTGAGTTTGGCTGGCTGGAAACGGCCTAAATGAACGACTGGCTAGCTAGGTTTCAAAAAAACACACCTAATGTTACGTAGCGAACGCTTCTCCTCCTGAAAAATTTCGACTGTGTTGAACTTGTTCTGATACTTTGCGTCACAGCTGTTCTTATTTCAGCAAATTAATTTTGAGAATAAATGTCAATAGTTTTTAAATTTGGGTATGTCTTTCAATACATAATTAAACTACAATACTATCCATGTTATGGAAGAACGCTAGCACTTAGTGATTGTATGGGCTTATCAGATTCATGACAATTAGTACCATGGAATATTTTCTGTGCGATATTGTAATTATTGGCAAAAACATAACGAATTGGAGGCTAAGATTGTGAGATGAAACAAGGCTTGTGTACGAGTGTTTCGAAAACTGAATTCCTGATTTTTTTCTTTCACTGAAACAAACTTATTCGGATCTAACAATTCCGTAAAAATAAAAACAAGGTGAAACAATTGTAATAACACCTGTAGTATCCTTTAAGTACTTTGGCTCAGTAATGATGATAAAATAGACGAGTACGTGGCTAATATTTTAACTTAGAAGACGCTTGCCCCTTAAACTGTACATTCGGCTGTTATAAGGCCGTTTATGATTAATCTAATATTATGCTCAGATATTGCGATTTAGATCGACAGCCGTGGGCGCCGTGGCTCATTGGTTAGTGCGTTGGACTGCTGACCGAGCGGCGTGGGTTCAAGCCCCAGTCAGGAAAACACCAAACTTTTTTCGCGGCACCACCTCTCGTCGGGGAATGACAAGCCTCCGGGAGTATAATTTGTCATGAAAGAGCTTCTCACCTCGCCGTTCGGAGTCGGCAATAAATTGTAGGTCCCTTCCATTCGTGCGAAAAATGTAACACGCACAGCATGAATGGTTGCGAGAAGCTGGCCTTGGCTCATCCCGAGCTGTCGCGTCAGCTATTTATTTATTTTTTATTTTAGATCGATGGTCAAATTGCGGTCAGATGCAAACACCCTGATGAACTTTGCGGACAGACAAGACTCTCTACCGCTCATAGATATCATCGATGGTCTGAAGAATGCAAATCGTAGATGGTTTCATCTCGATTACTGATTGATTGACGCCAGGCTCATTTGCCCTATTCTCGGTACAAAAACGTCCAATCTATTAATTCTATGATGAAGAAACAACCTGTCAAAAGTAACCATCCATCCATTTATCCATCTCCGAACGGTCAAGTGGAATATTGACATTTTTTATAAGGAGCCAAAACTTTTTTTTTTTTAATAATACACTTTAGTTTTCTAACCAATTCTGACAACAGCGTGACAAAGCCTATAACAACTAGAAGTGTTTTCGATTAGAAGAAAACCGACATCTCTCCTGTTCACTTGGTAATTAAAGGCATACTTTTTTGGTATTCTGTATAGGCCTACAAGATATTTTCCATTTTAATTACACTAACAACTAAGGCTGTATAGAATTACGAAATCTGGATAACAATCCAGCCTTAATTCCTTAGCCGCGATAAGGAATAGTTGTTACCAAACTATTTTTTCTCGATTATTATAGAAATTACATTACATCCGTCATTTATAAAAACAAAATTGCCGAGGAAGCACTTTACTTCTAGCGACGAAAGGTAAAAATCGAAAAAATAAAACCTAAAATTATTTTATTACATTTCTTTTAATCTGGCCAATTTATTTTTCCAAATAAACAAAAAGAAAAAAATAAATAACTGATCCGTGATGATGATGAAATTCCTTAGCCTTTATAGACGTTTTTTTTTTTTGGGCACACTTTTTATGTAGATAGATAGGGGGGACACACGTAGGCCAGGAAGGCCCTTTGTGATACCACTTGGAAAACGCCACTCCCTTTATTGAAACCAGTTGGAGTTTTTATGAAACTGCGGATACTTTTGACGTCAGTATGCGATAGTTCGCTCAAGTTGTCGATGTGATAGGCTCCTAGATTAAGCTTCTTTTGTTGGGATAGGGCAGAACAAGTGCCGTGGAAATGGAGGATCGTTTCCTCCCCCTCTTCATCCCTGCAGCTTCTGCAGAAGTCATTTGAGAAGAGGCCCATCCTTTTGGCACGAAGGCCAATAGGACAATGGCCAATAAGAACAGTAATGACGGTGCTAAAGAGCGACCTTTTGAGCAAAACACGCCTCAAGCTGCAATGGAAATTAGCACCGCCAAATCAAACTTCTATTCCAGTCAGTTCAATGCTTCTATAAGCAAAACATTTTTGGAAAAGAATTCGCGCAACCTGATTAAAGGTGGCCTAATGTTGCTTTTAAAAGACGACAAACAAAACATGCATGTATATGTACATACGTACATATGTTTGTATATGCACATGTGCGTTTACCGTCGGTGAATGTGTCTACCCACGCGTATTCAACTATATATTTTTATACAACATGTTAATCGAAATATTCTCCATTTTCGCACAATAACTCAGTTTTTGGATCTTCTGCTCAGCCTAAATGTTGTTAGATTTGCTCCTTTAAACAATTCCAATCAAGTGGTTCTTGTTTGACATCCAAGCGTCGGTTTTTTTTTTCAAAATGCATCAAAAATGCATGCATCATATAATAATTAAGCTATTGGGTCATATGAATAAAAATTGAGCATTATCAAAACGTTGTTGTTAAAAACAAATCTTTGCGAATTCGGTACTCGTTGGTCTATAAAGTTACAGACGGTTTCTGTATACGCACATGCATGTAGTCGATAGCGCCGATGAAACTTTAAACATTTGCTTGCGACGACTATACTTCTATTGCAGAATCGAACTCTGCACTCGAGGATAAAAACTTAATCCAGCAGCTCACTAGGTTAGGTAAGGTAAGCGGGCTAATGAAGACGATAAGATCCTGTTTATGTAGACCCGTAGATCCGTCCCTACTTACTTGAGCCGATCGTATAGCTCATCGACTGTATCGGAAAGGAATCGAATGTAATAATAGCTGGCACGACAGCTCGGGCTGAGTTAAGGCCTAGCTTCCCGCAACCATTCATGTTATGCGTGTTACAATTTTTCGCACGGATAGAAGGGACCTACAATTTATTGCCGAATCTGAACAGCGAATTGAGAAGCTATTCTATGACAAATTATACTCTCGGAGGCTTGTCATTCCCCGACGAGAGGTGGTGCCGCGATGTTTCAGTAAACATGGCTGGAGCTTGAGCCCACGCTGCTCGCAAAGCAGTCCAACGCACTAACCACTGAGCCACGGCGACCATAATGAATCTGACCGAAAAGGAATCCGCCGAGAGTTTTTTTTTCTTCTAATATTGCAGAGGCTTGTGCAGTGACAGGAAATGGAAATGGGTTGTGTTCTCATGTAGTTCTTCATCCCCAGATCCTCTGCATAGATTATCTTTGGTCAGATGCACCTTTTTGCATGATATCCGAGCATATTGTACCCTGCCAATTACCCACTTGGTTAGCGTTTTTCATCTGTTATTCGCCTCAGTTAAGGATCTTATGTTTACTGTTTCTTTTGGATGACGAAGTGGGGGTTTAAATGAAGAATCCATTACCTCTCGCTCTAGGGCTGATGCCTTCTTGGCTAGTTTGTCAATAGTCTCGTTTCCTGGTACACTGTGGTCAGGGCAGAGTTTTACATTGCACTGCGTGCCAGCTCTTTGCGACAGCATTTTTTTCAAGCTTGGATGTGATTTGGGTAGCAGCTACTGCTTTAAGCAAATAATCTTGATTCCATTGTTGATGATTGATCAACTTAAATATATCTGAGTATATTCGAGTATTATGTGAACATTTATAATAATATATTTACAAATCGCATATATTGATAGTGATTCACTCGTTAAAACCTGTAGGGTACTTCCTGCTGACCGATGTACATTTGTAGAACCTTAAAATTTGGCACAAAGGAAAGTCTAATAGCACAAACAAAAATCCGAAAACCATTAATTTTTAATTGGGATGTGGAGTTATTATGTGGGAAATGGATTTTTTTTGTATATTTATTTGTAAAGTACATACTTACTAAACTTCACTGTAATATATAATATGTAATAAAATTGTGGGAAATCCTCAGGAAGTCACGCAAGCAAGTTAAGCTCGTTACTAATAAAATATGTTTGCATATAAGCATTAAATCATCATTGTAGCGACTGTAAATGTGGTCTTTCCTTTCCGACGGTAAATTGTTCATTAAAGAAATACCAACATACTACGTAAGTCTTTTTCAATAAAATTAAATTATGTAATGAGAAAACAAAAAGACATGGTACATATGTACAAGTGTACACATGTCTGGTTCAGTCTACTTGCTGTTTTCAAAATAATTATAATTTGAACAGCCTTTCATCTGTTTTTTATTCTGCTTTGGATATGATCAAGATGAGCGATAGAGATTCTTGATATACCTTAAAATCAAACCCAGATGAAATATTATTACCTTTGTAAAACTCATACGTTTTTAACTATGTACCTACCTATGTCTGTTTAATTTGCGCGCCACTCGGATATGTGATATATCTTCAAAGACACCAGAGACTTGTCTTATCTACAAAAAAAAAAAAAACTGTAAAAGTAATTATAGATATTATGTACCTTGTACACCCGCTATCCTCTTAATTGCATTTACACATATGTACGTACTATGTACATCCATACATATGTATGTGTAAATAAATTGACCAAACATTTTTATAGAGAATTGTGTCAACAGTCAATTAAAGTTCAATCGAAGTCAGGTCGTCGTTCCGGGAAGTGTTGCCTTAGACCTATTCAAAAACGTATTTCTAATGTCTTGTAGAATAAAAAAGAAAACAAAATCTGTGAAATAAAACGAGAATGCATCTTTACATAAGAGGTATGCGACTTCTATTGTTTACATACATATTCCAATACAAGAAAAATATAACATATAACACTTGAGTTTGAACTCAACATCCAACATCCTAGCCACCAGATTTCCTTTCTAATCAGTATCTTGTTTGCTCCCATGCCGCATACCCACCTCGGTAACAAAAAACGAAACCACTGAGTTGAAATACCTAACCGAGTCCTGCGCACTGTTATTGCACCCAAAAAAGTCACACAGTCCTGGCTACCACCCGAACACTTGTCAATCGGGGTTGGTCGGAATCTGTATGGGAATCTCAGCTAGCTATGTTTTATACTTATGGAAGCAAACAACAAATGGGCGGAGCTGGTGAATATTATCCCATTGTGTTATTTTATTGCCAACGAATTAAACGCCCAGTTTGCTTCCACCACCACCATTGACAACTCTTCCACAAGTGCCGGTAGCGCCGGAGGAACACACACAGACACTGTCGGTATATGTATGTCCCTCTGGTGAACTCTCATATCCATCTCCGTTGGACGTAGTAAAGCTTTACGCCAACCGTCAACCGAGTTCTCAGAAGGTACACGGTGTAAAGAAATAAGGAAAAAGCTTCTCGGTTTTTTTTTTTGAAACCACCAATGTATCTACTCGTACAAAACACTACGGCATAGATACTTTGCTTGTAGCTAACAAGTGTGCTCTACATGCCGCCGAATACAGAATACCTACATACGCTATTGCAAAGAGTTGCCTTGGAGCGTGGGGACTTTACACGTATATTCAACAAGGGGTATTCGATGGTTAGTAAACGGCACCCTCCTTTAGTCGCTACTATTAACTCTTTGACGGTGGATGAGAAAATCGCGCTGCGTGTGAAATCTTTTTTCAAAGTGTGTTCTCATTTTTCAAATCGGTCCACCGAATCGAAATATTAATTTTCGTTTTCTTTTGCTTTTATATTTTGTGGGAAAATTTTAAAAATAAAAAATCAACGAGTTTTTGTGTACCTACCTGCATTTAAAAGGATATATAGTTAGTGAAGTGCTTTTTTAACAGTGTTCGGCTTGCAAATTGAGATTTAATTGAGCGATAAGAGCGACAGAAAAAAACACGCATTTGGATGCATAATTCGGTTGCTCTCGATCTCGCGATCGTTAGCTGAGAAACTTCGTTAACCAAAGCAGTGCAAATGAAAATGGAAGATCCAAATCTAGCCGAACAATACGTACAAGAATTTGTCCTTGATCATTTGGAGGACACCACATCAGTGGCAATCGGAGTAAAGCGCGAGGACCAAAGTCCTCCAACAGCCGCGAAAATTACTTGGAATACAGTCCAAGAAGAAGACGATACACCAATACCAAAGATGAGAGCATTTCCGAACGGACATCCGGGTGCCCCGCCTGGTTGGCATCACGACGATCGCCGTTTTCAGGCTTTATCACCACCTCCTGAGCTGTACACCCACGGACCGATAGCAAGCCAAGCGATTGTTGTTAGCGCTCCAGTTCCCGGAGTACCCTCCACCCCACCTGAGACTCCACCAGTAATTGGATCACCTACTGGCAGTACCTGTGCCCAAGGATATCCCCCAAATCACTATGTTCATAGGCCGCCAACGACGACGGGCTTAGCACAAGAAATGATGTGGTTGCCGCAGTCCATGCGAACGGAGCCACAGCCCCTAGATTTACGACCGCTAAATTGTTCATTGCAGGAAGAGGAATGGGAGCGACAGCGTGAATATATGCATGTCACGAGTGTCTCGAATCATGGACACATCATTCCACCGCACCATTTCCAGCAAATTGATCACCTGACACCTATCAACATGCACACACCGTACCACACCAGCAGCGCTCAACACAATCGTCCCATGTCTGTGAGTTCCACAAGATCATCGACAACCACTCCACGGACTTGCTCCGGCCAGTACAGTACCTCTAGTAACACTGGTGCCGATGATTTCATAAACGATGATCTACTGACAACCCTAACGGTAAGGGAACTGAACAAACGACTGCACGGTTGTCCTCGCGAGGAAGTTGTCCGACTGAAGCAAAAGCGCAGAACACTCAAGAATCGTGGTTATGCACAAAACTGCCGCTCGAAACGATTGCAACAGCGTCACGAGCTCGAAAAAATGAATCGCCAATTGGCCGGCGAACTGCAGCGGTTAAAAATGGAACTAACGCGCGTCTGTCAAGAGCGGGATCAACTTAAGCAGCGTCTGCAAATACGACAGCCAGCTCATGTCGCCGGACAACAACAAGATCTACATTCCGACGGCCACAGTTCACCGGAATTCTACCTATGACGCCAGCTTGGTGTTCCCAATCACCAATGGTCCAGATATCAGCAGCACCAACAGCAGCAGGCAGCCTAGGCAGGGTTGCCAATCGCTAAGTATGTAACCCCAAACCGGCGACTCATTTTAAAATAGTTTCAGTTTACTAAATACGGATATCCTTCTTTTTTTTTTTACAAAATCGGGACAATAATTATTTGTATATATGTATGAGGTGACGAAAAATGAGCTTCTAGACGCGTCCAAAATGTAACGTATCAAATCAATTTTACTCTCTTTCAAAAAGAAACTAAACAACGTCATATTTGAACAGCAAAAAAGTTAAAATTTCCAATGGCATTTAGGGGCGTGCTAAGGAAAACTAAAAAGAAAATAAAAATAAGTTAAGGCAGCAACATGATAATCAATGTCAATCGTTATCAAATAAAAAGTATACATTGTATTAAATCTGAATTACATGCTTTATTTGTTGATTAGTTCTAGTATTATAGATTTTAAATTTTGAGTCCCCCCAGATGTTTCAAAACAACTTTAACATTTTTTTTCTCCAGCAAAATAGGTATGTTTGTGCGAGCACGACGGCACCAAACATGTTTCAAACATTCATTTGGTTTCATTCTATTTTTTTTATAATTTTTCTATTCAACAGTAATAATATTAAGGTTGTGTTAATTTTTAAACGAACTCACATAAATGGTGTTTAATGGGGGAAATTTTTATGTATAATTCAGAACTTGTAAGTCACTTTCAAAAACGTAAATTTAAATTGAAATGAAATTGATTACAAACTTGTAAAAACAAATAAGCTTCGAGAACAAAAGGATTACGAAACTGTAGAATATACGATGAGACTTGTGTAAATACCTATGTGAATTATTAAACAATATTATTGATTATAGACACTATTATCAACTGTTAAGTTAAATAAAAGCCTATTAAACCATACATTTTATGTTTTTAAATTCGCAAGTGTTTCTTGTGGATTTCATAAGTTTTCTAAGTGATGTAAGTGAAAAGCCTGATACAAATACGAAGCTATGGAGAGAAGATTTGAATAAAGGTGCAGCACACTGTGTGACGTTCAAAATCGCCAGAACTTCGGCATCAGTTTAAATGGATGTGATCAAGTCACACAAACATTTAAAGTTCTGGAAAAATCAAGAAAGAAAAGTAAGTTCAGTTAAGTTCAATAACTAAAACGTCTTTTAACAGCAATCATTTTTTTGATATTCGTTGTTCAAAACTCATATGTAGCAGTGCCGGTACAATTAAAAGCTTAATTAGCGCAAAAAGTGCAGCGGATTATTGACACGTGCTCTTGGGTCTCATGTTTGGCATGAAACTGAACTGGAAAAAGCAGCGCTGTCGGAAACGCTCCTTTAGGAGCTTTTGGCTCTTTTGCTAAGCGCTGGGCTCCCCATAAATCAAAAAGACTTTCCAAATTTTTAATAAGGATACATTTTGTTAACATGAAAATTTTCGTTTTCCTTTCAAAATCGATATCTTTTCTATTTTTAAGTGAGGTTACGACTGAATTGGTTTGGAAACCTTTCTCATTTAATCCAAGGCGTTAATCGTTACACGAAATATTTGACCCCTTTTCAGTGGCTCCTCTTTCACGGAAATTGCTCTCCAAAATCTTCAAATGGGCTCCTCTTTGAAATTGAAAAACGACAGCACTGGAAAGAAGCGCTCTACTTCTGCAAAAAGTCGCATAACAATCTTGCTTTACGTGCCTGATATTAGGACAATATCACTGTTTTGCGTTCGAAACATCTGGGCACCTCAATCTTGGAAAAGTGTATGTGCATTAGCTGAGCACTCAGTGCAACTAGCTCTGCAAAAATGGACGTCACGCTTCACTTTAATATATGTATTTTTGGCAAATAGGCTAGTGTGGTCGTCATGGCTCAGTCAGTGCATTAAACTGCTGTGTGAGCTACCTTTTAGCGAGAAATGACAACATTCTGCTTGTAGAATTTGTCATAAAGAAGCTTCTCAATTTGCAGTTCGTAGGCGGCAATAAATGTAAGGTACTGCGAAAAATGTTATACGCACAATGCAAATCATTGCTATGCCTTGGCCTACCTCGGGCTATCACACTTGCTATTTATTTCATTTATTTTAAGGTTGTGGTTAGTTGGCCACTCCTCTATTCTTACTGTACAAAACGTAAGTTTTCAAAATATCGATTACTCGTATTCGCATACCTCAATTAACGCAAATTTGACTAAAACTTCTGTGCAACGAGTGGGAAAATGCTGTTGCAGTGTATGTCTACAGGCGGCTTCAAAACCGAAAATGGAGTGAGTGGTGGTGGTCTTCTCTAAAGAGCATCGCCTTTCGCTTCGTTAATCACCGTAGCGTATTTCAACGCAAATAGTAGCGATTAGAAAAGTCTTGCCCTGCCTTAAATCTGTCTGTCTGTTACCATTTTAATAGACAGCCTAACAGTGGCTCAGTTTTTGGTCCGTTGGAGTGCTGCGTTGGACTGCGGCGTGGGGCCACGCAGATAACATCGAAGCTTGTGAAGTGTTGTCGCTGGGTTCCTGGACATATCGGGGTGCCAGGTAATGAAAAAGCTGACGAAATAGCAAGAATGGGTTCAACCCTAGACCGAGAGCAAGCGGATTGTACGGTTAATCCGCCACTCTGCAATCTAAGGGCGAAAATTGTACAAAACACCTTTATAGAAGCAAAGAACATGCGGAAGTCTCTAACCACCTGTAAAGTATCAAGAAGGTTGTGGCCAGAATATGACAAGGCAAAAACCTGGCAGATTTTACAATAAGACATTAAATCACTACCAGGGGTTTCATTTGGAATGAAAGTGTGTACAAACAGAGTGGAGTGAAGAGCAAAGCTGTGAAAATCCTCAGAGAAAAGAGCAAAGAACACGAGAGGTGAGCAAGGATAAAGGCTATCCAGAATGAGAAGCAACTAGCGAAGAGCAAAGTAGAATATTTTTGAATATTTTTCTTTTGTGAATAAGAATGCATCCTAATATTTTGAAATTGTACTTTACCCTTATTCTTAAATATGTGTTATTTGCTGACACGCGGAAACAGAAGTTAAGGAATTCATGTAATTAACCCATCGCGAGGTGTCCAGGGTGAATTTAACCATTTATTCCGAGAGCTACGAGAGGTTCTCGTTAAGTTTCAAGAATATTTCCGAATGGCCATAAACACGTTCGATTATTTACTTAACAAAATGCAATACACCACGACTACATCTAGTGAAAAATCAAAGCAATGAGAGCGGAGAAATCAAACATGTTTGAAATCGCCGCTTTGCTCTCTTGTGGACGCCTTGCTCGACCTTCGAACGACGCTGCACTCTGTGTGCTACCCTTTCACTATACGTGTTTAATTTCTTCGCTTTGCTCTTTACTCCTTGCTCTGGCTCACTCTCCGCCCCACTCTGTTTTGTACCCTTATACTATATATCTATACTTTTGCTAATGAGTTAGAGTTTCGTCTTAATGAACCTACTAGGTTAACCGAGTCTTCCCAAACGTGAATTAACCACATCATTGGCGGACTTGATCTCCCTTTAAGACTAAGACCTGCCAGTTCCATTTCTGATTATAAAAAATCTGATCATGCACAAAAGGTATAATTTTTTAGTACGACAAGAAAAATCTTAACTTTAAATATATGTATATTCAAAAATGTTGAGTCAATAAATGTTGATAGTCTCAATGCCCACTATGTACTTCCTGAAAAGATGTTTATAGTAAAAATTGATACCTCTGTTGCACTAAATGTATTCTGCAGCACCCTAAAAACTCAGCTTAACGTAGAAAAATGTGTAAGAAAGGCATATAACCTTCAGCGCTTGCAACAGAACTTTTGGTGGAAACTTCGGCCGAAAATAAAACTATAGAACTACGGGTCACTTGTGTTATGGCCCGCACAGCCAAAACATATGTATGTACAACATGACGTTACATACCCGCTTAACAAATCCGCTAACTATTATCTTACACCCACTTCCCCCCCACTTATGTATAAAAATCCCAAATTTATGGCAATATGCACCGCTGTCAAGCTACGATCAGACGATTTACAAATGTGTGCAAATTTTGCAGAAAAATGCGTCTCAAAAGTCTGCAAATTGTGTGATCATCAAATATTTAACCGCAAATATTTGTAGACAGGAGATTTGCGGACGATTTGCAGAGGTCTCTGAAAAATATTTTTTCAGACGTCATGGGACACTGGTGCATATGCATTTAGGGACTTGTGACGTTTGGACATGTTGCTTTGAAGAAACATATGCAAATAGCAAATTCGTCCACAAATGCTGTGATACCCAAAAATTGTCAGCTTTGGAAAAAACTCCGAAAATCACGTGATCGGCTTGCAAATGACGTCTCTGCAAAGGCACATTTCCGGATTATTTGTAGACATTTGCTTGCATTATGTGTAAGGTAGGTAGGTTTTGATACCACAACTCATTTGACCTGGTTGTTTGTGGACGTTATAGGTTGATAGACGCAGATATTTAGATCCAACCTGTGGAGTTAAGGAACAGGATTAGTTCACAAATCTTTTTCCTAGAAATATCTTTGAGGTCGTCGAAAAAGGGTTTGCCCAGAGTGGGCTGTCTGACCCTCGCTAGGGCCGGACACTTGCACAGGAAATGATACAGAGATTCTTTTTCACTGCTATCCTTGCAACTGCGGCAGAAAGTGTTGTGGGGAATACCCAGCTTGGCTGCGTGGTCTCCTACTGGCCAGTGGCCCGTACTAGCGGCTACGATTCTTGCAATATCTTGTCTAGATCTGCTTAGTAGCTCGCTTGTTTTCTATTTTTTGTAACCGGGCTATGGTCTTCCTCGATATGGCGCAGTTGCTAAGTCTATTCTACACTTGATTAGCCGTTTTCAGAAAGTGGTGTTGAATATTCCCCTTTACGGCTCCTAGCGGGGTTTTAACAACTTCTCCCAGTGAGTCGTTAAGGCCAGATCATCGGCTTTTTCGTTGCCGTCAATTTTACTATGACCTGGGACCCAGAGAGTGTCCCTGCACTGGACTCCCAGCTGATTTAACTCTTCCTGGCATTGCTTTACCAGCTTTGAGGATGTAGTGACCGAATTAATAGCTTTGATAGCGGCTTGATTGTCAATAAAGATGGCAGTGTTGTAGATGGGTGTTGGAGAATTTTTCAGCACACGGCAGGCTTCCCGGATGGCAAGGAGCTCTGCCTGGAAGACACTGGCAAAATTCGGAAGTCGAAGGGATATTCAGTTTCTCTGAGAAAACGCCTGCGCCAACACCGCACAGCGCCAACACATCCTTGATCACTTTTTAGTTTTTCCGGTCTGCCCTGGTTGGAAACTTTACTGAAAAACATTAGTGAAGTTTAACTTGGGAGTTAAGTAGTCAGCCAATTCTTTTGGTGTTGTTTCCAGTACTTTACTGTTGCCGTAGGGTCTTGTGGTCCAGCAGCCAGCTTCTCTGAGCCATACTGCTTTGCACAATACTATTTCTTTGATATGTAGGTCAAGTGGATTTAGGTGAAGGATGACAGTAAGGGCATCCGTTGGGCCTATACTTGCCATTCTTTGAACTTTTTTAATTCCTTCAGTGTTATAATTTTTACTTAAAGCGGGCCACCAGACTATGGCGCCGTAAGTGAGAATTGGGCGTACAACGGCTGTGTACATCCATAGGGTCTTTTTTGGCTGAAGTCCCCATTTTTTACCGAAAGTTCGGTTGCAGGCGTAAAAGGCTTCCTAACGCGCTGCTCGATATTTAATTTCCGGCTAAGTTTAGGGGTCGAGAACTGTGCCAAGCTATTTAGCACTGAAAGATGATGTGAGTGGTTGACCGTTCAGTTTTGGGCGTGGGAAGTCTTGTACTTTGGTTTTGGTAGTAAAGAGCATCATTTTGGTTTTGTCTGGGTTCACCCCTAGACCAAAACTAATGGCCCAAGAGTTTACCTTGTCCAGAGCGCTCTCCATGAGTTGGTTTATCACCGAGAGAAAACATTGTGTGCAAATTTTGAGAACATCTGCAAATCGTCTGATCGTAGCTTCAGACTCACAGAATCTAGATGCTGGATTGCTAAATCACGACCACAGCACATTCTGAACTCGATAGCGCAGGTAACTATGAACCAAACCGACAATTCCTGACTCCAGGACTAGACTTTGGAAAAGTCTTTCCAACCAAAACGCAATGGGGAAACAGTGGGGTCACATCTCCACATTTACAGACTAATCGAAAATGGGCTCTGTTGGGTTGGTGCAAGTTTTCATTCTAAAACTTTGAAGATATCGAAGTTGCTCAGACCACTTTATTCCGCCAGGTTTTTCTAGACGGAAACACATTTTCGATGCATGCCATCGAGCTTAAAACAGCCCAATTCCTTAATCAAACATTATACACGTACAGCCACATCCTCTCAATTTGTAAAACAAAATCAGATTTTGGCTCTCAGAGTATAGGAGCATAGGTAGTAATGAAGAGTTATATCAAAAATCAATGAGGTATCCCTCACCTTGTAGCAATCTGGACGGGCCAATGGACAGTCGACAACGATGCAGCAGGGCTGAGCATCCCCATCAATTCTTGTTGCCGAAACTGCAAAGATCTTAACGAGGCAAAAACTCTTCACCACTTCCTTTATAAATGCCCGGGTCTCGCCAGCCTACTTCTATTTTTACGACCAAATAAGACAAGGCATCTGCTGAAAATTGGCCTTTCCCATAGCCATATTGACTGATCTGTAGTATTCTCTAGAAGCCCTATGGTATCTGCTCATGTCATGGCCAATAAACTTGTCATGGTTTTGTAGAAAGGCGTTGTTAAGCAGTTATAGCAATCTAGGCGTTATCACACCACAAATTTGACTACCTCTACCCCTTGACTACTGTCCAAATCAATTCATCCAAAAGAAGGTATTTCGCTTTTCATCAGGTAGTTCACTTTATGTCAGGAAATTTTGATGAATAAATCGTTTTGCAACTTAATGGTGTAAGGACCACTTTGGGTAGATGAGGATACAAGAACTCCAGTATAGTATAAACCGCTGGCTAGTAATGGCACGTTGAAAGGCAAAGAATCGCACACTATGTACTCACATCCTCCTTTGGCGACCTTCCAAAGATTTAATTCTTAAACGTTCTCTGTACCTTCTACAGAAAATACACTTTGACAACAACGTCCCGTCAGTAGGTTCTTTGTAATGAGACAAGATCTATCCACCTAGAAGTACTTTTTTGAATACTGTGTGGAAAACAAAGTATTGCCTCCAAAGTTTACACTTCAAAGAATTCAAAGTCCATTCGTACAGATAACTTCCGATCATATAATCTACACTGAAATTTAAGATTATCTTTTGCAGCGACAAAATGTTTATAAATAAAATACAAGAACAGAACCCAATTAGATAGAAGTAACATCAACATAAACAAAGTAAAAGAAACGACTACTGTTGGTGGCCATCGCAGCTACTCACAATGATGTCGTCGATTGAATTGATGCTGAGAGCTAAACGATAAGATTGGGGCGTGGGTCGCCGCAGTATAAGTATCTCGCCACTGTTCTTATTTTGATTCAAGAAAGTTTATTTGCTTAGGATCTTCGGGTGATATTCGAACGTAGTGCCGATATCGCCCGCCGACTGCACGAAACAAAAGCATTTGTTTTTTTTTTTTTTGTCTGATGGTTTCGAAAGACACAAGCAAATAAAAATTTGTAGGAACGGACATTAAGATTATACAGGAAGTGTCTTATTTCCAAAATTCTCATTTGAAATGCAAACTGCCACATAATAATATAATGGCTTGATAAAAGTAAACAGATACAATATATATTTGGATGTGGATACGTACGTACGAGCGCATACTGAACTTCTGAGAATTTTTTTGAAAGCTTGCAAATTTGGGCCACCACCTGTTATCTCAAATTATGCTTTATGCTCTTTTGTTTATTGCTTTGGCATTCATATGCTGTGGAATGTCTTGTGACAACAGGAAGTTACCAAAGCCAGTCTAGATACGATTGTATCTAGTGTGGTCATTGTCATTTATATACATTACAAAACCTACCAGAAGTTCATGTAAATCTACGAATGACTAGATTGCCCTCGTTTGACTACCGTCCATCATCTTTAGACAGTTGAAAAATGTTGACTCAGAAAATTGCAGACAAATTCAGCACTGGCTCATACTCAAGTATGTACTACAAGACACAGATGTATGGGAATTACCTGAAGTATCTAGTAACTACTCATATTATGTGCGCAAATGTATATACCAGGGTTGTTATCGTTGCATGTGCACATGTTTGTGCGGAACTCTAATTACATACATATATGATTTAGTGTACCTTTTTATTTACTTACAATGGCGCCTACAGTTTGCTGTCTCCCTGGGTCTCAACTAAAAAGCGTCTTCAGCCGGCTTGTTCATTAGCTAGCATAGGTTTCATACACTGGGTATCTTTCCATTTGCGCATGACACCTGAGTCGAGGTCTTGCTCTACTCCGGGGTAGATAAGCAGACACGTCGAGTGTTGGTGTGCATCTGCGCTTGATATCACAACCAGCTTTTCACCGCTTCCGTCTTAATACCCATGAGCGCCCTATTGTCATCACGTGGTACTCTTTCGGATATGTGAATATCGTCGGCAAGGAATTTTGAGAAAATTTAGCTTTCGGTATTGAAGTACAGGGTTTTGCAATAAGAGCGCTACAAAAGTTTTTTAAATAAAACAAAAACGGTTTTGGATATCAATGAAATTCTTTATTCCTGTGAAAGTACGTTCGATGCCATTATGTATGGAACTCGATTTCTTTTGCATGGCCACCACGGGCACGCTTGCAGAAGTCCAGACGCTGAACCCAATTTTCGACGGTTTTCAAGCATAAATCGGCCGATACTGCTGCAATTTCACGTTCGATATTCGTACGAAGTTCATCAATCGTCGCTGGCTTGTTGGCATAGACCATAGACTTGACGTAGCCCCACAGGAAATAGTCTAACGGCGTCAAATCGCACGACCGAGGCGGCCAAGCGACTGGACCATTTCGTGAGATAACACGTTCTCCAAACTTAGTTTCCAATAAATTGATTGTGACATTCGCTGTGTGGCTTGTGGCGCCGTCCTGTTGGAACCACATTACCTCCAAGTCCATATCATCCAATTGGGGCCAAAAATATTCGGTTATCATTGAACGGTAGCGATCCCCATTCACAGTTACGTGCCGGTCTTGATCATCACGGAAGAAGTACGGCCCAATGACGCCACCGGCCTATAAACCACACCAAACCGTAATTTTTTCGGGATGCAATGATGACTCATGGAGTACGTGTGGATTGCCGCCTGACCAATACCGCATATTTTGTTTATTGACGAAGCCATCCAGCCAGAAATGAGCCTCATCGCTGAAGATGATTTTTCGATGAAAATCCGAATCATTTTCAAGTTGTTGCTCAGCCCAATTCACGAACATACGACGCTTCTGGTGGTCAAGCGGCTTCAGTTCTTGCGTCAATTTAATCTTGTAAGGATGTAGGCCAAGATCTTTTCGCAACATTCGCCACAACGACGTCACAGAGATGCCCAACGCTTGAGAGCGACGTGTGAAAGACACATTTGGGCTTTCTGCAACTGAAGCCTCAGTGGCAGCAATATTCTCGACACTACGGGCACTTCTTTGTCTCACTGGCACGGGAACATTTTGTACTGTGCCTGTGGATTCAAATTTTTCCACTAGACGCTCAATTGTTGACGACCATAAATTGGACGTTCGACTCGTTGTTGGCTCGTATATCTTTCCATCATGAAATGGCAAACCTTACTGAAGAGAAATGTCAAAAAACCGCAAGAAAATTATGGCGTCGTTTGCTGTCCTGTCGCTCTACTTTTGTAGCGTCCCTATTGCAAAACCCTTTACAATGTAAGATAAATCACATGATAGCATGCTCTTTAACATCTTTACTGACCTTGATGAGCAGTGCTAGTTGTTGCAGCGATAATTGTTGATTTGAATGCCTGGATCTGGAGTAGCCTTGTTCTAATTCGAACCAATCAGGTTATTTCAAGCAAAAAAAAAAGGATGTTGAGAGTTCACACATTTAAAGATTTTCCTTTATTGAGGACCTGGCCAACAATTCTAATTGGAATGATTTCATTTGATCATGTTTTGCAAAAGAACTGGTGCATGTTCCTTACCAAGAGATCTCCCGCTGGCAGTAAGGGCACCAGCTCCAGCAGCTTTGTTGGACTAAAATTACAATCTTTACTTATTTCAGATTGAGTGAAAGGAATCATTGAAATACTCGCTTTGCAGAGTTCAGACTTTGTAGTGTTAAATTGTTCTCCATGATGTAACATTTCCCTGTTTCCTGGATCGCGTATATTGTAAAATCTTACAATCGTCTGAAAGTAGCTTAAGTCTGACAAAGTGTCAGCAAAAGTAACAATATGATGTAAAACAGAACCTTCTGGAAAGGGCTGCAAGAGATAGATGGATTTCGTATGACGCTGCTAAAGCTTCTATTCTGACATCCAATAAGGCAGGCAGAAAATGTAGAATGATCATTTCCACTTTAAAACCGAATTTGTACCAGTTTCAAGACAGCGGACCCAAGACGGCGACAAAATTTGTAACAGGCGGATTCTGTTCACTGTTATCTACTATACATTACAAAATCGGAAATTCGGATTCGTTTGGTTGGTTGGTTTAAGTGGTTGTATCAGGCAGAGAGACACCCGATACTCAAATAGTGCTGAAATGCACCGTCTTGTTACCACAGTGCTCGTGACCGGTTTGTAGATGAGTGTGGATTGGTGTCGATAGACCATAGCTGTTGGTCTTAAATCCAATCCAATCTGTGGAGTTAAGGTTGAGTAGAATATCAGCGATTTTACTCTCTAAAAGTTCGCCGAGGTTGTCGAAGAAAAGTTTCCCAAGCTCATTGAGTCTTGTTATAGCAAGTGCGGAGCAAGTTTTTTAGAGTTTCCTTCTCATTTGTATCTTTACGGCAGTAGGAATTAAAAGGGATGCCAAGCTTGGCCGCATGGGTACCTACTGCCCAGTAATCCATACAGATGGCGACAAAGCGCGCAATGTTTTTTCGGGTTCTTCTAAGGAGATCGCTTGCTTTCCTATGGTTGTATGTTGGCCAAGTCTTTCTGGATATGGCGCAGCTAAGCTAGCAAGGTAGTGTATGTTGATTTTTCCCTTGACAGCACCCAATGGGATGAGAACTTCTCTCGCGAGCGAGCTGTCAAGAGCCGATCCCCGCCTGGCAAGCACATTAGACATTTCGTTCCCTTCGATGTCTCTGTGGCCAAGGACGCAAACGAGGGTTAGGGAAGATAAGCTTTCCAGGCGGACGGGCTCGGTTCTGCATTGTGCTACCAGGTTTGATAATTCAGATGCATTTGAATTGTAAATTGTACTATTTCAGAAATAAAAAGGTTCGTAACCCGGCTCCCTATTGTTCGATAACACTCATCTACGAACTTAGCTGAGGTATTCGGCATGCGAATATGTACACCAAATTTTATACTAAGCAAATTTCATAGCTAAGATTGTTTTTCTGTTCCTGGATAACAATCGTTCAATAATTAGTTATCAAGGTGCATACAGGAGATTTTATGGTTAGACCTGTGGCGTCGTCCGTACTTAGGCTATTTCAACTCTAATTTAAATACACTTCAAATTTTAAGTACAAGCAAACCGTCATTTTGTTTTTATTTGTCAGTTTTTTTCTTTTGAAATTTCATTCGTATTTTCAACAAGGTACAAAATAGTTGATATTTTTCAATCATTCGTTTGATGGTGAATAATTTTATTTGAGATTCATGTTGTGAGACAGAGCATTGCAGAAAACGGAGAGAGTTCAACGAGAAGATGATATGCCCAGTTTCAGTTTTCTGACCACACTCTTCGGAGGATTGTAAATCCAGATAGTCTAGAGACTAAACCCTGAAGACCTCGCACTGCGCTTGGAATACGTGTGACTGTGGAGTTATAGAGGTAACAGTTTCCAAATCAGATTATTTCCAAATACGGCGATTTGGATTGGCCACCACTTGCATAATTTGACTGGAGAAAGTATATGTGAAAAAGCCCCAAACCTTGCAGCAACTAGAGCAAAACATTCACGAGAAATTGGTCTTATATCGCAAGAAACACTCCACAAAGCTATGGAGAATGCCATAAAAAGAGCAGATTTTTACGTTTAAGAAAATAGTTCTAATTTAACTGATATACATTTTCAAAGATAGAGAAAATAGTATACAATAACATTTTAAAAATTAAAATTTAAAGTTTTTAATTTTTTTTTTGACTCCATTCAATATTTATTTAAAAAACAAATCATAAGTTACTTTTGCCGCACCCTGTACTCGCTTTACTGCTTTACAGCAATCTATAGTTATTTCGTTTCACACTATTTTAAAAGGACCTAGGTTAGGATAGCGGGCCGATGAAGATGATGAAACCCTCTTCATCTCACTAAGGTCTATGTAGACCCGTTGTGGTACCCATTTATTTTGTTGTGTCCTCATTTACCTTCTCGTCCCCACATCCTCTGCATAGATCATCCTCGGTCAGCTTTTTGCATGATACCCGAGCATATTGTGACCTGTTATTAATCCTACCAGTAATGACAGGCATTTCCTGTCTTGCTTGGTCGTTCTGCCTTTATTATATTCGCTGCTGGTTTGTGATTTCCACCTGTTATTCCCCTCAGTTAAGTAAAAATGACCTAAAATTCCATCTACGAATTATAAGGTCATTGTCATATTGTCATATTGCTTTTTCAGGGTTCAGTTAATCCGTCTGTTGCTTTGCCACAGTCGTTTTTTTGTGGTCTGAGGTAACTACCCGCACGCATAACCCCTTCTCACAGATCCTTGGTAGACCCCCAAATAGACATGGCCAGAATTTCGAGATTAGTAACCCACTTCGGTGTGTGAAACCTGCAGTTGACCCGTTAAGGATTAATTCGCCATCATATGCTTTCGAACCTAGACTCAGTATTCCAAATCATGTAAGTGTTGAACCCGCCCCTAATAGATGAATATCGATGGACTTTGATTCCATCAGAGGAATCTCATCCTCCTTCTGACGGTTCTTCTTAAATTTCTGAGGCGCATCTTTGCGCATGAAGTCAACCAGCGATGCCTTGTCTAATATATGCATGCTGGGGTTTATTTGGGCTGACGCAACTTCAAGCGTACAATTCCATTCATACAGCCAGATTCACAAATCGTTCGTCCACTGCCTGATAGACCCGCAGAAAGATTATGAATCGACTACCCTGCAAATTTTCATTAAACATTTTCTGAACATCAAACTCCGAATGTGGTCGCCGTATCTCAGTTGTAAGTGCGTTGGATTGTTGGACGCGTGGCCTGCGTTCATGCCCCAACCATGTCCACCGAAGATTTTTCACAGCACCTCCTTGAGTATATTTTGTCATGAAAAAGCTTCTCAATTAGCCGTTCGGAGTCGGCAATAAATTGTAGGTCCCTTCCATTCATGTGAAAAACGTAACACGCACAACATAAATAGTTGCGAGAAGCTAGGCCTTGGCTCACCTCGAGCTATCGCGCCAACTATTTATTGTATTTATTTTTGTTTTTATCAAACAAAGAGGCCAAGGTGTCATTCATAAACTAATGCATGGCAATTCCTTTTCTTCGGCAGATTATAGAATTTTGTCCATATTTTGTCTTTCATCAAACCGATTTCAACATCTGCTATATCCTCTCATTCTCTCTCGTTATCCTTGCATTTCCATGCATACATTACATACACACATGTATGGCATGCTTTTAACGTGTCCATCAAAGTATGGGCCTTTCTGTCCGAAGAAGTAGCTACTAGACTTTGAGTGTCTCTCGTATTCTGGTACTCCTCGATCTCGACGAGTTATCCCAGCAATACAACGAAATTTGCAAATTTTCACCTTTCTTACTGTAATAGCTTCGGAGATAAACAGCGGTTACAGACGGACAGATAGGGCGTCCATTTAAAACAAAAAAAGTATCGCTAAATAAAGTAATAACATACTTATTAACTTACACATGCTTTCAGCCTATATACTCGTAGGAGGTATTCCAAAATTGTGACTGGACTCATACATCTGTTAGAATGTAACTCCCTTTACAGCAGGTCGCAGCTCAGTACTTATCGAAACTTCCGAATGATTGCCATTGCGAAATCACCCCTCTTTACACAATGACAACATCAACCTTTTCCTTCCAAATGAAAGGAGTCACGAGAAGTTATCCGCTATGAATTAGATCAATTTATTCTATTGGTCATTACGGAAGTTATGTTTCGCGTAAAAAACATAAAACCACCCCATAGCCAGGGGACACGGACAGGCGACGACGACGACTACGAGATGTGCATTAAGTACACAAGTATTTGTCCATTGAATCGACGCAGATAATGCAGTCCAGAGCATTCCGTAATAGAAATGCCCTCAAAACACTTGCCTACATTTTCTTTATTCCACCCAGAGGGGTGCACAAAGCTGAAGACTTTCGTAATCTATTTATCGATGAGCGGAGATAAAAAAAAAAAAGCGAAACAGAATAAAACTTAAAGTCATGAAGATGGTATCTGTTCTCGGTCTCAACCAGACAAATCAAGATTGTTGTTCCCTTTGACCAAAGATACAAATTACAGATGAATTATTCTACTTACTGCTGGACCTAGTTTGTATGGTAGATTATTCCGGTCCGACTTTCTTACCCTAAAGTTAAACGACATCATGTAGGATGTGCGTATCCTTCACTATGGGAAATACTGGCAATCGCATTTGGGCGAATATTGATCCCTTCGAATCGTGAAATGTATCGAAATAATACTGGAAGATGGGTAGAAAGGGAGACATGTCAATAAAAAAAAAGGAAGAAATTTATACACTTTGTGACAGTTCTTTGAATACGTTCCCCACACGCACCCCCAGCAGCACATTGTGGACATAATCAGACCCATCGGACGTGTAGCGTCTTTATTATCTTCACACACTGTGATGCTTCTTTTTTTATGGCTGCCTTTGGCGGTACTTTGGAGTGGGTGGTGATGGTTCATGAAGGACAGTCCGTGGAAGAATAGTTTTAGTATGCCAAACTGGTGCTGTCTCATTTAATCGTTGAATCGATACACGTTCAAATTTGATTTTGCACACAGGTTCCGTTCGTTTCGGTGATGGTATTCCCCTTTTTATTAAGTGTGTGGTATTGTCACATTTAATTGGCAAAATGGAGTTGAAATCAATGTCCGGACATTGTTGGTAAATGTAATTGGCATGTGGTAATTGGTAGTTGTCAAGTAAAGACTTGAGAAAGAAATTATTAATAAAAATAGGCAAGATAACTAACCTTACTTATTATACCTGCGATACATTGTTTGTTTGATAAATTGATCTATAGGTGCGATAAGTTAGGTCGGTAAAAGAACTTCAGGTTACTTTTAAAACAATAAGGTGCTTAATGTGTGATATTAGGTGTGTTTTTTTAAAACCTAGCTAGCCAGTCGTTCATGTAAACGATTGCGAAATCGATTTTTTTACCGTCAAATTGGTACGTGTGATTTCGTTCCTTATGACATCGGTTGTCAAACTGTCAAAGTATTCGGCATTAAACCAAATTGTTTTTTTTTAAATTTTTTGTAAAAACCATAATTTAGAGAATTTATTCAATGAATAATTTACAAAAAGAGGTGTGAAATCATAACATCTTCTATCTTCGTACTCAGACATCGGTCAAATGTCAAGAGAACAGAACAATTTGGCAGTGATACCAACGTTATAAATGAAAACATCACTTTCGGCGCCTAAGCCCACTTCATTGCTAGGTTTTTTTCTCTGTAACTCTTAATGAAACTGTTAGCCGTAGTTCCACTGAACTACTAGGTGCTATATGAGTGCGCTGACCCAAGTTCGAGTTCAACCAAATTAATAAAATAACTTTCCCGACACGGTTTCTTATTTCGAAGCTGATTTGACTAAGTAATAAACTCAAGGATCACACCCAGAAGTTTTTACTTTTTGTGAATTCTAGTTTCCCACCTTTGATCCGTTTTTTTTATCAAAAAAATCTGTTCAGCCACGAGGCTCATTCTTAGCTTAACGAACACGTCAATAAACAAAATTATCGTATTTGGGCTGATGACCAGCCAGAAGCGAACCAAGAGCTACCAATGCATCCGGAAAAATGCACTGTTTGGCAGCCGGTATCATCGGACCTTATTTCTTTAAAAATGGGGGAGGAAGGCGCGTAACCATCAATGGCGAACACTGCACAACAATGATCCGTGAATTTTTATTGCCAAAAGTTTAAGACATTGGTGTAAATGACTTGTGGTTTCAACGTGCCACACAGCGGGCGAAACCATCCAGTCGTTGAGAGACAATTTTTACGAATACATCATTTCAAGAAATGGACCTGCGAATTGGCCTTCAAGATCATCTGCTCTGATTATTTTTTTTGGGGGATATGCGAAATCGCTTGTTTACGTTGATAAACCACAATCGATTCAGGCCTTGGAAGCGAACATAACACGCGTTATTAACAGAATACTGACCGATATGCTCGAGAGAGTGCTTGAAAATTGGACCCACTGAATGATTATTACATGAGACTATTTTCAAAAATTAATTGTCATAAACCAAACAAATAGCTCAAATACAATTTTCGATTATTTAATGGATTTTTATACATTTTATTTAAAAAAATAACTTCAGGAAGTTCTTATTTGATCACCTTTTAGATGCAAGTTTAAAACCTCTACCTATAAACTAACCGATCAGGTGCATTCGCCCTTAAAAGGTGTCCATGATTCGTAGTTGATAAAAATATTCTAAAAAATATATTACTAAAGTTTCCTTTCGGAAATTATATAGTTTTGTAGTATTTACTTCCTTCAGGCTTCAGGTCAAAATAAAACAAATAATTTTTACGACGTTCCGTCCATGCCTATGAACATCATCACCTGATGTCCTGAAGCCTGAAGGAAGTAAATCCTACAAAACTATATAAATCAAAGAGGTCACACAACAAACTTCAGATTACTTTCGGAAATTAGTTCTTTGCTGATTCTAGTAGTTAAAGGTCAAAGAACCTTCCGGCAAGAGTCGCAAGAAATAGGTAGATTTCGTACCTAAGTCGTTGCTTAAGCTTCTATTCTGATTTTAAAGAAATTCAATATGGCGGGAACAAAATGGTAGACAAAATACTTACTTACTTAAGGTGGCGCTACAGACCGGCGTGGTCCTGGGCCTCAACCAACAAGTCTCTCCAGCCAGCTCGATCTTTAGCCAGCTGCCTCCAGTTTCGCACGCCAAGTTGGTTGAGGTCCCCTTCCACTTGCGTGCGCCACCTGAGTCGCGGTCTTCCTCTACTGCGCTGACCCTCGGGTGTGGATTCGAAGATTTTCCGAACTGGAGCATTGGTGTCCATCCGCTCTACATGACCCAGCCACCTCAGTCGTTGGACCTTCACTCTTCTGGCTAAGTCGATGTCGCTGTACAGCCCGTACAGTTCGTCGTTGTATCTCCTCCTTCACTCCCCGTCTATGCAGACGGGACCAAAAATCACCCGAAGAATTTTCCTCTCGAAACAGCCAAGAGCAACTTCATCCGCTTTAGATAGAGTCCATGCCTCTGCGCCGTAGAGCAGGACTGGGACGATTAAAGACTTATAAAGGGTCACCTTAGTTGTTCGAGAGAGGGCTTTGCTACTCAATTGCCTTCTTAGCCCAAAGAAACAGCGATTGGCAAGAGTTATTCTTCGTTTAATCTCAGCGCCGGTGTCATTGCCTGAATTTATAGCGGAGCCTAGGTAGACAAAGTCCTTAACTACCTCAAAGTTATAGCTGTCTATAGTGACGTTCTGTCCGAGACGTCGGTGTTGGGAGTCCTTTCTTGTTGACTGCATATACTTCGTCTTGCCCTCATTGACCGCTAAACCCATCTTCGCCGCCTCAGTCTCGATACTCACAAATACACCAGTGACATCACGCTGCGTTCTTCCGATTATGTCAATATCGTCGGCATATGCGAGTAATTGGACGGACTTTTGAAAGATTGTGCCTCTGGTGTTGGCGCGTGAGTTTTGCACAACTCTTTCAAGAACGATGTTGAAGAAGTCGCATGACAGCGCGTCGCCTTGTCTAAATCCTTTTTTGACATCAAAGGTCTCGGTGAGGTCTTGACCGAGCTTGATGGAGCAGCGTGCATTCTCCATCGTCATCCTGCACAGACGGACGAGTTTGGCAGGGATGCCAAAACTAGACATGGCTCTGTATAGCTCGGCTCTGTATAGCTCGTCTCTATAGAGGCTGTCATACGCGGCCTTAAAATCGATGAAGAGGTGGTGGGTATCGATTTGAAGTTCCTGGGTTTTTTCCAAGATCTGCCGCAGTGTGAATATTTGGTCGATGGTGGACTTTCCTGGCCTGAAACCACACTGATATGGACCGATCAGGTTGTTGACGAACGGCTTCAGGCGTTCACACAACACGGCTGATAAGATCTTGTAAGCGATGTTAAGAAGACTGATGCCTCTGTAGTTGGCGCAGTTCAGAGGGTCTCTTTTCTTGAGGATCGGGCAAACAATGCTGAGGTTCCATTCATCGGGCATACTTTCTTCCGACCATATTTTACAGATGAGTTGGTGCATGCTCCTTACCAAGTCATCGCCTGCTGCTTTGAACAGCTCGGCAGTTAGGCCGTCAGCTCCAGCAGCTTTGTTGGACTTAAGCTTCGAAATGGCTTTCTTCACCTCGTCCAGGTCGGGTGGACGGAATTGTTGGTCTTCGTCGTCCAGGTTGAATGGTTCATTCTGCCTGACAGCGGGATTTGATTCTTCGTCGCCGTTAAAGAGTCTGCAGAAGTAGTTGTTCCATATCATCAGCATCGACTGCGATTCTACTACGATGTTCCCTTGTTCATCCCTGCAGGCCTCGGTTCGGGCTCTGTAACCTTGACAGGTTCTTTTTACCCTTTGGTAAAACTTCCGAACATCATTCCTGCTATAACATCCCTCTATCTCCTCGATCGCGCGCTTCTCATGCTCTTTCTTTTTCCTTCTGAAAAGCTTGTGTTCGTCTCTTCTCTTGTGCCCCTAGAGCTCGCGGGCAGCTCTGGTCTTTCTATGCAGCGCCGCTTTGTAAGCCTCTTGTTTCGCTGCATGTGCTTGCCGGCACTCGTCGTCAAACCAGGGATTTCGCTGTGGTGGCCGTGTGAAACCCAGCACATCAGAGGCGGCATCTCTGATCGCTTTTTGGCAATGTTGTCACTGGTCTTCAATACTTGATGCTGGCGGCATAGGACCTCTTGAAAGATTGAGAGAGACTCGATCGGAAAAGGATTTGGTGATCTCTTGCGATTGCAGCCGTCCAACGTCAAATTTCCTCACAGTATTCCCTTGTCTTGGCGGTGTTCGGGATATCCGCAGTCGTACCTTGGCTACAACAAGGTAGTGGTCCGAGTCAATGTTGGCCCCTCGGAATGTTCGGACATCCATGATACTGGAGGAGTGCCTTGCGTCGATCGCAATGTGGTCAATCTGGTTGACGGTTGATTGATCTGGAGATCTCCATGTTCCTTTGTGGATATCGAGATGTGGGAACCGCGTACTAGCTACGACAACGTTCCGCCCCGCAGCAAAGTCGACCAGCCTAAATCCGTTATCGGAGGTGGTGTCGTGTAGGCTGTGCTTTCCGACAGTACTACCAAAGATGCCCTCTCTTCCTAGCTTTGCGTTAAAATCGCCCAGGACAATCTTAATGTCATAGCTAGGGCACTGCTCGTATGTCTTGTCCAAGAGCTCGTAGAACCTGTCTTTGGTGTCATCGTCTTTCTTCTCTGTGGGGGCATGCGCGCATATCAGGCTAATGTTGGCGAATTTAGCCTTGATGCGGATTGTCGTAAGGCGTTCGCTTACATACCTGAAGCTTAAGACTTCTTGCCTAAGTCTGGCTCCAACGACAAATCCACATCCAAATAAGCGCTGCTTTTGTTGTCGGTAGCAATCGCCGTAGTATACATCGCAGTTTTCCATCCTCTTTTTGCCCGGCCCATCCCACCGCACTTCTTGGATTGCGGTTATATCTGCTTTGCAGCTGTTGAGGGCCTCCGCTAATTGTTCGGCTGCACGTGGTCTGTTAAGGGACCTAACATTCCACGTGCAGATCCGAAATTCGTTGTCCTTAATTCGTTTGCATGGGTTGTTATCAGTGAATCCGTCCGTATCCGAGGCTTATTGTCGCTTCGTAACTATATTTTTTTCCGTGACAGGGCAGTTACCCCGGTGCACAACCCCCAACTTGGAGGACCAGGTCCATTGTTTTAACCCCTGGGTCGAGGGGCCGGTTTAACCGATGTCGGTAACCCACTTCGGGGATGTGAGCGCTGCCGTTGGCCCCTGTAGGGCTCATCCGCCACCATCTCTTTTTCAAGGTCCCAACCAGTTCCTGGAAATCCTTATC
Organism: Matsumyia berberina; assembly: GCA_917880715.2. Classification (NCBI taxonomy): domain Eukaryota; kingdom Metazoa; phylum Arthropoda; class Insecta; order Diptera; family Syrphidae; genus Matsumyia; species Matsumyia berberina. Next base: position 96,718,001 of record OU862870.1, read on the forward strand.
GGCCTCAGCTCCAAATATGTCGAAGTAGCCCTGATAAGGTATTGCTCCCGATCCGGAAGTTATAGACGCCACCGTTGATACCATCTAGGGAATTCTTCTGCTGTCGTGTTTATAGTGCTGCAATTTTTGTCTTTTGGTCAACACTCGCGCTTATTAGTTTAGCAAGTTGAGTCCGGGTGGACAACAACCAGTACCCAGTGGCTACCGAGGGGTTACGAGGAGGTAAAATAAGCACAATTGATGTGTAGTAACAGTTACAACACTGGGCATCGCCAAGTTGATACCAATCAGAGCCTACCCTATTACTACAACACCCAGCCACCTGGTAGACAAAATGCTGAGTTCAAAAACGAATTTGTACTAATTTTCCGACATGTGTCAAGATTTTCAATTTCAACAAAATCGGAGGAATTTGAAGAATTTCAAGATGACGGGTCCAAGATGGCGCCCAAATTTGCGGATTGTGTTCACTGTTATCTCCTATAATACTAAAACATTCAAACCGAATATTCAGCCTTATTTGAATTGTAAATTCGGTGGGCATGGCTGAGGCTTAAACCGACGCAGCTCGCACAACAGTTAAACGCACTAAGCACTGCGCCACGGTGACGGAAGGACATTCGGCGTTGTCACTTTGCAACATGAGGACGAGAGAAGATGTTCACCACGTTCTTTGAATTTGCCCGATGTTGGATGAAATATTTAAGAGAAATCACTAGGAAATTATGTTTAACTGGTTAAAAAAGTATAACAAGTTTTTTACTGAATAATATATTATAAGAAATGCCATTATTACTACTTTCTCTCTAGACTCTCTAGTCCTCCTATGTCAAAACTGTTCCAATTTAACTTATCTAAACTTTTTTTAACTTTTGAATACACAATTTATGAGTACTGTGTATTTATTGAGACAAAAGACTTCTCATCTAGAAAAGGGACACATAATTAATCTCCATTCGAAATGTTGGCAATATAAACGGAGCTGAATAAAATGAAACTAAGGAAAAGTTTCGGCTGCTCTTACAAGTCCAGCAACATTTGATTCGAAAGGTTTTCCATATCACCTTGGGCTTATTTACTGTATTTATTCAATAAGTGATTTATGGATTTCAATACAAAAAAGTTATACTCGTGTCTCTAAAACTTTTTCGAGGGTTAAATATTTCGGGTTTCTCATTAAGCTAATGAGCAATTCATGAGTCAACGAATCTTCCATAAGAGGATGTCTTGTTGTGTCAATTGGAAGGCATTAACGGAAGGATGAGAAATTATGTGCACAATACCATCATTTTTGGTCACCTAGATCAAGTACTTATAATAACACATATACACAGACATATGTAGAAGATTGAAGATAACTTCTAGCGCTGCAGTAGGAGTTGTTCTCATCACACCCGTAATGCACACACAAGCTCGTCTTTGGAGTTTGTGGAGTTTATCTTGTGGGGATTTTTATTTAGTTATTTTGCCACAATAAGGGTACTGCGTAGGCGACAATTGATCTGGTTATAGCTGTGTAAAGCCATAATGATCACACACCAGCTCTTGCCAGTGAGTCTTTTGCTGGTCCATAAGGAGATCCTGGATCTGTCTATGATTTTTATAAGATTAGAGTTCCAAGTAAATTTTTCGTCTCGGGTGAGGCCCAGGTACTTGGCTTCTTTTGAGAACTAAGTATAATATATTGCTGCCCAGTCCTTAAGAAGAAGCATTGCGGTATCTTCATCTTCATCGCACTTATCAGACCCTCCACTATTTCGTTATCCCCTTACAAAATTTGCGCGTAACAAAACCAGAGAACTGGATTAAAAGAAGCCTCAACCAGTGTTTTAGGAAGACAACTGACTTACAAATCACTTACTTACTTAAGTGGCGCTACAGTTCGGGGTGAACCTGGGCCTCAACCAACAAGCCTCTCCAGTTAGCCCGGTTCTTAGCTAACTGCCTCCAGTTGCTTCATCCGCTTTCGATAGCGTCCATGCTTCAGCGCCATAAGGCAGGACTGGGATGATTAAGGTCTTGTACAGAATCTCCTTAGTTCTTCGGGAAAGGGCCTTACTACTCATTTGCCTTCTCAGCCCTAAGAAACAGCGATTGGCAAGAGTTATTCTTCGTTTGATTTCCGACGAAGTGTCATTATCGGAGGTAATAGCAGAGCCAAAGTAGACAAAGTCCCTTAGTACCTCCAAGTTATAGCTGTCAACTGTGACGTTCTATCCAATTCGTGTGTGGTGTGTATCGATTTGGACTTCTTTGGTTGTTTCTAGGATCTGCCGAAGTGTGAAAATTTGATCAATTGTAGACTTTCCTGGCCTAAAACCGCACTGATAGGGGCCAATCAGGTTGTTGACAGAAGGTTTAAGGCGATCACACAGTATGGCAGATAAAATCTTGAACGCGATGTTGAGGAGGCTGATTGATATCCCTGTAGTTGGGGCAATTGAGGGGGTCTCCTTTTTTGTGGATCGGGCAAACGATGCTGAGATTCCATTCACCGGGCATTCACTCATCTGACCAAATCCTAGAAATGAGTTGGTGTACGCTCTCTACCAGGTAATTTCCAGTTGGTTTAAATACCTCGGCCGAAAGGCCGTCGGGTCCAGCAGCCTTGTTGGATTTTAGTTTAGATATTGTTATCCGCACTTCGTTTTAGTCAGGTGGACGAAAATTTTGGCTATCATCGTCGCCTTTTGGTAAAACTTCCGTACGGTATTCCTGGAATATAATCTCTCAATATTCTTGATCGCTCGCTTCTCATGCTCCAAAATCTCACCGCCAAAATTCTCCCTTTCATTAACTCATTGACAAAATAGAATTTCTTTATAACTGTCAATGCTACACTAAATACTATGCTTTGATGGGAAAATCGGATTTAAAATTAGATGCCATTGAATGGTTCGATAGATATCATGCATAGAACGAATGTTGTGTGCAATGCTTTTCCGACGTAATCTTTTCTATGGTATCTATTATATCTCTAGTCTCATTTATTTACCTTCATTTATACCCTTGGGGATTATTGGCCATTGTACATGTGTGACGCTGATATACATACATACAGAGCCAGAGACACAAGTAATTGTGTTAACCGTATGCTACTTAGTTTTAAAGGTAAACTACGAATGGGTGGCAACGGCTAGTTGTAACATCCGTCCTCCAATTGCTCTTTGCCTTTGGCAAATGTATATTACTAGGTTAATCCCTTAATGAGTTTAGCAAAGAAAGAATCGTTAATGTACCTGCATAAGTGTGGTAAAGGCTCCACTAAAACGTGTGTCAATAATCCAAAACAATGTCGTCCTTTGTATTCACCTGCAATCTCAAATTGTTTGAACCTGTGCAACTCGTACATACATACATACATATTCCGTATGTTGAATTATTTTGCAATAAATTATTGCAAGAGTTACACTTTAGCGGTTATTGCCCCCAAGAACACTTGAAAGTGACTGCAACACTACACCGTAATAACCTCATTTCAAATACAATATTTTTTATTTGCTTAATAAGTTGTTTTGTAATTATAATTATTGTATGGTGTCAGCATAAATTGCAGGTCTTAACGAATATAGGGTTCAATTAACACGAGCACAGTTCATCGTGTACTTTTTTTCTTTGCTTATTGAAAGTATTAATCTAAACTGATAATAAGTGATCCAATAACATTGATTGAAACTTGAATCGGAATGTTTTATTGATACATCCGCTTCAGTCAAGAAGCAGTGATGCATTCGAACACAATCTGAATTCGAAATACATCTAAGCAAATGATAATCAACATTTTACTTGACTTCAATTTCTGTTATCAAAATTGGGAATGTGTGATTGGATCAGTCAGCTAAGATTAGGAGAAAGTAAGTTATGATTGCAAAGTAAGATGTTAAAACTTGGGGTGTGTGTATGCACTGTAGAGATTTATTGTGCTCCTCCGAACTAGTATTGGCCGATAAGTCTCGATCTATAGCACGTCCTTCAAGCGAAACCCTCTGAGGAATCTTAGTCTCTTATTTGGGTCCAACGATGGGAGAGCCATTTCACAGAAAGTGTGCGCTCCCAGGAGTGCTCTTCTTTTATGGATCAGTGCTCCACAGCACATAAGGAGGTGTGACAGGATCTCCTCGGCATCGCTGCAGAATCTGCAGTTTCCGTTCGCTTCTATTGCCATTTGCCTGAAATGCTCCCTGAATCTGCAATGGAAGCCTGTTAGAATGCGAAGCTGGTTTTTGTGGGTGGCTAGGCAAGCCTTGCTCCTCGGTCGTAATTCTCGAGAAGTTCCTTTGCCTGCATTAATCCTGGAAGTAGAAAACAAATACCAAATATCAAACAGGTCACCTGATCAACGCATTCAAAGAGCGCAATTTAAAGATGATTGAGTGTTATAGAAGTAGGGTAGGCATCGACTGGTGTCAACCTTAAGCCATCAAGATAGCGTCAACGAGGGTGTCAATATTTTTCGGAACTCTCTGGCCTACTTTGACATGTTCACAACTAAGAAGATGAGGATTTTCACGAATTAATTGGGGTCTTGGAAAAGAGACGGAAGAGTTATGAAGGTGCATGTAGCGAAACAGAAGTGGCACTGTATAGATAGGCCAGACCTGCTCGCGAACTGTACACGCTGAAGCGAAGAGATGAATACTTTACATGCACCAAGACATTAGCAAAATATGGTCGGATGAGAGCATATCTGACAAATGAAACCTCAGCATTATTTGCCGTACAGAAAAGGGATCCTTTAAACTGCGCCAACTATGGAGGTTTAAGTGCGCTAAACACCCCCTACAGGATTGTATCTGCTGTATGGTTTGAATACCCAGGACTCTTTGTCAGCCACCTGATTCATCCATACCAGTGCGGTTTAAGTCTGCTGCTGCTCCGTGAAGCTCGGCAAAGACCTGAGCGAGTCCTTTGTTGTCAAAAAAGGATTTAGTGAAGGTCACGCACTATCATGGGACAGAAGTAATGTATGACTTAAGCTTTTTGCCAAGGGAGTTGCTCCGCAGAACGTGGTTTATTAATACTCCAAACATTCAATTTTTGTCCGTTTTTCTTATGCAGGCGGTTCTGAAATGGGTTAAGCCGTAAACGAAGGAAGAAGCAAGTATTTGCTGTCAACAAGAATCCAAAATTGACGAATAGGACAGAACATCGCAGTGGACAGTTATAACTTCGAGGTAGTATGATAAGATAAACAAAGAATAGTTCTTGCCAATCGTTGTTTCTTTGGGCTGTGAAGGCAATTGAGTAGAGGGCTCTATCGCAGTCCTACTTTATGGCGCTAAAATATGGACTCCATCGAAAGCATCGATTTCAAGCGAAACAAAATCTTCGGTCCCGTTTGCGTTGACGGGCTTTGGAGGAGAAGACTCAACTACGAACTAGACGATGTATACAGCGACATCGACCTAGTCAATAAACTGCGCATTGGACGTTTGAAATGGCTAGGACATGTAGAGCGAATGGACACCATCGCTCCAGTACGCAGAGTCTTTGAACCTAACCTACAGGGACAAGGCAGTAGGGACAGACCCCGCCTAAAGTGTTGCGCATAAACTGTAGGGGGAGTTAGCTGAGTATTGGCTGAGACCCAGCTTCACCCCAATCTTTTGCGCTAACTATTAAGGTCAGTTAGTTCTTTAATGATTTGGTTTTCGTTCCAGGTAATTACTTGTGTATTACTTCTCCATATCGACCAACTTACCGAAGGGTTAGCTCTTCTGTAGGAACTAGTTCCGCCACTGCATTATTTTTGAGTAAGAGCCCTCTTTCTTGCTTTAATATTAAAATGGCCAAGAACTATATTAGTGTTCAGTCATGCTGGTGTATTTGCGGAGGTCGATAACACCAGACTTCACTACTCGTTGGGCAAGCATGTCTCTGTTTTTCAATTTTCCGAATTTCCGCTGGATTGACCGAGGCCCACGTCTAGTGGAGTAGTCTTTTCATTACGGCTTCTGGACATACGCACAGAATATGTTCGGCGGTTTCTTTCTGTTCTCCACAGAGCCGGCAAATATCGGTATCTGATACTTGCATTTTATGCAGATGGTATCTGAGTGGACAATGTCCTGTTAAATAGCCCCTTAAGGTTCTTAACCCGTCTTTTGTGAGATCAAGTAAAGTCTTGGCCTTATATAGGTTGGGGTTGATAAACTTTTTCGCTTGTCTAAGGCCCCGAAGGTTGGCCCACTAGTCGGGGTATTTGTTGATCGCCCATTGTGTTATCTTGAAGTAGGCACTGTTGGGTGGTACTCCAAAACAGGGTTCGGCACCAACGAGTGGGCGGCAAGCGCCCCTTCTCGCCAGGCAGTCAGCCCGTTCGTTGCCCTCGAAGCCTCCATGTCCTGGGATTCAGGCTACGGTAACCTTATTTACCGATGCAAGGCTTTCGAGAAGATTAAGACAGTCCAAAAGAGGGCGACGATACTTCGGATCATTTTCTTTGCGATTGTCCTGTCTTTGTTCGAATGAGGTGGCAGATGTTCGGTGCTGATGTGGTGGGTGCTCATCATTATTGAAGTGCCTTCTCAGCTTTCTCCGAAAGTCGAGGAAATTCCAGTAAAATATGTAAAATCCTGCTTTCTGGTACTACAATGGACCAGTTGCGTCTAAATGCTCCAGTATAGCATTTCCAAACCCGACAAAAAAAATCTTAGTGTTCAGATAGTAAGTCGTTTTGCCTTATACCTATTTGCATTTACATATATGCACATATACGTATATGTATGTATGATATGTTCGTGCTTTATAATGTTGTGCGTCAGAAAAATATGCTTCATTGGTCACCATAGATAATACTTAATAATTCGTTTTTCCTCGTGTTCAAGTCCAAAGTTATTGTCGAGGATGTTTACACAGTTTGTAATGAATAAAATTAATTCTTGACCATAACGGACGTGCTTAAACTGTTTAAACATGTGTATGCTAATATCCGAGGTTATGTGTCACTGTGCCACCCAAATGATACTTTGTGCTCATCTGCAAACGCTATAATAGAATTAACAAAGGGTTAAACCTATATTCGTTACTGACACCGATGTTTACGTTCTGATTATGACTACCGTACGATAAAACACATCCCGATGAAAATTGACCAGGCCTATTCGGGTTGACGTTCTCCTTGATCGAAAATTTCGGGCATGCCTCACACACTTTATTTAAAGAAAATCCACCCCACATTCTCGGACTCGTGTAACCTCTGTTCACACATGTATCTAAGTGGGGTGATGTAATTTGTATGCCACAGACATAATACCTCGTTGTGTCTACCACAGGGGATGAATTTTTATGAGGGATATCCTTTCTTATCTACAGCTATTTAATGTGGTGGTCAGTAAATTGATCGACCGTATTATAAATTTGCAGATAGAAATCGCAATTCGCAATATTTATTTGGTGTTAACATGGCTCAGTGTGTGTGTGTGTGTGTCAGTTGGATGGTGCTAGATAAATTTAATATGTTGAGTGATCAAAAGAAAGGAAGTAATGAAATCTGTTAGATGACGGTGAACAATACCATAGACGTGGCATAGTGAAGATATGCAAAAATGTACATGAAAGACCTTCATATCTCTTTTCGACCTTATTAGACCTAAAAGGAAATGAAATATAGTTATATGTTTACATTGTATTTCTATTGGTTGGATATTTACGAACTTATAACTGGTTACCATTTGACAGAGTATGAACGACAATAATTTTCTTGCGGATACATTGGACTTTGGTTGTTTTTAGAAGGCATAGGTTATGTTCAGAAATTCTTTTAGATTCAATAAAAAATTTACAAAATTTATTTTCTTAAGAACTTAGAAAAAATACTGTGGCCCAAAAATTAAGAGACGCCTGATTAAAAATTTTGATAAAGCGCGGGAACTCGACCTGTAAAAGAAATAAGATTGAGTTTTTCTTTACAACACATCGATACCCAAGTACGTAGTCTTACATTTGAGAGAGCATGATACTGACAGAGGACAGAGGCTATCGTATTATCGCTTTAGAGACAGAACGCACGCGTTGGGTTCTTGAGGGTTTCCACTGTACTCGGTTGTACCCATTAATCAAATAAAACAGATTACGCGTACATTTTGAATTTTGCACAGTGTCGAGTGACGTCACGTGCGCACAAAACGAAATTATAGGTCTGTTCGGGTACTTTCAAAATTCGTAGATCGAATACTGCCAGACGTCGATTTTTGTGATCATTAGCTCCAGTTCAACAAAAATATATATAAATTTCTTGGCACATACGTAACCATAACGTTTACCAGCTCTCCGACTATTATGTATAATATCATATTGTGTTTGGCGGTTATTTTCCAATTGCAATAACATGTACAAAACCAAATTAATGTTGAAACCTTCATTGAAATTAAAGGGTGGTTAAATTTTAAGGGCCGATGTTGAATGTGAACCACACCTAAACGTCAAGTTTTTTTCTGCATTTCATTTGTCATTTCTCAATTTCAGACTAACTCAATTTGAACCATGGAAAGATACACAATCGAGCAACGCGTTAAAGTTATTCAGGCTTATTATGAAAATGGGCGTTCAAATCAAAATGCATATCGTGCACTTCGTGATTTTTTCGGTCAATTTAATCGTCCAAATGTGCGTACAATCGGAAAAATCGTGCAAAAATTTGAGCAAACCGGGTCTGTAGGAGATGTGAAAACACCAGTGCATGCTCGTACAGCTCGTACTGCAGAAAATATTGCTGCTGTTCGCGATAGTGTGGCTGAAGAGCCGTCCACCTCAACTCGTCGTCGTGCCCAACAATTGCACCTCTCACGCTCGTCGTTGATGAACATTATGCATAAAGACTTGCATTTACACGCTTACAAGGTGCAATTGACTCAAGAACTAAAACCTCTTGACCATTTCAAGCAAGAAATGGCAACAGTGGATGATCAATTTTCGAAGAAAATCATCTTCAGTGATGAGGCACATTTTCACCTCAGTGGATTCGTTAATAAGCAGAATTGCCGCATTTGGGCGAATGATAATCCAAGAGTGATTGTCGAAAAACCAATGTACCCACAAAGAGTGACTGTTTGGTGCGGTTTATGGGCTGGCGGCATCATCGGGCCGTATTTTTTCCAAAATGAGGCCGGTCAGGCAGTTACTGTGAATGGTGTTCGCTATCGTGAAATTATAACGAACTTTTTATGGCCCGAATTGGAAGATATGAATGTGGACGATATGTGGTTTCAACAGGACGGTGCCACTTGCCACACAGCTAACGAAACAATGGCTCTTTTGCGCGCAAAATTCAATGGCCGTGTTATCTCACGTGGTGGCGATGTCAATTGGCCGCCAAGATCATGTGATTTGACACCGTTGGATTTTTTTCTTTGGGGTTATTTGAAAGAAAAGGTATACGTCGATAAGCCAGCAACAATTCAAGAGCTATAGGATGAGATAATTCGGCACATTAACGGCATAGAACCTCAATTATGCTTCAGCGTCATCGAAAATTTGGACCATCGGATGGAGGTGTGCCGCCGAGGTCGCGGCGGCCATTTGGCTGATATTTTGTTCCATGCATAATTGAACCATACCAATATTATCATAATAAAAAGAAATGACAATAATTTCCTAAATAATTTGTGTTATATTCAAAATCAACATCGGCCCTTAAAATTTAACCACCCTTTAGTATTGGGGATATACCTAATTATTTTTATTATTATGAGTGTGGAGCAGTTGTTCCGCTTTAGTACTGAGATCTCACATAATGGCCTATTGTGCTGACCCGAATGTTTCTACAGCGGTTTGTCTGTTCCAGAAACTGTCAGGAAGCTAATCAGTTTGTCGGGGCGAAGCGCGGCAAGTGCTGTCGTTGAGACGAGTTCAGTGCTTAGCCCTTTATTGCATAGTGATGCAGATATGCATCATACTACTTAAATAGTTATAACCATCGTCTAGCTTCTAAATTCACTTAAAACTTTTTGTTTAATTGTCTCTTTTGATTTCATGAAGAGTATATTACTTACACGAGTGTATTGGAATTATTTAAAAAAGTAAAAAATTGAGTTGAACGAAAAATATAAAAAAATTTGTGGAAGCCAATCGGTTTCCAATTTGATGAAAATCAAAAAGTGTTTACTGGGGACGGCTCACTTTCTAGATTTAAAATTTTTTTTTTTTTCAAGATTAATGGAATGGGTTTCTGCTACTGAGTTTTAATTTGTTTGCATTTTTACTTTCACATAGTACGTCGTAAATGCACTGTGTTGCAGACATGGAATATAGCTTAAATCCCGTTTTCCAGGAAAACCGGTCAAATAATTTTCTTAAAATTAATGATTTTGAACAATGATAAGCTAGCCCAATGCAAACATACTTATTTTATTAAAAAAGAAAAAATCATGCATTAAAGGGTTCGTTAGGGTCCATTGTTTCACATGAACGTGGGCTGGGCATTCTGTGACAAAGTAAAGAGAGCTTTCATCCAGTGGTCCGGTGAAAGGTTAAGTTTCTGAAGATGCAATTTCAATCGGCCGTGGTCACTTAGAATGCCGGTTAGAATTCAAAAGTGGTTCCTGCTGAGATAAAAAAAAATTAAATTAGATAGAGGGAGTCCTATACTGCATCGCATTGGATTTGATCTAATATATTGCCTAATCACTCCACAAATCTCGTTATATTAACATCATTCCAAGCATTTTAAACTGAATTTTGAAATAAATGTATCGAAAGAGCATATTCAAATGTAAGTGAAGCCACTAAGGAAATTTAAAATGTATATGGGAAGGGTGGTTTCAGCAAGTCCAAGTGTCGGCGTTGGTTTGCAAGGTTTAGAAATGGTAATTTTGACCAAAGGGATGAACCTGAAGTCCACTGTCAAAATAAATTCCCCTGTAATGGTAAAGGAAATTGCAAGAGAAAGCAACGTAAGCCATATGATCATCCATCGACATCTACGTAACAAAGATGGGAAAAGTCACAACGTTGGAAAAAGGGGTACCATACCACCTATGGCAGAATAATCTTCAGCAAAGCGTCATCATCAAGAGCCGTTTTTGCACATGATCGTTACAATAACATTAAATTTCGTCACCAATGGCTTAGTTCAAAAGACAGACCAGCATAACGTCACAGAGATGGACTGCACCCACTTAAGTTGCTACTGTGTGTATGAGCTTTTCCTCAGTGCAAAAGTCTACCCCTGACAGCTGTAGTCTCCTGGCTGCCGAGTAAATCTTGAAGCAGATATATCTCACTCTTGGGTCAGTCATATTAACGAAGGTGGTCTTACGAATTGATCTCTTGATCAATCAACCATCAACCAGATTGACCACATTGCGATCGACGCAAGGCACTCCTCCAGTCCGAACGTTCCGAGGGGCCAACATTGACTCGGACTACTACCTTGTTGTAGCCAAGGTACGGCTGCGGATATCCCGAACTCCGCCAAGACAAGGAAATACTGTGAGGAAGTTCGACGTCGGACGACTGCAATTGCAAGAGGTTACCAGATCCTTTTCCAATCGAGTCTCTCGCAATCTCTCAAGCGGTCCTATCCCACCAGCATCAAGTATTGAAGACCAGAGGCAACTTTGCCAAAAAGCCATCAGAGATGTCGCCTCTGATGTGCTGGGTTTCACTCGGCCACCACAACGAAACCCCTGGTTTGACGACGAGTACCGGCAAGCACACGCAACGAAACAAGAAGTATACAAAGCGGCGCTGCATAGAAAGACCAGAGATGCCCGCGAGCTCTACGGGCAGTAGAGGAGAGACGAACTCAAGCTTTTCAGGAAGAAAAAGAAAAAGCATGAGAAGCGCGCGATCGAGGAAATATAGAGATGCTACTACAGGAATGAAGTTCGAAAGTTTTACCAAAGTGTAAAAAGAACGTGTCAAGGCTACAGAGCCCGAACCGAAGCCTGCAAGGATGAACAAGGGAACATCGTAGTAGAATCGCAGTCGATGCTGAGGATATGGAAGAACCAATTCTGCAGACTGTTTAATGGCGACGACGAACCAAATCCTGCTGTCAGGCAAAATAAACCATTCAACCTGGACGATGAAGACCAACAATTCCGTCCACCCGACCTGGACGAGGTGAAGATAGCCATATCCAAACTTAAATTCAACAAAGCTGCTGGAGCTGATGGCCTAGCTGCCGAGCTGTTCAAAGCGGCAGGCGAGGACTTGGTAAGGAGCATGCACCAACTCATATGTAAAATATGGTCGGAGGAAAGTATGCCCGATGAATGGAACCTCAGCATTGTTTGCCCGAGAAAAGAGACCCTCGGAACTGCGCCAACTACAGAGGCCGTGTGTGTGAACGCCTGAAGCCGTTCGTCAACAACCTGATCGGTCCATATCAGTGTGGTTTCAGACCAGGAAAGTCCACCATCGACCAAATATTCACACTGCGGCAGATCTTGGAAAAAACCTAGGAACTTCAAATCGATACCCACCATCTTTTCATCGATTTTAAAGCCGCGTATAACAGCATCTATAGAGACGAGCTATACAGAGCCATGTCTCGTTTTGGCATCCCTGCCAAACTCGTCCGTCTGTACAGGATGACGATGGAGAATGCACGCTGCTCCATCCAGGTCGGTCAAGACCTCACCGAGACCTTTGATGTCAAAAAAGGATTAAGGCAAGGTGATGCGCTGTCATGCGACTTCTTCAACATCGTTCTTGAAAGAGTTGTGCAAAACTCACGCGCCAACACCAGAGGAACAATCTTTCAAAAGTCCGTCCAATTACTCGCATACGCCGACGAGATTGACATAATCAGAAGAACGCAGCGTGATGTCACTGGTGCGTTCGTGTGTATAGAGACGGAGGCGGCGAAGATGGGCTTAGCGTTCAATGAGGGCAAGACGAAGTATATGCTGTCAACAAGAAGGTTAGGTTAATGGGTGCCTTGTGACATTGTCACTGCTCACTTAGACCAACAAAGGGTCCATTGTGCCCATCTTCCAATTTAACTCCGGGAACCTGTCAACAAGAAAGGACACCCAACACCGACGTCTCGGACAGAACTCCACAGTAGACAGACTTCAAGGTAGTTAAGAAGTTTGTCTACCTAGGCTCCACTATAAATTCAGACAACGACACCAGAGATTAAACGAAGAATAACTCTTGCCAATCGCTGTTTCTTTGGGCTAAGAAGGCAATTGAGTAGCAAAGCCCTCTCTCGAACAACTAAGGTGACCCTTTATAAGTCCTTAATCGTCCCCGTCCTGCTCTACGGCGCAGAGGCATGGACTTTGTTTAAAGTGGATGAGGCCGCTCTTGGCTATTTCGAGAGGAAAATTCTTCGGGTTATTTTCGGTCCCGTCTGCATAGACGGTGAGTGGAGGAGGGGATGCAACGTCGAACTGTATGGGCTGTACGGCGGCATCGACCTAGCCAGAAAAGTAAAGCTCCAATGACTGATGTGGCTGGGTCATGTAGAGCGGATGGACACCAACGCTCCAGCCCGGAAAATCTTCGAACCACACCTGAGGGACGGCGCAGTACAGGAAGACCGCGAATCAGGTGGCGCACGCAAGTGGAAAGGGACATCAACCAACTTGGCGTGCGAAACTGGAGGCAGCTGGCTGAAGATCGAGCTGGTTGAAGAGGCTTGTTGCTTGAGGCCCAGGTTCATCCCGGACTGTAACGCCACCTTTATTAAGTAAGTACGTATTACTATGTTACCTCGTTCGTCTCTACAGGTTTTGAGCCCAGAACCAAGCAAAAGTCTTTTTTTGACGATCTCAAGTAAAGTGGAAAACAAGGATGAATCGGTTTATGATTACCCCAACCACAACAAATCTCGACGACCTGGTCATGCGAGATGTTGTATCAAAACGACTTCTACCACAACGTGTCATCTGGAAGCTCATTCAACATGATAAATGTCGAACTACATCGGTCAGCAAAATAAATTAAATTATAAAATCAGAATCTCCCATTACCAACATCCTCCTCTACTTAATTTTTCCACCATCAAAAAGAAATGGATTAGAAACATTATCGAATGAAAAGGTTTTCGTTTCGATTATGTCGTATTAAATGTTCTTAAATTGAATTTCTTTTTGTACCGCTCAAGCGTTTAATTTGAAAATATTTCTTTGATAATGTCATATTTGCAACGTATGTATAGAATTTCGATTTTTATTTTCCTTGTAGTAGAGGCGCTCCTTTGATAAATTTTTGTCAATAAATGCTAATAAATCCTGGCGTTCAGACGGATGGTAATAGTTAAAATGGTGTCTCCCTAATATACCGCACATATTATTGATAACAATCGTCATTTTCCAGCTAGTTTCATTCCAGACCCTATACTCCTGGTTGCATTACAAAGTCGTGTTCTTGAAGATGTAAAAGATTTGTTACTCACCGAGATAAGATCTATCCGTACTCCAAGAACATTTCACTTAAAATACATATTATGTGTATCCGCACTTGGTTGTGTCATTTGGCAGTTCTATTACAGCGGCGATGGGTGCCAAGTTGTCGTGACGAAGAACAACCCGAAGGGATACAGCTTACGCCAGTTAAGAAATATTCGACCCCTTTTTCTTGAGATTTCTATTAACCCCATCAAATGGAAACGACTTGAGACGGTAAAAGTTCACCCGCAAAATTTATAGAAGTGGTGGTAGGTACTTGTTCTCTCATCTTAGAACGGAGGAAGACAACGACAAACGATTTTGCTCGGGGTTTAGTATTTATATGATTCTATAAATATGCTTGGGTTCTATTGAAATTGAGTTTTTTCCCCCCGTTCGTCGTCGACGACCATATTCTTACTTTATGAGTATTTTAAACGGATTACATATTTTTTATGAAGGAAATAGTGGCAAGGAAAGAATTTTGATGCGGATAAATGTACGCGTACTAGTAGGAAGTTCATAAACGATACATTTATTTCCGCATTAGGACTCTGAACTTGCAATAAACGATTGCAGGAGAAACTGAGCGACGATGGCGCGGCTTGGGATTAAGTTCATCACTAATAATTTTATTCATTAAAATTGACTTCTTTTTGCAAAAAATAGATTTATATAGAAATTATTGTTGGCTTCGACCAGAGGTAACGGTACAAAAAAAATCAACTGGTGAAGACATATGTATGTATATGAAATTGCCACCAGAGGGTGCCCGCAAGGGGGAGTACTTTCCCCCCTGCTCTGGACTTTGGTCATAGACGAACTCCTAGAATCTCTAACCAAAGCCGGCTACAGAGTACAAGGATATGCGGACGATGTCGTTATTAACGTTAGAGGCAAATTCGATGATGTCATATCAGATATGATGCAAAATGCCCTTAAGCTAACTTCGAGGTGGTGTAGGACGAAGGGCCTGACCATAAATCCCGGAAAACTGGCCTTGTGCCCTTTTCCAAAAAGAGGAAACACAATCTCAAACAAGTCTCACTAGAAAACACCCCTATTGATCTGTCCAGCGAAGCAAAGTATCTTGGAGTAATACTTGACAAAACGCTTACCTGTAACTCGCACCTAAACATGGTTACCAACAAGGCGACTAGGACAATGTTCATGTGCCAACGCCTGTACGGCAAAACTTGGGAACTGAACCCCAAAATGGTTTATTGGTCGTACAACGCTATAATCACCGGGGCTATGAGAACGTGCCCAACGACAGCTATAGAAGCAATGCTTAACCTCACGCCGCTACATCTTGCAATACAAAAAGAAGCTATGCTAGAAGCTATACTGGACTTAAAAGTCGGTGACTTTACAGGTCATCTGAGAATACTAGAATACATTCATCGTGACCCAATTCTTAAGATTCCAGATACCATGTTCAAGAGATATCTTTTCTACAGAAGTTTCGAAGTTGTTATAGGCGCCCGCAGCGAATGGAGAAATGAAGGCCCTATTACACTAGCAAATTCCCAAATCTGGTATACAGATGGTTCAAAATTGTAAAACGGCAGCACAGGTGCTGGGGTTTACGGTACCAGTTTCCAACGCGCGACAGCGCTTGGAAAGTCACCTACAGCATTTCAAGCGGAAGTCCACGCTATTGAATTGTGTGCAAGAGAATGCCTGCGGAGAAGAACTCAAAAAACCCGCATCTACATCTTTTCAGACAGTCAAGCAGCACTGTTAGCCCTTAAATCTTATACGGTAGGGTCCAAGCTTGTCTGGGACTGTCTCAACCTCCTCGAAAGCCTTGCATTGGCAAATAAGGTCACCTTAGCCTAAACCCCACGAAATGAAGGCCTTGAGGGTAATAAACGGCCTGACTGCATTGGCGAGAAAAGGCGCTTGCCGCCCACTCATTGGTCCCGAACCTTGTTTTGGGGTACCACCCAACAGTGCCTACTCCAAGATAACACAATGGAAGATCAACAAACATGCCGACTACTGGGTCAACCACCGGGACCTTAGACAAGCAAAAAATTTATCAACCCCAACCTATACAAGGCCAAAACTTTACTTGATCTCACAATAGACGGGTTAAGAACCTTAACGGGCTATCTAACAGGACATTGTCCACCCAGATACCATCTGCATAAAATGCAAGTATCAGATACCGATATTTGCCGGTTCTGTGGAGAACAGAAAGAAACCACCGAACATATTCTGTGGGTAAATCCAGGAGCCGCAAGGAAAAGAATACACAACCCAGCAGAAATCCGGAAAATTGAACCTAAGGCTATACTGAGGTTTATTAAAAGCTTCAATATAACCTCTGGTTAAACCATAAAGGCCACCACAATAGAACTCATAGGTCGCAGTGCGCATTTAGGGCCCCTAATACAGTAATACAGTATGTACATATATGAAAAATATTGAGCGAACCCGAAAAAAGAAAATGATCCGTAGTTCAAGAGAGTTCAAGTAGAACTAGTGGTTTTAAAAGCATACATACAGTACAGTAATGAGTATGTTGATAAGCAGCACATTATAATTTTCGTCTAACTTTGTCTACATGTGTATACACAAAGATTATATAAAATTCAGAAACTGTTAACCGCATAACATTTCAATTCACATAGAAATTTAAATTCATTAAGAAAAAATGTGAATTCTTTTAAAAAAAACCTTTTAAGAAAAGTTAAATTATTATTTACAAAAATCTTTACTTAAATATATATTAAATGACCTTTTGAACTTCTGAAATTTTTCTTTTAATAAAGGTTTTGTAAATATGTCTGCAGTTTGGTCTTCAGTTGGAATATACTCTAATTTGAGTAAATAGTTTTTATAACTCTCTCGTATAAAATGATAAAATGATAACGCTTAGTACGTTTATGGAACTCAGGATTTTTTACTAATTTTATAGCACTTTGGTTATCCATGTATAAAGTAGATCCCAAGTTCTGGTCCAGTGTAAGCTCTGTTAATAGTTTCTGCAACCATATCAGGTCCTTCACAGCTTCAGATGCCGCGATGTATTCTGATTCAGTTGTAGATAACGAAACGCAGTTTCGACCCTGGGACGGCCAGGATATTAGTCCATCACATAGCGTAACAACCAAACCGCTTGTGGATCGCCTTGTTTCTAAATCTCCAGCATATGCCGACGCTTTGATGTATTTTAAAATAAGTTTCACTGCGCTAACATCTGCATCACTTGGATTTTCTAAATGACTACTAACACAGCTAATAGCAAACGAAATATCAGGTCTGGTGGCAACTGCCAAGTACATCAGGCTTCCAATTTCTTCCCCGAAGGGAAATTTGTCATCGTAGACACCACTCACTTAGACCAGCAGTAGGGCCCATTGTGCCCATTTTCTTATTCTACTCCGGAAACCTGTAAAGACAAGGGGAGCCGATAATTTAAAAGCACCCAGATAAGAATATGAATCTCAGGAGGACCTTTAGTTCGATGTCACCCAAGTCCTCCAGTTTCGTGAAGAAGTAACTACCAAGAGTCCTCATCCTTCTACCGGCGAGGGGAGGACATCCACATAGCGGGTGATGGACAGATTCGATTTGCAACTTCTACAATAGTCGTTGTGATGTATACCGAGGCGCTCCGCACGAATGCCAATGGGGCAGTGCCCAATAATTATACCGGAGATTATCCTTGCTTCACGATTACTAAGTTTGGCCAGAAACAGAGATCTCTTATTATAACCTTTTCTAGCCATTTCTAGCCATTGCACATGTACCTAGTTGGATCCAACGTGTATTGGCTCGATTGATGGCCTCGTTTTCAATATAGCTTTTTAACGAGCCTATTGGAATTCTAGCAAAGGGGAGAACCTATAAGGCAGCGCTGGTTCCACGACCACGACCTTTAACCACCTTTCTCTAGTTGGTTGAGGTCACCCCTACTTGCGCACTCCATCGCAAATGGGGTCAACCCCTTCTAGTCTAAGACCTAGTGAACGTTTTGGTTACGTCATTTGTGCCAAGGAAATTAAAATATTTTTTGTTAAACTGGAGCTAATGATCACAAAAATCGACGTCTGGCAGTATTCTGCTGATGCGTTTGGAGCTGGTGAAGGGGTAAAGATGTCTAAAAAAGCGACACGGTTACGTCATATGACCAAGGCTAAATTTTTATATATGAGAAGTTGACCTAATAACTTGCCATACTTTACCACTGCCAGACCTTTTTGGCCGGGTCTGAAAGGGTGCCAGACCTTATATAAATTTCCTTGGTAAAAATGACGTAACCAAAACGTTCACCAGCTCTCTGACTATTCTGCTCAGTTTGTCGTTATTAGAGTCGAAGTTGCTTCCGACTAGAGCATTCGTGTTCACTAACCTATACGACCTAAACAACTGCATTGAACTTTTTTCAGTAGTAAAACCATCGTGTTAAAAAGACTCATGCGTTTGTCCGTTTGCCAGGCGGGGCGTTCTCCTTTGTTTCGTGAGACTACATCATCCATCTGAAGTTGTGTTGAGTGGTGATCTTCCAGGTTAGGCCTATGAGACTGCTTGATAGTATGATTTTGGCTTTAGTCTCCGTTTAACAGTCAGCACTCCACTACATTATCCCTGTATATTCCCCAGGCCCCAGTTTTGGGTATCGACCCTTTGGTTTATCCTCAATATCCTTTTTTTAAACTTCCGGATCTCTTTCCTTCCGTAACATATCTGCATCTTCTCTATTTCACGTTTCACATGCTCCTATTTATTTTTTTATAATCCACGCGCGGATCAAGGGAATATGAATACCCTTATAATGCGTGAGTACAAGCTTTACATCTCTCCTTTTCTGTTTGCCTCAGCGCATCCAGTATCAAATCAGGAGGGTTAAAACTCGCACGTCAGTCGCGATATATCTGATGGCTCCCTACCACTGGTCTTCTGCTCTTGTGATAACTTCGGAGAACTTTTTGCGAGCTCCAACGACACTTGATCGACAAAAACTCTTGCGGTAAATTTCCATTGCAGCCTTTCAACGTTAAGCTTTCATGCAGTTGCTACAACTGAAGGTCAATACAGAAGAGCAGGTTTCCCGTTGTTTGCTATGTAATCAATTTGGTGGTTAGATCTTGAAGCTTATGAAGAGCAGGTGTAGCGAAGATCTATGCTAATCAATATTCAGTAAGTTGTTAAATGATGATCCTTGATATATCCACCGAACATTTATCGCGGCACCACCTCTCGTCAGGTGTGACAAGTCTGCGGGAGTATAATCTGTCATGAAAGAGCTTCTCAATTCGCCGTTCGGACGCGGCAATAAATTGTAGGTCCCTTCCATTCGTGGGAAAAAATGTCACATGCACAAAATGGATGGTTGCTCATCCCGAGCTATCGCGCCAGCTATTTATTTTTTTATGTGATTTATTATGAAAAAAGCAGGAGAGACTTGGTAAGAGCGTCTTTCGTCGGCGTTTTCGTCGTTCGCCGCCCACATCTAAATCACTTCTCTCCGTGTGAATACATCGTCCTTTGAGTACCCAAATAGTTGAATACCTGATGCAATTAAAATGATAATTTACGAGAGGCTGAAAAGTTTTGAGCCTAAAGCTACGATCAGACGATTTGCAGATGTGTGGAAATTTTGCAGGATAATGTGTCCTAAACGTCCGCAAATCGTGTGATCAGCAAATATTTGTCCGCAAATGTTTTCACATATGTGATTTGCCCACGATTTGCAGACGTCGTCCGCAATCGTTTGTACACGTCATCCGCAAATCGTGTGATCCTCCTTTTGGGACCATTTGCACACATTTGCTCACTTTTGGACATTTGCCCACTCTCATTTGTAGACTTCTGAGATTTGCAGATGTTGGTTTGAAGAAACATGGGCAAATGGAAAATTTTTCCTGCAAATGCTGTGTTATAACGTGGGTGTTTTTCCTCGCAACTCTCTTTCATTTGCGCTACTGAATTGGATATCATCGAACTTTAATCACCAGAGTATTAAATAAATCATTTGATTAAATGGAATTCATTTTCTTACAAAAAGAAAAAAGAAATTAAAAATGATTCGCGACAGGTAAAGTACAAATCCATTGAATTTTTTGATTCATTTATATTTTTGCTATGTTTAGAAAATAGAAACAGGAAAAAAATGAAGTTTTGCTCAAAATCCTTCCTTGTCGCGCCGGCCAACCTAACCCTTTTTCCAGAAATTGCTCTGCTTCAAGACCAATTTGCTACGGTCATCCTGTTCGCTGCTGCTCTCAAACAAATACATACACAGCCAATACCACTGTGAGGGTATCTCGAGTTGTTTCATCCCTCCAAATAAATGAAAATGACGTTTCTTCAAATGGGTCTCCAAATGTGCTATTTGCATATGTCGGCAAATCGTGTGATCGGACAATAAATGCTTTGAAACAATTTCCAGATGTGTCATTTGCACACATTTTCGCACATCCAAAAATTTGCAGCTTTGGGACCAATTCGGCAAATTGTGTGATCGGCCTGCAAATTACATTTCTGCAAATGGGCATTTGCGGATGATTTGCTTATGAGGAAATTTTGCGCACATCTGCAAATCGTCTGATCGGAGCTTAATCACCTTTAAGTGTCACTAAATTTTCGCGCTGCATGTCACTAATTGCGAATACCCTCAGTAATATAAATACCAAGTTTCATGTCATTAGCATCATTACGGTTTTAGTAATTGACCGTAAACATCACCTTGTCTGAGTAATTGTGCGAAATTCCTGTTTTTGCAGGACAATGCGCCCCTGCACACTTCTCGCGTTGCAAGGCATACCCTGGTCAAGACGGAGTTTGAAGAAATCAACCACCCACCATACCACTATCTTAAGAAAGACTTTCGAGGATGAAGATTTTTGGTGATGAAGAAATGAAGGCAGCAGTAGACGAGCATTTCATAGGCAAAGATGGCGTATATTTTTCGCTGGGTTAAAAGCACGTTATGACAAACGTAAGAAGTTCATTAAAGTAGAAGAAAAAATACTTTTAATGTATTTCTGGCATTTTTAATACCTACTCAAAACCTTTCAGCCGCTCCTCGTAACTTAAAAAAAAAATTTCGTCTGGCGATCTTGGCTGGTGCGTCGAACTGCCAAAATTTGAGGTGCACTTCTTCATCACTGCATTATCTGCGGAGATCATTTTCGTTTGCATTAAATTAAAACTTAGCACATTATGCCTATTCGACACGGATAAGTAGACTTCTACTTGAATCGACTACTAACCGCACTTATTTGCTTTCTAATAATAAATTTAAATACATCATCTGTGATACAAGGACTTTAAAAATGGCAAGACAAGTAATCCATGACTATGGATGAATCAAGCATAACTTTTTCGATTAAAAAAATATTCATACTTCCAAGTTTTTAAAGTCCTTGTAGCTCTTTAAAATATAACAACATTTCCGCTCTCCACAGCCTCACGGCTACGTTAAGGGAAGCCTTCTGTTCAACGAATCATAATGTTAGACATCGCACGTGCCTGTAATTGAACCGGAAAAAGAAAGTGTGAAAAATTGAAAATATGAAATTTCCTCAAGGAGAAAATTTCGATGGAGTCTTATTCCTAATACGTGCGGAAACAAAGTCAATTTGGAATTCGACGCATCTAACACAGAAGAAACCCTTTAACGCAGCAACGTTCTCCACAATAGAATCAATTGCCAGAAAAACACAAATTGTATTACAATAGGGAAGGATATATTAGGCAAGTCATAAAAACGCTCGATAAAATGAAATACAAAGTATAAAAAATAACATCCAGGGGAATTCATAAGCAATTAATAAATGTTAAGACTTGCGACCTTAAGACTAATAGTAATGGTCGATTTATATGGTTTATCAAATTGCTTATCATGGTATTAACATGGAACCGCCTCCCACCAAATGCCGACTGCCACCCCAACGAAACCGTACATCACAACTATATACAGCTAGACTACTGAACAAGTCATCGGTTCATCTCTTAATTAGTCGATATGCCAACAAATTTCCAGAGCGGCAGATAATTTAATCTATTGCCATTCGGTACGGATACGGCCAACAAGAGGGTTAAATGGTTAACCAGTAAAGATAGGATTTTATTACCATGAGATATGCCATTGAAATCGTATAAATTACCATCAATATGCGTGTTAATATTCAGAATCAGAATCAGATCGCCGCCATCCCACGCACTTAGCTCCAGCTACTCTTTGGCAGACGAGAAACAATTTTAGTAATTAATAACTTCATGCCACATAGCATCCTTGTGTTTATTTACAAAATAATATTGTCCTTATTAATTATACATGCACTGAAGAACAGTGAATGTTTTATGTTTGCACATTGATGGCAAATGGAAATGTTAATTCCAAATATTCGTTAAACTTTGGTTTTGGAGTATGTTGTTGACAATTTTTAATGAGGGTACTAGTGTCTAATAAAATAAATCTTCTTAATAGGTTAAGCTAGGTTAGTGGGTGCTTTGCGACAGAAGTCGCAACTTAGGTAGACCAACAGTTGGTTCTTGGTTACTGTCCTGGTAGGTGCAAGGAAATAACTCCACAAGAACTTGGTCCACCTGGGAATTTATTCCACTACAAATGGGAAATTATTCCACTTTTCGGGTGTGAAGTGGAGTAATTTCTCACTTAGAATGCGCAGAAAAATTACTTCATTCTTGGAATCCTCTAATCACAGACAATAGAATACACAGACGTAAATTCTGGTCGAATTCGAAGTTTATTTCTTTTTTTGCTATTCGATGGCTATAGTAACCACATATGTACATATGTAAGTTCACAATGCATACAATGCAACAGTGGAATATCTATGCTGTCCCCCTGCAATCTCCCTGATCGGGATCACTATAGGATTTGGGATAGGTCCGAAGTTGGGTAAATGCAAAGTTTCTTTAAATCACCAGCAGGGGTTTTGTTATACAAGTGCTGTTCCATTGTGTTTGCATGGAATTAAAGAAACTTGGCATAAACCCAATTTCGCACTCACTATAAATACTACAGCGATCCCCAGCAGGGGGGCAGCATGCCCCCTGACATTTTGTTTTACAAATGCTGTTCCAAAATTGAGGTGTGGGGTAAATGCCTTCCATTCAACCACATTTTCGTGTTAAACAATTTCCCACTGCCACATTCGAAAAGTGGAGTAAATTCCCACTAGTGGTGGAGCAAATTCCCATCATATTTTAGGTAGGAAACTACTCCACCAAATTTTCGTGTGGAGCAATTTCCCGTGGAGTTATTTCCCGCCACCGACCGTCCTGGTAATATGGAAAGAGACCCTTATTTTAGCAGAAGAGGTAGCAGAAGGCTCCAGCAGGCAACATTCGTCAGCCTCTGTTAGTAGAGGTGTAAGAAATATAATTCGTCGCAATGCTGTATGCCATCTGGATTTTCGCCAGACCAGAAAGGTGGCACTTGTCTGCAGAAGAAAAAATAAATCTTAAATAAATGTGTTTTACAACCGCCCGGTACAACCAATTTACATCACTCATCCTGAGCGAAGTCCACTTTTAAATACTTAAGGCCATGATTATTTTGCAAGCTAATAAATCAGGGGGAAGAACTCGCTAAGAATGTGAAGTGCGAGCTCACGCTACCGTGAGCTTGTAAGCTTTTCGATTAAAATTGAGCTAGTTAACGCTTCAGTTTCTGTTTGGTTCAAGGGAATTGGGCAACATGTCGCTATTTTTATAAGAAAACATTTTATTAATAGACAGTTGAGCAACACATTTTTCAAAGAAAACAAAGTCGTATCCATCCTATAAACTTTTTTTTTTAATAATCCACGCCCGGATCAAGCGGTTATGAATACCCTTTTAATGTTATACACACACCGCGAACGAGGTGCAATGGCTTGAAACTCAGCTAGTGTTGGGTTTTATTGGCGTGGGGTCCAGACTAGCTGGGGACATTTGTGGTGTTTGTCATTGCTATAATTTACAGGAATTTTTTCAAATCTCCTGATGTCATAATCAGTGTCAGCTCAATCAACTCTTCAAGGCACGCCACTCAACCGCCAGTGTTATGCCTTCGCAGTAAAGTCGCCAACAGCTTTCACAGTTGATCGATTTTTATTTATTCGAGAAAAAATGTTTTTCGGACGTCAGGAGTTGAACAGTCCGGGTTCAGCGTGACAAGCGATAATGCTATCCACTGCACTATGCCCACCTATAAACGGATTGTGGTCATATTAAAATGCTAAAGAAAGATGGAAAACGGTTTTTCCAATATCACCGAATGATTGCTTCCACCATCCTTGCTAAATTCTTTTGCTCACATGTCCCACAGGCAACGCCATTTATGTACTTCGCTTGCCAATTTTGCACAGTCCATCTTCGGTTGGTGTGAATTTTCCACAAAGTTCGTGCTTGCAAATGCAATTCAACTCAATCCAGAAAATTTAAAATCGCGAACTAATGAAAGCTCGCGCTTGCTCGCACTTGTAAAATTTTATCATACAACCACAATGCTCTGACAAAATGCACTTAATTCTAAACCCCGAGCTCGTCCTTGCTAGCGCCATTATTACTCGCTTGCTTCGTAACCACAGCCTAAAGTGGTCACATATGTGACAGCCCTTAGCACAAAGAAGAAAAAGGGAAAGGAAAGTACTGATAGAGACACACGTGCGAAGAGTCACAATTCTTGTTAATTTTGCATCAAATAAAATAAGTGCTGATTATAATTATTAAAATACGTAGTTTTAGTATTAAATTATCACGTTTTCACACGATCATCGATTTTCTCTTCTATCTTAATTTAGCATGGATTCGAACCCATGCAATATCCACCGAACATTATACTTAGCACCACCACTCGTCAAAACAAACCTCCACGAGAATAATTTATCAAGAAGAAGTTTGTCAATTCGACAATATAAATGGTCCCGAGAAAATAGGCCTTTGGGCCACTGGCTGTTGCGCCAGGTACATATTTATTTTATATGTATATCTTTCTCTGGTACCTACTTATAATGCAAGATACCTTGGTTAAAGGTTTTAGTTATAAAAAAAACCCTACGAGGAATTAACTTGTCGGATCGAAGAGCGGAGTAGGTGGGGTTTTAGTGCAACGTCTGTACACTGCGATAGTAAGGACAATACTTACATGTGTATGTAGCCCTCTACGAAAATTCTTTTTTATAGAACGAATCGATTTTTAAACGCGCTATCAGGAAATATAGTTTTTTTTCAAACACCTTTGGGAGAAGTAATCGCCGTGGCTTAGTGGTTAGTGCATTCGACTACTGTGCGAGTTCAGCGGGTTCAAGCATCAGCCATATCCACCAAACATTTTTCGCATTTCAATCTCTTTGTCTTAAAGAACCTTCCATGAATGGTTAAGAGACGCTAGGCCCATTTCGGGTACGAAAAGCTCAGCGGGGTAGCCTTGGTTAAGGAATTGTGAAAGACCTCTTTTAGCCGATCGAGCCAGTCAAACATGCTTGCGTACTTTCCTGTCACTAGCCGATTATAACATTGCTCATCCAGTTCAGACCAATAACAATGATTGCATTCCACTTTTTAAGTGCAGCAGACTTAACGAGCATTAAACGCATTGATAGGAAACTCAGCTGGAAGATGAATATTCAGGACCGTGCAACGAAAGCCTCAATTGCCTTATATTCCTGCCAGAAAGCTCTGGGTCCGAAATTGGGTCTGCAGCATAAAGTAGTCCACGGCGGTAGGAAATACTGGTCTTGTGGACAACACTGGACAAAAAAAGCAACTGTAGCCTGCTTGAAATGATACAAAGGGGATCATGCATCTGCATAACGGATGCCTTGAAAACACCCCACTGCTGCACTGGAGGCAATGGTCCATTTGCTTCCCGTTAATATCGTTGGGAAGCTAATGGCAGTCAAGGCACCATTAAGGCTTAGGGAATCGACCCCATCCTCAAGGGCAACCAGACTATTCCTACTAAAACGGACTACCGTCCATATTGACTTCAACGCCAGGTACAAAAATCGCATTACCAGCAGAAGCTCCTTGGAGTCTTGTACAGTTTAGAGCAATGCCGGGCTAGAAATTCTCACAGACGGATCTAAGACAGCGAGTGGTATGGAGGCAGGAGTCTTCTCCAAGGCATCTGGTTTAACCATTATCAATTAACTCGATTGATTGTAGCGCTATTGTACTATACAAAAGATAGTCAGGCAACTATTAAAGCCTTGGAATCGCCGGAAACAAGATCAAGGTTGGTAAAGTAATGCCGCAGATCTCTTATCGAGATTGGATATAGGTGCGACGTAACCCTGTGCTGGGTCTCAAGACACAGGAACATTCCAGGCAAGTGCAGAGCGAACGAGCTGCCAAAATAAGGCACGATGGCATAGCTCTAAAAACCTGGGGAAATCCCCTACGCCTATTGAATCGATTAAATTTAAATCGATTAAAAATCGATTCGTTCTATAAAAAAGAATTTTCGTAGAGGGCTACATACACATCTAAGTATTGTCCTTACTATCGCAGTGTACAGACGTTGCACTAAAACCCCACCTACTCCGCTCTTCGATCCGACAAGTTAATTCCTCGTAGGGTTTTTTTTATAACTAAAACCTTTAACCAAGGTATCTTGCATTATAAGTAGGTACCAGAGAAAGATATACATATAATATAAATATGTACCTGGCGCAACAGCCAGTGGCCCAAAGGCCTATTTTCTCGGGACCATTTATATTGTCGAATTGACGAACTTCTTCTTGATAAATTATTCTCGTGGAGGTTTGTTTTGACGAGTGGTGGTGCTAAGTATAATGTTCGGTGGATATTGCATGGGTTCGAATCCATGCTAAATTAAGATAGAAGAGAAAATCGATGATCGTGTGAAAACGCGATAATTTAATACTAAAACTACGTATTTTAATAATTATAATCAGCACTTATTTTATTTGATGCAAAATTAACAAGAATTGTGACTCTTCGCACGTGTGTCTCTATCAGTACTTTCCTTTCCCTTTTTCTTCTTTGTGCTAAGGGCTGTCACATATGTGACATTATACTTAGCACCACCACTCGTCAAAACAATTCCTAAACGGACTACCGTCCATATTGACTTCAACGCCAGGTACAAAAATCGCATTACCAGCAGAAGCTCCTTGGAGTCTTGTACAGTTTAGAGCAATGCCGGGCTAGAAATTCTCACAGACGGATCTAAGACAGCGAGTGGTATGGAGGCAGGAGTCTTCTCCAACGCATCTGGTTTAACCATTATCAATTAACTCGATTGATTGTAGCGCTATTGTACTATACAAAAGATAGTCAGGCAACTATTAAAGCCTTGGAATCGCCGGAAACAAGATCAAGGTTGGTAAAGTAATGCCGCAGATCTCTTATCGAGATTGGATATAGGTGCGACGTAACCCTGTGCTGGGTCTCAAGACACAGGAACATTCCAGGCAAGTGCAGAGCGAACGAGCTGCCAAAATAAGGCACGATGGCATAGCTCTAAAAACCTGGGGAAATCCCCTACGCCTATTGAATCGATTAAATTCCTCCTTGACGCGGATGTCAAGAAACTGGCAAACCAGAGGTTGAGCAACATCAGCAATTGTCTCTTGTCTAAACAAATCAGGCCTGATCTGGATTTGCAGAAGACGGAGAGTTCAATAATAGGGGGCCTCACCGGACATTGCTTGATAGGCAGACATGCACTCAGCCTCAGCCCCCTCTCAAGACTCAAGGCGCTTATAACTTATGTTTTCATAGAGGAGAAGCTGTATCTGAGCCGGTCGTAGGGGACTCAACTTACTGGACGTTGAATTCACAATATTGGAGATGTGAGCATGCCATGTTTCGCCACATATGTATGACACCAAGAAGGCCTGGTAGTATGGCTAACATATCTAAAGTTGTTTTGTGGATTTGGAGAAAGGATATGATCGGGGCCTTCGAGATAAGCTCTGAAGTATACTGCAGAAGTATGGGATTAACGGTTCTCATCTGAGGGTCATTCAATCTCTGTACACAGACAGTAAAAGCTGTGTTCGGGTGAACGGTGTTCAATTGGCACCTTTCACTGTGGGCGTTGGACTTCGCCAGGGATGCGATTTGTCACCTCTCGTTTTCATAGTGTACATACAGTGTACTCTCTCATAAATTTTCCGCTTATGAGAGGTGTCCGTAAGGAGAGAGTACCTTGTATTTGTATTGTATGTTCCAGCGCAGAAGTGCGAGAAACTGTTCGAATTGGGAGACTTATGGATAAGTCATCTGCTGATGACTTGATCATCCTTACGTCCACCCTGACCGACCTTCAGCGTCCACTAGACCGGACGCAAGGAGTAATACTCACAGAACTAAACGCGTATACATACTGTGACGACATACGCGTCACACAAAACATTACACACATTCTATGCTGTATTGCTGCTGTGAGGTCATACCTCAAAGGCGCTTAAAACACCTAGCAAACTACTTTTTGAAAGTTGGAGGAATGAGATTCTATCAACTAAAATTTCAAATTTTGCAGGGAAAAAATGCTTTAAGGAATGAGTGCTTAGATTTCGGCGCCTTTGAAGATTCCCATTTGGATCTGAATGGGTCCATTTTGGTGCCTGTCGTTTCTAAATTATATTTCCTAGCCGTTATCAACCTAACCTAACCTGTTTGCATTCATGGATATGTCATTCAAGCAAAATACTATAAAGTGCTGTCATAAGAAAATTTAAAAATCATGTCGATTCTAGAAGGTAATAAAAGTAAAAATCGGGTTGATGGAACAATTGAGCCAGAAGAGCAGGACTAAACCGACTACATTAGCTTGGACAAATCGGAAAAATGGGCACCCTACCACAAGAGTGTCTGAATGTAAGTAAAACAGAATGTTCCATTCAAAGACCAACCTGTAACGGATGCAAAACCGGTTAAGCTAACGAATTGTCAGCAATGTGCCCGGGATCTGTTAACATAGAAGGTTCGACGCATTCGGTGCCTTTGGACCTTTATTCATATTCGGTTTGCAAGATTACAGACAGCCAAAAGGGCTTAAATTATAATGCAATATTTGTTTTAAACATATATTCATACATATTTCAGTTCGATTTTACAACTTTACGCACTGCAAATGTACATACAGTGTACTATCTCCTTACGGACACCTCTCGTAAGCGGACACCCCTCAAAACCGGACAAATTTAATAGAACGGAGAAAAATATCTCCTCTCATAAGCGGACAATTTCTCGAAACCGTCGGTGTCCGCTTATGAGAGAGTACACTGTATTTACATAAACTACAAAAGCTGCCTTGAAGTAACTTTAAAATACGTGCAATTGTCCTTTCCAAATCCAATTCCTTAGACTCTTGCTGCTATAAATTGAAAATTTTGAATTACTTTTCGCTCAAGTGGGAATATGTTTTCATCGCACCTTATCAACAAAAAAATCAATTTAAGTTCTATGTCGAGAGCTGTAAAAACAAGGTCAAAAATAATTATCATAGATCCAATAAAAAAACCCCACAGTTAAGGTTTTCAAGACGAATATACAGTACATATGTTCAACCATCCATACAACCATATACACCATTTTTAACCAAATGCTTGTTTAACTTCCGTAACCACAGATGCATCGACCTTCTTTCGCGCTGTTTCGATCCTTCGCGCAAGTGCTCGCTAAAAAAAAATCACAACTCACATAAAATCACACCATGTAATGTACATAGTTCATGAATACTTAAAGATACACATGGAGAACACACCCAAAGCAGAGCTCCGCCCATTAAATCAAAAGCTCAAAGCTTCGCCGGGGTGGTTATCTTTCTCTCCCCCACGCTGTCCTTTATATTTAGCACCTGTACTAGACACAATCATGTTACAAGTAGGGTGAACATTCTACCTGTCGCCCTCCATTCTCGTTGAAGGGTTCGCCAGAATTAATTATAATATTATGTATCTGTGTTTGTTACGCTATATGTCTGTGGCCTATCGGTATTGGTAGAAGATTGTATAATCTTTTCAACATATCAGAAGGAAGATATTATTTGCATAATACACATCCGATGTTGATTTTTCCTCAGCTTACACTGGTTTATTCGCATCAGTATTAATATCCACGAAATATAGCACGTAAACATTATATATTTTTTTAATTTAGTAAATGCAAAAAAAAAAATAATTTAGCATAATAACTTAAAAGATCTTAATCCCAGAATTCTGTCGTCAACTTGGCTGCATTTACTTAGCTTTTCACGCCTGCGTTTACGGTAAAGCGTTCTACCTTTTGTCTCGATTGTATGCGGGCCTCGAACTAAATGTCTAAGCTCGACTTGGATATAACTTTTAAGAAATCGCAGTAAGTACTCCTCAAAAAAGAGAGATATCACCTTTCTTTGTATTCTTAAAGAAACGCAGGATCTTGCCCAAGGAAAGATATCGATATCCAAAGAACGGAGTTTTATACCTGAGATATTCGTTGCTTATTATTCTCCCGCCTCCCCGAGCCCAAGTAAGACAAACTTGGTTCTGTTTGGGCATAGGGTTATTCTTTAGTTAATAGGTAGACTTATGACTGTGCCATTGGATCACGAAGACCACTATTTGTTCGTTAACCACTACGATAACTTAAAATGAAAAGAAAAGTAATCCACGCGCGGATCAAGGTTATATGAATAATGTTATTGACACACCACGAGCGAGGTGCAGTGGTTTGAATCTCAGGTAGTATTCGGTTTCGTTGGCGTCCGAGGGTGGTGTCCAGACTATTTGGAGACGTTTGTGGTGTTTGTCATTGCTATAATTCACAGGCATTTTTTCCGAAACTCCTGGTGTCATAGTCCGTTCAATCAACTCTTCAAGCTATGCCACTCTACTGCCAGTGTTATTCCTTCGCTGTAGAGCCGATATCAGCTTTCACAGTTGACCTCTTTTATTTATTAAAGAAATAAATGTTTTTCCGACATCAGGAGTTGAACCCGTGCTGTCAGCGTGACAAGCGATGATGCTAACCACTACACCATGCTTACCCCGAAGTTAAACAAGTCTAGTTAAACTTGACACACCCAGATTGTGATATGAATCTTAAAAGGGTCCTCAAATCAGATTGGTTAGGTCCCCTAAGCAAGAGTGAATGACTGATTTCCCTCATCGTTGTTCCTGCCGCTTCTGCTTTATTCATTGTACATATCCTCGAGTCTCCTTGCATGAAACCCGACGTATCCTAAGAAGGTTCACTCAGACCAAACCTTAACAGGGAAATTGATTTTCTTTTGTCAATCGAAAGACTCAGGATTCTAGTAGTTGTGCGTGTTTCCAGTTGGATCCATCACATATTTACCGTGTAAAGCCTCATTGTCTATGCCCCTACCCGACTGAGCGGTTTCCTTAGAATAAAAAAGTATTTGAGATACATATGAGGTTTGTATGACCGTCCATTTAATTGTAAAGCTCATCCGTTCTCTAATTTTTCTCTGGTGCCCAGGATAGAGTCCGCATATTGACATCTGATATAAATAAATATTTTTTGTTAAGCTTAACTAATTTTGATTTACATTAATGCTGACTCCAGAGCCTTGGGTTTCCGGTCATAATAATTTTTTTTGTAATTGGTTTTATAACGGCCTATCTACAACACCGCCATCTTTATTGACAGCCAAGCCGCTATCAAAGCTAGAGAGAGAGGTCACTACATCCTCAAAGCTGGTAAAGCAATGACAGGAAGAGTTAAATCAGCTGGGAGTCCAGTGCAGGGTCACTCTCACCTGGGTCCCAGGTCATAGTAAAATCGGCGGCAACGAAAAAGCCGACGACCTGACCAGGCGAGGATCAGCCCTTAACGTCTCACTGGCGGAAGTTGTTAATATCCCGCTAGGGCAATATTCATCATCACTTTCTGAAAACGGCCAACCAAGTGTGGAATAGGCTTAGCAACTGCGCCATATCGAGGAAGGCCTGGCCCGGTTACAATAAACAGAAAACAAACGAGCTACTAAGCAGATCAAGACATGATATTGCGAGAATCGTAGCCGCTAGTACGGGCAACTGGCCAGTGGGAGACCACGCAGCCAAGCTAGGTATTCCCCACAACACTTTCTACCGCAGTTGCAAGGATAGCAGCGAAAATGAATCTCTGCATCATTTCTTGTGCAAGTGTCCGGCACAAGCCACATGCAAGAAGAAGCGAAGCTTTGACACCTCAAATTTCAATGCGAATTTCAGTGGCGCATAAGCAAGGCCTCTTATATACGACTCTAGAAATCCATCGTACGTTTAAAATTGAAAAGGACTAAAAATATTCGAAGCCGCTTGAAAAACTGTAAAATGATGGAAAACCAGAATTTCGCCTCTAAGGCTAAGGCCACGCACTGAGCGAGGAGCGATTGAGGGACGCAATAAAATTAAAACATGAAATCGAATGATTGTGGTCACATAAATGCTAAGCGATGATCGATTTCAATCAACGACAGAGCCATGTCGCTCTCCATTCAGTTTTGTTTTAACTTTTTAGCGACGAAGTAAGAAGATGGAAGAAATAAATGATCTCAGCTGTATGAAGCCGCCCGGCTTTAAGGCAAGACAGTCATAAAGATTTTAAAAACTAGATTAATGGAAGGCTTCAACTTTTTAAAGCTCAACAGTCGCGAAATATGTCAATAACCTAAAACTTCTGCAGTATAATAGGAAATAGCCGCCTGACACGGGCATGAACGGGTTAGTTTAGATGACTGTTTATAATAATATAACTATGCGACCAATCATTGCACTTTACAACAGCATTTTCACATCTAATCACTCAACCGATGATGCTCCATAAAAGGCCACTCGTTGCTCAGACTCGTCTCTCAATCGCTTTGTCGATCGCCGCTCAGTGTGTGGCCATAGCCTAACTCTCTACAAAAAGACAGGAAATCACTGTCGATGCTGGTGGGATTGCTTACTGCCCACAACATGCTAAGATATCACACAATGAAAGAATAACGACGATATATGCAGAGGATGCGGTGACGAAGAGGTCCATGAGGACACAGCCCATTTTCTCTGTAACTGCCCAAACCCCTATTAAATAGAAAATATGTAGAACCCTAGGCAAATTCTTCTTCGGTTATATCGACGAACTATCAGGATTCACCGTCAGAACTTCTCAAATTTGCAAGGGCGACTGGATGTTTGGCACCAAGAAATCAAAATCGCAGTCTACATAAACCTAAGTGCGATGAGGTAATCCTCACCAGTCCAACAACCTAAACTAACCTAGGCAAACACTCCCACTAACTAAAAAAACTTTCTTATCTGAACCATAATTTATAAGCGACAGCTCAAACCCAGCCAGCTCCGACGAGTTGAAGTGACACAACACGTACTGATTCAGGAGAGTCTTCTCAAGCCTTAACTTTGTAACTTCCAATTAAAAAGCATTTGAAAAGACTAAAATATTCGGAAACAATAAAAATGAAGCAAATAAAACTCTGTTAATGGCTTAGAAAAGAAATACCGGGGTTGGTTCAAGTTGAAAAAAAAAAACAGTGATGACATCCCGCCCTTTCCTGCCTAAATTCTAACTCAGACCATTCGATTTGTATGGACTTTATTCCAACAAACTCTGGCGTTAATTAGCAACATTGACACTGCAAAGATAATGTCAAATAAATTAGACGCCATGACCTCTCCAACTTTTCCAACCCCCAAGTCAAATGCTTTAATGCGAATTCCCACAGGGATTACAGAAGCTTAAGAACAAGTGACAAATTACGTTCCATTTCCGAACAAATTCTCACTCATCAATTCATACATAGTGTTTCTGAAAATTACTGCTATAAATCCTGTCGAAAACGATCCGCATTCGCTGCCTTACCAGGAGGGTGGATGTTGTGAAAAATCGATGTCCAGAGAGAATTAGTTTAGAGCAAGTTTGTTGATACCGATGCCGGTTGAAACATTCCATGTAGGGCACCTAATCCAAGAACTAAAAATACCTACTGATATCAGAGGTGTGCACCTTCTACTGCAAGATACATTTATTTTTCGAAAAGGAAACAAAACGAAGAATGTCAACTGACTTGCGAACAAAAGGTTGAGTACAAATTAATAGATGTATTCTCTGCGGGTGTGAGTAGCGTGTAAAACCAATATCACAAATTGGGTGTGCAGAGATAGATGGACGTGATGAGAATAATGGAGAAACGATAGGTAAATGTCCACAAGAAAAGGGGACTTTTACGTTTTCGTAATTTCAGTGTGTATAAAGCAATTGTTAGGTGGCCAGGATCGATTTCTTATAAATGATGTGAGACTTTACACATATACACGTAGCATACGACTGCCAGTACATACAGTTGCGGTCAAAATAGTAGTGAATACATATATATTGCTGCATTTCTATTATCCGCCTGGTTTTCATAGCCTTCAGTGTAATATGCTGTTATGTTGTGGAAATGCAACAAGATTTAAGCGGCACGACTAGTGTGACCGGCTGAAAAAAGGGTGATTTTTCGGAAAATTTTTGGACCAAAAAATTGAAAATTCAGCGAGTTATTCGCAATTTTAAGGCTCAAAATAAAAAGTCCCCCCACTGCTGCAGTGATAGCGACCTTCACAGTGCCTGAAAGCAAAAAATCAAAAAGTTTATTAAACTAGTACCATGACCCTAGGTCATGGCGGAGTTTTAAAAAAAAGTTTTAAATTTCAAGCGAACATTTGATGATTTTTCGCCTGCCAAAATTACATTTTTTATTCGATCGAAAAACTGGAGGTTCATGGTATGAAGAAACATATATAAAAGAAGCTGCAAAAAGAATCAAATCGATCGGATGATTTGTCTCCGAGTTATAATTGCAACAAATTTGAAAAATGTCGTTTCGAGAAAAACGCGTTTGAAGGTTAAGTTACTGATATTATGATTATAAATCCGATGGACGGCTGCTCTTCAGATGGCTGTAACCCAAAAACTATTTTAATTATGCACTTGAAATGTTAGTATGCTATTTTTAAGGATATAGCTGGGTGTCCCAAACTGTGCTCCGCGGAGCAGTTGGTGCTCCGCGAAGGATATCCAAGTGCTCCGCGGAAAGATAAAAAAAATATCAAAATCCCATCAGACTAGTTAATTTGGGCTTTCTAAAACATCTTTGAACTTTCTCCAGTTTGTTCGCAGCAATCGAATACGAATAAGCCTTTTAACAAAAAATCAATATAAGCAAATACCCAGTGTTTTAGTTATAACGGTGTCCACTTGAAACGATCACAGTTGTATTGCAATTGCTGTTAATATTTTGTGTATCTTTCAAAGTTCGAGTTTTCGAAATCCCAAATAAAATACGCAGGAGATTTCGTTGTTCAGAAAGTTCGAAGTGATCATAGGTAACCGCCTCAATGGAAAAGTAAAGTTACCTTGCCTAATCTGAAATCTCGTCCACAGATGGCTCCAAATTGGAAAATGGCAATACTGGAGCTGGGGTCTATAATCTCAAATTTCAGTGTGCGTGAGCACTCAGATAGCCAAGCAGAACTAATGGCCCTTAAATTCTATACGATATGGTCAAACACTCAGAGAAAAATCGCAAGCTAAAATCCAGTACAATCGGGCTTACTTTTACATTTTTTCATTCTCACTTTCTCAATCATAAAATAAAACCCATGATTCTTGAAACAATAACGAAAATCTAGAATCAAGCTTAAATTCTTAAATTAAGAATAGAAAAGTGGATTTAAGACTAAAAAATGGTTCGTTAATGCCTCTTAATCTTAACATAAGAATCTGTTCTTAAATTATGTTCGACGCAATCTTTATTTAGTAAATAATTATTGAATCAAGCCGAAACAATCTTAAATTTTCATGGAGGATTTGATCTGTACACGAATTAAGATCGAAACAACATACCACGTGCATGATTTGGCTTGTAGGCTGATTATGTATAGTTATTTAAAAAGTTTAAAAAGTGGTTAATATGGAATAAATAAACGATGGCTCCAAACATCCAAAGCAGCTCAAAAAATAGTTTTAGTGATGGAAAAGTACTTGCTAAGGTAACTGAATTTTACAATAGCGTATTAATTATACTACATGCATACATACAATTTCTATATAGGACTTAACTGCATTAATTGAAACTTCAAGAGGAACTGCCGTTCTTGCCTGTGCGAACCAGAATAAAGCATTAACTAGCGATCATAAAGATCATCAGTATTATAGTCGAAGCAACAATATTGTAGAAATAGACGAATCATGCAGTTGCATTCAAAACATCATAACATCATTGAAAGAGGTAGTAATAACGATAATAACGATAGTAATAATGATTTATAAAATTTAATTTTTCCACCAAATAAATATGCTTATTTACTCGTAATAATGAATTTATTGTTTTCTTGTGGAGGCCGGAGGTGAATTCGATATTCGAATTTCGAAAAATAAAACAATGCAATCTTAAATTAAGATTTCACATTCTTAAAGTATTCCGAAAAGAACTGTAGTACAAGAATACTTGTTCTTATTTTCATGCTCTTTCTGATTATTTTAAGAATAAACAAAATTGATTTAAGGTGACATGGTTCTTGTTTCTGATATGTTTAAGAATACATCAGCTTAATTTATGATTTATTTATATTTAGCTCTTGTATTCTTAAAATAGGATGATTTTGGGCTTAACTTAAGCCCACACATTCTATTGCAAACGGGCTTGAAATAAGACTATTGTACTTGGCTAAAGAATTTTCGAGTTTAACAGACTTTCGTTAACGAATTGGCTTGATCTGACACTGATATTCTTGATTTTAGCTCGTTTTTTCTCTGAGCTTAAGCTCGACCTTCTCGAAGACCTTGCGTCCGCAAATAAATAACTGGATATCGGACACGAAGGCTTCGAAGGCAATGAACGGGCGGACTGTCTGGCGAGAAGAAGCGTTTGGCGAACTCTTGTTCACTAAGCGACCACAATAGATCTTACAGGTCGTAGTGCATCCGAACCTTAACATCGTATTAGTTGCGTTTAGTTCATGAATGCCACTTTTGGATCTTTTGGCGTGAAAATGAGAAATCAACTCGCAAATAGCTGTATATGTGGTATGCACCAAATGTGTCTTTGCTACAGCTATGAAAAAATTGCATATGAGCGATGTAGTGCTCCGCGACGAATTTTTCTACTGAAAAGTGCTCCGCGGCCAAAAAAGATTGGGAATCAGTGGTTCCCAGCGATTCAAGCTATCGAAATACGCAAAAAAAAATAAAATCGATTAAGATTGTCCTAGGCAATTTTAATGCAAAGCTAGGAAGAGAGGGCATCTGTCGGAAAGCCCAGCCTACACGACACCATATCCGACAACAGATTTAGGCTGGTCGACTTTGATGCGGGGCGGAACGTTGTCGTAGCTAGTACGCGGTTCCCAAATCTCAATATTTACAAAGGAACATGGAGATCTCCTGGTCAATCAACTGTCAACCAGACTGACCACATTCCGATCGACGCAAGGCACTCCTCCAGTTTTATGGATGTTCGAACGTTCCGATGGGCCAACATTGACTCCGGCCACTACCTTGTTGTAGCCAAGGTACGGCTGCGGATATCCCGAATTCCGCCAAGACAAAGAAATACTGTGAGGAAGTTCGACGTTGGACGGCTGCAATCACAAAAGATCACCAGATCCTTTTCCGATCGAGTCTCTCACAATCTCTCAAGAGGTCCTATGCCGCCAGCATCAACTATTGAAGACCAGTGGCAACTTTGCCAAAAAGCCATTAGAGATGGCGCCTCTGATGTACTGGGTTTCACTCGGCCACCACAATGAAACCCCTGGTTTGATGACGAGTACCGACAAGCACATGCAGCGAAGCAGTCGATGCTGAGGATATGGAAGAACTACTTCTGCAGACTCTTTAGCAGAATGAACCATTCAACCTGGACGACGAAGACCAACAATTCGGTCCACCTTACCTGGACGAAGTGAAGATAGCCATATTTAAACTTAAGTCCAACAAAGCCGTTGGAGCTGACGGCCTAGCTGCCGAGCTGTGCAAAGCGCCAGGCGATGACTTAGTAAGGAGCATACACCAACTCATCTGTATAATATGGTCGGAGGAAAGTATGCACGATGAATGGAACCTCAGCATCGTTTGCCCAATCCTCAAGAAAGGAGACCCTCTGAATTGCGCCAACTACACAGGCATCAGTTTTCTTAAAATCGCTTACAAGATTTTATCTGCCGTGTTGTGTGAACGCTTGAAGCCGTTCGTCAACAACCTGATCAGTCCATATCAGTGTGGCTTCAGGCCAGGAAAGGCCACCACCGACCAAATATTCACACTGCGGCAGATCTTGGAAAACGCAGGAACTTCAAATCGATACCCATCATCTTTTCATCGATTTTAACGACACCAGCGCTGAGATTAAACGAAGAATAACTCTTGCCAATCGCTGTTTCTTTGGGATAAGAAGGCAATGGAGTAGCAAAGCCCTCTCTCGAACAACTAAGGTGACCCTATATAAGACCTTAATCGTCCCAGTCCTGCTCTACAGCGCAGAGGCATGGACTTTGTCAAAAGGGGATGAGGTCGCTCTTGGCTGTTTCGAGAGGAAAATTCTTCGGGTGATTTTCGGTCCCGTCTGCATAGACAGGGAGTGGAGGAGAAGATACAACGACGAACTGCACGGGCTGTACAGCGGCATCGACTTAGCTAGAAGAGTGAAGATCCAACGACTGAGGTGGCGGGGTCATGTAGAGCGGATGGACACCAATACTCCGGCTCGGAAAATCTTCGAATCCACACCCGAGGGACGGCGCAGTAGAGGAAGACCGCGACTCAGATGGCGCACGCAAGTGGAAGGGGACCTCAACCAACTTGAGGTGAGAAACTGGAAGATCGGGCTGAATGGAGACGCGTGTTGGTTGAGGCCCAGGTCCACCCCGGACTGTAGCGCCACCTTAAGGAAGTAAGTAAGCAAGGCAATTCTTTGTATGTATATACATACTAATAAACTTTGGAATTCGTTACCCCCTTCTATGCTGCCTGGCAAGAACTCTTTTCGCGGCAGCGCTTTACAAGATTGAACGTAATTTGAGTAGCAGCTTGTGCTTTTATAGCCGCCTGGCTGTCTATGAAGATCGTGGTCTTAGCCACAATTTTCTCAAATATTCTATTTATGCAGAAAACAGCGACACTTGCCTTTTCATTCTTTCTAAATGTTGTCTCCCTAATTTAAAGTACTTTCCGCATTTCCCGACATTTGCGCTTCTTTTGGAAAATAGAACTAATCCTGTGTTTTGGGGTTGAGGAAGGTCCAACCTAACCTAACTATCAAAGAAATTTAGGCTATGAATTTGCAGATAAACTGGCTAGTGCCGTCTCAACTTTCGCATTCTTAGGGCCATAACCAATCTATGGCGTCAATTTAGCTACTTTCACTGTCCCGATTAACGACTGGGAACACAAATTACCCTTGGCAAATTGGAAAGATGTCACTGGGCTTACGCAATCCAGTCCAATCAAGTCCTATATGGAAATCCTTAATCTAGACCAATAAAGCATGCAAAACTGCTTGGATATTATCTTAACAAACTCAACCCCTGTTCAGAAATAAAGTGCAGGTTCTATCTGGAAGGGGATAAAATTTCCGAGTTCTCAGCACTGGGTTTGAAGGTGGATCTTTCACAAATAATTACGTTCGCTAGCGGAGTTCGGCCACTAAAGACTTATTTCATTAGAAAGATAGAAAGTAAATTTTTTTTCTTTTGTTATATCCTAGCACCCCTCGTGGGGCATAGGTCGTCAACAACGCCTCCACGGCATCTCGTGCGAGTTCCTGCAATGTTTTAAGCTCTTTCTAGCCTATCCCTAGCGACCTTGATCGCAAACCGTTTTACGACGCCACGTTTGCCTTGGACGACCTGCTCTTTTAATTCATTATGTGAGTGGATTCCATTTTTTGCAATGGAATTGTCTTCGCGCCATAAGGTATGACCAATTCAATGCCATCCCCCTCGTCGTATAGTGGCGTCTATTGGTTCTCGCACGGAGTTTTTGGTTCGACATACGGTTCGGCCAGAAAATTATCAGTATATACTTTTTAAGTACTACACATAGAGGAAAAGTCGCAGCTTTATTTTGGTGCTGTAAATATTGCTTTTCCATTCTTTGGACAGCATCCCGAATGCAGCTTTTGCTTTCCCGATTCTGCTGCATACATCCAGTTTCGTTCGATCGAGACCTTACTTCCTAAATAAAGGAAGTTGCCGGCTTTCTCGACCTCTTGTCTTGCAATGAGCATTAGAGTTCGACAGGCTTAAATCTTTTGTTTTGGTCGCATTTATCTTTAGCCCTACCTAGTTTGCTTCAGTCTCCAAGCTATAGGCCACTTGGTGTAGGTCCATAGTTCGGTGTGAAAGTAGGCAAGTATTGCGCTGAAAGCCATGAATGTATGCTCAGGGAATCTAAAGCCTGCCAAATTGAATTCATCATAGTTCTACATTACTTCAGTTTTCTTTAATGTTGATAGTTTTCTATCACTATTACCATTTGAAGAAATAAAAGAAAACACTTTTCCTCGGGTTTTCCATTTAACGATTTTTAATATCATCATCATCATTCATCACCATTTTCCAATCGCCCGCTTATCCACTAAGAGGGTCGCAAGATAAGGGAGCTTAATTGGACGTCTTGGAAACACTTTCCGATCTTCCGCCATCGACTCTAAATCTTAAAGACAATCCCCATACGGGTAGAGCTGAGATTTCGGACTTAGTCCAGCCATTGCACGTCTTGGAAACCAAGTTGAGGACATGCGTTTAACGTGTCCAAACTATCGAAGTATGGACCTCTCCTTACGAAGAAGTAGCTGCTCGTCATTGAGTGCCTCGCATATTCTGGTGTTCCTAACCTGATCTTGACGAGCGACCCCAGCAATATAGTGATTTTTAATAATAAATTAATATTTAAATAAAATGGTAACTATTAAAGTAAATGTATCATGAGACCGACAAAAAATTGCTACTATGAAGGTTTTTGCACAATTTCAGAGACCACCAAAAGTATAAAAGGGTTAAACGTAATGAATAATAAAAATCAATGCTGCTACCAAAACATTCAAAAACCGCTTATCTCACAAAGTTAATCAAGCAAAAGTCCGCAAATCCGTATTTCAGAAATTATTATTATTCCCGGCCAAGGAATTATAAAACAATTATGTGTAGCGAAAAGCAAGTTTGATTAAACAATGTGGATCAAAGAAGTGCGACCAGACTCTGTCACGTACTGATAAGAACCACACGCCTCAGTTCTTAAGCAGATAATTGCCTTAACTTCCTGCTGTTTAATTTCCAAG
Source organism: Matsumyia berberina (assembly GCA_917880715.2). Classification (NCBI taxonomy): domain Eukaryota; kingdom Metazoa; phylum Arthropoda; class Insecta; order Diptera; family Syrphidae; genus Matsumyia; species Matsumyia berberina. Next base: position 96,759,596 of record OU862870.1, read on the forward strand.
ACGATAGTTAAATCCAGTCTCACCAAAATTCTCCAAAACTCATCTTTAATCCCTCAAAATTCGTCAAATAACTCGGAATAAACTTAATTGCTAAATAAAATTATAACCACTCTGCTTTATTCAATTATCTCCAAGTGAGCCCTATCCCAACTCCTGAAATTCATTTTTTTTATGAATCAAATTTGTATCTAAGCGTTGAAAAGGAAATCACAGTCATAGCTTTGGGTTCACTTCATTATGGGGTCAACTACATCAAAAAAAAAGGCGAATATCGCCTCTCAAGGGTTTCACTTTCAATGCTCTTTGCAATATAATAATCAATTTTAAACTGTGTGTCTGTTCAAGCACGAAAGGAAGGACACCCGTGTAAGGGCAGGAACAAGGACAACCCCTGTGTTTTAATCGGCACGAGTAAAAAAGTTCACGCTCCAGGGAGCGACTGCCACAACCCACACGCACGAAGTACAATCAAAGTTCACAGATACTAAATCCTGCCATGTTGGGGTGGCAATCTGTACCATTTTCCTTGGCACCAAGATGGAATCACGAAAACAACGAGCGCTTTCTTCATGTCAAATTAAAGGAACAACAAAAAAAGATGTGAAAAAAAAAACAACGGAAATTCCCTAACTGCCGGTGTCCTGCAGATACGTAAATACCCCCGCGACTCACCAGTGTCGAGGACAAAACTCGACAAAGGCACGAACGAATTCCCCATTTCATTTTGCAATAATTTTAAACAGGGGTGATTGAGGCAACACCGAGCTCTTGAGCTCCGAGAGACCGGGAGGGCGAGTGTTTCAAGTTGGTGGTAAAGTGATTTAAATGTGTCCTTAATGGGATAAAATTGTCTGATTTGTGGTTGGTAAAATGAATGAATGGTTAAATGCTCGGCTCGATGTTATATTAAGTGCGGGTGTATTTTCACGTTTGAAATGGTGCCGCTAAATAAGTCAATTCATTCTCGTGTACCATCGTGGGGTGGCGATGGTGCTGGTGATTGCATTACAAGGGCTGTAAGGCTGTTGGTTGCGACAAACCAGAAGGGGATGCACTGACAAAACGATCCGAAGTGGAAATCCACATTCACAGCACAAAATCGACTTCATTCCGCAAATTATTCAAGGCATTGTTATACGCCATGCTTCAGGAAGTAAGATGATTAATTCAAGATGAGAGTCGGTGAAATTGTCTCCCTGTTGTATGATTGTGTTGATGTTTGGGTTTATGTGACGCAGAAAAAGACGAATGATGTTAATTTTTTTTAAATGGACAATGGAAAGTCAATGGTAATAACACGACTAATGGACTTGTTGCAAGTCCTGCATTTGTATACGTACATACGTGTGCTTGTCATCGAAAGATCACAGAGCATCTAAAAGTGACTGGAGTTTAATTTGATCGACCCTTGTCGTTTTTTGAGTCGTGGCGGAGTGGGGTTTTAAGGTCGGTTTTTTAGAACATCGGGAAAACGATACGCATGGCGTTTCGGTCCTGTAATACCGACACAAGAAACTACTTAACTGCCAAGACTCAAAAAATGACAAGAGTCAATCTAGTGTCTATATTACACGACTGCAATGTTCATATTTGACGTGTCAAATGCTTACATGACCTAAAATTGAGCAAAAAAATACTACAATGTCCCAAGAGTAGTAAACAATTTTGCTCATTCGTCAAAAATATAAGAAATCCCCCCTTGTCATCAATTCCAACGCTCATTTACAATGACATTCCAGCTGTCAACTCGTTAAACAAGAGCAATCTGCTTAGCGCGCATTTCGCAGCCAGCTGAACGCTTCCAAATTGTGCTTTGCCTCTCTCTTTACTTGAGAGCGTCGAGTTCTCAATTGGTCAAGTCCGCTTTCGCACTCATACAGTTCTGGGAGTACTTAAAGGTCTAAACATACACAAATCCGGTGGTCTAGATGGTATTCCGCCCATAGTTTTGAAGAGGTTTTCTTCCACGCTGGTAAATCCACTGCGTTAGCTTTTTCATCGTTCCTACTCCTCTGGTTTCTTCCCGAGTAGATGGAAAACTGCATTTGTCCAGCCTATCCCCAAAAAAACGAACCTTTTTCTCCCGTTGCGCTTGATATTTTAAAAGCTTTTGACAGAAATTGGCATCAAGCCCTTTTGTCGAAAATGCATGCATATGGCATCAATGTATCTCTTCCTCAATGGATTAGACACTGGGCGGTGTGAATAAAAACTGAGGAAGAGTGTTCACTCAACTTTTTCGAAAACACTCCATTTAAATTGAATAAAAACGAATTTCGTCAAGTTTCAGAAAACGCTTTCCTTAAGAGGGTTTGCCCAGAGTATTCCCTCAGTTTTTATTCACACCACCCACTACCTGTCGAACCGTGCAATTCAAGTTGTTTTAGATGGTTTTAAGTTTGCAATCCACAACATAAGTGCTGGTGTTCCCTAAGGCTCGGTTTTGTCTCCGACACTCATTCTCATTTTTATAAATGATCTCTTGTCTGCGACTTCTAATCATATCCATTCCTTCAATGAGGATAGTACCCTCAGCTTCTCATATTCGTTCCCTAACTCACGTCCCTGCTCTTCAGACGAAGGAGATGAACGGCAACGTACGTTAAGCTCATTAAATTCCGATCTTGACAGCATAATAAAGTGGGATTCAACCAAGTGATTTAATGTGTTCAAAACCTAATGCTGTCTTCTGTCACTTAAGGGAAAACCAAACCTCCTACCATTGAATTGTTCTTGAATGGCCGAAACCGAAAGACTTATTCTTCAAAAGATGAAAGGAGGTTATTTTTCAAAAGTTGAGCCGTAAATCCTCGGGTTAGTGCTCCGATATGTATAAGCTTTGTAATTTATTATAAGTTAATAAATTTATAATAATAATAATAATTCTTCAAAAGAAAATTAAAATTCTGTTTGTTGCTATGGGCCGATTAGGTACTTTTACGGACAGAAGAAGGCAGTGCGTGAAACGATTTCCAGCTAAAAGGACAAAATGTTCCACAACGATCAAGTTAACGGTCACCCTTTGCTGTTGGGCACCCTTGAGGCCTCAGGAACGCCATATGTAAGATCAAGTTCACCAAGCATCGTCATCAGTTTTGAGCTATTTTTAAAATCCTTCATTGCAGAAAATATTGGAAGTATCATTTTAAGCTCAGTCTGAATCCTATTTCGAACGAACAGCAACCTAACCAGTACAAGTGGCAATGGAATCAATTGACTAAAGTTGGTCTGCTTGAGGAACGAACTGTGTTAATTGCAACAGGATGTGGAGGACATGTGGAGAAATAATCCAAATAATTGTGACGCGACGACGCCACGCTTTGATTAGCACCCTTGATTCCAGCAATTTTGAATTTTCATCAAAAACTCTACAAATATTATAAGAAACGTATATATGTTCGCACATATTTATCATATATGAATATGTATTACATATCCAGTTAATTCTATTTCTGCTAACCATACTCGTAACGTGCAAATACATCCAGGAAATAGTTGAAACTCCATAAAATATAATTTATTGACATCTCGGTAACATAAATCACGTATTTATCCACTACAGTCCCCCTATTTTCTTTTAACTTTATTAATAAGTTTGATATCCCTTTGCTGTCTTCCTGGGGTATGATCTACAAATGCTTCATGGAAAAGTAAATACAATACATTCAAAATAAGCTAACAACCCTAACATAAACAAAGGAACTTCAGAGACAATTTAAGTGTTTCAAAAAAGTGTTTTAACGGAAACTGTCTATAAATTTGCTTTGTCTCAAGAATTTTGGAGGAACCTGTCTGAAATGGAGTATATAATACCATTTCAATAGACAGTATTATATGCGGGAATATCACAGCTAAACATTGTGCTTGAGAGCTATCTGATAGTATACTAATCTTGTTGACTTGATTGGCAATGACGCGTGTCACATGTTTACTAAGAGTTCCAATGATCTAGCCCTCCAAGTTGGAGGTTGTAATCTCAGGGTAGCTGTCCGGCAATTTAAAAGAAATGGCACCGGTTGCGGATGGATTCACATGAAATAAGGACAAGGTTTTAGGATCTGCACGACGGATCCAAAATTAATTTACACTAAAGGATTACTGCAGCGTTTTTCAAGCCGATGTTGTTCCAATAAAACTAACCGTAAATTTGTATAGAGGAAAATATTTCAGTAAAATAACTAGTATCTAGGTATATGTTGTTGCAATAAAACAGTCAAGGCTTTACAACCAACATTAGTAAAATCCAAGCTAATAAAACTGTCTAAAGCGAAACCTCTACAGAGTACCAGAACAAACCGATGTGTCTGGAAACGACTAAATATATGAACTTGCTGGAAGCTCGCTAGACGTGAATTCCTCACTGGCCGTTAACGAGGCTAGACTTTAACAAGAAGCCTTGATTTTCTAATAAAATTGAGAACTCATATTTGAGCTGAAGATGACAACGCAAAAGACAGCTTCTGCGCTCTCTTTGACAAAACAGCCAGCGATTATATCGCAAAACTAAAAGGAGACGGTGCGAGTATCTTTGGTAGTACTGTTGGCTTATACGACAGCATTTCCGACTAAGCCTAATATGGCCAGATACTTGTGCCATGTATGCGATTTCCGAATCTACAATCGCAACAAATAGCCGCAACCTTTGTCAATTAGTGCCCTTCAATATCTTAAAAGAGGCCGCAAACCTCATATCGAACAAGTATGAACAAAACAATACAGAAGCAGGCTTACTATCCGTCCTAAAGATATAGAAGGATCATTACTGCAAACTGTATAACGGCGACAGCCATTTACATTCCGCTGTCAGATAGAGTGAATCGTTGAACACGAATGCTGTCAACCAACAATTTCGTTCACCCGACCTAAGAAAAAGTTCAATTTGGCTTTTAGTTCAAGCTTTAAAAAGTTGCTGCACATCTAGTTGCCGCCGAACTGTTTAAAGCAACGTGAGACGAAGTATACCCCAACCTACGCCTTTTTTGCACAATTCTCAAAAAAAGGAACTCCTCTAAACTGGCCCAACTATATGAGTATAAGTCCGCTCAACATTGCTTACTAAATCTCATCTTGTGTGTTTTACAAGCTCCTCGAGCCTTTTGCTTAAAACCAGATTAGTATGGACCACGTATGGCTATGAACCAAAAATGCCTACCACTGCACAAATATTGACACTACGCCTGATCTTGCAGAAAACCAATATTTTTAAGATCGATTTTGTGTAAGACTATGTATATAATCGTAGATAGATATATACTATGTATATAATCATTTATAGTATGTATATACTCGTATATGGTGGCTGGGTGTTGTAGTAATAAGGTAGGCTCCGATTGGTATCAACTTGGCGATGCCCAGTGTTGTAACTGTTACTACACATCAATTGTGCTTATTTTACCTCCTCGTAACCCCTCGGTAGCCACTGGGTACTGGTTGTTGTCCACCCGGACTCAACTTGCTAAACTTATAAGCGCGAGTGTTGACCATAAGACAAAAATTGCAGCACTATAAACACGACAGCGGAGGAATTCCCTAGATGGAATCAACGGTGGCGTCTATAACTTCCGGATCGGGAGCAACACCTTATCTGGGCTACTTCAACATATTTGGAGCTGAGGCCGATAAGGATTTCCAGGAATCGGGTGGGGTCTTGGAAAAGAGATGGTGGCGGATGAGCGCTACAGGGGCCAACGGCAGCGTTCACATCCCCGAAGTGGGGTTACTGACATCGTGTAAACCGGCCCCTCGTCCTGAGGCTTTTCTTTACAATGGACCTGGTCCTCCAGGTTGGGGGTTGTGCACCGGGGTAACTGCCCTGTCACGGAAAAAAAATATAGTTACGAAGCGACAACAAGCCTCGGATACGGACGGATTCACTGATGACAACCCATGCAAACGAATTAAGGACAACGAATTTCGGATCTGCACGTGGAACGTTAGGTCCCTTAACAGACCACGTGCAGCCGAACAATTAGCGGAGGCCCTAAACTGCTGCAAAGCAGATATAACCGCAATCCAAGAAGTGCGGTAGGATGGGCCGGGCAAAAAGAGGATGGAAAACTGCGATATATTCTACGGCGATTGCTACCGACAACAAAAGCAGCGCTTATTTGGATGTGGATTTGTCGTTGGAGACAGACTTAGGCAAGAAGTCTTAAGCTTTAGGTATGTAAGCGAACGCCTCCACGCGCGCATGCCCCCACAGAGGAGAAAGACGACGACACCAAAGACAGGTTCTACGAGCTCTTGGACAAGACATACGAGCAGTGCCCTAGCTATGACATTAAGATTGTCCTAGGCGATTTTAACGCAAAGGTAGGAAGAGAGGGCATCTTTGGTAGTACTGTCGGAAAGCACAGCCTACACGACACCACCTCCGATAACGGATTTAGGCTGGTCGACTTTGCTGCGGGGCGGAACGTTGTCGTAGCTAGTACGCGGTTCCCACATCTCGATATCCACAAAGGAACATGGAGATCTCCTGATCAATCAACCGTCAACCAGATTGACCACATTGCGATCGACGCAAGGCACTCCTCCAGAATCATGAATGTCCGAACGTTCCGAGGGGCCAACATTGACTCGGACCACTACCTTGTTGTAGCCAAGGTACGACTGCGGATATCCCGAACACCGCCAAGACAAGGGAATACTGTGAGGAAATTTGACGTCGGACGGCTGCAATCGCAAGAGATCACCAAATCCTTTTCCGATCGAGTCTCTCTCAATCTCTCAAGAGGTCCTATGCCGCCAGCATCAAGTATTGAAGACCAGTGGCAACATTGCCAAAAAGCGATCAGAGATGCCGCCTCTGATGTGCTGGGTTTCACACGGCCACCACAACGAAATCCCTGGTTTGACGACGAGTGCCGGCAAGCACATGCAGCGAAACAAGAGGCTTACAAAGCGGCGCTGCATAGAAAGACCAGAGCTGCCCGCGAGCTCTACGGGCAGAAGAGGAGAGACGAATACAAGCTTTTCAGAAGGAAAAAGAAAGAGCATGAGAAGCGCGCGATCGAGGAGATAGAGGGATGTTATAGCAGGAATGAGGTTCGGAAGTTTTACCAAAGGGTAAAAAGAACCTGTCAAGGTTACAGAGCCCGAACCGAGGCCTGCAAGGATGAACAAGGGAACATCGTAGTAGAATCGCAGTCGATGCTGAGGATATGGAAGAACTACTTCTGCAGACTGTTTAACGGCGACGACGAATCAAATCCCGCTGTCAGGCAGAATGAACCATTCAACCTGGACGACGAAGACCAACAATTCCGTCCACCCGACCTGGACGAGGTGAAGAAAGCCATTTCGAAGCTTAAGTCCAACAAAGCTGCTGGAGCTGACGGCCTAACTGCCGAGCTTTTCAAAGCAGCAGGCGATGACTTGGTAAGGAGCATGCACCAACTCATCTGTAAAATATGGTCGGAGGAGAGTATGCCCGATGAATGGAACCTCAGCATTGTTTGCCCGATCCTCAAGAAAGGAGACCCTCTGAATTGCGCCAACTACAGAGGCATCAGTCTTCTTAACATCGCGTACAAGATCTTATCTGCCGTGTTGTGTAAACGCCTGAAGCCGTTCGTCAACAACCTGATCGGTCCATATCAGTGTGGTTTCAGGCCAGGAAAGTCCACCATCGATCAAATATTCACACTGCGGCAGATCTTGGAAAAAAACCCAGGAACTTCAAATCGATACTCACCACCTCTTTATCGATTTTAAGGCCGCGTATGACAGCATCTATAGAGACGAGCTATACAGAGCCATGTCTAGTTTTGGCATCCCTGCCAAACTCGTCCGGTTGTGCAGGATGACGATGGAAAATGCACGCTGTCATGCGACTTCTTCAACATCGTTCTTGAAAGAGTTGTGCAAAACTCACGCGCCAACACCAGAGGCACAATCTTTCAAAAGTCCGTCCAATTACTCGGATACGCCGATGACATTGACATAATCGGAAGAACGCAGCGTGATGTCACTGGTGCGTTTGTGAGTATCGAGACGGAGGCGGCGAAGATGGGTTTAGCGGTCAATAAGGGCAAGACGAAGTATATGCTGTCAACAAGAAAGGACTCCCAACACCGACGTCTCGGACAGAACGTCACTATAGACAGCTATAACTTTGAGGTAGTTAAGGACTTTGTCTACCTAGGCTCCGCTATAAATTCAGACAATGACATCGGCGCTGAGATTAAACGAAGAATGCCAATCGCTGTTTCTTTGGGCTAAGAAGGCAATTGAGTAGCAAAGCCCTCTCTCGAACAACTAAGGTGACCCTCTATAAGTCCTTAATCGTCCCAGTCCTGCTCTACGGCGCAGAGGCATGGACTCTGTCTAAAGCGGATGAGGTTGCTCTTGGCTGCTTCGAGAGGAAAATTCTTCGGGTGATTTTTGGTCCCGTCTGCATAGACGGGGAGTGGAGGAGGAGATACAACGACGAACTGTACGGGCTGTACAGCGACATCGACTTAGCCAGAAGAGCGAAGGTCCAACGACTGAGGTGGCTGGGTCATGTAGAGCGGATGGACACCAATGCTCCAGATCGGAAAATCTTCGAATCCACACCCGAGGGTCAGCGCAGTAGAGGAATACCGCGGCTCAGGTGGCGCACACAAGTGGAAGGGGACCTCAACCAACTTGGCGTGCGAAACTGGAGGCAGCTGGCTAAAGATCGAGCTGGCTGGAGAGACTTGTTGGTTGAGGCCCAGGACCACGCCGGTCTGTAGCGCCACCGTAAGTAAGTAAGTAATATACTCGTATATAGTCATAAGCTATACAGAGGAATAGATTTGGCAGATTGTGCAGGATGAATAAGGTCATTAAAGACCTCACCGAGATTTTAAGAAGGGATTTAAACAAGGGTTGTTGATAGAATTGTTGTTGTTTATTTTGAATTTTTGTTGTTGTTAGTTGAATTTTTCAAACTCAGAAGAACGTAGCGTTTGTTAGTATTGCGGCGAAAATGAATTCAATAACCTCTGGCCCGGAAGGTCTTCGAGTCTATCCCCGAGGATCGACGCAGTAAAGAAAAAGCACGAGACATGTGGTAAATTAATTCTAGCTGACTGGGAATGCTTGGTGGTTAAATTCTAGGCTTTCCTTATCGTAATTAATTCAACTTAAATTCAAATTTAAAGTAGTAATCTGCTACAGTCGTCTTTGCAGACTCTTAAATATAAAAACATTATTAGTAAATAAAATAGTTTCTTAAGATGGTTCCCTTCTGAAAAACAACGTTTAATTAAATTATTTCTCAATTGAGTAAAATTATTTTAAAAATTACACTTCTATAAAAAAAAATACACAAAGTTAATTTTATTTTGATTAAAGATGAAAATACTAATATTCTGACAAGTAGCTGATATTAGGTGAATTTTGAACATCACCTACCATATCTTCTACTTAATAGTATACGAGTACTCCTTTATTAGTTTTTTTTTTTGGTCCAAAATCCCCCTATTTTAAACCGACGATTTTATTTCCTTAATATTAACTAGTATTCAAGAGGCAAGTTTTAAATAAATTGCCTACTTAATTACTACTTAATATCACGGAAAACTATTGTAAAGCGAATGTCCTCCGGAAGACTACAATCCAGACTATGTGACAACTTTGAATGTACAACTTCAAGTGATGATCTTTTTAAAGCGGAAGACAGTTTTTATAGGAAGGAATATTGACGCCCTCCTGTGCTGTTTCCGATTAGATGATCGCACATAATTGACAAAATGATAATTACTCTACAAATGATAACATTCGGATTACGTATATGAGTCATCTTTGATAGTTGAATTGGTTTGTGGAAAGAAAACAAAAAAGTAACTTCGGAGAAGTCAATATTTACCAATAGCCAATCTGAACCTTTTTCTTTGTTTGTCCTTTTAAAAGGTCACGTACACATGTACAATTATCTATTGGATCTTTCTTAATTTAGAAGCTCACAATAAGTATTTGTATATTACATGCTGAAGCAGATATCTTATCTATTGCTATTACTAGGATGAGTGATAATTCCGAAAAAGAAAGAGAAGTAGAGAGGAAAGAAGAAGACTGTTGAGTAAGGGGCAAGAAAAGTGGAGGATAATCTCCTTCTTTTCAAAGCCCCCACAACTTCTGTAAAGACGCCTAACCCTTACCTATTGTGCTGTCTTATATGTTTTTAGAGCAATTTGTCTGTTCCAGAAGCTAATCAACTTCTCTCAGCTTGGCAAGTGCAGTTGGTGAGACGAATTCACTGCCTTGGGTCCGCTTTCTCACATGAGCGACATTCGGGACATTCTGTGACGATTGAGGAGAGACCTTTCGTCGCTCTCCAAGCTTAGTCTGCAGATATGTAGGGTCCGGTGACATACCACGCTTGTGTAGGTGCCCTTTTAGTCGGCCACATAGGTTACCGGTTCCTGCTCAGATTTAGAACAAACTTAGGTTTCTTAGAGGATAGATTGGGGAAAAGATATCTGGTACAGTTCTGTCTCACACTTCCCATCCAAATTATGTGGGATTTGAGCATGGTTTGTTCCCTCATGTAGCTTTTGAAAATGGATTTGTTTTCTTTACAGGCTAGGGGGGTTGTTGCACCTATCTTGCTTAATGAGTCCGCTGTTTCATAACCGATGTGGTCTTTGTAAGCGGGGATCCAGTTTTCAGTATAATATGACCAAGATTTTTTTTCCTAGTTCAAGAAGAAATTTGACTGTCTCCAGGACTAGTTTCGATTTTATCGTAGCTTGACTGTCAGAGAAGATAAAGATGTTTTGCCACGGAAGTTAGAGAGCAAGTTTAAGCTTGTGCGCTGGTTATGTTGGTGCTAAACGACTCTTCCAATACTGCAGCCCCAGATCCACTGACGATTTTAAACCCGTCCGTGCACCACACTTGGTCATGCTCTGAAGGACAGGATTTGGATTTGTTCCCAGTCGTCATTCGGGGAATGACTATTGAGTAGTTTCGTTTGAAGCAGTAACTTGGAAGAGCCTCAGCATGCTGAACTCGCTACGTTGGAGTAGGGAGGAAAGCATGTTACGGTGACCTTTAGGAGGATGTTTAGAGCTGATGGTATTTAGGTGGAAGAGCCTGTGCACACTGAGTTTTGCCTGCATTTCTATATGGTCTCGAACTGGCGGTAGACGTACAATAGCGTTAAGCGTTTACTGTCCAGGATTACTCCAAGGCACTTCACTTCTTGCGAGAACTAAATTGTTTCGCCATAAATGGAGGATCAAATAAGAAGATTAATATTTCTTATTTAGGTAAAAGGAACAGTAGATGTTTTTTGGAGTTTAAAGAGAGGCCTTCTTTGGTGCACCATCTGTATTTCGGATAGCGCGTATTGCAGCACTTTCGAAACGGCGTTTTCATATGTGCTACTGACGATAACCGCCACGTCGTCTGCTTAACCAAAGGTTCTTTAGGGACCGAAGTAGGTTGTCAAAGGCGAGTGAGCAGACCTGTGGCGATAAGACTCCACCTTTAAGATATCCTTGAGTTGTCAGCATCATCGATGTTGGTGTGAATCACTCTACCTTTTTGTGGTTGGTGAGAGGTACATATTGTAGTTGAAAGCACCTTCGACATCTAGAAAGGCGACAAGGCATACCTCCTTTCTGTTGATGAAGGTTTCATTATGATTGTCATGGGGTATGATTCAGTATATTTGCCCGGTTGAAATGCGTACTGAGTGTCGCAGAGGGGGAAATCGCAGAGAGCTTCTCCTCTTATGTGTCTGTCAATTATCTTTTCCACGCATTTTAAAATAAATGACACAAGGCTGATATGACGAAAGGATTTTGAAGGCTTTCATGGAGGAGATCACCCACTTGGTGGCCCCAACATTGCAGATTTCTCTCGCCATTTTCCACTTTCCCCTTGTCGACAGATCTGTCTGTCTGATTGGGGTGATGGTCTTATTTAGAAGGGTTCCTTTGGGATGGATAATGGGAAGGGAGTTCTAAGTAAGAGTTCGAGAACTTTCTTAGCTTTCTTAGTTTTACTTTGACTTGACGTTTATAGTAAATGACGTTTATAGAGCTTATGCGCTAATATACAGATTTTTGTAACTTTCTGACAGACACGACGATCACATAATATGGTAGACGCAACCAATTTTTTTCGTTGACGCAACCGAAAATTGACGTAATTTCGTCAATCATATATCATACCATAGTCATTTCTTTGCGTCGACATAGAAATACCGTCAATAGCGCGTCAACACGTTGATGTGCGTGTTGACATCAAACGTGAAGCCTTAGCTTATAAAATAGTATACACACTGAGTACATGTAAATAAATAAACCTAAGCTGAGTCTTCTATTTTTGTCCAATCAACTTAATAAACATATGTATATACATGTGTACATGATATATGGAGAATATTCATACCATTATATTCGAAATCGAAAAAGAAATTTAACAATCGCTCTGAGAATGTATACTTACAAAAATATTGCATATTTACATACATAAATGTATTTATGTACGCACATTTGTGTATATGTTCTTTATTGTCTTTTATTTTTCACAGAAATATATGTATGCATACATATTGCTAATGCGTTCAAAAAACAATCTTTATTTTATCGTGAGAACCAATTGTTGAAAGCAAGTTGTCATAATCATTATTTAACGTTACAAATTGTAAATTAATTTGCATACAGACACAGCACCAAACGATTCATTCACTGAGTTTTACACCCTCTATCTCCTTTAAATGTTTTCTTCCCTCAATTATTGTAATAATTTAATTTGCCGGGTGTGGTTGGGGTGGAAAATCTTAATTTAAACGTCAAGAATTCTGATTTATCGAGTAACTGTAAGAGGCTTTTCTTTCCTCGTTTTGTAGAATTTGGGAAGGTACTTTCAAATGGTGTGACCTATGCAAATTTGTATTATTATTTTCCACTTGGCTGCTCAAAGATTTACTTTGGGTGGATAATTATGACGTTAGTGTGGTTGCCGTGATTCAGTGGTTAGTGCGTTGGACCCCCCAACAAGCTGATACCGGTTCAAGTCTCAGCAACAGAGCCAAACATTTTTTCGTAAAACCACCTTTCGACAGCCAACGAAAATTATCTAAGACCCAATGTATCATGAGAAGCTTCTCAATCAGCTGTTCGAAGAGGCTTCTGTTCAATCTAAGGTTTTTCGCTCTATGGGCTGCTGAGTCGATTTATTTAATTATTACAAACAAACATTTGAAAGTTATGCTTAAACATCTGCGAAAGGCTGGTTGATGAAAGCCTTTCCAAGAAGCCAAGTAATAATGTACTTTATACATATATATGTACAAACATATGTATAAGTATGTACATATATACTTCATATAATCAGCTAAATTCCAGACCCTTGTGACTGTGGCTTGTTCCATTTTCAAAAATTGCCATTTTATACTGAAGGATCGCCGTTAAATTTGATTTAATGATTGTTGGCTAGATATGAATCTAGAAAAAACCAAATATGGTGAAGACGTAAATATGTAAATATGTATCAACATATGTACATACAGTTAATGACAATAAAATAGGGTCACCAGTATAGTTTGCATAATATACCAACAAAAGTTTGCAAATTAACTGTAATTCTTATTATTTTTTTTTATTTTTAGTTTAAATATAAAGCTTTGAAAAGCAACAGAAAAAACGAAACAAATTCATTCAGTGAACTTAAAAAAGTTAACAATATTATAAATAAGACTTTTGTTGAAGGACAAAAAAACGACAACTTAAAAAAATAGAACAAAATTAATGAATAAAACTTGTTAAAAAAGATGAGAAGTATTGGTTTGTACTTAGACTTGTTTGAATAGCCCTTTTGATCCAATACCGCCTTACATCTGGAGGGCATTGAATCAACTAAAGCCCTGCAGGTACTTTTTGGTATAGCATACCAAGCCGACTGTGTTTTCTGCCACAATTCTTCCTTGTCGTTCGAGATGAAATTGACGCTCCTAATTCGCACTGAATTACCGCAGCTGATTTGAAAGGATCTTGACTAGAGAGAAGTTTGATGCGATTGTCCTGTTTTGGAGTAGTCTTGCGCGGCCTACCTCTTTTGAGATATGATTTTTGGGGGAACAGAGCATTATATATAAAGTTTTGAGATCTGCCGACGGTTTTGGCTATTTGGCGTTGGCTTTGTCCTTCGTCTCTTAACTTTTGAATAATGTTGCGCTCTCAGAACAATGTTTTGCTCGGCGCATTTTGTTGATGTTTTCTTCGTGAATTTTAGCTAACATGTCATATTTTCATTAAATATGTTAAACCTAAAACAAATTACTTACAATTTTATGGAAATCTAAATTTTGTTTAAATACTTCAAATGTTGATCCTATTCTTTTGTCCCTTGTTCAACACGAGTGACAAAGGTTTTTCGAGTATCCGTTATCTATGATCATTCGAAGTGGTGCCAAATTTGAATATTCTAAGAGTAACATGACTACAACTATTTTAAACGAGATGTCGCTGTTATCATTAAAGAGTACATGATAAAAAATTTGTAATTAAGGCTTGATCCTATTTTATTGTCCATAACTCTATGTGCATATTTAACGGCTCGTAAAAATGCGTGGCTTTACAACTAAGATCAAGCTACGATCAGACGATTTGGAGATGTGAGCAAATTTTGCATAAAAATGTGTCCCAAACGTCCGCAAATCGTGTGATCAGCAAAATTTTGTCCGTAAATATTTTCACATATGTCATTTGCGGACGATTTGCAGACATCGACCGCAAACGTTTGCACACGTCATCCTTAAATCGTCCGATCACCCTTTTGGGACCATTTGCACACATTAGTAGGCTTTTGAACATTTGCATACACGGATTTAAGGACTTGAGACATTTGCAGATGTTGCTTTGAAGAAGCATGTGCAAATGGCAAATTCTCTAATACAATGTGGGCTCTTGTTCTCCCATTTCTCGAAAGTGTGGGATGCTTCGTCGGCAATTCGATTTCATCATCCTCTTCGCTTTCATAGTCCTCTTCACTGCGGCTCTCAAACAAATTCGCAGCCAATACTTCTGCGAGGGTATCTCGAGTTGTTTCATCCCTCTAAATAAATGGAAGACGTTTCTGGTCGTCGTGGCTCAGTTGTTAGTGCGGTGGACTGCTAAGTGAGTGGCGTGGCCTCAGCCATGTTCACTGAAGTTCGCGGCACCGCCTCTCGTCGGGGAATGACAAGACTCCGGGAATATTAGCTGTCATGAAAAGCTTCTCAGTTCGCCGTTCGGAGTCGGCAATATATTGAAGGTCTCTTCCACTCGTGCAAAAAATTTAACACGCACAACATGGATGGTTGCAAGAAGCTAGGCCTTGGCTCAACCCGAGCTGTCCTGCCATCTTTTTGTTTGTTTATTTGACGTTTCTGCAAATATGCTATTAGCATGTATCGCCAAATCGTATGAGCGGGCAACAAATGCACTGAAAAAATTTGCAGACACTTGCGAATACCCAAAACTTTGCGGCTTCGGGAAAAACTCTGAAAATCGTGTAATCCCACTGCAAATCGTCTGATCGTAGCTTTATAAATCAGAAAAAGATGTTCGCAAGAAGCAGTTAAAGTTCCAAAATATATTCTATTTAACAATCAAAATTGCATCTCAATAATAATAGCAAAATCAGTTAAATCGAGATTTAAAATCGTTGTAACGCCAAGAACGACGATATAATAAAATCTCGATTAAGCTGAATCTTGATTTAAAATTGAAGACTTAACTGCTTTAAACTTTGTCAATAATTGATAAAATGGCCGACAGCAAATTAGTGTTCACCTGGAATCTCGATTTAGAGCTAAATTGACCTGAATAATATTGGCAATAAGAACGCGTATTGCGGATGAAGTATTTGAGGTACGGAATGCAGCTCTAATGTCTAACAACAAGAACTTTCACGTGGTGAACACCTGATACCAAGAACCTCAACTGTAGATTTGATTCGTGAAGTGATTGTGGGTAGCTAACCACAGAGGAGAGTTCTACAATTCTAGTTAGGTCAAACTATTAGGTTGTCGGAAAAGCCATGACAACCCAATACTTAGTGAACACCTTTTATGAGCTACTTACTTATGCATATTCGGGGATCGTGCCAATAGCGATCGGTATATCCTGCCCCTCATCTTAGAAGTTCATGTAAAGAACCGACCAGAAATTTCGGATAAGAATATTTCAGTTGACGGTCTTGGTACACGAAAGCCATCAATTGGTTTTTCACTCGCATCGGTCACGATCTACGCTTCTACTGCGCGACCAGTTAGCCACGTGATGTAGATAGGTTCTCAGTAAATAATAATAAAATCGCAACTTCTTTAAAACTCGGACACATTACAAAAGTCCCCCCCGGACATCCGGAGGAAAGTGTCCGGAGAAAAGAGGACGCATGGCAAGCTTAGCTGGATTTTACCCGATCGCCATCATGATCCAGTTTGACTTTCTGGGCGCTGGAATAGGTTCGAGAGGCAGGTGTTCAAGAACTTTTTCTTTCTCACAGTTTCTACAAATCTCTGCATGCTCTTAGGTCTATGTAGGCCCATTGTGAGCCACATGGAGAGAATTAACCCCTCTTGGGAGGGCCAATCTTTTGAATTTCATTATTTTTGATAGTGGCTTAGTGCACAGAAGTAGATTATAAGTAGAGGTGGGACAGTGTCACCTTATGACTGCGCTCACCGATGGACCCGTTGTGATTTCCTCCAAGGCTCGCTCATGATGCCTGAACTGGAGATGAATCCAGAGATGTCTTTGAGTGAGCTGGCAGATATATCCTCCGTTTCCAGGTAGAATTTGCCTAAACGACCATGACGTGTTCTGATTAGACAGTGACACAAAATGTGTTCTGCCGATTCTTCATCTTCGTTGCACATTCTGCATGTGTCTTAAACTTGTACTATTCCCATAGTCATTGAGGTTTTTTGACTAGACAGTGTCCCGTTAGGAAGCCTGTAACCATTCGAACCTGGCTCCTGGTTAGTCCTAGGAGTTGTTTCGTTCTGGTATGGGAGATGTTTGGCATGAACATTTTGGTTTACCTGTTACCTTCAGTATTCGTCCAATAATGGTGAGCTCTGTTTTTCAGCCAGGTTTTAATGGAGGACATTGCAGTGTTAATTGGTAAACCACAGAATGGTCTTAGATGCGGATCCTTTTCTGGCTAGTAAGTCTACTATTCCATTGCCCACGTCGCCGCTGTGTCCTGGCACCCAAATGAGATGAACTCTGTTTGAGCTGGCTAATGCTGCGTACAACTCAGTCCCATACTAATCTCGATGTTATTTCATATGCCTTTATTGCTAGAAGGGTGGGAAGAGAGAATATAGATGTTCTTTTTTGATATAGATCAGTTTATATTCACTCTGATGCAAAGTTCTATAACAAATATTTCCGCTTGGAATACGGAGTTATGCTTGTCCATGCTTGCGTGAATGTATGTTTTTGTGTTAGCACCGTTTACTCCAGCCCCCACTCCTTCATCTGTTTTTGATCCATCCGTGTACCAAACATGTGGATCGCTAGCAAATGTGGGTTTACTCTGTTCCCAATTATGACGGTCTGGGAATGTGACTTTAAAGTTTTGGCTGAAGTTAAATCTTGGTAGACAGTTGTCCGTGATGGTTATTCCAAGTATTTCATCTCTGTTTAATTCCAAGGTAATGTCAGGATGGACTAGTTTAGAGTTAGCATCATCTTCAGATATAAGCATAAATGCGTTAATCATGGCATCTTTCCATATCTGAAGATGGAGCGGTGGAAGGTTAAGGATAACTTCTAGCGCTCTAGTAGGAGTTATTCTCACCCGTAATACACACACAAGCTTGTCTTTGGAGTTTGTTAAGCCTGTCTTGCGTGGACCTTTGTTTGGTTTTTTGCCACCATACGGGTGCTGCATAGGTGACAATTGGTCTAGTTATAGCTGTATAGAGCCATAGCGACATTTTTGGGTTCATTCCCCACCTCTTACCAATGAGCCTTTTTCTGGTCCATAAGGAGATACTTCATGAGATGAGAGTACCAATTGAGTTTATCGATTAGGGTGAGGCCCAGGTACTTCACGTTTGAGAACTCTATTGCTTCGCCGAACAGAGTGGGTTTTCGCAGTTTGCTTAGATATCTTCTCTTTGTGAAAGCAACTATGGCGCTTCTTTTGGGGTTGACATTTAGTCCATTTTTCCTTTAAGGTAGTGGTTGCCGTGGCTCAGTGGTTAGTTCCTTAGACTCCTGAGCTAGCGGCGTGGGTTTAAGCCCCAGCAATGTCCACCGAACATTTTTCGCGGCACCACCTCTCGTCGGGGAATGACAAACCTCCGAGAGCACAATTCGTCATGAGAAAGCTTCTCGATTCGCCGTTCGGAGTTGGAAATAAGTTGTAGGTCCCTTCCATTCGTGCGAAATATGTAACACGCAACATGATTGAATGGTTGTGAGAAGTTAGGCCTTAGCTCATTCCGAGCTGTCGCGCCAGCTATTTATTTATTTTTTTTTTTTTTTAAGGTCACAGCAATAAGATATAATAATTATGGGCTTATTTTTGATGAAGAGCAGATCCCGTCCTTGCAAGTTCATCAACGTTCTCATTCCCTAGTATGCCACTGTGATCATGGACCAAGTAAGGTTTAACGTTTTGCTATACTCTCAGAACCCACTCTTCCCGACAACATTTCACAAGCTTTACTTTGTATATTAATAACAAATTTAAGTCTATCATAAGAAAAAGAGTACTATAAGCGAAAGCTCTCAGCATATAGTGCGTGAACGCTTCATACCTTTCGTCTACAACCTGATTAGGTCCCATCCACAACCCAGGAAAATCCACAACCGACCACATTTTTTTATACTTCGGCACCCAAGTATAGTAGATCTTTAACGAAATGTTAAATGTTAGAATAAAAGAATAGAGAAATTTAAAAAACCTCTTTTAATATCCTGAACACACAAAGCCTATAAACCTCTCGTTTATTCAAACGCAAACACGTTACAAAATTAATTTCTAATAATCACAGTTTGCTATAAAGTTTCGCCGTATCTAGAGGACTTAAATGACCATCAAAAGAATCAAAATTAAGAACGACCCTGTTTTCATTTAATGCTGTGTAAATTGTGCGATGACATTTCTTTGCCTTTGCGCAATTTTCATCTACGGTTTCGTCCAATTGTATCACGTCTACGCACTCGTTAGGATTATCAGGATAATCGTCATCGCCTAAAAAGGAAAATAAACATGTAATTTCCAATACTAAATACATACTTTAAAATCCATTTTAGCTACCTGGAAGTAGTCCTAATATACCGTCATTACATTTACGTTGTACAGGAAGAAACAGAGTTGATCCCTTTAAACTTCTTTCAACTGCGAACTTTGTAACTTTCTCCAAATCTGATAAATTAGCCAAACGAGAGAGTTCATAACATTGTGGTGGTGGTAGCCATACTTCTCCGTTACGATAAGCGTGAAAATATTCGATTGGATTCATCCACTTTAAATATAAGATGAAAGTTTATTAAGTTTTGTGTTAATTGAAATAAATAATTGTTTACCAAAGCTTTGGCCACTTCAGTTTCGTCACATAAAAGGTTTGGCTGTTCATTCAGTGCAACCAAATAAAATGCTGTCTCAAACCTACAAGATAAAAAGAGAAAAAAAAAAAACAAATTAAGGAATTGAATTGAATTGAATTGAAATGTGGATGATAAACCATAATTTAATACAAGGCGGTAGCCAGAGGCGATAGCTGGAGTTTGCTGGGAGACCAAACCGGCTTCCTCTTCTTCGATTCCGATACGTTGCTTCCAGTTTTCTAAATACAAATTTTTGGAATCCGATTTTGTCAAGAAAGCGTTTCTCGAAGTTGGCAGTAAAAATTGTAGGTTTATTCGTGCTGCAACTGGCGTTGTTGTAAGGCTAACATTTTATTATCTGAATGCAGATGAGGAGTTTAAAATTTAGATAAATAAAAAGAAATAGCTGGCGCGATAGCTCGGGATGAGCCAAATCCTAGCCTCTCGCAACCATTCATGTTGTGCGTGTTACATATTTAACACGAATGGAAGGGATCTACAAATTATTGCCTACTCCGAACGGCGAATTGAGAAGCTCTTTCACGACAAATTATACTCCCGGAGGCTTGTCATTCCCCGACGAGAAATGGTGCCGCGAAAAATGTTCGCTGAGACTTGAACGCACTAACCACTAAGCCACGGCGACCACCCCACGCCTATTCCATATTAAATGCTATTCTATTCGTCAGACGAATGCTGAAAACCCTTAACTGGAAGAGCGTAAGACGAAGCTTCAAATTGAATACCTAAATTGCTGCTTACAAAATAACAAATGTTCATGCGCCAGAACTGCAACCCTCCTAGTTGCGCAAAGTGGAGCACTTCCGAACTAGCTCCCTATGCACAACATTATTATTATTATTTAATAAAGGACTTGCACTCTGAGTTTTAAGCCAAATGGCTTAAAAATGTACAATCAAAATCGCTTACAACGATATCGGTTACAACGACCAAATGTTTAAATCCCAGCTGAGCTCCATTAACTAACCTTGATAGCGATCATTCGCTTATAACGACCAAATTCATCGGTCTCTTGAAGGTCGTTATAACCGATTTGGCTGTATTTTGTATTTATTTATTGGACGATGTTGTATTTAAGAAATTAAACGTGCAAGTACTTATGTTGTGACTATCAGGTACTTTCTGATTTGTGCCATGAACAATTTACTGAGTTTTTTGCTGAATATTATGCGCCTTTCCTTATGAACTGGCCATTTGATTATCATTACTATTTTATTTATAAGCCGCCGTGAATTTTTCAAACAGCTTACTCTTTAAACTATGTGTATGTCAAGACCTTTGCCCTAAACTAAATATTAAATTAGAAAGCAGCTTCCAATCTACCTTCAAAAAAATATTTACCTAAAACCAATTTATATTCGTACTCTTTAATTACGCTCATTCAAAACAAAATACCTTTTGGTAAATGATGCCGGTGTTAGCCATGCAGACCATTCATATAAACTCCATAAGTCTGGTACAACGTTCAGCTCTTCGCACATGATTAGAAAATTCGCCGGATCGTTATGCACCTTACTTTGCCAATGTTTTCTGTCGAAATTTTCTGTAAATGAACCGTATCCATCGTTGCAATCTAAGTTATTCTTTCTTCGGCACAACAACAAGCCAACTTCTTCAAATGTTTCCCTTAAAGCCGTAATTCGTAAGGCAATTTCTCTAAAAGTAATCGTAAAGACACATTTTTTATGAATATCAAGTAAATCTCATTACGGTCTAAAGTATAATAACTATGTAGCATATACAAAAATACACATACATATGTATGTACATACTTTGATTTCCATTCTAGATGATTAGGCTTTTTAAAGTTATAGCCACACAAATATACATACGTACATACATAGATATATAAATCTTAACGTGTTTCTTTGGATTTCTAAGTTCAAGTTTGGAATTTTATGTAACAATTTTTTAATAACTTACTTTTTAATGCAATTTGGACCAGACTTCGTAAACATATATGGTCGCGCACCATGGACCAGAGTTAAATCTTTCAGATATTTGTCTTCAACTCCGAATTTTTTAAAATACTTCAGCCAAAGTATAGACTCGTCTAGCGATTCCTTTGCGCCTCCAGGGAAGACAGCGTGATTGGCAAAAAACGATGTCTTCTCCGAACGATTAAACATAAGCACCTTCAAATATGCATACAACATACATTAGCAATTAAAAGCTTTGGAAAAAATATCTTCACAAAAGTTTTACATTGTAGTTGAATTTTTTATTGATACCCTTGTCTTTTGCAAGTACAATAAGACTTGCAGATTCCCTCCACAAATTCGCTTTTGCTCTCATTTTAATCGAAAATAATTTAAAGTAATTTAAACTCTGTAGACGATTCCTTCCATCTTTCTATTATTTTTCTTTAAATGAAGTGTCAAAATTGTCAGCTGTTTCATACGTCATTGAAGGGACCTGTTTGCTTACTAAAACACTTATTCGACACTGGGCGGAGCAGTTGATTTATTTTTATTCTTAACCCGAATAACATTTCGTTGTGGACCTGATAAAAAAAAAAAAAAATTACTGCTATACTCGGAAGTGCATGGTGGAAAATACGGGGTGTACCGTGCAATTTGGGAAGACCGTCTCGGATCTATTTGAAGCATGCACCAGATATCGGCAACGCGCTTCTTGCGATTTTATCATATTTTCAAAATTTTCCCATGGCTGTTTAGCTGTACAACGTGATTTTAAACTTCTTACTGCTGACATCGTGCATAGTAGCATGGTTTTTGACGAACCTCATCACTACCATCTCTTCTTCTTTCGAAAATTGAATTTTTTGTGTTTTTCCATATTCGTTCTCTCCAACGAAATTTTTTTTTAAATTAATTGAAATGTCACAGAAAGTGTCAAAATATCGCAACGAGAAATATTCCGTTGCGTGAAAAGAATGGCCCGGTCCATTATTTTTCTCTTTGCGAGAAGGAATAGAACTAGTATAAAAATTCAATGAAAATGTAATTCAAGAAATCTCTAAAAAGAAAAATTCCACATAAAAAACTGCAAGCCGTTTGCCTCTACTGTATCATTTGGTTTTGACAAGTAGGATAAGCGGTCAAATTTCAAAGCATTTGATCTTTGAAATGTTTAAATTGTGCACACATATCGGAAAAGTTCGTTTATATGCAACCCAAGTAAAGAAAGAAATGAAGTATCTCAATGTAGCTGAAAAAAATGATGCTGCGAAAACTATTGCCGGGCTTCTTTCAAATGGCACAGCCCGAAGAGTATGTATTTCTACGAATTCTTGTGGTATTTCGACTTAAAATCTATATTTTCAGAGAGAAGGCCTTTCCGTTTATAATAAAATATATGAATTCGAATCAACAGTCCATGGCAGGAAGTCCAAAATGACAATGACATCAGTTTCTGGACATTTGCTGCATTTAGAATTCCTACTATCCTACAGAAATTGGAAAAATTGTGATCCGTTGCAGTTGTTTGATGCAACTGTGCGTAAACAGTGCGTTGATGACTATTTACCAATAAAAAAAACATTGGAAAGAGAAATCAAGTCTTGTCAGGGTTTAATAATCTGGACAGATTGCGATCGAGAAGGAGAGGGCATAGCCTTTGAAATAATCGAGGTTTGCAAAGCGGTCCAACCCAATATAACTGTGCACAGAGCGAAATTCTCAGAGATTACTTCCGCAGCAGTACGAAGAGCATTGGGAAACTTAGTGCAACCAGATAAGCTTCAAAGTGATGCCGTTGACGTACGCACGGAATTGGATCTAAGAACTGGAGCCGCAATTACACGCTTACAGACAATGCGACTGCAACGTTTATTTCCTGAAAAAATTGCCGACAAGTTGATATCGTACGGGAGCTGCCAGATACCTACACTTGGCTTTGTAGCGGAGAGGTATAAAGAGGTAGAAGCTTTCGTCTCTGAACCTTTTTGGAAGCTCAAAGGTATTTAATACGTAAATGAAAAAAAATTTCGTCTCGAAATCATATTTATATATCCTTAGTTACACATACTATTGACGATTTAACAGTCGACTTCAATTGGGCCAGAAACCGTCTGTTCGATAAGGAAGCGTGCGAAGATTATTTAATGCTCTGCTTAGCTGATCCAAAAGCAAAGGTAATAGCTGTAACTACTAAACCGAAGAACAAATGGCGTCCAACTCCTATGGATACAGTTGAAATGGAAAAGCTCGGGTCAAGGAAATTAAAATTGTCAGCAAAGGAAACGATGACTATTGCAGAAAAGTTATATTCTCAGGGTATAATTAGCTACCCAAGAACCGAAACAAATATGTTCTCAAAAGAAATCGATTTGAAGTAAATACGAATAGTTAGGCCCACCGCACAGTTCTAACATTATTATTTTTTCATTGCTTTGCAGAAATATAGTAGAACAACAGTTACCACACTCGGTCTGGGGAGACTTTGCGCAAAGGGTCATTGAATGGGGACCAAATCCAAGAAATGGAACCAAATCAGATCAAGCCCATCCTCCGATACACCCAACAAAACTGATGACAAGTATAATTTGAAATAGAAAGTAAGAATTTAAGCAAACACTTGATGACAGGCATTTCTTTTCCGCAGGCTTAACAGGAAATGAAGCTCGAGTTTATGAACTTATTGTGCGACATTTTCTTGCATGTGTTAGCAAGGATGCAACAGGTTCAGAGACTGTAGTTAATATCGACATAGCTGGTGAAAAATTTACAGCTACGGGCCTTTGTATTTATGAGCGAAACTATTTAGATGTGTACATCTATGAAAAATGGAATGCGAAGCAAATTCATAAATATGAAATTGGTAAGCTTTGTATGTTTTCTTGTTGTGTCACGTGTTTGGAATAAATTCACTATAAGATCGGTTTGTTAACTAAAAGTCCTCCACAATCTTTTATACATTTTGTTAATTTTCAAATTTGACCTGAAGCACGAAAGCAATAAAACTCTGAAAGTTGAAAAAGTAGAAACTACTACCTCCGCCGATAAGGAGCAGAAATTTACATCAGCTAAAAGAGTAAGCGAAATTGGGGGGAAATGAGAACGAGGTAGAGAGCCCGTTTAAACGTGTGAAGCTGGTTTTACAGTGTGCATTCAGCTATTAGTTCCCGCCGAGGCTCAGTGGCTAGTGCGTTGGACTGCTGTGTGAGCTGCTTTGGACCGAGACGTAGCAATATGTAACGACCATTTTTCGAGGCACCATCACTTATTGAGGAATGACAAAGTTTCGGAATTGGCAATAAATTTGTAAGTCCCTTCATGCATAACATTAGTGATTGCTAGAAGCTAGGCCTTGCCTCACCCCGGGCTTTATTTACAGATAGAACTTTTAGTGTTTGTAACAATGTTTTGTCCCCTCAAAGACCTTATAATGTTAAGGTTTAGTTGTTCTGCCCTGACAAAACGTTTACTTCAACACTTCCATCATTTGTTCTCTATAGGTATGTTGCAGAATATGGACGCATAAAAAATTGTTGACTTGAGTTTGCCTTATTTGAAACTCACTACTATCTCTTTTCTTTGAAGCAACATACAAATAAAGCCTAATTAGAAATGACTAGCTGAGTTTTAAAAAATAAAATCAAAAAAATAAATAATTCCGAGAGGACCTTGGAACTTGGTTTCTCGCAACCACACGCGTCGTGCATGTTATACTCTTCAAACGTTTTGATTGTCTACTAAGGAAGGCGGATGAGGAAGCTTCTCCTGAGAAATGAGCGTCTGTCGTTGCCTGGCGAAAGATAATAAAATAACTTTATTTACATTTGAACCCTTAAACGCTTTCATAGCAGTCCAACACTAACCACTGAGCCACGGCGACTACTAATAGCTGAATGGACACTGTAAAACTAAACGTTACACGTTTCAATGAGCTCATAACCATAACTGCACTCTACTAACGAGCTGACAGCATGCTCGCGTTTATTTTATCGTGTTTAGCGACTGTCGAATGATCAATAAATGTCCAATCAAATACCTTCGCTCAACACCATCCGTAAGGTTTTCTTTAAGATTTGCCACCGTGCAATTTACCGGACCGCAAGTCAAACTGAAAAGTTCCAATCTATGCGACGCCAAAGGGCTTAAGGCGTTAGTACCGATATTTTACGTGATTTTGAGTGAAAATATGCCTCTGTGTTTCTTGGTCGAGTTTTCTATTCGAGCATGATCTCGTTCATTCATACTTGTTTGATGTTTGGATGCCTTCTCGTTTCTAATAAATATTTAAATACATCCGATTCGATATCATCGAGACTGACGGCTTTATTGTCCTTTAGATACGGTAACCTCTTTCAAACTCAGATGTAATCTTGTTGACCTTTTTTACCATAAAAATTCTCTCTGTTTGTAGTCCATTTAGCAACGTTCTGAGATTTGCTATTCCCTACAAGTCGGCTGTGTTCCGAATAGAGCTTTCGATACCCAGATACCCGTATTTTGGATTTTTTGTGCCCGCGTCATTTCTTATGTTTCTCGTATATCAAGGTACATAGGTAGGTAGGTAGAGGTGATGGTTCAATAGAAACCCAATTAGCACTAAGATGTGCCTTTTTGTTACCAGAAATTCGCGTGACCTGATTCATTGTGTGTGTTGTTGACGGGAAATGAAACAGCCAGGAGTGCCTTGCCTTCTCTCCTTACCGCTAAAAGTGTACTTTACCAACTTTTATATTAAATTAAAGTATTTGTGGCCCTTTGGTACCCGATACCTGGCATTGCCGACTATCCGCGAACTTGGGTATTACCCGCATTGGCTGGGTACCCGGGTAATTGTTGAGATGGGTATTACCCGGGTAAAATCAAGAGCACTAGTTCCGAGATTGAAACCATCATGCGGTTGTTCGCTTTCTTATAAAACTTCTAGATCTTATCGCACATTCTTCCTTTTTATGCGAGATATTCTTTTTCCTTTGACCCAATACTTTTTCACCGCCGCCGCACTTGCCTTGCTCTACAGCGCGTGTCAGTATGCCGCTTCTAGCACCATTTACCGTTGTTATCGTTATTCCAATGAGCTTCTTGCTCCCGTAGATAGTAGTGTTGTTTTGACTATTTGCTTTATTATGGCGCTACACTGGATCCGCAGATTGTTGACGTTTATGTGAGGTGGTAACATAGGTAGTGGATCATTTCTACTTTCGTATTTCCTTGAAGGGATTATGTATTTGTTTAGTAAATATGTATTTTCGTAAATATAATTTGTATAATTCAAACAGGTCAAATTTTTGATCCAACTGAAATTTTAATGCAAGAAGGTGCCACAACTGCGCCGCCCTTACTTACTGAAGCCGACTTAATTACCTTGATGGAGAAACATGGCATCGGCACAGATGCTACTCATGCTGAACATATAAATACCATCAAAGAGAGAGGTTCGCATATTAAAGACTCTCAAATAACTATGTTAACGCTATTTTGTAACTAGGTTACATTGGTGAAGTAGACCGAGGTTGTCTTGTCCCTGGTGTTATCGGTATGGGCCTTTATGAGGGATACGAGGCAATGGAGCTAGTGCTTGCCAAACCTGTGCTACGAGCAGAATTCGAAGTTGACCTGAAAAAAATCTGCCTTGGCCAAAAAGATCCAAAAGCAGTGCTCAGAGAACAAATACAAAAGTATAAAGAAGCATACAGAGTAATAATAGATAAAATAGCTGCGATGGACGAGAAAATGTCACAGAGGTATGTATATGCAATAAATTATTATCATTTTGCAATTTTGCAAAATTTTCTATTTTCTTAGAATTAATGAGACTCCACGAGCCAGCGCTGCAAATGAGCAATCAAACACAAACGAAAATCAAATACAAGAATTGTTCAAATGTCCAAAATGCCTAACATCTCCAATGGCTCTAAGAAAAAAGAAGGACTCATCTGCTTATTACATTAGCTGCCTGAATTTTCCAGATTGTAAAAATGCGGTTTGGCTTCCGGACGAGCTGAAAGAAGTCACCTCAACTCAAGAAAATTGCCCCCGATGTGGAGCAGCTTCAAAGTTATTAAAATTCAAATTAAATCAAGCTTACTATCGCAGTTTGTTTGACGTGCCTGACGGGTGGTATAGCACTTGCTTACGCTGCGATAGTAAGTTTCGTGAGACGTTCAATATAAACGTTGATCTGGTTAAACGAGTCGGAGCAATTGTAGGTGATAGTAGATCGAATGCGAATCGAAGAGCGAATCCTAATGTACAAAATCAGGGCCAAGGCGGAGGGGCCCGAAACGTAGACATAATACCAAGCAATGATGCCTCAAGCGTTGGTTCGAGCGTATCTGGAACTAGTTCTGCGACGAGAAACCGCAATCGAGGAGGTACAGAAAATGGTGTGGCCAAGCAACCGATGCCCCGTAAAAAGACAACAAAAAAGGCTTCTAAGACGGGAGACAGCACAACGCAACAACCAAGTATACGAACATTTACAACTAACTCTCGTGAATCAGGGCTTAGAGAATCTTCTCAAAATATGGACGATTTTTTCGACAACAACGATGGATTTGATGATCTATTGGTGAATGCAGATCTCGACGCAATAACTCATGAACAATCATCGTCTACAAGGGCATCAAACAATCTGAGCGATGACTTGGGTTCGTTGCTTATGAATGACGATTTTGAAGACTATAGTTGGGGTACTGGTGGTAGAAGTAGTATTGCAACGCAGCCTTCAGTATCAAAACGAACCCGCTCAGAACCAGAACAGACCTATCAGTGGGGTACGCAAAGTGAAGGCGGTAATGAATGGGGATCGTCAAATTCCAGACAACATGCGGCTCAAGAGGTAGGACAGCCATATCAATGGGGTTCGTCTGGAATGCAAGACAACAGCAATCCAACGAATTCGTTTAGAATTGCAGACGAAACTCGGCAATGGAGTTCGCAGCCTCTTTCCCAACACTCTACCAACACAACTGTGAAATGTACTGGATGTCATCAACTGGCAAAAGAGTGAGTTATTTCAATCAATATGACAATAATTTTACTAATATTTTCGACTTTTACAGACTGACAGTAAGAAAGGAAGGACCGAACAAGGGAAGACCTTTCTATGCCTGTCCAAAACCAAATGGGTGTAAATTCTTCCAATGGGCAGATGAAAATTTAGCACCTGAAAATGCCACATCACAACCTAAACCTTCAAGTAGTAGAACAGTTAATGCAAGACCAGGCGACAGCTATGTTAGGAAATGTAACTGTAAAATGCCAGCAAGCAGGTATATTTATATGATAACAAACTAGATTAATAATTTAATTTATAATTCGTCTTTAAGTCTTATCGTTCGAAAAGATGGACCGAACCAAGGTCGAACGTTTTATGCGTGCTCCAATCGCAATAAATCCTGTGGATTCTTCAAGTGGGGCGATGACGATGAGGGGGAAAATGAATATGAGTGTAAATTTACATTTTTTTGTATTTAAACTTCTACATTTCACCAGGAATTTATTTCAGCTTCTTCTTGGGGAACGCGCAATGCGACAAATGCAAGATCCGCACCAACAAATAGTAAGGCTTTCATTGCAGTTAATAACTTCGATGTATATTAAATATTTACACATCTTAGGGCCAAGCACGAGTGGAGGAACAGGTGCAGGCTCCCAGAATGAGACAAAGAGGAGAAAATGTGGAATTTGTCGCCAGGAAGGACATACGAGATCAAAATGTCCACGAAAGGCAGAGTTTGAAATCTAATTGGGTTACATATATAGCTTGTAACAAATGTATGTTTAACGTTAATAAAATAGGTTAAAACAACCTTTGTTTTGTAAATTAAATACCCCGTAGTTTGAATCCGTAATAATTCGCCCAAATTAATAAGCTTCATTGAGAGTATCACGGTGGTCGCCATGGCTCAGTGGTTAGTACGTTGGACTGCTGTGCGAGTGGCGTAGGTTCAATGCCTAACCATGTCCACCGAGAATTTTTCGCTATACCACTTGTCGTCAGGGAATGACAAACCTCCGAGAGTATAATTTTTCATGAAAGAGCTTCTCAATTCGTCGTTCAGAGTCGGCAATCAAATGAAGGTCCCTTCCATTCGTGCGTAAAATGTAGCACAATATGAATGGTTGCGAGAAGCTAGGGGTTGGCTCATCCCGAGCTGTAGCGCCAGCAATTTATTTACATATTTACCGCGGTCAACCGGACATTTATGGTCCAGGCAGTTACAGTCGAACGCGACCCCGAAACTTGTTGGTTTGTTTTGTTAAAACTTGCATCACTAAAAATATAAAAAAATATTTGCTTTGAATTGTTGGTATCTTCAAAGTAAGAATTATAGGCGTTTGGTCACCCTTGATATACACTGTACGGATAAATACCTTGTCGCTTTAACCTTCGCATTCATGCAAACATTTTTTTACCTAAACACAGTATCTAGCCGAGTAGATAAAAAATTTCATACATTTTTCATTGCAGAAATTGTTTGCATCCAATAATTTTTGTACTTGACTTAATTACTTAAGGTGGCGCTACAGTCTGGGGTGTGGGGTGTCTTCCTCTGTTGCGTCGTTCCTTCGGGTGTGAATTCGAAGATTTTCCGGGCCGGGTTTATGTACCTATCAGAGATTATGGTCGCACATGTGCGCACAGTTGAACATTTTTGCTATTATTCGAACGTACTCATTCGCTTTTTTTTATGACTCGCAATTCACAGTTTTTTTTCGAATTAGGTTGACTTATGAAGAAAAGCAGGACTATTTTCGGAATATGTTGGCTGACGATTCTGATTTGGATGAAGTCGGGGCTGACCCAAATGAAAGAACTGGTAGCGATGAAGAATATTTTCCTGATCAGGAAGATGCGAATTCGAATTGCTGAAATAGGTGCTCAACCCAGAACTAAATAGTGATTGTGAATCTGATGACGAGAGTGATCATGGTGATTAAGCGGCCACCTCTAATGAAACGTTTTTCACCAGCAAAGAAAAAGTGGTATGAGCAAAATACTGCTTTCGCCCGTCATGGGGCCAATAATATAATTCGAGAATCATCGTCAATGGGGCCTAACCCAATCACCAAAAATTTATCGCCAGTATATACATTTTTTTGTATTATGAGTCCATCCGTTAGCGACCAAATTCGTAGGTTTTCCAACAAAAAAGCCAAAGATTTTTGTTATAAATAGAACTCCGATTAGTGATAAAGAGTTGATAGCTTGAATTGGAATTTTGGTTGTGATGGGTTCCCAGAAATCCAACCAACAAAAAGTTAGGGAGCTTTGGAAACAAAATTCTATTCCTCTATATCGTGCAACCATGTCTGTCAACAAATTCCATGAAATTTTACGATTTATTGGTTTTCACAACCAATTCACAAGAGCCATTCGCCAGCCTTGAGAAAAGGCAGCACCGATAGGGGATGTTCTCGGGATGATCAATTTGAATCTGAGAGTTCATTTCAGGCCTTATGAGACCATTACTGTGGAGGAGCAGTTGTTTGGATATAGAGGCCGCACTAAGTTCACTCAATATATGCCTTCAAAATCAGCCAAATATGGTATAAAGATCTGGTGGGCTTACGATGCCTCAAGGAATGGCCAAATTTAAACCGGAAAAAACTCGGATAAAAACTCGTAAATGAAAATCGAAATATCTACCCGGGTAGATATTATGAAAGCAAAGGTTAAGTAATCACCCAAGAAACGTTTTTTTTTTTGAGCATGAAACCTTCCGTCTTCGGCCGTAGTAAACACTTTGTTACTACTATGCTAGGCCGAGCCCAGTAGATTCGCGACTATTTGTATTTTTTTAATGTGGAGATTCTTTGATTACCAAATTTAATTGGTGGAACTCGCCGATTGATCTGCGGAGATCTGCCAAACCCGATTTGCACAGTTTTAAAGCCCCAGCCCTCATCAGATCCTTGCGAAGATATCGTTTATGTTGCGCTTATGTATACATAGGCAAATTGACTTTATTAAAGCTATAATTATGTCAGCACATAGACTATAAAGAGATATGTTCTAAACATCCTGTATAAATTTTATGCTGATTGGATCAACAGTAATTTTGTAATCATATCAACCAGTTGAGAAACGAAAGTTTTGAGAAAAATTCGTTTAAAGTTTTCCTATCATTACGTTCACTACTTCTTCTAGAGTAGAGTAGTTTTGATCTATATTGCAATGGTTTAACGTCTCCAAGTTCCAATACATATTTAAAAGGTATTAAGGAAAACAACACAAAAAAATCTAATCTTTGACCACCCCTTAACCATTTTTAATTTCAATTGTAACCTAACATTCACCAATTTATTTTGACAAAAAACTTTTTCAGTTCCATGAATGCTGATCTCTCTTGACCTGATTTCGGTCCGGATCAACCATAGGTCCAACCAACTTACAGTGTTGGACTCTTACGACTATTTCGCCGTGCGAACCTTAAGCCTTTCCTTTTTTATATCAAAAAGTCTACGTTCTAAACATTCAATACTTTCAACTCGAGAACCGCCCGCTGACCTGACCAATCACCGTGGGGTCAAAAAAAATAACTCTTCGATCGCCCAGCCTACCTCCTCCACTCCTCGATACCGCTATAGCAAGTCCCACGCACGTTAGGAATTCAGCAGCCTGTACCAGCTCCATTGACTGCCATTGACCCCACGGCCAGAACGCCCATCACCAGCATTATTTTTCTCCAACGCCTTATGGCGATCTATCGCCACTGCAACGAAACATGGAATTGAGACGATCATGCGGAACAATGAGTAATAACGATGAACATTCAATTGAAACACTAACGCTGGTGTCGATAATCGGTCCTATCAGCTCTGCTTCTATTTCTCCCACAAAAGTAGATCCAATACTGTAAAGTGTTGGAGTTTTGCACTCGTTGTGGGCTTATTTTAAAAAATCATAACTAATTTAACATTCTTTAAACTTAAGTCGTTTATTTCTGTTTTAAGTAAGGTTTTCTAAATAAACAAATTATTTGCAGTGGGAAAAAGTTTTTTTTTTTGGGAATACACATTTTCTTCTTATCGTATATTATTGTTGCATCATTTATATTTATTTGATCAAATGCCATAGAGCTAAACAAAACAATTTGGATACTAGCAACAAGTAGACAAAAAATGACTTAAATTAAGTAATTAGTATTTATACAGTCACAAATTGCAAAATCATTTAAATTAATACACAATTTAATAGCTATATATAAAATTGTGTTGAGTACAATAAATAATAATAATATTGTGAGATTTAAAAAACTATCGAAATTAATCAATCGATTTTAACGGCACCGTATATTTTTCGTATAAAACTGTAAGCGGCGAAGAAGCCGATTGTGCCAGTTAGCAACCAAAATGTAATTACCATGAGACCTGAAATGCACAATTTAAAGTAAAGGAGGATTATAAGAATCAATTGAAAAACTCACCCGTATAACCCAGATATAACAAAGTGGGTATAAATTCAGTTATTTCTAATTTTGTAAAGAAATAAAATATACTATAGAAAAGAACATAAGCTGCTGAACCACCAGATACGATAAAACTCCGCCACCACCATCGGTAGTCCTGAGGAGGAAATAAAAAATATTAAAATTACCGCAAGTCATTGGTTTTTGGCAATTACCTCTCCACAGAGTTGGAAGTATGTCATAACAATTGATATTTGTCCACAGCTAACCACTAAAATGCAAAATACCAAAAATAGAAATCCAAACAGGTAATAGAATTGATTTTGCCATATTGCCGTGAACACAAAAAACAGCTCTATGAAAACTGCTCCGAATGGCAAAATGCCGGCCATTAGAGTACTGTAATAAATTGATCATTTAATAAATGAATTTTACTCAACTAATCGAAAGTACGTACCTTAAAACAATGTTCATGTACCACTGCTGTGATGGAACTTGTCTGGGAATCATGTTTGTCCTGACAGGATGTTGATACGGCTGCTTTCTGTATCCAAAGTAATATCCCAAATAAACGAGAGGAACTGAGATGCCAAACCACAGCAGAAGCAATGATAGCATAGTGCTGAAGGGAACGGCACCACTCGACTGCTTATCCCAAATGAAGAAATTCAAAAAGAATCCCGTCCTTTTAATTGAAAATAAAATGTTAAGATTGTCAAAATAAAATTACAATATTTGCGTTATTAAATAAATTCAAGAAAAATAACTCAAATACATAATTAAAACAGTCCTATTATATATTAAACCTCGTCACAAGAAATTTGGCTTATTTGAATCTTTGACTTCCGAATTCTGCTTACCCAACCTTAGAAATCCAAGAAGTCCAGTGCTATTGTAATGTTCTTTTACATACTACCCAACATAAAAGCTCTATTTTCAAATTATAAATACGAACACAAAATTTTAACGGATTAGCTTGTCTTTAAACTGGTCTATAGTGTCGGAGTGATGTAACATATAATAATGGTGCTAATTTGCACCAATTTTAGCAATAAAAAAAAATGGCTGAACAATTCGGGGAAATTTATTCATGATATCTATTATTCCGACGGAAATTTTGGTTCCCTTTGGACAATTTTGTACGACTTATCGGAGCTAAGCTATCGGTCTTTAATTCAGTGTTTGTTCCTGCCCTAACCTATGGTCATGCGGTTTGGGTAATGACCGAAAGAATTAGATCGCGGATACAACCTGTGTTGCTGGGGTACCTCGTCGAGATCGAGTTAGGAACACCAAAATACGCCGGCATTCAATGTCAAGCAGCTACTTCTTTGATTTCAAATATTTCGATGGTCTGAGCACGTTCAACGCATACCCCCAACTCGGCTTCCAAGACGTACCATGGAATCTATCTAAGATGAGCAGATTCGCTGAATGTTCACTCACGTTCATTCGCGTAAATCTCTTTTCCCTGACAACGATTCCTGTGTCAACGTTAGCAATTACCTAAAATATTTTGCACTAATCTTCTTGATGATTAGACTGATTTGAGCTGGACACTCGCACATATCTAATAGTCCTCTACTTACACTGCCGGCCATAAGTTAGGAATTACTATATACATTTTACGTTGGTCGTATTTTCTCTCTATTTTTTTTTAGCATTGTGTTAGGTTAGGTAGATGGGCGGGCGAGAGGAGAATGAACCCTCTACATCACACTTAGGTCAGTAGAGACGCATTGTAATGCCCATTTGAGGGGAAGGTGCAATTTGCTTATGGAACAGTCTCCTATTGCCCCAGGACTTCGAACCACCTTGAAGTCTTAATTAGCCCACAGATGTCCTTGATAGGTACGCCACTTATTTCTTCGGTATCCTGGAAAGTGTCTTCCAAAGGATTTTTGGAAGAGACGGCAGAGGCCTGGGCAGTGGCACGGAAAATAGGTTGTGTCCTCAATAACTTCCTCATATTCGCAGCTCTCCGCAAAAGTCAATCTCACTTCACCTTAATCAAATCAATCTAATTTAATTCGACTTAATTACGGGTACAGAAATATATATCATATAATTCTTAAAGCAGTTTCACAGTCAAGATAGTTGACATCAACAGAATCTTCTTCAAATTGAAATTACTTGAAATTACTATGTGATTCCAATCTTATGGCTGGCAGAGTAAACACAGCCTGCATCAGTATCATTTTCTAGAAAACCTTTTTTATGGACACGCTACTAAACATATATAAGTTCCTTACCTTCCTACATTTTTTCCAGAGATCTTTCTCTTAAATACGATTGTGTACGTTTTGTAATATCTTACCCAAAAACAATTCCAGGATATAATGTGGCGGTAAGAAATGCTGATCTTTTCCACTCGCGCCCCTTCATCGTCTTGTAAAGTCTGGCCGAAAAATAACCAGCTATTGTACCCATAAACACGTACATGAATATTCCTGATGTCATAAGGGCTCCACGCGATGATGGCGAAAGCATTCCCAACATAGCAAAAACTAAAATAAATAATTTAAATTAAAACATGCAAAATCTCAAAATTGTACGCTAATAAGAGATTACGCTAGTAAAAGTAGAGAGAGATGCTTAAGAGACAAAAAATTATTCACAAAATGGAGTAAAACAAAAAAATCATTTGACTAAATTACGCAAATATAACCCATTATGGTCGTCGTGGCTGAGTAAGCGGCTTGAGTTCAAGCCCCAGCCATGTCCACCGAAAATTTTTCGCGGCACCACCTCTCGCCGGGGAATGACAAGTCTCCGGGAGTATAATCTGCCAGGAAAGAGCTTTTCACTGTATTCCATTTTTTAATAACTTATTGGTAGTCTATTTTGTTGTGCCAACATGATTGAACTAAGAAATCTAGCAAAACTGAGAATACAGGATTCAAAATAACAAAAGCGTAATTTGTTTGCCATCGTCAGAACTATAATTGAGAGGTTTTAAACTAGTACTTTTGTTGTTTGCAGTAAGAAGATATATGTTTTGTTAAAGTAGTTTATTACAAATTACTTACAGATAGTTATAAGTGCCATAAAGAAGATTTGGATTCCACTACCAATAACGGCAGAAAAAAATCGTGTGTTTCGTGGTGGACGGAATACATCGCCGTGTACAAGTTTCCAGCCTGTTTCTTCTAGAGTATCCTCAATATTATCATCTGTATTGTATCGAGCAATATCACGTCGTAATGTGCGTATCATAATCATCGTCAGTATACCTAAAAACATATTAAAATGCAATGAAATTACACTTATCTTCCATTTAAATATTTCTTTCATATTACCAGAGAGGAAGAATACTACGACTAAAGAGTTTATAATACTAAACCAATGAATTTGAACGTCATTCATGCCCAGATAGATGTCC
The DNA here is from genome assembly GCA_917880715.2 of Matsumyia berberina. Classification (NCBI taxonomy): domain Eukaryota; kingdom Metazoa; phylum Arthropoda; class Insecta; order Diptera; family Syrphidae; genus Matsumyia; species Matsumyia berberina. The sequence continues at coordinate 96,795,867 of OU862870.1, forward strand.
CAACGTGATGCCCAACTAACTGCAGATTCTTTCCATTCCACAGAATAAGTGAAATATAATTGTGTGTTCGTGTTCGGAGATACCTAGAAAAAAAGAAAAAAAAAAAAAGAAAATAAATTACAACTTCTAAAATTATTTTTAATAAAAACTAACAGTTCACCCCGTCTTTGTATGAGTACAATTAAGTTATTTGATCATGGTTATTTTTATATGTATTATTATAGCGTTATTTTAATTAAAAATAAATAAATAAAAAAATAGCTGGAGCGACGCACAACATGAATGGTGGAAGGAAGGGGCCGGTTCTACAGAACCCAATTAGCGCTAAGATGTGCCTTATTTTTACCAAGACTTGTGTGACCTGGTTGATGATGTGTGTTGTTGAAGGTAGATAAGACAGTCAGGAGTGTCTAGATCCAGTTTGTGGAGTTTAGAAAACGGATTAGATCTCGAATCTCTTTACCCTAGATGTCGTCGAAGAATGGTTGGTTTTGTGCGGGCACTCTGGCTCTTGCTAGTGCCGGACATTTTCAGGGGAAATGGGATAAAGTTTCCCTCTCGTTTTCGTTTCCGCAGCTGCGGCAGTGGGGTTTTTATGGGGTACCAATTGGCCAATGTCTGAGTCCACCGAACATTTTTCGCGGCACCACCTCTCGTCAGGGTCTGACAAGCCCCCGTCCCTTCTATTCATGCGAAAAATTAAACGCGCACAACATGAATGGTTGCGAGAAATTTGGCCTTTGCTCATTCCGAGCTATCGCGCGAGCTATTTATTTTAATTGGCCAATGCCTTGTGATTATCGCCGTTATTCTGCGATATCTGTGTTCTGTTTAGGTCTCTTGTTTTAATCTTATTGTAGGTGGGCCATATCTTCCTTAATACGGCACAGTTGGATAACCTCTTCCATTGGGGGCTTGTTTTTTGCAGGAAGTGTGAGTGGATTTGTCCTTTAAGCGATCTTAGCAGGATGTGGACCCTTGCCGCGTATAAGCCGTGTAGACCTGAGCCCTGCCTGACCTGTTCTCCCGCATGCTGGTTTCCTTTTATGTCACTGTGCGCAGGAACCCAGAGCAATGTGACCCTGAACCGTACAACCAAGCGGTCAAGCTCGTTCGGGCACTCTTGCACCAGATTGGAAGATATGGTAGCCGAGTGACTAACTTCGATAACAGCTTGGCTATCTACGAGGATAGCAATATTCTTTTTGTACCTTGTGTCACGCCCAAGTCGCTTGCAAGTCTCTCTTATAGCCAGTAGTTCCGCTTGGAACACGCTGGCAAACTCCGGCAGGCGGTATGATCTTTATATTTTCAGTGATTCCGCGTAGACACCGGCCCCCACACCGCAGTTCATCTTTGATCCGTCGGTGTAGATGACCGTGTCGAAGTCCTTCACCACTTGCTATTTCTTCCACTGTACTCTGGTGGCGACTCCCACGTGGAAATTTTTCCTCAAATATAGTTTGGGGGGTGATGTAGTCGGTTAGAAACGTGAACATGCCGTTTGATAACGAATCCAGGATGTTGCTGTGGCCGTAGGGCCGTGCAGTCCAGCACCTAGACTCTTTGAGTTTGACTGCGCTGCATAGTGCGGAATTTTTTTTTTCTCTTGAATAAGTCGAGACCCAGAAGATGCAGGAGCACAATGCGCCCGTAGTGCTTTTACTCGCTGTACCTTACAGCCCTTTGAGTTTCATAAGGTTTTAGCCTTTGCTTAACGTGGCTCGCCATACCAGTGACCTGTAGGTGAAAGTTTTGATACACTACGGCTGTGTTCATCCACAAGGCTACTCATGGCTTCCTTAATCTGTATTCAATGTTTGGCTTCCACTTAAGTTTTGGGTCAAGCATGATACCCAGATACCTAGCGCTGGAGCATAGTGTGAGTGGTTGACCATTAATACGGGGAAGGGTGAGGTCAGCTATTTTGGTTTTGGTAGTGAATAGCACCAGTTCAGTTTATTCGTGTTTACACTGAGGCCACAACTTGCGGCCCGGGTGTTTACTTTGTCTAGAACAGCCTTCATGACTTCACTTATCACAGAAGGAAACATCCCTGAACCCTGACACTAATATCATTACGTCATCCGCATACGCAATCACTTTCACCTTTCTTCTGTCTAGTCTCACAAGACTTCACCCCGTGCTATCTCTCCAATTATTTATTTATTTAGCGCCTGGCTAAATTTACAGTTACTAAGATTTTGATTTTCAAAGTCATGTACATACATATGTGCACATGTTTCTTACAAAACTATGTTTAAAGACACCCATATGCTAAAAGACAGTACATAACTTGAAATCCGTAGAAGATTCTAATGGTTTGAAGATTGCTTAACACAGCGATAATGATTTAAATGTTCTACTGAACTTTGTTCGCTCATAACGTTGGAAAATTCCCTTATCTCTGAAATTAAAGTGAATCTGCACACGAGAAGTGCAGTAATTAAATAATTGAAAGGAGGTTTCATAAAATGTGTACAAATTATTATCGCTTAGAACATTTTTATATTTATGTTATTTAAAATTTGAGCTTGAACTGTATAGGAAAAATATTTTCCTTCAAAACGAACTGCAAACATCTGCAATTTATAAAAACAGTGCACATACCTGTTGTGGGCGCAAACTTTCTGGGAAATTGCATATTTCACCTTCAAATTTAACATCTTTATAGTTGATAGAAGCGGTCTCTACTTCAAATCCAACAACTCTGTACTTGTTTCTGTGCAGATAATATCAAGATAATTTTTTTTCCAAAAAAATTTTTTTTAATAACTCTTACTTGGTATGCATGTGGTATGAAAGAATAAACTTCAGATGGTTGTTAATGTACATGTTATTGCTTTCAACTAGCCCTAGACGATAGCCATGTTCGAACGTTATTTCTCCTGTTGTGGGATTCACGATCCTCGTCGCCACTGGCAGGTTATCGACTAATCTGAAAATATATTCTCGTGTTACAGAAAAAACTAAACCAAATTCAAAGTATTATACAGATGCACAAAATATTCGTGTTCTATCCTTTCAGCGACCTTTGCAGATTGATACTTGTCCCAATTCATAGGTTGGTCTTTTTTATTGCAGAGCAATTTGCAGTTAACATTTTCCGCCATCCGAACCTCGTATGGAGTGTTTACTATACGGTCACCACGCAGCACTTCGCCCAGATTTTCGGATTTGTATATTAATGTTCCATTCTTTGGTAGACAGAACTGAAGGGAGTAATACTGATAGGGCAGCTGGGTTCTGCTACTGGTCATCTTTACTGCCTTGACATCGATTTTTTGTCCTTTGACGAATTCTACCGGTGCAACGCCGGGAACATAGAAGGCGTGTATACATTTTACTAGTAGCGCATATATGAGCAAGATACTCTGCAAGTGAACAAAAGGAACATTTAAATATTTAGATAAACAATTTTTTTTTCTTGACGTGTCATCAAAGCTTTAATTTGCCGTAACACATGACATAAATTTATAACCATTTCTGTAATATAAAGTTATAGTGTAATTAGAACAAAATAGCAGCACCTTCATGACTAAATACAACAACTATTTATTAAAATTTGTTAGTTGTTCACAATTTTATTGAGCTGTGCCGCGGAGAACCGTGCTGTCACTTTATTCGCCAAAGTGCTCCTGCATGACATCGTAACATAACGTGTTGAAATGTCATATTTAAAGATTTGTTTGTTTTATTTTAAGCAACAGCAATATAATGTATAGTTTCGGGACCAAGAACAGCTTCATCAGTCGTTTTCGGTATTCTAGGAGACAAATGGATTTATTTACAGTCAAACGCTGTGAACGCCGAAAATTGGCTAATGCACATACATATGTACAGCCTTGGCCAAATGTATTAGGCACCCCTTAAAATTATCAATATATTCCAAAAAAATAAGATTAAATAAAATTAAAGTAAGCAGATATGATTAATAATTCATTTTACTAGATAAAATTAATATTTCGGTTGGACCGCCTTTGGCCTTTATGACTGCAGCGTCTCTGGTGGGCATAGAGCTGACTAGTTTGCGGCACTCTTCCGAAGAAATATCGCTCCATTCTTGGTGTAACACATTTTTAAGTGCTTCTTTTGATGGTATTGAGTGCTGCAGGATCCTACGCTTCAAAAAAAACCATCGATATTCTATAGGGTTGAGCTCCGGGGGCTGCACAGGCCACTCAAGCAGGTCTATGCTATTGTCTTTAAACCACCTCATGCTTAGGCCTGATTTGTGGCAGGGTGCATTTCCCTGTTTGAATTTTACATTTTCCATGTTGGTGTCCCTGAAAATGGTGGAAATAGAAAGTTGAAACACATTTTCTAACACATTTTTGTACTTGGAGGACTCCATCCGACCGTCACACACATGCATTTCGCCTACACCGCTGGCGGCCATGCATCTCCAGATCATTATACTGGCTCCATCATGCTTGACAGTAGGTACCACGCATTCTGGGTTGTACTCTTCGTCAATCCTTCACCTCACAAAAGTCACACCAGGGTTTCCAAATATCCGAAAATTGTGGAAAAAAGCATTATTTAAAAAAGATAAATTCATCTAGACAACATCAAAATTCGTTAAAATTTTTTATGTCAAAATTAAAAGTGATCCATAAATGAAACGTTCCCCAAAGTTGGATTCATCTGACCACAAAACATTGGAACAATTTTTTCCGTAAAATGTACATGGTTTTTCGCCTACTCCAAGCGTGCCTTCTTGTTTTTACCGAGAGCTTTCTTGCTTTGTATCCTTTACGTCCAACTTCCCTAAGTCTTCATCTAACGGTCCTGGAAGACATTTTTTTTCTTTGATCTTTCAACAACTCAGCAGCAAGCTCAGAAGAGGTTTTGTTCTGCGTTTTGAGAGAAGGTCGTATAAATAAACGGTCCTCCCGACGCGTGGTAATCTTTTTCCTCCTGGATTTTTCGCGATTTGTGTGCGAACCAATGTGCCTTTACCGTTTAAATGCACTTTGAACTGAACAACCAGTCCACTTTACTTCTTTTGCAATTTGAATTTGATTTTTCCCTTATTCAAATAAAAGCTGTATTTTCACACGTTTTCCCGGATTCAGTTCCCTTGTTTTCGGCATTTTGTAATAAAAGTGAACACACACTTCACATTTACTAACAATACGGCTAGTACACAGGGACGTATTAACCATGTCGGGGCCCCTATGCAATGCAATTCTCGGGGCCCCTTTACCCTTTTGTAATCGGTCTGAACAAGATGTTCCAACATATGAACAGGGCTTGACATTACTATACACTATCGCTTGCACCCGTTTTTGAAAGTATGTCTGTGTGTGTGTGTTCATATTTTTAGCCTTCGATAGCTTGAGAACGAAACAGCGCACGATCATGCAGGGTGTTTTTGTTTTGTTTGCCAGCATAAGCCTTTGAGCTGATTAGATTTTAAGCATAATCGGTCCAGAGGATGTTAAGGAAATTGAAGAAATTTTTTTTATCAAGTTCGTGCAACAACTCTTTGTGAAGCAACTAAAAAGTGTGTATTCGTATTGTTCGCCTCCGATGAATGTTTTCTTTAATTATTAAATAAATTATAATATTACTGTTTTTGATACAACACACTACGAGGTGGGAAGTATAGGACTGGCTCCCCAGTCGAATTTTTTTCCTTGGTGCGCGGGGCCCCAGCCTATGCGGGGACCTTAGGCAGTTACCTACACTGCCTTATGGATAATACGGCCCTGAGTACAATTCAAATAAATTAATTACGGGAAAGGATTTTGCCTTAAAGAGGAAAAGAAAGGGGTGCCTCATACATTTGGCCAAGGCTGTATGTACTATCCGGCTTGGTCATATATTGGTGTGGGCTTGCGTATAGTCGTCTTTACGTCTTTTTTGCCGTCCCTTGCAGGCGGGTTTTTGCATTCGTCGAATTCAGTTGATAATATGTCGATTCGACTTTGAGACTTCTCGACAGGTTGATTTAACCAGTATTTTTTCAACGTTTTTTGGTGTTTTTTAGGCTTATTTTGTGTACTTTTCTCCAGTGCTCTTCTACTTCTTTTTGTTAGCGTGGATTATGGGTTTCGTAATGGATAAGTTGTTTCGGTTGTTAAATTAGTTAGAGATGAAATTACTGAGGGTACGGTTACAACTTTGATTTTGGTTGTTATTACGATTTGTGTTTAGCATAGATCCGTTTGCAGTTATAATTATTGTCGATTTCGATGTGACTGTACCTACTTGGTGTTGGGTTGATAGTAGTAGAGTACATTAAGTTCTCTTTATTCAGTTGGGTTGAGCTACCCCATGAGAGGAGGGGGGGTCTTAGTACACTCATCTTACACACAGTTTAGAAGGGCATACTTTTAGACAAGTAGGTTAATTATTGCCTGCGATAAGTCGCTCAGGTGATGCCTGAGCTAAGGTGTTAAAAGCTTTTTATAGAAGTTCCATTGGGTTCCACAGGTTTCGCAACGTCCACTGGTGCTTCAAAGTTTCTTACAGCTAATTTCCACACAATAGAACATTTGCAAAATACGATTTTATCTTCTTTTCCCCAATGTGGTGTACATCTGGTGACTATTTCATTGGTTTGCACAGAGTCAATACAATAATATGATTTTTATTGATTTCAACTAGCACTGAATAAAACACAGTTGTCTTAACTTGCCAGTGTTGCCAGCAGATATCGTTTCTGAGGAGGAAATACTACGCCCAATTGACTCATTCTTACTCTTCAAATCTCCAGGCATCGATAGGATTTCCCCAATTATGCGACACAAGACATAATAGTAACAATTTTACAAAGAATCTTTCTAATCAGTCTCAATGTGGTCATATTCCGAGAGGGTGGAGGTTTTCTTCATACGATGGCGAAGGACTATGGATCCATAAGTCTTACGTCCTTTAACCTTAAAACATTCCAGAAGCTTATCTACGCTTATATATGCAGCAAACTCGACCACAGGAACGTGAGCAGCACGCACGTGTGGAAACTCCACGTCATCGTTGGCATAATTGAGAAATCTCTGCGTTACAAAAGATACAAGCTCGCCGAATTTCTAGACCATGTCGAGACTCTTCGGTAAGGAGAGGCTTGGAAAACAGCAACGTAAACAGTACTATTGTAAACCTGTTATTCGAACTGCTGAACAAAAGGCATGTTAATACCGAACTATCAGGAGCTTATTCAAAAATGACTGTCTCTAGAGGGACCTCTCAAGGAGGTGTTATACCCCCCAAAACCGAATTGGTACTGTATAGCAATAAAAGAATACCACCAGAGTTCACACATACCATGCAAAACCGCTGCACCTGACCGGAGCCGATCTATGCAGCGTATGCGGGGTTCACCGTCGGATATACTCAAGTTTGTAAGGACAATCATGTGGCTGTCAACCGGTATATACATAGAACCACGCAGTAGGAAGTAGTTGGTAAAATACATGAATACCGCAACAGGTCTAAAACTGTCGACTTTATGGATGCGCAGAAACTCTTCATTCAGGAGGAGTAGAACTGTTAAAGAATGCAATGCAATGATTACAGAATTCATTCGTTGAAGTCAGGCGAAAAAATTATGTGGATATGTTTCATTTCAATGTCTTCAATTTTAACTTCAACTAAAAAAAATCACCATTTAGTTTGAAGTCATGACTGGACCAATAAAAAGAATGCAATCAAAAAGAAAGCACTCTTTTCGATTGCTCTTTATTCATTGAAGTCACGTTGAAGTCAATACATGTATGAATGATTCAATCGATTGAAGTCATTTGAAGTCGATGAATGCATTCAATTTATTGAAGTCATTTGAAGTCAATGAACGCATTCAATCTATTCAAGTCATTTGAAATCAATAAATGAATTAAATCCACTGAAGTCTTTTTAAATTGAACTCACAATTGACGCCATTAAATTGAAAACTTTTTCAGTGAATTCAAAAAAATTATATTCAAAAATGATGGCATTCTTTTACAGTTCAATGTCTGCTCAGGCGGAAGTTGGAATACGCACAAGTTCCAGGCTGGCAGGCAGAGTACTGGAGTCTTAAATTTTAAGCTTGAAAGGTCAACTCTGGCTCTGGTGCAGGTATATACGCCGAATCTGGAGTCTGTGTATGGATGAAGTATTGTAGATGCCGCCCTCGAACAGATGTCAGATATGGATTCTCATGTCCTGATGGGCGACTTCAATGTTCATGTGGCTGTGACTGCAATGAGATGAGGGAGTGTGATTGGAAGTAACTGTGACGCACACAGAGAGAGGTTGGCTGAATTCAATAATGCAGTGTTGCGGCAGTGTTGCAGCAACAAAAAAGGCAACGAGTTCAAAAACGCAGCATGTTGACAGTACTGATCAAGTCAACAGTCCAGCATTTTTACCACTGTTTCACCCCCGGTTTTTTGTTTCTCCTTCTCTAAACATGTTTTATTAAGAAATTTTGTTTCGGCTCTAATTTTTCTCATATCATTCAACACAAAACACTTGACTACTCCCTCCATTTTTCTATTGCGAACAGCTTTGCAACACAGCTATTCATAAATGTCAAAATAAAATTCGCAGGGCAACAGCAACAGTGAAGAAGCAGTGCAACAGTAACACAAAGCCTGTTGTGTTGCCGCAACACTGCACTATTTTTTGACGTTTTTGAATTCACCCGTTGTTAGACTTTAGCTGTGCAAAGGGCGTGTCCATTATACAGAGTCTTCAGGAAAAGTCGCTGATAAACTTCTTCATGGTACCATCGTATGTTAAAAGGATGCTTTATAATGTTCATGTTTTGAGAGGTCCTGAACTGTCAACTAATGATCACATCGTGTTTTATAAAAAGCATTTAAGGACTTCAGCACAGTGTTGTAACACAGTTTATGTTATAATAATGCTGGTTGGTTGTTATAAGATTTTTGCTAAATTGGTTACAATCAATTTTTGGACATTTGTTGTGAATTCGTTTGCCTATTCCAAGTTCTCTTAGATTTTTCCATTGCTTATGCGTGCGTGGGAGCGTTGAATCTTCTTTCACCTGTTACCTTATTCCTCTTTGTATTCATTTAACAGTATCTGTAATATACATTGTTTTCAACGTTTATAGGCTAAATTGTCTTTAAGGATTAGTTCTTGAATGTTGCAAGTAAATCAAGGTGATTTTTTATTTTTAACAATTTTAGTCTTCAAGGGAACATGAGTACTATGAAGATAACTAATATTACTTTGAAGAAAGGATACCTAGTCATCAGTAGTTAGCATACCGTAAATACGAAACCATTCAATTGATCTTAGATCAGCTTCCAGGAGGGATGAATGAACGTTCTTAAAGTATCTAAAGCTAAAACTAGTATTTCAGAAAATAGGTGAACATTGAAAACATAAGCAGGTATGTAAGGTCATAGCAGGAGAAGCGCGAAGCTAAAAGCTGATTACAAAGTTAAATCTTGGGCAAAAATTCTGTACATTTCGTCTTTAAAAATGTTGTTAAAGCTGGTAAAGGGGTGTTAAGCGTCGATCTGAAATTCTTTAATATCCCCTCAAAAAGTTCGTGGACTTGCCTGGCTTAAGGTCACAGGCGCCTAAGCTCAAGCAATGTATAAAATTAAATCTTGTAAGCGATATTAACAGACTTATATTATACGGTGAATTAAAAAACGTCAAAAAACTGTGCAGTGTTGCGGCAACACAACAGGCTTTGTGTTACTCCTGCACTGCTTAAGCATTGTTGCTGTTGCACTGCGCGATTTATTTTGACATTTATGAATAGCTGTGTTGCAAGGTACATAGGTAGGTAGGTAGAGGTGGCGGTTCGACTGAACCAATTAGCACTAGGATGTGCATTTTTTGTTACCACGTGTGACCTGGTTGATGATGTGTGTTGTTTAAAATGTGTGAGACAGCCGGGAGTGCCTGGATCCAACCTGTGGAATTTAGAAATCGAATTAGGTTTTGTATCCTTTTACCCTAAATGTCGCTGATGTCGTCGAAGAATGGTTGGTTCAGTGCACACAGTCTGGCTGTTATGTCGCAGTGCCCGGAACCCAGAGCAGTGTGACCCTGAACCGTCTGCCTAAGTAGGCAATCTCGTTCCGGCTCTCTAGCACCAGTTTGGAGGATATGGTAGCCGAGTCAATGGCCTTGATAGTGTCCTGGCTATCTATGAGTATAGCAATGTTTTGTTTGTGTGATCTGTCACGCCCGAGTTGCGTGCAAGCCTCGCGGATTGCTAGTTGTTCCGCCTGGAAGACGCTGGCGAAATCCGGTAGGCGGTATGATCTTGCTATTAGCTGTATTGCAAAGCTATTCGCAATAGAAAACATAGAGATTCTTTCATAAGCCGTACAACGCGAATGTGGAACAGTCTACATAGCTCTGTTTTTTCCCGTCACTGCAATCCGCAAGCATTTAAGGCCAACGTGCATCGGTATCTCCTACGTCTCTCCTCTAATTTCCCTAATGCCCGTGCTCTCGTTTAAGGGTAGCCATAACCCCTTTAGCGCGCGTTAATTATAAAAAAAAAAAAAAAAAAAAAAGAGTAGTCAAGTAATTTGTGTTGTATAATGTTATGGAAAAATTAGAGCCCAAACGAAATTTCTTAATAAAACATTTTTAGAGAAGGAAGAATAAAAAACAAAGGATGAAATATTGATAATAATGCTGAACGAATTCAAAAGAAAACGTATTTCAAAAATCATCATTTGCTCCAAAATGATAAGGCAGTATTTCGATGATATTCAACCATTTCACGATCATAAAAAAAGTAATCAGATAAATAGGTATTTGCATGTTATGTAAATAAAACATTAAAATATATTACCTTTCATCCATTTTTCGCAAAATTATTGAATAGAAATGTAAATAATAATAACTAACAAGAAAAACTTATTCATTTCGGGCCCAGAGCCTTTCAACAGGAGTATAAGGCAATTGAGACTTTCCTAGCACGGTCCTGAATATTTAGCTTCCAGCTGAGTTTCCTATCGAATAGGACCCCCAGGTATCTGGCATGGTCTACAAATTGGATTGCCGTTTCTTCTAATTTGGGACGGGTGGTATACGGAATATTGTAGCGTCTTGTGAAAAGGACTAGTTCGGTTTTCGAGCGATTAACCCCGAGGCCGACTTTTTTCGTCCATCCTGCCAGTATGTTCAGGGCATATTCCGTAAGGTCTCTTATTGTAGGAAGGAATTTACCACTGATTGCTATTTTAATGTCATCAGCATATGCCGTTGTAATAAGTCCCTCCCTATCCAATATCATTAACAGTTCGTTGACTGCCGTTAGCCAGAGCAGTGGCGATAGTACTCCGCCTTGCGGTGAACCTCTGCAGACCGTCCTGCTCATCGAACAACTCCCCAGCTCATCCTGAATCAACCTGCTTTTAGCATTTGCTTGATCCAGAAGCAGAGGCAGTTGTCAACCCTCAGGTTACGGAGTGCAGCGGAAATTGCCTCTGTTCTGACGTTGTTGAAGGTTGCCTCATTATCGAGGAAGGATACCATTGTGTATTCATTGTTGTGCAAGGAACTCTCAATGGAGTGCGGTTTCCACCTATTTCCCCTTGCAGTATGCATGTTGGGATTTCCATATGAGACTTCTATCCAAGTTAGATCTTATGGTTATATCAATCAGCCTGATCGGACGGAAGTCTTTGTGGGAAGTATGCGAGGTCTTACCGGCTTTCGGTATGAAGAATACTTTAGCCCTCTTCCAGGAACTAGGGGTGTAACCAAAGGTTAAGCAGCTCTTAAATATTAGACATAACCAGGGGTTCAGCATGGCCAAACCTTTCTACAGTTCCATTGGAACTATCCCGTCCGCCCCCGGTGATTTAAAGAGGTGAAAGCTGCACTGGCAGTTGGGTTATATTGTGGCTTCCACCATTAGGGGCTATGTCGTTCCAAACTAATATGCAAAAAATAAACAAAGCATTTAAAACATTAGACTTTATTAAAATGGTAAAATTATTTTAAATTTTATTCGTATACATTCATTCCTGGGGAGCACAGTGTATTTATTATTTATCGCTTTCTATTAAATTATAATAATAACATTTCTTAATTTGTCAACTACCAAGACGTAGTGTTTACAAATTTAGCTTATTGTGACATTTTTTACTTATCCATACCTATTTCTACTTACAAGCGTTTACATCAAATCACCCCAGAACTTTTAATTGTTATTATTCATTTATTTTAAAAAAAGTGTGTTAAAACAATTTATTAATAAAAGTTTTAAAATCTAAATAGCTAGGACGTTTCATTTTGTCTTTTACTTGAAATTGATTTAATTGTTTACTTTTTTAATATTTTAAATACACTATCACAATCGTTATATAAGTTTTCTTTGCTTAGTTAAATTTGTTGTTGGGTCTAAGGGTGGCTTGAAGAACCGGTTTATTATCTCAAAGCCACATTATTTTGTTTAAGTTATGTTTGTTAAACTAATAAAATTTGTGTCATAATAGTGATTAACACTTTAAAAAATAACTATATATAAGACGAATCAATTAAATTGATCGTTTTGTGCGTATATCTTAGTTTTTTTTTTTCATACATAGGCACTATAATTAAAGAAAATAAAAAGAAAAAAATAATTTCTATTTTATACTTGTTGCACTTAATGAGCAAAACAAAAGTGTGAACCTACTAGAATTAGTAGTTTATTGGTAAGAAGCCCTCCTTTGCTCCAACGAAGGCAAAAAACAAAAACATTTTTTTTTTTTTTGCTACTGAGGAACAAAATTACAAACTTTTATTACCGCCTGCTGTACATAGTATGTACTCATTTTGTTAACACTTTTTACCTAATTTTATACTGATATCTTGTAAACTTATATCTAAAACCAATAAAATTATCTTATTCTTTCTTTTTAGGAATTGATTTCACTGCAAAAGAAAATGTTTATAAAAGAAAAAACATTTCCTGGAATTGACGAATCCATTTTGGGTCAATGGCAAGAGTTATGCATTAGCTTCATCCACTGCTTTAATGTAAAAGTTGACATATTACCTTAGAGGATTTCTGTGCTATAATTGCTAGCGATTCCGTTTTGTTTTTCTGCTGACATTGCCCTCAATGATAATCTATAAAAATAAAATTAAATTATTTAGTGAGTATATGAGTGTAAATGAATAATGGTAGAACACAATTCTTAATGCATGTAAAATTAAAGTAAAATATGGCGCAACTAGCACATTCCAATCTCGATTTTCAATTAAGTGGTTAAAGGTAGTTAGAGTTAGGGGTTAAAAAAACGTATTTTTCTATTTTCTTTTCTTAATCGTGCGCTGAAATCTACGAGATGCAGGAGTTAAACTTTTTGAGCACGAGTGTTGTTTGAGAATGCGATAGTTAGGGCAGTTCGATTCATTAGGGGTTAGGTTAGGTGGCTGTCCCCGCTCAGGCAGGGACACACTTAGGCCAGATTGGCCCATTGTGATACCACAACGAAGATAACCGACTTACGGGCACCGCGGAACCAAAATATGTAGCATAACTGCAACGAAGGTGGGCAACCGTAGCGGTGTTAACCCTAAGATTTTAACCATTTCGTCCCAGAGATGAAGTTTCTTATCTTCTGTATGTCGAGTTCCGCTAGATCGTAAAGATCGTCATAGAAGCACGAGTGTTGTTTGAGAATGCGATAGATGCTTGTGTCGTGTGTAGAGCTCTACGCACGAATAACTTACATAAGCTATTCAGTGATACAATTGGGTGTGTTCTGGTCAAATTAGGCGTGTTTGAAGTATACAACAAAAAGCCACCACTCACCCTGATGTATCACCAAATAGTAAAAAAAAAAAAAACATCAATCACCATATGTCCTTCAATTAACCAACAAAAAAAAGCACAAATACTCAATAACACAAGCAATAGTCATGTCCACCATCATTAGCGCCAGTTTTACCTCCGGACCTACCATATTCGCGAATATACCCAACAAATCACCACTTACCCTATAATATCACCAAACACTCGTTCCAATACAATAATATCTATGTAATTTTAACCACCCAACTACCATTATTCACTTAAATGTCAAAAGAACCATGCCCTACATATGTAGCCTCTAATACCACCAAACACGCTTTTTAACATCACTCTGTTTAAGCTTCTAGTTTTTCCTACCCAACCAAAATGAACTAAATGAACCACCAAGTACCCACCACACACCTTGTATTCCCCAAGCTATCACTCTGATCTGCCAAACATATCCTAGATTCTGAGTACATCTTTGGACACCCTACATGCAAAAATATGCACTCTACCCGCTACATTTCCACAGGCCCTAGCATACAACAAAAAATTCCCAGTTTCCCCAACATAAATCCGTAAGAAACACAAAATATCCGACTTCCAAATTTAATTCCTAAACCGGGATTTTTATTTCTGATTTTTGTAAAGTACATAAAATAAAAAGCGCACATCCTTGGGAGTCGACTTAAGCGCGCACGCGACTCGTTAAGCTATGATCAGACGATTTTCAGATGAACACAAAATTGAAACATAAGCAAATCTCTGCAAATCATTCGCAAATGCGAATTTGCAGACCGATCATACGATTTGCGGAATTTTTTTTCCCAAAGCTGCAAACTTTTGCGTGTGCGGAAATTGGCATAATATGCAAATAGCACACTTGCAGATCCATTTGCAGCGAACCAGAATTTTTTTAATTATTTGACAGATGATTATTTTCTGCGATTCTGTCAAGAATACGTGTTCATGTTCAATTTTTTAATTCAAACAATTAAGTTTTCTTGTGGGTTCGAGTGGCTTGGAATTAAAAAAGTCTTTTGAATGATAGAACTCAAGACACCCTCGCAATAATATTGGCTACATATGTGTTTGAAAGCAGAAGCGAAGACGACGAACAAAGCAAATTGGCATCGGAGCAGCGCAAAAGCTGGAGAAAGGATTGGGTTGGCCGGCGCGACCAAGAAGGATTTTGTGAAAACTTTACCGCGAATTGCGAGTAGAGGAGACCGCATTACGTCTGTTCCTTTACTTTTTCAAGTAAACCAAAGCTACGAAAAGCTGCCTAATCCTGTTCCACAACACAAAAATTTAGCAAAAGAGAGAGGCCACGAGAGAGCAAATCACTTCCCCTCAACTGAGAGAGCTACGAGTTTCAGCCCAAGAAAATTATTTGGGCAACTTTTGTAACACAGCTAACAGCTGATCTTATGACAGTTGAGATACATTTCTGTTATTTTTCATTTAAATTTTTTTGGTTTTGCATTTGACGTTTCTGTCAAGCATCCTTAACTTACAAAAAAGCGTTCCTTTACTTTTTCTTAATTTCTGCATTCTCTGAGAGAATTAATCCCCACTCCTCCAAATTTGAGAAATAACTCGAAGCTACTTAAAAAGTAAAGGAACCTATTGTATCATAACTTTTTTCTTGTTTCTATTTTCTGAATACAACAAAAATACAAATGAATCAAAAATTGCAATGGTTCTATTCTTTCGCAAATTCGTGTGCAAGTGGTCCCAAACAGATGATCACACGATTTGAGGATGACGTGTGCAGACGTTTGCGGAAACGTCTGCAAATCGTCCGCAAATGACACTTATGAAAATATTTGCGGACAAACATTTTGCGAACGTTGGGACACATTTTTCTGCAAAATTTGCACATATCTGCAAATCGTCTGATAGTCTGATCTTAAGTCCTTTGAAGAGATTTTGTTATACTAAGAATAGGTCCATGGATACACTTGGGGGACTCAGCTTTTCGAAACCGGAACAAGGAGGCGCGAAGAAAAAGAAAAAAATAACCAAGTCCGAAATCTCACCTCTACCCGTATGGGAATAGCTGCTGATGATTTAGAGTCGATGGCGGAAGATCGGGAGATGTGGAGAGTTCACTTAAGCACCCTAACCCCGCGACCCTCATAGTGGATAAGCGGGTCATTGAAAATGATGATGACGAATGGGTCACTTTTAAGAAAATGTGGCAGCAATAGTACCTCTACCTGTGATCTGCGGTTTAAATAATTCATCTTGCTTTTAATTTTAAAATATTTGCAGATTTGTTTTATTTTATTATAATTATGCTGCGAATACGAAGATAAACATAAAAGAATTTAATGTGCAATGTTATTTTGCATAATCGGTACTACCTTCTTTGTAAAATCTTGAAATATTTTACTAGTCTTGTTCTTCTTCTTGAAGGCATTCTTCATTTTTGGAAGTCCGCTCACGCATAACTTTATCCAATGCAATTGATAACATTAAGCAGCTATTGCGTCAAACTGCTATGGCGCGATCCTTTCATAAATTCATTTTGTTATTTTCTTAATCAAAAATGTAGGAGTAGAAGAGCCATTTCAACAGGTTCAAGTATGTATGTAAATATTTTTAATAAAATATTATACATAGAATATGTACATAACTACAAATTTAATTTCTTATATTTGTTTTTTACAAATTCAACCAGAATAGGAAATGTCTACTGTTTAGAATTTTTTCTTTGGCTTTATGAATCCAACCATTTCTTACACATGTGGGTAAAGTAAATCTCCTTTTTGTTTTTGTTTGCGGGACTAAAATGTACGTATATTTTTGTCATGGTACTTTAATTAAAACAACTCATTGATATAAAGAATAGCTTACTTGTAGGATTTGGCTGGCTTCGAATGCTGTTCCTGGTAATAAAATAACTGGACTGGATACGTGTCCTGATTCCACGCAAAGCATATTTGGATATTCATCGTCTCCAAAATCAGCTATTTCCCGCGCTTGATCTATCCAAGGATTCCATATTACTAAGTAAAAGTAAAAAAATGAACACGTTTAAATTTACTTTATTAAAATAAGATATTTTTCGTTAAGTTCAAGTCCATAGGGCATCTATTATGGCTGAGCCATACATGATAACTGACTTCCATACATTAACTAGCACTTCAACTTACAACTAAATGCAATGTTTCAAAAAAGATCGGACAAAATCAAAATAAATAATTTACACTACACTGCTTTTGCAGTTGAACGCGAAAACGACGTGATCTTACTAAGGTATATTCCCCCAAACGTACGAAGTTTTCCCGGCAAAATCTACTTCAATATACAGCGTGTGTTTTATGTTCCAAAGCGATGTATTTTTAATAGCTTTTAAATGAAATACAGTTTTTTAAATTTATATTTTATTGACCACATAGGTCTTAAAGTGACCGCGGAGTAAATGTGAGTTCCTTCAAGAATTGTTTTGATTTACATGTTTTATAAACGTTTGGAAAGATCTTAGCTTAATGTTTGTAATAGGAAGATTGTTAAATAGCCGACATGAAGCAATAGTACAAAAATTGCAAAAGGCGGTAGTAAGAAAACCGGAAACCGATACAAGATTTCCTAATGTTATAAAGAAATTTTTTAGCACGTTATAGCAGAACAAATGACGAACTGGAAGAATTTTCAGACCTCAGAAAAGAGGAACACTAGGATGCGTACGAGATTTCCAACATAATCTCCTCATGACGTCTTTTTGATCAAGATCTTTTTAAAGAGTACTGTGGAGCAAACGTTTCTAAGAGTACTGCGAAAGTAGAGCCTTAAGTTTTCCGTGTGGTTAAAGAAACCCAACCTTGAAGCAATGACAAGACCCAAATATTTGAATTCATTAACGATTTCAACTTGAAAACACGTATTACTGTAGCCAAAACGGCAATTAAAAGTACAAACTGAAAAATCGGTGTTACAGGTGCAATATGAGAATTTAAATCTACGACAATCATATGCATGCAAGAACACATTTGCCTCAAAAATTCAGAGCACTCACGAAGCTATAAGCGAACCCACATCATTCGCAAATGCAGTTGGTACTCCCTTAAAGTACAAATCGAACAGCGAATTGATGATGTATGTATATCAATAAGAGTAATGGTCCCAAAACGGAACTTTGAGGAACGCCCAGATTAAGAATTTCCATATCATTTCTGACGCCATCAATATTAACTATTTGGAGTCTATTATTCAGGTATAACTTAAGGCAATCAAGAATAAAGTCCCGAAATCCAGTTATTACTGAGCAATATATCGTGGTTGACCATGTTAAAGGCTTTAGTTATATCCACAAACAGACCAGCTTTACACTTTTTATCATCCAAGTTACCAAATATTTACGAGCAGAAATGTAAAAGATCACTGTAGATCTTCCTTTCTGAAATCCATATTGGACATCACTGAAAAATTTCGTTTAAGTTAAAAAGCACACAACCCTATTTTAAAAGGTTTTTCAAAGATTTTGCTGATTGATGATAAAAGTGCAATTTTTCCCAATTATTTCGAAGGCACCAATCCTCGCGATATGATCAACCTGATTTTGAAGTCACGTTCCGGTCTACTCAATCTGAATGCCAGAGTTTTTAAAAACAATACAATTGGTTTCTGCATCCGAGTAAATTAATCGAGTAGTTTTCGAGATATCATGGTCACCGATTGTGAAAATGCGATTGGGAGAAAAACGTTTACAAAGAATAAATACTAGCGTACATATTGAGAACGTGTTGATAAATAAACTTACACAGTCTTCTATTTTCCTCTAAAAAAAATAAATAGCTGGCGCGACAGCTCGGGATGAGCCAAGGCCTAGCTTCTCGCAACCATTAATGCTGTGCGTGTTACATTTTTCGCATGAATGGAAGGGACCTACAATTTATTGCCGACTCCGAACGGCGAAGTGAGAAGCTCTTTCATGACAAATTATACTCCCGGAGGCTTGTCATTCCCCGACGAGAGGTGGTGCCGCGAAAAATGTTCGGTGTTTTCCTGGGTGGGGCTTGAACCCACGCCCCTCGGTCAGCAGTCCAACGCACTAACCACAGAGCCACGGCGCAACCTAATATTATTGCTAAATGTAAAAATAAAATTTTAATTTTTTTTTTCAAATTATAACTATGACCCTTAAATGACAAAATTGTTAAACAAAGGAAGTTAAGACCTTTCAGCAGCTTCTTTGCTTCTATTTGTAATAGGTCTTATCTTCAAAGAAGTCAATTTTAATTTCCAAGTAACTAAATGAATTTTTTTAATTATTCAAGCTTCACTTGGAAGCATAAAACTGCAGCGCTGTAATACATTCATTTCTATTTAATTAGAACCAATGTGAATCTTTACCAAACAGTGATAGTTCTGTAAGTGACCAAACAGAGAGTCTAGATTCTTTAAGATCCACGCACTGGGTAACGGAGGAGACGCCTGTTAATTAGGGGACAATCGCACAGCAAGTGTCTTACAGATTCTTGCTTTTTATTTTTTACACAGACTTCACAAAAATAGTGATGTAGCAACTGAAACCTGTATCATCGTACTAATACTGCAGCGTCCCGTTAGAACCTACATATGTATGTATATTGAGTGGTGTGAAAACTGAGGAAGAGCGTTCCCTCAACTTTTTGGATAAAACAATCAATTTCATTTTAATAAAAATGAGTTTCGTCAAGTTTCAGAAAACACTTCCATCAAGAGGGTTTGCCTAGTGTGTTCCCTCAGTTTTTATTCACACCACCCATGAGCACTTATGTAGATACTCTAGCTTAAGAATTTGAGAAGTTGTGGTCGCTGAGAAATTGTTAGTGCGTTGGAGCCAAGGCCTGTCCACCGAAAATGTTTCGATTTGTTCCTTCCATTCGTGCGAAAAACATAAGATGCACAACATGAATACGTGAGTTACGATCACATAACATCCCATACCCTAATTTTCCCACAAACCATATTGTATGCACTTTCAACATAATTCTAAGAAATGTAATTGATTGCACCTTCAAATAAATCATTCACCTTTATGCACCTCAACTTAATTCTAAGAATCGTTTGTACATTAATTCTAAGAACAATATTGCACATTACTTTTGCATTGTCATTTCCATTTAAAATTGCACACTTATCATATTTTGGCTATTTATACCTGTAATAAAGTAACTTCGGTGAATATTCTTTCAATAAACCTCATATTGTAAACAACCAACTTTGTTTTTTTTGAGCAAACGTTCGGTACGGAACATAATTCGTGCGAGAAGGTAGGCCTCAAGTTCTCTCTTTGTTAAGAACTAGTCATAGAGTTCAAAATGTGCAGGTTTATTCCTAGTAAAATTACTCGTAGACCCACCAATAAACTTTTGTCTGCGGAGTCAATACATTTTAGTACTGTTTTTTAAAGAGTTTCAATATTTAATACCATACATATGTACACTATGTATTAAAGATCTCAACAGATAACCTCATGGAAGTTTGAGTGGGTTTTTTTTTTTGATAAATTTACTTAACGCAAACGTTTAATATATTTACCCGTATCGGGGAAATTGTATTTATGCAGCCGCATTTTTCTTCCAGATACGACATTTGTTATAACATGTTCCTGTGGCGTTTGCTGATAAATTCTATCCGTCCACTCTCCAATTGTCACGACTTCCCTTCCTTCTTGATAAAGTGCGCCTTCACGAGTCTGCGTGAAAAGATTTATTAAATCTAAAATAACATAATACAAATAAATGTTCACACCTTATCGATAAATGTGCAACCATGAAGTCCAGTTATTTGGCAACGACGAACATCAGGAACTTTTAAGTAAGTATGTAGTAGTAAGTTGAAGGAAAAGGTGAGATCTTTACTCGGATTGTATACGCCAATGTGGAAATGAAGTTCTTTTTCACGTAATATGAGACGGTACGTTATCCGAAAACTGTAAATTACTTATGTATTGCCTTTTATACGGTTTTTTTAATTTTAACAAACTTACGGATAATTCCACATAGATCTAGTAAATTCATTATCCATAAGAGAGAAAAGAGCCTCAACATCGCCATTGTGTAATCTCTCTGGTGGTCTTTCGAGTGTCCATCGAGTAATCCTCGCAAACCCGTGTTGCGGTCCAAATGACCATGGTCCAAATTGAGCTGAAATTAGGTAATTAATTGTAATTGGCAAAACAACTATGATCCAAGAGCAACATACGGAAAACAAATGGAATACCGCCTCGAATCGCCTTCTTTCCATCAAAAGATGCAAGTTTACTAAAAAAAAGAAAGAGAGAAGTAATTATTAAGTTTTTCTCAGATTAGGATATTCAATAAGCTTTTTACTGTTACTGTTACAACTATTTTGTACAGCCTTCCTGCGTTGAAAGATACCAAGAGTTCTTCAAAGCAAATTCGTTGATGCATGTATATGTAGATATGTATACCTACAATTTTTTTTTTGTTTTCAAAGTAAGCGTTGCGAGCTGATGATTGATTTTTAAGTTAATATCCTGGGCGAGAAATTATGAAGTTAAAACAATTATGGGTCTTCCTCTGTTGGACTGCTGTCGTGCAATTGTAAAATTCAATGCAACGTCTTAGAAAAAATGTAGGTATGTCCAAGCGTTTTCAATTTTGTGTCAATTACGTTTTTTTTTTTTTTGGTTTGGCACTGCGACCTATAAGATCTACTGTGCAGAACCGATTAGACAAGAACGGCCTCAATCTTCCTTATAAAGTTAAGGATGTAGACCGTGTAACTTACTTACTTACTTACTTAAGGTGGCGCTACAGACCGGGGTGGTCCTGGGCCTCAACCAACAAGTCTCTCCAGTCAGCTCGATCTTTAGCCAGCTGCCTCCAGTTTCGCACGCCAAGTTGGTTGATGTCCCCTTCCACTTGCGTACGCCACCTGAGTCGCGGTCTTCCTCCACTGCGCCGTCCCTCGGGTGTGGATTCGAAGATTTTCCGGGCCGGAGCATTGGTGTCCATCTGATCTACATGACCCAGACATCTCAGTCGTTGGAGCTTTATTCTTCTGTGTCTGTCTATGCAGACGGGACCGAAAATCACCCGAAAAATTTTCCTCTCGAAACAGCCAAGAGCGACCTCATCCGCATTTGACAAAGTCCATGCCTCTGCGCCGTAGAGCAGGACTGCGACGATTAAGGATTTATAAAGGGTGACCTTAGTTGTTCGAGAGAGGGCTTTGCTACTCAATTGCCTTCTTAGCCCAAAGAAACAGCGATTGGCAAGAGTTATTCTTCGTTTAATCTCAGCGCCAGTGTCATTGTCTGCATTTATAGCGGAACCTAGGTAGACAAAGTCCTTAACTACCTCAAAGTTATAGCTGTCTATAGTGACGTTCTGTCCGAGACGTCGGTATTGGGAGTCCTTTCTTGTTGACAGCATATACTTCGTCTTGCCCTCATTGACCGCTATACTTACAAACGCGCCAATGACATCACGCTGCGTTCTTTCAATTATGTCAATATCGTCGGCGTATACGAGTAATGGGACAAATTTTTGAAAGATTGTGCCTTAAGTGTTGGCGCTTGAGTTTTGCACTATACTTTCAAGTATGATGTTAAAGACGTCGCATGACAGCGTGTCGCCTTGTCTCCTTTGATATCAATAGAGCAATGTGTATTTTCCATCGTGATCCTGCGCAATCGGACGAGGTTGACAGGAATGGCAAAATTAGACATATACGGCGTTAAACTCGATGAAAAGATGGTGGTGGGTATCGAAACAATGCTTAGCTTTCATTCATGGGCATACTTTCCCCTACCATATTTTAGAAAAGAGTTGGTGCAAGCACCTCACAAAGTCCTCGCCTGGCTCCTTGAACAGCTCGGCAGATAGGCCGTCAGCTCTGTTGGACTTAAACTTAGATATGGGTATCTTCATTTCATCTTCGTCCAGGTTGTGTGGACGGAACGGTTGGTCTACATCGTCCAGATTAAATAATTAACTCTGCCTGACGGCGGGAATGTATACGTCGTCGCTGTTATACAGTCTGCAGAAATAGTTCACAATGAAGCTAAACTTAAAAGGAGAATGGTAAGTAGGAAAAAAAAAAACAACGAAATTAATAAATCTCCCAGTTCCCGTAAGGTTTGAAGAAATTGTACCCTTCAAACTAAATCAAAATCAAAAAGACAACATAAAATACTTAAACGAAACCATATCGAAAGCAATAATCCTAGCAGAAGATAAATATTGTAGAAGTACCAACAGAGGAAATTTAAACGCTATAACAAAACAGTTTACAGAATAAAGAAAAGAAGCCAGCAAGGTACCCTGCCGGCCATAAGTTTGGAATCACAATACAAATTTTACATTAGTATTGCTGGGGTGACTCGCCGAGATCGGGTAAGGAACACCAGAGTACGCGAGGCACTCAATGTCGAGCAGCTGCTTCTTCGAACGGAGAGGTCCATACTTCGATGGTTTGGGCACGTCAAACGCATGTCCCCAACTCGGTTTCCAAGACGTGCCATGAGCAGACGTCTCCTTTTTTATTTTTATTTTTTGTGTAGCATTGGGTTAGGTTAGGTAGACTGGTTGGCGAAGGAAGAGAGAACCTCTACGCCACACTTAAATCAGTAGAGATCCATTGCAATGCCCATTTGGGGGGGGAGAAGGTGCCCTTTACTCGCGGAGCAATCTCCTATTGACCCAGGGTTTCGAACCACCTTGAAACCTTAATGAACCCACAGATGTCTTTAATAGGTACGCCACTTATTTCTTCGGTATTCTAGAAGAAGTGTCTTCCACAGGATTTATGCCTGAGATGGCAGAGGCCTGTGTAGTACCAGAGAAAGTGGGTTGTGTCCACATTAACTTCCTCGTCTTCGCAGGCCTCCGCAAAGGTCATCCCCACTCAGCCTTAATTAAATCAGTCTTATTTTATTCGATCTAATTAAGCTTTCAGAAACATATATCATATAATTCTTAAAGCTATGTTTCAGTCAAGATAGTTGGCATCGACGAAATCTTCTTCAAATTAATACTCCGATAGAGCATAAAATGTCTAGGTGATTCCCAACTTATGACCGACAGAGTACAACACATGAAACACGCAGATTAAGCTAAATAATATCCAAGTAAGTACATCAGAACACACAACCTCGAAAAAATACAACAATGTTAAAATAAAAATAAGAACATTGAAGTTCTGAGGAAAATTACAACACATGGAAAAATTAAAGAAGTGAAACTTAAAAATTAAAACGGAGAAAATGTAACAAATAAAAATGAAATACTGCGTATTACAGAAACCTATTAAGGAAAACTACACAAGCCAAGCAACACACCCAATTAAAAGAGACAACCCTTCAAACTAAATTTTGTATCAGAGGAAATGCCTGAAATAATGGCAAAAATAAAAATTATAAAACCCCAGGCGAAGACCTAGTAATAGCAGATGCGATAAAGTAGGTGAGAACAGACTCCTGCAAGAAATAGCAAAGCTTTACAACATGTACATAGAGAAAGAAGCAGTACCAAAGTTATGGAGAAATTCGTGTACCTATCTAATCCACAAGAAAGGAAATATCACGAACTTGGAAAACTACAGACCAAGAAGTCTTCCTTTACACCTTGACGGCTAATACTTAAGTCACCTCCGCTTTGCAAATGACATTGTTATTTATAACCGATAGCGGAACTGATGCTTAGCAAACTTAAAGCTGTTTCAAAAAACCTCGATTTAAAAATTCACTTCACCAAAACAAAATTCATCATCATCGCATCATCATCATCTTCCAATGGCCCGCTTATCCACTATGAGAGTCGTGGGTTAAGGGAGCTTAAGTGGACTCTCCAAATTTCCCGATCTTCCGCCATCGACTCTAAATCATCAGGGGCTATCCCCATACGGGTAGACGTAGACGTACTTGGTCTAGCAATCTCATCCTGGGGCTACACAGATTCCATGGCACGTCTTGGAAACCGAGTTGGGGACATGCGTTTGACGTGCCCAAACCATCGAAGTATGGACCTCTCCGTTCGAAGAAGTAGATGCTCGACATTGAGTGCCTCGCGTACTCTGGTGTTCCTTACCCGATCTCGGCGGGTCACCCCAGCAATACAACGAAGAAATCTCATTTCGGCAGCTTGTATCCGCGATCTTATTCTTTCGGTCATTACCCAAACCTTATGACCATAGGTGAGGGTCGGAACAAACACTGAATTAAAGACCGATAGCTTAGCTCCGATGCCAAGTTCGGCCCTCCTGATAACAAAATTCATGACCAACCAAATTCTCAGCGGATGCGGTGTAAAAATGCAAATAACTCATGCATTAAGAATAACAGGAGACAACCAAACCCGTGAGATCCAACGTCGCGTTGTATCGGGCTAAGATACAGAAAAACGACCTAGCCGTGCACCTGAAAAAAAAAGAACAATGCATATTGCCAGTTATCACTTAAAGAGCGAAGAGTGCCAAATGAACAAGTCCAAATAAGAACTGGAGTCTCCGATATAAGCACACAGATTGCAAAGGCGAAGTGGAGGTAGACTGGATATGTGGCGAGAACAACAGATAATAAGTGGACAAAGACATTGCTAAAATGGAGACCAAAGGAAGGATCACGCTGGAGCGACGATATAAAATAAGAGAGCTGGATTCGCACAGCACAGGACAGGGCATGATAAACAAATTTAAAAGAGGCCTATGTCCAACTATGGACACGACAGCCCTACTCCTTAAACTATTTTCATTTCCCCTTCCGTTCTACCCAAAAACGTGGCTAGAGAACGATCTCCTGAGTTTAGGATGTTGCAGTCTTTCGATTGGCTTATTTTAAGTGCACTTTTAGCTACGGACTCCTGTATAAGATTCTTCTCCAGCGGAAGAAGATTGAGAATAATCTCGGGAACATTAAATATGATCACCAGGTTAAAGTATGAAGCTGAATGCGTCAATTGTACTAACGTACACCAGTCTTTAAACATAATAATGACCTTAAGATCGACGACTTTGCTATAGCCTCGCACCAAACTTGCTTATAATTGCAGCGTTAAAAAATAATATTGCAGCGAGCGACATATCCTAAAAATATATTTCTGCGGTAGTGTACAGGCGGCAGACATGGATGCTTAAGTCCTGATGGGCAACTTCAATGCTCACGTGGTTGTGGACGTAATGACATAAGGGAGTGTGATTTGGAGGAACGGTAATCCGGATCAGGGAGCGAATGGAGAGAAGTTGTTAAACTTTTACTGTGCAAACGCCATGTCCATTATGAACACCTTATTCCTCATAAAGACATTCATAATTACACATGATACCGGCAGAGTCTTCGGCAGAAGTCGTTGATAGACTTCTTCGGGATACCATCGTGTGTCAACTGATCAGCACCTCGTGTTGTGCAAATGGTATCTCAACGATGAAGTACCTTTCCTACCAAAGCGTATACCAGGGCTGATTGGATACGGCAGGTATTGGAATGGCAGTTGTTTCCAAAATCATCATTGCTTCTCGATGTGCAAACAAGGTGTTCTGGCAGACCATCCGCCGTCTCAGAGGAAGGAAGTTTAATATCATCGAAGGAGTTAAATCCAACAATGGTGTACTTCTATCCGATGAGAAGGACATCGTGCGCAGATGGGGCGAGCACTTTTCGGAGCTGCTCAATCCCGAACAGGGCACTGAAGATGGCAACCTATGGTTTTGGGTAGGGCGGAGAATAGTCCAACAGTAGAGGAGATGACTTTGGCGATTAAAGCGCTAAAAATCGTCAAGTCAGTTGGGGTCAATGAAATCCGGCCGGTAATTCTCAAGGCCTTAAGGGAGGGAGTGAAAAGGTACTCTTGTGTCATTAAAGTAGCCTGGGAATGCGGTAAAACAACTAGCGACTGGGTGATTGTTCCTCTTTTAAAAAAAGGATTGCTCTAATTATAGGGGTATTGTATATCTTTCTTAAAACTCACCGGAAAAGTCTTTGCTAAGATGCTAGAAGCGCGTTCCAGAGCTGTGGTAGAGCTTAGATTGGGCGATGAGAGTGCGGCTTTCCTCTGGGTAAAAGCACAATCAACCAGCTATTCACTCTCAGAATGGTACTTAAGAGGCTTGGGAGTATGCCAAACCTACATATCTACAGTTGTTTTGTACTGCAGGAGTACGGGATTGACGGTTCTCTTCTTAGTGCCATTTAATCTCTGTACATTGACTGTAAGAGCTGTGTTCGGGGGAACGGCGTTAAGTCGATACCTTTCACTGTGGGCGTTGGACTTCGCCCGGGGTACATTCTGTCACCTCTCCTTTTCATAATGTATATAGATTGGATGTTACAGCGCAGCCTTGGTGAAAAACGGATCGAATTGGGAGACCTAAGGATAAGCCATCTGCTTTTCTCTGATGACTTGGTCATCCTTACGTCCACCCAGACCGAACTTCCGCGAGCAATAGATAGATTCGTCGCCGTCTGTGTTCAAACTGGGATGAAGGTAAACGTGAACAAATCAGAGGTTATGGTAATTTCTCGAACGAGTGTTCCAAGCACTCTGCATGCTAGTAGAGCCCCATTGATGCAGGTGGAGAAGTTTAAGTATCTCGGGGTCTCATTCACGAGTGATGTTTGGAGCAATACTAAGTTATCCTGTAGGATTGGTCAGGATGGAGCAATTTTGAGACAGCTTGATCAATCTGTTATCAGGAGGGCTGAACTTCAATCCAGTGTTTGTTCTGACCCTCACCTATGATCATGAGGTTTGGGCAATGACCGAAAGAATAATATCGCGGATACAAGCTGCCGAAATGACATTTGCACCAACCTGTTGAAACCAAAGTCTTGAACTTTTGGCAACAAAAATTCACGGATCATTGTTCTGTATCGTTCACCAATGACGGTAACGCGCCTTCCTTCCGCATTTTTAAAGACCGCACCAAAGAGTGCATTTTTGCAGATGCATTGGTAGCTCTTAGGTCGTTTCTGGCTGTTCGTCAGCCCAAATACGACAATTTAGTTTGCTGACGTATCCGTTAAGTGAAAAATGAGTCTCGTCGATGAACAGAATTTTTTGATGAAAAAAAAACTCATCAATTTGGAGTTGTCCCAAGGCCCAATTACTAGATTCATGACGCAAACGAAGGTCAGGCCAATGTAATGAAATGAAATGCCAATGAATACTGAACCAAAATGTCGCATAGATATCACATTTATCACGCGTTCTATGCCTGAGAACGTTAATTCCTATTAACAAAAGTACATACCATATTGGATCATCGTTTACAATCAGCTGTACTGACACGTAACCAACCTACCAGAAAATAAAGAAACAATTAGCTGATCATCATGTTGTGAAAAAACAGCCGTTGCTGTGCCTCATCGTCTGTTGGAATCCTAACTCAACTCAGTATAAACATATCCTAGAGAGGCAAATAGAGCCATATGCTTATATCATGGACCTTTAAGCATTATATTGACCCAAAGCAAGACTGCGTTTAGCGAAAAATTGACTTTCCGTCGTTGATTGGTTGATTCACTGAATCCCATCAAAAATCTTGGGAATGATGTTGACTTGTCATTAATCTTCAATCAAAGTTAATCCTAAATTAGCTAGAATAGGCTCCTAATGTAAAGAGAGCAGGAAGCTCGACCATGTCAAAGCGCCTATGTCGTTTGTTAAACACCGACGCTCTGTCGAAAGAAAACCGTAGATGGCAACATCGCGCTTATTGCAATAATGCCAGGCTAATCTGGTCTGTCCTGGATCTGAAAAGATCAAAAGCATTAATACGACTCAAAAGAGACCAGCTCTCAAAACTAATCAACGTCCTCACGGGGCACTGCATCCTAGAAAGGCATGCTCATCACCCGGGGATAGCATGCAACGATTTCTACAGGAGCTGCAGCCTGCAGGGATGAGCACACTTCCTCTGCACGTGTCCCGCACTGGCCCATATCAGGAAGGTCACCCTGGGCCAATACTTCTTTAACGATCTTAATGATCTGAACTCCGCCAGCATGGCCGACCTTAACAGCTACGTTAGGAAATCTAAATGGTTTCAGGAGTAAGCAGGGTACCCCAGTACTCAGTGGCATCACAATGGACCTACTTTCTGGTCTAAGTGTACCTCCTCTCGGAGGGCCACTTCTAACTAACTAACTAATCTTCAATAGGAATACGTAATAATATACAATATTTTGAATTGCTTTAAAATCACAATTCGTAACTTACAAATAGACCCATATGTACATATGTGCATACCTTTAGTATACCTATAGTATGTATGTATTTATATAAGATAATTTACAACCTGATACATAATGGATATCATTGAAATATAAAACCCATTTGCATAAATGTTACCTATCCAAGCAATAAATAAATAAAATTAGAAATTTGCTTAAGAAAGTGCAAATAAAAGCGGACGTCGTTTGGTCGGTTGTAATATAAAGAACAATAGCTCTTCCAGAATATACACATTCACTTTTCGCAAAAAAAAAAAAAATAAAGAAAAAAAAACAATTTTGCATAACTTATCTAATACCCCTGAAAATTATAAAACCTCAAAACAAAGTGAATAAATTAAACTCTCGCATTATTAATCAACCTAGAAGAAAAATATGACATTGGCTATGAACTTTTATTTTAAAATTGGTGATCAAATATCTTGTACAGAACCAAACTGGTTCTCTAGCCGTAGGCAATTTCAACACCAATCGAAGCCTAAAGAACAACTCCAATTGCACAATTAGCTTGTGCGTGTGTGGGTATAAGCTTTAGTTAGAGGCAATTAAAGAAAAAAATATTAGCATTCATTTATGACTCACAGACTGCTTGTTAAATAAGAATTTTAATATCTCACAAACCAACGAAATATTTTTTTTTTTTTTATTTATCCGTCGAATCTCTTCAGCATTTTAAAAAGTGCCAGAATGCACGAAGCACGCATTTAAGAATGCCTTTCGGTGCAAAAAAAAAAAAACCTGCCAGACTCTTAGAAATTCACATTCTCTCTTTCTCTGGAAATTAACAAAAAACTGTCTGCTGAACCCCGAATGCTTCTGTTATACAACAAATCAGCAAGCACAATCGGCGCGTACAGGAAAGGCCCCCCGAACAGCAGCGGCAATGGTGGAGGATAATTTAACTTGCCATTATGTACATACAATTATACTCGTACTCGTATAAACCACAGCCACATGTACATATGTATTCTCCACACATAGCGCATCGTTTAGTTTTTTGCTTAATGAAATTTCAACAAAACTATACGCATTTATAAAAACTATCTATCATTTGGATGAGGGAGCATTTATTACATTATACACATTAGTGTGTACATGCTATACAGCATTAAGCAAAGGACGTCGCATCACAAGGAAGGCGACGCCAAGCATTTGGTTGGCAGGAAAAAGAAGGAATCACGAGCTACTCGTAAATACAAGTTGCACATATCGTTCGTGGATGGATTCCTATCCTACTGCTGTCTTTCATCATTATTTTATTTATGGCGGTTGCGAATTGATGCGCATTGGTCTTTGCTTTTAATCGTTGTCTCACCTTCAAGGTCCAATTGATCTAGAAGAGGAATTACTAAACAAATTCAAATTCCCACAAGCAGCACCTAGCAACTAGTGCGAGTACATTATGTACAAAACTCTGTATATTTTCAGTACCCACACACACACACTTGTGCACGTCTTGAAAATTTATACCAACTCTATAACTCATTTTGTTGTGACTAGTTCAGAAAAAACATTTGAAAAAGTCGTACCAAAAAGAGAGAAACGCTGAAGAGCCGGATTCACCAGGATTTATCGATCTAGATTTCTCTAAGCGAACAATTCCATTCATAAAAACCATGGCATTGTTTTGATGGTGTTGGGCGGTTGGTTTTTCTGCCTGGTATACGCTTCCATTGTGAGGATACAAACAGAAGCATCGCTGCTGCCTTGTTGTACACATTGGCATTTGACTACACCACACAACTCACAACGCAAGCATGGAGAAGGACGACTTCGTGATAAAATTGGGCAACGAAAGACGGCAACCGAACGAGAGTAATGCTGCTACTGTAATGCTATTCCTGCTGATACAGCTTAACAGCGTCAGTATCTAGACGGGTAGCGACGAAAGGACTGTCGATGGCCACCGCGTGTATGTAAACCCTACTAGGGTTAACAAAAACAGAAGCATTAAACTTGATGTTGAGTTGGCCATGTTGCCTAGCGGTTGGTGGTGTACAGACGCTGCTTGGCATGGCTAACATTTTCGAACCATTGCACCACCACAGCAGAATAAAGTAACTGGAAAAAACGAATGCAATAAGTACGAGTGTAGGTAACACAGAACGCCATGATATCGAAACAAAAAAGCAAAATAGTTTAACTCTGCTAAAAAGCGCACAGCAGAAACAACACTCGAACAGAGTTGGGTACAACAACATTTCTTTGAACTTTTTCCTTGATACTTCATAGACTAATGGGTTGCTGGTGGTCGAACGATTTGGATGAATGATTTTGGCATATCTTACAGGGCCTACTTTTTGGATGAACTTCTCAATCGGAATAACTTAAATGGAGTTTATGGATTCACTGCTAAGACAAATTAATGAACAATGCCATTTTTTAACCCTTCAAGAGTCTCTAGCTTGTGCTCCGATTAATCGGAAAACTATTCGCTACTCAAAACTGGATTCGAATTAGTAGTGCAAGAATCAAGTTTCTTTTAAATGTAATTCCTTATGCATTTAGGATTTAATTGCCTCGTACTACCATTCTATACTAGGGAACTTAGGTACCGTGCTTGGAATTTGGACTGATAACACAGGGCAACATTCTTTTGTTGCTGAAAAGCTGAGAGTCATTCCCAAAGTAATTTTTTGTGTAGCATCTGAATCCGGAGTCAGAATTTTCCCATTAACTCAGAATTTTGAGATATTTGAGGTTATGTACCCAAAAAATTACGTTTTTGGCTAACAAAACTCTCAAACTCTTAAATTGAAGAGTAAGAGTAGTACATGATGTAACTGGAGACAGAGACCAGAAAAAATTTGCGCACCCTGTACATAGCCAAAAACTTCATTTTTTGGGTACATAACATCAAATATCTCAAAATCCTGACGTGATGGGACATTTCTGACTCCGGATTTGGATTCTACGCAAAAATTTACTTCGGAAAAGATCCTCAGCTTACCAACAACTGACATGACCCAATATTTGCAGGCCTGTGTAATTAGTTGATGACATTTAGTTATTGTGAGAACCATCCTTGACTCTGGCAAACCGTAAGGGTTTTCTTTGCCAAATTAGAGTCTGGCTTCAACTTTAAAATGAATTCATACGGAATAATTTTGAGACCTTGGAATTAAGCGAGATAAGGTGGTTAGATGCTATATTGGCTGTACTGGTAGTGCTAAGATCATTTACGATATCGTCACAGCTGCGTTTAAGCTCTTATTGAGTAAAAGTTAAGTTAAGAAATGTTAAAATGACTAATCTTGTCATAGAATATAAAGTGCTGTACGATTTCCTTTTCAACGGAGAGGTACCAACATTGAGAACCAGATCATGCGGGATACATGCGACAAGAGCGGCCACATGTGCTGTTGTCGCATGTACATGCGAGCGGAAAATATGCCGAGTACACGGCATGCGGCAAATTGTGCACGTGCCAAATACACACGAACATAATGTCGCATGCGCATGTCGCTTACGAGTACAAGACATGCAAAAATGCCGCATGTTTCCGTCGCACTACATTTGCACATTATATTTTCTGTATTGAACTGAATACAGTGTACTCTCTCCTTACGGACACCTTTCATAAGCGGACAATTTTCTCGCAACCGTCGGTGTCCGCTTATGAGAGAGTACACTGTAGTCGACTTTTTCTTGATAATTGTGTAGAATTGAATTAAAATTAAAATGTCGAAAATGTTGTTGCTATTTTGGCCGCGCATCTGTTGGAACAAGAGGAAGCCGACCATGAAGAGCGCGAGCAAATGCAAAAATGAAAGGTTGGCCGCAGCATTTGAACGAAGGATTGGGTGCGACGTCGTTATACAGAAGGCTTTTGCGATAAATTGCAGTTCGAATTCCGCGCCGATGAAACCGATCTATATAAAGGCTTCATACGTTCGAGGAGGGGCTGAAAAGTTTTGAGCCTAAGTACCTTTAAGTATCACTAATATCTCGCGCTACATTTCACTAACTACTAATACCCTCAATAGTAGAAATAGCAAGTTTCATGTTATTAGCATCATAACGCTCTTAGTATTTAATTGAACCTTAATCATCACTATGTCTGAGTCATCTGCGCATTGTACGAGATTGGAGGACAATGCGCCCGTGCACACTTCACGGGTTGCAAGGTGTGCCCTGATCAAGACAGGGTTTGAAGATATCAGTCACCCACTATACACTCCAGACCTAGCCCCTATTCTCGGCGTTATGCTGTCGTAAAGACCTTAGGGTTCGTGTCATGCATACATAAATACTATATAAGTACAATAAGGCAATGCTCATATTAGGCTTTAAACTTGAAGCCTTCCATTAAGCTTGTTTTTATGTATTTGTATCAGCATTTTTATTAATCGAAGCTCAAAACTTTTTAACCTCTCCTATATAACAACCGATCAATTTAATCATTTGCTTATTTTTTTAAAGCCGTAACTATAGCCTACCCGAGAGATCCCGGTTCCATGTGTGCTCCTTTTGATGCATCCGTTAAGCGGCCAAACGTAATCATAGCAATAAATAAGGTGAAATACGCCACGAGCACATCGTTCGATCATTACGACGGTTAAGGGAATTTGACCCTGGGCGATTGGCGTGCCGACAACATAGTGCTGCTTTCGCTCCAAGCAGTGCGAGATCAGTCAGACGACGCAAAAGAAATACAGAATTCGTGCCGCATGTATGAAAATCTGCAAAACATGCGGCAGCTTAAATTCGTACTGACGCATGTTCAGAGCCTGCTACATGTACATGAAACAATCGAAAAATTGTCTCATGTGGTCACAATCGACATGCGGCTTGCGAGTAAATGTCGTGCGAAATGGACGCATGTCTTTATGCGGCATTCATAAAGACCACGGCATTCATAAAGAACACGTACATGTGCACTACATGCGGCAGTCACAAACATGCTGAATATACGGCATGCGAAAATTAGGACACATTTCTGATGTAGCATGTACATGCGGCTTTTGCATATGGAGTACTCGTAGCATTACTACACGATTTATTACAAGAGCGTTTAGTTAATCTTTAAGTTCCTTCCGTATGTTTGTATGTGTGTACCTTCCTTATGAAGTATTTCATTAACCATCTTGTTCTAAACTAGATAATGTATTTCTCTTTTCTTTTTGCTTTTTTTTTCAGATTCGGTGCAATGATTAAGAATAGAAAGTTATTGTTCTATTGTTTCAATTTCATTCCAATGGCCCGCTTATCCACTATGAGGGTCACGGGTTTAGGGATCTTAACTGGACTCTCCACATGTCCCGATCTTTCGCCACCGACTCCAAATAATGAGAAGCTATCTCCATACGGGTAGAGGTGAGATTTCGGACTTGGTCCAGCAATTCATCCTTGGACAACCCAGGGGACGCTACCTGATGGCACGTCTTGGAAACCAAGTTGAGGACATGCGTTTAACCCATCAAAGTATGGACCTCTCCCTTCGAAGAAGTAGCTGCTCGACATTGAGTGCTTCGCGTACTTTGGTGTTCCTTACCCGATCTCGGCGAGTCACACAAGCAATACAACGAAGAAATCTCATTTCGGCAGCTTGTATACGCGGTCTTATTCTTTCGCTCATTACCCTCATGACCATAGGTGAGGGTCGGAACAAACACTGAATTAAAGACCGATAGCGTAGCTTCGATACCAAGTTCGACCCTCCTGATAACAGATTGACCAAGCTATCTCGAAATTGCTCCAGCCTAACTAATTCTACAGGATAACTCAGTATTGCTCCTTCCATCTATCGTGAAAATGACCCCGAGATACCTAAACTTCTCCACATGTTTCAATGGGACTCCACTAATAGGCTTTGAACTTCTGATTTCTTCACGTTCACCTTCATCACAGCTCCTACACTAGATGGCAGATGCACGATGAATTTTGGTCTGGGTGGACCCAAGGAAGAACAAGTCATCAGCGAAAAGCAGATAGTTATCCTAAAGTCTCCGAATTCGAATCGTTCCTCGCCACGTCTGCGCTGTAACATCCAATCCATATACACTATGAAAATGAGAGGTGACAAATTCCAGGCAAAGTCCAACGCCCACAGTGAAAGGTGTCGACTTAACGCCATTAACCCGACCACAGCTCTTTCAGTTAGTGTATAGAGATTGAATGACCCTCAGAAGAAAACCCATACTCCTGCAGTATACTCCAGAGTTTACCTCGAGGGACCCGATCATATGCTTTCTCCAAATCCACAAAACAACTGTAGATAGGTTTGGCATACTCCCAGGCCTTCTCCAATACCATTGTGAGAGTGAATTGCTGGTCGGCTATTTTTTTAAATCTTAACTATTTTAAAGAAAACAAATCCGCCCACCATCGTCCAGGTGGTGGCAAAGACTCTCATTTTGAGCCTTGATTAGAGGCCTTCTTAGAGATCGAGATGGTCAAAGATATCTGGTGCTTCAGTGAAGCAACAGAATTGTCCCATACCCCATATTTTTCTCACTTCAGTAATGAGCGTCCGGCTGAAGGCCGCATCAGTTCTTATCGTAAATGTCTATTGGCAGCAGGTGTGTCATAGAAGCCCAGCTGATGGTAAGTGACATTACTATATTTTGGGACGAATCTAAAGACTACTGCTACACACCTGAAATATAATTTAGATGCGATAAATGTGAACGTTCATTTCTTAACATGAACATACCTATCCCTAATTACCTGCAAAAATAAAAATAAAAAAAATCATTCGCAATCTATTCGAAAAAAGTAGACATAGAACATGGATCAGTGAAACGTAGCATTAAGTGCTTTTTGTTTGATCGCACAAAAAACCAAAAGTTCCGAACAAAACTGGATTTTTTTTTGTTGTTTTATACTCCCAACCTACCCAACTGCCAGTAAAGACGCAATGGAGCATTGTATTGTATTCTGTTTTTCTTTTTTGCAGCTTGATGTTTTTTTTTTTTTGTGGGTATCTCTTGAGTGTACAAACTCCATTCTTAAACATTGTAATACAAAATTTCTGCGCTCTTTGACTAATGACCTGTTGGTTTGTGTTGGAAACCGACTGATGATGAATATGTAAAGCTGTTGATGGTGTACCGCGGTAGTATCGAAGCATGTTTAATTATAATGATGTCATGTGGATTAATACATACAGTGAACAACTGATCAATTGTGTGTAATGGAGAAAAATTCCCATTTACTTTTGCAAAGTAATGATTTAGTTATATTGCCCGTTATATGTTATGATTCTCTTATGTAAGTATATAATTATAAAATGCTAATTCTCGCATATTGATTGAAGTTAAATAAGACTTAAAAATAATTTGCACACGCGTAAGGCGTAGAAATGTTTAATTTCTTTTTTATTTTGTTTACATGCTACAAAGGGTTTCTCGGGTCGGGAAGTGACAAACTTCCGAAAGAATAATTTCCCAGCGAAAGTATGGCGCTGTGCGTGGTCTGCTGGCTTCAATTCTTGTGTTAACTGGACCTTATAAGCATATGGGCCAAGATATCTATGCATAATGCGGTGCAAAGTGGTTGCGGATAGGTCCAATTCCTGTCATCGTCCCGAAATGGACACACCTTGGTTTTCAGTCACACTCTTAGCTACAGCGGCGTTATTTTCAGCTGGCTGTGCCGAGTTGGAGTCTTTACATCACTAACCTGTCCGAGACGTTCAAACTTATCGATTAAATTTACTAAAGTTGTGCAAGAAGGTGCTTTTGGATGACCAAAAGTAGTAAGAATTTTATGAAACGTTTCAGCTATATTTTCACCGTGTGAATTTTCACTATTTTAGCATGTTTTACGAGTGTGTATCGATGCATATTTAACAACCCCCTAGTTTTTACTTATCAAAAATCATCACAATGATAGATGAATTTTGACAGTTCAAGAATGGCGCTTAATTTAAAATTACACCTCTTGTTGACTGGCCATACACAATGATGATAAAGCTAAATAAATTCTATCGCTATCCAAAGTAAAGTACAATATTCTTGGCACTATCACCGGACACTGTTTTATCGGAACCGGAATTGATAGAAGGCTATTGAAACGCTCGAACACCTCCCTTACGCGTCCCACGTTGACTAATATAAGGCACAAAATATTGGGACAGTTCTATCGAAGAATTTGCAGATTTTAAGCTACACTTTCTCATAAATTTTGCATAACGGAAATAATCGGACTTGTGGTAACACTATGGACTAATACAGGTTTATGCGAGGGTTAGCGCCACGCTGAGCTGACCTAAACATAATTTGTCATGAAGAAGTTTTTCAATTCGGACCTATCCATTTGAGCGAAGAATATAAGACGCACAGGATAAACGATTGCGAGAAGTTAGCTCTTATACTCCTAGAGGCTTGTCATTCCCCGACGAGAGGTGGTGCCGCCACATATGTTCAGTGGACGTGGCTGGGGCTTGAACCCACGCCGCTCGTACAGCAGTCCAACGCATTAATCATTGAGCCACGCTCATGAGTCAGCTTACTTACTTACTTACGGTGGCGCTACAGAACGGGGTGGTCCTGGGCCTCAACCAACAAGTCTCTCCAACTAGCTCGATCTTTAGCCAGCTGCCTCCAGTTTCGCACGCCAAGTTGGTTGAGGTCCCCTTCCACTTGCCACCTGAGTCGCGGTCTTCCTCTACTGCGCCGTCCCCCGGGTGTGGATTCGAAGATTTTGGGTCAGCTAGTAAACAAATACATACGTACAGTTCTTATTGCCGACTCAGACCGAAGAATGGAAAGTATTTCATGAGAGGTTGTAGCGTCGGAGATTTGACACTGATTGCCGAGCAAAATTGTCTTATACTGCAGAGGAAGGGGTTCTGTAAAACAATATGAGGCAGATCACAGACACGTAAGGCTCGAGTGTATTACAACATTGTACATATGTATACCCATGCCATTTTACAGGAGTGCCTTTCTTGCACAATCCAGTAAATGAGCGTTGCGCTTTAGTTTCCTATTTAAGATATGTATGAGCAAAAACAGCTAAAGTAATATGATGAGTGTAAATATTTTGGCTCATTTACACTTCATTCAGTGCACACAAAAAAGAAAAAAAATAAAAAAAGGTTAATAACTGGACCGATAGTCCAGTGCCAAAGTCTATCTTCTCGAAACCATTTACGTTGTGCGTATCACACGACTGGAAGGATTATAAAATTTATCGCCGACTCCGAACGGCGCACAGTGGGGCAGAACAGCCTTAAAGTTGTAACAACATGATAAGCCACAAACAATATTTTCATGTTATAACAACAAGCCCTTTATTTGATTCCTGGATACATGGGGACTTGAATAAGTAAAATGCGTCTTGGGGAATAAGCTGGAACTTTTTTAGGTGACTTTCGCTTGCTTGTTATGACTGGATCAGACCTAAATAAAAATAAATTGAAAACATCTTTTCTCGAATAGTTTACATGCTTCCCTTTATTTACCAGCACAATCGGGGCTTGAA
Organism: Matsumyia berberina; assembly: GCA_917880715.2. Lineage (NCBI taxonomy): Eukaryota > Metazoa > Arthropoda > Insecta > Diptera > Syrphidae > Matsumyia > Matsumyia berberina. The sequence continues at coordinate 96,834,203 of OU862870.1, forward strand.
ATTACCTCTTTTAGAAATTTGGAAGCTGATACTGTCTGGTAGCTCTAAGGCTCATTCGGGTTGCATAACTAAGAGCAGCAATAGAAGTTGAATCTCTTAAGTTCTCAGGTTTAAGCCGTTTTGATCGTTCGAAACAGCATTAAAATGAATTTCCTATTCGAAAAGGCTCGGGTGCTATTCGAAACGCAAGAGAACTGTTTAGCCTTTGGTCATTTGTTTCATAAAATGTATCTTCCATTCTGTAAGCTACGGCAGTAAAGGGTGCAAAAACTTTATTTGTTTCTTGAAGGTGGCTGTTATCAGTGCGTTTTGCCTTTCTGAGAAATTCTTTTTTGGAAAATCGAATTGATTTGCAATAATGCTTCCAGGACTTCTCCAGAAGGGGGCCCTGTTACGCCTATTTTTATGTCTCAAACGGTACAATTCCCAACTCAAATAAATCCCAACTTCTGGTTTTGATTTTTTAGTAATATAGTAGATAACAGTGAACAGAATTCGCCTGCTACCAATTTTGGGGCCATCTTGGATCCGCCATCTTGAAATTCTTCAAAATTGATTGGATTTCGTTGAAATTGAAAATCTTTACAAATCTCGAGGTAATTAGTACAAATTCGTTTTTAAAGTGGAAATTTTTGTCCGCCATTCTGTTCCCACCATCAGAAAAGATGACATAAGAAATCCACCTACCTCTTGCGGCTCTTGCCGGATGGTTATTTTTTGAATTACAGCCCCACTGTGCGAATTGAAAAGATTTTTCATGACAAATTATACTCTCTGGGTTTGTCATTCCCCGACGAGAGGTGGTGTCGCAAAAAGCTTTTAGTGAATATGGCTGGGGCTTGAACCTGAGCCACGGCGACAAAAATGTCAAACTCTATTTTCATTGTATTTCAATTTGATTTCGATATCTTAATTCTGCCTGCTTTACCCCGCATGCGTAAACATGCGTTCAATCACTTCCGTTTTTCGGGTATTTTAAACATTTAATTTTTTTAATTGCTACTTTATTAAGTGGTATACTTTTTGATGTATTATATTTATAAAATCAAGTTTTTTTTAATCTACATTGATAAAATTATCTATACACAATTGCGTCGCAGAATTAAACTGCATAAAGTACATCTGTTAGCAGGTTGATGCAATCATTTCACCTTATCGCATGATTACTCTGTATTTACCTGCTTTAAACGTGACAAAATTAAATAAATAATGCATAACCATATTGACTATCAAAGGTTTTTGTCAAGAACGAGGAAGAGAAAATAAAAAGCATACATACCTGACGAAGAGTTGCTCTTGGTTGTTAACTCGCCAGGACACAACTGTCGCTCCTGAAAGTGAAAGCAGAGTCAATTATTAATAAAATCCCCAAATAAATACATTAAAAACAATTTACAGTGCCTCAGTATGAAAGACGGATTTATTTGTTTAAATCTGTGACTGATTTTGCATGCATTTACATATTCTACGTTCATCTAGAATTATAATCAATTGATAGTAAAAAAAAACTTCTATTTAAGGGTGCAGCAACCTTGACCTTAACGTTTTTGATGGTGTATTAAAAGTATTTATTGCTCTACATAAATAGCCGGCAATCTGACCAAAAAATATTAAATTTTGCAGTTGTCTGTGGACAAAATACTTTTTCCAGAAGTTTTAATCTTGGTATGTTTTGTGTGGCACTAGCCTAGCAAAGACCTTGTAGAACAGAAGGCACAGTCAGATCTAATTTGGGGCTTCTTTGGCAGCAGCTGGTCTTGGAAAGCTACATATTTTTGGCATAATAATGAAGCAAAATAGGTTCTAGGATTGAATCTAGGCGAAAGCGATAAAAAAAAAAACTGATAATCGAAGATGACTGATACATCCATCAGGATTAAGGACCGACCCTAAACAACGGCGCCCAAAGTACAAGTAAGGGAGTGCTTGCTTTTCAACTGCAGTCATGTTATGGAAATCCCTCCGCAATTACCGGACCTCAATGTTATTAAGCACTTATGGACACTTTGACCAGGCCTTTAAACAGAAAGGCACCAAATTGCAAGAAGTTGGTTTCATCAATGCCAAGATTATTAAGTGATCAAAGCCAACAAAGTTCCTACAAAGTATTTAACTCACCGTTACCCCAGAAAAATCGACAAAGTTACACTATTAGCTACTTGCATAAATTCCACTCTGCGATTATTTCTTGATTTTTTTTTTTGATAATTTATATATTATTTCAATGAATTTAATACAAGTTTTACAGGTAATGTCAAAATGAAAGATATACACTTCAGATTTCAGTTCTTCATTCAATAGTGGGAAAAGAATCAGTTGCACGAGTTTCACTTTGACCTGCTGGCTTATGTAAGATTATGGAAGACAGAAGGCTTTTACTACCTACAACCTACGGAAATTGGAGTGGAGGAGGCCACAAGATGGCCAAAACAATAAGTTCAGCTTGTCAATAAGGCTACTCTCAAACGAGCGACGCAAACCACAAGTTCTTCGCCTGCAGTAGATGGGAAACTTAAAGATGTGCGCTGGAATGACTGATTGGCTGAATCACCCCTTACAACATAGCCCCAAAAATGTCAACGAGCGACCAGAACTAGAATCAGGGGCCGAATTACTACAATCGGTCACGAGTAACTCTTTATTGAAATGTGAGGATTTGGCATTACCGTTCTCGTGATCGAGTATTCAGTATCGAAATTTGAGATGACAGCACGCGTTATAGTGCATAATTTCACTCGAACACTATTGATGGCGGACAAAAATGTCCACTTTAAAAACGAATTTGTACTAATTACCTCGTGATTTGTAAGGATTTTCAATTTCAACGAAATCGGGGCGGATCCAAGACGGCGCCCAAATCGGTCGCAGGCGGATTATGTTCACTGTTATCTCAATATCTTCTCAATATATAAAAAGAAAAGTCCTGACTCACTCACTGACTCATCAACGCCCAGCCGGAACCCTTGGACCTAGAAAGCTGAAATTTGGCACAGAGGTTCCTTTTATGATGCATATAAGGAATAAGGAAGGACATTTTGAAATTCAGCTTCTACAGGGTGTTGAAGTTTGTATGAAAAAAAAAATTTAAATTGGATTTTGGAGTTGAAATTTGGTAAGTATATTCTAGAACAGAAATAAATAATCACGTGTTTTACCGTTTTCCTAAATTGTAACTGTGGGCCAAGATAAAGGGCGTTAAAGTTCGGCCATTTATAGTCAGCGGCATTGCCGTTGTCATTGCTTCCTTAGGTACTGCAGCTACCTTGATTACAGAAGACACGACAGGTCACTCTACCTTCTCAAAGCATCTCAACCTAAGCCATTCTGAGTCTACATTTTGATACATCTCTAAGCAGAATGCTTCGGGAAACCAAAGTTATAGTGTGGGATGAGTGTACCATGGCTCATAGAAAGGCATTGAGTATCGAAATAGGATGCTCCGACCGGGCTTTTGGCTGGTGGCTTCGGACAGACCAAGCCGGTTGTGTCACGGAGAACACAGCAAATGAAGTGAAGGCCTGTCTCAAGTCATCAATCTGATAGCCTAATTTCGAAGTCCTCTCCTTTAAAGTTAACATGCGTATCCATCTCCGCCGCGACTTGAGGGAAGTATTTCTTGATATTGATGATGGAAAGAGGAGGAAAGAATAAACGTACCGAGTAACCCATGCAATGTTATGGAAGATCTGATTGGTTTTTCTGACAGAATGTAATGTACCTAATTATTCATCACGCTGGAGGGGATTGCGTTTCATGAGTGAGGGAAAGAGCTATTTTCACTCAAATACACGATTCAGCCAACAGCACCAATAATTTTCTGTTGCAGAAGTGAATAGTGTGAATCTGAGGAATGACTTTTTGTCCCTTAGCGGGCTCAGAGTCAATTGACCTGAAAGCCTGATCATCCTCGAGCTAAAAAAAAAAACCAGGAACATTGTTTACAGGGAGGTCTTGCAAAGTTAATGTGAGGAATTGAAAGTCTATAATTACTCGTCAATGCCTTGAAACCCGGAAAAGGACATAGGGTATAATGTGACGTCTTTCCACGCGAACGTAGTCGCAGGTATCAGCTAGTCTACTATATTACTAAAAAATCAAAACCGGAAGCTAGGATTTATTTGAGTTGTGAAATGTACCGTTTGAGAGATAAAAAGGGGCGTAACCCGACCCCCTCTTGACCCATTGCGCCCATCTTACCCGAGGTATTCGCCATATGAACGTGTATACCAAATTTTACGACACAACTCTGAAGCAATGCGAAAGCGGTCGCGGAGTGGATGGTGTCAAATTGACGAAGGATTAAAGGTGGTGTTTTAGTGATTAGGAAAGGACGGAAGAAAGTCTCACACTACTGGAACCTTACCCACAAGTTCGTATACATTCAGTAGATTCCCACATCTAAAGACTTCCGGTGTGGTGTAAGTAAAGGCGCTACAGAGGTAATTGAACATTCGAGTGTCAAACAGACTACTTACACTGCCGGACATTAGTTTGGAATCACCTAACATTTGACAGCTCTCGAAATATGCGCAGAGCTGAATGGCATAAGAGAGAAGCATGATTCTCCAACAAGGTTTTCAACTGAAGGTGGCTTGGAAAGCACGGTAGCAGTACGAAAACCTGTGCTCAGGTCACTAAATCGAGGTAAAAGATTGCTATAAGACAAAAGAGCATAAAAGTTGGACGAGTCCAAATATGAGCTCTTTAAGCGACAAAAAGAGGGTCCAAGAAAAAATGGCGCAATTGTAATGCACTGAGTTGGTTCTATCATGGTGTGGGGATGATAGAACCAACTCGTGAGGTTAGATATATGATCCGCATCGACACAAATAAATTCTGTAGCACAACACCTACAGTAGCTTTCCTACCGAAGCGTAAACCAAGACTGGCATAAAGGAATTTGCACGGTGGCAAGAAGCCATTAGAGAGAAAAAGAAAGCCTTCAAGGGGTAAGCTCGTCGAAACCAATAAATGGAGGCGCGAAGAACTTGCAAACGGGCTGTTAAAGCAGCTAAGGAGTAGTCTTGGAAGCAATTCGCCAAACAATTAGACCGTGATCACAGTTCTGCAAACAAGGTATTCTGGCAGACAATCCACCGTCTCAGAGGAAGGAAGTTTAATATCATCGAAGGAGTTAATTCCAAAGATGGTGTACTTCTTTCCAAGGAGAAGGACACGCAGATGGGACGAGCACTTTTCGGAGCTGCTCAATCCCGAACAGGGCACTGAGGATGGCAGACCCATGGTTTTGAGTAAGGCGGAGAATAGTCCCATGGTAAAAAGGTGACTTTGGCGATTAAAGAGCTGGTGTGGGTGAAATCCGGCCAGAAATGCTCAAGGTTTTGGGTAGAGAGGGAGTGAAGTAGCCCTCTCGTGCCATTAAAGTGGCCTGGAAATGCGGTAAAACACCTAGCGATTGGCGAACTGGGGTGATTGTTCCTCTTTTTAAGAAAGGGGATATGAGGGATTGCTCCAATTAGAGGAGTTTATCTCTTGAAGGTGCTAGAAGCGCGTTCCAGATGTGTGCTTAAGTCTAGATTGGACGATGAGCAGTGCGGCGGCGTTTGTCCAGGTAAAATCACAACCGACCAGCTCATTCTTAGTTAAATCGACACCTTTCACTGTGGGCGTTAGACTCCGCCAGGGGTACGTTTTATCACATCTCTTTTTCATTGTGTATATGGATTGGAATGTTATTCATGAGTGATGGAAGGAGCAATACTGAGTTATTCTGTAGGATTGGTCAAGCTGAAGCAATTTTGAGGAGTTAAGCTTTTCGTCTTTAATATAGTGTTTGACCCGACCCTCACCTATGGTCATGAAAATTGGATAATGACCGAAAGAATAAAATCGCGAATTCTAGCTGCCGAAATGAGATTTTTTCGTGTCGTTACTGGAGTAATTCTTCGAGATTGAGTTAGAAACACTAGAATACGCAAGGTACTCAATGCTTCTTCTTCGAACGGAAAGGTCCATGCTTCGATCGTTTGGGCAAGTAAAACACATGCCCTCAAGTCGGCTTCCAAGACATACTATCAAACAATTATGCAGAAGGTTCTTGGCTGTTAACCAGTCAGAAAATTTGGGGTTGTGACCAGGTATAAAAAGATAAATGTTGGTCTGACATCGACACTGTCCTCTGGAACATGACGAATGATGAGATACTGTTTGTGGGGGTGACAACGTAATTGTTCGCTATGGAACCAAAGAAAACTTTAAAAGTCCATACTGCGAAAAAAGTTGTGATCCAAAGAAGAGTAAAATGAGGAAAGGGTAGTTGGACCAAACAACATTCCTTCAGAATATTACTCTGCGTATATAACGTAAATATTTGGTCAGTGGTGGACTTTTCTGAATTCAAGCCACACTAATATGAACCAATACGGTTGTTCACAAAGGGCCTTAGGATGATGTTAAGAAGACCTCTATGATGGCAGTTTGGACGATCTCATTTTTTGAAGATAGGGAAAACAATGAGATTCAATTCGAACATGGTTTGTATACCTACCTATATGTTCCCTATTAAAGCATTTCCCGCTGATTTAAACAATTTGGCAATAGAACCGTCAACTCCAACAGCTTTGGTGGACTTAAGTGTAAATATGGCTTTCTTTACTTTAACCAGACAAGTGGTCGGAGTTTTTAGCTAACCACGTCCAGGTTGAATGGTTTATTCTGCCTGATAAAGAAATTAGCATCGCCATCCCCATTGTACTTTTTAATCTTCAGTACCCACTGCCACTTTACTATCATGTATATATGTTCCCTTGTTCGTCTTTGCGGGCTTAGTTTCGGGCTTTGTGGCCTTGGTGTGATTTTTTACCCCTTGGCAAAACTTCCTGCAGTGACATACTTCTATCGCGGACTTCTCGTGATTTTCCATATTTCTTTTTAGAACCCGGTGTTCATCCCTTTTTTGCTTATGATCTCACGAGCGGCTTTGTATACCTCTAGTTTCGCTGCATGTACCTACCGGCATTCTTCGGCAAACCAGGAATTTCGTTGTGGTGGACAAAAGAAACGCTGCGCATCAGAAAGAGCATCTCTGCAGGCTTTTTGGCAGTGTTGCCATTAGTCTTCAACACTTGATGCTGGTGGTATAGGATCTCTTGAAAGATAAAGAGCGCCTTATATGGATTGCAACTCGCTCAATCTATTTGACGATTGTTTGATAAAGAGGATTCTAAGTCATGGTGTATTTTTCCTTATCAATCAAACATCCCCTTTTTCAATAGCATTGCGTTAAAACAGCTCAGTAGAATGGAGTTGTTGTAGCTAGGGCACTGCTCATATGTTTTATCCAAGAGCCAACAGTAGAACCTGTTTTTGGTGTCATCATCTTATTATGTGCGCTTATCATGCTGATGATGTCGAATTTATCCTTGGCTCAAACTGCAATAAAGCTCTCTTTCTTGGTCTGCCTCCAATAACAAATTTGCACGCTCATTAGCGCTACTTTAGGTATCCCTTTAGTGACGGAAATTTTCATGTATGTACATATGTACATACATATCTTCCCAACTGCGACAAAATAAATTCTTCCCAAATCGATTTCTGATTGATTACGGTTTTCTGCTAAATTCGGTTTTTAGCCAGACATTGTTTACAGACGCTAAAAACAATTAGCAACTCACTTGGGCCAAAAATGATAAAAATTGGACGCTTAATGCAGGGCCAAGGTTTTATGGTCATATAAAACTAATATCGAAGTTAGTTTAACACACCATAGTAGATAATAGAGAAACACAATCTTTGCCGGAAAGAAGATCGTGAGATGTAATCACCCTTAACATTGACAGTTTTTGCTTTTTTCTCTTCAGCTTTTCGATTTTTCTAGAGTAGCACACGTCACACATATGCAGCCCAATCGAAACAAAGAGCGTTGATTTTGAAAATAAAAACTTTTTAAGGAGGTAAGTAGAGAGTTACATTTGGTACTGATGAAATTTTGCGAGCAGCAGTATCTGCAAGTTCGTTTCCACTAATTTCCGAATGGCCTGGAACCCAAAGAATTATCATTTTAGACCTTTTTTTTTGAAGAAGTTATCCCGAATTTTGTTGATGATAATAGAATTTCAGTTATGGGTATTCCGAATTGCATTAAGAGAAGAGAGGCTATCACTATAAAAATAGCGATTTTACGAGACATTTTAGCCAGTTCTGTAGCTTTAAAAATAGCTAAGGCTTCTGTAGAAAATACAGAGAAGTAGTTAGGTATTTTTTCATTGTACAGTAATTCCCTGTTTGCCGTTACGTCTACATAGCCAGTTTTAATTTCGTTTTTAGATCCGTCTGTATATATCATATTATATCCTACGAGTTAGCGATTTCCTTAAAGAGTTGTATATGAGCTTCAGTATTTTTTTCAGTTTGAGAGTCTGGTGTTTATGGCGTTTTCGGGAAGTATATAGGGGAGATAATTTTCAATGGCGATTGGTCTTATTACAGTGGGTTAATCTATATTTTTGGCTTCTAACATGAAAGTGATGTACCAATATACTGTTCAATGTGAAGTAAACAGTCAACAGTGCATCTCCCATGTTTAAAGGTAGAATTACGAAATTCATTCTTTCAATGTACCAAAGAAGTGTCTTCGATATAACTTTGCCTAAACACGGTAATAATGAAATAGGTCTATATCCTTCGGTATCAGTTACTTGTTTTGTCGGTTTTGAAATTAAGACGATACTAGCTATTTTCCAAATCTGGAAGGATACCTTGGTCGAAAATTTGATTACACAATTCTAAAACAGGCTGATGGGGAAGTTCTAAGCATTGGGTAAGAAATTCGGTCGCAACCTGGAGTTTTACCTTTAACAAAACTTAAACAACAAGTTCGACACCATTTACTGGGTTTCAATTAACTTGGAAGCAGAAATTAAACCATAAATTTGATTTGGTCAGTTTAAAGCAGATTGTTTGGCTAATGAGAAATCCAAAAAAAAGTTCGAGTCGTTTGAGTAGTTGGACCAAGTTTTTCCGAAGTGTTTACAAATTTTAAGCGGTTTAATAACACAGGCCTGCAAATAATTGCGTCATGTCAGTTGTTAGTAAGTTGAGAGTCATTTCCGAAGTAAATTTTTGCGTAGAATCTGAATCCGGGGTCAGAATTGTCCCATCACGTCAAGATATTTGAGGTTATGTACCCAAACAATGACGTTTTTGGCTAACTTTGAGGTTATGTTCAGGGTGCGCAAATTTTTTCTGGTGCCTATCTCCAGTTGCATCATTTAGTACTGCTCTTATTCTTCAATTTTAGAGTTTGAGAGATCGATTCCAATTTTTTTTTCTTATAGTTTCTTAAGTTTTTTGTTAGGTAATTTATTAGCGAAAATTTTAATGTATGTATCGTCTTTATGGAACTCCATTTTCAGAATGATTGGCCATATAATTCAATTACTATAAACAATTGTCTAAACCCGGATTTCCCAAGCTGTGCTGCGCGAAGGATGTCCAAGTGCTCCGCAGAAAGATAAAAAAAAATTATCAAAATCCCATCAGACTAGTTAACTTGGGCTTTCTGAAAAATCTTGGAACTTTCACCATTTTGTTCGCAGTAATCGAATACGAATTGTTCTTTTAACAAGAAATCAATATAAACAAATAGCCAACTAGGACTTATTCAAGTTGTAGGCAATCAGTCGCAAGTCAAAAAGAATCAAGTCGTAGTGCTGTGTTCTAGTTGTAACGGTGTCCACTTGAAACGATCACAGTTGAATTTTAATTGCTGTTAATAATTTGTGTAGCTTTTTAACATTGCAACAGATAGAAAACGAATCGTATTGCCGTTTAGTTGATCTATAATTGCTTTTCGTGCATGAGTGCTCTGAGGCTGCCCCAGATATCGGTATTCACAGCCAGTAACCTTAAAGGCCATCTGAGGATCCTAGAACACACCCAGAGTGATCCAATTTTCAAAATCCCAGATAAATTGCTCAGAAGATTTCGTTTTTTCCAGAAAGTTCGAAGTGGTCATAGGTGAACGCACGAAGGAAAAAGTAAAGTTCTAGTTAACTTGCCTAATTCGCAGATGGCTCCAAATTGGAAAATGGCAATACTAGGGATGGGGTCTCAAATTTCAGCGTGCAGCAGCATTTCGAAAGTCACCAGACATCTTTCAAGCGGTAAAGGGTACCCGCATATTTATTTTTTTCCGATAGCCAGGCACGACTATTGGCGCTTAAATCCTATACGATACGGTCAAAGCTCATCTGGGACAGTTTCAACTTTCTCGAAGACCTTGTGTCCGGTAATAAGGTCACTGTTGTTGCTTGAATCCCTGGACACGAAGGTTCAAAGGTAATGAACGGACGGACCGTCTGGTTTGACGAACTCTTTTTGGTCCTGAACCCTATTTTGCTGTGCAACTCAGTAGTATGCAGATGCTGCTGAGAATTGGACACAACAAAAAAGCCTGAAGCAATCGCAAAAGTTCATCAACGTTCAGGACAAACAAATGTGCCGACTCTGCGGATAGCAAAACGATACAGGAGAACATGTTCCTTGTGAGTGTCCTGAGACCCCAAAGAAAGGACTGCTCCAACTAAGAGCCTTCATTTGGCTTCTGCTTAATCACTAAGCTAGCACAATAAATCCTACAGGTCGCAGGGCATCGGAGCCTTAGCATCGTATTCGTTGCGTTTAGTTTATTTTTTGTTCATTATTGCCACATTTGGATCTATCGCAGTGAAAACGAGAAATCAACTCGCAAATAGCTGTATACATACCAAATGCATATGTATGTACCAAGACCTATCAATTATTTTTCTTGTCTTTACTACAACCGCGAAAAAATGGCATATGAACCACGTAATGCTCCGCGACGAATTTCTATCCAGAAAAGTGCTCCGCGGGCAAAAAAGATTTGAAACCGCTGGTCTAAACTAACTCGCCTATTCCCGTTCCCGGTGACTGTTTTTGGCGTTGAGCTGACGTAAATGGCTTAGTGTTCGTGGCACACATAAGTTATAGGTGGCATATATAAGTTTAAGGTTGTGCTCATATTTCGCGACTGTCAGGCTTTAAATACTTGAAGCCTTCCATTAATCTTGTTTTTTTTTTTTTATTGAGAGTGACCTATAGACATTGCGCCATAGACTTTCTATGGTACTTCGGTCCGGAGAATGCGTCGGGTCTCCCATAGCATCATCTTATTACGTGTCTGGGGTCGTTGTCTTCAAGGTTCTTTCGCCGCCGGGACTTCTTCTTCTCATCAAATTGAAGCATTTTTCAAGAATATTAATGTACCCTGTTCTGAGCAAATATTTTTTATTCAGAAAGATGGACCTATTCGTACGAGGAAAGTTCACCCCAAACTACCACAAATCCGACGCCAGTCTCAACATTTCCACACCACCAGGGTCAGTTCCAAAACATTTGTAACTGTTCTTTCTGCGCTGTCTGCCAGCAACTTTGTTTTAAATACAAGGTGTCGAAACGGCAAGAGCTCTTGAGATATACATACATATGTACATAAGTTCGTAAGTGTCGTTTGAACCCTAGTATCCCTTGCCGTCGACTGGCTAGATTCCCTCCATCCCTTAAACTACGCGTTCTAAATAATCTGCTGTTTTTGAATCACCCTATAAATTGAAAATTTATGAATGTTCTCTATAATTAGTGTGATAACGTTCGTAAGTGTCGCATAAATTTTGTATATGAATCAAATCAAATTATATTTAACTAAGCACGACATTTTAACTCATCTTTTGACCCGCGTAGATTATGGCAATTAATATAATTTAACTGCGCAGCTCTAGCAAACGGGCACTCGATTGAATACACAGTTCCTTTTTTATTTGTTTTAAGCAATTAAAAATTCGTCGTTCGTTAAAAAAAAAACTATTGCATATAAACAAGCCGTAGAGCAGTTGTCTTTCGATTTGTGCAAGGATTTTAGTTTCGAGTTTACAAAATTGGGTAGTATTGTTTGTATTTTAGTAGAAATCATGTACAGACACTTAAAGAAGCCGACAATAAGATCAAGCTCGAATTTTGCCAATTTCTAACATTGAATGAATATACAAATGTACATGTGTATGTATGTACACATAAATGCATTGCAAAAAGCTTGTTATCTAGGCAAACGTAAAACACTGCTGTGTCGGGAATACACGCTTAAAATACCACCGAGTTTATTATGTAGATTAGAGGAAATTAAACAAATTAATTGGTGTACTAACCGTGCAAATTAATAGTACATGTTGTATTATTGCCGCGATCCAAGACAACAACACTTGTAGCCGCCGCAGATACTGCTGCCATTGTTTCGTACTTCCAAGTTGCAAGGCTTGCTCGTAGTTTTAGTTGGTGAAAAATATAGTCCTATATTTGTCCTGGAGCTGATGATTATTATGAGTCTAGGTTTATCGTTTATCGAGCCTAGGTATTTCACAAGCGCTTACAAGAGCAACGATCTAATGCTTTTCTATTAGTTAAAAACCTGTACCTAATCATTTGCTTTTAACAGATTGATTACGACACAAAAGAGCACTAATTTTTGCACATAGTAATTACGTTAAACAGATGCAATGAATAAACTACGAAATGTTTATATTTTTGTCAGACCTCGTTTGGTGGAAAGTTTAATAAAAAGCGGAATGTATACACCAAACGCGTATCAACCTATCTCAACAACTGTCGCGGCGAAACTGAGCGACTTTTGCAGTTTGACAAGTGACAATGACAACTGCCCCTTTGTTGTTTTACTGACGTTTGTAATTGTGAATGATTCTTTGTCAAAAATGACATTTGTTCCATTAGATACGTATTAGATGGGCTAATCTTGAGAATAACTCGGATAAGAAGAGAACTCAAAATGATTTACTCATATATAAGAGTGGATAATATTTTGCAAAAAGCCGCTAGTTTTTCAGTGGTGTTATTATCAATATTCTTTAAAGCGCAGACAAATTTGAATTTGAACTTAGTTAGCAATTTATTACAAAAACATCGCCATAATCTAATGCGAATAAGAAGGCAGACACTATTTTTATTTTGTGTATTGTATTTTCCCAGCCAGGAAAACACCTAACATTTTTCGCGGCACCACCCCTCGTCGGGAAATGACGGGAGTATAATCTGTCATCAAAAAGCTTCTCAATTCGCCGTTCGGAGTCGGCAATAAGTTGTAGGTTCCTTCCATTCGTGCGAAAAGTGTAACACACACAGCATGAATGGTTGCGAGAAGCTAGGCCCTGGCTCATCCCGAGCTGTTGCGCCAGCTATTATTATTATTATTATTATTACATATTTATTTATTTAGCAATGAATTGCTCTTCAAAATAAGAGAAGCAAAGCTAAATAAACAATTAAAATTGAATACACTTATACCTCGGTTAACGGCCTAAATACGAGTAAGTTCCACAAAATCAGGCCGTAGAGCGAAATGGGGTATAGCGAGTCAATTTTTTTTTTCATACAAACCCATGCAAAATCCATTAGATTGGTTCCAAATTTTCCAAAAACAAGGTGTGAGTGTACTCAGTTTACAAAAAAGATTTATTTTCTGGATGTTTGAACTTTTCGAGCTGTCAACATCGACTTGAATGACTAATTAGTTGCAGTCAAGCTACGAATGGGGATATACAAAGGCCACAAGAAAGAAGGCTGTCATCACAAGACTTCTATAATCTTTGCTGAACGCGCATCTTGAAGTCTCTCAACAACTCCTACACCGTAAGAAAGAGGGCTGCATTCTAGTTGCATCTCCTGAAAACAGCTGATAAACCCAGAATCATGAACAGCTTACTTCACAACCTTCTGGAGTGCGTGCCGCGACAAAACGTGCGCAACTTTGAACTCGGTTTAAGATTTAAACTAAATTGTTACCAAACGACAAACCTCTGAAACCATAATTTTTCATTAAATTTGGCATTCGGAGTCGGCTGTAGGTCCCTTTCATTCTTGCGAAGAATGTAACACGAAACAACTGCTGTTGCGCCAGCTGTTTCTAACTAAATAGCAACTATTCATCTTGTGCGTCCTACATGCTACGAATGAAAGGGACCTATTACTTATTGCCTACTCCAAACGGAAAATTGCGCTCTTGCAGGTTTGTTATTCCTCGGCAAGAGGTGGTGCCGCGAATAACGTTTAGTGGATATGGGTGAGTTCATAATTGTAAAAATACCGCAAAAATGGAAAGCTTATCGTAATTTGGATTAGATTTGGGCTGATGCAGAAATTAGATTATAAATTTCTGTTCGGCTGTCCATGGAAGGTGACTATCAGAGGAAGAAGGACGTAAGCAGTCTTTTGGGGAAAAGATTTTAATAAAATCAAGAAAGTTTGCAATGATTTCTTTCGTGATAGATTGGAAGTGTAAGAAGCATACCAAATTTAATGGTAACTTATAAAAGAATAAGCGAAGGATTAACAGCTAAAATGTTTCTAATACATTTATGAACGGCATTTTGCCAGCTGCATTGCTGCGAGGCCTTGGGTAATTCCCAGCTGTCGCGCTTACTATTTTTTTTTTTTTATTGCTGCGAGACCTATGGTGCAGAATTTGCGTTCATTAATGTTTTCAGAATTTGCTGCGGTAAATTTACAACAATTTTTTTACAATTACGAACTCACCCTATGGCTGAGGATTGCATCTTGCACAGCAGCTCAGCGCACTAGTCAATGAGCCACAGAGACGGACTCCATATCTATAGACTTTTCGCTAAAGCCATCATTGCATAGTAGTAACAAGTGAAATCTCCACCTCTATTTAATCGTTCAAAACAAAAACACGAAATTAATACTAGGAAAATAAATTTATTTCCATTCATTCAACAATGTTATATGTAATTTTGATTCTGTTTCATTAATAACATCTAAACCGATTGTTATTAGCAATAAACTTATTGTAATGCATAACTCTGATATTCATTAGTTTACAAAGCATATTTACTTATACATACTACAAAACAAATTTGAATTATTTCTCTGCTATTAGTTTGTATTATCAACATCTAATTTCTCTAAAATTCACTCAAAAAATCTACCATTAATTGTTTTGTTAACGATCACAGCCAGTCTTTTATTTCTTAAATATAAATTTGATTTCTTAAAAAAATGATATATTTAAATAGTTTACACCTAAGACGAAAATAGGATATACAAGTGCTTCATTTATTATTCATATAACTATAGTTTTAAAAAGGTACGTATTGTTAGAAATACGGTTACACATTTACATATATTGTATGCATATACATATGTATTTACAATAAAATTACTATAAATTATTTGTCTTAGCATAAAGGCTGAACTACATTCAACAAAACGTTGCAAAATAGAAATACAGCATACAATAAAAAAAATGTTAAGAACAAATTCAACGTTGCAATCAGAGAGCTTTTAGAATATTTGTCATATCATTTCGAGGAAATTGAAAGGCAGCTATGTGAACATCTGTGAAAGCAGTGAAACTTCCTCTGCTATTCTTTTTTTTTTTTTGATAGATCAGAGATTATGTTCGAACAAGCATTTGTCCAACTAAACATGTTTTTAAATCCAAGTGGCTCGATGTCTTATTAAATTCGTCTGTTATTAATTATGTTTTTTAAATGGTTGGCGTTGAAATTTTTCCATCTTTTTACGATTTAACAATATTTTTATCCATTTTTTTTGCCCATTGTAAATGTAGTTTAGCCCAATTTCATTATTTTAATAAATAGTTTATTCACTTTCATATAACGTAAAGTTAATATTTGCGTGATAATGCTAATAATAAATGAAACCTATAGAGTTGTTTTATTTTTTTTTTTAAAGGAAATTCTTTAAGTCTTTTTCTATAGTAAGGCCACGATTATAATTGAAGTAAACCAAACTGACACTTTAAACTACAAAACGTACAATATAATGCAGCGAATTTCGTCGTCTTTTTGCAGGACCCAAAAATAGTACATTTTTACTTAAGTATATACCGGTTGAATCAGTACGTACCAATACAAAGCGCTTGGTAGGTGAGGTTAAAATGTAAACAAAAAAGACTATATTATCCAAAACTTTCCAACCGTTGCACAATGGCCAGGAAATTTGTAGCAACTTAATTAAATTTGCACATGGTATTGATTTCTATAGACTTATCATACAGAACTTTAACCCGATATTTACTACGTGCAATACTAAATTATTTTCGTTAAAACTTATCAAACAAACCAAAAAAACATTAATTTACCTGCCACCCTACAGACTTGTTTATGCTCCATATTTCAACCTCAGCTATCAACTGCCAAAGCTTAAGTGATGCGATCTGATTCAATCTATAGAAGAGGACCAGCATTTTGAAATTGGCTATAAAACTTATAATTAATTTGTAAAAAAAAAACGCAACCAACATTCAATACGCGTGACTGTATGATAACAAAATGTTACTAACAAATTTAACAATATTGATCTTTGCATTCCTCTATATTTTATATGATAGTGCAGTGTCGTTCCTTATTTTCAAAACATATGTATCTAATTTGGTACTTAAGTGGAAATGTTTAATCCGATTGTTTTCCCAGGTCGTTGAAACTAGAATAATACAGCAGAGTTCGAGGCATCCGATTTTGTTTTGTGGCTAAATCTGTTGAGAGAGATCAAAAGCCCGACAGTTTTTTTTTTTGGCTAATGATTCTTATGATGGTGATGGTCCCAATCATTTATTGAAGATGATCATGTTATGGATGTTACAATCTGATTCTTAACCCCAGTATTGGGGATTCTGCAACGAAAAATGAAATTAGATAAAATAAGGGCATAATTCTAGTTATCTCACGGCTGACATATATACATTACTGCATTAAAAAAAAAAAAACACTAAAGTAAGCTTCAATAAAGCACACAACAAATTTTTAAAATGCGCAAAGTAATAATTTGATATTTTAATCAATGTCTATTTTGTAAAAACAAATAATTCAAAGCTATTGAAGTTTAATAAAATTTAATGCTTTGTGAATGAGCTATGGCACAAAATGTATGACTTGTACAAGAAAAACACTTATGACTGACTTAGAGACACTGTTGTTTACTTTTGCACGACTTTTGAATATTATCTTAACATAAAGCTTAAGCAGCTGGACACAAATCATTTGGACATAAGTAAATTATTCGTGATTGAGCTACAATTTAATTGGTGAGTGGAAGAACAGTACATCGACCAAATGCCACTTTTGAGAAAAACAGAAATAACTGGGATACTTTAAATTCCTCATATATCAGTATTATACAAAAATAACTATTCTAAAACAAAAAACGTTGGCGTTAAATGCCGCGTCAAAAAACGACAACGTGAACTCGGTATTATGGCTGGCGTTACGCCAGTCGTTTTAGTTTACGTTTTCTTAATCGTTATTCTGGACGTCGATTTAGTGTGGCAAAACGCCTAGCTGAACGCCTATTTTTGACATTAAGGAATTAGTAAACGCCGGGCATTAAAAAACGGTTTAAAATGAAAATTTATGTATTTATTTAGTTTAATTTAGGATAGGCACATGAGAGGTTTACTCGCTCACCTTTTGCTGGGTGCATTCCACAATTGACCAGGTTTATAGAGTAACCAATGAAATTAAAAAGGCCATAGAAGAGAAAATATATGTTGTAGAGCTTTTCTTGACGTTTCTCAAGCCTTCGACAAGGTGTGGCACAAAGGCTTGAACTATAAACTAAGACAGGTACTTCCCGAAGAGTTGTACAAAATCTTAGAGTCGTCCTAGGAGAACAGACTTTTCCGTGTCAAGCACGGAGCCGAATACTCGGAATTCAAGGAAATCGCTGCCGGAGTTCCACAAGGAAGTGTTCTTGGTCCAGTCTTGTTCTTGCTCTATACTCGAGATATACCCCAAGAAGAAGACACCGTTGTTGCTTCGTTCGCGGACGATACGGCTATTCATTGTTCTCAACGAAACCAAATCTACGCATGTTAACTTTACTAACAAGAAAATTAACAACTTACCCGTTTTCATTAACTCGGTACAAATACCGTATGCAAACGAAGCAAAATATCTAGGAATGACACTAGATGCGAAACTCAAATAGAAGCCGCACGTTAAAAAGAAACGCGACGAGCTCGAAATTAGATTTAGAGAAATGTATTGGCTGCTTGGAAGATATTCCAAATTAAGCATGTATAACAAATTGCTCTTATATAAGCAAGTCTTAAAACCTGTATGGACGTATGGTAAACAACTTTGGGGTTGTACCAAAACCAGCAATAGAAATATTTGGCAAACCTTTCAAAATAAGGTGCTCAGAACAATCGTTAATGCGCCGTGATACATTAGAAACGACGATATCCATAGAGACCTTGGTTTAGCTACTGTCGAAGATGAAATAACAAGTTTTGCTCGCAATCTTCGTCATATAATGACGGTATTAGTAAGTGCTTTTACTGGAAAGCTACCTACACAACGAGAATTTTTATTGCCGAAAGTTAAACTACTTGATAAGGCTTTTTTGTACTTAGTCGTAATCAACAAGGAAAGGGGAGGTGTTTTTAGTGGTAAGGATCTCACACTACCACGTGCGGTAGATCCTCATGGTGTCTCATGAAAGATTTTAACCTACCCTCGTAAAAAAAAAAATAATATATAAAAAAAAAAACCTTTTGCTGTGAGCTTGTTGATGTTTATGCACCGAATCTAGAGTCGGAGGATGCAGCTTCCTTGAAAGAAGTAGGCGCCAGAGGGGTAAGACCGTTCAGGCAAAAGTACTTGAATGAAACAGACGATGCTATAGTAAAACTTCTTGGCCTGAACGAACTAGTCGACCTTTTGGGAAAAGTGTTAAACGGCATAAAAATTACACGGAGCATCATCATACATCAAGTCATGTAATCCAACCAACTATAAACATCAAAATGATATCCATATTTTGTTTCACCAGATTTTATTTTCCATTAAAATCAAAAATTTACGTACTTATGCACTCAAGTATAAAAAAAAACGATAAAATATGTAACAGGCAACTTCTTAGAAAAAAATATAAGTCCGTTTTTTTCTGTAAAACGTATGGGAAACATACATAAGTAAAATGATACTCAAGGCGTTTTGCTCCCGTAACAAAAAAAAAATCTGGCGTGAGCCAAGGCCTCTAGCATCTCGCAACCATTCATGTTGTGCGTATTACATTTTTCGCACGAATGGAATGGACCTACAATTTATTGCCGACTCCGAACGGTGAATTGAGAAGCTTGTTCATGACAAATTATATTCCCGGAGGCTTGTCATTCCCCGACGAGAGGTGGTGCCGCGAAAAATGCTCGGTGGAAATGGCTGGGGCTTGAACCCCCGTAGGCTTGCACAGCAGTCTAACGCACTAACCACTGAGCTATGGCAACCACTAGACCACTCCCGTAATGCCGAAACTAAAAGGCTACGACTCAAAAAACGACAAGAGTCGATCAACTTAAACGCCAGTCGTAATAAGGGTGAATCTTTCAGTATAATAATATATGAGTGACTTGAAGTATCCCAGTTATTTCCATTTTTCTCCAAAGTGGCATTTGGTCGATGTACTGCTCTTCCACTCATTAATTCAATTGGAAATCAGATATTTTCAACGTTCAATACATACATTTTTCGATAGTTTTTGAGATTTCTCTTTCAGGGTAGTAGAAAAGCCGGACTACTCCTAATCTAAAGTGCACGTAATTAAACCAACAACTAATTCATTTCGAATTAAAGCATTTTAGATTAGTCTTCGAAAATGTCTCAATATTGATGTTTATGTTTCAAAATACAAATCAAAGGGCACAGACCTGATAAAATGATATTTTCATCACCCGGTTAAGTCCGTGCAAAAAGAATTCTGTATCCAGATGAGATTTCGAAAAGTCTTGCTTACTAACAAAAAACGTGCAAGAAATCGACTCATTTCACGATATAGAATATAAATATGAAATTTTGCTTTTTTGTCATTGTATACTACGTTATAAGACTTTTCTCTTTCATTCTTGTTTTTCTTATGCCGGTTTATGTTGATTAGTTGGTTGAAGTGGTACATAGTTCTTCGATTTCCAGCATGGATCCGAAAAACGTTGGAGAGTCGTGGCTAAGGACTGGTTAGCTTTTATGGCTTTTCTAGTCCTAGACTAAGAGTTGCCTTCACGTCTAAGTTTTTACAAGTGCGACAGTATTCACCAAAGGACGGAAGATCTGTATTGAAACTTCTATCGTTTATTTTTGTTAAGTTGAATGTAACCGGGGTATGACACAGTTGGCTAACCAGCCGCTCCCTGTGTTTGGCCTGTTCTAGGAAGTTTGCGATGATACCACTCTTAACCTGTCTCAGCTGGATAACACTTTCTCTTTTTGTAAACATAAGAGTATACCATAGAACCATAATACAACATTAACAGTGTTTTCACTGCTGCTGCCAAAAAAAATCTTGAAATATACTACGGTAATCAAATGGGACATTGCACAAAATAAAACAAATGATGTTTATATTAAATAACGAAATGCATAAATGCTTAAGAAATCATTTAATTTGCTTTGCTGAAGCCATTGATCATTCATAAATAATAATACTACATGCCTATAATTACTAATCATTGCTCTGCAATGCATTACATTTTACATATGCATATTTTCATAAAAAAAGGAAAGATTTACAGGAACTAAAACAATTTGCCTTTGGAAATATTTCGTGCAAAAAACAATCAACTATACCATGCATTCCAAACTAAACTGTATTTTTTTAAGCCAGA
This sequence comes from Matsumyia berberina, assembly GCA_917880715.2. Taxonomy (NCBI): domain Eukaryota; kingdom Metazoa; phylum Arthropoda; class Insecta; order Diptera; family Syrphidae; genus Matsumyia; species Matsumyia berberina. The sequence goes on from OU862870.1 coordinate 96,854,889, forward strand.
ACTATAACATTTCGTGTATTATACATTGTGCATTTAATTGAAAACCGGTTGTGTGACTTTACCTATATATCGATGAAGCAGATGTCGATCTTGACCAAGTAACTAATAAATCCTCACCTCTACTTCGAGCCCTTTTACTTTGGAGTAGTACATTTGTACTATCATCTGGACAAAGGGTAGTCCTCAAGATTGTTATGATTAATCTAGAATTATATCACAATAGCGGTTACATTATATAAAATATTTGCAAACACTTACCTTGGCAATATGCTCACCACGCACGATATTACAATAACCAACCAGTGAATGGATGAGCGCATACAACGAAAGATTACCCAATAGCTTGATGGTAATCCAAAGCAATTAACGCACAATGAATTGTACATAATTGAGAACACATAAAATGATGCCAGGCTGAAAACTATAGACAGGACATGGAGTATTGTCTAAAATAAAGAAAACGTATATTAAAAATTAATCGATTGGAGAGACACAACTTACCCATGATCGAATTTCAATAGCTCCCTGTATTAAATTTGTAAATAGGCAAGACGCAGTTATTGTTGCACCGAATTCCCAAATACCAACATCGCTATCCCAATAAGCGGATTGCGCCATGAAAAATATCACAAGACTTTGATATAAAGCATCTAGAAGAACTATCCAAAAATCATGAGGTTTGTACGAATTTCCCAATCGTCCCTACAACAAAAGCAACACAAAAGAATAAGAGCTTTCAGTATTTCCAACGCAAATATTTTCATACGTGTTTGTAAAGATACGGATGACTCATCAGTAATTCCTCGGGAACTCTTTTATCGTAAACTCCAATGGCCAACGGGGGTAAAGATGTAAATATTAAGTTATATAGCATCAAATACATTTGATCCATCATCACAGATCCAGAAAAGCCACAATATAGTTGATACCAAAATATGAGGAACACAAAAGCCTAAAAGACAAGAATTATTAATACGTTATAGGATTGAGGACCACCTTCTACTTACCGCATTTTTGTAAAAAAAATATAATATCATTCTTGCTAAACGATCATAGCACCAATAGCCATGGGTGAGCAATAAGCTTTCGAGATATTTAAATCGAGCCAAAGTGAAGTCAGAGGCCATAACAGCTTGCATGCCTTCTTGTCCAGAAATACCAATGCCTACATCTGCCATCTAGAACGTTGAATAATTTTAGCATTCCCAACGTTATTAAGAGATATGATTATAAAAAAGCAAACAAGATATGTTACATAGATAAAGTAGCAAAAAATGTCATCCAATCATTGCAATGTGTAAATAGATTTCAGAATCACATTTTATTAAGCTTTAGTTGAGTTTTCCCTTAATATATCTCCATCTCTCGATCGAATAAGATCATAGAAAATTAGTGTGTCTTTTTGAAGACAGCATTTACACAACGTCATATTTGTGGTGATTTCAAACTTGCACACTCTGTTAATATTTTTGTATAGAATTTTTACTCAACTCGTTTCCTTTGACACTCAACTTCAATGTAATTTTCTCATACGATTTCGCGATCCAGTCAGTGCATGTTTTGAAACCTGCACTGATGGGTTTAACTCATTCTGTTGAGTCCATTTCTTTTGTATGAGTCTTTTTTTTCCCGTGTGTACTTTTTCCCCACTTCATTGTTCTTGCCAGTCATTATTTTCATTGTGGTAATGTGATGTTTTAGCGACCTAAAAATCATATTATTTTGGCTGCCAGTGCTTAAATTGTGGTTGAAATAACTCAAAATATTTATAACACAGAAGCACATTATGTATGTAGGTATGAACAAAGATCATATAATACCAAGATAGTGCACGCTATACCAATATTGTGTATGGTGGGGTTCTATAACACGACCCCAAGCTTTTCAATATATTTTTGCTCTCAAAAGATCTTTCGCTCTCAGGTCTTTATCGTATTTGTTGTTTTTTTCCTTCTGAATATGAATTCCATTTTCGCAAAATAAAAAAAGGGGAAGTCAAAAAGATTAACAGAAACTCGTTTTCAGCGTTACCATCAGCGTAAGAATATATGACATATTTCGAAAAGTAGAATATTTATTTTCCACTTCAGTATATTTCAATAAATATATATGTTAGGAAGAGAATTAAAACATGTTATGTTTAGCTGCAGTTAAATAAATACATTTTTGTTTACTTTTGGCACATTAAACCAAAAAAAGAAAAGACCTAACACAAGTGGAATATTACGTTTATTGCACATGGTCATGCTGTCGTTTTCCTTTGGTTTGTTTTGATTTTTTCATTTCCTTGTGCGTGATGATGATAATGACGACAAAGATGCAAAGTTGCGCTATCTTGGTATTATATTATCTTTGGTATGACACAGTAGCAAGCAAGAAAGTCTTGGTTCTATTGTCCTTCGTTGAACTTATGTACATTTCTTTGGGGGTTTTTTGTGTCGCGGAGTTCAATTAATTAATCATGAATGAGGGGCGCAAAAGGCGAGGCTTGCACACGGCGCAAATTAGGCTCAGGCCGGTCCTACATACATATGTACAAACATATGTGTATCACACATAAAAACAAAACAAAAAAATAGCTGGCACGACAGCTCGGTGTGACCCAAGGCCTAGCTGTAGTCGTCGATTGCTGAGCGTTGTAGTAATAGGGTAGACTATGATTGGTATCAACTAGGCGATTCTGTCAGGCAGAATGAACCATTCAACCTGGGCAACGAAGACCAACAATTTCGTGCACCCGATCTGGACAAAGTGAAGATAGTTGGTTAAGTCCAACAAAGCTGCTGGTGCTGACGACCTAGCTGCCGAACGGCAGGCGATGACTTGGTAAGGAGCATACACCAACTCATCTGTAAAATATGGTCGGGGAAAGTATGCCCGATAACGTGACCTCAGCATTGTTTGGCCGATTTTCAAAAAAGGAGACCCTCTAAACTGCGCCAACTACAGAGACATCAATCTTTTTAACATCGCTTTTTAAGATCTTACCCGCCGTGTTGTGTGAATGCCTGAGGCCGTTTGTCAACAAACTGATCGGTTTACATCAGTGTGGCTTCTGGTCAGGAAAGTCCACCATCGACCAAATATTCACACTGCGGCAGATCTTGGAGAAAACCCAGGAGCTTCAAATAAATACCCATCGATTTTAAGGCAGATGACAGCATCTATAGAGAAGAGTTATAACGTCCGTCAGTGCAACGCAGCGTGATGTCACGTGAGTATTGAGACGGAGGTGGCGAAGATGGATTAAGCGGTCAATGAGGGAGAAAGGACACTCAACACCGATGCACGTTTCAGACAGAACGTCACTGTAGACTGATATAACAAGACTTTGTCAAAAGTGGATGAGGTTGCTCTTGGCTTTTTCGAGACGAAAATTCTTTGAGTGATTTTCGGTCCCGTCTGCATAGTACAGCGACATCGACTTAGCCAGAAAAAAGAAGGTTCAACGACTGAGGTGGCTCGGCCATGTAGAGCAAATAGACACCAATGATCCTGCCCAGAAAATCTTCAAATCCACAGCCAAGAGACGGGAGACCGCTGGTGTTGATCTAAGGCCAACCCTTACAGTTTGTACATATAAATTTTAGCACAGAAGGGAAAACGCCAAACACTGTTTACAAAGAAATATAGGTATGTTAGTTTTTTGCGGACCACGCAAAGTTGCGGAAGAAAAAGAAACCCTTTCACACTGTCTTTTAAATAGAAGGACTTATTATAGTAACATGATAAGCCACATTGTAATAATGCCCTTTTATGTGTAAAAAAATGTATAAAAGAGGGAGATAAACATTTCAACTTTTAACTATAGGGTCATTCCATAAAAAATCGCAGAGCTTATGTTTTTTTTTCATGGTTTGTGGACAGATTCACTCTCTATCTTCATTCCAAATTTCAAGTTAGATTCTTCTTGGGCGGGATAGGGATAGGCGGGTAAATAAAAATACTAAATGTTTTTTTTAGGGTTTTTGTTTAATTTCTTCAATGGATAGTGTTTGTTACTGTCCAATTTCTCGCTTTCCTCTAATTATTTCTTGAGAAACAACAATGGTACTATCTTTACTTATATACAGAACTATAAACTGTTTTTCACGGTGTAACATCTTTAATAAAAAAAGCTGATAACTCGTTCTCACTCGTTGTCGGTGACATTATCGTATTTCTCTTCTTTTATTTTAGCTATTATGTATTTGTTGTCACTTGCTGGTGAAAGTGTAGGTATAAAAAAACTTACTTGAATCATTGATACATCATTAGCACCATCCCCGATTGCCAGTGTGCATATATGTAACTCTTCTTTTACAACTTTTACCAGGAATGCTTTCTGTAATGGTGTTGATCTACAGCATAAAACGGATGCACAATTTTTTGCAAGCTTCAAGAACGGTCTCGTTAAATTTGACCTAGAAAAAATGTACATATCATGAATGTATATATGTTAAAATGTCTGGAACTATGATGCGAATATGTATGATATGAATATTCAACTTGAAATACTAAAACGAAGTCATATATCTACGATATAAAGATGAACTGCATATTAAATTTGTATATTTTTTAGGATATCTAAGAAACCGTTTCAAAAGAGCGCATTTACCGGTGAAAACCAAGTACGCCAGAGACAGCGGATTTTTAGACATGAGTTGATCTTCATTCTTTTAATACACTTTTTATAGGACAGCAGTGTTTCTTTTAAATTAGAAAGAAATGCGAGATAAATGACTTTTTACAGATTTGTGACAGTTCTTTGGTTCTAGTGAATTAATTGCTAGTCACTTGTATGATTCCACAATGTGTGCTTGTTGTTGGAATAATGGACCAAAGTCAGATTTCAACAAGACTCTCTCACGAAGACCAGCTATTCTTCGAAAAGAATTTGAAAGCCCTACACTTTAGATCCAATGACGTTCAGAAGACGCCATTTGTATCGGTTAATGCAAATAGAAAACAAATAAAATTCCGCTGGAGATCAATCAACAGAATATTTGAAATGAGATCTTAGTATAGAAATCTAAACACACAAAGTTACGCAAGCACAAACGAACTCGTTTTAATATATTGTAATAAATATAGATGAATATTTATTTCTTTAAAGTTGTAACTCGGAACTGGTACATTGTTATATCGTGTGAACAAGAATTTTCTGCGCTCAACAATTTGCTTTTAGCAAGACTTCTTTTGCTATAGAACTAGCAAATATTGAATATATGAAAAAAGAAAAATTTTTAAGGAGCAGAATACAGGTAAGTCCCAAGTGGGTGCCTTAAGAATGCGTTCGCTAAACTTCAACTGCAACCACAATACATAACGTTACTATGGAAAACTATAACTTCGAGGTAGTGAAGAAATTCATCTCTACCTGGGCGTGATAAGTTGATTAAGCGAAACACAAAAGAAAAACAGTTTCGGGTCAGAACAATGTAGGGCAATGGAGACATATGATCGAAGATACAATAGTTTTAATATTCATTCAGAAAAGTCGAAGAAATAACAGGCAAGAATAAAAACAGACAATATGGACATATAAAAGATGAAAGTGAAAATATTCTGATAGATACAAATGAAAAAGTAAGAAGATAGGAAAACAACATGAGAGAACTTTTGAAGATCAACGAAATGAATGACAACAAATAACAGAAATGACGTGACCTGGCCTGTGATACTAGAAGATCAAATTATAAAATTTATAAAAAAAATTCAAAGGACAGGAAAGAACTGGACCGATGAAATGCCAAACGAACTTATAAATTTACTAGAGGAAGGCAATATACATATCTGTGATAGTAGATCTGTTTAATGAAATACTGGTGGTTTCCCGGCGGGCAAAATTCGACTGTATTCTAGTTTGAAAAAAGACGATATGTAATGAAAAATGGCAAAAACTTTATTCTCTTTTTTTTGTAATTACTTTACTCATTAGTATTTTTTATAAGTTTTATTATTGATGCTCTATACTCCGTTGATAAGCTTTCAATCAATGTTAGAATCATTAAAATTGGTACAGAAATGAACAATCACAAATTCGTGCGCCAGCGATTTAATTATATAAATACCGAAGTGGAGAAATTCCAAAAGACTGGCTGAAATCATCCTTCATAGCGCTGCCCAAAAACAATAATGCTACCAAAGGCGAAAACCACATGACAATCTTATGCTAGGTTTTTCTAAAATAAAACATAATAGAATATACAAAAAAACTATATAGAAGAAGACGTAAGCGACATTCATTTTGGTTTTAGAGAAGGTCTAACGACACGGGAGGCTGCTTTCGCACTTAACATTCTAGCGCAAAGAAGTGTGGAGGCAAACCAAGACCTATATATATGTTTTATAGACTACGAAAAAGCTTTTGACAAGGTTCGACACACGAAATTATTAGACAAAGAAATCGACATTACAATCAAAAAGGATATAAAAGTTGAGAGGATAGAATCCTAAGAAATTAATATTCTTAGAGGAGTAAGACAAGGGTACGGGGACGACCTCATCTCCGGTGGCGTGCGCAAGTGGAGAGTGACCTCAATCAACTCGACATACGCAACCAATGGCAGCTGGGTAAGGGTCGTGCGGGTTGGAGGGGCTTGTTAGTTGAGGCCCTGGTTCATCCCCAACGGAAGCGCCATCATAATTAAGTAAGTACATAGGTACATACTTAATTTACATAAATTTAAGCTAAAGCTTCGAATCTGCCCCTGAGTGACTACGCAGAAGAGAGCGATATTCAATAACGTGCGCAGCTAGATGGTGATTGGTTGGATCTAGGCACTCCCGGCTGTCTCACACATTTTCAACAACACACATCATCAACCAGGTCACATGAGTCGTTATAGCAAAAAGGCACATCCTAGTGCTAATTGGGTTCAGTCGAACCGCCACCTTTACCTTCCTACCTAGATGGTGATTACAACTAATCATTAGTAAAAAATAAGAAAGTACATAAGCTAAAATTCTTTTCAAACTATTTTGGAGTGAATTAACAGATCAGCTTTTGTATAACTCAATGTATGGTATGGTATGGCCGTACACCTGTAAATCAAATCATATCAATGTAATTTCTTACCTTAAATCCAAAATAAAAGTTAACGTCTTCCCATCAACCACAAGAGCTCTAGGTTTTAAACGTGCATTCATTTCATAGTTATTGGTCTTTGCTGTTTCTATCTCAGAAAGGTAAAACATTATTGCCGATTCAGCTGCATCTTTGGATCGCGCAGTTAGTCTTTATGAAAGAAAAATTATTTTAAAATTTCATTGGACATTTTTTTGAAAAAAAGAAGGCACCTACCTAATAATTTCCATCTGAGAACTAAACAGTTTTGCTGAATATGCAACGTTTATCGCGGTTTCCGGTTTATCCCCAGTTAAAACCCATATGGCAATGCCTTAGAGTGGGATGAAATAGAGTTTGACATTTAAAAAAAAAAAAACGTGTTTCAAACCTGCAGATAACAGTGATGCTATTGCCTCGGGCACTCCATCTTGTAACCGGTCCTCGATTCCAGTAGCTCCTAGTAAAGTCAAATTACTTTCTAACTTCCCGAAGGATTCGCGAAGTCTACGTTCACGATTCTCCAGTGACATTTCAATTTCTTGGTGTCGCGCCCACCAGTCGGTGTATTCAGCCGCATTCAGATTTCTTTTCGCCATCACAAGAATCCTTAAACCTTGCCGAGCATACGTATCCAGCTGTTGTTGTGTCTTTTCCCTTAACATGCCTAAAATGCGATTAATACAAATTACAGTTAAATATAATATGTATGTTCGTACCTTCTGATGAGTGTGGAGAACATGTAGATAGAGCTGGCAAAAGCGTACTGTCAGCACCCTTGGAGTACAGGATGATGTCCTGTGTACCAGTTCGTCGCACAACTATTGACATACACTTTCTACTAGAATCGAAGGGAAGAATTTTCAAAACTTCATATTCGACAACGCCTGTTCCTGGCACATTAACTAATATATGATTAGGACTACGGTTTATCAAACAACAATCATAGCAGTAGGCCGCATTAACTAAGGCTAATTCATCAGGACTCTCAGCTTCATATAGCGGGCGTCCATCGTTTGTACGGAATTCAGATTGAACTTTTGTCTGTCTGCAAAAAAGGAGGTGTTGTATTAAATTATCTAATTCTCTTGCAAACCTTTATATATACTTTAGCTTATTGGTGAGGCGTTTTACTGGGGTTTTTGTGTTTAAGAACGAAGTAAGGCTATTCAATTTTGAGTTTATCACTGCTTTCGCTCGTCCGGTTGGTGAAACACAATTCGAAATAGACTTCAGTTTCATTGGCGGACTTTCGGACGTTGGTGTTGATTCAGCTGAACTACTAATCGGTGAAAGTGAAGGAATGTGATTTTGCGTGGGCAATGCAAATGATAAATTCGGCGGCGGTGATGGTGTAATCGAACGGGATTCTGTAAGTCGTGTATAACGGTCAGCAGAAATTGCTGATGGTCCACCATTTGGCAATGTTGTGGTACTTGTATTGGTCCGGTTTGAAGACGTAAACATCTTTGGGGTCGATGAAGCGTTCTCTTGCTGCTGTTGTACCTCTATAACCCCACTGGCATTCATCATATCACGATGAGGCCCTGCACTCACAATGACCGTATTACAAATGGCCAATACCAAAAGGAACTCTTGCACACGTTGAGCATTCTGTGAGAAATATTGTCCGGAAATTAATTGAGCCATATCATCGACCAGAGTGCAGTTTGCTATCAATGGTGGAGCCGGTGAGCCTGGTTTCGAGTAACGCTTTTCCAATTCAGACGCCGGGTGGTTATAGTCGTTGCCGTTGACAGTGCATCGTCGAAAAAGCATCTTATTTTCTGTTAATGTTCCTGTTTTATCCGAAAAGATATGTTGCACCTGACCAAGCTCTTCTGTGATATTCATGGCGCGACATTCAGTCTTTTTGTTAGTGTCATGATCGAAGAGATCGATATTGTTGTGTATATGATAGACTTGAAGGATTTTGCAAAGTTCAATTGTCACGTATAGGGAGAGCGGAATCATAACCTGTAATATGATTATATATGTCCAAAATGTTAGCAGACCTTCGTAGTCTGGGTCAACTTCAAATGGTAGATAGGGTACCGGGAAAGTATTGAATGAACTAAGCCACATTTTGCATCCCACAGCACCGATTACACATAAAATCAGTAGAATGATCACACACCTGTGAAATGTACAAAAAGAAACACGATGCCCATGAGAAGCTTGTGTGCGTAACATCGCCGCTCTGCTGTTGGTCGTGTGCACTACAAAGGTACGCACCTGCGCTACTTACCATATCACATCAATGTTCATTTGTTGTTCTACTTGAGATCGTTTGTACCTTGGACCGCTGTTATTTAGCATGGATTTAGTTTCGTGACCAGCATAAACAACGAAACCTTCAATGAAATCCGTATTCTGTAATCCACAAAGAAATATATTAAATATGTACTAATTTGGTTGCTGAAAAATGTTTGCCTACCTTTAATCTGCTTTCACGAAGTAAAAGGCTTTCAGTTGCTATTGGAACTCTTTCTCCGGATGGATGAATCAGTGCACCATGAAATCGGTAAAGCTTTGTTGTGGGCGCATCTGCTTCAATTCGACTAACAAATTTACTTGGAGTAAAACCCAATTGCTTATCCGTAAAGCCTCGAACAACCTACAAGCATACAGAAAAAAATTAAGATTAAAAATGTAGGCGGCATAGGTCTAATAGTAAAACGAGAAGCGATATTGATTATGCATAAATCAAAAGTACTTTAAAGACCTTGCTTATGATGAATTAATGAATAGCTGGTGCTGGGGAGAACCTAGACTTAGCTTCTCACAACCATTTATGCAGCGTGTGCTGCATTTTTTGCACGAATGGAAGGGGCCTACAATTTATTGCGGAATACGAACGGCGAATTGAGAAGCTTTTTCAGGACAAATTATGCTCCGGGAGGTTTGTCATTGCTCGACGAGAGGTGGTGCCGCGAAAAATATTCGGTGGACATGGTTGGGACTTGTACTGCAGCTGCAGTCCAACGCGCTAAGGCTTAATAAGGTAAATTTTAATGAATTGGTCAATGAGTAATAATCGTATCCCCCACGGTTTTTCTATAATTCTCGCGAAACTCGAAGAGCAAAGGATGACAAAAAACATAGCAAGCTCGAGCATACAACTCCCAAACCACGAACAAATTTATGAACATGAACCAGTTAGGTTAGGTTAGGTTATGGGGGAAGTGCCCAGTCCAATGACTGAGCGTTCACGGGGGCCTACTGGTCCATTGTGTTCCCCTTTGTATTGTGGGCCATGTTCCAACCTTGGGTACTAGCTGGGTGGTCTGTCAAACCACCCTGTACTCTTAATGAAGTGGAGTATGCTCGATATCGGTACTTTTTTAGGTCACTCAGTTCTCCAAACAGCCTGTTTCCCATGTGTCGGAGTCGGCGGTTTTGGAGGTTGGGACACTCGCAGAGTAAGTGCTTGATGGTTTCTGTCTCTTCCGCATCCTGACAGCTCCTGCAGTAGTCTGGGGAGTCGATGCCGAGTCTCCTGGCCATGATACCTATGGCACAATGTCCCGTCAGTACTCCTACAAGGATGCGAGTATCTTTTTTGTTTATAGCCAGAAGACGATTTGTTTTGTTTGTTCTGGTATATTCTCTGCCATAAGCTGCGGGATATAATGCAGTCGCCTCTGGCGGACCAAGAGGTATTGATCAGCTCCCTCATCTTGTGTTCAACGTTACTTTTCAATACACCGATAGGGATGTTTGTCGATGTGTGGGTGTTCTCTCTTTCCAGAGCAGATCCCTGCCGAGCAAGTTTGTCTGCTTTCTCGTTACCCTCGAAATCGCTGTGTCCGGGGACCCAGCAGATGTTGACCTCGTGGGTAACGCCTATTTTATTTAGGATTTTACGACAGACAGTCACCGCTTTCGATTTGGTACTGGCATTATCTTGATAGCTGCTTGGCTGTCGACGAGGATGGTGATCTTAGTTGGGTTCAGTCTCCTGTCTTCTATTGTTCTAGCTGCTCTATCAATGGCAAAAATTTCAGCTTGGAAGACACTACAGTCATCCGGGAGTCTGTAAGAATCGTTTATATTTAGCGCACTGCTGTACACCCCTGCTCCAGTGCCTTCCTCCATCTTCGAACCATCAGTATAGATTTGGATAGCTTGCACTCCCGTAAGGGTGTTAGCTTCCCAATCTTGTCTACTGGGTATAAGGGTGAAATAGTCTTTGTCGAAGTCTAAATGTGGTGTGATGTAGTCCGTTCCGTACGGTACGTTTAGTGTATTTCGTTCGGTATTCGGGTTGTGTTCGCGTACACAAACTCTATCGGGCGAGGTAGAGTTTGTGTAGGAAGAACAGAACACTATCGTAGTGTATTTTCATCCCTCATCGCGTTCGCTACGTAGTCTATATCGTTTGTATAGGCGTACACAAACTTTATGAGAGGACGTAGTGTTTGTGTTCCTTTTAGGCACGGTACGTTTAGTGTACGGTTTTTTTTCGAACTCTGATTAATACATCGCTGGACAACCGATATATATAAAGGGTTTTTCAATAGGGACGCTACAAAAGTAGAGCGACAGGGACAGCAAACGACGCCATATTTTTTTCGCGGTTTTTTGACATTTCTCTTCAGTAAGGTTTGCCATTTCATGATGGAGAGATATACGAGCCAACAACGAGTCGAAATTATTAAAATTTACTACCGAAATTCGGAGTCAGTGGCCTCAACGTTAAGAGCGCTACGTCCAATTTATGGTCATCATAATTTCTGGCTGGATGGCTTCGTCAATAAACAAAATATGCGGTATTGGTCAGGCAGCAATCCACACGTACTCCATGAGTCATCATTGCATCCCGAAAAAATTACGGTTTGGTGTGGTTTATGGGCCGGCGGCGTCATTGGGCCGTACTTCTTCCGTGATGATCAAGACCGGCACGTTACTGTGAATGGGGATCGCTACCGTTCAATGATAACCGAATATTTTTGGCCCCAATTGGATGATATGGACTTGGAGGACATGTGGTTCCAACAGGACGGCGCCACAAGCCACACAGCGAATGTCACAATCAATTTATTGGAAACCAAGTTTGGAGAACGTGTTATCTCACGAAATGGTCCAGTCGCTTGGCCGCCTCGGTCGTGCGATTTGACGCCGTTAGACTATTTCCTGTGGAGCTACGTCAAGTCTATGGTCTATGCCAACAAGCCAGCGACGATTGATGAACTTCGTACGAATATCGAACGTGAAATTGCAGCAGTATCGGCCGATTTATGCTTGAAAACCGTCGAAAATTGGGTTCAGCGTCTGGACTTCTGCAAGCGTGCCCTCGGTGGCCATGCAAAAGAAATCGAGTTCCATACATAATGGCACCGAACGTACTTTCACAAGAATGAAGAATTTCATTGATATCCAAAACCGTTTTTGTTTTATTTAAAAAAAACTTTTGTAGCGCTCTTATTGAAAAACCCTGTATATATAACGCTTTATGTATTTTGGAAGTTTCCACCGATGATGGAATCAAACAAGATTCGACGAAGCGAATGTTTATAATGTTGTCCAAAAGCTTTTATATGGGTGTAGCACTTAGAAAGTAGCCTCTACAGTCACGAGAAAGCTGCAAACGTTCGGTAGCTGCCTGCGAAAGGCCATTTTGGCCTTACCGATTGTACCTCTGACGAACATCTTTACCAGTTAGGCACCAATAGGCACCTTTCGATTATGAAAGTGCCAATGGATTAGTCAAACATTTCAAATAGGCGACAGATCGATTGTTAAGTATGCTATACAATGGAATCTAGGATGGGAGAAGACTGATCGAGTAGAGAAATACTTGGCGCATAGTTGAGGAGAAGTTACGGCAATTGGGAAAGAGTTGGACATAATTGAAGAAAATTACCACAAACATAATGCGAGGTAGAGTTATTAAAGGTCCTAAAACTCATACGGGAATACAGGATTAACAATAAAAAAAGTTTAATCTTAGGTCATTTTTTCTATACTTAAATGTGTGTAAACAATATTAATAAAATGTAATGTAAATGTACATTTTGACAATACAAATATTTTATAAAGTACAAACATATATACAATAAGTCAATTCAATCCGAGGCCCATAAAAGCTATCACAGGTTTTTCAATTTTATTAAGAGTGAATTTTTATTACTGTAGGTGGAATGCCTCCACATTTTGAAGACGACATTATTTATTGTTATACCAAGCCATCAAGTTCTCCATGCAATTACGAGGATACGTTGCCAAAGCACGCAATCTTCATTCTACCAATTCATTAATGTCCGATAAGTATCTTACCGAGCTTGTCACAAGAGTTAGAAAAAATAACTAGCAAAACTGATTGTAGTTCATTTTGATTAAAGTGCTCCATTATCTGTGCTCTAATCTGGTTGTTCGTAGTTGCTTCGTTGTTATTTATGGTAAATTTTTTTTATATTCGAAAATTGTTTCATCGTTTACCTGACGCATTTTTTGACTTTTAATAAAGCATTTCGTCTTATGTAAGATAATATTTTCATATTGGATCGGCTTATTAATTTATATAATTAAATGCAAAGTGCAAGAAAATATTAAACGGAAGCTTACCGGCGTAAGTATTAACAAATAGAAGGAAAATATACAAGATGTAAGCATCGCTGCCATATATCGAGTCCATCAAATCAACTAACATTTTCACAGAGTACGGTAATGACAAATTATAATTTACATTTACATTTTTCGAACGAATTGAAGAAAACCTCAAATTATTGCCGGCTCTGAACAGAAAATTATATTCTCGGAGGTTTGTTACTCCCCGACGAAAGTTGTTGCCGCGAATAACGGCTGATGAATATTGCTGCGGCTCTAACTTTAGCAGCTCGCACAAAAGTCCAACGCACTAACCACAGAACCACGACGATCACACAAAGGTTTGTTAGCAGCCGGGAAATTTGCAGCATGCTCGTGTGTTCATCAATTCCTCAAATCAAGGGCAAAAGACCAAGGCTCTCATCACGTAAGACGATAGTCGTCTGACGATATCGTTTCGACGGTCGAAAAGTACTATTGAACGCTTGCTTCACACAGCGCGAAAACTGTCAGTTACTATCGTCTCGACATTCTTTTTAGACGATAACAAAATCGGTGTCGTTTGTGAATCAAAAAGACGAAGAAAGTTATGAGATTTATATTTAAATCAAAGAAATCAATTTTAACAAGTGTTTTGGGAATATATTTCCGTGCCATGTATGTGTGCGTATCCGTGAAATTGATTAAAATTTCCATTTGCATCTGAGTAGCTGAGTGACCATATTCCTCGTTGCGATATTTTGACATTTGCTGTTCGATTTCTATTTATTTCAAATGAGTTTTGGCTTTGGAGAATTAATTTAACTTAGGAAAAGTACAAAAAAAAATGAAATGTTCGAATACAGAAGAGTTAGCTGCTCTAACGTCAAGAAAAAAATTTAAATTTTTCGCTGCGAAATTTGTTTTCCTTCGAATTCAACCTAAAAAAAATTGGACAAAATGCTGGGATATTTTTATCGCAACGGGAATTGTCCTAGGAAATATGCATAAACACATAAACATGGCACAGAAAACAAAAAAAACTGGGAATAGTACCACAAATGTCATTTTTAACCATACAGATGCTGTTTTCTGTAGCTCTCAAACTTCAGCAAAAATAAACGATAGACGACACCATAGAGGTGGGTTTACATAATGCAAACTACCGACGATAGTATTTCGAAGTAACGTTCAAATGACAATCGCCTTAAAAGTTACGCTATGAGACCCCGGGTCAGTGCTGACAGAGATTCATTAAGTTTGATGAACAATGCTAGCAAAAACACGCAGAATTGCAAGATTTCTACAGGACAACGCTACTAAAAAAGACGAAAGTTGTTAACAAGCTCTTGAGCAGAGAAGAAAAGAAAATAACAACTTTCAAACAAAGGCGTATAAGAAGTCGATAATCAAATCGCTAGAGAGGTATCAATTTAAAAAAAATGTTCAGTAGGCTTCGGCTCGACGTAATCAAATTTATTCCAAAAAGACAACGCGTAGTTGGAAAGATACCTCAAAGAACTTTGATATTTGTAATTGCAAGCAGCTAGACAATTCGAAATTGATTGGAGAGAACTATTAATTATCGCTCTCGGCTATCGGTTTTGTTACAAACTCAACATCCTTTACTATAGAGCGCCCTAATATGAAGCGTAAGTAATATACTCTTGTCGCTTGAACTGAAATACTCCATGTAAAAATCAAACTTACTACTAACCTCTCGCCTTTTTAAATTAGTTTCACCATCCAAATCGCAGGTATCAATGTAGCAAACACCATGGGCGTTACTCGTTCTAAGAAGTAGTATATCCGCTGGAACTGTTTCATTGTTAGATAAATGAATAATATCACCAACCCGAACATCTTGCCACTTGATTTTTTTATATCTTTCAGATTCCCTGAAAAAAAAAAAATGAAATAATATTAGAATTTATAAACATATCTAAATATTTTTATTACATTTTACAAGCGATTTATAAAGTACGTATTATTTATTAACAATTTAATTTAAAAATAAATATTAACATGAGCCGAAAACCTGTACAGCTAATGCTCATAAAAATGTTTATATTAGCATGTAATTTATTTCATGTGAATAAATAGTAATAATAATAATAAATATTAACATAAAAAATTAACAAGCCTAGCTGCGGAGACTAATGGCTCTTAAAGTACGTATATTTTGACGTTTTCCCATTAAAAAAGTCAAATTTTTATTATTATGCATTCTACTATTCAAGAATTGCTTTTTCGCGGATTGAGTCGGAAATCACCTATTCCAGTATTTGTAGCCAAAACTAGGCCCTGTGGGGCCTTATACCTAACTGTGGGAGCCCCATTTGCGATCTCATTGTCCTCAATTCCCTTGTAACCTGATCTGGAGAACTAGTTGCTTAAAAGTGGTGAAGCAGCTCCAGGCAAGTTTGAAGTCAAAGTAAAAAGAGCTTAAAGTTTTAATCGCTGCCTGACTGTCGGAAAAGATTAAGATCTGTTTTCTTCGGAGGTTATGTCGGATCCATTCTCTAACACAGGGCATACCTCTGATTGAAAGACAGATATAGAGCAGCCAACAAAGACTGCTAGCCTGAAGTTCGGGCCGTAGATACTCGCCCCGGCCCTGTGTTGCTTTTTCGATCCTTCGGAATACCACACCGATTGGGAGTTGTTAGCGGCCGGTCTGTTAGTCCATATGCTGCTTGGCGATAGATTTTGAGCCGAGGCTTGCTCCAATTTGTTTCACCACACAACTGATGCATAGTTAATCGTAAGGTAGGCATCGTAGGCATTTGCTGTGCAAACGGCATGTCCATTATAAATACCTTCTTTCCGCACAAAGGTACCGTCAGAGTCTTCAGCAGAAGTCGCTTATAAGCTTCTTCGTGGTACCATCGTCTGTTAAAAGGATGATTTGTGGTGTTCGTGTTTTGAGAGGGGCTGAAATTTCAACTGATCACCACCTCATGTTGTGCAAACTGTTAGGCGTAGACCAAGGTGATACGTATACGGTGGAAGAGTTTCAGAACGATGAGATACGGGAGGAGTTTGCAAGGCAGGTATCCGAAAGATTTGAACAAATTTAAACTCTTCCGACAAATGAAGAGAAAGAGTGGCGGTTGTTTTCCATCAGAGAGAAGAAGAGGAAAGCGTTCAAGGTGTTGATACACTTGGGAGATTCAGCTCCTCGCAAATGGTACACAGAGGCGCAAAGAACTTGCAAGCTGGCTGTTAAAACAGCTAAGGAGCAGTCATGGAACGAGTTTAGCTAGAAATTGGACCGTGATCACAGATCTGCAAATAAGGTGTTCTGACAGACCATCCGCCGTCTCAGAGGAGGAAGTTTAATATCATCGAAGGAGTCAAATCCAAAGATGTTGTACGTACTTCCTTCCGATGAGAACGACATCTTGTGCAGGGTCGAGCACTTTCTCGAACGAGGATGACAGACCGATGGTAGGTGACATTGGCGATTAAAGCGCTAAAAGTCGGCAAATCTGCTGGTGTAGACGATATCTGGCCGGAAATGCTCAAGGGCTTTAGGGAAAACGAAGTGAAATGGCTCTCTCGTGTCATCAAAATTGCCTGGGAATGCGGTGAAACTCCTAGGGACTGGGGTGATTGTTCCAAAGTTATGGTCGTTGGGCGATGATCAGTGCGGCTTTCGTACAGGCAGAAGCACAACCGAACAGCTATTCACTCCCAGATTGGTACTAGAGAAGGCCTGGAAGTATGCCAAACCTGATTGCGCCAGTCATGGAAAATTGAACATTTCGGATGCACGCCACCCAGAGAAGCCGCGGCGGATATTTGAACGATGTTATATTCCATACAAAATGGCATCGATAGGCCTTTCAAACGAATTTCGATGATATCTCACACACACTTTGTTTTATTTAAATTTAAAGATAGGAAGCGCTTAATGAAAGACTCGAATTCAATTATTTTAGATATCATTAATTTAGATATCGACTTTTATAAAATCAGTCTTTACAGCAAAGAAAATCAATTTACAAAAATTGTTTAATCCCTTAGAGAAAATTACTATTTTTAATTGTTGCCCAATAAGCATTGAAACTGAACACCGTGACCCGATAATTTTCCGTCCCTTCATCCCATTACCTGAATAAATTCTCTCATTACGGCAAACATGGTACGAGTATGCACTTAATGGTTTAGAAACCACTGTCGAACTTCTTAATTATTTAGAAATTGGTCTAAAGAATTCCTCGACTGAACGAAAGCATTCATTGCTTCGTGCTCACCCAAACAACCTACCTTTTTACCCACATGTAAGTAATTGACAACTAAAGTAAACGACATGGTACAAAATCAATCATAAAATTTGTAATGCCCCAATTACAAACCCATTGTTGTTTTATTAAATCGATATGTTGAGCGTTGGTTCGGTGTGTGAACCCATTGGGTAGCAAGACCATACACAACCTTGCGATGGGTAATAATTCACTACAAAGAGTGTAACTACGAAACTGCCAGGCTTTTGACACTCCCTTAGCATGCGAGTGTTTTCCCTTAAAAAAAACTTGTTTGGTCGTCGTGAAAAGTCCTTCATTGCATGCTAGACCATGTGTCTTCCACGACAAATAAGAGATAATGACCTATCCTTGATGCCTAACCATATACACAACACGTTCCCCCGTTTGAACGATAGACAAATTGACATTTCTTCATATACGTATACACATATCTAGGTTAGCTGAGCACTTAATGTTGTTCGTTGCTGATGTCAGGGTCAGTAAATAGTAACAAGTTCACATGTTTGTATGTAACGAAATAATGGAATTTTTCATGGAATTCCGTCACGAAAACGCTATATAAAGACGTAAAACAGAAAATCCGTTTTCTCGAATTGTATTTGAAATTCCAAAAATTACTATATCTATAGACCAAGAGACCAAGAGTGTTTTTCAACTTAAAATATTTTACGCTTAAACTTTTGAACTTTGTATATCAAGATTCTTTCGAAATCTGCAAAACAAACCTATTACGGTATACTCGCGAAAACGAGAACAATTAAAAACCAAACTGGTTCACGTTTGCGAGAATGTCCATGTTTGCGAATGTTTAATTTTTAATATAATACTAGCGGCCCGCCCCGACTTCGTACGGGTACAATAAAATTATTTGATCATTGATTTTTGGTATGTTTCGCTTTATTTTAGCCTTATTTTAATTTAAAAAAATATAATAACGTAAAACATCATATTGTCCTGAGCCTACACAGGGGACGTCTATCTGATGATACAGATTCCATGGCATGTCTTGAAACACAAGTTGGGGAATGCGTTTAACGTGCTCAAACCATTGAAGTATGGACCGTTCCGTTCGAAAAGGTAGTTGCTCGACATTGAGTTCCTTGTATATTCTGATGTTCTTAACTCGATTGAACGAACGAATACCTCAAAGAAATCTCAGCTTATTCTTTTAGTCATTACCGTACCGAAATACTTAAACTTCTGAACCATTTTCGATAGGACCCTACTAACATGCAGAGTGCATTGAACAGGCATCCGAGGCATTACGATTATTTCTGATTTGTTCACTTTTATCTAGCTTCAGCACAGACGACTACGACGCTATCCAGCGTTCGCTGAAGTTCGGTCCAGATGGTTCGAAGTAAGTCTTCAGCGAAAAGCAGATGGCTTACACTTAAGTCTCACAATGCGAGGGTGAATCTTAACCATCCAGGGACCCGGTCAAGCACACACAAAACATTTCATTAAAATCGGTCCAGCCGTTTAGGAGGAGTTCAGTGACATACAGACATACAGAAGAATTTCAGTCCAGATGGTTAGAAGTAAGTCATCAGCGATGGGCCGTGAGATATTCACTTCAACACTGCAGTTTACACCTTTGCATTTTTCTATGTTTTTCAAAGATTATTCATTTATAAAAAGAACAGAAATCAATCAATAACATATTGACCGTTTTGTTCGATGACCTTTTGCCATCTTTCAGTAAGTTGCATAATTCCTCGTTCATAGAAGGACCTGTCTTTATCGGCGAAAAACTGAAGAAGGTGCTGTTTTACAGCCTCATCTGAATTGAACGTTTTTTCACGTAACGAGTTTTGAAGAGAACGAAACAAGTGGAAGTCCGATGGCGCAAGGTCAGGTGAGTATGGTGGGTGTGGCAACACATCCCATCCAAAGCCCAATAACTTTTGGCGGGTGGTTAAACTTGTGTTTGGTCTTGCATTGTCGTGATGGAACACAACTCCTTTACGATTAACGAGCTCTGGACGTTTCTGGATGATGCATTCGTTCAAACTGTCCAACTGCCGACAGTAAACATCAGAATTGATAGTTTGATTCCTTGGTAGGAGCTCAAAAAACACGATGCCTTTAAAATCCCACCACACTGACAGCATAACCTTTCTCTGATGAATGTTGGCTTTCGCTCTCGTTTGAGGCGCTTTATCACGATGGGACCAAGACCGCTTGCGTACAACATTGTCGTAAACAATCCACTTCTCATCACCTGTTATCAGTCGCTTAAAAAAAGGATCGTTTTTCTGACGTCTAATGAGCATATCACAGATGTTTATGCGGTTCGTCAATTGGACCTCCTTGAGTTCATGAGGAACCCAAATATCGAGCTTGCTTACGTATCCCAGCTTCTTCAGGTGGTCATGAACGCTTGAATGATGGATGTTCAATGTCTCTGCAATCTCTCGTGTCGTGTAACGTGGGTTTGACTTGATCAGTGCCTTGATTTGGTCGTCGTCAACCTCGGTGGGCCTTCCTGACCGAGGAGCGTCATTGAGGTTAAAATCACCCGCGCTGAATTTTTGGAACCAGCGTTGACACTGACGTTTTTGTAGAGCATCGTCACCGTAAACCTGACGCAACTTTTCACAAGCTTCACTTGCATTCTTCCCTTTACGGAAATAAAAAAGTAAAATATGCCGAAAATGCACACTTTGGTCTTCCATATTTAAGCTGCTACAAAATCTTCAAAACACGATTAATCCCGATAAATTTTTTTCAGAATTACGCTTAAACAGTTAACTGTCAAATGGCTTACCAATAATATAGATGGGCTTAATCCATTACTTTAAAAAAATTAACAAACGCCATCTATTCGAGAAATGCGTCATGACTTTTCCGACAACCCAATAATATATTCACGCAATTATGACACATACATTTAATATCGAAAAACACACATTTGAAATTAAATTGAAATAAGTGACATCAGGGCCGCCTATATATCTATGAATTATTTTCAGCAGGTCAGTTATTAATGAACTTCTCGGAAGGTGTTAACGGTCAATTATTCATTGAAAAATATTGGTTAGTAAATCTAAACCATCCAGGGACTCGCTCAAACACACACACAAAATTTCATTTAAATCGGTCCAGCCGTTTAGGATAAGGATTTGCACTCATTAATGAATTTCAAGTTAAAATGCAACTCGTGTTGCCTCAAGTTCGTTAATTTACCGTGTTCATGTTAGCCGGTGTTCAAATTATCGCGAGTGTACTGTTTTAAACATTCCCTTTTTTGGTACCACTTCCGTTCATTTCAACACTATTTTGGTTAAACAACAAATTAAAATAAAATGCTGGTTAAGACATTGAAAAAACGCCTGTTCGGGTGCCTCTTTTATTCTACCAACCTCTGCCCAAACCTTTATTAAGGAGGCCATCTGTTCCTGCTTGCATCATTGGTGCGCGATATGGAACTCAGCATGATCTATGTCCGCATTCTAGGCAGAGACTTACGCTATCACTCAATGTGTGACAGTCACCTAACTCGGCCAGCTCATGGTTGCTTCCGCTCGTACTTTCATAAATACTTATCTGACAACACTCCTCTTTACCCTTAATATATAGACCGCGTCAGAAACGCCGAGTATGTGTTCTTTAGCGCGCTTTATCGAGCACATTTCTTTAGCGAGTTCCTGAGTACGGACTCAGATTCGTTTTTTAAAGATTTACATACATCTTACGATTTGGGGGTCAAATCGACTTTAATCAAAGCTAGTTTTAGAAGCTCATACGATGATGCTCCGTGAACTGACGAGAATCGTTCTTCAACGCATCCGAACACATATTATTATTGTTAGTGGGGAGCGGTTGGTTCGCTTTAGTACTGCTATCTCAAATAAAGGCCTGTTGTGCTATCCCGAATGTTTTAAAGGAGTTTGTCTGCTCCGGAGGCTGTCAGGAAGCTAGTCAGGTTCTTAAGGTGGAGCGTGGCAAGTGCGGTCCATGAGACGAATTCACTGCTCTAGGGTCCGTTTTCTCACATGAATGAGGACGGGGCCCATGTGGCCCTTGTGAGCAGGAATCCAGTGCCAGCCCATAGCGAATATACTGGAAGTGAGAAAGCTGACTTCCTGGTAAAAGATGGAGTGGTTAGACCTTTCACCAGCACTTAACGTTTTTGTGGAGTCAGCCAAACACGATTCAAAGGCAATGTTTAAAACATATGCTTTTCTAAATTCAACTTAATCCAGAAGTACACGTTAAATAAGCTTTAAGTTCCTTTTCCCTATAACATGACAAAACAAATCTAATTTACTTGTCAACGTTAATTGGAACAGTCTTAAAAGTCCTTACTCAAGCCACCATCTTTTGATCTGGAAAACACCTACGCCGCCTGAATTAATTCGAATAGGCACACTTTAATGAAAAGGCTAAAATCAGTTGGCTTTGGGTTGTACAATCCTTTTTCTTGTACCTTGCTTTTCAAAAGAGTTGGTTGGCTATTCCAGCACCTCAATATTTTTTTCGAGAAAAATTGCTTCATTTCTTTCGATGTGTGACAAGGTGCAAGATTTTGTCGGCAAATTGAATTTTCAGTCGGGAACTGTCTCTGCACGATGGGCAAAAGCATATGAATCAAGAGATCTGGAAGGCTGGTACTGTCCGTTCTTCAATGACCTGAGTGGGTAAAACAAACCCGAAAACATGTCTTTGTGTGTTTGTTTAAGGGGTTAGGTGGGTTTCGAAGTCTCAAAAAAAGCGTATTTTTACTGATTTTTTTTTTAAATAAATCAAATGAAATATTTCATTCAAACAATTAACCACATCACTGATACATATTTAACAAGTACTTTGTGAAATTTTTGTTTAAAAAATTGGAAAATTTCCCTTGACCTCTCAAAAAAAAAAGTTTTCTAGGCGTAGTCAGGATAACTTATGGCTGGTTCATCCGAAATTAAAAACGCAATTTTTTCTGCTAGTAGATATATGTATAAAGCTCGAGATTGAACGAAGGAAAAAAAAAATTTTAGAATAGAATTTTTGGCGGAGTTGTGAACAAAAAAAGCCATTTTTTGGTCAAATTTTCACCACGTATTGCCTCATAAAATAAGTTGTGATAAAAAACAAAAAAAATTCTTCGTTCATGTTCTAGATAACTTTTTGAGAAATCATGACTACCGACTTCAAAAGTAGAGTTTCGAGAAAAACGCGATTGAAGTGCGACGCGCCAGGCTGACGTGGCTTGATGGGCGGAACTTCCGATCTATCTCTTAGAATTTTAATCTGATCGATTCAAAATTTTGGGAGAATTTTTTAGACAAAAAAAAAATTTTTTTAAATTTTCAAACCCACCCCTTAAAAACTGCGAACAACCAATTTTCAGTCTCTGTATAAATAATTTATCCAATGGTTAGCTTTAACCAACGAATAAATTTTACCCAGATGTTTATTCAAAAAAAAACGTTAACCAGAACTGAACAAATTGACTATAATGGCCGATTCACAAAGTGGCGCTCGCGCGGTTGCGGTTCAAGAAAATACATTTTTTGAAAATTTGAAACCCACCTAACCCCTTAAGAGCACCACGTTCGAAGTTACTTGCGACTGACGACAATCGTGTACACATTGCCGTTGGCCAACAAAAATTGCCGTGGAGTGTCATACAGTAGCAAACAATATTGATAACCATACAGACTCAAAATTATGGGTTACGTTTTATCTTCGTAAAAACTATAACAATTGTCTAACTGCACTGGACTGCAATTGCAACATATCTATACACATATGTATGTACATATGAAGAAATACGGAGCAAAATAAAAATCCATGAGTATACCTTCGGAACAACTTTACACGCTTTAATGCTTATGGTTTGTTGATAATAATATCACATAATTCGAATGATGCATCTCAGTTACTCCGCGATGGTTTTTATACATTTACATAAAAGACGATTATTTCATTGTAAAGACTTTCAACGAGTTGGATTTAAAAAAAAAAAAAGTTAGAACATTTATTTCATGAAACCACATCATACAAAAATGTCAAGAGGAGTTTACAAAAAAAAAATGCTTTTAAATGATTTGAAATAGCGATTATTCTTTTCACCTATAGAAACCGGAGCCAAAACCCTAGTCTAAACACAAATCTCGGTTACCGAAATTAATCCGTAACCTGCCCCTTGATTTATCTTATCTGAAATGTACATTATTTGTGTATATGTATATACACATGTACATAAGAACTCTTATGAAAAAACCTCGCGACTTCGAAAATAGAAATATGGAGTCAAAGTTTTAATTGAGTTACGAGACATTCAAAGTTAAAATTTTACTAGGTCACGTTAAAATATAATTGTTTGTCGAACGTAAAGTTAAGTTACGAGGTTTCCTAATTAGGAACGATATATGAAAAACGCAATATCGCAGTGATAAGACGCATTGACTGATCACCGATTCCATCTTTCTAATACACACTTTAGAAAAGTATTGTGGGAATTATCACGCGATTCTGTATACGACGTGGACTGCGGACGTGCATGTCTTTGGCTATTATTCATGATTTATCCTCACGAGATGTGTATTAAATTAAAAAAAAAATGAATCACATTAATTCAATTATTTGTTATAATATAATTTATTTTAATAATTCAATGCTTATATTTGTTTGCTTTATGTGAATGTCGTATCCTCGAAGTTGATCTCACCAACCAAGAGATCTGTTCTCCTTTTCTCTTTCAGTGTATTTTGTTTGAATTCAAAAAACGTTATATTGGCAAGCGTTACCATAAACTAGTGATGTGACTCGATTGATTTTTTTCCACTCGAGTCACTCGTATAATTAACGAAAATAATCGAGTTCTAATTGAGTAGATACATAAAAAAAATGTGTATTGTGTAAAAAAATTCCATAGAAATATGTTCTCCTGGCGGTCGCATATAATTTGGTACGCAAAATTTGCTCCATATTTTTGTGTGGATTACACAATAGTTTGTGTAAATAAAATACGTATACAAAGCTGCCGGTTTTTCAGCAGGCACACAATTTGTATTTGTAGATGTTCTTGTGCTATCTTGTGTGTGGATGCTTTTCGAACTATATTCACTGAAATTAGCTGTGCTACACGAGTACGATTGGACTCGAGTACGAATGGAATCGATTACGAATTGACTCGAGTACGAGTGCACTCGAATATTAAAAAAATGAACTCGAGTACGAGATGAAACTTAATAACTCGAGTCACTCGAATAAAAGTCAACTCGAGTCCCATCACTACCATAAACCCAAACTGTTCCAAGAATAACTGATCTCCAGAAGTTCGACGGCAATCAAGGGGTTGCTTATTAAGAGTACTTCTTTAACTGGAACGCATAACAAACAAATCCATTGCGCTACCGCCTACGTCCTTAGCTGTTACACTGCAGTATCTATGTATCTTTCTTCCGTCGCACAGTATAGATTCCATTGAGTTTAATTTCATATTTTCACTAAATAAATCATAAACAGGTTAAGTTTCGTTAAGGAATATCTCATTCGGTCCACTGAAAGTGGAAAACTGTACTTTCAGCGATGAATCAACTGAGATGAAATCTGTGCTGCGTGACGGAAGAAAGATCAATGGTTAAATCACAGGTACAGCAGTGTCACGGCTAAGGACGCAGGCGGTAGCGCAATGGTTGGCACATGGTTTTCCGTATGTGGACTGTTTCCATTTTACCAAATTGGAGGAATAATGGACCGATTTAAGTTCAAAGAGATATTAAGAGCTTATATGCTGGCCTATGCAGAATAGGAAATGCTACTTCGATCGGTGTTTAAACATAATAACGACTCGAAACGCACACCGAGCCCGATGGCAACTGGTTTCAAGTAGATACTTGATTAGCCGGCACAATCTCAGACTTAAATCCCACTGAAAATCTCTTTGGTGTACTTAAACGTCGGGTTGGAGGACAACGTTTTCGAAACAAGTTAGAGCTGATGAATGCCTTGAAGCGAAAGTAGGAAAACATACCTTCCAGCTTAATATCGAACCTTATTGGTTCTATGCCAAAGAGATGCGCGATACTATAAAACATAACGCATATTGTACGAAATATTGAAAAGTTGGTTATATTTTGCACAGTCAATTTGCAGATAATTTTTTTTTTAAATTTTAAAGAAAAAAGTATGAGAACAATTGATTTGAAGTATCAACGTGCTACGGTTCCTTATATTTTGCACAATTCTGTACGTATGACATTTTCTTTTGTGCGTTACGACCCTATGGTATGGTATATGACGGGAGCGGAAGCCTCCTCAGTCGAGCCCGTTGTGTTCCCCTCTTTTAATAGTCGGATAGTTTTAGTTTGGGACGTATGTTGGGAGGGATATAGGGAAGGTGGAAACAATTATGGTGTTGACACTAGTGCACGTGTGGTCTGGTGAATCTTTCTGTTTCTTTGGTAAAAGCCAGAATGTCGCCGATTCATTTGTCCTTGAGATGTTTCAGGTCCGGTATTCACATGGACACAGGGTCTTCTGTCGCATTCTCGTTAGGGCTGGGCAGTGGCATAGGAATTGTTCGAAGTCTTCTTCTTCTTCCTCGCAGTTCCTTCATGTCTCTATGTCAGCGAGGCCCATTCTTAGCATGTGTTTGTTGAGGTTAATGTGTCCTGTGATGAGTCCCACCATCAGCCTCAATTGCTACCTGTTTGAACCTAGAGCCTCCCTGGTTACCAGGTTGCTTGGTTAATCTACGAGTGATCTAGCCACTTTGCATGTCGGGAGGTTTTCCCAGTGATCCTTGAAATCCCTTTGCAACCTCTCGTTGCTTGTTGTTTTAATTATAGTTAGTGCGACCCTAACTGTGTTTTCAGCGGTTGTTCTACCGCGTAAGCCCCTTCTTTTCAGAGTTCATCGACTTTCTCATTCTCCGAGACACCTTCGTGACCAAGTACCAAGACAAAGCGGACGTCGTTCACGACCCTAGCTACGATACTACACATAATTATTGTAATCACCTCTCAGTTGCTATAGAAGACAGTGAAGCAGCAGACTTTCATTGAGCGGAATAAGATCGAAACCGTTAAAGAAGAATTGAAGGTACTACAAAGATAAAACAGGACCCTAACTTAAACCTAACGATTTTTAAACAACTTGCCTGCAAGAACGCAAACAAACCAAAAGTAACACCAGTGGCCAAATTACCACACTCGTTAACGAGTAACTCGTCGTCGAAATGTGAGGATTTGGCATTACCGCTCCCTATGAAGTTTATCGATCAGTCGATCAGGAGCCCCACTTACTCACTCGTTATCGATTGTGGCAATTTGGCCCCAGTTCTTTATTAACTTTTCTTTATCTCCTATGAAGAAAATACTTTTTCGCCGCTGCTAAAAATAGCTTGTGTTCAACTGATTGTTCAAAAAGAAATCAAATCTTTCCCCATTTTTACTAAAAATGATAAAAATAGGCCATCAGCGTCCAGAAGGCCATTAGATAATCAACGACCGGCATTATGGTTTTTCGCAGCCGGCGCTCAACCGGAGACTAGTTAAGCTACTTCAAACTTGTTTTCTCTTCGTCTCAAATGCTAACTATAATTCACACACAACAAAATCTATTTTGAAATATTTTGATACGTTTTATTTTTTAAGGAATGGCAGATGAACACAATTAATGTCTATGCTAAATGTTTTATAATAAATAGACCTTAGACTGATGTTAAAATTAAAACGAGCTTGCAATTATAAAATGCACTTTAAACCGACCATGAATAACAAAATTAATGTTTCTTTTTAATTGCAGCAAAAATAATTTTAAAGTGTGTTTTAACTGACTATGAATATGCGCCACTTTATCACAAAAAAACTGTAATAAAATCTTAGAAAAATTTGGTAAAAAATACGTAAATGGGTAATTTCTCTTATTAATTTATTTAACACTGGGGAGCCAGTCCTCTACTTCCCACCTCATATTATGTTATATCAAAAACAGTAATATTATTATTTATTTAATAACTAAAGAAAACATTCATCGGAGGCGAACAATTTTAATACACACTTTTTAATTGTTCCACAAAGAGTTGTTGCGCGAACTCGAAAAGAAAACATTTCTTAAATTTCTTCAGCATCTGCTGGACCGATTATGCTCAAAATCAACATATCAATCAATCAAAATTATCAGCTCTTAGTTTCATGCTGACAAATAAAACAAAAAAAAACGGCATGGTCCTTCGTTGTTTCGTTCTCCAGATATCTTCGGCGAAAAATAGGATCACACACACACACAGACATCATTTCGAAAATGGGTGCAAACGATTTCTAGTGTATAGCAATGTCAAACCCTGTTCATATCTCGAAATATTTTGTTCGGACCGATTGCAATACTTCCCCTACCAAGGTGGGAAGTAAAAATTAATTATTCTGCATCGTGACAAGACCATTGAACTTTAGCCTTGACATTGAGTTCTGAACATAATTTTTGGTGAAGGTTTAGGCCACTTGTCTCTATTTTCTTAGTTTGTTTTTGCAAGTACCAACCTTTGTCTTCAATCTTCCTTTAGTTAGGGCCCAAGGCATTTCTCTAGAGCGAAACTTTGGACAATAACGGATTGGCATCTTTTGTGTTAAACCTTACACCGCTTTGTTTGAAGAACTTTATTTTTTGCATAATGTTATGTTGCCAAATCGGACATTGCTCCAAGATTAGCTTCAGAAGCCGTTTTTCCAAGAACTCGGCATTAATTGTGCCATATGTGATGAATTCCCCATTTTTCTTTTTTTGGGCATTTTGAAGCTCGTCGGGTCCCAAATTTTGCTTGAACACTGTCCACAGATAAGGTGACGCAATACTAATTGGTTGGAACTTGCCCAATGCCACTTTATAAAACGCAAAACTTGGATTTTTTAGTAATTTCTTCACAATTCTAAATCTGCGTCCTTCTTCTTCGAGTGACATGATGACGACCGCCCAACGAATTAGAAATAAATGCCAACTCCTGCAAAAGCACTTACTCGTAAATGCATACCTAACGAAAAATGCAGAAAGACTTTTACTTTTTTTTTAGACTTTTAAAAAGACAAATTTTAACGGGGAGAACATTTCCCGATTTTAAACGCCACACTTCTTAGTTCCTATTTCCGAGTACAATAATAGGTCCAAAGGTCAACCTTTGTTTTAATATTGTTAAGAACCATTTTTTTCAACTACAATCCATTATATTTAACGTCGTTTAACGTCACTTAGGTGTACATAGAGAACAGGTTCCCCACCTGGGATCATTCGCTAAGCTGACATTCTGATTTCTTGTTAGTATTCTTCGACCTTGAATAAGCTCTATAGTGTTAGCTACTCGATTAACATGTACAAAGCAATGTTCTTATCTCAACGCATGGCTAAATGGCTCAATTACTTATTTACAACTTTTAAAACTCCAAACAGCTTCTTCGTTTCGTATAAAGGAATTTCGAATCGACCTTTTCCTAACGCATTCATGAAAAAGTAAATTGTAAGCAACTAACCAATTGTGCAGGTGGGAACGTCTCGAACCGCACACAGTTGCGTGCGACAGCAAAATTATATGTTAGGGTCTGTTTGTTCTAAGTAAATATCAAAATGTGAATGCCTTCTGTACCTGTGGACTTTGTAATAACTGTGGAAATTAGAAACCACAGACCAGTATTAAAACTGAAACAGAACTATAAGGCGTCATGACAAAGAAGTTTCCCAGCCCTTGAACAAATTTTCTTTTATATTATGTACAACGATATGTCTTTACGCTTTTCACGGCAACCGCACGTAAATAATAAATGCGTTATTCGATATACATACTAATGTGGGTGAGTCTAGAGAAAAAATCCGATTTATACTTAAATATTGAAGGTTTATTTAGCGCTGTGGCGCTCTGGGAGACAGCTGCTGTTGCAGACATTCATCGATTCATATCGTGTGACCCACATATGGCGTAAATTCTGAATTGAGAACCTTATTATTGATGCATGTGTGAAAACATTAATTAAGCAATTTTGTTTTGGAATATGGACAGCAAACACTGTCATTTAAATAATAAATAAGTACACTAAAGACGACAGTGTTTTCTAATTTTGCAATTTGGTGAAAGTTGTTGCAAAAATACAGTGTGACTTTATCTATAGTAGTTACCGTAGTTAGTGCGTTGAACTGCTGAGCGGAAATAGATTCGAGCTCATTAAAATCAACTAAACTAGGTACTGCGCGGCATCGCGAAAAACTGAAGGCAAAAACTGAAGGCAAGGTTGCTTGAGTTGGTTTTGTTGATGTCCTCAAGACTTACTTAGACCTCAAGCGGGTCCATTGTACCCATAAAAAGTAGACTCATGGGAGTCAAACCAAGTGATACGGTTGACTAACCTGGAAACCACCCAGAAAGGGATAGAAATCTCAGGAGTTTCCTAAAATCAGCGATATGAAAGTCCTCCAGCCCATGGAAGAAGCTACTACCAAGAGTACGCAGTCTTCTGGTGGCCAGTGCGGGACATTCGCATAGCAGGTGCTGAATGAATTATATTTTCTCTTCGTCACTGCAGCTTCTGCAGTAGTCATTAAAGGGTAATCCAAGATGTTCCGCATAGATTCCTGTTCCGCAGTGTCCTGTAAGGACACCGGAGACGATTCGCATTTTGCTTCGACTATGTCGTACGAGATTTTTGGATTTCTTACAACATAATTTGTCATAAAAAAAACCTCTAAAGTCGCCGTTCTGGGTGGCAGTAAAAACTGAAGAACCATTTTATTCGTTCGAAATAAATAACGTGCACAGCTTAGTTAGTGTAAGTGGTCCTCCAAAAAGTAGGTGATACCACTGAGTACTGAGGTATGTACCCTGCTTACTCCTGAAACCATTTAGATTTCTTAACGTAGCTGTTAAGGTCGGCCATGCTGGCGTAGTTCAGATCATTAAGATCGTTAAAGAAGTATCGCCCTCCAGTGGTTTTCCTTATGTGGGCCAGGGCAGGATACATGCAGAGAAAGTGTGCAGTGGACTCCTGCTCCTCCTCGTCTCTCCAATTCCTGCAGAAATCGTTACATGCTATACCCAAGCGTTGAGCATGCGTGCCTTGGATGCAGTGCCCCGTCAGGACGTTGATTAGTTTTGAAAGTTGGTTTCTTTTAAGTCGTATTAATGCTTTTGATCTTTTCAGATCCAGGACAGGCCAGATCAGCCTGGCATTGTTGCAATAATCGAGGTGTTGCCATCTACGATTTGCTTTCGACAGATCGTCGGTGTGAATTAGGTGTTTAACAAACGACATAGGCGCTTTGACATGGTCGAGTCTGTACATTGGGAGCTTGGTCTAGCTAATTCGTCAGCCGCACTGTTCCCTTGAATGTCGCAGTGACCAGGGACCCAACAGAGTGTGACGTTATACTGGTTAGCGTTCTCGTTTAGAAACACGCGGCAGTTCTTCGCTGCCCTCGATTTTTTTGTGTTGGATACGAGGGACCTGATCGCAGCCTGGCTGTCGATGTAAATCGCAATATCCACGCGTGATATTGGGTTAACTTTCAGCTTGATCAACTTCGCCTTAAAAGACAATACAGTGGTTGGGGAGATCCAGGTCTTCTGATAAGACACCGGCACCGACTTCTTCGGCTGTTTTAGACCCGTCCGTAAAAATAGAGATAATAAATAAAATAAATAGCTGGCGCGACAGCTCGTGTGGAGTCAAGGCCTATCTTCTCGCAACCATTCATGTTGTGCGTGTTACATTTTTCGTACGAATGGAAGGGACCTACAATTTATTGCCGACTCATAACGGCGAGTTGAAATTCTCTTTCATGACAGATTACACTTCCGGGCTTCCGGGAGGTGGGCTCGTACTGCAGCCCAACAGTATTCTGGTATGTCCCAAATTTTTCTCACGTTAGTGGCCCGCTTCATGCCATAGATATCTATTGGCAACAAGTGGAGCATGGTTTGAAGGGCAGCTCTAGGAGAAGTTCTCAACGCACCAGTAATGCTGAGGAAAGTAGCACGTTGGACTTTCTCGAGAACTGCTTTTCTAGAACCGACCACCAAACCATTATACAATACGTTAGAATCGGTCACACAGGTACAGTGCCAGTGCATGATTTTCGGCTGTACGCCCGATCTGGAACCTACTTTTGCATGAGTAGAGTGCTACCAGGGATTTCCTGGCGCGTTCGGCAGTATTATCCTTCCACAGAAGCTTCCTATCTAGAATGAGTCCTAGATATTTGGCACTGCCTGAGAAGTTCAACGGAGTACCGTTGAGCCTGGGTGGGATAATGATTGGAATTTTGACTTTCTTAGTGAAAAGGACCAGCTTCGTTTTAGATGGATTGACAATAAGGCCACAACTGTTTGTCCACGTAGTGAGCTGGTTAAAAGCGTGCTGAAGGATATCTGTTAGTGTTTGAGGCTACTTGCCCGTCACGGCGATGGCGACGTCATCCGCATATGCTACCACGCCACAGCGTTAATGACTCTGCTATCTCAACGTCTCAACGTCCCCTCAATATCTAGGAATGCAACCATTGTGAATTCCTTAAGCGCGATGGATCTTTTTAAAGGCAGTATGATAGAGTGAAGGGCCATTTGGACAGATTTACCTCTTTGATAGGCGTGCTGTGATTTGGAAAGACAATTACAATCCACGGTTTCCTTCACATAGATGTCGAGGATCCTCTCAAACGTTTTTAATAGAAACGAGGTCAGGCTTATTGGCCTGAGAGTTATTCCATATTCTGGTACTCCACCTTCTCTCTAGTTGCCTGAATGCTTTCTTAAGAATGTCATCCCCTTTTCCGGTCGGCGCCGTGGCTCAGTGATTAGTGCGTTGGACTGCTGTTCGAGCTGCGTAGGTAGGAACCCTAGCCATATCCACCGAACATTTTTTTGCAACTTCACCTCTCGTCGGGAAATAAGAAACCTCTGAGAGTATAATTAGTCATAAAAGACTGCGAATATAAAAACATTTCTTCCGGTAATGTCACCAAAAGTATTAAGCTCACATCGTTTCAAGGCAAGACTCTCTAAAAATTACCTAAACACCCTAGAAAAATGAACCTACTTGCGTTACACCTCTTAGATCCCCGGACACACCGGAATGAAATTTCTCGCTGCATCGGCTTTAAACTTACCTACCAGCCACCATAAATTAGAACCTAGTCTTTTTACAACACCCAACCCAAGGCTATAAAGATATAATAGATCTCAACACAGGAGTTCGTAAGACAAATAATTCAGTCAGCGAAAAGCAGATGACTTATCCTCAAGTCTCCCGATTCGAACCGTTCCTAGCAATGGCTGCGCTGTAACATCCAATCCATATACACTCTGAAAAGGAGAGGTGAAAGAACGCATCCCTGGCGAAGCCCAACGCCCATAGTGAAAGGTGTCGAATTAACGCCATTCACGCGAACACAGCTGGTACAATTAGTGTATAAAGATTGAATGACCCTCAGAAGAGAACCGTCAATCCCGTACTCCTGCAATACACTCCAGAGTTTACCTCAAGGGACCCGATCATACGCTTTCTCCAAATCCACAAAACAACTGTAGATAGGTTTGGCATACTCCCAGCCCTTCTCAAGTGCCATTTTTAAAGTGAATAGCTGGTCGGTTGTGCTTCTACCTGGGCGAAAGCCGCACTGCTAATTGCCAACTTAGACTCAACCACAGCTTTACAACGCACTTCCCACACCTGAGCAAATACTTTTCCAGGGGGACTTAAGGTACCTGACCACCTTAGTTCACCACTTGTGCTTAGTTCTCATCGTTTAATCTTTGAGAGATTTCTGGTAACTAGTAAGTTGGATGTAGAATTAATACCAAGAAATAAATTTCAATTCAGCGGTTGGCTGCCGCAGGTGTAGAGTAAATAATCTCACAAAATGCTCTAAAATTAACCGGTTTCATCTTCCCTATCTTCTTGTTGTATGTACTTGTTTTTATGTTTAATTCACAAATTTAACAACAATCGTTTGACATTTACCTTCTCCAAGACGAGATAACGCCTCGTGTCACAAATCGATATCTTTGTCAATCAATCATTAGACAAAGAAAGAAAAAACAAAAGCTGAGTTCGACTAAATGTACATACTCTTGTTAAGCTGTCAATACCAATACATAGTTCATGCGGTCTAAATGCTCTTAATTTCTAAGCATTCCACCGTTGCGATCGCACCTTAGGACTCTTTAGCAGTTTTGTGGTATTTATAAATAACTCACACAGGCTTTATTGCCCATCCCGTGATTATAACTTATGTACCTAAGCTATTGCTGCTGACAAGCGGTTTGTTGGTGTGTTGAATGGTTTATTAACTTACAGACTCATTTGCCCTTTTGATGTTGTTAAAGGCAGCTATTTCTTGTGAAGTACGTACTTTTCTAATAATACTTTTGCATCAATATCACAAGAATTTATGTTTAATTAAATTTCTTCTTTTTATTTTAATTTTTATTCAATTCCATTCCTCTGATTGAATAGATGGTACAATTTTGTTTTGACCTTTTTATTTGTTGTTTAATAATAACCACGGTCTTTGACACGCATGAAAATACGTCATGGAAAGCAGTTTATCTATAGGTCCCTCAACTTGTTTATCATCATTCTTAAAGGGCCGCTTATTTACTATGAGGGTTGGAGATTTAGCGTGCTTAAGTGGTGTCTCCATACCTTACGATCTTCCGTTTTTGACTTAAAATCATTAGAAAATATTCCTATAAGATGTATTCCACACTCTGTCATGAAAAAAACAGCAAAATTCAACTCACCTTCTGTGTAGATATGTGTGAGATTAAATTTTGCAACACCCAACAACGCAATCTGGGGAAATATTGAATTTCAAAAATATTCAGGCCCTCAACCCATATACTTGTACACTACGAAGTCTACAGATTCGAAAAGCCATTATGGAAGGCTTAAGTTTTGTTTACCTTTTGTTTGGCACATCTAGAGACCCATCAACATAACACCGGTAACAGATTGGCGAAATAAGATATTGTGACGTACTTGAGGTGGTTGAAGCTTCTCTTAAATATTTTTTAACACAAGCTTTAACCTCTTCAATTTTATTATTTGCTAAAATTTTATTTATATAAAAAATTATTTCATAAATCAAACTTATGTATATAAATAATTATATAAATATAAAATAGCGGAACTTGCTTTTTTAATTTCTTGGTATGTAGTTTTTGAGATGTGTAGTGTATGTACTTAAAAAAAATTAAAATGGCCGAAGGTTATACAAATTTAATTTTAACACTTTTGTTTTTTTTTTTTACGATCTGAGCTTTAAATGTTATACAATTCTTCAAACTACTCGAACATCCAAAAGGATCATCATGAGACAGCTGAGATCCAGACAGTTTCAGAAAGTTTTCATAAGTAAGGTTCCGGATAGTGCAAGTTCTTTGTAGGGTTTGCTCGTGAAAGGCGAACATTTAAGCTTATACAAGGCGACGAGATGTTTGTACTTGAAAAACTGTTAAATCGGATACTCGGGCTCATAAATAAATTAAACTAAATTAATACCTATCAGATAAAATTGAATATACAGCTGTTTGTGAAAAAAATTACACCATGTTCAACTCGTTACCTGCATTTTTAATACTTCTTATATGAACTTAAAATATATAATTTAGCTGCTGTAGATTCCTTAATCAAATGAAAGAACATTTTCCGAGAATTGCTCGCTATCATCAGCGAAATTTTGTTTATTATATTTTGCTCTGTAAAATAATAGCGCCAGTTCATTCTGCAGTGCAAACTGCACCCGAAATCTAGTGATTTCAATTGAGCAGAGGAAAATAATACATAAGAGACTTGAGGCTAAGGTAACTGAAGGATATAAACCCAAATTTAAACCTATTTTGAACTTTTGTTTCAGGTTGATGGGTCGAAGCAAACATTGTATGGAAGCGAAGAGTTTGCCGATAACCAAATTCATTTCTGAAGAAAAAACTTCAAACACGAAAAGCCTATGGGTGCCCTCATCAAATGAATGTAAATCCTTTCTGTAATAAGGGAAATGACTTTTCTAATGAAGGAAGAAAGGAAGAATTACCTGCAAGTGAAGAAAGAAACATCGTCAGATTGATGAAAAAACGATACTTTCATGACATTAACGCATTACAGAAGGATTTAAATCTTAAATTTAAAAGATTTAAAAATGCTTCACCTAGCGCATTAGGCTTATTATAAAAATCTCTCGCCAGAAGTCCAAAAAAGATGACGTCACCTAATCCTATCCTATCCTTCCTATCCTATCCTATCCTACTAATCCTATCCTATCCTATCCTATCCTACTATCCTATCCTACTTCCTATCCTATCCTATCCTATCCTATCCTATCCTACTCCTACTTAATATTATAATTGTGAAAGTTTGGATGTTTGGATGTTTGTTACCACGTATCGCCTAAACGGCTAGACGGATTTACATAAAATTTCGTGAGTAATTAGTCTGTATTATTCAATTAACACATAAGCTTAATTTCTATTTCTAAAAATGCATGCTTTCTTAGGATACAGCCATTTATATGTGTCCATAGAAAACCAGTGACCTGCGCCATTCAGCCAGCAGCACATCGGATCGTTCGCAAATCGTGATCGTGTGTTGCTTCTGCTTAAGGGTGGTTTTTCCTTCTTTTTTTTTTTTTGTTGCTTTTTTATTTCTCTCTTTGCCTCTAAATGATCGTTGCCTCTTAGTGATCGTTTTCAATAAAGTGAGACACATCGGTTCGTGATCGTGTGTTGTTTTTGTTTTGCCCAGTAGTTTTTCATTCCTTTTATTCTGCGTTGTTTTTTTTTTGTGTGTGAGGAGAGGGTGATGATTTGCCGGTTGGTATGGCAATTGTTTACTTTTCTCTCCTGGCATTTTTTTAATGGAATCTTTTTTTTTAGGTAGATATAAGAACAGCGCACCGATATGTCGCGTCAGCCTATGTATGAGATTGTGTGTGTTTGATGTGTGTATAATATTGCAAGTTGGGAAAGGGTGATTTTTGTTTTTGTTTTCTTCTGTATTTAGAGAA
The DNA here is from genome assembly GCA_917880715.2 of Matsumyia berberina. Lineage (NCBI taxonomy): Eukaryota > Metazoa > Arthropoda > Insecta > Diptera > Syrphidae > Matsumyia > Matsumyia berberina. The sequence goes on from OU862870.1 coordinate 96,891,717, forward strand.
TGTATTCGAGTTAGGACTTTCGACTTAGAATAAATTCGACTTGGAGTATGACTTTTCGAAGGAAAACTGAAGGAAATGCAAAAATAGGGTGAAAGAATTCATTAGAGGGAAATTCGAATTAAAAGAGGTTTGACTTAGAGGGATTAGAGTGCATTGTGCAATGGCTTCTGTTGAAGACACAGAATGTGCACAGATACGTAATCGAAGCCAGCATTTTCGCAGTCGTCAAATAGGGAGAAACCGTCTTCATTCCCCACATTCTCCTGATACCGCTTTGAATTCAAACGTCTGCAATTTTCCGCTAAGGTTTTCTACGCCATGACCATCAATAAAACACAGGAGCAGAGTTTGAAAGTAGATGGTTGGATCTGAGGAGTGATTGTTTGTCTCATAGCGTGCTCAGAATCAGTTCACCTGACGACCTGGTCATCCTAGAGCCAGGAAGAAAAACCAGGAATGATATTTACAAGCAGGTAATATGAGGAATTAAAAGTCTATACTTAATTATCAACTTCCTGAAACCCGGGAAATTACATAGGGTATAATGTGACTTTTTTCCACGCGGACTTAGTCGCGGGTACCAGCTAGTAAACATATAAATAGGAAAATGAAGGAAATCCACTAGAGTTAATCGAGATTAGTCTTTTTAAAATGAGTTGTTTCTTGGACCGATTAGCCAAAAACTGTTGCAAGACTCCTGGCTCTAAAATATTTGTTAGCAGTCCAAAAGGTAGAGAATTGTGACCTCAGTATCCAATAAAGAGTGTTGAACATGACGACGCAAAAATCAACGTATTCGGTTACTTCTTCTATTATGGCTATTTTGGGTCAAACCGCAGAATACGCTGTACGTTGAATACGTTGTCCTATATAGAAAATTAACTGCGGCAGCACGAAATGCAATAATCTACTTACTCCACCGTAACTTCATTTCAAAATTTAACTCTAGTAAGCGGCAAAAGTAATGTCATAATGTGAATGTGGCTTAATTCTTGCAAATGGCGTCAAATGTCATTGTGCTTTGACATTTAAGTTGTAGACATATTGAGAATAAGTTGACAACAAGTAATGGAGCAATACACACCTGAAGAACGCGGAATTATTGTTACTCCTTATTTGACCAATTTCCGGTCTGTGGTTTTAACGCAGCGTGAATTTCGTCGCCGTTTTCCTCATCGTCCTGCACCATGTGCGCCAACAATTAAGCGTTTGGCTGAGCGTCTCGTGCAAACTGGGTCCACTAGAGATGTCGCAATAAATTGCCGGCCCGTACTGTTCGTTCAACGGTTTTTTTTTTTTGAGGACGCCGACCGCACCACCACTGTGACGGTGAGCGCTACAGACAGAGGTTAAACGAGTTTTTTTTGCCACAAGTTGCTGAATTGGGTCTCGAGCATTATTGGTTCCAGCAGGACGGAGCAAACGCTCACGCAGGTCGAGCAAAGATGGAGATTTTAAATCACCCATTTTCGGCCCCAGTGATCTCCCGTTTTGGCGATTTGAACTGGCCGGCCAGATCTGACAGTGCCAGACATCTTCCTTTGGATCTTAAAATCTCGCATTTACCACAACAAACCACAAACCTTGTAAGTCCTCAAAGCCAACATTGAAGAAGAAGTCACCAATTTCGAGCCAGATGTTTTGCGAGCAACAATTCAAAATGTCGTAAAACGAGCACAAATGTGCATCAAGTCAGGAGGTGGTCATTTGACCGATAACATTCTTTCAACTTAATGTCATCAATTCTTTACCTTCGAACAAACTTTCCGTGAAAACAGAGCACAATTTTTTTTGCATTTCTAACAAAATGGCAGCCAATTCACATTAAAACATTACTTTCGCTCCACCCTGTACATGCATATGTTTATCAAAAACAGAAGCTGTACGAAACATTAGTTTGCCTCAACCATGCACTTGGCAACAAATCATCAAAAACACAAAACACACAAAATTGGAACAGCAAATAATTCCTTACACCATGAACGAAAAGAAATCGGAAAAAAAAGAAAAACTGAAAACATGATTTAACACCTTTCACATTTCATGAAGTGCTAGCCAGTCACAAGGCTCTCGTATTAAGCTGTTATATGCATAAATGAAATAAAAACAAATCATAATAAAACAATAATCGAAGTCATACTTTCTAAAACGAAATGAATTTCCTTTATTTTTTTATGTTACAAATAAACTACTTTGATCATCGCTCAAAGCTTTAAAAGGCTCACTTAAAACATCATATATCATTTGGATAGAGATACCATAGAAATGTGTTCAATTTTTATTCAGAACTCAAAAAACCTATTGCTTTTGCATTTCATCACTACGAAAGTTTTCGATACAACCTAGTGCAAATAAAATTGATAAATGCACAATCATTCTAAGGGGGTGGTTTACGCTTACTTATATTCATAGCAAAATAATGATGAAGTCACATTTTCCAGGAACTGGAATTTGGTGATAACAAAACGCTTGATAAAAATTAATATCTACTGGAATACCCATTGGGATATAAATTAAAATACCGACGGGACAAAACAACAAAAAAAAATTCACTTGTTGTGAAATCAATAATGCATGTACATATCGTCATAATTGATTACATGAAGAATGGCATTGGCTTTCATTATAATCATCTCTATGGCTTAAAAAATCCAATTTTCTATAAATAACGACACGTATTGATGTGCTCAATACCACGGACCTCTTGTGTTTGATGTTCTGTGTTCGAAACCACACAAATCTCATATTCACAAACTACTCAGTCATAGCTGTGATTGTGACATCAAAACAAATAAGCCAAGAATACAAATTCTAATTGAGTTATTTGGTTGTTTTTTTAACATGAAACATAGCGCTTCGAAACGAAACCCATTGGAAAATGTAAAATGGTGCAACCGTTAAATAAGTAAAAATGTATTAGCAAAAGTTATTACATATTATAAAGAGCCGGTCATAGCACTGTTGTTCATTGAACTCGTGAATCCACGGGAAATAAAAATTAATTAAATTAAATAAATATATGTCACGAAGTTACTCCCGAAGCGTTATCACATTCAATTACTTCAAAGGGCTTTAAAAATAAAGTGAATCACTTAGCAATAAAATTAAGCGTGGCTGAATTTAAAGTTGGAAATACCCGAACTTTGTAAATTAGCAAATTATGATATACAAAAACTACACTAACAAGTTTTTAAAGTGTGCTAATTACAATAATATTTGTTTAATCTTTTAGCATTTTTTAGGCAATCTATCTGTCCAAAAATTATTTACACTAGAAGCCAATAGACGATATGTGAAAGTACACAAAATTAAATATTTGAAAATTAAGCTTCTAAAAGATTCATAGGAGCGAATTTAAACCGGGTTTCATGTCATACTTATTAATGATCAAATTAGTGAAGGTTTAATGAGTAAACAGTTGATTAAATTAGTCGTTAACAATAAAACCGCCTACATTTTGTCACGAATTCATAGGTAATATATTAAACTTCGATACAGAATAAAAAAAAGTTGCGCATACTTGCGCATTTTTGTGATAAGCCGGAGTATCTTACGGGAGAAGGTCTTGTTATGGAGCTTCATAATTACGACTGTATAGATAGAAAAATATGAAGGATTATCGACAATGGTGGAAGCTTAACTAAAATGTATCTATATCACATAGTCAGAAGCAAGAATAAACAGCATTTCCATTATATACAATTCTCCAAGAAGCAAAAACCCTTAGCTAGCTAAATGTGGCAGCAGTGGCGGTGAGCAGAAGAATACCGTTATATCTTAAATATGTGATTTTCATTAAATTATCAATAACTCAACAATATCTGAACCAAAATAAAAGCAGACGAGGCTTAAAATAATTTATGCCATATTTTGTTGTCTCTTGCCCCACTGTGCACCGTTGGTTGTGAGAAGCTAGGGCTTGGCCTACGAACTGTCACACCTGATATGTTTAAAAAAAAATAGCTGGCGCGACAGCTCGGTATGAACCAAGGCCTAGCTTGTCGCAACCATTCATGTGGTGCGTGTTATATATGAGTGGGGCTTGAACCCACGCCGCTCACACAGCAGTCCAACGCACTAACCACTATGCCACGGCGACCACCTGATATGTTTGTATTTATTTATTTTACTAGAGAGCGGTAGATCTTTGGGTGTGCTTCTTTTTTAACCAACCGGTCCTTAGTTAACTACCTTCAGTTGGGTAATACAAGTTGGTTGCGCTCCCATTCAACTTGTGACTCTAAGGCGCACATGTTCCTTGCAAGTAGTTGTACAAACTTTTTAAAGTCTGGCTTGAGAGTTTCGTACAATTCGTTAAAGTATGGTGTAAACGGTACTAAGGTACGAATGCGGATATCCCAATACTTCGCAAGAACCGAATCTTTCGCATACCTCCACCTGAAAAAACTTAGGTTTCTATCCGTGTAAGACGACGCAGAAGCTCAAGGGATTATAAAGCTTCAGAATATCCAGAATATCGATGTTTTCTTTTACGTGTATTTATATAATTTCGCGAAATTGTAGTAACACCAATTGCCCCCAAAGAAGTTATTTAAAGCCGTTGGACTTTTTCTTGTAGGGTAAGGTAAAAACCCTAATTCTATCGGTGAAACTGTATTAGAGTCATCAAGCAATCTGCAGGATGCAATTAATGTCTTAGAGATTGCAACCAGTGGATATGTTTCTCTTATATCAACATGGTTATATATTTGAGGATGACGCTAGAGACAAAGCTTCGCTGTAAGAAAGACAAAAAGAAAATGACTAAAATGACTAGAATAATAATAACTGAATTGTAAAACAAGGAATGATGTAGATGCCAGATGCTCTGTGATGGGATATAAAGCTAAGTTAGCATGTTAACAAGAACACTCTGAAACAGCTTAACACTGACTTGATTTAATTAACATGCAGGCTTAATTGGAAGAAAGCCTTTTTAACTTTAATATAATAACAATAGATAAAAACCATTATGATCCACAAAATTTTTGTATTATATATTAACTTTGTAACTAAAATGTTCATAAACAAGCAAATTGTTAGTTAAAATTTTTCGAGAATACTTGGGCCGTATTACCACACTCGTTAACGAGTAACTTGTCATCGAAATGTGAGGATGTGAGGAGGCAATACCGCTCCGAATAAGGTTAATTGATTATTCGATCATGAGTCACACATACTCACTCGTTATCGATTGCGATATTTCGGCCTCTGGGGTTAAGCTTTGCTTTGGTTTGGTACATTTTTCGGCAAAAATTGATGTGTATTTTTTTATGTCACTAAATGATTTCGATGTTTTTTGTTTGTTTGTTTGTTTTAAAGAACCTGCCCTTATGGCTGACACTGCGACCTAGCAAGATCTATTGTGTCTCTGTTCTACTTAGCCTAATAGGCCTATTAGCTGCCTAATGAAGGTGAGTATGTCATTAGTAGCCGAGTTTCTAAACTCCGCCAACGAACAGAATCCTATGAAAGATCCGTTTACGCAGCCAATACATTGCCTGCCCATTCCTATAGAACGTGCTCAGAGGTTTCCTCCTCTTCCAAACAGAACTGACACTCTGTATCTGAACAAAGGTTTAGTTTCTTGAGATGGTATCTTAGGCAACAATGGCCAGTAATAAGCCCACTAGCTTTCTCATGTTGCTCCTATCAAGGTTTAGAACTTCCTTGTAGAAAAAGGGCTTTATATGTAAGTATCTTAGATTGCCTAACCCCGGGAACATTTTCCCAATGGGCTACACGAAGTTGATGTCCCCAGTTGACGGTAGCCTAATTAACGCAGAAGAATCCCGGTCGCAAGAGGGCCCACAAGATTATCTGATTTTTACTTGTGTTCGAAATGTATACTGCAGCTTTACAGCACAACGACAGTCTTTATGGCTAAAGTAGGGCAGGCGCGCATAGCTCCTGTAATACCGAGATAGGCAATTCTTTGTAATTTCTCAAGCTTTATTGCTGTCGTACATTGAAGTACTTTTGGCCATCAAACTATTGCCGCGCATGTTATTATGGGTCTAACTATCGAAATGTATACTTTGGGACTAAGACCCCAAGTTCTACCGTAGAGACGTCGAGTAGCCCACAAGCCTCTAGTAGCACGATCAACCGCGAACTTTGATTCGTGCATTTCAATTTAAGCGTCTGTCTAAGACAACGTCGAGGTACTTCACCTCGTTGGAATAGTCTACAGTGGTGCCTTTGACGATGATAGGTCCGAGATAGATCAATCTTCTTTTCTAGAACAGTCTTGCAAGGACTTTGCATGACGTTGGAGATCGTCATGGCATGTTTACCACTTAATAAAATCGCCAGGTCATCAGCATAACGAATAGCTTTGCAGCCAATCTGTGGAGATTGACTAAAAGATTGTCAATGGCTAAAGACCACAATAGAGGAGAGAGAACTCCATTTAGGGGCATCCTGTTACTGCGGTGGTCGGCGTAGCTCAGTGGTTAGTGCGTTGGACTGCTGACCGAGTGGCGTGGGTTCAAGCCCCAGCCAGGGAAAACAAGAAAACATTTTTCGCGGCACCACCTCTCGTCGGGGAATGACAAGCCTCCAGAAGTAAAATCTGTCATGAAAAAGCTTCCCAACTCGCCGTTCGGAGTCGGCAATGAATTGTAGGTCCCTTCCATTCGTGCTAAAAATATAACACGCAGAACATGAATGGTTACGAGAAACTAGGCCTTGGCTCATCCCGAGCTGTCGCGCCAGCTATTTATTTATTTTTTGTTACTGCGGTTACAGACACTGACACTCCTCCAGAAGAAAAAGTTATTATACGACTTTCCAACATTGCCCTTATCCATTGATTGGTCGAGTCTTCGATTCCTCTACCACCGATTGCGCTTGCTATCGATTCGTAGCCGGTATTATCGAAAGCGCCCTCGATGTCTAGGAAGGCACATAGGGCTTTTCACTTGGAGTGGTGTGCATTTATCTGTTTTACTATAGAGATGGTGAAGTGTACCCTCTGTAGATTTGCCTTCCCCGTACGTATATTGACTTGAGTAAAGAGGGGTAGACATCTCTAACCGGCCCTTGATATGGACATCTATTGGTCTTTTCATAGTTTTCAAGATAAAAGATGTCAAACTGATAGGTCTGCAAGATTTAGGCAGCTCGCCAGCCCTATTGCTTGGTTTGGGAATGAAAATCACATTTACCTGTCTCCAAGTCAATAAGATGTATACCCAACCCAGTTGTAACTTGCTCTAAATAAGGCGATCATTGCCGGTAGAATACAATCGATCACCTTTTGTAGTAGTGCCGGAAAAATACCGTCACCACCAGTGGATTTAAATGGTTTGAATGAGTCCACTGCCCATTTAACCTTTTCAGGGCAGAAGATTCTGGTTGATAAACTATTTACTTTACAGGCAATGCAGATCATGTGGTCAGCTGCGATCGGGTTTGCGTATTGTTCGAAAATAGAAGAGCCTGGGAAATGCACTTGAAGCAATGTTGCAAGTGTATGTTTTTTTTTAGTAATCCTACACAATTTGAGTAATCTTTTATTAGCGCCTTATGGATTCGAGCTCCTCAGCAATGTTTTCACAGCATTTCCTCAAAGCAGCACATTTCGATCGTCTTAATTCCTCGTTGTATTCAGTGAGAGCGAACCTATATTCCTCCCACCTCTTTGTTCCCTTAGCGAGATTGAAGAGTATTCGGTGGATATATCATATACATATGTATGTATTTTAATCGCACTGGCCAAGAGTTTAAACTCCCAAAATGCTCGTTCATATTTTTAAGAAGCAATAAACTAGGGTCGCTCAAATCAAACGAAACTAGTTCAGTTTCATTCATTCATTCATTTTTCTTTACATTTTAAAAAATGTCCCGAATGAATTTGACATATCTTCTTATTTATTTATTTCATCAAAGCTGTCTAGCGCATAAAGTTATTAAAGAGAACTTTAAAGGGAGTGCCTAAGATATTTACATTAGCATTCAAAATAATTTAAAGAAAAATACCATTCATAAATACATATCTCCACTAAATTGTATAGACTTTTTGACTTCGATAGGAAATCGCGCCCAACAAATAAATAATCTAATCTAATCTAGACGGATGTTCACCCTAAGTGCAAAACTCATCAACACCGAGATAGCAAAGAAATGTAATCTACCAAATTATGGCTTTTTAAAAACTCCTTCAAGATAAGGATATCCCTGTGGGGAGCTTTGATTGATGTCATTGTACTGAAACTAGTTATTATTGTCAGTGCACATAAACTGGTGGCAGACAATAGAAAAAATGGTGTCCTAAGAATTGGTGTCATAACTTATTTATAACTTTACCTTTACTATTATAGATTAGATTAGATTCGATTTGAAATAATGAGCTGACAGGTAACTGCCATTCTCGCTAAATGGTAAAAAAAAAAAAACTGATTGTCCAGACTCTGCGGAAGATTTCCCAAAAAACGCCGGACTCTGATTCACGTACATTACCGAATGTTCTTTCCATCGTCAGTAACTTTCTGTTTAATAAAAAGAAGTGATGATCTTGCAGAAACTCATGTTACACTACTTGTTTTATGGATATGCCCCAACATCAACATCAAGCTTACATTTTTGTAACAAAAATTGCTGAATGGCAATTTCACATACTGGTGGCTTATACAAAGCACAGTGTTTTTGATTGGACGAACCTATTTGCTTGGAACTTAGCATGCTCTTGGCCTTTGTCATAGGATAACACATGCAGCCAAAGCTCTGTTTTTTCCAGCCTCAATATACGACCTATGTACATATGTATGTACCTATCAAGGTCGGTATAGATCTCACCAGACCTTTAATGTGTAAACAGGATTTAGACAAGACGACGCGCTGTCATGCGACTTCTTCAATATCGTTCTTGAAAGAGTTGTGCAAAACTCACGCGCCAACACCAGAGGCACAATCTTTCAAAAGTCCGTCCAATTACTCGCAAACGCCGAAGATATTGACATAATCAGAAGAACGCAGCGTGATGTCACTGACACGTTCGTTTAGCTGTCAATGGCGCAAGAAGAATTACACATATGCTGTCAACAAGAAAGGACACTCAACACCGACGTATCGGACAGAACGTCACTATAGACAGACATAACTTTGAGGAAGTCATGGACTTTTTGTCTACCTAGGCAGCGCTGAGATCATACGAATAATAACTCTTGCCAATCACTGTTTCTTTGGGCTAAGAACAACTTAAGTTACCCTTTATAAGATCAGATCATCCCAGTCCTATTCTATTTCCGGTCTCGTCTGCATAGACGATGAATGGCTGAGGAGATACAACGAAGAACTATACGGGCTCTACAACGACATCGACTTAGCCATAAGAATGAAGATTCAACGACTGAGGTGGCTCGGTCTCGGTGGTGTAGAGCAGATGGACACCAATGCAATCCAGAAAATCTTCAAATCCACACCCGAAGGACGGCGCAGTAGAGGAAGACCGCGACTCAGGTGGAAGGAGATCTCAACCAACTTGGCGAGCGATACTGAAGGCAGCTGGATATAGATTGAGCTGGCTGGAGACGCTTGTTGGTGGAGGCCAAGGTCCCCCCCGGACTGTAGTAAGTATGTTCCTATGTGCTTTTAATAATATTTTAACAAAAACTTAGGTTGTATAACAAAATTGATTTAATAAATTCCTACCTTCTTGTTTGTCTAGTGTTTTGCTGTGCATAGGAAAATTTCAAGTAACAATAGAGGGGGCAAGGTTTCCAGGCAAAGGAACCAGAAGAGTAACAACTCCTAAGACCGTTCATAAGTGAAAGATCACGTGTGGTGAAGAGCCACATCCTGCACGAGGTGTCCCTGCTGTGAACCGAATATGACGGATCTAAAGAGGAAAACTTGAAAAAACCCGTAATCCGGGGTGTATAACTACCGTGCCCATGGGATGAATAGCACTACGTGAGTGTGTTTTCTAACGGTGAACTCTGAATACCTGGGGGCCTTCAGTTTCAATAATTCCCCTTACCTGCATACTGGGGGTGAGTGCAGGCCGACATCTTCTTCCCCCTTACGCGTGGGACTCAAATGGAAAGCAACAAAAATAACCTTTTTAAAAAAGCGAAGAGTGTAAATGGATCGGGCACTCCTAGCTCCATAAAAACCGATCTGGTAGGAGTAGACGAAGAAGCTCTTCTTCTTCATGCGTCGGATGGGGAAAGCGTTGGAGCAATTGACGTTAATCTGGAAAACCTATTTCTGGAATCTAGCGAAACTTGCTCCATCGCCAGCTCATCCTTCTCTAACTTGTCGACATCGTCTAAGCGGTCGAAAAACTGCAAGTTGACAATCAAGAGGCTAGGGACAAAGAAGTGGGAGGAGCTGACAGAGCAGGAGAGGAGGAGGCTTCACAACGCACGGGCCTACCTGCAGGAGCTGTCTTCGGCTGAGGGCAAGCCAATTGCTAGCCCTCTGACGGGGACGGCGCCTGCGGTGGACACGAGCGAGGTTACGCCGATGGGACCGCCTAAGTCTGCGACAAGCCATTGCCAGTCAGGACGTGGGTTGACCTCATCGGCCAAACCGGAGCAGATATCCAGCTCCACGGTACTGCGGGAGCCAACGGAGAGACCATCTAACTCAATGGCTGGGTCACTCCCACCGTTGAGTGGGAGGGTCAATCCGGAGGCGGGTGGGGTGAAGGTGGACAATTCCAGCGTGACAAGCCATAGCTTTTCACGAGGGAAGGGTACGCCGACATCTGCACTGCCTGATGAACGCAGTCCTGTGGAAAAGGGGATCGACTCCTCCACTAGTAGTTTTGCGACAGTAGTCAGCGCAAGCGGTCCTGGCATGGGATTAGCCCAGCCGTCTGCAACGAAAGGGACGAGGGAAAACACTACAAGGACACCGACGACTTTACGCAACCGAAAGCGAAACGCTATTCGGATTATACGCCGGCTTAAAAAGCGTGATCCGAAGTCCTACACGGACAAGGACAGAGCTGCTCTGGACAGAGCACGCAACACGCTCAAGCTGGCGGGTCCCAAACCACGTGACGTGACTAGGACGGGCCAGAAGGAGAGACTCCCTACGGCGAAGGCGGGAAGCCACTTGCTCCCCACTTCTGCCGCGGAGAGGCTTCGGCCAGCAGCCGACCCCGGCTCATCTGGGTCAGAGCCGGCTGCGGGCTGCTCTGCTATGGTCAAACTGGACAAGGAAGGGGAAGGGACGGGCGGGAGTCTGAACGCGACGAGGAGGGATAGCCACTTGCTATCCACCTCAGTCGGGAACGGACCCAAACCTGGGCTAGTTGTGAGACGTTCCGGAACTGACAAGAACGCAAGAGGACGTAGCGTAGGGCAGACTAGGGGAGCAGGTAGGAGACTGTTTGGGACGAGGAGGGAAAGCCATTTGCCCTCCACCTCAGTCGCGCACAGACTCATGCCCCCGCCAGCTGACTCGAATGTGGTCGCAAGATCCGCATCCGAGCCGGTTGCGGGTTGCCCCAAGAGAGGTAGGCACGATGACACTACTTCACCCCTATCGGGTAGAGGTAGTAAGAAACGGAAGCTAGCCAACAACAGCTCGGTTAGGGCCGACCTACAGGTCGCGATAGATGACTACAGCCAACCTGATCGTAGGCTAAGTAGTGACCAATGGAGGTTGGTGGAGCTGCGGATACTCGACGGAGTAAACGATGCTATCGTTAAGAACCAGGGAGATATTCCTTTCTTCGAGCAGCTTACCACCTTCAAAGGTTTTAAGGTATTGGCGTGCGAAAACGAAACCACGCTAAAATGGCTCAAGTCCTTTGTGACTAGCACGCAGGCTCCATGGGAGAATGCCGACATTCGACTCGTCGAAAAGAAGGACCTGCTAGAATTCACCAGACCCAAAGGCGTATCCTGATACCTGGCCCACATATCCCCAGAGAGAGGATCGAAAGAAACCTTCGGCACCTCAACCCTGAGATCTTCAGTGAGAACTGGGAGGTGCTGGAAGTGGGTGAGCACACAGAAGCAGGTACGGAGATAGTGGTCTTGCTCAACCACAAATCAATGCCAGTCCTCAAGAGATATAACTTTAAGGTCCGCATTGGAATCACCCGATGCAAAATACGACCGATCATTGAGAGGACTGGTAAGAAGGAAAGGACGGCGGGTGATAAGGTACAATGATGAAGATAGCCCAAATCAACCTTCACCATAGCATAGCAGCTAGCGCCAACCTTGTCTATCTCATGGGGAATAGAAACATCGACATTGCCCTGGTCCAAGAGCCATGGATATCCCGTGGTAAAATTAGTGGGCTAAACCATAAGGACCTAACGACCTATTATTCCGAACCGCACGCGGAATGTAAGAACAGAACTTGTATTGTAGCTAGAAAACAGATCAAACTTTTTCTTTTATCTACCCACAGTGATATGGACCAGACCGCGGCAAGGCTTGAACGGAGGGGCCTGCCCCCACTGATTATATCAGCCGTTTACATGCCGTACGACGCGACAGAAGGACCGCCGTCTGCACTAACCCGCTCCTTGGTACTAAAGGCAGAGCAGGAAAGATGGGACCTGATAATGGGATGCGACGCGAACTCTCATCACGCACAATGGGGTAGTGGTGACACCAATCCTCGCGGTGAGTCATTATTTGAATTCATAATTGAAAATTACCTTATTGTAGCTAATAGAGGGGATGAACCGACCTTTGTAGTTAGGAATAGGCAGGAAGTTTTAGATGTAACACTAACCAGTAACTCTAACACTTTGATAATAGGCAAGTGGAAGGTTTTAAGAGAAGAATCCTATTCCGACCACAAAATTATTGAGAGGTTGCACCTAAATCCTACAGAAATCCCAGGAAAGCTGATTGGGATCTCTTCAGTAATGAAGTGGGGAGAAACAGAAGTCTGCTGCTGGAAAGTAATTGCCATAGCCCTGCGGACGTTGACCGTAAAGCCGAGGACATAGCATCCATTTTTAGAGAGGCATACGGTAAAGCGTGTCCAGTGGTGAAAGTAAGGAACAAAATGTCGCCCCCATGGTGGACCAAAGAACTAGCCAACATCAGGAAATCTACTAGGAAACTCCTGAATGTAGCCAAAAGAACAAATTCAGACGTCGACTGGAAGCTATATAAAGCCAGTCAGAGAAATTTTAAGAACGAGACTCAACGAGCTAAACGCCACTCTTGGCAGCACTTCTGCTGTGAGATTGAAGGCATGGCAGAATCTGCAAGGCTGAGGAAGGTCCTCTCCAGAGAATCGAAAACTCTAGGATCTCTTTAAGACCCCAATGGTAATGGGACTGAGTCTTGTTCAGAATCATTACGATTGCTGTTAGACACGCACTTTCCGGGGTGCACGACGCAACCTGGCAATAGTAACAGGAACAGCTATCCAACGAGAGGGGAGCCGCCGACGGATATGATTACAGAGGAGAGAATTGAGTGGGCAATCAGATCGTTCTCCCCCTTCAAATCCCCAGGACTCGACGGTATACTCCCGATCATGTTGCAAAAGACCACAACCACTATCATTCCGGTACTTAAGGAACTCTACCTTAATAGCCTAAGATGATGTCATGTACCAAGAGCATGGAGAGAGGTTAAAGTTGTCTTCATACCCAAGGCCGGTAAAGCGAGCCACACTACTGCCAAAGACTTTCGGCCAATAAGTCTTACCTCCTTCATTTTGAAAACTCTGGAAAGATTGGCTGATATCTACATCCGCAGCAGATTGGGCCCGGGAGGTCTATCTCCAGCACAGCACGCCTACACGAATGGTAAGAGTGTAGAAACAGCACTGCACTGTGTTGTCGGCTCAATAGAGAAAACGCTGCAGGATAAGGCATATTCATTAGCCGCCTTCCTGGACATTGAAGGAGCCTTTAACAATGTCAAAACGGATGCGGTGCGTAGAACCCTAACAAACCTCAATGTCCACAATATCCTAATCGACTGGATACTTAACATACTTGAGGAAAGACACATAAAAGTTGAACTTGGGGGAACGAGGATGGAAACGTACGCCACTAGAGGTACACCTCAGGGTGGAGTAATCTCCCCGTTGCTATGGGTCATCGTCCTCAACGAAGTACTCCAACAACTGAGATACAGCGGTGTCAAAACCGTAGCATACGCAGATGACGGAGTACTGCTGGCAACAGGAAAATTTCTTCCAACCCTTAGCGAGCAAATGGAAGGGGCACTAAAGACCCTGGACACCTGGACGAAGAGATGTGGATTAGCAGTCAATCCCCAGAAGACTGAGCTGGTGTTATTTACAAACAAAAGGATAATACCGCAATTCACAATACCTTCTGTTGGGGGTATCCCCCTCAAGATTTCCGAGAGTGCCAAATACCTGGGACTCGTGCTCGATAAAAAGCTTAGTTGAAAGCTGAACATCAACGAAAGAGTCAAGAAGGCCACAATCGCCAGGAAAACCTGGGGTCCTAACCCGAAGATTATCCTATGAATGTACACTGCAATAATAAGACCCATTCTGACCTACGGCGGCCTGGTATGGTGGCAAGCCGTTGACAAAATTACTAACTTGAAGGCCATCACGAAGGTACAAAGATTGGCGTGCATTGGAACTACCAGTGCAATGAGAACAACACCAACTGCAGGGCTTGAGGCTGTACTCAACCTACTCCCGGTGGATATCTTTGTACGACTCTCAGCGGCCATCAGTGCACTGCGAATAAGCCAGTCTGACTGTTGGAAACCCAACGCAAAAGGTCATACTGCAATACTACAGAAGTATCTAGGCAATGTATCGACAACAGACTACATAACACCATACCTAGATTTCATAAGACCATTTTTAAGTATATATCCGAGCCGGGAGGATTGGAAAAATGAGCAAATGCCAAATGCTCAATCCATTGCTATCTACACCGATGGATCCAAAATGGACACTGGTGTGGGGGCAGGTATCGTCTCTGAAACGCTGAGCATCTCCAAGTCCGCCCGCCTTCCGGACCACAGCAGTGTTTTCCAAGCGGAAGTCCTAGCAGTGACACTAGCCGCCCGTAAGACTGCAATGAGGGCAATACCACGTGGTGATATCACCTTTTTCATTGACAGCCAGGCGGCAATAAAAGCAATTTCTGCTAATGAAATAAAATCGAAGCTTGTGAGGTGCTGTCGAGAAGAGCTCAAGGTTCTTGGAACACAGCACAAGGTGACACTCTGCTGGGTCCCTGGACATGAGGGAATACCAGGAAACGAGTACGCTGACGAACTAGCGAAAAACGGCTCGACAACAAGCCCGGAACAAGCCGAAACTTCGGTGAACATCCCGCATTGCACGCTTAAGCTTGAAGCAGGGAAGAGAGCCTTAAGGGAGGCTAACAACAGATGGACCTCTCTAAACACTTGTGCAACCACAAGGAAGATATGGCCAAAATTCGTTAAGGCTAGGACCGACAGACTTCTGCAGATCGACAGAAGATCCCTAAGCACCCTTATAGGAGTGATCACAGGGCACAATACGCTGCGGTACCATATGAAAAAGCTTCGTATTACAGAAGAAGACCTTTGCAGGGGGTGTGGCGACGAGGAGGTCCATGAAGATACAACCCACTTCCTCTGCCACTGCCCTAGTATCTGCCATCTAAGAAATAAGTTCCTCGGACGGCACTTTTTCGAGGACATTGAAGAACTATCAGATACACCGGTAGACCAAATAATGAGATTCATCAGATCCACAGGGTGGTTTGTATCACAGACGCAGTAAGTTGATCAGGTTCTACTAACATTATATATATGTATGGAAATAACTATTGGGTAGCGTTCTTACGGGTAAGGGACACTCTCTTCCCCCAATGGGTATCACAATGGGTCTGAATTGACCTGAGTGTGGCGAATGGTTCTCCCTTTCGCCTGCCCACTAACCTAACCTCACCTAACTGAAAATAACAATTAAAAGAGCAATGACATTTTCCAGCTTCGAAGGTCATCTTATATATGTATGTACATTAGCTGCTATTTATTTATGCTTAAATTGTTGCGTTTTAATTTTCAAGTTCAGAGTATTTTATTGAAAATGTGAAAGGAAATCAGCACCGACAAGGCTATTTTACTACAGTTACATACATACATTAAACTTCCGCTACTTGTGTTTCAAACTAAATATACATTTTTTTTCTCAAATAGCGGACAAAGTTGTAATATGCAGTCTTACCTACGTCATAATTTGACTTCTAATACTTTCCCGTTTATCGTTTTGTTTGCCGGCAAATGTATGTACATTTTATTTAATCAGCTTGGCATAAGATGCTACTAAAAGGCAACCATTTTACATTTCACAATTGACGAAGCGATACCTGCATATAGTTTATAAGCTTTTATAAACTATTAACACTAGACAAGTTCACTTATGTTTACAATATTCAACAATACATAACATGCAATAGGCAAGCACAATTGAAGACAACCCCACCACATGCACATGGTACACAAGTACCCATGTCTGCTCTCAGCATATACAGTGTCAGTCAAGGCCGACGACTTTTCAGGTTTGCAACACCCCACAGCTGTATAAATACTCGCTTTTTGCTTTGTCGGTATGCATTCACTCACAATTGAAAATGACTCATTGGAAATCCGTTTGACATTTTTCCTCTATCGGACATACCGCCCATTGACATCGCAGATATGGCTTGCACATCTATACAGACCGAATGCATACATATTACATATGTACATACTTATGTATGTATGTATGTGTCTACATTTTCACGCTAAAGTCATTGGTTTGGGGCTTAACCAGAGCGCAGTTCTTTTTGTTTTTTAGAAAGTAATTTCGATTGCATTGCAATATCGAAAGTAAGCTGTAAACGGTCACTCAAAATTAAGTTGAACTGACCTAGTTTGAACGTATTATTTGTATTTTTGTTAAAAAATTGGGGCATGATTTACAGAAAATAGTTCGAGGCGTTTAACTGATAATTTGGATTATAAAGGCTGCAGTTATTTATATTCGGGCAGCCAAAAAATAATATTTTCGGATAAAATACTATAAAAACTGTCCATGTCAATTTTCTCTTTAGCTGCCAATTTAAATTTTTTTTTATTTCAATATATTGTATCTTTGCATTTTAGAAGAAAAAATAAATAAAAATTGTGAGTGAAAGCTACCTTCACGCAGTTGAAATAAAACTCATACACTTTTCTGCTACTATATACGAATATTTACATAAGTAAATACATACGGTGGTGGGCAAATAAAGGTTACCGCATCCGAATTGATTCTATATTTTTAAGTTTGTAATTTTTAGAGTTGTGTCAATAATTATTTTCAGCAATTGTTAACAAATGTTTTGGCCTGGACCTTTCCGATTTTGGAAGTGTCTGATTATTGATAAACATATTCGCACAAATTCGGCCAGAAATGCTCAAAGCTTTGGGTAAACAGAGAGTGAAGTTTCTCTCTCGCGTCATTAAAATGACCTGGAAATGCGTTTCAAAGCTGTGGTCGAGTTCAGGTCGGTCGATGAGCAGTGCGGCTTTCGTCCAGGTAGAAGCACAACCGATCAGCTATTCACTCTTAGAATGTTACTTGAGAAGACCTGGGAGTATGCCAAACCTATCTACAGCTGTTTTGTGGATTTGGAGAAAGCATATGATCGGATCCCTCGAGGTAAACTCAGGAGTGTATAGCAGGAGTGTGGGATTTCCGGTTCTTTTCTGAGGGCCATGCAATTTCCATACACTAACAGTAAGAGCTGTGTTCGGGTGAAAGACGTTAAGTCGACACCTTTCATTGTGGACTTTGGATTTCCCCAGGGATGCGTTCTGTCACCTCTCCTTTTCATAGTGTATATGGATTGGACGTTACAGCGCAACCATGGCAAGGAACGGTGCGAATTGGGAGACTTAAGGATAAGTCATCTGCGTTTCGCTGATGACTTGGTCATCCTTACGTCCACCCAGACCGAACTTCAACGCGCTCTAGATAAGCTCGTCGCCGTCTATGTTGCAGCTGGGATGAAGGTAAACGTGAATAAATTAAATTTAATGGTAATTTCCAGAACACCTGTTCAATGCACTCTGCATGTTAGTAGGGTCCCATTGAAGCAGGTAGAGAAGTTTAAGTATCTTGGGGTCACGAGTGATAGAAGGAGCAATACTGCGTTATCCTGGTCAGGCTGAAGCAATTTTAAGACAGCTTGGTCAATCTGCTACCAGGAGGGCTTAACTTGGCCTCGGAGCTAAGCTATCGGTCTTTAATTCAGTATTTGTTCCGACCCTCACCTATGGTCATGAGGTTTGGGCAATGACCGAAAGGATAAGATCGCGGACACAAGCTGCGGAAATGAGATTTCTTCGTTGTATTGCTGGGGTAACTCGTCGAGATCGAGTTAGGAACACCGGAGGCACTCAATGTCGAGCAGTTACTTCTTCGAACGGAATGGTTCATACTTCGATGGTTTGGACAGATTCAACGCATGTTCCCAACTCGGCTTCCAAGACGTACCATGCAATCCGTGCCTTCAGTTAGGCCTCCCCTGGGTAGGTCTGGGATGAGACAGTTAGACCAAATCCGAAATCCTACCTCTACCCTCATAGTGAATAAGCGGGTCATTGAAAATGATGATGATGGTATTCGCACAAACCTGAAGAGTCACTAATGGTGTATAACTACCAACATGTGTATCAAAAGGAATCCTTGGTGGAGACACGAATGCAATTATATGTTTCCCATTGATATTTTTGGGAAGTACATACATAAGTATTGTCTAAGGCAGCTATTAGACTAAGCGAACATCATGGCAACGTCCATCAATGCTTTTCCTACGGAGTTGAACCGTCTATCTAGTCCCATTCGGTAACTTCAACATCAAATATACATAGTAATATTTTTCCAGATAGATCTAATTGGGAAAAGGGAAGCATTTTCAAGGAATCCGCAATTGAAGTGAATGAAGATACGAAGATCCAAAACAGCGGAAGGCTGTTTAACGTTTCACTCTGTCTACCGCTTGAGACCTCTTTCTGCTTGCGCGCACCACTTGAACCACTGTCTTACTCTTTTACTCCGGACCCGAGCCTTGGAGCCACTTTATGTTTTAGCAATCTTAAGTCGATCGCGCTACACAGCCCATTAGAGGATAATTAGTCGCTTTATTTGTTCGAGAAAGGGCTTTGATACTCAATTGTCTTTTAAGCCCAAAGAAACAGCGATTAGCAAGAATTATTCTTCTTTTGATCTCAGACTCTTGATGGGTTGCCTGAGTTTAAAGCGGAGCCTAAACACAGCTTGTACTCTGATTTGTCCTGTTCATCGATAAACCAAGCTTGGGCGTTTCCGCCACTATACTTACGAATGCACTACTGACATCGCTGATAGAATCTTTTCCAATAATGTCAATATGAATAATTTCACGGACTTTTGAAAGAATTGGCATGTCAGAGGCTTACATATTGAAACGAACACATGGAGAAATATTTCTTAAAACTCGATTGTTGATTTTGCACTTTTTGTACTTTTTGGGTGCGAATGTAACCTGTGAGAACGTAACTCTCGCTCCTTGTCCATCATTGTTCCGACCAAATTTAAAGTTGGGTCACACTTTAGATATTTTTATTATATTTTACTTTTTATATCTTTTTTAATTAACGAATAATACCACGTCGATTGTCCATTTTCACTAACCTACATATTTATGTTTGAGTGTTTGCGTTCTTCAACTTCGTGACCTCCATATTTGCGTCACTTTCTCTGAATTGTATTGCGCAATGGCGCACATGTTCACAATTGATCATCAAATTGAATTGAAATTGTTCACCAATTAAACCAAAACTTTGCATTGAAATTAAATTCAACTTGCGCGGACATCAGCATACTTATTATGTTAAGTCGCAAACTAGGAATTAATTTGTTGTCATATTTCCTACTGCACTAACTTTTTGCAAATTCAAAGCCAAATAGAGGATGCCGAACCAAAGGTTTTATATTATTCAATAGCTACTATTAATGCACAAACCACATACAAAATCAGTTCAGAAATGTGTTGGAATGCCTTAACAGCCTAAATAAGATGACATCATGATTAACAATATCACCCTGTACTGGATGTCAGGACATGCCGGAAGGGCAAATCAGATTGAAGCCATCTATCTTAACCACAACATGCTTATTGAAGGAACAAACCTTTTGGAAAACATATCGCGCTCAAGGAATTCAAATTCAATATCAATGCTTCTTCTAATAATAAGAATGTTTATATAAGACGCATAATTATCTCAGTCCTACCCTATGGCGTTGAAGCATGAACTGTATCTAAGGCCGGTGTAGAGACCAGTTTTGATATCCGGTTCGCAGCTTTGGAGGGCGATATATAAATACAGAATGTACGAGTGTTTGAGAAGACTAGTAGAGCAAGACCTCGCTTAATGTTGTGCCAATAAGTAGACGGGACCACAACCAACTTAGAGTGCACAACTGAAACCAGTTATTTGAAGACCGTGCTAACTGGGAAGATTTTCTGATTGAGAAGCAAAGTCACTCCGAACTCTCCACCTAAGTACGTACATAAGTTGTCCACTAATATTTATTTTTATTATTTATATTTATTATTTTCCGATACAGCATAAAATTACTAGGTGATTCCAAACTTATGGGTGGCAGAGTACATATGTACATTTGTATATAGAATTTAACAAACAATCTGAATGGAGGCTAATAGGTAAAGATCATACCCTTGTGTCAGGCAGTCCCATGGTCGGAACTCAATTCAGTTTCAAGAACTGATTGAGTGTTTTATTTAGACAGCTAGGGTGCGATAAGATCCCTGATATCCAGCCCAATCAAACCTGGGACAGTGTAGGATTGTGTGATCACCTTGGCTCAGTCATAAGGGCTTTGATTTATTGAGCGAGCTGATACAGGTTCGATCCCAGCAATCAGTCAAAAATTTTTCGCGAGACCACCTCTCGGCAGGTAATGACAAACCTCTAAGAATATATTTTTTCATGAAATCACTTCTTAACTAACCATTTAGAGCCATAAAAACGGTATTCTTCTTCCATTCGTGCGAAAAATACTGCACGCAGATCAAAAAGAATCTAGACCTTGATCCCTCCCTCGGGCTGAGATTAGCTAGACATGGCTTAAAGCACCTATGCCAGCCTCTAAGCACTTGATCCACAAGGATACTCTGCTATAGTTACATACCTACATTTGGACAATAACCCCAGCCTGATTAGGCCGATCTTGATCCTTAAAGATCGAATGCTTTTATCTAACTAAAAAGAAACAGCCTTCCTAAACTATGCAACTATATCTGCGGCCCTACTCTGTACTCCGATCTAAAGTTGAATGCATTCGAAAATGAATTCCGATTCTAATTTAGATTGGTACTCCCGACAACTTTCGAATCGAATGTGTTACCAACCAACGATTGAAAATATTCGAATTCCTTTTCGAGTCTCGCTATTCGAACTGTCATATTGAAAGTTGTTAGGGCAAAATTATTGTTCTTTGCATTTTTAAATTAAATAAAGTCGAATGTCGATAAATCATTTTTATATTTGCTTAGAGCTCTACTAACATCTTCCAAAAGAGGAACCTCTGCAGATTACACCACAAATTTGCAGTTTTCCTTCAAATATTGGAATGTTTTAGTTAAATAAATTAACGTAAACGCCGCCATAATTTCCACAAGGTTCTCTAACGAACGCATTTTCAAGTATTAAAACAACATACAGTGGTGGCCACAAATTTAGCACACTCATATGACAGCAAAGAAACGCATTAATTTTTTCCCTATCTTCAAACAAAACTTAAGTCATTCATACTATTTACATTACACATATAGGTAAGGCTTCATAAACTTAACAAACATTACTTTGTGTAAAGCCTGTAAAGAGAAACTTAAAAAAAGGATAAAAAGGTCAATTTATTCCTTGGACACGAATTTAGCAGACTTTCCACTTTTAGCAAAAAGCGTTTGGTTTGTTAATTATTAAATTGGAAATTCTTTATTTTGAAAGATTGCAGTACATCTTCTAGGTAAATTTTCTCCAAAAACTTCATATCGACTTTTTGGAATGTCATACGATGCCTTCTGGGATGGCATTCCATGCGTTTTGGGTTTTAGACCGGGTTAATATGTGCAAGCCACTCCAGCACGTTCAATTTATTAACCTCTAAGTCACCCTTCACCGTTCTTTAAGTGTTTGACGTTAACTTTTCCAATATCGAGTGACGGTTATCCAAAAAAAAAATTGAGTTGAAGTTGGCAACTAAAAGCTGTTCGATTTTCGGATTTTATGATTGACATTACGAATTACGGAGTACGAAATTTCTGTTTTCTAACGATTTTACCTTAGAATCGGAATACAAAGTAGAGCCCCTACAGAGGCTACAAATATGAGGAAAAGGAAGAATTTGGATTTGCGTCATTTGCAAGTCTGTGATTAGGCGTGTTTTTTTTTAAATTTTATGCGTAAAACAAATACAACAACCAGCTAGCTACAACTCTTGATTTTATCCCCAGTCAAAAGCAACTAGCTTAGAATTTTATGATATCCCATGGCCAGGGGGCGCCGAAAGCGATGTTTTTCATTTATAGTGTTACCATGTTATGATTTCATACCTCTTTTTGTAAATTATCCATTGAATAAATTCTCTAAATTATGATTTTCGCAACAAATTAAAAAAACAATTTGGTTTAATTCCGAATTCTTTGACAGCCGATGTCATAGGAACGAAATCACACGTACCAACTTGACTGTATAAAAAATCGAATGGTTTTGGCTGGCTGGGAATCGTCCAAATGAACGACTGGCTAGTTAGGCTTCGAAAAAACACGCCTATTGTCACTGTTTTTTTTTTTTAACCATTTATCAAATTGAAGCTAAAATATGAACGAGTCATAGAAGTAAAAATAAATCGTAGGTAAAGCAACGAGAAGAAATAATTCCGAAAATTATTTAGAATCCCATTTGCTGGCGGTACATAGAATCATGAAGTTTTTTTTTTAGCATCAAAGCCAACTACGAACCATTCGTTCTATTCTTAGAATTAGCGCAAGTGTACTGATTCTAATGTATGCAACAAAGATTATTTCGCTTTCTATCGGCTTATCCGTATCCCTATTCGAAATGTGTAATCCGATTGATACCGATGTTTTCTAGTAAAAGCTCAACGAATATTTGAAAACATAAGATTCGCCTTAAGTCTCTCTAATGGTAACGTTTAAGGGTTTGAGTAAATACTGTTTGCTCGCATTTGCATATCGAACGAATTATATTCGAACTTTAATTTGCATAAATGACTTTTGAATGCATTGCACGTGTACAGCGGGGGTAGAGAATATTTGCGGTTTACTTTTCGGAACTTTGTACTCAACTATAAGTGCGCCGCAGTTCACTGCCAAAGAAAATTTCGGATTGACGTGGAATTCTCTTTATAGCGTGTTCGAACAAATTGTTTGTTTACATTCCGAAAGTGCTACACATGTACATACAATTAGCATCGAAAATAAGAACAAGCTTTTTTTCAACTTGTTTTAAATACCTAAATGCAATTAACCTTATTGAACTTCAATAACTGGCGGTTATTAGCCATTCAGTAGTGCGCCACGTTCCACTATGCTATTAGCTTTGATAATAATGGAAACACATTTTTCTTTCCTCTCGTTAGCACAAAAATCCAACAATTTTTCTTTTTTTCTTCAATTAATGTTGTAAGTACCTACATACTCGAATTTTGGTTGAAGCATTCACTTACATATGTACGCTGTGGAACGCTAGTTGAATTCTAATCGGGGAACATTAGTATTCAACTGGTGATGTGAAATGTAGCGGACAGCAGGTGAGAATGGCGTAATGCGTTTATGATTTAAATGTCTATTAACTAGTTTAGGCGGAAATGTAGAAAGCGATTTATTTCACAGCTTAATGACACCTCGTGAATTTTGTAATACCTACGTACTAATGTTTTTTTCTGTTTGTTTATTTATCTACTACTTAAATGAGGTCTATTGTTTCAATTGACTTAAAGTATACAAAAATTGTTTAGAAAATCAATAAAAAACAGCAACAAATAGCTTCAAAATTGTGACATGTAACTATAGAAAAAAAATTGCATTTTTTGCAAATGCATAAGTACTTGTGACATCATGAATTTGAACCTTAAAATTGTATGAAACAGTTCTTATTTTCACTAACTTTGAGGCGCTCGGTTAACCCCATCCCTAATTTGTCGAACTTGTTCTCCCTTATATTCTTTACGTGTTAATCGATGTTTTCAACCGCACTTCATGTTTCCCATCCATTTGGAAAGTTGCAAAAAATGTACATGCTCTAAAGACCCAGAGAACATCACAGTCATCATCTGAATACAGACCTATGTAAATCAATCCTTTCTTTCTTGGCGAAGGACTGAAAAAAAAGACACGGCGGCTTCCACGATAAGAGACAGCGGCTGTTTAAATGCAGTTTTGCTGTCGGAGGTAGACTTAAGCAAAACTGTTGAGCTTCCGCCAATTAAGTGAGCGACAAATGACGTTTCACATTTATGCTCATTCTCCCACAGAGAAGAGAAATTATGACAATGCCACCAAACACGGCTTCTATGAGCTCCTCGCATAAGCGAGAAATGGCATTAAGATTGTTCTTGAAGCCAAGACTTTTCAGGCCTAAAAAAAAGGCATGGACGTGAATATCCAGAAAAGTCGTGACAACAACTACTACTGTTAGGAATGCAATCGCAACCGACTGCAAGAATATTAACTTTGGCGAGCTTTTGAGAAGTCCTCCAGCAGCAAAAACAAGCGCAGATAAATCAATGGCAGCACTGCCAGCAAACAGGAATAAAACGACTGATGCGTTAGGTTTCACCTTTCAACTTCTCTAGAGCGGTGTTGCAAAAAAGGACGGGAGCCGGATGAAACGAAAAGGAGCGACTAAAAAACACCTACTCATACAAAATAACAAAGAGCACGAGAAACGCGAGATCGAGGAAATGCAAAGAGAGATTCAGGCAGGAGAGAATTCACCTCTGAATTCACCTTGGTAGTAAGTCTATTGAGTTTACCGAAAAGGTAAAAAACAATTGACATATGATTTGGATATACGGGTCTCTGTGAAACATTTCACACTACAAACCATACTGTCTCACACCATACGATTGCGTTGGTCACACCCATTCAATTTCACAGGCCAACATGGTTTTGTTGTGGAGCAGCTGAGGAGGGCCATTTCCGAAGTAAGTTTTTGCGTAGAATTTGTATCCGTAGTCAGTATTGTCCGATCACGTCAGGATTTTGATATATTTGAGGTTAGGTACCCAAATTTGTTCGGGCCTCTATCTCCAGTAACATCATTTAGTAGATACTACTGTTACTCTTTAATTTAAGGGTTTGAGAGATCGATTTCGATTTTTTTTTTCTAAAATTTACGGCTTGAATTGAAGAGTAACTGTAGTACTAGATGATGACTTGGGCACCCTGTACCTAACCTCAAAGTTAGCCAAAAACGTCATTTTTTGGATACCTAACCTCAAATATATCAAAATACTGACGTGATGGGACAATTCTGACACCGGATTCGGATTCTACGCAAAGATTTACTTCGAAAAAGATCCTCAGCTTACCAACAACTGACATGACCCAATTATGTTTGCCGAGTATTGCACTTGAGTATTTCTGAAAACTGTGTTCTTGATACCAACACTAACGTATGGCTGTGAAGTTTTTCTGCATCCAATGCTGACAAACGTAAGTTGAGTGCTGTCTCTAACAATGTCACCAGTTATGTCTTCGATCTGAAATGGCACGATCGGTGTGCACTCTTACTTAATTATGATGGATCAGAGCCTCAGCCAACAAACTTCTTCAGCCAGCTAAATCCCTAGCTAGTTAAGGTCACCCTCCACTCCGCGCACGATATCAGAGATGAGGTTGTCCTCTTCTGTGTAGTCCTTCTGGAGTAAAATCGAGTGCGCTCTAAATATTTATTCAATGCTTGTGTTTGTTTTGTGTTATAATAAGCTCGGAAGAACCTCGTGTTCCTTCGAGTGTTTTGGTGATGTTAAACAGCAATTAATATATGTATGTATGTAGTCTCTTATTTCTCATTTTCTCACTTTCATTTCTATTTTTAATTCGCTTACTTTCACATAAATTACGTTTTGTTATATTTTAATATTATGTGTTTAAACTTTTCTTAATGAATTCAGTTTTAACTTTCACTGCACCACATTTTCAATTTCATAGATTATGTAATCTTTTGTACATGTTTGTTTAAAAGACAAGCCTCCTTCTTTGCAATCTCCGTCACCTATTTCTGGACATACAATTGAAAATTCGGAGGTCTACAAAGAGCATTCCTTTCAGATTGGTATCTCAAATAAGTAAACAAATTAAGAAAAAACGAAGAAAAATGTCATGTCTTAATAGCGAAAGAGACAGGCGCATATGGCACTCCAATTACGAACAAGTAGCTGTATGCGCTAAACACTTTCTAGCTAGTGAGTTGCTGAACACTCCAGTAACTTAGTGCAGGAGAGCATAGGTATAATCAATCTGAACCAAAATATAACCCACAACATTTTTCAACCGCCAGAACTTGTCAAAAATTGAATCAATACGTCCATCAAAACCAAAAAAGCCCCAGGTAGCGACAATATATCTTTCAAACAGGATGACGCTAGGCCTAGGATAAAAACGCTAGGCCTAGCGATAAAAACAATCGAATTATTGAAACAAAAGTTTGCTGGCAGATATTATGTGTGTGGGTTAACGTCATTGAGGTCATTAGTTTTTATTGATGAACAAGCAACTCTGAATGACAGGATGCGATTTGTCAGAGAGTTTTTAAACCCTTTAGGTTAGGTTAGGTTAGATAGATGGGTTGGCGAGGGACACGAAGTCCCCAGCGCCACACTCAGGTCAGTAGAGACCCACCGTGATGCCCATTTATTGAGGAAGGTACCCCTTGCTCGTGGAGCAGTACCCAAACCATGACCTATTATTACTCCAACAAGGATGGAGAAGGTTTCCTGTCCTTCTTCATCAGTGTATCAGTTCTGACACCATTGTACCTTGGCCGTAATTTTCTAGTTATTTACAGGTGTCCAAAGAACTCCATCTTTCATTCACTTCCGCTAGAGTCGTGATCGCTGCTTCATGTTTGAGTTTACATGGCGGGATTTTCACTGAATGGTCAGCCTGCTCCAGATCTAGCATAGATCATTTCCTTGCCAATTCATCAGCCTTCTCATTCCCTGGTATGCCCTCATGTCCAGGGACCCAGCATAATTTTACTTCATGCTGTGTGGCAAGAACACTGAGTTCTTCTACACTTAACAAGCTTCGATTTTATTTCAATAGAGCAGAAATCGCTTTTAGTGCTGCTTGGCTGTCAATGAAAAAAGTCATATCATCACGTGGTATTATCTTCATCGCAGTCTCACGGGCAGCAATTGTCACTGCTAGGACCTCCGCCTGGAAAACGCTGCTGTGGTCCGGGAGTCTGACTGATTTAAAGAGGATAAGTTTGTCTAAAAATATACCTGCTCCCACGCCAATGTCCGTTTTGGTTCCATCAGTATAGATGGCTTTGGTTCGCGGGTTTGGTATTGTTCTCCTTCTCCATTTTTCTCTGCTTGGGAATGAGCAAGAGAACGGTATTTTGAAGTCTAGGTAGGGCACGGTATAGTCAGTGGTTACTACATTACCCATGTACTTACTTAAAATCTGAGCATGCCCCGTCATACATACTTGACCTCCAGTCATTCGTTCGGCTGATCCTCAGGGCACTTCTGGCCGGAGATTCCTGTATAAACAGGTCTAATGGAAACAGGTTGAGAATAGCCTCAAGTCCTACTGTTGGTGTGGTTCTTATGGCACTAGTAGCTGCTATGCATGTCAGTCTTTGTATTTTCGTGATGGCCTTGAGGTTGATGGTTTTTGCAGCAGCCACACAATGCCGCCATAGGTAAGTATAGGCCTCACAATAGCTGTGTATATCCATAGGATGATTTTAGGCCTTGGTCCTTAAGTTTTCCCGAATATTCTACTACAAGAGTACTAAGCTATCGTGGCCTTCTTAATACTTTCGTTTATATTCTGTTTCCAGTTCAGCTTTTTGTCGATCACAAGTCCCAAGTACCTTACACTGTCAGAGATACACGCAGCGGAGGGTATTTTGAATTGCGGTATCTTTCTCTTATTTGTGAACAGTGAAACCTTTTAAATATTTACAAAACTTATTAACTAATTTTAGTAAGAATAGAACCATCAACCTCGCATGCGACTTTGTTTTAATTTCATATCAAATCCAAACGGCTCGCGATGGATTAAGTAGCATAAAAAACGTATAGGTTTTTTGCTGGAAAGGGAACCTGAACCCAAGTTATACTAATTGACTCGGCAGTCCAGTTCACTATCCATTTAAAAAAAGGAATCCCAATCAGTTTGAAAAACCATCTTTTGCTATGGTGGTCATAATTTTTAGAATCCGAGGGATTTACCATTCACGTCAGCTTATCATTTGGTGTCGATGAAGAAAAAATAATAAAGAAACACGAAATTGTCAACAGAACAACATACATATATAAATATGTACATATGTATCAGTAAAGCTAGGAATTTTGCCATTCGAGTTCAAGATATCGTTAGTTTAATGAAGGCCATTTGTAGCACATTCATCTACAACAAAAGAGCAAACAAAACAAAAACAAAAAAAAAAACTTCGCATCTTTAGTATTTCGGGCATAACAAGATACATAACATCATCTTTTTGCATACATAATAGGTACATGGCTACGGTTTTGTAACTAGATACCACCATTTGATAAATCATCCATAACACATAACTAGTTACTTCCCAATTAATATTTTCAATGCCATCGAGCAAACACCATCTGAGTCACTTGTGGCCCCTTAGACTTAAATAAATTTAATATTGCCGTATTTTAACCTTCACCGTTCAATGTCGACCGTAGGAAAATCAACAAACTCAAAATATTTTCATTCATCATAGTGTATCATGGTATTTTGCATGATTCGTGTGTAAGTTTGCGGTTCACTAAAGCCAGATACTTTTGTTGCGTATTCAACTGGTTGTACTACATTGAATAGTAAAATACGTTAAACTACTGTCAAGGTTGGCATTTTAAGTGAACGCTACAGTGATGAGTTTGTTGGTGCGTAATATGGCGATGACTATCGCACGCCTCTTTCAGATTGTGGCAGCACTAAATGAATATGTATAGAGAAATGGGCGGCAAGCACGCACGAAGGTCTTGAGTCAGATGCCGCGCAACTGAAAGTTCATTCATATTTGTTACAATTAACGGAAAACTGTCGGCAATTTCAGTAAACGCGAACTATGGAAATTACTATGCAAAGACGGACTTGCCTGTCTTTGCTACTTTGCTAAGTTTGCTACTTTCTCCGCGTTCTACTTTCGTGGAAAAGTTTTTTTTTTTTTTTTGAATACTGATATGGAAAAGACAAATTATTTGTTTTTACTATTCCCGGCATGGAATGTGCCCTAATTACTGTAGAATCGCATTTATTTGGGCCACCTCTCTACACTTACCACTTATTAAAGTTTAATAGAGCAGTGACTTCCTTAAGTCTATCAATGACGTAACTTTTTTGATAAATAAATTATGGCCACACCTCTTTGCCAAAAATAAACACGAACACTCTGCGTGAGCGTAAAACCACAGTCAGGGTATTCGTTTGAATGCCACGGTGTCTTAGCTGCGTGAAATTAACTAGTCACAATCGCTTTTCCGCGAATCGGACTTACTTGTGAACAGCGCACTTCCGCGATTTGGACTTACTTGTGAACAATAATAACAAAGTTCTGGTCTTTTGTAACAATAACCGTAATAAAGGGCTCAGCGTCATCGAAACAGGAAAGGGCGGGAAACCATATTATCAAACAGCTCCCTAAATATGCTTTAAGCCATGCCTCAAGTGAAAATGAGATTTCTTCCCTGATATTTCCCCATAGACATCATACTCAATAGAAGAACGTGAGCACACTCAGTCAATAAACCAAAATAGCGACCAAAAACAAAAATATAATTTAATAACTTTTTTACCCGAAATTTCATTAAAGTTTATAACGGCTAGGTAACCATCCCTCCATTATGGGGCAATGTATTCGCAGAAGACAAGTCGATTCATTTTTACACCGACAGTTCAAAAACTAGCCATGGGGTGGATGGTGGTGTTTTTTCCGACAGGCTGAACCTCAGCCTAGCGTTCCGTCTTCCGAATCATTGTAGCGTGTTCCAGGCGGAAATCATGGCGATCAGAGAAGTCTTATCTTCCGTGATATCAGTCACGGATATCCGCATCTTTTCGGACAGTCAAGCTCCAATTGGTTTCAATGAGTAGGCAGGAGATCTTGTCGAGATTCTGGTGGTAGCACAACGGACCCCTCATGGGTCTAAGTGTTTTGGCTTTAGCTGGCAGCCACTTCAACCTAACCTAACCTTATAACGGCTTGTGTGGCTCATCTGACTGTGGTTAGTCAAATATAAATAAATAGCTGCCGCGACAGCTCGGGATGAGCCAAGGCCTAGCCTGCGTGTCACGAATGAAACGGATCTACAATTTATTCCCGTCTCCGGACCGACGAATTTAGAAGCTATTTCATGACAAATTATACTCCCGGAAGTTCGTCATTCCCCGACGAGAGGCAGTGCCGCGAAAAAAGTTCGGTGGATATGACTGGGGCTTAAACCCACGCAACTTGCACAGCAATTTAACGCACTAACCACTGAGCCACGGTGACTGTCATTAGTACTGTTTTTATGAATGTCTTGCTTGAACTAATGTAGTCTTGGTTGGCCCTCGAGACAAGTTGGCATTTTTTTTTCAAAAAATAACTTCCAATGGATTTTAAACGTTCGTGCTTGTAAGCACGGAGTGCAGTGATATTTTACATGACATATCATAACATATTCCTCCTTATAAAACTTATTGTAGCTTATTTCTTAAACCCCTTCAATTTCGAAAGTGGCATTACGAGTTAAAAAAACAAATACTTTCCAAAATCCAAAAGAAGCAATCACAGGAAAAACCTGAATCATTCTTTGTGTAGGAGGTACCATGCAACAGTTAATTAAGTGACTGTCGTTAGAATAAAAACGAAGTACAATTAAATAACACTTCATTCAATGAAAAGCGACTAATGGGTGTTGAAATAAGTGTGTACATACGTATGTACTTATGTATGTATATAAATCCTAGACAATCAAATATAACCTTTCCTTATTGATTTATTGATTAAGTTTATTTGACGACAGAAAACAACATGATAAATGATGAAATTATTTTCCATAAGATTTGCATAGTCACCACAGATTGCGTGTGCCGAATGGGGAAAGTCAGCTTTAGTTTCTCGTTGTATGTATCTCTAGAAACACCTGAAAATGTCATAAATTCCGGTTGCATTTTGTTATAAAAAGACAAACTGTACTTAACGAGCCCTAATCCGAACAGCAAATAAAGAGTAACTCACTATAAAAAATAAAGCTTTTAAATTGTAAGCAATTATCAAAGTATGGGCAGTAAAAATTGTCATACACAAAATATGAAAAATGCCTATCTCTGCTTAAACGATTAATTTCTCATTAAGCAATGACGAAATTAGGCGAGTTAATTGTTATGTTGACACCAATTAAGTACTCCTAATTTTGGGGCAGCACGGTTATCGGCTCCATAATTTAGAGGCTTGTCTTCTTAGCTAAAAATAAACATATGGAGAATAATCTGTCAAACAGATTAGGCAAAATGTTGTTAATTGTAAATTCACATTGAATAACTTAGATTTGGGAGCCTACGAGGCAAAGTTTATCATCATTATTTTTCTATAGCTCGCTTATCCACTATGAGGATCGCGGGTTTAGGGAGCTTAAGTGAACTCTCCACATTTCCCGACTTTCTGATATGGACTCTAAATCATCAGGGGCTATCCCCATACGGGTAGAGGTGAGATTTCTTACTTGGTCCAGCCTTCTCATCCTGGTCCTAGCGAGGGGACGCCTACTTGATGGCACGGATTCCATGGCAAGTCTTAGAAGCCGAGTTGGGGACATGCGTTTAACGTGCCCAAACCATCGAAGTATGGACCATTCCGTTCGAAGAAGTAGCTGCTCGACATAAAGTGCAATACAACAAAGAAATCTTATTTCGGCAGTTTGTATCTTATCCTTTCGGTCATTACCCAAACTTCAGGACCATAGGTGAGGGTCGGAAAAAACACTAATTTAAAGACCGATAACTTAGCTTCGATGCCAAGTTTGGCCCTCCTGATAACAGATCGACCAAGCTGTCTCAAAATTGCTCCAAAGTGTCCAATCCTACAGGATTACATAATATTGCTCCTTCCATCACTCGTGAATAAGACCCCGAGATACTTAAGCTTCTCCACCTGTTTCAATAGGACTCCTCTAATATGCAGAGTGCATTGAACAGATATTCGGAAAATCACCATTACCTCTGATTTGTTCACGTTTACCTTCATCCCAGCTTCAACACAGAAGGTAACGAACCTATCTAGTGCGCGCTGAAGTTCGACCTGGATGGGCGTAAGGGTGACAAAGTCATCAGCGAAAAGCAGATGACTTATTCTTAAGTCTCCCAATTCGAGCCGTTCCTCACCACGGCTGCGCTGTAGCGTCCAATCCATATGCACTATGAAAAGGAGAGGTGACAGAACGCACCCCTGAAGAAGTCCAAGACTAACAGTAAAAGGTGTCGATTTAACACCGTTTACTCGAACACAGCTCTAACAGTTTGTGTATAAAGATTGAATGGGTCTCAGAAAAGAACCGTAAATCCCACAGTTCTGCTATACACTATTGATTTTAGCTCGACGGACCCGATCATATGTTTCCTCTAAAACCACAAAACAACTGTAGATAGGTTTGGCATATTCCCAGGCCTTCTCAAGTATCATTTTGAGAGTGAATAGCTGGTCGTTTGTGCATCTACCTGGTCGAAAGCCGTACTGCTCGTCGCCCAACCTGGACTCGACCACAGCTCTGGAACCCGCTTCCAACACCTTAGAAAAGACTTTTCCGGGGAGACTTAAGAGAGATATAGTGAGTTATCCTTTGTTAAAAAGAAGAACAATCACCCCAGTTTGCCAGTTGCCAGATATTTTACCGCATTCCCTGGCCACGAGAGAGCCATTTCACTCCCTCTTCACTCAAATCATTTCTGGCCGAATTTCATCCACACCAGCAGATTTGCCGACTTTTAGCGCTTTAATCGCCAAAGTCGCTACAATCCTGGGTGGACCTGGGCCTCAACCAACAAGCGTCTCCAGCCAGCTCGATCTTTAGCCAGCTGCCCGCAGATTCGCACACTAAATTCCACTTGCTTACGCCACCTGAATCGCGGTCTTCCTCTACTGCGCCGTCCCTCGGATGTGGATTAGAAGATTTTCTGGGCCGGAACATTGGTGTCCATCCGCTCTACATGACCTAGTCACCTCAGTCGTTGGACCTTCACTCTTCTGTCTAAGTCGATGTTCCTGTACAGCCCGTACAGTACGTCATTGTATCTCCTCCTCCACTCACCAAACTGGACCGAAAATCACCCGAAGAATTTTCCTCTCGAAACAGCCAATAGAATCCTCATCCTCCTTCAGTTTTTAAAGAGTTCATGCCTCTGCGCCGTAGAGCAGGAGTGGGATGATTAAGGTCTTATATAGGGTCACCTTTGTTGTCACCTGGTCTACGGTGGGAAATTTCTCAAAATCATGGATCTGCCATCCTCAGTGCCGTGTTCGGGATTAAGCAGCTCTGAAAAGTGCTCGCTCCAGCTGCGCCAGATGCCCTTCTTATCGGAAAGAATATTAAACTTTCTTCCTCTTAAACGGCGGATGGTTTGCCAAAACACCTTGTTTGCAGATCTGTGATCACGGTCCAATTTCAAGCTTGCCCCGTTGGGCTAACGATTCAGGCTCACACTGCTCTGAGTTTCAGAGCAGAGTTCGAAAAAAACACTAACGTACCGTACCTTAGTGTTCTGTACGGTACACTTCTCAGAAAAGTACACAAACAGAATACCCAACGAAAAAAGCGCTCCTGGTAATATAAAATCAAATAAACAGTCTTATTTTCATTTTTTTATACGATCAGTTTCTTATGTGGAAGTGATCAGGAATCCAATGACCCGCACAAAAAGTGAAAAACTAAAATGGAGAAGAAGCAAACATCTTAAGAAATTTATCATAAATTTGTGGTAAAAAAAAAAAAGTTTGGGTCAAATTGCGGAAACTGTTCCAAAGCTACACTCAACAGTTGAGTATAAAAAAAAAAAATTCTTTTCACAAGGCCAAATGACAGTAAGCATCCGAGTAAAATTCCAGCTCAACAAAGGACTTACACCGCGACATAAATGACTACTGCGGGCGAAGGATATAAGGAAACGTTTAGAGTAGTTCCCAACCGGAATGGAATAGGTACTAACTACTTTAATTTGCTTACAAACATCCAAATCTGAGAAGTACCATTTCGAAGGAAAGAAGATTAATAAGCACCACTCAATAATCAACATCAAGAACCATCAGAATTCGAATATCATTCTTGTGTTTACTAGAGATTCCAAAAACTGAAAAAGAAATCACTTTTACTATAAATGGTGGCAATTTGTTTATGTTTGTATGAACGTATATATGTATATCAGGAAAGCAATGGTACGAAATCATCATAAAATGAACACATAAAAGATTTATTCTCATCATTACTTGTTTATAGACCCTTAATAAGAATCAACAACATTCCAGCAGTACAGTAATCGAACGCTTTTACCGACTATGCATGGGATTCACCTCCATCACCCACAGTCATCATATTCTATTTAAATTTGTCGTGTCATATTCTAAGTCAAGTACTTTTGCGAATGCACGCAAGACAAAAAGTATCTTAAAATGTCATTGACACTACAAATATCAATGACCTACATAGTATGTACTTACGTAAATACGCCTCCTAACAAAAAAACAACGTTTTTTAAGTACTAATCTCAATCGCAAAAGCGTTATCTAATTGTAATCACAATGGAACCACTGATGGAGGAAGGACGCGCAAGAATACTGTCCTACTATCTAATCTTTCTAAATGCAAAGAAACATCACATCACGAAGTAGCTGATCATAAGTTTTCAGCGCCGCCTTATGGTCTAATCTAGGTTTAACAACAAAAATATTTATTTAATATGGCCAAGATAAAAGTTTGCCAAAGAGGCGTGCATAGAGCATGTATCAATCATCACAAAGAACACGATATCTGTTACAAAACACACCCCTTCCGACTGGATAAGTAGGTTATAAAGTCAAGGAAACCTGTGTGGCAGACAAGCATGGAAATTCTCTCAGACAGTTTGTGCAGAAGGTGGCAACTCGTAAGTCATTTTCCGTGTATAAATCTGAATTTCTCAAGACAAAACCCTTGTGAGTACTTCCGCAATAACATGCGAGTGACTTGCCCAGTTGCCTCATCAAATAGTTGAAAGCAAGTGCAAGGCATGATTTGAAACCTCATAGCTGCCCATTATTACTTTTCTTATTATTTTTCGCTTAATAAGTGAACTACTTGTTTGTCTTCTAAATTTCATCGTTTCTGAATCTTTGGTTTAATCTAAGATTAAGTAAGTATGTATCTTTTAGTGGTTAGTGCGTTGTACTACTATGCGAGTTGCGTAGGTTTAAGCCCTAGCCATGTACACTGAACATTTTTCGCGGCATCACCTCTCCTCGGAGAAATGATAAACCTCCAGGAGTAAGATTTTTCATTAAAACGCTTCTCAATTCGCCGTTCGCAGTCGGCTATAAACTGTAGGTGCCTTGCATTTTTGCAAAAGTTGTTACACGCACAACAAGAATGGTTGCGAGAAGCTAGGCCTTGGCTCATTCCGAGCTGTCGCGCTATTTTAAATTTGAAAACCTCAGTATCGTGCTTGGAGATAATTGGTTACACTTGCTTAATGCGATCATTTCTCGACGATGCACTGGTTACTAATGACATCTGCTTTAGACAACTGTTTAGGTTTAATCAGTAAGATACTAGGAAAAAGAGTTCTTTTGCTCAACATTCATTCATCATTTTCCAATGCCCCTCTTATATACTAAGAAAGTCCCGGATTTAGGGTGCTTAAGTGGACTCTCCACATCTCCCGATCTTCCGCCAGCGGTGCTAAATCATCAGGGCGTATCCCCATACGGGTAGAGGTAAGATTTAGTCCAGCATCTCAACCTGTTCGGTCTGGATGGGCCCCAGGAAAACCAAGTCATCAGCTATTGCTCTTTCTGATAATATCCAAATAAGTTAAATCTTAATAGCAACAGAGTACTAATTATATTGAATCTCCATAAACACTTTTTTCGAGCCAGATTACTTCCAAAACACCATCAAAACCCTACAACATGGTCACATTCATCAGAACGTTAATGGTAGGTTAGTGGTGACGTGACAAAAGTTCGAGTCCAGCAAAACCAAACAAACATTTTCTGCGGAATTACCTCGGCAGGTAATGAAAAAGATTAGAAAGTATATTTTGTCATGATTTCATTCTATTCCTGTGCAAACCTGACAAGCAGAACATGAATAGTTACCAAAAGCCTTAGCTCTACTCAAGTTATCGGACATGTCTATGGTATATTTTAGAACTTATCACTTTTATCACGTTGTTGCAGTTTATGTGATATGTAGTTGTACGAACAATTTCTTATACATATGTTTACCTTTACAGTTTCACTTTATATTTATATGGTACTCACCCATCATATACTCTGCATGTTGTATTGTTTATCCTTTTATCAGAATATCTTCTTCTTCTGTCTTCAAACAAGTCCTTAATCGCAGTCACTCCGAGAACAAAGAGTACCGGTATCATAGCAACTTCCTTGCCAAACGCGTTTATAGCCGGAAACCAATTGAGCAAAACAATAAAAATGAAATATAAATTCGCTACTCGATGAAATTGTTCCAATAAGTTTTTTGGTATGAAGGACAAAAGAGTGTACTTAGTGGTCCGTATTTTATTGCCAACATAACGTCCGTTTGGATGGTCCCGTTTGGGTGTTTTTGGTGGCACTGTGTGATTTGGCACAACGATACGATAACTACGTTCTTCAAACTTATCATTTTGACAAACGCCGAACCGTTTCCACCACGGAGGTGTTTCTGTACGTCGCAGCGTGTATATCGATTCTGAACGCGAAGCTTGTCTCGAATGACCTCCACGAGCCGACGACGGGGCAGATGGCCCGAAATCACGATTTTCTACTTCTTCCTTATGACCGGGCGGTAGGATGAAGTCTGTTTTCGATCCGACACGACTATGACCGCGCGATACACCTGCATTCGGAGAATCAGTAATCTGGCCATGAGAGAATGCACGTTGGTGTCCTTTAATTGCAGATTTCAGTGGTCTTCCACCAGGCGTTAGAATCGATCCACCTCCATGGCTTACGGACCGAGCATGTCCGCGACTGGTAGTCCCCCCTACTGATAATATTGATTGACTATTTCCTCCAACTGTGGGAAATGCTGAAGCTCCCTCCATCCTACTACCGATGGCGTTTCCAGACCCACCTGATATGCTTGTTGCGGGAAAAACATATGTTCGTTCCGGTTCCGACGCACTCATTAACGATTGTGCGACAGATGATGATGGTGCGCTTCGATTTGAAATGTTTACAGTCAACGGTTCTAGTGCGCTGTTGGTTAGCTGCGTTGGCCCTGGCGCGCCAAATGTTGGCGGAGCTGATTTTTGCTGTACAGCAGTAAATTTCTTCCGTATTTCCTCGGAATTTAAAGACATTTTGACAAGACACCATTTAGTTGATCAATATAATGTATTCACTAGTTTGGTTGCGATCTAACTCCATTCATTCACAACAACCAAGTAAAATGTAAATACATCTTTCGTAGATAAATAAGGCTTCAATGAAATGTGAATGTGACAAAGGCACTAATTGTGGTCACGTGAAATCTGAAAGCAGGAAAAGAGATAATTTAATAAATAATTTAAAATGTTAAAGAGAAATGCTACGAAAAGATGTAAATCAGTTGGGAGGGCATAGTATTCAGAGAACACTTAGTTCTGTTTTATATGCAAGAAACAAATTTAAAACAGCTGCAAGATCTACATAAGACAGAGTTCAAACATTGTAAAATTTAATGGTCGATATATGAATACGATTAAATGTAGAAGATCATTTACACAAAGAATTTGAGAAATTATTTAAAATACGTAGTTTTGGTCGGAGGCGACTGAGTGTATATCTGCGTGGGTATTAGCTTAAGTATACAATACGTAGATAATCATTAAGATCGCACAAATGAAGCGAATACATTGAGTTTAAAAAAATGGATAATTGCCCACTAGGAGTAAACAGTTAAAGTAGGATTACCTGTCTTTTACTTTTAATTCGCTATCTTATCCAAACGCGAGAAGGAGCTTTCTTCTTTCTTTATTTACCATTCTAAAGGGTTTTTCCAATAGAGACGGGTAAGAAGTTACAGCGTCGAGCAACACGAAGAAATAATCAAACTTCAAAATCAAATCATTCAATCAAAATGATTCAATGGATTTCAACAAAAAAAATCATTCTCACCGACGAGGGCCATTTTTAGATGAACGGGTACGTCAACAAGGAAAATTTGCCGGATTTAGGACGATGTCAATCCACTCGAGGTCCACCAAGTGGCAAGGCATCCTCAGAAAGTCACTGTTTGGTGTGGATTATGTGCATCATCGATTTGTACTTCTTCGAAAACGACGATGGCATTGCCATCACCATCAACGGAGAGCGCTACCGATCGATGATAACCAATTTCTTTTGGCCCAAATTGGATGATATGCATACGAACGAAATGTGGTTCCAACAGGACGGCGCTACGTGCCACACAGCTGATGCCACAATGGACACTCTGCACGAGCGATTTGAGGGCATGGTTACCTCACGCAGAGGCGACGTGAACGGGCCATCGAGATCATGCGATTTGACTCCGTTAGACTTCTTTTGTGCCAATAAGACCGTGCCCTCAAAGTCAACATAACCCATGCCATCGCTCAAATTCAGCCTGATCTATGCGCCAGTTATAGAGAATTGGACCTTTCGGATGCGCGCTGCGGCGGGCATTTGAACGATGTCATATTCCACACATAATGTCATTGATAGACCTTTCAAATAAAACAAAATATTCGCTGATATCTCAAATTTTAACATCTACCCATTCCCATTCATTTCTGAGTTCTAGAAATATCCAAGGCCCACTTTAAGCCCCAATTCATGTTGATTACTGCAATCTGCAAGATCTGTAATTTCGTTGCAAAATCCAACCTGAGAAAGAAGTTGTACTGAGACTGCGAAAGAATTAAGGTTCATAGCTTCACTTTACCGAACGAGGATTTTTCTGTGTGTTACCTATACAAAATCCAAAAACACTTTTACTATAGTTTTACATTCTTTGTCACTATGTCTTAGAGATGGAGTCTAGAATTCATAGAATTCTGTGATTTTGTTTAAATAATAATCCCACGATTTTCACAACACATAACCTAATTTCACCCTGTGCCCACAATCCCATTGTTCTTATTGAAACTTGTTTTAATTCTAATATTCCTAAACTATTATATAAGGTAAACGCTCTTAAGAGTTGTTTTTTTCTTTTTTGATATGAATATGTTTATACGAGGCCATGCGTCACATTGAGCGTCACACAATATTTGTCATCAACTTTCGAACATTTCCAGACTGGCTAGGAACTTGAATTTTGGTGTGCTGGTATGTCTTACGTCACAAAAGATGAGAAATTTACAAATCTACAATATTTTACCTTTTTATTTACCATTTTAGTTTTAATGACTCTACGAGCAATAGTAAGAAACGAAACACGAAAAAAAAAACAGCTTATTTAACTCCCAAATAAATTAATCCAGATCAACTCAAAAGTAAAAAAGATATGCCAATTGTAAAGGCGCAAAGTTTCACGGAAACTATAGACAATAAGTGACCTTGAGGGGTATGGGCCTATAAGCGAGGGAACTGCGATTTAAAAGATGTCGATTTTGTGCGTTGGACTGCCGTGCGAGCGGCCTGGGTTCAAGCTTCAAACAATGTCCACCGAACATTTTTCGCAACATCACCACTCGTCGGGGAGTATAAACTGTCTTAGCTAAACTCCACTCCACTTCAGTTTAGCTTCCCGTAAGTATTTGGATGAATACAACTTTATTGTCTGACTTCAGATTTAACGTCGATTTCAGCAAAAGTTGCAAAAGAAATAACCACCAATAAGCACCGCATTTATTATAAAAAAAACTTTTTCATTTTGCCTGAAAATGAACGTTTCTTTGTTCTACTGACTTTCTTTGAATTTGGAAACCTGTACTGTATCAACTTATGTACAAATTCGATGAACAAGTTCTCAGAGGAAGCATACGGTGCACTCCAGAGGTCTATTTATAGCCGTTTAAACCCTAATTTTCAGAATAACTATTTCCATGATGAGTATAACGTTGACGAAATATGAATGATGCTGAAACTACGGGAAGAACTCCTTAAGACTAGAAAGACGGGAAAATCTTCTTACCAAGAAAGACGGCAAGGGTCCTTTGACCCCATACAATAAAAATGTAGATTTTGATCTAGTAAATCATTTAAAAGTGCTAATCAATCAAAGAAGAAATATTTAAACTAAAATGAAACTATATGTAAGTTAAAAATTTAAACTATTTTAATAAGAGTCACAAAAGGACATGCCATAGAAATTAATAGTTTTGAAATTATAAAACGCTAAACCTCGAAATTGGTCAAATGACCGCCTTCGTCTTTCTAGTGTTAAGCTGAAATATTTACCTCTTACGGATGATTTACCCCTATTCTCATCTAGGGAAGAGGTAGCGAGGACATTTTTTTGGCAGTAGCTTCTTGGCGGAGGACCGAGTAGAACCCCTCCCAAATGAAATCAATGTTTTAAAACTTTTCCAGCATTGTAACACAGAATTAGCGTAACAAAGAAGAACAATGAACAATTGTATGTTGAAACTGAATTATGAATAACTTTTGAATAAACTAAGAATCGCTAACAGGCAGACCTCAAATACATGCTTACTGATTTTTGTAACTAACAATTATTACATATAATAACAAGTATTTGAATATAATCAAGCATTACATATAATAACGAGTATTTGAATATAATCAAGCTATCTATCTACCTATTAATAAAACTTTAATGTTTATTCAGTTATCTTGTTGATTTTGTAACACTTTTCGAGTGCTATTAAAGTGGGTCGTTAAAGTGAATTTATCTCTATATACTTATAAATATAATTACTGCATATATTTTTAGCCTATCTTCTATTTTTATTCTTGCAATAATAATAAACAAAAACAAAATCATTGATTTATAATTGTAAAAATCTGTACATTTCAATTGACGACAGAAAGTTTTTCTTCTTACACGCATGCTATTTCCTCAGAAGGGAAAGCTTCTTGCCACTTTTTAGACGTTCTTCAAATTATCCAGCCCAAAATGGCTATTCACCAAACTACCACCTTAAAAGTGATACTTTCATCAAACAAATGTCACATTTACATCAAGGACTTAATAATCTCCGATTAGATTTTGTACAATTTATTTATTTATTTACCATCTATCGAGTACATAGCTCTCTTAGACTAAACATTATTAATATATCTATACATATGTACATAAATATTATTATCTTAATATAAACAATAAAAACAAAAATAAATAAGAAAAGGAAAATTCCAAAAAAATAATAATAATGTTTTAATAATAATAAAACAAGAACAAATTCAATAATAAAAAATGCTAAATCAAACTCAATACACGCATTTTAAACAATTGCCCAGAGAAAATATTTTCAGAAATGTTCCACTTCTCCACTTTGAAACAGCTGTACATCTGCAGTTACAGTCCTACACGATCTAGATCTCATACACGATCAAGCTTAACCTTTAGTCTTTAAAATGGAGGTTTAATGAATTATACAAAGTTATTTTAGTTTGCAATACCAAGTTGTCTTTCGTTGACCTCGAACCTTCCGGTTCACTAAAGATAATCCACAAAAACGTTGAATGTCGTTGGCATCATTTGTTCATGTCTCACAAATCGACCACCTTGATTATAAATTGAACGCAGAAGTTTTCATTGTTTATGTGAATATCAACGGACTGCATTCAATGTATGTAGTTTCATTGTCATATTATTTTAATAAATTTTTTTTAAATGTTTCTCCTTATTGTTTGTTGCAAAACTTTATGAAAACTTTTTGCTTGTGTGCGTGATTCCTTAAAATCAATTGTGGGTCGATTAAAGAACTATTATCGATCTTTAACACTTATTCATTGATTTGCGCATATGTATGTATGTACAAAAATATAGACTACACTTAACTTTGCAATTAAACTGTGAAAAGAAACTTCCCACACTCCTGGACTATAATTACAAACAAAAACAATTATGCAATAACAATATAGAGTGCTGTGCAAAACATTCTGGATTTATTTATTTTTTTTCGCTAGTTCACAATTCTTTCCAGAACTGTTGAAAATGGCACATCTCAATCAAGGTCCCCGTAGGGTCCTTATGGACCTTGATGAAACAGCGTGTATGCTCCGTCGTCCTTCTGCACAATCAGACGAGTTTGGGATGCAAAGCTCCGAATAGCTCGTCGTTTATATAATAAAAAAAATAGCTTGCGCGTTCGGGATGAGCCAAGGCCTAGCTTCTCGCAACCATTCATGTTTTGCGTGTTACATTCCTCGCACGAACGAAAAGGACCTACAATTTATTCCCGACTCCGAACGGCGAATTGATAAGCTCTTTCATGACAAATTATACTCTCGGAGGCTTGTCATTCCCC
This sequence comes from Matsumyia berberina, assembly GCA_917880715.2. Classification (NCBI taxonomy): domain Eukaryota; kingdom Metazoa; phylum Arthropoda; class Insecta; order Diptera; family Syrphidae; genus Matsumyia; species Matsumyia berberina. The sequence continues at coordinate 96,934,573 of OU862870.1, forward strand.
GACAAGAGATAGTGCGAAAAAAGTTTGGTAGATATGGCTGGGTCTTGAAACCCTGTCGCTCGTACGGCAGTCCAACGCACTAACCCTTTATAAATGCTCAAAAATCAGTAAACATTTGGTGGGTATCAACCATGTCCCGTAGTATAATAACTGATATGGGCTTACACAATGTACCAGATGAGATCCTGTGGGCAAAGTTTTTATTCCTTCGGCGTGCGATATCTATGTAAACTATAATATCTATGCTAATATCTTTATAGTTGGGCCAGTTTACAGAGTGTTCTTTTCTGAGCATCCGGCACAAAATGCTTAGGCTCCATTTATCGAATACGTTCGTTACATTCGTTTTTCACAAAATAAAACGGATGAACTTCTACAAACATAGAAAATAGTTAATCTAAAAGATTCTGTATTCTGAATATGATTATGATGATGATGATGAAGTTTTTTTTTTTTTTGGCAGAGATGCTTACTACCACAGATTTTAGGCTGCTTTACTTTCATCATCACCATCATCATTTTCCAATGGCCCGCTTAACCACTATGACGGTCGCGGGTTTAAGGTGCTTAAGTTGACTCTCCACATCTCCCGATCTTCCGCCATCGACTCTAAGTCATCAGGTAGAGGTGAGATGCCAGACTTGGTCCAACCATCTCAACCTGCCTCTACCTAGGTCACGCCTACCCGTTTTTCTTATTCGAATTTCAAAGAAACCTAAACGCAGCAGCGTTGGTCGCCGCGTGTAGTCGCCGTGGCTCAGTGGTTAAGCGTTAGACTGCTGAGCGAGCGGCGTGGGTTCAAGTCCCAGCCATGTTCACCGAACATTTTTCCCGGCACCACCTCTTATCGGGGTATGACAAACCTCCGGAAGTATAATCTGTCATGAAAGAGCTCTTCAGTTCGCCGTTCGGAGTGGGCAATAAATTGTAGATCCCTTCCATTCATGCGAAAAATGTAACATGAATGGTTGCGAGAAGCTAGGCCTTGGCTCATCCCGAGCTGTCGCGCCAGCTATTTATTTTTATAAAACGCAGCAGCAGCAGCTCGTAAAACCAATGAGTCAAGCAATGAAGTGATATGTAATGAACAGACAATGAAACCAGAACGTTAAAATTCCATAAGCTGGTCGGTGTAGGCGAATTCGCAGAATGATATATTGTACAAAGGTGCGCAAATGGTCACAGTTAAGTTTTAAGATGGAAACTAATTTCATTAGATTTAAAAAACAAACTGCACAGTACATCAGTAGATATATTGTAAACTTTTGTTTGATTTATAAGGTGGCCGTGGTGCAGTGATTAGCATCATCGCTTGTCACGCTGAAAGTCCAGGTTCAACTCCAGGTGTCGAGTGATGGAAGAAGCAATACTGAGTTATCCTGTAGGATTGATTAGGCTGAAGCAATTTTGAGACAGCTTAGTCAATCTCTCATCAGGAGGCCCGAACTTGGCATCGGACCTAACCTTTTGGTCTTTAATTTATTGTTTGTTCCGACCCTCACATATAGTCATGAGGTTTCAATTATGACCGAAAGAATAAGATCGCAGATGCAAGCTACTGAAATGAGATTTCTTGTTGTATTGTTGGGGTAGCTCGCCGAGATCAAGTTAGAAACACCAAAATACGCGAGGTACTCAATGTCGAGCAACAACTTCATCGAACGCAGAGATTCATACTTTGATGATTTTAACAGATTAAACGCATGTTTCCAATTCGGCTTTCAAAACGTGCCATAGAACCCGTGCCATTAGGTAGGCGTCCGTAGGCCCACGATGAGATGGCTGGATCAAGTCCGAAGTCTCACCTCTACCCGTATGGGGATAGCCCCTGATGATTTAGAGCCGATGACGAAAGATCGGGATATGTGAAGAGTTCACCTAAGCACCCTATTTCCGTGACCCTCATAGTGGATAAACGGGCCATTGGAAAATGAAGAAGATGAATGATGACCGTGACTAAGCCATTTCCGCCTTCGAAGATTTCGTTTGTCAGAAAAAAAATTTTTTTTTTTTTTTTTTGAAAAACTAATTTTCTTATTGCGTTGGCAAAGTACAATAACTGCCAATGGTTAATATTTTAATTAACAAACTTTTTTTTTCTTTATTTATGTTAACGAAATTTGACATTTCATATGTAACAACCTGCTATACACAAATGAATTTTGTATTATATAGTCCACGGATACATACACTAATAAAGTAACAAATAAAAAACCTACCAACCTTTCATGTTTGACCTTTTTATATGTCATTTTTAGCTTTATGCCCAGTGGCCAAAACACGTATAAAATACGTAATAAAATCAGTCAACTATGTACATACATACGTATGTAACTTAATTCTCAAATTTAAATGTCAAATAAATCAGAATAAAAAATGCGTAGCGTTAAGTATGTTGTAAAACAGCAAGAAACATTCGGTCATTTGCACTTAAACTACCGGCTGCAAGGAGTGGCATGGAATAAATGTGGTACACATTTGTATTAACTCATATCAACACCGCGTTTAATTTACGTATTGTAATCAATCGCAAGTCAGTTTCCTCTATATCCTCTTCGAATGTTCGACTTTCCACAAGCATAGACTCAGATCCCTATCCCAAAACAACCCCAAAAACGTCCTTTCCAACCCCAGTCCTAAGAATATAAAAACTATAACAGACTTTCTTAAACTAACTAATTTATACAACTTAATCTGAACGTATCAACATCGCCGAAGACCTTAGCTGCTCTGGGTACCAGCTATTGTAACTTATGATTTTATTCATAAGTTGTACTTTTAATAATAATAATAATATGCCGACACATACATATACAGGCATAAAATAAAATACATATAAAGAAACAAAACGACCTCCAATTTCATAACTATGTATTCTCATTCCTATTAAAGGATCATCCACTTTGTGGTTCCGAAAATAAATTTACACATGTATGATTTAGATTTCGATCAACTTTTTATTTTAATATATTGTTTCGATCCTGCCATTATGAATGAAATATAATGCCCTTCAAATGACCTCCACGGGACTTCTTGAAGAACTCGATTCTGGCAAGGTAATTTTCGATTACTTTTCGACACATATCGGGCAATAACTCGACCATAACTTGACGAACATTCGTTTTCAAATCGTCAAGAGTTTGCGGAATATGTGCATAAACACGATCTTATGCCTAGCCCCACAAAAAGAAATGCAACGGCGACAAATGACACGATCTTGGTGGCCAGTTCACATCACCAGAACGCAAAATAACTCGTCCAGGAAATTTTTCTTGCAATAAAGCCAAAAACGTCTTGCTGAAACCACATGTCTTCCAAATCCATATCTTCGATTTGGGGCAAAAAAAAATTCGTTAACATTTGGCTATAGCGATGAGAATTAACGGTGACGGTTACACCTTCCTCATTTTCGAAGAAGTATGAACTTCGACTAACGGTAGCCATATTTTCTGTAGGTTGGTCTCTTCGAATTTATTTTACAGTCTTGCCTGTAGTACGCTCAGCTGAACGGTTATGTCAACCATAATCTGCTCGTAATGTGCGAAACGTAACTACTATATAATCACTACTTTGTAGTAAGTTTTCACAATTTTAACACGTTCTGCAATTGTTAAACGATACATATTGTAAAATGTCAAACCATAAACTAAACATATACAGTCTCGGGTGACAGTTCGGTTTGACGTATGTAATTGAAACAGAGATTTCAAATTCGGACCACGAATTGGATGACCCTGCCCTCCCAACACATGTCCCAAACCTGCCTTATTCTTAGAGTTTACGACGCAAAAAAAACTGAAGAATACAACGAGCCCAACCATACCAAACGAACATCGAAGAACCAACATTTGTGAACCCGATTGAGTGCCAAAAAAAGAGTGGCCTAAACCAACTTGGCGAGAAGCAACTGTCTAAGAATCATACTCGCCGAAAAATCTTGTTGGTTAAGACCACAAAAATAAACTAAGGTTTTTGATATTTGTTTTTAAGAGCGGATTTTATCAAACAGCTTTTTGAGAAACGGAAGGATAGCAGCAGCTTTACAAATTAGGGATTCTTTAGATTAAAGCGAGTAGCATTTATCTCGATATTGCTGCCTTAGCAATGTCGTTCCTCCATTGTATATAAGAAATAAAAGCAGCGTTAAAACCACCTAGTTGATTCTACATACCTGGACAGGAAAAGTACGGTAGGGCACAGTTCTATTCAATGGTTACATGGACTTCTAAAAGTGGAACTCAACTACCGGCCTATGTCAAGCCAAGAATATCATTGACTCCTATAATGATAAGAAAAATCAAGATGATATGCTTCTGACTTTTTTCAGTATCACCTTCGGGCATTACATATGCCAACTGTTTCTAGAAAATCGGGCATATTTTGCAAATGTGCACTTAAAGAGGCGGTGGACCCCTGAGCCTTATTGTGTGCGGATGCCCAACAGAAAATCGAATCGAATCGAAATTAAAAATAATACGCTTTCTTTTCGGCATCTTAACACAAGTGTTCTTGAAAGAACATATTCAAACTAAAATCCGGAATCCAGAAGAATTATTGCCAGCGCCACTTTTGACAACACCAAGGACATATGATAAGCAAAGCATGTTAACATTTTTTTCTACATCTATGGACGATAAACATACAAACATATCTATAGCGGTATTATGAAACTGAAAATTAAATTAAAAAATTTTACGATAAATTTTTGCTGCGATGTATTCGTTCTGTTAACATATCTTGGCTTATTATTTGGTTTAACGAAATCGGACGAAACAAGATCTGACACCAAAGATGAGGAAGCCTAGTACGCAAAAGTGGAGGACAGAAATATTAGTCGGCACGTTGGTATGTAGGTAGAGGTGGATGGCGGTTCTAAAACAACCAAACTAGCCCTGGGATGCGCTGTTTAAAAACCACAACTCATTTGACGCGGTTGTTAACGGGTGTTATAAGTTGATAGATGAAAAAGATTAGTTCAACTATCCTTTTCCTGAAAATATCTTTGAGGTCGTCGAAGAATAGTTGGCCTAGAGTGCGCTCCCTGAAACTCGCTAGGGCCGGGCATTTACACAGGAAATGAAGTAGAGATTCTTTTCTCTGTTATATTTGCAACTCCTATTGGCCAGTGGCCTGTGCTAGCGGCTACGATTCTCGCAATATCTTGACTTGATTTGCTTAGTAGCGCGTTTGTTTTCTGTTTGTTGGAACCGGGCCAGATCTTACTTGATGTGACGCAGTTGTTAAGCCTATTCCACGCTTGGTTGGCCGTCTTCAGAAAGTGGCGTTGAATATTGCCCTTAACGGCTCCTAGCGGGATTTCAACAACTTCCACTAGTGAGTCGTTAAGGGCTTATCCCCGCCCGGCCAGGACATCGGCTTTTTCGTTGCCGTAAATTTGACTATGGCTTGGGACCCAGGTGAGAGTGGCCCCAGCTTGTTGAATGTTTCCTGGGATTGCTTAGCAGCTTTAAGGATGTAGTGGCCGAATCAATAGCGACTTGACTGTCAATTAAGAAAGGAGTATTGTAGATGGGTGTTGAAGAATTTTTCAGCACACGGCAGGCATCTCGAATAGCAAGGAACTCTGCTTGGACACTGGCAAAATTCTGAAGTCAAAAGTACATATTTCGACAAGAGTCCAGAGTCCATTTTCGAACCGTCTGTAAAAACAGTCGTATCAAAATCTTTGATCACTTTTTCGTTGTTTTCAGACTGCCCTGGTTGGAAACATAACTGAAAAACATTTCGCAAAGTTTTCCTTGGGAGTTAAGTAGTCAGTCGAAGATGCGACTAATTCGTTTGGTATTGTTTCCAGGACTTTACTGTGACCGTAGGGTCTTACGCTCCACAACCCAGATTCTCTGAGCCGGACTGTATGTAGGTCAAGTGGTAATACGTATAGAACGACAATAAGGGCATCCGTTGGGCACGATCTCAGCGCGCCTGTGATGCATATACTTGCTTTTCTTTGGACGTTTTTAATTTCTTACTTAATGCGGGCCACCAAACTATGACGCCGTGAGAATTGGGCGAACAGCGACTCTGTACATCCATAGGATCATTTTTTTACCGAAAGTCCTGTTGCAGGCGTAAAGGCTATGCTTGCCTTCCTAATGCACGTCTCGATGTCTAATTTCCATCTTTAGGGTAAAGGACCGCCTAAGTTCTTGCCACTGAAAGATAATGAGAGTCAGTTTTGAGCATGGGAAGTCTTGTACTTTAGTTTTGGTAAAAGAGCACCATTTTGGTTTTGTCCGGATTCACGCCTAGGGCACATCTAATGGCCCCGGATCTTACTTTATCCAGAGCGATCTGCATGAGTTGGCTTATCACCGAGAGAAACTCTTCTGACACTGGGATTACCAAGTCATCCGCGTACGCCACTACCTTAACCCTTTTCGGCAGAGTAAGGGGTTATTATTTGATTTAACAAAATTGGACGAAAAAAGAGCTGCACACGAAATATGAAGGAGCTTATCACGCAAAACTGGAGGACAGAATTATCAGTCGGCAGAGTAAGACAAATTGTTTTTTCACCAGCAAAGACATTCACTGAGCTATAAGTGCACATGTTACGCTTAGGATCATACGAAACTTGAAGCAGATTTCCGGGAGTGCATTGCTTGCAAAGTGCCACTCGTATCAAAGAAAAAGATTAAAACGTCGGTATAAGTTTGCCAAGCAGCTGTGTTTTATTTTGAAGTTAGATATTTTCCCTTCTAAAATTTTGTTTCTTACTATATTTCGAGGTAAAAACATACTTTATCCTACTGTGTTTGGCAGTAGTTGTATAACGAAACAATGGTACATACAAATTTATTAAAGAAAAGAGTGCTGTAAACAAAAAAAGTTTTTTCTAATTAGTTTTTCACCACTTTATATGATATAATTTTGAATACACATCTCTTGTTACAAGAAGTTCTAGACAAGTTTTACTTTCGCGTTCAAATGGGTGTCAAGTCAATAAGTGCGTTGACACAATAATCTTCCAAATAAGACAAGAGTCAATAACATCGGTCAATAACGGAGAAATATAATTAAGGCTACTCACGTCGAATTAACAGTCTGAATAATTATCCCTATTAATCATTAGCTCCTATGCAAAGTCTACTCTTTTCGAGCGAAAATTAACACTTGATATTATTAACGCAGGTCTAACCAATACCCGTTTAGCGGCGGCGGGTGTACTTTTAATTCGATTAGATTCGCGGCGTTGCGAACTTGATAAATGATAGTCTTAAATAGAATTTACTCCCTACCCTACCCTGTTCGTTTGATAACAAAATTCCACTGATTTCTGTCGACGTGGTCTTGAAGCACAGCTGAATAGCCCACGTGTGTTCTATATTTTTCGGTAAGCGCAGCGAAGAGGTGTGAGTTTGGTACTGAAATGGGATCAAAAATTATATTAAATATCTTACATACCAACAAAATTACGATCAAGTCACGAATGGGCAGCAAAGCAGTTGAAAGTCTGATCGAAACATCAACACGTATTCACGAACAAATCCAACGTTCTTCCACCAGCGGCATGCTCAGACTTATAAAAGTGCAAAGCTCGACTGGTTTTCTGTCGTCATGTCGCTCCAGAAGCCACAGAAACTGAGAAAATTCCGACGAAGCGAACAGCGCGAACTGAATTTACACCTAAACATTGATTTTATAAAAACTTTGCTAAATTAATTCATGAACTTTCCTCTTATTCCTTTCACTTCACTAATTTTCACATTTAAATAAGAATAAACGATATTTCGACTTAACTTTTTATTTGATTTTGCTCTTTGCTTTTTTCCTTACTGTATTCACAAGTAAACTCTGCTTTTGCAATTTAATTTGTGCCAACAACCATAAATGGTAACGAACTTGCTTCTTGCTTACACGTAGACCAAGATTTTTCGTTGCACTTTTCGCCTGGAGAGGAGTGTTTCAAGAATAAAAATATTCACTTTTATCTTGTACTGATAGTATGGGAAATCATATGTTTACGCAGGAGGGAATTAAAACAGTGATATTTTATTATTGGTTTATCAGAAATTAATTTAAAAAAAAACACGCCAGGTGAAAAACCATACACCAACCACAACGAAATCGCAGACACAACTGTTCTTTGATAGAAAAACAACAAAAAAGTGACGTTTGCATACCAGTTGTAAGGTGACATGCAATGACATCGGATGCCAAACGATGAAGCGCGTTGAAAAATGCTTCCAAATCTATAACATGTACTTTAAACGAAAAAGTTTCTCAGTTGACAATTGGTTGAAAATTGGTTATTTATTTTATTATAACCATTGTATGGTAATGCAGTGATATTACCCATACCTACAAACTACCCAATGGAAATTTAAAAATAAGAGTGTTTAATCATTTGGTACTTAAATAATATCCTAGTTACTAATGTCTCTTATTCGAATCCGGTAGAATAATCCGTGAGCGAAAAGAAAACTTAATGTAAAATAGAAGAAATGTAAAAAATGTAAAATGTGTCCTTATCAAAGGTAAGACTCTAGGACTAATAATATAAACGGCTCCCAACTTGACTATTTATATCACTGGTTTCCCATTGGAAATTTTAAATTTTGAAAAGGATAAACTGTTCACAAATTCAATGTTAATGGATAATCCACGATTTTCTTTTTGTATACAAATTTACCTTTGAATAATTAAACAAGCAAGTTGTAAAGGAAATTCAATGGAAATATGCAATCTGGCATAGTTTAGTATGGATAATTCTGTTGGCTCAAATGAAGTTGCGCTTTACAAATTTAACTTTGGCACTTCTTTTTGTTCTTCGCTGTTTGCTGCTAAGCATCGAGGTAGCTCCGGAGTATCTAACGCCTTACCGCTCTTCCTCACTACAGCCTGGATTATGTGTCCTTCCACTTTCATTTTCGACAATATCTTACCTCGTTTATCCGTTGATTGTCCTCAAATTCTTCTGTAATAGATTTCTCCTGACCCCACTTCTAGTCGTCTTCCTCAATTTCCTGTGACTTTTCTGAAATGTTTTATTGCAGTAACTTAAAGAGTGGGTAGCATTTGGTACCAGGTTTTAGATCCGCGAATGCCCTAGCACAAACGCCTGCGGAATGCCAGGACTTCGAAAAGTATAATTTATTATAAAGTAGCTTCTTTTCCTTTTGCTCGTTCGAAAGATTTAGTATGCTTACTTTTACTCATTTTAGGCTTTTTTTTTTAAACTGAAAACAGTCAAAGCGGAACGTAATTAAGTCAAGTGGTTAATCCAGACCAGACATCAATTTCAGTAAACTTGATGATCGATAAAACTAATTATATCCCACTCGACCTTATTTAAATATATGTACTCGTTTTCGTCATGCTCGCCATTTTCTATTGTCTACTCCATTTCTTTCTTTCGTTGAATTTAGTACGATACGGACGGACCCATTATTCGTCAAGTCGTACGACGTCTTTTTCTTGCTACTGAAAAAGTTCGACATATTTCATTGTATACTTGTGAACCGTTTCGAAGGAGTTTCTTCAATTCTCAAATTAGTATAAAAAGAAAAAAGAAATAAGAAAGTTTTCCAAAATCAAAAAGAACAGAAAACGATTCCAATAAACCAAAGTGTGCAGAGTATATTTCTAGTTGTTTTTTCGTGTGCGCCAGGGAAAAAACTTTTATTGAAGCCGCCGCCATGAATGATGAATACGATGCCATCGTCCTCGGCACTGGCCTCAAAGAATGCATCCTAAGTGGAATGCTGTCGGTCTCTGGAAAGAAGGTACTCCACATTGACCGAAATAAGTACTATGGTGGCGAGTCGGCATCCATTACACCCTTGGATGAGCTGTACCAACGCTTTAATCTATCTGACGAACCGGGGACAGAATTCGGACGAGGACGCGACTGGAATGTGGACCTTATCCCGAAATTTCTAATGGCCAATGGCCAGCTGGTTAAATTACTTATCCATACGGGTGTGACTCGGTACTTGGAGTTCAAGTCAATCGAGGGCAGTTACGTATACAAAGGTGGAAAAATCTCTAAAGTGCCCGTAGATCAAAAAGAAGCACTTGCTTCCGACTTGATGGGTATGTTTTCAATTTAATTACTACTTCTTTTTACACACGTACATATGTATATCTTTTCATGTCCAGACGTATTTTGCAGTATCTTTTAATTTTTTTTTCGTTATTCGTTTTTTCTTCGTGTTCGTTATTACTGAAATTCATGACACGTAGTTAGGCGATTATGGTGGTGCGCAAACTTTCGAGTAGGGGAAGGAAAAAAACGTTTCATCTGTGCGCTTGTCGGTTTCACCCCGCATTGTCTGCGTTTTCTATCTGAATGTCATGGAAGACTTTATTTTATTAATTTTTCATAGCGCAAATATTAAAATGAGAATTAACACATCGCTTAAAAGCAAAAAAAACAAAGTCTTAGAAGAACAATGGAAAAACAAAAAATGGTTCCGAAGAACTATCTGACCGATGAATCACAATTTTTTGCTATTCAGGTTTTTGTTCGGAATTGTCTTTATGGAAGGCTTTGCGAGAGTTCGTATTTGTAGGCAGTCTCAGTGCAATCGAAAAAATGTTTTATTGAAGATTTCGTTTTCCCTATACATTTATGTACATTAATGTCTGCAAGAATTAAAAAAAAAACTGCTATTGCACATTTCATGCTTGAGGTAACGGAATACACCGGCCATTATCGTATTTCACGTTTCCTCTGCTTAAATTACTTTGTCCTCCTTTCTCTGTCTATAAAACGAATTTTAATTAATTATTTTTTTTAACCAGGTATCTAATTATTGTTCCTTGCTTGATTATCATTTGCGCTTTCGGTCAGTTGATGACGTTTCGTAGTGACGTCATATTACTCATTTAACTGTGTTATATGCGCCAGTATATAAAAGGATATGTCACTATAAAAGCAAAAACGAATTAAGGGACAACTCCTTTTTTGTTCACCTTTACCTATACCACTCGTTGAGAATAAATAAGACCACATGAGTTAGTTTGCATTAATTGTACTGAAATTCCAAATGTTTTCAATTTATAAGACTAAAATTATCAAAGACATTCATTTAATTGAGAGCAAAAATGTGTACGCCCAACCAAATTATTAAATGAATTTGGTACTGAACATGACTGTGTACCCACATATACATATGTATGTGCATAATCACATATGTATGTATGGGACGATGAATTAGGATCTCATCGTTTGGCTGCATTTCGTTTGAAATTCAAATTTAAGCTGAAATAACATTTCCTTTTACCGGTGCTTGAGTTTTACAGGATGCAAAGGCTTTGATCCTAATAAATATGACAGTAACAGGGTGAAGACTCCTCTGGGGGTCAGCTTCAATAAGGTGACGGTTATTCCCCTTTTACGTTAATTCTGCAATCTACCTGGTTTTTTATTTTCGCTTATCTTTATGTCGATTAAATTCTGTCGGCCGGGAATCCATGTTATTAAATACCTACAGCTGCGTACAAAAAAAGTAATGATACCTAGAATAAAACCAAAACATCATTCGTCAAGTCAACTAAAAAGAAAAGTATAATAAATATTCATTACATAAATAAATACTTGATTTCGGGCCATTCCTCGTAAGAACAGTGGCGCAACGTTGCGGCATGGCATCAACTTAGGCTTCACAACGCCAAAGTTTACCGCCAGCTCAATAGTTAGCTAGTTCTACTGCCCCGTCCCTGTGGCGTAGATTCGAAGATCCTTCGGGCAAGCTGATGTTTATCTGCCCTACATGTCCCAACCATAGGACTTTTCTTCTTCTCAAAAAAAAAACGAAATCAACCTTATCTGAACAAAGTCCATGCCTCTTCGCAGCAGAACGAAAGTGGGATGATAAGTTTGTTGGATAGGGTTGGATTCGTTACTCGATTGCATTTTATGCCAAAAAGAAGAGATTGGAATGGGTAATTCTTCTTTGGGAAGTGATGACATCATTTGAGTTTATAAACATCCGAGACGTCAGTGTTGGGTGTTCTCTTATTTGTTAACAGCACGTGTGTATGTAGGAAGGTAGGTAAAGTGGCGGCCCTTTAGGGGGCCAATTAGCACTAGAGTGCGCCGGTTTGTAACCACGATACTTGTTAATCCTTCTTGGTATGTGGTTGTTGACTTGGTGGTTTAGGATTGCTATATCCAGCCGATGGAGTTTAGATAGAGGATTAGTTCTCCAATCCTTTTTTCAGCTATCTCGGCGAGGTCCATGAAGAAAAATTTGCCCAAAGAGCGCTTTCTGGTTCTCACCAGGGCCGGACACCTGCAGAGGAAATGAAATAGAGATTCTTTCTCATTAAAGTCCTTGCAACTTCTGCAAAAGTTGTTGTGTGGAATACCAAGCTTGACCGCATGGTCTCCGACTGGCCAATGGCCCGTAATAATGACTACGACTCTGGCAATATCTAATCTTGATTTGCCAAGTAACTCTCTTGACTTGGTTTTATTGTAATTGGGCCAGGTCTTTCTTGAGATGACAGACCATTCCATCTATGATTTGCAAGCTGGAGGAAGTGTAGATGTGCAAAGCCCTTAACAGTGCTTTCATGTTTGGAGATTATTGAGCCTCGCGAATCGCGAGAAACTCCGCCTGAAAAACACTAGCAGAGTCCGGAAGAATTCATTTCATTTGTTTAGCTACATTTACGCCCATATTATTCACTTCGATTTAGCTCTAAATCGACATTTAAGGTGAACTCTAAATCGCCGTCGGCCACTTTATCGATTATTGATAGAGTTTTACGCCCATATTATTCACTTCGATTTAAACCTCGATTTAACCCCCTAAATCGAGTTTCACTTAAATCGAGATTTAGCACACTAGATCGATTTTCGAATTTATTAAATCTCGTCCTATTATTGACAAAAGTTTTCGTCGGTTTAATTTTCAATGAAAGTTTTAAACGTTAAATCGACGATTCGACCAATTGGAGCGATTGACGCGTATTTGACAGGAAAATAGACGTATTTGACAGGAAAAAAAACAGGAAACGCATCAGTTGCCAGAAATAATAAACTGAATTGCAATTTGAAAAGTATTATTTAATTCACAAACATATAAAATTCCCGCCAGGGGATTGCACTTTAATATGAGTGCAATCAAGAGCCCCCATTGTGCGAGAAAACCACCAATTCTCTAGAACTTCTACGCGCTTTCCTGCCGCTCGGGCAAACGCACTAAGCTAAGCTCCTCAGGGGCTTCCTCACAGAACATTCTGCACTCAACTACCATCTTAACGAGCTGGGCATACGTCTGTCGTTTACACAGGAAATGATGCAGAATTTTTTTTTCGTTTTTATCTTTGCAACTACGGCAGAAACTGTTGTGGAGGATACATAGCTTGGCTGCGTGGTCTTCTATTGGCCAGTGGCCTAGCGGCTACGATTCTTGCAATATCTGTGCTTGATCTGCTTATAAGCTCGTTTGTTTTTTGTTTGTTGTAACAGGGCCAGACTTTCTTTGATCTGACGCAGTTGTTAAGCCTGTTCTACACTTGATTGGGCGTCATAAAGAAGTGGTGTTGAATATTGCCCTTAAGGGCTCCCATATTATATTAACAACTTCCGCTAGTGAGTCGTTAAGAGCTAATCCCCATCTGGCCAAGTCATCAGCTCTTTCGTTGCCGTCAATTTTATTATGGCCTGGCACCCATGTGACCCTGCACTGCACTCCTAGTTGGTTCAGTTCCTCCTGACATTGCTTTAACAGTTTTGAGGATATAGTGGCTCAATCAATAGCTCTAATAGCGATTTGGCTGTCATTGAAGAAAGTACTTGCTGAAGAGTGAAGAGCTCTGCTTGGAAGACACTGGCAAACTTTTCTTTAGTTGTTAGGAGAACTTGCTTTACAAAAAAAGATCTTTTAGGTTGCAATGTGCTGGGGCTCCACAGAGCCTATTTTTGGCTACATATCCATATTCAACAAATGTTCCCCGTATATTTCAGGGAGTTACGATCGATTCCGTGACGAGCCATTTTATTACTTTTTTACTTCAATTATCAATCAGATAAAGAAGCTCCCAAGAAGCAGCTAAAATTCCGAAAAATATTTTATTTAACAGTCAAAACTCCGTCTCAATAATACCAAAATCAGTTAAATCGAGATTTAAATTCGTTAAAACGCCAAGAACGACGATTTAATGAAATCTCGATTTAGCTGAATCTCGATTTAAAATTGGAGATTTAACTGCCTAAACCTTTGTCAATAATTGATAAAATGGCCGACGGCGATTTAGTGTTCACCTTAAATCTCGATTTAGAGCTAAATCGAAGTGAATAATATGGGCGTTAAATTCATAAATCAGCTACGGAAAACAAAAGGATAGATCTTAAACTAACTCTAAGTCAAAATCGATAAGATGAAAGTAGTTAGTAGACCATAATTCGTTCTCCAAAAACGATGTGTCAAAAATAATTGTTCTCTTGCATTCAAATTTATTGATTGCAACAAATTTTGGGAGTAAACAGAACCATTTATAATTTAATAAAAAGGATATTAGTGATCGTTTGACGTTTTTTCCAAAGTTGGAAGGTTGAGGAGAAGCAGACGACTTTGATTGGATGCAAAACTTATGGTGTTGCTCCAGGGCAGGGAACGAAGAACACACAAAATATATATATTTTTTGTGCGTATTGAATCCTTTTATGGTTATTTGAATATCTCGGGCACCATACGCAGCTACAGTAATCAAGAATTACAATAAGGCAGAAAAGATATTTTTTTAATATACGGATCACAGAATTCCGATGACCATCGAAGAATGAAATCTGGCTTTGTTGACAATGTAGCATATTGCTTATTGAAGTTAAGCCTAGCGTAAAATACTCCGTCTAGGTCGCAAATAGAGTTGACCCGTTCAAATATCTTAGCATCAATGCAGTAGTTCGTCACAAATGTTGAATTTTTTCTAGTGAAGGACATTGATCTACACTTTTTTGTGTTCAATAGCATATTGTTTTTAATGCAACAAATACTAGGTTCTCATCAGGTAACTTTTGAGACGATTGTCGTCTGGACGATACTTCGAAACGCTATCGTCGGTAGTTTGCATCATTTCAGTAACTCTCAAACTTCAGAAACCCATATTTGGGTTGTTAAAAATAACATCATCATCATCATCATCATCATCTTCCAATGGCCCGCTTATCCACTATGAGGGTCGCGGGTTTAGGGAGCACAAGTGGACTCTCCACATTTGCCGATCTTCCGCCATTGACTCTAACTCATCAGGGGCTATCCCCATACGGGTAGAGGTGAGATTTCGGACTTGGTCCAGCCATCTCATCCTAGGCCTGCCCAGGGGACGCCTACCCGATGGCACGGATTCCATGGCACGTCTTGGAAACCGAGTTGGGGACATGCGTTTGACGTGCCCAAACCATCGAAGTATGGATCTCTCCGTTCGAAGAAGTAGCTGCTCGACATTGAGTACCTCGCGTACTCTGGTGTTCCTAACCCGATCTCGTCGAGTCACCCCAGCAATACAACGAAGAAATCTCATTTCGGCAGCTTGTATCCGCGATCTTATTCTTTCGGTCATTACCCAAACCTCATGACCATAGGTGAGGGTCGGAACAAACACTGAATTAAAGACCGACAACTTAGCTTCGATGCCAAGTTCGGCCCTCCTGATAACAGATTGACCAAGCTGTCTCAAAATTGCTCCAGCCTGAGCAATCCTACAGGATAACTCAGTATTGCTCCTACCATCACTCGTGAATAGGACCCCGAGATACTTAAACTTCTCCACCTGTTTCAATGGGACTCCACTAACATGCAGAGTGCATTGAACAGGTTCTGGAAATTACCATTACCTCTGATTTGTTCACGTTTACCTTCATCCCAGTTTCAACACAGACGGCGACGAACCTATCTAGTGCGCGCTGAAGTTCGGTCTGGGTGGACGTAAGGATGACCAAGTCATCAGCAAAAAGCAGATGACTTATCCTTAAGTCTCCCAATTCGAAACGTTCCTCACCAAGGCTGCGCTGTAACATACATAACATAGACAGAACGCACCCCTGGCGAAGTCCAACGCCCACAGTGAAAGGTGTCGACTTAACGCCGTTCACCCGAACACAGCTCTTACAGTTAGTGTACAGAGATTGAATGGCCCTCAGAAGAGAACCGTCAATCCCGTACTCCTGCAATACACTCCAGAGTTTACCTCGAGGGACCCGATCATATGCTTTCTCCAAATCCACAAAACAACTGTAGATAAGTTTGGCATACTCCCAGGCCTTCTCAAGTACCATTCTGAGAGTGAACAGCTGGTCGGTTGTGCTTCTACCTGGACGAAAGCCGCACTGCTCATCGCCCAACCGGGACTCGACCACAGCTCTGGAACGCGTTTCCAACACCTTTGCAAAGACTTTTCCGGGAAGACTTAAAAGAGATATACCCCTATAATTGGAGCAATCCCTCTTATCCCCTTTTTTAAAAAGAGGAACAATCACCCCAGTTTGCCAATCACTAGGTGTTTCACCGCATTCCCAGGCCACTTTAATGACACGAGAGAGCCATTCCACTCCCTCTTTACCCAAAGCCTTGAGCATTTCTGGCCGGATTTCATCCACACCAGCAGATTTGCCGACTTTAAGCGCTTTAATCGCCAAAGTCACCTCCTCTACGGTGGGACTATTCTCCGCCCTACTCAAAACTATGGGTCTGCCATCCTCAGTGCCCTGTTCGGGATTGAGCAACTCCGAAAAGTGCTCGCTCCATCTGCGCAAGATGTCCTTCTCATCGGAAAGAAGTACACCATCTTTGGATTTGAATCCTTCGATGATATTAAACTTCCTTCCTCTGAGACGGCGGATGGTCTGCCAGAACACCTTGTTTGCAGATCTGTGATCACAGTCCAATTTCTCACCGAACTCCTTCCAAGACTGCTCCTTAGCTGCTTTAACAGCCAGCTTGCAAGTTCTTCGCGTCTCCATGTACCGGTTCCGAGAAGCTGAATCCCCCAAGTGTATCCACACCTTGAAGGCTTCCTTCTTCTCTCTGATGGCTTCTTGAACTTCGGGTGTTTTAAACCACGCAGTTCTTTTCTCACCACCAGCCGCCACACCGAGCCGCTTCACTCCGCAAACACCTCCTGCAGAGGCAATGACTGCTGTTGAAAACAACCGCCATTCTTCCTCTACATTTGTCGGAACAGTTGGAATTTGTTCAAACCTTTCGGATACCTGTCGTGCAAACTCCTCCCGTATCTCATCGTTCTGTAAACTCTCCCACCGTATGCGTGTCACCAGCCTTGGTTTACGCTTTGGTAGGACAGGTACTTTATCGTTGAGATACAATTTGCACAACACGAGGTGATGATCAGTTGACAGTTCAGCCCCTCTCACAACGCGAACGTCACAAACCATCCTTTTAACACACGATGGTACCACAAAGAAGTCTATCAGCGATTTCTGCTGAAGACTCTGACGGTACCATGTGTATTTATGGATGTTTTTGTGCGGAAAGAAGGTGTTCATAATGGACATGCCATTTGCACAGCAAAAGTCCAACAACTTCTCTCCGTTCGCATTCTGATCCGGGTCACCGTTCCTCCCAATCACACTTCCCCACGTCATTACGTCCACACCCACGTGAGCATTGAAGTCCCCCA
Organism: Matsumyia berberina; assembly: GCA_917880715.2. Lineage (NCBI taxonomy): Eukaryota > Metazoa > Arthropoda > Insecta > Diptera > Syrphidae > Matsumyia > Matsumyia berberina. Next base: position 96,952,186 of record OU862870.1, read on the forward strand.
TCAGGAGATAAGAATCCATATCTGCCACCTGTTCTAAGGCGGCATCTACTTCATCCAAGAAAGCTGCATACTCCGACTCCAGATTCGGCGCATATACCTGCACCAGAGCCAGGGTTGACCTTTCAAGCTTAAGCTTTAAGATCGCAACTCTCCCTCCCAATGGTATCCACTCCAGTACTCTGCCTGCCAGCCTGGGACTCGTGAGTATCCCCACTCCCGCCTGAGCAGACATTGAAGGTGCTACTCCTGACATGAAGAGTTTCCACCCATCCAAAAGGTCCACAGTTCTAGAACCTCTTTGCTTTGTTGAGGAGATACCAACTATATCTAGTTGATATTTAGTAGCCTCCCCAATAAGCTCAAGGTCTTTTCCTGTGAGTGAAGAAATGTTCCATGTGCCTATCCTAAGTCGATGCCGTTGTCGAAATGCCGAAAGTCCACTTATGCCCCCGTCGGAGCATAGCGCATCTCCCCTTTGACCCCCGTAATGGTTTGCGAGACCATTGCCGGGAAGCTCGTAGCCGTTTCGGGTTGAACCCGGCCGGCTGCCGAGCGGGACAAACCGACCACCAGACGCTCGCATGCTGCCACCCCCTAGGTCTGGCTCCGAAGGGCGCCCTGACTTAGCAGGCTTAGCAATATCCGAGGCTAGTTTCGTTCGTTTCGTCATCATCGGGGGTTTGCGCTTCGTTAGCCATATCTGGGGAGTACGGGTAGATCAGCTATTCAGCTACTCCACCCGCACTTCCCAGACATGTTGCCCGCCCCCCACTGCGAGGAGGTCAGCTGCACGAGGGGGCAAAAATAACATGTGTGCTATTATTCTCGGTTTTTGTGCCGTGTTTAGGGAATTGAAAAAATGTTAAGCGCATATTTCCTTGGACAATTCGACAATTCTCATTGCGAAAAAGGAAAATTGTTGCGAGAAAAATATCCCAGCATTTTGTCCAATTTTTTTTAGGTTGAATTCGAAGGAAAACAAATTTCGCAGCGAAAAATTTAAATTTTTTTCTTGACGTTAGAGCAGCTAACTCTTCTGTATTCGAACATTTCTTTTTTTTTTTGTACTTTTCCTTAATTAAAATAATTCTCTGAAACAAAAACTCATTTGAAATAAATAGAAATGGGACAGCAAATGTCAAAATATCGCAACGAGAAATATTCCGTTCGACTATCGTCGAAACGATATTGTCAGACGACTACCGTCTTACGTGATGACGTGCCCGGATCTGGTTTAGATCATATTGAGGACATTGAGAGGGGTCACTAAAGGAAAAGAAGACTGCATCATCTTCAAAGAGGAGAATTCTTGAGTAGATAAGGACATTACATAGGTTATAAAAAAACAGAATAAAGAGCAAGGATCCAATACGGCTACCCTGTGGCACACCCGACCAAACAATAATAGGAGTAGATAAAGCTTCCTCAAAAGATACCATCTGGGTTCTGTTAGAAAGACAACTTTCAAGATTCTATGGCACGTCTTTTAAGCCGAGTTGGGGGCATGCGTTTAACCATTATGATACTATACATTTTTACATCTTTCTACTATTGCGAGTACACCGGTAATAATGTACAAATCTTTTGCATTCGGCCGTATTTTATGAGCGAGTATCCGGGTACTCGGTATGATATCTTAAGGGTGAACGTAGCCAAACCATCGAAAGATGAACCTTTCCGTTGCAAAAAGTAGCTGCTTGTCATTGAGTGCCTCGCGTATTCTGATGTTCGTAACTCGATCTCGATTAGTTACCTTAGCAATACAACGAAAAATTCTTATTTCGGCAGCTTGTATCCGCCATCTTATTCTTTCGGTCAGGTACCAAGTTCAACCCTCCTGATAAAAGATTGATCAAGCTGTTTCAAAATTGCTCCAAAATTCTACTGTATTGCTCCTTCCATCACTGGTGAATAAGACCCCGTGATTTATTTCATATTATTTTATATTTTATATTATTTTATATTTTTTTTATTATTATAATTAAACTTCTCCACCTGTTTCAATGGGTCTCCACTAACACTAACTCTCAGGCCTTCTCAAGTACCATTCTAAGAGTGATTAACTGGTCGGTTGTGCTTCTACGTGGACGAAAGCTGCACTGCTTATCGCCCAACCTAGACTCAATCACAGCTCTAGACCGCGCTTCCCACACCTTAGCAAAGACTTAAGAAAGATATATCCTTATGATTGGAGCAATCCCTCTCATCCTCTTTTTTATAAACGGTAGATGTTTTACCGCATTCTCAAGCCACTTTAATGACACGGGAGAGCCATTGTACACTTGTCATTAAGGAAAATAACTTTAGTTTAAATAACATTTTATTCACGTTTATTCATATTAAGGGGGTAGACCCAGTTGTGACTGCCAAAAAACGCTCTTTTTTAGGATTTTCTTGTGGCGTCGCATTAAAATAATTTATAACAAATGTTTTTTCACGTGATAGATATGTATTTACAGAATCTTTTAAATTTTTTTTTATGGCAAAATATTAAAAAATTAATGAGATTCAGCAAATTTGGGAGGGGTAAAAAAAAAAAAGTGTTTTGCGGTGATCACTGCTGCTCGTCACTGGATCCTGGGAATTCAAAAAAAACAGAAGGGATCATTAGTTAATTACATAATGCTCCGGTTGAAAGAAGGGATTTGAAAAATTTTGAACTTTCACAAAATGGCGGATGTTGAAAGTCAAAATTCTTAATTCGACTACAATTTGGCTCGCATTTTCGGCTAAAAAAAAAACTTATCGTCCGAAAAAAAATTCCTTCGTTCGACCGGAGGACAATTATGTATAGAATAAGTGAAAAAATTTCAAGCCGATCGGCAAAGCCGTTCTTAAGTTACAGTGATCACCGACTTCGAAGCATGGTTTCGAGAAAAACGCGTTTAAAGTTTTGAGTACGAGTAGTTACATATGCACTAGAGACGGCTCCGTTCGAAATTATTTATCTCCATAAACAACGGTCCAATTTGTGTGAAATTTTCAGAGAATACTTTTGAAATATCTTACTTTGAGAAAATGCAAAAACAAAATTTTTGATTTTTTCAAAATTCTATGTTACTATGTGCGTAGTATAAAATGTTTTTTATGCAAATAATATTCTCTGTTAACACAGTTGCAGAGATGTGATGTGTAGCAGTGTTGGGCGTAATTACTAAATTTTTCAATCAATTAATTTAGTTACTAAAAATTTAGTCATGACTAATTAGTCATGATTGAAAGAATTAGTTTTAATCATGACTAAATGGAGTAATTTTTAGTCATCAATATATCAGTCATGTTTAGTTTTTTGATTGAAACTAATATAGAAAAATTATTAGAACTGAACTCAGAACCGCATTTGCTGTTGTTAATGAAAATGGTGATGTTTTATCCAAAGGTCTGTACCTCATTTTGCGTCAGTTTTTTCTTTCGAAACTACAGCTATTTTAAAGGCCATGATGCTTGTTAACAGACATAAAGCCATAATTTGTACGGACAGGCTTTCCACTCTGACAGCAATTAGAAATTTAAACAATAACTCAAATATTATTGTAGCTATTCGGGACAAATTAATCAAGAACACTGACAAATTTAAACGTTTATGACTACCTGGACACGTAGGAATTGTTGGCAATGAATATGCGGACGAGGCGCCCAAGGCTGCGGTTCGTGAACCTATGACATCTCATTTTATATTCAATAAAAAAGATATGAAAAACTACATTCAAAATTTTTGGAAAAATAAAAAAAAATAAGAGTGGCATACATACACCCACCACTACAAATCAATTAATCCTGATGCCAAAGCTGACCTTTATCCTCAAAACTGTCTCAATAATATGGTCAAGGCCTACATATATTCGACTCCGACTGGGAACTACATTGCTGACGCATGAACATTTTATCACCAAGTGCTGCCCTCCTCAATGCCACCTTTGCGTTTCCAACCATACACTTTCTACTCACCATATTATACATACATATATGAATGCAAGACCATCAAAGACCATATGCACAATCTCTTACTAATAAAATTTAATAATAATAATAAAATTATTAGAACAAATCATGTTTTTATGACAAAATAGCATCTTTAAACAAACGAATACTTTCAAATTCGAATCCAATTCACAATATGTACTTTAACTTGATATGGAAGCGATACAATGCATGTGCTTGCACGGGGGCCATTTTGTCCATTGTGGTCCCCTTTTAACCCTTTCATGCCCAATGTTGCCTATAGGCAACATTCGTTTAATATATTTTTAATATTTTTTGTGAGCACTTTCTGATTATTATGGTGATCTCAATTTGTTCTTTCAAGTCTTGTTGATTTTTATTGGCCATAACATCCCTTAAATGTCACGTTTTCGCTTTCATTCGTGGGGTTTTTTACGTCGCGGCGCGTTCTTGTTGGATGTGGAAAAACTAGTTGTGAAAACCTCTGCTTGGTTTTATTAAAAAAAATTCTTAAACTTGTTGCTAAACTTAAACTATTAGTCATGAACTAAATTGATAAAAGTTAAATCTAAACAAAAATAACAAAAAGTAAGGCAAAAACCTGCCAGTTTTTTTACTGTAATTTTTTTTTTACTTTTGCTTGTCCTTGCCATAAAGATTACTAAGAGGTCACATAGAAATTTAAATTTTTGTATATAGATTCTCTGAGACTCAAGTAAAAATTATTTTATAAAAAAAATTTTTTCTAACGCCCCGAAAAAATTCGGGCATGAAAGGGTTAACTTGTGGTGCCGTTAGTAACTCTTTTTATTCATTTGTTTGCCTATCCTCGAACCAATCTCAGCTCTTGACGAAAAGTATCATGTTCATTATTAGATATGAGCAAGGCCCTCTAGTTCTGCAAAAGTTCTGTTTCCCGTATGACGGATGCAATGTATTTGAAGATTCAAGCATTTGCAAAGTAAGTGTTTGATGGTTTCTATTTCTTCTGTATCCTGGCAGCTCCAACAGTAGTCCGGTGAATTAATACATAGTCTAGCGGCCATTGTGCCCTCTCAGTACACCCGTTAAGATACTAACTTGGTTTTTCTTCAATCCCAGTAGGCTTTTGGTTCTTTTTTATTCAATGTCGGCCATAAGGTGTGAGGTGCCAGGTGTCACACCTGGTGGACAAGGCGGAGTTGGTTACTTCACTTACCTTGGTTTCAATTAGCCTCTTCAGTACACCCATACTAATATTTACCGATATGTGAATCTCTTCTGTATTTAATGCTGATCCATTCCGAGCGAGTTTATCCGCTGTCTCATTTCCTTCTATATATCTATGTCCTGGATTCCAGCAGAGATTGACCTCGTGAGTATCGCATATTCGGTAAAGTGGTAGTCGGCCGCTCGAAATTGCGTTTGATCTTATTATCTCGCTTTCTGGTGTCTTGATTGCTGTTTGACTATCTACAAAGATTGCATGCTTGGAAGATTTAGTTGTTTAGCGTATATACATAGTCTGAGCCGCCTTCTCAATGGCGAAGATTTCAGCTTGAAATATGCTGCAGTAATCCGGAAGATTGTTTAAGTCCTTGATTTTAAGTGACTTACAGAAAACCGAACCGGAACCGCTTTAGACGGGTTTAGCCCCGTCAGCGCAGATTTGGATATCTTGTTCATCGGTTAATGTATTGAACTCCCCCTTTTCTCTTCGGGGAATAAAGATGCAGTAGTTCTTATAGAAGTTAATGTTGGTAATCTTATGTAGGGTTTGTTGTTTGTTTTACCTAATATCTATTAAGAATAGATCCGTGGCCATATGAATTTTGCTTCCATGAGCCTAATGGTTTGGCGCGAATCGCACTTTTGACTGCTGGTTTAAAGCTGACAACACGAAGTCGAGCTCCTTCTACAAGCGGTAGCTTTCCAAACGACACTGCCTATCGCACTCCGAGTTCTTCGCCATTAATTCAGGCTCTTAGCATTTTGGTATGAAGTTCATTTCTCTAGTCGATATCGGCTCGCAGGACTTGTAGGAATAACCATCATCATAAGGGGCATGGATTATGGTGCTTAAGTGGATCCTTCATACATTTCGATCTTCCGCCATCGACTTTAAAACATCAGGAGCTATCCCCATACGCATAGAGGAGAGATTTCGGACTTGGTCTATCCATCTTGTTCAGGGTTTACCCAGAGGACGCCTATTTGATGGAACGGATTCCAAATTGTTAACATTTACTAGCTTCGTTCCTCTCAAGCGTAAAATATTTTTGAGAGTAATAACTTATTTGAATATGGAAAAAAAAAATAGGTGGAACTGAAGCAATTCCTTATTTCGTCATGAAAAGTGGTTTTCACCTTTGAGACGCTGACATTTTTTTTTTTCAAATTGAATTTCTCAACTCATTGGAAACCTAATATCTAAACCAATAATCTATTTTTACAGGCATGTTTGAAAAACGACGCTTTCGCAATTTCTTAGTCTACGTTCAGGACTTTAAGGAAGATGACCCGAAGACATGGAAGGATTTCGACCCTGCCAAGTCGAACATGCAGACTCTGTACGACAAATTCGGGCTAGATAAGAACACCCAAGACTTTACGGGACATGCATTGGCGCTTTTCCGCGACGATGAATATCTCAATGAACCAGCTGTGAATACAATTCGTCGCATTAAATTGTACTCGGATTCTTTGGCTCGGTACGGCAAATCTCCATACCTCTATCCGATGTACGGCTTGGGTGAATTGCCGCAAGGCTTTGCCCGTTTATCAGCTATTTATGGTGGAACCTATATGCTTGATAAGCCAATCGATGAGATCGTTATTGGGGAAGGCGGCAAGGTAGTTGGGGTACGTTCTGGCGATGAAGTGGCTAAGTGCAAACAAGTTTATTGTGATCCTAGCTATGTTCCAGACAAGGTGAGTCAAATAATATAATGCATACAAACATATGTGGTAATGGATTTTCTATATTTTTCAGGTTCGCAAAACTGGACAAGTCATTCGATGCATCTGCATTTTGGATCATCCAATCCCGAACACCAAAGATGCTCTATCAACTCAAATAATCATTCCGCAAAAACAAGTTGGTCGCAAGTCTGATATCTACGTGTCGTTAGTAAGCTACACACATCAGGTAGCTGCAAAAGGCTGGTTCCTGGGTATGGTATCGACTACTGTCGAGACCAATAACCCAGAGAACGAAATTAAACCTGGTCTCGACCTCTTCGAGCCAATTACCAAGAAATTTGTAACTATCTCTGATTATTTGGAGCCAAATAACAATGGTGTAGACTCGCAAGTGTTTATTTCGACATCTTATGATGCTACAACACATTTCGAGACAACTTGCTTAGATGTATTGGATATCTTTAAACGCGGTACTGGCGAAAAATTCGATTTCTCCAAGATTAAGCACGAATTAGGCGAAGAAGAGCAGTAAATAACAGCAGAAAACCGCATGAAAAAATAAAAAAATCAAAAACGTACTTCTTATTTTGAAAATTCAGCAGATTTAGAGGATATAAATATATTGTAAAGGAAAGCAGCACAAGCAGTAAGACATAATCAGAAGCGTAGGCATTCCTAGCGTCGCTTTCTATTGATTTTTCCGCTATATTACTTTTTTTATTTCCCCTTCATATGTTATTATAAAATAAAAAGGTATTTTTTGCAAGTTTCGAACGAGTTATTCTTCGTCCAATGGATTTATTTCTAGGATACTTGCTTTCCTCATTTTATGAATGCATTTTATTTAACTTTTATATTTTATATCTGTTCCCTAAACAAATTCCTCTTCAAAGCAAGTCTTCTTTTATCAGCAAACAAAATAATTCAAATGATAAACTACTGAAAATGTGTTGTCTCGTTGTCTTAAGAGCAAATATTTCCTTAAAAAAATATATCACGGCGGGGTTTTATTTAAAAAAAAAAAGAAAAAAAAAACATGTTTTCCTTCAATTATGAATGAACCTTTATACATATTATGGGTCTTTTATTAACAAATATATATTATGATATATAAATACATACACCATCTATTTGATCGAACTGCAATTTTGTATGATTCCTTTTAAAGTTGTGCGAAGCACTTTATTTTATTTGAAACAGCTTAAAATGTTCGTCAATAAAAGTAATACTTTATTTGATAACAAGTTTTTGTTTTATTTTATATGAAACTATACAAATCTGTTTATCGTTTTTTCTACGACGAAATAAGGTACCGCGAAGAGCAAAGCAAACTTCCAGTTTCATTCGAAGGGACAAGGCAACTTTTTACTTTCTACTCAAATTGAAAATTTTTTCTTGAAGATTTACAATAAACGTATATTATTATTTTTTCTTTTATGAGTATTTCATAGATTAAGGATCTTAAAATATCTTGTGTACGTTCAAATGGAAAAATAATAGAAACTAAAGACATGTACCATATGAAAATAAATTAAACAGTTACCCGTTTTGGCAAAATAAACTTTTCACATGCGTATGGATGTGTAAATTTTGTATGTTCATACTTGGTAATGTAAGCACAAACCAAAATATGGAAAGTAATAAAAAAAATTGAAATAATAAGGATAATATTAACGGAAATATTGGTATTGTTCAGCTTATTTCTTAAAAATAAAGTAATGTTTATCGGAACTATTCAGTTTTTATTCAATTAACCACAAATTTTATGTTTGTACAACTACATATCGCTCCTTTACTTGAAGACTGCTATAACTCAAAAAACGCGATTTTGCAGAAAATGCGTTTAAAGTTTTGAATTGACTACCACCTTAGTGGAAAGAAGGAGGCATATTCTCTTCAAACGCGAAGAGTGTACAAGATATTAATATGAAATTTTTACGCAATATGAAGTATGATAAAACGAATAATTCTACATTAGGCGTGTTTTTTTGGTAAATCTATATAGGCTAAGAAATGTGTGTGCAAAAAACGCTAAGGAATTTTATCATCATTTTTTGGCACCACTTTGTGTAATGACATTTGTTACGCTTCAGCAGCGCCTCCTATAAGTGAAACTTTCACTTTTTCACTTATAGGAGGCGCTGGCTTCAGCTATTAATTTTTTCCTTTTCTTTATTTAGAAAAGTAGATCAAGCAGATTTAAAACAATGGAACAAAATAATATTAGATCTTATTTGTTTAATTTCTACCTTCTGTCGTTAGAAGTAAAGCGCCTCTTCGGCAATTTTTTTCTTATAAATGACGGCTGTGATGCCATTTTTAACATTTCGATAACGTTTTTCGATAACAATTGGAAAAAAATAGTTTGGTAGCACAGTTTTTATCGCGGCTAAGGAATTAAGGCTGGATAGTTATCCAGATTTCGTAATTCTATACAGGATTAGTTGTTAGTGTAATTAACATGGAAAATATTTTCTTAGCCTATATAGATTTACCAAAAAAACACGCCTATTATTAACTCAAAAATCGCGTTTTTTGAGTTATGATAGTCTTCAAGTAAATGGGCGATATATATTCGTAGATATGAAGAACTCCATTGAGTGAACTATACGTTGAACACGGGTCAATTCTTTTCGCCTGCATACGATTGTTCAAGGGACGCAATTGCACATCCACATTTTCCACATTTGTCGTTTTTCAAGAGGTATTGCCTTTCATCGGAGCTCGTCGTGGCTCTATGGTTATTACTTTAGACTGCTAAGCGAGCTAACAGGTTCAAATTCCGACAAAACCGTGTCACATCTTTTCAAATCTCCAAAGGAGATCATAAGTCATGAAACATTTTTTCAATTTGCCGTTCGGAGTCAGAAATAAATGCTGAACTAAATGGTTGCGAGAAGCCTGGCCCCTACGGCCTGTCGCTATTACTTCTTATTTGTACACCGTAACAAAACAACGCTAGACACATATCATACATAAGTACATATGTATGTACATACATTCTTTCTCAATGACTCGACTATATGAAAGTCGCGGATTTAGTGTATTTGAGTGGACCCTCCCTGCTTCTTCATCTTCCACCACCGACCTTATACCAGCAGAAGCTATTCCCATACCGGTAGAGGAGAGATTTCGGATTTGATTCAACCAACTGGTCTACCTGATAGTACGAATTCCATGGCATAAGCCGAGTTGAGGGCATGCGTTTAACGAGTTGCATAAGACAGCTACTTTAACCAACCGTGGTGGCTCAGAACGAAAATGACATACACTGCGTCTCATTCGTTTAAATCCACCTCCATTTTTTTTCGATAAACTTTGTACGATTTCTCTCTAACTTTAGGTAATTTGGAAAAACCTTATTAAGGAATTTATTGAGCGTAATATGAGGATAAAGCTCCAAAAAGAATTTTGAATCCACATACAAAATGGTTAGTTTTATGGCACTTGAATCAATTATGGTCCTAAAATCGACTCTATTTTTTGTCTCACTTGTTTAAATCCATATTTAAAAACAATCTCATAAAAAATGAAAAATAGGATGCAAAAAGTTAAATAATTAACAGTTCAAGACATTTGATCATCAATAACACAATTATACCAAAAGCAAGTTGCCTAAACGAAGAGGAAAAGGCTCAAACTCGAGGCAATAAGGACGATGGTCATGTCAGCTGCTATAGAGAAGAAAAGATTGGACGGAATCACATAGTCGTGAACGACTACCACTGAAACATAGAAACCTATTAAAAAAATTACAAAAGCACGGGTGAATATGGCTACAACACATCTGCTTCAAGAAGCCTCCAATTCAACTCTATAACTTAGCAAAATCAGTGCTTAAACCAGGGTAAAACCCAGGAAAGCAGCTGTTAACCGCATAATTCACCAAGCCCCTTATTCAAAACATCTGAATATTAAGAATAAACCTCCATTGGATTCAAAATTCTTTTTGGAACTTTATCCTCATATTACCCTCAATGAATTCCTTAATAAGGTTTCTCCAAATTACCCAAAGTTGGAGAGAAATCGTACAACGTTAGTCGAAAAAAATGTGGATTTAAACGAATGAGACGGAGTGTACATAAATCTGCGTGTATCACTACGACCGTTACAACCAAAATTTTGCGTTGAAATAACGGGTTTCATGCGCACCATTGCTGACGACGTTCTAAGCGCTTTGATTCATTAGCCCATAATATGTATGAGCCCTCGTCATTTTCGAAACGACCAAACGAGGCAATTGAAAGGTGTTGCAGGAGGAATTATGTTTTATAGTCTTACTAAATGGTTAAACGAACATGCCAGGACTATAAACCGAGAATACAAGCTAGGAAGGATAGAGAAAGAAATATCCTAGTCGTGCTGAGGATTTGGAAAAATAATTTCTGGGGACTGTTAAACAGCGATCGCGAGGAATATACTGCTGTCAAGCAGAGCGAACCATTCACTTAAGCTGAATGGACTGCATAGACAAGACATTTGCGCACCCGACTGTAATAAAGTAAATGGAGAAATATTAAAATGACGTAAAATCAAGTCGCTTGGTTCGACGGATTGCCTAGCGAACTTTCTAAATCGGCTGGGGTTGATTTGGTAGTATGGCTGTTGATTAGAACCTCAGTATCGTTTGCCCACTCCTAAGGAAAGGAGGTCCCTTAAACTGCCCACAAACTATAGAGACATCAGTTTCTTAAATATCGCATATAAAATATTTTCTTCCCTTTCGTGTGCACGTTTAAAACCTTTAGTCAACAACCTGATTGGTTCACTATCGACCAAATCTTCACAAATGGGCAGATCCTGGAAAAATTACAAATTGATGCTCATCAGTATTACCAATTTTTTAGATTTTAATGTCGCGTATGAGAGTGTACACAGAGACGAGTTACATATATGTACAATTTTACAAAGCCATTTTTGATTTTGACCACCCAGCAGAACTTGTGCGTCTTAACAAGTTGACTATGGAGAACACTCGGTGCTTCATTTAGGTCGGTAATGAGTTATCCGACGAGTCTGATGCCAGAAGGGGCTTTAGACAAGGAGATGCGTTGTCATGCAGTTTCTTTAACATCATTCTGAAACGGTTCATAAACAACTCAGAAGCCAACATCTCGTTTATTTATTTTAATTTTTTTTTTATTAAGTTTTATTTAATTTAAATATCTAGCAAGGTTCCACGAGGTTTTTTCGCTGGAATTTCATCACTGATTTTCGTTCTAACTCCAACGTCTGTAAGTTTGCCACCTTTTCTCAGTAATTGTTTTTCTATTATCCTGGCGTTGTTTGCATAGCTGTCGGCGATTTCTCTCTGTGAATATATATAACATTTAGTTTCAAGTATCAACAACAGCTATAATTGTGTACTCACAGCTTCAATTTCGTCTTCTTCTTCGTCGATAGTTGATACAGTCACTGAACTGAATTTACCCATGTTCTTTGTGTGGCGTGTTACCATTACTTTTTGCGATGGGCCAGCTCCGTTTGCATCTGTCAGAACATCCTCTGTCCTCTTTACTGAACGAATTTGTGTTTCGTTTTTACTCTTCACCAAAGCTCTTTTTAAGATGAATGTAACGTTTGAATCAGGCAGGTGGCGATAGTAAACAGGAAGATTGCATGATTTACACTATAAGAAGAGTGTAAAAGTCTTAGTTGTGCAAATATGTTATTAAATGGGCAACGTTTCTAAATCATTCTGCATTTTTAGTTCTGTTTTGTTAGCATAGTTTGGAATTATCATGTCAATCCAATAAATGTATTGGACTGTGGGAACCCCAAGCTATCTGGCTCTGTGGAGAACAGAAAGAGACCGCTGACCATATTCTGTGCGTATGCCCAGGAGCCGCAAGCAAAAGATTACTTCACTTGACGCGAGACTCGGACAACCCAGCGGAAATTCGGAAAAATAAACCTAAGGCTATACTGAAATTTATCAAAAGCCTTAATATAACCTCCGGTTAAACCATATGGATCACCACAATAGACCACGCAGTGCGGAATTAGGGAGAGGACAACCAAGCTCCCTAAACCCGCGACCCTCATAGTGGATAAGCGGGCCATTGCAAGATGATCATGATGATGACAACCAAGAATATTTTTCGACGATACAAACGTCTTGAACTGGGATATCAACAAAGTCAGTAGATTCGCTACTTCGCCAGTCGATACGGTTCTGCTAAGTGTTCACCAGGAGCCAACGTAGCTCACTTAACTCAGTACTCTATGTACTGAACACAATCATATTGCAGATCGATGTACATACTACATTAGTCTATTATACTTTATAAATTACATGTAGCCTGTACTGCTTTTCAATTCCTTTCTCCCGCTGGATGTAAACTGTTTCCCCAATATTGTAAGTTAGTTTGTGTGCCCGCAAATTTCCATCGATCACTCTAGCGCCGTCTGTTTTCCTAAGTGGCAATTTTTCAATTCCACAGTCTGCAAAAGCAGAAAAATAAGAAATGCACAATTATTATTTTATTCCTGTATGAATTTTAAAATACCTACTTACCCAAAATTAGTGACAATTTTCCGCAAATGCAATAATATATATTCAAAGGTTTTTCATCATTGTACTCCTCCTGATCCTTAGAATCTGAGCAGACTATACTACGGGAAACCACTTTTGGCATTTTGCTTTATTTATTTGCTTAAATAAATTAAAAAAGTATGAAAACTTATCTGAACCAATTTTGTTTCAATTAAAGAACAAAACAAATCCACGGAATACACTGTTAAGAAACTATAGATTAAAAGAAACTTCAGACAAATTTTCTATTCTTTCGAAGGACAGGCTTTTGGTCAAAGGTTTCAGTTGCTATGTAAACACACACCTGACGAAAGAATGATCATTCAATTGTAGAATTTTCTTCCACGAGATTGAAAATCACACTGACGATTGACGGTAACCGGCAACCAATTTTTTTTGGCTGAAATACTTGAAAATATACCGTAAGAAATTGAAAATAAATCAAAAACAAAAAAATTACTCCCAGAAAAATAGTAAGTTTTATAAGTATCTATTCTGCCATATGGTACCAAAATACCGAAAGGATTAATACCCCATTCCCACCGAACATGAAGCTGAGTTTTCGGCAAAATGTTTACACAAACTCGTGGAAGCATTCCCACCGAACATGGATTAGGTTTCGTTTGACGTTTCAATCATTTTGGCATAAAATGTACCCCCAAACCAAAGCGATTTAACCGCTGCCGCCGCGCCGGCGATAAATTGGGGGCGACAAAGAAATTCGCAAGTATACTCACACCAAAGCGACAGCATTGTTGCAGTATTTGTTTAAATGTAGTTTTCATCAGACGAAGAAAGACTCGCGACAGGGATAAAGCTACGATCAGACGACTTGCAGGTGTGTGGAAGTATTGCAGGATAATGTGTGATCAGAAAAATAGTGTGATCAGCAAATTTTTGTCCGCAAATATTTGCACAAATGTTATTTGTAGACGACATCCGCAAATTGTGTGATCACCCTTTTGGGACCATTTGCAAAGATTTGCTCACACGCATTTGCGGACTTCTGACATTTGCAGATATTGCTTTGAAGAAACATGTGCTAATTGCGAATTTTTCTGCACATGCTGTGTTATAATGTGGGTATTTTTTCCCCAATTTTTCTAAATTTCCGAGTTGAGTTCTATCATAATCATTATCATCATCATCCTTGCCCGCTTATCCATAAGGGTCACATTTCCCGATTTTCCACCATCGACTCTAAATCATCAGGGGCTATCCTTATACGGGTAGAAATGAGATTATGAACTTCTGCGGTAGTGGGTTGGACTGCTATGCGTGCTGTGTGACTCCAGCCTTAGCCATATCCACCGAAAACTGCCACCATCTCTCGTCGGTGAATAACTCTGAGAGTATAATTTGTTATGAAAAAGCTTCTTAATTCGCCGTTCGGAGTAGCCAATAAATTGTAAGTCCCTTCCATTCGTGCGACAAATGCAAGACGAACCACAAAAATCGTTGCGAGAAGTTAGTCCATAGCTCATTCCGAGCTGTCGCGCCAGCTATTTATTTATTTTTTTCTAATAGGAAAATAGTGTTGTTACATAATCACCCTTATTTCATCTGGCGTTAAACGCCTCATTAAAAATCAATTTTATATAGGCATTAAATTATAGTTCTAGCTGTCAATTCAGTGTGGCAACGCTAGTCATAATCAGGGTGAATTTCACAGGATTTAGCTATAACTTTCAGCGGTTGTTCTAAAAGTCTGCTTGTGTTCAGCCACTTCTAAGTTCATTGTCAAGTACGGAATTGTATGTAATGTCAAAATGTGTTTTAGAGATAGACGTTTCTTATTGTTTGTTTACTTTCGGAAGGATGTTCAGTTTAGAAAAACTTGGAAGCTTTTCAAATAATGCATTTTTAATATATAGAAAAAGTCAAAATGAAGAGAAAATCTACAGCTATGGTGATGTTATCTCACTATGCCTTGAACTAATAGATGTTTTTGTGGAAATTGGCATGAGTAGAACCCGTATAAGCATACAATGTCCTCATTGCCCTGAGCTATGCGTGATTTTATTAAGGTATTAAGCATTTAATTTTTTAAAATCTATATTCTTAAAAGAAATGTTTAGTATATTGAATTGCGAGTGTTCATTCTGTCCGATTGCCCATGATGCTAGAGAAGATGATTCAGTAGATACAGCCAGACAGTACGGATCAGAGTTCTTCATATCAAATATTTGTTATTCAAATAACACGGACTCGCTGAGAACAATAAGGCGGAAAAGTATTTTAAATACAACATTTTATATATACAAAACCCTAAATCACGGAGATAAGTTCCAAGGAGGAAATTTACCAAATGAATGCTATTGTATTAAGACCTCTGGTAGTACCGGCAATGCCAAAATAGTTCGAGTTCCATATCAATGCATTACACCGAATATAGACGGGCTAAGGTTTGTTCATTTTTCATTTTGTTTTTATTTTACGAATATTGGATATTTTATTTCTTATTATGTAGTAATTTATTGAGAATAACATCTGAAGATCTTATTTTTATGTCATCGCCAATAACATTTGATCCGTTTGTTGTGGAATATTTCTTAGCATTGAAGAATGGAAGCGCTCTTCTTATTACAAGTCCAAGTATACGAGCTGTGCCACAAAAACTAGCTGAAGTGTTACAACCTAAGCAGAAACGTGGCGTGTCTGTGCTGCAAATGACGCCGTCTTTATTTCGACTATTTAGCTTGAATAATATTCAGCAGACTATTTTAGGTGAAAATACATCAATAAGGTAAGCAGCATGTAAATATGAACATATGCGTAGCTTTCAATAATTATGTTTATATATCGCTGTACAAAAACTCTACGTCCCAACTTTCGGCGAATAATACGACCAGGAAAAGTATAAAATAAAAAAAGCTTATATACAGTGAAACAAAAAAAAAACTAGTAGTTAATTTCACAACGGTCGCGTTCGTCGATCCAGGCAAAGTGCAGCATACATACATATGTCGCCAATTGAATTTTGAAGTGAAACGTGAACGCATGTGTTACAGAGAATAACTCAGGACGACATATCCTGACAACTTGTTGGAACCGTCTACTCCTATCGTATCGATAAAATTCCTACTTGACACCGATGCCAGGAAACTGGCAAACAATCGCATCTGTCTTCCGTCAAAATAAATTTGCCAAAAGCTGGATTTAAAAAAGACGGAGAGACTTTTACCCACCAACTGGAAACAACTTTCACTGGTGTTGTCACTGGACATAGGGTTAGGGTCTCCTCCAATGATTTCTGTAGAAGCTGTAAAGATGAAGAGGAGGAAACTAAATTCCACCTACTGTGCACTTCCCCTGTCCATTTTTTTTGAGCAATTGGATATATTTTTTTGTGCAATCGCCTTAAGTAGTCGCCGTGGGTCAGTTGTTAGTGCGTTGGACTGCTATGCGAGCGACGTGCCTTCAAGCCCCAGCTATGTCCACCGAACATTTTTCGCGGCACCACCTCTTGTCGGGGAATGAATAGCCTCCGGAAGTATAATTTGTCATGAAAAAGAGCTTCGCAGTTCGGAGTCGGCAATAAATTGTAGGTCCCTTCCATTCGTGCGAAAAATGTAACACGCCTACATGAATGGTTGTGAGAAGCTGGCCTTGGTTCGTCCCGAGCTGTCGTGCCAACTATTTATTATATTTGTTACCTTAAAGTCTACTGATAAGCTGTTAGAATTGCTGCTTCAAAACATTAACTACTCTTTGCAGATCAGTGACTTAATTATTTTGAATAATAGCTTACAAGTAAAAGCCTTGACAGCAACGTTCAGTGTTTTTGACCAGAACAAGAAGAGCGAAAGATGAGTGGTGGGGCTATAACCTATTGCAGGGTTAGATGTAATAAATAAGCATAAATTTAACACATACGTATGTTTTTCAACAACGCCTTTCGGAAAGATCTCGCATATTATGTACATATTTTACGATGATCTTACACTTAACTCGATAAATTTTGTTTTTAATATGTATAAACTTTCTTTTAAAGGATTCTTCTCCTCGGTGGTGAACGTTTCCCATCGGTCGCGGAAATTTCACAGTGGACCGTCAAAAACCATTACAAGACAAGAATATTTAATATTTATGGTATAACCGAAGTATCATGCTGGTGTACATTACATGAGGTAAAAAATTTACAAACTGTTAACCGCATTCCTATTGGGGTCCCGATAGACTCAGAAACACAAATAAGAGTAGTAAACGATGTGAACGAACCTATACATGAAGGATTCGGAGATATTCAAATCGGAAGCGCTTCTCGTAAGTGTTTAATTGACAAAGAAGTGCATACTGAAATTTTTTCCACCGACGTGCTCTTTCGTTCAACGGGAGATATTGGAAAAATTTCTAAAGGGGCGATTTTTTACGAGGGCCGAAAAAATGAAATAATAAAACGTTACGGTAATCGAGTTCACATGGGACAAATAGTGAAGACTATTCTTGAGATAGATGGTATTCTAAACGCTTGTTGTGTTTATGACGATGAAAACATGCGGTTAATTTGTTTTATCCTTAAAAATAAAGATCAGAACAGAAGAAATATTCAACGAGAAATTTTGGCAAAACTTAAAAGTCACGAGAAACCAAATGATATAGAATTTGTGAACCATTTTCCGGTTACGCCACATGGAAAAATTTCAAAGAAAGAAATGTTGCTCTTGTATTACAGTTCTAAGGATACCATGCCTGTTAAAGTTTTTGAAAGATTTTTAGTTAATGTTCTTTGCTTGGACTTGGACTCTTGGAAATCAAGAGAAAGTGGTGTTCCAAAGCACAGGAAAGTTTCGCTGGACCTTTCGTTCCTAGATGCGGGTGGAACTTCCTTTCAAGCACTCACTTTATCAACACAAATCGAAAGCGTCTTACGGCACCCAGAACAGAAACTTCTGGAAATGATGCTAAACGGCACGACAGCAATATCCGCTATATTGGAGTACATCAAGAAATTGAATGTGAATTCCAAGGCTAATACTCCTGAGCGCATTAATAATTCGAATATGAAAAACTTGCTCAAAGTCACCTGGCAATATAATACCGGCAAATGTGTAGACGCTGCTCCCAGATGCTATGAAGATGTTGTATGTGTAGGCTCGCACTCACATCTAATGGTTACTTTAGATTCTAAGTCTGGTAGAGAGATCTCGACTTGCATACTTCCAGATCGAATAGAGTGTCAAGTTACTTTTATAGATCATGGCCTAGTTTTAGTGGGCTGCTATGATGGAAACTTGTACGCAGTAGATTACACATGTGGAAAGGTTAAATGGAAATTAAACTGTGGGGGTATGATTAAGGCAAGGCCCTTACAAAATGGAACTCTGATCGTCATTGGAAGTTACTCTATAAATGGGAATTTACTGTGCCTTGATTTGACCGTAAGAATTTTCCAAAAACTAAACGAAGAACACTAACTAAATTATATTTTTAAATTTAAGAAAAAAAAAGTCGTATGGAGAGTGCAGATTGGATCTAAGGGAATCTTTTCAGCGCCTTTGCAAATTCATGAGACATCCTTGATAGCTTGCACTCTTTCGGGAGAGATTGCGTGCGTGGTCTTTAATACTGGTCGTACTTTATGGGAAATAAAATTTCAGGGTCCAATCTTTTCCACACCAGCAATTTTGTCCGAAAATACAGTAATAGTCGCCGAGGTCAGTGGACTTGTCCACTGTTTAAATGTGAATTCTGGAACTGAGGTAATTTATTCTTCGTCTAAAATTGCAAGATTTGCATGAAAAATTGCAGCCTATTTCTGCATTTATTTATATAAATTATGGAGACGGAATGTTATAAGCAAATGTCATAAAAAATAAACATTAATATATTTTCAGCTCTGGAATTTGCAAACAAATGGGAATATATTTTCCAGTATAATAGTGCATAGCGCTGTAGACTCCCAGTTTATAATTTTTGGGAACCACGATCATAACATTTATTGTTTAAAATCCACGCAACCTGATCAAAAATTTACTATCCACTGGAAAAGTTCATTAAATTCTGCCGCATATTCGACACCCGCAATTTTACATATGACCAACGATGTTCCCGCCGTCCTTGCATGCTCAACAAAGGGTGGGATTTACATTTTGGATTTACTCACTGGCGCAACGGTTTTCACCATGAACTTGGATAATGAAATATTTTCATCACCTTGTGTAATGCAAAGCAGGATCTACATTGGATGCCGCAATAATAACCTTGTGTGTTTAGAACTGGACAAAGAAGAAGAAATAAACAAAAAGTGAAATTGCTCATCTTTATTTCTTAGCCACTTTTGACTTTGAATTCTTCAAAACAGCCGCGGCTAATTCTTTTTTTAGTTTCATTTCTGCTATGTTTTTCTCTCGTTGCGGAATTACTGATGATGATGTTGGTATCTTCACATTTCTTTTGGTAACTCGTGTAACTTTTTTTGGTGTAACTTCACTAACTTCATTTGTGCTGGTGCTGGCTCCGGTTTGCTTTCGCTTTCCTCGTTTGGGTTTTAAGTCCGTCTTAGCTTTAGTTTCTTCTTCGTCGGATTTATAGTCGGTAGACATTTTATTGATTGCATTTTGTACACGCTTACTTACTGGCATGTTCTTAAGGGTACTTGCACTTTTCACTGCGAAATAATTCTTGATAGTGGATTGAGACTTTTTCTCATTCAGTTTCTTTAGGACTGGTCCAAGAATTTCATCTGTTTTCAACCTGGTCCAACCAAAATTTGTCCTTGTGAATTCTCTTATTGATTCGACATCGGGTGAGCCCCAACTAAAGGTTTCTCGGCTATCATCAATTGTAGGCGTTAGGTATGCTTCAACTACCTAAAGGGTGTTTGTGATTAAAAAAAAAAAAAAAACTAGTTTTGACTTCTAAGATAAAATACTTACAGCAGGGCTAGGAAACCCTTCTAATAACTCAATATTTTTCAACTTGTTTCGGAGTCGATGTCGTGTGGAACTTCCAATGGCGACGCTGGTCTTAGCACTTGCCCACCAGTCACGGAAGTTTCGTAAAGTTGCTAAAACTGCTGCTGTTTGTTGGTCTGTAATTGCGTCTTTCGCCTGATTGGTTGAGAACGTGGCAAGTATTTCAAGAGCAGTCACCGCACCTATTCCGTTAACGCCTAAAAAGAATATAATTACAGATGGCAGTGATTTCTAGATATAAGACTTTTATTTACCAGTAGTATAATCACTTCCAACTAATAAGGCTAATTGTATTAGTTTGCTGCGATCCATATTGAAAGAGTTCTCAATCTTATCCGATTTAAACTCCAAAACGTGTTTATTTTGGGCAAAGAAATTTTTATAGACCGTCCGCCCACCAAAAAGCCATATGTCACTGTCATCGGTAATGGTCCCATTGGTAAGTTGCATGGCATCAAGGAATGCACACTGTGCTTCAGCCTCCATTGGAGCAACAATAAATGGCACACCGAATAAACGCAGCAATTGCATGCACTCTGAATTCATCCTTTCACTTATAGTCATTCCCATCCTGTCTTGACGATTTCTCTCCATTTCTAGATCTACCTTTTCTTTGGCTAAGCTAGATGCTAAGTTTTCTAGTTCTTCTTGGGTTTTATTCTCCTTTAAAATATTCGCTGCTGTTTCCAGTGAATCGAGTTCTTCCGGTTCTGCTTTTATGGGTTTCAATTCGCTGTCATCCTCATTTGACTTTTCAAATAACATCTTAGCAGCTTTATTTGTCTTTTTCAGTGGTGAACTTTCATCGTCAGTTGCGTTGCGTTTACCTTGACTCTTGCCACCGCTCGACTTAGGTGTTCTTTTAACGAAAAACGGCGATTTTACCTTCGGAACATCTTCACAAGTTTCTAAGGGTTTTTCTGGTGTCCTCTTGATAACATATTTCGTTTCAAAGAACTCCGATATAGACTTTTTTTTTGATGGTGTCCGATAGGATGGTGGTTCCGATTCGTCGAAGATTTCAATAATTTCACTAGACTTAGCATTTATCTCTGAATTTAAAGGTATGTCCTCAGGGTTGCCAGAATTTTTTAGATTTTCAAAATCTTTACTTGCCTCTTTGTTTGACATGCCGACAGGTTGTTTTTGAACTTCAGGTGGCCATTCTGTAGCACTGCTTAAAGATTGCTCCAAGTCCTTGCTTTCACTCTCGTAGGTTTGACTTAGACGTACATTATCATCGTCAGAGATATCAATAACAGATGTATCAATTTCAATATCAGTTAAACTTATTTTAGTAATTTCAGAGGCTTGTTTTTTTAAATCCTGAAGAATGTTCGTTATGTTTGACGACGAAGGTCTAGGTTCAATATTGTTTTCTGTGGTTGTTGAGAATACATCCGCGAATAGATCATCATCTTGAGCGGTAGCTTTAGATGTATCTATAACTATTTCTAAATTGCTATTAGAATGTGCATTTGGCTTGCCAATGTTCGAAATTGTTTCTGTTACGGAAGTATTAACTTCTAATTCCGAATCGCTACTAGAATCTGACATTACTCCAACTGCATCATCCTCTTCAATTTTTTCTAGTTCTTTTTGTATTTGCGAACTTTTATCACAGTTTTGTTTGTTTATTGCAGCTGCTTTGACTGAACTTAGATCAGTATTTTCTAGTACACGAAATCCCTGATCTTTTTCTTCTACTGTAGGTGCAATTTCGGGTATTTCTTCTGTTTCCACTTTCTTTTCGTCGTCAGGAGGTTGTACAGTAACTTCTGCCTTTTCTTGTCCATCGGTTAACCTAGTTTTAAGTAGAAAGTAGTAATTTACATATAATACAAGTGTAAAGGCAAAAAAGGGTAAAATTAAGATATTTTGGGTTGAATCCTTTCTTCCGATGCGCATCGAGGCACTTGAAACGACCAAAGATGTCATCATCCGTACATGCTTCAGCACCATAATAGGACTGAGATGATCAAGATTTTGAACAGTTTCCTTAGTCGTTCAAGAGAGGGCCTTACTGTTCAATTTCCTTCTCAGCCCAAAGCAAGTTACTTTTAATTTGACATCTGATGAGATGTTATCAAAAGAAAGCTGTGCGGGCCACACGATTTTTGAATTATATTGCACAAACACAAGTAGCTTGTTACCTATTGAGCCTGATTCGCGCAGACTCCTATTTATTTCGCTGCTGTCAAAGTTCGGAACTATATATGTACAATGCCATCATTATTTTAAGATGTAGGTCGCAGCTTTTTCGAGCGGACTTTCAAGAGTCGCTATTAGGATAACTATGTTAATTATTTTCTTATAAGAACTAGTTTTTCTTAAGGTATCTAAGCCAATTGGTAACGAAAACTACAAAATTTATTCATTGTAGATCTCACCAATTCAATGAATTGGGCAGAGGTTTGTGGTTTAGACAATATGTACATACATACATAACTTACCCAAAAGTAAAGTTTAATTCATCATCATCAGAAAAAGCTTGTGTATGTTCTAGCAAACCCTGTACATCCTCATCATTCATACCAGCATGTTCAATCATATAAGCTCTGGCAAGTCCAACAGCAGTATTTTGCAAGTGTTTTCGCTGCTCTTTGCTGAGTTTAAATCTTTCTGTGTATTCATAGTCACTATCGTTGTACACCGTAGACTGATCCAACGACATTTGTATTGCCTTTTGCAAGTCATCATCATTTTCCTCATCTATATCAT
Organism: Matsumyia berberina; assembly: GCA_917880715.2. Taxonomy (NCBI): domain Eukaryota; kingdom Metazoa; phylum Arthropoda; class Insecta; order Diptera; family Syrphidae; genus Matsumyia; species Matsumyia berberina. The sequence goes on from OU862870.1 coordinate 96,975,202, forward strand.
CCACATCAGACATTTCCTCTTTCTTCAACGCACTAGTTTTTGTTAAAGCAGATGCAGATGTCTCGGGCTTTTCTTCGACTTTCTCCGATTCAGCGACAACAGTTGCTAGTGTTTTCTTAAGGTCTCGTACAAGTAGAAAGCGAGTATTTGCATCGGAAGAAATGTGTTTTGTGTTGGGTAAGTTAGATGGTTCAATAATCCCTTCTTCGCTAAAAATATTTTCTAGTTCACTCATGGTAAATGTTCGAACGCCATCCATTTCTTTTTCAGCTTCCTCTAGACTTTCTTGTACCTGCCGTCTTTTTAACAGTCTTTTCATTTGAAATAGGCTGAAGTCGTTGCTCTTTGAAGGTAATTCATGCAATTTTCCCCATGATGACTGTTTTCTGGTTTCTTTGATATCAATAAGAATCTCGTGTCTTATATCTGCAGGAAGATTGCGAAAATATTTACTTTTGACATCAATGGCTTGTAGATTCTGATTATAATACTGTCGTGGTTTTGATTCATCGAATGAGCTATCTGTATCTGAACTGCACGTGGTTTCTGCAGTGGAATTGAGGTCACTCTCTTCATCAGTTTCTTTGATTGGGGGTAAATTCGGAAGTTTGAACACATCATCTATATCTGGACGCTTTTGCACTGTTTTATTTTTTAATGACGAAGACTTCAGTAACTCTGCCGCTGCTTTAGGGCCCAGGGCCTGTTGGACAACTTTTTCTTTGGCTAATGATTGCAGCAACAATGTTTGGATTCTATCTGCTTCGTTTATTAATTGGTTTCGTTTAAGATTCCTTTTCGCCTTTTAATTATATTAAAAATTAGTAAAATAAATATGCATGTTTGGGTTAATTAAAGGATTGCTTACAATTGTCGCTCTTTTCAACACGGGAACTTTTCCATCAAACACAAAGACCGGCTTTATGCGATAGTACATCAATTTGCATAAACGATGAAATAAACCCAGCAGGTGAGAGTTTGCCAATGCAGACCCCCTGTTGTCCTGGAATCCTTTTACGACTTGGTGCAGCCATATAGAAATATCTGGTCGGAAAAAAAATTGTATTACACAAAAATCTGTAACCGTCTTTGAATTATGTTTACTTACCTACAGCAAGAATTTTGCTCTCTAACATTTCCACAGGTACTGGCTGCCCAGATGGTTCAATTAGCTTCCAAAGACCTGTAACTCCCATTCTTTAAGTTGGTATTTTGTTTATTTTTAATATTCAATTAATTTCATATAATTGTTGATAAGTGTGGAATAATTTACAATTGACTGTTCAAAGGCAATTTTTGTGCTTTTGACGTTTGCAAAATTATAAAACGTGAAAGTGCTTCCAAGTTTATTTGTCAAAAACAGCAATGCCAAATCAAAATATATATTCGATTTCGATTATGGTATAACAATAAATAATTAAAAAAATTTCTTTCTTCAACATAAGCTTAACTTTTTTGTTATTTGAATTTCACATTGTTAATTACTTACTACCGCGTAAATTGTTGTTGTTTTTCCTTACTCGTCTTCGCAGACAAGAGTTACCAGCAAGTAAAAGCAATATGGCGCTACAACAGTGTAAACAAACAGGTGTCGCAAGGATAGAGGGACGGAAGTTGAATATCTCTTCAGCTGTGAATTAATAACGTAACACCGCGTCTCCACGAGCAATATTTCATAGATTACCATTTGTCACTTTTCATAGAACGAAAGAAAGATAGAATGATATAAAATTTAGGTTGGGCATTTCATAGATTACTATTTCAGTCGTGCAAATGCCACAGAGCAAAGCATTTCAATATTTTCTCGCATTAGCGCCATAAAAGGAACTGAAAGAATTGCACAAACAAATGCAGAAAAGAAAACATATGTTTTGCGTGGACCGATTTCTACAATCAAAAGGAATTACACAATTTGGAAGAATATATATTGAAAAAAACTCAAATGTCAAACGTAAAATGACAGCCCATAGAATACTATCCATAGAATGATATGAGCCAAGCAATAAATAGAATGCAATTTTTCATAGAATACTATTTGTGGTCTCCACGAGCAATATTTCATAGAATGCCATCGAGCATTCTACACCTCTACACCGGGTAATGAATAATTTATGTATAATACAATTAACAATTTTTGACTACTACTACTTTAAATTCATTTTCTTTGCATATGGACGTAAAATGGGACATTACACATATACATATTATGTGAATGTCAGGCAATTGCCAGGACTCGCATGAAACTTCTTGGCAACTATTTCTATAGTAATCTAGAGGAGCTAGGCTATATCAGCTACAGGAACAAGGTAAATGAAATCAAGTGCTTTCAGGAAATGGTTTAGGATCTGTCTTTTGGTTTCACAGGGATCCCGATGGGCCACTATGGTGCCTAGTGTCTTATGAAAGCGCTGGGGGCATAACCCTACTCTACCTAACCTAATCTAACCTTGCATAAGGACGTACTGGTTAATTAAATCTTTAGGTTATGGCCTTTTGGTGGAGGACGACCAGCCAGCTCACACTCGCATGATGAAGATATACCTGAAAAGCTCTCAGAAACTACCACGAAAAGAACACATATACAGAATTTCTTAAGCAAAGAAATTAGAATACACACATTCTAATGGGTGTAAATGCTGCATGAATGCCACCCCTGCATCACACCTCTATTTCTAGTTTCCTGCAAGTCACTTGCACAGTATCACCGTACTTCGACGTCCGATGTTTGTTTACTATTGTCTATTTGTATCTTGTTGTGATTTTCTATGTGGAGAGGGAGGAAAAGCTAAACTGGTACATAGGAGCATCATAATTTTTTGTATTTTTTAATTTTAATTTGGAAACAATTCCGTGGCAAACCAATTTTCCCATAACAAATCAGCTGTCAACTGCCGAATGATAGCAGGCTATGCAATCCATGTTAAAGAAAATCCTGCACAGTGTTTCGCGTGCAGATATGCACGCAGTGCTGCATGCAGGATTCTGCACATGTGTTTTCAGCATTACAGATAAAGTATTTTTAATGAGATCCACTTGTTTGCTTAATTGGTTGGTTGGTTTAGTGGGTGTCCTAAAGACTTACTTAGACCTCAAGCGAGTCCACTGCACCCATAAAATGTATGTTCATGGGAGTCAAACCAAGAGATAGGGTTGGCTAATCCGAAAACCACACAGAAAGGGATAGAAACTACCAAGAGTACGCAATATTCTGGTGGCCAGTGTGGGACACTCACGTAGCAGGTGTCAGTCGGATTTTATCTCCTCTTCGTCCCTGCAGCTTCTGCAATAGTCATTGTAGGGCAATACAACACGCTCCGCATGGATTCCTATTCCCCAGTGTCCTGTGAGGACACCGGAGACGATTCGTATTTCCCTTCGACTAAGTTTTACGAGACTTTTGAAATTCTTCTTATCGAAGGCTGGCCATAGTGATCTGGCTATTGCACATGTGTCCATGTGACATCATCGCGTATTAGCCCTGATCATGGTTTCCTCATCTATATCCCCGTAAAGTGTGTTCGCGATCGAAGGGGTATATGCAGGATCTAGTTCTGCACCCTCTCATTACCTGATATATCCTTGTCTCGCTGCATCCATTTCGAATTTTGAAGGATTGGTTCACCTGGATTCACAGGAGAAACCGGCACCAGTACCAGCGTTTATTTTTGATCCATCGGTGTAGAAGGCTAGCCCTTCTTCAGTGCATACTGCACCATCATCCCCAGAGGAAGGTAGTGTTGCAAAGGTACACATCAGTCATACGCAAGATATGTTTATAAAACTGCGCTATGTTGGAGAAGAAGCGGTGTCGGACAAATAGAGTGCTGCAATGTTACTAAGCAGTTTACCGGGGAGTTATAACGCGTTAAAAATATGTTGCATTAGAAACGCGCAGAGAACAATTTGTTACATTCGGATTGGTGCAACAAAAGTGCCTGTCTACATTTTCATGGGAATTAAAGTCGTGTCGCGCGTTGATTGCACCAATGTTCCTTTTTCATTGCGTTCCGGTTTTTTCAGGAATCTTCATTTGGTCGGGCAGTGCTGCGTAGATAATGTACGTTTGTACATTTTGCATTCTGAATTACAGCGTTCCTCGTCTTCCAAATTTTTTTTATTTCAATGAAGCCTTTTCCGTATGTAGCCACGGCGTTCACGGTTACGACTTTCATTCCCATGAAAATGTAGGCAATGCCTACAACCTTCCGCCTCGTTCTTAGGAGGACTTGTCTAGTTCTTCCCAAAAGCATATCCTGCAAGTTTATCTTGGCTTCCTCCTTGCCTGCAAAGTGATTTGGAACTCGATATATTTGTGATCTGACGGACACTTCCGGCAGAACTCTCCAGTTGGAAACAGTGCTGCCACTAAGAAAAAATCCCGTAGCAAATTTGAGTAGCAAAACTAAATTTGCGTAGCAAAAACAAAGCCATTGAAATTCCAGTGGAACTCCAGTCCAAATCCACTTTCAAACGCATCCGAAGAAATATATACTGCTTTTGTGGGGAAGGTAGAACGGTAACATAAGTTTGAGTCATGGAAGTAAATTGTTTGAAATTATGTTCGTTTAATTTTATTTTTAATTTGTAATTGTGATTGTGAGAGGTCTAAAAATTACGACATTCTTGTTTAAAGTTCGTGATTCAAAAAAGCGTACCAAAATTGAGATATTAGGCAAATTTGAATTTTTTGGAAATCGCGTAGCAAAGCGGCAGCGCTGGTTGGGAACCAACATTGTTAATGACCATGCCAGACGATATTATGAAATCTAGGAGATGGTTTCCTCGTACATTACATTTGCTGCTGCCCCAGACTGTATTCTGAGCATTGCCATTGCAAGAAATAAGTAGCCCCATTTGCCGAGAGTCACAATTCTCTATGAGTTCGCCGACAGTCTTCGGTGGCAGATGGAAAGTAAGCTGATGCAACGACGACAGTTTTCCATTCTTCATTCGTTTCGTAGCTTATAGTGGCAGCAACCAAATCCTGGTCACAGAATTGTCCAAGCTTGGTCACAGAGAGAAATTGACAATTGAACTAGTAGCTCTCGGTCTTTCAGATCGCTCGTCACAGAGCACCCCGAACACATCCGAAAACACAGATGTCCTTATTTACATACCCATAGTTCCTATATAACTGCTATGTGGAGTTTTGTATGCACTATGGAAAGTCTACTACTTAGAAGAGCTGTCGCAGCCTTGAAATGATGCAAATTGAAAATCATTGATATACACTGGGGTTTCCATCCGTTTTCTGCACTCATTTGGAAATAAAGCGGAAATTAACCCTTCTAAGGTGCAAGAAGGCACGGACGTCATACACAGATTTTATGACATCGACAGGACTCTTGTGGGTAAAAGGGCGAGCAATAGTCGCACACAGGCCAGCTTCATCTAGATTTTGGGCGCAGATAACTCCAGCCATCTTTCCTGTATTATCGCCTTAAAAGGCAAAGCTAAAGAGTGTGTTGGTTGAGCCTCCAAAATCCAAAAGGCTCCATTTTTTTGTTATTTTCTCAGTAGAAGTTCAACCCGCAAACAGTAATCATCTCCGAAATGCCGTGCCGTTTCCAAAATAGGTCTCGTCTTTGCTGTTTTTTTTTCTTAGTTTTAATTATAAGTATATTCCGCAACCAGAAAAATAGTACCTACATGAGTGAGCAGTGCACTGTGAAAACGCAACGCGAGTGGACAATCAGTTGTGGTGGAATCATCGTCTGTAGTTTGCGTAGTTGAGGGGATTTCCTTGTGCCAAGCGATGCTGAAATTCTATGTATCAGGCATGCACTCTTTTGACATAAATATCTCCATTCACGTTAGTATAAACTAAAAATAATTTTAAAATCAGTTTTATCTTTACTTGTTTTGTGTTTATACTAAAATCTATTACATTTGTTGTTAATAAAACCTAGGAAAACCCCTGAGTAAAAAAAATAAAGTACAGCTAGGTTTGTTTCGTAGGATGTTGGTATTTAGCTTCTTGACTTAGTTTGTAATACTCCACTTGCATGGTACTCCTGCATTTGTCTATTAGTTCGTCGATGTTTTCTGCTGTCATTCGCTCTGTTGAAATCTCGGGCAAGATGTGAATTATGGCACGTCCCGGTCTGAAGATTTTTTTCTCATTATTTAAGAACCAGTATTTCGATATAACCACTGGTTGAATAGGACATTTGCTTTGTAATGCTATATGAAAAGATCCTTTCTTAAAGGGCAGTAGCGATTCGCCAGCGTTTCTTGTGCCCTCAGGGAATAGTAAGAGCTTGCAGTTTCTTTCGTTGATAGCCTTCGATTCTTTAATAAGAGAATTAATGCAATCGTTCTTTTTGGACCTATTAATAAATAAAGTGCCCCACAGCCAGGCACCTACTCCGAAGAAAGGTAGGTAGAGAATTTCCCTTTTAGAAACTACAGTTGCTCTACCAATAACAGGCCAGAGATATGCTAAAACTGTTGAGAAAAAGAAAAAAAACTGAGTTAGTTATCATGTTTGTCTATTCTAGATATTTGTTAGTAATTTACCTAGGAGATCTAAAGCACTTTGATGATTCATAATTATAACGCTACCGTGTTCCACTCGTACATTTTCAAGGCCACGAACTTCCATTGCTACACCTAATGCTCTGCATAAGTACACACACGCTTTCGCTGGTACTCTATATGGAGAATCACACCATGAATTAAAGTTGGCTTCATTTGAAAATTTTGTCAAAATTCTTACAAAGCATTCCTGTAGTCCTTGGGGCGGAGTATCATAAAAGGCAATGATATTAGAACAATAGCACCGCATCCTACTAAGTACATTGCCATTTTGACTTGATATGGTGCTTTCGAGGAAAGGCTTAACAGAACCGCAACAAAACATGCTACGCCAATCATTTCGCATATGCAAGCCATTTTCCTGAAAGTAGTCAGAAGTAAAATGTAAATTACACTTCTTGCGTTATAAATACCAATTATGATTTTAATATACTAGATTCTATGACTTAAGTTAATTAAAACCAAATTTCTTTTGTCACGCTCTATTAGAAACTGTCACATTTCGTGTGAAAAAAAAACAGTCTTTTGTAATAACTTATGAAAGAATAATACTTATTACATATTTCAAGGTTTGTGAAACCCGCCCCACCACAAACGAACTGAACTCAGCCAGCAACACGACAAGGCTAACGGTATTGCTGTCCTGGAAGTTGCACATCAGTTGCTTAGAAGAGCGAGCAATAGTAGAAAAATCAATTTATTTTAAAGCCGTGTGAAAGGGCAAGCTTTCCTTAATAAGTAAGGATACAAATTTTACTGTTTGTTTTTAAATTAAACAAATCTGGCATGTGGATGTTATACCCGTCCAGACGCAGCAGAATGTATAGTTGAGAGTAATAGACCCAAGAATCGGTATGATTTTTGTGCATTGAAGTGAACAGGACGACATAAAAATGAATCTGTAGGTGATTTGGCAGACATTCCATGAAAACAAAGTTGAAATGTCTTGATGAGCCAGGTCAAATAAATTTGAATTTCATGGAGAGAGGACTAGCACATGCTGAAGACAAATCTGCGTGTGCTGGGGAGAAAACGCAATTCAAATCTGGCACTGAAGTTAACGAACTCTGCATTAGAAAAGTTGGTGTAGAGCCAGATGTAGGACATTAACATTGTCCTAGGTGATTTTAACGCAAAGCTAGGAAAAGAGGGCATCTTTGGCAGTACGGTCGGAAAGTGCAGCCTACACGACACAATCCATATCTCGATATTCACAAAGGAACATGGAGATCTCCTGATTAATTAACCGTCAATCAAATTGACCACATTGCGATCGACGCAAGGCACTCCTCCAGTATTAGTGCCTGTCCACATTGGTGCAGGAATGACAGACTGTCAGAGAGAGAAAGGATGATTTTCATTGAGTGGGAAGGAGAAATGTTGATTGCAGCTGAAAATCCACCGAAAATCCATTCCCAACATAAATTTCGGTGTGAGTATGAATGTTCATATGTCATTGCGTTTCGTTTTTGACAGAAATCTTCATTTGGTGGCTGTGCGTCGAGCAGTGCGCAACTCCAGTAGCTACCTGCGTGCAGAAATTGTGTGTGTAGCCACGGCGTTCATGGGAACCATTTTCATTCCTGCACCAATGTGGACAGACACTTATGGATGTCCGAACGTTCCGAGGAGCCAACATTGACTCGAACTACTACCTTGTTGTAGTCAATCAAGGTACGGCTGCAGATATCCCGAACACCGCCAAGACGAGGAAATACTGTGAGGAAGTTCGACGTCGGACGGCTGCAATCGCAAGGGATAACCAGATAATTTTCCGATCGAGTCTCTCTCAATCTCTCAAGAAGTCTTATGCCGCCAGCATCAAGTATTGAAGACCAGTTGCAACATTGCCAAAAAGCCATCAGAGATATGCCGCCTCTGACGTTCTGGGTTTTACTCGACCACTGTAACGAAACCCCTGGTTTGAAGACTAGTGCCAGCAAGCACATGCAGCGAAACAAGAGGCATACAAAGCGGCGCTGCATAGAAAGACCAAAGCTGCTCACGAGCTCTACGGGTAGAAGAGGAGAGACGAACACAAGCTTTTCAGGAGGAAAAAGAAAGAGCATAAGAAGCGCGTGATCGAGGAAATAGACAGATGTCACTGTAGGAATGAGGTTCGGAAGTTTAAAAAAAAAAATAAATAGCTGGCGCGACAGCTCGGAATGAGCCAAGGCCTAGCTTCTCGCAACCATTCATGTTGTGCGTGTTGTATTGTTTGCACGAATGGAAGGGACCTACAATTTATTGCCGACTCCGAACGGCGAGGTGAGAAGCTCTTTCATGACAAATTATACTCCCGGAGGCTTGTCATTCCCCGACGAGAGGTGGTACCGCGAAAAATGTTTGGTGTTTTCCTGGCTGGGGCTTGAACCCACGCCGCTCGGTCAGCAGTCCAAAGCACTAACCAGAGCCACGGCGCCCACGGAAGTTAGTAGTTAGTTCGGAAGTTTTATCAAAGGGTAAAAAGCAAATACCAACGCTACAGAGCCAAAACCGAAGCCTGCAAGGATGAACCAGGGAACATCGTAGTAGAATCGCAGTCGATGCTGAGAATATGGAAGAACTACTATTGCAGACTGTTTAACGTCGACGACGAATCAAATCCCGCTGTCAGGTAGAATGAACTATTTAACCTGGATGACGAAGACCAACAATTCCGGCCCCCGACCTCGACGAGGCTTAAGCTTAAGTCCAACTAAACTGGTAGAGCTGACGGCCTAGCTGCCGAGCTGTTCAAAGCGGCAGGCGATGACTTGGTAAGGAGTATACACCAACTCATCTGTAAAATATGGTCGGAGGAAAGTATGCCCGATTGTCCGATCCAAAAAAAAAAGGAGACCCTTTGAACTGCGCCAACTATAAAGGCATCAGACTTCTTAACATCGCCTATAAGACCTTATCTGCCGTGTTGCTAAACGCCTAAAGCCGTTTGTCAACAACCTGATCGGTCGGTATCAGTGTGGCCAGGAAAGTCTACCATCGATCCAGGAACTTCAAATCGATACCCACAACCTTTTTGTCGATTTTAAGGCCGCGTATGACAGCATCTATAGAGACGAGCTATGCAGAGCCATGTCTAGCTTTGGCATCCCTGCCAAACTCGTTCGTCTGTGCAGGATGGCGATGGAGAATGCACGCTGCTCCATCAAGGTCGGTCAAGACCTCACCGCGCCAACACCAGAGGCACAATCTTTCAAAAGTTCGTCCAATTACTCGCATACGCCGACGATATTGACATAATCGGAAGAACGCATCGTGATGTCACTGGCGCGTTTGTGAGTATGGAGACGGAGGCGGCGAAGATGGCTTTAGCGGTCAATAAGGGCAAGACGAAGTATATGCTGTTACCAAGAAAGGACACCCAACACCGACGTCTCGGACAGAACGTCACAGTAGACAGATATAACTTCGAGGTAGTTAAGGAATTTAGACAACGACACCAGCGCTAAGATTAAACGAAGAATAACTCTTGTTAATCGCTGTTTCTTTGGGCTAAGAAGGCAATTGAGTAGCAAAGCCCTCCCTCGAAAAACTAAGGTGACCCTTTATAAGACCTTAATCGTCCCAGTCATGCTCTACGGCGTAGAGGCATGGACTCTTTCTAAAGCGGATGAGGTTGCTCTTGGCTGTTTCGAGAGGAATATTCTTTGGGTGATTTTTGACCCCGTCTGCATAGACGGGGAGTGGAGGAGGAGATACAACGATGAACTGTACAGCTATACAGCAACATCGACTTAGTCAAAACAGTGAAGGCCCAATGACTGAGGTGGCTGGGTCATGTAGAGCGAAAAGACACCAATACTCTGGCCCGGAAATTCTTCGAGGGACGGCGCAGTAGAGGAACACCGCGACTCAGGTGGCGCATGCAAGTAGAAGGCGACCTTAACCAACTTGGCGTTTATTGCCGACTCCGAACGGCAAACTGAGAAGCTGTTTAATGACAGATTATACTCCTGGAGGCTTGTCATTCCCCGACGAGAGGTGGTGCCTCGAAAAATGTTCGGTGGGCATAGCTGGGGTCTGAACCTACGCCGCTCACTCAGCAGTCCAACGCACTTACCACTGAGCCGCGGCGACCAGAAGAAGCTTGTGCCTAATACGTAAGATACACTTAAAAAATCGAATACACACATGTCAAATCGAGAGCCCAAATTCCAAATTTCCGTAACGATATTTTCTTAACAAAAATTAAAATTTCAAATAAAGACCACTACATTAAAACAGCAATAACTACGTATAAACGTAGTACAAAGTAGCACAGGATTTTTACAGAGATCATTACACAAAGAACACACAATGGAATAAAAAAAGGAATTCAAATGAGACAACCCTGGAAGACAACTTTGCTTAAGTGCGTTTTGAGTACATAAAACACCATCAGATAAAACCTCTCTTCAGCACATTATATCTTTGGTTTCGCATCGGTTATAGAAAAACTAAATACGACACATTGAGGACATAATTGAAGGTATTAATTCCAAGTTACTCTTTTTTCTATAATCAATTAAAATAAACAAAGTAAAAAAAAATTTACAGACCGACACATCAATTAATTACCGCCAGCTTACATTCAATAATTAGCACTTGTTTACGGGACTGCTGAAAAAATATGCAAGAGATTAATGGCTTTTGCTTTTGGTTTTATAGTGCACTGTTATGTGCACTTTAAGCTTATGACATTTTTCTTTCAATTTCGACCTCGACAGATAAATGAAAAAAATATGTTCGAAGTGCAGCAAGAAATGGTAGAATATCTATCGGTGGATATGGAGATGGACATTGTACAGGTTAGCTCATATCCTGCAGAGTTCCTTAATCCTCTAGAACTATCAGAGGCACCGTCCCACAAGCTAAGGTCAAAAGTCGGCAGTCATGTTAACGCGTAACCTCGATGCACAGAGATTGTGCAATGGCCCACTGTTACAATTACAAGTTACACACCTTTAGCGAAACAATGTGCGAGCTGCAATTATGACGGGAATAGCGTGCATTTTATGCATTCAGAATCACGGCTTGTAGTTCAAAAGCTTGTAGTTTTGTTTGCAAATATCATTTGCCATGTCATTTAACAACGCTCAAGGACAGACTATTAAAGTGACAGGCATTGTCACGTTACCGTCTTAGCAAAAGAAGGAAATAAAAAATGTATCCAATTTATCTGCATAAATAGACTTCCAATCAGTTTGCTCCTTTTTTATTTTCCACAATAAGCAGCAAAACATTGACGTCCATCAATTTAAAAAAAATGTACAATAATTATTGAAATTCCACACGAACGAAGTTACGAGTAACAGCTAGTATGTGAAAGATTTGATTTAGAACATGGTTTAAAAGTAAATGTTAAGAGAAATGAAAGAACTCACTGAAGTGAATATGCTAATAAATATGTGAAATGCAATATAAGCTTGATTCCGTAATTCCGAATTCAAGGTGAAATATAAACCATAGCGACGCTGTTATGCACACTAAGTATGTAGGTTACAATTACAGGAAGTTTACATCAACTAATGACACACATACAATCTACAAAGCTATTGATATTTATACTTATGAATTAAATAAAATAAATAAAAAAAAAAAAAAAAAACCAGTTAGTTACATACATACGAGTAGTTGGCGAACTGATTACAATGTTGTATGCCTGTTTGGGGAGGTCGCAGTGGCTCAGTGGTTAGTGCGTTGGACTGCTAACCGAGCGGCGTGGGTTCAATCCCCAGCCATATCCACCGAATATTTTTTCGCGGCACCACTTCTCGTAGGGGAATGACAAGCCTCCGGGAGTATAATCTGGCATCGAAGAGCTTCTCAGTTCGCCGTTCGGAGTCGGCAATAAATTGTAGGTCCCTTTCATTCGTGCAAATAATATAACACGCGCTACATACATAAATGGTTGCGAGAAGCTAAGGCCTTGGCTCATCCCGAGCTGTCGCGCCAGCTATTTGCTTGTTTGTTATGGCTGTTTGGGGAAAATTGATGAGGTTTTGCGATTATCCGTGCCTGGGTCATGTACTGAGTTTTTGCAAATAAAAACCCATATTCGAGTTTCAAGAAGCCACGAGCGAGAAGAAGAAAGCCTTCAAGGTGTAGATATTGGAGGACTCAGCTTCGCGAAACCTGTACATGGAGGCGCGAAGAACTTTCAAACTGGCTGTTAAAGCAGCTAAGGATCAGTCTTGAAAGGAGTTCGGCGAGAAAATGAACTGTGATCACAGATCTGCAAACAACGTGTACTGGCAGACAATCCACCGTCTCAGAGGAAGAAAGTTTAATATCATCAAAGGAGTCAAATCCAAATATGGGCAGATGAAACGAGCACTCTTCGGAGCTGCTCACGGCCGAACGGAGCATTGACAATGACAGACCTATGGTTTTGAGTAGGGCGGAGAATGGTCCCACCGTAGAGGAAGTGACTTTTGGCGATTAAAACGCTGAAAGTCGGTAAATCTGCTGGTGTGGATGAAATCCGGCCTGAAATGCTCAAGGCTTTGGGTGAAGAGGGAGTGAAATGGCCCTCTCGTGTCATTAATGTGGCCTGGAAATGCGTTCCAGAGCTGTGGTCGAGTCCAGGTTAGGCGACGAGCAGTGCGGCTATCGTCCAGGCTATTCACTCTCAGAATGGTACTTGAGAAGGCCTGGGAGTATGCCAAACCTATGTACAGTTGTTTTGTGGATTTGGAAAAAGCATATGATCGGGGCCCTTGAAGTAAACTCTGGAGTGCACTGCAGGAGTATAGGATTGACGACCCTCTTTTGAGGGCCATTAAATACACAAACTGTAAGAGCTATATTCTGTTGAACGGCGTTAAATCGATACCTTTCGCTACAGGCTACAAGATCTCGTTGAGCATCAACAATTTAGGAATTATTTCGCCGAAGAGGCCTAAAAGATCAGCAGCGGAGTTTGATCGAATATTCGAAAAACGTCCTGGTAAAAGCAAAACACCACTGCGTTTAACTATCCGCAGAGATCCGGAAAAGTATCAAAGAGTGTATTTCACTCAACAGTAGCGAAAGTCTAACTCCCTGTGCTGCATGAAGAGGAAGCAAGAACAACGTATTGTAGTATCACACTGGTAGGTCAGAAATCATGGCTTGAAAAGTTGATGAAACAGATAATAGGCGTGATTTTTTTTAAACCTAGCCAGTCAGTAGTTTGCTAGCAAATTCAAATTTTATACGTAAAACAAATACAACAACCAGCTGGCTACAACTCTTGATTTTATTTCCAGTCAAAAACAACTGGCTAGGAATTTTACTATATCCCATGGCCAGGGGCGCCGAAAGCGATGTTTCTCATTTATAGCGTTGCTATCACTGCCAAATTGTTCTGTTCTCTGATGATTTCATACCTCTTTTTGTAAATTATCCATGGAATAAATTCTCTAAATTACGGTTTTCACAACAAATTAAAAAGAAACAATTTAGATTAATGCCGAATATTTTGACAGTTTGACAGCCGATGTCATAGGAACGAAATCACACGTACCAACTTGACGGTACAAGAAATCGACTGGGTTTGGCTGGCTGGGAATCGTCTAAATGAACGACTGGCTAGCTAGGTTTCAAAAAACACGCCTATTGACATCAGGAGATTGGAGATTGAAAAAATAACCGTGAATTAATAAGCAATGGCAAAGCCTCATAAACTTTAGTCCGGACACCACCATCGGATGCCGGTAAAACCGAACATTATCTGAGTTTCAAACCACTATAACAGGGAATTTTTTCCTATCGTCTCGCCTTTTCCGATTTACGTCGTGCAACTATAGTGCATTTAGGAATTGTGTCTTAGGCGTTAATCAATATTTGAAAACTGCTAGTTAACGATACCTTATGGTTGATTCTCCAGTCTCTACTGGCATATCACTCATGTGGATATGTTTATAGAAACAAATTACTCAGCCAATTATTATTAATTGATTTGGTTAAAAACCAATTGAACGTTAAATATGTATATATAAATATTTCTAACTGCTGTTAATTACTTTTCGATTATATTTGTCTTCCACAAACATTTATACGTACATAAATAAATATGCACATATCGCATATCATTTGATCACTTAAGCGATATAACTTAGTATAGTTAAATCGGTGCCATGAAATAAAGTCCAACATAGTTCAGTAAAGCCCAAAATCAAGATTTTGTCCAATACTTAAACGTGCAATAAAGTCCCTAGAGTTTCTGCTCATTTGGCATTTGTGGCAAAAAATACAAAAATTAATATTTTCACATTATTTCCTGCATCCTGCAGGAATAAGTTGGCCCGTTCGCTTGCGTCAGTGGCTTTTAATTTTCAGTCTGAAATTTTCAGGTAGTTTCTCATTGCGCTCTATTAATTACCAGTACTTTTACATATTTTAACATTACAATTAATTTTCCAGTACTTTTAAATTTTTTAACATAAGATTATAAGCGTATTCATAACATTCTTAAGCGCGAGTGGATTATAAAAAGAATTACCTCTTAGAGCATATGTATATGCAGATCTCAACTTATACATATATTCTATTGTCATAAGCTGAATAAAGTCTAGACCATTTTTTAAAAGTTATTTTAATTTGAAAGTGCCCTAAAGCCCAAATAATTCTTTGGGCATTATACAATACATACATATATTTTGGCATCATAAAAAAATAAATAAAAATAACAACAGGTGTGGTAAATTTAGATGCGCATTAAATATAAATGATCAATCGGTAAGATAGATCTTTGTGATAAGATGTAGCATCAAGTTCGAGTTCCATTTATCAACAATTTCAAATCATGATAATTAAGCGTTATCATCACTTTAAATCTAAATTAGCTTTCTATCCTACTAAACGAATGTGTCCAATGCCTTAAAGTGCTCTTCAATTGTGTCATATTTATTTATATACATATGTAGGCATAAACATATTTGCACATGTATGTATGTTTGCTGCTACAATTTGATTCACAAGTTGAACTTTGCAACTTTGACTTGAGTCATATCTACAGTAAATTTCGGTGCAGCGTATGATCATCCGATTATTAATAATAAATTGTTGTCTTGTGCGAAAGGCATTTTGCTATTATTATTATGTCACACAAGATTGATATTGTATAAGTCAGCATCTGAAAGCAGATGGCAGAAGTAGCCCACAATTGGATTAATTTAATTTTACGAATATTAAGTTCATATGTACTGTCGTATGTATGTATATAAGTACATATGTATGGACATGCAGCTATGTACGAACGTTCACGCTCTCAGAATATTGTGGAAATTTAATTGGTGTACCTTTCTCCGTTTAAAGAACTCTCTTATTAAAATAAAAGCCCATAGAGGTTAAGCTTAACGTACCGTAGATATTATACGTATATATGTACATATGTACATACATACATGTATTATATTTCTGATTCGGCCGCTCTAGCTCAGTAGTTTGGGCGTTGGGATACTGCGCGTAGGTACGAACCCCTGCCATATCCACCGAAAATTTGTCACGGCGCCACCTCTCGTCGGAGAATGATAAACCTGCGAGAGTATAATTTTCCAATTCGCTATTCCGAGTGGGCAATTGCAGGTTCCTTCCATTCGTGCTGAAAATATTACACACGCAACATGAATGGTTACGAGAAGCTAGGCCTTGGCCCTCACCAGGCTGTTGTACCAGGTATTTATTTTCTGAATCCAGACTGCTTTTTGAGAAGCTTTTCGTGACAAGTGGACCAAGGTCTACCAGATGTTCACCTTCTGAACGGATTAATCGCGGCTCGCTGATCAGATATGTAAATTGGATGTTAGGTTGTCTAGAATGACTTCTCTGAACGCAATTATATGTCTGCAACCGTTGAGGTGCATAGTGTCTATATAGTGCTGGCTATTAAGCATATATACAATACATCGATTTGTCTGTAATCATTGATCATCACAAAAGAAGTTATGTACTCGCGTGTGTAGCGATTTGTCTAGTTTTCATGTCTTGACAAACTCATGAGCTTATGAAGTTTATGAAGATGACTACGTATAATGCAAGCTGGTTTAATAAACTTTTTAGCAACCGTATCAAAACCTTTTTATGATATCACTGTCATAGTTTTTAAAAGAAAATCGAAAATAATAAGTCTGAGGCATTGAAGCAATTTGCCTACATAGTCTGTAACGCAGAAGCAATTATGTTAAGTAAGCTGAATACAGTGACTTCGCGCTGAAAAACTACGTTTAAAACTTCTTATAAATATCACTACAGCTTAAAACTCACTGCCGATTCCGCTTAAAATAAAGCGTCTCCGTGCAACAGATCTATGCAGAGACTGCAGTGATGTAGACGCATAAGAGGAAATAGCTCACTATCTTTGTGAATGTCGAATCCTCAGCAAACTGGACCAGACAAACTGTCAAGAAAGACATTTTAAAATGTATTTTGTCAAATGTAAAAAAGTCAATCGTCGAAGAACTCCAAGCAGACAAGATTAGTTGATATTGCCACGTACGAAGGACAATAGATAAATCCGTCAACAAAACCATTATATGTTTGAATCTCAACGAATATTATAAGAAAAGACAGGAAAAAAGAACACTTAAAACCCAAAAATGACAAAGAAAAATAACTTTTGGGCATTAGCTACGATACGACCCAGAACCGAGTGGAATCCCGAATCTGAGGACCGCGACAATATAAATATGTATGTAAATAAATAGCCGGCGCGACAGTTCGAGGTGAGCCCAGGCCTAGCTTCTCCCAGCCATTCATGTTGTACCTGTTGCATTTCTCGCACGGATGGGAGGGACCTACAACTTATTGGTGACTCCGATCGGCGAATTAAAAAGCTTTTTCTTGTTTAATTATACTTTCGGAGGTTTGTCATTCCTCGACGAGAGGTGGTACCGCGAAAAATGTTTGGTGGACATGGCTGGAGATTAAACCTACGCAGTTCACACACCAGTCTCAGGCTCTAACAATTGAACCACCGCGCCAATATATAAATACAACCCCATGAGCTAAGAAGCATTAATGGCAAAACATGATATAGAAAACGGCTTACAAACGGAAAACAAGAAAAATAAAAATGAAGTTAGACCCAGAAGACGTAGTTCTTACATATATTCGAAGCAGCAAACTTTCGTTCATAAGGTAAACTTGTTAGAACGGCATAAAAACATTAAAATAACCTTGGAACAAAAATAATGTGTACAAAATGTGGTTTAACAATAGAAAATAAAAAACGTGTTCTACATATATCCTCAAATATCACATTACAGTTATACGGAGAACGTATTGAAACTGAAAATTGATTCTACACTTTCGGCGTCTTAAAGCAAACCCATTTACTTAAAGGAGTAGACATTTTTGAATATTTATCGAATGTTCAGGACAGACAGAATAAATAATCTAAATATACACAGATACGTACGCATGTATTCGCTTTAATTAAAGTAATACACATATACATACATATGTATGTAAAGTCAGTCTTAAATTTTGTACAATTTAATGATATCGTGTTTAAAAGTCTTGAATATGAATTTTCCTAACTACTTACTTACATTATTGTAAGAATAATAGCTCTAGCGTGCAGGCACATATGTACAATGTGAACTAACTTTCTTCAGGAAAAACGACAATTATTATTCTAATTGCATAATTGTTATCCTACCAACCTGACCGAACTTCCGTTTGCCGACTTGAAGAACTTGAAGAAAAAAATCAATTGATTCCTCAAACCAATCCACTTTCATTGACGTTTCCATTGTGGGGTTGTTAAACCCAAATATGCATATGTATGTATGTACATATATACAATGTACGAGAAAGTAGAAATCCTTTTTATAATGAAACTTTAAAGACTTTTTCTTCTTCAAATCACTTTCCTTTTCATTATCCAATAATTCAATTTAAATTATTAAAACTCGCCAATGCGTTTTCAAGTTGCAGCACTGGCAAGTCGATATCAGGCTTTTTGCTGTCAACAAGGACCCAGCCCAACGAGAAAAATGTTATGCGCGTATGTCCTTTTCCGTCTCAAATATGTATTACCTTTGCTCTTCTTTTAATTCCAATAGGACTTGTTCTCAATATAAATAAGAAATTTGTTTGCTTTATACAATATTTCCTGAGATAACTTCACTTTTATCCAAATATCCTTCACATAAAAAATATTGAAGTTTTAGATTCGATTTGAGTTTACGATTGATTTTCAAAATCTTATGCATTTCACCAGTGCCGACAAAATGTCACAACTTTATTTTATTCATAAGCACAACTTTGTATTTTTTATATTTTTTTGCATTCACTTTTACGACGGGTTGCAGTAGACACAATAATATAACTAAAATGAAAATTAAAACTATAGAGCCTTTCGGCAAATTGTACAGTGCTTGCCTGACTAAGTACTGTCAGGCAGATGCTTCCTCTATGAACTATGAATATGAAATGATATCAAAACACTCCAATCTAATAGGCGTGGGGGGAAAATGCTTCATTCAATGTGGAACGTACGTACATACATACATAGATTTGTGTTTTGTCGATTTATTTTTTTCTTTAAAGGGGAGTCGTGTAGACATCCAATAGTAGGGTAGCAGAGAGTTTCGTGGGATGGAATAACTTCTTCTTAATAATTAATTTAAAAGTAATGATTTAATTAAATCATTGGTTTATTCTGTACAGTCTTTATTAACTTGGAATAAAATTGGGAGAAAAGCTCAGTAATTTAAATGTTGCACTGTGGTTTATTTAGAACGTGAAAGGAAAGAAGGTTTATTGTCTGTTGTTATATAACTTGTTGCTTTAAATTTGTTTAATCTTCTCAGTATTCGAATATTAAAAATGCGAACAAAAAATGTTCTCTATTCACCTGTATCCGTTTAAATTAATTATTTAAATGGTTTTACTGTGATTTATCATACATTTCTATAAAACATAAAAAAATGCATATTTTAAGGCGCTTCAAGAGTTCCATCGACTGCGCAACTTGTGCAGTCATTTGTGCAAATTCGCACTGGTTTCACATGTAACCACTAGCCGCTTTGCTCCCTGGTGAAAATAATAGTGAAACAACTGTGCCCTTGTGAAGGATGCCTTAGACAGTAGTATCAACGTAATATGCCAATTTAACGACTAAAAGCTACGATTGAAAAAATCAATCAATAAAAAAAAGGATTTTTCTAATGACTATCTATTTCAGACTATGGACCTCGACAAAAACAAAATTAATTTTCCTCTTATATAAAATAAATGAAAAAAATATCTGGCGCGACAGGTCGATGTGAGCCAAGGCATAGTTTCTCGCAACAATTCATATTGTGCGCGTTACATTTTTCCAATGGAAGCGACTTATAATTCATTGTCTACTCCGAACGGCGAAATGAGAAGCTTTTTCATAACAAATAATACTCTCGGCGGCTTGTCATTCCCCGACGAGAGGTGCTGCCGCAAACAATTTTCGGTAGAAATGGTTGGGGCTTGAACCCACGCCGCTCGCACAGCAGTCCAATGCACTAACCACTGAGCAACGGCGACCACCAGGTAGATCTTTATTTCATACAAAAAGGATTACAAAGGATTGGTTACGAAAACATTCACCCCTATCATTCAATCCGCCGGATGCACTGTTTTACCGACTAAGATTTTCCTTGTTCAAAACCGACTCTTCTGCCATAGTTGACAGCGATTACAAATTGAACAAAATTAAATTAAATTTCAAGATAAATAGATAGCATTGCCCTGTTTTTTGAAGACGAGAAATCTTCAAATGGACTAACATATAACATAAGTCATTCACATTACCGACAAGTGGACGATTCCCTTCGAACGGATTGAATGATACCGAAGTTGAAATTTCGGTGGATCGTTCCCCTCGGCGGATTGAATGATAGGGGTGATTATTTTATTTCTATATGATAGTTAATTGATTATATTAGGAAGCCTGACTTATCTGCTGCGATTTGAACCTGTGTCGGTAAACAGGGAGGATCAAAGCATATGTATATACATACATAGATACGCAGATATATATGCTTACCAGTTTTGCAGCGGTGTTAGGTAGGTAGGTTGGTAAAGTGGCGGCTCTTTAGAGCCCAATTAGCGCTAGAGTGCGCCGTTTTGTAACCACGAAACTCGTTTAAACCTTATTGGTACATGGTTGTTGATTTGGTGGTTTAGAATGGCTATATCCAGCCGGTGGAGTTTAGATACAGGATCAGTTCTCCAATACTTTTTTCAGCTATCTCGGGGAGGTCCGTGAAGAAGAGTTTGCCTAAAAAGCGCTGTCTGGTTCTCGCCAGGGCCGGACACCTGCAGAGGAAGTGAAGTAGAGATTCTTTCTCATTAAGTTCTTTGCAACTTCTGCAGAAGTTGTTGTGAGGAATACCAAGCTTGACCGCATGGTCTCCTACTGGCCAATGGCCCGTAATAATGGCTACGATTCTGGCAATGTCTAGTCTTGATTTGCCAAGTAGCTGTCTTGACTTAGTTTTATTGTAATTGGGCCAGGTCTTTCTTGAGATGACGCAGCTGGACAGGCCATTCCATCTTTGATTTGCAATCTGGAGGAAGTGTAGATGTACAAAGCCCTTAACAGTGCCCAGCGGAATATCAACTCTTTCTGCAAGTGAACTGTTAAGGGCCGATCCTTTCCTGGCCAGCTCATCGGCACGCTCATTGCCCTCGAAGTTGCTATGACCTGGGATCCAGATGAGTGCAATTGTGGAGTGGGTACTCAGTTGATTAATTTCAAACCGGCATTGCTCTACCAGCTTTGATGATATGGTAACCGCATCAATGGCTTTGATAGCAGCTTGGCTATCTGAAAAGATAGCAATATTTTGATCGGATGTTTGGAGATTGTTGCGCAAGCGGCAGGCCTCGCGAATCGCGAGAAGCTCCGCCTGAAAAACACTAGCAGAGTCTGGAAGACGAAGAGACTTTGATATATTCAGTTGGTCAGAGAAGACACCTGCGCCGACTCCGCAATCCATCTTCGACCCGTCCGTGTATATACCAATATCATGGTCATTAAGAACATTTCCATTCTTCCATTCTTCTCTGGTAGGGAATTTAGTAATGAATAATTTCCTAAAATTGAGGGTGGGTGTCATGTAATCGGGTCGAAGACCCGACCAAAACTCCTGGAACGGTTTCCAGGATCTTACAGTGACCGTACGGCTTTGCAGTCCAGGACCCAGATTCCCTGAGCCGGATCGCACTGCAGGTAGCTGTATATTTGATGTGAAGGTCGAGGGGAATTAAGTGCAAGATCACACTTAGAGCATCGGTAGGACAAGATCTCAAAGCCCCTGTAACACCTACACACGCTGATCTCTGCACTTTCTTGAACCTATCGATATTGTACTTTTTACTCACAGCAGGCCACCAGACTATGGCGCCATAAGTAAGAATTGGACGCACAACGGCAGTGTACATCCACATTTGGCTTGAGTCCCCATTTTTTGCCGAATGTTTTATTATAGGCGTAGAACGCTATACTTACTTTCTTAACCCGCTGTTCTATATTGAGCTTCCAACTCAGTTTCGGATCGAGTATTGTGGCCACTGCTCGTGGCCCATGAGTGTACCTTATCCAGAGCTCTCTCCATGAGTTGACTTATCGTGGGGAGAAATTTACCTGATACTAGTATAACCACGTCGTCGGCATACGCAACCACCTTGCATCCCTCCCTATCGAGTCGCACTAAAATTTTGTTTATTGCCATAAGCCATAGCAAAGGGGAGATAAATCCTCCTTATGGGGTGCCCCTACTAACCGCCTTAGTTGTGCTGCTGTTCCCTAGTGTTGCCTGAATGATTCGAGTTTTTAGCATGGAAACTATTCATTGGCTAAGAAAATCCTCTACACCTAGCTCGGTGAGAGCCTCTTGAATGACTTCAGTATGGATGTTGTTAAAAGCTCCTTCTATGTCAAGAAAGATGGCAAGAGTGTTTTCTTTATAGTGGAGAGTCTTTTCCACCGTACGCACCACTTCATGAATAGCAGTCTCAGTGGACCGATCCTTAAGGTAAGCGTGCTGGGAATTCGACAGTGGAGGGCTCTTCAGGGTTTCACGGATATGAAAATCTAGGATACGTTCTAGAGTCTTTAGCACAAAGGAGGACAAGCTTATAGGTCTATAATCCTTCGCAGATTCGTGGCCTCGCCGGCCCACTTTTGGGATAAAGACAACCTTGACACGTCTCCAGGAAGAGGGGATGTGATTTAGATTGACGCAGCTCCTATAAATTGGTAATAGCCAGGGAATTGCTATGTCTTGCAGATTCTGTAGCATAATAGGCATAATGCTATCCGGGCCAGGTGACTTAAAAGGAGAGAAGCTGTTGATCGACCACGAGATTTTATCCTCTGTGATAATTTTTGTGATCCTATTCCATGCTGCCTGCGGAACTCTAGCAGAACTGGCTTGTTCGGTGCTATCGTCACCGCAGCCTGGAAAGTGTGTACTCATAAGAAGTTCCAGTGACTCTGCAGTAGAGACTGTCCAGTCTCCGTCAGACCTTTTCAGGAAGGACGGGTTACTGTGTCCTTTGGACAGAATTCTACTTAGCCTTGCAGATTCTTTGAGGGTTTCGATAGATTGACAGTATTCAATCCAACTCTGTTTCTTCGCCTCTCTGATGGATTTCTTATATATTCTTAGACAGTCCTTGTAGGGCTGCCAGAAGTTATGGTTGTAGCAGATATTGAAGATCGCTCTGGTTAGCTTCCTGAGCTTTGACAGATCCTCGTTCCACCACTTTGGAACTTTCTTTTTACTGAAACTAACTGGACACGAAACTTTAAAAGCAACATTAATTGCCTTCTCAAAGGTTTCAACCTTTGAATCCAGTTCCATTGTCGAGTCGATTTTGTGAACTGTTGTACTACCCAGTTTTGACTTAACTATACGATTAAACTTTGCCCAGTTTATTCGTTTTGGGTTTCTATAGGGTTTGGGAGTCTCAGTCTTGAGATTAACTTCGAAGAGTATCCATTTATGATCCGAAAAGGATTGTAAGTTGGAGACTCTCCAGTTTTCGACCCTAAAGTTGTCATTGTTTGATACTAATGTAATATCAATAACTGTCTCCCACCCATTGAAATTGTCTGTACTCGGAAAAACAAAGGTAGGAGAATTGCCAGTATTGCACACTGAAAGGTTATTGGTAATGATGAAATCAAAAACGGACTCACCTCTTTCGTTGGTTTCTGCGCTGCCCCAAAGTGAATGTCTGGCGTTTGCGTCGCATCCCATCAGGAGGTTGGCCTTACTGGCGCTGCAGGTTGCTGCTAGCTGGTGGACTTCCTCCGGCGGTGCTTGCCGATCCCGGTCCATGTAAACGGACGCAACGAAAAGCCCCTCTCGGTCTGCAGTTTCCAATTTAATCACTGTTTAATCGGCGGAGCTAAGATTGGGACATAAATAGGCTTTTAAGTGCTTCTTAGCTAAAATGCAGGTTCTAGGCTTACCGTTGGTGTTATTGAGGTTGTAGAAAAGGTTGTAGTTGCTGTCCTGAAGTCCTCTGATGGTAGATCCCCTTACCCAGGGATCCTGGATGACGCCAATATCAATGTCTTCTTCATTGATAAAGACCCGTAGATTATCTGAGGCACACTGCGAGTGTGTCTGGACCATCCTAATCAGAGACATTGGAGGTTGCTGGGGCGATCTTCATGCCCTCCAACAGAGTGTTGGCATCGTCGACAACGTCTGTGTCTTCGTTAGGGCCCGAAGATTTATATCTTATGCCAAACCTTAAGCGGTAGTCTGACTTCTCTAGCACCTCCAAACATTCCTCGTTTATGAGGAGCAGAAAAGTCGCACTGTTCTTTTGCGGCTGTTCGGTCTTGATGACCGCCCAATCATCCATTGGGACCGCAGGGTTATGAAGTCTCAGACACTGGATCCACTGTCATTCGCATATTGGGCAACCAGACGCGAGACGCTGGTTTTGGCGGTTGTGGTCTGCTGAGCCTTTTGGCGCTGCCTTCGACCTTGCTGCGCATGCTGAGCGAGTGAGTCGTCTCATCTTGCGACCGATTCCTCTTCATGCTCTCAGCAGGGATTTTAGGACTTGCCTTGATGGCCTGGCGGTTGTTGTAGTCTTCAACAACGGCCTGGCACCTCAGTTTGTCCTCCTGGTCACGTTCAGTGACTTTTCCGGCCGCTTCATTCTTGGCAATCTTACCGAGAATGTAGACAGCCTTCTCATAATAATGCCTATGCTGAAGGCTGGTGAATTTACCCCGCGGCTTTTGCTTTTGGGTACTCGAGCTGGCACCCTTAGCAGCAGTCACGGAGGCAGAGGTGGATGGCTTTGGGACACTAATGCTTGTATCCTTAGCAACAACGGAGGCGGATGTTGAAGGCTGAGACAGTGGTAGCGTACTTGCTACACTGCCAGTGGTTACTGTGGTCTCTTGGCTTGAGGCCAGCAGCTCATCTTCTGATGAGGTACTAATAATAGTACTATTTTTTTGTTTTTTATGTATTATATCTTTTTTGTTTTCTATTATAGGTTTCATTTTTTTTTTATTCGATTTGGTTCCCACGAATAGGACGGAAAAAAGGGTCGATCCCGGCAGAGCCGTTTTACCAGGATAAGGCTAAATACGACAGACCTCGCCTATGCGTCTGAAGGAGCTCGTTAGAGACTGGTTTAACCCCCAGCCTTGCATTCTTGGGCACGGATTTGTGCGTTAAGCGCTCACACCACCACTGAAATCAGGTACCTCGATCCGATGGTCAAGAGGCATGTGTAAAGAATAAAACTATTGAGGAGTTAAGAATCCATTACAATGCTTCTTGACCTTAGCTAACCCTATCTTGACATCGCACAAGACTACTGTGGAGGTTATTACCGGCTGGCATCCACTAGGAGGGTTAGGATGAGGATTTTTGCCGGTCAGCGGTGTTAACTTGAGGCTAAAAGTACATTCCGAGGATCCTGACTTTGGTTTTGGCCGTATTAATCTACAACCACACATCGTTTGCCTTTCCCTAAATACCCACTGTCATTTGGTGCAGGTTCATAGCAAAAGTACATAGAATGTCTTGATTTCTAATCGACAAGGTAGTGCGAAGCACATCGCTTATTACATATCTTGAATTCTTCTGCCAGTTTGCTCTGTGCAGAACGTGATAACTTTACCCATTATAAGACAAACTGCCTTCATAATTAATTTATCAGGCAAATTAGTCTGAGGAACCCAGATACATTTTTTGTTGGCACTCTCAGAGCGGAAAAACGGTATTTAATGCAGTGCTCAATTATGATCCTCAGGGCGTTGATGTGGGTCCAAGGTGGCGCTTGTTCCACATCGAGTGTATTTTCCAGTTGTTCCTTTATTCGCTCAAGAACTACTTAGGCCATCACCCTGGTTACTGAAGGCGGCACGCAAATAGCTCTTAAGTTTTCGCAGTGATTTAAATACCTTTCTGAGGGAGCTTGGCTACTCATCGGAAAATATCTCGGCTTTACACGCCTGCTTTACAAGTGGGCGTGAGATGTTGTTGCTGCCTTTAAAAGTTCCGCAGGTAAACCTTTAGCTACTACCGCCTTGTTGTTTTTCAGTTCATTGACCGGTTTACAAACGTAGCATACTTTTTACTTCCCACCTAGTTAGGGGAAATATTGCAATCGGTCCGAACAAAATGTTTCGCGATATGAACAGGGCTTGATATTACTGTACACTAGAAATCGTTTGCACCCATTTTTCGAAATTATGTCTTTGAGTGTGTGTGTGTGTGTGTGTTAGTGTGATCATATTTTTCGCCTTCGATATCTGGAGAACGAAACAACGTTAGACCATGCGGTTTCTTTTGTTTTGTTTGCTAGCATGAAACGCAGAACTCATTAGATTTTGAGCATAATTGGTGTAGCGGATGCTGTGGAAAT
Source organism: Matsumyia berberina (assembly GCA_917880715.2). NCBI lineage: Eukaryota > Metazoa > Arthropoda > Insecta > Diptera > Syrphidae > Matsumyia > Matsumyia berberina. The sequence continues at coordinate 97,001,599 of OU862870.1, forward strand.
TGAAGAAATGCTTTCTATCCAGTTCGCGCAACAACTCTTTGTGGAGCAATTAAAAAGTGTGTATTCAAATTGTTCGCCTCCGATGAGTTTTTTTTTAATTATTAAATAAATTATAATATTACTGTTTTTGATACCACACAATACCAGGTGGGAAGTATAGGATTCGCTCCCCAGTCGAATTTTTTTTATTGCCCCCATCTGAGTTAGCAGAGACCCATCTAGAGATTTTTTTGGGCGTTGGCTTCGGCTTTGTGCATCTATAAGCTTTTTAGTGATTCTATAGAGGGTTCTGTTAAGGTACCTTTGATCCGAAGTTTATTGTCAGTTTTGTTAATTTAGCTTTTTGGTTAGTGAAGTTTAGTAGCGCGGAATGATAACCCACGTTACCTATTCTAGAACCGGTTGACCTTTAGCACTTATAATTTTAGCATGAAAGAAAGCAAGCGCTTGGCTAAGAACTTGATTGTTGCGCTTTTGACGCTAACCAAGCTTTGATTAGTCAATACTTTCCCAATTAATTACAGCGCATGCCCAAAAGGGTCAAAAAAAAAAAATAATTTAACACTCAAAGTAATAACCTTATTTCTGGGTAATAAAGCCAAGCAGTTTAAGTATTGCCAAAAGCATCAGCCGACATTCTTGGTGAACTTAAAAAAGGTCTCAACTGCCGTTTAGAAATTTTTTGCGATCAGCGCAATTCACGTTACATTTTTGGTGTAAAAGGAGGAATTCCTCCTGGCTGTAATCCCTTGACCACGTCGGTGATGTCCACGTAAGGGTAAAGGCTTATTTTATGGACTCTAAGATAAATGACGCACGTAAACCATGGTCTACAAGTAAATCATCCACGCAACTGTGTAAAATTTATTTAATTCAAGGTCAACTAGCTGCGCATATTATAGAATTGATATCAAATATGAAATGACGAAACGCTGGAATCAATATCGCTCGTCGGTCACGTGGAGAGACTTCTTAAATCTAGTTTCTTGACACACGTCTTGCGCAGTATTTGTTTCCTCATAAAATCGAAGAAATTATATAACATTGTATCTCCGAACCAAGATCCAATGCACGTTTCGAATTATTGTTTTGAATAAAAGTGAATTGTTTTTGAAATCGGTCGTTGTTTAGTTTTTGTTGTTTCTTACTTCTTTGATAGCAGCGGTGGCGACCTTTTGTATATCAGGTAAATCACTTCTTTTATTCATTGAATCAAATTGGGTTATCTTCTTGCACTATCGTTCTCTCTATCTGCTGCTGTAGAAATATCTCTACTATTCTCAACTAATCTTGAACTTAACTAAGTTGTAGAACTTTGATACTCTTTATATGTGTTTAATTTCAATGGCATTATCAGGCAGAGCATTTTGGCTTAAAAATATTCGTTCAATAACGTCTCTTACTTCCGGCTACAAACTACCTTTCCATCCATTGACGTTTGACATATATGTACATATGTATGTATAATAAGTCGTTTGTACCATTCAACTATAAGTATAAAACAATTTTGAACTTTTCGGATCTGTAATCAAATTACATAATATCCGGGAAGGGGAAATGTGACTGACTCCATATTCGAATGAATACAGTAAAGGATGTCACAAAAGAGCTTGCATTTTAAAACTGAGAACTAATTCGGATTACATACACATATACATATGTATATGTTTGAAGAAGCAGCTGTAGAAGAAGATGTAAGATAACGGGAAACCCATGGGTTGCCTGTTCGTATGAATCAATGGTTTTATTTACATACATATGTATATTCATATTAACAATTTTCCGCTCTATTAAGACATCTTTTAGATGAAATGTGAAAATCAAAAGGTTTCTACCATTGTATATGAAACATCAAAATTGTGCATCGGAACCTTATTTAGTTCTCCCAAAGTTCCCTTACACCCACTTACTTAACGGGCTCCCGACTCGTGAAGAGTCTCTGCCTGAGACACGGCTGTTCTCCATCCTCTTTAAACCCGGGCTTGCTGCTGCCAATTTGTCAGGTCAAGCATTCTAGCATCCGTGACGGCTTGGTCCTCATACCGGAGGTTCGATCTTTCTGGTCATCTCGAACCTGAGGTCTGCGACTCGAAGATTCTCTTGGATGGAGCATTGTTTCCATTCCCTCGAGCCAAAGTAATTGACGATTTGGCCTTCTGAACTACATATACATCTTGATACAGCTCATAAAGTTCACGTGGAGTTTACGTTTACTCCGAGGTAGGTGAACTCCGTTACTACCTCGAAGTTATGGCTTTCGATAGTGACGTTTTGCCCTAGGCGGTGGACAGATAGATCTTTGTTTGTTAACAGCATATATTTGGTTTTGTCGCCGTTTATTTTAAGACCAACTTGTTTCGCCTTTTCTTCAGTCACCGCAAATGCTTCTACGACGACTTGCTGAGAGCGTGTGATGATATCAATATCGTCTGCGTAGCCCACTTGTAGGAGATAGTGCCTTCCGTGTTGACGCCAGACCTACGTATTATCTGCTCCAGCACGAGATTGAAGAAATCAAAAGACAGCGCTTTGCCTTGCCGAAATCCATGTACATGTTTGGAATAGATCCGAGGAGGTGTTCCTAAATTGCACGGCACACCGGCGTTTTCTCTCTATGCCATGCGGCATAGGCGGACCAGTTTTCTCAGTATCCCGAATTTGGCCATCGCCAAAGCTCAAGCGATGGATGCTGTCATAAGCGGCTTTAAAATCTATGAAGAGTTGGTGTGTTTTCATTTGAAACTCGTTAGACCTTCCAGGATTTGCCTTAGTGCGAATATTGGGTCAATAACTTGTAGCCTAGAGTGGATTCGGCTACTTTCTTTATGAGGGTATGGCATAGGCTCTACATTTGCGGCTTATGTTGACATATCGGAGAGTTTTTCGCTCAGATGCTGGTCGCAGGGTACCCTAGGTGTGCTTAGGCGCTTCTTTTCGTTTGACAATCGAGCTCTTAAAAGGGCCACAACCAAGAATGGTCGTCGTTAGCGCCCCTAAAAGTGCGCCCTTCGAGGATGCTTGACGCATGTCAGGAATTCGTAAGCACGTTGTCAGTTCTGTTGGCTGTTCGACCGTCTGGAGAACGCCAGATTGCTGGGTGAATTCTTTTGAGAGGAAACCTAGTGCTACTTATTACCGTATTACGAGCGGCCGCAAAGTCGACTAGTCGGAAGCCGTTATCTGATGTCATATCGTGGCGGTTATATTTTCATATTCATCTGCCGAAAATGTTCTCCTTGCCGATGAAGTCGCCTTGCATTGAAGTCGCCGAGTACGATTTTGACATCATGAACATGAACAGGCTCCGTAGGCTCCGTTCAGGAGGTCATAGAATTCCTCCTTGATAGCGTTCTCAGTTTCTTCGGTAGGTGCATGGGCACATAACAGGCTGATGTTGCAAAAAATGGCATGGTTAAGAATCATAGTCGCTCATCGGCTTCAAGTGAATAACTCTTGATTGTTGACTATTTCCCACGACGAATCCGCAGCCTAGCATGTGGAGCCTTTTGTGACAGCTGTAATAAATGTCAACTGGGGGTTTTGACAATGGACCTGGTCCTTCAGGTTGGGGATTCTGCGCCGGGGTAACTGCCCGACGATGGAAAAAAGTTAAAGTTACGAAGCAACAACAAGCCTCGGATACGGGCGGATTTACTGATGACAACCCATGCAAACGAATTAAGGACAACGAATTTCGAATCTGCACGTTGAATGTTAGGTCCCTTAACAGACCGCCTGCAGTCGAACACTTAGCGTAGAGCTCGCGAGCTCTTCAAAGATGAACAAGGGAACATCGTAATAGAATCGCAGTCGATGCTGAGGATATAGAAGAACTATTTCTGCAAACTGTTTAACGGCGACGACGAATCAAATCCCGCTGTCAGGCAGAATGAATCATTCAACCTTGACAACGAAGACCAATAATTCCGTCCACCCGACCTGGACGAGGCTTATGCATAAGCCCAACTAAGCTGTTGGAGCTGACAGCCTAGCTGCGGAGCTGTTCAGAGCGGAGGGCGATGACTTGGTAAGGAGCATGCACCAACTCATCTGTAAAATATGGTCGGAGGAAAGTATGCCCGATTGTCCGATCCAAAAAAAAAAGGAGACCCTTTGAACTGCGCCAACTATAAAGGCATCATTCTTCTTAACATCGCCTAAAAGATCTTATCTGCCGTGCTGTTTAAACGCCTGAAGCCGTTCGTCAACAACCTGATCCGTTCATATCAGTGTGGATTCAGACCAGGAAAGTCTACCATATATCCAGGAACTTCAAATCGATACCCACAACCTTTTCGTCGATTTTAAGGAGGCGTATGACGCATCTATAGATACGAGCTAACAGGGCCATGCCTAGTTTTGGTTTCCCTGCCAAACTCGTTCGTCTGTGCAAGATGACGATGAAGAATGCATGCTGCTCCATCAAGGTCGGTCAAGACCTCACCCAGACCTTTGATGTCAAAAAAGGATTAAGACAAGGTGACGCGCTGTCATGCGATATCTTCAACATCGTTCTTGAAAGAGTTGTGCAAAACTCACTCGCCAACTCCAGAAGCACAATCTTTCAAAAGTCCGTCCAATTACTCGGATACGCCGACGATATTGACATAATCGGAAGAACGCAGCGTGATGTCACTGGTGCGTAGTATTGAAACGGAGGCGGCGAAGATAGGTTTAGCGGTCAATGAGGGCAATACGAAATTTGTATATGCTGTCAACAAGAAAGGACACCCAACACCGACGTCTGTGACAGAACGTCACAATAGACAGTTATAACTTTGAAGTAGTTAAGGACTTTGTCCACTTAGGCTCTGCTATAAATTCAGACAACGACATCAGATCTGAGTTTAAACGAAGAATAACCCTTGCCAATCGCTGTTCCTTTGGGCTAAGAAGGCAATTGAGTAGCAAAACCCTCTCTCGAACAACTAAGGTGACCCTTTATAAGACCTTAATCGTCCCAGTCCTGCTCTACGGCGCAGAGACATGGACTCTTTCAAAAGCGGATGAGGTTGCTTTGGGCTTTTTCGAGAGGAAAATTCTTCAGGTGATTTTCGGTCCCGTCTGCTTAGATGGTGAGGGGAGGAGGAGATACAACGACGAACTGTACGGGCTGAACAGCGACATCGACTTAGCTAAAAGGCTGGGTCATGTAGAGCGAATGGACACCAATGCTCCGGCCCGGAAACTTATCGAATCCGCACCCGAGGGACAGCAGAGTAGAGGAAGACCGCGACTCAGGTGGCGACTCAGGTGGAAGGCGATCTTAACCAACTTAGCGTGCGAAACTGAAAGCAGCTGGCTAAAGATCGAGGTGGCTGGGGAAGCTTTTGATTGAAGCCCATTTCCGACCCGGACAGTAGAGCTACCTAAAGTAAATAAGTATTTAATTTTTCAATTGGGGGCTAATTTTATAGTGAAATCTAGCCACATTTTTGGAGACTAATTTAATTTTATTTAAAAAAACATTTTGGAACAGCATTTGTATAACAAACCGTGGAATATGTATGAGGGGGGCATGCTGCCCCCCTGCAAGCGCCCTGCTGGGGATCACTGTAGTAAAAGGAGTAGGTGCGAAGTTATGTGCAAGTATATGCAAAGTTTCTTTAACTCCATGCAAACAGTATAGAACAGCATTTGCATAACAAACCGTGAATTATGTATGGGTGGCATGCAGCCCCCCTGCCACCCTCCCTTGATCACTGTAGGATTTGGAGTAGGTGCGAAGTAGGGACTTAGTTTCATTTAGTTTCAGGGCCATATTTAATTTCATTGGGGCCTTATTTTCATTTTAGAATTGGGGCATAATTTCATGATGAAAAATTATCCCAATTTTTTTTCTTTGGGGTCTTATTTCCTGGGGCATAATTTCGCGTAGCTCTGGGGCGTCTCTCTTTAATAACTGGATTCTTTTTTTTCCACAGGTGAGCAGTTGCTCCATCTCGCAACCCCCAACCATTGAGGGTCGGGTCTTGGCTCCTATCCCTTGGATGAAAGGGGAAGGGTGAACCGATCCTTACAGACCTGAGCTCCAAATATGTAAGGGAAGCCCATATTAGGTGTTCACTAAGAAGTTCGACGTAAATGGACAAAGACGCCACCGTTGATTCCATCTTGGGAGTTCTTCCGCCGCCGTCTGGATCTAAGGAAGAGTGCCTTAGTGTAATCCCCCTCCCCCTCTCTCGTCTGTTGCCTTCACCAACCTTCCATAAGGGTTGGAACCCTATCTTCAGTGAAATTACTAGGAGCCCAGTGTTCACCACGTAGAGTTGAGATTAGGAGTTGGTAGACAGAGGTTGGTTTAAGGAAAACCTATGGACGCTTGTATTCTCTTGAGTGCACATATCTACCTTTTAAACATCCACGCTTAGTAGTCATTATATGTTTAGTCAATATCCCTTCGTACTTACTTATCATGTCAGCAATCTGCTTTCTGATCCAACCATTCTAATCATCTAGGTCATCGTATTGAAATAAAAACGCAAAGTTTAATGTAACGAAAACTACTTATTCATATTTATTCATAAGATACATTATAAAAATTGCTTATATTTTCCACTATAGTATGTACATTTTACTCTTCTGGTTTTATTTCGCTATAAAACCCTAGAGCCATAGGTGCGGGTTCTTGCATGCGGCCGAAATAAGCTAGGCCGCCATCTACGTTTGGTGAGGATTTATGTAATTCATGAATCTTAAGATGCATCTGAAGTGCTTCTAATTTTGAAAAACTTAAATTACATTGATTACAGTTGTATTGCTCTGAGTGATAGATTTCTTGGTGGCGGAAGAGTTTATCTTTTCGACTAAAGTTTTTACCGCACACTTTGCATTTATACAAACAGTCTAAATGTAGTGCTTGATGTCTTTGGAATTCTCTCTTTCTTGTAAAGGTCCTCGAACAAATATTACAAATGTGTACCTTAACATTTGACTTTGGCACCAAAGGATGATCGTTACGAATTTGCACCGCAGCCTGAGGTTTCTGAAGTTGGGCAGCGAGCAAACTATTTCCGAAACTGGATGTAACTTTTGGCGAAAAAGTTGTTCCAACTGGATTGTATCCCGCTTGCGGCTGTAGCTGGTTTTCTTGGTTCTGGTATACGTTCTCCTGCTGGTTAATTCCGAGGAATGGATTAAGTGAAACAACAATATTTTCGGAAGACGTGTTCTCATTGTCTCCGTTAAAAGAGATTAATTCAGAATCTTTTTTCAAATGGGAGATTTCATGCTTTTGCAATTTATCTTTTCGTGTATACGACGCTGGGCATTTGAAGCACTTATGAGGTTTAAGTTCCATATGGGTCCTCTGATGACGGTTGAGGTCTGCTGAAGTACTAAATGACCTCGGGCACTTTTGGCAAACGTGTGGTTTAATGCCGCTATGGATTCGCATGTGTTTTGTTAGATTTGTGTTGCGGGAGAAACTCTTAGAACAAACTGGACACGAGAACGGCCGAACACCTGTATGTACAATTGTGTGCTTCTTTAAGTCCGAACGACGACAGAATCCTTTGTTACATAGCGGACAGACGTATGGTCGCTCGTTGTTGTGCGACTCTTTGATGTGATAAATAAGAACTTGTCTGTTAACTGTACGGAATGGACAAAAATTGCATATAAATGGATTCGCAGCATCATGGCGAGACTCATGTTCATCGCATTCCATTTGTGCCGTAAACGCCATATCACAGTATTGACAAAGAAAAGTATTTTTCGGTTCGCATGTCATATCGCTTGAGTTATGAGTTAACGCTTGAGCAATGATTTCAGACTTAACTGCGTTTTCATTTTGTATTGGTTCCGCACGCGGAATCAATCCGTTGATACATTTATTAGAAGGATATTCACTATCGGAATCTTCCATAGAAAAACAGTCATCAGAACTTTCACACTCCTCGTTGGGATCGACTACAGTAATTTCACAATTTTCATCTGGCACAAAACCGTGAAAACCATTCAAACCTTCGTAATGATTATCCGAATACTCTTGTTTTACAGTATCTGACTGTAGCACACATTCTTTCGCTTTCATCGCATCTGAATGGGCTCTAAGCTGAGCGTCGCAGAGTTTAATATTTTCGCGAAATGCAGAATATGACTCCGTCAGATACAAACAGTGGTGGCATATATTTTTTGGAAATCTATCCTCTTCTTCCACCTGAAAATACGAAAAATGAATATATTAGATTGATATCTGAAACAAACCTTCCAAACAATGACTTTATGAATAAAAAAAATGTTCATAGGTAAACGTAAGAATAAGTTTACTGTATCGTTATATCTAAGTGTGTACATATGTAATTTACATATGTACATACATATAAACATATATAGCGGAGAATGCCGCAATGAATATTCTAAAGGATGCAATTATTAATACAATTATCGATAATTTTATTTTATATTTTTGAGCGATTTTTAAATTATAGTGCAACTTCTTTTTTTGCAAAACCAACATAATAAAGAGGAGCGACAAATTTGCTGAAGGAAAAAGTGTATCAAAGAGTATTGAAGAGGCAGGAACAGGCATAGTTCAGAATCAGAATTCAAATCAACGGTTCGATACTCAAGGTTGCAGCGACGCTAAAGACGGCGGACCTACAAAATAAATTACTAAATATAAATACAAAAAATGAACTCTTCCCTTTCACGAGGAAGCACCAAAGTTAAAAAAAGACCCTGCGTCTTATGCAGACCATACACGATTCAATTCAATCATCAACTCAGTCAAATCACAGTGAAATAAACCCGTGTGTGGCCTTGTCAATTGATCAGTTTGATGGTTGACGAGTTGGTTCAGCGCCTCCTATAAGTGAAACAGGCCGTAATGCTGCATAATGCCACGTGCACCGCTTGGCTTACGATTTGAGCTGTCAAACCGTGAAATTGTATGGAAATGGTCGAAGAAATTTTCATTCGGGAAATAAAATTAACATTTTCGCCGTGTTAAGTGCAAAATAAAAAGTGGAAATGATTAAATAAATAATCCACAAGTTCAAACCTTTTATAATTAAATAACGGGCGTTGAGTTTCATCGGTTTTAATGATTGTCGTCTTGGCTTCCTAAGAACATTGCCATACAAATATCAACAAAACAAAACAGATCATTTTCTTAAATTTTTATTTTAAATTCCACTCGGTTTACACAAAATAATATAAACTATTATATTTTGCACCAAAATATTACAACGTCATTTAATAAAAAGTTAATTTTCATTCAAGAAATTCGAGAAATAAAAACCTGAAACTCGTCTTGGCTTCCAATCGATTTGTTTACATTTTTGTAAGCCAACTCGTGCACGTGGCATTTGACATTTTTGCCGAGCATTACGGCCTGTTTCACTTATAGGAGGCGCTGGTTGGTTGAATAAAAATCAGAAGATTTTGAATTTTGGAAGTTGGCGGGGAAGTCTTTCAACTCAATTGAACTGTGTGTGGGCAAGTCATTGGTCGCGTTCAATATTCCGGGCAAATGGATTTGTTTACATATTTACGAGTTTTGATTGGCTGACAGCCTGAAAAAGGACTAAGGATTGGGCGCGTTCCATTTCTCAGATATCTGAAATTTCAGATGAACGGAGCATAATGATTGGACGAGAGCCTGTCACGTGACAGAAAAACAAGAGAACTTTGTTGAGGTCGGGGACTGGATTGTTAGTCTAAAAATTTTTGTCTTACTTCTCTGTCAGTTGAAGTGTCATGAACAGCTGTCATTTCGTATTTAAAATCTATTTAATTGCTGTATTTCGCAAATTTGCCAAAAACTATGCATATTTTAGTTACATAAAACATCTTAAGAGTCCCTAATGGGTAATTATTATGCACAGTTACATTTCATGCGCTAATTCGATGGGAAAGCAGAAAGTAAAAATGCAATTTTTGCATGAATGTCAATCAGCTGTTGTCTTGATTTTCAGTCAAGTTTCAGCGTTCCATATTCCAGTCTATCTGAAACGGATATGTGGGAAATGGAACGCGCCCATTTATTTTTTCTTTTTCCTTATTTGGATAAAAAATCAGCTAGATAAGAAAATATGTATAAAAAATAAAAAAAATTTAGTTTTCGCCAAAACTCACGAAAACTTCATCCAAAACCGAAGTTTACCCATACATTTTTCAATTTTCGTAAACTGAGTTTTCGGCAGTTTCCGCCGAAAACTTCACGAAACCATCTCGCAATGGTAAGGCAGTGTTAAAGTCGTCAAACCAAACACACCTTTTGATATATTCAGAAGAGCAACTGAGGGGAAACCGAAGTTTTCCCATAAATTTTTTAATTTTCGTAAACTAAGTTTTCGGCAGTTTCCGCCGAAAACTTTACGAAACCATTTTGCAATGGTAAGGCAGTGTTAAAGTCGTCAAACCAAACACTCCTTTTGATACATTCAGCACATTCAGCAGAGCAACTCAGAGAATTTGAGCAGCAAATAACTGAGAACAAGCTGTAAAAACACAGCTGTTTATTTTCCTTTGATGTGTTGAAATTTACTTTTAAATTTATCTATATATTTGGATATTCGTACACAGAAAATATCTGAATTAATTTTTTTTGTATATGATATGAGAAATTAACCAAAGGTTATCAAAGCCAAGGTTTTTAGCCTACACAAAAAATTAAAATCTAGTGGCAAAATGATGAAAACACATTGATGTGGAGAGTTTTCGTAAAATTGTTGCTGAAAACTCAATTTTCGTTCCGGTGGGAAAAAGCTATTATTTGTTTGATTTTTACCTTTTGTCGTTAGAAATATAAACATTTCATGTTTGTCTTTGAATTCACCCTTGCAAACATACTAATTATTGCACATACCTAGGTGCCTTAAATGAAACACTTTGAGAACTAATGGAAACATTAAACTGCTAAAGTGATGATATTAAACAGAAGCAAATTTCTTTGGAAATTTGGAGCTATTCATATAAATGTGATTACCGTGTACATAGTAAATGAATAATAAATCTAATCTCCAACAAAATTCATATTTTTCTTTATTGTCCCAGAGCAACGTTGCACTTCTTCGAAGTGTCATAAAGCCAAATCAGCCAGCTGTCACTTTCGTGCGCATGTTTTTTGTTGTATTTCGGGAATCAAATATGGCGCATTCGCTTTTTAGAGACCTATCACGTTTTCATAAAATAATTATTTTTATGTCGTACTTAAGAACTTACTTTTACTTGATAAAGATCAAAAATTCTGCTCGACAATGGCTCCTTTTCCAAATTTGATTCCAGATCATTAAAAATGTTGACAATAAAGTCGTCTTTTTTCAGGCAAAGCCTGCACAGATTAGGTAGGGTGTCGTCCGATAAGTTTATCTTCACCATATTTCGCGACGATATTGGTTCTTTCGTAAGTAATTAATTAAAATTAACTTGTTTCGATGGAGTTTTTATTACGAAGGTTTAAGGAAACAATTATTTGGCCACTAACGTTTTAATAAAATTGATTCCTTTCTATTCACGAGCACTGCACCGGGAACCACCACCGCGGATGACACACACACTTTGACTGGGGGCTTCTTACGTTGTCATGGCCGTTTGCTAAACTCTGTGAACCGACGCCGCTTTTTGTTGGTATCTCGCCGAATGAAACTGCTGCCGACCACCCCTGCCTGGCGCTCTTCATAATAGACTGTTTTAGTGTGTAGCGCTGATGGAAAATGTTTGTTTTGTGGGTTGCTTTTGTGTATCGATTTCAGGATGTGAAGTGGGATTTTTTTTTTAATTTTTCATGCAGTAAATATGAACATAATAATTTTTTAAATCGATTATTTGATTTTTTTTATTTTATCTTTCAGAACACCTGCGATCAAAGGCAATTGAAAAGATAAGATCCTTAATTTTTATTTGTTAAACGGCACAATTAATGATGTCTGCTAAACCGGTTAATCTATGTGGTTCAAGGAATGTCAACTACACCCAATCCTAATTAAGGTTAACGCTGGTCATTAGTGCACTGCGATAATGTGTACTAATCAATTTTCTATAGTTGGAATACTGTTTGGTATATTTTGGATATGTTTAAAAAAAAATTTAGGGCATGTGAGAAATTGTTGGATAATCAAAGATATGTACTATACTCATATGTGTAAAAGAAAAATTCCAAACGTGTAATTTTAGGAACTGCACACGTGTTGTGGCTTTATCATTGAAATGCGAGTGGTTAAGAACGCGATTGCTGTAAAAGCTGTGCGAAGAGGAACAATATTATTCGTATATATGTAGTTTAAGTTGGCGTAATCCTAAAGTATAGTCGTACTTAAGGTGTTAAAAAGTTGACTAAATTGCCAATGCCATTAGGTCGACAATTCTTTGTTTCGCACAACAACGCTTGAGTGACAACTCGTATTAGTTTCATTTAAGTATGTACATAGTATTGGGTACATGATTATGTACAAGAGTTATCTTCAATCGAAGGTTAAGAATCTGTTTTAAGCGTAGACTTCTTAAATTAGTCGTCACGACGTCTATGACAGTCGTACTGATCTATATCATAATGAAATAATGAAGAAATTGTTTATATGCATTGCATAATTTAAATAGGCTTGGTTTACTAAAAATTTACCGGACATCGCGTAGCGAAGTGTTCGCATGCAGACGCTGCGCGAGCGATGCAAGTGAGAACAATTGATGGCATTCGTTCGCATGTGTTTGCGGTTGAGGACAGTGAGTGCGACCCATGCATAATCCTCCACAGGAAGAACCGGACACACCCACCTCTACCCGCTTATTTTCAATAATTTTAGTGTGTCCGGGGTTACGGACGTTATGTCCGGAGCTTTATTATATTTTTAAAGCGGCTCATAATTTACATATTTCAAAATAAAACCCACGAAGGATTTCCACGGCGAAATCTAAATTTCAGCTTAGTGAGGACGTACTAGTGGCTAAAAGCTGTTCAGGTTTTTATTCTTCATATACATATTTGAAGTGTAGATTCTTCTCAAATTTCAAATAGTGAGCATGTATGTGCGATCTGCCTTTAATTTGATTCAACTTTGAAACTAAGATGCAATAGTTTTGATTTCATGCATGCGTGTACCTTAAATTTGAAGAAAACTTTTAAAAGAGAACCATGTTTTTAAGTGGTAAGGTGGGTTTCGAGGGCTAAAAAAAGCGTATTTTTACTGATTCATATTTAACAAGTACTTTGTGAAATTTTTATTTAAAAATTTGGAAAATTCAGCCATTGGGACCTCATTTTCCTTGACCTCTCAAAAAAAAAAAAGTTTTCTAGGTGTAGTCAGGATAACTTATGGCTGGTTCATCCTAAATTAAAAACACAATTTTTTCTGCTAGCTCGAGATTGAACGAAGGAAAAAAAAATTAGCTAAAAATTTTTGGCGGAGTTGTGAACAAAAAAAACCATTTTTTGGTCAAATTTTCACCACGTATTGCCTCATAAAATAAGTTGTGATAAAAACAAAAAAAAATCCTTCGTTCATGTTCTAGAAGTCAAGGTTTTTCAAAAATAGCTGATATCAGCTGTTCCGGATCCACTCTATAAAAAATCACCACGAATGTTATTACGAAAATACATTTATATTTCTTTAAAAACAATTACCATGAAAGAACATTTGTTCCCTGGCAACACAAAGCAAATAATTTAATGAGTTCCGTTTCTTTTGTCCTTTATTTTTATTCCCTTTCAAAACAAACTAAATTTAATCAGAAGAAACAATAACAACAATGAATACTATTCGCTCAGAATCGCTTGAAAAACTGGTCAAAACAGTTTGTATGCGAGAAGCTCACAATTGTACCACAGAATTCACTGTGCGTATGTACATAAGCATACATATGACCAGTTTTATCGCACGCTTCTCGCCTCGCATCATAATAATAATTATGTTTGCCTTTTGTTTTCATAGTCGAACTTGGTTACAAAATTTACAATATATTTTGATTAGAAATTATATCTATATATTTAACATGCAACTAAATACAAAGTTATCGCTATACGTAATTAGTTTAACAGCTTAAAACTTTTCATTCAAGATTTGTTGGCGCACACAAAACGTAGTTTACGAATTGGATCCAATTATGCCCATTCAATACAGCTATAACTTCGTCTAAACCTTAAACGCTTTTTTTTTTCTTAAAGAGCTTGTCGAATCGCACTTAGGATAAGGCAGCTTCCTACGAAGTGCTATAAATCTGCTGCGTGTTGGTTGCATAAAATGCGCTCTGCATTAAGCTCCGTTCTGTATGGCAGAAGTTTACCCCTCGATTTGAATGTACAGGATATCGTATCTACATTGTTGCGATCGTGAAAGTAATTTATTTCTCCCAAGTAATGGAGTATGTACTCGAAATGTGTTTCTGGTCTCACTTTCTTATGCTTTTTTCTTGCAAAGTTTTTAAAGGTAGCTAACTGTATTTTGGCCAGTAAAGACTGTAGAACACCTTCCTAGTTGTACAAATTTACATCTAGAAGTGGGATGTTGTGTTCATTGCTCAATCTCAACCACTCATAAAGGAACTGTTTTTTCGGTGTAGAAGATACGTTGCAACGACATTGGGGATCGGATGATTTGGCAGCGCCATAGCTTTTCTCATGTAACTAAAGTGCATCTTCAATGTAAATAATCCAGTTTCCAAATGAAGCATGTACGTCGGGCATTTTTTGGGCAGCCTAAACATTTTTTTCCCTATAAAATACCTTCTTCTCAACTTCATCGTGCTGGTGGATTACACAAGCCTGTGCCGCATAGCACATAACAAATCTCATGATTGCTTCTAAAAGTCGAATTTTGCGCTTGGACCACTTATACTGACAGAACACCTTAAACAAATACTGAATCAGTCAAGTAGCACCGTACAGCTGCAGCAAGCCCCGTCATCCATATACATAAGTCCACTTACTGGGTCGCAAAGTATGGTTCAAGACATCTGCAGGGTCATATAACGATCCAGCCTAGGTAACGCTCCAAGAGAAAATCAAATACAATCAGAGCTGTGCGACGAATGATTTTCTCGAAGAGGCGACATCCATATACTATTATAACTCCGACGTAGATAGGGATTCGGCAAACTTTCGAACGATAATTCTCCCAGTATCGGAAAAAGGAGAGCGTAACGACTCGGATAAGTATAGACGAACATCGTTCCTAAACACGATTATCAAATAATTTACGGCAATCGTCTCGGAACGTTTAACAGATTGGAATGAAAAGAATGGCATTCTTAGCTAAGTCAAAGCGGGTCTCAGCAAAAACTCTTTGTCACTATCGGTACTGCCTTCCGACCAGGTATCACTAAGATAAGACGAAAGGTGTCAGAATAGGGCGGCAGTATGGGTCAGAAGGCACATGTCCAACTGGCTACAGCAGTACGACAAAATATGGAGCTTGAAGGCCAACAACAAGTAAATGACAATGGTATTTAGAAACGAGAGTGGTCGAACGAAAAACGTGAGATAGCAAATAACTAGGAGTTTTCGTAATACCTCGTCTAACGTTAAAGAAGCATGTGGAGGGGAATCTACAGGAATTCAAAAGGGCATACACTACTACTGGAAATGTGTACTTTGCAAAAGGAACACTAAACCAAGGACAAAATACAACACATTGCGAAGCGGTGGTAAAGTCCAGCCTGTGTTACTTGGCTCGAGTAAGATTTGTGTATCAGCAATTGTAGGAGCATGAAATACAGTTTAGTTTAAGGACGAGATGTTATGAAAGTAAAGATACGCGTGCGCACCAGCCGTGAATTGGGATCAGCCGCGTTCGGTCAATCAAATACATCCTCACTTTTTGGTGAGTAGATGTTGTTAATTTAGTGACAAAATCCAATATTCATGTAATGTTTGCCACCTTTTTCGCCATCATTTTCAGAATGGCCCACTTATCCACGGGCCACGGGTTTAGGGTGCTTAAGTGGACCCTCCAAACCTCTCGATCTTCTGCCAACGGCTCTAAATTATCAGGAGCGGTCCCCATACCGTTCTTTGCATTTCTTATCAAAACCGCCCAGGTCAACTAAAAAACTTTCGATTAGAGAATTTTGGATGTTGGGTTACTGAATCCGATTCCGAATAGATGCCGAATCGCCATTCAGTATCCGTTAGACTTAAGTGCATACGTATATTCGTTTCTTGCCTCTTGGACAAATTTAAATAAACTTTCGTGTCCCAATGCAACACCATTTGCGATTCCCTTTAGTTTACTGCACTTAAAGTTGTAGTGTGTATTGGGTAATTGGTGAGTTGAACAATCTAGATGCATTGGTGCATATTTAGACAGTTAATTTTAGTCGATTTAAAGTACTACATATATTTTAATTCTCTTATCAAGGCAAGGTTTTTAAAATATTTAAAATGATTTGATTTCGTCAGTCATTCCAAATTAGTTTTTCGTACTTGGGCTGCAAAAAGCTCGCTCTGCTGCAAAACTTGCTCTAGCGTTCATTAGCCCTTTAAATAGTGTAGAGTTTTTTCATTTGGTCAATTTCCATCAAATTGTATTTCGTTGTAATCTCAACGTTTTGAGGTAATTTCTTAATGCACTGGGAAGCTTTACTTAATGGATGATTCGACAGTTGCAACTCTGGTGTGTTAATCCCGATGTCACATTCTCAGGCACCGCTGGGGGAATAAGCAGAGCGGTGGAGTAACTTGATTGAGCAGAAGACGGCTGCTGTGGGTGGTGAGCCGGCCTTTTTTCATCTGAAATAATAAAATTGCTTTATTAATGCACATTTAAATTTGTTTCATTACTACATTTTAAAATCAAGCTTGAAAGCCTCACTTCATTTAAATCAATTTGAAATAAGATTGACAGCCAACAGAATGTAAATGTACTAGATTCTCCTTAAAAAAAAAGTCATGGGTACGTTTGAGTGAAACGGAGTGAACCCAAAACGATAGAATAAAAGATTGTGCCGTAGTGTGTAAAAAAAAACCGGCGTATGACGTCACACGGGACCCAGGAATCTGACAGCTGTCTGTTTTTGCTGTAAATTCACCAACAATTGGTGTGAATATATAAATATGGTCTGTTCGGGTACGTTCTGCACAAAAATTCCTAGTTTGTCAAATTTTTAAGAGTGGGCGTAAAATTCTTTCAGAGAGGTTAAATTACGAAAAAGTAAACGAACGCGTTGAACAAGAATAGTTGCCCAATTTTAAACGCCAAACTTCAACCGTCAAATCTAAGAAAAGTATACAGGAAAGAATTTTACGGTTCACATTTGAAAAGTTTAAAAAAGTGTGGAAAACATTTATTCATTGTTCCAACACATTTTTTGGATTTCCTGGATCTTCGCATGATAGCTGGGTGTTCCAGAATTCTCAAATATCTGACAATTTTAATACCACACCGAATTGACAGATTTCATAAACCAGCCCAAAAAAATTTTTTGCACAAAAATTCGTAGCATGGGGAAATTTCTTACTCTGTCGTGAGCACTCTCTTTTACGAAAACTACGAAATTTTTGCGTACTCGAAGAGGATTTCGTAAAAATTTTAAACCTTTTTCTAAAAATTCGCTGTTTTGGGAGGGTACGTGAACAGACCTACTGTTAACTACTTAAACACTTGGTCAACTACATACAATGGAGTGTAGTTCCAGGCGCCGACCGTCCTAAAGTAGCTATTTTCTTGAAATAAAGTCTGTTTCTTAGTATTTTGTTATACAGGGTTTTGCAATAAGAGCGCTACAAAAGTTTTTTTAAATAAAACAAAAACGGTTTTGGATATCAATGAAATTCTTTATTCCTGTGAAAGTACGTACGATGCCATTATGTATGGAACTCGATTTCTTTTGCATGGCCACCACGGGCACGCTTGCAGAAGTCCAGACGCTGAACCCAATTTTCGACGGCTTTCAAGCATAAATCGGCCGATACTGCTGCAATTTCACGTTCGATATTCGTACGAAGTTCATCAATCGTCGCTGGCTTGTTGGCATAGACCATAGACTTGACGTAGCCCCACAGGAAATAGTCTAACGGCGTCAAATCGCACGACCGAGGCGGCCAAGCGACTGGACCATTTCGTGAGATAACACGTTCTCCAAACTTGGTTTCCAATAAATTGATTGTGACATTCGCTGTGTGGCTTGTGGCGCCGTCCTGTTGGAACCACATGTCCTCCAAGTCCATATCCAATTGGGGCCAAAAATATTCGGTTATCATTGAACGGTAGCGATCCCCATTCACAGTAACGTGCCGGTCTTGATCATCACGGAAGAAGTAAGGCCCAATGACGCCGCCGGCCCACAAACCACACCAAACCGTAATTTTTTCGGGATGCAATGATGACTCATGGAGTACGTGTGGATTGCTGCCTGACCAATACCGCATATTTTGTTTATTGACGAAGCCATCCAGCCAGAAATGAGCCTCATCGCTGAAGATGATTTTTCGATGAAAATCCGAATCATTTTCAAGTTGTTGCTCAGCCCAATTCACGAACATACGACGCTTCTGGTGGTCAAGCGGCTTCAGTTCTTGTGTTAATTTAATCTTGTAAGGATGTTGGCCAAGATCTTTTCCCAAAATTCGCCACAACGACGTCACAGAGATGCCCAACGCTTGAGAACGACGTGTGAGAGACACATTTGGGCTTTCTGCAACTGAAGCCTCAGCGGCAGCAATATTCTCGACACTACGGGCACTTCTTTGTCTCACTGGCACGGGAACATTTTGTACTGTGCCTGTGGATTCAAATTTTTCCACTAGACGCTCAATTGTTGATCTGCTAGGACGATTATGACGACCATAAATTGGACGTAGCGCTCTTAACGTTGAGGCCACTGACTCCGAATTTCGGTAGTAAATTTTAATAATTTCGACTCGTTGTTGGCTCGTATATCTTTCCATCATGAAATGGCAAACCTTACTGAAGAGAAATGTCAAAAAACCGCAAGAAAAATATGGCGTCGTTTGCTGTCCCTGTCGCTCTACTTTTGTAGCGTCCCTATTGGAAAACCCTGTATATACTATATATACATATAGTATATATTTTTTTCATATATTCCGTAATGGACACAAAAAAGTTACCACCCCGAAATTTCCCAAACCATTAATTAGCGACACTAATTTATCCTCTTTATGACTTAAAAAATTGTCACATTTTCATGTTTTTTCTCATTAATTGAAAATCAGTTCAGTTCAGTTCCGTTTTTAATGCAGTGTAGTCAAAATGGGCAAACAACTTTCTAGTGAGCTAAAAGGTGTAATTGAGTTTTTAAATAAAGAAGGGCTTTCAGCTCGGGCTTTTTCTAAGAGAATTGGATGCAGCCATGTGACAGTTTTAAAATTACTAAAAAAAATTGAAGTGAAAATGAAACTTCTGCCAGGAAAACTGGCACCGGTAACGCTAAGAAGATGACCGAAAGGGAAGACCGAATTTTAAAAAGAATGTCTTGCGCTAAACGAAGAAAATCAACAAAACAAGTGAATTCGGAGTTTTTTGAAGAAATACATACAAAAATTAGCAACCGTACGGTCAGCAGAAGGCTGGATTCATTCGGATTGGTAGCCAGGAGACAACGAAAAAACCTATCTTTGACCCCAAAAATGAAAGCTGCAAGGTTGCAATTTGCTTAAGCTCATCAAAATTGCACCAAACATGATTGGAAGACTGTTATCTTGACTGATGAGAGGAAATGTAACGTCAATTCATCTGACGGTATCCAGTACGTACGGCGGATGCGCGGAGAAGATTTTAAAAAAAGAGTGCGTTTTAACGAGGAATAAATTTCCCCCAAAGTTATAATATATGGGGTAGAGCTCTTGATACCCGCATACCCGGGTACCCACCCGGGTACCCGCATTTTCGGGTATTACCCGGGTACCAAAATATCGGGTACCCGTGTCATATCTTATATTTCTCGTAAATGAAGGTACATATGTAGCTAGAAAGATGTGGTGGTTCAACAGAACCCAATTAACACTAAGATGTGCCTTTTTGTTACCAAGGCTTGCGTTACCTGGTTGATGGCGCGTGTTGTTGGCGGTAAATGAGACAGCCGGGTGTGCCTTACCTTCTCTCCTTGTTGTATGTATTCAACGCATACGGTGTAATTTACTAACTTTTATATTAAATTACAGCATTTGTGGGTCTTGGGTACCCGTTACCCGATATAGTCGGGTACCCGATAGCTGACATTACCGGGTACCCGCGAACCCGGGTATTACCCGCATTGTCCGGGTACCCGGGTTGTTGTTGAGACGGGTATTACCCGGGTAAAATCAAGAGCACTAATATGGGGCTGCATTTCGTACTTCGGTCAATGCGACTAAGTGTTTTGCACCGGTTCAATGAACGGAGATAGTTATATCGATGTCATAAGGGAACATCTAGTGCCTTCCATAGATGCCCTGTTTCCAATCACTATTGATCCTATCTTTCAGGATGATTCTGCACCATGTCATCGAGCAAAAAAGTAAATTCCTTCATATATATAAAATCGATTGAAATAAAATGGTGTAACTTATCCATAATTTTGTAGCTTATGTGCCTCTAGGTGAAGGATCTTGTGGCAAGCATCGGTTTAAAAAACCTAGACTGGCCTGGAAACAGCCCCGATTTGAACCCGATCGAGAATTCTGGGCTCTTTTAAAGGCTAAAATAGTATCCAGGAACCCAAAGAGAAAAGAAGAATATAAAACTACAATTCAGGAAGCCTGGAAAAATGACATAACAAGGGAATACTGTCAAAACCTAGTGACTTCTATGCCACGGAGAATTCAAGCTGTAACCAAGGCCTGCGGTGGTCACACAAAGTACTTATCAACTTGTTATCCTCCAATAACGTACTTCTGATTTAAAATTTCAAATAAAAATAATAATTGCTTTGTCGGATTTCAATCAAATTAGTTTAAAATGTTTATCTGTTAAGTTCACTTTGATAGTAAAAACTTCCCAGATAAAAAATTTCTATGACAAAATTAACCATCAACAATTGTTGAAAACATTTGAAATTTTAAATCATAGCTGTAGTGATAAGTTCCTAAAATTTCGGAAGTGGTAACTTTTATTTGTCCATTACGGTATATATATTTTTCATTCATATATATATACATATATATATATTTCATATATATATATTCTTAATTTATGCATATGAAAAAAATCTCCATGCCTGGAGCAAAAATTCAAAGAAAAGTCTTGTTTTGTGAATTGTGGCGATCGTACAAGACCCGAAGTGCTCCACTATGCTGGAGATACTAAGCGGCGGATTAGTTTTTTTAGTGAAACTTTCTAATATCTATTCTAGCGAGGGGCTGTATTAAATGTTTTTGTGAAATAATAATTAATTCGGGAGAAATTCACCAGTGTATGTGACCAATTGGGTTATTGTCTATTATTTCAAATCTGTATACACTTTTTAGAAAAATTGGTGTGAATACGTATTTCACAGTTATTCTTCTTTCCCAAAATTACGAAAAATCACAGTCATTTCATAGTAAAAGAAACTTTCCTCCATACATTTCGATCGTTCAAAATGCTTTTCTAGGCGCTCTTGTAGGCCCATTTGACGTAAGACGTCAAATCGTTAAAAGGTCTATAGACCTACTATTTTTTTCACTTTGGATGTGAACGAACTGCCATTTCTCTCTATTTAATGACAAGCTGAATGCAGAATTTGTAAAACAACGACCCCGTTTAAAGACTATGAAAGTGCATTATGTACATTCAAGATAACTTGACCAAATTTTTGGCCAGAATTCTCGACTTGTGGTTCGAACTAATGAACACCCAACAGTATTCAGTGGATATGACCAGTGTTAGATCCACTGCATAGATTATGTTCATTAATAAAGGGAATGCAAAGAACGTCCAGGAACATAATCTCTAAGTTCGACTTCTTAAGATCCTGATTCGCTTTTACGCACATAAGTATGTATATTACTTCAAATGTATACAATTGTACGTTCTTCCAAGTGTTATAACATTAAGGACTCGTCCTTCATTGCATTCAGAGATATTCCCCATAATTTGTGTTAATGAAAAAATCGCACTTCTATCTTGCATGGCCTTGTTCAAAAAGAACAGGTGAACCATTCAATGTTCTTAATATGGTGCTATGGCTAAGCGACCATTTGTGAGACAAGATTTCCTTTCAATATCAGATTAACAATCCTGCAAAAAACGAGTGGCACAAACTGACTATTAATTAGTTTCGCGCTATGATTGTATCTAAATCGCCTTCGTTGCTAAACGAAGAAGATGTGAGAGATACGTGAGTTATTTGAAGAATTTTTTTTGTGCTTATACTCGATATCCATTGTGTATTCACGGCATGAGTTGTAATATCCCGTTTTCACCTATAATTTCAGTTACAGATAATCTGCAATGAAGACACTGTAGCTGTAGGTAGGAATAAATGATGATACCATTTCCGTAAAGATCCGAATTTTAGGGAAGAGTGAGACTTGTACATCTTAAAAAGCTCAACGCTATTTCAGCAGGTGCTATTATTTTGCTGTAGATGGTTTTCAACAACCTGAGTTAATAACTTGTTTTGATCATAAATCAAGCTAAATTGTACATAATCGGCTAATCATACATATAAACTGCATAGTGAGAAGTATAATTAAGTGAGTGCATCCAACACGTTCAACATCGACTATAGTGAGCTTAGAAGCGATAATCATACAGGTTCTTGCAACATGCGTCCAATTCTACGATTGTCAATGGGAACTCAGTCACTCACAGCTGCTGATCTGCATTTGACCAGAGGATCTGTTTCGTACTTTTGTTGTAGGCCTCACTTCCTTCGATGCGAAATCTGAAATTTTTAAAAATGTCGCTCTAGTTTTTGGAAAGGGCGTTATGAAAAAAAAAAAAAAGAAGAGCTAGAGGACCTCAACGTGTTCTAACTTGCATTAATCTACACTGACTGCTTAAAATTTGATTTGAGCCAGTAACTTAAGAATGAAGTTCGTAACCTAATGCTTGCCTGGTGGCTTCCGGGCAACCATTTTTGTAAACTGTTATAAATTGTCTAGGTGTTTATTTTGAAGCGCTTTAGCGAATTGAGTGACTGTAAAGTGCATATTTCCTAGAACAATTTTCGTTGCAAAGAAAAAAAAAATTGTTGCGAAATTAGTCCAATTTCCAGCTTTACTGCGAAACTCCATTCCTTCTCGCAACGAGAAAGAATCTTTGTAAGAGCTAGACTAGTGAATTTTTTCTAGTTTTTTTTGCACAGTGTCAAAATGAACTCACGTCTCTGCGAAGTCATTTCTCGCTCCCGTAGTCTAGGTCCCAGGTCTAAGGACAAAGATTTAAACGAAGAAGTCGGCCAACTAGTAGGCAATAATTGGATTTACAGTTCTCTGGGCGTGAAGTGTAGGAGTGAAGTGTAGACCCTCTACACTTCACTCCCAGCTGTCCAGGGTTAAATTCACACTTTAAAAAAATTAAGTAAAATATGCAGCTATATTATTTCCAAAGAGGACAAATGACCCCCAGAGTAGTAATTGCACAGATAGTGCATGAATTGTCCCAACTGAAACGGACTATTATGCAGAAGGAATAACTTAACTAAATTTGGTATCTCATCCAACACCTACCAGAGAAGGTACAAGAATTTGAACGGGAAATTTATCTTTGGTCTAAACCTTTGCAGACATCCAAAATTAGCTAAAGAAACGCAATGAGCCCTAGGAAAACCTCTGATTAACAACCTTTATGAACTCTTAGGGGAAATAAATTTGGGACTTAAAAAAATGAAATAGCTTGGGCGACAGGTCAGATGAACCAACACCTAGCGTCTAGCAACCATTCATGTTGTGCGTGTTGTATTGTTCGCACGAATGGAAGAGACCTGCAAGACGGCGCAAAAGTCATCACCCTATCGGAAGATGCTATAATTTTCGCAAATGGCGGCAGATGCAGAATACACGTCGACAAGCCATAAAACGTTATACTCCTCAATATTGCGGAATACTCGTGACTATTTTTTTTAAGGAATAATTCGTCAGTGATTTTGGCGCAGGTTTGCCGGCCGAAGGGACTGGAACTGGAACACGTGACAGAAGAGGCGCCGGAAGGCTTCGTAGTGCTCGTTCCAACGAGAATATCGCCACTAAGGCTGAAGATGTCGCAGATGAGCCGTCAACGTCGACCAGACGGCGTGAAATGCAATTGGGCATATTTTTTTACTGCCGCAAGTTGATGAATTGGGACTGGAGGACATGGGATTGCAACAGGACGGTGCAACCGCAGACACAGCCCGCACGACATTTTCAAGGATGCAAGGATGCAGTGGCCGGCAAGATCGCCCGATTTAACCGTTCCAGACTTCTTTTGTGGGGTTTTTTGAAGTCACGATTCTATGTCAACAAGCCTCAGACTCTTGAAGCCCTTATAGAGAATATCCCTCAAGAATGCGAGGACCTACGAGGAAGTTCTGGCAAGAGTTATGGAAAATACTATAAATCGGGCCCGAATGGTCATCATTTCTGGCGGCGGCCACTTAGCCGATATCATTTTCTCGACTTAATGGAAACAAATTTAAGACATCAAATAAACATAATCTAAAACCAGAACCAAGGTTTTTCAATCCTAAAAAAAATTACAGTCAAAGAACACTTTTGCGCCACCTTGTACAATTTATTGCCGACTCTGAACGGGGAATTGAGAAACTTTTTAATGACAAATTTTACTCTATGTACGTATGTATATAAGTATGTACGTACATAATTATGTAAGAATAGTAACACATAAAATCGGGTAAAGATCTGCCACAAGTTTATTTTATTTTATTTTTCATTTATAACGTTGTAAATTAATTATAAGATGATGTTATCACCAATAGCACTAGCTACTAGGGCTTACGACGATGAATTAGTTAGATATGGGTCTCTCTGTACCGAGAGTTAAAATGTATGTACATGCATGCATAAATAGCACCAACGCTTATCCTTTGCCAAGTGCTTTGCACATGAAAGTTACGCTGTTACTTCTATGGCATATCATAGACCTCAGTAAGTGATAATTTTCTCCTACACATAAATACTATGTAGGATGGCGATGGCATCCTAGAGTTTGGTGTACTAAGTAAAGGCTTCTGAAGAATAAGCAGGCATGAGGAGAAGGAAAAGAAATAATCAATATGGTTACTCCGAAATAATGCCTCTTCAAAGATTTAAATGCATGGTTATAAATATAAATCAACATTCAGAAAATTCTCTTATGGCTTCCACAACGGAAGTACATATGCACGTAAGTGTTCCCTTTGGAGAATCATTTGAAATTAACAAATTACCAATCATCTAGGATTCAGTAGCAAGTGAAAAATGTGTTTAGTATTAACTCCTCAATTTTTCTTTGAACGTGTTTAGTTTGCTGTTCACTGACTGTTAACTTTTTTATTATCTTATTATCTTAACAGCTCTCTATCATTCATCTTGGTTATAGTTCCTTTATTTGGTTTTTTCTGGATAATAGGTAATCCTATTCTTTGAAACTTAATTTCTTTGTAATGAATAGATTCTTCGCTGGTCGCGTAGTTTCAGTGGCCAATAGAAAAAGTTTTAATCTCTATATATAAAAATGAATTGCTGTGCGTTAGTCCCGCTTAAACTCGAGGAAGTACTCAACCGATTTGGATGATTCTTTTTTTGTTTTGTCCGTATTGTTTCAGGGTTGGTTTAGGAAAAAATTCAGAAAAACCCAAAGAAAAAGCCGGAAAATCGAAAAAATCGAAATTTGCGTTTTGTATGGGAATTTTGTATGGGAATGCACTAAACACCACGAATGAGAATTGTATTTCGACAATGAGCACCGGCTAATCTCGAGAACCACTGAACGGATTTGGCTGCGGTTTTCACTGTTATGATCTGCATTTCTCGGGGAAGGATAAAACGGAATAGAACTGCTCTGTTACTAATAAGAGCTGAGCATTCAAGGTTTAAGTAGCAGAAAGTGGATTAAGCCCAAATTTATGTTACAAAATCATTTTAACACTGCTCCAACTCAATAATGGCTAATTGGATTTAAAAACGGAAGAATATGTTTTTATTAAATTCCTGTACGATTAATTTGAGCTATAAATCATCCTTCTGTGTTATCCTGAAGCTGAGCTATGGTCAAAACAATTCATGAAATCACCGCCAACAATTTTCCATCAGTGGAGACCGCAGCCAACAGCCATGCAGCAGTGGGTAACACATCGGTTCGTGATCGTATGTTGTTTTTGTTTTGTCCAGTTGTACAAGGGTTGTTTTATTTTCGTTTTTCTTTGTTCGTATCTTTGGTTTTGTGGAAATACAATATGTATTGGATCCGTAGCTGAGGGAGATTTAATTTTTTTTTAATAGAAGTACGTAGGAAAGTAATGCGTATTATGATAACGATCGGTGCCGTATATTTGCGTACCTAGAGCGGAAACGGAGAAGAGAAACTTTTAGTAGCGTAGATGAGGATTTACGCAAAATCCTTTTCACATTGGACCGAGATCACAGATTTGCAAAGAAGGAGTTCCGACCATCCGCCGTCTCAGAGTCCAATCCAAAGATGGTTTACTTTTTTTTTGGATGAGAGGGGTATGTTGCGCAGATGTGGTGAGCACTTTTCGGAGATGCTCAATGCCGAACAGGGATTGGATGCCAGACTGAGTAGGACGGAGAATAGTCCCATTGTAGAGCAGGTGACTTTGGCGATCAAATCTGCTGATGTTTATTAAATCTGGCCAGAAATGCACAAGCCCTTGGGGGAAGAGGGAGTAAAATGTATCTCTCATTAGAGCGGCATGGGAATGCAGTAAAATAACTAGCGACAATCAAGCTATGGTGATTGTGCTCTTTTTAAGAAAAGGGGGATAGAGTGGTTGCTCTATTTTTAAGTCTCGAAGTAAACTCCGGAGTGTACTGCAGGAGTATGGGATTGGCTGTTCTCATTTGAAGGCCATTCGATTTATATACACGAACTCTAGGAGATGTGCTCGGATGAATGGCGTTACAAAAACATCTTTCAATGGGAGCCCAACCGTGGCGAGGAACTGTTCGCATTGTGAGACTAAAGGATAAGCCATATGCTTTCGCTGATGACTTACTTCGAACCATCTGGAGCGATCTTCAGCGACCGCTTGATGGCTTAGTATTCGTCTGTGTTGAAGCTAGATAAACGTGAAGAAATCGGAAGTTATCATAATGTCTGAAATGCCTGTTCAGAAGTTTAAGTATTTCGGGGTCATATTCTAGAGTGATGGAAAGAGCAATACTAAGTTATCCTGTGGGATTGGTCAGGCTGCAACAATTTTGTGTGTTTGATCCGACCCTCACCTATGGTCATGAGATTTGGGTAATGACCGAAAGAATAAGCTGCCGAACTGAGATTTCTTCGAGGTATTCGTTTGTTCTATCGAGTTAACAACATCAGAATATACAAGGAACTAAATGTCGAGCAACTACCTATTCGAACGGAACTGTACATTCTTCAATGGCTTCAACTTGGGTTCCAAGATTCTTAATTTTACCCGTACGAAGTCGGGGCGGGCCACTAGTTTGTCTATAAAAAAAAGGCTGTGAAAAAAAAAACTTAATTTATTAGTATTCCAAAACCGCCTGAACATGCTCATATGTACATATGTACAGGGTGGGCCATTTAAACCTATAACTTTGACATCTGTTTTCAGATCAGCTTATAACAGCCCGCGTTCGAAACGCCAGTCGAAGCGACTTTGTGCCATGTAATAGTACACGCCACCACAACGCGCTGTTATTGTGCAGATTTACATTGAATAACATGTTCTCAATTGTGAAAACCCAACGTGCGTATCGTGCAAAATATCGAGTGAGGGAAGCGCCTTCAGACCACACCATTAGGCGTTTACACCAAAAATTTAAAACCACCGGAAATCTGACGGTCTGATGAGAACATTGAGGCTGTACAGGCCAGAGTTGAGAGATCACCGACAACATCGAGTCGTCGCCAGCGTTGCCACTTTAGGACTCTTTTTTTGCAGTAGATTCTCTAAAACAAATGCAGTAGCTTGAAATTTTTCGCAGTAGATTTTTATTTTCAAGCAAAAACGGTACGTTAGTCTCTTTGACAAAATGCAGTGGCAGCCGTCAGCCGATTTCATTGTGAAACGAGAATGGGCTCATTTATGGCTAGTGAGTTCCCTACAGCGTTCAGATAAGAAATTCAACTTTTTCGAAAAGTTTTGTTGTTATATTTAGTGCTACTCACTCACTCTTGAAGAGCATACAAGCAAATATAGTAAAATATAGTAGATTTAAATGTTATGGCAGTAGATTAAAATTTCGAAATAAAGATCGAGTTCGAGCTTGACGTCAGACCTAACGATGTCTCTTCTTGACGTCTCGGGCACACATTTCTTTGAAGAAAATGTCGTGAAGACAACGAAGCAGGGCAAAGTCCAGTATATATTTCCCGGTGGGGTGAAAGAAAACTGATGGACGAAAAAGATAAACAAAATGCAAGCACATCTGATAGGGATATGCCGAACACATGCAGCAATGACAACTTGCTGTCAGTCAGCTTGATTTGGGTCGGAAAAACGGGGTGAATTTGGAAAATGATTAGAAGCTAAAGGTCGCCACCCAATTTTTTACGAAAAACTGATAAAAAAAAACAAGTTTTTGGTTTTACAGATGGGGGGTTATGGTTTATATGGGTTGCTCCTAAACCACTATCTCTGGGTATGGGGCAATAAAATCTCCGCAACAGTCGGTAGCTCATCTCGCCCTTGTTGTACATATGTTTCATTGTTTCCTCGTCCCCTTTTCTTTTCTAAGATAAAGATTGTTCTATTTTTCTTTGTGTGGTCTTCTTCCCTGCTTCCACTCTTTTACTTTGACTCGTCTCTTGTCTTCTTGCCAAAACTTCCACGCTGTTAGACGGTCAACCATAGAGTGATGATTGCTGCGCTCTTTTTCGCACATAAGTACATATTCATACTTGACACTAACTCGGCAGATCTACTGCAATTGCTGTAAAGTGGTAATGCTGGTCGTCGCCGTTCTTTGTAGTTTGGCATCCCTCGCAAGTCTCTCCGATGCATAATTCGTGATTTGAAGTTATTTTCGTACAAAATTCAATTAACGCAAAAACGTTTACCGATCGACAAGACACGATCGCTTTATTGCGTCCTTTGTTCCTCGGACGCCTAATTTCGAAAAATGGTCACTAATCGCCTCCAGACCACTCCAGAGGGTTATTTGAACTCCAAAGTTAACGTCAACAAGCAACGGACACTAGAAGCCTTAAAGGACAATATAAGAAAGGAAATAGCTGCTATGCATCCCGAAACAATTCGAAAAGTGATGGGAAATGGCGAAAAACGAACCCATTTCGCTTTATCACTCTATCCGCGACCATTTACGCGATACTACATACATATATTCAAGAAGTGATCAGAACAAATTTCCAAGGTTCAAAATAAACGAAGGTTTAAATGGTCCACCCTGTATGTTTGCAATATTATTTCTATTCATTCACTGAGAAGTTTACAGCGGAATACATAGAGCATATAAGCGCATTATTCTTGGTGTGTCTTGCCGTAAGTTGTGATTATCTTTTAACTTACTACATTTTATTCCGCTTAGCTTATCACCATTATGAATATCAATATCGTCTAAGACCTTCGACAAGGATGGTGACATATTCGTATTCGATATTCCATATTCTAGCCTCCTGTAGTTTTGAACATGTTGTTTGGACCGAAGCTGTTTATGTTTAAAAAAAGAAGGTCCTTCGCTCCGTGCTCTTTTCCCTTTCAAAACACGGTGAACACACAAATAATGAGAGTGTAAGTGCTATTAGCTCAATAGGTTTTTGTGTGTATTAACAGAGAATTATAGGTATCTGCTGAGTTTTGGAACTGCGCAAACATTACCATATTTGCGCAAAAAAAAACCTAACAAGAGCTCTTCTGAAGGATGACGTGTGGCAGAAAAAATACCAGCAAACCATTGGCATCCCCACTTTATTATTTCAGAAGAGTGGGTCAGTGGTTGGAGCGTTGGACTGCTGTGCAAGCGGAGTAGGTTCGCCCACAGCCATATACACCACAGCGGCACCCCTCTAGTCAAGGAATGACGGAACTTCCGAGAGTTTAGTTTGCCATGAAAAATCTTCTCAATTTGCTGTTCGAAGTGTGCGGTCGACAGAGGCTTTTCCTCTATTATTCCTTAATTTTTAAGAAGTTCAACAAAACCAGTGGCAAAATGTTTCAAAATTAAATGCATAAGTCGACGATATTGATGTCATCAGAGAATGCAGCATGTGAGTAGAGCGAATTAGAAAAGAAGGCCAACCAAAGTACTATAAAACGCTGCCAAAAAAACAGGACTCTCTACTCTTATGTACGTCTCGAACCGAGCGTCACTTTAGAAAGATATTACTTTCAGGTTACTTACTTAGGTGCCGCTACAATTCGGAGTGAACTTGGGCCTCAACCAACAACTCTCTCCATTTAGCCCGGTCCTTAGCTAACTGCCTCCAGTTGCGCACGCCAAGTTGGTTGAGGCCCCCTTCTACTTGTGCGTGCCGCCACCTTAGGCGAGCTCTTCCTTTACTGCGTTGCCCTCCGGGTTAGATTCGAAGACTCTGCGTGCCGGAGCGTTAGTGTCTATTCGCTCTACATGTCCTAGCCATTTTAAACGTCCAATGCGCAGTTTTTTGGCTAGGTCGATGACGCTGTACAGTTCGTATAGTTCATGATTAAATTTTCTCCTCCAAAGCCCGTCAACGCAAACGGGACCGAATATCTTTTGAAGAATTTTTTGCTCAAAGCAACTAAGGATATCTTCATCCGCTTTCGACAGCGTCCATGCTTCAGCGCCATAAAGCAGGACTGGGATGATTAAGGTCCTTTATAGAATCTCCTTAGTTCTTCGGGATAGGACCTTACTAATCAATTACCTTCTTAGTCCGAAGAAACAGCGATTGGCAAGAGTTATTCTTCGTTTGATTTCCTACGAGGTGTCATTATCTGAGGTAATAGCTGAGCCAAGGTAGACAAAGTCCCTTACTACTTCGAAGTTATAGCTATAAACTGTGACGTTCTGTTGGGTGTCCTTTTTTGTTGACAGCAAATACTGAGTTTTGCCCTCGTTTACCGCTAAATCCATTTTGGCTGCTTCTGCCTTTGTACTCGCGAAAGCACCGGTGACAGCTCGCTGCGTTCTGCCTATAACGTCAATATCCTCGGCATACGCAAGCAGTTGGACAGATTTCTGAAAGATTGTGCCTCTGGTGTTGGCTTGAGAGTTTCGCACAATTCGTTTAAGTATGATGTTGAAGAAGTCACGTGACAGCGCATCCCCTTGTCTAAAACCTTTTTGGACATCAAAGGTTTGGGTAAGATCGTTACCGACCTTGATGGAGCAGCGAGCATTCTCCATCGTCATCCTGCACAGGCGGACGAGTTTAGCAGGGATGCCAAAACTAGGCATGGGTCTATATAGCTCGTCTCTATAAATTCTGTCATAGGCGGCCTTAAAATCGATAAAGAGGTGGTGGGTATCGATTTGGACTTCTTGGGTTTTTTCCAGTATTTGCCGAAGTGTGAATATTTGGTCAATTGTGGACTTTCCTGGCCTAAAACCACACTGATAGGGGCCAATCAGGTTGTTGACAAAAGGTTTAAGGCGATCACACAGTATGGCAGATAAAATCTTGTACGCGATGTTGAGGAGGAGGTTGTCTCCTTTTTTGTGGATCGGGCAAACGATGCTGAGATTCCATTCATCGGACATACACTCATCTGACCAAATCTTAGAAATGAGTTGGTGTACGCTCTCTACCAGGTAATTTCGAGCTGCTTTAAATACCTCGGCCGGAAGGCCGTCGGGTCCAGCAGCTTTGTTGGATTTTAGTTTAGATATTACTTTCCGCACTTCGTTTTGGTCAGGTGGACGGAAATTTTGGCTATCATCGTCTAGGTTGAATGGTCCGTTCTGCCTGACAGCGGGATGTTGGTCTTCGTCGACGTTATACAGTCTGCAGAAATCGTTTTTCCAAATTCTCAGCACCGACTGTGGCTCTACTACAAGGTTTCCTTCTTCATCTCTACAGATTTCCGAACGGGTTTTGCTTCCTTGACACGTTCTCGAGCTCGCGAGCAGCTCTCGTTCTTCTCTGCAGCGCCGCTTTATATGCCTCTTGTTTGGCTGCATGCACTTGCCGGCATTCTTCGTCAAACCAGGGGCTTCGGGGTGGCGGTCGTGTGAAACCCAGCACATCAGTTGCGGCGTTTTTAATGGCCTGTTGGGCATCCGGAATGCTGGAGGCATGTCTTGCGTCGATCGTAATGTGATCAATTTGATTGACTCTTTGATGATCAGGAGACCGCCATGTCCCCTTTTGAATATTGAGATGAGGAAACCACATGCTTGCTATAGTGACGTTTCGTCCCGCAGCGAAGTCAATTAGCCCAGGTCCGTTTTCGGACGTGGTGTCATGTAGGCTGTGCTTACCAACTGTCCTACCAAAGATGCCCTCCTTTCCTATTTTGGTGTTAAAATCGCCCAGCACAATCTTAACGTCATATCTAGGACATTGCTCATATGTTTTGTCGAGGAGGTCGTAGAAGCAATCTTTGATGGCGTCGTCCTTGTCTTCTGTAGGGGCATGAGCGCATAATAGGCTAACAAGCTTAAGACTTACTTTCAGGTAGTTAGAGATTTTGTCTACCTTTGCATCGTTATTAACTTTAAAAAAAAACCCAATGAGATTAGAAGAAGGATATGTCTTGGCAATTATTATTTTATTTGGCAAACCCCTTTTTTGAATAACTAAGATGACTCTCTACAATGTGCTAAACAGTCCGGGTCATTTTAGATCAGGTCACCCTCGGTTTTCGGGGAAAAAACACTTCGAAAAATCTTTGTCTCCATCTTCAAAACTGCATAATCGGTTAGTAGGAAAAATTGAGAAGGCATTGGTTGTTCAAGAAAAAAAATAAAATCGCTGACTTGAGACATTTGTCAACCCAGAACTGCACCGTCATAAAAAGTAAATAAGAATAACGGGTTACAAAAAATATAAAATTAAAAGTAAATAAAATAAATAGCTGGCGTAACAGCTCGGGATGAGCCAAGGCCTAGCTTCTCGCAACCATTTATGCTGTGCGTGTTACATTTTTCGCATGAATGGAAGGGACTTACAATTTATTGCCGACTCCGAACGGCGAGGTCAGAAGTTCTTTCATGACAAATTATACTCCCGGAGGCTTGTTATTCCTTGACAAGAGATGGTGCCGCGTAAAATGTTTGGTGCTTTCCTGGCTGGTGCTTGAACCCACGCCGCTCGGTCAGTAGTCCAACGCACTAACCACTGAGCCACGGCGCCCACATAAATTAAAAGTAGTCCAACATTAAAATAAAAGGGTTCGTTCAGGATGTTGTCAAGATATGGAGCAGTTTAAACACCAAACGCTGTATAAATGCGGTTTTATTTTATATCTTAAAGTTTAGGACCTAAAGCAAACCAAGGATCACTTGTTAGCAATTGGTACATATGTAGATGCTATTTTACAGATATGATTAAGCCACACGCTGGTAAAGGGTGACTAGGCAAGATAGACCATGTTACGTTAACATTTTGTGCGAATTGATTCGTACATTATCATCTTGACTGTAACACGTTGTATGTAGATACATATGTAACGCATTATATGTCCGCTTCGTTTCTCGAATTAATTCAATAGAGTCGTCACTTTTTGTAAAATGATCAAATAATCTTCATTACAGACTTCGATCATACAGTCCTGACACCTTTTCATGAGCAGTGCACAAATGAAATGCTGTCTAGCAATTCATCGATCCGGTTAAACTGGCATGTGCAAATCGATGTGAACTTCAAATGAAACATTTGATGGGTAAATTGAGAATCTGCATGTCATTCCTTTTAATAGAATAAAATATCCACACGTTTATTTTCTGCATGGTTCCGTATCTGAACTTTCGGCTTACAGTTTCGCTGTTGTCATATTTGCTTCTCCGCCTACTTTCTTCAACGTTTTACACGAACGTATGTATTTAAATGAGTAGGTGCTGTCCGCAAGCATTTACCAGATACATTAATGCGGGAATTCTTTAACCGACGACCTTAAGAAGACGGTTGTGTTAGGAATGAGCAAAAAAGTGGCAAAAAGTATCTTCTGCTGAATAATTAAAGACCAACGTGTTGGTGTAGATCGTATCAAAAGTGTTTCCCACTTCCTTCTTGCTGTCTGCAGATGTCTAATGCGATGCACAAAAAACGCTAACGTTTGCGATTGCAGATAAGAATCAAAGAAAATTTTAATTAAAATAATTTATGCGAATGCTTGATGTGAAAGAGAATGTGATGTGCCACCCACAAGCAGAGGGACCGCTTCTGAGCAAAATGTTCATCGCAAATATCTGGGTAAATAGAACACTCTGTGGATGGTATTTACAAATGCATACATAACCATGCATGTACGTTTGAAACAATGTAAGAGTGTGTTGTAGGACCTTTTGAAAAATAAAATTGCGCTTTTGTAAAATTTTACAAGAATTCTTGGAGGTATTTTGACATTAAACTTCTTCTGTCACGGTAGTCTGAGTTTGCATGACAAGAAATGAGAGTGTGACGAAGAAAAGCATTTAGAACGGAGATCACGCGATGTCTAGCTTAGGACACTATGAGCATAACAATAATTGAAATTTGTATATTCACCACTCAAAACGTCAATGAAGTTCCAGAGGGAGGTGAACATCGATCTTCCTACTTCTTACGAGGTTAATGCCAGCAAAGTAAGACTAGCGTCAGCATAGCAAAGAGAAGATATGTACAGTGTTTAATTTTTGAAGTACATATGTATGTAAAACTTATTTAACTGAGTTGGGAGTAAGTTTTCAAAGCCGAGACGTGAGCTCGTGCGTACAGGATAGTAACGAATGACGGCGGTTGTACCAGTATCGCAAAAATCAGGTTTGCAAGGAAGTCCGTACTTTACTTTCTCGTGGTACTTTCAGAGCGTGTACACATATAGACATGCAGAATAAAATTACATATGCGGGCTGTATAGAGCCTTATATACATATATACATTCATTTACAGAATGGAACGCTTATCCACTAGGGTTGTGGGCCTAGGGTGCTCAAGTGGACCTTCCACATTTTCCGATTTTCCGCCATCGACTCTAAATCATCAGGGGCTATTCCCATATGGGTAGAGGTGAGATTTCGGACTTAGTCCAACCTTCTCATCCTGGGTCGAAGAATGGACCTTTCCGTTCGAAGAAGTAGCTTTTCGACTTTGAGTGCCTCACGCATTTTGGTGTTCCTAACTCGATCTCGGCGAGTCACCCCAGCAATACAACGAAGAAATTTAATTTCGGCAGCTTATATCCGCGATCTTATTCTTTCAGTCATTACTCAAACCTAATGACCATAGGTGAGGGTCGAAACGAACATTGAATTGAAGACCGATAGCTTAGCTCCGATGCCAAATTCAGTCCTCCTGAGAACAGATTGACCAAGCTGTCCCAAAGTGCTCCAGCCTGACCGATCCTACAGGATAACTCAGTGTTGCTCCTACCATCACTCGTGAATAGGACCCCGAGATATTTGAACTTCTCCACTTGTTTCAATGGGACTCCACTAACATGCAGAGTGCATTGAACAGGCATTGAGGCAATTACTATTAAATCTGATTAATTCACGTTTACCTTCATCCCAGCTTCAACTCAGACGGCGACGAACCTATCTTGTGGACGCTGAAGTTTCGATCTGGGTGGACGTAAGTATGACCAAGTAATCAGCGAAAAGCGAGAAGCAGATCAAGATCAAATCGTTCCTCACCACGGCCGCGCTGTAACATTCAAACTATGTACACTATGAAAATAAGGGATGACAGAACGCATCCTTTGCGAAGTCCAGCGAAAGGTATCGATTTAACGCCGTTCACCAGAACACAACTCCCTCAGAAGAGAGCCGTCAATCCCGTACTTCTGCAGTACACTCCAGAGTTTACCTCAAGGGACCTGATCATATGCTTTCTCCAAATCCACAAAACAACTGTAGATAGGTTTGGCATACTCTCAAGTACCATTCTGAGAGTGAACAACTGGTCGGTTGTACTTCTACCTGGACGAAAGTCCAGGAACTCGATCACAGCTCCGGAACGCGCTTTCAACACCTTTCCAAAGACTTTTCCGGGACTTAAAAGAGATGTTCTCCTATAACTTGAGCAATCCCTCTTACCCCCTTTCTTAAAAAGATACCAATCGCTAGGTGTTTCACCGCATTCTCACGCCACTTTAATGACACGAGAGAGCCATTCCACTCCCTCTTTACCCAGAGCCTTGAGCATTTCTGGTCGGATTCCAACCACACCAGCAGATTTGCCGACTTTCAGCGCTTTAATCGTCAAAGTCACCTCACCTCTACGGTGGGACTATTCTCCGCCCTACTAAAAACCATGTGTCTGCTATCTTCAGTGCCCTGTTTGGGATTGAGCAGCTCCGAAAAGTGCTCGCTCCATCTGCGCAACATGTCCTTCTTATCGGAAAGAAGTACACCATCTTTGGATTTGACTCCTTCGATGATATTAAATTTCTTTCCTTTGAGATGGCGGATGGTCTGCCAGAACATCTTGTTTGCAGATCTATGTCCAATTTTTCACCGAACTTCTTCCTGCTCCTTAGCTGCCTTAACAGCCAGCTTGCAAGTTCTTCGCGCCTTCATGTACCGGTTTCGAGAGGCAGAATCCCCCAAGTGTATCCACACCTTAAAGGCTTTCTTCTTCTCTCTGATGACTTTCTGAACTTCAGGTGTTTTAAACCGCGCAGTTCTTTTTTCACCACCAGCCGCCACACCGAGTCGTTTCACTCCGCAAACATTTCCTGCAGAGGCAATGACAGCTGTTGAAAACAACTGCCATTCTTCCTCTACATTTGTCGGAGCAGTTGGAATTTTTTCAAACCTTTCAGATATCTGCCATGCAAACTCCTCCCGTATCGCAAACTCTCCCAACGTGTACCTTGTTTACGCTTTGGTAGGAAATGTAATTTATCGTTGAGATACAATTTGCACAAAACGAGGTGGTGATCAGTTGACAGTTCTAGAGCCTTCATTCTTGAAATGGGTATTCTAAACGTCTGTCAGTTGGGCCCTGCTCGACGCACAGCCACCAAAATGAATATTTCTGACAAAAACGGAACGCATCGACAAAAGAAGATTCATGCACACGCCGAAATTTATGATTTGTTGAATTAATCGTGTGTTTTGGAAAATCCAACATTGTATGTATTGCATGAGAATTTTTTAACTCAACTAAATTTTTTAGTCAACTTTCAGCCTCTCGACCAATCAGAGCCGGTTGACTAGCTAGTGCCTAACATTCTGAACGCGGCCAATATCTTACTACATAAAAACCAAAACCAAAGTAGAGCGCCTTCCGAAGACTGCCGTGTGCATCACAACAATGCTATCTTCATTAACAGCCAATCCGCCACCAAAGCTTTGATTCTGCCACTACATCCTGAAAACTAGTAAAGCAATGGCAGGAAGAACTGAACCAACTGTATGTTTATAACCGAATCACTTTCAGCTGGGTCCAGAATACAGTCAAATTGACGGCAACGAAAGAACCGATGACCTAGCCCAGCGGGGGTCAGCCTTAACGGCTCACTAGCGAAAAGTGTCAATATCCTGCTAGGAGCCGTTAAGGGAAATATTCAATAAAACTTTTAGGCTAAACAACTGCGTCATATCAAGCAAGATCTAACCCCTTTTAAAGAAACCAAAAACAATAGAGATACAAGGCAGATCAACACCAGATATTGCAAGAATCGTAGCCGTTAGCACAGGCCACTGGCCAATCTAGGTATCCCCACAACACCTTCTGCCGTAGTTGCAAAGATAACAGCGAAAAGGAATCTCTGTAGATCCTTGATTCCTGTGCAAACGTTCAACCCTAGCGAGGGTCAGACAGCGCACTCTAGGCAAACCTTTCTTCGACCATCTTAAAGACAGATTCAAGAAAAATATTAGTAAACTAATGATTTTTCCTAATTTCACAGGTTGAATTTAAATATCTTCACCTTACAACCTATCATCGCCTTCAAACAGTCAGGCTTCAAAACGGGGCATTTCAGCGGTAATTGGGTTCTAAGAATCGCCCCCTCTACGTACCTACCTACATAAGAACGTATATAGTTGACACCAATATAATATTACAGTAATTGTAAATCTAACTTAACATCCTTAAGTTGTAATGCCAACAAAGTAATTCGGTTTCTTTTCAAACATTATTCAACACTCGCTTCTAAATTTTAATTTCAAATTGTTCGAAAGCTGTGATGCCCACAATTATAAATCGATAAATCAGACGAAGCTACCTTTCCCAAATAAGCAAAATCATCTGATAACCATGCGACGAAGCTATTAGAAAACCATTACCATAATTGCCTTTATCAATTTATAATTTATTTAGTTTGATATCAAGAGTTTGATTTATATTAATTTCCCATACTAAATCAAATAAGCCGTTGCGGTGTTGGGCAGTTCTAATTGTTAAACCAGTTCTCCATTCGTAAAATGGATATATTCAAATTTTTAAATTTTTAACAGAGAACACACACACAGCATTTTGACAACTACTTCATTATTTCACTAATTTTTGGTTAAATCTTGGGATTAAAACTACGAGACAATATGGGGAAGTGAAACTAAATTTTTAGTAAAAAGTGCGGTGTAAATGTTAATGAGATACAAAAACTAGACATAATGCGATGCGGGATACCGCTATGTACGCTGTGAAACGCTGTCACACACGGCCTTGAAATCAATAAATAAATTACCACTTTCGATCAATGGAGTAGTTTAAGTAGGCTGTCGACTCATTTGAGAATTTAAGACTGCCTAACAGCGTCATTTTGAAATCGCAGTCTGCAGCCTTAGCACATTTTCAGCACGTTTTCACTGAAGCGTTTCAGTATTTGTCTTCTCTTTTTCTAAAATTTTTTTTTGCCCTCAAAAAAAAAATTCAGGCCTCTCTCAAGATTGAAGTATGTTTTTAAGCTCGATAGAAAATAAAATTTGAACAAATAACACAATACATTAAGTTTTAATCAAAAATCCTTTTTTATTCGAAAGATCAGAAGCAGAAATATTTGCACATGATTTCGGGCACATGGTCATCGCGACTGTTCTTGATGAAGTGCATTTTGTCCATTCAATTTTAACTGCATGATAGTGCGTCACCCTGTGTTGAAGGTATCAGTAGTTCCGATTTTTACGGAGTAGTGAAGGAGCTAAAATATAATAAAAATTCTGATGCACTGAACTGTATTGGCGCAAATAAGGCGGTCGCATTTCTTATGGATCGGGGTTGTGGTGGTAAGCTTCCAATAATCAGTCATCTCCTTCAGCCTTGAGAAGCTCAGCTTCCTCCTAGTTATTGAGGTGTGGAAATTTCGAACTACGCATTGGTGGAAGTCGATGAATCTGAATTCATTTCGAGAGCTCGTGTCGTGCTCGTACATAATACCCGCCGATGGCCATCACAAAGATTTCTGCGTAGCAGGCACCAAAATAGATGTCGCATGTATTTGATTTTTGTACACCCTTTCCATGGTCCTCGGGGTCCTCCAAGAAGAGGTACACTAAGACCAGAAAAGTAGGTCCATTGTGATACCACTAAGTACTGCGGTTTGACCCCTGCTTACTCCTGAAATCATTTAGATTTCCTAACGTAGCTATAGAGATCGGTCGCGATGGAGGAGTTCAGATTATTTAGATCATTAAAGAAGTATTCTCCCAATGATGTTGATGTTGGCAAGGACGGGACACGTCCAGAGAAAGTATACAGTGAACTCTTCCTCTTTCTCGTCTCTGCAGCTCCTGCAGATATTGTTAAATGCTATTGTCTTTTCAGACTCAGGACAGGCATTGTTGCAATAATCGCGGTGTTGCCATCTACGATTTGCTTTCGACAGATGTTTAACATACGACATAGACGCTTCGAAGTGGTCGAGCTTCCTGCCGTCTGTATATTGTGAGCCTAGTCTATCTAATTCGACAGCTGCACAGTTGTAGTGACATGGGACCCAACGGAGGGTGTAGTTATACTGGCTAGCAATCTCGTTTAGATACACGTGGGAGTCCTTCACTGCCTTAGATTTTATTGCGTTGGATACGAGGTATCTGATCATAGCTTGGCTGTCGATGTAGATCGTAATTTCTGTGCATGTTATACGTTGAATGAGTTGTGACTTCGGCTTGGAAGACGCTATAGTGGTTGGGGAGACTGAAGGAGTGGTGGATATCCAGGTCTTCTGAAAAGTCGCTGGCACCAACTCCTTTGGCTATTTTAGCCTGCCTGTCTTAAAGATAGAGATACACTCATTAAGAAGGACTTCGCGCTGACACCAGGCGCTTCTATCCGGTATTTAGTGCTCATAGCCCATGTTAAAGCCATTCTCGGTGGGCGCGTCTCTTTTGATTTAGGAAGGCTGCGGTGAGTTGATAGGATTCTGGCATGACCTACATTTTTTCACACCATTAGTGAGTTTCTTTCGCATGTATGCCATAAATATCTTTTGGCAATAAGTGGAGCATGGTTTGAAGGATACCTGTAGGAGAAAATCACAGCGAACCTGTGATGCT
Organism: Matsumyia berberina; assembly: GCA_917880715.2. Classification (NCBI taxonomy): domain Eukaryota; kingdom Metazoa; phylum Arthropoda; class Insecta; order Diptera; family Syrphidae; genus Matsumyia; species Matsumyia berberina. The sequence goes on from OU862870.1 coordinate 97,042,166, forward strand.
GCGGTAAGTCCACCGTGGTATTTCTCGAGAACTTTAATCCCGGTTTTTTTTTTCAGAATCGGCTACCAAACTATTATGCCATAAGTTAGAATCGGTCTTGCAATCGGTCTTCAGCGGTTATTAACGTTTGTAGCGTTTGAGGGTATCTGCTAGTTCATTAGCTGCAGGGAGTCTGTTGAGGGTACAAACATTTCTTGTGTAGATCCTTAAATCGTTGTCCTTTATGCCCTTGCTAAAAAGACAGCTCAGATGAGATGGTTAGTGGGTTACATAAACCCAATGTTCGTTGTCTGTTCACCTCCCCTTCGCGAATTACTGATACCTAGATTATGAAATTACATACGTACATTTATAGATCTTGAGTCACTTTTTCGTAGTTCAATGACCCTTTCAAGAAATTATGTATGATATATTGTTTTGCAAAAATTTGTTCGGATATGATAGTTACGACATACTCCAGTTTAAGAACTTACTTACTTACTTAAGGTCCGGGGTGGACCTGGGCCTCAACCAACAAGCGTCTTCAGCCAGCTCGATCTTTAACCGGCTGCCTCTAGTTTCGCACGCCAAGTTGGTTAAAGTCCCTTGCACTTGCGTGCGCCACCTGAGTCGCAGTCTTCCTCCTCTGCGCCGTCCCTCTAGTGTGGATTCCCAGATTTTCCGGGCCAGAACATTGGTGTCCATCCGCCCTACATGACCCAGCCACCTCAGTCGTTGGACCTTCACTCTTCTGGCTAAGTCGATGTCGCTGCACAGCCCGTATAGTTCGTCGCTATATCTTCTTCTCCATTCACTGTCTATGCAGGCGGGACAGAAAATCCTCCGAAGAATTTTCCTCTCGAAACAGCCAAGATCAACCTTATCCGCTTTTGCCTTATAATGCATCTTATATGGGTCACTTTAGTCGTTCGAGAGAGGGCTTTGCTAGTCATTTACGTAAAATATTCCAATTTAGTCCGTCAAAATTTCTACGATCTCGTCCCTATGCTTCTCCGTTTTCCTTGAAAATTTGACATGTCCCCATGCAGTGCATTATGTCTTCTCTCTGGGGGAAATTGCAGACTGAGCGGAGTACCAGTAGATCATCCCCATGGAGAATTAAATTAAATTATATTTGAGCATTTCAGATCTCTTCCGCATTTCAGTCTGCTTTATTCCTATGTATAGGGAGGTAGAGACAAAAACTGTATTTTTATGCTTTGTCATGCATCATGCTTCTTCACATTCTTAGCGGCTCCTTTGCTATATGTAGTTCCCTCATTCACATCGTTGTTCGTTTCTATTCATCAATTGACACTAGCCCCCTATACAAATTGATAAGTTCTGTTAAAAATGATTTTTAAATTGCGTTCATTGGTTACCAACTCACCCCAGAATGAAAGAACGATAAGATTTGTTTTTAGAAGTCATTTAGGGCTTTCCAAGCATTTGTTAGGTTAATTTATTAAATGGGTAACGCAATAAATTACAACAAGTCATTTGCATAATCCATGATGCTATTAGTAAAATCATGTCGTGTTAATTTATTTACCTCGTGCCTTTTAAATAAATTAGTTTAGAATAAATATTTTGACACACCCTTGATCATTGTGATGTCGGTTTTGAAGTCGGTTTTCTATTAACGAATAAACTTGTATGCGCAAGTAAATAAACTCGAGCAAAGTCATAGTTCCATCTTCCAACTGGAGATGTTCGGCGGAAGTTTCAGAAAGCGTTACAGTTAGGCGTGGGCAACAGCACATAAATGTCTCATAATAAAGCTGGAAGTTAACACATAGAATAGGAAGTATAAAGTAGCAGTTCTTTGTGCTAAGATGGTTATTAAAGCGAACTAGGTAGGCAGGTAGAGGTGGCGGTACTTCAAACCATAAGCGCTGGAATACGGCTTTTTGAAACCAAAACTTATTTCAGCTAGTTGTTTCCGGGTGTTTATATTGTAGGTTGATAGGTGGCGATAATTTAGAGAAAATAATTAGTCCAATCCTTTTCTTTAATATAAAGAGAAATACTTAAAAAACTTATGGCGAGTAAAAAACATAAAAGGGACACATGCGGTGGATGTGGAAAGTACGATGACGTGCTAAGACTGTAAAGTCAAGAGATAAAAATCATTGGTTTCGCAGATGATATTGACTTTTGGATGAGGTAAACAAATAAACAATGAAACCATATTAATAAATGTAGTTCAAAGTTCTTAAAGCTCAAACTAGTGAACTACAGGAGGACGAAAATCATAATAGTCTTACCTACTTACATTATTTATGGTGGTGCCCCAGTTCGGAGTAAACCAGAGCCTCGACGAACAAGCTTTTCCAGTCAGCACAACCCTCTCTCTCTGTGCGTACGCCGAGTTGGTTGAGGTCACCCTCCAATTGCGCACGTCGTAGAAGATTAAGTCGTTCTCTTCTGCGTAGTCTCTTTGGGGTGAATCAAACATTTCTCGAGCTGGAGTATTAGTGTTCATCTGTCCTGATAAAGTTGGTGCCCGCATTTTTCGAAGAAAAAAAAATTCTTCCAACTCACAAAGTTACAAGACTAAGCACCACGTCGCATATATTTTCCCCTCCACAGAAGTATTCGTACTTTTCATTTCCGTTTGTCAAAGTAAGCGAAGAAATGCTCGTTTACCTTAAGAATTTTGGATATTCGAATTAATCTTACTTGTATGATAAATAGATTTATATGCGGATGATTTCGCCATACTTTCTGTGGGGTCATGCCTGAAGACTGTCTGTGCTAACGCGCAGGTACACCAGGAGTGGGCTTTCGGTCAACCCTCTGAAAGCTGAGGTTGTCCTTCTTGTAAAGAGATGAAACCAAATATCTAGAAGTGATCCCGGATAAAAAACTTTTTCGGGCAAAGCATGTCAAGTCGAAGACATCCAAGGCGCTCTCAATTTTCTGGCAGCGTAAGGCTGCTTTTGGCAAGACATCGGGCTTATCACCGAAAAAGGTGCTTGGGATGTAAACGGCTATGATAAAACCGTTTCTAGCTTATACGTCTGTTGTTTGGTGGAAGGGGCATTAGCGTAAGTATGTGACTGCCTACTGCACTAAATTTCAAAGAACGCCTTGTCTCGGCTGCACGGGAGCTTTTCCGAGTACGTCTGGCTCTGCTCTGTTTGATCTACCTCCCCTTGATACTTTTATCATGGGCTGTACTATCAAAGTAATCTATCGTCTTAGACGGGGCAGCTTTTGGTCTGATCCGCACTGGAGTTTGGATGATCTTGCGCGACACTTATCCTACGACCCTTGTTCCATTAATATGCCGTCTGATGCAATGGCATCAGAACCTCGGTTGCTGTGCAAATTTAAAGTCGACTTTCCTTGCCATGAGGACTGGCTTCGGCCAGAGTCTGAGCCTGGACGAGCCTGTAGTCGAATCTTCATGGATGACTCTGGTTTTGACTGTCATGGCTGTCTTCGTGGAGGTCGATAACACCAGACTTCGCTACTTGTTAGGCAAGCATGGATCTGTTTTCCAAGCAGAGACCTTTGCTATTCTTGGCCACAGACTATATTGTTAAGAATAGATGGAAGGGTAAGAGCACCTGTGTCTGTAGCGATAGCCAGGCTGCGGTTAAGGTCTTGAAAAAAAATAAATAGCTGACGCGACAACTCGGAATGAGCCCAGGCCTAGCTTCTCGCAACCATTCATGTTTTGCGTGTTACATTTCTCGCACGAATGGAAGGGACCTACAATTTATTGCCGACTCCGAACGTCGAAGAAGCTCTTTCATGACAGATTATACTCCCGGAGGCTTGTCATTCGCCGACGAGAGGTGCTGTGGCGAAAAATGTTTGGCTGGGGCTTAAACCCACGCCGCTCGGTCAGCAGTATAACGCACTAATCACTGAGGCATGGTGACCACCGCGCTTAAGGCCTTGCTCAATCCTTTAACCAGTTCGAATGTAGTGCGAGAATGCAAGAACTCTCTCAGTGTGGGATTTTTGGAAATGAGGTCTCCAATGAGATTGCTAGAAAAGGCTCAGAGGATATTTTCTCAGGAACTGAACCTGCGTTGGATTTTCCCGCGTCCTCGGCCAGGGCCTCCATTGAGAATTGGGTTTCCCACAAACACAATTGTGTGTGACATGGCTCTCCAAGATGCAGGGAGGCTAAACGAATGCTCCCGAACGTCTGTAAGAAAGCAGCGGCATTCTTGGTGTCACTCAGCAGAAGAGACCCTAAACAACTTTTTGGCATTCTAACGGAACACTTCGCTTTTGCAAAGCATCTTAGTACGTTAAGCTTAAGTCACGCAACTGTCTGCGACGCCTGTGGATAGGGTGACGATACTTCGGATCATTTCCATTGCGATTGTACTGCCTTTGCTCAGATCAGGTGGCAGATTTTCGGTGCTGATGTGGTGAGTGATGATACTGTAAGCTCCTCATCATTGAGGTAGTACAATGGACCAGTTGCGTCTGAGTGCTCCAGAATAGCGTTTCCAAACCAAAAAAAAACTGCCGTTCAAATTCCAACACATTGAACATACATATGCCGTAGAATCCTATTACTCTGTGTAGAACCACTGTCTGCAGAATCTCAAAAACATTGGACCTAATTAGTTATAATCCGATTCGAAATGACAGAATAAACATATCTTGCCTCAGTGCTATGCCACTGTCAAATGCTATTAAAACATACAATATTTCCCTTTCACATAAGGAAGATGAATACAAAGGAAAAAAAAAACAAACATCGTTAACTCAAAATGTTCATAACTGGTGCATCCACATGATTCCAAAAATTCTCAATTCCGCTTTGCAGGTTACGTACAAGTAAGTTTTTTTCATAGTTTTGTTAATCGTGTGTGTTACGCCTCGTTTGGTCTGGAGCTTGTCGACCGAGTGACGATGTAATACGGTCCTCGAAGTGCTATTGTCCATGACATACGCCGAAGTGGTACAAAACCCAAACGTTGTGCGCGAAGTCAATGAAGACGAACCCCCAACTTCTCACAAGAGCAGCTTCGCAAAAGACAATGATGCTATCGCATGGACACCAAGTCCAAGTCCAAGGCAAGGCAACCGTACCATCACATTGCCTTTGCTGCAGCGACTTTACACAGATACATCACTTAAGTATAATGTCCAACAACATATCCCATAGGTCTATGCCACAGGTTGAATGAGGGAAGCAAGGCCGATCCAACATCACTTCACTACCGCTCTCCCGCTTTAGGTGGAGTGGAATGGATTTGTTTTGTTTCGTTTTTCACACGGAACGGATAGAAGGAGGCAAACAACAACTTGGCCAAAGAAGAAAAATTTGTTCATACCACTTTCATTCCATTCAGACGACTCGACTCGGTTCTGTTTGCGGCTGCCTCCCTGTTATGGCTGCAACTTCTGTGATCTGTTAACTGCTACCAAGACTGTGGCTGATGGAATTAAACCTACATCTTCCGACTGTCAGATTGAATTCAGACCTCACATCGATCGGACCGCAACGACTTATTTGTGAGTGTCTCTGCTTTGTGTTTATGCATATATCCGTATTTGTTTATTTGCCAAACGTGATGTGATACCTGTTCGGGAGGGTTCGTGTTGTGCCGCTGCTATTGATTTGCTCCAATAAGAAGTAAAATAATTAAAAAGTAAACAAATGGGCTTTCTAAGTTCAATTTGTGGTGGTGTACATACAGTATCTGCAGATTAAGAAGGATACGACGAGTGCGTGCAGAAGTCAAAACGAATGAAATGATCAGAATGCTGACATAACCGCTTTTTCGATTGTTATCTTGCGTTTGCTTTTAGAAAATTACCGCATTTTTATAATTTTACTTACAATCCGTCGTAAACTGTGGACAGTGGAAGAATAAAATCTTGTTTTCCAATTAAATTGATGTGCACATAGTGAAATTGTGATTAATGATTTGAGTGCATTTAAAATTATAGAAAAAAGAAAGTTTGACACATTCTAAGGATAGTATCTCTGTGTGACTCTAGATGAGTAATAATTGGCGAAGGATACACTTCTCTCCCTGGGTAATTAATTGATAAATTGTATTCATAAATTAATTCAAAAATTGTGTCTGTGAAGATGTTCATCAGTTCATCATTTCTGATTCATGGTGGCCTGACGCGCAATGGACATTAACTCCTTTTTCGTTTGGTAGATTTTTCTTTGCATTTGCTGGACCCTTTTTGGGTGGGCGTTTGTTAGGTGCTTTATTAAACAAGATTGTGCAGAAAAAGAGGCTTCTGACGGGCAGTGATGGTTATTGTCACGTATGAGATAGGTAGTTTAAGCCGCTCCTTCTTCGCCTTGACACCGCTGAATGCGATTAGATTGGGTTTTTATTGAAAACATTATTTCGTCACTACTTCCTGGTTTTACTTTTGATATCATTGACAGGAGACTGTTTAGGCGCTTTTTTTTTTGGTTGCGGTGTCTTTTTTACTCTATTGGATTTAAACCCAGATTAGTAACGTGTTTTTCAATAAGGACATAATAATTTTGTATTTAAATAAAACACAGAATAATTGAGATATCGGGTTGAAAATTGTTTCAAGTGTAGTACACATGTTAAATTTAAGTATGGAATTCGATCTCGTTCATATGACTACCGCGAGCACGTTTCCGTGCGAGCAATTTTCCACCACTCTTCCACACATATCGGCCAAAACGTTGGCAATTTCGCGTTTGATATTGTTTCTGAGCTTCTTTAACGTTGTTGGCTTTTTGCTATTAACCAACGACTTAACTCCATAAAAAGAAATGCAACGGCGTTAAATCGCATAAGCGAGGTGGGCATTCGACCGGACCATTTCTCGAGATTACACGATTAAAGAACTTCCCGATCAATTGTTTGCCCAACTGTGTGGCATGTGGCAACATCTTGTTAGAACCACATATCACTGATGTCAAATTCATCCAATTCTGGTCAAAAACAGTCTTCCAACATGGCACGATAGCAAAATCCATTGACCGTAACATTGCGATCATTTTCATCGACGAAAAAATACGGTCCAATCACACCTCCTGCCTGAAATCCACACCACACTGTCACTTTTTGTGGAGTCTTTTGAAGCACATGTGTATTTGTTGCTGTCCAATAGCGCATATTTTGCTTATTGAAAAAAATCATTAAGGCAAAAATGAGCTTTATCGCTGAAAATGATTTTTCGATGAAATTCAGGATTTTCTTCAAACTTTCGCAGAGCCCAATCGGAGAAATTTAGACGCCTCAAATGACCAAGAGGCTTCAGTTCTTGATTTAATTTGATCTAGTTAGGGTATAGGCCGAGATCTTTACGCAAAATTGGCCACAATATGAACTGAGAGATTCTCAATTCCTGTGAACGGCGTGGAATCGACTGATTTGGCTCATTTTGAACGGAACCACTTACGGCTGCGATATTTCCGGTAATTCGACCGGTGCGTTGTCTCCCTGGCACAGGAATTGCACAGAATTCATTCACTATAGCACGCACAGCCTGTGTGGTGGGACGATTATTAAGAACGAAAATTGGATTACGCGCTCTTAAAGTTGCGACCAGCAATTAAGAATTTCGATAAATGTAAACCTTGATTGACGTTATTACATTGACAGATCATATCAAGTTTAAGGGTGCGTTTGTATTGAAACAGAAAATTGTTATGTCCCTATTGAAAAACCCGTTATGTACATCGTGACGTTAGAGTCAAGGAAATTGTCAGACTTTGTTGCGATAGCTGTAAAAGAATAGCTTAGGTTCTACTTATGAAAACCAGCCTACTTGGTAGATTAGTAGATTTCTTAAACACATTTTTTTCCCACGGATTATAAGCTTGTAATAGACCGTTGGGTTCTTAGTTTGCTGTGATGTGATGTTTTATGAAAAACTGGTTAAAGGCTTGGGATTTCTTAACAGTGTAGGCCTACTTTTTCCTCCGTGATTGGGCGTGCTGGGACAACCTGACCGTCAGGTGTAAATTCGAGGTGGAATCGCGTGTTTACTGGTGTATATGTGCAGGCCCTTAAAGATTCTATTATGTATTATACAAAAATACATATGTATTTAATTAAAAAATTTACATAGATGTTCTCAAGATCCATCTTTGAAATTATTTCTTTACTCAACCGCAAAGCAGTTGTTATTCAATGGCCGATGTCCATTGGTGGGCTTAGTTGATCTTCGCAGGTTCCCGGTTATATGTCGTTTTACTTACTTACCTTGGAGGCGCTATTGTTCAGGGTAAACCTGGCCCACGACCAACAAGCCGTTTTAGTAGGTATTTAATTAACTGCCTCCAGATGGGCAAACCAACACCAAGTCGGTCGAAGTCCCCGGCAACTAGTGCGCGCCACCTCAGGTGAAGCCTTCTTCTACTGCGTTGTTGCTCCAGGTTAGATTTGAAGATTCTGTATGCTGAAGCCTTGGTGTCCATTCGTTCTACATGTCCTAACCGTCTTAAACGTCCAATGCGCAGTTTTCTGATCAGATCGATGTTGCTCTACAGCTCGTACAGTTCGTGGTTGAATTTCACCCTCCAAAGTCCGTTAACGCAAACGGGGCCGAATATCTTTGCAGAACTTTTCGCGCAAAACGACCAAAGATATTTTCATCCGCTTTCAATAGAGTCCATGTTTCAGTGTCTGGGATAATTAAGGTTTTATATAAAGTCTTTTTAGCTGTTTAGGAAAAGGCCTTACTACTAATTGCTTTCTCAGCCCCAAGAAATCAATATCGTTGCCATATGCTATTGAACAGACTTATTAATTATTTTGGTGTTGGCTTGAGAGTTTTGCACTTCGTTGAGTCAGTTCGCTCTCTCTTACAGTTTTCAGTGACAATTGAGTATCTCGTAAGACCATCATGGTATTTGGTAGAAGCTTCCTAGAGCATCGTAATATGGTCTTTCTGTCCTATATCATGGTACCAATCTTTTTTTTTCTTTCCTCCGTATAATGCCATTCTCTTATTATTTGGCTTGCAAACCCGTAGACTCATAGGTATCAAGGTAAAGATTCGGGTAACAATTAAGTACCTCAAGTCCTTTGATCGCCGTGGCTCAGTGGTTAGTGCGTTGAACTGCTGTGTGAGCGGCGTAGGTTCAAGCCCTAGTCATGTCCACCGAACAAGCCTCCGGGAATATAATTTGTCACGCAAGAGCTTCTCAAGCAGACATTCTGGCAAGGAGTACTTGTATCGTTGCAAGGGTCTGTTCATGAGTCATCTGGTGTCCTAAAATTGCATTAGGTTTTGACAAATATTTTTTGCAATCTGGCAGCTGTTTAGTGGCTTCTATAACCAGAACTTTGCAGAACTTTTTCCATTGAATTCAAAGGATGTAATAAATAAATTGAACTATCTACGTCAATTTCCTACCACTTTGTCTTTGTCAGTTAGTTCGGCTCATAATTTTATCACAGGTAAGTGAATAATTATACTTTGGTTTCGTGGGTTGAACAGTACTGATTGCGTGCCTAAGTACATATTACTGTTTGACTATCGTTGACCACTTCGCTAAAGCGGGAGATGATGAAAAACTCGAAGATGGTGTTTCCAGGAAGTATATAAAAAATGACTTACAGCATTGTCATAAGTAAACGTATAAGAACTTGTTTATCAGCAAAACAAACTTTATAAGCATCGCTGATTTAATGGAAAAAAATTATAAACCTTAACAACGAACTCAAGCAATTAATTAATCCCAGTGCTGAGATGACTTTACCTATTTGCGTGACCGTGCAATAACACCAAGTATCGATGGCGTTTTTGGTGTTATCACGTTTTGTCTCCTCTTTTTCTCGTCTATTAATCTTAGGTATAAACTTTGTCAACAGTGTGTCACAAATTGGTTTGTGTTGAATTTATTCTCTTGAATGTTATAAATATAAATATTTGGTGCTTCAGCTGATAGATGACCAACCCTTAGTTTCTTGAACTCTTTTCTTTGGTGCGCGTTATATTTCTCACCCTGTTTCAAAGGATCATAGTTTTTACATATATCCGGACTCCGATTGGAAATTGTTGTTGTTGCTACTTTGAAATATTTACGGCCAAATTGGATGTGAGGTTTTTTAAATGTCCTTACGAAATCAAATTTAAGTAATAAAATGTAGAAGCATAACCGACCAGCTATTCACTCTCAGAATGGTATTTGAGAAGGCCTGGGAGTATGCCAAACCTGTCTACAGTTGGTTTTTGGATTTGGAGAAAGCATATGATAAGGTATCTCGAGGTAAACTCTGGAATATATTGCAGGAGTTTGGGATTGACTGTTCTCTTCTGAGGCCCATTTAATCTCTATAGACTAACTGTAAGAGCTGTGTTCGGGTGAACGGCGGCGTTAAATCGACACTTTTTGCCGTAGGCTTCATCAGGGGTGCGTTCTTTCATCTCTTCCTTTCATAGTTTATATGGATAGGATGTTACAGCGCAGCCTTGGCGAGGAACGTTCAAATTGGGAGACTTGAGGATAAGCCATCTGCTTTTCGCTGCAAGTCCACCCACTAGAATAAATCGGCATAGACTGTCAAGGTTAGACGGACGAAATAGTCATCACAGCTAGAGGAAAATTCGAAGTTGCCCTCAGTAGCATAATACAAAGAGGGCTATGAGTCACTAAAGAATTGTGTATGTATATCAGTGGGACTCAAAATTAATCTCACAAAAACCACGATAGTAGCATTCACTAAGAGGAGGCAACTCAGACACATGCAACCGATCAAAATTAGGTGGAACCACAATTGACCTTCAACAACAGGTCAAACATATAGGCATAACACTAGATACGTATTTTAAACTTCTATGGAAGGCCCACAGGGAGTCGGTAGTGAGCAAAGCTACTCGAGCACTCATTATATGCAGCCGTGTTGAGGATTGCCAACCTGTGTTACCCTATGTGACAAGACACACATCACATCATTCTTTATTTATGGCAGAGTATCTGGAGCACTACTAGGGAAATATCAACCTAACTACATAAATGACAACTTAAACACCACAAAGCAAAACCCAATAAGCTTCTGCAAAGAGATAAGTAATGTATGGCAATGCTGGTTGTATTTACTGGCCATAGCATAACCACAAAGCTACTTTCTACTGCGTGGTTCTATATACCTGATGATAGTCACCTGGTTGTCCTTATAAACAGATCCAACAGTGAATCATCGGATAGCTCCTGGATATAATAGAACAAAAATCTACGCAGAGATATTTTTCTAATATTGCAGAGGTTTGAGCAATGACAAAGAAAGTGGGTTGTGTCCTCATGTAAGCACTAGTGTTGTCAGGGAGTCTTATTGTTGTCAGGGACTCTATTTGAGTCCTAGCTCCTCAGAAAAGACACCTGCACCTGTGACTATGTCCATCTCGGAGCCATCCGTGTAGATCAAGTTTATTTCATTAAAATTTAATTGTTTTTCCACTGTTCTCTGCTTGGAAAGATGCAGGTGAAGGGTTTGACGAAGTCCAGATACGGTATCTACTGTGTAGTCAAAGTCAACATTTATGCCCGAATATTTGTCCAATATCTGGGCGTGTTCATATGAGCTCGCTCACCAGAATTTAGACTGACCTAAATAATATCAGAGCGCTATTTGCTATTTGATTCTTGCATGGAGAGATAGAGAGGTAGTAAAATGAGAATTGTCTCCAACCCTGCCGTCGAGGTTTATCTTAGTACACTGGTTGTTCCGATGCAAGTTAGTCTTTGTACCTTGGTCACATGTATGTAGAAGATCAGGTGACGACCCGAAGCGCTGGCAAGAAAGGAATATGTCCGTTTTTTTAATATTCTTTTAATCACATCTATTTAACTAACCACGCAATAGGAAAAATGAACCAAGGTTAACACAGTGGGTCCATTATTTTTCTGTAAAGAAGGAGTGCCCACTGCACCTTCAGGGGTGGCCATTTTTCTGTTCCATTCTTAGTCTTTCTTACTCTACAAGCCATCTGGTGCATTGGAAGAACGTATATTTAACGTTGTCTAGAGTAAGGTCGCAATACACTTTTTTGCCTATTCTGGGTAGATTGTCGTTAAAGAATCTTTGTCCAACAAAAAATTGTGCGAGGCAGAAATTCACTTTTCCATATGTTTGCACCGTCCACTTCGCTATGTTTTGATCAGATTTGCAGTCCATCTTTCTCAGCGTTGCACGGTGATCTTCTCGGCTACCCCGCTACCATTTACTTCCTATAATCTGCTTTGAAGCTGTTGTAGATGTATGAACTTCCTCACTGCAGCTAAGAGATCAATTGGGACTACTTCCGCAACGACGAAAACGGCTGGTTTTGATACTATTCGGTTCTGATACCTTTTTGGCAGCGGAAGGTATCCGTCATTTGTTTTCTATATTTTTCAGGGCTCTCATCACGTAACTTTTGAGACGATTGTCGTCTAAACGATACTTCGATACGCTATCGTCAATAGTTTGCATCATGTACACCCACCTCTATTGTGTCGTCTATCGTTTATTTTTTCTGAAGTTTGAGAGCTATCAGTAAATCTCAAACTTCAGAAAAATTGGTATTTGTGATGTGGAAAATGACATTTGTGCTATTATTCTCGGTTTTTGTTTTTGTTATTTGTGCCGTGTTTAGGGAATTGAAAAAAATGTTAAGCGCATATTTCCTTGGACAATTCTCATTGCGAAAAAAAACATTGTTGCGAGAAAAATATCGCAGCTTTTTGTGCAATTTTTGTTAGATAGGATTCCATGGAAAACAAATTTCGCAGCGAAAAATTTAAATTTTTTTCTTGACGTTAGAGAAGCTAACTCTTCTGCTTTCGAAAATTTATTTGTTTGTACTTTTCCTAAATTAAATTAATTCTCTGAAGCAAAAACTCATTTGAAATAAATAGAAATCGGACAACAAATGTCAAAATATTGCAACGAGACATATTCCGTTGGGAGAATGGTCGATTCTCTCTACTCTCATGCAAATGGACTCAGATGCAAATATAAATTTTAATCAATTTCATGGAGGAGCACGCAGACATGGCACGGAATTATATTCCCAAAACAATTTACGGTATACATGTTTTCACTTGTTAAAATTGATTTCTTTGATTTAAACACAAATCTTATAATTTTTCTTGCCTCTTTGATTCACAAACGATACCGAAACGATACCGATTTTGCTATCGTCTAAAAACAATCGTCGAGACAATAGTAACTGACAGTTTTCGCGTTATCTGAAGCAAGCGTTCAATCGTCAAAACGATATCGCCCAGACGCTTGTACTTTTTACATGTTACGTGATGCCAAACTATCGTCGAAACAATATCGTCAGACGACTATCGTCTTACGTGATGAGAGCCCTGGCATCGGAATAGATTTCACAGCCATACAAAAGGCCTTCTCAATGCTGTGTTGATCGTTATAATCCTTTTCGAGGTAAATTTGATCTCCCAAGTAAATACTTAACTATATCTTCAGGTTTATCTGTTCTTCAAAGTCTAGGACTATTGCCTTTTGCTTGTTGCTGGGCCAAGTCTTGAATCCAGAAATGAGCTCATCTCATTACTTGGTTAAGTTGTCTTTAGCTTTCTTCGGTGTCTTGTGTGGTGAACACTGCAGCGATATCAACTGAATAACCAACCGGATACGTATTTTTGGGCATCTTCATACGTATCATCATAACATCATAGGAAATATTCCACATGTCCGGTCCTAAGATTGAACCCTGCGCAGGACTCGCGAGATCTTTCTATGGCATCCAGATAAGCTCTATGTCTCTGAGCTATGCTTTCATCATTCGTAGGAAATATTGTGGTATGACGAAAATGTTTTCTCCACTTACGGCATCCCTTACGTCTAGAGTTTAGGGCCACATCTCCTTATGGACTGTAAAGCATTGATCCACAAAAGAAGAGCACGCCTGGGAGCGTACTCTTTCTCTGAAACGGATCTCCCATCGTTGGACCCAATCCAGATACTCCCATATCTCGGAGTGATTGGATTTGAGGAGTTCTTTAGGTCGAGATTTATCGGTCAATATGAGTATGGGCGAGCATAATAGATTTATACAGGTCGCAGTGCATACACACACCCCAAATTTTAACATCTAATATCTACGTCTAGAGTTGCGATCATAATATTCTTATTGATTTTTTCTTAATCCGTGTTGCTAAGCGGATAGTTCATTTACTCTCTAAGCTGCTGAAATTCATGGATTGATCATCCTCTTTAAGAGTTTTTTTTCCTCTGTGTCGGTATATACGTGTACACACACCGATCAACCCACAAGCCTAAGGTTGAATTAGTTCAATTACTTGTATGTGATGGCTGCGACTTAGCACTGCGATCGTGATACAGTTTGGCCCTAGCACTTCGCAAAAGACTCCAGTCCCAGTATCAATGAACATTTTATATCTATCAGTAAGTTATATAAGCTCTTCATTGTTTATGGCGATATGGGTGGTCTATGGAAGGTATGGTATGGTATCTCCTTTTAAATGTTAGTACAGGTGTTAGTAGTCGCCGTGGCTCAGTGGTTAGTGCGTTTGACCGCTACTCAAGAATGCGTGGCTTTAAGCCCCAGCCGTGTCTATTGAAAATTTTTCGTGGCACCACCTTTTGGGAAATGACAAACCTCCGAGAGTATAATTTGTCATGAAAAAGCTTCTCAATTCACCGTTCGGAGTCGAAAATAAATTATAGCTCACTTCCATCCGTGCGAAAAATGTAACACGCACAACATGAATGGTTCAGAGAAGCTAGGTCCTGGCCGAGCTGTCGCGCCAGATATTTATTTATTTTTTACCCATGTTAGTGCTAGTCTTTATGGATGAGTAGCCATGTGTCGACCGAAAGTTCTTGAAACAAACAAATTGTTTTGCAGAAACATATTGTACATAGACTTCATAATCATACCATGTTTGATACTTTTTGTCCCATCTGTAGTAACAACTGAGGCCTCAACTGGTCTCCAGTGTGTAATTCGTTGTCCCAGTAAATACCTTGTTTGAAATTTGATTTCATGTCAAGATAATGTGTCGGAACCCAAAGGTATTCTTCTTCAGAGTCGTGTTTAATTTGACTAACTAAAGTAATCGTGCAAACCACATGAATAGCACAAACATACATATAGCACCATGTAACCGATTGTGGGTCCTTTTTGGTTCAATTCACAAACTTAACCAACGAGGTGTTTGTTTTTGTGAGCTTGTGAACTTGGTAGATTCTCGGTCTACTTACCATTTCCCATTTGATTAGAATAGTAAGGGCTTAGTGCTTGTTAATTGCAACTGTTTGCAATGGAAATGGCTGTTTGCAAAGGAAATGGCAAAGTTCAAATTATCATGAGATCAGGCAAGCAGGCAAAGTGGCTTAACAACGCCTTGGCGTTGGCAGTGCTATAGGTCATACCTTTACATACTTCGTGGGGATCCCACCTTCGAGTTCTTATTCATCTCCCACTCTAGCGGATGGGAGTCAACGAGAAAAAAGAAAAGAAAATACATGAATAAGTCAGTTCACAGTATGCTGTGATGTTCACTGATAAAATTCGTGCCGGTGCAATTATTCTGTTTTGTTCGTCGGAATGTATTTATACATCTTCCTCTACTGCAGTTAACAACCGCGAAGGGAGCTAATATCAAATTGCCCGAGAGCGGCCGGCCGGCACAGCGAACATGAAGTGCCATGTAGGTAAGATCTGCACCCTTTCCGTGAGATACTGGTGATCTTCGTCTGTGTTCTGAGGCGAATTGGCCATATGTTGCGTCGTTCTCTTGGCCCAAACCTTGATTGTTATTTTTATTCGCATAAAAATTAAATGTCGGAGTCAGCGTGCTATATGGATGGAGTTAGAATGGTCTGGTTTGGATCATGAGAACAGAGCATCGTGCGTTTTTGTTTTGCTTTGTGGCATTCCTCCACCTCTTTCATAATTTGTTCAACTGGCTTGTGGGCATGTATCACACAAGGAGTTCATTTGGGGCTATTAATCATCACATACGTATCTGTTGTACGAACAACCAGCGCCCATTACTTCGGGAATCGTCGTTCTAAAGTATATGTACGTCGCGAGTCTGGGCCTTGGAATGAACTAATAAATATGTTCCATAGAAATAATTTTGATTAAAGGATGATAAAGGTTTTGTGGAATGGAAGTCGAGCTCTGTGCAGGGTTGGCTCTGCTTAAATTATCGGCACGATTAGATAATGGCATGGTGCTTTGCGATAGAGTAGTGCAATGCCAAGAGTTGGTTGGAACTGACACAGTGGGATCATTGACATTATTACATTATCTTTTGGCTTGAGATATGTAAGAAGCACAGATTGCGACTTTACGTGCCCGCACGATTCATTTTTTGAGCGGAAAATGTTCCACAGAGATTAAAAATGGTCTCCAAATAGTAGCACACACATATGTACATGGTATATTGTAACTATGAAAATCAGAAACTGTCTTCGCGCAATACAAGATCGAGAAAACACGATGGACAGGACCAGGAATTAAAACAAATTTAATTGCTATATTTATTACAGCTATCATAAGAGAATGCACATGTTAAGTTGTGGTTTTGCTTGGAAAATCAGCTGTTGTAAAGAATAATTGACTTCGATAAGCGACCATTAGGCTGTGATTCGCTAGATTCTAAAACATTAATCCACTGAAGCAAGGGGACCAAATGAAAAACTCTTCGCTATGCCATCGCCAGTGACAAATGCGAAAAATAAATCGATTTAATGACACTTTCAGCGTACCTTTCAGAAAAACGAGAAAAATTGAATTAAGGCTCAATTACACAATCGCAGCTCAAGTGATAAGATAATCTCCTTTAAGTCTCCCTGAAAAAGTCTTTGCTAAGGTGTTGAAAGCGCTTTCCAGTGCGGCTTTCGTCCAGGTAGAAGCACAACCGACCAGCTATTCACTCTCAGAATGGTACTTGAGAAGGCCTGGGAGTATGCCAAACCTTTCTACAGTTGTTTTGTGGATTTGGAGAAAGCATATGATCGGGTCACTCGAGGTAAACTCTGGAGTGTATTGCAGGAGTACGGGATTGACGGTTCTCTTCTGAGGGCCATTCAATCTCTGTACACTAACCATAAGAGCTGTGTTCGGGTGAACGGCGTTAAGTCGACACCTTTCACTGTGGGCGTTGGACTTTGCCAAGGGGTGCGTTCTGTCACCTTTTCTTTTCATAGTGTATATGGATTGGATGTTACAGCACAGCCTTGGTGAGGAACGGTTCTAATTGGGAGACTAAAGGATAAGTTATCTGCTTTTTGCTGATGACTTGGTCATCCTTACGTCCACCCAGACCGAACTTCAGCGCGCTCTAGATAGGTTCGTCGCCGTCTGTGTTGAAGCTGGGATGAAGGCAAACGTGAACAAATCAGAGGTAATGGTAATTTCCAGAACACCTATTCAATGCACTCTGCATGTTAGTGGAGTTCCATTGAAACAGGTGGAGAAGTTTAAGTATATCTCGGGGCCCTATTCACGAGTGATGGTAGGAGCAATACTGAGTTATCCTGCAGGATTGGTCAGGCT
Organism: Matsumyia berberina; assembly: GCA_917880715.2. Taxonomy (NCBI): domain Eukaryota; kingdom Metazoa; phylum Arthropoda; class Insecta; order Diptera; family Syrphidae; genus Matsumyia; species Matsumyia berberina. The sequence goes on from OU862870.1 coordinate 97,059,617, forward strand.
GGAGCAATTTTGAGATAGCTTGGTCAATCTGTTATCAGAAGTGCTGAACTTGGCCACGGAGCTAAGCTATCGGCTTTCAATTCAGTGTTTGTGTTTGTTCCGACCCTCACCTATGGTCATGAGGTTTGGGTAATGACCGAAAGAATAAGATCGCGGATACAAGCTGCCGAAACGAGATTTCTTCGTTGTATTGCTGGGGTTACTTGTCGAGATCGACTTAGGAACACCAGAATACGCGACACACTCAATGTCGAGTAGCTACTTCTTCGAACGGAGAGGTCCATACATCAACAGTTTGAACACGTTAAACACATGCGCCCAACTCGGCTTCCAAGACATGCCATGGAATCCGTGCCATCGGGTAGGCGTCCCCTGGGTAGGCCCAGAATGAGATGGTTGGACCAAGTCCCAAATCTTACCTCTACCCGTATGGAGATAGTCCCTGATGTTTTAGAGTCAATGGCGGACGATCGGGAGATGTGGAGAGTCCACTGTATCATGATGGATAAGCGGGTCATTTGAAAATGTATGTATGTATGTACTAGCTGATAACCTCAACTACGTCTGCATGAAAACACGTCGCATTATACCCTATATCCTTCTCCGGGTTTCAAGCCATTGATGAGTAAGTATAGACCTGACCAGGCTGTCAGGTGAATTGACTCTGGGCGCGCTATGGGAGAAACATTGACTCTTCAGATCCACATTGTCCGCGTTTAAATTATTTCCCTGTAGCTTATTGATGTTCATGTCGTTTCAAAACTTAACCGAAAATTGCAGACGTTTGAACTCAAAGCGGTAGTCTGATGGGTTTAGAGGAATGCGGGGGATGAAGACAGTTTTTCCCTGATTGACATTTGTGAAAATCCTGGATTCGATTGCGTGCTGGTACAAAGTCTTCACCTGCACAGTTTCGGAGGGTTTAGATTCGGCAACAACTTTAAGGTTGAGGATGTGAGGTGGGTTGCCTGTTGGATAGAAAGCGTTCAATAACTCTACAGCATCCTCGAGTTTAACTTCCGAGTTTCAGCAATTACTGTTCGCCAGAACTGATATTCTAAGGAAATCGCTCCTAAGGAAAGTGCCCCTAGAAAGTAGGCGTGGCTATACATATTGTTAGGATTATTTGTAGAGTAAATGAATACCTACACGTTTGCTTAAGTAAGTTTTTTCGAGTACCTTTTAATATTAGTCAAAAAAATGCGTTTTTCTAAAAGTGGGAGGATTTTGAAAATGTTTAGCCTATGTTCATTCCCTAGGTTTCAGTTATCTCCGTACCATATTTCATCGAAATCGGTTCAGCGGTTTAGCCGTGAAAACGTAGCAGACAAAGACACTATCGCATTTATAATATTAGTATGAATGTATGGTGCGTAATCTGCATTATACATGTATAAAACGATACTAATCGTAGCGTTTCAAGAAAGTTGCTGCGGACTGCACGCTTCGAATGTCGATGTTTGCTTCCACTTTTGTGAAACTTTCAGTGTAAAGAACAATTGTGTATGCTGCCCCCTTTTCAGATGACCTAGAAAGTAGACAAATTCTATGCATAAACTACTTGTTGACTTTATCTTTTTTGTAGAAGAACCACATGCCATTTATGATTTAAAACCAACTCTTCAAATGATTGGGAATAACGATAGAAAGGCGATGAAACCATCTGCAACTAAAAAATCCCTGGTGTTAAAAGGCAAATGTGTAAATCAAATGTGAAACTCTCCTCGCTGGGCCTCCAACAAAAAAAGAGAGCCAAAAGCTAAAGCTAAAATCGTCCTAAGGGTTACAAAACTCGACAAAAAAGAACAACTTTCCTTTCAACATAATACACAGCCACGAAAAATGTTCTTTATTTATTTTATTGAATTCAATTTTTTTGCATAGCGAAAACAATACTTGCCGCCTAAGGACACTAAACAGTTCGGATCGTGTACGCCTTTTACTAAATTTAATGCACACTACCATTGAATTGTAAGTGGGTGTTGGAAAATGATTATAGAAACATCAAAACAACAGGCAAACAAAATACATACAACACTTCAAGAATGCTTTTCGCAAAGGGAAGGTATGCAACTGAGCATAAGCAACAACAACGAAGCAACGTTCTTATGGATGAGCCATCTTGGCCGGTATCCCGATTGATTGATTTAATGGTACGTTCCCCTGAAAAATTCATAAATAGTTTATACGTGGTTGATTGGTAACTCTTGAAATGCCCAATGCTCATGTTTAACCATCGGCCACAACAGCGTGCGGAACAAAGCACCGCAGCAAAATTACATGATTATCCATGGTTCTTTAGGTCTCCGGGCCATCCAAATAATTTTCAACGAAAAATTCCTCTTCGACGGTGAATAATTTCAATCAATTGATCGCAAATTTGCCTTCGAAAGGAATTTATGCTCGAAAAAGAAAGAACATAGGATGTATGTACGCAGCCATGTAACAAATTGACTAGCTGAAAATCACTTAATTCCCATAGAATGCTCTGGGAACGGCCTGGGCTCCGAGTTCGCTCACGGCGTGTACCCTTAAAAGCGGATCACTTTTGTGGATTAAGATAAATATTGTGGCATTTGGTGAACATGTAATAACGGACACTTTCGGGCGCTACTAACAATTCAAGTTCAATCAAATGGCGGTGTTGCTATGGGAGAATGGCAATGGCACTGTATGTTAATCCTATATTGCCACCGAATAAGTTAAATGGAAAAGCAACGAATTAAAAAACGGTGGCCGTCACGTCTACAAGTCAATGTCAAACCACGAATTTTATATATCAATCATTTGTTACTTCCAGACATCGTTGTCGTTTATTCGAACAGCAGCAAAGAATCTTCTTCATTTCAACAAAGAAGGCACAAAGGGAAACGATGCATCGATTGGCAATCAGTTGAGAGTTGTGGAACGCAGCGATTCTCTAGAATGAAAGTCACCGGTAGCTGGTTGGTGGTAACACAGTGAATGTCTAGGAGCCTTGGCGGATTTGTAAAGGAAGCGAAATATCTACACCACAGGTTTGTAATGAAATATTTACGATTGTCGTGTTGATGCCGGGTGGTTGGCAAATGACATCTAATAGTGAAATTGTTTCAATGTCGAACGAATAATTTAATAGTCTTCCCTTCAAGTTGCTGTTACGAGTAATTGTACAAAGCGAACTAGATGTACGGGGCAATTAGTTTGAAATCTCTTGCGCTTGATTTTTCTATTGTTTGATTATTTTCCCTTCACACATGCTGTTACGGAGTATTTTACTTGGTTTTGATACGAGATCAAGTACCATTTGATACAACCTAATCCTTTACCTCGGCGTTGTCTTAGACAGACGCTTAAATTGGAATGCACATATCAAGTTCGCGGTTGATCATGCCACTAGAGCCCTGTGGGCTACCCGCCGTCTCTACGGCAGAACTTTGGGTCTTAGTCCCAAAATGATACATTTATTGTACATTTCGATAGCTAGACCCATAATATCAAACGCGGTCAAAAGTACTTGAACGAACGAAATGGCAATTAAGCTTGAGAAGCTACAAAGCATTGCCTGTCTCGGTATTATAGGTGCTATTCGCACCTGCCCTACTTCAGCCATCTATTGTGCTCGCCCGTACTCATATTGGCCATTAGTCTCGACCTAAAGCACCTCCTCCAATCCAACCAGTCTGAGAAATTGGAGTATCTGCATAGGGTCCAACGATGGGAAATCCTTTTCAGAGAAAGTGTACGCTCCCAGGTGTGCTTTTCTTTTGTGGATCAGTGCTCCACAGTACATGAGGAGGTGTGACGGGGTCTCCTCGGCATCGCTGCAGAATCTGCAGTTTCCGTTCGCTTCTATTCCCATTTTTCTGAGACGCTCCCTGAGTCTGCAATGGCCGATTAGGAAGCCCATTAGTATGCGAAGTTGGTTCTTGTTGTGCCTAGGCAAGCCTTGCTCCTCCTTCGGTCGTAGTTCCCGAAAAGTTCCTTTACCTGCCCTAGTCCTGGGAGTGTTTCCCATAGCCTCCTTCTTTTGTACTCTTCCTCTCTTCTCAATTCCTCTTGGATTCGATGCGGTCCCAATCGACAGAATGGCTCGGGTTCAACGAATGGTGTTTCTGAGCCTTTTCTTGCCAGTTCATCGGCTGCCTCGTTTCCCTCTATTCCTACATGACCTGGCACCCAGTAGAGAGTGACTTTATTGTTCCGGCCAAGTCTGTTAATTTTTTCCAGACACTCGTAGACCAGTTTGGATCTGAATTCGTAGGAACTCAGTGCCTTGATGGCAGCCTGGCTGTCTGATAGTATCGCGATATTTTGCTCGTGATACATTCTATCGAGGTTGATCGCACCTTTGCTTGAAAAATACTGGGCCATGGGCTCTGAGAACTTTGTTCGGTGTCCGTGTGTATTTTGGAACCGTCGGTGTACCATTTGTTCCGTTCCGTTCTCTTTTACAGTATTTCTTGATTGTATCGTTTCTAGACCAATCTAATAGTGGGATTATTTTGGAGAGGGAGTCTCGCTCTTTGCTTGCGATGCTTTTACTCCTTCTTTTAGATTTCTTAGGATTGTTTCCTTTCCGACCCTTTCCATCACAATGTGAAGGGGGTAAGCCTCAGAATCACCTCTATTGTAGCAGTGGGGCTTCTCATTGCTCCTGTGATGCAGATGCATGCCAGTCTCTGCAGTTTTTCCAAATCTCTCTTTGCTGTGATTAGCTTAGTTTGTCCTGTCCAGGCTACTGCCCCGTAGGTTATGACGGGACTGACCATCATGATGTACATCCACCATAGCATTGCTGGTTTACATCCCTAGGATTTCCCCGAGATACGCCCACATACTTCAGCCATAGAGGCTGTCATCGTGCTCACACCCCTACATATCTTCACTAGGAAGACCGCTGCCCATTGTGCTATAAAGCTGCAGCTAGAACACAGGTACAAATCAGGTAATCTTGTGGGCCATCTGAATTCCAAGTAGTCAAGTACGGACATGTTCTGCATTATCCCTGATGTTATGGGCAGGGAGTACAATTTCGAAAGGCTATTTGACGTCGACCGGTCCTATGGAAAACCCGTATCAGACCCAGGATGTTTGGTATAGTTTACCGACGGATCAAAAATGGCTTCCGGAGTGAGTGCTGGCGTCTTTAAACCCAACAGTTAAGTCTCGGTAATAATGTGGATGTGCCCCAGCGTGTTCCAGGCTCAAATCCATGCTATTGAGAAATGCGCCAGGATAAACCTCGATAAAGGTATTAGGGGCTCAAAAATACATATCTATTCACACAGTCAGGCAGCGCTTAAAATAAATTCGTGGAATCTATGTCAGTCAAGTCCAAGTCCTGCTACGAGACGCTACAATCACTTGCCAGACACAACAAGGTCAAATTTAGTTGGGTGCCCGGCCACCAGGGCATTGTAGGCAATGAAACTGCGGATTAACTGGCTGAAATCGGTTCGTCTTCCGGGCTCTTAGTACCGGAACCCTTCTGTGGCGTTAATTCGGCTACTGCCATAGCTTTGTTAAACCACTGGGAACACCAACTTAACCTAGCCCATTGAGAAAATGTCACCAGGCTTACGCAATCCAAGAGACTTATAAAGCCCTTTTCTTACAAGGAATTTTTAAACCTTGACAGGAACAACATGAGGAAGCTAGTGGGCTTCCTTATCGGCTATTTTGATTAGGTTAGGTTATGAAGGGTGTGTGATAGATAGGTCTCATCACCTTCACTCGGAGACCTGGAGGTCCATTTTGAATACCCTTTCGTTGTTGTAGGAATAGCAGTATGGTTCCCGAGACAGCCTAAGGACCTATCCTATTATTGGCTGTTTTGTGAACCAGTTCGTACTCTTTAAGACTCTGAGTAGGTTCGTTAACTGTAAGTCTGTTAACTCTGCTATGCTAGCTAAGAATCTTGATCCTTATCCGCGTAGTCGTCGTTCTTGCAGGGCGTGGCAGTGGCATAGCAGATGTTGGATTGATTCTACCTCTTCTTCATCTCCGCAGCTTCTGCATAGCTCGTTGGACTCGATTCTCCACTTGCGGAGCATGACTCCGATGGCGCAGTGTCCTATGATGACTTCCCTGAGCATGTGGATAGAGGATCTGTCCAGTGCCAGAAGGCATCTTGTTTTAGTTTCATTTAGTTTCGGCCATAGCGTCCGAGAGGTGGCGCAATCCTCTCTTGCTAACCGGAGAAAGTTAGTTTCTTTCTTTATTATGTGTCGACTTCGCTATATTCATGGCCGACCTCAATCTTGCCAATTTATAGGCCTTTTCGTTCTCTTCTTATGTCCAGGAACCCAGCAGACTTTGACAGTAGGGTGCCTTATGGTGATCAGCGTGTCGCGACATTTCTTGACTTCCTTTGATTTGATTGTATTGGATTTTATCGATTTTAAAGCTGCCTGACTGTCAACGACGATAGTAATATCCGATGGAGGAAGGTGACAATCTCCTATGCAGCCTGTAGTTTTTTTTATTGCCAGGATCTCGGCTTGGAAGACGCTACAGGTTTTCGGCAATCTAAAAGATTCCTGTTTTTGTAGAGTTTTCGAGTAAAATCCGGCTCCGGTTCCTGTTTCCATTTTTGAGCCGCCAGTGTAAATCGCGATTTCGTGGTCTTTGATTACAGTGTTTGACTCCCAGTGACCTAAGATCTCAACAAACTAGGTCGCAGTGTCAGCCATAATTCAGGTTCTTTAAAAAAAACCTAATCCTTTTTAATATATATACGTACATTGTACATAAGTATATTCTACAGAAGGCGTGTCCCTAGTTCAGACTAATTTGATTGTTTGCCAATCATGTACATAAGTGTTAAAATTCAATGGAATTTCAATAATATTCGAAAACAATGCGAACGGAATCGCTCGGCCTTATTCCGATTAGGTGTCCTGATTGATTGTGTCCGAAATACGTCTTTCCCTGCTTCCCCATTAGGAGTACTTTTTATTAGCAATAGGCGATAAAACAATTAGGTTGTAATTAAAGTGCTCCTTAAATACGCGAGCATTAGCCACCTTTTACGATCGTCGTGAATAATCAAGTGCGCACAGAAAAACAAGTTATTCGACTCCTTTTTACGACCAGATATCCATTGCTTATGTTTATTCCTTTCGCAACAGCTTCGACGACGACGACGGCAGTCACCAACATATTTATCTAGAAGGAACTCGCTTCCTGTGTGGTCAGTGGACTGTAAAGCAAACATTTTAATTGTTTCCATTAAACTGTGATCTCACGCGCGATTATTGCTTTCGGTACGAATTACTTTTCACGTTGACGGTCATTCTGTGTTATTTATTTGCCATAACAGCGATTCTACATATCGTAGCGCTGCGCTTTATAGTGGACAGTTTGGTGCTGTGTTGTCGGGTGGACGATAGGTATATCAGAAATGTGGTGATAGTCTAGATTGAGGCATGATATAATCCGGATTCATTTCTGGATATAAGCCTTTGCTATGCTCTTTTACGTGTGCGCTCAGGCGAATAATCACGTTTCGAGCTCAATAAAATTGGCGTCTTTATTAGACGGTTAAGGGCTAAATGCGAAGCATGGCGGGTATGAGACCGCACTTCCAGCAATAAAATATTGTTAAATTGTTAGCAGCATGAGAGTAAGTTACAAGCGATTTACATGCTTTCAATAGCATGAATTCCTTTAGTCTGGGTATTACATGTACGAAGATGTGTATTCTGTGTGGAGCAGCAGCTCTTGGCGGAGTACTGTGAGTTAATTGTCCGTAGACCGCAGGGATCTTACGTAATGTAGAAGCTACGCATGCAGAGAATTTATATCGTTGTGTGACAATAAATTAATAGAATTGCTTCCACTGTGCTTTTATTGTGTTTGCTTTGCTTTGAAATTTCGAAAATTGGAGTCTTGGTTTCATTTATGGGGCGACAACGAAGAAGAGATAACTCAGATGGCAAGGAGACAATTGGCTATCGTATCTTTCGACGAATAAGTACATGTTTTTCTACATATTCTCAAAGTGGCTTGTTGAGGAAAAGCATAACTCCATACACCTCTTCAGTCAGCAATCTAAAATATTATTTTATTTTATTTGTTAAAATTATATCGAAACATTGAATTAAAATTTTGTACAGGGTGTTAGTAAAATTATATTTACATTTTGTTTTTAAATTATTTGGAAATGGTATAATTAACAATAGGCGTGTTTTTTTGAAACCTAGCTAGCCAGTCGTTCATTTAGACGATTCCCAGCCAGCCAAACCCAGTAGATTTTTGATACCATCAAGTTGGTACGTATGACTTCGTTCCTATGACATCCAGCGCTGCCACTTTTCTACGATCGTTGCAAAACTGCTACGCGATTTCCAAAAAAGCCAAATTTGCTACGCTGTTACGCACTCTTCCTAATATCTCAATTTTTGCTACGCTTTTTTAAAACACGAACTTTTAACAAGAATCTTGTAGTTTTTTCAAACTATTCACTTCCACGACTCCAACAGCAGTATATATTTCTTCGGATATATTTGAAATGTGACTGGATTCGGGCTGGAGTTTCTGGAATTTCAATGGCTTCGCTTTTGCTACGCAAATTTAGTTTTGCTACGCAAATTTGATACGGGATTTTTTTTCTTAGTGGCAGCACTGATGACGGTCAAATGCCAAAAAAACAGAACAATTTGGCAGTGATACCAACGATATAAATGAAAAACATCGCTTTCGGCGCCCCCTGGCCATGGGATATCGTAAAATTCCTAGCCAGGTGCTTTTGACTGGGGATAAAATCAAGAGTTGTAGCCAGCTGATTGTTGTATTTGTTTTACGTATAAAATTTGACTTTGCTAGCAACTACTGGCTGGCTAGGTTTAAAAAAAAACGCCTTATATATGTAGTTTCCACTTGTACTGTGCGCAATACTACAAGCAATATACATACATTCATTCATTTGTATCTCAGATCCATCGTGGTGTTTTTTCTCTGCGATTCTGCGCAATGTATTTCCTTAGTCCTTAGTGAATTCTATTTATTAAATAGTGTCTTTTCGACATGTATGACCACTCTACTGCCACTTTTGTTGGATAGTTGTGCTGAATGGTACTTAACAGGCAGCTCAATGAAAATGTTTGTTAAGTATACAATTAGGCCAGAAAAACCAAAAGATGTTTCGTAGGCAACTGTTAATGTGATAGTGAGGGTCACAGTCATAGCGTTATGTTATACTTTGAACGACATTTTAAAATGTTTGAAATGTAAGAGTTCATAAATTTTTTACATTAAATATATTTAGGTGAAGGAATGCAGGATTACCGAAGTCCGCTTTAAATCTGGAGTTCTGCTGATAGCCTTCCACGGCGCAGAACATGACACCTTGACCTCCATCAAAAGATGCCTTGATAATGGCTATTAACCCACCAGCAGCACCAACGTAACGCAAATAAACTCTCTTAAGACACTGTTGAAGCCTTTCTAAAATCAGTAAATAGCTGGTGAAGCACAACGCAAACATACTTGTCGACGTCCAGGTTAACTGGGGATATTGATGTTGTTGCTATTGCTTTAATTCACGATAAATTTTCTAATTTTTCAACCGATACTTACATACAAATGGTGCACCAGTGGTATGGCTGCGCTAACAAACACAAGTATAAACTTCAAATTCGTCAAAATAAAATTCTAAAAATGATGCTAAAATTACCATGGCATTACTTAACTGTTCGGTTACATGAAAAAGCTGAAGTCAAGCTTATATCATCCCTAATAGAAAAACTTCAGGATTACTTTATGACTAAGGCTGTGTTTATGGCGAAGCGTATTCGCGTCGCGCGATGCGGCAGCTTTTCGGGCGATCGTAAGCGACATCGCTACTAGCAAAATCGCAAGCGATTGAGTGTTTATGGCTTCATTCGGGTTTTGACTATGGGAAAGTGGACAACATTCGAGATAAAATAAGGCGTTTATTCTTATTGGAGAACAGTTATTTACTGCGTAGAAAGTATTTGGAATGCTTAAAAATAAATAAAGTGCATACAATCAATGAAGAACGCAGACCTCATGGAGAATTTCATCATTTGCACCCCCGTCTCCAACAAATTTTTTAGAGAGTACTATCGTATGAACAGAACTGGCGAGAAACGGCTCTGCAACAAGTCCGGGACAAGCCGAGACTTCGGTGAACATCCCGCCTTGCACACTTAAGATCGAAGCAGGGAATAGAGCCTTAATGGATCTAATAACAGATAGACCTCTCTAAACACTTGTGCAACCACAAGGAAGATATGGTCCTTATTCGATAGGGCTAGGACCAACAGACTTCTGCAGATCGACAGAAGATCCCTATGTACCTTTATAGGAGTGATCACAGGACATAATACGCTGCGGTACCATATGAAAAACCTTCGAGTTACAGCAGAAGACCTTTGTAGGGAGTGCGGCGATGAGGAGGCCCACGAGGATACAACCCACTTCCTTTGCCATTGTCCTAGTCTCTACCATCTAAGAAATAGGTTTCTCGGGTAGGGGTCATCTTTCTTCCCCCAACGGGTATCAGAATGGCTCTGAATTGACCTGAGTGTGGCGATATGGTTTTTTCCTTTCGTCTGCTAACTTACCTAACCTAACCTATCGTATGAACAGTGAAATTTTGAGTATGGCTTGGAAACAATATCTTCACAGATACAAAAGGACAGTAGATACCAGGAAACGCCAATTTAGACAAAAGAAGGCGAATATTCCACAAACAATGCCTTTTACGCACAAGTTCAATAAGTTTATCCATACCGTACGGAGCGATTCGCTTAACTAAGTTAAAATATTTTGATTGTAGATTCTCGTCGCCCGCAGTCGCTCGCAGTTGCTTGCTGTCGCTCAATTCGCTTTTCGCTAAATCGCTTCGCCATAAACACCTGCATATGTAGACATGTAATTAATCGCTAGTAGCGAATACGCTTCCCCATAAACGTGTTTCTTTTCCAAAAATGAATTTATTTTACAATTGCTAAATTAATTTCTAAAGGCTATTGAGATCAGTATTAAATGAAACGCTAGTGTATTTTTATTTTTTGTCCATTAATTTTAATTAATTAATTTTTTGTAACATTTTTAACATCGGTATTAACATGAGAACTTTCTATTTATCGTAACTTAGATACTTTTGAACTAAGAGTCTTTTTATTCAGATTCAGTGACTAAAGGTTTTACCAAACAGAACGCTGGCCAGTGACGCAGGCAAGTGATTGCGCCTGCCGCGGTCGCTGTACTGCGTAGAATTTTGGGCACCACTAAAGGGAACGTGGACCAGCGGTGCGGGTAGAACGCACTAGTTCCCGCCGCGGTTAGTGATGTCAAACATAAAGCGGACAGATTATAGCGTTTCAGTTACTAAAGTGATTTTCTCCAGAACACATCGGTCGCTGTGCAGTAGAAGTGAGTAGTAGTTCTGAGGAAGATGAAATGTTCCTTCTTCTTACTCTTGGATCAAAGGAGAGAAGAAAGTGAGTCCATGAAATAAATAAAAAAAAGGAAAGATTATGGTGAATTTTATTGTCTTTATTTATTATCGTACATATGTCTCGAGAGCAGTTTGAGATGATTAAATTGGAAATTTCGACCGGAAAAGTCGGTAAATCATGAAAACCCGAAATTGCATACTTTCAGGGAGAACTGTGATATCTGAAAATTCCCTTTATTCATTCTGCGATTTGATAATTTAAATTTAAATTATTCGTTCATTTTGTGGAGAACGAATTTCTATAAGGTATTTTGTTAACGACCAATTCGTGTTTAATGCAATTACCGTCAAACAATTGCATTAAACACGAATTGGTGACATTTTAATGACTTTTCTGTGTTAGTGTAATAATGCCACCGATAAGACGATCAAACATTAGAGCTCGCAATAAAAATATGAGATGGGTGACTAATCTACGTGCGAATGAAACGGATGAACCGCGTGCTCATCACAATGAACAAGCCCGTGCGTTTTCGCAGAAAGAGCCGATCATATGGAAGCAGATCGTGTAGTAAGAGCTACCCGTCGTGCAAAGGATGATCAAGATCAATGTAACCTTAATTGACATGAAGAGCGAAGGACACGTGCACCACTTTTGAATTTAAATCGAGCTGCACTTCGCTATGATTCCACACTCACATACAATGATCTTCCGTACGTTAATATTGGGCCACTGAATGTCGTCTGTCAACATTGCAACGCATTGAAGTTCTTAACGGAAACGGTTGGGTTGTGCTGTGCAGGAGGAAAATTCAAATTACCCATTTCGGCACCGCCACCGCAGCCATTGCGGTTGCTTCTGTATGAAGATACACCACAATCACGCAATTTCCTCGCACACTCCCAACCATACAACGGCTGCTACTTCCAAATGACGTCATTTGGAACCACTGTTGTCGAAGAACGCGGTTACAATCCCACCTTTAAGGAAATGTCGTCAGACAAACATTCCCATATGTCCAATGTCGATCAATTGTCCCATTCTTTTTCCACTATTCAGATCCAAGGGCAAATCCTCGTTTGCGCAGTAGCTCTGTTGCCCCAATTGAATGAAGATCATAAGTTCCTTCAGAGTTATTTCCTTGGAAATTCAAATGATGAACTCAATCATCGTTGTGCGATGAAACGTGAGATCATCGAACAACTGCAACAATACCTACACGAACGCAATGCGTTGGTCAAAGTTTCAAAACTGCATTGGAAGCGTTCTGATAATTACAAAATCATCATCAGGGCAGACAAAAGACCAGGTGGTGCCCATGCACAACAATTCAATGCTCCCACAATTGATGAAGTAGCAGTGGTGATTGTTGGCGAAAATGTGGAATCACGCGACATAGTCCTTAAGCGACATGATAATGGACAGTTTGAACGCGTCATGGAAACCCAGCGGTCATACGACGCATTACAATATCCGCTAATGTTCTGGATGGTTACCATTTTCAAATTAAAGTGGTTTCCCCATTCACCGGTTAGTTGCTGAATTAGAGAGGCTCGACTTTCGAAAGGGACATTAATAATTTAATCAATTTTAGGCGGAACGAAGTTCGCCGGGTCAGCTAGTCTTTTTTTATATTTTCATTCTTTATTCTCATCATATGAATCCAATTTAATTATTTTACATAAGTTGAACAATTCTTAATTGTGAGAATAGTAATAGTAAATGTCACTTCAAATACTATAATTTAATAATGTGGGGTGAATAGACTTGAATAAATTATGGATCTTTAAAAAATTCAAAAGTTTAACAGAACAAAAATCAATAAAATCAAAAGCTATCAAGTTACGAAGCGCAACTTCTACAATAGTTCTTTCTTCAATGACAGCCAAGCCGCTATAAAAGCTATTGATTCAGCCACTATATCCACAAAACTGGTAAAGCAATGCCAGGGGGAACTAAACCAACTAGGAGCTCAGTCCAAGGTCCAGGCGGAAGTTGTTAATATCCCGCTAGGAGCCGTTGGGCAGTATTCAACACCACTTCTTTATGACGCCCAACCAAGCGTAGAATAGGCTTAACAACTGCGTCATATCAAGGAAGGTCTGCCCCGGTTGCAACAAACAGAAAACAAACGAGCTACTAAGCAGATCAAGACCAGATATTGGAAGAATAGTAGCCGTTAGGCCACTGGCCAATAGGAGACCACACAGCCACGCTAGTTATCCTTCACAACGGTTTCTGCCGTAGTTGCAAAGATAATAGCAAAAACAGAAATCTCTGCATCATTTCCTGTGTAAATGTCCAGCCCTAGAGAGGGTTAGGCAGCCCACTCTAGGCAAACCCACCTTTCGCCGACCTCAAAGATATTTCCAAGAAAAAGATTGGTGAACTAATCCTTTTCCTTAATTCCACAGGTTGGATTTAAACATGTTTGTCTATCAGTTTGTAACACCCGCAAACAACCAGGTCAAATGACTTGTGGCGCATATCTGTACATATCCGACAGACTGATGCCCAGCTCGTTAAGATAGTAGTTGAATGCAGAATGTCCTGTGAGGAAGTCCGTGAAGAGCTTAACTTAGTGCGTATGCCCGAGTCGAATGCTTAGCGGAAAGAAAGCGCGGCGAAGTTCTAGAGAATTTGTGGTTTTCTCGCACAATGGAGGCTCTCGATTGCACTCACATTAAAGTACAATGCCCTGGCGGGAATTTCATATGTTTATGAATTTAATAATATTCTTCAAATTGTGATTCAGTTTATTATTTCTAACAACTGATGCGTTTCCTGTCTATTTTCCTGTCAAAAACGCGTCAATGGTCGCGTTCGTCGATCTAGGCAAAGTGATTCATATGCATCAAATCGATTTCTATTGGCTGAGAGTGACAGAAAACGAATCACTTTTTTTGAGGTCGGGGAGGGGATTCTGAGCCAAAAAATTCTTGCTGCATATGAAGTAAAATGAGAATTGACATAAAACAGCTGACATTTGAAATCATTTTTGCATTTGTTCGTTGAGCTTTACAATTTCAATTTATTTATTGTTTTTTGTTCTATTTTCCATTTCTTTTTCTATGATGTGCATTGAAAATATTTTATGAAGATGTTTGTTTACGTTTCGTGCTTTTGTGTATATGGACGATTTTGGAATTTTTAACAGGTAATCAATACTTTGTTCAATCCAAATAGTGCCATTCCATTTACGATGATTATTAATCATTTAATTAAAACGCGAGTGTGTTACTTTCAAACAATTTCATCCTCAGAGTTAATAGCGTTTCATTATTCTGCCAACAATTACAATTTACAAAGCAACTCTAATGTAAAAGCAGAAAGTAATATACAATTTTGACTAAAAATCCCCTCCTCGACCTCAAAAAAAGTGATTCGTCTTCTGTCACTCTCAGCCAATAGAAATCGATTTGATGCATATGAATCACTTTGCCTAGATCGACGAATGCGACCAATCGCTCCAATTGGTCGAATCGACGATTTAATGCTTAAAACTTTCATTGAAAATTAAACCGTCGAAAACTTTTGTCAATAATAGGAAGAGATTTAATAAAATCGAAAATCGATCTATATGCCCGGTTTCACAGTGCGAGTTTGAACTCAGTTTACGGTTTAAACTAAAGTTCAACAAAATTTTTGGTTTCACAGTGTTCGTTTAAACTTTAAACTGAGTTTCATTTTCGGTTTAAGTTAAACGACTTGATTTTACCGTTTAAAGTTCGTTTAAGTTAAAAATTTGGTTATGCAGCAGTCATGTCGTGAAATGTCTTTTTTTTTCTTCTAAAATATTAATAAATAGTGTGTAAAACAGTAAAACTATTCTAGTGCAAATAGTGATTCAGATGATAGAAGTGATGAAGAATATTATAATATCCTGGTTAACGTGAGACGAGGAAGAGAATTTCGCTGCAAGACAAATCACTTTTATTTTTAGAATGAGATGGACTTCTTTAACAGATTTCGCATGTCCAAACAATCAGCGTATACTGTTTTGGAGGAAATACGTCAAAAAATTGAAAATCCAACTAACTGGTAACTCAGAAAATAAAACATATGTGAATGTACATATATTTAATTAATATGAAAATAAAATGTTATACTTCAAGGAACAATTCAATATCAGCCGAAATCAAGTTTTTATTGACTTTGCGATAACATCAGGAGACTTTTGCGGTGTATCAAAAGCATCCGCAAGTAGAATTTATAAAAATGTGTCCCATTATATTGCTTTCCTCAAAGATAAATGTATTAGATTTCCTGCAACAAATGAGGAAACATTTGAAGTAGTGCAAGGTTTCTATAAATTTGCAAAGTTTCTTCGAGTTATTGCCGCCTTGGATTGTACCCACGTGAGAATACGATCTCCAGTTAATATTCACTACTGATGACTGCATGCACATAAACACCCCTATCATTCAATCTGACGGATGTGAGATTCACTTCACTTATCCGATCCGCGTTCACTTTTAGTCTAAACATTCAATCCGCCGGATGCACTGTTTTATCGACTACGATTTTCCTTGTTCAAAACCGACTGTTCTGCCATAGTTGACAGCAATTATAAATTGAACAAAATAAAATTAAATTTCAAGATAAATGGATAGCATTGCCCTGTTTTTTTAAGACGAGGAATCTTCAAATAGACGAACATATCGCGCCTATTTACGAACATCCAGTGAAGACATTATGGACCTATCAGATGCCAAGTTAGTTAAAAGATTTGTAGTTCATAATTTCTATGAAATAAGTTGGAATTTCCATTTTAAAAAAAATTTTCGTTTGAATAAGGCAATTATGTGCTGGAAGTGTTGATTAAAGGACCTTCTTCTGACCACCAGCGGAAGAAGAAAATAACGCAGTAAATGAACCAGGAGAGCTAAGTGCACATCCAAATACAAATGAAGCAGTGCAAATAAGACGACTTTATAAAGATCTAACGATAAAAAGTTTAAATTAATCACATTTAATTCACAATGTCCGGGTATTTTCTCATTCTTATCTCTATTGGTAGTCTTCTTCCTAAAAGCACAACTCGAATCCGCAATGAATTTCCATCGGATGAGAAATGACAAACTTTGTATGGAGAGATTCGATTCGTTCGTTTTGAATAATTACGTGAAAAGTCATTCACATTACCGACAATTAGACGATTACCTTCGAACGGATTGAATGATACTGAAGTTGAAATTTCGGTGGATCGTTCCCCCCGGCGGATTGAACGATAGGGGTGAATATGTACTTCATAACTCTATTTTTACAGTGGGAGAAAATGGAAATTTTCCGGAATAGGAAAGGGTTCTTCTCTATAAATGTGGAGACTATGTGCGACTCCCATCGAAAAATAATGGTGGCCTGGTGGCAAGGTGGCCTGGATCAAGTCATGACTCCACAATTTTTAATAATTCCAGAATTTGTGCAAGATTTGGAAACGGTGAATTTAGTAATCATCTAATAGCCGCTGATGGTGGTTATCAATGTAGACATTATAAGATGACGTCCTTAAGAACGTGCAACCAACCACAGGAGAATCTACGAGTATATAATAAATCACAATTTCGAACACGCAACTGCATTGAAAGATCATACGAAGTGTTCAAAAGAAGATTCCCTATATTGGCCATGGCAATGAAAGTAAAACTTGCTACGATTCAAAGTATAATTGTAGCAACAGCGGTTCTTCATAATATTTGCTGCATAAATAAGGAGGTTGACTCTCCACTAGATTATGACTTTTAAATTGAACAAAATGACATTGAAACGATATTGAAGTGATGTCTAATGCTAATGAAGAGAACACATCCGTTAGAAATATGTTAATAAATGATTATTTTATAAGTCTACTTTAATAATATTGATATTATTATTTATAATTGAACATTTTATTCTTTTAACTTTGTCAGTTCCACTTTCAGTATTAACATCTTCGCCTTATGTTCCTGCTAGTGCTATACACATATATTTTACTTCCAGTAAAATTAACATTTTTTTTCTGCGAGCTCTTGCCACTTATCTTGAGTTAGATTTCTTTTTCTCATCCTTAGAGCATCGGATTTCTTACAAGAAAACACACTTTTGCAAGCTGAACCTAAACATATTACTGATTATTTAATTTTAAAAATATTTTAAAATACAAAAATTACTTTCTGCGGTTGTGTTTGCATCCTTAAATCCTTTTTCCCCTTCTATTTCAATTTTGTCTGGTGGTCCGTCAGCAGTTATATACAAGTTTTTTTTCCCGCAAATTTTTGCTTTGAAACTTTTTTTATGTTCTTATATTTTGTTCTTAATACACTACCACTTCGGAAAGCTCCACAGCTATTATGGTTAAATTACTTTGCGAAAGAATTCCATGCTGCATTTTTCTCTGTCCAATGAATCCTCTCAGTTATTTTGTTTTCAATAATGTCTTTGAATTTAACCACTAAATTCATTAAATTTTCCTTTTCGCTATTAGAAAAATTAGTACTCCTTTTTTTTTCAGTTACTAGGTTTTGCTTCCTCCATTGTAAGCACCCTTTTGTCGTCTATCCTTAGTTGCTGTAACTTCAAATCAAACAACGTAACAGGGTAAAATTCGAAATTATTATCAGTTTGACATTTAATTTAAATATTGTCTTTCAAATACATCAGTGGAATTCACAATAGTGTGATAAACTTCGTTTAAACAAACAATACAATTACAATTTACTTTATTGAGACAAGAAAAAAAATCAATACGATTATTGTTTGTACAAACGTTGTTATAATACGGCCGACTAAACATAATGTCTGGCTAAACAGATACAGGCAAATGTTTTTATACATTTATATCAGAATTCCAATTATATTTAATATTAAAAACGTATTAAGTGTATGCTTGCTCCCGGCATACATAATCAACATGGCTTCTTTGGGCACTTAAAAACTTAATAACTTAAAAACTAAAAAAACTACAATAATGACTAGAAGGGGGAAAGGAAAAAAAAATAATAATAATAATTATAACAATAACATTTTTTATACATAAGGGTATAAACACATACAGAACAAAAGCAACAGTGTTTTTAAACAATGGTCTATGAACAGTATGAAACTCAAAAGAAATGTTACCCGCGTAAATTAAGCAGGGATGCTTTCTCGTAGAAAGGAACTAAAAGGCCTCTATTTGCATTTGGTCTTAACACGGATAAAGATCCAGCGTTTAATAAATTAAAAGGTGAGAGATAGTAGTGGTCATCTATAGTCTCATAAATATTCGAATCCAATAAAGATTTGACTGCCGAGTTAGGGTGATGTTTTATACGCTCCAATCTTTTTAACAACAGGTCAATTTGGTAAATCATTAGAGGAATAACTTTTGTTTCTTCGTATAGAATTTTATTTGAAAAAAATGTTTTATCTGGTTTTCGGAATTTTCCGCAACAAAATCTTAGTATCCGTCTTTCAAAGATCTGTAGTTCTTTGGCCGCAGTGGGTGAAATTGTGAACCACGTACAGAATCCGTATGTTAGAATAGGTCTAATTAATGTTTTGTAAATAAGTATTTTTGTATTCGCCGACATTTGCTTGGCCTGCAGTAAAGGTTTTAAAATGGCAGTTACCATTTTTGCTTTATTCAGGGCTTTTCTTGCATGTTTATTGAATATAAATCTTATATGAGCGTTTATGCCTAGATATTTCAATTCATTTCTCAAAGGAACATTTTCTCCATTTATTTCTAACTTAAGGGCTTTACTCTCTTTAACTGCAAGGTAATGTCCTCTCCCACTTGCATTTCTGAAGCAAG
This sequence comes from Matsumyia berberina, assembly GCA_917880715.2. Classification (NCBI taxonomy): domain Eukaryota; kingdom Metazoa; phylum Arthropoda; class Insecta; order Diptera; family Syrphidae; genus Matsumyia; species Matsumyia berberina. The sequence continues at coordinate 97,078,802 of OU862870.1, forward strand.
TTATACCACATTTTGCAATATTAATTTTTAGACCCCACTTAGTAAAGTAATCTATTAAAATTGGTAATTTTTCTATAATTTTGTTAAGGGCGTAGGATGGCCTTGGGTCACTTGCTAATATGAGAGTGTCATCTGCATACAAAATAGCACCGGGTTCGTCTAACATAGGACTTTGAAATGGAAAGTCGTGAATATAAATATTAAATAAGGTAGGACCAAGTATCGAACCTTGCGCTACCCCAGAGCGAACTGGGAAAAGCTCCGAATGCTCGGAGCCTATACAAATCGAACTACATCTATTTTTTAGAAAACTATATATAATGCGCGTAAGCCAAGTTGGACAATTAAGCCTAATAAGCTTAAAAATAAGGCCTTTATGCCATAGAGAGTCAAAAGCTTTTTCGAGATCTATATCTAAACATACAGTACATCTTTTATTTCTTAAGTTTTGGACAATTTTATTTTGTAATGTAAGTAATGCGTGTTCCGTAGAATGACCCCTTTTAAAACCAAATTGGTTGTTTGGAATGACATGTGACTCCTCACAAAACTTATTCAATTGTTCAGCTAGTACCCGTTCAAATAGCTTTCCTATATTAGATAGTAAAGATATTGGTCGGAAGTCGGTTACATCTTTTGCATTTTTTTTCTTCGCTATAGGTAGTATCTTAGCTTGTTTCCAAATTGCAGGAAAGTAAGCATTATTAATGCAATGGTTAAATATTGACGATAAGACAATATCCAGAGAGTGAGGACATTTTCGCAAAATGAAATTAGAAATATGGTCGATGCCAGACGACCTTTTATTATTGAGGGCTATTCTAAAAAGATTAACAGCAGTCGGATTAGTAAACGGTGGTAAATTTGGGTTGGTTGCAGTGTTTAAATGGTTAAATGATGTAAGCGGTTGAATGAGCTGTGAATCAGAGAATTCATTTACTGCTGACAGAATTACAGTTTCATCATTGTGATCGATTGCTGGTTCTCTCTCTAAATAAACGAGAGAGTAGAAGTCTCTAAAAGCGTTTAGTTTATTTTGAGGACCCACCAGCTCCTGTCCGTTATGAACCAGAACATCCTTCAAGATATCAGTTCCGAAGTATTTTCTTCCTGTTATCTTGTCGATTTCCTTAAATGCATGAGGAGATGGCTTTATTTTTTGTAATCTCAACTTGAACGCATTGTTGGTGTCAATCTTAACCCTCTCTCTAATGATTTTACTAAGGCACTGAATTCTAGAGTTTAGTTGACGATATTCGTCATTAATTTGATTGAGATGACGATGATACAGTCTTTTTAGTTGTGTGAGCCAAATATTTCGTAATTTCAATAGCTTTTTAGTGCAATCCGAGATGTTTTGGTATTTTGAATTTTTAGTAACGCGAATAAGAGAATTAGCTTCCACACTAGAAGAAATTCGTTCATTTGTCTGAGATATCAATGCATCTATTTCTAAATTAGTTATGTTCCTTTCATTAGGAATATTAAGGAGCGAGACGCTGTTGTGGAGTCCAATTCTAAAAGCTTCCCAGTTGGTTTTTTCAAAACTAATGTATGTAGCTGGTAGTTGCAATAGAGGAAAAAAGTTCATGGTATTTAGTTCTAACAGAATTCCAAAGTGATCAGACGGTGTAGCAAATGTTGAGCAAATAGATGGGTTTGTCACATTATTTGCAAAGTTAAATGAGGAGGAAATCAAGAAAAAATCCAACACTGATGAGGATCTAGGAAACGTAGGACTGTTAGGAGCTACTAAATCCAGATTAAGAAACGGACCATTGTTAAACCACCTGTAAATTAGGTTCCCATTACTATTGTGGACAGTGTCTCCCCATGTTTGGTGACGCGCATTAAAGTCTCCCCCGATTAATGCCGCATCAAATGAATTTATAAGGGTATAAAATCTATCAAGTTCCGTGGATAGACGAAGCCCAGCATTAGAAGGGATGTATATACTTCCAATTAAAATTGTCCTTAAGGACCCAGTAGAATTACGTGAAGTTATAGTTACTAGACACACTGAAAAGACATCGCTAAGAAAGGAAACTGCGTTAAATTTGTAATTTTGTTTTAAAATGATTGCCGTACCTCTACCGGAATCATTTCGAATTACGTTATAGCCATCAAATGAGGGCTTATGCCTTGCGCCAAGTCTAGTTTCCGAAATGAAACAGATTTGAGGCTTATAGTTATTTAAGATATTAAAAAGCGCGAGTCTTCGCTCAATAGATATTATGGAGTTAAAATTTATCGACATTATATTCAATTTTTGGGGCTGCATTATACAACGATTGAAGCGACAAAGTCTAGATAAGCGAACATTTTCTCTTCTTTAGATTGCAGTTGCTTATACTTGGGCCAGAATTGTCTTATTTTGAGTAAGAGATCGTTAAAAGGGATATTGAAAAGATTATTTGCTTCATTTAAAAAATTATTTATATCGCTTGAATTATGGTTAATGTAGCTTGGAGAACTAATTTTTATGTTTGCACTTCTAGAGGAAATAGATTTCACCTTGTCGGCATATGAAATGTTTGCATTGGTAAATGTATTTACAGTATCTTGTACTGCAATTCTGTTTTTGCTGGCTATTTCCCTTGCCCGTTGAGTTAATGTTGCTCGTTTTTCTTTGTATTTAAGGTAAGCGGGACAACCTTGGTAACTGGCAGCGTGACCACTTGCATTGCAATTGATGCACTTTGGTATAGGAACATCTTGGTGGGATTCTTTGAGGACTTTGAAAGATGTGATACAAGATTCGGAATCATGAGAATCTCCACAAAGAACGCATCTACTATTGTAAGCGCAACATTCACCGGAATGCCCAAATCTCTGACAACGATAGCACCTCATAACCCCTTTATTGATCTTTTTTTCCCAATAGATTCGTTGATGGAGCAAATACCTAATATTAATAAGGTCTTTAGTGGACTCACCTATTTCTAGCTGTACAGTAAAAATATTTAATTTTATGTTCATTTCTTTAGATTTAGAGGTAACAAAAGGTGTAATTTTACTTATTTGGGTGTTAGGAGCTGCTGCTCTTACTGCTTTATTTATTACCTCTATTGGAGTATCGCCATCAAGACCTTTTAACAAGATAGAGACCTTTTTTGTTTCCTTAGGAGAAAATGAAAAGGCTCCTATACCTGTTCCACGTAACCGATCAATGATTAAAGCATGAACTTTTGCATCGTTAACATAGACCTTTGTTTTTCGATAACTCATATTAACCAACTTATGTTTTAAATCATGAACTTTACATTCTGTAGCGGCGAGTTTTATAACATCACTAATAAGGTTACAATTAGCACCAAAAATGAATATAGGTGGACAAAAAGGTAAATTATTGATACCATTCGGTGAAGCACTTGTATTTACGTTAGACATATTTATAGCTTGAATTTCGGGCCCAATGCTCTTAGACGCATTGGTGATTGGGTGATTCCCTGATGGTTCAGGCACTTGTTGGTCAATATCTGCTAATGGTGAAAATCTGTTATTGGACAAATTAATTTCGTTAGGTGAAGATGTTTCAGTAGCTAGGTTCCTTCTTCTTTTCCCCGCGTTAGATTGGTAATTACTTGCAGCTCGTTTAAGATTGCCGATGACAGTTGTCCACTCATTTGAACTAGAGCAGTTATTGTTTATATTCATACCTAGCACGTTGTTTCGATCATTTGAATTGATGTTCTCCTCATGTGTGTGCACAGCTGGTTCGAGGTCCATGACTGTGCATGAGCCTGCTGATGTTACAGCACTTTTATCTGGTATCTGCATACTGCTGGACATGTATAATGCGTTCTCCTCTAGATTCTTAGGTTTGCGAAGGTTCATGTCATTAAGAGAAACACGTACATCTGCATGCGTTTTTATTAAATCATTGTTTTTATTTCTCAGCAATAATGCCGGAATACCACTTTTGGCTTTTTCACCAATTTCCACTTTATTTTAGTTAAGAGTCACTATCTCAAAAAAGTATTATACGCAGAAGCCGCGAAAAGAGTTAGTATGGTAAGGCAGTATCGCCAATGAAAATCACAGAAAAAACACAATCCAGAAAAACGTGACTTCGAAAATTTCAATAAAATATTCAGCAATTAATAAAAATGCCGACTTGTTTAGTAGAAATTTCAAAGGCCACTCGTTTAAACAAACTGAATACAGTATGAAACCAAGCGATTTAAACTCAAAGTTTAGTTTAGTAAAACCCAAGTTTAAACTGGCACTGTGAAACTAGGCACTAGTGTGCTAAATCTCGATTTAAGTGAAACTCGATTTAGGGGGTTTAATCGAAGTGAATAATACGGCCGTGAGACAAAGCACCAGTCGAAGTGCTGTTTTCAGTGTGCACAAAAAATTATTTGAATTCAAACAACAACAACAACAAAAAACATTTAAGACACAAGACACAAAGTAAGAATTTAGTTTTTGTACAAAAAAAGCCCATGCAAAATGTTCGTTGCTAGGGGAATGCGTTACCAATCATAATAATATTTTATTTTATCTAAATTTTTTTTAGGTCATTTTATGGTCAATGCAAATCGTTCGCTTTCTTTTTGTCCATCCTGTATTTCCAATCTTTTCGAAATACCAAATCGCAATTGTTTGTAACTTTTATTTCTATTTACAGATTAGTACTGTTCAATCTTTTTGAGGGGTGCTTTACAGATATTGCAATCATGGCGATATGTTGCTGCCAGACGAAACATACGAGCATGAGATCAATCCAGTGTCAATAGCCAAAGTAGAAATCGAACAAAGGGACTTCGCTGAGAAACCAAATGGAAAGTCGATTAAAAGCTCTCGTATGGTTAAAAAGAAAGCGGAAGCGAGGAAAACTCTAATTGGTCCAGCAGCAACGACAGTAAAACCTACGATCTCGAGGAGTGAGTTCCTTAATCCTCTAGAACTATCAGAGGTACCGTCCCACAAGCTAAGGTCAAAAGTCGGCAGTCATGTTAACGCGTAACCTCGATGCACAGAGATTGTGCAATGGCCCACTGTTACAATTACAAGTTACACACCTTTAGTGAAACAATGTGCGAGCTGCAATTATGACGGGAATAGCGTGCATTTTATGCATTCAGAATCACGGCTTGTAGTTCAAAAGCTTGTAGTTTTGTTTGCAAATATCATTTGCCATGTCATTTAACAACGCTCAAGGACAGACTATTAAAGTGACAGGCATTGTCACGTTACCGTTTTAGCAAAAGAAGGAAGACAAAAAATGTATCCAATTTATCTGCATAAATAGACTTCCAATCAGTTTGCTCCTTTTTTATTTTCCACAATAAGCAGCAAAACATTGACGTCCATCAATTTAAAAAAAATGTACAATAATTATTGAAATTCCACACGAACGAAGTTACGAGTAACAGCTAGTATGTGAAAGATTTGATTTCGAACATGGTTTAAAAGTAAATGTTAAGAGAAATGAAAGAACTCACTGAAGTGAATATGCTAATAAATATGTGAAATGCAATATAAGCTTGATTCCGTAATTCCGAATTTAAGGTGAAATATAAACCATAGCGACGCTGTTATGCACACTAAGTATGTAGGTTACAATTACAGGAAGTTTACATCAACTAATGACACACATACAATCTACAAAGCTATTGATATTTATACTTATGAATTAAATAAAATAAATAAAAAAAAAAAAAAACCAGTTAGTTACATACATACGAGTAGTTGGCGAACTGATTACAATGTTGTATGCCTGTTTGGGGAGGTCGCAGTGGCTCAGTGGTTAGTGCGTTGGACTGCTAACCGAGCGGCGTGGGTTCAATCCCCAGCCATATCCACCGAATATTTTTTCGCGGCACCACTTCTCGTAGGGGAATGACAAGCCTCCGGGAGTATAATCTGGCATCGAAGAGCTTCTCAGTTCGCCGTTCGGAGTCGGCAATAAATTGTAGGTCCCTTTCATTCGTGCAAATAATATAACACGCGCTACATACATAAATGGTTGCGAGAAGCTAAGGCCTTGGCTCATCCCGAGCTGTCGCGCCAGCTATTTGCTTGTTTGTTATGGCTGTTTGGGGAAAATTGATGAGGTTTTGCGATTGATTATCCGTGCCTGGGTCATGTACTGAGTTTTTGCAAATAAAAACCCATATTCGAGTTTCAAGAAGCCACGAGCGAGAAGAAGAAAGCCTTCAAGGTGTAGATATTGGAGGACTCAGCTTCGCGAAACCTGTACATGGAGGCGCGAAGAACTTTCAAACTGGCTGTTAAAGCAGCTAAGGATCAGTCTTGAAAGGAGTTCGGCGAGAAAATGAACTGTGATCACAGATCTGCAAACAACGTGTACTGGCAGACAATCCACCGTCTCAGAGGAAGAAAGTTTAATATCATCAAAGGAGTCAAATCCAAATATGGGCAGATGAAACGAGGACTTTTCGGAGCTGCTCACGGCCGAACGGAGCATTGACAATGACAGACCTATGGTTTTGAGTAGGGCGGAGAATGGTCCCACCGTAGAGGAAGTGACTTTGGCGATTAAAACGCTGAAAGTCGGTAAATCTGCTGGTGTGGATGAAATCCGGCCTGAAATGCTCAAGGCTTTGGGTGAAGAGGGAGTGAAATGGCCCTCTCGTGTCATTAATGTGGCCTGGAAATGCGTTCCAGAGCTGTGGTCGAGTCCAGGTTAGGCGACGAGCAGTGCGGCTATCGTCCAGGCTATTCACTCTCAGAATGGTACTTGAGAAGGCCTGGGAGTATGCCAAACCTATGTACAGTTGTTTTGTGTTTTTGGAGAAAGCATATGATCGGGGCCCTTGAAGTAAACTCTGGAGTGCACTGCAGGAGTATAGGATTGACGACCCTCTTTTGAGGGCCATTAAATACACAAACTGTAAGAGCTATATTCTGTTGAACGGCGTTAAATCGATACCTTTCGCTACAGGCTACAAGATCTCGTTGAGCATCAACAATTTAGGAATTATTTCGCCGAAGAGGCCTAAAAGATCAGCAGCGGAGTTTGATCGAATATTCGAAAAACGTCCTGGTAAAAGCAAAACACCACTGCGTTTAACTATCCGCAGAGATCCGGAAAAGTATCAAAGAGTGTATTTCACTCAACAGTAGCGAAAGTCTAACTCCCTGTGCTGCATGAAGAGGAAGCAAGAACAACGTATTGTAGTATCACACTGGCAGGTCAGAAATCATGGCTTGAAAAGTTGATGAAACAGATAATAGGCGTGATTTTTTTTAAACCTAGCCAGTCAGTAGTTTGCTAGCAAATTCAAATTTTATACGTAAAACAAATACAACAACGAGCTGGCTACAACTCTTGATTTTATTTCCAGTCAAAAACAACTGGCTAGGAATTTTACTATATCCCATGGCCAGGGGCGCCGAAAGCGATGTTTCTCATTTATAGCGTTGCTATCACTGCCAAATTGTTCTGTTCTCTGATGATTTCATACCTCTTTTTGTAAATTATCCATGGAATAAATTCTCTAAATTATGGTTTTCACAACAAATTAAAAAGAAACAATTTAGATTAATGCCGAATATTTTGACAGTTTGACAGCCGATGTCATAGGAACGAAATCACACGTACCAACTTGACGGTACAAGAAATCGACTGGGTTTGGCTGGCTGGGAATCGTCTAAATGAACGACTGGCTAGCTAGGTTTCAAAAAACACGCCTATTGACATCAGGAGATTGGAGATTGAAAAAATAACCGTGAATTAATAAGCAATGGCAAAGCCTCATAAACTTTAGTCCGGACACCACCATCGGATGCCGGTAAAACCGAACATTATCTGAGTTTCAAACCACTATAACAGGGAATTTTTTCCTATCGTCTCGCCTTTTCCGATTTACGTCGTGCAACTATAGTGCATTTAGGAATTGTGTCTTAGGCGTTAATCAATATTTGAAAACTGCTAGTTAACGATACCTTATGGTTGATTCTCCAGTCTCTACTGGCATATCACTCATGTGGATATGTTTATAGAAACAAATTACTCAGCCAATTATTATTAATTGATTTGGTTAAAAACCAATTGAACGTTAAATATGTATATATAAATATTTCTAACTGCTGTTAATTACTTTTCGATTATATTTGTCTTCCACAAACATTTATACGTACATAAATAAATATGCACATATCGCATATCATTTGATCACTTAAGCGATATAACTTAGTATAGTTAAATCGGTGCCATGAAATAAAGTCCAACATAGTTCAGTAAAGCCCAAAATCAAGATTTTGTCCAATACTTAAACGTGCAATAAAGTCCCTAGAGTTTCTGCTCATTTGGCATTTGTGGCAAAAAATACAAAAATTAATATTTTCACATTATTTCCTGCATCCTGCAGGAATAAGTTGGCCCGTTCGCTTGCGTCAGTGGCTTTTAATTTTCAGTCTGAAATTTTCAGGTAGTTTCTCATTGCGCTCTATTAATTACCAGTACTTTTACATATTTTAACATTACAATTAATTTTCCAGTACTTTTAAATTTTTTAACATAAGATTATAAGCGTATTCATAACATTCTTAAGCGCGAGTGGATTATAAAAAGAATTACCTCTTAGAGCATATGTATATGCAGATCTCAACTTATACATATATTCTATTGTCATAAGCTGAATAAAGTCTAGACCATTTTTTAAAAGTTATTTTAATTTGAAAGTGCCCTAAAGCCCAAATAATTCTTTGGGCATTATACAATACATACATATATTTTGGCATCATAAAAAAATAAATAAAAATAACAACAGGTGTGGTAAATTTAGATGCGCATTAAATATAAATGATCAATCGGTAAGATAGATCTTTGTGATAAGATGTAGCATCAAGTTCGAGTTCCATTTATCAACAATTTCAAATCATGATAATTAAGCGTTATCATCACTTTAAATCTAAATTAGCTTTCTATCCTACTAAACGAATGTGTCCAATGCCTTAAAGTGCTCTTCAATTGTGTCATATTTATTTATATACATATGTAGGCATAAACATATTTGCACATGTATGTATGTTTGCTGCTACAATTTGATTCACAAGTTGAACTTTGCAACTTTGACTTGAGTCATATCTACAGTAAATTTCGGTGCAGCGTATGATCATCCGATTATTAATAATAAATTGTTGTCTTGTGCGAAAGGCATTTTGCTATTATTATTATGTCACACAAGATTGATATTGTATAAGTCAGCATCTGAAAGCAGATGGCAGAAGTAGCCCACAATTGGATTAATTTAATTTTACGAATATTAAGTTCATATGTACTGTCGTATGTATGTATATAAGTACATATGTATGGACATGCAGCTATGTACGAACGTTCACGCTCTCAGAATATTGTGGAAATTTAATTGGTGTACCTTTCTCCGTTTAAAGAACTCTCTTATTAAAATAAAAGCCCATAGAGGTTAAGTTTAACGTACCGTAGATATTATACGTATATATGTACATATGTACATACATACATGTATTATATTTCTGATTCGGCCGCTCTAGCTCAGTAGTTTGGGCGTTGGGATACTGCGCGTAGGTACGAACCCCTGCCATATCCACCGAAAATTTGTCACGGCGCCACCTCTCGTCGGAGAATGATAAACCTGCGAGAGTATAATTTTCCAATTCGCTATTCCGAGTGGGCAATTGCAGGTTCCTTCCATTCGTGCTGAAAATATTACACACGCAACATGAATGGTTACGAGAAGCTAGGCCTTGGCCCTCACCAGGCTGTTGTACCAGGTATTTATTTTCTGAATCCAGACTGCTTTTTGAGAAGCTTTTCGTGACAAGTGGACCAAGGTCTACCAGATGTTCACCTTCTGAACGGATTAATCGCGGCTCGCTGATCAGATATGTAAATTGGATGTTAGGTTGTCTAGAATGACTTCTCTGAACGCAATTATATGTCTGCAACCGTTGAGGTGCATAGTGTCTATATAGTGCTGGCTATTAAGCATATATACAATACATCGATTTGTCTGTAATCATTGATCATCACAAAAGAAGTTATGTACTCGCGTGTGTAGCGATTTGTCTAGTTTTCATGTCTTGACAAACTCATGAGCTTATGAAGTTTATGAAGATGACTACGTATAATGCAAGCTGGTTTAATAAACTTTTTAGCAACCGTATCAAAACCTTTTTATGATATCACTGTCATAGTTTTTAAAAGAAAATCGAAAATAATAAGTCTGAGGCATTGAAGCAATTTGCCTACATAGTCTGTAACGCAGAAGCAATTATGTTAAGTAAGCTGAATACAGTGACTTCGCGCTGAAAAACTACGTTTAAAACTTCTTATAAATATCACTACAGCTTAAAACTCACTGCCGATTCCGCTTAAAATAAAGCGTCTCCGTGCAACAGATCTATGCAGAGACGTAGACGCATAAGAGGAAATAGCTCACTATCTTTGTGAATGTCGAATCCTCAGCAAACTGGACCAGACAAACTGTCAAGAAAGACATTTTAAAATGTATTTTGTCAAATGTAAAAAAGTCAATCGTCGAAGAACTCCAAGCAGACAAGATTAGTTGATATTGCCACGTACGAAGGACAATAGATAAATCCGTCAACAAAACCATTATATGTTTGAATCTCAACGAATATTATAAGAAAAGACAGGAAAAAAGAACACTTAAAACCCAAAAATGACAAAGAAAAATAACTTTTGGGCATTAGCTACGATACGACCCAGAACCGAGTGGAATCCCGAATCTGAGGACCGCGACAATATAAATATGTATGTAAATAAATAGCCGGCGCGACAGTTCGAGGTGAGCCCAGGCCTAGCTTCTCCCAGCCATTCATGTTGTACCTGTTGCATTTCTCGCACGGATGGGAGGGACCTACAACTTATTGGTGACTCCGATCGGCGAATTAAAAAGCTTTTTCTTGTTTAATTATACTTTCGGAGGTTTGTCATTCCTCGACGAGAGGTGGTACCGCGAAAAATATTTGGTGGACATGGCTGGAGATTAAACCTACGCAGTTCACACACCAGTCTCAGGCTCTAACAATTGAACCACCGCGCCAATATATAAATACAACCCCATGAGCTAAGAAGCATTAATGGCAAAACATGATATAGAAAACGGCTTACAAACGGAAAACAAGAAAAATAAAAATGAAGTTAAACCCAGAAGACGTAGTTCTTACATATATTCGAAGCAGCAAACTTTCGATAAATCTGACTTTTCGTTCATAAGGTAAACTTGTTAGAACGGCATAAAAACATTAAAATAACCTTGGAACAAAAATAATGTGTACAAAATGTGGTTTAACAATAGAAAATAAAAAACGTGTTCTACATATATCCTCAAATATCACATTACAGTTATACGGAGAACGTATTGAAACTGAAAATTGATTCTACACTTTCGGCGTCTTAAAGCAAACCCATTTACTTAAAGGAGTAGACATTTTTGAATATTTATCGAATGTTCAGGACAGACAGAATAAATAATCTAAATATACACAGATACGTACGCATGTATTCGCTTTAATTAAAGTAATACACATATACATACATATGTATGTAAAGTCAGTCTTAAATTTTGTACAATTTAATGATATCGTGTTTAAAAGTCTTGAATATGAATTTTCCTAACTACTTACTTACATTATTGTAAGAATAATAGCTCTAGCGTGCAGGCACATATGTACAATGTGAACTAACTTTCTTCAGGAAAAACGACAATTATTATTCTAATTGCATAATTGTTATCCTACCAACCTGACCGAACTTCCGTTTGCCGACTTGAAGAACTTGAAGAAAAAAATCAATTGATTCCTCAAACCAATCCACTTTCATTGACGTTTCCATTGTGGGGTTGTTAAACCCAAATATGCATATGTATGTATGTACATATATACAATGTACGAGAAAGTAGAAATCCTTTTTATAATGAAACTTTAAAGACTTTTTCTTCTTCAAATCACTTTCCTTTTCATTATCCAATAATTCAATTTAAATTATTAAAACTCGCCAATGCGTTTTCAAGTTGCAGCACTGGCAAGTCGATATCAGGCTTTTTGCTGTCAACAAGGACCCAGCCCAACGAGAAAAATGTTATGCGCGTATGTCCTTTTCCGTCTCAAATATGTATTACCTTTGCTCTTCTTTTAATTCCAATAGGACTTGTTCTCAATATAAATAAGAAATTTGTTTGCTTTATACAATATTTCCTGAGATAACTTCACTTTTATCCAAATATCCTTCACATAAAAAATATTGAAGTTTTAGATTCGATTTGAGTTTACGATTGATTTTCAAAATCTTATGCATTTCACCAGTGCCGACAAAATGTCACAACTTTATTTTATTCATAAGCACAACTTTGTATTTTTTATATTTTTTTGCATTCACTTTTACGACGGGTTGCAGTAGACACAATAATATAACTAAAATGAAAATTAAAACTATAGAGCCTTTCGGCAAATTGTACAGTGCTTGCCTGACTAAGTACTGTCAGGCAGATGCTTCCTCTATGAACTATGAATATGAAATGATATCAAAACACTCCAATCTAATAGGCGTGGGGGGAAAATGCTTCATTCAATGTGGAACGTACGTACATACATACATAGATTTGTGTTTTGTCGATTTATTTTTTTCTTTAAAGGGGAGTCGTGTAGACATCCAATAGTAGGGTAGCAGAGAGTTTCGTGGGATGGAATTACTTCTTCTTAATAATTAATTTAAAAGTAATGATTTAATTAAATCATTGGTTTATTCTGTACAGTCTTTATTAACTTGGAATAAAGCTCAGTAATTTAAATGTTGCACTGTGGTTTATTTAGAACGTGAAAGGAAAGAAGGTTTATTGTCTGTTGTTATATAACTTGTTGCTTTAAATTTGTTTAATCTTCTCAGTATTCGAATATTAAAAATGCGAACAAAAAATGTTCTCTATTCACCTGTATCCGTTTAAATTAATTATTTAAATGGTTTTACTGTGATTTATCATACATTTCTATAAAACATAAAAAAATGCATATTTTAAGGCGCTTCAAGAGTTCCATCGACTGCGCAACTTGTGCAGTCATTTGTGCAAATTCGCACTGGTTTCACATGTAACCACTAGCCGCTTTGCTCCCTGGTGAAAATAATAGTGAAACAACTGTGCCCTTGTGAAGGATGCCTTAGACAGTAGTATCAACGTAATATGCCAATTTAACGACTAAAAGCTACGATTGAAAAAATCAATCAATAAAAAAAAGGATTTTTCTAATGACTATCTATTTTAGACTATGGACCTCGACAAAAACAAAATTAATTTTCCTCTTATATAAAATAAATGAAAAAAATATCTGGCGCGACAGGTCGATGTGAGCCAAGGCATAGTTTCTCGCAACAATTCATATTGTGCGCGTTACATTTTTCCAATGGAAGCGACTTATAATTCATTGTCTACTCCGAACGGCGAAATGAGAAGCTTTTTCATAACAAATAATACTCTCGGCGGCTTGTCATTCCCCGACGAGAGGTGCTGCCGCAAACAATTTTCGGTAGAAATGGTTGGGGCTTGAACCCACGCCGCTCGCACAGCAGTCCAATGCACTAACCACTGAGCAACGGCGACCACCAGGTAGATCTTTATTTCATACAAAAAGGATTACAAAGGATTGGTTACGAAAACATTCACCCCTATCATTCAATCCGCCGGATGCACTGTTTTACCGACTAAGATTTTCCTTGTTCAAAACCGACTCTTCTGCCATAGTTGACAGCGATTACAAATTGAACAAAATTAAATTAAATTTCAAGATAAATAGATAGCATTGCCCTGTTTTTTGAAGACGAGAAATCTTCAAATGGACTAACATATAACATAAGTCATTCACATTACCGACAAGTGGACGATTCCCTTCGAACGGATTGAATGATACCGAAGTTGAAATTTCGGTGGATCGTTCCCCTCGGCGGATTGAATGATAGGGGTGATTATTTTATTTCTATATGATAGTTAATTGATTATATTAGGAAGCCTGACTTATCTGCTGCGATTTGAACCTGTGTCGGTAAACAGGGAGGATCAAAGCATATGTATATACATACATAGATACGCAGATATATATGCTTACCAGTTTTGCAGCGGTGTTAGGTAGGTAGGTTGGTAAAGTGGCGGCTCTTTAGAGCCCAATTAGCGCTAGAGTGCGCCGTTTTGTAACCACGAAACTCGTTTAAACCTTATTGGTACATGGTTGTTGATTTGGTGGTTAAGAATGGCTATATCCAGCCGGTGGAGTTTAGATACAGGATCAGTTCTCCAATACTTTTTTCAGCTATCTCGGGGAGGTCCGTGAAGAAGAGTTTGCCTAAAAAGCGCTGTCTGGTTCTCGCCAGGGCCGGACACCTGCAGAGGAAGTGAAGTAGAGATTCTTTCTCATTAAGTTCTTTGCAACTTCTGCAGAAGTTGTTGTGAGGAATACCAAGCTTGACCGCATGGTCTCCTACTGGCCAATGGCCCGTAATAATGGCTACGATTCTGGCAATGTCTAGTCTTGATTTGCCAAGTAGCTGTCTTGACTTAGTTTTATTGTAATTGGGCCAGGTCTTTCTTGAGATGACGCAGCTGGACAGGCCATTCCATCTTTGATTTGCAATCTGGAGGAAGTGTAGATGTACAAAGCCCTTAACAGTGCCCAGCGGAATATCAACTCTTTCTGCAAGTGAACTGTTAAGGGCCGATCCTTTCCTGGCCAGCTCATCGGCACGCTCATTGCCCTCGAAGTTGCTATGACCTGGGATCCAGATGAGTGCAATTGTGGAGTGGGTACTCAGTTGATTAATTTCAAACCGGCATTGCTCTACCAGCTTTGATGATATGGTAACCGCATCAATGGCTTTGATAGCAGCTTGGCTATCTGAAAAGATAGCAATATTTTGATCGGATGTTTGGAGATTGTTGCGCAAGCGGCAGGCCTCGCGAATCGCGAGAAGCTCCGCCTGAAAAACACTAGCAGAGTCTGGAAGACGAAGAGACTTTGATATATTCAGTTGGTCAGAGAAGACACCTGCGCCGACTCCGCAATCCATCTTCGACCCGTCCGTGTATATACCAATATCATGGTCATTAAGAACATTTCCATTCTTCCATTCTTCTCTGGTAGGGAATTTAGTAATGAATAATTTCCTAAAATTGAGGGTGGGTGTCATGTAATCGGGTCGAAGACCCGACCAAAACTCCTGGAACGGTTTCCAGGATCTTACAGTGACCGTACGGCTTTGCAGTCCAGGACCCAGATTCCCTGAGCCGGATCGCACTGCAGGTAGCTGTATATTTGATGTGAAGGTCGAGGGGAATTAAGTGCAAGATCACACTTAGAGCATCGGTAGGACAAGATCTCAAAGCCCCTGTAACACCTACACACGCTGATCTCTGCACTTTCTTGAACCTATCGATATTGTACTTTTTACTCACAGCAGGCCACCAGACTATGGCGCCATAAGTAAGAATTGGACGCACAACGGCAGTGTACATCCACATTTGGCTTGAGTCCCCATTTTTTGCCGAATGTTTTATTATAGGCGTAGAACGCTATACTTACTTTCTTAACCCGCTGTTCTATATTGAGCTTCCAACTCAGTTTCGGATCGAGTATTGTGGCCACTGCTCGTGGCCCATGAGTGTACCTTATCCAGAGCTCTCTCCATGAGTTGACTTATCGTGGGGAGAAATTTACCTGATACTAGTATAACCACGTCGTCGGCATACGCAACCACCTTGCATCCCTCCCTATCGAGTCGCACTAAAATTTTGTTTATTGCCATAAGCCATAGCAAAGGGGAGATAAATCCTCCTTATGGGGTGCCCCTACTAACCGCCTTAGTTGTGCTGCTGTTCCCTAGTGTTGCCTGAATGATTCGAGTTTTTAGCATGGAAACTATTCATTGGCTAAGAAAATCCTCTACACCTAGCTCGGTGAGAGCCTCTTGAATGACTTCAGTATGGATGTTGTTAAAAGCTCCTTCTATGTCAAGAAAGATGGCAAGAGTGTTTTCTTTATAGTGGAGAGTCTTTTCCACCGTACGCACCACTTCATGAATAGCAGTCTCAGTGGACCGATCCTTAAGGTAAGCGTGCTGGGAATTCGACAGTGGAGGGCTCTTCAGGGTTTCACGGATATGAAAATCTAGGATACGTTCTAGAGTCTTTAGCACAAAGGAGGACAAGCTTATAGGTCTATAATCCTTCGCAGATTCGTGGCCTCGCCGGCCCACTTTTGGGATAAAGACAACCTTGACACGTCTCCAGGAAGAGGGGATGTGATTTAGATTGACGCAGCTCCTATAAATTGGTAATAGCCAGGGAATTGCTATGTCTTGCAGATTCTGTAGCATAATAGGCATAATGCTATCCGGGCCAGGTGACTTAAAAGGAGAGAAGCTGTTGATCGACCACGAGATTTTATCCTCTGTGATAATTTTTGTGATCCTATTCCATGCTGCCTGCGGAACTCTAGCAGAACTGGCTTGTTCGGTGCTATCGTCACCGCAGCCTGGAAAGTGTGTACTCATAAGAAGTTCCAGTGACTCTGCAGTAGAGACTGTCCAGTCTCCGTCAGACCTTTTCAGGAAGGACGGGTTACTGTGTCCTTTGGACAGAATTCTACTTAGCCTTGCAGATTCTTTGAGGGTTTCGATAGATTGACAGTATTCAATCCAACTCTGTTTCTTCGCCTCTCTGATGGATTTCTTATATATTCTTAGACAGTCCTTGTAGGGCTGCCAGAAGTTATGGTTGTAGCAGATATTGAAGATCGCTCTGGTTAGCTTCCTGAGCTTTGACAGATCCTCGTTCCACCACTTTGGAACTTTCTTTTTACTGAAACTAACTGGACACGAAACTTTAAAAGCAACATTAATTGCCTTCTCAAAGGTTTCAACCTTTGAATCCAGTTCCATTGTCGAGTCGATTTTGTGAACTGTTGTACTACCCAGTTTTGACTTAACTATACGATTAAACTTTGCCCAGTTTATTCGTTTTGGGTTTCTATAGGGTTTGGGAGTCTCAGTCTTGAGATTAACTTCGAAGAGTATCCATTTATGATCCGAAAAGGATTGTAAGTTGGAGACTCTCCAGTTTTCGACCCTAAAGTTGTCATTGTTTGATACTAATGTAATATCAATAACTGTCTCCCACCCATTGAAATTGTCTGTACTCGGAAAAACAAAGGTAGGAGAATTGCCAGTATTGCACACTGAAAGGTTATTGGTAATGATGAAATCAAAAACGGACTCACCTCTTTCGTTGGTTTCTGCGCTGCCCCAAAGTGAATGTCTGGCGTTTGCGTCGCATCCCATCAGGAGGTTGGCCTTACTGGCGCTGCAGGTTGCTGCTAGCTGGTGGACTTCCTCCGGCGGTGCTTGCCGATCCCGGTCCATGTAAACGGACGCAACGAAAAGCCCCTCTCGGTCTGCAGTTTCCAATTTAATCACTGTTTAATCGGCGGAGCTAAGATTGGGACATAAATAGGCTTTTAAGTGCTTCTTAGCTAAAATGCAGGTTCTAGGCTTACCGTTGGTGTTATTGAGGTTGTAGAAAAGGTTGTAGTTGCTGTCCTGAAGTCCTCTGATGGTAGATCCCCTTACCCAGGGATCCTGGATGACGCCAATATCAATGTCTTCTTCATTGATAAAGACCCGTAGATTATCTGAGGCACACTGCGAGTGTGTCTGGACCATCCTAATCAGAGACATTGGAGGTTGCTGGGGCGATCTTCATGCCCTCCAACAGAGTGTTGGCATCGTCGACAACGTCTGTGTCTTCGTTAGGGCCCGAAGATTTATATCTTATGCCAAACCTTAAGCGGTAGTCTGACTTCTCTAGCACCTCCAAACATTCCTCGTTTATGAGGAGCAGAAAAGTCGCACTGTTCTTTTGCGGCTGTTCGGTCTTGATGACCGCCCAATCATCCATTGGGACCGCAGGGTTATGAAGTCTCAGACACTGGATCAGCTTTCCACTGTCATTCGCATATTGGGCAACCAGACGCGAGACGCTGGTTTTGGCGGTTGTGGTCTGCTGAGCCTTTTGGCGCTGCCTTCGACCTTGCTGCGCATGCTGAGCGAGTGAGTCGTCTCATCTTGCGACCGATTCCTCTTCATGCTCTCAGCAGGGATTTTAGGACTTGCCTTGATGGCCTGGCGGTTGTTGTAGTCTTCAACAACGGCCTGGCACCTCAGTTTGTCCTCCTGGTCACGTTCAGTGACTTTTCCGGCCGCTTCATTCTTGGCAATCTTACCGAGAATGTAGACAGCCTTCTCATAATAATGCCTATGCTGAAGGCTGGTGAATTTACCCCGCGGCTTTTGCTTTTGGGTACTCGAGCTGGCACCCTTAGCAGCAGTCACGGAGGCAGAGGTGGATGGCTTTGGGACACTAATGCTTGTATCCTTAGCAACAACGGAGGCGGATGTTGAAGGCTGAGACAGTGGTAGCGTACTTGCTACACTGCCAGTGGTTACTGTGGTCTCTTGGCTTGAGGCCAGCAGCTCATCTTCTGATGAGGTACTAATAATAGTACTATTTTTTTGTTTTTTATGTATTATATCTTTTTTGTTTTCTATTATAGGTTTCATTTTTTTTTTATTCGATTTGGTTCCCACGAATAGGACGGAAAAAAGGGTCGATCCCGGCAGAGCCGTTTTACCAGGATAAGGCTAAATACGACAGACCTCGCCTATGCGTCTGAAGGAGCTCGTTAGAGACTGGTTTAACCCCCAGCCTTGCATTCTTGGGCACGGATTTGTGCGTTAAGCGCTCACACCACCACTGAAATCAGGTACCTCGATCCGATGGTCAAGAGGCATGTGTAAAGAATAAAACTATTGAGGAGTTAAGAATCCATTACAATGCTTCTTGACCTTAGCTAACCCTATCTTGACATCGCACAAGACTACTGTGGAGGTTATTACCGGCTGGCACCCACTAGGAGGGTTAGGATGAGGATTTTTGCCGGTCAGCGGTGTTAACTTGAGGCTAAAAGTACATTCCGAGGATCCTGACTTTGGTTTTGGCCGTATTAATCTACAACCACACATCGTTTGCCTTTCCCTAAATACCCACTGTCATTTGGTGCAGGTTCATAGCAAAAGTACATAGAATGTCTTGATTTCTAATCGACAAGGTAGTGCGAAGCACATCGCTTATTACATATCTTGAATTCTTCTGCCAGTTTGCTCTGTGCAGAACGTGATAACTTTACCCATTATAAGACAAACTGCCTTCATAATTAATTTATCAGGCAAATTAGTCTGAGGAACCCAGATACATTTTTTGTTGGCACTCTCAGAGCGGAAAAACGGTATTTAATGCAGTGCTCAATTATGATCCTCAGGGCGTTGATGTGGGTCCAAGGTGGCGCTTGTTCCACATCGAGTGTATTTTCCAGTTGTTCCTTTATTCGCTCAAGAACTACTTAGGCCATCACCCTGGTTACTGAAGGCGGCACGCAAATAGCTCTTAAGTTTTCGCAGTGATTTAAATACCTTTCTGAGGGAGCTTGGCTACTCATCGGAAAATATCTCGGCTTTACACGCCTGCTTTACAAGTGGGCGTGAGATGTTGTTGCTGCCTTTAAAAGTTCCGCAGGTAAACCTTTAGCTACTACCGCCTTGTTGTTTTTCAGTTCATTGACCGGTTTACAAACGTAGCATACTTTTTACTTCCCACCTAGTTAGGGGAAATATTGCAATCGGTCCGAACAAAATGTTTCGCGATATGAACAGGGCTTGATATTACTGTACACTAGAAATCGTTTGCACCCATTTTTCGAAATTATGTCTTTGAGTGTGTGTGTGTGTGTGTGTTAGTGTGATCATATTTTTCGCCTTCGATATCTGGAGAACGAAACAACGTTAGACCATGCGGTTTCTTTTGTTTTGTTTGCTAGCATGAAACGCAGAACTCATTAGATTTTGAGCATAATTGGTGTAGCGGATGCTGTGGAAATTGAAGAAATGCTTTCTATCCAGTTCGCGCAACAACTCTTTGTGGAGCAATTAAAAAGTGTGTATTCAAATTGTTCGCCTCCGATGAGTTTTTTTTTAATTATTAAATAAATTATAATATTACTGTTTTTGATACCACACAATACCAGGTGGGAAGTATAGGATTCGCTCCCCAGTCGAATTTTTTTTATTGCCCCCATCTGAGTTAGCAGAGACCCATCTAGAGATTTTTTTGGGCGTTGGCTTCGGCTTTGTGCATCTATAAGCTTTTTAGTGATTCTATAGAGGGTTCTGTTAAGGTACCTTTGATCCGAAGTTTATTGTCAGTTTTGTTAATTTAGCTTTTTGGTTAGTGAAGTTTAGTAGCGCGGAATGATAACCCACGTTACCTATTCTAGAACCGGTTGACCTTTAGCACTTATAATTTTAGCATGAAAGAAAGCAAGCGCTTGGCTAAGAACTTGATTGTTGCGCTTTTGACGCTAACCAAGCTTTGATTAGTCAATACTTTCCCAATTAATTACAGCGCAGGCCCAAAAGGGTAAAAAAAAAAAAATAATTTAACACTCAAAGTAATAACCTTATTTCTGGGTAATAAAGCCAAGCAGTTTAAGTATTGCCAAAAGCATCAGCCGACATTCTTGGTGAACTTAAAAAAGGTCCCAACTGCCGTTTAGAAATTTTTTGCGATCAGCGCAATTCACGTTACATTTTTGGTGTAAAAGGAGGAATTCCTCCTGGCTGTAATCCCTTGACCACGTCGGTGATGTCCACGTAAGGGTAAAGGCTTATTTTATGGACTCTAAGATAAATGACGCACGTAAACCATGGTCTACAAGTAAATCATCCACGCAACTGTGTAAAATTTATTTAATTCAAGGTCAACTAGCTGCGCATATTATAGAATTGATATCAAATATGAAATGACGAAACGCTGGAATCAATATCGCTCGTCGGTCACGTGGAGAGACTTCTTAAATCTAGTTTCTTGACACACGTCTTGCGCAGTATTTGTTTCCTCATAAAATCGAAGAAATTATATAACATTGTATCTCCGAACCAAGATCCAATGCACGTTTCGAATTATTGTTTTGAATAAAAGTGAATTGTTTTTGAAATCGGTCGTTGTTTAGTTTTTGTTGTTTCTTACTTCTTTGATAGCAGCGGTGGCGACCTTTTGTATATCAGGTAAATCACTTCTTTTATTCATTGAATCAAATTGGGTTATCTTCTTGCACTATCGTTCTCTCTATCTGCTGCTGTAGAAATATCTCTACTATTCTCAACTAATCTTGAACTTAACTAAGTTGTAGAACTTTGATACTCTTTATATGTGTTTAATTTCAATGGCATTATCAGGCAGAGCATTTTGGCTTAAAAATATTCGTTCAATAACGTCTCTTACTTCCGGCTACAAACTACCTTTCCATCCATTGACGTTTGACATATATGTACATATGTATGTATAATAAGTCGTTTGTACCATTCAACTATAAGTATAAAACAATTTTGAACTTTTCGGATCTGTAATCAAATTACATAATATCCGGGAAGGGGAAATGTGACTGACTCCATATTCGAATGAATACAGTAAAGGATGTCACAAAAGAGCTTGCATTTTAAAACTGAGAACTAATTCGGATTACATACACATATACATATGTATATGTTTGAAGAAGCAGCTGTAGAAGAAGATGTAAGATAACGGGAAACCCATGGGTTGCCTGTTCGTATGAATCAATGGTTTTATTTACATACATATGTATATTCATATTAACAATTTTCCGCTCTATTAAGACATCTTTTAGATGAAATGTGAAAATCAAAAGGTTTCTACCATTGTATATGAAACATCAAAATTGTGCATCGGAACCTTATTTAGTTCTCCCAAAGTTCCCTTACACCCACTTACTTAACGGGCTCCCGACTCGTGAAGAGTCTCTGCCTGAGACACGGCTGTTCTCCATCCTCTTTAAACCCGGGCTTGCTGCTGCCAATTTGTCAGGTCAAGCATTCTAGCATCCGTGACGGCTTGGTCCTCATACCGGAGGTTCGATCTTTCTGGTCATCTCGAACCTGAGGTCTGCGACTCGAAGATTCTCTTGGATGGAGCATTGTTTCCATTCCCTCGAGCCAAAGTAATTGACGATTTGGCCTTCTGAACTACATATACATCTTGATACAGCTCATAAAGTTCACGTGGAGTTTACGTTTACTCCGAGGTAGGTGAACTCCGTTACTACCTCGAAGTTATGGCTTTCGATAGTGACGTTTTGCCCTAGGCGGTGGACAGATAGATCTTTGTTTGTTAACAGCATATATTTGGTTTTGTCGCCGTTTATTTTAAGACCAACTTGTTTCGCCTTTTCTTCAGTCACCGCAAATGCTTCTACGACGACTTGCTGAGAGCGTGTGATGATATCCATATCGTCTGCGTAGCCCACTTGTAGGAGATAGTGCCTTCCGTGTTGACGCCAGACCTACGTATTATCTGCTCCAGCACGAGATTGAAGAAATCAAAAGACAGCGCTTTGCCTTGCCGAAATCCATGAACATGTTTGGAATAGATCCGAGGAGGTGTTCCTAAATTGCACGGCACACCGGCGTTTTCTCTCTATGCCATGCGGCATAGGCGGACCAGTTTTCTCAGTATCCCGAATTTGGCCATCGCCAAAGCTCAAGCGATGGATGCTGTCATAAGCGGCTTTAAAATCTATGAAGAGTTGGTGTGTTTTCATTTGAAACTCGTTAGACCTTCCAGGATTTGCCTTAGTGCGAATATTGGGTCAATAACTTGTAGCCTAGAGTGGATTCGGCTACTTTCTTTATGAGGGTATGGCATAGGCTCTACATTTGCGGCTTATGTTGACATATCGGAGAGTTTTTCGCTCAGATGCTGGTCGCAGGGTACCCTAGGTGTGCTTAGGCGCTTCTTTTCGTTTGACAATCGAGCTCTTAAAAGGGCCACAACCAAGAATGGTCGTCGTTAGCGCCCCTAAAAGTGCGCCCTTCGAGGATGCTTGACGCATGTCAGGAATTCGTAAGCACGTTGTCAGTTCTGTTGGCTGTTCGACCGTCTGGAGAACGCCAGATTGCTGGGTGAATTCTTTTGAGAGGAAACCTAGTGCTACTTATTACCGTATTACGAGCGGCCGCAAAGTCGACTAGTCGGAAGCCGTTATCTGATGTCATATCGTGGCGGTTATATTTTCATATTCATCTGCCGAAAATGTTCTCCTTGCCGATGAAGTCGCCTTGCATTGAAGTCGCCGAGTACGATTTTGACATCATGAACATGAACAGGCTCCGTAGGCTCCGTTCAGGAGGTCATAGAATTCCTCCTTGATAGCGTTCTCAGTTTCTTCGGTAGGTGCATGGGCACATAACAGGCTGATGTTGCAAAAAATGGCATGGTTAAGAATCATAGTCGCTCATCGGCTTCAAGTGAATAACTCTTGATTGTTGACTATTTCCCACGACGAATCCGCAGCCTAGCATGTGGAGCCTTTTGTGACAGCTGTAATAAATGTCAACTGGGGGTTTTGACAATGGACCTGGTCCTTCAGGTTGGGGATTCTGCGCCGGGGTAACTGCCCGACGATGGAAAAAAGTTAAAGTTACGAAGCAGCAACAAGCCTCGGATACGGGCGGATTTACTGATGACAACCCATGCAAACGAATTAAGGACAACGAATTTCGAATCTGCACGTTGAATGTTAGGTCCCTTAACAGACCGCCTGCAGTCGAACACTTAGCGTAGAGCTCGCGAGCTCTTCAAAGATGAACAAGGGAACATCGTAATAGAATCGCAGTCGATGCTGAGGATATAGAAGAACTATTTCTGCAAACTGTTTAACGGCGACGACGAATCAAATCCCGCTGTCAGGCAGAATGAATCATTCAACCTTGACAACGAAGACCAATAATTCCGTCCACCCGACCTGGACGAGGCTTATGCATAAGCCCAACTAAGCTGTTGGAGCTGACAGCCTAGCTGCGGAGCTGTTCAGAGCGGAGGGCGATGACTTGGTAAGGAGCATGCACCAACTCATCTGTAAAATATGGTCGGAGGAAAGTATGCCCGATTGTCCGATCCAAAAAAAAAAGGAGACCCTTTGAACTGCGCCAACTATAAAGGCATCATTCTTCTTAACATCGCCTAAAAGATCTTATCTGCCGTGCTGTTTAAACGCCTGAAGCCGTTCGTCAACAACCTGATCCGTTCATATCAGTGTGGATTCAGACCAGGAAAGTCTACCATATATCCAGGAACTTCAAATCGATACCCACAACCTTTTCGTCGATTTTAAGGAGGCGTATGACGCATCTATAGATACGAGCTAACAGGGCCATGCCTAGTTTTGGTTTCCCTGCCAAACTCGTTCGTCTGTGCAAGATGACGATGAAGAATGCATGCTGCTCCATCAAGGTCGGTCAAGACCTCACCCAGACCTTTGATGTCAAAAAAGGATTAAGACAAGGTGACGCGCTGTCATGCGATATCTTCAACATCGTTCTTGAAAGAGTTGTGCAAAACTCACTCGCCAACTCCAGAAGCACAATCTTTCAAAAGTCAGTCCAATTACTCGGATACGCCGACGATATTGACATAATCGGAAGAACGCAGCGTGATGTCACTGGTGCGTAGTATTGAAACGGAGGCGGCGAAGATAGGTTTAGCGGTCAATGAGGGCAATACGAAATTTGTATATGCTGTCAACAAGAAAGGACACCCAACACCGACGTCTGTGACAGAACGTCACAATAGACAGTTATAACTTTGAAGTAGTTAAGGACTTTGTCCACTTAGGCTCTGCTATAAATTCAGACAACGACATCAGATCTGAGTTTAAACGAAGAATAACCCTTGCCAATCGCTGTTCCTTTGGGCTAAGAAGGCAATTGAGTAGCAAAACCCTCTCTCGAACAACTAAGGTGACCCTTTATAAGACCTTAATCGTCCCAGTCCTGCTCTACGGCGCAGAGACATGGACTCTTTCAAAAGCGGATGAGGTTGCTTTGGGCTTTTTCGAGAGGAAAATTCTTCAGGTGATTTTCGGTCCCGTCTGCTTAGATGGTGAGGGGAGGAGGAGATACAACGACGAACTGTACGGGCTGAACAGCGACATCGACTTAGCTAAAAGGCTGGGTCATGTAGAGCGAATGGACACCAATGCTCCGGCCCGGAAACTTATCGAATCCGCACCCGAGGGACAGCAGAGTAGAGGAAGACCGCGACTCAGGTGGCGACTCAGGTGGAAGGCGATCTTAACCAACTTAGCGTGCGAAACTGAAAGCAGCTGGCTAAAGATCGAGGTGGCTGGGGAAGCTTTTGATTGAAGCCCATTTCCGACCCGGACAGTAGAGCTACCTAAAGTAAATAAGTATTTAATTTTTCAATTGGGGGCTAATTTTATAGTGAAATCTAGCCACATTTTTGGAGACTAATTTAATTTTATTTAAAAAAACATTTTGGAACAGCATTTGTATAACAAACCGTGGAATATGTATGAGGGGGGCATGCTGCCCCCCTGCAAGCGCCCTGCTGGGGATCACTGTAGTAAAAGGAGTAGGTGCGAAGTTATGTGCAAGTATATGCAAAGTTTCTTTAACTCCATGCAAACAGTATAGAACAGCATTTGCATAACAAACCGTGAATTATGTATGGGTGGCATGCAGCCCCCCTGCCACCCTCCCTTGATCACTGTAGGATTTGGAGTAGGTGCGAAGTAGGGACTTAGTTTCATTTAGTTTCAGGGCCATATTTAATTTCATTGGGGCCTTATTTTCATTTTAGAATTGGGGCATAATTTCATGATGAAAAATTATCCCAATTTTTTTTCTTTGGGGTCTTATTTCCTGGGGCATAATTTCGCGTAGCTCTGGGGCGTCTCTCTTTAATAACTGGATTCTTTTTTTTCCACAGGTGAGCAGTTGCTCCATCTCGCAACCCCCAACCATTGAGGGTCGGGTCTTGGCTCCTATCCCTTGGATGAAAGGGGAAGGGTGAACCGATCCTTACAGACCTGAGCTCCAAATATGTAAGGGAAGCCCATATTAGGTGTTCACTAAGAAGTTCGACGTAAATGGACAAAGACGCCACCGTTGATTCCATCTTGGGAGTTCTTCCGCCGCCGTCTGGATCTAAGGAAGAGTGCCTTAGTGTAATCCCCCTCCCCCTCTCTCGTCTGTTGCCTTCACCAACCTTCCATAAGGGTTGGAACCCTATCTTCAGTGAAATTACTAGGAGCCCAGTGTTCACCACGTAGAGTTGAGATTAGGAGTTGGTAGACAGAGGTTGGTTTAAGGAAAACCTATGGACGCTTGTATTCTCTTGAGTGCACATATCTACCTTTTAAACATCCACGCTTAGTAGTCATTATATGTTTAGTCAATATCCCTTCGTACTTACTTATCATGTCAGCAATCTGCTTTCTGATCCAACCATTCTAATCATCTAGGTCATCGTATTGAAATAAAAACGCAAAGTTTAATGTAACGAAAACTACTTATTCATATTTATTCATAAGATACATTATAAAAATTGCTTATATTTTCCACTATAGTATGTACATTTTACTCTTCTGGTTTTATTTCGCTATAAAACCCTAGAGCCATAGGTGCGGGTTCTTGCATGCGGCCGAAATAAGCTAGGCCGCCATCTATGTTTGGTGAGGATTTATGTAATTCATGAATCTTAAGATGCATCTGAAGTGCTTCTAATTTTGAAAAACTTAAATTACATTGATTACAGTTGTATTGCTCTGAGTGATAGATTTCTTGGTGGCGGAAGAGTTTATCTTTTCGACTAAAGTTTTTACCGCACACTTTGCATTTATACAAACAGTCTAAATGTAGTGCTTGATGTCTTTGGAATTCTCTCTTTCTTGTAAAGGTCCTCGAACAAATATTACAAATGTGTACCTTAACATTTGACTTTGGCACCAAAGGATGATCGTTACGAATTTGCACCGCAGCCTGAGGTTTCTGAAGTTGGGCAGCGAGCAAACTATTTCCGAAACTGGATGTAACTTTTGGCGAGAAAGTTGTTCCAACTGGATTGTATCCCGCTTGCGGCTGTAGCTGGTTTTCTTGGTTCTGGTATACGTTCTCCTGCTGGTTAATTCCGAGGAATGGATTAAGTGAAACAACAATATTTTCGGAAGACGTGTTCTCATTGTCTCCGTTAAAAGAGATTAATTCAGAATCTTTTTTCAAATGGGAGATTTCATGCTTTTGCAATTTATCTTTTCGTGTATACGACGCTGGGCATTTGAAGCACTTATGAGGTTTAAGTTCCATATGGGTCCTCTGATGACGGTTGAGGTCTGCTGAAGTACTAAATGACCTCGGGCACTTTTGGCAAACGTGTGGTTTAATGCCGCTATGGATTCGCATGTGTTTTGTTAGATTTGTGTTGCGGGAGAAACTCTTAGAACAAACTGGACACGAGAACGGCCGAACACCTGTATGTACAATTGTGTGCTTCTTTAAGTCCGAACGACGACAGAATCCTTTGTTACATAGCGGACAGACGTATGGTCGGTCGTTGTTGTGCGACTCTTTGATGTGATAAATAAGAACTTGTCTGTTAACTGTACGGAATGGACAAAAATTGCATATAAATGGATTCGCAGCATCATGGCGAGACTCATGTTCATCGCATTCCATTTGTGCCGTAAACGCCATATCACAGTATTGACAAAGAAAAGTATTTTTCGGTTCGCATGTCATATCGCTTGAGTTATGAGTTAACGCTTGAGCAATGATTTCAGACTTAACTGCGTTTTCATTTTGTATTGGTTCCGCACGCGGAATCAATCCGTTGATACATTTATTGGAAGGATATTCACTATCGGAATCTTCCATAGAAAAACAGTCATCAGAACTTTCACACTCCTCGTTGGGATCGACTACAGTAATTTCACAATTTTCATCTGGCACAAAACCGTGAAAACCATTCAAACCTTCGTAATGATTATCCGAATACTCTTGTTTTACAGTATCTGACTGTAGCACACATTCTTTCGCTTTCATCGCATCTGAATGGGCTCTAAGCTGAGCGTCGCAGAGTTTAATATTTTCGCGAAATGCAGAATATGACTCCGTCAGATACAAACAGTGGTGGCATATATTTTTTGGAAATCTATCCTCTTCTTCCACCTGAAAATACGAAAAATGAATATATTAGATTGATATCTGAAACAAACCTTCCAAACAATGACTTTATGAATAAAAAAAATGTTCATAGGTAAACGTAAGAATAAGTTTACTGTATCGTTATATCTAAGTGTGTACATATGTAATTTACATATGTACATACATATAAACATATATAGCGGAGAATGCCGCAATGAAAATTCTAAAGGATGCAATTATTAATACAATTATCGATAATTTTATTTTATATTTTTGAGCGATTTTTAAATTATAGTGCAACTTCTTTTTTTGCAAAACCAACATAATAAAGAGGAGCGACAAATTTGCTGAAGGAAAAAGTGTATCAAAGAGTATTGAAGAGGCAGGAACAGGCAGAGTTCAGAATCAGAATTCAAATCA
Source organism: Matsumyia berberina (assembly GCA_917880715.2). NCBI lineage: Eukaryota > Metazoa > Arthropoda > Insecta > Diptera > Syrphidae > Matsumyia > Matsumyia berberina. Next base: position 97,107,306 of record OU862870.1, read on the forward strand.
ACGGTTCGATACTCAAGGTTGCAGCGACGCTAAAGACGGCGGACCTACAAAATAAATTACTAAATATAAATACAAAAAATGAACTCTTCCCTTTCACGAGGAAGCACCAAAGTTAAAAAAAGACCCTGCGTCTTATGCAGACCATACACGATTCAATTCAATCATCAACTCAGTCAAATCACAGTGAAATAAACCCGTGTGTGGCCTTGTCAATTGATCAGTTTGATGGTTGACGAGTTGGTTCAGCGCCTCCTATAAGTGAAACAGGCCGTAATGCTGCATAATGCCACGTGCACCGCTTGGCTTACGATTTGAGCTGTCAAACCGTGAAATTGTATGGAAATGGTCGAAGAAATTTTCATTCGGGAAATAAAATTAACATTTTCGCCGTGTTAAGTGCAAAATAAAAAGTGGAAATGATTAAATAAATAATCCACAAGTTCAAACCTTTTATAATTAAATAACGGGCGTTGAGTTTCATCGGTTTTAATGATTGTCGTCTTGGCTTCCTAAGAACATTGCCATACAAATATCAACAAAACAAAACAGATCATTTTCTTAAATTTTTATTTTAAATTCCACTCGGTTTACACAAAATAATATAAACTATTATATTTTGCACCAAAATATTACAACGTCATTTAATAAAAAGTTAATTTTCATTCAAGAAATTCGAGAAATAAAAACCTGAAACTCGTCTTGGCTTCCAATCGATTTGTTTACATTTTTGTAAGCCAACTCGTGCACGTGGCATTTGACATTTTTGCCGAGCATTACGGCCTGTTTCACTTATAGGAGGCGCTGGTTGGTTGAATAAAAATCAGAAGATTTTGAATTTTGGAAGTTGGCGGGGAAGTCTTTCAACTCAATTGAACTGTGTGTGGGCAAGTCATTGGTCGCGTTCAATATTCCGGGCAAATGGATTTGTTTACATATTTACGAGTTTTGATTGGCTGACAGCCTGAAAAAGGACTAAGGATTGGGCGCGTTCCATTTCTCAGATATCTGAAATTTCAGATGAACGGAGCATAATGATTGGACGAGAGCCTGTCACGTGACAGAAAAACAAGAGAACTTTGTTGAGGTCGGGGACTGGATTGTTAGTCTAAAAATTTTTGTCTTACTTCTCTGTCAGTTGAAGTGTCATGAACAGCTGTCATTTCGTATTTAAAATCTATTTAATTGCTGTATTTCGCAAATTTGCCAAAAACTATGCATATTTTAGTTACATAAAACATCTTAAGAGTCCCTAATGGGTAATTATTATGCACAGTTACATTTCATGCGCTAATTCGATGGGAAAGCAGAAAGTAAAAATGCAATTTTTGCATGAATGTCAATCAGCTGTTGTCTTGATTTTCAGTCAAGTTTCAGCGTTCCATATTCCAGTCTATCTGAAACGGATATGTATGAAATGGAACGCGCCCATTTATTTTTTCTTTTTGCTTATTTGGATAAAAAATCAGCTAGATAAGAAAATATGTATAAAAAATAAAAAAAATTTAGTTTTCGCCAAAACTCACGAAAACTTCATCCAAAACCGAAGTTTTCCCATACATTTTTCAATTTTCGTAAACTGAGTTTTCGGCAGTTTCCGCCGAAAACTTCACGAAACCATCTCGCAATGGTAAGGCAGTGTTAAAGTCGTCAAACCAAACACACCTTTTGATATATTCAGAAGAGCAACTGAGGGGAAACCGAAGTTTTCCCATAAATTTTTTAATTTTCGTAAACTAAGTTTTCGGCAGTTTCCGCCGAAAACTTTACGAAACCATTTTGCAATGGTAAGGCAGTGTTAAAGTCGTCAAACCAAACACTCCTTTTGATACATTCAGCACATTCAGCAGAGCAACTCAGAGAATTTGAGCAGCAAATAACTGAGAACAAGCTGTAAAAACACAGCTGTTTATTTTCCTTTGATGTGTTGAAATTTACTTTTAAATTTATCTATATATTTGGATATTCGTACACAGAAAATATCTGAATTAATTTTTTTTGTATATGATATGAGAAATTAACCAAAGGTTATCAAAGCCAAGGTTTTTAGCCTACACAAAAAATTAAAATCTAGTGGCAAAATGATGAAAACACATTGATGTGGAGAGTTTTCGTAAAATTGTTGCTGAAAACTCAATTTTCGTTCCGGTGGGAAAAAGCTATTATTTGTTTGATTTTTACCTTTTGTCGTTAGAAATATAAACATTTCATGTTTGTCTTTGAATTCACCCTTGCAAACATACTAATTATTGCACATACCTAGGTGCCTTAAATGAAACACTTTGAGAACTAATGGAAACATTAAACTGCTAAAGTGATGATATTAAACAGAAGCAAATTTCTTTGGAAATTTGGAGCTATTCATATAAATGTGATTACCGTGTACATAGTAAATGAATAATAAATCTAATCTCCAACAAAATTCATATTTTTCTTTATTGTCCCAGAGCAACGTTGCACTTCTTCGAAGTGTCATAAAGCCAAATCAGCCAGCTGTCACTTTCGTGCGCATGTTTTTTGTTGTATTTCGGGAATCAAATATGGCGCATTCGCTTTTTAGAGACCTATCACGTTTTCATAAAATAATTATTTTTATGTCGTACTTAAGAACTTACTTTTACTTGATAAAGATCAAAAATTCTGCTCGACAATGGCTCCTTTTCCAAATTTGATTCCAGATCATTAAAAATGTTGACAATAAAGTCGTCTTTTTTCAGGCAAAGCCTGCACAGATTAGGTAGGGTGTCGTCCGATAAGTTTATCTTCACCATATTTCGCGACGATATTGGTTCTTTCGTAAGTAATTAATTAAAATTAACTTGTTTCGATGGAGTTTTTATTACGAAGGTTTAAGGAAACAATTATTTGGCCACTAACGTTTTAATAAAATTGATTCCTTTCTATTCACGAGCACTGCACCGGGAACCACCACCGCGGATGACACACACACTTTGACTGGGGGCTTCTTACGTTGTCATGGCCGTTTGCTAAACTCTGTGAACCGACGCCGCTTTTTGTTGGTATCTCGCCGAATGAAACTGCTGCCGACCACCCCTGCCTGGCGCTCTTCATAATAGACTGTTTTAGTGTGTAGCGCTGATGGAAAATGTTTGTTTTGTGGGTTGCTTTTGTGTATCGATTTCAGGATGTGAAGTGGGATTTTTTTTTTAATTTTTCATGCAGTAAATATGAACATAATAATTTTTTAAATCGATTATTTCATTTTTTTTATTTTATCTTTCAGAACACCTGAGATCAAAGGCAATTGAAAAGATAAGATCCTTAATTTTTATTTGTTAAACGGCACAATTAATGATGTCTGCTAAACCGGTTAATCTATGTGGTTCAAGGAATGTCAACTACACCCAATCCTAATTAAGGTTAACGCTGGTCATTAGTGCACTGCGATAATGTGTACTAATCAATTTTCTATAGTTGGAATACTGTTTGGTATATTTTGGATATGTTTAAAAAAAAATTTAGGGCATGTGAGAAATTGTTGGATAATCAAAGATATGTACTATACTCATATGTGTAAAAGAAAAATTCCAAACGTGTAATTTTAGGAACTGCACACGTGTTGTGGCTTTATCATTGAAATGCGAGTGGTTAAGAACGCGATTGCTGTAAAAGCTGTGCGAAGAGGAACAATATTATTCGTATATATGTAGTTTAAGTTGGCGTAATCCTAAAGTATAGTCGTACTTAAGGTGTTAAAAAGTTGACTAAATTGCCAATGCCATTAGGTCGACAATTCTTTGTTTCGCACAACAACGCTTGAGTGACAACTCGTATTAGTTTCATTTAAGTATGTACATAGTATTGGGTACATGATTATGTACAAGAGTTATCTTCAATCGAAGGTTAAGAATCTGTTTTAAGCGTAGACTTCTTAAATTAGTCGTCACGACGTCTATGACAGTCGTACTGATCTATATCATAATGAAATAATGAAGAAATTGTTTATATGCATTGCATAATTTAAATAGGCTTGGTTTACTAAAAATTTACCGGACATCGCGTAGCGAAGTGTTCGCATGCAGACGCTGCGCGAGCGATGCAAGTGAGAACAATTGATGGCATTCGTTCGCATGTGTTTGCGGTTGAGGACAGTGAGTGCGACCCATGCATAATCCTCCACAGGAAGAACCGGACACACCCACCTCTACCCGCTTATTTTCAATAATTTTAGTGTGTCCGGGGTTACGGACGTTATGTCCGGAGCTTTATTATATTTTTAAAGCGGCTCATAATTTACATATTTCAAAATAAAACCCACGAAGGATTTCCACGGCGAAATCTAAATTTCAGCTTAGTGAGGACGTACTAGTGGCTAAAAGCTGTTCAGGTTTTTATTCTTCATATACATATTTGAAGTGTAGATTCTTCTCAAATTTCAAATAGTGAGCATGTATGTGCGATCTGCCTTTAATTTGATTCAACTTTGAAACTAAGATGCAATAGTTTTGATTTCATGCATGCGTGTACCTTAAATTTGAAGAAAACTTTTAAAAGAGAACCATGTTTTTAAGTGGTAAGGTGGGTTTCGAGGGCTAAAAAAAGCGTATTTTTACTGATTCATATTTAACAAGTACTTTGTGAAATTTTTATTTAAAAATTTGGAAAATTCAGCCATTGGGACCTCATTTTCCTTGACCTCTCAAAAAAAAAAAAGTTTTCTAGGTGTAGTCAGGATAACTTATGGCTGGTTCATCCTAAATTAAAAACACAATTTTTTCTGCTAGCTCGAGATTGAACGAAGGAAAAAAAAATTAGCTAAAAATTTTTGGCGGAGTTGTGAACAAAAAAAACCATTTTTTGGTCAAATTTTCACCACGTATTGCCTCATAAAATAAGTTGTGATAAAAACAAAAAAAAATCCTTCGTTCATGTTCTAGAAGTCAAGGTTTTTCAAAAATAGCTGATATCAGCTGTTCCGGATCCACTCTATAAAAAATCACCACGAATGTTATTACGAAAATACATTTATATTTCTTTAAAAACAATTACCATGAAAGAACATTTGTTCCCTGGCAACACAAAGCAAATAATTTAATGAGTTCCGTTTCTTTTGTCCTTTATTTTTATTCCCTTTCAAAACAAACTAATCAGAAGAAACAATGACAACAATAAATACTATTCGCTCAGAATCGCTTGAAAAACTGGTCAAAACAGTTTGTACAGCATGTGAAAGGTTTTGCGAGAAGCTCGCAAGTGTTCCACAGAATTTACTGTGCGTATGTACATAAGCATACATATGACCAGTTTTATCGCAAGCTTCTCGCCTCGCATCATAATAATAATTATGTTTGCCTTTTGTTTTCATAGTCGAACTTGGTTACAAAATTTACAATATATTTTGATTAGAAATTATATCTATATATTTAACATGCAACTAAATACAAAGTTATCGCTATACGTAATTAGTTTAACAGCTTAAAACTTTTCATTCAAGATTTGTTGGCGCACACAAAACGTAGTTTACGAATTGGATCCAATTATGCCCATTCAATACAGCTATAACTTCGTCTAAACCTTAAACGCTTTTTTTTTCTTAAAGAGCTTGTCGAATCGCACTTAGGATAAGGCAGCTTCCTACGAAGTGCTATAAATCTGCTGCGTGTTGGTTGCATAAAATGCGCTCTGCATTAAGCTCCGTTCTGTATGGCAGAAGTTTACCCCTCGATTTGAATGTACAGGATATCGTATCTACATTGTTGCGATCGTGAAAGTAATTTATTTCTCCCAAGTAATGGAGTATGTACTCGAAATGTGTTTCTGGTCTCACTTTCTTATGCTTTTTTCTTGCAAAGTTTTTAAAGGTAGCTAACTGTATTTTGGCCAGTAAAGACTGTAGAACACCTTCCTAGTTGTACAAATTTACATCTAGAAGTGGGATGTTGTGTTCATTGCTCAATCTCAACCACTCATAAAGGAACTGTTTTTTCGGTGTAGAAGATACGTTGCAACGACATTGGGGATCGGATGATTTGGCAGCGCCATAGCTTTTCTCATGTAACTAAAGTGCATCTTCAATGTAAATAATCCAGTTTCCAAATGAAGCATGTACGTCGGGCATTTTTTGGGCAGCCTAAACATTTTTTTCCCTATAAAATACCTTCTTCTCAACTTCATCGTGCTGGTGGATTACACAAGCCTGTGCCGCATAGCACATAACAAATCTCATGATTGCTTCTAAAAGTCGAATTTTGCGCTTGGACCACTTATACTGACAGAACACCTTAAACAAATACTGAATCAGTCAAGTAGCACCGTACAGCTGCAGCAAGCCCCGTCATCCATATACATAAGTCCACTTACTGGGTCGCAAAGTATGGTTCAAGACATCTGCAGGGTCATATAACGATCCAGCCTAGGTAACGCTCCAAGAGAAAATCAAATACAATCAGAGCTGTGCGACGAATGATTTTCTCGAAGAGGCGACATCCATATACTATTATAACTCCGACGTAGATAGGGATTCGGCAAACTTTCGAACGATAATTCTCCCAGTATCGGAAAAAGGAGAGCGTAACGACTCGGATAAGTATAGACGAACATCGTTCCTAAACACGATTATCAAATAATTTACGGCAATCGTCTCGGAACGTTTAACAGATTGGAATGAAAAGAATGGCATTCTTAGCTAAGTCAAAGCGGGTCTCAGCAAAAACTCTTTGTCACTATCGGTACTGCCTTCCGACCAGGTATCACTAAGATAAGACGAAAGGTGTCAGAATAGGGCGGCAGTATGGGTCAGAAGGCACATGTCCAACTGGCTACAGCAGTACGACAAAATATGGAGCTTGAAGGCCAACAACAAGTAAATGACAATGGTATTTAGAAACGAGAGTGGTCGAACGAAAAACGTGAGATAGCAAATAACTAGGAGTTTTCGTAATACCTCGTCTAACGTTAAAGAAGCATGTGGAGGGGAATCTACAGGAATTCAAAAGGGCATACACTACTACTGGAAATGTGTACTTTGCAAAAGGAACACTAAACCAAGGACAAAATACAACACATTGCGAAGCGGTGGTAAAGTCCAGCCTGTGTTACTTGGCTCGAGTAAGATTTGTGTATCAGCAATTGTAGGAGCATGAAATACAGTTTAGTTTAAGGACGAGATGTTATGAAAGTAAAGATACGCGTGCGCACCAGCCGTGAATTGGGATCAGCCGCGTTCGGTCAATCAAATACATCCTCACTTTTTGGTGAGTAGATGTTGTTAATTTAGTGACAAAATCCAATATTCATGTAATGTTTGCCACCTTTTTCGCCATCATTTTCAGAATGGCCCACTTATCCACGGGCCACGGGTTTAGGGTGCTTAAGTGGACCCTCCAAACCTCTCGATCTTCTGCCAACGGCTCTAAATTATCAGGAGCGGTCCCCATACCGTTCTTTGCATTTCTTATCAAAACCGCCCAGGTCAACTAAAAAACTTTCGATTAGAGAATTTTGGATGTTGGGTTACTGAATCCGATTCCGAATAGATGCCGAATCGCCATCCAGTAACCGTTAGACTTTAGTGCATACGTATATTCGTTTCTTGCCTCTTGCGAGAAATTTAAATAAACTTTCGTGTCCCAATGCAACACAATTTGAGATTCCCTTTAGTTTACTGCACTTAAAGTTGTGTATTGGGTAATCGGTGAGTTGAACAATCTACAATAGATGCATTGGCGCATATTTAGACAGTTAATTTTAGTCGATTTAAAGTACTACATATATTTTAATTCTCTTATCAAGGAAAGGTTTTTAAAATATTTAAAATCATTTGTTTTCGTCAGTCATTCCAAATTAGTTTTTCGTACTCGGGCTGCAAAAAGCTCGCTCTGCTGCAAAACTTGCTCTAGCGTTCGTTGACCCTTTAAATAGTGTAGTTTTTTCATTTGGTCAATTTCCACAAAATTTTATTTCGTTGCATGTAATCTCAACCTTTTGAGCTAATTTCTTAATGCACTGGGAAACTTTATTTAGAAGTTGAGGCAATGGATGATTCGACAGTTGCAACTCTGGTGTGTTAATCCCGATGTCACATTCTCAGGCACCGCTGGGGGAATAAGCAGAGCGGTGGAGTAACTTAATTGAGCAGAAGACGGCTGCTGTGGGTGGTGAACCGGCGCTTGGGACTCCATTGTTGTTCTGCCTTCTGTCTTTTTTCATCTGAAATAATAAAATTGCTTTATTAATGCACATTTAAATTTGTTTAATTACTACTTTTTAATATCAAGCTTGAACGCCTTACTTCATTTAAATCAATTTGAAATAAGATTGACAGCCAACAGAATGTAAATGTACTAGATTTTCCTTAAAAAAAAGTCATGGGTACGTTTGAGTGAAACAGAGTGATAACCAAAAACGATAGAATAAAAGATTGTGCCGTAGTGTGTAAAAGAAACCGGCGTATGACGTCACACGGGACCCAGGAATCTGACAGCTGTCTGTTTTTGCTGTAAATTCACCAACAATTGGTGTGAATATATAAATATGGTCTGTTCGGGTACGTTCTGCACAAAAATTCCTAGTTTGTCAAATTTTGATGAGTGGGCGTAAAATTCTTTCAGAGAGGTAAAATTACGAAAAAGTAAACGAACGCGTTGAACAAGAATAGTTGCCCAATTTTAAACGCCAAACTTCAACCGTCAAATCTAAGAAAAGTATACAGGAAAGAATTTTACGGTTCACATTTGCAAAGTTTAAAAAAGTGTGGAAAACATTTATTCATTGTTCCAACACATTTTTTGGATTTCCTGGATCTTCGCATGATAGCTGGGTGTTCCAGAATTCTCAAATATCTGACAATTTTAATACCACACCGAATTGACAGATTTCATAAACCAGCCCAAAAAAATTTCTTGCACAAAAATTCGTAGCATGGGGAAATTTCTTACTCTGTCGTGAGCACTCTCTTTTACGAAAACTGCGAAATTTTTGCGTACTCGAACAGGATTTCGTAAAAATTCTAAACCTTTTTCTAAAAATTCGCTGTTTTGGGAGGGTACGTGAACAGACCTACTGTTAACTACATAAACACTTGGTCAATTACATACAATGGAGTGTAGTTCCAGGCGCCGACCGTCCTAAAGTAGCTATTTTCTTGAAATAAAGTCTGTTTCTTAGTATTTTGTTATACAGGGTTTTGCAATAAGAGCGCTACAAAAGTTTTTTTAAATAAAACAAAAACGGTTTTGGATATCAATGAAATTCTTTATTCCTGTGAAAGTACGTACGATGCCATTATGTATGGAACTCGATTTCTTTTGCATGGCCACCACGGGCACGCTTGCAGAAGTCCAGACGCTGAACCCAATTTTCGACGGCTTTCAAGCATAAATCGGCCGATACTGCTGCAATTTCACGTTCGATATTCGTACGAAGTTCATCAATCGTCGCTGGCTTGTTGGCATAGACCATAGACTTGACGTAGCCCCACAGGAAATAGTCTAACGGCGTCAAATCGCACGACCGAGGCGGCCAAGCGACTGGACCATTTCGTGAGATAACACGTTCTCCAAACTTGGTTTCCAATAAATTGATTGTGACATTCGCTGTGTGGCTTGTGGCGCCGTCCTGTTGGAACCACATGTCCTCCAAGTCCATATCCAATTGGGGCCAAAAATATTCGGTTATCATTGAACGGTAGCGATCCCCATTCACAGTAACGTGCCGGTCTTGATCATCACGGAAGAAGTAAGGCCCAATGACGCCGCCGGCCCACAAACCACACCAAACCGTAATTTTTTCGGGATGCAATGATGACTCATGGAGTACGTGTGGATTGCTGCCTGACCAATACCGCATATTTTGTTTATTGACGAAGCCATCCAGCCAGAAATGAGCCTCATCGCTGAAGATGATTTTTCGATGAAAATCCGAATCATTTTCAAGTTGTTGCTCAGCCCAATTCACGAACATACGACGCTTCTGGTGGTCAAGCGGCTTCAGTTCTTGCGTTAATTTAATCTTGTAAGGATGTTGGCCAAGATCTTTTCCCAAAATTCGCCACAACGACGTCACAGAGATGCCCAACGCTTGAGAACGACGTGTGAGAGACACATTTGGGCTTTCTGCAACTGAAGCCTCAGCGGCAGCAATATTCTCGACACTACGGGCACTTCTTTGTCTCACTGGCACGGGAACATTTTGTACTGTGCCTGTGGATTCAAATTTTTCCACTAGACGCTCAATTGTTGATCTGCTAGGACGATTATGACGACCATAAATTGGACGTAGCGCTCTTAACGTTGAGGCCACTGACTCCGAATTTCGGTAGTAAATTTTAATAATTTCGACTCGTTGTTGGCTCGTATATCTTTCCATCATGAAATGGCAAACCTTACTGAAGAGAAATGTCAAAAAACCGCAAGAAAAATATGGCGTCGTTTGCTGTCCCTGTCGCTCTACTTTTGTAGCGTCCCTATTGGAAAACCCTGTATATACTATATATACATATAGTATATATTTTTTTCATATATTCCGTAATGGACACAAAAAAGTTACCACCCCGAAATTTCCCAAACCATTAATTAGCGACACTAATTTATCCTCTTTATGACTTAAAAAATTGTCACATTTTCATGTTTTTTCTCATTAATTGAAAATCAGTTCAGTTCAGTTCCGTTTTTAATGCAGTGTAGTCAAAATGGGCAAACAACTTTCTAGTGAGCTAAAAGGTGTAATTGAGTTTTTAAATAAAGAAGGGCTTTCAGCTCGGGCTTTTTCTAAGAGAATTGGATGCAGCCATGTGACAGTTTTAAAATTACTAAAAAAAATTGAAGTGATAATGAAACTTCTGCCAGGAAAACTGGCACCGGTAACGCTAAGAAGATGACCGAAAGGGAAGACCGAATTTTAAAAAGAATGTCTTGCGCTAAACGAAGAAAATCAACAAAACAAGTGAATTCGGAGTTTTTTGAAGAAATACATACAAAAATTAGCAACCGTACGGTCAGCAGAAGGCTGGATTCATTCGGATTGGTAGCCAGGAGACAACGAAAAAACCTATCTTTGACCCCAAAAATGAAAGCTGCAAGGTTGCAATTTGCTTAAGCTCATCAAAATTGCACCAAACATGATTGGAAGACTGTCATCTTGACTGATGAGAGGAAATGTAACGTCAATTCATCTGACGGTATCCAGTACGTACGGCGGATGCGCGGAGAAGATTTTAAAAAAAGAGTGCGTTTTAACGAGGAATAAATTTCCCCCAAAGTTATAATATATGGGGTAGAGCTCTTGATACCCGCATACCCGGGTACCCACCCGGGTACCCGCATTTTCGGGTATTACCCGGGTACCAAAATATCGGGTACCCGTGTCATATCTTATATTTCTCGTAAATGAAGGTACATATGTAGCTAGAAAGATGTGGTGGTTCAACAGAACCCAATTAACACTAAGATGTGCCTTTTTGTTACCAAGGCTTGCGTTACCTGGTTGATGGCGCGTGTTGTTGGCGGTAAATGAGACAGCCGGGTGTGCCTTACCTTCTCTCCTTGTTGTATGTATTCAACGCATACGGTGTAATTTACTAACTTTTATATTAAATTACAGCATTTGTGGGTCTTGGGTACCCGTTACCCGATATAGTCGGGTACCCGATAGCTGACATTACCGGGTACCCGCGAACCCGGGTATTACCCGCATTGTCCGGGTACCCGGGTTGTTGTTGAGACGGGTATTACCCGGGTAAAATCAAGAGCACTAATATGGGGCTGCATTTCGTACTTCGGTCAATGCGACTAAGTGTTTTGCACCGGTTCAATGAACGGAGATAGTTATATCGATGTCATAAGGGAACATCTAGTGCCTTCCATAGATGCCCTGTTTCCAATCACTATTGATCCTATCTTTCAGGATGATTCTGCACCATGTCATCGAGCAAAAAAGTAAATTCCTTCATATATATAAAATCGATTGAAATAAAATGGTGTAACTTATCCATAATTTTGTAGCTTATGTGCCTCTAGGTGAAGGATCTTGTGGCAAGCATCGGTTTAAAAAACCTAGACTGGCCTGGAAACAGCCCCGATTTGAACCCGATCGAGAATTCTGGGCTCTTTTAAAGGCTAAAATAGTATCCAGGAACCCAAAGAGAAAAGAAGAATATAAAACTACAATTCAGGAAGCCTGGAAAAATGACATAACAAGGGAATACTGTCAAAACCTAGTGACTTCTATGCCACGGAGAATTCAAGCTGTAACCAAGGCCTGCGGTGGTCACACAAAGTACTTATCAACTTGTTATCCTCCAATAACGTACTTCTGATTTAAAATTTCAAATAAAAATAATAATTGCTTTGTCGGATTTCAATCAAATTAGTTTAAAATGTTTATCTGTTAAGTTCACTTTGATAGTAAAAACTTGCCAGATAAAAAATTTCTATGACAAAATTAACCATCAACAATTGTTGAAAACATTTGAAATTTTAAATCATAGCTGTAGTGATAAGTTCCTAAAATTTCGGAAGTGGTAACTTTTATTTGTCCATTACGGTATATATATTTTTCATTCATATATATATACATATATATATATATATATATATATTTCATATATATATATTCTTAATTTATGCATATGAAAAAAATCTCCATGCCTGGAGCAAAAATTCAAAGAAAAGTCTTGTTTTGTGAATTGTGGCGATCGTACAAGACCCGAAGTGCTCCACTATGCTGGAGATACTAAGCGGCGGATTAGTTTTTTTAGTGAAACTTTCTAATATCTATTCTAGCGAGGGGCTGTATTAAATGTTTTTGTGAAATAATAATTAATTCGGGAGAAATTCACCAGTGTATGTGACCAATTGGGTTATTGTCTATTATTTCAAATCTGTATACACTTTTTAGAAAAATTGGTGTGAATACGTATTTCACAGTTATTCTTCTTTCCCAAAATTACGAAAAAACACAGTCATTTCATAGTAAAAGAAACTTTCCTCCATACATTTCGATCGTTCAAAATGCTTTTCTAGGCGCTCTTGTAGGCCCATTTGACGTAAGACGTCAAATCGTTAAAAGGTCTATAGACCTACTATTTTTTTCACTTTGGATGTGAACGAACTGCCATTTCTCTCTATTTAATGACAAGCTGAATGCAGAATTTGTAAAACAACGACCCCGTTTAAAGACTATGAAAGTGCATTATGTACATTCAAGATAACTTGACCAAATTTTTGGCCAGAATTCTCGACTTGTGGTTCGAACTAATGAACACCCAACAGTATTCAGTGGATATGACCAGTGTTAGATCCACTGCATAGATTATGTTCATTAATAAAGGGAATGCAAAGAACGTCCAGGAACATAATCTCTAAGTTCGACTTCTTAAGATCCTGATTCGCTTTTACGCACATAAGTATGTATATTACTTCAAATGTATACAATTGTACGTTCTTCCAAGTGTTATAACATTAAGGACTCGTCCTTCATTGCATTCAGAGATATTCCCCATAATTTGTGTTAATGAAAAAATCGCACTTCTATCTTGCATGGCCTTGTTCAAAAAGAACAGGTGAACCATTCAATGTTCTTAATATGGTGCTATGGCTAAGCGACCATTTGTGAGACAAGATTTCCTTTCAATATCAGATTAACAATCCTGCAAAAAACGAGTGGCACAAACTGACTATTAATTAGTTTCGCGCTATGATTGTATCTAAATCGCCTTCGTTGCTAAACGAAGAAGATGTGAGAGATACGTGAGTTATTTGAAGAATTTTTTTTGTGCTTATACTCGATATCCATTGTGTATTCACGGCATGAGGTGTAATATCCCGTTTTCACCTATAATTTCAGTTACAGATAATCTGCAATGAAGACACTGTAGCTGTAGGTAGGAATAAATGATGATACCATTTCCGTAAAGATCCGAATTTTAGGGAAGAGTGAGACTTGTACATCTTAAAAAGCTCAACGCTATTTCAGCAGGTGCTATTATTTTGCTGTAGATGGTTTTCAACAACCTGAGTTAATAACTTGTTTTGATCATAAATCAAGCTAAATTGTACATAATCGGCTAATCATACATATAAACTGCATAGTGAGAAGTATAATTAAGTGAGTGCATCCAGCACGTTCAACATCGACTATAGTGAGCTTAGAAGCGATAATCATACAGGTTCTTGCAACATGCGTCCAATTCTACGATTGTCAATGGGAACTCAGTCACTCACAGCTGCTGATCTGCATTTGACCAGAGGATCTGTTTCGTACTTTTGTTGTAGGCCTCACTTCCTTCGATGCGAAATCTGAAATTTTTAAAAATGTCGCTCTAGTTTTTGGAAAGGGCGTTATGAAAAAAAAAAAAAGAAGAGCTAGAGGACCTCAACGTGTTCTAACTTGCATTAATCTACACTGACTGCTTAAAATTTGATTTGAGCCAGTAACTTAAGAATGAAGTTCGTAACCTAATGCTTGCCTGGTGGCTTCCGGGCAACCATTTTTGTAAACTGTTATAAATTGTCTAGGTGTTTATTTTGAAGCGCTTTAGCGAATTGAGTGACTGTAAAGTGCATATTTCCTAGAACAATTTTCGTTGCAAAGAAAAAAAAAATTGTTGCGAAATTAGTCCAATTTCCAGCTTTACTGCGAAACTCCATTCCTTCTCGCAACGAGAAAGAATCTTTGTAAGAGCTAGACTAGTGAATTTTTTCTAGTTTTTTTTGCACAGTGTCAAAATGAACTCACGTCTCTGCGAAATCACTTCTCGCTCCCGTAGTCTAGGTCCCAGGTCTAAGGACAAAGATTTAAACGAAGAAGTCGGCCAACTAGTAGGCAATAATTGGATTTACAGTTCTCTGGGCGTGAAGTGTAGGAGTGAAGTGTAGACCCTCTACACTTCACTCCCAGCTGTCCAGGGTTAAATTCACACTTTAAAAAAATTAAGTAAAATATGCAGCTATATTATTTCCAAAGAGGACAAATGACCCCCAGAGTAGTAATTGCACAGATAGTGCATGAATTGTCCCAACTGAAACGGACTATTATGCAGAAGGAATAACTTAACTAAATTTGGTATCTCATCCAACACCTACCAGAGAAGGTACAAGAATTTGAACGGGAAATTTATCTTTGGTCTAAACCTTTGCAGACATCCAAAATTAGCTAAAGAAACGCAATGAGCCCTAGGAAAACCTCTGATTAACAACCTTTATGAACTCTTAGGTGAAATAAATTTGGGACTTAAAAAAATGAAATAGCTTGGGCGACAGGTCAGATGAACCAACACCTAGCGTCTAGCAACCATTCATGTTGTGCGTGTTGTATTGTTCGCACGAATGGAAGAGACCTGCAAGACGGCGCAAAAGTCATCACCCTATCGGAAGATGCTATAATTTTCGCAAATGGCGGCAGATGCAGAATACACGTCGACAAGCCATAAAACGTTATACTCCTCAATATTGCGGAATACTCGTGACTATTTTTTTTAAGGAATAATTCGTCAGTGATTTTGGCGCAGGTTTGCCGGCCGAAGGGACTGGAACTGGAACACGTGACAGAAGAGGTGCCGGAAGGCTTCGTAGTGCTCGTTCCAACGAGAATATCGCCACTAAGGCTGAAGATGTCGCAGATGAGCCGTCAACGTCGACCAGACGGCGTGAAATGCAATTGGGCATATTTTTTTACTGCCGCAAGTTGATGAATTGGGACTGGAGGACATGGGATTGCAACAGGACGGTGCAACCGCAGACACAGCCCGCACGACATTTTCAAGGATGCAAGGATGCAGTGGCCGGCAAGATCGCCCGATTTAACCGTTCCAGACTTCTTTTGTGGGGTTTTTTGAAGTCACGATTCTATGTCAACAAGCCTCAGACTCTTGAAGCCCTTATAGAGAATATCCCTCAAGAATGCGAGGACCTACGAGGAAGTTCTGGCAAGAGTTATGGAAAATACTATAAATCGGGCCCGAATGGTCATCATTTCTGGCGGCGGCCACTTAGCCGATATCATTTTCTCGACTTAATGGAAACAAATTTAAGACATCAAATAAACATAATCTAAAACCAGAACCAAGGTTTTTCAATCCTAAAAAAAATTACAGTCAAAGAACAGTTTTGCGCCACCTTGTACAATTTATTGCCGACTCTGAACGGGGAATTGAGAATCTTTTTAATGACAAATTTTACTCTATGTACGTATGTATATAAGTATGTACGTACATAATTATGTAAGAATAGTAACACATAAAATCGGGTAAAGATCTGCCACAAGTTTATTTTATTTTATTTTTCATTTATAACGTTGTGAATTAATTATAAGATGATGTTATCACCAATAGCACTAGCTACTAGGGCTTACGACGATGAATTAGTTAGATATGGGTCTCTCTGTACCGAGAGTTAGAATGTATGTACATACATGCATAAATAGCACCAACGCTTATCCTTTGCCAAGTGCTTTGCACATGAAAGTTACGCTGTTACTTCTATGGCATATCATAGACCTCAGTAAGTGATAATTTTCTCCTACACATAAATACTATGTAGGATGGCGATGGCATCCTAGAGTTTGGTGTACTAAGTAAAGGCTTCTGAAGAATAAGCAGGCATGAGGAGAAGGAAAAGAAATAATCAATATGGTTACTCCGAAATAATGCCTCTTCAAAGATTTAAATGCATGGTTATAAATATAAATCAACATTCAGAAAATTCTCTTATGGCTTCCACAACGGAAGTACATATGCACGTAAGTGTTCCCTTTGGAGAATCATTTGAAATTAACAAATTACCAATCATCTAGGATTCAGTAGCAAGTGAAAAATGTGTTTAGTATTAACTCCTCAATTTTTCTTTGAACGTGTTTAGTTTGCTGTTCACTGACTGTTAACTTTTTTATTATCTTATTATCTTAACAGCTCTCTATCATTCATCTTGGTTATAGTTCCTTTATTTGGTTTTTTCTGGATAATAGGTAATCCTATTCTTTGAAACTTAATTTCTTTGTAATGAATAGATTCTTCGCTGGTCGCGTAGTTTCAGTGGCCAATAGAAAAAGTTTTAATCTCTATATATAAAAATGAATTGCTGTGCGTTAGTCCCGCTTAAACTCGAGGAAGTACTCAACCGATTTGGATGATTCTTTTTTTGTTTTGTCCGTATTGTTTCAGGGTTGGTTTAGGAAAAAATTCAGAAAAACCCAAAGAAAAAGCCGGAAAATCGAAAAAATCGAAATTTGCGTTTTGTATGGGAATTTTGTATGGGAATGCACTAAACACCACGAATGAGAATTGTATTTCGACAATGAGCACCGGCTAATCTCGAGAACCACTGAACGGATTTGGCTGCGGTTTTCACTGTTATGATCTGCATTTCTCGGGGAAGGATAAAACGGAATAGAACTGCTCTGTTACTAATAAGAGCTGAGCATTCAAGGTTTAAGTAGCAGAAAGTGGATTAAGCCCAAATTTATGTTACAAAATCATTTTAACACTGCTCCAACTCAATAATGGCTAATTGGATTTAAAAACGGAAGAATATGTTTTTATTAAATTCCTGTACGATTAATTTGAGCTATAAATCATCCTTCTGTGTTATCCTGAAGCTGAGCTATGGTCAAAACAATTCATGAAATCACCGCCAACAATTTTCCATCAGTGGAGACCGCAGCCAACAGCCATGCAGCAGTGGGTAACACATCGGTTCGTGATCGTATGTTGTTTTTGTTTTGTCCAGTTGTACAAGGGTTGTTTTATTTTCGTTTTTCTTTGTTCGTATCTTTGGTTTTGTGGAAATACAATATGTATTGGATCCGTAGCTGAGGGAGATTTAATTTTTTTTTAATAGAAGTACGTAGGAAAGTAATGCGTATTATGATAACGATCGGTGCCGTATATTTGCGTACCTAGAGCGGAAACGGAGAAGAGAAACTTTTAGTAGCGTAGATGAGGATTTACGCAAAATCCTTTTCACATTGGACCGAGATCACAGATTTGCAAAGAAGGAGTTCCGACCATCCGCCGTCTCAGAGTCCAATCCAAAGATGGTTTACTTTTTTTTTGGATGAGAGGGGTATGTTGCGCAGATGTGGTGAGCACTTTTCGGAGATGCTCAATGCCGAACAGGGATTGGATGCCAGACTGAGTAGGACGGAGAATAGTCCCATTGTAGAGCAGGTGACTTTGGCGATCAAATCTGCTGATGTTTATTAAATCTGGCCAGAAATGCACAAGCCCTTGGGGGAAGAGGGAGTAAAATGTATCTCTCATTAGAGCGGCATGGGAATGCAGTAAAATAACTAGCGACAATCAAGCTATGGTGATTGTGCTCTTTTTAAGAAAAGGGGGATAGAGTGGTTGCTCTATTTTTAAGTCTCGAAGTAAACTCCGGAGTGTACTGCAGGAGTATGGGATTGGCTGTTCTCATTTGAAGGCCATTCGATTTATATACACGAACTCTAGGAGATGTGCTCGGATGAATGGCGTTACAAAAACATCTTTCAATGGGAGCCCAACCGTGGCGAGGAACTGTTCGCATTGTGAGACTAAAGGATAAGCCATATGCTTTCGCTGATGACTTACTTCGAACCATCTGGAGCGATCTTCAGCGACCGCTTGATGGCTTAGTATTCGTCTGTGTTGAAGCTAGATAAACGTGAAGAAATCGGAAGTTATCATAATGTCTGAAATGCCTGTTCAGAAGTTTAAGTATTTCGGGGTCATATTCTAGAGTGATGGAAAGAGCAATACTAAGTTATCCTGTGGGATTGGTCAGGCTGCAACAATTTTGTGTGTTTGATCCGACCCTCACCTATGGTCATGAGATTTGGGTAATGACCGAAAGAATAAGCTGCCGAACTGAGATTTCTTCGAGGTATTCGTTTGTTCTATCGAGTTAACAACATCAGAATATACAAGGAACTAAATGTCGAGCAACTACCTATTCGAACGGAACTGTACATTCTTCAATGGCTTCAACTTGGGTTCCAAGATTCTTAATTTTACCCGTACGAAGTCGGGGCGGGCCACTAGTTTGTCTATAAAAAAAAGGCTGTGAAAAAAAAAACTTAATTTATTAGTATTCCAAAACCGCCTGAACATGCTCATATGTACATATGTACAGGGTGGGCCATTTAAACCTATAACTTTGACATCTGTTTTCAGATCAGCTTATAACAGCCCGCGTTCGAAACGCCAGTCGAAGCGACTTTGTGCCATGTAATAGTACACGCCACCACAACGCGCTGTTATTGTGCAGATTTACATTGAATAACATGTTCTCAATTGTGAAAACCCAACGTGCGTATCGTGCAAAATATCGAGTGAGGGAAGCGCCTTCAGACCACACCATTAGGCGTTTACACCAAAAATTTAAAACCACCGGAAATCTGACGGTCTGATGAGAACATTGAGGCTGTACAGGCCAGAGTTGAGAGATCACCGACAACATCGAGTCGTCGCCAGCGTTGCCACTTTAGGACTCTTTTTTTGCAGTAGATTCTCTAAAACAAATGCAGTAGCTTGAAATTTTTCGCAGTAGATTTTTATTTTCAAGCAAAAACGGTACGTTAGTCTCTTTGACAAAATGCAGTGGCAGCCGTCAGCCGATTTCATTGTGAAACGAGAATGGGCTCATTTATGGCTAGTGAGTTCCCTACAGCGTTCAGATAAGAAATTCAACTTTTTCGAAAAGTTTTGTTGTTATATTTAGTGCTACTCACTCACTCTTGAAGAGCATACAAGCAAATATAGTAAAATATAGTAGATTTAAATGTTATGGCAGTAGATTAAAATTTCGAAATAAAGATCGAGTTCGAGCTTGACGTCAGACCTAACGATGTCTCTTCTTGACGTCTCGGGCACACATTTCTTTGAAGAAAATGTCGTGAAGACAACGAAGCAGGGCAAAGTCCAGTATATATTTCCCGGTGGGGTGAAAGAAAACTGATGGACGAAAAAGATAAACAAAATGCAAGCACATCTGATAGGGATATGCCGAACACATGCAGCAATGACAACTTGCTGTCAGTCAGCTTGATTTGGGTCGGAAAAACGGGGTGAATTTGGAAAATGATTAGAAGCTAAAGGTCGCCACCCAATTTTTTACGAAAAACTGATAAAAAAAAACAAGTTTTTGGTTTTACAGATGGGGGGTTATGGTTTATATGGGTTGCTCCTAAACCACTATCTCTGGGTATGGGGCAATAAAATCTCCGCAACAGTCGGTAGCTCATCTCGCCCTTGTTGTACATATGTTTCATTGTTTCCTCGTCCCCTTTTCTTTTCTAAGATAAAGATTGTTCTATTTTTCTTTGTGTGGTCTTCTTCCCTGCTTCCACTCTTTTACTTTGACTCGTCTCTTGTCTTCTTGCCAAAACTTCCACGCTGTTAGACGGTCAACCATAGAGTGATGATTGCTGCGCTCTTTTTCGCACATAAGTACATATTCATACTTGACACTAACTCGGCAGATCTACTGCAATTGCTGTAAAGTGGTAATGCTGGTCGTCGCCGTTCTTTGTAGTTTGGCATCCCTCGCAAGTCTCTCCGATGCATAATTCGTGATTTGAAGTTATTTTCGTACAAAATTCAATTAACGCAAAAACGTTTACCGATCGACAAGACACGATCGCTTTATTGCGTCCTTTGTTCCTCGGACGCCTAATTTCGAAAAATGGTCACTAATCGCCTCCAGACCACTCCAGAGGGTTATTTGAACTCCAAAGTTAACGTCAACAAGCAACGGACACTAGAAGCCTTAAAGGACAATATAAGAAAGGAAATAGCTGCTATGCATCCCGAAACAATTCGAAAAGTGATGGGAAATGGCGAAAAACGAACCCATTTCGCTTTATCACTCTATCCGCGACCATTTACGCGATACTACATACATATATTCAAGAAGTGATCAGAACAAATTTCCAAGGTTCAAAATAAACGAAGGTTTAAATGGTCCACCCTGTATGTTTGCAATATTATTTCTATTCATTCACTGAGAAGTTTACAGCGGAATACATAGAGCATATAAGCGCATTATTCTTGGTGTGTCTTGCCGTAAGTTGTGATTATCTTTTAACTTACTACATTTTATTCCGCTTAGCTTATCACCATTATGAATATCAATATCGTCTAAGACCTTCGACAAGGATGGTGACATATTCGTATTCGATATTCCATATTCTAGCCTCCTGTAGTTTTGAACATGTTGTTTGGACCGAAGCTGTTTATGTTTAAAAAAAGAAGGTCCTTCGCTCCGTGCTCTTTTCCCTTTCAAAACACGGTGAACACACAAATAATGAGAGTGTAAGTGCTATTAGCTCAATAGGTTTTTGTGTGTATTAACAGAGAATTATAGGTATCTGCTGAGTTTTGGAACTGCGCAAACATTACCATATTTGCGCAAAAAAAAACCTAACAAGAGCTCTTCTGAAGGATGACGTGTGGCAGAAAAAATACCAGCAAACCATTGGCATCCCCACTTTATTATTTCAGAAGAGTGGGTCAGTGGTTGGAGCGTTGGACTGCTGTGCAAGCGGAGTAGGTTCGCCCACAGCCATATACACCACAGCGGCACCCCTCTAGTCAAGGAATGACGGAACTTCCGAGAGTTTAGTTTGCCATGAAAAATCTTCTCAATTTGCTGTTCGAAGTGTGAGGTCGACAGAGGCTTTTCCTCTATTATTCCTTAATTTTTAAGAAGTTCAACAAAACCAGTGGCAAAATGTTTCAAAATTAAATGCATAAGTCGACGATATTGATGTCATCAGAGAATGCAGCATGTGAGTAGAGCGAATTAGAAAAGAAGGCCAACCAAAGTACTTTAAAACGCTGCCAAAAAAACAGGACTCTCTACTCTTATGTACGTCTCGAACCGAGCGTCACTTTAGAAAGATATTACTTTCAGGTTACTTACTTAGGTGCCGCTACAATTCGGAGTGAACTTGGGCCTCAACCAACAACTCTCTCCATTTAGCCCGGTCCTTAGCTAACTGCCTCCAGTTGCGCACGCCAAGTTGGTTGAGGCCCCCTTCTACTTGTGCGTGCCGCCACCTTAGGCGAGCTCTTCCTTTACTGCGTTGCCCTCCGGGTTAGATTCGAAGACTCTGCGTGCCGGAGCGTTAGTGTCTATTCGCTCTACATGTCCTAGCCATTTTAAACGTCCAATGCGCAGTTTTTTGGCTAGGTCGATGACGCTGTACAGTTCGTATAGTTCATGATTAAATTTTCTCCTCCAAAGCCCGTCAACGCAAACGGGACCGAATATCTTTTGAAGAATTTTTTGCTCAAAGCAACTAAGGATATCTTCATCCGCTTTCGACAGCGTCCATGCTTCAGCGCCATAAAGCAGGACTGGGATGATTAAGGTCCTTTATAGAATCTCCTTAGTTCTTCGGGATAGGACCTTACTAATCAATTACCTTCTTAGCCCGAAGAAACAGCGATTGGCAAGAGTTATTCTTCGTTTGATTTCCTACGAGGTGTCATTATCTGAGGTAATAGCTGAGCCAAGGTAGACAAAGTCCCTTACTACTTCGAAGTTATAGCTGTAAACTGTGACGTTCTGTTGGGTGTCCTTTTTTGTTGACAGCAAATACTGAGTTTTGCCCTCGTTTACCGCTAAATCCATTTTGGCTGCTTCTGCCTTTGTACTCGCGAAAGCACCGGTGACAGCTCGCTGCGTTCTGCCTATAACGTCAATATCCTCGGCATACGCAAGCAGTTGGACAGATTTCTGAAAGATTGTGCCTCTGGTGTTGGCTTGAGAGTTTCGCACAATTCGTTTAAGTATGATGTTGAAGAAGTCACGTGACAGCGCATCCCCTTGTCTAAAACCTTTTTGGACATCAAAGGTTTGGGTAAGATCGTTACCGACCTTGATGGAGCAGCGAGCATTCTCCATCGTCATCCTGCACAGGCGGACGAGTTTAGCAGGGATGCCAAAACTAGGCATGGGTCTATATAGCTCGTCTCTATAAATTCTGTCATAGGCGGCCTTAAAATCGATAAAGAGGTGGTGGGTATCAATTTGGACTTCTTGGGTTTTTTCCAGTATTTGCCGAAGTGTGAATATTTGGTCAATTGTGGACTTTCCTGGCCTAAAACCACACTGATAGGGGCCAATCAGGTTGTTGACAAAAGGTTTAAGGCGATCACACAGTATGGCAGATAAAATCTTGTACGCGATGTTGAGGAGGCTGATTGATACCCCTGTAGTTGGCGCAGTTGAGGTTGTCTCCTTTTTTGTGGATCGGGCAAACGATGCTGAGATTCCATTCATCGGACATACACTCATCTGACCAAATCTTAGAAATGAGTTGGTGTACGCTCTCTACCAGGTAATTTCGAGCTGCTTTAAATACCTCGGCCGGAAGGCCGTCGGGTCCAGCAGCTTTGTTGGATTTTAGTTTAGATATTACTTTCCGCACTTCGTTTTGGTCAGGTGGACGGAAATTTTGGCTATCATCGTCTAGGTTGAATGGTCCGTTCTGCCTGACAGCGGGATGTTGGTCTTCGTCGACGTTATACAGTCTGCAGAAATCGTTTTTCCAAATTCTCAGCACCGACTGTGGCTCTACTACAAGGTTTCCTTCTTCATCTCTACAGATTTCCGAACGGGTTTTGCTTCCTTGACACGTTCTCGAGCTCGCGAGCAGCTCTCGTTCTTCTCTGCAGCGCCGCTTTATATGCCTCTTGTTTGGCTGCATGCACTTGCCGGCATTCTTCGTCAAACCAGGGGCTTCGGGGTGGCGGTCGTGTGAAACCCAGCACATCAGTTGCGGCGTTTTTAATGGCCTGTTGGGCATCCGGAATGCTGGAGGCATGTCTTGCGTCGATCGTAATGTGATCAATTTGATTGACTCTTTGATGATCAGGAGACCGCCATGTCCCCTTTTGAATATTGAGATGAGGAAACCACATGCTTGCTATAGTGACGTTTCGTCCCGCAGCGAAGTCAATTAGCCCAGGTCCGTTTTCGGACGTGGTGTCATGTAGGCTGTGCTTACCAACTGTCCTACCAAAGATGCCCTCCTTTCCTATTTTGGTGTTAAAATCGCCCAGCACAATCTTAACGTCATATCTAGGACATTGCTCATATGTTTTGTCGAGGAGGTCGTAGAAGCAATCTTTGATGGCGTCGTCCTTGTCTTCTGTAGGGGCATGAGCGCATAATAGGCTAACAAGCTTAAGACTTACTTTCAGGTAGTTAGAGATTTTGTCTACCTTTGCATCGTTATTAACTTTAAAAAAAAACCCAATGAGATTAGAAGAAGGATATGTCTTGGCAATTATTATTTTATTTGGCAAACCCCTTTTTTGAATAACTAAGATGACTCTCTACAATGTGCTAAACAGTCCGGGTCATTTTAGATCAGGTCACCCTCGGTTTTCGGGGAAAAAACACTTCGAAAAATCTTTGTCTCCATCTTCAAAACTGCATAATCGGTTAGTAGGAAAAATTGAGAAGGCATTGGTTGTTCAAGAAAAAAAATAAAATCGCTGACTTGAGACATTTGTCAACCCAGAACTGCACCGTCATAAAAAGTAAATAAGAATAACGGGTTACAAAAAATATAAAATTAAAAGTAAATAAAATAAATAGCTGGCGTAACAGCTCGGGATGAGCCAAGGCCTAGCTTCTCGCAACCATTTATGCTGTGCGTGTTACATTTTTCGCATGAATGGAAGGGACTTACAATTTATTGCCGACTCCGAATGGCGAGGTCAGAAGTTCTTTCATGACAAATTATACTCCCGGAGGCTTGTTATTCCTTGACAAGAGATGGTGCCGCGTAAAATGTTTGGTGCTTTCCTGGCTGGTGCTTGAACTCGGTCAGTAGTCCAACGCACTAACCACTGAGCCACGGCGCCCACATAAATTCAAAGTAGTCCAACATTAAAATAAAAGGGTTCGTTCAGGATGTTGTCAAGATATGGAGCAGTTTAAACACCAAACGCTGTATAAATGCGGTTTTATTTTATATCTTAAAGTTTAGGACCTAAAGCAAACCAAGGATCACTTGTTAGCAATTGGTACATATGTAGATGCTATTTTACAGATATGATTAAGCCGAATGCTGGTGACTAGGCAAGATAGACCATGTTACGTTAACATTTTGTGCGAATTGATTCGTACATTATCATCTTGACTGTAACACGTTGTATGTAGATACATACGTAACGCATTATATGTCCGCTTCGTTTCTCGAATTAATTCAATAGAGTCGTCACTTTTTGTAAAATGATCAAATAATCTTCATTACAGACTTCGATCATACAGTCCTGACACCTTTTCATGAGCAGTGCACAAATGAAATCCTGTCTAGCAATTCATCGGTCCGGTTAAACTGGCATGTGCAAATCGATGTGAACTTCAAGTGAAACATTTGATGGGTAAATTGAGAATCTGCATATCATTCCTTTTAATAGAATAAAATATCCACACGTTTATTTTCTGCATGGTTCCGTATCTATACTTTCGGCTCACAGTTTCGCTGTTGTCATATTTGCTTCTCCGCCTACTTTCTTCAACGTTTTACACGAACGTATGTATTTAAATGAGTAGGTGCTGTCCGCAAGCATTTTCCAGATACATTAATGCGGGAATTCTTTAACCGACGACCTTAAGAAGACGGTTGTGTTAGGAATGAGCAAAAAAGTGGCAAAAAGTATCTTCTGCTGAATAATTAAAGACCAACGTGTTGGTGTAGATCGTATCAAAAGTGTTTCCCACTTCCTTCTCGCTGTCTGCAGTTGTGCGATGCACAAAAAACGCTAACGTTTGCGATTGTAGATAAGAATCAAAGAAAATTTTAATTAAAATAATTTATGCGAATGCTTGTTGTGAAAGAGAATGTGATGTGCCACCCACAAGCAGAGGGACCGCTTCTGAGCAAAATGTTCATCGCAAATATCTGGGTAAATAGAACACTCTGTGGATGGTATTTACAAATGCATACATAACCATGCATGTACGTTTGAAACAATGTAAGAGTGTGTTGTAGGACCTTTTGAAAAATAAAATTGCGCTTTTGTAAAATTTTACAAGAATTCTTGGAGGTATTTTGACATTAAACTTCTTCTGTCACGGTAGTCTGAGTTTGCATGACAAGAAATGAGAGTGTGACGAAGAAAAGCATTTAGAACGGAGATCACGCGATGTCTAGCTTAGGACACTATGAGCATAACAATAATTGAAATTTGTATATTCACCACTCAAAACGTCAATGAAGTTCCAGAGGGAGGTGAACATCGATCTTCCTACTTCTTACGAGGTTAATGCCAGCAAAGTAAGACTAGCGTCAGCATAGCAAAGAGAAGATATGTACAGTGTTTAATTTTTGAAGTACATATGTATGTAAAACTTATTTAACTGAGTTGGGAGTAAGTTTTCAAAGCCGAGACGTGAGCTCGTGCGTACAGGATAGTAACGAATGACGGCGGTTGTACCAGTATCGCAAAAATCAGGTTTGCAAGGAAGTCCGTACTTTACTTTCTCGTGGTACTTTCAGAGCGTGTACACATATAGACATGCAGAATAAAATTACATATGCGGGCTGTATAGAGCCTTATATACATATATACATTCATTTACAGAATGGAACGCTTATCCACTAGGGTTGTGGGCCTAGGGTGCTCAAGTGGACCTTCCACATTTTCCGATTTTCCGCCATCGACTCTAAATCATCAGGGGCTATTCCCATATGGGTAGAGGTGAGATTTCGGACTTAGTCCAACCTTCTCATCCTGGGTCGAAGTATGGACCTTTCCGTTCGAAGAAGTAGCTGTTCGACTTTGAGTGCCTCACGCATTTTGGTGTTCCTAACTCGATCTCGGCGAGTCACCCCAGCAATACAACGAAGAAATTTAATTTCGGCAGCTTATATCCGCGATCTTATTCTTTCAGTCATTACTCAAACCTAATGACCATAGGTGAGGGTCGAAACGAACATTGAATTGAAGACCGATAGCTTAGCTCCGATGCCAAATTCAGTCCTCCTGAGAACAGATTGACCAAGCTGTCCCAAAGTGCTCCAGCCTGACCGATCCTACAGGATAACTCAGTGTTGCTCCTACCATCACTCGTGAATAGGACCCCGAGATATTTGAACTTCTCCACTTGTTTCAATGGGACTCCACTAACATGCAGAGTGCATTGAACAGGCATTGAGGCAATTACTATTAAATCTGATTAATTCACGTTTACCTTCATCCCAGCTTCAACTCAGACGGCGACGAACCTATCTTGTGGACGCTGAAGTTTCGATCTGGGTGGACGTAAGTATGACCAAGTAATCAGCGAAAAGCGAGAAGCAGATCAAGATCAAATCGTTCCTCACCACGGCTGCGCTGTAACATTCAAACTATGTACACTATGAAAATAAGGGATGACAGAACGCATCCTTTGCGAAGTCCAGCGAAAGGTATCGATTTAACGCCGTTCACCAGAACACAACTCCCTCAGAAGAGAGCCGTCAATCCCGTACTTCTGCAGTACACTCCAGAGTTTACCTCAAGGGACCTGATCATATGCTTTCTCCAAATCCACAAAACAACTGTAGATAGGTTTGGCATACTCTCAAGTACCATTCTGAGAGTGAACAACTGGTCGGTTGTACTTCTACCTGGACGAAAGTCCAGGAACTCGATCACAGCTCCGGAACGCGCTTTCAACACCTTTCCAAAGACTTTTCCGGGACTTAAAAGTTCTCCTATAACTTGGGCAACCCCTCTTGAGCAATCCCTCTTACCCCCTTTCTTAAAAAGATACCAATCGCTAGGTGTTTCACCGCATTCTCACGCCACTTTAATGACACGAGAGAGCCATTCCACTCCCTCTTTACCCAGAGCCTTGAGCATTTCTGGTCGGATTCCAACCACACCAGCAGATTTGCCGACTTTCAGCGCTTTAATCGTCAAAGTCACCTCACCTCTACGGTGGGACTATTCTCCGCCCTACTAAAAACCATGTGTCTGCTATCTTCAGTGCCCTGTTTGGGATTGAGCAGCTCCGAAAAGTGCTCGCTCCATCTGCGCAACATGTCCTTCTTATCGGAAAGAAGTACACCATCTTTGGATTTGACTCCTTCGATGATATTAAATTTCTTTCCTTTGAGATGGCGGATGGTCTGCCAGAACATCTTGTTTGCAGATCTATGTCCAATTTTTCACCGAACTTCTTCCTGCTCCTTAGCTGCCTTAACAGCCAGCTTGCAAGTTCTTCGCGCCTTCATGTACCGGTTTCGAGAGGCAGAATCCCCCAAGTGTATCCACACCTTAAAGGCTTTCTTCTTCTCTCTGATGACTTTTTGAACTTCAGGTGTTTTAAACCGCGCAGTTCTTTTTTCACCACCAGCCGCCACACCGAGTCGTTTCACTCCGCAAACATTTCCTGCAGAGGCAATGACAGCTGTTGAAAACAACTGCCATTCTTCCTCTACATTTGTCGGAGCAGTTGGAATTTTTTCAAACCTTTCAGATATCTGCCATGCAAACTCCTCCCGTATCGCAAACTCTCCCAACGTGTACCTTGTTTACGCTTTGGTAGGAAATGTAATTTATCGTTGAGATACAATTTGCACAAAACGAGGTGGTGATCAGTTGACAGTTCTAGAGCCTTCATTCTTGAAATGGGTATTCTAAACGTCTGTCAGTTGGGCCCTGCTCGACGCACAGCCACCAAAATGAATATTTCTGACAAAAACGGAACGCATCGACAAAAGAAGATTCATGCACACGCCGAAATTTATGATTTGTTGAATTAATCGTGTGTTTTGGAAAATCCAACATTGTATGTATTGCATGAGAATTTTTTAACTCAACTAAATTTTTTAGTCAACTTTCAGCCTCTCGACCAATCAGAGCCGGTTGACTAGCTAGTGCCTAACATTCTGAACGCGGCCAATATCTTACTACATAAAAACCAAAACCAAAGTAGAGCGCCTTCCGAAGACTGCCGTGTGCATCACAACAATGCTATCTTCATTAACAGCCAATCCGCCACCAAAGCTTTGATTCTGCCACTACATCCTGAAAACTAGTAAAGCAATGGCAGGAAGAACTGAACCAACTGTATGTTTATAACCGAATCACTTTCAGCTGGGTCCAGAATACAGTCAAATTGACGGCAACGAAAGAACCGATGACCTAGCCCAGCGGGGGTCAGCCTTAACGGCTCACTAGCGAAAAGTGTCAATATCCTGCTAGGAGCCGTTAAGGGAAATATTCAATAAAACTTTTAGGCTAAACAACTGCGTCATATCAAGCAAGATCTAACCCCTTTTAAAGAAACCAAAAACAATAGAGATACAAGGCAGATCAACACCAGATATTGCAAGAATCGTAGCCGTTAGCACAGGCCACTGGCCAATCTAGGTATCCCCACAACACCTTCTGCCGTAGTTGCAAAGATAACAGCGAAAAGGAATCTCTGTAGATCCTTGATTCCTGTGCAAACGTTCAACCCTAGCGAGGGTCAGACAGCGCACTCTAGGCAAACCTTTCTTCGACCATCTTAAAGACAGATTCAAGAAAAATATTAGTAAACTAATGATTTTTCCTAATTTCACAGGTTGAATTTAAATATCTTCACCTTACAACCTATCATCGCCTTCAAACAGTCAGGCTTCAAAACGGGGCATTTCAGCGGTAATTGGGTTCTAAGAATCGCCCCCTCTACGTACCTACCTACATAAGAACGTATATAGTTGACACCAATATAATATTACAGTAATTGTAAATCTAACTTAACATCCTTAAGTTGTAATGCCAACAAAGTAATTCGGTTTCTTTTCAAACATTATTCAACACTCGCTTCTAAATTTTAATTTCAAATTGTTCGAAAGCTGTGATGCCCACAATTATAAATCGATAAATCAGACGAAGCTACCTTTCCCAAATAAGCAAAATCATCTGATAACCATGCGACGAAGCTATTAGAAAACCATTACCATAATTGCCTTTATCAATTTATAATTTATTTAGTTTGATATCAAGAGTTTGATTTATATTAATTTCCCATACTAAATCAAATAAGCCGTTGCGGTGTTGGGCAGTTCTAATTGTTAAACCAGTTCTCCATTCGTAAAATGGATATATTCAAATTTTTAAATTTTTAACAGAGAACACACACACAGCATTTTGACAACTACTTCATTATTTCACTAATTTTTGGTTAAATCTTGGGATTAAAACTACGAGACAATATGGGGAAGTGAAACTAAATTTTTAGTAAAAAGTGCGGTGTAAATGTTAATGAGATACAAAAACTAGACATAATGCGATGCGGGATACCGCTATGTACGCTGTGAAACGCTGTCACACACGGCCTTGAAATCAATAAATAAATTACCACTTTCGATCAATGGAGTAGTTTAAGTAGGCTGTCGACTCATTTGAGAATTTAAGACTGCCTAACAGCGTCATTTTGAAATCGCAGTCTGCAGCCTTAGCACATTTTCAGCACGTTTTCACTGAAGCGTTTCAGTATTTGTCTTCTCTTTTTCTAAAATTTTTTTTTGCCCTCAAAAAAAAAATTCAGGCCTCTCTCAAGATTGAAGTATGTTTTTAAGCTCGATAGAAAATAAAATTTGAACAAATAACACAATACATTAAGTTTTAATCAAAAATCCTTTTTTATTCGAAAGATCAGAAGCAGAAATATTTGCACATGATTTCGGGCACATGGTCATCGCGACTGTTCTTGATGAAGTGCATTTTGTCCATTCAATTTTAACTGCATGATAGTGCGTCACCCTGTGTTGAAGGTATCAGTAGTTCCGATTTTTACGGAGTAGTGAAGGAGCTAAAATATAATAAAAATTCTGATGCACTGAACTGTATTGGCGCAAATAAGGCGGTCGCATTTCTTATGGATCGGGGTTGTGGTGGTAAGCTTCCAATAATCAGTCATCTCCTTCAGCCTTGAGAAGCTCAGCTTCCTCCTAGTTATTGAGGTGTGGAAATTTCGAACTACGCATTGGTGGAAGTCGATGAATCTGAATTCATTTCGAGAGCTCGTGTCGTGCTCGTACATAATACCCGCCGATGGCCATCACAAAGATTTCTGCGTAGCAGGCACCAAAATAGATGTCGCATGTATTTGATTTTTGTACACCCTTTCCATGGTCCTCGGGGTCCTCCAAGAAGAGGTACACTAAGACCAGAAAAGTAGGTCCATTGTGATACCACTAAGTACTGCGGTTTGACCCCTGCTTACTCCTGAAATCATTTAGATTTCCTAACGTAGCTATAGAGATCGGTCGCGATGGAGGAGTTCAGATTATTTAGATCATTAAAGAAGTATTCTCCCAATGATGTTGATGTTGGCAAGGACGGGACACGTCCAGAGAAAGTATACAGTGAACTCTTCCTCTTTCTCGTCTCTGCAGCTCCTGCAGATATTGTTAAATGCTATTGTCTTTTCAGACTCAGGACAGACCAGATCAGCCTGGCATTGTTGCAATAATCGCGGTGTTGCCATCTACGATTTGCTTTCGACAGATGTTTAACATACGACATAGACGCTTCGAAGTGGTCGAGCTTCCTGCCGTCTGTATATTGTGAGCCTAGTCTATCTAATTCGACAGCTGCACAGTTGTAGTGACATGGGACCCAACGGAGGGTGTAGTTATACTGGCTAGCAATCTCGTTTAGATACACGTGGGAGTCCTTCACTGCCTTAGATTTTATTGCGTTGGATACGAGGTATCTGATCATAGCTTGGCTGTCGATGTAGATCGTAATTTCTGTGCATGTTATACGTTGAATGAGTTGTGACTTCGGCTTGGAAGACGCTATAGTGGTTGGGGAGACTGAAGGAGTGGTGGATATCCAGGTCTTCTGAAAAGTCGCTGGCACCAACTCCTTTGGCTATTTTAGCCTGCCTGTCTTAAAGATAGAGATACACTCATTAAGAAGGACTTCGCGCTGACACCAGGCGCTTCTATCCGGTATTTAGTGCTCATAGCCCATGTTAAAGCCATTCTCGGTGGGCGCGTCTCTTTTGATTTAGGAAGGCTGCGGTGAGTTGATAGGATTCTGGCATGACCTACATTTTTTCACACCATTAGTGAGTTTCTTTCGCATGTATGCCATAAATATCTTTTGGCAATAAGTGGAGCATGGTTTGAAGGATACCTGTAGGAGAAAATCACAGCGAACCTGTGATGCTGCGGTAAGTCCACCGTGGTATTTCTCGAGAACTTTAATCCCGGTTTTTTTTTTCAGAATCGGCTACCAAACTATTATGCCATAAGTTAGAATCGGTCTTGCAATCGGTCTTCAGCGGTTATTAACGTTTGTAGCGTTTGAGGGTATCTGCTAGTTCATTAGCTGCAGGGAGTCTGTTGAGGGTACAAACATTTCTTGTGTAGATCCTTAAATCGTTGTCCTTTATGCCCTTGCTAAAAAGACAGCTCAGATGAGATGGTTAGTGGGTTACATAAACCCAATGTTCGTTGTCTGTTCACCTCCCCTTCGCGAATTACTGATACCTAGATTATGAAATTACATACGTACATTTATAGATCTTGAGTCACTTTTTCGTAGTTCAATGACCCTTTCAAGAAATTATGTATGATATATTGTTTTGCAAAAATTTGTTCGGATATGATAGTTACGACATACTCCAGTTTAAGAACTTACTTACTTACTTAAGGTCCGGGGTGGACCTGGGCCTCAACCAACAAGCGTCTTCAGCCAGCTCGATCTTTAACCGGCTGCCTCTAGTTTCGCACGCCAAGTTGGTTAAAGTCCCTTGCACTTGCGTGCGCCACCTGAGTCGCAGTCTTCCTCCTCTGCGCCGTCCCTCTAGTGTGGATTCCCAGATTTTCCGGGCCAGAACATTGGTGTCCATCCGCCCTACATGACCCAGCCACCTCAGTCGTTGGACCTTCACTCTTCTGGCTAAGTCGATGTCGCTGCACAGCCCGTATAGTTCGTCGCTATATCTTCTTCTCCATTCACTGTCTATGCAGGCGGGACAGAAAATCCTCCGAAGAATTTTCCTCTCGAAACAGCCAAGATCAACCTTATCCGCTTTTGCCTTATAATGCATCTTATATGGGTCACTTTAGTCGTTCGAGAGAGGGCTTTGCTAGTCATTTACGTAAAATATTCCAATTTAGTCCGTCAAAATTTCTACGATCTCGTCCCTATGCTTCTCCGTTTTCCTTGAAAATTTGACATGTCCCCATGCAGTGCATTATGTCTTCTCTCTGGGGGAAATTGCAGACTGAGCGGAGTACCAGTAGATCATCCCCATGGAGAATTAAATTAAATTATATTTGAGCATTTCAGATCTCTTCCGCATTTCAGTCTCCTTTATTCCTATGTATAGGGAGGTAGAGACAAAAACTGTATTTTTATGCTTTGTCATGCATCATGCTTCTTCACATTCTTAGCGGCTCCTTTGCTATATGTAGTTCCCTCATTCACATCGTTGTTCGTTTCTATTCATCAATTGACACTAGCCCCCTATACAAATTGATAAGTTCTGTTAAAAATGATTTTTAAATTGCGTTCATTGGTTACCAACTCACCCCAGAATGAAAGAACGATAAGATTTGTTTTTAGAAGTCATTTAGGGCTTTCCAAGCATTTGTTAGGTTAATTTATTAAATGGGTAACGCAATAAATTACAACAAGTCATTTGCATAATCCATGATGCTATTAGTAAAATCATGTCGTGTTAATTTATTTACCTCGTGCCTTTTAAATAAATTAGTTTAGAATAAATATTTTGACACACCCTTGATTATTGTGATGTCGGTTTTGAAGTCGGTTTTCTATTAACGAATAAACTTGTATGCGCAAGTAAATAAACTCGAGCAAAGTCATAGTTCCATCTTCCAACTGGAGATGTTCGGCGGAAGTTTCAGAAAGCGTTACAGTTAGGCGTGGGCAACAGCACATAAATGTCTCATAATAAAGCTGGAAGTTAACACATAGAATAGGAAGTATAAAGTAGCAGTTCTTTGTGCTAAGATGGTTATTAAAGCGAACTAGGTAGGCAGGTAGAGGTGGCGGTACTTCAAACCATAAGCGCTGGAATGCGGCTTTTTGAAACCAAAACTCATTTGAGCTAGTTGTTTCCGGGTGTTTATATTGTAGGTTGATAGGTGGCGATAATTTAGAGAAAATAATTAGTCCAATCCTTTTCTTTAATATAAAGAGAAATACTTAAAAAACTTATGGCGAGGAAAAAACATAAAAGGGACACATGCGGTGGATGTGGAAAGTACGATGACGTGCTAAGACTGTAAAGTCAAGAGATAAAAATCATTGGTTTCGCAGATGATATTGACTTTTGGATGAGGTAAACAAATAAACAATGAAACCATATTAATAAATGTAGTTCAAAGTTCTTAAAGCTCAAACTAGTGAACTACAGGAGGACGAAAATTATAATAGTCTTACCTACTTACATTATTTATGGTGGTGCCCCAGTTCGGAGTAAACCAGAGCTTCGACGAACAAGCTTTTCCAGCCAGCACAACCCTTAGCCAGCTCTCTCTCTGTGCGTACGCCGAGTTGGTTGAGGTCACCCTCCAATTGCGCACGTCGTAGAAGATTAAGTCGTTCTCTTCTGCGTAGTCTCTTTGGGGTGAATCAAACATTTCTCGAGCTGGAGTATCTGTCCTGATCAAGTTGGTGCCCGCATTTTTCGAAAAAAAAAAAATTCTTCCAACTCACAAAGTTACAAGACTAAGAACCACGTCGCATATATTTTCCCCTCCACAGAAGTATTCGTACTTTTCATTTCCGTTTGTCAAAGTAAGCGAAGAAATGCTCGTTTACCTTTAGAATTTTGGATATTCGAATTAATCTTACTTGTATGATAAATAGATTTATATGCGGATGATTTCGCCATACTTTCTGTGGGTCATGCCTGAAGACTGTCTGTGCTAACGTGCAGGTACACCAGGAGTGGGCTTTCGGTCAACCCTTTGAAAGCTGAGGTTGTCCTTCTTGTAAAGAGATGAAGCCAAATATCTAGAAGTGATCCCGGATAAAAAACTTTTTCGGGCAAAGCATGTCAAGTCGAAGACATCCAAGGCGCTCTCAATTTTCTGGCAGCGTAAGGCTGCTTTTGGCAAGACATCGGGCTTATCACCGAAAAAGGTGCTTGGGATGTAAACGGCTATGATAAAACCGTTTCTAGCTTATACGTCTGTTGTTTGGTGGAAGGGGCATTAGCGTAAGTATGTGACTGCCTACTGCACTAAATTTCAAAGAACGCCTTGTCTCGGCTGCACGGGAGCTTTTCCGAGTACGTCTGGCTCTGCTCTGTTTGATCTACCTCCCCTTGATACTTTTATCATGGGCTGTACTATCAAAGTAATCTATCGTCTTAGACGGGGCAGCTTTTGGTCTGATCCGCACTGGAGTTTGGATGATCTTGCGCGACACTTATCCTACGACCCTTGTTCCATTAATATGCCGTCTGATGCAATGGCATCAGAACCTCGGTTGCTGTGCAAATTTAAAGTCGACTTTCCTTGCCATGAGGACTGGCTTCGGCCAGAGTCTGAGCCTGGACGAGGCTGTAGTCGAATCTTCATGGATGACTCTGGTTTTGACTGTCATGGCTGTCTTCGTGGAGGTCGATAACACCAGACTTCGCTACTTGTTAGGCAAGCATGGATCTGTTTTCCAAGCAGAGACCTTTGCTATTCTTGGCCACAGACTATATTGTTAAGAATAGATGGAAGGGTAAGAGCACCTGTGTCTGTAGCGATAGCCAGGCTGCGGTTAAGGTCTTGAAAAAAAATAAATAGCTGACGCGACAACTCGGAATGAGCCCAGGCCTAGCTTCTCGCAACCATTCATGTTTTGCGTGTTACATTTCTCGCACGAATGGAAGGGACCTACAATTTATTGCCGACTCCGAACGTCGAAGAAGCTCTTTCATGACAGATTATACTCCCGGAGGCTTGTCATTCGCCGACGAGAGGTGCTGTGGCGAAAAATGTTTGGCTGGGGCTTAAACCCACGCCGCTCGGTCAGCAGTATAACGCACTAATCACTGAGGCATGGTGACCACCGCGCTTAAGGCCTTGCTCAATCCTTTAACCAGTTCGAATGTAGTGCGAGAATGCAAGAACTCTCTCAGTGTGGGATTTTTGGAAATGAGGTCTCCAATGAGATTGCTAGAAAAGGCTCAGAGGATATTTTCTCAGGAACTGAACCTGCGTTGGATTTTCCCGCGTCCTCGGCCAGGGCCTCCATTGAGAATTGGGTTTCCCACAAACACAATTGTGTGTGACATGGCTCTCCAAGATGCAGGGAGGCTAAACGAATGCTCCCGAACGTCTGTAAGAAAGCAGCGGCATTCTTGGTGTCACTCAGCAGAAGAGACCCTAAACAACTTTTTGGCATTCTAACGGAACACTTCGCTTTTGCAAAGCATCTTAGTACGTTAAGCTTAAGTCACGCAACTGTCTGCGACGCCTGTGGATAGGGTGACGATACTTCGGATCATTTCCATTGCGATTGTACTGCCTTTGCTCAGATCAGGTGGCAGATTTTCGGTGCTGATGTGGTGAGTGATGATACTGTAAGCTCCTCATCATTGAGGTAGTACAATGGACCAGTTGCGTCTGAGTGCTCCAGAATAGCGTTTCCAAACCAAAAAAAAACTGCCGTTCAAATTCCAACACATTGAACATACATATGCCGTAGAATCCTATTACTCTGTGTAGAACCACTGTCTGCAGAATCTCAAAAACATTGGACCTAATTAGTTATAATCCGATTCGAAATGACAGAATAAACATATCTTGCCTCAGTGCTATGCCACTGTCAAATGCTATTAAAACATACAATATTTCCCTTTCACATAAGGAAGATGAATACAAAGGAAAAAAAAAACAAACATCGTTAACTCAAAATGTTCATAACTGGTGCATCCACATGATTCCAAAAATTCTCAATTCCGCTTTGCAGGTTACGTACAAGTAAGTTTTTTTCATAGTTTTGTTAATCGTGTGTGTTACGCCTCGTTTGGTCTGGAGCTTGTCGACCGAGTGACGATGTAATACGGTCCTCGAAGTGCTATTGTCCATGACATACGCCGAAGTGGTACAAAACCCAAACGTTGTGCGCGAAGTCAATGAAGACGAACCCCCAACTTCTCACAAGAGCAGCTTCGCAAAAGACAATGATGCTATCGCATGGACACCAAGTCCAAGTCCAAGGCAAGGCAACCGTACCATCACATTGCCTTTGCTGCAGCGACTTTACACAGATACATCACTTAAGTATAATGTCCAACAACATATCCCATAGGTCTATGCCACAGGTTGAATGAGGGAAGCAAGGCCGATCCAACATCACTTCACTACCGCTCTCCCGCTTTAGGTGGAGTGGAATGGATTTGTTTTGTTTCGTTTTTCACACGGAACGGATAGAAGGAGGCAAACAACAACTTGGCCAAAGAAGAAAAATTTGTTCATACCACTTTCATTCCATTCAGACGACTCGACTCGGTTCTGTTTGCGGCTGCCTCCCTGTTATGGCTGCAACTTCTGTGATCTGTTAACTGCTACCAAGACTGTGGCTGATGGAATTAAACCTACATCTTCCGACTGTCAGATTGAATTCAGACCTCACATCGATCGGACCGCAACGACTTATTTGTGAGTGTCTCTGCTTTGTGTTTATGCATATATCCGTATTTGTTTATTTGCCAAACGTGATGTGATACCTGTTCGGGAGGGTTCGTGTTGTGCCGCTGCTATTGATTTGCTCCAATAAGAAGTAAAATAATTAAAAAGTAAACAAATGGGCTTTC
The DNA here is from genome assembly GCA_917880715.2 of Matsumyia berberina. Lineage (NCBI taxonomy): Eukaryota > Metazoa > Arthropoda > Insecta > Diptera > Syrphidae > Matsumyia > Matsumyia berberina. Next base: position 97,145,039 of record OU862870.1, read on the forward strand.
TAAGTTCAATTTGTGGTGGTGTACATACAGTATCTGCAGATTAAGAAGGATACGACGAGTGCGTGCAGAAGTCAAAACGAATGAAATGATCAGAATGCTGACATAACCGCTTTTTCGATTGTTATCTTGCGTTTGCTTTTAGAAAATTACCGCATTTTTATAATTTTACTTACAATCCGTCGTAAACTGTGGACAGTGGAAGAATAAAATCTTGTTTTCCAATTAAATTGATGTGCACATAGTGAAATTGTGATTAATGATTTGAGTGCATTTAAAATTATAGAAAAAAGAAAGTTTGACACATTCTAAGGATAGTATCTCTGTGTGACTCTAGATGAGTAATAATTGGCGAAGGATACACTTCTCTCCCTGGGTAATTAATTGATAAATTGTATTCATAAATTAATTCAAAAATTGTGTCTGTGAAGATGTTCATCAGTTCATCATTTCTGATTCATGGTGGCCTGACGCGCAATGGACATTAACTCCTTTTTCGTTTGGTAGATTTTTCTTTGCATTTGCTGGACCCTTTTTGGGTGGGCGTTTGTTAGGTGCTTTATTAAACAAGATTGTGCAGAAAAAGAGGCTTCTGACGGGCAGTGATGGTTATTGTCACGTATGAGATAGGTAGTTTAAGCCGCTCCTTCTTCGCCATGTCACCGCTGAATGCGATTAGAATGGGTTTTTATTGAAAACATTATTTCGTCACTACTTCCTGGTTTTACTTGTGAGATCATTGACAGGAGACTGTTTAGGCGCTTTTTTTTTTGGTTGCGGTGTCTTTTTTACTCTATTGGATTTAAACCCAGATTAGTAACGTGTTTTTCAATAAGGACATAATAATTTTGTATTTAAATAAAACACAGAATAATTGAGATATCGGGTTGAAATTTGTTTCAAGTGTAGTACACATGTTAAATTTAAGTATGGAATTCGATCTCGTTCATATGACTACCGCGAGCACGTTTGCAGTGATCGATTCTTTGGAGCCAATTTTCAACCACTCTTCCACACATATCGGCCGAAACGTTGGTAATTTCGCGTTCGATATTGCTTCTGAGCTTCTTTAACGTTGTTGGCTTTTTGACATAAACCAACGACTTAACTCCATAAAAAGAAATGCAACGGCGTTAAATCGCATAAGCGAGGTGGCCATTCGACCGGACCATTTCTCGAGATTACACGATTAAAGAACTTCCCGATCAATTGTTTGCCCAACTGTGTGGCATGTGGCAACATCTTGTTAGAACCACATATCACTGATGTCAAATTCATCCAATTCTGGTCAAAAACATGGCACGATTCCAACATGGCACGATAGCAAAATCCATTGACCGTAACATTGCGATCATTTTCATCGACGAAAAAATACGGTCCAATCACACCTCCTGCCTGAAATCCACACCACACTGTCACTTTTTGTGGATACAATGGAGTCTCTTGAAGCACATGTGTATTTGTTGCTGTCCAATAGCGCATATTTTGCTTATTGAAAAAAATCATTAAGGCAAAAATGAGCTTTATCGCTGAAAATGATTTTTCGATGAAATTCAGGATTTTCTTCAAACTTTCGCAGAGCCCAATCGGAGAAATTTAGACGCCTCAAATGACCAAGAGGCTTCAGTTCTTGATTTAATTTGATCTAGTTAGGGTATAGGCCGAGATCTTTACGCAAAATTGGCCACAATATGAACTGAGAGATTCTCAATTCCTGTGAACGGCGTGGAATCGACTGATTTGGCTCATTTTGAACGGAACCACTTACGGCTGCGATATTTCCGGTAATTCGACCGGTGCGTTGTCTCCCTGGCACAGGAATTGCACAGAATTCATTCACTATAGCACGCACAGCCTGTGTGGTGGGACGATTATTAAGAACGAAAATTGGATTACGCGCTCTTAAAGTTGCGACCAGCAATTAAGAATTTCGATAAATGTAAACCTTGATTGACGTTATTACATTGACAGATCATATCAAGTTTAAGGGTGCGTTTGTATTGAAACAGAAAATTGTTATGTCCCTATTGAAAAACCCGTTATGTACATCGTGACGTTAGAGTCAAGGAAATTGTCAGACTTTGTTGCGATAGCTGTAAAAGAATAGCTTAGGTTCTACTTATGAAAACCAGCCTACTTGGTAGATTAGTAGATTTCTTAAACACATTTTTTTCCCACGGATTATAAGCTTGTAATAGACCGTTGGGTTCTTAGTTTGCTGTGATGTGATGTTTTATGAAAAACTGGTTAAAGGCTTGGGATTTCTTAACAGTGTAGGCCTACTTTTTCCTCCGTGATTGGGCGTGCTGGGACAACCTGACCGTCAGGTGTAAATTCGAGGTGGAATCGCGTGTTTATTGGTGTATATGTGCAGGCCCTTAAAGATTCTATTATGTATTATACAAAAATACATATGTATTTAATTAAAAAATTTACATAGATGTTCTCAAGATCCATCTTTGAAATTATTTCTTTACTCAACCGCAAAGCAGTTGTTATTCAATTGGTGGGTTTAGTTGATCTTCGCAGAACCCCAGTTATATGTCGTTTTACTTACTTACCTTGGAGGCGCTATTGTTCAGGGTAAACCTGGCCCACGACCAACAAGCCGTTTTAGTAGGTATTTAACTAACTGCCTCCAGATGGGCAAACCAACACCAAGTCGGTCGAAGTCCCCGGCAACTAGTGCGCGCCACCTCAGGTGAAGCCTTCTTCTACTGCGTTGTTGCTCCAGGTTAGATTTGAAGATTCTGTATGCTGAAGCCTTGGTGTCCATTCGTTCTACATGTCCTAGCCATCTTAAACGTCCAATGCGCAGTTTTCTGATCAGATCGATGTTGCTCTACAGCTCGTACAGTTCGTGGTTGAATCTCCCCTCCAAAGTCCGTTAACGCAAACGGGGCCGAATATCTTTGCAGAACTTTTCGCGCAAAACGACCAAAGATATTTTCATCCGCTTTCAATAGAGTCCATGTTTCAGTGTCTGGGATAATAAAGGTTTTATATAAAGTCTTTTTAGCTGTTTAGGAAAAGGCCTTACTACTAATTGCTTTCTCAGCCCCAAGAAATCAATATCGTTGCCATATGCTATTAGTTGAACAGACTTATTAATTATTTTGGTGTTGGCTTGAGAGTTTTGCACTTCGTTGAGTCAGTTCGCTCTCTCTTACAGTTTTCAGTGACAATTGAGTATCTCGTAAGACCATCATGGTATTTGGTAGAAGCTTCCTAGAGCATCGTAATATGGTCTTTCTGTCCTATATCATGGTACCAATCTTTTTTTTTCTTTCCTCCGTATAATGCCGTTCTCTTATTATTTGGCTTGCAAACCCGTAGATTCATAGGTATCAAGGTAAAGATTCGGGTAACAATTAAGTACCTCAAGTCCTTTGGTCGCCGTGGCTCAGTGGTTAGTGCGTTGAACTGCTGTGTGAGCGGCGTAGGTTCAAGCCCTAGTCATGTCCACCGAACAAGCCTCCGGGAATATAATTTGTCACGCAAGAGCTTCTCAAGCAGACATTCTGGCAAGGAGTACTTGTATCGTTGCAAGGGTCTGTTCATGAGTCATCTGGTGTCCTAAAATTGCATTAGGTTTTGACAAATATTTCTTGCAATCTGGCAGCTGTTTAGTGGCTTCTATAACCAGAACTTTGCAGAACTTTTTCCATTGAATTCAAAGGATGTAATAAATAAATTGAACTATCTACGTCAATTTCCTACCACTTTGTCTTTGTCAGTTAGTTCGGCTCATAATTTTATCACAGGTAAGTGAATAATTATACTTTGGTTTCGTGGGTTGAACAGTACTGATTGCGTGCCTAAGTACATATTACTGTTTGACTATCGTTGACCACTTCGCTAAAGCGGGAGATGATGAAAAACTCGAAGATGGTGTTTCCAGGAAGTATATAAAAAATGACTTACAGCATTGTCATAAGTAAACGTATAAGAACTTGTTTATCAGCAAAACAAACTTTATAAGCATCGCTGATTTAATGGAAAAAAATTATAAACCTTAACAACGAACTCAAGCAATTAATTAATCCCAGTGCTGAGATGACTTTACCTATTTGCGTGACCGTGCAATAACACCAAGTATCGATGGCGTTTTTGGTGTTATCACGTTTTGTCTCCTCTTTTTCTCGTCTATTAATCTTAGGTATAAACTTTGTCAACAGTGTGTCACAAATTGGTTTGTGTTGAATTTATTCTCTTGAATGTTATAAATATAAATATTTGGTGCTTCAGCTGATAGATGACCAACCCTTAGTTTCTTGAACTCTTTTCTTTGGTGCGCGTTATATTTCTCACCCTGTTTCAAAGGATCATAGTTTTTACATATATCCGGACTCCGATTGGAAATTGTTGTTGTTGTTACTTTGAAATATTTACGGCCAAATTGGATGTGAGGTTTTTTAAATGTCCTTACGAAATCAAATTTAAGTAATAAAATGTAGAAGCATAACCGACCAGCTATTCACTCTCAGATTGGTATTTGAGAAGGCCTGGGAGTATGCCAAACCTGTCTACAGTTGGTTTTTGGATTTGGAGAAAGCATATGATAAGGTATCTCGAGGTAAACTCTGGAATATATTGCAGGAGTTTGGGATTGACTGTTCTCTTCTTAGGCCCATTTAATCTCTATAGACTAACTGTAAGAGCTGTGTTCGGGTGAACGGCGGCGTTAAATCGACACTTTTTGCCGTAGGCTTCATCAGGGGTGCGTTCTTTCATCTCTTCCTTTCATAGTTTATATGGATAGGATGTTACAGCGCAGCCTTGGCGAGGAACGTTCAAATTGGGAGACTTGAGGATAAGCCATCTGCTTTTCGCTGCAAGTCCACCCACTAGAATAAATCGGCATAGACTGTCAAGGTTAGACGGACGAAATAGTCATCACAGCTAGAGGAAAATTCGAAGTTGCCCTCAGTAGCATAATACAAAGAGGGCTATGAGTCACTAAAGAATTGTGTATGTATATCAGTGGGACTCAAAATTAATCTCACAAAAACCACGATAGTAGCATTCACTAAGAGGAGGCAACTCAGACACATGCAACCGATCAAAATTAGGTGGAACCACAATTTACCTTCAACAACAGGTCAAACATATAGGCATAACACTAGATACGTATTTTAAACTTCTATGGAAGGCCCACAGGGAGTCGGTAGTGAGCAAAGCTACTCGAGCACTCATTATATGCAGCCGTGTTGAGGATTGCCAACCTGTGTTACCCTATGTGACAAGACACACATCACATCATTCTTTATTTATGGCAGAGTATCTGGAGCACTACTAGGGAAATATCAACCTAACTACATAAATGACAACTTAAACACCACAAAGCAAAACCCAATAAGCTTCTGCAAAGAGATAAGTAATGTATGGCAATGCTGGTTGTATTTACTGGCCATAGCATAACCACAAAGCTACTTTCTACTGCGTGGTTCTATATACCTGATGATAGTCACCTGGTTGTCCTTATAAACAGATCCAACAGTGAATCATCGGATAGCTCCTGGATATAATAGAACAAAAATCTACGCAGAGATATTTTTCTAATATTGCAGAGGTTTGAGCAATGACAAAGAAAGTGGGTTGTGTCCTCATGTAAGCACTAGTGTTGTCAGGGAGTCTTATTGTTGTCAGGGACTCTATTTGAGTCCTAGCTCCTCAGAAAAGACACCTGCACCTGTGACTATGTCCATCTCGGAGCCATCCGTGTAGATCAAGTTAATTTCATTAAAATTTAATTGTTTTTCCACTGTTCTCTGCTTGGAAAGATGCAGGTGAAGGGTTTGACGAAGTCCAGATACGGTATCTACTGTGTAGTCAAAGTCAACATTTATGCCCGAATATTTGTCCAATATCTGGGCGTGTTCATATGAGCTCGCTCACCAGAATTTAGACTGACCTAAATAATATCAGAGCGCTATTTGCTATTTGATTCTTGCATGGAGAGATAGAGAGGTAGTAAAATGAGAATTGTCTCCAACCCTGCCGTCGAGGTTTATCTTAGTACACTGGTTGTTCCGATGCAAGTTAGTCTTTGTACCTTGGTCACATGTATGTAGAAGATCAGGTGACGACCCGAAGCGCTGGCAAGAAAGGAATATGTCCGTTTTTTTAATATTCTTTTAATCACATCTATTTAACTAACCACGCAATAGGAAAAATGAACCAAGGTTAACACAGTGGGTCCATTATTTTTCTGTAAAGAAGGAGTGCCCACTGCACCTTCAGGGGTGGCCATTTTTCTGTTCCATTCTTAGTCTTTCTTACTCTACAAGCCATCTGGTGCATTGGAAGAACGTATATTTAACGTTGTCTAGAGTAAGGTCGCAATACACTTTTTTGCCTATTCTGGGTAGATTGTCGTTAAAGAATCTTTGTCCAACAAAAAATTGTGCGAGGCAGAAATTCACTTTTCCATATGTTTGCACCGTCCACTTCGCTATGTTTTGATCAGATTTGCAGTCCATCTTTCTCAGCGTTGCACGGTGATCTTCTCGGCTACCCCGCTACCATTTACTTCCTATAATCTGCTTTGAAGCTGTTGTAGATGTATGAACTTCCTCACTGCAGCTAAGAGATCAATTGGGACTACTTCCGCAACGACGAAAACGGCTGGTTTTGATACTATTCGGTTCTGATACCTTTTTGGCAGCGGAAGGTATCCGTCATTTGTTTTCTATATTTTTCAGGGCTCTCATCACGTAACTTTTGAGACGATTGTCGTCTAAACGATACTTCGATACGCTATCGTCAATAGTTTGCATCATGTACACCCACCTCTATTGTGTCGTCTATCGTTTATTTTTTCTGAAGTTTGAGAGCTATCAGTAAATCTCAAACTTCAGAAAAATTGGTATTTGTGATGTGGAAAATGACATTTGTGCTATTATTCTCGGTTTTTGTTTTTGTTATTTGTGCCGTGTTTAGGGAATTGAAAAAAATGTTAAGCGCATATTTCCTTGGACAATTCTCATTGCGAAAAAAAACATTGTTGCGAGAAAAATATCGCAGCTTTTTGTGCAATTTTTGTTAGATAGGATTCCATGGAAAACAAATTTCGCAGCGAAAAATTTAAATTTTTTTCTTGACGTTAGAGAAGCTAACTCTTCTGCTTTCGAAAATTTATTTGTTTGTACTTTTCCTAAATTAAATTAATTCTCTGAAGCAAAAACTCATTTGAAATAAATAGAAATCGGACAACAAATGTCAAAATATTGCAACGAGACATATTCCGTTGGGAGAATGGTCGATTCTCTCTACTCTCATGCAAATGGACTCAGATGCAAATATAAATTTTAATCAATTTCATGGAGGAGCACGCAGACATGGCACGGAATTATATTCCCAAAACAATTTACGGTATACATGTTTTCACTTGTTAAAATTGATTTCTTTGATTTAAACACAAATCTTATAATTTTTCTTGCCTCTTTGATTCACAAACGATACCGAAACGATACCGATTTTGCTATCGTCTAAAAACAATCGTCGAGACAATAGTAACTGACAGTTTTCGCGTTATCTGAAGCAAGCGTTCAATCGTCAAAACGATATCGCCCAGACGCTTGTACTTTTTACATGTTACGTGATGCCAAACTATCGTCGAAACAATATCGTCAGACGACTATCGTCTTACGTGATGAGAGCCCTGGCATCGGAATAGATTTCACAGCCATACAAAAGGCCTTCTCAATGCTGTGTTGATCGTTATAATCCTTTTCGAGGTAAATTTGATCTCCCAAGTAAATACTTAACTATATCTTCAGGTTTATCTGTTCTTCAAAGTCTAGGACTATTGCCTTTTGCTTGTTGCTGGGCCAAGTCTTGAATCCAGAAATGAGCTCATCTCATTACTTGGTTAAGTTGTCTTTAGCTTTCTTCGGTGTCTTGTGTGGTGAACACTGCAGCGATATCAACTGAATAACCAACCGGATACGTATTTTTGGGCATCTTCATACGTATCATCATAACATCATAGGAAATATTCCACATGTCCGGTCCTAAGATTGAACCCTGCGCAGGACTCGCGAGATCTTTCTATGGCATCCAGATAAGCTCTATGTCTCTGAGCTATGCTTTCATCATTCGTAGGAAATATTGTGGTATGACGAAAATGTTTTCTCCACTTACGGCATCCCTTACGTCTAGAGTTTAGGGCCACATCTCCTTATGGACTGTAAAGCATTGATCCACAAAAGAAGAGCACGCCTGGGAGCGTACTCTTTCTCTGAAACGGATCTCCCATCGTTGGACCCAATCCAGATACTCCCATATCTCGGAGTGATTGGATTTGAGGAGTTCTTTAGGTCGAGATTTATCGGTCAATATGAGTATGGGCGAGCATAATAGATTTATACAGGTCGCAGTGCATACACACACCCCAAATTTTAACATCTAATATCTACGTCTAGAGTTGCGATCATAATATTCTTATTGATTTTTTCTTAATCCGTGTTGCTAAGCGGATAGTTCATTTACTCTCTAAGCTGCTGAAATTCATGGATTGATCATCCTCTTTAAGAGTTTTTTTTCCTCTGTGTCGGTATATACGTGTACACACACCGATCAACCCACAAGCCTAAGGTTGAATTAGTTCAATTACTTGTATGTGATGGCTGCGACTTAGCACTGCGATCGTGATACAGTTTGGCCCTAGCACTTCGCAAAAGACTCCAGTCCCAGTATCAATGAACATTTTATATCTATCAGTAAGTTATATAAGCTCTTCATTGTTTATGGCGATATGGGTGGTCTATGGAAGGTATGGTATGGTATCTCCTTTTAAATGTTAGTACAGGTGTTAGTAGTCGCCGTGGCTCAGTGGTTAGTGCGTTTGACCGCTACTCAAGAATGCGTGGCTTTAAGCCCCAGCCGTGTCTATTGAAAATTTTTCGTGGCACCACCTTTTGGGAAATGACAAACCTCCGAGAGTATAATTTGTCATGAAAAAGCTTCTCAATTCACCGTTCGGAGTCGAAAATAAATTATAGCTCACTTCCATCCGTGCGAAAAATGTAACACGCACAACATGAATGGTTCAGAGAAGCTAGGTCCTGGCCGAGCTGTCGCGCCAGATATTTATTTATTTTTTACCCATGTTAGTGCTAGTCTTTATGGATGAGTAGCCATGTGTCGACCGAAAGTTCTTGAAACAAACAAATTGTTTTGCAGAAACATATTGTACATAGACTTCATAATCATACCATGTTTGATACTTTTTGTCCCATCTGTAGTAACAACTGAGGCCTCAACTGGTCTCCAGTGTGTAATTCGTTGTCCCAGTAAATACCTTGTTTGAAATTTGATTTCATGTCAAGATAATGTGTCGGAACCCAAAGGTATTCTTCTTCAGAGTCGTGTTTAATTTGACTAACTAAAGTAATCGTGCAAACCACATGAATAGCACAAACATACATATAGCACCATGTAACCGATTGTGGGTCCTTTTTGGTTCAATTCACAAACTTAACCAACGAGGTGTTTGTTTTTGTGAGCTTGTGAACTTGGTAGATTCTCGGTCTACTTACCATTTCCCATTTGATTAGAATAGTAAGGGCTTAGTGCTTGTTAATTGCAACTGTTTGCAATGGAAATGGCTGTTTGCAAAGGAAATGGCAAAGTTCAAATTATCATGAGATCAGGCAAGCAGGCAAAGTGGCTTAACAACGCCTTGGCGTTGGCAGTGCTATAGGTCATACCTTTACATACTTCGTGGGGATCCCACCTTCGAGTTCTTATTCATCTCCCACTCTAGCGGATGGGAGTCAACGAGAAAAAAGAAAAGAAAATACATGAATAAGTCAGTTCACAGTATGCTGTGATGTTCACTGATAAAATTCGTGCCGGTGCAATTATTCTGTTTTGTTCGTCGGAATGTATTTATACATCTTCCTCTACTGCAGTTAACAACCGCGAAGGGAGCTAATATCAAATTGCCCGAGAGCGGCCGGCCGGCACAGCGAACATGAAGTGCCATGTAGGTAAGATCTGCACCCTTTCCGTGAGATACTGGTGATCTTCGTCTGTGTTCTGAGGCGAATTGGCCATATGTTGCGTCGTTCTCTTGGCCCAAACCTTGATTGTTATTTTTATTCGCATAAAAATTAAATGTCGGAGTCAGCGTGCTATATGGATGGAGTTAGAATGGTCTGGTTTGGATCATGAGAACAGAGCATCGTGCGTTTTTGTTTTGCTTTGTGGCATTCCTCCACCTCTTTCATAATTTGTTCAACTGGCTTGTGGGCATGTATCACACAAGGAGTTCATTTGGGGCTATTAATCATCACATACGTATCTGTTGTACGAACAACCAGCGCCCATTACTTCGGGAATCGTCGTTCTAAAGTATATGTACGTCGCGAGTCTGGGCCTTGGAATGAACTAATAAATATGTTCCATAGAAATAATTTTGATTAAAGGATGATAAAGGTTTTGTGGAATGGAAGTCGAGCTCTGTGCAGGGTTGGCTCTGCTTAAATTATCGGCACGATTAGATAATGGCATGGTGCTTTGCGATAGAGTAGTGCAATGCCAAGAGTTGGTTGGAACTGACACAGTGGGATCATTGACATTATTACATTATCTTTTGGCTTGAGATATGTAAGAAGCACAGATTGCGACTTTACGTGCCCGCACGATTCATTTTTTGAGCGGAAAATGTTCCACAGAGATTAAAAATGGTCTCCAAATAGTAGCACACACATATGTACATGGTATATTGTAACTATGAAAATCAGAAACTGTCTTCGCGCAATACAAGATCGAGAAAACACGATGGACAGGACCAGGAATTAAAACAAATTTAATTGCTATATTTATTACAGCTATCATAAGAGAATGCACATGTTAAGTTGTGGTTTTGCTTGGAAAATCAGCTGTTGTAAAGAATAATTGACTTCGATAAGCGACCATTAGGCTGTGATTCGCTAGATTCTAAAACATTAATCCACTGAAGCAAGGGGACCAAATGAAAAACTCTTCGCTATGCCATCGCCAGTGACAAATGCGAAAAATAAATCGATTTAATGACACTTTCAGCGTACCTTTCAGAAAAACGAGAAAAATTGAATTAAGGCTCAATTACACAATCGCAGCTCAAGTGATAAGATAATCTCCTTTAAGTCTCCCTGAAAAAGTCTTTGCTAAGGTGTTGAAAGCGCTTTCCAGTGCGGCTTTCGTCCAGGTAGAAGCACAACCGACCAGCTATTCACTCTCAGAATGGTACTTGAGAAGGCCTGGGAGTATGCCAAACCTTTCTACAGTTGTTTTGTGGATTTGGAGAAAGCATATGATCGGGTCACTCGAGGTAAACTCTGGAGTGTATTGCAGGAGTACGGGATTGACGGTTCTCTTCTGAGGGCCATTCAATCTCTGTACACTAACCATAAGAGCTGTGTTCGGGTGAACGGCGTTAAGTCGACACCTTTCACTGTGGGCGTTGGACTTTGCCAAGGGGTGCGTTCTGTCACCTTTTCTTTTCATAGTGTATATGGATTGGATGTTACAGCACAGCCTTGGTGAGGAACGGTTCTAATTGGGAGACTAAAGGATAAGTTATCTGCTTTTTGCTGATGACTTGGTCATCCTTACGTCCACCCAGACCGAACTTCAGCGCGCTCTAGATAGGTTCGTCGCCGTCTGTGTTGAAGCTGGGATGAAGGCAAACGTGAACAAATCAGAGGTAATGGTAATTTCCAGAACACCTATTCAATGCACTCTGCATGTTAGTGGAGTTCCATTGAAACAGGTGGAGAAGTTTAAGTATATCTCGGGGCCCTATTCACGAGTGATGGTAGGAGCAATACTGAGTTATCCTGCAGGATTGGTCAGGCTGGAGCAATTTTGAGATAGCTTGGTCAATCTGTTATCAGAAGTGCTGAACTTGGCCACGGAGCTAAGCTATCGGCTTTCAATTCAGTGTTTGTGTTTGTTCCGACCCTCACCTATGGTCATGAGGTTTGGGTAATGACCGAAAGAATAAGATCGCGGATACAAGCTGCCGAAACGAGATTTCTTCGTTGTATTGCTGGGGTTACTTGTCGAGATCGACTTAGGAACACCAGAATACGCGACACACTCAATGTCGAGTAGCTACTTCTTCGAACGGAGAGGTCCATACATCAACAGTTTGAACACGTTAAACACATGCGCCCAACTCGGCTTCCAAGACATGCCATGGAATCCGTGCCATCGGGTAGGCGTCCCCTGGGTAGGCCCAGAATGAGATGGTTGGACCAAGTCCCAAATCTTACCTCTACCCGTATGGAGATAGTCCCTGATGTTTTAGAGTCAATGGCGGACGATCGGGAGATGTGGAGAGTCCACTGTATCATGATGGATAAGCGGGTCATTTGAAAATGTATGTATGTATGTACTAGCTGATAACCTCAACTACGTCTGCATGAAAACACGTCGCATTATACCCTATATCCTTCTCCGGGTTTCAAGCCATTGATGAGTAAGTATAGACCTGACCAGGCTGTCAGGTGAATTGACTCTGGGCGCGCTATGGGAGAAACATTGACTCTTCAGATCCACATTGTCCGCGTTTAAATTATTTCCCTGTAGCTTATTGATGTTCATGTCGTTTCAAAACTTAACCGAAAATTGCAGACGTTTGAACTCAAAGCGGTAGTCTGATGGGTTTAGAGGAATGCGGGGGATGAAGACAGTTTTTCCCTGATTGACATTTGTGAAAATCCTGGATTCGATTGCGTGCTGGTACAAAGTCTTCACCTGCACAGTTTCGGAGGGTTTAGATTCGGCAACAACTTTAAGGTTGAGGATGTGAGGTGGGTTGCCTGTTGGATAGAAAGCGTTCAATAACTCTACAGCATCCTCGAGTTTAACTTCCGAGTTTCAGCAATTACTGTTCGCCAGAACTGATATTCTAAGGAAATCGCTCCTAAGGAAAGTGCCCCTAGAAAGTAGGCGTGGCTATACATATTGTTAGGATTATTTGTAGAGTAAATGAATACCTACACGTTTGCTTAAGTAAGTTTTTTCGAGTACCTTTTAATATTAGTCAAAAAAATGCGTTTTTCTAAAAGTGGGAGGATTTTGAAAATGTTTAGCCTATGTTCATTCCCTAGGTTTCAGTTATCTCCGTACCATATTTCATCGAAATCGGTTCAGCGGTTTAGCCGTGAAAACGTAGCAGACAAAGACACTATCGCATTTATAATATTAGTATGAATGTATGGTGCGTAATCTGCATTATACATGTATAAAACGATACTAATCGTAGCGTTTCAAGAAAGTTGCTGCGGACTGCACGCTTCGAATGTCGATGTTTGCTTCCACTTTTGTGAAACTTTCAGTGTAAAGAACAATTGTGTATGCTGCCCCCTTTTCAGATGACCTAGAAAGTAGACAAATTCTATGCATAAACTACTTGTTGACTTTATCTTTTTTGTAGAAGAACCACATGCCATTTATGATTTAAAACCAACTCTTCAAATGATTGGGAATAACGATAGAAAGGCGATGAAACCATCTGCAACTAAAAAATCCCTGGTGTTAAAAGGCAAATGTGTAAATCAAATGTGAAACTCTCCTCGCTGGGCCTCCAACAAAAAAAGAGAGCCAAAAGCTAAAGCTAAAATCGTCCTAAGGGTTACAAAACTCGACAAAAAAGAACAACTTTCCTTTCAACATAATACACAGCCACGAAAAATGTTCTTTATTTATTTTATTGAATTCAATTTTTTTGCATAGCGAAAACAATACTTGCCGCCTAAGGACACTAAACAGTTCGGATCGTGTACGCCTTTTACTAAATTTAATGCACACTACCATTGAATTGTAAGTGGGTGTTGGAAAATGATTATAGAAACATCAAAACAACAGGCAAACAAAATACATACAACACTTCAAGAATGCTTTTCGCAAAGGGAAGGTATGCAACTGAGCATAAGCAACAACAACGAAGCAACGTTCTTATGGATGAGCCATCTTGGCCGGTATCCCGATTGATTGATTTAATGGTACGTTCCCCTGAAAAATTCATAAATAGTTTATACGTGGTTGATTGGTAACTCTTGAAATGCCCAATGCTCATGTTTAACCATCGGCCACAACAGCGTGCGGAACAAAGCACCGCAGCAAAATTACATGATTATCCATGGTTCTTTAGGTCTCCGGGCCATCCAAATAATTTTCAACGAAAAATTCCTCTTCGACGGTGAATAATTTCAATCAATTGATCGCAAATTTGCCTTCGAAAGGAATTTATGCTCGAAAAAGAAAGAACATAGGATGTATGTACGCAGCCATGTAACAAATTGACTAGCTGAAAATCACTTAATTCCCATAGAATGCTCTGGGAACGGCCTGGGCTCCGAGTTCGCTCACGGCGTGTACCCTTAAAAGCGGATCACTTTTGTGGATTAAGATAAATATTGTGGCATTTGGTGAACATGTAATAACGGACACTTTCGGGCGCTACTAACAATTCAAGTTCAATCAAATGGCGGTGTTGCTATGGGAGAATGGCAATGGCACTGTATGTTAATCCTATATTGCCACCGAATAAGTTAAATGGAAAAGCAACGAATTAAAAAACGGTGGCCGTCACGTCTACAAGTCAATGTCAAACCACGAATTTTATATATCAATCATTTGTTACTTCCAGACATCGTTGTCGTTTATTCGAACAGCAGCAAAGAATCTTCTTCATTTCAACAAAGAAGGCACAAAGGGAAACGATGCATCGATTGGCAATCAGTTGAGAGTTGTGGAACGCAGCGATTCTCTAGAATGAAAGTCACCGGTAGCTGGTTGGTGGTAACACAGTGAATGTCTAGGAGCCTTGGCGGATTTGTAAAGGAAGCGAAATATCTACACCACAGGTTTGTAATGAAATATTTACGATTGTCGTGTTGATGCCGGGTGGTTGGCAAATGACATCTAATAGTGAAATTGTTTCAATGTCGAACGAATAATTTAATAGTCTTCCCTTCAAGTTGCTGTTACGAGTAATTGTACAAAGCGAACTAGATGTACGGGGCAATTAGTTTGAAATCTCTTGCGCTTGATTTTTCTATTGTTTGATTATTTTCCCTTCACACATGCTGTTACGGAGTATTTTACTTGGTTTTGATACGAGATCAAGTACCATTTGATACAACCTAATCCTTTACCTCGGCGTTGTCTTAGACAGACGCTTAAATTGGAATGCACATATCAAGTTCGCGGTTGATCATGCCACTAGAGCCCTGTGGGCTACCCGCCGTCTCTACGGCAGAACTTTGGGTCTTAGTCCCAAAATGATACATTTATTGTACATTTCGATAGCTAGACCCATAATATCAAACGCGGTCAAAAGTACTTGAACGAACGAAATGGCAATTAAGCTTGAGAAGCTACAAAGCATTGCCTGTCTCGGTATTATAGGTGCTATTCGCACCTGCCCTACTTCAGCCATCTATTGTGCTCGCCCGTACTCATATTGGCCATTAGTCTCGACCTAAAGCACCTCCTCCAATCCAACCAGTCTGAGAAATTGGAGTATCTGCATAGGGTCCAACGATGGGAAATCCTTTTCAGAGAAAGTGTACGCTCCCAGGTGTGCTTTTCTTTTGTGGATCAGTGCTCCACAGTACATGAGGAGGTGTGACGGGGTCTCCTCGGCATCGCTGCAGAATCTGCAGTTTCCGTTCGCTTCTATTCCCATTTTTCTGAGACGCTCCCTGAGTCTGCAATGGCCGATTAGGAAGCCCATTAGTATGCGAAGTTGGTTCTTGTTGTGCCTAGGCAAGCCTTGCTCCTCCTTCGGTCGTAGTTCCCGAAAAGTTCCTTTACCTGCCCTAGTCCTGGGAGTGTTTCCCATAGCCTCCTTCTTTTGTACTCTTCCTCTCTTCTCAATTCCTCTTGGATTCGATGCGGTCCCAATCGACAGAATGGCTCGGGTTCAACGAATGGTGTTTCTGAGCCTTTTCTTGCCAGTTCATCGGCTGCCTCGTTTCCCTCTATTCCTACATGACCTGGCACCCAGTAGAGAGTGACTTTATTGTTCCGGCCAAGTCTGTTAATTTTTTCCAGACACTCGTAGACCAGTTTGGATCTGAATTCGTAGGAACTCAGTGCCTTGATGGCAGCCTGGCTGTCTGATAGTATCGCGATATTTTGCTCGTGATACATTCTATCGAGGTTGATCGCACCTTTGCTTGAAAAATACTGGGCCATGGGCTCTGAGAACTTTGTTCGGTGTCCGTGTGTATTTTGGAACCGTCGGTGTACCATTTGTTCCGTTCCGTTCTCTTTTACAGTATTTCTTGATTGTATCGTTTCTAGACCAATCTAATAGTGGGATTATTTTGGAGAGGGAGTCTCGCTCTTTGCTTGCGATGCTTTTACTCCTTCTTTTAGATTTCTTAGGATTGTTTCCTTTCCGACCCTTTCCATCACAATGTGAAGGGGGTAAGCCTCAGAATCACCTCTATTGTAGCAGTGGGGCTTCTCATTGCTCCTGTGATGCAGATGCATGCCAGTCTCTGCAGTTTTTCCAAATCTCTCTTTGCTGTGATTAGCTTAGTTTGTCCTGTCCAGGCTACTGCCCCGTAGGTTATGACGGGACTGACCATCATGATGTACATCCACCATAGCATTGCTGGTTTACATCCCTAGGATTTCCCCGAGATACGCCCACATACTTCAGCCATAGAGGCTGTCATCGTGCTCACACCCCTACATATCTTCACTAGGAAGACCGCTGCCCATTGTGCTATAAAGCTGCAGCTAGAACACAGGTACAAATCAGGTAATCTTGTGGGCCATCTGAATTCCAAGTAGTCAAGTACGGACATGTTCTGCATTATCCCTGATGTTATGGGCAGGGAGTACAATTTCGAAAGGCTATTTGACGTCGACCGGTCCTATGGAAAACCCGTATCAGACCCAGGATGTTTGGTATAGTTTACCGACGGATCAAAAATGGCTTCCGGAGTGAGTGCTGGCGTCTTTAAACCCAACAGTTAAGTCTCGGTAATAATGTGGATGTGCCCCAGCGTGTTCCAGGCTCAAATCCATGCTATTGAGAAATGCGCCAGGATAAACCTCGATAAAGGTATTAGGGGCTCAAAAATACATATCTATTCACACAGTCAGGCAGCGCTTAAAATAAATTCGTGGAATCTATGTCAGTCAAGTCCAAGTCCTGCTACGAGACGCTACAATCACTTGCCAGACACAACAAGGTCAAATTTAGTTGGGTGCCCGGCCACCAGGGCATTGTAGGCAATGAAACTGCGGATTAACTGGCTGAAATCGGTTCGTCTTCCGGGCTCTTAGTACCGGAACCCTTCTGTGGCGTTAATTCGGCTACTGCCATAGCTTTGTTAAACCACTGGGAACACCAACTTAACCTAGCCCATTGAGAAAATGTCACCAGGCTTACGCAATCCAAGAGACTTATAAAGCCCTTTTCTTACAAGGAATTTTTAAACCTTGACAGGAACAACATGAGGAAGCTAGTGGGCTTCCTTATCGGCTATTTTGATTAGGTTAGGTTATGAAGGGTGTGTGATAGATAGGTCTCATCACCTTCACTCGGAGACCTGGAGGTCCATTTTGAATACCCTTTCGTTGTTGTAGGAATAGCAGTATGGTTCCCGAGACAGCCTAAGGACCTATCCTATTATTGGCTGTTTTGTGAACCAGTTCGTACTCTTTAAGACTCTGAGTAGGTTCGTTAACTGTAAGTCTGTTAACTCTGCTATGCTAGCTAAGAATCTTGATCCTTATCCGCGTAGTCGTCGTTCTTGCAGGGCGTGGCAGTGGCATAGCAGATGTTGGATTGATTCTACCTCTTCTTCATCTCCGCAGCTTCTGCATAGCTCGTTGGACTCGATTCTCCACTTGCGGAGCATGACTCCGATGGCGCAGTGTCCTATGATGACTTCCCTGAGCATGTGGATAGAGGATCTGTCCAGTGCCAGAAGGCATCTTGTTTTAGTTTCATTTAGTTTCGGCCATAGCGTCCGAGAGGTGGCGCAATCCTCTCTTGCTAACCGGAGAAAGTTAGTTTCTTTCTTTATTATGTGTCGACTTCGCTATATTCATGGCCGACCTCAATCTTGCCAATTTATAGGCCTTTTCGTTCTCTTCTTATGTCCAGGAACCCAGCAGACTTTGACAGTAGGGTGCCTTATGGTGATCAGCGTGTCGCGACATTTCTTGACTTCCTTTGATTTGATTGTATTGGATTTTATCGATTTTAAAGCTGCCTGACTGTCAACGACGATAGTAATATCCGATGGAGGAAGGTGACAATCTCCTATGCAGCCTGTAGTTTTTTTTATTGCCAGGATCTCGGCTTGGAAGACGCTACAGGTTTTCGGCAATCTAAAAGATTCCTGTTTTTGTAGAGTTTTCGAGTAAAATCCGGCTCCGGTTCCTGTTTCCATTTTTGAGCCGCCAGTGTAAATCGCGATTTCGTGGTCTTTGATTACAGTGTTTGACTCCCAGTGACCTAAGATCTCAACAAACTAGGTCGCAGTGTCAGCCATAATTCAGGTTCTTTAAAAAAAACCTAATCCTTTTTAATATATATACGTACATTGTACATAAGTATATTCTACAGAAGGCGTGTCCCTAGTTCAGACTAATTTGATTGTTTGCCAATCATGTACATAAGTGTTAAAATTCAATGGAATTTCAATAATATTCGAAAACAATGCGAACGGAATCGCTCGGCCTTATTCCGATTAGGTGTCCTGATTGATTGTGTCCGAAATACGTCTTTCCCTGCTTCCCCATTAGGAGTACTTTTTATTAGCAATAGGCGATAAAACAATTAGGTTGTAATTAAAGTGCTCCTTAAATACGCGAGCATTAGCCACCTTTTACGATCGTCGTGAATAATCAAGTGCGCACAGAAAAACAAGTTATTCGACTCCTTTTTACGACCAGATATCCATTGCTTATGTTTATTCCTTTCGCAACAGCTTCGACGACGACGACGGCAGTCACCAACATATTTATCTAGAAGGAACTCGCTTCCTGTGTGGTCAGTGGACTGTAAAGCAAACATTTTAATTGTTTCCATTAAACTGTGATCTCACGCGCGATTATTGCTTTCGGTACGAATTACTTTTCACGTTGACGGTCATTCTGTGTTATTTATTTGCCATAACAGCGATTCTACATATCGTAGCGCTGCGCTTTATAGTGGACAGTTTGGTGCTGTGTTGTCGGGTGGACGATAGGTATATCAGAAATGTGGTGATAGTCTAGATTGAGGCATGATATAATCCGGATTCATTTCTGGATATAAGCCTTTGCTATGCTCTTTTACGTGTGCGCTCAGGCGAATAATCACGTTTCGAGCTCAATAAAATTGGCGTCTTTATTAGACGGTTAAGGGCTAAATGCGAAGCATGGCGGGTATGAGACCGCACTTCCAGCAATAAAATATTGTTAAATTGTTAGCAGCATGAGAGTAAGTTACAAGCGATTTACATGCTTTCAATAGCATGAATTCCTTTAGTCTGGGTATTACATGTACGAAGATGTGTATTCTGTGTGGAGCAGCAGCTCTTGGCGGAGTACTGTGAGTTAATTGTCCGTAGACCGCAGGGATCTTACGTAATGTAGAAGCTACGCATGCAGAGAATTTATATCGTTGTGTGACAATAAATTAATAGAATTGCTTCCACTGTGCTTTTATTGTGTTTGCTTTGCTTTGAAATTTCGAAAATTGGAGTCTTGGTTTCATTTATGGGGCGACAACGAAGAAGAGATAACTCAGATGGCAAGGAGACAATTGGCTATCGTATCTTTCGACGAATAAGTACATGTTTTTCTACATATTCTCAAAGTGGCTTGTTGAGGAAAAGCATAACTCCATACACCTCTTCAGTCAGCAATCTAAAATATTATTTTATTTTATTTGTTAAAATTATATCGAAACATTGAATTAAAATTTTGTACAGGGTGTTAGTAAAATTATATTTACATTTTGTTTTTAAATTATTTGGAAATGGTATAATTAACAATAGGCGTGTTTTTTTGAAACCTAGCTAGCCAGTCGTTCATTTAGACGATTCCCAGCCAGCCAAACCCAGTAGATTTTTGATACCATCAAGTTGGTACGTATGACTTCGTTCCTATGACATCCAGCGCTGCCACTTTTCTACGATCGTTGCAAAACTGCTACGCGATTTCCAAAAAAGCCAAATTTGCTACGCTGTTACGCACTCTTCCTAATATCTCAATTTTTGCTACGCTTTTTTAAAACACGAACTTTTAACAAGAATCTTGTAGTTTTTTCAAACTATTCACTTCCACGACTCCAACAGCAGTATATATTTCTTCGGATATATTTGAAATGTGACTGGATTCGGGCTGGAGTTTCTGGAATTTCAATGGCTTCGCTTTTGCTACGCAAATTTAGTTTTGCTACGCAAATTTGATACGGGATTTTTTTTCTTAGTGGCAGCACTGATGACGGTCAAATGCCAAAAAAACAGAACAATTTGGCAGTGATACCAACGATATAAATGAAAAACATCGCTTTCGGCGCCCCCTGGCCATGGGATATCGTAAAATTCCTAGCCAGGTGCTTTTGACTGGGGATAAAATCAAGAGTTGTAGCCAGCTGATTGTTGTATTTGTTTTACGTATAAAATTTGACTTTGCTAGCAACTACTGGCTGGCTAGGTTTAAAAAAAAACGCCTTATATATGTAGTTTCCACTTGTACTGTGCGCAATACTACAAGCAATATACATACATTCATTCATTTGTATCTCAGATCCATCGTGGTGTTTTTTCTCTGCGATTCTGCGCAATGTATTTCCTTAGTCCTTAGTGAATTCTATTTATTAAATAGTGTCTTTTCGACATGTATGACCACTCTACTGCCACTTTTGTTGGATAGTTGTGCTGAATGGTACTTAACAGGCAGCTCAATGAAAATGTTTGTTAAGTATACAATTAGGCCAGAAAAACCAAAAGATGTTTCGTAGGCAACTGTTAATGTGATAGTGAGGGTCACAGTCATAGCGTTATGTTATACTTTGAACGACATTTTAAAATGTTTGAAATGTAAGAGTTCATAAATTTTTTACATTAAATATATTTAGGTGAAGGAATGCAGGATTACCGAAGTCCGCTTTAAATCTGGAGTTCTGCTGATAGCCTTCCACGGCGCAGAACATGACACCTTGACCTCCATCAAAAGATGCCTTGATAATGGCTATTAACCCACCAGCAGCACCAACGTAACGCAAATAAACTCTCTTAAGACACTGTTGAAGCCTTTCTAAAATCAGTAAATAGCTGGTGAAGCACAACGCAAACATACTTGTCGACGTCCAGGTTAACTGGGGATATTGATGTTGTTGCTATTGCTTTAATTCACGATAAATTTTCTAATTTTTCAACCGATACTTACATACAAATGGTGCACCAGTGGTATGGCTGCGCTAACAAACACAAGTATAAACTTCAAATTCGTCAAAATAAAATTCTAAAAATGATGCTAAAATTACCATGGCATTACTTAACTGTTCGGTTACATGAAAAAGCTGAAGTCAAGCTTATATCATCCCTAATAGAAAAACTTCAGGATTACTTTATGACTAAGGCTGTGTTTATGGCGAAGCGTATTCGCGTCGCGCGATGCGGCAGCTTTTCGGGCGATCGTAAGCGACATCGCTACTAGCAAAATCGCAAGCGATTGAGTGTTTATGGCTTCATTCGGGTTTTGACTATGGGAAAGTGGACAACATTCGAGATAAAATAAGGCGTTTATTCTTATTGGAGAACAGTTATTTACTGCGTAGAAAGTATTTGGAATGCTTAAAAATAAATAAAGTGCATACAATCAATGAAGAACGCAGACCTCATGGAGAATTTCATCATTTGCACCCCCGTCTCCAACAAATTTTTTAGAGAGTACTATCGTATGAACAGAACTGGCGAGAAACGGCTCTGCAACAAGTCCGGGACAAGCCGAGACTTCGGTGAACATCCCGCCTTGCACACTTAAGATCGAAGCAGGGAATAGAGCCTTAATGGATCTAATAACAGATAGACCTCTCTAAACACTTGTGCAACCACAAGGAAGATATGGTCCTTATTCGATAGGGCTAGGACCAACAGACTTCTGCAGATCGACAGAAGATCCCTATGTACCTTTATAGGAGTGATCACAGGACATAATACGCTGCGGTACCATATGAAAAACCTTCGAGTTACAGCAGAAGACCTTTGTAGGGAGTGCGGCGATGAGGAGGCCCACGAGGATACAACCCACTTCCTTTGCCATTGTCCTAGTCTCTACCATCTAAGAAATAGGTTTCTCGGGTAGGGGTCATCTTTCTTCCCCCAACGGGTATCAGAATGGCTCTGAATTGACCTGAGTGTGGCGATATGGTTTTTTCCTTTCGTCTGCTAACTTACCTAACCTAACCTATCGTATGAACAGTGAAATTTTGAGTATGGCTTGGAAACAATATCTTCACAGATACAAAAGGACAGTAGATACCAGGAAACGCCAATTTAGACAAAAGAAGGCGAATATTCCACAAACAATGCCTTTTACGCACAAGTTCAATAAGTTTATCCATACCGTACGGAGCGATTCGCTTAACTAAGTTAAAATATTTTGATTGTAGATTCTCGTCGCCCGCAGTCGCTCGCAGTTGCTTGCTGTCGCTCAATTCGCTTTTCGCTAAATCGCTTCGCCATAAACACCTGCATATGTAGACATGTAATTAATCGCTAGTAGCGAATACGCTTCCCCATAAACGTGTTTCTTTTCCAAAAATGAATTTATTTTACAATTGCTAAATTAATTTCTAAAGGCTATTGAGATCAGTATTAAATGAAACGCTAGTGTATTTTTATTTTTTGTCCATTAATTTTAATTAATTAATTTTTTGTAACATTTTTAACATCGGTATTAACATGAGAACTTTCTATTTATCGTAACTTAGATACTTTTGAACTAAGAGTCTTTTTATTCAGATTCAGTGACTAAAGGTTTTACCAAACAGAACGCTGGCCAGTGACGCAGGCAAGTGATTGCGCCTGCCGCGGTCGCTGTACTGCGTAGAATTTTGGGCACCACTAAAGGGAACGTGGACCAGCGGTGCGGGTAGAACGCACTAGTTCCCGCCGCGGTTAGTGATGTCAAACATAAAGCGGACAGATTATAGCGTTTCAGTTACTAAAGTGATTTTCTCCAGAACACATCGGTCGCTGTGCAGTAGAAGTGAGTAGTAGTTCTGAGGAAGATGAAATGTTCCTTCTTCTTACTCTTGGATCAAAGGAGAGAAGAAAGTGAGTCCATGAAATAAATAAAAAAAAGGAAAGATTATGGTGAATTTTATTGTCTTTATTTATTATCGTACATATGTCTCGAGAGCAGTTTGAGATGATTAAATTGGAAATTTCGACCGGAAAAGTCGGTAAATCATGAAAACCCGAAATTGCATACTTTCAGGGAGAACTGTGATATCTGAAAATTCCCTTTATTCATTCTGCGATTTGATAATTTAAATTTAAATTATTCGTTCATTTTGTGGAGAACGAATTTCTATAAGGTATTTTGTTAACGACCAATTCGTGTTTAATGCAATTACCGTCAAACAATTGCATTAAACACGAATTGGTGACATTTTAATGACTTTTCTGTGTTAGTGTAATAATGCCACCGATAAGACGATCAAACATTAGAGCTCGCAATAAAAATATGAGATGGGTGACTAATCTACGTGCGAATGAAACGGATGAACCGCGTGCTCATCACAATGAACAAGCCCGTGCGTTTTCGCAGAAAGAGCCGATCATATGGAAGCAGATCGTGTAGTAAGAGCTACCCGTCGTGCAAAGGATGATCAAGATCAATGTAACCTTAATTGACATGAAGAGCGAAGGACACGTGCACCACTTTTGAATTTAAATCGAGCTGCACTTCGCTATGATTCCACACTCACATACAATGATCTTCCGTACGTTAATATTGGGCCACTGAATGTCGTCTGTCAACATTGCAACGCATTGAAGTTCTTAACGGAAACGGTTGGGTTGTGCTGTGCAGGAGGAAAATTCAAATTACCCATTTCGGCACCGCCACCGCAGCCATTGCGGTTGCTTCTGTATGAAGATACACCACAATCACGCAATTTCCTCGCACACTCCCAACCATACAACGGCTGCTACTTCCAAATGACGTCATTTGGAACCACTGTTGTCGAAGAACGCGGTTACAATCCCACCTTTAAGGAAATGTCGTCAGACAAACATTCCCATATGTCCAATGTCGATCAATTGTCCCATTCTTTTTCCACTATTCAGATCCAAGGGCAAATCCTCGTTTGCGCAGTAGCTCTGTTGCCCCAATTGAATGAAGATCATAAGTTCCTTCAGAGTTATTTCCTTGGAAATTCAAATGATGAACTCAATCATCGTTGTGCGATGAAACGTGAGATCATCGAACAACTGCAACAATACCTACACGAACGCAATGCGTTGGTCAAAGTTTCAAAACTGCATTGGAAGCGTTCTGATAATTACAAAATCATCATCAGGGCAGACAAAAGACCAGGTGGTGCCCATGCACAACAATTCAATGCTCCCACAATTGATGAAGTAGCAGTGGTGATTGTTGGCGAAAATGTGGAATCACGCGACATAGTCCTTAAGCGACATGATAATGGACAGTTTGAACGCGTCATGGAAACCCAGCGGTCATACGACGCATTACAATATCCGCTAATGTTCTGGATGGTTACCATTTTCAAATTAAAGTGGTTTCCCCATTCACCGGTTAGTTGCTGAATTAGAGAGGCTCGACTTTCGAAAGGGACATTAATAATTTAATCAATTTTAGGCGGAACGAAGTTCGCCGGGTCAGCTAGTCTTTTTTTATATTTTCATTCTTTATTCTCATCATATGAATCCAATTTAATTATTTTACATAAGTTGAACAATTCTTAATTGTGAGAATAGTAATAGTAAATGTCACTTCAAATACTATAATTTAATAATGTGGGGTGAATAGACTTGAATAAATTATGGATCTTTAAAAAATTCAAAAGTTTAACAGAACAAAAATCAATAAAATCAAAAGCTATCAAGTTACGAAGCGCAACTTCTACAATAGTTCTTTCTTCAATGACAGCCAAGCCGCTATAAAAGCTATTGATTCAGCCACTATATCCACAAAACTGGTAAAGCAATGCCAGGGGGAACTAAACCAACTAGGAGCTCAGTCCAAGGTCCAGGCGGAAGTTGTTAATATCCCGCTAGGAGCCGTTGGGCAGTATTCAACACCACTTCTTTATGACGCCCAACCAAGCGTAGAATAGGCTTAACAACTGCGTCATATCAAGGAAGGTCTGCCCCGGTTGCAACAAACAGAAAACAAACGAGCTACTAAGCAGATCAAGACCAGATATTGGAAGAATAGTAGCCGTTAGGCCACTGGCCAATAGGAGACCACACAGCCACGCTAGTTATCCTTCACAACGGTTTCTGCCGTAGTTGCAAAGATAATAGCAAAAACAGAAATCTCTGCATCATTTCCTGTGTAAATGTCCAGCCCTAGAGAGGGTTAGGCAGCCCACTCTAGGCAAACCCACCTTTCGCCGACCTCAAAGATATTTCCAAGAAAAAGATTGGTGAACTAATCCTTTTCCTTAATTCCACAGGTTGGATTTAAACATGTTTGTCTATCAGTTTGTAACACCCGCAAACAACCAGGTCAAATGACTTGTGGCGCATATCTGTACATATCCGACAGACTGATGCCCAGCTCGTTAAGATAGTAGTTGAATGCAGAATGTCCTGTGAGGAAGTCCGTGAAGAGCTTAACTTAGTGCGTATGCCCGAGTCGAATGCTTAGCGGAAAGAAAGCGCGGCGAAGTTCTAGAGAATTTGTGGTTTTCTCGCACAATGGAGGCTCTCGATTGCACTCACATTAAAGTACAATGCCCTGGCGGGAATTTCATATGTTTATGAATTTAATAATATTCTTCAAATTGTGATTCAGTTTATTATTTCTAACAACTGATGCGTTTCCTGTCTATTTTCCTGTCAAAAACGCGTCAATGGTCGCGTTCGTCGATCTAGGCAAAGTGATTCATATGCATCAAATCGATTTCTATTGGCTGAGAGTGACAGAAAACGAATCACTTTTTTTGAGGTCGGGGAGGGGATTCTGAGCCAAAAAATTCTTGCTGCATATGAAGTAAAATGAGAATTGACATAAAACAGCTGACATTTGAAATCATTTTTGCATTTGTTCGTTGAGCTTTACAATTTCAATTTATTTATTGTTTTTTGTTCTATTTTCCATTTCTTTTTCTATGATGTGCATTGAAAATATTTTATGAAGATGTTTGTTTACGTTTCGTGCTTTTGTGTATATGGACGATTTTGGAATTTTTAACAGGTAATCAATACTTTGTTCAATCCAAATAGTGCCATTCCATTTACGATGATTATTAATCATTTAATTAAAACGCGAGTGTGTTACTTTCAAACAATTTCATCCTCAGAGTTAATAGCGTTTCATTATTCTGCCAACAATTACAATTTACAAAGCAACTCTAATGTAAAAGCAGAAAGTAATATACAATTTTGACTAAAAATCCCCTCCTCGACCTCAAAAAAAGTGATTCGTCTTCTGTCACTCTCAGCCAATAGAAATCGATTTGATGCATATGAATCACTTTGCCTAGATCGACGAATGCGACCAATCGCTCCAATTGGTCGAATCGACGATTTAATGCTTAAAACTTTCATTGAAAATTAAACCGTCGAAAACTTTTGTCAATAATAGGAAGAGATTTAATAAAATCGAAAATCGATCTATATGCCCGGTTTCACAGTGCGAGTTTGAACTCAGTTTACGGTTTAAACTAAAGTTCAACAAAATTTTTGGTTTCACAGTGTTCGTTTAAACTTTAAACTGAGTTTCATTTTCGGTTTAAGTTAAACGACTTGATTTTACCGTTTAAAGTTCGTTTAAGTTAAAAATTTGGTTATGCAGCAGTCATGTCGTGAAATGTCTTTTTTTTTTTTCTAAAATATTAATAAATAGTGTGTAAAACAGTAAAACTATTCTAGTGCAAATAGTGATTCAGATGATAGAAGTGATGAAGAATATTATAATATCATGGTTAACGTGAGACGAGGAAGAGAATTTCGCTGCAAGACAAATCACTTTTATTTTTAGAATGAGATGGACTTCTTTAACAGATTTCGCATGTCCAAACAATCAGCGTATACTGTTTTGGAGGAAATACGTCAAAAAATTGAAAATCCAACTAACTGGTAACTCAGAAAATAAAACATATGTGAATGTACATATATTTAATTAATATGAAAATAAAATGTTATACTTCAAGGAACAAACAATTCAATATCAGCCGAAATCAAGTTTTTATTGACTTTGCGATAACATCAGGAGACTTTTGCGGTGTATCAAAAGCATCCGCAAGTAGAATTTATAAAAATGTGTCCCATTATATTGCTTTCCTCAAAGATAAATGTATTAGATTTCCTGCAACAAATGAGGAAACATTTGAAGTAGTGCAAGGTTTCTATAAATTTGCAAAGTTTCTTCGAGTTATTGCCGCCTTGGATTGTACCCACGTGAGAATACGATCTCCAGTTAATATTCACTACTGATGACTGCATGCACATAAACACCCCTATCATTCAATCTGACGGATGTGAGATTCACTTCACTTATCCGATCCGCGTTCACTTTTAGTCTAAACATTCAATCCGCCGGATGCACTGTTTTATCGACTACGATTTTCCTTGTTCAAAACCGACTGTTCTGCCATAGTTGACAGCAATTATAAATTGAACAAAATAAAATTAAATTTCAAGATAAATGGATAGCATTGCCCTGTTTTTTTAAGACGAGGAATCTTCAAATAGACGAACATATCGCGCCTATTTACGAACATCCAGTGAAGACATTATGGACCTATCAGATGCCAAGTTAGTTAAAAGATTTGTAGTTCATAATTTCTATGAAATAAGTTGGAATTTCCATTTTAAAAAAAATTTTCGTTTGAATAAGGCAATTATGTGCTGGAAGTGTTGATTAAAGGACCTTCTTCTGACCACCAGCGGAAGAAGAAAATAACGCAGTAAATGAACCAGGAGAGCTAAGTGCACATCCAAATACAAATGAAGCAGTGCAAATAAGACGACTTTATAAAGATCTAACGATAAAAAGTTTAAATTAATCACATTTAATTCACAATGTCCGGGTATTTTCTCATTCTTATCTCTATTGGTAGTCTTCTTCCTAAAAGCACAACTCGAATCCGCAATGAATTTCCATCGGATGAGAAATGACAAACTTTGTATGGAGAGATTCGATTCGTTCGTTTTGAATAATTACGTGAAAAGTCATTCACATTACCGACAATTAGACGATTACCTTCGAACGGATTGAATGATACTGAAGTTGAAATTTCGGTGGATCGTTCCCCCCGGCGGATTGAACGATAGGGGTGAATATGTACTTCATAACTCTATTTTTACAGTGGGAGAAAATGGAAATTTTCCGGAATAGGAAAGGGTTCTTCTCTATAAATGTGGAGACTATGTGCGACTCCCATCGAAAAATAATGGTGGCCTGGTGGCAAGGTGGCCTGGATCAAGTCATGACTCCACAATTTTTAATAATTCCAGAATTTGTGCAAGATTTGGAAACGGTGAATTTAGTAATCATCTAATAGCCGCTGATGGTGGTTATCAATGTAGACATTATAAGATGACGTCCTTAAGAACGTGCAACCAACCACAGGAGAATCTACGAGTATATAATAAATCACAATTTCGAACACGCAACTGCATTGAAAGATCATACGAAGTGTTCAAAAGAAGATTCCCTATATTGGCCATGGCAATGAAAGTAAAACTTGCTACGATTCAAAGTATAATTGTAGCAACAGCGGTTCTTCATAATATTTGCTGCATAAATAAGGAGGTTGACTCTCCACTAGATTATGACTTTTAAATTGAACAAAATGACATTGAAACGATATTGAAGTGATGTCTAATGCTAATGAAGAGAACACATCCGTTAGAAATATGTTAATAAATGATTATTTTATAAGTCTACTTTAATAATATTGATATTATTATTTATAATTGAACATTTTATTCTTTTAACTTTGTCAGTTCCACTTTCAGTATTAACATCTTCGCCTTATGTTCCTGCTAGTGCTATACACATATATTTTACTTCCAGTAAAATTAACATTTTTTTTCTGCGAGCTCTTGCCACTTATCTTGAGTTAGATTTCTTTTTCTCATCCTTAGAGCATCGGATTTCTTACAAGAAAACACACTTTTGCAAGCTGAACCTAAACATATTACTGATTATTTAATTTTAAAAATATTTTAAAATACAAAAATTACTTTCTGCGGTTGTGTTTGCATCCTTAAATCCTTTTTCCCCTTCTATTTCAATTTTGTCTGGTGGTCCGTCAGCAGTTATATACAAGTTTTTTTTCCCGCAAATTTTTGCTTTGAAACTTTTTTTATGTTCTTATATTTTGTTCTTAATACACTACCACTTCGGAAAGCTCCACAGCTATTATGGTTAAATTACTTTGCGAAAGAATTCCATGCTGCATTTTTCTCTGTCCAATGAATCCTCTCAGTTATTTTGTTTTCAATAATGTCTTTGAATTTAACCACTAAATTCATTAAATTTTCCTTTTCGCTATTAGAAAAATTAGTACTCCTTTTTTTTTCAGTTACTAGGTTTTGCTTCCTCCATTGTAAGCACCCTTTTGTCGTCTATCCTTAGTTGCTGTAACTTCAAATCAAACAACGTAACAGGGTAAAATTCGAAATTATTATCAGTTTGACATTTAATTTAAATATTGTCTTTCAAATACATCAGTGGAATTCACAATAGTGTGATAAACTTCGTTTAAACAAACAATACAATTACAATTTACTTTATTGAGACAAGAAAAAAAATCAATACGATTATTGTTTGTACAAACGTTGTTATAATACGGCCGACTAAACATAATGTCTGGCTAAACAGATACAGGCAAATGTTTTTATACATTTATATCAGAATTCCAATTATATTTAATATTAAAAACGTATTAAGTGTATGCTTGCTCCCGGCATACATAATCAACATGGCTTCTTTGGGCACTTAAAAACTTAATAACTTAAAAACTAAAAAAACTACAATAATGACTAGAAGGGGGAAAGGAAAAAAAAATAATAATAATAATTATAACAATAACATTTTTTATACATAAGGGTATAAACACATACAGAACAAAAGCAACAGTGTTTTTAAACAATGGTCTATGAACAGTATGAAACTCAAAAGAAATGTTACCCGCGTAAATTAAGCAGGGATGCTTTCTCGTAGAAAGGAACTAAAAGGCCTCTATTTGCATTTGGTCTTAACACGGATAAAGATCCAGCGTTTAATAAATTAAAAGGTGAGAGATAGTAGTGGTCATCTATAGTCTCATAAATATTCGAATCCAATAAAGATTTGACTGCCGAGTTAGGGTGATGTTTTATACGCTCCAATCTTTTTAACAACAGGTCAATTTGGTAAATCATTAGAGGAATAACTTTTGTTTCTTCGTATAGAATTTTATTTGAAAAAAATGTTTTATCTGGTTTTCGGAATTTTCCGCAACAAAATCTTAGTATCCGTCTTTCAAAGATCTGTAGTTCTTTGGCCGCAGTGGGTGAAATTGTGAACCACGTACAGAATCCGTATGTTAGAATAGGTCTAATTAATGTTTTGTAAATAAGTATTTTTGTATTCGCCGACATTTGCTTGGCCTGCAGTAAAGGTTTTAAAATGGCAGTTACCATTTTTGCTTTATTCAGGGCTTTTCTTGCATGTTTATTGAATATAAATCTTATATGAGCGTTTATGCCTAGATATTTCAATTCATTTCTCAAAGGAACATTTTCTCCATTTATTTCTAACTTAAGGGCTTTACTCTCTTTAACTGCAAGGTAATGTCCTCTCCCACTTGCATTTCTGAAGCAAGTTATACCACATTTTGCAATATTAATTTTTAGACCCCACTTAGTAAAGTAATCTATTAAAATTGGTAATTTTTCTATAATTTTGTTAAGGGCGTAGGATGGCCTTGGGTCACTTGCTAATATGAGAGTGTCATCTGCATACAAAATAGCACCGGGTTCGTCTAACATAGGACTTTGAAATGGAAAGTCGTGAATATAAATATTAAATAAGGTAGGACCAAGTATCGAACCTTGCGCTACCCCAGAGCGAACTGGGAAAAGCTCCGAATGCTCGGAGCCTATACAAATCGAACTACATCTATTTTTTAGAAAACTATATATAATGCGCGTAAGCCAAGTTGGACAATTAAGCCTAATAAGCTTAAAAATAAGGCCTTTATGCCATAGAGAGTCAAAAGCTTTTTCGAGATCTATATCTAAACATACAGTACATCTTTTATTTCTTAAGTTTTGGACAATTTTATTTTGTAATGTAAGTAATGCGTGTTCCGTAGAATGACCCCTTTTAAAACCAAATTGGTTGTTTGGAATGACATGTGACTCCTCACAAAACTTATTCAATTGTTCAGCTAGTACCCGTTCAAATAGCTTTCCTATATTAGATAGTAAAGATATTGGTCGGAAGTCGGTTACATCTTTTGCATTTTTTTTCTTCGCTATAGGTAGTATCTTAGCTTGTTTCCAAATTGCAGGAAAGTAAGCATTATTAATGCAATGGTTAAATATTGACGATAAGACAATATCCAGAGAGTGAGGACATTTTCGCAAAATGAAATTAGAAATATGGTCGATGCCAGACGACCTTTTATTATTGAGGGCTATTCTAAAAAGATTAACAGCAGTCGGATTAGTAAACGGTGGTAAATTTGGGTTGGTTGCAGTGTTTAAATGGTTAAATGATGTAAGCGGTTGAATGAGCTGTGAATCAGAGAATTCATTTACTGCTGACAGAATTACAGTTTCATCATTGTGATCGATTGCTGGTTCTCTCTCTAAATAAACGAGAGAGTAGAAGTCTCTAAAAGCGTTTAGTTTATTTTGAGGACCCACCAGCTCCTGTCCGTTATGAACCAGAACATCCTTCAAGATATCAGTTCCGAAGTATTTTCTTCCTGTTATCTTGTCGATTTCCTTAAATGCATGAGGAGATGGCTTTATTTTTTGTAATCTCAACTTGAACGCATTGTTGGTGTCAATCTTAACCCTCTCTCTAATGATTTTACTAAGGCACTGAATTCTAGAGTTTAGTTGACGATATTCGTCATTAATTTGATTGAGATGACGATGATACAGTCTTTTTAGTTGTGTGAGCCAAATATTTCGTAATTTCAATAGCTTTTTAGTGCAATCCGAGATGTTTTGGTATTTTGAATTTTTAGTAACGCGAATAAGAGAATTAGCTTCCACACTAGAAGAAATTCGTTCATTTGTCTGAGATATCAATGCATCTATTTCTAAATTAGTTATGTTCCTTTCATTAGGAATATTAAGGAGCGAGACGCTGTTGTGGAGTCCAATTCTAAAAGCTTCCCAGTTGGTTTTTTCAAAACTAATGTATGTAGCTGGTAGTTGCAATAGAGGAAAAAAGTTCATGGTATTTAGTTCTAACAGAATTCCAAAGTGATCAGACGGTGTAGCAAATGTTGAGCAAATAGATGGGTTTGTCACATTATTTGCAAAGTTAAATGAGGAGGAAATCAAGAAAAAATCCAACACTGATGAGGATCTAGGAAACGTAGGACTGTTAGGAGCTACTAAATCCAGATTAAGAAACGGACCATTGTTAAACCACCTGTAAATTAGGTTCCCATTACTATTGTGGACAGTGTCTCCCCATGTTTGGTGACGCGCATTAAAGTCTCCCCCGATTAATGCCGCATCAAATGAATTTATAAGGGTATAAAATCTATCAAGTTCCGTGGATAGACGAAGCCCAGCATTAGAAGGGATGTATATACTTCCAATTAAAATTGTCCTTAAGGACCCAGTAGAATTACGTGAAGTTATAGTTACTAGACACACTGAAAAGACATCGCTAAGAAAGGAAACTGCGTTAAATTTGTAATTTTGTTTTAAAATGATTGCCGTACCTCTACCGGAATCATTTCGAATTACGTTATAGCCATCAAATGAGGGCTTATGCCTTGCGCCAAGTCTAGTTTCCGAAATGAAACAGATTTGAGGCTTATAGTTATTTAAGATATTAAAAAGCGCGAGTCTTCGCTCAATAGATATTATGGAGTTAAAATTTATCGACATTATATTCAATTTTTGGGGCTGCATTATACAACGATTGAAGCGACAAAGTCTAGATAAGCGAACATTTTCTCTTCTTTAGATTGCAGTTGCTTATACTTGGGCCAGAATTGTCTTATTTTGAGTAAGAGATCGTTAAAAGGGATATTGAAAAGATTATTTGCTTCATTTAAAAAATTATTTATATCGCTTGAATTATGGTTAATGTAGCTTGGAGAACTAATTTTTATGTTTGCACTTCTAGAGGAAATAGATTTCACCTTGTCGGCATATGAAATGTTTGCATTGGTAAATGTATTTACAGTATCTTGTACTGCAATTCTGTTTTTGCTGGCTATTTCCCTTGCCCGTTGAGTTAATGTTGCTCGTTTTTCTTTGTATTTAAGGTAAGCGGGACAACCTTGGTAACTGGCAGCGTGACCACTTGCATTGCAATTGATGCACTTTGGTATAGGAACATCTTGGTGGGATTCTTTGAGGACTTTGAAAGATGTGATACAAGATTCGGAATCATGAGAATCTCCACAAAGAACGCATCTACTATTGTAAGCGCAACATTCACCGGAATGCCCAAATCTCTGACAACGATAGCACCTCATAACCCCTTTATTGATCTTTTTTTCCCAATAGATTCGTTGATGGAGCAAATACCTAATATTAATAAGGTCTTTAGTGGACTCACCTATTTCTAGCTGTACAGTAAAAATATTTAATTTTATGTTCATTTCTTTAGATTTAGAGGTAACAAAAGGTGTAATTTTACTTATTTGGGTGTTAGGAGCTGCTGCTCTTACTGCTTTATTTATTACCTCTATTGGAGTATCGCCATCAAGACCTTTTAACAAGATAGAGACCTTTTTTGTTTCCTTAGGAGAAAATGAAAAGGCTCCTATACCTGTTCCACGTAACCGATCAATGATTAAAGCATGAACTTTTGCATCGTTAACATAGACCTTTGTTTTTCGATAACTCATATTAACCAACTTATGTTTTAAATCATGAACTTTACATTCTGTAGCGGCGAGTTTTATAACATCACTAATAAGGTTACAATTAGCACCAAAAATGAATATAGGTGGACAAAAAGGTAAATTATTGATACCATTCGGTGAAGCACTTGTATTTACGTTAGACATATTTATAGCTTGAATTTCGGGCCCAATGCTCTTAGACGCATTGGTGATTGGGTGATTCCCTGATGGTTCAGGCACTTGTTGGTCAATATCTGCTAATGGTGAAAATCTGTTATTGGACAAATTAATTTCGTTAGGTGAAGATGTTTCAGTAGCTAGGTTCCTTCTTCTTTTCCCCGCGTTAGATTGGTAATTACTTGCAGCTCGTTTAAGATTGCCGATGACAGTTGTCCACTCATTTGAACTAGAGCAGTTATTGTTTATATTCATACCTAGCACGTTGTTTCGATCATTTGAATTGATGTTCTCCTCATGTGTGTGCACAGCTGGTTCGAGGTCCATGACTGTGCATGAGCCTGCTGATGTTACAGCACTTTTATCTGGTATCTGCATACTGCTGGACATGTATAATGCGTTCTCCTCTAGATTCTTAGGTTTGCGAAGGTTCATGTCATTAAGAGAAACACGTACATCTGCATGCGTTTTTATTAAATCATTGTTTTTATTTCTCAGCAATAATGCCGGAATACCACTTTTGGCTTTTTCACCAATTTCCACTTTATTTTAGTTAAGAGTCACTATCTCAAAAAAGTATTATACGCAGAAGCCGCGAAAAGAGTTAGTATGGTAAGGCAGTATCGCCAATGAAAATCACAGAAAAAACACAATCCAGAAAAACGTGACTTCGAAAATTTCAATAAAATATTCAGCAATTAATAAAAATGCCGACTTGTTTAGTAGAAATTTCAAAGGCCACTCGTTTAAACAAACTGAATACAGTATGAAACCAAGCGATTTAAACTCAAAGTTTAGTTTAGTAAAACCCAAGTTTAAACTGGCACTGTGAAACTAGGCACTAGTGTGCTAAATCTCGATTTAAGTGAAACTCGATTTAGGGGGTTTAATCGAAGTGAATAATACGGCCGTGAGACAAAGCACCAGTCGAAGTGCTGTTTTCAGTGTGCACAAAAAATTATTTGAATTCAAACAACAACAACAACAAAAAACATTTAAGACACAAGACACAAAGTAAGAATTTAGTTTTTGTACAAAAAAAGCCCATGCAAAATGTTCGTTGCTAGGGGAATGCGTTACCAATCATAATAATATTTTATTTTATCTAAATTTTTTTTAGGTCATTTTATGGTCAATGCAAATCGTTCGCTTTCTTTTTGTCCATCCTGTATTTCCAATCTTTTCGAAATACCAAATCGCAATTGTTTGTAACTTTTATTTCTATTTACAGATTAGTACTGTTCAATCTTTTTGAGGGGTGCTTTACAGATATTGCAATCATGGCGATATGTTGCTGCCAGACGAAACATACGAGCATGAGATCAATCCAGTGTCAATAGCCAAAGTAGAAATCGAACAAAGGGACTTCGCTGAGAAACCAAATGGAAAGTCGATTAAAAGCTCTCGTATGGTTAAAAAGAAAGCGGAAGCGAGGAAAACTCTAATTGGTCCAGCAGCAACGACAGTAAAACCTACGATCTCGAGGAGTGAGAGCTACGAAAAAACTTCGGAGTTCTTCAACAACATTCCCGACTACATTGGAGAATCGTTTCCACCGTTTGCATTCGTTGGAAAACACCGTGACCAAAGCGATGACTCCGACAGTCAAAGTTACAGCAATGGCATTCAGTCACTCACAAATAGCTCTGATGTCCTTAGAGAATGCGAAGAGTTCCTTTGTCGGTATCGCATACGACCTGACTTTTTTTGCAAGTTTCAAAAGGCAATTAGGTAAAGATCGCTGAGTGAGTCTGCCCTATTATTCAATGCTAAAATATGTTCTTCTATTACAGTTCTGGTTTGTCATCGCCTAATTCTAAATCGCAGAGTCCCAAAGAAGATGATCAATTGTTGGTGGACAGTTCGAAGATTCCGAAGAAAGAAGACTCACCGGTAATACAAAGATTTACCAGGTCCACGGCAATATACACGTTGCCGGTAACTAGGCCACGAAAAATGGGTAGCATTTCCACGTCTACAGGTAAGTTAATACGTCTATGTTCTCGTTTAGGTGGATTTCAAAGAAATACTAACTATTGCAGAGGTCCTTATTAAATTTGAATCCCATTTTTCTACTTAAGCGTCCCCAACACAAACCTCATACTCCGTTAAGAAATTTATATATATAATAGTACGACTGATTTATGTATGATGTATGATGTGATCGAAGAACCGAAAAGCATATACAATCTTCTGAACAGAGTCTGTCTAGACAACGATTGCTTATATCTACTTTATACACAGATGTCAATTTGGTTTGTGTTAACGAAATGATCAAATTTTTAACGCTGACCCATGCATTTAACGTGATTTAAGTGAGATGATTCTAAAAGTTCCGCGTTGACCATTTGCATGTCACTCTTCGATGTGTCCTACAATCTCTTCATGATTAAGAAACACCCTAAAAAAGAAGTCTAAAGCTACGAGCAGAAGGTATTCTTCGTGACGTCGATATATATGTATGCCACTTTTGCAGGAGATAAGATCTTGTAGGCCATGTTGTGGAAACTACAGCTTTTTCGGTGGGCAGGCAATGGCAATTGTGCTTTTCCGTTCACTGAACTCCTACAAAATAAGGAAAAAATTCTCTAAATAGCGTTGTAGATGAATCTGTTCAATTTAAAAAGATATTATGACATTTTGCCTGCTTTTCTCGCAAAAGTTTAGAGCCTCGAAAGCAGTTGTTGCAAAGTGTAGCAATATGTAATTTTTGGTGCGGTTTTGAATGCTTAAACATAGAAAACATTTATCAACATTGTCAAATACTTTGGCAGGGAAAATAAGAAAAACTATTAAGGAAATTAGGGCCCTATTAAATTAAATTAAGGCTAAGCGACAGTAAAGCAAATGTGAATGATAACAATTTTCATCACAATTTTCTTCACAATTGTTATCATTCACATTTGTGAGGAAATTACTGAAACCCTTGTGCTTAATGACGAAAGCGGAGAATGTGACTTTTCTGACAACAATTTCCCGTTATCTCTAAAAGACAAATATGCGAAAATGTAGAGTCCAAAAAAGGACATCTGAAAAAATTACTGGCAGGTAAAAGTCTGTCTGACTTGTTCGAATCTTTGGAACGACCACACAGAATGTCTAATGTTTCTTATTGTTAACACTTTCGCTTCTTGTATATTAAAAAAAAATGCTAAATTTTTGCATATATGTACATATACATACGTTTATATCGTTTTCAGACGATAGTCCGTTTTTGGGCCAGCCTTATTACTTACTACTTATGTCCTGTTTTCCCTTGTGGGTCCTAGGTCCGCTATTATGCCTAACGCAGCTTGTTTGTTAACTGTTTTTTCCAACAATCCAATGTTTTAGTTATTTATACCTTATTTTAATTTCAAGAGTCAAACCCATCGACTATTGAAAGAATTTTGCAGATTCGATCAAGGCTACTAAAGTTATAAGGCCTTAATTCCTTAGCCGCGATAAAAACTGTGCTACCAAACTATTTTTTTCCAATTGTTATCGAAAAACGTTATCGAAATGTTAAAAATGGCATTACAGCCGTCATTTATAAGAAAAAAATTGCCGAAGAGGCGCTTTACTTCTAACGACAAAAGGTAAAAATTAAACAAATTAGATCTAATATTAATTTGTTACATTGTTTTAAATCTGCCCGATCTATTTTTCTAAATAAAGAAAAGGAAAAAATTAATAGCTGAAGCGTAACAAATGTCATTACACAAAGTTGTGCCAAACAGCGATGATAAAATTCCTTAGCCTCGATAGGCGTTTTTTTGCGCACACTTTTCTTAGCCTATGACACATTTTCAATCAGCTGTTACTTCGCACTTGAAAGTTTAAACAATTTGTATGACCAACAATCAATCAATACAAAAAATAACTTTATCCTTTCGATCGTGTGCTGCTGTGCTTTGTACCCATTACCATCAACTACGTAGCTGAAAGCGTGCAGACTGCAGATGTGTATTGTTTCTGTTCGCAACCCTTATCGGCATACATAAAACAATCACAACTCGTGATCGAATGATCGATATATGTATGTAATTCGTTGGGAGCGGTAATGCCAAATCCTTACATTTCGATGACGAGTTACTCGTTAACGAGTGTGATAATTCGGCACCTGAATTTCAGTTTTATTCGTGTGATTTCTTTTTTTTTGCTGTAGTAAAGGTTGCATCATACAACCGACGCACCACGCGACCGCATGAGTTAAGGTTCGACTGCTTTAGTTCCAAGAAAAGGTTGGTACTGGGACATAGTAGTAAATCCCAATCGACTGAAAATGTGTCATATTCTTTCCTTCGGCATGAGATATCTATGTTAACCATAGTATCTGTAGTAAAACACGCAACTCCCTATGGGAGAAAAATAAAAGTAGGAAAGAAACCGGGGAGACTCATACATATTTCGCTAAAAATAATCGCAGGATTTTGTTTAAAATAAGTGCTGTGTACATTTGCACAAACTAGGAAAATATTGTACTAAATTTGGTTTTTACAATGACCCGCTGCAGAAATTTGTGATGATTTTTCTATGTACCACCATTTTACATAATAACTGTTTATTTTTCTGTCAAAATTTGTGTTTCAATATATATATATGTATATAATATCCTTCGTTACATATTCAACACTGAATACTTTAATGAAAAATGTTGAAAATATTATTTTTTTTACCTGTCCGTCACAGTTGTGTTTCCCCTTAAACCAAATTTTGTTTTCTAATCCGGTCCTAAAAATTTGAATGCAGTTGGGAACGAATCGCCCCAAAAAATATGTATTGTTTCGAACAAGAAATTAAAAAAGTATCACATATACTTAGGCTGTGCGTGAACATTGACAACATCGCTCATCTAAGATTGAAACCTATCTTGTATGCAATGTATACAAAGATTCGTCTGATGTGTTTACAAGTGACATCAACAATGTTTATTCAACTTTGACGGTTGAGTTAAGCTACAAATGTCTGTACTTCGTGGTTTATGGTGCTTCTTGGTTTATTTTAATAAATTCCCATCAAAACGTGCCCTAAGAAATACCTTCAACGTATGGCCATATTAAATTCAGGACCAATAAAAAAAGATATCAAATAACATTTTTCTTATACAAACATATTGAACAAATAACTGTGTGGATAACAAAGAGAGAAAATTCCTTTTCTCTTTTCGATCGTTGATATGTGTCTAAATCAAAACCAATATGAGAATACGATTTCTTGGAAATCTTTTGAAATGTGTTTAGTATTGAACTCTAGGCAAGGGTCACCAACACAAGTGTATCGCACTTTAACGACGATTTTTCCTATTTCGTAGCCTCAGAGTATCTGTCGAATACATACAGCAATACCCGCCGCCGCCGTTGTAATTGAAAAGAGAAACATCTCAAAACAGGTTCCCTTCACACTACTTATTAAATGGCAACTGGCATCTATTTTGTGTGCATTTTAGCATTTTACTCACTTCGGCTTAATGGTTTTGTTTTAGTAGTTTTTTTTGGTTCGAAGCTTGTCTGGATGTCTTGCTTTTGGTGGTGAGGACTTAGGGAATGTCTTATAGTCACAAGAAGCACATTTGGTTCGTTTTAGTATCTTAGCGCGCACCTATCGTATGTAGGTATACTAAACTATATTCTTAAAATTTATAATGTTTTACTGCGCAGCTGAAACATTTACCTGAAGTAAAATAAAATAAATAGTGGTCGCCGTGGCTCAGTGGTTAGTGCGTTAAGCTGCTGACCGTGTGGCGTGGGTTCAAGCCCCAACCGGGAACTTAAGGTGGCGCTACAGACCGGGGTGGTCCTGGGCCTCAACCAACAAGTCTCTCCAGCCAGCTCGATCTTTAGCCAGCTGCCTTCAGTTTCGCACGCCAAGTTGGTTGAGGTCCCCTTCCACTTGCGTGCGCCACCTGAGTCGCGGTCTTCCTCTACTGCACCGACCCTCGGGTGTGGATTCGAATATTTTCCGGGCTGGAGCGTTGGTGTCCATCCGCTCTACATGACCCAGCCACCTCAGTCGTTGGAGCTTTACTCTTCTGCCTTGATCGATGCCGCCGTTCAACCCATACAGTTCGACGTTGTATCTCCTCCTCCATTCACCGTCTATGCAGACAGGACCAAAAATCACCCGAAGAATTTTCCTCTCGAAACAGCCAAGAGCAACCTTATCCGCTTTAGATAGAGTCCATGCCTCTGCGCCGTAGAGCAAGACTGGGACGATTAAGGACATATAAAGGGTCACCTTAGTTGTTCGAGAGAGGGCTTTGCTACTCAATTACCTTCTTAGCCCAAAGAAACCGCGATTGGCAAGAGTTATTCTTCGTTTAATCTCAGCGCTGGTATCGTTGTCTGAGTTTATAGCGGAGCCTAGGTAGACGAAAACCTTAACTACCTCAAAGTTAAAGCTGTCTATAGTGACGTTCTGCCCGAGACGTTGGTGTTTGGTGTCCTTTCTTGTTGACAGCATATACTTTGTCTTGCCCTCATTGACCGCTAAACCCATCTTCGCCGCCTCCGTCTCGATACCAGTGACATCACGCTGCGTTCTTCCGATTATGTCAATATCGTCGGCGTATGCGAGAAATTGGACGGACTTTTTAAAGATTCTGCCTTTGATGTTGGCGCGTGAGTTTTGCACAACTTTTTCAAGAACGATATTGAAGAAGTCGCATGACAGCGCGTCGCCTTGTCTAAATCCTTTCTTGACATCAAAGGTCTCTGTGAGGTCTTGACCGACCTTGATGGAGCAGCGTGCATTTTCCATCGTCATCCTGCACAGACGGACGAGTTTGGCAGTGATGCCAAAGCTAGACATGGCTCTGTATAGCTCATCTCTACAGATGTTGTCACACGCGGCCTTAAAATCGATGAAGAGGTGGTGGGTATCGATTTGAAGTTCCTGGGTTTTTTCCAAGATCTGCCGCAGTGTGAATATTTGATCGATGCTGGACATTCCTGGCCTGAAACCACACTGATATGGACCGATCAGGTTGTTGACGAACGGCTTCATGCGTTCACACAACACGGCAGATAAGATCTTGTAAGCGATGTTAAGAAGACTGATGCCTCTGTAGTTGGCGCAGTTCAGAGGGTCTCCTTTCTTGAGGATCGGGCAAACAATGCTGAGGTTCCATTCATCGGGCATACTTTCCTCCGACCATATTTTACAGATGAGTTGGTGCATGCTCCTTACCAAGTCATCGCCGGCTGCTTTGAACAGCTCGGCAGCTAGGCTTTCTTCACCTCGTCCAGGTCGGGTGGACGGAATTTTTGGTCTTCGTCGTCCAGGTTGAATGGTTCATTCTGCCTGACAGCGGGATTTGATTCGTCGTCGCCGTTAAACAGTCTTCAGAAGTAGTTCTTCCATAATCTCAGCATCGACTGCGATTCTACTACGATGTTCCCCTGTTCATCCTTGCAGGCCTCGGTTCGGGCTCTGTAGCCTTGACAGGTTCTTTTTACCCTTTGGTAAAACTTCCGAACCTCATTCCTGCTGTGACATCTCTCTATTTCTTCGATCGCGCGCTTCTCATTTTCCTCCTGAAAAGCTTGTGTTCGTCTCTCCTCATCTGCCCGTAGAGCTCGCGAGCAGCTCTGGTATTTCTATGCAGAGCCGCTTGGTGTGCCTCTTGTTTCGCTGCATTTACTTGCCGGCACTCGTCGTCAAACCAGGGATTTCGTTGTGGTGGCCGTGTGAAACCCAGTACATCAGAGGTGGCATCTCTGATCGCTTTTTGGCAATGTTGCCACTGGTCTTCAATACTTGATGCTGGCGGCATAGGACCTCTCGAGAGACTGAGAGAGAGTCGATCGGAAAAGGATCTGGTGATCTCTTGCGATAGCAGCCGTCCGACTTCAAACTTCCTCACAGTATTTCTTTGTCTTGGCGGTGTTCGGGATATCCGCAGCCGTACCTTGATTACAACAAGGTAGTGGTCCGAGTTGGCCCCTCGGACGTTCGGACACCCATAATACTGGAGGAGTGGTCAATCTGGTTGACGGTTGATTGATCAGGAGATCTCCATGTTCCTTTGTGGATATCGAGATGTGGGAACCGCGTACTAGCTACGACAACGTTCCGCTCCGCAGCAAAGTCGACCAGCCTAAATCCGTTATCGGAGGTGGTGTCGTGTAGGCTGTGCTTTCCGACAGTACTACCAAATATGCCCTCTCTTCCCACCTTTGCGTTAAAATCGCCTAGGACAATCTTAATGTCATAGCTAGGGCACTGCTCGTATGTCTTGTCCAAGAGCTCGTAGAACCTGTCTTTGGTGTCGTCGTCTTTCTCCTCTGTAGGGGCATGCGCGCATATCAGGCTTATGCTGGTGAATTTAGCCTTGATGGGGATTGTCGTGAGGCATTCGCTCACATACTTGAAGCTTAAGTCTGCCTCCAACGATGAATCCACATCTAAATAAGCGCTGCTTTTGTTGCCGGTAGCAATCGCCGTAATAGATATCGCAGTTTTCCATCCTCTTTTTGCCCGGCCCATCCCACCGCACTTCTTGGATGGCGGTGATGTCTGCTTTGCAGCAGTCTAGGGCCTCCGCTAGTTGTTCGGCTGCACGTGGTCTGTTAAGGGACCTAACATTCCACGTGCAGATCCGAACGTCGTTGTCCTTTTTTCGTATGCCAGGGTCGTCAACAGTAAAATCCTCCGTATCCGAGGCTGCTAGTTGTTCCGTAACAATTTGAGTTTTCCGTAGTGGAGCCGTCAACCCCACGTACAACCCCCAACCTGGAGGACCAAGTCCATTGTAAAACAAAACCCGTAGGACGAGGGGCCGGCATAACCGATGTCAGTAACCCACTTCGGGGATGTGAGCGCTCCCGTTGGCCCCTATAGGCTCATCCGCCACCATCTCTTTTCCAAGACCCCAACCGATTCCTAGAAATCCTTATCGGTCTCAGCTCCAAATATGTCGAAGTAGCCCAGATAAGGTGTTGCTCCCGATCCGGAAGTTATAGACGCCACCGTTGATTCCATCTAGGGAATTCTTCCGCTGTCGTGTTTATAGTGCTGCAATTTAAGACGTTTGTAGAACTATTTTTATTCCAAAGGAGTTAGTGCCATCATTGTGTTTGGCGAAATAGACACTCGAATAGACGGAAGACAGCCTTTCTACAGCATCTTAGGATTTAATTAAAAAACTGTAAAACTGAAACGGAAAAAACAAAAATGATTGGCTCACCCCTAAATCAGTACTCAATTTCGAACCTCACCGTTGAGACACCACTCTTCAGTTGGTTGGGCTCTGCAGTT
This sequence comes from Matsumyia berberina, assembly GCA_917880715.2. NCBI lineage: Eukaryota > Metazoa > Arthropoda > Insecta > Diptera > Syrphidae > Matsumyia > Matsumyia berberina. The sequence goes on from OU862870.1 coordinate 97,188,711, forward strand.
GTTTTTATCTTACCTCTTACTCATTTTATTGTTTTGTTGTCGTTCTACCTGTTGAATTAATTTGTGTGTGGCGAAGTCCACTTGCAGATGTGTGTGCTGTGTGTGCTTAATACCTACCTGTCTATGGTGTAGCAGCAGCAGCAGCAGCACCACCAGACCCAATGCAGACCCTCGTCGCCTGACTCAAAATTGAATGGATTTGGAGGAAGGAATGAACCTTATAACCATTGCGGGTTACTGTGTATGTTGGTAGTTGGCCAGGTATAGTTCTGCAGTTCGCCTTACGCGTTTCTCTCCACACGGCAGCGCGAACGAAGCAAGAGAGAATTAAACTCGTATCTGGGACCTTTTGTTATTCGTTAGATGCACGATTGGCTCAGTTTTGTGGAAACCTTTCCCAAGTTTGGTCTGAGGCTTAACAAAAGTCCGCGCATTTCGTGACGTCCGTGTGTGCTCGTGTGTGTGTGCAAAAGAAAATTAAATTTGTGAAAAATGTTAAAGAAATTCAAGGAGAATTTTAATAAATTCACGAAGAATGCACTAAGATTGCAGTTTCGTTTTGTCTTATTTGCGAGTTTTTAATCTGAAAGATATAAGAATTTATGAGATACATACATATGTAATCGTTAATTGAGTACATATATAGTATATTTATTGCCCTGTGCGTGATTCTTGCGTTGAGGTAAAAGAGTTAACCACCAGTGAGAAAGAGAGATCAAAAGAGAAGAGGAAAAAATTTAAAAAAAAAAAAGAAAAATTATTTAGTTTTGTTTTGGTATGAAAGTGATTTGTTTGGTTATTTACCAACTTTGCATTCGCATGTGTTTGTATTCTGCCTCTGTGTTGGAATTTCCAAATTACATCGAAAAAGTGTCTGTGGATCTTTTGTGAATGCGCGAAACGTGAATTCAAATAAGATTCCAACGAATTTTGAGTGTTTTTTTTTCCTGTGTTGTTTGTTTGTTATAAATTGTTCAATATTTCTTCCGCGGGCCAATTTAAATCTCTGAAAAGTGTTTGTGTTACAAAAAAAAAAAAATCTCGTAGAATTCAACTATTGAGATTTTGAATGATTGCATCTTCCTAACAACAAGCAATACTTTGGATACCAATGTAAACGATGGCCACATTAGGCCTTTCAAAAGTTTTCATCCTGGATAAATACTTTACGGAATTGCAAAAATTTTGGGAGACAGAGAAAAAGTTGCAGGGTAGGTTCATTACACGTTCATTTGTACTATTTTCTTTGTATGACATTTCTGTTCGTTACTTTAAAACAAGAGCTGCTTGGTAGCTTTTGCCCTTTTTTAGTGAACAGACAGAGAAACAAACTTCAAAGTAGGATTTTATTTCTATTCGTTTTGTTCACCTATGTAACTCTGGTGTATGCTTTGGGTAGCCATTTTAGTTTGAATTTGGCGTTGCATCGCGCTTTCGTGACGATGTTGTAGCAGCGATTCGGTATATTGCCGTGGGTGATGGCTTTTTCGAGATAAACTGGTTTTGGACTTGACTAGAGTCTCTATTTTGTACCTTTAAATGCTGAGAAGTTGTTGGTCGCTTTTCTCTGTTTGTATGTGAGTATGTTCCTCTTTAAAATGAACAAAAAAAAAAACTTTTTTGACTCATAGATAAATATACAGCGTGGCGTCACAAGTTTCGATGTGTAGCTGAATCCTTTTCATGCACCGGACTGTGATCAAAAGTTCTTTCTCTACAAAGAGATTGCTCATCGATAAAATATTTATAAATACGTTACAAGAATTATACCTAGTACCTATGTATGTTCATATGTGTACATATGTAGTATCCAATGAAACAAGAAGTCTGTTTTGAAGAATGATTTTAAAAATTCTCTGTAAATAACAATAATAGAAAGCACATGGTGATTACAAGGAAATCTCAACTAAAAATAGTCATATTTTTAAGAAATAAGATATTCCAATATTTTTATACTGCAGGAGTATGGGATTAACGGTTCTCTTCAGAGGGCCATTAAATCTCTATACACAAAACTAAAAGAGCTGTATTTGGATAAACGGGGTTAAATCGACACCGTTCACTGTGGGTGTTGATCTTGCCACCTCTCCTTTTCATAGTGTATATGGATTGGATATTACAGCGCAGCCCTGGCGAGGAACTGTTCAAACTGGAAGACTTAAGGATAAGTCATCCGCTTTTCGCTGATGACTTGGTCATCCTTACGTCCATCCAAACGAAGCGCGCATTAGATAGTTTCGTCGCCATCTGTGTTGAAGCTGGGATGAAGGTAAACGTGAACAAATCACAATGTCTGTTAGTGGAGTCACATTGAAACAAGTGGAGAAGCTTCAGTATCTCGGGGTCTTATTCACCAGTGATGGTAGGAGTAATACTGAGTTATCCTGTAGGATTGGTCAGGCTGGAGAATTTTTGAGACAGCTTGGTCAATCTGTTATCAGGAGGGCTGAACTTGGCATCGGAGCTAAGCTATCGGGCTTTATTTCAGTGTTTGTTCCGTCATGAAAATTCGATAATGACCGAAACAATAAGAACTCGGAAATGAGATTTCTTCGTTGTATTGCGGGGGTAACTCGTCGAGATCGAGTTAGTAACACCAGAATATGCGGAGCACTCAATTCCGAGCAGCTACTTCTTCGAACGGAGAGGTCCATACTTCGATGGTTTGGGCACGTCAAACGCATGTTCCCAATTCGGCTTCCAATACGAGCCACGGAATCCGTGCCATCGGGTAGGTATCCCCTGGGTAGGCCTAGGATGAGATGGCTGGACCAAGTCCGATATCTCACCTTTACCCGTATGGGGATAGCTCCTGATGATTTATAGCCGACGGCCGAAGCTCGGGAGATGTGGAGAGTCCACTTAAGCACCTTAATCCCGCGATCGATGGATCAGCGGGCCAGTTATGTAAAATTTTCTAAATTATACTTACTCAACGGGTAGTCAAAGGGGAGGTCAAGTCAGCAGTGACGCACTGCCATGATTGTTAGATCCATATTCCCATATGGAGCACTTGTCCGGTTCAAAGCCAAAAACTACTATGCATACTAGCCGCGGTGCAGAGATCCGCGAATGTATCTATCACAGGTGTACTTCGCATAACCCCAACGGCTGCACTGTATATTTTCTTTTGTTTTCTGCTGCTGGATTTACAAATTAAACATCTTGCAGGGAATAGTGCGCTAAAGCTAGCTAATATTGGTTTTTCAGAAATAGCAGCACAGCACATCTGACATGAATGGACAACATCCTTCCCATAGTAGATTTTTCACATAGAAATGCAGCCAAGACGTCTACATAGGCTCTTCCACTTTAATAACATACTTCAAAGCAGCGAGTTCAGCATGCCATTGGACCTGGACGACATCCTTCCAAGGTGCTGCTTCAAATGAAACTACTCAGTAGTCATTCCCCCCAGTGACGACTGGGAAAGGTTCAAACTCCGTCACGACCCAGTATGGTATACGCTCAAAAATGAACAGTTAGTCTAGGCATATTCTCAACCATCTTTCAGGCAAAAATATTTCCAATGAATTAGTGTATAAACTTAAACTTGCTTTTTTCTAACTTCCCTGGCAAAAACATCTTTATCATTTTTGGCAGTCAAGCTGCTCTTAAAGTACTGAACTCTTTAACTAGGAAAAAACAACTTGGTCATAATACACTGGAACCCTGTTCATAAAGGCCATATCGACAACAAAACAGTGGACTTGCTGGCCAAGATAGGTGCAACTCACCTCATTGGTCCCGAACAAGCCCTGGTCCGCACAGAAAGTGCGCTCTGTGGATTTTGTGCGTAACTTTAGTTCCTCTACGTACTAGATTCGAAAGTGGTTTATTTTTAATGCCTCAAGGGAACCCTTATCTGTATCCTTTGTTTACTTGTTAGCCAAATAAAAAAAGGAGAGAACTAGCTGACGCGATAGCGCAAGGCGGCTAAGATCTAACTTCTTGCAACCATTAATTTTGTGCAACGAACGGCTTTTTGACTTAGAGATGTATTTTTTTGCTGCACTGGTTTTAAATTGCTCAGCAGTCCGACGCCTTTACCACTAAGCCAGAGCGACCAAATTATAAAGAATTTTAAGGCCTTTTTAGTTTTTTTCTTAAAAAATAAAAGATTTTTCTGGGAGATACCCGCGATGCCCTCACCAGTCCTTATGGATGTATGTGGGATCACGAGCATGGTATCAAAGCTGTACAAGTCTACAAATCTTTCTTTTGTTAGCAATGCGGGCGCTGGTGCAATTTTTCTGATAACACCTAGTTATTTATCCTTTTCTTCCTAAAGCTTGTAGTATACAACATACATAGTTGCATATACATGTGGCTTCGACGTCATTCTGACATCACAGTCAATGGCAATGGTTGCATATAATTTCATTGTTGTGTACTACCCATATTTAGGACGTCGCATGTACATGCAGCCCCATGCGACACCTTGGTTGCATGCAAACGTTTGGGATTTTTTGCATGTCGTGTACTAGCAAACCGCATGTGCTGTTTTACTGCATATTTTTTTTCATGTAACCACTATGCATGACGTTTTCGTTGGATTTCGAACAAAAACCGCAGAGGTTTTCATGACGTGGCTTTCGAACAATTTAAATCCCACGTCAAAATAAAAGCAACACTGCTTTTCTTTGCCATTGTGCGTAGTGGTCATTTGTTGTTATTGTTGTAATTGGCAGTTGTGTTCGGATGAACGGCGTTAAATGGGCGTTGGTCTTCGCCAGGGGTGCGTCTCGTCACCTATTCTTTTCATTGCGTATATGTATTGGATGGTACAGCTCCTCCGTGGTGAGATCAGGTTCTCATTGGGAGACTTAACCCATTTATGCCCAAGTTAATTTTTTTCTTATTTTACGTAAGATTTTTGCAGGCTCCACATAAATAATAGTAAACAATTCCTTAAACAATTCCGAAAAGAATTATTTTTTACTTTAGTTATAATAAAGATATCGCTGTCTTAAGAAGGGTGCCTGCGGCCTAATTGGATGTAAAGAAAAAAAAAGTCAAACACAAAAATTCCAATCCGCTCTTTGTGCGTACTGGATAGGTGCGTTGCCGTCTGTGTTGAAGCTAGAGTAAGAGTAACCATGAACAAATATGTATACTGCATGTCGTGTACTAGCGCTGCATGTGCGACAAAATATAATACATGCAACTATCCATGCAACCATGGGGGCTTTTTGGAAAGTATAATCTGTTATGAAAGAGCTTCTCAATTCGCCGTTCGGAGTCGGCAATAAATTGTAGGTTCCTTCCATTCGTGCGAAAAATGTAACACGCACAAAATGAATGGTTGGGAGAAGCTAGACCTCATACCGAGCTGTCGCGCCAGTTATTTATTTAATTCAAATGCGACTACACGTTTTATACAATAAACATGTAGCATCCATGCGGCTTTTTTTCTTGATGCAACGATTTCCATGTCGTGTACTACGGGCTTTAAACTTTACTTATGACGTTTATCTTTTTGGGCATTGACTTCACCGTCAAATAAGCGGTTCGGATAAAACGCCCATAAGTTTGGCTAAAATTGTCACGTTTGTATTCGATAGTGTTTCGTTTTGTTTCCGGAGAGAAGTTAGAGAACGTACTTATCCGTACGTACGTCTGTTCCAAATAATGGTACGACCACCAAATGTGGCCGACATCCTTTAGATTGCCTGAGCACCGAAACATTTTCGCAGTAAGCGATGTGCTGCTTAGGCTCTCTTATATGCATTAAAGTGAAGATAGTCAAAGAAGAGCTCTGGGCGTTTCTGTAGAAGGTCTGTCATTGATCAGTTTATCCTCAAAGTGGTTTCGCTCAATTCCCCCATGTTCGGGCATCCATAACTGTTTAACTGTGATTTGTTTGGTAAGGAACTGTTAGACGTCAAAGCAACACTCTTTGTCGATAGTAGAAGGAGCAGTCCCCACTAAGGTTGACACTACAAAACCCGCGCCCGGAATACTAACCAATATTTGGAAAAAGCAATCCTTACAGTCTTGAAACCATGTTGCGAAACTACTCTTATATATGTATGTAATTGTATTAGTTTGAATGTGACCAGCACTGTACTGGTTTCAATCCTTTGTAAGCAAATTTTAAAAGACACTCCTTTCGTTGAATGTTTTAGCTAGGTTTTGACAATTATTTTACATATTAAATCTAAATACTGATGATTTTGTTTTTAATATATGATTTTAGCTGCTTTAATAATTTAATAATTTAAAAGGATGAACTTAGCCGTTCAGTAATTTACTCAAAATGAAAAACTCATTTGGGAGCAAGGCTATGAGTATTTATGTATATACATGTCCATATGTATTGCAAAAAAATATTTCTTTCCAGAGCATTCATTTTAGAGCTCAAAATGATTGATTGGATTAAAGCAGAAAACAAAAACATAATTGTGTTTCTATAAACGTGCGCACATACATTTACATATAAAAAGAAAAACATTATTATGTAAATCATTTATCTTTGTCAAATTTGATACTATCGAATTTAATTCGAGGCATGGCACACGTTAGAAATAACCCTTGTGAATAAATTTCTTTGTGATATATTAATTAGTTGTTTGCAAGAACTGAGTAATAGGCGTACGAAAATTATTTATTAAAACATATGCATATCTGTTTAAGTATCTGACAAGCGGGCGAAGCAACTTCGTGTCAACGACGTGTCTTCGGGGAATCCGAAGACACATCTTGGTTATATTCACGTTTGGTTTGATTTTGGTCTTCTCTAACACAAACGACTTCTTTAAGAAACTATTGCCCCGCTCTAGGCAATCATATCTTCACGAACCATCTGATCTGGCACCTAAATATTTGTGTGGTAGTTTTGGAACCGAAATTGATGGATTGATGGATTGGTATAACACCAACACGTTAGTAAAGTGAAAGCTTTAAAGACAATCGATACTCGTTCCCGTCGATAGAGCTATTTATCATCAAATTTTATACCGTTTGGAAATAGGTAACCATATTTATATATGTACATACAACACTATAGAAAAGAGAACAGCAAGTACCCGAACACTTTGAATATTTGGAAGGTAGGTAGGTGTGGCGTTGAACAGGCTAGCATGCTTGCGCCTCAATCAGCGCATTTGAGGACGTTTCAACGTGGTCTTATATCCAGTCTGTGGACTTAAGGAAGAACAGCATATCAAATAAATCATCTAGGTTGTTAAAAAGATTTGAGTAATGTACGGTACTTGGCCTTGGCGAGAGCGGGGCATTTACATAGGAAGTTTTCGACGGTTTCTTCCTCAGTTGTTTGCACATTCGTGCTACATGGTTTCCGACCCAGTGATGTGTGCTGCAAACCGAGATACGTCTCTTTGAAAGTCTCTGGATCTAGCCTAGTTTCTTCTAAAATTGACGCAGCTATCGATTCCGACTTACTTTTCGTAAACCCACAAATGAAAACTGAACTCTTTCTACAAAAGAGTTGTCAAGACTTGAACTTCACGTTACCTCTTATGTCCTGGGACCCAGGTTAGAGTGATAGGGAACTGGTTGCCCAGAATTACAAGTGCCTTCCAACATTGCTCGAAAGAAACTGTGGTTTTTACTGAACATCTTATGAATGTCAATTTGACCAAAATTGAATAACAAATGAAATAAATGCTCATGGTGACTTTAATAGCGCTCCTGATATTAAAATATTAAAAAATGTTTGCTTCGACTTTATTCAAACTACGTAACCTTCTGAACATTTGCTGATATAATTATGCGGCTAAAATTAGGCGAATCTGCTCAAGAGGTTGTGCCATTCGCATCCATTTCCTCACTCCAAACTTTGTCAAAATTCTTTGACAGACTTGTTAATTTGCTTTAAAACCGTCGTTGAAGAAAAATTGCTATACCATTCAACAAATTTGGGTACAGACACCAGTCCTTTATTTATTACTTATTAGAGATTTTGTTATCTCTACCTCAGGGAAATATTTAAACATCTTCAACTTGCTCTTCACTTGCTCTCAAAATGGGTATCCAACCCATTGGAATGGCTGCAATTTTTTTTTGACATTTAGATAACCTGGGCAGAGTCGACATTCCTGGTTACCTGGACAATACCCATCTTGTATAGAGAATATATCAGAATGCAATGTCCTGAAGGGAAGCTAGTGAGTCTTCGAATATCGTCCCTATTGTATTTTAAAATATTCTTGTTTATTGTTATTCATAGCGCGTACGAGCCTTTTTGCTTGTCTAATTCCTTAAATATTAACTCAGTAGAATAGGTCTTCATGTTTTTCCCATTCGTCTATCATGCTTCTTAATGCAGAATTCAGACTCAGAAGGGTTCCGTACTTATGTACCTTTTTGTATATCCCTTTCTGGTTAATTGGTCAACGATTTTATAACTTTCGATGCCCTTATGTACCGGGACACCTTACACTTTTTTAAACTCTCCAAATGTCAATTAGAAAATTCCTTCCTTTAAACTTTTCTTAGATTTGACAGTTGAAGTTTGACGTTTAAAATTGTGCAACTTTTCTTGCTAAACGCGTTCGTTTACTTTTTCGTAGTTTTACCTCTCTTTGAGACAATTTTACCCCCACTCTTCAAAATTTGACAATCTACGAATTTTGGTGCAGAAAGCACCTGAACAGACCTTTTATTTCGCTAAGATAAGCCTTGGGGAGCATTGAAGCAGTTGTCGATGGCTTTTGAGCTAAGGTAGTGAGAGATCGGTCCTTTCAGCGCTGCTTGACTGTCAGTAAGTATATTGATGATTGCACTTTCACTCAAAAACTCGAGATAGATATTAGCACAGAGGGATACATTCCAAGTGCCTTCGAGATTTTTTAGTTGCGGCCGAAGACCCTCGCCCTAAGACTAAAGCCCATTTTAAGCCATCCCTATTGGAGAGATTTGGGCATATCGAGCTGATCATTTCTACGAGTTCCGGAAAATCAGAGAGAATCGCTAGATGACTTAGTAGTCTACTTGAGGTTACTCATCAAGTCTACGCAACATATTATTTAATACTAACAAACGGTTCAATGTGATTGAATTGCTTTAAGTGACGCTTTTCTCTTGGCACAGCGCAATCTTTGTTGGGTGGTGATTCGGTAGAAAAAAAAAACTTTAAAATATATTAGAAGTGCACCAATAGCGTATACAGGCTTGGAACACGTAGGTGTTGAATTCACTGGTCATGTCTAATCTTATTATTTGAATTTTAAAGGAGGTCTCATGTAAGCTTTACAAAGGTATGCATAGTATATCAGTTTTAAAGTAAAATAATCATGTATAGCAAGAGATTAAAAGAGATAAGGTTCGCGTGTCAACTCTTTTGTTTACTGAGTAATACAATAATGTATCATATACATGCGCATCGTATGCTGTATTACTGTGGTTACTGTGACCGCAACATTTTTAATTTTTATTCTGTTTTTTACCCCGGGTATAAGTAAACATTTTCAAAAAATAATTGAAATAATTGTTTTGAAAGGAAAGCATAATTTTATATTTTGATATCAAAAAAGGACGTTTCGCTCTCGTAATGCCGACACTAAAACGCCACTTAACCGCCACGACTCGAACAACGTCGAACAACCAAAACGGCATCTCAGCGCTGGTGGCGTCTTCTGAAGTAATAGCGGAGTCTAGGAAGACAAAGTCCCTAACTAGTTCAAAGTTGTGTACATACATATATCTGTCTACAGTGGCTTGTGGTTTACTCTTTAGTCACCCTATTCGAACCGTTCCTTGCCACGCTGGCTTTCTAACATTGATTAACCCATGTCGAAACCTAGCACCAACAACGAAAGGTGCCGATTTAATGCCGCTCACTCGAACACAGCTCTTACAGTTTGTGTATAGAGATCGAACAGACACGTTAATCCCACACTCCTGCAGTACACTTCAGACTTAAGCTCAACGTGCTTTCTTCAAATCCACAAAACAACTGTAGGTAAGTTTGTCAGAGGCGCAGGTCTTCCCAAGTACCATTTTGAGAGAATAGGTGTTGCTTCTACCTAAACGAAAGCCACACTGCTCATCCCCCAACCTGGATTCGACCACAGCTCCCTGACGTCCTTCCAACACCTTAGCTGAGTCCCCAAAGTTTATCAACACGTTGAAGGTTTTCTTCTTCTCTAATACGGTTACCCACGAATTCATCCTAGTGCTGGTAATCCGATGTTCTATGTGGCTAAGTGTACCTCTTCTTAATTGAGGTGTCATCTAGCAATAATCATAAAATGTGTCTGATAATAGACGTGTTTCTCCACCAAAGTAATCCCAAAAGATCCAAACGGACGTTTTTATTTTTATTTTTTTTGGTGATTTGGTTAATTTGGAAGAAGCCACAGTTGCGCACCTTGATCAATATACATAAAAAAGCTAATAGGTTAGGTTAGGTTGAAGTGGCTGCCAGCTAAAGCCAACACACTTAGACCCATGAGGGGTCCGTTGTGATACCACCAGGATCTAGAAAAGATCTCCTGCCTACTCGGAAAAAAAGCGAATAAATGCAAATCAATCAGCCCGGCACGCAAATTTGTATGCTTAAATATAGGTAGAGTTTGCCTCGAGTGAAGTTCCGAATTTATTTGTTTTAATGAAAAGAAAGCGAGTGAACCCTACAATGCGATGATAAAATGGCGAAAATTGAGCGAGAGAGGAGTGAAGTGGAATGAAATGAATTTTTATGATATGCATTAATGATATTGAATTGAGAGAATTTGAGTGTATTTTGAAATCTCCAGTACACTCAACTTTCCTATTTTTAATGATACGACCCAATGATACTAATGAAACTGTGTCTTCGCTGCCTTAATTTTACACAGCTGCAACAGATATCTGTCTCAATTCGAAGAAAGAATTTACACTGCTGGAATCACCATATAAATTTTACGTTTGTCATATTTTCTCTGTACTATTCTTTTTCTTTGACATTAAGTTAGGTTAATTAGATGGGTTGGCGAGGGGATAGAGAACCCTCAACGCCACACTCAGGTCAGTAGAGACCCATTGTAATGCCCATTTGGGGGAGAAGGTGCCCTTTGCGCGTGGAGCAATCCCCTATTTCTCTAAGGTTTCGAACCACCTTGAAACATTAATGAACCCACAGATATCCTTAAAGCCTGCAAGGATGAGCAAGGGAACATTGTAGTAGAATCGCAGTCGATACTGAGAATATGGAAGAACTACTTCTGCAGACTGTTTAACGGTGACGACGAACCAAATCCCGCTGTCAGGCAGAATGAGCCATTAAACCTGGACGACGAAGACCAACAATTCAATCCATCCGACATAGACGAAGTGAAGATAGCCATATCTAAACTTAAGTCCAACAAAGCTGCTGGAGCTGATAGCCTAGCTGTCGAGCTGTTCAAAGCAGCAGGCGATGACTTGGTAAGGAGCATACACCAACTCATCTGTAAAATATGGTCAGAGGAAAGTATGCCCGATGAATGGAACCTCAGCATTGACCCTCAAGAAAGGAGACCCTCTAAACTGCGCCAACTACAGAGGCATCAGTCTTCTTAACATCGCCTACAAGATCGTATCTGCCGTGTTGTGTGAGCGCCTGAAACCGTTCGTCAACAACCTGATCGGTTCATATCAGTGTGGCTTCAGGCCAGGAAACTCAACCACCGACCAGATATTCACAATGCGGCAGATCTTGGAAAAAACCCAGGAACTTCAAATCGACACCCAACACCTTTTCATCGATTTTAAGGCCGCGTATGACAGCATCTATAGAGAGGAGCTATACATTTTGGCATCCCTGGCAAACTCGTCCGTTTGTGCAGGATAGCGATGGAGAATGTACGCTGCTCCATCAAGGTCGGTAAAGACCTCACCGAGACCTTTGGTGTCAAAAAAGAATTTAGGCAAGGTGACGCGCTGTAATGCGACTTCTTCAACATCGTTCTTGAAAGAGCTGTGCAAAACTAACGCGCCAACACCAGAGGCAAAAGTCCGTCCAATTACTCGCATACGCCGACGATATCGACATAATCGGAAGAACGCAGCGTGATGTCACTGGTGCGTTTGTGAGCATTGTGGCAGAGGCGGCGAAGATGGGCAAAGCGGTCAATGAGGGTAAGACGAAGTATAAGCTGTCAACAAGAAAGGACACTCAACATCGACGTCTCGGACAGAACGTCACAATAGACAGCTATAACTTTGAGGTAGTTAAGGACTTTGTCTACCTAGGCTCCGCTATAAATGCAGACAACGACATCAGCGCTGAGATTAGACGAAGAAAAACTCTTGCCAATCGCTGTTTCAACGGAGTAACAAAGCTCTCTCTCGAACGACTAAAATGACCCTGTATAAGACCTTAATTGCTTCAATCCTGCACTACGGCGCAAAAGCATGCTCTTTTTCAAAAGCGGATGAGGGTGTTCTTAGCTTTTTTGAGAGGAACATTTTTCAGCTGATTTTCGGTCCCGTCTGCATAAACGGTGAGTGGAGGAGGAGATACAATGACGAACTTTACGGCGACATCGAACTCCCAATACACCTTCAGGTTTCCGAGTGAAACTGATAATGTCTATCCATCACACACCATGTTCACCATCATTAGCCCCAGTTTTACCTAAGGACTTACCATAATTGCGAATAAACCCAATAAATCACCGCCCACTCTATAATACCACCAAACACACGTTCCAGCTGCCATTCTCCACTGAAATGCCAATCAGCCTACCTAGAAGTGCCACCAAACACCCAATTTAACATCACCCCCTGTGTAAAACTCTAGTTTCTGCAACCCAACTAAAACGAACTTAATGAACCACCATATACCCTATAATTCCGCCACACACCTTATCCATGAATTCGCTAAGATATCACCCTCATCTTCTCAACATATCTTAGACACTCTACATGCAAATATACTCTACATGCGATACTTGTTCCCAAAGTGCCCTTACAACATGTAGTCCTACGATTTCCAGGCCCTAGCGCAACATTAATAAGAAACACCAAACATCATATTTACAAGTCCCATTCCTAAAAAGTCTTTAATTTTCGATTTTTATAATAAAATTGTCGACTCCGAACGACCAATTGAGAAGCTTTTTCATGACATATTATACTCTCAGAGGTTTTTCATTCGCCGACAAGAGGTGGTGCAGTGAAAAATTGTTGGTGAATATGGATGGGCCCTGAACCCACGCAGCTCGCACTCCATCGCACTTATCTCTGCGCCACGATGATGAGGTAGTGTACTAGTACTATAAAAGTACTAAAAGAATTTAAAGTAAGCGAACTATGATAAAACAACAGCGCTTTAGCTGGCAGATGTGACTATATTTTATCTCGCAGTTTATGTCCAATAAAAAAAATAAATAATAAAACAAAGAGCCTACTGGTAAACCAGAAGTTAAACTAGTATCTTAACTGGTGTGTTAACAGGATAGGGGCCATTTGGCAATTTCTCACCTGAATACTAAAGAGAGAGAAACTTTTGCTTTGTGGATGCTCTGAATCTTCAAATATATCGCCTACGTTTTTTGTGGTATAGACTATTTGCAGACCCAGAGGATCTTGTGCAAGGATCACTAATGAAGGTGAAGTTAAATACAATGAACCAAGTAGTTTTCCCAAAAGTGAACAGGAACTCACTAGACCTTATTTGTATTACAAATAGGGACCTTATGATTTAAGTTTAATAGATGGGTTGGCGAGTGAAGAAAGAACCCTCAGCATCACACTCAGGTTAGTACAAATCCAATGGGGAAAGTATCGCTTGCTCACAGCGCTGTCCGTTAAAGTACTCCCTGACTCCTAAGTAGGCTTAACTTGTCACAAAAGATGCCTCCACCTACGCCAATGGGTGCCGTGATATAAGGCCAAATGGCCTAATGTCACATTTTGCCATTTGGTCTAATGTCGTTTCCCGAAAGTGAAGTAGGGCCAGTTTCTGATTTTGCTTACCTGGTTAGTACCCTTTTCAGCGGTGGTGAAATAGTTCTACGCTCATCAACTTGTACGAAAACGTAGCAAGAAAATTATTTATCAGTTACTGAGAAAAAAAAAATCGTCAACTATAAGTAAAGTTTGGCGACAACTTTGTCAGGAATACTGTTTTGACCTACTTAATTTTTGTCGTTTGCATGATGACTGTGGTTATTATAATGGTACACCGTGCTCATGCACCCTCGAGCACTCAATTTTAATTTACATTGTAGGTCGGAAAATTTAAGATGGCAGGCACTTGACGCATTATTTACTGCGAAGGGACTGTGATCAGATCGCATTCGGCTTTTTGTAAATAGCATTCAAGTTTTATGTAAAAACATACATATGTATGTACATGTGTCTACACAATCCATAATACAGCTGTAATTATAAATAATGTAACTACCGATTGCTAAAGCGACGTGTATCGTTAAAGGCATAAGTTCAATACATTAACGATACATTCTAAGGTAATGTTCTAAAATATGTCGATTGAACCAAAAGCATATCGATCATTTTGATGGATTGTTGCCAAACAGTCATTACCTACACTTAAGACAATGTATTCCGGTATTTGGAACTCAGTCGGTACGTTCCTCATTTCCCTGTTTCTTTGACTTGTACGCAGGTTGTAAGGCTAAACATGTTTTTATTATTATTATTTTCTTTATTGAGCTACCAGTCGCACAGTTTCTTTCAAGAATGCCGGATTGTTGTTGAGTTCTTCTCCCTCTTTCTTTATTATAATTTTTTCCTTCCCTCTTTTTTTTTTTAATTTTCCTTAAGTGTATATTTTTCGTTGGTGTCAGTGACCTCAGAATCTGATTGATCGTACTCGTTTATGTGCATGTATGGAGAAGTGAGGAACACTTAAGTTGGTAGAAAGCAAAGCAAGGCTTAAACACATTCCGTGAAGTCAGAATCAAACAGGCCTTCTGGCGGACTTTGGTTTTGATTTTTATCAAGCATTTACATTTTTACGATAAATTTGTATATAAAAATGAATTACAAAATGTATACACACGTGTATAAGGATAAAAAAAATATTTGTTATGGGTTGACTACACCAAAAAAGTGCTCTGATGAATATTTGTAAAACAGTGTTTTGAAAAGTTTTAAAATTGAGACAATGCGTATAACGAATGTTGAACAGTTTCTTATTTGCTTTCACCTTCCATGGCACTAGAGTCCGTATGGACCTGGGCTTCAATTGAAAAGTCTATCCAGCTATTCCAATCCTCCAGCTGGTCACTTTCTGCATCGTAAAGCAGGAATGGAATGAAAAACGTCTGATACAATTTTGGATTAACTGTTCTCGAGAGGACTTTACTATTCAATGGCCCCCTTGCAGCGAAGAAACAGTGATTAGAAATAAACAAATATCTTGCGGGATTAACTGGAGAGGCTTGTTGGTTGAGGCCCAGGTTTACCTCGAACTGTAGCGCCACAAATAAGCTTCGTTTCTCACAACCATTCATGCCGTTAATTTCATTTCGAACGAATGAAAGGGATCTATAATTTGTTGCCGACTCAGAACGACGAATTGAAAAGCTTAGTCATGAAAAATTTTAAGCTTGGAGGTTTGTCACTCCATGGCAAGAAATGGTGCCGCGAACAGTGTTCGGTGTTATGGCCGGAACGCACTAACCACTTAAATTCGGCGACCATGTAAACAGTGATTGGTTATGATTGTACCCATTTGATTTTAGCATTCGTCTTTGACTACAAGTATGTACATACAACACCGACGTCTCGGACAGAATGTCACTATAAAGAGTTAAAACTTTGAGGTAGTTAAGGACTTTGTCTACCTAGGCTATCATCCACCCTATCAATTTAGAGGATGACACTAGGGCTGAGGTTAAACGAAAAATAACTCTTGCCAAACGCCGTTTCTTTGGGCTAAGAAGGCAGTTGAGTAGCAAAGCCCTCTCTCGAACGACTAAAGTGGCCTTGTATAAGACCTTAATCGTTCCATTGCCGCTGTACGGCGCAGAGGCATGGACTCTATCTAAAGCGGATGAAGTTGCTCTTGGCTGTTTCGAGAGGAAAATTCTTCTGGTGATTTTCGGTCCCGTCTGCATAGACGGTGAGTGGAGGAGTGGAAGGGGACCTTAACCAACTTATCGTGGAAAACTGGCAGCTGGCTAAAGATCGAGCTGGCTGGAGATGCTTGTTTGTTGAAGCCCAGGTTCATCCCGGACGGTAGCGCCGAAGTTAGTAAGTATCTACATATGTAGGTGGTGACTAGAGTCAATGTTGGCACTATAATTTCCAAACATACAGAATGTTACAAGAAGTTCATATAGAACTTCCCATTTTTTTGGAAGACCTATTCTGTTGATCAATCATTAACCATACAATTTGCTCTTCTGACTACCTATTTAATAAATAATTGACCATAATGAGAGCTCCTGTTAACTTTAACATTGACAATTGCCTTTGCTGTTAAGCTCGTCAACGCTGAGATGCGAAGCTGGTAACTTGAAAGGTTTGTGTGCGGGGGCATTTCCCCCTCTTTCGTTGGCTTTCTGAGGCCTCTAGGGGTACTTAATGTCATAAAGAAAAAACAGTGCAGTGTGTGAATAACATCGCCATATCTTGCATGTTTGTCTCTTCAACCCGTTAACTTGTTCCAAAATAATTTGAGAATTCAAGAATTCTTTGAATTGGGTTGCAGAGCTGAATTTTTTAACTCTTGCCTATGTCTCAGGTCACACTGGAGTCTCTGAATATGATATTGCTACACAAGGCTCAGAAGATAGTTTCTCAGAAAATGAACCTGCGTAGGGACTTCCCGCCTCTTCTGTTAGGACATTGACAATTGGAATTCTTACAAACCAAATTGCTGGTGGCACAGCTTTCCAGGATGGAAGCGAATTCCGAATGTCTGTAAGAAATCAGTGGCATTCTTGCTATCTCTCAGTAGAAAAGTCTATTCTAACGGAACACTTTGCTTTTGCAAAGCATCTCAATGTGCTAGGCGTAAGTGACACTACTGTCTGTGACACGTACATATGGAGCACCGATACTTTGTAATTTTGGACACAACTGGAAACAACATGCCCTATCTTTATCGATTAAAACTTGTATGTAGCTTCTCTATTTTCATAAATGGTTTAAAAATGGTATAGGGCACCGGTTCTGAAATTTTCTTAAATGAGCCTGCCATAGGACGGTAGTTAAAACTTTCAAACGGCGCACAGTGTGCAATTTCGCAAATATTACTTACTTACTTACTTAAGGTGGCGCTACAGACCGGCGTGGTCCTGGGCCTCAACCAACAAGTCTCTCCAGCCAGCTCGATCTTTAGCCAGCTGCCTCCAGTTTCGCACGCCAAGTTGGTTGAGGTCCCCTTCCACTTGCGTGCGCCACCTGAGTCGCGGTCTTCCTCTACTGCGCTGACCCTCGGGTGTGGATTCGAAGATTTTCCGAGCTGGAGCATTGGTGTCCATCCGCTCTACATGACCCAGCCACCTCAGTCGTTGGACCTTCACTCTTTTGGCTAAGTCGATGTCGCTGTACAGCCCGTACAGTTCGTCGTTGTATCTCCTCCTCCACTCCCCGTCTATGCAGACGGGACCAAAAATCACCCGAAGAATTTTCCTCTCGAAACAGCCAAGAGCAACTTCATCCGCTTTAGATAGAGTCCATGCCTCTGCGCCGTAGAGCAGGACTGGGACGATTAAAGACTTATAAAGGGTCACCTTAGTTGTTGGAGAGAGGGCTTTGCTACTCAATTGCCTTCTTAGCCCAAAGAAACAGCGATTGGCAAGAGTTATTCTTCGTTTAATCTCAGCGCCGGTGTCATTGCCTGAATTTATAGCGGAGCCTAGGTAGACAAAGTCCTTAACTACCTCAAAGTTATAGCTGTCTATAGTGACGTTCTGTCCGAGACGTCGGTGTTGGGTGTCCTTTCTTGTTGACAGCATATACTTCGTCTTGCCCTCATTGACCGCTAAACCCATCTTCGCCGCCCCGTCTCGATACTCACAAACGCACCAGTGACATCACGCTGCGTTCTTCCGATTATGTCAATATCGTCGGCATATGCGAGTAATTGGACGGACTTTTTAAAGATTCTGCCTTTGATGTTGGCGCGTGAGTTTTGCACAACTCTTTCAAGAACGATATTGAAGAAGTCGCATGACAGCGCGTCGCCTTGTCTAAATCCTTTTTTGACATCAAAGGTCTCGGTGAGGTCTTGACCGACCTTGATGGAGCAGCGTGCATTCTCCATCGTCATCCTGCACAGACGGACGAGTTTGGCAGTGATGCCAAAGCTAGACATGGCTCTGTATAGCTCATCTCTACAGATGTTGTCACACGCGGCCTTAAAATCGATGAAGAGGTGGTGGGTATCGATTTGAAGTTCCTGGGTTTTTTCCAAGATCTGCCGCAGTGTGAATATTTGGTCGATGGTGGACTTTCCTGGCCTGAAACCACACTGATATGGACCGATCAGGTTGTTGACGAACGGCTTCAGGCGTTCACACAACACGGCTGATAAGATCTTGTAAGCGATGTTAAGAAGACTGATGCCTCTGTAGTTGGCGCAGTTCAGAGGGTCTCTTTTCTTGAGGATCGGGCAAACAATGCTGAGGTTCCATTCATCGGGCATACTTTCTTCCGACCATATTTTACAGATGAGTTGGTGCATGCTCCTTACCAAGTCATCGCCTGCTGCTTTGAACAGCTCGGCAGTTAGGCCGTCAGCCCCAGCAGCTTTGTTGGACTTAAGCTTCGAAATGGCTTTCTTCACCTCGTCCAGGTCGGGTGGACGGAATTGTTGGTCTTCGTCGTCCAGGTTGAATGGTTCATTCTGCCTGACAGCGGGATTTGATTCTTCGTCGCCGTTAAACAGTCTGCAGAAGTAGTTCTTCCATATCCTCAGCATCGACTGCGATTCTACTACGATGTTCCCTTGTTCATCCCTGCAGGCCTCGGTTCGGGCTCTGTAACCTTGACAGGTTCTTTTTACCCTTTGGTAAAACTTCCGAACCTCATTCCTCATTCATTTCGCAAATATACCGAAACTTTATTCCTGCTGGGCTTGAATATATTTTTGTTCCCATTTACCGGTTTATTGATCTAATATATGTAATTCTATGTTGTTTTTAAAGTCCGTAGGCATACATATGTGTTCAGTGATAGAGGTCATATACCCCACCTCCATCCATTCTTCCTTAACTTCATACATCTAAATGTCTTTAACTTAAAGACTTATTGACTTAACAAAAGTTAAGTAGTAGTTCAGATATATATATTTTAAAGCTTTCTTTTTAGCTTACAGTGAAGTTCAGAAGGATCCTCTTCACTATTATAAGGATGTTGGCACAACAAAATTTTAAATTAAATAATTTCTATTGCAATTGCAACTTAAGTCTTGGAATTTGAATGTCTCAGTGAAGATAATTGTTCTTTATACATAGATTTATGGACATCCTATAGACACGATATATATTTTTATCTTTTTCCTTACAGACGCATCATCATCCAATGAGGCTGTACATCTGCAACAGCGTTTAAAGTGTCTTAGCACAGAGTTAGTCACACTACGTAATCGATTGCATGTTGGACAAACACAAACATCGGGAGCAAACAGCACGGTAAATGTGACAAATCCAAATGCAAACAGCGGTTTGGTGTCAACAAATAGTCCTAATAGCCTGATATCTAATCCGCCAACGAGTATCATCAATGCACCAACTACAGTACAAACCGGTATTATAGCAGGAAGCAATCTGCACCATTCGCCGTCAAATGGTAATCATCCGAAACCGATTACTAACAATAGTAAGGTAAATATTTTTATTTGTGTACCACGTTCTTATAGCTCAACATGGATTATTTTTTTTGTAATATAGCGTTTCTGTATGACTCATTCTGAGGATATCTTAGTGTGCTTAGATGGTCTCTGTTACTCAATGCAGATTAGAAGAAGTTATTTGGGCGGAAGAGCTATAAAACCGCTCAACCACAAAGAGTCGAATGTACGTGAGGTCCAGATCTAGGTTTTCAAAAAGTCAAGAAGCCTTAAGTAGATTGTAGCATTAAAAAATACTTAACAAAATTCTGCAGCGAAAGTATGTAGATTGAGTTTTTGTCACTCTCAATCCAGAGTTTACAAAGTTAATTTGTTGCCTTTACTCACATGGCAAACAAATCTTCCTCACATGGCCAAGAAATCCTCCACTATTGAACGAAAAAGATAAAAAAGTGAATCAACGTTTGAAGTTTATTTTCACAATGATATTGATCATCCCAATGTATTGGATCCAGATACAAAAAGCTTGTAAATGGGGCAAACCTTTTAAACATTTTCAGTGATTTAGCTGACAAGCAGGTAACAGTCACTTAACCAAGTTCGTCCACAGAGTTACTTCTCCTCTACTCTGGCTAATGGTCATGAACGAAATTCTTGTGAGATTAGACAGAGAAAGGATCAAGGTGTACACTGTGCGAATGCGTGGTGATAATAGTGCCAGGGATGTTTCCCTCTGTAATAAGTGAAATTATGAAAGTTGCTCTATTTGTGGCCTATGTGTAAACCAGAGCAAAACTGATCTGATGCTTCAGTACCAAAACCAAAATAATTGACTTCACCCTTCTTCTTCTTAATGGTCAACCACTCACACTATCCGCCAGCGCTAGGTATTTACGTATTTTGCTTGACCCAAAACTTATGTAACTCGAAGCAAAACATAAAACACAAAATTAGGAAGGCATGTGTCGTGTTGTATGCTTGTAGCAAAACATTTGGAAACAAGTGGGGACTTCAACCAAAGATAATTACATAGATGCAGATATCCATAGTGCATACTATTCTAACTTTCGAGTCACTGATATGTTGGTCCGCGTTAAGCAAAGGCCATAACGTTACGAAACTCAAAAGGCTCCAAATGAAAGCAAGTAAAGCCAACACGAGCGCATTGAGGTCGACCCCCGACGGATGCCCGCACTTATACATAAAAAATAACGTACAACGCAACGCAGTTAGACTCGAAAAATCCGGGTGCTTGGCTGCTAGACACTAGACAATGGCATGGTTACGCATCCAACCGACTACATCACCCCCAAACTAAACTTTAGGAAAAAAATCCAACGTGGGATTCTCCATCAGAGCACAGTGGAAGAATGATGAAGCGGTGAATGACTTCGACATGGTCATCTACACCGGCAGATCAAAAATCAACTGCGGTATGGGTGCCGGTGTCTACTCGGGATTACTGAAAATATTAAGTCCATATCGCCTGCTGGATTTTGCCAGCGTCTTTCAGGCGGAACTATTGGCAATCCGAGAGGTTTGTACACAATTCAAGTGTGACACAACGCACAATCAAAATATTGCTATCCAAGCCACCATCAAAGCTATTGACTTGGCTATCATATCCTCCAAACTGGTACAAGAATGCCGGATCGTATCTGGTACTCTGGGTTCCAGGGCGCAGTGAGAGAATGGGAAACGAGCGTGCAGATGAACTGGCTCTACACGGCTCACTCGTGGCAATGATCCACATTCCGCTGGAAGCGATTAAACGACAAATTCAATCACACTTCCTGCAGAAGCCCAACCTCCAATGGAGGAGGCTAATCAACTGCGCCATATCATGAAAGATATGGCCCACCCATCCAGATATTGCCAGAATAACGGCGATAACCACGGGTCTATGGAAAATCGGAGACCATGCGGAGAAACTAGATATTCTCCACAACCCCCACAGCAACAGCTGCGGAAAATCTCTCCCACTTCCTATGCAAATGTCCCGCACTAGCAAGAGCCAGATTGCGTGCACTCAATTAACCATTCTTTGACGATCTCAATGACACCTCGGGTACAAGGAAACCACTCCGGCTTCTGATAGGAAACCACTTTCAGCAGTATACACTCTTTTGTTTTAAAAATTCTTTATCACTTAGGACTGTATTTGTCGATGGATGGATATTTTCGGTACATAGATAGTCAGACACCAAACATTTTTCACCCGCACCACCTCTCGTCGGGGAATGGCGAGCCTCCGGGAGTATAATCTGTCATGAAAGAGCTTCTCAATTTGCCGTTCGGAGGCGGCAATAATTTGTAGGTCCCTTCCATTGGTGCAAACAATACAACACGCACAATATGAATGGTTCCGAGAAGCTAGGCCTTGGCTCATTCCGAGCTGTCGCGCCAGCTATTTATTTATTTTTTAGATTGTCAGACAGCTATAAAAGCTCTTTAAGCGCTAACTTAAAGTTGGTAAAGCAATCCTGAGAATCTTTTAATGTGTATAAAAATAAACAAAAATCATCGACCACTATTTGATAGGTAGACAGGCCATTCGAATGGGAGTCTTTTCGACAACTTCTGCAGCTGCAAGGTCCAAAAATAAGAAAGAATCAACCTTCACCCTTTTGGAACCACATTATGTGCTACAATAAGATTCAACTTTCTGATTAAATACCTCTTCGAAGATCCGCACGACCTACATACTAACATATCAAAAATCGACTCACATTGCATAAACAAATTTATCGATAAATCCCAGTTTGACTGAATCAGTCACTTTTGTAGCACCTTCACCCACCCCTTTCCAGCCCCATCTCGTTTGGATACTACGCGAGCCTTGAACTGAAACAGTCACCTTATTATTTACCTATAACAGAAAATCTAACTAAGGGGCCAAATTAAGGCAAAAGTAATTTATAGTCGTAGACTTACAAGTCCAAGCAGGATAAAGTGAGTCAGAAGTAGTAATGGTTCGAATTCACCTGCCACCCTTTCTATTCCCGACAGTCCACAGCCCGAATACATGGTTCTACCAGCATAGAGACTTTCCTCCCCGAAAACCGAATTAGAAGATTTTTCATGAAGCCCAATTTAGGGATGCTGTATGGTTAGGGTTAGAGTTGTGGTTGCAGCCGAATTTCTTGGTAGAGGCGGCCAAGGTGTGGCTTTTTGCAACTTTTCATATTATACGTTTTAGAAGGGACCTATAAGTTATGTATACTCTGTGAATTTTGTCATTCCCCAGTAATAGGGCGCGCCTCGAGAAATGTTTGACAGATATTCTTGAGGCTCAAACCTTTGCAGCTCGCATAGCAGTCCAACGCACTAACCACTGGTATGTGGCGAACACAATGTCAGCTTTTTGTTTATTTATATTTTGAACGTTTGATTTGAATGCGGTGGATTTGATTAGGGCACACGGAGACGGAGTCGTGGTTTCTTTTTTAGCTGATGAAGTTTAAATTAAATTACTTTGGTTTTTTCGTCTTTTCCGGATAATGCTTGTAGTCCTTAGCTCATAGCATAGCGATCATGCTCTATTTCGCCAAACGAAAGAGGAATAGTTTCTAGAATGGTTTCCATGTTAACATTGTTAAAAACCTCCTCTATGTTCAAAAAGGCTATATTGTTAGTTGTAGATTGACGCCTTTATCGTTTCATGGAGCACCATGTTAGTGGATCTGCCTTTGAGGTACGTGTATTGGGCTTTGGCTAGCGTTGATATTTCTTAGAGAAATGTCTCAGATTCTTTTAAATATCTTCAATACAAAAAAAAATTTCCACCACCCTTCCACACATATCGGCCGGAACGTTGGCAGTTTCGCGGTCGATGTTGTTCCTGTGCTTCTGTAAAGTTGTTGGCTTGTTAGCATAAACCAACGACTTAACATAACCCCATAAAAATAAATAAAACGGCGTTAAATCGCATAAGCGAAGTGGCCATTCGACCGGACCATTTCTCGAGATCGGAGAAGTTTCGGCGCTTCAAATGATCAAGAGGCTTGAGTTCTTCAAAATTCACCACAATGTGGACTGAGAGATTCCCAATTGACTGATAAGGCTCATTTTGAACTAAAGCACTTACGGCTGCGAAATGTTCGATACTTCGACCGGTGCGTTGTCTCACTGCCACAGGAACATTTAACAGCAGCCCAGTCGGTATTATGCCGGCTCGGACAGGGACTATAAATATAATATGACAGTATTAGTTGTAGGTTTAGTTTTGGTCAGAGATTACGTAATGTTTCTCTGTTTAAATTATTTTACACTTTTACAAATATTAAAAAAAAACTCATTCATTTTATTTATAATTTCAGAATCAACATATTATAAGTTCATGTTTACAGCCCACCACAGGAGTATCACCAAGAAACACATCAATTCCACATCCTCTGCCGCAGCACATAAACGATCATATTACAGGTAATTAGGTTATTTTAAAATTCTTTCCCCATGCCCATAAGGATTTTCCCAGTGCAAGTCATGAAAAAGAAAATCAGATAATAAAAGCAAGTAGAAACCATTTCATGAATGAAATGAATCCATCTTTCAGCCAATCAACACTTCAGTGACACGCTTCCAATGCGATCGGCGCCCGGTCTCCTGAACCTTCCCTTCATTCCGGTCGTCCAAAAGAATTTAAATCCCTGCAATGGCATAAATACGTTCCCGCAAAATTCCACCTTAATTAGACATGGACAGCACAAGCAGCCAAGCGAGATGGAAGACCTAATACACTTGCCAGGCCCCTTAACCGAGGACGCCGTCATGAGAACGCTTCAAGCCAGGTTCAACGAAAACCTTTATTTTGTAAGTAATACCATAAACTCTTATACCATAAACGCCTATAAATTATAATTGCGATCATATAAGGGTTTTATCGGTCTTTCTCGATGCCCTGCCATACTGGTTCCTGACCAATAAAACTCAGCATCACCTCGACTTATAGGTCCAGATGCAGTCAAACGCAATAAAGTGGTACTACTTTTCGGAGTTTTTTCCTCTCCAAAAGAAGTTCGGGTTGAATAACTTCTGATAGGTACAATCGCGGAAAGCCACTCCGACAAACGGGAAGGGATTGGATTGGTTAGAAATAAAATATAATTTAGGCGTGTTTCAGGAAATTGAAAATGCAATTAGCATCACGACAAGAATTTCGAAGAAACAAAAAACCAAAGAAAAAAAAAATCGGAGAAACAAGTTTCTGTCTGTCGTATGTGGTGGCCTCGTTTGGAGTGCGCCGCGAGACCGTACATTCCGTCAGCCAAGCAGGCTGGCTGCAACCTGCGAGGTAACCTGTCACGAAGAAGTTTACTTAGTGCTTGCCGACGAAGACTTTATGTATGTACGTAGATATATTCCATGGTTATGGTCACGGAGGTGCGGTAAATAAATTATTGCATCAAAAATGAGCTGTAAAATTTGATTAACTGAACTTGTTTGACCAAGGCTTTTGTAATGTTTGTGTTGTAAAATGATTGATGAAACGGAATTTGAATATTTTTTCTGCACTAGATGTCAGCGCATTACACTCGAAGAGCCATGCTAAACGAATGAACAGAGATCAATTGCCTAATTAATAAAATACAAACACAGGCCTAGACGCGTGTTGTCTCTGCACGTTCTATCGAATTCTCCGAAACGATTAGTTTGTATTCATTTTTTTTTGGAATTTTCATTTTATGGCTCGGGTCTTAAGCCACATGTTGGTTATCTGGAGAAAACAAGTTCTACATATGTAGATGTAGCGGCTCTGCAGGTGGAGAAATAACATTTGGGAACGTCATTTATGTTTTATGTGATATCCATTTCGTTTTATAGAGTTCGACCGTTAGGGGGTTCGATGGCTTGTTGCCTGCCGATCGATGTTCTTTTTAATAGATTTTCACAAAAAGCATCAGTCGCATTGAACTAAAAATGTTATGTCAATATGCTCTCGGTTTGAACTTGTTCTGTGTAGTGTTCAACTCAAAGAGCATCATATCTGCCGAATTGGTACATCGTTGATGTCAAAGAAAGGAGGAACAAATTAGTGTATCAGTAGATGCATCTAGCGAGCGGCCTTCTATAAATTTTTATTTTCCATTACAATCGGCAAAGTGATGCCTTGAAATACTCCTGCACTCATCATAGTTCTACCAGGCTAGGCAGAGGTATGTATGTTCATACATGAGAGAGGAAGTCTGAAATGATATGTATGTCGACTATTTTGGGATCTCTGGAAATGAGATTTTCTCAGCACCTGAACCTGCGTTGGGTTTTCCCGTGTCCTAGTTCAGGGCCTCCATTGAGGATTGGGTTTTTTACAAACAATTATGTGTGGCACGGCTCACCAGGATGCAGGTAGACGAATGCTCCCGAACGTCTGTAAGAAATCAGCGGCACTGTTGGCGTCACTCAGCAGAAGAGACTGTAGACAACTTATCGGCGTTCTAACGGGACACTTCACTTTTGCCAAGCATCATCGTGAGTTAGGCTTAAGTGATAAAACTGTCTGCGACGCCTGTGAAGAGGATAAAGATACTTCGGATCATTTCCTTTGCGATTGTTCTGCCTTTGTTCGGATCAGGTGGCAGATTTTTAGCGCTGATGATGTACAGTAAGCTCCTCATCATTGAAGTGCCCTCCGGCTTTCTCCGAAAGTCAAGGACTTTCTAATAAAATGAGCAAAAACTGGATCCTCCTTTCTGGTAGTACAATGGACAAGTTGCGTTCCAAACCCGACAAAAAAAAAAGGGACGACTATTTGAGAAGATGCTTATTTACATTGATTTTCAATTAATTTCAGTTAAGATAGGCTTTCGTTAACCGCCTGATACACCGCATAATAATCAGTAAAAGGAAAATAAACGAAAAAGCCATGTTAAACTATAAACTCTCTGTATAAAGGCATATGCCTTTCTCAATATTATCTAGTTGTGGTAACAGCCTGAAGTCAAATACGAAAAACCTTACGGGTTAAACTGCGTAATCCTAACCCAAGTAAATTTATTTGCCGCTGCTACTATATTTCACCTGCCACTGAGTGCTTTAGTTAGAATCAGTATATGGAATAAATCGTTTTTAGAATATTTTCAAAAAACATCTAAATCCTCAACCTACATTAACTTCCTAAGTCAAATGGTATTTCCCCTAACTTCCCAGACGGTGGCGGTAGGACCTATTATAGACAAGAAGCTTTCGTTGAGAGAAAATATTGCTGGTCAGGCGAGGAGTTGCTTGCGATTAGTTCTTTACTCCTGTAAAAAAAAAGCCGTAGATCCCAAATGGAGCTTCTTATGGCATATTAATTTGGTGACCAGCTTTAAAAAAAAGGACGTACGCTAAAACGAACTTCTCCACCTGCGACGCTCCAAACTGTGCTGCACTTGCTGATTCTAGATAGTAGCAAGCCACTAACGCAGGCTCAGATATTAGGTGAGGTTTGCGGGCCGATGATCCTCCTCATCTCACTTAGGTTTATGTAGTTACCTACAACATTCTTACTAGGTGGTTGTTCTTTCCTCATGTTAGCCATCGTAAGTAAATTTGAGCGGATCCGCGTGTTTGCTTAACAGATAATGCTTTTATGGCCGCCTGGCTGTCAATGTATATCGTGAAATCCTACCGCGATATTGTAAGCATTGATGCTAATTTGACGGCACTTGTCACCGCTAGAAACTCACCCAGGAAAGAACTGCTGTGGTCAGGAAGTCTTTTGAGCTGCTTAGTCCTAGCTCCTCAGAGATCAGGCCGGCTCATATGCTTGTATCCATTTTACACCCAATGGTGTTGATGGACTTGGCTTTGAGCTGCAGATTCTTGCAAGCATAGGTCCAGAGGTTCAAACTAACACCCATGTTCTGCATTCCACTTTCTGTGAATTCAACCACAAAAAGTGAAATTAGGTGTTCTGCAATCCGAACGAAATAACGAAGTATTAAAACGAAGTATGAAATGAATTGTTTATTTTTTATCTGAAATAAAAGTCATTGAAAACTAAACTAAACTAGAGGTCAAGTGACAAAAGATGGTTTCCAATTCAGTCGTCGGAGATTTTTTTTATTGCACTGGTTGATGCGATGCGATGCATGTAAGTGTTTGTATTTTGGTCATAATTTTGAGGTTAGCTATCTTGATAATAGCATGCCACCGAACTTATCCTCAAAACGTGAGTATTGGCCTAACGAACGCACAGTACAAGCACATGATTATTCGGGCTTCGGGTGTTCAGCATTTTGCCAAAATCCTACGCAGGTTCAGGTTCCAGTTTAGTTTTCTGTCCAGTATTAGTCCCAGGTATTTCGAACTATGTATTGGTATTATTTTGATTGTGAAATGCACTACTTTGTCCAAGCATTAAGGATGTTTAAGGCTACTTGCAGTAGCTCCTAGAAGGTGGTTAAATACTTGCACGTTGCGAGGCAACAGCACACGTCGTCTGCATAGGCTGTCACTTTAACCGCGCTGTACTTAAGCTTGATGCGTAGTTTATTCTTGACAACCACTTAGAGTAGAGGGAATGTTACACCTTCTTGGGGTTACTCCCTTTAGAAGCAGTCATCTCTAATTGGGTTTGATATTGATGTGTCTTTTACTTAGCAGGTTAACAGGGACATTAACAACATTTCTGCTTTCCAACCCTTTCTTAACCGCACTTGTCTCGACATTGTTGAATGTGTCCTCAATATCTTAAAATGCGGCAATAGTGTATTCCTTACAGTGCAAGGTTTTCTTAATCGTGCTGAGACTGTCACACAGTGCTGTATCTACTTTGGCTTTTGTATGGGCATGTTGTCCCAACGCTCACATATTGCGATTTATATCAACACTCAAGATGCTATCGAATCCGTTGCATGGAGTATAATAAAATCTCCGGTAGTGAAGGACTGCTGCGGGTCTGAACTTTTCACTCTGCTGGATTCCTAGTCACAACGACATACCGGGGAACTGTGCGGCCGACGGCAGAACCAGACAAGGCCCTCCACTTACCAGTAGGTATGTATCTGGAGTGGGATTAATCCAGAAAAAAACTTATTGAAATTATAATTCGCCGAAATTTTTATTTCAAGAATTTGACTCCAAAATCATGCTATTTGAGACCTCTCTCTTATTTGAATGGGCTTACGTGAAGTCAGTGGTTTGTGCCGATAAACCAGTAAAAATTTACGCTATAAATGCCAGCATTGTACGTATCATTCGTAACACATGGCCACCGTTGTTCGAAAAAGAGTCGTTAAATTGGACGGACAGAATGCGCTACCCCAAACAAGTTTTTTATTTTAGAGTAGAAGGAAACTACCAAGGATAGTTTTGGTTGAGTTATAAAAAAGTCACAAAAAATTTTCAGATACGATATTTAAGGTAAAGGGGTCTACAGAGCTCAGGTGTTAGAAATCTTCTATTTCAGGAATCCGCAGTCAGTTTTCTAGTAGCTTATCGAGGAATAGCTCTGTAGCCTCCTAAGTTACATCCTTATGTAACACCAATCAACACAATTATTCTCTTTTAAAAGTCTTCTTAGAATTTCCTCAATTAAAATCATAAATAATGCATCGACGAATGTAGATACAAACGGTCTTCCTCTACTGCGCCGTCCCTCGGGTGTGGATTCGAAGATTTTCCGGGCCAGAGCATTCGTGTCCATCTTCTCTGCATGACCCAGGCACCTCAGTCTTTGGACCCTCACTCTTCTGACTAAGCCGATGTCGCTGCACAGCCCGTACAGTTCGTCGTTGTATCTCCTCTTCCACTCACCGTCAATAAAGACGGGACCGAAAATCACAAGAATTTTCCTCTCGAAACAGCCAAGAGCAACCTCATCTGCTTTTGATAGAGTCTATTTTTATTAAAATTCCCAAAACAAATTCATAAAAAACGTAGTCCCTTGACAAATAAAAAAAAAATCTGTGCAATTTTTTCTTGTTTTGCAGTTTCTTCACTCCTTTTAATGCTATGAATCATCAAGTCGAAGGCGCTTATACATTCACCATGTCATAATTGTCGTCGCGAGAAGAGTACATCCCACCTATGTAACCTAGTCGGTGTGGAAACTCGTTTGCGAACAACCAGCAACTATGCATCACTGTTAATTACGTCCAAAATCGGTTTACTCATGTTAAGTGATTATGACTCACAGGCATTTATTGATGAGGCGTGAGATAAGGTAGTGAATGCGAATTGCAATTAAATGCATTTTAGTTGTTTAACATGGAGAATATGTATCTAGAAACAACATTAGTGATCGAAGATTGTTGTTGTGGAGATGCAAACTCAAATAAACTCAAAGTTTGAAAAAGGAATAAAGGGATGCATGGAAGTATTGCTCAATTTCTTTTTTTTTGGAAAGTTCAGTTGACCTTGAAGCTGGCTTAGGTCAGAAGGAGTGGGGCTCAAGTTTAGTTTAGTTTATTAATTTAAACATTAAGTACAAGTAAGACCAGGTCTTTTAAGAATACTAACAAAAAAACAAATAAAAATAACGAAGAAAAGTAAAAAAGAAATAAAAATTAAAAAATTAAATGCAAAAAAAAAAGAAAGGAGAAAGAAAACTAAAAATAGAAACTAATAGTAATAATCATCATCATCATCATCGTCATCTTCCAATGGCCCGGTTATCCACTATGAGGGTCGCAGGTTTAGGAAGCTTAAGTGGACTCTCCACACTTGCCGATCTTCCACCATCGACTCTAACTCATCAGGGGCTATCCCCATACGGGTAGAGGTGAAATCTCGGACTTGGTCCAGCCAGCTCATCCTAGGCCTACTCAGAGGACGTCTGCCCGATGGCACGAATTCCATGGCACGTCTTGGAAACGTGTTCCTAACTCGATCTCGGCGAGTCACTGCAGCAATACAACGAAGAAATCTCATTTCGGCAGCTTGTATCCGCGATCATATTCTTTAGGTCATTACCCAAACCTCATGACCATAGGTGAGGGTCGGAACAAACACTGAATTTAAGACCGACAACTTAGCTTCGATGCTAAGTTCAGCCCTCCTGATAACAGATTGACCAAGCTCTCTCAAAATTGCTCCAGCCTTACCAATCCTACAGGATAACTCAGTATTGCTCCTACCATCACTCGTGAATAGGACTTCGAGATACTTAAACTTCTCCACCTGTTTCAATGGGACTCCACTAACATGCAGAGTGCATTGAACAGGTGTTCGGGAAATTACCATTACCTCTGATTTGTCCACGTTTACCTTCATCCCAGCTTCAACACAGACGGCGACGAACCTATCTAGAGCTCGCTGAAGTTCGGTCTAGGTGGACGTAAGGAAGATCAAGTCATCAGCAAAAAGCAGATGACTTATCCTAAAGTCTCCCAATTCGAACCGTTCCTCACCAAGGCTGCGCTGTAACATCCAATCCATATACACTATGAAAAGGAGAGGTGACAGAACGCACCCCTGGCGAAGTCCAACACCCACAGTGAAAGGTGTCGACTTAATGCCATCCACCCGAACACAGCTCTTACAGTTTGTGTGAGAGATTGAATGGCCTTCAGAAGAGACCGTCAATCCCGTACTCCTGCAATGCACTCCAGAGTTAACCTCGAGAGACCCGATCACATGCTTTCTCCAAATCCACAAAACAATTGTAGATAGGTTTGGCATACTCCCAGGCCTTCTCAAGTACATTCTGAGAGTGAAGAGCTGGTCGGTTGTGCTTCTACCTGGACGAAAGCCGCACTGCTCATCGCCCAACCTGGACTTGACCACAGCTCTGGAACGCGTTTCCAACACCTTTGCAAAGACTTTTCTGGGGGGACTTAAAAGAGATAAACCCCTATAATTGGAGAAATCCCTTTTATCCCCTTTCTTAAAAAAAAACAATCACCCCAGTTTGCCAATCCCTAGGTGTTTCAACGCATTACTACTTTAATGACACGAGAGAGCCGTTCCACTCCCTCTTTACCCAAAGCCTTGAGCATTTTTGGCCGGATTTCATCCACACCAGCAGATTTGCCAACTTTCAGCGCTTTAATCGCCAAAGTCACCTCCTCTACGGTGGGACTATTCTCCGCCCTACTCAAAACCATGGGTCTGCTATCCTAATAATAATAATCGTAATAGAAAAAAAGAATATTAAGGATTTAAGGAGAGAAAAGAAGAAGATATTCTGTAGCTGTTCTGAGAAGTACTTTAAAATGGCTTTCTTAAAGTTTGAGGCTCTCGCTGTTCTCTCGTTAATACGTTCAGGTAATGAGTTCCATAGTCTAATTGTGTATGTAAAGAATAGCCGCGTTGAGTTCAGGTAATTAAACGGTTGAATTATAATATTGAACGTTCTAGCAGACTGTGTAAATTGTATCTTCGTAAAAAGATATGCTGGTAATTTCGTATAAATAATTTTGTGCAAAAATATACAATTTCTAGCATCAAGAAATTCTGCCAATGTGCAGCCTAGAATATTGTTTTGATAGGGCGTTACATGATCATATCTACGTAAGCCATACACATAACGTACCATATTATTATTATAAAAGCAACTTGAAGTTTGTTCGTGGACATTGACAAGTTTGCATTATATAATTTTTGCATATATTATAATAGGGAATAACAAAGTTTTCATAAGTTTTAATTTCGTATCAAGGGGAATGTAACGGGCACATCCAAAGCTTACGCAAGCATCCGTTTATTTTGTAGGTTATTTGATCCCGGCAAGATAAAGTTCAATTTATTTTGTAACCAAGACTTGTAACCTTGTCTACAAATTGAATTCTGGTGGAAGACAAAAAAATTTGAGGTAAGTCTTCAGTTTCATAAGCTTTTTGTGAAATCAAAATGGCTTGAGATTTGGATGGATTTAATGTAAGTCCATTTTCAACTGACGATTTGTAGGCAGCAAGGAGGTCTTCATTTACTCTATAAAAGAGATCTTATATCGGTCCTAGGGGTCTTGACAAATAAATTTGGACATCATCTGTATAGAGATGGAAAGATGAGCTTTTACAGTGGTAAGCGAGGTCATTTATAAAGATGCAGAAAAGGACTGGACCAAGAATCGAATCCTGAGGCTACCCCTTCTTTCAAATATTTGGTTTCAGATATGCGTTTACCGAGTAGAACCCTTTGAGACCGATTTATTAAGGGGGCATTTTAGTCTAAAGGGATGAATTTTAGGTATTTTTAAGGTGCAATAAAAAAAAGAACAAACAATATTTTTACCATCCCGTGACACGAAGGTGTTACGATGGGTAGCCTGGCAGTGCTGCCCTTAAAGAAAGAAAGTAGGGGGAGAGAGAGATGAACGGCAGGATCGGTATGACTACGGCGGCATAACGACAGCAGCGGTTATAGACGTAGATACAAAAGATATAAGAAATATTAAATAATAAAGTTGTTCCAAGAGTAAAGTTTGAACTAAGGAGATTTATTGTCGTTATAATCCATTATTTTACAAGATATTTATTAACGTTTAAAGAATACATGAAAAAAAGTGAAAATATTAAAAATTCAAAAAGTTACAGGCTGATGAAATGGGGGGTCTCAGTAAGTTATTGCGATAGAGAAATGTATAAAGAAGACTCACACCAAATTTCAAGTAGATCGGTTCCGTAGAACTTGAGAAACCATGACAAGCATTTCGAAAAAAGAAGTTTGGAGAAAAACGCGTTTAAAGTTTCGGGTAAAGTTACGCGCAGTATAAACCATACAATGGACGCGTCACTAAGACAGCTATAACAGTTCAAATTTTGAAAAAAAAGTCTTAAGGACATATTCTTAAAGGTTTAAGCTTTGAAAATATGAAAAAAAAAATCGAATTTTTTAAATTTTCTAAACTAGAATAACCCCTTAAGTAGCTAGCAATAAGTTGAACCGCCCTCCTACTAAAACCAAAATAATAACGTAGTCTTTTACATAAAATGTTGTAATTAACCTGTCAAATTCCTTTGAAAAATCGAGAGGGCCTAATATGGTTAAGTAGCCACGATCAAACTGTTGTCTGATATCATCTAAGATATTGGCCATAGCATTAGCACAACTGTGGTAAGGTCTGAAACCAGACTGAAATGGTAACAGTAGACAATGTCTATCAAGACGACCAAGATTCTGCTTCGCATCTATCTTTTCAAAGACTTTTGACAGGGTTGGTAATATTCTTATTGGGCGATAATCATAGGGTTGCACAGGACTAGACTTCCAATTATCAGGAAACTTGACGAAGCTATGGTATGATTGATAATGTGAGTAAGTGGTCTTATAATATACAGCAAAATCAATTGTATGAAGCAAAGGGGTAAACGAGGTGAAAAAGTAGGGTTAATACTTTCTACTTATTTTTTTGCCACCTGTACCAATTTCTCTACTTTAAGAAAACCATTATTACTATTGGTGTACCGTTTATCTGAAACCATATGTAACGTGACTTATGATGAAGAGCTGTTTCGTATCTAAGGAGAGTGGTAACAAGGCACATTAGATATGGCTTTCACCACGTCATTAGATTTTTTCCCAGACCTTTGTTTTATAAAAAAAATATATTAAAAGTAAATTTAATTTAATTTTCTTTTTTTTTTAGACAAATGTTGGACCCATCTTGCTGTCAATAAATCCGTATTTAGATGTTGGAAACCCATTAACTTTGTCGTCGACGCGTTCACTTCCGTTGGCACCGCAGTTGAAAAAAATCGTCCAAGAGGCCGTACGACAGCAAGCTGAAACTGGGTATCCACAAGCAATAATACTATCTGGCACATCAGGAGCCGGTAAAACGCATTGTTCCATGTTGTTGTTGCGGCAGTTATTTGCGGTCGCTGGCGGTGGTCCGGAAACAGATGCCTTTAAACATTTAGCAGCTGCGTTTACAGTTCTTCGATCGCTAGGATCAGCCAAGACAACTACCAATTCAGAGTCCAGTCGAATTGGACAATTTATTGAAGTGCAAGTGACGGACGGTGCTCTGTACAGGACGAAAATTCATTGTTACTTTTTGGATCAAACACGAGTCATACGGCCATTACCTAATGAGAAGAACTATCACATATTCTATCAAATGCTTGCCGGATTGAATCGGGATGAGCGTGCCAAGTTAAATCTTGAAGGGTATTCGCCGGCAAATCTGAGATACCTACAACATGGTGATATAGCGCAAAAGGAACAGGAAGATTCGTGCAGATTTCAAGCATGGAAGGCATGCCTGGGAATTCTGGGGATTCCTTTTTTGGACGTTGTTAGGGTCTTGGCTGCTGTGCTGTTATTAGGAAATGTCCAGTTCATTGACGGACAGGTAAGATCATTATGCATTTATTTTGATTTGTTTTAAATGATGGTAACTACACTAAACAATGTCGGTTTGCCCTTTATTTGTAGAGAATAGTGTTATAGTTCTGCTTACTAAGAAACTTGTGATCATTTGGATACCATTGCCAAATATCTAGGAGATGTGCTAGACCAAAACTGAACTAGTATCAGTAAAAAAAAAGAGAAAGAAAGCAGTGCTTGCGTTTTACAGCTGCAACCGGTCCCAGTTCTTAATTTATCCTGTTGCTCTAGATGTCAGTAGTAGGACCGATTCTTGCGTATAAAAGTCCCGTTTTTGGGTAGTCTGTGCGATGATAACCACCCCAACGGCTGGGCTCGAAACTCAGTTTTCTTATTTATTTTGTTTTTGATTTATTTTGTATGTTCATAAGCCAAACTGAAGGCTGGAGTTTGACCCGTCGCGCACAGATCATCCACAAATATACATATATGTACGTACATAAAATTCCCGCGCAACCCTCCAGTCTGCTAGACTTTTTTCTACCTCTTTTTTAGAGCACAGAAAAATGGAAGACAAACCATGAAATGATAACCCATCTTCATATACACAGATGGAATATACAAAGGCTTTTTAATAAAACATATAAAACTTTCGTGCTTATTTTCATGGAGTTTAAGACAAGACAGTGCTTGTAAAGTCAATACAGTTCGCTGAAGGTATTCCGTGTTCTCTTTTAGGGGCCCTAAATGCGCACTGCGAACTATAAGGTCTATTGTGGTGGCTTGTATGGTTTAACCAGAGGTTATATTGAGGCTTTTAATAAACCTTAGTATAGCCTTAGGTTCAATTTTCCGGATTTCCGCTGGATTGACCGAGGCTCGAATCAAGTTTAATAGTCTTTTCCTTGCTGCTCCTCGACACACGCACAGAATATGTTCAGCGGTCTCTTTCTGTTCTCCACAGAGCCGGCAAATATCGGTGTCTGATACTTTCATTTTATGCAGATGGTATCTAAGTGGACAATGTCCTGTCAGATAGCCCGTTAAAGTTCTTAACTCGTCTTTGGTGAGATCAAGTAAAGTCTTGGCCTTGTATAGGTTGGCCCAGTAGTCAGCGTGTTCGTTGATCTCCCATTGTGTTATCTTGGAGTAGGCAATGTTGGGTTGTAAACCAAAACTGGGTTCGGGACCAACGAGTGGGCGGCAAGCGACTCTTCTCGCCTGGCAGTCAGCTCGTTCGTTTCCCTCGAAGCCTTCATGTCCTGGGATCCAGGCTAAGGTAACCTAATTTACCGATGCAAGACTTTCGAGGAGGTTGAGACAGTCCCAGGCAAGCTTGGACCCTACTCTATAGGATTTAAGGGCTGCTTGACTGTTTGAAAAAAATAGATGTGGGTTCCTCGGGTTAGTCTCCGCAGGCATTCTCTTGCACACAATTCAATACCGTGGACTTCCGCTTGAAATACTGTAGGTGACTTTTCAAGCGCTGTCGTGCGTTGGAAGCTGGGACCATAAACCCCAACACATGTGCTGTCGTTTTCCAACTTTCCACTATCTGTATACGAGATTTGGGTATTTGGTAGTGTAGTAGGGCCTTCATTTCTCCATTCGCTGCGGGCGCCTATAACAACTTCGAAACTTCTGTAAAAAAGATATCTCTTGAGCATGGTATCTGGAATCTTAAGAATTGGGTCCCGATGAATGTATTGTAATATTCTAAGATGACCTGAAGGTAACTCTTGCTCTGATGTGACTAGACACGCATTTTTGCTATTCCCTTGTTTCATTAGTAATCCGTTGACCTTCACCTTACCATAAAGGCGTCACAATTACCTTTGCATGTCCTGTCATTACTGCATCTCTAGGAAAAACGTATAAGAATAACACTTCTTCGAAGGGATCTGATTTGCAACCCCTTTTCTTACTTGTTATTTCTAGTGCGATCTAGCATATAGCCGGGTCATCGCTCTTAGTGTAGTAGTTGGTCATGTTTTAATTTGTTCGTCGTACCAAGCAGCAGCTGATTATGATGTTAATGCTTCATCACAGTCAGTGTTTTTTTATTTAGCTGGGAGAGGATAATCTTCAAAAAGTTTAAATTGAGCCCATATCCCGTCGCCTTTCTAGATATCGAAGGTGCTTTCAATTACACTTCATATGAATGCACTAAACGTAGACTCAGCAATATGAGCCTTTCATGAACCATAAATCGACGAGGTTGAAACATCGGCGCTTACAACTCGAGGACGTCCTCAAGGCAGAATTTTGTCGCCACTGATCTAGTCGCTCGTCATTGACAGTCTACTGAGGTCCATAAAGAACGTAGGGATTGAGACCATTGGCTGTATAGACGACATGGTCATCATTGTCAGTGGCAAATATGAAGGCGCCGTTTCGGAAGTACTGCAATACGCACCATCTGAGATACAGAAACGGTGCACCAAAGAAGGCCTCTCCATAAACCCCACAAAGACATAGTTCTTTTTACCAAAAGAAGAAACCTAAGTCTTCTAATTCGCCCTTCTGTCTACGGCGAAACCATTCAGTTTTCGTAAGAAGTAAAGTACCTTGGGGTAATACTGTACAATAAATTGTCTTGGAACCCCCACATCGATCTATTACCGCATCTGTGGCAACAACTGTGGCCAATAAAATGGAACGGGTTCAACGCCTAGCCATCAGATTTCATGAGCGCCTCCAGCAGTAGCTGGGGGAAACTGCTGAGTTTTATCGATTACGGATAGCGCTCGTTCTGAGTGTTTAATTTCATATTTACCCGTTTTTGTTTTATCAGGAAGAAATATTGACGATTGATCAAAAATAGTCTTTGGTAGCACCTGGGGCCTTCTGTATTGGGCATGATCTGTGCGAGACCAGTGCTGGCGTACACTACTTTATGTCCCATGCACTGGACTGGAGGGAATCGTTTAACGAGAGTTTCGTATCTAGTACGACGCCGAGGTATTTGATGTCGGGCTTCGATGTTGTTGTGTGACCACCCGCAATTGTGTCGACTATTTCCGTCTTCTTCATGCTGCTTAGGAGGCCACCTGAGCGTATCCATTGCCGTACGGTCCTTATTGTGGAGTTACTTATCTGTTCCACCTCTTCCACTAACTTGGCAGTCACAATAATAGCCAATTTGTCGGTGAAACTCATGATTATTATGCTGATGTTTCAGAGCAGTGGTCCTACTGCTGAGCTCTTTGGTACTCGATTATCTTGTATTCTTTGAGTCCATTGTCTGTATCGTAGAATTCTTAACTTTTGCTTCCTGTGCTAGCCCTAAATATTCAATGAAATACAAAAGGAAATACAGGAAATTGAGGGCATTTTGAAAATTGGTTTATTAGATTTGAAAAGCGGCACTCCAGCTAATTCTTTCTTAACGGCATTCAAAGTTGTTTGTTCCCTCACCTAATATTTGCATTACCAATGTTAATGTTTTTTAACAGAATTGACAATTTTTGTCACACGTGCGTCTAAAAAGTTGTTTTAATTTAAAAAATTCAAAGAAAAAAATGAAGTAAAAACATTTTTGAGACCATTTAGCGTCACCTACAGGTGAGATTTCTCAATACTTATTTCAGAAATGTGCACCGGGTAAGCAAAGTTAAAAAGATTTTAGTTTAGCAACCAACCGAGCTTTCTGTTTCCCGCCTTCCGCATTTGAACTGTTATATTAGGTTTGTGTCTATGGTGATGTGTAAACCATACAAATGTAAATTTCAAATAATAATACCAGTCCACATGAAGCTATTCCACTGATTGGACTGTTTGGAGTGGTTGTGCTTGAGGAACTCGTATATGAGGGTTCGAAGCACACTTGGTCCGGTAGTTTTTATCATTTGATAGTGACATCTCGCTGTGATGGTCATTTGGGTAATTTACGCCTGAAAACATATTTGTGTTGAAAATTTGCAATGAATGTGCTGAGCGAGCAAGTAAATTTTTGTTGTCGGTAATCTTTGCTTTGAAAAGGAGTGGACGAGGAGCCGGATAACGCCGCAGTTTCTCAAAGAAGTTTACGGATCCGCTGAACTGACAGTGTTCAAACTTTTGGATTGCTGAAGAGGTAGGCATCCTCTGGGTAGGCGCAGGATGCGATGGTTGGACCAAGTCCGAAGTCTCACCTTTACCCGTATGGGGATAGCCCCATATGTTTCGGAGTCGATGGCGGAAAATAATTTCCTTAGGTGGCTTTTCTAATATTGGAAAGACCGCAACACGCACAGAAAAAGTATGTCTACGATGGACTTTTCTT
This sequence comes from Matsumyia berberina, assembly GCA_917880715.2. NCBI lineage: Eukaryota > Metazoa > Arthropoda > Insecta > Diptera > Syrphidae > Matsumyia > Matsumyia berberina. Next base: position 97,227,866 of record OU862870.1, read on the forward strand.
CGTCTCAGAGGATGGGGCATTTTTTTTATTTTCTTTTAAGAAACCGGCCCTTATGGCGGACACTGCGACAGAAAGATATAGTGTGTCATCGGTATAATTAGCCTAATATTCGTATTACCTCCCTTATAAAGGTGAGTATGTCATTAGCAGCTGCGTTCCTAAAGCCGCTTACGAAAAGATTTCCATATAGAAGATTCGTCATCGTAATCAGTGCAGAGAATTTGCTGAGAGGTTTCCTCCTCTTCCAAACAGAAGCGACACTCTTTATCTGAACAAAGGCTTAATTTGTTGAGATGGTATCTGAGGCAGCAGTGGCCAGCAGAAGGCTCATTAGCTTCCTCAAAAGGGCTTGATAAGCCTCTTGGATTGCCTGAGTTCGGGGATATTTTTTCAGTGGGCTTGGCGAATTTGGTGTTTCTAGTTGCTTAATAAAGCTGTGGCTGTAATCCCAAGAGCGCAGAATTTGGGCCGGCCCTAGTCAACTCATCTACAGTTTTATTGCCTACAATGCCCTGGTGACAGGGCTTTCAACCAAGTTTTTCGTGAATAAAGCACACAGAGTGTAACTCAGGCGAAATAAAATTTGTTTCTTTTATTCTCCCGGACATTCGAACCATAACTGGTTTGACCTTGTTGTGAATGGCAAGTGGTTGTAGGGTATCGTAGCAGCAATTGGCTGGCCTAGATTCCTCGTAGTGGGATGCCAGTGATTTAAGCGCCGCCTGACTATCTGAGTAGATATACGCCCCTAATACCGTAAGCTTTATCCTAGGACGGATCTCAATGGCATGGTTTTCAGCATGAAACACGCTGGATTACATCCCAATTGGCACCGAGACTTTAGCGTTGAGTCCAAAGACGCCAGCGCCTACTCCATTAGAACATTCGACACGGTCTAAATTTTCTACCTCAAATAATCTTTCGAATCAGTACTCCCTGGCCATGACGTCGGGGATGGTGAAGAACATGTCCGTACTTGGAATTGAGTCAAATATTTTCAGGAGTCTCACAAGATTTATACTTGTGTTCTGGCTGCAGCTTTATGTCACAACGAACAGCGGTCTTCCTAATGAAGTTATGTAAAGGTCAGAGCCCGATGACAGCATCTATGGCTGAAGTGGGCAGGTGCGGACCTATCATACCGAGACAGTCAGTTTTTTGTAGCTCCTCAAGCTTCTTTATTGTCGTCCTTTCAAGAACTTTCGGGCACCAAACTCTGGCTGCATATGTTATTATGGGTCTAACTTTTAAAGTATACAGTCAATGTATCATTTTGGGGCTAAAACCCCAAGTTCGGCCGTAGAGATGCCGACTAGCTCATAAGGTTTTAGTGGCTCGGCCACAAACGTAATATATGCATTCCAATTTAATCGTCTTTTTAAGACAATGCCAAGATACACCTCGTTGGAATAGATTAGAGTGGTGTCATTGATGTTGATTGATCAATATTCTGGATGGAAAGTCCTTCAGTGTTGCGTCTTCTAAAACATGCAGTAAAGCACTCTGCTTGACGTCGGAGATAATCATGTCATGTTTACCACTTATAATAATCACTATGTCAAAAGGAACCAATAGTTTTATTGTCCATGCTGTGGAGATTTATGGGGAGTTACTTCATTACAAACTACATATATCCAAGCGTTCAGGATATCTCCGTGCGATGCAGTTATAAGTATGAGGACAGTGTCGAGGTCTTTGGAAAATACACTGATATCGACTTCCTCCGCTATTATATTTTAGACCTGTTCGTAAAGATCGACATAGACAGACTCTGTGTAAAACACTTCAAGCTTCTCTTCGTTATTGTGTGTTTTTAGCACATGTTAGTAGTCAATTTCTCTGGACAGATTGGCCACACTGGCCTTGTTAAGGGAGTTGGCAGTTGGAATGCCATTGTAGTTTTTGTTTTTGACCAATGACCAATAATTTTGACTAATTTGGGTGCGAGATTTAGAAGAATTAACGATCAGTTGAATAGGAGGCTGAAGTGAATTTTGAGCACAGATCGATTAAAATCTACTTGCATTTTTTGTTTCTTCTACAGGGACTTGAAGTTGACGTTAAAGGAGAAGCAGAACTGAATTCCGTGGCCAATTTGTTGGGAGTACCTCCGGCAGCTTTGTTCCGCGGGCTTACAACACGCACCCACAATGCAAGGGGACAGCTTGTCAAGTCAGTATGTGATGCTAACATGTCCAACATGACGAGAGATTGCCTGGCAAAAGCGCTGTACTGTCGCACGGTTGCAACAATTGTTAGACGAGCCAACAGCCTAAAGCGATTGGGATCGACCTTGGGTACTCTTAGTTCGGATTCCAACGAATCTGTTCACAATCAAGCGGATGTGGCTAGTCAGCATGCATCGACTATTGGCGGAAACTCAGGCTCCAAATCTATGGCTGCTTTAAATAATGCCGTACGCCATGCAACGGATGGGTTCATCGGAATCCTGGACATGTTTGGCTTTGAGGAGCCATCTCCGCATGCTCAGCTGGAGCACTTGTGTATAAACTTGTGTGCGGAAACGATGCAACACTTTTACAATACTCACATATTTAAGTCGTCTGTCGAGTCTTGTCGCGACGAGGGCATCATCTGCGACACCGAGGTGGATTACGTCGACAATGTGCCTTGTATCGACTTGATATCTTCCCTGCGAACAGGCCTTTTAAGTATGTTAGATGCAGAGTGCTCGGTACGAGGAACCGCTGAGAGTTACGTGGCAAAAATCAAAGTGCAGCATCGGAATTCCACGCGCCTGGAGACCAAACACGCTGAGCCTCACGATCCACGCATGTTCACCATTCGACATTTTGCCGGTAAAGTCGAGTATGATGCGACCGACTTTCTGGACACGAACAGAGATGTAGTCCCCGACGATTTGGTAGCAGTTTTCTACAAGCATTCGTGCAACTTCGGTTTTGCAACTCACCTGTTTGGATCCGAACTGAAAGCCCTATACGCCTTACAAAGTGTACCTCGTGGGCTTAGCTTTCGCATTTCCCCAACATCACACACAGACCTTCTGAATGGCGATGAGCCGGTGTCGACCTTGACGCAGGACTTTCATACACGTTTGGATAATCTGCTTCGAACGCTTGTTCACGCTCGTCCACACTTTGTTCGATGCATACGGAGCAATTCCTCAGAGGCAGCAGGGCGATTTGAGCGTTTGACCGTTGTGAAGCAGATACGAGCGTTGCAAGTCCTCGAAACTGTTAATCTGATGGCTTCAGGTTTCCCCCACAGAATGCGATTTAAGCAGTTTAACGCTAGGTACCGAATGCTGGCGCCCTTTCGCCTGCTAAGACGTTGCGAAGACAAAGCTCTCGAGGACTGCAACCTCATACTGCAGTATGCTATGGAAAATCCACCAGAAGTGGACGGTTCCGTGACACTGTCGTGGGCTCCTGGCAAAAGACACATCTTCCTCAGTGAAGGCATTCGGCAACATTTAGAGAGCTTAAGATCTGAAATCCGAACAAAAAGTGCGACTATGATTCAAGCCAACTGGAGGGGCTGGCAGCTCCGCAAGAAGATCGGAAGTATTAAGAAACCACGCGACATGCTAATCCATTCCGGAAAAGTCATGAAAGGCCCAAGTGCTGGTAAGAACACAACTCAAAGATACGTTTCATGTGCAATTTTGTTATTTTTCATAGCTTTTCCCTCGTTTTTAGCACAAAGAGTGTCTTCGAAGGGCAACAGTAATCTTCAGCCGACAACAACAAGGCCGCGACCGCAACCGATAGCAGGCACTCCACCACCAGACCCAAATGAAAAATGCGACTCAAAGATTATACAGCAAACTTGTAGTCTCTTCGGATTAGATCTGGTAAGTGATATCTACACATATGACTGAATTCCCCTATTTAATAAATGTCATTCATTCCTATAGGAACGACCGCCACCAGTTCCGCCTTCACGTCCATACACGGTGACAGGAAATTCAAAGCTGGGCTATCCGCAGAACAGAATAATGAAAATGAATTTCCCCGAGGACTCAGTCACTAATCCGCCATCAGAGCAACTCAAAAAGGGAGACACTGTCACGGTGGTGGGCGCCTCTTCATGCCGTGGCCATTTGATAGTCGAACACAATGGACAAAGTTTCCACGTTCCTTTCCAGTACATGGAGCTGGTCAAGAATGGCACTGCCGGCTCCTCTGTGAATATCTAATAGCAGTTTAAGGATTACATTCATCGAACCACATTCATGTTCTCTTTTGTATTACAAACAAATTTCTAAGACTGTAAATAATTTATTTTATTTTTATTAATTTTTAAACCTTTCACATACGACCCTTGTACTTGCCGCTACGTTGAGCTACAGATTAATTATTTCGCTTTATGTATAAAATGCATTTTTAAATTTTATCCGGTGGAGTTAGGAGTAAGGAAGATGATCCACTCAGTGCCAATGTATTTAGTACAGAACCTTAATATTAGTGTAAGAGTGTCAGTGTTTCCCCACCACTTTGTTTTAATTTGTCATTGTTCCTAAGATGAACTTAAAAAATGGATAAACGAAAACTATTGCAATATGAAGGAGTGAACGAAAGTATTCAAACGTGGAAGCTCGTAGACGGCGTTTATTGTTTATTTTGGGAAAATATAAATAAATGCATATTTTGTACGAGTTTTTGTTTTATTTGTGAATGTTTTGACTGAACGAAGGCCTCTAACTAATGAGGGAAAGGCACGTACTTTACCTTATTTAACTCAACCAAAATCTCAACTAGAAACATTTCCAAGCAACTCGACTTTGAGCAAGCAGCTTTTAGCTGCTTTACGACTAAACGACTCCGTAATCCGCCCCAGAGTATGTGGAGCGGAAATCCATAACAAAGGAAGGGTCGACAACTTCGTTCTGAGGATTAGAACCTCTTTGCAGGGCATTTTTGTCAAACAAAAAAAATTCACCTTAGAAGATAAGGCCCTGCTTTAGATCAAAGACCGATATAATGGTTAGGAAGGTAAATGATAGCTTTCCAATTGTGTGAAAGGATATTGGGAAAATCTTTGGAGGGTGTTAATAAATGTTATCCTGGGACCTCTGCCTGTAAAAAGTGGTAATAGTGCCTTAAGAATTTCCCAAACGAAGTGCGGAAAATCAAAACATTTTGGGAGTGTAATCATCATGCTACACAACGCCTTATCTAAACTTCAAAAAGATGCATAGCTATCTTTATTGATGGGTCTAAATCTAAAGATAAACACCGAAGTGTGCTCAAGCGTTTTCGGCCCTGGTGATTCAGTCAGACTAGGATGCCCTAGCCGTGACAATTTTCCCCCGGAATCAGGGGCCTAGTAAAGTAGGCAGAGGGGAGGAAGGCGGAACATTAAGTTGGAGGTGAGGTTCGAACTGCCAACCTCAAGATCATCGTGCTTAAGCGGTGTGGCTGTCTGTCATACCACCGAGCACATGATTAAAGGTCTGATCAGAATGCGTATCTATAACGGTGTCTGTGTTTGTGTCGGGAGCTGTCAATAAAGTTAAATGTACGGCAAGCTGTAAGCGCAAACAGAATGCGTAGCTGTGTCTGCAGCAGCTTGAAACAAGACCCAGCTACACGTTTGAAATTTGTAGTTTTAAACGCGTTTTCTGTGGTTTCTGTTGGTGCGAGATGGACATAGAGAATTTGGCCAATTCCTGGCGCGACAGCTCAGGATTAGCCAAGGCCTAGCTTCTCCCAATCATTCATGTTGCTTCGCACGAATGGAAGGGACCTACAATTTATTGCCGACTCCGAAGGGCGAATTGAAAAGCTCTTTCATGACAGATTATACTCCCGGAAGCTTGTCATTCCCCGAAGAGAGGTGGTGTCGCGAAAAAAGTTTAGTGTTTTTCCTGGCTGGGGCTTGAACCCACGCCGCTCGGTCAACAGTCCAACGCACTAATCACTGAGCCACGGTGACCACCAACTTGGCTAATAGAGATTATAAATATTTTGAAATAAGAATAGGAATATTGAATTAAGTCGAGTAAGTATTTTTTCTTTATTAGTTTCATTGACAAATGGAATAATCTGATAACGCAAATAATAAGCGCAGCGCGTTATTAGTCGTCCATTTTTAAACAAAAAAATAAATTATAATTCTTTAAAAATAACACAAGCTGAACTTTCCTTGCAAGTTTTTTTCTTTTCAAAAGTAAATACACGACACAAATTAAACAAGTGCCCTCATACGCATTCTGATCAGGTCTTAAAGCAGTGCAAAAGCTTATTGCTGTAGGTAGCTTTTTAGAGCCGTACTTAAGGCATAGCTACATCGGCCGATTCTTTAAAAAAAGTACGACAAGTGAAAATTTCACACAGATGCAAGAGCTTTCTGGTTTTCAGAGCTTAGCTGGGAAGTTCTTTTTCAAACAATGTACTTCTTAACTTATGCTTATAACTTGTGCAACATTCGTCGTTTTCTATCTTGCGTCGTTTTAAAACCTAGTACTTATGGTCAACGATGAATCAGGATCATCTAACTGGGTCGCTTCTCTAAATATATAGGGTCATCCAACAAGAGGTGTTTTTTTTACCGAAAGTACGGCGTTGTGCGTGGTCTGCTGGCTTGAATTTTTACAAAATGCTGTGGAAAGTGGTTGTAGATAGGCCGCAGTCCTGTGATCATATTCAAATGGACACACCTAAGTTTTCAGCCACGCTCTCAGCTATGGCGGCTATAATTTTTAGCTGACCTTGCCGGATGAACACGAGTTGGAGTCTTCACATCCCTTACCTGGCCAAGAGGCTCAAATGGTTGGTTGGCTTGTGCTAAACTCGAACCGGTCTTAGCTGACACATTAGATCGAAGCACTTATCAATAGCATTAATTTCCACGCATACAAATTAAGTGCTTTTTTAATGGAACTGGTCCTATAGGTTGGAGGTTGTGTCGCCGACCTCAGAAACAAAAAACTTAGCCCATTACTAATACATTGTTGTAGTCAAGGCGCGCTTGAGGAAATTCCAAACACCGTAAAGACAATACAATACTGTAAAGTGCATATTTCCTAGAACAATTTTCGTTGCAGCTTTACTGCGAGAATCCAGTCATTCTCGCAACGAGAAAAATAATGGATCGGACCATTCTTTTCTCGCAACGGAATATTTCTCGTTGCGATATTTTGACTTTTGCTTTCACATTTCTTTCTTTTTCAAATTAGTTTTCGTTTCAGAGAACTAATTTAATTTATTATGAACCCGAAAATAGAAAAATAACAAAAAAAATTCGAAAGCAGAAGAGAAGCTAAGTACGTTGAGAAAGAATTTTTAAATTATATGAGATTTATGTCATTGTCATGATTTATGACATGTCATTTTTGCTTGAATTTCGCTGCGAGATTTAATTTCCTAGGAGTGCAACCTAAAAAAATCACACAACATGCTGCGATATTTGTATCGCAACGATTTTTTTTTCGCAACGAGAATTGTCCTAGGAAATAGGCGCTTAAGGAAATTTAACGTTGGTCGGCTACAATTGCAAGATTTCACCTGATCCTGTTCAAAAAGTCCTATGTCGCCAGCATCAGCAAATATATGTAAGTAAATGAGTAACAAGGTGCACGACAGGCACCAAAGGTAGGTAGTAGAGCCATCTAAAAGGCACTGGGGCAGTTCGGTAATCTGTTGAAATTTGGCATTCACCCAGACGTTGTAACGCTGACGTCATGATGGTTGTCAAATGGTTGCAATATACTCTTTGCCAGGCCAGAGGGCATTCGCTGGTTAAACTAAATAGTTAGCCCTCTTTTAGAACAATAGGAACAGAATCAAAAAATATGTCCTTAAAACCAGCCATATTCTGTTCTAAATTTTGTACTGCTCCTATTCATGAAAGCATGATGGTGTAGATAAATTTCATCACGTAATGAGTACGACAACTGAATGTGACAACTACCATGAACTTTATTTATATTTTGTATTGTTTGCATTTTATTCTGTGAATATTCATTCACAAAATATGTACGTACATATGTACGTTTATAAATAAGAATAAAAAGCACATAGCGTGAGGAGAATTCACTACGCGGACATAACACAGGATACTGCCTCTCTGTGGTCTTTGAAATAATGATTGTTTTGTTATTAAAGCTTCCAAGGCCGCGATATGAATCTCACTCAAAGAATTCATCATTCATATCGTCTCAATTTAATTAATTTTTTTTGTTAATCCATTAGAGGTCCTTTCCGTCTAGTAACAAAAAAGTTGGGCTCCGCTTGACATTATAAGTGTATACGTATACATATACATATTTAAATCTTACAAAACACGGAACGGCTTCGTGGTTTCTTAAGGTTTTGTGGCATTTTTCAATGCATTTTAATTTTGAAGTGAGGAAATTAGATTCATTACTATATCTATGTATGTATGCATTGGACGAATTGCTTGTTAAAGTGTGAGACATCAGTCTAGTTGGTCATTTTCGTGTCGTCTCCTCCGAGATTTGCGCGATGGCTGTAATTATTGTCCTGCAACTAGCTTCCTGTTATTAGGTTTTCAGTGATATCTGCTGGCACTTGCAGTTTCCAAGATTTAAGCAATATGAAACTTGATGGAACCTTTTCTGAATTAATACCGGTAAAGGAGAAGTATAAGAGCGCTTTATCATTATTGCGTTTAATAGACTATTCTTTTCAAGTTTCTTGTAACCTAGATCACTGGTCAATGGATGCTTGACCTAGAGTCTCTCCTTTAATCCAATGGCTCTGACAAATTCTTTAATTTAATCTGCAGTTCCCATTACCTTTTAACCTCAATCTGCTCCAATGCTCATTCAGTCTACAGTGGCCTGTTAGGAAACCTATGAATACATATACGCAACTTCTTTGTGGTCATGTTAATGCAGGTGTTATATCTCTTTCGGGTGTAGGTAGTTCCCGAGAAGTTTCTTAGCCTGTCGAAGACCAGGGAGATTAGTTCTTGAGGTTGGTATGGATCAGGATACTCTTCCCCTCCTTTTTCCGTCAGAACTGCAGGAATAACCGGATTTGGGACATGTGTTAAAGATCTTGGGAAAGTAGCCACAATTATGGAGTTGACGCTACTGTGTGTGAGTGAAGAATTTTCCTGTTTCCTTACGAAAAGATAGGATGTCGCCAATTCTTTTATTCATGAGATGATTCAGGTCCGGTCTCTTTAAAGACCGTAGGGACTTTTGACGCGTTCGCGCTTAGGCTAGGCATTGACATTGTAAGTGTTAGAGACACTCATGTTATTCCTTGTTACCCTGTGTTAAATCTCGGCATCAGCCTCAATTGCTCTCTGCTTGAACGAAAAATCTTTTAGTGAATCCTTGTTCTTTCTAGCTCATCTTTTTTCTTAACTTTTCCTATATGATGTGTGGACCTAGTCATTGTGGCCTGATACTCAGTGGTGGATTACTGTCCCACAGCTCCAGTTTATATATTTTCTAAAGGCATGGGAGCATAGTGCTGTGATGGCTGTTGGCTGTTCGGGAGTATTGCGATATATTTTTTGATGATACTTCCTGTTGAATGAAAAGCGCATTCTCAAATTCGTTTGCCCTCTGCTTGAAATGTGTTGGGAAACGTTCCTAGTCCTTTGTCCTCCGTCCATATACACCTATTTCAGCCCGCGTGGGTGCTTTTGATTCATCCATATATCATGGATCCCGTCAAGGCGGTTAACAAAGAGTCCCACACAAGTCAAATAATATTGAAACAATTCTATGATGCTGTTTCAGTACCAAAACTTTCGATGCATGTACACACACACGCTACCTGAGAGACTAAGTGCGTGAAAATTGTAAACAAATCAGGATAGTCAAAGAGGCTAATAGTTGTCGTGTCTTGTGCTGTGCAAAGGAAGGTTAATCTGATTGGTGGTTATTTTAATCAAGAATGTTCAAGAGGGACAAAAGTTTATTTGACAACTGACAAGCCTTTGTTTACCGATTCCTGCCTATGTCCAAGATGAAACTCTCTTAATGAATACCCACGTTTGTTTGTTTATATTTATTGTATTTACTATTTACTGGCGTTTAGCCTGGCTTCTCACAACCATTTATGTTGTGCTTGTTACATTTTTCGTACGAATGGAAGGAACTTACAATTCATTGCCGACTCCAAACGGTGAAATCCAGAGGTTTGTCATTCCCCGATGAGAGGTGGTGCCGCGAAAAATGTTTATTAAATCCACACCCGAGGAACAGTGCAGTACAGGAATACCGTGACTCAAGTGACACACGCAAGAGGAAGGGGATCTCAACCACCAGGTCCACCTTGGACTGTAGCGCCACCTTAAGTAAGAAAGTAAGAAAGATGTTCATTTATACATACATATGTATATGCATCGATGTTTGCTGTTGTAAGATCGAATCGAAATGCAGTGGTAATTTCAAAACTGTTTGCTAGGTTTTGGATACCCTTCTACAAACGCTTGCATCTGAAAGAATAATTTGACTCTTCAAATAAAGGTTTCCGATTCGTTACTCAGCCTAATTATAGAAGAGAACGCAGAAACTTTAGGTCATAGATATTCTGTAATGTAAACATGACCCGAGATATCGATGGACTTTGATTAGTTTCCAAGCAAGGTGGAAAACTAAGGCGTTCGCGGTAGCCGCCTAGTAAGGGTGATGTTCCCTTGCGCGATGCTTTTCCAGATTTTTTTTGGTCTGGTATCTGTCTGTAAAGATGGAAAACTGTCTTTGTCCGGTGCTTTCTTCGAAAATGTTAATCCTCTTCCCTTCCCAATGAGCGATCCATTGCACTATTTCCCTCCTTTAAGATAATATTTCTTGGCAACACGTCTATCGGTAATTTGATGGCATGTGACACTTGAAAAGTGGAAATACCTCCAACAGCTTGGTAAGAGTACGATTGTTGGGCTTGATATATTAAAGACATTTAACAAAGTTTAGCACTTGGCTCTATAGTCGAGGCAGTGGTTGTACAATTACTCTTCTTTAATTCTCGTTGTTTTGAAGGCTTTAAGTCTGCGATTCTCAGTTTTATCTATTGCTAACGAGGTTTAGCTTAAAGCAAAAAGTGCTGTGAAATGTACATTTGTGTTTAATAAAATAAATAGTTGGCGCAAAAGCTCGGAATGAGCCAAGGCCTAGCTTCTCGCAACCATTCATGTTGTGCGTGTTGTATTGTTTGCACGAATGGAAGGAACCTACAATTTACTGTCGACTCCGAACGGCGAATTGAGAAGCTCTTTCATGACAGATTATACTCCGTCAGGCTTGTCATTCCCCGACGAGAGGTGGTGCCGCGAAAAATGTTCGGTGTTCCTGGCTGGGGCATGAACCCACGCCGCTCGTCAATAAAAAATAAAACTTTCTCCTTATGATCTGGGCTCAATCTCTAAGGCATATATTCGCCCGAAGCTCGAATAAAACACTCGAATTTGGTCTAAAACTAAAACAATATTGCAAGTGACCTGTGCAAAGTCAATAGACTTCTTTGAACGCCGAAGTTATTCCTTATTTTTCGCTGTTTAATCGTTTTTCCTACAGAAAGTACTCCAGAGAAATAGCCACTTGCATTCCACCCCTTTATCATTTCATACTTTTTGTTCAAATGTTCTGTATCTTCTTGCTGTACTTTGCAACGGTGCAGCCAGAATTTGGATCAAGTAGAAGTCGACTTTTCCGTATCGACGATTCCTTCGCGTTTCTCATCAGTCAACAGATCCAACGTCCTACGTCTCGGGAAGAATAAAGATGTCAACCTTTTACCTTTACAGCCCAGTTATCATAAAACATCGTTGATTCTTGGTAGCAGTAGTCGTCTGCTCTGTCCTGACCTCCCTATGTTTGACATCGGGACGTCAGTCACTCGAACTGCTTTATCACTTGAGCTTGGTATGTGTCTACGATGTTGAGGCCCAGATGCACTCCTATTTGTAACATATGTTTATTGTGCTCCTGGTTAATTACTGGGCCAGAAATTGAGCTTCTTCAATAACGCTCTAGGTTCCATATTCCAAGCATCTGCTGGGATGTTAGTGGTGTTAACGTTTACTGCTGAGTGGCACCCCAAAATAGGGTTCTGGACCAACGAGTAGGAGCCAAGCGTCCCTTCTCATCAGACAGTCTTTTATTACCTTCGAGACCCAAGTTCTTCGATTGAGACCGTCGCAGACGAGATTTGACCCTATATTGTAAGATTTAAGAGCTCTTAGTGTTGTAGGACTGTTTATACGAGCACCTTCAATTTTCGCCTGCTGGGATCTAGGACTACAGACCCCAGCTCCAGTACTGCAAATTTCCAAACTGGAGTCATTTATGCACCACATTTTCGATTTTAGTAAGGTAACGAGATCTTTATTTTAACATTCGTGGCGGTCACCTATGAGCTTCACGTTTCTTTCTGCAACAAATCAACATTACTTCCTACATATTTTAGGTTAAATCTTTGTACGGTTTCGTGGGTACGAAGGCCATTAATAGACATATCAACAGTTAAAAGTCCGTTGATTCTGGTGATGTAAGTACCATTCATAGATAGTGATTGTATGATTGGGTTTCTCTTCAGTAATAGAAGACAACTTTGAGTTTTAAATGTAATAATTTTTGTATATGTCTATCCAGCGGTCTATCGCTCCACTTTAAATTGTTCTGTAACACTTGCCTTTTCATCTCCCTCTTGAAAATTAACTGCCAAAGACCCAACGCGGCTATAAAAGATTTAATTTCATAATAACAGATATTATCACTGAGCACAAGTAACCGCACGTTGTATTCGTAATTACATTGAATAACGCTCAGCAGAACGAAAAATAAAGGATTATAGCGTCACTTGTTACGATTCAGTCGTTATGAATATTTAAATATACTAAATTACTTTATTGGGGGCTTATTTCGAAAGGTCTTCCGACACTCTCTTCTAGCTGAATATTGGTGTTTCAGTTTTCGTTATGCAAAGTGTTCTTGTTCCACCCATCGCTTTTCTATTTCTTAATACCTATATGAGCTTAGAATACCATAGCAAAATAAATTTCAGTTTGGCCGTTTTCTTTAAAGTTATTAAACGTAAGATAAAACTAGAACAAGGTGCCTTCTGGCACTAGACAGATCCTCTATCCGCATACTCACTGGAGTTATCACAGGACACTGTGCCATCGGAGTTATGCTCCGCAAGTGGAGAATCGAGTCCAATGATCTGTGCAGAAGCTGCGGAGATGAAGAAGAGGTACAATTAATCCAATATCTGCTGTGCCACTGCCCTGCCCTGCAAGAACGACGTCTACGCGCATTAGGATCAAGGTTCATTGCAAGCATAGCAGAGGTAACAGACTTACAGTTAACGGAGCTACTCAGATTCTTAAATAGTACGAACTGATCCACAAAACAGCCAATAATAGGATAGGTCCTTAGGCTGTCCCAGGAATCATACTGCTATTCCCACAACAATAAAAGTTTACTCACAATCGACCTTCAGGTCTCCGAGTGAAAGTAATGAGACCTATCTATCACACACCCTTCGAAACCTAACCTAACCTATTAAACGTTTGATTCACGATTTTTTTTTTCGAATTTTTTGTCGGAAAACTTCTGCAGGGACATATTTGATGAACATTAAAAAAAAAGGATTATAAAATATAAACAAAAATAATATTTTCCAATTCGTTATATGTATTAACCTTTATTATTAGTATTAACCTTTCAAACGACATCCTACTTGCGAATATATGTATGTATGTATGCACAAACGCAAGATGAACTACTACCTGAGGAACATCAAACTCTTTATGCTTTCGAAATTTTATAGTTTCGGATATAAAAAGCTGTGACAGACGTGCGGACAAACGAATTATCTATTTTTCTGTTTTTTTTTTGTACGGAACTCTTAAACTGATTTTATCAAACATAATTAACCACATTTTATGCAGATGTGTAAATAAATCATTTTTAAGCAGACAATATGGAATTGTTTAAAATTACTAGACAGTTTCCTGAAATCACCTACGATGATTTGTAAAGCAGACGCTAAACACAACAACGTCGGAGTATCCTTATAAGAAACATCATGCATGCGAATCTACACACGTACATGTCCTTTATGTGATTTCGCCAGCGACATAAAATATTTACTCGTGCCAATGATATCTGTCTTGCTTGCTCTTGCTCTTCATTCCTCTTTCATTTATTTGAAAATAATTTATTTCATTTGAACATCCTTTCAACTCAGTTCATTGTTTTATTCTTGACATTACAGTACAAAGCGGGTACTGTATTAAATGAATAAATATTCTGCGTATTTAATATGCTTATGCAGGGTGTACAAAATGCTCGTCAATTTCTTTTCAGTTCAGTTGGGATTACTTTGACGTTCGAAATACCACATGTTATTAGTAACAAAAACAACGGCTAAAATCCAGTCAATGGCCGATAACTAGTTATAGTATTAGTGATAGCAATGACTTTGGTCCCGCTTTGTGAAGTAAGTGAGCTTTTCAGGCAGCTAAGACCCGCCACAGAAATCTACTTTGTTTATTTTGGATGCTATATTGCGCGATTTGCACAAATGTTTAAAGAAGAACAATTTTAAAGAAGTCCCATGTTCGGCGTAATGTAGCCTTCTGTTGCTTCTTTTTATCAACGAACGCCTCGAGTAGGCGGGCACCATGAACCTAAATCTGATGTTAGCCAGATGACAGACGAATTTGACTTCCTCCGAGCAACACCGAGCATCTTCACGTGGGTGTCAACAGAAAAATGATACATGAGATAGCTTGTGCTACACACTGACTGATTCTTATGAAGGAGATATTGTTTTATCCGCACTGACAGGAAATATCAATACTTATAGTTTTTAAATGCTTGTGCATTGTATTGACGAGAAAACACAGAGCTAGAGCACTGATTGGGAAAAATGAATGAAAATAGTGAGAGATAGGAAGCGTTTCGTCTGCTATTAAGCGAGTCTATTGACTTCGCCACATTCCTGTCACCTACGTACATATATAAGTCTGAACGCGGGTTTTTGTATTCTATCTGGAATGTGTAAGGCAGTTTTAGGTGCACGCCACCAAACGGAATCACTATTAATCAGACCACTATTAATTAGGCCAGATCAGAAAGACCTAGATAGTTCGTTTGAAGGTTATTAATAGACATATCGACAGTAGAAAGTCTTTCGGTTCTGGTGATGCAAGTAATATTCATGGTTGATTGGGTTTCCCTTCAATAACAGAAGACAACATTGAGTTTTAGACGTATTAATTTCGATTTTATTGTTCGGGCTCCATTCAATTATTATTTGTCGAGGTCGGAATTTGGTGAGTTAAATATAACTAGCCTCTTTCTATTCTACGCCTGAGGAGCACAGACGAATATGAGCAAAAAATTAAACGGTAATCAGCAAAAGAATTGTAAGGATAAGAACTTGCAGACAAAACACCATTTATGAATGTGAAAAAGGGTGTCAGAGACGCAACAAACTCTCCAGGAACATCAGCATTTAGGAACATATGTATGTATACTAATGAATTGCGGACATTAATTTTAAAGGATTTGAAGGGACATGATTTGAAAGGAAGTTTCTAATCTATTGAAGAAGAGATGCGTAAATATGTGCAGTGGAAGTCGCTTATAACGACGGCGAAGGGACCGAACAAACGCGGTCGTTATATCCGACTGGCCTCCACAAGTGTTCCGAAAAAATTAAGAATATTTACAGACAAAAAGATGGCGACATATTAAATAAACTGCAACAATATTCAACAGATTTAGAGCCACACAATGTAAAACGACCGCCGGCGACGCAATAAACCGTTAGAGCTGTTCAAAGTAAAATCACAAGAATAAAAAAGAAATATTCAGATGCACATGTGTTTGTGTTTTCTTTCATTTTCCTGTCCATCCTGTTGAAACCACAAGTTATCTACACTAATGTCTTAAACTTTTGGCAACAAAAATTCACGGATTATTGTCGTGTAGCGTTCGCCATTGACGGTTACGCGTTTTCCTTCTGTATTTTTAAAGAAATACCGGCCGATGATACCGCCTGCACCAAACAGTGTATTTTTCCGGACGCATTGGTAGATCTTGGGTCGCTTCTGGCTGCTCATCAGGCCAAATACGACAATTTTGTTTGTTGACGTATCCGTTAAGCCAAAAATGAGCCTCGTTGCAAAACAGAATTTTTTGATAAAACAAAAACGGTCAATTGAGCACAGATTTTGAAAATAAATTACCACAATTTGTAAACGTTGTTCAGACGTAAGTTCATTCAAGATGAAATGCCAATGAACAGAAATGTCACATGGACAATGACATTTATCACGCGTGCTATGTCCGAGAATCCCTATTAACAAATATACCTCGTATTGAATCACACTTAACATACATTGGAAATATCAAGCGCAATAATCTTGCTTTCATTAAAGTGAAGGAGAGATTGGTACCAACTTCGACAATGCTATAAAATCTTCTTCTTGAAGAAGTTTTTAGGCATCAAGATATTTTATTGGCTGACAGCTTATCCCCGTTTCCATGACATTAGAAGGAAGGAATGTGAGTGCCTTTGATTCGGAACTTGGAAGGAAAAGAAGATGTGTCTCAGCACCAACATGTTGAATATGAACCTCTTCACTACGAACGTTTTTAGAGCAAATAGCATGTAATTCCGCCGATGTCTAGCACAAGGGGACGAATGTAAAAGGGGTTTCTTTTTATGAAGTCTATAAGAGGTGGTCTATAAATCGATTAAACGATAAGGAAATTGATTCAATAATTAATAAATCTACGTTCTACGTTCTTAAGGTTTAATCTCAACAATATCAAAGAAAATAATTGATAAAGGTTTCTGGAGGACTGTGTGTCGAAGTTAAAATTGTAGATGCAAATATACATAGTTAGGAAATTATTTGATGGGCCACCCTATCTTCATGTATTTACATTTTCATACTCATACTTAACCATTGACAATTTATAAAATTTGGATGCTTTATGTTCATTTTTTAACTAGAAACGCTTTTCAACGAGATTAAGGGAATAATATTAAAATAACTCTTCTAATTTGTATGAGTGCTTTTCAAGTTCATGAAACAATAATAAAAAGAACCTTTCGGCAAGCGCCGCAAGAGGTAGGTGGATTTCTTATGTCATCTATTCTGATGGTGGGAACAAAATGGCGGACAAAAATTTCCACTCTAATAACGAATTTGTACTAATTACCTCGAAATTTGTAAGGATTTTCAATTTCAAAGAAATCCAATCAATTTTGAAGAATTTCAAGATGGCGGATCCAAGATGGCGCCCAAATTGGTAGCAGGTGAATTGTACCGTTTGAGACATAAAAAGGGGCGTAACCCGCCCCCCTCTGGACCGATTATGCCCATCTACGAACTTAGCCGAGGTATTCGGCATACGAACGTGTATACCAAATTTTATTAAAATCGGTTCATAATTGCGCCCTCAATCGTGTCCACAAGAATCCGTTATATTGCATATATATACATATATATATAAAATTTTTAACGGAGTATGAGGTTAGTGTTTACTATCATAGCGAAGACGAATGGCATTCAAAATTTTTTAAAGTCGCGTCATGAGGACCTCTGCAATAGGTGGTATTTCTATGAAATCCACCTAAAAGATGAAACCACTTGGTGTTCAGCCGACTAGGTAATTATGATATGGATTATCGTACCACCTGTGAATGTATGCCCACCAGAAAAAACAATTAAATTCAAATCGATACGATTCAAATAGATCGCGAATAAATTTACGAACGCATAAATCGACACCACTTTCATTGTTATGTTTCATTTGGGAGCTGTTAACTACCTAGTAGCTGTGTTTGCCACAAGTGGAATGTTTATTTTCTTGCGGCATGACACTTGCTATAGCACAGCAATAATAAACGAGTTCCAGACGGTTTGTTATTTAGTGTGTGAGCCCAATCACCAATTGCAAATGCTAGGAGGTCCAATTGATTATTTGGCCGAAAATGTAAACTGTATGCCTCAGAGAGGTGTTTGATATTTTGGTATTTTATTCAAACTCTTAAAAATTACAATTGCCTAAAAAATGATGAAGAGAATGTTTAAAGGTCAAACTGAATAATATTAAAGCTTAAGAAAATATAATTCATCTATATGTGTAACTCAAGAACAAAATGTAGGTAGTTTGCGAATGAAATATAGTCAAATATTCATGTATGGGGAAGGTGGGCAAAGATTAGTTTTTACTCAGATGCACTTTCCCGGCGAAAAGTAAAATAACGCCTTAGTAAAATTTCTATTCATGACGAAAAGCAGGAGACCCTCTGAACTGCGCCAATTACTGAGGCATCAGTCTTCTTAACATCGCTTAAAAAACATTTATCTGCTATGTTGTTATATCAGGCCAGGAAAGTCCACCACCGACTTAATATTCACACTGCGGCAGATCTTGGAGGAAACTCAGGAACTTCCAATCGATAACCACCACCTTTTCATCGATTATAAAGCCGCGTATGACAGTATCTATAGAGACGAGCTTTACAGAGCCTTATCTAGTTTTGGCATCCCTGCCAAACTCGTTCGTCTGTGCAGGATGACGATGGAGAATGCACGCTGCTCTATCAAGGTCGGTCAAGACCTCACCGAGACCTTTGACGTCAAAAAAGGATTTAGACAAGGTGACGCGCTGTCATGCGACTTCTTTAACATCTTTATTGAAAGTATAGTGCAAAGCTCACACGCAAACACCAGAGGCACAATCTTTCAAAAGTCCGTCCAATTACTAGGATACGCTCTGACGATATCGATTTAATCGGAACAACGCAGCGTGATGTCACTGGCGCGTTCGTAAGTATTGAGACGGAGGCAGCGAAGATGGGTTTAGCGGTCAATGAGGGCAAAACAAAGTATATGCTGTCAACAGGAAAGTACACTCAACACCAACGTTTCCTACAGAACATCATTATAGGCAGTTATAACTTTGAGGTAGTTAAGAACTTTGTCTACTTAAGCTCCGCTATAAATTCAGACAACGACACCAGCGCTGAGATGGAATTTGATCTGGCGATGGAATGAATTAAACCTGATTGCATCGATGTCCAAAGCAAAATACTGTCATTGTTCTTGAGAGTCTCAAGCGAGTAGGCCAAAATTTTTCGGGTGGAAGATAATGTTCAATTTGCCCAAGTTATATTTGTTTTCATTATCCAAATACTGCTTGTAATGCTACTTTAGTAAAATCTTAAAGAAGAATTTTTTCAAGGAATCTCACTTCATATTTCTTGCCAAAAATGAAAGTATGCAAATCTCATCTTTGATAGGCTTTATGCAGGAAGTTCAGGTGTCTTACGGGTCAGTATCTTTTGTGACAGACTACTTTTTTCTAAGTCGATACAATACTTTTATTGCCCTCTTATGCAAGCTCAAGAGAGGTTGTGATAAATGAAATGTCGCCAGGAGTGTTGCACATGGCCCCAGTCATTTAAAGTCAGATTTTTCTTTGAATTCTGGTGGATGCAGTACAGGCTGATTTATGTGACTATATTTAATTGATTAGTTACTTAATGTGGCTTTCTCATGCTACTCGTCCGATTTATTGCGCCGTTTTGTTACCTGAACTCTCTTGACCTGTTAATTTAGGTGGGTTCGAAAATACTTTGAATTCAATAACGGAGAAGCCCTTCTAATGGGGCCAGGCATTCCGGATACAAGGGTCCATTTTTATTTTTAGGGCATGCTTTCGTGTAACTGCATATGAGTTAGTGCATGCTTTTTATAAACCAAGTCATAAAGGCTGTTTAAAATACTTCTTTAACCAGGCTGTCAACTCCATCATGAAAAATGACAAACACTGAGACAGTACCATAGGAGAATCTGCTATGTGCGATTCTGGCTGCAAGTTTCGGGAGCTCTTTATGTTGATGTTGGTGTCTTGTCAATTCTCCAATCCTTTTAGCATGTAAAAATATGAAGTATGTCCGTATCGTATCTCTGGATACACCAAGCGACAGATAGGGACGGCGTTAGAAGGCAGTGTGGTGCACGTGATGAACGTGGTGTGTTGCAGATAAATACTCCTGATAGAAACCGCGATCGTAGCTTTGGAATGACAGAGCTTACCCCAATACATATGTTTTACCTCAGCCGGAAATGTACTTCTTCGGCCCTCCTCTGAGTAACGAAGATTGAATGAAGAAGACACATTACGATATGAGCTCTTTGGCACAAGTAATCCCAAATAACGAAGGTCTCGTCTACAGTCCTGGCAAGACGACTCACGCTGTCTTTAAGCTGCTTCTTAACCTTAACCTTTTGTGAAACATAGCAGAACAGAGTAAAATAGGCACTATGGACGATGGCATACAAGATGGACTTTGGGGCTCTGAGAAGAACAATCAAAGAAACCTGAGTTAATAATGAGGCCGTGTTGCTGGGGGCTCCCAGCAGACTTTGCCAGTAGTCCCTAAGCGAAGCTAGGCAATAGCCTTCTCCGGGATGTCGCGCCAGCTATTTATTTATTATTTGTTTATTTTTAGGGCAAGATGGTCCTTAAATGTTTGGTGCATCTCGAGATGCTGGAGCTTGCCTAGCATTTCTTTTAAATAGTGTGGCCCAAACAGTAGGTGATGGTAGTGTAAAAGTCCAAAGCCGTGATGATGATTTTTCTTACCCCGAAGTCTTGCATTCAATAACTGGTCACTGTGACGTTTTTAAGATTTGAGGCTGCAGCTAGCTGCTGACGTTAATATTAATCCCAACCCGGATTCAGGAATGTTCCTGGCTGAATCTTCACAGTTGAACAAGACAGTGTTATTAGCCGAGTGGTACCCTCCAGCGTCCAGTCATCTTACTCCACTAAGACCTAGAATGTTCAATGTACCGTGAGAAGTTTCGCTTGTTTTGGGAGGATATGGCATTTTGAGGATCTCCATCCTGTTCTATGAGTAACTCAGAAACTGTAATTAGAAAATCCCTTCTCCTTTGTTTTCTTTCCTCCTACATACATATATTCAAAATAAATACACCGCTTTAATTGCTTTTAATACATAGTTTTTATTAATGATGATTCTAGAAATTACAAAGATCAATGATTAAACATATTGATTAGAATTTCTCATATTTATATGCATACACATACGTAAATTATCGATGATCAACAACTTAGTTTACGTTTGCTTGTTTACACTTGATAACATATGTCAATATTATATACGTATAGTTATTCTCTAAGTTTGCTATGTGAAGCCACAAGTGTAGAATTGTATCAGAGTGTCATTCAAGGAAGTAAGCTATTAGTTTATTTTTTCGGGGGCCTGAATAATAAACCTACAAACCTACTTGTACCAGTAAATGTTGTGCAACTGTCGCCCTGTTTGTTATTTTTTTTTATTTATTTCTTATAAATGCATGTCGTGTATGTCATTTAATTACAAACACTGTTAGGAATCATTATATAAATTGAAAACAAGTCGTTTCCCTTTTATGCATGTATAACAAGGAAAGTATATTACCATTAAGTCTATATTTTACATATCCCATTAAAACTATCTCTTAAATAAATGTTTTAACATAATAACAACACTTTAATATATTTAAATAAAATACACTTCATAAATAAAAACTAAATAAATATTTCGGGAACATTTAGTATTTTCAATTTAATGAACGATTCAAGCCTCTGTTTCTGATCGTCGCCTCCGTCCTGGTCCACCGGGGAAGTTGGCGGCGGCCAGTCCCATTCGATGTTTTGCCTCTTGTGTGCCGGAAAAGCCACGCGCCAGTCCGAAGTCGACAGTACGCTTAGAGCTGTAAAAAAAGAAAATGCGTGGTAAATAAAGTGTTTAAATATTGATTTCTATGTTTGTAGATGGAAATCGAAATCCTGGGTTTATTTGAGCAAAATTATTTTGTACAAATGTTCTACGCTTCCTTGCATCCACCATTGCCGGCGTAAAAAGGAAGTTTTTCCCTGGTCTATAACTCAGCAACCGTAAAAGACAATGAAATAAAAAAAATAATTAAGATATAGAATCGAGTATGACGTATCCTATAATATTGATAACTCAATTTTGACATAAGTCGACTTGTGCTGGTTTTCCTTGATGCCACAGAATTATGTAGGTATGCAAACACAGGGACATGCGCACACATGTACAGGGTTTTTCAATAGGGACGCTACAAAAGTAGAGCGACAGGGACAGCAAACGACGCCATATTTTTCTTGCGGTTTTTTGACATTTCTCTTCAGTAAGGTTTGCCATTTCATGATGGAAAGATATACGAGCCAACAACGAGTCGAAATTATTAAAATTTACTACCGAAATTCGGAGTCAGTGGCCTCAACGTTAAGAGCGCTACGTCCAATTTATGGTCGTCATAATCGTTCTAGCAGATCAACAATTGAGCGTCTAGTGGAAAAATTTGAATCCACAGGCACAGTACAAAATGTTCCCGTGCCAGTGAGACAAAGAAGTGCCCGTAGTGTCGAGAATATTGCTGCCGCTGAGGCTTCAGTTGCAGAAAGCCCAAATGTGTCTCTCACACGTCGTTCTCAAGCGTTGGGCATCTCTGTGACGTCGTTGTGGCGAATTTTGCGAAAAGATCTTGGCCTACATCCTTACAAGATTAAATTGACACAAGAACTGAAGAAGCTTGATCACCAGAAGCGTCGTATGTTCGTGAATTGGGCTGAGCAACAACTTGAAAATGATTCGGATTTTCATCGAAAAATCATCTTCAGCGATGAGGCTCATTTCTGGCTGGATGGCTTCGTCAATAAACAGGCAGCAATCCACACGTACTCCATGAGTCATCATTGCATCCCGAAAAAATTACGGTTTGGTGTGGTTTATGGGCCGGCGGCGTCATTGGGCCGTACTTCTTCCGTGATGATCAAGACCGGCACGTTACTGTGAATGGGGATCGCTACCGTTCAATGATAACCGAATATTTTTGGCCCCAATTGGATGATATGGACTTGGAGGACATGTGGTTCCAACAGGACGGCGCCACAAGCCACACAGCGAATGTCACAATCAATTTATTGGAAACCAAGTTTGGAGAACGTGTTATCTCACGAAATGGTCCAGTCGCTTGTCCGCCTCGGTCGTGCGATTTGACGCCGTTAGACTATTTCCTATGGGGCTACGTCAAGTCTATGGTATATGCCAACAAGCCAGCGACGATTGATGAACTTCGTACGAATATCGAACGTGAAATTGCAGCAGTATCGGCCGAGTTATGCTTGAAAACAGTCGAAAATTGGGTTCAGCGTCTGGACTTCTGCAAGCGTGCCCGTGGTGGCCATGCAAAAGAAATCGAGTTCCATACATAATGGCATCGAACGTACTTTCACAGGAATAAAGAATCTCATTGATATCCAAAACCGTTTTTGTTTTATTTAAAAAAAACTTTTGTAGCGCTCTTATTGCAAAACCCTGTATAAGGCTAAAGACTCAGATGACTTAGGACTTAGGAGGCGTTTTAAGGTTGCTGGAGAGGACTATGTAGGGTATTAAAATTGGAGACTTAACAGCAGATCGCATCAACTGCAGCAATTTCGGAGACAAAATTATGATAAACTAGCGGTATGCGGCGTTGCCAGGTTTATTTCGGAATGCCTGTTGCACCATTTAAAATATACGTAGTGCCATTTATAGAGTCGGAAAGCACTAAGTTTAGTTTAAATCTTAAAATTCGCATATCTTTTCATTGAGTGAGTGCAATTTACTAATATGGCCTAACTAACATGATAATGAGTTGAACGATTATTTTTGTTGAGATTTTGAGAGACAAAAATTGTTTCTGTGCGCCATCCTTTAAAAGATATTTGCATGCGCAAGCTTTATTGTAGACCTTTGAGAGTTACTATTTCGTTGTGCATTAATTTAAAGTATCTCCTAATTGATCAAAGACCAATAAAACTAACCATATTTTACGTGAATTCAAAATTCTTCCTGGAATTTAATCTCCATATTACCATCAATGTATTCTCTAATTTGGTTTATCCTAAATACATAAAGTTAGGGAGAAATCGTACAAAGTTTACTAAAAAAATTGTGGATTTAATTGATTGAGACGCAGTGTATTTATGAAGTATCTGCTTTTCTCAAGAAATTTCATAAATACTTAGACAAACGCGATAATCAATGCTTCTGTACTTTGGACCAAAAACACCCGTTTTAAGTAAAAGGTATTGAATTTTTATTTTTTATAGTTGATTCATGACTTTTGATTTTACAAGGATCCATTACTGCACTCGGGAGCATAAGGAAATCAGTGAATCTACTCCGAATAAAGGTTATCCCGAAGAACAGAAAGAGAAACTGAGCAGAAATAGTTGCCTTGGGGACGGCTTCTTGAATCTGCCGCAGGCAATCACACATTCATTATATGAAACCAGTCGTTAGTCTATTAAAATCATCTAGATGCAAAACTGCGCTGGAAAACGCATGTGAAGAAAAAAAGAGAAGAACTAAATATGCGCTACAATAAAATATTTTGGCTAATCGGGAAATACTCTTGTCTGTCCAACTACAATAAATTACTGCTTTATAAGCAAATATTAAAACCAGTATGGACTTACGGGCTTCAGTTGTGGGCATGCACATGCAAAACAAATTTACAAATAATACAAACATTCCAAAGTAAAGTACTACGTAACATAGTAAATGCAACTTGGTACATAAGAAACGCTGATCTACATAGAGACCTTAAAGTTGAAATGATTGAAGAGGAAGTAAAGAAAGTAGCCAATAGACATAGACTTAGGCTTTTCAGCCACGTTAACGTAGAAATGACAGAATTATTAAATACTGACAATCTGACTAGAAGATTAAGAAGAGTAAAACCTTTCGAACTAGCTAGTTAACCAAAAAAATAAAAAATAAAAATAAAGTAAATAAATAAATAAAACAATAGTTAACCGTCCACAGGCGATTAACATAATTAACACAATCCATTGAATACATATTTATGTATACGAAAGACATATTGCTGATTAGTCTAACGACTAGGTGCAATAATTGGAAAGGCTGGCTTCTCCCCCACCTGTGATGAAATGCCAAGATGGCCGTACCGCAGGGATAAGGGGAAGAAGGGAGAAGGGGTAAAAATCCCACACTGTTGCAGTTTCGTCTTTTGAAGATTACCACCTCCCAGCGTAAAAAAAATAAAAATAAAAATCATCCATGTACGACAATCATCTGTTAGTTGTTGATACGTTTTAATAAATTGTAGCATTCATTCCAATTCTTATTCCCCAGTAACCCAAGATTTGCTGCTTTAGTTATAGGTAGTTTTACCTTTTCTCGGTCAGCACCAACCACATTTAAATGGTTTGGGGATATTTTGTGAGTTATTGAAAGCTCAGAAGAAGTAATAGAAAGTAACAATATCTTTCTTCTTCTTTCCCATTAATTAAAAAGCCTTCATCAAGGAAGTGATTCCTTAGAAGTTTTATCAAGTGCGGAACATAAGCAAGGACAGAAACTTTTTCATCATCATATGCAAACCTGAAAATATTACTTATTAAAAACTTTGGACAAAAATTCGAAAACGTTATCATGGTTTATTCATGGCAATGCTTAGTTCCTTGTATAAACCCCTATTTTCTTCACCAAGGTCACTAACAATAGCCACGATAGTATATCTACAACCATTTACTGTTCTGAATATATTGAACAAAATGTCTTGTCATTTTACAATCGATCCAGTAAAATATTGGTTGTCTCGTCTCCAGTTATTTATAAGACCTATGGTATTATGCCAAGTATAAGTTTTAGATACGTGTGAGTACATACAAATATATAAAGCTATTAAAAATATACCTCTAAACATTGCAACTTGAACATAACTTGCTGGAGGTAGTGTTGTATCCGAAGATTTATCATATCAGTATGATTTCTTCATATTCATTTCACTGGAACCAAGACAGAATTTTAACAACAGGCTTCAAGATACCAAGTGAAATAACAACTCTTTTAGCCCAGGATTGAAGGGTTCGGACAGCAGGAAAAGGAAATTTGTTTTTTCTTGACGCACTTGTTGAATTCAAAGTAATTGACTTAGCAATGTCAACATCAGTCCCGTTCTGCGTTTTCATTCCATTTTTTAATTTCTTTAATTGTCCTGCCGAACAAATTTGGCCTAATTCTTCCTCCATGTTTATTTTCTCAAATTCAGTTTTAGTGAGCTTGATTTTTATTAATTCTGTCTGCTTGTCGCTCTCCTTTTGGACGTCTTTAAGTTTTCGTTTTTCAATTCTTCAACAAGCTGATTTAGATCCCAGATTTCTTTTTGTAGACTTTCACTAGATTACTTTTTACATTATTAAATAAGCAACAAGTAACATTCTTAAAATCAGGTCAGATATCATATTTTAAGTTTCAAAATCTTCTTCCCCTTTAGCATAGTTTTCCAACATTAAACTGTCATCACAATTAGTTTCGAGGTACACACTTGGCACGGTACCTGGCTTCAATTTACGTAAATTACGTTTGGAGCATCCTATACATAACACCGCGTCTTCACGAGCAATATTTTACAAATTATCATCTGTCACTTTTCATAGAAAGAAAGAAATATAAAATGATATAAAATTGACGGTGGGCATTTCATAGATTACTATTTCAGTCGTGCAAATGTCGCAGAGCAAAGCAATTCGATGTATTGTCTCAATAGCGGCATTAAAAGAATTGAAAATATTCCAAAAAAAAAACGCAGAAAACAAAACATAAGTTTTGGGTGAACCCATTTTTGCAAAAAAGGGAATTACACAGTTTGGAGGAAAATTTATTGAAAAAAACTCAAATGTCAAACTTAAAATGACAACCCATAGAATACAATCCATAGAATGCTATGAGCTAAACAATAAATAGAATGCAATTTTTCATGGAATATTATTTGTGGTCTCCACGAGAAATTTTCATAGAATGCTCTATGCCAATCTATGAAATATTGCTCGTGGAGACACCGAGTAATAAAGGGTGGTTAAATTTTAAGGGCCGATGTTGATTTTGAATAATACACAAATTATTTAGGAAATTATTGTCTTTTTTTTTTATTATGATAATATTGGTATAGTTCAATTATGTATGGAACAAAATATCGGCCAAATGGCCGCCGCGACCTCGGCGGCACACCTCCATCCGATGGTCCAAATTTTCGATGACGCTGAAGCATAATTGAGGTTCTATGCCGTTAATGTGCCGAATTATCTCATCCTTTAGCTCTTGAATTGTTGCTGGCTTATCGATGTACACCTTTTCTTTCAAATACCCCAAAGAAAAAAATCCAACGGTGTCAAATCACATGATCTTGGCGGCCAATTGACATCGCCACCACGTGAGATAACACGGCCATTGAATTTTGCAGAAAAAAACTTGACGTTTAGGTGTGGTTCACATTCAACATCGGCCCTTAAAATTTAACCACCCTTTATAATGATATGTATATTACTAAACTTTATAATTGAGAAACTATAATAGGACAACTTAATCAAACCGCACCGGGTATAGCTCACGGTCCTTATGATGGTCCTATAAAACTGCATACATACTTATATTGCTTAAACTAATATTAATGGATTCATTTACTCATTACGAACTGAAAATTTATTTTAAAATCCTCTTCCTCAAAGTGATCACTGCATATTGTTGATGTTAAACTATTAAAAATGTTTTTTCTCCTGCAGAAAAATACCCACATTTTTAACAAATTTTTTTTTTTTTAAAAGCAGTAGTATCCAACATTGTTTTTTTTTTTTTGTTGTTGAAGTTATTAGATTTAAACACTGCACACCTCATTTTTATTTAATTTTTCTCAATCGCACACCACGTTAAAAAATTACTAATGACGGAAAAAATTGTAGAATTTTTTTATATTTTTATTTCCAACTTTTGGCATTAAACTCAAATGATTGGACAAAAAAAAACCAACAAATACAAATTTTATGAGAGACAGCATGAATATTTTATTCCTTGCTGCTGAGGCTATCTATTATGTCAAATGTTTTTCCATAAAGTAAAGTGCACATTTTGAAAATATTTTTCCGTTCTAATACAGCGGCGGTCCTGAAGGCCTCAGAAGAAACTGACGAAGACATGCAAAGAAAATACTGTGTCAAAAGGCGCAGTACAAGGAAATAAAGGAACGAGTTCGTGAAAGAAGGAGTAAAACCAAAGATAAAGGAAGTCATTTTTTTTTTTAAAAAAAAGGGCAGTAAACGAAAACGGAAAGGACCTCTGGGCATATCGCGAGAAAAGAGTGAGTGGTTGCACAAGCAAAAGTAATGCGAGCTCTGCAGGGGCTTAAAAGCCTACGGGATTATATGATAGAATCAATTGAATGTGTGTAGAAACTTTTGTTTAGTCAAAAACTTTTCAATAATATCCTCGTCAATGAAATGTCTAAGAACTGGAGAGGGAGCTATCTTATACTATTTTATAAGAACATGGGGGGCATTCGGCTCGGTGAGAACTACCCGTAAACTATAGGAACGATTCATACGTCAATGGCTGCTGCTGGTCTTTAAAAGAAACAGGCCTTTGACTTTGCCTAAAGAGATCTTATAAGGTACATATTTAGGCTTAATCAAAAATAACCAGTAGGCACCAGCGGAGATTTTAAAATTGGAGTGGGAATGCACTGCAGTTCAGGTAGACTGCTGCGAACTACAGACGATGTCAATTTTCCTGCCGTTATGCGCCCTGGTACACTGCTTACCTTCGAGATTTCCTCTAACACGACTCAGACGTATACCATCGCACGAATGCCGTCTGGATGAGGTGAAAAATGTTTTGCGAAAAAAGAGTGAGAGGAAAGGTTTACAGAGCTTAGACCCGATATGACATATGGCTCAGAGTACTGCCCATAACGCAAGAAACAGGATCAAGAATTGCATGGTAAAGCAGAGCATATGACGGGGACATTATATATGTATACCTATAGATGCACACAGCAAGTAGAAGGAGGGCCTAGCAGGTCCTGCATTCCTGATAACGCTAACAATATCAGGTGAGAATAAGTTGACAAGAGAACAACCCAGGACCGTGGGATTTGTAGGGTTCTTCTCAGGAGACCCGATCTAATATAACATGAGTCAAAGTTTAGAGTTAAAAAGAAGAAATAATTTGTAAACCAGAAGTGTGTGTGATTTTTGAAGAATACAGAATGTGTTTTCGTTCTTATGTATGCAGACCGTAGTATAAATTCTTACCTTTAGTTGGTAATCCTAAAATGAGTCGGTGAATTCGAGAAACATGCAAAATTCATTACAGATGGGTAAACTCTTCAAAAGTTAGTATTAAGAGTTCGAAGTTTTAGTTAGTCTACGCGCACAGGGATACGATTAAGCGATGCGATGCGAGAAGCGAGAAGCATGCGATAAAACTGTTCACATAAATTCTTATGGCTTCACTGTGCGCACGTACATAAGAATACAAGTGAACAGTTTTAGCGGACGCTTCTCGTATCGCATCGCTTTATCCCTTCACTGCGTGTGCATCCATAGGCTACGCGCACAGTGATGCGAGAAAGCGATGCGAGAAAGCGATGCGATGTATTCTTATGTATCCACGTGTGCACAGTGAAGGGATATTCGATGCGATTCTGTGCTACAATTGCGAGCTTCTCGCAAACCACTCGCAAGTTTCTTGCACATAAATTCGTACGATCACTTTTTCAAGTGATTCTGTGCGAGTAGTATTCATTTTTGTTGTTGTTTCGAAAGGCCTCCACTTTCGACCAAAGAAATAAAAATTATCACAACAGAATAGTTGTGGAGATGAAGTGGGAAGAAAAGCGACAAGCATCAGAACAGCACAGAGCACCTTTGATTGTGCGCACCATATCGAATCTCGCACTGCTTCTTGCACCGCTTTTCGCGTAGCCTTAGTCAAGTCAGTGTTGTATGGTGTCTCAGAGTAATTTAATTTAAATTGTGAGCCAGAATTATGTGAAACCTCTGAATCCTAAATAAGAAAAAGTTTGGAGGTGTGATTTACCGATCCGTTTTCAAGCCAAAGTTGTTATGGTTAGTATCGATCTCTATAAGAACATGAACATGAATTGTTTGAAGACGTTTTATATACTCACACTGTACCTAAAAACATTGTTACATATCCCCATTATATCATAATTATTATCTTAATACCAACAATCAATTAGAAGAAAAATTAAGTCAAAGTCAGTCCTGTATACAATATGCCAAGACATTACACTCAGGAGCTGAATCTGAACAAGAGTAACTTATGCAGAGGATGTGGTCACACTACCCAAACCTCTGTCAAGTAAGGAACGAGACTTCTTTGACCATATCGAAGAACTGTCTTTTAGATCTACTCAACTTTGGAAGGGCGATCAGATGGTTGATAAAACGAAACTAAGCCACGTAGTAGGGTAAACAAAACATGTGTGTACATCCAATAGGTCCATATCCCCAGTGTAATGTTTTCAACAACCCACAAACCTAACCTTACCTAAAGTAAGTCCTCCAATATCAAGCTTTCCATGTTCAGTAAAATGTCTTTTAAGAAACAACTGCAGACGAAAGTAACCTAATTAAGGAGTGACACTCAATTTCAGTGATTGAGCTAAATGATGGTTCATTGTGTTTATATACCAAAGTGATTCGTAAGTTGATATCTTTTCGGTGAGCAGAGACAAAACAAGTACCTGTGGGGCAGAAATCAGTTTATTTGTTTAATATACATAATTAAAGCTAACCGGTAGATGAGCAGACACATTGTCGTTGGGCGTTGTCGTTGAAAAAGAAACGTATGGTGTGTCTAAAGAAAATTGATTTTCTGGTAAACCAGAGCAATAAACTTTAAAAGGATAAAGCGGTTGAATATAAAATATTTTGACCATCAAATAAATGATACAAAATAAATAAACGATAAGCGACAGCTCGGAATGAGCCAAGGTCCTAGCTTTTCGCAACCACTCATTTTGGGCCTTTTAGATTTTTCGCACGATTGGAAGGGACTTATGTATGTACAGTAATTGATTGCGGACTCCGAACAGCAAATTAAAATAACGCACTCATATCATTAAAAACTAAACTAAAAGTAAAGTGCAACAGTGAACAGTGCGTTGCGAATTATCGCTAAAAAAACACTCTGCCACAATCTACTGTGGGAAAACATAATTAAAGTAATCAAAATTATAAGTAATGCAACAAGATAGCAACGCGTATAGCAGCGACTAAAATAAATCGGGAAAAAGGCATTTGGAACAGACTCGTTGAAAAGAGAAGAACCGAAAAGAAAAACTTAAACAAAATATTTAAAATTTATTTCATTGAAAAGAAGAAGCAAGAAGAAAACTAAAAGTAAAAATTGTAAATTTGTAACCATGTAAAAATGATAATAAAATATATTAAATGAAACTTAAAGCTAAGGGAAACCTTTACTGGTAGATTTAAAACAGCGAATAAGTTGTCTGTGGTTTTATATATATATATATATATATATATATATATATATATTTTTTTTTTTTATAATCTTCGCGCGGATCAAGGGGAAATGAATACCCTTGTAATGTTATACACACACCGCGAGCGAGGTACAGTGGTTTGAAACTCAGGTTTTCGTTAAGTTTTTCATTGGCGTCCAAGTGTGGTGTCCAGGCTAGCTGGGAACATTTGTTTGTGGTGTTTTTGTCATTGCCTAATTCACAGGAATTTTTTCGAATCCCCTGATGTCATACTCAGTGTTCGCTCAATCAACTCTTCAAGCCAAGACACTCTACTTCCAGTGTTATACTTTCGCATTAGAGTCGCCATCAGCTTTCACAGTTGATCGATTTTTATTCATTTAAGAAATGAATGTTTTTCCGACATCAGGAGTTTAACCCGGACTTTCAGCGTGACAAGCGATGTGCTAACAACTGCACAACCACCCTTATATGTAAGATGTGTAAGAAATATTCCCCTACGGTCACATTTAGGCAGTGAAATAGCAGACTTACTAGTCAGAAAAGGATCCGCATCAATCTTCATGACGCCAAGACCATTATTTGGTTTAGCAATCAGGACTGCAAAGTGGTCCATTAAAATCTGGCTGAAAAACAGAACGTACTATTACTAGACGAATACTGGAGGCAACGGGCAAGTCTAAGTGTTCATGTCAAACATCTCCCATACCAGAACGAAACAACTCCTGGCACTAACCAGAAGTCAGGTTCGAATGGTTACAGGCTTCCTTACGGGAATAGTACAACACAACATATGCAGAATGTGCAACGAAGACGAAGAATCAGCAGAACACATTTTGTGTGACTGTAACTGTCTAATCAGAACACGTCATCGTCATTTAGGCAAATTCTACCTTGAAACGGAGGATATGGTTGAATTCGTAAACGCAGTAATCTGCAAAAGTTGAACCACATGCCTGCTTTGTGTCTGAAATCAAAAAATGTTTTTCGTCTGCACGCAGAAAACAAGCAAGCGTTGATGCAGATGTTTTTTTTTGTCTACACAATCTGCCCGACGCCAACATGCTTACTGCACATTTTTGAAGTTTACGAACATACTAGATTGCTGTCGCCTGCGTAAGTTCGATTGGTATTTCGCTTTATGAACGCAAATAATGCAGATCTTTGTTAGTCAGACCTTTACGAACTCATCCCATGTCTGCCAGCTCACTTAAAGACATCTCTGGATTCATCTGGAATTCATGCGCGGGCTCTTATTGGAGGAAATCACAATAGGCCCATTGGTGGCGGCAGTGATAAGGTGAGGTGACGTGAAACAGCGCCCTACGAAATAAGGCCACATTGAAAATGGGGCGTTATTACTATGAAAAAATGGAAATAACGCCTTATTTGGTCTTATTTCCAGCGTAACTTGGAAATAAGACCACATTTAAGTATGGAAATAAGGCCACATTTATTTTTCGTACGAATAGAAGGGATTTACCCCAAACTTCAGTTTTTGAACAGGATTTGAATAATAAACAGTGTAATCTGTATTGGGGGGCATGCTGCCCCCCTGCAACCCCCCTGCCTGGGATCACTGTAGGATTTGGGATGGGTGCGAAGTTGGGTATATGCAAGGTTTCTTTCGTATATTTCACATGGATATAAAGAAACTTTGCATACACCCAACTTCGCACCCACCCCAAATCCTACAGTGATCCCAAGCAGGTAGGTTGCAGGGGGGCAGCATGCCACCCCATATACATGCCACTGTTTGTATGTATTGGCCTTACATATGTATGTATGTCCCATATTGTGCAATTTCTTATTACTTGGAAAAACTTTTCACCTTATTATTTTTTTAATTGGTTTGAAATCTTCAATAATGTTCACAAACGAAATAAGGCCCGTTTGGCTTTATTTCGCAATAGTCATTGAAATAAGGCCACATGACTAATGTGGTCTTGTTTCCAGTTAAATATGGAAATAAAGCCACATGTGGCCTTATTTCGTAGGGCGCTATTTCACGTCACCATAAGGTGACACGGTCTCACCTCTACCTACAATCTAAAATCTACAAGGTCATATTTCTGATATTAGGAAGAACGGACCGCGTGCAGTTGCATTATTTCTTTTTTATACCTGCAGCTCTTTCAGAAATTCGTACAGACTCTGCTCAATCTTTGACATCAACGGCTGCGGTGGAAGTTATACTCAACATGCTACCAGTACACCTCGAAGCGAAACAACATACAGGAAACTAAGCCATAAGATTGAAGGTCATCGGGTTAAAGGAATACAAGAATACCAGCATCTCAAGCAACGCGGGGATGGGTGTATACTGCGACAACCCGACGGTAGAACTTGTGAACCATGTAGAGCCTTTCGTCATAACCTTTCAAGCAGAGGTTTTTACCATCTTAAAGCGACTCGGAGCTCTTTTGTAACTTCGCACCCAAGAGCAGGAGAAAATAGAAGTTTGTGCAGACAGTCACGTACCACTCAAAGCAGAGAATGTAAAAGCAAACATAACCTCTTTGCTAGCCACATCAACGTCCGCCTTATCTAGATACCGAGTCACAAATTTGTCGCGAGGCACGAGAAAGCCCCCAAGCTGGTAGAGAATGAGCGTACAGGTTAGAGTCAACCACAGAAAGCACAGTGGGGTTCGCACTGACAAAAATTAAAACAGCTGCCAGCGAGAGGATACGAGAGTACCCCAGGCTTTTATTAATTATTAGCCGATACCCGCGACTACGCCCGCGTGGAAATACGTCACATTATACCCTATATCTTTCCCCGCGTTTCAAGCCGTTAATAAGTAGGTATAAACTTTCAATTTCTCATATTACTTTTTTACAACGTGTCCCCGTAAACAACAATCCTGGCGACGGCAGTATTTCTTTCCCCGCTAGTTGTACCCCACAACACAAGATCAAGAATGTACACACAAATTTTCATGTGTATGTACTACATGTGTAAATGCTTTCCTGCCAAATAGGTAGGATTATGTATCGTAGAAAATTTGTGTTCAAGTTGCGACTACAACAAAAAATATTTCCATCAAATACATACATACATGAATAGATACCGTGCTGAGTGAAAAAAAGCAGCACAAAGAAAAATGAAAAAAAACTACCCTTGTACAACTGGGCAAAACAAAAACAACACACGATCACGAAACGATATGTGCCGCTGACTACGGTTGCGCATTACTATAAATAGCAAAACTTTAACGCCCTTTATCTTGGCCCACAGTCATAATTTTAAAAAACGGTAAAACACGTGTTTAATTATTTCTGTTCTAGAATAAACCCACCAAATTTCAATTCCAAAGTCCAATTAAAATTTTTTTTTTCATACAAACTTTAACACCCTGTAACACCCTGTTAAAGCTGAAATCCCTTCTTCGTGGGTGTCTACGCCACAAAAGGAAACTACTGTCCAAATTCCAAGTTTCTAGCACCAGCCGTTTGAGCTGTGTGCCTATCTCTGGGTCAGTCAGTCAGTCAGTCAGTCAGGACAAAGAGTTTTATGTATACAGATTTCATTGCCCAGCCTTAGCGAGAACGCGACAGAAGATCCTGGAGCCTATGTGGATTACGAATCTAAAGCATTTCATATACAAAAAAAACCGAAAACCGAAACAATAACTTAAAAATCCTTTTATCTATTTCTATTAACCATGATGTACATAAGTGCGTGCAAAAGGTTTTTTATTTGAAAGCAACTGCGAAAGGCAATAACTGGCAACTGACACCTTAAATGAAACTTGTGACGAATTGTTTCACTTTGTATACTTAAGTTATAATTCATGATACCTAATATGATACTTACTTTTCGAGATCATTCCGTGCTCTCATAATAGTTTGTCCGAATCGAGCCATTAATTCCATCAGTATGTCATCGGGGACCTCGTCCAAATCATTGTAGAAGGCATTGCTGTGACTGAAAGATAAATTAAGCAACTCAATATAAAAAGACGCCAATACATCTCCAATTACATAAATAATTAACAACAGAAAGTTGTTCAACTTTCCACAGCCGATGTGAATAAGAAAAAGAAAACAACACCCAGGGGATACCAGAAAGTTGAGAAATAACTCAACAATTGGGAATAAGTGCCACAGCCACACTGATAGGTTCATTCTTTACTCATGACAACCAAGTGTTTACTCGTAAATAGCCTTGACTCGGATACACATGTTAAACTTTCGAGATGACTACCGTTTGGTGTGTTTTCTCGAAATATGAATGAGGACGACATGTGTGCAGTCGGAATATGTAAATGATAATAAATAAATTAGGTTCTAAGTGGGCCGAGATTCTCAAAAGAAAACATAGATAGGAATCAGTTGACGTAATACGTGTCCTGCTTACGTACACGTGCTAATCAAAGATTAAATGCCCTACAGAGCACTGGTAAATCAGCAAAGATCATTGTTTTAATAATAATAATAGATTAATTAATTTGTTCCTAAATATAATCGGCCTTACATGCATGTTTCTATATTTGTGGTGTCATTTTACACTGATTTTCGGATTGAGGGTTTTAAAATTAATTTGTTTCGAGTTTAAGCGCGCGGATAATATTCAGCAATTATGTAAATTACTCACCAAAGCAAACAGTCAATTTTGTAAATTTCGTGCAGCAAAAGGAGATTGTGAGATAAAATTAATTAATATCCTACCTACTGTGGAATAGCATTACATGCATGTTGTAATTACCCCTGGAGCATTTAAGAAATGGAAAATTCCATGCTGCAAAAGTCCTTTTTAATTTTCTTTGGTTGAAGTATTTATGTTTGTTTAGTGAAATTGCGCATGGTGTCTTTGGGACGATCGTTTCTTTAAACAAAATTGGATTCGAACACGTGGGATTGCCTTATCAATGAAAACGCTGAGTGATGGATTTGAATTTATGGTGCGTACATCCACTTTTTGCATTAGGTTTCTTTGGATAAAGTAATGCGAATACTCTTTTGTATGGAAACATTACTTTAAGAAAACCAAGTAGGTCTGTCAAGTCTGTTATGTACAGTCGTGAACTGAACCATGTACCCCATTCTAAAGAACCCACCTGAATGGTGTTCATGTTGATCAGTATAAGCGCTTGCGTACTTAAAAGCCAAGACTACGTCTGAGATATTCATCGGCAGAGTATTCTAGAAGTATCACCAAATCACCTTAAGGAAGACCCTCTAAAATGACTTTTTACTAGGAGGCCTGAACAATCGAAAATTGAATCTACAATATAAATTACTTTCTAAAACAAGTGCATGTAGATGAGAATTAAATTATGAGAATCAAATAACGTTGTCAGGCAGAATGAATCATTCAACCTGGACGACGAAGACCCACAAATCTTTCCACCCGACCTGGAGGAGGTGAAGAAAACTACATCTAAGCTTAAGTCCAACTAAGCTGTTGGAGCTGACGGCTTAGCTGCCGAGTTGTTCAAAGCAGCAGACGATGACTTGGTAAGGAGCATGCACCAACGCATCTGTGAAATATGGTCGGAGGAAAGTATGCCCGATGAATGGAACCTCAGCATTGTTTGCCCAATCCTCAAGAAAGAAGACACTCTGAATTGTGCCAACTACAGAGCCATTAGTCTTCTTAACATCGCTTACAAGATCTTATCTGCCATGTTGTGTGAACGCCTGAAGCCGTTCGTCCACAACCTGCTCGGTTCATATCAGTGTGGCTTCAGGCCCGGAAAGTCCACCACTGAGCAAATATTTACACTGCAGCAGATCTTGGAAAAAAACCAAGAACTTCAAATCGATACTCACCACCTTTTCATCGATTTTAAGGCCGCCTATGGCACCCCTGCCAAACTCGTCCGTTTGTGCAGGATGACGATGGAGAATCCACGCTGCTCCATCAAGGTCGGTCGAAACGTCACCGAGACCTTTGGTGTCAAAAAAGGATTTAGACAAGGCAACGCGCTGTCATGCGACTTCTTCAACATCGTTGTTGAAAGAATAAAACAAAACTTACGTGCCAACACTATTTTTCAAAAGTCCATCCAATAACTCGAATACGCCAACTATATTGACATAATCGGAAGAACGCAGCGTGATGTCACTGGTGCGTTCATGTCTATTGAGACGGAGGCGGCAAAGATAAGTTTAGCGGCCGACCTACGTCTCGGACAGAACGTCACTAAAAACAGATACAATTTTGAGGTAGTCTAGGCCTTTGTCTACCTAGGCTCCGCTATAAATTCAGGCAACGACACCATTGCTGAAATGAAACGTAGAATAACTCTTGCCAATCGCTGTTTCAATTGAGTAGCAAAGTTCTCTCTCGAACGACTAAAGTGACCCTTTATAAGACCCTAATCGTCCCAGTCCTGTTTTACGGTGCAGAGGCATGGACTCTGTCAAAAGCGGATGAGGTTACTCTTGGCTATTTCGAGAAGAAAATTATTCGGATGATTTTCGGTCCCGCCTGTATAGACGGTAAATGGATGAGGAGATATAACGGCGACCTGTACGGACTGTATAGCGACACCGACTTAGCCGGAAGAGTGAAGGTTCAATAACTGAGGTTGCTGCATCATATAGAGCGAATGGACACCAATGCTCCGGCCCGAAAAATCTTCGAATCCACACACCCAAGACCGCGGCTCAGGTGGCGCACGCAAATGGAAGGGGACCTCAACCAACTTGGAGTGCACAACTGGAGGCAGTTAGCTAAGGACCGAGGCTAACTGGAGAGGCTTGTTGGTTGAGGCCCAGGTTAACGCCGAACTATAACGCAACCTAAGTAAGTAAGCATGTAGATGAAGATTTAAGTTTAATACAAGAATTATTTAGTCAGCACTTGAACTGTTCAGTGTTTACCGGCAAGTACATGTACTAAATAAGGAAAATAAAGCAGCACAGCAAAGGAAAACGACGGCTGCTTGCGAACTCTTACAGGCAAACAGCCAGAATAAACTTCGGTTTCTCCAAAAAAATAAAAATTAGATTATATTTCAGAATCAATTTAGGGAAGTTACACTAAAGGCTAAAAAGAACATGGTAGAGGAACAAAGCTCGGGCAGAAACCTGTAGAAATGAAGAAGGACACTAGAAAAAAGAAGGATTTAGAAATTTTTTTCTGCAGACTGTGTAGTGGTAAAAAGACCAACATCCCGCTTTCAGAAAGAATCAATAAGTCTTAATGATTAAAGCCAACACTTCCGCCCACCTGGTCAAAACGGAAGTACGGATATAAAAATAAAATGAAATAAATAGCTGGCTTGACAGCTCGGAATGAGCCAAGAACTAGCTTCTCGCAACCATTCATGTTGTGCGTGTTGTATTGTTTTCACGAATGGGAGGGACCTACAATTAACATGTAGCGAGTGGAATTACCAGATTCCTCCGTTCTGGTAGGATCTCTAGAATACCACGTTTATCGAGTTCATCGCCCTTACAATTCCCTGGAATGTTCCTAAGACCGGATACCCAACATAGGTAAATGTTAAAATGTTCTGCCATCTCACTGAGAGACCAGCGACAATCTGAGGAAGCTTTTGATGTATATGTTACTGATTCCAGAGATTTTATAGCGGCCTGGCTATCGGTATAAAATGTGATGTCCTTGCAGGATACCACATTATGCCCTAGCCAGGATAAGGCTTCGTTGATCGCCATAATTTCCGACTGAAAAACGCTGCAATGCTCGGGGAGACGGAAAGAGATCTTCCACTTCCACAAGAGATCTTGAGCACTTCGGATCAAACACCACCTCCCACTCTGTTTTCGGATTTACAACCGTGGGTATAGAAGTGAACGGAGTGCTCGTCTATGGCATCATCATTCCCCCACTCTACTCTGGAGGGAATTAGGTCCGGAAGTTGAGGTTGCAGTTCATCTTAGACGGTGTGTAGTCGGTGTTTTCCGGGATGAATGTTAAGGGATCCAAGATCGAGGAGTGACCAATATACATAATTGTTTGACCATTGAGAGGAGGCCTTTAGTCTGAGGGCTGCGCTAGCCTTTAGACAGGATATAATATATTTATTCTAACCTGCAAACGAATAAAAAAAACACAATTCACACTTAAGTTAAAAATAAATAAAATCTGCAAGCCATAAGAAATTAGAAATATCCTCAGGAGCTCAACATGATTGCTATGTTAAGGTTAAATCAATTTACATAATGACAATAATTTGATCCCTTTGTACAACATAAACTTTCTTATGGCATAAATCATCAGCAAAGTAACAAAGGAATCAATTTATGCGAAAGTTTGACATTTTCCTTCTTTTTTGGCAAATTCTTTGACATTTTAAATGGTCGTTTAACGTGGTGGTGGCATAATCACTTCGTTTATCTGAGTAGCTGCTTGCATCGGAAAACTTTTAACATTAATCAATTCTATTGACCAATTTAAATTGAAAGTGTCCATGCTTAATGCGGGAAGAAGTTATCGTACATACAAATAAAACAACTGATAATAAATCAGCAAATATTTAATTTATGTACTTAACTTATGTTGACGTTGCAGTCGAAGTGACAATGTCCTTAAAAGTTTGTACACATCTAGTTAGTTACTTTGTTTTTAGGTTTTGAAAGTATTAAGGCAGGTAAGTAATTTGAGTTTCATGTTGCGTTGTCAAAAAATAAACTTTAGGATTTAACTCTTGGCTCATAAGCTGGTTTTGAGATTCTGCGACTTAAACAGACGGATAAATGGTACACAACTGTATATGGTATTTATGTATTTTATCAAAATATTTGTGGTGAAAGTAGTAAGGATTTTATGTTCGGGCTAACAGACGTTGACGTTCAATAAATATTCCTTCCTCTCTAGAGAAATTAAACCACGTTCGTGGATAAAGATTATTTTCGGGATGACATTCTTGAATTAACAGAAAGTATTAAGCCAATATATAGTTGTGGAGACAACGAAATTTATAACCGATAAATGTTTAATTATAAAGTCCATTATGCCCTTAAATATTTAAAAAATTCAATGGGTAATTTATTAGAACCCGAAAAAGTAAAACTTTTAGAAGGTTAAAAGGGGAATTAAGTTTCTGAACAATTTAAGAAAAAAAAACGCAATTCGCAGAATCACCAGTATATCTTATCGCTACTCTTCTTGAATGGTCAAATAAAGGATGTCATTTAAGTGTATCTGAAGAAATTGCGGCAATGGAATTCATCTATGAAATATGATGTTTCCTGAAAAATGGGAGCTAAGGTTCTGCCGGATTCATCTCTTTATCGAATTAAAGAGAGCTTTCGGAGCATTAATTCCCTTTGCAAACGCTTTCTCCATGGAGCCATTGATTTGGTGAAAAGATCCTATTAAAATGTGAGTAGAATTAAAGCAACGATTTTTCCCCGTCAGAGCTTGAATCACGTAAGTAAGCGAGTGGTGATGATCCGCATCAAAACGCTATTTTATATTTCTACCAAAGACTGTGTCTTCGAGCTCCTGGCGAAGACCTACGAGTATCGCCGGAGATATGGTGATAAGATAGTCAAGACCTCAACACAGAAACTGAAAAGAAGGACATCTTTCGTAGAACCATTGTAAGACGTAGCATGTGCAACACGGTTCCGGAAGCAGATTCAGACTTATCGACTTTTGTAGCGGAACAAAACAGGGTAGCACATTTCAACATTCGTTTTATCATTAGAAGTCACCTGATAAAACAACCGCATACACTCCTCCAATGCGATAAATTTCCGAATGTTCCGAGGAGCAAACATTGAGGACGACTATTTTGTTGCAGAAAAGAAACGGATGCAAACCAAGACAGTGAGGCAATTCAATGTCAGAAAATGTGTACAAAAATAATATAATATAGGTTTCACCCTTCCACCTGCGAGAAAACAATAATTTGATTCTGAATACATACAGGCAAACGCTGATACAATGATTGTCTTTAGAATAACACTGCGAAAAAGGATGAAAGCCGCTGAATAGGAGAGACGAAAAGCTCATATTCGAACGAAAGAAAAAGGAGCATTAGTTCGTAAGATCGAATAGGTGGAGAGATATTTCGGCAGGAAAGAGATCCTGATATTTTTTAAATGGGTTTTACTGCCCACACCGGAATCTGAAAGGACAAAATCGGGTGTACCTTAGCAAAAAAGCAGTCGGTGCTACAACGAAGATTTGCCTGATTGATCCGAATGAAAATAGACTAGCGCAGTTTTGCAAATAACATAAATATCGCATACGTAACTCTGTTTGAAGTAAAGCGCCTGAAACCTGATGTGAAATTACCAACGCGGTTTAGTCCTCAAAAATCGACTATTGACCAAATCTCCCTCCAATTCCGAAGAAGACCTACATATGTATGAATGTACATATGCATCATCTGTTTATCGACTATATAACTATATATCATACTTGGTTATGCAGTATAATAACTTGCTTATCGTCGGTACAACGAAGCGATCTATCATTAGCGCCTTTGCGAATGTCGAATTAGAAACTGCTAAAATTGGTCTGTCTGCAAATTTTTAATGTGCATACTACATACTGTCTACTATCACCACCAATACCGACTTCTCGGACAAAATGTTGCGATGGATAGCTATTTCTTTGAGGGTACTTATCAATACGCTACTTTAATCTCGCGACTATCTGAATTTGGAAAAACTACTTTTGCAGACTGTATAACGCAGAAGAAAACCATGATGATAACCAAAACTTCCGTCCACCTGACCCCAATGAAGTAAGGATGGCAGTATCTGAACTTAAGTCCAATAAGGCAGCTGGCCCTGACGGCTTACCTGCCGAACTGATTAAAGCAGCTGGAAATGACTTTGTAGAAAGCATACACCAACTTATTTCCACAATTTGGTCAGATGAATGTATGCCTGATGAATGGAATCTCAGCACCGTTTGCCCGATCCACAAGAAAGGAGACCCCCTCAACAACCAATTGCCGAGGAAATAGTCTCTTAAATGTCGCTTATAAGATCTTATCTGCCATATTGTGTGAGCGCCTGAAACCCTTCGCCAACAAAGTGATCGGTTCCTATCGATTTTAGAGCCACCTATGACAGCATTTATAGAGACGAGCTATACACAGCCATATCTAGTTTTGGCATCCCTGCAAAACTCGTCCGTTTGTGCAGGATGACGATGGAGAATGCACGCTGCTTCATCAAGGTCGGTCAAGACCTCACCGAGACCTTTGATGTCAAGAAAGGATTTAGGCAAGGCGATGCGCTGTCATTCGACTTCTTCAACATCGTTCTTGAAAGAGTTGTGCAAAACTCACGCGCCAACACCAGAGGCACAATCTTTCAAAAGTCCGTTCACTTACTCGGATACGCCGACGATATTGACATAATCGGAAGAACGCAGCGTGACAGTGACATACTGGTGCGTTCGTAAGTATTGAGACGGAAGATGGTCAATGAGGGCAAAACAAAATATATGCCGTCAACAAGAAAACAAGAAGGGACACCGAACCTCGACGTATGGGACAGAACATCACAGTAGACAACTACAACTTCGAGGTAGTAAGGGTCTTCGTATACCTCGGCTCCGCTATCACATCTGAAACAACACCAGCGCAGAAATCAAGCGAAGAATAACTTTTGCCAATCACTGCTTGTTTGGGCTAAGAAGGCAATTGAGTGGTAAGGCCCTATCCTGAAGCATGGACTCTATCAAAAGCGGATGAAGATATCCTTGGTTGCTGCGATAGAAAAATTCTTCGTAAGATATTTGGTCTTATATGCGTTGATGGACTCTGGAGGAGAAGATTCAACGATGAACTTTACGAGTTGTACAGCGACATGCCCTAGTCAAAAAGATACGAATCCACCGGCTGAGGTGGCTGGGGCATATAGAGCGAATGGACACAAATGCTCCGGCTCGCTGAGTTTTCGAGTCTAATCAGGAGGGACAACGCAGCAGAGAAAGACCTAAGAGGGCACGCACAAGTGGAAGGGGACCTCAACCAACTTGGAGTGCATAACTGGGGCAGAGAGGTTTGTTGGTTAAGGCCCAGGTTCACTCCGAACTGCGGCGCCACCTAAGTAATTATTGTAAGTAAGTAAGTAGACTATCTTACACTCACTTCGCAGAAACCATGTAGTAAATTTTCATTTCGCCTTGCATTCATCTCGCTGTATGATTAACTCACATTTCTTCTTTAGTATTTCTTTGATTCTGGTCTCCATCAACTTTCGCATTTTTCCCTTGGCTTATATGACCTGCGTAGAAGTATTGGTCAAGGAATTGTCTAGGATCTATGGATTTAACATAAAAACCGAATTCAAACAAAATATAATACATTCTTCTAAAAAAAAGAAGTTTAACTGAAAATGGTCGGCTAGATTGAGTATCTCATTAACTAAAACTTTAAAGGGTGCCTACTCTGTTCGCCTATGTACTATACCACAATGTAAGCTTTAGCTGTCTAAATGACGCCTTCTGGGAAATCAATCAAATATTTCCATTGGCGATTGACCTAATCGGAAACTACTATGCAAACTACGGAAATGAGAAAATTATTGGTATTTAAACTTATAAGATATGTACAATGATAATATCATGCTTCCTTTACTAAATCAATTAAAGGTTCAGATCTCAGAGAATTCCAAACTTCTGTCCCTTTTCCATTAACAGTCATAGGATGTCTGCTTTACGTACGGTCCTACGGTTAATACGGTTTCTGGCAATATTTTCTGTCAGCTCTTTTCCCATATAGGACTCCATCGCATAGCGTAGTAAGCAATGAATCTGCTGTCTTTTTGAAATGTATGTCCATTCACTGTCACTTTGGTTAATGGAGGTTTGTACCTCTTGGTTCCTGGCGCGTTGGCTGGTAAGGATGTTTGTTAGAGATACGGCCAGGCCAGAAAATTCTTAAAAGGTTTAGTAGACACTCTCATTATGTCGTATATCAAAAAAAGTGTGGTCACAGTACAAAAGGAAATACCTTCACTTAACAGAGCGTACTTAGCACTTGTGATTAGCATCTTACCAAACCACAACCTTTTGGCGATCCAATAAAAAAAACTGCGTCTAACTACAACCGACTTCTGGAAAGGCTGTAGACATGTACGGGGAAGACACTTTTAGGACATACATTTCTTTAACTACCCGGGGGAACTGTCAACCGCACCACTTAAGGCCTTTCTGAAATTCATACTGGAAAGTAGGTGCTTCAGGAGCGATCCACGGGTGAACAATACTCATCATTTCAAATAGATACTCATGAGAATCCCACAACAGGGAAGACAATGTATCCATGAAGATTCGATTGAGGCAGAACAA
The DNA here is from genome assembly GCA_917880715.2 of Matsumyia berberina. Taxonomy (NCBI): domain Eukaryota; kingdom Metazoa; phylum Arthropoda; class Insecta; order Diptera; family Syrphidae; genus Matsumyia; species Matsumyia berberina. The sequence goes on from OU862870.1 coordinate 97,272,455, forward strand.
TAAATCATGCCACCACTCTACATGCTGTTGGTTGGTTGCGAAATGTGTAAGCATAAGAAAATTAAAAAAATCAGTTAAAATAAAACAAAGAGCACTGCATAAGTAATTTGTTTGTCGTTTCCCAACATCAATCACTTATTCACTCACATCTTTCTCATTACCCAGAAATTAATTACGTTATTTTATTAATTATTGGATAAGGTTGCTTTAAATACAACTACCTGGGCATTGGTGCAGCCTCTGTCGCCGACACCAGAATTAAACTGATTACGACTCCCACAACCAGCGAGCACATAATTTTTGTTGGCATCATCCTGGAAATAAGAGAAGCAAAGTGTTTATAAAAAAAATACATTTTAAGGCAAAGCACCATCATCATTATACACTTCAATTAAACAACCGCATTAATAACACGGTGAAATTAGCATAATATAATTTAAGTTTTCAGCAAAGCATACCCAAGTAAGTAAGTTGGTGTCATTAATCGAGAAGAACGACGAGGACTATAAGAAAAAATGTTTTATTCCACAAGGATAACCGACAAGTTTGATGTGTCAAACAACATAGGTGCAACTTTTTCGATAAAACATCAGCGCGGCGTAAGAGTGGGAACTGGAAACTAAACGTCTTTCATCTTTTCCTTCAGATAAAATCATTTTAAGCGTAATTGATATGTGTCTAAATTGGCTTTGCGGCTGTCTTTCTTTTTTTACGATTTAATCCTGAAGACAATGTATACGTATGTATAGCAATATCTGATTTCTTTTTGATGTCGTCTGAGGTGTGTACCTGGCACAAGCGAGAAGTAATTTTCGCACGTTGAGCTGGCATTTTATTTTAAATCCATTTTCATTAATGCTTTTACCTTGATTTCATTAACGATATTTTCATCGAACTTCAGTGAGAATGGCGTTCCACTTAGCAAAAGAATTCCGTACTTAAAAAAGAAATATCTTTTGGACAAAAATTGTGCAAAATATCTTGTCATCGTCGTGAAATCCACTTTGTTTGCCAACTCCAATGATGGTTTCAAGACAACAAACTAGTAACTAAATTTACCACGTGTGCTTAGAACTCGCTAAAACTTGACAAAGGGGCAGTGTGCTGTTAGGGGATGGCCATGGTTAGCATCATCGCTGAGGGACCTCCTGAGATTCATTTCTTTATCTGGGTAGTTTTAAATCAGCGGTTTCCAACCCCTTTTCTTTTTACAGGTTCCCGAAGTTAAATTGGAAGATGGGTACAATGGACCCTTGCTGGTCTAAGTGAGAAGTGACAATGTCACAAGGCACCCATTAACCTAACCTAGCATCATCGCTTCAACTCCTGATGTAAAAAAAAAACATTTATTTCTTAAATAAATAAAAATCGATTAACTTTGTCGACTCTACTGCAAAAGCATACCAATTGAAGTAGAATGTCATGGTTTGAAGAGTGGATTGAGCTGACAATGATTATGACATCAGGAGATTCGAAAACATTTCTGTGAATTATAGCAATGACAAACACCACCAGCTAATCTGGACGCCAATGAAAGCTTAATACTACCTGAGTTCGAAATGGTTCGATAGACGACAAAAAAAAGAACATTCGAAAGGAATCGCAGTATCGCAACTTGGCAATGTCGGTACGAATACTCAAAGGGAAGATGGGCGCATCGTATTATATCAGTGATTGATATATGGATGAAGCGGGTCCATGGCAAAACGAGCTTCTATCTCACCCAGTTGCTGACAGGACATGACTGCTTCAGAGAATATCTCTTCAAACGCAGACAAGAAACTACCCCAAATTGTCCACACTGTGGGAACGTTTCGGAAAACGCGGAGCATGTGTTCTTTCATTGCCCACGATATGGACATGCTTCACAGAATGAGGAAAACTGATCCATTGTAAGTAACATGGCGGTACGCATACTCAGCGATCTTAGGCGCCTAGAGCGCCAACGCAACGTAAATAACAACGCTTAGAGAAGCCTAAAAGGGTTCGACGTGTGCAGGCTGTGAGTTAATACCTTGCCGTATCCCTGAAATCGATCATTAAGGTTTGCGAATCGAGCAATCGTGCACCGGCATGGTGGCCCGGGCTGCCGGTATCTATGAAGATTACACATTGTTTGGCGCAACCATAAAAAAAAAGACTACCTGGGTTTCAAACCACTGCACCTCGCTCACGGTGCGTGAATAACAATAAAAGGGGATTCATACCCCTTTGATCCGCGTGTCGATTATAAAAAGAAAAGTGGTAATACTTTTAAATATCATTAAGTGAAATTTGTAAACCATGACACTGAGTCACTGGCTCTGATGTTTTGGTTTTAAAAATTTAATGTGCCCTTAGAGTGTCGCAACGTTGTGTATACCAGGGCCTGCTCAACAACAAGAACTTATCCTCAAACAGTTCCGGGCAGATAATACTGTGATCCCAAAAATATGCTAGATGAAGACGAAGATGTGACATCTATAATGGTTTGGATACATGACAGGATGCGAATTTATAATGGAATCGATTTCTAAGAAAAGGCTCTTTCAACAAGAGGTGTAATTTTAAGTTAATAGAAAAATGTAACATTTTTGTAAAAAGTGGTGATCTTTTTATTTCAGTCTAAAGTACAAACTCTGAGGTTAGTAATGGAATACAATATCTGTCATATGAATCCCTCGGCTCTGCCTGCAAATGGTCATTCATTCGATAGAATTTTTCATCACGTTTTCACATACTTCCGGCTGTATTTCGCGAATAACAGCTCTGACATTTTTTATAGTGCTTGAGTCATTGGTGGAGTATTGGGGTAGACTTTATCTTTAATAAAGCCCAAAAAAAAAGTCGAATGGTGTTAATTCGCACAATCACGGCGGCCAATTGAAGTATCCATTTCGAGATATCACACGTCCAGGAAATTTGTTACGCAATAGAGCCCTTGATTAATAAGCTGTGTGGTTTTTGGCATCGCTCTGCTGAAAATAACCGTCGTTCAGGTCTATAGCATCGATTTCAGGCCAAAAAAGTCAGACAACATCATTCGGTAACGCAATCCATTCACTGAAACGATCGCATCACCATCTCTTTCGAAGAAATATGGCCCAATGACCCCGTCAGCTATAGCACTATTTTTCTTAGGTTTTCGGAGCCCCATATGCGACAGTTTTGTTTGTTTATGTACTCAGGCAAATAAAAATGAGACCTATGACTCAAAATAATTTTGTGTAAAAAAATTATGATCTTGTTCATTCATTTCCAGCACCCAATCGTGGTTTGCTGGCTTCAATTCTTGTATCAACTGGACCTTATAAGCATGTAGGGCAAGATCTTTGTGCAAAATGCGGTATAGGGGTTGCGGAAAGGCACAATTCCTGTGATCGTCTTGAAATGGACACACCTGGGTTTTTAGTCAGGCCGGCGATATTTTCAGCTGACCTTGCCGGACGAACACAATTTGGAGTCTTCACATCACTAACCTGTGAGACCTTTACATTTATCGATGAAATTCACTATAGCTGTGCGAGAAAGCACTTGATGATGACTAAAAGCAGTACGAATTTTACGAAACGTTTCCGCGATATTTACACCGTTTTTGTAGTAAACGTTCACTATTTCAACAGGTTGTGAGAGATTCCACGATCCATATTTTAATAATCTCATAGTTTTCACTTATCAAAAGTCATTGCAATGATAGTTGAATATTGACAGTTCAACAATGGCGCGAAATCTCTCTTATTGAATGACCCTACAGATAGGTTACAGTTCGTATAAAAGCTTCATTATATTAATAGTGTTCATACATTCCTATCAGTCATATAAAAGAACCTGTGAAGTCTTCCGCGGGATAATAAAATCGTACTCAAGGGCTTCAATTTAAAGGAAACATTTTTAGCGGGCTAATTAGACAGGACGGCCTCGATTGAATTTGCGATTGCTCGCAATTCAGTTACAAGCAGCTTGAGATTTTTTCAGATTCATATCCACACAGCAATCTGACTTTCTCTAGAAGATCGTACCACCAACCAAATCGACCACATGTCGATTGCTGGCATGCATTCAACATTCTCCGTGTATGCACTTTCACGTGGAAAACCTCAACTATGACCATATCATGGTTGTGGCCCTTTTAGGTGGATTTCGAAGAACTACAGTAGCCAGTGACTAAAAAGAGCTCCTTAGCGAAAGATTTTCTAAGTTGCCCCCAATAATTGATAATTGTCCAGGAAAAGCTGTCCCACATCAACATCCCAAGGCATTCTGGGGTCTTTCCACTACCACCGAATAAGAATCTGTGATAGGAAGTAATGGACGAGATAAGAGCTGCATTGCAAAACAGGGATAGTAACAGATGGATGAAAGAAAGAAACCACTAAGTATGAAAAGAAGAATACACAGAGTTTCCCGAGTCAAGGAACTCGCAGAATTAAGTAAAAGGACAATAGTCCAGAGTTTTTATAAAAAGGCCAAACAAGTTGCCCCTGTTTTTTTCTTCGGAAAAGTAAATAAAATTGGTCACCAAAAATATAACAGTGTTCCGAATATGTACATAGATCTAAAAAAGTTGAGTACTGGGGTCTGATAACTATCCCCTGAAAATTCGTGGGGTCCATCCACCAAATCATCAACCAAGTTTTAAGTGAACGAGCACAAATCGAATAAACGGAATATCACCTCTTTATGAACATATCTATTTCCGATCTATTATAAAACAAATGTGATTGAGGTAAAGGGTGTTAAATCAGCAGTTCTGTTTCTCTTTCTAGGTTTCCGGAGCAAAATTCTTGAAATGGACACAATTGACCCTACTATTGGTATGCGTGAACAGTGATGAATGCTATCATGCTAATGGCAGATTCTTTTAATTGTGAGTTTGCAGCTGGTTAGAATTTCTACACTCTTTCGCTTTCCATTTTTTACACAACTATGTAAAACCCAACTTTGAAATAGAAGTTAACGTCAAGGACATTTTAAATATTTGACTGCTTCTCAGGTCACTCTGCTCAAAAAATACATATGTATAATCATAAAGGACCCAAATCCAGTTAACATTCAAACACAGACAAAGTAAAATAAAGCACAATTAAGTACACAACAGGGATTCCATTCCTAATAACTTGGTCGAGCATTAATTTCTACGTTGTGTATACACAGTTGGAAATCTAGTGTTCAAGAACATGTACAAAGTTGTGTTGCATTTGTCCACTTTGTAAATGTAAACATGAACTTACTCGTAACCCCATAGTGGCAATATGCAGTTTTTAGTTCTAACAATGGGAACAACACTATTTCGTGTTGTTCTGAAAATTCGGTTAAGCCATTTGAGTATGTTGGGCAGGACAAAGTCAAAAGTAAATTTTAATTTAAATTTTTTTTACTCAATTGTTTACTTTTCTTCCAAACTAGTCAGCCATACAATTTTTAGCTTAGCTTAGCTCCAAACTTCAAAAGAAATATTTTCAAAATTCTGTCTCTAAAACGGATGTCTTATCCTTAAGTCTCACAATACGAACCGTTCCTCGCCACGGTTGCGCTGTAACATCCAATCCATTGTACACAATGAAAAGGAGAGGTGACAAAAAGCATCTCTGGCGAAGGCCAACGCTCGCAGTGAAAGATGTTTATGTAACGCCATTCACCCGAACACATCTCCTACAATTTATCAGAAGGTTTTTACGGTCAATTATTCATGAAAAAATATTGGGGGCTGAATCTAAACCATCCAGGGACCCGCTCAAAGACACAAAAAATTTCATTAAAATCGGTCCAGCCGTTAAGGAGGAGTTCAGTGACTTACACACGTACAGAAGAATTATATATACAAAGATGCATTTTTTAACGGAGTTTGGGATGCTAAACTAGAAAAATGGCATTCAAATTGTTTGAAAGTCGCGTCATGACGACCTCCGCAACAGGCTGTATATCTTCGAAATCCTACTAAAATCAAAGCGATGATAGCGGAGAAATCAAACATGTTTGAAATCGCCGCTTTGCTCTCTAATCGACGCTTTGCTCGACTTTCGATCGACGCCTCACTCTGTGCGCTACCCTTTCATTACACGTGTTTGATTTCATCGCTTTGCTCTTTGCTCTCTGCTCCACTCTGCTTGTACACTAAGACGTCGATATTTGGTATTTGGCAACATTTTCCAGTTGTTACAACTTACAACATATATAACATATGTACATAGGTCGGGGTAAGTTGTAACACAAATTATTATTCATAGATTTTTTTACGTTAATTAAATTAATTAGTTTAGTTTAGTTTTAAGAGACTTTTATTTCAGAAAAAAAAAAAGGAAAATATGTACATATAATTACAATAGTTTGGCCTATGTCCGATTGACAATAGTGGCTTTGCTACTATTTGTTTGCTAGTTTGTAAGTAAGTAGATAGGCAAAAGTAAATGTTGCCTTCAGCGATATATTGTCTATAGCACAGTGCGTTGACTTCGTAGCTGCATAATACATCCCATCCTCGATCGTCGTTCCAGTTCTTGGCGGTTTTTTATGTAGTGTATGCGACCCATAGTATCTTATACGGAACTCTTTTAAAATGGAAGAAATTACAGTTAGGTGTACTACGTGTTTTCTTTGTTTAAAATTAGAGAGCTCACATAAAATCGGAAGGTCTGGTCGATGTGGTACATGATTCAAATTGGCCAACTCCCCTCGTATTTTAAATATAATGCTTATCATATTGGTGGTATAACTATTTAAAAAGTAAGTTCTGTTCTGAAGGTTTCGAGAGAGTACAAGTTTTGACAATCTTTCTTCTTCCATTTCCATTACTTTTACGACATAATCAAAGTGTATTTTCAGCGTATCCAGGAATATTGAGCAAAGGAATTTTTGAAGCGGTAGCCTAAAACTTGAGCGCTGTATAGGAGTATAGAGTTAGCCATTGCACGGAATATTTTCTGCTTGGATACGTAAGAAGAAGAAGATACCGAAGAAATTGCCCGCTTAGCTTCAGATAACTTAGTTTTCAGGTGTTGGTTCATATTTACATAGGTTAGATGAAATCAAGAATCTTAGATATTTATACTCCCGTAAGATTTCGATACGATTTGCTTGGTGGGTCCACTTTCCGTTTCGAGAGTATGTTCACCCGCCATTCCTGAATACCATTATCTTCGATTTTTCCAGATTGATTGGAACTTGTCGGTTCCAAGTTTAACAGTACTCTTTCACCCTGTTGATCATTAACTGCATACCTGTTATTGTATCAGCGAGGAAGACAATGTGGCCTGCGTACCTTAATGCAGAAATTTTCCTTTTTTTTTTGCTAACTCGATACCACCTCTTACAGCATTCGTAACGTCGTTAATGAATAGATTCGTGCAGAATTTTTCTGTTTTTGGCCCAGTGGGTTACTCGAGATTAGCCGAGGTATTAGGGAATGATATACCCCTGTAATTTGAAGGATTATCAACGCTTTTTTTAAATTTTCAGGAACTATCGCTGTTTCGAAGATCTTATTATATCCCGATGTAAGTGGTAATAGCAAATCTGTGGAGCAATTTTGATAAAAATCAAATGGGAAACGATCATCGCCCGGTGCTTTTCTCATTTTAGTATTTTTAATGACTTCTTGGACTTCTTGTAAGATAGGCAGTGCATCAAGGTATTAATAGTCTCAGGAGTGCAAATGACTTATTTCTATCATTCAAGCACTCTCTATCAACGCATTTATGTTTATGTATGTACATACATATGTGCATATATGAATGTTACATTATGTGTGACGATTTATGAATTGCGTCAGATTTTCAATGCGTAATGGGGTATTTGCTACATGCATTCTCTCGAGTTCTTTGTTTAGGTTATATACCTATATTTCGATTTCTCGAAAGTCGTTCCAGACTAGTTTCGGTAGGAGGCTTAATGGTTTCGTGATTTCTTTTTCCACAGTTTTTGCTGTCTTGAATCCAATTTCGATAGGCATGTGCTCTGAAAAAACTTCTGCAGCTACCCGGAAGTCAGTCAATAGAACATGCCAGTAACCAAATCTTTGGCAATGATCTATAACCGAACAAACTTTCCCGCGTATGAAGATATACTCTCCATGAGAGTCACCTTCAAAGCTTCCGTTATAAATTGAATGGCCAAATGCAGCTGCTATTTCAAGAATTTTGGCTCCTTTATTGTCATAAACTTCACTTTGGACTTTCCTGTTCGGATACTCCCATTAAAATCGGGGATAATCATAAAATCCGTTGAGTCCAAAAATCATTAAAAAACAATAAAAAATAGACATTTATTTGACACACAAAAAGGGCCTGGTTTAAGGTTACCAGAGTTCGAATCCCTTGCGATTGTATGCCACGATTGTAAAATCCAACGCTTTGAATTGAAAACCTGTGATTATACGCTACGGATTGTGTGGAAATTGTACGGTGTGTATGCTGCGTACAACCGTTGTACAAACATTGCACGAAATCTTCGAGATTAAAAATAACGTGTTGCAACTTACCCCTTTATAGAAATTTCACACAAATGACACAAATAAAAAAGGAAAGAATTCACTCCAAACTGGCACCAACATGCATACACAGCCAGAGCATAAATACATTCTTACGCTAGAACCTAGAATTGTATCATTGCATTTTCCCAGAGGAACATGATTGAAAATAATCAAAATTTTTATTTGTACCGATAATCAAAAAAACTACATATATTTGGTCAAGAAGGGCAAATTGAGAAAGTTTTTCGTGACAAATTATACTCTCAGAGGTTGGTCATTCCCGGAAGAAGGTGGGTACTGCGAGAAATGTTCGGTGGATTTGGCTGGGCCTTGTACCCACACAGCCCGCACAGCAGTCCAACGCACTACCTCTTGAGCCATGGCGACACCTATATACATATAATCCCTTATACGAAAAAAATCTATTTCAACCTAGACTCTTTTTCTGTCTCTATGTAAGCTAATAGTTGCATTTAACGATGCATCTCAGTATGTCTATGGCCTTTCTAATCACTTTACCACAATTTTTCAAAAAACAATATTTTCGTGCATAAATATATATGTACGTACAAGTGTACATATGTCCAATGTACATATGTATAAAGACTCCATCTTATTTGTACTCAAAAGATAAGTTTTGCTAAATCACTGGAAACTCTATGTTTATTACCTGATGAATTTCGATCAAAGCCAATTTTTTGACGGCATGACAGTTTAAAATGTAAACTAAATCCTGAACAAGAACCACCAAACGAAACAAAGAAAAACACAATGTACCAGCAAGTCGCCGTGAACGCACAGTCATTGCCTGGGCACTTCCCCCATAACCTAACCTACCCTAACCCAAACCAAATCGGAACTCTATGAATAAAACCACCCTGTATTCATTCCTTATTTTTGCATCCATTTTGATCAAATTAATGAAAACACTGTGTGGCATCCGTTTAGTTGGCAGGTGCTGCTCTTTAAGATTCGAAAATTTCATTTTAGTAACACAAATGACCAAACAATTCAAATTCAGTAAATTCCAAATGACAATAATAAGCTACGAGTTCTCGTTCCGTTTGACAGTGGTGAATTGTGTACTTTTGCTGTTAAAGATGAGAAAGACACGATGCTAATTAAGATACGCGAAAGCAAACCAAACAGAAGGTAATTAAAGAGAAATGGTATCGAAGGTGGTTAAAATGGTGTTTGTTGGAGAGCAAACTTAATGATGGCAAATTAAAGTCATTATTCATGCAAAAGCGAGAAAGACCTCAGGTGCGATGGCTTGGATTATATTTTGGTGAAGCATGTTGCAGGCTTTGGTTCTTCTGGTTCTCTGGTGTTAATTTATTTAACAAATCCAATTAAGTAATGCAGTTAGTTCTACAATAAGTATTCGAAAAGCCAAAGTGAAGTTATTTAAGAATTTAAATTTTAATGCATTAGTTACTGACTTCCAAACAATGGTGATTTTAGTTCATTTTTAATCGCAGTTTTTTATGAAAAAAAAAACTAAAATCGTTTTTAGACCAATTCTATAGAATTAAGCTCTCAAAAATACTATTTGTTATGTTCACTTGCATTGCCAAAAATTAGCTGAAAGTTCCAAACAAATACATATTTGGTGGCATTGTTCATGTCTTAATTTTAGTAAGTTAAATATTTCACATATCCTCCCCTATTTTACAGATTCTACCAAGTTTTGCAAGGATTCATTGGGTAGGTAAGTCCAGGCCTCCTGGATTTTCTCAATTAAGAGAATTCTGCTTTTCCTGGAAGTTATTAGTATTTGTCTATCCATTTAGAAGGTTATACTACTACTTAATTGTCGAGGCATAGCTCGCATTTGAGAAAAATTACTTTTCAGCAGCTTAGAGAAATTAAGGTATGTACAATAATTATTCGGCAACGAAATCAAGTGCTTAGAGGGAAGAGTTTAAGTTTTTCAGTATCAATAAATGTTTCCCAGGGCCTCGGAATCGCCTCATTACGGTGCTCAGAGTTTTAATGAGTTTGTCAGTTCCAGAGGCTGTCAGGAAGCTAATCAGCTTCTCTGGGTGGAGCGTGGCAAGTCGTGCCGTTGTTGAAAGCCTCGAGATTGAGCCTTTTTCTCTTCATTTAGGCAACTGGCTTTTGGCATAATTCTGTTATTGGTGAGCAAATGTCGTGAACTGTTAATTATTTACCTTTTTGCATCCTTTTATTCATTTTTTTATGAGCTACTAGGTTGTTTTTTTAAAGTGGATTTAAACAAGTGAGACAAAAAATAGAGCCGATTTTAGGACCCAAATTGGTTGAAGTGCTATAAAACTAACCATTTTCTTCGTGGATTCAAAATTTTTCTTGGAGCTTTAACCTCATATTATCCTCAATGAATTCCTTAATAAGGTTTTTCCGTATTACCCACAGTTAGGGAGAAATCGTACAAAGATTGTCGAAAAAAATGTGGATTTAAACGCATGAGACGCAGTGTACATATATATGTATGAGTATGTATTGATTTGTTTTTGGTTAAAAAGATTCAAATGATTTCATTCTGTTTTCTATTAGTCTCCTTCGCTTCGCATAATTTTTAAACCTCTTTAAACGCATTTTTCATGATGCCATGTTGATAATGGCAATTTCATAATGACCCACAATTATTATAAGCAGTGGTCTGATAAAATTGATCTTGAAACTATTGACTGCTCAAAACAAGTTCTTGTTTTATCTCGTAGTCCTCATTCTCGGGTAACTATATGAATAAACTCTTGTGCTATAATTCTAATTTAAGTTAGGTAGATAAGCATTGTGCGTTATCGAAATTATCGGCAATTTCGAAACCGAGATTATGCCTGAGATAAGTATCGATTCCACTTTTACGACTTTGGGCCTACTGTACCCGGAAGAAAATTAGTTTCTGTGCATGAAGGACCTCAAGAGAATTTCAACTAAAGCAGAATTAATCTAATATAAACTGGACATATTAGAGTAAATAAAATTAAATGGTTGGATGCGGTTCCAGTCTAAAAAGCTTAGGATTAAAATAGGCACGGCTGTGAAGCAGTGCTGTCGAAAAACACTCAGCACTCGAGGGGCCTCTGGCGACCCTAAAATGAATTATATTTTGGTCCAACGCAAGCTGCACCCCAAACATACATCTACATCTTTGCGTGACGCCCCCAGATATCTAATCGAGTTCCTTATTAGATACTGATTTGAGCAGTGTCAGAAAGTCTGCACGCATTCAGTAATCTTATGCATTCTCTTATTAACGGGTCCGTATAATACATCCCAGAACTAGTGCCATCCAAAGTTTCAGATCTATTAGTTTTGGTTCTTTCATTCCTTTGCCAATTTTCACTATTCAGCTAGGAGATGTAATATTGCGTATAAATCCTATACAGACAAGATGTTTTCAAAAAATTCAGCAGTGTCCTCTCCTTCTGTTTCTTAATCATCCAAAATTAGTCAACCGTAACCTACCATTTCCTACACTTCATAATGCGGAACACTACTACATATTCTACTTTAAAATCTGAACCGGATCCTAAATTGAAGTAACAGGAAGGAGTATTACTACGTATTCGACAACCAGATTGCGAAAATCACGACACGTCAGATCATAAAAAGTTACTCTCCAATGGACCGCTCGAATGAAGATGAAAAGGACGCCTTCTATGATCAAGCGCAGTAAAACGTTGAAAGGAGATGTCGTCACTGCGATGGGGGACCTCAATGTAAGGGCAAATTTTGTTTTACTTTTTTTTGGCTATATAGACAGCCAACGTTTTAGAATTGGTCTCCTGGGTGACCGGAACAGATAAGGCGCCTATATGTGGATGGTGCATGATCTCATCGTAAATTTAGTCCAACTATAGATAGGTACGTACGGCATGAGTTCAAATTCTCCGCAATATCATTAAAAAGGTATCACCTTCCGTAAGGAGTCGAAGCAGTTAACTCAGTGCCATCAACCATTATTGGAGTGTTGTGAAAGGGTTTCCCCACTGAGGCGAGAAGTATAATCAGTAGCGAGCAGCAAAGGCATAGCGTGTGACTAACCTACGACACGGGAACAAAACTAAAGCGATTCCAGGCTCTCACAGCCTAGACAGGTCTCTTTTAATTTTCGATACGGACCAACTCATGCGGTGGAATGATCGTTTTGCTGCAGTTTCTTACCATGTAATGCAACAAAACCAAAAAATTAAACGTGTTTTCAGTTTACCGTAAACCAATTGACAGTTGAACGCATTTTTATTTCGAACGATTGCCATTTCGTGATTATCCTATTGTCTCGAGCTGTTCTGTACATAAAACTGTTTTATTTCGTCGTGTTGTGCCTTGCGGTAAATAAAAAAAAATTAATTCGCAATGTGTGGGGTCACCAGACGCATTAAATGCTGAAACTGTTCGTCCGTCATGCGAAGAAAGTTACGATGCAATTGCGGCATCGTATTGAATTTCTTTGTATAATTTCGCACCGAAGCCATCGACTGGTCTTTTCAACAGCCAATTTTTCGTCCATACTCTTCGCTGTCGCTGTCGTGTCGAATTCTGCAATTTGTAGTGGTCGTCGCGGTCACTCGATGAGTCGTACCACAAAGTTATAACAGCATCCTCGAGTTTCAGTTGGCAACTTCTCCAACAGAAAATTGTTGATGCTGTTGGCTGAGACGCTTATTTGAGTGAAAATAGATCTGAAATCAGCCATGAACTCCAAACTGATGAACGTTTAGGTACATTATATTTTGCCAGTCAATCTAATCATATCTCCCATAACATCGCAAAGGGTTACTAGTATATTTATTCTTTTCTCCTTTTTCCATCACCAGTATCAAGAAATAAGTTAGAAAACTCCTCTGCCTCAAATCACGTTGAAGATGACTTGAGACAGGCCTTCACTTCATTATTGTCGTGTCCCCCGTGGGACAACAGGCTGCTTGATCTGCCTGAAGCCATCAGCCAAAATTCATCGAAATCGGTTTAGCGGTTTAGCCGTGAAAACGTAGCAAACAGAGACACTTTCGCATTTATAATATTAAGTATGGCAGTATGGTTACACATACACAGTATAACTTATTTTAATTTTAAAATCATTTATTTCACCTAATTTCGTTTAATTCTACGAACCACGTTGTTAAACGTTCACAAAACAGAGAACAAATAGAGAAATATTCTGTCAATTTCAAGCGAATACAACTACCTACATATAGCAAACTATGTGAACGAAAACAAACGGCGTGTGCAAACGTGCTCTACATTTTTCCTGAAAATTTGGGGAAAACCGTGTAAACGGTTGTTTGCAGGTCGTTTTTCAAACCATTCGTTTGACAAAATTGGCAAACCGTGTGAATAAACGTTTGTAGTCTCATTAAAAACCAAAAATTTGTCGCAGTTTTTTGCAAATCAAAGATGGCGGAAATTGACCCAATCTCCAAACCGTGTAATTCCAGCTTACCTATAAGCAGTGCGTCCGGAGGAAGGTTGAACTCCTCCTCTCGTAGCTACTGCTCTTCCGGCCTAATCGTAACCAGTTTACTATAACTAACAAAAATATAGTGTTTTTTTTTAAACCTCAAAACAAAATCAGGCAAATAAATTAATAAATTGATAAAGTCAAATAAAACCGAACGAAAACCGAAATTTATCCGGAAATAATAGCATGACACCCGGCAACCTTTTACATATCAGACACCGGAAGTTTTGTATACAAAAAAGCCATTTTGCCAATTGAAACTGACAAGTAACTAAAATTCCCAAGCATTTTTCCTTATGCTAGAAATCCTACTCTTACGCGTCCCACTTCAATACTTATGTAAATTGATTTTCAACTTACGCAACAGGAGTCCTTTTGTTCGTCAAGTAAACGAGTTTGGGAACTCCCCGAACGTTTGAATTGTGTTTCTGTGTTGCGTGTTATATAGCCGGCTTTGTGTACGACAAACGAAAGTGCTGTAATCGTTTGAATACATTTTCAAAGGTATTAACTTGTCAGAAGTTTAGTATTAAAATGTTGATGGATCATTTAGCGCCAGAAAATACTTTGTTAAATTAAACGATAGAATAAGTGTTGATTAGCATAACAGCAGTTTATTAATTAAGTGCGTTCATTCCTCTGACATTTGCCATGGTTTTGGTCCTGCAGAGTTCACTGCTCAAGCGTGTGCTTCGAAAATATTTATTCCATTTGCTAATTTGTCCAAGACATAAAACAACATTTTCAGTAAATTAACTTCACACTGTTTTATGCTTCGTGACGCCCTTTTAAGTCACTGCATATCAATTCTAATGAGAACCCTTTCTATTCTTCGTTTCGCATTATAAACACGTTATTGAAAAATATCCTTTCAATTTTCGCTTGAAAGGAAGTGAACCAGCGATGAAATGAAAATATGCAAGAATGGGATGAAATTTAAAAACCTGCTGCGGTGAGGATGAGACGTGATCTGGTTAGAGTTATTAAAAATGCGAATGAATCCTTGGGCAGCTCACGTATGAGCACTTTCTTGAGCTGCGATTTGTATTTCAAGGATATGGCTATATTTGTGGGAACGATATGATCTGATGCTGGTAACATGTGATTTCTCAATGAATTTGAGTTACGTGTTAAGTTTAAAATCCTTTCAACCGTAATCTATTTATAGACAAGCATCGCAATACGTGACTTTTGGGACCGGAAAAGAAAAACACATGTGATATGTATGGATTCGGCATATTAATGAACGAGAAATTATGTTAATTTGAACACCCGGATAAATTTAACCCATATGATAAGAGTAACTTCGTGAAATCATCACCTCTATCAGGAGCATTAAAGAAGAAGGAAATGCCTCAGAAAATCGTAAAGATCATTGATCAAGTTCTTAAAACTTCGAGCTAGAAGTATTTGCAGTATATTATGCATAAACACTGGGGTTTCCGGTTTCGACAATACTCTAGTAACATAAAGAAGAACAATTTTGCAGCCAAGATAAGGGAAGTCCTTGACCCTGGCACAACCTGGCAGGGCCTTTTTCGCGAAAAGTAGAAGAACCCAATGGAGTCCCGTAAACATTTTCACTAAGCACATGATGCTTCCTCATTTAATACACAAAATATCCTAATGTGTGATGGGAAAGGCGAATCTGAAGTAAAGATGAACTTCACTAAGAAGAAGCTCTTTACTTCCTTGCTAATCCAGAAATCGAACGAGTATAACACTTTCAGTATCTTAAGCTATTGTCAGATCTTAAAATTGTTTCAGGTCTTCGAAAAAGCTGACACTTAGCTGCCGATGAGTTGACAATGACACATTACCTTCCAACGTTAAATTATCAGTTCACACGGTTGTAAGACGTTGTCCCAATTTCTGACAATTTTATTGTCAGACAGCTGGTCTTACAATGACCTGACAATGCTTTTACTTAAATCGTTGTTAGACAAAAATTGGCAGTTGACACGATTGTAAGACATTTGGGACACATATTGACAATATTGTAACATCTGACGTCGTCTGAACATAGCTTTAGGACTATTGCACTGAAGTAGATGTACGTGTGCAGGCAAGGCTGGTTTTGGAATCAAAGATCTGGAGAAGTAATGTAGTCAAGCCAATTGGAAAAAAAAAAAAAAAATTAAGGAACTTCATAAGAAATCGAAGGCGATGATCTAAGAACAGTAAAGGGACGTGGAAACTTTAACAAGGCCCATCAACAACGCAATGTTGACATCATGCCCTTTACGAATGCCGCGCGTCAAAAAGCAAACCGCTATGGTGGAACACCATAGTAATGAAGAATCTTCTAAATTTATAGCGGAGCCTAGGTAGGCAAAGTCCTTAACTACCTCAAAGTTATGCTGCCTTTAGTGAGACGTCGGTGTTGAGTGTCCTTTCTTGTTGACTGCATATACTTCGTCTTGCCCTCATTGACCGTTAAACCCATCGTCGCCGTGACATCACGCTGCGTTCTTCCGATTATGTCAATATCGTCGGCGTATCGGAGTAATTGGACGGACTTTTGAAAGATTGTGCCGCTGATGTTGGCGCGTGAGTTTTGCACAACTCTTTCAAGAACAATGTTGAAGAAGTCGCTTGACAGCGCGTGGCCTTGTCTTAAACATCTTTTGACATCAAAGGTCTCGGTGAGGTCTTGACCGACCTTGATGGAGCAACGTGCATTCTCCATCGTCATCCTGCACAAACGGACATGTTTGGCAGGGATGGCAAAACTAGACATGGCTCTGTAAAGCTTGTCTTTATAGATCCTGTTATACGCTGCCTTAAAATCGATGAAAAGGTGGTGGGTATCGATTTGCAGTTCCTGGGTTTTCTCGAAGATCTGCCACAGAGTGTATATTTGGTCGATGGTGGACTTTCCTGGACTGAAGCCGCACTGATATGAACCGATCAGGTTGTTGACGGCCTTAGTCGCTCACACAACACGGCAGATAAAATCTTGTAGGCTATGTTAAGAAGACTAATGCCTCTGTAGTAGGCGCAGTCCTCTCTTGAGGATACCGACTACACCCCATCAAAACTAATATTTTAAAGATAATTTCTGAGCAATTAATTGAGTAGGAAAGCGAGGGTACTTCAGGTGAAAGTTATTTTTTTTTTTCTATAGTGATGAACACAAAGCTGAAAATGAAGGTACTTTTTCCGAAATGCTCAACTTGAGTATCTACTACTTCAGGGGGAAATTGTGGTGATTTAGGAAGCTTTGTCCTATCTAAATTGTAGAGTATAAGCTTAGCGAGAATCTTGCCAAAAGATTATTTCATTTTTAAACAACTTCTGTAAAAGCTGAGGAAGAAAGCAACTATTTTCCATATTCTCAGCACCCGTCAGAAAGAAGATGATTTCATCTAGGAGCTCTTTTCTTGAATGATCTAGACATCAGTTGCAATTTTCGGTTTGTTTTAACTTTTTCGACACATAAGATGTGATAATAGATCCCGTGGTATCACAAAGCGGCTATATCGCCACTCTAACTTTTCTTACCGCCAATTTGTGGACACGAAGGACACAAATGTCTGTGTACGTAGCGAGTACTATAGTAGTAAGGTCTTATTGTTTAAAAAATTAATTCTATTTTGTTGGAATTTGTCGGGAGTTACTGACGTGATTTCTGAGTCTGGGAAAAAAATCATCACTCATTTGATCCCACTATGTCCACAATGTCCGGACATACATAAAAAAAAATGTGGTCCATAACATTATATTTATTGCAACACGTGCCTAAGTATTTTCCAACTTATCCCACATGGCACTGTGCACGTGCAAGCACCTAATGCTGATGGTATCCCTTTCCAAAGGAAGGGTCATCCTATGTATTCCCTGAATAGCAATGTGAAAAGAAAGCCTTTATATTTATTATAATTTCATATCCTGAAAACAAACAACGCGATCCCAAGTTATGCAAACCTATCGCAGGATAGACTCCGAAAATAGACTCAAAACAAATCTAATCGTTCCCCATTCAATCCTTGCTTAAATTATTAACACCGAATTTTATGAGGATCAATCAAATGCCCAAAGCATTCGGCATTATCTTACAAATTGCAAGATGAAATCATTGTTTAACCCTGTTTCACTTACGTATATGTATAACACAATTGGGACTTGCAAAGAATGCAAAATTACCCAGGGAACTGAATTTACATGTACAAATTGTATCATACAAAGGAATTTTAGCGAACGTAAAAATTCTGAGGATTTTTCCTTTATTTCATATCTTAGGGGAATTTTCGGGATATCAACACGGGCATTTAGGGGTATAGCAAATGGTACTTCAAGGAAATATAAATACTGTGCGTATCCGTCGTCCTGTGGTTGGGGTATGGTATGGTGCTTCTTTTTTTATTCATTTCAATGGGCCTGTGAATTTAAATCTTCTTGTGATTTTATGAACGCCGAAAAAATGTTTCATCTTGCATTAAAAGAATTTGAGTTTGCACGTTATGCAGACGATGTACGTTTAATAATTTACTCATACTGTCTGTCAGTGCGTCCTTATAGAGCTTTTTTTTCAAAATTCTCGGGGTAACCGAGAATGTGAAAATGTAACATACTTACATTGAGTTAAGTCTGGATGTCCCAGTTGGAACAATACTCATTCGGATATAATATCCCACGTGTTGAAAAATAAAAGCCATCATTAATCTTTCCGGCTAAAGATGGCCAATCAGCTAAAGTGAAACTTAGACATGTACATATGTACATACGAAGCAAAACAGATGTCAGAAACATTGCAAAAAATGAATGCCACTCCATATAGGAGGTTACTTGGAGAAGCTAACAACCTCAAGTGACTACAGTTGAACCTGCTTGTTTAAAATCCAATTAATTGGAAAACCCGTTTATATGAAAAATTTAATCCGTCCCCGGGTACTTTTTTATAAATTTCTAAAACCAGATATTAGCTAATGTTATTAACTAATCTCTGAGTGAAACCCACTAAAGTAACAAACTCGAATAACTGAAAAAAAATCTTTCAGAATTGTATAAGTCTTTATTGTAGAAAAGGCTCTGCTTAGATGTAGCCCAAAAAAATATGGGATGAGGCAGGTTTTGAATGCTCCACTTATTTTGTAATTTTTTGTGTGTTTACCTTCGTCACTGAAATCCACCTCTCAAAATAACAAATATCAGTACTGACAGCACAGTTTGTTTTGCATTTCAAACTATTTGTTTCTGCTTCTTTTATCCAAATTCCGTTTAAATTGAATTTTTTCCCAATTGTCCGAAGTCCACTTAGAGGAAAAACCCGGTTAATTGAAATTAAAGTTTAGATTTTTCCTCATTTCATTTCAGCGGGTTTGACTGTATTTATTATGAACGACATAATGCATAAGTTAGACCAAACGGACATAAGACCTACTGCTTCTTACGTACTACACCAAAGTGTGTGTGCGATAAGGTGAGAGTCAGGACAGGGGAAATTATGGTGGGGCATAGGACCATCACAAAAAATACAACTAGAGGATGTCCACAAGCAGGAGTTTTATCCCCATTAATGAGCAATCTGGTGGTAGACGAACTTCTGCAAAAGCTAGAAAACATCTTGATAGTCATCTTAACTAAAGGAAAATTCGAAGGCACCCTCAGTAAAATAATACAAAGAGGGGTACAAGTCACTCAAGAATGGTGTACATCAGTGGGACTCAATATTAATTCTACGAAACCACTAGGAATAGGCAACATAGGAAGGTGCAACCGATCAAAGTAGGTAGGACAACAATTTAACTTCAACAGCAGTAAAATATTTAAGCATAACACTAGATAGTAAACTTCCATGGAAGGCTCACATGGAGTTGGTAGTAAGCAAAGCCACGCGAGCACTCATGATACGCAGACGCATTTCAGGAGGATCCTGGAGAAACTGCTTCACATCTGCAATAGAGGTGAGTATTGTATTACGTTTTTAAGTGTTTTTGTCGCCTTCCATAAAGAGTATTTTTTTTCGGAGGTAGCAGATAGATTTTTTAAATACATATGTCGCTATGCTTTTAGACATGCCTTGAGGTCTTTAATAGCTTTGTTTGTCGGCAAGTAGTCTTGTTGCTTTTCATTATTCCCTTAATTTTCTTTTTTCTTTGGTTAGATTCCTTATTGCCTTCGGTGTATGATCACCATGTGTTTTACGTGCAATTTTTGAGGTCGATTCATAAGCTCCAAAATGTATGGTGTCATTGAAATAAATAATGTCTCTTTCTATGTTATTTGGCGTTTTTAGTGGCATTTTAGTATTCAGATAAAAATCTATACCAATCACTTCTGTGGTTATGAAGTTGCCGCCGAATAATAGGTTCATAATAGTTGCCGAGTATTTTAATTTGATTGCTGAGTGGTCAGGCTAAAGCTCAAAATCAAGATATTAAAAGCCAAGACGTCATTAAGACACTGAGTTTCTATGAGATCAGATCCAAAGTTGCCTATGAGTGTCTGGAAAAAATAAACAGACTTGAAAAATAAAGCCACTCTGTACAGGGTCCCAAGTCGTGTAGGGATAGAAGGAAATAAGGTAACCGATAAACTGGTAAGGAAAGGGACAGAGACTGCATTCCTTAGACCAGAGCCATTTTGCGGATTGGGACCACAACTGCAAAGAGAACTAATGCAAAAAAAGAAGGCTTTGGGAAGCACTCTTAAGACTAAGGCAAGCACATGAACTTTTTGGGAACTACGACCGAAGGTGATGCAAGGCCTTCAAACCTTGGTTTCAAACCAGATACCTTCTTTGATTCCTTAGAGTAATCGCATTGCAGAAAGTTTGATATTTCATCGACTGATATGATTTCGGGAAAGCACAATGGATCTCTAAATGTTGCAGTGCATATACACTCCAATTTTCAAGATCTAACATCTATGCAGATGAGATATCTTGTTGTTTCAGAAATGTACAGGCAGTGGAGGGTATCTTGCTCTTTCTAATCGAGGTAGATGTTCTAATATCTAACATGGTTAGGCAGTTACCGAACTTCAAAAAACACTCATGTGATTAATATCCGTCTCAAAACAGTATTTAAAATATCATCTGCTTATAAGGTAGCGTGTCGATATCCCGAATATCCCGAAAAAAATTTAAAAATCCCCTCTTCTTAAGTCCCGTTTATTCCAGTCATAATTCTTGAAATCCGCCTTTTTTAAAGCCCGATTCCCGGTCACCCAAGTACTTTTAATGTTCCGCGAATTTTCATCTTCAGACTCTAGCCTGGCTGAGAGTTGTTAACAAACCCTTAGCGGAGCGACGAAGTCACGTAAGCGGCTAAATTAGGCGGAGAAAAGGTTTAAATCCTTTTAACCCGGAAATGGGACCTAACCCAAAGCAACCAGTTTTGATTGACAAAGAGTGATTTAACAAAAAAGGGATTGTAAAAAACGGAATTATAAAAACCGGGATATCTTATTCAACCCGTTCATAATCTACAATATCTACTCAGGGAAATTAGTTTCTCCAGTACTGCTTGAAATCAATATCATCCGACGTTCATACGTACAGTGCTGGACAAAACATTTGCAACTACAATGAAACCATTTATTTAACCAACTTTGTAAATTTTTTGTACACGAAGAGCCAATCGGCGACTCACGGTTCTAGCACTAACATTAAGTTACAATTCCTTTCTTAACAACATTGCGTTCGTTCGTTGACTTGTTTTGCGTGGCCGGCCACCACTGTACACCACAGCAACTTCTTTCGCTTTGCAAAATCGAGCTATAATTCGCGAAACCGACGATTTATGGACCTTATATTTTTCAGAAATATCTTTTTGAAGAACACCTGATAAATAATCTTCCATGATGCGTTGCCTTAACACGTTCCCAAATTTGTTACGTGCCATTTTTAACCTTTTTTTACTTTAAACCGATATTAATGGGGACCTATTCTATGCCGAAATATTTACACAACTGATTCATTAAATCATCAGCTCAGAACATTTTCTCACTACAAACTACAAAAGGAGTTTTAGATAAACTAGAAATAACGGTTAATGTCCTTTAAAGAATGAATACCACATCAGTTGCAATTGTTTTGGCTCGTGTCAACTCTGAGTTACTTCGTATTATGGACGCATACTATTTTATATGTTTAATGAATTTGAAAAATTGTTAATTTTTGATTAGTTTAAATATAAAACTTCAGTTAAGTTTAATATTTCCTATGTTTTTCATATAAAAACTATTTGTTCTGAGCGTAATTGAATGACTTCAGCTGCAGTTGCAAATGTTTTGTTCGACACTGTATGTCCTTCGCTGCTATCGCCATCATCCTCGTCTCCCATTATAACGTCTAAGCCATGGTTAATCATTGTTGTGTTTTCGAATTATTTCTGGAAATCTGAAAGTATTTTTTAAAACTGCTGATGGATTTGGTAAGGAGGTCTCATATGCACATACGAGTATTTCGATGAAAAATCGGTGGGTTTTGACATTATATACATATGTAAGTGCCAGTTTGATTCCCGTCCATTAAAATGCGACGTTTTGCTAAGTGGATTTATGTAAGTCTTTAATATAAAGAGTTGTTCTGGGTCTAAAATTCTCTGTGACCGTCAGCCTTGACAAATACTCTTCCATAATACAGGCAAAAATCTTAGAAAACAGTTTTTCACCACTTGCTAACTATCCTTTGAGACAGAGAGTGGTGAGTGTGTTCAAAATTTCAATATTTCAGTGGACTCTAATCAAAAAACCTGATCATTTTGAACAAGATGCCAGGTCAAAAACGACACATGGGAAATGAAGCGACTCGAATGTTTGTTTAATATCATACGCTTTGTCATTTTAATAAAAAAAAGAACCTTCCGGCAAGCGCCGCAAGAGGTAGGTGGATTTCTTATGTCTTCTATTCTGATGGTGGGAACAAAATGGCGGACAAAAATGTCCACTTTAAAAACGAAGTTGTACTAATTACCGCGAGATTTGTAAGGATCCAAGATGGCGCCCAAATTGGTAGCAGGCGGATTCTGTTCACTGTTATCTACTATATTACTAAAAAATAAAAACCGGAAGTTGGGATTTATTTGAGTTGTGAATTGTACCTTTTAAGACATAAAAAGGGGCGTAATCCGCCCCCCTCTTGACCGATTATGCCCATCTACGAACTTAGCCGAGGTATTCGGCATACGAACGTGTATACCAAATTTTGTTCAAATCGGTTCATAATTGCGGCCTCAATCGTGTCCACAAGAATCCGTTATATTACATACATATACAGTCTTGTGCAAATTAATGTGAACAAAAACTTTTTCATTCAAAAACTGGTATTATTTATTTAAAAAGTAAAAATAAGTAATGAGTTAGTAAAATTAATATTTAATATGTCCACCCTTGGCTTAAAGCACCATTTTTATTCGTTTTGGCATGGATTCCACCAGTTTTTGACAGTTTTGAACGATTTGTGGATCCCGATACCACACTTGAATAACTGACTCAATCAGCTTGGTTTTGGTTGTGCAGTTCATTTTCCTCAGCCTAGTTTTGCATATAGCCCACAAATTTTCAATGGGATTAAGGTCTGGCGAGTTCCCAGGCCAATCCAAACAAGTTATAGTCTCTTCAGCGAAATATTTTTTAACTTTTTTTGACGCATGACACGGGGCCAAATCTTGTTGAAAAATTGGGGATTCTGCATTTAATTTCGACAGCTCAGGCATCAGATGTCTTTTCAATAATTCGATGTATTTGTCACTATTCATCATCCCTGTTATTGGAACTAACGATCCTGTCCCAAAATATGAGAAACAACCCCAAAACATTTGCTTTACAGGATGTTTTACTGTTTGCTGGATATGGTTTATTGGTTCACCATCGGATCTCCGAACATACTGGTGTTTCATACCCTGCACGAAAAAATGACTCTCGTCCGAAAATAGTACTTTTTTCCATTCATCCGATGTCCATTCTTTATATTTTCGAGCCCAAGCCATTCTCTTCTTTTTCATTACATCAGTCAGGAGTTGTTTCTTCAGGGGTTTTCTTGCTTTCCGGCCAACCTCTAGAAGACGTCGCCGAACTGTTGAGGCATCCACGACTGTTCCTGCAGCCGCAAGACCTTTTTGCAAGTCGTCACTCGTTCTACTTGGGTTTATCTTACTTTTTCTTATAAGAAGAGCATCTTCTTTCTTGGTGGTTTTTCGTTTTCGACCACATTTTCCTATTCGTTGCGGTAAAATCGAGCCGGTTTCTTTATAGCGTTTGATGATGTTGTTGACCGACCCTAACGATATGCCACACTCTTCCGCTATCTGTCTTTGGTTCTTAGACGTATGCTCAACCAAAGTAATTACTTTACTACGGATTGCTACGGTGATATCCATTACTAAACACTTCTATTCACCAAGAAACTTATCAGCAATTGAAATTTTGTTTACACAAATCGCTAGCTCCTTGGAATTTTCAAAAATTTAAATTCAAAAATATTTCGGAAATCTAGGCAAACTATGTTTTTCTTATGGCTATTACGTTCTACTTTAAGAATATGTACAGTTTGGACAAATACAGGAATGTTGTGACAAGAAATTACCTTACTTTCCATTCCGATTAAGAATAATATAATATGTTCAGATTAATTTGCACAAGACTGTACATACATATATGTACATATATAAACATATAAAATTTTTAACGGAGTATTAGGTTAGTGTTTACTATGAAAGCGAAGACGAATGGCATTCCAAATTTTTTAAAGTCGCGTCATAAGAACCTCTGCAATAGGTGGTATTTCTATGAAATCCACCTAAAAGTAACAATATTGGAACTATAAGAAAACGAACAAATTCTACATGTAGCCGGAACCTAAAACATTCTTTAGAATTAAGATCACAAGACCAGTGAAAAAGTAGCATTCAGAATCAACAATAAAATATTCCACATGTGTGTTTATCAAGGTACCTATTTATAGAGACCCAAACCATCGGTCAGTCATCAAGTTAAGCAACGAAAATATTTTTAAAAGCGGTCTCTCCCCTTAGATAAAGTTAATCCACAAAACAAAAACTGGCCTATTACTGAATTCAATTCCTCACTGAATCGATAAGGCAAATGCGATGACTTTCGTTTAAAAATCCATTGACATAGAATTGGCTTAAAGCAACGACGGTTACAACAACGTCATTGACTATCCTTTTACTTCAATTATGTGAATGTCCTTTTTTAATTTGTTTCTTCCTTTTGTGAAGTGTCCGAGGGTGGTCAATTCAGTTAGAGGTTAATCATAATATTTCATTTTTTTTATTAAGTTCAGTTCTTCCGTGGTGGCGAAGAAAATCCAACGATAGCTCTTGCCGACGACGTTGGTAGGTGCAGTCAACTGCAAAGGATTTCCTTCTTATTGGATTCCTAATCGGAACTGTGGATGAAATAAATAGGGTAAACATGATATACACGTAAAGGAAAACGTATACACACTCTCAGTACAAGTAGGGTGGGTCGACAACGAGCATAGATAAATGTACGACTACCTTATCCGCCAGAGGTTTGCTGCAACATTGCGCATGCAAAAGTCATCTATCCTAAATCGGGGTACCTGTCGTAAGGTGTCGACCTTAACAAGTGAATGATTCGACCGGAGTCAATTGCACGTTTGCTTAACTTCAGACGATTGACTGTTTATGAAGTAACAGTGATCCCTGCCGTTGGGTATCAACTGGATAAATTATGAATGCATATTTCTGCGTCCAACAGGTGCCGGAAAACTGTCTCGAAGCAGATTTATATTAAATCATAATCGAATTATGCCGTAGCCACATGGCAGACGTTTCCATATGAAATAAATGAAGGTACGAGAAATATTAAAGATTGAAGTTATTTTTATAAAAATGCGTCATAAGAAAATGTTGGAATAGAATATTTGGGGGAACGCAAGAAGCGTAAAACAAACGAACTAAATTTCTTGTACAATATTCTAAAAGCGAGAGATTGAAGACTAATCAATTTAAGTCTTGATTGATAGAAAGGTAAGTTATTTATATCAGTCGAATATGTAGTCTACGTAATACCTTTGAGACAGCTTCAAGTCTAGAGAAACAACAGAAACTAATTCCAGTAAAGAATGTACATAATGTTTAAATAGCATATGTACATGGGCTGATATGCAATATTAATCTACATTTTTTCATATGTATTTTACTAGGTTAACATTTTGTTGTTTCCAAACAAAAAAAGCAAAAGTGGACTTTTGTGAGATTTTCGCAAACGAAAAAAAGACAGTCAACCTAAACGAACAATTTTAAAAACTAATTTGTCCAGTTTAAAGGGCAATCGAATGGTGGTCCGCATTCTATTTATTTGTGGTTTTCCCAAAACAAGTGAAGCAAGCCATACGTGGCTATACTGGTCTAAAAAAAGGTAACGCTTCAGCCAAAGTAAAAAGGCTTTGACTCAAAGACCTACCTAGGAATAAAGAAGTAACATCATGCCAAAAATTCCTTTTGCTCTATGGTTAATTTTTTTTATTCGCAGATTATAAAACTCTTGTGAAAACAGATTTCTACTCCGGTTTAGAGGGAACACAACGTTCATGGTTCATCAAGGGATTATGAATACCAGTTTAATTCACAGTGTGACGTAGAAGTTTGAAACTCATGTGATATTTGGTTTCAATGATTTTCGAGGATGGCGTCAAAACTAACAGGGAAACATTTTGATGGTATTGTTGCCGTCGCACAGTGTGCAATTTCGCACATCTAGCGGAACTTAATTAAAAAATCAAAGTCTTCCGATTGATTATTTTTTGGTATGAGATGATAGCTAAAAACCCAGACAGTAGCATGTAAACAACAAAAAAATTATAACAAAGGTATTTCCCGCTGTGTAGCTTCACAAACAGCAGCAAAACATTTCTAAAAAAAAATAGACTTAATCAGTGGCATATTGTGAGTCAAGTTGGTTATTATCGTTTAAAGTGATAAGCATAGCTAGGTTACATAATATATTTTTTTTATTGTTTCTCTATAATCAACTAATTTTTTAAGGTAAATTAAAATCAATAATTAGCTTTGAAATTGGAAGAATTAAATGTTTTGTGACAAGACTTTTAAATTGTTGTTTTTTTTTGTGTTTTGTTACTTTGTGAAGACTTGTGAAGAAATGTATCTTCATGTATCTTCTGTGAAATGTGACTATAAATTTTCTGTGATGTTCGATTAATTAGATTCCAGTCATATTTTTTGCTTTCGAGTGCTCACCCCACACAATTTTTTTTTTTTTTTGTTAGGCCTATAGCAAAATGAAAATCCAAGAAATTTTTGAGGTATGGAAAAACACTAAAAAAGTGGACCGAAATAAGCTTATTTCGGCTCATATATTGGAAAGCTTTGGCATTGCGGATACTAATAAAGTCCCCAGAGTGTTGCAAATATATGTAAGCTCTTTGAGTTGCAAAATTAATGAAAAGTGGCAAGGAAGTATGCGAAATATAACAAGGTTTCAAAGCAAGAATATGAAATGGTTGGATGAGGACATTCAATTGCCGGCAGAATTGTATGATAGTCTGCCAACAACAAGCATAAAATCAAATCCTGGGCGACCTTCAAAAGCATTTGAAGAATGTGCATCTAAAGTGCAAAAAAGAAAAATAAAAGTGCTTGTGTGTACTAAAACTCCACGCGAAATCGCTATTGCTGCAGAAGTGAGTTTAAGATCAGCTGGCAAAAGAGACGCTGCAGATCTTGTAAAGGAGTTTGCATGTAGTTCCCCTGCAAGGGCTACTAACCTTAAAAGGGCTAGGTCCAGTCAAGGAAAAGAAATAAAAAAGGTTAGTCCAGAGGAAGCGCTTTTGCTCATGGTGAACATTAAATTAAGTACATTTCAGTACAAAAACATGCGCCAGCAGCTTAAGGATATAAACTCCAATGTGTACCCGCCCTACTACTTAGTGCAAGAGGCAAAGAAAGACTGCTACCCTGAAGAATCAGCTTTTAATGTATGATGTGTCTGCTGAAGTGAAACTTCAAGCTCTACTAGATATCACGGTGAAACGTATCATCAAGGCGCAAAGCGACTTAGCTGAACGTTTAGCAAATTCGGGTGTGCATGTTTTATCTTTGCGCCTAATTTCCAAATGGGGCTGTGACGGTAGTTCAGCACAAAGTCGCTACAAGCACAATATGGATGATACAGAATGTAGTGACGAAAATTTATTTTCAATTACATTTGTGCCCCTTCGTTTGGTTGATTGTGTATCAAACAAAATTATATGGCAAAACCCTAGGCCTAATTCAACGCGGTACTGCAGGCTCGTTAGATTTATTTTTAAAAAAGAAACCAAAGAACTTATTAAAACCGAGAAATACCAAATGCAAGATCAAATAAATCAACTCATATCAACAAATTTCAATGTTAATGACATACAAGTGCAATGCAAGCACGAGCTTCTATTTACTATGGTAGACGGGAAAGTTTGCAGTGTTTTGTCGCAATATGACTCCTCCCAAAAATGCTATATTTGTGGTGCAACTCCTAAGGAAATGAATCATGAAATAAGTGGCATTAAACAACCAGATGAAGAAATGTTCAACTTTGGGATGTCTCCATTGCATTCTTGGATTAGGTCATTTGAATGTCTATTGCACATCTCCTACAAGTTGGAAATAAAAAAGTGGCAAGCACGATCACAAGAAGAAAAAAATTTAGTAACGAACAAGAAGAGTTACATACAATCACAATTTCGGGAAAAAATGGGATTGTTAGTGGACATGCCAAAGCAGATAGCCGGAAACACAAATGATGGCAACACTGCACGTAAATTTTTTAGAAACGCGAAAATAAGCGCAGAGATAACAGGGATCAATATTGATCTCATTCAACATTTTCGCATTTTACTCGAAGCTATGTCAAGTGAATATGAAATTGATCCAGACAAATTTTCAAGCTATGCCACTGAAACCCGAAAAATATATCTCGAGCATTACGCTTGGTATTATATGCCAGCAAGTATTCATAAGCTTCTAATCCATTCAAAGGATATTATTCAAGCTTGCATTCTTCCACTTGGTCAGCTGTCGGAAGAAGCGCAAGAAGAAAGCAACAAAGAGTACAGACGATTCCGCGAGCATTTCAGCCGAAAGACATCAAGGAAAAATACCAATAGAGATGTACTAAACAGGTTTTTGCTTTCGTCAGATCCCTATCTATCGAGTCGCTCTACAGGGCTTCACCGGAAAAGAAACCCACTTCCTCAGGAAAGTATTGGCCTCTTGAAGACTCCCCAAGCATTGCCAGCAAGCAGCAGCTCCGATGAAGAAGATGATTCGTCCGACTAATCGCAAAACTGTATTCCAGAAAAGTTGAATTTCAAAATAAAATGAAAAATGAAATTTTGATTCTTATTATTTTTTACCTAAAAGCGAATAAAGTTTTGTAAAAATAGTAGAGCAAGGGAGGAGAAGGAAGTGGTAGTGGTTAGTGCAATAGAAGTATAAGTGTTACACCATCGAAAAGAAAAAAGAAAAAAAAGAATAAATTGGCAATTTTTTTTTGGGTGGGGAGGAGGTGGGGGTGGCTGTGTGATTGAGGTCTTTGTGTGTAAAACTTCATACAACTAGATATACTACATAACTGAACAATTTCATATCAAAATATATATAATCAAGCGTGCCAGGAATAAAGTTCCGCTAGATGTGCGAAATTGCACACTGTGCGTCGCACAGCCTCTTTTTTAGTCTAATGTTGACATGCGAGTCTTCGTTGTCTAGTGGTTAGTGCGTTGGACTGCTAAGTCAGCAGCGTGGGTTCAAGTCCCAACCGTGTCCACTGAATATTTTTCGCGGCATCACCTCTTGTCGGGAAATGACCTCCAAAACCTCCACAAGTACAATTTGTTATGAAAACGCTTCGTAATACCCCGATCGGAGTCGGCAATAAATTGTAGGTTTCTTTCATTCGTGCAAAAAATGTAATGCGCACAACATAAATGGTTGCAAGAAACTAGGCTTTGGCTCATTGCAAGCTGTAGCGTCAGCTATTTTTTTTAGCAATGCCATACATGCGAAGACTCGTCGACTTATGTATACATATGTATACATTCATATTTTGATCGATTTTTGCGAGAATTTACAAAAATTTTACGATTTAAGGCCTTTTAAATAATTAGTCAGTTAGAGTGGTCCTCCATGAAAAGGTACACTTAGACCAGAAAAATAGGTTCACTGAGTACTGCGGTTTGACCCCTGCTTACTCCTAAAACTATTTAGATTTCTTAACGTACATAGCTGTTGATCTGGCCGTACTGACGGAGTTCATCACACTTAGATCGTTAAAGAAGTATTGGCCTAAGGTGGCTTTCTTGATTTTGGTAAGGACGAGAAGTGTGCAGTGGCCTCTTCCACCTCCTCGTGTATGAGCTTCTGCAAAAATATTTAAATGCTATACCAAGGCGTTAAGCATGCCTGCCTAGGAGTGTTGAGTGGTGGATGTCCAGGAGGTTGAGTGGTGGATGTCCAGGTCTTCTGAAAAGACACTGGCCGGCTGTATGCCATAGATATCTATTGGCAATGAATGGAGCATGGTTTGAAGGGCAACTGTAGGAGAAGATCTCAGTTCACCAGTAATGTTGAGGCAAGCCACACGTTGGTCTTTCTCGAGAACTTAAATGGCGGTTTGCTTTTCTAGAACCGGTCACCAAACCATTACGCCATAAGTAAGATTCGGTTTTACAACTGCAGTATAGAGCCAGTGCATGATTTTCGGCTGTAGGTCCCATCTGGAATGTACCTACTGCGCTTTTGCATAAGTAGAGTGCTACCAGGGATTTCCTGGCGAGTTCGGCACTATTTTCTTCCCACAGGAGCTTCCTGTCTAGAATGAGTCCTAGATACATATTTGGCACTGTTTGAAAAGTTCAGAGGAGTACCGTTGACCTTGGGTGGGATAGTGATTGGAATTTGGATTTTTCTAGTGGAAATGACCAGCTCCGTTTTAGATGGATTGACACTAAGGTCACAGCTGTTTGTCCACGTAGTTAGCTTGTTCAGATCGTTTTGAACAATATCTGCCATTGTTTGAGGGTACTTGCCCGTCACGGCGTACGCTACCATACCACAGAAGCAGTTCCTTGGGAACAAGATTCCATAGAAGAGGAGATAACACAGCTCCATGGGGTGTGCCCCGGTGTGGATTCTTCCTGGCTGAGCTGTTACCAAAAGAGGCGTTAATGACTCTGCTATTAAGGAGTATTATACACCATAGACTGCAGACTGGTTCGCAGATGTTAGATTTTTCAAAGCATTGATTATCCAAAGCGTCTCAACGTATTTGAATGCTTCCTCAATATCTAGGAATAAAACCATTACGAGTTCCTTGAGCACGATGGATCTTTCTATAGGCAGTATGATAGAGTGAGGGCCGTTTCAATAGATTTGCCTCTTTTGTAGGCGTGCTGTGATTTGGAAATACGGTTGTAATCCACGGTGTCACAAGGTCTTTTGAAAAGAAAATGCTTCTAAAATAATTAAATAATATTTGAAGCGTCCCTATTTCGTCAAAAATTAATATAAAAAGATTGGACACATTTAACGATAGCTACGTTTAAACAGATTAAAAAAAAATCAATTTCTTTTTCAGAATTGCCACCGAATGGGGATATGATTTTTCTACGGACCACCATTTTGTACTGTCATAACAGTTTCGGTAAACGTAGTTCAAATTCCAAGTTGATTATAAATTTAAAAAAAAATACAAATATTTAAATCTCAAAAGCACACCACCGAAAAATTAGGCTTTTGATGTTCTATTGTACTCGTACATTTGTTTGTTTCTTTTATTCGTATGTTTTTCTACATGTGTACGTACGTTTTTTTATCTTTGGAGGATCATCCCGACCTGTTTCGAAATATGTTTATTTTGGACTTGTAATTACGTAACATAAATATGTATGTATATGTACATATGTACATGCTTTTAGATACCAGAAACAGTAGTATTGAAGCTAAGGTAAATCATGATTTGAGACTTGTTTACGGCCAACATTACAATGTTATCGCGCACAGTAACACAGAAGATTTCATGTTCCTTGAAATAGCCTCCGCCCCGCTTGGGTGCTGTGATATCATCTAAGAAGATTGATAGCAATTGTTTGGATTTTATATCACCGTCCCGTTTTCCTTATACATAGAAGTTTTAAATTGCCTTAACCAATTTTGTCGACACCTCCTACTTGCTCAGCTGGTAAGAAGGAAAGAATGCCAACAATTTGTTATTGTTTCTTGGATCGTTCGTTAGTTTTTTTAATCGGTACATCACTTAGGACCATGACCTTTGAATTTGGTTATTACCCACTGATGGACTGAAAAGAAGTGTGTAGGGACGACTTAAGATTAGAAATGAGAGAAATACAGTGCGATGACAATGCGCGTAAATTTTAAACTTTTGGAAGTTATGGCCTTCAACAAAT
The DNA here is from genome assembly GCA_917880715.2 of Matsumyia berberina. Classification (NCBI taxonomy): domain Eukaryota; kingdom Metazoa; phylum Arthropoda; class Insecta; order Diptera; family Syrphidae; genus Matsumyia; species Matsumyia berberina. The sequence continues at coordinate 97,304,747 of OU862870.1, forward strand.
ATTGAGGAAGTCAGATTGTTTTGTGTGATTAAAAACAATATTCTCCATTTCCTTTTTCTCTCGAAAGCAGACGTTAAGATATAAGGCTCTGCGGAAGATACCGCACGTGTATGTGGAGGGACACAACTTTACAAACATATATAGTGGTACAGGAGCGCTAAGGTTTTATGGTCTAAGCTGTGCTCAAAAAAATGAATTCGAATGCTTAAATCTTTACTTAATTGTGTTCAGTGGATCAGTCTAAAAGCTTCACATGAACAAGACGGAGTAAAACCAAGAATAATCTAGTAGTATATACCCAAACATGTGAGCTTTATTGAAGTTTCGGACGACCATAAAAAGTCTGTGGGGTGAAAAACTATTCAAGGAAACCAGAGCTCCTAACACTACCCTTATAAGTACGTTTTCTGATTAGCAAAGGCTTGGGCGAATGTGCATGGCAAGCTTTGATAGATAAACAACATTTACATTTATTGGCTACATTGGTATCTCGGTTGAGAAACAGACCACAGTACTGGCTTTTGACGCTTTGAACTCAACTCGGCTTTTGCAACCCAATTTATGATTTCATCAATGTCAGAGTTAAGCCCAGTTCACGGTTGCTGTTGCTGAGATTTGTTAAAAAATGAGCGAAATGAAAGGTGCAATCATTCGTGAAGGAATAGATAGCAGGAAGAGTAAGAGATAAATGATCATTGATAAATATCCAGAAAACTGTCAGAGAAAGAATAGAGGCATAAAGACATCAATTTTAGGTCAGAAGGGAATAGAAGGACATCTATCTAATTCAATTTGTCTGCATCGATTGCACAAAAAGCTCGCAATTCATTTTGTGAGACCCTATTTCTGAAGATTATTTAGAAGGGCGCTATGCTGCAGTCTGTCAAAAGCTTCCAAAATATTCGCTTATTGCGAAGCGTTGATGATTAAATCTATACTGAGGCTCATTAAGGATAAGGTTTCGCTAATTAGATGGTGGTTGGCAATGCTCTTAGACCTCAGATCTGGGTCGGTATCTAAAAAAGCCGGCTTTTTTTTGTGAATTGGCTGAACCTTCGCTAAATTCCACCTTTTGGAACAGCATACCGAGATATTTGGCTAGGATAGAAGAACAGCTCTTCGAAACAAGGGGAGAAATTCAATCTGTACCTGAGAATTATATGTACATTATAGATTTTTAAAAACCAGATTAATTTTTAAAACTTTATTTATATTACTCAAGTGCAGTAGGTTCAATATACTATACAGTCGGGAAAAGCACTTTTTAATTTCTTTCCAAAAAAAAAACTCTGGTTTCGACCAGACTCCTACACATAGGGCTTTCAAAATACCGATTAAAATTTTAAAACTGAATTTCTCGAACCGACAAATTTTTTTTTCTTCTTTCCGATTTATGTCGTCCTACTAGGACTCAAGTTACATTCTAAAACAATGCGCGATAAACGTATACCAACATCGGTGTGTGTAGGTTGTACAGGAGCATTGCGATCTTGTCCTACTGATGCTCTAAGTGTGATTCTGCACGTGATCCCTCTTGAACTTCACATCAAAGACACAGCTACCTGCAGCGCAATCCGGCTCAGGGAATCTGGGTGCTGGCCGCAAAGTCATACGGTCACTGTAAGATCTTGATATTAACTCCAGGAGATCTGGTCGGGTCTTCGACTGATTACATGACACTTACCCTCCATTTTAGAAAATTGCCTCGGCGCAGGCATTTTTTCTGATCAACTGAATATATCAAAGTCTTCCAGACTCTGCTAGTGTTTTCCAGGCGGAGCTTCTCGCTATTCGGGAGGCCTGCCGCTTGCTGAACAATCTCCAAACATTCAACCAAAATATCGGTATTTTCACAGATAGTCAAGATGCTAAAACTGGTAAATCAATGCCGGCTTGAAAATTATCAACGAAGTAACTACTCCATAATTACACTTATCTGGATCCCAGGTTATAGCAATCATGAGGAAAATGAGCGTGCCGACGAGCTGGGGCACGCTCATGGCTGAAAAGTATCGATATTCTGCTGTGCACTGTTAAGAGAGCTACTTGGCAAGTCAAGACCAGATATTGCCAGAATCGTAGCCATCATCACTGGTCAATGGCCAGTTGAAGACCATGCGGTCAAGCTTGGTATTCCTCACAACAACTTTTGCAGAAGCTGCAAGGACATAAATGAAAAAGAATTTCTACTCCATTTCCTCGGCAGGTGTCCATACAGCGCATTTTGGGTAAACCCTTTTTCGTTGACCTCGGTGATATAGCTGAAAAAAGGATTGGAGAACTGATCCTTTATTTGAACTTCACCGGCTGGATTTAGTTGGATTTAGCCACATCATCCCAACACAAAATCAACGCCCTCATACAAATAGGTTTAAACGAGTTTCGTGGTTACAAAACGGCGCACCAACGTACGGACAAAGGTCTTACACATTATGAACATGTTAATCTTCTAAGATAAAGAAGTATCTTTTAGTTATAAGTAGTTTAGGTTTTAGTTTTAGTTTTAAGTTATAGCCATTAGGTTAAGATTGCCAAAAAAGAGCAAAGTTGTGAATGTACGCCGGGACAATAAAGTGCCTCAATAAAGTTAACTTGTAACTTGTATCTAAAACGGCGCACCCTACCCCTAATTGTGTTCTCAGGAGCCCCCACTCTACCTACCTATGTACCTAAGATCCTCTGCAAACGTACAAACCAAATCACATTACAAGAACATTTCTTTCAGCATAAATGAAATGCAATGTGCTTTGTAGCCCTTGATGTGTGTTAAGAGTAAATTTAATAGCGATGCTCGAAATAGAAAAATGTTGTCAAAAGAAATAGTTAACATTCAAACTTTTATAGACAACCTTATGAATTTCTTAATGCAATGAACCTTAACATTTTTCGCATACCTGTCCAGCTGAATCCCAAAAAAAATATTTATCCACTTTTCCAATTGGCAATCCATTTACATTGCAAATCCCTTCTCTAAGAAATTCTTCGAATACTGCCTTAAACAAATAACTCATTAAATATTCAATCTGTATTTGGCCTCTGATAGTCTAGATTAAATATTAATAATAATATATCCATTATTGACCAAAAGGACATTTAAACGTTACATTCCTTTGGGATTTCTAAAGCTTTCTCCTTTGTTTCTCGATTGACCTATAAAAAGCAAACATGTATTCGACAATGTGTACACATACGCCAAAAATATGATACAGTCATTGCTTACACATTCTTGATGAATATATTCGGAGCTACCACTCGGACTCGGTAAGGGGTACCTTACCAATACCTACGGAAGGTTTTGTCTTTCGCATTTAGGAATTTCTTGGGGCGGAAAATTTGATGATTTCTTCATTTTGTGGTGGACGTATGTTTTGGCCTCTTGTAATGATAACTGATTCATATATGTATTAAACACACACGCATCCATCCACCAGGGCAAGGTTAGCCAACAATAAAATTGTAATAAAACCTGTAGCATCCTGGACCACGGAGACCGGTAAGAATGTGGCATGTGAACTCCGCATTCATTCCTCGGTGCGTTAATAATTGATGCTATCACATTTCATGAACTGTATCATCATTTTGTGGTCGTCATCTGGTCCTTCGGCAAACCGACTGACGTCATGAGCAGAAACAAACTTCTTGTCCATCATCAAATAAATTCGCAATGTCAGGTGATAATCGTGAAAAAGGAACTCTGGGAGGTAAAATCAATTTCTGCGTCCCTGTGATTTAACAAAATGCGACCGAACGTAGCTACGTATTCGAGCGACTTTCAATCGCTTTTATGCGCTCCAATAAATGTTAAATTTAATCCGATCTAAGATGCGCCTTTTTGTGTCCGTCCTCCGGCAAATGGCAATAATAACTCTGCAGCAAATAGAAACATCAAAGCAGATTATAATTCGGTTTGCGGAAAATCGGATAGTACGAGTGTATGGGACTATTGAAGCTTTAGTGCCAAAGATCAATGAGGATGAGATCAAAATGGTTTTCTGGAGAGAACCAATTGCCGGAATGCAATGTCGTAATGTAAGTGAATCGTTGGATTAGTTCGAACAGACCTGCACACTTTTTTTTGTATTGCGGAGAGTTAGTATAAAGTAAGAATGAGCTTCATCCGTCGGATTGTTGACTTATAGGTTCTGGGGTAAAAAATGATCAAGGGCAGTAATTTTTAAGTTCCTTTTACGACGTGATAACCGCTAAGCTGGGTAAGGTACCTTCAATTTTAAATAAACACTTAGAAATTGTGTACACATCTTATTTGTACCTACCGCTTGGAAATTGTAAGGAGATTGTTGGAAATGTTGTCTGGCATTATAGATGCCAACAACTGCCCGTGTAAATAGTGGCGAAGCAAAACTTAGGGGGGAACCTAAACCACCCGAGATGAGTTGGCTAGCTTTACAGCCTTAATTATTTTCCGATGGAGAGTCTTCCCTCGTAGTCGGGCGCCACTGCAGAGTCTGTTGCACGAACAGCTCTTCGGTAAAATTATCCACAATGTTCCCTACAGCAGAGTAAATTTTACCTGCGTAGTCTGCTAGGGTAGTCACAACTGAGCCAAGGTTTGAATATATAAAATACGGGTTACTCCCGCTCGCATTTTATAAGCAGCAGCTTGGGTAATTGACCATCATCAACTCATGGTCATCTAAAGCTTCCAAAAACCAGCACAGTGACAATTTCTCGTCACGTCGTTTTTAACGCTGATGTCAGAACCTCTAAACCAGGTCCCATACAATAGGCTTGAAGTTCGGGAGTGGTTTGACGCCATTGTTCTTGCAATATTACGAAATGAAAAGTAGCCAATGAGCCATTAAAGAAGAGGTCGGTCCCTGTCTGTGAGCAAGTGTGTTGAAAAATCAGACCTTCAATCTGCTATTTTACGACTATAAATATCAAAAATCCCTCAACGGAAGTAAATAAAACGTCAAGTGTCGAATAATTTTTGGCATACAACAACCAATAAGCTTTTGCAAGAAGATAGGAAATCAATTCCGGAGGCTTGTCATTCACCGACAAGAAGGGGGTGCCGCGAAAAATATTCGGTGGGCACGGCTGGGGCTTAAACTCACGCCGCTTGCACAGCAGTCCAACGCACTAACCAATGAGGCACGGCGACCATCATAGCGTTTCCAAACCCGATAGAAAAAAAAATATGGGTCGATACACACTCGCACAACGTGCTGAAATAGTTAAATCAATTAAACTCTCGTACAATAGCAGCGTTTTTCAGATGGAAGTCCTAGCAGTGACAATTGCTGCCCGTGAGATCGAAGTGTGAAATGCTGTCGCGAAGAGCTTAGTGCTCTTGCCATACAGCATGAGGTAAGACTATGCTGGAACCCTGGAGATGAGGCCATTCAAGGAATGAAAAGGCTGATGAATTGCCAAGGAAAGGATCTGCGCTAGACCTAGAGCAGGCTGATCAGTGAAAGTCCATGTAAACTCAGACATAAAACATGGATCAGGATTCTCGCGGAAGCGAATGAAAGATCGAGCTCTTTAGACTCGTGTAAAATAACTAGAAAACTATGGCCAGCTGTGCCCGAACTAATACTCTCACAGGAAAACCCTCTCCATAATTTTCGGAGTAATTACAAGTCATAATACTCTGCGCTATCACATGAAAAAGCTATGACTAAGTGAGGACGACCTTTGCAGGGGTTGCGAAGACGAGGATGTTAATAACGACACAACCCACTTCCTCTATCACTGCCCAGATCTTTGGCACCTAAGATATAAATAAATCCTTTTTTCGGAATACCGAAGAACTAAGTGACGTACCTCTCAGTGACATCTGGAGGTTTATCAAGGCTTCAAAATGATTCTAAGCCCAGGAGCTGAGTTATTCCCAGCGCACCGGTAATACTAAGATATGTGGGCCTTTGCGCATTACTAGGTAGGTAATCCTTTAAAGTAGCTTGTGCAGCAATTAGTGATCGTTAGGTCTCAGAGCATTCCTCTCCTTCGAACTGCTGCAGCTCGTAAGCGAATGCGCGTTACCCATGAGATGATGATTTTGGTCCATACAGATAAACCAGTGGCTAATCGCTATGTGGTCTCTTTGGTTGGTCCTTCTTTTCATCTTTCTTACTCTTGTCCTAAACCAGGACGCCTGGCCACCATTCACTGCAAGGGTTTTAAGATATGAGGATTTTATGTTCATAAGCAGACCTACAGCAGACTCGCGTGTAAACATAAAACTGAATCAACTACCTGATTCCTGAATCGATTCCCTATGGATGTCCTGCTTTACCAGGGGTTACTCAAAACAGAGAGCAATATAACTTCTCTTTAATTTTAACTTTCCTGATGTAATATTAAACGACATACATATGTAAGTGTAAGAGTTGAATATGGATGAAAACAATTAGCACGCAAGTGATTCTGCTCGGATGTGAGTCACCTTCATCTATTTTATGACTTGTTATCAAAATATTTTCTCACCTGGAACGGGCAAACATGATCCCTACCTACCCGTAACATTAATTAGAAACATTTACAAGAAACGCACTGTGCCATGAATATTTAATGTGATGAGAATCTTTAAAGCGAATAATGAACTAATTAATGTGCTGCTCTGCCATCCGAAATATCACAATTTGAATTATCTTTGCAAATAGGACATTCGCGTCAAAAAGCAACAAGATGTAGGTATTCTAAATTAAATATTATCCCCTAGATTAAAGTGTAAACTGAAATATGTTGGTGTTCTTCCTAGGAAATTACTAAATCTAATTATTAGCATCATTACCTTCGGAATCATTCTGGATAGGTAAAGGTACCTTAACCAATGCATTGAATCCGCCTTCTCAGTGAGTTATGTAAATTAACCTCTAAAGTTCCCAACGAGATGAACGCAGATACGTGACAAAGTACAAAATTCAAATTATACCTAAATTGGAACACCTCTCTATGCTTTGGGAAATGCACAAATGTATCTGCAATCGTTGTAAGAACTTGAGGAACACCAACACATTTCATAAACTAAGGAAACAGAAATGGTTTATTAAGATAAGACATTTTTGTTTATTCAGAACACTTGGAATTAATTTTGAATATAAAATTATACCCGTTCCCTAGTTGGGAGATTTGAAATATCCTCCGGTATGTAAGTGTGAAGAAAGAATTGAAAACACCCATTGCTTACTTCGAAATCACTTGCGTGGGTGCCGAAACACAACCTTATCCACGGGAACACCATGCAGAATGACCTAACAAGAACGAGATCAGAACAGGAGTCGATAACTCAGTTGTGTCCCCACTAGAATTCAGCATTGCCTTAGACTTCCAAACACGGGCTCATGAGGGAAGCTGTGCGCTCTCATCATGCCGCGTCTCCACGAAACTCTAAACAAATAATAATAAGAAAGACAAAAACAAGGGACATTCTACAATAGCATTCTATGTTTCAGTAAGGCAGAGGGTTAGCGTTCTGCCTTACTGAAACATAAAGCTAACGAAACCGATACCGAGCCTCGGTATCGACTTTTGGCTATTGTACCCGAACTAGAAGTAGTTGCTGGAATTTTACAACGCACCAATGGAACTCTCGTCTAGTGACAAGAAGGCGACCTTCTACGACCAATTATGGGCCGCCTTGAACACAAAACCAAATGTAGACATTGTCATGGTGATGAGGGACTTGAATGCTGAGGTAGAGAATATAAACGATGGTGACATGTCAGCGGAAAGCATGGGCTAGGTACCTTCAATCCTCCTTTTTTAGCACAAGACCGTCTTCCAAGTCAGGCAAACAACTTCTAATCAAATTGACCACTTTTTCATTAGCCGTCACTCGAGAAATTGTCTCTTGGACATCCGGAAAGGACAAAAGGCCGATGTGAGAATGGCTCGAGATCATCACTTGATGATAGCTGCCGTACAACTGCGTGCTGCTGCAGTTTGACAATGCCACGCAAACATACTAACGTGTACTTACAACTTACACTTTGTGCCATGAATTTAGGCACAAACTTCCGAAAGAAATAGAAACAATCAGCAGCTTAGTGGATTTCGGAAGATATCCTGAGAAGATTGGTATTTCAGCAGCTGCAAGATTGCTATATCGCACAAAAATAAAATAAGTGCAGCGTAGCGTGGGAAGAAACAAGTCCGCCAGAACCGTCTACAGAATCACCAAAGAGCTTATATGTTGTCAAAGTTCCAGCCAACACCTGGTGGAAGTCCGGATATGAAGCACAACTCCTGGTAAGACAGAGATCATTTCTGCGATCAAAGCACTTCTCTAGAAATCCTAGAGAAGGCGTAGAAGGCCGACAACTTTCCTGGTGAGTGGAAAAAAGGAATGATTGCAAGGCTCCGTTCTGGATCCTCGCATGTCTACCACATTAACATCATCATCATTGTTTGCAACTTCACTTTCCGAGAAGGCATTCGGCAGAATTTGTTCATCTGAATTGCCTTATGGAAACTTATGATGAGTGTCAATGTCTACATAGAAAAACGCTGTCAGAGGAGATCCAAAGTGGGGTGCAACAAGGCTGCATTTTTGTTAGTGATGTGCTCCGCGATGTTTTGCCGATGTAAACTGGAGGATTCGAATGTACTCAAACATCTTGACTATGCAAACGACGTATAAAATAAATAGCTGGCGCGACAGCTCGTAATGAGCCAAAGCCTAGCTTCTCCTAACCATGCATCTTGTGTCTTTGACATTTTTCGCACAAATGAAAAGAACCTGCAATTATTGCCGACTCCAAACGGCGAATTGAGTTGCTTTTCACGGCAAAATAAAATCCCGGAGATTTGTCATTCCTCGACAAGAGGCGTTGCCGCGAAAAATGTTCGATAGTCACGGCTGATGCTTGAACCTACGCAACTCGCACAGCAGTCCAACGCACTAACCACTCAGTCACGGCGACCAGAGAAGTACAATGACATAAAATAAAAGCAGTGTCGTCAACTAGATAGTGTGCACGCCGAAGAAATAATGCATAAACTGAAAATTACATTTTTTGATGCGGAATAAAAAAAAAATACATATCTAAAAATCTCTACTGCAAAAGTAAAGAGGTGAAATAAAGAGATAAATACAAATATAGAAAACAGAATTAGTTAAAAATACTGAATGGGCCAACTTTGACCGCCAGTTTTTTCAACTGGTAACATTACATACCCAGAACAAGACCGGATCAAAATGATTGAACGTCATCACGATTCCCAACGATCTATTAATACAATGCAACGAACAGTGCAAACATGATTAGAAACTCAATCACCAATTTTAAGAAGTTTTTGACCAGCCACGGCGAAATGTTGATCGACCTGTTCCCAAGCTGTGAAGACTGTACGATAGAGTGTCAATGATAATTCACTCATCTGTGTCTACTCGTCGACGTTGTACTCACTTGGGCATCTCCAGAACATCGCTAAGACGGCTTTTGATTTTGTAGCACACAAAAATATTTTAACAGGGGCTTCATATCCCCAGTCTAAGTCAGAGATCTATATATATAAAACTCTTTGTCCTGACTGACTGACTGACCCAGAGATAGGCGCACAGCCCAAACGGCTGGTGCTAGAAACTTGGAATTTGGACAGTAGTTTCCTTTTGTGGCGTAGACACCCACTAAGAAGGGATTTTTGAAAACTCAGCTTTTACAGGGTGTTACAGGGTGTTCAAGTTTGTATGAAAAAAAAAAATTAAATTGGACTTTGGAATTGAAATTTGGTGGGTATATTCTAGAACAGAAATAATTAAACACGTGTTTTACCGTTTTTCAAAATTAAGACTGTGGGCCAAGATACAGGGCGTTAAAGTTTTGCTATTTATAGTAATGCGCAACCGTAGTCAGCGGCACATATCGTTTCGTGATCGTGTGTTGTTTTTGTTTTGAGCAGTTGTACAAGGGTAGTTTTTTTAATTTTTCTTTGTGCCGCTTTTCTTCACTTTCTTCATTTGATGGAAATATTTTTTGTTTTAGTCGCATTTACTTGAACACAAATATTCTTCGATACATAATCCTACCTATTTGGCAGGAAATCATTTACACATGTAAGTACATACACATGTATATTTATGTGTATATTCTTGATCTTGTGGTGTAGGCTACAACTAGGGGGGAAAGAAATACTGCCGTCGCCAGGAATGTTATTTACGGGGGCGCCTTGAAAAATGAATAAAAGAAATTGAAAGTTTATTCCTACTCATTAACGGCTTGAAACGCGGGGAAGGATATATGGTATAATGTGACGTATTTCCACGCGGGCGTAGTCGCGGGTATCGGCTAGTAAACTATAAAAAGATATTCTACTTCCGTTCCTCTATCCCCGCGACACACATTTGTTTACATTGTTGTAGTTGTAGCGCCATTTTGCTTTTCCTCGCTGACAGCTCTTCTCTGTGAATACGTGTGAGGACAAAGCAACAACAATTTACACGGTCCCTTTAAAAACGATGCGGTGAATTTCTTTTATGCCACAATCATGTGAACATTTTTTGATATTTGCAAAGCGCTTCCTTGGACACATTTTCAGGGCTATGGACCTGGTTGTACCCCCAACAGCTTAAGACAGATTTATCCTTCCATTAATTACCAGTAACAAATCTGCCGACATTTTTCATTTGCCTTTACTGAAAAGTAAGATTGCGAAGTCAAAAAATAGAAAAAAATTATGAAATTTTCGAAATTGCTTTAAACAAGATATTTCCATTTTTTCCTAGGTTAAATTATTGTGGTCGCCGTGGGTCGGTGGTTAGTGCGTTGGACTGCTGACCGAGCGGCGTGGGTTCAAGCCCCAGCCAGGAAAATACCAAACATTTTTCGCGGCACCACCTCTCGTCGGGGAATGACAACCCTGCGGGAACATAATCTGTCATGAAAGAGCTTCTCATTTCGCCGTTCAGAGTTGGCAATAAACTGTAGGTTCCTTCCATTTGTGCGAAATATGTAACACGCACAACATAAATGGTTGCGAGAAGCTAGACCTTGGCTCATCCCGAGTTGTCGCGCCAGCTATATTATTATTATTATATAAATTATTTTGGGTAAGTCTTTAATCAATGTTACTATCGTAAGGGGTGCAGAAAATACATTAAAACGAAAAAAATATCTCAGCATGCACAAAAAAAAACGCTGTAAATGGGTTTTAGAATGCAAAATTTGGTTAAATATTGAAAGCAATGGTAACTCCAACAATATTTCTTTAACCCTATAACTATTACAAATTTGGATAAGTTTTCTTTTGGAGGAAAGTTTAAGTATTTAAAAAATATGACTATGGTTATTGAACAAACATGGCCAACTTTCCAATAATTCGGCGATTTGCTGGCATCTTGGGGTGAATTCGTCGATTTACCGCCATTTTCGGGTTGAATTCGTGGATTTGCCGTCATCTTGGGGGGAATTTGCGGATTCACGCACATTTTAAAACAAAATGAGACAGTATTGCACAATATTGAAAGTTTTTTATTTTTTATTTTTTTTTCTTGGAAGGCAGCTTGTGGGCGCTGGGAGAGGGGCTGGAAAGACTAATATCTCTTTATAGCTTATCTCTGGTCTAAGTCAACCACTCATCCATAAGCTTATCTTCGTCCTCTGGATCACAGTATTTTCTAGTTGTCGGTGAGCTTTACTTGGCGCAAACAATTATTGAGGTCAAAGTGCTTTCAAATCTCAATCAGTAGATGTACAATACATAGAATGCCCGCACAGAGACTAATCTTGGGGTAAATTCAAACAGCCGGATAAGATAGACAAGAATGTCCTTACGAATTTATTTAGTTTCTACTGCTTTGTGTATGCACCTAAAAAGCGAACTCATAAATACGTTCTACATGAAAGATTTGACAGAGTAATGAAATGAGAAAAGAGAGCATCTATGGACAGATGCACAAATTCCTTTATTCTTTGTTCTATGTGAGAACTTCCTTTACACTGGTTTTCATTATTTTGATTGAAAAAAGTCATTCTCTTTAAGTAACGTCCGTTAGGAATGCCGGAAGATTGTCCTCCATATTACCATATCCACTCATTGTTAGAGCAACATTTACTCAAATTGTTATTTGCTCAGTTAATGCTCTCCGTTAAAGCAGACTACAATTAAAGCTACTGCTTTGGAATTCATTTACACAAAACCGCACCGTTAAAAACTTTTACTTCTGAGAGTACCTACAAAGTTCCGATCAACTTCAAATGGATTCTTTCTCTTTTTTTCGGGGTAAATTCAAAATATTTGATAATCTTTAAAATGTTTACAACCCCTACAACTACAAACACTGGATTGCCTCACTTGAGCTTGTCCACCACCCCCAATGCCATAAAGTAAGAAATAAAGTTTGGTTTTTGTTGGTCTCGTGGCCTTCTCTCTACTTAACGGCTACGATTCAGTTGCTGGTGAAAATCACGAAGTGTTTCAAAAGATTCCGTGATTCCGCATAACCCTTGGAGGTGTAAACTGCAAAGAGAAATAATGCTAAAGGACTTGTGGAGGAGGAAAGAAAAAGAAATTTAAGATTGAGCACAAAGTCAATATCACAGCTCACAATTGCTTAACATCGAGGTATTTGTTAGATGCTTTTGTTTTATTACTTCTCTTTTTATACTTGTTGGTCTGGTCGAATGATAGTTTTTGTTATCGTTCGAACGATATAAATTTTAATGGCAACAAACATGGAACTGACATAGATGATGACGTATACATATATTTTATTCATGTTTGACTGAGGGTGTGTTAAACATCGCAATCAATTGTTGCTTGACGTGTTGGACATTGCCGCTGGAACATGACGTTTTTGTTATTAAAGAATTCACATAAATCCCATAAAGTAAATACATCGCGAAAGCAATAAAATAAAAGTTACCCGTCGTGCACCACTTGTTGGGAAGAAGGTCGTAGACAACTTCATGGATGAATTTACGTGAAATTTATTGGAAAAAATGATTTCAAAAAGACACGTCGCATTGAACGTTTCCCCTTCACAATATCAATTCGGCGCTATCAAAGTATGTACATATATATAAGCAGAGTTCTTAACGTCTATTCTGTACTGGAGTCCATCCGGAAAATACAGGAGAGCCTTTTTTATGGTGTCATAAAATGGAAAGTATTGGCAAAAAATACTAACTATTTATGTTTTAGGCAGAGTAGTCGTCGTGGTTCAGAACTCAAGACTTATTGGCCCTCCTATACGGAAAAGAAAAACATTGGTTCGGAAAATTAGTAATTAGTACCTAAAAGCAATATTAAAGTTTAGTAATATATAAATATTTGATCAGAGGCTGCTGCAGGGTGGTGTCAATCACCGATTCTATGGAATGTCACTGTGGAAACTGGAAAAATACGGAATCCACACAAATTGGTATGTCGACGATGTAGCAATAATAGCAAAGGGCAAGACTATGTGCCTTCCATATTGGAACAGGAACAGGCTACACAAAAAAAATCGACTGGGGAGCCAGTCCTATACTTCCCACTTCGTGTTGTGTTATATCAAAAAACAGTAATATTATTATTTTTTTAATAATTAAAGAAAACATTCATCGAAGGCAAAAATTTTGAAGAAACACTATTTAATTGTTTCACAAAGAATTGTGATGAACTTGATAGAAAATATTTCTTCCTCAGCATCCGCTACACCGATTATGCTCAAAATATAATCAGCTCTAAGTTTCACGCTGACAAATGAAACAAAAGAAACTGCATGATCGTGAGTTGTTTCGTTCTCAAGATATCGAAGGCGAAAAATATGATCGCACAAACATAATTTCGAAAATGGGTGCAAGCGATTTCTAGTGTATCGTAATGTGAAGCCCTGTTCATATCTCGAAACACTTTGTTCGGACCGATTGCAATACTTCCCCTACCAAGGTGGGAAGTAAAAAGTGAAATGGTAATGTAATGCTTCTTCAAAATTGGGTGCCCTAAGATACTTTTATTGTCTCAATCTAAATGCACTTATTGCTTATTTTGAAGGCAAACATAAAACCAGGATTCCATCATCACGTCTTCATTCTTATTATTAAATTGATTAAAATCTTAAAAACAAAATCAGTATTTACATATGCAGCCATGCGAACATGAGCATCTCTGGCTTACAAGTATTAATCCTATCCAAAATATTAGCTCGTTTCCATGAATATGAATAAATACCACACAAATCAATTACACTGTTTCTTCTTAAATCAATAAGCTTGGATTGCATACGAAATCAAAATGCAAACACATATCCACTTCAATAGAGGGTCTTTTCAAACTTCTGAAACTGATGGATGAATTGGTCAATCCAAATACGGCTATAATGGCAAAACAGGATATACCACAATAATCCAAAAATATCCTTTAACACACCGGCTATTGCAGTAGGATCCAATTGGGGTTTCATCAAATCGCATTGAATTGCAAATTTATGGTTACATACATACACACTTGTTATAAGGTCCTGACATTTATGACTGCTAGCTGAATTCAATGAAAATTCGTATATTTAAATTTTTTTCCTAAAACAAAAAGTCTACTGAAGATTTTGCTTTACATATGTACATATGTAGGCTTTTATGGACTATTTATTTAAAACTGAAAAAGAAAAATTCAATAGAAGCTATCATGTATTAATTCGTTTCCTTGATGTGACTGCTAAGAGAGCAGATGGTGTTCGCGACCTCAAAAGCTTCATGTATGTCCTGTATGTCAAAAAGAGCTCCACATTCCCTGCGAAATCTGGAATTTTTCTTTTTCATACATAGATGTATGTAAGTTTCCTAGATTTATATGATGTTATCTCAAAAACAAAAAACTTGACGTAGTAGCATTTGAGAAGCCTGAATAATAAAAGTGCGCCAATGCAACAATGAAAAACGCTCGCAGGTTCAATAAAAAGCGGAACGTTTTCAAAGGCAAAAATTGTCTCTTTCCCAACCGCATGGAGGAGGAAATATTGCTACGAGCTACGAGACAGATATCGCAAAAGTGAACTCTAACTGCTAACCAAATGTCTAAAAGGAGTAGGTGAAATGAATTTAACTCCTATGGTGGACAAAAGAATGTTGATGGAGTCTTTAAAAGTGACTTAGTAGTAGTAGTCGATTTCAGTAAACCACTATGACGAATTACAGTAGGTAATTGAAAACAACCAGTGGGCAATCTTACCGAAAACTTTGTTACAGAAACTAGTGAGGATAATCCGATGCCCTCGTTTGCCAGTTCCAAAGACTGAATATATTTACGTTCGGAAGGGTCCAAGTTGATATTTCTGAGTAAACAGATGACAACGCCAACCCACTTAAGAAAGACCCAGGAGGAGAGGGATTAACCGTTGTAGCTACATAAATGTCAATACTGACATCCGTCGATGAGTTTGAGACACGGATGAGTTAAATGCCACCTTCATATAATCTTAAACCCAAAGCAAAATGTTGCTACAAATAAACCTCCACGAGATTAGCGCAGCGTCTGCCATTCTACGGAGAGAGTTATTATATAAAAAAAATCATCAAATGTGGAAGTTTTACTTGATTTTTTAAAACATCATTCATGTTCTAAAAATGGACAGCGAATGAGGATCAACCAAATTCGCCCACAAAGTTATTTTTCCTCTCAGTGGCACTATGGCCACAGCAATATAACGCCTTACCAAACGGCATATCACCCCCAAACTAAACTTTAGGAGAAAATCCTACGTGGGATTCTCCACCAGAGCACAGTGGAAGAACGATGAAGGTGAAGGGCTTCGACACGGTCATCTACACCGGCGGATCTAAGATCTACTGCGATGTGGGTGCCGGTGTCTACTCGAAAGCACTGAAAATATCAACACCATACCTTCTGCCGGATTTTGCCAGCGTCTTCCAGGCGAAACTACAGGCAATCCGAGAAGTTTGCACGCAACTCGGGTGTGACGCCATCAAAGCTAGTGACTCGGCTACAATATCCTCCAAACTGGTGCAAGAGTGCCGAAACGAGCTTGCCCGTGTAGACCACACTCTGGGTTCCCGGATAGGGTGACATAAAAGAAATGATCGTGCAGACAAACTGGGCAGGCAGGGATCATCATTGCTCGGCTCACTCGCCACCAGGGTCCACATTCCGCTAGGACCGATTAAAGGCGACATTCACTCACACTTTCTGTAGAAGGCCAACTTCCAATGGACGGGGCTGCGCCATATCAAGGGAGATATGACCGACCTAGGATAAGATTAGAACAAAAGTTCCCCGTTCAGATATCGCCAGAATAACGGCAATTGGAGACTGTCACCCTTATTATGAGAGGCGTTAAACGCCTTGTCGAAAAACATACAAAATGCATTTTTACCATATATCATAGATTTATTCCCTTTAAATCTCATTCTTAAGTATTTTTTTTGCATTGTTTTCAATAACAAAATCAGGGTGTCAAAAACCAAAGGATTTATGTGTGTTGCAGTTTTTCTTACACGTGTCTGTCCTATTTGATCGTGGGGTATTCACAAGCCAAGGAGGAGGTAACAGATAAAAAGAAAGGAAATGGAGTCTTCGTGCCTGTAACGCACGGAAGGTGTTAAATGTCCGGCATCAACGGTATTTAGCACAACTGCGTCTGTAATATTGAATTGCAAGGTACTTTGAGAGTACAGTGAAAAGGGGGCTCACTGCTTCGTGTAGCTGTCTCCTGCTTCCCATGACTATTGTGCTTTGTCTTTTGGTAATGATTGGAGCGATGTTCTCGAAAAGAGCTGCGAAGCTAATTCTTTTGAAAAACTAAGTCATGTACGCTCCTATATATACATACTTACATACGTATGTACAATGTACATATGTACATCCAAATGTTTCAATATATAAATATTAGGGAAAAATAACAATTTTCGTATAAAGAAAAGGGTTTGCAAACAGCCGTGCTCAAGAAACAATAAATTTTTTTTGTACCAATGGATGCAGAGATAATGAATGGTCAAAAGTAACATGACCAAGCATGTTCATACTATACTTTGGGTATATTTTTTCATTAAAAAGTTTTTTTTTCTAATTATTATTTCTAGGTGTATTTTCGTATTTACGCATAGTGCTCCTCCCTTATCCTGTCATTTACTTTGCCTTTAACACATCAAATACATACATACATACATTTGTATGTAGGTTCACCTCTTTAGGGTTTCTTTGTAATAAAAAAAACCATAGATTACGTGTTTGGGTCGAGAAGACTTCCGTAATTGTGGTTTTGTGCGATAGACATGTATTTGATGAAGTTACATTGTTATCGAAATTATCCATGTACAACGAATATCCTTTCTCTAACCACGGCTGATGGCGTTATTAAAAAGAATAATAAACTTCTGATCATTTGACTTTTTCGAACCGCTGTTTCCGAAAATTCGTTTTAACGTACATACAACGTAGATATTGCGAAATTCCTTTAAAGAAATGTATGCCTTCTAAGTTAAGTTTCTGCACTTAAGGTCATTGATCCTCCGCAACAGATTTTTGCAAAACACTTTCATCAACATTTTAACGATTTTATATCGCTGTGGAATGAAAAGCTTCCGTTTCCTAGGCCAATTCTCGCTGGGAAAAAATATCGCAGCACGTTGTGCGGTTTTATTTTGGTTTCATTTCCGGAAAATAGTGGTCGCCGTGGGTCAGTGGTTAGAGCGTTGGACTCTTGAATGAGCGGCGTGGCTTCAAGTCCCAGGCATGTCCACCGAACATTTTTCGCGGCACCACTTCTCGTCGGGGTACGACAAGCCTTCGGGAGTATAACTTGTCATGAAAGAGCTTTTCAGTTCACCATTTAGAGTCGCCAATAAATTGTAGGTCTCTCCCATTCGTGAAGCTAGGCCTTGTCTCCTCTCGAGCTGTCGCGCCAGCTATTTATTTATTAATTTTTATTTCCAGAAAATCAAATCTCGCAGCTAGATTCAGTCGAAAACGGATGACACGCCATTGACATAACATGACATGATATAACATAAATATCACAAATTTTTTTTTCTTGACATACAATGTACATATTTTGCTTTTCGCAACGAGATTTATCCCAGAAAATACGAAAAACTGGATCATTCTAATACTTAAGTTCTAGGCATTTGCCTGACAGTTGTTAACAAAGCGACGAAGTCGCGTGAGTGGCTAAATCAGGCGGAAAAAGAGTTGAATCCTTTTAAACCGCGAAGCGGTCCACCCAAATACTATTTAGTGCACCTCGAGTTTTCATTTTTCAGACTTTTATTAACCCATTCATTCATTAAACCATTATCGACATGAAAAGTCGGCAATGGGAAAATGACCCTGTAATCTTCCACAAAAAACGATTATGTTAAGCATTGCAAATACACATACATTTAAAGATGATCCGACGAACCGTTTTTTTACTTTTGTAGTTATATTATTAAGTAAACAGCAAAATATTCGCGTTTTTGTACTCAAAAAAGTGATTTTCTCACTGGTCCATCGGAGACTTCAATTGTTTATAACATTGTTAATAAAAGCATCCTCGCAAAATAACTTTTATTTTCGCGTTTCTGAGGCAATTTCACATAAAAAAAAGTAGCTATAGTGGCCTATTGGAAAGCGGCCCCTTTGATTTTATTAATCAATTTGTTTAATGTTTAATGGTTATGTGAATAAAACCAAAAATGTTTATTCAAACGTTTTTTTTTAATTTTACTTTTTAACGAAATTTCAAAAAGATGGTCTTACTGTATGTGTACGACACAGCAAATAAGGACAGACAAAGGAACAAACATTTAATGTTCTGATTTCTGACCAACGAGTACAAAAAGCGCTATTCATAGAAATTGCTCCTAAAAATAACTATCTTTCCTTAATCCGTTTCATAAGAAATTTCTCCATCGCACTCTCAGCACGCTAGGTGTCCTTGATTTTTTGTTTTGTTCTGTTGCTGATCCTGGGTCTTTTTCTTCATATTTCATTTATGCCTACATACGAGTGAATTATTCTGTTCATCGTGTTTCTTTCTTTGTGTATGTCGGTCTTTCTATCTGTTTTTATAGTTTTCGTGTCAGAGAGACAATCATGAAGTGTCTGCGCTCAACAGTTGACTTAACTTTTTGACATTTAAGCACACATATTCACCTCAGAGATTAACTCAGCCGTTGGTCAAGCTAACTTCTCCTCGTCACTCACTGCTCGTCATTCAGCAGCTAGAACAAAGGGAACCTGCCAAAATATTGTGATGAAAACATGCCCTATCTGCATATACATAAGTACATACATATGTATGTAGCTCACATGTAACAATTACATTGGGTTTGTTTTGTCAGTAACTAAAGTTATCAGTCGTCATCCGAACAGGGATCTGGGTACAAACGATAAAATAATTACGGTTTTACGACTTATGTACATGCCTTCTTAGTTGCCATGCAATTTTCTACCAATATGTCCCCGAAGCTCTCTAACCCATTTTCATCATTCAGATATCTTCACCTCCCTATCCTGTTGACAAGTTCCTGTGGGGTAGCTAAAACGGCGAAAATAATTACAAGACCATAAATGAAAGTACTAAGGACTTGATGTTTCGAGTGTCGTATGCAACATGTCGCCTTCACCAAATAAGGACAGTGGATACGAATCTTATTAACGGAAGTTTGCGTGTAATACTGACTAAATAATCTGGTTAACCTTCTCTTCAGGTTAGCTTTCGGATGCTAATGGTCTGAGAACTATTTCTTAGGTTGTTTTAATGAGAACAGAAGGTCACTTTAGAGCAACTTGAAATACAAAAGGATTTAATTATGTTTTCGCTTTAATTTTTTTCTTTTTTTCAAGTGCCAGCTCGGGTAGTTTCATAAGGAACACCGGGTCTAAAAGGGGTGGGATTTAATCCATTATTATCAAAATTTACCGTCACGTATTGCATACGTTTCTTCTTGTTGAAAGAAATGTCTTACTTGATTGCTGTGCTCAATATTAAGTCATTTATCACCAAAAATGATTATCTAAATTACTTGATTACATTTTTGGTATTGAGAATGATTGTTGGTTTTTACCCTTACAAGAAAAAAAAACATAGAGGTTCCATTAACGGTACAGTGAATTATGATTTCATCACATCTAAAACAAATTATGTGTATACGATTGATTGATATATGAGCCACCCCACAGGACCACAAAGGAACACAAGAACTTTTGTGATTTATTTTCAGATTTGTACTAATGCTTCAAATGATGGTAGACTTCGCATGAGAATTAAGTGGATTTCATACTTCTATTTTAACATTTTCCTAGTCAACCTCTAGAATCTTAAAGAATTTCTGAAGAAATATATTTTAATATCAAAAATCTACATTGGTGCACTTATTTTTAAAATCAAATAGTATCCAGGTAATTATTTTTGCCGTCAAAATCATAAACCATTCTCAACTTACCTCGAAGCCAAGTATCGCCTTGTTTTAATTGGAATCGCATTGATTGGTTTCCGGCATAAAATTAAAAATTCCTCTTTAATCTCAACTGGAACCGGAAATCGAAAAAAAAAGTCAGAATATCAACATTTAAACTTTACGCGATAGGGCGATTAAATGTTTCCCTTTCTGTCTTATCAAAGAAAATGAATTAAATTAATTCCTTGTGTGTGGAGGGAAAGACTTATAATTACAGCATTTTTCTACTGAACATTTATGACAAATTGCCATGGATCCTTGTGCGGAAAATATAATTTCATTTAATTCGCATATGATATTGACTTTGGACTTTTCCTTTGCATTTATTTTAATTTCTTCCAGAAAAACGACACATACGCCTATTTACGAATTTTACAAATTTCAAAGTAAGCAGTAAAGCTGCGCGCCGTCTTACTTGGACCACTTTGAATTCATTATTGTGATCAATTTCAAAAGAAACTTCATGAAACTATTTATAGTATCTCATGGATTTCATATGCCTTTTTCCTTTTTTGGTGTTGGATTAGATTTTGATTTTCCTTCCACTTCCTTTCTGATAAACATACAGGACTCTTACTCGGTAGTTGTCATGTAGACACATTCCGATTTTATTGTTGAGTGGTACAGGGTCGAACAATTTTACAGAAACGGATAAAAAAAATACCAGTTTTCATGTCCCCATTTCTAATGAAAACATTGGGGATGAGTGACAACATGGAGCTTAGTGTCCAAAGACTTCAATTTGTCATCAAACATCGTAAAAGGCATGTTAACGCAGATGACTCAAAACTGTTCAAGATGGACTAAAAGTAACTTTTTACCAAAATATATGTGTGATGTTTTTTTTTTTTTTAATTCACAAGATCCAGAACTAAATTTGAAAAAAATATACCTACACCGCAAGAAAACAAATTGTCACATTTTAAATCGAAATTCAAAAAAATATTTCAATATTTCTGAGTAAATCACAAATGAAATTCAGACGATTTTGAAATTTGTTGAAATTGTTTGAAATTCGCCCTCTGAAGCACACATCAAAGCAATGATGAAAGGATTTTGAAAATAACTAGGCTGGTGGCATTGGCAGGAATCATCAAAATTGCCCGTAATGGACAGTGTAGTTGGCGAACCCTATAACTTAAACTCGAAAAAACTGCCCTCAGTTGAGCATTCATCGGTCATTGGTTCGTTGGTTGGTTTTGTGGGTGTCTTAAGGGGTTAGGTGGGTTTCTAAGGCTCAAAAAATGCGTATTTTTACTGATTTTTTTTTAACCCTTATGTTACCATACCGAATACACGGGTACTCACTCATTTTTTTTACGTCTCAACTAAATTAGTCACACAAACGGCTAAAATGTTTTACAAACTTATTCGACAGAAACAATATGTTACCAAAGTAATGGTAGTAAAATACGGCTGAATGCAGAAGATTTGTACACGATTACCCGGGTCCTCACCATAGGAGAGGGTTAAATATATCAAATAAAATATTTCATTCAAACAATTTACCATATCAAAGATACATATTTAACAAGTACTTTGTGAATTTTTTATTTAAAAATTTAGAAAATTCAGCCATTGGGACCTTATTTCCCTTGACCTCTCAAAAAACAGCTCTCCCGGCGTAGTTAGGACAACTCATGACCAGTTTATCCGAAATTAAAAAAACAATTTTTTTCTGTTAGTATATATGTATATATATAAAGCTCGAGCTTGTACGAAGGAAAAAAAATTGAAATTACAATTATTGGCGAAGTTGTGAACAAAGAAACCCATTTTTTTGTCTAATTTTCACCACGTATTGTCTCTTAAAATAAGTTGTGATAAAAAGAAAAAGAAAAATCCTTCGTTAAAATTCTAGATAATGTTATTTCGAAGAAGTGTGCAAAATTTTAACAAGATCGGTTCATTACTTTTTGGGAAATCATGACTATCGACTTCAAAAATAGAGTTTCGGGAAAAACGCGATTAAAGTGCGACGCGCCAGGCTTACGTGGGCGGAACTCCCGAAGAGTCTATCTCTTAGAATTTTTCTTTGATCGATTTAAAATTTGGGAAAATATTCTAGACATATTGTACTATTTAATAAGATACTAAAAAAAACATTTTTCAAACCGAATTTTCAAACCAGCTAACCTCTTAAAGTCTTACTTAGACCTCAAGCGGGTCCATTGTACCCATACAAAGTATACTCATAAGAGTCACAGCAAGTTATAGGGTTGGATAGTCTGGAAACCACCCATAAAAAAATAGAAATCTCAGGAGTTTTTTTTTTAAATCAGCGATATGGAAATCCTCCAACCTATGGAAGAAGCTACTACCAAGAGTACGCAGTCTTTTGGTGGCCAGTGCGAGACATTCGCATAACAGGTGCTGTTTGGATCTATTTCCTCTTCGTCTCTGCAGCAGTTTCCTATTCCTATTCCGCAATGTCCTGTGAGGACACCGGACACAATTCGTTCTTCCCCTTGACTAAGTTGTACGAGATTTTTGAACTCTTCTTATCGAAGGCGAGCCATAGTAATCTGGCTATTCCACATGTGCCTATATGACACCATCGCGTATTAACCCTGATCATGGTTTCCTCCATTTTTAAAAACTTGATGAGGAAGCAATCCCTGCTCAAATCCAACACAGTTTGGAAGAAAAGTGTAGGATAGAAATGTACCAAACTCTTCTTTCCCAATGTATCGCAAAAGAAATCCAAGTTTCTCTTAAATCTGAACAGGAACCAGCTTATAATTCTAACCTGTATACTAAGTGGCCACTTCCGACTATAACGGGACCTACATAAGCTTAGCCTGTCACCGGACCCTACCTGCAGACTATGCTTGGAGAGCGACGAAAGCTCTCTCCACATTGTCACAGAATGCCCCGCCCTCATTCATGTGTCGTTTCAACAACGGGACTTGCCACGCTCCACCCAGAAAGCTGATTAGCTTCCTGACAACGTCTGGCACAGACAAACTGCTCTAAACACATGGGAAAACAGCAGAGGCCTCTACATGAAATCGCAGTGATAAAGGGGTCAAACCGCTCCCCACTAATAATAATAATAAATATAATAATAATTGTTTCCTCATCTATTTCCCCATAAAGAATGCTAATGGGTGTCTTTGCAACCGGAAGGGTATATGCATATGCTAGTTCTGCACCCCTCCTGGTAAGTTCGTCCGCCGTCTCATTACCTGACGCATTTTTGTGGCCCGGTACCCAGCATAGGATCGTTGATATATCGTTGGGATTTTGTCTGCAGACCTTGTCGATGCTGACTGCAGACTTAATAGCCGCCTGGCCGTCAAAATAGATAGTAATGGTTTCTCTGACCATGTTGTCATTTTTGCTTAGCTTTGCGGCCTGTAAAATGGCAATTATCTCGGCTTTAAAAACGCTGCATCCGTCTCGAATTTTGAAGGATTGGTTTACCCCTCTGGATTCACAGAAAATACCGGCACCAGTACCAGCGTCCCTTTTGGCTCCTTGACCATAGGTGGTATTTGTACAAAGACCTTCGTCCCTTCGTCTGATTGCCGTTTTTGCTGCCCTACTATTGCAGTGGATGTCCACTGGAACTAGGTTCAGCATTGTTTGAAGTGCCGCTGTGGGTGTTGATCTTATCGGTCCTGTTATCCATATTCAACCTGCTCTTCGCAACGATCGTGTGCGAATTCAACATTCGAGCAGAATGCTACAATCTTAGCTCTGTGTTTAAACTTATTCCAGTGCTATGCCATATTTTGGAGAAAAATTCCAAAAGACCGCACTGCCAAGGCACTTAATGAAATTGCGTGACACTTCCTCTTAAAAACGAGCTCTAACAGATGCCAGGTAGTTTGACCCAATGAACTATCAGGTACCTACTCATGAAAGAAAGAATGAAAACGATTTGAGTTCATAATACTTAATAAACGATTTGAAAGAAATAAAGTCTAATTTTTTAAAGAATATGTTGATTAAGAGACTTAATTTCTTTTACCCAAATAAATATGTACCACAAGATTTTGAAGTTTAAACGCCAGGACTACTATCGAATATATATCACTTCCTTGTTATAATAAATTCTACTCAATCTCTCCACAAATTACTACGTACTAACCACCACTTAAGGAATTTTATTAACATTTTCGTTATACTTTGTGATTGCTGGGATGTATGCATACATTTGTATTTACGCAATTTAATTCAATTTTCTTCTAATTTTCTTTTTTGGTTTAAAAACTTTTAGGGATGGAAGTCAACTCACCTCAGGACTGACTCAAAACAGTTTAGCAGTTATGTTTTGAACTATGAAAAGCCATGCTAAAAACCGAATGCCCCAGGCATTGGAATCTCCTACACCCATTGTTGCTACGAACAATTTTTTAAAAGTATGTGGCAAAGAGCTTTAACTATAAGAGGCGTTCGGACGAAAGGAATTTCTTTTATTTTTTTTAATCTGAAAGGTTATAGCTGGAAGCAGTCAAGTTGTTTTAAATTTTAATACGTTCGTTAGAAGGCATGTTACAGACACAGTTGCAATTATATTTGTATAATACATATATCAAATATAAGGACTTTAAGACTTAAGAAGAATTGGTATTGAACAAGATAATAAGGTGTGAATAACCTTCGTTTTAAACCTACATACCTTATTTGAAGAAAGCATTTGATCGAGTCGAGTAGCGTTTATGAAGAATAGACGTTCTGACGTCAAACAAGAAAAACGCGGGAGCAAGATTTGTCCTGTTCACGCAGATGCACACAACGTTATTCCGTTGAAAAGGCTGCGGGGTTGACGCATATGTATGATGTTATGCAGCATAATTATTGTTCGGTATTGCAAAAGGCTATCAAACTTTAGGTCACAGACCCGGTAAGAGAAGTGTGAAATGCGATCAGACCTGCGCAAACCAAAAATAAAACGAGCAGCGTTGTTAAGGTGACATTAAGTTTCCGCCTGCTAATAGAATCACATTTTTCAAAGACTTTGCGACCATCAGTGAGTATAGGAGTGATGAATGTTTTAGTTAGAAGGATTCTGGTTTTTATGGGAGTGAAGATTTGGGTCGCCCAAAGGAAGCGAAGGATACCGTGAACTTTTCCCGCAGATTTGTTGATATGATCGCTCCAGGTTAATGTTTTGTTGAAAGTCATACTCAGGTTTTTAGCTGTGTCCACATAATCAATGGGATCGTCATTGAGGTGAAGCGGTGGAAAGGGCGTGGTACTTAACGCTTTCCTCGCTATGATGTTGCACTTCAGCATCATCTGCGTGTTCTGTTGCGACCAGATAAAGATTTTTCCAAGTCGGAGTTTATCCGGCTAACGCAATGGTCAATTGAGTCAAGTTAACAGCTATTGTGTAATTGAGTGTCATCGGCATACATCTCAACGAAGGAACTTTTGACAATGGACGGTAACTCGTTAACATGTTTTTATTTTATAATCCACACGCGGATCAAGGGGTTATGAATACCCTTTTTAATGTTATATACACACCGGGAGCGAGGTGCAATGGTTTGAAAACCAGGGGCCTATACCAGAAAACTACAAGTATTGTACAAGAGCCGAGCTTAAACAAGTAACACAGATTTTTGTACCACAAAGGTACAAGTAAACTTGAAACTTAACAATTGTACAAGCGAACTTTAACAAGTGGGAAATTTGAATTTCCGCACTTTCTGTACCACAAAACTATAAGTGAAGACAATAATATTTAACAATCATAGTTAAATAGTTGGCAAAACCTAACATGCGAATTGAAACTTGTTAAGTCATTACAAGGCGGATTTTAAGAGGTTTCAAATAGAAATTTTAGTGTTTTGTCTTTACATAAAGATAGTAAAAGTTATTTAGTTTTATTAAAGCACCAAATTTGGAAGTAAATGTTAAGTAAGTAAAGAGAGGTTTGTTCTGTATGTATGTACATTCTTAAGTACTGTCAAAATTTCGTACGCTGAGTGCAATATGTACGTAGTATATATGTACATTCATGCATGCATACGTGGACATGCATAACTAGAGCAAAAGAATACAAGAATGTAATGAAGGTGAAGCACATTATCACATGTGACCCATAGACTCTTTAACGCCAAACCCAACAATAACATCCGAATTTTTTCCGATGACATCGAGAATAATATCATCGCAACCCTTCAACTTCTATTTATTTCCCCAACCAGAGCCAGTACTTTTTTCCCAAAGAACCTTGTCTACGCTAATTTGTATGCGCATTGTCTAGCCGTCACGAGAACCCTTGTACACCTGACTTGTACAAAAAAGGGAAATTTGCACATTTAACAATTATAGAGCTTTGTTTTGTGGTTCAGAAATTATAGTAACTTGTTTAATCTAGATTGTTGACAAGTGCCTGTAGAACTGTTAAATTGTAGTTTTGTTGTATAGGCCCCTGGTATTGTTGAGTTTCACTGGCGTCCAAGGGTGGTAGTCTAGGTTAGCTGGGGAAATTTGTAATGTTTGTCATTGCTATAACTCACAGGAATTTTTTTGAAACTCCCGATGACATAGTCAGTGTCAGCTCAATCAATTCTTTAAGCCATGACACTCAACTGCCAGTGTTATGCCTTTGCAGTAAAGTCGCCATCAGCTTTCACAGTTGATCGATTTTATTTATTTAAGAAATAAATGTTTTTCCGACATCAGGAGCTGAACCCGGATTTTGAGCGTGACAAGCGATGATGCTAACAACTGCACCATTGCAAGAAGGGGTCCCAGATTGTTATTTATATAACATGTTTAAACATATAATAATAAATACTAATAATAGAATTGCGCACCATTCTGAATTTATAAGTTAGTGAAAAAACTGCACTTCTCTCTTTTAGAAGAAAAACAAATTGAGGGTTGGAGTCTTACTTCTATTAAAAATAGCTCCCAGATTTTTAGTAGTGCTGAAAAGAATTATGGGATAACGTTTAGACAAATTGGTAGGATAGGAAATAAGCCTACAGGTTTTTATTTCTACCTCATTCCCATCGGAACGAATACTGAGTTTTTGGCAAAAAGTTTACGAAAGTTACTCGTTGAAGCATTCCCACCGAAGGTACCGTTTGACGTTTCAAACACCTTGCCACTATTTGCGAATTTTTTGTGTAGATTAAGGACTTTGACTTTGATAAGCTTTGGAAAATATCTCATTTAAATATACGAATTTAAAAAAATTAATCGAATATCCAAATATAAAAATAAAAATATAAATATCAACATATCAAAGGAAAATAATCAGCTGTTTTTAACAGCTTTCTTTCAGCTGTTCTGCATGAATGTTTCAAGAATGGTGTATGCTTTGACAACTTTACTCTTGCGAAAAGGTGTCAAGTACATTTAATCGAAATCTACCGAAAACTTGTGTTTATGAAAATTTAAAAGTTTGGTTTCGGATGAAAGGCTCGCGAATTTTCGCTTAAACTCAGTTTTCGTTCCGACCGGAAAGGGGTACTCGATTTATCTAAAGTTAAAGAAAGTACATTTAAACAAAAAACAAGGTACTCGATGGGATCCAGTGGATCCAGTGGTTTTGGGGATTGAAAAGCAATGTTTTGACGAATGGCTGCAAAAGATAGCCTAAAAGACTATAAAATCTAGAAAGAGGCAAAATAGTCTTATTTTGAGAAATGTTTCTATGATGAGCAAAAATCAGCTTACAAGAAATGGCCACTCTTGGAGAATGTAGCTAAGGTTGCAGTTACAGTGCATACGTGTTCTGATGAATAATTAAGAACAAACAAAACTGTGTGTTCTTATGAGATTGATTATACGACAAGAGCTGTTTCGCCAGTTCCTGCACGAATGTGTCAAAATAAGGTGATCTATTAAACCGATTTGATTTTTCCTGTTATGGTCATCAGAACAACATATGTATAAAATAAATAAATAGCTGGCGCGACAACTCGGGGTGAGCTAAGGGCTAGATTTTCGCAACCATTTATGTTGTGCGTGTTGCATTTTTTGCATGAATGGAAGGAACCTACAATTTATTGCCGACTCCTAACGGCTTTTTCATGAAAAATTATACTCTCAGGGGCCTGCCGAGAGGTGGTTCCGCAAAACAATTTTGGGTTGACATGGCTGGGGCTTGAATCCACGCAGGTTTGCATAGCAGTCCAACGCACGGCGACCACTGCTTTTTCTTGGACATTAATTAATTTTGTTTCACTTATACGTATTAGCTTAAACAACAAAGTTTTTTTTACAGCTGATGACACTAGTAGCAAGTGCATCTTTTGGATTATTAAGTGTTAAATGTTTCAGTGAATAATAAAGTAATAATAATGAGAATGAAAATAAGTTTTTTGATAGCAAAACATAGTTCTGTTTTCTTTGGATTATATAACTTTGTTTTGTAGAACGTCGCTTTTAAGCGGAATTTTTTAAATCTCTATATTGTGATTCTCATATGCACAAGATATTATTTTCCCGATGGGTGTAATAAATGTAAAACTTCTTTAGCAGCGTTTAAAAAACGTTTACTACTGGAAGTTGTACTCTGTTACACTCGCACTTTTTAAATCACTTCGTTACACTTAAAAACCTTTTTTTTGTATGTAAAAAAATAGTTTTATCCTTCAGAAACCCTTCGATCAGTAGCGGCCTTAAATTGCAGTTTTATTGCCGTTTTAGAAGCAAACCAGTTGATGAATTGATTTCGTATCCAATTGATCCGCCGACAAGTTTTCTCGGCAAAGACTTTAAACAAACTTGTATGTAAGTAAGTATGTCCTGAAGGGTATAACTTCCCTGATTGCGTTTCTGTCAACAGATGTAATGTAATGTGCCGGTAAAATCCAATTTTTGAAAAATTCTAAACCTAGTTTTAGATTTTTGAAAAAGTATAATATTTTTATATTTGCAGATCGAGTGCATTCAAAATTTGTCGATTTTATTTAGCAAATGTGTATGTTTTTTGTAAAATATTTTAAAAATAAAGAACGAAACATGCAGTAGCTGATCGCAGAACTTTTGCTTTGAACTGGTTTTTTCAAAACGACGAAGATAAACGTAGCAAAACGAAGAAATCGTATTAAAAACTAACTGCTACCTTAGAAAACACCGTTCTCAAAGTCGCAACAGAACTATTTAGCTTTCAGATTAACTTCTAAACCAGGTGACGCTGTAACCTTTAAGATCTATTGTGCCGTACTATTAGCTTAATGGAAACTTGTAGTTTTATGACCTTCATAAACTGCCTTTAGACTGAGCAAGAATTGCCAATATGAAGAGGAGACATCTAAACAAGCAAATTTCATAAAACAAATTATACAATTTTAATGTACACCTCCCACAATCGACATCTTAAAGAGCTTAATAGAAAATGACACAAATAACATCTGGGGTAACTTAACTTTTGCGAACTTACTGTCAGAAAACTTAAAAACACATTACAGATGGCTAATAAAGGGTTTTTCAATAGGGACGCTACAAAAGTAGAGCGACAGGGACAGCAAACGACGCCATATTTTTCTTGCGGTTTTTTGACATTTCTCTTCAGTAAGGTTTGCCATTTCATGATGGAAAGATATACGAGCCAACAACGAGTCGAAATTATTAAAATTTACTACCGAAATTCGGAGTCAGTGGCCTCAAAGTTAAGAGCGCTACGTCCAATGGTCGTCATAATTTCTGGCTGGATGGCTTCGTCAATAAACAAAATATGCGGTATTGGTCAGGCAGCAATCCACACGTACTCCATGAGTCATCATTGCATCCCGAAAAAATTACGGTTTGGTGTGGTTTATGGGCCGGCGGCGTCATTGGGCCGTACTTCTTCCGTGATGATCAAGACCGGCACGTTACTGTGAATGGAGATCGCTACCGTTCAATGATAACCGAATATTTTTGGCCCCAATTGGATGATATGGACTTGGAGGACATGTGGTTCCAACAGGACGGCGCCACAAGCCACACAGCGAATGTCACAATCAATTTATTGGAAACCAAGTTTGGAGAACGTGTTATCTCACGAAATGGTCCAGTCGCTTGGCCGCCTCGGTCGTGCCGAGGACGCCGTTAGACTATTTCCTGTGGGGCTTCGTCAAGTCTATGGTCTATGCCAACAAGCCAGCGGCGATTGATGAACTTCGTACGAATATCGAACGTGAAATTGCAGCAGTATCGGCCGATTTATGCTTGAAAACCGTCGAAAATTGGGTTCAGCGTCTGGACTTCTGCAAGCGTGCCCGTGGTGGCCATGCAAAAGAAATCGAGTTCCATACATAATGGCATCGAACGTACTTTCACAGGAATAAAGAATTTCATTAAGCTTAAGCTCCCTAAACCCGCGACCCTCATAGTGGATAAGCGGGCCATTGGAAGATGATGATGATGATGATGAAAGAATTTCATTCATATCCAAAACCGTTTTTGTTTTATTTAAAAAAACGTTTGTAGCGCTCTTATTGAAAAACCCTGTATAAATGTAAAATCGACAAAGACAAGCGACGGCAAGCGTTATAACGAAGAGGGATTACCTATAATAGCTTCAATCTAACCTAACCTAATCCAACTTCAATTTTGAATGACAAACTAAAATACAATCAAGCAAACTTCACAGACAAATGCCCGAAAGCATGATTAGTGGAATTTACCACCCTTCTTCTCTGCGTCACATTCCGTACAACCTTTGGCAAAGAGTCAATTAACCCACAATTCGACAGATTTCAAATCCCTTCTTCGCAGTACATTACTCTCAAATGTTTCAACTCTCACAAACATTACCACATAAAGACATCCATAAATGCGGCTCCCTGATGTTCTTATTTTTAACACTTTCATAACTTTTGGATTCCGTTTGAAACTTTTCGAATTTCTAACTGCTTTCACATTAATAGGCAACTGAACTTTCCTAACTAAACTTACATACAATTAACATCAAGTCTAGTGACATTGTTACAATCTAAAACCAAGCAAACGCACAATCTCGCATCTTCGAATACAGACAACCCACACTCTGAAATTGTGGTGGTGGAACCTTCGCCCTAAAATAACA
This sequence comes from Matsumyia berberina, assembly GCA_917880715.2. Lineage (NCBI taxonomy): Eukaryota > Metazoa > Arthropoda > Insecta > Diptera > Syrphidae > Matsumyia > Matsumyia berberina. Next base: position 97,336,076 of record OU862870.1, read on the forward strand.
AAACAACTTTTTCGTTTAAAGAAGAATGGGTCCACAAGAATGTTGAAAAGAACTCACAGACACATCTCTTTTTTTTTCTGGCATATAGCATTTACCTAATTTTAATTGAATAATAAACGAATCGTGGAAAAGAATGCCACCTGCAGCACAGAAACATTTATTGGGATTTGTTTGTGAAGCGATGCCTGAACGCCTGAAGTTAAAAAAAGAATTAAAAACGAGACAAGCGACCGAAAATAATTAAAAAAACGAATTCCTTTTGTCACATCATACTCGCCTTGTTGAATAATAGATTGTTATCTCGAAAACGCGTAGCAAAAAAAGAGAACTTTAAACAAATAGTGAAAAGGAAACTTACCTTCTAGCAGTAAATGCGTGCAGCCCTTATCTGATGATTTGTAACTTGAGTCAGTTACTTTGTCCAAGAATAAGAGATATTTTTTTTTTAAAAACCGAACAAACCAAAATACATTTCAATATTTCACAAAAATTATATATTTAAACAAATTCACTGAAATATACACTCACGTTAAGGTTTCTAAACAAAACTTTGCAACGCCAAGCGTTAATCTACTTAGGAACTCGAATATTTCTAGAAAACCTTGTCTCAGGAGTAACTACCACGTACGGGCAAATCAAAACCAACAGTGAACTGCACTTGGATTACTTGGTGGATTTATATGATTTCTGATTACCGGCTGCCAGGAAATTTTGATTTTACTTATGATTTTCCTAACGGATTTTCCAGAGTTAACCGAAAAAAGGGGAAATTTATGCGAAAGCTTTCATTGCTCCCAGAGAGCAAAGTTGGATTTGACGCGTGCGCACGGAAACTTTGGAGATTTTTTCCTTTTGATTTAAGAGTGAACATTTCAAAACAATTTGAATGCAACTGGTGGTTGGGCATTTATGGTAAGGATTTAAGATTTGTATGCAACAAAGTTAGTACCGAAACTGCTTAGGGATGATGCACCTTCTTTGCTTTTAGTCAGAGGTTATTTGATTCTGGTCAGCGTAAAGGCAGTGACGGTAGTTTTTTGCTGAAGTCCACTTTGACCTCGCTAGGAATGGCTTTCTCTTCAACGTATTGTATTTTGTTAACCGTTCCAAGATGATTCCCGTAAATTATTTGATTATCGTGTTTAGGAACAATGTGCCTCTATATTGTTTTGGGCGTTACGCTCTCCTTTTTTTAAATACTGAAAGAATTCAAAAGCTACGTCTTCGTCGGAGATATAAGTGTATATGGATGTCGCCTCTTCGAGAAAATCATCTTTCTAAGGAACTCGTATGGTATTCGATCTTCTCGTGGAACTAACTCGGCGTATGACTCTACAGACATCGGTTTCCACGAATGACATGGCTTGCTGCAGCTGTACGGCGCAACAAGATTGATTTAGTATCTATTTAGAGTGCTCTGTCAGTATAGGTGCTTTCTCTTGGATACTCCACGCAAAAGTCAAACTCAGCGATCTAGCAGATCTCCAGAATGAACTGCTGCCTCTTATTTTAGTGCATATCATTTTGTATGCCCTGCTGACTTGCTGGTACGTGGTTTCTGGTACTAGTTGCTCTAAGTAACCACAAAACCACACATTTCCTATCATACCACGGTTGATTTTCTGCATCTCCTTGTGCCTTGTGCCATGGATGGAGTACAACTGGGTTTTATTTAATGAGTGGAGTTTAATATCAAGAGTGAACTATTCCATTAGATTTTTATGTATTTAGTGGATGCTTTTATGGAGCAGATGGTAAAGTCCGTACCTCAATATTATCCGGGATTGCTAGCGCCAGGCGGTCTGAATATGTAAGTTCATCCACGATTAATTCAGTTAAACACATCACCCACGGGACGGTAAGCGATCGTGCCGTGCCTTGGACCAACATTAAGCGACCCAACTTGTCGGATTTACTGCCTTCTAAAACGGCACATACACAAGCTTGGCCTGTCACCGGACATTTCCTGCAAACTATGTTTAAAAAGCAATGAAAGCTCTCTGCACATCGTCACAGAAGGCCCCGCCCTCATTCATATGAGAAACGGACGCTCGCTTGCCACGATCCAGCCAGAGAAGCTGATTAGCTTCCTGACAGCCTCTGGAACAGACAAACAGCTCTAAAACATATGTTACAGCACAATAGGCCCCTATGTGAACCGCAGTGCTAGAACGGACCAACCGCTCCCCACTAATAATAATAATCCTCGCGTGGCGGTTACCAACCATCATAACATCTTCTGTGTTAAGTCCCACGAAAGGTCGTGAGGATTTGTGAAGTCATTGAAATGTTAAATTATTAAATTTGTTAATTATTCTCGGTTGACGGCTAACGCCAATACAATCAAATTGTAAATTAATTATGTTATGGCAAATTTATGTACAATCAACAATTTTTAATGCACTCATACCTCGCTAAACGGCCTTTCCTTACACCATTCCCTTAAATTTTCTCACAATGTAAGAATATATGCATGGGCTTGTATGAAAAAAAAATTACTCGTTATACAGCATTTCGCTTTATGGCCTGATTTTGTGGAACGTATCTACATAGGCCGTTAACCGAGGTATGAGTATACTACTTTATAATTTTATTCTATGGCTTTAGCAAAGACTACATAACTTGTACATATCCTATCCTATCCTATCCTATCCTATCCTATCCTATCCTATCCTATCCTATCCTATCCTATCCTATCCTACTAATCCTATCCTATCCTATCCTATCCTATCCTATCCTATCCTACTTCCTATCCTATCCTATCCTATCCTATCCTATCCTATCCTATCCTATCCTATCCTATCCTATCCTATCCTATCCTATCCTTCCTATCCTATCCTATCCTATCCTATCCTATCCTATCCTATCCTATCCTATCCTATCCTATCCTATCCTTCCTATCCTTCCTCCTATCCTATCCTATCCTATCCTATCCTATCCTATCCTATCCTATCCTACTCCTATCCTATCCTATCCTATCCTATCCTATCCTATCCTATCCTATCCTATCCTATCCTATCCTATCCTATCCTATCCTATCCTATCCTATCCTATCCTATCCTATCCTATCCTATCCTATCCTATCCTATCCTATCCTATCCTATCCTATCCTATCCTATCCTATCCTACTAATCCTATCCTATCCTATCCTATCCTATCCTATCCTATCCTTTCCTATCCTATCCTATCCTATCCTATCCTATCCTATCCTATCCTATCCTATCCTATCCTATCCTATCCTATCCTATCCTATCCTATCCTATCCTATCCTATCCTATCCTATCCTATCCTATCCTATCCTATCCTACTTCCTACCCTATCCTATCCTATCCTATCCTATCCTATCCTATCCTATCCTACTTCCTACTTCCTATCCTATCCTATCCTATCCTATCCTATCCTATCCTATCCTATCCTATCCTATCCTATCCTATCCTATCCTATCCTATCCTATCCTATCCTATCCTATCCTATCCTATCCTATCCTATCCTATCCTATCCTATCCTATCCTATCCTATCCTACTTCCTATCCTATCCTATCCTATCCTATCCTATCCTATCCTATCCTACTTCCTACTTCCTATCCTATCCTATCCTATCCTATCCTATCCTATCCTATCCTATCCTATCCTATCCTATCCTACTAATATTATAATTGTGAAAGTTTGGATGTTTGGATGTTTGGATGTTTGTTACCACGTATCGCCTAAACGGCTAGACGGATTTACATGAAACTTCGTGAGTAATTAGTCTGTATTATTCAATCCTATCCTATCCTATCCTTCCTATCCTATCCTATCCTACTAATATTATAATTGTGAAAGTTTGGATGTTTGGATGTTTGGATGTTTGGATGTTTGGATGTTTGTTACCACGTATCGCCTAAACGGCTAGACGGATTTACATGAAACTTCGTGAGTAATTAGTCTGTATTATTCAATTAACACATAGGCTTATTTTTTTTTCTAAAAATGCATGCTTTCTAAGGAAACAGCCATTTATTTGTGTCCATAGAAAACCATAGAAACCCACTGACCTGCGCCATTCAGCCAGCTGCACATCGGATCGATCGCAAATCGTGATCGTGTGTTGCTTCTGCTTAAGGGTGGTTTTTCCTTCTTTTTTTTTGTTGCTTTTTTATTTCTCTCTTTGCCTCTAAATGATCGTTGCCTCTTAATGATCGGTTTCAATAAAGTGAGACACATCGGTTCGTGATCGTGTGTTGTTTTTGTTTTGCCCAGTCGTTTTTCATTCCTTTTATTCTGCGTTGTTTTTTTTTTTTTGTGTATGAGGAGAGGGTGATGATTTGGCGGTTGGTATGGCAATTGTTTACTTTTTTCTCCTGGCATTTTTTTAGTGGAATTTTTTTTTTAGGCAGATATAAGAACATCGCACCGATGTGACGCGTCAGCCTGTGTATGAGATTGTGTGTGTTTGATGTGTGTATAATATTGCAAGTTGGGAAACATTTTTGTTTTTGTTTTCTTCTGTATTTACAGAATGTATTCCAGTTAGGACTTTCGACTTAGAATTAATTCGACTTGGAGTATGACTTTTCGAAGGAAAACTGAAGGAAATGCAAAAATAGGATGAAAGAATTCGAGTTAGAGGGAAATTCGAATTAAAAGAGGGATTCGAGTGCATTGTGTAATGGCTTCTGTTGAAGACTCTGCACAGACACGTAATAGAAGCCAGCATTTTCGCAGGCGTCAAATAGGGAGAAAGCGTCTTCATCCCCCATATTCCCCTGATACCGCTTTGAATTCAAACGTTAAGGTTTTCTACGCCATGACCATCAATAAAGCACAGGAGCAGAGTTTGAAAGTAGATGGTTGGATCTGAGGAGTGATTGTTTGTCTCATAGCGTACACAGAATCAGTTCACCTGACGACCTGGCCATCCTAGAGCCAGAAAGAAAAGCCAGGAATGTTATTTACAAGGAGGTAATATGAGGAATTGGAAGTCTATACTTAATTATCAACTTCCTGAACCCCGGGCAATCACATAGGGTATATTGTGACTTTTTTCCACGCGGACGTAGTCGCGGGTACCAGCTAGTATGTACATAAGGTAGAGCGTCGATTATCGGAACGTCAATTAGATTGGCTTTGCTGATTGCATCTGCCTTTAATTTCAATGGCACTCCCAATTTCAGTGGCACTCCCAATTTCAGTGGCACTCCCAAGTTCTCTTTTTCAGGAAAAATCATTATTGTAGTGCCATTTCTGGCAAATTCATCGACACTGTAGTTTCCTGGAATGTATGTTGAATTGCTCTGCCACCTCTACGAGAGTCGAGCGGCAATCTAGAACTAATTTTGATGTTACAGAGACTGATCCCAGGGACTCAATGGCGGCCTGGCTGTCAGTGAAAATGCTAATATCCCGAGTAGATATTACGTTTCACCGCAGCCAAAACATGTCCTCCTCCTTCATTGCCATCATCTCCGGTTGGAAGACGTTATCATGCTCTGGAAGGCGAAAGGAGATCTCAAGGTTTAGATCATCGAAGGTGGTTTTGGCTTCTCCCAGAAATCTCTTGTACAAGGCCTAATCTCTAGCTGTTTTTAATTGGGCTCTTTCAATTTCAATTTTCAAGTAGCCAGAGACTTTTTCGTTCTTCAACTTCTTTAGACTGAAATGACAATTTAGTAGCAAAGCTCTGAGTGTACTGTCATCAGCAATTTAAATTAGAAAGTAAAAATTAAGTAAACGAGCCGAGATTTCATTTCTGATCTACTGAAAAATAATTATATCGATGCCATAAGGGCCTCATGAGCTTGAAATCAAACTTTGTCAAACGACTTTAAAATATCAAACGCAACAACGTTACGTGATGGAATATTTGGCTCAACTTTTCGGTAAGATGCTTGTATTATTTACATTAAAACACAAGTGGACTTGTTGCTACGAAAATCGCACTAATAAACATTGCGAAGTTATGCTGAAACGAAATATGTCATAAGATGCCTTGAGAAGGAGCGACGATAGTGCAATTTGTCTGTATTCAAAGAGGTTGGGGTATTGCTCTTTTTCGCGACAAACTGGACTGTATAACCTGAATACAGTCTCGAAAAAAGACCAAAGAAGTAGGACAAATATAGAAGCTCGTTGAGTAGTTTTGTCAGCGTAGATCACCTTTTTGAAAGTATGCTCTTGAGCACAAATGAAGACAGGATGTAATGTAGAAATGTTAAACTACCTCCAAGCCAGGAGGTGATAGCTGTAATGTCATTGTAAATGAGGACATAAATTAATGACGAGGCAGAAGTGAATTTCTACCTCACGCAATTTATTACCCGACACGACTGCTTGAACGAATATTTGCACAGGATTGAAGAAATAGCGAAAAATAGCCATATATGGAGGTAGACGGAATCACCCAAAACAGTATCGGTATGGTATTGCGCCGATTATGTTTCTTTATTGGGGAAGCACTAAAGATGAAAAAGAAAGAACAGGACATAAATCCAACAAGGCACGAGAAGATTGGTGAACCATGAATTCTAGGAAAAGTAGCACCACTCTGAAGTGATGCAAGAAGCACCGTCGAGGTTGGTTCACCTGAAGATAAAGAGGTTTTTAGTCGGCGAAACTTGGCAGCCATATCGACATATCCTCCTCAAAAAATGCACCTTTAAAAGCTGAGTAAAGTAATTTACATCAGCAAATATTTCAACATGCTTTCACTTGGATGTTGTCTGCCCATAATTGGCAGAGTATGTACAAATGAATGTTGATTGAAACCACCCGCAACGACAATTGTAGTACAGAGATAATGGGAAAGCAGTACTTTCGATGAAGTCAGTCAACACATCCAACTAAGTATAAGTGGAATTCAAACTTTCTACTTACTTGGCCTCAACCAACAAGCATAAGTGGAATTCAAACTTGCTACTTACTTGCCCTCAACCAACAAGCGTTTCCAGCCAGCTGCCTCCAATTTTACACGCCAAATTGGTTAAGGTCCCCTTCCACTTGCATGCACCACCTGATTCGTGGTATTTCTCTACTGCGCCGTCACTCGTGTGTGGCTTCAAAGATTTTCCAGGCGGGAACATTGGTGTCCATCCGCTCTACATGACACAGCCACCTTAAGAGTTGGACCTTCACTCTTCTGGCTAAGTCGATGTCGCTGTACAGCCCGTACAGTTCGTCATTGTATCTTCTCCTCCATTCACCGCCTATGCAGAAGGGACCGAAAATCACCCGAAGAATTTTCCTCTCGAAACAGTCAAGAGAAACCACATCCACTTTTGATAGGGTTCGTGCCTTTTCGCCGTAGAGTAGGACTGGGATGTTTAAGGTCTTATAAAAGGTCATTTTAGTTGTTCGATAGAGGGCTTTGCTACTCAATTGCCTTCTTAACCCTAAGAAACAGCGATTGGCAAGAGTCTTCGTTTGATTTCAGCGCTGGTGTCGATGTCTGAGCCTAGGTGGACCAAGTCCTTAACTACCTCAAAGTTTTAACTGTCTATTGTGACGTTCTGTCCGAGACGTCGATGCTGAGTGTCCTTTCTTGTTGACAGCATATACTTCGTCTTGCCCTCATTGACCGCTAAACTCATCTTTGCCCCCTCCGTCTCAATACTCCGATTATGTCAATAGCGACGGCGTGCGTATCCGAGTAATTGGACGGACTTTTGAAAGTTTGTGCCTCTGGTGTTTTGCATTATTCTTGCAAGAACGATGTTGAAGAAGTCGCATGATAGCTCATCGCCTTGTCTAAATCCTTTTTTGACATCGAAGGCCTCGTTGAGATCTTGACCGACCTTGATGGAGCAGCGGGCTTTCTCCATCGTCATCCTGCACAATCGGACGAGCTTAGCAGGGATGCCAAAGCTAGACATGGCTCTGAATAGCTCGTCTCTATAGATTTTGTCATATCCGGCCTTAAAATCGATGAAAAGGTGGTGGGTATAGACTTAAATTTCGTGGGTTTTTTCCAAGATCTGCCGCAGTGTGAATATTTGGTCGGTGGTGGACTTTCTTGGTCTAAAGCCACACTGATATGGATCGATCATGTTGTTGACGAACGGCTTCAGGCTTTCACACAGAACGGCAGATAAGATCTTGTAGGCGATGTTAAGAAAACCGATGCCTCTGTAGTTGGCGCAGTTCAGAGGCTCTCCTTTCTTGAGGATCGGGCAAACAATACTGAGGTACCAGTCATCGGGCATACTTTCCTTCGACCATATTTTACAGACGAGTTGGTGCATGCTCCTTACCAAGTCATCGCTTGCCGCTTTGAAATTCAAACTTGTTGATTTTTAGAAAAAAGATAGTAGTAGATGCAGTATAATAACGGATTGTTAATGTTTGTCATGCATATGAAATAATATTTCGGATTAGAACAGTGTCCATACCGTTGTAGAATTTGATAATCTATTTACACACGTCACTACGAATGTAAAGAGTTTCTCGAATAAGGCCACTATATCCAGGCGGCATTGGATCTAAAAAATTGAATTTCCACCCACCTGTATTTTACTATGTTTCAGAGCAGCTGATTTATATAATTGTGTGTGCGGGCGTAAATGGCAAAGTTGTTCTTTCCTCGCCCACGAATATTGATAAAATCTACCCCGAAATTACTCACGACTCTAAAGGACAAAGGACTACATTCCAAGTACAAATGTTTAAATATTGTTTTGCTTACCCTTCGGCGATTCTTAGCACCCTCGAATTGCCGAAGTCTGAGGGCTATTCATTATTTAACTTCATCATGTGATTTTTATACGAAAAGGTACTTCAGTGGTTTTCCGTTGCCTTCCAAAGGGTTGATAAACTCCACGGCACGATTAACCGCCCACTCAAGTGACATACATACATATCAACGTACATACATAGATATATTTACTATGACACGCGGTCCAGTTTCGGAAATTAGGAATTAAAGAAAAAAGAAAGTTGAAGTCGATATATTCTAGTGCAGAGCAGATCCTATTCGCGATCCTATTAACTGAACAACTTGTGCGTGGAAGAAGGTTTTTTTACTGTCGAGTCAAGAATATGATTAAGAGCCCCAGTTGCATGAGAAAATGGGCATTTATTAAAATTTAAATAACAAGGCATGGTAGGCTTTTGTGCGAACGGGAAAATAGGAATAGTAGTAACTCCACACAGTATTCAGATCATTGTTTATTTATTTCATTTTAAATCTTGATTTTTGGTTGCTTCGGGGTAGATTCAAGGCTGTTTCTGAGTAAATACGTACCTTAATTTTCTTTTAGTGCCAGCATTTTCTTATACCCGACTCCGAACGGTGAATTGATAAGTTGTTTTGTGACAAGTTATACTCTTGGAGGTTTGTCATTGTCTGCCGAAATGTTTTGCCACGAAGATTGTTTGGTTGATTCAGTAGTTCTCGCTTAGCAGTTCAACGCACTAACTGGTGAACAACGGCGGCATTCACTGGTATGAAAAATAAAAGCTGTAGTGACCAACTGGTAAGGTTTCCTGTACACTATGGAAACGGATTTGAGTGTTCTGCACACTTTGTTTAATTTGGTCCATGATGTTCTCTCTCCAATCTCTCCTCATTGATCAGCAAATCTTTCTGGATACTACACAGCGCGAGTGTGGCATAATTGTTAGAAACTCATGTGATATTAGTTTTCAATAGTGTCGGAGTGTAGCCTCCAGACTAACTCTCTCTTTTCCTGCCTCTAATGATATTCGTTGTTACTTTAATTTATAACGCCTCTCTTCTCGGCTACAGGAAACCGTCTTTACACTTGGCAACACCAACCACTCCTGTTTGGTTAGAAATTTTCAATGATGGAGCTTCGACTGAAAACTTCAACGGATATGGATGGGTCTGATGCAATCGCATTTTGTGCTCGTCTCCATCGCTGTAATTATTCTCTTGAGCCGAAGAATATTAAATAAAAAATAAATAGCTGGCGCGACAACCCGTGTGCCAAGACCTAGCTTTTCAGAAACATTCACGCCGTGTGTATTATTTGTTATGCTTTTGCATAAATTAAATGGACCAGCTTCGAATGGCGAGTTAAAAAGCTTCTTTGTGACAAATTATACACTCGAAAGTCGTCATTCCCGTCAGAAAAAACTTTGAAGGGACATTGTTGGCGCTCGAACTTTAATGCATCAGTAAAGTTATGCAGACTGGCGACTTACCATATTCCTTTTGGGAGACTCTTACTGGAGAAACGTATTCTGTATTATTTTGTATTAGGGGCCATAAATGCGCACTGCGACCTATGAGGTCTATTGTGGTGGCCCATATGGTTAAACCAGAGATTATATTGAGGTTAAACCACAATATAGTCTTAGGTTCGATTTTCCGAATTTCCGCTGGGTTGACCGAGGCTCGCGTCGAGTGGGAGTAGTATTTTCCTTGCTGCTCCTGTACATACCCACAGAATATCTTCAGCGGTCTCTTTCTGTTCTCCACAGATCTGATAAATATCGATATCTGATACTTTCATTTTGTGCAGATGGAATCTAAGTGGGCAATGTCCTGTCAGATAACTCGTTAAGGTTCTTAACTGGTCTTTGGGGAGATCAAATAATGTCTTGGCCTTGTATAGGTTGAATAGGTAATTTTTCGCTTGTCTAAGGCACCGGAGGTTGGCCCAGTAGTAGGCGTATTTGTTGATCTCCCATTGTGTTATCTTGGAGTAGGCACTGTTGGGTGGTACCCCAAAACAGAGTTCGGAACAAAAGAGTGAGCAGCAAACGCCTCTTCTCGCCAGGCAGTCAGCCCACTCGTTACCCTCGAAGCCCCAGCACCTGTGCTACCGTTTTCCAATTTTAAACCATCCGCATTCTTTTTGCTTCCCATCTTCAGCTGACTTCTTAATTTCAAATTCAATTTAATTCTATATTCCGGTCGACATATCCCAGCTACCCAGTTTTCTACATAGCTAGGCATTCCTGCGAAATCTATATAGCCCACCGATGTGTCAACATCATCATCATCATCCTTACTCTCATCACCGTCAGCGTTATTAACTTTGCCTGCATTTTTTCTTTTTAATCGCAACTTCTCGACGTTTAACGCTTTTGTAGCTCTGAGGGCTATTTACACTCTGTGGCAATATCTCACTTGGTGCGGTAAGGATCGGGTAACAGATGTTATTCTTGTTCTTTGCATTCTGTTTTAAGGTCTTAGCTTTGCAGAAATAGAGTCGGTTCATACATACATTTTGCTGGCCAACGCTGAGCGTGAGCTACAATTACTCCCCATAGACGCTAATCTGCCATATTAAGAATGCATATGGTTACTATGCGGGTTTTTAAGTGATCCACATCGCTAGTCCGTAATCAACCAAACATCTATAACCACTATCCTGAGGTTACTCCATGACCTTGATCTAGCTCCGTACCAACATTTTCTTTGTATAGAAGAACATTCCTTGGCACAAAAGATTTTATAGGTAAGAGTGCTTTGTGGCTTCTTCCCGTATATGGTTCAGGTTAGTCTGATTTACATCACTGAGACATTTTGTTTCTTCATATGAGATCCGTACGCGTCCTATCGAACTCTTCCTTAAGGACGATATAAACCTCATGCAGATTTCTTATGGCCTCTCAATCTAGGTTCATCAAAATCCTGAGACTATGAAATACGTTGGCTTCCGATTTACCTCTCAAAAATCCACATTAGTTGTCATCCAGCTCAATTATTTAACAATGTCTGGCGCTTGACACCCTTCCAGGATAGTTATAGCATTCGCGAATTTTGCCTGCGAATGTTGTTACTACGCACAACAGAGCGTCCATTTTTACTCAAAATTCCGAAGGAATGTTGTCAAATCGGGTCAGAACTTTTTCTTCGAGTGAATCGTCAGTTGGAAGCTTGAAAATTTAGCTATATTTTTGTACTTTGTTCATAAATTTTGTATTTTAATAAAATTGAATTAAATTGGTTGAACATTATCTACAACAGAAGTATAATAGAATAAAAAAAATTTCCTGAAAAGCAAATTAGCGAGTGTTAATCGTCGAAAGAATGAGTATAATAAAGTTGTGTTCCCATCCTTTAAATCTAAGGCAAAATGGGCCATAAACAGTTTTTAAGTATTAAAATGGTCCTCACATGTTTTACGAAATAATCTTGGTTTGCTACAAACTCAATTTTCGTTTCTGGTTAAAATAACCTAAAAGAGGAAGCCATGTTATTCTCATTAGAAACCACAAAGATAATACCTACATTTATACATTGTTCCTTTCTAGCTTAACATTCGTCATTCCCAAACTGGCGATAATTTCGGTAAAACCCGGAATAACACGCATCCACAATACAAGCGTCGAACGAAATAAATTTACGGTATAGCACGTAGTAATGAAGCCCATATAAGATGAAATATACATGACATGCTTGCTTAATTAGGGTGAATAACAGACCTTTTAACAAACCTATTCTATTTGTCGCTTTACTTAGTTTTACTTTTATTACGTCCATAGTGACGTCAAAATGCATTTACCTTCATTTATTTTTCATGTGTGTGTGTCGTACTTGGCATTGACAGAAATAGCATGACAAAGGACTCCTGCAGACACTACCGCAACAGCAGAACTCTCAAAACATCTAATCAAACTGCCAAATGGATGTCGATAAGGCAAATGCGTGAAAGAGATATGCAAAAATTTTAATTGAATAATTTTGCCATTATCATCGCATTCCGTTATCAACAAGTGAGATTTCACTTTACCAAAATAATTGATTCCGGTTGCCTTGGAATACTGGTAAACAGATAGTACGAGTATTTTGCTGTTGATATCATTTTTAGTGGTTTATCTTATCTGAATCTACGGCAATTACCAAAACTAATGAATCATTTTGCGTAAAATTTGTCAATGTGATTATTTTTGGAATGATTTGCGCTTCTGTCTCCCAAAGTCGGTTTGACGTTTTGTTTGATAGACGATTAATGCTTATATTCTATTTCTAAGTCCACTATAAGGACATGAAGTTAATGCGTTTGTTTGTGGTGTTATCGCATGTGCGTGGTAGTTGACATCACATTTCGCTAGTTTATACAAATTTTCGTCAACTAAGTAGGTATTATGGTATTGGTAATTTTTGGTGACTTGCGAAAAATTGTTCTTCCCCACTTACTTTTTATCCATATTTACGCGTGCCTAGTCGTGTCAGTCAATAAAATATAAATTATTATTTTATAACCATTTAAAAGTAATTGTTGGGCAGAATAATGGGACATGTTCTAGACATGTTGGAACAGTAAATGCATGCATATTATTATCATTGCTTAAAAGGAACAGAAATTTAAAATTTAGAACGCAAAGATTGGAATTTATAATTTAGGTTTGTGGTCAGGGTTTATTCAGTGCCTTAGTAAAATCATAACAGAAAAAGTTAAGATAGACACAAATAATGCATTCAAGTTAAGATTACAAAAAATAAAGTCATCTTCTCATGTATTTCAGCAAATTGACAAGATAACTTCGAAACTGATATCTTCAAGGATGTTTTGGTTCATAACGAGCAGGAGCTGGTGGGTATTTAAAATAAACTAAATCCTATTCTATTGTTTATTTGGGGAGAGTACCAGCAATTGATCACAATGGCGAAACTGTAATTCTGTTAGCAGTAAATTAATTCTCTGACACACAGCTCATTCAACCAATTACATCATTTACCTCCTTAAACATTGCAACCAACCCAAATTTACCACCGTTTACTAATCCGACTGCTGTTAATCTTTTTAGAAAAGCCCTCAATAATAAAAGGTCATTTGACATCGACTATATTTCTAATTTCGTTTTGCGAAAATGTCCTCACTCTCTAGTCTTATCGTTAATATTTATTTAACCATTGCATTAACAATGCTTACTTTTCTGCAATTTGGCAACAAACTAAGATACTACCCATAGTGGAGAAAAAAAATTGGAAAAGATATAACCGAGTTCCGACCAATATCTAGTATTGGAAAGCTATTTGAACGAGTAATAGCTGAACAATTGAATACGTTTTGCGTAAACTCTCATGTGATTCCTAACAACTAATTTGGCTTTAAGAGAAGTCACTCTACGGAATACGCATTACTTACCTTATTCAATAAAATTGTCCAAAACTTAAGAAATAAAAGATGTATTGTACCTAAGATTAGACATAGATCTCGAAAAAGTCTTTTACTTTCTATGGCCTTCTTTTTAAGCTTATTAGACTTAATGGCTTACGCGAATTATGTATAGTTTCGCAAAAAAAATAGATTTAGTTCGATTTTTATAAGCTCCGAACATTCAGAACTTTTTCTTGTTCGCTCTGGGGGTACCGCAAGGTTCGATATTTGGCCCTACCTTGTTTAATATTTATATTCACCACTTTCCTTTTCGAAGTCCAATGTTAGACGAACCCGGCGTATACTCTCAAATTGGCAAGTGAACCAAGGCCATCATATGCGCTTAACAAAATTAAAGAAAAATTACCAATATTAATAGATTACTTCACTAAGTGGGGTCTGAAAATTAATATTTCAAAATGGGGTATAACTTGCTTCAGAAATGCAAGTGTGAGAGGGCATTACCTTGCAGTTAGAAAGAGTAAAGCCCTTAACTTAAAAATAAATGGATAAAATGTTCCTTTGAGAAATGTATTGAAGAACCACAGGCAAAAATAATGCTCATAAAAGATTTATCTTCAAGAAACATGCATGAAAAGTCCTAAATAAAGCAAAAATGGTAACTGCCATTTTAAAACCTGTAAATACTTATTTACAAAACACTAATTAGACCTATTTTAACATACGGATTCTGTACGTGGTTCTCAATTTCACCCACTGCGGCCAAAGAACTACAAATCTTTGAAAGACGTATATTAAGATTTTGTTGCGGAAAGCTCCGAAAAGCAGATAAAAAGTGGTTTCTAAATAAAATTCTATACGAGGAAACAAAAGTTACACCCCTAATGATTTTCCAAATTCTTGTTTAAAAGATTAGTGCGTATAGAACATCACCCTTACTCGGCAGTTAAATCTTAAATGGAATCAAATATTTATGAGAATATAGGTGGATCTTTATCCGTGTTAAGACGAAATGCAGATAGAGGCCTTTTAGTTCCTTTCTATGAGAAAGCATCGCCGCTTAATTTACGCTGGTAACTATTCTCTTTGATGGACTATCATACATAAATCAGTGTTTTTTTGTTTTTTGTGTTCACCAAAGATTTGCCTGTATCTGTTTAGCCAGACATTATGTTCAAGTCGACCGTGTTGCAATCCCGTTTGTACAAACAATAATTGTATTAATTTTGTTTGTCTCAATAAAGTAAAATTGTAATTGTAATTAAGGTTTATTTGACAACAAGCCCGAACAAACGTCCAAAGGAGCAAGAACATTGTTTTTGCGTAAAAAAATTATGCTTCAGCCCCCGAGACACAGCATCCGGAAATCCCATAGCACCCGGGTACTCTCAACAAAAACAAAAATAGGGAAGAATTATGGAATTAAAACAGGATTGACTCCATACCTTTAATAAAGTACATTCAGTTACAAATTAGAATTAATTTATTTGAAACTTAAATGTTTTTCTTTCCCAGTCTCCGATTCACACCTATTTTTTTTTTTGCAAATGAAAAAAAATGTTTGATCCGAACAGCTTTTTTTCTTCAGATTTTAATAATTTTTGGATATAATGTAAAGCAATATTTTTTTTTTATAATTAACGCGCGCTAAAGGGGTTATGACTACCCTTAAACGAGAGCACGGGCATTAGGGAAATTATAGAAGAGACGTAGAAGATACCGATGCACGTTGGTCTTAAATGCCTGCGGGTTGCAGTGACGGGGAAACACAGAGCTGTGCAGATTGTTCCACATTCACGTTGTACGGCTTATGAAAGAATCTCTATATTTGACTGTACGCCCGAAATTAGGCTTTAGGGTGAACTGATGAGCATTTGTTGCATGACGCATATTACGGTTGAAGTATTGAAGGGGTGGAATGCAACTGGCTATTTCGCTGGAGCACTGTTTGTGAAAAAAACGATTAAATAGCGAGAGACAGGAAACATTTCGTCAGTGTTCGAGCGAGTCTATTGACTTCGCAATATCCCTGTCACCAATAAGTTTTAACGCGCGGTTTTGAATTCTATCCAGAATGTGCAAGACGGTTTTGGGTGCACCAATCGAAATCGAAATATGTTTTTGTTTGTAAAAGTAAAGTTATGGGGCGTTACGTAAGCGATACGCTGGGTACAAACAAATAATTAAATTAAAAATTACGCCAAACTATCATCTTAATTCGTTTTGTTTTAGTCTAACAAACGCGATAGGTATTAATTAAAATTAAAAAATGCAACGGTAAACTTTTTTCCATGCAAACTTTTGACTTTAATTATTAATTAAGGTTAGAATGTTATGCTAGAAAGCATTTGTCATGAAGCTCCACACCATTTAATAGTTTGGCTTCGACAATTGCGACATCGAAGCCTTTTGTTGGATATTTCGATGGCATGATGACCAGATGAAAGATATTGTTTTGGTTTTTAATGGCGACCACCACTTACTGGTGGACAGTAATACTTTGTCAGCATAGGTGATACGATTTGACGCCGAAACTCAAGCGAAACCAGCTGAGCTCCATCTGATATTTGGGGAGCTCCCTTAGAAATTTTCATTCACCGAGAGAAGAATTTTAAAGTTTGTGTGGCCAAATAAATTTCAAATGTTTCGTGCGTGTCGATAACATTTGTTAAAATTAACATTTTGCCATGTTTCTTATGTTGGCAGCAATTTTCGTGCAAAATCGAACTGTCATATCTCAACCATATTCATATTACAGTCACTGTCAGAGATTAGTTAGTTAAGAGATATTCGACTTCCTTCGCTCTATCTCCGCGACACAGATTTGTTAACATTGTTGTAGTTGTAGCGCCTATTACTTTTCCTCGTATGAGGAAGAATCAACAACCATTTGCACGATCCCCTTAAAAACAATGCGGTGGATTTTTCCTATGCCACAATCATGTAAAAAATTTTTGATCTCTTAAAACCGCTTTCATGGATGCATTTTTAGACCTATATACATGGTTGTGCCCCTTGCAGCTTAAGACCGAATTATCCTTCCATTAACTTCCAGTAATTAATCTGCCGAATTCAGAAAACTCTTGAAATATTGAATTTTAAATTGACGGCTTAAATTGTCGACATTTTTAACTCGCCACAGCGGAATGTGACCAAAAAAATAACTGTTATGTTAGTAAAGTATGGCAATTTTATTCTGGCTGATATTTGAGACTGGGTAGTCAAAAGAGGTATGAGCATAATAAATACACGGAATTGGCTTTGAAAAACATAAATTCATGTTTTGTGAGCTAAATAGTTTGATAGTTCATTGTCAGTGTTTCTATTACAAAAGATGGAGAAAAGGCATTAAATACAAACAAAATCATTTCCTGCATGGGAATAATTATATGCTCTAGACTGGTTCTGCAATGCAAAATTAGATTAAATATTCGAAAATCTTTCAAACTTTATTTTTCTAATACGAAAATTTTAACAATTGCATATTTATCATTATAAAGATTCCGTTAAATTCAAATATTTAAAAAAAAGCAATAGTTGTTAAGCAAGCTGCCCCTTACTCCCCAAAAAATCATTGTTTTTTTTCAGCTTTAATGTTAAGTGAAAAGTGAGCTCCCTTCAAAATCTTCTGAGCACTCTCGAAAATTCAATTCTGGCTACGGGCGTGTCAATCCCATATACAATAAAAAACATTGAAACGCTTTGGTTATCCTTTTATCGGGTAAGCAAGAGTTGATTGTTTTTATCAACTTTCTTTTTAATTTTCTTCCTGTCTTCCTTGTTATGTTCTTCAATGCACGCAGGAACACCGCATTCATATCTTGTTAGCTTGTTTGTATATGAAAATGGTATATCAGAATACTCCCGTAGGCTAATAACCACGAACTCTCAAAAAAAAAAAAAAAACAGTGCGTTCGTCCCTGATAGAACTTAAACTGAACTCAATATCTGAGGCAAGTTGTAGCGACCCATACCTCATAACCAAATCAAGCAGGTTTAAAGCGCATAAATTGTTTGCAAGAATTTCTTCCAAAATATAGAATAACCACTTCATCAACTGATAATTGCATTTTAACTGGGGCAAATTTTGCAAACATTTTATTTAAATGGTCTTAATTTATGGACGTTATCAAGATCATTGTTATCACACATGCGTAAATTTATAAATATACGGTTTTCCAATAGGGGCGGGTAGATTTTGACAGTTCATGGCGGCCATGTTGTTTTATCTGTTGTTAGTTTTCCCGATTTTTATTTTTTTAGACACTAAAGTTACAGCGTCGAACAAGACGTGCAAATAATAAATCTTCATCATCAAAATAGTTAAATGGATTACAGCAAAGAACTCATCTTCAGTGACGAGGCCCATTTTTGGATGAACGGGTACGTCAACAAGGAAAATTGCCGGATTTGGGACTATACCAATCCACACGAGGTCAACCAATGCGAGATGGCAATGCATCCGCAGAAAGTCACTGTATATCATTGAATCTACGCACAGCAATTGAAATCATTTTATTATGAATATCTTCACGGTTTTCCCACAGCAATTTTCTTCTTGGTATTGGTACGTTACCCGTGAGAATGACTATTCCAAAAAAAATGTGCAAGTGGATACATTTCTGCTGCTTGAGTGGAGTGCGAGCGGCTAGGGTTTAAGCCCCAGCCATATCCTCCGAAAATTTTTTGCGGCACCACCTCTCGTCGGGGAATGACAAGCCACCGTAAGTATAATTTGAAAGAGCTTCTCAATTCGCCGTTTGAAGTCGGCAATTAATTGTAGGTTCCTTCTATTCGTGCGGATATTGTTACACGCACAACACGATTGGTTGCGAGAAGTTAGGCCTTTGGCTCATACCGAGCTGTTGCGCCAGCTCTTTATTTATTTATTTACATTTCTGCTTCTATCACGTTAACATTTGCGTTTCTTTGATATTTTAGATAGTTCTGATAGCTCAAAAATCCCGGCTCTAGAAAAATAAAAGACAAATATTCCAAGTCGAAAGGATTGTGAGGAATACCATCCATACCATGCCGTACTGGACGTAAGCTTCGAAAAGCCTAAGACTTAATAGCCTTAGTTTAAACAGGATCTTTGCTAAAAAAATATTTCGGTGTTCAGTGTTTTCTAAGAGAAGGTTAAAATCATATGTGAGCCATACATGAACTTCTGCCTGGAGGAACAGATGACCGCAGCACCGACAGCGTTATCTATGACGACTGTGCTACATGTTATTTTCCATGGGATTCCTTCCTCCTTGACTTAGACAATTTTTAATACCATTGAGGCATCTGATTTTTCACTATTCAAGTTAGAAACTGAAAAAGTAAAGACTTCTCGCTGTAGCTAGATTTCACAAGAGCATTTTTAAGCACGTACCCGACTAGACCAGGAAAAAAAAGCCAAACGCGCATTCCATAGCTGTCTACACCGATGGATCCAAAAGCGATACTGGCGTTGGTGCAGGGATCTTTTCCAAAACGCTGGAAAAGTGGCTCCCAAGCGGAGGTCCTAACAGTGACATTAGCAACCCCGCCGTGAGACTGCGATGAGGACAATACCATGATAGAATATCACCTTTTTCATCGACAGCCAGGCAGCAATGAAAGCTATTTCCGCTAAAGAAATAAAATCGAACCTTGTGAGCTGCTATTGAGAAGAGATAAAAGTTCTTGGAACACAGCACAAGGTGACACTCTGCTGGGTCCCTGGACATGTGGCCATACTAGGAAACGGGATGCTGACGAACTGGCAAGAAACGGCCCAGCAACAAGCTCGGAACAAGTTAACACACTGAAACTCGGAGCGGGCCTTAAGGGAGGCTAATAACAGATGGACCTCTCTTAATACTTGTGTGGGAAGATATGGCCTTTATTCAATAGGGCTAGAACCGATAGATCGACAGAAGATTCCTATCTACCCTTATAGAAGTGATCACAGGGCGTAATACGCTGCGGTACAATATGCTGTACCTTTGGAGGGGGTGTAGCATACCCACTTCCTTTGCCATTTCTTAAGTCTCTGCCATCTAAAAAATAGGTTCCTCGGACGACACTTTTTCCAGGACATTGAAGAATTATCCGATACACCGGTGGAACAAATAATGAAATTCATCAAATCTACAGGATGGTTTGTATCAAGAACGCAGTAAGATGGTCATGTTCTACTGCTGATATCTATTATATGTGTATACTATTAAGTAGTGTTTTTGCGGCTTAGGGGACATCTCTCTTCACCTGAGCGTGGGGAAATGGATTTTCCTTCCAGGCGAAGCCTGTCCACTTACCTAACCTAACCTACCTCTGTAGAAAAATCTTAATTTTAAAGAAACTTTAGCTCAAAGAACGAACTTCCCATAGCGCATTAATTTCTTAAGTCTAAATCTAATCCCATTTTATCTCATTCATCACAGAGGTATGCACATGAAAATTGAAAATATGAAAATATAAGAAGTGCCAACGCCATAATCTTACTTAACTTAGGTAACTATTGTATATTGCATTGTTCTCTTATTTAATCAAAGTCCAACACCTTAAGTTAATATCTCATCACACATGTGACAGTTTGTCCTCACAAAGCATACGAACACAGTGGCAATGGGATTTAAAAGTCCACAGGAGTACAAAGCACTGCATACCAACACCGGCACTCGGAAAGTATTTTACATTTTAATATCCGAAGTGCAAACAAGTTCAAATTTTGCTGAGATTTTCCATTCCCCATCCACAGCTAGTGGTCCGTCTCTACGGTACGGCTGTTGAGAATTTTCGGTAAAGCTGCAAATGCTACAATATCGGCTAAAAACGGAGCTAACAAGTGCCAGTCCCGAAGTGAGTACATCCGCTGTGTATTTCGGGTGTATACGTATGTACGTTAGCTATTTCTCGTTAGCTGCAAATTGATTTCATTTAATTAATGCAACGACTCATTTGCATTAAGCCCGTGTGGGCGGGAAGGGACCAACTTTCCGGCAGCCTAACCAACCTTCGCACCTCGTTCAATCCGAGCAGTTGTGAGGAATTTCACAGCCAAATTGGGTCATTCGGGATATTCAGGCAGGGTTAGTGTCGGTCATAAACATTTATATTTTCTCTTTACTCAAGGGTGAAGCCCAGTGGGTAACTTAATTACTGGCATTCATTGGCAAGTGTTTCGCCCCGTTCGCCCTGCACACTTACATACATCATTTAATTTTTTGTTTATCTTAATTTTGTTTTCGAAAGTTTCAAGTTCATCTTTTATGGAGATGAAACTGTTTTTGGTTTTCGCTTTTTTGTTTTCCTGCCGAAGGCACTGTATTTTTCCTTCTCCAACCATTGCAAACTCTTGGAATCTCTTACGTAAAATAGGATCCTTGGTATCATACATCTAAATGCAAAGGATAACAGTTCTGCAGAAACAATTTTGAAGTATGTGATACGATAGCTGTGCACTAAATGCCTGTGCAACCAAGTGGAATGTCTTCCATCTTGGCATGGAATATGTTTGGTTCTAAAACTTATGTACGAGCGAACATATTCTTCTCAGTTTACGATAGTTCCGAAATGTTTGCTACCCTATCCATACGATGGGCTAAGTTGGCTGGCTTGCTCAATAAAGAAATCGATTCCATAGTTTCTTCCGGGGTAATTTACATGAAAATAAATTAGTTCATAATTCTAGTGCATGAACACAGAAAAGCTTTTTACAAGGTTTCACGCCGCAGTAAAAACATGAATAGGGACATAAGCAGTCGTTGTTCTTTTTTGTACAAAGTGAACTCAATCACTTAAAGGACAACCAATATATTCCTGTAGTCAACGGATTTGTTCCGAAAATATGTATGTACATCCCCCAGAAATGCAAATTCCTGTGCTATGAAAAACATTTTAATGGATTATCGATTGTTGTAGACTGCGTGGCGCATCACTGTTAAGATTTTAATTACAATTTGCTCCGCGTTGCGGTTTTGTTAATAAAATAATAATCACCAAAAATCACTTTCGGCTATTTATCTTCCGACACAATCGGTTATGATGGGCGCAGAGGAAAACCACCACAAAATTGAAAACGTTGGAGGGTCCATCATCCGAACATTCACATCGATTGCATTCATTGCCCAACACTGCGAATTCGTTTTGGATATCTAGACGTGAGCATGTCAGTTGCAGTACTTTCGCTTGGAAAGCAGACAATGCTCGCATGCACAGCTAGATCATATAAACGAATTTCAAGTGCAATTACTCGTGGGTACCTAGATGTAGATGAAAGTCCTTAATTGAGATTTTTTTTTTCTATTTTGGTTTTGGATTTGCAAAAGTTATTTGAAAATCAGTCGATTTTGAACATAAAATGAATGTGGTCGCTACTTCACTTTTATTTTGTTTGTGCAAAGATACATGAAGCATCTGATTTTGATGGGATACTTCACATCGACACTACTATTTGAAGGATTACACAAAGCCGGGGTACACGGTGCACGCCATACCTACTTTGAGAAGTGATTATCGGGTCCTACGCACGACGGAGATTATCGTGCTAAATTATTGGCAATCTTTAGCCTATCATATGTGTAGGATATGGTTGCAATTAGAAACAGAGATGTAGCCAAACACAAGAACACAATTAAGAAACACAAAATAAATGAAATGATAGACACACATACACATGCAACACAGTTTGCAAATAAAGATTAAATTTACAATTTCTGTGATACATAACTGAAAATCAAACTGTAGATTTCTCAGCGTTTACTTAAGACGGGGCTACACGCCGCGGCAGTCCTGCCACCCAACCAGTAAGGTTTTACACCCAGAAGGATCATTAACTAGCTGCCTCGGAACGAAAAGACCGATGAATTGGCAAGATTGGGGTCGGCTATGAACATAAGCGAAGCAGACACATCTGTAATGCCACCCATGAGGAGATTGCATGGGATAATAGACAGCATAATAGAGAAAGAAGCTAATTCCTTCTAGATTGCGCCACCTCTCGGACGCTATGGCCGAAATAAAATTAAACTAGAACAAGGTGCCTTCTGGCACTGGACAGATCCTCTATCCGCATGCTCACTGGAGTTATAACAGGACAGTGTGTCATCGGAGTCATGCTCCGCAAGTGGAGAATCGAGTCCAACGATTTATGCAGAAGATGCGGAGATGAAGGGGAGGTAGAATAAATCCAACATCTGCTATGCCACTGCCCTGCCCTGCAAAAACGACGTCTACGCGCATTAGGATCAAGGTTCTTTGCAAGCATAGCAGAAGTAACAGACTTACAGTTAACGGACCTATTCAGATTCTTAAAGAGTATTAACTGGTTCACAAAACAGCCAACAATAGGATAGGTCCTTAGGCTGTCCCGGGAACCATACTGCTATTCCCACAACAACAAAAAGGTACTCACAATGGACCTTCAGGTCTCCGAGTGAAATTGATGAGGCCTATCCATCACACACCCTTCGAAACCTAACCTAACCTAACCGAACTAGCTGCCTCCAGTTTTGCATACCAATTCGATTGAGATCGCCGTTCCTCCAAAGTATATTTGAAGATTCTTCAGCCAGACAGTTTGTCCGGTATATTTGTTCCAGCCATTTCTCTCTGTAGTTGGACTGATCTAGATCGGTATCGTTGAATGACTCAGACATTTCGTCCTTATTCTACCTTCTCCACTCGACATCCAAAGGAATTTTTTCTCAAAAAATCCGAGAGTGCCATGAAACAAAAAGTGGATTAGTATATTCTTAGTCTTAGGAGTATATTCTTTATCTTCAGTTGTTCGAGAGATGGCTACTCAATTACCTTCTTAGTCCAAAGAAGCAGCTACTGTCAAATCTTAGTGCCCTGTCCCAGGAAATAGCAGAGCTTAGGGAGACAAAGACCCTAACTAAGTTAAGTTAGGGAGGTTTATGCAACACTGCTGTCACATACACTAGGCGATCTCTAAAGGGAACTATAAAAGAATTTGGAATAAATGAATAATTAAACAAAAGCGAACCTTACCACGTTGATCAGTAAAGCATTGTAAAAGAATTGTGATTACGTGGTGATTTCAGTTCCAGACCAGTGTTTCCCTCAATGATTATCGAAATCATGGAAGGTGCTCTAAAAAGTGCTAGCTCATATGCTTAATGATGTTACCTCGGTGGGAACCTTAGTAAGATTGTACTGATGCTCATGACGAAGACCAAAATTCTTGACTTTCCCTTCCCAAATAAAATAACCAAACCATTGTTCTTTTGGACAATGCCAAGTACCTAGACACTGTTTTTAATCCCAAACTTAACATAGAAAAACCCTTGACGAAAGTGGGAACTTTGTCCAAAAATAACTCTGTGGATTTACACAGCAGTAGTGGGTATATCCTTACCCACGGGTCAATTTGCTACCAGAACACATTGGCACAGCAATATTTTCAATTCGATACAGGAGAAAGTGGTTACGAAGCAAACTGACTGCGTAACTATATACGATACTAAATTTTTAAAAGACTTTCACGGTAAGTTTTCCAACCACAAGTGAATCGCTTCTAAACCAAGCGTTGCAACATACACCAATAGATAAGCACCAAATCGGTCCATAGCCACTCCAAGCTGGTAGAACAATGTCAGAACACACTTGTAAATCTATGCAACCGATTCTCTGCCACTCTTACCTAGTCCCAGAATTAACCATAGGAGCATAGGTGGTAACGAAGCGACGGCCTCTTCAACTTACTAGGCAAAGTTTAAATCTTGATAGATTTCTTGAGGAAAAAATTCAGCTTTCACTTGGATCTGTGCTTTAAAAAATATTCCTCCATTTCCTTCCACTTCCTAAAGAACCACCAAATCATAATCCTTTTCACGTTTTTTTAACCAACCCAGGTACCTAAGAGCAAGGGTATCAAAACGGCGCTGTAATAATCGGGTCACAGTAATAATCGGTTACAATATTCCGATGCATTCACGAAGTTACTTCTGCAATAAACGAGATGGAATTTCAAAGACAAGTGTGTTGGCCAGAAGATGTGCACTCTGTGATTCAATTTTTTTTTTTAAAAAGTGGTATGCCAGAGGTCTGTGGTGCTATTGACGGCATTCTAATCAGCATCAATAGTCAGACAAATAATGAAGCAGCTTTCGTGGATCGGCATGGTAAACATTATCTAAATTGCATGGCAGTGTGTGGACTCGACGTGTGGCGACCTCTTCCAAATGCCGTTTTCTTAAGAGATAGCGCTTGTTCTTTAAAAACTTGACTTATAACAGCGCCCCTATAACCCGATACAACAGTCCTCATAAACCAACACGACGTTTTGTGGAGAAATATTCTCGTATTTGAATCGCCTACGAGTTCACCCTATATTTGCTTATTCTTGTTAGAACCGCAGTATATCTATCCGGGCCCATTGCACGCTGCATACTTTTCGATGAACACTTGTCAACTATGTTTATGTTAACAAGTCGAGGAAAATGTCTCTTTTCTACAAGTGTAAAGTTTTCCTTTGTGTTACAGCAATAATCAACACTTGTCAAACAAGCATAGTTCAACAAGTGTATTTAACTTGTAGACTTGTAGTTTTGTGTTTTAGGCCCTAGGTGGTGTATAGAAAGTAGGTACGTATTTAAATGTGACGGTTATCAGGCATCAAGTCTACAGTTTATTGCCGACTCCGAACGGCGAATTGAGGAGCTTTTTCATGACAAATTATACCCCCGAGAGTTTGTCATTCCCCAAAGGAAATTGGTGCCGCGAAAAAGGTTCGGTGGACATGGCTGGGGCTTAAACTCACGCATGCAACACTGAGCCACTACGACCACATAATAGCGAATTCCTTCTTAAATATCGATACACTATCCGGATACAACTTATCAAATGAATGAATTTATCAGTTACTGTTCCGGCCAAAATAATTTATCCTTAGCGCCATATCTTCTCCTGCTGAAGTCTTTAACTACATCAAGACTATACCCATCTAGAGTGAAGTTGGGCACTGGATGTTTTTGACAGCATGTACCTTGCGTTGTTTGGTTGGCCATTAAACGCATTTTGGCAGTCTCAATACTCACGCATGTGTTACCACCATCACGTTGGATTCTTCCGCATTTATCAATATCATCACTGCATGAAATTTTTTAAAGGTCGCGCTGTCTTCCCTTAATCCTTTCCTGACACAAAGGTCTCGGTGAGGTCTTTACCTATCTTTGTGGAACAGCACGGATTCTTTATGTCATTCTGAACAATTGTTCGAGTTTGGCAGGTATACCAATTAGATATTGCTCTGTGTAAGTAGTTCTATACTTACTTACTTACTTAAGGTGGCGCTACAGACCGGCGTGGTCCTGGGCCTCAACCAACAAGTCCCTCCAGCCAGCTCGATCTTTAGCCAGCTGCCTCCAGTTTCGCACGCCAAGTTGGTTGAGGTCCCCTTCTACTTGCGTGCGCCACCTGAGTCGCGGTCTTCCTCTACTGCGCTGACCCTCGGGTGTAGATTTGAAGATTTTCCGAGCTGGAGCATTGGTGTCCATCCGCTCTACATGACCCAGCCACCTCAGTCGTTGGACCTTCACTCTTCTCGCTAAGTCGATGTCGCCGTACAGCCCGTCCAGTTCGTCGTTGTATCTCCTCCTCCACTCCCCGTCTATGCAGACGGGATTGAAAATCACCCGAAGAATTTTCCTCTCGAAGCAGCCAAGAGCAACCTCATCCGCTTTAGACAGAGTCCATGCCTCTGCGCCGTAGAGCAGGACTGGGACGATTAAGGACTTATAGAGGGTCACCTTAGTTGTTCGAGAGAGGGCTTTGCTACTCAATTGCCTTCTTAGCCCAAAGAAACAGCGATTGGCAAGAGTTATTCTTCGTTTAATCTCAGCGCCGATGTCATTGTCTGAATTTATAGCGGAGCCTAGGTAGACAAAGTCCTTAACTACCTCAAAGTTATAGCTGTCTATAGTGACGTTCTGTCCGAGACGTCGGTGTTGGGTGTCCTTTCTTGTTGACAGCATATACTTCGTCTTGCCCTCATTGACCGCTAAACCCATCTTCGCCGCCTCCGTCTCGATACTCACAAACGCACCAGTGACATCACGCTGCGTTCTTCCGATTATGTCAATATCGTCGGCATATGCGAGTAATTGGACGGACTTTTGAAAGATTGTGCCTCTGGTGTTGGCGCGTGAGTTTTGCACAACTCTTTCCAGAACGATGTTGAAGAAGTCGCATGACAGCGCGTCGCCTTGTCTAAATCCTTTTTTGACATCAAAGGTCTCGGTGAGGTCTTGACCGACCTTGATGGAGCAGCGTGCATTTTCCATCGTCATCCTGCACAACCGGACAAGTTTGGCAGGGATGCTGTCATACGCGGCCTTAAAATCGATGGGTTTTTTCCAAGATCTGCCGCAGTGTGAATATTTGATCGATGGTGGACTTTCCTGGCCTGAAACCACACTGATATGGACCGATCAGGTTTTTGACGAACGGCTTCAGGCGTTCACACAACACGGCAGATAAGATCTTGTACGCGATGTTAAGAAGACTGATGCCTCTGTAGTTGGCGCAGTTCAGAGGGTCTCCTTTCTCAAGTAGTTCTATACATGACCTTAAAATTAGTAACAAGCTGGTGGGTATCGATTTGCATTTCCGAGGTAAATATAGGCCTACTAAGGTAGAGCTATCAGTGTAAGCCAGGGTCTCAACTAAGAAATCTGTTTAGCTCTCCCGGTCCTTAGTAAGCTGCCTCCAATTGTGCACTCCAACTTGATAGAGGTCCAATTCGCCGCCTTGGGCGAGCTCTTGCTTCGTCCCTCTCGGTAGGATTACATCGACGTCAATATTTTCATAGTTTCAAAGACAAAACTTTCATTTCAACAATAAAGATGCCAGCGAACAGAATGGATTATTGCAAGCCGTTTAAATATGGAAATATGCTATTAAAATCAACACAGTGTGTGTAAAGCCATTGTGCACACTTCATTTGGCCTGTGTACAGTGATGATGATTATTGAATAGTTCAATCGATCATGCATACATAAAATTGATTGGATGTAGACATGAGTACGACAATTTTCAATAACAGTTTCAGATTCATGGTGTGTTATTTAGAATGGCTTTCGATGAGCTTTTACATGTGTAAGTACTACGTGGACTTTTTGAATTACTGGAAGATTATTAAATGGCCTTTGAAATTTGTATATGCAGCGTTTGATACTGCATAATTAACCTGCATACTTGATAGACACATTTGAATGCTAAACACTGTGTGTCACCGCCTTACTTGAATGTGTCTGATACTGTTGTTTTCTGCGTCTTTTTACCTTCCTTTATTAACATATCCCACGCCTCCTGGCATTTTAGCACTAAATCAATAATATTTTTAATTATCGTCGCATTTATAAACACTTATGCAAATACGAGCGAAAACATCATTGTTCTATGACGAACTGGGTTAGATCATGATCTCTCTTCTTAAGTTTATCAATCAGTGGTTGGATAAGCGGACATTCAGACTTAGAATGTCAACCGGTCAGGGTTGCTTTTGAACATTTGTACTTAATATTCTTGCAATTGTTTATGAGTTTTATTTGTCAATTCGATTGGCCCAATTGGACCGTGATCACAGACCTACAAACAAGGCAAACTATCCATCATTTCAGAGGAAGGAAGTTTAATATTATTGAAGGTGTTAAATCCAAAGATGGTGTACTCTTTCCGATGAGAAGGACATCTTGCGCGGATGGGGCAAACACTTTCCGGAACTGATTAATCCCGAACAGGGCACTGAGGATGGCAGACTAATGGTTTTTAGTATGGCGGAGAATAGTTCCACCGTAGAGAAGTTGACGTTGGCAATTAAAGCGCTAAAAGTAGACAAATCTGAGAGAGGAAATCTGGTCAGAAATGATCAAGCCCTTGGGAGAATATGGAGCGAAATGGCTCTCTCGTGTCATTAAAGTGGCCTGGCAATGCGGAAAAAACACCAGAGACTTGCAAACTGTGGTGATTGTCCCTTTCTTAAAAAAAAAGGGGGGATAAAAGGGATTATTATAACTATATACTTTTGCCAATTAGATCCATTCAGTGTCGCAACCGCTCTGTACTCAGAACGTTTTCATTCCATATCGTTCGATGTATTTTCTTTAGAATGGGACAGAAATAGGTACTACATAGGTACATATATACACAAAAACTGCCTTACATCTTCTCTCTCACCCATATTGCACAGAGAGCAAATCTTCTCTGTGAGGGATTTACATACATATGTATGTAGTTAAGTTTAGCAGCCCCTAAAATACAGCCTTATATAACTTAAATCTGGTTTCAATTTCATTTTTGTTCGGTGGAAATAGTGATTAGTTCATAGCATGATCATGGCTTCCCTCGCCATTTAACAGTAACAGCTTTTCCACTTTGGTATTCCCGTTATATTCCTTACAGACTCCTTTTTTCGAAAGACAGGCATGTGCATTCAAGAGAATACAAACGTCCACTGTTTTTGCAAACCAAACTCTGTATTTTGGATCCTATTCTCACTTCCACGAGGTGAACGCTAGGTGTCTAATACCTAAAACTGAGATTGTTTCTTAACTTCTTTGGATGTTTGTTGTTTGTTGCTAACAAACAAACGGACCCTCCTTGGGTCCGGATGGCAGCGTAAGAATTCTTTATACTTAGTGACAACCTTGTAAGACCTACTTCATTTGGGCTGCAAGCAAATTTAACTCGCGTGAATTTGGAAAACCAACCAACTTAAGAAAACTATAGCTAACGATCGACCTGATTGGAGACACTTGTTGGTTTATGCCTAGGATAAGGCCACTGCTCCACCTAGATTTTCTTTTATTTTATTCAGTCAGTCAACAGCAACTCCGTCTAGACGATGTAGGATGAAGACAGTGTAATTTTAAGTTCCCTCTATCACCTCTGTTCTTTTTTCGTGAATTCGAAAAAGTCTGTTATTAAGTGTATGAGTCCGGTTTTACTTGGGTTAACACTAAGTTGGTGGCTCAGCTTATCTTATCCAAAGCGGAAAACGTCTCAAACACTAGAATGGCCACCTTTACCGCATACGACGCCACTGTCGCTGCCAAGCCTCGGAAGATGGTCTTCAGCTGACGAGTTTAGTAAACGGCAATTCCCAAAATTTTATGAATATTTCTAGTTTTAAGCATAAACACACACGAAGGGATTAAAAAAAAGATTCATTATAGATTTTACTGCAAGTGCCCTCTATGTTCAAAAAGGTAGCATTCTGGCTATCTCTTTTTTCTTTCGCATCGAAAGCCGGAGTGCGTGACTTTAATCCACTAAAACAACCTCTGCCTCTAGCCTCTGGAAAACACTGTACTGCCATTAAGCATTTTGTCATGAGGAGGCTTCAGCTTTGCTACCTCTGATATAGCCCTATTGTCTATGATGAATAGTTTTTTTTATCTTCTGCACTAAATCGCAGAGAATCGGATCTGTGCAGTATTCATGCCGTATACGTGTGTCTAATAGACACTCTAGGGTTTTTAGTACCAAAGAGGTGAAGTTCATTGATCTGCAATCACTGAGAATTTAGTGTTAATTCAAAGCTACAAAACTTTCATCAGTAGACACCAAGAAAGACAACAGTCCCGACTGAGGCCTAGGTCAAGAGCCATTCTCTCACCCTTGTACGCCATTGCAACGACGAAACGGGATATTATTT
Source organism: Matsumyia berberina (assembly GCA_917880715.2). Taxonomy (NCBI): domain Eukaryota; kingdom Metazoa; phylum Arthropoda; class Insecta; order Diptera; family Syrphidae; genus Matsumyia; species Matsumyia berberina. Next base: position 97,366,739 of record OU862870.1, read on the forward strand.
GGACAAATTGTATTCAAGCCTATCGGCATTACTGACGATTTCACAGGCTAACATGGTTTTGTTGTTACCAACAACTGACATGACCCAATTATTTCAGGGCCTGTGTTTCCAGTTCCAGTATTATAAACAGAATTGCATCTAGGCCTGGGTCTTCGCCCTATGTTCTTATGAAGAAAAGAAAGTAGGACAAAAATCGTTATAACACAAAGGTGCTACAAAAAAGAGAAACCATTTTAGCTTAGAAATTCTTTTAGCATAAATTCTTTTTTAAATGTGTAGAATAGAGTTCCAATATTGGGATATTTAAAATGATATCGTTAAAAATTTAAAGAAAAATAACCAATGAACCGAAAGTTCAGACCATATAAAGCTTAAAAGGCGTCAGACAAAACCACAAATATAAAGATTAATTTTTTTCGCTGACATAAATTACACTTGCATGAAGTAGCTATCCTCAATTTAATGTTATTTTCAATTATAGATACATAATGTACATAAGTGCGTATGTATATTTTTCATAAACAGTTGATTTCAATAAAGAATGCCACGAGTTGCTATTCATTATCCTTCTAACGAACGTACCACATGCAGCTTCAGCCCACAAGCAACCATCAATGTTCGTAGTCATTTCTTGAATACTCGAATGCAATTACCCTGGCACGTGATGTAGCCAACTGTTCTGTAAGATACGAAAGCTTTTGCTACATCCTCAATTTTCAGTTCCATCGAATTGCTCAGCGTGGGCGAAGAGAGGCGGAGTCTGAATCTCTACACGATTTAATGATGGTAACGATGGTTTTTTGTATTTGTTGGATTGTAGATTCTTGGTTCTCGTCGATTTTCTTTACATTTTGACCTGGAATTTTTAGAATATTTTAACAACGGAGGATAATTATCTATAAATACACAAAATAGACTCGAAATAGATGTCCCTGTGGACAACAGCCCCCGAAAATGCAAATTGTATTTTTATAGCTGAAGTGTAAGGTCATGCAGATGCCTTAGAACTTCCAGGGTACTCTGCCCACTTTGAATATTTTCCTCTTTAACGCTGCGATTTGGTGATGGGCGAATACTGAATTCTTGTGCAAAACGCAGAACATAAGTGATTGCGAGCTCTAGCGAAAGCTATTTACTTATTTTACTTACTCAACACTGAAGCCTTCTATCCTCTTCGATTCTAGGTACGCTGCTTCCAGTTCTTCAGACAAAACGTTCTTGCTGCTTAGAACGGAGGTTCGGTCTACCTTGTCGCTTTGAACACGGTAACTGCGATTTAAGTTTCTTCTTGGCCAGAGAATTATTGTCCATTCAATTGATGTGACCAAAACCAGTGCAGTCGATGTGTTTGGGTTTTTTGGAATACATCTACATCTTGATACAGTTCGTGGTTGTAACTTCTCCTCCATTCGCCCCCCTCGCATATGGGACCATTTATTCAACGAACGATTTTTCTTTCAAAAGTGTTCAATGGTCGGTTTGTCTATCCAGGCAAAGTGCCGCATATGTATGTACATACATATGTCGCCAATCGAATTTTATTAGCTGAGAGCCTGAAAACTTGACATAAGATGTTGTCACTTTTTGTAAGGTCAGGGACTGGACTCTTAGTCAAAAAATTCTTGCTACGTATGCAGTCAATGGTCACGTTCGTCTATCCAGGCAAATTTCCGCATATGTCGTTAATGCTATCATGTGCGGCTTTAAAGTTGGTAAAAGGATGGTGAGTCTTGACCGAAAACTTGTTGATCTTTTCCAAAATTGGTCTGAGTGTGGAGATATGGTCTATCACCAACCTGCCTAGCATAAGCCACACTGGTACTTGTTGATTGGTTTTTGGAGAACTGCTTTGGACATTCATCCAGTACTTTAGAAAGTTGGTGCGATACTTGGTGCGAGGAACAAGTTTGGCTTTCTTGTAGGGCTGATATTCCAGCCATCAAGCATGCTTTCGTCCACTCTTATTTGGTTAATGATTTGATGCATACATCTTACACCTCCGTATTTGAAAAGAAATTTGTAAACCATCAAAGCCAGCCATTAGTTTATTGTTCTTTAACTTTTGATAGCTGCGCAAATCACTTCTATATTGAGTGGAGAATGAATACTTAGTACTAACTTCATTAGAGGTAGGCGCTTTTGCCCTATAAAAACTATGACCATTCAGCAACTGCTAAAAGTGCTGCATATTGAATTCCCAAAACTAAGTTATATTCAATCTTCGATGAGCCTGCGATCCGACCTTGAAGCCAACTGGACGCCGTCAAATGTACATATATATCCACCTATGAATCGATGAGGATGTTGAGACTGTTGAGGGAACTTTATTTACAAAGAGAGATCGCAAAATCGAACCCTGAGCGACCCTTCTATTATTATAAAGAAAATTGGATGAATAATGATCCCACTTTTGGGGGGTATTCTTGGCTACCTCCTTGATAATGACCCGAGACTGGTTCCACAGACTACTAGTGATGGAAAACCTCTCACTCGGCGAATATCTGTAGGCTTCAGTCGTGTTTAGGCTTCCAATGCAGGTTTATTCTCATTAATTGCTACTTATCACCGTATTACGTGTTGCTGCAAAATGGATCAATCGGAAGCCGTTCTCTGCCGTCGTGTCCTGCAGGTTGACAATGCCGACTTAGCCGCCAAATATGTTTACCTTTACAATTTTAGCATTGAATTCGCCGAATACGATCGTACTCCGGACAAGCCCCATTGGCTCCGTCGAGAAGGCCATAAAACTCTCCCTTGTCCGAGTCTTCAGCTTCGTAGATCATGCTGATGTTTTGAGATGTTGCCTTGTAACGGATCACAGCAAGGCGATCGTTCATTGGCTTAAAGTCAATAATCAATGACCGTCTTCATATCTCCGAGATCGCATTAAATATCTACCTTATACCGCGTGAGGACAAATTAAAATTAGTACTTAGAATAGGTTGCCGTGGGTCGGTGGTTAGTGCATTGGACTGCTGACCGAGCGGCGTAGGTTCAAGCCCCAGCCAGGAACACCGAACATTTTTCGTGGCACCACCTCTCGTCGGGGAATGACAAGCCTCCGGGAGTATGATCTGTCATAATAGAGCTTCTCACTTCGCCGTTCGGAGTCGGCAATAAATTGTAGGTCCCATCCATTCGTGCGAAAAATGTAACACGCGAGAAGCTAGGCCTTGACTCATCCCGAGCTGTCGCGCCAACTATTTATTTTATTACTTAGAATAGCAATATCTAAACTAAAATCCAACAAGGCTGCTGGACCCGACGGCCTTCCTCGGCCTTCCGGTCGAGGTATTTAAAGCAGATGGAAATGACCTAGTAAAGAGCGTAGCCGCTTTGCTCATTTCTAAGATTTGGTCAGATAAGTGTTTGTCTGACGAATGGAATCTCAGCATCGTTTGCCCGATCCACAAAACAGGAGACGCCCTCAAATGCGCTAACTATATCCTCAACATCGCGTACAAGATTTTATCTGCCATACTGTGTGAAGGCCTGAAACCTTTCGTCAACAACCTGATTAGCCCCTATCAGTGCGGTTTTAGGCCAGGAAAGTCCAAAAGTTGACCAAATTTTCACACTTCGGCAGGTCCTGGAGAAAACCCAAGAAGTCCAAATCGATACCCACCACATCTTTATCGATTTTAATGCTGTCTATGACAGCATATACAGAGACGAGCTATAAAGAGCAATGTTTAGTTTTGGCATCCCCGCCAAAAACTCGTCCACCTGTGCAGGATGACGATGAAAAATGCTCACTGCTCCATCAAGGTCGGTAACGATCTTACCGAAGACTTTGATGTCCAAAAAGGATTTAGACAAGGGGACGCGCTGTCGTGTGACTTCTGCAACATCATACTTGAACGAGTTATGCAAAACTCTCAAGCCAACACCAGAGGCACAATCTTTCATAAATCCGTCCAACTGCTTACGTACCTACGCCGGCGATATTGACATTATAGGCAGAATGCAGTGAGCTGTCACCAGTGTTTTCACGAGTATGGAGACAGAAGCGGCCAAAATGGGTCAGTAAACGAGGGCAAAACTAAGTATTTGCTGTCAACAAGAAGGGACACCCAACACCGACGAATTGGACAGAAAGTCACAGTTCAGCAGCAATAACTGCGAGGCAGTAAAGGACTTTGTCTACCTCGGCTCTGCTATTAACTCCGATAATGACACCTCTTTGGAAATCGAACGAAGAATAACTCTTGCCAATCGCTGTCGCAGTTGTTCCATCCCGAACAACTAAGGAGACTCTATCTAAGACCTTAATCATCCCAGTTCTATTTTCTGGCTCTGAGACTCTGAGACATGGACTCCGTAAACGCGGCAAGGAAAAACCACCTTGGTGGAATGCGTCACTCAGTGCCCTCAGGAAAAGCTGCAGACAAAATTTTAATAAAGCCAAAAGCGCCAGAGATACAGTCGACTGAAACTCATATAAAGTATCTCTTGCATTTTACAAAAAATCACTGAGGAAGGAGCAACGCGCTTCGTGGAAACTTTTCTGTGGCAACATAGGAAAGGTTTCGGAAGCCTCGCGACTCCGGAAAATCCTCTCCACAAACCCCTCAGTATCTAGCTACCTACAAAATCCAGATGGACACAGGACAACCTCCAGCAAGGAGACTGTTGACCTTCTTCTGGACACCTATTTCCCTGGTAGCTCCTCAGTTATATTGCGTGGCCCGGGGTGTCATACCACAAATCCACCATGCAAAGACTCCAATATTATAATCACACGCAGTAAGATCCGCTGGGCTATAATGAGCTTCAAGCCTTTCAAGTCTCCAGGACCGGACGGCATTATTCCCGCCGAAATTCAACAATCCCTGGATATAATTCTTCCCTGGCTAGACACCATTCTAAAAGGCTGCCTCAACCTTGTCCATATTCCCAGGGGGTGAAAGGAGGTAGAAGTTGTTTTCATACCCAAGGCAGGTAAAAGCTCACACGTTGTTCCTAAGGATCTGCGTCCCATCAGTCTATCATCCTTTCTTCTAAACACAGGAGAGGTTGGTAGACCACCACCTTCGCTGTAGCATAGATGCCAAACTCCTATCAGCGTCCCAACACGCTTCCTGCAAGGGCAGATCTGTTGAAACTGCTCTGCACTCACTAGTACGTACAATTGAAAAATCACTTAGCGTTAAAGAGTTCACCATGGTTGCCTTTCTGGACATCGAGGGAGCCTTTAACAACGTCAAAGCAGTAGCAATCACTGATGCACTCATGAATCTGGGAGTCGAGGCTTCGCTCAGACTTTTAGTTGAAAAGCTGCTCGTAGGCAGAACAATTAACACCAGGCTGGGCAATGCCTCGGCCCGCAGATCCGTGAGTCGCGGCACTCCACAAGGCAGTGTTCTGTCCCCCTTTCTCTGGATTGTGGCGGTGAATACACTGCTGCTCGACCTGGCAAGGGCTGGATGCGAAGTGATTGCTTATGCGGACGATGTAGCGATTGCTGTCTCTGGTAAATACCCGGGTACCCTTAGTGAACTTCTTCAAAACGCCCTCTCAATTCTTTCAAGATGGGCAGCTAAAAGTGGTCTGGGAGTTAATCCCGAGAAGACCGAATTAGTCGTCTTCACCAGGAAATACAAAATTCCTCCTATCGACCCGCCCTCTCTAAACGGCACAAGCCTGCGCTTTGTTAAAGAAGCTAAATTTCTGGGTCTCATTCTTGACAGTAAACAACACTGTTGAACGCGTTAAAAAAGCCACTGTGGCGCTGTACTGCTGCAGGTAAGCCATTGGTAAAAAATGGGGCCTGCAACCTCGTACTACGCACTGGCTCTACGTGTCCGTTATCAGACCTATACTTCTATATGGTGTGGTCGTCTGGTGGACGGCCTTAGAAAAAGCCCTACACCGTGACCTTTTGGGGAAAGTGCAAAGATCAGCTTGCATATGCATTAGCGGAGCACTAAGGACCACACCATCCGCGGCACTTGATGTGCTCTTACATCTAATTCCCTTGGATATTTTTGGCAAGCAGTCAGCTGCTAACACAGCCCTCAGACTGAAGGCCTCCTCTCAATGGTCAAATAACCATATTGGCCACTCCGCGATCTTGGATCCCTTAACATTCATCCCGGAAAACACCGACTATACACCGTCTAAGTTGAACTTCAATATCAACTTTCGGACGTCTATCCCCTCCCGAGTGGTTTGGGAGAATGATGATGTCATAGACGAGCACTCCGTTCACTTCTACACCGACGGTTCCAAAACCGAGAACAGAGTGGGTGGTGGTGTTTTCTCCAAAGTGCTTAATTTGAGCATCTCCTTCCGTCTCCCCGATCATTGTAGCGTTTTTCAGGCGGAAATTATGGCGATCAACGAAGCCTTATCCTGGCTTAGGCATAATGTAATATCCTGCAGGGATATCACAATTTATACCGACAACCAGGCTGCTATAAAATCTCTGGAATCAGTAACATATACATCAAAAGCTACCTCAGATTGTCGCTCGTCTCTCATTGAGATGCAGAACATTTTAACATTCACCTATGCTGGGTACCCGGTCATAGGGACATTCCAGGGAATTGTAAGGCCGATGATCTCGCCAAACGTGGTACTACTCTAGAGATCCTACCAGAACGGAGGAATCTAGGTATTCCACTCGCTACATGTAAATTACTCTTAGAGTACGACGCGATCAGTAAGACAAACCAAAGATGGAGAAACGGCACCACATGCCGCATTTCCAGAGAGTTATGGCCTCTATTAAGTCTCACTCGATCTAAAAGTCTCATCTTGCTTAATAGGTCGCTCATAAGCACCGTTATTGGTGTTCTCACTGGTCACTGTCCTATTGGCCATCATGCCAAAAGGATATGCCTCTTTGCAAATGACTTTTGCAGGAGCTGCAGGGACGAACGGAGGAGGAGGAGACGATTCTCCATTTTCTCTGCACTTGTCCTGCCCTGTCCCAAAGAAGGAAGCTCTATTTAGGAGCATACCACTTCGACAATCTGGGCGAACTATCACATACTGATATCAAAAGTATCCTCAGCTTTATCAAGGGCTCCAAATGGTTTCATTAGCCGCAGTGACACCTAGGGTAGATCCCAGTGGTATCACAAAGGGCCTTCCCTGCCCTACGTGTGTCCGTGCCTCGCATGGACAGCCACCTTACCTACCTACCTACCTAGTCGTTTTGAGCGAAAAATTGTTCGAAAGATATTCGGTCCCGTCTGCGTTAACGGGCTTTGAAGGAGAACATTCAATCACGAACTATACGAGCTGTACTGCGACATCGACCTATTCAAAAAACTGCGCATTGTACTGCGCTAGGACATGTAGAGCGAATGAATACTAAAGCCCCGGCACGCAGAGTCTTCGAATCTAACCCGGAGGGACAACGCAGTAGAGAAAGACCTCGCCTAAGGTGGTGCGTACTAGAAGAAAGGGACCTCAACTAACTTGGCGTGCGCAACTGGAGGCAGTTAGCTAAGGACCGGCCTAACTAGAGAGGCTTGTTGGTTGAGGCCCAGGTTCCCCCGAACTATAGCGCCACCCAAGTAAGTAAGTAACTCTAGATTTCTTCCACCTTGCCATCAACACAAGACTTTAAGAAGGAATCAGTCTTTTCTATGAACCAATTTAGAAGCAATGTATTAACTCTTTTAAACAGAAGGATGTGTAGAGCGAATCATAGATATACATTTCCTGTCATTTAATTACCCGCACTTAGAATTTCGACTTAAATCTTAATGCGGCGGTACTAACTCTTTGAATCAATTTTTAAAATCTTGCTTTCCACTTGCTCTAAGTGAGGGTAATTAAATGACTTGGAGTGCATTGAGTTTTCATTCGAAGTAAGAAAATCTTGGGTAGCAGGAGGTCGAAATTACAGTAATGCCGATTCGTAAAGGCATAGTAAGTGATTAAAAATTACCTAGTGAAATCGAAAAATCACTATCGGCTTACAGAATGGAACTCTAGATAATCCCACTACCACTATCTTCAGCTATCGTTTTCTAGAATTGCTACAATAGGCTACAACTGTTCCGTTCCAAAGTAATCCTATATGAGTGCACCACTTGAAAACCATCACCAGAAACTTTAAGACGTTTATAATTAGGTGCCTACCAAACACCTTAAGAATTTTCAGGCCCAACTGTATCTCAAACGAATATCCTTAACAAAGAACGGACTAGGAACCAAAAGGCGACAGCTATGGAATCGACGGCAGGCAGGCATGGGGAAAAAGATTTCGAAAGCTGATATATATTGCTAGAATTTAAGTGTCGCTTGGTTTGCTGTAACACTGTTCTAAAACACCTATCCTCTTTAACATATAATTATAAGAATGCCGTACAGAGGAGGTGTTTTATCAATTAACTTAAATATTAACTTTATTCATTCAGAACATTCCAAGTAAATTACAAAAAAATCAAAAAGATCACAGTTTCAGCTTCTTCGCTGATAAAGTATTGGCCTCCGCTTTTTTCTGTTTCGTTGAATCTCTTTTATGGACCGACGTAGTCTCTTGTAACTTAGCGAAGAACGCCTTGGATGACTTCATTGAACCAGCATCATTAGAAATTGTTACCTGAAAACAAAACTTGTTGTAAAACTGTCGACTATTGATAGTTACGTGTGTATTTACCTTCTCGACATTTCTGTTCTTGATTAAATTCTTTGCAATTTTGGCTTGTTCTTCCTTCTTGGAAAGCTTTATGCCCAACTTCTGCTTCTGAATATCACGCTCTTCCAGCGCTTTATGAACTGCTCGTTGTTTCTGCTTTTTATGTCTACGATCGCGGTTTTTGTCTGTTTTATTTCGCTCGTTGCTGCCGAGAATATCGCCCTTGGCTCGCTTTCTAATCTCTTCAGGAGCCAACAATTTCGCATTACTCACGGCAACTGGAGCAACCTCTTCCATATTCACGGCCGGTGTATTCGTGATAATCTTGGCCTCTGGAGCAACAGGTTTTGGTGTAAAGTGGAAATTGGAGAGAGCATCAAGCTTCACAAACAGCGAACGCATGAGTGTCTTAATTTCTTTGTGTGACTCTGGTTCTTCTTCCTTAGCATCGGCGGCATTCGGATCCAATTTTTCAAGTTCGTTTTGATATTGTTTCTCGTAAATTTGGGCTAGAGATTCTTTACTCTTCTCCTGATCCAGAACCAGTTGCTTACGGAATTCCTTCGGAGTATTTAATGGTTTGACTTTGAGCTCTACATCGTCCCATGCCTGATCTTTGATCCTCTGCCTAATTATATCCTCCAATCGCAGTGTCGTTTCTTCAGTGATGACAGGAGCAGGACGGGTTGTCGCTTCAAATTCAAGAATCTCCTCCAGCAATGAATTTTGTGGACGATTAGTTGCCTGAACTTCTCCCTTTAGTTGCCAAGGCTTTTCACCTAAGATTTCTTCCTCATAGTCTTTGATGCGTTGGTTTAAGCGCTCTTGACGTTCTTCAAATGACGATTTTGGTTTGTTTTCATTTTCAGGTTCTGATTCTGTACCCGATTCATCAGTAGCTGGCGTCATACCATTATTTGGTACATCTTCATCTGGATCATTATTTCTATCATCATTTTCTTCTATGCCCTCTTCACCTTCTTCAGAATGTTCGCTTTCGTCTTTTTCTTCTTCCTCCCTAAGCTTCTGCTTTGACTTTCTCGGCTCATCTTCTATGTCATCATCAAAAAAGTCTCTGTATCCCACGTTTTCCTCTTCCTCGTCATCAAGGTTTTTATCAAAATAGTTTATGCTGTAATCATCTTGCACTGGTTTACCCTTTTGTTTATTAAATTCCTTCTCATCTTCGGCAACCAAGAAAGCTTCCATTTCACTCAATTTGAAGAACTTGTCATCAACAATCGAGGGTTTGCCTTTCCTTTTCGGTGCTTTCTCCTTCTCGTAATCGTCCTCAGATATCATTTCCTCGTCGTCATCTTCCAAATCACTATCTTCCTCAATGGAGCCTTCTTTATGCTCGTCTTCATACGCACTATCATGATCACTTTCAATATTTTCTTCTTTTGCGTAGTGAATTTCCAGTTTCGGTCCTGATAGAGAAAGAAGTTTTGAAGTATTCTCAAGAAACTGTGGCCACACCACATTGTTTCTCAATTCGATTAGTTGCCAAATTTGTTCCTCGTCCAAATCCTCCAAAACCAGTTCGGGTAGAATTTCGACATTATTTTTATTTCGTGTGTCTCTCGAGGCGGCGAAATCATAGGTTTGTTTCAGAAGTGCCCGAATATCTTCTGATTTCAAGTGCTGTATGCTGTAAGGCAAAGTAAACATTTATTTACACGCACGTGGAGGGTGAAGCGCCTCTGTTTAGAGGTTAGCGTACGATTATTTACCTTAGAAAATCTTCCGGACATTTCGTGATTGCTCTAAGTTTTTTCAAAATCGATTTGCCGGTCCTTTCGGGCTTGTCCTTACGTAAAATAGAGGGCATTTTATCTTCAAATGCGTAATTAAATGAGGAAAATTTTAAGCAAAATGAAGTGACCAGAAGGTAAACAATCTAAAAAACTACACTAAATGTCAAACGTCTGAGAATGCCTGTCAAGGTATAATTTCGAGTCTCGAATCTCGATGCGTATAAAGGCAGGCTGCCGACTAGCAAATCAAAGCCCAATTTTTTATAACGTACTCAACTTGCTTTCACTAAAATCCTCAGATTGAAGAACGCCTTTTACCCATTCTAGAGCTTAATGGCATTTTTCCCTTTTGTTACAAAACTTTAAGAGATTTTGCATGTTGTTTCAATTCCCCCCTTTTTTCTTTTTCGCATATTGATTTCGTGATGGACGTTGTCAAAATACCATCAAAAGTTTATTCCAAATGTGCATAAGGTATACAAAATTGCGATTTGAAGAAGAAAAAAAATATATTTAAAGTCTTAAAATGTGATTTAATTGCTGTGTTGGGAATTAAGGCAATCGTGTTTTGTACGGCCGAAATGTATGAAAGAAATTTTCTTCCACTACGAAATGCTGCCAATTGAAAAATGAGCACTACTTTCACCAATAAAACTATGTGCATACATACTCGAAGTTGTCTACCTCCTACTCTAAGGATTTTCTGGGCGAACCAATCAAGAACAATGCAACGAAGGCATATCAGTGGATCAGTCGTTACAAATATGTCATGCAGTGAAATACTTTTACACTCCCTTCTTAATTAGGCTGAAGAGTGGGTCAGTTGAAGAGGATTTGAGGACACTCAAGTTCAGCTGGAGGGAGCCGAAGCACGTTGCAATGTTGGCGGCGTATGTCCAAAGGCTGAAGCGCATTTACATTTTCATTTTAAATGCATTTCATTTCTTATATCATAACATCTTTCAAGTTAATAAAACGTTTGAATCCAGTTTACTTAACTCAAATTTAGCTTAGCTTTTTCTAACTTGCTGACACTAGGCGGGCACTCTAAGCCGAGGTAAAACAATGCCATAAGTTAGAATCAAAACAGCACCCAGAGGATTTTATTAATACGTCAGAACACAAGAAATGAGAAAATAGAAATTGGCCGCATCGATTCATGCCGTTACAAATCTAATTTAAAATACAGCTCGCAAATCTGAGGAAAGGAACGCACCCTTAAACAAAATGAAACTTCAACCGGCGGCGCAGTGGATTGCGTTACGTTGACATTTCTCATTGTCAGATTTGTTTATCTTGAATGTTAGAAGAACTTGTGTAAAATTACATTAATTTGTTTAACTTGCACCGAATTTGGTCCTTCCTAATTTAATAATGGAAACCAAAAACCTCGTTCTTATACTCCTTTTAGGAGGAGCAATCCGGTATATTTTATTATCTTCAAAATATTCTTCAGCTATAAGTAACCGGGTTGAAATCTCAACCCCTTTGAATTCCTTCAAGAGAGGTTATTTACAAGTTTGTAGTGCTACAAAATAAATGCTAACATTCCTTATTTCAGTTCAAGAAGGTATTCATCTGTATAAAAACAAAATAGACCCGTATTATGGGGATATGGTTCACGAAACACCCCTCATTCTACTCAGCCTTGTTTGGGTTTCCTCGACTTGTTCGTCGATAGTGCCTTGGCTTTACATAGCTCTCGATCTGGCGACGGCTGTTATTCTATACAGAATGAGCAAAGAATTCATTAAACAAATGGTACAACAAAATATAAAATGCAGAGTAGTCTATTTAATATAAATATTTACTTTTCCAGTTCTTAAGGGAGAAAGAAAAGTGTATCAATTATGCCGCCGACACCGAGGAACTACAGTTACAATTACAAGACACAATTGACATTCCGAAATATGTTTTCATTGCTTATCTATTCAATCCTTTCACAATTCTAAATTGTGTAGGACTAACTTCTACAATCTTCAGCAATTTATTTCTAGCTTTGTGCTTCTATTTCTTGGCGAAACGATATCTTTTGCCATGTGTGCTGTTCCTCGCCTTGGAGTCCTTACGAAATCTTTATCCCGTTGTTTTGATTGCGCCAATTGTGCTTATCTTAGGAGACGGGCATAGGCGAAAATCCATTAGGGTCGTTGTTGTCTTCATATTGGCGTGTATTGGTCTAAGTTTAATCAACTACTCTATAATGGGAAGTTGGACGTTTCTGAATGGCACTTTGGGATTCGTGTACGTACACATTATGTTAATGATGAAAAAAAATATAATCATAATTAATTTGATTTGCAGCTTCTTTTGCCGTGAACTTCAGCCAAATATTGGTCTATTTTGGTACTTTTTCATGGAAATGTTTGATCACTTCCGCACCATGTTTTTAATAACATTTCAAATGAATGCCACAATTTTGTATTTAGTACCTTTAACATTTAAATTACGAAAGGATCCATTGATGCTTGCAACAGTGCTGATTTCATTGACGTCAATATTCCGATCTTACCCTTGTCTAGGAGATATTACATTCTACCTAGCTCTACTCCCGATCTGGAAGCGGTGTTGGAAGTGTGAGTTTAATTGCTTTGTTAAATTAAAGAGCTGGTTAATGTCTAGTATAATTTTTTTTTTTACAGTCATGGCACACAACTTTGTTGTGTTCTGCTTCTTCTTGATCACAGTACTAATTATGCCAGCGTTATGGTATTTATGGATGTATGCGGGCTCAGCTAACGCGAATTTTTATTTTGGAGCAACATTAGCCTTTTCAACAGGACAGGTTAGTACAAAAAATTGTAGTCGTAGTATGCACCTGAAAGCGAAAATTGTGCAACGTGGGCTAAATATGCACGGCTATTCCTATTACTTTTAAAAATTAATAGACTAGGGCTAGACAAGGTCTTTTTTCATTCTACCTTGGTTAGAAACTTTTGCCGTTTTGAATTCGACTCTGCCGAATTTTGAACACTTAATTAACTCTATTGAGTTGGTACGATACCCTATAAAAAAAGTTATGGTTAAGTAAGAATGATCCTTGCAGGAGATGTAAAGACGAAAAAGAAAATGAGGACACCACCCACTTCTTCCGCTACTGTTCAGGTGATGGCCATCTTAGACATAAACTCCTTGGAAAACACTTCATCCAGAATATTAAAAAAAACTATGCGAATGCTCCGCGAGAGGTTATGCCACGGAAAATATTCGGTAGATATTTCTACGGCTAATACCTACGCAGCTCGCAGTTCAACTAACCACTAAACCACGGCGACCAAACAGCAATCTAAGTATTTAGTGAATATGCGTAAATACCTACGTGTGCATTTATGACTGTAATTAACTGAAAGCTGTATTTAAGTTGAAAACCAGCACTGAATCAGCGTATTGTGAAAACGATCTGACATTTTATATGTTGCTTCTTTGAAACACTAAAACGGGAACCCGCGTCAAAATCCTAATACCATCCACTGACATGATTCGGGATCACGTATTGCACCAACAATTTAATTCTATAAGAATCTGTGCAAACAAATGTACTTAGCCACTGAATAGGCATTGAAAATGTTTTTGTAAACTTTGCGCATAGACAAGTTGGCAAAAGGCCGAGTGGCCACAGTACATGGTTATCGATAGGCTTCTTCAGAGACGGGTGTAAGAGCGTGTTTCTTTTAAGTTTGGATTGTATTCCGCCAAAACTGGAGGCCCAGGATAGCGTAACATCGAAGGAGGTATAGCGTAATATAAGGCGTGATGTGTAGTCTTATCAGCACTTTAGCATAACAAACCAAAGATGCACCAAACAGTTGTGAGAAAACGGTTGTCTTTTCCATTATGAACGACCTAACAGCAATTCTAGATGCCGTTAAGTCTACATGGTTCCCTTTTTACTGCGGATGAGGATCATCTAAGGCATTTCACAACGGTGCTAAACCATACAGACTTCAGCGTTTCAAGTTCGCAAACTGCATAAAGTTTTGCTATAGCACCCTATCGAACTCAAACGCTTGACGAAACATTGCTGGACTGGCCATCACGAAGGTCGGCTCCTTTCTCAGCTTGACGGCGGCGCCGAACTGGATGTGGGCAGCAGAATCGATAAGGCTTTCGGCATCTGGAACAGTTACGGTTTAAGCACTAAAAGCAAACTAGGATCTCAGATTAGCTCCAACATTGGGTAAGGCTATCCTTTACAAGTGTAGTGCTAAGCAAACTATTGTACCATTGTCGTCACTTTGAAATGCAAAAATTTGTAAATAGAAGTTTACGCATTATACTTAGGATATACTTAGGACACCGCATCCTTAACCGACAGTTCTTTCAATAGATATTACAATACGACCAATAAAGTGGCAGTAGGTCTAACGTATTCTACTTCGGGGCGCAGAACAGTTAAACAGATATAAAGGCACTGATGATGAGCTGAAAAAAGCTAAAAAGCGTTGCAGAACCCCGATCAAACCTTTATAAACACCCATAAACGGAGAGAAAAAAGAATATAGAGCGTTCATTTTGAAACGTTACATTGTATACTCAGAAAGGTAAGTTATACCACATTGGTTACCACGTTGTTAAAAAGCAAACTTTGCAACTTCTCTGCTCGCTCGAAAGTAGGCTTTAACTCGAATTCCCGGAACATATGTATAACATGTGCCATCTTTTTTTTCCATTAAAACGGATTGTACATTTCAATTTTCGTCTATAAAAAATGCACCTTCCAAACATTTTCTTTTCCTAAAACTTTCAAGACATATTTTGTCATATTTGAAACTTCCTTAAGCCCAGAAACCATCTACAGTTTAGACTCGATTAGTGCAGGCATCATGAGCGAGCTCTAATTGGAGGAAATTACTATAGGCCCATCGGTAGCGGCAGTGATAAGGTGACACAGTCCCACCTCTACCTACAATCTACAATCTAGACTCGATTAACCGGAACTCCTTTAACCGAGAAAATTTAACTCTCTTTGAAACTATAGTATCGGTGATGAAAACAAAAAAGTGTGAAAAAATTACTTCAGGTGGCACTACAGTCTGGGGTGGACCTGGGCCTCAATCAACAACCGCCAGCTCGATCTTTAGTCATCTACATCTAGTTTATTTCGCATGCCTCTAAGTTGTTTAAGGTCCCCTTCCACTTACGTGCTCCACCTGAGTCGCGGTCTTCCTCTACCGCGTCATCCCTCAGGTGCGGATTCGAAGATTTTTTTTTTTTGTGAAAAAACGGTAATTTGCATTTCATACAACAAAATGATTTTTGTGGTTTATTGAAGCAATAAATCTTTTTATGTCCCGACCATCCAAGATAATGGAGTATTAGGTGTACTGTAGCTGAACAGACAGATGTTCCGAGCGTTTTAAGTAAAAGTATTGTCGGTGTTGAAGAAAGGGAAACTACTAGCATAACAGGTATACTGACAGGGGCGCTGGACTAGGTATTAATTCGCCTAACCACTGTAGAAGCTGCCAGGATATGGAAGAAATTGAAGCTATCAAACACTTCTTAGTTACTGTCCAAATTTCCAAAAGCGTCGCCTCCGTCACATGGGAAATTGACTTTTTGGAAAACAAGAGGACCTTTTGCAAATTTCAATTACTTGTGAATTTCAGGTTTACTTGTGAATAGATGATGATGTGCCATAGATGAACGAGTTAGAAACGGCACCATAATTTAAAATGGGAAAACAAAGGACCAAATGGCTCCCGTGTAAGCACTTTTAATCTGAACTTCCCCCTAAACCTAACCTATCGTCGGTGTTCGAGCCAAGTTAAGGTGAATTCAATAACGCAGTGTTGCAGCAACAAAAAAACAACGAGTTCGAAAACGCAACATGTTGGCAGTGCTACTCAAATCAAGGGCTTTTTTTTTTGCAACACCAACGCAACCAATCGTCAAAACCGAGTAATCTGTTATTTGGGTGCAGACAGATTGATCACCAATCAGTCCTAAAGCTCATCGCCGAACGAGATTAACTAAGCCTAAGTAGGTTACAGGTGCTCTTAACCAAACATGTTTCTTATATTCGAGTTGTGGTAAGATGTATAAATACTTAATGAATCGTAATTCTGTTTACGGGCATGATTTTCTGCCACGGCCACAGTTGTTCACTATTCGCTTGTCAGATACAACCCATCGCAATGACAGTGATATTTGCTTTAGATAGTCCAATATTTGAAAATAAATGTTTGGATCGTCAATAAAAAAGTCAACTTTCAGCTGAGGATCACAATACTAATTTTCTTTTTCGTATAGGATCGTGAGACCTCTCGGTCTAGACAGGGCTGTTATATGTTATATGTTTGGGAAGAATAAGAGGTACCTTCACACCTTCCCTACATCTAAGATACAATTTTAACTCATGATGTACATTTTCAATCTTATTTTTCGTCTCTTTATGCTCTTTTCAGATCTTCCTAGTCACCGATTTGCTGTTCGCCTACGTGAAACGTGAATTTTGCCTGAAGCATGGACAGAAAGTGTTTATCAATGGAAAAGAAGCAAAGATCATCCTAGAATAGCTATTTCAGAGCCCTTAGTCCATACACCATTCTAAATTATTTAAAAAAAATGAAATGTTATTCTTTAAGCACGCGTTGATAAACAACGGGTTTTTTTGTATAATTTGTATTAATTTTGTTTAAAATAAAATGTAAAGGCACCTTCGTCGGGCTTAAACAAATTATAAACAAATAAAAGACACTTGGTTTGATTTGAAGATTTTTGATATATGTATTTCTTTGGATTTATTATCGCTTTGAATAGTCACTAAATTAATGCTTGTTTCATTTTAAAAGTTTTAGTATAACAGTTCTTCCTTTACTCATATTTATATCAATCAACTTAACCAGTAATGAAAATTTAACAATGTTATATGCTAAAGATGTTGCTTAGTGGTACTTTATAAATCGATTACATATTATTTTTTTATTGTAAACATGAACATGCTCTCCGTTGAGAAAATACTAATATTAGCGTTTGTTTTCTTTAATTATGATTATTTTGTTACAAAAACTCAACTACAGTATAATTTTGTTTTCAAACGTTCTTAAGACTAAAATACATATTGAGAATTTAGGAAAGAAAAAATGCCACATGATAGCTTGCAATTCAATTGCCGTTCTACTACCGTTCGTTCGTAATATAATTTTCGTTAATAAGAGATTAATATAACAGTTACAAGCTTAAGATCGGGTAATTTCCCAGGAGTATGATTAATTGACAGAAATTCCCAACCGAAAGAGTGATATTTTATTTAAGGTAAAAACAAGGGAGCGAATTACTGGGTGGGGAATGGAAGTTGCAATGTGAAGTGATGAGGCAGCCACATCAAACAGGTCTTTGGGGAGACTTGTGTAACGGCGGTGGTGGCGGCGGTGGGGCTCGTTGCTTCCGCTGCAATATTGAAAGAATCTTAGGAATGGCTCCTTTGGACGTCTTTGGTTGAGAATTTGCGGGTGGAGCCCACTGCACGGGATGCAATTTATTGTGGTTAAGTTGAGGTTGATAGGGTTTCTGCATCAACTGCTGATGGAAAACCGCACCACCAGCTGCCTGCAGAGTATGAGCTTTGGACATCGGATAATGTGGAAGATCGTTGTTAGCGTACGCTTGCTGTGGAATGGTATTAGAAGCTTGAGCACGTGCACAAGCATTTGCTTGTTGATATATTGCCTCAGACTTGAGGCGGTTTTCTTCGTAAGGATAATCATAAAGATTTTTTTTTGGGCGAGGTTTACGAATTGCCTTTTCAGGATAATGGTTGGCATTCATCGTTATTTGTGGTGCATCATTTCGGGCGTTTGTTGGAATTGACGTTGGCCGACCTCCACGACTGCCTTGATTTGAAGGTCGACTATTGGAAACAGATCCTTTCGGTGGAGCCGTTGGCATATTTCCAAATTCATTCTCGCCCTCGGAACAAAACGATTTCGGTGGTGATGGTGAACGGGAAGGTTTGCGCTCTTCTAAGCGTGCACGAAATCCTTGTATCGATTCGTTCAAGGCCCACAGCTGGGTGAGTAATGACAAGTCCATCTGTCGCAGATTGTGCATTTCCTGTCGCAGTGTTGCTAATTGTGTGTCCATATTACTTTCGTTCGATGTCGTGCCTGTCGATGATACTGTTGGAGATTTGCTTGCCTCTCCGCTGCTCACGGAATCAGCTGTCGATGATAAGCTGCCATGTCTGTTCGGTCCGTCCGACGCGTCTCGTTGTGGTAAGTTACGTGCGCTGGAAGATGTGCTCGGGGTATCCGCATTTACCGAATTACCATCGGGCAGCACAGCTGCTGCAAGGCTTTTCGGTAGGGGTGGCAAGTCGGAATACGACATCTCGGTGGCGACTTCTTATATTAATTCTTTTTCTCAAATATTATAATGTAAAATTTTGTAGAGATATTGTCCTTAAGTTTTTTTTTATGTTAATAGTACTCACTAAAGTAGCGCAAGTAGTAATTGAATCGAGTATAATTGCAATAGATTTTACATATGAACATCTAGTGGATGTTAAACTTCCAAGCCTGCCGGCACATTGGACACTGCTTATTTAGGGGTTGCAAATTGAGCCACTTGACAATACAATGCATGTGGAAACAATGGGAACAAACACCCCAAACCAATGGACAATCATCGCCGGGCAGTGAACACTCTGGGCACGTACTCTCGAAAGACATTCGACAAATACCGCAATTTTCATCATTAGCAATCCATCGCCAAGATGCAACACCCATCCATGATTTTATTTTAACTTTCATTTTAACTATTTGAGCAAATCCATTGAATTTAAAAAAGAAAACTATACTTTTACTATTGTCCTTTTAGATTACTTGTTATGAAGATGGGAGAAAATAGGTCGAGCGAATTTTGCGTGCTCTTCTCTTAAACCAGTTTGACAGTTTGTAATATTCTTAGTTTGACAGATGTTGTTGTTGTTGGAACGAGTAGAAAAAACAACGCCTTGGTTGCTCTGCTGAAAGTGCAGAGGGCTCAAATTCATCGCAAGTTAATTTTGCAATGTTTCTGTTGAAAGGTCATTAGTCCATTATTTCATCCATAGATAAATTTATTCAAAATCGTTGACTTTGTCATATAATGCTTATTCAATTTTGTCTGGCTCAACCCGAAAAACCCTGGCGTGTTTTATTTTTCGCACAAATCCAAATCAAGCTTTATTTGCCGACTCCTAATTAAGAAGCTTTTTTCGGAGGAGACTCACCTAGCAAGGCAATGATTAAAATTTCGACTTTTTTTTTTAAATATAATCAATGCTTTAATGAAAGAAATAATTTAGCATTATGCACATTGCTTCCGGATGCTTTTGCTTCGGAAATTATTTTTTGTTGGGATTTTGCAATAACTGCGCCAAGAGCAAATTGTTCTTTCCAAGGTCTGTCTGAACAATCATCGCCCGCTGGTCATATGCGTCCGATTGATTTCCCTTCTGGTCATTTTTACCATTTTTTGCTTTTAAGTCCATCTTCACTGGCTCCTTTGATGATAATTTCATTTCAGCGGGATTACCGATTGCAACATCAGGCATAATAGGATTCTCCATTTTACTATAGGGCAACACGAATAAAGAAAGTAGTAACCACATTTAGAAGAAATAAAATATTATAAGAAATTACCTCAACTGCACAAGGAATTTAAACGCTGTGAAAACGAGGGATGTGGACACTGAAAGAAATCAGTTATGATTGAAAGATGTGTTTATATGCTGCTTTAGAGGTTGTGATCAAGCATGTAACTGCACTGCTAAAGAAAACAGTACAAAGTACTAAAGTTTAGTATGTACTAATGCAATGAAAACTGTAAACAAATTCGGCTGAAGTGACATCATTGCCACATTGGAACTTAAATAGTAATAACAAAACAGACATTCGCGATACACCAACGTGCCCTTGAAATTTAAATTAGTCGAATATGTGTTTTTGGGATTTTTAAACTGAGTGCGCTCAAGGGCTTTCTGTCAGAACAAGCAGGTTTGTTTTGATATGTATGTATGTAAGTCGTCTTACTATGTTGAACACACCCAGAAGAGAAATAATCAATTGGGGGTGTTCCATTTCTCAGATATCTGAAATTTCAGATGAACGGAGCATAATGATTGGACGAGAGCCTGTCACGTGACAGAAAAACAAGACAACTTTTTTGAGGTCGGCGACTGGATTGTTAGTCTAAAAATTTTTGTCTTACTTCTCTGTCAGTTGAAAAGTGTCATAAAACAGCTGATATTTCAAATTTCAAATTTATTCAATTGCTGTATTTCGCAAATTTGCCAATAAATATGCATATTTTAGTTACAGAAAACATCTTAAGAGTCCCTAATGAGTAATTATTATGTACACAGTTACATTTCATACGCAAATTCGATGGGAACGCAGAAAGTAAAAACGCAATTTATGCATAAATGCCAATCAGTTGTTGTCTGAAATTTCAGATACCTGAAAAATGAAACACACCCATTTACATAAAGTGTTCTAAAATGACCTGTACAATAGAACTCGAAGCTCAAGAAATATTTTAAGTCAGGATCATGACGCAAATAGGTATTCCGACACTAAGAACAACGTTTGGGAATTTTCTGCAGAGTTGTGTAATTTGGAAGCAACATGAAACACTTATATGACTCTGTAATGTATGTAGTTCTAGATGGTGCGTGTAAATTCTATTGTTTTCGTAGATAATCGCGTTCATTGAAGAAATAAGTTTGTTTCACAAATGAAGCCAAAACATGAGATATGCTGCTGACAAAGTAGCATTTATCTATCAACTAGAAACGTCAACGTCATATAGTAAAAGATTTCACCTCAGACTAAACTTTAACTACATAAATGAAAGATTACATGCTACACGTCCTCCATGATGCCCGTATAGTCTGTGCAATAAGGAAAATCATCATGCTTGAAAGGGAAGTGGTATAAACGGAAGCAACTATGGGATAGCTGTTACGGGATCATGACGTTAGCTAGAACGACAAAAATCTAGAAAGAAAAAAATCTCGAAAATCAATTTTATAAATCTCGAAAGCAAAAATCTCGAATGGACAAAATCTAGAAAGTACAAAAATCTCGAAAGACCTTCTCTAGAAAAAAAATCTCGAGAGAAATTTTCCTTTCGAGATTTTTAATCTCTGTAAAAATAATTAAAACGCACCGGAATCCATGCAAAACCTAAATATAAAAAAACTTTGCATACGCCCAACTTCGCACCTACCCCAAATCCTACAGTGACCCCAGGCAGGGGGGTTTCAGTGGGGCAGCATGCCCCCCCATACATATTCAAAGGTTTGTTGTATTTACAAACGCTGTAAATTTTGGCATTCGTGATTTTTTTTTTTCTAGATTTTTGCTGTTCTAGATTTTTTTTTCGAGATTACGCTTTCGAGATTTTTTTTCTTCTAGATTTTTTTTTTTTTCGAGATTTTGTTTTTCTAGATTTTTGTTTTCTATATTATATTTTTCTAGATATCGTGGTAAATCCAGCTGTTACAATTGTGTATGAAGTATATTTCTAATTGTTACGATCCGAAAAAGGATCGGGGTAGTCTGGTTTTGATCGTCGTGTAGAGCGGACGTGCTCGCATCCCTACAACAGCAGCAGCAACCAAATTATTAAAAACCCTATGTAAATCTCTTTATCTTTTTTTTCTCAATAAACATTATTAATCAATAAACACCATTGGATTAACAGTCAGAAGTGGAATAGACCCAAATAAAGGCGCCGCCAAGGGACAAAAGTGTTTGTTTTGTCTGCGAAATTGGACAGCTGCATTATTAAAGGAAGTTGTGTTTGTGTGTGTTCGTAGAAATAAGGGTGGAATCTGCTTCGTCTATCGATCTTGTGTGAGGGTTTTTGTTCGGTTGTGACTACGTCGTCGTCGCCATCACTGTCGCGTTTGTCGTGTTGTGTCGCGGTATAGACTGGCTGGTGGTTGAAACAGAGAAAGGCAAAAGTACCTGATCGTGATCGTTAACGGAAAGGATATTCCTTATCTGCGGTGGCCTCTCGATAAATCTGTTTTGTTTGTCTGTGGATTGATAACATTGACAGATGAGTGGCGCCGAAGAGGACTATGAAGTGCAAGCGCATGACTTGAGGGTGGTGGTATTAAAAAAGATTTTAATGAAGAACGGACTGCCAACATCGGGGAAAAAGAATAAGCTAGTGAATCGAGTGGTGAAAAACGTTGACGTCGAGGAGTTTAAGTCGTTCGTGCGGGACCTTGAAATGAAGGATAGCGAAGACGACCAGGACGATACCATTGTGGAAAAAGAGAAAGCGTCTTGTTCATCGCGAGCAGGAATGACTGACGACGGAAAGTGCGATACCGGGAGTGTTTTGAAGAAAGAAATTGAGTTACTCCGACGCGAAAAAGAGTTACTCGAACGCGAAAATAACATTATTCGAAAGGGGAATGAGCCGGCTTCCTCAAGTAACTCTGGTGCTTCGATACGCATGTCCGTGAGTGAAGTGGTAAACGCGATGCCGGGTTTTAACCCAACTGATAAATCGGGGCTTACGGCAGAGCAATGGGTGTGTTACATCGAGCGGTTGAAGACTGTATTCGGTTGGACTGACGAACTAATAATTTGTGCGGCTTTGGTGAAGTTCAATGGCGCGGCCAAGTACTGGATAGAATCAGAACAACAGCTGTTGTCAAGTTGGGGAGTCTTTCGACAAGCACTTGTTGAAGCTTTTCCGTGTGGAATAAATGAAGCCGATATCCATCAACAGTTGGTTGCTCGTCACAGGGGAAGAAGTGAAAATATAGAGGACTATTTCTTCCAGGTAAGAAATCTGTGTAAGAGGGGCAACTTAAGTGAATCTGCCACAATCACTTATTTATTAACCGGATTGGGTGATCAACGGCTGATTGACAAGCTGAGCGGACAAAAGTTCACTAACTGCTCAGAGCTGCTTGAACGCATTAAGTGGGTTGAAGGTTTGCAGGACCAGGAGAGGCTTAGGCGACCGAAAGTGTTTGGTGCCACTAACCAGACGCCACCAGTCAGCAATTCGAATCAACCAAAGCAACCCGAAAATGTAACTTCATCTACCAACATCGATGTTCAGCGTGTGGTATGCTTCAAATGCAGACAAAGGGGGCATCGCGCAAGAGATTGCCCGACGCGTCAGCAGGTTAATTTTCTTCAGGTTGCGTCAGTGAAGGATGACTTCCATCGCGTCATCAAAATAAATGGGATTAATTTTCGAGCGTTAATTGATACGGGCAGCGAATGTTTCACATTGAGAGAGTTTGAGGCGATTCAACAAAATTTTGCGTACGAGGACTATGCTGTAGATCTTGCGGGATTTGGAGGCGGTAGTTGCAGAACCATCGGACGGATGCAGGTAGCGGTAGAAATTAGTGGAATTGCAGTTACGGCAACGTTGCTAATTGTGCCAGATACTGCTCAGAGTGTGAGTGTCATTGCGGGACGTGCCCTATTAGATCATCCAATGATAAGTTTGGTATTTTGAAACGGCGAGTTGAAGATCAACAAGGCACTACCTGTACAGGTCAGCACCGTGTCTGAAGACAGAGAGCATCTGGAAATACCTGACGGCTGCATTGAGGACTGTTTAGATCTCCAATCTCAGCAGAAATTACGTGAGTTAATTGAAAGGTATCACTGTTGTTTTGCTGTAGATATCTCGCAACTTGGTCAGGCGAAGGACGATGCCATATCCATCAAAATAAAAGTAGATCTTCCCATTGGTAAACGGAACTACAGAATTCCTTTTGCTCAGTGGCAGGAAGTCGATCGCGCAGTTTTGGAATTACTAGACAACAACATCATCCAGGAGTCACAGTCGGAATTTACTTCACCCATCGTCATGGTACCGAAGAAGGACGGCAGCACCAGGATGTGCATCGATTACCGGACTCTAAATTCTTTTACTGTCAAGGAGAAGTACCCAATGCCAATTGTGGAAGAGCAGCTCAGTAGATTAAGTGGATACAAATACTTTACCATTTTGGACATGAATTCAGGTTACTACCAGATGCCAGTATCGGAAGAGTCGAGACACCTGACGGCATTTCAGGTTCACAATAAACAACTGGAATTTCGTCGAATGCCTTTTGGTTTGGTCAATGCGCCTTCTGTTTTCCAGCGGATGATGGATCATCTTATAAGTCACCTTGAAACGGATGAGGTGATGGTATTTTTTGACGATGTTATTGTGCCAAGCAAAACTGTGGAGGAAGGATTGATCAAACTGGAGCGGTTCCTGAAGGTGTTGAGCGATAGCGGACTAACTCTGAAATTATCAAAGTGTCAGTTTTTGAAGAAGGAGGTGGAGTACCTGGGTCATCAAATTTCCGAAGGAGGTGTTAAGCCGGGAGTGTCCAAAATAGAGGCAATTGTAAACTTTGCGCAACCAACGACTCCAACACAGGTTCGTCAGTTCTTGGGTCTCTCGGGATATTTCCGTAAGTTCGTCCAAAACTATGCGGAAATTTCGAGACCATTAAACCAACTCGTTAAGAAAGATGCGGATTTTGTTTGGGGTGAGTCACAACAACTCTCTTTTGACACTCTCAAGCAGAAATTGGTTACTGAACCAGTGCTGGCGATTTATAACCCCGAAAGCGACCATGAAGTTCATTGTGATGCGAGTGCTCTTGGCTTGGCTGGAATTTTAATGCAGCGCGAGGATGACGGACAACTACGGGCGGTCAGCTACTTCAGCAGGTGTACTACTGATTCCGAGGCTAAGTTCCACAGCTATGAGCTCGAAACTTTGGCAGTTGTGGAGAGTCTGTCTCGCTTCCGGATATACGTGTTGGGGAAATCAGTCACTGTGGTTACTGATTGTCAAGCTGTGGTTACATTGAAGAGTAAGACTGAGGTATTACAGCGAGTTGCGCGATGGCTTTTGCGACTCCAGGAGTTTGATGTTCAGTTCGTACATAGACCAGGAACTGCTATGTCTCATGTGGACGGTATGAGTCGGAATCCTGTAGGTGTGCCGTGCGAAGTTGCAGATGATCATGAAAGCAGTGTCTACGCTCTATGTATCAATAGTGACGACTGGTTGACATCTTTACAACGTCAGGACAATCATGCTGAGGAGATAAAAAGAGCGTTAAGGAAATCATCACCGACTACAACAGATGAACGACAGTTGCACCATGACTACGTCGTAAAGGATGGCAGGTTGTACCGACAGGTTGATGGCGAGCTTAAATGGTATGTACCGAGTGCTCTGAAGTATAGACTTACGAGATCAGCGCACGATGAAGTGGGACACGATGCGCACGATGAAGTGGGTGTCAATAAGACTCTGGAAGTTTTAAACAAACATTTTTGGTTCGGCCGTATGCGCGACTTCGTTAAAAAGTACATTGCTTCTTGCGTGGAATGTTCGTATTCGAAGGGGAAATCTGGACAGACTGAAGGACAGTTGTATCCCATACCGAAAATTCCCGTACCATACCATACTGTGCATTTGGACCACATGGGACCGTTTCAGCGGAGCTCAGCAGGGAACGTTCATTTGTTGGTATGCATCGACGCATTCACGAAACACGTAACAATGAGGGCAGTACGGTCAACGGAGACAGCACCGGTGATTAAGTTTTTGGAAGAAGTTAGCGGCTATTTTGGTCTTCCAGCAAGGATCATAACAGATCGCGGAACCGCTTTCACATCTCGACGTTTCGAGGCATTTTGTAAAGATAATATGATCGAGCACATTAAAAATGCCACAGGATCACCCAGGGCTAATGGTCAGGTGGAGCGGTATAACCGAACTATACTGTCAGCCGTTCGCTGTATGACGGAGTCTATCGAAGGGAAGGATTGGGATAAGGCGCTTCGTGTCATTCAATGGACCCTCAACGACACCAGAAACAGCAGTACAAAGTTCAGTCCGCATGAGCTTCTGATGGGTTATTCTCCAAAAACCGTCATGAAGAACAAGCTATTGCATGCCCTGCACAATTGGGAGGACTACGAAGAAGATTTATCGATCCAAGCGTTGAGAGACATCGCCAAAAATAACATCGACATGTCACAGAGAAGGCAGAAAGAACGTTTTGATGCTCGTCGTAAGAAACCCAGGATGTATAAGAGCGGTGATATGGTTCTCATCGAAAACGATTTCCAAGCTACGGGATCATCAAAGAAGCTTTTACCCCGGTGGAAGGGTCCATATCTGGTCACACAAGTGTTGGGAAATGACCGGTATCTTCTCGAGGATGTTCCTGGTGCTATGAGGACGCAGCGGAAGTTTAAGTCAGTTTGGGCTTCTGACCGGATGAAACCATGGCTAAGCATGCCCGAAGACGAAGCAGATAAACTGTTAGTGTCGAGGACGTCACCACATCAGGATCGCCGAATGTTACGATCCGAAAAAGGATCGGGGTAGTCTGGTTTTGATCGTCGTGTAGAGCGGACGTGCTCGCATCCCTACAACAGCAGCAGCAACCAAATTATTAGAAACCCTATGTAAATCTCTTTATCTTTTTTTTCTCAATAAACATTATTAATCAATAAACACCATTGGATTAACATAATGTTTAAATTTCCGTCCATGTATCAGTGGTGGCGATAAGGCGATAGTTCCATCGACTCCAACATTGCTTGTCGTTTCGAACTGCCACAACTTTAAGCCTATTGGTGTCATTTCTGCGATGTCCCAGACTATGTAATCAGAAAATCATAAAATGTGTAAAAGGAGCTTTTTACTGTCAAGGCACAAAGCCAATTTAAGGCTACAATTGAAAGCCTGTGTAATATAGCTCCTGCTTAGGTTGGTGAGAAGCATAGCATTACTAACGTAACAACTCTAGCTAGCAGCAGTCCCCGGCTATACCTTGGCCTGCAATGTTTGTCATAATGCATGCAAGTGCATTATTCACAAAAAAAGGGGTTTTGCTGACGTACCACGTGTCTTTAAAGCAGAGATCTTGAGTAATTTCATGTCCACTTACCATAAATATGCACTGCAGTTCACAAATTTGGGTTACTTCAAGGATGGAAGACTGCTGGGACACTGCTTTATTCCCTCTGAATCACTAACTAAAAATTTAGCAAAATAAATAAATAAATAAGTATGCAGTGTGTTCCAGGCAGAAGTTCTAGCCAAAGCTGCATAAGCGGTATCCGACAGGAACATCGCCATCTACATCGATATAAGGCCGTACTCTAAGCGCAAGAATCGAACGTCATTCGAACCAGACTAGTCGTAAACTGTCGCAGAATGCTTAATGCACTATGCTCGCAGAACCGTGAATGACTATGCTGTGTGCCTGAGCATTGCGATATAGATGTCAATGAACTTGCGGAGCAACTAGCAAGAAAAGGGGTAATCATCAAACCACCGTCCTGCGCGGTTAAGGCCAACCTTTTAGGCAACATAAACAGACAAGCTGGCCACAGATGGTTAAATATAAGAGAACATAGTGTATCTAAAGCCTTGCGGTTGGATAAGAAAAAGACGAGGGAAATTCTGAAGGTAGAAAGATCAAACCTAAGAAGATTTGTAGGAATTCTATCCGGGCATTTCCTTCTGACAAAGCACGCTAGAAGACAAGGGCTTACAGAATCGGATTAGAAAATTTTAAAAATTTGCAGAGTAATAAAATTACGTTTCTTTCCTTACAGCAGACTGTTATTGTCTTGGTAATGTAATAGGGTACTCTCATGTTTCCTAGCACTTCTACGATATATCTCCAGTTCGCAGAATTGAACGCATTTTAAACATCGAGCGTTGTTACTGAGCAGTATTACTTACTGCCTCCTTTCCACCTTCTGCGTTCTACATATCTTTGTGATATATGGACACAACTTAAGGTATCGATAGTTGAGTCAGCTTTTTGGCTGTCTTCAGCGAATAATTCGCTCCAAAAGTTTCCCTGCCGTATCCAACAAGCAGAGGGTCCGGAACTAAGACAGGTCTCTTTTTGAAATCCCCAATGCCTCTCTTCTTGTTACCAGTGCAATCGCTTTAGAGTTTACAAGCGAATCATCTAATTCACTTTGCTGTTGTCCTGAGCATAATTTCATCACGATGTTCGATAGCATTTCTGACTCGATAGGAGTTGAGAAAGTTCTCAGCATTTTAAGTACAACCTGGTTCTAGCAGCAGTTTTCGTCGACTGCATTATAAATTAATAATTCCGAGACACACCCACTCTTGATATTTTGGATTGCCAAGTCCTTTTGTGCTATTTTGTACTGGTGCTAAAACTCCTGTCGGGCATTGGTACAGTCTCCTCGCGTGATGACATTCTTACCTGTGAGATTTTATTAGAGAAATATATAACTAAATATACAAGACAATTCTGGCAGATTCTTTAATTTCACAATCGATTTCTGTCCGTCTCGCGAAGTTGTATAAGCGAACTACGTTCCGATACATTCAAAAAAAAAAAAAAACTCATCTGAAAATAAACCACAGTGCACAAACGTACCCTATAACCACAAGTCATATGTCAAAGTAGCTTTGATGCCTCTCAAACTGTACAATTCACCTGTTTCTATATATTCACCAAACAGGTGGAAGAACAGGCTAAGCTTTTTCTTGTATTTTTAGGTGAGTATTGTTTTGACATTTATTAAAACTGAGCACTCAGTGTTTTGGATTTGTTAGTTCATTTTCAAAGAAAAGCGGAAGAGAACCAGAAGTCTGTTTGCCTTGCGAGTGCCTTTAATATTCCTATTTTTGTAGGCAGTATGTAATTTATAAGGAATCTACTATTAATGACGAACACATTTTTTTCATTCTTCGGTAAGAAAACTATTAATATTTTCAAGAGAAAATATTCTTATTGTCTGCCCTTTTCAGGTACAGCAGATATTTCATGCATCAGTGGACTCTTCGCGGAGCTATTTTATTTATAACATGAGGTAAGTGATAAAATTTGGTTCTCGCTACCCTTCCACAGGGCACACTTTCATTTATTTATGTAATCCACCGGCACGGGGCTTTTCTAAATCAGTGCAAATCTCAATTCTGGTTTCTCCATAAACGGACAAGTGTTTGTGGGCATCAGATGAATCATCTGTTGAAACGTTTTCTCTTATCCACAGAGACTGGGAGTTTTGCGAAGTACAGTGATATCATTGGTGTGAAAATGTTTAATCTCACATTAATATTTTATGAGGGATTTCCGTAAATGAAAGAAGAAATGCAGATCATATGATGTATGGCAAAACGTTCTTTGTTTGATGTCGTGATCAAAGCTAGCACTTCGAATTGTTTATAAATTTATAAAGGTCGATGTTTATTATGTGAGACAGTGTCTATGTCTATGACTCGCTTTTCAAGTTAAAGGCAATGAGATCCCACAATGCAATCTACTGTTTAATTAAGAGCATCTTGGTTTTTTTCATTATTCGTTGAATACGTTGTTAGAGTCTGAATCATAAAATCTAAAGAAAGATCTAACAATTAGAGTTATTTGAATCGTTTGCAATCAGTAAGATTAAAACAAAGTCGGTGCGAACATTTGTTAAGAAATGTGCGTTTAAATTCGTTAGCGTGAAGCGTACATCAGTGTCATTAAATTTAAAATTATAACCAATTTATATTCACGTACGGTGGCTGTTCCTGTGTGATAAGCTCACGATAGTTATGGAAATTATTTAACTGCGTAAGACTAGCCGTGGGGTACCCAATTATTGTTTGCTAGCATCGTTAATCGCTTATGCGGGAACAAAAAACAAAACAAATTAATTCACTTTAGTACCTACTTCTTCTTTATACTAACAAACTAGTTACTAGTTTATGTCTGACTCAAAATTATTTACTTTGTAATTTTTAAATCTTGATTTTTCTTTATGGTTATCATCGGTTTATACTTGTTATTGCAAACGTTAATTTTAAGATGATGATACAGGTGAATGTGCTTTTTATGTTGACCGATTACTATAGCTTCGACTTGACCTAAGTCAATAATTGGGCATGCAGTTGTTGTTGACCGGCGAAAGCTGGACGTGATAACTTTGACGATAACATACTTAGTTGGTGATGTTTTGGAATTTGCCAGCCGAGCAATGCCTTTCACTTATTGATTTCAAAACAATTCACAAAAAATTTAAGTTGAATTTTTGGGCGTAAATAATAGTCCCTGTAAAGCAAAGTGTTCTCCGCAATATTTTCCTTTTAAAAAGGATTAGGTGCTCTTTGCCTGTGTCTGTCATAGATTATAATTTGGAGCTATTAGCACTCACCTCACGATCGTTTTGTGTGTATCCAGCTTACAATTCGTATTTTCGTTTTTGTTAAGCAGTCGACATTGGCTCTATGCAACATTTGTATGTAGATGTCAATAAACAATGCTTTGCTTTCTTACAGTTGTAAGTTTGTATTGCTCTGGAGGTTTGCACACTGAGCTCTCGTACATTCCATCTGATTCTCTGTTGTTTTACAGATTTTTATAATACTTCTCAGATCTAAGTAGGTGCATATAAAAATTCAACGACCGTATAAAGTGAACCTCTCTGTTCTTCGACCTCTCTGCCTTTGCTCCAACGCTACCTATTTGAAATCTTTTTACGTCGTTAAATGTCGATGAAGGGAGCGGAAACGCATAGTCACTAAACATACGATGAGCGTTGAGCTCATGCTGCCCACTAATCGCACATACTTCAGGTATCTTCTTAGAAAGTAGGAATAAAGTAATCAATCACACGAACATACGATGAGAGAAGCGTGTTCTGAGAACTGAGTTATCTTCTCAGGGATTAAGGTACTAAGTAAAGAGCGCCCACATAATACCGGTTAAAGATCCAACTCACGTTATGTGCCGGCGTTACTTTTCTACGGCGAAGGGGAAATTATGAGTTCTGATTACAACCAGATAGAAGGACTGATTTAACTATTGACGTCCCCAGCAATCATATGTATGTATAAAGGACAACGATTTAATTATCTTAATATCTTCACATGCAATGTTCGTAAATGCGTTAGGACGGTCTGGGTGACGGCAAAACAAAAACATGCGACATTTACCCAATCACGAGTAGAGAAATATACTATTTCTATGCAGTTTTGCTGTGAGAGGTAGACTAAGTAAAACAAATTGGACTTTTGCCACGTAAGTGAGACAGTGATGAAGATCTGTATCAAAGCTCAGTTCAATAACATCAGTTTCATTCGTTCTCACTGTGTAGAAAAATGGAGCCACTCAAGATTATTGTTAAGAACTCCTCGCGAATACTTATTAAGATATGGCTTTAAAATCGTCCATCTCAACATCCACCAAACAACTTGGAAATCAGCCGATCAAATTACGACCAACAAAACTGATCCTATTGCGATCAATGCAAGACATTTCTCCAGTGAACCTTTCGGAGTGCAAACATCAAATCAGACTTGTCGTGTATCAGCATCATGTTGCGGACACACATTTACTAGCTACTCACTTGTTTGTTATCTACTCACTTGCTTTGATCATTTTTGGCGGCATTGATCTAGTTGGATCGCGACCGCCACAAATAATGTTAAACTGAATTAAATGAAGAGATTTGCAAATGCATATATAAAAGGACTATTATCAAGTTACAGCAAAAATGAATACTAATATCCAGTCGCGTCGCTACCAAACCACCACTGTGAATAAGTTCAATTTTGAAACGGTGCAATCACAATCGAATGTAAGAGCCTTTGTCGATCAAGTTTTCCCAAAGACCTTGAGAAGTCCCCCAGCAATAAGAACACGTCAAGCTTTTAAAGCGGCTCTACTCAGAAGGACGAGAGCGGCACGTGAGCCCTACGAGGTGGGAAACCCAAGTCAGCCAATCCTGAACCTGGAAACACGACAACGGAAGCCAAAGTCTCGGCCAGAACGTAACGACGAACAGCTACAACATTTAGGTGTAGTATTTCACACTACATGCGCCACCCAAATTACCATCCCTTATCTCTATACCATTGTATTCATACCACAGCTGTGCGCAGGCGTCGCGACCTTGATCACCAATGCACAAACCCAAAACCACAAACGTTTATCCGATTACACACATACCGTATCTGCATGTATCCAGATGGACCTGATTAACAGTATCCTGGATTGCTGCTATGAAATATGAGAAAACAGATAAGCGTTGCTTGGGTTCAAGTGCAATAAAACGGATAAGGGTAGCGTTGGATTAGGCGCATTAGGTACAATGCTGAGATGCACTGCATTGGTAAATGTTTACATGAGAGGTATAGAGAGTGGGGATGAGCATAGTTAAAATAATTCATATAAAAGGGAGTGGATCGGAAGGTTCGGGCAGGGCATAACATAACACGAAGTACTAAAGGTCGCAGCCAAGCAAAGACAGCGGGCCTAATTATAATAGAGCATTTTTAACACAACTACTAGAAAGTCGCAGCATTGCTAAGGACAGCGGGCCTACTAGTGTTGTAATAATAA
This sequence comes from Matsumyia berberina, assembly GCA_917880715.2. Lineage (NCBI taxonomy): Eukaryota > Metazoa > Arthropoda > Insecta > Diptera > Syrphidae > Matsumyia > Matsumyia berberina. The sequence continues at coordinate 97,399,467 of OU862870.1, forward strand.
ATATATATTTTCTAAAGAAGTACTCTTGTTTTACTCTCCGCCATGGTACTCTTCCCTCGAAACACGAGGAAGCACGGGCAATTCGGCGTTATAACATAGGCAACAAGGCTCTGCTATAAATTCTGCAAATGAAACCGGCACAGAGATCCAACGTATAATAAAATTTGTCAATTGGTGTTTTTTGTTGGCATTAGGAGCCAGTTGTCCACCAAGGCCCTATCGACAAGAATCAAAAAGATGCTATATAAGACCCTCATAATCCTCGTCCTGTTGTACGGTTCAGAAGCTTGGACTTTGTCAAAATCTAATGACAAATCGATTGATTTATGGTATATACATAGTATGTACATACATATGTACATATGTACGTACAACCTGCATTGATGGTTTATGGAGCAGATGATATAACCACGAACTATACGAACTCTACAGTGACATTGACCTAATCCAAAAGACTAAACGCATTGGCTAGAGAGGTTTGTTAGTTTAGGCCATGATTCCCCCTGAACTGTTGTGCGTTATATAAATAAGTAAGTTAAGGAATAAAAACAAACTCAACCGTAGAACTTACCAAGACTCAGATTCTCTTCCTTTATCAGAGTTCACTTGTGGTACACAAAGTTAATGGAATTCTCTTGTAGACAAATAAACAAAAAAGTCTCGTGTAATTCAAAAATACAACACAAATAATCTGTAAAAGAAAAAAATTCTTTGTAGACAATATTTTAGCGTTGCCCGTCATATCTGGAGTCGTTCGTAATCGGTTGTTCGAAGGGCGCAAAACAGTACACATACCTACACATAAGTTTATTTTTGATTTCAAAAATTGTACCAATCGCCTACTGTGGTGGATTCAGACGAATAAAAATCTTGAATCTTTAGCAACAGTCAAGTTGATGTCACTTTTGTTTCATTGTGAAAGAAAACGTAGATATTTATACAAGAAAATAACCTCTTCAGTTTATTAAATGTTTGGCGGTTTCTTAGAAGTGTTCCGCTTTTAGAAAACTTCTTAGAATTTTTTTTATAATTTGGTGACATTTCAAACTATTAACATTTAAAAAAAAAAAATGTGTGAATTAAGTATAAAATCAACTAGTTCACAATAAATCAACGTAGAACTTGTTCTATTGATATGGATGTATGTACATACATATGTGTAAATAATAAATACCATAAAGTGTGCACACGTGCGTTCTATAATAAGCCGAGAAAATAGATTAAATTTGGATTCAGCAACCATAACTTAAAAAAATTTACATATGTATACTCGACGTCACTGAGCAAAGTTGAAGTTGAAATTTGGTAACCGCATAATGCGACCGCAACGTCTTGTGAAACACATTAGGAAAATAATTGAATATTAATTTTTTAAATTATTTATTGTGAAATGCTTATACAAATTAAGATTGGTTTAAACTAACGCGACACAAAGTTCTTCAGTTAATGCAAAGTAGACGTCATATGACGTTAAAGATTAATAGCGCCGATGAATTAACTTGTTAGATACGTATGTTGGTGGTCGTCGTGGCTCAGTGGTTAGTGCGTTGGACTGCTGACAAAGCAGCGTGGGTTCAAGCCCCAGCCAGGAACACCGAACATTTTTTTGCGGCACCACCTCTCGTAGGGGAATGACAAGCCTCCGGGAGTATAATCTGTCATGAAAGAGCTTCTCAATTCGCCGTTCGCAGTCGGCAATAAATTGAAGGTCCCTTCCAGTCGTGCAAGCAATACAACACGCACAACATGAATGGTTGCGAGAAGGCCTTAGCTCATTCCGAGCTGTGGCGCCAGCTATTTATTTTTAGATACGTACATACATATGTTGAGTAGTCAAAAGAATTTTTCTTTGCAATGATAGATGTGAATCTCCAAAATACGAAACAGAACCCGAGTCAGGAACAATAAGGTATTTTTGTCGATTAGACTAGACAGGTGAAGGTGTCTGTCCATGCGAGGTACAGCCAGATGTAGGCCAAGGAAGGCCCGTTTTGATGGAACTGGGATCTATACCCTAGGTCCCACTCCAACTAATAAAACCACTTGGAGCTCTTAATAAGGTTGAGGATACTTTTGACTGCAGTATGCTATAATTCGGCCAAATTGTCGAAGTGTTGTTTGGGATAGGGCTGGACAAGTGCAGAAAAAATTGAGGATCGTTTCCTCCTCCTCCTCGTTCCTGCAGCTCCTGTAAAAGTCATTTGCAAAGAAGCTCATCCTTTTGGCATGTAGGCCAATGGGACAGTGACCAGTGAGAACACCGATAACGGTGCTAATGAGCGACCTTTTAAGCAAGATAGTCTTTTAGATCGAATAAGGCTTAGCAAAGGCCATATTACTTTCTTATGTGGTACCGCTCCTCCATCTTTGGTTTGTTTTGCTGGTCGATTCGTTTTCTAAGAATAATTTACATGTAGCGAGTGGAATGCCCAGATTCCTCCGTTCTGGTATGATCCTTAGAGTAGTCCCACGTTTGGCGAGTTCATCGGCCTTACAATTCCCTGGAATGTCCCTATGACCGGGTACCCAACATAGGTGAATGTTGAAATCTTCTGCCATCTCAGTGAGACACGAGCGATAATCGGAGGTAGCTTTTAATGTAACTGATTCCAGAGATTTTATAGCAGCCTGGCTATCGATATAAATTGTGAAGTCCTTGCAGGATTTTGAATATTTGAAAGCAGAATAAGGGTGCTGCAGAAGATCTTAAAACCATTTACAGAAACGAGACACTTCGTAAACCAAGAATATCTAATCGGTCTATTAAACGCAATATGGAATCCTTTTTACTAATTGATTTTTTTTGTCGGAGCGGGTTAACTCTACTGGAACACTCAAAGTCAACCACTAGTCCATCGCCGCGGATTTTTTTAAAGAGATCAGGATGCATTAGATCACTGTTCACTTATAGAGTGGCCATGGAGGTATGACTACATACGACTACTAACAGAGCTACGCTTGTAATAAAGTTTATATTTATAAGTTATCAAAGGTATGACCAATCTTTATGAATCACCCAAAGTATGACTGCTAGTGCCAGTGGTATTTATTTATTTATGTTGACTAACAGTATAATGTTAAATAGGCGAGTTAGGACAGGAGTTTTAGAACACTAGCTACATAGGCTTTCGGCAGCAGGAGCAAAGTATTTCGTTCAGAAGGTACTTTAAAGATACAAAGCGATTTTGAGGCTGTCGCGGTTACGGCCATTATTCTCGGGGCCTGCTGTGACTCAAATTACATGACGGTATATGAGAGTTCCCACACAAACTCGATTATTAGCCGAGGGTCGCTGCATGTAGGGTTTTTGTCATTGTCGCGGGTTTGTCTCAAGTAAAATTTTCTAAGGCAAGAAAAAACCGCTTTTTCTCGTCGCATGACGAATACATTTTAGCAAATTCTGCGACAAAACTGTCGCTTTGATATTTGCGATTTTCTTTGTCGTTGTCGCCGGAAAATAATCGCGGACGCGACAAAATCGCGTTGGATTGGGGGTACCTTTACACTCCGCTTGTTGAAACCGATGGTTTTCATGCAAACTTTTTAAATATAACCAAGGATTGGGCGGATACATTTTAATTTTGACTTATTTAGGATTTGGATTAATTTATTAAGGATGAGTGGGAGTTAGGTATTATGCGCTTAAATCTAGAATGACGTACTACATATAGGTACAAAATGGAAGTGTGAACAATTGGTAGAATTCTATTTTTTGCTTTATTGCTGACATAAGACCTACTCGCCCATCAAATTTTAAGTTTCTAGTCAAACTGGAATAAAGTTTTCAGAATTCTATGACGCTCACAGTGATGCAAGTATTTACGTCAACAACTCCGTGTCACTTTAATATAATTTCACATCGCATGTGCGATTTGTGGACCAGAATGACATTTTGAGTTATGTTACAAATGTATCGACTGCATTACGACAAGAGACGAGATTGCGTTGCGGCTGCAGTTGGTGATTCACGTAAACGGCGTTTTGACTCATTTTGCGTCATCAAGTATGCTACCTCACTCATACTGAACTGAAACAAGTAATGTCAGCCTCATCGTAGTAGAGAAGCATTCCGGCGTGACACCGTATATCTGAGACTTTGTACCATTTCATTATTCAAGTGGAACTTTGTATAACGACTTGCATTTTACCTGTTAGGTAAAACAACTTGACTGAGCACGATGAGAAGTCATTAAAGCTCGCTGCACCATTTAAAGTGATCAACTGCATCAAATGCCTTTGCATTTGTCAGTACCACTTTTGAGAGTGATGATGCAGAGCGGTGCTTTATTCGATTGTCTCAATTCTTAATTGGCCAGAATCATTTCTTTAAGAGTTAAAATATAATAAATAGCTTGCACGACAGCCCAATAGGACCAAGGCCTAGCTTTGCGTATCCATTCAGGGTGTACTTGTAAGATTTTTAGCACGAATGGAAGGGACCCACAGTTTATTGTCGTCATCGAATGGCGAATTGAGAATCATTCTCACTGATAAATCATACTCTCGGAGGTTTGTCATTTCTCCATAAGAGGTGGTGTCCCTAAAAATGTTCCTTGGACACTGCTGGGGCTCGAACCTTCACAGCTCGCGCAGCTAACCACTGAGCCACGACGACCACTGTTTAGAGGTCAACGCTTTACGGAAAGAACCAACCGATGATATGCGGTTAGCGAAAAGAATCCTTTTCCATCAGCACTACGTTCAATCTGCTTTTGGCGAAATTTAAGCGCAGATAGCCATCCCGGTTCGTGATGCCAGTCGAAAAATTCAGCGAACCCGCCGCAGTTGGTCAGCTCGTTCGCGGTGGTTAATTCATTGAAAGCTAATAGCACTAATCACTTAACTGAAGCTAGAAACAAATTGACCCTAACAACATTCTTGATGGGGGTAGAGTTTGATTTTTCGATCTAACACACTTTGTTCTACAGCAGACCGAGATATTGAGGCGATTTGAGAGGCATCTGTCTCTAAAGATTTATTATCTGAATTAAAATTGTTTGGACCCACGATTTACTGAGAAAAGCGTGGACCATGGCAGGGTCCTGTAGCGTTGTGTTTTTGCGTTTGCGTTTTCTTAAGGCGGACCTCAAACGAGCTTTATTAAAAAAGTATTTTTTAACTCACAGTCGAGTATTATTCGGTTTGTTAAAAGGAACGCGTGAACTAACTTTCTCAAGTGTCTCGAGGACTCAATAGACGTTTGCTTGGTTACAAATCATGCAGACATACATATGTACTACTTGTGCTGTTCGAGATTGAACGACGTGAAAGCAAGACGGGTTCGAAGGAAATTATTGCGCTACATTACATAATATGGGATGCTATGGGAAACACTCCCAGGACTAAGGCAGGCGAAGGAACTGCTCGGGAACTAAGACCGCCGGAGGAGCAAGACCTGCCTAGGTACCAGCAAAAACCAGCTTCGAATTCTAACGGGCCTTGCAGACTCAGGGAGCATCTCAGGAAAATGGCAATAGAAGCAAACGGAAACTGCAGATTCTGCAGCGATGCCGAGGAGACTCCGTCACACCTCCTTATGGACTGCGGAGCATTGGTCCACAAAAGAAGAGCACACCTGGGAGCGTACACTTTCCTTGAAATGAATCTCCCATCGTTGGACCCAATCCAGATACTCCGATTTCTCAGAGTGATTGGACTGGTTCTCTAGGTCGAGACGTATTGGCCAATATGAGTACGGGGGAGCACGATAGATCTAAACAGGTCGCAGTGCGCACACACGCATCCCGATTTCTAGCATCTAACATCTACATACTACAAACACATGTTGATTACGCGACCGCATGGTTCTATATTGAACGTGCAAACTCAATTTCCCAGCCCGATATGCCAAAATATTCGAAGTCCGTATACTAGCCACTAAGTTCCCTCTTAGACATGCATCCTTCAACGCACGGTGTTCCATGTTGAATGAGACGCTTATTTCAGAAGTTTATTCTCCACGTTGCCCACTTTTGTCAAATTCTAAAATCATTTCTTCAATCTGAACAATCCGGAAGACCAATGGGGCACCAACAGCGTGTTTTCTTGATTGATGCCCGTCGGTAAGGTTGGCTGGCGATCGTTTACTAGGAGGCAGTCTTCTTGTAGTCTGATTTGTTTATTGTTAAAACTATTGCATCTTTAGCTTATAAATTGCAGTTCCTAAGTTGTTTTTAAAAAAAAGTGAACGCAAATTGACAAATGGGATTGTGTTAGTGCGAAAGTGTATTCGAAAACGAAAGAAAACTACGGAAATGCAGAACATATGTGGCTGGTACTGTATTCTGCATTGCAAAATGCTTAGACTCTAAGTAAAACCGTCTTGTCGAACTATGCCCTGAAACAGCAATCTGGGATCAACCGATGCACAATCTAGCAACGTTTGAGCCCTTCGCAGTATCAGCCCGAGATTGAAGAAATCACATGTACTGTAGAAATAACTTGGAAGAGTTCTTATCGAATTTCCCAGTTCACCGCATCTTTTTCAAAGTTTTACGGCACAACGGCCTTCGCAGCCGTCGTATGTTGCTTTGATGATGCTAAGCAGAGCTAGAAACCGCAGTCAGTCGATAACGCGTAAACTTTGTGAAATTTATAACACCCACGCATTTACCGATTGTATGAAATAGAAACTAAATTTTTTAAATATAAACTCAAACGAGTCAGTTACATAGTTCAAGTACATAAGTCCCACTGATAGTGACTAGAAAAGAAAAACCCAAACCAAATCATCGCTTTTTTATCTGATTGTAGTATTTAGTACTCTGTTTCATTATAAATGAAAAGCATTAGCCTTTCCAAGTAAACAAAATTCTGTCGAATTCACACACGTCTTCTCTGTCTATATATGTACATAATTGCATTTCATACTAAATTCAAGTTTATTTTTGTTCTATCACTGTTTCTGAAAAGGTCCGACCCCTTTTTATTTTCGCTGGATTGGCAGTGCTCAACAAGAACTGGCAAAGAAAGCATACAAATGTAGTTATTCTAGTCAAACGCGAAAATTGTTTACTTTTTGAGTCACATAATAAAAAAAAATTAAACACTATTAATAACAGTGTTAATTAAATTGTTGGCGAAGTCTTATTCTGGATTTGAAACAAACATCGTGTGTTAAGTATGCGTTCACAACTAGATAAGTAAATAATAAAATGTTGGGTGAATGGTAAATGGTTGTTATTTTGAATTACAATTAATAAGTGGACAAAACCGTCGGGTCGGAATGCTCAGTATAGCCAAAAGTGACTAAACAACGTGTTTTTTTATTTTGTTAGAACAAAAGTAACTAATGAATCAAATGTGGAACCGGCAAATCTGAGCGGACATGTTGTGTCACACGGCTATATGTATTTGATTATGATTTTTTCTGTCACACAAAGCAAATTGTTTCTTTTTGGAAGTTGAACTTTGAAACGGATATATTGTACATACGTGACCAACATCAATGTTTTAACTTTTCGTAAAGACGTCAAATGGCTATGGAAATATCAATAATGCTTATTGTATTTTTATTGATCGGCATCGCTCCTAGCAACCCATTTAACAAACATTTTACCCGATGCAAAGACGACACCTTTCTGAATCAACAATTTTAAGGTAAACAATTCAAAACAACGTGACTGTTACTTTCAGAGGACTATGGCGTTGCATGTGACTTGTGTTATCATTGGAATCTATGTAAAAAAAAATTAAATTACACAATACATACAAGATTTATTTCATTGACTTCATTCCATGTTTGTTCTTAACAGACTAATAATTATGAATAACTCTATGCATTTAAATTGTCAGCAGATAACGAATTCTTCCGAAAAATAAACTTATCTGTTCAAACTGTATTCACCTAGGCTGAATGCAATTAGTCGATACTTACGGAAAGTATTTGCAAGCGCATTAGCAAAGAAAATGTATCACAACCGACATTAGACTGTCGCGCCAGCTATTTATTTTTGTATGCAGCTCAGTGCATTTTTAAGAAACGAAGAGGAGTTGTCTCTAGTATCGTGGTTTTATCTGAACAATTACAATCTGAACAATTAATTTGAAAAAAAAGCATTTTTTCTTTATTTTATAGCGAAGTAATTTTCAATGTAGATTGTACAGGGTTTTGCAATAAGAGCGCTACAAAAGTTTTTTTAAACAAAACAAAAACGGTTTTGGATATCAATGAAATTCTTTATTCCTGTGAAAGAAACTCGATTTCTTTTGCATGGCCACCACGGGCACGCTTGCAGAAGTCCAGACGCTGAACCCAATTTTCCGATACTGCTGCAATTTCACGTTGGATATTCGTACGAAGTTCATCAATCGTCGCTGGCTTGTTGGCATAGACCATAGACTTGACGTAGCTCCACAGGAAATAGTCTAACGGCGTCAAATCGCACGACCGAGGCGGCCAAGCGACTGGACCATTTCGTGAGATAACACGTTCTCCAAACTTGGTTTCCAATAAATTGATTGTGACATTCGCTGTGTGGCTTGTGGCGCCGTCCTGTTGGAACCACATGTCCTCCAAGTCCATATCATCCAATTGGGGCCAAAAATATTCGGTTATCATTGAACGGTAGCGATCCCCATTCACAGTAACGTGCCGGTCTTGATCATCACGGAAGAAGTACGGCCCAATGACGCCGCCGGCCCATAAGCCACACCAAACTGTAATTTTTTCGGGACGCAATGATGACTCATGGAGTACGTGTGGATTGCTGCCTGACCAATACCGCATATTTTGTTTATTGACGAAGCCATCCAGCCAGAAATGAGCCTCATCGCTGAAGATGATTTTTCGATGAAAATCCGAATCATTTTCAAGTTGTTGCTCAGCCCAATTCACGAACATACGACGCTTCTGGTGGTCAAGCGGCTTCAGTTCTTGCGTCAATTTAATCTTGTAAGGATGTAAGCCAAGATCTTTTCGCAAAATTCGCCACAACGACGTCACAGAGATGCCCAACGCTTGAGAACGACGTGTGAGATACACATTTGGGCTTTCTGCAACTGAAGCCTCAGCGGCAGCAATATTCTCGACACTACGGGCACTTCTTTGTCTCACTGGCACGGGAACATTTTGTACTGTGCCTGTGGATTCAAATTTTTCCACTAGACGCTCAATTGTTGATCTGCTAGGACGATTATGACGACCATAAATTGGACGTAGCGCTCTTAACGTTGAGGCCACTGACTCCGAATTTCGGCAGTAAATTTTAATAATTTCGACCGGTCGTTCTTTAAAATTTTAGTAAATAAATCTAAATATGTACCATCAAACTTTTCTTCGATGACATTGAAAAAAATTTGTCCAATGTCCGATTTCTTTATGGAAAATACTTTAGCAGCGACAGCGAAAGTGGGTCGTGTCCTCAAGTATCTCTTCATCACCGCACACTCTTTCCCGATCTCCGACTTTCGGATGCAATTCTTCAGTATGTATTCCTTTCATCACTTTTACAGTATGTAATTGTCGTCCTTTTAGAATTTTAATGGTTTTAGATTTGCCTTATTCTGGACGAAGCCTCCTGTTTTCTCAGATATTTAATGATTTTTTTGATATTTGAAAAGAAAGAAAGCAAAATAAAGGTTGAGGTCTACCGACTGTTTGCTCTCCGTCTAAGGCTGATCCCTTTCTCGCTAGGTCGTCAGCTGTTTCAATGGTATATCGCTGTAATAACCTAGAAGAATTTTACAGTGTGTTATGTGCCAAGAACTTTAAGCCCTTCGCGGTTGTATTATTAAAAAACTCACTCAGATGTAAAAGAGGAGCACCTAAAAAGAATCGATTGATCGGATCTGTCTAAAGAAGAAAATATGTCATTTTTAAGCAGTGGTGGCACCACATTTCGGATGCCTGAAATCTGGAAAAGCGGTGCAAAAAGCTTAAAACCAAGCAACGACTATTTCGCTTAAACGGAAAAGTCGGTGCTGTTGTATGGGTGCAGTACCAGGAAGGTGACAACCAATGTATCAACATTCCAAGACTTTATTGATCGTTGTCCTAGGTACATACTACGAGTATTCTTTTTAGGTGAACAGGATATTTGAAATAGGCTTAACGAAATTAGCCAATCTTTTCGGGAAAGAGTGTGTAGCCTAAAACGCACAAAGAACACCATAAATATTTCCTACGTTTAAATTGTTGTTATAATTCCATTTTAAATTAGGATCGTCAGTGTTCAAACTTACTTACTTACTGAAGGTGGCGCTACAGTCCGGGGTGGATCTTGGCTTCAACCAACAAGCGTCTCCAGCCAGCTCGATCTTTAGTCAGCTGCCTCCAGTTTCGCACGCCAAGTTGGTTAAATTTTCCTACTACTTGCGTGTGCCACCTGAGCCGTGGTCTTCCTCCACTGCGGCATCCCTCGGGTGTGGATTCGAAGGGCCGGAGCATTGGTGTCCATCCGCTCTACATTGCCCAGCCATCTCAGTCGTTGGACCTTCACTCTTCTGGCTAAGCCGATGTCGCTGTACAGCCCGTACAGTTCGTCTTTATATTTCCTTCTCCACTCACCGTATATTCAGACGGGACCAAAAATCACCCGAAGAATTTTCCTCTCGAAACAGCCAAGAGCAACCTCATCCGCTTTTGACAGGGTCCATGCTTATGTGGCGTAGGGCAAGACTGGGACGATTAAGGACTTATAAAGGGTCACTTTAGTTGTTCGAGAGAGGGCTTTTTTATTGCCTTCTTAGCCTAAAGAAACAGCGTTTGGTAAGGGTTTTTCTTTATTTAATCTCGGCGCTGGTATCGTTGTCTAAACTGATAGCGGAGCCTAGGTAGACAAAGTCGTTAACTACCTCAAAGTTATAATTGTCTATTGTGACGGTCATTCGGAGACGTCGGTGTTGCCCTCATTGACCGCTAAACCGTCACCTCCTCGTCACCTCCGTCTCAATACTCGTGAACGCGTTCGGTGACATCGGCTGCGTTCTTCCGATTATGTCAATATCGTCGGCGTATGCGAATAATTGGGCGGACTTTTGAAAGATTGTGCCTCTGGTGTTGGCGCGTGAGTTTTGCACTTTCAAGAATGATGTTGAAAAAGTCACATGACAGCGCGTCGCCTTGTCTAAATCAAAGGTCTCAATGAGGTCTTGACCGACCTTGATGGAGCAGCGTGCATTCTCCGGCGTCATTCTGCACAAACTGACGATTTTGGCAGGGATGCCAAAACTAGACATGACTTTATATAGCTCGTCTCTATATATGCTGTCATACGCGGCCTTAAAATCGATGAAAGGGTAGTGGGTATCGATTTGAAGTTCCTTGGATTTCTCTAAGATTTGCCGCATTGTGAATATTTGGTCGATGGTGGACTTTCCTGGCCTATAGCTACACTGAGAGGTTGTTGACGAACGACTTCAGGTAGGCGATGTTAAGAAGACTGGTGCCTCTGTAGTTGGCGCAGTTCAAAGGGTCTCCATTCTTGAGGATTGGGCAAAGTGTTCAGTGTTCAAACTAGAAGAAAAATATTTCCTTAAGAATTGAATCTCCAACAGTTGATAAGTTGAATCAACGAACACCTACTAACATTTCAGAATCAGTTCTTAGATTGAATCAGACCTTTCACCTTTAGTAGAATAGCAACTCCAATTACCTTTCTAATCGACAAAAAAAAACATTAATGTAATAATCAACTTTTTTCTTCTTTTGCAGATACCTACTCATATTAAGGTCTGTGATTTTGGAACTATGAGTTTTGTTTGACCGCATATATATACCAAAAAAGGTAACGAATTTAATGTTTATTCTTATTTCATATAATTAACTTGGATGCTTTTTCAGATTTCATTCGTGACGTAAAGTAAACGAAGCAATAAATAGCACAATCAAATATTAGTAATACAATTTTATCTCTGTCCATCGACGCCTTTTCACCGAAGCAATCTTATTTATTTTTTTTTTAAGTTATTTTTAAAATTGCTCACTAAAAATGAGTACTCTAACTAGAAATGTAAGCATCCTAGAGGAGGAATTAGATGATATGGTTGTTCTCTCTATTGGAGAAAATGGAATCATAGAAGAAGAAGTCACTACATCTAGAGTAGCATCGCTCTTATCTTCCGTAGAGGATAAAACTTTAGAGATCAACGCCGATGTTCCGGACAACATTATTGAGAAGTCCTCGGGAAGAAATCTCGATGAGCTGTATGAAGAAATTTTATTTGAAATATTGAATAATATCGGTTGTCCCAGTTCAGAAGAGGCTTGTACAGACGCTTTGTTAGATTATGTTCGAGACGCATTCAAAATAGTAAAAGAAAAGCACGACGAGTTATTGCAAATTGCCAATGAGAAAGAACCACCAAAGGTCCGCTTGAATGTCGAGATTATTAAAGCGGAAAATCTTATGCCAAAGGATTCAAACGGATTATCTGATCCTTTTGTTACACTCTATATGGAGTCAAATGCTGTTCACAAATATAATACTTCAGTAAAGTCCGCGACTTTAGATCCACATTGGAATGAATATTTTTCACTTGTTATACCCGATGATCCCAGCAAGGAAGCACTTATCTTGGAAGTCTGGGACTTTGACGCAGCTGAAACAGTTGGTGAAAAAATGAATAAGTTTTTCGAAATTAAAGGTGTCAAGGGCCTGCGAAAGCTAATGAAAGAGATTGCATATTCAGCTTCTACCACAGTAAAAGATGATAATGAATTGATTGGTAGGACGCAGATTCCATTAAGTTCAATTCCTGCTTCCGGAATGAGGGTGTGGTATCAACTGGAGAAAGGTTCGCGTGCAAATCGAACAAGAGGATCAGTACTCATGCACTTGTGTTTCAGCGCTGAGAAGGATAATAGAGTGGCAGCACAAGAGCATCGGAATTTACTAAGAATTTTGTTAATGCATGAGTTAGAACGTACCACTATAGAACCTTACCTGTGGAACGCAAAATTTAGCACCCAAGCAGAAGCTATCATAATGCAACATTACATCCAGAGTGGTTTGTCAGAAACTGATTGTGCATTGTGTCAATGGGACGCTTACACAAACGTCCATGAACATCATCCACTCTCGTTTAGTCTATTCAATACTATATTGCACAAGGTTATAGAAACACTACCCACATACTCCAGTGACAGTGACTTCGTGAAAACATTTTGGGAAGCTTCGAAGAGAATTCTGCCATCGTGCTTTTATATTGTTCGAAAAATTCGACAGGAAACCTTCGCACAAAGGCAAGGGATCAACATGCTGTGCGATGTCTTGGAAATTCTGCAGATATTTGATTTGTTAAATGTTCCTATCGATGTAGATCTGTTCCCGCGTTCAGCTTATGGATGGCTCACAAAAGGCGAAGATGAGGCTCCAACACACGATATTAAACTAATAATCACTGCTGCAGTCAACATTGGTGCAACTGACTGGGTGAATGCAATAAAGGAAAGCTGCGAAACTGAAAACGACGATGCCGTTCAACAGCTAACGAAATTAGTGCAACTAATGCGTTTTGATATCCAACGTGCTATTGAGCACCACCACAAGCATTTCTATCAGACAATGAAACTGAAATATGCTAAAATCCTTTATGAATGCTATCAAGAGAATATTGTCGAATTCTGCAAACCAGTGGCAATAGATGCGTGTAGCAATCTTGTCCGTCTACCAGTACCAGATCTAGATGGTGTGGAACAGTTCGCAGACTTTGATGATTTTACAATGGGAACACATCTTTTCGAATTGTACTTGAGTTTAAAAAGATTCATTGCTCTGGGAACTGCAATATGCACGGCAGAGGAGCAAGCAGAAATTCTAGTATACCACGAGTGGTTTTCGCCAGCTGTAACACATTGGCTGGATATATCTGTGCTTAAAGCATTGTCCCGAATTAAAAAAGCAATCGACCTGGATGAGTTTAAGCCTGTTGACGGAAATGTCCGTCACAGTTCTTCGGCTTTAGACACGCTGTCGATTTTCTATCAAATCAAGATTTTCTGGGAGCAACTTGACTGGCCAAATATTGAAGGATCTTATGCATTTATGGGTAAAATAGTGGACGACGTTTGTCGATGTTGTGCCTATTATGCCACCAGAATGGCAGCTAGAATAGCAGAGTTTAACGGAGAAGTAGATAACTCAGAAGAATTCGAAGTGACTAAGGAATGGTGTTTGGCCATCAGTAATATTGACCATATCCAAAAAAAATTGCCAACATTTGTAAATGACCTTGGTGTGGATAGTATTCTTAAGAAATTAGGAGAATCCTTGAGCGACATCGAGGTAAAACGTTGTGCTGAAACAATTAAGAACGTAATTGAAAATGCTGAGGACAATGTGCAAAATCGTATTGCTGACCTTATAGCTGTTGTTTCGGGGAAAATGATACCTGTAATGCGAGGATATTTGTTCAATGGTTGTGAGGCATTAACGGAAGACATGAGCTCCGTGGAGGGGCTTTTTATGTATTTGGAAAACTCCCTCTCCCTGCTGCATGCAGAGTTGGAGGAAGATAATTTTGAAAGAATGATTGACAACATTTGGCAGGGTTTCTCAGCTGTGCTTTATGAATTGGTGCAAAGCAATTTGGATAAAAAACGACCACCATCGTTCTTCGCAAACCTTAAGGAAGTTCTTAGAATAATGGCGTCTAGCTTTAAACATGGCGACACTCCATTTTCGGCAATTACAACCGAGACATTAGCGGACATCGAAAAATTACTAAACCTCCATGCATCCGAAACGGACGTGTTGATCCATCAATACTACAAAGAGCGTTTCCAAAGGCAGAAAGATAAACCACAATCTGTATATGGACAGCTCACTGTTAAAGCTTACTTCTCAGACAACAATGTACTCCATGTGCACATCTTGAATGCCAAAAATCTTTTACCAATGGATTCGAATAATTCCTGTGATTCCTTTGTAAAAATGTACTATATTCCTTTAGATCGATTCGTCGGTATTCCAACACACAAAACATCAGTTCAATCAAAGACCCTCTTTCCTCTTTACGATGAGGAATTTAAAGTTCTTCTGACTGCGGACCAACGGGATCGTCATGACAACATGTTAGTGTTCAGTATTAAAGATCGAGACTTGTTCGGGATGTCAAATCAATATTTAGCTGAATGTTATTTATCTTTTGAAGAATTAGCGGCAGCCAATGGCGAACAAATAAGAATGAATCTTTCACGTCCAGAGTACACCGCTGAAGCGGATAGTATTCGTGCCTTAGAACTCAGACAGCTTGGTGATAAACAAGCACGTGATTTCATAAAGAAACTCAAACAAAGAGCTTATTAATATATATGTACATATATTAAAAAATCTTAGGTTTAGCGCACACATTTTTAAAAGAATATTTTTATTGAAATGTTGAATTGTTTTTATACATACTTACGTATTAGTAATTTAAGTTAACTCATTTTACATCGATTTATTTTAATAATAAATATTTTCTCAATTCTACGATTGGTTGTAACAGAATCTTTAAGAATCACATTTTTATTTAAATTATTTATGTATACGAGTATATTTTCAAGAGCAAATGTAAATATTTTTCTTGTTGTAAAATAAACATTACAAAATAATTTTTTAAATAACTTGTTTTAAAACAAGAGTTTTATAGTTGTGGCGAGTTCTACAACTAGGATCCTTCGGTTCACACATACATATGGAAGAGCGTTTGCTCCGATGTTTATCATTTCGAAAACTTTTCCTTAAAACTAAAGGAGAAAAACAAAATGTTAACGTCTGCATCCGGAAGTATTGAGTATGTAGTAAGTACTTACTTAATTTTTGTGGGTATTATAGTTCGGAGTGACCCAGGACTTTAACAAACCGGCAATTGCGGCACATGCCTAATCGGTTGAAACTCTGCTTAACTTGCGCGCGCAATCGAAGGTAAGGTTGTCCTTTTTTTGTGTACCCGCTCAGGTGTAGATTTGTAAGTCTGAAAATTGCTTTGATCAGCCGATCAGCCAAAGAGCCAATTGGCTCTGCTTATATGTATTGTGGTCATAATGAGAGTGAAACGTTAGTTCATTCTCAGAGAAAACGCACAGATCCCAAACTAAATCGACTCGGTGGACAAGTTTATTACGGAATTAGGTATATAATTGCTTTGCATTTGTTGAGCAGTTTTCACTACACCAAAGTAAGAAACTATTTAGGTTTTGTTGGATCGGGAATCGGTTAGGAACGATATCTGTTTGTACCTATTCATATCATCCGCCGGATAGATCAGAGTTCTCATCCCGTAAGTCGTAATATCTTCTTCTGAGGATATCGTTTGGTATCACGTAACATGTAAAAAGTACTATTGTCTGGGCGATATCGTTTTGATGACTGAACACTTGCTTCACATAACGCGAAAACTGTCAGTTACTATAGTCTCGACGATTGTTTTTAGACGATAGCAAAATCGGTATCGTTTTGGTAGCGTAGAGAAGAAGAAAATTAACAGATTTGTGATTAAATCAAAAAAATCAATTTAAACAACAAAAAAGACAAATTTGAAAACAAATTTGAGAAAAATGTTTTGCCGCTTGTTCTTCAAAGCGGCAACGACAATGAAGAAAATTTAGAAATTTTACGCATCGGATCCATTGTCTATTCCAGCAAAAAGGAGGGTACATTATAATTAAAAATCGAAATTTATTTGTGACCTGCCTACCCTGTGTTGTCTTCGGAGTCTTCAGCTCCAGCCATATCCACAAAAAAAAAAAAAAAAAAAATATCCACCGAACATTTTTCGCAGCACCACCTCTTTTTGGCGAATGACAAACGTCCGAGAGTATAATTTATTATGAAAAAGCTTAATTTGCCTTTCGGAGTCAACAATAAATTGTAGATTTGTTGTAAAAAGAGCCCATAGAAATTATGACAATTCCGATAATTAGCAGACATTAAGACGATCCGTTTACGTTTAGGTCGTTGAAAAAGGATTTATTTGAGTTTTTCCTTCTTAAGTTGGATAAAGTAGGGCACATGTACAGAAGATGAGTAATCGTCTCCGTATCCTCATGATCTCTACAGTTTGACCCCTAAGAGCTCCAATCAAAATCAATTTCTGTATATGGTTATCGGATCTCAATTGAGTCTTTTTGTTAGTGATTCTAAGGCATTTGTTGCTGCCAGAATATCGGCTTAACCTACCGTGTCGTTAAGCAACGATTTCAAGAATCTTAGATTAAAGGTCAGGAAACTTTTTAACAAAGTAAAAGACAATTGCGATTGAGAAAAATAGCCCTCAACACCCATCGAGGTATTTTTCAGTTGTCGACCACTCTAATTTCTGTAACGCCCATGTTCTTAAGAGTAATCAAAACCTCTTCAATGAAAACACATCGAGTGCAAGTTTACTGAAAAATTCAAAACCCACATCGTTCTACATTTACTACAAGAAGTGGATACACGACTTCGCAAATCCTCACGACTATAACACAATGGGAAACCGACGTATCGGTTGCAGGGATTCTGATGTCATGTTGGCAGCGTTGTCATGTTCGGTTTTTGGATTCTGGCGGTGTTTTGTGATTGCACCCTACCGCTGTTTTCGTCGCACCTTGTCTGCAACAGGCCAGTGATTCAAATGGTGTTGGTAGCAACGTTTCGCCTCGACAGCACAGTTAATCGATGCCACCTTAGTTTTTTCTAGTTCCATTAACGGCAACGCTGGTTATCCACTTGACGACCCTTCTGAGATATTGCTCCATCTCCAATTGTAGGGAGAAATGTCCCCGATGAAGCTAGCATGATATCATCCCAAATACTAAACACATTAGTTACCACTGGCTATAGTAGTTCTGATAGAATTCCCGGCATTGGCTGGTCAATAAGACTTCCGAACCCCCAAGAGGGGGTTCCATCAATCCCCGAGGCGGTTCACGTACTATCCATGAAACTACTGCATTGGTACGTACTGTGCGCATTTTTGTACAAAACAGTAGTAAAGTCAAAACTGGTAAAACGTCGTCGCCACGAGCTTAATACTCACCGTGAACCACAGTTTAGAAGATCACGGGAAAGAACGGTATCCACGAGAATGCTATGGCTAAGAAATTAGCAAGGAAGTGGTCGTTAATTCAGTATTGCTTTCTTCCACTTCTTAAATTCACCACGAGGCGAAGACCTCCGCAGCTAGTGCTCTTTCTCAGTGATTAGCATATTAACTTAATTCTGTGTTAATAAATTATAAAAATAATAATAAGTTCATCATACATAGCAGAAGCGTCTACAGAGAACTATTATCGGGAAGCGTCTCCAGAGAACTATAACCAAATAATCACAAGGCACACTCTAGTGGTAATCAGATTACACTTAACTTTTCCATAGGGATAATCACATGCTTAATGATTTATGCAGAGGCTGAGGCGATATTCATATACATACTTACATATTCGTAGAAGAGACCACAGCTCATGTGACCTGCTGTTCATGGGAGTGCTAGGTTTTGTTCGGTTAGGTGACCATTAATCAAAGATGAATTCACTTAGACCGTGTTCGGTTTATTGTGATGCCACTCGAGCCCGTTAAGTATCGGTACTCCTGAAACCACTTTGATTCTTGGAAAACACTTCCATATTTTATTTTTCTAGGAAATATTTTCCGAGAGATTCTCTTCTCAAGAAAGAAAGTACCTGGCAGTTACATAACAGGTGCGAGGGTGATTCCTTCACTACCCCGTCAATGCAGCTTGTGGCCAGCTTATTAGTACATCTACTAGAGTGTTTATAAATACATACAGATTTATGTATGTGCCCTGTTAATTTTTAATAAGCTATTAGTTTTGTTTTGACTAAGCCGAGAACATTGGTACCGCAATCCCTAACAGAACAGCATTGCCCTATGATTGAACGGACGTGGAAGTGATCTCTGCAATTATCAAAGAAGAAAAAGTTACATGGGCAATTAATTCATTCAAACCCTTCAAATCTGCAGGCTCGGATGGAATTATACCAGCATTGCTGCAACATTCTCTTTGTACGGTTCTACCCCATCTCATAAACATCTTTTCAAACTGCTTACGTAAGGGGCAAATACAAAGAAAATGGAAGGAGGTAAAGGTGGTTTTCATCCCTTAAGCCGGGAAGGCTAACCACTCTACCGCGAAGGACTACAGGCCAATCAGTCTCTCGTCGTTTCTGCTGAAAACCTTAGAGCGACTGATTGATCTGCACATAAGAGGTATGATCAACCCCCAAAACCTGTGTGAGGCTCAGCATGCCTACCTTAAGAGCAAATCAGTGGAAAGCGCTCTACACAACGTAGTTCGGGAAATTGAACACTCAATAGACATGAGTGTTCGGGACGTATTATTCATTGGATATACACAGCAATCGTAAGACCTATCATCTCCTATGGGTGCTTAGTATGGTGGAGTGCATCAGAGAGCAAGAGCTATCTTAACAAACTCTACAAAGTACAACGGCTAGCTGCACTTTGCACAACGGGAGTAGTAAGAAGTTCACCGCAAGCAGGTCTGGACATGATCCTTCATCTCCACCCTCTAGACCTGTTCAAGAAAGGCGCTGCAGCAAAAGGTGCACTCAGACTGAGAGAATCCAACCAGTGAAAGCAGACCACCTATGGACACGCGAGGACACTGGACAAAATTAAGTTAATGGGCATGAAATATAACTCCGAAAGCCTCACAGCCACATCGGACTACCTAATCCCCTATAATGATTTTCACACTGACTTTCCTATTCTATTCCCAACCCGAGAGGACTAGGAGGCAAACAATGTAATCAAAGACTACGAAATCGCGATTTACACTGACGGCTCAAAAATGGAAACAGAACCCGAAGCCGGATTTTACTCGGAAGCCCTACAAAAACAGGAATCTTTTAGATTGCCGGAAACCTGTAGCGTCTTCCAAGCCGAGATCCTGGCAATAGAAAAAGCTGCAGGCTGCATAAGAGATTGTAACCTTCCCCATCAGAGTTCACCGTCTTCGTTGACAGTCAGGCAGGTTTAAAATCGATAAAATCCAATACAGTCAAATCAAAGGCAGTCAAGAAATGTCGAGACACGCTGATCACCATAACGCACCATACTGTCAAACTCTGCTGGGTTCCTGGACATAAGGACATAGAAGGGAACGAAAAGGCCGATGAATTGGCAAGATTGATATCGGCTATGAACATTAGCGAAGCAGACACATCTGTAATGCCACCGATAGGGAGATTGCATGGGATAATAGACAGCATAGTAGAGAAAGAAGCCAACACCTTCTGGCTAGCCAGAGAGGATTGCGCCACTTCTCGGACGCTATGGCCGAAACTAAATAAAACTAGAACAAGGTGCCTTGTGGCACTAGACAGATCCTCTATCCGCATGTTCACTGGAGTTATCACAGGACACTGCGCCTTTGGAGTCATGCTTCGCAAGTGGAGAATCGAGTCCAACGATTTATGCAGAAGCTGCGGAGATGAAGAGGAGGTAGAATCAATCCATCATCTGCAGTGCCACTGCCCCGCCTTGAAGGAACGACTACGCGCTTTAGGATCAAAGTTCTTTGCAAGCATAGCAGAGGTAACAGACTTACAGTTAACGGATTTACTCAGACTCATAAAGAGTACTAACTGGTTCACAAAACAGCCAACAATAGTATAGGTCCTTAGATTAATAGGGTATTCACAATGAACCTTCAGGTCTCCGAGTGAAAGTAATGAGGCCTATCCATCACACACCCTTCAAAACCAAACCTAACCTAACTTTCCATTATCTGAGTCTCTCCCGGATTTCGGAATAAAGACCACCCACGAAGTCTAAGCATTGGATGGTAGTCACCCCTTCAACCTTACTACCTACTCCTACCTTACAGTACATATAAAGAGTGACCATGACATCTTCATAGAATTAAGCTTTCATTATACTCGCTCTGTGAACTATGCCTTGAGGGTGTGGAAAACTCTGTTGGTATTTTCACAAATTTCCCCTAAGCTTTTTCGTCTCACAAAGTAAAAATCTTACAGTCATGTAGCCGGAGAAGATGCTTGATTTCGTAACTGCCTCTGAAGTAAATAAACTACGATTCTATAAGGGATGTCACAATTGATAAGCTCTCCTGCATTTAGTCTAATCTAATCTGTAATATGTAAATATAATAAGACAGAGGGGTCTTCTACTGTGTAGACTGAAACTCAGGTTGCTGCAATTTACGTCAGGTGATTTGGAGAATACTTCTGCTTTCTTACCAATTTGCATTCCAATCCCAGATATGTTGTGACTTTCGTAGGATTCCCATTTGGAATCTAAACTTGAACAAATTACGGTGAAAATGAGACAACCTTTGATATCTTTTCATCTTACCTTGTGCAATTGCCAAACCTTTCATGTAAAACGAAAACTGCCCTTCAAATTCGAGTTCATGGTCGAAATGAGACCTAAACTCGTTCACATTTTTATTTTCATTTGATGATACATCCTTCGCTTGGCACTGGCACGCTAAACATCATAAAAAGCTTCTCGATCGTTGATTTTCCGCTCTCCAACTCAAGTGAGTAATATAAATTAATAACTCTTTTCACATTTTTTGTTATGTCGTTCCATTCTTCATAGTCATATCATACATCATACTCAAAACAACGCGGTAATACATACCTGTCGTATTTATTTACTTAATACTCGAAACATCGCGATCGGAGAGAATTGTTTATAAATCTAATCTCACGATTGAAACAAAAGTACACATGTATAAGTTCGGTTTTTTTTGTTCCATTTCGATTAATGTCGCTTGATAAGTCGTGCCTCTGTTGTCGCACTCGAAAATAACTCTCGAAACTATGGTCTTCATTTTCAAATAGAGGCATGGCGGTCTATGTTTATCCAGCCAATTCAGTTAAACTCCGACCATCGAACCTGTTAATGCGGTCGTGCGGCTCATTTCAATATTAGAAAAGAAATTAATATACATAAGTATATCCACACATATTTAGTCGGATATCCAATTCATATTTACATATCAACGCTGTCAGTCAGACAAAACAACAACATCGATCAGTGGTAGTGTTCGACGACGATCTCCAGCCACACAACCTGCTACCCAACAGGTTTATTTTGTTGCTTCTCCTCGTGCACGCATGCAACTTATCTGTGTGCTGTATTACCAACTGCCATCCGCTTTACTTGGCACAATACCGCTCTGAAGTTCGGACGCTTTTCGCGGGACCGCATTTTCCTGTTAATAGTAATAAATAAATTATAAAGTGATCGTGATCGCCTGAGAAACTTTTCTGCGATAAATTTTCGGTGACAAATTCGATAGACAAATACAACTAAGTCGGGCTTAGATCAAATTCTGTCTTCAGTGTGTTAAACCCCTTTTGGTTCTTTATTTATTTCGCGCGAATTTTGCTGCGTCGAGGCCACCTGAAGATGAAAAAATAGTTGTCTCATGGACTGTCAAAACGGGTTTGTTTCGCTTTTATCGTTTTCGATGTGATCAAGTGTGTTTTTCTTTTTTTTTTTCATTTTGACCGTACTTGTGTGTCGAAAGCACGATATCAGTGCGCAATTTTGAAATTGAGTAATTGCCCAGAGCTGCTTCAGATAAAACACAAAAGTATACGCAGGTAATTAACGAATCCGACGACGACGATGACGACGACGACATTGGGGTAGTTTGCCGCTAGCCATTTGTGGCTATTTGGTAGTAACACATAGTAGATTTTCAAGTGCTTAATTGAGGTAAAGGTGAAGCTACACATACCTTCGTGACCATTCCATTAGGCAAAGTGAAATTTTTGAATTCAAAACTTAGAACTCTGAACTTCCGGAACAAGTGTGTAGCAATAAAAATTGGAAAGTGGTTTCAATGCTTTAGAATGCAACTTCCAATGAGTGCGAATAAAATCGGAAATCAGGCGATGAGCATGTGATTGTTGAGTTCTTGAAGTGCGGTGTGAAATAGCCAGTTAATTCGTTTCGTCGCATTGACGGAGAAACAACTAGCTAATTTCGAATGCAGTGTTGTGTACTTAATCATTTTTGGATGTCAATTACTTTCTGTGAAGAAAAAAAAGTTCAATTTGTGTTAACTGATAAGTGATTGTGCACATATTTGTTTAAATAATTTGTCTACACAGGTACTTACTATTTCAATTACGGTCAAGTTATAATTTTTACAAATATTTACCCAGAGCTAGAATAAAACTAAGACAACACAGCTAGAAATATCTTTGGTTGTAACTGTCGAAGCAACTATCAACGCCGTGATTGATGCGTCATGACCGGTCACGTGAGTTCTATAGAACACGTCTCATTTCCATGGAAAAAGATGCAAATGTAATAGCCAAGTGAATTTCCTTTGTCATGATAGCCACACTTACGATAAATAAGCATTTTTAAGATATCTTGGTTTTCAGGCAAGGGGTTGCTTATGCAATTGGGCATGAGCTGATGTAAAGTGTGTACGAACAATATTGGTGCACATTTAATAAACGTTTCTTTGACGTTGGCGCTAATGATCTTATCAGAATTCAGGGCCTTTCGGTATTCATGATGGATCAGTATGAATCGGAAAGAGAAGTGCATGCATGTAGTGCAGCTTGATTATATCTAGTCGTCATCGTCCTGATCACATTAACACTTTTTAAGCGAAATAATTTTACTGAAATTGGAGTATGTACTACTTTTGTGCAAGCTAGTATTTTATCGAATAGCCATAATTTTTAGGGTATCGTACCTTGGAATGAAAAAAGCGGAACTCTTGTCCGTCTGTCTGTCCGTCAAGAACGAAGAGGAGTATCAAGTTGAAATGAAAAATGCTAAGGTCCTACAAAATGCATGCTTCTAACTCTATGATATAAAAATATATCGCCCTTTTGCTTCAATACCGTTATAACTCAAAAATCAAAATTTTTCAGGGAGCGTTTTTTAACTTGGAAATCGTTAACATTTTTCTTACGATGTACTAACTTAAGAAATTCCAAATAAAAACTTATTGAATGGATTACATCTGGAAATGAAAGTATGATTTAAGGTTGAATTACATCAACCAAGGGCTCCTTCACCTTAAATTCAGTCTCTTTGACGTTTTTTTGTTCATGTTTTGTATCATATTTACACATGTACATTTTCTTTAAAAGACTTTCTTCTAGGCATTGGATTTAATCCAATGATTGGGTTGCATTTGTTTGACAGACTGATTCTATGTAGTGTCCGACATCATTTCACAAATTATTGATCGAGCTTAGATCGGCAGATTGTGCTGGCCACTTAAGGAGGAAGATCCCTTTACAACCTTCTACATTTTTTTTGTTGCATGAATTGTTAGTAAATGTTTTGAATATACATACAGTCAAAATCGGTTATAACGACCTTCATTTTGACTGTACGTAGATATACATACATATGTACATATGTATGTATATATAAATAAATTTTTTAACGGAGTATGAGGTTAGTGTTTGCTATGATAGCGAAAACAAATGGCATTCAAATTTTTTGAAAGTCGCGTCATGAGGACCTATGCAATAGGTGGTATGTATTTCTATGAAATCCACCTAAAATGGGTGCTTTGGACCGGTATTACACATAAAATACCATAATAGTAGCGCAGCATGTCATTTATCATGCTTTTATAAAAGTGTTGGTTCTTTCTCGAGTTAATTTTGACAATTGGGCCAATAAAGTGCTATAAAAAAGTTTACTTCACTATGTTTTACTATTTTCACAGTTTATCTAACACTGTGTTGTTGGTATCAGTCTTAAATTTTCCCACCTGATCCAAAACGACGGAACATGGATTCATCAATCCACAGTATATTTTGTTTTTAAGGTGCTCCTTTCCCAATATTCTTCGTATCACCCAGAAAGTGTATTTTTTGGGCGATGCATCCCCGTAAGTTATGCTTATATAGAGACATTCTAACGGTCCTATCGGGCATGCATATGAAATTTTGGCCCCTTATATTCATCTGAATACATTTGGAGATCAAAGATGGGTTTCTGATGCTAGCCCTGTATAGAATGTTGCCCTCCTTTGGTGTGGCTTTTCGCAACCTTGGGACTTCTGCACCAATTTGTTTAAAGAGTTCCAAAACATTATAAATTAACTTTCTAGAACACTGCCGTTATTCACCATAATTTGTATAAGCTGCCGCTTTTTGACTAAACAGTGTGATCCTCTTCCCAACTCTAAAGACGTTTTCCATTCCATTTACTTTTAAATGCCAAATTTGGCGAACGTCTTTCAGTTGGAGCTTTCGGAAAGCCAGTCGGTTACATTGATATCTTAGTGGACAGGCAGACTGTTATCAAAGTCACATCCTTTAAACTAGTAGAAAAATGGCGAAACAAACTTGAGTACCTAGATTTTGGAGATCCCAGGTCAAAGGAACATCGCAGGTTACGAATGTGTTTACAAATTGGATAAGCGCGCTTTAGTCTTTGATTGCTTACTAGCGGAACAAACTCCACTATGCGCCGCTGAGGGTAATATAAATTCACACTTCCTACCGCTGGCCAGTTTAATGTGGAGTAGGCGAAACATTTGCCTAATATAATATGTGACCAACAAAAACAAGACCAACGAAAATGGGAATGTGAAATAGGAAGTAGAAAGAAATTGCTTTTGCAAATGTCCGGCTCTAGAGGAAGACAACATGCATTAGGCATATCCTTCCTCGAAAAACTGGAAGAAATCTCGAGAAACTTACGTTTTCCCTTAACTCCATTGCATGGATCTAAGGGCCTCTGACCACACTTTCTCCCATTAACGGACATAATCAGAGATATGAAATCAAAACGGCGCGCCTTAGCGCTGCCTACTATTGTTCCATCTACTGCTTTCTATGTTTAGGTTAGGCTCAATTGAAAAGTCAAAATTGTATGTTCATATCTTCATATTTTTAGCGATTTGCAGTATAGTTTATCTGCTTTGCAGTTGATTAAAATATCTCACAGCAGAGGGTTATTAGAAATCTCAACGAGATATCAATTCAGAGACCACTCTAGTATTTGCTTAACATGGGCCAACATTGTGTGAATTGGAGGCACTATGGCTGTGTACATTCACGAAGTTATGTATCTTTGGTTGAAGTCCCCAATTTTTCCAAAGGTTTAACTACAAACATAGAAGGCTACACATAGCTTCCTATATCTGTGTTCTATGTTTGGCTTCGAGTTAGGTTTTGGGTCAAGCATAGTACCCAGATACCTACGGCTGCAGAATAATGTGAGTGGTTGACCATTAGGTGAAAGTGTGAAGTCAGGTAGGCCTAGGATAAGATGACTGGAACAAGTCCGAAATCTCACCTCTACCCGTATTGGGATAACCCCTGATGAGTTAGAGTCGATGGTGGAAGATCGGCAATTGTGGAGAGTCCACATAAGCTCCCTAAACCCGCGACCCTCATAGTGGATAAGTGGGCCATTGGAAGATGATGATGATAATGATAGTATCAGTTCAGTTTTGATCGTGTTTACACCAATGGCACAACTAGAGGCCCAGGTGCTTATCTTGTTAGAGCTGCCTCTATGATTTCATTTGTCACAGAAGGAAACATCGCTGGCACTAGTATCACCAAGTCCTCCGCATACGGGTCCACCTTGACCCTTTCTTCGTCTAGTCTCAGAAGAATTTTGTTCATGACGGTTAGCCAGAGTAGAAGAGAAATTACCCTGTGGGCCAATTCGATTAAACGACTGTTACCTTCTTCCATAAGAGGTACTGTCAGCACATTCCTTAGCTTTTGCAAGCTTTTTGTATATGGATCCAATACATTTGGATGATCAATCTTAATGCGAAAATAAAGCAGTAGCGCTAGGCCTGTCACTCTCAATTGTTTGGGCCAAACTGTATATAGAACATTTCATCGAACTGTATCTGTACGTATGTATATAATTGCATAAAGACGGAAATGAATGGTACCAGATTCTTTTCCTGTCGGACAGCCAAGCAACACTTAGAGCTCTTAAATCCTACAGAGAAGGGTCTAAGTGTGAATGGGACTAACGACACTATCACCCTAACCTTGAGATAACATGGGGGTTTCATGGGGAATAAACAAGCGAATTGGCTTGCGAGAGGAAGCACCAGCTATCCGGTGATCGGCACATGAACCATACCGCCGAGCAATGCCCATCTCAAAATATAACAATAGGAAACTATGAACTTCTCTCATTACTGGAACATATCTAAGGACCTAGAGCAGGCGAAAAGATTCATCCAGTCCAATCACAATAAGGTCCAACGAGTTCTAGAGCTTAACAGAGAATACTTAAGGTTCTTGCCTATCTGACAGAACTCTGACCACTTAAATAATGAAGAAGATGGGCCTGAGTCTGAGTCAGATGACTATCACCTTTGCGGAGAGCGAAAGGAGAAAGCTGAACATCGTCTATGCGCTTTTTTCACTTTTGTCTTCAATAACCCCAGCGGACACCTTAGGCCAGGGGGACCATGTTGAGATTCATCAAAAGTTTAAATAGGGCTCTCGCCTAAATTCAGAGCTAGCCAATAGATCTATTTCATCGCTGTGCTTACAGGCCCTATCTTCTAATAATAGTAATGATCCTTTTTGTCACTGGATATTAAAATTTCCTTACATATTGATTTTGATAGGTGTTAACATTTTGGAGCATTCGGACATCAAGTACATTTTACTATTGTGCTCCGGCTATCTCAATATGAGAATTTAGTTGGCTATCTGCTGATAATTTGAGAATGTCAAATGCAGTCGTTTGCTAAAACACGGTTACCGCTAAAATTGATTAAAAAAAACAGTGACAGCACTGGTATCAACCCATCCAGTAGGTAGAAAAACGATTACACTAGGCTTACACTAATACATTCAACAGCAATTAGCAATATGTAGATGCAAATTGAAATCTAATCAAAGATACTATAAATATCTAAATCCACAAAGAAATCTAATTTAAGCCTGATTAAGGAGCGCCATCGTGGTTCGTAAATTTAATGCAACATTTTAGAGTTGATTTATTCGTTAGCACAGTTTATCCCTCTTATAAACGTGGTCATGTGTCACCTTGAAGAGTATGCTTGTGTGTGTATGTTTTTATTTGATTTTAAAAGAACTGACACCAAAATCGGTCCTGAATAACAGATCATTGAATTAAAAGTCTACTTTACCACCGCATCGTCAAGTACGAGTTTTTCAATAACAAAAGATCAGTAGTAACGTCTTTAAAAATTGTATAAATGTATGTAGCTCCTTTATGCTCCATGGAATTGATATTTCTAAGTTTAGTTTATATTTTTAATTTGAAAGTCCACTAAGGTACACGGTTTGAATATTTAATATGCATATTTCGTGTGTGACAAAACAATTACGTCATGTGCTCGAAAACTTCGTGACAACGTTTTACTCACATGACACTGTACGTGAGATAAAACTCACAAATAATATTTTTCAACCGCCTAGCACGAAAGTCACTGTTGCCAGCCATAACATCGAAAAATGAAGAGCGTTTATTTCCATTTAAGAATATTTCACGTGGTTTTGTTCACAACAAGCAGATAATCTATCCCACCGTACGCATTCTTTGCGATGCCTGGCAGTCTAAAACAAAATATACCTTAATAGTGAAAAATTGTGGTGTCATAAACAAATCATAGGTTATACAAGACGGAAGTAAGCTTTGGCGAAAAGAAAATTTAGTCAAATTCGATCGGAAATCCCTAGTAGGATGCGGCTTACAGCCGAAAAACTATGCACCAAGTACTTGAGGAATCCAAAAGAGTAGACTATAAATTGCGCTTCAAATCATGTTACATTTGCTGCTAAAGACGTATAAGTATTATGTACATATTTATATGTACAGTACCTCCAAAATTGAGCATACACCCTTTAGCGAAGCATATTTTTGCTTTTTGCATGTTTTCGTAAACGTTAAAAACTTCAATTTTATTAACAAAAAATCTCGTATAGTCAAGGACAGGTCTACAGATATGAATGCAAACTTCAAAACAAAAAAAAAAAGCCTTTTGGGGTTAGAAGCAGCAAAAAAGTGAATTTTTTGATAAGTGTATGCTCAATTTTGTGCGATACTGTATATTATGCAGCAAGCCTTCAAAATATAAAAATAAGAAGTAGCCTTTTACACCGACGGATACAAAATGGACGCTGGTACTAGTACCGGGATTCTCAGTGAATCCAGAGCGGTAAACCAATCCTTCAAAATTGGAGACAGATGCAGCTTTTTCAAGCCGAGATAATCGCCATTCTACAGGCCGCAAAGCTGTTGTCAACATCGACAAAATTCAAGCTTGTAAAGTTTTGCAGACGCTATGTGAGATATCGGATAAAATTACTAGGAAGGAAAGGGTACAGAAATCGAGATACCCTTTCAGTTGGAAGGAAACCAATTACATTCTGTACAAAGAAATAGACACAAATAGCCAGCCTTCACTAAGAAGAGCTCCAATAAAGTCGTACAACTTAGTCGAAGGGAAATAGGAATCGTCTCCGGTGTCCTTACAAAACACTGCGGGACAGGAATCCATGTGGAGCGACTTGGATTACCTTACAATGACTACTGCAAATGCTGCAGAGACTAAGAGGAAATAGAGTCCGTGCAACATCTGAGACATTCGCACGTCTTTCCCTACTCCCCAGAAGACCTTCATATCGCTGATTTTAGGAAACTCCTGAGATTTCTATCCCTTTCTGTGAAGTTTCCAGATTAGCCAATCCTACCCCTTGGTTGTACTATTAAGAGTAAACTTTTTATGGGTACAAGGGACCTGCTTGAGGTCTACGTAAGTCTTTGGGATACCCACAAAATCAACCCGCCAAGCCTTTAAAATACCGTCTGTTGAGGACCCCGATTAGAGTCTCGAGTAGTGCAAGATATTTGGGGCTTATGCTTCACAACTAGTTGAACTGGAAACAGATCGCAGTCATGTATAGTGGCAAGCTGCTAGCAAAATCATCAACCTCACGGCCATCAAGAAAACACTAGGACTATGCCAGTCTAGCATTGCAGTTACACATGCTACAAAAGTACACCAACAGAAGGACTAGAGGTCATTTTCAACCTGGTTCCATTAAACCTGTTTACATAGGAATCTGCGTCCAGAAGTGTCATGAGAATGAGCCAGAGAAATGGATGGAAGTCGGGCACGACGTGATATGCCCAGATTCTAAATTACTACATAAGCAATGTAGCAATCCCTGACTACACCGTGCCCTACATAGATTTTAAAATAAGATTTTCTGCTATTTTCTAAACAGTGACGAGAGAGTAAGTGGTACAATTCCAACCACGCAAACTTTGCCTATTTTAATCAGTCAGATTTTGGATCACAGCTGTCTTTTCTAGGCGGAGACTGCGATGAAGGCAATACCAGGTCAAATTGATCGAATTCCGAGGTCCATAGAATAGTGCTTTTGAGGATTACATACTCCACGAACAAGAGATAGTTTGTTTTCCGCAATGGGTAACACAATGGGTCTATACTGACCTGAATATGGCGCAGAGTGTTCCTTCTCCCCTTCGCCAGCTCATCTACCTATCCTAAACTACGTATGTAGATGTAGTGATCCACTCACCCGGCCCTTAGGCTGCAAGACACTTATCACTGGAGTGAGAATGCTAGAACTTCCCATAATTCTTTCACTTCACCGCAACCTTCGGAAAACTTATGGTTTCAGGAGTGGATTGGAGATTTTAACCCTAGCACTCACAGTGGTATCAAAGTAAACATACCAATACGATGGGCTATTCCTATTTTCTAGATAAAAACTCCAAACGGGAAAACTGCATTTATCCAAACGTCCGATTGCTGATGTCAATTTGAGTGCTTCGACCTACTTGATTGACTTGAAAGAACTATTGCTTAAAAGATCGGTGTTTGAGCGCCAAAAACAAAACATGACATCATAATCTCTTACCACAATATTTGACACTCAGTTTTATCTACTGGGAAATAGAATATGTCATGATGATATCGTTAAATGCAATTTCATAAACTGCTGTTGCTGCATAGCTTTCAAAATTGCATCACTTCCAGTATCGTCGCTTATCAATTTGCTTCCAAAAATTAAAATCTCTTTCAAGATATTTCCGTTGACAGTGTTTGCATGAGACTTACTCTTATATTCCATCAAATTCATATTTCAACATTTGGGTTTCCCTCAGTACGGGAAATCCCCATCAAATTACTTCATCGGTACCCGATTAAACACCCTGATATCTGGTGCTAAGTCGTTTTATGCAAAATCAACTTAGTATGAAACACATACCGGAGAGAAAATTCTTACGATGATATGCAGTGCCATTCGTTGACCTAACGAACGATTATGACTTATGCAATTTGGTTATCTTTTTCATTTCCTAATAGATACGTCCTTGCGTTTTTCAACCTAGAAGAGATTTTCACTTAATGCAAATTTTGTGACAGCTTCTATTATGGCGGGCTAAATAAAATCGCTATGATCTGGAGTCTGTTTAAGCGCCTAAAAATACTTCTAGACTTATATCAGACTGAGCTCATATTATTATAAGCCTTAGAGGATGACAATTTTGCTTGGGGTTTTTTCAAAGTTTCTAGAAGGTTTCTGTCTCCTTTTATTTAATACATTGTTTCCTATTTGCTACGTTAATCTTTTAACAAGTTAATTCTATAAGTGTTCCGTGTTTGGATTTGTGGATCATGTCATATGCATGTTTAAAGGGCTTAGGATTCACTACTCAACTACACGTCACCAGTTACACACAGATAATGTTTTTTGTTGCATTAAAAGCCAATTGTACTACCAGAAAGTAAAGGGTTTTTCAATAGGGACGCTACAAAAGTAGAGCGACAGGGACAGCAAACGACGCCATATTTTTCTTGCGGTTTTTTGACATTTCTCTTCAGTAAGGTTTGCCATTTCTCTTCAGTAAGGTTTGCCATTTCATGATGGAAAGATATACGAGCCAACAACGAGTCGAAATTATTAAAATTTACTACCGAAATTCGGAGTCAGTGGCCTCAACGTTAAGAGCGCTACGTCCAATTTATGGTCGTCATAATCGTCCTAGCAGATCAACAATTGAGCGTCTAGTGGAAAAATTTGAATCCACAGGCACAGTACAAAATGTTCCCGTGCCAGTGAGACAAAGAAGTGCCCGTAGTGTCGAGAATATTGCTGCCGCTGAGGCTTCAGTTGCAGAAAGCCCAAATGTGTCTCTCACACGTCGTTCTCAAGCGTTGGGCATCTCTGTGACGTCGTTGTGGCGAATTTTGCGAAAAGATCTTGGCCTACATCCTTACAAGATTAAATTGACGCAAGAACTGAAGCCGCTTGACCACCAGAAGCGTCGTATGTTCGTAAATTGGGCTGAGCAACAACTTGAAAATGATTCGGATTTTCATCGAAAAATCATCTTCAGCGATGAGGCTCATTTCTGGCTGGATGGCTTCGTCAATAAACAAAATATGCGGTATTGGTCAGGCAGCAATCCACACATACTCAATGCATTGGCGTCGTTGGGCCGTACTTCTTCCGTGATGATCAAGACCGGCACGTTACTGTGAATGGGGATCGCTACCGTTCAATGATAACCGAATATTTTTGGCCGCAATTGGATGATATGGACTTGGAGGACATGTGGTTCCAACAGGACGGCGCCACAAGCCACACAGCGAATGTCACAATCAATTTATTGGAAACCAAGTTTGGAGAACGTGTTATCTCACGAAATGGTCCAGTCGCTTGGCCGCCTCGGTCGTGCCGAGGACGCCGTTAGACTATTTCCTGTGGGGCTTCGTCAAGTCTATGGTCTATGCCAACAAGCCAGCGGCGATTGATGAACTTCGTACGAATATCGAACGTGAAATTGCAGCAGTATCGGCCGATTTATGCTTGAAAACCGTCGAAAATTGGGTTCAGCGTCTGGACTTCTGCAAGCGTGCCTGTGGTGGCCATGTAAAAGAAATCGAGTTCCATACATAATGGCATCGAACGTACTTTCACAGGAATAAAGAATTTCATTGATATCCAAAACCGTTTTTGTTTTATTTAAAAAAATTTTTGTAGCGCTCTTATTGAAAAACCATGTACAAGCGTCGAATAGAGTGATATAAGGCAAATCTTTAGTAACATATTAAACCCTAATAAGCTATCTGTAGTCTTTTATAATGAGAGACAGCAAGAATGTTGTAAGCTTCTTATAGGCATCGGGTAGTACAGGGCAGGGCAAAAGTAATGTCATAATGTGAACTGGCTGCCATTTTGTTAGAAATGAAAAAAATTGGGCTCTGTTTTAACGGAAAGTTTGAAGGTGTAGAATGACATTAAGTTGAAAAAATGATATCGCTCAAATGACCACCTCTTGAGTTGATGCCCATTTGTGCTTTACGACATTTTGAATTGTTGTTCGCAAAACATCTGGCTCCAAATTGGTGATTTCTTCTTCAATGTTAGCTTTCAAGAGTTGCAAGGTTTGTGGTTTGTTGTGGTCAACGCGAGATTTCAAAAAGCCCCAATAGGAAGAAGTCATGCCCCGCCAGATCTGGCGATCTGGTCGGCCAGATCAAATCGCCAAAACGAGAGATCACACGGTGATTTAAAATCTGCATTGTTGCTCGAGCTGTATGAGCGGTTGCTTCGTCCTGCTGAAACCAACAATGCTCGAAACCCAATTCAGGAACTTGGGAAAAAAAAAACTCGTTTAACATCTGTCTGTAGCGCTCACCAGTTACGGTTGCGATGGTGCTGTCGGCGTTCTCAAAAAAACGATCGAACGAGCAATACGTGGCCGACCACTTCTTGCGACATATCGAGTGGACTCAGTTGGGACGAGACGCTCAGCCAAATGCTTAATTGTTCGCGTACATGGTGCAGGACGCTGCGATAAAACAACAGACCGGGAATTGGTCAAATAAGCAGTAAGGATAATTCCGCGTTCTTCAGGTGTGTATCGCTCCATTGCTTGTTGTCAACTAATTCTCAATCTGTCTACAACATAAATGTCAATGACATTTGACACCATTTGGAAAATTGATGGCATATTCACATTATGGTATCTAAGAGGGTCACCTAACAGTCACCGACAGTTGTGTTGGCGAGAAACTCAACCCTCAATCTCAGCCTTAACCGAAGATGTAGGCCAATTTAAAGTAGATTTAGGGCTGACAAAATTAGCCTCAGAACCTTGCAATGCATGCTCATTGGAGATCTCATTTCCTGTTCCTCCAAATATCTTTCTTATGTTTTGCAATTTAAAGCTCCACCACGCAGTGGGTGATCTGCAGTGGGTTCTCTTAACATGGTACCCCAGTTCCGATCCACTGGTAAGGGTTCCAGACGCATTCGATCAACTTTATCCCGAACTAAACATTTAAGGCAAAATCGGGGAATGTCAAAGTAATTTTCCACATACGTATACATATGTATATGTACATAGGCACATGATCCAATGTCCCAAGTATGGGAAATAAGGTCGCGTTGGGAAGGAGATAAGATTTATATTCCGAGTGTTTAAAAACCTGTTGTATTTAGTCGCAGTTTGGTGACAAAACTTATATGTAATTACAACTGTATAAATCAATCAGGGGTTTTTGCTATCCTTGAAACAGTTTTTCCCAAAATAAATACTAAAAGTACTTGCATACATACTAATGTACATACATACGAGTATGTACACCAAATACTTACACTCAATTGAACAAATTGACACAATTCCGGTGATTGAATGTGGATACGATTAATCGAACGCATATGAGTTTCTTTTTTACTTTTATCTCAGCGCTTAGAGTGTACACAGAGGTGATAATGTAGATTCGGTAACAATCAAAGCCACAAATAATAGGTGAGAAGATAAGGAAAAGCATACATTCAAAGGTGCCTACATCACTTA
The DNA here is from genome assembly GCA_917880715.2 of Matsumyia berberina. Classification (NCBI taxonomy): domain Eukaryota; kingdom Metazoa; phylum Arthropoda; class Insecta; order Diptera; family Syrphidae; genus Matsumyia; species Matsumyia berberina. Next base: position 97,434,230 of record OU862870.1, read on the forward strand.
TGGTCATGTGCGTATTCGAAACAATTTTATTAACTTAACGCGTCATTAAATATTTCGGAGCATTTTCTTCATATCCGTCAACACTCGACAACTTTTTTTGCGTTATACCTCGGAGCACTACAACCTGAGAAGATCTAAGACAAAAACTACGATGGAACCTTCGAGATATGGCCGAACATTCACACATTTGACAATGGGTTGATCTTTTAAGCACAGTCGATCCAGACCCAAGAAAACTTTGCCTAATTGTTTTCAGATGAAAATTAAGTGAAAAGAGTCCAGTTAGAAAATTAGTTAGGAGTTCATCATCTCTTCTTTCTAGCGAAAATTCTTTGATTGCCTTATTGTCTGAGGGGATGATAAACCTCTTGGCATGACAAAAGTACTGAGTTATGTAGGCTAGATTCAGCAGTGGATTTTTGCGATTTTCAAAAACTTCTTGCGAGTTCGTCCTCAGATTTCATTGTTATTAAGCTGCTTCAGGGTATTCAAGCTTAGACCTGAAATAGGCTTTTCTAGCAGCTTGACAGTCGAAGAGAATGTTTATGTGGCTTTGCTGTAAATTAATAAACACTCTGAGCTGCAGCAGAGTGAATTATTTGGTACTGCCTATTTTTAAATTAGAGGAGAGGTAGAGTTGTGTTGCGATGTTAGAGATGGTTTTTAAATTTGTTGTATGCAGGGGAGAAAGTATTATAAGAGCACCGCGGTAAAGGCTACTCGTTGTAATTTTTGCAGCGAGTCTTGAGCCGAAGTTTCCCACTATTTTTTAATCTTAAGTCACATTTTGTTTCTAATAAGTTATCTTGAGATTGAAGTCAATATGTTAATGCTTCGACCAGTTTGGGGTCGGGTGATCACCTCGGTGCAGGGAAATAACTCGTAATTTGCTCCACATGGGAATTTATTCCACCACTAGTGGGAAATTACTCCACCACTAGTGAGAATATACTCCACTTTTCGAATGTGACAGTGGGAAATTGCTTAACACGAAAATGTGGTTGAATGGAAGGCATTTACCCCAAACCTCAATTTGGAACAGTATTTGTAAAACAAACAGAATAACCCTGCTGGGAATCACTGTAGGTGTAAATTTGGGTATATGCAAAATTTCTTTAACTTCCTTTAACCTATTTGCAGGGGGGCAGCATGCCCTCATAAATATTCCACTGTTTATGCATTGTGGACTTACATATGCACATATGTGGTTACTATAGCCTTCAAATAACAAAAAATGAAGTAAACCTCGAAATCGACCAGAATCTACGTTTTTGTATTCTATTGCCTGTGATTGGAGGATTCCAAGAATGAAGTAATTTTTCTGCCCATTCTAAGTGGGAAATTACTCCATGCGTAAAAAGTGGAAGTGGAAAAAATGTGAAGTAATTTCCCACAAGAAAGTGGTGCAGATTCCCATTGCATTAAGAATTATGGGTGGAGCGAATTCCCGTAGAGTTATTTCCCTGCACCGATCACCTCAGGATCGATCACATATGGACATACATATGTACAATCACCTCATGGGAATCTGATGGCTTTTGGGTGAATATTCTCATTTTATTATATCCGGAGCAAATATGTGTTCTCATAAATTCTCTAGCCTTCCATTGGATTTTGAATAATGGTTGGAAGACGGTTCGATGTGTGTCTCCTCCTCTCGTCGTGTTGATGTGCTTTAAAGTACTGCATGTCGTGAGTGGGTTCCATCTCTCATTCGCGAGTTTTTGGAACTTTAAAGAGAAACTGAAGTCCTAAATAGTGACGGCAGGACAATTATCTGGTTCATTTTAGATCCACATCTAGTGAGCCCATCTAAGTTATCAATTTTATTTCCTGGAAACCAAATAAGTTATTATGGTTCGCATTAACTGGCTTTAGGTCACGATGGTGGCATTTTACGATTCTGGATCCGAATGTTTTTGAGACAATCACTTGACTTTTTATGTGGATGTTGAAGCTCTTTCTTGGGTGGGCCTGTTGGGAAAGTTCTCGGAAAGCCTTGATTATAGTTAGAACTTCAATGAGCTTCTGTAATTTGAAATCCTTATCGACCGAGGAAAGCCAGGTTCCGTTGCGGAGAGTCCGGAACCTGCACCCACAGCTCTGAGCCTACCGTGAATATGTGATCTTTTCTTCTGTTCAGCTCTCTCAAAAAAGGAATTTAATTCCGAGGTGTAAGCATAATTCGGGAAATTGTACTCAATAATGCAGTTTTTTTTATCTTCGCCAATCTGATGATTTGTAACTCAGAGGCCGTGCTTCACCATGACATAGTTTAAGTTGGGTGTACAAGTGATTGTTAATTTTCTACTATTATAGTCTACTCTAGAATGTAGCTATTCTAATGCGAATGTGGAACGACTCCCATTGTCAACAAAGTATCAGTCCGTATCCAAGGCAATGGGGTTTTTAACAGTTGCTGCTTTCTGGGCCATATACCAAACGATTTTTGTAGAGCAAGGGCATCGTCTATATTCCTTTATAGTCGCCAAAATACCGTAGCATTCCTCTATCTAAGGTATGGTTCAAATTTCAAAGAATTCTTCTTTCCTTCCATTTTTGGTTACAATAAACTGAAAACAAAGCTACTAAGCAGATCAAGGAGGAATCATGGCCGCTAGTACGGCCTACTGGCCAAGAGGAGACCACGCAGGCAAAATAGGTATCCCTCAAAAAGTAATCGCTCTTCCCTTTCCAGCCCTAGCCAGGGTCACACAATCTAAGTGAGCACAATCGACGACCTCCAAGAAAATGAATTGAGAACTAATTCTTAACCTCAACTTCACAAGTCGGGTTTATCAACTTGTATTTACTTAGGTCACATATGTACATGGGTTGTGGTGTCAAAACGCCGCATCCTTATTCTAGAATCCGGAACCGCCAATTCTACCCTTCCATTCTTATGTAGCCCTTTACCCGAGAATACGTAAGGACTTCAGTCTAGTCAAAGAAGAACCGTGTGGCACGCGGCTTTACAGTAGAAATCGAAACTTACCACGTTAATATTGCTTTCAACATCGTACCTTTGTGAGTACTGTTTAGAAGAGCTTCATAAAATCAATTAACGCTTAACGTGAATTTATTCACTGACTTATCAACAAAAACTCATTAGCATCGGTATGAATCATGAGACGATAATGACAAGTATCATTTTGATATGTCTTAAGATATTTATAAGTTAAATTAGACGTCCTGCCAGGCAAATAAATTTTAGGTTTCAGACAACAAGAGAAAGAAGGGACTATATGAAACTTTCATATTTCAGCACCCATAAGATCCACCTTATGGATTTTCAATAGACCATTAACCTTTCCCAAAAGGCTATGGCTTTGGCTAGTACCGGACAGCCAAAAGGGAGGTTTGGTTTCTCTTCTCAAGCACTATTGGCCAGCCCGTACTAATTGATATGATTTCATTGGTTCTGATTTTGTTGTAAGACTTGATTGGCGCAGTTAGTCAGCTCATCGATGGGAAGTGTGAGAATATATACGTATGCTTCTGTTAACAGCTTCCAACAGGTTATTGATGTTCAAATTCAGACTTCAGAGTCAATCACTAGGAAGCAATTCGTAAGTGCATTCGTTTTCATTAGTATTCACAGCAGAGAGGTCGAAAATGTACCAAGATCGTTACGCAGTAGACCATTTTCTCCACTCAGTCTATGAGTTTTCTGACTATACATATGTACACTGTACCAAGTATAATCTATTCTGCTATTCATTAGTGCCAAGAGCAGAGGGAGTGGCGACTTCATTCCTTAAAATCCTCTTTCTTTTGTAAAGAAGAGCAAGGTGTACTGTAGCGATATCGAAAGATGTCTAACCAGTAGGCACAATCTGACCGAAGGGTCCAGAGAGAGGTTGTCTCTACGGAGATGATTTTTTAAAGACAGTGGACAACTATGTATAACGCCGGTGACAAGGGAACAGGAAATATTCGTTTAGTTTAATTCTGCACTGAATAAACGATCGAATTTTAAAGTAGTGAGCAGCACCGAAGTTGGACAGTGAGTTTTAGGCTACTTTTTGGTTGAAATTGAGTGCAAAATGACGAGGATTGAAGCTTAAACACTTTATTCCATACGGCTGACTGACTGTCAGAGAAGATAAACATATTCTTGGTATGGATTTTGGAGTGCAAAATTGTTTTCCCAAATCAATTTATGGTCAAGATTTTTAGCTGATTTTTTTTAAAAGAGCCTGCCCTTATGGCTGACACTACGACATAGCAAGATCTATTGTGTCTCCTTTGCCTAATAGGTTTACCTCCTTCCTAATGAAGGTGAGTATGTCAATAGTAGCCGAGCTTCTAAACTCCGCCAACGAACGGAATTCCCTATGAAAGTTCTGTTTACGTAGCTAGTATAGTGCCGGACATTTACAGAGAACGTGCTCAGAGGTTTTCCCCTCTTCCAAACAGAACCGACACGCTGTATCTGAACAAAAGTTTAGTTTGTTAGGATGATATCTTAGGCTAAAATGGCCGGTAAGGCAGCCTACTAGCTTCCTCATGTTGTTCCTGTCAAGGCTGAGATTTTCTTGTAAGAAAAGGGCTTTATAAGTCTCTTGGATTGCCTAAGTCCGGGGACATTTCCCCGATGAGCTAGGCGAAATGGGTGTTCGCAGTTGTTTAACGCCACGGAAGAGTTTCGATACCCAGAGCGCGGAATCCGAACCGTCCTAAGCCTGCTCAGGGTTCGTACCTTACTCCAAACGGAGTAGATCTACTCCGCCTTTAAAAAGAAAAAAAATCTACTCCGATACTCCGCTTCGCTCCAATTTTTCCACACAGAAAAATTAACTTAATAATGGAATAGCAGCAGGCAGCACTGAGCATCTGGAAATTTTTTTAAAAAAAAACCTTAAATGGCGGAATCTGAACTGAGTACACATTTTTTTTTCTTGTATCTTTCTCGTCTTGTCGTTCTCATTCGTTCTGTGTGTGTTTTCAATCTAGTGTGTACAATTCTGTTTTCTTGTTGTTAAAAATAAGTTATTTTAAAAACTAAATTTTTTTTTGCGTTTACAAATCTACTCCGTTAATATTGGCTTTTTTTCTTAGTCTACTCCGAAATTTCATTTTTGGGGTCCGAACACTGAACCTGCTCACCCACAGCTTTATTGCCTACAATGCCATGGTGGCCAGGCACCCAATCAAGCTAGACCTTGCTGTATCTACCAAGTGATTGTAGCACGACTTGACTAACATAGATTCCACGAAGTGGGATGTCAATAGATATGTATTTTTGCACCCCTAATACCTATGGTTTATCCTGGCGCAGATCTCAATAGCATGGATTTTAGCCTAGAACACGCTGGTGCACATTCCCATTGTTACCGAGACTTTAATGTTGCGTCCAAAGACGCCAGTACTCACTCCGAAAGCCATGTTTGATCCGTTGATCAAATATATCAAACATCCTGGGTTTGATACGGGTTCTTCATTCGACTACTCGACTAGTCTTCCGAAACTGTACTCCCTGACCATAACATCGGAGACGGAGATGCAGAACATGCCCGTACTTTCGTAAAAGGCACTAGAACAGTCTTGTAAGGATTGATTGTTGCACTATTCTAAAATATGTAATAAAGCACTTTGCATGACGTTTGAGATCGTCGTATCATAATAACCATAACCAATAGCTTTGTAGCCCAATCTGTGGAAATTGGCTTAAAGATTGTCAATGACTAAAGACCACAAAAGAGGAGAGAAAAGTCCCCCTTATGGTCATCCTTTTACTTACTCACAGACACTCACACTCCTCCTGAAGATGAAATTATTATACGATTCCTCTACTACTGATTGCCCGTGCTATCGAGTCGTAGCCGGTATTATTGAAAGTGCCCTCGATGTCTAGGGCTATTTCCTTGGAGCGGTGTGCAATTTCTATTTGTTTTACTAGATGGTGAGAGGCATCCTCCGTGGGTTTGCTTTTCCTGGACGCATATTGACTCGAGTGCAGAGGGAAAGACATCTCTAGCCGGGCTCTGATATGGACATCTATTAGTCCTTCCATAGTTTTCAAGATAAAAGATGTTAGACTGATATTTTGTAAGATTTAGGCAACCCGCCTGCCCTATTGCCTGATTTGAGAATGAAAATCACATTTTCCTATCTGCAAGTCAATGGAATGTATTCCCAGTTGTAATTTGCTCTAATTAAGGCGACCATTGCCGGCAGAATACACTCAATTAGCTTTTGTAGTAGTGCCGAAAAAATACCGTCACCACTAAAATGGGTTGAACAAGTCCACTGCCCATTTAACCTTACCAGGACAGAAGATTCCGCCTGATAAGCTGTTCACTCTACTTGCAATGCAGTCCCAGCTGCGGTCGGGTTTCCTTATTGCTTGCAAATAGATGAGCCTGAGAAATGCACTTGAAGCAATGTTGCAAGTGTATCCATACGGTTCGTCGTGTAGGTGCCATCAGTTTTTTTCAGTAATCCTACACAATTTGAATGATCTTGCAAAGAAGAAGTTTGCACAGCATTTCTTTCAAGCAGCCCGTTTCGATAAGAGCGAACCTATGTTTGTTTCACCTCTTTGTTCTCTTAGCGATATTGAAGAGTTGCCTAACTTTCTTCCAAAGTTGTGCAAGCTGTTACTTTCACCACGGAACCTTATGTTTGCTTACATTGGCTTTGGGACAGTTAGTAACACATCATTTAATTGATGCGCTGCTTCGTCTAGGTCCCACTTCGACTTAATATACGTATATAACTAGCATATCTAGTTTAGGAAGAATATGGTTCCGATACAGATTCCAGTTCGTCGAATTTGGATCGTATCTAGTTGATGCATGTGTCAATTTGCCAGGTATGTCAAACCTGATGTGTGATATCCAACAATGATGTCTGGGACAAGACATAACTTTAGACAGAAAGAGCACAATATTAACTCAGGCAATAACAAATAAATACTTAATAGTAAATAACTTTTTCCACTTGCTGTTTCTTTGGGCTAAAAAGACAAGTAGCAAAGCCCTCTTTTGAATAACTAAACTGACGGTAAAGAAGAACTAATCATCTCAGTCCTACCCAGAGTCATGGACTTTCAGCTACAAATGTGCAGCGATCTATTAAGAAAAAATCAAAATTGACCTCAAACAACTCGGCCTGCAAAACTGAAATTGTTTTCACGAGCTTATTAGTTGGCACCTTTTAACAACGCCAGCACATCAGTGATCATAAATGCGCTGTCAGGTCTGTCAGTAGATAGTACACTTTGCGAGTTAATTAACATTCTATTCACCCACCAGTCGAATTATTAACTCAAAGCTGGGTGGCTCATCTGCTAGAAGATCTGTCAGCAGAGGCACTCCACAGGGTGGGGTCCTGTCCCCCCTTCTTTGGAATTTGGTGGTAAATGAACTACTGCTCCGCTCGATGGTGATGACTTTGCTATAGCCGTCTCGGCAAAGCACCTTGACATCTTAAAAGAAGTCCTCCAAAATGCTCTTAACAAGCTAACCAAATGGTCAGCTCAGTGTGGCTTTGGTGTGAACCCCCACAAAACTGAGCTGGTACTCTTCACTAGGAAGTATAAGATCCCATATATCGACCCTCCTACCATTGGTGGTACAAGCTTATATTTCTCCAACGAAGCAAAATACTTGGGTCTTATTTTGGACAGGAAATTAAGCTGGAAACCATACATTCAAGAGAGAATAAAGAAAGCTACAGTAGCCCTTTTCTCTTGCAAGGGCGCCATCGGAAATAAATGGAGTCTGCAACCCCACACACTGGCTCTATATTTCGGTAATAAGACCGATGCTTACGTACGGGGTGATGGTGTGGTGGACCGCCTTGGATATCGCCACAAACCGCGATAACCTAAGCAACGACTCCCTCTGCAGCAATGGATATTTTGTTTCACTAATCACCCCTAGACATTTTCGGCATACAAATGGCAGCTAGTGCAGCCATCCGCCTCAAAGCAACCTCACAGTGGTCTAATAAAGACTATGGCCACACTTCCATTTTGAAAAATCTTGAAATTTCGCTCCAAAACATCGACTACACCACTCCCAGGCTAAGGTTTGACAAGAGCTTCAAGGTAACCATCCCTCGCAGGTCATTCTGGGGCGATGTATTCTCAGAAGTTAAGTCGATTCATTTTTACACCGTCACGACGGTTCAAAAACTAGCAATGGGGTGGGTGGGGGTGTTTTCTCCGACAGGTTTAACCTCAGCCTACCGTTCCGTCTTCCGAATCATTGTAGCGTGTTCCAGGCGGAAATCATGGCGACCAGAGAAGTCTTATCTTGGCTGAAGAAAAACTTGATATCTTTTCGAACAGCCAAGCGGCACTGAAGTCCTTGGAATCAGTCGCTCTAAATTCAATAACAGCCCTAGATTGCCGATCGTCTCTTATAGAGATGGTGGAGCAGTTCAATATCCACCTTTGCTGGGTGCCAGGGCACAGTGACATTCCAGGGAACTGCAAGGCTGATGAACTCGCCAGATATGGAACAACATTACCTGATAAGTGCAACGTAGGTATATGGATCGCTACTTGCAAACTCAAACTAAAGCTAGATGCTATCGAAAGAACAAATCTTAGTTGGACAAGTGGTATAACATGTCTAGCGAGAAAGTAGATTAGGTCAAAGCTGGATTTGAAACGCTCCAAGTATTTAGTTTCTCTTAATAGACGGCATATTAGCACTATAATGCGTGTCATTACTGGACACTGTCTAATAGGCAAGCATGCTACTAGGCTTGGCATTTACGCAAACGACTTCTGTAGAAGCTGTATGGACGAGGAGGAGGAGGAGACCATTCTTCATCTTCTTTGCACCTGTCCAGCTTTCTTCTTTACAAACTTAGGCGACCTAATAAACATTGATGTCAGTAGCCTTCTACGCTTCATAAGAAGCTCCAATTGGTTTCAATGAGTAGGCAGGAGATCTTTTCGAGATCCTGGTGGCATCACAGCGGCCCCCTCATGGGTCTAAGTGTGTTGGCTTTAGCTGGCAACCACTTCAACCTAACCTAGTTGGCACCCGGCTTGTAGCGCCAGGCCATTACCATCAAAATCGCAAAAATAAATATTTTATTCTATTACCACTTTTCTATTGGCTAGTCGCACCTAGCTGTGATTACTAAGTAAACTGATAATTTTTTTCTGCATAATTCGAATCGTAAATTAGGATTTTTTTTAACCAAATAAACTCTTGTGAAGGAGTGAATGTTCTTAAATAAGCCACACGTCCTACACACCTACAATGTATGCATATTTATAACTGACAAATAAAACATGTTTCTGTGGTGCGCTGTTTCACTGCTATTTAATCTTCCAAGCGATTAAGATTTATTTTCGATATTTGCCTTTGTTAACTTTTGAAGAACTTCTTTCCAATATCTCCTAGTGTAGTGCAAAAGTGGGCTCAGAATTAAAACACTATCTACCCTTTAAGTGAAACTTTTATAACTTGTCTAACAAAAAGTAAATAAAAATTAGAAATAAAGTTCGTGGCACGTTTGCTCACGATGACGTAAACTCTATTCAGATATGAGTGGTTAACCGTCTTCATTAACTAGATTATGCTGGTACACTTTAAAATCTAGTCAATAGGATGCGCTGTTGCTTTTGAATTAATTTAATCGCAGATAGCACCGTCAAACTTTACATTTATTTTTTGCTGGAAAGTCACAGTCACATCCACTGAAGTTGCACTACAGGTACAACTTTCTTCAAGCACTTATCCCCACATTAACTATTCATTTAGAGAACGCGCAACTGTCTTTAAACACCCGACACCCGACAGTTTCGAAAAATCTTGCGCTTTCACAATGCTCTGAACACCTAGAGTGCGAATCAAATTAAAATGTGTACACTTTTCATTTGGTATTTCTCCAGAACGTAAATTTATATGAAAGAGTGTATAGGTCGTTATCGTACACCGACGACGGATTTACTGTGGGTACCCACATAAAGCCATCGAGATAATTTCTGCTGCTTTCAGTATTTACCAAGCCAACGATACACATACATATGTACATACTCGTACACCTCTCTCGCTTATCAGTATCAGTACATTATAGCAAACAAAATTTTCAATTTATACAGGTGATTCGGCAAGCGACATTCGAACAGCAACTTTGTGCGGCCATAAAGACAGGTAGCCACCGGAATGTTTATTGTATAATAAGACTGCGTTTCTTGATGCCCAGTGTTCCCGTTCAGTTGGGGCGGTTCTCTCGCGAAATCGGATTTTTGTTGTTGAAAACTATGAAATAAAACAATCTCGAATTTCGAAGCTGGTTTTTGAAAGAAGAGAAGAGGAACGAGAATCACACGATTATCTGTCGGTTGGCGAAATACATAAGAACGAAAAAAAAATGTGTCGATGTTGTCAGAGGTAAATATTTTTGAGTACGAAATGTTGAAGTTTTTTTTGTACTGATTCTATGACTGATTGTTTAATGTAGCTGCTGCGAAGAAATCTACTGGAATTGCTTCGAAGAGAAATTCTGCTATGATGAATCGATAGGTGGGTGCTTTTGAATGTTGAAATATTTTCTAATCGCGCAGATTAAACTCGCAGATAAAACTCGCAGATACTGTTTGTAATAATCACGTTTCTGGTTTTTTTTTCGTCTTTTAGCGAATTATAATCCGGATGAAGATGAGCAATACATTACCGAGAAGAATGGCACTCTCGGCCGGATACAGACGATCGACAATAATAACCTACCTGTTTGTAACCAGCCACTTCGAAGAGGGAACTCCATGCTAAGGTGAGAGATGATGAGAAAGCACATGACCCGTCGAAGTTATTTTTGAGTATGGTTTCTTTTTAGTGCGAAGATACACGAAGAAGATTACCGCAGAGAAACACAAACAAATGTACCGATGTTGGGTCCAGAGATTTTGGCAGTCTTTGCAAATTCACAAATCTTCCAGGATCACCAGCCGACCAAATTGAATAGGATAAGTACGAGATCCTATTTGCCAGGAATACATGCAGCAAAGGATCTTTCGTCGCCCCGCGATATTGATCAAGATAAATTGATCAAGAGACTGGAAGGTAAAGATCATCATTATCATAATTCCAAAGTAAAGTTCTACCTGCATTGATGAACTTTTATCACATTATACCATTGAATTATTTATAAGAGACCACACACCGAGAAGCATTTTTTAACTCTTAGAATAAGGAAAAACTACTGTTGAAATATCTGTTGTTTGAAAAATATATCACACATGTACACGGATAGGCAGAGTTGTCATAAAGTAATTGATTTTTTAATTAGATATTAGTTTATTGGATACAACACATGAATAAAATGAAAGATAAACTTAAGTCATTCCCCGATACGACGTGCCAATAATTTATGTTTATTTATGACATTGTTTGGAGTTTTATTATTTTTAAGTTCCTTATATCAATCAATGGGTTGGCTTTTGTTTGCGAATATAGGGTATCTCACCATTGGTTGGCAAGACGGCGCACTTAACTTAATTTAGTTGGTGGAATCATTTTGCGGTACTTGGCAAGTTTTGATTGCGTAAATATTTTCGTTCGCACATACTGGCGGCGACAGAACACAAGCCTGTTTTCAAGTTGAACTTATGGTATGGTTAAGTTTTGAAGACGGAGGTAGTGGGTTATAATTTTTGTCTCAAAAAGAATTCCCGAATTACCCATCTAAATTTCTAGGACTGCTGCACCAAAAATTCTCATTCTCTTGGAGTTCATTGCTTCCTAAAGATGACAACACTTTTTTGCTGTTTCACACGATACGTAAAGCTAGGTACGTACAGTTAAAATCGCTTACAACGATCAGTTATAACGAGGTATCGGTTTTAACGACCAAATTTTTAGGTCCCTTGAAGGTCGTTATACCCCATTTTGACTGTATTTTAATTTGTTTGGGAATTGGATTACTGGCATACCTCACGCTTCGGCCGTAATGCGTTTTTAAAAACTCGATTGTATCCTTAACGGTCATGTCTTGGGTACGATTTTACATATATTTTCTTCAAATCTTTCCTGAATCTCAAAAAGTCGAAGAAAAATTTAAAAAATACCTAAAAACGAACAAAAATACTTTATTTTGATTTTTTTAAACGGCACTGCATACCTTGGTCCTTTTGTCCATGTGGCTGTTTTCTTTTTCAATAAAATGAAAAAGTTTTTCGAACTATATTGAGCGCTTATGGATTCAGTTCTTATCGGCCGCTTCATTAACTCTTGTGCATGGTCATCCTTATTGTTTTCTGATTTACAACACCAATCGATTGTGGACGAGCAGGAGCATCCAGGACCGAAATGCACTTAATTGCCAAATAGTTTCACTCTAGGTAGTCCAGTATTAAAAAACCACCAGTAAACCAGGCTTTCTTTGTAGAACAATATTCCCATACATATCTACGAATAATTTTATCTGAGGTGGGCGTATCTTGAGGCATTCTGGTATTTTATTTCAGGTATTTTTATTTCCATATTGCACTTGCTTCAAGTCTTGAAATGGCAAATTTTCTTATTCTAGTCAAGTTCCCAACCATACTAGAAGTTCTTGAAAGTTGATTGAAATATTAAGTGACGCTCAATGTAACGTATAACCCTCCGTATAGACGTTTTTAAGTTAAAAACGCATTCAGTTACTTGAGTCTGAGACGTACGTCAGTATATATTACAAAGTAGTATCTACACTTTACAGACTTGTTGAGACCTCAAGTTTTGTATTCCGTTGACAAATCATCAATACGTTTTTTAAAGATTCTTCTCATGACAAAAATAAAACCCAATAAATGGTAGTACGCCAATTGGACTGAAGATCGTACTGAAAATAAGGAATTTCTTCCCTAAATTTTCTCCGGCGGTATTTCCATATCTTACATATTGTCTAAAATTTCTATTCTATATTTGATTGCGAAACATTTTCGGTAGTCATTGGCGCTGGCATTTTTTTTTATTGGCGTTGGCTTGTGACAGGATTGAGAAAAATTGCTTGACTCTTTTTGAAAACTTTTGAGCATAATAATATTCATTCATTCATTCCCGCTTATCCATTATGAGGGTCGCGGGTTTAGGGAGCTTAAGTGGGCTCTTCATATTTCCCGATCTTCCGCCATCGACTCTAAATTATCAGCAGCTATCCCCATACAAGTATAGGTGAGATTTCGGACTTGGTCCAGCCATCTCATTCTAGGCCTTCTAGACGTCTACCTGATGGCATGGATTCCATGGCACGTCTTGGAAACCGAGTTGAGGACATTCGGTGTCGAATTAACGCCATTCACCCGAACACAGCTCGTACAATTAGTGTATAAAGATTGAATGGCCCTCACAAGAGAACCGTCAATCCCATACTCCTGCAATACACTCCAGAGTTTACCTCGAGGGACCCGATCATATGCTCTGTCCAAATCCACAAAGCAAGATAGGTTTGGCATACTCACAGGCCTTCTCAAGTACTATTTTGAGAGTGAATAGCTGGTCGGTTGTGTTTCTGCCTGGACGAAAGCCGCACTGCTCATCGCCCAACCTGGACTCGACCACAACTCTGGAACGCGCTTCTATCACCTTTGCAAAGACTTTTCCGGGAAGACTTAAAAGAGATATACCCCTATAATTGGAGGAATCCCTCTTATCCCCTTTCTTAAAAAGAGGAACAATTACCCCAGTTTGCCAATCGGTAGGTGTTTCACTTTAATGACACGAGAGAGCCATTCCACTCCCTCTTTACCCAAAGCCTTGAGCATTTCTGGCCGGATTTCATTCACACCAGCAGATTTGCCGACTTTTAGCGCTTTAATCGCCAAAGTCAACTCCTCTACGGTGGGACTATTCTCCGCCCTACTCAAAACCATGAGTCTGCCATCCTCAGTGCCCTGTTCGGGATTGAGCAGCTCCAAATAGTGTTCGCCCCATTTGCGCAAGATGTTCTTCTCATCGGAAAGAAGTACACCATCTTTGGATTTGACTCCTTCGATGATATTAAACTTCCTTCCTCTGAGACGGCGGAGCATAATAATATTTCAGCACAATATTGCAAGAACCTACATACATACAACCTTCATGTGTATATATTTTTCTTGTTTTATCTTCGTAATACTTAGATTCGTTTCTGCGTCAAACAAATATTTCTTGATAGGATTTAATGATATCGTTTACCGTCTATAAGACTAAAAAATAAAAATAAACAAGTTAATTCTTTACTGACAGAGTATCTAGGTAATAGATCTGTAGAATATTCCAAAACTATTCTTTCCCTAGAAGATTACAGTGGAGTGCGAATAGTTTCTGTATGTTGACTTAACCAATTAATACTGCTAGCATGTTTATTTTATACCACTATACTCTGAGAGCCAGAGCGAAAGCATTTTAAACTCGCAATCATAGCTTTTTTTGGCTTTATTCTACTTGTTTGTGGGCTAGTTTAAAGAATATAGGTCTGTTCGGGTACTTTTTGCACCAAAACTCCTAGATTGTCAAATTTTGAAAAGTGGGGGTAAAATTATTAAAAAGTAAACGAACGCGTTGAACAAGAAAAGTTGCCCAATTTTAAACGTCAAATTTCAGGCGTCAAATCTAAGAAAAGTATACAGAAAATAATTTTGTGATTCACATTTGGGAAGTTCCAAAAGTGTGGTAAAACATTTATTCATTATTCCAGCACATTTTTTTGGATTCTCTGGATCTTCGCATGATAGCTGGGTGTTCCAGAATTCTTCAAAATCTGACAAATTTAATACCACACAAAAATAACGAAAAGCCGTTTTGCAGATTTGACAGATTTTATAAAACAGCCCAAGAAATTTCTTGCACTAAAATTCGTAGCATGCGGAAATTTCTTATTCTCTCGTGAGCGCTTTGTTTTACAAAAAACTGTGTACTCGAACAGGATTTCGTAAAAATTTGCTGTTTTGGGAGGTTACGCGAATAGACCTAATTATGTTATCTGAATTCATGATTTTGACAACCATATACAGTAATAGAGTGTATGCAATCATATTTCGCATTTTTTTACTTCTAGAATTAGGAAGTACCGAAGTAATTTAATGTATGCATAAGAAAGAAGTCCATATTTTTATTATGGAAAAAAGTAGATGTTAAGCCAAGTTCTAAAATAAATAAATAAAAAGCACGCCTAGCGTCTCGTAAGTCGTAGCCATTCAAGTTGTGTGTGTCATATTTTTTGCACGAATGAAAATGTAACAATTTTTTTATTATCGGCTCCGAACATAGGAAACTTTATCATAAAAAACTAATAGGTCTCTGAAAAATCTTCTCCAAAGATCGTCTTCCTGTCTCCGTTTAAGTATTGACCAGCGCGGCCACTTGACCCATAGCATATTATAGTACATCCCAAAAAAAGCTAGCAGAAAGGTAGCAGATGAGTTTTCATGTATCATCAAAATATAATTCATTTATTTTTTAAAGTTTATACGAAAACTAGTATAAAAAAAATAATAAAATAGAAGTAATAAACAATAAACAAAAATAAATAAATTAGTTTTCGTGAAACTTTTCATTAATAAACAAAATACAACAAACAGTGAACACAAATAAATGAATGTATAATTCATCTGTTGGTTCAAAGATCACAGAGCCTTTCAAAAGCCCTTTGCAAAGGAAAATGTTTGAAACCGTCTATTAACAAGGACTTGAATTGAAATTCGACATTTAATCGAATTAAAGTTTGAAGATGAGACAGAAAGTTAGTAGATTTCTGGAGGAAACTAGTAGATAGTAAAAAGGCTTAAAAGCTAGTAGATCTGCTAGCTTTGTAGTAGAAGTGGCAGCGCTAGTATTGACAGGACACGTAAGCCGTGTTCTCCATCACGTGCAAGTAGTTGTAGTCTCTTCAGAAATTGTTTGTACTTAGTTACATTCTCCTATGGTGAGCCTACTTACATACATATGTATCTATCGTAAGCTTTAAATGTGTTTAATCTATTCTCTGTCCCGCAAAAATTGTCAGTACAGGCCCTATGGGAGAGCTTTTTTTCAAACAATGGTGCCCGTAGATGTTTTCAGGCCACTCAGTGAGAGAAATTGCCACTGAAATGCAAACCAAACCACGGGCTTACACAGGTTCATTTTGTAAACAATTATTTTTATTTCGTTCAACAAATTATTTTGTTTTTAAATCAGCAGATGGTAACCATACTGGTATTGCTCTCCGATTTCTGGCGTTTTGTCATGCATACTACGGTATCACTGAAAGAGCTTTCAAGAGTGACAGATTTATGTAAGCTCTTGCAACCAGAGTGAGAGGTAAACGTCCTATCTTCCCTGTACTGACAATTTTTGTGGGACAGAGTATAGATGGCTCTTGTTTTCCTCTTATTCTGTAGTGTGAATAGTTTTCCTGATGTGTGCTTCATATTTTCTCAGCACACGTTCAAAAACATTTCAATTATGCACTCGTAATTCTACTGATTTTCGTTTGAAACTGATTGATCTCCCATAAGTTGATGAAAAAATAATCAAATTGATTAAATTTTTATCAATCAGTCATTAATTTACGAATATGTTTAACTGGAACAACATTTCAACAATTGTCAATATACTGAGTAATTGACTTTTGTTTGTTTTAGAACTACTTGAATTGCATTGTATCCCTAATTTCTGAGGAACCACTCTCAGGTAATCCTTCGTGGGGTGGTGTTTCAAAATATCTGTTCGTCCTCTTCCCAGACGCCAAAGTTTTTTCATTACAACTGCTGAAACGCAGTTCCATGCGTCGTAGGAGCTGAGGATATACCATAATGGACAAATAAAAGTTACCACTTCCGAAATTTTAAGAACTTATCACTAAAGCTATGATTTAAAATTTTTTGAGAGTAAAACTATCAGCAATTGTTGTTGGTTAATTTTGTCATAAAAATGTTTTATCTGGGAAGTTTTTACTATCTTAGTTTTAGTGCAATACAATAATGTGTTAATGTAATACAAAAAGTGAACTTAGCAGATAAACATTTTAAGCAAATTTGATTGAAATCCTACAAAGCAATTATTATTTTCATTTAAAATTTTAAATCAGAAGTACGTTATTGGAGGATAACAAGTTGATTAGTACTTTGTGTGACCACCGCAGGCCTTGATTACAGCTTGAATTCTCCATGGCATAGAAGTCACTAGGTTTTGACAGTATTCTCTTGTTATGTCATTTTTCCAGGCTTCCTGAATTGTAGTTTTAAATTCTTCTTTTCTCTTTGGGTTCCTGGATACTATTTTAGCCTTTAAAAGAGCCCAGCAATTCTCGATCGGGTTCAAATCGGGTCTGTTTTCAGGCCAGTCTAGTATTTTTAAACCGATGCTTGCCACAAGATCCTTCACCTAAAGGCACATAAGATACAAAATTATGGATAAGTTACACCATTTCATTTCTGATGCTCAATCGATTTTTATAATGAAGGAATATACTTTTTTTGCTCGATGACATGGTGCAGAATCATCCTGAAAGATAGGATCCATAGTGATTGGAAACAGGGCATCTATGGAAGGCACTAGATGGTCCCTTATGACATCGATATAGCTATCTCCGTTCATTGAACCGGTGCAAAACACTTAGTCGCATTGACCGAAGTACGAAATCCAGCCCCATATCGTATAACTTAGGGGAAATTTATTCCTCGTTAAAACGCACTCTTTTTTTTAAATCCTCTCCGCGCATCCGCCGTATGTACTGGATACTGTCATATGAATTGAAGTTACATTTCCTATCATCAATCAAGATAACAGTCTTCCAATCATGTTCGGTCCAATTTTGATGAGCTTTAGCAAATTGCAAATTTAATTTTTGAGGTCAAAGATGGGTTTTTTCGTAGTCTCCTGGCTACCAATCCGAATGAATCTAGCCTTCTGCTGACCGTACGGCCAGTTTTCCTGACAGAAGTTCCATACACTTCAATTTTTTTTAGCAATTTTAAAACTGTCACATGGCTGCATCCAATTCTCTTAGAAATAGCCCGAGCTGAAAGCCCTTCTTTATTTAAAAACTCAATTACACCTTTTAGCTTACTAGAAAGGTGTTTATCCATTTTGACTGGACTGCACTTAAAATGGAACTTAACTGAACTGATTTTCAATTAATGAGAAAAAACATGAAAATGTGACAGTTTTTTAACCGCTACCTACTTTCCCGTGAAAATTGTTACGGATGTGGGTCATAAAGAGGAAAAATTAGTATCGCTAATTAACGGTTTTTGGAAATTTCGGGGTGGTAACATTTTTGTGTCCATTACGGTACATGGTGTTCTCCGTTAGCTGTTTTTTTTGTGTTGAAGTGCCTGCCTTTCCTTTAAGAATCATGAACATTAGGAAAACATAATTGCCTTGCCTAAATATTTCATTTCCACATTGTCTACAATTGGGTTCACCCTTGTATGCATGATAATATCTATACATGTCCACTTTATTATGTTAAATATATTTTTGGTTTAGCCATGGTTTCACTTTTTCGATCAGCTGATAAGTCTATCGTCTTGTTTTGGAACTCTGTCAGCAGTTTGAAATTCTTCTATGTTATACGTACTTATGTACATATGTATAAGGCCATCAGTTAGTAGAATAGTCAATTCATTTGTTTGATATTATTATGCAGTGCGACCTCGTGGTCTAATGTGTCTCCCTCTTCAGAGTTCCCCTCGCGCTATAATTCTATTCAGAATTATACTTAAGGAGCCATGCACTCTTACGTAGCTTTGGGCCAAACTTCTTCTCTATGCTAGTTTCTCTAAGAAGTCTTAGTATGAGAAGCGAGTTTATGGTTGGCTATATCCTTGTCTGATATGAAACTACCTCAATAGATAAGGGTCCCACAAGATGGTAGGATGTTGCATAAGTCTCCTTGTGTTGACACTAGTTTGCTCAGGTTGCCTTTGAGTCTACAGTGCCCCTTTAGTAATTTTGTTTGAATGCATAGGTTGTTCTTACTCTAGGCTGATGCACGCTTTGAACCTTTTCCGGTAATAATTCTCTAAGAGTTTCTTGACTTGCCTCAGACCTTGGAAGTTGTTCCATTCTCTGGTCATGCCTTCTTTCTCTGCTTTCCTGAAATGTTCCTTTAAGATATGATCTTCTACTCTGAAGAATGGTTTAGGGCCAAAGAAGGGTTCAGCTGCTGCCTGCCTGGTTAGACTGTCTGTTCCTTCGTTAACCTCATTTCCCGCAGCTGTGAAGCTGGATTGAGTTAAAGGTCCATACTATTAGAAGAGTCTCTTTTTCGAAACGGCCTAAGTCTGATAGTCCCTCCAACTTTGTCGCTCTCTTTGATGTTCTCAATTCTATATTGAATATGGTTAATGTGTCTAAATTGAACTTGAGTTCGTGGTTCAGTCAAAGTTCATGCTAAATATAATCTATCATGGTTGCTGATAGCTGAGCGTGCCAGCGCTGGACTAAAGTTATCATTAAATTAGACAATGAAATAAATTATTGATTAGAATATGTACAAAAGTTCGCCAAAGAATCCAAAATAAAAAGTGATTATAGCCACAACGAGTGAACAAGCGTTTCTATCACCTGTACTATCTGTTGAACCATAAAATATTCGTCATTCATGATTAAGTTATCGCTGTATGACCGACACCGATTGTTTTAAGTTTGGATGAGATAGTTCATTTCACTGTTTTTGATTTCGTTAGATGGCATGACATGATCATTTATTTATTTATTTATTTTATTGCTTTTGTAATTCCACACGACCATGTTGAAACAGAAAAGTGACGACAGTTGTGACGATCTTGTGAGTGGAACTGATTGAAATTCCTTGCAAAATGTTTCCCTACAAATTGTGGGCGTTGCGTTGATTGCTAATCAGTTTTGTTGTTGTCATGCTTTGTTTTCGTCATGAGAATTGTGATAAGGTTCAAAATACATGTCGTTCGGTTCATACGCTGCTTTAGCATTTAATTACCTAAACAGATATGACGCAGACTGTGTAACAGAAGCAATTATAACTAATTGTAAGGAATACCCTTAATTAAGTGTATTTAAAAAAAAAACAAAAACTGTTTTCAACACGGGGAAACGAAAAGATAACAAATGTTGTAAAATTATTTTTATATAATAAAGTTTTAGACTAGCTGGGCTTAAAACGAAAAACTAATAACTATAATTAAAAACTAATCATTTTAAGGGCTGCGACAGAATCAATTAGTCCACAAAGAGTAATATTGCGAATTTTTTCTGGAGTCCTAAAAACTAATCAATTCCAGTCGGCCTTTGGATAGAAGAATATTTATATGTTTGTATGGAAAGGATTTTTCAATAGAGGTCATGACAAATTTTTTTTATGATCTGTCAATATCAAAACGTGCAACGTTTGGAAATTATTATGAATTGCTACCGAAATTCCGTTCGCAACTTTAAGAACGCTTACTCCAATTTTTGGTCGTAATGATCGTCCCACAAGACAGGCTATGCGTGCTATAGTGGATAAATTCAAGTCAACATATTCACTATTGAATGTTCCTGTGCCAGTGAGACAACGCACCGGTCGAAGTACCGAAAATTTCGCAGCCGTAAAAGCCTCGGTTCAAAATAAGCCAAATCAGTCGATTCCACGCCGTTCACAGGAATTGGGAATCTCTCTGTTCACATTGTGGCGAATTTTTGCTTAAAGATCTTGCCCTACATCCTTACAAGATCAAATTAACTCTAGAACTGAAGACTCTTGATTATTTGAAGCGCCGAAACTTCTCCGATTGGGGTCTGCAAAAGTTTGAAGAAAATCGTAATTTTCATCGAAAAATCATTTTCAGCGATGAAGCTCATTTTTGGCTTAATGGCTTTATCAATAAACTAAATATGAGTTATTGGACAGCAACAAACCCATACTATGTGATTCAAGAGACTTCCTTGCATTCACATAAAGTGACCGTGTGGTGTGGATTTCATGTCGGAGGTGTGATTGGACCGTAAAAACCAATATTGGTGAAAGAACGCAGCTTTGTCGAACTCCACTTTGGATCTCGAATTCCTCGAATGACTTTTCGCAAGTTGCCCTCTCAGGGTTAGCTCTCCTGCGCAATGCAGGAGTTAAACCATTTCGTCCCAGAGATGAAGTTTCTTATCTTGTGGATTTCGAGTTCGGTCAGATCGTTAAGATCATCGTAGAAGTATTCCCCGATGGTTTTCCTTCTTAGTTTCGCAAGGGAAAGGCGGTGTGCAGTAGGTATGCTGTAGTTTCCTCCTCCTTTTCGTCTTTGCAGCTTTTACAGAAATCATTGGAGAGGACCCGCAGTCTGAGTGCATGTCTGCCTTTAAGGATCCCTATTAGCAAACCTAGGTTTTTCCAGTTAGTGGATAAAAGTCCCTCCGCCTTGTTTAAATTCAGGTTAGGCCAGATTTGTTTTGACAAGGGACAAGTGCTGATGTTGTTCCAGCTGTGGTTTGCCAGTTTCTTGACATCCGTGTAAAGGAGGAATTTGATTGATTCGATAGGCCCAGAGATGCAGTCATCCGCTTTCTTTTGCCAGCTCTTCCGCTCTGCAGTTGCCTGGAACGTTCATGTGTCCTGGAACTCAGCACAGGGTTACGTCGCACCTGTCTGCAATCTCGTTGAGAGATGTGCGGCATTGTTTTACCAATCTTGATCGTATTGTCGGCGATTCCAAGGCTTTAATAGCTGCCTGACTGTCTATGTATAACACAATAGCGCTACAATCTATCGCGTTAATTGATAGCCAAGCCGCAGCTTCGAAGACTGTTCTGATTTTCGCTTGAAACACATGACAGTGGTCTGGCAGTCGCGTGGTAATGGCTAAGCCAGGTGCGTTGGAGAAGACTTCTGCCCCCGTACCACACGCTGTCTTAGTTCCGTCTGTGAATATTCCTACCGCCGATTCGCTCAAAACAGACTCCCAAGAGCTTCTGATATGTATCCGAGTTTTGTACCTGACGTTGAAGTCAATACGGCGGACAACGTAGTTCGTTTTACTGGGAATAGTATGGTTGCCCTTGATGATCCTAGAGTGACGTTATCTCATGTGTCAAAAAATCAAGCCTTACTGCTTCTACACATTGTACCAATTTTCATAGCAAATGCAACCGTTTTTCATCAGGTGAATAGGTTTTTTTCAGTTTTTTGAAGAGCTTCCGTTCCAGCCTTGAAGTCAGCAGTCGGTTGCTTGTGATTCTTGTCCCGATGTCTTATCGTCAATTAAAATATCTTAAAACAGTAAACTAATATTAAGTTTAAAACCATTTATTGACACAGAGTGAGCAGTTTATGTGCGCAATTTAGTATCTTAAATCATCGTTCGGTCCGATTATGTACATATCTGCTCCCTAAGCAGGAGGATTCTCTGAGTCATTTCTTACAAACTCCTTTTTCCCTTATTAACTTACTTACTTAGTGGTGCTATATTTCAGAGTGAACCTCTCCAGTAATCCTGCAAAACTGCGTTGGTTTTAAGGGGTCCGGGAATTCAAAAAAATATAAAAAATTACATTTTTTTTTCCATTCTCGTACATATGTTTTTGCTTAAAACAGCTTTATTATACTCTGATTCATTTCAATTCAAAAAAATATTACAAATCATTAAAATTCGAAAAGTCAAATATTCCTCCTCTCTTTTTGAAAAAGAAGAAATTCACATGCATATTATTCAATTAGGAAATCATGCTTTTGCGCTTAATTACGGCCCGGATTTTTTCTCGGCGATCCTGGTTCCGATCTCTTCGACGAGGTCTTCCTTTACTGCCTTATCCTTCCGGTTCAAATTCGAAAACTCTACATGGCTTAGTCATCTCAAAGTTCAGCTCGCTCATTTGGTGGTAATATCCTCTCCTCTAACGCCCGTGAACGCAAATTAGACCAACTTTTGACAGTTTGTGCCAAGAGTATTGACCTGAGAGTTTTGCTAAGGTCCAGTATAATGTTAAAGAAAAGCAGTGCGACATCTCGTCTCGGTCTCGGTGAGAGAATGGCGATCTATCTCATGTCGAATGTTACCCTTTAAGACGTTTAGAGTCTGTGACGTATAAGTCTACCTGCACTTATGACTTTAAAGTTTAAATAGCTTCAAACGTTTTTAACCATCTATTTTGATAAAAATCCCAAAAGAAGTTAAAAAAATGCCATCGCTTAAGGCGTTGTAGGTGATAATTCTTTCTTCACCACTACAGAAAAAAAAATGTTTACTCAGAAGTTTCCTTCTAAATAAAATTAATTCAAATATTATCTATCATTAGCGTAAGATTTTAATCTTAAAGTGTAAAACCCTGTTATGATGAGAAAATATAAAAAAAAAGTTAAAATTTTTATTTCTAATTTTTGAAAACTAATTCGGAACTCAATAGTTTAGATAAACTTTGAAAGGTGTTAAACTAATTCTTCACCTCAATCCTGTCCAATTTTTTGGTGAGTTTCTTTCCTTGAATTCTTTAAAAATTTGTACTTTCTGTGCTTCCTCAAAACAATATAAATGAATAACTCTGCTTTCAATGTTCCAACAATTTATTATTTCTAAGCTCTAGAATCTAGAATCTGTGTGACAATTGTATCAGATTAACAAAATGTCCTCTTGATAAGCTTTACGTTTAATCTCACCTCTATCTTTCAAAAATTTTAACCACCTTGCATGTCTTTTCTGGCTTAAAATTCGAATGAATATCCTTTTAATTTATCTTTGTTTTACCTTCTTATTGCAGAAAATCTCGACGAGGCTGTCAATGTTGTCAATCGTCAGCCTTCCGTGGAACCAGCAGAAAAACGTATAACATTCACCATCACATCGGACTCATCACCCGATGATAGTAATTCGTTGACACCGAAAAAGTTTGAAGCTATAACCGAAGAAATTCTAACTCCCTCTTCGCCAGATCAGCCTGTCGTTGAAAAGATCGAGCCACCCAAAGACGAACTGGATGAAGTCGTTCTCCGTCCCCGGTGGATAGATCGACAGCCCCATTTGAAGTTGAATATTTCACCTCCGAAGAGACCTCTACGCAGTGCACAAAGTGTTCCACACTTCAATGTTCGTCCGGTGGCCAGTGAGACCGATATATTCGCGATAACTGGCACCATCAGTCGCATCAGCATGACCCCTGAAGTACCATCGATTTCTTTCAGCAACCTGCCAAAGAATTACGAAGATACACCGACCATCGAAAAGTATAAGGTTTCGCAGAGCTTATACTCAATTCAGGCGGCCAATGAGGCAAAGGCCGGCCAGGAAGACTACTCGATGCCGCGATACTTCAGACGGTCAGCTCTTTTGACTCAGAGCTCGGAGAATTTTTCTGTTCCATCGACTTCGAGTGATGACATAACTCCACGGAAACTGGAAAAGGAGAAGAGCAAACGATTGAAGGCATTGCGAGAGTCACTTCCGCCATTGTTGATACCGTCTATACGCAAGAGAGATGAAACCAAGCAGTTAGATTAAACCATTTGTTGCTACAAACATATCTTTCCTCTAAAACTGTATTTTTTTATTCTTTTAAATAATATATACATATGCATGTAAGGTTTTTGCTTTATTTTGACTTAAGAAGGAAATGTCAAGAGAATACCTATTTGTAAAGCAGTTGTAGTACCTTCGAAAATTAATTGAAAAAAATAAACGATTTGTAAAGTATGTACATATGTATTACACTTTCATTGATGATGAGCTATTCAAGTTTTAAGGAATCTTAGGCTCAGTGCAAAAGCTAAATGTGTTACCTCCTTCCGATACTTAAATACACTAAAGATACAATCGATCACACATAACAAAGTTAACAACAGAATTGACTCAGCAGTAACCAATAACAGACAGACTTATGGAGCTAGTCTGCATTAAGACAGTGTGGCAACTTATTTGGGTGACACGCTGCAAGCAAAGTCACCAACTTTAGGAGCATTACGATATTTTAAAGGCTGGCGTGCATTGGTGCATTAAGAACCACTCCAACAGCAAGACGTTCGATCATTTTCAGTGTTCTTCAGCTGGTCATCCATCACCCATCTTCACCTTCACTGATATATCCAAACGAAGGTACGACTACGCACAGGCGTATTTTCGGAGCGGCCTTGTCTCTTAAAATTCATTAGGCTTCCAAATAAGAGCAGTATTTTTCAACATCTAACAGAGACAACTGCTGCTCGGGGATGTACATATGTACATATAGTAAAATCTAATTCTACTGTAGATGTAAAATGGAAGTTGTTGTTGTGCAGCACACTTTTAAGAAACTGGTGGGTACCCGGTGTGAAAGGTGCACGCGATAACGAAGACCTGAACGAATTTTACAAAAGGACAGGACTTTCCTCTGCACCCTGGTAGGCGTTCTTACCGGACAAAACATATAAACTGTATCATACGAAAAAATTCAAATTGAGCGGTGAGGAAACGCCCGTAGTCAGCTAGGTGCTGAATGGAGCTGAACTCCCTCTGAGATTTGGAGAACACCCTCAGAAATTTTCATTCACCGGGAGAAGAATTTCTCGATTTGTGTGTGAGCTCCCTTCAAAATCTCTTGAGCAATCTCGAGAAATTCGAATCCATACGCGAGGGACGGCGCAGTAGAGGACGATTGCGACTCAGGTGGCGCCCGCAAGTGGAACGGGATCTCAACCAACTTGGTATGCGAAACTGGATGCAGCTGGCTAAAGGTCGAGCTGGCTGGATACGCTTGTTGATTAAGTAAGTATCCAAGAAATTGAACGAACTTTTGAAAGATTGTGCCTCTGGTGTTGGCGCGTGAGTTTTGCACTATTCTTTCAAGAACGATATTGAAGAAGTCGCATGACAGCGCGTCACCTTTTCTAAATCCTTTTTTGACACCAGAGACCTCGGTGAGGTCTTGACTGACCTTGAATGAGCAGCGTGCATTCTTCATTGTTATCCCGCACAAACGGACGAGTTTGGCAGGGATGCCAAAACTAGACATAGCTCGTCTCTATAGATGCTGTCATACACGGCCTTAAAATTAATAATAATAGGTGGGTATCGATTTGAAGTTCCTGGGTTTTCTCCAAGATCTGCCGCAGTGTGAATATTTGGTCCTGTAGAAATTCTTTTGCTTAGTGTGACGTGTGCTTCGGATCATTGTCTGTTTGTAAAATCCAGTCTTGGGGGAGATGCTCAACACTATAAGGAAGTAAATTGCTTTCTTAACACTCGCATTCATGCATTTTTTTTCCTAAACGCATAGTATCTACCCGGGTAGATAAAGAATATTCCATACATTTTTCCTACAAGAAATGTGCATATTGTCACATAATGAAAGTCAATCTGTGACCCACAACCACTGAGCACAAGAAGGCTTTCGCCACGCTTGTCGTTTGATCACCAAACATCAAGCGTGCAAAGAACTTCGCCGGAGTAATTACACTCTCCAACATTATCTTCTCGAGAAGATAAAGTTGGAGAGCTCGCTTATCGTAACTTTATCGTAACTTTAGATCGTAAGCAGAACTTAGGTCTAGTTAAGTCGAGGTATTTAGTTTTAGTCTAGTTTTTAGTTTGAAGTCAAAATGTAAGCTTGTGCCACGACAGCACTTAGATCAATAATTAAATAAAACGTGTAACAAATTGAATTGTGTGTTTCACTCCAATTACTAAACTATATAACTATATGCAATAAATTATGCACCTTGCACTGGATTTATGTACCTAAACGATGTTTGTTTAGTTTTAGAATTTGTTGTTTAAGGCTGTGCTTAAATTAAATATGAATAGAGGTAGAAATTTTGAATATCTTTCGGCGCTAGCTGTTTTCAGGTAGGTTTTTGTCATGATACTTATGACGGTATGAGATTCACGAGAATGTATTGACGTATTCTACTGCTGTATGTTTAGTGTATAATGAATGTTTTTCCGGATTAACTTGACTTATGAAAAAAAGCAAGAATATTTTCGGAATATGTTGGCTGTCGAATATGATTCGGAAGAAGCCAGTCCTGACCCAGGCGAAAGCGGTAATACCGACGAAGAATATTTTTCTGATCAGAAAGATGCTTATATCGTTCTTGATACGAAGACATAACGCTAGAAGTGAATAGTGACTGTGAATCTGATGATCAGAATGAGATTGATCATGATGAACAAACGGCCACCTCTTATGAAACTTTGTTTACCAGCAAAGATAGTAGAAAATGGTATAAGAAAAATACTGCTTTCGCCCATAGTAGGGCCTATTATATAATTCGTGAATAGTCCTTAATGGGGCCTTACCCAATTACTAGAAATCCATCGCCAGTAAATACATTTTTTTTTGTATTATGATCTCATCCATTAGAGACCAAACTAGTAGGTTTTACAACAAAAAAGCCGAAGTTTTTTTTTCATAAATTGAACTGCGAAGATCCTACCAAAACGGCTGTTATATGGACTCCAATTAATGGTAAAAAGTTGATCGCTTTTTTTGCAATTTAGCCTGTGATGGATTCCCAGAAACCCAGCTAACAAAAAGTAAGCGAGCTTTGGAACCAGAGTTCTTTATTTCTTTTTTGTGCAACCATTTCTGTCAACCGATTCCAAAACATCTTACGCTTTATTCGTTTTGATAACCATTTCAGGCCTTATGAGAATATTACTGTGTACGAGTAGTTGTTTGGATATATGTATATAAGTTCACACAATATGTATATGCTGTCAAAACCAGTAATATCTATATATATAAAACTCTTTGTCCTGACTGACTGACTGACTGACTGACTGGCGCACAGCCCAAACGGCTGGTGCTAGAAACTTTGAATTTGGACAGTAGTTTTCTTTTGTGGCGTAGACACCCACTAAGAATGGATTTTTGGAAACTCAGCTTTTACAGGGTGTTACAGGGTGTTAAAGTTTGTATGAAAAAAAAAAATTAAATTGGACTTTTGAATTGAAATTTGGTGGGTATATTCTAGAACAGAAATAATTAAACACGTGTTTTACCGTTTTTCAAAATTATGACTATGGGCCAAGATACAGGGCGTTAAAGTTTGGCTATTTATAGTAATGCGCAACCGTAGTCAGCGGCACATATCGCTTCGTGATCGTGTGTTGTTTTTGTTTTGCCCAGTTGTACAAGGGTAGTTTTTTTTCATTTTTCTTTGTGCTGCTTTTCTTTACTCAGCACGGTATCTATTCATGTATGTATGTATTTGATGGAAATATTTTTTGTTGTAGTCGCATTTACTTGAACACAAATATTCTACGATACAGAATCCTACCTATTTGGCAGGAAATCATTTTCACATGTAAGTACATACACATGTATATTTGTGTGTATATTCTTGATCTTGTGTTGTGGGCTACAACTAGGGGGGAAAGAAATACTGCCGTCGCCGGGAATGTTGTTTACGGGGACGCATTTAAAAATTAATATGAGAAATTGAAAGTTTATTCCTACTCATTAACGGCTTGAAACGCGGGGAAGGATATATGGTACAATGTGACGTATTTCCACGCGGGCGTAGTCGCGGGTATCGGCTAGTATGGTATAAAGATCTGGTGCGCTTACGATGCCTCAACGAATGGCCAAATTTACACCGGAAAAGTAGGAATTCTGCGAGCGAATTGTGAAGGACATATTACAAAAATACCGATGATTTTCTTCAAACTATGTTAGGAAAAATGTTTAATATTCACAAATATTCCTATATCTACCCCGGTAGATACAATGAACCTACATACATACAAAGACAAACAAGAAGAAAACGTGTGAAGAACTGCTCCAAAAACAATTTTTTTTTTACATTTTCTGCAATAAATCGAAAATTTGATAATTGAGCCGGAAGCGCTTCCAGATTTGATGAAAATTTGTTATTAGCAAATGAAAATCGAATTTTCTACCCGGGTAGATACTATGAATGCGAAGGTTAAATGTCCACGTAAACATGATTCCAAAAATTCGTCAAATAGGCCGAGGACCTTCTAAACTCATACCGACCTATACCATCACGGAACCTTCACTTTCTTTTACTGTTGGCTTCAGAAATTTTTAATTAAACTCTTCACCCACACGACGTGGAACATACATATGTCTTGTCCACAGACCCCAAGGGGTTGAAATTCGATTCATCAGTGAAGATAACCTTTGTCCACTTTCGTGGATCCAGTTTAGATTTTAGATTTGGATTTATTTGTTTATTGTTAAAAATAGTTTTTTACATATTTTGTGGCATTGAGTTTAAAGGAAATTACGTCCTTCCCCAAAAAGCAATCTAGCCTTACGATTTTTGGGGAAATAAGTGGTTTGTTCCTCGCAACGCATCCTCTCAATCCAAACTCTCTTAAACGGTGTCGTACTATATGAACAACGATATTCATGTCTTCTTGGTCGAAATTTTGAAGTGAATGTCGACAGCGGTCTTAAAGAGACGGTGAATCATCCGATCTACATGCATTGTATTGTAGTTTTCCGAGACTTTACAGCACGTTTTTTATTACCAAAATCACTCAACATTTTACAAATTCTTTATTTATTTATTTATTTATTTCAACTACAGAGAATATCTCAGTTGATAGTTATTGCAGTGTATTTTTGATTACCGCAATAAAAATCGGGCGTAGTTGCAATGAATGAGGTTGTTGCTATAGCCGAGTCAAAAACTTTTTGAAGGTAAATTGTGATTAAAACCATGTTAATAAAGAATTCAGAAAACAGAACACTTAAATGTTTAGATAATGCTAGAACTTTATCAATTTTTTTATTCCAAAATTTTACTTTAATTGACAGTTTCACAATTTTTTTTGTACACCCTTTCTTGAAAAAATTAGACGTGACCAATCACCAAAGAAAATTTATAAATCGTTTATCCTTAGATCCTTAGAAACGAATTCTCAAGCAGCTGTAATATATGGCGGACAAAAATGTCCAATTTAAGAACGAATTTGTACTAATTATGTACCTCGAGATTTGTAAGGATTTTCAATTTCAACGAAATCCAATCAATTTTGAAGAATTTCAAGATGGCGGATCCAAGATGGCGCCCAAATTGGTAGCAGGCGGATTCTGTTCCCTGTTATCTACTATATTACTAAAAAATCAAAACCGGAAGTTGGGATTTATTTGAGTTGTGATTTGTACCGTTTGAGACATAAAAAGGGGCGTAACCCGCCCCCCTCTGGACCAATTATGCCCATCTACGATCTTAGCCGAGGTATTCGGCATACGAACGTGTATACCAAATTTTATTCAAATCGGTTCATAATTGGGGCCTCAATCGTGTCCACAAGAATCCGTTATATTGCATATATATACATATATATATATAAAATTTTTAACGGAGTATGAGGTTAGTGTTTACTATGATAGCGAAGACGAATGACATTCAAAATTTTTGAAAGTCGCGTCATGAGGACCTCTGCAATAGGTGGTATTTCTATGAAATCCACCTAAAACAAGAGGACATTTTATTTGCTCGCCACTGTACGTAAAGGGTTTTGCAATAGGGACGCTACAAAAGTAGAGCGAAAGGGACAGCAAACGACGCCATATTTTTCTTGCGGTTTTTTGACATTTCTCTTCAGTAAGGTTTGCCATTTCATGATGGAAAGATATACGAGTCAACAACGAGCCGAAATTATTAAAATTTACTACCGAAATTCGGAGTCAGTGGCCTCAACGTTAAGAGCGATACGTCCAATTTATGGTCGTCATAATCGTCCTAGCAGATCAACAATTGAGCGTCTAGTGGAAAAATTTGAATCCACAGGCACAGTACAAAATGTTCCCGTGCCAGTGAGACAAAGAAGTGCCCGTAGTGTCGAGAATATTGCTGCCGCTGAGGCTTCAGTTGCAGAAAGCCCAAATGTGTCTCTCACACGTCGTTCTCAAGCGTTGGGCATCTCTGTGACGTCGTTGTGGCGAATTTTGCGAAAAGATCTTGGCCTACATCCTTATAAGATTAAATTGACGCAAGAACTGAGCCGCTTGACCACCAGAAGCGTCGTATGTTCGTGAATTGGGCTGAGCAACAACTTGAAAATGATTCGGATTTTCATCGAAAAATCATCTTCAGCGATGAGGCTCATTTCTGGCTGGATGGCTTCGTCAATAAACAGGCAGCAATCCACACGTACTCCATGAGTCATCATTGCATCCCGAAAAAATTACGGTTTGGTGTGGTTTATGGGCCGGTGGCGTTATTGGGCCGTACTTCTTCCGTGATGATCAAGACCGGCACGTTACTGTGAATGGGGATCGCTACCGTTCAATGATAACCGAATATTTTTGGCCCCAATTGGATGATATGGACTTGGAGGACATGTGGTTCCAACAGGACAGTGCCACAAGCCACACAGCGAATGTCACAATCAATTTATTGGAAACCAAGTTTGGAGAACGTGTTATCTCACGACATGGTCCAGTCGCTTGGCCGCCTCGGTCGTGCGATTTGACGCCGTTAGACTATTTCCTGTGGGGCTACGTCAAGTCTATGGTCTATACCAACAAGCCAGCGACGATTGATGAACTTCGTACGAATATCGAACGTGAAATTGCAGCAGTATCGGCCGATTTATGCTTGAAAACCGTCGAAAATTGGGTTCAGCGTCTGGACTTCTGCAAGCGTGCCCGTGGTGGCCATGCAAAAAAAATCGAGTTCCATACATAATGGCATCGAACGTACTTTCACAGGAATAAAGAATTTCATTGATATCCAAAACCGTTTTTGTAGCGCTCTTATTGCAAAACCCTGTATGTATACAAAAAGGAAGAAATTTTATTGTAACTTTGCACCACACTGTCTGTTGTACGCTCTCAATCATTTTTAACAAATGAAAACCACACACAGCTATTTTTTTTTTCTTTTGTAAAACTCATTCATTCCAAGGATTGTTGAAAATTTGTAAAATTAACTGGGTAACACATTGTGAATTACGTTACATTACGTTTGTGCTACCATATTTCAAATTTAGGTGTCGCTGCTGCATCTATCCGCCACCAGAGGCCACCAAGAGCACACTTCACTTTGACATATGAAAACAATATCGATTCAACTCTCGAGTCGCATCAGAAGATTTTCTCATAAGTTCTCAAAATGTCTGCCGTGCAACACAGATAGTGAGACGTTCGCTCGGTCGGTTTTTTTCATTTTTCATTGCTAAATTTTCACATTAGATCACGAAAACAATTAAAATTTGTGCACCGAGTGTCTAAATACAATAATCGAATAACTTATAGTTCGCCATTCTAATTCAAGAAAAGCCCCGTGAAAATATGCTTACAATAGGACCAACGAGACCGTCATCGTCGTTCTGAGGATATATACATAGAAGTGCGTGTATTGCCTGCGAATGTGTGTGCCGTGAAGTTTCGCCTTGTATAAATTATAAATTCCGCTACTTATTTGATTTATGGAAAATAATTAATTACTGGGAATAATAATGAGGTTGCATACGAAAAATCCATTCTCCGACATTATCTCGAGTGGCAGCAGGAGCACCGTGAACAGCAGTACCACCACCAACATCGTCATCGGCAGCAGCAGTTCCAGTTCCTGCAGCAGTAGCATCAGCGGCAGAAACATTCATTGATTTTCGGTTTCTCTCCATCCTTGATGGTGTGGTGTGTGTTGTTGGCTCCTCTCCGAGCGTATACTTGTGTGTGCATTATTTTATCAAACTCAAAAAAAGAAAAGAGAAGAAAAAATTAACAAAAAGTAGTTCGTTTTGTTTCGGTTTAGGGTCGTATCCGTGTGACGTCGTGTGTATATAGAACGCCTCGCTGTATCCCTTTTCATCGTGTTTGCCTTGTCGCATCGGTGCCAGATTGAGTGTTGTCGTCCTTTTTCCCACATTGGTGTTGTGTCGTGTTCGTGTCTCTCCCCCGTGTTGTGTGTGTGTGTGTGTATGGATTTGCTGTGTAGTAGAGTAGCTCGTGCAGCCAGAGGAAAATTGTGTGTTGTCCTAGTGTTAGTTTCGGTCGAAGAAAATCCATTTGCAATTGTGTTTGCCGAGTTGATGGTAAAAAAAAAGCCAATAAGAGAGAGAGAAAGAGAATAAAATTAATGTTTTTTGTGTACATTTCGGTGTGGTCTATTGTTTTTTTTTCCGATCTGTTAATGTTTTCCAATTGAAAATGTTTTGCATGGCGGAGAAGGAAATTCACGATTTGTATGTGCAATAATTTATTGTGAAGTAAAGAGGTTTTTTTGTTTTGTGCACAGCATCGTATACAAACATCCGATCGCCTTGTAAAGAAGGATTTTCTTTTTCACTTGACACACTTACAGTGTGGAACGATAACAATGAACCGGAGCGGGACACACTAGGATTAAGCAAATTTTTGCGGAGTACCCATTTGTGCATGCAAGGAGGATATCAAAGACGTGCGTAAAGGATTTTCAAAAGCACGACAGCCACAATTCAACGGGTTGGTTTCCTTTTTATGTTTTACATATGTACTTACATATAGGTGGACTAATTTTTTTTTTTCAAAGCAAATTGTTTCCTTTGGTTTTTGCAGTGTCCTGAGTGCATGATACTATTTAGGTAAAGAGTTTCACCAACTTGAAAAATATGAAACTTTTAAAGTGATTGATGAAAAAGTATTCGTCCTTCTCGATGTTTTTCTTTCTATAACGTATAACTAGCCTTTGCACGCGTTGATTTACTTAACCATAACAGAAATTACGCGTAAGCTACATCAAAGAGTATTGATTGCCTTCTGATTTTGAGATTTATTTTCGGATTCGTCGAAGTGCTTCCTCGAAGGCAGCATTATGCGCATTTTCTCCAGGAACACAAACGCATAAATCATTACAACAGTTTCGTGTCCATAGGAGAAGAATCTTATTTGCAAGTCCGCGCTGTAGGCGGTAGCATCCGTAGCTGCTATGTACATACAAATTTGCTAGTCGTTAATAATTGATCACGGAAAACTGTAGGCGCTTTAAATGAAATGCTTTTGGCGAAATGCTTTTGGCTTCTTTCTCGTCTCCATAAGGATGATATTTTGTTGCAGTATGCTCTATGCACGGTGTGCAGAGGAGAAGATACAAATTGTTACAGTGAGGGCGGTATCACCACTCGAACGTCGCACTCTCTACTTATAATTTCAAATAAATTGCTTATATTTTTCTTTACGACTCCACAATGCACATATGTACATATGTATGTTCATGCATATACTTATAGCAAATGCTCATTAGTTGGCTATTGTGTCTCATGTGGCCGACTTCAGGTAACATTATTGTCTCCTTATACACATGTTACATCCCTTGAACAAGGTATCGTGACAAAACTAGGTTAACTAGAGATGCTTTGACACTTCACCCGAGAGGATTCATGGTGAAACATGGAGTTACCAGTGCGGAGCAACGTACTATCCCATGACTACAATGAAAGCCTCTTAAAAGTTTAGTTTTGGTTATAACTATTCGAGTTAAACCGACTGCATCGGTTAGCCTGCGTGAATATTACTGGGGCTATGAAAACGTATCCAACGACAGTCTTCGGAGTAGTGCTTTAGACTTACATCTCAAGACGATATGCTGCGTGCTCTTAGGTTGCCCTAGAAACCGGAATTCAAAGCCGGCAACATTAAAAATCATCTGAGAATCCTGGAATACATCCTAAATGACCCAATTTTCACGACCCAGATAAAATACTCAAGATATTTCGGTTCTCCAGAAAGTTCGAAGTGGTAATATATAGATGACCTCCTCGAATGGAAAACTAAAGATCTCGTTATCTTACCGAATTCGCAATTCTGGTACAGAGTTGGCTCCAAATTGGAAAATGGCAATACTGGAGCTCGGGCTTACAGCCCAAATTCTAGTGTGCGAAAGTACGTGGAAGGTCACATATTAATGCAGATGAGTACAGTGATGCCTCTGGGAGAAAATTAAAGGAACCCGCACCTACTTCTTTGAAGACAGTGAGGAGGCACTAAGGGCCCTTAAGTCCTACCTGAAACTGTCTTAATCTTTACACAGATCTTGCAGCCACAAACAAGGTTACTGTAGCCTGGATTCTTGGATACGAAGGTAATGGGTGGACTATCTGTGGAGAAAAACGTTTTTTTTTTTTTTTTTGTAATCCACTCGCGCTTTAAGGGGTTGAATACCCTTATGATACAATGGTGCGAAACTCTGGTAGTACTTATTAGGTTTCAATTGCGTCCGAGGTTGGTGTCGAGACTAATTGGGCATATTTGTATTGTTTGTCATTGCTATAATTCACGGAAATTTTTTTAAATCTCCTGACGTTAATCATTATCTGTTCTTCAGACCATGACACTCTACTGCCAGTGTTATAGCTTCGCTGGATGTCAGTTGACATCAGCTTTCACAGTTGATCGATTTTATTTATTTTTAGCGAAGACGCAAGCCACTACACCATGGCCCCCACTCTTTGGTCCTAGGCCGTATTTTGGGGTGCTTCGCCGGAGCGTCAATTCCAAAATAACACAATGAGAAGCGTATGGCCTCGCTCAACATTTGGTAAACCAAAAAGGCCTGAGGCAAGCGAAGAAGTTAATTAACGCCTATTTCTCGAACGCAGCAAGGAATATTTAAGGACCCTAAATGCTACCTAATTGGAAACTCTCCACTAAGGTATCATCGGTAAAAGATGACATTATCGGATACAGACATATGCCGACTTTGCGAAGCAAGCAGAACATATTGCCTGCAGGTGCCCAGGGGCTGCAAGAAAAATTTTACTCCTTCTAACGCGAGACACGGTGTGTGCGGTGAATACTTGGCACATACAGCGTAAAGCATTATTGAGGTTTATTAAAAAAGCCTCAATTTATCTTCTGGTTAACCACTAGGGCAGCACAATAGATTTTACAGGATCAGCTTCGTCATCGTATAATTATATGAAATCATTCTATTGACAGGACTAGTTTGGGGTTTTTTGCTTTAATTTTTGAACCCGTGTTATGACAATTTTAAACGGGAGAAGCGTTATGATGTTATTGTTTCTGCTGCTCGAAAAGACGGGAAACCTGGAGAAGCAGCCTCAAAGTTTTTAGACCGAGTAATGCCCTATATAGAGGTGGGGAGGGTTAGTTAGGGACATGATAGTAAGTGGCCATGATCAAATACCTGAGAAGGTGGAAAAGCGTGGCTAAATACAGACAGGCCAGTATGGAGCCTTAAATGTCTGCTGCCTTATACGACTTGGTCATTAACGGGTAAATTCTTGTTTCCCTTTTAGAATGCCTATTTTTATTGCATCTGGCAGAATTTGAAGTGGCCAAAATAATAGCAGTGCTCATCAGTATTTAATTTAAAATTTTGCTTTTTGCCTAAAACTTGAAATTTATGCCATGGCTTAGTGGTTAGTGCGTTGGACTGCTGAGTAAACAGCGTGGGTTCAAGCCCCAGCCGTGTTTACCGAAAAATTTTCCCGGCACCACCTCTCGTCGGGGAAAGACAGGCCTCCGGGAGTATAATCTGTCATGAAAGGGCTTATCAATTCCGCTGTTCGGAGCCGCCAATAAATTGTAGACCTCTTCCATTCGTGCGAACAATACAACACGCACAGCATGAATGGTTTGGAGAAGCTAGGCCTTGGTTTATTCCGAGCTGTCGCGCCAGCTACTCATTTTATTTAAGTTGGAAGCTTTCAGGGTAAAAGATTCGAAAGTTTTAAATCAATTTGTGGATCAAATTAATGATTTTTTTTTTTAAAAATTGGGTGTGGAGAACATCGCCCATTTGAAAAGAGGCGAATTAATTCAGAGTCAGTCCTTCAAAAATGACGGAAAAAACAGAAAAAATTCAAGACTTTATTTGGTGGTATAGTAAGATGATAAGGAATGCAACAAAATGTGAAGAGAAAGCCAGAACACGGGGTCAGCCAAAAATTCTCCCACATCTCTTGTAAAGCGCGTTGTTAGATACTCAAGGGCTCATCCTACAGCAGCAGCTTCCCATATTGTGGGTGAGTTCAATTTGTCCTGTTGTGTTTACACTGTTTTAAGATCGAACACCACGGAAAGTTTCACTTCTCGAGAAATGCCATATAACCAAACCATCGAAGATAGCATGGTATGGTCAGTTGAGAAGTGAGGCAATATTTTGTGGCACGACGGAAGTAAAATTATTCTGTGGTAGAACCTACGGATTCCATCTAATTTTTTTTTTTTTTTTTTTTTACGTGGGTAGGTGAAAATCTTTCATGAGACACCATGAGGATCTACCGCACGTGCCCATGGTAGTGTGAGATTCTTACTCACTAAAAACACCTCCCCTTTTCGTGTTGACTACGACTAAGTACAAAAAAGCCTTATCAAGTAGTTTAACTTTCGACAATAAAAATTCGCGTTGTGTAGGTAGCTTCCCAATAAAAGCACCTACTAATACCGTCATTATAAGCGGCTATTCCTTATTGCACTAAATCGAACGGTTTCGTTCTTTGTAGTCGGTGCACAAGGTTTGTCACGTCCAGAATTTGGAGTACGGCGTTATTACAATGTCCATGAAGGCGAACACGGAGTTTGCGTGCAAAATTTGTTATTTCATCTTCGACGGTAGCTAGACCGAGGTCTCTATGGATATCGTCGTTTCTAATGTACCACGGCGCATTAACGATTGTTCTGAGCACCTTATTTTGAAAGGTTTGTAAAATATTTCTATTGCTGGTTTTGGTACAACCCCAAAGTTGTATGTATACCATACGTCCATACAGGTTTTAAGACTTGCTTATATAAGAGCAATTTGTTATACATGCTTAATTTGGAATATCTTCCAAGCAGCCAATACATTTCTCTAAATCTAATTTCGAGCTCGTCGCGTTTCTTTTTAACGTGCGGCTTCCATTTGAGTTTCGCATCTAGTGTCATTCCTAGATATTTTGCTTCGTTTGCATACGGTATTTGTACCGAGTTAATGAAAACGGGTAAGTTGTTTATTTTCTTGTTAGTAAAGTTAACATGCGTAGATTTGGTTTCGTTGAGAACAATGCGCCAAACCTTTGTCCACTCGCAAATTGTATCCAAAGCTCGTTGAAGCTTTGTTGCTGACCCGACTGAATTTTCTGTTGCCAGAATAGCCGTATCGTCCGCGAATGTAGCAACAACGATGCCTTCTTCTTGCGGTATATCTCGAGTATAGAGCAAGAACAAGACTGGACCAAGAACACTTCCTTGTGGAACACCATCTAATAACAAACATGGTTTGAAGATGCTTTTTCTACTGCGGTATTGGTCAAATTTGGAAAACATCGTGCTCCCATATCCTGGGTTCAAAATGTTACTTAAATGGGTCTTCCAATAGGAAAATTTCCCAAGGTACACCAAGTAGAGGTTTCGGAAAAATATGATTGAAGTCATGGACTGCGAAGTCTCCTCACCTCAAGCCTATTTCAAATTTTGTGGTCCAACATTCAAAAAGTAGTCTGCAACGTAAATTCAGAAAAATATAACGAGTCGAGGACGGTAGTTAAGCGGGCTTTGAAATCAATGTCGCCCAAAAGATGTCAGCGCCTTGCTGACTCCACGAAGCGTCGTTGTACAATTATTCTAAGCAATAATGGCATGCTGTTGTTTGGTATCCCAACAAAAGTTAGGATAAAATTTAGAAAACTTTTTATTTTTGATTTTAGTTTCTTTTCATGTGCCTTGATTTTTTTACCGCAGTTGTATGCCTATGCATTTTAGACTGATTGTTTCCG
Organism: Matsumyia berberina; assembly: GCA_917880715.2. Classification (NCBI taxonomy): domain Eukaryota; kingdom Metazoa; phylum Arthropoda; class Insecta; order Diptera; family Syrphidae; genus Matsumyia; species Matsumyia berberina. Next base: position 97,472,739 of record OU862870.1, read on the forward strand.
TTCATGCTATAATAATACAAATTTGACAGGTTGTTTATCGTTTATTTACAAAACCGCCGAGTTGGGATTTTGGTTGTACTTAAGTTATTCGGCTCGATAATGTTTAGTTTCAGAGGTAAAACGATACCAATAGAGGTCAAAATAAATAAACAAAAGCAGTGTTTATATTGACATCAGTGATGAGTCGAAATATTAGAATTTTATTGTAATTTGAGTGATCGCATCCTTCCTACTCGGTCTTAGATTTTCAGTTTTCAGACGAATTTACTGTCTAGAATTACATACAAGATACACATACATATATCTACGTGTTAGCTTTATTTGTAAAGCTAAACTATGTGTTTTAAAGATCAGGCTGGGCAATGAACGGGATTTTGTATCTTTTTGTGAACAGTACTAGCTCAGTTTTGTATGAGTTAACCCTGAGGCACACTCTGTCAATTCAATGTTACCCACTTATGCTATAACTATTCAGGATCATGAGTAGATATGTTAGAGTGGCTGTGATCAGGCTGTCGTGCCTGAGACACAATTAGAACATTTGACACCGTTTTGATACAACGACTCTTGGGAAGCTGATTTAGTTGAAAAACGTAAACGTTTGGTGGTCGGAGGACTTCGATGTTTTCAAAGTTTCAGAGTGAATATTCCCATCGAACCCATAGCCCATTTTCTATCCGTCTGTAAAAAATGAGATGAGTTCTGTATCACGCCTCCACATTCTCAATCCGTTCTGTACAATTATTCTAAGCAATAATGGCATGCTGTTGTTTGGTATCCCAACAAAAGTTAGGATAAAATTTAGAAAACTTTTTATTTTTGATTTTAGTTTCTTTTCATGTGCCTTGATTTTTTTACCGCAGTTGTCTATGCATTTTAGACTGATTGTTTCCGTTCATGCTATAATAATACAAATTTGACAGGTTGTTTATCGTTTATTTACAAAACCGCCGAGTTGGGATTTTGGTTGTACTTAAGTTATTCGGCTCGATAATGTTTAGTTTCAGAGGTAAAACGATACCAATAGAGGTCAAAATAAATAAACAAAAGCAGTGTTTATATTGACATCAGTGATGAGTCGAAATATTAGAATTTTATTGTAATTTGAGTGATCGCATCCTTCCTACTCGGTCTTAGATTTTCAGTTTTCAGACGAATTTACTGTCTAGAATTACATACAAGATACACATACATATATCTACGTGTTAGCTTTATTTGTAAAGCTAAACTATGTGTTTTAAAGATCAGGCTGGGCAATGAACGGGATTTTGTATCTTTTTGTGAACAGTACTAGCTCAGTTTTGTATGAGTTAACCCTGAGGCACACTCTGTCAATTCAATGTTACCCACTTATGCTATAACTATTCAGGATCATGAGTAGATATGTTAGAGTGGCTGTGATCAGGCTGTCGTGCCTGAGACACAATTAGAACATTTGTAACCGTTTTGATACAACGACTCTTGGGAAGCTGATTTAGTTGAAAAACGTATACGTTTGGTGGTCGGAGGACTTCGATGTTTTCAAAGTTTCAGAGTGAATATTCCCATCGAACCCATAGCCCATTTTCTATCCGTCTGTAAAAAATGAGATGAGTTCTGTATCACGCCTCCACATTCTCAATCCGTTCTGCTTGGAAATCTTTCTAAACTTCAGTCCTGGGTTCGTAACAGAGATTAAAACGAATATGTGCGCACATGTGCGCACAGTTGAACATTTTTGCTTTTATTCGTTCGTACTCGTTCGCTTTGTCTTATGACTCGCGATTCATACAACTCGCGAATGGTTTGTACTCATGAGTTGTTCGATCCCAACGCATTGTACTCACGATCAAACTCTGTGTCGACTACTCGTAACCAAAATGAATCGCGAGCAGCTACCTAATTTGCGAGTACTCGGAAAAATTGCGAGTACTCGCAAAAAAAGCGAGTACTCTGAAAAAAGGGCACTGTTCGCGAGCGGTATGTGCTGTTCGTAGTTCGCACAAATGGAAATTATTTGAGAAATTTTCTGGTATATAGGGGAAAAAGGGAGTTTTTATGAATTTTTTTTTCTATTGCTCTTTTTCATTTTAGCGGTACAAGAGCTTGTGAGCAGTCAGTATAAATGGTTAATTGAATTTATTAGTACATATTTATTTATTTATTACATGTATTGAGCAAATTTTGTGTCCTAAATATTTATTATTTGCAAAAGTATGCACCAATGTTTTTGAAGTTCCATAAATCTCACATTCGTAATTCACTTATCATAAAAACACTCGCAAATTTGTTGGGATATCCCAAAACTATACAAAAGTCACTTAATTACATTCTTTCCACTTCCGTTATTATCCTAATAAAACTATTATGGTATGGGATTTTCCAACACTAGCCAAATTTTGTTTGAATCCCAACCACCCTTGAAGAGATAGAATATACTCGCAAACGAGTATGATTTTGGCGAACGATTAATTTTTTTCAACATGCTCGCGAATAATCATACTCACGATCAAATGAATCGTTTATACTCGTACTCGGTTGCAACCGTTTGGTTGGAAACTCGTTCGTACTCGTTCGCTTCGTCCTATGACTCGCGATTCATGCAACTCGCGAATGGCTTGCACTCATGAGTTGTACGTTGTGTGTGTACTCTGTTCGTTCGTACTCGGGTTTTTCGAACGGGTACTCGGAACTCGTGTGATGTACTCGACTCGTTTTAATCTCTGGTTCGTAACAACTTCTTGCGGTTCTGAGTTGAGAGTAGAATAACTCGTCGGCTACTAAGATCTGAAGACCTGTTATGTCAAGAAAAATTTTTAAACTGAAACCAAATCATCGTAAGATATGTATCTCTTGTTAGGAACACAATTTAATTAAAAATTTACATAAATAAGTGAAGTACAGAATATCGATCGAATCTGGTTTCGGATCTACAGAAACATGATTAGAACGTTGACGTACTTAAGGGTGATTTATTCAAAACTGATTGTAGCTAGGATTTGTGGAATAACGGGAATATAATCGATATTTTTCCGATGGCTCCAAAAGTTATTGCGGAAAAATACCTGAATTTTTTTTCATTTCGTAACAAAACCTATGGTCATGAGGTTTGGGTTATGACCGAAAGAATAAGATCGCGGGTACAAGCTGCCGAAATGAGATTTCTTCGTTGTATTGCTGGGGTGACTCGTCGAGATCGGGTTAGGAACACCAGAATACGCGAGGCACTCAATGTCGAGCAGCTACTTCTTCGAGCGGAGAGGTCCATACTTTGATGGTTTGGGCACGTCAAACGCATGTCCCCAACTCGGTTTCCAAGACGTGCCATGGAATTCGTGCCATCGGGTAGGCGTCCCCTGGGTAGGCCGAGGATGAGATGGCTGGACCAAGTCCGAAATTTCACCTCTACCCGTATGGGGATAGCCACTGATGATTTAGAGTCGATAGCGAAAGATCGGGAAATGTGGAGAGTACACTTAAGCACTCTAACCCCGCGACCCTCATAGTGGATAAGCGGGCCATTGAAAATGTACGTATGTATGTATGTAAGTTTTCACTTAGTTCTAGCACGTCTCTACGAGGGACGAGCGGCAACCTGGAAATTTTTTTTGATCTCACAGAGGCTGATTCCAGTGACTTTATGGTGGTCTGGCTGTCTGTACTATCCCGAGTAGGATTTACTTTTAATTCACATAGAATATGCTACAATGCTCTGAAAGGCGAAAGGAGATATTGAGATTTAAATCATAAGAGAAAATACCTGCTCTTACATTATCTTAAGTCTTGGAACCATCTGCATAAGTCTGTCGCTGGTGCTGTCACAAACTGGTGGAAATTAATTTAGGATGGTCTATATTGGGAATCTTTTATGTGTTTCCGAGTAAAGAGGACCAACTCAGGTGTTTTCATGAGGCCCATTTGGCCCTTTTACTGAGGCAGCTATAGCAACGTAGTTCGCACGGGCCATTACTTTGAATCTTGTCGTTTTCGGATCATAGTAACTACTAGATTCCAGCAAAAAGTGGCAGAACATCACATTGATGTGTACCACAGTTTGCATATCTTCGTGCCGCTGTTTCAGCCACTTTTGTTTGACTGCTTAAGATAGGTATCAACTTGCAGTTTTGACAGTGGGTTAGCGATGAACAGATTGTTCAGAAGAAAATGTTAGGCCATCTCAACCTATTTCCTTTTGCAGTATGCATGTTGAGACATCGGAAGGAGTTTTGGCTTGACGCTGTAGCGTGGATAGATCCGAATTCTGTATTAGAGGCCCTAAATGCGCACTGCGACCTATGAGGCCTATTGTTATGGCCCGTATGGTTTAACCAGCGGTTATATTGAGGCTTTTGATAAACCTTAGTACAGCCTTAGGTTCAATTTTCTGAATTTTCGCTGGGTTGACCGAGGTTCGCGTCAAGTGAAATAATCGTTTCCTTGCGGCTCCTGGACGTACGCACAAAATATGTTCAGCGGTCTCTTTCTGTTCTCCGGCAAATATCGGTATCTGATACTTTTATTTTATGCAGATGGTATCTGAGTGGACAATGTCCCGTTAGATAGCCCGTTAAGGTTCTTAACTCGTCTTTGGTGAGATCAATCAAAAGTCTTGGCCTTGTATAGGTTGGGGTTGATTAACTTTTTCGCTTGTCTTAGGCTCTGGAGGTTGGCCCAGTAGTCGGCATGTTTAGTGATCTCTCAATGTGTTATCTTGGAGAAGGCACTTTTGGGTAGTACCCCAAAACAGAATTCGGGAAAAACGAGTGAGCGACAAGCGCCTTTTTTCGCCAGGCAGTCACCCCGTTCGTTACTCTCGAAGCCTTTATGTCCTGGGATCCAGGCTACGGTAACCTTATTTACTGATGCAAGGCTTTCGGAGAGGTTGAGACAGTCCCAGACAAGCTTGGACTCTATCATATAGCATTTAAGGGCTAATAGTGCTGCTTGACTATCTGAAAAGATGTATTGTAGATGCGGGTTCCTTGAGTTCTTATCCGCAGGCATTCTTTTGCACACAATTCAATAGCGTGGACTTTCGCTTGAAATACTGTAGGAGACTTTCCAAGCGCTGTGAAGCGGAACCATAAACCTAAGAACCTGTGCTGCCGTTTTCCAATTTTGAACCATCTGTATACCAGATTTGGGAAATTGGTAGTGTAATAGGGCCTTCATTTCTTCATTCGCTGCGGTCGTCTATAACAACTTCGAAACTTCTGTAGAATCGAAATCCGTTGAGCATGGTATCTGGAATCTTAAGAATTGGGTCACGATGAATGTACTTTAGTATTCTCAGATCACATTTAAAGTCACTGACTTTGAGGTCCAGTATCTGAGGCAGTCTTAGAGCACTAAGCATAGATTCTTTCTGTACTGCCAGATGTAGCGGCGTGCGGGTAAGCATTTGGTCTCAACGTCTGATTATGGCGTTGTACGCCCAATAAGCCATTTTGGGGTTCAGTCCCCAAGTTTTGCCGTACAGGCGTTGGCACATGAACATTGCCCTAGTCGCTTTGTTGGTAACCATGTTAAGGTGCGAGTTCCAGGTAAGCTTTTTGTCAAGTATTACTCCAAGATATTTTGCTTCGCGGAACAGATCATTTGGAGTGTTTTCCAGTGAAACTTGTTTGAGATTGTATTTCCTCTTTCTGGAAAAGGGTACAAGAACAGTTTTTTCCGGGATTTATGGACAGGCCCTTTGTCCTATACCACCTTGAAGTTAGATTAAGGACATTTTGCAACATGTCCAATGAAGATAACTTCTATCTCGGGCCATATTTGACGACTGTGGAAAAGATCGAGACAACGTGTCAGAACGAATGTTATCCAAGAGCTGTCAATTTTAATAGTTTGTTGAATCTCAATAGTATAACACTGTCAAGTCCTGATAATTCGAAGGTCAAGTAGTCATATACAGTGTACTCTCTCATAAGCGGACACCGACGGTTCCGAGAAAAGTGTCCGCTTGTGAGAAAATAAACAAAACCACATTTTTTTCTCCGTTCAAATGTGTCCGGTTATGAGGGGTGTCCGCTTATGAGAGGTATCCGTAAGGTGAGAGAGTACACTGTATGTACATGTGGCCTAAAGGAGCTTTTTGGTGGGTGCTATGGGGTTCGCTGCAAGTACGAAGTTCAATAGAAGGTCAATGGTTTTCTTGCTAGAGGTGGTTTGACAAACAAACATATGTGTGTAGATGCCCGATGTCCTACCCCAAGTGTCGCTTTACTTTGATTTAAAATTCGTTTGTATGTACTTTTGTAATCTGTCGGCAGTAAAACTCGATTTAAAAATTAAGAACACACGCCTATTGCCTGCAAGAACATTAGGTATTACAATGAGAATTAAACTTTTGTTTACACACACACAAACATAATACATATTTATAAGATTTCAGAATCATAAATGTAGTACGTCAAAAAGCAAAAGAAGAAACAAAAAAGCAAAAAAAAAAAACAAGAAACAAACATTTATCATCGTACACCCAGAGCTATTCGCTCATAAATATTCATGACATTTAGTTGTGTTCTTCCTTTCTTTCTCCATTTCTTTTTCTTATCTCTTCGTATATTTCCATGAATATCACAATTCCATAAATGAGAACGGCGAAGCTTAACGCGGTAAAGTTGAGGACACCCCAGATATGGGGGCTAGAGAAAAGACAATTATTCAATGGGGTCCTATAGTTTACGACGTATTTATATTGATCACAAGCCGCACAATGCTCGCTGGGTGTCTTATGGGGCTTTGTGTATGTATCGGGGATCCCATCCGGAGCACAACACGGTTTTTCTATTATTTTGAATAAACTTCCTCCTCCTCCAACTGGTGTGATGGTGGGTCAGAGCTAATAAGAGCATCAATTGTCAAACGGAATAAATTAACGATGCATTCAAGTTGATTTGTATTTCAAGAGATATTTTATAAATGTCTTGTTTACAAAAGGCGAAGGCGGCCCGGACCCGCGGAACACGAAAAACATAACTTTGGAGAAAAAATCGTATTCAAATGAAGACAATGGGGAGAATTGATAGCTTTGAATAAGATATGTCAACGAGTGACGAAGACTCTGTAATAGCTGTATTATGGATGGATCTTGAATCAGTGACACTCTATATGCGTTTTGTGAAAAGGCTTTGAGCTGATACTGGGCGTCTATTGTGACTCATGAAAAAGCGATTAAAATGGAATTTTCACGATAATGATGGAAACGTTGTATAAGTCAGAAGGAGTCATTAAGTGATTACCCCAAAAGTGAATTTAAATTAAGATTCCATCTTATTTTATTGATTTAAACATAAATATTGTTTTGGACTGTTCGAGAGCGTGGTCGTTGCTTGGAACACTGATTAACCGAGGCATAAAATGCTTGTCGGGACACGTGGGAGCGAAAGAAGGAAGTCTATTGAATAAATTTCCATTAATTTAATGTCCATCTCTGTTTTTACGATCGTTTAATAGGGAACGATTACATAATTAAGGCTGTTTTGCGGCAGATACTGGATATTAAAAGAGGGAGGACGTCTTTTGTGGCAACATGAACTAGAATAGTACTTGTTTTTTATGTTTTCTTTGTGGTCCTAAGGCTTCTACTACGTCTAACGCGAGATCTTTCCTTTTTAACAATGTGCTGTAGTTCTCTACAATTCTTTCCCAATTCTTCCTCCACTGTTCTGTCCTGAAAAAAATCTATATGAAAGCATACATCTTGGTCGATCTGGTTTTCGACCACGAATGTGATTATTTTCCAAGTGCTGAACCCATGTAAGCAGAATCTTTGGTTGGTTGATTTCATTGCATCGCCATATTTTAGATAAATGCAAAATGTTGCTTTGCCAATTCGGTAGGCGATATTTATTATCTAGTTCTCTTCGCTCAGTAATACGATTTTCAGCCGATGAGTTAGTTTCGACACTGATTAGTGTTGTTTTGGTGGTGATTATGTTTGGACTGGTCACATTTAACTCCCTCTTCACACCAGCTATCATTTGGTGAAGGTCCACAATTCTGTAGTGATACATTAGCGCCTGTGTGACGTTTAGGGGGTGATATATAAGAGTCCATAGTTTGCCTCCGTTTTCTGTTGATAAAGCTATGCGGAGGTTTGTCAATGCCTGCAGAGAGCAACCACTGACAATATACCTAGTACTAGCAAATGTTTTGGTTAATGGCTTCTGCGATTGTTTGGTGGGGAGTCGCCTACGATTGGGTCACGAAGCTCGATTTCTGCTAGAAATGTGTCAAAAGCTCGGCAAAAGTGTATTAAACGGACATTTTGGAGAACGTTTTGGAGCACCTCAACACAATAATATATGAAAATAAACCGTGAACCGCTCCAGCTCATAAGACAAAAACGACTCAAACATGGCTCAAAAATCACGTTCCGAACTTCATTTCCACGGATAATTGGTCATCTGGTAGCCCAGACCTCAATCCATTAGACTGCAAACTATGGTCCGTTCTAGATACTATGCCTTGCATAACTCGAAATCCAAGTATTAGGGGTGGCCATGGTGCAGTGGTTAGCATCATCGCTTGTTACGCTGAAAGTCCGGGTTCAACTCCTGATGTCGGAAAAACATTTATTTCTTAAATAAATAAAAATCAATCAACTGTGAAAGCTGATGGCGACTCTACTGCGAAGGCATAACACTGGCAGTAGAGTGTCTTGGCTTGAAGAGTTGATTGAGCGAACACTGACATCAGGAGATTCGAAAAAAATTCCTGTGAACTATATATGTGATTTCGTTCCTATGACATCCAGCGCTGCCAGCGCTGCCACGATCGTAGCAAAACTGCTACGCAATTTCCAAAAAAGTAAAATTTGCTACGCTGCTACGCACTCTCCCTATTAAACAAACACGAACTTTTAACAAGAATCTTGTAGTTTTTAGACCCCTCACAATCACAATCACAAATTAAAAAAAGATTAAACGGACGTAATTTCAAACTATTCACTTCCACGACTCCAACTTATGTTACTGTTCTACCTTACCCTACACAAGCAGTATATATTTCTTCGGATAAATTTGAAATGTGACTGGATGCGGGCTGGAGTTCCACTGGAATTTCAATGGCTTCGCTTTTGCTACGCAAATTTAGTTTTGCTACGTAAATTTGTTACGGGATTTTTTTTCTTAGTGGCAACACTGATGACGGTCAAATGTCAAAAAGCAGAACAATTTGGCAGCGATACCAACGCTATAAATGAAAAACATCGCTTTCGGCGCCCCCTGGCCATGGGATATCGTAAAATTCTTAGCCAGTTGCTTTTGACTGGGGATAAACCAAAGAGTTGTTGCCAGTTGGTTGTTGTATTTGTTTTACGTATAAAATTTGACTTTGCTAGCAACTACTGGCTGGCTAGGTTTAAAAAAAACACGCCTAATGAAAACTTAACGAAACCTGAGTTTCAAACCACTGTACCTCGCTCGCGGTGTGTGTATAACATTATAAGGGTATTCATATTCCCTTGATCCGAGCGTGGATTATAAAAAAAAAAAAAAAAAAATTTAGTCTTTGAAGCGCGACCTTGTCTGAGCAGTGGAAAATTTTCCAATGCATGAGGTACGTACTGCAATCAATGAGTGGCCAGAGTGTTGCTATATGGCAAATGGGGACATTTCGATAAGTTTTTCTACAATTTGTAGCCATTGAGTGAACCAATAAATAAAAAAAATTTGAAAAATATTCATTCGTTTTCATTTTATTAGCCAAAAACCGTGTACTAAAACATTTGCTAGTACTAGGTAGAGAGCATTTTCAAACGGGCCAACAGCATGTGAAACGCACGAACTGTAGAACGTCGTGAGGGGTTCTGTTGTATTGTATAACAGCATGAACGTAGGAGCAGATGGTCTCGCGTCATTGAAAATGTATCCTTTTAAAGGCGGTTTGAGTTTTATGCATTGTAAATGTTTTCGGCTTTGATCAACTAAATTAAGAAACATGATCGTTATAATATTCCGCCGAGCGGACAAAATGCAGGTGGTGTGACAACGACGAAGTTTTTACTAGGGGCGCGATCATTTTGAAGCTCGTGTAGCATTGGCCTAAAAGATGATAGGGTGTTATGAGCACGGAAACCTGTTTATTCATCATCGAGTGTGTCTTCTATGATACATGTTCCTTTCAGCCTTCGAGGCTTTCTCTATAAGTGGGTGTAGAAGTTCAGGAGATCTCGTTGGCACTATTCGTTAGGGCTCGACAAATCCTACCGAGTCGTTGTTTTGCAGTGCTCTGTCCGCGGTCTCATGCTTATTGAGAGTTGCTGTTCGTGTTCGCAATTATGAACCGATTTGAATAAAATTTGGTATACAAGTTCGTATGGCGAATAGCTCGGCTAAGTTCGTAGATGGGCGTAATCGGTAGAGAGGGGGGAGGGTTACGCCCCTTTTTATCTCTTAAATGGTACAATTCACTACTCAAATAAATCCTTCCTTCAGGTTTGGATTTTTTAATACGAGTATTATAGCAGATAACAGTCACCAGAATCCGCCTGCTACCAATTTGGGCGCCATCTTGGATCCGCCATCTTGAAATTCTTCAAAAATTCTCGGATTTCGTTAAAATTGAAAATCCTTACACATTTCGAAGTAATGAGTACAAATTCATTCTTAAAGTGGAAATTTTCGTCCGCCATTTTGTTCCCGCCATCAGAACAGAAGCCTTAGCGATGATATACGAAATCCACCTACCTCTTGCGGCTTCTACCGGAAGGTTCTTTTTTTTAAACCTAGCCAGTCAGTAGTTGCTAGCAAAGTCAAATTTTAAACGTACAACAAATACAACAACCAGCTGGCTACAACTCTTGATTGTATACCCAGTCAAAAACAACTGGCTAGGAATTTTACGATATCCCATGGCAAGGAGGCGCCGAAAGCGATGTTTTTTATTTATAGCGTTGGTATCACTGCCAAATTGTTCTGTTCTCTTGACATTTGACCGGCGTCTGAGTACGAAGATGGAAGATGTTATGATTTCATACCTCTTTTTGTAAATGATCCATTGAATAAATTCTCTAAATTATAGTTTTCACAACAATTTGGTTTAATGCCGAATACTTTGAAAGTTTGACAGACGATGTCATAGGGACGAAATCACACGTACCAACTTGACTGTATAAAAAATCGACTGGGTTTGGCTGGCTGGGAATCGTCTATATGATCGACTGGCTGGCTAGGTTTAAAAAAAACACGCCTAATGTCGTGCTTTTTTCTGATAACCACGTACTTACAACAACGATCAATTGTAGGTACATGTCAAAGATGATGCCTATCACGACTATATTCCTTCAGCCAAATGGAGCGAATGAACAACAACGCTCTAGCCAAAAAAAATCCCTGCACTATTTCTCATATTATAAATCATTCCCAGTTGAGTCGTAATTTTCCAGAAATTTTGAAAATTTCTGTAATTGTATTATACCTGCTGTGAAAGTTCTGAACTCTATTAAGTGTGAAAATTTGATACCAGTTTCTCCCTTTGTATGAAAAGTTCTAAGAGAAAGTTGTGCAAACACAACTAGAAAAGTTTATTAAACGAATTCAAATTCATTTTGAAGAGCAATCGGGCTTCAGGAAAAAACAACCTTTATGTGAAACAGCAGTCAATTTTGTGATCGCTGAGTGGAAGGAGTAAATCCATGATAATAGAAAAAAGTGGCTGTTTTTGTGTGCAATGGATCGAGATTTATTCTTAAAAAAACTGAAGTGCTGTGGGGTAGGAGATGCTGAACTTAAGTGGTTTACTAACTTGCTTTAGGTGGCGCTACAGTCTGGGGAGGACTTGGGCCTCAACCAACAAGCTTCTCCAGCCAACTGCCTCCAGTTTCGTATGTCAAGTTTGTTAAGGTCCGCCTCCACTTGCGTGCGCCACCTGTGTTGCGGTCTTCCTCTACTGCGCCGTCCCACGGGCGTGGATTCGAAGATTTTCCTGGCGGGAGCATTGGTGTCCAGGACTGGGACGATTAAGGTCTTATACAGGGTCACCTTAGTTGTTCGTGAAAGGGCTTTGCTACTCAATTGCCTTCTTAAACCAAAGAAACAGCGATTGGCAAGAGTTCGTTTCGTTTCGTTGTCTGAGTTTAGGTAGACAAAGTCCTTAACTTCCTCATAGTTATAACTGTCTAAAGTGACGTTCTGTCCGAGACTTCGGTGTTGGTTGTCCTTTCTTGTTGACAGCATATACTTGGTCTTGCCCTCATTGACCTCTAAACCCATTTTCGCCGCCTCCGTCTCGATACTCACAAACGCACCAGTGACATCACGCTGCGTTTTTCCGATTATGTCAATATCGTCGGCATATGCGAGTAATTGGACGGACTTTTGAAAGATTGTGCCTCTGGTGTTGGCGCCTGAGTTTTGCACAACTCTTTCAAGAACGATGTTGAAGAAATCGTATGACAGCGCGTCGCATTGTCCAAATCCTTTTTTGACATCAAAGGTCTCGGTGAGGTCTTGACCGACCTTGATGGAGTAGCGTGCATTCTCCATCGTCATCCTGCACAGACGGACGAGTTTGGCAGGGATGTCAAAACTAGATATGGCTCTATATAGCTCGTCTCTATATATGCTGTCATATGCAGCCTTAAAATCGATAAAAAGGTGGTGAGTATCGATTTGGACTTCTTAGGTTTTCTCCAGGACCTGCCCGAGTGTGAAAATTTGGTCAACTTGTGGACTTTCCTGGCCTAAAACCGCACTGATAGGGGCCAACCAGGTTGTTAACGAAAGGTTTCAGGCGTTCACACAACGCGATGTTAAGAAAACTGATGTCTTTGTAGTTGGTGCAATTCTTGAGGGTCTGGCAAACGATGCTGAAGTTCCATTCATCGGGCATTCTTTTTTCCGACACATTTTACAGATGAGGTGATGCATGCTTCTTACCAAGTCATCGCCTGCCTCTTTGAACAGTTCGGCAGCTAGGCCGTCAGCATCAGCAGCTTTGTTTGACTTAAGCTTAGATATAGCTACCTTTACTTCGTCCAGGTCAGCTGGACGAAATTGTTGGTCTTTGTCGTCCAAGTTGAATGGTTCATTCTGCCTGGCAGCGAGATGTGATTCCTCGTCACCGTTAAAGAGTCTGCAAAAGTAGTTCTTCCATATTCTACGCATCGACTGCGATTCTACTACGATGTTCCTTTGCAGACATCGGTTCGGCCTTTGTATCCTTGACAAGTTCTTTTTACCCTTTGGTAAAACTTCCGAACCTCATTCCTGCAGTAACATCTTTCAATTACCTCGATCTCGCGCTTCTCATGCTCTGAATTTTTCCTCCTGACAAGCCGGTGTTCGTCTCTCCTCTCCTGCTTGTTGAGCTCGCAAGCAGCTTTGGTCTTTCTATGCAGTGCCGCTCTGTATGCCTCTTGTTTCGCTGCATGTGCTTGCCGGCACTCGTCGTCAAACCAGGGGTTTCGTTGCGGTGATCGAGTGAAACCCAGCACGTCAGAGGCGGCATCTCTGATGGCTTTTTGGCAATTTTGCCACCGGTCTTCAATACTTGATGCTGGCGGTATAGGCCTTCTTGTGAGATTGAGAGAGACTCGATCGGAAAAGGATCTGGTGATCTCTTGCGATTGCAACCGACCTTTCACCTCGTACCATGGCTACAACAAGGTACTGATCCGAGTCAATGTTGGCCCCTCGGAACGTTCGGACATCCATAACACTGTGCCTTGCGTCGATCGCAATGTGGTCAATCTGGTTGACGGCTGATTGATCAGGAGATCTTCATGTTCCTTTGTGGATATCGAGATGTGGGACCGCGTACTAGCTACGACAACGTTCCGCCACGCAGCAAAGCCGACCAGCCTAAATCCGTTATCGGAGGTGGTGTCGTGTAGGCTGTACTTCGCGACAGTACTACCAAAGGTGTCCTCTCTTCCTAGCCTTGCGTTAAAATCGCCTACGACAATTGTAATGTCAATGAGCCAAGAGCTTGTAGAATCTGTCTTTGGTGTCGTCGTCTTTCTCCTCTGTCGGGGCATACGCCCATATCAGGCTTATGTTGGCGAATTTAGCCTTGATGCGGATTGTCGTGATGCGTTCGTTAACACACCTGAAGTTTAAGACTTCTTGCTTTAATTCACCTCCAACGACGGACCCACACCCAAATAGTCGCTGCTTTTGTTGCCGGTAGCAATTGTCCACTTCATCCATCCACTTTTTGGCCGACCCATTCGCCCGAACTTCTTGGATGGTGGTAATGTCTAATGTGCAGCAGTATAGGGCCTCCGCTAAGTGTACGTGGTCTGTTAAGGGACCTAGCATTCCACGTGCACATCCGTTCGCTTGGTTCGTTATTTGTCTATCCGTCCATTTTCGAGTTATTCTGTTCGTTTTGTAGCTCTTAACTTTTTCCATGTTCGGGCAGTTACCCAGGCGCACAACCACCAACATGGAGGACCAGGTTTTTTTTGTAAAAACCAATAGGACGAGGGGTCGGATGTGAGCGCTGCCTTTAGGTCTCATCCGCCACCATCTCAACTCCATCTGATTCTTGGAAATCCTTTTCGGCCTAAGTTCCAAATACATATGTCGAAGTAGCCCAGATAAGTTGTTGTTCCCGTTCCGGAAGTTATAGACCCCACCATTGATTCCATCTTGGTCGACTGTCGTGTTTATAGTGGTGCATTTTTCTTCTGATCAGCACTCCCGCTTATAAGTTTAGCAAGTTGAGTCCGGGTGGACAACAACCAGTACCCAATGGCTACCGCGGGGAGGTAAAATAAAGCACGCTTGATGTGTAGTAACAGTTACAACGCTGGACATCGCCAGTGTCTACCCTATTACTACAAAACCCAGCCATCAGTCGCTTGAAATTGGGAGCCGCGTTCCAAGGGATTGCAATAGTTGCTACATATACAATTCAAATCTCGAGTAGAGATACAAACATATCTTAACCGAGGTCGTATGTTTGCTCAACGCAATGAAAACAATGAGTCATACGCATCAAAGGCACTAACGCCATTACTATCTCAGAGTTTTCAGAATTTTTACTACCACATGTGTACAGAGTCATGACAAAGGTTATTGATCTTAAAAAGAGCAAATGAAAACTTTAAGTTCACGGAAGTTGACTACTACTTATTTATTGACATTAATTCGACCCGAGCTATAAAAACATTCGCCTGTTAAGTAAATAAAAAAAAGACAATAAAATAATTATATCTGCAACTCCAGAAGCCACCACCACTTGGAAGCGTATAACTTTAATTGGTCACAGATGTGCCGTAACACCAACAACAGCTAATTGCAGTTGTCACTCAAGACGATAAAGATTACAATGTCGCGTATCTAAACGCATCTGGAAGCATTATCGCATTTCCACAGTATGTACTCAAACACCCCTGCTACTGCCGACACGAACAAGCGCGATCCTATTTATAGACACACAGCCATGTGGATAAGATACGCAGCGTGAAAATTAAATATTTCCCACACCCCACAGACATTCGGGCTGCTAAAAGCCGCCGTCGACTGCTTTTATGAATTCGCCTCGCTTGCGCCCCATGTAGCGCCTGTGGGCAAAGACGATTCGCATTCTCCAGTGGTCCATGGTTCACGGTTCATTGAGAAGGTTTCCTCGACGTCGATCTTTGACATTTTGCTGGGGTGAATTTGATTAAAGCCTTAACCAAAACAAACCGTCCAACTGTTCAAATCTCGCCTTTGGGCTGAGAACACACTTTGAGCGCAGTCGGCTAGTAAATATTACTCCACCGATAGTACACACACATAAATCATAATCACGTAATTAAGCTGCATAAGTGATTTATGCAAAGCCCCTGTTAACACATGCATTGAGCTCTCGATTCCTTAAAATTTAAAGCGGCGAGCACCACCCGAGCAGCGTTCACAACAGTGGTCCGGGGCCCGAGGTGAAAAGCGATTTCCCTATCGGTCTCTTCCCCGTCGTTGCATGCGGTCTTAAGTGGGATTAATTCACCCATGGGGGTGCATACTTTAGCTATTGCGTCATCGTCATCGAAGTATTCAAATGTGCTCCGAGATAAATCGGGGATTGGTATCGTGATACCTACCGAAGCGAGCCAAGTTCATTTATTGCCTTTGATGCTTAATAAATATTTAAGTCGTGTATTGCAATCACCTCTCTGGTTGGCTGCTCCTTCATCCATCCGTCCTTCGTATTTAAAATGCCGGGAACAGTTCGCTTGATATGTTTGGGTAAGTTCTTATTCGTTATCGAGTCGGAAAATGAAGTCGGCATTGGGTGCGGTTCTTAAAAGGAGATTAAACGTATACATCCCCGGGGTAGATACCGAAGTGTCAAAGTTGAATTTTCTACGTACGGACATATCCTTTTCGATTGTTTTTACTTTTGTATATTTTTTTTTTTTTTTTGTGTGCTGTTCTGTTTCCCCCGACAAAAGATGAGTTTTGTGTGCGTGTGCCGTGCTGTCACGCCCTTGAGAGCAAATATCCCGTATGATTTGTCCTTCCAAGATGTAGGTTACTGGCTGTTTGTTCTTGGCATTGTGTAATTTATGGGCATTCTTTATTGTGCCTTTTTTTACCACTGAGACGAAGATTAAACCCATAAATTACCATGTTATTAATGCTTCTGAGTCATGTAATGATGATGCGGGACTAAGTGATATGTTTTATTGATGTAATTTGTATAAATTTAAAGCTTTGGACTTAAAAAGTTTTATTGGTTTGGGACGCGATGTGCGGAAATTCTGCATGTATTTATCTGTTTGTAGTTTAGTATATTAGTTTTCCCGCAAGTGGGTGTCAACTTTTTATGTTCATATTTAGATTCATTTTTATTATAACTCTGGTCGTAAAAGAATTCGGTCTGCTGAAAGGAGCTAATCATAAAATTCCGCAGATTTATGAAGGAAAAAGTGGTTGGGAGTAATGCAAATGAATCGACTGTCCCAGAGTCCAATCTTACGAATTTGTGACAACCTCTCATCTCTAAATGTAAACACATTGACTTATTATTATATTTTACTTCCCACCTAGCTAGGGGAAGTATGTATTGTAATCGGTCCGATCAAAATGTTTCGAGATATGAACAGGGCTTGACATTACTGTACAAATAGTTTGCACCCATTTTCGAAATGATGTCTGTGTGTGTGTGTGATAATATTTTTCGCCTTCGATATCTGGAGAACGAAACAACGTAGGATCATGCGGTTTTTTTTATTTTATTTGTCAGCGTGAAACTTAGAGCTGATAAGCTTTTGAGTACAACCGGTCCAGCAGATGCTAAGGAAATTTAAGAAATGTTTTTTTTTTTCGAATTCGCGCAACAACTCTTTGGGGATATCTAGAGAACGAAACAATGTAGGACCTTGCGGTTTTTTTGTTTTGTTTGCCAGCATGAAACGTAGAATTGATTAGATTTTGAGCATAATCGGTCTAGCGGATGCTGTCAAGTTATTCTATCAAGTTTGCGCAACAACTCTTTGTGGAGCAATGAATAAGTGTGTATTCAAATTGTTCGCTTCCGATGAATGTTTTCTTTAATTATTGAATAAATTATAATATTACTGTTTTTGATAGAACACAATACGAGGTGTGAAGTATAGGACTGGCTCCCCAGTCGAATTTTTTTGTTTTAAAGAACCGACCGTTATGGCTGACACTGCGACCTAGCAAGATCTATTGTGTCTACGGTCTACTTAGCTTAGTAGATCTACTACCTTCCTAATAAAGGTGAGTAAGTCATTAGTAGCCAAGCTTCTAAACTCCGCCAACGAATAAAATTCCCTGTGAAAGTTCCGTCTACGCAGCTAGTATAGTGCCGGACATTTACAGAGAACGTGCTTAGAGGTTTTCTCCTCTTTAAAACAGAACCGGCACTCTGTATCTGAACAAAGGGTTAGTTTGTTGAGATGATGTCTTGGGCCATAATGGCCGAAGCCCACTAGCTTTCTCATGGTGTTCCTGTCAAGGTTTAGAATTTCCGTGTAAACAAAAGGGCTTTATAAGTCTCTTGGATGGTCTAAGCCCGGGGACATTTTCCCAATGGGCTAGGCGAAGTTGGTGTTCTCAGTCGTTTAACGAAGCTGTGCCGGTACCCCAATTAACGCCACAAAAGGGTTCCGGTCCCAAGAGCGCGGAACCCGAATTGGATATAGCCAGCTCATCCGCAGTTTCATTGGCTACAATGCCCTAGTGGCCGGGCACCCAATCAAGCTTGACGTCGTTGTGTCTGGCAAGTGATTGTAGGGGTATCGTAGCAGGACTTGACTGACATAGATTCCATGAGGTGGGATTGGGATGTCTATGCTTTAAGCGCTGCCTGACTATCTAAATAGATATGTATTTTTGCACCCCTAATACCTTTATCGAGGTTTATTCTGGCATAGATCTCAATAGCATGGATTTTAGCCTGGAACACGCTGGGGCACATCCTTTAATTTCATTTTATTTCATTTATTTGTTTATCGCTGTACAATGAGAATGAATTCTTAAAAGTAGTACAGGTAATTTATTATTCAAATAATAGGAAAATTAATTAAATTATAATTTATAATTCCAATCTGCGATCAAACATACATAAAGTGAAATTTAAGACCAATACACAAACTCGCTTTTTAGCTACTATCTTTGCAATTGTGCGAAGCACGCATATACCTTTTCTACAAGAGTGTGACAATTTTTGGGATTGTCAGGAAAATTGTATTTCAAGGTAGAAGAACTTCTTAATCCTAAGTTAGGGTATGCTGATGGGTATGTTGCCTTTAATTTTTATAGACGGAGTTTTTCTGCTATTGTTCGGCAGCAGTTAAATTTTAAATCAGTATGTGATATAAGAAAGGTAGCCAAGTTTAAAGTCGCTTTAAGAGTATTGATTATCTGTGACGAGACATCCTGTCTCGACGCACAATCCGTATCCTGAAGAGTCAAATCTTTAGTTAATATGAATGAAATGGATTTGAATACGTATATACCGAAGCTCGTTATCCCATTTAGGAATGTGGCCACTGACTTGGTTTAGAAAGAAAAAGCGGACGGTGGTTTACGCCAAAGCATCCTAAATATGGCCATAGTGCTGCCAAGTTTTAGTGTTTGAAAGAGGCAAACCCTTAGACACAGCAAGAAAATTATTGCAAGACTTAATGACTTTCTTTCCCGTTACTGCGCCTTTTGAATAACATTCAAGCTTGTTCTTTATTGGTGAAACTAGAACGGGTTACGACCACAAATTACTATATTATGTGGGTGTGAGACTTCGCACACAATTAGGTTGTAACTCGTTCACTGCATTTGATCTAAGTGATAATGCAAAATTGCAACACGGATGTGCTATATTCCTATGGGAAAAATCGCAAACACTTTGCATGCGAAGAAACGATGAAGAAAGTCTGTGCGGAAACCAGATCGTTAAGGCCTTACAATGTATAACACTGAGTGCGACATCCGACATAATTGGCAATTAAGACTATTCTTGCTAGTAGATATGCATCACATCTGCAGACAGGCCACATTGGACTATGTTTTCATTTCCTTAATTCTACATGCGAATATAGACAATTGTGGATGGCTTTTAGTTTTTTCTAGTTTTATTTTATTTAGTCTTTTTTTGGCGAAGTAATTTTATATAATACAAAAATTCCATTAGTTTAGATTGCCTACGGTTTGACGATAGTTCTTGTACGGGGCCATTCTATTTTAATTTGGTACACTTTCCACGATACATTCAAAACATTTCATGTTCATTGGCAGAAATTGCATTAATGTCTCTTATTCTTCAGATAGACGGTTTCTCATGCAGCGAATGCGAGTGATTTGAAGTTTGAAACAAGTAAATTGATAGTTCCTGCTTCTTTAGTATCCTGACAGCTCCAGTAGTAATGAAATGATTTAAATCGTGCATTGCCCTGTGAGTAGACCTATTAGTACAGCCGCTCACCAAAGAAGCGTAAGACATTTGCGACGCGTCATTAAGCATTAAGCGCGAGCACACATATCCAACTTTCGCCGCAAGTGTATGTACATAGCTTAGCTAGGCCTTAGCTTATCCTGAGGTGTCGCGCCTACTATGTATTTAATTATTTTTACTAAATTCGAAACAAAGACTTCGCCACTGGGTTTTTCCTTCCAATTTTTATTTTTGGTTTTTTTTATTTTTATTTTTCAATTTTTTTATTCGCCTAGGGGTTGGTGGGAAAACGCTAATGCGCACGAAACAGTCCCGCTCTGTTTCAAATAGTGTGAGACTTCTAACAAAAAAAAAAAACCGCTTTTAACCCTTTTTCAATTTGACACCATCCACTCTGGAACCGCTTTCGCATTACTTCAGCGTGGTGTCGTTTTCATTCCCCTCTGGGGACCAGCCTTTTCATTTTCGGCTCCTGCGGGTTTATTTTGTTTTGCCGGCAAGGCTTTCAACTATTCACTAATCTCTGGGAGGACATAATCGCTTTTTCTCTGTTTTTGTGTGTCAGTAGTGTCTCGATGAAGGAAAACATTTTGCTCCATTTGACGTTACTAGGGACCATCTTTTTTATGGCATTATCTGGGAAAAAAAAAGTTACCAATTTCTATCTCGAGCCTATTGTGGTCTGCTGATTATCTGCTACAGATGAAGAAGGTGTGATAAACGTCGTTTTCTGGTGGGTCACCGTATTGGCAAGGTAAACTCTCCACTTTCCCCATTTTGTAGAGATATCAGATAAGGTCATCATGACAGGTTAGGAACTGAGTGATGCACTAGTTCACTTCACCGTGACTCCGCTCCGTTCAAGTGGTAACGTCTTAAACAGCCTCCCGGTCCATCTTCCTGTAAATGCAACGTTCCACCTGCTTTACCACATTTGTTTCGTGAGTTCTTTTGCTTCTGCCGCTGCCACATCTGCACCTAGTTTCGTTTTCTTGGGCCGGACGCTCTTCCAGAAAATTTCAAATCCAGAATGATTGTCAAACAATTCTACTCCGAACTCGAAGATGGTCGGTATCTGTTTTGTGAAAGTTTACAGTGGGCTCTACTTTTGAAAAAGGCTTGTAGGCCGAGGAGCTAGATGAGTTGCAGTGGGTTTGGGGCATGATTTTGTATTCAAAGTTTTGCATGCTGACTTTTTTTCCAAGTTTTTTTTTCAAAAGTCGATACTTTTTGTTGACTTGCTTCGCAGCTACTCCCTCTATAGGTTGGAGTCAAAATTCTGAATAAAAAAACAGCATTTTCGTAGCACCACCTCTCGTCGGGGACTGACAAGCCTCCCGGAGTACACATTCTTAAAATGCGAAGATCTTACAATATCATGTATAAAGAGTCTACCACAGGAAAATCAATCAAAACCTTGGCACAAATATATCCTTTGTCAATATTTTTTGCTTATGTCATAAAGTACATAACTAGGCAACGAGCAAGCAACTACATACTTGCAAAACTCGTGCCTACTCAGGGGATGTCTATCCGATAGCACCAATGTTTTTTCATTTAAAAAAAAAAACTACGACAACTTTTCTCGAACACCCTGTAATTTTGCATCACTTGTAACCTTGAATATAATAAAATGTTTTCATCATTATAATAAATTTTTAATTTTAATTTCTTTCAGGCGTCAAACTTCAGAAGACTGTCTGAAGAATATTGCAAAAAAAACACACACAATCCTTAACTGAGAATTCAAATCAAATTTAACGATGACCATCTATTGGCCTAATATGACGCCAGAACTGTTGCGGAAACTATGCATTAACAAAACACACATCTTCCTTCTATTAACATTGTACGTGATTGGAAATTTAAGTGCCTGGCAGGAGAATGTTCGACCGAAACTTTATGTAGAATTAGGTAAGTTATATAACTAATGTTTTATTAAAAATATTATTCCGTAAATGGAAGGCGACTCTCTGTGATTAGACATGCATCGCAAGTAGTTGTTCAATTATAAGTTTTGGCCAACGCAAAGCAAACTTTTGGTGCCTTGCATATTTTACCAATCGAATTAGTTGAAGGACAAATTGATAAGTTTGATTTGAGGAGCACCGTGATGTATGTTATGCATGATCGGAAAGAAGCTAGAAAAAGCACGTTCCAACTATGAATAAGAACGCAATTTATAAAATATGCCTACAGACAGAGCCCACACGTTTAGAACTCTATTGGCTTGAATCTGGTCATTCAGCTTTCTTACCAAACTTTAGTGTAGGTATATAAAACGCAATTTGGTTTCTCCTTTCCTCTGACAAACGTCCAGTAATAATCGACTAAAAAAGACATTTGACACTTTTTTACAAAAAAAAAAAAAATGGAATATAGAATATCACTTCCCATGAAAACACCAACCCACACCAGAAATTATTCAATTTGAATGAAAGTCTTTTCTTCCTAGACAACATATTGCCTTGATAGTATGTACTTCCTATTACAGAGATCTCGTACATATCGACCAAAGGGATTTTAAGCTGCTTATCCAAAGCAGAATTTGAGTTTAGTGGAAGCAGTAGTAACTTATTTAATCTTGGTGAAGTAAGCTTCAATTTCGAGACCGCACGCTCGGTCTTCCATGCTGCCCATGTGTGGCATGAGGACTATGCGTTTATTATGTCGTATAATTAGATCGACTATAGTTCTGAGAAGGCATTTTGTAGTACTTTTGTCAGACCCCTTTTATAAAATATTATACGTGTTTTTGCAAGAAGTTAAGTTGGACCATCTCTCGTTATGGAAAGATACCATATGAGACTCTGTTTATTCTTAAGTTCTAGAGGTTTGAGTGGTTCGTGGGAGTCTTAATCGCGCAGCCTGATTGTCACTTTAGATGCATTTCTCCCCTACTATCCGAGGATGGCAAGAACTTTTCTTCGCCGCCAATTTTGTCAAAGCCTTTAAATTTTTGATTCAAATATCATCTAGTTCCATTACTGCGTGCAGTGCTAGAACCGTGTGTGAAGAGGATGTAGTAAAATCCTTTAAAGGAGAATTTACTTACATACATACATATGTACATATGTCCTACTTCCCCTTGTGAGTCCTAGGGCCTAAGTGACGCCGAACAAGCCAGTTCCGCTAGTGCACCGTCAGCAGCATGGAATAGCATTACTAACATTATCACGAAGGATAAAATCTCTTGGTCGATTACCAGCTTCTCTCCTTATAATTCACCTGGCCCTGATAGCATTATGCCTATGATGCTGCAAAATCTGCAAGACATAGGACATGGCTACTACCGATTTATAGGAGATGCGTTAATCTATACTATACCATATACCTTCTTCTTGTAGATGTGTCAAAATTGTTTTTATTCCAAAGGTGGGGCAGCGAGGCCGTGAATCGGCGAAGAATTATAGACCTATAAGCCTGTCCCCCTGAGGAGTCCTCCACTGTCCAAATCCCAGCACGCTTACCTCAAGTGTCGGTCTACTGAGACGGCTCTTCATGAAGTGGTGCGCATGGTCTCCACTACAAAGAAGATACTCTTGCTACCTTTCTTGACATAGAAGGAGCATTCAACAACACCCATACTGAAGTTATTCAGAAGGCTCTTACCGAGCTGGATGTAGAGAATTCTTTTTAGCCAATGGATAGTTTTCATGCTAAAGACTCGAATCATTCAGGCAACAGTAGTGCAACTAAGACTTATAGTAGCGGCACCCCACAAGGAGGAATAATCCCCCCTTTGCTATAGTTTATGGCAATCAACAAAATTTTAGTGCGACTTGATAGGGAGGGGTGTAAGGTGGTTGCGTATGCTGACGATAAGTCAACTCATGGGAAGTGCTCTGGATAAGGTACACTCATGGGCCACGAACAGTGGCCTTGGAGTAAATCCGGATAAGACCGAAATTATGCTATTTACCACTAAGGCCAAGGTTCTGGTATTTACCCCACCCAAACTAAATGGTCAGCCACTTTCATTAAGCCCTAGCAAAATGTCTAAGCACAATACTAGGCCCGAAACTGAGTTGGAAGCTCAATATGGAACAGCGGGTGAAGAAAGCAAGCGTAGCGTTCTATGTCTGTAATAAAACATTTGGAAAAAATGGGGACTCCAGCCAAAGATGACCCTGTGGATGTATACTGCCATTGAGCGTCCAATTCTTACTTATGGTGCCATCGTCTGGTGGCCTGCCCTGAGTAAAAAATACAATATTGAAAAGTTCACAGATCGGCGTGTGTAGGTGTTACGGAAGCATCGAAGTCTTGTCCTACTGATGCGCTTGTCCAACTGTCGCTGCAGGCATATTCTCTGATCAGCTGAATATATCAAAGTCTTTTCGTCTCCCATACTCTGCTTGTGTTTTCCAGGTGGAGTTTCTGGCGATCCGAGAAGCCTGCCGCTTGGTGAACAATCTCTAAACATCTAACCAAAATATCACTCTTTTCTCGAATAGCCAAGTCGCTATCAAAGCCATTGATGCGGTTACCATATCCTCAAAACTGGTAGAGCAATGCCGACTTGTTATCAATCAACTAAGTACCCACTCCATAATTACACTCATCTGGATCCCAGGTCTTAGCAATCATGGCGGCATTGAGCGTACTGACGAGCTAGTCAGACTAAATAAATAAATAAATAAACAATATAAACACGCACAACATGAATGGTTGCGAGAAGCAAGGCCTTGGCTCATCCCGAGCTGTCGCGCCAGCTATTTATTTTTTTTTAATGTTAAGGGCCATATACATCTTCACTTCCTCCAGCTTGCTAATCATCGATAGAACGGCCTCTCCAGCCGCGTCATTTCTAGAAAGACATGATCCAATTACCGCAAATTTGAGTCAAAAGTGCTACTTGCCAAATCAGGACCAGATATTGTCAGAATTGTAGACATTATTACGGGCCACTGGTCAGTTGGAGACCATTCAGTCAAGCTTGGTATTCCTCACAACGACTTCTGCAGAAGCTGCAATGACATGAGTGAGAAGGAATCTCTACTTCATTTCCATCGCATCCTAGCGCTATTTGGGTTCTCAGGAACCGCCACTCTACCTGCTTAGGGCCTCTACTTCGCCATCGTTACAGATCTTAACGATAGCACTCTCACCACCTCTTCACCAATGGGCATGCAGCCTCCTCAACCAACTCATATCATCTTGTCAATATGTCTCTTGAACAAAAGACATTTTGCGAAAAACTGCTCCTTAACGAACGCGTAAGTGGAAATAGGTCTGATAATCGCTGTGTACAACCAATGTACACCCGAGTCGACTTCAGTTGTCTTACGAATAAACAATTGAGATTGATGGATAGTCCGTGCAAGACGATGCAATTATGCAATGTGTTGTCTCAATTTATTCACCTCCCCAAGCACTTAATTATAAATCGACCTTCGAAAACATCGCAGGAAAACTGGAGCCACATTCTCTGAATCACAGCTGTCTATCGCCTCATCACTTGCTATATCGGCTTCTTTTTCTAAGCCATCCCTGTACTTTTTTTTTATACCTTTTTCAACTATCGTTACCTCAAAATCATCGATGCGGATGTAGAACACTTTTGTTGCCTTTTCTGTGTCAGCAGGAGAATTTATTATTTTGAGGGTTGTAGTTGAACTATATTTGATGGTATTGGGCGTTTTATAACCTTTTCCCACCGGAATGACAACTGAGAGTTTACAAAAACTCTTTAAACTATTCCCACCGAACATAAACGTGTTTTCGCTTGACGTTTTCATCATTTTGCCACTAAATTTAAATTTGTTGTGTAGTCTAAAAACCTTGGCTTTGATAACCTTTGGTAAATTTCTCATATTATATATAAATTTTTTGCGTACGAATATCCAAATATAAAAATATAAAAGTAAACTTCAAACAGCTGTTTTTGACAGCTTTCTCTCAGTTGTTCTGCTCAAATTCTCTCAGTTGCTCTGCTGAATGTATCAAAAGGTATGTTTGATGTGACGACTTTAACACTGCCTTACCATTGCGAGTTTTGGTAAGGCAAGTTTTTGGCGGAGACTGCCGAATTTGAAAAATGTATGGGAAAACTCCGGTTTTGGGTGTAGTTTTCTTGAGTTTTGGCGAAAACTCAGTTTTCGATCCGGTGGGAAGAGGGTATTAAGATTTGTGATTTTTTCCACAGCTGATTATGATAAATAAATTGTTTTATATGTGTGAAAGACAGTCCCTCATAGTAGCATTTTTTTTCTCATGAACCCTTCTTTATTAAGTCGCACCATAAGTCTACTATAAATCCGACCTCAAACAGCCTAACACTGAAGACGACTACCTTATCTTCCTTAGGAACTTCAGATTAATTAAATTGAAAGAGGGATGCGTCTATCACTTCTGATGTCAGTATCAATAATCAATTTAATCATAATAAAACGATTTAGAGACTCAGCGAGCAAAGTTCTTTTTATTTCCAGTCTTGCTATCATTTTCTTTTGCATTTTCGATTTTTTTCAGCCTCGTTCAAAGCCCATTCAAACAATTTGAGTTTTAACTTCGGACTTACGCATCATGATTTCAAATTTACTCTTACGTAACTTTCAATTCACTTATGCGATGAATATTCATATAGAAATTTCTAATTAAATTAATTACTAGGAAAATAAGCCGTCTGCCAAGAATACTTAATTAACCCCGTTGTATGTATGACACATTCATATAGCAAATAGCACAACGGCGATGAATAGTTATGCACACACTAGGCTTACTTGGCGCAAGGATATTTGATATTTTAATTGCTACAACTACTGTCCTCGGCTTAGTACAGAAGGATATTCACATTTTGCCTTTGCTGTTGCATATTTAATTCGTTTTGAAGGTCTGACGATCTTTTTATGAGGTTGGGCGTATGTATGTATGAATAAAGTGTTCACCTTGCCTCACACATACACTTCGAAATGTCATTGAAGGGATAACGCTGTGTCACTCACTCTTAAACGTACAAAATTTAACAATTACAGTGGTGGGGCAGTATAACGAAAGCCGATATAAGAGGCACATTTTTCAAATGCATTTCTTTTTAAAAAATTAAAAAAAGTAAGAAATTATAATTTTAACTATTTAACTGGAATACTTAATTTTTTTTCTTAACTTTATTAATATATAAAATATAACATTTACTTAATATTTTGTGTGAGGAAAATGTACTCGATATTACGAATTTTTCGATAAAGTAAATAACCTGGACATTATTACATTCGTTATACTTGACCACCACTGTATTTTTGTTCACATGTACCTGAAGCACTTGCAAGCAGATTCCTGATGTATCATAGGGAGTATCTGGCATCGGCCATGGCGGCAGAAGATGTTAACAAATAAGCAAGTAGTGCCATTATCTCGCCTAGTGTTGGTGGTGAGTTTCTTTATTGACCCTGGCGAATCATTGCAGTGGCCTTCCTACCAAAAATGAGTAAAGAGGACTAGACATGGACCTTTCCATACGCAGTGGTCCAGTTTTGGTACTGAATTTTGCACTATTCAAAATGACTTGGAATTTCTTCTACAAAACAACGATGTTTCTATCTGAAGGACTCTGAACCAGAATCAGAAGGTGTCCTTAACGTTGATATCTCCTTTTAATGACCTTTGTCTTTCGACGAGATGGCTGAACAATTAAAAATTCATCTTATACTATAGCATTTCCCAGATACGGCCGATGAGCTCGTCAGCCATTGCACTGTTTTTATTTGTTTGTCTGCAGATGGTTCCACATGGACATGGGTAAAACAAAAAGCGGTGAACGGGTTAGTAATCCTCCAAGCGGATGGAATATCTAGAAAAGAGTGAGTTCGACATTGTCGGTTTAAGATCAATCTTCTATAAGGTGGTAAAAGGCCTGGAGGGCTTTCGACCAAGGGACCTCTTTGCCTTACCAACAAAAGTAATGTCGACTACCTAAAATGACGATATTGCCAATTGTTTAGATCTTCACAGAGCTTCACCAACAAACAAAAATCCACCTAAAAGTTCGAAAGGTTAACATTTCAACAATTAATATGTCAATTAAAATTCGAAGAATGTCGGTAAAAATGTCCACAATTATTTTGCATTCTACCTTTATGCCATAAATAAAACAAAATGTCAAATGTCAATGTCAAAAAATCAATTCACTTTTCTCCACGCAATTTGATTTTTCAGACTTAGACTCTGTTCACACAGGAGCAACGGATTGGATTTTTTTTGACGTTTACTGGCGAGGGGAGAAGCGGAGAGGTGACATGCTACGTCGCTCCGGATTTTTAGATTTTGTAAAATTCTTGGATTTTTTTTGACGTTTGTAGATGTCAATCGGCAGTCACTAGACAAACGTGTAAAAAAAATTGTTTTCGTGAATAAAACAATGCGTCTTTTGGGCTAGAGGCTGTTCGCATTTGTGTTATTTATTTAAATTGTTCTAAATTTCGTGAAATAAGTGCGAAAATCAAATCAATTTGGTCGACACTGACAATAAATATGTCAAAAAAAGTCCGCCGAAGTGTTCAGACAGGTCTATCAATCTGAACACGAAACGTCAAAAAAAATCCAGTCCGTTGCTCCTGTGTGAACAGGGTCTTAAGCTCCATAAGTGCCCGTCTAGACAATTTTGACCAATTCATTCATTAAACCATTGTCAACATATTCTCCATTGACTGTTTGATCAACTGACATTTACTACATTATTATTCTGGGTGAACCGACTGTAGTGCCAACCAACACGATCCTTAGCCAGCTGTCTCTAGTTGCATCCGCCAACTTGGTAGACGTCATCCTCTTCTTGTGCCTTCCCTTGAAGATTCGTTCCCGCTTCGTTCTACAACTGATGCCAATATTGTCTGAGCAATAAAGTAGTTAATTTTGCATTTTTTTTATCTAGCAGCAGGTTGAAGAAGCTGTATGTCTATAACCTCTTGTGGTATTAAAAGTTTCTGTGGTGTCTTTTTTTTTTTTTGTGACTTTGGTGGAGTAGCGACTGTTCTCCATTGTCATCCTATATTTTGAGTCTTCTCCAGGATTTGGCGTGAAGTGAAGATTTAATTTGATCGTCGATTTTTTGGCGTAAAACCGCACCGGTATTTTCCGACCAATTCATTGACTTTTGGGTTCAGGCACTTTTTACCATGCATTACACCACATAGATTTTTACATGCGATGGTTAGGCGACTTATACCTCTACAAATGGCACAGCGGGGAGGCGATCTCCTTTCTTTCCTTTCGATTGGTTTTCATTTAGGCTCAGAATATCAAACTACCGGACAGCGGGACCTTGGGTTGATGTCGCTGATTAAAAAAGATTAAAAAAAAAAAAAAAAGCTGGTGCAACAGCTCGAGGTGAGCCAAGGCCTAGCTTCTTGCAACCATTCATGTTGTGCGTGTTGTATTGTTCCCATGAATGGAAGGGACCTACAATTTATTGCCGATTCTGAACGGCGGATTGAGGAACTTTTTCGTGACAAATTGTACTCTCGGAGGCTTGCCATTTTCCGACGACAGGTGGTGCCGCAAAAAAAATGCGGTGGCCATGGCTGGGGCTTGAGCCCATGCCGCTCGCTCAGCAATCGAACGCACTAAACACTGAGCCACGGCGACAGTGGTAAGGAAAGAGTCCGCGCGCATAGTTTTTCCATGTATTCAACTTCAATTGCTTTTCTATGTTTTTGTGCTCTGGACTGTGTAGCGAAACCTTGAGTTATTCTTACCTCTGCATCGTCTTAGTCTCACGTTTCTAATGCTTCTTTTTCTTGTATTTGAGTGCGGGCTGTCATCTCTATTTTGCTACTAGTAGAACTGACAAAAGGCTTTCATCCTATTTTGGCCCTTTATAGGCAACCATTTAGTATGGGTTTTCGAGTGCACATCGTGGAGGGAACGCGGAATATCATCGCAGAATTTCGGATGTCTCACTGACAGTTCTGGCACTGGTCTTCTGCACTTGTTTTTACTTTTCGAGAACTCCAGCGAATTTCGATCGGCTGAGTTTTGCGGTCGGTTGAGATTGTAACCTTCTAACGTTGAACATAGTTGCGGCCCAAATCGATGTTTTCACCTCAAAGGGTTCTAACATCGAATAAAATGCAGTGCGGCTGTGTTTCATAAGGTAACTGCTAAGTCGGTTTATACAAGTTGGGATATTGTGTTACACAATAAAATGTTTTGCCTCGTTTTCAGATATCTTACCGTCATTGGCGTTGAAATCTCCAAGGACGATCTTGTCAAATTATATGTACCTCGGGTATTGTTCGCAGGTTTTGTCGTGGAACTGATAGAATTAGCCTTTGGTGGCACCGTCTTTGTCCTTTGCGTGTGGCATAAATGCGGCTGATGTTACAAAATTGAGTGCATATCGTTATAACTCGCTCACTTCGTCGAGAATGTTGGACTTAGTTTACAGATATAAACAGCAACTACCTCTGCTCGTGATAGATCTTTCTTAATTCGTTAGAATGAAGTACAGTCAAAATCCCTTTCAACGGCGTTGGTCATAACGACCAAAGTTTTAAATGCCTTGAAGGTTGTTATAACCGATTTTGACTGTATTTACCAAATGACATCATCGGGAAACACCTGTGCATACTCAAATTCTTCGAAAGAATTCCGACTTCGAAGGAACTTTTACCGATTTTACCAAGGCTTTCGACAAAAACTTTAATATTGAAACAAGAAGTTACATTTCCTATGAAGATTATTTGAAACTGTCATAATTGCCTTGCAATGTCTTTAAAAACGTTGTGACGTTGGCGATATATTGTTTGTTTATCCGCTATTGGGTGGGAACATCGATGGACCCAACACCAACCCATGTAGCAACCTC
The DNA here is from genome assembly GCA_917880715.2 of Matsumyia berberina. Taxonomy (NCBI): domain Eukaryota; kingdom Metazoa; phylum Arthropoda; class Insecta; order Diptera; family Syrphidae; genus Matsumyia; species Matsumyia berberina. The sequence continues at coordinate 97,503,382 of OU862870.1, forward strand.
TCAAGCACGCTAACCTTACCTTCAGTCCAAACAGTAAACAATCAAGGTTCATCGCACATATGTAATTGGCAGGCATGGATTTTGTTTCATAAATTCCTCATGAATATCTCAAAGATCCTTTCCCACTGTAACCTATGTGCATATGTACCAAATAAGCGATCGCATATATACACTAAAGAACAAAAGTCTACATACACCCCCCAAATGGCATGTAATTAAAAAACTAGAAGAGTTTCAGGAAGAAACTTTTTACGAATGTTTTTATAAAGTCAAAACTAAACAAAACTTATGTAGTTTACGTAACATTTTTAATTCGTAGGAGAAAAAAAAACAAAAATCTTCAAATATGATGAAACAAAAGTCTACATACAGAACAAAAAATACAATTTATTTTACAAAAAAAGATACATATTATATTTTTAATATCTGGTAGGTCCACCATTAGCATCTATGACTGCTTGAAGACGTCGAGGCATAGACATTACCAAGTTTTGGGTGATTTCGGAGGTTATTTCCGACCAACCTTTTTTCAAAGCTTCTTTCAAGGTTTCCCGGCTACTTATGTTATATTTTCTTATTTTTCGCTCTACTTCATCCCAGATGTGCTCGATGGGGTTCAAATCTGGCGACTGGGGTGGGGAATTTAGCTGTTTCGGTACATTATAGAGCAACCATTCTTTAACAATCAACGCTGTATGTTTCGGATCGTTGTCTTGTTGAAAGATCCAATTTTCTCCAAGGCTTAAACGATCCACAGAGCTTGCCAAATTGTCTTTCAGTATGCTCATATACTTGTGTCGATCCATAATACCATCGATAAAAACTAAATTTCCAACCCCGGTCGCCGCCATAGCTCCCCAAACCATAACGTTACCGCCTCCATGTTTCACTGTTGGGGTTATATTTTTTTTCTCCAGTGCTGTGTTTTCTTTTCGCCACACTTTTTGGCGGCCATCTGACCCAAAAATGTTATATTTACTTTCGTCCGTAAATATAACCCTTGCCCAGAAGTCCGCACCTTTGTCTAAATGGGCCTTGGCGAAATCAAGTCGCAATCGCTGGTTTTTCGTAGAAATAAGAGGCTTTCTTCGAGGTACCCTGCTCCGAAAACCTGCGCCGTGTAAAACTCTGCGGATGGTTATTGGGTGCACAACCGTATTTGATGCGTTCGCGATGTGATCGGCCAATTTCGGAGCACTTATTTTTGGGTTCTGGTTAACTTTTTTTAAAACTGCTCGAACCTCTCTGTCCGACAACTTTTTTGGGCGTCCAGACCGATGCTTGCTCTCAATAGTTCCGCTTTCATTATAATTTCTTATAATCGTTTGAACAGTAGCGCGGCTTAATTTAACAATTTTTGAAATTTCACCGTACGTTTTATTTTCTTTTCGGTGCTGAATAATAAGATTTCTCACCGAATGGGTAATTTCTTTGCGTTTTTCCATTTTTTTAGTCTAAAAAAAAAACAGCGTGAACACGTCAAAGACATCTTAGTAACTAATTCCCATGAACTAAATAAATACCGATCCAAAAAAATTCTAACTGTAATATGTTTACTTGCATTTATCCATTTCGCACAGTGGTAATGGGGTGTATGTAGACTTTTGTTTCATCATATTTGAAAATTTTTGTTTTTTTTTTCTCCTACGAATTAAAAATGTTACGTAAACTACATAAGTTTTGTTTAGTTTTGACTTTATAAAAACGTTCGTAAAAAGTTTCTTCCTGAAACTCTTCTAGTTTTTTAACCACATGCCATTTGGGGGGTGTATGTAGACTTTTGTTCTTTAGTGTAGAACTTGTCAAACTGCCACCAACATTGTAATCAAGTTACCAGTATAGCTACCTAAATTTTATCCATTGGTTTGCCTCCGTGTACATAGGGATGTATACCATAGCCAATTAGTTAAACTTAGTTCCGTACTCTCAGGATGTCTCTATTTCTTATTTGCCAAGAAATTTTTATATTTATATTTCCAATAGAAGTTACCGTACATCTAGTACCGCATAACTTTCGTATACACATGCGGGCACGTCTCCCATGTTCGCTTAACTTCTCATTTTGGTTCGAAATTTCGATTTATCTCCCACGACGTTTAACTAGTTATAAAAACTTTTCGAACAACTTTCCTTAATCGGGAATTTGTCAGTGGTTTGTTGTTGTTGTTTCACTGCAATACTATTTGTATCCAGGTGTTTATACAGTCTGTTAGCGGTTTTGGAAATAAAAAAAAAAAAAACAGAAGTGGGCAACGTAAACAAATTCAAAGAAATAGTTTTTTGGGGAAAATTTGTTAATTGAATTCCAGTTTGCTGCTTTTTGTCGAATAAGACCTCTGAGAAGCAAAAATAAATATTCAAATACCAACTGTCTATAGACACAGAACAATGAAAAACGCTAAAGATATTAAAAGAAGATAACATTGACATCAGTTGGTTAAAGCAAAGCAACATTATAATCCTCATAGACATCTCCATATGGCATCTGCATCTGAACACATCCACATGTGTAGAGAGAATTTGTCGGAATACATTCCGTGACCACCAGACAGAGATATATTATTCGACATACCTACTGCGAAGGAGAAAACCTCGCAGCCCCGAGAGGAAATCATGCAAAAACAAAGCAAAACAGTGAAACACAAAACAGAAAAAACATAATAAGAAGAAAGGACTGGAAAATAAAAGAAATCAAATATCTTTTCGTTTTTCCCCAGTGAGAACGCTGACAAATGTTCTTATCTGAGGCATACCGACCGGATGGCTTAAAAAATAAGAAATGGGTATGCTTGGGTCCTGGATGTACCTAACCTACACACAAGCAATACGTTTCAGTTTTGGAATGTACAGATAAATTTGTATATCCCGGGCGAAGCAATTGCTTTCCTCGGTCTTGTTGTTGTTTCCTTATTAAGATATGTTTGTCAATTTATTTTCAAATTGAAAACTGAATAGCAGTGAAAACATGCACGAGACGGTTTATGTGGCAGGTAACGCGATTATTTTTTGTCGAAATGTGAGAATAAGTTGTTTGTATGTATAAATCCCATGAACGATGTGGTTGCGGTTTCTAATTTAGTTTTAGTCGTGTCCTGTGTTAATCCCACAGCGATAGAAGAACATGTGGTCTACGCCACACAGTATATCAAGGGCTATTGACACCTTTCAAGCCTATAAAGCACCGCGTGAAACAACAAGGAAAACAGGACATCGTGTGCCGCACTTTAAAAGACATTTCGGTACCAACCATGTCCCTGAAACAAGCTTCTTTGCGAAGACAGCTGTGTTTCTGCCAACAAACTCTATAAAAGGAACACTAAAAACCAAAGATAGACCCATTTAGTGACGCCTCCCATGAAACCATTCAGACATTCAGACAGTTTGGGGAATAAAATAAGTTGTGACGGAGTGCACCATCGCTGGCTCTATCCGTTCGAAATAGTTAGCCACCCAACCAAGTTCGACCGTTTTGTGTCTGTCAAGTAATTGTAAGGCATCGCAGTAGCTCTTATCTTAATTAGATTCTACTGAGTGGGTCTTTAGAATTTTAAGCCCTTGGCTAAGGCGCTCCGATTAAAAACACGCGACGTGACATCGCAACCATTCATGTTGGGTGTGTTACATTTTCCACACGAATGGAACGGACCTACGGCGAATTGAGCATCTTCGTCATGACAGATTATAGTCTCGGAGCTTTGTCATTATGATGCTCAAACCTACGCAGCTCGCACAGCAGTCCCATGCATCACTCAGCCATGTCGACCACTTATTTATATTAACTTACGTAGATCCGCTCGAGTCTGGGTCACACATTTACTGCATTATGGCTGCGACAATACCCCTTGAATTTCATCCACAGCTAACACCCTCTTGTTGTTTAAGGGAAAAAAGTTAAGACATTTTTGTTAATGAAAATTCTCCAAAATACCATTTAGCGCCATTATGAGTAGTTTCAATAAAAACTACAATTTTCTAGGTTAGAAAACCATGGTGTCCAGAGAAAAACATGCCATACGCATAAATTCAAACAGAGAATCCCTGGATTGAACATCATAGAGAGTTGAGTGTCACTGTTCTGTAACACATTTCAGTATTATTAAGGAACTCCTGTCGGATACCCTGCACGACATAGAAATCCCCCATCGAGATAAGGGTACATTCGTTGAAACCAGAACCTTTCCGTTTTCCTTCATAATCGCTGTGTCTGTTGGAGCGTAACACTAGAATATTTTTTTTTTGAATTTGAACGTCGTAATTCAACCAAAGGCTTGCGAGATATAAGTCAAGGGGGTGAAGGTCTTTTGTGCCAATAGCACGTCGCATTCATAACCACTTTCAGCCAGTTTTCCAGAGTAAAAGAAAGCAGTGGTTTGTGTTCACAACATAATCCTATTTCGCTTGAGTTATGTGTCCTTTAAGTTGGAGGAGTTTCGTGTTTTGGAAAATGTTTCTTCAAGAGATAGATAAGGTTGGGTTAGATGACTAGGTGTCTTCGCCGCTCACGTAGATTAAGACAGTTCCTTGAATCCATTAGTATTATAAGTTGGTATTCTTAAAACCTGGCCGGAGTAAAAGATGGGTTGGAATCAACCAACTAAAGTCAAAAGCTACCGCGACGTAATGTTACGAAAGTCTGCCAGAAGTAACTTCCAAGAATACTTATGCTTCAATAAGCCACGGCAAGAAACTCACAAAGCAGGTGCCGCAAAGATTCTTGTTTTCTTTTTCGCAAAAGGCGCCCCTGCAAAAGTCGAGGTAGCCCGAGACGGCCGCATGTGTTCCGAATGGAATAATGCTCGGGTAGAATGTCAAAATCGACTCTAGCATGTTTAACGGCCAAACTATTCACTCCGATTAAAATCTCGATTTAACGCCCTAAATAGAGTTTAACTTAAATCGATTTTCGAATTTGTTAATTCTCGTCCTATTATTGACAAAAGTTTTAGACCGTTTAATTTTCAATGAAAGTTTTAAGCGTTAAATCGTCGATTTGACCAATTTGGAGCAATTGACGCGTATTTGACAGTTGCAAGATATAATAAACTGAATTACAATTAAATAATAAATACACAAACATATCAAATTGCCGCCAAGGGATTGCACTTCAATGTGAATGCAATGAGAGCCACCATTGTGCGAGAAAAACCACCAATTCTCTGGGACTTCGTCGAAGAAGGGTTTGCCTTTGCTCTAGCTAGGGCTAGACATTTACATAGGAAATAATGTAGAGATTCTTTTTCGCTGTTATTTTTGCAACTACGGCAGAAAGTGTTGTGGGGGACACCTAGCTTAGTTACGTGGTCTCCTATTGGCCAGTGGTCTGTGCTAGCGGCTACGATTCTTGCAATTTGGTCTTGATCTGCTTAGTAGCTCTTTGTTTTTGATTTGTTGTAACTGGACCAGTTATTTAGTCTATTCCATGCTTGATTGACCATCTTCAAAAAGTGGTGTTGAATATTACTCTTAACGGCTCCCACCTCGCAGAATTTTTCAGCACACGGTAGGCTTTAGAAGACACTGGCAGAATACAGTTTCTCTGAAAAAATGCCTGCGCCAACCTCGCAGCCCTATGAAACTATCAAACAATGCATCCGCAAGCGTTATTCTGAGATTCCTACATGACACCGATCTTGCTCAAAACTTTTCTCAGTTGTAGGAGAACTTGCTTGACAAAAAAGATCTTTTAGGTTGCAATGTGCTGAGGCCCCATAGTGCCTAATTTTGGCTACGGTCGCTGAGCAACTTGAAATTCCGTATCGTAAATACCATTGTCGCCACTATCCTCAAATCCATACCCAACAAATGTTTCCCGTATATTTCAGGGAATTGAGATCGATTCCGTGACAAGACTGTCAAAAACTGGTTTGGCAATCAAAATTTTTCAACTTGCCAAAAGCCAGCATAAAGTCTGGATTTGAATCCGATAGAAACCTTATGGACCATTGTCAGAAAGCCACATACCTAACAGACATATAAGAGGAGAAGCACTCTGCAACTTCCCTCTCTGCGACACTCAACACGCATACCAACCGGGCAAATCTACTGAGTCAGCACTCAATGACTTGGTAACCAGAATTGAAACCTCCATCGACAGGAAGGAGATATGCCTTGTCGCATTTCTTGATATCGAGGGAGCCTTCAATTACACCTCATATGAATCCACTAAACGTGCACTCAGTAATATGAACCTCTCACCAACAATAAGCAAGTGGATTATGTCCATGCTGGAAAGTAGGGTGATACACACCAACATCGATGATGTTGAAATATCGGCGCTTACAACTCGAGGATGCCCCCAGGGTGGAGTCCTGTCGCCACTGATTTGGTCGCTCGTCATTGACAGTCTTCTCCGGTCCCTAAAGAACCTAGGGATCGAGGTCATTGGCTATGCAGACGATGTGGCGGTCATCGTCAGTGGCAAATATGAAAGCGTTGTTTCAGAAGTGCTCCAATACGCACTATCTGAGATACAGAAATGGTGCACAAAAGAAGGCCTCTCTGTAAACCCCAAAAAGACACATATAGTTCCTTTTACCAGAAGAAGAAACCTAAATCTCCTGATTCGCCCCTCTATCTATGGCGAAACCATTCAATTTTCACAAGAAGTAAAGTACCTTGGGGTTATCCTGGACAGCAAATTGTCCTGGAACCCCCAAATTGACCGGACTGTTGGAAAAGCCACACGAGCACTGTGGACCTGTCGCCGCATCTGTGGCACCAATTGGGGATTAAGTCCAAAAATCATGCTCCAAATTTACACCTTGGTCGTTAGACCCACCCTGGCCTATGCGGCAATAGTGTGGTGGACAAAGACAAATGTGGCCGCCACAGCTAAGAAATTGGAACGGGTGCAGCGCCTAGCTGAAGTCTGCATGACCGGCTGCCTGCGCTCCACCCCCACCTCCTCGCTTAACGCCATTGTCGGTCTACCACCAGTTCGAGTCCATATCCAAACCCAGGCTAAACTCAGCCTGCACAGGCTCTTCCATCTAAACATTATCAGTTCCGAACATCCCCCTGATAGCCACCTTCAGCATGCCATTGGATGACTTTCTCCCAAGGTATTGCTTCAAACGAAATTACTCAGTAGTCATACCCCCCAGTGACGACTGGGAAAAATTCAAACCCCGTCCCTCAGAGCATGACCAGGTATGGCTCTAAAATGGACAGTGGATCTGGGGCTGGAATATTCACTTAGCACTAACCTATCGGTCAGTCTAGGCACGTACTCATCGATCTTCCAGGCAGAAATATTTGCCATAAACCAGTGCACAAGTTTAAGCTTGCTCTCTAACCCACGTGGCAAAACCATTTTTATCTTCTCTGACAGTCAAGCTGCCCTGAAAGCACTGAATTCAGCCACGATAAAATCAAAACTAGTTTTAGAGACAGTCAAATTGCTTCTAGAATTGGGAAAAAACAACTTGGTCATACTACATTGGATCCCTGCTCACAAAGGCTACGCCGGCAATGAAACAGCGGATTCACTGGCCAAGATAGGTGCGACCACCCCCCTCACTGGTCTTGAACCAGCCTGTGGAGTAAACAAAACCATTTTTAAAAACTTCATCTGGATGGAAAGTATAGTACAGAAATGTACCAAATACTTCTTTCCCATAGTATCGCAAAAGAAATCCAAGTTTCTTTTAAAGCTAAGCAGGAACCACCTTAGAATTCTAACCGGCATCCTAAGTGGCCACTGCCGTCTAAAACGGCATCTTCACAAGCTTGGCCTGTCACCGGACCCTACCTGCAGACTGTGCCTGGAGAGCGATGAAAGCTCTCTCCACATCGTCACAGAATGTCCCGCCCTTATCCATGTGAGAAAACGGACCCTAGGCAGTGAACTCGTTTCACCAACGGCGCTTGCCACGCTCCACCCAGAGAGGCTGATTAGCTTCCTGACATCCTCTGGAGTAGACAAACTGCTCTAAACTCTCGGGAAAGCACAATAGGCCTCTTTATGAGACCGCAGTGCTAGAGTGGACAAACCGCTCCCCACTAATAATAATAATAATAATAATACCTAAACGAGCTTTGAACTAAAATGCGGACCGATTTATAAGCAAACTATTCAGAAATTGGTAGAATACATATCGCGGCTCATAAAAAGTGTCATTACGCACAAAAGGCTATGAAGAAAGTTGTAGAAGTAACATTTTACCATGAAATGTTAAAACGTGCAAAATTATTATTATAATTGTTGTTAAAATGTAAATATTAGTTAAGGCTTTCGACCAGTTGTTCTAATTTATTTGCACGAATTTTTTTTAAAATTTTTATTTAGAATTCTAAGCGTCAGTCAAAGCTGTTTTCGATCTTTTATTCACAGCCGTCTTCGAAAATATACGCGCAAATCTAAAGGCCCAACCATAATGAACTTTAGTGGGATTAAGCTTATGTCAAAACCGAACGAAAAGCCCACTCAATTTCTGTCAAACGTTTAAGTTACCCATAATAGGCTTGAGCAAACTTTATTATCTGTCAAATAGTTTTCATTCATAAAAACATGTATTTTGTTCTACACTCGAAATTAAAATATTTAAAAAGTCGAATTCGGAAACTTCCAGTGCCATGGTTATTTTTTAATTGTGTTTTTCGTTTTTTTTTTGTTTTTGTCTCAATTGTCAAATTTCCGTACGGAATATCCCATTTCATTGAGGCATTCCGTACGCCCAGAAAAGTCAACGAAAACTTGACGAAACAGTGAATAATTCCATTATGGGTATGGCATACTATTTGTATGTAATGGGACATTTCAATAAGCTGGCGTAAGCTCATATAAGTCTATTATGGTTGGGCCTTAAGTTTTAGCTATGTAGCTTTGAATTATTTTTTTAATTGTCACATATATGTAAATAAAAATAATTTTAAATTTTGAAGTAAAGCTGCTGAAATATGTGATTAAAAAAAAATTATGCCTGAAACACTATTCTGCGTTAGTGCTACCGTTGAATGACGTTTAATGTTCAACCAAAGGAATTCAATGGCACAAGCCACAATCTCGCTTCGTGCTAGCTACCGTTCTACGTTTGAGAGCGAAAGAGATAAGAGAAGAGAGAAGAGAAGAGGCAAACGTAATACGTAATGACGGGCTCTCTCAGAGGAAAAGTTCAACTGGGTTGAACTTTTGGTGCGTTCGGACACTTCGCATCGCAGATTTTTTTTTGTGTCAGAAAATTTGTAGGGGATTTTGTGCAAACAGCTTATAAATTTGTGTATTTCAATTCAACGCGTCTTTGAAGCACTTCAAACGTGACGGGAAAACGGTAGCACCAACGCAGAATTGTGTCTTTACAAGCTCACCTTCAATAAGACGCCACTTGTCATACGTGATCTTCCCATCAACATCGGACATGTCCAGTACCGCGACCACGAGACTCCCTTTACCATCTCAGAGAAGACTTGGAGGTAGTGGTCGCACTCCTTGCCTTCTTCGAGACGTTGGACAGCTCATCGAGTGATGTGCGCCTTTTGGGAGCAGTTCCGGCCGCAGTCACAGACTTACCCTTTGCTGTGCCCTTAGGACGGGCATCACCTTTCGGTTTTGCCGTGTTCTTAGGACAGGCAGCAATAGGGCGCTTCTTTGTGTTGGGTTTAGCGGATCCTCGAGGGGCCGTGGAGACAGAGGTAGAGGTAAGTCTATTAGCATGCTTGGACTTTTGCACTGTTGCATTGGCCCATTTGAACGAATCCCTCTCCGACTGACTCGAATCCTTTACCGCCTTCTTACTAAGACGTTCGAGGATGTACAGGCTTGCCTTGATTCCTCTAGGCAGCCTAACGGGTCCGGAGCCAGTCAGTTTGGGTGTTTTAACGACGGCAGCTTTGCACTGTGCAGAGCTGCTAGGTGTGATTGCCAGCTCATCCGAGAGTGTTGAGCAGACACTAATAGCATCGTCAAGGCTGAGGCTCTTCGACGCATAGAGCGTCGGAGGCACCGTCGGTGACGGCGGTATTGGTGCTGTCGGTGACAGCGGGTTTTTCCGGAATTTTTTGTTGAGGTCCGGCCTCAAGATCTGGTTTTTTTTTATAAATGGTGTTCCCACGATTAGCTAGGGAAAGGATGGTCGATCTGCACAGAGCCCCGCATTATGCAGATAAGGCTAAATAATCCAGAGGTCGCCTGATATCTGGATACCCCTTTAATGACTGGGATATTATTTAAACTGGGCCCCCAGTCTGGCTGATCCTCGGCACGGTCCGATTAACACCATTGATCCTGCCCAGTGGGAAAGAGGAAAGAGGGTAAGGATTCGGAATGAGGTGGGAATGAAAGGATGATAGCTACTGATTTGTTGCTATTCAGCCATGTACGCTTCGGGGAGCTGGCTCCCGCGCGGGCTGAGTGAGTGAGCAACTACCAACAGCTATCAGTTGGTTCGCGATGGGCTTTTACAGTGGAATTTTCCCTTCATCACTGCTATCACCTCACTCACCGCAGAAGCACAATGTACGGTGCTGCGGCTCCCCCTATCGTATGTGTACAGCAACGTATGTCTGCTGGCGTATGCGCCACTCTGCAACGCGTTCTCCCCCTATCCTCAGTCACCTCAACTTCTTAACTGTTCTGTGCATCGCTTGCTGATTGCGATCGACTCTTCAGCATGACTGGGTGAGTGGATTCCATTGCAATGCAAACTTCCCAACGAAATTGTTTTCACGCGTATTTTGATGTCTATTAGTTAACTTGTCCCATTGTCATGAGGATCTGCTGGAAATGCCACTAACCTTAATCCAGGTTCCCTAAGTTCAAGTTCAGTCTTTGTAGCTTTACTACTACCAACATAGGTATGGGAAATCCAATTACACAGATCCGGACCGGTCTTACTTTTCAGAAATCCTATCCTTGTTAGTATTCTTTATGCCAAAGGTCATCAATGTTCGAGCCGATGAATACACACATATCTTGTTTCAGAACAATTCGTTACTTTAGAGTAGGTAAAAATAAAAGCTAATGTGTGTTCGTCGTCAAATGACTCGGAAATATTTTCTAGGAAGGTACAAGGTAAAAGGATTCTAGGAAAGTACATATGTATGTATGTATGTACTGTCATACTGTATTGAACTCTTCTCGGTATCCTGAATCGAATTTGGGTGTTCAACGTTCACAAAAAAAAAGAAACAACACTGACATAAAAGAAGATAAGGTAAATAAAACCATTTACTATCTCATGGTTATATCAGCCTCTATAGACGTCGCAGCTAATTAAGGAATGTGGAGCTATCCGTCCCCCAACCGAAAAACCATTTTCATCACTTTTCCTTTGTGTTTTGATCCCGTTAATGACTCTCCCTTAACTGCGGGCTGTTGTAATTTTATGGTTACAAAAGAGTCGAACTCATGAACTGAACGTGTCTGTAATTTACACCCTTTTCATAACTTGAATTCCGTTAACAGTGCGGCAAGGCAGGCATTATCCTCTTCCTCGAGATAAAAAAAACAATATCGCTCATAAAAATCAACCACCCAAGCCATCTTTGAAATTCGTTCTAATTTATTTATTTCAGTTTTTTTTTTTGTATTTAACTTTTGGATTAGATATTTCCCCGCTTCTACCCTCAAACGCGTCATTTGAAAAGTGAATAGGATTTACTCAGCAGGAGATTTTGTTTGTTTTGAAAGAAATGTCACAGATACTTCGTATCACACGTTTTTCCTCTGAATGGGATGCATGCTCAGTGTTTACTGTGTGGCATTTCTTCTTCGTAAATAGGTTCAGGAGGTCATTTAAAAATCATTAAAGCAGGAGATTGGGGTGTTGATAGCGTTCTCTTTTTTTTTTTTTTTCGTTTTTCTTGCACGTTTTTAACATTTAAATTGAATGAATGGTTAAGGTGAAGTCGTTATGGTTTCGTTTTGTGATTAGTGTTTTGAATGTACATCAGTGTATTTGTGTGTTTTTCTGCGAAATAAGGGCAAATGTAAAAGGAGTGGCTGTGGAAAGATAATTATAGCACATCGATTGGAGAAAAACCAGTTTTCCGTAGGAACGTAGTCAATAATCATAGTTATTTCCCAACAGCTAAGCGTTTGTTTAAAAAAAGTAGATGATATTTGTTAAGTGAATATTATGCTTTGACGCTTTGAAGAAATCGCCTACTTATCTATCAATTGAAATCAAATCGAATCCAAATTATCACTCGTAATAAGTTCTAAACACTAAGCCAAATATGCCTCACCGTGGCTGAATGCTTAGTGCGTTAAACTGCTGAACGAGCTGGCACAGACTTGACTGCAATCAATACTTTACCAAACAAGTATCGGGGTACCACCTCTCGGCAGGCAATGACAAACCAATTTGGCATACAAAACTGTAGGCCTTTCCATTCGTGGAAAAAAATATAACACTCTCAACATGCGTTTTTAGGACCAGCTAGGATTTGGCCACTTGGCTTTTTAGTGGTTTGTCTTGTTCAAGATGCTGTGCTTTGACTAAATCAGGGAAAATGTTTACCACATACGGGTAAGGCTCCGTAGGTATCACACAGGATTATCAACTTCTTCGTTAGTGGCGTGGGCATAGACATATTAGATTGGTTTTGCAATAAGGCCTTTAAACGGATCACGGCCAGGCGATAACTGATCGATTTGAAGTCATTAACTTCTGATAAAATCTGGAAAATCTTCGAATTTACACCCGTAGAGGGAGACCGTGACTTGGGTGGCGCACGCAAGTGGAAGCGGACCTTAACTAACTTGATGTGCGAAATTGGAGGCAGCTGGCTAAAATCGAGCTGGCTGGAGACGCTTAATGGTTGAGATTCAGGTCCACCCCGAACTGTAGCGTCTCAGGAGTTAGTGCGTTGGACTGCTGTGTGAGCTGCATGGGCTCAGATCCTAGCCATTTGCAGGAAACATTTTCCAAGGCACCACTTCTCGTCGAGTATAATTTGTCATGGAAAAGTTTTTCAATTCACTGTTCGAAATGTTCGAAGGATAAACTCTAGGCTCTTTTAATTCGTGCGAAAAATGTAACACGCCCAACATAAATGGTTGCGAGAAGCTTGACCTTGCTTCATCCCGAGCTATCTCACCAGCTCCATATTTATTTATTTAACTATTTTATCTTTGAGGAAAGTCGTTGAATCGTTGGTAGTATCCCAGAACATACACATACATTCATAGTATGTACATTTTCAAATGATCCGCTTATCCACTATGACGGTCGCGGAATTAGGGTGCTTAAGTGGACCCTCCACATCTCCCGATCTTCCGCCATCGACTCTAAAACATCAGAGGCTATCCCCATACGGGTTAAGGTGAGATTTCGGACTTGGTCCAACCATTTCATCCTGGGCCTACCCAGAGGACGTCTATCCGATGACACGGAACCTATCTAGTGCGCGTTGAAGTTTGGTCTGGATGGACGTAAGAATGGCCAAGTCATCAGCGAAAAGCAGATGTCTTATCATCATGTCTCCCAATTCGAACCTTTCCTCGCCATGGGTGCGGTGAAACATCCAATCCATGAAAAGGAGAGGTGACAGAACGCATCCCTGGCGAAATCCAACCTAAACGCTGCTCTTACAGTTAGTGTATAGAGGCTAAATGGTTCTTTGAAGAGAACCGTCAATCCCATACTCCTGCAATACACTCGAATGACCCGATCATATAATTTCACAAAATCCACGAACAAGGTTTGGCATGCTCCCAGGCATTCTCAAGTACCATTCTGATAGTAAATAGCTGGTCGGTTGTGCTTTCACCTGGACGGAAGCCGTACTGCTCGTCGCCTAAACTCGTCGTTGGGAGTGTCCCAGTAGCAAAATCTAAAGTGGATCTTTTGGCACTAGCAGCAAGCATGCTCATTAACCACAATCTACTGTCGTCTCACCTTAAGATGCTGTTTACACAGGACAGGATTTTTTTGACGTTTCTTGTTTAGGCTGATAGTCCTGTCTGAACACTTTCGCGGACCGTCGACCGATTTGATTTGATTTTTGTGCTTACTTAACGAAATTTAAAACAATTTAAATAAATAGCGCAAATGAGATCAATCATCAGCTCAACAGAAGTATTATCTTTTTTACACGTTTGTCGAGTGGCTTCCGATTGACATTTATAAACGTCAAAAAAAAAAAATACAAAAATTATATCTAAAAATCCGGATTGACGTAACATGTCACCTCTCCACTTCCCCCCCCCGCTTGTAAACGTCAAAAAAAAACCCATTCTGTCAGTTTTGTGTGGACAGCCTCTAAGAGGATGAGTTTAAGCACAACTATGAACTGTGGCGACATAGACGCGGAAGAAGATTTTTAGGGGAATGCAATGAATCCATGAAGATTCGAATGAGGTGACACATTACTTTCCGCTCCTAACTCCAACCATCCTAACCTAAACTCCACCGAAAAACAAAACGCAAACTGGATGCCAGTCTTATTAAAAAAAAAATGGGACCGGGTATGCCATGTCCTTGGCCGTCATTTCTCCTTGAAAACAACTCTGGCGCAGATTGTTTTAGACCTGAAGCACCAAATATTTCGAAGTATGATAGTTCCTCTTGATTGCGTCTGAAGTATTCTTCCACCGCTTCCTCGTTGTGACGGACTAGTCATCGCACTTGAAAGACACACGACAACCAATCAAATTGACAAAACGTATCTCGTCCGATTTGTTACGTGCGAACTGAAATTCAACCTGTGTAGGTCTAAATGCAGATCTACTGACTCTTAATTGCTTCGCACCGTTGTCCGCAGTACACGGAAGCTTCAGGTACCACTTAAAGATAATGGGTTTTCTAATGGACGATACCTACAGGATGTTACGAAGGCGAGGAAACAACTACACATACATATGTGTGTAGGTATGTAAATATGTGCAAATACTATGCGAACGTTCACTGATGATTAAAACCAGGAAATAGACCAAATATATTTCAGCGTTGAGACAAGGGATGAACTGCAGAGAAATCCGGTTGGCACCTCTGCCTGAAACAACTCATTAAAGATTGACGGAAAGGATATGCATATATCGCTTTAAATGGTTCACTATGAAACAACTTCATAGATATGAATGGACGAAATATGGAGGTGATGATGCCATTTCGCCCACCCAATTCTTTTCGATTTTGCCGTTCAAAATTGACTTTTCTTGTTTCAACAACACTTGGACCATCATACTGGTACCAATTGATATACGTACATACCTTGGCCATGTTATCAGACGTAATGCTTGCTTAGGCCGTCCTCACTTGCAGTTTTACAAATCCCCCCTTTAATTTATTTTTTTTTCCTTGAACACGTCTACACTGTTACATTCGCTCATTATCGATTTCTCACAAATATAGTACATAATACGTTCCACTCCCACCAGGCGTACAACTTCCGATGAAATGTTTCGCTGTAATCCTGCATCCATTGTATTAACCCGCATACGGAGCACTAAACTGAGTCCTTGTACTCTCTTGAGCAAGTCACAAGAAGTGGCTGCCATTGTCTCGTTAACAGTTATCTGCGAAATCTCCCAAGTAAATACAGATGTACGAGTGCTATCGTATTTCAGTGCACAGGCACACATCGTCATGCAATAGGGGCTCCTGGAAATCATCTCTCTGTTTCGGTAGCATAAAATCATTTGCTTCGCCTTATTCATTACACATGGTATAATCAGACGAGAGAAAAACATTGAAAATTGAACAAAGCAGTGTAATTCATCGCAGCAGTGAGACTGAGGAGCATTTGCCACTTTAACAATATTAAAATTCAATTATTCCAGCAGGTTGAATGGCACCCTTGATCGTCACAGCGCTTTGACAAATGAGTAAATAAGTACATACATTTGAGTACCGCTTACCCTTTTGCCAGTCATTAGGAAAGGGCTCTTTTAAAAGAATCGACAAAAAAATGGTGAAACTCAAGGATTAGAGGGGGCAGCCTTGTGGAAGCATGTCGATGGGTGAGATTGCCCTTTGCAGTTCATGGTTTCCTAGAACAATTCTCATTTGTTTGCCATTTGTTGCGATTCTGTACGATACGCCTTGTGAACACACTAATGATTGTAATTCTGACAGATGTGTATGTTATTTTAAAGCCAAATTTAATTATCCTGCGACATTGGGTGCTCTTGAAGCGTGACATTAATACAATTAGAGGAGTTACGAAGGACGTGTTTAAAGTCAGGGTCTTAGAGGTGGGATATGTATATAGCTTATGTTTCTCTCCATAGAGTACAGAGCATTGGGGTAGGTGACAGTGCAAAAAGTTACTTTTGAATTACTTATCCAGACTTAAATGGCACCATAAGCAAATGGTTTTAGAGAAAGTCTACGACACTTCTTTAGAACTGGTCATATTGCTCGCGTTTGAGGTCATCCATGAACAACAACAGCCAAAGATACACATGTATAATACTTACTTACTTAAGGTGGCGCTACAGTCCGGGGTGGACCTGGGCCTCAATCAACAAGAGTCTCCAGCCAGCTCGATCTTTAGTCAGCTGCCTCCAGATTCGCACGTCAAGTTGCTTAAGGTCCCCCTCCACTTGCGTGCACAACCTGAGTCGCGGTCTACCTCGTGACGGACTTTCCTGGCCTGAAGCCACACTGATATGGACCGATAAGGAACGGCTTCAGGCGTTCACACAACACGGCAGATAAGATCTTGTAAGCCATGTTAAGAAGACTGATGCCTCTGTAGTTGGTGCAGTTCAGAGTATCTCTTTTCTTCGGTATTATTTAGCTATGAATAATATTTCTATGTCACATTTATGTAAATAAAAATAATTCTAAATTTTGGGTTGAGGAAGAACAGAGGCAATTTCCGCTGCACTCCATAATCTGAAGGTTGACAACTGCCTCTGCTTTTGGATCGAGCAAATGATTAAAAGCAGGCTGATTCACACTAAGCTGGGGAGCTCTTCTATGAGCAGAACGGTCTGCAGAGGTACACCGCAGGGCGGAGTATTATCACCATGAGCAAATGATTAAAAGCAGGCTGATTCACACTAAGCTGGGGAGCTCTTCTATGAGCAGAACGGTCTGCAGAGGTACACCGCAGGGCGGAGTATTATCACCATGAGCAAATGATTAAAAGCAGGCTGATTCACACTGAGCTGGGGAGCTCTTCTATGAGCAGAACGGTCTGCAGAGGTACACCGCAGGGCGGAGTATTATCACCATTACCTTGGCTGACGGTATTAAACGAAATGTTAATGACATTGGATAGTGAGGGATTCAGTACAACGGCATATACGTATGCTGATGACATTGCAATAGCAATCACTGGTAAACTCCTCTCTACAAAAAGAGACTTTATGGAATCTGCCCTGATATTATCAGGATGGACGAAGAAGGTAGGTCTCGGGGTTAGTCCCTCAAAAACCGAACTAGTATTTTTCACTAGATGCTTTAAGGTTCCGTATATCACCCCTCCCAAATGAGGAGGTATGGAAATCCAATTTGTAGACCACCCCAGATACTTCGGGGTCATATTTGATAGGAAACTCATCTGAAGGCTGAATATTCAGAACCGTGTTAGGAAAGTCTCAATCGCCTTATATTCCTGCCGAAAAGCGCAATGACCAAAATGGGGCTCTGCAGCCTAAAGTAGACCACTGGATATACATATATGGCGGTGGTGAGGTCGATCCTTATGTACAGAGTATGGGTCTGGTGGACAACACTGGACAAGAAAAGCAACAAAAGCATGCTTGAAAAGGTACAAAGGGCATCATGCATCTGCGTAACGGGTGTCTTCAGAACAACCCCCACTGCCCTACTGTAGGTATAGCTCCATCTGCTTCCTGTTGATATCTTTGAGAAGCTACTGGCAGTCAAAGCAGAATCAAGACTCAGAGGATCCTCCCAGCTAGTAAAACGGACATATTGGCTTCAATGTCAGGTACCAAACTCCGATTCCTAGCAGAAGCTCTTGGGAGTCTGGTACAGTTTGGAGTCATTCCGCGCTAGAAAAATTCACAGACGGATCTATGACAGCGTTTGGTATGGGGACAGGAGTCTTCTCTAACGCACCTGGCTTAGCCGTTACCACGCGACTGCCAGACCACTGTAGTGTGTTTTAAGCGAAAATCACGACAGTCTTCGAAGCTGCGGATTGGGTATCAATTAACGCGATAGATTGTAGCGCTGCTATTGTATTATACAGGCAGCTATTAAAGCCTTGGAAACGCCGACAATACGATCAAGGTTGGTAAAACAATGGCGCAGATCTCTCAACGAGATTGTTGATAGGTGCGACGTAACCCTCACCTAGGACTACGACCTTTAAGGTTTACCTCTATAAACCATTGCAAATTTTTCAACAATTTACTTACTACCATTGGCTTCATCGGTAGTCAATCTTTATCCAAATTCAAGGATAAATGGCAGAACATACTGTGTCAACCCTTCTCCAAGTTGCTATTCCCTACTTCATTGTTGAAAAACTTAATTTTCCTATGAAACTCGATAGGATTCTAAATGAAACCGCAATGGGGAGTCCTACTCCTAGTCAAATGCAATTTACAGAATTGTAAGTGCTTTATTTTTATGGTAATTGCTCAGCTTCCACCGAATGGAACTTCTGAAACCGTTCTAAAATTACACAACAACTTGAAAACTGAACTTTATTTTGTAACCCATATGGGGGATAATAGTTTTCTTCCACAAACCTATAAGTCTTCGATTTCAAATACAGATAAATCCTCTCACATCGTAGTTTCTTCCATCTACCCATTGATGTTGTTGAACTTATATAATACATACGATAAAAAGGACACAAAAAAAGTTCCATGTTATCTAAAAAATTTCCCGAATTGCCCTAGTTTTATGTGGTGTTCTTGGTTTCTTATTCCATCGCAGCATCAAACGCTGTAGCACCCCCACAAGTATAAATACCCTGATATGCAACATCTAACTTCCACCAACAGGATACTTACCTTCTTACCATCAAGCCGAAGCTACCTACATAAGTAATAAACGGTGATGGGTCATTTTGCTGCTTACATGTACATGATCATATTCCATTATCTCAGGATGTCCACTGAAACAAAACCGAAAAAAGAAAAGGACGCAATTACCCTCACTCCAACGGTGATAAAATGAATATAAAAAGAAAGCCACTATTCCATTCCGTCGTCCGTCGGTTGGTCCTGGTTTGCTTCGTGCTAGTGAGCATGCCATTTTGTTAGTGCTCGTTGTGCAGTTTCAGTTGGCTCGGCTCCTTTAAGCCTCGGCCCGCCCTTTGGCCCACAACATCAACACAATACACTTTTATGCAAAGTTCGTTTATTAGTCCTGGCAACGGGCAATCGTTTAGTTTTGCCCAACAACGATACTATCGCCATCGCTGTTTGCATCCATCCCTCCCTTCGATGTTGCTGCTGATTCCAATTTCCCAGATGGATTGGTTATGAGGGCATGATGGAGTTATTCAAGTGGGGTGGTTGCAGCAAAAGCACACTGTGTGGTATTGCGGAAAGGCACAAAAAAAAAAGAGTAGGGCAAAAAAAAGGACTACGACGACGACGACGACGACAACGACAACGACGAATGACCCCTTTTGAACTGGGTTGGGCGAGTATAATAGAATCGATGTTAAATATGTATGTGCACACGTACGTCGCTCGACTGCAATGATGATGAATGTGCAATCTATTGAGAAATCAGGAGGGAGCTGCTCCATACAGAAGAAATCAGGAAATGAGGGTAGATTTTTCGGGGAAGGTATACCTTTGCACCCATCAACCACGATGTGCGCGCTCGCTCCGCGAACAGAAAAACGAGCATGAAAGCCAAACAAATTCTAGGGTGGATGCTTGCTGCAAACACGAAAAGCAGTTTTCTTCTTTTGCCCTGGAATCCTGCCCGCTGACTATGCTCGTCATGGATGCAAACGGATTCTTTTGGTATCATTTGATCCCTGTGGTGGTGGCAAGTGAGGGAATAAATTTGTTGTTGTTTTTTTTTTTTTTTTTTAAATTTGTTGCTGATGGGGTCTACCGCGCCAACCTCCTGTAGCAAGCAAGAACCCATGCAAACCTTGACGTTGGCCAAAAAATAATGGAGAAAACCAACCCGAAAGCCGTGTGTGCGTTTGCACGAGTGTGTACATGTATGTAATTTAGCATTCAAAAGATACTTTACTCATGCGAGTACATGTATCTGTGGTTGTATCTCCTCTTTGGCTTTGTTTACCAATTTTTGATGAAATTATAGTACATTTTCTTAGGTTTTTCGTCGTTGAGCACAATGGGAACGGGGCGAGTCGAAACAAAAACGGAAGAAAAATGGTTCACTGCGGGATTACGAGGAAGAAAGGATAGAAAAAGTGATTAACGTTACGTTGAATCGTTTCGAGCAATATTTCTCCTTTTTGTTGTTATCTGTTTCTTTTTTTTCCGTAGCTGTTGTTGTGTTACTCCCTTTTTCGAGGTTTTTCCTCAGGTTTTTGTTGGTGCTCTATACCACATCTATTCCTGCGGTTTCATCATTTTGATAGTAGTGGGCAGAAGCTTCTGTGGCACAGACAACAGCAGCAATGTCGGGGGAAAAAATGTAATTTGCTGATTCCACAGATTTCAATCTGTGCTCTTTGTTGGATGAAGTTTTTGTTCTATCGTTCTCTCTCTCTCTCTCTATCTTTTTGTGTACGAGATTTTTTCCCTATGCTCTTGGATTAGATTGACGTTTGGTTAGTGACCAAAATGGTGGTAATTTTGGTATAGCTCCTTGAACGGATAGCCATGATAGCAGGAGTTGCCATGAAATCCTTTGCGCATTGCAAAGGGTCAACGACAAAATTGGATGGGTGATAGTTGAACTAAAAAAAGGTGGAAAGACCTAACTTAATGAAGTAAGGACCCTTATTGCGTACGAGTTTTTTAAACAAATTAAAGATTGTAGTAAATTCTGTGGGCCCTTCTGATTATCAATGTTAGGGAATCTAGAACATGAAGCCAGTTGTTAATAAGCTTGTTGATTAAAAAATGGTGTGCTTGACACTGAACTCTGTGCGAAAGAGAAATATTCTGATTTTGTTCGTTGTATTTTAATGTCAGTTGGCTTCTGGTCCATTCTCGCATAAAGCTGTTCTTTCGAGAGAGGGTGGTGCCTGGAAATTTTGAGGGTACTACGAATTTATCTGTTGACGAAATACTACGCATTCGTTGGGACGTTTAGTCCAACTTGTAGAGATAAAATGGCGTCGTTAGTTTTATTTTACGGCTATCTTTTGTCGAGGCAAAATACATATGTATGTTTGTTTGTCCTTTATGCCCTTGTCGATCTTAGGGCGTCTACCGCTCCTACGCGTGTTGTCCAGTTTCTTAAAATGTAGCGAAGCTTCTACCAGCCCTTTCCTAAGAGCCAAAACTCCCCATCGATTTTCGACTGCCACATACTCTTCTTCCATCTTGGGTTAATAGGTTCCACTGCCCTATCGTAGTGTATGACCAATCCATTAACACTCCCGTCTCTTTGCAATAATATCTATACGTTCTTGGCTGTTGCCAAGTTCTCATGCCGTTGCTTATTTAGGATTCGGTTCGACCAGAACATTCGTAGAGCCTCTGTATCTAACAACAAGTACCAAGGGCTTGTCCTTACAGCTTTTTTGTGACATTGGTTACCACCTTGATAAATTTGATATTTAAGCTGATTGCACTACACTTCCAGATCTTGTGAAAGCTGAATTGGTTTTTTCGATTCGTCAGCAACCATCGGCTGAGACATTACAGCCTACATACCGAAAATTCTGCCCAGCAATGCATATTGGCGAAAATGAGCTAATAAGACTAAGAGTTTTGGTTTTCTCAGTGTTTATTTCCAGTTTATTTGCGGAGTCCGTAAACATAGCGAACTATAGCTTTCGCGTTGTTTATAAGCAGTGTTGAAAAATTGTAGGTTTTTTTCGTCTTTTCACTAGCAGACATTCCAGGGAACTGCAAGACTGATTAACTCGCCGGATATGGAACAACATTACCTATTGGGCCTGATAAGGGCATCTTATGTGTACCGATCGCTACTTGCAAACCTAAACTAAAGCCGGATGCTATCGAAAGAACAAATCTTAGGTGGACAAGTGGTATAACATGTCTAGCGACAGAGCAGATTTGGCTCAAGCGGGATCTGAAACGCTCTAAGTATTTGATTTCTGTTAAGAGATCGGATATTAGCACTATAATAGGTGTCATTACTGGACACTGTCTAATAGGAAAGCTTGGCATTTACGCAAACGACTTCTGTAGAAGCTGTATGGGCGAGGAGGAAGAAGAGACCATTCTCCATCTTCTTTGCACCTGTGCAGCTCTCTCCCGCAAAAGGAAACTCCACTTGGGAGCTTTCTTCAGTACAAACTTAGGCGACCTAATTAACATTGATGTTAGTTGCCTCCTACGTTTCATAAGACGCTCCAATTGGTTTCAATGAGTAGGCAGGAGATCTTCTCGAGATCCTGGCTGTATCACAACGGACCACTCATGGGTCTAAGTGTGTTGGCTTTAATTGGCAGCCACTTCAACCTAACCTAGCCTAATTGGGAGACATTTATGTTTTATGAATTTCTTAAAGTTGTCTCAAGACTTCACAAAGTTTCAAAGCAATAAGTTACAGAATTTAATATTACACATCCTTGGAGTCACAATTTGTTTTATATCTGTTAGTATTGCGAAGCAGTTAACCCGCGCTAGCACTGCAGTCTTTCAGAGAGGCCTCTCGTGCCAACCCTTATAGTTTTAGAGTAGTTCGTTTACTCCACAAGTTAACAGGAAAAATGGTATGACCTTATTTTTTTTTATAATTTACACGCGTTCTGTTTTTTTCACACAGTGCGAGTGTGGTGTAGCGTTTTGAAACTTGGGTGGTGTTGGATGTCGTTGTATCCGAAGATTGTGACCAGACTAAGAGGGGACAATTTGCTCGTGCCAACCACTGCATGACTTGGTCTGACTTCATAATCACTATTTCGGTATTCAGCCTTAAACAACTCAGGATGAATATTAAACTCCGGATTCTAATCCTTGTCATGCACCTTGAAACATATCTCTTCTTTGCCCTAGAATTCTTTCTGGAGAAAAGAAACTAGCGTGGCAGCCTACTCTGGTTCTTCGGCTTCAACTTTTCTTTAACTTCGTATTTCAAGATGGGAGTTTTGTACGCGTTTTAGGCGGGGAATAGGACGGACCTTGATGGCGCAATACTGCTTGATGGATAGAATGGCATTGGAGCTCCTTGCATAAAGGTAACTTGAACTGTTGAGGTACTTCCACGCCTTCAAGAAGGTCAATGGCTTAGGCCAATGACAGCCTTTTCTTAAAAATTGTCCAATTCTCCCTACAAATCTCTCCATTGTCGTTGCAATGACCACATGTACTGTAGACCAGCTGCCTTATTCTAGTGTCATAACCACCATATCCACATTCTTGGGATTTTCGAGGCGTTATCCTGCTATCCCAGTCTATTAAACTTTAAATCTTTATTGGAAGCGATGCTAGATCATCCAGCTGATTCAAGTCGATTGCTTTGGGGGCTACGGAATGGCTCAGTTTTTCCATTCGAGTTGACGCGTTCCTAGTTTTATTTGACGTCCGTATTTGAGAGGTTCGTTTTTTGTACTCAAGCACAGCCTCCCGACTCCGGTAACACATGCCGGGCAAAAGATGTATGAACATCTTAAGCCGGGTGCTTTGAGTTCTTGCATCAATTCAACCTTATGAGCATGTTAGCATCAAAAATTGAAACCCAAATATTTAAGAAGCCAATACATCTAACGCGCAGTTAAAATTCAACGACTTGAATCTAAAAAGCATCTATTCCATCTTTTGTGCGAATTCACTTCATAGGGGTTCTCAATTGTCATTGCTGTCCACGGTGACGAATTCCTAGACGCTTGGCAACACTTCTATTTGCTGCTGTAATGGTTTCAATAAACCGGCCGGTACGATGACCCACTATCGCACTTCCACAAGTGCACAATATTCCCCTGTATTTCTCGTTGCATCTTCGGACTGTCACATGAGTCGGTGCACTATGTCGACCCCAAACAATTTGCGGACTGTCTCCTCTAAACTTTCCCCTACTAGTGAAAAGAGGTTTCCGTGGCTAATAATCGCAATTTGTCTTCGTTCATGACACCTGTCAAATCGCAACGTATCTACATGACAGCTGTCAAATGTTGAACGCCACACTGTTAACAGAAAAATGCCGCTAAATTCCTATCACAACGCACTAGTTGGGGCACCCTTTACGCACACATGGCAATCCTTTAATTACGACTATACATAGCTAAGCTAAGAATGATGTCAAAAGACATCAAGAAAATATTGTAGAGGCACAAAATTAAATACACTGGTGTTCACATCAATGAATTGATAGAGCCCTAGCTAGCATCCATTACGCATCATCTTCAAGAACACATGCTTTCAATAAATCTTCAAAGAATCCATTTTGTGCGATATCTGCCAGAGATGTGCCCGAGGAGATTATCCTTTGTTCAATATCAGCTTAACTGCTTTATTCACTGATGTGTGCGGTTGACTCCCCAACGATGATGATGATGATAATCAGTCCTCTACTGCTCACATTAATGGCAGGTCATTTACTTTATGCGAATCATGATATGTATCCCTAAAATATATTTTTGTCTCCCACTTTTCCTTTTTTCATTATCGTCCTCTTTTTAATGATACACAATTAGTCAGTTGATAAATGAAATGTCAGATACAGATTCACAGAGCCGCAGCTATTCTCCGTGCGGTATCTGCTCGTACGAGTATCTATTCCATAATTGATTCTCTGTGGTCGGCACAGTATCAATTAGTTTTTTCCTTTTTTTTTTTTTTTACGAGCATATGACCTTCAGTGGCACAAAAAGAACGACAAACACACGACGAGCGATGAAAGCCAAAAGCAAATGATTTCGGTGTCCCAATTGCATGTGATGTACGAAAGAAGAAAAGAAATGGGACTGATGGAACGGTCGAAGGTCCATATCCATTACATAACAATGGCATAAAAGTGTGTGCGTAAAACGTATAGATACATTTTTTTCCCGCAGAAGCACTCAATTCACATTAAATTCCTTTCAATAAAACCACAATTCGATTCGGTTTGGGGAACAGGGCGGATTTGCGCCCCAATTGAAGATGGAGACGAAGACGAAAACAACGGCGGCGGAAAGAGAGAAGGAGCAAGAAGACGAGGGAAACCCTTAGCTAAGTGGTATGTTAAAAAGCTGCGTTTCTACACACTTACAGCGTCGGTGGTGGTACTCATGTCAAACTAGCTGATACTCGTATATATGAGCGGTCGGTTACTTAGGAGCATTCAATTCCCTTGCTCTTCGGGGGGTTGAGGTGGCGGCTGGGCTGAGTTGAGTTGAGCTGACTAGATGACTACGGGGCGCTGTGATATGGATTTAAATGTGGGCTGGCAGCAATTTTGTCTTTAGCCGGAATCGCTGTCAGTAGCGCGAGCGGTTGCCATGATGATACATTTTTTTTTGCCTTAGATGCTACATGTTAACGTTAATGCTGCCATAATATGCGGTGGGAGGTGGTCGTTCTCGCACCCGGATACCGTATAGAATGACTCATATAATTTGCTGTGGAAGATTGTCAAAGGATAACCTCTCATGGCATAACTCACATTTTCCGTTCCATTTTATCTTATCATGGGAAACAACATGGAAGAAAGATGGAGTGTTGTTGACGAAAATAGGGAAAAGTACATGAATCAATATTCCAGAAGCTGTGTTTGTGTGCGGAGGTTTTATTTTTTTTTTTGTACCATTTCCTTGTTTATTTTTGTTTGTGTAGTCCGACGGAGGAGGTTACTCGACTCTTCGTGTGTTCACAGGGACTTTGCTGGCGGGAAATTGATTGCCTTGTATAAGTCGTGTGAAAACTACTTATTATCAGAAGAGTGATATGTTTCTGTGTGTAATACTTTATGAAATGGATTCGCAGCCGGAGGAGGGTGGGACTTCAGAGTTTACGAAATGCTTACACAAAATATGTGCAAAACTTTTTTGTTTCTTCTTGCCCTAGTTTGTATAAAACTATTTTGTTTTTAAGCATTTATTTTCTAATGACAGGATGCGACAGTAGGTATGTATGTAAGTACCTTTTAGGAATAAAGTGCTTCCATACCGCGTCCTCGAGAGCAAAGTAATTTATATTGGGATCCTTGCGCTGGATGTGTTTTGAAAACTCCTTTGGAGCCAAACAATGTTTTTGAAGAATTTTCTCGCTCTGCGGAAATGACGTCGAGTCCTTCCACTTTCTTTACCTTGAATGCTTTGATCGCGGTAATGATGTCATCTTCACTGAAAGCTACGATACGAGTTCTGAAAATCTGGGTCGGTATTATAACTTACTGGTCGAAAAGTTATTTTTCTACTGCTCTAGACGGAAGCGTTCTTGTTTCTTTCCAATGTCAGATTCTAGATTCCTTACTAATCGTCTTATGATTAATTTGGTAACAACAGTTTTCTCGAGTATCAAACCATTACATGTCATAATGAGTATCGGTATTTTAACTCTAGTCTGCAGCTAGTGCATGATTTGGAAATGTACGGCTGATCTACGACTTTTAATGCGAGTGAAGGACTGCTTCAAATTCTTAAGCACGTTGTTGGCCAATATTTTCTATGCACTTAAGCTTTCTGTCCAGAACAAGTCCTAGATTATGGGTACTAGCTGATACCCGCGACTACGTCCGCGTGGAAGACGTCTCATTATATTCTATACCCTCCCCGGGTTTCAAGAAATTCTTCATATTAATTTCTTTCTGGCTCGAGGATGGCCAGGCTACCAGGTGAATTGGCACTGAGCGCTCTATGGGAGAAACAGTCGCTCCTCAGATCCACATTATCCGCTTTCAAACTCTGTCCATGAATCTTATTGATGTTCATGGCCTATCAAACATCAACAGAAAATTGTAGACGTTTGAACTCAAAGTGGTAGTCTGATGGTATCAGAGAAATGCGGGGGATGAAGACGTTTTTTCTCTGATTGACTCCTGTGAAAATCCTGGCTTCAATAACGTGATTCTACAAAATCTTCACTTGCACAGTTTAAGAGGGTTTAGATTGGGCAACAACTTTGAGGTTTAGGATGTGGGGTGGATTTTCTAGTGGATCGAAAGTTAATATACAGCATCCTCGAGTTTCAATTCCGAGTCCAGAGGTTCAGACTTTGTATTCTCAGTTGGCAACTTCTCCGGCAGAAAATTGTTGATGCTGGCTGAGACGTTTATTTGAGTGAAAATAGCTCACCAATGAACTCCAAACTGATGAACGTTTAGGTACATTATATTCTGCCAGTCAAACTAATCATATCTCCATAAATTTGCAAGGGTAACTTGGTAGGTATATTTATTCTTCCCTACTCTTTCCATCATCAATATCAAGAAATAAGTTAGAAAACTCCTCTGCCCTCAAATCACGTTCAAGATGGACATGAATGTATGTTAACTCTCAAGGACAGGACTTTTATATAAGGCTTTCAGATGGATGACTTGAGACACGCCTTCACTCCATTTGCCGTGTCCCCCGTGATATAACATGCTGCTTGGTCTGTCTGAAGCCACCAGGCAAAAGCACTGTCGGAGCGTCTTTCGTGATGAGTGAAGAAAAACAGCAACAAAGAAAAATAAAAAAACTTCCCTTGTACATACAACTGGGCAAAACAAAAACAACACACGATCACGATATGTGCCGCTGACTTCGATTGCGCATTACTATAAATGGCCAAACTTTAACTCCCTGTATCTTGGCCCACAGGTATAATTTTGAAAAACGGTATAACACGTGTTTTATTATTTCTGTTTTAGAATATATGTACCTACAAAATTTCGATTCCAAAATTTAATTTAAAATTTTTTTTTTCATACAAATTTGAACACCCTGTAGAAACCGAACCTCTGTGCAAAATTTCAGCTTTCTAGTTCCAAGGGTTTGGACTGGGCGTTGATGAGCCAGTGTTTGTAAGAACTGATATTCTAAGGAAATCGACAAAAAACAGTTATTTTAAGGAAATTGCCTCTAGAAATAGGCGTGGCTATATATAATGTAAGGATTATTTGTAAAGTAAATGAATACCTACACGTTTGTTTAAATAAGTTTTTTCGAATTCCTTGCAAAATTACTCAGAAAAGTGCGTTTTTTTTTTTTTTTTTTAAATGGGCGTGGCAGTGGGAGAGCTTTGAAAATGTTTAGCCTATGTTCATTCCCTAGGCTTAAGCTATCTCCGTACAAAATTTCATTGAAATCAGTCCAGCGGTTTAGTCGTGAAAACCTAGCAGACAGAGACACTTTCGCATTTATAATATTAGTAAGGAAGTAGGGATTCCTGAGGAACTCACAGCTATACCATCAAGTTTGGGTGAGATAGGATTTGGATATGGATTTTGGAGGACCAACTCCGTTTTCGACAGAATGACACAGGCCGTAGGTTGTTGTAAAAGATATCAGCTTGACAAGGGCAAATTGAAATTGTTTTAGCTAGTCCGTGACTTTACTTCGAGGACAACATCGATCACGTACTTTCCAGTCAAATTTCAAACATACACAACCACGCCATACCCACATTCTCTAGTTTCAGAAGTAGTTTGGGTAATGACTAGATTCCATAGAAAAGAGATGGCATACTCCATTGAAGTGTAGCTCGATGATGCTTCTTTTGAACGGAGCAAGTCCAAAATACGCATCAGCAATTCTATTTTCGAGATTATGATGTACAGGAGTATGATCCTCCTTTTTTGAATATTGTTCATCGAAAGTCTCTCGACGTTTCTGAATGTTTCTTCAATATGTAAGAATGCAACTTATGTGAATTTTTTAACGTGGTGGATTTTTCGAATGGTTGTATGGCCGTTGCGAGGAGCCGTTTCAAGCAATTTTTTATTTATTTATTTAAGCTTAATGCAAGATGAATTTAAAGCTAAAATTTGAGGGACTCCGAAAGTGGCTTTAATGGGGTCGGAACAAGACCATCTAAATATGATTTGGTATTGACGTTCCTCAAGGTAGAATTTGATCCATGCAATGAGACCAAGTTGAAAGCCAAGAGATTTAAGTTTAAAAAGAATGATTGCATGCGAGATTTTATCGAAGGTCTTACTAAAATCGGTGGCAATTACATCAACTTCTTTCCCATTCTCTAATGCACAGAGGCTACTAAATACGAATTCCCTTAAGTTCGAAGTTGTTAACCTGCCCTTAAGAAATCCGTGCTGGTAAGGAGAAAAAATGGGCCTGCAATGGAAAAACATTGTTTCGTAAACAATGCCTTCAAAGAGCTTGGGTATGCAGGAGAGTTTAGCAATGGATCGGTTGTTGGAGATATCATTTTTAGGACCCTTTTTGTAAAGAGGAATTATGTAAGTGCTCTTTTAAAGCGTGGGGCAGACCCCTTGAGAGATCGATATTGATAGGGATGCTGTAATTTCGATGGTGCGGAATTTGTCCTTCACATGCAAGAATTCTCTCCGGAGTTTTAAATAGAAAGGAGGTCAAGTCCTACATGCATATGTATGTACATAAACATAGCTGGTATTCAATTTCTATTCAGTAAAACAAAGTACATATTTCAAATTGTCTGATGCATGATATGCAGATGTGTATGTTTCGAATGCACATTATATTGCAGGAAATCTATGATGCCATCCTTATGTTCGCTGAATAGTATTATGCTACTAGTTCTTATTCTCATGGGTACTAGATTACGTATGTAAATGTTGGTTGTTGGACTACTGTTTGGGACGCTTCGGTTTAATCATCGACGACTTATGTATATCGTGAATTTTTCCACCCTCTATAATAATAGCCACATATTTGTTGCAGATACCATGTCCCCATACAACATTCCATACTTTTAACTGATTCTCCATTGTCAAAGGACACTAAATAAACCGCATTTATGAAAAAAAAAATTATTCATAAATATTTCCCATCTCTCAACTCATTGCAAGTTATTTTTATTTTGTGCTTAAAATACTTTAACAAACATGACAACTCTTCTTTTTCTTTTGTCCAGATTATCTTATTCAAAATATAATCTGATTGAAAACGGTTTTCCGCGGGCTGCGTCGGGTAAAGGGATGTAAGGCAGTTTCGTGCACAATACGCCTGAACGAATCGGAAAACCCCCAGTGAACTTATATTCGTGGTTCATTTTAATTTAGCGCGGGTGCGGGCGAAAGAAAGGAACATTAAATTAAAATAGGTCGCAATTAAACTTTTTTTTATATACCGCTATTGTCCACATAATTTACGAATTAATGGAATTTTTAAAGCACGAGTTATGGTTGAGATTACCTCGCTGAATAACAAACGACCAACTTCGATTTGACAAAGACCGGTTCAGTTACCAAAAGGACTGCTAATGGGAATTTTCAAAAATTAATGAAGGAAAGGGATTCGCTCTTAAAAACACTGCGTGCGTTGTATTTACGAAACGCGACTAGGTTCGGTGGTGGGCCAAGTGCAGCTCCATTGTGATAAATCCCTTTCTTTTTCAAGCGGATAATTTTATCGGTATCGGTGTCAATTTCTTGCTGTTTCATATTATGTGCAGAACCTTTTGTTTAATATTGATGGACAGTGTCCATTAATACACTATAGGTGCTCGACGTATGATAAAGGAAAGAAGAGAAAAGATAGGATAGACATTTTTGGTGTAGTGGTTCGAAACTCAAGTGTTCACTGGTGTCCGAGGGTGGTGTCCATGCTAACTAAACTATCATGTTTTGCCATTGCTATTTTTCAATCAACTGATGCCATCATCATTATCAAATCTTAATTTTGTGAATATCCACCCTGGCGAAGGTGTCGAGATCTACGTAGAAATACTCATAGAGTTTTCTTTCATAGTCTTGATAGAGCAGGGCAGGTACATAAAAGGCGAGTTGTTGTTTCGTCCTCCTCCTTGTCTCTACACAGTCTGCAGAAATTATTGAAACGCCCCTTCTTATGTGTAGCATGTAGCTTCAAGCAATGCCCCTTGAAGCCTACCACTAAAGAACTTAAGCATTGTCTAATAATAGGCAAAACTCAGCCCGTTCTTTTAAGTTTCAGGTTAGGTTAGGCGTTTATCGCTGCCTGACTATGTGCAGTACAATACTTCTACCATCTACCGCGTTATTTGAAAACCAAGCCGCACCTTCTCGGACTGCGGTGATTTATGCTTAAAATATATTACAGTAATCAGGCAGCCATCAAGCAATCCTCACTTACTTACTTACTTAAGGTGGCGCTACAGACCGGGGTGGTCCTGGGCCTCAACCAACAAGCGTCTCCAGCCAACTCGATCTTTAGCCAGCTGCCTCCAGTTTCGCACGCCAAGTTGGTTGGGGTCCCCTTCCACTTGCGTGCGCCACCTGAGTCGCGGCCTTCCTCTACTGCGCCGTCCCTCGGGTATGGATTCGAAGATTTTCCGGGCCGGAGTCCATCCGCTCTACATGACCCAGCCACCTCAGTCGTTGGAGCTTTACTCTTCTGGCTAGGTCGATGCCGCCGTACAGCCCATACAGTTCGACGTTGTATCTCCTCCTCCATTCACCGTCTACGCAGACGGGACTGTAAATCACCCGAAGAATTTTCCTTTCGAAACAGCCAAGAGCAACCTCATCCGCTTTAGACAGAGTCCATGCCTCTGCGCTGTAGAGCAGGACTGGGACGATTAAGGACTTATACAGGGTCACCTTAGTTGTTCGAGAGAGGGCTTTGCTACTCAATTGCCTTCTTAGCCCAAAGAAACAGCGATTGGCAAGAGTAATTCTTCGTTTAATCTCAGCGCTGGTGTCGTTGTCTGAGTTTATAGCGGAGCCTAGGTAGACAAAGTCCTTAACTACCTCAAAGTTATAACTGTCTATAGTGACGTTCTGTCCGAGACGTCGGTGTTGGGTGTCCTTTCTTGTTGACAGCATATACTTCGTCTTGCCCTCATTGACCGCTAAACCCATCTTCGCCGCCTCCGTCTCGATACTCACAAACCCACCAGTGACATCACGCTGCAATCCTCACAGCCACAAGACTTTTACGTGCCGTCTCTATCACATATTCATTCATTCCCAAACGTTTCTGCAAGGAATTTTTGTCTTGTATTTGAGTACGTTTACTAGTAATATTTTTATTGTCCGGAGTGGGCTGTATAAGGCTTGACCAACTGTGAGAATTCCCTAAACCTTAGTGCTGTTTTTCACAGTACTTAAATAAAAGAAATACCAGTAAGGCTGGTTGTTGCACCTATCTGCTCTCGCGTTACCAGTATGCCCTGTGTGTGCAAAAATCCTACTAACTCAAAAAGTATTTTGACTGTCTTTAGAGCCGGTGCCTTCTTTTTCTAGCACAATAAGATGTCGGAAAACTAGTTCGCTTTATTGATTTTATCTGTATAGGCTTATTTGTTAGCGTATTCAACATGGAAAATATTTTTTAAGCTCATATAGACGCGCCTATTATGATAAATGTGTCCGATTGAATACTAATATAATCGTTGGGTGGCAAAATTGCTTACTTCAAACCAGTTGTTTGTTGTTTTTTTTTTTAGTCTCAAAATTTTCATACTACCACTATCGACGAGTAGGGGTACAGCTTTGTCCTCTTGGGAATTAGAGTGAGCCGACAACGATTTTTCCATTGGTAGAGTTAAAGTTTATATTTATATTTATTTTAATATTCCAAAACAAGATCAATCCTTGCTTTTTGTTAGACTACCGGATAAGCTCGCTGATTAGTTAACATAAAGGAATTAAACTTGTTTCGATAGACGCAATGCGACAGCAGTTAGCTTTGAAGGAAAATGTTTTTACAATTTTGCAGCAGGGGGTTATAATTCCACCTTACTTTTCCAATCACGTTTCCATTTTATTAACTCCTTCATCAGGGATTGTTTGAAAAATGTGTACACTGTTAGCAAAGACAATATTGATTTTAATTTAACACAAGGGTCAACTACAGTTTATGAGGTACATTAAAGAAATGGCTATGGCACGTCATGTTCCGG
Source organism: Matsumyia berberina (assembly GCA_917880715.2). Lineage (NCBI taxonomy): Eukaryota > Metazoa > Arthropoda > Insecta > Diptera > Syrphidae > Matsumyia > Matsumyia berberina. The sequence goes on from OU862870.1 coordinate 97,536,329, forward strand.
TAAGTTAGTCCCTTTCGCAGAGTGGAAACTGACTTTTTCCCTGTGCGTGAGTTATCACAACGTAATGAAAGCAATTAAAAGGGAGTTCCGAAACAGGTACTTCGGTCATGTTGTAAAGGAATTGTGTTTTTTTACATTGAACAAAAGATAAACTTTCACTTCAATGAGATAAGTAAATGTTTCAATATAAAACTTTAAATTGGCGACAGTGCGTGGCATTTAATTTGTTAATTTATTGATTTATTTTGTGATATATGTATGTAAGAATGTACCTATCCGTTGGATTTAACTTCAGCGACAATATCGATGTTTTGCAAATTCCTATCCAGTTCGACTAACGACCTACTAGCCAGTTTTGTACATCTATTTCTCGTAACAACAAACTGCCCTTCGAGCGAAAGCCTCTTTGGGGAAACTTGATACGCCGAGGAGTTGTTCATTCATGTTTTTAGCAGCCGTCGTTCAAAAGTTCTTAGACCTTGCTTGTATATCTGTTTTGTTATCCATGCCTCGTGCCTATAAACTTTTGGGTATTAAAACTTTATATAGAAGTCGAAGAAAGCTTTAATTTGTCCGCAAAACAATTGCGAGTCCTTAAAGAAAACAAGAACCTTATAGACTAGTTAACGACATAACTAAGGAAAAACATTGAAGACACAAATCATTAACTGTGGAAAGCCAAGAACCAATCTTAAGAACTTTAAATGCGCCCAAAAGCGATTTCTATTTATTTATCTAAATACTACAAAGAAATTAAAGGTTAAACTTAACAGTAACCTAAACCTAAGCTAAGTAACTAGTTTATGAGGTGGATGAAACGGGTGTTATCCGTTCGAGGTATACTAGGCGTTTGACGTGTAGACAGAATTTCTGAGGGTGAAATTACTGTAGTCAAGAACGCTTTTTGCCTTATTGGTTTTGCGCAGCTTTCCGGATATTTGTAGGAGAGTATGTGTTCAAAAAGTCAAAAGCGAGTTTGTAATATGTATTAGGATTCGAAACTTCTTTTGACCAGCGTTTAATGAACCCGAGAGTAGTCCTTCGTGTCAGTAATGATAAGAGAACCCGTAAAGAGACCTCAGTCAGTTTGAAAAAAGCGGGGTACTGATGTACTGATTAGCATTATCACTTGGCATGCTGAAGGTCCGAGTTCAACTCCTGATGTGGCGACCTAAAAAGAAATCAATACACTGCATAAGTCAATGAGGACTCTACTGCGCAGGCATAGCACTGACAATAAAGTGGCAAGGATTGAAGAGTTGCTTGAACTGAAAAAAGTTTTATTAATTAGATCAATGACATGCAAGTTTATCTGCACATAACCCTCGGACGCCATTGAAACCTAATACTTCCTGAATTTCGAACCACTTCACCTCGCTCGCGCTGTGTGAATCTATATTAATACACTAATAATACTGAAAAATTCGTAATATCGAGCACATTTTCCTGGTACGAAGTATTAAATAAATACACAAATATTGTTTCCATTCTTTACATTTTATTTTATTTCTTAATAAAATTAGCAAAAATAAAGTAAAAAAGAATCATCATTCGTTATACTGGACTACCGCTGTACAAATAACTGAATAATAATACAAAAGCCGGCAGGCAATATCAGCGGCGCGCGGTGGACATTCCAAAGTACGCCTTCCTACCCGATCAGGCACGCACATGCACTTTAATAATGAAAGACTGAGCAACGCCGGGTATTAAAAAGCTAATAGCATCATTAGCGTATTCATAACCCCTTGAGCGTGAGTAGATTATAAAAAAAGAAACCCGGTTCTTAACCAAGTATATAGAGTCAATAGAACACAAATAGAACCAATCTGGTCAGCATGCTGCACTCCTTCGGAGTTATTTTCGTCCATTTTGACAAAGAGAACTTAATTTTCACTTCTCCTTAATTTTAAAGGGGATCAGATATTTTCGATGGCCGGGCAAGTCAGATCCCTGAGCCACCATTCCAGAATATTGCCGTTGTTATCTTGAATGCTTTTATGACAACTTTTGCACGATCGGTTAAAATATTGTTATGCTGCAAGATGAAATCACCTCCAATAAACTATTGTTTTTCAGATATTATCATATCTTCAAAACTATTTAAGAAAGCTGCGCTTGTGACGATTCCCTCCGATATAACACTATTGCTACCGCCACCGTTAGAGCAAATGCATCCCTATGTAATATTTCCTTTGTGTTGACCCTTAATGGTCGGTTTAACGTATGCGAACGATTCCTACTTTTTTGCCAGGCATCAGTCCGTCCAATAAATCCCGATGGCATAAACAATTCTAATATTAGAATTTTTAAACAAACACAGGGTCACTAAAAATGTTAACCTACTTTTGGCCTAACACAAACTGATCGTACTACACTAGAGAATTTTTCAATCGTGAAAATGCGCTTGTTTTTTTGAATATTGTGTTCAAGTTTTTTTTCCATTACCTTTTGAAGATGATATGGGCCAAGTGGACGCCGCCATTGTTGATCACCATTTGGGCTCTTTTTACCGTATTTTTAATCGTTTTGGAGAGAACTTCGGGCGGGGACTTCAAAAACTCAAAAAAAAAAAAGAAGTCTGGAGCGATCAAATCGGGCGATCTTGCTGGCTAGTGTAAATCGCCAAAACGAGACATTAGACGACTCGGAAATGCATTCTTCAAAATGTTTATTGTCGCGCGAGCTGTGTGTGCGGTTGCGCCGTCCTATTGGAGCCCCAATTCATCAATTTGCGGAACGTGTAATACCGTCCTCTAGTCGACGTTGACGGCTCATCCGCAAGACTTCAGCCGCAACGGCGATATTCTCGTTGGAACGAGCACTACGACGGCTTTTGGCACCTCTTCTCTCACGTGTTGTTCCAATATTTCCGAGGCGAGCGGCTAAACGCCTTAGTTTTTGATCAGTTGGCGGAAAACGACCGGGAAATCTGCGCCGAAATTTACTAACAAATATTTCCGTTAAAAAATAGTCACCAGTATTCCGCGATTTTGAGAAGTGGAGACTTCCATGGCTTGTCGACAAGTATTCTGCATCTTTTTACTTCACAAATATCAAAACAAAATTGACAGTTACCGCTATTTGCAAAAGTTATAACATCTTCCTAAAAAAATTGCTTAATAAGTCCTTACTTAGTTGCAGTAACTAACAAATTTATATCGAAGGGAGGTGTTTTTTAGTGAGTAAGATCTTCCGACAGGGTGATGCATTTTGGGCCACCTTGTTTATCTGTAGTCCCAAGGTAAACAAAACCGAAGTCTAAGAATTGAATTTTCGGAATAAGCACTTTAAAGCTTCATTCTCGGTTTGGAAAGGAATCTACATATTTAATTTACAATCCTATACATAGTCTGAAAGTATATCTCAACAGTTATTGTAATGTTAGTTGAAATTTCTTCAAAATGTGTAAATTAAAAAAATATTTCATTTTTGTCTTAAGCCGACTTAGGCCACAGATATTTCAATTTCGACCTTAAAAAGTGATTTTGACAATTTGTTTATCGTAAGTTTTATTTTATTTTGTTTACTAAAGTAAATGTAAGAAGCTCTATGATTTCAATAATAGGAAAAGGAGTTAATTCCTCAGCTGAGAATGCATAGACTTTTTGAAAATGGAAGGTATGTTCTTGAAATTGCTATGAACTTTAAATGTTCGAAAAGAATTGTGTGTTTATAATGCTATGAAGCAAATTAAGCAGCGTAATGCATTTGAAAACTTTGAATGAAAGAAACGAGCCAGAAATAAATTATATATCATAGATAGAGCAGTGGTAGAAATACCCTGCGGTTCTCTTTAAGACCTCTCCTGACAAAAGGAGCCTAATCAAAGACAAAAGTGGCGATAACACTACGTCAGAACTTTTCTATCGTCTTGCAGAGGCAGGGCTGTAAGGCTGTATTGCAAGGAGAAAGGCACTCGTTTTAACCAAGAGTTTTGGAAAACGTATTTGAGCTTAAAAAAATCTTCGGTTGCGGAAATTCATTCATTTAAATTTTTCTTACATTTTTGAACTTTAAACTATTTATACAAGTACACACATTTTACCAATATCTAAATTTTTCATCTGATTCTCATTATTTAATTCATAAAAGAGTGGCCTGTTGACCATAGTTGCGCAAATTGATTTCCAATTTAATTTCACTAAGCGCTTTCGTTTTTGAAGTGAACATAGTTGCAACCGATGATCCTAACCACAACGCACATAGATAGAATGCAAATGGTGTAGGTTTTAACCACCGCGGATTCATCATCGAAACCATTGATTCAAATCTGATCGAATTTCACCGCAAAAACTAATAAAATACCACTTAGGGTGTTCCCCTGTGTAAAACGTTAAGGCGTTTGGTATGAAGGATTACCGCCTATAAATGCGCAACGATTTCGATGTGTTATTGCGGCAACTAACCACAGACGATCTCAATTATTATTATAATTATTATAATAATTTTGAACTAAAGTTACGGGATAGAGTGAGGTTTTATTTATTAAACGTAAATAAAGACGTAAAGAGTTTTTCAATAGGAACGTAACAATTTTGTATTTTAATACAAACGCATACTTAAATTTTGTTTATTATCTTTCAATGTCAGTCAAGGTTAACATTTTTATCATTGTGAGGTTCACGAACGAGTAATGTTTGGAAATTATTTAAAATGACTACCGAAATTCTGAGTAGGTGGTTACAACTTTGAAGCCATTGCTACAATTTTTTCCAATTTCGAGTCAGCATATTCACTGTTGAATGTTCCTGTGCCAGTGAGAGAATACATCGGTCGAAGTACCGAAAGTATCGCTATGACTGCAGATATGCATTGTTATCAAAATGTAGTTTATCAGAAAACTCGAGGCCAATTGAGCTGATTGCATCGGGGATTTTTAACAATATTCTAGTGGTCATTATGCACTCTGTGCCAAATTCTCCACTTTGCGATGCTTTTGTTTGCCAGTGCATTATCCAGCTCATTAGTAAATCATTGTCCTTTCCAAGTAGAGTTGAAAAAAAAGTGTAAATTGGCCTTCAACTGCAGGCTCTACCATTTACGGATTAACGTAAACTTTCGTCATATTTCTAATTAATTAGCGGATTAGTGAAATTAACTTTTTAGTTAACGGTTCAACGAAGTAGAGGTTGATTGTACCCTTGACACAATAAATCTTCTAGGGTCCTTACTTACTTATTTAGTGGGCGCTATAGTTTGGAGTTAACCTGGGCTTCAACCAACAAGCCTCTCCAGTTAACTCGGTCATTAGGTTACTACCTTCAGTTGCGCACTCCAAGTTGGTTGCGGTCCCTTTTCATAAGAGCACGCCACCTTAGGCGAGGTCCTCCTCTACTGCGATGTCTCTCCGGGTTAGACTCGAAGACTCTGCAAGCTAGAGCATTTGTGTCCATTCGCTCTACATGTCCTGGCCATCTCAGGCAATGGATTTGTATCATCTTGACAAGGGCGATGTCGCTGTACAACTTGTAAAGTTCAGTGTTGATTCTTCTCCTCCCGAACTTGTCAAGGCAAACGGGACCGAATATCTTACGAAGAATTTTTCTCTCGAAGCAATCAAAGATATCTTCATCCGCTTTCGATAGAGTCCATGCTTTAGCGCCATAAAGCAGGACTAGCATGATCAAGGTTATAAGGTCTCCTTAGTTTTTTGGGATAATGTCTAACTACTCAATTGCCTTCTTAGCCCAAAGAGTTATCGGATGTGATAGCGAAGGCGAGGTATACGAAGTCCCTTACTACCTTGAGGTTATAGCTGTCCACTGTGACGTTCTGTCCGATAAGTCGACGTTGGGTGCCCCGTCTTGATGACAACATATATGATTGATCGCTAAACCCATCTTCGCCGCTTCCGTCTCAATACTTACGAAGTGACATCACGCTACGTTCTGCCGATTATGTCAATATCGTCAGCGTATGCGAGTAATTGGACGGACTTTTAAAAGATTGTGCCTCTGGTGTTGGCGCGTTTTGCACAACTCTTTCAAGTATAATGTTAGATAAGTCGCATGGGTCGGTGGTCGTCGTGGGTCGGTGGTTAGTGCGTTGGACTGCTGACCGAGCGTCGTGGGTTCAAGCCCCAGCCAGGAAAACACCAAAAATTTTTCGCGGCACCACCTCTCGTCGGGGAATGACAAGCCTCCGGGAGTATAATCTGTCATGAAAAAGCTTCTCACCTCGCCGTTCGGAGTCGGCAATAAATTGTAGGTCCCTTCCATTCGTGCAAACAATACAACACGCACAACATGAATGGTTGCGAGAAGCTAGGCCTTGGCTTATTCCGAGCTGTCGCGCCAGCTATTTATTTAAGTCGCATGACAGTCTAAATCCTTTTTTGAAATCAAATGTCTCGGTGAGGTCTTGACCGACCTTGATGGAGCAGCGAGCATTCTCCATCGTCTTCCTGCACAGACGAACTTGTTTGGCAAGGATCCCAAAGCTAGACATGACCCTGTTTAGCTCGTCTTTATAGATGCTGTCATCGGCAGCCTTAAAATCGAGTAAGAGGTAGTGGGTACCGATTTGGACTTCTTAGGTTTTCTCCAGGATCTGTCGCAGTGTGAATATTTGGTCAATGGTGGGCTTTCCTGGCCTGAACCCACACTGATATGGACCGATCAGGTTGTTGACGAAGGGTTTCAGGCGCTCACGCAATATGGCAGGTAAGATCTTATATGCAACGTTTAGAAGACTAATTCATCTGTAATTGGCGCAGCTGAGGGCGTCTCCTCTCTTGTGGATCGGGCAAACAGTGCTGATTCCATTCATCAGGCATTCATATATCTGACCAAATTGTTGAAATGAGTTGGTGTATGCTCTCTACAAATTCATTTCCAGCTGCTTTAAACAGTTCGGCCGGTAAGCCGATAGGGCAAGCTGTCTTATTGGACTTACGTTTGGATACTGCTATCCTTACTTCATTTTGGTCAGGTGGACGGATGTTTTGACTATCATCGTCTAGGTTGAATGGTTTAGGTTGCTGTTTCAGCCAAATTGCCAGAATAATGCTACTTCTGCTGGTTGCATACTTATCACGATTTCATTATCGCCATTCCTTCGTCTAGAGCTAGATTAACCTCAGCATTCTAATTGCTGTTCATTTGGAAGCACGGCTGTCTCTCATCCTCCCCGTTAAAGCAAGTGCAGCAGGAACTATCTTAAATCTTGCAAAACTTACGTCACATCAATAATAGCCCTGCATCAGTGTCCTGATGCAGTAAAATGACAGAACAGAATTTGCACTCCAATAAATTATAATTATGTAGGGATACACTCTATTTTTTGCCCGCCACTCGCAGAAAGCTGTGCTCAAAAAACTGCGAAATGACATTTATACAAATGCGAAAAGCTCAATTGATTTATTTTGTTTGTCACTCGCAAATTAATAAATTACTTCAATTACGCCACCAGTGGATGGCCATTAACGTTGTTTCTATGGAAATAAAATATTTTTGGCAGGGACGACAAGTAATCAAATCAAATTGATGAGTGACTTTAAGGTCGAGTTCGTATTCAAATTAGATTTAAATATTATCCACCTCTAATACACTTGACAGCATCCAGAACTATCGGTTTCATTCTCCAACGATTGTTAAATTTCGAAGTGACAGAGAAAAGTTATGGGACAACAAGATAGACTTCGTGTCTAAAAGTTGAATGAATTAAATATTCAACAACCGTCAGCACTCGGAAGTTGTAATGAAATTATGTAAATGTCAAAGGCACAGGCACGAGATGTATATCCCTTTAAAGTTCACTGTCTCTACATCATTTCTTAGAAATTGTAATTATAGACTCGTGCTCTATAGCTGAATCCACACCTTCCGCTGGATTTGCCTTGGTTTTGACATAATCAAATGAAAGAATTTCCTTTTATTTCATCTCGTTATTGTATTTTTAAAATCGTTAATTGTATATAGAGTGGAACTTGAACCACTTTTTTGGTAGGTTTTGTATTTCGTCGTAGATATTCGAATAATGAAAGTAGACCCCAGCTGAGTTAAGCACAAAGATTTTTGCAAAAACTCTTGACAAGCTTAAATTTTATTTTCTGCCTGTCAATGCAATTAGTAATATTATCTTGTGGTAATCAGCATAAATGAGGGCTGATTTTCGTCACAGTTGTGGCCAGGAAGTGTACTGAGATGCGGTGTTCTTTCAAAGAAAAAACCCAAATTGCCCGCCCTTTGTGCTGTCCAGAAACTGGAAACTTCTCGGGCAAAGTATAAAGCATTGTATAAATGCGTTGGGCAGAATTCAACACGCTTCAAAGGAAAAGTTTCGGGATGCATATTGCACGGCACGGGGAAATCTTAAATTGAAATACAGAGAAGCAATCGTAAACGTTTCAAAGGCGTTGAGAGTTCAGACGCTCGCAAGTGAAAAATTATATCCGGCCTTTTCCAAAGTTAAACATGAAAAAAAAATTAGGGCAATATGTATCCTTGTAATCGATTCCAAATAAAAAAAAAACTGCAACTGCACTGCAAATTGCAATCAAAATGTAGAAGTCCAGAGATGAGTTCTGGTGAGGTTTCGAACCATAAGAGGTACGTCTTGAAAATAATCAAGGAATGCTTCCGCCTAAGAATACTGATTTACTGTACTGATGAGTGCCTAACGGAATATAATATAACAGCAGGAGTGCAGCAAGGCTCTGTTTAGACAGTGGGGATGGGAGTGGTACACCTCCTATCATCTCAGTGTGCAGAATCGCTCGAAGAGGTAGTTAGTTAGTTTGGAGTGATAAATTGCATAAACCCGAGCGCTGAACAAAATTGGCTGAACAAAAAACATAGATGGCACTAAACATATGTAGGTGGCCCTACAGTTCTACTGCTTTGTCTCGAGTTAGATTCGAAGACTCTGCAGTTCGAAACGTTGGTGTCCATTCACTGTACATGTCCTAGCCATCTTCAACTTCCAATCAGCGCTGGCACTTTGCTTCGGTCGTAGCAAAACTGCTACGCGATTTCCAAAAAAGTCAGATTTGCTGTGCTGCTACTCACTCTCCCTAATTTGCCAATTTTTGCTACGCTTTTTTGAAACACGAACTTTTAACAAGAAACTTGTAATTTTTAGACCTCTCACAATCACAATCACAAATTAAAAAAAAAATTAAACGAACGTAATTTCAAACTATTCACTTCCACGGCTCCAACTTATGTTACTGTTCTTCCTTAGCCTACACAAGCAGTATATATTTCTTCGGATGTGTTTGAAATGTGGTTGGATTCGGACTGGAGTTCCACTGGAATTTAGTTTTGCCACCCAAATTTGCCACGGGATTTTTTTTTCTTAGTGGCAGCACTGCTTCCAATGCGCAATTATAAAGTAGATTGACGTGGCCATTGAACTAGGGTTGCCATCCATCGTATTTTCCGCAGACACTGTTCTCTTTTGAAAGGCGTCTGGGGACGTTCGGGGCAATTTATGAAATGTATCCGGGGTTTTTCGAAGTTGAGATTTTATTATTTGCTGAAAAGGAAAAGAGCAATTGATGGCTTTTGCTTGCAGTAAGAAGAAAGCCCTCCTCCCCGCTTAATTTCAATGTTGCATGAAATTTCTGATGGCAACCCTACATAGAACACGTATAATTCGTGGTTGAGCCTCATACTCCAAAGCCCGACAAAGGCAACGGGACCAAATATCTTTCGTAGAATTTTTCCACTGAAACGACCAAAGATATCTTCAATTACCACGCATATTCCCAATGAATACATTGCCACTTGGGAAAATTGTAACATCAATGATCCTGGTCGCCGTGGCTCTGTGGTTAGTGCGTTAGACTGCTAAGCGAGCGGCGTGGGTTCAAGCCCCAGCCATGTCCACTAAACATTCTTCGCGGCACCACCTCTCGTCGGGGAATGACAAGCCTCCGGGAGTATAATCTGTCATTAAAAAGCTTCTCAATTTGCCGTTCAGAGTCGGCAATAAATTGTAGGGGCCTGCGAACAATGTAACACGCACAACATGAATGCGAGAAGCTAAGCCTTGGCTCATCCCGAGCTGTCGCCCCAGCTATTTATTTCTTTTAATGATCCTCACCGAAGCTCAGATTTCGACAGACGCAATACCGTCAGAAAATGGACGCGTCTTTCGCACTATACATTCATATGTATGTGTATTTGTAGATCTGGTAGCCGTAGAAAAGTAGAAAAATACAAATAATTTAGACAAGCAACGCAAACTGTGAAATCAATAAAGAAGGAATGATGCAAAAGTTGCAAGAAAAGTGGATCAACGAAGAAAAAGGCTGGTGAACGCATGGTTTTATACAGGAGAATTTGGCTATTATCGGACCAAGAGAACACGCTTTCATAAATATTTACACCGGTCTGAGCACCATGACCTCCCTCTTTGTCGAAGTTGCAAGGACCAATTGAAGAAGGCCGAATGTATCTTTTAATACCACCAGTTTCTGCTTATTTACACTCTTGTCTCGTCTTTCTGTCTGTCTCTGACTAAACTCGACCTCTGCCTTCGATGTCATCGGCAATTTGGCTGAGGTCGTTGTTTTTATTACTTCAGGTCGGAACTGTGAACGCAATTAGGTTCAGATGAGGGCATGTTTTCGTCTTCCTCCCTCTTTTCTGCTTTTAATACTGATCTAGGAGCCTATTTCGTTCCATCTCTCGTTACTCCAGATCATGATTCTCGCGACATTTTATAGAGTGACGTTCCCTGTTTCCATTTTTTTTTCTGCTGCCCGTAAGCTACAAGTGAAGAAAGTGTGGTCTACTTCATCTTCTGAAGAATCAAACTCCGGACTTTTCCGATGTTATAAGTACTTATGTCCGGTTAGAAATTGGGTGATGTAGTTATCTTGACCATGCTCTCTCCCTGTCCGTTGAATAACGTCCCTAATCAGTCGGCTGGAAAAAATTTACTATAAATTATGATTATAAAAAAGGATGATCTTCGTCTTCTCTGTTGGTAGGCTAAGACCACGCGTCCCATAAATTGTCCTTATCTTGTTCTTTGGTATCTATGGCGGAAATCACCACGCCAATATGATGTGTTTACCCTTTTCACAGAACCTTATACGAGAAATTTAAAAAAAAAAAATTTAAGAGCCCGTGCAAATGCAGTCATTACGTAAATATCCGACTGTCCCCCAAAGTATTCGAAATATACAGAAACTAAGCAATGAGAGAAAAGTGGTTGTAATAAACGACTGGTCGTAATTAGCGACTTTCACTGTAGTTGGCTCTGCGTTAATGAGAAGTCTGCCGCAAATGTAGCAAGAAGGACGTGGAAGACTAAAAGGAAAGGCAAAGCCTTAATTCTTCAGAAACATACCTAAACACATCTAACCACAAACATAGAATGCCGATGCGAATACTTACTACGGACAAACGTGTTAAAAGAACAAGCCAGAGGCGGCTTAAATGTGCTCCGATGACACGAAGATGATAAATTACTAAAAGCCGCAGTGGTATCAGTCAAAGTCTCCAATGTAGGTCTACCTAAACAATGACTTCAGAGCTTTACCGAGAAACCCGTTATACTCGGGAGTTTCAGTGACAAACTCGATAAGGAGACATCTTCATCTGGTAAGTGGATAAGCACCGTTTAGATGACATGTATCCCTTACCAACTAATCCACAAAGCCACCTAGTTATCTTCAAATGGGTTAACCCTCAATCACATCAACCATCACAACCCTGGCGTTCTTGGTTGCATCCTTATTCAGAGCTCAGCTATAGGTATATCTAAAGGAAAGTATCGTGCTAATTCAGAAGACGTGTAATTTCGGGCGCTTTTAGTTTCCAGAGATTATACACAGCGTCTGTCAAAGAAACTCTCCAGCAAACTACCTCCAGTCAGAATTGCTGAAAACTACTGAATTTGATACAGCTAAAAAGGTACCATCCACGGCTATCTAAAAACTAAAAAGAAGAACTTATGACGGTAGCTGCGCTTATTGAACAAGCGTCACTAGCCAGAAAGTTTTTCGTCAAAGCAATGTAAAACATACTTCTGGGGTTCATGGTTTTTTATTTTCCACTTTTTCTATTAAAACGCCGCAATTCCTCACTTAATTGGATGGCGCTACAGTCAAGGATGGACCATGGGTAATGTCAATTTTTTTTGCTATATTCTACTAAACCCCTTAGTTGGAGTCGCCTTTTAGTTGTGCTCGTCAAATGTCGACGTAGGACACTTTTCCAAAGGAAGCGAAATACATAATTAAACGGGAAAGTGGTGAAATATTTCGACACAGTGATCTTCACTGACAAGATTCAAAGATGGACTGCCATGTCGGAGCGGGTATCTTTTCTGCCACTGTCTTTCAGGCGGCACTAATGACGAAGGTAAATGTAACACGCAAAGAAAGCATTCCTATCATATCCTTCAAACTCGAACAAGAGTACTGGAATGAGCTACAGCTAGCCTCACGGGTGCTTAGAGGAATTTAACGATTTCGATAAATTAAACTGATGACAGTTTTTCTGGCAATTATCATGAATTTCAAACATTTACCCCTTTTCAGTGTCTAACATAATAACGCTCCACACCCTTTCATGTGCAGGCCTCAAATCATTCACCCTCCGCCCGAGTACGTACGTATACGTACATACATACCTAAAACATATAAAAGAATCGTTCAAAAGAGCACAGGACAAAAAATTTCCGGTGTTTTGTCTCTCACCTGCTGTTAATGCCTAAAGCCAATTTGGCTAAATGCGCTAAAACCATTGAGAACTCGAGTTTTCACTTGATAAACCGGCACTGCACCCCCATCGCAGCACCCCGCACCGCACCCATTTTCGTCAATCGAAAAATCAATTTGACTCTGTTTCTTCCGTTACCTCGTTTTGTCAGTTTTGCCTATCCTCCTCCGTTCTGTTTGATCAATTCTAGCGGACGACTGCTTCATAATGGTCGAATTCACACATGCAATTGCACAGGAATAATGTCGCCGTATCCATATACGTATTCCATAGTTGGGGTATTTAACAAAAGAAAAAAAATGGGGAAAACCGGAAACGAAAGAACGGTTGGCAAGGAACGTTAAAAAATAAGATAAGCCGTAAAGGAAAAACATCCAAAAATGTTCCTCCGTATACACAGTCGTTTGGAATTTTTAAATTTTTTTTTTTTTTTTTTCATTTGCATTCGTCAGATAACCATTCGCAGATACGTCCTCTGGCGCGTAGTGTTGTGGAGCGCTGATAGCAAGCATAAAACTGATGTTGACTACCGCCGCTGCCGTGGAGAAATTTATTCTTGTCGCATATCTAATATAATCAAAACGTTTTTCCTCACCTTTGTTGACAGTTATGCTTCCGAGCTCCTCGCCCATCATTTTTATGACGGTTATCATTCTGATATCCGTCTTCTCGTTTCGTTTCCTGATGTCTCCGAGGGATACCGCATAAAGTTTCTGAGAATCGAATTTGTGTGAGTGCGCCTAATGGAGTTTTCCCGATTTTACACCCCCACCTCCAGGAAGAACCATGTGTCACCGGGAAATGCCCAAGGACTCTCAATAGGAAAATTGGAAATGTAGGTAATATCTTAAAGCCGCCGCTTGTTATCAGGCTTTAAACTCTGCGTCTGAGGGATATTGATTTTTTTCGTTCTGCGGAATTCTTGCGCTCTGGCCTCTCCCAAACATCGAATTGGGTTGAATTTAGCACGCGCGCATTTACCTATTCAGAGAGAGAACCGCGTGTGTGAGTGTGTGTGTATGAAGCTGTAAGGCTTGCCATTATATCCTCACATGATTACCAATCGGGAATGAGAGTTGAAGTTGAAGGGTGCACTGACAGTCCCTTCCCTTGAATGCGATATTTTGGAATATTTCAAAATGTCTTTGTTTTCATTTTGCCGAATATTAATCCAATACAAACAAATTGGTATGTTCTGGCTCTGGGGTATGTTGTAAGTGTGTGTGCGTGCTTTTGTAAGAGAGAACAAAAGCACAGAGTCTTTTATATTCCTTTTTGCTTCCTGCCACTGTACAGTGCTGTAAGGAGAGATGACATTAAGATTTTGTGCTTTTTGGCTTCTGTTCTTATATTCATTTCTTATGGCCAGGATAAGGATAAGAAATTGGTAAATGGGACAGGGTTTTGCTCCCTTGGAACTATAATAGTTTAATAATTAATTCCGTTTTGGGGGTTCTGTGTGTTGTAGTAGAATGCGTCGTGCAATATAAGTACATACAAACGTATTTATTTTTGAAGTGAAACTTACATATTTAGCCGGATTTTGCATTTTTACGGGGGAGTAATTCGGGGTTAGATTGTTACGGGAATATGTATGTATATACTTATGCATTTGCGACGGGCTGCACGCTGTATTGTCAAGGTGGTGCAATGTCAATTAATAAACATCCAGCTGAATCGTTCAATTGGTAAACTATCAACTACATCAATCGCAAACAACAAAATCACCGCTCTACACAAACAAGAGGCATACAATGCGGCGCTGCATAGAAAGACCAGAGCTGCTCGGGAGATCTACGAGCAGAAGAGAAGAGACGAACACCGGCTTCACAGAAGGAAAAAGAAAGAGCATGAGAAGCGCGCGATCGAGAAAATAGAGAGATGCTACTGCAGGAATGAGGTTCGGAAGTTTTACCAAAGGGTAAAAAGAACCTTTAAAGGCTACAGAACCCGAACCGAAGCCTACAAGTATGAACAAGGAAACATTGTAGTAGAATCGCAGTCGATGCTGAAGATGTGGAAGAACTACTTCCGCAGACTGTGTAACGGCGACGACGAATCAAATCCCGCTGTCAGGCAGAATGAACCATTCAACCTGGACGATGAAGACCAACAAATACTTCCACCTGAACCTGGACATGGTTGGACTTAAGTCCAACAGAGCCGCCGGTGCTGACGGCTTAGCTGTCGAGCTGTTCAAAGTGGTAGGCGATGACTTGGTAAGGAGCATGCACCACCTCATCTGTAAAATGTTGTCGGAGGAAAGTATACCCGATGAATGGAACCTCAGCATTGTTTGCCCGATCCTCAAGAAAGGAGACCCTCTAAACTGCGCCAACTACAGAGGTACGAGTCTTCTTAACATCGCTTTCAAGATCTTATCTGCCATGTTGTGTGAACGCCTGGCTTCAGGCCAGAAAAGTCCACCTTTAACCCAATATACACAGTGCGGCAGATCTAGAAGAAAACGCGGGAATTTCAAATCGATCTCCACCACCTTTTCATCGATTTAAAAGCCGCGTATAACAGCATCTATAGGGACAGCAATGTCTGGTTTTGACATCCCTGCCAAACTCGTCCGTTTGGGCAGGATGACGATGGAGAATGCACGCTGCTCCATCAAGGTCGGTCAAGACCTCACTGAGACCTTTGATGTCAAAAAAAGATTCAACATCGTTCTTTAAAGAGTTATGCAAAACTCACGCGCCAACATCAGAGGCACAATCTTTCAAAAGTCCGTCCAATTACTCGCATAGGCCCACGATATTGACATAAGCGGAAGAACGCAGCGTGATGTTACTGGTGCGTTTGTGAGTATTGAGACGGAGGCTGCAAAGATGGGTTTAGCGGTCAATGAGGACAATACGAAGTATATTCTGTCAACAAGAAAGGACACTTACACCGACGTCTCAGAGAGAACGTCACTATAGACAGTTATAACTTTGAGGTAGTTAAGACCTTTGTCTACCTAGGCTCCGCTATAAATTCAGACAACGACACCAGCCAGCGCTGAGATCAAATGACGAATAACTTTTGCCAATCTCTGTTTCTTTGCGCTAAGAAGGCAACTGAGTAGCAAAACCCTTAACCGACTTAGGTGTTTTTTTAAAAAATCTTAATCGTTCCAGTCCTGCTCTACGGCGCAAAGGCTTGGTCTCTGTCAAAAGCGGATGAGGTTGCTCTTGGCTGTTTCGAGAGGAAGATTCTTTGGTTGATTTTTGGTCCCGTCTGCATAGATGGGTAGTGGAACAGGAGATACAATGACTCACATGAAAAAAATTAAGTTATAAAAAATAAAAATGAGCTAAAAGTGGAACATGAACTCCAGACAATTCGATCGATACGACACTTTCAGTGTTTAAGCAGTTTTAACCCTTTGCTGCACGGTGGGACTTATGCTGTCCCACCTTTGTTTATCACCTTTTCCTGAATATTTTGGGTAGTTTTCGCTGTATTTTCGAGCGGTTTCTTGTGTTTTCGCATCAGTTATATATTTAAGAATAACAATTGATGTGCAATAGGTCGAAATTATCAGTGAATTTGTTTATACACATAAACAAATGTTGAAAAATAGACGTTTTTACAGAAAGAATGTATGCAACAAAGGGTTAAATGGTTAAAGTTAGCGTCTTTAACCATCAGTAGATCAAACGAAGGTTGTTTTTAAATTAATTTTTGAGGTGTAAAAGTTTTATTTGCCTTTCTGCAAAGTACCTTTTTTGTTTAGTTTTCTAGGATATAGCAACAAAGCACGAGCGGCCTGAGTAGTTGAACAAGTTAATGTCAAATATTCACAGAAATAATTTGTATTCCAATATGAGGTTTAACATTTTTTCTCCCTTTCGGTCAAAGCCCAATGCTAGGAGAAATAGCTTAAAAGTTGCGATAAGCAGGAAGATTTAAATTTAGGCTTAGGGAACAAAATTCAAAACAGGACTCAGACAGATATTGTCAACCGATTTGGATTTGAGAGTCTGTTTACGTATGGATTTGCGGATGTGTTTAAATACGTACTCCGAAATGAGACAGAATTGGTGTCTGGTATTAGTACTCACATTTTTGAAGTACTGAAAGTAGAGAAAAGAGGTTGACAATTGTACCAATAGCAGCGAATGTCTAGTTTTTCCATTTGTTCTAATAAAAATCAAAATGTCAGGGGTATAAACGATATGCCCTTTCAAGAAAAACTAATTTTTGGAAATGTTTTTCTTTTATTTTTAAATTCTAATTTCACGAACTTCATGAATATAGTCAACTTAACAAAAAGCACGGCATTTCATTAACCCTCACTTAAGTAAAACAAAGAAAACGGAACTAATCAATCAGTTCGTGGCATAATGAATACATTCACTACTACCAGCCGTCTAATGAACTATTAGCGTGTCCTAAAAATACACGGAACTCCTGTATTTCTTACTCGTTTTTCCACACCCCACAAATGACACCCATATTTTTATTCCAACGCACTTTTGACAAGTATGGTATTACGTGGGAAAGGTGCTCACAATACTAAACGCGAGTGGGGGGAAATTTTAATATAACACGAATTATATAAACATATTTTTTAGGAAAATAATAAAAGAATCCTTAGAAAGCGTATTTTAATTAAATTGTGATCTTTTGGAAACATTTGAAATGAAAGCGCCAGCAACGATGAGAGTAATCTAAAAAAAATCTCAATTTAGCGGGCGCATTTCGCCCTCGTTAATATTTGATTACACAGATACGTGACGGAGACACTCACGTAGAGGGTGGGAATTAATGTTATCCTTGAGCGCTTTTTAAGTTGCTCATTTCGGCACAAAGGAAAATCAAATTGTCATTCATCTTTATGTAGATTTTCTCAATTCGAATTAAGGTACTGCATTCGACCAGGTTGAATTAAAACTTTGTGACTATCATCGTTGGATACGTTGCTTTTCTTTTTTCACCTTCATTTCTTCCTTAAAGAGATGTCGATATTTTTTTTTTTTAGAAAAAACAAGGCGTTAGTTGATAACAGAACTTGGAATGTACACTCTATCTTCAACTAGACTAAAACCTAAACAAGACCCTTTACAATTCGATAAAGAAAAGTGAAATCAAAATTTTTGTAAATGTCCTTATAGTGTGGTCTGATATTTTTTTTAGGTTCTAAATATGTAAATGTTAAAATTAAATTTTTAGCTCCCCTTATCACCCCTAGATCAATCAGTCATTTCCTCTTTTCACCAATCTGGTGGAAAGCGCCTTTTGCACTTAAGATTTCTTAACTCGGAAGATTTGAAGGACAAGTGATCAACAGCTTTACGTTAATTGACAAGTTTTTCAGTTGGCGATGGTTACAACCTCGACCATTAGTCAATGTCTGAAGAGGTGAGCTATAGACTGCACAGTACGTAGTCACTTTAGCTCCTTGACAATCAGAATAGCTATTCCTAAGGTCGCAGATGGAGCCGTTGGCTCTAATGTATATTTATGGTGGGCGTACTTTTTGATTCTAATTATAACGGTTGAATGGATCACACAGTCTACCAAGACCGCTCTAAATTTTTGTAAAAACACTGCTTTGGCATGATAGATCCGTACTTCAACTCCGATTGGGTGCATAGTATCCAAGTATTTTCTTTTCTTTGTTTGGGGTGCAAAATCCGTGAAGCCTGAGCACGGCTTTCATTTATCCGGTTTTTCTGCCTTTTCTTAAAATCATCTATTTTGTTGATAATCTTTAATTTTTGTGTCTATTATTATAATACCTACTTTTTTCTCTTCTAGGTCCAGAAGATGTGCTGAAATTCCTCGGCAATGATACGATATTGGATCACTTCAAGCTGGTAACGAAAGATGGAAACAGTTTGCTTGTGGGTGCTAGGTAAGTCATTTTGTAGTTATGTATATTGTAATTTATTATAAATTTTTATTTTTATTGACAACTGAAGTTCAGCATTTCGATGTTTTAGATCTAATTGAATTAAAACACCTTTTGCTGGAGTATGACTTTCTATTCGCCCGATAAACATCCATATCTTGATTTAAATCTGTTGAACCGGACGACTTTTCTCCGACACAACTTCAGAAAACTTTTTAAGCCATTGATCGCCTATCTGACGCTTGGAATCGTGGAAGTATTTAGGTACTTTTGGAAGTGGTTTTTCAGAGCCAAGGTAAACCAGCGAAATCTGGCATACAATCCAGAGATACACAAAAGCCTTGAGAACATTTTAAACTTTTTTATCCAAAGCTTTGTAATTTGCCATCAAGGTGACAAAATGCATTCTAAATCCTCAAATCTGTTAATACTCATTTTATACGGCTTAACTATGGTGGTGGAATGATTTTAATTTCCTTTTCAAAAAATCACCGTTAACTTTAACAAATAAACCCCTCTTCCTTATCTCTAAATTGTTTCAGGTGTTTCTAATCGATACTTGCCTTTACTGTCACAGCTTGGGCTACCTACATTATTTATCATCATTTTCCAATGAACCGCTTATCCACTATTAGGGTCGCGGGACTAAGGACTCTCCAATCTTCTACCATGTGCTCTAAAACACAGAGGTTGTCCCTATACAGGTTGAGATGCGATTTCGGACTTGGTCCAACCATATCATCCTCGGCCTACCCAGGGAACGCCTACCCGATGACGCGGATTCCTTGGCACGTCTTGAATAACCGAGTTGGGCGCACGCGTTTGACGTCCCCAACCATCGAAGTATAGCCCTTTTCGTTCGAAGAAGTAACTGCTTGACATTGAGTGCTTCGCGTATTGTGGTGTTCCTAACTTGATATCGAGGATTTACCCCAGCAATACAACGAAGAAATCTCATTCCGGCAGCTTGTATCCGCGATTGGTCATTATCCAAACCTCATGATCATAGGTGAGGGTCGGAACAAACACTAAATTGAACACCGATAAGTTAGCCTTGAGGCCAAGTTTGGCCCTTACTTACTTATGTATGTATTTTATTGATACAAAAATAGGCCAAATGAAATACCTCGATATACTTAAACAAAATCTGCGTCAAGATAACGACCCGAAGCCAGAGCTCGAAAATAACTCTCAACCTTTATTTTCATTTGGTTTCTCACTGAGAGATATTGCATTGGGCACTGACATTTAGGTCTTGCTCCGAGATATATTCATATATACTCACTTTTTCGCTCTTCGGTTGAGTTTTTTTTTTTATTTTCAAATATATCACTCCTATGTTGACTTTTTTTATATAAATTAAATGGAAATGATCAATCTAAAACCTCTTTCGTCGAGAATAAATCAAAAGTCATCAAAGTATAGAATTCAATTGCTGTGTTTATTTCAGATATATTATCAGTATAGAAGAACTTTCTTAGACAAGTGTTTACGGACGCCTAATCAAATCACTAATCGGCAATTCCGATGCACTGCTTGCTAGCTAAGCGTCAATGATAAAGGAGATTTATTTTTTTCTCTCAGTGATATCTGTCATTGGTTGATCAGAAACTAAAAAAATGTAAAGTAAAGGTTTCTCTCCGACCAAGAGCGAAAAAAGTACGGTGATGCAAATCGGTTATTTAGTGACCTTATTTCAAAATCTCAACAACAGAGAGTAATTTAAAAACATTTGAAAAGGTTGAGAGTTATTTTCGAGCTCTTCCCGAAGCACATTTCACACGATATACGGGAAGCGAATTAATAACCCTACCGCATTTACCGCATCTTAACCCCCCAAATGAGAATTTGTGGGAAGAAACCATCTTAAAAATACAAAACAAGATCTTGGAAGTTTGGAAAAATATTGCTCTATCATTCATCAAAAACGTAGTCGAACCTGCAGTGATAGTTGTTAATATAAGGTATTAAATATGTTATTTGCACTGTCTTTTTAATTTTTTTTTTTTTTGCTTTTCTGCAGTGTGCGCTCATTTTTGTGTGAGAAATTAAAGCAATATTCGAGTTTTTCTCTATAAAATCAAATAAATTATTTTCGTGTTTACCAAAAACAAAACCCTTGCCTAATTGATTTATAAAAGAATAAAATGCGTTTTAGTTCTAGGTTTACGCTTAATTTTGTGAGTACCTAACTGTATGTAATTCGTTTTCATAATTACTAATTGTGAAATTAACATGAGCATTTTGAGCCTTGATCTTTTATTCGTTAGGTTCGCTATCGAATATGTATAACAGACTAAAATTACCTGTGACAAATTGTATTTATGGTATTAGCGACAAACATATAAATAAATTACAATAAATGCTTAAAAATGTAGGACTTAATTTAACAATGGATTTTTAATTAACTATTAATTTTTTATGTACGATGATGTCCTGATTTGAGTTGGATGCCGTTGGTTGACATGATTTGAGTTGGATCATGTTATCAGGTTCGCCAACACTAAACTAAAACCTTTTGGTTACGATAGGTAAGTGCAGATTAATAGTACAATTTGCATATAAGGTAGCCGATAGTTCGATTGTCAAGGGAATGTCGCCTTGTTTCCCACATGGTTGAGCCTCTTCCAATTATAGAGCAGCGAACCTTATCAATTATCGAAATAGTTTCCCTTATTTATTATTATTACATATTAGTGGGGAGCGGTTTGTCCACTCTAGCACTGCGGTCTCATATAGTGGCCTATTGTGCTGTCCTATGCGTTTCGAGCTTCTCTGTTCCAGAGGCTTTCAGAAAGCCAATAAGCTTCTCTGGGTGGAGCGTGGCAAGTGCCGTTGGTTAGCAGAATTCTTTGCCTAAAAAGAGCTTTTGTCGCTCTCCAAGCATAGTCTACAGGTATGGTCCGGTGACAGGCTGTGTAGGTACCATTTAAGTGGGCAATGGCCGCTTAGGATACCGGTTAGAATTTCAAGGTGGCTCCTGCTCAGATTCGGAAGAAACTTGGATTTCTTTTGTGATAGATACAGGAAGAAGTGTTTGGTACATTTCTGTCCTACACTTTCCATCCAAATCGCGTTGGATTTGAGCAGTGTTTGTTCCCTCATGACATGTTTTAAGATGGATTTGTTTATTCCACAGGCTGGCTAAGGACCAGTGAGGGAGATAGTTGCACTTATCTTGGCCAGCGGTCCACTGTTTCATTGCCGGTGTGCCCCTTATGAACGGGGATCCAGTGTAGTATGACCAGGTTGTTTTTTTTTTTCTAGTTCTATAAGCAATTTGACTTTCTCTAGGACCAGTTTCGATCTTATCATAGCTGAGTTCAGTGCTGTCAGGTCGGCTTGACTGTCAGAGAAGATAAAGATGGTTTTGCCACGAAGAGAGAAAGTTTAAGCTTGTGCACTGATTTATGGGAAATATTTCTGCCTGGAAGATCGATGAGTTATATGTTAGTGCTAGACGACTTTCCGAATACTCCAGCCAAAGATCCACTTACTTTCGTTTGAAACAGTACCTTGGGAGAATGTCATCCAATGGCATGCTGAACTCGCTACTTTGGAGTAGGGAGGGAAGCGTGTTAAGGTGACCTTTAGAAGGATGTTTGGAGCTGATGATTAAGTGGAAGAGCATATGGAGGCTGAGTTTCGCTTGCATTTCTACATGGACTTGAACTAGCGGTAGACTAACAAATGCGTAGAGCGAGGCGATGGGGGTGGTAGCTTCCTTTTATCCGAACTATAACTATGCTCGTCCAGAAAGTATCAAAATTATGTTGTTCATTGTGGTATAACCCACTGAAGATACTTTTGCATTCCTCTGCTTCTCTTTTGTATCTCTTCGGCTTTCCAATCCACTTTTACAGAATTTGATTCCAACTCTCCCGGATTTAGATTTAAGTCCACCCCACAACTTTGAACAAGCTATTTCCAATCTTCCTACCAGTTAGACCTATTACTTCTTGTCTTGATAGCAACTTTTTTAGGTAGCCGAGCATTTGACATATTAGGGACTTTCAGAACCTAATCCATTTGTTGTTTCAAACTTTTGATAAAGTTAGAAAGCAGTCCAGCAAGAATTTGTGTTCACTCTTTCACCTGCTTACTGTTGTTTTTCTGTTTTATATTTTCTTATAAAACGTTTGTATGTCGTAGCTATCGCAACAATCTTCGATATGCTTGAGCTTGCATCTCACGTATCCCCTTATCTTTATAACTTCTATCACGAGAGCTTTGCTACGCAAGGTTTTTTTTTTCCCTCGTGTTTGGTAGGTTTCAGCAATTTACCAGAACTTCGTGATAATATCCTATCTTTCGGCAAATCTTGCTGAGAAAATAGTAACCCACTTCGGGATTAATCGTGTTTTGAAGATTTTGTAGCAGCTTAAATATGGAAGACCAAAGTGTGCATTTTCCATATTTTACTCTTTTATTTCCGTAAAGGGAAGAATGCAAGTGAAGCTTGTGAAAAGTTGCGTCAAGTTTACGGTGACGATGCTCTACAAAAACGTCAGTGTCAACGCTGGTTCCAAAAATTCAGCGCGGGTGATTTTAACCTCAATGACGCTCCTCGGTCAGGAAGGCCCACCGAGGTTGACGACGACCAAATCAAGGCACTGATCGAGTCAAACCCACGTTACACGACACGAGGGATTGCAGAGACATTGAACATCCATCATTCAAGCGTTCATGACCACGTGAAGAAGCTGGGATACGTAAGCAAGCTCGATATTTGGGTTCCTCATGAACTCAAGGAGGTCCAATTGACGAACCGCATAAACATCTGTGATATGCTCATTAGACGTCAGGAAAACGATCCTTTTTTGAAGCGACTGATAACAGGTGATGAGAAGTGGATTGTTTACGACAATGTTGTACGCAAGCGGTCTTGGTCCCATCGTGATAAAGCGCCTCAAACGAGAGCGAAAGCCAACATTCATCAGAGAAAGGTTATGCTGTCAGTGTGGTGGGATTTTAAAGGCATCGTGTTTTTTGAACTCGTACCAAGGAATCAAACCATCAATTCTGATGTTTACTGTCGGCAGTTGGACAGTTTGAACAAATGCATCATCCAGAAACGTCCAGAGCTCGTTAATCATAAAGGAGTTGTGTTCCATCACGACAATGCAAGACCACACACAAGTTTAACCACCCGCCAAAAGTTATTGGGCTTTGGATGGGATGTGTTGCCACACCCACCATACTCACCTGACCTTGCGCCATCGGACTTCCACTTGTTTCGTTCTCTTCAAAACTCGTTACGTGAAAAAACGTTCAATTCAGATGAGGCTGTAAAACAGCACCTTCTTCAGTTTTTCGCCGATATAGACAAGTCTTTCTATGAACGAGGAATTATACAACTTACTGAAAGATGGCAAAAGGTCATCGAACAAAACGGTCAATATGTTATTGATTGATTTCTGTTCTTTATATAAATAAATAATCTTTGAAAAACATAGAAAAATGCGTCATAACTTTTCCGACAACCCAATACAACACTGCAAAAATGCATTGTAATACCACAAAAACCGAATACATATTTCAAGTACACTGGCACCCCCTTTCATTGCTGTTGCCTTAAACGAAATGGACTGGAAATAAATAACGAAAACATGACAGTCCAGAGCCCTAAATAACATGTTAACACCACTTTATCAAAAGCTATATCTCCTCGCAAACGTTTTCCATTCCCAAATTCATCAGTTGCTCCCATGAGGTTGATACACATTTGTCAGTCAAAGCCTTGAAAGAAAACACAAACTCTAACCTAAATTGATTTATTGCACATCTCAGCTAGCAAGCGTGTACTCAACTACCTAAGTTTTACAATCAATCATCGTTTAATTTTAAACTAGAAATGAGAATTAGGTGCTTGGAGTGCTACGTACGTACCCACAATCGAGTCACGAATATCGAAAGGAAATTCCGGAGTTTTCCTCCCAAAAGGCGATAGGATCATAGGTATCAACACGGATGCCATAAAAGGGGTTCAGGAACTTGTACTGAGCACAGTATTCAAAATTCAAAGTTGAAATATAATATTGGGCAGTTTTAAGGTACTGAAAACTGTTTTACAATCTTAAAACAAGCTCTCTTTCGCTCTTTCCATGACTGTGTTGTGACTGCTCTTCTTGAACTTTGATACATCCTATGTACTGCTGTCAGCTTATACAGAGTAAAATTCGTTAGTTCAGTGTCCTCATGAGGACGACTTTCCCAGAAAGTTTCAAATACATAGTTTAGTAATTTTATATTTACGACGTTTGTGCCTTTAAGTCTTGGGGAATTGTAAAGAGATGTAATTATCATTTCAATTGGCATTGTTCACTATCCTTGGTTGTAATCCAGTTAGAAAGTTGAATAAAGATCCCATTCGCATAGTAGTATGTGTGGGTTTCCATCGAGATGAATGGTGAAGTCTCAGAAGTGCGGAGGTGATTTTATACATTCGCACATTGAATGGATTAACTTGGAGAACGAAGTTAGATTAGGCTAGTGGGAATGCGTGCTTTGTTGGGCCTACAAATTATTTTTCCCCTGCTGGGTAGATAGGATATGGCGAGGGCAGAGAAACCCCCAGTGCCACGATCAGGTCAGTAGAGACCCATTGTGATGCCCATTTATTGGGGGGAGGGGGTAACCCTTGCTCGTGGAGCAGTACCCAAAGCATTCTACTGTTGCCCCAGGCTTCCGAACCATTTTGAAGCCATAATGAACCTCCAGATGTCTCTGCTAGGCACGTCTCTTAGTTCTTCGGTATCCTGGAAAAAGTGCCTTCAAAAGGATCTATGTCTGAGGTGGCAGAGACCTGGGCAGTGGCAGAAGAAGTGGGTTGTATCCTCATTGACTTCCTCGTCTCCACAACCCCTACAAAGGCCGTCTTCACTTAGCCTTAGCTTTTTCATATGATAACGCAGAGTATTATGACCTGTAATTTCTCCTACAAGGATGGAGAGGGTTTTCCTGTCCCTGTGCATCGGTGTATCAGTTCTGGCACCATTGTATCTAGGCTATAGTTTTCTAGTTATTTTACAGGAGTCCAAAACACTCCATCTTTCATTCGCTTCCGCTAGAGTCATGATCCCTGCTTCATGTTTGAGTTTACATGGCGGGATTTCCAACTGACTGATCAGCCTGCTCCAGGTCTAGCGTAGATCCTTTCCATGCCAATTCATCAGCCTTCTCATTCCCTGGTATGCCCTCATGTCCAGGGACCCAGCTTAATTTTACCTCATGCTGAGTGGCAAAAGCACCAAGCTCTTCGCGACACCACTTCACAAGCTTCGATTTTATTTCCTTAGAAATCATCTTTAGTGCGCCTGGCTGTCGATGAGAAAGGATCATCACGTGGTATTTGCTTCATCGCAGTCTCACGGGCAGCAATTGTCACTGCTAGGACCTCCGCCTGGAAAACACTGCTGTGGTCCGGGAGTCTAACTGATTGCTCCCACGCCGCAATCCATTTTGGATCCATCAGTGTAGATTGCTTTGGTTCGCGGGTTTGGTATTGTTCCCCTTGTCCATTCTTCTCTGCTCGGGAATGAGCAAGATAACGGTAAATTGAAGTCTAGGTAGGGCACCTTATAGTCAGTGGTTACTACATTGCCCATGTACTTACTTAAAATGTTAGCATGCCCCGTCGAACTTGACCTCCAGCCATTCGTTTGGCTGATTCTCAAGGCACTTCTGGCCGCAGATTCCTGTATAAACAGATCTAGTGGAAGCAGGTTGGGAATAGCCTCAAGTCCTGCTGTTGGCGTGGTTCTCATGGCACTAGTAGCAGCTATGTATGCCAGTCTCTGTATTTTCTCTCACTAAGTGTTGGAAGGAATTTGCCAGTCGCTAGAAGGACCACGTCATCCGTGTATGCTGTGACCTTAATTCCGCTGTTTTTAAATTGTTTTAGTATTTCATTCAAGACCAGAATCCATAACAGAGGGGATATGACCCCACCCTTTGGTGTACCTCTAGAGGCATAAACCTTTTCATGCTGCGGTTTTCTGCAGCATGATCGGGTATATCCTGTGACTTTTAGGGAGAGAATGAGTTGATGGCCCATATAATCTTCTCCTCTGTAACCATTTCTACCGAAGCTCCGTTCTAAGAGTGCTTTCTGCTTTGTCTGCTTGGTTAGCTGTACACCCTGGAAAGTGTGTATCCAGCAGTAGTTTCAACGTTTCTGAGCATGATTCAGTCCAATTGCCAGAGGAATCCTTGAAAAATCCTAGAGCTACATGTTCTCTAGAGGGGATCTTCCTTAATCTCCCGGATTCTGTGGTCTCCATAATGCTATTACAGAGATTTTGCCATGAACTGCGTTTGGCTCTCTGTGTTTCGTTTTTGAACTTTCTCTGACTTGGTTTGTACAGCGCAGAGTTTCCATGTTTCCTCGACCGGTAGTGGGAATGCTCGCAAGTCCCAGGCTGGCAGGCAGAGTACCGGAGTGGAAACCATTAAGAGGGAGAGTTGCGATCTAAAAGCTTAAGCTTGAAAGGTCAACTCTGGGTCTGTTGCAAGTATATGCGCCGAATCTGGAGTCGGAGTATGCAGCTTTCTTGAAGGAAGTAGATGCCGCCTTAGAACAGGTGGCAGATATGGATTCCTATGTCCTGATGGGAGACTTCAATGCTCACGTGGGTGTGGACGTAATGACATGGGGAAGTGTGATTGGGAGGAACGGTGACCCGGATCAGAACGCGAACGGAGAGAAGTTGTTGGACTTTTGCTGTGCGAATGGCATATCCATTATGAACACCTTCTTTCCGCACAAAAACATCCATAAATACACATGGTACCGTCGGAGTCTTCAGCAGAAATCGCTGATAGACTTTTTCGTGGTACCATCGTGTGTTAAAAGGATGGTTTGTGACATTCGTGTTGTGAGAGGGGCTGAACTGTCAACTGATCATCACCTAGTGTTGTGCAAATTGTATCTCAACGATAAAGTAACTGTCCTACCAAAGCGTAAACCAAGGCTGGTGACACGCATACGGTGGGAGAGTTTACAGAACGATGAGATACGGGAGGAGTTTACACGACAGGTATCCGAAAGGTTTGAACAAATTCCAACTGTTCCGACAAATGTAGAGGAAGAATGGCGGTTGTTTTCAACAGCAGTCATTGCCTCTGCAGGAGATGTTTGCGGAGTGAAGCGGCTCGGTGTGGCGGCTGGTGGTGAGAAAAGAACTGCGTGGTTTAAAGCACCCGGAGTTCAAGAAGCCATCAGAGAGAAGAAGAAAGCCTTCAAGGTGTGGATACACTTGGGGGATTCAACTTCTCGAAACCGGTACGTCGAGGTGCGAAGTACTTGCAAGCTGGCTGTTAAAGCAGCTAAGGAGCAGTCTTGGAAGGAGTTCGGTGAGAAATTGGACTGTGACCACAGATCTGCAAACAAGGTGTTTTGGCAGACCATCCGCCGTCTCAGAGGAAGGAAGTTTAATATCATCGAAGGAGTCAAATCCAAAGATGGTGTACTTCTTTCCGATGAGAAGAACATCTTGCGCAGATGGGGCGAGCACTTTTCGGAGGTACTCACTCCCGAACAGGGCAGGGATTAAAGCGCTAAAAGTCGGCAAATCTGCTGCTTTGGATGAAATCCAGCCAGAAATGCGGTGAAACACCTAGCGATTGGCAAACTGGGCTGATTGTTCCTCTTTTTAAGAGATTGGATAGAGATTGCTCTAATTATAGGGGTATATCTCTCTAAAGTCTCCCCGGAAAAGTCTTTGCTAAGGTGTTGGAAGCGCGTCCTAGAGCTGTGGTCGAGTCCAGGTTGGACAACGAGCAGTGCGGCTTTCGTCCAGGGTGAAGCAAAACCGACCAGCTAATAACTCTCACTGATGAACTTTACTGATGACTTGGTCATCCTTACGTCCACCCCGACCGGACTTCAGCGCGCACTAGACAGGTTCGTCGCCGTCTGTGCTGAAGTTGGGATGAAGGTAAACGTGAACAAATCAGAGGTTATGGTAATTTCTTGTTCATCCTGCATGTTAGTGGAGTCCCATTGAAACAGATGGAGAAGTTTAAGCATCTGTTATCAGGAGGGCCGAACTTGGCATCGAAGCTTAGTTATCGGTCTTTAATTCAGTATTTATTCCGATCCTCACCTATGGTCATGAGATTTGGGTAATGACCGAAAGAATAAGATCGCGGATACAAGCTGCCGAAATGAGATTTCTTCGTTGTATTGCTGGGGTGACTCGCCGAGATCGGGTAAGGAACACCAGAGTACGCGAGACACTCAATGTCGAGCAGCTACTTCTTCGAACGGAGAGGTCCATACTTCGATGGTTTGGGCACGTCAAACGCATGTCCCCAACTCAGTTTTCAAGACATGCCATGAAATCTGTGCCATCAGGTAGGCTCCCCCTGGGTAGGCCCAGGATGAGATGACTGTACCAAGTCTGAAATCTCACCAATATCCGCATGAGGATAGCCCATGATGATTTAGAGTCGATGGCGGAAAATCAGGAAATGCGAAGAGTCCACTTAAGCTCCCTAAATCCGCGACCCTCATAGTGGATAAACGGCCCACTGGATGATGATGATCATGATGTAGGGTCATTTCGCTGGAGTACTGTTTGTGAAAAAAACGATGAAACACTCACCCTTATTATGAGTGGCGTTTTAGTTGTTCGACTTTTGTCGTTTTTTGAGTCGTGGCGGTTAAGTGGCGTTTTAGTGTCGGCATTACGGGAGCGAAACGCCTTGAGTGTCGTTTTACTTATGTTCCACATACGTTCTACAGAAAAAAATTGACCAATGACAGATTTGAATTTTTTTTCTACGAAGTTGCCTGCTTACAAATTTTTTTCTTATTCTTATAATTGAGTGCATAAGTACGCCAATTTTAGGTTTTAATGAAAAATAAAGTCTGATGAAACAAAATATGGACATCATTTTGATGTTTATTGTGGTTGGAATGCGTAAAAGATTGATTTGATGTCTCTGCTATGTATGTAAATGGACTTTTTACACTCTGCGTAGTTTGAATGCCGCTCAATACTTCCTAAAAGGTCAACTAGTTCCTTAAGGCCAATAAATTTTACTATAGCTTCGTTTGTTTCATTCAAATACTTTTGCCTAAACCGTCTTCCCCTGTGGCTCCTACATACTTCTTTCAAGAAAGCTGCATCCCCCGACTCCAGATTTAAGCCTTAAGATCGCAACTCTCCCTTCTAATGGTATCCATTCTAGTACTCTGTCTGCCAGCCTGGGACTTGTAAGTATCCCCACTTCCGCCTGAACGGACATTGAAGGTGCTACTCCCGATATGAAGAGTTCCAACCCATCCATAAGGTCCACAGTTCTAGAGCCTTTTTGCTGTGTTGAGGAGATACCAACTATATCTAACCGATATTTAGTAACTTCCTCAACTAGCTCAAGGTCTTTTCCTGTGAGCGAGTAAACATCTCATGTGTTTATAGTTACTAAATTAAACTAAATACATTCATAAATTTTCATTTAAAACCGATTTTTCATGGGCTTAAGTGTATTTATCGGTATTCTGGATGTCGTTCTAGTGTGGCAAAACGCCTAGTTGAACGCCTATTTTTGATTTGGCACAGTCGTTTTTCGACAAGGCGTTTAACGCCATAATAAAGGTGAATAAGAGACAGGAAGCAGTTCATCGGTGTTCAAGGTTCAAGCGAGTTTATTATTATTATAATAACCCTTTACGCGCGATTTTAGATTCTATCCAGAAACAGCGGGAGAAAATAGGGACTGTTTTCTCTAAAGATCTCAGTGTACAAAGTCAGTCAGTCCTAAAAGTACAAAGATTGGCCATGACCTGAAAAATTGCCTCTAAATCTGAATCGCATCATCATCAAAGTGTTGCTGCTTAGGTCTTTGCTAGAGCTAACATAGAACGCCTATGGCATAGCCTTTCTTTCGAAAAAAAAAACAATTTCGTAACCGTTAAAATATTCAAAATGACCCCTCATGTTCTTCCCTTATTTAAATAAATGTGAATGGGTTAAGTTATACATTTCAATTCAATCAACATTCAAGGACGCAGGCCTTGCGCGCAAATATTGCATACACGAGTAAACGGTAAGCAGGCCCCCTTATGCAAAAATCATTGACCCGACTATTATAAGGATCTTTTAATTAACTTACTTTATTGGTCCTCCCAGCCTCCAGCTCCAACCAATACGGCAGAATCGGAATTCGGTTCCAGAGTTCGAGCGCAGAAGTGTGAAAAATTATTCTTTTTAACTTTAGCACGCGTTAAAATTATGTGAAATTATGCATGAGTACTAAACTTCGTGCTTAAAAGTAAACACTATTAGCATTCAGTCTGAAGCCCACCGAACCATCGCCACCGTAGCGCATTCATACACACCTTTGCAATTTTAATGAAATTCAATTGCCATCATCCTTTGATGGCGATATGTTCAATGCACAAGCTCGTCGGCTGGAAGTTCGAGTACACCACCACTGTTGTCGAGGAACACTCCAGTGCAACCGGGTGCAATGACTGGCGCCCAGGAGAGATTACACCGTGCACACGATGATCTGCAAATTTATTCGCGAACATGGTGGTGGTGCATCCCGACGCAGCCCTCAATAAAACCGAGAAAATTATTATTTGTACGTATAATTAGTTTAACCGCATAGGCCGCCGAGCGTATCGGGTAAGGTTAAGCAGCACTGTGCGCCCCGTGTAGTTGGACGGGCATGCATTGAAGCCAGGGTTGTGCCTCTTCCTAAATGAACCTAACTGAGATCGGTTTGGCTGGCCGCACCAGACTCACTTTGAAAAGCTGGCACAGGTTAACATATCAAATGCAATCAAATGTGGTTAAGTGGTGCCGCAGTTTCGTGGGGTGTGCTTTTTGTTCAATTTAATTGCAATTTGAAGTGAAATTGCCTTTGGTTGTATTATACATATGCATACGTTCATACATATGTATGTAGGTAGCTTTCGACCTTAATTTATTTACGATTCTTTGGTTTCTAATGACAATTTAATGGATTTCGCTTTTTTCTTCTTCTTTTTCACAGAAATGTCGTTTACAATTTAAGCATACACGATTTGACGGAACAGCAGAGGCTTTTGTGGTCTTCGCCGGAAAATGACGTGAAGATGTGCGTCATGAAAGGAAAGGACGAGGTGAGAAATGTTAAAAGTGTATAATCGATAAGGCATCGCCTGTTTTAATAAGATTATTTATTTATAGCATGACATTTAATTGACAGACTAAGCTCATGAAATTGATAAATTCTAATTAACCTAGAAGGCACCTGATGTCCTCTTCAATTTTCTCAGTTCAACTGATTTATGCAGACCTGAACACGAACTCTCGTCCGACTGAATCAGAAAAAAATCGCAAAAAAAAAATCGAAATTGAATGAAACAAACATTGTATCTCATTTTGGAGAGATAATTCAGATGGAAGCCGCGTTGTCCATCCGGTGATATGTTATTATCATAATTAGCTTTTTTTTTTGACATCCAAGCTGCATTAGATTAGAACCTTTGAATTCGATTTTGTTTGCATCAACTGTTGCTCGAAACGGACACACGTCTCTCACCGAAATGACTTTCTTTTAAAAAACCTTGGAACAGGTGACGACTTAATTTGGACATGTCAATAGTGGGAAAATCCATGCAATTTAAAGAGTATATACTGTGGTTTTTTTATACTGTGGGTTTCGGGGGAATAGATGTAAATATTGGTCTACGTTAGCCCCGACTTTTGTCACACATACCTAGCGCATAAGTTTTCGTATTAAAATTTTTTAACCTGACGGTGATGTTGTCAATGTGGATTGTTCATGCTGCTGTCCAAAATCAGCCTAGTTTGGATGAATAAAGTCTCAGCTCGTCAACAAGTCTCTCCTGACGTGAATATAGTAAATGGGCATAAATGGACCAGCATTTTATTTCATACCCTCAGTAGCATGGTGAGGTGAGACAAAGCTTTTCGCGTAGCAAGCTATTGTATCGCCGTTGGCCTTATAGTTCTGGCTAACGGTTGCATCTCCAGCTCAGGGGGCTGCATCTAGTAACCTAAGATACGCTATTCTCCAGACTGCACAAGTGTAAGCGTTGCTGTGTAAAGCTTGCTACACTTGAACCCTTGATTAATCAAGTGAGTTTTTAAACAACGCTACGAGTTTTAAGTTTTACTGGCACATGCCACCCTGCATGATTTCTGAAAACATTTCGAAGTTTTCTCCAGCCCCTTCCAAACTGCCGAAAATACTTATCGACTGTTCGACGCCATGTTACTCGAGAGTTGAAAGACGTCAAATGATAAAGAATCTAGTACTTTTACAATTGATTTTTTGATAGCAACAAAATCAATTAAAATAAGCAACTTTCTGTTTAGTTACCGTTTCGGTTTCTGTGACACTGAACTTTTTTTTTCATTCGTTTGCGGAAACCCTCTGGTTTACATTTTTTTTTTTTTTCATCTTTTTCGATCGAACTAATCGTCCGATTGAGTTTCAGTATTAAAGCAACTCTCCAACAAGATTCCCTGAGATCTCTTAAAAGTTGTGAAGGAAGTACCTGTATATCTGTTTTCTTCTCATTGTTGCAATGAATGCTCGCTGCTCCATCAAGGTCGGTCAAGAACTGACCGAGACCTTTCACGTCAAAAAAGGATTTAGTCAAGGCGACGCACTGTCAGTCCGTTCCTATTCCTGCCTGATCGGACTCGGTAAAATCGTAACTCGCATACGGTTGTTCATTTAAGATTCGGTTCGGGCAGAGCTCCTGTATTATTTTTTCTAAGACAGCAAGTGACCCCTCCATGGTAGATTGAAAGACTTCGGGCCGGAATTCTGGTATTCATCTACTTTACATGTGCCAGCCGTTTTAGGCGTCGAATTCTCTCTTTTCTGTCGTTGTACTTGCTCATCGGTACTTCTCCTTTTCCACTACAATCCGACAATATAAATCGGTCTAAAAACACATACGATAAATTTATTTCCATCAAAATAATAAAGGACATGATTCGGCGTTATAGAGCAGGACGAGTGTTATCGCAAGTTGGCAACAACGACGACTCATTTGTTAACTCGCTAATGAAACAAGTGGGTTTCGTATAGCTGAATTCTTTTTATTGTTGAAAATTTTTGTATAAATTCATTAAAAGTTATGTAGTCTCTTAAAAGGTATAAACTTAAGAATCAATGTGCCTCGTGGAGAAACGCCAAAAATAAAAATGAAAAGGCTGAAACAAACTAGTTAGGTTACGAGCGGTAAGTTAGTTTGACATTTGGAGTGGCTCTCTCTGTCAACCAGTAAGGAAGAAGCTACTAACTGGGGTCTGTTGACACTTATCCCAACAACTAGAATAATGAGTATCATGGAGAAGTCGTGAATCCATCGCTTTACTGTAGTCAAAGTTCGATAAACGCGTCATTTTAATGAAGAGCGAGGTCAATTTGTCAAATTTAACGCCTTTGTTTTAGTCCAACTTAATTGCTTGTTTGTCCAAGGACATAGCTATTGGCAAGAGTAATTGATCTTTTGATTTATACAGTGATGTCGTTTTCATGATTTATGGGAACATTTTTGGGCCGGTAATGTTGACACCATTGGAAGAACACACGTTCGTTAGTACTGAGCTGGAAGCGGCGAAGGTGAGTTTAACAGAAAACGACGAGAAAACGTAATGCATGCTTTTATATAAAGGATACCTAACACCGACAGTTTGGACAAAACTCCATCATAGGCATTTACAACCATAAAGTAGGTAAGGACTTTGACTGCGCTCCACTAACGACATCAGCGAAATCACAGGAAGAAAAACACTTGTCAGTTGTTGTATCCTTGAGCTTAAAAGGCAATTGAGCAGCAAAACAACTAGAGCGACATTTTCCGTAACCTTTCTTATCCCAGTCCTGCTCCATTGCGCAGAAGCAAGGACTACTTGAAGAAAATCCTTGTCTGCACAGACAGTGCATGGGCGTATAAATATGTACGTGTAATACAATCCCGAACTATATAAGTGACTCAGCGACGCTGACCTAGTCAAAGGTGTCCAAATAAAACGACTAAGATGACTTGACTGGCCCCAGCCATGTCCACCGAACACTTTTCGCCGTACCACCTCTTGTCGGTGAATGACAAACCTCCGGGAATATAATTTGGTATGAAAAAGCTTCTCAATTCGCCATTCGGAGTCGGCAATAAATTGTAGGTCCCTTCCATTCGTGGCAAATATGTAACACGCACAGCGTGAATGATTGCGAAAAACTAGGGCTTGGCTAAACCCGAGCTGTCGCGCCAACGTTTTATGTATTTTTTAAAATGCATTGAACGTGTAGAGCAGACCAAAACCATCGCTCCGACCCAGAGAGTCTTCGTATGTATTACGGAGCGAAGGTGCAATAGAGCTTGACAAAGTTGCCACGCGACTTAACTTTTATTTTCGTTCGGGAATAAGTTCAATAAAAAACTGATCTCTACAGAGCTTTAGTATTTCACTTTATTATTCCAATGTCGACTCTTCAGAGTGACGACTCGAACTTGACTTAATTTGCAAACAGCATCAGCTCGATGGCTTCGGAATTGACCCAATCATTCTTGCTAATGTCTGGAACGTTTCCGCTGCAGACAAGCATGTTAGCATTTTGATGTGGAATACTGTGGGAATCGTAACTCGCGATAGAGCCAACCAACTAACAATCGAGCTGGATTTAGACGCTTGTTCGTTAGGACCCAAATCGTCCTTTTCAAACTGTGCGCGTACGTATAATTATCGTATAATAAAATATAAGATGTTTAATTCTATGGATCACAGTAAACCTAATTATAATGAATTTACAAATAATGACAACGTATGTCAGGGCGTGAAAGTTAATGACAGATTTGGTTACAAAATTATCACATCGCCTAATTACCATAATTCTTGTGATAATTTCGGTTCGGATAGCGCATAATCATGTACAGGATATTCATACAGACTGATTCGAACCACAGTATGTCAAATATTTTCAGGAATTTTTTTAACATTTAAAAAAAAAACAATCGTAAATTTAAATGCATTCGTTCCTATTCGAAATGATTTTTAAACTTAAAATGTATTAATGTCCCGTGCAACATTGCCAGTGTAATTAGCCATTCATATAACGGTGTACGTAGACATATGCATTTAGGAATCACAAGGGTTGCTTCCAAAGCTAGTTTAGACACTATATTTGATTGATGGTTTGAGTGTGGTGGAGCAATTTTATTATTCCCCAGGGCGCGTTAAATCGCCGCAACTCGGTACAATAATGTGAGAAAGAGCAGCCTAGTCGAAATCCCCCGGTGACACTAAATCACTTCTTGTTCTAATAAATTTAGATGCGAAAAGAGCCATAAAATGCAGAATTGATCTGAGACACAGCAGGTCTATTCTCCATGCGAATCAATTAATGGGGCGAATAGAGTTTCAATTGGATTGTACGATGAATTTTTAAGGCTAAGACAAGTGGTCAACGTGGGTAGTTGGACAGCTGAGCGAATCAATACAGGGTTCAATTCCAGAAAAATTGATCAAACATTTTTCGCAGCACCTTATATCGGCAGGCTCAACAAAAAGGGTGTGCGAGAATCACTGGCCTCCCATTGATTCTGGCATTTTACTTAAGACTCAGAGGAAATTAACTTATAAGAATTAGAAAATAATTGCCTTTGTTATTCAGTTTTTTGAGTGCTTAGTCAGGATTAGTTAACAGTTCGTGCGGTTTTCAAAAAGGCTGCGTCGCGGGGTGTTTCTGTTTTTCTATAGACTTTTCTCCCGAAAGTCGAACCTATAATGCATGTACATAGGAACATATATGCATGTGTCTCATTGCAGTATCTGCATACATTTATACCTACCAGTTCCAGTGTCATAACACGTTTTTTAAGACGACAGTGCCCTGAGTGTTCACTGCTTACTACAAGAATTTCCCTAACTTTTTTCGGAAAATTTTCTTGTAATTTCCTTGTTGAACTTGGGTTATGGTATTTGACTCTGGCGTTTTGAACGTGGCCAACTGTCGATTTTCGGATCCGATTTCACAGCATTAAGTGCAGCTAGAACCTCTGTCTGAAATCCACTGCATGTGTCCTGGCAGTCGTAGGGACACTCTAAGGTGCCTCCGCAGAAAATTCTCCAGACCCTTTTCCATTGATGATTTTAAATTGCAATTTCATCTTGTTGTGTTATTGCAACCCTTGGCCAATCCTCCCTTTCGGAGAATTCTGTTTCCTTATACAGTAATGGTTGCATTCGTTCTTGTTGGATTACCGAAGTGAGTTCGGGCTCTTTGAAGGATGGTATCTGTGTTTGCAGGCAAAGAGAATCAGTTCCATTTTTGTTGAATTGACGCTGGCGTCGTCATGTCATGTTGAATCACAACGTCGTCGTCGTCGTAATTTGTAACAAGCATCCAAAGGAGTGGAGATATGACTTCGCCTTGTGTGTGCTCCTATAATTATCGATTTCCTTTTTGAGCCGTATCCAAATGTGAAATCAGTGTTAATGGTGTTAAGCATAACCATAACCAGCTGGCTGTTCCTTAATTAACTACCAATTCTTGTAATGCGCTGTAAAATGGATCGTTTGAATTTACCTTTATAGTCAGCATTAGGCCATCGAGTGATTTAAACAGAAATGACGAGAGACTGATGGGTTTGTCATTGTATGATTTTGTGTGCCACCTTTCACTTTCTTTTTTTGAATGTCCAGATGTCATGATAATGGTCAGCTTTATCAATTTTTTAAGCCATACCACTCTTCT
Organism: Matsumyia berberina; assembly: GCA_917880715.2. Lineage (NCBI taxonomy): Eukaryota > Metazoa > Arthropoda > Insecta > Diptera > Syrphidae > Matsumyia > Matsumyia berberina. The sequence goes on from OU862870.1 coordinate 97,573,589, forward strand.
GCCAGTGTTATGCCTTTGATGTAGAGTCGAAACCAGCTTTCGCAGTTGATAGATTTATTTATTTTTAAGTGTAGGCGTTTGCATTCCTTTATTCTTACGTTGGAATAGGATTCAGTGGACGAAAAGAAGAACCTGACGTCATTTGAACTTGAAGCCTAAGGCTGCAATGTCGCCAGCAAGCGCGAGCTCGCGCTTTAAAATTAAGTGCATTGTAGTTTAATAAAAAAAATTTACAATTTTTCTGCAGTGAGTTGAATTTCTTTGCAAGCGCGAGCTTAGTCGAAAATGCATACCAACCGAAGGTGGACTGTGCGAAATTGGAGGACGAAGCACGGAAACGGCGTTGTCTGTTGGACATGTGAAAAGATACTGTAGCAATGACGGGCGAAGGGGTAAGGAGTCATTCGCTGATAGTAAAAAAAAGCGTTTTTCTTTTTCCTTAATCATTTTGTGGAAGTGGTGATATTCACATAATTGACACCACAATTCGTTTATCGGAGAGATACGACTTTTTTTCCTTGTTAAAAATAAAAACTAACGACACGTTGTACACTTTACTGGTATTAAACAAGAACTGAAGTTGTAACGAGCTCAATTCCAATCGAACAGTTCACAAGTTCAAGTTAGGGCGAGCTTAATTTACTCGCTTGCTACATAACTGCAGCCTTAGAGCAGAAGTGGGAACAATATTTAAGAGTAAGTCAGCCTTAAACTTGGGCCAGGAGAGTCAAAGAATGTGATAAAGTTAAAATTAGGTAAGAAAAATCGCTAAAGGCGCAGAAGAACATACGAATATTTTGACATTGTTGAATTGTTTTAATACGTGTTGTTTTTCGAATGAATGGAAGGGACCTGCAGTTTCTATTGTTAACTCCGAACGGGATCCATCAAGAAGTGATGCTGCAAAAATTGTTCTATTGATTTTGCTGGGACTCGAACCTACACTCGAACACACTTACCAACGGCGACCACGACTCATCGAATAGACTAATAATTTTCAAAATGTGGTTGATTGAACGCCTGGAAGACGCATTGTCCTAGTTTTAGTCAAAATTGTATTTGGTGCTTCCTTGAGGCTTTTTACCCTTTAGCATTGTGTGTCTAATATCATGCGGTAGCTACGCCATTAAAATGGTTCAATTTGTCGCGCATGCAACCGATAAGCAATCGCAATTAATGGCTACGCTATTAGTTTAGTCTTATTAATCTTGAGGATAATCACAAGTTTGCTGTGCCTACATGTGCGCCCACAAATATAATTTTTATTCTTTATAAAGGTTAAATTTAGAAACGTATGTATGTTAACCTTTTAAATTTAGAGTTTATACTCTATAAACTTCAATTGAAAAATAAAAACGAGAGGAAGTAGTTACAACACCGGCACTGCGTGGAGCCAGTGAGGTGGATTAACAAAGAGTTAGGTGGAATTCACTATTAATACAGTCCACTTGCCATGAATTTTTAACAACTTAATTCTGTTCCGAATCGTACGGTTGACTTTTGTGTGCCTGTAAAAATCATTGCGTGCATAGATGGAATATATTTTTTTTAGTTTAATTGCATTTGCCCACACCCGGGAGAGCACAGTTCTCGCTTGCCATCACCCATTGTTTATATAACCTCTGTAAAATGTTAAAATACATTTTTACCGTGCCGTGGAAAAGTCATTTCCGAGGTATAGTGCAGACTGCAGAGGCATGCTCGGTATGTGTTATTCGGTCCTCCATTGTGTTCGCGCCCAGAAAATTGGATTGGTTGTAATAAGGCTGGAAACATTCCCTCGCCAGTTGTTTGAGCCTAGTTAATTCAGTATTCACAAAAGTTAATTTAAGGCACTGTACGTATAATTTCGCTTAGGAAAATATAACTCGGTTCGCAAATAGGCGGAGGCCAGTTAATTGCATTATTTTGTCAGGTACTTTTTTTAAAAAATAGAATCCGCGATTGGTATAAACAAAACACAGATGTGCTGAAGGAATCTACCAGTAATTTTCGTTAATTTATCGCACAGGAGATGTCGCTCTTTTCGGCAATTAGGCATGACGTTTTTGGATTGACCTATTTTCGATGAGTTGCAATGCAAATTTATTTTCATCATAATCGTTTAGGAAGCATTGAAATGTCCTGACTTTTTTAAAAATTCATACCGAAGTAATTTTTTCGCTCTTCATTTATGTATATACAAAAGAGGTGGGGCTTCTCATTTTCTTTATAATTTCTTCTAAGAAGACTGTCTTAGTCTCTTCTCTTCTGCTCATTGAGTTCGCAAACAGCTCTGGTCCTTTTATGCACGATTCGCTTTATGTGCTTCCTATGCATAGGCATGGGTTCAAGCCACCGAACATTTTTCGCGGGACCGCCTCTCGTTGGGGAATGACAAACCTCCGGGAGTATAGTCTGTCATAAAAAAAAAAATTCTCAATTCGGCGCTCCGAGTCGGCAATAAATTGTAGGTCAGAACCATCCGTGCGAAAAATGTTATGGTTTCGAGAAGTTAGGCTTGGCTCATCCCGCCACCTTTTTTTTTATTATTTATTTTCTAGCTGTTTTTTGGTTACAACAAGATAATGGCAAGACAATATTCGTGCTTCGAAACGTTAGACATCCATTATACTGAAGGAGTATCTTTCGTCAATCGCAATCTTACTTATAGTGGCGCTACAAACCGGGGTGGTCCTGGGCCTGTCGATCGTAATCTGGTTGACAGTTTATTCAACCGAAAACGCCCATCCCCCTTGTGAATAACGAGATGTGGAAACCTCGTGCTAGATACGACGATGTTTCACTCCTTTGTAAAGTTAGTTATCCTGATTCTGATTTCGGAGACTATACTTTCCCACAGTACTATCAAAGCTGTACTCCTAAGATGAAGAGCTCCTTGTAGACTTTAGGCAAGGAGAATTTCAAAGACCGGGCAACGAATAGAGAGAGTAATAGGACGGGAAAATCCCCATATCCAGTCGATGAATAAATCGCTTATATTTCGAGATTGTCAAAGCTATTAATAGCTTAAAGACAATAGGTTAGATAGATGGCCATACAAGGGGAGAGTAAACCCACTCCGCCAAACTCAGATCAGTACAGAGTCATTGGCCGCGTTCAGAATGTTAGGCACTAGCTAGTCAACCGGCTCTGATTGGTCGAGGGGCTGAAAATTGACTAGAAAACAAGTTGACTTTTCATGAGGTAGTGGACTGGATTCTTAGTCAAAAAATTCTCCCTTAATTTTCAGTCAGTAGAAGGAATGTCCAAAATCTGCTGATTTGGCTGGAAGATGTTTAGCAAAAAGTTCTGCTTTAAAGTTTTTCTGCGGTAATTTAATTTGTTCTATTTTTTTCTTTTCCAAAACACACGATTGATTAGCAAATCATTAACAACAACTTCAGCCTTTTTTTTTAATATATTTTATTTATTTTGTAGCGATACAATTTATTCCCAGTGAATTTCACAAGCAAAAGCAATTCGCAAACAAATCTTGAGTGAAAACAGAAAGTGAATGTCTAAATTATTACAACTGAAATGTTAACTGCATTTGCAGTCATTTGCCGTTCAATAAGTTAGGTTTTGACTAAAATATTAGTGCCTAACATTCTGAACGCGGCCATTGTAATGCCATTTGGTGGGAAAGTATCCCTTGCTCGCGAAGTAATTTCTAAAGCACTCTCCTATTGCCACTTTGTTTCTAACTACCTTGAAGCTTTGATAAATCTTCAGATGTTCTTGATAGATATTCTGCTTAGTTCTTCAATATCCTGGCCCAATGAACTTTTGTCTGCAATGGCAGATACCTGGACAATGCAGAGAAAGTGAGTTTTGTCCTCATTAGCTACTTCGTCTCCGCAGCCTTTGCTAAGATCATGCTCAAAAAACAATAAAGCCACCAAATATAAAACCAAATTTCTATCGTCTGCGGCTCATACAATAGTACCAGGCACTACCACAGAGCTATTCAAATGTGCAAGCGGAATACTCGTGACTATTTTTTTTAGGGAATAATTCGTCAGTGATTTTGGCGCAACGTGAATTTAGGGGCAGATTTCCTGGCCGTCGTACGCCAACTGGTCAAACACTAGGACGTTTAGCCGCTCGCGTCGAAGAGACTGGAACAACACGTGACAGAAGAGGCGCCGGAAGGCGTCGTAGTGCTTGTTTCATCAAGAACATCTCATTTTTTCGAGAATGACGTGGGTAACACGGGTGACTGGTGAGCGATACAGAACAATTATCAGCGGGTTTTTATTGCCGCAAATTGATGAATTGGGACTGGAGGACATCAACCGTCAACGGTTCAACGGTTCAACCGCACACTAACCTCGCGCGACTATGGACATTTTGAAGAATGCGTTTCCGGGTCGCCCAATGTCTCATCTGGCGATTTACACTGACCGGCAAAATCGCTCTATTTGACAGCTCTTGACTTCTTTGTTTGGGGTTTATTGAACTCATGGGTCTATGAGAACAAGCCACAGACTGTGGAAGCTCTCAAAACGAATGGACTATGAACAAAATGTTTGTATTAAAGCAAATGCTGTAAAAGACTAACGAATTTCAGGTTGAAGGTCACCACCTCCTTATCGACATTAAACAGCATTGAGCTCTACAAGACCGTAACCGACATTGGGATCCCACGAAAAGCTAGATGTGACGCTAGAAAACAAACGGCGAACCGTGCATTTTGTTCTGGACCATAATCAAGAAAGCAGAGGAGACCCTTGGGTTCACTGAAAAAAAATGCTTCATCGGATACAAGGTTTTAATTGCAAATAAAAAGAAGATTTCTAGACAAAGACTCTTTTTAAGTCGAAAGACTCTTTTTAACGTCTCGCTTAGTGAAGTGATAGTACTTATGAGGAATGGATCCCAACGACGTTTTGACTTCCTTTTGATTTTTTAATCTCGGCCATCCAACTTTGAAACATTACGCGGAGGTTTCTCTGCTTCTTTACAGAATGTGTATGCACAGTGGCTTTCTAGGAACTGTGCTTGCTGGAAAGTAAAACACGCTTTTTTAAAATCACTGGTGTTAGAATTAGAAATCTTTGTCAGGCAGCCTAAACAGTTCAGAAAGAAACTTTGATTTCATCCTACAGGACGAGCGATCCTGTTAATACTTTTCTCACAACAAAGTGAGAAAAAATCAAACTAAGTCTTCGAATCATAGGAGCAGGTTCAAGACGACGCTCGTCTGTTTGAGAGTTCACGGAAGAAGATAAAACTGGAGTTTAATGACTAGTCGTTTTTCGTAATACTGAAAATCGGGAACTAAGCCTTTTTTAAATAAAACTTTCGGTTTATTGCTCGACCTTAACTCTGTCTTTTATTTTTATCTTTGCAGGAGGCTTGCCAAAATTATATTCGAGTTTTGGTCGTGACGTCCCCTGGAAGGTTGCTTGTTTGCGGTACAAACTCATTTCGACCCGAATGCACCTCCTATGCCATAAATGCAAACAACTACTCACTGGAGGCTACGAAAAGTGGACAAGCAGTCTGTCCATATGACCCAAAGCACAATTCTACATCAGTTTTCGCTGGTAAGTTAACAATTTTTTTGGTCTTTTATTCAAACATTTAGAGGTATGCTTCCTTTTGTCAACCTTCACCCATATCCTTTAAGGATAATACCCAAACGTGAAACCATCGCACACGTACGTATGATGTCAAAAGGGCGTGTCGCTATGGTGCTGACGAAACTGTAATTTATTGAACCCAATTTGGCAACCAAAAGTGGTTGCAGCTTGTGCCAAAATATATATGGACGGTTGTCGTGGCGAAAATCGGTTTGATGGATTTTTATTTTCTGCTGGTCACATACCTAATCTATGGCAAACACAATCGCTGGCAAGCTCTTGCCGAATCTGGGTCAGTGTAATGTTCCATTGTTTGCATCTGCAATCAATGTGATAATGGCGAATTGTAGATTTAGTTAATTACGCCAAACGCAATTATCCTCGAGTTTCAACTGTGTACGGGTTACCGGAGCCCATGTGGACATTCGAACATTGAACGGGCAACAAATAAATTGTTCTCGTAATGCAGTTGTTCATGTGTGTTTGCACCTAATTGCACAAAATATGTTGTTTAAGTGAAATGAAATTATAGAGGAAGTAATTTCATCTGTCGTTGTTATTAGAAATTTATTTGGGTTAGTGTTATGGAAATATGTTATCGCGAATGCTACCCTACGTAAAACAAGGCTATTTACGCGCACTTTATACAAGCAATTCAGATATTTACGAATTGTAATCGATGATATAATAGAGATACGCTGCGATATCCTTAGATTTTCGGACTAAGGCGGATCACGCTTATCCTGAAGTGGTGCAGGGAAATTACTCCACATGGGAATTTATTCCACCACTAGTGTGAAATAAATCCACATCCTTTAATCAACACCACACGGTCACTTTTTGTGAATGCAATGGAGTCTCTTGAAGCGCATATGGGTTTGTTGCTGTCAAATAACGCATATTTTGCTTATTGACAAAGCTATTAAGCCAAAAATGAGCTTCATCGCTGAAGATGATTTTTCGAGTAAATTCAGGATTTTCTTCAAATTTTCAGAGAAGTTTCGGCGCTTTAAATAATCAAGAGGCTTCAGTTCTTAAATAAATTTTATCATGTAAGGGTGTAGGGCAAGATTGTTACGCAGAATTCGTCGCATTGTGGACTGAGAGATTCCCAATTCCTGTGAACGGCTGATTTGGCTCATTTTAAACTAAAGCATTTACGGCTGCAACATTTTCGGTACTTCGACCTGTGCGTTGTCTCACTGGCACAGGAACATTCAATAGTAAATATGTTGACTTGAATTTATCCACTTTAGCATGCACAGCCTGTCTAATGGGACGATTTTTACGATTGAAAATTAGAGTATGTCCTCTCAAAGTTGCGATCATCGACTCAGAATTTCGGTTGCTCGTTCGTGAAGTTCAGCAAAAATGTAAACCTTGACTGACGTTTTGACATTAACAAATCATAAAAAAAGTCTAACGGTTTGTTTGAATTAAAATGCAAAATTGTTATGTCCCTATTGAAAAACCCTTTAGAACGGGCTACCAGAAGATAGAATCATTAAAAGGTTCAATAAAATAACTGGATGAAATTTAAGCTTGAGCTCACACTGTTGTAATGAAATGGGCCACCAGAAATAGCTGCCACAGTTTTTTTCCCAGCTCTTCAATGATATAACTTGTTCACCCCGAAATGTAGCGCCATCACAAGTAAGTCTTTAAATTATGTCATCGTCTTGACCATTGTTTATGTAAATTTCAGCAACTCATCAATCGGCCTTGTTTTTTTTTTCCTTAATTTATAAATATAATCAGGATCAATTGCGGATGATCTCCTAATTAAACGTTCCTCTAGTCACTTAAACATCGCTGCACTCTCCGCATTGTGGACGGCAATTCTTTCTACTGCAATGCTCTAAATTATTTAGCCCTATGTTTTTATTTCGCTGTAAAAGATTGACCTCTACTTTATTCACAAGACTCTCTTGATCATTCAGATGCACTTAACATTTGCCCTTTAAGTTAAATTGAATGTGAATTTATATGCCCCACTTCAGACATCACAAATACAGATCTTTCCAAAACTAACCAGAAAATTCTTACATAGGTACTTATCTTTTACTAGCTAAGGGCACTCTCTTCGACGCTGACTTTTACAAAAATATTTTAAAAGTCTCGAGCTCGGCCGGGTTCAACCCGAAACGGCTACGAGCTTCCCGGCAATGGTCTCGCAAACCATTACGGGGGTCAAAGGGGAGATGCGCTATGCTCCGACGGGGGCATAAGTGGACTTTCGGCTTTTCGACAACGGCATCGACTTAGGATAGGCACATGGAACATTTCTTCACTCACAGGAAAAGACCTTGAGCTTATTGGGGAGGCTACTAAATACCGACTAGATATAGTTGGTATCTCCTCAACAAAGTAAAGAGGTTCTAGAACTGTGGACCTTTTGGATGGGTGGCAACTCTTCATGTCAGGAGTAGCACCTTCAATGTCTGCTCAGGCGGGAGTGGGGATACTCACGAGTCCCAGGCTGGCAGGCAGAGTACTGGAGTGGATACCATTGGGAGGGAGAGTTGCGATCTTAAAGCTAAAGCTTGAAAGGTCAACTCTGGCTCTGGCGCAGGTATATGCGCCGAATCTGGAGTCGGAGTATGCAGCTTTCTTGGAGGAAGTAGATGCCGCCTTAGAACAGGTGGCAGATATGGATTCCTATGTCCTGATGGGAGACTTCAATGCTCACGTGGGTGTGGACGTAATGACATGGGGAAGTGTGATTGGGAGGAACGGTGACCCGGATCAGAACGCGAACGGAGAGAAGTTGTTGGACTTTTGCTGTGCGAATGGCATGTCCATTATGAACACCTTCTTTCCGCACAAAAACATCCATAAATACACATGGTACCGTCGGAGTCTTCAGCAGAAATCGCTGATAGACTTTTTCGTGGTACCTCTGCAGGAGATGTTTGCGGAGTGAAGCGGCTCGGTGTGGCGGCTGGTGGTGAGAAAAGAACTGCGTGGTTTCAAACACCCGGAGTTCAAGAAGCCATCAGAGAGAAGAAGAAAGCCTTCAAGGTGTGGATAAACTTGGGGGATTCAACTTCTCGAAACCGGTACGTCGAGGTGCGAAGTACTTGCAAGCTGGCTGTTAAAGCAGCTAAGGAGCAGTCTTGGAAGGAGTTCGGTGAGAAATTGGACTGTGACCACAAATCTGCAAACAAGGTGTTCTGGCAGACCATCCGCCGTCTCAGAGGAAGGAAGTTTAATATCATCGAAGGAGTCAAATCCAAAGATGGTGTACTTCTTTCCGATGAGAAGGATATCTTGCGCAGATGGGGCGAGCACTTTTCGGAGCTGCTCAATCCCGAACAGGGCACTGAGGATGGCAGACCCATGGTTCTGAGAAGGGGGAAAATAGTCCCACCGTAGAGGAGGTGACATTGGCGATTAAGGCGCTAAAAGTCGGTAAATCTGCTGGTGTGGATGAAATCCGGCCAGAAATGCTCAAGGCTTTGGGTAAAGAGGGAGTGAAATGGCTCTCTCGTGTCATTAAAGTGGACTGGGAATGCGGTGAAACACCCAGCGATTGGCAAACTGGGGTGATTGCTCCTCTTTTTAAGAAAGGGGATAAAAGGAATTGCTCCAATTATAGGGGTATATCTCTTTTAAGTCTCCCCGGAAAGGTCTTTGCAAAGGTGTTGGAAATGCGTTCCAGAGCTGTGGTCGAGTCCCGGTTGGGCGATGAGCAGTGCGGCTTTCGTCCAGGTAGAAGCACAACCGACCAGCTGTTCACTCTCAGAATGGTACTTGAGAAGGCCTGGGAGTATGCCAAACCTATCTACAGTTGTTTTGTGGATTTGGAGAAAGCATATGTGTCCCTCGAGGTAAACTCTGGAGTGTATTGCAGGAGTACGGGATTGACGGTTCTCTTCTGAGGGCCATTCAATCTCTGTACACTAACTGTAAGAGCTGTGTTCGGATGAACGGCGTTAGGTCGACACCTTTCACTGTGGGACTCACGTTGGACTTCGCCAGGGGTGTGTTCTGTCACCTCTCCTTTTCATAGTGTATATGGATTGGATGTTACAGCGCAGCCTTGGTGAGGAACGGTTCGAATTGGGAGACTTAAGAATAAGTCATCTGCTTTTTGCTGATGACTTGGTCATCCTTACGTCCACCCAGACCGAACTTCAGCGCGCACTAGATAGGTTCGTCGCCGTCTGTGTTGAAGCTGGGATGAAGGTAAACAAATCAGAGGTAATGGTAATTTCCAGAACACCTGTTCAATGCCCTTTGCATGTTAGTGGAGTCCCATTGAAACAGGTGGAGAAGTTTAAGTATCTCGGGGTCCTATTCACGAGTGATGGTAGGAGCAATACTGAGTTATCGTGTAGGATTGGTCAAGCTGGAGCAATTTTGAGACAGCTTGGTCAATCTGTTATCAGGAGGGCCGAACTTGGCATCGAAGCTAAGTTGTCGGTCTTTAATTCAGTGTTTGTTCCGATCCTCACCTATGGTCATGAGGTTTGGGTAAAGACCGAAAGAATAAGATCGCGGATACAAGCTGCCGAAATGAGATTTCTTCGTTGTATTGCTGGGGTGACTCGTCGAGATCGGGTTAGGAACACCAGAATACGCGAGGCACTCAATGTCGAACAGCTACTTCTTCGAGCGGAGAGGTCCATACTTCGATGGTTTGGGCACGTCAAACGCATGTCCCCAACTCGGTTTCCAAGACGTGCCATGGAATTCGTGCCATCGGGTAGACGTCCCCTGGGTAGGCCTAGGATCAGATGGCTGGACCAAGTCCGAAATCTCACCTCTACCCGTTTGGGGATAGCCCCTGATGAGTTAGAGTCGATGGCGAAAGATCGGCAAATGTGGAGAGTCCACTTAAGCTCCCTAAACACGCTACCCTCATAGTGGATAAGCGGGCTATTGGAAGATGATGATGATAAACTGGCTTGCGCACTAGAAAATGCATTATTACCTTAGGTTAGGTTGGGTATATGGGTTGGCGAGGGGAAATAAACCCCCAGCGCCACACTCAGGTCAGTAGAGACCTCGTGGAGTAGTACCCAAAGCATTCTCCTATATCCCCGGCCTTTCGAACCATTTTGAGGCCTTAATGAACCTCCAGATGTCCCTAATGGATACTTCCCTTAGTTCTTCGGTATCTTGGAAGAATTGCCTTCCAAAGGATCTATGTCTTAGGTGGCAGAGACCTGGGCAGTGGCAGAGGAAGTGGGTTGTATCCTCATTGACCTCCTCGTTTCCACAACCCCTACAAAGGTCGTCTTGACTTAACCTTAGCTTTTTCATATAAGTATTGTGGAGAGACTGTACACATAAAAAAAGATATTCGAGAAGGCGCTGTCCTCGGTTCAACGATTTATTAACGACTGCTTGTACAAAAACGTTTGGTCATACTCATAACATTAGACTATGTTAAATGAAAATACGGTACAAGCTAAATTACATTCGTCAGCTGATTTTACAGTATTTCATGTGTAAATAAGAGAGCACATCTTGTGTTATGTAAAGCGAGACACTTGTACAGGGTGATCCAAACTCTTTATTATTTTTTTTAGTTTTATAAAACTTACAGTATTATTACCTGTAATTACTCCTACAAGGATGGAGTTTTCCTGTCCTGCATCAGTGTATTAGTTCTGCCACCATTGTACCTTGGCCATAATTATCTATTTATCTTACAGGAGTATAAAGAACTCCATCTTTCATTCGCTTCCGCTAGAGTCTTGATCCCTGCTTCTTGTTTGAGTTTACATGGCGGGATTTTCACTGATTGATCAGCCTGCTCCAAGTCAAGCGTAGATCCTTTCCATGCCAATTCATCAGCTTTCTCATTCCCTGGTATGCCCTCATGTCCAGGGGCCAAGCATTATTTTACCTCATGCTGTGTGGCAAGAGCACTGAGCTCTTCGCGACAACACTTCACAAGCTTCGAGTCTGACTGATTTGAAGATGCTAAGTTTGTCTGAGAAAATACCTGTTCCCACACCAATGTCCATTTTGGATCCATCATTCTAGATGGCCTTGGTTCGCGGGTTTGGTATTGTTCCCCTTTTCCATTCTTCTCTGCTTGTGAATGAGCAAGAGAACGGTACTTTGAAGTCTAGGTAGGGCACCATATAGTCCGTGGTTACTACATCCCCCCTGTAATTGCTTAGAATCTGAGCATGCCCCGTCGTGCTTGATCTCCAGCCATTCGTTTGGCTGATCCTCAAGGCGCTTATGGCCGCAGATTCCGGTATAAACAAGTTCCTCCTTGACACAAATACCAGGAAACTGGCAAGCCATAGGTGGCTTGTGGCTTGTCTCCTGCCCAAACAAATCTGGCCTAACCTGGATTTAAAGAAGACGGAGATTCTTTTATGCATTAACCGAAAAAATCTAGGTTCACTGATACGGGTCCTTACCGGCAGGCAAGCACTTAGACTGGGAGTCCCTTGCAACGATATCTTTAGAAACTGTAGGGACGAGGAGCAAGAGGAAACCACGACGCACCTACTGTGTACATGTCCTGCTCTTGCGACGCTAAGAAGAAGAACCCTCGGGGAATACTTCTATGACGATCTTAACGAGCTTAAGCTGAAATCGACATCCAAAAGATAAGAAACTTCATCTCTGGGACGAAATTGTTAACACCGCTACATTGCACTTATGCTACATATTCTGGTTCTCTGGTGCTGGTAAGCTGGTTTTCTTCGCTGTGGTATAACAATGGGCCAATCTGGTGTAAGTGTGTCCCTGCCTGAGCGGGGACAGCCACCTAACCTAACCTACTGTCTCTGTGTACCGATAGCCACCAGACTTTGACTTTATTTCGCTTAAATATGTTTTGGAGAGCATTGAAGCAACCGTCGACGGCTTTTGGGCTTAGGAAGTGAGAGCCCAGTCTTTGAAGCGCGGCTTGACTATTTGTAAGTATATCAATGGTTGCACCTTTGATCCCATAATCAAGATTGTTATTGGCACAGGTTGCAATTGCGAATAGCTCGGCCTGAAAGACACTGGGATACATTCCGAGTGTATTCGAGGCTTTGCGGTTGGGTTCAAAGACACCTTCCCCAACACCAGAGTCCTTTTTGGAGCCATCCATATATCACACTAGTCCTTTGATATTCAGCGGAGGATCGCCGGTTTCTCAGTCCAAGCGATTCAGGACCCCGATTTGAAATCTTCTCCCAAATTGGAGCGATTTGGGCATGGAGTCTGACACCGTGCTGATCGTTTCTAGCTCGGAAAAATCGAAGAAAATCGCCAAGTGACTAGTTTTGACAAAAAAGGGGAGAGGAGTAAGTCCAATTAGTGCCTCTTAAGCTGCCGTAGGACAATCGCATAGCCCCGGTGATCCTAAGGCATGCTAACCTTTGAAGTCGTGTCATCTTTAAGATCGTCGTTTTCTCGTCGATTTTAGCCCAACATACTGCTGACGCATACATAGGTGACGATAGGTCTGACTATCGGTGTAAAGCCAGAATATAACTTTGGGCTGTAGACCCCAGGTTTTGCCGTACGTTCGGCGATATGTCCACATGGCATTGGTCGCTTTGCCAATTTTGTTTTTGATGTGTGAGTTCCAGTTCCGTCTTTTGTTTAACAGTTTTGTTTATTATCGAAAGCTCCCTCATATCAGCGAAGGCGCATGAGGCGATATTCTCAGAACGGTCAGCTGGCTAAATTTGCGAGCCAAATAGTGCAGGGCGGCTTCGAGAAATCGACTTTTCCAGCATACAAACTTACTAGGATACAGTGATTCTCAAGAACTCCTATGTACAGCAATAAACTAATAAATAAATAAATAAAAAATCTAACAGATGAGATTGGTTCTGCCTAAGCGATCCGAAATCAGCTCCGTCATCGGTGTCCTCACAGAACACTGTGTAACAACCCAATATGCCAAAAGATTAGGTCTCTCAAACGCCTTCGCCAAAAGCTACAGAAATGAAGAGGAGGAGGAAACTACTTATCTTCCAGGGCCTCTCCGGCTCCCCATCCATCCACGAGCTCTCTTCTTCGATTATTTAGACGACTTGCCTTGGCCAACACTTATGTCAGTAGGGTCCTCCATTTTGTAAAAAAAACTCTATTTAGTTTTAACCATTTTCCTCTAAAAGTAGCCGCGAAAAATGATACATCCCGTTGTATTCCAACAGACTGACATTCGTATAAGTGTCTTCCTAACCTAAGGGAGCGACCGATAATCTATTACGTGTAAACAAGACCCATTATCTATCTCAACTTGTTGGAATAAATATTTATGAGTACTTTTTATTTTACGCACAGACAAGATCTGATCACATTGAGAAGAAACAGCGTTGGAAACGACGGAAGCACTTGATTTTTGCTTTATTTAATTAACCACAAGGAAAAATTGCAATACATCTTGCAATTATTCATCAAGCACACTTCACCACTGTGCATCGTTTGAGTTTGTCGCGGATGCCATGCCTTCTCTCGTGTCCGGCGAACGGCCGAACACGATTAGCATCATTCTCGACTGACGTTTAGCGACGGCTTTTGCCCTGTACTAAGTGACGCGCAAGTGTAATCAAATAAACATTAACAATGTGTGATTTATTGCGAAACATTGTTCTTGTCACAGGCGGGAGATGGCCACGACGAGTGATACACACACGTAAACAGGGCCGAAATACAACGGGAATAGGTAAACAGCCATAGCCCAACACGGCAGCCATTCTTTATTGGGCGATTATGTCAAGAGGTAATAAATGAAACGGCAAGGGTGACGGCGACGAATGACATTACACGGCAGTTGTATTTCCTTTTTTATCAGCACACCATGTTCAAATTGCCATTAGATGGAGCAATTAACAATGGCATAAGTTAATGGCGTTTTATTAGACAGCAATTGGATGTGCTTGTCGAATTTGGTCGTTGTGTGGAGGGTGTTTGGTGCCCGATCGATTTAAAATGATTTGTCTTGTTATTGATTTGGGAATTTATTTATTTTTAATTAATTTGCAATGGACTTACACTCATTGGGCAGCCACTCATTTGTTGAGGGCATTTGAGCGAACTGTCATTTATTTTTTATTTTATTCCGGGATTGTGATTTGTGACTTTACTTGTAATAAATTGGCAGCTTTTATTGATTGGAATCTAATTAGAACTACGCCAACTATTGCAGTCGACTGCAAAACAGATCGACACAGTGCTCTGTGAAACAGAGTAAGTATGAAGTCGGGGAGCTTCCAATGTTCAACCTATAATATACTTGCTTGCACTACATTCCGGGTTGAAAATGGGCGTTAAAAAACAAACGTCTACAGCCGTCTCCCTCTAGTTTTGCACTCCAAGTTGGTTGAGATCCCTTTCCAATAGAGCTCGCCAACTGAGTTGCGGTCTTCCAGGGTCACTTCTTTGCACTCACTCACGAAAGAATGTCACTAAAACTATCAAAAGAGACTCTAACCTATACTTAGCACTCACCTTCAGGATCAATCATAGTAAAGCATCTCTCAGTTACACCATCACCTAAAGTAAAGCGATCCAATATGTTGGCACGGGGTATTGGAAAGGTGCAAGAGAAACCTGTTATCGAAGCCACCAAGTGGGTCATTTCCGCTTTTTTTCGGCATAACCTCATAAATAAGCGGATATTGTGACGCCCACGCTTTCCAGACTAAATTGTAGTTCAGCTCTTGAACACTGACAGCAAGTCGCAAAGTATCTGTCAAATATAACTCCAAGACTATCAGGCAATCGGACTTAAGTCCAAGTCCTTCCGTACCATTAGTCTTATTTTATTTGTTATAAAATGTAAAGAAAATGCAATTGTCAGATATGTATGTATGTATGTATGTACATACAGGGTTTTTCAATAAGAGCCCTACAAAAGTTTTTTTAAATAAAACAGAAACGGTTTTGGATATCAATGAAATTCTTTATTCCTTTGAAAGTACGTTCGATGCCATTATGTATGGAACTCGATTTCTTTTGCATGGCCACCACGGGCACGCTTGCAGAAGTCCAGACGCTGAACCCAATTTTCGACGGTTTTCAAGCATAAATCGGCCGATACTGCTGCAATTTCACGTTCGATATTCGTACGAAGTTCATCAATTGTCGCTGGCTTGTTGGCATAGACCATAGACTTGACGTAGCCCCACAGGAAATAGTCTAACGGCGTCAAATCGCACGACCGAGGCGGCCAAGCGACTGGACCATTTCGTGAGATAACACGTTCTCCAAACTTGGTTTCCAATAAATTGATTGTGACATTCGCTGTGTGGCTTGTGGCGCCGTCCTGTTGGAACCACATGTCCTCCAAGTCCATATCATCCAATTGGGGCCAAAAATATCGGTAGCGATCCCCATTCACAGTAACGTGCCGGTCTTGATCATCACGGAAGAAGTACGGCCCAATGACGCCGCCGGCCCATAAACCACACCAAACCGTAATTTTTTCGGAATGCAATGATGACTCATGGAGTACGTGTGGATTGCTGCCTGACCAATACCGCATATTTTGTTTATTGACGAAGCCATCCAGCCAGAAATTATGACGACCATAAATTGGACGTAGCGCTCTTAACGTTGAGGCCACTGACTCTGAATTTCGGTAGTAAATTTTAATAATTTCGACTCGTTGTTGGCTCGTATATCTTTCCATCATGAAATGGCAATCCTTACTGAAGAGAAATGTCAAAAAACCGTAAGAAAAATATGGCGTCGTTTGCTGTCCCTGTCGCTCTACTTTTGTAGCGCCCCTATTGAAAAACCCTTTACAAGAGGAAATGCACTTTGCGACTTCCTATTTTGTCTCGTCGCCTTTCTATTCATCATTCATATGAAATCACTAAGCATAAACTTACCAATATTAACCACTCACCTGTGCAGGTATGGCAGAGTAGTAAAAGACTGAATGGGAGAATGACCAACACGTTGAAATCTCAGCGACGATGCCCTCAAGGCCCAGTTGTCTCACATAATCTAATCTTTCGTAAATAGACAGCTTATTTCGGTCTCTCGTAGACACTAAATTATCCTGGAACCCCCGTATTGATCGTATCGTCGAAAGACCCAGATAAGCACTCTGGATCTGTAACTACACCTCTAACAGTAACTGGAGACTAAATCTACAATCAGATGAATTGCAGATGTGCGCAAATTTTGCATAAAAGTGCAAAAGTGTCCCAAGTGTAACGTTAAGACCATTTGTACACATTTGTAGACTTTTGGACATTTGCAGATGTTACTTTGAAGAAACATGTGCAAATGGCAAATTTGTCCCCAAAAGGTTCTGATACAATGTGGGCTTTTCTCCTCGGATTTCTCGAACATGTGTGATGGTTCGTCGGCAATTCGTTTTCATAGTCCTCTTCGCTTTGATCGTCCTCTTCGATTTCATCGTTCTCTTCGCTGCTGCTCTCAAACACATACGCAGATAATACTACTGCGAGGGTATCTCGACATTTACTTATGTGCAAATTTTGTGCACATCTGCAAACTGTTTGATCGTCGCTTAAGGGTGTAGTCTAATTGGTAACATTAAAAACATCGATTTTTCTTTTTTACTTTTCGAATGTATATGTATCTAAGAATATTGCATAAAATTTTTATGAAGATCCGAGCAGTATCGAAGCGTTAGTATCATGGCTAAAGGTATAGATAGGAATCCGAATAGAAGAAAGAAAAAACTCAAAATAACGTTTTTTCGGACGCCCCCCACTATTTCTCCGGAACCCGTGCGCCGATCCTTCTGAAATTGTAACCAATTACTCACAAAATGCACTATTATGCTTTGTTAAGTAAAATTAACAAAATTTGTTTAAAATTAATATCCATAGCTGATTCTGTAACCACTGTCATACCGAATCTAAAAAACTTCGGTTTTTTAGTTTTCGATAACCCGTTTTCGAGATACTGTGGGAGAGCTCACCTGCCTCCAAATTATGGCGTTACGTTCAACTACGGATTTTGTATAAAAAAAAGTGAAAAATATGGATTAAAAAAAATTTTGTTTTGTATTTTAAGACTTGATTTATCATTCCTAAATATTTTTTTTATCCATATCTTCATAGCATGCTCAGATTTTTTTTCCAAAATAGCCTATTTTTTTAGCCTACGAGCTAGACTACACCCTTAAGTCCCAAACTGGAAATGTAGACGTCACCGTTGATTCAATCGTGTGAATTCTTCCGCTGCCGTCAGAATGCAAGGAAGAGCGCCTTAGTGTGAACACCCTCCACCCCCCTCCCTAGTCAGCTGCCACCAACTGCCTTCCACAGGTGTTGATCTCTATCTTCAGTTGAGATACTTGAGGGACCCAGCGTTCACCCCGAGGAAATGAGAGTAGGAATTGGGAAACAGAGGTTGGTTTGAGAGTTGAAACAAATCTGTAGACGCCTGTGTCCTCTTAAATGGACATATTTACCCCTTAACCCTTTCAGTACTTCTTTTTTGTTATAAAAGTAAGAGATTAAATTTTTTTTATTTTTGTTGTTACTGAGGGAATAACTAACAACATCGAGCAAACAATTTTGCTTATTATTGGCTCCAAAGTGGTTGTTTGCGACGTTTCCCTATTTCAAGGAAAATGATATCAAATCTAAAAGACTCAACTTCTACGCTTATTTTATTTTTGTAATCGTACCCCTGTTATTTATCTACAAATCTAATTCATAAATCCAAATGTATTTGAGGATTATCTAAATAACAAATAAATTTTAAAAATAGCCTTCTGTCAAAAAAGTGCTTATTTCATTGCTGAACTTTCTTTCCTGAGAATGAAAAGCACACTGACGAGTGACGGCAAACGGCAACCATTTTTTTTTGTCCCAAATGTTTGCACAAATACCGCAAAAAAAAGGAAGTAAAACGAAAATAAAGAAATTAATCACAGAGAGAAAATGAGCGTTGATGTGAGAAAATGAGGAAGTGATGTTACCATCTGGTATAAAATTACTGAAAGAATAAAACAGCCTGCCGAGAAAATTTGATCGATCAAATAGTTTTTGAGTTATCTTGGACTAAATTCACGAGAAAGTGATTTTAAGAAAAACGCGTTTAAAGTTCCATGACTCGAACATTTTGTGATTAAACGACTTAAGATCAGTAGCGTTCGCAGGCTATAACGTTGGAAGGACTACGAATTTCGCTCTAATATTGTAGGACGATATTCTACACTTGTGTTTTAAAAGAAAGTATATGTTTGAAGGTTAAAAGGGGATCTCCCCCTAATGGTGGACCATTCTTAATACATACGTTAAAGAATAACGGCAAATGGCTGCCCTTTGCATTTAAGTAGAATGGGAGTATTGCAAGTCACGCTATTTTGAGAATCACATTTTTATAACAGGTCGTTCATACTTTGAATAAACGTGTTTCGTTTCTTAAATGGTCACCCTGCTTATATTACTACGAGCGCGCCATCATTCACGTTATTTCTTACTAACTTGTTCTGTTTTGCGCTAGCTACCGTCGCGAACGCAAAATGGGTCATTTACCTGTCGCCATTTTATTACCTCATTAAATAATATGTTTGTACTATCTAATCCCTATACACAAAGCGTTGGGGATTATTAAGCTCTCCAAACTGTTAAGCGCAGTTAAGTTTATCCAAGCGATCTTAAATCGATAAATCACTCCTTGGTAAATTTTAATTCCTCTTCCTTCTCGTCGTTATTCCCTTTTGCTCCTCTAAAGTTTTCTCCTATTATTCTGCTACGTAACTTTTTCAAAACCAGCCCCTTTCTTGCACAGCGAACACTATAATCACCACCACCACTACTACGAAACCGAGAATGAATAAGTGTATCGTCTTCCGTTTGAAAATAATTGTCAAAAACGAAAAAAAAAAAGAAATAGTCCTTATTTATGCGCTAAAAAAGGGGAAGAAAAGACTGCAAAACGTAGCACACCATTGAAGAAATTGAAATGGAATGGAGAGACAAAATTGTGAATACGCCACAGTGTACTAAAACTGACGCACGTTCAATTATCTTAGAGGAGACGGTAGCACACGCCGACGGAAGAAGAAGTGAGCGTTTTCGTTCGTTTTTAAAAACTTCACATGTATCCAACTGTGCAAATTGGAACACTCACTCCACCTGGAGGAATGGACAAAAAAAATGCTTTCATCGTCTTTATGAAGGAACGTGTAGTTGTATGAAAAACCTTTTGTCCTGGTTATATGTTTTGTCCATTTTTAGGCAAAAACATCTATACGTCTTTCAATCAAACTCTCGAGCATTCCAATACGGTTAGAAGCTTGACGTTTGGTGAGTGAAAAGGTCTTTCGTCACAAATAAAAGGAAAACCTCTTTAAAATAAGCTTTCATAGCACCGAACGGAAAAATAAAATTTGAAAACAATAACAGAGGCACTCGTCTTTTGTAAAGTCTCTCGAGTTAGCTGCGCCAAGCCCCCTGACATCCGTGTTCACGCGGTATTTTAAACAGAGATTTGGTCTCCCTTAGGGTCCTGAGCCCATTTGCTGGAAGATGGTATGCTTGGAGCGTTGTCATTCGGTCGATGTAGCTTTTTGGATTACATCCTTATCCAGTTGAGGGGTATATCTTTTTCGCCTTCTTCGCATACAAAAATGAAAATCAGACGAGGTATTAGATGGATTTCGAAGAAAAACTGCCTATTGCAGAGGTCATCATGACCTCTCCTGTCCTTTACTCTTTTTAACCCTTTCATGCCCGAATTTTTAGGGGCCTTAGAAACATTTTTTTTGATAAAATAATTTTTATTTGGAAATCGGAGAATCTATGTGACCTTCATGGCAAGGACAAGCAAAAGTAAAAAAAAATACAGTAAAAAAAATGACAGGTTTTTGCCTTACTTTTTGTTATTTTTGTTTAGATTTAACTTTTATCAATTTAGTTCATGACTAATAGTTTAAGTTTAGCAACAAGTTTAAGAATTTTTTTTTATAAAACCAAGCAGAGGTTCTCACAATTAGTTTTAGCACATCCAACTAGAACGCTCCGCGTCGTAAGAAACCACACGAATGAAAGGGAAAACGTCACATTTTAGGGCTGTTAAGGCCAATACGCATCAACAAGACTTGAAAGAGCAAATTGAGATCACCATAATAATCAGAAAGTACTCACAAAAAATATTAAAAATATATTAAACGAATGTTGCCTATAGGCAACATTGGACATGAAAGGGTTAAGAACCTCCACGGGGATTTTTGAAATGTGTCTTTAAAAAACTGTGATTTTATTATTAGGTATTTATTGTAGGTCCCTTCCATTCGTGCGAGAGGGTGGGCCTTGACTCATGCCGAGCTGTCTCAACTGGACAGGAATTTTACCGAGTACTCCTGACTCTACTCTAGACGCTCTGCTTAATGCTGTACTAGCATCTGCGTCTGTAGCAATAGCCAGGCTGTGCTTAAGGCCTTGCTCAACCCTTTAACCAGGTCCAAAATAGTGTGAGAATGCAAGAACTCTCTGAATTCGGTTGCAAGACTGAACTCCTTGACTCTTGTCTGGGTCCCAGGTCACACTGGGATCTCTGGAAATGAGATCTCCGACGAGTTTGCTGAGCAAGGCTCAGAGGATGTGTTCTCAGGATTTGAACCTGCATTGGATCTTCCCGCGTCCTCGGTCAGGTCCTCCATTGGCGATTGGGTTTTTTTTACAAACAAAATTGTGTATGGCACCGCTCTTCAGGATGCAGGCAGACTAAACAAATGCCTTCGAACGTCTGTAAGAAATTAGCGGTATTCTTGCTGCAACTCGGCAGAAGAGACTGTAAAAAACTTATTGGTAACGGGACACTCCGCTTTTGCCAAGCATATTAGTGTGTTGGGCTTAAGTGACACCATTGTCTGCGAAGCCTGTGGAGAGGGCGACGATACTACGGATCATTTCCTTTACGATTGTCCTGCCTTTGCTCGGGTCAGGTGGCAGATTTTCGGGCCTGATTTGGTGAGTGCTAATACTGTAAGTTCGTCATCATTGAAGGGTCTTCGCGGCTTTCTCTGAAAGCCGAATAAATTCTAGTAAAATGGGTAAAAACTGGGTCCTGCTTTCTGGCAGTAACCTTACAATGGACCAGTTGCGTCTCAGTATTCCACTATAGCGTTTCCAAAGGGCTGGGTTTTACGTTCTTCAATAGCAACAATGTGTGATCATATATGTACATACATACATACATACATATGTCCGTATCTTTCTCTCCGAACAAGAAAACATGTAAAATTTTATGTGCAAATAATTGTGCATTACACTATTGTCGTTCGAAAAGATGTTAACCTTAAAGTTAAAGAGATAACAAAAAGCTTTGGGCATCAGGGTCGCCATTGGGGGTGCCGTGACATAAGGCCATATTGCAAAATATGGCCTTATGACACTTTCACAAAGCGACATAAGGCCATACCTAAAAATATGGCCTATTGTCACTTTGCGAAAGCGTCATAAGACCATATAATTTTGAGACATTAGACCATATAGGTTTTGCAACGACAAAAACTTCAGTTTTGGTACAGCATTTGTATATTTAACCGTGGAATATGTATGTATGGGGGGGTATGCTGCCCCCCTGCAACCCCCCTGCTTGGGATCACTGTAGGCTTTGGGGTAGGTGCGAGGTTGGGTATATGCAAAGTTTCTTGCGTATGTTTCGGATATAAACCACGGTTTATTATCAAAATGCTGTACCAAAACTAAAGTTTGGGGTAAATCCCTTCCATTCGTACGAAAAATATAACGCACACACGAAAAACGCATTCACTTTCGATCGACATTATTACCAAAAAATTCCTTTGAAAGTGACCTAAAGCCATAATGGCCCTATGACGCTTTCGCAAACCGACATAAGGCCATACCTACAAATATGGCCTTATGTCGCTTTGTGAAAGTGTCATAAGGCCATATTTCAAAATATTTCAAAATATGGCCTTATGTCACGGCACCGCCATTGGGGACACTTTTGTGGCCTTTTGACACATTTCCGTTGATGGGACTCCGGAACTCCTCTTTAAAAAAAAACAACAAATTTGACTCTTTTTTAACCCGGCGAGAATGTGGTGACAAAATGTTACACAGACTGTGTGGCTGGTATGAGATACCCACATACAAAATTGCCTGTAAATATTGTTACAATAAATATTAACATTAAAAAATGGTATTTTATTGTAGTAGGGTATGAAATAATTAATTGCAAATGAAACACATGTAGTATTTCAAAAATTTCCATATTAATACTTGAAAAAACGGAATTCACTAAACTTTTACAACCCAATTTGGCACTTTCGAAAATGTCACTAAAATACACATGTTTTTATTCTTATTCAGTCAAATCAGCAAAACCTTCCAGCATGGATCTAAGTCGCCTTTCTCTAGTTTCGAAATCCATTTTTAATCAAAAACTAAAAAAGAAAGTAAAACATAACCAAAAACAACCATTGGAAATTTTGGCACGAAATGAATACGCCAGCTATGTAGCTGGGTATAACATACCCGACAGATGTTTGCACACGGATATCTCGACCGACGGCTACCGCGACAGTACGATCACACCTCTATCCCCTCCCCCATACCTTTAACTCCAGCTACTCGAAACAACAAAGTGTTAGTGCGATCAGTACAAAAAATACAGGCATGTAAATAAGAGGGTGGGTATGTCATACCCGGCCACACACTCGCCGGGTTAAAATACATGACTCTTTTTTTTTACAAATTAATAATTGCATTTGATTCATTTTACTATTAAAATGTAGCGCAATATAATTATCACTTTTTAAACGTACCCATTTTACTCAGGCGATGATCAAACGAACAAACCCCTCTTTCCGACTCTGAATTTATCCGAAGTACCTGTCCTGAACACGATTTGCATGCATGCGTTAGTATCTGTACATGGGTGATTGCTAAAAACCTATTCACAATACCCAATTTTCATATTGCTGTTCACAACCTCGATCGTAAAAAGTGTTCTTTGATTTCCATTGAAAATGGTGTCTTTTTTTTGACAATATGTATTTATTTTTTCCACCAACAATAGGAATAAATTACTTTTATTGTACGAAATCTCAATATATAAAAAGAAAAGTCCTGACTCCCTCACTGACTCATCAACGCCCAGCCGGAACCCTTGGACCAAGAAAGCTGAAATTTTGCACAGAGGTTCCTTTTATGATGTACACAAGGAATAAAGACATTTCGAAATTCAGCTTTTACAGGGTGTTACAGGGTGTTGAAGTTTGTATGAAAAAAAAAAATTTGAATTGGATTTTGGAGTTGAAATTTGGTGAGCATATTCTAGAACAGAAATAAATAAACACGTGTTTTTCCGTTTTCCAAAATTATAACTGTGGGCCAAGAAAGAGGCCAAGAGTTTGGCCATTTATAGTAATGCGCAATTGCAGTCAGCGGCATTGCCGTTGCCATTGCTTCCTCAGGTACTGCAGTTACCTTGGTTAAAGAAGACATGACGAGACACTCTGCCTTCTCAACCTAAGTCATTCTGAGTCTAAACTTTGTAACATCTCTAAGGAGAGTGACTTGGCTCAGGTGCTTCGAGAAGCCAAAGTTATAGTTTGGGATGAGTGTATTATGGCTCATAGAAAGGTATTGAGTATCGAAAAAGAATGCTCCGACAGTGCTTTTGGGTGGTGGCTTCAGACAGACCAAGCCTGTTGTGCCACGGGGAGTACAGCAAATGAATTGAAGGCCTGTCTCAAGTCATCAATCTGATAGCCTAATGTCGAAGTCCTCTCCTTGAAAGTTTACATCTTCGCCGAGACTTAAAGGAAGTATTTCTTGATATTGGTGATGGAAAGAGGAGGAAAGGAAAATGTAACGAGTAACCCATGCGATGTCATGGTTTTTCTGAAAGAGTATATGTAATGTACCTAATTATTCATCATGCTGGAGGGGATTGCGTTTCACGAGTGAGGGAAAGAGCTATTTTCACTCAAATACACGACTCTGCTGAAGAAGTGGATGGCGTGTATCTGAGGAATGCCTTTTTGTCCCTTAGCTGACTCAGAGTTAATTGACCTGATAGCTTGATCATCCTCGAGCTAGAAAGAAAAACCAGGAACGTTGTTTACAGGGAGGTCTTGCAAAGTTAATGTTAGGAATTGAAAGTCTATAATTACTCATCAATGTCTTGAAACCCGGAAAAGGACATAGGATATAATGTGACGTCTTTCCACGCGAACGTAGTCGCGGGTATCAGCTAGTTTAAAATAAAAAAGAGATAACACCATACCGGGGAAGTATGTATTACGCACCATTCAGCTGAAAGCAGAATGTGTAAAACAACGATCCCTATCCCACACTTCACCATTCATGTTGTTCAATATCACGAATTTCGATTCGGACTGATGACCAACCACCGTCCTGGCCCTCTGCTCCAAGATTTTCATTAATCGAGGTGTCATCGCATCTGTTGCTATTTAAAAAGATCAAAGAACTCTGAACATTGCTGGAAAATGTGTGTGGAATTTGAAAGAGAAAGAGTCAAGTATGCATGCAAACTGTCGCTGAAAAACCTCTAATTCACCTCTTTTAATTTGGTTTGCTGTCCAAAAGACTTACCGGAATTTTAACGGGCTTATTGTGGATCCTGTGAAATCACCTAAACAGTGATAGGGGCCTCACGACCTTCCTTATATCAACAAGCCTCTCCAGTTAGCCCGGTCCCTAGCTAACTAACTCTAGTTGCGCACTCTAAGTTGGTTGAGGTCCCCCTCCACTTGTGCGCACCACCTTAGGCGAAGTCTTCCTCGACTGCCTTGTCTCTCCGGGTTAGACTTAAAGGCCAAGGCCACGCAATGAGCGGCAGAACGGCAAAGTTAATACGCATGAAATCGTATGGTTGTGGCCCCGCAGTCGTTGAGCGGCAAACATAATTTCTGAGCAAATTTTCTGCCGCTTCTCGGCTTGCCGCTCATTGCGTGGCAGCGGCCGAAGGCTCTGCGAGTCGGAGCATTTGCGCCCATTCGCTCTACATGCTCCGAACTAGGGAGATGTCGCTGTGCAACTCGTAAAGTTCATCGTTGAATCTTCTCCTCCAGAGCCCGTCAACGCAAACGGGACCGAGTATCTTACGAAGAATTTTTCACTCGAAGCAACCAAGGATATCTTCATCCGCTTTCGATAGAGTCCATGCTTCAACGCCATAAAGCAGGCCTGGGATGATCAAGGTCTCATTAGAGTCTCCTTAGTATTTTGGGATAGGGCCTTACTACTTAATTGCCTTCTTAGCCCGAAGAAGCAGCGATTGGCAAGAATTATTCTTCGCTTGATTTCTGCACTGGTATTATTGTTGGATATGATAGGGGAGCCGAGGTATACGAAGTCCCTTACTACCTCGAAGTCCACTCTGACGTTCTGTTTTGTTTTGCCTTCATTGACCGCTAAGCCCATCTTCGCCGCTTTTGTCTCAATACTCGCAACCGCGCCAGTGGCATCACGCTGGGTTCTTCCGATTGTGTCAATATCATCGGCGTATGCGAGTAATTGGACGGACTTTTGAAAGATTGTTCCTCTGGTGTTGGCGCGTGAGTTTTGCACAACTCATTCAAGTATGATGTTAAAGAAGTCGCATGAGAGCGCGACACCTTGCCTAAATCCTTTTTGACTCGGTGAGATCTTAACCGGCCATGATGGAGCATCGTCATCCTGCACAGACGGACGAGTTTGGCAGAGATGCCAAAACTAGACGTGGCTCTGTATAGCTCGTCTCTATAAATGCTGTCATGGGGGATCTTAAAATCGATAAAAAGGTCGTGGGTATCAATTTGGACTTTTTGGTTTTCTCCAGTAGTCCTTTCAAACTCTCAGCACCGACTGTGACTTTACTACATACAGGTTTCTTTGTTCATATAGGTTTCTGTGTATTAGCCCTAATTATTGTTTCAACATCTGTTTTGCTTTATAAGGTATTCACTTCTTAAGTTTTAACGAAATCTAGATGCATATCTTTCGTGCTATTCTGACCTTTTCGGGTCAATGTCGTCCCCCATTACATATATCATTTCCTGCCCGTGTGACGTCAACACATTTGATGCGGGTGCGATCGCTTGCCTCCTTTAAAGCCTGGTTAGGTTCCCACAGTAATGAATATAATAAAAACATTCTGTTCTCATACCCTATAAACTCAATGTCATCGAAAACATGGAAGGACCTTCAGATAATAAGATTCTCATAATTTCATAAGTACCAATGTTCATTTGAAGGGTTCAGATGCTCACACCTACTGGATGACAGTATCCTTGTTATTCAATGAAAAAGGTACAATATAAGCCCTCCCAAGGTCATATTAAATTCATCTTGTACAATTTTAATTTTAAGTAATTTGTCCCATTCGCAGCGTCTGTTAAGTTTTTGGGACTCCATTTTATTAAACGGAAATCACTTCGACATCAATGGCAGTTGTTCTAATTGTGTACATTAAAATCCATGTAATGACTAAAAACTCGTGTAGCACCCCCAGATGGAAGGAGAATTACTTAGTTATGAATGTAAATGGAGGAATCAGATGTTCGCTTTGCGTTAATTTCAAGAGGATGTGCATGTTATGGCCGATTTAACGAAGTAATTTTCCAAAGATTATATAACCATTATTTTATGTCGGAGGGTGCATAATTGATGAGCTCGTCTGTGTGCTTCATATTATTTTTTCAAAACAGATTTACATAAAATTAATTGGGGCTAAGTGTTATACATTTAATCTATTGATTCATCACATATTTATGTATATGCCGTTCGTCAAAGAGATGAATGAAATTGACATTAAATTGTGTTTTTTTAAAGGGGATGGACATTGTTGCATATTTTGTATGGATACTTGTTGTTTGGGAGACCCAACCATTTAGTATTATTATCACTCGTTTTGTTTTTTGTGAAAATTATTTTCATTTCAAATAAAACATGCACGCAGAACAAATTTACAATATAAATTTAATTATGCTTACTGACGATAAAATAATTTAACTCAAAGCCAACAGATGGCCTAAAATATCGAAAATTAATTCAAAATGTTTTTAGTTATACAGGGTTTTGCAATAAGAGCGCTACAAAAGTTTTTTTTAAATAAAACAAAAACGGTTTTGGATATCAATGAAATTCTTTATTCCTGTGAAAGTACGTTCGATGCCATTATGTTTGGAACTCGATTTCTTTTGCATGGCTACCACGGGCACGCTTGCAGAAGTCCAGACGCTGAACCAAATTTTCGACGGTTTTCAAGCATAAATCGGCCGATACTGCTGCAATTTCACGTTCGATATTCGTACGAAGTTCATCAATCGTCGCTGGCTTGTTGGCATAGACCATAGACTTGACGTAGCCCCACAGGAAATAGTCTAACGACGTCAAATCGCACGACCGAGGCGGCCAAGCGACTGGACCATTTCGTGAGATAACACGTTCTCCAAACTTGGTTTCCAATAAATTGATTGTGACATTCGCTGTGTTGCTTGTGGCGCCGTCCTGTTGGAACCACATGTCCTCCAAGTCCATATCATCCAATTGGGGCCAAAAATATTCGGTTATCATTGAACGGTAGCGATCCCCATTCACAGTAACGTGCCAGTCTTGATCATCACGGAAGAAGTAAGGCCCAATGACGCCGCCGGCCCATAAACCACACCAAACCGTAATTTTTTCGGGATGCAATGATGACTCATGGAGTACGTGTGGATTGCTGCCTGTTTATTGACGAAGCCATCCAGCCAGAAATGAGCCTCATCGCTGAAGATGATTTTTCGATGAAAATCCGAATCATTTTCAAGTTGTTGCTCAGCCCAATTCACGAACATACGACGCTTCAGTTCTTGCGTCAATTTAATCTTGTAAGGATGTAGGCCAAGATCTTTTGCAAAATTCGCCACAACGACGTCACAGAGATGCCCAACGCTTGAGAACGACGTGTGAGAGACACATTTGGTCTTTCTGCAACTGAAGCCTCAGCGGCAGCAATATTCTCGACACTACGGGCACTTTTTTGTCTCACTGGCACGGGAACATTTTGTACTGTGCCTGTGGATTCAAATTTTTCCACTAGACGCTCAATTGTTGATCTGCTAGGACGATTATGACGACCATAAATTGGACGTAGCGCTCTTAACGTTGAGGCCACTGACTCCGAATTTCGGTAGTAAATTTTAATAATTTCGACTCGTTGTTGGCTCGTATATCTTTCCATCATGAAATGGAAGAGAAATGTTAAAAAACCGCAAGAAAAATATGGCGTCGTTTGCTGTCCCTGTCGCTCTACTTTTGTAGCGTCCCTATTGCAAGACCCTTTACCTATCTGTATTCCGTATTAGGGGCCCTGAATGCGCACTGCTGTTGAGGGCTATTGTGGTGGTGGTTATACCTATGCAATGTATTCACTTTATAAGGATACAAGTGGGGACTGCATAACGCAGGGGTGCACTAAATATATAAAAGGACTCTTTTTCATGTACATATGGCGCTCTTGATAAACAAAAGACTACAAACAAGACTGGGGAAATAAGTGGCCCAATGACAGTGCCGCTACTACGGATCCTCTGTGTACAACTGTGCATTAGACATGTCTCTTCACCTTCTGCCGCTTCATTTAATTCTAAAATGCGGGAAATCAATGCGCTCAGGCTCACTATGTTATGCTTTTTCAAGGACATCAAAGCTCGCGGAACTATGGATAAAGTGATCTCTAAGGTCGCCGTGGCTCAGTGGTTGGTGCATTGGACAGGAACACCGAACATTTTTCGCGGCCCACATCTCGTCGGGGAATGACAAGCTTCCGGGAGTATAATCTGTCATGAAAGAGCTTCTCAATTCGCCGTTCGGAGTCGGCAATGAATTGTAGGTCCCTTCCATTCGTGCAATCAATACAACACGTACATACAAGGCACTCTCCCTTGCATCTGGACGGCAGCGGAAAAACTCCCACGATGGAATCAACGGTGGTGTCTACAGTTCCAGTTAGGTCGAACTACTTAGTGAACACCTCATTCGGGCTACTTCGACGTTCGGATTAAAGGCCAATGATGACCGGATTATCCGGCCCCTTAAGCCCAAGGGGTCCAACAAAGGGACTGGCCCTCCAGGTTGGGGGTTGTACGTGGGGATAGCTCCACTATGGAAAAAAACAAAATGTTACGAAGTAACAACGAGCCTCGGATACGGACGGATTTACTGATGACAACCCATGCAAACGATACAAGGACAACGACCTTCGGATCTGCACGTGGAATGTTAGGTCCCTTAACAGGTCACGTGTAGTCGAACAACTAGCGGAGGCCCTAGACTGCTGCAAAGCAGACATCACCGCCATCCAAGAAGTGCGGTGGGATGGGCCGGGCAAAAAGAGGATGAAAAACTGCGACATCTAATACGGCGATTGCTACCGACAACAAAAGCAGCGCCTATTTGGGTATGGATTCGTAATTGGAGGCGGACTTAGGCAAGAAGTCTTAAGCTTCAGATATGTGAGCGAACGCCAGACTACAATCCGCATCAAGGCTAAATTCGCCAACATAAGCCTAATATGCGCGCATGCCCCAACTCAAGAGATACACTTCATTCTCCTATAAATCCACATTTCAAAGGCTTCTAATTTTTTGATAATTTTTTTATGTAGCGTCCATTTTTCCACACCATACAGTTAGACCAACCAGACATAACATTTTACAAGCCTGAGGCCGAATTACCGCAATCGATCACGAGTAACTCTTTATCGAAATGTGAGGATTTGGCATTACCGTTCTCGTGATCCAGCACTCAGTATCGAAATTGGAGATGATAGCACGCGTTATAGTGCATAACTGTGCTGTCGAGTTGTCGAGCGAAACAACAAAGATGCGAGTATTTTTGTTTCAAATTTTTTTTAAAGGAATTTACTAATACAGTGTCTGTTCTTTTTTTATTAATTAAGGTGCAATCTCAACAAATTTAATTTGTTGCAAAAAATATTCTGGCATATTCTTTATGAAAAAACACCCCGATTTACCAAAGAATATTTTGCCGAACTGCAGACAGGGAAAAGCAACTTCGCTACGACTATGGCAGCAGCTGACGAGAATGCTAAATGCAGAAGGGCCACCAGTTAATCCATTCCATTAGATTCATTCTTTACTTAAATTTCACGGCAAATAATATTTTTCTGTCTTTTATATCAACCGGAGAAATTACAACTTTGTGAGTTGTAGTAGAATTTCTCTAGTACAATTTGATTTTCATTCGACACGTAGGGTTTCGAGTGCCATCATCCCAATGAGGTTAATCGATCATTCGGTCACGAGTCCTACTCACTCACTCGTTATCGATTGCGGTAATTCGGCGCCTGGTTTTTAGGTTTAAATGGATTTCTCTACTGCATAAAACCTTATTCATTTTGCAAAAAGTCACCCTCGCTTGTTCACTTTGGATTTCTTTTATGGGGATTGCATTGGTGATGATAGTTGTTCCTAGATATTTGATGCTGTTTACTCTTTCCACTACTGTGTCTATTTTGAGCTCTACATTCTGTGGTTGTTGGTTATTTGTCAATACAATGAACTTGGTTTTGGCAGCGATAATCTTCAGACCATATTTATTGCTAACTCGGTTTAGCCTATACATCATGTGACTAAGTTCGCGTAAGCTATTTGCAATAATAACTGCATCATTAGCGTACCTTATATGGCTTTTCTTTACCCCGTTTATCTTGATTCCGCCGTCGTTCGCCGCTATTTGCGGAAAACCTCTTTGTTCATCTTTATACCGTTTTCCCAATTGAACGAAAACTGAGTTTTCGGCAAAAATTTTAAGAAAACTCTCTAAACTATTCCCACCGAACATAAACTTGTTTTCGCTTGACGTTTTCATCATATTGCCACTACATTTGAATTTTTTTGTAAGCTAGAAACTTTGGCTTTGATAACCTTTGGTAAATTTCTCATATCATGTATAAAAAAAATTAATTCAGATATTTTCTGCGTCAAATATCCAAATATAAAAATATAAAAGTAAATTTCAACACATCAAAGGAGATTAAACAGCTGTTTTTGACAGCTTTCTCTCAGTTGCTCTGCTCAAATTCTCTCTGTTGCTCTGCTGAATGTGCTGAATGTATCAAAATGTGTGTTTAGTTTGATGACCTTTGCACTGCCTTACCATTGCGAGACGGTTTCGTGAAGTTTTCGGCGGAAACTGCCGAAAACTCGGTTTTATGAAGAGTGAAAAATGTATGGGAAAACTTCGGTTTGGATGTAGTTTTCGTGAGTTTTGGCGAAAACTCAGTTTTCGTTTTGGTGGGAAAAGGCTATTAGGCTGCTTTGAACGATCATGTTGAGGGTAAAAAGTGCTTCACGTGTGCCGAAACCGTTTCTAAAACCAAACTAAAAAAGACGTATGTCTTCATAATTTCGCCTAGCAAAATCCAGTAGCATTCATGGTTTTGATGACTCCGAATACTCGTAGATTTCCGCCCCAATGCCTCAGTTTATCAAGATAGCAATTGCCTTTTTCGTTTTGGAAAAATAGAAGGCCTTGCTTCTTATTGGTCTAATTTGCTGGGTTGTTTGTACAATAAAACTCCATCAGATACCTGTAAAAGTGTAAAACTGCCTACTTGGTTCGAGTTAATAAAAAAAAAGTCTTTCCTTTATCCTTTCATCTTCTGCAGCACTTTCTTAAATACAATATTGACTCAATTCTCTGT
Organism: Matsumyia berberina; assembly: GCA_917880715.2. Lineage (NCBI taxonomy): Eukaryota > Metazoa > Arthropoda > Insecta > Diptera > Syrphidae > Matsumyia > Matsumyia berberina. Next base: position 97,605,754 of record OU862870.1, read on the forward strand.
TTATTACTTATTTCAAATCCTTTTTTATTTTTTCCAGATAATGAACTGTACACAGGGACTGTTGCCGACTTCAGTGGCAGTGATCCTATTATCTACAGAGAAACACTGCAGACAGAACAGTACGATAGCTTAAGTTTGAATGGTAAGTGGTTGGCTATTCCGTCTTCTGACTTATGTATATTCATCGATATGACTAGTCAATCAAAGAAGATAAACCCGTATTTTATTTTATTTTCTTTTAGCTCCGAACTTTGTTAGTTCGTTTACACAAGGAGACTTTGTGTATTTCTTCTTCCGGGAAACAGCTGTGGAGTACATTAACTGTGGAAAGGTAAATATGGTTCTTTGATTAGCAAATACACATTGTCTGTTCCTTGAATGAGGATAATGATTTTTGCTTTGAGGCTATTCCAAGTTAACAACATTGTATATTTTATTTCAGGCTGTTTACTCACGTGTAGCAAGAGTGTGCAAATGGGACAAGGGCGGACCCCATCGTTTTCGCAATCGATGGACATCTTTTCTCAAGTCCCGACTGAATTGTTCAATTCCTGGAGATTTTCCTTTCTATTTTAATGAAATTCGTAAGTATATCTACCCATGTGCACATGCAAAAGTAATATCCTGAAAAGTTTTTGCATATAACTTTGTTTGCATTGGGTTGTGTGATGACGTCTGTAGATAATATATTTTCTAGAATGCAAATGATGTTAGCGATCGGACCAGGACTCAGACTTAAGTGTGTTTTTGGATCTGTCGTCAACTTTACACCAAAACTAACGTCTTCTTTATTACTATGTCCATTTGAGTCCGAGGTTGACATTGATGTTCAATATCAATGGTTGCTTCTTCTGGAGACTTTCATCTTCATATTACTTATCCTTGCAAATGAAAGAGCATTGGAGAGGTGCAGTTTCGACCAATGGCTTATCCTATACCACCTAGCCTGAGTATGCTTGGCGGCATTCTTTGTCGAACCAGGAAGGCGACATCTCCTATTGTCTTTTTTCAGTACGGCATCGGACTTCTTGAGAGATTAGGGGACACTCTATCGAAAAAAGCTGGTGATCTCTTGCGCTTCTTTGCGTTCGATGTTAAACCTGCTCGCAGTTGTTCTTACATTCGATTTCATCAAGTGGATTCTTCAGCCTTACGTGGGAGCAGTGCAAACTGCAAACCCTGACGGCAACTTTATCAATGATCTTATCAACAATTATATCTAATTCTTCTTAATTTTTAGGAGCCTTCTGATCCATTTTATATCTAAAGCAAGCTACAAAGCTTTAGATACGCATTGTCCTCTAAGGGACCTACAGTTTATTGCTGACTCCGAACAGCGAACAGCTTTTCCATGACAAATTATGCTCTAAAAAGCTTGTAGTTGCTGGCAGAGAGCTGGGGGCGCGAAAAATGGTTTTTGGACATTGCTGGGGCTTGAACCTACGTCGCTCGTACAGCTTTGAATTCAAATTGAAAATCCTTACACATCTCGAGGTAATTAGTACAAATTCGTTTTTAATGTGGAAATTCTAGTCCGCATTGTTGGATATATCTTAAATCAGAATAAACGGACGACATACGAAATCCACCTATGTACCTCTGACAGCTCTTACGGAAAAGTTCTTTTTTTTAAACAGGGTCCTAGTTAAGAGTTGATACTAATGGTAATTTCCCAATGCACTCTGCATATTAGTGGAGTCCCATCGAAACAGGTTAAGAAGTTTCAGTATCTCGGGCTCTTATTCACGAGTGATGGAAGGAGCAAAACTGAGTTATCCTGTAGGTTTGGTCAGGCTGGAGCAATTTTGAGACAGCTTGGTCAATCTGTTATCCGGAGGGCCAAACTTGGCATCGAAGCTAAGTTGTCGGTCTTTAATTCAGTGTTTGTTCCGCCCCTCACCTATGGTCATGAGGTTTGGGTAAAGACAGAAAGAATAAGATCACGGATACAAGCTGCGGAAATGAAATTTTTTCGTTGTTTTGCTGGGGTGACTCTCCGAGATCGAGTTAGAAACACTAAACCACGCGAGGCACTCAATGTCGAGCAGCTACTTTTTCGAACGGAGAGGTCTATACTTCGATGGTTTGGGCACGTCAAACGCATGTCCCCAACTCGGTTTCCAAGGCGTGCCATGGAATTCGTGCCATCGGATAGACGTCCCCTGGGTAGGCCTAGGATGAGATGGCTGGACCAAGTCCGAAATCTCACCTCTACCCGTTTGGGGATAGGCCCTGATGAGTTAGAGTCGATGGCGAAAGATAGGGAAATGTGGAGCTACCTAAACCCGCGAGCCTCATAGTGCATAAGCGGGCCTTTCGGAAAATGATGATGATTATGATTTCTCATATATTGCAGCATATTTTCGACCTTACTAACGACATTGCGGAACATATGGAAAAATTGCAGAGGACTGTTGTCGCAAGTGAGTCGAAACTGCTATTGGTATTGTACTATTGAGTTGTAAAACACATCTTTAAAAACGCGGCCTTACAAGTCAGCACCCACTACACTTACTTACTTAAGTTGGCGCTATAGTTCGGGGTCTACCTGGGCCTCAACCAACAAGTGTCTCCAGGCAGCTCGATCTTTAGCCCGCTGCCTCCAGTTTCGCACGCTAAGTTAGTTAAGATCCCCTTCCACTTGCGTGCGCCACCTGAGTCGCGGTCTTCCTCTACTGCGCCGACCCTCGGGTGTGGATTCAAAGATTTTCGGGACCGGAGCATTGGTGTCCATCCGCTATAAATGACCCAGCCACCTCAGTCGTTAAACCTTCGCTCTTCTGGCTAAGTCGATGTCCGTGTACAGCCCGTAGACATCGTCATTCTATCTCCTCCTTCACTTACCGTCTATGTAAACGGGACCGAAAATCACCCGAAGAATTTTCCTCTCGAAACAGCCAAGAGCAACCTCATCAGCTTTTGACAGAGTCTATGCCTCTGCGCCGTAGAGCAGGACTGGGACGATTAAGGTCCTATACAGGGTCGCCTTAGTCGTTCGAGAGAAGGCTTTGCTACTCAATTACTTTCTTGATCTCAGCGCTGGTATCGTTGTTTGAATTTATAGCTGTGCCTAGGTAGACAAAGTCCTTAACTACCTAAAAATAGTTAAGCTGTCTATAGTGACGTTCTGTCCGAGACGTCGGTGCTGGGTGTCCTTTCTTGTTGACAGCATAAACTGACAGATTAAACTACCGGAGGCTTGTCATTCCCCGACGGGAGGTGGTGCCGCGAAAAAGGTTCAGTGGATTTGGCTGGGGCTTGAACCCACGCCGCGTGTTCAGTAGTCCAACGCACTAACCAATGAGTCTCGGCGATTTGTTTGTCTTTTCAAAATGTCACTCAAGTCTAAACGTTAAAGCAATAGGAGAAAAAGACTCCCCAATCCCAACATGTTTAAAGAAAGTACATATGTAGGTACATACGTAGGTACATATGTAGTACCTCTCCCAAAAAAGGCCACCAAACATTTTCAAGAATTATAACTTGCTTAGGCAAACTGAAACTCTACAATAGAATTTTGTTAATGGTCCAAAACCCAACATACTTGTTAACAATCGACTAAGATTCCCCAGGGAGAACCTCCAAGAACGAGAGTCGAAGAAGCAAAAGGGAGTGAAAATATATTCCAAATATAAACCAGTCTTCTGCTCCCGGAGTCCTAAACTTAAACCAATTAAACGGAAAAGTAATATATCTAACCACACGACTGCAAAGTTGCAGAACTTTCACAATGGAGAGAGAGAAAACCAATTTTGTTTGGAATTTCAACGAAAACACACACACTTACACTTTCATATTCGTAACACAGTCGAGCCCAGAGTTAATTTTATTTTCCAACAAAGGACCACGAGAAAATGCAGCACTTTACCAATTGTTGTCACAGAAAGAGAATGACAGTATTAGGTTTTGACCTTCCGATTGTGGGTCCAGAAGGGCATAGAATTGAATGTTCACCAGGAGCGCGGCTACACCACAGCTGGAAGTGAAAACTAATATTTTCTCATTTAAATTTTTCGAAATTTAGTTTGCGAATCGGTATACGGAACCCCGCTTCGTTGTCAACACACAACCAGATGCAAAAGAGGAACGAAAATATCGTTATTGTTTTTCTAATATTGGTTTTATATCTATAATGATCAATTCGTCTTTTTTTTAATTTCACAGAGTCGGCAAGTAACCTTGTGGAGGGACATTATGGCCATTCCAGCTCGAAACTCATATATGGAGTGTTTAACACGCCGATAAACTCGATACCAGGTTCAGCTGTGTGTGCATTCAACTTGCAGGTAAGACATTTTTTTTTCTAATACATATTAAGCATTCATGATACAAAGCTCAGACCTGAACTAAACAGCGGGTTGGGTACGATTTACTTACTTCCTTAGGTGGCGCTACAGTTTGGGGTGAACCTAGACCTCAACCAACCAGTCTCTCCAATAAGCCCGGTCCTTAGCTAACTGCTTCCAGTTGCGCTCGCCAAGTTTGTTTAGGTCCCCTTCTACTTGAGCGCGCCACCTAAGCGAGGTCTTCCTTTAGTGCGTTGTCCCTCCGGGTTAGATGTGAAGACTCTGCGTGCCAGGGCTTTAGTGTCCATTCGCTCTACATGTCCTAGCCATCTCAAACGTCCAATGCGCAGTTTTTTGGCTAGGTCGATGTCGCTTTGCAGCTCGTATAGTCAGTGATTAAATCTTCTCCTCGAAAGCCCGTCAACACATACGGCACTGAATATCTTCGAAGAATTGTTCGCTCGTAACGACTAATAATGTCTTCATCCGCTTTCGATAGAATCCATGCTTCAGCGCCATAAAGCAGGACTTCGATGATTAAGGTCTTGTATAGAGTCTCCTTAGTTGTTCGGGATAGGGCCTTACTACTCAATTGCCTTTTTAGCCCGAAGAAACAGCGACGAGGTGGTATTATCGGAGGTGATAGCAGAGCCAAGGTAGACAGAGTCCCTTACTTCTTCGAAGTTATAGCTATCAACTGTGACGTTCTGTCCAATTCGTCGGTGTTTTGGGTCCCTTCTTGTTGACAGCAAATACTTTAATTTTACTCTCGTTTACCGCTAAACCAGTTTGTGCCGCTTTTGTCTCCATTGTGCGAAAGCACCGGTGACAGTTCGCTGCGTTCTGCCTATAATGTCAATATCGTCAACGTACGCAGCAGATCATGTTGAAGAAGTCACATGACAGCGCGTCAAATTGTCTTAATCCTTTTTGGACATCAAAGGTTTCGGTAAGGTCGTTACCGTTGATGGAGCAGCGAGCATTTTCCTCCGTCATCCTGCACAGGCGGACTAGTTTGGCAGGGATGCCAAAACTAGACATTGCTGTGTATAGTTCGCCTCTATAAATGCTGTCTGCGCGGCCTTAAAATCGTTGAAGAAGTGGTGGGTATCGATTTGGACTTCTTGAGTTTTCTCCAGGTTCTGCCGACGTGTGAAAATTTAGTCAATTATGGACTTTCTTGGGCTAAAACCGCTCTGGTAGGGGCTGATCAGGTTATTGACGAAAGGTTTCAGGCGTTCACACAGCATGAGAGACGAAATCTTGTACGCTGTGTTGAGGAGGCGCTGTTGAGGGGTTCTGCTTTTTTGTAGATCTGGCAAATCTGGCTGAGATTCCATTCATCAGGCATACACTCATCTGACCACAACTTAGAAATGAATTGGTGTACGCTTTCTACCAGGTCATCTTCAGCTCCCACAAATACCTCGGCCGCAAGGCCGTCGGATCCAGAAGCCTTGCTGGATTTTAGTTTAGATATTGATATCCGCACTCAAAGCGGCAGGCAATGACTTGGTAAGGAGCAGGCACCAACTCATCTGTAAAATATGATCATCATTGTTTGCCCGGTCCTCAAGAAAGGAGATCCTCTGAATTGTTTACAAGATCTTACCTGCCGTGTTGTATGAACGCCTGAAGCCGTTTGTCAACAACCTGATCGGTCCATCTCAGTGTGGCTTCAGGCCAAGAAAGTCCACCATCGACCAGATATTCACACTGCGGCAGACCTTGGAGAAAACCCAGGAACTACCTTTACATCGATTTTAAGGTCGCGTATAACAGCGTCTATAAAGACGTCCTATACAAAGCTTTCAAAACTCTGTCCAATTACTCATTTACGCTAACGACAATCGGAAGAACGCAGCGCGATGTCACTAATGCGTTCGTGAGTATTGAGACGGAAGCGGCGGAGCTGGGTTTAGTGATCAATGAGGGCAAGACAAAGTATATGCTGTCAACAAGAAAGTATACCCCACACGTCTCGGACAGAACGTCGCAAAAGACAGTTATAACTTTGAGGTAGTTAAGGACTTTGTTTACCTAGGCTCTGCTATAAATTCAGACAACGACACCAGCGCTGAGAACAAACGAAGAATAACTCTTGTCAATCGCTGTTTCTTTGGGCTAAGAAAGCAATTGAGTAGCAAAGCCATCTCTCGTACTACTAAGGTGACCCTTTATAAGACCTTAATCGTCCCAGTCCTATTCTACGGCGCAGAGGCATGGACTTTGTCAAAACCGGATGAGGTTGCCCTCGGTTGTTTCGAGAGGAAAATTCTTCGGGTGATTTTTGGTCCCGTCTGTATAGACGGTGAGTGAAGGAGAAGATACAATGACGAACTGTACAGCGACATCGACTTAGCCAGAAAAGTGAAGGTCCAACGACTAAGGTGGCCATGTAGAGCAGATGGACACCAATACTGCGACCCGGAAAAGAAAAGGAAAGGCGCTGTAGAGGAAGACCGCTACTCAGGTGGGTCTCGCAAGTGGAAGGGGATCTTGACCAACTCAGCGTGAGTGAGGAGGTAGCTACTTGGAGACGCTTGTTGGTTGAGCCCCAGGTCCACCCCGGACTGTAGCCCAGCCTTAAGTAAGTAAGTAAGGATAATGTGCGGACAATTCCGTCAATGACATCGATTGTTGAATGCGCAGTTCAGCAACCATATTCAGGCTTGGCAGAGTCTATTGAATCACCAATCGCAATTTATCACATTTCTTATGACTTGTCCAATTGGTCATCAAATCTATGCAACTCAATTGATTTAAAATAACCCCTTGCTTCAGACACTTCTTGTATATGTAAGTTCTTAAAAAAAATAGGGGAACGTTGAAAGTGCCATGCACCGGTCTCATAGCCTCATAGTTTTGCAATGATATATACAGAGAGGGTTTCATCCTCATACGATTGCGCTCTAGTTTTATCATTAATCCCTGTTTTTTCTGGCAATAGAACTGCATGTTTTCCAGAAACCCTACGAAAGTGTGCGAGTGTTTTAGACTGTTTTCCTTCTTTACCACTGATTGTGGTCACTTTCATTGCAAAGGTCAGTGAAGCATTTCACACGCAGTTTCGTAATGGTCAAGCTTCTTTAGCCCACGCGTTGATGTCGCCTATTTTCATAACAGTGGTTCTTGTTGTTACATTTGTAATGATGTTATCAATGTTCTTCCGTGTTTAATTTCCTCTTGCATAATGCCTAAACACGCAAAGAAATTTGTGTCATTTATGGTCGCCCACCCGAAGGATGGTTTGCCTCACATTACCAGCTTTTACTATGTTATGTGCACACACATAGAAGAAATGTCTTGGACTGTTAATTGTTTAACTTTTTGTATCTTTCTGCTCCTTTTTAAGGTGCTACTAGATAATGTGGATTTAAACGAGTGAGACAAAAATGGGATCGATTTTAAGACATAAAGTGCCATAAAACTAACCGTTCTTTACGTGAATTCAAAATTCTTCCTGGAAATGTATCGCCATATTACCGTCCCCGTCACCGGACCCTACGTGCAGACTGTGCCTGGAGAGTGATGAAAGCTCTCTCCACATCGTCACAGAATGTCCCGCCCTTATCCATGTGAGAAAATGGACCCTAGGCAGTGAACTCGTTTCACCAACGGCGCTTGCCACGCTCCACCCAGAGAGGCTGATTAGCTTCCTGACATCCTCTGGAGTAGACAAACTGCTCTAAACTCTCGGGAAAGCACAATAGGCCTCTTTATGAGACCGCAGTGCTAGAGTGGACAAACCGCTCCCCATCCTATCCTAACTATTCAATGTAAGAGAGAAATCGTTCAAAGTTTATTTAAAAAAATGGTCGGTTTAAACGACTGAGACGCAGTGTAGCCCTGCCGACCTGTTGGAAGAGCTCAACAGAAATGTCATTAATACCCTCGGCTTTTACTTTCTTGAGGGATCTGATCGCTGTTGCAATCTTTGTGTAACTAGAACTTCCGGTGCACATTCAAGAATTTATTCCGTCGGACGGGGAAACCCGTTTGAAAAAATATGACTGTCAGGTAAATGGTTAAGAATATTTATTTATTATATTTCCATTGTTATATACATTAGGGAATTTTAATAATTTTAGGGGGAAATTTGACATTTTCAACCCTTACATTTACAGTGGTATCACAATGTCCTTTGATCTAATAGATTGTAGATTGTGAGCTAAGGTGGGATCGTGTCCCCTTATCACTGCGGGCACTGATGGGCCTATTGTGATTTCCTCCAATTAGAAGTTCAGTTTTTAAATAGTATAGTAGTAGTAATTGAGTTCAATTAAAAAGAATTCAAAATAAATAGCTGGCGTTACAGCTCGAGATGATCCAAGGCCTAGCTTATTGCAATCATTCATGTTATGCGTGTCACAGTCTTCGCACGACAGGTTCTTAAATGTATTGCCGACTTTGAACGGTGAATTAAGAAGCTTTTTCATGACAAATTATTTGTCATTTCCCGACGAGAGGTTGTACCTCAAAAAATGTTCGGTGGAAATGGCTGAGTTTGAACCCACGCAGCTCGCACAGCAGTCCTACGCACTAACCACGGCGACCAAAAAGGATTAAGAACTTTCAAAAACTTTGTCAAACAATGTTTCGGTTCTAAGAAATAGTCAGTATTTACGTACCTTCACAAATACAGGGTTTTGCAATAAGAGCGCTACAAAAGTTTTTTTTAAATAAAACAAAAACCGTTTTGGATATCAATGAAATTCTTTATTCCTGTGAAAGTACGTTCGATGCCATTATGTTTGGAACTCGATTTCTTTTGCATGGCTACCACGGGCACGCTTGCAGAAGTCCAGACGCTGAACCAAATTTTCGACGGTTTTCAAGCATAAATCGGCCGATACTGCTGCAATTTCACGTTCGATATTCGTACGAAGTTCATCAATCGTCGCTGGCTTGTTGGCATAGACCATAGACTTGACGTAGCCCCACAGGAAATAGTCTAACGGCGTCAAATCGCACGACCGAGGCGGCCAAGCGACTGGACCATTTCGTGAGATAACACGTTCTCCAAACTTGGTTTCCAATAAATTGATTGTGACATTCGCTGTGTGGCTTGTGGCGCCGTCCTGTTGGAACCACATGTCCTCCAAGTCCATATCATCCAATTGGGGCCAAAAATATCGGTAGCGATCCCCATTCACAGTAACGTGCCGGTCTTGATCATCACGGAAGAAGTAAGGCCCAATGACGCCGCCGGCCCATAAACCACACCAAACCGTAATTTTTTCGGGATGCAATGATGACTCATGGAGTACGTGTGGATTGCTGCCTGTTTATTGACGAAGCCATCCAGCCAGAAATGAGCCTCATCGCTGAAGATGATTTTTCGATGAAAATCCGAATCATTTTCAAGTTGTTGCTCAGCCCAATTCACGAACATACGACGCTTCTGGTGGTCTAGCGGCTTCAGTTCTTGCGTCAATTTAATCTTGTAAGGATGTAGGCCAAGATCTTTTGCAAAATTCGCCACAACGACGTCACAGAGATGCCCAACGCTTGAGAACGACGTGTGAGAGACACATTTGGGCTTTCTGCAACTGAAGCCTCAGCGGCAGCAATATTCTCGACACTACGGGCACTTCTTTGTCTCACTGGCACGGGAACATTTTGTACTGTGCCTGTGGATTCAAATTTTTCCACTAGACGCTCAATTGTTGATCTGCTAGGACGATTATGACGACCATAAATTGGACGTAGCGCTCTTAACGTTGAGGCCACTGACTCCGAATTTCGGTAGTAAATTTTAATAATTTCGACTCGTTGTTGGCTCGTATATCTTTCCATCATGAAATGGCAAACCTTACTGAAGAGAAATGTCAAAAAACCGCAAGAAAAATATGGCGTCGTTTGCTGTCCCTGTCGCTCTACTTTTGTAGCGTCCCTATTGCAAAACCCTTTATATCAATGAGCTTTTCGGAAGACATCTGGGTTAAAAAAGGATTTCAAGGATGCAATATATTATAATAGTTGAAGCTTCCATTTCCTTGCTATTTTAACAAAAATTGCCGGGTAGGAAATAGGTTAGGTTAGGTAGGTGGGTTGGCGAGGGGAAAGAAGCCCCCAGCGCCACACTCAGGTCAGTAGAGACCCATTGTGATGCCCATTTATCGGGGAGGAAGGTACCGCCTATTCTTTTATTGCCCCAGGCTTTCGAAATATTTTGAAGCCTTAATGAACCTCCAGATGTCCCTGAGGGGTATGTCCCTTAGTTTTTCGGTATCCTGGAAAAAGTACCTTCCAAAAGATCTATGTCTGAGGTGGCAGAGACCTGGGCAGTGGCAGAGGAAGTGGGTTGTGTCCTCATTGACTTCCTCGTCTCCACAACCCCTACAAAGGCCGCCTTCACTTAGCCTTAGCTTTTCCATATGATAACGCAGAGTATTATGACCTGTAATTACTCCTACAAGGATGGAGAGGGTTTTCCTGTCCTTCTGCATCAGTGTTTCAATTCTGGCACCATTGTACCTTGACCATAGTTTTCTAGTTATCTTACAGGAGTCCAAAGAGCTCCATCTTTCATTCGCTTTCATCTTTCATCCGCTAGAGTCCTGATCCCTGCTTCACGTTTGAGTTTACATGGCGGGGTTTTCACTAACTGATCAGCCAGCTCCAGGTTTAGCGTAGAAAACCCAAGAGCATGTGATACGCGACAGCAGTCCAAACTTCCCACATCTGCAAAGACCTAGACCCTAACAGGCTTCTTTTGACATTTACAAACTGTCTCAGTATCTGACTAGAGTATCATTCCCTTACTTCGAATACCTTACACTTGACGCGCCCGTTCCCTAACAGGACGACACCGACTCAAAGGCATGAAGGATGGCAAGCCCCAAGTTCTGGTAAAATTACTAGTGAATTATACGTACATATATGACACTAATTTGCTTATACTACATAAACTCGTCTTTTTATTTGGTAACATATTGGAACTGGGAACTGGGATCAAAGAAGCTTTGATCCACACACTGTATAAGAGCGGTACGTCGGAGCCAGCAAACCAACGAGGCATCTCCCTTTTAAATGGGTTCTACAAAACTTTCACGGTAATCCTCCAAAGGCGACAGACGGCACGAGTTGCTTAAAATAAACTCGTTAGAGAGTCAAACACATATCAGTTCTAAAAAGTATAGTAGGCCGCCCTTGACACTGTCAATGAAAGAAACTATTCTACAACCCCCATACATGAGAATGGCTAGACAATTTGGTAATGTTTAGGAAAATCTTTACGCTTATACAGCGGAATGGAATGATAGGGAGTACGCTCAGCCCTAGTCTACCCTCGCTCCCCATAGAGCGGATCCTCTCCAACTTATAATCAACCCTGTGCACAAGTACTGTTTCTTTTGGAGCCTAATAATTCACCTGGCACAATCCAAAATTATGATTTTTTAGAGATTATTCAGCCAGAACTCGGTTGATGAAATGGCACCATAATTAAGGAAAGATTGAGGTGGTATCTAGAACCAAATATTTTGGGGTGAACTTGAAGAATGAGAAGCCCCTTAAAGTCAGATAACTCAGGCCATAACCGTTGCAAACAAGTTCACGAAAAAAAACAGCAACAGCAAGTCCAAAGTTTCACGCATCCCAAGTGTGTGGGTACAATTGTTTCGATATAGTTAGAGAACTGCTTAGGTATTTCCCTACCATCTTTACACCTCCACCTACCTCCTTATGCTTTAAACTGGATTTTTACTGCATATGTAAAAACACCCAAGCCGCAAGCAGACTTTGTCCTTAAACTTCCTAAGATGCTTAGTTTCCAACTACCTAAGAAGGCTGTTTTTTTCCTATTCCTGCCAAAACAAGCTGGCTTGCGAAGTGGTGGAATTTACCAGATCGCTATGATATTGGTATCCATGTGGATAACGAAAACCTTTTCAACTCGAATCCCTCCTTGTAAAAACTCATTGCAAGAGTTGATGATGGTTTGTGGCAAAGTATCCCGAGGAAAATCGAAATCTACACACCTATCCATATACAACCACTTAAATCACAAGCTAGAAAAAGGGACTACATACAACTAACAGGTGGGTTAGGGCATATATTGGACTCACTCCATTACCGAACTTTTCTTAAAATTGCAATACGGGTAAAGCTCCAGTGCTCAATAGGAAACCTGCCAAGAAGACTAATATCTCTTTCCGACTTTTTAAAGCTAGAAATGATGGTATCTGACTTTATTTCTAAAACGCTCTGGTTTGACGGAAAATTCAAGATTCCTGAATCACCCAACCTGGGAAACTGGCGGTCCGTTGCTAAAAGTAAAAGGATAAATATTGTAAACTGATGGATTCAGGTGTTAGGTATACTTAACTGGCGTAGGTCCTGGAGCCGAATTACAACACTCGTCAACGAGTAACTCGTCATCGAAATGTAAGGATTTGGCATTACTGCTTCCATTGAGGTTAATCGATCATTCGACGACGACTCCCACTCACTCACTCCTTATCGATTAAGGTAACACGGCCCCTTGTTTCTACCAGGCCGATTCAGAACCATCTTTCCCTGCAAACTAAAAAGAGAACGATCTAATTTGCCTTTCACTTAATTCCCTTTTCCATAATCATTTTAGTTGATGCCACTTATGAGCCCGTCAATGTTTTAACTGATACCTTCCACTGGTACATACATTTCTCACACGGATGGAACGGAACTACAATTTATTGCCGACTTCGAACGGCAAATTGAAAATGAAAGTTAGTCATTCTCTAAAGAGAGGTGGTGGCACGATAAATGTTCAGTGGACATGACTGGGGCTCGAACCCACGCAGTTCGCAAAGCAGTCCAACGCACTAACCAATGAGCCACGTCGACCATCTTACGTACTTTCCATTGATAGTGGATGCTGGTAGTTTTATAATTATAAAGCCATTGAGAAATTTACAAGAGTTTATATCGGGTCCTTTAATGTCCGGTGTAGCTCTTCCAAAAATGATTTCGTGTCCAACATATTTAGTTCATTAAAAAAATCCGTCCATCATACCTTCGTCATGTAAAAAAAAACTAAATATCATCGAAAGGTTCAACTCATTGCTTCACTAAGGACTCCAGACAGTGGTTTTTTTTTTTTTATCAGACTTAAAAAAATCTATTGGAGGTATTAATTTTTGTAATTTTTCTTTCGGGCATCTTTTCATTTATATTCATTAATTTTTTCTCCCCTCTATCTAAAGTGTAAGAAAACTATCACGTCAGAATGAAATAAAACTGAAAAAATGTAAATGCAACCTTTTCTTGGGAAGAGAAGTGGAAGCAACTTTTCATACTGTTTAAGCTCTATTATTTTCCAACTTTTGCATACGAATAATTAATTTTTTTCTCGCACATTTGCAATCAAAATGTGTGCACTTTCCCTGTCTTACTTTTAAAAAAAAAACATTTCTTTCTCTTCACCAGGACATTGCAGATACGTTTGAGGGTAATTTTAAGGAACAAAGCGGTATCAACTCTAATTGGCTTCCTGTTAACAGTGCAAAGGTACGTACGAAAAGTGTATTTTAACTAGAACGGTCCTGGTTTCGTTTTGCACTGGATTATACCGACGACCTCCTATTATAATAATCAGCCCAACCTATTTCACCTGCTATCATCCCCTAAATCTATAGCAAAAGTACTTTGGACAAAAAAAAAAGGAAAAAACTGTAATAACAGACTTATGGGTAGCTAGCGGTGTTTAGCTTTGGAAGCGCCAATTCAAAATTAAACGGTGCAGAATACACCATGCCGTTATTAGTGTGTACTGTTGCAATATTTCTTTTTCATTTTATTATTTTGGATTCGCCTTTACCCTCTAATTTGTTGTTGTTTTTGTGTATCCCCAAGGTTCCTGATCCCCGACCAGGCTCATGCCATAACGACTCGCGTACCCTTCCAGACTTGACGTTGAATTTCATCAAAACTCATTCGCTAATGGATGAGAACGTTCCGGCATTCTTCGGTCAACCAATTTTGGTCAGGACGAGTACTATGTAAGTATAATGGGACGAGCATTGTATTATATATGTATGTGTTTCTTACCCGTGTGCAAAAAGCAGTAAAACATTACAAACTAGAAGTTATGTACGAGGATCCTTAATATTTGCTGGAAGCCGTGTTGGCGGAAGCAAGCACTTACACAGTTCACACTGTTAAGTTGTTTCCTATTAGATTAAATATTCTAATGTCCATCGGGCTACTGCTCTGCTTTTGTAAATCTCCCAGCAGCCACCAGGATGTATGCACGTGGTCAATTCGATGCCAACGCCAGGAGCTAAAACTCACTGCATACTACATACGTATCTGTGTGTGGTATAGCTTATTAATAGTCGCGTAACCAAAGTCGCATGTTCGGTGCATTTTAATTATTTAATTTACATTGTGGTACTTTTCCCTTCTGTGCTCTTATGGATTTTTCTTCTTTTTTTTTCGTTCCGATGCAGCTACCGTTTTACGCAAATTGCTGTGGATGCTCAGATTAAAACTCCTGGAGGAAAGACGTACGATGTGATATTTGTGGGAACGGGTGAGTCGCCTTTTAAATTTGTATAGGAGAACTTTTTAAAACGTTTAATTGCATTTAATTCGCATCGTTGTGTATGTATTTCTTTTTCGTTCTCTTTGTGTTTAATTCCTAGACCATGGAAAAATAATTAAGTCGGTTAATGCGGAGTCAGCGGATTCGAATAAAAAAGTCTCCTCGGTAGTCATTGAGGAAATTGATGTTTTAACAAAAAGCGAACCGATTCGAAATTTGGAAATTGTTCGTACAATGCAATACGGTAAGTAAAAAAAAGATTAAATAGAAATTTTTTTATTCTTTAATTGTCCTCGTCGAACTTTGTTTCTGTTGTATTGTAGCCCTAATCTGCCAGGCATACAACTACAAAATAAGTTTACCAAGTCTTATCCTGCCATGCAAAACAAAAATAATTAAAAAACAGACGCATTCAACTTACGCAAAAGCATTAGGCAGTTCAAGCATTAAAAAGCCTTAAAGACAAGCCGACATCTTTTTTTCTGTAGGAAAATGAATATAAATATGAATAAAATCACGAACATTACAGAGTCATTCAGATTGCATAAAACGCTGTCTAAAACCCTACAAATACAAAGTGAATCTAAGCGCCACGTTCAAGGAATTTCATTTATTACAAACCGATACCTAAAGCAGAAATTAACAAAAGGGTTTTCAAACTCAAACAAGCAAATTCTCACAAAGGATATACGGACAATAATCCGGATATAAAATCTATTCGAAACGAAGCACACTTACTTATTTAACGGCGTCCTATACCGCGATGAGTGCCTACACAAGGAACTGCGACCTTCCATCCTTTTCGCTGATTATGCTTCTTTCTTTATAACGAAGCTTTGTTCTTTGTTAGAATATAGTCAAGCCGGTAAGACCTTGCACACTTACTTACCCCAAAGATTTCTGTCCGATCAGCTTATCGTCCTTTCTCCTGAAAACACTAGAGAGGCTGATTGATATACTCATATCGAAATCCCAACATGCATACCGCAAGGGAAAATCGGTGGAGACCGCGCTTCATGCACTGGCGAAGGTCTTTGAAAGTTCCTTGCATAGCAAGGAATGCACAATGGTATCCTTCCCCGATATTGATGGAGCCTTCAACAGCGTCTGAACAGAGGCAATTTCCGCTGCACTCCGTTATCCGACTCGGTTGACAACTGCCTCCGCTTTTGGATCGAGCAAATGCTTAAAAGCAGGTCGATTCAGGCTGAGCTGGGGAGCTGTTCAATGAGCAGGCCTTCCCAAATTGGAAGGCACAGAAATCCAATTTGTAGACCACCCCAGATACCTCCTGATCGTACTTGATAGGAAACTCAGCTGGAGGCTGAATATTCAGGACCGTGTTAGGAAAGCCTCAATTACCTTACATTTCTGCCGAAAAGCTCTGGACCCAAAATGGGGCCTGCAGCCTAAAGTAGACCACTGGATATACACGGCGGTGGTGAGGCCGATCCTTATGTACGCAGTATGGGTCTAGTGGACAGCACTGGGCAAGAAAAGCAACAATAGCCTGTTTGAAAAGGTACAAAGGGGATCATGCATCTGCATAACAGGTGCCTTGAGAACAACCCCCACTGCCGCATTATAGGTAATGCTCCATCTGCTTCTCAGATCAGGCTCAGAAACTACTCGCAGTTATTTAGAGAACCTACTGTGTACATGTCCTGCTCTTGCGACACTACGAAGGAAAGCCTTCGGAGAATACTTCAACAAAGATTTCAACATCCAGAAGACAAGAAACTTCATCTCTGGGATGAAATGGTTCAACTCATAGGGTTAATACCGTTACGGTTGCCCACCTCGATGTACTTTGTGTTACAAACTCTGATTCCTCGTGCTTGTATTCTTCATCACGTTATCACAATGGGCCAATCTGGTCTAAGTGTTTTCCTGTCTGAGTGGGGGCAGCTACCTAACCTTACCTAGAATATAATCGATATGTCTTGATACATCTCATAGAGTTCGAAGTAAAGTCTTTTCCTCCATTCAACTTCCACTCAAACGAGAGGCACGAAGTTATTTTTCTCTTTCCTTCTACTTTCCTGCACTCAGTGCGGTAAAATATTACCTTATTTCCTTGAACTGGGCAACCTTATAATTTCATAATTCCAAAGCTCAGTAGGCACTAAACTGTTCCTTCCTCCATAAAGCCAAGAAACAAGTCTACATTTCATAAGATCTAAATCAAGACCTACATATTTATGTATTGTTTGTTCACAGATCAACCAAAAGAAGGAAGCTACGACGATGGAAAACTCATAATTATTACGGACAGTCAAGTGCTTGCAATTAAATTGCACCGCTGTAATAACGATAAAATCACCAGTTGCAGGTAAAAGTCAAACTTCTAGTGACCACATCGGTGCCAATACAAAGAAAAGTCAAAAAGAGATTCCCTTAAAACGACCTTCTTTAAAACGTTAGTTACAAACATTTTTTGTTTTGTTTTAGTGAGTGTGTAGCGCTTCAAGATCCATACTGTGCATGGGACAAAATTGCAGGCAAATGTCGTTCTCATGGTGCACCCAGATGGCTGGAGGAGAACTACTTCTATCAAAACGTTGCCACAGGGCAGCATGCGGCATGTCCATCAGGTACGTATTTTTTTTAAGCTAATATCTTTTTGGCATGTCCTGAGCTCATGCACATATGCATCTACATACATATGTGTAATGGTATAGACATGCCGGCAATAGCATAGTCACATGTTTTGAAAACGCGCTTTTCACATTTTTCACAGGGAAAATCTCCTCGAAGGACGCAAATGTCGGAGAGCAGAAGGGCTACAGGGACGATATGGATTTATTGGATTCCCGACGTGCTGCAAAGGATCAAGAAATCATCAATATCATGCAGGACAAAGACTTTGAAGGTAACGTCGTGATTCTCTTTCGCCTCTTACAAGCTTTTATTTTTAATTTTGTCTTTGATGGATTATGCACCTGGTAGATAGTTGGAATTCGTAAAGCACAGCCTTTGTGTCTGTACACACCCCGGTGATTGATGAAGCACATTTCAACGTATTGCTTTCAAATTAAGATTTTCGTTTTTTTTTTTTTTTTTTAGTTTTTTCTTTCTTCCTTTCTTTCTCTTTCCTTCGTTTTGACTGTATATCACCTTTGCAATTGTAGTGCCAGATAATCCTGGTTTAACAGCTTTTAAGATATTTTACAGAAAAACATTGAATGTGCAATTAATTTATTTGAAGGGAAATCGTTGTGAGATATGAAAAAACTACTTAAAAAAATGTATACAATAAATGGCATATCTCTATTTACAAGTTTTGGACCATAATGAATCTTTGTCATCGCATGTTTCGAAGTAAATAGGTTTCCTTAAACTTGAGAATTTACGATTAAACATCTCCGGCCCATTAACCCCTTCGTTAGATTTAAACTTCAACCACGAACCGTCAGATCAAACGATGACTGCTCCAAAACGAGATTAAAAAACACATACATACTATGTAGAATGGCGCGGTGGACGGCTATGCCCTTGAAAATCAGCTTTAACATTGTAAACATGTTAACGAAGATTGCCAATGTTTTGAGGTGGATATCCAGATGAAAATGATTGAAGAATAAACTTAGATTTGTTGTATGTCATACATATAAGTTGTTACGTACTTATATCTTTGTACATACATATCTACGGCGCTAGAGTTAGTTTGAATCTTCAATGAGTTATCCAGGCAGCTGAATTGCAGCTGCATCCAGTTTTATCTAAATTCGTAGTGAATGTTCTAACCTTATCTGAAAAGTAAGCTCTTACTTACTTACTTAAGTAGGTGGCGCTACAGTTCGGGGTGAACCTGGGCCTCAACCAATAAGCCTCTTCAGTTAGCCCGGTCCTTAGCTAACTGGTTCCAGTTGCGCACTCCAAGTTGGTTGAGGTCCCCTTCCACTTGTGCACGCCACCTTAGGCGAGGTCTTCCTCTACTACGATGACCCTCCGGGTTAGACTCGAAGACTCTGCGAGCCGGAGCATTTGTGTCCATTCGATCTACATGCCCCAGCCATCTGAGCCGATGGATACGTATCTTCTTGACTAGGGCGATGTCGCTGTACAACTCGTAAAGTTAATCGTTCTTGATGACAGCACATATTTTGTTTTGCCGTCATTGACCGCTAACCCCATCTTCGCCGTTTCCGTCTCAATACTCGCAAAGGCGCCAGTGACATCACGCTGGGTTCTTCCGATTATGTCAATATCGTCGGCGTATGCAAGTAATTGGACGGAATTTTGAAAAATTGTACCTCTGTTGTTGGCGCGTGAGTTTTGCGCAACTCTTTCAAGTATGATGTTAAAGAAGTCGCATGACAGCGCGTCACCTTGTTTAAATCCTTTTTTGACATCAAAGGTGTCGGTGAGGTCTTGACCGACCATGATGCAGCAGCGTGTATTCTGCATTGTCATCCTGCACAGACGGACGAGTTTGGCAAGGATGCCAAATCTAGACATGGCTCTGTATAGCTCGTCTCTATAAACGCTGTCATAGGCGGCCTTGAAATCGATGAAGAGGTGGTGGGTATCGATTTGAGTTTTCTCCAGGATCTGCCGAAGTGTGAAAATTTTATCGGTTGTGGAATTTCCTCGCCTATAACCGCACTGATAGGAACCGATCACGTTGTTGACAAAGGGTTTTAGCCGTTCACACAATATGGCAGATAAGATCTTATATGCGACATTTAAGAAACTAATTCCTCGGTAAATGGCGCAATTGAGAGGGTCTTCTTTCTTGTGGATCGGGGAAACGGTATTAAGATTCCATTCATCAGGCATACATTCGTCTGACGAAATTGTTGAAATGAGTTAGTTGGTGTATGCTCTCTACAAATTCATTTCCAGCTGCTTTAAAGAGTCAGGGCCAGCTGCATTTCAGTTTGGATACTGCTTTCCTTACTTCATTTTGGTCAGGTGGACGGAAGTTTTGGCTGTCATCGTCCAGGTTGAATGGTTCATTCTGCCTGACAGCATTCTGCAGAAGTATTCCTTCCAAATTCTAAGCAAAGAAAGCTCGCCCATTGGTATATAATCAGGCGCATAAAACATGAGTGAAATTTAATCCACTCTGGCCGTTGGGGGACAAATTGACTCCAAGCGCGTCCCCAATTCCTCTTTCTCCTTTTTCTTTTTAACGTGATGTTTTAATCTAGAGTCTTGCCAAGATATTTCGCTGTATTCGCATGCGATAGTATTTTTTGGTTAATAGTTACCGCGGAATATGGTGTATTTTCTTGTTAATGAAGTTTACGTGTATTGATTTGGATTAATTTAGCTTTATTAGCTATTTTCGCGTCCATTCAAAAATTTTGTTTGCATTCGACTGTAACGACTGCGTTGACTCCTCATTACTTTTCCCTACTACCAAGATTGCTGTTTGATCTGCGAATGTAGCCACTGTACTATTTTCTAGCTCTGGGAGATCACTGTTGTATAAAAGACTAGCTGTTACCCGCGACTTCGTTCGCGTGGAATTAGTACTTTTGTTATTCGTATGATGAGAAAATGATCAAATAATTTGATAGGTTCATATTTGTAAGCATCTGGCTGTAAGGTGGTGTAATTATGTATATATGTGTAAGTACATAGTCCATACCATACTACGTACCATATCTGCTACGTTTTCACAGCTAAACCTCTGAACCGATATCCATGAAATTTGGTTTTCGAAAAGTGGGCGTGTCAGTGGGTAAATTTTGAAGAATGTTTAACAACTACTGTATTTTGTTCGTATTAACTGATTGTCTTAGGACAAAAAACAGTTATTTTAAGGAAAGGGGCCCTAGAAAGTAGGCGTGGCTATATATAATTTAAGGATTATTTGTATAGTATATAAATATCTACAAATTTGCTTAAGTTTTTTTCGAGTTCTTTGTAAAATTACTCAAAAAAGTGCGTTTTTCGAAAAATGGGCGTGGCATTGGCAGGATTTTAAAATGTTTGGCCTATGTTCATTCCCTAGGCTTAAGATATCTCCGTATTTCATCGAAATCGGTTCAGCCGTTTAGCCGTGAAAACGTAGTAGACAGAGACACTTTTGCATTTATAATATAAGTATGGATTTGGATACAGGATTGGGTCCAGCACAATACCCTGAGGTACTCCTGCTTTAATTTACCTTCAGTACTGAATACGAATTTCCTTGCATGATTCTAAAGAGTAAGATTGAGCACAATTTTGGCATCAGCTGTAAGCAGTGTTTTCGAGAGTTACACTTAGGTTTCTCTAAGCTGTTCTTCGCTTGGTTTCTACTTCACTATCACATTCAATAGTAAAGACTACATAGGTAGACAAACTTTCTTTCTATTTCAAAAATATATGTAGCTGTTATTCTGGCATTCTGTGTATTCCTAGTCTTACCAATTGCATCCAATTGCAGTATTTAGTACAGCCCTAAAGAAGCCACGAACAATTAATGATTAATAAGCGAAAGATCCATATAAAATATTGATTTCTTCTATTCAAACCGAGTTCAAGTTCATTATTTAACAAGACTTTTCCATTTTTAATATTATTTATGCCTAGACTTTTAAATGCATACAAATGTAGATTTATTCAACGCCAATTTTATAAGACTTCTAATAAGGAAAAAAAATGTTCTATATCTTCAGATCAGCATCTTGTTAACAATGAACAAATCCATCCGTGAGAAAATTTGCCCACAAGTTTGGTGTTCGACAAGAAGTCCTTCACTAGCAAGCCTGATAAAAGTGACAGAGAGAGACTTGTCATAAGCACGCAATAGTCACGATTCTGACCTAATGCTTCCAAGTTATAAATAAGCTAGAATGCAAAATGCAGGTGGTTCTGGTCAAGTATAGTTAGCTGGGAGAACTTTGCAAAGGTTAATACATATGTATATGCTAGATATGAATAGATACACCGTGATATTTCAATCAGTAATAATCCATTCCCACTGGAAGGAAAGCTTAATTTTCGGCAAAAAGTTTACGAAAACTCGCTGAGGCATTCCCACCGAACATTGACTAGGTTTCGTTTGACGTTTCAATCGTTTTGCGACTAGCTGTGATTTTTTTGTGTAGATTAAGGGCTTTGACTTTGATAATCTTGCTAAATTTCTCTTATTTATACATAAAGAAATTAATTCAAGTAGATATACTTTAGAAGAAAGTGAGAGCAAAGAAAACGTCTATCCGAGACTAAGGAATTTCATCTTCGCTGTTTGGCACTACTTTATGTAATGACATTTGTTACACTTCAGTTCTTAATATTTCCCTTTTGTTTATTTGGAAAAATAGATTGGCAAATTAAAATCAATGTAACAAAATAATATTAGATCTTATTTGTTTAATTTTTACCTTTTATCGTTAGAAGTTAGGTTCCTCTTGGGTAATTTTTTTTCTTATAAATGACGGCTGTTATTTTATTTTTAACATTTCGATAACAATCGGGAAAAAATGTTTGGGAGCTCCGTTTTTATTGCGGCTAAGGATAGTTATCCAGATTTCGTAATTCTATACAGTCTTAGTTGTTAGTGCAACTAAGATGAAAAATATTTTCTTAGCCTATACAGATTACCAAAAAACACGCCTTCAGATATTTTCGGCGCACGTATATCTTTTAAATATAAAATAGCTTTGGTCAATAAGGCTGTTCCGTACAGTTCAGAACAGAAAAGTACAAGAATTTGTGTTCAATGAGAGAATTTTCTGTCCGAAACTGTTCTGGTTTGTGTTCAATGAGGTTGTTCCGAACAGTTTGCACCTACTCTTAATGTACAATAGAACAGAATTGAGGAGTTGGCGCACAAAAGCGGATAAGTCCAGTTTATGTTCACAAATGTAATTAAATTTTGTTTAACCGCTAACAAAACATATCCATTTTTGATTGAAAACGCATTTTTTGATGTTGATTTTACATATGATAGAACCGGTTTTTATTGAAATTTGTTTAAGACACTATATACATATGTATGTATGTATATGACCTTCAAGAGCCCAAAAAAGCAAAAAAAAAACTGTTAGTGTGGACTTATCCGCTTTTGTTCACCAGCTCCTAAATTTTGAAAACATTTAAAGTCAGCTGTGGCCGTCAATTTGGTATGTTTTCAGCATTTTATTTGTTTAAATGAAATTTTTCAATTTTTGATAACTAAATATGATGGGCTGTACTTTTCTGTTCTAACTTGATCTAGATTTTTCACAAATCTGTTCTGGTTTCCTCTCATTGAACAAAACTAATATCGATGCCTCAAATAAAAATAAAAAGCAGTTTTTGACAGCAGTTCTGCTGAATGTTTCAAATGGTGTGTTTGCTTCAATAACCTCGAAAACTGAAAAAAAAGTAGTATCGCTTGCAAGGATCTTATAGGATACTCAGCCATCGGTGATTTTATTTCATCCATGAAGTTTAGCTCCGGTCAAAGTGGCCCGAATGGTCTAAACAGCGCCTATTTCAAAGAATTTAGTATCATTTACCAATCTTAATTATTTCACCATTTTACATATATAAATACATAAATGACTGAATTGAAATTAAAATTTTGCTGAGGGATACGCACATAATTTCCTTTGGCTTGATAACATAAAGCAAATAATGTGCATAACTATACTTAGCAAAAAACTTAAACGAACTTTCGTTGAATTGTGCTTCAAATTAATATAAAAACAAAACCAAACACTCTTGCATGTGCATCTCACCCGAAGTCCTTATGTGTCGGCACCCAAAAAAATCGATAAGTCGCAACTTTTTTATGTAATCCACAAAATTCACTGTTATATGTTTGAATATTCGTTTTTATTTTTCTATTCTGTAAGGTAAATGTTTGGTGTGTTGTAAAATTGATGTGTATATTTTGTTTTTTTCTTTTTTATCAAATTTGTCGTTTTTGGTTGTGCATTGTGCGCCAACAACAAAACAAAACTAAAGGTCCACAAATTTCAGCAGATATTATCAATGCGCAATACACCGTTGAAACTCTCGTTATGGCCGTCCTAGCCGGGTCAATATTCTCCCTATTAGTGGGATTCTTTACAGGCTATTTTTGTGGGCGACGATGTCATAAGGACGAAGATGATAATCTTCCATATCCTGATACAGAGTACGAATACTTTGAGCAACGACAAAATGTGAATAGGTATATATCAACATTACCTGTATTATCTTAACTCTTTAAATATTATGTTACTATTGTACCTGTATACGTATTTACAATATGAGGATTCATTGTAGAATACAAGCCGAACCGAAACTTCTTCCACAAGTAGAAGAGGTGACATACGCAGAACCAGTTCTTCTACCTCAGGCACCTAGTCAGAATAAAATTCAACACTCGCCGAAAAGCACACTGCGAAAACCAATGCATCATCACGGAGCTAACTCCGAGACGCTCTTCCAATTCCAACCAGATGGCTACAATACTCGAGAAACATATCGTGGTCGTGATAACTTCGGTACTCTTAGATCACATCAAGTGAGTGAAACTAGTCCTGTTTTTCAATTTTATTCAATCGTTCAATAAATTTAATATGGGTTTTTGTATGACACTTTTAGGGTGACAATTACCGACGGGGCGATGGTTTTTCGACGACACGAAGCGTCAAGAAGGTAAGCAATACTGAATGGTTGTTTAATTTGATGTGCGATTTAGAATTGTTTGCTTATTTGTAATTTTGTTTTTTTTTTTATTTTTCTATGTCGATTGGTGTAGTCCTTTAAGCTTTTATATATTATTAGGCTGCATTGTGTATTTTATGTCGAAATTATAACATCTTTGTGTTTGTATTTATTTCGTAGTAAATTCTATTGCGAAATTTTTATAACTAAAACAGGAAATATATATATATGGAAGACGTTAATCGAGCTTCGTCAAATGGGTTCACTACAACACTATTTTTCGAAATCAAACATTGTTTCTCCATCGGTTTTCGAATTTAGATTTAAAAACGGCACGACCACTTATCTTGGGGCACTTGAGTGCTCCCGCTAAGTCGGGCCGACTACCTTAACATCCTTTTTATGGAGTTACCGAGGCCAAGTTCTTTGATATGTTTTTTAATCCAAAGAATTACACAGAGTATTTACTGTGGACTTGGATCAGTGCGAGATCTCATACCTTTTTATAACTAAACAATTGCAAGACTTGGCCCTATTTGCACGAGAAATATTTTAAATTATCAGCAGAAATAATTAAATTGTACTAAAAACGATTCGATATCAAACTATTGCCCTCAAGAAAGTAGCGCCATCTTAATTTAGTTCAGTTCGTATCATCATCCATTATCGCAAATTCTACGTCATCTATAATTCAACACTTATGGGTTGGTTCTTTGTCGCATTGGTCTGCAATGGAAGTAAATAGAATCGAACAACTGTGAAAGCCAATGTCGACTTTACTGTGAAGGCATAACAGTGGCAATAGAGTGTCATGGCTATAAGAGTTTATTGATTTGAAAATGATTCTGATATCAGAATTCTGGCAATGACAAACATTACAAATGTCTTCAGTTAGTCTGGACACCACCCTTGAACGGCATTGAAACCGAATACTACCTAAGTTTCGAACCACTGCACCCCACTCGCAATAAAAATAAAAAGCTAGCACAACAGACCGGAATGAGCCAAGGACTAGCTTGTCGCAACCATTTACGATAAGATTAGATTTTATTCGTGTACATTACCGTCAATATTCTTTCGTGATATTATAGCGCAATTTTGTAATACCGGAACAAGTTGTGAACATTTAAATCATTAAGGAGCGCTATGACTTGGGTCTTCGATAGGACATCACTAAGATATATCTTCTTGTTTTGCGCAACACATTTTGCAATGAAATGCAGGGTATCGTCCCTCTCTGCCAAAGTGCACAAGCTGCATAGTAGGGGTTAAGGAGCTCGCCCCGCAGTCTTAGAATTGTCGCTATTTCGTTGATGCTGTGTTCGTCCCGAAAGTAACATTTATGTAGTGCGTTTTCGCACAAATGGAATTTAGCTCCCTAAACCCGCAACCCTCATAGTGGATAAGCGGACCATTGAAAAATGATGGTGAAATGATTGATTTAATTGACCTACAACAACGCAGACTCTGAACGGCGAATTGAGGAGATCTTTCATGGCAGATTATATTCTCGGAGTTTTGTCATTCCCCGACGAGAGGCGTTGCCATAAAAAATATTCTGTGAGTATTCCGGCGGCTCAAACCTACGCAACTCGCACAGCAGCGGAACGCACTAACCACTAAGCCACGGCGTACTTGTGACAATTGATCGCTAGAAAGTTCTTAAACTAAGCAGAGGACAATCAGGAATAACAATGGGAATCTTGTCTGACCACTGTATGAAAATAGAATTGGTAGGTGCGGGTAAATACAGGCACTGGAACGATTTATGGATGTATACCGTGTGAATGCTTGGGCATAGGTCATAGAAATTGCATAGGCAGTTTCTTTTTTAGTGATAAAGAGAAATACGCATTACACACCACATATTTTTAAAATTATACGGACCTATTAAGTTTTTGAGCGACGGTTACCCCACCTTGAAATGTTCTCCAGAGACCCAATATGGCGCATATTCAACAGACACTTGTAGAATCGGTTTAAACGAAAACGGTTGCCTAGTTTTATTTCCTGTTCCCGCTATTAAATAGTGGTGCATATCATAATGGAACTATTCTATGGGCTAAGTGTGCTCTGGCCCGAGCATCCAACCCAACCCTAATCACAAGTATTTAAGGACTACCGTTTACGTTAATGTCGCTTCAGTTGTTTGCTTTTGTCTACACCAATCGAAATAACATACATATGTATATACATATACTTACATATGTAGTATGTGTTTTTTCAATATATGTGCTTTTAATGTTAGTTTTGTTTTTTTTTATCTATTTAACTTGCATTTCTTTTAAAGTCTACAACTATTACTATGCTCTCTATTCTTTCTCTTTCCCCCCTATTAGGTATACCTTTGAGACGGGAGTGGGGCGGCTGAGACCAGTCAGGGACTTATTACCCAAAATATGGTAAATACCACAACAATTTTGATCAATTCACAAACACTTACTAAGAAAGTAAATCACTAAAGAAAAGATTAGGAATACTGATTTTTCGCTTTGTTTTATTGTTTATTTTTTTATTTATATCGATCACAATTTTTATCTCATCAAGACCATTTTTCTTTGTGCTACCGTTTAAAACATTAAACACCACTTAACAACATTACAATAAGTCGTCAAAAAATATTAGTTTTTTGCTTGAATCAGCCATCCCGCACCCAGCTCTTTTGTAAATTCGGATGTTTTTTTGCTACCATCCCAAAATGCAGATACACAAAAGTGTAACCCCAAAGAAGCACCAAATTGGAAGTACTACCTAATAATTATAAGCTCGCAGAACTAGTTCACTTGCAAAAGAAGATATTTGTTTGAATTTTGTAATTGTTTTGTTTAATATCGCAACAGTAAATAAAAAAATCATAAATGTTTTTTTTTGACTTATAATCTATGTAATTTATTGAAGATGCTTTTTACAAACCTAGTTAACGTTGAAGACAGCCTTGAAAGTAGTGGTAAATGTTTTTAAATGGTTGTTTTTGTTTTTAATATAACTAAACATAGAGTATTTAAATGTAGCAAAGTAGAAGGATGGTCAATTAATAGAAATAATAAAAAGGGAAACAAAAAAGTGCAGAAAATTCTAGTTTCTAAATTGAATCGTTCATCAACCGTTTATGTTTTATTATAATATAATTTGTTTTATGTTGAGCAATATTTTTTTGTTAAAACACAACCAAATGTTTTCCCATCAAATTTTACTCAGGCTGTTAACACAAACACACGAAACAGAAGCCTTGGCCGATTAAGGAGACAGCCGCCCCGTCATGGTATTGGTAAGTAATTACAAATATTGGATTGTGGACGTGTGCTTTGTTTTCCCCAATTTAACTGAGTTTCAAAAACACTTTTCCTTAATTTAGTTTATTTCTTTCTAAGCTGAGTATCTATGATTTTCTGGTTCGCAGCAGTTTTTTTTTTTAAGTGGGCACTGTATTTTATATTTATTATAGACAATTGTTACCTTACCACTTATTTCGTAATGCTATAACATACGTACTTAGCTTTCTGTAATTTTAGAATTATTTAAAGCCTACACACCTTTTCTCTATATCGCTACCGACAGCACCAATTGTATATCACATTCAGTTCGGAACCGAAAATCACAGGCGAGTATAAGTAGTCCCAAAATCAATGCTGCTTGGACTTTGTAACCATTTCTCACTACCTCAAACTTTTCTCTCATATGTTAGACAGGGAAAGTGTTTATGATCTATATAACTGACTGACCTAATACCATTTTTCCATCGAAAAGAAAACCGAGTTTTCGGCAAAAAGTTTACGAAAACTCTGAACCATTCCCACTGACTTGATTTCAGGACGTTGATCAGCTTTGCAGGGTGTCACTTAGCGTGTGTGGTTGGTAAAAGAGGATACGTTACAGGGTGCTAGGATTATCGCTCTTTAGAGTTACAGTTTGAGAGTTTTCATCCCAGTTTTTTTTTTTTCGAACCCGGTATAGCGATTCCAAAAGTATCTGATGGGACACTAGATACGCACTATCACGCCAATGTTCTCAGCATACCATCAGGAAATGAATAGGAGTGTTAAAAATATTGCCTTTCGTGTTGACAACAGTCTTAGGCACCATTTGGCCAGCTAAGGA
Source organism: Matsumyia berberina (assembly GCA_917880715.2). Lineage (NCBI taxonomy): Eukaryota > Metazoa > Arthropoda > Insecta > Diptera > Syrphidae > Matsumyia > Matsumyia berberina. Next base: position 97,634,248 of record OU862870.1, read on the forward strand.
CTGATGTTAGCGCACTTTGTTGTGGAAATCCGATTAATTGTTTTCGAATTACACAGTGATCATATCTTTATCAATTGTATTAAATTGGATGCTTTCATATAAACTTTAAGCTCCACGAAAATGTGGTGTATTTTAATAAGTTGTTTAGTCTGTTGTAGATTTGCATTACCTCAAGCTACACTGGTACGCGCCAACTAGAAGGATTAGGACGTTTGCACGGAATACTATACAGTTTTCGGTTGGTATTTACATTCATGCCTTAAGCTGCCTTTTTTATTTGACTGACACCAAAGACCATTTAACAACAAGATAGTCAACGCCATACAAAATTGTTTTTCGGGAAATTTTGTGTGTGTGCTCCTACATATGTTTAGATCTGATTAGGTAGAGTAGGGTTGTGAAGCCAGAGCTGGGATTAAGTGCAGCCTGACTGTCATTCCTGGTAATTTTGCAGCTTCGACCACGCCCACAACCTCTGCTTGGAATACACTGGAAGTATCCGGAAGATTTATTGATCCTTTGAAGTCTGTCTCTTGGGAGTAAATCCCAGAACCCGTTCCGCTGGTGGTTTTTGAACCATTCGTAAAGACCGCAATCTCATCTGCTGAGATAATAGCGTTTCTTTGCCAGTCTTCCCTGTGTTATTTCTTTCCTGCTGCCTGGTTGGTGTTTTATCTGTGAGTCTAGCGGAAGCAAATACAGAAAAGTTTCTAGATCTGCCAAGAGTGTTGAAGGAAGAGCACACGTGATGGCGATACTGGTAGTTCTTCGTACCACCTAACTTTGCCTTCCACCAGACGAGAGTATTGGTCGAACTATTGCTGTGTATAGCCAGCGTGTCATTTCTTCCCTGTCACCTTCCTATAACCAAGAAATGGATTGAGGCCCTTTCGGACACTTTCCATTTAGATTCCAGTTTAGTTTTCTGTAAAGAATTATCCCAAGATATCTGGCGCTGTCTGACAGGGACAGCTCGACCCCTCCAAGTTGAAATTATCTGAAAACAGTATCTGGTGTTTCCTCGTGAAGAAAACTAATTCTCATTTTGCCGGGTTGACGTTTAATCCACCATCTTTTGCCCATGAACTCAAGGTTTCTAAGGCAGCTTCCATGATGTTTCGGATTGTGTCTATAAATTTTCCCTGTATAATCATGGCTACGTCGTCGGCGTAGGCGTAGACGTTAGGTCCCCTTGAGCAAAGCTTAATCACAATCCCATCTATAACCAACAACCAAAGTAGGAGCGAGATGGCACCGCCATGAGGAGTACCTGTGGTTACAGATCTGCTTATAAGGCTTTGTCCAATTTCCGAGCTGATATTTCTTGAGACAAGGATGTTTCTTAACCAATTGATTAATACTTGCTCGATTCTAATGGCTAATGGCTACGTTATTAAAAGCCCTTGCCCTTGTGGCAAAAGCTCTTTTCTATCCTTCCTACAACTTTATGCAGAGCTGTCTCTACCGATTTGATTGTGGCTTTTTGTGCCTTACCTATTGGCCTTTGTGATTTTTAATAGCGCTATGTAGTTTCTCCGCCGTGCTCAGTGGTTAGTGCGTTGGACTGCTGACCGAGCGGCGTGGGTTCAAGCCCCAGCCAGGCAAACACCAAACATTTTTCGCGGCACCACCTCTCGTCGGGGAATGACAAGCCTACGGTAGTATAATCTTTCATGAAAGAGCTTCTCACATCGCCGTTCGGAGTCGGCAATAAATTGTTGGTCCCTTCCATTCATGCGAAAAATATAACACGCACAGCATGAATATAAAAATAATAACTCTTTAACGCAACCGCATACTAGAGACAGGTGCTTACTCCTGAAAGCTGTGTATAAAAAATATCACAATTTGAGATGTTTTCTATTTCAAGTAAATAATTTTTTGGGGGTATAAAAAGAAAGACGTTTATAGATTTCCCCATTAATTTCTTACAGTGAATCTCACAGAAAGCAGCAAACTATTATTCCCAAGCCAACATAAATAAGTTATTCGAATTAATGAACATTTATTTCGCGTTTCGTTGACTTGCCACAGAGTTAGTGTAGATGTGAAACTTATTTACTAACCCGACTCGGTCTTATTCATATATAGCACACAATCTCTTATGTGCCCGTTAACATTTTCTCTGCAAAATTATTGCTTTCAAATTATATACAGTTCATCTTGCAGGCAGCCATTATGTATACTTTTAGTTCTTATTTTGCAATGCTAATCTTATTGTACTTGCTTACTATATGCCTTTTTTTAATTAAAAAAAAATCATATTTAACAAATGCACTTTCATTTGAATTCATTTTAGTAACTCAACACCGTTCAAATAGTCCACAAAACTCAAGTTCGGGATCATCGCCTGTTATGTCAAATAGTAGTTCTAGTCCAGCACCACCATCCAGTAGTCCAAGTCCACAAGAAAGCCCCAAGAATTGTAGCTATATATACCGTGATTGATTGATATGCAACACTAAATCCATGCCACTCATCAAATCGGCAACAACAGCAACCACCATCAGCACCACTTCATCACCGACAACGCCTACCAAACCGGCATCCCTATCAGCAAAAAATGCAAATGAAACACATTTCATCATACATATGAATGAGGCCACCAAGAACACTGGCAATGACGAGAGCGATGATGATGATGTTGATAGTGGTGTACAAGACAGTGGCCAGCTAACATCAAAAGCAAAACACATTCGCAGCAAGTCAAGCAACAAAACAAAGCATTGTTTGAAAATAACTCCGTCTAAACGATTAATATTAAAGGATAAAGAAACATTCAGCATCGGCAGTGGCAAAAACAACAAAAGTTGCAGTACAACACCAACAGCCTCGTTATCAACTCCCACAAGTATCAAACTGACAACCGCTATATTTTCGCCACAATTCAATGAAAATCTCGCCACACTTAATCGCAAATGGACAAACTTCAACCGCCGTAGCCGTCGTCGTCGCAATAGCAGTTCTGGGGACTCCAAAGAGCTCGATAAGCTAGTCCTCAAATCAATGGACTGGGATGATAATGATATCTATTAAAACAATATAATTTACAGCATACAATTGCAAAAAAAAATCCACTCTTCATATAGAAATTAAAATACGATCTTAAACAATTATACATATACGATAAGTTCATTTTAAATTTTTACTGCAACATAAATTAAACAATTATGTATATATATATATCTATATATATATATGTGTATATATATGAATACCTACATTAACTAAACAAAAACAAAAGTGAAACTTGTAAAATATTAAATATTAAAAAAAACACAAAACAGAATCGGGAAAAGCCTATCAAACTCCCCTTAAATTATTTATATACTAAATTAGTATAAATGAAAGTTTTACATAAACAACCACTTTAGATAAAACAAAACAAAGCTTAATTCAAGTAACCTCCCCTCACACACACGAAATTTCATATTTAATATAAAAAAAAAAAATAGTAAAAGGAAAAAGTTATATACAAAACACTTTAAGCAAGCTATAACATATTATAGTTTATTATTATATTTGAAGCAAAAGCAAAAAAGAAAACTGAAATGATGAGCGAAAACGTTGTTAGGGAATATATATGTATATTCATATATATATGTGTATTAATATACATATTAATATATGTATATGAACTTATATACATAAATATTTATACATATACATAAATAGTTCATAGTACTATACATTTAAGAATTCAAACCGAAAAGAAAAGAAACATTCTAGTGATTTAACATTTTATTAAAAAACAAAAAACAAAACCGAAAAGAAATACAAACATAAATAAATTATTTATTATATAAATAAGACATTTTTAGATACATCTTTAAAAGAAAAATTAAAACAAAATATACTTGACAAAGTTGAAAAGAAAACAGAAATAGAATTGCATACAATTTTGTTTTTATACCACATTCGGATAATCTTTGTTAAAATCGTTGTACGATAACTGATTCTTCTTTTTGTTTTAGTTAATTACAAAAACACAATTTCGGTTATGCTATCAATCTAATCTAAAGTTTAAATCTGTTTTTTTTGTTCATAAAAATTCTTCATATAAATATTACAGTTGATTTTATAAATGCATAGAAAGATTAGAGGGCTACAAATTAGAGATGTAACGGGTAGTGATTAGATGAAATACCGGATATCGGATATTCGGTATATTCTTTAGCCGGATAGCCGGATATCTGGCGGCCGAATATACTGTCCAGAGAAAAATTCATTCCGATGGATTCTAGTTCATACACGTCACGTGTACAAGTTGTAACTAGTTTGGTTGTGGTCCCGTTATTCGCCGCACATGAGGTAACACATGTCTTCGATCAAAAGCAAAGCCTGGTTATGCATCTGTTCATTCACATCGAGATCGGGACTTCCTGAACTGACACGAATTCGATGTAAAATGTCTTCTGACATGTCATCCTTGTACCTATTCCACAGTTCACGTGGATTCGATGGGACGCATGTCGAAATAATGATTGCTTCAGCGATTGTCATGCCCCAATGAGTATCGTTTTCAAGCAAATTGAGCGATTGACATGCAGCATGAAATGGCGGGCACACTACACCATTGACAGTAGATTATCTTACTTTTCCAATGCGCGAAGAAAATTCTCGAGGTCAAGGCGAACAGCAAAAAGTAATTCATCGAAATCAGTCAATCCTTTCTCGTTTCGTACAAAATGTATGATAAAATAAATTTTCTTCATAATTTTTTTTTTTCGTGAAATCTTCCGATGTTTTAATAGTTATTCTGCTATACGGGGCGGAGACAAATCCAGCAAATCAAAGATCATAAAAATCGGTCCAGCCGTTCTTGAATTATAAATGATATAACTAACCCGACTTTGTTTTATAGATACAGATTTTACCTATCCGGTTTTCGCCGAATAGTGGTTCTCTATCCGGCATTCGACCGGATACAAAAAAAAAGTGGCCGGATAACGAATAATATCCGTTACATCTCTACTAAAAATGCAGACAAGATCATTTTAGAAAAGGCGATTAGTTTTGTGTGGCATACGAAAATAATGATCGCACTCGGTAGTCCAGGGAAATAAGATTTTAGTAGTCCAACAGTCTGAAAAGTAAATGATTAACGAACTAGTCAACGACAGAAGTTAAATACAGTGGAATTCGGTTATAACGATCACTCACGGGAGACGAATTTACCGCCGTTATAAGCGAATGTCGCCATATCCGCTCACACCAAGAACTGTGTACCAATATTCTTGAGTGCAACGCTTTTGAATGACAAATAAAATCACAACTGGCATAAAAATCAAAGAAAGTAAACTCTAGACGCATTCAAACATAACTGCGTGCTGTCTATAGACACGAAATACACGATGAAAATTCTTCAGTTTTGTTTTGGTTTCGTTCGTTTCATCCGAATTTCCCGACAGACAACCGCCACGAATAGGTTATAACTGAAATAGTCGTTTTATCCGAATTACACGACAAAAAACCTCCACAAAAAGGTCGTGATAAACAAAATGGTCTTTAAAGCCGAAGTCGTTGCAACCGAAAGATTTTATTCATTGTTATATGGCAAACCAAACTTTAGCTTCTAACTTCGTCGTTATAACCAAAATGTCGTTATGATCGAGGTCGCTATTGCGAATTTCACAGTAATTGTGAAAGATTGTACATTTACGTTTCTGTCCTTATGCCTTCCTCTCAAGTTATTCCAAAAATTTCGAACATGTTTCCTGGTTTTCTTTCAGTCCCTTTCAAAATCTCTATCCCAAATAAAAAAACGAATTAGAAGGTCAAAACAGTAGCTTGTTTTTCAACTAAAGAAGACTTCAAACTAATTTTTTTGACTAAAAATCCAGTCTACAACCTCACAATAAAATGGCTAGTTTCTTATTTTCTAAGTCACTTTGCAATTCTTCGACCATTTAGGACATTTTATCTAGATTACCGAATACAGCAAATAATGTCTAACTTGGTGATTAAGAAGTGAAACTCTGTTTATTATCTAACAGGTTATCTCCTCGCAGTAGCGCTCTTGACACTTCTCATTTTTTTTGTTTTCTTACCCCCGTGCATGCGCCATAAGTGTTTACTAATAATTTACAGTATGAATTCGTTTAGTGAAACAGACGTACACCAAGTATGCATTTACGACGGGACAGCACTTTTGCTAGAAATTTTGTTTACTGTATGAAACGAAATGAAAGGCGATTTATAGTTTGTCTACCTTATTCGAAACATATAACAGAGTTTGTCCTTGTAAATAATGGAGTGCATATGCTATGCCGTGTTTGCTGCTTTTGTTGAGCGGGAGTGCTAATAAGAAGCCTCACTCATTCAATAATACTTCTTCGCCCGCTACTCCTGCATTACCTATTGTATGTATGGTCGTACGTTCGGACGAGTAATGCGTTGATGGTTTTTGCAATATTCTCATCCTGTAATGGCTATGGTCTTACTAAGAAGACCAGAAAACACATGGATGAGGACAGACCGAGTTTTTCCTGGGATTGATTGATTTCTTGATTTAAATATCTGTATTTGATCCTGTTGATAACTTAATCGTCTCCGCTCGATACTCATATTACAAAGTTTAGCTATGGCCACAAATCATAGCGGACAACAGCATGATAGTTGACTTTTCGTGTAATGAAAATATGATGCAGTAAACTACGGCTTTCTTCCTTTCCGTTTGGGATATTCGCATCAAAATTTACGGATTGCATTTCTAGCTGTAAGTAGAACCAGTTTCGCCTTTGCATTTGATTTGATTTGAGACCGCTCGTTTATTTCATTCCACTAAAGTCAAACACAATTAAACTTTACGCAATTTTAAATTTTTGCTACAGTTTTTTATTTTGACAATTAATAATCTACCATTATTTTCCACGAAGTTAAGTAGACTTAACGCTACACAATAAATTGACCGCACAGCGGTTTGATAGTCGTATAGACCATGGCAATGCCTCACCATTCATGTCGACAAGTAGTACCCTGTATGCGCCATTTACTGCTAAAGTCAAGACGACACAGCGTATGGAAATGCGTTTGTTTTTATAACTTGGTTGCATGTATTTAGGTTCATATAAATGGTATGAGGGTCCGTAAAGAACGAATAAAAATGTTGAACAGTGTATTCAAAAACAACACCATAACCTCGTGTTACCAAAGAAAAATGTTCTCCGAAAAAAAATTGTAAGCGAAACTATTTAAATTGCCCGAAATCTGCTCAAACATTGAAGAAATTATGAATAACGCTACTACAGTTGGGATCAAGGGATTGAATTGTCGTATTGATGACATAGTGGCATGTCATTCCATGTGGAGAACTGTGAGTTATTTTTTCTAGCGAATCGCGGAATCAAAATTCGCAAAGAATACAGACATGACTACGGCGATCATATTTTTTGTTGTCGCAGTGACTAGGAAGAAGAGGCCTCATTCGAGGCCTATTTTATTATTAGTGAGGAGCGGTTTGTCCACTCTAGCACTGCCTATTTAGAATCATAAATAAACTATGATGGTTTGTTTGTTTATTTTCCACTTATTTTCTATACATATTAGTTAGCTTACTGTTGCTCTTAGACACATTCTTCTATTATCGACCATTTATATCAAGTCTGTGTTTATGCTAAGAAGTTAAAGTGAGGACTTAACGGTCATACAATTTATTGTTCAGTTTCGAGCCTCTCTCCAGTGGATGAGATGGCTATAAGCACCGAAAATAAATACTTTCGCTTAAAATTATGATGGCGGACAGTGGTTCACTCTTCTAAGAAGATTCCAGCATTTTAAACTAAATACAGTACTCTCCTTTCTCATGACAACTTACTAATTGTTTTTCATTTTTCTTGTACCATAGCTTTAAATTATTCTTGTAAAGCTTACAACTTTGATGTTACTCGATGGGATAAACGACTTTTCACGCTAGCTTCACTCGACAAGCCTAATACGTTTGTTTCGAAAATTTCGGAAACTATTGAAAGCTGTAATTGTTATATTCAAAACTATTGTTTGCTTATACTTGCGCAAGTAGGTAATTATCATGTCTGGTGAGACTGCTTGCATTTAAATATTGTTGAAAAATAATTAACAGTATGCAACGTTGGACATTCCATTGCAGGATGTACAACTTCAATACTAAATTATCTTTTTCTAAGTCTTATTATCTTTTAAGTCACTACACAATAAAATGTAAATAACAGACACTTCACTTTAAACCTTTTTCAGTTTTTCCGTGACGCATTACTTTAGCAATCAAATCTGAAACGAGATTTGATTTAAATACGGAAAAAGAAATAAACACTTTACAAAAAAAAACTTCAAAACTCCAAAATGTTAAACTGAATATTTTTTCTTAAGTATAAAAATCGCACATCATAAAACCATTTGTTAACAGTCATAAAAATTGCTTTTATTTTATTTATTTAATTAAAAAAAAAAACGAAAATACAACTAAAAATAAAGCGTAGGTAAATCTAAATAATCGATTTCGAAGTTTTCCGCCACAAGAGACATCAAATGCAAATAGAGCAGGAAAGTGTCTCACAAAATGAGCCCAATTGTAGGAGTTTACTAAAATAATTTTCACGAATCCTTGCATATAATATATACGAAACATATTTCTAAATATAAAATAATAGAAAAAAAAAACAGCCAAAGAAAATAACACATTTGTTTAACGAAACCTTTGTTTAAAATTAAACGAAATATGTATTTTTTATTTTTTTTTTTTTAATTTTTTTATAATTATATTTGAATTAAAAAAAAACAAAACACAGACTGAAGTTTGATACGTATGATTATTATTTTTTTACTTTAGTATTAGTTAGTTAATTTTTTTATGATATATTATTTAGTTTTTTGAACTGTATATTTTTTTGTTGTATGGCAAATTTTCCTTTTTATGTAAAAATAAAAATATATATATTTTTAACCACCAGGTGATGTTTTATTTTGTTTTTCTTTTTGTTACACACATATACACAAATATATGTTCTCTTCTTGCTTAGGGTTTCTTTCATCACAGATTTGTTTGATAAAGAAAATATACGTACATAACAGAAATACGAAGTATATATATAAAAATAAAATCATTTTTACCTTTACCATGAAACAAAAAATATTTAAAATTTAAAATAGCATTAGTCGCAAATTGTAAATTAGAAATTTATAAAATAAAGAAGAAAAAAAACGAGAGGTGAACTTAGATTTTTAAAGAAAAAAAAAAAGAAATCATATTCTATGCATCTAGAAAGTATAACTTGTATACAAAATAATAATACTCATAAAATGTTAAATGATATACAACCTAAGTTTCCTATTAAATTATTAAATCTACGTATGGAGTTATTTCTTACGTTACATTAGTGATGATAGAAATTTTTCGTTCTCATTTAAATTGCTATTTTATAAAACATTTTGTTTTACTTTATAATTTATGAAGGAAAAAAGTAAGAAGTAAAATGCAAAAGGGATATAAGAATATTACGATTATATGCATCTTTTAATCACGTACCTATTGTTTAGAGAAATAATATTAAAGCAATACCTACACTTTTAAAAATAAAATAAAAAAAAATAAAAATGAAAAAAGCAACAAAGCAAAAGTAAAACAATTGTTACAAGGTTATTCTTAGTGAAATATTCATTCTGAGGTCTAATCTTTATAAATTAACTTAAAAAATCACAAAACAAATATTTATATTTAAATAGAGAAAAACGGAAACAAGTTTGTACAATTTATAGAGTTTAAAAAATATCAAATTGCAAGTTCAAGTGCAGTTTTTCTTCTGTATTCTTTGTTTTTCATTTATTATTTTGAAGAATGTCGATCGAATAAAAGTATTGAGTAGTTACTTTCAGTTCACTTGCACTTATTCAAAATGTAAGTTACACAGGTCCTAAATGTCGCTAAGTTCCACTAAACTTGTTCGGTGAAGAATTATTTAAGAAACCGTAACATCGTTAAGTTGTGACATTTAACTTCTTAAGAACAGCTGTGACTTTAATTCTAAAATGAAAGGGGTAGTGTCTTTTAATTTGTTAACCTTTTAAAACATCCAACCAGCCAAAAAGAAAGCATCTTAGGTTAAAGTGGCATCAGGAAGAAGATCGATTAGGCCAAAGCAAGTAAATTTCCAACATTTAAGCGGTTACAATAACTGGATTCATGTTTAGTTCAGACACATTAGTATATCACTTCACAGACTGAACGCATTACTTAATGCTTTGAATTTAAATTCGCATCACTATTATGTATATTTTAAAACTACCAAGAACGCTGTAGTGGATTCGTTTGAGAAAATGCGAATACAGAAATGTTATTGTGTTTTAACCATTGAGGAAAAAGGCAACAGTTCTCTGAGTTAGAAAAAAAATACACGGTTTTCTGTTCGACGCGATAGATCTTTAAAATTAAATAAAATATTTTTAAAAAAAATTTGCAATTCGAATTAAATTTTCTCTCCACCACTGGTTTGAATACACCTCAAAGGACTTTGTTCGAAGTGTTACATTTAAAAACAAAGTTGTTTGGTTTATGTATAAAAAAAATCTCAGCAAGCAATGGAAGACATATAAGACTATAATGTGGCATGGAAAAGCAACTTAATCCGCCGTTTGGAGTTGGGAGTCATGCGCAAAAATGTCACCTTATTAACTGTCGCGCCGACTATACTTTTTTATGTTACACCACCGAAGCTTCTTTCGGCAATACGAGCGAATTATGAAAAATACACGCACTGAGAGTCCATTCTCGATTACTGGCTTATTGCAGTCCCTCTGACATCTTAGACCAACAAGTCAATTGTTTGACGAGCTGTGCAGTTTGCAATTCATAACGAAAGCGGCGAAAACTTGCATGTTTTCCAAAATGCACCACCGCCGCAGTACTACATCGTCAAGTATTTCAAAGCGCAAACTAAAGTATCATTACATTGCATTACTAAAGTATTAAACATTGAAATGCATTGTGAATGTAGACACTGCGCAAACAAAAGCAAAAGCAAACAGCGGTTACAGATGATATTTGTCATTTTTGGTTTGAAAATGAGCGGCCAAATGGACGAAACTCCGGCATTGTAAGTAATCTATTTATATATATAAAACTAAGTGGCAAAAGGCGTATGTTTCCTTCTACCGCGCGTTGGTTTTGTAGATAATTACGGTACAAAGGTGATAGGGAAAGAAAATAAACTTACAAAAACATTCAAAAACATTGAAGCAGCGAGCGAGCAATACTGGCCGGAAAGGACAAAAATGTCGGTGATCTTAACGAGGCTATTTTAAAAGAAATACCAATTCCATTATCCACATTTAGATCAGTGGACACCATGAATCAGGATGAGGTGGTGAATTATCCTACAGAATTTTCAAATTCACTTGATTTGCCGGGAATACCACCACATATTGCAGCTAAAAATTGGAGCGCTTAGCAACATCAACCAACCAATATTTTGTAATGGCACCAGGCTTGCCATCAGAAAAATATTGGGAAATGTGATAGAAGCAACAATTTTGAATGGAAAATTCAAAGACGAGCCGCATTTTGATTGCTCACATCTCAATGATTCCATCTGATATGCCATTTAAATTTAAGCGTCTTCAATTCCCTGTTCGCCTTTCATTCGCCTTTCATTCGCCTTTCCATCAATAAGTCGCATGGACAATCTTTAGAAATGTGCGGTATAAATTTGGAAAATTCAGTTTTCTCGCATGGCTCACGAGTCGGAAAAACATCTGCACTATTTACAGTACCTGTTTAAATATATAGGAAGCAGAAATATAAACTATCAAAACAATGATATACGTTTCCTCGACTCTAGCGGATTTTTGTGGCTTCTTTCTAAATCGATACAATTGTATGCGGGCATATCTTCATATCTTGAGTTTGGCTGAATTCAATAATGCAGTTTTGCAGCAACAAGATAGCAACGAGTTCAAAAACGCAACATGCTGACAGTACTGCTCAAATCAAGGGTTTTTTTGTTTGCAACACCAACGCAACCAATCATCAAAATAGAGTAACCTGTGCATCAGTTGTTTTGCTGTTGCTTCGCTTTGTTGCGGTTAAGGTTTTTTTTTGTCAGCTGTTATTATTTACATTTCTACTCAATTATTCTGCGAAAAATAGATGAAATAACAAACGTATAACAATTTTAATGTTTTATTTACATAACATGTAAATATTTATTTGATTAATTTGTTTATGATCGTGGAATGGTTGAAAATATATCAGCGGAATACTGCCTTATCATTCTGGAGTAAATTAGGTATGATTTTGGAAACATGTCTTCTTTTAAACTCGTTCAGCATTTTTCACTGTTTCACCCTTCTTCGTTTTTCTATTCTTACTATTCTTAACATGTTTTGTAAACAAATGTTGTTTGGGCTATAAAATTTGCATAACATTGTTCAACACAAAACACTTGTCTCCCTCCATTTTTCTATCGCAAACAGCTTTGCAAAACAGCTATTCATAAATGTCAAAATAAAATGCGAATTGCAACAGCAACAGTGAAGTAGCAGTGCAACAGTAACACAAAGCCTGTTGTGTTGCCGCAACACTGCACAGTTTTTTGACGTTTTTGAATTCACCCCATTTTAATGATGCTTTTTTCGGTTTGCGCATCAGTGAACACTTGACATTAAAATTGATTTTAAAATTGCATTTATGATAAAGTGATGCATGTGAATTCAGCCGTAGCTTAAAAAATATATACCGCTAAATATTCAAATATTTAACTTGGCTTCAGCTTAACCGAGCGATCGTTTTAAAAAAAAAGTACAACCAAGAGCATCAGGTTCATTTCTTTATTTATTTTTCAAAAAAGGTATATAGTTAACCTTGTTTTCTTTTTATATTTAAATCTGCACTTCAAAATCAAAAATAAATTGAACTCCTTCTGTTGGAAATATTTATTTGAGTTTAATTCATCTCTATAAATTATAAAAACAAAAAGGCGAAACACAAAAAAAAAACATCCGTAACATTGGAAATGAAATAAATATAAATAATTATATTTAGAAATACATACTTCTTTTTTATTACATGATATATTCAAGTGCTTCTTAAATAAAATAAAATATATACATATATATATTATAATTGAAAGATTACAAATTAAGAATTATATAAGAAATAACCGCTTTAGAGATTTAATAAATAAATTAAAGTGATTTTTTATTTTCTAAAAAAACAAAACAAATACAAATTTTTAATTAATATTAAAGAAAACTATTTATTTGTTTTCCTTGAAAATGTAGGAAAGAACATTAACTCTAAAATATATATATATACAAGATAAATTATGGATTAGTAATGAACGATTTCTAAATAAACAAAAAACAAAAAAAAAAAAGAGTTATGAGAAAATACTGTACATAACATTCGTTTCATTTGCAGTTTGTCTGATTTACTTAATTTTTATTTTATTTTCTAAGAAAAATCGCACATGGGAATAGTTTTATACAAATTGCTGCGTGGTTCATAAATTATTACGGCTACAAGAAACTTATTTTATTTAGTTTTAATTTGGTCCCCTTGAAGCCCTACAAACAAATTAATAAAATTTCACCTTACAGTTTAAGAATTGTCTTTTAAATATCGAACATTTATATCAAAGTTTGAAATAGTAAAAGAAAAGGAATATTTTTCAATTCAAAATACAATTGTAAAAATTGTATGACTTAACAAGTCAAAAAAAAAAAGTCAATTTCTTCAGTATTTTTATTTTTGGTTTATATTCTCATTTGCGTGAGATTGATGGAAAAAAGAAATACACACACAACAGCTACGGAGAATTATGTTAAAAAATAAACTTAATGATTCTTTACTGCCACACGACCCACATGAAACTTTTTTATGAAACACTCAAAAGAAAACAAAAATAATTTTCCTAAAATATTGTGTTTGTTGGGGCATTTACCTTTCAACAATTTCTTTCAATCTGAATTCAAATGATTGCCGGTTACACATTTGCATTGTTTTGCGTAACTTCATGAAACATTTGTGATTCCCAATTGTTTGCACTTACGTCGAACATTTAATAAACATTAAGCAAAATACATTTGTTAAACAACAACAAAAATGTTAGTAAAAGACTGAGATTAATAGATATTCATATAACAAGCATACAAGTAATAATAATAAAAAAATCATTCGACATTTCGACGTAAAACTCAAAAAATTTTGTACCAGAGAAAACTTACTAAATTGTAAAAATAAAAACACACAAAAGCAACCAAATATGTTGGAATATTTATCGTTTATATAAGTTTACGTGACTTAAAATCTTTGATAAAGCCCAATTACACTGCCCTTTCTTGGATTATTAGTACAACGCAAAAATTAATTTTTGTCATTCCAATCAATAGCAGGTATCAGAATAATTTGCAATCCATGCAACATAAATATATAAAGTAAATTTGTTAGTTTAAGTGAAATGCAGACGAGAGTTTGTAGAACCCGTCGTCTGCTTATAAAAGCCCGATTGAATATAGGCGGGAAGAACACCCTGCTCAAAAAAATTATATTGCAACTCGCTTTAGTGTTAGCCACATCTGTTCTGGAACCTCGCCACCCAGGTTAGTTTGTCCAAGTAAATTAAAAATATGGATAGGAAAATCAAAATAACAATTATTCAAAGGAAAAGCTGAACCTTCCTGAATTTCAGAATCTGAATGTACCGTCGCTTTCTAAGATGTTCTAAAAATTCAAAGTGTTCTGTAAGCAAGCTTGTTAGTGGTGACGGCCAATTTTTTTTTTATTAAAACTAGCCACAGTCTCTAAAGCTGTGGAAGCTTGCAAGTAGTGCGTTTACTTGCATTCGTTTTTAGAGTTGTCCCCACGAAATTTTTAGGTGTCCGTTCCAAAAATGAAAAGCCATCGCTGATTATTTCCAACACTGTCATACTAGCTTGAAAGGTGAAAACAGTTTAATCCATTTTTTTACGCATTCGCTCTTCCTAACTCGTTTTGGATAAAAGACATAAAAAGGTTAAGTTAAGCTGTAATATATTTTTTTATATTTGAAGTGTATGTAGCTATCGGGAGTGTAAAATGATTTGATAGCATGGACAGGTTATCACCTCATCGGCTTCTTATGAGGTTTTAATACATTGTGGAATGCCACCTAGTTAAATGTTAAATTGTTGAATTTATCTACGCTTTTCTTGGAACTTCCTTTAATGAAGAAAACAATCACTTGAAATAAGAAATTATAATAAAACTGATTGCGGAGCTAAAGTGAAGCAAATCCCCCATCGCGTGCATTTCCATCTGGAGAATACCAAAGAACTACACCATTGTTATCAAGTTTTAGTTCGTTTTTGGAATTTTATCAGTTGTGCTTTTCTTTTAATATTCATTAGATACATTTACATATCCACAATTTCATTTACGTAGCCCTATGCCTTAATTTTCGAGAATTCGCAACAAAGATGCTACTTTTGGGAAGGAATCTTAATTACGGAGTCCTATTATTTCCTTTTTTGCGATGCACATCGGCGGGTTTGTATTCTACATATTGCACATTATACCTTTCCGAATTGGTTTGATTGTTTGTTTGCTTCATATCTACTTCCGCCAGCCGGATTGGTATCAAGTTCTCAGAGGTTATCCCTTATTATTTCAAGCAATTCCTCCATGGGCGCCGCGGCTCAGTGGTTAGTGCTTTAGACTGCTGACCGAGCGGCGTGGGTTCAAGCCCCAGCCAGGTACACCGAACATTTTTCGCGGCACCACCTCTCGTCGGGGAATGACAAGCCTCCGGGTGTATAAACTGTCATGAAAGAGCTTCTCAATTCGCAGTTCGGAGTCGGCAATAAATTGTAGGTCCCTTCCATTCGTGCGAAATATTTAACACGCACAACATGAATAGTTGCGAGAAGCTAGGCCTTGGCTCATCCCGAGCTCTCATGCCAGCTATTTATTTTAATTCCTACATTATATTAGTCTCAGGATATCTCCTCAAATTTTTAGTTCCATTTATCAGAGCTTGCAAATGTAATTTAGAACTCTATCGCAACGATTGACAGTAGTACGCATTATAATTGTATCTAAACTGAGGTGGAACTAGGTAGAAAGTTGATAAACAGACTTTTTTTTTTTTTGTACAAACGTGCTCCTGACTCGTGGAGAGTTTCCGCCTAAAAGCAGCAGCCTTCCATCAGCTGTATGCACTGCCATCTGCAAGCATCTATTGTGCTCCTCCGAACTAGTATTGGCCGAGAAGTCTCGACCTATAGCACCTCCTCCAGCCTAATCACCAACCACTCTGAGGAATCGGTGTATATGGATTGTGTCCATCGATGGGAGATTCGTTTCAGAGAACGGCTCTCAGCTGTGGTCTTTTTTTGTGGATCAATGCTCCACAGTCCATAAGGAGGTGTAAAGAGGTCTCCTCTGCATCGCTGCAAAATCTGCAGTTAGCCATGGCCCGTTAGGAAGCCCGTAAGCAAGCGAAGCTGGTTTTTGTTGCTGCCTAGTACCTAGGCAAGCCCTGCTCCTCCTTCGGTCGTAATTCCCGAGAAGTTCCTTTGCTTGCTTTAGTCCTGCAAGTGCTTTCCATAGTCTTCTTCTTTTGCACTCTTCCTCTCTTCGCAGTTCCTCTTGGATTCGATGCAGTCCCAGCCAACAGAATGGCTCGGATCCAACGAATAGTGTTTCTGACCATTTCCTCGCCAGTTCATCAGCTGCCTCATTTCCTTTTAGTACTCTAGGCCAAATTTCGCTCTCGTTCGTTTTTCTCTACTGGCTATAACAAAACGATGGTCTTCAGTGTCTACTATACCCATCCAGAAATCCGATAAACAAACCGTTTTTATTCATTACTTCAAAGCGTTAAAAATACTTCCAATAAAAGATCAATTCAAACTAACCTCTTGCATATAAATCACTGCCCGAGACTCGGCTTTCTGGGGTTTACTTACATAAGCTGCACCTTATTCTTCACAAGGTTCCTATTATAATTAAACAAATTTATTTTGTAAACTTTGTTTCGCTATGTAGAATTGCGCGGACAAATTTTAAGTACTCCACAAATACAATACAATGATAATTACAAAAAAAGAAAAAGCCACTATTTATTTGAATACCTATCTACATTTTTACAACTCTTGCTCCATTTATTATGTACCTTTGATTGAAACAATATAGCACGAAACTATTATAGATTCTGGTGTTTATAATTTAATGATTATTTAACTTTCGAAATAAGGGCTGACAGGATAAAATAAAAATGTACTCAAACTTATTCAATATTTGCATAATTTTTAATTCTAATTTATAAACTATCCTTCTTCTAAAATCAACTAAAATAAACCAAAAATATACATACTTCAGATTAAATAATTTAAAAAAAAAATGAGAATATACATAATATTTTTTATTATTAAACAAAAACATAAAGAGGAATTCAAATAGTACATATGATATTATTATAAACCAATTATTATCTGAACAAACCAAAAAGTATATATATATATGTATACAATTATTATTATTATTATTATTATGATTACATTATTATTATTAAATTGGAAAATTTAGATGAAATGACAAATTCTTAATAACAATATAGATACTTAATAAAATGAGATAAAATATAGAGAATATTATATAAAAAAAAGAAGTTTAGTTTGTTTTTTTTTAGTAAATAATGGTTTTAATAAATTCGAACGGAGCTTACCCTTTCTATTGAAACCAGCTTGAAGGAAGAAAGACGAATAATTCACCCATTTTTGGAACCAATAAGTCACTACAGTCCGGTGTGGACTTGGCCTTCAATCAACAAGAGTCTCCAGCCAGCTCGATCTTTAGCCAGCTGCCTTCACTTTCGCACATCAAGTTGCACTTGCGTGCGCCACCTGAGTCACGGTCTTCCTCTACTGCGCCGTCACTTGAGTGTGGATTCCAAGATTTTTCGGGCCGGAGCATTGGCGCCCTTCTGCTCTACATGACCAAGCCACCTCAGTCGTAAGACCTTTATTCTTCTGGCTAAGTCGATGAAGTTCGTCGTTATACCTCCTACTCCATTCACCGTCTATGCAAACGGAACCGACAATCACCCGAAAAATTTTCCTCTCGAAACTGCCAAGAACAACGTCATCACTTTTGACAGAGTCTATGCCTCTGCGCCATGGAGCAGGACTATGAAGATTAAGATCGTTGTTTGCGAGAGGGCTTTGCTACTCAATTGCCTTCTTAGTCCAAAGAAACAGCGATTGGCAAGAGTTTTTCCTCGTTTGATCTCAGATGTGATAGCGGAGCCGAGGTAGACGAAGTTCCTTACTACCTCGAAGTTATAGCTCTTGACTGTGCCCTCATTGACCGCTAAACTCATCTTCGCCGAATCCGTCTTAATACTCACGAACGCGTATGCCAGTAATTTGACGGACTTTTGAAAGATTGTGCCTCTGGTGTCTGCGCATGAGTTTTGCACAACTCTTTCAAGAACGTTGTTGAAGAAGTCGCATAAATGCGCGTCGCCTTGTCTAAATCCTTTTTTGACATCCAAGGTCTCGGTGAGGTCTTGAACGACCTTGATGGAGCATTGTGCATGCTCCATCGTCATCCTGCACAAACGGACGAGTTTGACAGGATTGCCAAAACTAGACATGGCTCTGTATAGCTCGTCTTTATACATGCTGTCATAGGCGGTCTTAAAATCGATGAAAAGGTGGTGAGTATCGATTTAAAATTCCTGGGTTTTCTCCCAGATCTGCCGTAGCGTGAATATTTGGTCGGTCGTGGACTTTCCTGGCCTGAACCCACTCTGATATAGACTGATCAGGTTGTTGACGAACGGCTTCAGGCGCTCATACAACACGGCAGATAACATCGCTTATGTTAAGTAGACTGATACCTCTGTAGTTGGCGCAATTCAGAGGGTCTCCTTTCTTGAAGACCAGGCAAACAATCCTGAGTTTCCATTCATTGGGCATACTTTCCTCCGACCATATTTTACAGATGAATTGGTGTATGCTCCTAACCAAATCATCGCATGTCGCTCTGAACAGCTCGACAGCTTATCCGTCAGCATCAATACCTTTATTGGACTTAAGCTTAGATATGACTGTCTTCGCTTCGTCCAGGTGGATTGGACAAAATGATTGGTCTTTGTGGTCCAGGTTGAATGGTTCATTCTGCCTGACAGGAGGATTTGATTCATCGTCGCCGTTAAACAATCTGCAGAAATACTTCTTTACAACAATTCTTTACACATTATAACAATGATCGGGACTGAATGTGACCAATAAAACCAAGCGATTCGGATAATATGAAACAACACTAAATCTATGTGCATCGATTGCCGAAAACATAACTTCCGTGTTAACGGAAATAGTTGCAATGCAAGGTTTACTAGGTAACGACCGAACTTTAAGGTTTTCTTTTATAATCCCCTCGCGCTCAAACGGTTATGAATACCCTTATGATGTTATTCACACAGCGCAAGTGAGGTGCAGTGGTTCGAAACTCAGATAGTATATTTTTCAATGGACTCCGAGTGTGGTGGCTATACTAATTGGAGACATTTGTAGTGTTTGTCGTTGTTATAATTCACGGTGATTTTTCGAATCTACGGACACTTTACTGGCAATGTTATGTTTTCGAAGAAGAGTTCACATCAACTTTCACAATTGATCGATTTCGTTAATTTTTAAGTGGCAATTCATTGTCCTAGTCGTGCTTACGATATTTAGGATATAAAGTCGATCCAACCCCTGAAGCACATTTCGAATTATTCTATATGCGCGCATTGTTTCTACTCAATATGTTAAATTAAATTTAACTCCCGAACACAACATTGTGAATTGGTTTTAAGAAATAAATGTTTTCCAACATTAGGAACCCAGATAGCGAGACAAGCGACGGATTGTATCGGACTCCAAAAAATGTTTAATTTCAAACATAAAGTGCTTTAAACTCACGCATCACAAGCACTTGGCAGCCCTAACCAATGTGAGACAATATTTCTGAATTCGTTCATTTCCTTGCAAAGCAGTTTTTAGTAACTGGAAAGGGGCTGGAAAGTTGAATATCTCATCGTTAACTTAATTCTGTTCGGCATGCTGACACTTGACAGCATGATTACAACCGTAGGTAGTAACTCAACCAAAATAAATTTGTTTCTAGGTTTGTCTTTTGTGTGAAATATACACACATTTGTGAATCCAAGAACAGTGTTACGAAATTGTAATCTAAAGAATTCTCATTCGAAAGGCGAAGGAGCTATTGTCATATGTCGCTTTTACTTTTAAGAATTTCGAAAGTATTTATCAATTCTGACTTGGTTAAGCATAGAGCATATACCACTCAGTTCAAGAAGGGTTTTAAACTTAAGGGGATGAAAGGGGCTAAGCACACTACTAAATATGCTCCTGGTACAGTAACATTGCAAATCTTGGGATGTGGAGCACATGGAGCACCAGCGTCAGTCTATCTATTTACGGATCAATCCAGGTGGGTAAACGTTCTTTCTTTTTGGATGTGTGAAAAAAAACTTTCTTTTTAGATATTTGTTCAATTGCGGTGAAGGTACTCAACGGCTGGCACATGAGCACAAAACAAAGCTCTCCCGACTGCAGCATATATTTTTTACTGGAAAATGTTGGAGCAAATTGGGAGGTTTGCCTGGATTGGCGTTAACAGCTCAAGATGCAGGAGTATCCGAATTAACTTTACACGGCCCACCTGCATTGGTATGAAACATCATATCTTGTGTTGCACATGAAATTTTGAACTATTTAATATTTGGTCCTGTCATCTGTAAAAATCTTATGCTGTATTTTCTTCATCTTTCGGAGCTTAAGTTATAAGCACGTAAAATATGAAAACCTACAACTGAGTTTGCTAAAAAGTCACTCATCAGTTAAATTCTGAATAACATATGTACTTATCTACATGTGCGGCCAAACCCTACATCATTGCTAAGAATCTAGCCTAATTCATCGTAGATCTCATTGTCGGCAACCTTATTTTGTCCTGCGACCTAAACAAAACTGAACAAACCAAGTTTTCCAAGAGAATTTAAATGTGCTGCATTCAAGAACTACATGTTTTGAATCTTTATCCTCCAACTAGATGTAGAAATAGTGTCAACCTGGCGATGATTTGTAATTGTTACCAAGCATCAGTTGTGCTTCCGGTTTGTGTCCACCTGGCCCCGACTTGTTAAAGCACGAGGGTTGACGGAGAGACAAGCGGAGGCCATAGTAGTTCTATTAACGAAACAGTAGACGACTTTCTCATATGGAACCAAAGGTGACGTCAAAAACTTCCGAAACAACTTTACTTTGACCTGGACAACCAAATTGTGTCCATTGGCACCCCAATTTTGGGTGGTTGGAGCACTTGGATTTCGTGCACTGGCGGAACCACCAATAAGGGTATTTTACTAGAAGATGCTTAGTAAGTGCGTATACACTTCTGCTCGCAGGACTGATGTATGTACATATAAGTGGCTGGTGGGTTTCAGATTGAGAAGCTTCCACCGATCTGTTTTAACTTCGCCAAACAAGTGTCATTCAAGGAACTTGCGCTTTAATTGCCACTATTTTATTGTGTCGTGCAAACGGCGCTTTTCTTTTCCTCTTTAGCTGTCTGCCAGAGATCTATAGAAAAGCACTGCTTTAGGGACCCGTTCATCTTGTGCAGCATCGCTGAAGGATTGGGGGTGATGTATAGACAGACTAGGTTAACCTTCCCCCCCACCGAATTAAAGCTTAAAAATAATAATAACCACCTGACTTTTTATATTTTCTTTTTAGAATACCTTATTTCAAGCTATGAATCGATTTGTAGTTCTGAAGAAAATACATATAGAAACTAAAAGTTATTCAGAGAATGATTTATTCGAGGATGAAGTTATGACCGTTCGTGCCATTCCCATCTTTAGGTAATATCAACGTACAAAAATTAACTTTTGCTATTTTTTCCAAGTGTTTGAATTGTAATTTCAGTAGCAAAACTGATGATAGCGATGATAATCTAACCGATAATAGTAATTCAACTATTTTATATGTATGCGAATTAAAAGTAAGTATCTATAATACTGCTAAACTACTTAACTATACATTAAACCAATATTTTAAAAAAAGCCGTGAATATTCCTTTTCTATGAGTCAAAGCTTCGCGGTTTGCTTCTCCATTGGCATTCGGTTTGCTTTCAGTTTTGAATCAGTTTCATTTTGTTGAGGTGATATTCTTATTAGAAGTAGCCGAAAAGGAAACTAACAAGTCTCCTGATATCAAGCTAAATTTTCTGAGTGTTGTAGAGAGTCTGCCTGAATTACAAGGTGTTATCGCGACAAAATAAGCACATGCAGCTTTCCCACCAATTGAAAATCATTCTGAACACGGGGCTTTTCTCGACAAAAGTTAATAAAAAAAGTTCCTTGTTTCGACGGCCAAATACTTGCTTTAATTTATTTTAGCTCAATGCTACTACTTATAGAATCGCACCGCCAAATACTTTAACAATTTCCAAGCGGTTACTTAAGCGTGTGAGTGAGTCAACGACCGATTCCATATTAGAGCTGTCCATATACAACAAAATTGTTGAAAGGTTTCATGAAATTATTTTAGAGGTCGGTTGTATGGCTATCACAATAAGCCCGAATTGACCTGAGTGTGCCGAGAGGTTTTCCCCCCTTTCACTTCCCCACATACACAACCCAACATAGAGGCCAGTTTACCAATATTAATTGCCGATCGATTTTCCGATGTAGAAGCCGCGCTGGTACGAACCTATTAGTGCTGTGCAAAACGTTCACACACTTTTGCCTGTTTCACAAAGAAGCGTGATGATCAGAGCGAGTTGTCAACTGAATTCCAAACAAAGAAAAATGAATGAAACAAAACACATTTGTCGTCTAGCGACGCTCTGTTTTCAAAAAATCAAAAAAAGATTGCGGCTAGACGACGTGATGTTTATTTGTTTGTATAATTGTAAAGAAAGGTTGACTGTATGATGGATTCTTAGGTGGTCGCTGCCAAAAAATTCTTCAACGTAGTGCGTTCATTGTGGATCGAATGACGATTTTATAGCGTGAACGAGGCGCAATTGCCGCCTCGCTTTCGTGTCGCTTTATTGTCAAACAGGCGTTTTCTAGATATTTAGTTGAGAAAATTCGCTGTAGTTTTTACAGGACATAGCAGTTCCCTTTTTTCTTAGATAAGGCAGAGCTGATAAATCAGTCATCAATCAGTCATATTTGGAAACCTCTGTTTTTAGCAGCTTATGGTCCTCAGCTTAGTTTTTATAGCCGTTCTCATCTCATCTGTAATAGTTACGAAAATTATATCTTCGTTCTCTGGATGTAAGCTTTCGTCGTGCCCTACCACTCACTCTTTTTGATGCCCAATAAGCAGATGCTGGAAGTGCTGCCCAACATTTTTTATGTTCCCTGCGTATTATAAAATGTCTTAGCTATTTTTATAAAACTCCGGATGTTGTTATTGTCACTTCATATTTCGATATCTGAAACTGGGTGCATTCTTTTTTTGATATATGTACTTACATGCCTTTCCAACCGGACAATACTCCCATAGACACCGCAAGGTTAACCAAAACCTGGACTCAGGGTCAAAATGAAGAACTTTTGCCATAGCTGGCATATTTACCTGACTGGCATAATGGAAAATGTTTGGGTATGCCTATCACGGAGGAGGAAAACAGTTTGAAACCAAAGAAAACGTAATTGAAGCTATAAAGTCATCTTGGACAAAGATTTCACTGCACTATGACCATCATCCTTATAGCCTCAAGGCAACTTGCTTTTGACATAGTTGTGTAATTGATGAAGAAAATCTCTTGAACTGTTAATTATTTAACTTTTTGCATCCTCTTATTCATTTTTGTATATGCTACAAGATTGTTTTTTAATGTGGATTTAATCTAGTGAGACAAAAAAGGATCAATTTTAAGACCCAATTTGTCAATGTGCTTTAAAACTAACAATTTTTAACGTGGTTTAAAAATTCTTCCTGGATCTTTATTTCCATATTACCCTCAATGAATTCCCTATTTAATTGGATCCAAATAACCCAAGGCTAGGGAGAAATCTTACAAAGTTTATCAAACAAATTATGGATTTAAACGAATAAGACGCAGTGTACATGTTTGGTTTTTTCTCTTCTCCTGGTGCGATAGACTTCACTTCTTACAGCAACGTTTAATGACAAAGAAAGCCTAAAGAGCCTCTCTCTAAAAAGTCTCTGTCTACCACAACTTTGCTTTTTCGTTCAATGTTTATTATGTTCTTCAGTGAGAATCGGAGCTTCCTTTCTTTGATCAGTCCGTATCTGAATCGTGGCGCTACTAAGAAGTGGTCTGAGTTGCTGTTAGCCCCTCTGAACATAGTGAAAGTAAGGAAATCCCGCTGTTAGTAACTTCTGACAGTTGAGTTGTTTTCCATTAGAGTGATATACAATAGTTCCACTGTGAATTTATTATATTAGCTTGCTCAGACCTAGCCTGTATTAGAGTTGGATTTTATAATCTGCGTGTAGTTTATTCTTATCCGTATACATACATATGTATGAACTTATCAGTCAATAAACCTATGTCCCTAAAACTAAACTTTATGTTCTCTTATTACTCTACAGTCCAGACCTGGAACTTTGGATTTGAAAAAATGCGTTGAAAAAGGTGTTCCGCCGGGTCCGTTGCTTGGATTACTAAAAGCAGGAGCTGACGTCGTATTGGACAATGGAATTGTTGTAAAATCTTCGGAAGTTAGTGAGCCTACCAACGAGAATCAAGTTATAGTTTGTGAGTATCCATTGTGCTTGAATCTAAAATTATTCTTATCAAATATTGTTTTGGCTCAATCAAACTTATAGAACAGGATTTCGACCTTTCAAATACAGAAAGTTATCAAAATCCGTTCCCAGCCTAAACAAAAAACAATACCAGTATGTTGTTCTTTTTGCCCACTTTTACCGTGAAAACCCACCTTGGTCTATTGCATACAAAAAATTCCAATTATATCACATGATACGTACAAAAACAATGTTCAAAAAATCGCATGGCAACAAAAGTCTCTGTGAGGCTTTAACCTACCTTGAACGAGCAGTGCGCATTTCCCATCGTCATGTTGGCAAAGCTTAACATTGCCCTAGATATCTAGTCTCTATAGACAAAGATTGTCATCGACTAATAGGTAATGCTTACCAATTTGAAATCGCTGAAGTATTCTACTTTATATTTAGTCAGTATTGTAAAAGCTTTAGATGCTCACGCAATACAGCAGGGAGGCTCTTGTAAGTGATGAGACAGTTCAGCGGGCCTCCTTGCCTGAGTATCGAACAAATAGTTCATCATCATCATTTTTCGGTCCGCTTATTGATTATGAGGGTCGCGGATCTAGGGTGCTTAAATGGGCCTGCCATAACTCTCGCCATCGACTCTTAATCATCAGGAGATCCAAACATTTCTTCCTTTGTCCACCCAGAGGACGCCTACCTAATCACACGGATTCCATGGCACTTCTTGGAACCCAAGTTAGAGGCACACGTTTAACATGTACCAAGTATAGGCCGCTCCGTTGAAAGAAGAAGCTCCTCGACATTGAGTTTCTCGCTTATTCTGGTGTTTCTATTTCGATCCAGGAGAGTAAGCCCAGCAATACAACGAAGAAAACTCATTTTGGCAGCTTCTAACCGCGATCTTATTTTTTCGGTCATTAGCCAATGCTCATGACCATAGGTGAGGTTCGGAACAAACACTGAATTGAAGACCAAAAGCTGAACTTCGATGCCAAGTTTGGCCTGATTTTTTTTTGTCGGTTTTGGAAACACTCTGGACCTGGAGCACTCCGACACATATTGTAGAAAGCGGAACCCAGTTTTTACCAATTTTGTTGGAATTTTCTCGGCTTTCGGAGAAAATCGGGGAGACGTTTCGATGATGAACAGCTTACAGTACCAGCACTCACCACATCAACACCGAAGATCTCCCACCTGATCCGAGCAAAGGCAGGACAATCGCAAAGGAAATGATTCTAAGTATTCTCGCCCTCTCCACAGCCATCACAGACAGTAGTGTCATTAAAGCGTAACACATTAAGATGCTTCAGAAAAACGGAGTGTCCCGTGAGAACGCCAATTTTCCTGGATTCGACCAAACCTCTGGCACGGGCGTCACAAACTTCACTTTAACAAAAACTTTTCTGGGAGACGCGAAAAGAGATACATATGCCCTATATTTGAAGCAATTTCTATTATCCCCTTTCTTAAAAAGAGGGTCATACACCCCTGTTTGCAAGTCCTTATATGTTTTTCCACATTCCCAGGACGTTTTAGTGACATGAAAACCATTTCACTCTCTTTTCCCCCAAAGCTTGAGCTTTTCTGGTTGAGTTTCGTCCACACTAGATTTGTCGACTCTTAGCGCTTTAATTGCCAAAGTCACCTCTTGTAGATCGAAAACGATAATAAAACGTGGCACCTTCCAGAATAAGAAAAAAACTTTTTTGCATGAATGCTGAACTTAGACTAAAAATTAAACAAACAATTCATATTCCTCTTTACGCTCCATCTCAAATATGTACCTATACTATGTGTATGTACAACATGTATGGCATTACTCACTCTTAATTCAGCTCAGAGTACATACACCGCACATACATGCATCGCTTATACTATTGGTGCTACTACCTGCTACACCTCTTCTTAGTGCTCTGTTCGGGGTTGAGCGCCTCCGAAAAGTTTTCATCACATCTTCAGAAGTGTCCTTCCCACCCGAAAGAAGTGAAGTGGATTCAACTCCTTTCTCTGGAATAACTACTCGCTGCTATACTAGCCAGCTTGCTGGCTCTTCGCACCTCCATGTACCGGTTTCGAGAAACTGAGTTTCCCAAGTGTATCCACACCTTGAAGACTTTCTTCCTCTCTCTTGCTTCTTGAATTCCGGATCAATAAGTTTTTTTTCTCAACACTTGCCGCCACCCCGAGCCGCTTCACTTCGCAAACATCTCCTGCAGAGCCAGTGACTGGAATGTGTTCAAAACAAATTCCAAATTCCTGCCACATCTCATCATTCGAATTGAGTTGGTCAACTTAATTTTATTAACCATACGTACCTCATATTTCATTTTTAACTCAAAATTAAATTTTTTTTTATTTATTTTAGTTGTTGACATCCCAAATGAAGATTTGTTAAATTCTCTAAGTGGTCAATTTGATCATTATGATAATGCTTCAGTCGTAATTCACTTTGCACCCGAAGTGATTGTTTCTTCCGCATTATATCAAAAGTTTATATCTAACTTTGGCAGTTTGACAACACATATATTTTTAAATTCATCAAACCGGTAAGTAAATGCTACCTAAATTTTCCTCAATCAAAGAAAAATAGTCATTATTACATATGTATGTATGTACGTATGTATCTGTAGTATCGACACTTCAATATCGATATCCGATATTATAGAATAGAACTTACCGATATTGCTTAAACTAATTATAAAAAAAATGAAGAGAATAAGAACTGACACAAGTTAAATATTAACGACAACCCGCCGAGAGGATAAATTGTGAAAAAAAGGGTTTTCAATCTGCCATTGGGAGTGGGCAATAAGATCTGTAGGTCCCTTTGTGCGAAAAATATAACACGCTAGAAGCTAAGCCGTGGGACTGGTTAAAGGGCAGTATCAGATTTATCAGCAGAAGGCATTCGAAACGTTTCGCTTCAGCCGAGACTTTTTGAGTAATTTCTATAGCATCAATGTTGTAAACTAGAGCTCTTGATACCCGTAAGGGCTTGGATACACGCTATGTTTCTGGTACCCTCGTCATTGCTGAAATTGTTCTTACATCAAGGTACATATGTAGGTAGGTAGGTAGAGGTAGAGGTGGTGGTGGTGGTTTAACAAAACCCAATTAGCACTAAGATGTGCGTTTTTGTGTTGTTGACGGCAAAAGAGACAGTCGGGAGTCCCTTGCCTTCTATCCTTCTTGTATATATATACCGCGAAAGGTGTACTTTACCAACTTTTATATTAAATGAAAGTATTTGTGGCCCTTGGGTACCAGATGGCTGTCGGGTACCAGATGGCTGACATTGACAGGTACCCGCGAACTTGGGTATTACCCGCACATCCCGGGTACCTGCGAAGTTGTTGAGATGGATATTACCCGGGTAAAATCAAAAGCACTATTTAAAATTTTACACAGCTTCGCTTCACTTTGAAGGCGGGACAAAAATTCGTAAAACTTTATCTAAAAATGACAATCGGCGAAGCTTATCTTACAATGAAAATTCAACATTCGTAACCAAAAAGATCGCTCGCCGTGGCTCTGTGGTTAGTACGTTGGATGACTGGGCAAGACGCTTAGGTTTAATCCTCTGCGGTATCCACGAACAATTTTTCGCGGCACCATCTTTCGTAAGGGGGCTACAAACCTCCGAGGAATAATTTATCATGAACAATTTATCAACTCGCCATTCCCTTCCATTCGTACGAACAATGTTACAAGCTCAACATGAATGTTTGCGAGAATCTTGGCCCTGACCCTCCCTGAGATATCGCGTCAGCTATGTATTTATTTATTTTATCTAAAATGGGAGCATCGTTTCAAGGCAATACGAATTTAACAGGTGGTACCATGGCGGACTGGGAGGGGTATAAATAAATCAGTAGAACAGAGAACAAACTAATACAACCTCTCTTGTTCAAGCTCTTCGATTTCAGATACGTCTTTGAGTGTAAGAATGTTACTAGTATACCGAGTGTCTTTCACATCGGCGCTCTTTAGCTACTCTAGGTGTGCTTATGCGCTCCTAACATTAAATTACTCTTCGTTGGACTTCCAAATTGGTCTAGGACCTGCAGTAAATGTAATTCAAGTTAACGTGAATGACTTTTGACTAAAAC
Organism: Matsumyia berberina; assembly: GCA_917880715.2. Taxonomy (NCBI): domain Eukaryota; kingdom Metazoa; phylum Arthropoda; class Insecta; order Diptera; family Syrphidae; genus Matsumyia; species Matsumyia berberina. The sequence continues at coordinate 97,663,114 of OU862870.1, forward strand.
ACTAGAAAATTGTTTTTAGCATTGTTAACTAGTCGTGCAGGAGCAGTTTCCATTATTTTAAACATCTGTAACATCTGGACAGTCCGTAAACGTTGCATGTCGGGGGATCAACTTTCTTTTTCGCATCTACGAGGAGAGGCTGTTTTGAGGCTAAGTAACTTTAAGTGTCACTAATGTCTCGCGCTGCATGTCACTAATTGCGAATACGCTCAGTAGTGTATGTAAATACCGGGCTTCATGCCATAAGCAGTAATTGAACCGTTAACATCACCATATCTGAGTCATCCTCGCATTGGTCGAAATTGGAGGACAGTGCGCCCGTGCACACTTGCAAGGCGTGCCCTGGTCAAGACAGGGTTTGAAGAAACCAACCACTCACCATACAGTCCAGACCTACCCCCCAGCGAAGAGGGGGAAGAAGAAGATCAGCATTTTGAATACTCTAGGCTCAAAACTTTTCAGTCTCTCCTCGTATAATCGATTTGGTTCATTATTCTGTGTTAATAACTCAATTTCGAGACGTGAGCTCTATAGTTAGCCCATAAGAGTTTCATCAATCACAACCTAGCTTATAAGACTACATCATCAAATCACTTTATGAAGCGTTTACCCTTGCTGCGGCTGTACAAACTAAGTTTTTTTTTTTTTGTTTTTTAAATAAAATGCATAAAAATCAATTAAATAATCGAAAACTGCATTGAAGCTGTTAGTTTGGTTTATGACAATGAATATCTGAAAATAATGTCATGTAAATGTTGTCCGCATATGGCCCACAGGTGGTCCATTCTGTTCTGTTTTCGAACGCTCTCTCGAGCATATCGGCGGGATTCCATTAATAACGGATGTTATGTGCTTTTTCAAGGCATCAATCGATTGTGGTTTAACACGTGAACATGTGATTTCACATACCACCACAAAAAATAATTCAGCGGAGTCGGATCACATGATCTTGAAGGGTCCAATTCACAGGTCCCTTTCTTGAGATGATGTTTTCGTGAAAATTGTCTCTCAATAACTGGATGGTTTCGCCCGGTGTGTGGCACGTTGCATCATCTTGTTGAAACCACAAGTCATCTACACCAATAGCAGCAAAAATTTACGGTTACGCGCCTTCCTTCCGAATTTTAAAAAAAATACGGTCCGATTATACCGCCTGCTCGTAGACCGCACTAACACAGTGCATTTTTTTCGGATACATTGGTAGATGTTGGGTCACTTTTGGCTGTTTGTTGACGTATTCGTTAAGCCAAAACAGAGCCTCGTGGCTGGAGAATTGTTTGATAAAACAAAAAAGCGGATCAATTCGGAGCTGTTCCAAGGCCCTATTACCAAATTCACGACCTAGATTTTGTATGCCTTTACACCAAGATGTCTTTTCAAAATACCCCACAATGTGAGAGACCCAAAGCTTGAGAACGGCCTCGAATCGACTGGTCGCGGTCTTCAAGCACACACTCAGCAACAGCAGCAATATTCAAATCAGAACAGCTTCTTCGCACCCTAGTCGGTGAATGAACGTCCAATTATGTGAAATTCGACCGAAGTTTAGCGATTGTTTCACGTTCAGTTTGACGATTATGAGCACCATAAAAGGGTCAAGTGCACGAAAAACTTTTTTCATTGAGCACTGATTTTGGAAATAAATTTTCACAATTTGTAATGGTTGTTCCGACGTACTTCTATTCATAATGAAATACCAATGAATACTGAACAGAAATGTCACATGGACATGACATTTATCACGCATGCTATGCCCAAGAATCCCTATTAACAGAAGTACCTCGTATTGGATTACCCTTTATAATACTTTTTTTTTTCTATTTCTTTTCATTTTATGCATGGTTTAACCAACTAATTCACGGTTCCAGTTTTTCCGGACATTTTGCTGCACATAGAATCCAAATTCAGTTAAATCAGTTACACGGCAAAATATTTCCAATTCTGGGGTAAGTTTTAATATCAAATTAAAGTAACTCTTGTAATTTGTTTAAATGTAAAACAGACCTTCGGTAAGGCGGCCGAAAAACTTAAAGTTGTGAGTTGTAGAACTGAGCATTTCAAAATACAAATACAGTGTACTCTCTCATAAGCGGACACCGACGGTTCCGAGAAAATTGTCCGCTTATAAGCAGTGCCGGATTTCCACCTAGGCCTACAAGGCCCCGGCCTAGGGCCCCGCCAACCTATACTACATATATCTTTAACTGAGGTTCAAAGATTTCGTCCTTTACCATACAATATTTATATTTATGTAAGTCTAAGCAATATTCAGAAAACTGACAGATTCGCTGAATCTTTATTGGAACATGTGCGGCCGAGTCTTGTCAAACTGTTATATCTTTCTTCGGTATTTTGCAATCATTGCACAATTTTTTTCGACATCAACACCCAGATTGGAAATTTTGTTGTCGAAACTGAAACTAAATTTAAGTTTTAAAGAGTCTTTCTCAGACAAGATGGTCTGCTCGAGCTGACGCTTGCTTAAGTCTATGTTCTTCCTGGGATAAGATTATGGCAGCTCTTCAGAAAATTGCCAATGATTCAAATGAAAAGCCATCTACGCGCTCTGAAGCTTCCGGTCTTCTGAATTCATTCGACTCTATGGAAACTTGCTTGACACTTATCTGGAATGACATCTTGGAAAGTTTCAACAAAGTGAACACGTCTTTTCAATCTGTCAACATCGACATGGGTACTATCGCTGAATTGTATCAATCTTTGGCAACATATCTAGAAAACTTAAGGAAACCCTGTGCCTTTGGTCTCTATGAGTCGAAAGCTGTTGAAAAATCATTTCGAGATGGGGGAGGGGGTCCCCAATGCCAAGTGCCTAGGGGCCCTGGCCCTCTAAGTCCGGGCCTGCTTATGAGAGGTGTCCGCTTGTGAGAAAATAAACAAAACCACATATTTTTCTTCATTCTTTTAAATTTGTCCGGTTATGAGGGGTGTCCGCTTATGAGAGTTGTCCGTAATGAGAGAGTACACTGTACATACTTCTGACTTTTTCATGTTGATACCATACGAAGAGTTTTTAGTTCGCTATAATGGTTTGCTTATTGTTTTCAGTGAAGTTGAAAATATGACTAGTGTCGATAAGGACTACAAAAGGACCAGGGTCAATGAGAATTCGGATGATACTACCTTAAATGCTGAACCATTAAATTCTCGAATGATTACTGATGTTGGATCGTTAACATGTTTTCGGCTCCGCCCACACAAAGGCTTAGACAGATCTATGGAACTTAAGTTTAGTCCTGATGAGTATCTTCAAGAAACACGTGTGTTAGAAGGATTTACAGAAGCCCTTCAGAGTTTAACTACAACGTTAATGGAGGAAGAAAGTAAAAACCCAAACAATAAATCGCTTTTTCCAAAAATAACTTTCCTCGGCACTGGTTCTTGTATTCCAAACAAAACAAGAAATGTTAGCGCTATTTTACTAGAACCTATGGAGGAAACATTTATGTTATTGGATTGCGGCGAAGGCACCCTTGGCCAAATTGTTAGATTCTATGGTTCGCGTCGCTGGCGAAGTGTTATTAAAAATTTAAAGGCAATATATATTTCTCATTTGCATGCAGATCATCATATAGGTAGGTACTTGCTTTTTAATAAATACGCTGCTTCAATTTAATTTAACGTCTTTTTTTTTTTCAGGCTTAATAGGTATTCTTAAAGAGCGGTGCAGATCCAAAGAATTAGCGCCCCTGCTTTTATTTGCTCCGAGGCAAATACACCAGTGGCTTGATTACTATCATGACATGATTGAACCTATAAGCGGTTCCTATACTCTTATACCAAATGGTGATATGGTAAATAGTTGAAATCTTAACAATTTATTTTTAGCAAAACAAAACAGAATCGTATGTCAAGTTTAATTTTTTTTTTCCATTTCGTTACTATTAATGGGAATTTTTTACGTAAATTTTCTAAAGCCCCGCGTATATTAGAGAAAAAGTGGTATAGCTCTGCCGAAAAAAAAAATCTTTTTTACCAAAGCTGTTGACACTGCTTGCGTTTCTCTCATAAAATTCATCTACGTAGATTGGAGATCTCTACCGGGAATCTACACGGACTATTCTTTTTTGTCTGGCTGGAGTAGAGATATACGGTAGAGCGCACAATAAAATTTGTCTTGATATTTCATTTCGAACCATCTGTGAGGTATGTGACAAAGTCCATGGACATTGTGTCGCATGCAAGAAGATAAGTTTAAGCGGTTTACTCAGTTTTCCGAGAACTTCCTTAACAAGGCATGCAAAAAAATACAATAACCGATTAAGTGCTTATGTTGTGAGCTCTATCGCAAAGCTTAAGAATGATCTAATTTCGGAAGCTCAATGTAAGTCAGCGGTTACTTTAGTCTGCAATAAGATGAGAGTACGGTTGCTCAAATGAAATCTTGCTTATAAATTGTTAAGCATGGTATTTCCCTTTCTTAAGGTTCGTTCACCAAAAAATTATTGATTTGATCCAGCTGATTGTTAAAAAAAAACTTTCCTTTTGACTTTTGGGAGACATTTTCGCAGCTGAATTCTACAATTACTGCACAGAAATTCCAATCACAACTAAATTAGACTAAAAGCTTTAAGAATGACTTCACATCCATCAAGTCAAAGCCGCTCATAACGATATAATTTTTTCGCATGTGAGAGTGAGTCCAAGATCAATTCTGCTGAATCAATCTGACTTTGCGAGCTCAAGCCACTGAGATCTAGCTCAATTTTTGCGTACGAGCCATTATGTCACTCCATCCCATCAGCACAATACGAACATCGCAGAAAAAAAAAGTGTAGACTTGTATCTATTCAGCATGTTGAATAGACTGTAGAGACATAGGGCGCTATACCGAAGGTGTTTATTTACTTACTTAAGGTGGGCCTTAACCAACAAGCGTCTCCAGCCAGCTCGGTCTTTAGCAAGAGGCGTCCACTTTCGCACGCCAAATTCCGCCACCTGAGTTGCGGTCTTCCTCTACTGCGCCGTCCATCGGGTGTAGATTTGAAGATTTTCCGGGCCGGAGCATTGGTGTCCATCTACTCTACATGACCCAGCCACCTCAGTCGTTGAAGCTTCACTCTTCTGGCTAAATCGATGTCGCTGTATACCCCGTACAGTTCGTAACTGCATCTCCTCCTTCACTCACCGTCTATGCAAACGGCACCGAAAATCACCCAAAGAATTTTCCTCTCGAAAAATCCAAGAGCAACCTCATCCGTTTTTGACAGAGTCCATGCCTCTGCGCCGTAGATTAGGTCTGGGAAGAATAAGGTCTTATACAGGGTCGCCTTAGCCGTTCAAAAGAGGGCTTTGCTACTCAATTGCCTTCTTAGCCCAAAGAAACAGCGATTGGTATCGTTATTTGAATTTATAGCGGAGCCTAGATAGAGTCCTTAACCACCTCATAGTTATAACTGTCTATTGTGACGTTCTGTCCGAGACTTCAGTGTTGAGTATCCTTTCTTGTTGATAGCATTATTTCGGCGTAACCGAGTAATTGGATAGACTTTTGAAAGAAAGGTGTTTACACTATGAAAAATCTCAGCTAAGAACTGTAGCATAGAGTCGCTGTAGAGCTCGACACTCTCGCTCTACATGGTGTTTGAATTTCTCTAGAGAGATTTTTCTCTAACTCCACCACTTTTTCTCTATATTATGCACAATGCTTAAGAGGGCATTATCGTAATGAATTGCGCTAAGAGTGTTGCTTGATCTCGTAAAATTTTTTTTGCCATACATTACTTGGCTCTTCCCGCTACACGCTTTTTTTTGCACCATGATGCCAAACCCTTCTGCTTTCAGCATCAAAATTCCATATAAAAGAGAAAAAATGCGAAATGAAAAGTATTTCCCAACGTCAAGTTCAATTTTGTAATTATTAAACGAGTATGTAGTGTCTAATCTTTTTTTTAATTTAATTTTATGATAAATTTATTTTTAGGTGAATTCTCCTTATCAATCTGCTGCTTTGAAAGAAATGGGCATTAATACTTTGTCAACATGCTTAGTTAAACATTGCCCACACTCATTCGGAGTCTCCATAATATTAAATACAACGAATGCCTTCTTAGAACCTTTTAAGTTAACGTACAGTGGAGATACAATGCCATGCGCAGACCTAATTGAATTGGGGAGTAATTCGACAGTATTGATACATGAAGCAACAATGGAAGACGAGCTTATAGATGAAGCTAAGATTAAAATGCATTGCACCGTCAGTCAGGCAGTAGATGTGGCACAGAAAATGAATGCAAAAAACACAATTTTGACGCATTTTAGTCAAAGATATGCTAAGCTACCCAGGATTCCAGATGGACTATTAAACAACGTGGCTATTGCCTTTGATTTTATGCAGGTAAATTATTATTATGAATGTTTTTTCTTTGAAATATATAAACATACATATGTATGTATTTTGTTATGAATTAGTGCGGACGTATAGTGACCATTAAATGTTCTCAAACATTTCATCTTGGAATAGATATAGGGTCTTTGATTAGATGAAGTTAACTTTACCAAAACAACTATAGATCGGTGCTTTTGCACCGTACTGTTCCTTCATTTCAGTAGCAACCGTTTCACTTCTTGGAGTCTGAATCTAATAAGCTGCCTGTTTCCTTTTGTCTTATTGTTCATTAAATGAAATTTGCAAGATTAGAGGTGTAATGAATTTTTTGTCGGCATTTCTTATGTTCTCAATTCGCTGTTCGGTGTCAGCAAAAAATTGTAGGTCCCTTCTATTCGTGCGAAAAATCTAAAACACACAATATGAATGGTTGGGAGAAGATAGGTAGCAGCTATTTATTTTTTATTTCTTACGTTCGCCACAGTTTAAAATAAATAATTAGCTGGTGGGACAGCTCGAAATAAGCCAAGGCCCAGCTTTTTGCAACCATTCTTGTTGTACGTGCTACATTTTTTGTACAAATAGAAGGGACCTAAAATTTATTGTCGATTCCGAAGAGGTTGTGCCGCGAATAATGCTCGGTGTTCTTCAGTACTAAGGACTAAAAAGTTTGTGAAATCTTAGTGATGGAGTAAGAGAGAGGAAGGGGTATAAACGAGTGTTAAAGAGTATAGTAGGGTGAAAGAACCTGCCCTTGTGGCTGACACTGCGACCTAGCAAGATCTATTGTTCCTCCGGTCTACTACCTTCCTTATGCAGGTTAGCATGTCATTAGTAGCCAAGTTTCTAAACTCCGCTAACGAACAGAATTCCCCAGTTTAGTGCCGGACATTCACAGAGAACGTGCTCAGAGGTTTCTTCCTCTTCCAAACTGAACCGACACTCTGTTCTGAACAAAGGTTTAGTTTGTTGAGATGATATCTTAATCCACATCGCCCGGCAAGGAAGCCGACTATGTTGTTCTTATCAAGCTTTAGAATTTCCTTGTAAGAAAAGGACTATATAAGTCTCTTGGATTGCTTAAACCCGGTGCCATTTTCCCAATGGGCTAGGCGAAGTTGGTGTTCCCAGTTCTTTAACAAAGCTCCGGCGGTAGCCTAATTAACGCCGCAGATCGTTACGGTCACAAGAGAGCGGCATCCGAATAGGCCCTAGCCACCTCATTCGCGGTATCATTGCCTACAATGCCCTGATGGCCGGGCACCGAACCAAGCTTGTGCCTGTCAAGTGATTGTAGGGTATCGTAGCAGCTCTTGACTGACCTAGATTCTACAAAGCTGGATATCAATGCTTTACGCTCTGCCTTACTATCTGCTTAGATATGTACTTTTGCGCCTCTAATACCTTTATCAAGTTTATCCTGGCGTAGATCTCAACAACATGAATTTCAGCTTGGAGCATGCTGCGGCACATCCCCATTGTTACCGAGACTTTAGTGTTGGGTCCAAAGACGCCAGCCATTTTCAATGGGGCAGCAGTGATCTCGAGGGCTTATAAAGGAATTCGCTTACCGTGATATGTCGAGAGGATGAATTCGCTAAAAACTTCGACTGAAGTCAAACGTTCAATTCGCGAGCCGTAAAAATAATTTTTACAATTCCTACATATACAATACATCGATGTTTTCTCTATTGTTTTCTATTTATCGTACGTCCAAAATATTCGTTATGCTATTTAATATGTGTATATTTTTTTGTTTTTACAGGTTACAGCAGATGACTTGAAGAACTTTTCTCTAATGTATCCCGTTATGAAAATGATGTTTTCAGATCACTATGAAGAAATGGAACGAAAAACCCAAATGCGGCTGCTAAAATCTGAAAGAAAACGCAAATCAAATTCGTAGTACTATGTATATCCGCGTTTATTATAAATATTTCTACATACTGGTTGTGTAGACAACTTTTTGTATATTTTTTTTTTAAAAAAATTCGTATACTTTTTTTTATGATTTTAAGAATTTTACTTAATTATTTTCATTAAAAGACACTTTTGTATGGATAAAGTTCGTCGTTAAATTTGAGGTCCTTTATAGAACTTTGTATCCTCTATTGTACTTGATTAAAAATCGTTCTCAATTTGTAACTCAAAAGAAAAAACCTTAAGGCAAGAGACATATTTCTTTTGATTTTGGGTCCGTTTTTGTAAGTTCTGAATTGAAGAAGACACCCCGCCGTGCAGCTGACCTACTCGAGGTTGGGCGCGAGCAACACGGCTGGAAAGTACGGATGGAGTAGCCCAACCCCCATTAACGCCAAAACGGAGCAGAATGGACTCGGATATTGCCAAAGACTCTGCGCCAGAGCGCCCTTCAGAGCCTGGCTTGGAGAGTGGCAGCATGCGACCATCTGGTGGTTGGCTTGTCCTGCTCTGCAGCCGGGCAGGTTTAGTCCAAATCGACTACGAGCTTCTCGGCAATCTTCCCGCAAACCATTACAGGGGTCAAAGGGTGGATGCGCTATGCTCCGATAAAAGTATAAGTGGACTTTCGGCTTTTCGACAAGAGCATCGACTTAGGATAGGCACCTGGAACGTTTCCTCACTCACAGAAAAAGACCTCGAGCTTGTTGGGGGACTAGATATATGTAGTTGGTATCTTCTCAACAAAGCAAAGAGGCTCTAGAACGGTGGACCTTACGGCTAGGTGGGGACTCTTCATGTCAGAAATAGCATCTACAATGTCGGCTCAGCCGGAAGTGAGGTCCCAGGCGGGCAGGCAGAGTAGTAGAGTAAATATCATTAGGAAGGAGATCTGCGAACTTAATGGTCGAATGACAATGTGGCACTTGCGCGGTCGCGCTTTTGACAGACCTTCTACCGACTTATTATATATAATATTTGTCAAAAGCGCGACCTCAAAGTTTTACAACACGCTTACGATATTTAGGATCAAACGACTGTGGTAACATTTCGTGTTACACCATAAGAGGTCCACTGTGCGCTTTTTAGAATTCTAGCCCAGGAACCTGTAAAGAGAAAAGGACCAGCTGATTTAAAGCCAACCAGATAAGGATATGAATCTTAGGAGGTCCCTCAGCTCGATATTACGCAAGTCTTCCAGTATCAGTTCCGTGAAAAAGTAACTGCCAAGAGTCCTAATTCTTATACTGACAAGGGGAGGACATTCACACAGCAGGTGACGGACAGATTCAATTTCTTCCTCGTCCCTACAACTGCTGTAATAGTCGTTGTGATGTATACCAAGGCGTTCCGCATGAGTACCAATGGCGAAGTGCCCAGTAATTATGTCGGAGACTACTCTTGCTTCGCGCCGGCTAAATTTTACCAGAGAAAGACATCTCTTCTTATTATAACCTGTCCATAAGTTTCTAGCCGTTGCACTTGCGTCTAGCTGGATCCAACGTGTATTGGCTCGACTGATGCCCTCGTCTTTAATATAATAAAAAAATTAAAAGCTGGCGCGACAGCTCGAGATGAGGCAATGCCTAGCTTCTCGCAACCATTCATGTTGTGCGTGTTATATTTTTCACACGAATGGAAGGGACCTGCAATTTATTGCCGACTCCGAACGGCGATTTGAAAAGCTCTTTCACGCCTGATTATACTCCCAGAGGCTTGTCATTCCCCGACGAGAAGTGGTGCCGCGGAAATTGTTCAATGGATCTGTCCGGGGCTTGAACCCACGCCGCTCGATCAGCAGTCCAACGCCCTAACCACTGAGCCACGGTTACCACTGTCTTCATTATACATACCTTTTAAAAGAGCTTATTGGAATCCTCGCAAAGGGGAGAACCTGTGGGGCTTGCAGCGCTGCTCCCCTTCGTGCAAGTTCTTTAACCTTTTCGTTACCTGCGATATCCATATGCCCTGGTACTGAACATAGGACCACCCTATTAGCTCTCGATATCTCATCTAAATAGTGTTTGCAGATTCCTACAAAGCTCGATGTAGTCAAAGCGGACTTCAGAGCTTTAACGGCTGCCTGGCTGTCGAGGTAGAAGGTAATTGTCCTTTCGGTAATATACTTCTCGCGGATAGTTTTCGATGCTTTTATGATAGCCGTGATTTTGGCTTGAAAGGCACTGCAGTCGCCATTTATTCTAAAGGAGTGGTTTATTCATAGGGCCTTGCAGTACACATCCGTGTAAAAGACCAATTCCTTTATTGGTAACTTTGTGGTTCCTCCAGTCGTCTCTGTCAGGAATTCTGATACTAAATCGTTTGTCGAATACCAGTCTGCATCATATGATCTGTTTTTGTCGATCTGGTGTTCTCCCATCGAGACAGTACTGAGGCGTGACCGTAGAGAATCCATCATTGTTCTTCCCTGAGTCTCAAGGCAGTTTTAGCCGCCGTGTTTCCATTGCCGCTGTTGGTGTTGTTCTCATTGATCCCAGGATTTCTGTACAGGCTACAGTCTAAATCTTAGTGGGTTTTTTTTTTTTTTTTTTTTTATGATACCGCGCGAGTTAAGCTCCAGGTAACTCCTAGTTATAAACAAGAATATGTTCACAAAGTCTAAAAGCCGAAATCTAAAAAACCTTCTCACACTCTGGGTAAGAAAATTTGAGTCCCATCACGCATGCTCAGTTCAAAGTTTAACATCTGAAGCGTAAGACATACACCCACCCTTCTTTTTTATCTCCGAATCGATAACAAACACGTTATAGTTCTTCTTCCATTACTGTGGGTTTTACTTTCATTTCTTGCCTTCTTCGATTGGTATGCTTGATGGTGCATACGTTATGCAGAACAGCAGCTGTATTAGTAAGAACCGTCCACGCTCGCCCATCCATTTTTCACGCACCTCGTTTTTTGCCGAAAATGTCTTAATTCCGTTATGAATGCGTTGTCCTGCTCCCATATCGTCACCTGAGTGCAAGAACTACACCAAACCCTACACATACGCATGTGTTCCAGAAAAACACCGCATTTCGAAGTCACGTATGCCGATACTAGAGTGTATGTAATTTTAGGATGCTTTCCAAAGAAATAAAAAAAAAAGAAAAAATTATCAAACAGGCATAAGAACTGCTTGTTAATGCATTCATTTTTATTTTGCGCTACACGAACTTTTGATGAGCCGCGTATACCACGTTTGTGGGGGAAAATTTGTAAAAACTTAAGAGGTCTCTACCCAAAATGTCGAACTCAGATTCGAACTTAGCGTAAAAAGAAACCAAACAGAAAATGTAATTGGAGAAGATAAATGATAAAAATACGGGATATAGATTTTCGAATTTTTTTTGTTTATTTACACAAAAACAAACGGCAAGGGCGACTCGACGACGTTTGCCTTGCTTTGTCGTCGAACAACAAATTTTGAATGAATGTATTATGCATGTATCATAGTATGTATTTGTGTATAGTAACTCTTTTTTTTCATTATTTCAGAATTTTCTAATGTTGTTGTCGTATTATTAATTTTGTTTGATTTCATCAGTTTGAGGCCATTTTTTTCATATTTTTTTTAGTTTCACGAGAAATCTTCAACTATTTCTATTTCTTCCGTATACATTTTGAATTTACTACTAGTCCAAATTGCGAAAATGCTTGTTTTTCTTTTGCATGTATGTAAGTAATTGACCTAGCCTGACCAATCCTACAGGATAACTCCTACCATCACTCGTGAATAGGAGCCCGGGATACTTAAACTTCTCCACCTGTTTCAATGGGACTCCACTAACATGCAGAGTGCATTGGTCAGGTGTTCTGGAAATTACCATTACCTCTGATTTGTCACGTTTACCTTCATCCCAGCTTCAACACAAACCGCTACGAACCTTTCTTGTGCGCGCTGACGTTCGGTCTGGGTTGACGTAAGGATGACCAAGTCATCTGCTGTTCGCAATTCGAAACATTCCTCACCACGGCTGCGCTGTAACATCCAATCCATATAAACTATAAAAAGGAAAGGTGACAGAACGCACCCCTGGTGAAGCCCAACGCCCACAGCAAAAGGTGTCGAATTAACGCCGTTCACCCGAACACAACTCTAACAGTTAGTGTATTAAGATTGGATAGCCCTCAGAAGAGAAGCGTCAATCACATACTCCTGCAGTACACTCCAGAGTTTACCTCGAGGAACCCGATCATATGCTTTCTCCAAATCCACAAAACAACTGCAGATAGCTATGTCATACTCCCAGGACTTCTCAAGTACTATTCTGAGAGTTAACATCTGGTCGGTTGTGCTTCTACATAGACGAAAGCCGCACTGCTCATCGCCCAACCTGGACTCGACCACAGCTCTGGAACGCGTTTCCAACACCTTTGTAAAGACTTTTCCGGGGAGACTTAAAAGAGGTGTACCCCTATAATTCGAGCAATCCCTCTTATCCCCTTTCTTAAAAAGAGGAACAACCACCCCAGTTTGCCATTCGCCAGGTGTTTCACCGCATTCCCAGGCCACTTTAATGACACGAGAGAGAGTCATTCCACTCCCTTTTTACCCAAAGCCTTGAACATTTCTGGCCAAATTTCATCCACATCACCAGATTTGCCGACTTTTAGCGCTTTAATCGGTAAAGTCACCTCCTACGGTGGCCAAAGTCACCTCTACAGTGGAACTATTCTGCGCCCTACTCAAAACCATGGGTCTGCCATGCTTAGTGCCCTGTTCGGGATTGAGCAGCTCCGAAAAGTGCTCGCATCTGCATAAGATGTCCTTCAAAACTTTAGAAATCAAAATAAGTTCTCTTTCAAAAAATAACGAAACGAATCATTATGTAGAGATTTCTAAACGCAAAGAAAACAACAAAACTTACTTTTGCATGCATACATACATTCTTTATCCTTCATTAGTATATAGTGCAATATACAACACTCAAATCAACCTAACACAAATGAAATATTTTTCGAAATTGAAAATAAAATTTCTCCGTTGTCATAATGGCGCTCATCATCATAGTGCTCCAAAAGCGAACTAAAAAGTAAATGTATACGCTATAAAACGTTGAAATTTCGAAATTAATGATAAAAAGAGTTCACGGAAAATGCAATATTTTCGAACAAAAACTGTGAAAATCATTTATATTTGTCTTTGAATCAATTAACAAAATAACAATTCATCGCCTGATAACAAATTATGTTTAAAAAAAATTCAATTTACATACGAAATTCATAGTTCAATTTCACAAATTTCTTTGATTTTCAAAACTAAATGTTTCAAAAACCAGATCGAATTTCAAAATTCGCCTCGACCACATTGGAGACCTATTCATTACCTATCGATAGAATCTAATATCATGAAATTCGTTAAACGTTTCACTATTCAAAAGTTGCACGCCGTATTGCAATTTTACCAAAAATCTCGAAATATGGCTTTTATTTTTTTAAATAAATCGTATACGGAAAACATTTTCAAAAATCTGGTCGGTCATTTTGTAGAGAAGACTTCATTCTTCAAAATGCTTTAATAATCATTTCAATAGGTTCAGTGAAAGCTTCAAAAACTTGCACGCCGTTTCGACAATTTTCCGTTTTTGTTCGTTTTTTGGGTAGAGGCCTCTTAATCACGTATAAGAAAGTTTACGTATGTATATGTGAAGGATTTGGTGTAGGTAACTCGATTTTTTTCATTTTCAGACGTATTTTTTAAAATTTTAAATATGGTTTTAAGTACCTAACAATACAAATCTGTACTATCTACCTTTTTATTCTTAACGGCAATGAGGTAAGTTATGGCGGAATTAGTATGTGAATCAAATAAATCGGGTTACCTATGTAGTTCTTGCATTCAGGTGACTATATATTTCCATAAAATTTTTTGTAAATGTATGAGCGGACCTCATACATTATGTAACACGCACTTAACCCTTACTGGTACGAACCACATCTGCCACTCGCTGCTGCATTCTTTCTACCCTTTGTGCCATTTCTTGTGCCTTCTGGCACTGGACAGATCCTCTATCCGCATGCTCACCGGAGTTATCACAGGACACTGCGCCATCGAAGACATGCTCCAAAAGTGGAGAATCGAGTCCCACGATTTATGCATAAGCTGCGAAGATGAAAAATCAATTCAATATCTACGCATTAGGATCAAGGTTCTTTGCAAGCATAGCAAAGCTTATACTTAGATACTTAAAGTGTACTAACTAGTTCACAAAACAGCTAACAATAGGATAGGTCCTTAGGTTGTCTCGGGAACCATATTTTTATTTCCACAACATTAATAGGGTACTCACAATGGACCCTCAATTCTCCGAGTGAAAATGATGAGGCTTATCCATCACACACCCTTCGAAACCTAACTTAACCTTGTATCATCTTCGTGGCCAATAAAACATCAAGGTATGCCGCTGTTGCCTGGATCAAAGTACAGGTGCTTCAGAGGAAACACTCTTGTTAGATGCCACAAAAAAATATCTTAAGCGGTTGAATTAATCTTCAATTGGGTACTAAACACCCGGGGTTCCTAGCATGGCAGTGGGACTCGGTAGAAAGAAGTGGATGATACCATATATACACATGTAAGTATGTAGCTATTACAGAATCGTGATAGGTAAGAAATGCTTTTAAATGTTTAGTTGTTAAATGCATTATTTATTAATTTTTTGTTTAATGGAAAATGTTTACTTATGCACTTACATATGTATGAAGATCTATGGGTATAAAATTTAGGTCTAGTATATAATAAAAGGTGTTCACAGTTTTACAAATATTTAGTGATTTTTAAAGAAAGTATGTGCTTTCTATAGCGCTTGTCATAAATATTTGGCTTAGACGAGATTGTTATTTTAAAAAAATGCTGAATTTTTAATTCAATATATTTTAATTCTTAGTAGAAAAACCAACGTAAAATAGAATATTTATTTGATTAAACAAGGTTGCTATTAATACATATTCGTACATACGCAAATACAAGAATAGATGAATTTATGGATGCATATTACTTTAATATGTATTGTATGTATGTATATTAAGAAGGCATGTTAGTTGTGCAAAATATTTAATTTCCTACGTACTTATTTAAAAATTGTATAATGACTGTAAATATTATTTTCGAAAATGTAACATAATATGTATTAAATCGCATAACCTTTCTTTGTGTTACAATAAATATTAAAAGTCTTTTAAGTCTGTAGAGATACAACTGTAAAATTTTTAAATATAAAAGCTTATAAATAAACATTTAATTACGAAATATGAAATGTACATCTTAAATTTTCTTCTCTTTTTATATTCAATTTCACAATATTTGAAATAATACGTATGGCTATTTGCGAGCTTAGAAGATTATATCCTTGTTATATTGATAGTATTAGTTGGTGAGTCCCTTCGTAGTAAGTACCTTTTGTCATTCTCTAAAGGAGAAATGGCTCCGTTTTGGTCCTCCATGTACTTAGACTCTTCCTCGGATATTTTTTCTAGGAAACCTCCTGACAAATTTGCTAAAATAAAAATATTTTTGTTTGTATAAATATACGTTTATTCAAATATAGAAAATTGTATTGTTATAGTACGTTTTCAACAAATTTAAATTCAAAAGTGTATGATAGCAACCCCACCACATTCCACGAACTTATGCTTAATATTTTAGTCAACTTTGAATTTGCTATGAAACTCTAGATGCACACCTTCATTTCTATTATTTTCTTATATTTATTCATACCGATTTTAGAGCAATAGTAACAGTTAATAACCCTGAAATATGAATTTTATAATAAACTCGCACTCTTTATTCGGACTCAAAGTTATCAAGCCGTATATCTCATGAAGGTGAATAGATGCTGTTTTAGTTCCGAAATTATATGAGAAATCTTAAAATTTGAAGTGGGACTATGGTGAGGTTTCCCAAAATCCTGTGTTTTGGTGTGGTGTCAACGTACTTTTACAAAAGTGCATTAGATAATACATGTACAAAATGTATTGTAAACCTGAATAGATTTTTGCTAATACATAGTAACATCAAGCTGGAATTCAAATAATAAAGCATCCCTCTACGTTTACATACACACAAGACGAGGTTGTCCTCATTAAAAAGAGAAATAAAGGTTATTTTCATATCCACAACACAGAAGCCTATAAGCTTATATTTATTCTTTCTGAAGACACTGAAAAGGCTCGTAGACATTTACATCCACTCTACAACCAATTCAAAAGACATCTCTCCTACATACAAGAAAGGAAGCGAAAGCTTACAAAATAAATAATGAAATGGCTGTCACGACAGCCCGTGATGAAGCAGGGCCTAGCTTCTTGGAACCACTCAGATGTGTTACATATATTTTCCGCACAAATGGAAAAAACCTACAATTTTATTGCCACGCGGGGCAGCAAACTGAGCAGTCTTTTGCTAGTTTTTGTCAGCCTTGTTGTTAGTCGCCGTGGGTCAGTGGATAGTACGTTGAACTGCGGACCGAGCGGCATGGGTTCAACCACGAGCCATATCCACCGAACATTTTCCGCGGCGCCACCTCTCGTCGGGGAATGACAAGCTTTCGAGAGTATAATCTGTCATGAAAGAGATTCTCAATTTGCCGTTCCGAGTCGGCAATAAATTGTAGATTTCTTTCATTCGTGCGAAAAATGTAACACGCACAACTTGAATGGTTGCGAGAAGCTAAGCCTTGGCTCATCTTGAGCTGTCGCGCCAGTTATTTATTATTTAAACATTTTGTGATCCCTTTACGGTGATTTTACTGAACTGATTCTAATAAAATATATACCGTTGGAAAGCCCTTTCTTTACAGATGTGCACAATGTTTTTATTTTAACACCAGGTGAATAACAGAGGTACAATCGTCGTATAAAGGCAAGTTAATACACATGCAATTATGCATACAATACATACAAAAATCACACGTACGGTATAAAGCCATCACTCTTTTGAGAAGGGGAAAAACGACAATAGGCGTGTTTTTAGTATTTTGTATATATGTATAAGTTTTGGCTTAAAAAAAAAGTTTTCATTCTAATTACAGTAACAACTAAGCCTGTATAGAATTACGAAATCTGAATAACTCTCCACCCTTAATTCCTTAGCCGCGATAAAAACTGTGCTCCCAAACTATTTTTTTCCGAATGTTATCCGAAGTGTCAAAAATGACATTACAGCCGTCATTTATAAGAAAAAATTTGTTGAGAAAGCATTTTACTTCTAACGACAAAAGGTAAAAATCAAACAAGAGCTAAAATTATTTTCTTTTTCTTTCTTTTTTTTTTTTTTTTTTAAAAACAGCTGAAGCGGAATAAATTTAATTACACGTAGTGCTGCCAAACAGCGATAGTGAAGTTCGTTAGCCCCGATAGACTTTATTTTTTTGCAGACCCTTTTTTTAACCTATATAGAATATCACAAAAACACTCCTTATGTCAAGAAAAAAAAGAATTTGGATGAAGGGGTGGTTAAAAAAACGAAACAGTTTACACACGAAAATCTTTTGAAAGAATTGAAAATATCTGCACGGGATGATTATAAAAATTTTGCAAAAATGGATAACTCCACTTATGAAGAATTGCTTAAAAAAAATTTCCTTTGATAATAAAAAAAAAAATACTTTTATGCTTTTTATATCCCATAAAGTTGGTAATGCTCGATAAGTTTCAATGAATACCGATACAAATGGTAGGTCTTCATCATCCCTCATTTTTCCTCTGTGTTGACTGCACGCGACACAAAACACAATGAAGTAATTAGGCCCATTCAGCCCTTACACACATCAATCAGCATCACGCTGATCATGCAAAATCATACATGGTTTGATTTTCGTCAAGCAGACTTCATCAAATGTGTTTGACGCATACAGATGCATTTTCACAAACCATGTAAGTGATTGTCATCAATCAATTGACCATGTAAGGTCCGCTTAAGTCGGCAATTACATAAAAATGCTAAAAAAAATACATAAAACATCATTCTCATTAAATATCCTATTAATTTAACTAGAATGCGGTCGAATGCGGGTAGTTTAAGAGAATAGTTCAAATCTGGGACTTGATCAAATATTACCCGGATAGGCAGGCACGCCTATCAGCCGTTCTTCCACTGCTGGCTCTCTCATTTTCCGCGCTTCCATTACTTTGACAGGTCCTATAGGTCTAATTCATAATGCTTATCTGATTGATACAACTATGAATCCCTCTTAAATCGCGTAACACTAAGCATTACCTACTTGTGTGATTAAACTCAAAGAAAATACTTTATCAAGTGGCTTAGTGCTTAGCGCGATGGACTACTGTGTGAGCTGTGTAGATACGAGCCTTAACAGCATCCACCAAAAATTTTTGTTGCCATCACTTCTCGTCAGGAAATGACAAACCCGACAGAGAATTTGTCTTAAAGAAGCTTCTTAATTCACCGTTCGGAGTCAGCAATTTATTATAGGTCCTTTCCATTTGTGCGAGAAAAATACACCATGCACAACACGAATGGTTTCAAGGAGCCAGGCCTTGGGTTATCGCACCAGCTATTTATTTATTTATAACTTTTCTATCTATTCTGTCGCCCTAGCTCTGTGGTTAATGCATTGGACTGCTGAACAAGCTGTGTGGGCTCAAGCCCCAACTGTGTCCACCGAAAAATTTTCCCGACACTACCTCCCATCGGGGAATGACAAGCCTCCGAGAGTACAATTTGTCATGAAAAAGCTTCTCAATTCGCCGTTCGGAGTCGGCAATAAATTTTAGGTCCCTTACATTCGTGCAAACAGTACAACACGCACAACATGAATGGCTATTTATTTTATTTTTTATCAGTACCATTTTGTTTTGTTTGTCATTGAGATTTTTATACAAATACAATGGCAAAATGCTTCATCTGTCGCCAATCGATTTCTATTGACTGAGAGTGACAGCAGATAAAACACTTTTTTTGAGGTCGGGGAGGGGATTCTAAGCCAAAAAATTCTTGCAACATATGAAGCAAAATTAGATTTGACATAAAACAGCTGATATTTGAAATCATTTTTGCATTTCTTCGTTGAGCTTTACAATTGCAATTTATTTATTGTTTTTTGTTCTATTTTCCATTTTTTTTCTATGATGTGCGTTGAAAATATTTTATGAGCATGTTTGTTTAAGTTTCGTGCTTTTGTGTATATGTATCGTGTTAGACATTTCGCACAAATGAAAGGGACCTACAGTTTATTGCCGACTCCGAACGGCGAAGTGAGAAGCTCTTGCATGACAGATTATACTCCCGGAGGCTTGTCATTCCCCGACGAGAGGTGGTGCCGCGAAAAATGTTCGGTGTTTCTGGCTGGGGCTTGAACCCACGCCGCTTGGTCAGCACTTCAACGCACTAACCACAGAACCACGGCAACCACCATTCCATCTACGATGCTTATTAATCATTTTATTTAAAACGCGAGTGTATTACTTTCAAACAATTTCATCCTCAGAGTTAATAGCGTTTCATTATTCTGCATACAATTACAATTTACAAAGCAAAATTTGACTAAGAATCCCCTCCCCGAACTCAAAAAAAGTGCTTCATCTTCTGTCACTCTCAGCCAATAGAATTCGATTGGCGACATATGCAGCACTTTGCCTAGATCGACGAACGCGACCATTGACATAAAAGTGAGCTTGACCTTTATAAACTACGTACATGGTTTGCAACGCTAAGTATAAAAGTTAACCCTCTATTCAAAGGTTTAGCAAGCTTCAGCTTAACGTTTAGTGTGTGTATGTACAATTGATTTTAGGTGTATGTAGGTATGCTTACTTTTGACAGATTATATTTTAGCTACAGTTCCGTTTCGTTTCGACGATAAAATTGTTTATTTCTTTTTATAAGCAAATTAAACAAATCTTACCTGTATCGACAGGCATATCATTTTCGCATGTCTCTCCAATTATTGTACTGCTTGATATATCGTTAATATTTCGTGCAGAGTTTTGCAGTGCTACAGCTTTTCTGGTGTGACGTGTGGTAAGCACTCCTGTTTCGACATCTCGTTCCAGGCGATGTCCAGAACGAGATCTGGTCAACTGTCGCTGAACATAGTCCTCAAGATCCTCTTCCTCCTTGCGACTTATTACACAGTTAAGAATAAGTAAAAATATGCCCAATCCTAGGGAAAACAGTCCAGTGCATGTTACTTCATTCCACCAAGCATTTGTAGGTCCTACAGTAAAATTTATCATAATTTAAATACAAACGATCGTCATGTAAAGTGTCTTACCAAATATATTCCAAGAAGTTGTATCATCGGGTATTATACCAGCTCCTAATAAGAAAATTCCAAATACTACGAACACAACACCAATGTGTAACATCCCAATGCTGGTCACAACCTGCAATAATGAATTCTTGATTTAGTTTTGTTTTAACTTTAAATTAAGGTTGAATCAGCGTTTAGAGAATTCACTTAAGAACTAAGAATTGGCGCTTGTCTATATCGACACAGACATATAAATGATTTAAAACAGCATCTTCCTTCTTACAACGCCTATTGGAGCATAGAAATTTTGTAAAAAAGTGAAATCATTGTTTTAACCTTAATTTTAGGAAATGTTAATTAAAGACCCTGCTTAATACGGCGCAGCCTTATCGCTTCCTTTGATATTGAAGGTGTCTATGATTATTATAATTATTATTATTAGGGAGCAGTTTGTCCACTCTAGCACTGCGGTCTCATATAGAACCCTATTGTGCTGTCCCATATATTTAGAGCAGTTTGTCTCCTCCAGAGGATGTCAGGAAGCTAATCAGCCTCTCTGGCTAAAGCTTGGGAAGTGTCATTGATGAGACGAGATCACGGCCTACGGTCCGCTTTCTCACATGAATGGGAGCGAGGCACTCTGTTATGATGTGAAGAGAGCTTTCATCACTCTCCAAGCACAGTCTGCAGGAAGGGTTCAGTGACAGGCCAAGCGTGTGTAAATGCCGTTTTAGTTGGCAGTAGGCGCTTAGGATGTCTCTACGCTAACACTGGATCTAAATCCATCACTAATGCCATAAAACACAGGGGCATCAATTATCCGACCAACAGTAGGTTTAGACCGGTGTCGAAAGCCGAAGAATCACATTCACCTACAGCAGTATAGCTGGCAAAGGACCAGTTTCTTCCCGCTAATGTCACGCAACGTTGATTACGCTGACAATCTAGTGATTGTAGTTAACGACAAGTATCTCGAAATCTCTCAACAACTCATATGCAGCTAGATCAAATGGCGAAGACCAGTGCCAACGCTGTCAACAGTCCATCAGAAATGCCGCAACCCTAGCCGGACGAAGAATGCTAGCGAGTAAACGAGTGCATACAGCAAAACAAGAGTCATATAAACCGGCGCTACAAAGCAGGCCAAGATTTGTTTGAAAACTCAACAAGCAAAAGAAAACATCGGTTTCTCAAAAAGGGCATAAAAAACGAGCCATAGGTAGGTAGGTAGGAAAAGTGGCTGTCCATGCAAGGCACAGACACACGTAGGCCAAGGCAGGCCCTTTGTGATAACACTAGATTTTATACCCTAAGTTTCACTCCATCTATTGAAACCATTTGGAGCTCTTGATAAAGCTAAGGATACTTTTGACATCACTAAGTGACAATTCGCCCAAATTGTCGAAGTGATAGGGTCCTAGATAGAGCTTTCCTCTTTGGGGTAGAGCAGGACGGGTACAGACGAAATGGAGGATTATTTTTTCCTCCTTTTGTCTCTGTAACTCCTGGAAAATTCATTTGAGAAGAGGTCCATTCTTCTGGCGTGAGGGCCGATGGGACACGCCAGCTTGGTGCTGAATGAAGCTAAGCCGCATGTATATATGTATGTATATATGTGGCTTTTTCCTTTCTTGCATGTGGCACATGCAAACTTTTTCTCATGGCGTGTACTAGCGACGCATATGCAACAAAATTTCGGCAAGCATACATGCAACCAATTCACATGTGGCCACGCTGGTTGCATGGAAACATACGACTTTTTGGGACAAAGGATAGGTGAGATAGATGTCCCCTACGGGACTCACTTAGGCTCAAGGCCCATTGTGATACCTATAGAATTCCTTCTAAGGGAGAATTTTATGCAAAGAACCATTTGAAGTTGTTGATGCAAGATATTGTCGTTGAACTGATAGTGACCGAGAAGTCCTCTTCTGCTGTGGTACTGGGCAATGTGCGGTGTGCTGTGGTTTCTTCTTCCTCCTCATCTCTACAGCTTCTACATAAATCATTATAGAGTGCCCCTGGTCTCCTAGCGTGCTGTCCTCTCAGACAATGGCCTGTAATGACATCAGTGATGGTACGAATTTGTATTCTGTTGAGAGTAATCAGCTCCATTGACTTTTGGTCATCTATTTCGAGCTCGATAAGTCTGGTAAAATGTCACGTAAGACCGTTTTTCCACCTGAAGCTAGTTTCTCTAGTTATGGTCGATTTGATAATGGGGTTCAGTGTATTGTTTAATATACTCATGCATCTGGTGTGAGAGAAGATTGCTGGGGCGATCTCAGATTTTTAACTACCTATGTATATGCAGGCACCCAGCAGAGGTGAATATTGAATTGCTCAAGAATTTTAAAGCTGCTTGGCTTTCGGTGAAGATACAAATATCTTTTCTTGGAAAACACTACAGTGATTTGAAAGGCAGATCGGCTTGTTGATATTGAGTTTGTATGAGTGGATACCGCAGCCCACACTATCATTAGAGCCGTCGATCTACATGTGAATTTAACCGATTTCTAGAAGTTAAGCCAATCCTCCCGTGGTGGAATTCCGACTTTTTTATCCCTCTTAAAGAGTTGACCGGAAATGTTCGATCAAATTTGTTTGGTAGGTCATGAAATTTGCGGGAGTGACCACATGGTAGTTGGATCCAGAGTGGAAATGGCTTTAAACGAGCTACTGCATTTTTGCCGCAGCTTTTTTTTGCTATGAAATCAAGATGTGGGAGGTTCAGAATGGTCTCTAAAGCAGGAGAGGGAGTCAATCATAAAGCCTCACTTATAAAGAGACGAGCCATCCTTTGAACCTTGATCATAATGTTGTGATATAAGCATTTTTCGAGTGAAGTCCACCATACTATTGCTATAAAAGAGAACTAGCTCTGTTTTGTGTGGGTTAACTTTAAGCCCAGATTTATCAGTCCATTTAAATAAGATGGAGAGGGCATTGACAAATTGTGCGAAATTCTCCAACCAGCTCTGATAGCCACAATCTTCCAACAAAAAGGTAAACCCAGTTTTGAAGAATCGGACAGAACGTCAGAGAGGATCACTATAAGGTAAGGGATTTTGTCTACCTCGACTCGACTAATACCTCTGATAATGATATCTTAACGGAAATCAAAGGAAGAACTATTCTTGCCCATCACTGTTTCTTCGGAGTGAAAAGGCAATTGAGTAATAAGACGCTCTATCCCGAACAACTAAAGAAACTCTACATAAGAACTTGACCATCCAAGTCGTACTTTATGGCGCTAAGACATGGACTTTACCGAAGGGGGACGAAGATATCCTTGGCCGTTTCAAGGAAATTACTCGTTGCCGTTTGTGTTGACGAGCTTTAAAGGAGAAAATTAAACCACTGATTATACGAGCTGTACAGCGAGATTGACCTAGTCAAAAAAACAAACTGCGCATGAGCGAACCACCAACGCTCCGACACGCAGAGTCTTCGAATCTAACCCGGATGGACGAGGCAATAGAAGAAGATCTTGCCTAAGTTGGCGCGTACAAGTACAACCAATTTGGTGTGCGCAACTGGAGGCAGTTAGCTAAGGACAGGACTAACTGGAGAGGCTTGTTAGTTGAATCCCATGTTCACTCCAAAGTCCGAACTGTGGTGCAATGTAAGTTAGTAACTACCTCTCTCGGATCTACTGATTTTACGGTTTTTAGCTCCGCAAATTAGTGCCTGTATTTAACATCCTTTTTTCTTTTCCATTTTACTGCACCAAAGTTTGCTTTGTCATATGATTATATTTTACCTTTTTATTGCTATTTGCCTTAATGCACTGCTGACTTTTTAATCACTACAAATTTAGTATTTTTTTACTTCCCACCTAGGTAAGGGAAGTATTGTAATCGGTCCGATCAAAATGTTTCAAAATATGAACAGGGCTTGACATTACTATATATTAGAAACCGTTTGCACCCATTTTCGGAATGATGTCTGTGTGTGTGTGTTTGTGTGACAATATTTTCCTCCTACGATATCTGGCACATGAGCACAATCGGTCTGGCGTATGCTGAGGAAATTTAAGAAACGTTTTTTTTTTTTCGAGTTCTCGCAACAACTCTTTGTGGAACAATATTAAACTGAGTGTCTTCGAATTTTCCGCTCTCTATGCATGTGTTCTTTAATTATTAAATAAATAACAATATCACTGTTTTTGATATAACATAATATGAGGTGGGAAGTATAGGACTGGCTCCCCAGTCTAATTTTTTTTTTTCTGTTCAACAGTACTATGTATAATAAAGTACGAAGGATTTTTCTTGAAATAATTCTAACAACATTATCCGCATCTGCCAGCTCCATTCCCTAGAGTAATGAATACCTCACGTGGCCAGACGTCCCGTTTTCAGAAGGTGTGTCCTGTTGTCCCTTAGACTTGAGCGGGGACAGGAAAATGTCCCGCTTTTAACCACCGCACAATGATGAAAAATAATTATTCAATAACACGAAATGACGCAATGTTCCCAGTTGGGAATTTTCTATTCTATCAGTTTTCACTCACCTAGTTGTTTGCAATATATTGAGCAGTGAACTGAACAGTTGGAAGCAGTTGGTATTAGACATATGGAAAGACTGTTAAACGGCGACGGAACCCAAAGTCCCGCTGTCAGATAGTCTGATAGTATAAACCTAGAGCGAAGCGGACCGGAGTGAAGTTGAAACAGCTAGGCTTAAATTATACAAGGCCATAGGTACAAAAGGCGGCTGAGTTGGGTACATGCACCAACTCATCTGTAAAATATGGTCCGAAGAAAGCATGGCCGATGATTGGAACCTTAGTAGATATTATATGCCCGATCCATAAGAAAGGAGATCGCCTCACCTGCGCCAATTACGGAGCAATAAGTTTCCTGAATATCGGATATAAAATGTTATCTGGCGTAATGTTGAAACGCCCGGAACCATACGTCGTCGATGGGGAATTACCGCCTGATTGACAATTGACTAAATCTTTACTTTACGTCAAAACTTGGATAAGATCAGAAAAAGCCCAACCGAGACCTTTAATACCAATAGTAGTTTTGGACAGGGCCACGCACTGTCATGCAGTTTCTTCAACCTGGTACTGGAGAAAATAGTACACAGTTCCGAGGTTAAAATGTCAGAGTTAACACAAATCCGTACAACTACCTGGTTGCGCGGGCGACATTGGCATCATATGCAGAACAAAGCCAACAGTCACTGACCCCTTCGCGAGCATCGACCCAGAAGCTGCAAAAATGGGTCTGGTTGCAGGCGAAGATAAAGCAAAGTATATGTTGTCTACGAACATTGAGACACAACACCGGACTTTTGGCCAGAAGGTTGTACAACTATAACTTCGAGGTATTGAAGGAATTTATCCACCTTGGCTCTGCTATGAACTCTATCAATGACATCAGCGCGTAGATCTGCTCGAGGATAACACGCACTTGATTGATGAAAGCGCTCTTGGAATTTTCGAGAGAAAAATTCTACGTTTTACATATGGTCGCTGTGCAGCGATATCGACCTAGTCAAAACATATGTACGTGTTCAAAGATTAAGATGGCAAGGTCATGTAGATGAACACCAATGCTCCAGCCAGATGCTCTAGGCAGAAAAGGACGGCCTCATCTCCGATCGCGTGCGCCAGCATATGCAACTGAAGTCAGCTGGCTAAGGTTTGTGCTGGCTTGAGGAGATTGTTGGTTGCGGCAATGCTTCACCCCAAACTGTAGCGCCATCATAAGTAAGAAGGTAAGGGAGAACTGAATATTTTAATAATTTGAGCATTTTAAAAAGGTGATTGGGTATATGCTTTGCCTACCAGAAAGTAACGCGCCTGTAGAAAGAATATTCTCAGGACTGAACAAAGTGTGGACATCGGAAAAAAATAATTTAAACATTCAAAAATTTGCAAATTCAATGTATGTAGAATTGAGATGTGAACAATTTAATTAATCCCGGTGAAGTGTCCCGCTTTCAGCTTGCGAAGATCTGGTCACGTTATGAATACCTCGCCTAGTACCAAGATCTTAACTTTTTTTAAATATAATTCAGCTCTGGGGTGTACCTCTGTACCTTTCTTTTGAATATGTCTACTTATGACCGATGCGAACAGGAAGGTGGGTGTTAGATCTTAACGCCCAAGACAATAACGCCCAAATGATAAATGTCATAACAAAAATCACTGTATAACTTGTTGTTGTAAAAATGACGTCGATTTGGGGGATATTTCATTGAGTTTGGGCGTTATGACCTTATTTTGGTGCATTTTGGCGGGAAGTACTAATGCCCAAAATCCCAATGCTAAAATCAAAAAGCGTTATAATCCCCAAATAGGGTCTTACACCCCAAAAAAGTGGACATAACACCCAAATGCTCAAAAATTTGTTAAAAAAAATAAGTTGTAACACAGGTTTCCAAAAGAAATAGCATATAGCGCAGCTTTAATTTATAATTAACTAGCTGATACCCGCGACTACGTCCGCGTGGAAAGACGGCACATTATACCCTATATCCTTCCCTTGGTTTCAAGTCATTTATGAGTTCATTATGCATTATAAGAATTCCTCATATTCATTCTTTAAGGCGTCCCTGTACAGAACATTTTTGGTTTTTCTTTCTGGCTCGGGGATGACCAGGTTGTCAGGTAAATTGACTCTGAGCGCTATGGGACAAAAAGGCACTTCTCAGATCCACATTGTCCACTTTCAAGCTCTGTCCCTGTAGCTTATTGATGTTCAAGGCGTATCAAAACTCAATGAAAATTGCAGGCGTTTGAACTCAAAGTGGTAAATTAATGGGATCAGAGGATTGCGGGGGATGAAGACAATTTTTCCCTGATTGACATTTGTGAAAATCCTGGCCTCGATTGCTTGCTGGTACAAAGTCTTCACCTGTACTGTTTCGGAGGGTTTAGATTGGGCAACAACTTTGAGGTTGAGTATGTGAGGTGGGTTTCCTTCTGGATAGAAAGTGTGCAATAACTCTATAGGTTAACAACTGTACAGTATCCTTGAGTTTTACTTCCGAGTTTCAATAACTACTAAGTAAGAACTGATATTCTAAGGAAATCGACAAAAAAAAACAGTTATTTTTGCCCTTACAAAGTAGGCGTGGCTATACATAATGTAAGGATTATTTGTGAAGTAAATGAATATCTACATTTTTTTTTTTTTTTTTTTTTTTTGCGAGGGTAGGTGAAAATCTTTCATGAGACACCATGAGGATCTACCGCACGTGCTCATGGTAGTGTGAGATTCTTACTCACTAAAAACACCTCCCCTTTTCGTGTTGACTACGACTAAGTACGTAAAAGCCTTATCAAGTAGTTTAAGTTTCGATAATAATAATTCGCGTTGTGCAGGTGGCTTTCCAGTGAAAGCACCTACTAATACCGTCATTATATGCGGCTATTCCTTATTGCGCTAAATCGAACGGTTTCGTTCTTTGTAGTCGGCGCACAAGGTTTGTCACGTCCAGAATTTGGAGTACGGCGTTATTGCAATGTCCATGAAGGCGAACACGGAGTTTGCGAGCAAAATTTGTTATTTCATCTTCGACGGTAGCTACACCGAGGTCTCTGTGGATATCGTCGTTTCTAATGTACCACGGCGCATTAACGATTGTTCTGAGCACCTTATTTTGAAAGGTTTGTAAAATATTTCTATTGCTGGTTTTGGTACAACCCCAAAGTTGTATACCATACGTCCATACAGGTTTTAAGACTTGCTTATATAAGAGCAATTTGTTATACATGCTTAATTTGGAATATCTTCCAAGCAGCCAATACATTTCTCTAAATCTAATTTCGAGCTCGTCGCGTTTCTTTTTAATGTGCGGCTTCCATTTGAGTTTCGCATCTAGTGTCATTCCTAGATATTTTGCTTCGTTTGCATACGGTATTTGTACCGAGTTAATGAAAACGGGTGAGTTGTTAATTTTCTTGTTAGTAAAGTTAACATGCGTAGATTTGGTTTCGTTGAGAACAATGCGCCAAACCTTTGTCCACTCGCAAATTGTATCCAAAGCTCGTTGAAGCTTCACAGTTGCTGACTCGACTGAATTTTCTTTTGCCAGAATAGCCGTATCGTCCGCGAATGTAGCAACAACGGTGCCTTCTTCTTGGGGTATATCGCGAGTATAGAGCAAGAACAAGACTGGACCAAGAACACTTCCTTGTGGAACTCCGGCAGCGATTTCCTTGAATTCCGAGTATTCGGCTCCATGCTTGACACGGAAAAGTCTGTTCTCCAAGTACGACTCTAAGATTTTGTACAACTCTTCCGGAAGTACCTGTCTTAGTTTATAGTTCAAGCCTTCGTGCCACACCTTATCGAAGGCTTGAGAAACGTCAAGAAAAGCGCTAGAACATATCTTTTTCTCTTCTATGGCCTTCTCAATTTCGTTGGTTATTCTATAAACCTGGTCAATTGTGGAATGCTTGATTCTGAACTCGAATTGATGATCAGGAATCAAACGTCTTTCTTCAATTACCGGTTTTAACCGTTTCAATAAGAGTTTTTCAAAAACCTTTGATATTATCGGCAGGAGCGATATCGGTCTGTACGACTTTTTGTCGTTTGGCGGTTTTCCCGGTTTTGAAACCATTATAACTTCGGCGACTTTCCATTGCCCTGGAACGTATAATAGTCTTAGCGAAGCATTTATAAGGTAAAGGAGTTTTATTAACGCTTTATTTGGCAACTCCTTGAGGACCTGTCCGGTTATTAGGTCATATCCAGGAGCCTTGTTATTCTTTAGATTTTTTATTACCTCGCAAAGTTCGGCTAATGACACGCTCCTTATTTTAAAGTTGTATGGAGTCATAATAGTATTATTAATATTTTCTATTAATGCTTGCCCGGGAAATGGCTTAAACGTTTCTTCCAGATGCTCAGCAAATAAGTCGGCTTTTTCTTTATCGCCTTTTGCCCACTCGCCATTACTTTTTCTTATTGGTAGCGATTGTATTTGGGGTTTTTTGATACCTTTCATAGCTTTCCAAAGAGAGTAATTCGAACTTTTTTCAGCAGACAAGCCTTCGAGATATGTAGAAATCTCGCGATCTTTAAAATCCCGTATCGCTTTTTTGAGCTTATTGCATAGGAAGTTCGAATGGGTTTTGTGCTGGGGAGCGCGAGACTGTTGCCATCTTTTGCGTGCTCTCCTCTTTGCCAGCATCAGTTCTTTTATTTCCGGCGGATATTTAATTTCGCTATTTCCGACTACTTTTCTTTTATATGGAGTGTTGTTCCACGCGGCGCTTTGTAAGACTTCAATAAATCTGCCGACTTCATCCTCTATTTCGCACGGTGTTCTAAGCGACACATTCAGGGCAATATTTTCTTCACAAGCTTTCCTAAAGCCGTCCCAGTTAGTTTTGTTGCTAGTTAATCTGGGCGCTCCTTCTTTTCTCATTAGGCGTTCGCTTATTGTCAATATGACTGGTGAATGATCTGAGGAGAGATCAAAGCATTCCTCGATGTTCGTTAAGTTTTTCACTACCCCTTTTCCAATAAAGAAGTCTATGAGGTCAGGCGTTTTTGCTATGTCGGAGGGCCAATAAGTCGGTTTCCCCGTCGAAAAGAAGTCAACAGCAAATTGCATGCCGGTTTCGTAGAGAAGTCTGCCTTTAGGTGAAATGCATCTCGAACCCCAAAAGGTGTGTTTAGCATTAAAATCGCCACCAATAACAAATTTCGGTCCAAGTGACTCAAATAGACGTATCAAGTCATTCTTTTCTAGCGTGTATCGCGGAGGACAATAAATGGACGCGATGTTGTAATACATATTTTTAGTTTTTACTCGAACTGAAGTTATTTGCATTGCATCGAGTTCTATCGGTGAATTCAAAGAGTGCTCAATACAGTCTTTAATTAAGAGCGACGATCCGCCCCTAGCCCTTTCGGATGGGTGGTATGCATGATAAGCATAGTATCCTCTAATTTTAACCCGAGATTCCTTTGTCAGATGGGTTTCAGAAATCAAGCATATGTCAATGTTCTGTTTGCGTAGGAATACTTCCAGTTCGTCGATTCTTTGCAGAAGGCCGTTTGCGTTCCATGTTAAAATTTTAAGTAACTGGTTCATGTTCATAATTTTGTCCGTGGCTTGCGAGCATTATGCTCGAGGTTGTTAAGTTTTTCGAATATGAGCTTATTTGTCTTGCTTTGCTCCTCGAGTTTTGTGAGAATTATAGAGAAAACTTGTTGCATTGGATCTAGCGCAGGCCTATTTTGCTTATTTGCTTGCGATGCGGCTTGCGCGTACGTTTGCGTATCAGCAGATGGCGGTTTATCCTGGACTTTTTCCGTTTTCTCCTTTGCGGGCTTGCTTTCATTTTCTAGTAACTTTTCCGGTTTATTTTTATTCGGTTTAGGTTGTGGACGCATGTTCTTTTTAAGCGTATCGCGCCTTTTTTGTAGCTCTTTGGCTACTTCGCAGCCTCGATAGTTCGCTGGGTGCTTTCCCTTACAATTTATGCAAGTCGCTGCGGTCTGCTTGTTTAAGGGGCACTCATTCGAGAGATGTTTACCGGCACATTTCACGCATCGTGGTTCTTTTTTGCAGTATGCCTGTGTGTGGTTGAAACCTTGACATCGTTTGCACTGAGGGATTGATCTTGTGCTTTTACGCATCGGTTCGATTTTGATCACAATATTTAAAATCGTTTTAATACTGTAAATTTCCTTTATATTCTCGGTTTTATCGAAACTGAGCATAAAAAGCGGAAGACCACGCTTAACAAGAATTTCCTGATCTTCTTCCGAATATCTACATGTTTTTTCGAGTTTCTTGTAAAATTACTCAAAAAAGTGCGTTTTTCGAAAAACAGGAGAATTTTGAAAATGTTTAGCCTATGTTCATTCCCTAGACTTAAGCTATCTCCGTACCAAATTTCAGTGAAATCCATTCAGCGGTTTAGCCGTGAAAACGTAGCAGACAGAGACACTTTCGCATTTATAATATTAGTATGGATTAGTATGGATTAATTTATTTAAAAAAAATTTAATTGTATTTTGTACGATTTGTCTGCAATAAGGACATTTCGCTTAGTTAAAATTTAACCGTGGAGCGACGACGAAGTAAAGTGAGTGGCTCGGAAAGCGAAGTTTAATTAAATTAATCGCTCGAAGACTTACCAACTGTTGGCTGACACAAAAACATTCGAATATATAAGAGGGACATGCTGCCCACCTGCAACCTCCCTGCTTGGGGTCACTGTTGGATTTGGGGTAGGTGCGAAGTTGGATATATACAAAGTCCCTTCCATTTGTGCGAAAAATTTTTGACGTTTTAAAAAAACACAAACTTCGTAAATACGTCATAACGACCAAAAACTATGACATTTCGCTCGAAATTTTACAAAAACAATTCCCATTTCCAATAATTGGGAGTTATTGCAATCGTTTTGGGCGATAAGTCATTTCACTTGGGTTTTGTTACCATTTTTTCCTTCACTTTTGAGCGTTGTGTCGGTTTTTGGGAGTTATGACATTTTTCGATTAGGGCGTTATTGCCTTGGGTGGGCGTTAATACCTCACGCCAGGAAGGCCGGGAAGAATGAATGGGTGAAATAGAGAAAACAGACTGTGCAGACATCGAAAAAAAGCTATGAGTTGAATGCATGGTATGGACAGGGTGAGCAGATCCAACGGAATGGATAGACGTGTAGAATTCAAGGGATTGTAAGTACAGTATAGTCTTTCATTTGTTATGTGTACATACGTACATATGTTGTCTCAATGGGACTTCTCTTTTAAAATATAAGAAAAATAGAAAGTAGCATAATTACAATTCGAGTGACATGATTGTATGAACCTCACACTAGTAGCGAAATGCATGTGGACACAATTCATATTTGATTGATTTTTATACATTAATAATAAATAAACTTACCTGACTTTCCAACATTTCTGGACCTGATTTACCAGATGACTTATAATGATGGTGCCGCTTTCTAACTGATCCACTTGGAGAATGTAATGTATCACCGCTATCTGAACTCTGGGTACTGTATCGCCTCCCTCTTGCCCTCTTTTGTTCATCTCTGCGTTTTCGCTGCCTTTTGATGGCCAAAGCAGAATGAATTCCAACCGAATGCATTTTTATCTATAAAAAAATGTATAGAACAGTAAGATGAAATGGTGTCTTAGATAACATCGATTATTATGTATGTGTTCAGATAGTCTATTTACATGAATATTTTTGTAGAAGGGAATGATCTCTAGAGTGCCCTTGGAGCGCTTACACACTTTTATCTATGACTAACTGATACCCGCGACTACGACTGCGAGGACGATCGTTATCCGAGTTTCAAAACATCGATGAATAAGTATAGGCTTTTGACACCATTTCTCATATTAATTTGTTAATTTGTCAAGACCTCCTTGTAAACAACATTCCTGGATTTTCCTTCTGACTGGAGGATGAGCATGCTGTCAGGTAAACTGACTCTTACCACTGCACATACAATTGGCTTTGGGAGAAACAGTGGCGTCAGATAAATACCAGCCACTTTCAAATGTTGTCCCCGTGATGGACATGACGTAGTAAATCTTTACGAGAAATTGGCAACGTTTAAACTCAAGATTGGATCAGAGGAATTCGGGGGGATGAAAGGCGGTTGTGAAAATCTTGACTTCGATTACGTTTTACTTCTCTTCTTCACCTGAAGCTTGGTGTCATTGCACAGTTGGAGCGTTTAAAGGGTTAGAGCCCCAACTCTGAGGTACAGGACGTGATGTGATATTTCTGGCGGAACGAGAGCGTACAGGGTAATTTCCTACAGCATCCTCAACTTTCATAACCTAGCCCACGGATTTATACTTTAAATGCTTAGTTGACAACTTCTCCAGCAGAAAATTGTTGATGGTGTTGGCTGAGTCGTTTGTTAGAGTGATAATAGCTCTTTCCATCAACCATGAAGCCCAATCCACTCCAAAGTGATGAATGTTGGGGTAAATTCTGTGAGTCAAACTGATCGGATCTCGAATAACATCGTAGGGGTTACTCGAAATATTTGTCCTTTCCTCATATTCCAAAATCTTTTCATCAATCATCTCTGCCATCAATTCACGTTGAAGGTGGACACGCACGTTAACAGGACTTTAACATTAGGCCATAAGACAGACGAATGAAGGCTTTAACTTCATCAGCACGTGTCCCTCTTGGCAACTTGTCTAAAGTCAAAACCAAAACCACTGTAACTCCACCCATAAGTTGATTGCGGCCAATAATGTACTGGAGCGTCCTGTTTAGAGCCCAATTTCTTTCTTTTGAGCCATGGTGCACTCATCTTATATTATAACTTTAGCTTCTCAAACCACCTGAGCTCAGAATCATTCAGTTCAAGAGGCAAAGTTAAAACCGTTAATCAGTTAAACTGAGGCAAGCGCGTGAATGTGTTGATTTTGTCATGAGAAGTGTAATTTCATTGTTAGCTGTCGCCGTGGAATAAAATAAATAAATAGCTGGCGCGACAGCTTGGGATGAGCCAAGCCCTAGTTTCTCGCAACAATTCATGTTGTGCTTGTTACATTTTACCTACGAATGGAAGGGACCTTCAGTTCATTGCCGACTCCAAACGGCGAATTGAGAAGCTCTTTCATAAAAATTATACTCCCGGAGGCTTGTCGTTTCCCGACGATAGGTGGTGCCGTAAAAAATGTTCGGTGGACATGGCTGGGGCTTGAACCCACGACGCTCACATAGCAGTCCAACGCACAACTGTCGCCGTGTAGTGCTGTGCGAATAATTGTTTTAAGATTTTGGGGTTCAGCGCCATCTGTCGGGAAAAAAACTTAACAACTTTTGAATTACGTGCACTTCTTACTTCATGACAAATATATTGTGTAAGTTTCAGCTCAATCGGATGATTAGTTTTTGAGTTTTTAATCTAGGCCTTGAATTTTTGCCGAAAAACATTCAAACAAGATAACGCAATGTCACGCGTTTTCTTGACATTGTTCCTAAAAGAATTGAATAGAACCAATAACGCAAACACGATCTTTTGAAGAAATGTCTGCGCAATTGTTCACATATTCTGGCGAATATGAATTTAGTGTTGAATGTTTTAGTCAAAGTACAAAGCACATGCCATCAACAAAAAGATCACCCTACATTGACGTCTTAAACAGAATGATTCCGCTAAGCGCGAAATAATTCTAACCAATCACTGTATATTTGAGTTAATATGGCAATTAACAAACAAACGCTTTTCTCGAAGATCTACTGAACGGGAGCCAACCTCAGGTCCATGTCATATTTGGCAAACTCGTCAGCCTTGTAGATATGTATCCAGCATTCGATGTCCGCATTAAGCTTTTGAAGACACCACTACTCAGCCCGGGTCGGTGACTTTACGTCAAATCTTGGAGAAGACTCAAGAGTTCCTGATTGATGCCCACTTATGTCCTCATATTTAGAGAACATTATTCTACCTTATTTCTGCCCAAATTATCAACATTTCTAATGATACATGCTGACCGCAATAATTTAGCACGTATAAACACCTATACATGCTAGCTAAAATCACTTACACATGCTCTGACTGCGAGCATAATTACATGTCTAGTATAGAAGGATGAACCCCTTTCTCTCTGAAAAGTCAATCTGCAACCAAAACACCTTTAAACGACGACCTGACGACTTTTGGCTATAGTATATGGACGAACGTAGTATCTGGCGCCGTGGCTCAGTGGTTAGTGCGTTGGACTGCTGACCGAGCGGCGTGGGTTCAATCCCCAGCCAGGAAAACACCAAACATTTTTCGCGGCACCACCTCTCGTCGGGGAATGACAAGCCTCCGGGAGTATAATCTGTCATGCAAGAGCTTCTCACTTCGCCGTTCGGAGTCGGCAATAAATTGTAGGTCCCTTCCATTCGTGCGAAAATCTAACACGCACAACATGAATGGTTGCGAGAAGCTAGGCCTTGGCTCATCCCGAGCTGTCGCGCCAGCTATTTATTTTTTTTTTTTTATATGGACGAACATTTATTTTTGAATTCTAGAAAGAAAGAAAAGATTCCTAAAATTACAAAGCGAGTTCATACGATGAACCAGGAGTTTGAAAACCATCTACAGTAAGCCTTTCACAATATCCGGTTTCGACCGCATGGCTAAAAACCGTACGGGCAAACAATTCTGATTGTACGGTTTATGCACGGCAGAAAACTGTACGGCGAAAATTCGTACGGACAAAAAACCAAACAAGTTCAATTTTTCTATTGCAAACAACACTAACCGTACGGTTTAAAACCGTCTAATGTGAAAGCGTGCATTTGATTACGTGCGCCACCGAGCAACCGGTCGCCATCCATTTGCCGTGTGTTCAGTGGAAGTGTACGGCGACTACACGGCGCCGTGACGGCGTTTTGACGTGACCGGATAATGTAAAAGGGACCTTTTAGTTTTTCACACGACTAAAAAAATTTCGCCGTACGGACGAAACTGGATAGTGTGAAAGGAGCGTAAGGATCAGAGACACTCAGCAGCACCGCGCTTTGAAATATTTCTCATATTTCGAGCAGAGATTCACATTATGAAAGGAAATATGCCTCAGTCAGGCCCAGCACACAATTCACTAAAACGAACCGCAGCACCCAGTAAAGATGAGATTGTTGCAAAAGGAACTCAAAACAGAAGAAGCAGCAGGGTTTTCCTGTAGGGCTCTATAGAACTTCGTCAATATCATCGCCAAAACTTCTATATCCACTTAAAGCAAAGACTTAAAACACCAATCCCCTCCCTTAAGAAAAAAGAAAAGGAATAATTCTCCGTCTAAAAAAATGCCAAAAGACAGAGGGTGAGACCTGAGGCGAAGGAGTACATGTACATACATATGTATGTATACTTTCCAGTTAATAGCGCCCATTCACGTGGACCAGAAATGATGACATATGGCTGCGTTGGTACAAATGTTTGCATACTCAATCGGTTGATTGCACGGGCCCTATTCGTAAGATGTAAATAAGTGTAAGATTTGAATGAGAAGTATAATTAGTCGAAATACCGAGGTACGACTGTTCCTCTGTCAAATGTCACCAAAAAGCTGCAGGCCTTTGTTAATCGTTATCTTAAATATAAACATGGTATAAGTATTCTGTCCGACATAACTTCAAATGGCCAACTCTTTTTGGGATGGGACCAAAAATTTATCGATGTGATTATACAAAGGCGCAAGTGGCGATAATGAATGGGTCACACACTACGAAAGGGTGATGACACCATGGCTAAACAAGCTACGAAGTGGACCCCATTAACCCAAAACGGAAAGAGAGTGGGCCGTCCTCAAAAAACTTGGCGTCGAACAGTCGATAAGAAGTCTAGCTGGAACAGCTCCGTTCAATATTAATCAGCACAAATAAATCAAATATGTATTAGGGAAAGTTGCTAAGTGATTAATGGTAAACTATTGGTGCAATAGGATCATGTCAATCAATAGTTACACACGTGCAACAATTAAGGTGGCTTGGTCATATAGAGCTCAGATGAACACCGATGTTCCAGCCCAAAGAGTTTTAAATTCATCCCTGAGGAGCTTTACACGGTTTGCGTATGTTAAAGTTGACCTCAACAAATTCGGAGGCAGGGCAGTACACTGTTTTAAAGCCTATGGTTGGGTTGGCCACAGCCATTAAATTGTAGCATCTAACGTAAGGGGTGTCACATATACACATTATCATTTTCACTAAAACCTTGTTGAATGTGCCGCAGTTTCAACCCCAACTGTAATGCCATCAAAATTGTAGTAAGTTTCAATTGCAAATAAGCTTGGGTGGGGTTTAGTCAGCGCTTTAGAGGTGAATAATTAAGCATTCGAGAAATGTTTGTGATTTGCGTATGTCGACACCCGAATAAAACCTTTTAAACAATGCATAAAAATCGTCCAAGGAATGGGAGGGTAACGCTTGTAAACAAAAAAAGTAAATCATCTTTAAAGTTCATAAATACAAAGTGTACATTTCGAACTGTAAAGAAACATACATGTACATAGAAAAAGCAAAACTACTACGCAGAAAAACAAAACTTAATGCACCACCAGAGCAAGCAGAAGCCTTGAAAACTATATTCCATACCATTGCTATTCAACCTACTTTTACTGCCAACCCTATTTTTCGAACTTATGATTTCATATTGCACTATTGCCTTTTATAGATTACTCATTATCGTTGAGTTAATATGTACTTAAAATCCCATTAGCCTCCTTGCAAATTGATTGCAACTTTAAACAAAAAATCAGGATCCTTATACACAGCACACTGCAATATTAATTAACATAAAATGTACCTAAGCTAGGTGTAAATAACACAACCAAGTAATAAATAGTGATTAACAATAATGCAGGCACACATATTCATCAAAAATAGTCCTTACGTGACGGTTAAGTATTGTATGTTATTGATGATTTGTATATGAATTGATTAAGAACAGCATTTTATTGGAGAAAAGTAAGAGGATACCTTGTGATTTTCCTTAGGCACCTCTCTTTAAGTTTCTTTTGATTTTACATACATATGTACAACATTGATTACTAAACACTACTGACTACAGAAACTTTGTCGACATTTTTGTAACCAAGAGGTTACTTTAACACCATTATTAAAACTAAACAGTTACTAAATTAAACACAATTACTACAAAACACTGTGCCATTTCGCGTTTAAATGAAAACTCAATAAATTGAAATTCATGATAGAAAAGCTTTAAAGCTCATAATCCAATCCGCATACATATACAAATGAGTCAACAAAGGACTTGGAGTGTTATCCCAACTATCAGTTATTACATTACAGGAGTTACAATTTAAAAAAAAAACAAACGCGGCATTTACGGAATTTGAAATGTTAAGATAAATAGCTGTTATTAAAAACTGAGTCGCAATTGTTTGTCTTTTTTCGTTTCTATTTTTACGCGTTTCAGGACTGTGAATCACCGGTCCTTAACAATGCGCAACTCATCAATATGAGTTGGGGTGTATGCATCGGATAGCGTGCAGGGTGTTCCAAACATTCACAAATCCATTCCTAACAACCTCAACCAATAAAAACGAGTTATCTCTCAAAAAATTTCATAAGAAACCAGGCTTTCTTAATAAGTAAAATTAGATCTTCTGTATGTTTTAAAAACTGCTTCACTTCACGTCTATTGGTCTTTCATCGTTCATGTTCAAGATTCTAGAACACGTTCCGGACATGAATTTGCGAATATGACTAGAAAACGAGAAATTATGCAATGCATGCTTTAGAGTAAAATCCGGCGAAACGGCTTTTCACGAGATGGTGAAACACTTTTCAATCAAAACAATATATGTATGTCCAGATTTTTAATTCAAAACCGAATATGTCCATTTAAAAAAAATTAAAAAAAAGGGCTAAGTATTTTGATAAACAAAAGACGGGCACATGTTTGTACTTTGATAAAGCTTTCATATACTAAAAATTAGAGCTCTAGCTAGTCCGCGTATGGTACAATCAGTTATTTGGCTCTCCTGCAAAAAATTGTTAAGTGTTTTTTAATAACTGGAATTCATTACAATTACGTTACATTTCAAAATATTCAAATTTAGCTTTTTTTTATAATCCATTCGCGCTCGAGGGGTATACACTTTTGATGTTATATACACAGCGCGAGCGAGACACAGTGCGTGGTTCGAAATAGATAGCATTAGGTTTCAAAAGCGTCTGATAGTGATGTCCAGACTAACTGGGGCCACTTGTGGGGCTTGTCATTGCTATAATTCACGGTATTGTTTTCGAATCCCCTGATATCACAATGATTATCATGTCAATCAACTCTTTGAGCCATGACACTCTACAACTAGTGTTATGCCTTTGCAGTAGAGTCGACAACAGCTTCAAGTATACAAGGAACTTTTCCTAAATCCTAACGAATTTGTCTTCGTGATCGCTTTAAAACTGCTTCGTACAGGCTGGTGGATCCGAAATAAGCTCACGGACTGTGAGACGAAGGCTTCAAGAAGCTGGATTGTCTGCAAGAAGACCTGCAAAAAAATCACTTTTAACTAAAAAAAAAATGCGCCTTAAACGTCGCCAGTGGGCCAAAGACCATAAAAACTGGATCATAGAAGATTGGAAGAATATGATCTTCTTAGATGAGTCCAAGTTGAACATATTCGGATCCGACGGAACACAGTACGTGAGGCGGAGAACTGGCGAAAGATTTAACGAAGAATGCATAGCAAAAACTGTCAAACATGGAGGCTCAAGGATGATTTGGGGATGCTTTTTCTATCACGGCGTTGCACAACTGGCTCTAATAAATTAAACGGTGAACGCGGTAAAATAAAAAAAAAATATTAGAAGATAATTTGTTAGCATCTTTGGAAGAACATTTCTCATACTCCGATAATTAAAATCATAAACTCGAAAGGCAATAAAAATTGTCATTATGCTCACACATTTACGCAATTGTATTTTTTTCCAATAAAACGATA
The DNA here is from genome assembly GCA_917880715.2 of Matsumyia berberina. Classification (NCBI taxonomy): domain Eukaryota; kingdom Metazoa; phylum Arthropoda; class Insecta; order Diptera; family Syrphidae; genus Matsumyia; species Matsumyia berberina. The sequence continues at coordinate 97,703,031 of OU862870.1, forward strand.
CAATTTCAAATCGGTTGTATTGAAGCCCTTTTTTCGGGAATTGATTTATTGTTTTATGAATCTGATACGTAGTTCAACAAATAAACGTTTGGCAAATATGGATTTTGATTATCTTTAAAAGCTCTAAAATTATTGTACTAATCTAGTTTTTTTTACCCTGTCCGGATTTCTATGTCCGCAACTGTATATGCATTCAAGATGACGCAAGCGTCCACAGGTTTTCTTTAAGAAACTTCTGCCTATCACTTCCTACTCTCACCTCCACGAGGTGAACGCTGGGTGCCTAGTACCTCAGCTGAAGAATGGGTTTAAACCCCTGTGGAAGGTCGTTGGTGGCAGCAAAGAGGGCAGGAGAGAGGGCGTTTACAGTAAGGTACTCTCACTTGCATCCAGACGGCAGCGGAAGAACTCCTAAGATGGAATCAACGGTGGCGCCCACAGTTCCTGTTAGGCCGAACAACTTTGTGAACACCTTATGTGGGCTACTCCGACCGCATTATAGGGCCGGACCAGACCAGATTACCCGGCTGCTTAAGTCCAAGGGGTTCAACAAAGGGGCTGGCCCTCCAGGTAAGGAATTGTGCGCATCCAACAGCCTCGGATAAGGAAGGATTTCCTGTTGACGACCCGGCAAAGCGGAAAAAGGACAACGTTCGGACCCTGAAGATGCCGCGTGCAACCGAGGGTCTAGACTGCTATAAAGCAGACCGACATCAAGGAAATGCGATGAGATGGACCGGGTAAAAGAAGGATGAAAAACTGTGACATTTACTACGGTGACTGCTACAGAGGTCTATTGTGCTGGCCTAGTGGTTAACCAGAAACCAAACTGAGGTTCTTAATAAAACACAATATTGCTTTAGGTTACATATTCCAAGTATCCGCTGGGCTTCTCATGCCTCGTGTTAGATTGCTTTGTTCTCCTCAGAGTTGACTTATGTCTGTGCAGTACACATGTCTGTATCTGTTAATTTCATTGTACCTCAGTGGACAGTTAGGTAGCTCGTAAGTGTACGTAAATCTTTCTTGCTGAGTTCAACTTTTTCGCTTGTCTTAGGCCGTTTCGGTTTGTCCAATATCCAGCGAGCCCTTCGGCTTCCCAGTGTACTATTTTGAAGTGGACGGCCGGTTCATAAACAAAAAGTGGGCCCCTAGCGCCTCTTCTCGAATTAGGGTAGGTAATCTTTTTTTACTATTCTTGGCAGTCACCTTCTTACATACCTCCAATTTTCTGGAGAATCAAAATCTCTTTAGTATTTAATCTGAGATTTTGAAGATTAAGTTGCCTTGTCGGCTTTGAATTCCGGGATCTGAGGCAACCTAAGAGTACTCAGCATAGTATTTTTTTTGGACTAAGACTAAGTATTGATTCTATGACTGCCCTTGGGAACGTTTCCATTGCCAGTCGGTTTAACCGTTCTTGGAATTTAACTTGCTTGGTTTTTGGTCACCAAGGCAAAGATGTCGGTCGCCGTGGGTTGGTGATTAGTGCGTTGAACTGTTGTGCGAGCTAGATAGATTCGAGTCACTGAACAATGAGCATTTTTCGCGACACCACCTTTCTTCGGGGAAAATTCGTTATTCGGAGTCGGCAATAGATTGAAGGTTTTTACCATTCGTGCTAAGAATGTAGCACGCACGACCTGAGTGTAAGCCAGTAGATTATTTTGCATTTGAGCCACTAAGTTTTACCGTAAATGGGCTGGCACATATGTAAACATTGCCCTAGTCGCCTTGTTGGTAACCTTGTTCAAGTCGAGTTAAGTTAAGATTTTGTCATAGATTACTCAGAGATACTTGAATTCTAACAGCTTCACATTCTAACGGGTCATTGCAAACTCAAGAAGCATCTCAAGAAAATTGGAATAGAAGCGAACAAAAATTGCAGATTGTGCAGTGAAGCCGATGAGAACCCGTCACACCTCCTTATGGACTGTGAAGCATTGATCCACAAATGAAGAGCACACTTGGGAGCGTACACTTTCTCTGAAACGAACCTACCATCGTTGGACACAATTCAGATACTCTGATTCCTCAGAGTGACTGGATTGGAGGAGGTGCTATAGGTCGAGACTTATCGGCCAATACGAGTTCGAAGGAGCACAATAGATCTCTACAGGTCGCAGTGCATACACACATGCCAACTTTTAGCATCTAACATCTAAGCCTGTATAGAATCATCGAAATCTGGATAACTATAGAAGCGTATTTCCTTAGCCGCGATAAAAGCTTACTTACTTACTCAAGGTGGCGCTACAGACCGGGGTGGTCCTGGGCCTCAACCAACAAGTCTCTCCAGCCAGCTCGATCTTTGGCCAGCTGCCTCCAGTTTCGCACGCCAAGTTGGTTGAGGTCCCCTTCCACTTGCGTGCGCCACCTGAGTCGCGGTCTTCCTCTACTGCGCCGTCCCTCGGGTGTGGATTCGAAGATTTTCCGGGCCGAAGCGTTGGTGTCCATCCGCTCTACATGACCCAGCCACCTCATCGTTGGACCTTCACTCTTTTGGCTAGCCGCCGTACAGCTCATACAGTTCTACAACGTCGAACTGTATGGGCTGTCTCCTGCTTCATTCACCGTCTATGCAGACGGGACCGAAAATCACCCGAAGAATTTTCCTCTCGAAACAGCCAAGAGCGACCGCATCTGCATTTGACAGAGTCCATGCATCTGCGCCGTAGAGCAGGACTGGGACGATTAAGGACTTATAAAGGGTCACCTTAGTTGTTCGAGAGAGGGCTTTGCTACTCAATTGCCTTCTTAGCCCAAAGAAACAGCGATTGGCAAGAGTTATTCTTTGTTTAATCTCAGCGCTGGTGTCGTTGTCTGAGTTTATAGCAGAGCCAAGGTAGACAAAGTCCTTAACTACCTCAAAGTTATAGCTGTCTATAGTGACGTTCTGTCCGAGACGTCGATGTTAGGTGTCATCAAAGGTCTCGGTGAGGTTTTGACCGACCTTGATGGAGCGGCGTGCATTCTCCATCGTCATCCTGCACAGACGGACGAGTTTGGCAGGGATGCCAAAACTAGACATAGCTCTGTATAGCTCGTCTCTATAGATGCTGTCATACGCGGCCTTAAAATCGATAAAGAGGTGGTGGGTATCGATTTGAAGTTCCTGGGTTTTTTCCAAGATCTGCCGCAGTGTGAATATTTGGTCAATGGTGGACTTTCCTGGCCTGAAACCACACTGATATACAACACGGCAGATAAGATCTTGTAAGCGATGTTAAGAAGACTGATGCCTCTGTAGTTGGCGCAGTTTAGAGGGTCTCCTTTCTTGAGGATCGGGCAAACAATGCTGAGGTTCCATTCATCGGGCATACTTTCCTCCGACCATTTTTACATATGAGTTGGTGTAACCTTGACAGGTTCTTTTTACCCTTTGGTAAAACTTCCGAACCTCATTCCTGCAGTAACATCTGTCAATTACCTCGATCTCGCGCTTCTCATGCTCTTTATTTTTCCTCCTGAAAAGCTTGTGTTCGTCTCTCCTCTTCTGCCCGTAGAGCTCGCGAGCAGCTCTGGTCTTTCTATGCAGCCCCGCTTTGTATGCCTCTCGTTTCGCTGCATGTGCTTGCCGGCACTCTTCGTCAAACCAGGGATTTCGTTGTGGTGGCCGTGTGAAACCCAGCACATCAGAGGCGGCACCTCTGATGGCTTTCTGGCAATGTTGCCACTGGTCTTCAATACTAGCGGACTAGCTACGACAACGTTCCGCCCCGCAGCAAAGTCGACAAGCCTAAATCCGTTATCGGAGGTGGTGTCGTGTAGGCTGTTCTTTCCGACAGTACTAACAAATAAGCCCTCTCTTCCTAGCTTTGCGTTAAAATCGCCTAGAACAATCTTAATGGCATAGCTAGGGCACTGCTCGTATGTCTTGTCCAAGAGCTCGTAGAACCTGTCTTTGATGTCGTCGTCTTTCTCCTCTGTGGGGGCATGCGCGCATATCAGGCTAATGTTGGCGAATTTAGCCTTGTCGTGAGGATTGTCGTGAGGCGTTCGCCTAATGCCTAAGTCCGCCTTCAAAGACAAATCCGCATCCAAATATGCGCTGCTTTTGTTGCCAATAGCAATCGCCGTAATATATGTCGCAGTTTTCCATCCTCTTTTTGCCCGACCCATCCCATCGGACTTCTTGAATGGCGGTAATGTCTGCTTTGCAGCAGTTTAGGGCCTCCGCTAATTGTTCGGCTGCACGTGGTCTGTTAAGGGACCTAACGTTCCACGTGCAGATCCGAAGATCGTTGTCCTTATTTCGTTTGCTTGGTTCGTCATCAGTAAATCCGTCCGTCTCCGAGGCTTGTGTTGTTCTCGTAACTAGAAAGTTTTTCCAGGGCAGGGCAGTTACCCCTTCGCACAACCCCCAACCTGGAGGACCAGGCCCATTGTAAATAAAACTCCTAGGACGAGGGGCCGGTATAACCGATGTCGGTAACCCACTTCGGGGATGTGAGCGCTGCCGTTGGCCCCTGTAGGGCTCATCCGCCACCATCTCTTTTCCAAGACCCCAACCGATTCTTGGAAATCCTTATCGGTCTCAGCTCCAAATATGTTGGAGTAGCCCAGATAATGTGGTGCTCCCGATCCGGAAGTTATAGACGCCACCGTTGATTTCATCTAGGGAATTCTTCCGCTATCGAAACTGTCAAAAGTGACATTACAGTCGTCATTGGTAAGTAATAATTTGCCGAGGAAGCATTTTACTTCTACCGACAAAAGGTAAAAATCAATCATATCTTCTCTTCCCTGTTGTTGGGTGGTTGATTGATGTTGGATTTAATCGAACAAACATATTTTTCCCTTTTTTATCGAGTCGTCCGTTCATGGAATTTTTAATTTTGCCTTTGTTCCCTCCTTACGCATTGTCTAAAGAATTGAGTTAGGGATATATGTATGTACATATTAGATATACGAGTAGAATAGCGTTTATTTAGATTGTACATTTCATTTTTCATATTGGCGGTAATTTCGAATTGTTGTTCGCTTGTCGACTTTTCCTTTCTTTTCTGACCTTTCTTTCAAATTTGTTATAGTCCAATATAGAACCATCTAGTGAAAAAAAAAGAAGTAAGTCTCCAAATCGACCAGTATGTACATGTGTATTCTATTGTAGCTTACGCAGGGGTCGCCTACCTGATAGCACGGATACTTATATATGAATTTTATATTTGTAATTTTTATTTTTTTCCTTTGAGGGACAAAAAATATATGTATCCCCAAAACATAAATTTTCCCCAAATTTCAGATTTTTCACCAGTTTGGTGAAAAATTACCGAATCTGATAGCAGTGGATCCGAGGCCGAACCTGTTTCGGATATACCAAACACCCGGATACCTTAAAACAATCATGTAAACTACGCAAGTGTGAATTATAGAAGTTATAGGAGTACACCAATGAAATTATTTCCCGAGCGTACGTTGGATACTTATCGCATAAATCTAGCGCTATTTTTTGCGAAACTCGATTCTTTCCCTTCGTCCAGAATTTGTGTTGACAGATGACATGTCATACCTGAATTTTCATGAGCTGTATTTTCATTTTCGATTCGAGTAAAATTTGTGACTATAAATAATACATAATTTTAAATAAATAAATATAAATTGAAAACTTTCAAAATTTAAATGCGTTAAAGCGAAAATGCCATCACAGACAAATAATGTAGGGCCTGCACCTCAGTTGCTACCAGCAGATGCATCGAAGTTAACTTTTGAAAATGGTAAGATAATTTGCGATTTTTCTTTTCAACTCCTGTTTGCTATCGGTAGTCTGTAATTTTATCAGAAACCAGTAAAGCTTGCATTTCGAATGTTTGGAATTTTTTTTTTTAGAAATCAATAAATTTCAACAGATTAAGAACCCAGAAGATAGCGAATTTCATCCGTTTTCTCCCACTTTGTATTGCATACATATATAAAAGTACATGTCTGTAACAAACTCGCTGTTTTGTGTGACTGATAGCAAATTTCATAATATTTGAATACTTTTTGGAAAGCTATTAGTATGTCTAATCGTTTCTTAGAATAGTTATTAATCAATATGTACACGAACATAGTTTAACTCGGGAATATAAATAGATATGAAGTAAATAGTGATAATTGCAGTGTTTGGGAGTAGGCGCAGCCGGTTTATAACAACTCACGTAATCGCATATGTATGGTAGTAATCTTAGTAAAACACACAAACGGATAAACCTATAGTGAAGGAGAAAAAAGCCTTACATATTTGGCTGTCGTCATTATTAAGTTGTTATTTTCCAAGTATGTATTACCTTTTTCACCACTTCCGTTCTTACCAATTTTTGCATATTATAACCAACCTGTAAAGACGGCTGTGGTCGTAATGGCTCAGTAATTAACGCGTTGAACTACTGTAATATTATAAATTGCCGTGTGGATGATCAGGCAGAATAATGGATGTGACAGGATAAAAAGGATCTTCCTCCCCTTCTCATTTTAAAACTAGTATTCCTAGCCAGGCAGGACGTAAACGCCATAGGTATCTGCTAGAGTCTGTAATTACGCAGGGCCAAAAAGCTTTTAGCATTTCAATCCAATCGTACAATTCTGGTCATCTAATATTACAGTTGATGCAAAAACATATTTGGTGTCATATGATTCATTCATAGTACGGGTCAATGTATGACTCGTCATATGTATGCCTCGTATGTTTTGTTTTGTTTTTTGCTGTGTCAGCAGTCATGTTGTGTGGAATGAATAATTGCGGTAGGTTATTGTATGTCAGTCGAAATCCACTACTTTACTGAAAAAGTTGACAAAGATTCGTTGCATTTCAACTCGCGTGCCCCACCTAAGTAGCGCTTTTCGTCTACTGCATCGTTCCTTCGGCGCAGATACGAAGATTCTCCGCTGGTGTTCATCCGTTCTATGTACATGTCTCAGCCAACTAAGTCGTTATATTTGGACTCTTCTGCCAATAGAGTTCGTCGTTCCATGCGCTCCTCCACTCATCGTTTTGTTACTCAATTGGCTTCATAGCCCAAAAAACGGCGATTGGCATTATTAATTCTTCTGCTCTCTGCACTGGTGTCGTTGTCTGAATTTATAGCGGAGCCTAGGTCGACAAAGTCCCTAACTACCTCAAAGTTATAACTGTCATTGTGACGTTGTGTCCAAAACGTCGGTGTTGTGTGTCCTTTTTTATTGACAGCATATACTTGGTCTTGTCCTCATTGACCGCCAATCCATCTTCCTCGCCTCCGCCTCAATACTTACAAACCCGCCAATGACATCGCGCTCATACGCGGCCTTGATATCGACAAAATGGTGGTGGCTATCGATTTGGAATTCCTAAGTTTACAAAGCACAGACACACGTAGGCCAAGAAGGCCCTTTGTGGTACCACAAGGATCAATACCCTAAGCCGCGCCACTTTATTGGAACCATTTGGAGCTCTTGATGAATCTGAGGATACTTTTGACGCCAGTATGTGATAGTCCGCCAAAGTTGTCGAAATAATAGGCTCTCAGATGGAGCTTCCTTCTTTGGGATAGGGCAGGACAAGTGAAAAGAAAATGGAGGATCGTTTCCTTCTCCTCTTCTTCCCTACAGATCCTGCAAAAGTCATTTGAAAAGAGGCCCATCCTTCTGGCACGAAGGCCAATGGGGCAATGGCCAATAAGAACACCAATAACGGTGCTAATGAGCGACCTATTGATCAAACTTTTAGATCGGGTGAGATTTACCGTAGGCCAGATCTCCCTGAAGGTGCGGCACGTGGTGCCGTTGCTCCATCTTTGGTTAGTCTTGCTGATCGCGTCGTGCTCTAATAGAAGTTTACATGTAGTAAGTGGAATACCCAGATTCCTTCGTTCCGGAAGAATGTGTAGAGTAGTACCACATTTGGCGAGTTCATCGGCCTTACAGTTCCCTGGAATGTCCCTATGACCGGGTACCCAGCATAGGTGAATGGTAAAATGTTCTGCCATGAGAGATGAGCGACAGTCTGAAGTAGCCTTTGATGTATGTACATGTTACCTATTCCAGAGATTTTATAGCAGGAAGGATATCACATTTTGCTTAGGCCAGGATAAGACTTCGTTGATCGCCATGATTTCCGCCTAAAAACCCTACAGTGGTCCGGCAGACGGAAGGAGATGCTCAGGTTAAGCATATCAGAGAAAACACCTCCTACCACTCCGTTCTTGGTTTTGGAACCATCGGTGTAGAGATGAACGAAATGGTCGCCGCTCTCCCACTCTCGGAAAGGAATGGAAGTCCGGAAGTTGAGGTTGAAATTCAATTTGGACGGTGTATAGTCGGTGTTTTCCGGAATGAAAGTTAGGAGATCTAAGATCGAGGAACGACCATTATGGTTGTTTGACCATTGGGAGGAGGCTTTTAGTCTAATGGCTGCACTAGCAGCTGACTGTTTGCCAAAAATATCTAGAGGGAGTAGATGTAGGAGCACGTCGAGTGCCGCGGATGAGGTGGTTCTTAGTGATCCGTTAATGCAAATGCATGCTGATCTTTGCACTTTCCCCAATAGATTGCGGTGTAAGGCTCTGTCTAGTGCCGTCCACCAGACGATCACACCATACATGCGTATAGGTCTGACAACGGACACGTAAAGCCAGTGCGTGGTATGAGGTTGCAATCCCCACTTCTAAATTGTTATTCTTAGTTTGTTATATTTTATTTTGAACTTATAACGGAGTTTAGTTTTAGTTATGTTTGAAATCTGCATAAATGTATAGAACTTTTACTTATCTCTTTTTTAGACCCAGAAAACAATGCTGAAAGCAGAAAGCGGCAGTACATAAATAACCTAATTGACACCGATAAAATAACCTTGCAAGAATGTCAACTACTGGCGCGCACAGAATATGGACTCGTAAGCGACGACTTAAGGAAAATATTGTGGCCAATTCTTGTTCAGATAGATGCGTCAAATATGGATAAACCCTTACACATTGAAGAACTAAAGCTACACTCTGAATATAATCAAGTCGTGTTGGACGTAAATCGATCTCTTAAACGTTTTCCTCCGGGAATTCCATACGAACAGAGAATTGCTCTGCAGGATCAGTTGACAGTTCTAATTATGCGTGTTATAAATAAATACCCCGATCTTAAGTATTATCAAGGATATCATGACGTTGCGATCACATTTTTGTTAGTCGTTGGGGAAAAAATATCGTTTGCTGTGATGGAAAAACTTTCAACCAGTCATTTTAAGGAGAGCATGTATGAGACTATGGATCCCACCCAAAGGCGTTTGATGTTTATTTATCCGATCATAAGCTACGAAAATCCGGCACTGTATACATTTCTAAAACGATCGTCTGTTGGAACACTTTTCGCGTTACCATGGGTTTTGACATGGTTTGGGCACAGCTTGAAATCATATAAATGCGTTGTTCGCTTGTACGACTATTTTTTGGCGTCACCCATGTATTTCGCAATATATGTTACGGCAGCAATAGTTTTATATCGCGCACAAGATATATTACAAGAAGATTGCGACATGGCATCAATACATTGTCTTCTTTCTCAGGTAATTAATGTTAATTTACATACATATACATATATATCATCTTTAGTAATAACTAGCGGCCCTCCCCGGCTTTGCACGGGTACAATTAATTTATTTGATTATTGTTATTGGGTATGTTTCGCTCTATTATAGCCATTTTTTAATTAACAAAAATATAATAACGTAAAACAGCTACGGCTACGAAGCTATCAAGCGCTTGCTGAAGTTCAGTTCAGATGGATCCAAGCGAAAAGCAGATGGTTTGTCCTTAAGTCTCACAATGCGAACCGTTTCTCGCCACGGTTGCGCTGTAACATCCAATCTATAAACACAATGAAAAGGAGAGTTGACAAAAAGCATTCCTGACGAAGGCCAACGCTCGCAGTGGAAGAGGTCGATGTAACGCCATTTACATCTCCTACAGTTTGTGTATAGAGATCGAATGGCCTCCAAATGAGAACCGTTAATCCCACACTCCTCCAGAATTTACCACGAGGGACCCGATCATTACTCTCCTGACACACTCCCAGGCCTTTAATGAAGAGCCGTTTTACTTCCTCTTCCCCCATGGCCTTGTGCATTTCTGGCCAGATTTCGTAAACCTCAGCACATTTGATCGCAAAAGTCACCTGCTCTACAATGCTGTAGGACTATTCTCCGTCCTACTCAGTCTGCAATCCAATCCCTGTTCGAGATTGATCAGCTTTGAAAAATGCTCACCACATTTACGCAAGATATCCTTCTCATCGGAAAGAAATAAACCGTCTTTGGATTTAACTCCTTCAATGATATTAAACTGCCATCGTCTGAGACGACGTATGGCCTGCCAGAACTCCTTGTTTGCACATCTGTGATCTCGATCCAATGTAAAAAGCATTCTACGCAACTGAAAGTTTCTTATCTCAGTTTCCCCTCTACGTTCGCCAATACACCGCACCGATCGTCATCACAATACGCATTCCTACATACGTACATACTTCTATTTACTTTCAAAACCTTTTAATTCTTCCTCCCCTACGGATCTAATACATAATGTACTTCCACAGAACCAAAGATACAAACAAAGAAAAAATGAAAATAAAACTACCCTTGTACAACTGGGCAAAACAAAAACAACATACGAACGATTATGATCACGAACCGATGTGCTGGGCTACAGTAGCATATTCTATAAATGGTCAAGCTTTTTCGTTTCACACACCATCACAAAGAAAAGCCAGTTTTCTTTTAAACCTCATTAGCAGCGGTTCCCAATCTTTTTTGGCACTTTTCAGGAGAGAAATTCGTTGCGGAACACTACGTCATTCATATTTATTCACTGTTGTAGTAAAGACACAGTTGGTGCATACAAAATACATATAAAGCTATTTGAGAGTTGATTTCTCGTTTTCACGCCGATGGATCCAAAAGTGGCATTAATGAACTAAACGCATTGAATACGATGTTAAGGCTCAGATGTACTACAACCTGTAAGATCTATTGCGCTCGCCTATAAATAACAAGAGTTCGCCAAACGCTTCTTCTCGCCAGACAGTCCGGGCTCTAATTATTTATTTACGGACGCAAGATCTTCGAGAAGGTTGAGCTTTGCCCATCTTCTTTCTTAATATATATAATTCTTCTGTACGTGTGTATGTAATGCAACTCCTCCTAAACGTTTGGACCGATTTAAATGAAAATTTGTGTGTGTGTTTGAGCGAGTCCCTGAATGGTTTAGATTCACTAACCAATATTTTTCCAATAATTGCGTGAATATATGTATATTATTCGACGATATTACAGGAAAAACGTGTCGTATCGGACAAGACAACGTCTGTCGGGTCCGCTAATAATACGATAATACCAGACTTTTCGGTGGTGCTCTACTGCTGCTGTCCGGTGATTTTAGACAGACATTGCCGGTCATTCCACTACATATGCGGACGAAATTAAAGCATGTTTGAAAAAATCATACCTATGGCCACATGTCCATACATTACGCCTTAACATAAATATGCGTGTTCAACTGCAGAACGATCCATTGGCACGGTCATTCTCCGAACAATTTTTTTTTTACAAGGGTAGGTGAAAATCTTTCATGAGACACCATGAGGATCTACCGCACGTGCTCATGATAGTGTGAAATTCTTACTTACTAAAAACACCTCCCCTTTTCGTGCTGACTACGGCTAAGTACAAAAAAACCTTATCAAGGCTGCGGCTCGGCGAAGGTTAAGGTGGAGTTGCAGAATTAACGAAATTCTCCGAACAATTGCTCAACATTGGCAATGGAAAAATTCTATTGCATGAAAATACACAATGTATAAAATTACCAGACAATTTTTGCAACATGGTAGCCACGAAAAATGATTTGATTGAAAGCATATTTGCAAATTTGTGCGCTTATTACAGAAATCATAGGTGGCTACGTGAACGAGCTTTTTTGGCCGCAAAAAATATCGATGTTGACACTATTAATTTCAAAATACAACAGTCCTTCCCTGGCAATGAGATGTCGTTCAACACTGTTGTCGATCCTGATGAAGCAGTCAACTATCATATTGAATTCTTGAATTCATTGAATTTACCGGGAATGCCACCACATAACTTGATTTTAAAAATTGGTTCACCATTAACTTCTCCTGCCACGGATCCCAATGATCCCTTCAGACTCGCCCATCCCATTTAGACGCCTCCAATTTCCAATTCGTTTGGCAATTGCAATGACTATTAATAAGTCACAAGGCCAAACAATGTCCATTTGTGGGTTAGATCTTGAAAATTCGTGCTTTTCACATGGCCAATTATAAGTTGCGAGTTCTCGCATAGGCAAACCATCAAGTTTATTCATTTATACACCACAGGGATTGACAAAAAACATTGTTCATCAACTTGCATTAAGATAAGATTGGTTTTAAAATTTAACATTTATTTCAATACTTTAATTTTTTAACATTAATAAAAATAAGACTGTCACGAAAATGATTTGAGTATTTTCTTAAGGCCCAACCATAATGAACTTTAGTGGGATTAAGCTTATGTCAGAACCGAACGAAAAGCCAACTCAATTTCTGTCAAACGTTTAAGTTACCGATAATAGGCTTGAGCAAACTTTATTATCTGTCAAATAGTTTTCATTCATAAAAACATGTATTTTGTTCTATACTCGAAATTAAAATATTTAAAAAGTCGAATTCGGAAACTTCCACTGCCATGGTTATTTTTTAATTGTGTTTTTCTTTTTTTTTTGTTTTTGTCTCAATTGTCAAATTTCCGTACGGAATATTCCATTTCATTGAGACATTCCGTACGCCCAGAAAAGTCAACGAAAACTTGACAAAACAGTGAATAATCCCATTATGGGTATGGCATACTATTTGTATGTAATGGGACATTTCATTAAGCTGGCGTAAGCTCATATATGTAAGTCTATTATGGTTGGGCCTTTAGTTTGCTATTATTTAAACAAAACGAAAATCAAGATTAAGATGCCAAACTCAATATCAAATGTCACTTAATATATAGTTTATCGAAAGTTAGCATATCGATAAAACGTGTCGTAACGGACAGGACAACGTTTGTCGGGTCCGCTAGTATCGTATAAAATTTAAGGGCTATTAGTTCTGCCGAGCTATCTAAGTGCTTATGAACGCTGGAATTTGAGACCATAGACCCCAGCTCCAGTATTGCCATTTTCCAATTTGGAACCATCTGTGTTCCAGGATCCTGAGATGGCTTACTACTACGTACTACGATTCGTTTTCTATCTGTTGCAGCGTTACAAAGATACACAGAATCGTATTCAAGTGGGCACCGTTATAACTAGAACATTGCACTACGACTTGATTCTTTTTGACTTTCGACTGATTGGCTACAACTGTTGCAATTTCAAATAAGTCCTAGTTGGCTATTTGTTTATATTGATTTGTTGTTAAAAGACTAATTCGTATTCAATGGTGCGAACAAACTGAAGAAAGTTCCAAGATTTTTCAGAAAGCCCAAATTAACTAGTCTGATGGGATTTTAATATTTTTTTTTATCTCTCCTGCGGAGCACTGTTTGGGAAAAACGGGTCTATAGGGTCAATCGTAGAATTCCAGCTGTCATATTCAGCGTTTATGAATTACCTCCCGAAAAAACACATACCTCAAATAAAATGTTTGTTGTCGATTGTGTCTAGAGTAAACAAACCTTTCTTTATATTCGTACAGATCGCCCTTCCCTCCTTTCACATGAGAAAGCGGAGTTTCGGAAGTGAATTTGTCCTTATAGAAAACCTCATTGTTATTTGTCAGAGATGAAACTCGACTTCATAATCGGATTAAACAGAAAGCTCAGTGTCAGATGTGAGAAAAGATCTTCCGTGTCTTATTTAATCCTTTACACTTTTAAAAGCTTATCATTTTATGTCCGCTTATGGGATATCGGTGCACATCGCAACCACCGTTTGACCCCCTAATGGTTTGCAAGAGATTACTGAGAAGCTCGTACCTGTTTCGGGTTAAGCCCAGCCGGCTGGCGGTTAAAGCGCAAAAAATTGGCAAACCGGTGGTGCGGATAATATCCGGGCAGAAATGTTTGAGGCCTTGGCGAAGCAGGGAGTGAAATGGCTCTCTTGTGTCATTAAAGTGGCCCGGTAGTGCGGTAAAACACCTAACGACTGGTAGACTGGGACAATTGTTCCGTAATCGATGGAGTGTGTAGATGTTAGATGTTAGAAATTGGGGTGAGTGTGTGTGCACTGCGACCTGTTTAGAGCTATTGTGCTCCCCCGTACTCATATTGGCCAATACATCTCGACCTAGAGAACCTACTGCAATCCAATCACTCTGAGAAATCGGAGTATCTGGATCGGGTCCAACGATGGGAGATATATTTCAAGGAAAGTGTACGTTCCCAGGTGTGCTCTTTTGTGGGTCAATGCTCCACAGTCCATAAGGAGATGTGACGGAGGCTCCTCGGCATCGCTGCAGAATCTGCAGTTTCCATTTGGTTCTATTCCCATTTCCTGAGATGCTCCCTGAGTCTGCAATGGCCAGTTAGAATGCGAAGCTGGTTTTTGCTGGTACCTAGGCAGACCTTGCTCCTCCTTCGGTCGTAGTTCCCGAGGAGTTCCTTCGCCTACCTTAGTCCTGGGAGTGTTTCCCATAGCATCCTTATTTTGCACTCTTCCTCTCTTCTCAGTTCCTCTTGGATTCGGTACGGTCCCAGCCCGCAGAATGGTTCGGGTCCAACGAATTGTGTTTCTGACCCTTTCCTTGCCAGTGAATTGGCTGCCTCATTTCCCTCTATCCCTACATGACCTGGCACCCAGTAGAGGGTGACTTTATTGTTCCGGCCAAGTCTGTTTATCTTTTCCAGACACTCGTAGACCAGTTTGGATCTGATTTCGTGGGAACTCAGTGCCTTGATGGCAGCCTGGCTTTCTGATGGTATCGCAATGTTTTGCTCGTGATATTTTCTATTGAGCCCCAGAATCACCTCTATTGCAGCGGTGGGACAGCTTCTCATTGCTCCTGTGATGCAGATGCATGCCAATCTCTGCAGTTTTTTCAGGGCTCTCTTTGCTGTGCTTAGCTTGGTTCGTCCTGCCCAGGCTACTGCCCCGTATGTTATGACGGGTCTGACCA
This sequence comes from Matsumyia berberina, assembly GCA_917880715.2. NCBI lineage: Eukaryota > Metazoa > Arthropoda > Insecta > Diptera > Syrphidae > Matsumyia > Matsumyia berberina. Next base: position 97,718,133 of record OU862870.1, read on the forward strand.
TCATCAACCTCAGCATAGCTGGTTTACATCCATGGGGTGTGTAGCTTGGCTTTACGTTGCGTTGGTGTGAATGTCGCGAACAAAACGAGTCAACATACGATTTAGTGCCTCTCGACCGGTAATTAGAACTTTTGTTAAATAAAACGTTCAATAATTTGAACTTTTTGACAGGTCCCCTCAGATTCAATTTATCAAGAGTCGACTGAATATCACTTTAACGTCTCCTTGGAAAAATCTTGCTAATATGCTCTAAGCGCGCACCAAATGTGGTTGAGTCCAAGTTGAGATATCTGCAATACGGCTTTCGCCCGGGTAGAAGGCACAACCGACCAGCTTTTCACTCTCAGAAAGGAACTTGAGAAGGCCTGGGGGTGGCAAACCTATCTTCAGTTGTTTTGTGGATGGTTTTGCGCAGCCGTATCGAGCAACAGTTCGGCTTGAGGATAAGTCATCTGCTTTTCGGTGATTCTTGGGTCCACCCAAACTGAACTTAAGGACGCACTTCACAAATTCTTTCCTGTCTCTGGGATGAGAGTAAACGTGAATAAACCAAAAGTAATGGTCATTATTTCCCGAACCCCTATTGAATTGGTCAGACCGGAAGCATTTTTAGACGCTTGGTCAATCCGTTGTCAGGAGGACCAAACTTGGTATCGTTCATGAGATTTGAGTAATGACCGAAAGAACAAGATCGCGGATATAGGCTGCCAAAATGAAATTTCTTCGTTGTATTGCTGAAGTAACTCGCCGGAATCGAGCAAAGAACATCATAATACGCGAAATACTCAATATCGAGCAGCTAATTCTTCGAACAGAGCGGTTCATGCTTCGATGTTTTGGACACGTTTAATGCATGCCCCTAACTCGGTTTCCAAAAGGTGCCAAGTAAACCGCGCCATCAGGTAGCCATCCCCTGGGTATGTCCATGATGAGATGGTTAAACCAAGTTCAAGATCTCTCCTCTACCCGTATGGGGATAGCTCCTTATTTAGAGTTTATGGTTAAAGATCAAGAGGTATGGAGAATTCCACTTAAGCTCTCTAAACCCACGTAAGGTATTCGAATTTAAACAGATCCTCGGCAAGAACAGGAAAAAATAAGAACCCTTGGGCCTACTACAACATCCAAACACACCAAACCTAACACTGAAGAATCACCTAGAGTGAGAGTCGGACTGTACTGAAAGCGCTTAAGACTCCCACAAATCACTTAAAGTCTGCCCTAAAATGTAAAAATCCACGCAGAAGAATTTCCAACGTCCTCTTCGACCCCGAAGCATTTATTGGTCGCCAACTCAGCGTAAGTTCTGCGCAGGATCAATCTTCATTTATATTATATTGCCTTCATGGGAATTATTCGAGATCCAACGCATGCATCTTGCAACGATACGAAAAAGCACTTATTTCCTGTCTTTGTCTTACTGCCGCGATGGGCTTCATCCAGTCCCGCAGGTTTTGGTGATGTGTTTCCTCAAGAATTCAAATTAACTTGACTTGGCGTCTCTTATTTTCAGAGAATATGTACCATTACCTTGTCCGGCTAAAAATAAAAATAAAATAAATAAGTCGCCACAGACCGAGTATGGTATGGTATATGAGAGTGAGCGGAAGGCTCTTCACTCAGGCCTCTGTCGGGCCCGTTGTGTTCTCCTCCTTTAATCTTCGAAACTGCAGGGATAGGCTTGGCTTGGGACATATGTTGGGAGGGATCTAGGGAAAGTGGAAACAATCATGGAGTTGACACTAGTGTACGTGTGGTCTGGCGAATCTTCCTGTTTCTTTGGTAAAGGCCGGGATGCCGCCGATTAATTCGTCCTTGAGATGTTTCAAGTCCGGTATCCACATGGACCCCAGGGTCCTCTGGCGCATCCTCGCTAGGGCTGGGCAATGGCATAGGAAGTGTTCGAGGTCCCCTTCTTCTTCCTCACAGTTCCTACATGTTTCTGTGTCAGCGAGGCCCATTCTATGCATGTGTTTGTTGAGGTTAATGTGTCCTGTGATGAGTCTGCTTGAACTTAAAGCCTTCCTCGTGAGCAGGTTGCAGGGTTTTCCCACGAGTGATCTAACCACTTTGCACGTCGGGAAGTTAGCCCAGTGATCCTCGACATCTCTGCATCCTCTCGTTGGTTGCTGTTTTGATTACTGTTAGTGCGACCTCAACTGTGTTTTCAGCGGTTCATTCTATTGCGTGCGCCCCTTCTATTGCCAGTTAATCGCCTATCTCGTTTCCCGTGACACCTTCGTGACCCGGTACCCAGACGAGGCGGACATCGTTGTGCCTGGCAAGCCTATTGAGTTTGTCTTTGCATTCCCTGACCAGATGAGGTCTGGATGTTGGATGTGCGATGGCTTTAAATGCTGCTTAACTATCCGAGTAGATTTCTATTTTCGGAGACCGAGTGAAACAAAGACTAGTTTCATGTTGCGCATGTCACATCGCCCGAATTGAAAAGCTTTTTCATATCAAGAAGCGGTGTCTGGAACTTGTGTCAGCAGTTCAAATCCCTATGAAAAATTGAGCTACCGCGAAGTGCTTTGAGTAAACTAATCTTAAGCACCCCCACTCATAGCTCAAGTTCAAGGAAAAAATTCATTATTTGAATTTATATTTATATTGTTAATATCAAATGAATACTCTAAATGCAGCAACATTTTTCTTTACTAATTAGTTACCTGATGACCTGCCATTCGAAAAACTGCTTAAAGATGCAAACATATTATATGATAAATATCCTTTGCATAAAGTAGAGTCAGATGTTGACATTATGATACAAAACGAGTAAGTCATAAAATTTTGTAATGCAAAAAAATAAAAAAATAAATTTATAATTTACTTTCTAGACTTGAGGAAAGAAAAGATGAGAGAAATACTGCAGCTAGAAAAAAACTAATCGATAATCGTTCGTACAAAAAGGATCTTGTAAATAATATAATTCCCTCATTTCTGCTGAAAAGGTCGTTCATTTTTACTACAACATTCTCCATTATTGTTGGAATCTGCGCATATTACTACAAAAATCAGTACTGGTCTTCTAGCGTCAGCTGATTAATATCGAACTTGGGAACAACGTATATCCCTTTGAAGCCCGGATTTAAAATAGAATTCAATATATGTTAGCTGCAAATACATATAATTGAAGTAATACATACAAACGTATATTAAAATAGGATAAGAATAAAATAAGTCATTATCTAATTTATAGATGGATATAGTTGGATGAATGGATGCAATTGTTAAATATTTTTGCCATGTACATACATAATTCAAAATGACGGTTTTTGATAATAAAGGTACATTTACTGAGTGTATTTACGTAGTAGAATTAAGGGAATTAGTGGCCTCAGATTTGAAAGTACTGTGGAAATATTTATTTTAGATCAATATATTATGTATGATAGATACCTACACATAATCCGAATTATTTCAAACGATAATTTGGATTAGGAAGTGCATAACATTAGTAAATCCAACAATCCATATTTATTGCATCATTATGTTCGAAAATACAATATAAACGCATACTAATACAAAAAAGGAAAAGACAACAATAACGATAAATTAAAATAACCTACATACATATGTATATAAATGTGATAGAAGCCATGAATGGGGTATAAAAGATTGCGTCGATTCGCTGTTGTAATAGCGGGGCCGACTACGTAGGTGAAAATTTGGCATTAAGTTAAAATTGCGAATTATTTGTTTTGTATAATATATTTCAATCGTGTTTCCTATTAATCTGTTATTTTTCGTCGAAATATTTTCATTATTTTTTATGCCAAATCAAATAAAAGTAAAACTGTATTTAGGGTGTGGTGTTGTTTTTCTAATTTGGACAATAGGTCACATGTGTATCATCAAAAAAGATATGTGCAAAGCCTAATCTTTTATACTTTTTGCGAAATTAGAGAACATTTGGCTCTAATCAGATAAAAAATATCTCTTTTTCACAGGGCTACGTCGCAGCAAAAATGCTCTACCAACAAGTTCACCCCCTCTACAGTTTAATGATGTGGCATCCGGGACTGAATCATTCAATTGAAGCGCTTCAGTAAAAAGAAGCAATCATTCACTTCAGTCATACACTTCACTGCTTCAGTTCATTCCTACGCTTCTTTGGCTTCCTTTTGCTTCTCCTTCCCATATAGTTCAATTCATCCAAACGCTTCAGTTCATTGTCACACTTCTTTCGCTTCTCCTTCTTCAATTCACTCCTATCCTATACTTCTTTTGCTTTGCTCTTCACTTCTCTAGTTGAATTTGGAATGGGTGTGGAGGAGACTGAAGTAAATTCATTTTGTTGATTTCTTTCCCCTACAGAATGTATTTTTTGTTTATTTGACTGGTTTTTTTCTCTGTTTTGTTCTATGAGAAGGTTTCTCTCTTTTTTTTCGTCAAAAAAAGAACGCCTCAGTGAACAGTTCTTTCAAATGAAGGAAAGTGAATGAAGTTTGAACTGTTTTCCCCACCTCTACTGCAGATACAACAATTCAACAGACTTTATCTGAATGGAATAGCAGAATCAAAATACTTCACTCAACCTCAAGAACTAACCTCACCAGCACCCGCGTTTCCCAGAATAACATAAAGTGCACTACCTACTGGCTTAAAGGCGCTCCAAAACTATCCAACGAATCCTGGGTCTGCAATTTCTTTGTTACTAAATTCTGCATCACCGGTGTAAAATGCTTGACGATCACTCACTCAAGGACCAACAAGCCTCGGTGTTTAAGATAATCACCCCGATTTTTAATGTAGCTCGAACTCTGTTCAGAAAGTAAAGCATGCCATTGAGAATTTTAACTCGTGTATCCAATGGGCCCAAAAGAACAATTTTGAAAATTCTAAATTTTAACAAGTCTCCGGGAAGAAGCTGTAAATCGGTGCGTTGAATGTTCCCAAAAACAAACTCATATTGGCGATTTATTTTTAAAAAATTAATGAAAGTAAGGTTAAGCGTAAAGCCAACACACTTGTACCAGTATTAGGTCCATTGTGATACCCCGTAGATCTTGAAAATTTTCAGTTGCTTACTCATTGAACCTGTATTGGGTAGATCGCCTAGATCGTTGTAACTTTACCAATATGAAGTTTCTTCTACAGGGGAGAGCTGGGCAGGTACAAAGTAGGTGGGGAATGGTTTCCTTCTCTGCTTTGTCCATAATGCTTCGACAGAAATCATTTGAGTAAACGTCACGTCTTGTCGCATGCTTGTCTATTAGACAGTGTCCTGTGATGACACCTATAGTAGCGCTGAAATGCAATCTCTTGAGGGAAATCAAATCCTTAGACCGTTTCAGATTCAGCTTTGGCTAAATCAGTTTTGACGTTAAAGACTAAACTTCACTTTCGCTTGATTTTTTTCTTTCTTCGTGAAGGTTTTCATTGCCACAATTACTTCATTCTAACTCTTACTAACGGTAAGTTGGGCTAAATCATGAACAAACTCGTTGCATACGCCCGTTTGGTAGCTAGCTTCAGCTAATAACATCAGGGATGTGGTAAGTTTAAGAATTGCGGTCGCAGAAAAAGGCATTATTGTTTCAGGAAACCTTTCCTGCAGTTCATTAAGAACTTACACAAATGCTTCTTTAACTAGCCGAAAGTACATACAAGTACATACATTTGGAATCTGAAGTTGGGACTTTTAAATTTTACCCTTCAATGTATGTATGTATGTATGCGCATACTTAGCATTTTCCAGATGATTGGACTTCTTTCGTGTTTTTTCTGGATCTTCATCCTCGCTACTCCACGACAAAAACATCAAAATACTATCCATATTTTATTTCACTAAATTTTATTTTTCACAAAAACCAACAATTGACGTACTTATGGACCAATATAAGAATAATAATAAAAGATGTAAGCAGGCACTTCATAGAGAGAAACATAAGTCCGTCGTTGTCAGTTTTTTCTGCAGGACGTACATACATACGTGGAACAAAAGCAAAACGGCTCCCATAAGTCTTATTCTTCTTAAAATTACTCTCCGCTGCGAAGGTTAGAAATCATCGTTGTTATGATTTGTATATTTGTGACATCTCTTATTATTTCTGAGGTCGAGAGATTAAGCCACTCTCTTATATTTAACATCCATAACAGCCTTTGCCTTCCGACCGCTCTTATTCCTTCTATCTTTCCTTGTAGAATAAGTTGAAGAAGTTTGTACTTATTGCGTAAGACGTGTCCTATGTATTCGAGTTTTCTTCTTTTAATCAAATATATAAGTTATCTTTTCCTCCATGTCCGTCGTAGTGCCTCTGTGTTTGTTATTCGAATGCTTTTATTTTACTTATCGTTGCTCTATTTAAAGTCCAAGTTTCTACCCCATTTAGTACTGCTGACCAAATATAGCATTTAACCAGTCTCGCTTTAATCTCTAAGTTAATTTCCCTCCCTACTACAGAATACTTTTTTCCTTTTACAGAAAACTGCGCTTGTGTTCGATTTCTTTGCTGTGCCCCAAAGCTTCATAAGTCCAGATTGGTTTAATGCTAGCTCTATACAAGAGGATTTTGTTGTTTATAGATAATGGTGAGTCTCGCTTAAGCAGCCAGTATAAATAGCTGGCGCGACAGCTCGGGATGAGCCAAGGCCTAAAGCAGCCAGTATAGTTGTCTGAATTTGATTTTTCTTCTGTTCATTTGATTTCTCTTCTGTTGTATGTGTTGCTTCCAGATAAGCTTGCTGTCTAAGTAGATTCCGAGGCATTTGGCTACCGTGTCGATGCAGATTTCTTTGTTGTTGATTTTTAGTGGTTAAGGTATAAATTTCGTTTTTGTAGTAAATATAACCTGGACCGTTTTGTCGTCGTTTACTTTTATGCGCCATTCGTTGAACAATTTTGGGGTGTTGTCTAGGATTGTTTGTAGTTCCTTACTTGCTGTTTGTAAACATTTGTGGAAGCAAAGCAATATGGTGTCATCAGCAAAAGTAGCGATCATTGATGTCGTCTGTGTTGGAAAAAGAATGTCTATGGTAAAGAGGTTGTATAGTAATGGTCTTAATACACTTCCTTGAGGGACCACAGCTTGTGTTGGATATAGTTTTGAGTAATCATCTTCATACTTGACATAGAAATGTCGATCAGTTAAGTTGCTTTTAATCATCAGGTAGAAGTCCACTGGCAGCAAATTTTCCAGCTTTTGCAGTAGGACAGCATACCATACGGTGTCAAAGGCCTTAGCGACGTCAAGGAATAATCCTACGCAGAATATTTTCTCCTCCAAGTCAGTTGATATTTGATTAGTGTTTTTGTGAATTTGCTATATTGACGAGTGCTGTTTTCGAAATCCGAACTGGTGGTCAGGTATTGCATTTAGGCTGTTCAATATGGATTCCATACGGTCGCTCAATAGTCTTTTCAAGATTTTCGATAGTATAGGGAGTAAGCTGATTGGTCTGTATGAGGTTGTTTTTGTTGCGTCTTTTCCAGGTTTTGCTATTGCTATTATTTCGGCAACTTTCCAAACTTTTGGAAAATGCTTTAGTCTAATCATTGCGTTGTATGTGTTTCGAAGGTGCCGGAATGCCTTGATAGATAGTTTGTTAAGTATTTCCCCTGTTAGAAGATCATATCCTGGGCCTTTTTTATTGTCTACTTTGTATCTTATGCATCGTTTTACTTCATTTATTGTTACGTATTCGATTTGTAGGCTATAAGTCCTGTGGGTTTGTGGTTGTAGAATGCAAGTGTTGCCGTCGTCATTAGAAAATGTTTTCCAAAAGTGTTTCGCTAGGGTATTTACTTTCTCATGATTTTTCCTGGCCCAGCTTCCATCCGTTTTCCTCAGCGGTGGGTAGTGAATTACTTTGTTTTTCATTTTTTGTTTTCCAAAGTGAGTAGTTTGTCTCAGAGGTTAGAGTCAGGTTTTCTCAATACTTTGTCAGATTGTTATTCTGGTTTCTCTTTAAAGCTTCCTTTAAGTTTTTGATTGCTTTGTTCAATTGTTGTCTGCCGTTGCTCTTGAGGTCTGCCACTTTCTTCTTAGTTTCCTTTTTTCTTTTATCTTTGTCTTAATGTAGTCTGGGGCAACATTTTCGTTCGTTTTAGGTTTGATCATGTCGTTGAAATAAACGATTGATCTTTCAATGTCCGTGTGAGATTTAAGAGGTATATTGGTTTGTATATTTGATCTAAACATTTTTGAAATGCGTCCCAGTCCGTTTTGTTGTTATAGAGTTTGAGTTTTTCGGAGGTACTTATGATTATGATGTAGCATGAATACTCAAGTATAAGAGGCGAATGCTCAGATGAAAGTTCAAAACAGGATGTTATTTTTAGTTTGGAAAGTCTGACGTTTTTTGTTAGACAAAAGTCAAGTAAGGCTGGCTTTTCTTTGGGTCTAATAAACTTGCAATTATTAGTTTTGAGGGCGTTAACAGGTTAGTTCCTTTCCTGTTTGTTAGTTTGGATCCTCAGTCCGTATGTTTGGCATTGAAGTCCCCTGCTAGTATGAATCTTGGTCATAAGGTCTTTAAGTATCACATTGTTCTGTGCTGATGTGTCTGGGTGGCCAGTAGAGGGCGGAAAGTAGTAACGGTCCATAATTGTCTTCCAGATGTATTGTTGTAGATTGAATGTGTTCCGTCTTGTATTTATGTGGTCTCTAATGATAATCGCCACACCTCCATGGGCTGTACCATCAGGGTGGTTTGTTGGGTAATGTTATAGCCAGAGATATTTAAGTAGCTTTTGCTTATAAAGTGCGTCTCAGATAGTGTAATAATACCAAAATTTCCAATCGACTATCGTTAAATGTAGTCTTTTTTTATCGACAATCGACAACCGCTACAAGGAACTTTAGTAACAAACTATACAACCACTCGTATTAAAACTGACGATCTTTTTACTGAGATAAATTGAAATATGTATGTGCATATATATATATACATATATATGAGTTATAAAAAAAAAACAGCAACTCTCAGCTGTTTGCATTTGTCAAAAATAAAAACTTTCCGTATATGTAAGTATTATACTGTCTCCAATCCAATCCAGTTGATAAAAGAACATAAATATGAAAATGCAAATATTATCAGTATAGCTGCTAGAGTTTACGTTACAAAATTCAAAATGAACTTAAAACCTTGGTTCTATTCCGCAGTTATGAACTTCTCTCCAATATAGTCATCTATATAATTATCGAAAACTATCTTCATCTCAGCTGGTAGCATGCAGAATGCATCGCGTATTTTTACACAATCAAAATCGAAGTACTTTCCTGTGGCCATCAGGTCCAGGGCAAATGTCGCATAAGCGGTATAAGTCAAGTCAAACTCCCCATCATTCTGCTCCATCAAGTAACTGACAACTTGCCCGATTTGTTTGAATTCCTCACTAGATAGTAAAACTCGCTCTGAAATATAAGAGAAAACACAAAATTAAAAAGGCTTCACTCCAGTGCATGTTGTCCACTATATTACGATTCCAAGCCTTAAAGAATCGATAGGCAGTTGTTGATGCCATATGTAGACGCAGCTCATTTAACCCAACCATAAAACGTTTCGAGAGGTTAAAGATTTGTAAAACTTTTTTGATTTGCTTAGAATCTTTGGAGACTCTTTCGAAATCCCAGTACCATTCTAGGGACAGCTTTGCGTTGCACTTGGGACAAGTCAGGTACGGCATTTTGTCCTCGTCAGCCAACCAAAACCGTAAGTTGTCTCCAAATGGTGTGAAAATGGCCTCACACTTTGAACTTTGACAACGGAACTTATGAAAAGTTAGCTGAAATAGAAGAACAATTAAGCTGTTCTTTGAACACTTTAATTCTCAGCTTACAAATTCTTTATCGACGTCGTCCGAAGAGCAGGATTCGCACTTGCAGTCAAAATTATAAAACTTCTTTAGCTCTTTTTGCCGCTGGGATCTGGGGTTAAGTTTGTAGTCCTTACAATAAACGTTGAAGATCTCAGAATCTTTTCTGATAGGACGATAAGCCAAAGCAATGAAACGATCACCGTCAAATTTGGACGCCAGCGAGGGGATACATGAGTGATTGCATATGCTTCGGTAAGGAAATATACCTGCGTAGTAGATGTCCACACGAGAGAACTTGTGCAGTTGACCGTGCTTGACATGGTGTGGTTTAGCCCAGATGTCTGAGAGCGAATGGAAGTACGAATCATTCAAACGAATAGTCGAAGTGGAATACGAATTCACCAAAATTTGGGATGTATGTCTGAGAATTAGTGCGGAGACTACAATTCCCCATTCAAATATACCGCAGGCGCAGCCCTCGAAGAGGTTGAAAAATGACGTAAATTCCATCAAATAGTAGGTGATCACACTGGCAGTCAATGAAAACAAGCGAAGTTCTGTTGGTTCCATCGAAATAATGTTGGTTGCCATCGATAAAACCTCAGAGTAGCCTTTCCCACCTGATTTAGTCATGGCCTCGATTTTAAACCAGATTCCCATAGGGGAAGTGCAGTCCTTTAGCTCGGGGATTATCGAAGGCAATCCGTTAAGCAACGTATTCAAAACCAAAGCCAGCGGGGTACCGATTACAGACATGAAATCCGATCTGTAGGCATAGCATTCAAATCGATGAACCATCTCCTGCGACCTTTTGCATTTCAAGGAGCAGTAGAACACTTTAGCGCAGATATTGCATGGAAATGGAATGAAGTTTTGAGCAGCGCACCCACTACAAATCTTAGCGTCACCGGCAGGAACTAAAGAAAATAATTTTTCAACAAAGATATCCTCGCCCTTGGCTATGTCTTTTGATGCAGTCATGTATCTCCCCTTTTTTTTATTTGTTATGCTAAGAACGTTTGGGTTAGATATCAGATCGACTAAAGTTGCAGTGTACCTACATATTCTGAGTCATGTTGTTTGCTTTTGGCTCTGGTTTCTCACCCACAACCGGTTGACCCTTAAGCTCTGGCAAATTTTTTTCAAACTCTTCCTTTTGCTTAGCAAACGTTGGAGTCAACTTCATTGTCCGCAATTTTTCTAGACATGAGTTCAATTTATCGTAGTCTCTCAATTTGTTGGCACAAAATGCCTGCCTGATCATTATTTTTTGCAGATTTTCTTCTGGGTATCCATATTCAACAGCGCACTGACAGTCCTCATAGGCTTCCTGGAAAGATTTTGAATTTATTTTTCACTCATACTTTCAAGTAAAGTTGAGTATCACTTTGTGGTATCCAAATTCAGAAAGTGCAGCCGATCGATTTGCATGCGCTAGCGCCAAGGATTTGCTTCCATCTGGAGCTGCAAGGATAGCATCCGTATAGCAACGGCTAGCAATGAGCGCATTCGCTTTCTTGTTTGATCGAAACAGACGATTGCCCTCCTCTCGATAGCGGTTGGACACATCTGCGGATTTGTGGTGCATATCTGTTTCAAATTCCTTTATCCAGTCGACAAATGTAGTTCTGAAAAAAATTCAAATTTTCTAACTGTAAATATCGTCTGAGAAATGGGAAACCCCACTTACCTAACGTTGGGTTCCAAATGGAGCGCAAATTGATGCATACATTCACTTTCAAATGGTGTATTATGAATAACAGGAAATCGTGTTGCTAAAAAGCCAATTAATTTTATACCTTGCATTTTAATTGACCCGAAATTACAAAATCGCACAACTGTGTAACAAAACCTCTACCTGAATTACCAAAAATGATAAAAAATTGCGCCTGTTCCCCCGTTTACATGACGAATTCAAATATCGAATTGAATCTGAATTCATATCCGATCTTTGTTTTCGGTTCCACCGAATTCAAGTAGAATTCATTTTGACAATTATTATTTTTGTCCTTGGCTTGAGTGTTCCAACAAAATTACCCTCATCCGCCATTATAGTGTTTTGACGTCACTCGATGAGTTTACGTAGTGCATCAGTTTTCAAATTGTTCTTATTATCTTTCCGCATCGTTATGTGACTGTGATCAGGTGGAGGCAGCCGGAAAGACAATAATAACATGCATATATCAGTGGGTAATCAGGGAAAAACAAACAATTCTTTCCTTTTTGATGTCACTGCAGGAAGAGCCCCCCACTTCTCAAAAGTTCCAAATCCGAATTTTGAATCTACGTTTTCATGCATAATTTGAAAACGATCGGCGAAAAAGTTATGGAATTCGAATTAAATTCGATCTACGTTCTGACCTGAATTGAAACTCAATTCGTCATGTAAACGGTGTATGTGTTGCATCCAGCGCCTGCACTATATACCCAGCGCCTCCTATAAGTTTCACTTTCAGGAGGCGCTGATATACCGTACCGGCTGTCAGAAATGGCTTTTCTTTGGTTGTTCAAGGGTCGTTTATAAAATTTTGGAACCGTTTTCAGACATCTTGAGTCTGTAGTTTAAACCCACAAGAAGAAAGCTAACGTCATCCGAATCAGATCTGTTAAACTCGCCTGCGTTTTTGTTGAGAACTCTAGAGGGACGGGTTCCCATTAACGAAAATAGCTTTTATGCTATGTACGGAGATTGCTATAAACAAAGATATTAAAAGCCCAACCATAATAGACTTATATGAGCTTACGCCAGCTTAATGAAATGTCCCATTACATACAAATACTATGCCATACCCATAATGGGATTATTCACTGTTTCGTCAAGTTTTCGTTGACTTTTCTGGGCGTACAGAATGTCTCAATGAAATGGGATATTCCGTACGAAAATTGGACGGTTAAGACAAAAACAAAAAAAAAATTAAAAAATAACGATGGCAATGGAAGTTTGCGAATTCGGCTTTTTAAATATTTTAATTTCGAGTGTAGAACAAAATACACGTCTTTATGAATGAAAAAAATTTGACAGCTAATGAAGTTTGCTCAAGTCCATTATGGGTAACTTAAACGTTTAACAGAAATTGAGTGGGCTTTTCGTTCGGTTTTGACATAAGCTTAATCCCACTAAAGTCCATTATGGTTGGGCCTTAACAATTAAAGTTTTCGAACGGCCCTCTAAATTCGATGACATTGTTCGGTTTAGTTTTGATTTCGGTCGTTATATCCGAATTTCACGAACAACCACAACGAAAAGGTTGTTATAACCGAAATGGTCATTATAGCCGAAGTCGTTACAACCGAAAGATTTTATGGCTGTGCTTTACAATAGGCCACTATAACGAATGAAAAATATATGATTACGTCGTGCGCATAAATTCTCTTTTTTGATGACGTCTTTCGCGTCTCTCACGAAATTTGTTTTTGCTGTTTTTTTTGTCAAACTATTTGAGTTAAATGCCAAAATTTTGAAATTTAAAAATGAAATTACAAAAACAATTCTAAGCATCCGACAAACCATTGCATACTTTCAGATACTTTAAATTTTTAACGAGATTTCATTTCTGATGCATATTTTCGGTTGTTCAGAAGACGTCACTTTAACGATTACTAACATTTATTATAGTATTAAAGGGTTTTTCAATAGGGACGCTACAAAAGTAGAGCGACAGGGACAGCAAACGACGCCATATTTTTCTTGCGGTTTTTTTACGTTTCTCTTCAGTAAGGTTTGCCATTTCATGATGGAAAGACATACGAGCCAACAACGAGTCGAAATTATTAAAATTTACTACCGAAATTCGGAGTCAGTGGCCTCAACGTTAAGAGCGCTACGTCCAATTTATGGTCGTCATAATTTCTGGCTGGATGGCTTCGTCAATAAACAAAATATGCGGTATTGGTCAGGCAGCAATCCACACGTACTCCATGAGTCATCATTGCATCCCGAAAAAATTACGGTTTGGTGTGGTTTATGGGCCGGCGGCGTCATTGGGCCGTACTTCTTCCGTGATGATCAAGACCGGCACGTTACTGTGAATGGGGATCGCTACCGTTCAATGATAACCGAATATTTTTGGCCCCAATTGGATGATATGGACTTGGAGGACATGTGGTTCCAACAGGACGGCGCCACAAGCCACACAGCGAATGTCACAATCAATTTATTGGAAACCAAGTTTGGAGAACGTGTTATCTCACGAAATGGTCCAGTCGCTTGGCCGCCTCGGTCGTGCGATTTGACGCCGTTAGACTATTTCCTGTGGGGCTACGTCAAGTCTATGGTCTATGCCAACAAGCCAGCGACGATTGATGAACTTCGTACGAATATCGAACGTGAAATTGCAGCAGTATCGGCCGATTTATGCTTGAAAACCGTCGAAAATTGGGTTCAGCGTCTGGACTTCTGCAAGCGTGCCCGTGGTGGCCATGCAAAAGAAATCGAGTTCCATACATAATGGCATCGAACGTACTTTCACAGGAATAAAGAATTTCATTGATATCTAAAACCGTTTTTGTTTTATTTAAAAAAACTTTTGTAGGGCTCTTATTGAAAAACCCTGTACTTTCAGTTGTGATTCGCTGATTTTTCTAAGATGTTAAGGGTTTTTTGCTTTTGTAGTTATGTTATTAAGCAAATAGGAAGATAAAACAGCAAATTATTCGCGTTTTTGTATTCGAAAAAGTGTTTTTCTCACTGGTCCATCGGAGACTTTAATTGTTTATTACTTTGTGTTTCTGAGGCAATTTCACGTCAAAAGAAATTTAATTACGGTTATTTGTGATAGTGGCCTATTGTAAAGCGGTCCCGATTTTATTCATTATTGTATGACAAACCAAACTTAAGCTTTTAACTTCATCTTTATAACCGAGGTCGCTATACTGTATTTCGTACGATTCCTTGTAGAAAGAAGTGAATAAAAACTCAGCATTCTGAAAAGCAAGATGTTAAAATTCGGAATTTTAGAAGACGGGAAAACTTTTTTTTCAAATTTGAATAAAATGGATTAAAAAAGCCTGGATATCGAAACATTCATAACCGAAACCTCTGTTATCCGAACGCAACATAAGAAGCAAATTGACGTCAGTTATCGGAACGCAAATCAACCGCAAAGTCAATTAACCTGACTAAACTTTAAAAGGAGAAATCAAAAACTAAAGGAGTGTTCCTGAGATTACGGCCTATTTTGAAGCACATCCATTTTGAGCGGATCATTTAATCCAGGGATTCTTAAAATGTGCGCCGCGATGGCTTGGGGCGCCGTGAAGAGTAAACAGGAGTCGCGAGGTGCTCCTGTACGTAATGAGAGAAAACATGAAAACAGCAGACACACATATCTCTGGTGTCAGGTATTAAGGGCTTAAGTCAAAAAATGGTACCTTGGGTTTTTGACAGTTTTTTGTCTCCTTCGATCGGTTATAAAAACTTAAATCTAGCACAACTGCTTCCGACAGTAATTAACTGGCCCATAGGCAATTATGCCAGTGAATTCCTCATATTGTGTGGTTGTAGTCTCATTTTCTGGAAACTGCAATTTCTGACCAAGGCACAGTGAAAAAATACTAAATCTGTAAGTGGGCCGCGAACTGAAAAAGTTTGGAAACCACTGCTATAATCAATTGTTAATGATTTTTCCTATAATCGGAAATATTAATCGCATCAAAAACATTACCGTAAAAAAAGCCAAGTTCTTATTTAAAATGTTAGCCATAAAAAGTGATGAGATACCAGCGGCCAAGTTCTTGCAGAACTTTACTAGAGAAGTAAAGCAGTAAAGAGCCTTCCGCTAGAATTAAAAAGTTCCAAGTGGAAAAATAGCACTATGCAAAAATTAAATGAAACAACATTCAAATCCTCTTAAAATTATGTAAACAAAAAGCAGAAATGGCACTTAGCGCTAGAATTGGTAAAAGGCGTTCCTCAATTTGTTGACTTTAGCGTCAGCGTATTAGGTGCGTTATTAACGCACCGATTGTATGGTCAAATTGGTCAGAAAACCATGCAACATCATCAATTCTATAAACATTTTTAGAACAAAATCCATTGAAGGGGTTTATTCATATGAAACTGCGTGCGGTAGATTAAAATCGATTTAGGGGATGAACATGTAACGAAAATGAGCATTCCCAACTTTGAGTTTATGTGTTGAGGCATAATCCGGCAGCACTGTGATCGGTACTTATGAACACGAATGTGTTTATACCAGGAGGTCAATTCCCGATCTGTGAAGCTGTGAAGTCAATTCCCGACCCCCAGTTCATTCCTGGTGTGGATGTATGTCGATGTATATCCATAGGAAAATGAACGCCCAATCTGCTTGAGTCAGAGTGGGATAGTCCGAACACGTATTGTGAGCGAATTCGCCGCATTCATCATCAAACTTGAAATTTCTGTGTAATGTGTACTACTTTCCATATTCAGCTTGTATTAGAGACATGAGGTTCTTAATCTAATACCATTTGCTTAATAAATGAGTCAAGCATTGGAGGTTTTTTTTGGTCGCCGTGGCTCAGTGGTTATTGCGTTGGACTGCTGACCAAGCAGCGTGGGTTCAAGCCACAGCCAGAAACACCGAACATTTTTCGCGCCACCACCTCTCGTCGGGAAATGACAAGCCTCCGGGAATATAATCTGTTATGAAAGAGCTTCTCAATTCGCCGTTCGGAGTCGGCAATAAATTGTAGGTCCCTTTCATTTATGCGAAAAAAGTAACACGCACAATATGAATGGTTGCGAGAAGCTAGGCCTTGGCTCATCTCGAGCTATCGCGCCAGCTATTTATTTTTATTGGAGGTTTTTTTTGACGTTGACGCTCAACGTACGCGGACGTAAACGCTAAGGCTTCAGTCATTTATTAAGCAAATGATATTAGACTAAGAACCTTTTGTCTCTGATATTGAAGCTTAACTGAGGAATGCCATTCATAATTGATAAACCACACGCCGGGAATGTCATTCAAGCATGATCAAGGATGCCCAGCTTTAGGAACGCACCGATTGTGTTGTGAAATACGATATAACAGATATCAATGTGTGTGTAAAATAATATCCGATCTTTGTTTTCGGTTCCACCGAATTCAAGTAGAATTCATTTTGACAATTATTATTTTTGTCCTTGGCTTGAGTGTTCCAACAAAATTACCCTCATCCGCCATTATAGTGTTTTGACGTCACTCGATGAGTTTACGTAGTGCATCAGTTTTCAAATTGTTCTTATTATCTTTCCGCATCGTTATGTGACTGTGATCAGGTTGAGGCAGCCGGAAAGACAATAATAACATGCATATATCAGTGGGTAATCAGGGAAAAACAAACAATTCTTTCCTTTTTGATGTCACTGCAGGAAGAGCCCCCCACTTCTCAAAAGTTCCAAATCCGAATTTTGAATCTACGTTTTCATGCATAATTTGAAAACGATCGGCGAAAAAGTTATGGAATTCGAATTAAATTCGATCTACGTTCTGACCTGAATTGAAACTCAATTCGTCATGTAAACGGTGTATGTGTTGCATCCAGCGCCTGCACTATATACCCAGCGCCTCCTATAAGTTTCACTTTCAGGAGGCGCTGATATACCGTACCGGCTGTCAGAAATGGCTTTTCTTTGGTTGTTCAAGGGTCGTTTATAAAATTTTGGAACCGTTTTCAGACATCTTGAGTCTGTAGTTTAAACCCACAAGAAGAAAGCTAACGTCATCCGAATCAGATCTGTTAAACTCGCCTGCGTTTTTGTTGAGAACTCTAGAGGGACGGGTTCCCATTAACGAAAATAGCTTTTATGCTATGTACGGAGATTGCTATAAACAAAGATATTAAAAGCCCAACCATAATAGACTTATATGAGCTTACGCCAGCTTAATGAAATGTCCCATTACATACAAATACTATGCCATACCCATAATGGGATTATTCACTGTTTCGTCAAGTTTTCGTTGACTTTTCTGGGCGTACAGAATGTCTCAATGAAATGGGATATTCCGTACGAAAATTGGACGGTTAAGACAAAAACAAAAAAAAAATTAAAAAATAACGATGGCAATGGAAGTTTGCGAATTCGGCTTTTTAAATATTTTAATTTCGAGTGTAGAACAAAATACACGTCTTTATGAATGAAAAAAATTTGACAGCTAATGAAGTTTGCTCAAGTCCATTATGGGTAACTTAAACGTTTAACAGAAATTGAGTGGGCTTTTCGTTCGGTTTTGACATAAGCTTAATCCCACTAAAGTCCATTATGGTTGGGCCTTAACAATTAAAGTTTTCGAACGGCCCTCTAAATTCGATGACATTGTTCGGTTTAGTTTTGATTTCGGTCGTTATATCCGAATTTCACGAACAACCACAACGAAAAGGTTGTTATAACCGAAATGGTCATTATAGCCGAAGTCGTTACAACCGAAAGATTTTATGGCTGTGCTTTACAATAGGCCACTATAACGAATGAAAAATATATGATTACGTCGTGCGCATAAATTCTCTTTTTTGATGACGTCTTTCGCGTCTCTCACGAAATTTGTTTTTGCTGTTTTTTTTGTCAAACTATTTGAGTTAAATGCCAAAATTTTGAAATTTAAAAATGAAATTACAAAAACAATTCTAAGCATCCGACAAACCATTGCATACTTTCAGATACTTTAAATTTTTAACGAGATTTCATTTCTGATGCATATTTTCGGTTGTTCAGAAGACGTCACTTTAACGATTACTAACATTTATTATAGTATTAAAGGGTTTTTCAATAGGGACGCTACAAAAGTAGAGCGACAGGGACAGCAAACGACGCCATATTTTTCTTGCGGTTTTTTTACGTTTCTCTTCAGTAAGGTTTGCCATTTCATGATGGAAAGACATACGAGCCAACAACGAGTCGAAATTATTAAAATTTACTACCGAAATTCGGAGTCAGTGGCCTCAACGTTAAGAGCGCTACGTCCAATTTATGGTCGTCATAATTTCTGGCTGGATGGCTTCGTCAATAAACAAAATATGCGGTATTGGTCAGGCAGCAATCCACACGTACTCCATGAGTCATCATTGCATCCCGAAAAAATTACGGTTTGGTGTGGTTTATGGGCCGGCGGCGTCATTGGGCCGTACTTCTTCCGTGATGATCAAGACCGGCACGTTACTGTGAATGGGGATCGCTACCGTTCAATGATAACCGAATATTTTTGGCCCCAATTGGATGATATGGACTTGGAGGACATGTGGTTCCAACAGGACGGCGCCACAAGCCACACAGCGAATGTCACAATCAATTTATTGGAAACCAAGTTTGGAGAACGTGTTATCTCACGAAATGGTCCAGTCGCTTGGCCGCCTCGGTCGTGCGATTTGACGCCGTTAGACTATTTCCTGTGGGGCTACGTCAAGTCTATGGTCTATGCCAACAAGCCAGCGACGATTGATGAACTTCGTACGAATATCGAACGTGAAATTGCAGCAGTATCGGCCGATTTATGCTTGAAAACCGTCGAAAATTGGGTTCAGCGTCTGGACTTCTGCAAGCGTGCCCGTGGTGGCCATGCAAAAGAAATCGAGTTCCATACATAATGGCATCGAACGTACTTTCACAGGAATAAAGAATTTCATTGATATCTAAAACCGTTTTTGTTTTATTTAAAAAAACTTTTGTAGGGCTCTTATTGAAAAACCCTGTACTTTCAGTTGTGATTCGCTGATTTTTCTAAGATGTTAAGGGTTTTTTGCTTTTGTAGTTATGTTATTAAGCAAATAGGAAGATAAAACAGCAAATTATTCGCGTTTTTGTATTCGAAAAAGTGTTTTTCTCACTGGTCCATCGGAGACTTTAATTGTTTATTACTTTGTGTTTCTGAGGCAATTTCACGTCAAAAGAAATTTAATTACGGTTATTTGTGATAGTGGCCTATTGTAAAGCGGTCCCGATTTTATTCATTATTGTATGACAAACCAAACTTAAGCTTTTAACTTCATCTTTATAACCGAGGTCGCTATACTGTATTTCGTACGATTCCTTGTAGAAAGAAGTGAATAAAAACTCAGCATTCTGAAAAGCAAGATGTTAAAATTCGGAATTTTAGAAGACGGGAAAACTTTTTTTTCAAATTTGAATAAAATGGATTAAAAAAGCCTGGATATCGAAACATTCATAACCGAAACCTCTGTTATCCGAACGCAACATAAGAAGCAAATTGACGTCAGTTATCGGAACGCAAATCAACCGCAAAGTCAATTAACCTGACTAAACTTTAAAAGGAGAAATCAAAAACTAAAGGAGTGTTCCTGAGATTACGGCCTATTTTGAAGCACATCCATTTTGAGCGGATCATTTAATCCAGGGATTCTTAAAATGTGCGCCGCGATGGCTTGGGGCGCCGTGAAGAGTAAACAGGAGTCGCGAGGTGCTCCTGTACGTAATGAGAGAAAACATGAAAACAGCAGACACACATATCTCTGGTGTCAGGTATTAAGGGCTTAAGTCAAAAAATGGTACCTTGGGTTTTTGACAGTTTTTTGTCTCCTTCGATCGGTTATAAAAACTTAAATCTAGCACAACTGCTTCCGACAGTAATTAACTGGCCCATAGGCAATTATGCCAGTGAATTCCTCATATTGTGTGGTTGTAGTCTCATTTTCTGGAAACTGCAATTTCTGACCAAGGCACAGTGAAAAAATACTAAATCTGTAAGTGGGCCGCGAACTGAAAAAGTTTGGAAACCACTGCTATAATCAATTGTTAATGATTTTTCCTATAATCGGAAATATTAATCGCATCAAAAACATTACCGTAAAAAAAGCCAAGTTCTTATTTAAAATGTTAGCCATAAAAAGTGATGAGATACCAGCGGCCAAGTTCTTGCAGAACTTTACTAGAGAAGTAAAGCAGTAAAGAGCCTTCCGCTAGAATTAAAAAGTTCCAAGTGGAAAAATAGCACTATGCAAAAATTAAATGAAACAACATTCAAATCCTCTTAAAATTATGTAAACAAAAAGCAGAAATGGCACTTAGCGCTAGAATTGGTAAAAGGCGTTCCTCAATTTGTTGACTTTAGCGTCAGCGTATTAGGTGCGTTATTAACGCACCGATTGTATGGTCAAATTGGTCAGAAAACCATGCAACATCATCAATTCTATAAACATTTTTAGAACAAAATCCATTGAAGGGGTTTATTCATATGAAACTGCGTGCGGTAGATTAAAATCGATTTAGGGGATGAACATGTAACGAAAATGAGCATTCCCAACTTTGAGTTTATGTGTTGAGGCATAATCCGGCAGCACTGTGATCGGTACTTATGAACACGAATGTGTTTATACCAGGAGGTCAATTCCCGATCTGTGAAGCTGTGAAGTCAATTCCCGACCCCCAGTTCATTCCTGGTGTGGATGTATGTCGATGTATATCCATAGGAAAATGAACGCCCAATCTGCTTGAGTCAGAGTGGGATAGTCCGAACACGTATTGTGAGCGAATTCGCCGCATTCATCATCAAACTTGAAATTTCTGTGTAATGTGTACTACTTTCCATATTCAGCTTGTATTAGAGACATGAGGTTCTTAATCTAATACCATTTGCTTAATAAATGAGTCAAGCATTGGAGGTTTTTTTTGGTCGCCGTGGCTCAGTGGTTATTGCGTTGGACTGCTGACCAAGCAGCGTGGGTTCAAGCCACAGCCAGAAACACCGAACATTTTTCGCGCCACCACCTCTCGTCGGGAAATGACAAGCCTCCGGGAATATAATCTGTTATGAAAGAGCTTCTCAATTCGCCGTTCGGAGTCGGCAATAAATTGTAGGTCCCTTTCATTTATGCGAAAAAAGTAACACGCACAATATGAATGGTTGCGAGAAGCTAGGCCTTGGCTCATCTCGAGCTATCGCGCCAGCTATTTATTTTTATTGGAGGTTTTTTTTGACGTTGACGCTCAACGTACGCGGACGTAAACGCTAAGGCTTCAGTCATTTATTAAGCAAATGATATTAGACTAAGAACCTTTTGTCTCTGATATTGAAGCTTAACTGAGGAATGCCATTCATAATTGATAAACCACACGCCGGGAATGTCATTCAAGCATGATCAAGGATGCCCAGCTTTAGGAACGCACCGATTGTGTTGTGAAATACGATATAACAGATATCAATGTGTGTGTAAAATAATTGGTATAAATGTACATTAAATACGTTTTTATTTTCCTTCGTTTATTTTTCCTTCATATACATTGTAAATGCTACATCTGTTGTAGCATTTTTTAGGTTGTGAGGATGTGGATGGGGTGTTATAATGGGATTGGGTGATGAGAGGAGAGGAGTGCGAGGAGCGTGGCGCGCTTGCGAGGCACGGCTATGCACGCAGGACGGGAGGTTTCTTGTCTTCGCACTGCGACTATACCCACTACAAAAAAGAACATAAATCGTGCTAAGTATTTACTACTGACGGATGAAGTAGACGGAAGATACCGCACCGAGGGGCGCTGATGGTGGATGTTCAGCGCGGCCATATCCCTCCCGGCCTTGAAGTTCGTTAGCTTAATAGGAAAATCTCCAAAGTTGAGACAGCAGCTGCCAGGTCACCCCATTCTGCCGACCGGTTAGTCATCCTTCACACTCCCTGAAACACCGAATGAAGTGCGGGTGTAATTTCAAAATAAAAAGGCAAGGCACTTCATATCATCAAGACGCGTTTTAATTTATTTATTGAAATTAATGTTTCCAATATTTATCTATTTTACAGCAAAAACAAAAAAACAACAATTCAATTTCCACCGCACACTAGTGCCTTTGTGCACCCGAAGGTACGGTTACGAGTACCTGCCTAGATGGAGCTCCGTTTAGGTGTTTAACACAGATTTAACACTTAAAATTTTCTAAACCAAAAAAAAAAAATATAAAGTTAAAGTTACGCGGCAACTTAATCGTTAAAAAAAAATATGAATGTATAAATTTATGTGAATGTATGGCTATAGGTTTAAATATGAATATATGTGTAAACGTGAATTTATATGTAAATGTATGAATCAACAATTATAAGACCACTAAATGTAGAATCAATAAATGTAGATTCAATAAATTAACTAAATAATAATTCCTTTTTTGTTTGATTTCCGCTTTGTTTGATAGTGGTCTCATTGGTAACTGTGGGGTTGATCACTCTCTCCACCTTTGCCTGAGTCGATTCGCTTTGAGAGGGAACCCTTCATGTTTCTTTGTTTTTTGTTGTTCTTTTATTACTTGACCCAGCGAATTGAGCGATCACCTCTCATTAAGCTAGGCCAGGTGATCGGCAAGGTGCGCGGCCTAGTCCCTAAATTATATTATATGTTATTGCCGCTATCTTTTAAATTTATTAACTATCACTCACCCTTTTCGAATTTTTCTATTTGCACTATTTCTACCGCTAGACTATTTTTGGTGCATTTGTGCTGCTTCCTTCAAATTTTTCTTTATTTTTTTTTTCCCTTTTTAGTTTTTATTTTGATTTACAAAACTTTAAACTATAGATATGTATGTATATATATCCATTTTAAAGTAAAACCGGGCACCACACAAATAGACTGGTTGGGCCACCTTCTCCCTTCGAGTGTCAAACTACTTCTGTTTCTTTCCTTTTTTTTTGTATTTCGGTGGTCCACCAACCTATCGCCCCACAACATCCCATTGATTATACGATTGCCACACGCTAAACCCACCGCTGGCCCTTTTTGACAATACTTGGCCTTTTTATTTTTATAAAAATTATAAAAATTTCTTTGTGAGCTTTCATACGCGCAATCTACTACGCTCTTCACGGTTGGACTAGACTCCCTACGGTAGTTATTGATCGTAAATACGATCACTGTCAGTCTAAAACGTCAGATGGGGCAATAAAAAAAATCTAATGCAATGCAGCAACTTGGACGTATGCGAAGCCGAGGTAAATAGTTCTATTTTTGTTTTTTATTTATGTCCCACTATTTCTAATTTCTTGCAGGTATATGTAACAGTGTACCAAATTTGAAGTTTCTAGGTCTACTGGAAGTGGGTGATAGGTTTTTGATGATCAGTCAGTCAGCCATCAAATTTGGCGATTTTCTGAATCAAATATCTCGAAAACTGGGAAAACTGGACTTCCAGTTACTAAGGTACTGCACCCAGATGTTGGATGTAAAGTGATTATTATTATTACCAAACCATTCATACAGGTGTGCTTATTATAAATAGATGAGAATAAACTGAAAATGCAAACATTTATAACTGATCTAATAGAATATGTTTTCTTTAGTCGATTTACTTATTCGTATTGATTATTGTATTTACATATACTAAAAAAAAGAAATAAAAAATGTATCCAAAGACGCCCTGAAATTTGTCCCCTTTTTTATTTGTAAGATTTTGTTTGCGGTAGTTTCTCTTCGGTAAGGTTTCAAATTATTGTTTTTTTTTCTTTGAAAAAGGATTTAAAAAAGAGCGCTCCTTCTGAAAATCATCACATTCTGAAGCAGTAGGATATAGTTACATTCATTCAGGCTCATCACAGCTAGGTCCAATAAGGTTTGTAAGATTTATATTTCAAAATTGAAACGTTGGAAAACGGAAATGTGGTAAATAAAATTCTAGAGTTTTCTTATTTCTTGCTTTTGACTTGTTGTGTACGTGGGTAGTGTGGTAGGAATCAGTTGTTTACTTTTTTTCTGAACTTATTCTCACTTTTCAGCTTTTCCCGCATAATACGCTTTTTCGTCTAAGACATTATTTTCTGTCGGTGCGTTGAAAAGCGTCTTAAGCGTATTCTATACTACCGCATGCAAAGAACGATGGTTTGATACCAGGGTTGTTGTATACACCTAGTTGTGTATGACAAGATTGATATCTGTGACACGAAAAGTGCAGCCATATACATTGTATGTACTAGACGTGCTTGGACGTGTTTACGCAGTCGGTGCAACTATGGGTGAGTTCATAATTGTAAAAATACCGCAGCTGTGCAGAATTTTGTGTTCGTAAATGTAAAAATACTGCATTACTACTGCAGCTGTATTGGTTTCACTTGCGTTCATAAACATCGAATGACTGCCTTTGTTTTGCAAATTTGCAGCAAATTTTGTTTTGATGCACAGCTTCGACGGTAGCGAAAATGTAAACTCTGCACAGCTGCTGTATTTTTACAATTATGAACTCACCCTATCATTGCGATGGATATAAATATTTCGTAAGTCTAATATTGCATATGAAGTAAAAAGGCCTTACCTAAATCGAATGTATCCAATGAATGTTCAAAGCCGACCTACTGCAAAGAAGAATCCATGCTCCTTTATTGACTATTCTTTACTCTGTGTTTTTAGAACAAGTCTTTGAGTAAGTGTATATCATCAAAGTCAACTTACACGAACTAAAGCCAACTTAAAATGAAAATAGTATACGATTTTTTTCATGTGATAGCTCATATCGTCAATTATTTTGTGACAACTTTTGATTTACTTTACAAAAAAAAATCTATAAATCAAAAGACTGATATTCCTTTTAAATTGTTTCACTATTTGCTATATTTAAGCAATTTAAATTCATAAAAATAAAAATTACAAATCTACATATTTACATTTCAATTATTGACACTACTCATACTTTAAATGTATAAATAACGTAGAAAAACATGCACGGGTGTCGTCAATCGGAATCATTTAGCGCTTTCTTCCTCTTTTTGGACAGTGCAGTTTTTGGTTTTAACCATTCCTCCTGAAAACAAAATAAAAAGGATAAATAAAAATTTAAGGGATTATGTACATATGTACGTTTGACAGAAATGTTTTTTTGTTCTTGAATACTCCAAAAAGAATTTATTCCTAGCCGAAAGCCCTGGCAGCTGCTACTTGTTTTTGTAATGAAGTTTAATAAAAATAATAAGAAAATATGCCTAAACAAGTCCAATAACAAAATTCCAAAAATTGTTGAAGTTATTGAATTTTAGGGGTTAACAACTAAGTTCATAGTGTTGTGCAAAATAATAGACATCTGAGAGAATTATTTTTTGACGGGTAAATGAAAAACGAAAAGCATATGTACAAATGGTTAATTATCTTTGTTCCTATTCAATTACACCACAAAACGTATGACATAAATATGAAATTTAAATAACGCAATATGAAAAAAATGTATGGCTAAAACACAATAGCGCTTTGGCTTCGGCTTCGGTCCCATAGGTTCCATACACTTTGAACAGCGTTTTGAAATGACATTTCTGAATAGTTCTCCTTTTATCAGCGGTATTTTTTTTTTGTTCACAAAGATATTTTCTTTTCTTTTTAGTTTTCTTTAAATGTGGAAAAGAGTTTTGGAACTGAGTCCGAAACCTTTAAATGAACTACAGTGGTACCTCGATAATGTAAACTAATTAAAACAAGGCCGTTCCGGATTTTAGGGGGATGAATGAGCATTGACGAAAGCGATATTATATATCACACATCTTAAACATACATATGTACTTTCGGGAATAAAGTGAGTTTAGGTAAGAGATGCAGTCAGCGTATAGCCGCCGACGAAGTTAGACCAGTAGAAGGTCCATTGTGATTCCTAGGGATCTATGAGGGTCTTCACTTCCTACACGTTGTACCATGTATAAAAAAAAAAGTACTCACCTCGCTTGAATCCTCATCAGTAGTGTAAACAGTTTTTATCGGATCTGAGGCCTTTTTCGCACTATTTCCAGAATTGTTGGAATCTTTTTTATTTGTTGGAGGTTTACGACCTCTTCCACTCCCACCTCGCCGTCCTACAGCGGTAGTGTCTTCTTCTGCAGCTAAAGCAAACAGATCACTGTATTGTTTCTAAAATAAAAATAAAAAAGAAGAATTTAACATAAACAGCAAATGCAATAGAATAAAATAGTTAACCTTTGTGGATTCGGTACTGTGGCTAAATGCTTGCTGAAGGGCTCGTTGCATTGTGTCATGTACATATAATCCCGTTCCCGTTCCGTGACGACAACTTCTCCGATAGTGTTCCAAATGACTTAAAATCTATATAAATGCATACAAAGTCAAAATGTCAGTACCTAACAATTTCAAATCCATTTAAATTTATCAAAATAAATTTAAAAAAAATTAAGCTTTAAAACGGGCATTCAAGAAGACACAAATGTCTTAAAGTCTGATTTCTAAAATTAACCATCAATTTCACGGCCTATATCAAACATTTGTGTGGTCAATACAAACCTGATCCGCTGATGGAGTGCTGCCCAATGATTGATTGCCTTTCAAGGGACGTTTTCGTTTATTTGGTGACGAACTAGGATATTTTGAAGTAAGTAAGCCGGCAATGATTTCAGAAAGTTTCTCTTCGCCCCTTTGACACCAAAATCTAAAAAAAAAAAAAAAAAAAAACATTTTATATTCCAATGTGAGGTTGCATTTCAAATTTTAAAAAATAACCTTAGAGCTGATGTTACAAAGGGATCTCCTCTGGATTTAGTTTCCCTACTTAGAAGAAGTCTTATTAATTCTACAGTCGGTTCCTCGTTTTTGAGTAAGAGAAGCATATAGCACAGTGCCTCTGGATGATTTGCTGATTCCAACTCTGGTAGTATATCCTAGGAGATGTGTATAAAAACAGATTTCTTAAAATCACCAACGATACAATATGCAGTAAAAATGACAACTTTAGACAAGTTCAACTGCGAAAAGCAACTTTTTTTTTAATGTCCGCGTACCTGTAAACACTTCAGAGGTATATCATGTGCCTGGACTAACTGCCATAAACATAACTGTTCGAATGTTTCATATGACAGACTATCACGTATACAATTTATTAAACCGTCGTGCTTAAATAAAGCCAGTTTCCCTTGGGCAATGTAATACATCAAGTCTCGAAGATTCCTTGCATCTACACATCTCAGAGTGATTTTTATCATATCATTATTGTTGACCACATTCGTTTTAAATTCCCTATATATATCTGGCAAAAGCCATAAAAACATTTGTGTGTTCTCACTTTCAAGTGCACTAAGATCCCGTACCAAACACTTATCTATTCTTTCATCCAATGCGTCGCACAGTGCTTTGTAAACACTGGTTTTGAACTGATAGCACTGATTTACATTTTTTCGAGCTTGAACTTTTGTATATACTTTCAGAAAATATAGTAGTAAATATCCAGTTTCCGGCATTCTTTCATAAATTGCAGCAAGCAGCGTACTGAATGGCTTTTTTGCCTTCTCTTCTGTTTCGTATAAACTACGAAATACGGTAAATATTGGATAACTAATACTTTTTGATAAACTTTTTTCATCCGTCTTACTATCTGTAAATATGTTTTGCGGTAAAGATTCTTTCAATGTGGTATGTAAATTTGATAAGATATAATTTTGTTGCTGTTCGTCAATTGCTGATACAGTTAACGTTCTGAATTGATTTATGAAGGTTTCCAACGTGGATGAGCTCTTTTTGTTGAGAAACTGTTCAAACGAATCGCTGATGCTACTCGGCAGATCTGCTTTCTCTGGAGCAGGTTTCTCTTTTAAACGCACCTGAAAATAAAAATGTATAGATTAAAATAAAACGTCGTAAATAAGTGAGATGGGTACGTTGATGTCGACAATACTATCAATTCATTCACGCGCACCTTAAACGTTAATTCCAGATTTAACCTTTTTAAATTCTAAATTGGGTTGTCTTGGAAATAGGTAAGGTTAGAGAATTTGTCGACATAGCCGACGCGTTTAGACCAACAGTAGGTTCATGTGATGCCTCAGGATCTAGGAGGAATTCTGTTTCCTAATCGAGGAACCAGTGGGAGGTTTTAATAAAACGAACTAGGTTTCCGACATCTTGTTGTGCTAGGTCCCCAAGATTATCAAAAAAGAAGGCACCGAGATGGTTGCGGAAATCCGCCGGCACACCGCATTTACTTCTGGATCGTTCAGCGATTTCTGCAAAGCAGAAAACATTTAACATGTTCTAATAACAACTGATATGGCAAGGAGCAATGGTCAAATTGAAAGCATTAATCGTGTCATTCTGGAGGTTTTAAATAGACTACCGACTGATTCGCCTAAGAAGGGGTACCGATTCGTCGCAAAAGTACAGATCGCAATGAATAGCACTTTTCGGCGCTCCATAAATCGAACGGCGTATGTCGCCGTACTCCAAATAGTATGGAGTTCCAATGAGAAAGAAGGACGACATTCAACTGGAGAAACAGAAGCTTCTTAATAACTTTGATGCTGAACGAAATATGAAGAGAACAAAACGGGGTTTTAAAAGAAATCCAAAGCAACCCACCAATATGATATTGGGCACTCAGTGGCCATAAAGAGAACTCCGTTTGTAAAGGGTAAAAAAACGTTTTTATGCAATCCTTTGTAAGGGTCGGGAGAAGTGACTTCTATTGAGGGTCCAAGAATTTCCACAACCAGCTGAGGAACATAGGGCATCGTCCGAGTCTGACGATCTTAAGCATGTTTCCAGATGTAGTACAAGCTGACGGGGCAGCCTGTCAGAGCAGCGTTACTCGCTAGTTGACACATAAAATGACATCAATCTCATGATCGATCTCGTTTTCTTTGCTTTATATAATCTGGCGAATTAATGGTCAAGGGTCAAGCAGCGCAGCAATACAATTGAGGAGGTGGCGAACAAAAGCGGATAGTCCATGCTAATCTTTTTTTTTTTTGCTTTTTTGTCATATCTATAATGTATAAAAAACCAGATCAATCCGTCAGATTTTCAATCAAAACTGGATATGTCCATTAAAAAAAAATTAAAAAAAAAAGCTAAGTATTTTGATAAACAAAAGACGGGCTCTAGCTAGTCCTTGTCTGCTGCAATCAGTTTTTTAGCTCTCCTGTAAAAAAAAGTGTAAATTGAACTTATCCGCTTTTGTTCGCCAGCTCCTAAATTGTAATATCTACTTAACTCCTCTAAATTCAACATTAATTGGATTACATACTCCTAACCTTACTCACTTCCCTGTGCTACCGTTAAGGAAACTATTCTATCAATTGTTCCTATCCAAACAGCAGAAACAATTGCTAAACTTAATTTCCCAATTACTTGAAGTGTTCCATGCAAACACATATTTTTTTTTACAGTTTCATTCACTACAGTATGATAGATAAGTCTGTAGATAACATTCAAAATAAAACTTATATGTAGATCAATTACCTTAGAAAGAGGCAAATCATCATCATCATCTGTTAGATCTTCGTTTTTAACGTTAATAATTGGTTCTTCTTCATCTTCACTAAATGTGGCGTCGAGCTCAGCTTCAATTTTCTCATTTGGACTAACAACGGATTTACTCTCATGGCTATCATCTAAACTCTGAGCGTCATATTCCCGTATTTCCGACATGTCAGTGGTACAGTGTGTAATACAGTTCATGCCCATTTTGCCTTCGTCTTGGGTATAAAAAACTGATGAGGGTTCTTCTTTTTTTATAACACCATGTTGATTCAATGGAACTGAAACAAATATGGGTACGATGGGGCCGCCGGTCGCTGTAGGAGTTGTTTGACATACAAATTCACGGAAGTTGTCACGAATTAAATTTCTCAACTCTCTGTCCAATTTTGACGATTCGAAAAGCGGTTGTAAATTTGGAATTACCTGCAAAAAAAGGAATACAAAAAACAACGTATTTTGTTTAATGACAAACTACATTACAAAGTAAACAAGAGCCATATTTCTCAAAGATCATTAAGTTAGGACTGAGAATTAAAAAAAGGTATAATCATTGTAACTATTATACATTTTATTAAGAAATGTGTCTGCCTTAGGATTTAATGACTTCTTGAAGTCTTTTTTGCAAGGAAACAATGAGTTTTTTGGAGTTCTCTATGATCTTCCTTTTATCTAAGGAGTTCATTTCGTACAGCCTGGATTCAATAAAAGCCCAAAAGTTCTCAATTGGATTTAAGTGGGGTGAATTCCCTGAGCAGTCCAGGCACGTAATCCTCTTATCTTTGAAATAATTCATCATGACTTCAATGTGTGGTATTGGACTGAATGTTAGCTCTACAGATAGTTTGTAGGACAGAACAGAACAAAATGCAATTTTACTTTTTGTTGACTTTTATTATGTAGAGACAACGTATATCACGCGTGGCTAAAATCGAACTGCCTGTTCTCATGTTACAGCTGGCATACATAAGATTTCAAATAACAGTTTGTTGCCATTATTTTCTTACAAGTACCTGGTAAAATAGCTTTTTGTACTTTTACCAAATCATTGGTACAAGAGAACCTATACCAATACAGGGCAACAGCCATAAAATATATTATTTTCTAGGTGTTTGATAATTTAGTTAATATGAGCAGAGTTAACCTTTTTATTGGCGCTTAACCTGATATACCGTGGTCGCTGTCCTCGTAGCACAACGTGTGTCTCATTTAAAAACTAATTCTTTTTATGGTCTTCTACTATTCAACTGGTGTATTTTGCGGGCCATGGCACAGTGGTTAATGCGTTGGACTGCTTTTCGAGCTGCGTGAGTTCTAGCTACAGCCATGTCCATCATACATTTTTCGCGGCACCACCTCTCGTCGGGGAATGACAAACCTCATTTGTCATGAAAAGGCTTCTCAATTCGCCGTTCGAACTCGGCAATAAATTGTAGGTCCCCTCCATTTGAGCAAGAAATGTAACACGCACAACATGAATGCGAGAAGCTAGGCCTTGGCTCATCCCGGCTGTCGCATCAGCTATTTATTTTTTTTTTTTTTTATTGAATTCAGACTGGATGATGGACTATTCAAATAAAACAAAACCCGAAGACGATGTAGTATATATCCCTTTTGGTGTTCTCACAAACAACCAATCTTAACAAATGAAGTGTCAAAAGAAAGGGAATTTCCTGAAGTAGTCACGAATTGCATTTTCATTTTTTAAGTATTAGCGACTTATTAAAAAAAAAACACTTAAAATATTTTACTGTTTTTATGGCTCAGACTGAGTCTATGACGTTTGTTCATTTTGTTCAAAACTTGTATCCCCCACCGACATAAGCAGCGTAACGCAACAGCAGTGTGATTTGTTAATGATCAGGAGGCCGATGGATCGAATGGCTTTTTATTTTTTTATTTTCAATCGACTGCTATTGGTTTCATAACAGCATTGATGAAATACTCGGGTAGTTCCAGCATACGAGAGTTTAAGCACGGTAACTCTAGTCTAGCCATGATTTTAGGATAACCAGATTTGAGAAAACTGCAAAAAAAACTCATTGATTTCATGGCAGAAAGACTTTAAAAAGTCACCAAATTGAAGGGCGGACACCTTTCTTATTAAAATGTTTAATAGTAACAGTGTTTTTACCTTTTTTCATTTTTAATAATAATAATAATAGCTGGCGCGCAGGTCGGGATGAGCTATGGCCTAGCTTCTCGCAACCATTCATGCTGTGCGTGTTACATTTTTTGCATAAATGGAAGGACCTACAATTTATTGCCGACTCCGAACGGCGAGGTGAGAAGCTCTTTCATGACAAATTATACTCCCGGAGGCTTGTCATTCCCCGACGAGAGGTGGTGCCGCGAAAAATGTTTGGTGTTTTCCTGGCTGGGGCTTGAACCCACGCCGCTCGGTCAGCAGTCCAACGCACTAACCACTGAGCCACGGCGCCCACTTTTTTCATTTTTAGTCTTAATTAAAAAACTTTTTAGAGAAATATGGCTTTTGTTCAAATTAATTCGCACACTACTGTATAAATACTTAGATATGTATGTGTATGTAGATCTATATCGTCAAAGGTAATAAAACTCATGCTATATATGGTTAAAGAAATTTAATGAAGGCCAGCACATTTTAACCATGCGATAGATATTGAAATTGTATTTTCAACACACGGCTTTTTATTTCTCTGCTTAATTGTAGAATTCCCTGCTAGTCGAAAGTGAAAGGCTAACTTAATTTTAAAAAAATGTGTCAAAATCTTGACTTCGAACTCTTAACCGCCTTATCTTGGGTAAT
This sequence comes from Matsumyia berberina, assembly GCA_917880715.2. Taxonomy (NCBI): domain Eukaryota; kingdom Metazoa; phylum Arthropoda; class Insecta; order Diptera; family Syrphidae; genus Matsumyia; species Matsumyia berberina. The sequence goes on from OU862870.1 coordinate 97,750,809, forward strand.
TTTTAAGATCATATTATTAGCTATTTTAATAGAGCACTGGAATCTACTTGGACTTCAATTCTGTAGCAGATAGCGATCCACAAGGGAACATGGTTTACTTGATTAATTAGAAGTACATGCAGTTGGCATGATGCTCCTATTGGTAATATCATCTTCAAATGCATTGAGTGTTTTTATCTATTTACAGTAGACGCTCGATATAGTGAATCTCCGTGGAATGAACTATCCAATATAGTGAACACACAAAAGTGTAAACAGACTATTCTAAATAGTAAAAATGAAAGTCTTAAAATAGTAAACACTAGGCAACCGGAAATATGCAAAAGTATGTTTTTTTTTGGGAGGTCGTATTGGAAATTGGATTACACAGAAATACGTTTTCTACAAAACTAAGCATTTTGAGCCCTATTCGTTAGGCCATATTGGTGCATATTTTGGGTATAAATGCATATTTTTGCATATTTCACTTTTAAAAGCATGTTTCGGCATATTTTTGCATTTTTAGGACATATATTAGCATATTTGTGAATTTTTTCAATGTTTTTGCTTATTTGTCCTTTTTGCATTAACTGTTTGTATGAAAAAAAAAAAGGATATTTGCGGAACTGCATAGAACAGCTGCGCACCAGCAGGTACAATTTCTTCACTATGTGGCTGCCTATATACACAGCTGGGCGAGTAAAACCTTTTACCATCTGCATATGACAAGTTATTTAATTCTTTTGTAATTTCGTAGACATCTGAGCATGTGCGAATACTACGCAGCTGTGAAAGTACTTTTTAATTTTTTTTTTATTATCTTTTTGTTTTGCATTCATTTATGAAAGGCTAAATGTGCGCTATACACTCCGGTCATTAGGGATGGCGCGAGAACTAATTTTTATGTATAGGACGCGACTAGTTAACGGATAGTTGCGCATGTATTGTACAATGGTAATCCTTTCCAGCGTTACCACTTTGCTGCAATTGCAGTAGATCTACTGCATTTATTTCGAAATTTGAATCTACTACCATAACATTTAAATCTACATTTTGTAGTATATTTGTATGCTCTTCAAGATTGAGAAAATTGATCCCTTTTAGCACAAAACATGACAACAAAACCTTTCGAAAAAGTTGAATTTCTTATTTGAACGCAATAGTGAACTCACTATCCATATATGAGCCCATTCATGTTTCACAATGACATCGGCTGACGGCTGCCACTGCATATTGTCAAAGTGACTACTGTACCGTTTTTGCTTGAAAATAAAAATCTACTGCGAAAAAGTTCAAGCTACTGCATTTTTCAAATAAAAATTATTTAAAAATAATATTTTTTGTTTAATTTTTCGTGATTTTTTCAGTGCTCAATAGTTCTTAGAGCATATTTTAAGAGCATATAACGTCTTTTTTAGAGCATATTTAAAGCGCTATAAACAATTTTTTAAGAGCATATTTCCGGTTGCCCTAGTGAACACACATTTTTCTCCCAAGCTGAGCAAGAATATTCCAGCTGCAATGCGTCTACGGCGTCTGTGTCGACTGGTTTTTACCGTTTTTTCATACAAAATGTAGGTAATTTGTGAAAACTTTGCAAAGGCATTGCTGGTTTACGCTTAAATCAATTTAAAAAAAATTGTTTGTACTTCACACTACACAAAATATACAGTTTTAATCAAATGTGTCTTTGGAGAACCATTTAAGCTTGTCTCTCGAAATAGTGGACAATCTCGAAATAGTGAATATGCCTGGTTTTAATTACTTCACTATATCGAGCGTCTAATGTAGTTATTTTTGAGAATTATTTAAACGGACAAATTTAGCCCGACGCTTCTAAAGATAAACAAGGAAATCTTTTTACTACCACCGAAGAATAAGTGAATCAATGAAAAGAGCACTTCTGTCGAATTTAAAATAACCCAGCACCGCATAATCAGCTGGCGTCAACAGAAAAAAAAAAACAGAGCCAAGAATTTACTATCAGCTTCCTTCATCTTTAACGTAATGAACAGTACATGGAATACTTTCTTTTCCATTTCTCTGATACATAAATTTAAACAAATACATATGTATAATAAACATGATAGGAATAAAATTTAGTTACCTGCTTCTCAAGTATTTTCCTTAAAGAATTAAATACGCCCATTCTGATTTGTTCCTCACTTTTTGGAAAAAAGTTCTTCATTATCCGGCACAGAAAATCCAGTAGCGTGCAGCTTACGAATGGGTGATTCCTTATAGAATGGTACATTACCAATATACCAGGTTCTATGTTCATAATATTGTCCTTATTGGGGTCAAAAAACAACCAGTCGTAAAAAAGAGATAGTTTCGCATTTGCCAAAGCTATTGGGTTGGTACATGAAGATATTAGCCATCCAATAATAGCCCATCGTGGTATAATATCGGAACATAGCATATCATTTGTTGGATGTATAACGTTTATAATGAATCGAATGAGATCCGATCGCAAGCTGTGCGACTCTGGCGTTGCGAAATACTTATCCTGAAACCAATCTTGATACCGCTTTTGGTTGCCAAATTTCACAGATGATGCGAGGAAATGCAATTTACGCTCAACTTCAGGCGTTAATCTGCATTGTAAAAATCTTCGGCTTGTTCGGATTTGCAACAACTGCCAGATGCCGTTGAATGAAAGTGAAAGTACCTTAGGATTATAAAGAATATCACGCCATAACAGTTCGAATTCCGGTATTCGGGCAACATTCTGTAGCAATCTGTAGGTAAAAAATGGAAAACATGTGAAATGGAATCTGATGTCATATATAAAAAAACACTAACCTAACAAAGTCCCGTCCAAGTGGTATGATATCTTGGAATCTGTCTCTAATTAAGGCGATTACGAACGATATTTCTTTATTGCGCAGATTTGTTAACATTGGACTTGTATGATCTTCAATTAGTCGAACGTAGCTATAAACGACGGTTCCTACAAGAAACGGATGATTCTCCAACCACTGGCGATATTCTATGAAAATATCAAGAAGCCCTTCAACTAGAGCAATGTTTTTCGGTGATATATCCCCTCCGCCGGCTTGTCGCAGACAGTTCCATATTATATTTTCAACATTAAGAACCTGATTTTTAACCAGTTCATGTAATAACCAGATCAACTGTCTTCTCCCGATTTCGGATAACTTCGTGTATTTATCTGCAACCAGCATTGTTAAGTTTGTGAGCACAAAATTCAGTCCATCTCTTGTTATCAGTGTCAAGTCTCGATATATCTTCGGTGCTAATTGGGGATCTGTTAATATTATATAGAGAAATCCAATAGATATTTCTTCATGCTGTTTTTCTTTGCAGGCCTGTTGTGATAACTGATCATGCATTTCTTTATCATTTAATCCATTAATTTGGTATTGCAAGGTTTGGTATGCTCGTTCAAAACGCTGTTTGTATAAATATGGAAAGTTTGTTAAAATTGCGATTTATAACAATGACATATGTTACATAATATGTAATAAAGTTGACATGTCAAAGGAATATTTATTTAACACTAAGCTAAGAGGACATTTCGCTTTATCTAGCTAGCCCCCTTCATAAGCTTTCAATTAAGTTATATACAGTTATGGGTAAAGGTATAAATTAAAATACAGTATAGATATAACAAATGATCTATACAACGTACACCTTTTCAAATGCATTAGTGTCTCTATATAATGACCGCCAAAATAGTGTTATTCGATATAACACCCCGTGCCAAAAAAAACGCCGCACTAGGAACATTTTATGATTTTATTACTTCCGGATGCATTTCTCTCATATTTTTAACACATACGTAGGTAGAATTTAACAATTTCGTTGACCTGCTTAGTCTTTGTCGTGTATAAAATATAGAGTGGCGATTACGCATTAGTGTTCTAGAATTTGTCAAAGTGTTTTGTGAAAACTAAAAAATTCCGCGATAGTTTTAAGCGAAGCAGAAAAAGGTCGTATTCTTGCTCTTCACGGTGAGAATTTATCCAACAGGCGAATCGCACAAGTTGTGGGTTGCCACGAAAGCACTGAGGCGGCTTTTAAAAAAATTTAGGTCGACGGGCAAAACGGAGTGTCAACCTGGAAGCGGAAGACCGAGAGAGACGACAGGACGGCAAGATAGGATTTTGGAGCGCATGTCACTCAAGAATCGCTTTGCAACAGCCAAGGAATTGAGAAAGAATCTGAACGAGGCCTGTGCTACTGATAGCAGCACGCGAACTGTTCAGCGCCGGCTAAACGAAGTGGGTCTTCAAGCCCGTCGACCTGCGAAGAAGGCACTTCTATCAGCAAAGATGAAGAAAAAAAGGTTGGCGTGGGCTAAAGAGCACCGGGAATGGACCGCTGACGATTGGAGGAGAGTCATATTTCCTGATTAATCCAAGTTCAACCTCATCGGACCTGATGGAACGCAGACAGTGCGAAAGAGGGCCAATGAACGATATTCCTGTCATAGTGCTCGTTCGGTAAGTAAACCCAAATTTTGACTAATTTTTGAACACAATAGAAAACTTGTGGTCAAGGAAGAAAGGCCAGTTTAGGCGATGTCAGTAACCCATAACCGTTGCCATCAGCTCCTTTATGGAACATCCGCCACCATCTCTTTTCCAAGACTCCAACTAACTCTTTGAAAACCTTACCGGCCTAAGATCCAAATTCGTCGAAGAAATCCAGGTAAGGTGTTATATCCGCTCCGGAAATTAATTAAGTCACCATTGGTTGACAACAATCAGAGTCTACCATATTACTGCAACAATCAGCAATCTACAATTTACTCTAAATGCAGAAAAGCGGATGTCCGCACAAAGACATCCATAAATAAGGTCAAAGTCTTCAGCAGAAGTCGCTGATAGACTTCTTCGTGGTATCATCGTGTGTTAAAAGGATAGTTTGTGATGTTCGTTTTTTGAGAGGGGCTGCACTGTTAACTGATCACCACCACCTCGTGTTCTGCAAATTGTATCTCAACGTTGGTGGTGAGAAAAGAACTACGTGTTTTAAAGCACCCGGTGTTCAAGAAGTCATCAGAGAAAAGAAAAAAGTCTTCAAGGTGTAGATACACTTGGGAGACTTGCAAATTGCGAAAAATTGGACCGTAATCACAGATCTGCAAAGGTGTTCTGGCCGTCTTGTGTTCCTGTGTTCCGCCGTCTCAGAGGAAGGAAATTTGTTATAGTCGAAGGAGTCAAATTCAAAGGTGGTGTACTTTTCGGAGCTACTCAATCCCGAACAGGGCAGTGAGGATAGCAGATCCATGATTTTGAGTACGGCGGAGAATAGTACCACCGTAGAGGAGGTGACTTTGGCGATTAATGCGCTAAAAGTTGGCAAATCTGCTGGTATGGATGAAATCCGGCCGGAAATGCTCAAAAGTAGATTGAAATGGCGCCCTCGTGTCAGTAAAACACCTAGCCACTGGCAAACTGGGGTGATTTTGCTCCCTTTAAAAAAGGGTATATTAGGGATTGCTCCAATTATAGGTGTCTCTTTTAAGTCTCCCCGGAAAAGTCTTTGCTAAGGTGTTGAAAGCGCGTTTCAGAGCTGTGGTCGAGTTGAGCGACGAGCAGTGCGGCTTTCGTCCAGGTAAAACCTCAACCGACCAGCTAATAACTCTCAGAATGGTACTTGAGAAGGGCTGGGAGTAAGCCAAACCTATCTATAGTTGTTTTGTGGGTTTGGAGAAAGCATATGACCGAGTCCCCCTTTTCTCTTTTGAGAGCCATTCAATCTCTATAAGCAAATTGTAAGAGTTGTGTTCTGGTGAACGGCATTAAATCGACACCTTTCACTGTAGGCGTTGGGCTTCGCCGATGACTTGGTCATCTTTACGTCCCTCCAGAGCGAACTTCAGCGCGAACTAGTCGCGTCTGTATTGAAGCTGGGATGAAGGTAAACGTGAACAAATCGGAGGTAATGGTAATTTCCCGAACGCCTATTCAATGCGCTCTACATGTTAGTGGAGTCCCATTGAAACAGGTGGAGATGTTTCAGAATTTTGGGGTCCTATTCACGAATGATGGTAGGGTCAATAGTGAGTTATCCTGTAGGATTGGTCAGGCTGGAGCAATTTTGAGGCAGCTTAGTCAAGCTGTTATCAGGAGGGTCGAACTTGGCATCAAACCAAGTTATCGCTCTTCAATTCGGTGTTTGTTCGGACCCTCACCTATGGTCATGAGATTTTGGTAAAGACCGAAAGAATAAGATGGCGGATACAAGCTGCCGAAATGAGACATTCAATGTCGAGCAGCTACTTCTTCGGACGGAAAGGACCATACTTCGATAATTTGGACACGTTAAGCGCATGTCCTCAACTCGGTTTACAAGAATTGCCATGGAATCCGTGCCATCAGGTGGGTAGGCCTAGGATGAGATGGCTGGACCAAGTCCGTAATCCCACCTCTTCAATTATGGGAATAGCCCCTGATGAGTTAGAGTCGATGGTGGAAGATCAGGAAATGTGGAGAGTTCACTTAACCTCTCTAAACCCGCGACCCTCATAGTGGATAAGCGGACCATTAGAAAATGATGATAATAATATTTTAGAGCTGTTTTTAGGTATTTAAGGGACTAATACCAATTCTTTCCATTTAAAATCCTGTGCATTCTTTCTTCTTCGATTCTACTACATCCCCAAACTAATCGTCTAATTTCTGCTAGGATGTTGCACACCGCCAGGAGGTGCGTTAAATCTTTGGTAACTTTGGTAAGAAATAACCCTATTGCATTTCTTTATCCTTGCAGGATGGACTAAAACGCCGTAGCCAGGGTCAATAATAATAGACACATACTTATGTGTGCACGTACTCCAAAATATCAAGTCCCTCGACGTTGTTACATCCAAATGGAACTCCACCTAATTGGATCTCTGTTCGCAACATACCACCCCAACCAAACAAAACAACTTTTTACAACTCGAGCATCTACACTCTTCTATCAAACGCTCTGAAGCATAAAACCGAACACAAGTTGCTTATGGAGGCTTTTGGTGACGTTTAGCCTTATATATTTCGATGCCGAGGCTCTAAATGCACTATGCTGAAGGATACTTCCGGATCTGGCGGCATGACATCCTAACACGTTGGTTATTGTACCTAGTCATCCCTCAATAAAAATCAGGCTAAGGTTTGTTTCGTTTATTGTACCTTAACAGCAACGCGTGGCGTTGAATTTAAATTGATTGCCACTTTAAGTCTATACTGAGCAAGATTTTACCAAGAATCGCAGGATAGGCTTTACAAGACTATAACCATAAGCTGAGCAGGAATATAAATAAAACAAAATAATTTCATCAGCTTATGCGTTCAGCAGTGAATTTCTTCTCTAAGTAATTCCAGAACCGTGTTAATCGGACATACATATAAGCGAACAGAATGGTGCCCTTACAAATAAAGTGGTTCATTAAGGTGATAACTCCGATTTCCTTAATTTTCAGGTAGAAAATAAAAGTGAAATCTGCCGAATCTGACGTTATGGCTCTCTTCTACAAAGTAAACAAGGATTGGGACGTACCTAAATTAATAGGCTCCTTCATTAGAAGGAACTAGTTGAAAGACTGACCACCACAAAAATGCTCATTAAGTGACCATAATGCTTCTCGTGCAAGCAATATTTCTGTTTGCGCTTTTTGTGTGTCGGTGCCATTCTACTATGGAACCTTAAACATTCTGCACGAAAGTCTTAATCTGCATAAAATATTTATCATTATTTTAGTTTAAGTACATTGTTAATCTGCTTTAAGACCTTAAAACACAAAACAAAAATCTTCAACAATTAGACAAAGGCAAATATTGTGCCTTCAATTAAAAAGAAAGCGAACAACATTACGTACACTCAATGAAATTCAATGCATTAATATTTTTCATTAAACACATTTATCTTTTTTCTGTTTTCCAATATTAGTAAATAATTAATCAAAAATTACATTTAACATCCTTACCTCTTCAAATTCATCTCTAAAATCTACAGAACTGCACATAAACAGTTTGGAATTCATCTTCTGTTGCTCCATTGTCCGATTTATTTAAAACGGAAACAAAACTAATAAAAGTTGAACGATATTTACTTGTGATTTGCCCTTATTTTTTACGAACGAATTTACATCTTAAATAAATTGAACTGCGAACCGCATTTCAAACAAGACCATGCAAGCAATAATACATTCAGACAGATTACACAAACTGTCAAGTGTGGGCAGCATTCAGAGGAGAGAATAAGAGCCACATCAACAGTAGCGTCTAATAAAATGACTACAAGGCGGTTTTAGACCTACGCGTTTGTTTAAAATATTTTAAGGTTTAACTGTGAATTAAGGCAAATGTAGATGAAATATTTTGCAGAAGAAATCTGCGGCTGTTGGATTTTGCCTTGTTCATCGTGACATCATAACAGGTATGATATTCACATTCGTGGATACGTTTAACGTGTAAAGTCCTACTAATGATTGTGACTTGTGAGTAGAAATGACAGATACTAACAATTTCACATAAGAATATATTGAAATACTTGTTTTATTTATATCTGACAGCGCCGTCGTCGCTGGTAACATCAAGTATCCATCTAGAAATCCTTGAAATTACATGGTTCCAGGATTAGGAGAACATCGTATAGTTTCGACGACTTTCGAGTAGTGATATCAGATCTGGAAGATTGGAACAAGTCATTTCTATCACTTATTGATGCATTTTTCAATGAAGGATGTTGGTTTAACGCGTTTGTTAAACTAAATTGTAATCTGACGAAGCTAAAACGAAACTATTCGTAAGGTTTTCGCTATCCATGAAAGTAAAAATCAACGAACTTTCAGCACCAAATTGAAACTTAGCGGAGCAATCGCCCAGCGATCAGAAATACAACATTTTGCTATACTCGTATGCTCCACAATGTTTCCACTATGCTTGGCTGATGTCAACCTTATTGGCTGAAAATCAAATTTTTGTAAATCGAAATTAATGTTTCACAATTCCAATGAGACATATTTAAATAGACAAATGGAAACATTTGCTTACGTCAACCTATTCGGATACATCTTTAAAACAAATCCAAATACTGAGGCCTTTGTTCATACCATCTGTACCAGACCAGAGATTAGCTATTTATTAACTAATCTTTGTACCAGACGCAGCCATAACCATCTGAAAATAACTCGGGTAGTAAATAAACAAAATTTCCGAAAGTAAAAGAGAATTTGATGATGAGCTTCGTAAATATATTAAATTATTGAAATTACCGTTGCACACCTCAACCCGCCATGAAAAAAATTTGAAAATATGTGACATTAATTAAAACGTCATCTTGCCGCGAGATTTGTATTTTATTTCTAGGAACCCAACACAAAAACATCGGACAACATGCGGCAATATTTTTCTCGCAACAAGCAACGCCGCTGACTCTAGCGTAGTCGCTGCATTGTAAAGCGGTCCAGGAACCACGATAATGTCCAACTCTGCGTCGCTTCTCCACTTAACAAATCAGGCAGAAATAAGGTAATAAAGACTTATCTGGATAATCAGGCTTACCTGAAATCAGGCTCCGTCTGTCAGAGACAGAGATAAGCTATATAAGCTTTATAGCTTACCTCTGGCCAAAGATAAAGGCGAAATTATCACCTTTCATCTTTCATCATCTTTGCCTTTTGTATTTAAAGCTTGAAGGCAATACAAAAAAGTAACAAATCGAAATTAGGGAAATAAATGGAACACGCAGAATGGGGAGCATGCGTTTATCTGTCGTTTGGATGGAAATGGTTTGCATATCATATGAATATTTGGAATGTGGCTGGAATGTTGAACGTTTCTTTGTCTTCCGTTTTTTTGATAAGGACCGTAATTGTATTGTAGATTTTATATTACGTAGCTAGAGATTAGCTATTATTCACTAATCTCTGGTTTTAATAAGAAATAAATTACTACAACTGAGGGTCAATCACATACTGCAATGTTAAAGTTTACAAAATTGTCCAGGTCTGTAATCAGTCCGATTACAGGGACTCGTTCACACTTCACTTACTATCCTGACAAGTCGGAAAACACAAATGTGGCCGTACAAAAGATGAACATGTTTCAAGCAATCAACAATGCCATGGACACAGCTTTAGAGGCCGACAAATCAGCTCTAGTTTTCGGAGAAGATGTTGGCTTCGGTGGTGTATTCAGATGCACAATGAACTTACAAAAAAAGTATGGCAGAGATAGAGTTTTTAATACTCCCCTTTGTGAACAAGGTATAGCCGGTTTTGCTATTGGAGTAGCAAATACTGGGGCTACCGCAATAGCTGAGATTCAGTTTGCAGACTATATTTTTCCGGCTTTTGATCAAATTATTAATGAAGCAGCTAAGTATAGATATCGAAGTGGAGGGATTTTTGATTGTGGTTCGTTAACAATCAGAGCTCCATGTGGTGCAGTGGGTCATGGTGCCCTTTATCATTCGCAAAGTCCCGAAGCGTATTTTGCACACACACCGGGTTTAAAAATAGTCGTTCCTCGGGGACCACAGAAAGCGAAAGGACTGTTACTAGCCTGTGTTAAAGAACGTGATCCTTGTATTATATTTGAACCAAAAGCTCTCTACCGGGCTGCGGTGGAAGATGTTCCAGCGGACGCTTATACCGTTGAGTTAGGAAAGGCAGACGTTCTGAGAAATGGCACTGATATAACATTAATTGGATGGGGAACGCAAGTGCATGTTCTGCTCGAGGTAATTCAAAATACTTAGTATGAAACAGTGTTTTATATTCTTATTCCAATAGGTAGCGAACCTGGCCAAAGAAAAATATAACGCAAATTGTGAAGTGATCGACTTAGTATCGATATTACCATGGGATAGGGAGACCGTAACTAATGTAAGTGTATTCGAATCTTTTTTTCTTCATTTGTAGTGATATATAATTTTATAAGGCCAGTTGTTTGCAAAATGAAAAGTATTATGCACCAGAGAAATCACTTTATAAATCAAAATAGGACTAGCCAAATGCTTCCTTTGATCGGTACTCTTATATGGAGCTGAAACATGAATGTTACACTGAGCAACGATAAGAAAAGTAGAGGGGTTCCAGGCCTTTCCTGGCTTGCCAGGAAAAAAAATTAAAAAGTATTACGATGAATAGGGATGAAAAGGGAGCTAATATACCTAGTACAAAAAAGAACACTTGAATAGTTCGAACCCATCTTAAGAAATGACAAATACAAACTTCTACAAGGGGAAACCGAAGGAAGAAGAGCGTTTGGGAGACAGGCGAGCATGGCTGTCGCACTACACAACATTAAGCAGCTCTTTAGTTGTCGCGAGACATAGGACGGCCCTTTTTGTAGATGGGGCTTATAGACCTGATACTCCAATCGTCGAGGATGCTTTTGTCCACCCATAGATGGTTGATGCATGCTCCCTACCAAAACATCACCTGCATATTTAAAGAGTTACGCTGGCAAGCAATCAGTGCCGAAGGCTTTGTTGGTCTTTAGCTTTCTAATAGCCAAACTAAGAGGGGGACTTCTTCATTGACTAGATTTAGGCTCTCTTCCTGCCCTATCACCCTTCCTGTTGCCCATTTAGTAGCGACTGAACATGCTCCTTAAAAACATATACTATTTCCTACGTGTCGGTAACTACATAGGTTTCCTCCAATATCCCGAGGAACCTGCGTTCCGGGACTGAAACCAGTAACCAGATGCTTAGCTTTTTCTATATAAAACTTCCGGATGTTATTCTTTCTTTCTACGCAGAGATTTCTTTTCATTCAATCTCCTCGCGCGATACTCTCCCGCGGTGCTTTTGTTTTGCGCTGCAGCTCTTGTCTGTATGCCGATTCTGTCACCGTTTTCAGCTGCGCGCACTCATTATCATACCATTAATTTTTTTCTCAGTGGTGGCTGGTAGTCTGGAGTGGATTCGGCTACGTCTTTCATAATGGTATGGCACAGGGTCCACTGTTTATTGACATCTGTGGCTAATGTCGGCATAGTGGAGAGTTTTCGCTCAGTGGCTCTCTATCGTCTCTGGCTACCCGAGGTGTGCTTAGGCGCTCAATAAAATAAATTATTTTCAGGTTGAACCGCAGCCTCTTTTCCTTTGACAGTCTGGCTCTAAAAAGGATCACAACCAAGAAATGGCCAGAGTCGACGTTTGCCCTCTGAAAGTTCGCACATCGAGAATGTTTGACGAATGACGGACGTCTGTAATGTCATGTCGTGGAGGCTATGCATTCTTCTCCCCGATTTTAGCATTGAAATCGCCGAGTATGATTTTGACATTATACTGTAAACAGGCTCTGTAGGCTCCGTCCAGGCGGTCATAGAAATCGTCCTATCCTAGTCCTCAGCCCCTTCTGTAGGGACATGGGAATATATCAGGCTGATGTTGTAGAAAAGGGCCTTGAATCGGACCATATCGATCGCTTATCGACTTAAAATTAATAACCTTTGATCGCAGCCGATTTCCCACGACGAATCCACATCCTAACATGTGCAGTCTGTTGGGGCAGTTGTAATAAATGTTGCAGCTTGTTTTTTTTTTTTAAATTCCTGATCATGTCCATCGTATTTCCTGAATACAAGTAATATCTGCCATATACTTCTCGAGGACAATTACAAGCCTTTGAGCTGCTTTCGGAGTAAACAGCGTGCGTACATTCCAGAAGCATACTCTTAAGTCGTAGTCCGTTGTCGTTCCGGGTCGGCTTGCCATTTCAGGATCAATCGTATCCGAGGCCTAAGGCGCTTCTTCCATAACTGGTTTTTTGTTCCACAGGTAGGCAGTTGCGCCATTGCGTAACCCCCAAACCTGGACGGCCGGTTCCTGGCTGTAACCCCTTGGATAAAAGGGGCCAGGTGAACCGATTCTTACACACCTGAGCTCCAAATATCAGAATTGCCCGTGTAAAGTGTTCACAGTTCAGTGACTGGAACTGTAGACGCCACCGAAGACCCCATCGTGGGAGCTCGTCCGCTGCCGTCTGGATGCAAGGGAGAGTAGCTTAGTGTGAAGACAGAGAAGAAAATATTTGGATTTTTTTCTGAATCAAATAAGGCTGTATTTGAAAATTGTACATATGAGACATGAATGCATATGGTATATATATATTCATTTGCTCAAGTTTTTCGTCGATCGAAAAAGATGAAATCTTGAAGTGGAAATTTACTTGCTTGTTAATGGGCCCCACATGCAACGCACAACTAATGGCTACATCGAACACTGGTTACAGAAGGATTAGTATAAAGTCTGTTCAGCACCAGTGAACATCCGAATACATTCAAGCTCTAGTGTGTACATCAAACAAACATCTAACATGTTGTTTTGAATTAAAACATGACATATTGCTAACCATTGTAATTTTTTTTTTTATTTTTTTATTTGCAGTCTGTCAAAAAAACTGGAAGGGTTCTAGTAGCGCATGAAGCCCCTCTCACTCAAGGTTTTGGAGCCGAGATAGCTGCATATATCCAAGAAGCATGCTTTCTACACCTGGAAGCTCCTGTTCAAAGGGTTGCTGGATGGGATACGCCTTTCCCACATGTTTTCGAACACTTTTACTTGCCCGATAAGCATAGATGTTTGGCTGCTATTAAAAAGGCTTTAGACTACTAAATTTAGTTGGATTTAACCCGAAAACCGCTGTGACCTATGTGATAGGATTAATCATTGAAACGGATGCATTTATATACACATATATGTAAAAAGATTTTTTTTTTTAAATAAAAACGTTATACTGCGCAGAAACTAATTTCCCAAAAGTTTGATTTTTCACCCACTATGCCGTGGCAGATGAAGGGCGTGTAATTGCCAGTTCTCGACGGGAAGGAATTTCAAAAACACTTTGGCGGCGTAACTCCCCTCTCCTAAACTGAGATATGCATTTGCATGAAATTTTGAATTATCGTGAATTGTTTGATAGAATTATATTTTATTTTTGCCATTGCGTAGCTATCGCAACTAGCAATGATACAGGACACCAAAATACGTGAGGCTCTCAATGTCAAGCAGCTACTTCTTCGAACGGAGAGGTCCATACTTTGATGGTTTGGACACGTTAAACGCATGTCCCCCACCCGGTTTCCAAGACGTGGCATGGAAGCCGTTGGATGGGTTGGACCATTCGTATAGGGATAGCCCCTGATGATTTAGAGTCGATGGCAGAAGATCGGGAAATGTGGAGAGACCACTTAAGCTTCCTTAACCCGCGACCTTCATAGCTTATCCACTATGAGGGCCATTGGAAAATGATAATGAAGATGTATTAAAGTTTACTGGACCACTTGCCAGTCGAAGGGACGTCCAGATTTTTTTATTTTAGTGAGCGTAGCGAGCACACCCATCCCAGCTTTTGGGCAATCGCCTTTGAAACACATGAAAATATTTTTTTTTCCCTTCTTCGTTCTGCATTACTTATTTTTTCTCTTCCAATTTTCTCCTAATTTCCGCGGGCATACCCAACCCTTGCAAAAGGTAGTTTTGAGCTATTGTACGCTAAAAATAGCCTTAAATGAGAACATAGGCAGCACAGGCAGGATGCAAATACGTTACAAATGTTTGCGGGTTGTAGTGATGACCAAACCTCGAACTACATAAGTATGTCCGTATATAGACCCTTCCATATTCGCGCTGTACGACTAATTAAATGATCTATATATTTGCCAGTACGTCTGAAAGTAGCATTCAAGGCATAACGAGCATTTCAGGTGATTTTGCAAACACATAAAACGAATTACAAACTAAACTTTAATTCATATTGCAATGAACTTCAACAAAAATTCTTCTCTTTATTTATGATCTACAATATAATATTTTATTTACAAAGTTTAAAATTACGTGGCAAATTATTATGAGAAAAGCAGCTATCACATCGTCTTACAAACAATTTTAATCATGATTTATACTGGGATAAAGAAACATGGTATTTTTATCTAGAACGAGAAAAATAAATATTTGTATTTTGTTCCGGTTCGCCAATATTTTTTTTATAACAAACCGTTGTTGTATATATTTCCACTGACCACAGGTTTAGGTGGTAGCTTAGGTGTAGTATCTGTAGCACAAAATACTGTTCTTGATGACGGCACATTGCTCTTATTTGCGCTTTTCGACTCAGGGTTGGAAGATGCCATTGAAAACTCATATGTAGAATCGGAGGTAATCGGTGTTATAGGGGATGGTGAAGAACTAATTGCAGGTGATGTAATTTGGTCTTCATTTTTACCAACAACTAGATTTGAGGTAGATGAATCCGAATTCCTCTTTTGCATAGCTGAATTTCTTCGCATCATTATAATACTGGTATGTGGAAGCAACAAATTTTTTTTGCCTACTAAGTGTGGCTTGTATTTCAGTATAGCTCCGGATGAACTTAGAATTCTAGGAGGCAATGGTGGAGGACTCAGTTCACCGTCCCTCGGAGGAAGCTTTAAATGAAATGAAATTATGTATGTAAGTATAAAAAATAAAAAAAAAAAACTTACTGTTGGTGCATCTGGTGCCTGCTGCTTTTGAGCCATATCAATATAGTTGTCTACTCTATCTTTCCGTCGAGGTGGAAGTGGTGGAGGAGCAGCCGATTCGAATTCAAGATGAGTAGTAGGAACATTTACGTGAGGAGATATTGGAACGGAAACTTCCTCATTTTGTAGCAAATACGGCGTTAAAGATGCATCGGGGAAATTTAATGAGTCTTTAGGGCTGTTTTTATAAAAAAATATGAAAAAATAAACATTTATTACATTTCTTGTTTGCATTATTAAAAATACAAGAAATGGTTAAGAAAATTCAACATAAAATTACTTATTATTTCAACAAACTCAAAAATAAATAAAAGCAATTTAGCAAGTTAACGATTTTGCACACATTTTGGTTTCCATCTTGGATAATAGAGTAAATGTCTGTCTAATAGATTTACAAAAAAACAAAATTTTAAGTCCCCGCTTAATCGAGTCTCCTCTGTAATCTTCAAAATGTATTTTACTTATTTATCTTTAATTTTCTTATAATTTGTTAAATAAATAATTTAAAAACTTTAATCAATCTTTGACATTTTTTGTATAATGTACGCGCTCAAGTGACTATAGCTACCCTCATAACACCAAAACACAGCGCGGAACTAAATAAGCGTTAAAAGAAAGGCAAACAACGGTTTCGTGTAAGGGTAAACTGGTGTACATTTCTGGAGCGAAATGAAAATTCTTGAGAGGTCAGAATGAGACTGTCTTTCTAAGAGAGATCCTTTCCTCACCAAACTTACTTATAGCAATTTATTACAAGTTAGTTAGGTTAATTCGTTGAGTAGGGGTGAGCCCATATCTATGCCTACTTGAATAGGCCTATTGAGGTTTTCTCAGATTTGCCAGATTATCAGTTTTCTAGTTTCCGGGTGCATATTTGTGAATAGGTTCCCAGCAAAGTTTTACATTCTCTCGGTACATTTCCTTCCATATATAGAGGGCCATGCTGATGTTTAATTCGCTCCGTGCTAATAATCTTGAGCTCTTCGCGACAGCGACGCAAAAGCTTCGATATAACCTGTGTGGCAGCAATCGATTTTATTGGTCTGGCTTCCAATGAAAAAGGTGATATTATCACGTGCTATGGCTTTCGGGGCGGCTGTTGTCACTGGCGAGATCTCCGCCTGGATAATCCTGCTATGATTAGGAAGCCCGATGGATTTTGAGAAATTAAGCAGCCAAGGAAACAAATTAGTGGAGATGAAAATGGCTTTTTTTTTTGTCTCGTTGGTTTCCTATTTCTACTCGAAAAATATTAAAGAAGGGTGGGTAGGGTTTAGTAGTCTGTATTATCTGCATTGCCAACGTATATATTTAAGATTGCAGTGTATAGTGAGCCTATCACTAATCGAAATTTTTTTCATTCGACTCTTGTCTTTTTAAGTCCTGCGGAAAAACATTGAGAATTATCTCAAGCCCTTCTCTTAAATCGATTCGAATTGCGCCGGTTGTATTAGTGCATGCCAGCCTTTAAAGTTTCTGGCTTTGTTTGCAACGGGCAAGACTAAGGGTCATTTTGAGATTTTGTCTTCAGGTTTTCCTGAATATCCGGTTGCACGCTTGGACCACAATGTT
This sequence comes from Matsumyia berberina, assembly GCA_917880715.2. Classification (NCBI taxonomy): domain Eukaryota; kingdom Metazoa; phylum Arthropoda; class Insecta; order Diptera; family Syrphidae; genus Matsumyia; species Matsumyia berberina. The sequence continues at coordinate 97,767,851 of OU862870.1, forward strand.
GGCTTTTTATTTCGTTCCTATATATTATGTCTTCGTTGTTTTTTAGTTGGCACTAAACCCAAATATTGGGGATTGGTTTAGAAGTAACAGACGAGTTCCTAGTTACATAATCTAATTTTGATCAACAAACTAACTATACCTCTTTTGTTAAGGTGGTTGACTTGCTTTAGTCGCAGAAGAATTTAAACTTAGGACAAACACAGCTATTTTGGTGTTAATTTATTATCCATGGAACTCATCTGATCCGTTCAAGTAAAATTTTTTTTCATCAGAAAAAATGATCTGAAATAAAATTCCAGGAATTTGAGGAAGGAGCCACAGTCTAGAAAATCAGGACGTTCTCTCGGTACTTTAGCTTCCATATATAAATGGCAATGTTGTAGTTCATTTACTTTTCTGTTTCGTTTGGTATCTCTTGAGAAAAAACAAAACTGAGTTTCGGTAGCTTCTTTTACCCACAAATTTTAATTATATATTGGGCTTCTTGGCTCAATTACATATAATAACTTCCCTGCGTCTATGCCCATTTTCAATTAAAATTCTCAAAAAAATAAAACGCCAGTCCAAAACCTGTATCGACAAAGAAACATGATTTTCTGTTTTGTCTTTGCTTTTTGTTTTCCCCTTTACGGTGTGTGTTGCTCGATAAGCAAGCGTGCAGTAATCGACAATGTTTCATTCAGTCACGAAACACATCGAATCAAAAACACAAAAACATGAGTTCTCTTTCGCCTGCTTTGGTGTGTGTTGGGTCTAAGAATCAATGCATTCTTGTTTGATCAATCAAGGCAAATCGTTTTGATTGATCTTGTGTGTTTTCAGCCTTAAAACAATTATTTTTTGTCTCAAAAAAAAAAAAAAAACGGTAAATTAACGAATTTGAGACAACACGAGCTGCATTTTAACTTTAAATTCATTCATGTGTGCAAATCCTTATTCAGCATATTATTTGTGCATGGATTTCAGTCTGTTGCAAAGTTTCTTTGAACTGACTGACAAAATAATAAAATAGCACTGTTTTTGCTCATGCTTGTACTGTTATCGGAGTATTAAAAAAAAATACGCAGATACAAAATATGTATTGCATTTTCCTTGCTGACCTTGTCAATATGAAACGCATTGTATTAAAAAAAAATCACAATTTACTAAATGGAATGACCTGGAAATAGCCCCGATTTAAGTCCCAAAAAGAACATATGGTACCAAATTAAGACCAGTAGCAAAAGAGAAACCTCTCATAAAAACGAATTAAAGAACATGATCCTAATAAATGCTAATAGTGTCATTAAACATTAAGCCATCATAGAATCAATAGTCTCCGCAGTTAGGCTCATTAACTTTTTTAAATTAATAAATAATAATGATAATAAAGATCGTGATGAAAAAAAGTTTGGGACAACGAATTGTCTAAGGCCCAATGCACACGGAGCAACTGGAAAAAAAACTAAACCGGTTGGCAACTCGGGAAACTCATCACCAATCAAAATCTCTGGTTCGTTCAGTGTCGTCATGATGATGACACCGGGCGTGAAATATCTTCGGAAGACTCGAGCGATGATGAAACCATCATGTTGTATTACTATCTCAGAAGGAGGAGAAGAATAGTAAGAAGGTTTTGGGTACACCCATACCTTGAAAACAAATTTCAAAACCGTTTGTTTGTTGCTGCTAAACAGTTAGGTGATTATTGTACAAAATAGGATGTTTTTCAACCTCCCCCACCAGCAACAGGTTGGTCTGTTGTTCGCTCATCTTCGACAAACTAGAAACTGAAATCAATAGGCAATCCGACATGCAAATCAACAGACGACTGGTTACGAACTGGTTTTTGTCGTGCAATTCGCATCGCTTATCAGTTTTTTTCCAGTTGCTCCGTGTGCATTGGGCCTAAGGAGTACTTAAAAATTCTTGCTGTATTTTACATATCCACAGGTTTTATCTTGATTATCTTAGAAACTTAAAATTTCTATAATAAACTGTTTGTTACGGTTCATGTGGCCAGGATTGTACGTTATTAGTATGAAGTCAATATTAATTATTTTTTCAAATATAAAGTAATTACCTTGAGTTTGTCGCAGAGTTACAACCTCGGTGGTGTAATAGTGCGTTTTGGAATGGAGATCGAGTTATTTGTTTAGAATTGCTTTCAGTTTTTGGGCTTATAACAACTAACGGCCTTGGCGACGATAAACCTTCGTACATGGTTCCAACAGGATTTCCTTTACTTTGGTAGCAATTCTCCGCTTTGAATACTTTTTGAGAACTTTGTGATTGAAAAAAACCTCCATTTGAGTTTGTGGAAGGGCTTCTTGCTGGATTTCCTAAGTCAGTGTTCCACACGTTTGCGTTCGAAGTGATACTTAAATTTGTAATTTTTTTAGGCAAAGAAGGAGCGCATGAACTATTCAATGAAAGTAAGTCCTCGCAAAGACTCTGACTTCCTCCTTCAGCTTCTTTATTGCATATTCCATCCATATTTGAACTGGATGGTATTGATTGGCTCCCACTATAATGGCTATGACTGCTAAGATGTTGATTCCAAACACTACCATTCTTTTCAGGTATGTTAACATTTGCAAAAACAGAAAATGATTGGACATTTGCAGATGATGATGCGGCTTGTTTCATTCCAGGTGGACTTTGATCTCCATCGTATTGCACATTATTTTGTGGTTTTGATCCAAATGTTAGGTTTGATAAAATTGGTAGACTGTTTGTGCTACTATTATTAATATTGCTGGTCGCTTGCCGACGAGGTTTAATACCAGGAGACTTCAGTGTAATTGACGCCCATTTTCGAGCCTTATTTTTTTTTTTTTAAAGTGGAAGAGAAATAATACATACGTACATCTGTAAACGAACTTATATTTATATTTATGTGGGGTTGTAGATGCAAATGGTGTAAGTCAATTTATTATTTTAATTTTTATTTATGTCTAGAGAATGATCTTCGGTATGATAATGGATAACTATTGAAAGTGTTCACAACTTCGCTTGACGTTATGTTAATGTAGATTAAATCACAATCATAACAAATTTGACTTAAATCACTTGCATTTTCAATTCCCCAAGAAAGACTTACAAACTTAGGCGGCTGTTTGCAACTTCGTGGTTCAATCCGCAAGCTTTCGTGATATAAATAGTTTGATATGTCAGTATCCGACATGCCTTTAAAAGGATCCAAGTTTTCCAAAAAGTTCTACAGATAATAAATATTAGCATTAAGAAAATGAATAGGATGTCATATACAACGAATCGGAAAATACCCGTACTGGGATTATGCCTTTTTTACTTGAAGCACATAGGTATTTCTAAAATGAAGTTTTATCGTTCAAAGATGAAAGGAAAAAAAAAGGAACTCAAACAATTGTGTAATTTGGGATGTATTCGAAGTAAGTACAGTAGAGCGTCGATTATCCGAACGTTAATTAACCGAAACGTCAGTTATCCGATCGCAACAGCGGAAGCAAATGGACGTCAGTTATCCGAACACTAATCAGCAACAAAGTAAATTTATCCCAATTAAATTTTAAAGCAAAATCTAACGAAGTGTTCCTGAGTTAACCATCTACTGTAAAGCGCATCCATTTGGGACGGCTGCTCATGAAACACATGGATACGTACGTACCCGTATGTTCATATCTATATTGACGTGAACGTTGCTGATTTTATATGTGACTCGTGGTTCAGTTAAGAAAGTCAGTTTTTAAAATGTCATCTACAGAAAAAGGAGGCGGAAATCCTTTTAATTTATGAATGTACACATTTTTCCTTGGCTTCAGATACATAAGGAGCGACCGTACACCTTATTTTTATTGGATTCGCGTATGTGTTGGATTACCCGAATTTTTTGATCAAATTTGATTATCCGAACGACTCTTGGTCCCAATTAGTTCCGATAATCGACGCTCTACTGTATGTTTATTCATTATGATTTCAGTTTAACAAACACAAAACATTATGTTTCTGAGTTAACTAAAGTACACATTAAATGTGATGCCCCCGACATCAGGTATTTTCCAATCAAATTTCAATGATACTTACTCTAATTTTTGTATCAACCATCAAACAATAAGGTTGGTTTTGGTATTGTTGGATTTCTCCTATTATCTCTGCTACTTTTCTACGTTTTGAAAAATTAATAAGTTCTGAGTTTGGCAAAAAGTCAGGGTTCCCCTCTTCAAGATGCAATATATGGGTGAGATACCTTCCGAAAAAAGGTACACAGGGAGGGTTTATTGACCGCAATTTTTCTTGATATTTTTTTAAATGTCCATCGTTTAACTCTCGACATTCTTCAAGAAATTTTTCATATCTTGCAGGTAAACCTTGGAAAGTAAGTTTAAGTCTATAAACTGAGGCGCTGCCCATTGCCGCAATTATTGAGAGAATTCCATTAAAATTGTTTAATTCTAACATGACCATCATAACTTCGATTGCGCGAGCCACCATCGCGACCCGTTCCTCGTAGTTTTCGGCCTCAATTATTGATTTTTCAAACCATCTAGTTACATTGGTAGTGTATTTCATTATTTTTAATAGATTGGGGCTTTTAGTCTCCTTATCTTTTTTAGTCCATGGTGATCCCACAAGTTCAGATGGTTTAACATTTTTATACAACTCAAACTCAAGGAGAGTAAGTTGTCGTGCCAGCTCTAATGGATGCAATGTTAGTAAATTTATATCTGCATCTGGAACTTGAAGATGATGTTCAATGGGTGGAGGACTGTGACCGTAAGCAAATGTAATTTGCTTTTGACTCTTTTCTTGTTCATTTTTCTGAAATTTTAATAAAAAAAAAATATTAGTAGAGCAGATGTAAATAATATTATAATAATTTTCTTAATTGACTTGTACTACTAAATACGTACATATGTGTGTAGCTAATTAATAAGTTTGGATAAGTTTTCTAGAAAACAATTGAATTTAGCCAAAGGTGGATCCATTGCGATACTACTGATAATACTAGGTTAGAAATCCCAAATCTAGTCTTAAGGTATTTTGCTAAAGTGGGTTTTTGAATATGTGCTGGCAAGAGCGGGTCACGCCTTCTCAATCTCTGCATGTCTACCTAGGATGCAGAGTCTATTATGTGTTATATTTCCTAATACCGATTTACGCCAGGGACACCTTGTCGTTTAAAGCAACTTTGTTGAGAAGTTGCACGATGTAAATCGGAAAGAAAAACCGATAGGGTGGCTATCTGGTCGAAGCCATGGAGCTTTTTTGGCAATAAATAAAAACAGCTGTTTCTTTAACTTCGTTAAAACAAGTTTTGACAGGTTGTTTCTTTTCAATCGAATTAACCTGGCGTTACTGCAGTGACCGAAAAGAGTCCTCTATGATTTGCTTGCCTATACCTACAACTTGTACCTAGAGAGTCTTGTCTACCCAGTTCATCAGCCAAAGATACAAGGCATTTGAACATAGACTGGCTGTCAATACAATTCACAATGGGTGGTGTGAATAAAAACGGAGGCAGAGTGTTCGTTCAGATTTTTGGGTAAAACATTCAATTTGAGTTGAATAAAAATGAGTTTCGTCAAGTTTCAGAAAACACTTCCCTGAAGAGGGTTTGCTCAGTGTTCCTTCAGTTTTTATTCACACCATCATACGTCTCTGCCTGATACTGGATAACTTTTCAGCCTACTTTATATGAAGTGGTCTCTTCAACATAAAAAGCGCCAGTGTGTAGGGAGACTGAAGTGAAGAAATACGCCGACAATGACTCCTTCGGCTATCTTAGAATGGTCTGCAAACATTATGATAGACTCACTATAAAACACTTTGCTCGGACTCCAAGCGCTTCTATCCGGTTTTGTATGTTTACAACTTTAGTTGAAGCCAATTTTAACGGGCAACATATCAGTTAATTTTGAAAGAGTACAAAGAAACAGAAGAATGTTGTCATACTTCACGTTTTTCTCATTCCACTGATGAGTTTCACGGAAGTGTATGGCTGCACACCATTACATAATGGGTGGTGTGCATAAAAATTGAGTCAGAGACTTCCTTCAACTTTTTGGATAAAGTACTCTGTTCGAGTTAAATAAAGATATGTTTCGTCAAGTTTCAGAAAACACTTAAAACCTCAATTTTTATTCACATCACCCAATCAATATCTACTGGCAGCAAGTGGAGAATATTTCGGAGCGCAAAAGTTGGAAGTATCTGTGTATAACGCATTTTAGCGGATCTCTTTACGGATTTGCTTCTGACGAACAACAAATTTGATATTTTTGAGTCATGTGTAAACAAGGAATCGTACTCATTGCGAAAGAACTGTTGAGTAACATTCAGTGACTGTGTCAAATCTAAATCTAGGTCTGAAACTAAGAGCTAGTACACAACGCTGAAAAACATTTTATGAAATTAAATGGAGGGTCCAAATTGAAACAGCACTCCCTGCTATGCGATAATAAAGAGCAGCCCCAATGCAAAAATGGCTGAATCAAATCAGGGCCTGCCGACTGACTTTGACTCTTCTTTACTAGTTGCCTGACAGAAAACGTTGCCATGTCGCACCATTGCGGCAACAAAAAATGGTATTTACCACACGACTGGCAAACCTTCTTTCTACTAAAAAGATACAGCGTCTGTTGCGAGCTTGCAACAAAAAATGCCAAGGGATAACTCCAGAAGAGACATTACTGCATACATAGAAAGTACAATCATTTGGTGTAAAACTTTCAAACTAAATTCAAAAAATTAAGTCTTAAATATCTTAAATAAAAAAGTATATACATACCTTTCTCTGAACGATTTTCATCACTGAATCTACCCATTTCTTCATGGACTTTCCATTGACATTCTCCAAGAAATGTAGCAACGAATCCAATAATATCGGATCTTTTTCAAAGTCGTAAAAATGATGGTCGACCCAGTGACGAAGAACATTAAGCACTCGAAATTGTACAGGTTGCACATATTCCTTGCGATATCGTTTCCAATCTTCCCGTTGAGAATTTTTATGCAACTTTTCAGAATCCGGATTGACGTCTCGTTCATTTGGCTGGTTTTCTTGATAAACCAAACTTGGGTCTGGTATATTAAATCTTTCAATTAAAAGCTGAAGAAGATTTTGCGGTGAACAAAAGTAGCGATAAGTTGTTAAAAACGTCCGAACAAACATTGGATCAGCATAAATATGATACGTCAAACGTTCTATCAATTTACACAGTGTAGCTCCCTAAAACAAAAAATAGAAATTTATAAGTATACAACAAAACAAATTTAAGTCATGATCTTACCTTAATTAGTTGAACCCCTGCACTTTCCCGTTCTTCTAAGACAATATTGTCAGAATTATCGGGAACAGCAAACTTATATATATCAGGGCTAGGCAGACGGAGCGGATGCTTTTCTTCCATTTTTAACAATATCTTATCCAAAATTCTGTCTAACATGGATTTTGTATTCACCATTATTAAATCAGCCATCCAATCACTTTTGTGCTGAGAACTTTTTGCTTTAAAATTAAATTAGAGTTTATAAAATGTTATGTGGGTGTTAACATATGTTATTACCAATTAAAATTACTGCTGGCTGTACTCTAGGAGAAATTTCGAATGCATGTTTTAGATCTTCAGTATCGCTTCGATCAATAATTTCAACTCGCCGCATAAAGAATTTTTCTTTCAGCCGAAAGTCGTAGTTTGTTGTACTTGTGGAAACAGTCTGTTTCTTGGCAATCGATTTACATAGAACCATAAGTCCATCGAATAAATACACTTTCCTTTCTGTAATTCTTTTGCCAGAACCCAATTTTCCCAGCGTATCCTCTGAAAGTTTATAATATAATATTAAGTCCAAATTACTTTAAAATTGCATTTTATAGCTTCTCAAACATATAAACAAAGATATAAGATATAAGATTACCCGTCGCTAAAATAAACTCATGCTTTTTTGCTTTGCGTCGGATAAAAGAATGAATTTCGAGTTGTCTTGTCACTTCGATTAAATCAACCTTGAGTGATATTTTTAATATCGATTAATATTGTGACCTAAAAACTCATGCGTTACCCTAACATTTTTAGTCAGCATGAAAAAAGACTGGAGGTAAAATTTCTGCATTTCTGCGGGGTAAATTTGTCAGCCCTTTTTTTTATTTCCCCCCTTTTTTGTGATATTGTTGTTAGATTAGATTTTAGGTATGAAAAAGGGGAAATCGCCTGATCGTAGCTTAAGAATTGGTTGTCGTTCGTAAAAGACTGTTTTTATGATGCAATTTACTTTTTTTGTGATTTTGGATAAAATCTGTTTAGGGAAGACCTGTGGTGCGATGAGATGAGGGGATTGTTCCCGATTTTGCTAAAATGTTAGTATATTATAGAGAGCATTTCTATTTTGATATCTATGCATATACTCATAGGTGTTGGAAACGAATAATTTATGAGATATAACATAAAAATGAAAAAATAACTATTTCCTAATGTAAAAGTACACAAGAAATTTTAATTTTTCAGACTTCAACTCTAGGCGCCTGCCTGATAGAACTGTGTCAATAACGCAATCAATCGCAAAGTCAATACTTTCGTGTGACCGGTTCTATTACTTCCATTAACCAGTTAAGAAAGGAAATAAAAATTTAATGAAAAGGCAACAGCAAGAATCGTTCAGATAGAATAAGCGTTGTATTTACTCTATACAATCATACAATCTGTTGTCTCTATCTAACGAAAGTCTTTTAGTTTGATTGTATTGAAATGAAGTGGATCAATTGTATATTGCCATTGAATGATTGATTGAAAAGACCGAATTCTTTTTGAAACCTAGTATAGTTTCGATCTACTGCCTGATAGTTGTTAACACCTGTTTTTTCTTCATTCTGCGTCATTATTTTTTTTTTCTTGAAAAATAATTTTTTCTCCTGCCAATTTCTACTTATTTTTGCGTGCTATTGTCACACGGGCATTTGATTTTATGGCAAATGTAGACCAGGCAAACGTTTGCGGCCAAATGTAGTGCGTGCGTGGTATTTTTTTGTACGGGAAAATATTTTGCGGGCTATCATGGCCGGGCAAATGTAATGCGAGAAAACAATACCAACCCATCTACGGTCCGAACTTCAGGCTAACAGTCTGTCTCTCTTGACTTCTCTGTTTTTCGAGTTAAGTTATATGCAATTGAGCATCAGACCCAACCTCCGAAGAAAACAGATTCCAATCTTTTCCAACAGTCAGGAATTAAAGTTTTAAGCTCTTTTTGTTTTGACTCCAAACTTGCCTGGAGCTGCCTTTCCACACTTAAGCATCTAGCACTCTTCAACAAAATTACCATTTATTGGTTTCCAGGTCACAAGGGAATTGAGGGCAATGAGACCGCAGATGATCTTGCCCGACAAGGCGCCCAATCTGCTTTGATAGGCCCATTTCCCTTCTGTGGTTTACCAACCAGCCATATCAAACTAGAACTCAATTCCTGGGAAATGAAAGACTCAACAAATGGAATTGTACTGCAGCAACAAGAGAAGAGAAGAAATTCTCGCAGTGATGCTAAGCTCCTCACGGACTTCCTCAGTGGACATTGTGGACTCAACTATCATGTTAACATCAACTGAGCATCAGACTGTCAGATTTGTAACGACTCTGCTTGGAAGAACAAGAAACTGCAGAGCATATTTTATCCGAATGTCCCGCCATGTCTAGTTGCAGACTAAAACACTTTGGTAGGGAATTCCCCAGAAACAATCAAACACGCATCCGCAAGCACTATTTTGGGGTTCCTCCATGACCTCGATCTTGGTCAAAACATTCCTCAGTTGTGGGAGAACTTGTTTGACACAGAAGACCTCGCAGTATGGTAAAAGCCATCGCCAGACAGGTATGAGACCCCACATTACCTAATTTTGATTCCGAATACCAGAATAGATGCCTTTCGGCTCAGTCCGCGAAGAAAGCAATTCTTGAAAAAATGAAGGGTTTGAAATATTTACACAATATTTTTAGTAACATTATTTCCAATAGAGCTGCAGTTGGATAAGCACCCAAATTAATTCGGTGTACAGTCACGTACAAGTGCCATTTCAGGAATTTAAAATTTCTGCCAAACCACCTTTCGCTTGTTTAAATGTTTTAAATTGAATGAAGTGCCATTTTCAACTGCATTTTGTTTGTCTCTATCGCTATGAGAACTTGTGTCAAAACTCGCCAAGACCAAGTGGCATCTTGGCTTGAAGTAATAACACGTGATACGTTGTAATTAAAAAAAGGTGCGCGATGATGGCCTACCTAATATAGGTACATACTTTCCATTTCTAAAGTACTTAAATAATACTTCATACAAAAATAATTTAAATATAGACAAGTAACGCTTTACAGTAAAATATAACTTTATAGCAAACCTCTTATGAATTCGTTACAGCTTTGACCCACGTCTTTATCCCAATGCTCCACGGTGTTTTGCAAGTCTCTGGTCTTTTCTATAGCTAGATGACGACGCGCACGGCTATGCATTGGAGCTGCAGATTCCCTAAAATACCAACAAATATTAATACTTAAGCTATACGAGCCATTTGAAATCAAGGTGGCCTCACTAACAAATAATAAATCTACATCTTTGTGAAAGTTGTGTTTTACTTGCTGATAGGCCACTTTGGTTTTAAAAAGCGAGCTCATATAAAAACTGAATAAAATTAGATTCTTACTTCGGCAAGTTTGCAACAATATTTTCAAGATCACAGCGCAATGGTCTTAGTAAGCCTTGAACTTGCTCAAAACTTTCCCTGTCTTCTTGTGAAGGACTCAATTGCATTAAAGATTTAATGTAATCCAAATATAAAAAAGCATGCCAAATGGGAACTAAAAGCAACTTCGGTAAGTAGTATTTTACAGCTTCGCGAAATCCGTCACCCACAGAGTTTAATGATGTATCCTGAGAAAAAAAAAATTATCTTTAACTCTAATTGTTCCAATTTATGCGTTTAAATTAACTTACCCCTGGCTTAGATAGTAAAGCTGAGAGCGCATCTCTAGACTGTTGCGAAGTAACTTCTTGAGCATATTTTGTATACACATCAAATTCTTCAGCTTCGGCTAATTCTTCGAAGCAGCTTCCTACACAAGGAGGACTTTGTTCCTGAGACATTTCAATAACATCCTCTAAGGAGCTCAACAAAGTCACAGTAACTTCGTATACGTCTATTATGTTGGAAAATATTGGTTCTATTTCTTTAGTATCCTTAACTACCTTAACCAATTCTTCGCGAAAGACACGAATTATCATATGCAAGTCACGCTGATATTGCTTCTCGTCATGTATAAGTTCTTTGACTACTTCCTCGTAAGTCAGACTAGGTCTTGGTGCTGGTGGCAGTGGACTTGGAATGATTTTGGTGTTCATGTCTGATTGATAGAACATATCCATCAACACCTATTTATATAAATATATATTTATATAAAATTTTGAATTATTATGTATTAGAATTTGTAATTTACCTTGTCCGCGCACATAGCAACTTCAATATCCTCGCGGGATATTTCAGTGTGCTCGATTTTCTGCACATAGTTGCCAGCTAATTTCAAAACATCAGCTGAAATATATTCCAAAACCGCGACCAGAAATAAAGTAACCGAGCTGTCTACTTTATATTGCAGAATATCCTAGAACAAATTCAAAAAAAGCCGTTAGAAAGAAATTATAAAATAAACTGACAAGAGAAATGAATATTCACCACGCGCCTACATAAAACACATTAAAAGGATAAAAATCGAACAGAAGTGTAAAAGAGTTATGGCTAGCCGGCAATTCGATCGAATTGTTTTTTTTCCGAAATATTTATTATGCATTTTTAGTCGGGCACTTTCCTCCAAATCTATTTTGTTTTCCAATGAAACTGCGACTAGTGACAATAAAATTGTCCGGCATAAACAGCAATTACCCAACTCAAGTTACCAAATCCACCTCCGTGGGATGGCGCAGTAGAGGAAAATTACGACTCAGGTGTCGCACGCAAGTGGAAGGGGACCTCAAGCAATCTGGAGGCCGCTGGCTGAAGATCGAACTAGCTTGAGAAGCTTGTTGGTTGAGGCCTAGGTCAACCCCGGACTGTAGCACCCCCTTAAGTAAGTAAGTAACTTCTCAACTTAGGTGGAAACGAAATAGTTGCGCAATTAAGGCATCTACCCCTAAGCAATTTCGGACTAAAGCCCAAGTAGCCTAAATGTCTAGTTTATCTCAACTGAATTTAGTCGCATGCATGCGCCCTTGTTTATATTTCTCATTATCCCACTGGTACACGTTAGCTTCTGTTAAATTCGGGCTCAAAAATTAAGCCTGGATATTTTGTCAACGTCCGATACCTCGTCGCTTAAACAAATGACGAAGAACCAAGCGTCTAAGCCCGACCGAACATTAACAACACGCGCAGCACACTCGCCTTAAATGCAAGTATGCACTTGTCTCAAGCGACAGTGTGCCAATATTGAACAATCGCAATGAATATCTTATTGAAATACAGTGTACTCTCTCATAAGCGGACATCGACGGTTCCGAGAAAATTGTGCGCTTATGAGAGGTGTCCGCTTGTGAGAAAATAAACCAAATTAAAATGATGAGGTGTCCGTAAGGAGAGAGTACACTGTTTTCAATAAATCGTAAATGTTTCAATCAGAAAAAAATAAGCATAGCCTTTGATCCATTTCTCAACTTTTTCCGATTGATGTTTTATTAATTGGCAAAATGAATAGTCGCCGTGGATAAATGGTTAGTGCGTTGGACCGTTGATATTGTCCACCCAATATTTTTCGCGGATCCACCTCTCGTATAGGAATGACAAACCTCCGAAAGTATAATTAGTCGTGAAACGGCTTCCTAATTCGCCGCTCGGAGTCGAATTGTAAGTCTCTTCGTTGCGATTGCCCCAATTTTTATTTTACTCTTGCTTTGCGTTTGAGCCATCAATGCCAACTAATAATTTTTACTTAGAAATTACTAACAAAAAACAATCTATTTATTTAAGCTAAAACAATTTAAATCATTATCGTACGTCTGACACATAATGAAAACTTACTTTTTGAAGTAATGCATGCACTCGGTCAACAGGCAAAACACATTTCCTTTTCTTCTTCAAACTCTCTTTGGCTTCATGTAATGCCCAACAATCTATAGGGGCAGGGAAAGACTTCTTTACTTTTTCTTCTACATCCTAAAAAAATAAAATTGTAAACAAAAATTTGTATTAGTCTTGTTTATCAAAACTAAAGTATAATAATAATAATTCAACTTGTACATTTACATTTATACATGCGCAAATAAATCATAATACATATCGCTGCTATATAAAGGTGAATAACGACTTCACCAAGACCTTTGATACCAAGATACTCGTAGTGCACGCCATGCAAAATTTTTGTATGATGGGGTCCTATAGCATGACCCAAGCTTTTCAACATCTTTTTGCTCTTAAAAGTTATTCGCGTAGAGAGCTTTAACGTATTTGTTGTATTTTTCCTTTTGAATATGAATACCATTATCAAAATAAAAAAAGGAAGGGAAAAAGATGAACAGAAACTCGTTTTCAGCGTAAGGCTAAGGCCACGCACTGTGCGATTGAGCTGCGAAAAAAAAAAAATAAAAGATAGGGACACACTTAGACCATTGTGAAAAGACGATGAAGAAACCCGGCCTACCAGCTCCAGGAAGCAGAGAATGTAACACAAAGTGCGTTGAGATGGGCGACCGTATCGGTATTGAACCACTTTGATTAGGAGAAAATGTTCCTTATCTATTGAATGTCGAGTTTGGCTAGATCATTAAGATCATCATAAAAGTATTCTCCAAGGGTTTTTTTCCTTAATGTTGCAAGGGCAGGTGAACAGTATGGTTGTGGTTGTAATTTCCTCCTCCTCTTCGTCTATACAGCTCCTCAAGAATTCATTGGAGAGGACCCCCAATCTGAGTGCATGTCTGCCTATCAAGCAATGTCCGGCGAGGACCGCTACTACTGAACCTAAGTTTTTCCGGTTAGTGGATAAAAGTTACTCCGTCTTCTCTAAATGCAGGTTAAGCCAGATTTGTTTTGACAAGAGAAAAGTTTTGATATTGTTCCACCTATGTATTGTTTGCCATTTTCCTGGCATCAGTATTAAGGACAAAATTGATCATTTAAGTAGGAGCAGATGACTCCTCCAGGATTTCGGGGAGTTGCTGACCTCCTTTTACCAATTCGTTCGCTCTGCAGTTACCTAGTAAGGCTCACAGTGCTGCAAACCAACACAGGGCCACGCCGCGCTTGTGTGCAATCACGCACCTGTCCGTAGTCTAACCTACCTTTATTTAAAAAATGTACAGCAATCCTCATTTTTTTGATCGTATAACAAATCTATAAATATGAACATTACTTTTAAGCAAAAGACTACGACGTAGAGCATTTGACAATGACTTTTCACTACTGATCCCTCAAGCGACGACGCTCAATAAAAGGCCATTCGCCGCTCAGGCTTGTCGCTCAATCGCTCTTCGCCTAATCGCTTAGTCGCTCAGTGCGTGGCCTTAGCCTAAGAATATTTAACTAACTCCAGCCCCAACAATGTCCACCGAACATTTTTCGCGGCATCTCCTCTCGTCGGGGTATGACAAGTCTCCGGGAGTATAATTTGTCATGAAAGAGCTTCTCAATTCGCCGTTCGGAGTCGGCAATAAATTGTAGGTCCGTTTCATTAGTGCGAACACGCACAACATGAATGGTTGCGAGAAGCTAGGCCTTGGCTCATCCCGAGCTGTCGCCCCAGCTGTTTATTTTTTTTTTAACTTCTCTAACTATTTGACTTATTCCGAAAAGGTGAATACATATGTATTTACTTTTACTTCAGTATATTTCGATATATTTTGAATAAATGTATATGTTAGGGAGAAAACTAAAACATGTTATATTTAAAAAAAAGCAATTACTTTTGGCATATCAAACCAAAAAAAGGAAAAGGATTTACACACGTTAAATATTATGTATATTGCACACGGTCATATTGCGTTTTCCTTCTCTCTGCTTTGATTTTGTTATTTGCTTGTGCATAATTATAATAATGATGGAGTTGATAATTGTGTCTATCAGATTCAAAAGTAATGTATTCCACTTAAAAAAGAAACTGAGTTAGCGGAGCATTTTATTTAATTTCGTTAAAAGCTTTCTTGAAAGTTTCAAAAGTCCACCAATTCCATATTTTGACTCAATTTAAGGGTTGGAATGAAAAACGATGTTTTCCCCGTGCTTTTGAAAACTACTCTACTAAAACAAACCCTTTTCTTAAATATATCGCTCATAATTGTGTGAAGTGGGACTGGTGGAAAATATTTTCGGCAGCGTTGATGACATATAATGATCAGATCATCTCCTGTCCCCGACCATCTCCACCTGTAAAAGCTTTTTACTTTTCTTCAATTTTAAATGCCAGTTGCGCTATTTTGGTATTATCTTTGGTTACACTAACTAGCCAACCACCAAGAACATAATCTCTCAACATCTGTGCAACTACTTTCGTACGCCGACGATATTCATACTATCGGCAGAACTCAGCAAGATGTCATTTGTTGCGAACGTGCGTATAGAGATAGAAGCGGCCAAAATCAATTTACTTGTGTTCGAGGGCAATAAATACTTCACACCATCGCACCCCTTCACACTACAAAGCACATATAAGATTAGCACTCGAAGACTGTCCGTGAACCTGGAATTCGGCCTAATATATGTACATATGACCTTTCACTAACGGCAAAGCTCTAACCCCTGAATCAAAGAAGATTATAA
This sequence comes from Matsumyia berberina, assembly GCA_917880715.2. Lineage (NCBI taxonomy): Eukaryota > Metazoa > Arthropoda > Insecta > Diptera > Syrphidae > Matsumyia > Matsumyia berberina. The sequence goes on from OU862870.1 coordinate 97,783,593, forward strand.
TCAAACCTATACCTTAAATACAGACATTACCAAAATACATATGTAAATTCCCCGAAGAACTCAAGGTAAGAATTCGCGTAATCATCATCCTTACATGCACTCGAAAACTTTGAAAAATTTTCCTTTTCTTTTTTTCTTTCAAACTTTGGAACGCGTAAGCAGAATCAACAAACTCCTATTAATATCTCGTGGAGCTATAAAAAACAATATAAGCTCGTCTATCCCGAAAAAAGGGTGTAAGAAACACAGAAAACGCCACCCAAAATCGTAGATTCGGACACCACGTGCCTACCTTGGCTCGGTTATGCCTTCTGACACACAACAACTCTTGACAATTGCTGTTTCTGTATTCGAAAAAACTAATAAACGGGGCATCCCAATCCTAGTTTAGCTCTGAGGCATGGACTTTATTGCAGGCAGATAAAAATTTCATTAGTCGTTCAAAAAAAAACTGCTTTGAGTTATTCTGTCCTTTTGGAGTTGACACGCTTGAAAGATAACATTCAGCGACGAACTATGTACAAGCTAACTATGTAACCGCTCGATTGTGCATGTGTTGTGTAAAAGCCTTTAAGTTCTTTTAAATTTAAACGAAGTTAAGGAAAAATAGTTCAGGGTTTTTCGGGAGGGGTCGAAAAACTTCGATTTACGACCGAAGTATACCTTGCTAATTGCATATTAAAAAAATTAACATGGAAAACATTTCTAAAGGGAAGAATCCATTGATTCACCGATAATCTTAACAACATTTTGGGTATTTCATATTTATGGGGATTTACCACTTCTTCGAGCGGAATTATTAGTACCCCGTGCAAAATTCCAGTAGTCAATTGCCATCATTTTAGTAAGAGGACAGTTCACCTGTCCACTAATGCCACTTTTTAAGAACATTTATTAGACATTAAAACGCTTTTCTACATCCCTTGACCTAGTAACGGTGATACGCAGAGAAAAATTGAGAACACATGTGTGGATGCGATATTTTTCGCACTATTGGCGAAATTATGTTTCTATTCCTGGATTCATAGTAATTGCGCTAATATCAAATAAAGAAGAAAGATAAATGTAGAAAACAAATGAAAGTAGGTGCATATTTTTACCTAGAGCCATAACATTGCAAATATTAATATTAAAATTATTATAAATCTGTTAAGTAACGAACCTGAATGGTGTGAGGAGACGGCTTTCCGCACAGCATAACCAAAATACGCAAGCAAAGATTTTCAACAAATAATAATGCCTCTTCCTTGGCCGGTAGTCGCGGATGCACTTGCTCTAAAACCTGGGATTAAGACGAAAAAAAAATAGTTTTCAATGTTTTAAAAATGCTCCAAAATACATTGCTAAACAAACAAACGTACTTTTTTCAACGCTGGGCTAAATAATCCTCTCCATTTACAAAAGTTTTCGTTTTTAGAGAAATCATATTCCTCTGAGTCAATATTAAGTTGATGCGAAAACATATTTTTATAATTTCTTCAAAATACAGTGACACCTAATTCTTATATGTATATTTATTATTAAAACAATTGGAAACTGTGGTGGACTACTAAATAATTGCTACGCGCTTCCATTCTGTAGCTCGTCAATTTTTCTAAATAATTTACTTTACACAATATTAATTATTTTTGTAAGTAAATACCTACATACAATATTTTTGTACTATTCACTAATTCACAAGTAGTTGACATACAACGCCGCCATTTCTAATGAAAATTTGTTATTCTTCAGTGTACTCAAAATCAACTGAGATTATTGATTGGATGTACAAACGTCACTGTCAAAATAATACCATGGTCTATGTTCAGTTGGTGCAGTGTTATTGCACTTTTTTTTTTATGTCAGCACGTAAATTCGAAATTTGGTGATTTTAATAAATTAATACCAAAGTGAACTTTCGATTTATTGTTGTTGTAAAACTGAACAACATTGTCGGGGTTGTTGATCATGGGTAGAAGCAGGCTGTAGATGGGGACAATCGCAAAAGATATGCCCAGACATTTTTTGGCTTTTGCAACATAGTCGATTTTTGCCCATTTAGTTGATTAGCAGCACGCGTTTGTGTTTAATTACTTAAGCCCGTATTATTCATTAGGTCTAAAATTTGGTTTAATTTAGACTGTGGTTTGAATAATTTTTAGACCAGCAAACATTTTGATTCCGTGTTATTAACTCGGTTAAAAAATTGTAAACTTAATTTTTTGAATGAATTTTATTATTAAGTTCACCCGTGTATCGGATAAATATTCAATGCCCTAGAAAAAGTGCCGTCCAAGGAATCTTTTTTCCCGCGAATCGCGAAAACCGTAGGTTGTGTTCTCATGCATTTCCTCATAACCACAATCCCTACAGAGGTCTTCTTCTGATATTCGTTCTGTAATCACTCCTATAAGGGCGCTAGGGATTTTCTGTCCATCTGCAGACGTCTGTCGGTCCTAGCTTAATCAAATAGTATAGTATATTCCTTGTGTTTATACAAGCATCTACAGAGTTCCATCTGCTATTTCTCCCGCTTCGAGCTTAAGTGTTCAAGGCGGGATATTCACCGAGGTGTCAACTTGTTACGAGCCTGTTGCCGAGCCTGGTTTTTGCTAGTTCATCAGCATTCTCGTTTCCTGGTATGCCTTCATGTCCAGGGACCCAGCAGAGTGTCACCCTTTTGCAGTGTTCCAAGAACCTTGAGCCCTTCTCAACAGCACCTTACAAGCTTCGATTTTATAAATTGCTTTTATTGCTACCTGGCTGTCGATGATAATGGTGATATCCTCTTGTGGTATTGCCCTCATCGCAGTCTCCCGGGCAGCTGGTGTTACTACTGAGACCTCCGCTTGGAAAACACTGCTGTAGGCGGGTTGACTGGGAGATACCCAGCGGTTCGGAGAAGATATGTACCCGCATCCACACCAGTATCCTTTGGGGATTCATCGGTGTAGGCAGATATAGATTGCGCGTTTGGTATTTGGAGTAGGTTGAGGATAGCCTCGAATCCTGCTGTTGGTGTTGTTCTCATTGCACTGGTAGTTCCAGTGCACAGAAATCTTTGTGCCTTCATGATGGCCTTTAGATTAGCGATTTTAGTAACGGCTTGCAACCATTCAATGCACAGGATAAGTCTCGCGTTAGGCTCCCAGGTCCTACCAAATATCCTACTGCACGACAGTAGGTTTTTTTATTTGTTACATAAATGTTAAGTCTTCAATTGAGTTTCTTATCGAGCACGAGTCCCAGCTTTTTGGCGCTCTTGAAAATCCTGAGAGGGATATTTTCCGTGGTATTTTCCTTTTGTTATATGTAAGCAAACTACTGCTACTAGTCTCAGCGCATCACTGCTGATTTCACTCAGTATTTCACCAGAGGCTGGGCCAAGTTAAAGAGAAGTATCTTGTGTTTGGTGGTGAAGAGAACTAGTTCAATTTTCACTATTTTGAGGTTAATTCTACAGCTATTAGCCAATTTTCTTATGGGGAACTTGCAGCGAGTTATAATTATGAAATCGTCTACGTATGAAAAGAAGTGAATTTGCACTGAACATATTCTCTTGGAGTTAACATCCATGACCAGCAACTACAGTAATGGAGAAATGATTGCAGGATGGGGAGTGGGGACTGCTTTTGATAAGTTTTTTTTTTTTCGAGTTATGACCCAGCTCCAGTTTAACCCTTGTTACCACTTCTAGAGTTTCTAAGACACATTTGATGGCTCTGCTGTTATGTAAGGTACCCTGTAGAAAAGTGGCTACAAAAGAATTCTCTATCTTCCCCACCTTGTTGTGTAGAACAGTTTTATATACGTATGTAGGTACCCTAATTTAAGGCAGTATTCGAATATTTCCTGTGTCTGTGCCTGGCGTTGTAAAGTGTGTCACATAACTGACAGAATGCCGTCCGTTTGGATTTGTACTGTGTGAAACACCATATGGGCCACCGTAACTTCTTTCAGCTGATTAAGGCTCATTTGCTATCTCCAGTTAGTGGGGACCACTTGTCGCCCATTTGCCTATTCAACGTTGCATCTTCTGGTTTCGTGCACTATGGGAATAATTGGGTTTAACATGGAAGATTAAAAAATGACTCCGTATTAGCGACTCTCTAAGTAGGACTTGATTCATAGCATTGATATGTAAACCGAGAACTAAATAGATAGAATTTCATTTTTTTAAAATACTCGATTTATTGCACACCAGAAACTATTTCCAGAACAATCTAATCAATCAACATCTTTACCAATTTTCTCTTCATTCACTTCCTAAATACATATGTATGTAATTGAATTTTTCAAATTTACCTGTCATTTTGAATGTTGTCCTCAAAACGCTTCAAATTCAAAATTAAAACAATACAGTGAATCTCATTCACATTACCGACAAAGGAGTATGCATTTCACTTTAGCGGATTCAGGAAATCAGGATGTCTTTGCTGCATTGTAATGATAATTTCCTTTCACGATGGAAGTTATTTCCTGCAAAGCTGTTCATCTCAAATTTAAACCATATTGTGATATATCGTTACGATCCGAGAAAAACTAATCATCATCATGTGCAACAGACATTCAGAAATTTCTTTAACAGATGATGTTATGAAAATATTTGAAATTCTATTGGCACTAAATTTCCCTTTTAAGTCCTGCGATTTTCGAATTTTCCTTTCCATTTAATTTCCTCATTCCTTTGCTAAGTCAGTGCACGGGTATTCATTATTATGGCTCTGACATCATAGATGGCGGTGACGGAAGTGAAGGGAATTGCTGTTGTGATATTGAACCAGGTATGTTATAATATTTTGATTTGAATTTTCAGTTTCTAAATTAACTGAAATTTAAATGACAGAAACTTAATTGAAAGCAATAAACTGAAAGAACTACTCCTAAGACAATTGGTCTTTATGACGAAGGTTCGTCTTTCCTAGTCGTTTTGAAGATGGAGCTGCAATTCAAAGATCCACTTGACTTGAGCTAAGTTGTCCGTTTATTATGGTCACATATCACACACGGGACCTAATAGCCGACAAAAAGTTTTTTCTCAAAGGAGTTCAACGTCCATTATGCTTTCTTCATTATGATAAAGCACTCGGCGGACTATAATAAGACAGGTAAGATCAGCGTTCCGTAGAGCATCGATTTTGCGCGTTGAGTATAAGGTTTCAAGCCCATTGATTGTTCTACCAAACGCAAATGGCAGCGGTTTGGTAGAATTATTCTTTGAATGTTATTTGTAGATTAAATATTCGTACTTACATACTTATTTACTTATAAGGCTAACGTTTCTTAGTTGGCTAGAGCCTGAACTGCTGCCTTTCATCCTTCAAGGTTACAGGCACGCTGCTTTCAGTTGGTGGGATGAAGCTTTCTTGGGTTCGCGATTACTTGATGCTTATACCGGAAGTTCGGTCTCCCTTTCCTTCACGAACCAGGTGGCAATTCCTTCCTTGGGTCCGTAACGAGATTACTCTCAATGTTTCGAAGTGCCTGGATGCCTGGTCTATGGCCTGCAACGAGGCTTTTGGCCTTTTTATAGAAATTTCGTACAGCATTTCTATTCCTAGACTCTTCGATGTCCTTGAGCTGGGATATGGCGAAGGCTTTTTGTTTTACGCAGCAACTTTTTCTCCTCCCTTCTCCTGGTTCGAGCCGTTAACCCCGCGCACAAGCGCCAACTTGGTCGGAATAGCTTGATGTCCTCTTACTTAGAACTATTGCTGTATCCTTTAGTTCACTATCCAGTAGGTGCTGAAATAGCTATCCAAGGGCGCCACGTGGAATCTAAATGACAACTTAAATTAGACAGTGACAGGGATCGTACCTGGCATCTCGCCAGTTTTAGAGCAATCAGGACTTTACCCTGTATGTCTAGTTCCATGCCATTGGAGGAAAGGACTCCACGAATCCACCTGAAAGTGGTAGGTGGTAATTGAATTACTTAACCACTTTGAAGTTATACTTGTCAACCGTGAAATTATGTCTTATGGCGTGGACTGATACTGATAGTTGATAGATCAACTAGTTTCGCTCCATCTTCCCTGAAAGCCTTTGTGACGGTACGTTGCGAAGGTTTGACGAAGTCGTTTACATATCCCATGAGGTGGTTGTAATAGTAAAGGATACTACCTTCTGTGCTGAGCTAGGTAAAAGGGGTGGCGGCTCGATGTTAGGCGCCACCTCACTCGGATCTTCAAGGATCAGTTGTGCTTCCCGTTGTGGGACCGACATTCATGTACCTGTCGGGAAGCGAGAATGTTTTATTTATTGTTCGTTATTCGCCTCCCTGCGCCACCTCGATTTCAGTATGAATTTTAGGATGGTCTTCGGTGGCATGATTGAGAGTTGGCTTTGGTCACTAAAGTAAGCGCCTACGGTCGTCTTTGTGGTTCTCGCAGAGAAAGTGAGACATGTCATCCTTCGTGTCTACATCATCACATCCTCTGCAGAGGTTAGTCGTGGTTGGTCGCATTCTCCTTAGATGGGCTGCCAGTACGTTGTGGCCTGTGAGGATGCTGATCAATAAATGTGATCTGTTCAGCGTAAGTAATTCCTTTGTTTTTCTTTTATTGAGTTTTGGCAACGGTAGAAATTCATCGGCAAGCTTCCAGAAGTCTAAGTGTATCTCTTGCTTTAGAACTCCTTTAGGGATCAGAATCGCGTGATCGACCGTTATTTGATTCAGTTCCGATCCCTTTCTTGACAGTTCATCGGCATTTTCATTGCCATCGATGCCTCGTTGCCCCGGGACCCAACAGAGTGATACATTATGTCTTGAGCTTAGGAACCTAAGCTGGCTGCGACAACACTTTACTACAAGTGATTTGAGTATTGTGGATGACACGGCTTTGATGGAGGCCTGGCTATAGATGAATATGCCGATATTCCTTCTCGAGGTTACCGAGGATAGTTCTCTTGCGGCCTCGGTTATCGCTAAAACTTCAGCTTGAAACACACTGGCGTGCTTTGAAAGCTCTATCAACCGGGCAATGGCGGGTTTTTTCGAGTCCATCCATTTATGAGCCGTCGGTAAAAATGGATGTGTTGCGGAGTTTAATGACCCTTCCTTCGTCCCAACTTTTTCTTGCTGGAAAGAGAGTTTGGAAATTGAGTTCGAAGTCAAGGTATTGCGTTATGCGATCAGTTTTTGTTTCTATCTTCGCCCATCTACGTTCCAGTATGAAATTAAAGGATCCACATAACATAACATTCATTACCCCTTGAAGCGTGAGGGGACTATAAACTTCTTGCTGAAATTCGGTACATGATTATTTGCTGTACTATTCGTCTTTAAGTTCGTTGGTTCCAAGATTTGTCGGTGTGTAAATGCCGATTGGATTGGACACTTAGGTACAATAAATCTCATTTGTAATTTTCACCCTCAATCAAAATTAATATTATTTTACCATTTGCAACAGTTAAAACGTCTTTTGACGTAAACTGTTGGGAGTCAATGGATCTAAAATATTAAGTATAACTTCCCAAATTATTAATCATTTAAAATAAAATAGTTTATTATTTCGACACATTATATTAACATTTCAGTAGTTCCACAAAGCTATGTATTTAATATTAGATACTCTAAACATTTCTAAATAAAAGATAAATGACGTGTCCACATTCGAAAGTTTTATTTACAGTATTAAAATAAGCTCCACAGATGTAAACTTATTTGTTGCAAGTAATATTATATACCGGGCCGATTCGGAGAAACACTCTCCGAAGCACACTTCTTAGTTCCGGTTTCAAACCAAAGCACATGATCTCACATAAAAGCGGATAATAACTGGAAACGTGTATAGAAAACTGAAAAGAAACAAATTTACATTTTAATTCAGATTTTTTCAATAATGTTGCATGCGCATTGGACACAATTAAATCAAATAAGGTTCAGTGTATTTTTTGCTTTGTTCAAAAAACCTTTAAGTCTATCTTCGCTACAAAACAAAACAAAATCTACAGCAAATCAAGAACTAAAAATACCCCGCAGAAGATACTTTACGGATATTCCGCCAAATAACACTTAAACAAAATCAAAACCATATACAACGGGGCTCTCAAAAAAGGCCTCAACGCATACCGAGCAACACCCATTAACCACCTTCTGTTCGAAACAAAAATGCAAACGATCGAAGATCTACGCTACCAATCTACTTTTAAGGGAAAAATCAAAAATTTTTTTTTTGCATTTTCTCAAAGTAAAATATTTCAAAAGTATTCTCTGAAAATTTCAGACAAATTGGACCGTTATTTATGGAGATAAATAATTTTGAACGGAGCCGTCTCTAGTGCATAACTTCTCGTACTTTAAACGCGTTTTTCTCGAAACCGTGTCTTCGAAGTCGGTGATCACTGTAACTAAAGAACGGCTTTGCCGATCGGTTTGAAATTTTTCTCACTTATTTTATACATAATTGTCCTCCGGTTGAACGATGGAATGCGAGCGAAATTGTAGTCGATGTAAGAATTTTGACTTTCAACATCCGCCATTTTGTGAAAGTTCAAAATTTTTCAAATCCCTTCGTTCAACCGGAGCATTATGTAATTAACTAATGATCCCTTTTGATTTTTTTGAATTCCCATGATCCAGTGACGAGCAGCAGTGATCACCGCAAAACACTTTTTTTTTTGGACCCCTCCCAAATTTGCTGTATCTCATTTATTTTTTAATATTTTGCCATAAAAAAAATTTTAATAGATTCTGTAAATACATATCTATCACGTGAAAAAACATTTATTATAAATTATTTTAATGCGAAGCTACAAGAAAATCCTAAAAAAGAGCGTTTTTTGGCAGTCACAACTGGGTCTACCCCCTTTAGCTATTCAAACCCATTTTATTCTACATAGATACCCCTCTCTATAAAATAATAAGAAACCTAAAAATAAGAAAAAAAATCCCGTCCTACATCGACACAACCGTGTGTAGGTAGGTAGGTAGAGGTGGCGGTTCAACTGAAACCCAATTAGCACTAGGATGTGCCTTTTTGTTACCACGACTCGTGTGACCTGGTTGATGATGTGTGTTGTTGAAAATGTGTGAGACAGCCGGGGGTGCCTAGATCCAACCGGTGGAATTTAAGAATCGAATTAGGTCTTGTATCCTTTTACCCGAGATGTCGTTGAGGTCGTCGAAAAATGGTTGGTTCAGTGCACGCAGTCTGGTTCTTGCAAGTGCCGTAAACTTACAGAGGAAGTGGACGAGAGTTTCCCTCTCATTTTCATTTCCGCAACTGCGGCAGTAGGGGTTGTATGGAATACCTAGTTTGGCCGCATGGTCTCCAATTGGCCAGTGCCCCGTGATAACTGCCGTTAATCTGGCGATATCTGGGCGGATTCCGTCTGTTATGAAATTAACATCCCCCACAAACTCATTCAACCCTTTTTTTCCTACTCTCCACACAGGCTATTCCAATCCTCCTTAAGCTAATATATCCCCGACCTCAGAGATATTCCGAGGAGCTTCCTCGAGTTTAAAAACAACCTAAGCGACTATTCCTTCATCTATACAGACGGCTCTAGAATAGAAGATAACATCGGCTGCAGTGTCACCTCTGAAAGTGAGGCGATTTCCTTCTTTTTACTTCCTACATACACTTCTGTATTTATTTTCGAAATAATTGCCATTTTAAAAGCCTTGCAGTACACAAAAAACTCTAACAGAAAATTTGCCATCTGCACTGACTCACGGTCATCTATCGATGCAATTCTTAGCACCAATAACCAAAGCTATCATCTTTCCCTAATCCGTAACATTCTCCACCCCCAAACCCCTTAATGTTAAGCTTAAGAATTAAGATTAAGAATTCGCTGACAAAACCGCCAAAGACACCTTTAGAACTCCATCGTTATTCTCCCCCAACTTCAACCCTCAAGATCTCAACAAATTTATCAAAAAGCTAGCCTCCTCTAATCAATTACTCCTTTGGTATAAAACGTCGGAATGGTACAGGACTATTAATCAAAGATTACTTAAGCATTATAGAACCTGCTGGAATGTCCCGTATCGATCTAACTAAAATAATTAGGCTCAGGTTCGGTCATAGCAAACTCACCGAAATATACTCTGTAAATATATATGTATGTACATACAGTCTTGGCCAAATGTATTAGCCACCCCTTAAAATTATTAATATATTCCAAAAAATAGGATTAAATAAAATCAAAGTAAGCAGATATGATTAACAATTCATTTTATTAAATATAATCAACACTTCGTTAGGCCGCCTACGATCTTTATGACTGCGGCGACTCTATTGGGCATAGAGCTCACTAGCTTGCGGCACTCTTCCGGAGCAATATCACTCCACTCTTACATTTTTAAATGATTCTTTTGATGTTATTGAGTGCTACAGGATGCTACGCTTCAAAATAGCGCATAGATGTTCCATAGGGCTCAGATGCGGGGACTGCGCTGGCCACTCAAGCAAGTCTATGCTAGTATCTTCAAACCACCTCATGCTTAGGACTAATTTGTGGCAGGGTGCATTGTCCTGTTGGAATTTGACATGGTACATGTTGGAATGCCCGTAAGCACATTTTTCAACACATTTAAATATGTACTTGGAGGAGTCCATCCAACCGTCACACACATGCATTTCACCCACACAGCTGGCAGCCATGCATCCTAAGATATCATTATACTGCCTTCAGAGTGCTTAACAGTAGGCACTACGCATTCTGTGTTATACTCTTCTCCAACCCTTTGTCTCACAAGTCACACCAGAGTTGCCAAATATTTGAAAATTGGGGAAAAAAGTATTATCTAAAAAAGATAAGTTTGTCTAGAGAACATCAAAACAAATTACATTCTTTGATGCCTAATTTAAAAGTGATCCATAAATGTAACGTATTTCAAACTAAGATTCGTCTGACCACAAAATATTGAACACATCTTCTTCCGTAAAATACTCATGTTTTTTGCCCCTACTCCAACTACCTTCTAGTTTTTTTTCCGGGAGCAACGCCTTCTTTCTTGCTTTGCATCCTTAACATCCAGCTTCCCCAAGTCTTCTTCTGGAAGAAACTGTTTTCCCCGATCATTAGACTACTCGGCAGCAAGGTCAGATGAGGTTTTCTTCCGAGTTTTGAGGAATGATCGTATTAAAAATCGGTCCTTCCGACGCGTGATCTTTTTCCTCCCGGCTTTTTCCCGATTCGCGTGCGAACCAGTCTTCCTGTACAGCTTAATTGCGTTTTGCGCTGAACAATATGAACTCTTCACTTCTTTTGCAATTTGTGTTTGATTTTTCCCCTCTTCAAATAAAAGCTGTATTTTCACACATTTTCCCGGACTCTGTACACTTGCTTTCGGCATTTTAAAATAAAAATGAACACATACATACATATTTCACAAATAGAAAAAAAAATTAATCATGCGTCTGTCGATTTCGGCAATGACCACACACCGATCCTACACCGCAAAAAAACCCGTAAAATCGTTGTTGCATAATAAAAGTGCAATAATGACATTTCTTAAAATATAAATGACTTTTACAACCTCGTATTTAATTCATTACGGCAAAGGACTTCGCAGCAAAGAAAAAAAAAGGTGCAATATGCACATTTGGCCAAGGCTGTACATATTCTCATTTCTTAAAATTAATTAACTTTTCACAAGTGGTATACTTACTCGGGAATCAGTCATTTTAAGTAATCTTGTTAGTACGAGCAACAGCAACGAAGTCCAAGCTTCCCTATGCGACTCAGTTTGAAGTTTCAAGAAGTAGGTTAAGGCTTCGATGCATACCAGAATCAATTTACTTTCTATATCTGACCAGTCCTCCCTGCGATTTTCGTCCCCATATATTTTAAATAAAATACGCAATACACACGCCAGCGATGTTGTTTCCTGCTTCAATATGTTTGGTCTCACTTGTTCCTTGAAGCCAGGTCGACCCAAAATAACTCTTTGCTCCGGATTCAAGTTAAATTGTTTTGCAAATCTATGAGACTGCATCAAACAATCGGTTAGTTGAAGCAAATTTTTCGTATTAAGATAGCTGTACATTCCTTGCTCCTCTCGTTGACATTCTATTAAGGTGTTTGCGTGATTTCCGGATAAGTCAGCTGCTGCTAGAGCAAGAGTTTCAGCATCTTCTTTTCGAGATGTAGCTGGAAAAAAGACAATATTATCGATTGTCTGAATTAATTCTAGCTGTACTACACATTTAATTAACAAATTGTCAATCATGTAACTATTAAACCCTGATTCTGCAATCAAATTCTCTGATTGATTGCTACCGTGAGAAATTTCTGAACCACTGTTTATAAATGGTTGGTGATCAGGTTCATATTTCTTAATAACACTCCCGCCATTTTTATTCGTGTTGTGATGGTTGATATTTTGAGGGTGATAAAGCAACTCGTTTTGCAACGTAGTTTTAAAAATTTCTAACATACATTTGCAAGTATCGTCCCAAATTTCCGGTGTAAACTTAAAACCGTTCGAGATTACAAGGTTTTCTAAACAGTTTGTACCCGATCTGGCTAATTGCTCATTATTTTGCTGTACACACCAGTGCAGTTGAGCGAACAAATCTTTTAATAGCAGCTTTCCGAGAACATCAAAATACTGCGTAAATACGTCAATTATTGCATACAATGCATGATTGCAGGTTGTGGTCATCCATTCAGCCTTTTCTGCTAAGTGTTCTGGCAACTTCATGTTATCAAATATTCTAAATATTATATTGAATAAATCTTTCCACCAGTTGGATTTAAACGCATCACCGTATGTTTTTATTATTTCGAATAGTACCGTCAAACCACGTGTTCTCACGTCAAGCTTGCATCTATTTATAACACAGGACAATGAAAATAGCATTGGAAACCATCCCCGAACCCAAACACGATCTTCTTCAGACACAGCAATGTCGTTTTCCATTCCCGCATGTTCCGTAAACAATTGATGTGCATTGTGAACGCAAAGTGCACATGTCCGAACTAATCGAATGGCTTCCATGCTTGTGTCGGGAAACTTTGCATTACATGCGAATTCCGAAAGACATTTTACAGCATCTTGGAACGAGTCCACCATTATCGTAAATTGCTTTTTGTACAAGTCGTTTATTATATCCGCAGTCGTTTGAAAAGCAAGCTGAACAATTGCCTCGTCGTTGTCCCCAGCAGCTAAGTGAAAAACCGAAAATATATTTTTCCATCCCGATCGAATGTTATGAGCTTGCGAGTTCACCATGTGTGCTATGCATCTAACTATCATATCTTTTATAGCAGAAGAATTATTTTTCTTCATGATGTGTTCGAACGGCCGCAAGAAATCTTTTTGAAAACGAAAGTTGGAGAATTCTCCTTTTTCCATGAACTTCATTGATAATTGCCGCAGGGAGTCCAGAGCGAAAAATGAGATTTCCTCGTTGGCATTGCATCCAACGGTGTTAAAATGTTCTCCGAGCACTTGCCATATGCGTGACCATTGCAGACGAATACGTTCCATGTTGTAGTATGAAATTTCAACAATTTTTTGCAACGAAAACATTCTGGGTTGAGGATTATGCAATTCATCAAGCGATACCTGTAAAAAGAAACAGTAAAATATCACTATTGTTATATATACAGTTCTTGCAGCCAAGGTCATATAAAATATAATTGTAGACAGCTTTTAACTATTCCCTAAGGTAAGACTTTAAATCAGCAAGGACAGCAAATCAGTGGGGGATCTTCTGATTTCCGGCGAATACTTTATTTTTGAATTTACCTGCTGTATCACCAGGCTAGGTGGCTGGAGAGTCTCAGAAGAACCGTCGATGTCGGACCACAGAATAATAAGTTTCGATATAGTAGGCAATGTTGGAGAAGGTACCTCCAGGAGAAACCCGCGCAAAACCGACTGGGAGTTATACAAGAATACACTAGAGTGGAATTTAACCAACGGCAGTGTGAAAAGGGGGGCGGGACACCCTCTTGAACTAGAACAGAACTTAGAGAAGCTCAACAGGGCGATGGTGCAGGCATACGAAACAAGTTGCCCTCCATCCACCCCCAGAGCACAAAAGGACGCGCCATGGTGGAATATGACACTAGGCGCCCTGAGATCCAAAGCTCGCAAGCTCTTTAATAGAGCCAAAAGCGACGGAGACTGGCAGAGATACAAAGTAACTCTAACCGAGTACAATAAGGAGATACGGAAAGCGAAAAGGAACAACTTCAGAGCTTTCTGCGAGACCATTGCACCTACACCTGCGGCGGCCAGGCTACACAAGGCGCTGTCCAGGGACAAATCGGATGCAAACTGGTCACTGAAAAGGCAGGATGGAAGCCACACCGCGAATGAGGAGCAAAGAGCACTGCTCTTACTGGAAACTCACTTCCCGGGAAGCTCAATACTGAACCCCTCACGCCCAACTGATATCACCAGTAGACCAAACAGGGAAGACTGGAAGGTAGCAGCAAATGTCTGCACAGAACAAAGACTGAATTGGGCATTAAATACCTTTCAGCCATACAAGGCACCAGGAGCAGATGACATATTCCCCGCTCGAGAGGGCAAGGTACAATTATGCCATACCTCCTCGGAGTAATAAGGAGCAGTCTAGCCGTCGGGTACATACCGAGTACATGGAGAAGAGCTGAGGTAATTTTCATTCCAAAGGTGGGAAAGAAAGACACCACCTCACCGAAATCCTCTAGACCAATAAGCCTGACCTCATTCTCATTGAAAACAATGGAAAAGGTCATAGACAACTACCTGAGGACAACTGTGCTGGAGAGAATACCTCTTCACTGCAGGCAACATGCGTATCAAGCTGGGAAATCCACGGAAACCGCACTATACCAGCTAACTAGTCTAATCAAGGATGCATTGGACCACAAAGAAACAGTCATCTGTGCTTTCCTAGACATTGAAGGAGCCTTCGACAATACCTCGCATGAGGCAATCAGAAAGGCCCTTGAAAGGAAAGGAGTAAACCGCACAATTTCCAACTGGGTGCGTGAGATGCTGAGAACCAGGACAGCCGAAACTGTGGTGGGGCTTAAGACCATCACAGTAAACACAACCAGAGGGTGTCCACAGGGAGGAGTTTTATCCCCATTAATGTGGAGTCTGGTGGTTGACGAGCTCCTGCAAAAGCTAGAGGGAATCGGCATAGACTGCCAAGGCTATGCGGACGATATAGTGATCATAGCTTGGGGAAAATTTGAAGACACCCTCAGCAGTATAATCCAAAGAGGATTACGAGTAACTCAAGAATGGTGTGTATCAGTGGGACTCAAAATTAATCCCACAAAAACCACGATAGTACCATTCAGACACATGCAACCGATCTTACTAGGTGGAACCACAATTGACATTCAACAACAGGTCAAATATCTAGGCATAACACTGGATAGTAAACTTCTATGGAAGGCCCACATGGGGTCGATAGTGTGCAAAGCCACCCAAGCACTCATGATATGCAGGCGTATCTCAGGAAAATCCTGGGGATGTAAACCAGCTATGCTGAGGTGGATGTACATCATGATGGTCAGACCCATCATAACATATGGGGCAGTAACCTGGGCAGGACGAACCAAGCTAAGCACAGCAAAGAGAGCCCTGGAAAAACTGCAGAGATTGGCATGCATCTGCATCACAGGAGCAATGAGAAGCTGTCCCACCGCTGCAATAGAGGTGATTCTGGGGCTCACCCCCCTTCACATTGTGCTGGAAAGGGTCGCAAAGGAAACAATCCTAAGAATTGTTAAAGAAGGAGTGGGGAGGGGCAAAAGCATCGCAAGCAAAGAGCGAGACTCCCTCTCCAAAACAGTCCCACTATTAGACTGGCCTAGAGACGACACAATCAAGAAATACTGCTTTGAAAAGAATTTCAACATAGAACTGAGCAGTAAAAGAGAATGGAACGACAGGGTGTACCAATTTGAGCACAACGCCATCAAATGGTACACCGACGGCTCCAAAACAAACACGCCATCAAATGGTACACCGACGGCTCCAAAACAAACACGGGCACCGGGGAGGGAGTATACGGGCCCCGAACCAAGTTCTCGGAGCCAATGGGAACATCGCCCAGCATTTTTCAAGCAGAGGTATACGCGATCGAAAGATGTGTACAAATAAGACTCAATAGAAGATACCACGAGCAAAATATCGCGATTTTATCAGACAGCCAGGCTGCTATCAAGGCGCTGGGTTCCTACGAATTCAGGTCCAAACTGGTCTATGAAGACTTGGCCGGAACAATAAAGTCACCCTCTACTGGGTGCCAGGTCATGTAGAAATAGAGGGAAATGAGGCAGCCGATGAACTGGCAAGGAAAGGGTCAGAAACACCACTTGTTGGACCCGAACCATTCTGCGGGCTGGGACCGCATCGAATCCAAGAGGAACTGAGAAGAGAGGAAGAGTGCAAAAGAAGGATGCTATGGGAAACACTCCCGGGACTAAGGCAGGCGAAGGAACTCCTCGGGAACTACGACCGAAGGAGGAGCAAGGCCTGCCTAGGTACTAGCAAAAACCAGCTTCGCATCCTAACGGGCTTCCTAACGGGCCATTGCAGACTCAGGGAGCATCTCAGGAAAATAGGAATAGAAGCAAACGGAAACTGCAGATTTTGCAGCGATGCCGAGAAGACTCCGTCACACCTCCTTATGGACTGTGGAGCATTGATCCACAAAAGAAGAGTTCACCTGGGAGCGTAAACTTTCCTTGAAATGGACCTCCCTTCGTTGGACCCAATCCAGATACTCCGATTTCTCAAAGCGATTGGATTGGAGGAGGTTCTCTGGGTCGAAATATATCGGCCAATATGAGCATGGGGGAGCACAATAGATCTAAATAGGTCGCAGTGCACACACACAAACACACCCCAATTTCTAAAATCTAACATCTAACATCACCAGGCTTTGTCAAATGTGGACTACGCATTAACTTTCATTATACTCGTATATCTCAGATTTCCGGTTATAACGAATACAATAAAACAAAAACTTGTAGTGTTTACCACCGGAACCAAAATACCTGGAGTTAATACCTAGGGTTCATAATGGATCCGAAGATAAATTGGGAAAAGAAGGGGCGCACGCGATAGAAGATTCCCAATAATCAAAACAGCAACCAATGAAAATCTGCACAAGGCTAAGGTCAGTGGACAAACCTCTCGACGTGCAAAGTGGGGTGGTCACTCGTAAAGAAATCAAGCAAAATTAACCCCAACGCCATTTTGTTCCCGCCATAGAAGCCTTAGCGATTACATACGAAATCCACCCACCTCTTGTGGTTCTTTCCCGGTTTTAATTAACCGGGGATAATATCTTGGTCTTTGACGTTATCGGTAAGGATTTGAATTAAAAAATTCACTATCAACTAAGTCTGAAACGGAGTATTCAACGACCTCGACCTAACCACAAAAATCGAATCTATCGTCTTAGTTAGTAGGAACTTGTACATATAGGTTAGAATAGCTCCGGCCCTAAAAATCTTCGATAACAAGACAGTTCAGCATGACTTTACCTTCGGCGAAACGCGCACGCAGTAGATAGAGATCTGAACCAATTTTATGTGCGGAACAGATAAGCTTCAGGTCCACCCGATACTATAGCGCCATGCAAAGTATGCACTAACCGCTTCTTCACAGAGTTATGTAAACGTGTGCCATTAAAGCCGGATGAAAGCGTAAATACCTGGATACATCGTGGCCGCCATACCTAAATGGTAAGTGCGTTGGAAGATTTTTCGCGGCACGACCTCTTTTCGGGCAATAAATTCCAGGAGTATAATTTCGGAGTCGGCAATAAACTGTTTGTCCCTTTCATTCGCGCGAAAAATGTAACATCCACAAAAAGAATGCTTACGAGAAGCTATAGGTCTGAACCACACCGGAATCTCGTGCCAGCTATGAATACTTGAATGTGAAATTTTAATAGTTTAACGTTTATCCATGCAATAAGGTCATGAATTTAACTCCAAGGAAACGATGTATTAAATAAACTATGCTAAGCTTTATATAAATTGCTTAAGACTTGACAAAACACTTAAACATATACATATATACAGATGTCACTTTACACACATATGTCCTCTGCCGGCCATACGTTTGAAGAAGGTGCTGGCGACGTCAACTATCTTGACTGTAAAATAGCTTCAAGAATTATCCATAAATATCCATACTAATATTATAAATGCGAAAGTTTCTGCTACGTTTTCACGGCTAAACCGCTGAACCGATTTCGATGAAATTTGGTACGGAGATAGCTTAAGCCTAGGGAATGAACATAGGCTAAACGTTTTCAAAAACCTCTTACTGCCACGTCCATTTTTCGAAAAACGCACTTTTTTGAGTGATTTTACAAGGAACTCGAAAAAACTTACTTATGCAAACGTGTAGATATTCATTTACTCTACAAATAATCCTTACATTATGAATAGCCACGCCTACTTTCTAGGGGCACTTTCCTTAAAATAACTGTTTTTTTGTCGAGTTCCTTAGAACACCAGCTCTTACGAACTTACAAACTGACTCATAAACGCCCAGCCCAAACCTTTGTACCTAGAATTCTGAAATTTTGCACAAAGGTTCCCTTTATCATGTATACAAGGAATAAGGCAGGACATTTCGAAATTCGGCTTCTACAGGTTGTTACAGATTTTATGAAAAAAAAAATTTAAATTGGATTTTGGAATTGAAATTTCGTGGCTATATTCCAGAACAGAAATAATTAAACAGGTGTTTTACCGTTTTTCAAAATTATAACAGGGCATTAAAGTTTGGCCATTTATAGTAATGCGCAACCGTAGTCAGCGGCACATATTATCGTTTCGTGGTCCTGTGTTGTTTTTGTTTTGCTCAGTTGTACAAGGGTAGTTATTTTGATTTTTCCTAGCTGCTGTTTTTCCTCACTCATCACCATATCTACATACATATGTGTGCACATGATGGAAATATGTATTTTTGTTGTTGTCGGATTTGCTTGAAACTTAGCACAAATATTCTACAATACATAATCCACCTATTTTGCAAGTTTGTAGAAAATCATATGCACATGTATGTATCTATATTCTTGATAAATCTGTTGTGGGCCATAACTAGGGGAAAAAGGAATACAGCCGTTGCTTCCTCAGATACTGCAGTTACCTTGATTGTGGAACACATGTCATTCTGAGTCTACACTTTGTAACATCTCAAAGCAGAATGACTTGGATCAGGTGCTTCGGGAAGCCAAAATTATAGTGTATGATGAGTATACCATTGCTCATAGAAAGGTATTGAGGATCGTAATAGGACGCTCCGACAGGGCTTTTAGCTGGTGACTTCAGGCAGACCAAGAAATCTGCTGTGAAGGCCTGTCTCAAGTCATCCACCTGATAGCCTTATATCAAAATCCTGTCAATGAGATTTAACATACATTCATGTCCATCTTCAACGTGACTTGAAGGCAGAGGAGTTTTCTAACTTATTTCTTGATATTGGTGATGGAAAAAGGAAAGAATAAATATACCAAGTAGCCCCTGGTATGGCGAGGTAATGGGAGATATGATTATTTTCACTGGCAGAATACAATGTTAGTTTGGAGTTCATTACTGAGGTATTTCAGAGCTATTTTTACTCAAATAAACGACTCAGCCAACAGCATCAACAATTTTTTGCTGGAGAAGTTGCCAACTGAGAATATAAAGTATGAATCTCTGGACTCGGAAATGAAACTCGAGGATGCTTTATAATAATCTTTAGAGTTATTGCACACTTTCGATCCACCAGAAAACCCACGCCTCATCCTCAACTTCAAAGTTGTTGCCCAATCTAAACCCTCTAAAACTGTGCAGGTGAGAACCACGTTATCGAAACCAGGATTTTCAGAGCCAATCAGAGAAAAACCGTCTTCACCCCCCTCATTTCTCTGATCCCATCAGACTACCACTTTGAGTTCAAACGTCTGCTATTTTCTGTTGAGGTTTAATAAACATAAATAAGGTACATAGGCAGAGTTTGAAAGTGTAGATCTGAGGAGTGACGGTTTCTCCCATAGCGATCTCAGAGCCAATTCAATTGACAGCCTGGTCATCCTAAAGCCAGAAAGAAAAACCAGGAATGATGTTCAAAGGGACGCCTTAAAGAATTAATATGAGAAATTGAGAGTCTATACTTACTCATCAATGTCTTGAAACCTGGGGAAGGATATAGGGAATAATGAGACGTCATCCACGCGAGCGTAGTCGCGGGTATCAGCTAGTGCTACTTTAATTGTGAAAACATGGTGCTCTGATTAATAAATGGCTTTGGAACGTGGTATAGCAGCAAACATTTTTGTATCTCAATACCAGGTATGAATCGTTGTATACTACCTTCAAACGTGGTATGGTGGTGACAGACATGTGGTATACAAAGCAGTATTGCTATACAATGGTATCAATACCAGCAGTCTGTCTCCCACATAACCTAACCCAAAAAAATAGCATGGAAAAAGTACGATAATGTAAAATTTATATAGTGATTTCAGACTTATGGCCGGCAGTGTATACGAAAAAAAATCTTTATAAACTTTAATTTAAAAGTTACTTACTTGACACAAGGCTTTCACAAAGTCCACTATTGCAACTCCATCTAAACGAATCGAACCCGTAAAAATCCTATCGACAGCAACGACGACACTCTGACTACTTGTTTCACCAATATGTTCTTTGACGCTTGGATTAAGGGTGTCTTTCAATGTCGTTGGGCCATTTAGATATTGCGGCCTGACACCAGTTCCAATAAGCTGAGCCAATTCCAATTGACTTATGCATTTAACAATATCAAGCCAGCTAGATCCCAAGTAATTTCCATCTGTGTGCGCAACCGTTATTAATGTTTTTATTGTGTCGATGTTTTTTGCTTTCATTTCATTTATTGGTGAATTTGCCGTAAGTAGCGTAAAACGAGCAAGAGCTTGAACGTAAGCATCTCTTTCTAGATCCATGTGAAAAATACATGCAATACGAATTGCACATCGAATCCCATCTAAACATAAGCTGGCGATTTCAACGTCATCGCAGTCCTGCAGTCCAACAGAGAAAGCCGCTAAAAACGGTGTCCAAGCCATTTTAAACATTGGACGAACATGCTCCAAGTGTTTTGCAGACGTAAACGACGCTTTTACATGCGAAACCGATTCCATGAGATTTTTGGCTGTTTGTGAAATGGTTTCCATTTCCATATTCCACAACAACTTTCTTCTCCTTTCGTTGGTAATAATATGCTTGCCCGGCTTATTTATTGCCGTATTCTTCATCTTGATCTCGTTATCAGCGATTTCATTATATATCGTAGACAAATATTCTTCGGGTAGGTCCTTACTATCACTAATGCCTCTATTCATTTTGATGTATTGGTCCTTAGTCATTTTATTTTTGACTTGTGGGGAATGTAGGTCAGTAGTTAACATTATAATAGAAAAGGCCAGTACGTAGACTGTATCTGCGCTCTGAAAGAGCTTATTATTCGGATTGCATTCACAATAACGACTTGCGAATTTCTCCATTAACCGATCGATTTTTTGCGCTTCTCCCGGTAATCGAAAACCTTCTAGGAGATACCTTAACGACGACACAACTTCCATGTTCTGAAAATCCATTGCATCAATATAGGCACACATTACTTCCTTTGAATTTTCGTCATTCTCTCCTAAATAATGACCGATAAAAGTTTTATCTAAACGCTCTTCCTCATGCAACCACTTGGCGACATCTGCCGTAGATTTTCCCAATAACTGCTTTTCTTGAAGGAAAGCGATGCCCATTTTTGGTTTTCTATTAAATAGATCTATTCCAGCTTCCATTACCTCTTTTCTCATCTTCTGTTCTTCGAGAGCTTCGGGTAAATCGGACATTTCACGGTTTTTATTACTTTCGTACGAATTAATACTGTAGTTAGACCCACCGTGTATAGATCTAGTTTTCAAGTATTCTACATTCTCTTCAGAAGGAAAACTATTTGATTGCACTTTAGTTGAAGCATCCGATAATGTAGATTGTGTATTTGGATTCACGTATAAATCCTTACTCCATTCTACCATGCATTTAAGAATTGATACTAAGCACTCTAATCCTCGTATTCTCATTGATTTCTCTTGCAAAGGATTCGCGCCGAGTTCCACGGCTTGTCGGCCCTGAGCAATTTTTGAGAGATCGTTAACTAACCTTTCGAATAGGTTAGCGGAGGAAAAATCACAGTCGTAGTTTACATAGATATCGACAACTGACTGAGCGTCTGCACAAATTCTCGTCAGTGCATGAATCACCATCCATTTTTGCTCAAAAGAACTTGAGGAGGCCTCCAGTATATTGAGAAAGATTTCCTTAAAAAACACCTCGATTTGTTTCTTTAGGTGTACTTTGAAATTGGACAGAAGTGCCACAAATATTGAAAGCGATAGTTCAAACACATCTGGAACCAAACTAACGCCGTTCTTAGATAAGGCTACACAAAGGTATTGCTTAATTGCCATAACAAACATTTCGTTGGAGCGAAAAAGAGGACCTGCATTTTGCAATATGGATAAGAGTAAATGCAAAGAAAGAACCTTGGATCGTAACTCATGCGACTTCGGATCTGGCTGACCATCTTGCAGTGGCTTCATCGATAATTTGCATAATGCCCGAAATACTAAAAATGCATCTTTTTGCAGTATATGCGTAAATTTAGCGGTAATAATCGCGTCATTTTCGCTTTGGGTTTCTGTCCCTTCATCTGTGGGAGTTATTTCACTATTTTCACTATTTTCCACAGGTTTTTCCTCCACTGGTGCTGTGCTGTTCGTTGTAAGTTCGACGGCGGCTGAAAGAAAAGACCAGCTATGAAAACTGCAAAACACAATTTTAAATTAATTTTTAGATTTAATTTTCAATTTACATACATATGTACTTTCAATAAAAATGCGAGTTTTAACAAGTTCTAGAGGGTTACTTCTAGCTGACACATTGGCTCTTCCAGACCTTTATTTTAGTTCCAAAAACTATTAATTTTTTTCTGTATATGTACATATGTACCAGAGTTGCAAAAGAATGCAATCATTTGAGAACTTGAGTCATTGGATTTATTTACAAAATCTTTTAGCATCTTTTAGTAAAATGTAAAATCACCATTCACTACTACACTTCTTGCTTGCACGCAACTCGGGCGTGACAGATCACACAAACAAAACATTGCTATCCTCATAGATAACCAGGCCGCTATCAAGGCCATTGACTCGGCTACCATATCCTCTTAACTGGTGCTAGAGTGCCGGAACGAGCTTGCCTGCTTAGGCGAACGGTTCAGGGTCATACTGCTCTGGGTTCCGGGGCACAGCGACATAACAGATAACGGGCGTGCGGATGAGCTGGCCAGGCAGGGGTCACCTCTACCCGGCCCACCCGCGGTAAGGGTCCACATCCCGTTAGGAGTGGTTAAGGAACAAATACACTCACACTTCCTGCAGAAGGACAATCTTAAATGGAGGAGATTAACCCACTACGCCATATCAAGGAAGATATGGCCGACCTACGACACGACCAAAACAAGGGATCTCCTAAGCAGAACCCGTCCAGATATTACCAGAATAACGGCAGTTATCACGGGGCATTGGCCAATTGGAGACCATGCGGCCCAACTGGGTATTCCATAAAACCCCTACTGCCGCAGTTGCGGAAATGAAAATGAGAGGGAAACTCTCGTCCACTTCCTCTGCATTCGATTCTTAAATTCCTCAGGTTGGATTTAGGCACCCCCGGCTGGCTCACACATTTTCAACAACACACATCATCAACCAGGTCACACGAGTCGTGGTAACAAAAAGGCACACTCACCCGTATTCGAAGCGAAAATCTTTGCTATAGAACTAGGGATCAGAGAGAATGTAAACAAATCTACATACATCAAACAAGAACATCTATATTCTCCGATCGAAAGCCGAACTTCTAGCCATCAAAGCCTATCAAATAACATCAAAACGAGTATTGGACTGTGTACAACTGATTACAAAACTAGCCAGCACAGAGTTCATTTCATTTGGGTGCCAGGGCACAGCGGTCATGTAAGCAATGATATAGCAGACTTACTAGCCAGAAAAGGATCAAACTTCATGATGCCAAGACCATTCTGTGGTTTACCAATCAACACTGCAAAGTGCTCCATTAAAATCTGGCTGAAAAACAGCGCTAACCATAACTGGACGAATACTGAAGGTAACAGTCGAGCCAAAATGTTCATGCCAAACATCTCCATACCAGAACTTAACAGCTCTTAGGACTAACCAGGAGTCAAGTTCGAATGGTTACCGGCTTCCTAACGGGACACTGTCGAGTCAAAATGACTATGGGAATAGTAAAAGACAACGCATGCAGAATGTGCAACGAAGACGAAGAATCAGCAGAACACATTTTGTGTCACTGTAACTGTTTAATCAGAACACGTCATCATCATTTAGACAAATTCTATCTCGTAACGGAGGCTATATCTGCTAGCTCACTCAAAGACATCTCTGGATTCATCTCGAATTCGGGCATCATGAGCGAGTTCCCATCGGTGGCCGCACTGATAAGGTGACACGGTCCCACCTCTACCTACAATCTACAATATGAAGAAGTAACTTTTGTGACTTCAGTAAATGGAATCCGAAATGATTGTACTCTTTTACAAGTCTGATATGTACATATGTACTAGCTGATACCCGCGACTATGTCCGCGTGGAAAGAAGTCCCATTATGTCCTATGCCCTTTTCGGATTTTAAGACATTGATGAGAAAATACTTTCATCTCCACCTCATATTAATTTTTCAAGACCTCCCTGTAAACAACATTCCTGGGTTTCCTTTCTGGCTGGATGGGGATACGCCACATACAACTGATTATGAGAGAAACACTTACTTATCAGATCCACACCATCCACTTTCCATGGTCATGGCGATGATCATGGCGTAGCGAACCTTAACAGAAAACTGCAAACGTTTAAAGGCAAAGTGGTATTTTGATGGGATCAGAGGAATGCGACGGATGAAGACGATTTCCCCCTGACTGAAACCTGTCAAAATCCTGGCTTCGATTACTTGTTTGTACAAAGCAGCTTACTCAGCAGTCCAACGCACTAACCACTGAGCCACGGCGACCACATTAATATTATTTACCCCAATTATACAAGTCGTACTGGTATTTCACTTTGAATCGTGTTGTATTTCGCTATATTAATTGTTGTATTCATCATTAGTACGTGTCAGTGTGTTCGTAGTGAAACGACTTGATAGTAACAAAACAGGTTTTTAAGAAATCCCAAAAATCTGAACTGTTTGAAAACTTTAATTACTTCACGTCCGCTTTGTCTGGATAACGTGTCACGAAGATGCTCCGGGGTTCGAGAAAGCTAACGAACTGGTAAGACAACGAGCGCACGCGAAATCCCTGTGAGAAGATGCAACCTTGACTGGGTGTTATCGCATGAGACTGCCAGAAACTTCGCCGAACACCTATTCCGAATTCTCTCAACAAGTCATACACCGCCAGCACTGAATGCTGAAGAGCAGTGGCAAAGCCAACTGGCCATCAGAAAAGCCGCAGCATGTGCTGGATTTCACACGACCGGCATCCCGAAACACCTGGTTTGATGAAGAATTCCGGCAACTGCATGCAGCCAAACAAGAGGCATACAAAGTGGCGCTGCAGAAAAGGACGAGAGCTGCTCTCGAGCTCTACGACCAAAACAGGAGGGAAGAACAACGACTTCTCAAAAAAAAAATAAAGAGCATGAGAACCGCGCGATCGAAGCTATTGAGAGATTATACTCCAAATAATCTACGAACGGAAATTTTACCAAAAGTGAATAGAACGTGTCAGGGAAGCAGAACCTGTAGATATGAGGAAGGAAACCTACCAACATCCCGCTGTCAGCCGGAAGACACCGATCAACCTAGACGATGATAGCCAAAATTTCCGTTCACCTGATCAAAACGAAGTGCGAATAGCAATATCCAAACTAAAATCCAACAAGGCTGCTGGACTACTCGAGTTATTTAAAGCAGCTGGAGGTGACCTGATAGAAATCGTAAACAAACTCATTTTAAAGATTACAATACTGTCTGAGCCCTTGAAACATTTCGTCAACAACCTGATTGGGCCCTATCAATGCGGTTTCAGGACAGGAAAGTCCACAATTGACCAAATTTCCACACTTCGGAAGATCCTGGAGAAAACCGAAAAAGTCCAAATCGATAGTCACCACCTCATTTAAGGCCGCCTATGACAGGATTTATAGAGATGAGCTATACAAAGCCAAGACTAGTTTTGGCATCCCTGCCAAGTTCGCAGATTTTATAATTCTTTGTACCTTAAACACAGCCTGCATATCAAATTGGAGCTTTCTAGGAGTACGCAAACTGCTCTAAAGGTTCAAAAATTCGCCGAATCGCTTTGAAAAAAGGTATGGCGGCGCCTTATTTGGGCTTCGACTTGGGCGGGCACTTCCGCGTCCCCGATGTGAGATCATAGCTGATTCTATCTCGTCAGCAATGCTGGAACAATGTCCGTGGCATCGCAAAAGACCTCCCTTAAGTCTAAGTATAGCCTAACCTAAAAATCGTTTAACTCCATAAAGTACAGATTCTTCACTATCTTATCTTATCTCTGCCAATGTTGCCTAAATTGATTTACACAGTCGAAAAGGAAAAATCGAGGCTCCGGATATTTTGTTAGGGCTTATTGGCAAAACAGTATGTCCAATGGACATACTTAGCAAAGTAATGTTCTGGAAAGTATATAAACCTGGACGCGATTAAACAAGAAAGAAATAATGTCAACACCTACAAAATGGCAACGTCTGTATTGCCCCTGATAAAAGTGGCGTAGGAGAGTCGAAGAAGTCTGGATGGCTAGTCTGAGGTCGAACCAAACCGAAAGAAGTTTTGTAATCTACACATCCTGTTGGCAATTTTATCGTAATATCCTGTTACTTTGTTGGCCATCATTACTAGTGTTCTCAAAAAAAAAACTCACCTGTAATAATTTCGTCGAGTATATCAGAAGCAATAGCTTCCGCCTCATTGCAGTTTTCCGATGATGAATTTGGCGACTCTATGTATTCCTCGTATGTCTGATTTTCCATTCGAGTAAATATAACATTCAGCATTTGCGTCAGTGTCGCTCTTGCAGTTGTTTGATTAACAAGATTTTTGCTAGATAAATATATGTCATAGCAAGTCCTAACAGCTTGCAATACTGTGCCCTCATGAACTTCAACGTGCTGAGATGTCACTACGGTTAGCAAAGCTTTGATAATTTGCAATTGAACACCTTCATCTGTGGCTGGCCCATTGAAACAGCTGCATATGGTATTTACAATGCGATCAATAAGAAGTTTCCCCGGATTTGCAGAATCCTGAATATTTCCTGTTAAGTGGCCATATGCTATAAGCTTTTGCAAGCAATCTAGAGCTGTTATGACTATCCTGGCAGTTTTGCTCTGACATGCTAACTCAAATGGCAAAAAATATGTCTCTGCGTGAATTATACTTCCCGCATTTTTAGGCAACGGAAGAGCTGCTGAAGGCAATTCATTTCCTTCAGCAATTTGTCCGGCATTTATCAATTCAGCTTTAATTTGCTCTAGCGCCGAGTCACACGACTTTTTCAGCTGCGAATGATGAGAACGTTTTATATCCTTATCAGATAAAATTTTTTCCAACGCACGTATAATAAACATTTCTCTTGTTTTGGAAAAAGAATTTTGCATATTGAACTAAGTTTTTACATAATAGACAAAAGTTTATCAAGTAATGGTAACGAAATAAGAGTTTATTTTAACGAGAATAAGACGAAAAATATCATTTAAAATACGACACTAGCCATGAAAATTACTAAACTTTATCTGAAACGTCATCACATCACGCAAAGCATTCAGATCAATAAGTATACTCTGAGTGCGTTCCAAGCCCGAACTCGAAATAAGGGACGTTTTTGCAACGTCCACGTTAATCCGACGTTCTAATTTATGTGGTGGTACAATTTGTTATGACAACCTTCTGCTCGCGAGATGAGAGTTGAAGGTGCCTTCCCTTCTCAGAAAATTAAGTAAAATGTATACCTTTGTTTGCAATCGGTAAAAAATATAAAACGCACAACATGATTGATTGCGAAAAACATTGACTTATGGGCTGCTAGTGAACTGTCAATATCATGCAATGTCTGCGAGAAAACTAGTTCCAATATAAAGACCAGCTGTTATGTACCCGTGGGAAAAAGTGAAAGATAATAATTAACGTCAACATCTATACGTATAGGTATTAGAAAATTTGAGAAAAAATATTAAATTATTGGAGCGGCTATATTAGAACCAACGAGAAGTTGCCAACAAGCAATCTATGTAGTAATGTGTACCCCCTCCATTTTCGTTTTCTATATATCTCAAACGCAAACCTAAGTAATATCTAATTTCAGTACCACACTTCGTCGCCGATAGAAATATAATTACCATATCCAAAAACCAAATATATTTCGCCACGGTCCACGAAAAACGAATTCCACTCATTCGACCAAGAAACCAATATTTATACGCATAAAGCAGACGTCCAGAATATTTTCAATAGATGGCGCACAGAATTTCCTTTCTATTAAATTTCCTCTTTTAATTAACCATCAAGTGGGGACACAAACCCCGATGACATAAATTGCTGCTCTGAACTCATAGATGACGCCGAATTAATAATAAAATGGGTATCTACTACGACTAAACCTACCTTTAAAACCACTCTACCGACTGCAGCTAAACTTGATTTCTGGTCAGGGTGAGCAAGAAATCCTATCTGCGATTGGGTTTTTCTAATCAATCATTTAATCATTGCATGACAGATACACAATTGGTCCACTTCATTTCAATACAATCAAAAATGCCAATCATTCAATTTTTGTTTCGTTCTTTCTTAACTGGTTAATCGAAAGAACTGAAGCGGTCATACAAAAGTGTCTCCAATACATGACTGTATCAACTGCGATTGACACAGCTCTACTATCGCAGTCTGTACGGAAATTTAGAATAAATATATTTACATATATCGGGCGTGCGAAAATGCATCGTCATTCGTTTTCAGTGCTCCCTGGATAGAAAAGTGAACCAACTATGGGCTCTTGTGGCGTACTGATCGTGTCGTCTGCGCCGAACAACCGGGCACTGGCCGGTCACGAAATGGAAGTTCTCTAGTGGTGGAAAACAACAAAGCCTTTGAACAAACGTATAAAGGACAACGCTTTAAAGATCTGCACGTGGAATTTTCGTGCGCTGAACAGACGGCGTGCAGCTAACGAATTAGCAGAGGTCCTCGAAAGCTTTAAAGCGGATATAACTGCTCTTCAGGAAGTGTATTGGGATGGACCAGGTATCCGAAGAAGAAGTTCCTGCGACATCTAATATGGTGATTACAATGAGTAGAGACCATGGCCAGCAGTTCGTTCGAAGTACGAACCTTTTACGTTCTTTGACATCATCATCATCATCATCTTCCAATGGCCCGCTTATCCACTATGAGGGTCGCGGGTTTAGGGAGCTCAAGTGGACTCTCCACATTTGCCGATCTTCCGCCATTGACTCTAACTCATCAGGGGCTATCCCCATACGGATAGAGGTGAGATTTCGGACTTGGTCCAGCCATCTCATCCTAGGCCTGCCCAGGGGACGCCTACCCGATGGCACGGATTCCATGGCACGTCTTGGAAACCGAGTTGGGGACATGCGTTTGACGTGCCCAAACCATCGAAGTATGGATCTCTCCGTTCGAAGAAGTAGCTGCTCGACATTGAGTGCCTCGCGTACTCTGGTGTTCCTAACCCGATCTCGTCGAGTCACCCCAGCAATACAACGAAGAAATTTCATTTCGGCAGCTTGTATCCGCGATCTTATTCTTTCGGTCATTACCCAAACCTCATGATCATAGATGAGGGTCGGAACAAACACTGAATTGAAGACGGATAACTTAGCTCCGATGCCAAGTTCAGCCCTCCTGATAACAGAATGACCAATGTCTCAAAACTGCTCCAGCCTGACCAATCCTACAGGATAGCTCAGTATTGCTCCTACCATCACTCGTGAATAGGACCCCGAGATACTTAAACTTCTCCACCTGTTTCAATGGGACTCCACTAACATGCAGAGTGCATTGAACAGGTGTTCTGGAAATTACCATTACCTCTGATTTGTTCACGTTTACCTTCATCCCAGCTTCAATACAGACGGCGACGAACCTATCTAGTGCGCGCTAAAGTTCGGTCTTGGTGGACGTAAGGATGACCAAGTCATCAGCAAAAAGCAGATGACTTATCCTTAAGTCTCCCAATTCGAACCGTTCCTCACCAAGGCTGCGCTGTAACATCCAATCCATATACACTATGAAAAGGAGAGGTGACACAACGCACCCCTGGCGAAGTCCAACGCCCACAGTGAAAGGTGTCGACTTAACGCCGTTCACCCGAACACAGCTCTTACAGTTAGTGTACAGAGATTGAATGGCCCTCAGAAGAGAACCGTCAATCCCGTACTCCTGCAATACACTCCAGAGTTTACCTCGAGGGACCCGATCATATGCTTTCTCCAAATCCACAAAACAACTGTAGATAGGTTTGGCATACTCCCATGCCTTCTCAAGTACCATTCTGAGAGTGAACAGCTGGTCGGTTGTGCTTCTACCTGGACGAAAGCCGCACTGCTCATCGCCCAACCGGGACTCGACCACAGCTCTGGAACGCATTTCCAACACCTTTGCAAAGACCTTTCCGGGGAGACTTAAAAGAGATATACCCCTATAATTGGAGCAATTCCTCTTATCCCCTTTCTTAAAAAGAGGAACAATCACCCCAGTTTGCCAATCACTAGGTGTTTCACCGCATTCCCAGGCCACTCTAATGACACGAGAGAGCCATTCCACTCCCTCTTTACCCAAAGCCTTGAGCATTTCTGGCCGGATTTCATCCACACCAGCAGATTTGCCGACTTTAAGCGCTTTAATCGCCAAAGTCACCTCCTCTACGGTGGGACTATTCTCCGCCCTACTCAAAACTATGGGTCTGCCATCCTCAGTGCCCTGTTCGGGATTGAGCAACTCCGAAAAGTGCTCGCTCCATCTGCGCAAGATGTCCTTCTCATCGGAAAGAAGTACACCATCTTTGGATTTGACTCCTTCGATGATATTAAACTTCCTTCCTCTGAGACGGCGGATGGTCTGCCAGAACACCTTGTTTGCAGATCTGTGGTCACAGTCCAATTTCTCACCGAACTCCTTCCAAGACTGCTCCTTAGCTGCCTTAACAGCCAGCTTGCAAGTTCTTCGCGCCTCCATGTACCGGTTCCGAGAAGCTGAATCCCCCAAGTGTATCCACACCTTGAAGGCTTCCTTCTTCTCTCTGATGGCTTCTTGAACTCCGGGTGTTTTAAACCACGCAGTTCTTTTCTCACCACCAGCCGCCACACCGAGCCGCTTCACTCCGCAAACACCTCCTGCAGAGGCAATGACTGCTGTTGAAAACAACCGCCATTCTTCCTCTACATTTGTCGGAACAGTTGGAATTTGTTCAAACCTTTCGGATACCTGTCGTGCAAACTCCTCCCGTATCTCATCGTTCTGTAAACTCTCCCACCGTATGCGTGTCACCAGCCTTGGTTTACGCTTTGGTAGGACAGGTACTTTATCGTTGAGATACAATTTGCACAACACGAGGTGATGATCAGTTGACAGTTCAGCCCCTCTCACAACGCGAACGTCACAAACCATCCTTTTAACACACGATTGTACCACAAAGAAGTCTATCAGCGATTTCTGCTGAAGACTCTGACGGTACCATGTGTATTTATGGATGTTTTTGTGCGGAAAGAAGGTGTTCATAATAGACATGCCATTACGTTCTTTGTCCTTTGTAATTTTGCCGTGGTCGTCAATAGTTCAACCAGACCTCCTATCTGAGGTTCGCGTTGTCGTGGGGCGCCTAGTTTACTAAGCCCTCTACTTCCTAAACTGTAGTTGACTCCAGAAAAAGTTGTGCGAGAAACAAACCAAAAAATAAGCGAATCCTATACGACAAACTAAATCCGATGAGACTGCCGCAGCCATATGAGCAAAAGACGATGTAATGAATATACATATGTATGTAACACGTATTAAACATCGTTTCAATCGTAATAAATAGTACTCAACATATATTTATTGTATTATATGTACATTTTATGCTAACATCACACATTTTGTGCTGCTCAATTATTTCACAAATTTGTCTTATTCTACTTAAAATAACATAAAGCATTATTTCTTATTAAACTAAAGCAGTATTTTTTTTCCTACAAATATACTTCACGAATAACGTAATTTAACTTAAGCGTCCAATAAGTACATACATCTTAAAGCTTAATCGAATATACCATCACCTGAAATTAAAAAAAAAGAAACAAACATTATTTCTGATTGCAATTTGTTTGAGATGATAGCCGTTATGCCAAAGTAAACTCAAAAAAGTGTTAGAACCGGCAATAAAGTTGGACACTTTGCCCCAAATACTTATTCAAATTTATTATTATCGGTTACAACTTTCTCTTAAACCAAAGCACAACATGCATCTGCATAACGGGTGCCTTGAGAACAACTCCCACTGCTGCACTGGAGGTAAAGCTCGATCTGCTTCCTGTTGATATCTTTGGGAAGCTAATGGCAGCAGCAATAAGGCTCAGACCATCCTCCCAGCTGATCAGCACAGCAAAGAGTCACTCTAGGATCTTCAATGGCAACCATACTATTCCTAGTAAAACGGAATACGTTGTCCCCCATATTGACTTCAACGTCAGGTACAAAACTCGGATTCCTAGCAGAAGGTCTTGGGAGTCTGCTACAATTTTGAGCGATTCCGCCCTAAAAATATTCACAGACGGATGTTAGATAGCGGGTGGTATGGGGGAAGAAGTCTTCTCCAACGCATCTGGCTTAGCCATTACCATGCGACTACTAGACCACTGTAGTATGTTTCAAGCGGAAATTACGGCAGTCTGCGAAGCTGCGGCTTGGCTATTGTACTATACATAGATAGTCAGGCAGCTAGTAAAGCCTTGGATCAAGGTTGGTAAATAATGCCGCAGATCTCTTAAAGAGATTGCAGACAGGTGCAACGTTACCCTGCGCTGGGTCCCAGGACACAGGGACTTTCCAGGCAACTGCAGAGCGGACGAGCTGGCAAAAGGTGTAGAACGGCATCTCCTCGAAAACCTGGGGGGACCACCTGCGCTTAACGAAACGACCAAATTCCTCATTGACACGGATAAACCGGAAAAACTTAGGTTCACTAATAGGTGTTCTCACCGGACATTGCTTGATAGGCAGACATGCACTCAGACTGGGAGTCTCCTCAAATAAAAGAGAGAACAGGACACAATAAAAAATTTTCTGCTGCACTATTTATTTTATCACTTAAGGCATTTTATACAGTTGATCATATTTTATTATTGGAAAAAAAATAGAAAAAGCGGCCATTAAAGGTTTCATAGATAATTGGTTTGCATTTTATCTCAATAATAGGAAACAAATGGTAAAAGTTTGAAGATAAATTGAGTGAGAGCCTTAATATCAGTATAGGTGTTCCACAGGGTTCAGTACTTGGTCCCGTTTTATTTTTGATTTATTCTATACTTAATCTAAACATGCTCATATTCTAGTTTATCCCCTTTGAACTTAGCTGCTGACATTAATTACATACGAGCTAAAACAACTTAGACACTGGTTCAGTACACATAAGTGATAAAACCAAAATTATGTTCTTTAATTTATAAACAAATTTATTTCTATCCCCACAGTACAAATTGCAAGTATATATATGTAAAGCTGGAATAAGCTGTTCTTCAAGGTGTTGTGACATTGAAATCGTAACAGTTTTCAAGTATTTGGGACTACATTCCGATAACAAAATGAATTGGCATGCTCATATTTACATCATTGCTTAGAAAATACTTATTGAAAACATCTGGTATTATGTACCGTTTAAGGTTGTATTGTTCTCGAAAACTTATGAAAACCGTTTACTATGGGTTGGGGTATTCTAAATTGCATTATGTTTTGGTTTGTTAGGTGTGTACCCATAATAATAAAACCAATCCGTTGCTAGTTGTTCAAAACAGATAAAAAAAAAAATAAAGATAATAAGAATTATTTGGATAAAAGGTCCCCTACAGAACAGTTTTATGCTCTTCCGTAACTCAAAGATACTACCTTTAAAACATCTGTACTTTTTTAAAGTATGTACTAAGAATCTTTTTCTTAAGGGGACCCGGTGGTCTAGAATTTTCATTTTTTTTAATATTTCGAAAGTATAGTCTTTCGAGAATATAATGTTAAATTTTTGTAATAATATTGATAATAGTTTAGGTTCTACAGCCTCCCGAACAAATTCATTTATCTCGAAACCACTTTTTTCTGCACGGCGGGATGTAGAAAAAAAAACTATCCATCCGAATGATCTCAAATTTTAATATGTTATTCAGAAAACCAGTGGCTATGGCCGAAACCTCCAAAAAAGTATCTTAATAACTTCTTATTTTCTACGTAAAAAACTAGTGAAAAAAGCCTGTTTTCGATATTAAAATCTTTAAGAGCGTGCCATTATGTGAAAAGAAATTTCGTTTTTTTTTCTTTTGGTTCCGGCCATAGCTACATTCATATAGATTAAGGGGTTAGGTGGGTTTCAAAATTTCAAAAAAATTTATTTTTTTTATCTTATTAAATAGTGCAGTATGTCTAGAATATTCTCCCAACATTTCAAATCGATCAGAGTAAAATTCTAAGAGATAGTCATTTCGAAAGTTCCGCCCATCAGGTCACGTCAGCCTGGCGCGTCGCACTTAAATCGCGTTTTTCTCGAAACTCTATTTTCGAAATCGGTAATCAAGATTTCTCTAAAAGTTATGAACCGATCTTGTTGAAATTTTGTACATTTGTTCAGAATAACATTATCTAGAAGAGAGCGAAGGATTTTTATTTTCTTTTATCACAACTTATTTTATGAGGCAAAATGTAGTAAAAATTCGATCAAAAAATGGGTTTTTTTGTTCACAACTCCGCCAAAAATTCTAATTTTAAGTTTTTGTTTTTTCCTTCGTTCAAGTTCAAGCTTTACATATCTACTAACAGAAAAAATTTGATTTTTCAATTCCTGATGAACCAGTCCTGAGTTATCCTGACTACGCCGGGAGACCTTTTTTTTGAGAGGTCAAGGGAAATGAGGTCCCACTGGCTGAATTTTCCAAATTTTTAAATAAAAATTTCACAAAGTACTTGTTAAATATGTATCTTTGATATGATAAATTTTTTGAATGAAATATTTCATTTGATATATTTAAAAAAAACCAGTAAAAATACGCTTTATTTTTGCCCTCGAAACCCACCTAACCCCTTAATAATCTATTCTACTTTTATTTTTCGGTTGAGTGAAAGAGCCAAAATTTCACCCGCCACCCAGGTACTTTTTTTCAGAGGGTCAACTTCAGCGCCATTTTTTTTAATATTAAATTTTTTTTTTTTTTTTCAAGTATTATATAAATTTTTTTGGTTGCTTCTTAACTGTTATAATATGCCCACAAAGTTTAAATATCATTATTCATTATTTTCACCTTAAAAAAAATCCTAAAAACACCTCAAATTGACGGGCGCTAGACCACCTAAGGAGTGGATATTCTTTTTTGTTTGAATTTTTATATCTCAGTTGCGCTGAGACTATATAACATATTGCCACTTGATGACGGTGTACGACCAGAAATTCTATTTCATTCTGCCGGAAGGTTAAAGAATGACTTTTTAATTTTGATTAAAATGAAATAAATAATTTAATCAGAGTAATGCTTTAGTAATTGTACTTTTAGCTCTTATTTTCTATTAGGTGCGCAAGTAAGTTCTCGCTGTTTGTCAATAGATGGCTCCAGCAGTAAGTGCTGATCGATTTTGACTATTTTGACCAAAACGTCATGAACCTAGCTTAGACATGTGGTAAGCAAACCGTTTTAAAAATGTCCGATTTTGTGCCAAATAATCGTCATTTGCGGGAAGTGTTGATTTTTTTCTTTCATTCGAAGAAAACGGCGGCTGAAGCGCATTGAGAGCTCCAAAAAGTTTACGGAGATGCTGCCCTAAGTGAAACAACGTGGCGTGATTAGTTCCGTCCATTGACGACCGTGCGCGTAAAGGAAGGCCAAAATCCTTCGAATACGTTGAATTGGAGGCATTGCTCGATGAGGATCCGTGCCAAACGCAAGAACAGCTTACTTCAGTATTATAAGTTACCCGCCAAGCCATTTCCCAGCGTTTACATGCTTTGGGAATGATTCAAAAACAAGGAACTTGTGTTCCTTATGATTTGAAGCCATGGGACCATTGAGCATCGTTTTTTCCCCTTAGAACAACTGCTCCAGCGGCAAAAAAGGAAGGGTTTTTTCTTCATCGCATCGTGACGTGTGATGAAAAACGGATTCATTACAGCAACCCAAAGAAAAGAAAGTCATGGGGAGTGCCTGGTCATGCTCCTACGTCGTCGGCTCGGCCGAATATTCACGCTGCGAAGGTTACGCTGTGTATTTGGTGGGACCAATTCGGTATTATTTATTATGAACTGTTGAAATCCAATGAAACCATCACTGGGGAACGATATCGACTTCAATAGATGCGATTAAGCCGAACACTGCGCGGAAAACGGCCACAATACGAGCAGAGGCACGAAAAAGTGATTCTACAGCATGACAACGCTCGGCGTCACGTTGCCAAACCCGTTAAAACCCACCTGGAAACGCTCAAATGGGGGGTCCTACCCCATCCGCCATATTCCATTCGATGGTCTGGCTGATCAGCAGTTCCGCTCATATGAAGACATCCAAGAATGGCTTGATTCGTGGATAGCCTCAAAAGATGAACAATTTTACGGTAAAGGTTTTCGAGCTCTGCCAGAAAGATGGGAAAAAAGTTGTAGCTAGTGAAGGGCAATTCTTTGAATGATTCATTTATCACCATTTTTCACAATAAACTTGCAGTTTCATCAAAAAAAAAAGGGAGAATTTAATTGCGCACGTAATAATAACATGTACTTCTAATCTTGATTTGCACCCCACAACCTTGTTGAATTACTGCATTTTATAAATCTTTTGAACTCGATACATTCGACACTAGTCTTGTTTTTAT
The DNA here is from genome assembly GCA_917880715.2 of Matsumyia berberina. Classification (NCBI taxonomy): domain Eukaryota; kingdom Metazoa; phylum Arthropoda; class Insecta; order Diptera; family Syrphidae; genus Matsumyia; species Matsumyia berberina. The sequence goes on from OU862870.1 coordinate 97,820,703, forward strand.
TATAGAATGCATCCATATTTTCCCCAACATTAATGAAAAACACTTAATACATTTAATATATGTAATAGTTTCTCCTCTCTTTTATAGCTGGTCTAATTTTGTTGGGCGGTTGGGCGATGAGCAGTGCGGAGAAGGCCTGGGAGTATGCCAAACCTATCTACAGTGTTTTGTGGATTTGGAGAAAGCATATGATCGGGTCCCTCGAGGTAAACTCTGGAGTGTATTGCAGGAGTACGGGATTGACGGTTCTCTTCTGAGGGCCATTCAATCTCTGTACACTAACTGTAAGAGCTGTGTTCGGGTGAACGGCGTTAAGTCGACACCTTTCACTGTGGGCGTTGGACTTCGCCAAGGGTGCGTTCTGTCACCTCTCCTTTTCATAGTGTATATGGATTGGATGTTACAGCGCAGCCTTGGTGAGGAACGGTTCGAATTGGGAGACTTAAGGATAAGTCATCTGCTTTTTGCTGATGACTTGGTCATCCTTACGTCCACCCAGACCGAACTTCAGCGCGCACTAGATAGGTTCGTCGCCGTCTGTATTGAAGCTGGGATGAAGGTAAACGTGAACAAATCAGAGGTAATGGTAATTTCCAGAACACCTGTTCAATGCACTCTGCATGTTAGTGGAGTCCCATTGAAACAGGTGGAGAAGAAGGAAGTATCTCGGGGTCCTATTCACGAGTGATGGTAGGAGCAATACTGAGCTATCCTGTAGGATTGGTCAGGCTGGAGCAATTTAGAGACAGCTTGTTCAATCTGTTATCAGGAGGGCCGAACTTGGCATCGAAGCTAAGTTGTCGGTCTTTAATTCAGTGTTTGTTCCGACCCTCACCTATGGTCATGAGGTTTGGGTAATGACCGAAAGAATAAGATCGCGGATACAAGCTGCCGAAATGAGATTTCTTCGTTGTATTGCTGGGGTGACTCGCCGAGATCGGGTTAGGAACACCAGAGTACGCGAGGCACTCAATGTCGAGCAGCTACTTCTTCGAACGGAGAGGTCTATACTTCGATGGTTTGGACACGTTCAACGCATGTTTCCAATTCGGTTTCCAAGATGTGCCATGAAATACGTGCCATCGGGTAGGTGTCCCCTGGGTAGACATAGGATGAGATGACTGGACCAAGTCCGAAATCTTACCTATACCCGTATGGGGATAACCCGCGACCCTCATAGTGGATAAGCGGGCCATTGGAAGATGATGATGATGATGATGATAAATTAATAATTATCTATATACATATGTAGCTATCATTTTCCACTAGTATTAAGTTTATACATACATATGTCAATATTACCTTAGTACTGAATTGTACACATATGTATTTATTATTAAATAAAAATAAAAATTGAATTGAACTTTAAAAAAAAAACCAATCTATCGAGACCGTAGAAGATTAAATAAAAGCTAAGACAAGTGGCAACACCCTGAAGTCATGCACGAAGCAGGTCCGGGTTTCGATTGCCGGAGGATGGAGAAGGTTTAGTCGGTTAGAGTCCGACACACTGCGGGAACTTGGCCACCCCTGCAGACGCACGAAGCATTCTTTCTTAAATATTGTGTGGGATGTGAAAACTTCTATGCCATTTCACATCGAAGCCTAACAAATCAGACTTGTTACTACACTGTGCACTTTTTTGCCTTACGAATCAGACTTATCCACTTCAAAAATAACCCATTATTATCTTGTCGCGTGACAACGATAACAAGTATTCAAATGATAGCAAAAGTGAACTTTATTAAGTGATAATGACACAAAAAATAATATAGATTGTGTCAACTTGAGGAAATATTTCTAGCCGATTCAACCCTATTGCTCTTACCTATTGTAGAACAAATATTCGATATATTAAAACAAGCAATTACTCCAATAAATTCAAAGTATGGAAAAATAAAATTCTATTTTATTTCGAAAGTTCTTAAATAACCACCATATCTATTTAAACTTTACCAGTGGAAAACCAATTCAGAAAAAATGAGTTAATCAGCGAAGAACATGTATAGAGACGAGTTATACAAAACAAACGTCTGATTGTGCCGGCAGAAAAAACCTCATTGAACCCTTTTGATTTATATATGTCCACACGAAGATGGCATTGAAAAATTAAAACGAACACAGCTTGATGTCTATAATATTGGTGACGGTTTTTTTTCGTATTTTCCCTTCAGTTATTCACATTAAAATTAAAGATAACATTCATTCAATAAAAATAAAATTAATATATCAGTAGTAAGATATTAAATATCGTATCTCTGTGTTGTAAAATGTGCGGTAGCAAATCCTTTGTAACATTTATACGAAATAAAAAAGATCTGTATCTTAAGTATTGGGACGTAAGCTGCGAATTAGGATTGCAAGTACCTGCTATCACCTAATATCTATGTTTCAGACTAGACAGATATAACTTTGAAGAAGTTAGCGATCTTGTCTACCAGGCTCCGCTATAAAATAGGATCACGACACAAGACCTAATGATCCCCGACCTGCTCTGCGACACAGAGACATGGACCTTACCAAGAATGGATGAGAAGACGCTCCGACGTGGAAATTCTTCCAATCCACTGCGGAAAGACGGCGTAGTCAAAAACGACAGCGTTCAAGGTACCACGCGCAAATTTAAACGGATCTTAAATAACTTGATGATAATTAGCTAGCAATCGGGTTGGCTGGAAAAGCTTGTTGGGTAAAGACAGGCGAGGATATACCGTGATCTTTAGCGCTATCATAAATAAATAAACGAAGATCTCTATATACATTTGGTCGGGAATCGTATACAAACGAAGGGCATCAATCGCTTAATGCTGTATAAGAAAGTCCAAAATTGTGTTGTTGGTTCGCTCTAATTACACCTTACGATCCAATTAAGGATCAGGTGTGATATCAACATTCCACTTGTGTACCTATTGATATTGTAGAGCATTTTATGCAAGCCAACGGAGAAAGTACACGCCAATCTAAGGAAAGGCGAAAGAAATGGAAGTTCAAGTTGACAAAGGCGAAATAATAACAATTAAGTGTTAATAAATACATATGTACTTATTTAAGTACAACGCCAATGTAGTTAGAGGCACCTCAGTGAAAAGCCAAAGAAAACAAAAAAAAAAAAAACTGACTCGAAAACTTATACACTACAGAACAATGATCTTGCACATACTTATACACGTACAGGATTACAAGAAAGAAAATAAAGAAGATACTGGGCTTATTAGGCTGGCAGATATAATACCTTTTATTAAAAAGTAAGAAATTGAAGTAAAATCGTGAAAAAGTTTTAAAAAATAAAGAAACACATACCTCAGTCACTTAATGAGCTGTTTTTCAGTACGCAAGTACTATGGCGTGTCATCCGAGACTCTTGGCAATCAGCATCACAAGGGGGGACAGATTTGATCAAAGCGCAGGTTTTTATGAAATCTATTGTAGAATAGCCCATGGATGTCGATTGGGTATCGCTGGCAACTGTAACAGTGTTACTACTTAGCTCTGGCGCTGTTGTTCTTGGAAACAAGTTATTATTCCCTGTAAATTCTTGCGCTTTTGTGGTATTCACCACTTCGTTGACAAGATCCTTTTTATTGCAACTATGATTGCAGGCCGTTGATGCTTCTGTATTATATCTTACTTTCAATGAAAACGAGTCCGTGGAAGTGGGCGATTGTACCAAGTCCAGTGTTATATAATTGACCACAGCACCGTTTTCATTCATTGGGGTTTTACTTTTTTCGTTTATCAATATTGGGAGGTCGATACTGCTAAAGTTTTCATAACACCTCTCAGAGCTCACGGACTTTTCAGCGCCATTCACGTTTTCGTACATATGTTGTTCGTCATTTGCCGGCAAAAACTTTCGAGTGTGCAGGATATCAATTTCTAGACTTTGTATATTAGGCGCTAGCTCCTGTGGTGGCACATCCTGCGATTTCTTCTTGTTAGGTACATTATTGTTAAACTCGTTTGACTTAATTGGAAACTCCTGGTAAACGTTACTGTTTGGATAAATATGTTTACTTTGATGTGGATTCAGATGTATAACTTCGTTGGTAAAATTAATGCCTTGAAACGAGCTGGGCGAATTCAAATTAGAAGTCATGGGACTGCTTTGAGCTGAATCTCGGCGAATCAGACTCGGTCTGTTGTATACTGCAGACGATGTCGCAGATGTGGGCTCCAAGTACGTATCAGGTGAATTCGATGTCGCAAAGTCTAACGAAGTCGGAAAATCAGTGCAGACCATAGATACCGTTTCGTCGTTTCTAGCAACCGTATTAATGTAACTTTGAAATAATTGATGCATATTTTCAGCGTTGTGGCAACGAAATGTGTAAATACCAGGACCAGTCATGCAACGTCTTCCTGCTTCGAAACTAAAAACGTCCCCAGTGCAACCATATCTTCGCAAATGCTGCAGAGCCCACTTTATTGTTTCTCCGATCTCGGGCGAAAATGATAGTTCTTTTGGCGAGAGCTCCAGATATCCACTCTGTATAGTTCCAGAATCGGCGGAAATTCGGCATGCATATACGCGGTATACATTCGAACCGTTTGATTGTATTTCTCTTAATTCTCTTTTGCTGTTAATGCAACCCATTATTTGCTTTTATGTTTACTTATTTATTTTCTAAGAATGCTCCATGATAGAAGATATAAGTCCAATATATTAATAGCAAAATATTTTGAACTTTCAATTCAGCATTCTTTCAGGATAACTTTATTTTAAGGTAGGAAGAGCAGTAGAGAAATTTATAGGAAAAGAATATTGCAACGAAATGCATTTGAAAATATTTGGAAAACACAGAACACATATGAGTGCCAAAAAAAGACGAACACGTCCAACAAAAAAAAAACCCTTAACTCCGACAAATCCTGCTGAAACTTCTAGGATGACAGCTTTTGGGTATGTCCACAAAAGTTTGTAAGCTCGTTTGTTTTTTTTTTTCATGGTCATCTATGGCCAATGGACGTGTGCAGTCAATATTGTAGCGCAGGAATTAGCATATTTTGGTGGTGGCAAATGTCAACGGCAGTGTCCCCGCGCACAATTACACAGCAAATTGAAAGTTTTCTACCCAAATTCATAGTTTGATAATGGCTTAAAGGCGAAACTATAATAGCTTTAGGTGAAGGATAAGAGATTTTTTGGTAATCGATATAGGCTTAGAACATTTTTTAATTTCGCTAACAACTAAACCTGTTTAGAAATATAAAATCTGGATAGCTATCTTGCCTTAATTTCTTAGCAGCGATAAAAACTGTGCTACTAAACTATTTTTTCCCGAAACATTACAGCCGTCATTTGTAAGAAAAAATTTGACTAGGAAGCATTTTACTTCTAACGACAGTAGGTAAAAATCAAACAAATAAAATCTAAAATAATAAGTTTGTTTGCGTACCCTCCTAAAACAGCAAATTCTTATGAAAAGTTACAAATTTTTCGAAATTCTGTTCGAATATGCAAAATTTCGAATTTTACCCCCACTCTTCAAAATTTGACAATCTACGAATTTTGATGCAGAAAGTCCCAATTTTGTTATATTTTTTTTAAATCTAGCGGATTTTGTTTCAACAAGAAAAAAATAGGAGAGAAAAAAAGAAAAAAAATATGCACTATAATCTGACGGAATCCATCTTTCTGTGCCAGAATGACAGATAACATATGTTATCTTACATCCTGGTACAAAAACGGATTCCAATAGAATTAAAAATGTGCTAGGAATGCACAATTTCACATAGATTTCTTTTCAGTATTTTCAAACGATTTTGCTTATGATGATTCGCGTGGTTGAAGTTATTTCCATCAAACGGAAGTTACAAGTGCCAGAAGGTCGGACCGTATTCTAGTATGTCATTATCCAGCGACAATTGTTCGTTTGAAAACATTACGAATGTAAAGATTCGGAAGTCGGTGTATTGGCCTTCGTGGCTGGTGACAAATTGCATAGCAAACCAATACTTTCGGTGCAGCTGCACATCAGACTCAACTTGTCCTGAAGTAGCTTTTAAAAAATTTGTTTTTGTACGCTTGCACGCCGTTTCTGCATTCGTCGACTGTGATTTCCAATCATTCGCCATAAAGCGATTGCTGAGCTGTTTCATTTTTCAACATAACACTTTAGCGAACCTGAGAAAATAATACCTACCAACTTCAACCTAACCTAACCTAACTTCTCCTCCCCGCTCACACCAATCATCCTCGACTACGCCTTTTGAATAAACGACAGGCAAGTCACTAACAACTTTCAAACGGTGTAATATACCGACGGATCAGAAACTGAATACGGCGCCAGCTGGTTAAAGCATCTACGGCCCCAACTTCAGGTTAGCAATCTCGTTTGGCTGCTCCACATCTGTCTTTCAGGCAATTGAGCTCTGCGCCAGAGAATGCATGTTAGCTAAACGAAAACCTTCACAAATGTCACTAAACTCCAATACTTCGCCTATTTAAGAAGTTTATTAACCCCTTAAATACCAAGAGAAGCCAAGGAATCCTCGCATTAAGTTAAAGTGACGCTAATGCCTGAAACACAATAGCGCTTCGCCTGACGTTTTTGACTTCAACCATAGGAATCCAATACATCCTATCACATTGCCTTATTTTTGGTGTAATGCACAAAGAAAAAGTGACGCTTAGCTCCTCATGGATTTCCTCTCTGGACACTCAACTGAATTGAATAAAAAACAAAAACACCCACCGTACAATTTGCCAAACAGAAAATCAATATGAAATCATGTGCAAAAAGTCAGAAAAAGTGCTCTGTATAAACTCAACTGTGACAAAAACTGACGTTTTGCATCAATCATGGAGCCTCAGCTCAAGAAATTATTAGGCGAGAACGCTGTGAAATGGTACTAATGGAACATTTTTCTGTGCATTTTCCAGCTGGCAATATTATCTTAGCTATCCCACCACATTATACCACAATCTACCACGAACGCAAAGATGTAGTTGTAACCTTCCCACACTTATGCAAACTGCTGGTAGCTCGCACCTCGCACTCGCTTAACTTATTCTTGCTCATTTTATGCTAAAGATTTGTGAATGAAGTTTGTTAACCCTACTTTTCGACGCCTTAGCAATAGGTGTTATTATTTAAATCATATTTGCGGTTAACAAATTTATTCAAATCTTTTTCTCCATACAATATGACTTCATTGCCACAAGAAAGCACAATTTGAGTTTTCCAATCTGACCTGACTTGAGGAAACAAAATTGAAAGAGGCAGCCCGATGCGAGTGGCGTTGGCGGCGTCCCTCATTATTTTAGTTATGGAAATGGAAATAGCATCCACCATTCCCAATCCCAAATGGAAAAAGAACAGATGTACCATTTTGCATGTTTACTGACGCTCGCAATGCCAACGTAGGGTGTGTTCTGTAAACGACTTCCTTAATACATACGCAGAAATGCTTTACGCACAAATGGTTTATGCTGCTTGCTGTAGAACACATCTACACAGCGACGGACACCATTCAATGTGTTAGTTGTTTTCTTGTTCTCCGGTTCCGCCGTTGTTTGCGCTTGTGTATCGCCGACATATTCTATTTGTGATTAGTTTTGTTTGGTAGTCGCATAGGGTTGCGTGGTAGAGAATTGTTTGGTAGACTGTATCGTGTTAAAATAATAAAAAAATAAATATATATACATATTTATATATAAACGTACTTATAAACGGCGTCAGTACACTTTGATAACTAAAAGTTTATATTTCGCATCTTTTTAAACTCTGGACTTATTTGTGAACATTTTGTCAATAAATCTGTTAATTCACCACCAGTCTTTGTAATCACCAAAGAATACGTATTTTTCTCATTTCCCACTAAAAGGTTTGTTATTTCGTTTGTTTTATTTCAAATTAAGTGTTGATCAATGCTTTGATAAAATATGTCTTGCCCGTAAAATTTGGATACATAAAATCTGCCATTTTGCGGCATATCCCATTTCCATTCCGTTTCCCCCTCTAACAAAGAACTATTCCTTGATTTAGTGTAGACAGTAAAAAAAAAATCAAGGATTGGCTTAACCGATGAGTTCGTTTTAAGTATTTAAAAGGAAACTTAGTTCAGATCGGTTGAGAAATGCAGCATTTCTTCTTATTTTTGCGCAATTTGGAGGTTTAACGAAACGTCGATTTGTTTTAATATATTAGGTGAGTGTCAAACGATTTTTTTTTTCTGTCTGAGGGTCAACGTTCTATGTTTGAAGGTTCATTTAGCGTCGAAAATAAATGCATTGCGAATTACTTTGTTTAAATTTGTATATATGAGTATACACGTAGGCATATACATATGTATGCGGGCATATGTACTTATGAATGTTTAGTATTTATATGTACATGGTCATGTATCTATATACATACATATATGCTTATGCAGAAAATACATACATATGTATTCCCATGCTTATTGGGGGGTAGAGAAGCAAACAAACTTTTTTTTTTATTTTTTTTTTTAACAAAAACACAAGCACGATAAAAGTATACTTACCAAACTTCCGCAATTGTTTTAACTTCGCCAAAACATGCTTTAGCATTGTTTTCTTTTATTTATTTTTATTTTCTTGAGTTCATTGCGATTACAAGAATTTAAACACGTTTTGAATAAGTAATAATGACCTTGGTTTTCAGATTTGAAGGCTCTTCTCAAGAAAAAAGTTGAATTTCAGATTTCTGCTGTTCAAAAATCTTGTCTAGTTTATTGCTCTCTTGGTAGTGTGGTCGGGAAAATTTTATTTATTGTAAATTTTTTCTTTTATTTTTCGTTGATGTTATAAAATAAAGCCTGCGAATATTATTTAATTCAATTTTTTTCTATTTTATTTTATTTGTGAATCAAGTGTTTTTGTCGTGTTTGGTATAAACGTAAAACATGGGGTAAAATGGCAGTGAACAATGGGTTGGGGTCGAAATTCAGAATGTACATATTTCTAGTCTGAGTTGGTTCGTTTAACTTGCTTATATACACATACACACGTACACATGTCAAACTGAAAGGAGGAACATTTTAAAGATACTGCAGAAACTGTTCAACAGGAGACCGGGTTTGTACCGACTTAAACTGCCACCCACATGTCACCCTTTTTCCTTGTGGAATTTAAGCATTCCCGCCTATGGTGTTCGGGTCGGCTGTATTTTCTTATGTTTCCTATAATGACACTAACCGGAGGCAACGGAGACTAATGATCGGTCTATACACCGGACATAGATATGTTTTATCTGGGCCTTAGTTTTCTTAAACGTTTTTAAAACCAAAAAGCAAATACAATAATTGGTGCAACAGCGTGGGTTAAGCCAAGGCCTACATTTTTCGCACGAATGTAAAGGACTCCATAATAAATTGCTGACCCCGAACGGCAAATCGCGACTTTTTATGACAAATTATACACCCAGATGTTTCTCATTCACTTAGGTGGTGCCGCGAAAAATGTTCCGAGGATATAGCTGGGGCTGGAACCCACGCAGCTCACACAGTAGCCCAACGCAGTAACAACCGAGACAAGGCAACAACGTTTTAGTTTCGGGAAAATCTTTGAGTTCACTTGGCGTATATGTATGACGTTTTCCAGACCTGTAACCCCTCCCCCCAACTTTCTATCGCCAGATATCAAACAACACTTCACCCCCACTCTCAAAACCTAACTTTTTTCCTAGCGAGCGCAAATGGCGGCTTTTGTGATAAGGATTCAACCTCACCCCTCTCAAACTAAAAACCATGCCACTAATTGCGTCCAGAAACCAGATCTACTGATCTGCCTAAATTTTGCAGACCTTTTAGTCTATCGTGCTTCGTCCTGAAAACAGAATGCAAAAACTTCATATTAGTGCCCGACTAAAACTGTTTACCCCTTTGTACTCGTGTCAATATGCTTATGGACTTCACTCACTTTTAAAATGAGACATGTTGTTTGTGTGTTGTGTCCCGATATGGTTAGGGAGTACTGTTTTAGAAGATTATTTTATACATTTTGGACAGTGATAATGGACAATATGTACATTGGTCTGGTGGAGAACTCTCCTTAGACCCAATAAGTCTGGATCGGTTCACCGAGGGATCAAATATGGAATCTGTGTTTTTAGACACAGCACTAAGGTTAGATTACAAGAAACGCTTACACGGGTGCCAATTGGTCCATTGTGTTATCGGGTTTATCTGTGGTCATGTTTCTAACACGTTTATCCGATGCCCTGCCTTCACAAATCAGTCTCCACTCTTGATGAGAGCTATTATCTTTATCAATGAGTCTTATACAAAGTCCTTCAGCTCTCCAAATAGTCCCACACGTAAGGGAGGCGACGTATTTGAAGATTTGGGCTTTCGAAAAACAAGTGTCAGATTTAGCCAATAAGTTTAGACTTCCGGCGTGTAAACTAATGTACTTACCTAAGGTGACGCTACAGTCGGGGGTGGACCTGGGCCTCAAACTAGGTGCGTAGGCGGCCTGGCATATAGGTTCCAGGTTGACGTTAAATTCGTCAGAATGGTCGCATTTCTACAATCCTCGACGGTAACTGCGTTTCGCTGGTGTAGCCGTTGTTATACTAACGAGGTACTCTTCTTGCCCTTTTTTTCGTAAGAATATCGATAGGATTCAACCCAACCACCCTACACCCCGTGTCGTAGGATGTTTACTTTCACACTCAGCGCGTCAATTCGGTAGGTCATCCCCGTGTTCATTCTATAGCCCCCAACCTTTAAATCACCGGACCATATTTCAATCGTGTAGGTAAGAATGTTGCTTTGTACATATGTACATACATACATATGTACATACAGTGGACTCGCGGTATAGTGAACCACGGTTGAACGAACACACAAAATTTTATACAGACTACTCCACGCAGTGAGTAAAAATACCAAAAATAACTTCTAGAGTGAACACACGTGTTTAACGCAGTTAAAACACAAATAAATGAGCTGAAGACAGTCCACAACCATACGGTAAGTCTCCAAGCCTTTCCTGATGCTGATGAGAATAAACATGTGTATTTCAAGTTTGAGATTGGCGGCTCGTGTCACTCGCGATCAGCGACTTAAGCTACGTTCAGACGATTGTAAGATCGTACAATATTGTCAGGTCTTCCAATCTCCTGATCTTACCTGCCGATGAGCTGACAATGACAAAATGCCTTCCAACGAAAAATTGTCAGTTCACACGATTGTAAGATGTTGTCCCAATTACTGACAATTTCATTGTCAGGCGACTGATCTTACACTAACCTCACAATGCTTTTCCTTACAATATTGTCAGAAAAAAAATGTTAAGTTCACACGATTGGTTGGTTTCTGTTCACGAAAAGTTGGCAGATAAATTGTCAGACGTTGTCAGAGCTTTTTTCTTTTGTGGCATCAAAACGGCGCATTAGCTCTACATGAGTCTCTAGGTAGACAATCCACGCAGAAGCGATCCACTCAAATTTGTTTGATTCCATTAATATAAAAATAGTAAAATATTTGTTAAAATATTACCCTCTACAATAAAACAACCCTAAATTAACATAAATCTACAATGACCTGACAATGCTTTTCTTACAACGTTGTCAGACAAAAATTGTCAGTTGAGAGTTGAGAAAGCTTCTCAATTTGCCGTTCGGAGTCAGCAATTAATTATAGGATCCTTTCCCTTCGTGCGAAAGATGTAAAACGCACAACATGAATGGTTGTGGGAAGCTAGGCCTTGGCTCCCCATTTCAAGCTGTCGCGCCAGCTATTTATTTATTTAACGTCCTATGTACTAAATTAACTTCTGAATATCAGCGCCTACGAAAAAAAGGTTTAAAATCCCTTGTTTTTAAATCTTCTGTTTCAAAGTCCTCATTCTCAGAATTTGTTTTCGTCCATTATAATTTTAGCAAACATCAACTGTCTTTTATTTAAAAAAAAAAAAAAAAAAGAACCCTTGGTATGCCTATGGCATTAGTTGGTACTTATTCGTACGCGTGGGTTCTCATTCGGCGCAATCCAATTACTCAAAAATAAATTCCCAAAAAAAATACCGACTCGATTCCACGCAAACAAACGTATTTAGGGGGGCGTTACTGTTGAAAGTATGCAGGATCCTTTGCACTGTGTTGTCGGGAAAAGTCCTTGACAAAGAAAACGTAAAATATCAGACTTGGTATCATACATTTTTAAGAATTGATACGGCATTAATAGGATTTCTTAATAAATATGTAAATAAAAAACTAAAATTTGAGAAGCCCTCTACGCAATTTTATCATAATAAATTATTGTATACATAGTTTAGATTTTTTTATAACTGCACACGGCTCAAATAACTTTCTGAAAGCCGTTTACGTATTGCAGTTATAAAAATGAACAAAACTCAGAGTTGAAGGTCTGGATTGTCGTTGAAATAATTATTTTTCATTCGAAAATGTATGACAGTTAAAATCTGTAACTTTCTACATTTTCTAATTGTATTTAAAAAAAATCTAATAAAATTCGCAACAGAACTCAATCGACTTCAATCGAGGCCAAAAGACTGAGAAAAACATCATCTTCGACTCCAAAAATTAAAGCTGTAAGGTTGAACTTTGTCAAGGCTCTTAAAAATTTGCCGTCAAAATGATTCAAAAGCTGTAATCTTCACTGACAAAACCACATGTAACGGAAATGTATCAGATGGTATCCAGTACGTTCCATAGACAACTGTAGAAAATTTAAACAAAAATAGTGTTTTAACCAAAACCTAATTTCCCGTTAGTTCTATGCTATATAGGGCTGTATTTCGGAGGAGAATAAGGGTTTTGAAGTTGGTTCCTGAATGGAAACAGCTGCTTCAAGGTTCTTAGTGACCATTTGGTGCCTCGCAGTGACGTTTATTCTAAGGGGCGCAGGTGTTCTCGGCAGACCCTAACAAAATCCGTCTGATTTTTTAATGGAAGATTTATTTGTACACATGTGTTAACAATATTCTACTACAGTTGGAACTCAAAAATGCTCAATTAAAAATTCATTTCTGTTCACTCTGTTGTGTCGCACCATCATAGTCAAATCAACCAAACCCCGCAGTAATAAACGCTCGCAACGCAACCCCAGAACTATTCTACATACATAAACCATTGAACACAAATTGAATAGCTGCGTGCCAAACGCTAGCAAGCAACCTATCCAAACCAACTTTTCATTCAACTCAGTTTGACGTCGACTTCGCCAAGTGTCCTCCAGTTACTAGAGCAGTTCCACCACATTCAAAGTCCCAGCAACCGTCTGTAAAAACACATACAACACGGCCGACAGATGATTTCTATCCTTTTCTTCAGTGATGAAGATGTTGGCGTTGAGTATTGTGTAGGTTTTCATATGTTGTGTTTCGCATATAAGTGGACTGGATATGGTGCTGGTGCAGCGTATCACTTGCCTGTAAGCAATGTCAAGGGTTGAATTTTGTTCGATTATCTTCTCTTGCTATAAGTTATTGTTCGATGTGCTCTATATTTGTAGATTTATCCCATATTTCGGGATTTTTGCCCTTTGAAAGGGATAAAGGGATTTTGCCTCGAACCGTGGGATTTTTGAATCAAATAAAAAAAAACCAATTTCATGTTTTAATCCTGCAAATGCGGAATCAATATACATATGTCTTCCTAGTCTATCACGTCGTCGTCGCGGTCCTGGAGAAAACTGAGGATAGACGTTAATATCTAACAAAAAAAAAAAAGTTTAGAACACCCTGCTGAGAACATCACTGCACGTCCCTGGTTACCAGGGCTCTCATTATGTAAGACGATAGTCGTCTGACGATATCGTTTCGACGATAGTTTGGCATCAGGTAACATGTAAAAAGTACTATCGTCTGGGCGATATCGTTTTGACGATTGAACGCTTGCTTCACATAATGCGAAAACTGTCAGTTACTATCGTCTCGACGATTGTTTTTAGACGATAGCAATATCGGTATCGTTTGTGAATCAAAGAGGCAAAGAAAATAATGAGATTTGTGTTTAAATCAAAGAAATCTATTTTAACAAGTGGAAATATGTCTTTTAGGAATATAGTTCCGTGCCATGTCTGTGTGCTCCTCCGTGAAATTGATTAATATTTCCATTTGCATCTGAGTACCTGAGTGAATCGACCATTCTTTTCTCCCAACGGAATATTTCTCGTTGCAATATTTTACCATTTGCTGTCCGATTTCTATTTATTTCAAATGAGTTTTTGCTTTAGAGAAATAATTTAATTTTGGAAAAGTAAAAAAAATAAATTTTCGAAAGCAGAAAAGTAATCTTCTCTAACGTCAAGAAAAAAATTGAAATTTTTCGCTGCGAAATTTGTTTGCCCTGGAATCCAATCTAACAAAAATTGTACAAAATGCTGCTATATTTTTCTCGCAAGAATGTTTTTTTTCGCAATGAGAGTTGTCCAAGGAAATATACGCTTAACATTTTTTCAATTCCCTAAACACGGCATAAAAAAACAAAAACAAAAATCGAGAATAATAGCACAAATGTCATTTTCCACAGCAAAAACACCAATTTTTCTGAAGTTTGAGAGTTACAGATAGCTCTCAAACTTCAGAAAAAATAAACGATAGACGAGACGATGCTTACATGATGCAAACTAAAGACGATAGCGTCTCGAAGTATCGTCCAGACGACAATCGTCTCAAAGGTTACGTGATGAGGGCCCAGGTATTATCGACCCCATCTTTCAGGACGACCCTAGTCCATATCATCGAGCGAAAAAAATGAAGTGTACTCTTTTATAAATCTCTTGAGTCTTGGAAATAAAATGTAACTTTATTTAAGCCTTAATTCGGATTCCTATGTTTGCTAAGTAAAATATTTTAACGCAAATATTGCATTAAGAACACTAGAAAATATTTACTAACCATATGAATTCAGAGAGCCTCAGTGAAAAGTTTATTAAAATTCGGACGTGGTAATTTTTTATGTCATGTACGGTATGGTATGTACAGTATTGTGCAAACCATTTGCAATTTATTACTCTATTTCTTTTAATAAACGTTATTCATAAACTAAAACGCCAAAATTTATTATATACGTACAGCTGAGGTAAAAAAAAAAAAAAAAAATAGCAATGGGCAGTATTGCTTTTGCTTTTGTAAAAAGTTTACAACCTGGAGCTTATTTTATTACATATTTTTTTTAAGCAAAAAATAATCCAATTTAATTTACAAAAATAGTGTTTAAAAAAATATTTTCCTCACGTTTTGCCGGTCAAAAAAATAGAACCATCAACAATATATCGCCAAAATAAGAACACGAAATAGTTTTCAAAGCAAAAATTGTTTCCCTTTTATTAAATACTTGATTAATAATATAATTAGTATTTTTTTGCATGGCCTTTGTTAAAAATAACTGGCATACAACGTCATGGCATTGAATCAACCAATGACTGCTATCTCTCCAAAAGTATCCCAAAGTCGTTGACGTTGCTTGGTTGCTCTTCTGAAACAGATTTTTTTTTTAAGTGAACCTTAAGGCTCAGTAGTACATTTTTCTGGTAGAATAAAATCATAAGATGGAACGCCACGAAATAGAGAAAGGACAATGTGGTATTCGGTGATACGTTTGGGTGTGTGGGGATTTTTGTTGTAAATTTAATTTTTGCATTTAAAACGCCTAATTTGACCACAATATCAATATACACAGTTGTATCGTTCAATAGCTTTACAAAAATTGCGTTCTACGTTCTATGTGCGGCAGAAGAGAAACTTCTTGAGCACAAGTGTTGCTAGAGAATGCGACAGGTGCTTCACTTCTGTCGTGCATAGAGTTCCAAGAACCAATTTTTTCTTTGATAATTAGAATTATTTTTATTTTTATGCTGTGCAAAGCATTTGCAATTTTTGTGGTACAGTCAAAATCAGTTATAACGACCTTCAAGGGATCAATAAATTTGGTCGTTAGAAGCGAAAGGTCGCTATAACTGATAGGTTAGTTAATGGAGCTCAGGCTGGACTTAAAAATTTGGTCGTTATAACCGATACGTCGTTATAACCGATGTCGTTGTAGGCGATTTTGACATATTTCAATATTTTGTCCAATATCCTTTATTTCTGATTACTCTAGCCTCTGGCGTCTAGCGCATTGTTTGAGTATAGAAATAGTTATCAATTCAGTTGAAATAGCTTGCCAGCCAGTATTAAGGCTTTGAGTAGAGCCTTTGCTGAGGTAATATGCTCATCGCTATGAACGTGCCCAAACCATCGAAGTATGGACCTTTCCGCTCGAAGAAGTAGCTGCTCGACATTGAGTGCCTCGCGTATTCTGGTGTTACTAACCCGATTTTGGCAAGTTACCCCAGCAATACAACGAAGAAATCTCATTTCGGCAGCCTGTATCCGCGATTTTATTCTTTAGGTCATTACCCAAACCTCATGACCATAGGTGAGGGTCGGAACAAACACTGAATTGAAAACCGATAGCTTAGCTCCGATGCCACTTTCGGCCCAACTCGGCTTCCGAGACGTGCCATCGGTTAGGCGACCCTGGGTAGGCCTAGGATGAGATGGCTGGACCAAGTCCGAAATCTCACCTCTACCCGTATGGGGATAGCCCCTGCTGATTTAGAGCCGATCGGGGAAGATCGGGAGATGTGGAGAGTCCACTTAAGCTCCCTAAACCCGCGACGCTCATAGTGGATAAGCGGGCCATTGAAAATGATGATAATGATTTAAACTTGGAATTGTGCAGGTCAATCCAAAATTTTAACTTGTGACGACAAGTCATTTCTGATGTACTTTGAAGTCTGTTTTGGGCCGTTGCCATGCTGCATTCCTGGTTCCCGTCGTACATAGGCAATACCATCAGAACATGAAACAATAAATTTACTCTCATCACTGAATAATAATCCATTGCTGAAATGTTCAACTTGCCTGTTTGTGAACAAAATTCAGTCTAAATAAATTCATCTGACGATGTTTCAAGTTAAGCATATGCTTCTTTTCTGTCCTGTATGCCCTTAAGTTAGATTCCGCGAAGAAGCTACAGATGCGTCTTGTATGGACACAGTTGCGACTGTTCTCAAATTGAATATACATACATATGTACCTTCCAAGTCGCTAGGTGTTTTACTGGGTTTCCAGGCCACTTTACTGACACGAGAGAATCATTCCAATCCCTCTCTCCTTAGGGCTTTAGCATTTCTGGGCGGATTTCATCAACATTAGCACATTTGCCGACCTTTTGCGCTTTAATCGTCAAAGTTACCTACTCTACAGAGGGACTATTCTCCAACCTATTCAAAACTGTGGACCTGCCATTCTCAGTGCTCTGATAAGGGGTCGATAGCGAGTAAGTGAGTGGCACTCGTGATCGAATGATCCATAAAATTTATTGAGAGCGTTAATGCCAAATTTTTACATTTCGATGACGAGATACTCGTTAACGAGTGTGGTAATTCGGCCCCAGGATTGAGCAGCTCCGAAAACTGCTTCTAATCTCGTCAGCATCGTTTTGACTATCTTTTAAGTTGCATCGATTGAGATATCTGCCATTTTCCATCGAAATTCATTTTAAAAACCTTTTGCTGCCTACATTCCTTTCTCCTTTTAAATTGTTATGACTTTTATAAAAATAAGTGTTTTTGTTTCGTTTTAGTTTAAACAACCAAAACGTAGGAGGAACATGTATACTTCCGAAGCGTTGTCATCCTCAATAAAAAATTGAATCCTTTCGCTATAACAAAATAGTAGAAAGATATAAGAAGATCGCTTTGGATTGTCGTTAAAATATTGGAAATGGCCACTTCTCCAACGCCGTCACTCGATTCTATAAGGGGAACAAATTCAATAGAGTCATATGGTGATCACAATGGGTATTTGTCAGATTCTCCATTGACATTGAGTGGTTCATCCCCACCAGTTAGTGACTCTGCAATTTGCGATGATTACAGCTGCAGCGGAGCAACGAGCAGTATCGATTCTCAACATCAAACATCATGTGTGTCATCATCAGCTTCTTCAACATCATCCAGCAGTGGCTTAAGCTGCGGAGTTGTCCCTGGTCTCACAACTATACATACCATTGAGGAAAACAGCTCTGATAAGGACAATAATGTACAATGCAATGGAATTATCTCGAGGAATCTCGTAAACATAAGTTTTGCAAACGGCTCAACAGTGCCCCGCTGTACCGCATGCAAGAGCAAGCAATCTGATGCAGTGGCCAAGTGCTTCGAGTGTGCTAACTTCCTTTGTTCGAATTGCATGACCGCACATGAATTTATGCATTGTTTTAACGGACATAACGTCTGTCTCATTGAAAGTTCATCGATGTCAAATGCATTGAATAGCAACCCCGGGCTATCAACCATAAACGAGTTTAAATTTGGCAGCCCACTTTCGAGTATCCTTCAATCGCAAACCCATCGAACATCATCATTGTCAAAAATGATCAATGGTGTATTTGAGAACAATGGAATTTCTCAAAATCATTGCTTCAATTGCAAAGACGAACTTTTGTCAAAGCTCTCTGTTACCAATAGTATATCGAACCGCGACGATGTCAGTGCACTCGCATCACAATTGGTACCTTCCACCACCAATAACAAATCTAGTCAATATTTTTGTAATCAGCATAAAAGTGAACTTCTTAACTATTTTTGTCGCACATGTAGTGCTCTAGTATGTAAGGATTGCGTTACAAACGACCATTCGTCGTCACTGCATGAAGTCGAGCACTCTCAAGAGTTTGTACACAAACAACCCGAATGCGTCATTCAAGGAATACTTGCTGAGCTTCGTGGAAAAGTTGGAGAAATTGTAACTATGGTTAGCAATTCTGAGTTGAATATGAATCAGATTAAGACACAACATCAAAAGGCTCACAGTGAAATAAATGAAACCTATCAATTTTTCTGCTCCATGTTGGATGAGCGGAAACAGGAACTCCTAAAGGAATTAGAGAGTTTGTATAAAACAAAGATGCTTTCGAATAGCTCTTGTGTCACTCGCTCAAAGGAGCTAATTGAAAATGTAATGCAGTCTTGTGACACCATCGAAAGATCAGCAATGAAGTCCAATAGTGTGAAGGATGTTCTAACATTAAGAAAAACTCTCGAATACCAGTATCAATCCACACTTCAAGACTTGCAGCTTCCATTCGAGCTGGAATTTGTTTCAAACTATCAGTCAATTCAGGTAGGCGTACGCAATACTTTTGGTTATATACGAGCAACAAATGAATCATCCACGACAAAGCAGCCACCAATAGCAAGACCAACACCTAACAATGCAAGTGTTGCAGTGGGTTTGAACAACATTTCATCTAATAACAGCACTCTTTGTGGAAGTCTTGCTATAAATCCTAATATTTTGGACATTTCCTTTGCTAATAACAGCGCCCCATCAACACAAAACACCATAACTCATTCTACCAATAATTTTGATTCAAATATTGTTTCGTCGAAACGTTTCAATAACAGTTTTCAAAGTTTTGGCACTGATCTTAACATGCAACTGAATCCGTATGAGAAATGGAGCAATGGTAGTTCAGACACAATTTTTACTGGTCTGTCAGAGCAGTATATATCTTCTCTGGGCAAATCTGCATGCAATAGTTTGGGAAACAATAATGTATTAACGATTGGAGGAAACAACCTTGGTGGCAGTCCTGGATCTGATTGCATTATGGATTTGACTTCAAAACTCTTGTCAACTACAATGTATCCTCCCAAATCACAAATCAAGAGACAAAAAATGATTTATCATTGCAAATTTGGTGAGTTCGGCGTCACTGAAGGACAGTTTACCGAACCAAGTGGCGTTGCTGTCAATGCTCAAAATGATATTATTGTTGCCGATACAAACAACCATCGCATACAAATATTCGACAAGGAGGGTCGCTTCAAATTTCAATTTGGAGAATGCGGCAAAAGGGATGGACAGCTTTTGTATCCAAATCGTGTTGCAGTTGTCAAAACTTCAGGCGACATCATAGTCACTGAGCGTTCGCCAACACATCAAATACAAATATACAACCAATATGGTCAGTTTGTCCGTAAGTTTGGTGCCAATATTTTGCAACATCCACGTGGTGTTACAGTGGATAATAAGGGTCGCATCATCGTCGTTGAGTGCAAAGTAATGCGGGTTATTATATTTGACCAGAATGGTAACGTTATTCAAAAGTTTGGATGCAGCAAACACTTGGAGTTCCCTAATGGAGTCATCGTCAATGACAAGCAAGAGATCTTTATTAGTGACAATCGAGCCCACTGCGTTAAGGTTTTCAATTACGAGGGTCAATATTTGCGCCAAATTGGAGGAGAAGGTGTTACCAATTATCCCATTGGAGTGGGAATAAACTCGAATGGCGAAATTTTAATTGCAGATAACCACAACAACTTTAACTTGACAATATTTACACAGGATGGTCAATTGGTGTCGGCTCTGGAGTCAAAAGTTAAGCATGCACAGTGTTTCGACGTGGCTCTGATGGACGACGGCAGTGTTGTCTTAGCTAGTAAAGATTATCGCTTGTACATTTATCGTTACGTTCAAGTACCACCGATCGGCTTGTAATGCAAATGTATCCGGTGCATGTATAATTATTATTTATGAACTATTTAATTTTATTTATATGTATTTTTCCATGTTTATTATTTTTTTGTATGATTGTTCTTTTTTTATTTTTTTGTTTTTATTTATTGTTTTCTCTCTCTTTTTTTCGTTATGTTAATGTAGATATTTAAAAGACAAATGCATTTATAATATATTTTTATATATATAAAAAACAAACAACATTTTAAGTATTTTGCAAAACGCAACGCCGTAATACTTTCTGTTATTTATTTATAAAGTAATAAACGATAGTGTTAAGAAGAACACATGAAATTAGAAAAAAAAAATATTGTTTTTAAATATTGGCAATCAGCAAAGACTTATTGTGGACTTACCATACAATGATAAACTGATTAAACGTACATATTCCTCTTTACATTATAAAACTAAGTAGATGTTAATGAATTTGTTAATTTTTTTTACCACAACAATAACTACAGTATGTATTAAAATAAAAAAAATATTAAAAAAAAAAAAATGTAACTGAGGCATTCAATAATAATAATAATAAAACTTCAATGTTTTAAATGTAAACGGGAACAAATTGTATTTAATAAAAAAAAGAAATTTCTTATAACCTTATTTGCACAACCAATTGCACAATTAACACCACAAACAAATAAAACAAAATTCAAAATCGTATTACTATAGTATTATTATTACTGTATGTATGTTACATATTGCTATAAACAACACACGTACGTTTCTTTTGATAATACATACATACATTTTATATATATATATATATATATAAACTTACACGAGTGTTTGATGAAGCTTAACATTACTTCTACGTATATATATTTTTATATAAAACTAGAGTTTTTACATTCTATTACAAACTAAACTATTTTTATATTATTAGAGGTATTGCTGACACATTATATAAATATAAATTACTTTTTTACATATTTAAATATATATGAAAATACATGTACATTTAAATCAAGTTGTAACCATTGTCGGATTAGAATAATAAGCGATAATGACGTCGTCACATTTTGTTGTGAGATCTCAATACAGAAATTTGAATTGAAAAAAAAAAAAAACAAAAAAGCATGAAGCATGAACATGACATACATTCCGAAATATAGCAGTAAAACTTTGTGTACTTAAAAATATAAAGTTATAGGTATATACATACTATTTTTATTATAATCTCTATTTATGTATATTCTTGTGTTACATTTTTTATTATAACGGTTCTATGCTGCTGTTTCATTATTATCACTCCACCAACACCTACTCCAAAACGAAATTAAAGTTATATAGTCTTATGTTTATCCACAGCGATTTTTTCTAAACACAAGTCGTTGAGCTAAAATAGTATTATTATGTAAATTATTTTTGTTGGTAGTGGTTATTGATTGAAGTATTTGAAAAATTAAAAAAAAACAAAAAAAAAAAATGTGCTCTAGTATAATTAAGACTAGTCTCCTTTATTTTTTTTTTTTTTTTTTTAATTTTTGTATTTAAAAGTAAAACAAAATATATAATACAATATTCGCTTGTGGATCTATGCAAAATATGTACATTTTGTATCTAACTAAGGATCTTTTCCTTAAATCTTTGCAAATTTGGATAACTAAGCTGTTTTACTGTTGTATACTCAAAAGTGTTAAGATAAGCTGTTTAATGTAGTGTTAATATTTAAATTATATTTTTGATATATTTCAATATTTTGATACATGAAAAAAAGTAAGATATACCAACAAATTTTAATAAAACAAAAAATGTTGAAAGCAGAATTAAAATACTAGACTAAAATGATGTAATAGGGAACTATCTAAGAATTTTCTTAAAAAAAAAAAACAAAAATTGAAAAAACCGCAAAAAAAATGATTAACCTGCAGTGTTATGGGACGTGTAGAAAAGAAATAATACACTATCCGGTCTAACAATGGATGAAAGTAACATACTTGTAATTTTTTTACGACTGACTGACTTTATAATAAATATGCATTTAGTTGTAACAATCATGTTTCGTTTATATAAAATGAATTTTTAACTGTCTAGTAATTAAGCGATTTTATTATTATTATTATTTTCTTTTTAATTATATTTGAATATATTTCTATATGTTCAGTTTATTACTAAGCGGAGGCCCGTTTGTTACTTTAAATTCTGTTCTTAGTTAAAAAAAAAAAACTGAAATAATCAGCTCTTAAAAGATTATTACATTATAAAATATATTAGTATTTACGAACGAATACTTATAAAAACCAACATTTTCGTCTGGTTCGTACCATCAATGATTCCAACTACAATATTTATATAAATATGCAATTAAATATTAAAACTATACCTTTTTTTTTATTAAATTTTAATGTTAAATGAGAGTGTGGTTTTTGCATTCGTTTACAGATACATATTGTAATAACGAAACTCGTTTAGGGAATTTTGAAATTAGAAATTGTAATATAACATGAATTGTCAATTCGTATTTTATTAATGATTTTTGCAAAGCTAAAGATATGAAACATTTACATGTCAAGACTTTTCGGTTAAACAAAAACAAAAACAAAAAATGCAGTTTTTTTCTCGTTTTGAAAATGATAAACAAAGAAAAATCATACTAGTGTTAATTATTACAAAACAAAAGGACAAAAGTGTTGCAGCTGTTTTAGTTGGCTTATCTCATACAATTATTATAATCTTCTTGTAGTTTAATGTTTTTAATAAAATTGTCTACTATAAAAGACTTAATGAATTATATTTTATTTGTGTAAAGAATAACGTTATGTTCTGACTTATTTATTCTTTATATAATAATCCTGAGAAGTAAACTCGCATTTTGTTTATTCGTTGTTATATTGTTATGGTTTTTTTTTTATTTTTTTTTATTTTTTGTACTCTTACCAATAGTTTTATTACTTAAGATGTTTATAATTAATTTTATATACATCTCACAATGCTTCGATTAGAAAATTGTTATCTTTTGTATTTGCTAGATTTTTTTTTGCTTTCCTATGTTATTTCTTTTTTATTAATATTGTGCAAATATTTATGTATTAATTTGTGTTAATTTAATGTTTGTCATATTTTTATTTTGTTTTTATTTTTGTTATATGACTAATGCAAGAGTAAAGAACATTTTATTGAATTGTTTTGTTTTTCTTTTATTTCTATTTTTGTTTTTGTACTCGCTTGTGTACTTCCACTTTTTATTTATTAAATTTATCTTATAATTTGTTGACATATCCGAAACAAATATGTATGCTCAACTGGAAAAGTTCAAGGCCATCGCAAATGCTAAAAACAATTAGTGTTGGGCAACAGTTGTGTGTTTTAACACACTTATCCTGTGGACAATGATCGTCCTAGGTTGGAATAGGTAGAACTTGGAGGTAAAAAAAAAATGCATGGTGTAAAATTGCAAAAATATAACATGCAGAACTTGAAAGCTAGGCCTTAACCTTGTCACGATATCTTTATGCAGATTTTACCAAAAACTACCAGTTGCTCAAAAATTTGGACGTTGCCGTCAATACGATTGTCCATAATATTTACATTGCTAATGGTTAGATTAGATTAGGTTAAAAAGAGTTTCGATAGAACACTAGTTGCAATTTTGGGGCCACCGCGATACCTTGGGGAATCTCTAAGGCGCTGCAAGACCTAGACTTTCTTCGAAGCACTTAATGGTTTTGCGATATTTTCCTTTACATATTCTAGCAATACATAAATAATGAATGTTAATGCCACTAGTTGCATTAAATTTTTTTTTGAACAGGGACTTCCCAGGCAACAAAAATGTTACCGAATCTGATGCAACTCGATCGAGACTTTGACAATTATACCCTACTAGCTGATACCCGCGACTACGTCCGCGTGGAAGACGTCTCATTATTCCATATATCCCTCCCCAGGTTTCAAGACATTGATGAGTAAGTATAGACTCTCAATTTCTCATATTCACCCCTATCATTCAATCCGACGGATCTGAGATTCACTTCACCTATCCGATCCGCGTTCACTTTTAGTCTAATCATTCAATCCGCCGGATGCACTGTTTTACCGACTACGATTTTCCTTGTTCAAAACCGACTGTTCTGTCATAGTTGACAGCAATTACAAATTGAAAAAAATTAAATTAAATTTCAGGACAAATGGATAGCATTGCCCTGTTTTTTTAAGACGAGGAATTTTCAAATAGACCAACATATCGCGCATATTTACGGGCATCCAGTGAAGACATTATGGACCTATCAGATGCCAAGTTAGTTAATAGATTTGTAGTTTATAATTTCTACGAAATAAGTTTGAATTTCCATTTCAAAAAAAAATTTCGTTTGAATAAGGCAGCCTTCAATTATGTGCTGGAAGTGTTGACCACCAAATCGTATGACCATCAGCGGAAGAAGAAAATAATGCAGTAAATGAACCAGGAGAGCTAAGTGCACATCCAAATACAAATGAAGCAGTGCAAATAAGAAATAAATTCATGACGACTTTATAAAGATCTAACGATAAAAAGTTTAAATTAATCACATTTAATTCACAATGTCCGGGTATTTTCTCATTCTTATCTCTATTGGTAGTCTTCTTCCTAAAAGCAGATGTTTAATTTAATACACCTAAGATTTGTCCTATAAAGAACATACATTTCGATTAATTTTTTAACCAGCACAACTCGAATCCGCAATGAATTTCCATCGGATGAGAAATGTGAAACTTTGTATGGAGAGATTCGATTCGTTCGTTTTGAATAATTACGTGAAAAGTCATTCACATTACCGACAAGTGGACGATTCCCTTCGAACGGATTGAATGATACTGAAGTTGAAATTTCAGTGGATCGTTCCCCCCGGCGGATTGAATGATAGGGGTGATTAATTCTTTAAGGTGGTGTCCCTTTGACCATCATTC
Source organism: Matsumyia berberina (assembly GCA_917880715.2). NCBI lineage: Eukaryota > Metazoa > Arthropoda > Insecta > Diptera > Syrphidae > Matsumyia > Matsumyia berberina. Next base: position 97,846,099 of record OU862870.1, read on the forward strand.
CTGGTTTTTCTTAATTGTTGCTGAATTGTTTTTAGATTGAGAAGCTTTGAGAAGGTAGAGTAACCCGCCATGTCTTCTACAATCAAGGTAGTTGCAGTACTTGAGGAAGCAACGGCTGTATCCCTTTCTCCCCTAGTTATTGCCCACAACATATTTATCGAGAATATACATTGTACATATTTACATGTGCATATGATTCTCTACAAACTTGCAAAATAGGTAGGATTATGTATTGTAGAATATTTGTGCTAAGTTTCAAGTAAATCCAACAACAACAAAAATACATATTTCCATCATATATGTATATACATATGTATGTAGATATAAGGATGAGTGAGGAAAAACAGCAACTAAGAAAAATGAAAAAAACTACCCTTGTACAACTGAGCAAAACAAAAACAACACACGACCACGAAACGATATGTGCCGCTGACTACGGTTGTGCATTACTATAAATGGCCAAACTTTAACGCCCTGTATCTTGGCCCACAGTTATAATTTTGAAAAACTGTAAATCACCTGTTTAATTATTTCTGTTCTAGAATATACCAAACAAATTTCAATTCCAAAATTTAAATTTAAATTTTTTTTTTATAAAATCTGTAAAACCCTGTAGAAGCCGAATTGCGAAATGTCCTTCTTTATTCTTTGTATACATGATAAATGAAACCTCTGGGCAAAATTTTAGATTTCTAGGTACAGAGGTTTGGGCTGGGCGTTAATGAGTCAGTTTGTAAGTTTGTAAGAACTGGTATTCTAAGAAAATCGACAAAAAACAGTTGTTATTTCAAGGAAAGTGCTCCTAGAAAGTACGTGTGGCTATACATAATGTTAGTATTATTAAATTAATATTTACACGTTTTCTTTAGTATGTTTTTCCGAGTTCCTTGCAAAATTACTCAAAAACGTGAGTTTGTCGAAAAATGGGCGGATTTTGAAAATTTATAGCCTATATTCATTTCCTAGCTAGGAAATGCTATCTCCGTACCAAATTTCATCGAAATCGGTTCGGCGGTTTAGCCGTGAAAACGTAGCAGACAGAGACACTTTCGCATTTATAATATTAGTATGGATTAGTATGGATATGGATATGGATTCCCACCGAAACAAAAACTGAGTTTTCGTCAAAACTCACATTTTTCGAGTTTTTGGCAGTTTTCGCCGAAACCGTCTCGTAATGGTAAGACAGTGGTACGGTCGTCGAAACAAACACACCTTTTGATACAATCAACCAGCACATTGAACAGAGCAACTAAGAGAATTTGAGCAGAACAGGTGAGAGAAAGCTGTAAAAACCAGCTGATTATATTCCCTTGATGTTTTAAAATATATTTTTGTATTTTTATATTCGGATATTTGTAGTCTGAAAATAACGGGCTGTTTGCCCGCGACTTCGTCCGCGTGGAATTCGAGACTTCGGTCTATAGGAGCTCTTTATATATGATATTTGTGGTCTAACTGTTGGGTGCTAGGATAATCAGGCTCCTCAGTGAACTTACTCTGGAGCAAGCTACAGACCATTTGAGAAGCTTTCCTTCCTTAATCCTCGAGCCGTGTACTGTAAAATTTTAAGTTCTCAGTGCCCTATTCAGTATCTAAGTATGGAAGAAGATTGCATTTTTTATATGAGATCAATGGAAAATATTTTTTTTAGTTTAAATTCTACTACGAAAACTAAATACAAAATGAGTTTAACTGGTTGTTTTTCGTGTAACAACCAGCGTTGCCACTTTAGGACTAATTTTTCGCAATAGGTTCTTCAAAAAAATGCAGTAGATTTAAAAGAAACAAGATAATATGTAACAAAAAATAACTTAACAATAAAAAATTAACAAAAACTAAGATTTAAATTATCATCATCATCATCTTCCAATGGCCCGCTTATCCACTATGAGGGTCGCGGGTTTAGGGAGCTTAAATGGACTCTCCACATTTGCTGATCTTTCGCCATCGACTCTAACTCATCAGGGGCTATCCCCATACGGGTAGATGTGAGATTTCGGACTTAGTCCAGCCATCTCATCCTAGGCCTGCCCAGGGGACGCCTACCCGATGGCACGAATTAAATTGCACGTCTTTAAAACCGAGTTGAGGACATGCGTTTGACGTGCCCAAACCATCGAAGTATGGATATCTCCGTTCGAAGAAGTAGCTGCTCAACATTGAGTGCCTCGAGTACTCTGGTGTTCCTTACCCGATCTCGGCGAGTCACCCCAGCAATACAATGAAGAAATCTCATTTTGGCAGCTTGTATCCGCGATTTTATCTAATAGGATGACCAAGTCATCAGCAAAAAGCAGATGACTTATCCTTAAGTCTCCCAATTCGAATCGTTCCTCACCAAGGCTGCGCTGTAACATCCAATCCATATACACTACGAAAAGAAGAGGTGACAGAACGCACCCTTGGCGAAATCCAACGCCCACAGTGAAAGGCGTCGTCTTAACGCCGTTCACCCGAACAAAACAACATACGCGATTCATTCCATTTTTAACTTTTAATCAGTAAAATAAAAACCATTAAAATACTCAAAGAGCCGTAGCGAATCCGAAGCTTCCTAACAGTCTTTATTAAAATTATCTAATTCTTTGCAAAGAAATTAATTTTAAATGTTTTGTGCTAAATGGGATACATTTTCTCGATCTTCAATTATATACAAGCATACTACAAAAATGCAGTAGATTTAAACATTTGAATTTCGAAATAAATGCAGTAGATCTGCTGCAATTGCAGCAAAGTGGTAACGCTGGTAACAACATTACTGGAGCGCCTACTTTGAAGAGAAAACACTCTATGGACCTATTTTTAAATATTTGAAATTTTAGAATATATTTTCCACGACTGAACCTAGATCTGCTAGAATGTTCACCTTTCCTTCTGATTCTGTATACTTTCCATTTCCGATTTTAAGATTTTAAGTAAGATGTCAGAGAAATTCCGAATAGGCATTACCACCTATGTGAACCCTCATGTTCTTTTTGAGAGGGCCACAAAAATGGTGCCTTGATGCATGTCTTTACTTCGTCAGCTCGACTTTCCCCCTGGTACTACTGACAAAGTCTGACAAAAGTCTCCAGTTATCTATGGATATCTTTCAACGTTCTGTTGAAGGCCTCAAAACCCGCCTTATGAGCCATAGTGCTTTTGTCTCAGCCAATGAAAAGGACGGAGAGGATGACATGAACTGAATGCGCTCGTTCGTCGATGAGTGACCGCCAGCGTAACCGGCTAGTACATTTGGCGACCAGGATAAAAAAAAAACAAAAACAAACGACAAAAATAAGATAACAAATAAAACAACAATAAGTTTAACTAAGAGGAAAAATATGAGGAGACATTGTAGGTATAGGTATCAAAACAGGTAAGTACCCACTTAGCGGATAAAGGTTTACATTCAATTGTAAACAAGTTCATGTTTGGATAGGTTGAGAATAAATTCACATTCAATTGTGCTGAGACAGAGAGAAAGAGATAGACGCCACGTTCAATTGTGGTGAAGGTGAGAAGAAATATAAATTACATTCAAGTGTAAAACTGAAAAACGAAAAAACAGTAAATTCCATTTTTGATCAGGTCAGGAAAGTCTTTAGATTGATTTGTTCCATTAGCAAGTGAATCAGAAGACGAGCAAGTGTCTTAACCGTTTTGGGACAAACATATTTCCTGAGAATAAATGACAGCGGGGGCCGTTTCTTTGTATAACGATTGATAAGCGGTCATTCGATCATAGTGGGAGAAATGGCTCCGATCATTCTCATTATACAAGAACAAGAGTAAGTTATTACATATTGGGGGCTCACAATAACAGGAAGTTATCTTAAATATTCCCGGGGCCCTTGTTAAATAAATCAATTTTGGTCGAGAAATTGAACGGATATTGTTCACCACAGAGGAATTCTACCTTCTAGAGGCGACTGTTTCATTACTTCAAGCCAGATGAGGGAGAAGGCTGAAACAAGTTCATCCTTAAATTCCAAAACCAACTCAACAAAATGCTCTTTTGGGCAAAGTGAGGAACAAAGTCAGGAAATAAACTTAAAATATATATTAATAGATGACTGGGCACTGAAAGAGTTGAAAATGCGTCTGCTGGAAAAAGAGAGCTCATTGGATAAAGTGATAAAAATGTGTCGAACAAATGTACGAACAGATAACTCAGACGGATATGATGGGTGCACTTACCAACAACAGCGGGTAATATCAATACGATTGCTGTCAGTAGAACAAAGAATTCCAGAGAAGACAATGATTGCATAAGACGAGTACCCAGCCACAAATAAAAATTGCAGGAAATGTGAGTACCTTGGTCTTTTTGCCATGAAATGCAAGACAGGAAAGGGTAAATGCAAAAATATGATTTAACACGGATGTTAAACGGCGTAGACTCGGACCATCAAACATCCGCCATATAGAGGAAGAGTTTGATGAGTCATCAAGAAAACTAGAGCTCTGTTTGTTTTCAAGTAAACGAGGAGAGGAGGAGACCTTCATCATCAAATGCTCTATGGTATTCTATGAAATATTGCTCGTGGGGATACTGGGTTAAGTTGTACATGGTATGCCAATAGTAATTTTTCATTATTTGCATCCATTTGTTTCAAATAAAAAATAATTGCAATTGACACAATCAAATTATATATTACTTTTGACAGCAAAACGTCAGTATAAATCCGAAATCTCGGTGGAATCACCTCACTTAAATCTAAATCTTTTTTCAATCTCGGATTTATTTTTGGTGGAAACATAGTATAACACAGAGATCTTTCTTTCGCCTTTCGTCTTCTCTTTTTAACAACAAAATACGTTAATACGTTAATCACATGTTATATGTCTACTCGTGTAAAAGGGGGCTTAAGTTTAACTCAGACCAAATTGAATTCGAATCTCGTTTCGATTATACAATTTTTATTAATCGATTTTAAATTTACAGCTATAAAAAAGTGTGGGGTTTTTCTTGCAGAGACGTAAGAAAGGAAAAAAAGTTTATTTTTACACTTGGCTTGTTTTTTTGGTAATCTATTGTACACATATGTATATGTAAGCTAAAAAAAACGCCTGTGGAGGCTAAGGAATATATCGCTGTTTGGCACCACTTTGTATAATGGAAAAATAAATCGGGCAGATTAAAAACAATGTTAGAAATTAATGTTAGATCTTACTTATTTAATTTTTGCCTTTCATCGTTAGAAGTAAAATGGCTCATCGGCAATTTTATAAATCACGGCTGAAATGTATTTTTTACTATTTCGATAACATTTTTCGATAACGATCGGGAAAAAATAGTTTGGGAGCACAGTTTTAATCGGGGCTAAGCAAATAAGCCTAAAAAGTTATACAAAATTCGTAATTCTATATATGTAGGCTTAGTTGTTAGTGTATTCAACATGGAAAATACTTTGTGAGCCTATACAGAATACAAAAAAAAAAGCCTATGTAAAGTTACTGCAAAGCGGTGCAAAGCTCATTAAAACGCGAACGCGACATTGTGAATTGCCCTTTAATCTGCCATCGTTTCATTAGGAGTGTACCTGTGCGAATAAATTCACTCTTTCCGTTCGGAGCCAAAAGTGAACAAGAGCTTGACGATACTGCACGAAAATATGTGTGGTGTACGAATTCTGTGTATGCGCACAATTACGTACGGCAACGTCCAGAGCGATAATGCAATTATGATTAAGCTTTTAGACCCGATTACTTTTTTTTAATCATCTTTTTTGTAGCCTATACGGACTATCTAAACATTCCTATTGAATCTATACAATAGTAGAAGGACAAATTGACTTTGTAGATAATACTCAATTTAATAAAAATGCATTTGCAGTATTGGCAAAGTAAACTACGCCATAAAGTTTACATTGATCTGTTGAACAGTTATGAACCGTTGTCATTTTGAAAACATCTGCTCAAGGTCTGAAGACGAAGCACGCATTTTTAGGAGCTTAATGGACAGCTTTGATAGCTCCGGCAGTATTTCAAAGCAAAGGTGGGCTCTCTATATTTTTTTTTGCACAATAAGTCAAAAACTTCGTCACGTTTTTTTAACTTATTTGATTCATCCAATCCAATAGAGGGCTTACTTACTGCCGAAAAGAAAAAGTGCACGGTACGCTAAATAAAGTGTTTTCACTTAAAACAAAAATTAGAAAACGCAAGCAATATTCATGCTCTTATTTTGGCCTTAAGAGACAAAGGTCCTGACCAAAAAATCCGGGAGACGCTGCTGTATAGTGCAGAAGCATGGAATTTGGTGCAATTGAAAGACTTAACCAGGCGAAATATACAGCGACATTGATCTGATCAAAACTTATACGTATGTACATATTTATGTATGTATATACATACGTCATGTAGAGGGAATGAACATAAATGCTTAAGTCTGAAGAATCTTCAATTCCAACCCGGAGATGACATACGCAAGTAGAGTTGGAAGGATGTCCTCAGCCAACTAAGTGTATGCAACTGGAGACTAATTTTTAGAGAGGCTTGTAGGCTGAGGCCCTAGTCCAGTCCAAATTAGGGCGCCACTATAAGTTTATAAGAAAGTAAGTAAGATTTAGTTCTTGTTCCAAAACAATTGAGCAAAACAAATTGATATTGCCTCGCAAAGGTATTCCAGCTAACCTTTGAAACGTGCTGAATGAAAAGCAACTCGCGATGAATGCTGAATACCTTATACCACAATTCGAGATTCTGTGTTAAATACTTTAAACAGTTTTTTCGAGTTGCTAATGAACTAAGGGCTGCACTCTTCTTTCGACCTGGAAGGGTACAGAAACGTTCTTTAGATATAATCAACAGTGGCGTCCACCATTTTAGCTCAGTTAGGTTGAACTTCTCAATTTTTTTTTTTAATTTCATCTTCTTCTGGCTTTTCCACGTTGTATGATACTTCATCTCACCAGGAATAAAATAAAGAGCAACTAATCCCATTTACATGCTTCTGGTTTTACGGACTTATGTTTAGTTTAGCGTTGTCATTAGAGGACTCTACTGCGTAGGCTCAACAACGGTCTTGTGCTGTTTCTGGCAATATGTGGATTCATTTGCGTAGCGTAATTAGCAATGGAGCTGTCGCCTTTTCGGCATGTATGACAAATCCACTGCCACTTTCATCGTTGGATGGTTGTGCCTATCGGTTGTGCCACGGATTCAACATTGGAACGGTACGACTGTTCCGTTTGGTGCTTAAGCTGATAACAAACAAGCAAACGCAGACCTCGCTTTGCCGATTCGGCTAGCAGTATCTGGTTCGGTTCCACCATTGGTGGAGACAACACTCCCAAGATATTGAAAGCTTTCTACTTTCTCTACCGGTTGTCCAGCGATGGTAACTTGTGATGATGAGTTTGTTCCGAGGCTGACGATTTTCGGTTTTGGGTGTGTTAATCTTCAACCCCACGACGTTTGCCTCTCAAAATGTTTGACTTGAGATGTAAAAGTCCATAGAATTCCTCCATTTCCCATCGACAGGACAGCGCGAAGCACATCGCTAGTCACCACTAAAACGAATGTTAGTGAAACGCAGCCTTGTTGAACTCCACTTTGGATCTCGAATTTATCTGACAGTCTTCCTTTGTGCATAACGTGATACCTTGACCCTTCGTAAGTTACCCTAATAATAGTGTCAGTATACCGTTTGGCAGAAAGACAAACTCAAGACTTGAAATAAATTTACTTAATATGTTTATTCGTTTTTCTTCGTTCCTAGTGCTTGACAAGAATAAAAAGGATACACCTTCAAAGTAGGGGAAGGATAATTGATAATTGATGCATATTCTGTTCTGCCCTTCAGTTTAATTCATAAATAAAACATCATCTTAGCATCTTATTTAATATGATCATAATTTTCTTATTTATTTAAAAGTTATTCACAAAATAAATAAAAAATTACAAAAATAAAAACATTCAAAAATAATGTGCCAGACAGAGAGCGGAGTTCCATAGTTTCGTCATTCTTCTGGAGGTTGGCTAGAAATGTCTACTGGTGAAAAGAGTCTTACCAATACAATCAGTATTAAAAAAAAATAATAAGCGCGACAGCTCGGGATGAGCCAAGACCTAGCTTCTCGCAACTATTATTGTTGTGTGTGTTAAATTTTTTGCACGAACGGAAGGGACCTACAATTTATTGCCGACTCCGAACGCCGAATTGAGAAGCTTTTTTATGACAAGTTATATTCCCGTAGGTTTTTCATTTCTTGTCAACAGGTGGTGCAACGAGAAATGTTCGGTCTGCCTGGGGAATGCAGTCCACAGTAGTCTAACGCACTAGTCACTGAATTTTCCAACAAATATAAGCTGTAATAAATGTACTAACTTACTATATGGACGTAATGTAGATGAGTGATACAATGGATTCCTCGAGGTCGTAGTGTCAGCCATAAGGGGGGGTTTATTAAAAAAAATGTAGATGAGAGAGACTTTAATATTAATGTGGATATCTGCGGCACCTCACCGAGACCTTTGATGAAAGGATTTAGGCAAGGCGACGCGCTGTCATGCGACTTCTTCAACATCGTTCTTGAAAGAGTTGTGCAAACTTACGCGCCAACACCAGAAGCACAATCTTTCAAAAGTCCGTCCAATTACTCGCATACGCCGACGATATTGACATTATCGGAAGAACGCAGCGTGATGTCACTGGTGCGTTCGTGAGTATTGAGATGAAGGCGGCAAAGATGGGTTTAGCGGTCGATGAGGGCAAGAGGAAGTATGTGCTGTCAACAAGAAAGGACACCCAACACCGACTTCTCGCACAAGAATAACTCTTGCCAATTGCTGTTTCTTTGGGCTAAGAAGGCAAGTGAGTAGCAAAGCCATCTCTCGAACAACTAAGGTGACCCTTTATAAGTCCTTAATCGTCCCAGTCCTGCTCTACGGCGCAGAGGCATGGACTTTGTCAAATGCGGATGAGGTCGCTCTTGGCTGTTTCGAGAGAAAAATTCTTCGGGTGATTTTCGGTCCCGTCTGCATAGACGGAGGAGGAGATACAGCGTCGAACTGTATAGGCTGTACGGCGGCATCGACCTAACCAGAAGAGTAAAGCTCCAACGATAGAGGTGGCTGGGTCATGTAGATCGGATGGACACCAATGCTCCGGCCCGGAAAATCTTCGAATCCACACCCGGGGGACGGCGCAGTAGAGGAAGGCCGCGACTCAGGTGGCGCACGCAAGTGGAAGGGGACCTCAACCAACTTGGCGTGCGAAACTGGAAACAGCTGACTAAAGATCGAGTTGACTGGAGAGGCTTGTTGGTTGAGACCCAGGACCATCCCGGACTGTAGCGCCACCTTAAGTAAGTAAGTAAGTATCTGCGGCGCCTCTTGGAGGGATTAAGGGATAATTGATTGTTGCGTACAGGTACGGTCAGGGTGAACAAGTGCTGCTGTGTTGCAATTAAAGTTGAAGTTAGGTATCTCATTATTTGCTATGCACAGTAAGGATAGCGCGAGACCATGTCTGCAATATCACGGAGTTTTTCCAATCAATCCAATCATTACACAAATCGATAACATTTTTAAAGAAGATCATTTTCCTCTAAATGGCTCCAATCTACCCCCGTTGTTTTTGGGATAAAAAGGAATTTGTCATTATTATAGTATACAGCTCGTTGAATGTAATTGTAGTTAGCTCTATTAAGACTAGTTTTGTATTTTTTTTAAATATTAATAAAAAACGAATTCCTTAACCCTTTCATGCCCAATGTTGCCTATAGGCAACATTCGCTTCATATATTTTTAATATTTTTTGTGAGTACTTTCTGATTATTATGGTGATCTCAATTTGTTCTTTCAAGTCTTGTTGATTTTTATTGGCCATAACATCCCTTAAATGTCACGTTTTCGCTTTCATTTGCGTCGCGGCGCGTTCTTGTTGGATGTGGAAAAACTAGTTGTGAAAACCTCTGCTTGGTTTTATTAAAAAAATTCTTAAACTTGTTGCTAAACTTAAACTATTAGTCATGAACTAAATTGATAAAAGTTAAATCTAAACAAAAATAACAAAAAGTTAGGCAAAAAACTGCCAGTTTTTTACTGTATTTTTTTTTACTTTTGCTTGTCCTTGTCATAAAGGTCATTATTTTTTTTGTACATACAGTAAAATATCAGAAAGATGAACGAATAAAAAACAGGGCTTGTTCATCTTTTTGAGTAGGTATGTACCTTATTCTGGTTAAAAAGAAGAACAAGTTAGCACGTTTACATAGTATAAAGACGCTAAATACAATATATTAAATACAACATATTCATTTTATTTTTATACCAGAAATTAACAAAAACAGGAGAAAACAAAAGTTATGCAGAATATTTATTTAGAGGTTTTTTCAAAGTTTTTTTTTTTAAGAATACGAATGGTGAACAAATTCCGTTCATCTTTCTGGACTGTTCATCCTTTAGAACAGTTCATCTTTTCAAGATTCTACTGTATGTAATTATTTTAACAATTAAATGAATAAATAAATTTAAAAAATTAAACTAAAATAAATAAAAATCACTAAATCACCAGTGCACGTGCATATGCACATACACATGTCTTAATATTTATTAAAAACTCAAAAATGTAATACAATTTCATAAAAAATATCGATTTTTTTTAGCAAGTCTAAAAAGTCTGTAAACTATTATACATAGTAATTTTGACAGCAGTATCTTAAACGCAATGCTATACACAGAAACAATAGAACTGTCAACTAAATAGCATATGTACCTACTAAACTATGTTTATGCACCTTGAATCTGGTTAATTCATATTAAATAAATATTATCAACAATTAATGTTGTAAATGTTAATGGTATTATTAATATTGTTGATATTATTGTTACTTTTACTAGGGAATGACTTCGTATTAGTTGCTTTTTATCCAAATAGTGTAAACACTCTGCAAAGAAAACGCATACTAAATTGCAACTGCATTATCTAACTGAATGTTTATAATTACGTGATCTGCAAAACGAACTGCAAGTGCCTGCGAAACATTTTGATTTCGTCTTTAACGAAACACTGCCAGCAGTCTTCTTTCTGAGTTCGCATGTGCAGTTAACAACATTTAATCACAGCGAACGTAAGCTCTTCTAATATTACATTTCTCATATTTCCCAAATTCCATTGTTGATTTAAGCACATTGGACGGGACCGTGTTGTTTTGTGATTATTTCCGCATCCATTTTTACTTCGTGACACTAAGCTGTTTTTTAATAATATCCAAAAATACTGTGACTAAAAGTGGTTCACTGACCCTATTCCCCCATATGTAGCCAGGTGTATGTATGTATGTAGTCATATAATAGATGAAATCATCTATTCTCATGTGGGCATTGTAAGCATTATTTCTTTTCACATGTTTAAACTATCAAATGGTTATATAATGATGTCGGAGGCATTCTTTTAACTTTTTGTGTTGAATACGTATCCAATAATTATTTTCCCCTGAGTTTTTGTGAATTTTAAACACCCTAAATACTTCAAACACTTTTCACACATACTAGTAAAACATATGCAATCATCAAGTTTAGAATTTTTGGGTGGTGTCCGTCATCTAATTACTTGAAATAATATAGCAAAGTGTGTGGATAGTTTTCGGAACGCAATTTGAACGCCAGTTCCAAATATAGATGTTTTTTTTCGTTCGCATTCGCAACTTATAGAAGTCTTTCAATATTTCCTTAAGATAACATTCATAGTAATGAAAATAAAGTAAGATAAGTGGCAATGGCAACTGCAAGGTCAACTTACAACGATTAGTTTGAGACAAGGTAATTAGGTTGTCTGTAATTGTATGAATTTTTCTCTAATTGATAATAACAATAATTTGCTTTTTAACAAATGTTAATCGAAATATTTCATCAACTAATCAAACTCAAACAAAATATGCTGTATACCTACCAAGTTCAACCATATATCTATAGATACTCATGGCATTACCTATTGCTATTACAATGTGAATTCATTCGCAGCACATGCTATCGTCGCCGTTTGTACGTACTGCACGATATTTACAAACTTGTTGCGACTATCTTAATGATTTGATTAGATTAAGGTTCTGTTCAAAGGCAACAATATGCATTTATCTTGGAAAAAAGATCCAACATTGTTCGCATTTTTGTCAAATGACTGTGCGTCAGTCAATGCCCTTCACTCCTTAGGCGTGAGAAATACCAACTCTGCCTACAGTGAATTTTTGACATTTGTCATGTGAAGAGAAGAACATACATACATAGGTTTGTTTGAAGTGCGCACCGGTTCCGTTTTGATGCGCTCGATGTCCACCAGTATTGCATTGAAATCACACTGAGGGGAACTGCAAGAAAAATGTGAATTTTTTAGACTTGCGGTCAATTTGTAGATAGACACGAAAACACTGACAGGGTACATAGAATAAAACGCATGTCTTGTCTTCTAATGCTATTGACCACGTTCAAACAAGATTTAAGGGCCGAACAGAGTGCATCGATTCTTTCCGTTCGTTTCGTTCCGATATGGAAAAGTTGAAACTTTCGTTTATTTTATGCAGATTGCAAATGTCAAATGTGATGATCGGTTTGGAACAAATTGGATCAAAAAGAGTTGAAACACTTTCAAGTTCAGAAAGCATCACCTATGCTGTTGATTGCCATCTTTAAACAATTATCTTTTCATTATCTTTAAATAAAAAATAAGTATAATAAACATTCCTGCAATTTTTTTTTCCTGGTAGTCGCAAATCTCGTTCGTACAGTTGTCGAAGGTCTCCTCAAAGTCTTCAATGTTGCTTATGACAGCATCCATTTTTCTCTTAATTTTTTTGCCACCTTTACGCCTCGAGATGGTTTTTTTCAGGACTTATGGCTTCTTGTGATAGTTCCTTGCCGACTGTTTTCGACGTTTTTGGCAGACTCGTAGTCACCTTCACTCCTTCAGTAGGAACTCTGCTGTCTAGCTGAAGTTTGAAGTTTTCGTACATCTCCTTAACCCTAAGGAACGTATTCCTCTCTATATATGGAGTTTCTGCTTTGACGACTGATTTTATTTTTTCTTAATTTTCACAAAATTCATCCCTTACTCCTCGATGTACTATCCTTTTTAAAAGTGTTTATTGCAGTTTCCAGCTCCTCTGCAAGAGCTTTCTGCCTTATGACGATTATGATAACGCTCGTTTCGTCATATTTACATTTCACTATTCACTATTCACTTTTCACTATATTTTTATAATTTGTTTTCTGTTTGTTTACTTTTATGCCAATGCCGGAAGGCTTGGTAACGCTTATTCTTTACCAGTGTTTGTAGCCCTGGTAACGCTAATTTTCTACCAGTGCTAGTAGCCCTGGTAACACGTTGATTTTGGTAGACTGTTTCCTTTTTTGCTTAAAATGCTCGAAGGACCAATGTTCAATTAGCAATATTTCAGCTCAATAAAGATTAAAGACCTCTTACCTCTGGTGGGGGGGATGTCTTCGAAGAAAACGATTATTGCTTATTGAAGGCTCAATATTAATGTCTAATGCCTTTTAAATACTAAAATTATGCTAACATTGCAATTAAATAAATATTTACAAAAATGCTGTGTGAACAATATGACACATTCGCTATTATGCTGACTGGCTGAGAAGCGAATGTGATACTTAATACAAGAAAAGGTGATAAATATGAAATATGAAATTTTCTGATGATGTCATCACGACACCCACATATTTTCTTGCAATTCCAGTTTTTATTGGCGACTCCGAATAGAGGATTGAGAAGCTTCTCATGATAAAAATAAATCATACCTTCGGTGGGTTGTCGTTGCCTGTCAAATGGTGGTTTGGTTCTTTTTGCGAGAACTCGAATTCGCGTCGTCTTGCTCGGCAGTTTAGAGCACTAAGCTACGGCTACAACCTACATAAGTACGCACATATGCATAGGTACATACATATATATGTATGTGGGGGAGAAGAGGAAAAAACCTTACCAGACTTCTGTTTGATACAAAGTTTATAAACGTAGTCTTGTGCGAACAATGGCAACAAAAAAATCATTGGGCATCATTACTGTAGGTTGAATTAGGGTAATTAGGGCTAAGAGACATTTCCTAGAAACACCACGATTCCTGAGGGAACCAATAAAGGCACCAAAAACCCAAGCTCTCATTCCCGGAAGCATTTTATTTCCCTGCAAACATTAAATATCTTCTTATGCTTAATAGAACCTAGTTCCTCTAAGTTCCTTAAAAAGTAGTTTCCTAGGTGTGATTTATCATAGTATCTACACGCGTCCGATTCGGTAAAAACTAGTCTCATAGCATGCTTACGTAGAAGGCAATGCCCGGACAGAATTCCTATATCTATTCTTAGGTTTGACCACCTGTGGTCAGATTGCCTGTTTATGCTGCCTAAGAAGTTCGCCCTAACCGATCAGGACAGCGGTTTGACGACAACAGCGTCGCCCTGGGGACGTTCTCCCCGTCTCTAGCTAGTTGATCCGCAAGCTCATTACCCTTTATGTCGCAATGTCCAGGCATAGTCTTTACCAGTTCCGGGCGCAGTTAGTTTGGATCGACCGACGTTAAATTCTAGCGCCTTGAGTGCAGCCTGTAGATGGTGATGTTCCTGTCAGATACCGCCTTCGACTCCAGTTGTTCTGCCGCTTTGAACAAGACTAGAACTTCTGCCTAAAACACACTGCATATATTCGGAAGTCTAATAGATATTTTCAGTTCTGGCTCAAGGCAGTAGATACAAGAACCCATTCCATCTGGTGTTTTGGAGCCATCTGTATATAAGGATATCTCCTCCGGTTGTCATATTGCAACCCTTTGCATTCCTCCTTTCGGGATATGTGATTGTATACGGCGTGTCAAAATCTAGTACAGGAAGGATGTTGTCTGTACTATGGTGATAACCGGTTAGGAAGTCAGAGAGGACAGAGCAGTATCCCACCCCCCGGCCTTGAAAAGCCTAAATTTGCGCGCTCTTGCTCGTCTGGTGTTTTATCTGTAAGTCCACCGGAAGGTGGTGCAGAAACATTTCTAATACTGTCCTTTGTACTGCCGCTAGATCCCCTTGTTTCGTTATTCTGGTTGTGGGTTTGCACTATACTAGGGCCCAATATGTTGAGTTATTACGTTACGTTACGTTTCAAGTCCTACTAGCACCTATCCGCACTTTTTAGAAGTTAGAATCGCCAGACCTAAAGTCAATTTTCGTTACCTTCAGCGATTGCCCTGCGATTTATAAATAGTTGTCGTGTCGTGGCTTTATTATAAATATTTCTGCGAACATCCTTCAGCCGCAGTTTTATGCCATTGCAAAGTTTAAACAGATTTTGATTTGGCAACAAGTTTACTAAAGGGCATTAGGATTAAGAGTATTCAAAAGCTCCACGGGTAGTGCACTACTTTATCCCTTTGAACCACCGATTTCACCGACCCGTACTTCATTTGTGCGACCCCAAATGAATTAAGAAGATTTTAATTCATTTGGGGTGGCCATGGTGCAGTAGTTAGCATCATCGCTTGTCACGCTGAAAGTTCGGGTGCAACTCCTGATATCGGAAAAACATTTATTTCTTAAAATAAAAAATAAATAAAATCGATCAACTGTGAAAGCTGATGGCGACTCTACTCTGCGAAGGCATAACACTGGCAGTAGAGTGCCCTGCCTTGAAGAGTTGATTGAGCTGACACTGATTATGACATCAGAAGATTAAAAAAAATTCCATAGCAATGACAAGTACTACAAATGTCCCCAGCTAGTCTGAACATCACCCTTGGACGCCATTGAAACTTAGCGATACCTGAGTTTCAAACCACTGTTTCGGTGTGTGTGTAACATTAAAACGGTATTTATATTCCATTGATCCGCGTGTGGATTATAAAAAAAAAGTATGTACTTCATATTCCTCGTCACCTGTTTCGTTGTTTTTGAGGGAAATTGGTTTGATGAATGTCCACCAATACAATGATTCGGCGCAACGTCTCGTCAATTCGTATTACTCTGACCCTTAAAGCTTTCAAGGAGTTTCTGAGTGGATTGTACTGAGAGCAGGCGCTCTTGCTTCCTTCTAACAGTGCTGCAGTTATGCCAGATGATCAAATGATGCAATAGGCAAATGATGCATTTTTGCAAAGAGAATTCTTCCTTAAAAGTTTTTTTCCGTGCCACCGAGCATCTAATAGAACATTTCCTCGCACCTGTATCAATTTTGTGAACAACTTGCTTGATCAACTGTCCATGTGTTAACTAATCTTCGTTATTTCGGACCATTTGAGCCAATTGGACAGCATCCTTACTGGTTTCGTTCAGTTAGTCTGTGTTACTCAGGACTCCTCCGGACCTCGTTGAGTGAACTAAGCAGTAGTGTGGTAATCTATATCATCTCCAAAAGTTAAGGCCGCTCCTTCAATCAGCAATAGACATCTGCTATGTACTACTTCGGTTAAGTGCAAGTTCTTTTGAATTGGTTATGATGAATATTTTTATTGCTGATAATCAGTACTATTGCTCTTTAAACACAAAAATAATATATCTACATATCATACATATGTATCTCTTAACAATTAAGGCAGTGTTTTCCCAAAGCCGTCGGCAAATCGTTTCTACATTGATGAGGATTGAAGAAATGTTTCCTTTATATTGACGGTGAGTCTATAGAACTTTTTGGCAAAGGTTTTAATAAAATCCGCTGTTGTTTCCAAAATGTATACAAACATTTCTTTATTCATTAACGTAGGTGTGAGAAGATATATGTAGCATAAACGTGCAAAAAAATGTCAGAAAGTGCCAATAATTCATTTTTCATTCTTTTGAATTGATATCTCATGTTTTAAAATTTAAAGTAAACAAAACTTGGCAAATTGACAAATTCTGGAACAGATCGGGAGCATTGTGTGCATCATTTTTTCCAATTCAATCGAGTAGCATCGAAATGCACCACTGGCAACCACTAAATAACTGACGTGGTAGCACGTGATAAACCATTAAGCCTCCATTTTATTTCTCAGTCTAGTGTTCCGTACCTTGGAAGGAAAAAACTTAGACCGTATAGGATCATTTTGTTTTTAACTTGCTCTCTTTGCTCAGTTTCTTTTGATCGAAGTGGAATCGATAGATAGAATTTGACTGTCTGACAAAACTAGAAACTAGAAATGCTCAATTAATGTAAGCACGTCTCCCACTGTGTTTTCACGGAGAGCGCTCTTTCGTGTGCAATTCTTGTCTTGGTAGTTTGTCGCATTTTTTGTTTCCCGTGAAAGCTTCATGACCTCGTCACTACGCAAGGCTTATGTCGTTGTTGCTGGCAAGGAAGGGGGTGCCTCTTAACCCGCAATTTTTACAATCTTGCAGTACTGATTCGCAAATTATCATTCTGAGAATATCTGAGAATCATTTCGCCGCACGATAATTTTGCAAGGTATTCATCGCGTTTTGTTATTTTGCTTATGATTCTACGGTTTTTTATTGCTTTAGAAGCCTTTATTTCGTAACGTGTTAATTACTCTTTTGTTATTTCGTTGTTTATTCACATTGGCATAATGATGTTATGTTTTAAAGGCAATGGAAGGTTTAACATAAGAGAAATAAAACAGCGAATCAGTGCAATAATGTGAAGTTGTTTTTCCGACTTCCTGGACATTAACCGTGACAGCTGAGTCCATATGTACGTATAAGCTATACACATAAACCTTTGAGAGACGCTCTATCTACTCGTGAAAACTTGATCAAAATCCGTTCAGCACTTTTTGAGATAAGTGTTTTCAAACAGATAGACGATGCGGCTGACTTTTCTTTATAGTGTGTAGATATTTAGTAAACCCTGAAACCGTCTTTATAAGGCTTTGTATGAGACATGTAGGCTTACTGATTTGAGCTCTGTTATCATTACATTTCTTAACTGACCTTTAGAATTCTTTGTAGTTTCGGCAGTTCAATAGTTTTAAGTTTTTTTTTTTAATTCTTATTATTTTTCGAGTTTTTTTATACTCTTTTTCGAATTTAAGGAAACCTACCCAATTCAAACCAATCTATTGTACAATATCAACTGAAGATCCAAAACATGAGTAGTTGCCAGCAGCTACATAGGTCCTAGTTTTGTGTTTACGTTTATTTATTTATTTTTCCCTTGACTTTAACTATGAAAAAGTAATATAAAAATGAGGAGCAATTCTTATTGAATTATAGGTCGATGCCCCAAAAATATTAAAACGAAAGAATTATGAGAACAAAAATACCATATCCAAAGCAGAACTTGGTTTTATATAAAGCATAAATAAATCTAACTACACTCAGTGTTTACTTCATATAACAATCCCAATACATCTCTTTCAATTTAAAAATCACACATCATCAAATATTAACACTTAAAATGTTCATTCTTAAGTGCCAAAACGTACATATATGTAGCTGCATCTATTTATACCAATTCCAGTTGATGTTAATGCCCTATATTTTCCAACAGGTGAATTGAACGTCAAAAAGAAGCAAATATATACAATATAAACAAAAGTACTCTTTTATTTATATACTAATATATATAAACCACCTGGTATATATATATACACATATATTTGTTTTTTTGCACATCCCGAAGAGATTAATAAAAAAAATGGTCTCACGGTTATGTCAAGCGGGAATCACGACGTTGGGAGCATGCATAGGAGCAGCAGTCTCCATTTGGACACTAGAAAGAAGAAGCCCAATAATAACGGTAAAATAAAATAAAATAAGCAAAAAAATTAATAAGAAATAAGCAACATTCAAAGTTGAAATACAATGTTCTTTATATATTCATCCAATATTGTTGTGTCGAAATATGTGTTATAAGCGTTGTAGTCTGATAAGCGGTGCTGTTTCATTCAATTTCACGGGAACCTGAAGGTTTATTGTGACTTTCTTGCTGTAACAATTTAATAATGAAGTGGACGTTTTTTTTAAAACCCCTTTGCTCTTTTCTTCTTCCGAAGTGAAGGCGGCGATGAATTTAAGTGATTTGGGAAATCTTAAAGCAAATTTGCAGTATTTCAGTGTCAGTCTAACGCATTGTGTCCTGTTAAAACTCCCGTTAGTATGATAGTTGCGTTCTTTTCCAAAGCCATAGGCTCTTTATTCTTTTATCGTTTAGTTTCGACCAAAAACTATGGAACATATTTCCAATTTTTCTTTTTCCATGCGATAAAGTCGATTCTAATAAAACGGCCCCAGCCATACCCACCGAACATTTCTCGTGGCACCACTTCTAGTCAGGGAATGACAAATCTCCGGGAGTATAATCTGTCATGAAGGCGCTTCTCAATTCGCCATTCAGAGTCCGCAACAAATTGCAGGTCTCTTCCATTCGAAAAATATCGACTGGGAGCCAGTCCTAAAGTACTTCCCACCTCGTAATGTGTAATATCAAAAACAGTAACATTATTATTTATTTCATAATTAAAGAAAACATTCATCAAACGCGAAAAATTTTAATATACTCTGTTTAATTATTCCGCAAAGAGTTGTGGCACTTCAATTTCCGCATCCGCTACTCCGATTATGCTCAAAATCTTATTAGCTCTAAGTTTCACGCTGACAAATAAAAGAAAAAAAACCGCATGGTCCTGCGTTGTTTCGTTCTCCAGATATCGAAGGCGAATAATATGATCACACACTCACACATACACGCACGCACACATACAAATACACACGGATTTTGAGCACAATCGATTTAGCGGATGCTAAGGAAATTGAAGAAATGTTTCCTATCGAGTTCGCGCAACCACTCTTTGTGGAGCAACTAAAAAGTGTGTATTCAAATTGTTCGACTCCGATTAATGTTTTCTTTAACTATGAATGAATTATAATATTACCGTTTATGATACAACACAATACGAGGTGGGAAGTATAGGACTGGCTATACAGTCGAATTTTTTTTTTAAGTCGATTCTCCCTTTCAACACACAAGTCCTGGCCAGTTCATATGTCTACTGATTCGCTTGTTCTTTTACACATATCTTTTTACCTAGGTTGGTGTCACTTATATGTAGGTGGTACAGTTCGGGATTAAATCTTCTTCAGGTGCAAATGCGCTTTCATCTGAATTTGACATCTGTGCATTCAGTAGAAAGAGGGTGATAGGGCTGTTGTATAGCGTCGTTTTGGTTCATCTCTATAGGGTCTAAATTAATGCTAAAGAGATGTCTTAGTGTGTTGGACTGCTGTGCGAGGTGCCTAGATTTAAGCCTTAGCCATCAGTTTAGTTTTTCGGCTTTTGATTTAACGTTTGCATAGACGCTACTGACTGTTCGCTTCGTTCTACCGATGATGCTATCTGAGAATTTCGCACTACATATGTATTTTCTTTAGTACCAGGTTGAAAAAACTGCATGGTGTTATTGAACACTAGTGTTATTGTAGGTCTCAGCGGTCTCTTTTCCGACCTAAGCGGACCAGCAAGCATTCTCCACCGTCATCCTATGGTACGGTATGATATAAATATGAGGGTGAGCGGAAGGCTCCTCACTTAGGCCTCAGTTGTGTTGCCCTCTTTTAATCGTCGGAACTGCAGGGATAGGTTTGGTTTGGGACGTACATATGTTGGGAGGGATATAGGGAAGGTAGAAACAATTATAGAGTTGACACTAGTGTCCTTGAGATGTCTCATCTCGGATATCCACATGGGCCCCAGGGTTTTCTGTCGCATTCTTGCTAGGGCTGGGCAGTTGCGTAGGAAGTGTTCGAAGTCTTATTCTTGTTCCTCGCAGTTCCTACATGTCTCTTTGCCAGCGAGGCCCATTCTTGAGTTTTTTGAGTTTAATGTGTCCTTAATTGCTCTTTGCTTGAACCTGGATCCTTCCTGGTAAGTAGGTTGCTTCGTTTATTTACGAGTGATCTATTCACTTTGCGTCATCCTACATATGCGAATAAGTTTTGCAGAAATCGGCCTTGAAAGCGATACATAGGTGGTGGCTAGAACTCTTAAGTCTTCTCCAGGGTTTGGCGTAAAGTTAAAATTGAGTAAATCGTCTGCTTTTAGGTACTTAAGTGTTGCACATTACAAAATTTTTTTATACGATGTTGAAAAGACTTATGCCTCTGCAATTAGAGCAGGTGAAGCGGTCTTCTTTCATATGAACCGGTAAAATTGTGGTAAGATGTTATATGTTAGGTTAGGTTAGGTTAGGTTATGGGGGAAGTACCCAGTTCAATGACTGAGCGTTCACGGGGGCCCACTGGTCCATTGTATTCCCCTTTGTACTGTGGGCCATGCTCCAACCTTGGGTTCTAGATGGGTGGTCTGTCAAACCACCCTGTACTCCAATCAGCGTGTTTCCCATGTGTCGGAGTCGGCGGTTTTGGAGGTTGGGACGCTCACAGAGTATGTGCTTGATGGTTTCTGTCTCTTCCGCATCCTGACAGCTCCTGCAGTAGTTTGAGGAGTCTATGCCGAGTCTACTGGCCATGGTACCTATAGCACAATGTTCTGTCAGTACGCCTGCTAGGATGCGAGTATCTTTTTTTATTCATAGCCAGAAGACATTTTGTTTTGTTCTGGTCTATTCTCTGCATAAGCTGCGGAATATAATGCAGTCGCCTCTGGCGGACCAAGTTGTCGGAAAAGTCATGACGCATTTCTCGAACAGATGGCGTTTGTTAATTTTTTTAAAGTAATGGATTAAGCCCATCTATATTATTGGTAAGCCGTTTGACAGTTAACGGTTTAAGCGTAATTCTGAAAAAAATTGATCGGGATTAATCGTGTTTTGAAGATTTTGTAGCAGCTTAAATATGGAAGACCAAAGTGTGCATTTTCGCCATATTTTACTCTTTTATTTCCGTAAAGGGAAGAATGCAAGTGAAGCTTGTGAAAAGTTGCGTCAAGTTTACGGTGACGATGCTCTACAAAAACGTCAGTGTCAACGCTGGTTCCAAAAATTCAGCGCGGGTGATTTTAACCTCAATGACGCTCCTCGGTCAGGAAGGCCCACCGAGGTTGACGACGACCAAATCAAGGCACTGACCGAGTCAAACCCACGTTACACGACACGAGAGATTGCAGAGACATTGAACATCCATCATTCAAGCGTTCATGACCACCTGAAGAAGCTGGGATACGTAAGCAAGCTCGATATTTGGGTTCCTCATGAACTCAAGGAGGTCCAATTGACGAACCGCATAAACATCTGTGATATGCTCATTAGACGTCAGGAAAACGATCCTTTTTTGAAGCGACTGATAACAGGTGATGAGAAGTGGATTGTTTACGACAAAGTTGTACGCAAGCGGTCTTGATCCCATCGTGATAAAGCACCTCAAACGAGAGCGAAAGCCAACATTCATCAGAGAAAGGTTATGCTGTCAGTGTGGTGGGATATTAAAGGCATCGTGTTTTTTGAGCTCCTACCAAGGAATCAAACCATCAATTCTGATGTTTACTGTCGGCAGTTGGACAGTTTGAACGAATGCATCATCCAGAAACGTCCAGAGCTCATTAATCGTAAAGGAGTTGTGTTCCATCACGACAATGCAAGACCACACACAAGTTTAACCACCCGCCAAAAGTTATTGGGCTTTGGATGGAATGTGTTGCAACACTTACCATACTCACCTGACCTTGCGCCATCGGACTTCCACTTGTTTCGTTCTCTCCAAAACTCGTTACGTGAAAAAACGTTCAATTCAGATGAGGCTGTAAAACAGCACCTTCTTCAGTTTTTCGCCGATAAAGACAGGTCCTTCTATGAACGAGGAATTATGCGACTTACTGACTTAAAATACGAAAGACCTTTGGCCTTATTCACTCTATCGTTATCCAAAAAACTGGGAGAACAATGTCGAAAATAACTCAATTTTTTTGAGAACTTTTTTCTTCGTCATCTTAGTTTGGATCTCAAGTTGTAAAAGTATAGGAGAAAACGAAAAAGTCGGTGAAATAGTCAGAACACAATCAGCTCTTGACAAAAATCTTGCGGAAAGAAGCTACATTTAGAACTGTAAAAGGGAAGAGCGGGTAAGGCCTTCTGTAGAGCTCTTTTGAATATTTAAAAGCTGGATTTAAGACTAACGGATGTCCCTGGTTCTTACAAACACATTTTTCTTAACATTGATATGATGTTGAGACCCATTTTGTTTTTTTTGCAGCCTTATTATCGATATAAAAAAGGGAATATCTTGGTTAGATACTGCCTTTCCTATCTTTTGCTTTTGCTCTTGAAACGTTGCTAAGATTTGAGACTAATTGATCTGAAAAATTCGAGAGCTGCGGAAAAGAATTCAGCACCTACGCGTGTATTCGTTCTGGAAACATTTAAACATTTGAGTAGATGGACATGAATGATGTCTGATGAGTATCTCAATTTTTCTCTATCGAAAAAATTAAATAATCTTACAAACTTTGACCAGGGCGTAATAAAGCCTAGCCTTGCGGTGATGCCCATACGCTTGTGTAGGATTAGCGGATGCCCTGTTAGACCGGGCCTTTGGTTTTTAACTTGGCCTTAGCAGAATTTTTAATGCAGCAGATTCGTAAATAAAAAGGTAATTTTTATTCCCTTGGCTGGGATAGTAAAGAAGTGATTCCACCTACTATTCCGCTGAAAAAAGGGGCTAGTACCACCAGTTTTGTTATTTTAACTTTTTAAATATCTTCTAGATGTATGTACAAACATATGTAGAAACACAATGGTGTTTTTCAGCAATATTAAACTGTTATATTTTTGGCTTTGGCGGAATCTCTAGCTTTTTTTTGACGTGGAATCGCGGTGGAAAGATCTTTGTTTTTAGTGTATGTACAGGAAAAACTTCTTAGAAACACTGGGCACCAAAATGGGCCCATAGTGAACCCTGTGGGAACCTACAAAGACAGCGAAACCTAAGCGCTCATTCCTTGAAGAATTTTGTTTTCCTGCAAGTTTTTAAAATCTTTTTTTGGTTAATAGAGCCTAGTTCCTCCAAGTTCTTAAAAAAGTAACTTTCTAGGTGTTTAATGCGCCTTTACGCTATGCCCTCACAGTCGTATAGAATCTGTGAATGCTTACAGCTATTCTTAGGTTTGATCTTTTTAGCTCAAGTATATCCCTCGTCTTTTTCTTATTTAGCCCGGCCATATTCTCTTTATATTATATTTCACCATATGTGGTCAGCTTATCTGTTTATGTCGTCTTCAGTTCGGGGTCAAGACTGTATATGCCAGAATCTGTTTCTTCCAAGATTTTAGAGCTGTCTGTGTATACGGCTAGTATTTGTTATCTGTACTATGGGGATTACCGGTTCGGAAGTCAGAGAGAATGCCCCGTTTTCCACCTTCCAGTCCTTGAAGTAGCCCAAATTTGAGAGCCTTAACACACCTTCGCTCGCCTGGTGTTTTACTTGTAATCTAGCGGAAGGAGATGGAGAAATATTTTCACTGCGGGCGTTAGTGTTGTGCGTAGAGCATCCATAATGGTAACACTGGCTGTTCTCCATGCCGCCCCTGTCCTTTGCCGTATTGTGACCCTGCTTACCCCCTTTCGCGGTTTCAGGTTTGTCTGCTAGATAAGCAGGGGAGAGGGATTCATTGATAAGTACATATTATAAGAGTGAGGATGGGACTGTTTACGCCCTTTAAACCGTTAAGATAGGAGGTAGAATTACGTTTATCTTATACAAACGGTTTTGAATAGCTACTTAAAGAGATCATAATTTATTTTGGGAAGGTGTTTACTTACACACACCATGTGCCTAGAGTTGGGTTTTTTGTTGTTTACCGAAAGCTTAGGAATCAACATGTTTTCTCAAATCCAAGCAAAGCTGTTAACAATATTTTTGTTCTTTTTATTGTAGGTCGACAATGCTGCCGTTCGTCCTCCAAAGCGAAAGCGTACACTTCCTCCACGCACCGAACAAATTAAAACTCTGCAAAGTGGAGAGGAATATGATATACTCATCATTGGTGGAGGCGCTACTGGAGCCGGGTGTGCTCTAGATGCTGTGACAAGAGGTTTGAAAACTGCACTTGTAGAATTGGACGATTTTGCGAGTGGTACTTCATCGCGATCAACGAAGCTTATACATGGTGGCGTTCGATATCTACAGAAAGCTATTCTAGGAGTAAGTATTTTTCATACAATTATTAGGCGTGTGTTTTTGGTATTCTACTAACATAGGCTTAACAAATATTTTTAATGTTAATTAATCGGCGTGGCTCAATGGTTAGTGCGTTGGACTGCTGACAGAGCGGCGTGGGTTCAAGCTCAGGCAGGTACACATAACGTTTTTCGCGGCACCACCTCTCATCGGGGAATGACAAGCCTCCGGGAGTATAATCTGTCATGAAAGTGCTTCTTAATTCGCCGTTCGGAATCGGTAATAAATTGTAGGTCCCTTCCATTCGTGCAAACAACACAACATGAATGGTTGCGAGAAGTCAGGCCTTGGCTCATTCCGAGCTGTCGCGGTAGCTATTTATTTATTTTTTTATTTTTTAATTACACTAACAATTAAGCCTGTATAGAATTACGAAATCAGTATAACTATCCAGTCCTAATTCCTTAGGCCCGATAAAAACGCTGCTCCCAAACTATTTATTCCCGAATGTTATCGAAAAACGCTATCGAAAATGTTAAAAATGACATTACAGCCGTCATTTATAAGAACAAAATTCCCAAGGAAGCATTTCACTTCTAACGACAAAAGGTAAAAATCAAACAAATAAGAGCTAAAATTATTTTGGTTCATTTTTATTTGTCCGAAATTTTTTTTTCCAAATACACAAAAAGAAAAAATAAATAGCTAAAGTAAAACAAATGTCATTACACATAGTGTTGCCAAACAGCACTTGATATGAGATAGGCACACTTTTCTAGCCTATATAAAATGACTCCGCGAAATGAGCCCCCAGGAAATAAGGCCGCAAACAGAAAATGGAATAAGGCCCCAAAAATGTGCATACAGTGCAACAACCAAACAAAAATATTGTCTAAATTTGGGGTGCAATTTCATTTACTGGGGCCTTTTTTGATTTTTTAAATTGGGGCCTAATTTTTGGGACCTACTTTAATTTTATTTAAAAAAACATTTTGGCACAGCATTTGTATAGCAAACCGAGGAATATCTATGGGGCACGTTGACCCCCTGTAACCCCCCTGTTGGTTATCCCTGTTGTATTTGGAGTAGATGTAAAGTTGGGGCTTAATTTCATTTATTTTTGGGGGCTTATTTCATTTTAGTGGGGTCTTATTTCCATTTTATTTTATTATTTACTTTATTTTTTGGGGGCTTATTTTCTGGGCCCTAATTTCGCGTAGCCATATAGAATACCAAAAAAACACGTCTATTGTTCTTTCGGGTCACGCTAAGTAAATAACGTCCAATTGATGTCGTCGTAGAGCAGTCGTTCCGTGTGGCCCAATCCCACATACTCTTACGTATAAAATGGAATAAGTGCTTTCAAATGTTTAAGAAGTGGTAAACAAAAAGTAACAATACTTAATACTTGAAAGTATGTAGTTAGAGATACTTAATAGCAGATATGAATGAAAACTATTTGTTATAAAATAATTAATTGTTATTAATTATACTTACTACATACATACATATATATTTTTACTTTTTAGCTAGATTACGAACAATACCGTATGGTGAAAGAAGCTTTAGCCGAGAGGGCATCGATGTTAGAATCTGCACCGCATTTGGCTCATCCACTTCCAATTATGTTACCAGTATACCAGTAAGCTCTATAGTTTTATAAATAAGGTATACAAATAAAATAAATATTTTTACAGATGGTGGCAGGTTCCATATTACTGGGTTGGAATAAAGGCTTACGATTTAGTTGCTGGTGACAGAAATGTCAAAAGCTCTTATTATCTATCGAAAAAAGATGCGTTGGAACTATTCCCGATGTTAAAGAAAGATAAACTTTGCGGAGCTATAGTGTACTACGATGGTATGTATGCATTGCCTTTTGAAGTACATAATATTCTATTTGAACGTGAATTTTAGCTATTTCACTGCAAACATTAAAATTGAAAGGAAGTGGTGTTCTTTGATTAGGAACACTCAAATTCAAATTAAATCAGATCTCATTCAAATAACGAAAACCTCTCTACCCTGACATGAGCCATGTCGCACCGGTTATTTGTATGAATGCTATATTTTTACGCAAAAGAAGACTTACTCTACATACTTACTTACTGAAGGTGGCGTTACGGTCCGGGGTGGACTTGGACCTCAACCTACAAGCGTCTTCAGCCAGCTTCGTCTTTACCCAGCTGTCTCCAGTTTCGCACGCGAAGTTGGTTGAGGTCCCTTTCCACTTCCGTGCGCCACCTGAATCGCGGTCTTCCTGTACTGCGCCGCCCTCGGGCGTGGATTCGAAGATTTTCCGGGCCGGAGCATTGTTGTCCATCCGCTCCACATGACGCAGCCACGTCAGTCGTTGGTCCTTCACTCTTCTGGCTAAGTCAATGTCGATGTACATCCGGTACAATTCGTCGTTGTACCTCCTCCTCCACTCACCATCTATGCAGACGGGACCGAAGATCACCCGAAGAATTTTCGTCTCGAAACAGCCACGATTTTGACCATGCCTCAGCGCCGTACAGCAGGACCGGGACGATTAAAGTCTTATAAAGGGTTACTTTAGTTATTCGAGAGAGGGCTTTGCTACTCAATTGCCTTCTTAGCCCAAAGAAACAGCGATTGGTAAGAGTTTTTCTTTAATCTCCGCGCAGGTGTCGTTGTTTGAGTTCATAGCGGAAGCTAGGTAGACAAAGTCCTTATCTACCTCGAAGTTATAACTGTCTATTGTGACGTTCTGTCTGAGACGTCGGTGTTGGGTGTCCTTTCTTGTTGATAGCATATCCTTGGTTTTCCCTCATTGACCGCTAAACCTATCTTTGCCGCCTCCGTCTCAATACTCACGATCGTGCCAGTGATATCACGCTGCGTTCTTCCGATTATGTCAATACCGTTGGCGTATGCGAGTAATTGTGGTTCGACCCCCAGCAATATTCAGCAAACATTTTTCAGGGCATCACGTCTGGTGTAATTTTTCACGAAAAGGCTTCTCAATTCACCGCCCGTTCCATTTCAAGAAGCTAGCCCTTGGCCCACAACACCAGTTGTTTTTTTTTTCTTGATTTCTTTAATATTAAGCACCTGTATTTTATGGTATGAATATATGTACATGTGTAATTAAAGCATGCTTCGCGCGTATATACGGTTTAATTAAAATGTAAATTTTTGTTTAGGCCAACAGGATGATGCAAGAATGGCTCTGGCTGTAGCTCTTACAGCAGCTCGACATGGGGCCACTGTATGTAATCATGTTGAGGTAACAGAATTAATAAAACAACCCGATGCTAATGGAAACCTCACGCTCTGTGGTGCAAAACTTGTTGACCACATATCTGGGAAAAAATTCACCGTAAAAGCAAAATGTATTGTAAATGCTACCGGGCCTTTTACGGACCGCATCCGTAAAATGGATGACCCCTCAGTGAAAAGTATTTGCTGCCCGAGTTCAGGAGTACACATAGTGCTTCCGGGATACTACAGCCCAGACCAGATGGGTCTTTTGGATCCGAGCACGTCGGACGGGAGAGTTATTTTTTTCCTCCCGTGGCAAAGACAAACAATTGCTGGAACCACCGATTTACCCTGCGAAATCACGCACAGCCCTAGGCCAACAGAGGATGAAATTCAATTCATATTAAGGGAGATTAAAAACTATCTTAATGCTGATGTTGAGGTAAGGAGAGGCGATGTACTTTCTGCTTGGAGCGGAATACGTCCTCTAGTGTCCGATCCAAACAAGGACGATACCCAATCTCTCGCCAGAAATCACATTGTTCATGTAAGTCCATCGAAGCTAGTAACGATAGCTGGCGGCAAATGGACAACATACAGAGCTATGGCCGAGCATACCATCGATGCAGCAATACGAGGTAATTCTCTTCCCAAAGAGTGAAACATAAAATATTTACATATATTTATTTGCTACATACACACATATATTTAGCATGCAACTTAAAGCCTGAAAGAACTGAAGCTGTTACTTCGTATTTGAAAATTGAGGGCGGTCAAGGTTGGACCCCAACGATGTACATACGACTTGTTCAAGATTTTGGTTTGGAGTGTGAAGTTGCACAGCATTTAGCCAAATCGTATGGAGATCGAGCTTTTGCCGTTGCAAAAATGGCATCCTTAACCGGCAAAAGATGGCCCATCATCGGTAACAGAATTCATCCCGAATTCCCCTACATTGATGCGGAAATAAGATATGGTGTCCGTGAATACGCATGCAATGCAGTTGACATGATTGCTAGGAGGCTTCGTCTTGCCTTCTTAAATGTTCAAGCAGCTCAAGAAGCTTTACCTGCAATTATTGACATTATGGGCGAAGAATTAAAATGGTCTAAAGAACAAAAGCAGGTAAGTGAAAAACAACAACTAAACGCTTTAAACTTTTGGATTTGAATTGATGTTTTTGTACACAGACTGAAATGAAAAGGGCCACCGATTTCCTTGCCAATGAAATGGGACAATTAGTTAATAGGGCATCTAAGGAGAAGATACCGATTAAACTGTCTAAGGATGAACAACAGCTGTACATCAAACGGTTCCAGTTAATTGATAAAGATAACAAAGGATATGTTTCGATTAACGATATTCGCCGAGCATTGAAGGTACAATCTTTAATTTAATTAATACAAACATACGTTTGTTCATGTTGTCAGTGTCCTATTTACCTTTTTATTTGCATTTATTATTACTTTACTGGTTTGATTTCATACTAATAGGCTCGCTTTATGAACCTCTTAAAATAGTCCAAATTTACATTCGAAATTAAATACAATTCAAATGCATTAAGACTACATTTAGTTTGATAAATTGATAAATTCCCCGAGCAAAATTGTATGAATGAATGAATGAATAAAACTATTCGATAGTTGAAATCATTCAGTTACTAACTATCGATAGTCCAATTCATTCGATAGTTCCCATCACTAATCCGCACAGAAAAAATAGAAACCTCCACCAACTCAAATCAGCTAACTGGGCTGACAAAATGAATTCACTCAGCACATCCAACAAGTCAGAGAGTGTTGCGGAATTCTGTGCAGTAGGCGTGTTTTTTTGAAACCTAGCTAACCAGTCGTTCATTTAGAGTTTAGACGATTCCCAGCCAGTCAAACCCAGTCGATTTTTTATACCGCCAATTTGGTACGTGTGATTTCGTTTCTATGACATCGGCTGTCAAACTGCAAAGTATTCGGCATTAAACCAAATTGTTTTTTTTTAATTTGGTGTGAAAACCATAATTACTTCCCACCTAGGTAGGGGAAGTATTGTAATCAAAATGTTTCGAGATATGAACAGGGCTTGACATTACTATACACTAGAAATCGTCTGCACCCATTTTTGAAATTATGTCTGTAAAGGTGCATAAATGAGCTTAAAGAGGCATAAAAACGATAATTGAGGTAATTAAATTTTGAACAAAAATATATACGCAAAATGTTCATACATTCAGTAGAAAAATAACCCGTCTGGCACCCTTTCAGACCCGGCCAAAATGTCTGGCAGTGGTAAAATATGACAACTCTCTCATATATAAAAATTTAGCCTTGGTCATATGACGTAACCGGGTCGCTTTTTCTGACATCATTACCCCGCCACCCGCTCCAAACGCACCAGCAGAATACTGCCAGACGTCGATTTTTGTGATCATTAGCTCCAGTTTAACAAAAAAATATATAAATTTCCTTGACGTAACCAAAACGATCACCAGCTCTTAGACTATAAGGCAGTACTGAAGCTATTTGGTTTTTGAATGATGAGAATGATGAGATCAAATGCTCTTCCAAATGAAGGTTTTGGCCAAACTCGGAGTAGCTTACTGGGTAATTAAAGAAAAATTCCATGATATTCAGGCTGCACTGAGAACAAAAAAATGAAACTCGGTTTTCTTAGATTATAGGTGATTTGTAGGCATCGCGATATCAATTGCATTATCGAAACTGTCCAATTATTATTGGTATCAGTTCCGCGAAGGTTCTGCCCTAGATTAACTCTTTTATACCCTTTTTCCACCCGAAGGAGAACTGAGTTTTTGCCAAAACTCACGAAAACTTCATCCAAAATAGAAGTTTTCCCATACATTCTTCAATTTTTGTATACTGAGTTTTCGTCAATTTCCGCTGAAAACTTCACGAAACCATCTCGGTCGTCAAACCAAACGCACCTTTTGATTCATTCAGCACATTCAGCAGAGCAACTGAGAGAAAGCTGTCAAGAACAGCTGTTTATTTTCCTTTCATGAGTTCAAATTTACTTTTATATTTTTATATTTGAATATTTGTACGCAGAAAATATCTGAATTCATTTTTTTTTTTTAATGATATGAGAAATTTACCGAAGGTTATATTCAAGTTTAGTGGCAAAATGATGAAAACGTCAAGCGAAATCGGTGGGAATAGTTTAGAGAGTTTTCGTTACATTTTTGTCGAAAACTCAGTTTTCGTTCCGGTGGGAAAAGGGAATTATGGTCTCACACAACCAACATAGAAATTTTTTTGGATAACCGTTTTCGTTGCACGCAATTATCACTTTACTCATAAAGTTAAAATAAAGTTTTTCCAAGCCAAAGATGTTTTATGTGAAAAATTCTAGTTTAATCATTGTAATGTTTTATCTGAATGTAATGTAAACTGGCATCAAGATTATGACAAACGAAATAATTAAAAGCTAGCAACCTCTGTTGGATTTTAAAAAAAAATAATACTAACGGTCGAGAGATGCGTAAAGTAAAATTAACATAAAAATAAAATGATTCATTATCTATTACATTTTTTTACATTATCTATTACATATTTTTTTTTTTAATTTACACTAAAATGTTTCCTTATTTACGATTATTTTCAGAGTTATGGAGAAGCGGATGTTTCGGGAGAACAGTTGCATGAGATTCTTCGAGAAATTGATACGAATATGAATGGACAAGTAGAACTAGATGAATATTTGCAGGTATGTTATTAATAATCAGTTTGTACCAAAGTAATTATATTATTCAAAGTGGTAAAATCATATTAAAATAAATAAATAAATAAATAGGTAGCGCGACAGCACGGGAAGGTTAGCTTTTCGCAGCCATTCATGTTGTGCGTATTACATTTTTCGCGCGAATGGAAGGGACCTGCAATTTATTTGCAACTCCGAATGGCGAGTTGAGAAGCTTTTTCATGACAAATTACACACAAGCTTTGTTTAGTGGTTTTTGCTGGAGCTCGAATCTACTCAGGTCGCGCTAAACCACAGGCGGCAGCAGTCAAGCGGTGATAACCTTGATATAAAAGAAGTTGCACCTGTCTCTCGTTCTGAATGGTCGAGTAGTACTTTTACTAAATATGGCTGGTCCCGTTCCAACATCCATTTTAGATCTTCCTGAAAAGAAGGCTGACTCCCCACTAGACTATCATTCTAGTCCTCTCTGTAAGGATCTCCGTGGTAAATATGGAAATCAGACCGTTTGTATTGTTGTCGACAGGCCTTCTTCCTCCAGCCTGAGTGTCGTTTTTGTCACTGTGTTACTACAGTGCGCCGGCTATTAATCTTCTTATATTGTTTTGAAGCTTTTCACATACATATGTATGTACATGTGCATGTTTTACCTCGGACATACATACATATATACATACATACATACCCAATTGCGTCACAAATAGTTTTTCCTGTGTTTCGGTTAAGCGAGTTTCAAATAAGCGGGGTTATTTTATAACAAAACATTTATTTTTCAGATGATGTCCGCCATCAAAACAGGTGATGTAGCATATTCGAGATTCGCGCGAATGGCGGAACTAGAAGAACAGAAGCACGAAGCTAATCAACTGAAAGTAAAAATAAGCGTAGACCGTTCTGGTGGTGGTCTGTAAAAGTTTAAACATACTTTTCTTGTGAAAACTAGTTAACATCTACTTGATCATTGTATACTTTACACGTGTCCTTTCACAAATTTTTTCTACCCTATAAATTAGTATTGATTTACAATAATATTTTTTAAAAATTTCTAAATTAATTAAAACAATAAATATACCTACTTGTTTGAAATATTTTACTATTTAATTGAATTTCTGTTTGCACGGGTTATTTAGCCATCAATTCATCTATTCATATAGCGTAATAAAATATTTACACATGTAATACCTTATAAGCAAATTCAACATCACAATCTTAATTACTTTCAACAATTAACAACCCGAAGTCTAACGGGAGGGTCTTGAGCAAAGGCGAATTTTCTAAAAAATTAAAACGAATGCAGGATATGACAACAGCCCTAGAGAAGCAAAGAATTGGAATTAAAAAGTATAATAACTTGGAAACTCAGTTTCACTAGTTTTACATTACCTATACGATATCGCTCAAGCTCTAAGTCCTTTAATCATAATTGGAGATCATATTAAAAAAAAAAACTCATTGTATACCCGGAGAAGTAATATGTTAAATGAAATGGTTAAAATTTACTTCAAAACTATATTCATAAAAATAACGGCAAAAAAAACTGCTTTGTGTGTACTTGCTTTGCTGACCTTAAGTTCTTGGACTTCGAATCCTTGGAATTAAAAACACAATCTCACCACAGAATTAATTGCTAACTGAACACTCTATTCGTTTCTCTTCTGTAGGTACTTAAAGACAGCCATTAAAGCGGAAAACAGGCCAAACTCACGAAACGAAAAATAAATCGATTGATTTACATGCATATTATTGCCTAATATAAATTTAAATATTATGATTATTATATTTTACAGATATGGTTTCCTCTTCCTCCAAATTTTATGTACCTATTCACCAAAACAAAAAGACCGAAATAATAAAGCCTTTGCCCTTTGTTTGCATTATTTAAATTTGAACGTTAACTTTTTTAGGTCCACTGAATCAAGTTTTGAAAATCTAATCATAGTTCGCGTTGCAGCCACCCATGCAGAGGAAAGAAGTGAACGGGAGTTTGAAGAAACTGAGAACTGATGCGACAGCAGACGTCTTTATAGACCCACTAAAGAACTGATCGGTGGTCACAATTAGCATCAACATCCGGTAATGAGTATAAATTGTATCTTCTCTAAACCACGCTGGATGGTAGTATGTCCCAAAACCTGTACAAGCTAGAGAATACACATTACTCCTCACCTCAGACTTCTATAGAAGATTCAGTGCAAAAATATCAAATACAAAGGACATCAGAAATTGTATGAAACTAAAAGTCGTAAATGTACACTAGACACGGATACACTAGAAATATGGAAATTAAGCAGCTAAAGGGATTTTGCATCATTCCCACTGGCTCACTGTTTCAGTTGCAAACACATGCGAGCAATCAGGGCTCTCTTAATCGCATCAGTCCCGATTTACGCTCCGTCTGCGCACGTCCATTTCACCACGAAACGTAGGAAGGTTTTCAGAAAATAAAAACTTTTTAAAAAACCCCAGACACATTTCAAAAATACCTCCGGACGTCCCTGGACACCTTTCAAGAGGACAGTGTCCGGGGAAAAGAGGACGGATGGCAAGCCTAGGTCCGATAAATACCTAGCTTCCTACACAAACAGATCCAAAATGGAACTAAAACTAAAGCTATCATCTTTTGACAATCCCGGGGTATACCTATACATACATCCTTGAAAAATGGGTGCAGCGAACAGAGAGACCATCGCAAGAACAATTGAATTAATAACCTTAAATTCTTGCATTTTGGGTAATACGTTTGCTCACATTAAAAGTGAATCATCATTTGCCACCATAAAAGCATTTATACGTGGTCTAACCACTTTGGTTAACGATGATCGTTCGGAACTATCACTGAAAACTTCGGAAAAGGTATGAACACATTTTTGGCATGTTCCTTTACTTCTCAATATTTCAATGGTGGTGTGAGCGCACATGGTACATCAATGCTTGCCAAGAATGAAAGGGTGTGCATTTAACCAGTCCCGAACGAGCTCCTTCAGACGCCCAGCTCCCGAATGAGCTCTGTCATACGTTATCGCAATATACCGCCTTTGTCAGGACAGACCGTTTTTCCAAAATTTCTCGTGGAACAAAAAAGCTATCACAATGAATAAAATAACAGAAAAAACGGACAAAAAGAAACAAGAAGGCAACAACAACAAACAGCGACCTGACCTAACAAAACAATCGAAAATTAACGACGACCCATGTACCAACACAAGCTATTCCTACTCACTGACAACAATGCTCCCTTCCTCTTTTTTCGAAATGGTGAATATCCGCAATGCAGAGGAAGAATCTCTTCCCCCTGCTGAAACCAGCGACGCAGGCCTCGAAACGGAGAACGAATTGCTTTACGAGTCAGAAGCTGCAGAGACTACCCTGAAACCACCTGTAAGTTCAAAGGCCGCCAAACAACGCAGCAACATCAAGGCATCTCAGAGATTTCTGAATAAAATGAAGGCAAAACTCCGGCCTCCCTCAGCGAACTAGACAAGACACTTATCAGGAAGCACAAAAAAAAGCATACAAAGCTACAAACGTTGGGAAGGACCCAACGCTCCCACTGCCGACGAAAACAAAAATTTGACCGCTTACCACTGAAAAGCAAATAACGATAAAAAGCACTGAGCCAATCAAATGAGCATAACCGGGCAAATCTGAACCGGTGCCTAAAAGATCAGCCAAGAACAGACTTGCATGCCCGCTAATAAGCTTAAACTCGAAGATGCCAGAACGAACAATAGAGACATAGGGCTTTTATTACTTATAGATGATGTAAAGTCTACTATGAATGAGTTGAAATAATTAATAAACATAAAATAAACATAAACATAAAGCAAGACGGCACCATATGGCCTTAGTAGCCCGTTTGCTTTCCGTATAGAGTTTTTATAAATTTATTTTGTAAATTTCTCTGTAAATAAATAAATAAATAAACATAAAGCCCAAATTTCACGTGGCCACGAAGAAGTCACGTAACTTCTCACTCGCGCGATCGCCAGCATTGGACAACTGTGGGAGAGAGTCGAACTCAAAGTCTCACCCATGGCTGGTCTGATTAAACTGTGGATACCACTTCCTGCTCAATACGACGAGGAATCCATTCTTAAGCTTTTGGCAAAACAGAAGGCGGACTTACCAGTGAAAACATGGAACGTGATTCTATTGAAGCCAAGCCAGAACAAAGTAAAGATGGGCAAAGAGCTTCTATTCGCAGTCTAAAAAAGCTCAGTGGATGAACTAGAACTGTTGACAAAAAAATCAGGCGTCATGAGTCTTGGTCTGGAAAAGTTAAGGATCAAAATCTTTAATGATGACGCACAGTGCGACAAAAATCGGTAGTTCAAATTCATGTGCACAAACTTTATTTTTTCTGTTAAAATATTATAATGTACATATTATTTAGTAAATACAAGATATGAAATCAAGAAAACAATTAAGTTAAGCTATAATTATTCCGAAAGTAAACTAATGTCATCGTTATCTTCAAGCTCTGTATCACTTAAATCGATTTCATAAAATGAGGAACCATATACACTTTGTGAATCATTTAACAAATCTTCAGTTTCCAAGTATATACTTATTTCTGAGATATTCTTAATTGATTTCCGTGAAGAAATATTTCTATGGGTCGAAATTAAAGGATCAGAACTAAGTAATAAAAACATTCATAAGATCTGTGTTTGTCTGCTCCCTACTCATCTTACGCGTGTGATTAAATCGAATTTTTCTCACTTCCTTATGTCGAGCCTCTAAAGCCTCTTCAAACCTTACTAAAGGTCTCCCGTGACGAGTTGGTTGCACATCGTTAGCTGTTTCAATCGGTATCAATACTTCCTTTTGTTACCACTTTGAGTGCCGCTTGTATAAATATTTCCAGTTTCTAGAGCAATCTTTCCACTTTTTAAGTAAGTTTGTTATTCAAATCATCAGAACACTCTTTTAAATTTAAAAGAGATTTAAGTTTATGAAAAACTTTATTCAGTTTTTCTGAATTCGGATTTGAAATCCAATCGTCGAGCAAATCACAATTTCGAATCGTTGAATATTGCACTAGAAAATAATTCACTGTTATTAGGGTAGCAATTTGTAGCAAAAAAAAATTACATAGGCACAAAGTCTGATATATGACTTGTGCATAGCAATTCAATTTACAGGATATTTTGAGCCAAATTTTTTAAAAGCTTACTTAAAGTGAAACAAATATTTTTTTTTACTTTCTATTTTTAAATTCACCTAAAACCCCAATATATTTTTATTTATTCATATTTATTAGAACTAATAGTAGCATTACACACCTTGTTCAAAATCCGACATAATTTTAGTTTCAACTTTTACACGTACTAGATCAAAAAACCACTTGTTCACAGCAAGCCAAATTGAAACTAAACAGATTGCAATATTAGCGTTTCACGCAATGCAGTGTTATCGCAAGTACCGTTATGTCTTAAGAGAAAAGTTATCTGGCTTTGTTTGACTCAATCATTTTTCTACAATACTAAACCGTTTTAGAGTTAAAAGCGGACATACATTTTTTTGACTTTTGTCCAAGGGCTGCCGCACTGTGTGACGGCAGAAAGGAGTCGAAAGCGTACCAAGAGCGGTTCGTCAACTGGCAGATTATGCCCTCTCATCTTTACATAGTGATGGGATGCGACGTAAATGCTCACCATTCTACTTTCAATAACAAAATTAGAAAGGAGATCTTAGATCTTATCAAGTAGTAATAAGCAGGTCAAGGTAAAAAACTGGAGAGTACCACATCAAAACTCCTTCTCGGATCAGTTTAGAATTCTTTTCTACCTAAAAAGAACAAAATCTTTAGAAAACATATAAAGACTAACTAGGAAAAGTTTCCAAACTTCACATCTATTGACACTGCCGTCCAGCTCATATCTAGTAAAAGAGTAAAGCCTTCAATAAATTCAGTTCTATCTCTCGTAATCGAAAATCCACTACGGCCACTTGGTGGAGTAGCGAACTTCAAAAACGTAGAACAGATATCAGAAGACATAGTAAAGCGAGATTAAGTTAACAAGAAGAAGACTGGACTATCTACAGATCCGAACTTAACTTCTATACTCAAGATATAATAAGAGCAAAAAAGTCTTGGATCACTTTCTATGAATGGATTGAGAACACGATTAGGCTACACAAAATTTTATTCAATTATTGGTTGCGGAATATCTCAAGCAAATGCTTAGATACGTACCAAAAATCTGGAGGGAGAAGGACCTACCAAATCCACCGCAAAAGATTACAGGACAATTAGTCTCTCCTCTTTTATTCTGAAAACGCTGGAGAGAATAATTTATCTACATACATGTGAAAAACGGAACGAAATGGAACCTACATGTACAGTGGTGACAGCCTTACTTGAGGTAGACTCAGATATCGAAAAAAGAAAACACCTCCCTACTATCAGTAACTGCATGGAATCTGCACTTAAAGAATTATCCGCTTGGGCAGATTCAAACGGTCTAGGATTAAATCCAGCTAAAACTTGATTACCAGAGGAAGAAAAGTAGACAAAATCTTCCAAAGCTGAACGTAGCTCCCTTGAAGTTCTCCTCAGAAGCTAAGTACCTTGGAATGATACTCGATGCGAAGGTCACTTGGAGGCGGAACACAGAAGAAAGGATGAAAACAGTACTATGCACTTTCTACGCGTGCAAGAAAACTTCCGGTAATCGATGGGACCTGCGTCGTCCAATATACATTGAGTGTATACGGCGATCGTTAGACCCGTATTTACCTATAGATCAATTGTATGGTGGAATGCAACAGACAAAACC
This sequence comes from Matsumyia berberina, assembly GCA_917880715.2. Lineage (NCBI taxonomy): Eukaryota > Metazoa > Arthropoda > Insecta > Diptera > Syrphidae > Matsumyia > Matsumyia berberina. Next base: position 97,884,810 of record OU862870.1, read on the forward strand.
AGCTATACATAAGATGCACAGCAACCAAAAGCGCGATTCAGTTCAGGCAATCTTTATAGATAAAAAAAAGTTGGTTTCGAGAGAACTAAAGATTATGTAATACTCTATATTAATTTCTACAAGAGTAACTCCATCTTTATTCCCGGAAGAGAAGACATTAACCAACGAACAGGACATCTAAATCTACACTGACAAGTCTAAAATAAATAAAAGAACTGGCTCCGAAGTATTCTGGAAGTCACTTAAAATCAACGGCTCATACAAACTACCGGACGACTGTTGCATATATCAAGCTGAAATCTTCGCCATTGAGAAGGCTGCGCAGACTTTATACGGTCAAGAATTAAACCTTCAAAGATTACAATCTTTGTAGATAGTCAAGCAGCAATCAAGGCACTATGTCGACAGCGAGATAATGAAATCAAAAGTAGTGTCCAGCTGCCGATAAATCCTTAACCGAAAATGCGACTCTGCTAGGTTCGGGGACATTGGAATATAGAAATAAATGAGATAACGGATGAACTAGCTAGAAAAGGATCACCATAAAATACAAAAGATATTCACACACCGGTAAATATTCCTATCGGTGTACTGAAAAGGTTGGTTGAAACTAAAGTAAGCGAACTAGCCAACACTGCCTGGGCCGCAGGAGGTGACTGTGTAATGTCGCGCACTTTATGCCCAACACTGAATAAAAACAGAACCAAAAGCGTACTGGCAACTCGTATCCTATTTATCTAATTAGCTTAATACTAGCTACAAAGCACTTAATCCTAAAAAAAAAACTTAATAATAATAAGATAGTGGGGAGGAGGAGGCTAAATGATTTGATTATTTCTTTATTTGGTCTTATAAAGTAACAGTTAAAATCTTAAGCTATGGAGAGAAGTGGGAGGGAGTGTGCGGGCCGAAATATGGTTAAGAGGGGGAAGAGGGATTGTAAATATAATGCATGCCGTTAGCCTTACGTAGCATTCTGGACATTGGTTCGTGGAAACCATAGTTGGTGCGATGGGAAACAAGGTGAAAGAGGGGTACGGATCTGAGGTTACGGGGATTGGTTTTGAACGAGATCTTTTGCAGTAGTGCGGGGCAGTCGATATTACCAGCTAATAACTGATGGATAAAGAGTATATCGGCAATATCACGACGTTTTTCGAGGGACTGTAAGTTAATCAGTCTCAAACGATCTACATAGGGCGGTAAGTTGAAATTGTTGATCCAAGGAAGGCCGCGTAGGGCAAACTGAATGAACCTGCGCTGGACAGCTTCGATTCGTAGAGTATGGATTTCGTAAAACGGGGACCATACTTGGCTGGTATATTCAAGGAGAGGCCTTACGAAGGTGATGTAAAGGGATTTAGTTACGTAGGGGTCAGAGAATTCCTTAGACCAACGTTTCACAAATCCAAGCGCAGAATTGGCTCTACTAATGATGTTATCTATGTGAGCACGGAAATTAAGTTCCCTATCACAGATGACGCCTAGATCGCGTAAAGGTGTGACAATGGGAACAGGTTCGTTGCAGATAAAGTAGGGTCTGGGAGGTGATGGGAGACGCTTGCGTGAGTATGTGATTGCTTGGCATTTAGTCACGTTGAGCTGCAAGAAAATTTTATGGCACCATACTGAGAATCTATTTAAGTCATCTTGGAGTAGACGAGAGTCAGCGAGGCATGATATGTGCTTGCAGATTTTCATATCGTCAGCGTAGAACGATATGAAAGAATCTTTGATGATACAGTCAACATCATTGATTGACAGGATAAATATCATTGGCCCAAGATGGCTGCCTTGCGGGACTCCTCAGGTGGCTTTAATAGGATCGGACACGGAAGATCGAAAAAGGACTTTGTACTTGCGATCTATCATGTAGGACTTGATCCACATAATGAACCACGGAGGAAAACCAAGAGCCTTGAGTTTAAGAAGAATTATGTTGTACGAAATTTTGTCGAACGCTTTACTGAAGTCGGTGGTAACAACATCAACTTCTTTGCCATCCTTCATTGCACATAGGGTTCGAGACACGAATTCTGTGAGGTTAGTGGTTGTTGATCTACCCTTAAGAAAGCCGTGTTGGTTGGGAGAAAACATAGATTTGCAGTGAAAAAATATTGTATCATAGACAATGCTTTCGAAGAGCTTGGGTGTGCAAGAAAGTTTAGCGATAGGACGGTAGTTGGATACTTCATTCTTGCGACCGTTTTTGTGGATAGGGATTATGAAAGAGTTTTTCCACATTTGGGGGAAAACGCCTTGCGAAATGAATAATTGGAACAAAGCTGTGAGGGGTCGGGCGAGATAGTAAGCACATTTTTTTAGAACTATGGCGGGTAAACCATCAGGACGGGGAGAGTAATCGTCTTTAAGCTTGCTAATCTTGTCCACTACCTGTGGTTAGGTTATATCCAACGAGACTAAGGAAGTTTGGGCACAGCTGGTCATATAAGAGAAAAAGTCGTGATCCGGTTCGAGGACGTTGTCTGAGAACGATTGGTTAAAGAACTTAGCGAAGAGGTTTGCTATTGCCTTGGGATCTGCTGAAGAAGTATTGAGAAAATTGAGAGTGGGTGGGTAGCTATCGGATTTATTCTTAACGTTGATGAAGCGGTAGAAACTTTTAGGATCAGCGATTAAGTTCGATTGCGTTCGGGTTAGATATTGACGGTATAGGAAATTATTGAGTTCTGAAAAGTGGGTATATGCGAGGCGATAGTTGGAGTAGTCAGAGTCGGATCGAGACATTAGGTATTTGCGCCAAAGTTTGTTTCGTTTGTTGCGGAATGTGCGTAATTCTTTATTATACCAAGGAGGAGCTGATGAAGAATTCTTCTGTGGCAAATATGGTACTGACAGTCCATTGTGTGATAGGTGCAATGGCCACAAGACTAGGCATCAATTCACCTGACTACTGCAGGAGCTGAAATGACACAGAAGAAATAGAAACTATTGTATAAAGCACTTACCTTGCGAATGCCCGATTCTTCAAATACGTCACCTCCGCCATATGGAAACATACTTTTTGGAGAACTAGAGGACAATGCGCAAATCCCAATAATGAACATACGTTTCGCAAAAAATACTGAGGTTAGTTTGTGGATAGGCCAACCAATGGATAAATGAGTTTGTAAAGGCACCACAACTTAAAAGGGGAACACAATGGCCCAAATTCCCTCCGTGTATGCACTCTCACTCTCTCTCGTGGTCGCCGTGGGTCGGTGGTTAGTGCGTTGGACTGCTGACCGAGCGGCGTGGGTTCAAGCCCCAGCCAGGAACACCGAACATTTTTCGCGGCACCACCTCTCGTCGGGGAATGACAAACCTCCGAGAGTATAATCTGTCATGAAAGAGATTCTCACTTCGCCGTTCGGAGTCGGCAATAAACTGTAGGTCCCTTCCATTCGTGCAAACAACACAAACACGCACAGCATGAACGGTTGCGAGAAGCTAGGCCTTGGCTCATCCCGAGCTGTCGCGCCAGCTATGTATGTATGTATGTATGTATGCACTCTCAAAGTGCCCTACCCCCAAACCTAACCTTGCAGATCTGTGATCAAAATATATATGTATGTACATACATATATGTATATATATTATATATATCTGTATATGCAATATATGTATATGCAATATAACGGATTCTTGTGGACACGATTGAGGCCGCAATTATGAAGCGATTTGAATAATATACGGTTATATGGCGAATACCTCGGCTAAGTTCGTAGATGGGCGTGATCGTTCAAGAGGGGGGCGGGTTACGCCCCTTTTTATGTCTCAAACGATACAATTCACAACTCAAATAAATTCTAACTTCCAGTTTTGATTTTTAGTAATATAGTAGATAATAGTGAACAGAATCCGCCTGCTACCAATTTGGGCGCCATCTTGGATTCGTCATCTTGAAATTCTTCAAAATTGACTGGATTTCGTTGAAATTGAAAATCCTTACAAATCTCGATGTAATTAGTACAAATTTGTTTTTAAAGTGGAAATTTTTGTCCGCCATTTTGTTCCCGCCATCAGAATCGAAGCACTAGCGATGACATAAGAAATCCAACTACCTCTTGCGGCTCTTCCCGGAAGGTTATTTTGTTATTGTATTAATTGGACCTCCTTCGACTTGGGAACCGGAAAACATATCTTTCCACAGGGATCTGATTCTTACTTACTCCACCTTTGTTTGTTTAAAATTTCAATAAAGCTCCGGCCGGCTAAAATTGAGTTTAGTTCTAAATACTTTGTGCCTGTTAGCTCTGTGTCCATGAATTAGGTACAGTTTCTCACCGGATCACATACATATGTAAGTATTTACATCCCGTCAGAAAATACTTATTGGTTCCATGTTCGATATCGTTTGCTAAGGAGCTGTATCAGTCTGCGTTAAGTTTCGTATCAGAATTAAATTATATGTATTACCATTTGTTTAGTTCCGTACCAGTAAAAAGCTATACCAATGTATGTTAGTTTAGTTTTGTATCGCTCCGAAACTAGAAGGAAAATTTCGCATTGGATCATGTCCAATTAATTCTACGATGGAGGGAGTTGCGCAAAACGAGTTTATTATTTGTTTTGATTCATGATTCGAAAATACATATGTAGATTAAAGTAAGCGAGCAAATAAATCGAGTGCACACTTTAATGCCTATTACAAATAAAAAATATATTAATTCATTGTTTTTTTATTGAATAAGTTTCAATCGAATATTTTTAAAAGTGGTGTTACACTACGTATCAGGCAAATAGAAATAAGCTTGTATTAGCTCTGAACCGAAATTAATTATTATATTATATACAATTTATTCACATACACAATAAATATATATACATACAATTTCTAAACTATTGTTTTTCCGAAACAGAGAATTGAGCCGAAGGCTATGAAGTGTTTTTTTATTTATATTTGGAGATTGTTCTGTTTATTAAAGACAAATGTATATATTTCTTTTATTTAATTTCATATCAAAACACGTTTTAAAAATATCAAAGTCAACAAAGGGGATCATAATTAGAAAAAAATAATTTAATTTCTTATAATTTAAATACCATTCAAGCATTCCGATCTTATAAAAAAAGCAAACAAATAGAATCAACTTAAAACTCATGCTCAATACGTTTGATCGTTGGGAAAAACACTAGGTCAGAAATATGTATATATATACTTTTTAAATCGTAAAAACATTAATTTTTCTAATTGAATCTCATAATTTATGGTTTGAAGTCAGCCATGTCAAACCTTCGTAAAGGCCATCACCAGATGTTGCGCATGATGGCTGAACGTACCAATTACGATCACGTATTCTTGTGAGTCCTAATTTCTCTTGAATCTCGTGTGGTTTCATGGCTGAAAGTAAACAATAGGTAATTTATATTATGCAATTTTTGTTAAAGCAGTTAAGAGGCTTAAAATAAACGGTCTATCTAACAAATTATTGATGTAGCGTTTTTAATCTTGAACTGGAAGCAGCAACAATCAGCAGCGCTATGCTTTCAAGAGCACTGGAGTGCTGTAAAAAAATGTTTTTGTCTCGGATGTAGTTTTGTCGATACGTGGTTGTCTGAAAATCCCTTATGGATCGAAGATCTATGACAGGTTCAGAATGAAGAAGTTAACTGGAGTACCAGTATCGTATGAAGATGTGAAAAGGCCAACGTAGCATACGGTGTGACAAAAGAAATAATATCGAAGCCTTGGAACAAGCTAAAGAAGCTGCTAGCAGATGCGGCAGAAGAACTAGTTACAGAATCACTAATTAGCTGGCAAAATTGAGTGATAACCTACCAACTAACTAAGAAGATGGAGTGATTATTTTGCTTCCGTCCATTGTAGATGGTAGTTAGCCCCGAAATTGTAATGAGTTCTCCGATGACCGAAATTCCCGAATATGAATTACCCCTTCCCCCATTAGTGTCGGATTATTTAAAAGATCACCAACAATTTTGGGAGATCCTCGGCAAAATATTTGAGACATTCCCAGATGACAGAAGGAAAGAAATGATGAGCGGGTTAACTAGGAACAAAAACTAGATGTGTGTATCGTACTTCTGGCAGTTCCAAGGATAGGAACCAATATTGTACGATAAATCTCAATCGTATTAAAGAACGTCTAGACAAAACTTTTTCCACCTCGCGCTGGCGAGAGTAAGCGCTATACGTATTATCATTATAAGAAAAAGGAGTCTGACAATGTGCATTGAACTTGAGCCTCTACAGGTTACGGGTTTAAGGGTATATCGAGGACAGTTTGTTCCCTATTTGGATTCAGTGACTAAACAAATATTTTAACCTTCGTTGTTGGCCAGAAAGCTGGCTTAATAGTTGTGATGCAAACATTGTTATATTCAACGTTTTTGGCAACGTTCGTAAGAAGAAATCGTGCTGCAAATGCACTGATCACCGGTCCGCCCGAACAAAATCGAGCAAACTCAAGCTATTGGCGAAACGACTTGTCTTAATATGCGAGTTACATTAAAGTTTCCGACGAAGAAATGCTTTATACCAAAAGCGGAGTATGGGAGCTCTTCATGACAGATTATACTTCTGGAGGCTTGTCATTCCCCAACGAGAGGGGAAAAATGTTCGGTGTTCCTAGCTGGGGCTTTAACCCACTCCGCTCGGTCAGCAGTCCAACGCACTAACCATTAAACTTATAAAATGAAAAGAAAATCCGGCTCGAAGGACCAAAATGTTCAGCGGAGAACTGAACGGCAAAAGAAAAACTTCGATTTCAACTTGTGAAAAAGAACCGTGCAAAGAACGGAAAGAAAAACGACCGATTTCTTCAACGTTATAAGAAAAAGTAACTCATTTTAAGACGATGAAAATTTGCACAAAAAAAAGTAACAGCAATTGAAAACAAAATGATTTTGACAGTTGTCATTTTGGACATTGTTGCGGTTGCTCAGTGTTGTTCAGCGAGTGTCGTTAGTCTCCAACACTGATTGGTAAGACCGAATTAGTTTTGCAACCAATACTTGATCGATTCGATCTTTAAATTTGAACGATTGACCCAGCTTTATAATATACATAAAATGACAGATGAAGGCATGACATTAGGCAATTAATGGCAAATTCCAAAAGTGGGTTCGATTCAAGATAAACTTTTAAGCAGCGGAAGCTTTCTCTTGCATCATGTATCACTTATGCGAAGTTGAATAAGTGCAAAATGTTCATTTGAGTCGAAAATTATTGTTTCAGTTAAGCGGAGTTCAGTTATACAAAGTAGTTCATGTGAAAAAAGCTCAAAAATGCGCCGTAATAAATTTCTTGTTCCAGATAACCGTTTTTTTAGTTAAGCGGAGTTCAGTTAAGGGGGTAGACCCAGTTAGAATTTTGAAAAAATCAAAATGCATTTTCTCAGAGTAAAATATTTCAAAAGTATTCTCTGAAAATTTCAGACAAATTGGACCGTTGTTTATGGAGATAAATAATTTTGAACGGAGTCGTCTTTAGTGCATAACTACTCGTACTCAAAACCTTAAACGCGTTTTTCTCGAAACCCTGTCTTCGAAGTCGGTGATCACTGTAACTTGAGAACGGCTTTGCCGATTGGTTTGAAATTTTTCTCACTTTGCTATACATAATCCATACCTCCCAGGTCATTCTAAGGTGATGCATTCTCAGAAGATAGGTCGATTCATTTTTACACCAACGGTTCTAAAACTAGCAATGGGGTGGGTTATGGTGTTTTCTCCGACAGGCTGCTCCTCAGCCTAGCGTTCCGTCTCCCGAATCAATGTAGCGTGTTCCAGGCGAAAATCATGGCGATCAGAGAAGTCTTATCTTGGCTGAAGAAAAACGTGATATCAGCCAGGGATATCCGCATCTTTTCGGACAGCCAAGCGGCACTGAAGCCCTTGGAATCAGTCGCTCTAAATTCAATAACAGCCCTAGATTGCCGATCGTCTCTTATAGAGATGGCGGAGAAGTTCAATATCCACCTTTGTTGGGTGCCAGGGCACAGTGACATTCCAGGGAACTGCAAGGCGAGTTCATCAGCCAGATATGGAACAACATTACCTATTTGGCCTGATAAGGGCAGCTTAGGTATACCGATCGCTACTTGCAAACTCAAATTAAAGCTAGATGCTATCGAAAGAACAAATCTTAGGTGGACAAGTGGTATAACATGCCTAGAGACAAGGCAGATTTGGCCCAAGCTGGATCTGAAACACTCTAAGTATTTGATTTCTCTTAATAGATTGCATATCAGCACTATAATAGGTGTCATTAGTGGACACAGTCTTATAGGCAAGCATGCTACTAGGCTTGGCCTTTACGCAAATGACTTCTGTAGAAGCTGTATGGACGGGGAGGAGGAGGAGACGATTCTCCATCTTCTTTGCACCTATCCAGCTCTCTCCCGCCAAAGGAAACTCCACTTGGGAGCTTTCTTCTTTACAAACTTAGGCGACCTAATTAACATTGATGTCAGTAGCCTTCTATGCTTCATAAGAACCTCCAATTGGTTTCAATGAGTAGGCAGGAGATCTTTTCGAGATCCTGGTGGTATCACAACGGACCCCTCATGGATCTAAGTGTGTTGGCTTTGACTGGCAGCCACTTCAACCTAACCTAACCTAACCTATACATAATTGTCCTCCGATTGAGCTAAGGATTTTTTTTTTTGGACGATAATTTTTTTTTTGTAGCCGAAAATGCGAGTGAAATTGTAGTCGGAATTTTGACTTTCAACATCCGCCATTTTGTGAAAGTTAAAAAATTTTCAAATCCCTTATTTCAATCGGAGCATAATGTCATTAACTAATGATCCCTTTTGTTTTTGTTTGAAATCGCATGATCCAGTAACGACCAGCAGTGACCACCGAAGCACATTTATTTATTGGACCCCTACCAAATTTGCTGTATCTAATTTATTTTTTAATATTTTGTCATAAAAAACATTTTAATAGTTTATGGAAATACATATCTTCCATGTGAAAAAACATTTGTTATTAATTACTTTAATGCGACGCCACAAAAAAAATCCTAAGAAAGAGCGCTTTTTGGCAGTCCCAACTGGGTCTACCCCCTTAAGCGAAGTCGACAGTATATGAATAGCTGTTCACAATGCAAAAAAATACCTCACACAAGCTCTTGTCAATTATTAATCTTTTGACTTGTTAAGATTATTTCTTCGAGCTGTTGCTAGGGCTAGGCAGATGGAAATCATCATTTTAGTACTAGTATAAACTTAATTTGAACAAGACAATGAATACATGGAAAGGCACCCAACCAAAATAAAATTAAATTTTCTCTTTATTGCCGAGAATAATACGAGTAGTGAAGGGCAGTTTTTCCTATTGACGACGCGTCGCCATGTGAACAACGTCAACTGGCGGAAAATTTCCATTTTTGCAACTTTCCAACACTACCTTGGCATGTTTTATAACTTAGCTCAGAAATTACTCTTTTTTCACCATTCTATGAGTATAAATAATGCTGAGATAGTTATACAACGGTCTTATCGTCTAATTACACGTCATTGGAATGAGGCAAAATAAACACATGTTGATAAAAGGGCAAGAGTACAATAATAAATTTATGCGTTATTTAAGCGTACTTAGTTTTAATAAATAAGTAAAAAATTACCGTCGGATAGATCTTGCTTGTTAGCAAAAATCAGTATAATTGCGTCCCTCATTTCTCTGTCGTTAATAATTCGATGTAATTCTGTGCGTGCTTCGTCGATTCTATCCCGATCCGCGCAATCTACTACAAAAATTAATCCTTGTGTGCCTAAATAGAATATATATTTGTTTATATTTTAATGAACATATAAATTCAAATAAAACTACCTGTATAGTAATGTCTCCAAAGCGGACGAATTTTATCCTGACCTCCAACGTCCCAAACGTTGAATTTCACGTTTTTATAAGTGACGGTTTCCACATTAAATCCTACGGTAGGTATTGTAGTAACAGATTGACCTAACTTAAGTTTATATAAAATAGCTAAAGAATTAGTTAAGGAAATTTAACTTTAAAAGGAAATATATTATTTATTCACTCATACATTCTCACAAACATATCATACATATTGAGCAAGTTTTGGTTAATGCTAATCCTATATCTTAGTAGCGCAATTAAGGTCGGTCTTGTGGCTCAGTGACTATTCCGTAGGTTCGAGGCATTTTTCGCGACACCACCTTACAAAATGCCATGACAAACTCCCGAGAGTATAATTAGAAGAAGCTTCTCAATTCGCCCTGCGGGCTCGGGAATAAATTATAGGTCTCTTCCTTTTTTTTTTAAATATAACACGCAAATTATTGGTTGCGAGAATTTTTAGCCTACAACGGTCTGTCGCGCTAACCTTTTTTAATTTATAATGGAATGCAGAAAATACGAAATTCGAGGACGAAGTTGCCAAACAAGGCTTTCTTGGTACAAATTCTTGCATTATCTAGTATTGATGATCTAGATCTTAGTAAAAAAAAAAAAATAAATAGCTGACGGACAGCTCGGGATGACCCAAGGCCAATGGAAGGGAACCTACGATTTATTGCCGACTCCGAACGGCGAACTGAAAAGCTCTTTCATGACCAGTTATGTTCCCGGAGGCTTGTCATTTCCCGACGAGAGGCGGTGCCGCAAAAAATATTCAATGGATATGGCTGGGGCTTGAATCCACGCCGCTCGGTCAACAGTCCAACATTTTAACTACTGAGCCATTCTTCGTGCAATCAATTGCACCAATTGCACGTGGAAACTGGCATTTTGAATTTTAGATTTCTTCTTTCCCACTTTCGCGCTTTCCCAGGTAGTAGAGGGCTGCATTTTGCCTCTTTTCTGTGGGCTAGGTTCGTAGGGGATGGTGGGTTCCTCGGACGACTGGTTTGTGGCATACCGCTGGTGTTGGCCTCTTTTATTGTCTCCCTTGGTGGAATATTTGATTTCGAGGGAGAGGGTGGGTTCCTAGGACGACTAGTTGAGGTCTTATTTTGCTTTGTTGTCGACGGCTTTCTGTCTGTCACCCTCTCTTGCCATTACAGCGCTGGTAGAGCGGCACTGAGTAGGCGCAGTGTTGTTTATTTGCTACTGCTCGCTCTTAGAGTTCTTTGCGATTTCGGCCGTGCTGGTGGGGTTGTCCATAGACCTTAAGGGCTCCTTACTGGGCTTCGACGTAAGGTGGTCATAACCGATTTTTTGTTTTCTCTTGTGGGGTCAAAGGCTATAATGAGCTTCATGACGGTTGCTATTTGGACTCTGTTAAGCACTCTTCTGTCATCTACCCATAGTCCATCGTTCTGGCCTTTGATGAGGCCCACAGTGCGTCGAATTAGTATATCTTTACCAGCAAAGTACCCGACGATCTGCGCACGAGAAACTTCTCCCAGGCAGCGTTTCGGGTCTTCGCTTTGCTAAGCGGAGCGAAGAGTAGCATTCAAACAACTTTGTGTATATTATATTCACACAGCATGCTTTACCAGCAGCGTCACGCAGTGAAAAGCCGAACGTGTTTTGAAGCTTTCAAAATGTTTGATTTATTTGCCGCGTGACGCTGCTGAAAATGGATTGCGAGAGTTCAATTTCGAATGCTTTAATCCGACGTTCGTTGTGGGATGTTTGTGAAAAAAAAAAAAATTGGCACAGAAGAACTATAGCGGACAAATTGTGGAACAAAGTAGTAGAACAAATTGTTGTTGCTATTTTTCAAAACCGTGTTTGCAACTGTTTCATTAGGTAAAAGGTTGCTTGGCGGAAATTCCATCGCCTTGAGCCAATTAACCCTTACATGTTGTTAATTCTTCTGCAAGTAAATACATTCTTTTTTTTCCCCAAAGTCCAGACATTTAACGGAGTAAGCTCGGTTCTGCCTGCATAATACCTTAAGCATTGCGCGACAGTTCGCTGTGTTAATGACGGCTATCTATTCCGTTAAACAGTTATTCCATTGATTATGTCTGTGGCAACAGCATAAGTGGTTTTTTTTACACTTTTTCAGGAGAGCAGTTTAAAGGTTTGACATGAGTTTACAGAATACCTATCCATCATATCAGAAAAGTTTTGAAATGTTCTTCTTCCCTGGTCTATTACTCAGCAACCGAAAGAGAGTATTGTGCATCCGATGATATTCATAACTCAATTTTGACATAAGTCGACTTGTGCGGTTTTTCCTTGTTGCTACAGATGTATATTCAACTAAAACCTCTTTCGAGCAAAATCTAGGCACGCTCAAATCTTTGCACGGCAACTTGCCTATGTACATATTTCGATTTTTAAAAAAAGCTCACTAATGACTTCTTATTTCTAACTTTCTAAAATCAATAAAAAATTAAAAAATTAAATCACTAAACCGGGCTTAATTTATGTAAAAAAAACACAACCATTAAAAAGGATACTTGTTTTGCCAGCAGCATCAAGCCCCAACATTAATATCCGCATTTCCTTATTGCCAAATATTTTGGACAGGAGCTTTCCCATTATTCTCAAATGACACCGCAGACGACCTGAAAATATAAATAAGCTTCAATTAATAACAATTATTGGATAGTGGTTTTAGTGGGCAAAATTGTGTTATCATTTCTAGGAGGTTTCTGCTGGGCTAGATTACTGTGATAGTAAACAAACGATGAGGGTATTCAGATATATACATATGTCAAGGAGCTCAGCACTTAGTCATGCACAAACCCATCTAAGTGAACCTAAACTTCATGCATGTAGGTTCTGAACCAGATGATGCAAATATGTGTGTCAAAAGTCAACACAGAAATACTCGGAAGGAGAAAGTATTATACAAACGTCGGATGAATTCCCTTGAGAGAATCAATAGTTGCGTCAACCGTTAGTAGAGGCTGTCATCGGACTCTCACCGCTACATATCTTCACTAGGAAGACCGCTGCCCGTTGGACTATAAAGCTGCAGCTAGAACAGAAGTAAAAATAAGGTAATCGTGTGGTTCATCCGAAAATGCTTCACTCAATTCCATGGACGGACACCCGACGTTATGGCCAGGGAGTACAGTTTCGGAAGGAGAATGGAGAACCCGTATCAAACCCAGGATGTTTGGTATGGTTTACCGACGGTTCAAAAATGGCTTCCGGAGTGGGTGCTGGCGTCTTTGGACCCAACAATGGTAACAATGATGATGTGCCCCAGCGTGTCCCGTGGTGAAATTCATGCTACCGAGATCTGGATAAACCTCGATAAAGGTATTAGGAGCGCAAAAATACATATCTATTCAGACAGGCAGGCGGCGTATAAAGCATTGACATCCCACTTCGTGGAATCTATGTCAGTTAAGTCCTGCTACGATATCCAACAATCACTTGCCAGACCCAACAAGGTCAAGCTTGTTTGGGTGTCCGGCCACTAGGGCATTGTAGGCAATGAAACTGCGGAGACCTAATGCCGGCTCGGCTTCCGCGGACTTGGAACCGGAAACCTTCTGTGGCAATAATTGGGCTACCGCCACGGCTATGTTAGACAACTGGGAACACCAACTTCGCCTAGCCCTTGGGAAAATGAGGCAATCCAAGAGACTTATAAAATCCTTTTCTTACAAGGAAATCCTTAACTTTGACAGGAACAACATGAGGAAGCTAGTGGGCTTCCTTACCGGCTATTGTGGCCTAAGATATCATATCGCCAAACTAAAGCTTTGTTCAGGTACAGAGTGTCCGCCACTATACTGGCTGCGTAGACGGATTTCTCATAGGGAATTCTGTTCGTTGGCGGAGTTTAGAAACTCGGCTACTGATGACTTACTCACCTTCATTAGGAAGATGGTAGACCTATTGGCTAAGTACGACTAAAAAGTCGGATCACAGTGGTTGTGGGCATTCCAAATCCATTTGCTATGGAAATATTCATTTAGATAAGCTAAACAGAGTTATGTCTACTTATTGCATCTCTCATCCCAAATAACTGAGTTTGTACAGAACGACGATGGAGAAGTTGGTAGTAATGTTACTAAGACTACTTTGTTGTTAAAAAAAAGAGATTAAGACAAGATGACGCGTTGTTGAGCTCTGCGGCTTCATCCTCCTCTTACTAGTCTCTTGAAGTTTTCCAATATTATTTTTATTATAATGTGGCACATGTTTTCCTTTCTATTTATAAACTTTCTGAACGCGAAATCTGGAATTCCACAAAAAAGTTCGGGTCCTATTAGTCTCCGAAGAACCTTTTCTAGCTATTTGGTTAGCAATTTCATTACCTTAATGCCACCGTACCCATTAGCGATGATCTTTGTTCTGACAAGCTTAGCCTTAAAAACCATTGTAGCAGCCATTTTAAATTTATGAAGCATGAACAAAGTGCTTTACGCACAAATGGAAACATTTTAAATACCTGAGTTCAGGTTAATATTGACAATAAGGGATAATTTCGGGGCTTTGTATTTAAGCCACTCCATGCTAAAACCGACTTCAAAAGTAATTTCTTAGTCAACAACACAACACACACAATACCTTTAGAGTTTAGCAGCAGCGGACCGCATGTGGCCTAAGAATGAGGGCTTATAATATTCATCTCAAATATTCTGCCAAAGCAAAAAGATTTTGTCATAGCTCATGGTTGTAAACTATATTGAGTTCGGAAATGTAGGAGAGCAGGTCCGTGTGATCAACGTAATTGCGTGGCTCACTTCTTTCCGACATAGAGGTGAGTCCAATAAAATCTATGGGTCAGATCTCCGAAGCCGTAGTTTGGTGAAGGTTGTCTTTTCCCTAACCTTTGTTCAAAAGTCTGGTTGTTGTGAGTCAGTTTATATGAACTTCATAGCTGACAGCTACCAATCGAACATTGTCTCGCGCAACCTCTCGGTAGGCAATGACACACCTCTGGCTTGTCTCTTCAATACGCGTACCACGCACAACATGAACGTTTGCGAGAAACTTAGAATCCTGGGTAAACTTTTTATTTAGCTTAGATATTTGTCATTATATAAAACCCCGTATCGTTGAGAATAATAGAATAGAACTTATATAAGTTAAACTTTTTCATTATTGTGAAGGGTACATAAACTGTTTAGCTGAGGAATATAGAGCCGCCTTCCAATCAGAAACTTCTTAAAAAGCTTTTTGCATGAATTCGCACATGTTGACTTCGCGCTGGCCAATAACAATGATCACTAGAACCTCAAAAAAATTAATAATTTCGTAGCCTTTGTTCCCTTAAGTTATGAGTAGGTCATCTAGTGACCACAAGTGCGTGAGAGAACAAAAAATACCTCTTTGCAGAAAACCTTTCCCCCCTGAGGTGAATATGGTCCTCCGGCTTTCGAGAAATGCTCTGATTTTGCAAATTATAAAGATCAGTAAACTATGAAGAGAGAAATGAAATTATCGATAATGTAGCCAAACTTTCATTGACGCTCTAATCAGACAATCCTTGGCCCACTCAAAAGTATTTGTTTTCGCATTCAATAATGCATCTTCAATTAAAAGTAATCAATTATTGTTGAGGGTAGCAACTAATAAGATTTTTTCAACATTCAATCTATTTTAAATTTCTACACACTTCATTCCCACTGCAAGACACTTTTGCAACAATGAGACATTACGTTTTAAAAAAAAAAAAATACAATCTTTGGGCCTTTCGCAAAAATGCTTATCCGATCATCTTCATTCAAATAAAAAAAAAAATTAACTTGAGGCCAAATTTTATCCAACTTGAATGACATTTGTTTACCCATAAACACTTGGAATATGCAAATTAAGATATAAGTTTGTACATAAGTATATAGATGAGAGATGGGAAGATATACAATTGCATTTGTTCTCAGAAACTCTTTTCAGGTTATTTTTCTTAAAGTGAAAACCGCCTACTTTAAACATAAACAAAATTAATTAATGGAACACACAAATTCATTTTACAACCATTTTACTTGGGTTAATATATAGAATCAGTAACAAAATTAAAATGAAAATCAGCAATGCCCCTCCTATATTGCAAATCTTTCCTTCAGAAGGGTATTTACCTTTTCCAAAATAAAACCTGCGGTTGCCCTATCTTTCGACTGATGTGGTACCTATAATGACTTTTTTTTACTCTGTTATTTTGAGCTGATACCACGTTCTGTGTTTTTAAAATATAACTTATTTAGATTTAAATGATAATGTCATGTTTTTTTTTAAACAAAAATGTTAATATATTACGGAATGTTGTTCACTAATGACATGTTGATAACGCGTTTGACATTTCGGTAAGCGGTATGAAACGGTATTACGGAACAGAACATTGCGAAGGTAAAACACAGTACCACTTAAAAGTTATCAAACATACACTAAGCCTACTGGTCATATTATGTTGCACCGACTTACGTGATCTTAAGACCACGTTACTATGAGAAAGATTACTGTTTAACAAGAAATCAAACTTCATTTCCCAAAATCTTTTTTCCTTCGTTTGGCAAATTCTGTCAAGAAATTTTATTCTGAAAATGTTACTGAGAGGGAAACAACGCGCAATTCTTGCTTAGGGTTTAAAGGCGATGGCAAAAATAAAAGAACTAATTGAAAAAGCAATAACGTAGTTTCTGGGTGAATCCATTTTTGGCAAAAAAAAATGCATCATTTTAAAGAACATTTGCTAGCGACATTCGCCAGTTCGCCATATTGGTAAAAGAAAGCAGATGACAGTTATTATAATCACACAACGAACCTCATAGTTGACGGTTTAATCGCATTTCCCTCGGAAAATACAATAAACACTGCTTACGGCAAACAGAAATTAATCAATTAAAAAATTCCCAGATCTAATAATTAAATATATTGTATGAAAGTAGAAGTTTCATTCTCTTCAAATACGTAAAGTCCAACTTCATATAAGCAATTATTTACAACAAAATGAGGGCATAAAATAACATCAGATTTTCCATACGAATTTTCTTACATTCCATGAAACAGTCACAAAATGATATGTTCTAGTTCAGCCGTTCCCCTTCAAATTTAGAAAGGAAATGAAAATGATTGTTATGACATCAATTTTTTAGCCAATGTAAAGGTCCGCCAAGGCTACGTAAGTACCATATCAGACGGCGGGTTTTTACGCCTGAGCTTCTGCTGTGGCTGCTAAAAGGAGAAAATGAAAAAATCATTTCCATTTTCTTGGCATTTAAAGGTACATGTACTCGGAATTTCATACATGTAGGCGTGTTTTTTGGTAAATCAATATAGGCTAAGAAAAGTATGCGCAAAAAACGCCTATCGAAGCTAAGGAATTTTATCATGTTTGGCACCACTTTATGTAATGATATTTGTTACGCTTCAGCCATTAATTTTTTCTTTTGGTTTATTTGGAAAAATAGATCGGGCAGAAATACAATGTCATCATCATCATCATCTTCCAATGGCCCGCTTATCCACTATGAGGGTCGCGGGTTTAGGGAGCTCAAGTGGACTCTCCACATTTGCCGATCTTCCGCCATTGACTCTAACTCATCAGGGGCAATCCCCATACGGGTAGAGGTGAGATTTCGGACTTGGTCCAGCCATCTCATCCTAGGCCTGCCCAGGGGACGCCTACCCGATGGCACGGATTCCATGGCACGTCTTGGAAACCGAGTTGGGGACATGCGTTTGACGTGCCCAAACCATCGAGGTATGGATCTCTCCGTTCGAAGAAGTAGCTGCTCGACATTGAGTGCCTCGCGTACTCTGGTGTTCCTAACCCGATCTCGTCGAGTCACCCCAGCAATACAACGAAGGAATCTCATTTCGGCAGCTTGTATCCGCGATCTTATTCTTTCGGTCATTACCCAAACCTCATGATCATAGATGAGGGTCGGAACAAACACTGAATTGAAGACGGATAACTTAGCTCCGATGCCAAGTTCAGCCCTCCTGATAACAGAATGACCAATGTCTCAAAACTGCTCCAGCCTGACTAATCCTTCAGTATAACGCAGTATTGCTCCTTTCATCACTCGTGAATAAGACCCTGAGATACTTAAAGTTCACCACCTGCTTCAATGGGACTCCACTAACATGCAGAGTGCATTGAACAGGTGTTCTGGAAATTACCATTACCTCTGATTTGTTCACGTTTACCTTCATCCCAGCTTCAACACAGACGGCGACAAACCTATCTAGTGCGCGCTGAAGTTCGGTCTGGGTGGACGTAAGGATGACCAAGTCATTAGCAAAAAGCAGATGACTTATTCTTAAGTCTCCCAATTCGAACCGTTCCTCACCAAGGCTGCGCTGTAACATCCAATCCATATACACTATGAAAAGGAGAGGTGACAGAACGCACCCCTGGCGAAGTCCAACGCCCACAGTGAATGGTGTCGACTTAACGCCGTTCACCCAAACACCGCTCTTACAGTTAGTGTACAGAGATTGAATGGCCCTCAGAAGAGAACCGTCAATTCCGTACTCCTGCAATACACTCCAGAGTTTACCTCGAGGGACCCGATCATATGCTTTCTCCAAATCCACAAAACAACTGTAGATAGGTTTGGCATACTCCCAGGCCTTCTCAAGTACCATTCTGAGAGTGAACAGCTGGTCGGTTGTGCTTCTACCTGGACGAAAGCCGCACTGCTCATCGCCCAACCGGGACTCGACCACAGCTCTGGAACGCGTTTCCAACACCTTTGCAAAGACTTTTCCGGGGAGACTTAAAAGAGATATACCCCTATAATTGGAGCAATCCCTCTTATCCCCTTTTTTAAAAAGAGGAACAATCACCCCAGTTTGCCAATCACTAGGTGTTTCACCGCATTCCCAGGCCACTTTAATGACACGAGAGAGCCATTCCACTCCCTCTTTACCCAAAGCCTTGAGCATTTCTGGCCGGATTTCATCCACACCAGCAGATTTGCCGACTTTTAGCGCTTTAATCGCCAAAGTCACCTCCTCTACAGTGGGACTATTCTCCACCCTACTCAAAACCATGGGTCTGCCATCCTCAGTGCCCTGTTCGGGATTGAGCAACTCCGAAAAGTGCTCGCTCCATCTGCGCAAGATGTCCTTCTCATCGGAAAGAAGTACACCATCTTTGGATTTGACTCCTTCGATGATATTAAACTTCCTTCCTCTGAGACGGCGGATGGTCTGCCAGAACACCTTGTTTGCAGATCTGTGATCACAGTCCAATTTCTCACCGAACTCCTTCCAAGACTGCTCCTTAGCTGCTTTAACAGCCAGCTTGCAAGTTCTTCGCGCCTCCATGTACCGGTTCCGAGAAGCTGAATCCCCCAAGTGTATCCACACCTTGAAGGCTTCCTTCTTCTCTCTGATGGCTTCTTGAACTCCGGGTGTCTTAAACCACGCAGTTCTTTTCTCACCACCAGCCGCCACACCGAGCCGCTTCACTCCGCAAACACCTCCTGCAGAGGCAATGACTGCTGTTGAAAACAACCGCCATTCTTCCTCTACATTTGTCGGAACAGTTGGAATTTGTTCAAACCTTTCGGATACCTGTCGTGCAAACTCCTCCCGTATCTCATCGTTCTGTAAACTCTCCCACCGTATGCGTGTCACCAGCCTTGGTTTACGCTTTGGTAGGACAGGTACTTTATCGTTGAGATACAATTTGCACAACACGAGGTGATGATCAGTTGACAGTTCAGCCCCTCTCACAACACGAACGTCACAAACCATCCTTTTAACACACGATGGTACCACAAAGAAGTCTATCAGCGATT
Organism: Matsumyia berberina; assembly: GCA_917880715.2. Classification (NCBI taxonomy): domain Eukaryota; kingdom Metazoa; phylum Arthropoda; class Insecta; order Diptera; family Syrphidae; genus Matsumyia; species Matsumyia berberina. The sequence continues at coordinate 97,904,408 of OU862870.1, forward strand.
TCTGCTGAAGACTCTGACGGTACCATGTGTATTTATGGATGTTTTTGTGCGGAAAGAAGGTGTTCATAATGGACATGCCATTTGCACAGCAAAAGTCCAACAACTTCTCTCCGTTCGCATTCTGATCCGGGTCACCGTTCCTCCCAATCACTCTTCCCCATGTCATTACGTCCACACCCACGTGAGCATTGAAGTCCCCCATCAGGAGATAAGAATCCATATCTGCCACCTGTTCTAAGGCGGCATCTACTTCATCCAAGAAAGCTGCATACTCCGACTCCAGATTCGGCGCATATACCTGCACCAGAGCCAGGGTTGACCTTTCAAGCTTAAGCTTTAAGATCGCAACTCTCCCTCCCAATGGTACCCACTCCAGTACTCTGCCTGCCAGCCTGGGACTCGTGAGTATCCCCACTCCCGCCTGAGCAGACATTGAAGGTGCTACTCCTGACATGAAGAGTTTCCACCCATCCAAAAGGTCCACAGTTCTAGAACCTCTTTGCTTTGTTGAGGAGATACCAACTATATCTAGTCGATATTTAGTAGCCTCCCCAATAAGCTCAAGGTCTTTTCCTGTGAGTGAAGAAATGTTCCATGTGCCTATCCTAAGTCGATGCCGTTGTCGAAATGCCGAAAGTCCACTTATGCCCCCGTCGGAGCATAGCGCATCTCCCCTTTGACCCCCGTAATGGTTTGCGAGACCATTGCCGGGAAGCTCGTAGCCGTTTCGGGTTGAACCCGGCCGGCTGCCGAGCGGGACAAACCGACCACCAGACGCTCGCATGCTGCCACCCCCAATGCTGCCAATAACACTAACAACTAAGAATGTATAGAGTTATGAAATCTGGATAACTATTTAACCCTTATTCCTTAGCCACGATAAAAACTGTGCTAACAAATCATTTTTTTCCCTAATGTTACCGAAAAAAGCTATCGAAACTGTCAAAAATGACGGTACAGTAGTCACTTATAAGAACAAATTTCCCGAGGAAGCATTTTTCTTCTAATGACAAAAGGTTAGCATCAAACAAATAAGAACTAAAATTATTTTGTTATAGTTTTTTATCTCCCCAATTTTTTTTTTCAAATAAACAAAAAGAAAAACTAAATAGCTAAGGCGAAATAAATGTTATCACCCATAGAGCTGCCAAACAGCGATAATGAATTACGTTAGCCTCGGTGGAAGTTTTGTTTTTTGCACTAATTCTTTTAGCATACGTATTTAAAATACCAAAAACACATTTTTACTTTGCTTGAAGAGCTACATGACTGGTATAATCATGGACTACAAAATTCGACAAAATATCGGGAGGGGGGAAAGTGTTCAAACTAAGGCACTCTCTCTTGCATTCATACGGCAGCGACAGAACTCCCACGATGTAATCAACGGATGCGTCTACAGTTCTAATTAGGTCGAACTACATACATAGTGAATACCTAATATGGGCTACTTTGACGTAATCAAATTAATGGCCCATGAAGGCCGGATTTTCAGGCCCATTAAACCCAAGGGGTTCAACAAAGAGTTCATTTTGAATTTCAAATGTCCAAGTAGAATTCACATTGTCTACTGCTTATGCTAACGCCCAACCTGATCAACTTGTAGAAAAGTTTCTCTAGCTTTATAGTGTCGAAGGCCTTCTCCAAGTCAATCAGGCAGGCAAGGCACCCGTGCATTGGGTCTTACTTCTGTTCCATTGGATATCCAAAGTCAGCTTAGATGCGTCAACGTATAGTACCATGCTCGCTTTGAAAATGAATTGGTTATCCGTAATAATATTTCTGTCCTCAACCCACCTATTCAAAGCCCTTTGGATTACTTTTTCGAATATTTCGCTGTTATTCGGCAGGAGACTTATGGAACGGAGATTTCCCGAATTGGAGGTGTCTATCCCGTTCTTTATTTCCCGCGCCACCGCTGTCTTCCAGTGCGCCGGATAATGGGCGTTATTCAACGTATTATTAAACAGGCAGGTGTAAATGTTCACCACCTCCTGAGGGAGGAGACTTATGGACACTGTTCGACACTTCATCAATACCCACTGATTTCTTCTTCCTCAGTGATGTGAAGATCTCTTCGAGCTCTACCTCCTCGGCGATGGCACTATTTGCCATGTTATAGTCACTGAACACGGCGTAACCAGTATTCTTAGATCGCCAGCGCTCTATATCACTTCGTAGGTAGAAGTTTCGCACATCGATTCTCCAGGTCGTGGTTTGGGCAAATGCTAGCATTCACCTTATGCACTTCCTGGAAAGTAGCGCCTATGCCCTTAACCTTCTTCTGCGGATCTTCGATCACAAAAAGTTGTCATTATCGGCTGCGTTCCTCGGATCGATGTCTGCTGTTACTAGTGTTTGTTCGTTCTCCATCGTTTTTTTTTTTTTAATTTTTTCGTTCTCCATCGTTTGAGGCATTTTAAGGACCGGAAGGTCGCTGAGATTATATCTCCGAAATTTTTTATTTATTTGCGGGAAAATACTTGGGTTTTTGGACTTTACAGAAATCCTGTAATTTTCTTTGATCAACTGTTGGAGGTTTTTGTACAACGCCTTCAGTGTCCTACCCTCCAAATTTGTCTGCCAGTAAACCGTCTGTAAAAGGTTTTAAATCTCGAAAGCAGTCTACCCTTGTGTTCGTACAGTGCGTCAATATTCGCATTGCGGAAAATCATACGCTCTACCGTTCGTTTAACAGTGTCGTCCATTCGTTTCAAGTACCTGCCAATCTCCTCGTTTGACAATGTTTTCACATATCTCGGACGATTTATAGACGTCATCCGCAAATCGTGTGATCACCTTTTTGGGAGTATTTGCACACATTTGCAGACTTTTGGACGTTTGCGCACACGCACTTGCGGAGTTGAGACATTTGCAGATGTTGCTTTGAAGAAACGTGTTTAAATAGCAAATTGGGCTGCCAATGTGGGTTCTTCTCCATTTTTCGGACGTGTGCGATGCTTCGTTGGCAATTGGCTTTCATTGTTATCTCCGCTGCTGCTCTCAAATACGCAGTCAATACTACTGCGAGGGTATCTCGAGTTGTTTCATCCCTCCAAATAAATAAAAGTGCATGTGTCGGCAAATCGTGTGATCGCGTAACTTTACAATAAAAAACATTTGTACGTAAACGTATATGTTGCACCGATATGAAAAACAAAAAAATTATGAGAGCACGAACGATAACTGTTCATTATCTCTGAGCTGAAGTATGAGCTAGTCCGATTTAAATATTAAATAATTAAAACTCAAATAGTTTTTTTTGCCAATTTATATTATCGCGTAAGTATACATTGGAAAAAATTAAAATAAAGACAAATAAAAACAGATTTCAATTTATCTTGTACCAATCTATGTCGTCTTGCTTGGCAGAAGCGGGATTTACCAAACTCTGTACATCATTCAGCATCTCATTACATAAATTGTCGCTTAGCTATAAGAAAGTAAAGAAAAAGAATTTAGTTATTATTGGACCTGCAACAGGTATACTTAAAAAAAATGTAAGTAATATTTGGAAAGATTTACAAAACGGTAAAAAAACAGGCATTACATTAAGGTGATCTAATCTAACTGTACTCAGTCAGCGCGACTGATGCATCGCATCCAATGATGTGTCGCAAATCTAAATAACAGTTGCCAACCTTTACTTAACTGATTGCGTTGGCAAGGAAGTAATTTCTGTTTACAAAAGTTTCATTTGACATTGTCACGTTAAGCTTACTTAAGAAGCGAAGTCTAACTTTGTTTACATCTGTTCAGTTCAGTGTCAGTTTTAGTATGGTTAATGATGACCAAATCAAAGTCATAATTGAATATGATCGTCATATGACTGTGTGATAGATTGCAGACAGGTTAAATGCACCACACAACACAATTAAAAATTACTGAAAATGTCTTGGACTGGTAAAAACGCTCGATAGTAGGGTTCCACATGAATTGGAAGAGATTCACTTAACACAACGAATCAATATTTGCGATTTGCATCTCAAACGTAATTAATTTGATGCTTTTTTGAAACAAATTATCACTGGTGATAAAAAATTGATTGTCTACAACAACATCATTCGGAAACTATCACGGTCTAAGCGTGATGAACCAGCGCAAACCGCATCGAAAGCTAAACAGTATCAAAAAAAGTTTATGTTGTACATTTGGTGGGATGACAAAGGTGTTGTGTATTTTGAGCTGCTTCCAAGGAACCAAAAGATCAATTTAGATGTCTACTGTTCAGCAAATAATGAAACTGGAGGAGAGCTTCTCAAAACAATTTAAGTACATAAACTGGAATACTTGGGATACGCCATCAAATACCAGCTTCTTCAAATAATACTACAAGGAAGAATCGAAGGAAGAAGAGCGACCGATAGACGACGACAAACATAAGGTACTGACACCAAATGTCAACCAAGGAACTGTTCAAGAACGTCACCTCCCGCAGAAACACCAAAAGGAATACAACTAACCTCATAAGAGGAGAGGCACTATAAGAAGAAGAGCGAAATAACTTTTGAGAACAAAAAGATTTTGAAATTTCCGTACAAATTATTTGTATGACGTGCACTATATCTTGGTATTTTATGACCTTTGGTAGTATTTATTTCTAATCAGAATGTGTCTCAGTGGTTATTGCGTTGGACTGCTAACCGAGCGGCGTGAGTTCAAGCCGGGGAATGACAGGCATCCGGGAGCATAATCTGTCATGAAAGAGCTTCTCAATTCGCTGTTCGGAGTCGGCAATAAACTGTAGGTCCCTTTCATTCATACGAATAATACAACACGCACAACAAAAATGGTAACGAGAAGCTAGGCCTTGGCTCATCCCGAGCTGTAGCTTCTCACAACCACTCATGTTCTGCGTGTTACATTTTTCGCACGATTAGAAAGGACTTGCAATTTATTGCCGATTCCGAACGGCATATTGGGAAGCTAATACTCTTGGAGGTTTGTCATTCCCCGATGAGAGGTGGTGCCCCAAAATTGTTTGGTGGACAGGGCTGGGGCTTGAACCCACGCAGCTCACACATCAGTCCAACGCTCTAACCACTGAGCCATGGCGAACGATTGGTCGAACAAAATTGAGAAATATAATTAAAGGGAGAAAGTTATGTAACATACTAAAATAGTTGAAATACTTAAAAATAGCTGAAGAACATACCTGCAATGACGAAACCAAATTATCCGGGGACTCCAGGCCACTCACTGAATTAAGATCTCCGCTCTCTAAAATTAAGAAATATATTGTGTTAATATTAAATTGTATAGGATAACGTGTACAAACCAATAATTTAAATTTTACAATTCAAAAATAAAGTTATGTAAGTCTTAATCAAACAGGCAAATATCACGTAACTTTGTTCTCTAAACATAATTTGTTTCTTAAAGAAATAATTACAGCATGTGGTAAGATTTATGATTCATTCATGTACAGAATCATTTTTTTAGAAACACGACAAACATGCGCATTACGATGTTAAATTTATAACTTATTGTATAATATTTTTGACAGAAAAATAAGAGAACATTTACTTGTCTTCTGTGATATTCGACTGTTTTTCTAGGTACATACATACATAATGTATGTCTGCAGGAACTATTATATTTACCACTTATACAATCCATACTATCTCCAATTTGTGATAAATAGTCCGGAGTTACTGAAAAGTTGTTTGATGATAAACTCAAACCACTATCAGCAGACTCTTGCCTACTATGATCAGCCATTCCTGATAAAAATGGATCCATTTGCAAATCAAGTTTGTGAACAAGTCGGGTTCGCTGTTCCTGTTGATAAAATAAATATACGTACAAATTTATATTAACAACTTCGAAATGAATAACAAAAGGTAAATTACCTGAATGCTGTCGCGCGTTTTTAAGTAATCACGCTCCTTCTCTATACTTTTACTATCCATCCAATTCATTTCTGGACGGGAAGCAGATGAAGGTTTTTGCATATATATAGCTTCAAGGGGTAAACAAAAATTAGGGAAACGTTTTAAAAATGCAAACGATGATGTCCAATATAATAAACTTGAATGATTCTATGTTTGTTTAAAAACCGTTAAATGGAAAAATTGACGCATAAAGAAAAATGATGACTATGCATACAGTAGTTCACAGAAGTCAATGTCAAAGGTTTTTTTCGCATGACTATTTATTCTCTTGAAATAAGACAACTATTTCGAGCACAATGTGACAATAATATAGAAACAAATTTCATTAAAACGAAGAACACTTGCTCTAAACCGGTTGGCCGACGCCAAATTTATACTGGCGAGCTCATAACAGCTTCTAACGCTGTAAGCCCTCGGCCCAAAAGGCTGGAAAATTTATAAAGGCAGTCAGAGAATATTCAAAACAAAGACCTAACTATAAAAACGCTGTGAGCCGCGGGCCTTCTGTAATGGAATAGAAGGAACCGCCGTATAAACCAAGCTGGTCAGAAACACTATAGATAAATACAAAACCAAACCGAAAAGTGAATATGAAAGACAGTGATTACACGATTCCACAGTATACTGCTCACTCATGTACTATTTTTGTGGTTGTGGAATATGCGCTACAAATAAAACTAAAAAAAAAGCAAAAATGGCAAGACTCATTTTGCAGAGGTTTGCTGTTCGGAAGTTGAGCTCATACTGAGAAAATAACAAAAAATTAAACGTTTTGGTACGGAACGTGATTGCTCACCCCGGTTTATCAAATTTGTTTATGCCTGTCCACATTAGAGTAGGAATGAAAGTAATGCTAACGAACACCGTGGCTACACACGGAAAAAGGCTTCATTGGAATGAAATGAATTTGGCAGATGGGAAACGCTGAAATTCAAAACACAACATGTCATCAGAGCAGAAGGTTTGTTCGGAGGAAATTTTCTGCGCTCATGCAGCCACTGGAGTTGCGCAATGCTCGACGCTCAACCACCAAATGAAGTTTTCTGACAAAAACTAAATGCAATGACAAAGAGACATTTTTCCCCACGCCGAAAGTATGTTGAGAATGGATTTTCGGTGCAACCAACCCTTCTCTTTCCGGCTCAATGAAAATCGTTCTTTCTCTCTCGGACAGTCTTTCCTTCCTGCGCCAATGTTGACATGCACTTTGTGAGTATCACCTATTATCCCCACTCCACATTTTTCCATACAATTTTTCGTCAAGTAGCTTGGGTAATCCTGGTGTAATCACAGTCAAAGAAAGGAGTTATTATAGCATTCTCAAAGCGTAGGAATGGTGGCCTAGTACTAATATATGGCAACTAAGTGCAACCGGTACGATAAGAACCACTTTGAAAAAAGGGCTCGAGTTTATTCTCAACTTTCTTTCGCAGGTCTTATTTATGCAAGAGTCTGCTGCTGAAGGAATTAGCTAATCAAAGACTGATAGAACAGGCTCAAATCCTGAGTCAATATGTATGAAGGTAGGTAATGCGGTAAAAATATTCTATATAAAACCATATCTAGACTTTAAAAGAACGTTTTCCACCTACTTTATAGTAGGGTAGTAAGGAAAAACAATGAGGCTCCAAGGGCCGTTTTATTCACGTGGTTCTAAAGTTAGAGTTGTCTTAGAACGAGAATATTTTCTTTTAGAACAACAAACCGTTTTACTAGGTCGAAAACGACCACCTAGTCGTTTAGAGCAGGAATGTTTTGGTTTGGGCCTTTGCCCTAACGATTTCATTTTATTTACTCGCATTTATGTCGCTGATTGAAGTGGTCGGTTTATTTTTGTGGCAGATTGGGACAATTGGGAAGACGAGGAGCACGATTATTTGGGAAATCGTCATGGATCGTCATGGAACGACGCAAATATGGAATGTTGCCACGCATTAATCTGTAAAAATATGATAACTTAGACTTAATTCGTCGTATCCATGGAAGTGGTTGAATTGGTCAAGGAGAAATTGCAATTTCGTGGGGAGCAAGGTTAGGTTAGGTTAGGTTAGATGGCTTCCCCCGCACAGACAGGGACCTTCTTAGACCAGGTTGGGGCATTGTGATACCACAATGAAGAACCGGCTTACCAGCACCAGGAACCAGAGTATGTAACACAGAGTACATCGAGGTGGGCAACGGTAACAATATTAACCCTAAGAGTTGAACCATTTCGTCACAGAGGCAAAGTTTCTTATCTTCTGCATGTCGAGCAAGATCGTTAAGATCATCGTAGAAGTATTCCCCGAGGGTTTTCCTTCTAAGCAACGCAAGAGCAGGACATGTGCACAGTAGGTGCGTTGTTGTTTCTTCTTCCTACTCGTTCCTACAGCTTCTATAGAAATCACTGAAGGGGACCCCCAGTCTGAGTGCATGTCTGCCTATCAAGCAATGTCCAGTGAGCATTAGCACCACCCCTATTAGTGAACCTAGGTTTTTCTGGTTTGTGGATAGAAGTTTCTTATTTAAACAACATTTTCAGCAGTTGCTGAATGGACATAGTGTCGAGAGAGTGGTAGCGCAAGAAGAGCGCACTGTTCCAGTTCCAGTCCCCCAGTATAGAAGAAGTTGGCACAGGTATCAAAAAGCTGAAGAACAACAAGGCCGCCGGCTCTGATGGTTTACCAGCAGAGCTTTATAAATACGGGGTTGATGGTTTCGTACGGTGCATGCACCAAATCATTAGTAAAGTATGGGTTGACGAAAGTATGCCCGACGACTGGACAATCAGCTCCATATGCTCCATCTACAAAAAAGGCGACCCTATGTCTTGCAAGAATTATCGAGGCATATCCCTACTAAACGTCGCGTATAAGATCCTATCCAACGTAATGTGTGAACGTCTTAAGGCTTTCTGCAACACACTAATCGGCAAGTACCAGTGTGGCTTCCGGCCCGGCAGATCAACTATAGACCAAATTTTCACACTGAGACAAATCCTGGAAAAGACCAACGAATTTCAAGTCGAAACTAACCACCTATTCATCGACTTTAAAGCCGCATATGATAGCGTTCATCGCCTTGAGCTCTACAAGGCGATGGCCGAACTAGGGATCCCGCGAAAACTAATCCAGCTATGCCGCATAACGCTGGAAAACTCGCGATGCAATGTGCAGTTTGGAAGTAGTTCTTCTGAACTATTCCAAACGTGTACCGGATTTCGGCAAGGAGATGCGCTATCTTTAATCTAGTGCTGGAACAGATAGTGCGCAGGGCAGGTGTTAACACGGAAGGCACTATCTTTAATAAATCTGTCCAGCTCCTGGGATACGCAGATGACATCGACATCATCGGTCGCTCCCAGCGTGCCGTCATAGAGGCTTTTACGGCAATCAAAGAACAGGCGGAACGAGTTGGTCTTAAAGTAAATGAGGACAAAACCAAGTACATGCTGTCAACAAACAAAGATACATCTGTCCACCACCTAGGACAAAACGTCACTGTTGACAGCAACAACTTTGAGGTAGTCAAGGAGTTCACCTACCTTGGAGTAAATATAAACTCCACGAATGACACCCTAGTGGAGATCCGACGAAGAATAACCCTAGGAAACCGCTGCTACTTCGGTTTGGCAAAACAAATGGGTTCAAAACTCCTAACTCGAAAGACGAAATGCATGCTCTACAAAACCCTGATCCTGCCAGTCCTACTCTACGGTGCCGAGTGCTGGACGATAAGCAGGAAAGCAGAGCATGTATTGAACACTTCCGAGAGAAAAATTCTTCGACGAATATTTGGTCCCGTATGCGAGGAGGGCGAATGGAGGAGAAGACACAACCGCGAACTCTATGAGCTGTATCATGATGTGGATGTAGTCCAAAAAGTGAAAACACTGGCTCGGCCACATCGAGCGAATGGACAACAATGCTCCAGCCAAGAGGATTTTCGAGTCCCAGCCCCCAGGTTCGAGACGACAAGGAAGACCGAACCTCCGTTTTAAGGACCAAGCAATCGCGGATGCCAGAGCGCTTGGTCTAGAGAACTGGAAACAGCGTGCCCAGGATCAAAGAGGATAGAAGGCTGCCATGTCTCAGGCAGGGACCCTCCATGGGTCGGGAGCCCGTTAAGTAAGTCCAAAGGATAAAAGTCTCTCCGTCTTCTTTAAATCTAAGTTAGGCCAGATTTGTTTTCCTCGTGGGGAAGGTACTTTTCGAGTTTATTCGAATAATGTCTAATATTATTATTGGATTCTATCTAGATTCCACACAAGAGTAAGACCCGTCACCATCATACAGTGTTAGGCCCCAAAGAAGCACTCCTCTGACAACAAAAAGAATATCTTTTACGACCAGACATCGATGAGACATCGTCATGGTACTGGGAGACAAGAATGCTAAGGTAGGCAATGACAAGCAAGTGCTCAGATATTTTGTCGGGAAGCAGGGCCTAGAAAACGGCAATGACAATGGCGAACGATTTAGATTTCTCAACGCACACTGCCTTGTTATAGAGGGCACGATGTTTGACCACAAAGCCTGCTACAAAGTTACAACTGGTGAATATTGTATGGGTGCAGCATTTGGAAACTGACCTTTACTATCACAAGAAAGCTGCAAACGTTCGTTTTTAGGTACCTACGAAACATTCTAAGGATTTTCTAGCCTAACCGGTCACATATTTCGAAAAGGTACCAGCTCTATTGCAAACTACGCTATGCAATGAAATCCGCTTACTCAAGATGGCAGAAGAGTGGGTCGACCGAGAAATATGTGGCGCAGAACAGTTGACGGGATTGGAAAACCGCACAAGATGGCGCGTAGGCGTAGTAGAGGCCCAACCACCCACAAGGGGAAACAGGATCTAAGTAAGACCCCCTCCATTCACTGAAGGATATGCCGACTTGTTAGCGGACACACAAATTAGAGTTGAACCAATCGCAGCGACAAATTGCAAATGCACAAAACAAATGCTTTAATTTTATTGATAGCAGAGCAATTTGTGTGGCGCATGTAAACACGAAAATAAAAACAAGATTGGCTTTAATTAATGGTCAAATCGCTGTCAAAACAAAATTTCCCGTGGCGTTGGAGCTTCGACTTTAGACCAGAACTCAGCTCTACATCGCGTCAATAAGTCCAAATTTTATAATGAGTTCCAAATGGCGGATCTTCGCTGGAGCAAGTTCAAACTCTAAACTGGCTTAGAACCATTCTAGGAGATTTTAGAACCACGTAAATAAAACGGCGTTAATAGTCAGTCTTTTCTAGACAATAATATTTAACCGAAGAAAAAAACGTGGTAAGTTTTGAATACGTGGTCGCCGTGGTATAGTGGTTAGTGCGTCGGACAGCTGACCGAGCGGCGTGTGTTCAAGTCTCAGCCGTACCCACTAATCATTTTTCACGGCACCACCTCTCGTCAGGGAATGACAAGCCTGAAATGCAAAGAGTGCAATTGAAAGAGCTTCTCACTATCGCCGCTCGGAGTCGGCAATAAATTGTAGGTCCCTTCCATTCGTGCGATTTTTTTGCCGTAAAGTGGCTATTGAGAAGAAATAAATTCTTTCGGTGTTATAAAGCACTTGATCTTTTGTCAAACATTTTAAGAATTTTGCCTCGTCATTAACTGTAACATTTCAGCAATCAATAAGGAGTGTCAAATTCTTGTGTCACGCTAGCAAATCCAGTGTGTTTTATTTTATCTATCATACTTTACTTTATTGCGGATTTTATAATTTATCTGCATGTTCTCCTTGAAGATGAATAAACTACTCCTCTAGTCTTTTTGAGTAGACGGGTAAATGCATTTGTCGAGCTCGTTCCTCCGACTAACGACGAAGAAACAACTTGTTATGAGATAGCATTTCAATCCATCGTTTAGAGTTTAAATTAACATTGCAGGCCCCTTTTATTAGGCTATCACGCAAAATACTTTATTCATTGGTGGCACATTTTAGTCAAAAGTAAAACGAATTCCAAAATCTCTCAAAAAGTGCTGTGCCATCAGCATGAAATGCCGAAGATTAGCCAACGCTGCCAAACGCCGCAATTGATGTGCTGATTTTACACTACGACCACCAAGAAACCACTGGTTTGACGAAGAATGCGGGCAAGTGCTTTCAGCAAAACAAAAGGCATACAAAACGGCGCCGCAGAGGAGGGAAGGATATCGACTTCTCCAAAGGAAGAAGAAAGAAAATGAGAACCGCGCGATCGAAGATACGTATGTATTTTACTAAAAAGTAAAAAGAGCGTGTCAGGCAAGGAGAACCCATACAGAAACCTGTACAGATAAAGAAACCTTGTAGTCACAGTCGGTGCTGAGAATTTGGAAAAACTACTTCTGCGGCGAACACCAACATCAGGACGAACCATTCAACCTAGACGATGACAGACTACATTTGCGGCCACCTGATCACAAAATGCGGATAGCAATATCCAAACTAATATCCAACAAGGTTGCTGGACCTGATGCCCTTCCGTACGTGTTATTTAAAGCAGCTAGAGATGACCTAGTAAAGAACGTACACCAACTCATTTCTAAGATTTGGTCAGATGAAGCCTGATGAATGGAATCCGAGCATTGTTTGCTCGATCCACAGAAAACGAAACCCCCTCAATTGCGCCTACTACAGGATCAGTCTCCTTGATATCGCGTTAAAGCCTTAGTTATTAGTGTTACTGTGTGAACGCCTGAAACATTTCGTCAATAACCTGATCGGCTCCTATCAGTGCGATTTAAGGTCAGGAAAGTCCACAATTGACCGAATTTTCATACTTTGGCAGGTCCTGGAGAAAGTCCAAGAAGTCCAAATCGATACTCAGCACCTCTTCATCGATTTTAAGACCGGTAGGCGGTTATTGACATCGACGAATCGGACAGAACATCATAGTGGACAGCTACAACTTTGAGGTAGTAAGGGACTTTGTCTACTTTGGCTCTGTTATTACCTTTGATAAAGATTTCATCAGAAATCAAACGAAAAATAACTCTTGTCAATCGCTGTTTCTTCGTGATGAGAAGGCAATTGAGTAATAAGGCCCTATCCTAAACAACTAAGGAGACTTTATATAAGAACTTAATCATACAGCGACATTGACCTATTCAAAACACTGCGCATCGGCCGTTTAAAATGACAATTCTCAATCTGCTACCCCTCGATCTTTACGTGCAAGAATCTGCAGCAGAGAGCGCTCTAAGATTAGACCAATCTGAACTCTGGAGAGCGAGAACAAGCTTGAGAAAAGTAAAATACTTAACGGAAAAAATGTCCAAAAATAAAGGTGATCGAATGGCTTGGTCTTCAAAGTCAAAAGAATGAATTTGTCATTGAAACGAGCGACAAAACTCGAATATGGTGTTTAAACTACCACATTAAAGCCCCCTTTGCAGATTCGCCATTAGACGGCTGGACTAACATTTGCGAGGGAGCATACATCTGTATATCTTAATATGTAATATCAAAGTTACATTCCCAGATCGCAAAAACAGACCAAACTTATATTTCTAGTTGTAATATATGGGTTCAAGAGAGATGAAGGGGCTAGAGCGCCTGTTTACGGATTAAACGCAAATACCGCCATACATATATGTATGCTAGTATGAACAAAATAAACTCCGTATTTCAAGCCAAAATTCATGCAACAGAGCTATGCATTAGAAAGAATATAAACTAATATATGTATAACTAATAAGAACATTTATCTATATCCCCTCGGAAAGCAAAGATGTACTAGATATTATCACGTTCGAAATATATAACACCAAACATAGGTTTGGGCTGCCTACAACTGCTCATCTTGCTGGCCGGGTCAAAACGACTTCATCTCATTTAGGTTTCTGGATACAACGGTCATGAAGGCAATGAAAAAGCGAACGAACTAGCCAGAAAAGGCATTACTTCACACTTCATGATGTCAAGACCATTCCGTGGCATACCAATTAGCAGAACAGGGAGCAATGTTAATTACTAGCTAAAGAAAAAGCGAATCAGTACTGAATGGCCAATGAAACAAGATCCTTCCTCAATTACTACAAGTTACAATCAACCACCCAAGGAGTAACAATCAACTACCAAAATGAATGTTGATTAGGAGACATTTTCCTCTTATGGTTAGGTGCAGTTGTGTTCCGTTTCTTATTTTTTTTTAAACAACACAACGCAGCGATCTACGTTTCCCAGTATTCTTAACTGGAGTGCAGCTTTGACCTTAACCCCACAGAAATATTATCAGGTATTATGAAAATAGGCCTTTATAAAAATGGACGTCAATTGGGAACCATTAAATCACTTCAGGGAGAGATAAAGCGCTTAGGAGGCCTGATTACCAATACAATACAATTTTAAAGCTACAATTACACGGTCAACGAAATCAGTCAACGCGTTGACTCTCTTACGCCAAAATGACGTCAGAATTTGTCCCAAAGTGGTCAACTCGTGTGATCGTAAAACGTCGTCAACGCGATGACGGCTGCGTTGAAACCCGCATTGACAAGAATTTCTGGCTCCACGCGTTGACTATTTTCGTTGACCGTTTCATTGTCGCCAACGGTAGTTTTTTTGTGAGTTGTGTTTTATTTCGGCACAAGCAAAATGATCTATGCCAGTGTTGACGATGACGGTTTTGATTTTACACCAGCGAACACGTTGGCATCTCAGGTGTCGTAGCCTGCTTAATTTCTCTTTCTTCGTTTTTTGCTATTGTTACAGGTCACACATGAAATATTAGAAATCGATGACCACTACGACGATTTCATCAATGTAAATGAAATTAATTAAATAAATGATTTCAGAAATATGTCGTTTTTTTTTTCTTTTGATAGTGCCTTACATGTTCTCTCACTGAACGACTGATGTCACATGCGACCAAGTTTTGGATTTCTCGCTACATTGCAATAACAGTGGTAAAATTGAAAACGTTACCACGAACTATTGGCTCAATGCAACCGCTAACGTTTTCAAGATGAATAATAAAAACCAAAAAGAAAAAGAAAAAATAATATTGACACAAAAAAAATTACCTAATCTCGTTCCTGTCAACGCGCCCCGGCATATCGTCAACGGTCACGTGTTCTGAAGTTTTGCTTGTCAACGCATTGCCACCGAAGAGGGGAAATCGTATTGAGACAGATTACATGTCTTCGCATTTTGGGACAACATTGACGGGCTCGCGTCATTCGTGTGATCGTCAACGTTTCATGGATTGACACGTAGACCGTTGACAGCGAATTGGCAAATTTTCCCGTGACGTTGGAGAGCCAACGCGATGACTGTTTATGTTGACCGTGTAATCGTAGCTTAAACTTTCTACGCTCCACATCAGATAGGATATTTACTGCTATACATGTATAAATACGATATCGGCGCGAAACGCCTTCCTTATACATATGTATACAATTATGCATTGTGATTATTTGCGGAAAGACAAAGTCGGCGCCCAAAGTGTTTAATCTGCACAACATTCTCCGTTTCTAACGACTGAACACGTTCTATTAACCGATATCTCTCTCCCATGGCATTGTATTTCGTGCAATCTCCACGGAAGATTCACAATAGATTCAAATACATTTCCCACGCACACAAACACTACATTAAGGAAGGAAATTAGCTCATACTTTTCATATTTTACTCCAGTTCAAGAAAAGACGAAGAAGCCTTCTATAGTCAGTGACCTGACGATTTATCCATTATAAAGATAAAATTTGGCTACAAGAATAAGCTAAACTATTACAATCTCACAACATAACCAGTATCTTCGAATCAGAGTTTCGATACAAAAAAAAGTACTATTCAGCTGTCTCATGCAAATCCGCAACTTATCCGCACAAATGATTCTCTTACCTACATAACCTGGATTTGCCACAAGATCAAACTCAGCCTTCGAGTGGTTACATCAAAGATTATTTATTTGTAAACGTCGTTGATCAATCGTTTAGTTAGTTTGCTGACAAGACTTACAACTTTGCCATCAATTTCAAAACTGCTTCTTGCCAAAAGATCATTTATCATTTAAATGTAATCATGAAATGCGATCTGAAACAGTATTTCAAGTAAAGGTCTTAAACGGGTGGAAAAACTAACAATAGAATACAGCTTAGGGAGGGGAATCTGTTCAGACAGCAAACCAGTTACTGTTGGCGTTGGAGTAGGATTGTCTCATTTAAGAGCGGAAATACGAACGTATAAGTACAACAAAAATACTGCTAGAAATTATGAACAAAACTCCGTTAAAACGATAGGCGTTTGATTGACGATTAAACTCGAAGCAACTCGAAATTAGAATTCAATTTTCAAACTGAACGTATAGCTCATAGCTGCGTCTTAAACCACTTATGAATACACAAATGATGTTATCCACACAGCGAGAGTGAGGTGCAGTGGTTGGAAACTCAGGCTGTATTAGAGTTGATCAATTCTGTTTATTTTAAGAAATAAATGTTTCTCGACATCAGGAGTTGAACCCGGACCTTCAGTGTGACAAGCGATGATGCTAAACACTACACCATGGTGACTCCTAAAACTTCAGCTGTAACTATTCTTAATCTGTTGATTTTGGTGGCGTTCTCAATACTTCTTCGGGAGGTTGTTTTCTTCGTCTATTATTTGATCTATTTTGCTTATCTGTGTTCATTATTTGTTCAATAAAAAAGTACACCAGCGTCTCGAAAGGAACGTAAGCCTAGACAGACCGTCAAAGTAATTATGGTCAGTAGTGATGGGACTCGAGTTGACTTTTATTTGACTAACTCGAGTAATTTAGTTTTAACTCGTACACGAGTTCAATTTTTTTATATTCGAGTGCACTCTTACTCGAGTCCATTCGTACTCAAGTCAATTCGTACTCGATTTTATTGGTACTTGAGTCCAAACGTACTCGTGTAGCATAGCTGATTTCAGCGAATGTAGTTCGAAACGCATCCACACACAGCATACCACAAGAACATCTACAAATACAAATTGTTTGCCCGTCTAAAAACCGGCAGCTATGTACGTACATATTTTTGTTAATAATAAAATAATAAAACAATAAAATGTATTGGCTAATCGGGAAATACTCTTGTCTGTCCAACTACAATAAATTACTGCTTTATAAGCAAATATTAAAACCAGTATGGACCTACGGGCTTCAGTTGTGGGCATGCACATGCAAAACAAATTTACAAATAATACAAACATTCCAAAGTAAAGTACTACGTAACATAGTAAATGCACCTTGGTACATAAGAAACGCTGATCTACATAGAGACCTTAAAGTTGAAATGATTGAAGAGGAAGTAAAGAAAGTAGCCAATAGACATAGACTTAGGCTTTTCAGCCACGTTAACGTAGAAATGACAGAATTATTAAATACTGACAATCTGACTAGAAGATTAAGAAGAGTAAAACCTTTCGAACTAGCTAGTTAACCAAAAAAAAAATAAAAAATTAAAATTAAGTAATTAAATAAATAAAACAATAGTTAACCGTCCACAGGCGATTAACATAATTAACACAATCCATTGAATACATATTTATGTATACGAAAGACAAATTGCTGATTAGTCTAACGACTAGGTGCAATAATTGGAAAGGCTGGCTTCTCGCCCACCTGTGATGAAATGCCAAGATGGCCGTACCGCAGGGATAAGGGGAAGAAGGGAGAAGGGGTTAGTGGGTAAAAATCCCACACTGTTACTGAGTACGGGCTCAGTTTCGTCTTTTGAAGATTACCACCTCCCAGCGCAAAAAAAAAAAAAAAATATTTTTGTTATATGCTCGCTGTAGATATATTCCACATCCACAAGGATCAGTTGTCACCGATCGCCAGATTTTGAACGAATTTCATCCCTTAACGCCTGGGGCTCAATTCCGCAAACGTGAGTTTTTTGCCTGTGTACACATCAATAAAAGCTCACAGTCACGGCCTGTGTACACAAATGCCACTCCAAGAGATTCCGCAACACTTTCTGAGTTGTTGGATGTGCTGAGTGAATACGTTTTGTCAGCCCAGTGAGCTGAATTGAGTTTGTGGAGGTTTTTATTTTTTCTGTGCGGACGCGATTCACTTTACTACTCTTCTGCCTTGTGTTTTGCGATATTTGAAAACGCACGGGTGAAAAAAAACAGAATAAAAACTTACGGTCAAAAACAGAGTGAATAAATTTCTTCAAGTGTGTACACCACATATGTCAAAAATTCTCACCCTCACGAGTGTGTCGCTTTTTTTTTGGGTAAACAGAAGGTCTGTTTCTTTACTTTTTAAAGTTAACCAAAGCTACGAAAAGCTGCCTAATCTTGTTCCACAAGACAAAAATTTGTCAAAAGAGAGAGGCTAGGAGAGAGCAAATCACTTCCCCTCAACTGAGAAAGTTACGAGTTTCAACCCAAGAAAATTCTTTGGGCAACTTTTCTAACGCTCACGCTTACGGAATTGAGCCCCTGGCTCGCATGTGACGTGTGCTCATATAAACCGAATGAGAATTTACACATACTACTGTGGAACAAATTTTGTGTACCCGATTATATGCGATCGCCAGAAGAACATATTTTTATTTCATTCATATTTCATATTTATTTTCGTATATGACACGAGTGACTCGAGTGAAAAAAATTACTCACTAATGGTCACTACCTACTTAGGCTCCTCTAATAATTTAGACCATGACAGTAAAGTTTAGGATCAATTAAGTGGTAAAGCCCTTTCTCTTCAAATCCTCCCCCATAAGAAAGACACAGTGCCCCTGCGAAGGAATGCCTTGACTGGCGGTGCCGCAGGGGACAAATCAGGAGACAGAGCAAGGAGGTGTTTTTTTAGCATGTAGACACGCAGGAACATGGATTCGGGCATCATTTAAGGCGGGGACCGAAGAGAATCCATTAAGGATTTTCACACCTACCTGCGCATCAAAAAAAAAAAAAAGGAAGACACAGTAAAGAAAAAATTATAATCAAATTTAAATTGGTATGCTCTAGCCCTTACTTTACTATGTTTTACAAAACTCATACATTTGTTTTCCCAAATATTCACCAATCGAATGATTAGCTATGGTAAATGTAGGCGTGTTTTTTTGAAACTTAGCCAGCCAATAGTTGCTAGCAAAGTCAAATTTTATACGTAAAACAAATACAACAACCAACTGGCAACAACTCTTGGTTTTATCCCCAGTCAAAAGCAACTGGCTAGGAATTTTACGATATCCCATGGCCAGGGGGCGCCGAAAGCGATGTTTTTCATTTATAGCGTTGGTATCGCTGCCAAATTGTTCTGCTTTTTGAAATTTGACCGTCATCAGTGTTGCCACTAAGAAAAAAAATCCCGTAACAAATTTGCGTAGCAAAAGCGAAGCCATTGAAATTCCAGTGGAACTCCAGCCCGCATCCAGTCACATTTCAAACATATCCGAAGAAATATATACTGCTTGTGTAGGGTAAGGTAGAACAGTAACATAAGTTGGAGTCGTGGAAGTGAATAGTCTGAAATTACGTCCGTTTAATCTTTTTTTAATTTGTGATTGTGATTGTGAGGGGTCTAAAAACTACAAGATTCTTGTTAAAAGTTCGTGTTTTAAAAAAGCGTAGCAAAAATTGGTATATTAAGGAGAGTGCGTAGCAGCGTAGCAAATTTTACTTTTTTGGAAATCGCGTAGCAGTTTTGCTACGATCGTAACAGCACTGGCAGCGCTGGATGTCATAGGAACGAAATCACACGTACCAACTTGACGGTATAAAAAATCGACTGGGTTTGGCTGGCTGGGAATCGTCTAAATGAACGACTGACTAGCTAGGTTTCAAAAAAACACGCCTTGTGTGGACTTGGATTCAGACACACTTTGATCAAAAGAGGTTCATAACCACAAGATCTATCAATTATTTATTCACAAACTATTCAGCGGATTTATTGAACCAGCTAGAGCTATTTATTAAGTCGAGGATGGTTCTGCCGTCAATAAATCGGAAGGCCGCTGAGGTCATACTTTGCCCTTATTTTCGGTTGGTTTTCCTGATTGCATCAAAGTTAAGAAAAGTATTACATAATGAATTCTAACGAGTCAATGTTTTCATTCGCAATACTATTTTCTAAAAAAAATTAATTTAATATTTATGGAGCATATCCATTTGGTTTACGTTGGACATAGCCTTCTCGAATGTTTCAACAATCGAAATATAGAGTAAAATCTGCCTAGTTCTCAATGTGACATTTGATCTGTCATTGCTCAAAGGAAAAAGAACAAGTTTCTTCTTGTTGAGGGCAAAGAGAGCAGTTAATGACAATTAACCCTTCTTTTTTGTTTTAAAGCTAAGAATATTTTTGTCTTTTTACGGTTACTAACATTGAAAAAGAATTTTTGCTTAAGTCTAAAGTGGTTTTTGAAAATGTTGCCATATTTCAAGGAAAATTACGTCAAATCGAAAACACTCATTTTATTATCTAATGGTGCACCTGTTATATATCTTCAAATCTAATTCGAAAATCCGAATGTATTTGATGATTACCTAAATAAAAAATAAATTTTTAAAATAGCCTTCTAACGAAAAAATGCCTCATTTGCTTGAACAGATACTGCAAGAATTTTGAAAAGAAAACGAAAACAAAAATAATTCATAGACAGAAAAAGAGCGTTTAAAGTATACATGATCCCTCATATAGCAGCAAAACACTGAAAAGGTTAGGGTGGCTACAATCTCACGAGATCCACAGCAGTCGTTTATTTCATCGACGGAATTTCGACATCCACACATCACCGTGACCCTTGCCTTTCTATCCAAACAAAAATCTTATATTGGTAACGACAGAACTAAGAAGCATAGAAATTTGGTGCGCCACTTTACTACTTGTAGACCGCAACTGTTCTGGTGATCGAAATTGCAAACAAACCTCCGAGAGTAGATTTTGCCATAGAAAATCTTAATATCCACCATTTGAAGGTGCTCATAAAAAGTGAAGGCCCTTTCCATTGGTGCGAATATTGTAACAAGAAAAGTTAAGCTTTCGGGGCGACTATCTATTTAAAGCATTATGCTCGAACTGAAGCTCAAAGACGAATTTTTTTTGTCAAATATAGCAGAATTTGGTAAATGGAAGAAGCCCTCAAACACGCTTTGACACTTCTGATTCGCACGAGAGTGATTCGCAAAAGAGTGAGGAAGTAAAATAGTGCAACAGAAAAACCGATAAAACTGGTTTGCAAACTTATACAAACATATGTACATATATAATTTGCAAGCAATTGCGACCCAATCATGTATTTGTCAAGATAATTTTTATAAAACTCGTTATTCGTTATGCCTTCATTATTTTCACATCTAACAGATATTAAAGACTTTCCTAAGTGGAATTTAAAAAAAAAAAAAAAAAAAACCTTGATATGATACTCTATCGTAGCCTATTTCTTTGGTAGTTTTATTGACTGTTTCGCTTTTTTATCAAAACGTTAAGTTTTGCATATCATTTGTGTAATCACTTCTTAGCAGAACAAATTTGCCCTTACAAAAATGTTTTCACTTTAAACAGACTTTTGCAAACTATTGTACGATATATTTTTATATATTAGAAAACGTACGTATGCGTGGATCATTCCAAGATGTCGTGCGATTGATATGATTAATAAAATAAACATCACCAGATTCTGTAAGCGCTTGTTCCCAACCTTCTGGAAGTGAACCAAGAGAATCATTTGAGGCCGCGGATTCCTTACTTACGCTTCTTGGATTAACTGAAAGTAAATTGAATGTAGATGTACTCGTACGTTATAAAAGAAGGGGCATGTACACATGTATCCTAACTCATACCAAGATTTTTAAAATAATCAAAAACAAAGAAGAAAAAAAACATCAAGAAAATTAAAAAATAAAATAAATAGTTACCAGATCTATGAATGAGTTGCTGCTGCCGTTGTATTGGAACTCTGGGATCCTCCCATTGAGTTGTTTTAGTAATATGACTAGAACCCAAATAAAAAAATAAATTAAATAACAAAATGTCATGCATAAAAAAGTATAAAGAAAATAAATTAAACTGTAAGTTTACCAAAACTAAATAAATATAATAAATTAAGTTAAAATTTCATAACGCCCACTAGAAAAGAAATATGTAACAAAATAACAAAAAAAAAAAAAAAAATAGAAATTTTAAGGTTTCAAAGTGATGTATGTATATAACGCAATGTAAAATAAATTAATGGAAATGAGTGCACTTATTTCGATAGTAAACCCCAAATCAAGTTCATTTAAGAAATTTTCATCTTTAACTGTGACTCAGGGGCGTAGATAGGATTTGCTTATGCGGTGGGTTTTAGGAAATTTTCTAAAAAGATCCAAAAATGTTTTAGCAAAAAACTTGCTGGGAAACAAGTACATAATTGAAACACATTGTTAATTTCTTATTCCATAATCTCAATTTCATAAGAGAGAACACTTTATTGCTCTTTCAATAGCGTTATCCGCTGAGGTAAAGAAAATAATTCGTTTAATACTGTGTCAACCTCCAGTTTTACATCGCGAGTTTTGTCCTCAACGAAGTTTTCCAACAACTGAGATACAGCGGTGTCAAAACCATAGCCTACGCTGCTGGCAACAGGAAAATTTCTTCCCACCCTTAGCGAGCAAATGAAAGGGGCACTAAAGACCCTGGACACCTGGACGAACAGATGTGGATTAGCAGTCAATCCCCAGAAAACTGAGCTGGTGTTATTTACAAACAAAGGGAAAATACCACAATTCACAATAACTTCCGTTGGGGGCATCCCCCTCAAGATCTCCGAGAGTGCCAAATACCTGGGACTCGTGCTCGATAAAAAGCTTAGTTGGAAGCTGAATATCAACGAAAGAATCTAGAAGGCCACAATCGCCTTCTACTCGTGCAGCAGGATATTCGGGAAAACCTGGGGACCTAACCCGGAAATTATCCTGTGGATTTACACTGCAATATTAAGACCCATTCTGACCTACGGCGGCCTAGTATGGTGGCAAGCCGTTAACAAAATTACTAAATTGAAGGCCATCACGAAGGTACAAAGACTGGCGTGCATTGGAACTACCAGTGCAATGAGAACAACACCAACTGCAGGACTTGAGGCTATCCCCAACCTACTCCCGGTGGATATCTTTGTACGACTCTCGGCGGCCTTCAGTGCATTGCGAATAAGCCAGTCCGACTGTTGGAAACCCAATGCAAAAGGTCATACTGCAATATTAAAGAAGTATCTAGGCAATGTATCGACAACAGATAATATAGCACCGTGTCTAGATTTCATAATACCATTTTTAAGTATATATCCGAGCAGGGAGGATTGGCAAAATGGGCAAATGCCAAATGCTAGTGACACTAGTCGCCCGTGAGACTGCAATGAGGGCAATACCACATGGTGATATCATCTTTTTCATTGACAGCCAGGCAGCTTGTGAGGTGCTGTAGAGAAGAGCTCAAGGTTCTTGGTACACAGCACAAGGTGACACTCTGCTGGGTCCCTGGACATGAGGGAATACCAGGAAACGAGAATGCTGACGAACTGGCGAGAAACGGCTCGGCAACAAGCCCGGTACAAGCCGAGACCTCGGTGAACATCCCGCCTTGCAAACTAAAGCTTGAAGCAGGGAATAGAGACTTTAGGGAGGCTAACAACAGATCGATCTCTCTAAACACTTGTGCAACCACAAGGAAGATCGACAGACTTCTGGAGATCGACAGAAGATCCCTAAGCACCCTTATAGGAGTGATCAGAGGGCACAATACGCTGCGGTACCATATGAAAAAGCTTCGTATTACAGAAGAAGACCTTTGTAGGGGGTGTGGTGATGAGGAGGTCCATGAGGATACAACCCACTTCCTTTGCCACTGCCCTAGTACCTGCCATCTAAGAAATAAGTTCCTCGGACGGCACTTTTTCGAGGACATTGAGGAATTATCAGATACACCGGTGGACCAAATAATGAGATTCATCAGATCCACAGGGTGGTTTGTATCACAGACGCAGCAAGTTGATCAGGTTCTCCTAATATTATATACATATGTATAGAACTAACTATTGGGTAGCGTTCTTACGGGTAAGGGACACTCTCTTCCTCCAATGGGTATCACAATGGGTCTGATTTGACCTGAGTGTGGCGAATGGTTCTTCTTTTCGCCTGCCCACTAACCTAACCTTACCTTTACATCGCGATGAATAATGTCATACAGCAAGAGATGTCATTTTAAATTTCGCGCCATTGTTGAACTGTCAACATTGAACTATCATTGCGACGACTTTTGATAAGTAAAAACTAGGAAGTTATTAAATATAGATCAATACACACTCGCACCACGTGTTAAAATAGTGAAGTTTCACCACAAAAACGGTAAAAATATCGCAAAAATGTTTCGTAAAGTTCGTACTATAGCAGCTATAGTGAATTTAATCGATACATTTTAACGTCACGGACAAGTTAGTGATGTGAAGACTCCAACTCGTGTTCGTCCGGGAAGGTCAGCTAAAAATTATCCGGTCGTAGCTAAGAGTGTGATTGACAATCCAGGTGTATCCATTTCGAGACGATCGCAGGGATTAGGCCTATCCGCAACCAGTTTGTACCAAGATCTTGGCCTACATGCTTGTAAGGTCCAATTGACACAAGAATTGAAGTCAGCAGACCAGGCACAACGTCGTACTTTCGCTAAAAAAAAATGACACATTTAGGGAATCAAGCCCAGCTAGAAGGTCCTTATTCATCGTTGACCTCAAGTAGGTTTTAAGACGGCGAAAATTCCACAAGTTATAAGCAAAGCATATAAATTGAGGAGGTGCGTTGTGTGAAAAATAGCTAAGCTCTGGAAACCAGAAAGCGCTTGGATGTGTATTTTCACTTTTCGTACTTTTTTGAAAAAGTGGCCGATGTAGCTAAGTATGCCTTAAATATGGCTTTAAAAGGCTGCCTATAACAATAAGCTCTTACATCGCTTTCATCATGTGCGCGGTGGTGCGACAGACAAACACAGCGCATAAGCACGACGATCTTAAGGTCAGGAATCACCTCCAGCTTAATATTCATTAATTTTTTTTCCTACCAATGGAGGGGTTTGAACCCCAAACCTCTCCCCCCCTGTTTACGCCACAGGCTATGATATGGTAGTTTGTGGATGATGCTATGCATACCAAATAAGTTCTCAATAATCTTATCTATTTCAAACAGCTATTATTATTTTATGTTCAAAGCTTTACGGACAACGCTTTGTGCAACGCTCAGTGTGCACAACCTTGGGTGCCCATTCCAATACACTAACTAATAGGGGAAATATGGCAATTGGTCCGAATAAAATGTTTCGAGATATGAACAGAGCTTCACATTACGATACCCTAGAAATCGTTTGCACCCATTTTCTAAATGATCTCTATGTGTGTGTGATCAAATTTTTTGCCTTCGACATTTGGAGAACGAAACAACGTTGGACCATGCGGTTTTTTTTGTTTTTTTTTTGTCAGCGTGAAACTTAGAGCTGATTCGATTTTGAGCAAAATCGGTCTAGCGGATGCTGAGGAAATTTAAGAAATGTTTTCTTTTTCATTAAATTGATTATCCAATTATTTTACGCAAAAAAAAAATATAAATAAATAATACTTATTCAACTAGACCGTTATGTGTTTTTTATTATATGTCGCAAAATTTTATCTTCTTGATACAATGCAATACAAGATGGGAAGTATAGGACTGGCTCCCCAGTCGAATTTTTTTCTTATGTTCAGACATCAGTACATATTTATGTACATATCCTCACAAAATTATTCGCACATGGCTTAATTTCTAAAAAAAAAAGGAAATAGTTCCTTATTATAAAATTCAGTGCTTTCAAGCTTTAAAGAATTTTTGACTTCATTACAACAAAATTGTAAACAAATAAAAAAAAATTTTCTAAGTAGGTACGCAAAAAAAAAAAAATAAGTAAAAAGTAAAGCAAAACAAAATTATTCGCACAAAATAAAAAAAAAAAAAAAGTGGAAAACTACCAAAGTAACAAATAATGGGATGCACGGCCTGTAAACGTTTAGGCATACCGTCAACTAATTTAGGTCCCATTCCAACTTGATAGCTTTTTTAAGTGAGACTTTGCTACCTATTGCTCCATTTCTCATCTTTTACTCCAGTTCTGCTCATAGGTGTTCCATTGGATTGATGCCGGGTAACTGTGTAGGCGTTTTTAGCTGTGAAGGTGCATTGTAAAACTGCCACATTTTGACTGTGCGGGCAGTATGTTTCGATGTTGGTGGCGCTTTGTTGAAAATGTCTACTCTGTATGTCCATGTTATGATGCTGGTTCATTGTTGTCTCAATTAACTCCATTAGATCAACTACGCTTGCAGACATACACCCCTATGTCATAACACTACCACCATCGTGCTTTACTGTTGCTTAAAGGTTAGCTTCCCTCAACGCTGTCGCCAAATCCTTTGCTTCCCATAATCGCCAAACAAATTGGACTTGCTTTCTTCACTAAAAATTACGGACTTTCAAAAGTCTGGACCTTTGTTAACATTTTCCTTGGGGAATGCAAGTCTCTTTTGTTTGTTAACTTTAAATATGTAAGGTTTGCGACGTGCAATTCTCCCTTTAAAACCATGTGACCTTACTGTTTCAACAGAGAGTGGTTCGTTCGTAATTTCGGACATCCCTACCGTCAGTAACTTCATGGGTTTCTTAGGATTTTACTTGATTTTATGGACAATATACCTTTTATTGACCTCTGACAATATTTTTTTTTCCGCCTCTACCTTCCTTATTTTGCAACGTTCGTTAATTTTTCAACTTGTGGACTGCATCTCTAACTATGTACAGTGAAAGATCTGCCAACAAGGTCACTGGTCTTCCGAAATGTTTTACCTTCACATACTAGCTTAAGAATAAGCTTCCGCACTTCCAAAGATGTTTCACTTTTCTTCCCTTCCTTGTGGTTTTTCTTTGTGCGAATAATTTTGTGTCTGGTTTTTTCTCTCAATATTCGGAAAGGTGGCGCCAAAGTACCGTTAAGTTTAATTGCTAAAGCGAAACATTTTTTTTTTTCGATGTCAACTATCTCGACAGTAAGATAGCTTTAAGATATACATATATTTCTGTAAAGCGCAGGTCAAATAAAATTGGATTGATTTGATTAAGCCTACGTGAGGATGACCTTTGCGAATGGCTGCGAAGACGAACAAGTTAATGAGGACACAACATACTTTCTCTGCCACTGCCCAGGCCTCTGCCATCTCAGACATAATTCTTGTGGAAGACACTTCTTCCAGGATATCGAAGAAATAAATGGATACGGCATCAAGGATATCTATGGTTTCATTAAGATTTCAAGGTGGTTCAAAACCCTAGGGCAATAGGAGATTGCTCCACGAGCAAAGGGAAACTTCTCCCTCAAATGTGCATTACAATGGGTCTCTACTGACCTGAGCGTGGCGCATAGGCTTACCTCTCCCCTCGCTACCCAACCCATCTAATTAACCTAACTCAAGGCAAAAAAAAAAAAAAATTAGCACAAAAAAAATACGACAAACGTATAATTTATATGGTGATTCCAAACTTATGGCCGGCAGTGTGTGTATGTTTTAAGTTTCACGTATACACTGGAAAGATACATGAAAAGCTCCATGAGTAGAATTAATAGCTCCTGTGACTGTTGGAACACATGATGCCGTCGGGATTTGTATTTTTTTTTCAGGGCCGGTTAACATAAAAAAATGAACTTATTTTTTATCAGACGCAACGCGGAAGAAATGAAAGCAACAGTACACAATTATCAATGAAGAGAGAATTAATTTTACCGTGGCTTTAAACAAAAGAGTGAGAGCAACGAGTATAGCATTGAGCATCTGTAAAAAATGGACCCTTAACTTCTCTCCCTTATTTACTCGAGTCCTGCACCGAAAATTTCAGAGACTCGTACAACAGTGTTTCCATTAATGGCTGAAGTAGCTCTTGGTCTGCACAAACAAAAGATTACCATGTCCGTACTTATTAGGGAAAACTTTTTACTTGAAACATTGCAATAAGCCTAACAGAAAATAAACGTCACAACAGCGGACGGTGAACAAAAAAAATGTCTCCACAAACAATGAAAAGGTTCAACCTTGAACAAACATCTAATCGAAAAATGCATATCAGTTTACTCTCCAAGCTCCGGAAAGCCGCTGCAAGGTTTTTTTAAGGTGATTCTTTGTTTACGGGTAAGCATTGAATATCCAAAAACGCTCAGTGCCCGCGAAAGAAAAATCTCCACCAATGCTAATATAGACGAGTTGCTGATCTGTTTAAAGTCGTGCTGAAAGAACTGTTTTCCTAACCTCTTGAATATACGAGCACATACTGGTATTTGAATATTCACTAATTATTATATACGTAAGGCAATTGAGAAGTAAGGCCCTATCCCGACCAACTAAGGAGATTCTATATAAGACCTTAATCATCCAAGTCCTGCTTTATGGCGCTGAAGCATGGACGCTGTCGAAAGCGGATGAAGATAGATATCCTTGGTTGCTTCGAGCGAAAAATTCTTCGAAAGATATTCGATCCCGTAAGCGTTGACGGGCTTTGGAGGAGAAGATTTAATCACGAATTATACGAGCTGTATAGCGACATCGACCTAGCCAAAAAAATGCGCATTGGACGTTTAAGATAGCTAGAACATGTAGAGCGAATGGACATTAACGCTCCGGCACGCAGAGTCTTCGAATCTAACCCGGAGGGACAACGCAGTAGAGGAAAATTGTGGCGCGCACAAGTAGAAGGGGACTTCAACCAACTTGGCGTGCGAAACTGGAGGCACTTAGCTAAGGACCGGGCTAACTGGAGATGCTTGTTGGTTGAGGCTCAGGTTCACCCTGAACTGTAGCGTAGGTAAAGGGGTTTTCAATAGGGACGCTACAAAAGTAGAGCGACGCCATATTTTTCTTGCGGTTTTTTGACATTTCTCTTCAGTAAGGTTTGCCATTTCATGATGGAAAGATATACGAGCCAACAACGAGTCGAAATTATTAAAATTTACTACCGAAATTCGGAGTCAGTGGCCTCAACGTTAAGAGCGCTACGTCCAATTTATGGTCGTCATAATTTCTGGCTGGATGGCTTCGTCAATAAACAAAATATGCGGTATTGGTCAGGCAGCAATCCACACGTACTCCATGAGTCATCATTGCATCCCGAAAAAATTACGGTTTGGTGTGGTTTATGGGCCGGCGGCGTCATTGGGCCGCACTTCTTCCGTGATGATCAAGACCGGCACGTTACTGTGAATGGGGATCGCTACCGTTCAATGATAACCGAATATTTTTGGCCCCAATTGGATGATATGGACTTGGAGGACATGTGGTTCCAACAGGACAGCGCCACAAGCCACACAGCGAATGTCACAATCAATTTATTGGAAACCAAGTTTGGAGAACGTGTTATCTCACGAAATGGTCCAGTCGCTTGGCCGCCTCGGTCGTGCGATTTGACGCCGTTAGACTATTTCCTGTGGGGCTACGTCAAGTCTATGGTCTATGCCAACAAGCCAGCGACGATTGATGAACTTCGTACGAATATCGAACGTGAAATTGCAGCAGTATCGGCCGATTTATACTTGAAAACCGTCGAAAATTGGGTTCAGCGTCTGGACTTCTGCAAGCGTGCCCGTGGTGGCCATGCAAAAGAAATCGAGTTCCATGCATCGAACGTACTTTCACAGGAATAAAGAATTTCATTGATATCCAAAACCGTGTTTGTTTTATTTAAAAAAAACTTTTGTAACTTTTGTTTTCGAGATTTTTAAAACCTGTTTTACGTTGTTGGTCGATTATACAGCGATGTCATATTTTCCCTTATCGATTAACGTTACAAATGGGATTTCTGTGGTTAATAACATCTATCAAACCGATGTAAGTAATCAGTTATGTGCCAACGGGAATGCACAACTGACAGGTAACAACAGCGCAGATGCAGCAGCGACTTCTTCGGTTCAAGCCAAAAACATCGAAGTAAACGATTTTTATATTTTGTTAGAATTCTCTGTCTGTATTTGTCTGCTGGGTTTTT
Organism: Matsumyia berberina; assembly: GCA_917880715.2. Lineage (NCBI taxonomy): Eukaryota > Metazoa > Arthropoda > Insecta > Diptera > Syrphidae > Matsumyia > Matsumyia berberina. Next base: position 97,934,288 of record OU862870.1, read on the forward strand.
TTGTCTTCGTAACAAATGTCCAATTATCAGTACCGGAAAGCTGTTTTTTCTGAGGTTTTTTGCTTTCCTTATGTTAATTTGCAATAGATGGAAGTACTTTTGTTTCTTAAATGTTCTTAATGTGATAAAACACAATTAAGTCTAAAATACACGTCTCGTATTTCTTTTCTTTCAACCTTTACATACATTCACACAATGTACATAGTTCTTACTATTACGTATTATATTTTAATAACTACAAATATTTACATAATTTAAATTAGTAAGTTAAAATAGTGCGAGCTTTCGGCTCTTACAATTTTTAAAGTTTGTTATTTCTACTGAACCGCCCGATTGAATTGCTGAGCAACTTGTCAATAGGAGGTCCTCAATCTAACGTGTAGTGTCCAAAATAAAAAATACGAATCCTTTCCAACCCTGCCAAACAGATAACACAAATAGTTGAGAGTAGATAAGCCGCCTTGGCTATAGGCTGCAGCGCCAAATTATTATTTTTTATTTCCATGAAACACTCATTTTTGTTGTATAAATGATACATACTTACATATGTGTATAAAGTCATGCCTATGCATGTTATATAAATTGAAATCGTTCGGCTACCGAGACCATTAAGTAAAAGTTTAAAGATAGAATTAAATTTAAAGGATTAAAAAGTTTCCAAGCCGTTTCTTCGCGTTCTGCTGAAGATTTCATCAGATAATGTATATGGATAGTACGTTTATGTATTTTAAAATAATTTGACTTAATATTAAATATAGAAAAGTTTCGTACTCACTTCAAATAATATATTTGTCCATCATTTGTTTTTGCCTGTTCCCAACCTGGTGGAAGAGCGCCCAACTCATTTTGCAACTGAATCGGACTTATTACATCGTACGATCTTTGCTTCATGTGAATTCGTTGAATACTATTTTCTGATTGGCTTTGTGGATTTGCATTTGGGTTGCAATTATTTTTTGCAATTGTGCCTGAAGTTGTAGGGTTGGCAGGCTGTGCATTTAAACCAACATAAGTTTGTTGAAGCGAAGCGGGACTACTATGAGCTCTCGAATGGCTAATAAGTAGACCTGATGGCGCCACTGCTGAAGTGTGCTGAACATTTTGGCTTTCACTGCAAGCATTTGACTGCGAATCTGTACTAAATGCTGAATCAGTACTATTTGCTCGTGAATGCGACACCGTTGGCGACTTGGAACCTGTTAACGGCGGAGTAAAAAATGAGTTCGGTAACTTTCGCATTCGAAATGGCACTTGTAATGGTCGTTTTGAGTCGCCTGGCTTAAGAACACTATCGAATAATGCTTGTAAATTGTTATCGGAATCATCATCAATGCGTACAACCAAACTAACTTGATTGGGTGTGTCTGATTCTGCGATATTTGACTTGTTGCAATCTTTATTTAATGCCATTCTGAAAATAAAAGTAAAAATAAAACAATTAATATACAAGCGTATAAATATGAAAAATACGCATAAATTTAGAATAAGAATCGCACAATGTTATAGAAATTTGTAGACACGCGTTATACAAGATTTTACTGAATTCACGCCATACGTGAATTGGGTTTTGTAAAACTTACAGCAACGAATTTGGTAGAGGAAGTGGTAATGAGCTAATTGCGTATAGTAGACATACAGCCTTAGCCAAATGTATTAGGCACCCCTTTCTTTTTGTCTTTGCTGAAGTCCTTTTCCGTAATTGATTTATTTGAATTGTATGACTTATGGCATCATAATACAAGGTTGAAAAAGTAATTTGTATTTTAAGAAAGGTCACTAATGCACTTTTGTGATGCAACAACGACTTTATGGGTTTTTTTTCCGTATAGGATGAGCGTGCGATCATTGCTCGAAATCGACAGACGCGTGCCTAATTTTTTTTCTATTGCTAGTAATTGTGAGTTGTGTGTGTTCACTTTTATTATAAAATGCCGAAAGAAAGTGAACGAAATCCGGGAAAACGTGTGAAAATGAAGCTTTTATTTGAAGAAGGGAAGAATCACATTCAAATTGCAAAAGAATTAATGAAACGGTACAGACAGACTGGTTCGCACACAAATCGCGAAAATCCGGGAGGAAAAAGATTACCACGCGTCGGGAGGACCGATTTTTAATACAAACTTCTCTAAAAACTCAGAGCAAAACCTCTTCTGAGCTTGCTGCTGAGTTGTTGAAGGATCAAAGATAAAAATGTCCTCCAGAACCGCTAGATGAAGACTTAAGAAAGCTGGACGTAAAGAATGCAAAGCAAGAAAGAAACCGTGGCTCTCGAAAAAAACAAGAAGGCATGCGTGGAGTGTGCGATAAAACATGTATGTACATTTTACGGAAAAAAATTATGGCAATATTTTGTGGTCAGATGAATCCAACTTGAAGGTACGTTTCATTTATGGATCACTTTTAATTTTGACGTCAACAAATTTAACTAATTTTGATGTTGTCTTGACGAATTTATCTTTTTTAAATAATGCTTTTTTCCGCAATTTTCGGATATTTGGCAGCACTGGTGTGACTTTTGCGAGGTGCAGGATTGACGAAGAGTACAACCCAGAATGCGTGGTACCTACTGTCAAGCACGGTGGAGGCAGTACAATGATCTGGAGATGCATGGCCGCCAGCAGCGGTGTAGGCGAAATACATGTCTGTGGCGGTCGGATGGAGTCCTACAAGTACAAAAATGTGTTGGAAAATGGACTTAAACTTTCTTTTTCCAACATTTTCAGGGATACCAACATGGAAAATGTCAAATTCTAACAAGTCAATGCACTCTGCCAGAACTCAGCCCTAAAAATAAGGTAGTTTGAAGACAATAGCATAGACCTGCTTAAATGGCCTGCTCAGTCCCCGGCGCTCAACCCTATAGAACATCTAAGCGCTATTCTGAAGCGTACGATCTTGCAGCACTCAATAACATCAAAAGAAGCACTTAAAAATGTGTTACACCAAGAATGGAGCGATATTTCTTCGGAAAAAATACTAAAAAAATATCTTTCATTTATTTTCATTTTTAATATGCTTGGTAGATAACGGGATAAAATAAATAAAAAAAATTAATAACGAAAGGTGTTGGTTTGGCGAAGTTGGTTGGTTAAGATTAGTGTTTTTACTTGTGAACTGTAGAAAATATCCCGTAAATGTTTCATGAATTTAGTTAAATTTCCGATTATTCTCATTTGCGGTGGCAAGGCGTTCCACAAGCGAACCGCGTTGACTGTCGCTCGGATGGCAGACAAGAACAATGAGGAACTTCTAGCTGTTTTAATCTAGTTGATGCCAAAAATATTACTTGACGTAACTGAATAACATAAAATAATAATTAAAAAAGTTCGAAATTTCAAGAGATTGTCAAAGGCCATATCATAGATGCTTTTTGCAAAACTAGAAGCATGGTCGAATCTTCTTAGCCCATAAGCATATCGTGCAGTGTTGTTGAAGGCTATGTTAATTTTTCTTTTACTCACGGCATCGTAACTACAGAATATTTCACATCCATAGGTGAGAATTGGGACACTCAATGTCTTAGCCAGCATTTTCCGTGTTTTGAGTAGAGTGAAATCCTTAGTTGTCCAAAGTATACAAAGGGCACCGTATACTCTTCCAACGACTGAGTTGATATGATCATTCCAAGAAGGATCCTTGTTAAAAATAATTCCCAGATTTTTGGCTGTATTGACATATTCTATGGTGCTCTGATTTAGGCAAATTGAAGAAAAATACAATAAGTCTATCGGTTTCGTTGAAATCACAATACATTTCGATTTTGAATGGCGCAAAAGTTGACTATTATCTTCGGACCAATTAAATATGTTCTCGAGGTCATGCTTTACGCGGTGAGCACAATCTTCGTTGAGACCTAGAGGACAGCTTTTATGGACCTGAACATCATCATCTACCGAGTTCTGTTTAACAACTTTAGGAATTTCGCTAACATATAAGCAAAACAAGAGTGGTGCCAGGATTGAACCTTGTAGGACACCCCATGTTAAACAAAGAAAATCGGACACTCTTTCCCCGACAGCTAATGCTTACTTCTGGTCTAATAAATACGAGAAACGAGGTCATCAACTTAACTGCTTGAGGAGAGAAATTATACAAGTTTTCTAGCTTCCTACACAAGATAGGGTGACTAATCGTGTCGAAGGCTTTAAAGAGCGTTCAAACAATTGGAAGATACCTTACAATTTCATTGTTAGATGGCGGCCTTACAATGACCTGACAATGCTTTTCTTACAACTAAAATTGTCAGTTCACACGATTGTAAGGCATTTGGGACAATTTTTTCATTGGAAGACCTGACAATATTGTATGATCTTACAATCGTCTGAACGTAGCTTTAGAAGATTTGAGTAGAACCTGAAAAGTGTGATGCAATTTCGTTGAGGACGAAATCCAGTTTGACAGGTAGATAAGAGGTTTCTGTTGTTCAGATAGGTGTGCATTTGTTTCTGCCTGATACTCTCAAAGACCTTAGGAGCAAACGGGAGTATGGATATCGGTCTATATTCATTAGCTCTATCACGTTTGGGAATGAGGATGACTTTTGCTAGTATCCATTGATTGGGAAAAAATTCCAGTATTTAGGATGGAGTTAAACAAATACGTGATAAAGGGTAAAAGCGTCGGAAGTAGTGCCTACATAAACACGGGATGCACGTCATCCAAACCTACCGCACAAGATTTCACGGACATAAAACTATCGACTACATAAGTTGATTCAACACTGAGGAAACTAAACTCAGTTGACAAATTATCGCTACTATTAGTAAACACAGGGACTGCAGTGAACTTTATATTAAGCTCATTACAGTCAATGTTTAAATGGCTTTCTGCACTTTGTTTTCCAATTCCCATGGCACGCAAACTGTCGAGAGAAAAAAGAATGTATTTTGATTTTTCAAAATTGACTAATACAAATCAAGCACGCATTCCTGGTCAAGAGGCGAATGAATCATATCTGGCAGCTTATGACGAGTACTGTACTGAAAAGTTCGTTGATAATGGATAGAAAAGAAAGAAATAGTATTTTAACAGGTGTGCAGATAGGACATTGCACGATCGACGTAACTGACTTCAAATTTGTCACCTTCGCCACATCGAAAACAGACTATTTGGAGAACTAGAAGACCCTGTATATACAAGTGTCATTAGTGAACATGATGGATTTCGTTAAGAGTGCAGACTGTTTTGTGCAAAGAACAGATATTAGATATTTGTACTTCAAATTAAAAGCTCAACGCAATGGAGCAGAGTCACCGTGCTAACACTGCCTAAATGCACCTCCACCCCCACCTAATTCAACTACGCACCGATGGCCATTGTCACCGAGAAGGACGAATTTAAAAGCATGCTGAAGAGTAGAAATGAAAAAGTTCAAGTGTTGGATGCGGATACGGACAAATGACTTGGAAACTCGATGGTTCACCTGAAACATGGTTTTTGCAAGACTGCGCAGACAAGTTTTATGCAAATTGTACTTTATCCACACATAAGCAACTCCATTAAATTTTATAAAAATAAAAGGAAACTCCATGTAGCTGCATTGTGGGCATTAGAATACCAAAATACCGACAATAGCAGGGTGTAACAGGCTTAAGGAATACATACATAAACACCGTACATACATATATGTATGTTCATACTCCTATGTCGAGGCTATCGCTCAAAAGCTGAAAAAAAAAAATCAAAGTGGCCTTTCAAAGTTCGGAACTGTAATACTTTTTTTTTTAGGCTAAAATGCGTGAGAAAGGCAGTTGTGTTCATAAACAAAGTGAATAATTATTAAATAAAAAAAACTGTACATACATATTATATTCCAAATTGTTTATATACATTTAGGTATACACAACTATATCTATGCAAAGCATGTGTCTATATGTACAAACACATGCGTCAAAAGCTGAATTTCAGTACACATATGTACATAAATAACTTGACGTACCTTAATAATTCCTTGCTTCCTATTACAAATCGTGCGACGTGTTCGCGTTATATCAAGGCACAAACTGGGATGATTTCAAAATAAGCCAGTTAATTTTGTTTTTAAATGCAGTTTGAGTCTCTCCAATATTACATTTGCAATAAATTCCTTATTTTTTCATTTGATTTAGCGCATTATTGACATTTTTATTTCTGTAGAATGTTTGACATGTATACCTGTTGCACACATATAGAATCACTTTTCGTTCAAACGGGCATTATTGTACACACGCACAGTAAATATATATATAAAACCCCTTATATTTTAGGGTATACATATATATATATATATATATTTAGATAGATTCCAAAAATGTATGGATATATGCCATCTATCCCTTGTGTTAGTTAGTTATTTGCGCATTCGATTATCCAGTTTATTTTAGCATTATATATTAAAGTCAACAATAAGAAAATGCATCAAGTTTCACAAGTATCCACTTTGCCGAATCAAAAACTAATCAGAAAAATTTTCTACCAGCAGCTAGCTATCCATGGGCACAATTGAAACAATATCAGTGCAAGTGCAATTGGAAACACTCGAGCGATACTCTTTAATTTAGCGGAATTTATGTTAATAATGAAATTAACTTCAATAAATGATAGCCCCTGAAGGATATAAATTAATTAACCGACTTGTAAATATACGACATTTATTACAAATTGATCATTCGTCTCGAAATTGCAACTAAATATCCGTGCACTGTGTACAAAATGACGATCTTCTAGTACAATTTATAAAATTCCCAGAGTCTGCCAAACATACAAAGGAATTTTTACTGTACCACGATGTTTACACATCACATTTAAATTTTACCTGAATGAATTTTTCAACACGTCGTTCCTGCATATAAATTAACCCTTTGAATAATCTTCATATTGCGTTACAGCACGTTTCCAGAGATTTAGGCAAATAAATTCGAATTTTATTTAAAACAACCCTTATTAATATCTGTTTATTTTAATGTTTGCCATTAAACTCAACACAATACCAACTGAAAAAATGTCTGATAACAAATTTTGGCATTTCGCGAGAGCTGTTCTCTTTTGCGAATATATAAAAACATTCCCAGTGTTCCTAGCGCACTCAAATTCAAGCGGAAACTTAATTTTTGTTCCAGGATGACAGTTAACAGCTGTGAAGGGAGGAGTTATTTTAAGATAGTTTCCGCTGGAAATAAAATTGTGTTAAGCTATGTCCAGACAATTTTCAGATCTTACAATATTGTAAAGTCTTCCAATTAATACTGTGTCCCAAATGTTTTACATTCGTGGGATAATTTTTTGTCTGGCGACCTTGTAAGAAAAAGCATTGTCAGGACATTGGGACAACATCTTAATCTGACAAATATGTGAACTGAGAATTTTACGTTAGAATTTGTCGTTGTCAGCGCATCGGCAACTAATTGTCAGCACTTTGGAAGACCTGGCCGTATTGTAGGATCTTACAACCATCCGAACATAGCGCACAATTTTTTTTATTCACTCAAAGGGTTACGAACAACCTCAAGATGTCATTCACATAGCAAAAATAGTTCAAACATAAGAACTAGTTCTATTGGTCCAAGAGAAAAAGGGCGTTTTTCATAAATGGGAAAGAGTAGCGTCGTGGCTGTCCACATTGGGCATGAATATTCCTTTGTCGATGGGTTCCATTGTTGTCAGAAAACTTCATTAAGTGGTTGAAAGTCGGCCAATGCGCAACTTCTGCCAAATTGCTTGTAGATCAACCGGTGCGTTCCTAGCGCACGCTAACGCTTGAGTGAACAAATTGAGGAACGCTTTTTACCAATTCTAGCGCTTAGTGCAATTTTTACCTTCTGTTTCCATAATTTGAAGAGGATTTGCATGTTGTTTCATTTCCCCTCTATTTTCTTTTCGCATAGTGCCATTTTTCCGCTAACTCCTTGCAACTTTTTAATTCTAGCGAAGACTTCCCCTCCACAGCCGTTACCTGTCACCATGGTACAAAAAGACGGATTCCGTTAGAATTAAAGTTCGTTAGGAACGCACGGAATGAAGACTTTTTTTTTCATTTCTTCGGCAATGTAGATAGGCTCTTGCAGATTTTCGTGAAATTTTTTGATATTTCTTTTCTCTCTCTTTCATTTTTGGTGTCGTTACTGTCGCTGCTTTAATTTTTTTTCTGACTTTGTGGGAGAAAGAGCAACTGTGAGCGGACAAGAAAAATGAAATGCAAAGATTTTAAAATATGTTTATGACATTTCTCAATTGACAGAGAAGAAAGCAGACATTTTTAGACTAAAAATCCAGTCCACTAGATCATAAAAAGTTGTCTTGTTTTTCTTTTACGTGACAGGCTCGCATCCAATCAGAACGCTCTGTTCATTTGATATTCGGATATCAGGCAAAAGAAATGCGCCCATTTGCATAGAAATACGGCGGCGCCGATTATTATTTTACCATCATCTTTTACTGTGTGAAGCTACGGCGATCAGAGGCACCACTTTCATTCCTGCGCCAATGTGGACAGGCACAATCTCTGCTGAATGTTATTCACACAGCTCATTTAAATTTTATTTCACTTTGACGTTATGGGGAATTTATTTCAGGTGTAAACAAGTGTAAATAATAGCAGCTCTACGATTAGTGTTTTATTGAAACGCGCCTAATAGAAAATCGTGTATTGTTGGCGCCAGCGCTAGCACAAGGGTGATTTGAACGCGGCGTTTGTCTTCGTTGGACGTATTTTTTTTTCTACAAACGTCGGAATCAAGTTGGATATTTCCGTAAATTAAACAAAATATATCGGGGATCCAATTTTGGAAGAGGTTAATAAGTTTTGCGTTTTACAAATGTTTTGTATTGCACTTGATTACGGCTTAAAGTTTGAAATGAATGAACAATAATTTAATTGTTCTGGTGTGAATATTAAATGTTTGTTGCATCATTAGAATATGCGGCCGCAAAAAAACGTTTTGCATGTCATGTACTCACTTATCTGCTTTATTAGAAAAAAGTGCACGTTTTTCAGTGACCAAACTACTTATTCTAGCCGAATATACCGATTTATGTATATATTAATTGATATTTGCTCAAAAACTGTTTACACTATTGATTTTAGAAAATACATAACCTCATAGTTTTTATAATTGTTTCGTGATAAAATTGAAAGATTTTTACTTATGATTGTTGAAATTATTTAATTATAGAACATGTCTGTGCATTACAAATTTAAAAGTTCCCTGGATTTTGATACAATCACTTTTGATGGGCTACACATATCGGTTAATGATTTCCGAAAGGCAGTCATTCAACAAAAACGCCTCGGTAAAACTAACGATTTTGAGTTGCAGATAACTAACGCCCAGACAAAAGAAGGTAAGTTTAATGTATTTTTTTTATTAATTTCAGTAAATCTGGGAAAGTGCATGGTCAGTCCATGCCGTATGCCACTGCCACCAACTTATACCTTAAAGTTAAAATGTCTTCCCCATAGCCTAAGGATTTCATGACAATAATGTTTTTTTAAAAATCTCAACTTCCTGGTTTTCGCGTAGTATTTCATTGCGCGGGGAATTAGCTATAAACATGTTGCCTTTTCTGTGAATGTAGCCCTTCAGACGCTTGAAACGACTGAGGGACAACGTTTGATGTAGAAAATTTTACGACGTTGGTAGTAGAAAAGGGTGAATACTTCCTATATATTGCAGACTATATCCTCTCGAGCAATTGCTCAGCTATGCTTAGCACTTTTTCGTAGGATTTATTTTCCGTCGCACATGTTGACATCGAGGAAACAAATGGCTTGTCAATGCTTGGCATGCAGACTAGCCCAGACCTTCGTTGAAACCAGAAAATTTCGGATGCTGCTAAAGGTGGTGCCAAATGCCTCGGTTGCCTTCAGTCCTACCGACTTGGATACGATTTTTAAAGCTTATATTCGTCCGAAACTGGAATATAACTCTCATGTTTGCGCAGGTGCTCCTACTTCATGTTGCACTTACTCGATCGTGTTCAGCGGTAAGCGTTTAGGTTGATCGGCGATCAGTCAATTTGCAGTCGAATTCCTTCTCTTGAACACCACCGCAACGTGGAATGCTAGGCGCTCCTATACCGCTATTTTCACCACAACTGTTCGGATGAAATATATAGTTGTATCCCACCAGGTTGTCTGTTTAATCGCAATACACGTGCGACATCTTTAGCATTCCCTTACATCTCTATGTCTGATTTCGGTCGAACAGTGAAATATAGAAGATCGTTTTTTAACCACACAACAGGACTATGGAACAATCTGCCCTCCCACTTCACTATCTTTCCTTTCATCTCTCGCCTCTGACACTTCCCTATATCATTATTATTATTATTATTATTATTTATTGCATCAATTAGAGTACATTAACTCTTACAGACTATTATAATTTAAAGAAAATTTTATATATATATATACATATGTACAAGTGAAGATAATTATATAGTTCAGGTTTCAAAATGAAGTATTAATAGCTGAGCTTTAAAGCTTACTCTACTGTAAAATGAACTAAAATCTAAAGCACCACAAACTGTATTAGCCTGTTTTAAGCAACGCGAAATGGGTTCGTTAACCCCATAATTAACTCTGTGAAATGCCACAGAAAAGAAATTGCGAGATCTAAGGTCCCGCTCAGGGGAGTAGAAGCTAATTAAATTAAGTAGATAAGGGCAATTAATTTGATTGTTTATTATGTCCCGAATAAACATAACTTCAAAGTATTTACGACGGGTTTCGAGAGTTTGAATACCAAAAAGTAAGCATCTGGTCTCGTAACATGGCATATCAATGTTCCAGTGAAGAAGTCGAAAAACAACCCTGGTAAAACGCCTCTGGATCCTTTCAATTCTGTCTGAATATACAGCATAAAGTGGATCCCAAATAACGCAGCAGTACTCGAGCACGGAACGTACAAAAGCAAAGTATAAACACTTAAGAGTAAAAGGGTCCTTAAAATCCTTGGAGTTTCTTATTATAAAGCCCAACATTGAACTGCCTTTAGCAACAATGAAATCCACATGGCTGGAGAAATTAAGTTTGGCATCAAATATAATACCTAGATCCGCGACCCTCATAGTGGATAAGCGGGCTATTGGAAGATGATGATGATGATGATGATGATCCTTCTTTTCAAGTATTTTAGCTAATGGGATATCATTCAGCAAGTATGAAAAGGAAATGGGAGCAGAGTGCCTACTAAAGGTCAAACTTTGGCATTTGGACACGTTTAATTGCAGTCTATTGGTGTCGCACCATAAGGATAGGTTACATAAATCCTTTTGTAAATTGACACAGTCCCGGATAGATTCAATGCCAACAAAAATTTTGAGATCGTCTGCGTACATCAGACATTGGGAGAATTTAAGAATTTTAGGTATGTCATTGATAAGCACAAGGAAGAGAAGCGGGCCCAAATGGCTTCCTTGAGGAACCCCAGACGTGACTCTAATAGGGTCAGATAAGCAATTATTGATCCGGACATATTGTATCCGCTTGGAAAGGTAAGAACTTAGCCAGTTCAACAAGCTGGAGTGGAAGCCTATCTCAGCTAGTTTGGAAATTAAAACTGAGTGGTCCATTCTATCAAAGGCCTTAGCAAAATCTGTATAAATTACGTCACACTGTAGACCCTTTTCAAGTTTACCCAACACAAAGTTACTAAAAATTGCAAGATTTGAAGACGTAGATCTTCCAACGAGAAAGCCATGCTGGCAGGGAGAAATAATTTCCCTTAAAAAAAAATTCAGTTTGTTGTAAACCAGTTTTTCAAACAGTTTCGGGATGACAGATAGTTTACAAATGGGCCGGTAGTTTGTGACTTCATTCTTCGATCCAGATTTATGAACGGGTGTTATAAAGGAACTTTTCCAGACATCTAAAAATACACCCAATTCGAGAGAGCGGTTGAAAATAATTGTTAGTGGCAGAGCAATAGCTTCAGCACAGTTCCGTAAAACTATTGGGGCAATCCCATCCACACCAGCTTGCTCGTCTAAATTTAACTTTTGAAGCTCAACCAAAATTTCTTCATAGGAGACTTGAAGACAGCCAATGTTAATTGAATTATAAGACCCAAAAATGGTAGGGTTACTAGGCGTATTCGAGTTTATGTAGGCAGATTGAAAAAACTTAGCGAAAAGATTACAGATTGTGGGGATATCAGAAGAGGTAACCCCGGAATATTGCACAGTGTTGGGAACTCCAGCCGATTTTTTCTTGCTGTTTATGAAATTCCAGAAATGCTTACTATTGGTTTTGAGTTTTGATTCAACGCTGCAAATGTAGTTCCTCCTTCCTTTTCTCTCCATCACTGGGTGATAATAAACCTTAACGGACATAGTCCTCAATGATGCAGAATATAAAAAAAAACATGGAAAATACTATTTAAGCTTATATAGAATATCGAAAAATCACGCCTATAATTACGCCCCGCCTGTCTATCAGTCGCGGAACACGTGCGGCCCATATACATATGTAGTAGCTACAGCAAATAATTAGAACAGCTTTTATTTAAAATTCTAAGTTCACTCATTTGCTTTAGGTCTCACATACCCCTGCGCGTGAAGGAAGCCGGGTAAATTTGAAAAATTATTATAAGGGTTATATGGTGAAAAAAATATTCAATTGTTAAATTCACATTTTTTATTAACGTTTCAACAACAAGAAAAGTATAGAATTTTTTTTTTAATATTACCATGAACTTGTATGGGTGTAAATGAACTACTTATAAACACCATGGCGCCTTCTTGTCGACATCATAAAGTCACGAAAAATTATCCAATCAGCAAAAATAAAAAATAATCTTGTAAAATAATGTAGTAGTTATAGTCTGACGGAGGGAATATTTTTTTTTTAAAAGTAAAGAAATTACAGTTTGAAACACTGTAGTATGCAATAAAAAAAAAAAATAGTGTTTAATAATTTATAAAAAAATTGTCCAACTAAAAAATTAAAAAAACCTCTCGTCAGACTATAGAGAAAATAATTATCAAGATTAAAAAAAAAAAAATGTTTGGATAATATTAAAAATTGACGGCTGTCTGGAAACATAGTTTTAAAAAAAAGCGTTTAAAGTTTTTAGTAGGTAGCTACTCCAACCCGTTGTCCGGTCATATTTATTGCTATAACTTTTTATTGGAGTAGAATTTTCTTAAAAAGAAGAAATTTAAAAAAAATAAATAAATTTACTCGATCATAAGTGAAATGAAAGTGAGAATAAAGGGAGGTCGGTAGATCCTACTTGGAGACACATAATCGCTTTTCCTATTCTGTGAACATGATGTCGAATATTATGAAGTATAGTGCCCGCTATAAGTTTGGAATTACCATATAAATTTCACATTTATCGTATTTTTTCTCTGCTATTTTTGTTTGTTTAGCATTGGGTTAGGTTAGGTAGGTAAGTGGGTTGGCGAGGGAAAGAGAACCTTCTAAGCCACACTCCGGTCAGAAGAGATCTATTGCAATGTCTATTTGGGGGAAGGTGCCTTTTGCTAATGGAGCAGTCTCCTATTGCCCGAGGATTTCGAACCACCTTAAAACCTTAATGAACCCATACAGGGTGGCTATGGTGCAGTGGTTAGCATTATCGCGTGTCACGCTGAATGCATTTATTATATAAAAAACATTTATTCTTAATAAATAAAAATCGATCAACTGTGAAAGCTGATGCCGACTTTACTGCGAACGCATAACACTGCCAGTGGAGTGTCGTGAGTTGAACAGTTGATTGAGCTGACACAGATTATGACATCAGGAGAATCGAAAAAATGCCTGTGAATCATAGCAATGACAAAAACCACCACTGGCCCCATCTACCCTGGACACTACCCTTAGACGCCAATGAAACCTACCACACCACCTGAGTTTCTAACCACTGCACCCCGCTCGCGGTGTGTGTATAACATTAAAAGGGTATTCATCCCCGTGTGGACTATAAAAAAAAAGACGTCCTTGATAGTACCTACCACTTATTTCTTCGGTATCCTGGAACAAGTGCTTTCCAAGGGATTTAAGTCTCAGATGGCAGAGGCCTGTGCAGTAGCAGAGAAAGTTGATTGTGTCCTCATTAACTTTCTCGTTTTCGCAGTCTCCTGCAAATGTCATCCTCACTTAGCGTTAATCAAATCAATCTAATTTTATTCGACTTAATTACAGAAATGTATATCAGAAGATATTTTACAGTCAAGATAATTGACATCGACGGAATCTTGTTCAAATTAATACTCCGATACAGCATAAAATTACTAGGTGATTCCAAACTTACATATGACCGGCAGAGTAGGTCTAAAAGTTTGAAAACGTAGGCACAAAAATGAAAAGAACACCTCAAGATAAGTAAAAAAATTATTAAATCGGCTTTGCGGATTTGAAAAGAGATTAAGCTTTCCGTAAGTGATCTGACAGTGTGTAGAAGGTTACTCGAAGCCAATTTAGTTGCTCGTAGACCGAGAGAAAAATCATTGTTCACAAAAAAGCATAAGGAAAAATGTCTCATATGCTTATTGAGTTTCTATACATAAAAGAATCATACATTTACATACATTTTCAATGACCCGCTTATCCACTATAAGGGTCGCGGGGTTTGGGTGCTTAAGTGGACTCTCCACAATTGCCGATCTTCCGCCATCGACTCTAACTCATCAGGGGTAGAGGTGAGATTTCGGACTTGGTCCAACCATCTCATCCTAGGCCTACCCAGGGGACGCCTGCCCGATGGCACGAATTCCATGGCACGTCTTGGAAACCGAGTTGGGGACATGCGTTTGACGTGCCCAAACCATCGAAGTATGGACCTCTTCGTTCGAAGAAGTAGCTGCTCGACATATGTTTCATTAACCTTTGCCAACAAATACTTCATATTTTAACATTACAAATTTCAAAACCAACTTGTTTCTATTATTTTTTTCAACACTGTATGTATATATATGTACATATATGTATACATATGTATGTATATGCAATAATTATGCATTCTTGTGGACACGATTGAGGCCGCAATTATAAAGCGATTTGAATAAAATTTGGTGTACATGTTTGGTGTAAGTTCGTAGATAAGCATAATCGGTCAACAGGGAGGCAGGTTACACCCCTCTTGGATATGCCATCTTGAAATTCTTCAAAATTGCTCCTATTTCGTTGAAATTAGAAATCCTTACATATTCGTTTTTAAAGTGGAAATTTAAGTGGAATAGAACCCATAGCGATGACATGTGAAATCCACCTACATCTTGCGGTTCTTGCCGGAAGGTTCTTTTTCTTTATAGGCTGGCGAATGAGAAAGTTCGCCAATTGTAATAGGACGACAGATGTAATTTGCCAAGGAGTTCGACTCACTACTCGGAATAGGGGTGATAAAGAGATACAGCGAAATATGATAAGGAAAAAACTAGTATTTAGGATTCGTGGCTTAGTTATGTAAGCACATGTATGTATATGTATATAGCTAAGTGTATCCTCATCACTACAATCTGCAAGCGTTAAAAACCAATTTACATAGGTGACTTCTTCTATCGATTAATTTTCCTAATGTCTGCGCTCTAGGTTTCTAAGTCGCTTCCATTCGAGTGATTATCCGAACTAATTGGGACCAAGGGTGGTTCGGTTAATTAAATTTGATTAAAATATTCGGATAATCGAACAATATAAGCGAATCGAATAAAAATCATTTGTGTGATCGCTCCTCACGTACCTGAAATCAAGAAAAAAAATGTTCACTAATAAATTAATAGGATTTCGGTTTCTTTTTCTTGTTGGCGACAAAACATTTTCTTAACTGAAACACAAGTACAAATAAAATCAACAACGTTCACGTGGATAGTAGGTAGATACATACGACTACGCACGTATACTTGTGTTTCGTGACCAGCCGTTCAAATGGATGCGCTCCAAAGTGGACCGTTAAATCAGAAACACTGTTAGTTTTTTATTTCTCCTTTTAAAGTTTATTTCGTATAATTGACTTTGCCGCTGATTGGCATTCGTATAACTGACGTCCATTTGCTTCCGATGTTGCTTTCGGATAACTTAGGTTTCAGTTAATTGCCATTTGGATAATCGACGCTAATTATAGCTCTGCTTTTATGATCTATAAAATAAGGACATTTAGTCTTCTATATTGAACAGACAATATTCCATATAATTCAATTTAATCAGTTATTTACTTCACCATTTCTTTCAGAATATGGAAACGACAATGATCTTATACCAAAAAATACATCCCTGATTATATCGCGAATTCCTCAAACTTCAAAAAAACTAAGGGATTCGCAGAATCAAAATACTCCTCCAGTGTGTCATGTTCCCAAGTACGACAGCAACACTCTAGATCTATCCCAAATGAACGCCAGCGAGGAAGATAAAATACAAGCGATGATGGCCCAAAGCACTGTGGACTACGATCCTAGGGGGTAAGATTATTTGCATATACATTCGCGTATAATTGTCACTTATTTCCTTATTTAAAATAACTATGCAATCCTATATTTGGACATGAATATAAGCTTTCATCATTGGTAAAAGCATTTATGTGTAACCTGTTATTGTGGCATTATCAAAATAGGTTTTTGTTTTTTATTAGGTATCAAAAAATACGCGGTCCAGGCCAAACAGGTGAAGTGCCTCCAACATATCGCTGTTATAAGTGTCATCAAACTGGACACTGGATAAAAAATTGTCCATTGCCACATTCCAGTTCAAAAAAGTCTGAGATACGACGCAATACAGGAATACCAAAATCGTTTCTTCAAGAAAAAGGCGCCGAGAAGTACGTACGAATTTTATAAAAAAAAAATAAATTTACATTAGATGATACTAATGTGATAAAATAAGTGATAACCTGATTCTCCAAAATAATGGCATTTTTGTTTTTAACAAACAGTGAATGTTCTATAAAATAGATAAAAAAAAAAACAAAAAATCTCTCCAGTACGTTCATTGACGTTAACTTTAGTGCATAAATAGTTCCAACCGGAGGTAGTAAGACAAAGTTAATCAACCTTATTAACCAATTGCTTGATTTTTTCAACAGCGATATAATTTTTTTATTTAAAAAAATTTTGTACAGCAGATTTGGTTTGAAAAATAATTAAGAAAATAATAAGTTCGACAATTTTTATACCACCGGTAATGATAATTTATTACACTGTATCTCTCACGTATGGTAGCCCCCAGGTTATCGTTCGTTCTATTCAATCTAACCAAAGATCATATAATACCAAGATAGTGCACGCCATACAACATTTTTGTACGGAAATTTTTGTATGGTGGGGTTCTATAACACGACCCCAAGCTTTTCAATATCTTTTTGGTCTTAAAAGTTCTTTCGCTCACAGAGCTTTATCGTATTTGTTGATTTTTTCCTTTTGAATATGAATCCCATTTTCGCATACATATGTATTAAAAAAAAGGGAAGGGAAAAAGATGAACAGAAACTCGTTTACAGCGTTACCATCAGCGCAAGAATATTTGACTTATTCCGAAAAGTAGAATATTTATTTTCCACTTCAGTATATTTCAATAAATCTATATGTTAGGGAGAGAACTAAAACAAGTAATATTTAGTTGCTGTTCAATAAATACATTTTTGTTCACTTTTGACACATTAAACCAAAAAAAAGAGAAGAATTAACACAAGTGGAATATTACGTTTATTGCACACGGTCATACTGTCGATTTCATTTGGTTTGTTTTGATTTTTTTATTTCCTTGTGCGTGATGATGATAATGATGACGAAGATAATAATTAGGTTGTGCGTCGAAGCACTGACTGGTGGAAAATATTTTCGGCAGCGTTGATGTGGCAAGGGATGAGTTTTGCTAAATCTGTCGGTTGAACAATCTGAAAAAAAGCTTCCCTCTCTGTGAATAATGATCAGATCATCTCTTGTCCCCGACCGCCCACGTCTGTAAGAGCTTTTTTTTTTATTAAATTTTGGGTACCAGTTGCGCTATCTTGGTATTATATTATCTTTGATCTAACCTAACTTAACCTGTAATCTAGTCGAGCTCAAGGGGCTATAATATGTACTCTTGTAATAGTATTCACACAGCGTCAGTAAGGCATAGTGGTTCGAATCTTTGGTGGTATTAGGTTTCAACCTTGTCCGAGGGTGGTGTCCAGACTAACAGATATGTTTTTACCATTGCTTAAATTCAGTGTTTTTTTTTCCAACCTCGTCATCATTATCAGTTCGATAAACTATTCAAGCCATGACCACTCTATTACCAGTAAAGCAGATCAGTAAGTAAAGCAGATCAGTAAGTTGGAGCTTTATGCATGGAATTGACTGAGCGTATCTATAACACTATAACAACTTTGAACTTGGCCGCGTTAAAAAATCTGAATTCTTAGAAAGTACTACATACTATGTATACATATGCACACGTTATTACTTTAAATCAATAAATTGCCGGCGCACAAAACCGTCCAACGCATTAGCCACTATTATTTTGCTTTATGATAAAATGGGCACTATGAAGCACCACCTGTCTCTTTTTGTATTGCTAGCCATTGGAGCGATAAACAATTCTTTCTGACTCGACAGTTCGTTGTTGTATTTTTTCCTCCAGTAACTGCCTCAAAATGGTCTTTTAAAATCTAGGTATGGTCGGTTGTGGATACATTGCCTAGATATTCCTGTAGAATCGCAGTATGACCTTTTGGCCGCCGAGGCTCGTACAAAGATATCCACCAGGGAGTAGGTTGAGGATAGCCTCAAGTCCTGCTGTTGGTGCTATTCTCATTGCACTGGTAATTCCAATATATGCTAGTCTTTGTACCTTCGTGATTTATGTGTCTTTCCTCAAGAATACTAACGATGTAATCGATTAGGACGCTCTAGATATTGCGGTTTGTTAGGGTCCGAAATGTATATATCTCGAGAGTTTTCAGAATGAAGGAGGTAAGACTTATTGGCCAGTAGTCTTTGGCTGTAGTGTGGCTTGCTTCACCGGCTTTAGGTATAAAGACAACTTTGACCTCTCTTCATGTTCTTGGTACATATCCCCAAATGAGGCTGTTAAGGTAGTGTTCCTTAAGTAACAGAATAATAATTCTGTCACTTATTGTGACTGCGGTCTTTTGTAACATGGTCGGGATTATACCGCCGAGTCCTACTTCCGTCTCCAAATTATTTTCTATTTAATATTAAAATTTATTCTTTTCTTCAAAAACGGTTTTTCGAAGCTTTAACAGCTGAGTGAACACCCCGTTTTTTCGCACTTGGAGTGGAGTGTAGGAGTCATGATATGAATTAACGTCTTCACCCCACTCAGATTTGGCACCAACATCGCAAACCCAGCATTGAGTGTTCACTCACCTCCACTCAACTTGCCTTTTTTTAATCATATTACCTATTGCGGAAAATGTCGACTTTTAGTAAGATCAAAAGGTTAACAAGGTGGTCGCCGTGGCTCAGTGGTTAGTGCGTTGGACTGCTATGCGAGCGGCGTGGGTTCAAATCCCAGCCATGTCCACCGGACAAGCCTCCGGGAGTATAATTTGTCATGAAAGAGTTTCTCGATTCGCCGTTCGGAGTCGGCAATAAATTGTAGGTCCTTTCCATTCGTGCGAAAAATGTAACACGCACAACATGAATGGTTGCGAGAAGCTAGGCCTTGGCTCATCCCAAGCTGTCGCGCCAGCTATTTATTTTTTGTGTTAGCAAAATTAACTTTTTGCTCTAAATGTGGTGGCGGAATACTGACCGTACTGTTTAAAACCATCGAATGTAAAAGTGTGCATTTGATTACGTACGCCACTGAGTTATCGGTCGTGTGTTCACTGGCGGTGATCGGCGACTACACGGCGCAGTGGTTTAGGAACGGAAAAAAAATCAAATTTTTTATTATAATTTCATGATAGAATAGTCAGGGAATTAAAATCGACAGACATTTTCTGAAAATACCGTTACATTGTAGAGAAAACTAGGTGTGAAGTCAAAAGAGAAAATAAAATTATAACGGTGCATTGCTCCATGGGCATTATACTACTGCTAGAAACGAATTTGACTTAATTTTGCAATTTGAAAAATAGGCTTTTGGTTGCTCTTTGCATGCAGATACTCCTATGTGCGGCGTTTTGCCGTCACCGTATAATGTGAAAGAGAACATTCTCTTCACTCGACTAAAAATATTTCGCCGTACGGTTTTCTGCCGTTCGATCAAAATTATGAAGTGTGAAAGGAGGAGCGTAACGTTTGATTATAAAGCCATACATTTAAAACTATAATATGTATGTGTAAGTGACTCTATCGCCCTTTAAAAAACTACAAAACTTTTGAATATAAATTAAACTCGTGTACAAACGTGATTTTTTTGTTTGCAGAGAAACAACAACAGAAGTTATTATGGTAGTCGACCAACAGGCAGAAGTTCCGGATGAGCTTTTATGCAGCATTTGCAAGGACATTTTTCGGGATGCCGTCATGATTCCATGCTGCGGCAGTTCGTTTTGTGACGATTGTAAGTTATACTATAAAAAACAACAAGTGAATTGGTTTTAATTATTTTTTTTTTATAGGTGTTAGAACGGCTTTGTTAGAATCAGAAGAAAATGAGTGCCCGGACTGCAAAGAAAAGGGTACGTCTCCTGGCTCACTCATTCCCAATAGATTTCTAAGAAGTTCAGTTAACACGTTTAAGAATGAGACGGGCTATGAAAGGAAAAGGAAAAATAACGGTGAGATTTTTTATGCAAATCATTTAACTTTTCAGTTTAATTAAATTTTTTTTTTCCTACTGGTCATACTTTCTTTAACGTGGTTCCGACTTGTGCACGTTGTTAGTTTTTCTAGACTAAGAGTTTTGGCTAACGGGCGTTTGTAATGTAATAATAGGAATAAGATTTTTGTTTTTTCCTTAAAACGCATTAAAAGCTGTGGCTTAATCGATCATGCCGACTCTTAGTTGCAATGATAATATTAAAACGGTGCCCAAAAAGGTGGCAAAGTTACATTTAACATAGATAGTCAGACAGCTATTAAATACATGGAATCGCGGACATTACGATCAAGGTTGGTAAAGTAATACCGCAAATTTCTTAACGAGATTGCAGACGGGAGCGTCGTAACTCTAAGCTGGGTCCCAGGACATAGGGACGTTTTAAGGAACTGCAGGGCGGACGAGCTGCCAAAAGAAGGCTCAGTACGGTATCTTACCGAAAACCTGGAGAAAGCCTCTGCTTCTATTAAATCGATCAAATTCCCCCTTGATAATTATGGCATGGTAAACTGGCAAACATGGGTAGTATCATTAAAAATAGGAAAGTTGAATGGAGGTGAGTTTTGGATGTCAGTGCAAAATCTATGTGGAGTGAGGATGCTAACTCATTTCATGAATGCTAAACTCCCCTTCAAGTAGGAAAAAACATAGAACGGAGTCTTCACTCAGCTGTCAAAGCTTGAAATATCTGTTTTTAAATAATTTATATCGATGTCACTGTGCAGCCCCTACAGTTCGTCATTCTATCTCTTCCTCCACTCATCATCAATGCAGACGGGACCGAAATCATCCGAAGAATTTTTCTCTCAAAACAGCTAAAAACGATTTCATCCACTTTTAAAAAAGTCCATGCCTCTACGCCGTAGAGCAAGACTGGAATGATTAAGCACTTATAAAGGGCACCTTAGTACTCAATTGCCTTCTTAGCCCAAATAAGGAGCGATGGGCATGAGTTATTCTTCGTTCGATCTCAGCGCTGGTGTCGTTATCTAAGGTAACAGCGAAGCCTAGGTTGACAAAGTCCTTAACTACTTCAAAGTTATATCTGTCTACAGTGACGTTCTATCCGAATCGTCAGTTTTGACGGTCCCCTCTAAAGATTTCCGTAGAAGCTTCAGAGACGAAGAGGAGGAGGAAATCATAAGACACCTGCACTTTCCCTTGGAAACCCCTTGGAGAAAACTTTTATGATGATCTTAACGATCTAGCCGAACTTTAGTAGTTCAATACGTAGGGTCGCTACCGATACGGTCACCCATCTCAACGGATTCTCTTGAATTCTGGTGCTGGTAAGCCAGTATCTTTCTCGTGGTATCTCAATGGATCAATATTTTCTAAGTGTGTTCCCTAACCCAACCTACATTTAACGGAGCAATAGGTAAAAATTTTTCTGACTGAATTGTCAGCCAAGTAGGTATGTTGACAGCCAGGCGGCTATTAAGTATCTGGAGTCAGTATCGACAAAATTGAAGCTCTTAAATGTCTGCAGACAAAACCTCAACGAGGTGACCCTATGCTGGGTACCGGGCCACAGGGATATATCAGGTAATGAGAGGGCGAATGAACTTGCCAGGAGGTATGCAGAACTAGATCCTGCATATACCTTTCCGGTCACGAAGACACTTATTAGCACTTTTTACGTGGATATAGATGAGGAAACCATGATCAGGGCTAATACGCGATGGTGTCACAAGGACACATGTGCATTAGCCAGATCACTATACCCAGCCTTCGATAAGAAGAATTCGAAAAATCTCGTACAACTTAGCTGAAGGGAAATACGAATCGTCTCCGGTGTCCTCACAGGATACGTGGAATAGGAATCTACGCGGAGCATCTTAGATTGCCCTACAATGACTATTGTAGAAGCTGCAGGTACGAAGAGGAAATAGATTCCATCCATCAACTGCTTTGGACTGGCAACCAAGAAGACTGCGTACTCTTGGTAGTAGTTTCTTCCAGGGACTGGAGGATTTTTGGAGATTTTTATCCCTTTCTGGGTGGTTTCGGGATTAACCAACCCTATCACTTGGTTTGACTCCCATGAGTACACTTTTTATGGGTACAATTGACCCGCTTGAGGTCTAAGTAAGTCTTTAGGACACCCACTAAACCAACCAACCAACCAAGGCCAATACTCTTCGACATCACTAATGTAATGTCCGACTCAATGGCCTTAATAAAGATACGGTTCTTCCAACCCTTTCTGGTAAGGAAACCGAAGTGAAGTTCTTCTCAACGTTTAGTTTTATTGTAATGTAATCAGTGCTAAGCTACGTAGCTTAGTCGGATACAAAATTAAACATTTAGTTGCATGTTGTACCATGAACAAGATCCAATTGTTCAAAGTGGCAGTGAACTATTTTAATAGGTAGTATGCGAGCGCGAGTGAATGTTTGAAAGAATAATAATTATCCAGTATAAATAATAACTAACATTATATGGTTAATATAACTAGTTTAAGCATTTTAATCATAAACACATATTTTGTAACAAATTGTATTTATAAAGGGCATTTTTTCTTCTTATTTAGGTAACTTTGAAGCCCCCACTAATGCAGCAGAAAATGTTCCGGAAAAAACTCCTGAAAAAGAAACTACATCGGAAACATCAGAAAAAGCTCGCACCGTTGAAACTATTTTTACGAAGAACGTAGTTATTGATTTAACTCCAAAAAAACTTACACCAGAGAGAGAAGACCGCGATTCTCTTAAAAAGGAAGATGTTGAATTGAACGAAGTGGAAGACAAAGAAGAGCGTCCACAAAAGCCTTTAGTCGAAACTAATTCGCCTAAACGACGTGTTGAAGTAGTAAGTTATAACAAAGAAATGTTGTTTAGATTTTATGTATTGAAGATAAGTTTACTTTTAAACCTTTTAAGTTTTATTATTAAAGCAACATACTCGTACAATAAAAAAAGTCTGTTATGTTCAAAAATATTTGGCATTTCATTTTCCTCCCTAACTGAACGGCTTTAAAATAAATTATAGTACAAACGTTCTTGCCTGACGTCGATAATTATCGAGCGAAAGTGTCATTTGTGATGAATATGAATTATATGTAATTTACCTGCAGTATTTTTTTGATTTGCGCGGTAGAAACCTTTGTGATAAATTCCGCGTAATGTGAACCCGAACAGTGCTGTTTCATTCTTGATTTTAAATAAGTACATACATATCAACTTAGCCTTGCCCAAAGTTCTGTTGCAAGTATCGTTAAAAAAAGTTTATCACGCAAACCTTTCGTATTCAAAAATAATTTGTCACATAATAGCTTTGTTCAATGAGAAGAAACCAAAACAGAACGGAACAGATTTGTGAAAATTGTCAGAACAAGTTAGAACAGAAAAGTACAGCCCTAACACATGAAGAGCTAACACATACATAGTTATCAAAAATTGAAAAATACCAAATTGACAGGCACAGCCGACTTTGACATTTTTCACAATTCTGTTCTACCTCATGAGTTGGTGCAAGATTTCCTGTTCCAAACTGTTCGGAACAACCTCATTGAACACAAAGCAGAACAGTTTCGGACAGAAAATTCTCTCATTGAACACAAATTCTTGTACTTTTCTGTTCCGAACTGTTCGGAACAGCCTCATTGAACAAAGCTAATAACATGAATGAAAAATATCAGATTACGTCGATTCGTCACAAAAATTGGATTTTTTTGCGCAACTACGTAGTTGGGGACAATTTATGAGAGAATGCGACTTTTATTTTCTCTTGAAATTGACAATGGTCGCGTTCGTCGATCTAGGCAAAGTGCTTCATATGCATCCAAACGATTTCTATTGGCTGAGAGTGACAGAAGACGAAGCACTTTTTTTGAGGTCGGGGAGGGGATTTTTAGTTAAAATTGTATATTACTTTCTGCTTTTGCATTAGAGTTGTTTTGTAAATTGTAATTGTGTGTAGAATAATGAAACGCTATTAACTCTGAGTTCGAAATTGTTTGAAAGTAACACACTCGCGTTTTAAATAAAATGATTAATAAGCATCGTTAATGGAATGGCACTATTTGGATTGAACAAAGTATTGTTTACCTGTTAAAAATTCCAAAATCGTCCATATACATAAAAGCACGAAACGTAAACAAACATGCTCATAAAATATTTTCAATGCACATCATAGAAAAAGAAATGGAAAAAAGAACAAAAAACAATAAATAAATTGAAATTGTAAAGTCCAACAAACAAATGCAAAAATGATTTCAAATGTCAGCTGTTTTATGTCAATTCTCATTTTGCTTCATATGCCGCAAGAATTTTTTGGCTTAGAATCCAGTCCCCGACCTCAATAAAAGTGCTTCGTCTTCTGTCACTCTCAGCCAATAGAAATCGTTTGGATGCATATGAAGCACTTTGCCTAGATCGACGAACGCGACCAATTATGTGTTTTCAGTGTTGTTTGTCTTACTTGTTTTTATATTTTCATTTTCAAATTTCAAAATATTGGCATTTAGCTCAAATACAATAGTTTGACAAAAAAAACCAACAAAAACAAGTTTTACGAGAGACACGTATGATGTCATAAAAAAGAGAATTTATGCGCACGGCGTAATCTTATAAATATTTTTCATTCATGACATAATAATAGAAAAAAAAAAACAGATTCCTCGAAGGGATTGTCTTATGTCTAAATGCCACATGGTTTCACACATATTGGCACACCTGGTTTCTATATACATAGTTGATGCTGCTAAAAGTACTATTTTAACTTACTACTCCTATCTGCTATTTTTTAAGGGTCTCCAAATATCTGTGAGGAGTCTTGCAGGCCATGTTTTTCAACTCGAATAACAAACCAATCTGTTGATTCTCAATCCCGGACTTCTGGTTTAGTTTTTGTGAGTCGGAGAATAGAATCCTGCTCAAAAATTCATAATTTCCGCTGAAAACGATGTTGGTTAAACAAGTTTTCTACAACATTTTTTGATTTTAACCCATTTCTGTTAAAGATTGCCAAAACAGGATATGTTTTCATGGCCATAGTTTGAGCCGATTGCTTCCTTCAAGCGGCGTTAAAAGGCAGCCAGGTGACGAACAATTTTTCTTTGTTTAAATTAACTCTGACAAGGACCTCATTGAAACATCCAACTCTCCAGAGGTAATTTTTTTTACTTTTGAGAGAGGTTTCAGTGAACTATTTCCAGTTCTGCTTTGGCAACTGCTATCATACGGACGACTCTCTCTCTCTTTTTCACTTTAGACAAGTTGGCAAAACGATTAACCTTCTCGAATGAATAAACCTGCTCGATACTCTTATTTTATTTGTAATACATATATTAATTTAGCTGCACTTCTTCCGCACTTACAAAATTTTTTAACAGTGATACGGGTTTCATTGATACCGCATTGGAATTTTACTAACAGAACTTTTGATAGGAACGACAAACCTCCGAACGGATAACTTGTCGCGAAAAAACTGAAGTAGGTCCCTTCAATTGTGCGAAAAATATAAAACGAGTGGTTGTAAGAAGATATGATTTGGCCCTCGTCAAGCTGACGCTCCAGGTTTTTATTCTAATTATTTTCTTGTTTTTCTTTTCGTTCGTTCTTTTGACCTTGTGGTTTTTATGTTCATAATAAAACAAAAAAGAAAGTGTTTGTTTAGCAGTGGTTAGTACGTTGGGCTGCTGTGCGAGCTGCGTGCGTTCAAGCCCCAGCCATATACACCGTATATTTTTCGCGGCATCACCTCTTGTCAAGGAATGACAAACCTCTGCGGATATATTTTGCTTTTTAATTCGCTGTTCGAAGTCGGCAATTCAGTTTAAAATACAAACTCGTTTAATAACTCGTCTTCTACTCGTGACCCAGCAATGCTTGGCTGTGCGTACAGCATCGCTTTGGAGAACGCTTCAAGCTTTATAGCGCCACTGATGTTAATTTCGTTAGTTGCTCAAAATAAGATTATTGTGTGAATCAATTGTTTCTTTCTGAAGTGATATTCGACGGAATTGATTGTAGACTGCAAAGCAAGTTATACAAATGTTGTCAGAACATGCGCTCTCTCTAACCATGCGCTTTTGAAGGAAAGTTTTCACGTATTCTTCAGAACACGCATGTAAGTTTCGAGGTTAAAAAAAAAGTGATGTTAATTTCCGAAGAACTTTTGTTAAAAAAGGCAAAACCCTTTTCATATTGAAGTTAGATAAATTAGGAGATACCCCTATAAATTTGACAGTTATATTCGTGCTAATTCTTAAATTCCTATTCAATTATAATTCTCACTCATTTAAAAACAAAATTTGAGTGGTCTTTACCTCACCAAGTAGTGCGCATAGAAAAATTATTTGCGACTCTAGCATGCAATTGCTTATACATATCTAAACCTGTTCCCATTTATTAAACATTGTTTTAGTTTCTAGGCTAAGGTTGATCATTTGTATATGTTTATAAGAAAATCTTAATTGTAATTGACGAACAGATTTTTCCATGCTACTCTTTTACTTAGCAGTTGTAAGCAATTCTATTGAATACTAGCTTTTGCCCGCGACTTTATCAGCGGGGGCTGCAGAATTGGATCTGGAGAGGAATGAATAAAGAGAGTGTGCAATTTAATGTTGCCCACATATTTATTGCGGTGTGGACAAACTGAAATCAGTCAGGTTTCTATCAGACACAGCACGGCTAACTTCATGGTTGTATCTCAATGGTTTTCGTCTTCCATCCTTGCCCATAAAGCTCATCGGGACTCGCACAATATGCGCAAGCAGTAGTTGTTGACGTGCATACGGTGTATGAATATCCGATCTAGTGCGTCTCTAGCTTTCACACTTGGCCAGCCCTCGACAGGAGTTCCCTGTACACAGCGTTTCTATTCTGTGCTTCATACATTCTAAATACAGTACGGAGATACTTCAGCGTAGAGTAATATTTTTACTCTGTATTTCAAGGGAACGCATTATAAATAAATAAATAAATAGCTGGCGCGACAGCATGGGATGAGCCAAGGCCTAGCTTCTCGCAAACACTCATGTTGTGCACACACGAATGGAAGGGACCTACAGTTTATTGCCGACTCTGAACGGCGAGTTGAGAAGCTCTTTCATGACAAGTTATAATCCCGGGGGTTTGTCATTCCCCGACGAGAGGTGGTGCCGTGAAAAATGTTCGATGGACATGTCTGTGGGTTGAACCCGCTCATTTAGCAGTCCAACGATAAAAAGTGTCGTATATGTTATACCAGGACGTGGTCTATCTGTTTGGTAAATTTCACCCAAATCAGTTTAGCCGTTTATGCTTGATTGGGTAACAAACATCCAAACATGTTTATAAACTTTCACATTTATAATATAAAGTAGGATTTCTCGTTACATATTATACATATCTTGAAGCTGTGAACTTATTGGATTTAATTCACTGTAAGATTGTTGGTTATACTGTGGGCTCCCAAATGGTAAAACATCTGCACATCGTAAATGATTTTGTACCGGCTTATGGCTGTTTAACTCTTTAAACTCAACGGTTTTTTATTTACAAAATGTGGTGTGTTCATTGTGTTTTGTCACGCTATCCTAATTTAGTCCGTCACGGGTCTAATGTATTTATTTTCTGTAGATAAAACCAGTTCATGGTGCTAAGATATTTTTTTCCGCAGCTGGGACAAGGTAAAATTATTATATTTTTCAATCTTATTTTATCTTTTTTTAATAGGTTGTACCACAACGTGAAATCACACATAATCCAGAGGTTCAAAAAAGATCAGAAGAGGCATTTAAACAAACAAGTCCGCCTAGGTTTTCTAACTACGGATCGGTTCCAGAATTGCCGCATAGATCAAATACTACAGACTCATATCCTGTAAGATCTGATTCATATATGCGACACACAAAGCAAAATCAGAATATTGTTCCACCTCATCTTGGTTATTGCAACAACTATGGTAATCGGACCGAACGGTGAGAGACCAAATTGGTTTATCATCCATTTTTTAAACGAACTTAAGTCTTTTTTCAGTTATTATTATCCTAGGGATTCCTATAACATAAATGCGCCCCCTTATCCGTTTTTACCCAACACAAGATGCCGTCAAATGGTCCCTCATTCTAACATTCAACCGTACTATCAAGGAATGTCTGGAACGATCGAACCAGGGTACTTAATTACATTTTTAAATGTTAAAAAAATATAAACATTACTACAGTGGCAGTCGCTTGGGACCGAACAAATGCGTTCTTTATAATCGGCGATCGCTATATCCGACTACCTTCCACAAGTATTCCCAATACAAAGAAACTAAGCAATGAAAGAAAAGTGGTCGTTATAAGCCACTGGTCGTAATAAGCGATTTCCACTGAATTTTCTTATTTCAACTAGTCACATAATATGCAAGAAATATTGAACATAAAAGTAATATTTACCTATTTATTTCAGAATCATTGAGGATCCACTCGAAGCTTTTAACAGGATAATGAAAGAGAAAGAAAAAAGGAAAGAAATGAAGCGATTGGCTTCCGATCGGCATAGGTCTATTGTAGTGAAAAGGGGGCCAAGAGATCCCTCGCCTATAGTTGAAAAAAGAAGTCGGCATCGTCCATCACCAGTTAATGAAAGGAGAAATCGATCGCCTTTACGACAAGAAAAACTGTCTATCCACAGAAACATTGAAAGAGACAAACCCGCTAGAAGTCACCGAAGTCATTATGCAAGCAATAAAAGGTTAAATTTATTAATTTTTTTTTTGTTTCTTTAGTTTGTCCCATAACTCATGCTACTATCAAAGTATTATACAGCTCGATGCGTTGAGGTCATATTTCGTGTATTCACTGAATTATTGTTCTTCAAACAACAATTTCAGCAGCATAGTTTAGAAGCTTGGTTGAATCGTACATACTAATATGTCAGTACATTAACATGTAGCTTATGCTATGTTTCCACCAAAAATAAATTCTAGATTTAGCGAAAAGAGATTTAGATTTAAGTAAGGTAGTTCCACCTAGCATTCGTGCAAACAATACAACACGCACAACATAAATGGTTGCGAGAAGCTAGACCTTGGCTCATTCCGAGCTGTCGCGCTAGCTATTTATTTATTTAGTTCCACCTAGATTTAGGATTTAGATTGACGTTTGTTGTCAAAAGTGATAATTCGACTGTCTCAACTTGCAGTCATTTTAAAATTTAAAGAAATGGATGCAAATAACGTAAAATTACTATTGGCATACCACGTACAGCTTAAAAATCAAATGCAAGTCTTATAGTCCGTTTCAAATCACTATGCAATAGTTCGCGCATGTTTTCTCTTTTCCCGTGATCCTCTCTCGTGTACACAAAAACAGAAGAAAAACCGCATACACCATCCCTTTGATGATGTCTGCGCCGATCGTCAACGCCTACTGATGAGTGTCTTGAATGGGATTGGGCGATATGAGGTCTGTTCGGGTACTTTCTGCACCAAAATTTGTAGATTGTCAAATTCTGAAGAGTGGGGGTAAAATTCTCTAGGAGAGAGATAAAATTACGAAAAAGTAAACGAACGCGTTGAACAAGAAATCTGCCCAAATTTTAAACATCAAACGCCAAACGTCAAATCTAAGAAAAGTATACAGGAAAGAATTTTATGATTTATATTTGGAGAGTTAAAGAAAGTGTGGAAACATTTATTCATTGTTCCAACACATTTGTTGGATTCCCTGGATCTTCGCATGATAGGTGGGTGCTCCAGAATTCTTCAATATCTGACAATTTTAATAACACATAAAAATGACGAACAGCTGTTTGGCAGATTTGACAGATTTCATAAAGCAGTCCAAAGAAATTTCTTCCACTAAAATTCGTAGCATAGCATAATTTCTTAATCTCTCGTGAGCACTCTCTTTTACGAAAAACAACGAAATTTTTGCGTACTCGTACAGGATTTTAAAGTAGTCTCCGGATATAAGCAAAAGGTCACCAATATTTGGAAGACATTTTGAATACTTAGCAGCAAAAAAAAAGACCAAATGAGAAGCTTTAAACCAAATCAATATGTACATATGTTTGTATGTTCATATGTACGCTACGTTTGGTCGTTCCATCATGCCTTTTGCGGCTTCTCTTAGGAACGTGCCAAGAAACTTTTTTCTCTTCATCTGAAGGATATAGCGATCCTAAACATTTTTTTACTTCTTTTGGTTATATGTTTTAATTGAAAAAACCCCATAAACACAAATTGTCACTGCTGGTTTTTATCACAAAACAGGTGTTTATTCGAGACACTGCCCTTACGTCATTTCTTTAGCGAGCGTAGCGAAGACCACCTTTACTGTTGAAGCGATTGGCGGGTAATCGCCTGAAAGTTGAGCCAAGGGGGCTCGCTACGCTCACTAAAAAAAAAAACTATGGACATCTGTTCTACTCATACACCGAACGCACTCGACTTTACATGGAGGTGATCAAGGCGCCGCTAGGCGTTTTCTAAGCATTTACCGTTTAGCTGATCGCGAAAATGATTGATTTAGTTTCTCAAAATGACAGTAAATCCAACTTGTTTTGGTTTGGGGCCAAATTGCATGCAGTCCATTGGAATCCATTTTCTGCCCAGCAAATCGCATATGATCACATAACAATCTGTAGTGGCATTTGATTTGGTTTATCTTTTTTTTTAACATTTAGCAGATAAACCGCATATGATCACGGAGCAGTCTGTGGTAGCATATAGTTTGCTTTAGTTTTTCTAAAATTCGAGAAGCAATAAGTTGTTCACGCAGACTATAGGTGTCTGTGCTGATATACAATATAGCAATAAATGACCTGGCACACTGTAATTGGTAACTTTGTTGCTTTTGGCAAAGTTTATTTATTTTATACTAGCTTTTGCCCGCGACTTCGTCTGGGTGGACTTCAGAATTGGATTCAGAGAGGAATGAATAAAGAGAGTATCAAGAAAAAAAAAAAAGAATTTTGCAACAGCACATCTGCAAGCTTCTGATTTCTCCAGAGTCTGTGCTGCCCGCTGGGACGCTATATAATAGGCGCTCTTCGAGCTTGTGCTTCTTCTGGCGTCTCAGTTTCATAACAATCTGTGTACCATTTGGCCGTGTTTTTCATATTTGTTCCTTTTTTTAAACTTATTTTCAACTGGTCTTCGAGTTGCTTTGCTTGCTACAGATTTCACGTGGGCTTTCTAGATAATTTTGTATTTGGCTTATGTTTTGGGTTGTCGGAAAAGTCATGACGCATTTCTCGAACAGATGGCGTTTGTTAATTTTTCTAAAGTAATGGATTAAGCCCATCTATATTATTGGTAAGCCATTTGACAGTTAACGGTTTAAGCGTAATTCTGAAAAAAATTGATCGGGATTAATCGTGTTTGAAGATTTTGTAGCAGCTTAAATATGGAAGACCAAAGTGTGCATTTTCGCCATATTTTACTCTTTTATTTCCGTAAAGGGAAGAATGCAAGTGAAGCTTGTCAAAAGTTGCGTCAAGTTTACGGTGACGATGCTCTACAAAAACGCCAGTGTCAACGCTGGTTCCAAAAATTCAGCGCGGGTGATTTTAACCTCAATGACGCTCCTCGGTCAGGAAGGCCCACCGAGGTTGACGGCGACCAAATCAAGGCACTGATCGAGGGATTTGTGTTCCCTCACGACAATGCAAGACCACACACAAGTTTAACCATCCTCCAAAAGTTATTGGGCTTTGGATGGGATGTGTTGCCACACCCACAATACTCACCTGACCTTGCGCCATCGGGCTTCCACTTGTATCGTTCTTTTCAAAACTCGTTACGTAAAAAACGTTCAATTCAGATGAGGCTGTAAAACAGCACCTTCTTCAGTTGTTCGCCGATAAAGACAGGTCCTTCTATGAACGAGGAATTATGCAACTTACTGAAAGATGGCAAAAGGTCATCGAACAAAACGGTCAATATGTTATTGATTGATTTCTGTTATTTATATAAATAAATAATCTTTGAAAAACATAGAAAAATGCGTCATGACTTTTCCGACAAAGCAATACATAATTTCTTTTCTTTTTGTTATTCCACTCCACTCTGGATGTTGGATATCATCATCTTGACCCTTTCGTTGTTTTGCACGATACTTCGATACTTAACATCCAGTATTTGAATGTTGAACCATTCAACCACGGTTTTCTTCTTCTCCCTCTGCTTGTATTTCCGATGGTTTGCCCTTATAGAATTATTTATACCTCTCGACCCTCATGATTCGTCCAAAGTAGCTCAGTTTCCGGAATTTGATGATTTTTAGAAGAAACTTGTGTACCCATTCTCGTGAGGATTTCGATGTTTGTGACTCTACCGCGACTCACTATTCACAGTTCAAACACCTCGATTTTTTTTATGTCCTCTTTTTTTAGGGTCCTACGGTGTAATTTAACTAGAGCTAGAGCAATGCTGTCTTTTTCTTGTAAATAATACTGACACTGATTGCGTGCGTAGTATTTTCTCCAGTAGGTACAGTTGACTTAAGTAGTTATCTACGAACTTTTTGATTTAACCCATTAACAAAACCAATCCATATGTACATGTGTATATATCTACATACAAATACTGAACTTATTGTATTCTTTTGTAGATCATTTTCTCGGTCAAATTCACCTCCGCAAAGAAGATATTCCAAATCTCCCAGAAGGCGTTCTAGAAGCAGGTCCCATCCACGGTAATAATTTTTTATGTCAAATATAACTATTTTCTCAATTCATTATTAAATTTTCAATTCACATAGCGAGTATGAAATATGAAGTTACAGATTAAAAAAAGTTGAACCAAATTTACAGTTCAGACCAATCGAATTGAAATATCCTAAATGCGTAATTTCATATTACAGAATTAGTTAATTGTAAATTAGTTTCTCCTTTGTCACCTTAATGCAAGAACTAGGTAATTTTCCGTGTGTTTTCGGCTACCAGGATTCAACCTATTTTTTAGAATTTCAAATATTTTTCCAAGATTGCAACAATATTATCTATATTGCCTGCCTCCTATTCTTAACGACAACCCATAACATAGAAAAAAAAATCCTTTGGTTATGCCGAAATTAGCATGTGAATCATATAAATAGAGTTAACTAGTTCTTTACATTCAGGTGATGATACGTAGTCTTAATTCACATTGAAAACAAGAAAATTTATCACATCATCCCATTTTTTGCAGGTCTCATTCACGAGAGCAAGAGTCTATCCGGCATGAGAGTAGATCTTCGAAGCACGTTTTACAGCAAAGTCATCGGGCAGCTGACTACGATAAAGATGGTTTGCGTTACAATAAAAAGCCTTCAGGGCGATTTAGTGAAACTAGAAGCGTCTCCGAAATAGGTCCAAAAGAAAATAGAAGACACAATTCGAAAATGAGAGAAAATGGCAATCAGAATTTTGATAACTACACAACAGGCTCTCGAAAAGCTTTCAACGAGACTGATAACATACAAGAAACTAGGGACTATGACTTTCATGAGAAGAAGAACAAGGCACCTGTTCTTCAAAGTAAATGTGAGGATGTTCCAAAAACCGAGAAAAAGAGTCGAGATATTGAGGATATAAGATATAATGTTCAGCTGGATGAAGAACCTCTCAAACAAGAAAGCGACAAGAAAAATCGAGATCGAAAAAAGAAGAAAGACAAAGATGAAAAGGTTGAGAAGAAATCCAAAAAGGACAAAAAAGAAAAAAGGAAGCGAGAACGTCATAAGGACGAACAAAGGAAGCACCCGGATCACAAGAAAACACGGAAAGAACCGGATTTAACATCAATTGTTAATACAAGAGACGACACCGAAAATAGAAATCAAAGTCGCTCCATTAGGAAAGATACTAGCAAAAGTTATAACGACGAATCGTTAGAAGATAGAAATGAAACTTTTACTCCTGACATTAACATAACTCGTAACCTGGAAACCGATCAAATCATTGTGGAAAACAGGTTATGTGAAGAGAGTAATGTATTTAAAACTGAGAAATCACCAATTTTGTTTAAAGGTGAAAGGTACAAACAAAATACCGAGAACAATTATTCAGAGATGAATACGCCGACTTCGTGTGTTGATACCACACCAGAAAATTATGCCGGGAAATGGGATAATTTTGACTTTTCTATGCCTAATAGTGAGGATATAAGAATCGAAAATGACCGCGATTGTGACTATGATTCACTTCTCTTTCAGAATTGTTCACCATCTACGAGAAACGAACAATTTGGAAATGGTAGACATTTTAATAAGAAGGATTCCTTTAGCCTTTTACACCAACATGAAGATAGAAAATTAAAAAATGAGGATACTTTGAAAGAAAAGCGGCCTGAGTTGACCACAAAAGTGACATCCAGAAAACCTTCTCCAACACCAAGTGAAGCAGCATCATCCTCCTCAAATAACTCGAATGTTGGCAAGACTTCACAAAGTAAAAAACGGCGAAAGAAAAGTAAACATAAAAAAGACAAACAGAGCTCTAAACGGTCCTCATCCGCAGAATCATCAAAAAACTCGAGAAAAAGTGCGAGTAAACACAAGAAAAGTAGGTCCGAGAAAAAGAAAAAAACGAGACGAAATGAGTCGCGTTAAATGAAAACACTCTTTTATTTACTCTAAAATAATTTATGAGTACATATATATAAATTGTATGACAACATACGAATTGCGTATTCAATTGCTGTATTTATATAATTAGCTTGCATAATGCAAAGTTATAATAAAATTTGTCGTAAATAAAACTGAAACTAGTGCGTTTATTACTAAAAGGGTGTAGTTTTGTGTGCGCCCTAGGTGTGTTCTAAACAGATGATGGTTGTGGCGATCTCCTAATTTTTAGGTTTCAGGTTAGGTTAGGTAGAGTAGGGTTATGAAGCCAGCGCTTGGATAAGATATTAGGCACCATAGCGGGCCCAAGGCGGTGCATTTTAATGTTTTTATAGCTGTTGGGGCCTAGCTCCTCAAGATTACTAAAGAAATAGCTGCCGAGATATTTCCTTCATGTTTTAGCAACTCCCTGACACATATTATGAGTTATATGTATGTATGTATGCCATCAGCGGCGCATAGATCGTTGCAATATTTGTATCTCAGAGGCGTAGTCTTTTAGCGTACTTCCTCAGAAGACAATGGCCGGAAAAGGTGCCAGTGACTAGTTTTAGCTATGCCCTGCTTAAATTGAGAATATTGAGAAGTTCTTCTGCGGTCTAGTGCCGGCCAAAGAGACCTTTGTGTCCTGCTGTATTAGACCATCTCTAATTTTCCTTACTTGTCATTATTCTTTCTACTTTCTGCTTTAGCTACGCAGGAAGGAGGATCTACAGTCGTCGTCCCTTCTATGTGTTGCTGTTCTCCGACCAGCCTAGACAGTTCGTCGGCCTTTGAGTTTCCCTCAATGTCGCCTGGTACCCAACAAAGTCTAACTTGATTTTGCGTACACAACGTCTTCAGCATTACTCGGTATTTAGAG
The DNA here is from genome assembly GCA_917880715.2 of Matsumyia berberina. NCBI lineage: Eukaryota > Metazoa > Arthropoda > Insecta > Diptera > Syrphidae > Matsumyia > Matsumyia berberina. The sequence continues at coordinate 97,970,369 of OU862870.1, forward strand.
ACTAGTGCAGATCTAACTATCAATGTAAATGACGATATCTCTTCTGGATATCGATTACATCCCTAGTGATTCTGCAGTTATGAGCACAGCCAGGACCTCCGCTTGGAATACACTGGCAGTATCCGGGAGTCTTATGGATACTTTGAGGTTTGCCTCTTGGGAACAGATCCCAGAACCCGTTTTGTTGATGGTTTTTGAACAATCCGTAAAGACCGCAATCTCATCTGCTGATGATGATAGCGTTTCTCTGTCACTCCTCCCTCTCAGGATACAACGTGATGTATGGTGAATCGAAGTCTAAGACGGAAGCCGTCTCATCTGTTCTCCTTAGAGCGCCGAAGTGATATTCACGATTAAGCTGTGTCCAATACTGTTATTCCTAAAGGAGCCTATATTATCGACTGCCGTGCTGCCTGCTTGTTGGTTTGTCTGTAAATCTAGTGGTAGTAAGTTCAGAAAAGTGTCTAGAGTTGCCGAGGGTGTTGTTCCAAGAGCACCCGGCTTTTTTTCTGGTTGCCTTCTACTAAACGAGCGCACTATACGTCAATATGCGTCTGACAATAGCTGTGTATACCCAGTGCGTCATATTTGGTTTCAGACCCCATTTTTTCCCTGTTACCTTGCACGCATAAAGGGGATTGAGGACCTCTCAGATCCTTTCCTGCGTATTAAGACTCTAATTTAGTTTTCTTTTAAGAATTATCCCAAGATATCTGGCCCTGTCCGACAGGGACAGCGCGACCCCTCCAAGTTTAGGTAGTCTAAAGGAGGGTATGTTGTATTTCCTCGTGATTTTGCCGAGTTGACGTTCAGTCCACAATCTTTTGCCCATTTACACAAAGTTGCTAAGGCAATTTCCATGATGTCGCTGCTTGTATCTAGGAATGTTCACTATACAACTATGTCTACGTCAGCGTAGATGTTGAGTAAAGCTTACGGATACCATCCATAACCAGAATCCAAAGTAATAGCGAGATGACTCTCCCCTGAGGAGTACCTCGGTTACAGATCTCCTAATTCAGTTTTGTCGAATTTCCAAGCTGATATTTCTTGAGACAAGCATGTTTTTCATCCAGTGGGTTATTCCTTGCTCGATTCCGAAACTGGAGCGTATTCCCTATGGCAAAAGCTTTTTTCTATCCTTTGTACACTTCATGCAGAGCTGTCTCTATTGATCTGCCTTTCATATATGCGTGTTAAGCCTATTTTGCTTCTGGTGTGTATGTCAAGAACTCTTTCTAGGGTCTTTAGCAGAAATGACGATAGGTCTTTTGCCGTAGTATGGCTAATTGTTCCTGCTTTAGGGATGAAGACTACCACCACTTGCTTCCATTCCAAGGGTATATACAAAATCTTAAGACATAGCTTGAATACTTCCGAAATTCTTGTTATCGCTATTTCTGGAGCCTTATAAACAATGATCTGAAGTATCTAGGCAAAAGGATTTTTATGGCGAAAAGGACCCTATAGTCCAACGCAGCTTTTAGTAGCTGATAAACTTATCCCTGAAACCATCGCAAAGTCCGCCGCTACCTTCTAATACTTGCCTGATAACGAGTCTTTTTTGGTATCCTGCAGCCCGGAAAGTAATTTAAAATTAGGATTTCTAAGACCTCTTTGCACAACGATAAATTAAACAGAATGATATCCAACTTCTGGAAGTTAATCTTCAACTTCTAGTCGTTGTAATATCGGTGGATGGTCTCGAAGTCACGTTGCAAGAAAATTCTAATGCCTTTGATCTCTGGCTTATGCCCAGCCTGCTCAACTTGTAAAAGAGCCCCTCTAGCCATACGGTGTCGAAGGCCGTCTCCAAGTCAACCAGGAAGGCACTCGTGCACTGTTTCTTACTTTTGTTCCATTGGACCTCCAATATAAGTTTAGACGCGCCAGGTATGGTATCATGCCCCGCTCTGAAACCGAATTGGTTATCCGGAGTAATATTTTTGTCCTCAACCCACTTATTCAAAGTCCTATGGGTCACTTTTTCGAATACCTTGCTGACATTCGAAAGGAGAATTACCGACCAGAGATCTTCCGGATTGGAGGAGTCTTTAGCCCGATTAGGGACGGGCTGCACCACCGCTGACTTCCAATACGCCAAATAACTGGCATTATTTAGCACATCATTTAACAGGATGGTGTAAATGTTCACCGTGGACACCGTGGCTAAGTGGTTAGTGGGTTGGACTACTGACCGAGCAGCGTGGGTTCAACCCCCAGCCAGGTACACTGAACATTTTTCGCGGCACCACTTCTCGTTGGGGATCGACAAGCCTCCGAGAGTATAATCTATCATGAAAGAGCTTTTTAATTCGCCGTCCAGGGTCGGCAATAAATTGTAGGTCCCTTCCATTCGTGCGAACAATCGGTTATGTTTCTAGGATCAATAGCTGCTGTTATTAGCGTTTGTTCTTTTACTGTAGTTCTGGGGACCGCAATGTCGCTAAGATTATTTCTCCGAAATATTTTGTTTATTTGTGGGAACATGCTCGGGTTTTTGGACTTTACATCCCGAATCTAGGTGTTTCAATGCAAGTTTACAGAAACTCTAATTTTCTTCTCAACTGAAGGTTTACAATCAACCTTAAGTATCCTAACCTCTGAGTTTTGTCTGTCAGTAAACCGTCTGTACCAGGATTTCAATGTGGACAGACATCTACTCTTACGTTCGTACATTCCGTCAATTGTCGCACTGCGGCAGTGTGTTAGTACCGTGGTATCGCACCCTTTAACCCCTTAAGCGCAAAGGGCCGGGTAATCCCGTCGTTGGCCTATAATCCGATTACTTCGATGTAGTCCATATTAGGTGTTCACTAAGTAGTTCGGCCTAACTGGAACTGTTGATTCCATTCAAGAGATTCCTCCGTTACCGGATAAAGTACCGGATATCTGTATAGTGCCTTAGTGCAGGGTAATTCGTAGCGACAATCTAATCCACTCTAGTGATGTGGCATCCGGGACTGAATCATTCCATTGAAGCGCTTCAGTAAAAAGAAGCAATCCTTCACTTCAGTCATACACTTCACTGCTTCATACAGTTCAACTAGTTCCTTTAGTTCGGGTGAATTCAAAAACGTCAAAAAACTGTGCAGTGTTGCGGCAACAGAACAGGCTTTGTGTTACTGTTGCACTGCTCAAACACTGTTGCTGTTGCACTGCGCGATTTGTTTTGACATTTATGAATAGCTGTGTTGCAAAGCTGTTCGCAATAGAAAAATGGAGGGAGTATTCAAGTGTTTTGTGTTGAATAATATGAGAAAAATTAGAGCCGAAACAAAATTTCTTAATAAAACATGTTTAAAGAAGGAAAAATAAAAAACGAGGGGTAAAACAGTGGTAAAAATGCTGGACGTGTTAAAAAGAAGACTTGTTTCAAAAATCATAATTTGCTCCAGAATGTTAAAGCAGTATTCCGATGATTTATTTTCAGGCATTTCACGATCACAAAAAAAAATCAAATAAATATTCGCATGTTATGTAAATAAAACATTAAAATTGTTATACATATGTTACCTTTCATCCATTTTTCGCAAAATAATTGAATAGAAATGTTATTAATAATAGCTAGCACGAAAAACCTTGACTTGATCAGTAGTGTCAACATGTTGCGTTTTTGAACTCGTTGCTTTTCTGTTGCCGCAACATTGCCGCAACACTGCATTATTGAATTCACCCTTCTTTTCATTCAGTTCATTCCTACACTTCAATTTATTCCTACACTTCTTTCGCTTCGTTTTGCTTCTCCTTCCCCTGTAGTTCAATTCATCCCTACATTTCTATTAATTCATACGCTTCAGTTCATTGTCACACTTCTTTCGCTTCTTCTTCTGCAATTCACTCCTATGTCTGTCCTATACTTCTTTTCCTTTGCTCTTCACTTCTCTAGTTGAATTTGAAATGGGTGTGGGGGGGGAGGGGCCCGACTGAAGTAAATTCATTTTGTTAATTTCTTTCCCCTACAGAATGTATTTTTTGTTTATTTGACGTTTTTTTTCTGTTTTGATCGATGGGAATGTATCTCTCATTTTTTACCGCCAAAAAAAGAACGCTTCAGTGAACGGTTCTTTCAAATGAAGGAGAGTGAATGAAGTGCTTTAGTGAAATTAACTGTTTCCCCCGCCTCTACTCCACTCCGACCTCTTGACCATGGGTGGAATTTATGCAGAAACGATCCCCACGATTACATAGCTGTAACTTCCATCCTCCGCATTGCAGTTAAAATTTTCTTTCCCCCCCCCCCCCCCTACAACAGTTAATCGATTGTGCATTTCAAATTAAAATGAATTTATATGTTGGTGAATTTTTTATTAGTCAAGTGTGTTCTTATCAATCTATGGAATTCGTTTTTTATTTCTTTTTTTTAATACAGCGAACGTAATACAGTATATTTACTTATTTGTATATCTTAATAACATCGCTACAAGTTTCAATAAAAAAAAACTTATAAGTAAGGCTAAGCATTTACAATTTTGTAGTACATGTTTGAAGCACGAAATGTTCGACGTTAGTACTGGTAGGCTGGAGACCTGCTCGGTTTAATTTGGATTCAATAAATATGATATCTTCCAGTCTAATTGTATCACATCAACAAAGCCAAAGTTGCCAATTTTTCAATACTTTTTGTTGTGAGACGTTTGTTTTTTGTTTATTTTGTGTTATTGTAGTATTCAAATTAATCTCGTAAGTTTTTCGTTAAAAGAAGGTTATTGTGGTGCCCCGACAAATGTCGTATAAGCTCTTGCACTGATTCGAATCCCATTGAACAGAAGCAACAGCTGTATGCTTTTACTGTTTCAGAGTCATTCGTCGAACTTATTATATTACGATGAACAGAGCACAAATGCTTAAGAAGATGGGCTTTTTGTTTAAACATTGCCACGCAGAGTCGACATGCAAACGGTTTCTCGCCGGTGTGAACTCTAAGGTGAGTTTTTAAATTCCATGACATGCCGAACTGTTTCCCGCAATACTCGCAGCGATATTCGCGGACTGTACTGCTGCCTGCACTGTTATTGAACATTTGATTGACCGCCACACTATTTCTTATACTTGAATTTGGAGCTTCAGCCTCAACTGAATCTATTTTGCAGCCTAATGCTGAGATATTCATGTTAGGCGACATATCCAGTTGAGAAGATGTTGCTGAGTTATGTGAAGATTGCCACTGATATATAAAAGGTGAATTAATTTGCAAATGTTGATCAGGACTGGGAAGCTTTTCCCGGTTAGATCCAATGTTTTTGTGGTTGTACACGAACAAATCATCGCTGTTGATGAGACTTCTTGCTGTTGAGTTTAGCATATTTCTTTCTGAAGTGTATGTGGAAGACGTTTTTTGTGTGTTCACCTCATCCATTATCATAGGATGATACGGCAGAAAAGGCTGGTTTTGACTAGGTGAGTTATGAAAACCAGGCCTGCGTTTTCTATGCGGTGTAACAACATAATCTTCTGGAGAGTTTTGTAGTAATTGGTGATCTGGCAGTTGTTTAAGAACCTCTGTGTCAGGTAAAAGTGTCATCCCTTTCTTTTTTTCTTGTCGTCTACACGCTAGATCCAATTTGTCCTCGTTCTGTTGAATATGCGAATTGGATTCATCGTCTAAATTTCGGGTACCAATGGATAAGTTTACGGGGTCGGATGACATTCTTCTTTCACTTAAAATATTTAAGTTTCTGTTTTCTGTAACATCTGTTCGCCCTTCGGCCTTTTCGTACAGGGGTTCTTCGCATCTCTTGTCGGTGGATCCTAAAGATTTATCCAACGTCTTTTCATTGGCATGATCTTTTGATGAATTCGATTTTTTGCTCTCCTTTTTACATTCGTCGCTTAAGTTCTCCCATTTAACGGAATTTTGTGAGGATGTTAACTCGGTTTTCGATAATCTTTTTTTTCTTCTGACATCTTTGCTGCCGTACGAAGAGCTATACAGTTCCATTTCATTTTCATGTTTCGCTGCATTAAAATATTGAGAATCGCATGTTTTCAAATAATCGGACTTAATTTGTAATAAAAGTAAGAGATCATGCAAATAGTTAATGTCATTTGAAGGAATACAAGTCTGTCCAGAGTATAGAAAATCCAAAAGTGACCGGAAGTAATTTGCATTTACATCGGGGAAGTAGACTGTAGTAGTGCAGTCCAAAAACTGAGTTTCTTCAAGGAGCATCCTTAAACAAAGAGTAAAATTAAAAATTATTTTTAAACTTCCTGTTTCAGTATTTCAGATTTGTTTTACCTAATCAAAGGACTGGCAGCAGCAAGAACTAATTTATGGGCATGAAGAGTAACCTTATTTTCGCAAACAATTAACAAGTCGGCTGGGTGTTCGCCTCGAAAAGCCGCTTTAATTTCTTTGAGAATACATTCTCCATGTTTACTATATTGCAGCATCAACATCCTAGGTTCCTGTAAGATCCAACGAAAATGTTTTATGTAGCACAATGTTAATCTATAAAAATAAAGTTGGAAACATCGTGTATAATTTACAATTACAATAAAAAAACTTAAATCAAAAATCATTAATCGTATAATTTCAATGCTCCAACAAGATAATCCCTTTAAATAAAACCAGCAGCAGCGTAACATGATTCTTAGAGAAGATCTTGTTATGGTTTTATACCCAGTTGCGCATGCATACGTACATAAATACCTACTTACTTTCCAAAGCAGTTAAATTTATCTGTATTAAGTCTAATTTTTTAGTCCTTGACCCTTCTATAACATTCTAAAAATATTAACAGAAAATATATATTAAGTCCATCTTACACACAATTCCGTGGTGCGTTATCATTAGTATGTATTATACTATAAACAAGCAGTAAAAGGACCAAACGGAATCTTACTACGTGAAGGCATTAGTTCTTAGCCCTTCGTAGAGGTAACTAACTGAATTTCTAAGTTTAACACCCACTCGGCAGGTCGATTTCCCAAACTGCCCAACTGTTTTGGGTTATAATATATTTTCTCCAGACAAAGAGCCTAACATTGATTGCAAATAAAGCGACACGTTTTTCAGTGTCGATACCTTTTTCTAACATCTTCAGCAGATAAAAACACAGTTGCAATTTCAGCTGCTCCAAATTTGCTCTCCTCGCAAGCAAGACTGAATATCCGGTGAAGGATTATCGTTTAATAATTTTGCCGCCTATAACTCTAAAGAGTATCACCTTTGTCCTTCGTATATGCATGTAAGCTGGTTTGTTTAACCGAAACTACTCGATATATACAAAAAAATGTACATATATGTACATACATATGTATGTATAATATTTATGTTTGCCCTGTTTGATTTTAAGATCACGGCGTGTTTGTTAATATTCTGCTGTATAGCTGAAACACCGTTTCTATAACTTAAACACTAAGAGGCACCACTCTCATCCCCTCTATAAAGTCGAAACGTGAAGAACTCAAGAAGTGCTTTATCGGGTAAATAGTTTTTTCAAGCAAAGAACGCTTAACTTATTCCCCGCCGAAAATCTATACTAATATTATAAAGAGAGAGGGAGAGTTTCTATGTGTGTAAAAGGCGATCTAGAAAACTACTGAACTGATTGTGGTGAAATTTGGCTTAAAATCCAAGGAGGGACATAGCGTATGTGATATCATCGTATACTCGTCCCCCCTATATGTCAGTCGTTGTTTGGACTATTTGGATATACATAGCTGAATAGCTCTTACATTTCGTCTTTTTATCTTTTCCTTCACTCAACCTCTAAGCAGATAGAACTAAGATCACCCCAGGAAAATTTCTCTTAAACAACAAGGACAATCACATCCATTCTTGACAAAGTCTATGTTTCTGATTTAAGTCATACAATTTGGAAATGAGTAGATATAAATTTTATGTAGGAATCACTGCCTTCAGGCTTTAGGTCAAGTGAAACAAAGTAATTTTTCACAACGTTTCGTTCATCCCTATGGACTTCATTAGGTGTTTATTAAGTGAAAAGTCTACCACTATCTTAATTCGGACAAGCTTGGCACTACATACCAGGACAAGTTTGTTTCAAGTTACTATTCGCTACATCACTAGACAAGAGATACCATTGTTTTGTGCTCCTTGATACGAAAAACCTTATGGTGTTAAATAAAATGAAAAGCAGTTAGGCAGTGGAGAATGAATTTTCGACGCCAACGCAACGGTTGCCATAAAAGCGACACTCAATATCTTACCAGTTCATCTCGCAGCAAGAAGACTAGTAGGACACTCCGCCGCAATACTGAAGGTCTTCAGATATTTATCGGAAATATCAGAACGATCACATCGATTTTTGAGACAAATAAATAAACGTCAGCATTCCCCTCGACGGATTCTTGGGTTTGAACTAACAAAACTAAGACGGGATAACTGTATTGAAGGATGGCTTTTATATCGCAGACAACTTTGGAAATGGCGTATATTGCAACAACCTTCCGGTAAAATAGTCTTTTAACCAAAAGTCCTTTGGAACGTCGGATAGTTAAGTTGCACTTAAAGCCATCACAAATGCAACTTCCAAATATCACCTAATTAAGGAATATATACAGCTGGGCTTAAGAGATCTGTCTCCAGCACAACATGCATACACAAAGGGCAAAAGTGTCGACACAGCATTACACAATAGAAAAAAGACTGAAGGACAGAATCAATTTTTGCTGCCTTCCTGGACATTGCGGGGCCTTTAACGCAAGGAAGAGAACGCTAGAAGGTCTTAATGTAGAGAAAACTATCACCAGGATAGGGTGTATACTGAAGAGCAGACACATGAACGCAAAGCTAGGAGGTACATCCTAGAGGCATCCCACAAGGAGGGGTTCTTTCCTGCTTTGGGTTCTCATGGTTAATAAAATTTTAATATGTACACCTCAAATGAAGTGGAGTTAAAGTCGTGGCGTACGCAGATGATATAGCTATTCTGGCAACAGGGAAATTCATATCTAATAGTAGCCACCAAATCGAGCATTAATCGAGTGTAATAAGTAACTGGACCAAACGATGTGGACTAGCGGCTAACCCGCAGATGACTGAACTGGTTCAGTTTCCTTATAGAAGGAAAGTACCACCGTTTATAGACTCCAGTAAAACTCTCCGACCTTACTAAATACCTAGGAATGGTGCTAGACAGAATACTAAAATGGAGCCTAAACCTTAAAGAAAAGGTAAAGAAAGCAATGACTGCGTTATACAACTGCAATCGGATATTGGGTAAAACCTGGGGTCCTAGTCCCAAAATTATCCTATGGCTCTACATAGCTGTAGTGAGACCAATACTGATATATGGCTGTCTAGTCTAGACTGTTCCACATGTAAGAACACCAACCTTAAATCACTATCGGTACAACCGGCGCAATAACATATGAGAACCACTCCACAACGGGCTAGGGACTATACTCAATCTCCTTCCTTTAGACTTATTCGTATAGAAGTCTACTGTTAATAGTGATCTACGCATTAACCAAACCAAACCCAGTCTATCAGGCCATATCCTGGAAAAACACATAGGAAATGCTGTAAGCACAGACTACACAACACCCTGCCTTGACCATTCTCAATCTCCCTTCCTAGCAGAGAAGATTGAGAGACAAATCATACTTTAATCGAATCCAAGATGCATACGGGCGTTGGGACTAGATTATTTTCCGAAGCTCTTGGATTATCTAGGTCAATCAGACTCCCGGATTACAGCAATGTTTTCCAAGCGGAGGTTCTTGCAGTGACGACAGCCGCTCAACATGCTGCAATGAAGGCGACACCACTCGATTGTATTACCTTTTTCATTGAGTTTGGTGGCAATAAAAGTGATACTACCACGGAAATAAAATCGAAGCTTGTGCATCGCTGTTGCGAAGAGTTACGGGTTCCTGACACACAGCACAATGTCAAACTATATATACTGACTTCCCGGACACAGAGATGAACCAGGCAAAGGCTGATGAAATAGCACGAAAAAAATCATGGTTAAGTCCAGACCTGGCTGATCTGATCTTGTAACTTTAAACATGAAGTGAGGAATAAAATGCTATCGGTAGCAAATGCCAGATGGAATGCGCTTAACTCCTGTGTTATTACAAGAAAACTGTGGCCATTCTATAGCACCAACGGAACCGAAAAGTCCCTGCTAAGGAACAATAAACCTTTATCGGCTTTAATAGGCATAATATGCTAAGGTATCATACTAAGAGACCTCAATTAAATGCAAATGTATGTACATGACCTTTGCACTCGGTGAACATGGTGTAGTGGGTAGCGTGTTTATTTGTGGCCTGAACTGTGCAGGTTGGAGGCCGATCGAAACAAAGCAAATCACTGCACCAAAAAAGGGTTTCTGCCCAGGAGTACAATAGACCGATAACGAGTCTGAGGATATGGGATATGGGAATTTCCTTTTACAAAAAAAAAAAAAAAACCGCCGCAGAGTCTGCGGTGATGACACTCCACTTTCTCTGCCACTGCCCAGGACTCTGTCATCTAAGGTTTCAAATCCTGGGAAGGCATTTCTTTCAGGATCTGGAACAGATTTATTTACGCCTCAAAATGGCTTGAAAACTCAGGTTCTTAGTAAAGACAAAACTCATAGGTTCACACAGTATGGGAGTCACACCCCCATGGGCATCACAATGGATCTACATAAGTGTGACGGAAGAAAGTTCCTCTTTCCTTGGTCAATTCAATAACCTAACCTTCCTCGGAGTAAACAAAAAAGTCCACGAATGACACCATTGGGAAGATTCGAGAACAAAAACCTTCGTCGAATATTTGGTTCCGCATTCGAGAAGGGCGAATGAAGAAAAATATACAATCGCGAACTCTGAGATGCGGATGTAATCCAAAAACTAAAAACACCTTGACTACACTGGCTTGGTCATATCAAGCGAGCCGACATTAATGCTCTCGCCACGAGAATCTCCGAATCACAGCCCACAGACAAGGAAGAACCTTCGTTCTAAGGACGAAGACATCGCGGACGCCAGAGAGCTTCGTGTCTGGGATAAAAGAGGTTGCAAGGATGGTGTCTCAGACTAAGATCCTCAACGGGTCACCATTAAGTAAGTACAGTTCACTTAGTGAGTGAAGTGTGGCCTTTTCTTTTTACATATGAATGTCTGTATCCAGCTACTGTAACGTAGCCAACCCACTGCATCATATACAATTTAACCAGAAGAGTAAAAGAACATACACATGCATGCATATTCATACGTAATAGTTTTAAAAGTAAATTTACAAATAAAGATCTACAATAAATCGATATTAACAAAAAAAAAAAAAAGAAAAAAAACCATTGAAACATAAGGCTTATGTATACATGCATACATATGTATGTATGTATCTATGTATCAAACTGTCGAAGGGCAAAACCATCAACTCAATTTTAATTTCTTTAACCGTGAAATATTCGAACGTAGAAAATGTTGAAAATAACTTATATCCACGAGTTTATACATTTTATTTCGCTGCTTACTCTGAATTAAAATCCCAATTCACATAACATACATATCGGTGTGAGATTATATACATACACACGTATGCACGTCCAAGTTTCTTCATATAAAAGCTTTCTCCGGATTTCAACATACAAATTTACAAAGCAACTGATATCTACAGACTACGGGCTACACCAACATAAACATTTTTTTCTTCAGCTGCTTTTAAAAGTAAAAGTGAGTTGTCTGAAAATAAAACTTGTTTGCGTTTGTTTACATTTCGTAATATGAGAAAGGAACACAATAAAGATAGGAAAGAGTGAGAAAAAGACAAATAAATACAACAGTCAGTGGAAGGGTAGTGGAGTAATTGCATAACTTTAATACTAGGCCAAGTATGTTGGGCAAGCGTAAGAAAAAAAAAACTCGTTTTAATAGAAAATTAGCTGTGCTTTGTATTGAGTCTCTTCTTTGGTTACCTACCATGCCAACCACTTTGTGCTCATAGTTAACTTTTAAAAATACGTGTGTATTTAATAAACTGAAGCCTCTGCTGCGAGGAAGAGCTAAATATGCAATGCACAGGCACACTACTGTCTTACTGTCTCCGTTTCCAGTAAGAAAGAGAATAAATAATGAACACAGCTTCTTATGAACATTACAGTTTATTAATGATCACTTTTAACAACCGAAGAACGATTGGCTGTTACCTATAAATGGAATGTGAAGGTCGAAAAAGAAAAGGAAAGCACTGATGTTTGAATAAAAAAAAAATAAATTGTTGTTTTAAGTTAACAAAGATAGTAGGTATACCTACGACTTATTTACTTTTTCTAAAAGCATATACATATACGAGAGAAGGTACACACACGCTAGATGTACGAACATATAAGTAAGATCGACCTTGGTATTTACCATCTTTCATTTCGAAATTCCGTGAAGTGTTCGACGAGCAAAAGAAAAAGTCATCACTTTTGATTGTGAAGAAAGTTTTAAAAAAAAATATACGGAGTTTAACTTAAAATGAAAAAAACGTTTGTACCTACATATACTGTTCTACACCTCGTTGAATTAGATTAGGGTGAGCGAATTTGAAAATCCGGTCTCACGGAAACTTGAAGGCCCATTATGATCCCCTTTTGCTTTTTGTCGACTTAGAGAAGGCTTTCGACAGCGTGAATCATGATTTTATCTTGTTGGCCTTGCGCTGGAGTGGCATTCCGGAAGAACTATTAGCTACTCGCGTTATTAAAGCTACATACGAAGGTGCTAAGTGCTTTACGATGGTAGGATGTCAGAGGACTTTGAAGCCCAAAGAGGGGAACGCCAGGTTTGCATACTTTCACCATTCATTTTCTTGGTGGTTATCAGTATTATTATCCTTGTAGTTGTGACAAGAAGTATCCTATTCTTCGAAACATCTGTACTATGCTGATGACATCTATCTTCTTTTACAAAGAATTACAGGCCTACATCACACAACCCGGAAACCGAAGCTGGCAGGGTAGGGCTGAAGAAAAATGTGCCGAACACAAACGACCCAAAACTTTCGAACTCAGACGCTCAAATAAGCATGAATCGAGAAAATCGTTCTCGCAACCATTCGTGTTGTGCGTGTCATATTTTTCGCATGAATGGAAGGGATCTACAATCTATTGCAGGCTCCGAATGGCAAATTAAGCAACTTTTTCATGACAAATTATACTCTGGAACGTTCGTGATTACCTGCCATATTGCTGGTACATATTCCACGAAACTACATACACAGCCCGCATAGCAATCTAACGTACTAGTCACTTGGACCATAATGAGAAAGACGTCAGATTTCTGTATTTAGGAAGTATATATGGTCTCAGTTAAGGATGACATTGAGCTGCATTCGATTCGAAAAGTAAAGTTTCAGCACTAGAATCAAGAAGTGCTTTTTTCGGGCAGAAAACTTGAAACTGCTGTTACTTCTCTGGGGCAAACCTTCGCCAATAGATGTGTAAGTGCTATAAGTACTAAGGATAGGATTTTCTCGCCGAAATGCATGTTAAATGAATAGTTTTATGACAAGATACATACATGGGAACATGTTGAGCGTGTTACATTTTTCGCACGGATGGAATGGACCTTCATTTATTGGCGACTCTGAATGGCGAGTTGAGAAGCTCGGCAATGAGACGAAGGAAGTGACAGTAGACCAGACACACGGCGCGAAGATGGTTCCATTCAGACAGAAGAGCAGTGACCCCTAAACAAAACATCGCATAAAACAGTTGAGAAGGAATTGAGGTCACTGAAAATGAGGTGGATAAAGCTGAAACGTCTTTCAGAACTTCGCAGGCGTATTTTATTTTTTATTTTAAAGTAGCTTATGGCTGGTCTATTTAGCCTAATAGGGCTATTACCTTCCTAATGGAGGTGAGAATGTCATTAGAAGCCGAGTTTCTAAATTCTGCCAACGAACAGTATTCCCTATGAAAGATCTGTCCACGCAGCCAGCACAGTGCCGGACATTCACAGAGAACGTGCTCAGAGGTTTCCTCCTCTTCCAAACAGAACCGACACTCTGAACAAAGGTTTAGTTTGTTGAGGTGATATCTTAGGCCACAATGCCCGGTAATGGCCGGTTTCTGTCAAAGTTTAGAATTTCCTTGTAGGAAAAGGGAGTTATAAGTCTCTTGGATTACCTAAGCCCGGGGACATTTTCCCAATGGGGTAGGCGAAGTTGGTGTTCCCAGTTATTTAACAAAGCTGTGGCGGTAGGTCAATTATCGCCGCAAAAGGGTTCCGGTCCCAAGGGCGAGGAAGCCGAACCAGCAACCTAGGCAGCTCATCCGAATTTTATTGCACACAATGCCCTGGTGGTCAGGTACCCAACCAAGCTTGACCTTGTTGTATCTGGCAAGTTATTGTAGGGTATCGTAGCAGGACATAGATTCCACGAAGTGAGATGTCAATGCCCCTAATATCTTTATCGAAGTTTATCCTGGCCCAGATCTCAATAGCATGGAACACGGTGGGGCACATCCTCATTGTTACCGAGACTTTAATGTTGGTTCTAAAGACGCCAACATCTACTTCGGAAGCCATTTTTGATCCGTCAGTAACCATACCAAACATCCTGGGTCTGATACGGGTTCTCCATTAGACCAGTCGACACGGTCTAATATTTTTACCTCAAATAGCCTTCCGAAACTGTACTCCCTAACCATAACGTCGGGGATAGTGCAGAACATGTCAGTATTTCGAATTGAGTGAAATGTTTTCAGATGACCCACAAGATTACCTGATTTATACTTGTGTTCTAGCTGCAGCTTTACAGCACAACGGGCAACGGTCTTCCTAGTGAAGATATGTTGGGGTGTGAACCCGATGACAGAATCTTTGGCTGAAGTAGGGCAGGTGCGCATAGCATCAGGCGTAGTTGATGCATCATGCCCCAGGAGTCAACTCCAACTACGCCGATCCGTAGTTGGACTTCGATAGACCTTTTTTGTGTGACTCTCTGACAAGGAAACAGTAGAAGAGCAACGACACCTTGGTTGGATGCAAACGTGTGGCTTTTCTGCATGCCGTGTACGTCACAATAGACAGTTATAACTTCGAGGTAGTTAAAGACTTTGTCTACCTAGGCTCCGCTATAAATTCAGACAACGACACCAGAGCTGAGATTAAAAGAATAACTCTTGCCAATCGCTGTTTCTTTGGGCTAAGAAGGCAATTGAGTAGCAAAGCCCTCTCTCGAACAACTAAGGTGACCCTTTATAAGTCCTTAATCGTCCCAGTCCTGCTCTACGGCGCAGAGGCATGGACTTTGTCAAATGCGGATGAGGTCGCTCTTTGCTTTTTCGGGAGGAAAATTCTTCGGGTGATTTTCGGTCCCGTCTTTAGGGATTGTGAGTGGAGGAGAAGATACAATGACCAACAGTATGGGCTGCACAGCAACATCGACCTAGCCAGCAGAGTGAAGGTAGAGCCGATGGACACCAGTGCTCCGGCCCGGTAAATCTTCGAATCAGCAAACGAGGGACGGCGCAGTAGAGGAAGACCGCGACTCAGGTGACGCACGCAAATGGAAGGGGACCTCAACCAACTTGGAGTGCTAAACTGGAGGCAGCTGGCTAAAGATCGAACTGGCTGGAAAAGCCTTTGTTGTGCAGGTTGGGCGATGAGCAATGTGGCTTTCGTCCAGGTAGAACCAAGAGTGTACTGACGGTTTCTTCTGAGAGCCATTTAATTTCTATGCTCAAACTGTAAGAGCTGTGTTCAGGTGAACGACGTTAAATCGACACCTTTAACTGTGGGCGTTGGACTTCGCCGGGGGTGCTTCTTGTCACCTCTCATTTGCATTGTGTATATGGATTGGATGTTACACCACACCCGAACTTCAGCGCACACTGGATAAGTTCGTCGCCATCTGTGTTAAAGCTGGGATGAGAGTAAACATGAACAAATGGTCTTTTCCCGAACGCTTGTTCAATACACTCTGAATGTACGTGGAGTTGCATTGAAAAAGGTGTAGAAGTTAAAAGTATCTCGGAGTCCTATTCACGAGTGATGGAAGGAACAGTACTGAGTTATCAGGAGGGCCGAACTTGTCATCGGAGCTAAGACTTCGGCAATTAATTCAGTGTTTGTTCCGACCCTCACCTATGGCCATGAGAATTGAGTATTAACCGAAAGAATAAGATCGCGGATATAAGCTGCCGAAATGAGATTCCTTCGTTGTTTTGTTGGGGTGACTTGCCAAAATCGGGTTAGGAACAGCAGGATATGCGAGGCACTCAATGACGAGCACCTACTTCTTCGAACCGAAAGGTCTATTTTTCGATGGTTTGGGCAAGTTAAACGCATGCTCCCAACTCAGCTTCTTAGACGTGCCACGCAATCCGTGTCATTAGGTAGGCGTCCCCTGGGTAGGCTCAGGATGAGATGGTTGGACCAAGTCCGAAATCTCACCTCTACCGGTATGGGGATAGCCAAGAGGGCCCCAATGTATTGTTCTACCACTGATCTAAGGGTATTGAAAACAATAGAAACCATACTTAACAACGAATAAACCCAGCTACGAGCTGTAAATTAGTAAATGAGTTTACTCTACCTCAGAACCATAAAAAAAAAAATGAGGCATAAGTTATTTAAACTACCCTGTGTTATTCGTAAGTTTTGTTCATCTATGACAGGAACCTTCTTCAAGTCTTTAAGGTTATACCCAGCCTGGTGGCCATTGTGCCTATCCCTCAGATTCCTATTAAAACAGCCATCAGTATGGAAGCTCTCTTGGCTTTCTTAGTCAGTACGCTTCTTATCCTCTTTTCACCTAGTTTTGTGAAATAGTTGGAGTAAATTATTGAAGGTCTTGATTCAGAAGTTAAAAGTTCTTCTAAATCAATATTACATTTTACAAACATATGTTAAAGTCGGGAACATTTAACTACGATCGTATGTCTTGTCTGTAAGGCACCTAACATTCCACGTATACAGTCAAAACTGCGTTGTGCTTGTTTCGTTTGCATGGTTTGTCATCAGTAAATCAGTCCGACTCTGAGCTCTGTGTTTGCTCCGTAATTAGCTTGTTTTCATGGCCGGGTACTTACCCTGGTGGCACAACCCTCAGCCTGGCGGATTAGTTCCATTGTAAAAACCGCTAGGACGAGGGACAGGCTTAACCGATGTCAGTAACCTAATTAGAGGACGTGAGTGCTACCGTTGGCGCATTTAGGGTTCATTCGATACCATCACTTTTCCAAGACACCAACTCCTGAAAATTCCTACCGGCCTAAGCTTTAAATACGTCAAAGAAGCCTAGGTAAGATGTTGTATTCGCTCCGGAAATTTATGACGCCACCGTTCGTTCCATTTAGTGAATTCGTCCGTTATCGTGTTTATAGTGCTGCGTTTATTTTTCTGGTACGAACTCGTGCTAATAAGTTTAGCAAGTTCAGTCCGGGTGGACAACAACCAGTACTCAATGGCTAATATCAGCACAATTGATGTGTAGTAATAGTTACAACACGGGGCATTAACTGATTGACACTAATAAATTTGTATAAGTAAATACAATTATTTGCACACATACAATCGCTGGCTATATTATCAGATGCGCTTTGTTTTACTAGTAAGATTCAAAGACCCTTTTGTCTTTTTATGTTTAAAAACTATAATAAACACCGTTACTATGTTCATTTATTTAAATGTTGTGTATAAAAACAGTATCATTGTCAGTAGGTACTAACAGTCATAGAATTTTGAAAGATCTGATCAATTTAGCTTCTAATATTCTAGCGAAATGGACAAACAATAGGACTCAGTATTAATACAAACCCGTTAAAAAATGCTCACAAAAAGTCATAGAATTACACCTAACAGCATCAGCGCGGAGATCTGACGTAGCATCAAACGTCCCAATCGTTGTTATTACGGGCTTAAGAGATAACTATTTAGTGAGGCTCTATCGTGAAGAACAAACGAGAAGCTATAGAAGACACTCATTATCCCCGTCCTGCGACTTTGTCAATATCGGATAAAAACATACTTGACGTTTTTAACAGAAAAGTTCTACTTACTTACTTACTTAGGTGGCGCTACAGTTCGGGGTGAACCTGGGCCTCAACCAACAAGCCTCTCCAGTTAGCCCGGTCCTTAGCTAACTGCTTCCAGTTGCGCACTCCAAGTTGGTTGAGGTCCTCTTCCACTTGTGCGCGCCACCTTAGGCGAGGTCTTCCTCTACTGCGTTGACCCTCCGGGTTAGACTCGAAGACTCTGCGAGCCGGAGCATTTGTGTCCATTCGCTCTACATGCCCCAGCCATCTGAGCCGATGGATACGTATCTTCTTGACTAGGGCGATGTCTTTGTACAACTCGTAAAGTTCATCGTTGAATCTTCTCCTCCAGAACCCGTCAACGCAAACGGGACCGAATATCTTACGAAGAATCTTTCTCTCAAAGCAACCAAGGATATCTTCATCCGCTTTCGATAGAGTCCATGCCTCAGCGCCATAAAGCAGGACAGGTATGATTAAGGTCTTATAAAGAGTTTCCTTAGTTTTTCGGGATAGGGCCTTACTACTCAATTGCCTTCTTAGCCCAAAGGAACAGCGATTGGCAAGAGTTATTCTTCGCTTGATTTCTGCGCTGGTGTTGTTATCGGATGTGATAGCGGAGCCGAGGTAAACGAAGTCCCTTACTACCTCGAAGTTATAGCTGTCTACCGTGACGTTCTGTCCGAGACGTCGATGTTGGGTGTCCCTTCTTGATGACAGCATATATTTTGCTTTGCCCTCATTGACCGCTAAGCCCATTTTCGCCGCTTCCGTCTCAATACTCGCAAAGGCGCCAGTGACATCACGCTGGGTTCTTTCGATAATGTCAATATCATCGACGTATGCGAGTAATCGGGCAAACGGTGCTGAGATTCCATTCATCAGGCATACATTCGTCTGACCAAATTGTGGAAATGAGTTGGTGTATGCTCTCTACAAATTCATTTCCAGCTGCTTTAAAGAGTTCGGCCGGTAAGCCGTCAGGTCCAGCTGCCTTATTGGATTTCAGTTTGGAAACTGCTTTCCTTACTTCATTTTGGTCAGGTGGATGGAAGTTTTGGCTGTCATCGTCCAGGTTGAATGGTTCATTCTGCCTGACAGCGGGATTTGATTCGTCGTCGCCGTTAAACAGTCTGCAGAAGTAGTCCTTCCAAATTCTCAGTACCGACGGTGACTCTACTACAATATTTCCTTGTTCATCTCTACAGGTTTCAGTTCGGGCCTTGTTGCCGTGACATGTTCTTTTTACCATTTGATAAAACTTCCGAACATCATTCCTGGAGTAACACCTCTCTATGCTCTTGAACAGAAAAGTTCTGCGTTCGATTAATGGTCCCACCTGCATTGATTTTGTATGCATGGGAAAGATTTAACCACCATCCCTACGAGCTCTAACCCGAATAGGCCTGCTCTGTGTTTTTAAGAAATTGCGATTTTATTATTATTAAAAACCTACCAAATTTCATAACTAAAGTTTTGTTTATTTTGGTATTGCTTGTATTGATTATTGTTAATTGATTAAGATAAAAAGTAATATTTTCGTTTGCGATTCAATAACAATAAAATAGGAAGAAATGTTTTATATGTTTCTTATGAGTCGTCTATAACACAAACAAATAAACATAATTCGATTTATAATAATAAATATTTTTCAGTAAATCCGTTTTTTTATTTCTAGTGTTACGGACACAATGTTCGGAGTTGTTTGTTTATGTTCTTTAAATTTCTGTTGGCAAAGCTAAGCCCGAAGGGGTTATGTTTTTCACAAAAAAAAAAAGCATCTAAATTTGTTACACTGTTTTTAGAAAACCAACTGTAGGTACTACAGTTTTAATACAAAAAGGTTATACTAATGATAAAAACAATTAAAAAGAAGAAGAATTCATCATCATCATTTTCCAATGGCCCGCTTATCCACTATGATGGTCACGGGTTAAGGGAGCTTAAGTGGACTCTCCACATTTCCTGATCTTCCGCCATGGAGCCTAATGCATCAGGGGCTATCCCTATACGGGTAGAGGTTAGATTTTGGACTTGGTCCAGCCATCTCATCCTCGGCCTACCTAGGAGGCGGCTACGTAATGCCACGGATATTTTGACACGTCTAGGAAACCGAGCTTAGGACATGCGTTTAACGTGCCCAAGCCATCGAAGTATGAACCTCTTTGTACAAAGAAGTAGCTGCTCGACATTGAGTGCCTCGCGTATTCTGGTGTTCCTAACCCGATCTCGACGATTCATCCCAGCAATACAACGAAGAAATCTCATTTCAGCAGCTTGTATCCGCGATTTTATTCTTTCGGTCATTACCCAAACCTCATGACCATAGGTGAGGGTCGGAACAAACACTGAAGATCGATAACTTATCTTCGATGCCAAGTTCGGCACTCCTGATAACAGAATGACCTAGCTGTCTCAAAATTGTTCCAGCCGGAGCAATCCTACAGGATAAATCAGTATTGCTCCTACCATTACTCGTGAATAGGACCCCGAGATACTTAAACTTCTCCACCTGTTTCAAAGGGATTCCACTAACATGCAGAGTGCATTGAACAGGTGTTCTGGAAATTACCATTTTTTCACAGTAATTCTCATCCCAGTTTCAACACAGACGGTGATGAACCTATACGGACGTAAGGATCGCCAAGTCATCAGCGAAAAGCTGAAAAGCCGCTGACTTGTCCTTATTTCGAGGTCGGTCTTTGTGAAAAATAATATCGTAAAATTACTGCAAAGCGGGCCAAAGCCCATTAAAGTCCGAGCGTCGGAAGGCGACATTGTAAGTTGCTCTTAAATGCACCAAATAGATCTGAATTAAGTCCATATTTCTCTCATTAAGGGCAGGGAAACATAGGTGTTTGGAAGTTTCGATCGAAAATAAGTTTTGGTGGCCTGTAATTAATTGTCTTCATTATTGTTTTATACGAATAGCTGCACAAGCCGTTATCTCCTTGCCCCAACTAGTGAGAGACATTAGGTGAAACGTGATATCTTATGCTGTGAATGAAGTTGTTTTTCCATTGCTTATGCGCATGCATGCAGATCATCGCAATTTCCTTAAAAGATTTAGGTGTAGGCCTTTTTCTTATCAATAGAATATCAATAGCCAGCTTTTCAGTTTAGTTTCCTATCTAAGATAAGACTCTATAGTTTGCATTGCGAGCTTGTCTCAGCTCTTGCAATGCGGTTATTTCAGAATACCATCCCTTGATTAATCGCAAGCATTTTATTCCCTCCAGAGTTTTTCAGGGAGTTGATTATCTTCCTTCCTCCTAAGCACAACTTCGTTACTTAAAATTTGCTTTACTAGGAGAAAGAAAGTTGGGCAATTCATTAGAGGTTGAAGTCATGCGTAATCTACAGAGTGAATCTAGTGGCAGATTCATGTGGTGTAGGTGTTTTTTTTAGACAGCGGTGATCGCTTATTGTCCGATACTATAGTAAAGTTAGACTTTTTAAGTGATGGCGTAGAAAAAAGAAGCTTAAAGCAGATTTGTCCTGGAGTGTTCTGTCAAGCTTATCTGAATGTTTTTGTTTTTTTAAACATATTCAGACAGAAGTGCAATACTCGGGAAACATCCCCTAACCGGGCCCATTAGATTTTCTGAAAATTTGTTCTTGCCCTTTAAAATGAGTTTTGCTTGTTTATGGGAAGGGAGGCATGGGAAGTGTACTACAGGTATCTGTATCCCTATAATGCAAGTTTCAGCCTCAAGAAAAATAAAGTCAGTTGCCGACTATTGTTCCTGCTATAGCGAAGAAGAGATGTATACTGAAGCGATTCTTTCAAGCATCTGTCAATCGATTAGAATGCCATCTGACTTCAGTCTTTTACTTGTAAATTTAAAAGCTTAATAAATTGTTGGCATTAAAGAAAAAATTAAAAATAGTTGGCACGACAGCCCGAGAAGGCTTTTCTCGTTTAATATCATTAAAGGGGTAAAAACCAAAGATGGTGTATTTCTTTCCGATGAGAAGGACATTTTGTGCACATGGATCAAACACTTTCCGTACCGCTTAACCCCGAACAGAGCACTGAAGATGGTAGACCCATGGTTTTGAGTAAGGCGGAGAATAGTCCCATGGAGTAGAGGGGGAGGGGGGTCATTAAAGTGGTCTGGGAATGCGGCAAAACACCTAGCGACTGGCAAACTTGTTCTTCTTTTTAAAAAAAGAAGATAAAAGGGATTGCTTTAATTATAGGGATATATGTATGTGCATATGTATGTTTTCGGAGTCCCTCCGGAAAAGCCTTTGTTAAGGTGTTGAAAATACGTTCCAGGCCTGTGATCGAATCCAGGTTGGGCGATGAGTAGTCTGGTTTTCGTTCAGATAGACCAGCTATTCACTCTCACTTGAAAAAGCCTTGGAGTACGCCATAGCTATCTACAGTTGTTTTGTGGATTTATTGAAAGCATATGACCAGGGAGTCCCTCAAGGTAAACTCTGGAGTGTACTGCAGGAATATGGGATTGACTGTTATCTTCTTAGGGCCATTTAATCTCACTTTGGTTATAACTATAAGAGCTGTGTTCGGGTGAACGGCGTTAAATATGCCAGGGGCATATTTGGATATTGGATCTTACGGCGCAAACCGTGGCGAGGAATGGTTCGAATTGGAAACTTAAGCCATCTTCTTTTCGCTGATGCGTTGGTCATTCTTGGATCCATCCAGACCAAATTTGAGCGGGTACTGGATAGGTTCGTAGCCGTCTACGTTGAAGCTGGGACGAAGGTATACGTGAACAAATCAGAAGTAGTGGTTATTTCCCAAACGGCTGTTCAATCTCCCCTCTTCATCTGCCGTTCTCCGATTTTGAGAAAGCAGTGTCAACAGAGAATTTTTTTGGGTTGCGTTAGTAGCTATTATCAAGACGCTTGTAATACGTTAAGTTTTCATGTTCTGCACAGAAGCAGTCAGAAAAAGTCTAGGTCAAAAGTGGGGCTGTATTCTTTCACCAATACTGGCGGGATTTGGAGGAATTCGATGGACTCTGACATCTCGACTCAAATATCTTGACTCCCACCAATTGACAGCGGGTGTTAAGAGAGAGGTAAACATCTTGGGGTTGAAGATTCACGCTGCCAAATTCGAAATCACTGACTTCGGAACGAACGAAATAAGTATCGCTGGGCAAACGGTAGAGAAAATGAAAAGCCTCCTATAAGTTTAAGGTATTACCTCGAACAAACAAGATATTACTAGCCGAATCGCCAAACAGAAGTCTGGGTTCGGGATGTTATCTGAAATATGAAAAAGCAACGCAATTCGCTTAAACACCAAACTATGACTGTTCCCTTCAAATGTTGAATCCGTGCTGTTGTATAGACGCAGCATTAAGAAATTGAACTTCCCTATCACGATAAGCTGCACAAGTTCGTCAATAGGTGTTTACGAAACCACTTAAGGATCTTCGTTTACTCAAGGTGGCAAAAGAATTAGTCGACCGAGAAATTCATTGCATAGAACAGTTGAGGAGCAGTTTCGGCAATTGGGAGGGAGTTGATAAATTGCCAGAAACCGGACACTGGCGCGTAGGTGTCGTAGGAGCCCTAGGACAAGGAATGAAGAGTCGCCAATTAATTTTAAAAGCTATTAAGACACCTTGTTTTTTTGAGTGAGGTCGAAATTTAACCGCTCTTTTTGGAACAAATTATTGCAGAGCCTATTACTTTCATGTATGGTAACTTTTTGTGATGTTTCATTAAATAAATTATAAACCCGTACACACCGTTGTATGCATGTATGTTTATCCATATCCATACTTCCATACTTATACATATTATAAATGCGAAAGTGTCTCTGTCTGCTACGTTTTCACGGCTAAACCACTGAACCGATTTCAATTAAATTTAGTACGGAGATAACTGAAGCCTAGGGAATGAACATAGGCTAAACATTTTCAAAATCCTCCCACTGCCACGCCCGTTTTTCGAAAAACGCATTTTTTTGAGTAATTTTACAAGGAATTTGAAAAAACTTACTTAAGCAAACGTGTAGTATTAATTTGCTATATAAATAATCCTGATATTATGTATAGCCATGCTTACTTTCTAGGGGCACTTTCCTTAAAATAACTTTTTTTTGTCGATTTCCTTAGAACATCTGGCAAACAGTAATTGTTGAAACTCGGAAGTTAAACTCGAGGATGCTGTGGAGTTACTGTACACTTTCCACCCACCAGGAAACCCACCTCAAATCCCCTACCTTAAAGTTGTTGCCCAATCCAGACCCTCTGAAACCGTGCAGGTGAAGACTTTGTACCAGCACGCAATCGAAGCCAGAATTTTCACAAAGGTCAATCAGGAAAAAACTATCTCATCCCCCGCATTCCTCTAAGTCTAAACCCTTCAGACTACCACTTTGAGTCTGCAATTTTCCGTTGAGTTTTGATACGGCCTGAACTTCAACAAGCTATAGGGAAAGTGCTTGAACGCGGACAATGTGGATCTGAAGAGTGTCTGTTTCTCCCATAGCGCGCTCAAAAAAATACAGATCTTAGAAAAATAAGCGCAACTGTACTCGATTTTCTTTTTAAATTTTTGATTGTTAACAAAAAAGAAATGTTGTAGGCGGTAGCCCTAAGCCATAGCAGCTAGTGCTATATCTTTGGGGTAATATTGTGATTAATTACAAATTAATAAATTGTAAAATGATAATAATAATGTTGTAGGCGGACTTTCATGTTAAGAAATACATACATATGTACATACATATGTACATACTTGAATAAAAGTGCACTTTATTCATACAATTTTTTTTAGACTCTCATGAAATATATTGAGCATGCAGAGAGGCAATATGCATATTTATACGTGTTAAGTCAACCAATCCCGTCCGATTATGTCTTTAATAAATCAACTATTTGTTAAGGCACTACTATAATGTAAATTATTTCTGTAATGTAGGTATAATCATGAATTGTAAAAGTTCACTTTTATCGAAATAGTCTGCAGTTGAAGTAAAAACCTGTGCATGTATAATCACACGGTGTTAGTGGCAAATGATCCAAATTGTTGCTCTCCACTTTTAAAGGGAAGAAAGTACCCACACACACCAAAACATATGCATGCACACATGTGCACTCATATACGTACAGTTAGTAATTTTTGGCGGATGCAATTTTAAAATATGTAAACTAAAATACAAAGCGTCTAAATAATAAAATAAAAAAAAAAAATTTGAATTTTTTCCCTACCATAGGAGGGAAAAATTGCAAACTCAATGCAAAAAAAAATGTATCTTTGAAGTTACTATACAAAGCTGTGTAACAAGTTACACAAACACCACAAATTTCCAGCTGTAAGTACAATATAATTTACAAACTATAAATGAGGCAACTTTTCGATCTGTATGTCTGTTTATTAAAGAAAAAAAAAAAATATTGTAGATAAATTTATTAACCTGTCTCATTCAGCTATGTGAATGTATAATTTTTATCCGTAAGAATACTACACCATAATTCATGCTCCAAAGTATTCTAATGCGTATTTTGCGAGATGGTTTATTTTCTTTGTTGATCAACGTAAGCACTATTTTCACGTTTAATAATGAGTATGAAAAGGCACTTTTGTGAAAGTTGAACTGGTTAGTCAATATTGTTTTCTGTTTCTTTTTTTTTCCCCTTTTGTAACTACAATAAAGTATTAATCGCACGAACAGTTTTGAGGAAAGTTCTCATCTTTCTCATTGAAAAAGGAAAAAACAAGGTATTAAAATAAAGTCCGTACACAGTAAATATTAAATTAATGTTTTAAAAGACACCACCAATGATCACACACAACACAATCAAATCCAGCACGAATTGAACAAGCAGACTGCGCATGCATCCATTAGATATTTAACACCAACCAACTGGTTTGGCTGTTGTGTACACACTTTTGAGATTAAGCGCACATGGAAAAGTCGCGACTTACACTGAACCTGCATCGAGCTAAGATACAAATGAAGCTTAAAGCACTTGGGTTTGTGGACATGTAGATTTGTAGCTTCTCAAGTGTCTGTTATTTATTTATTTATTTCGATTGTAAGTAGAAAGAAAGTGTAATAAAAAATATATTTTTCTAGAATAAAGGGGTTTACATTTTTTTTTTTAATGCGAGTCGTACGTATGTTGTATAATAGTAAAGACCATGAATCAAATAAAACAGATTACGCATTGCGCATTTCCGCCATTTTGTACGACGTCAAGTGACGTCACATCCGCGGAAAACTAAATTATAATGCATAGTTGTGAAAACAAAAAGTGAAGTGAAAAAAAGTACGGTATTTTAGCACAATTGTGATATGGAAAAGAGAATTTCATCGAATACAAGTGATGAGGGTTTTAGAGAGGAATGAGCGAGTGAATGGTTTGATGAGAAGGGGCGTCAGTCGCCTGTTAAACAGCCCTAACGAACCAAGTAATGGAAAAGGCTAAACTTTTTCGAGTACTGCGACAAGTCTAAGGGCCTAAAACAGGCGAAAATGTTCATCTTTCCCAATCATAATAGGTCGAGAAACCTACATATTAGAGCCTATCACAAAGAATAGCTTATATTCCGTTCACTTACACTGTCGTCCATAAGGACATAAGAACATAGAAGGGAACGGAAAGGCCGATGAGTTGGCAAGATTGAGAGAAAGAACCTAACTTCTTCTGGTTAGCCAGAGAGGATTGCGCCACCTCTCGGACGGTATGGCCGAAATTAAATAAAACTAGAGGTAGGTAGGTGGCGTTTCAACTGAACCCAATTAGCACTAGAATGTGCCTTTTTGTTACGACGACTCGTGACCTGGTTGATGATGTGTGTTGTTGAAAATGTGTGAGACAGCCGGGGGTGCCTAGATCCAACCTGTGGAATTTAAAAATCGAATTAGGTCTTGTATCCTTTTGCCCAAGATATTGCTGAGGTCGTCGAAGAATGGTTGGTTCAGTGCACGCAGCCTGGCTTTTGCAAGTGCCGGACACTTGCAGAGGAAGTAGACCAGAGTTTCCCTCTCATTTTCATTTCTGCAACTGCGGCAGTAGGAATACTTAGTTTGGCCGCATGGTCTTGTTACCTGTTATGTCGCTGTGCCCTGGAACCCAGAGCAGTGTGATCCTGAACCGTTCACCTAAGCAGACCAGCTCGTTCCGGCACTCTAGCACCAGTTTAGAGGATATGGTAACCGAGTCAATGGCCTTGACAGCGGCCAGGCTATCTATGAGGATAGCAATGTTTTGTTTGTGTGATCTGTCACGCCCGAGTTGTGTGCAATCTCCCGGATTGCCAGTAGTTCCGGCTGGAAAACGCTGGCGAAATCCGGCAGGGGATATGATCTTGCTATTTTCAGTGATTCCGATGACCGTGTCGAAGTTCTTTACCACTTCGTTTTTCTTCCACTGTGCTCTGGTGGGGAATCCCACGTGGAAGTTTTTCCTAAAGTTAAGTTTGGGTGTGATGTAGTCGGTTGGAAACGTGACCATGCCGTTTGGTAGCCAGTCCAGGATATGTCTGTGGCCGTAGGGCCGTGCGGTCCAGCACCCAGATTCTTTCAGTCTGACAGCGCTGTACAGCGAGGGCATCCGTTGGGGCCGACCTCAATGCTCCCGTGGTACCTATACTCGCTGTTCTTTGGAGCCTTTTAAGTTTTGTAAGGTTGTAACTTTTGCTCAGCGCAGGCCACCATACACATGCCTTCTTTATGTTTTGCTTCCAGTTAAGCTTTGGGTCATGCATGATACCCAGATACCTAGCGCTGGAGGATAGTGTGAGCGGTGGACCATTAAGACGGGGAAGGGTGAAGTCAGGTATTTTGGCCCCACACACTGTGGCCCAGGTGTTTACCTTGTCTAGAGCTGAGGAGAAATTACGATAAAACTAGAACATGGTGCCTTATGGCACTAGACAGATTCTCTAGGACACTGCGCCATCGGAGTCATGCTCCGCGAGTGGAGAATCGAGTTCAACGATTTATGAAGAAACTGCGGAGATGAAGAGGAGGTAGAATCAATCCAACATCTGTTGTGCCTCTGCCCAGCCCTGCAAGAACGACGTCTACGCGCATTAGGATCAAGGTTCTTTGCAAGCCCAGCGGAGGTAACAGACTTATAGTTAACGGACCTACTCACATTCTTAAAGATTACTAGCTGATTCACAAAACCGCCAACAATAGGATAGATCCTTAGGTTGTCCCGAGAACTATACTGCTATTCTCACAACATTAAAAGGGTACTCACAATGGACCTTCAGATCTCCGAGTGAAAGTGATGAGGCCTATCCATCACACACCCTTCTTACCTAACCTAAATTAACCTACACTGTGGCCCATAAGCTTCCGGGCAAACCATTTCTGCAATTATGCGGTTCTCTATCTATGCAGGACTCAAATGAACGAATTTTTTCAAACCCTGTTAGGGGCAATTACATCTCAAAAGGGTTTTATAAAAAAAAGGTGCGGAACTAAAGCATATACCGATGTAGAGAGTAAAAAAACAAAACTACAAACGTCTTTATTTGTGTACAAATTGTTTCCAAAAAACTGGAATTCATGTATGTTTTGGAAACACCAGGTTTGTTTTCTAACTACAAAAGCAGGTTGCGTATTCTTCTTATAAAAGAAAACCTAGATATCCTTAATATGGGGAGTACACCCACTTCTGTAACTAGGGTTAGAGAAGAGGTTCTTGACATAGCTCTCAATAGAAGTAGCGTTAGGGACTGGATAGGAGCCTGGAGAGTCTTAGATGAACCGTGAATGTTGGACTATAGAATAATAAGATTCGACATAGTAGGCAACATTGGAGAAGTTCTAGAAGAAAGCGGAGCAATACCAACTGGGAGTTATACAAAAGCACGCTGGAGTGGAATTTAAGTAACGCAAACGGAGACGACGGGACACCCCCTTGATCTAGAACACAATTTAGAGAAACTCAAGAGGGAAATGGTACAGGCATATGAAATCAGCTGCCCTCTATCTAACCCCAAAGCACTAAAGGATGCGCTAGGTAGAATAAGACATTAGGCGCCCTGAGATCTAAAGCACTCAAGCTCTTTAATGGGGCCAGAAGTAATTAGGATTGGCAAAGTTACGCTAACCAAGCACAATAACGAGATACGGCAAGCAAAAAGAACCAATTTCAGAGCATTCTGCGAGACCATAGCATCTACACCTGCAGCGGCCAGGCTACACTCTATCCAGGAACAAATCGGATGCGACATGGTCACTGAAAAGGCAGGATGAAAGCCACACCGCGGATGACAAGCAAAGTGCACTGCTCTTACTCGAAACTCACTTTCCGGTTGGCTCAACACTGAACCGCACAGGCGCAATAGAAACCACCCAAAGACCTAACAGGAGAGACTAGGAGGTAGCAGCAGATGTTTGCACAGAGCAGCGACTTAATTGGGCATTAAACACCTATCAGGCTTTCAACGCACCAGCAGTAGATGATAATGCAGAATTATGTCATAACTCTTCGGAACAATAAGGAGCAGTCAAGCACAGACTGAGAGAAGAGCTAAAGTCATTTTCATGATGGGAAAGAAAGACACCACCTTACCGAAATCCTTTAGAGTTTAGACCAATACGCCTGACTTCATTCACACTGAAAACAATGGAAAAGGTCATAGACAACAGCTTGAGGACAACTGTGCTGGAGGATAAACTTCTATGAAAGTTCCACATGGAGTCAGTAGTGAGCAAAGCCATCCGTTGGAACCAAGCCATTCTGTGGGCTGGGACCGCGTCGAATCAAGAGGAATTGCAAAGAAAGAAAGAATGCAGAAGAAGAAGGCTGTGGAAAGCACTCACAGAACTAAGGCAAGTAAAGGAACTTCTCGGAAACTACGCGCTTGAAGGAAGAGCAAGGCCTGCTTAGGCACCAATAAAAAGCTGCTTCGCATTCTAACGGGTCATTCCAGACTCAGAAAGCATCTTTGAAAAATGGGAATAAAAGCAAATGGAAACTGCAGATTCTGCAGTATTGCCGAGGGTGTCCCTCATACCTCCTTATGGACTGTGGTGCACGGATCCATAACAAAAGAGCAAACCTGGGGCGTACACTTTCTCTGAAACGGATCTCCTATCGTTGGACCCAATCCAAATACTCCGATTGCTCAAAGCAATTGGATTGGAGGAGGTGCTATAGGTCGAGACTCATGGACCAACATGAATTCGGGGGAGAACAACAGGTCGCAATACATGCACACCCCAAATTCTTTACGTCTAACATCTAGTCTTGAAACTTCAATATTTAAATTGAACCGATAAAGAGTTTTGGCCTAATTACCTTGCATAAACCCTTTTGTTAGTCAGAGCGTGGTATTGATCGAAGTCGACAGTGCACGGTACCATACGCCACGCAGCTTTAAAAAGTAATTGACTATCAAGACCCAGAAACTGAGGGAAAGGGCCAAATTGATATCAACACCAGGACCAGACTTTAGTTAAAGTTAATGAGTAAGAGAGATCGGCGGCTTACAGAAATCTGTCTAGAGTACAACTAGATTTGGGGAAGGCAGCACCAGGATTGGCTTTGAGTGCCAACTTTTTTATAAAAATGTGGAGGGGCGTTTATCCAATAAATGCTTCTAAAACATACAAATGCAAAAATGAATTTCTTCAGTAAATAAACAATGTTATGATAACATTTTGTAAGTTAATCGTTCTGTACTGTTTGTGATTGCCGTGGCTCAGTGGATAGTGCGTTGGACTGCTGACCGAACGGAGTGGGTTCAAGCTCCAGCCATACTTTTACTTACTTAAGGTGGCGCTACAGACCAGGGTGGTCCTGGGCCTCAACCAACAAGTCTCTCCAGCCAGCTCGATCTTTAGCCAGCTGTCTCCAATTTCGCACGCCAAGTTGGTTGAGCTTCCTTTCCACTTGCGTGCGCCACCTGAGTCTCGGTTTTCCTCTACTGCGCCGTCTCTCGGGAGTGGATTCGAAGATTTTCCGGGCCGGAGCATTAGTGTCCATCCGCTCTACATGACCCAGCCACCTCAGTCGTTGGAGCTTTACTCTTCTGGCTAGGTCGATGCCGCCGTACAGCCCATACAGTTCGACGTTGTATCTCCTCCTTCATTCACCGTCTATGCGGACGGGACCGAAAATCACCCGAAGAGGGCTTTGCTACTCAATTGCCTTCTTAGCCCAAGGAAACAGCGATTGGCAAGAGTTATTCTTCGTTTAATCTCAGCGCCGGTGGCATTGTCTGAATTTATAGCGGAGCCTAGGTAGACAAAGTCCTTACCTTACCTCAAAGTTATAGCTGTCTATAGTGACGTTCTGTCCGAGACGTCGGTATTGGGAGTCCTTTCTTGTTGACAGCATATGCTTCGTCTTGCCCTCATTGACCGCTAAACCCATCTACACCGCCTTCGTCTCAATACTCACGAACCAGTGAACGCATGCTGCGTTCTTCCGATTATGTCAATATCGTCGGCGTATGCGAGTAATTGGACGGACTTTTGAAAGATTGTGCCTCTGGTGTTGGCGCGTGAGTTTTGCACAACTCTTTCAAGAACAATGTTGAAGAAGTCGCATGACAGCGCGTCGCCTTGCCTAAATCCTTTCTTGACATCAAAGGTCTCGGTGAGGTCTTTACCGACCTTGATGGAGCAGCGTGCATTCTCCATAGTCATTCTGCACAGACGGACGAGTTTGGCAGGGATGCCAAAGCTAGACCTGGCTCTGTATAGCTGTATAGCTGTCATATGCGGCCTTAAAATCGATGGTGGGTATCGATTTGAAGTTCCTGGGTTTTTTCCAAGATCTGCCGCATTGTGAATATTTGGTCGATGGTGGACTTTCGTGGCTTGAAACCACACTTATATGAACCGATGTGAACGTTACAACTATTCCATTCCAAAAAATTTTCATTAAGTATAAAAAACTTATAGCTATTTTATTTCGTTTTTTTATGGTTTCGAAACTAGATTCTTCATTATCCTCTTTATCTGCGAAAAGGTTAAATCGATTCTCGAGCTTTGAATTAACAGTGTTGACTTTGAGCTGTTTAGCTCTGGAAACTCTTTTTGAAGATTTCGGGCTGAGTTTGCGCTTAATTAGCACACCTGTCGATTTTAGTTTGTACACATGCTTTCTAAGTAGTCGACCCAGATGGTGCACTAGTTGATGTGCCGGTTTGCTAAAAGATTTTTCCAAGGGGAATTCCTGTAAAGGGCAAATAATAATACGTACGGAGCAATTATTTAAAAAATATGATTGATTTGGCAGTTTCCTATCTGTAGTTATCAATTATGTATTATAAATTGTGACATAAAAATAAAAATATAATTGTATTACTCAATGGTATATATGTAAGTTGATATGTACATAGGTGGGCATTTTTGGATACGGAAATATAACTGGGATGTATGCGAGCCAGGTCAAAATGTGCAAAATATTGTTAAAAAATAGATTTGATTTTTCTAAACGCGTATTAAAACATGTTTCCAACTAGTCTAGCATTCTCAAAATAAAATACACCACAGACTATGTCCTGTTTCTTACTCGTTACGCTCCTGTGAGGTCATGCGCAGAAGAGGGTAACAAAGGATATTATATTCTGTTCTTGTTTATTGACACACAAGATTTGTTTTAGTTGGTAATATCCTTTCGGCATTCTGATTGAGTTTTCTACCGGTTGCGTTTTAAACATAATCTGCTTTTAAACAACATCTGCTTCAGAGTGAAATATCTATTCATCTGATTGAATTGACTGAATTGAGTTTAATTTAGAGTACCTAGTAATTTGATTTGCCTGTGTCACATCCGGAATAGGAATCTATGTTGACTTTTGAGTTTCAATTATCAACAAATATAAATTGACTACCTAAACAACATACTAATATAAATATTTTTTTTAAAATTCAACCTGATGCAAATATAATATTAAAAAATCGCTGTAATAAAAAAAAACAATGTTGTGAAAGAATAAAATTCCTGGCGAAAATTCTACACATGCGTTCAAACAACCATCAGTCACTTCGTTATTGCCTTGCCAGGACACTCCAATGTTTCCCTATCCATAAAAATGTATTGCATCCCTTCTATGTACATTCTCCTAATCACTTAAAATAAAAATCTAAAGTATTGGATGGAGGGAATATGGTAAGTTTTAAATAAAGTAAACAAAATAGTATTTATCAATTTTTATTATTTTATTTCAGTTTAAATCGACATTCTTTGGAATAGTTTCGGTGTTTGTGCTTTGCAATTTTTTGTGGACACTACATTTCCTCAATAGTAAAAACCAATTTCACAACAAAGTATACAATGCATCCTTCGTATCGAAGGACTTGGATGCAATAACGAATGAACTAACTCCACCGAAGAAAACTAAACTATCAGTATTTTATCCGTACAATTTGGCATTCGCGGGAATCAACCCAGAAATTGGAAGATGGGACAATCAGAGGTTGTATAAAATATTCGATTTTGCTTTGATAGGAGGAAAATTTGGGCAAATTTCCGCGAGCAGCAACGTTTGTTTAGCTACCCAAAGCTCTATAGAAAGACTATATTCGATTGTCCAAGTCAGTAAACATTGGTTGGGTCCAATTTCCCTCGCAGTTTTTGTTGCTGACAGTGAAGAGTTTTATATTTTGCAAAATTATGTGACCTATTTAAGATTGTGCTTTAGTTTCATCAATGAAAACATAAGTTTTCACCTACTTGTTCCGAGATCAACAAGCCCCTTCAACATTACCCAAAAACACTCAACGTATACAGCGAGTTTTGACTGTCACTCCCCGAAGGTTACGTTAAGCAAGATGCTAAAATCGAGGAGCGTTGATAGCTTGAAGTGGCGACTCAGAAATGTGTATCCGCAAAATCATTTAAGAAACTTAGCCAGAAAAGGCTGTCAAACGAAATATGTCTTTCTTACCGATGTGGACATCATACCTAGTGAAAATATTGTTTCAGAGTTAAATTCTTTCTTAAAACGGACAGATTGTAAGAAAATGTGTGCATTTGTGATTCCAACTTACGAAATCGATAATAGAGCCAAATTTCCTGAAAGCAAAATGGAGCTGCTTCGACTTATTAAGAAAAACTTAGCAAGGCCTTTCCACGAAAACGTCTTTATTTACAATCAATTCGCAACCAATTTTTCAAGGTGCATATATACCATATTTACTTGCAGTATTTCAATCTATTTATATTATATGGTTTTTTAAATTTTATAGATGGCAGATGGACTCAAGATCAGACATTGATACGTTTATCAGTCATAACGTGACTAATTTTGAATTTTTGTATGAACCGTTCTATGTTGCTTCAGATGATTCTCCAGCTCATGATGAACGGTTTTTGGGCTATGGATTTACACGAAACTCGCAGGTAATGAATATTTCTGTATTTGAACTTATTTTTAGGGACCTAAGTGTCGTTTGATAGTTCGTTTGAAAAGTTTTGAACCTAAAAGATTTTATTTAAGTCGACGCACTTCTTTCCGCGGTGTACTTTCTTCCTTAACGCGTCCAAATAGTAGATCACGTCTTGTTTTGCACAGAGATTTGCTTATATTACGATTAGATTAACTAATCTCTGGTTCTGCACCACAGATGCTTACAGATGCGATGAGTTCTTCATTCTCTTTGTCTTTCGAAAGAGTGCCTACAGTTCGAACACCAATTTGCGAGTTTTACCCATTGTGACTGCGAAGTGTGAGACTATTTAGAACAACACTCTCATCTTCTGTTCCTTCCACCTCATCTACTACCTTCTACCTCAGCCACTGTTTAAAAAGTCCATGCCTCATGCCACTCTAGCTGCTTTGCTTCTCAATTACCTTCTTCATTTTATTTATTACTAGCTGATACCCGCGACTACGTTCGCGTGGAAAGACGTCACATTATATCCTATGTCCTTATCCGGGTTTGAAGATATTGATGAGTAATTATAGCCTTTCAATTCCTCACATTAACTTTGCGAGACTTCCCTGTAAGCAACATTCCTGGTTTTTCTCTCTAACTCGAGGATGGCCAGGCTGTCAGGTCGATTAACTCTGAGCCCGCTTAGGGACAAAAAGTCATTCCGCAGATCCACACCATCCTTTTTCTTCAGCAGAAAATTATTGGTGCTGTTGGCTGAGTCGTCTATTTGAGTGAAAATAGCTCTTTCCCTCATCCATGAAACGCAATCCCCTCCAGCACGATGAACAATTAGGTATATTACATATTTTCTATCAGAAAAACCAATAAAATCCTCCATGACATCGCATGGGTTACTCGTTACATTTCTTCTTTCCTCCTCTTTCCATCACCAATATCAAGAAATACTTCCATCAAGTCACGGCGAAGATGTTACCTTTCAAGGAGAGGACTTCGACATTAGGCTATCAGATTGATGACTTGAGACAGGCCTTCACTTCATTTGCTGTGCTTCCGTGGCACAACAGGCTTGGTCTGTCTGAAGCCACCACCCAAAAGCACTGTCGGAGCATCCTATTTCGATACTCAATACCTTTCTATGAGCCATGGTACATTCATCCCACACACTCGAAGCACCTGAGCCAAGTCACTCTCCTTAGAGATGTTACAAAGTGTAGACTCAGAATGACTTAGGTTGAGATGCTTTGAGAAGGTAGAGTGACCCGTCATGTCTTCTTTAACCAAGGTAGCTGCAGTACCTGAGGAAGCAATGGCTTCCTTCAATGACTGACACTGAGGTTATATTTCGGATGTTCCCAAATATGCGCACGGTGTTTCCACTGAATATGTCTAAGCGAAGGCGCCCGAACGCGACGCTGTGAATTGGCTTTTAGGCTCAAACTTTGAAGTACAAAAAAAAAAAATCAAATATGTTATAGCAACGCTAAAAGAAATTTTGTTAAATTTAGCAGCAAAATGCTTGTTTCTCTGTTAGGTTTAAAACTCTTCAAATAATTTTATTTAAAATAAACAAATAAAAAATATAAAATTTGTATAAAATCAATTAAGAATAATTTATTATTCATAATTTTCTTTTTTTAAGGTATACGAAATGTTTATTGCGGGGTACACATTCCACGTTTTATCTCCAGTTTTCACATGCCATTGGGGGCTACAAATGAAGAAAATGAAACCTGCATGGAGAGAAAAGCAAAATAATGTAAATCGTAAAAGGTTTGAGCAATTTAAGAAAGAAATCTTGGCTCGTTATGGAAGAGACAGTGGATCTCCTCTTATTCCAAAGTCTATCAAATCAAGAAGTTGTACAAGAAAATAAAAAAAAAAACAGGGTAATCTATCCTTACCTTTTAGTTTTGTGTATCGCTATAAGAATACGCACTAACAGAACTAAAAGTAAAAATACGATACCTACGAACTTTTATCGGAATGTGTAGCTTATGTTTGTAGCTTGTGTCGTTGTCAAACGCCGACACACGGCTAGTAGCCGCTTTATACACAATGAACTCACTTGTAAAATTTGTATCTCGGGAGTTTTTGGGTTTTTTACTTGTGTTATGTGTTATTTTTAAGTGATTTAAGATAATTTTTGATAAATGGAGGAACAAGAAGACATTGAATTTATAATAGATGCTTTCTTCAGTTGGTGAAAAACAAATTAAATTAAACTACATACTTAAAAGTTACAAACATCAAACGTGTAGCTGTAGCTTTTAATTAATATCATCAGCTAAACATTCGGTTTGCACTTACGGCTTGCCATAAATTTAACGTTTTGTCAGTTTGCGACACAGATACAGTTACAGCTAAAAATACACATTCTGGTCAGGCCGGACATCTATTTTTTTGTACCAGGATATAAGTAAATACTTATACCTTATCTGTTCGAGAAAAATTATGAATTTAGCTGACAAAAATGTCTTTATTGAATTATAGTTATAAAAAAGAAATTAAGTCTGTTGTACTTAATCATAGATAAGTATACATATGTATGTATAGATGAATCAATTAAAAGAAAGCTAAAATGGGAGCATAGTTTAATTAA
The DNA here is from genome assembly GCA_917880715.2 of Matsumyia berberina. Lineage (NCBI taxonomy): Eukaryota > Metazoa > Arthropoda > Insecta > Diptera > Syrphidae > Matsumyia > Matsumyia berberina. Next base: position 98,007,210 of record OU862870.1, read on the forward strand.
AAGTTGTAGGCTAACTGTAATAAGACAAGGAAATATTTCTTGGTAATAAGCCTGTTTTTAGAACTAAGTTTCCAGCTTTGTTAAAGATTGTAAAGCTAACGGCGTGTGGTTATTGGAATGACTTTAAGCACTAAAGTGAAAAATTGACCATTCATCCTATAGCTAAATTTGGCTAATAAGACCTAGTAAAAAAGACATAAAAAATTGGCACAAGGAAACTTTTCTCGTCTTCTTATTTAGAGCAACAAGACCAAAATCCAACCGCAGAATAAATGTTAAAAAAAATATGAGTTTATTATAATAGCGCCTGGTTCACGCATAGCAGGCGCTGGTTTATTTCCATAGTCTGTCAACGAAATTTCTAAGGCTCCACAATACCATAATAAAATCCAAGGTACGCCCCGCGTACCAACAATAACCTTCCATAGAAAATAAAACCAATCCACAGATAAAGTAAAGAATGGGTGTAATACCGTTATATAAAAACAATAAAGAGCTAATACATAGATAGGAAGAGCTCCAGCCAACTTTAACTGAAGCCCCGGTTCCCTGCTTATTTCAGATGACAACCAACTCAAGTATAAAAGGATTAAGGTGCGCGACATAACTATTGCTGAATACGTACTGCATTAATCACTTACGATAGAACCAATACAAAAAACTAAAACACAGCAAGACGTTGGGACTTGATGACATACTCTCAGAACTTCTTGGAGCAGTGTCTAAATAAGAAGAGGAATTGGGAATTCGAGAGTTTTTTTATGTGAGGTAAAAGAGGGAATGATAGTTAAGTTCATTAAAAAGGGATTAGTGAGTTGATCCTCTCAGCCAGCTTACTCAGGCTCGGATCTCAGCTAAATAAACTAAAAATTCTCTGCAAGCAATGACAAATCTTCCACTCATGCAAATATTTTCTACGACTTAATGCTTAATTGTTTCAAATCATTTTACCAACTACCTTTTTGGGAGTTAGTGGGTTGCCGACTTCTCTCCTTAGAACTTCCCTCGGAGTCGTCAATAAATTATAGGTCCCTTCCATTCGTGCGAAAAATGTAACACATACATACAGCATGAATGGTTGCGAGAAGCTAGACCTTGGCTTATCCCGAGCTGTCGCGCCAGTTATTTATTTTTATTTTTTAAAAAAACAATTCCAATACCTCATTTAAACACTACGCATTATTGCAGCTGATAACACCATCAAAATTTCGCACAAGAAATCACCGAAAAATAAGGTAAGATAGCTATGTCGGCAGGGTCTTGCAAGAGTCATCTAAGAAAAGGCATTTCCTTCTGGAATGAAGGTCAATTAGATAATGTCCAATGAGAACACCGATAATGGTACTGATGAGCAACCTTTAAAGCAAGATCATATTTATAGATCGTGTGAGGTGTGTATGTTCTAGTACACACAGCACATCTTCCTGCACTAAAAGAGAAGAAGAACTGCGTATATGTTGTAACTGCGTATATGTTGTAACTGCGGCAAGATGCTAATATGATAATAGCAAAATAACTACAAAAAAATAGAAACAGCAGTAGCCAAACAAATTAAAAAATCCTGATCCCATTACTATTGCCCAACAACTTATGTCCCTAAGAAAGACACATTGAATATTGGAAGGCAGTTGCCAGTCCCTCAACATTCATAAGCGGAGACAACTAAAATAATCCTCAAAGAAACAAAGGAAAATCCACCTGAAAACAATACTTTACTTATTCAAATGTTGAAGTCAATATTGAATTTGTACGCATTGAAGATGGATTTGAGTTGAACTCTGATATCATTATCCTAAAGGACTAACTGTTTATCCTGACTAACAAACTTACGGACTGGGAATACTATAAAATATTGATAGAAGAAGGTATGGAATTACATTCATCGCTACAGACTAAAGACAAATTTGAAGACGAGGTTCTAAAGTTCACTTAGGCAATTCAAAGCGCTGTATGGCGTATTACTAAATCGTGTACAAAAAAAATAATTGAAGAAAAACACCTGATACAGTGATACCAAATCACTAATTAAGTTTTAGAAATAGTCACTCAGCAATTGACCAAGTTCATAGACTAAAAGCTGATTCCATTGAAAAAACATTCGAAAAAAAAAAGGTTTGCTCTGCCGTCTTTCTTCATGCATCGCAGGCTTTTCACAAGGTGTGGTATAAAGGACTTACATATACATACATTATATGTATAAGCTGAAAATTCATCTTTCAAAGAAATACACGGATATACTTGAACCTTATATATGAACATAACTCAACGTTACAAGCTTATCTACATACATAACTCAATGTACAGGATGATGCGTACTCTAAATCAAAAGAGATAAACGCTGGAGTTTTTCGAGATAGATCTCTTGGGCCTATGCTCTATCTTCTTCACACCAGTGATTTACCGTCTCCTTCAAAACGTTTGATCGCCACATTTGCGGATGACACGATCATAATTTCCGTTGGTGAAACAGAAGAAGAGTCATCAAGCAATCTACAAAATGCAGTGAACGAAATAGTAAATTGGACAAAAAAATGGAGGATAAAACTTAACAATTCCAAATCTACACACATCTCCTATGCCTTACACTCTTACAGTAACACGGCAAAATATTCGGAGATGACGTTGGACGCAAAGTTTCGCTGGGAGTAGCATATTATAAAGATTAAAAGAAAAAGGCTAGATATAAAATATATGTAGACAGATGTACTGATGTACAAGACACAATTGATATTAAGAACTTGGGCCTCAACCAGTTAGCCCGGTCTTAAGCTTACTGCTTCCAGTTGCGCACTCCAAATTGTTTGAAATCCCCTTCCACTTGTACATGGCACCTTAGGGGATGTCTTAACCTAATGCGTTGTCCTCCCGGAGAATTCGTGTCTATTTGTTTTACATGCCTCAACCATCACAACCGATGAATTCGTATCTTCTTGACTAGGGCGATGTCGCTGGAAACCTCGTAAAGTTTATCGTTGAATCTTCTCCTCCAGAGCCCGTCAACGCAAACGGAACCGAATATCTTGCGAAGAGGTGCTTAAGTGCCATAAAGCAGGACTGGGATGATCAAGTTCTTATAACTGGTCCCTTTAGTTTTTTGTACTAGGGACTAACTACTTAATTGCCCTCTTAGCCCGAAGAAATAGCGAATGGTAAGAGTTATTCTTCACTTGATTTCTGCGCTACAGCTAATATTTCAAAAAGATATCCCGGCACCCGCGTGTCTTTTAGTGCTTGTAAAATATGGCTCTAGTTAGCAGATTTGAATGAATATAAATACATATGAACATACGTATCTCTTCCTTTTTGACCGTGCCTCCCGAAGCCCCTATTGATGTTCCGACAATTCTCAAATGCTACTTTAAGCCTTTTGCAGATAATGCATTTTAAGATCTCTAAACCACATCTAGCATGCAAAGCGGACGATATGAGTAGGGCATGTCTGATGATTTGTTCGCTTTGGGGAGGAGTACTAACTCGTCGCGTTTTCATTTATATCTGTCTTAAGAACTTTGTTTGCTGTGCCGTTAGGTTTCAGGGAACTTTGTTATTCTTCTTTAAAAAATCAGCTGTTGATAAATTTGACAATGGTCGCTTATAATTTATTTCAAATTGATTTCAAATAGAGAAAACGATTAAATAAAAACAAAAAATTCAAAATTTAGCAATCGAATGCAACCCATAGGACAAGAACCTTTCTGTGGGCTAGGCCTCCACAACTTAAGGGAAAAGCCAAGGGAAAATGAGGACCAAGGAAGAACAAGGTTATGGACCAATGAAATACTTCGCCAATTCTGTATAAAATTGGGAAATACTGCCCACAGATGACACAATACTTCACCTGCATAATAAAAATTAAACTATTTTTTTTTTAACACAATTATCTTGCTCAACTTTTCGATGTTATTGCATAAAAGCGTAGTTTACAATATTGTACATGAGGGCGTAACTCATTTTCTTTGTCATTGCCCAAGCCTCTTTAGGAAAGAAGTCTGGGCAGATTCCTCATTGATAATATCGAGGAGCTATTCGAAGGTTCGCTATAGGATCTGCTTAAGTTTGTAAGGACACCCAGTTGAGTATCATCTGGTACAGATAACCAGGCAGTAGAAAGTAGTTGGAAAAACATATGGGTACCAGAACGGGTCCACATACACCTTAATGAGATGAAAAGTTCCTCATCGTCTTCATTGGTCCAGTTTAATTCTTGAAATTTTAACCGTGTTTTTGTTTTCTGAAAGCAAACCTCGACGAAGATAGTTCGACAAGTTGGCCGCCATGTAACAACTCAGATGTCATCCGTCTCTGAAGCAAGTATTGTACGGCCGCCATTTTGAAATAAATATAAACATTTTTTTTTAAATTGAAAGATCTAATATTGTGTACATAAAACTTGAATTATGTAGAATTTAGAGTTTCAACAGAACAGAATTATTAAGATTCGCTGCCTAAAGCGCTCTTCCACCTTAAACAGATAGGTACTTTTTAATGCTTCTTCTGCCACATTTAAAACTCTTATACTTTGACTACAGTGGAAACGCAGTATATTATCGTCTACTTAAGTTTCCGATTTATCAAACAAACAAAGCTATGAAAATATGTCATGTCAAGAATGTGAACTTTGTTTTTCTTCCACTCTACCACTGAATACGTCCACTCAATTTCTCATGACTAATTTGTTTCTTGCTGGGTGTGTACTATAAGCTTGAGCAGCTAATCTATCTACTTAACTTACTGGAATCGTGTTGACTGACCAGAGTCCGCGAATCAGTTATTATCAGTATTGTATTTGAGGAATAAAAGAAGGAAAATGACGGAACGCTATACTCTTGGAGGATTGCTCAGTGCAATTACCTGTCATGCTTGGAACAACGATCGATCCCGTGAGTGCATTCCGATTTGCAACATAGTTGCTCAAATACATATCTATTTCAGAGATTGCTGTTTCGCCCAATAATAACGAGATTCATATTTATTCTCGGGAATCGAATTGGAAACTTGTGGATCGCCTGAATCAACATGACTTACGTGTTATGGATATTGATTGGGCTAGGAAAACCAATCGCATTGTAAGCTGTGCCGCAGATAAGAATGCGTATGTGTGGTCCCAAGGTGAGGACGGGAAATGGAAACCAACTTTAGTGTTGCTTCGCATAAATAGAGCTGCAACATGCGTTAAATGGTCTCCTAGTGAAAATAAGTTTGCTGTGGGCTCTGGCGCACGCCTTATTTCAGTGTGCTACTTTGAATCGGAGAACGATTGGTGGGTGTCGAAGCACATAAAAAAACCAATTAGATCAACAATAACATCGCTGGATTGGCATCCAAACAACGCGCTTTTGGTTGCAGGCTCAACGGACTACAAGGTATGGATAAGGGGGATAAATAAATGTTCAAGTAAGAAGGTGTATGAGCGACGTTAGCATAGAAAAGCTAGTGCAACCTTAAACAATGCGAGACTGATTTGGGCAAATTGTGTTGTTTTATGTACTGCGTGTCATACTGACTAACGTTTGTATCATATGGTTTCGCAGATTTCCTATTACGAGAAACGAGTTTGTATTTGCGTTCCGTCACTCGGCTTATTCATTTTTTTTTTTTCGCGTAATAAAGTTAGTGCCGGTTGGAGTTAGTCATTAATCAGCAAAGTTAATCTTATCAACCGCTGTACCTGAGACCCTTTAGGGCTGACGCACACCATCATTTTTGGCGAAACAATCTACCAAATGATAATGTGCACCTTAGAATAGAAGAATAGCGATTGCTGTTAATGAAAAATCAATTTCTCTTTTTATGGATTTTACTGTCCATCCAGATAGTGTATTCTTCACTTAAAATATCACAAGAAAGACCCATACAAGTCACGATGCGTGCGTTGTAAATAGTACGTGCGCCACAAGAGCAACATAATTGCTATCGGTCAAAATTAAGTGCATATTTTCGAGATTTGAGTCACTACCAAGTCAACGCGATTTTAGTTTAATTAAATTAAAGTAAACCTCCATATGATTGGTCCCGCCCATTTTATCCAAAGCGTCGCTAACTCGAGTGTATTTCCCGCTACAAGTATACTCGGATGGTGCGTGAATATGGCTACAAGGGTGACTTATATCAAGTATGCCTTAGGTGTAGAGTAAGATCAGAACTAGACCAAGAAAAAAAAAAATATACCTCGGCATGTAATACAGGTACATATTCAAATTTCCTTATTTCAGGTCCGCGTTTTTTCTGCCTATATTAAAGACATCGAAGATCAGCCTACTCCAACACCATGGGGAAATCGTATGACTTTGGGGCACCTAATGGCAGAATTTAAGAACGCAGCAAATATCGGTGGTGGATGGATACACAACGTTAGCTTTTCCGGTGATGGCAACCGTATATGCTGGGTCGGCCATGATAGCTGCATAAACATTGCAGACTCAACGAATGGCAGCGTTATACGTTGTAAAACTGAACATCTTCCATTTCTAAGCTGTGTATGGATATCTCTTAACTCAGTTTTAGTGGCGGGCCACAGCTGTGTTCCACTTATCTTCACTTTGGATGGGAATAAAATACATTTTTCTGCTAAGCTGGATACTTCACAGAAAAAAGAATCAAGTGGAATATCGGCAATGCGCATTTTCCAATCGCTGGATCGTAATTCAAGGTCAGAAAATTCAGACACGTATGTAGAGTCGATTCATCAAAACGCAATATCGTGCGTTCGAATTTATTCCGGTGACAAATTATCATGTAAGAAAATAAGTACTTCAGGCACTGACGGTCAACTTGTAGTATGGGATATTGATTCAAAATTGATTAATGCGTTTAAGGATCTAAACATTGAAGGAAAATAGGCTTATGCCTATGATAGCCCAGCTTATACTTATATAAAACAACTCTTCAAATGTGCAGTCAAATTATTGAATGTTAATTTGCTTGTACTTTAAAAAAAGAGATGAATTAAATAAATATAATACAATGCAATGGCATTTTACATTATTTTGATATTAAGTTTGGCCACCGATATTTTGCGGTTTAGTCCAGAATTATTGAATTTACTCCGGGAGAGGTATGTATTAAAATCGTTTTCAATTCAATTCAATTTGGAATTCTATGCTTTACTTGTTTGGCTTGTCATAAGTCTTGTTAATTGAATTTCTAGTTTAATTGTTTTTTAAATAATGCGTCGCAACATTTTTATCCGTACTATACGGTAGTGTAAAAGATTATAATCTATTTGTACACCATAGCTAAACAAATTGAATTGAATTGAATCCCTCGGAAAGTCTAGAAATCGTTTTCTGAATGTCCAAAAAAGACGTAGTACTATCGATACCGAACGTCAACACTAACTGGAAAGTGTAGCCGGCTGAAGTGTAGCCGTCCGCAAAAGCGGGACACCTAAGTTCAACAACCGTTTACTTACCATCTTACATAGTGAGTATAGACTGACACTGGAGCCCCGTGCTTTAGAACAATGGGTTGCGTGTCTCCGACAGAGACAATTTTGACTGAGAACATTTCCATTCCCAAAGATAAATAAAATCATCAAAGAGGTGATGACAGCCTCAGTCAACACCCGATAAAAAGTTTAAACGGTTTTTTTATTTTGATAAAAAATAACTAAGTGTACAAACAGAGTGGAGCGGAAAGTGAGCAAGAGCAAAGAGCAAAGCGATGAAATCAAACACGTGTAATGAAAGGGTAGCGCACGGAGTGGAGCGTCGTTCGAAAGTCGAGCAAAGCGTCAACAAGAGAGCAAAGCGGGGATTTCAAACATGTTTGATTTCTCCGCTATCATCGCTTTGATTTTAGGTGGATTTTAAAGGAATAACGCCTATTGCAGAGGTCCTCATGATGCGACTTTCCAAAAATTTTAATGCCATTTTTCTAGTTTAGCATCCCAAACTCGGGAAAAATGTATCTTTACATCTGTACGTGTGTATGTCACTGAACTCCTCCTTACCGGCTGGACCGATTTTAATGAAATTTTTTGTGTGTGAGCGGGTCCCTGGATGGTTTGGATTCAGGCCCCAATATCTTTTCATGAATAATTGACCGTTAAAACCTTCTGAGAAATTGTTCGCATTGTGAGACTTAAGGATAAGCCATCCGCTTTTCGCTGATGACTTACTTCAAACCATCTGGACCGAACTACAGTGAACGCTTGATAGTTTCGATAGTAGAGTCCTATCGAAACCAATTCAGAATTTTAAGTATTTCACTAGTGATGGAAGGAGCAGCACTGAGTTATCCTGTAGGATTGGTCAGGCTGGAAAAATGTTGTGCGTTTGATCCGACCCTCACCTATTGTCATTAGATTTGGGTAATGACCGAAAGAATAAGCAACCGAAATGAGATTTCTTTGAGGTATTCGTTCGTTCTATCGACTTAGGAACATCAGAAGAACTCAATGTCGAACAACTACCTTTTCGAACGGAACGGCCTTACTTCAATGGTTTGGGCACGTTAAACACATGCCCCAACTTGGGTTTCAGGACGTGCCATGGAATCCGTGTCAGCAGGTAGACATCCCCTTTGGGGGCTCAGGACGATATGATGTTTTACGTTACTATATTTTTGTTAATTAAAATAAGGCTATAATAAAGGGAAGCATACCAAAAAAACAATAATCAAATAACTTAATTGTACCCCTACGAAGTCGGGGCGGGCCGCTAGTACACATATGTATGTATATATGTATATGTTTGTATGCAATACAACGGATTCTTGTGGACACGATTGAGGCCGCAATTATGAAGCGATTTGAATAAAATTTGGTGTATAGAAAACACCACATATTTAAGGAAGGGTTTTCAGTAAAGTACACATTCAAAATATTAGGATGCATTCTTATTCACAAAAGAAAAATATTCAAATGGAAAAAAATGAACTATTGCTTATTTGCTTCTACTTTGCTCTTCGCTCTTTGCTCCTCACTCTGGCTAGCCTTCACCTTTGCTCTCCTCTCGTGCTCTTTGCTCGGAGGAATTTCGCAGCTTTGCTCTCCGCTCCACTCTGTACACTAAGGAGGTAGGGGAATATTTTTTTTTACTTTAAACCACATTTTGGATGGAGATATCAGGAGCGTAGATAGGATTTGCTAATGAAGGGGTTTTCAGCGAAATTTTCTCAAAACATCAAAAAATGTTTTTCCATAAGACTAGTTGGGCAAAAAGTAATTGAAACACATGGTTTACTTTTAAGTGAATTTCAATTTCATAGAAACAATGTATTGTTCTTTCAATAGCGTTATCCGCCGAGGTATAGAAAACAATTCGGTTAGTACTATGTCAACGTCCACTTTTACATGGCAAAGTAGGTATATGGTCATTCAACAAGAGGGGTCATTTGAAATTTCGCGCCATTGTTGAACTGTTAACATCCAAGTATTAGTGTGATGACTTTTGATAAGTAAAAACTAATAGGTTATTAAATCTGGATCGATATACACTCGCATAACGTGTTGAAATAGTAAAAATTCACACGATGAAAATATAGCGAAAACCTTTTGTCAAATTCGTACTGCTTTTGGGCATCTCAAGCGCATTCTTGCACAGTGAATTTAATTTATAAATTTGAACATCTCGGACAAGTTAGTAATGTGAAGACTCCAACTCTTGTTCGTCGGGAAAGGTCAGCAGAAAATAATCGCGGTCGTAGCTGAGAGTGTGATAGCAAACCCAGGTGTATCCATTTCGAGACGATCGCAGGAATTGGACCTATCCGCAACCACTTTGCACCACATTTTGCATAAAGATCTTGGCCTACATGCTTGTAATGTCCAATTGTCACAAGAATTCAAGTCAACAGACCAGGCCCAACGTCGTGCTTTCGCTAAAACAATGACACATCTTGTTGGATGACCCTATTTATTTAGGGAAGCAAGCCCAGCTAGGAAGTCCTCAATCATCGTTGACTTTAAGTAGGTTTTAAGATGACGAAAGTTTCACAAGTTATAAGCACATCACATAAGTTAGGTAAGCTGTGAAAACCAGAAAGCGCTTGCATGTGTATGAAATTTTCACTTTTTGTATTTTTTTGAAAAAGTGGCCAATGTAGCTAAGTATGCCTGAAATATAGATCTAAAAGGCTACTTACAACAATGAACTTTTGCATAGTGCAAATAACCATGACGATCTTGAGGTCAGGAGTTCGAACCTTACATTGAGCTTAATGTGTATTAATTTCTGTTTTTATCAGCAATGGGGGCGTTTGAACCCCCAAACCTCGTCTTGTCTACGCCCCTGAGATATGTACATTTAAACCGTTTCATGTTAAAAATAAGTTCTCCGTTCTTGTAAAGGCCAACTTCTCAGATGAATTTTAAAAGCCTGTCACTGCCAAAATCGGGTAACATAAAACGATTCATGTGTCCCAAAGTCAAAATAAGAAAGTCTATACTCCAAATTACCTATTTCAAAATACATCTCTCATTAATCCTAGCTGTAATAAAACCTAAAATGAAATAAGGAGGTATAATTGGCCGACAGCCCTAGCGAATAAAACGATTCGTCAACAGTTCAATTAACATTTAGTACCCCCTATCAGAAGACCTCGGATGACTGAGACATTTCCTGATAAGTGGAGAAAGGAAGCGAACATTACAATTTGAAAGAAATATAATTTAATACAGCCAGAACTGGTGTGGCGTGAATGAATCAAAATTATTGCCAAAGACACTGTCTAATTGTTTTTAAAATCTTTGGATGTCTCTGTCGACAATAAAGCTCAGTTGCTTCAGATGGAAAATATACTCGCGAATGTTTGTTAACGTTTGTCAAGTGAAGCTGCCGCAAAAAACTGTTTGGTTGTTACTGAAACCCGCACTAATGCCAACTAATGCTAATGTCAGGATACGTTTCAAAAACTGAAAAACTACCTGTTGCACACCTTAAATATAGTCTCAGCTCAATGCTAGTGAAAAGAGATCCAAGACCTATTGGGAATCAAAACAAATTCATTTGTTGCGTAGTGCGTTAATGCACAAGACTTCTGCAGCATTAGGTAGCGCAATTATTTGAAAGAGCAACAAATATTACGATCTCGGTAAAGGCGATTCGTCGCGCAAACTATGGTACTTGTTGAATATTCTTCTTCAAACGCTGCACCAACTGGATCCGAACATTCATAAAAGGTAACAAATCCCATCCCTAATAAAAGATACTACATGCTTAACGAGTCTCCTTCTTTATATTTCTTTCTTTGCAATCAATTCAGTATGCATTAACTGTTGCACTTTGACTTTATTCATTTTTACGATTTTATAAACCCTTTACATTTGAGGCAATTAAAGTGGAAACAAAAGTTCAAAGAAAATGTTTGTATGCCAACAAATACTTTTACGAATACAATTTATAAAACATTTCTATTGAAGGTGTAACATATTACATACTCTGAGTGAGAACTTTAATCATCCAAAAAATCGTTGGACATTTCAGAACATTGCTTTACATAGGCTTCATGGATTTTTCTTACAAATTCAGAATCATTTTTTATTAAATAACAAATTGTCTTAACAAGCTGGGATTGTGTTAATGGTTTAATCGAGTTACTGATGATACTTTGTGAATCAGTAATAACATCGGTCTTGTCCAGCTTGAGAGACTGCTCAAACATGGTTGGTGGCATTAAAGCTGGCTTGGAAACAATCTGCGGCTCTGGCTGGATACATGGGTCGCACTCTTTCTTCGCTGATGGCGGTTTCAAAATGTTTTGTATGTTAAGAAACTTTGCGAGGGGAGACATTTCCAAATCACATTTGGGCTGTTCCGATTTTTTCACTTGGTTCATTCTTGCCATTTCTGGTTCCACTTTGGACAGTTGTAAATTCAAAGACTCATTTAATGGTGTTTTAACTTGTTGCTTTTCCAGTTGCTCAACGGATAATGTATTTGATAGTAAGCGTTTGAAAAGAGCTGGGTCTGAAGATGGTGTGGGCTTGGCGGCTGCAAAAAAATTGATTACATTCCGAGAGCCAAGATCAGGTTGATTGCCTCCGACATTTGCACCGCTCTGAAAATCTTGCTGTGCTCTGCTAAGCATACTGAAAATGTTTACGTTCGGGGTGGTTGTGGATCCCGATGTTTTTTGTTTCACAATGCAATCTTGAATAAGGCTGCACACGAGGTCACCAATGCGATCGCACTCTAAACTATTATAAAACCAAAAGCCCCGAATCCGAGATCTCTCATTGCGATACAAGAGGAATGGTGGCTGAGATTGTATTTCCAGCTGACCGGTTATTGGTTCCACGAAAGACGTTGTATTTAGTCGGTTATTTATGAAAATACTATGAAACGGTTCTGCATTTCTGCTGTATATGAAGAACGCTCCTTCAACATCTGTCTTCTCCCATTCGTTCTCGTCAGAATTAAATGTGTAGAATGCCACATGTGCCGTCGAATCGACGATGTTTTTTGCATACGGATCAACTCTTTTGATGGCTGCCAAATTCATGCGATTTTTACTCAAATCAGCCATTGTATATTTTTATATTCGCGACTATATTAAACTCTTGACATATTCGGGTTTTCGTTTACAATTATTTGACAGCAGCTCTTCGTGTTCAACAAGAAAATTGGCACCACAGATGAGTTGGGATGAGATACTCGACTTGCCAGAATATTTTCCAGTGTCTACAAGCTGTTTTCCAACTGAACTGTCTACTTTGAACACAATTCTCTCATTTTGTGAATAAGTGTGGGTAAAACTAGGTATTCACCAGACGGCAAATAGACTAGTTTTTGCCCAATGCGAGAGCTTGTTCAATAACCCTTTTTTTTTTTTAATATTTGATATAACAAATATTTGCTCGAATTATTATATGGCCTCACCACAAATCTTTTAAAGGAGCTTTGCAGTTTTTAAAAACTAAGTTTAGAATTTGAATAATTTGGACAGCAGATAATAGAACAATATTCAAGAACTTCTACTCATCGTTTTCATTTTCGCAGCTGCCGCAGCGATGGTTTTGTTCTACTCCCAATTTGTCCACATGCTCTCTAATTTTCCAACGCCCCGTAGCTATCCCCGCTATTCTAGTTTTACTTGTCCAAGTTCTGTTTGCGAGACCTTTTGTTTTTGTTTTGTCAAATCTGGACCATATCCTTCTTGATATGACGGAGACGGTTAACTTCTTTTATTATAAGTTGGCCTTCTGCAGAAAGTGTGCATGGATTTGCCCTTAAAACGCTCCCAACGGGATGGGGATCCTTACTGCAGGTGAATTGATGGAGCTAAAACCTGCGTGGCCTGTTCACCTGCACCCTCATTTTCTTCTGTCACTGTGCCCTGGAACTCAGAACAGTATGATTCAAAACAGCGCTCTTCCACCAGTTTGGAGCATATGGTAGCCGAGTCATCAAATGGGTTTTGTTCGGTATTTAGAGCTACTAACTCTTCATATCACCACGTTGTAACAGTGGCTCAAATAGAACGGAATTTATTTTATAGCGGCGTTACAACCTGCGATAGAATGAAGATGCGCTTGGCTGTTTTGAGAGAAAAATTATTCGGGTGGTTTTCGGTCCTGTCTGCATATACAGAGAGTGGAGAAGGCGATACAACGATGAATTGTATGGGCTGTACAGCGACATCGACGTAATCAGAAGAGTGAAGGTCCATCGGTTGAGGGGGCTGGATCATTTAGAACGGATGGACGCAAATACTCCGGCCAAAAAAATCTACGAATTCGTACCTGAGGGACAGCGCAGTAGAGCAAGACCCCGACACAGGTATCGCACGCAATTGGCAGGGGACCTTAACCAATTTGACGTGCGAAACTGGACTAAAGATTCAGCTAACTGGAGACGCTTTTTGGTTGAGGCCCAGACGCACCCCGAACTGTAAACTCGTAGCAGACTTAGATGAATGAAAAACGTCCCATTAGCGTCAGTTTAGTTTTCTTATGGCCACTAGTTTTTCGATGCTAAAATTTCTTGTCTTTCGTTTCGCGGTTTATATATGTAAATATATACATACGCACATATGTACATGAGGGCATCAAATCAACGACCAAAAATTAAATAAAATGATTTTTGTGTGAAAGGCGTTATATTAACTTACGAGTCGGTTGCTGCATAGCGCTTTATTTTGCCTACATAAGAAAAAGCAGTTGGAATACGTTGGCTTCTTCTATTCTAATAAGAAAATTAATCTTTTACTTTTTCAGCTGTCAAATTGGCAGATTTTTATGCATAAAAAAAAATATATTTGGGTACAGAAAAAGTTGAATGTACGTCGTTGTTAACGCTGGCTATCAATTTGTTTGCGTTTTTGATTCATTTTTAAAATGTTGAGTGGAAAAATGAAACTGCACTCACATTAAACCCAAGTTAATTCGCATTCAATTTTATCGTTACATTAGACTTTACAGCAAGTAGTTAGAATTGTGCGAAAATGGCGGACCTGGAGGCTGTTTTGGCCGATGTCAGCTATTTAATGGCAATGGAAAAATCTAAATGCACTCCAGCAGCAAGAGCAAGTAAAAAGTTAATATTACCAGATCCGAGGTAAGTCGTTTACAATACAACAACTTAAATTCACCAGCAAATATTAGCACTAAGTTCCAAGGTGGAAGATGGTAGAAAAAAATTTACTTCAAATTTTATATGTAAAAGTATCAATTTTCTCATTGTGTACAAGTTACATAGTATGTACATACTTATATTCCTTTTCGGCCTAAGTGCTTCCCTTTTTAATAAAGTAAAAAGGAAACACAAGCAGAGTAAACTAGATATGAAATAGCGATTGTACAGAAATTAGATAAACTCTGGACAAAAACATATGCACATACATAGGTTTATAAATATTCGTGTGCTACATGTTCCAATTCATTATTAGAAAGGAATCCACACTCAGATGTGTAATAGTGTTTCAAATACAATTAGGAGATGCGAGTAAAGCAGTATGTAGCACGTGTACAACACTAAATATGGTCGTGCAATTAATTTTTTGTTTATTCTAATTTGTTTATATGAATTTAGATCAATGTGAGTTTGAAGTGTAGCAGACTTGCGTCAATCATATTCATTTAACAGAATTAATTTTCTCAAACCAACATATCTTGTTTAAGTTCTCATTTTTATTGCACCAGTTCCTACTTTAATCATTTTAAACCAGAAACGTAAGGGTCATTGGATTTTTTGTCTATCCATGTATAGAGTTACATTGAGAGGCGGGAGGGGTTTTCAGCAGCTCAAGCACAGATGCATTTAAAAACAAACCAATTGTAACGACTTTAGGCATGGAGGCTTAGGAACTTTAGTTTCATCAATAATATTAAATTTTTTTTTTATAAAGTAGATAATATGAACTAGATTCACTGGATGAATGGTTTTACAAAAATGCATTCGATACGAAGTATTATTTCTATTATTTTACGTGCTTGACTTCCTATGATTGGTCACCCTGGACTATTATGTTGAGAGTATGTATTTCATTTACACAACAGCGGCGATTGACTGTTACAGCTGACACATTGTGATTGCATTTTGACAGATAAGTAAGGCCAATAAATGAATGCGGTTACTTCAAAGGTGTTAGAGGTAAGAATAGGCTAAGGTCAAACACCTCTGACTGGGATGTGGACGAATGTTTACCGTTTTTGACCCAAAAGTTGGCATAGTTTTCTAAATAGCTTTGTCCTACAAGGACCCAGGGAGAGTTTATGCGAGGAAACTTAGAGAAAGAAACCGGTATTGTTGGTTCTCGTTCAACACTTCCTTTTTTGGATTTGCTAATAGTTCTTAAACTTGCTTGAAGACAAAATAAACATAAAAATGCAGTGGCACTAAAAATTTCTTCAAACCTATTGGCAGATTATCCCGCACATGCTGCTAATAGATTTTTATGGCATGCAGCAAGCCACGTATGCAGCCGTAAGACCGCGATGCTAATAAGTTGAGCGGAAAAATATTGCGCATGCCTTAGTTCTAATGCAGCCTTTCGAATTCAAGTGATATTCTGGTCACCAACATTAGGCGTGTTTTTTTTGAAACCTAGCCAGCCAGTAGTTGCTAGCAAAGTCAAATTTTATACGTAAAACAAATACAACAACTAGCTGGCTACAAATCTTGATTTTATCCCCAGTCAAAAGCAACTGGCTAGGAATTTTACGATATCCCATGGCCAGGGGGCGCCGAAAGCGATGTTTTTCATTTATAGCGTTGGTATTGGTCGCGTTCGTCGATCTAGGCAAAGTGCTTCATATGCATCCAAACGATTTCTATTGGCTGAGAGTGACAGAAGACGAAGCACTTTTATTGAGGTCGGGGACTGGATTCTAAGCCAAACAATTCTTGCGGCATATGAAGCAAAATGAGAATTGACATAAAACAGCTGACATTTGAAATCATTTTTGCATTTGTTTGTTGGACTTTACAATTTCAATTTATTTATTGTTTTTTGTTCTTTTTTCCATTTCTTTTTCTATGATGTGCATTGAAAATATTTTATGAGCATGTTTGTTTACGTTTCGTGCTTTTGTGTATATGGACGATTTTGGAATTTTTAACAGGTAAACAATACTTTGTTCAATCCAAATAGTGCCATTCCATGTACGATGCTTTTTAATCATTTTATTTAAAACGCGAGTGTGTTACTTTCAAACAATTTCATCCTCAGAGTTAATAGCGTTTCATTATTCTGCATACAATTACAATTTACAAAGCAACTCTAATGCAAAAGCAGAAAGTAATACACAATTTTGACTAAAAATCCCCTCCCGACCTCAAAAAAAGTGCTTCGTCTTCTGTCACTCTCAGCCAATAGAAATCGTTTGGATGCATATGAAGCACTTTGCCTAGATCGACGAACGCGACCATTACTACCAAATTGTTCTGTGTTTTTGACATTTGACCATTATCGGTGTTGCCACTAAGAAAAAAAATCCCGTATCAAATTTGCGTAGCAAAACTTAATTTGCGTAGCAAAAGCGAAACCATTGAAATTCCAGTGGAACTCCAGCCCGCAGCCAGTCACTTTTCAAACATATCCGAAGAAATATATACTGCTTATGTAGGGTAAGGTAGAACAGTAACATAAGTTGGAGTCGTGGAAGTGAATAGTTTGAAATTACGTCCGTTTAATCTTTTTTTAATTTTTGATTGTGATTATGAGGGGTCTAAAAACTACAAGATTCTTGTTAAAAGTTCGTGTTTTAAAAAAGCGTAGCAAAAATTGGGATATTAGGGAGAGTGCGTAGCAGCGTAGCAAATTTTACTTTTTTGTAAATCGCGTACCAGTTTGCTACGATCGTGGCAGCGCTGGATGTCACGAAGTCACACGTACCAACTTGATGGTATAAAAAATCTACTGGGTTTGGCTGGCTGGAAATCGTCTAAATGAACGACTGGCTAGCTAGGTTTAAAAAAAACACGCCTATTGATTTAACTACTGGCTACAAAAATAAAATGTACAAACAAGTATGAAGAATCGCGATAACCTTTTGAATGGGTCCATATCGACCCTCACAGACAGCTCTATTTGGCATCCACCTCTCCTTCATTCTCGTTAGCTAGTGTTGCGTCTTTAAAGCCGATGACTGTTGTAAGCCACCCACGCTCTCAGAATGAATTGGTATCATCCACAGAGTCCATAGTGCACTTTTTTTGCACGTGGGTCGCCGTTAGCAGAATAAGAATAGCCGTATAATTCCCACACAGATGAAAAAGAACGGCATATGAATCATGAAACGATTTTAGAGAAAATATCTTATTCCTGTTCTTCTTTTACTTGACCGTTGGATCCCAAATTACTTGGAGTCGACACTCCTAGTCCTTAGACCCCCAGTGCATCTGTCTTGTGTTGTCGTTTCATTGATTTTTAAGGTTTAATTTGTCTGTTGACTGAGTAGCTTTCTTCACCATATGCTCATCGCCTCTCCTCATTACATGACCATCTCAGTCTCTTCTTGTGCGTTGTGCAGGTCTTTTTGCTTTCTTTTGACTTTTCTAAAAGGATTCTTAATCTGTGTATAGCATCCGTTGTTGATTTCTCCACATTGTGTGCTTGATATGTCTATTATGCTGCGTAGTCTGCTTTCAATGATCCGCCCCCATATCTTCATTGCGTGCGACATCAGCTTTATACCTCTATAGTTTTCGCAGTGTTGGACGTTTCTTCTATTTTTATAGAGAGGTATAAGATAACTATGCCCCAGGTATCCGGGATTTGATGTCATTCGATCAGGGCTTTCAGCATCGATTGGAGATATTTTTCTCCTGTGGGAGAGGGCGGGGATGTTGTCGGGTCTATCGATTTTTAAGTTTTCATTCCCCTTAGTGCTTCGTGAATTTTGTTAATAGAAATCATGTTCAGTGGTCCCAGTGTCGATAGCAGTGGATATGGTTCAGAGTGCTCGAACTCATCATTCATTAGGTGGTCGTAAAACTCCTTCAACGTTGTGTTTGTCTTCTTGTTTGTTGTAAGGAGTTTTCCGTTCAGGTCACGACTGAAACTGGTGCTGATAGTATCTTTTGTGAGCATGTTCCTTGTTTTTTTCGATTTTAATGACTTCGTTTTGGCCTACCTTTGTCCAAATTATCACAGAATGCAGCATACACTATGTACTTTGCTACCTCTAGGGTTTAATTTTTAGCAGAACTGCATTGTTTAAAAGTGTTGCCAAGTTTTAAAAGTCATTTTCTTTTCTTTTAGTGCTTCCTGTACTTTTGTATTCCACCACCAGGATTTTTTGTTTCTGTAGGATCTGCCCTTTGTTTCACCAAGCTGCTCTTTTGCTAGCCTGTCTACCATGTCATGAAATCAGCTCCATCTAACTTCAGGCGTCTCGTCATTTGTATTGGTGCTTAGAGTTTGATGTGGTCCAAGAACACTTCACCATCATGCTTAAAAAGGTTATGCCATTTGGTTTTAGCTAAATGATTTTTAGCAGTCGAAGCCATTGTTGGTGCATTTATATATCTGTTGTCATGCGACCAAGAACCACTGGCTCGCAAGAGCTTCCCCAGGTCAACTTTGCAATTTTTAGATTTTGGTGCTAACCTCTTATTCTGATAACATAGTCGATTTGTGACCTGCTTTCACTCTTCTAGTAAGTTTTGAGGTGGTCGTCCTTTTTGCTAAAACAGGTGTTGATTATTTTCAGATTATTCGCTGTAACAACACCTATGACCCACTCTCCTTGCTCATTTTTACGCCCGTTTTCCCATGCCCTATGACAAGTGTCATTTAGACTTCTGTCTTTCCCAACGTGTCCATTAAGATCACCACATAAAAGTGTGTGTTTATTTTACGGAAAGGCTTGGAGTGTGTTTTCTAGTTCTTCAGAGAAGCCGAGTTTTGTTTGTTTGTCACATCCTGTTTGTAGGGCATACGTACTGATTAAGTTGTGGATTCGGTTTTTGAGAAAAATTATCACGACAATCAATCGGTCGTTTATTTTTTGCACTTGCACCACCTTCTCTCGCAGTCTCTGATCTAATACGATTCCGACTCCATTATTTCTGCCATATCCATTGTATCCTTCCCCAATTTCTCAAACTTTTGCACCTTTCCATTTCCATTCTTGTATACAGCATATATTTATATTCTTTTTCTTACGAATTTCAGCAAGTTTTTTACTACGTCCTCTAGGATTCTATTTTTTTCCATTTTAAGCTCGTCGCTTATGGGGGACGTCTTAGGATTAAATCTCTTTCTTTGCTGCCTCACTTTAATAGGATTGTGATTGTTTTTTGGCTGTGTGTTGTATGGTCGGTTACCAGCGGACCTCAAGGCAGTAGTCTTCTATAGACTTGCGAGCCACCGTTGACTACGAAGTAGTTCTTCCGCCGCCAAATCCTTTGTTTACTCCTGCCTGAGTGCACAACTGGCTCTGAATATGTCAGGGGAGCTTGGAGACAGACTTTGTTAACGAAGTTTTGTTTGCGACCTGTGGACACTGCGAGCATAAATCGCAAGCAACTCTGGTCCTTTTATGCAGCGCCGCTCTTAAAGCCTCTTGTGTCGTTGTACATTATGTGGATGCCGGCATTTTTTTTTTTTGCCGTCCCAAAGATTTTATTGTGGTTGCTGAGAAAAACCACCACAACAGAGGCGACGTCTATACATTAATCTTCAGTACTTGATTCTGGCGTTATAGGACTTGATATAAAAAACATGTCCACAGATATTGGCTTAGTTCAAGATCATTTAAAGTGTCGAGTGTTGACATTATTTGTGCCAACAAAAAATCTATCATCACCTGTAGGAACTACTCATTTATGTTTTTCCATTTCTATTTGAAGGATTACAGTAGACTCGCCAGAACGGCTAGCGTGAACATCCGCTTTTATGAACAAATTTTATTTTACTTTGACTACTCTAAAACGTGAACAATTATTTTTGCGTCGAAAAGAACTATAAATTAACGAATTTAAGGCAACAGGGTCTGCATTTTAACTTGAAATTCATTCATATGGTCCAATCCTTATCCAGCATATTATTTGTGCATGAATTTTAGTCTTTCCCAGTTCACTTTCGTCGTCTGGTTCAAATTGGTTTCTTCTTTTTAGTAGCAAACATTTTTTTTACTTTGTTTGTTACTATGTCAGACAAAAGTCCCCTATGATTGCACAATTTCGTAGCGCTAATACCTCTAACAAACTTGGCCAAAAAATACAGCGTTTGAAGTATTTTTCTTGAAAGTGCCAAAAGTTAAAGTTAAGATTAAACTCAATGAAGTAATAAGGCTTTGGAATAAGATGAAGGGGAAATGGTGAGCCATAATGATATAAGGCTTCTAAGGCAGGCGCCTTAAAAAAAGCCAATCATTATACGTACTTCCTTGGAAACAAAAAAAAAACCAAAAACGATTAACAGATTTTTTTTAACTATGTAAACTAAAAATTTGAAACGAGTCTTCCACTAGGTGTAGGTTTTCAGTCGTTAAGCTTAAATAAAACATTCGCAAACATGAAAATTCTCGCAAGCGTGAATGAGCTTGGCTTTTAATTGTTCACATTTTCGCGAGTGTACTGTATTTATTTTTTATTTTTAAGATTCCTATTATATTTTGAATTCATTTATTTTAACAAAAATCTTCTTTTCTTTTACAGTGTTCGTAGTGTAATGTACAAATACATGGAGAAGGAAAATGAATTAAACTTCCACAAGATTTTTAATCAAGTTTTTGGTAAATATTGTACATAAATATTTCTTAAAGAGGCTCTCTCAAACCATAAATTGTTATTTAATTGAAAAAGAAAACAGTTCATTTTTGCATGTTAAATTTTTAATTTAAATAGCTTAAGTGCTTTCGACCGTTGACCATACTAAGTAGGATTCGAATCCCAGCAAACAAACAAACGGAAGAAATGCATTCGGATTGTATGCTACACTTCCATAAGAGAACTTATTTTATATCCATAAGCGCAAATTACATTTCAGCGAAAGTAATTGAGTTCTTTAGATGCTTTGGGTGCGAATTTTCAAGGCTAACATGGAAGTTGTAACGAAAAAGATGGTGGGGTACAGAGTTGACACCACATTTTCCATTTCCCATGCAAATGCCCGACACTAGTGCATTATACCAACCATTCTTCGACGCCCTCAACGACATCTCGGGTAAAGCAATACAAGATCTAAAGCGTTTTTTAAACTCCAGAGGCTAGATCTGGGCACTCATGGCGGTCTCATCCACCTTCAACAACCCACATCAGGTCACACGAGTGGGTAACAAAAAGGCACATTCAAGTTCTAATTGGGTTCAGTTGAACCGCCACCTCGACCTACCTATCTAGACACTACAACAAAAACACACATGGAGGGAATTTAAAGAAGTTGTTTTCAGTTCTTGAAATATTTTTTTTTAAGAAACAGCTATTTTGTCAGTCTTTGACATGAATGCAAGAACAAAGTATGTACATAACTCGATTTATATGACTCACATGCTGATTCCGGCATAACTATAGAATTTTTTTGTCCTGTGCTAGGGGTTGTGGTTAAGAATAAAAAGAAAAATATTGGAAAAATATTTGAAATTCTCAAAAATAGGTCGAATCCAGGCAGCCGAAAACTCATCAGATATCTTCTTCTTATTATGCCTCTCTTAGGAGGTTGGTTTAGTATTTTCGCGCGACGTGACGCTCCTGAATATTTCTATTGTACTTATTCTACACCACAAAGTAAGATTTCCCATCCACGTTACCGGTTGTCTACCAATTGCTCTCCCACCTTCTGAGGATGTGTCAGAGGTATTTTCGTACTCTAATAATATTTCACAGGTCTCGTTTTGTTCTAATTCTTGTGAGGATCTTTTCATTTGATATTGTATTGGTCCATGAAAATTTCAGCATTCTCCGGTACGGCCACATATCAAAAGCTTCCAGTCTTATTTCCAATGCTCTGTGGAACGGTCTCCGTTCCGTATAACAGTGTGGACTAACCATTACATTTTATCAACCTTATCCTTAAGCCCAGCTGAAGATCGTGGCCGCATATAACTTTTTTCAGCTTGCTAAAACCTGCTCGAGCCTGTTTGATTCTACACTTTATTTTTTGAGATGAGTCCGCTTTGCAGTTATACAGGGTGCCGAGGTATCTCATTTTGTATACACGGTCGATCTTGGTGTTGCCGACTTTGAGCTCTACATTTGTTATATGTTGTCTGGACACTACCATGAATTTGGTTTTTAGTGTGTTAATCCTTAGTCTATACTCTTTAATTGCTTGGTCTATTTTATTTATCATGGCATGGAGTTCTCTGCGTTTTTTGCAATGATAATAGAGTCGGCCGCATACTTAGATTTTAGATTTGGGTTCCGTTAACTGCAATTCCACATTCATCATCATTTAGCGCCTCGTTGAAAATCCATTTCGCGTAAATTTTGAACAAGAGAGACGATAAAATGCAGCTCTGCCGCACTCTTAAGATTTCGATCGCTTCTGATTCCTCACCATCTACTTTTATACAGACTTGCTAGCTCCGGTACAGGGATTCGATGATGTTGTAGTCTTTGTCATCAATTCTCGTTCTTTAGAGCACTTCTAACAATTTCCGACGGTGTACTTTATCAAACGCTTTTTCGTAATCGATGAAGCATCTTTGCACCAGTGTGTTGAGAGAGAAAAGGGCCTATCTCGTTCCAAAATTCTTCTCTGAAACCATTATGGGTGTTGCTTATTATATGTGATTCCCAGATATCCCCAGATATCTAAAAATGAATAAAATCGAGTTACCTACTCCTTGCTTTATATGGCTACATCTGGTGGTTTTTAACGCGTAACGTGCATTGTCCTTCGATTCTTTCCCTTAAAGTATTCTTGCAGAGTCGGGGACCGTCCAATCTGCGGATCGGTTGGGTCAATGGATATCAATACTTTGCCATTATGCTGCATCAAAAAGTTGTTCCAGAATTACCCTCGTATCGACTGACTTAGACCTTTTTGGCCCTCTTGAGCAACGGCTTGCATTCATATGTTTTGTTTTGTCAGTTTTAACTTGTATTTCCTTATGTTTCTTTAATAAAAATTGTGATCGTTATGATAAAAATACGATAATATTATGAGTTATCTCTTATAATGTGAATATCAACGTTACAACAATTTTGCAATAACCTTTTTCCTTCTTACTCTTTTTCAGGATATCTTTTATTCAAAGAGTTTTGTGAGAATGACTTCGAAGAACCAATTCAGCATCTTAAATTTTATGAACAGGTATTGTATTTTCCTTGCAAGTTGTAAGTTGTGTCTAATTTTAATTATTTTGCAGATAAAATCATTTGAAAAAACCGAGTGTTGTGATGACCGCAAAAGTTTGGCACGGGAAATTTACGATAATTTTATAATGAAAGAAATGCTCTCCCACACGCACGTAAGTAACTTACTTCACTTTGGTGTCCGAATTTGAGTTTATAGCTGAGCCGTATATGTCGAGAAGTCAAAAGTAAAATTTTCTGCAAAAAAATATTCTTTTCCCGAAATTTGGTGAAATAAATTTAATTTGGACCTTAAATTAACTGGCGCCATACTACACTTCAAAAATGTCTTGACTTGCCTTTGTACGGTTTCCTCTTTATTATCACGTAGTTAGTCTGTTTTTGGTAATATCTGGATCTAAGTCACAATGAAAGATCACTGCCAAAACCATAGTCTTTGTGGAAAACAACGCGTTTACTATTCGCTAGTTCTTATTTCTGTAAGACAATGCCTTACAAGTTACATCCGTTTGGAGTTTTGTCAGCCATACCTGTTTTTTGTTTTCTGTTTTCTTAATGTGACGCTACAGTCCGGGGTGGACCGGGGCCTCAACCAACAAGCGTCTCCGGCCAGCTCGATCTATATCCAGCTACTTTCAGCTTTGCACGTCAAGTTGGATAAGGTCCCCTTCCATTTGCGTGTGCCATCTCTCGGGTGACAGCTCGGAATGAGCCAAGGCCTAGATTCTCGCAACCATTCATGTTGTACGTGTTGTATTGTTTGCACGAATGGAAGGGACCTACAATTTATTGCCGACTCCGAACGGCGAATTGAGAAGCTCTTTCATGACAAATTATACTCCCGGAGGCTTGTCATTCTCCGACGAGAGGTGGTGCCGCGAAAAATGTTCGGTGTTCCTGGCTGGGGCTTGAACCCACACCGCTTGGTCAGCAGTCCAACGCACTAGCCACTGAGCCTCGGCGACCACAGTCCGTACAGTTCATCATTGTATCTCCTCCTTCATTCACCGCCTATGCAGACGGGACCAAAAATCACCCAAAGAATTTTCCTCTCGAAACAGCCGAGAGCCACCTCATCCGCTTCTACAGAGTCCAAGCCTCTGCGCCGCAGAGCTCGACAGGGACGATTGAGGTCTTAGCCCAATGAAACAGCGATTGGCAAGATTTATTCTTCTTATAACTCTATTGTGACGTTCTGTCCGAGACTTCGGTGTTGTGTGTCCTCTCTTGTTGGCAGTATATACTTCATCTTGTCCCCATTTTCCGATAATGTCAATATTGTCGGTATAGCCGAGTAAATCAGCGGACTTTTGAAAGATTGTGCCTCTGGTGCTTGCCCGTGAGCTTTGCAATATTTTTTCAAGAACGATGTTAAAGAAGTCGCATGAGAGTGCGTTGCCTTGTCTAAATTTTTTGACATCAAAGGTCTTGACCGACATTGATGGGGCAGGGTACATTCTCCATCGTCATTCTGCACAACTCGTCCAAACGGACGAGTTTGGCAAGGATGCCGAAACTAGAGATGGCTCTGTATGTCTCGTTTCTATAGCTGCTGTCATACGCGGTCTTGAAATCGATGAAAATGTGGTGCATATCGTTTTAAAGTTCGAAGGGTCGCCTTTCTTGAGGATAGCATTCTTACAGATGCGTTCGTGCATGCTCCTTACCAAGCTCTGCATGTTGCTTTAAACAGCTCGGGAGCTAGACCTTCAGCTCCAGCAGTTTTGTTGGACTGCAGCTAAGACATTGCTATCTTCACTTCGTCTAAGTCGAGTGGACGGAATTGTTGGTTTTTATCGTCCAGGTTGAATGGTTTTCTCTTTCTATAGGGGAATAATATACAACGACGATAACGATCACTAGAAATATCCTCGAAACTCAATAGGACCCTTGTCTTACTAGTTACGAACAAACTTTATTGAGCGACGTAGTTAAATGTCACTCGTCAGTGCTGATAACTTGTTCTTAAACACCTCCAAATAGAACACTCAAATAAATGCTTACACCTTAAAATGTGAACGCGACTTTAACCAACAAAAAACTTTACATTATATTGAACAAAAATTAAATAAATTTTCCCTTTAATTTTTCAGGAATATTCGAAAGAGGCCGTTGCTAATGTCCAAAAATATTTATTAAAAAATGAAGTTCCAATTAACTTATTTGAGGTAAGTAATAATAAAAAAAAAGTGATATTTCATTAACTTATCTTTTATACTTAGCCTTATATCGAAGAAATATTTAGTCACCTCAAATCGAAACCTTTCAAGAAATTTGTGGAAAGGTAAGTTTATTTAGAATGCAAACCCGTACAATTATCTAATTTAAAAGAGTCGTTAACATATTTTAGTATTTAGTTTGTTTGCCACTTCGTTTGCATTAGAGATCGAGTCCATTCTGAAATATCGCTCCTAATAGCGGGTTTCAATGATTGCTAGTTTTAAAATAAAAGGAATTTTGGTAGAGGGTAGAGAGTTCGTGCAGTTGCTAAATGTAACTGCACATAGAAATGATGAACCCTTGTAGCGTGTCTGGTCGGACGTTTGAATACTGCAAGGATTATTCTCCTGATTTCGGAGGAGGATATTAATCAAGGTAGCGCTATAGTCCGGGGTAATCGTGTGCCTCAACCAACAAGTGTCTCCATCCAGCTAGATTCTTAGCGAGCTGCGTACAGTTTCGTACGTCAAGTTGGTTGACGTTCTCCTTCATTTGCGTGCGTTGCCTAATTCCGGTCTTATTCTACTGCGCCGTTCTCGGGTGTAGATTCTAAGATTTTCGGGACTGGAGCATTGGTGCCCATCCAAATAAAACACACTGTGTTGTGCACATACAGTCAAAATCGGTTATAACGACCTTCAATGGACCGATGCATTTGGTCGTTATAAGTGAAAGGTCGCTATAACCGATATAAAGGTAAGTTAATCGAGCTCAGCCGGGACCTAAAAAATTGGTCATAATAACCGATATGTCGTTATAAGGGATTTTGACTGTATGTATGTATATGCATATACCTATTAGATATTTATTGTTCAACTCTGTGGCACGTCTGCTGCTTTCCGCCGCTCGATGAGGACCAGAGATAAACTATAAAGAGATATTCGTCTTTCCAGCCCCTCTTCCAGTGCCCACAAGCTGCCTTCCAAGAAAAAAAGACAAAAAAAAAAAAACTTCCAATATTCTCCAATACTGTCTCATTTTCTTTATAAATATGCGTGAAATAACGAATTCCCCCCAAGATGGCGGCAAGTTAACGAATTCACCCTGATAATGGCGGAAAG
Organism: Matsumyia berberina; assembly: GCA_917880715.2. Taxonomy (NCBI): domain Eukaryota; kingdom Metazoa; phylum Arthropoda; class Insecta; order Diptera; family Syrphidae; genus Matsumyia; species Matsumyia berberina. The sequence goes on from OU862870.1 coordinate 98,034,139, forward strand.
TTAACGAATTCACCTCAAAATTGCGGCAAATGTCAGAATTATTGGAAAGTTGGGCATGTCTGTTCAATAACCATAGTCATATTTTTAAATATTGAAACTTTCGTCGACAACAAGACTTATAAAAATTTGCAAGAGTTATCATGATAGAAAACAAAACATTGTTGTAGTTACCAATACTTTTTAATATCTAAGCAAATTTTGCATTTTAAAAGCCATTAACAGTGCATAATTTTTGTTTATGCTGAGAGGCATTTCTTGGTTTTTTTGTATTTTCTGCATCCTTTGCGAAAGAAACTTTGAGAAAAGGCTGCCCAAAAATTATTTAGCTCAGAACCGTATGGATGTTTCAAAATTTGAAAAATTGCTTCTAAACCAATTTCGAATAATTTTAAATTTTTGTTCCATTTTTTGACTTCGCAATCTTACTTTTCAGTAAAGACAAATGCTTACAACATTTAATAACAGATACACTTTTGCTTGTACACACTAAAATTGATTATTATTTCACAAAACGCATCTATTTGTTAAAACATAATAATAATTACGTGATTCCTAGACTGGAATGTTAGCTCAACTCACCAACTGCTATACTTTACGAACACAACAGCTGATTTGTTGCTCGCATTTTGTTGTGGGGAATTAAAAATTTGAAAAATTTCAGCCGTAAATTTAAAATTGAACATTTCAAGAGTTTTCTGAATTTAGCAGATTAATTACTGATAATTTATGGAAGGATAAATCTGTCTTAAGCTGCTGGGGGTACAACCAGGTACATAGCCCTAAAAATGTGTCCAAGGAGGCGCTTTGAAAGTATCAAAAATTGTTCACATGATTGTGGCATAAAACAAATCCACCGCATCGTTTTTAAAGGGACCGTGCAAATTGTTGTTGCTTTGTCCTCACACGTATTCACAGACGAGAGCAACCAGCGAGGAAAAGCAATATGGCGCTACAACTACAACAATGTAAACAAATGGGTGTCGCGGGGATAGAGGGACGGAAGTTGAGCATCTCTTTATAGTTTATCTCTGATGAGGACTGACTCTTCAAGCATGCGTGCTCTACTTGTGATACATTTGTGTTTTATATGTGTGTGTGGTTATATACAAAAATTACAAAGGATACTTTAAATTTAACAATGTTGACACAATAGAATACTTTAAACAAAGTTGCCACATCCCTTAGGCGATAAGCTCTTTCCTGGCTCAAATAATAGGTCTCAATTGCTGTTTCGGTAAAATGAAAAGACTAGCTGTTAAAGTGGTCGCCGTGGCTCAGTGGTTAGTGCGTTGGACTGCTGACCAAGCGGCTTGGGTTCAAGCCCCAGCCAGGAACATTGAACATTTTTCGCGGCACCACCTCTCGTCGTGGAATGACAAGCCTCCGGGAGTATAATCTGTCATGAAAGAGCTTCTCAATTCGCCGTTCGGAGTCGGCAATAAATTGTAGGTCCCTTCCATTCGTGCAAACAATACAACACGCACAACATAAATGGTTGCAAGAAGCTAGGCCTTGGCTCATTCCGAGCTGTCGCGCCAGCTATTTATTTATTTTTTTAGCTGTTAAAGTAATTAAATTTAAAGACATGCTAGAAGGGAGCATTATTTCAATTTGGGTAGGTCTTTTTGCAGGTCTTTTAAAAACAGAAAATCATTTGAATGTTTGTATTATTTTCACTATATATTTTTATATTTTTATTTCTTTTCAGCGATAAATTTACTCGTTTCTGTCAATGGAAAAATTTAGAACTTAATATGCAAGTAAGTAGACAGTTATCAAACACTCGATAAACAATACAACATGTGATGATGTTGTCGTGAGAAAATTGGTTAGTTTTTAAACCAGCTTTCATATCAATTATGAGGGCAATGAGCGTGCCGATAATCTGGCCAGGAGAGGATCGGCCCTTAGCGGTTATCTTGCGAAAAGTGGCGATATTCCGCTGGGCACTGTTAAGGGCTATATACATATGTACATCTTCACTTCCTCCAGCTTGACACTCAAGGGTGTAACGGCCTGAAGACCTGCGCCATTTCAAGAAAGACATGGCCTAATTACTACAAATCTAAGTCAAAAGAGCTACTTGGCAAATCAAGACCAGATATTTCCAGAATTGTAGCCATTATCACGGGTCACTGGCCAGTTGGAGACCATGCGGTCATGCTTGGTACTCCTCACGACACTTTCTGCAGAAGCTGCAAGAAAAAAAAAATCTCTTCTCTCTTCTTCTGACTTCTCTACTTCATTTCCTCTCCAGGTGTCGGGCCCCTGGCGAGGACTAGACAGCGTACTTTAGGCAAACCCCCATTCGTCGACCTCGGGGAGATAGCTGAAGAAAGAATTGCAGAACTGATCCTGTACCTGAACTCCACTGGCTGGATTTAACCACATCATTCCAACAACCAATCAACACACACGAACAAGTTTCGTGGTAACAAATCGGCGCACCCTAGCGCTAATTGGGTTCTCAAGAACCGCCACTCTATCTATGTACCTACCTACCTATCTTAAATCAGCTTGAAATAGGCTTGGGCGTAAGCTTCGGTGTAGTAGTAACATCATCGCATGCCACGTTAAAGGTTCCGAGTTCAACTTCTGAAACATTTATTTCTCAGGAAATAGTGGATTAACTGCGAAAGTTGATGTCAACTCTACTGCAAAGACATAGCACTGGCAGAAGAGCCTCATGATAACATCAAGAGGTTAAAGAAAAAAATACCTTAAATTATAAGCTTAAATTATAAGCAATAAGCTATAAGAAATAAACGCCAACAAAAAATGTCCCCAGTTAGTCTGGACGTCATACTATATTTGAATCACTACAACGCTTCTTTTCAATAAACGCTGTGCAACTACAATGCATTCTGGTAGACTGCGCCAATCAATATTTCAATATTTCCGAAAAAACTGAATTGGTAATATTTTCTATGAAATATACATTTCCATTCATTGGCTTAGTCTTAGCCTCTCTTTTTCACTTAAGTTTCAAATTTTTAAATCGTGCAGCCTTAAGTTTTGAAGCACTTTTAAAAAAAAAGCTTCTATTTCGTCTTTCTAACAATTGTAATGTGTTTCAGGCGACAATAACGGCGATTAAACAAGTCTTATTCCAAATAAAGAGAAACTTCGTCCTAATCTTTGGCATAATTTTTTCTAAACTCAATAGCAGCTCTAGATTGCCTATCGTCTTTTATAGAAATGGCGGAGCCTTTTAATATTCACCTTGGTTCTGAGAAGTAGAGTCATTCATGACCAGAAAAAGTTACCTTACATAAATATACAGCTCGCTATAGATGCTATCGATAGAACAACTCTTAGGTGGACAATGTTACAATGTTACAACGTGTCTAGCGCCGAAAGAGATTTAAGGCAAGCTGGAACTAAAAGGCTCTAAGAATATGATATCTCTCAAGAGATTTTATATTAGAGCTGCAATAGGTGTCAATACTACACGCTATCTAATAGGCAAGCATAATAAAAGTGCTCGTATCAGGCAAAAATCCGCGTCTGATTCTCAATTAGTGCGGAGATGCAGCATTTTGTTGTCATAATTCTCGTGTCCGGTTGGTTGAATGGTTATTAGTGCAAGTCGACAGCCCTAACTGTCAGCCTTAAATTTAATCTGTGCATGTAATGTGTTAGAGATTTTTATCTTTGATATTTTGCTGAGGTTTTTGAGTAAGGGTTTGCTTAGAGTGTAATCAAATGATTTCTATACAAGTTGTATGGGCGAAGAAGAAGAGGAAACTATTCCCCAGAGAGAAGCCCACAAAAAAATAACTTAAGTTTTTACTATATGATAAATACAGATGTTAGAAACTTCTTACGCTTCGTCAGAAGCTCCATTTAGTTTAACCCATATGGCATCATAATGGACCTATTATTGGTCTCAGTGTGTTGGCTTTATCTGACAGCCACTTCAATTTAACGTAACCTAAGCCTGGCTTCTTATTAAGCTAAATTAAACTAATGTACTTGGGCTGTTGAGTTAATTAAATCAATTTCTTTTTTAATATTTTTTCAGCTTACAATGAATGACTTTAGTGTTCACAGAATAATCGGTCGGGGAGGTTTCGGCGAAGTTTATGGTTGTAGAAAAGCTGATACCGGCAAAATGTACGCCATGAAATGTTTGGATAAGAAGAGAATAAAAATGAAGCAAGGCGAAACACTAGCTCTGAACGAACGAACTATGCTTTCTGCTGTAAGCACTGGAGTAAGTATCAACAGCAAGTTCATATTATTTTATTATGATATCTGTCTTCTTATTTTCAAATGTGACCATAAAAGATTATAGCACAATATATTAATATAATACTTTGACTTTGAGTCGATGCCGGTGTCGAAAAGCCGAAAGTCCACTTATGCCGCCATCGGAGCATAGCGCATCTCCCCTTTGACCCCCGTAATGGTTTACGAGAACATTGCCGGGAAGCTCGTAGCCGTTTCGGGTTAAACCCGGTCGGCTGCCGAGCGTGACAAGCCGACCACCAGACGCTCGTATGCTGCCAACCTCTAGGCCTTTTATAATTTTTATTTTCTTTGCAAGAATATTAAAATTTTGACAATGTGGATATTTAAACGTTTAATAAATAAAATAAATATTTAGCTATGTATTTACTAATATAATTAATTTTTTTATTTAACAGGTAGATTGCCCATTTATAGTTTGTATGACCTACGCCTTTCATACCCCAGATAAGCTGTGCTTTATCCTTGATTTGATGAATGGTGGAGACTTACACTATCACTTGTCTCAGCATGGGGTTTTCAACGAGGCTCAAATGAAATTTTATGCCGCCGAAGTAAGTTTACATTTCTATATTTACAAAGTTTTTTATTATGTATATATGTATGTAAGCCTAGAAAAATATGTAGAAATCGAAACTCGAAAACTGGTAGAAATCGGTTATAACGATGATTCAGAGACAAATTCTGTCGTTTTATCCACCAGTAAGTGTTTTATTATATTCCACTATCGCTTTAAACTGTTTCCAGGACTAAATTAGAAACAGATTCTTTATACATATGTGTATATTAGATTTGAATTTTATTTTTAGTATTTTTACCTTTGGAATACGAATAATGGGAGTGTATGTGCCCATTTGGTACAAAGGAAAACTAATGATATTCCATACTGACTTGTTTGTCATATTACATATATTGAAAATTTGTTATACTCATCAAAAAGGCGTTTAAGTTCAATTTTGCACTCAACTGTATTTTATTTTGGTTTGGTTCGTTTTTGCGGCTTCCGTAGCAATACGCTAGTTTGAAGTTAGAGTCATAAATTCAACTCGACTCTATTTCAATTAACTTTGGAGAACATTAATATTTTCTGACATCGCATTAACATAAAGTGAAACTCATTAAAGTTTAATAAACAAGTGACCAATTCTAACTAGTCTTTCTAGTAATTTGTGTGTTTTTACAACTTGAGGTTCTTATGAGATTGGTAATTTTTAATTTTTTTTATTACCATTCCAATCGCATTTGGTTGTATCAATGGTTTATCAGATATTCACATGTCATATCACACGTCAAAAAAATAAACCAATTCTTCTTGGAGAACAATGTTATTGTTCTGGAATGGTGTGGCAGCTCGTCTGACCTCAATCCGATTAAGTATCTGCGGGTCTTATTAAAGCGAGGCTCAGGGAAAAGTTTCAAGGCGAACAAATTTAAAATGTCTCCGGAACTTATTTTCGACGACCAAAAGTGTAAAAGAACTAAACGAAGACTTTAAAAAAAAAAACAAAATATCGTTAAAAATCTGGTTATTCCAATTAAGTTGCATAGCACGGTAAAAATGTTTTTGTTTTTATAATCCACTCGCCCAAGGATGGTGTCCAGACTGGCTTGACTTTTTTTTTAGTGTTTGCCATTGCTAAATCTCCTGATGTCATAATCATTATCAGCTAATCAACTCTTCAAGGCTTTACACTTTACATGTGTACATATAGCCTTGGCCAAATTTATTGAGTCGCCTTTGGCCTATTAATTACATTTTTTGATGTCAAAATTAGAAGTTATCCACACCACCAGTGATCGTGACCACAAAATATTGGACCAATCTTATTCCGTAAAATGTACATGTTTTTTCGACCACTCAAAGCGTGCCTTCTTGTTTTTTCGATAACCACGGTATCTTTCTTGCTTTGCATCCTATATGTCCAGCTTCCCCAAGTCTTCTTTTAACGGTTCTGGAAAAATTGTTTTTGTCTAATCCTTCAACAACTCCACAGCAAGCTTTGATGAGGTTTTCTTCAGAGTTTTGAGAGAAGATTGTTTTAAAAATCGTTCCTCCGGACGTGTGGTAATCTTTTTCCTCCCGGATTTTTCGCGATTTGTGAGCCAACCAGTCTGGCTGTACCGTTTAATTGCGCTTTGGGGTGAACAATGTGTGCACTTTACTTCTTTTGCAATTTGAATTTGATTTTTCCCCTCTTCGAATAAAAGCTGTATTTTCACACGTTTTCCCTGGCTCAGTACATTTGCTTTCGGCATTTTAAAATAAAAATGAACACACACTTCACAATTATGCACGCGTCTGTCGATTTCGAGCAATGAACCTACTCTGGAAAGAACCAATGAAGTCGTTGTTGCATCATAAAAGTGCATTAACGAACTTTCGTAAAATATAAATTACTCTTACAATCTCGTATAATGATAACATAAGTCATAAAATTCAAATAAATTAATTATGGGAAAGGACTTCGCAGCAAAGAAAAAAATAAAGGGGTGCCTAATACAATTGCCCAAGCCTGTAAATATGTGTGCCTGTTCTATTACTATTATTAAAAGTACAACCAATTAAAGGAGTACCTGGCGACTGTTACTCGTCAGAGGGCCTTGGGAAACACTGCTGTATAATGCATTGGCGTGTGTTTTTTATATGTACACGCTGTCATCTAACTTGCATTACTAGAGGGTGGCCATGGTGCAGTGGTTAGCATCATCGCTTGTTACGCTGAAAGTCCGGGTTCAACTCCTGATGTCGGAAAAACATTAAAAAAAAAATAAATAAATAGCTGGCGCGACAACTCGGGATGAGTCAAGGCCTAGCTTTTCGCAACCATTCATGCTGTGCGTGTTACATTTTTCGCATGAATGGAAGGGACCTACAATTTATTGCCGACTCCGAACGGCGAGGTGAGAAGCTCTTTCATGACAAATTATACTCCCGGAGGCTTGTCATTCCCCGACGAGAGGTGGTGCCGCGAAAAATGTTTGGTGTTTTCCTGGCTGGGGCTTGAACCCACACCGCTCGGTCAGCAGTCCAACGCACTAACCACTGAGCCACGGCGCCCACTGGAAAGAAAAAAAACATTTATTTCCTAAATAAATAAAAATCGATCTACTGCGAAGGCATAACACTGGCAGTAAAGTGTCTTGGCTTGAAGAGTTGATTGAGCGAACATTGAGTATGACATCAGGGGATTCGAGAAAATTCGGGTGAATTAAGCAATGACAAAAACACCACAAATGTCCCCAGCTAACCTGGACACCACCCTTTAACGCCAATATAAATTTAACGAAACCTGAGTTTCAAACCACTGTTCCTCGCTCGCGGTGTGTGTATAACATTATAAGGGTATTCATATCCTCTTGATCCGGGCGTGGATTATATAAAAAAAAAAGCAATCATTACAAGAATTCTTCACGGAGAAAAATGTTCTCTCTATATCTATTACTGCCCTTAACGATCTTCCAAAATGTTTTAGGAAGTCATTGGCCCAGGGACAAACATGTTTTCAGAAGTAGGAAGTGAGAAGCTACGTGCAAACATCTTTTTTTATGTAATGCGTCTGCTTTCTTCTTCCACTTCATTCATGTCCACATCCACATATTTATATTTTTTTATAAAAAAGGAAACTTAAGAATAATGCTTTCTGTATTTAATTATAATATTTTTTTTAGGTAATACTGGGATTGGAACATATGCACAAACGGTTCATCGTGTACAGAGACTTGAAACCTGCAAATATTCTTCTAGATGAAAATGGGCATGTTAGAATATCTGATTTAGGCCTTGCTTGCGATTTCTCAAGAAAAAAACCTCATGCATCAGTAGGAACACATGGATATATGGCCCCGGAGGTTCTGTCGAAAGGAACTCCTTATGATTCGAGCGCTGACTGGTTTAGCTTCGGGTGCATGTTATACAAACTTTTAAAGGGCCATTCTCCTTTCCGGCAGCATAAAACAAAGGATAAACATGAAATAGATCGCATGACATTAACAATGGTGAGTACTGGTGTATTGCTTACTTATCATGTTTCTAATAAATTAGAATTATTACTATTGCAACAGCAAACGGATAAGGAAAGTATCTGAAATAAAAAAAAATAAATAAATAAGTAAAAATCGTATATGTATGTATGTAATTTCAGAATTTTATTATAAAGTTCAGTCTATCGGCTGACATTTTATTTGGCATCCTCATACCATCGTTTATTGATAGATTTAGTTTAGTCATTAAGATTTTTATCACATAGTTAGAACTAAAGCACGACATCTAACATTTAAGTACACAATAATATTTCTGTAGATTATCTGATACAAGTGTGTGTGTTATAACCACTTGATAACTGCGAGGTTTAGTAGAGTACATTTGTTGTCACTAATTCTATGTATTTGGAACAAGTTGATTGGTAATGATACGATTAGTTTAATGACCTTGAATAAGTACCGCACACATACAGAACTTCTTGACAGCCAATGCTATTCGTAGTTTTGAATAAGAATTTTGTAAGATTATAGCTGTATTGCATCTGGTAAAATAAAAACAGCTTTTATGTTTAACGACGAAGTGATTAGCTCAGAATCCAGGTTATCCAGGTCTATCCTATGCAATTGCCAACGGTTTGAAATATGAATCTTAAAATAAGTATATCTTGAAGTTGATAACTATCCTTCAAAATAGGCGAAATCCATCGATGAGTGGGCTGAGTTCATAATTGTCAAAGTTGCTGCTGTAAATATACGGTAGCACTTTCAGAAAACCTTTAGGAACGCAAATTCAATTGCACTATTGCAGCAACCAGGCAGTGCTGGCATCATCGTTCATAAATGTAGAAAATTTTTTTGACGTGAACTGAAAGGTTAGAATTGTGATAATTTTTGTTTCTGGGTCCTTTACAATACGAATGGAAAAATATAGCTGAGAAAAGATAATTTTCCCCCTAAAAAAATATTAAAATTGTTAACAAATCAAATTGTCAATAAATTTTACCTAATTTTTCTCTGCAGTTTTTCAGCAGCAAAACAAAACTGACTGCAAACTTGCACGACTTTTACAGAACATATGCTGTCATTTTACTTTTATGAACACAGTGCGGCAAACTGAATGCATTGCTAATGCAGTTCGACTGCAATAATGAACGCAAATAGGGCATATTCACAAAAAAACAAACACTTGCAAACATCTCGTCGCACCATATAAGGGTTACAGGTTCGAAAAGTTGAAAAGTATTTTAAAAAGAGTGCAAGTACATAAAAGGTTTTCAACTGTACTTTTTTCGCTTTTGATTGATATACTGTCCAGAATTGGCCTGGGTCTTAACCAAGAAACCAAAAAGTTCAATTAGTGGCTAGCTACCTCCAGCAAGAAATGGGAGTGAATAACCACAATACTATGGAGCAATAGTCAAACCATATTCCTGTGCCATTAAGGCAGCCAAAATGACAGAAAGAAAAGATGGACTAACATAGGATGTCGGAGGGTTAATAATGACTTTGGGGACACATTTGCTCGTAGTAAAAATAAATAAATCTTTAAACATAGCAAAGCACTCATAAACTCCGGCGTTTTTGTTTATTATATTATTATAAGTATTATATGTACATTTGTATCAGTAGCGTGGGGTCCATATAAGCCGATTCCTTCCGGCTTCCCTTTTAAAATATCAAATATTATTCAACTTGCCCGCATCATATTCACCTGCATAAATTGCTCATCAAACCATTTTTCATTTTCCCCATTCCCCATTTGCATAGTCGAGATAAGTATGAACACCGAGCGAGAGAACCTCGACGTTAGCCAAGCACACAATAAATTTTAAAAAGGCCGTGCTTTCGCCGGCTTTTGTTTTTAGTGCAAACTATGAAGTCTATCCCTTTCGGACATTTAGTAGAACTTTCCTTGCAGTTTCTTTGTCTAACACCCATTCGTTTATGAGGAAAATAACCTGCGATTTCTCGGCTTATTTGGATGAACTTTTTGATGGGTCGAGTATGTGCAATGAGCAATGGATTTTTTTGTGGATAAGGATAGAAAATAAGTCGATGAAAATCGGGTGAATAGCACATATGTAAGAGTTTAAATTTTTCCTCTCGCAAATTTAAATAAGCAGTTAATTTTCCGGTTTTTGCACTCTTACGCATTGAAATTGAGTTTATGTTAGTGCCAGGCAATAATTTTATAGAGAAATCAAACAAAGTGGGTCTACCAATTCTGGGTGTCTGTGCACTTCGATTGCAGCCTAAACGACTGGACTGATTGTCTTTCAAATAAGCACTGATATTGTAAAATTTATCTCAAATTTTTTCGGCTTCCCACGCCACTGTATAAGCTGTATACTTAGTTCTTCATTATACATTCTCCTCCATGCAATCAACAGTGCTTTCATCCTACTTTAAAAGAGCTCATGTTTCTACGCTTTATAATAGGTCAGGATAATGTTTTTTTAATTATTGGTAGGAAGGCTTTTCTACTTAATTGTTTTTATTTAAAAGAAACACTGATTATCAAGATTCTTTGTTTGATCTCCGAGCTCATGATACCGGAGTTCATTGAAGTTTTGTTTTAAAATTGTGTTTATCCTTTGCGTTGTTTTCCCTCTGGTCGTAAGAGATTTAATTAAGCCGGAAAAGGTGTTTCGTATCAACCTATTAACGAACGTATTGGTGAAAGATGTTGAATTCTGATAGTCTTTCTCTGTTGAGAATGTGGCAGGTCCCAGCATAGATTACCTTCTTAGGGTTCCTCTCCGTTTCGGAAGTTGGTTATAATCATTTTTAGTGTTCCTATTCAATAGCAAGGGAGATGAGATGCAGCTTTGTCTTATATCTCTTGGAATCTCTATTTCATCCGTCTAACGTCTTTACTTCTCAAAATGTTGATGTTTCTCATGTTTTTGTTAAACACCTTTTCATAGTATACGAAGCACGTAAAAATTTTTCTGTTAATTTCTAAACTTTTTTCAATTAGCAGGCGAAAAGTGTTTCTCGAGCACCGAAACCATTTCTAAAGGTAAATTTAGGTGGACTAATATTTTCCTCTAATTTGCTGTGCGTCCGCCAATGATTTTTTTTAAATAGATTTTTTAAGGCGTGGCTTATGGTCTCGTAGTCGCAGCATTGCTTTAGTTTGAATTTATTCGGAAGTTTAATGCAGATTGACTTTAACCAAATCGCGTTGATTAGCTTTTTATACTTTCTCACTCAAAAAATTAAAAAGTTCTGTTGGTCTTCCGTCTGGGCCAGCCTTTCTGTTTTTTTATCACCTTCTCGACTTCCTCTCTTTGGATACTCGGCCTTTCAGATCCGTTATAGGGTGTAATGGTTCTCTTTCATCCAACAATAATTCGTGTAGTAATTTTTCTTGTGTGCTTAATAGATCACCGCCTTCGTTATCTTTCAATGTCATAAAATGGTTTTTCTTTTTAATGCCTGAGATCTTCTTAAGATCTTTTTGTGAAGAGCTAAACTAGCTTTTCACTTCACATTCTTCACATTGTGCTCTTAATTGGTGGTTTTGGCTTCATTTTTGATTTATTTTGTCTCCATTGTTCTATGCCAGTAGCTCGCTAGCCTTCCATTCGTAATAGCTATTAACTTATCAGCAGTTTGTTTCATGCTGGACAGCATGAGTGTTAGAAGCAGGCTACCTTGTCTACGATCTTTAGAACTATACGCTTGATGTTCTGATTTACTTTCTTATTGGCCAGCCGAGTTAGTTCACCATCTTTTTCTAATACAACACAACTCATCGATCTCATGGCAAAGCCATCTGCTTGTTTTACCTTCCCAACATGTGGTTTTCCATTAACATCTGAATCGGTCTGCCATGAACTCTTGCAGTTAACCTACCATCAGCGTGCATAGGCGTACGCAAGCAGTTAGCGTCGCCCTGCACGTACTATTCATAATTCAACTTACTGTTAGCTAAAACTTTCTCTGACGAAATTATATAAATTATCTTCTTCTTTTACTTCCTTTTTCGGCGAGGTTTTGACTCAAATTAAGAGGATCACTTCTCTGCATTCCTACTGGTCCGCCTGTGAGGTTCGCAGGATTTGCCTCAGAAAATATCGGGAGGTCTCCTGGTCATGGATCACTTCGTCACTGAGGCCAACCAAATGCTGGTGTTTTTGCATTTGTTTGATCCAGGCGTTTTTAGGCATGCCACTCTTCCGTCTTTGTCTAGGAACGGCGATTGATATTGCCTTTTTGATGGGGTTCTCAGGATCTCTCCTGTGAACATGGCTGAGCCGGTCGGTATCCATTTTTCGTAAGGTGGTTTCTTTTATATGAAGGCTCCTGCGCATTCTCGAACTTCTTATTCGATCAAGCTTTGTGATTCCTGCTGTCATGAGAAGCATCTTCATCTCAGCTGCCGTTAATTTACTCTCAGATGTTTTGTAGATTGTCCAATATTGCGAACCGTATGTGAGTGTCAGACGCACAACTGCGGTGTAGAGCCTTCCCTTCAACTTTAAGTGCATTTTCTGGTCACAGAAGATGGCGGAGTTTTCCCCCCCACTTCAATCATCCTAAACTTACGCGATGATTGATGTCATCATAGCTTCCTTCGCTATTGACCATATATATATCACATATACTTAAATTGTTCGCACTTGAGAAGCACTGTTCCATTCAAGTAAATTTATGGAACAGACATGAATGGATTAGCGACCGGGTAGCCCAAACATTCTGTCTTTTTTGGGCTAATGCGATATCCATTTCCCTTCAAAACGTCTACCCATAAGTCAAGTGCTCGTTGCAGGGACGTATGAACCTCGCTTATGATAGCTCCATCGTCAGCAAAGAATAATCGATGCACCTTGGAGTCTGTCACTTTACCTTCAAGCAGATAGTCAAGAACAGCAATAAAGAGCAAAGGACTTAAGACGCTTTCCGACTTTAGGGGGCGAACGAAGCTGGGCAGGTCAGCGATGTATTTGCCAGAAACTTTAATTCAGTTGAAGGTCTTTTAACTATAAGTAACTATACAGCATACAGTAACTCAGTGATGAAGAGAATGAGAGAGGGTAAAATAAAAAAAAAATAAAAAAACAGTTTAAGAAAATATGTATGTATGTTTATTAATTCGGTTAAATTAAGTTTATGTAAATAGATAACGTCCGATAAATGTAAAAAATATATTGTATAGAAACGTTAGTCTTATTTTCTAGAGAATTATAAAAAAATCCTTACAACTTTAATAAGGTCATATTAATTTGTATTTCAGAATATCGAATTTCCGGACTCTTTCAGTGAGGAGTTAAAAAATCTTTTGGAGTGTCTTCTACAGAGAGATACTGAAAAACGATTGGGTTGTATGGGCAAAGGGTATGAATAACATATAAATATTTCTTATACTAGAGTTACTGGTTTATTTGGTTTCCTCTTATCGGACCTTATTGCTTATTATATTTAACATTTTCTACTTTAGGTAACGTAACCTACATAATATCTGGTATATCTTAAAGTTCAAATTGTTTGCTTTTTGTATTTATTATTTTGTCATAATTTGCTAATCTCTAACCAAAATATTGGACCTACGTATTGACCACTTGTTTACATCTGCTACTTCAAAATTATGTTAGAGTTCCCTAGTTTCAATCTCTTTTACTTGATATACTATTTAGAAGTATTTAGCAGTAATTGTGATCTTTATTCAATAGAAATTAAATTTGTTATAATAGTCTACAATTGCCGTTAGCCGAAAAAATGAGAATTTGAATTATGTAATATATATAAAGGGTGCGAGGTACTTTTGTTAATAGGTATTCTCGGACATAGCCATGTGACATTTCTGTTTAGTATTCACTGGCATTTCATTATGAATAGACTTACGTCTTAACAACGTTTACAAATTGTGGAAATTTATTTCCAAAATCAGTGCTCAGTCGATCCGTTTTTTGATCAAAAAATTCTGCTTAGCGACGAGGATCATTTTTGGCTTAACGGATACTTCAACAAATAAAATTGTCGTTTTTCGGCTGATAAGCAGCAAGAAGCGACCCAAAAGTGTAGATAAAAAGGACAGCACGATGGACCAATGGGCGCCCGTGCTAGCACTAATAATGTGCACTTCCCCCTAGGCTTACCTTCGTGTAGATGACTTGTGGTTTCAACAGGATGGTGTAATATGCCACACAGCGAAAACATCTCAAGAAATAAGTCTGTGAATTGGCTTTCAAGATCATGTGATCTGACTCCGCTAGATTATTTTTTGTGTTGGTATGTGAAATCACTTGTTTACGTTGATAAACCGAATACCGGCCGATATGCTCGAGAGAGTGTTCTAAAATATGGCGAACAGAATGAGAGGTAGTTGCGGACAATGTTTACAAAAATAAATAAAGAGCTGGCGCGACACCTCGGGATGAGCCAAGGCCTAGCTTCTCGCAACTATTTATGTTGTGCGTGTTGCATTTGTCGCATGAATGGAAGGGACCTACAATTTATTGCCGACTCCGAGCGAAGCTCTTGCATGACAAATTATACTTTCGGAGGCTTGTCATACCCCGACGAGAGGTAGTGCCTCGAAAAATGTTCGGTGGACATGGCTGGGGCTTGAACCCACGCAGGCTTGCACGGCAGTCCAACGCACTAACTCACTAACATGTTCCAGTCTTGATTTACGCATTCAGCGCGACGACCTCAACTTCCAATAGTAAATCTTTACCTAAGTAGGCTCGTCATATCGCTTTTAATACAGGACATAATTCCGATAAAGTGGAGAAGGTGTTCCTTTGCATGAAGACTGCATGCGTGCATTCCTCATCCCTATCGCTTATGTATGGCATAAGGTTTAGGCGACGAAGTTCGCCTCTTGCTATAGTGAAATTAGTTTCTCTCACCTAGATCATGGTTAAGAATGCGATAAGTAGTCCTAGTCTCGCTAAGCAGCGATTTAATGCTCAAAGCCGCTCGGGTGGAATCTTCTAAACTCATCAACAGCTCCTGCAGGGTACACTTCTATGAATCGGTGTTACATTCTGTTACCAGGATATTATATTCGCTGCTTGCTCAGCCTGGACCATCCTTCGAAGAAATGAAATTTTTGGCATACCATGTATTTCGCGGCTATATGGGGAAGGTAGAGAAAATGCAATCTTAACGTGAATATATACAAAGGAAGTAGGGTTGTTTCCGAATGTAGCATGTAGCTCGGTGTGTTTTCTGGTAATTTCAATTTTTTTTTAAATATCTAAGTACAGTAAAATTCGTTTATAATGTCCACTCACGGGAGACGAATTTTCGGTCGTTATAAGCGACTGAGTAGTCACACCAAAAACTGTCTACAACCACCACAAAAAGGTGTGATAGCCAAAGTCGTTACAACCAAAAGATTTTATTCATTATTGTATTGCAAACCTTCTAACTTCGTCGTTATAACCGAGGTCGCTATTCGCGAATTTCACTGTAGTTTTTCTAATTCCTCATACTGCCAGCTTCCCCAAACTTGAGCCGTGTAGCACATGATGGACCACATTGTTAGGTCAAAGACCTTGAATTTGGTGCTTGGTGTTTTTTTCCGAGGATGCCCTTCTAGCTGCAATCCATTGCCTGTTTTGCGTCTTTGAGTTTCTATCTCAGAAGGGTTTTAAATTAAATTTGGGGGGCTATAATTACACTGAGATATTTATACTCCTTCACATCTTCTAAGTCCTCGTTTTGCCAAGTCAATTTTTCTAGCCTTATGCACCGTTCAACTGCATTTCGCAAAATCTTTATTTTGGCCTTATTTGTGTTTACTGTGGGATTCCACATGTTGCAGTATTGTTGCAGCTTGTTGATCATCATTTGCATCATTACTGTGGAGTCCGCCAGAATGACAATATCATTCGCATACATCAAGGTTTTTTACATGAATCCCATGGAACACTAGTCCTCCCAGAAGAAATGTGGTGAGAACATCCAAAAACATAGAGAAAAGCAGTGAAGTCAAGAGCAACCCTGCTGCCATGTGTGACTCGAACCAGACTGCAGGTTTATTTTCTTTCATAAAGGCTTTTTATGACTCTAAGCGCTTTCGATGACATTCCTAAGTAACTAAACTTGTAGAAAAGAGCATACTTGTCATTTGGACACAATGCCCTGAAGTCAACAAAGAACCCGTATAGTTTTTTTCCTCATTCAAGGTATGCCCCGGCTATGTCTGTTAGTGTAATATTGTCTACACTTGAATACCCTTTTCTAAATCCTGCTTAGAACTCGCTCAGTAAGTTGTTTTCACGTATCCAGTCCGTTAAACGTGCCCTCGTCAAGACAGGGTTTCAAGAAATCAACCAACCACCACACAGTCCAGACCTAGTCCCCAGCGATTATTTTGTGTTTTCTTATTTGAAGAAAGACCTTCGAGGACGAAGATTTTCAAGTGACGAAGAAATGAAGGCGGATGAAGATGAGAATTTCGAAGGCAAAGATTTCGAATATTTTTTCACTGGGCTAAAAACATTTTACGACAAATGTAAGAAGTGCATTAAAGTAGAGGGAGATTACATAGAAAAATAATTTTTTTTATATATTTCTGTCAGCATTTTTAATACTCTAGGCTCAAAACTTTTCAGTTTCTCCTCGGTCTATTTATATGTCATCATTCATGATTGACTTTAATCACGACAGAATACATTTAACGAAGATTAGTGCAAATAGGTCTCATTTAAATCTTGTACTTGGACAAATGGAAATATTATAGGCGACGTAGCACACACGTGCACATGACTATAGGGTACATGCATTTTAAATGCAGTAGGATATTTTAATCTGAACTAGCTGCTATAATGTGCTTTTTAATTAATTTATTTCAACTGTTCCTAGCTTCAACTTGTTATTACTTAATTGTTGAACTGCCTAATTGTTACTTCTGCTTGTTTTTTCCAATTCAAAATACAGACCAGTAAACTTGTGATCTCCTCCGATGTAGAAATAGATTCCATATCCGATTCAAATACTATTCTTCTCTATCCAGTACAATTACTCCTCATACTATAATAATTCTCACGTTATTTTTAAGGAAATGCACGAGTCGTTTTCTAAGGCGATACAAACTCTTACCTTACTTGAAGTATATGTTTACTTTAGTAGGTACAGATTTACAGAGCTTATAATTTCCGCAGAAATAAAATGAATGTTTTTAATGAAGATTTTATTGCTTTGTCAGGTTATGTCAGTAAGCCATTTAAAAACATAGGACGTCCCAGGACATATTTGCCAAGTTAATGTCTGAAACACAATACTGTGTTGGTGCTACCGTCAAATGACGTTTAATGTTCAACCAAAGGAATTCAATGGCACCAGCCACAATCCTGCGTAGTGCTACTGTTCTACGTTTAAGAACGAACGAGAGCAAAGTGATATACGTAATAATACCTAGCAATGCCCTCTCTCTGAGAAAAGTTCAACTGAGTTGATCTTCTACTGAGTTGAACTTTTGCGTGCGTTCTGGCACTTTGCATCGCAGATTTTTTTTTTATTTCAGAAAATTTGTGTCGAATTTTGTGCAAACATTTCCTTCTTCTTCTTATAATGTCCCTCGTGTTCCATCAATTTTGTTCTTTGTCTTTCTGTGGATCTTCTGCCTTCTATTTTTCTTTGCAGAATTACTTGCAGGAACTGGTATTTTTCGTTTCGCATAACATGTCCCAGGTATTTCTTATTTTCGTTTCTTGATTATGTTTAGGAGTTGTCTCTTACATCAGGTATTCGTTATTTTACATTAGGTCTACATTAGGTGTTCGTTCAGTCCATGATATTTTTAGGGTCTTTCGAAACAGCCACATTCTCAAAGCCTCCAACCTTTTTATTATTGGTTTGCTTTAAGTCCGTACCTCTGCTCCATACAGAAGCGTAGGACAGACGTAAAATTTGATTAGTCTTTTTTTTTTTAAATAGTTGAAAGTCACTACGATGCTCTAAACTTCCAACGTAACGGAAAAACTTTAGCACCAACGCAGTATTGTGTTTCAGGCATAATTCTATAAGTTCTGGATAGCATTCGTGACTGATGATTGAGCAGACTAATGTAATATAATTTATTTAATTTTAACCTTGTTTACTAAAACAATGAGACGATACTTGAAATTAAGAATTGCCTCAGCCACAGCACATTTGTGTTTATAGCTGGCGCGACAGCTCGGAATGAGCCAACGCCTAGCGTCTTGCAACTATTCATGTTGTGATGTTGTGCGTGTTGTATTGCTTGCACGAATGGAAGGGACCTACAATTTATTGCCGACTCCGAACGGCGAATTGAGAAGCTCTTTCATGACAAATTATACTCCCGGAGGCTTGTCATTCCCCGACGAGAGGTGGTGCCGCGAAAAATGTTCGGTGTTCCTGGCTGGGGCTTGAACCCACGCCGATTGGTCAGCAGTCCAACGCACTAAATTAGAAAAAAAGTTATTGGCTTGCCTTTTTTATGTTTTCTATTTGCTGTACGCATTTTGCATGTTTATAAAGTTAACCATAAAGCTTTTGGTTCAATATTTTGATTGCTGGTTGTGTCCTGCTTTTGAATTGAGTATCTTTCTGATGATTGTACCAGTTGGGATCTATTAAATGCGAAAACTAAAAACGGGTTCCAGGCACTTGATTTTATAATATCATTATGATGCTCTGTTCTTTTGCTAAAATATTTACGAGATTGCATCTTAAAGGAGATACTTCTCACTTTTAATTAATCGTCAAATATGTATTTGGTGATAACTGCGGTCGATTGATCAAAAAGATGAAAATTATAAAAATAAAACAACTTTAAATCGAAGGCAAAATCTACAAGATGATGCAAACATTTCTAAATTATGTAAAGGTGTTTTTTTGAAAACGCGAGTTTTAATAAACATTCCACGTGAATATTATAATCATCTGTCGTTTGATTAGCAAAGCATAAGGGTGGGCTGGGGTAATGGTTAACATCATCGCTTGCTCCGGATTCAACTTCTGTAGTCAGGAAACATTTATTTCTCATGAAGTGAATAAATACCGTCAACTGCGAAGGCTGATGTTAACTCTCCTGCACAGGCATAACAAAGGCAGTAAAATTGTCATATCGATTGAAGCATTAATCGAACTGGTTAATTGTGTTGACATCAGGAGGCTGGATAAAATACTGTGAAATATAAGTAATAGCAACAGCATCAAAATACAAACCAGGCAGTCTGGACGCTCCTGAAATTTAATATCAACCACTTCACCAATTCACTGTGTGAATAACTTCATACAAAAAAATACTCAAGATTTAAATTTTTAAAGTTTTCTTTTTTCAAAGAAATGTTCTACCCGCAGGAGTATCGTATGTACAAATATAGGTCGCAGATGTAATCCCAGTATTTGCTGATTATAAACCAAAAAAAAAGCTTAGTTTTTGATTTATTAACGTCCTTCCGTTATTATATATTTTGCAAACAAAAATAGTTGGCTTAGGTACTATTATTACAATACAATTCTGAGTTAAACTTTTATCCAAATAAATTTATTCTTTTTTGTATTTATTTTTACTTTTGCTAGAGCGGAGGAGATAAAACAACATCCCTTCTTTAGCGGAATCGACTGGAATCAAGTATATATTCAAAAATACACACCACCACTTATACCACCGCGTGGCGAAGTTAATGCCGCTGACGCCTTTGATATAGGATCGTTCGATGAAGAGGATACAAAAGGAATAAAATTAACGGAGTCAGATCAGGAACTATATAGATATTTTCCTCTTACAATATCCGAAAGGTATGTAAATAAAAGAAAATTTAAGTATTCTTGTCGCGCAGAAATCATCAATACATCAAATGCGGAGTGACATACATGCATAAGAATGTTTTATCTGTATATGATTAAATAACACATATTTTCAATAACAATTTACTTAATACAATGTACACTTTTCTCAGGTGGCAACAAGAAGTAGCAGAAACCGTATTTGATGCTGTTAACATAGAAACTGATAAAATTGAGCAAAAACGAAAATCAAAGCAAAAAATGCACTTCGATGCCGATGAACGAGAGTCTGACTGCATTTTGCATGGTTACATTAAAAAACTGGGCGGTTCTTTTGCTTCAGTGTGGCAAACTAAATACGCAAAGTTATATCCTAATCGGTGCGATCATTTATTTTTGTCATTTATGTAATCAATAATAATTCCTATACGTTTTAGACTGGAACTTCACACCGAAAGTGGAAACAATAAACCAGAACTGTTTTTCATGGATCAGGTAGAAGAAATTTCGCCAGACTTTGTACTTTACAAGGGTGAACAATGTATTCAAATTCGTATAAATGATGGCATACGCGATGGAAGACTAATATTAACAAACTCAGTAATTAAACCTAGCACGTGTCGACAAATTGAATTGTAACATTTATTTTCAGGATGAAATCGGATTAAAAGAGTGGGCTTTTTCATTGCGTTCTGCACACAAAGTTTCGCAAGAGCTGTTGGGCAACATGGCACGCAAAGCAGGCAAAATATACGGCAGTGAGAGAGAGGCTGCAAAACCATTGTATATAATCAGCGGAAATCCATCACCAAAATCTAATTTATCCAATTAGCGTAGTCAACGTATTTATTTAACATTTACATTAAATTTTTTTTCATTTCCGCAATATAAAACTTGCTTGTCTTTCCGACATTCTAACATTATACGATGTTTAAAGAAGGTACGAGAATAAATAAAAAATCATGCAACGTGTACAAATATCTGCCTAATTACATTTGAACAATTTAGACAAGAAATCAAACATTGTTTTTCTTTTTTTTTATAAATGTACCGGTTTTATTTTTTAAGTAGAAAGTAAAAGAACATAATAAATTTAATAAATTTAGAAGTAAAAAGAACATAAATAAATAAAATAGTAAGTTGACAAATAAATTGTTGCTTCTCACAGATCTTAAAGCATTTGCTGCTGTTGACATGTTTGTGCCTAAAAAATACACTGGATCGGAAAAAGTCATGGTGAATTCTGTTCCACCAAAGTCTGTTTATCTTTTTGTCCAGATAGACAAATTTAAAAGAAGTAAGTAGGTACTAATTGGGACACCAACGTATTTTCAAAACCTATGTGAGGAGCTGGCGAACAAAAGCGGATAAGTCCAATTTACACTATTTTTTACAAGAGAGCCAAAAAACTGATTGCAGCAGACACCGACTAACTAGAGTTCTAATTTTTAGTTTATGACAGCTTTATCAAAGTACAAACATGTGCCCGTCTTTTGTTTATCGAAATATGTACCTAGCCATTTTGTTTATAATTTTTTTTTAAGATTGACATTCCGGTTTTGAATAAAAAGTTTGGACTTATCGGGCTTTGATTGAAAATCTGATGGATTGATCTGGTTTTTTATTGAAAACCTTGTGGATTAATTCGCTTTTTATTTGAAACTTAATGGCTTGATCCGGTTTTAACCCTCTACTGTTTAGAAGATTTAAAAAAAAAATTACAAAAATCTGCTTACGTTTAAAAAAACAATCACTTTCGCCATATATGGCCTCTTGAGCAGTAATCAATTTTTCAACCTGAAAAAAATTTCCGAAATATGGCATTTCTGCCAACCAAAAGAAACACAATTTTCAAATCTCACTAGAAAAAAATACTATCGTGTTTGTAGTCACTTACAACGTAAAATCAAGCACTGTTTTTTCTTATATTTTTTCACTATGTCTATAGACTGTGCACTATTGAACTTGACTGCAATTTGTTCGCTCTTATGTAGAGATAACAAAAACAAATTCAAGTGTACACATACACAATGACTTCCAATGACCACAAATAACGGTTGTTTTCCCGTGGCTGTCGCGCAACCCTTGCAGTCGACGCCTGAAAATCAAAAGCCATATATGGCTTGTTGAGGGTTAAAAAAAACTTTCATGAATGCAATTAAATTTTGTTTAATTGCTAACAAAACATATCCACTTTTGATGTTGATTTTGTATAGGATAGAACCAGTTCTTTTTTTAAAATTCTTTAGGTAGGACACTATAAATATGACTTGAGAGCCCAAGAAAGCAAAAAAAAAAAATTCGACTGGGGAGCCAGTCCTATACTTTCCACCTCATATTATGTTATATCAAAAACAGTGATATTGTTATTTATTTAATAATTAAAGAAAACATGCATAGAGAGCGGAAAATTCGAAGACACACTGTTTAATATTGTTCCACAAAGAGTTGTTGCGTGAACTCGAAAAAAAAAAAACGTTCTTTAAATTTCCTCAGCATCCGCCAGACTGATTGTGCTCAAAATCTAAACAGCTCTAAGTTTTACGAATAAAACAAAAAAAACCGCATGGTCCTACGTTGTTTCGTTCTCCAGATATCGTAGGCGGAAAATATTGTCACACACGCACACACACACAGATATCATTTCGAAAATGGGTGCAAACGATTTCTAGTGTATAGTAATGTCAAGCCCTGTTCATATCTTGAAACATTTTGATCGGTGCGAGTCCCTACTAGGTGGGAAGTAAAAACTGTTCGCATGTACTTATCCGCTTTTGTTCGCCAGCTCTTCATTTATATGGAGGCTTTTTATGGTAAATTTATGCCCTTGATCCTTTAAATATCTTGATGGCCTACAAAGACTGATATGAAATCCCCTTCGATTTTCATCTTCACGGGTTGAGGGAGTTGATTTCAACGGAACAAAATGGGATAACTGCATCGACGAGAATTTGGATGAGTTGGACAGAATTTGTTAAACACTAGCGAGAGGTTTTTTTCCAAATAAAGTTATACAGCTGAGGAGAGTTATGAATGTGAATACGGATACACATATACAGTAGCGAGCATGGAAATTGCAACACGAAAAAAAACCCAAATCCATCCCCATTTCTTCTCTTTTAGTTAATAAAAAAAATTAATGAACCAAAAAGTATTTTCCAAGAAATGTTAACTAACTTGTGACCAATGAAACTATATACAGAACTATTTCCTGTAGGTACAGAATCCGGTCAAATTGGGATTCCCAATAAATGGTAGAAAAAAAGACAATATTTCTGGTGCAGTAGGTAGCAGACCTTTTAAGAGAAGTTTATTGTTTCAGGCCATAAAACCTGTGCATTTTGGAGTTTTTATGTAAGAAAATTTGTACACATTTAATTTGGTCACATATTAATATTTTGTAGCGCCTCCTTTATTTTTTATGACGTCATTAATCCGCTTTGGCATTGAATCCACTAAGTTATGAAGAAGTTCGGCTGTGATTTCTTCGTACCAAACTTTTTCAATGACTTCATTGAGCATTTTGACAGAGGTAGGCATTTTGCTGTTTATTTTCAATGCCATGATATGCCATAGATTTTCAATCGGGTTTAAGTCCGGCGAATTATCCGGCCAGTCGAGTGTGGAAATTCCTTTTTCGATCACAAATTCTTTAATCTGTGAAAAATACAAGTTAAATTAATTCTTTTTTATTCAGTATAATTGAAGAGGGATTACACTAGCAATAATTAAAGAAAGTAGCTTACCATTTTGGACCGATGGCACGGAGCTGAGTCGTCTTGAAAAATTGTATCACTGGCCTCCGAAAAATGCATTTCCATTGATGGTATTAAATGATCGTTCAGAATATTTTTGTATACTTCTGAGTTTACAGTTCCTTTTATGAAGGCCAAATCTCCAATTCCATAGTACGAAAAACATCCCCAGATCATTTGACCGGCTGGATGCTTCACCGTTCTCTGAAGGCAGTTTTTGCTTAAGCGCTCTCCAGTTCTTCGCCGCACGTATTGAATTCCATCTGATCCGTATATGCTGAATTTGCTTTCATCAGAGAATATGACTTTTCTCCAATCAGTTTCTGTCCAATTTTGGTATTTTTTTGCCCACATTAACCGAGATTTCACCATTTTGGGTGTCAACATGGGTTTTTTAGCGGGGCGACGAGCCATTAAACCGAATTCTCTTAGCCTTCGACGCACTGTATGAACACCAATTTCACTTCCATTAGACTCCATAAACTCTGTCCTTATTTGTACCGCTGTGGAAAATCGGTTCCTCAGTGATAGCCGGTGTAAAACTCGATCATCCGCCGTAGAAGTCTTGCGAATACCTCCTCTCCCCTTTTTCCGTTCAGCTGTTCCCGTTTGGTTTTTTTTTTTTAGTAACCTGCTCACTGTCGACTTGTTGCATCCAACCTCTTTACTAATATCGGTTATAGTCAACTTTGCCACTTCAAAAAGCGCAATTATTCGACTTTTTTGGTCTTCAGTCAGTTGCTTATAACTTGGCATTTTTTAAAAACTGTATAGCTTTAAATGACTTGTTATGCACTTGTATACCTAAAAAGAACTAAAGTCATTAAGAAAAACCCGTTACCTAAAAATAATTAAGGATTTTCCTTCGAAAAATGGGTGTTGCACTTTCCATGCTCGCTACTGTATGTCTGTGTGTCTCATCTTTAAATGTGGATTTTTAATCGCTTGCAATGTGTAATGAGGAGAGGATCTAGGGAGGGATACGGATTGGGCTTACCAGCCGGGGAAATCTGCCCATCAAATGCTGGAAAATACCCAAGGTTGATACCTACCATCTTTTAATACATTTTAAAGCCCCATATGGTAGTGTGGAGATCGCTGCTCTGTCAAGTTAAAAAAAAAGACACTCGAGACCTTCAATACCAGTAGAGGCGTTAGGCAGGGCGACGTACTGTCATCCATCTTCTTCAATCTGATACTGGGGAAAATAGTGCGAAATTTTCAGGTGAACACTTCAGGCACTATTATGCACAAATCGGTGCCAACCACTTGGCTATGCGGATGACATTGACATCATCGGCAGAACAAAGCGAGCAGTCGCAGGCGCCTTCGGGAGCATCGAATTAAAAGCTGCAAAAATGGGTCTGTTTGAAGGGTAGTTATGTGCATTCAAGGGACGGTGGGGTTGATGGCTCCACCATGTAAAAAATCTTATTGTTACGAAGCAACAACGAGCCTCGGATACGAGGGTTCCACTGATGATAACCCACTCAAACGAATTAAGGACAACGTTTTCGGATCTGAACGTGAAATGTTAAGTCTCTTAACAGACCGCGTACAGCCGAGCAATTAGCGGAGGCCCTAGACTGTTGCAAAGCAGACATCACCGCAATCCAAGAAGTGCTGTTGGATGGGCCGGGCTTAAAGAGGATGAAAAATTGCGATATTTATTATGGCGATTGCTACCGGCAACAAAAGCAGCGCTTATTTGGGTGTGGATTCGTCGTTTAGGAAAGAAGTCTTAAGCTTCAGGTATGTGAGCGAACGCCTCCCGACAATTCGCATCAAGGCTAAACTCGTTAACATAAGCCTAATATGCGCGCATACCCACACAGAGGAGAAAGACGACGACACCATAGACAGATTCTAAGAGTTCCTGGGCAAAACTTACGAGCAGTGTCCTAGCTATAACATTAAGATTGTATTAGGTGATTTTAACACAAAGCTAGAGAGCGAGGGCATCTTTGGTAGTACCGTCGGAAAGTACAGCCTACACGACACCACCTTGGATAACGGATTTGGTCTGATCGACTTTGCTGCAGGGCGAAATGTTGTCGTAGCTAGTACGCGGTCCCCCAGAACATGGAGATCTCCTGATTAATCAACCGTCAACCAGATTGACCACATTGAGATCGACGCAAGCCACTTTTCCAGTATTATGGATGTCCGACCGTTCCGAGGGGCCAACATTTACTCGGCCCACTACTTTGTAGCCAAGGTACGACTGCGGATATCACAAACACCGCCAAGACAAGGAAATACTGTGAGAAAGTTTGTCGTCGGACGGCTGCAATCGTCTCTCTAAATCTCTTAAGAGGTCCTATGTCGCCAGCATCAAGCGCTGAAGACCAGTGGCAACTTTGCCACCGCAACAAAATTTTTGGTTTGACGACGAGTACCGGCAAGCACATGCAGCAAAACAAGAGGCATACAAAGCAGCGCTGGACCAACACCGGCTTCTCAGGAGGGAGAAGAAAGAGCGTGAGAAGCGCGCGATCAGGGAAATAGGGAGATGTTATTGCAGGAATGAGCTTCGGAAGTCTTACCAAAGGGTAGAAAGAACCTGTCGAGGATACAGAGCCCGAACCTAACCCTGCAAGGATGAACAAGGGAACATCGTAGTGGAATCGCAGTCAATGCTGAGGATATGGAAGAACTACTTCTGCTGAATGTTTAATGGCGACGATGAATCAAATCCCGCTGTCAGGCAGAATGAACCATTCAACCTGGACCAACAATTCCATCCACCCGACCAGGACGAAGTGAAGATAGCCATATCTGAACTTAAGTCCAACAAAGCTGCTGGTGCTGACGCTCTAGTTGCCGAACTGTTCAAAGCGGCAGACGATGACTTGGTAAGGAACATGCATCAACTCATCTGTAAAATTTGGTCGGAGGAAAGTATGCCCGATGAATGGAACCTCAGCATTGTTTGCCCGATCTACAAGAAAGGAGACCCTCTGAACAGCGCCAACTACAGAGGCATCAGTCTTCTTAACATCGCGTACAAGATCTTATCTGCCGTGTTGTGTGAACGCCTGAAGCCGTCCGTCAACAACCTGATCGGTCCATATCAATGTGGTTTCAGGCCAGAAAAGTCGACCATCGACCAAATGCACGCTGCTCCATCAAGGTCGGTCAAGACCTCACCGAGACCTTTGATGTCAAAAAAGGATTTAGACAAAACAACGCGATGTCATGCGACTTCTTCAACATCATACTTGAAAGAGTTGTGCAGAATTCACACGCCAACACCAGATGCACAATCTTTCAAAAGTCCGTCCAATTACTCGCATAAGCAGATGATATTGACATAATCGAAAAAAAACGCAGCTTGATATCACAGGCGCATTCGTGAGTATTGAGATGGAGGCGGCAAAGATGGGTTTAGCGGTCAATGAGAGCAAGACGAGAGGACACCCAACACCGACGTCTCGGACCGAACGTCACTATAGACAGTTATAACATTGAGGTAGTTTTGGCTTCTTCGAGAGGAAAATCCTTCGGGTGATTTTTGGCCCTGTCTGCATAGACGGTTAGTGGAGGAGGAGATGCAAAGACGAACTGTACGGGCTGGACAGCGACATCGACTTAGCCAGAAGATTGAAGGTCCAACGACTGAGGTGGCTGGATAATGTAGAGCGGATGTACACCAATGCTCCGGCCCGAAGAATCTTCTTCACCAAGTTGGCGTGCGAAACTCCAGGCAGCTGGCTGGAGACCCTTGTTGGTTGTGGCCCAGGTAATATTAAAACCTAAATGGACTCAAGCGAGTATAATAACAAAAGAAGAGATAAAGAAAGAAATAAAACCTTCATCTTTGTCCTTAAACATGAATGCCATATCAAAAGGAAGGATGGTGCCATTCCAATAAGTTGTGGTAATGAAGAAGCTAGTGATAAAATACAATCAAAGTGCAAAGATAAGATAAGTGACAAATATGACATGCAGATTCAAAAAATGAGAAATCCAAAGGTGTGGTATGATGAATGACAAGTTAGAGAAAGAAGAAATAGAGAGCGCTATTAAGATGCAGAATAGTATACATATCATCATGACCCGCTTTTCCACTATGAGGGTCGCGGGCAGATTTGGCATAGGCTAGAGAACTTTCTCTAGTCATGCCTTGTTTTAAGGCCGCATTGAGATGCCTACGTGCAGACGACCTAAGTTCGACGAAGCAACTGGGCTGAAGAGACATATTCTCTGGACCCTAGTTGAATACCAAGGGCTGACAAGCCTTCAGGGGAGTTAATGGCATTGGAAAGGCATCCCCCTCATAAGGTTTTATTTCGTTTAAGGAAATGTTGGTCCCACGAGTATTTGGAAAAGAACATTACCCGCAGCGGAGCCCGATTCTCTATAGGAAGGCTGAATTGAAATCGGAGTTCGCCTGGTATCCGAAGTTCGCATACTAGAGACTACTAGAGACTAAGCGCCATCTATCCTTCGACGTATGCTGTTCCACTTTGTAGTTAGGCGGGAGTGGCGAGACACTCGGTGATGGTAGGGGTAGAGGGGTTGATCGCGAATAACTAATATAGATAATATTTTAAAAATTTAAATTTTATTTTTAAAATATCAGAAATATCTATGTAGTCTTTATTATTCTTGGTTTTTATAAATAAAAATCAAAATAGTTACCGTCCCTAGATTCAGATCATACAGAAAAGTAAACTCTTGTCAACTGAATTATTGTAATAATTATCTTTTGTGACTTTTATTCATTCAAATGTATGCTAAAATATTTTTTTTTAATAAAACCTGTGCCATGGATATAACTAGGCTAATAGATTTATCACTTCCCGTATGAAGGTGAATATGTCATTAGTAGATGGGTTCCTAAAACCCGTTAACGAGCGGAATTCCTTATAGAAAATCCTTCGTCGTAACCGGTACAGTACATCCTAAACTAATGCACTTGCTCAAGGTGAGCTAATTGCTTTCTCGGTTTGGCAATGACTTATATCAACACCCTGTTTTTGAATACAATTTTGCGCAACGTAAATCGGAAAAGAAATAGAAACAATTTTATTGCTTAGAATACCCCCAGAGGTGGCAGTCTGGTTGTAAGCAGTGGTATTTTTTTAGGAAATAAAAATTGTTGTCTCTGCCTTTACCTTAAAGTCGAACGTGACAAGCGCACACTCATAAACCACAACAACACGGCCGCCCACAAATCTAGACAGCATCGTGGACAACAGAGTGGAATTGAATGCTTCGAAAACTCAATCCGTTCTTCTGTCGTAAATGATGTATCACTTATGTATCACAAAAGCTTTTTATTCTGAGTATGTGTGATAATAAGCACGTATTCGATGTCGTCTAGAAAACACGCATAGGTTTCCCCAAAAAGTCAAAAAAAAAAAAAAAATAGTGTGATCTGGCTGCCACCCACAAGGCGTATATTCACCTAAAGCTTGAGCACAATGCTTGAGTAAGTAGTGAATACCCCTCAAACCACACTGCACCTACTGAATACGGTTCTAAGTCATGTGTTAAAAGCTAATTGGATATAGAAACACAACAGAGTCATGTCACTTGTCTTTGCTTCTTTTATCGCTTTTTATTATATAAAAGCGAAATAGCCAGTTGCATTCCCCTATTCAAGTATTATTCAATCAATTCACTAAGCCTACGTATCTACGTATAATGTATTTGTTTGATTGTACAGTTAAATGCTGGTATTCGATGTAGACTGTTTTCCCCTATTGCCATTCACATGCATTCCAATCTAATGTGCGTCGAAACATTATTTTGTTAATTTAAAGTTTCCTTCCGGAGGCGCGAAGAACTTGCAAACTGGCTGATAATGCAGCTAAGGAGCTGTTCTGGAAGCAGCTCGGGGAGAAATTGGACCTTGATCACAGACTTGCAAACAAGGTGTTCTGGCAGGACGCCGTCGCAGAGGAAGGAAGTTTAATAATATAATAATAGAAATGTACATGGCTTTGGGTGAAGAGGGGGTAACATGGGTTCCTCGCTTCATTAAAATGGCCTGGGAATGCGGTAAAACATCTAACGACTGGCAAACTCGAGTGGTTGTTCGTCTTTTTAAAAAAGTGAATAAGAGGAATTGTATCAATTATAGAGGTAAATATTTTTAAATCTCGAAGTGCGTTTCAGAGCTGTTTTCAAGTCTAGGGTGGACGATGAGCAGTGCGGTTTTCGTCCAAGTAGAAGCACAACTGACCAGCTTTTCACTCTCAGAATGGTACTTAAAAATTTCTGGTAGTATAGTATGTCAAATCTATCTCCAGTATTTCTGTGGGCTCAGAGAAAACATATGATCGGGTCCCTTGAGGTAAAGTCTGGAGGGCCATTTAATCTCTGTACAAGAATTGTAAGAGATGTGCTCAGGTAAACGGTGTTTAACCACTGTGGGCGTTGGACTTCGACAAAGGTGCGTTCTGTCACCTTTCCTTTTTATTGTGTGATATGGATTAGATATTACAGCGCAGCCGTAGTGAGGAACGATTCAAATTGGAAAACTTAAGGATAAGCCCTCTTCTTTTCGCATGCTTGAGTCCATCCAGACGGAACTCCAGCGCGCACTAGATAGGTTCGTAGCCATGTATGCTGAACCTGGGATGAAAGTAAAAGTGAACAAATCAGACGTAATGGTAATTATCCGAACGCCTGTTCAATGCACTCTACATGTTAGTGGAGTCCCATTGAAACAGGTTTAGAAATGCAAGTCTGTGATAAGCCTCTGATGCGGAAGATCGGAAGATGTGGAGGGTCTAAGCACCCTAAATCCGCTACCTTCATAATAGATCAGCGGGTCATTGGAAAATGAATTAAATTTTCTTTCGAAGATACTAAGTGCACTTTCATCCGATTTTGACAACGTTCATACTTTTGCATTATACAGCAAAACAACGATGTTGAGGGTTTTTGTAGCTACCTCTTGCTCCTTCTCGACAGAGCCTTGCTTCATACATGCATAGTTGTCATCTAAAACTAAAGTAACAGCGATTGGAGAGTGTATTCCTCGCTGGATCTCCACGCTTATCTACGGTGGCCAAATACCTTCACAGGCCCTGGTTTGGGTTTATAATATACTAGCCGATAACCGCGACTACTTCCGCGTGAAAAGACGTCACTTTATACCCTATATCCTTCCCCGGGTTTCAAGCCATTGATAATTAGGTATAGACTTTCAATTTCTCATATT
Organism: Matsumyia berberina; assembly: GCA_917880715.2. Lineage (NCBI taxonomy): Eukaryota > Metazoa > Arthropoda > Insecta > Diptera > Syrphidae > Matsumyia > Matsumyia berberina. The sequence continues at coordinate 98,065,021 of OU862870.1, forward strand.
AATTCTGTCCCTGTAAACAACTGTCCTGTTTTTTCTTTCCGGCTCGGAGATGACCAGGCTCTCTGGTGAATTGACTCTGAGCGCGCGAAACATTCACTCCTCAGATCCACATTGTCCACTTTCAAGCTCTGTCTTCGTACCTTATTGATGTTTATGGCGTATCAAATCTCAATATTTGCCTTAAATTTCAAGTAAATCCGACTACAACAAAAAATATTCACATCAAATACATACATACATACATACATATATGGATAACGTGATGAGTGCAGAAAAGCAGCACAAAGAAAAATGAAAAAAACTACCCTTGTACAACTGGGCAGAACAGAAAAAACACACGATCACGAAACGATATGTGCCGTTGACTACGGTTGCGCATTTTTGGCCCACAGTCTAGAAAATACCAAATTTCAATTCCAAAATCCAATTTAAACAATTTTTTTCATACAAATTTGAACACCCTGTACCACCCTGCAAAAGCTGATTTTTGAAAAATCCCTTCTTAGTGGGTGTTTACGCCATAAAAAGAAACTACTGTCCAAATTCCAAGTTTCTAGCACCAGTGGTTTGGGCTGTGCGTCTATTTCTGGGTCAGTCAGTCAGTCAGGACAAAAAGTTATATATATAGGCGTGTTTTTTTGAAACCTAGCCAGCCAGTTATAGCGTTGGTATCACTGCCAAATTGTTCTGTTTTTTGACATTTGACCGTCATAAGTGTTGCCACTAAGAAAAAAAATCCCGTATCAAATTTGCGTAGCAAAACTAAATTTGCGGAGCAAAAGCGAAGCCATTGAAATTCCAGTGGAACTCCAGCCCGCATCCAGTCACATTTCAAACATATCCGAAGAAATATACATATACTGCTTGTGTAGGGTAAGGTAGAACAGTAACATAAGTTGGAGTCGTGGAAGTGAATAGTCTGAAATTACGTCCGTTTAATCTTTTTTTAATTTGTGATTGTGATTGTGAGGGGTCTAAAAACTACAAGATTCTTGTAAAAGTTCGTGTTTAAAAAAAGCGTAGCAAAAATTGGGATATTAGCGAGAGTGCGTAGCAGCGTAGTAAATTTTACTTTTTTGGAAATCGCGTAGCAGTTTTGCTAAGATCGTGGCAGCGCTGGATGTCATAGGAATGAAATCACACGTACCAACTTGACGGTATAAAAAATCGACTGGGTTTGGCTGGCTGGGAATCGTCTAAATGAACGACTGGCTAGCTAGGTTTCAAAAAAACACGCCTTATATATGTAGATATGTAATTGGTCGCGTTCGTCGATCTAGGCAAAGTGATTCATATGCCTCCAATCGATTTCTATTGGCTGAGAGTGACAGAAGACGAATCACTTTTTTTGAGGTCGAGGAGGGTCCTGCGACGGTAAAAATTCCAAAATACGCATTGGATCTCCTAGCAATACACTGCAATCAGAGCTCTGAAGAGAAGTAATGTGCAAATGGGAGCTACTACTAGACTTTGTAAACATAGGTCTGTCGCTCTCAGACTGGGTCGAATGTATGCTCACATCATTACATAAAACTAAGTGGTCACGAAACTCAGAGGCATACCTCAAGAAGGCGTATTGTCTATACTTTTATAAATCTTAGTCGCTAACAACATTTTAATGAAACTAGCGAGTAAAAAAAATAGCATAAGCTGATAACTTGATGTGCTAACAATGGGAACATTTTTACCCACCTTGGCTCTAAACTCTCTGAACAACTGGACGAAGAAATGTGACTCAAACGTCAACTCCCAAAAAACAGAACAAGCTTTGTTCACAAAAAAATGTTAAAGCCATTATGTACATATGTACGGCCTTGATTCGAAACGGAACGCAACTCCAATTATCTAGTAAAATATCTTGGTTTCAAATAGCGAATATTGCTTTTTGAAGTCAAACCCCTCTATTATTCGTTGGACGTATGCGCAGACGTACGGTGTGGTATCCAGCCATCCGAATAAAATCCCATAAACTTATGTACATCCAGCTACAAGTGATTCAGCCCAACAAGCGCCATTAGACAGTTCTTAGCAACAGAAAAAGATACATGCCTTCTGTAACAAAGAAACACAAAGAAAGAGTCATAAACTTATCATTTCAAGAACTTATCCATTTTCACAGAAACGCATTCAAAATAACTTTAACTTTCGCGATCATAAAAACTTTTTAAACTTTTTCTGCGTTCCAGGCAGAGGCCGATATTTGTTAACGCTTTCAAGGAGATACATAGATGTATACGTATGTATTTATATATATGTTGATAGTCAAGCCGCAGTTAAAGCCGTCTCATCCACAGGTGTAAAACCAAGACAAGTAGAGCGTTATTGTAATGAGCTAAAGGATCAAAGCACAAAGAACTGCGTCATACTCTGTTAGGTTCCGGGACACAGAGGCTTAAGCAGAAATGAAAGGGTGGTCGATCTGGTACGAACAGGGTTAAAGAAGCCCATCAGTTTCCCACCAAAGATTTCGTTAAGGTTGTTCAAGAATGGTTTGCTTAAAGCTTTTTTCCTGGCTCTGCTCAGAACCGGACGTTTGCAGATAAAGTGAACAAGAGTTTCTTTCTTTTTTATATCTTTCAACTAACGGGGGAATTATGGGGAATACCAAGTTTCGTCACATGTTGGCCAATCCCTACAAATCTGGCGCAATCTCGGCGGGTCCTTTTAGGGAGGCCTTTGGTCCTGTTCTTGTTGTTGACTGGTCACATTAGTCTAAAGTTAGTTAGTTTGTTTAAATGAATATTTTATTTCATAAAGAAATATTATTCTTATAATGTTTAATACTAATTCTCTATGGTTTGGCATCTGAGCCGTCTACCAGATTGACATTCAAAATGTATGTAAATTACTATACGATAACATGTGCATTTGTATGTACATTTTAAAACAGAGTTTTTTTCTTTGGTATTGGATTAAAACAAACAACAAAGCTGCTGGAGCTGACGGCCTAGCTGCCGAGCTGTTCAAAGCAGCAGGCAATAACTTGGTAAGGAGCATGCACCAACTCATCTATAAAATATGGTCGGAGGAAAGTATATCCGATGAATGGAACATTGTTTACCCGATCCTCAAGAAAGGAGACCCTCTGAACAGCGCCAACTACAGAGGCATCAGTCTTCTTAACATCGCTTATAAGATCTTATCTGCCGTGTTATGAGAGCGCCTGATCGGTCCATATCAGTGTGGTTTCAGGCCAGTAAAGTCCACCATCGACCAAATATTCACACTGCGGCAGATCTTGGAAAAAAACCCAGGAACTTCAAATCGATACCCACCACCTCTTCATCGATTTTAAGGCCGCGTATGACAGCATCTAAAGGGACGAGCTATACAGAGCCATGTCTAGTTATGGCATCCCTGCCAAACTCGTCCGTCTGTGCAGGATGACGATGGAGAATGCACTCTGTTCCATCAAGGTCGGTCAAGACCTCACCGAGACCTTTGATGTCAAAAAAGGATTTAGACAAAGGTACGCGCTGTCATGCGACTTCTTCAACATGGTTCTTGAAAGAGTTGTGCAAACTCACGCGCCAACACGAGAGGCACAATCTTTCAAAAGTCCGTCCAATTACTCGCATACGCTGACGATATTGCCATAATTGGAAGAACGCAGCGTGATGTCACTGGTGCGTTCGGAGTATCGAGACGGAGGTGGCGACGATGGGTTTAGCGGTCAATGAGGGCAAGACGAAGTATATGCTGTCAACAAGAAAGGACACCCAACACCGACGTTTTGGACAGAACGTCACTATAGACAGCTATGACTTTGAGGTAGTTAAGGACTTTGTCTACCTAGACTCCGCTATAAATTCAGACAATGACACCGGCGCTGAGATTAAACGAAGAATAACTCTTGCCAATCGCTGTTTCTTTGGGCTAAGAAGGCAATTAAGGAGCAAAGTCCTATCTCGAACTAAGGTGACCCTTTATAATTCCTTAATCGTCCCAGTCCTGCTCTACGGCGCAGAGACATGGACTCTGTCTAAAGCGGATGAGGTTGCTCTTGGCTGTTTCGAGAGGAAAATTCTTCGGGTGATTTCTGGTCCCGTCTGCATAGACGGGGAGTGGAGGAGGAGATACAACGACGAACTGTATGGGCTGTACAGCGGCATCGACTTAGCCAGAAAAGTGGAGGTCCAACGACTGAGGTGGCTGGGTCATGTAGAGCGGATAGACACCAATGCTCCAGCTCGGAAAATCTTTGAATCCACACCCGAGGGTCAGCGCAGTAGAAGAAGACCGCGACTCAGGTGGCGCACGCAAGTGGAAGGGGACCTCAACCGACTTAGCGTGCGAAACTGGAGACAGCTGGCAAAAGATCGAGATCGCTGGCGACGCTTGTTGGTTGAGGCCCAGGAGCACTCCGGTCTGTACCGCCACCTTAAGTAAGTAAGTATTGGATTAAAAACTTTCTTCAATGATTCAATTCCTGTATCGCAAAGCTTCAACTGTGTAGCTGTATAGTACATCTCAACCTCTCCCACCATTAAGGATATGAATTGCGTCACCTAATTCGAATCCGAAGAATCTAAAGTAAAATTGTTAAAGTATAGGACATCTCGCAATGAAGTGCAAAACATCTTCTTGTTCCTTGAGATTGCACAGGTTGCATACAATTGTAAGATCCGGGCGATGTGGGCTGTAGTTCAGGTACAAAAGTTCCCCTCTTATCCTAAAGATAGTGCTTATCTTATCAATAGATAAGAGGCAGTAGCCCCAAACTTCTGTTGCATATAGAAGGACGAAAGTAGCTGTAGCCCGAAATATTTTCTGCTTCGAGATATGCAAGATTTTGGGGTTCCTAATAAAACTTCCCCAAATTGCACAAATCGCCCGTTTCGCTTCAGCAAGTTTATGTTTATGTTCATGTTTAAGCAGGGAGTAATTATTACTCCTAGATATTTATACTGCTTAACAATCTCAATCTGCACACCTTGAAACTTCAAATTTTCATCTCGAACGTACCTCCCTCCGTCAGCTCTAAATATCATAATCTTTGACTTTTCTAGGTTTACGGACAAGTTCCAAGTTCTGCAGTAGGTCTCGAGTCTGTTTATCATTAACTGCATAGTATCTACTGTATCATCGAGAAAAACGATATCATCCGCAAATAATAACGCTGGTATATATCCGCTTAGCTCTATTCCTCAATTAACATGATCAGTTATATCATTCATGTATAATATAAATACCAATGTACTAAGGACGCAACCTTGTTTAACATTCTTCGATGTTTCGAAATCCTCTGACAAGTGTCTACCATTCCATCCACACGCTAAGTTGTTTTTGTACATTGATCTGAGTACGTTTATGACTTTGGACGAGATTCCGTATTCCGATTCACGAAGGAAAACCTACGAAGAAGGCGTAGAGCTTTTTGTGCTTCATCTTATAAAATTCTGCAAGGTTTATGAGCGAGAATATTTGCGTAATTTCTCCTAAAACCAGCTTGGAATTCCAGTAGGATCTTCTTATTTTCCACCCACTCCGTAATTTTACTGAAGAGTAGGCTAGCAAACAGCTTGGCGGATGTATTTAAGAACGATATTCCTCTATAATTTGCTGGATCGTTGTAGTCTCCTTTCTTGTGTAGAGGAAATATAATAGTTTTCTGAAAACATTCAGATACAATAGATCTTGAATCCTTGCATAAGAGCTGATAGAAATTCCAGTGAGCAATTTTTATAGAATTCAAACGGAATACGATCAGTTTCATTGCTCTAGATATGATGCAGTTGTTTGTTCTGCTCTATCTAAAATTGGTAAGCTATAGGAAGTGTGAATGTATATACATTGCCCTTAAGAGCCCTCAGTGGAATATCGACTTGCTTGGCAAGTTCTTCGACATGTTCGTTTTCGGCAATATCCCTGTGACCCTTTCCCCCCGAGGGGGGCGACTCCTACCCGGCTCTCTAGATACTCCAATTTATTCCGGCATTTTTCCACTAGCCTGTAGGATATGGAGGACGAATCAATGGCTTGGGTGTTAAGTCGTTTTTAAGTAGTCGGCAGGCTTCCCAGTTTACCAGTAGCTCCGTCTGGAAGACGCTAGTATGATCAGGGAGGCGGTAGGATTTGGCTAAGTTGTGGGTTTCCGAGAAGATTCCCGTGCCAACTCCGCAATCCATTTTCGACCCTTCTGTGTAGATGGCTGTGTCATAGCCATCTTAAACCGCCCCTTTCTCCCATTCAGCTCTGGGTGGAAAACCTACAGAAACACTTTAAATGAAGTTTAAGTTGGGAGTGAAGTGGTCTGTTCAGGGAGCTACCAATTATTTCAGCCATAGGTCCAGGATGTTGCTGTAACCGAAGGATTTGGCTGTCTAATACCCCGATTCCCTGAGTCTAATTATGCTACACAGTGCAGTATTTTCGATATGGAAGTAGACAGTAAAAGATGCAGGAAAGCGGTTAGAGCATCTGTAGGGCATAAACGTAGGACTCCCATGATGCCTATCTTTGCACTTTTTTTTTCGTTTTTTAATAGTATATTCTTATGACCCGTAGGTGAGAACAAATCGTTGCATGGTGATACTCACTGCCATTCACCGCAAACACATGCGATCGAAAGCCATCAATTACCCTTTTAGTCTCAGTAGAACCAGAAAGAAGGACCTTTCTTCCTTAAATTCATACTGATATCGCGATGGTTCAGCAAGGCAAATCAGAGATTAAAGTAAATTAACCTATTTCTTTCTTTCTTCCGAATGAGCCGGTCCAATACTCTGTCTTACTCTGTAAATGGACGGGTTTTGCACTTATGTGACGACGCGTTCCAAAAAAAAGATACAAATATTCATTCATATACAAATCGCCAGTAATAACTCTTTTCTAGAAATACTATTATTATTTCGTTTCATCTTTAATATGTATTAAATTAATTATACTATTTTTGCAATTGTTGGATATTTTAATAAACTCAATTTCAACACACACATCTTTCTTTTAAAAATTTTATTGCATTTATTCATCAACGGTATTAATTTGTTTTCATTGTTTATAGCATTAAGCTTGCCGTGCTGTTTTATCGATTTAATTTAAATTCTATTATATATAGATACATAGACTCGCCGTTTTCTATCTCCAATTAGATAATGTGAAAAAGTTTAAAATATTTCGTTTTTTTTTGCGATAAATGCGTACACAGATTATAGTCTTAAAAATATATCGCTTTTCTTCCACTTCCAAAGTATTATGTATAACACTCAATATAATAAAAATCTTAAAGCTCAGTCGACAATTTTCCATATGTCGCAAGTTAGTATAGAGAAAAATGTTTTAATATATCATAAACTTTAAGCTTTTTTAAGCTTTTCCCATTTTCTATAATAAAATGCAAAACTGGCTTCGGCTTTTTCCAGTTCCAGCCGCCAGCCGACATAGAACGTTTAGCTTTATATATATACTTTGAATATATTAAACAAATTTAAATTAAATTATACAAAATTAAATTAAGTTAGAGTCTAGCTGTTGACTTTGTGTAACATTCCATTGCGGGTTATTTTCATTTGAGAGGACATGAGTTGGGGATATGGTACTGAAAATGGTAAGCGATCTGTTGGGACGTTTCAAATAAATTTAAATCATATGTATGTACAGATACATATTTCTAACTAAATCAGTCACATGATCAGTTTTCTCGTGAGTACATTACCTCTGGTTTGTTATCTAAGTGCATATTAATTGAATAGCTTGCGTAGTTCATAAAGTGAAATTGTCCGGCAGCGAAAATGAAAGGAAATCAACTAGTAATTTGATTGATGATTGAATTAAAAAGTCGAAGTGCAAACAACTTAAGCTGTTCTTGTTTGCGAATAAGGCGTTAATAGGAAACAACGCAGACGCTGTGGTCACGTGCTGTCATTAGTAATATTAAGAAATCGTTAAAAATTAAAGATAAATTTAAATACAAAATGGTGATAATTTTTATTTAATAAATCTAATTTTTTTGGCTTTGACGGTAACAATCATAATTATAAAAGCAATGAAAATCATAACAAAAATATTAACAGAGAGACTATGACAGACTATGTGGGTACTTGTACTTGCATGGCATGCATTTAGGATCAAAACAGTGACATCCGGTTCTCAATGCATGGCGGTTAATAATTTAGAATTTCTTTTTTCATTCGTGACGTTCCCAGTGCTAGGAGTTAGTCGGCATTTTTTGATTACAAAGTGTTCAAAGGTATTACGTGAACTTAGTTAAGTTTGCAGAAAATTATTCATTTGCTAATGATAAGCATAGAATCAATCATTTTTTTGAACAATAAAATAGGGGCAGACAAACGAATATATGACAAAGAATTGATACATAAGGGTTTCCATTAAATTCGATAGACCTTTTAAATTAAATAAAACAATGTTTGTGTTTGATTCTTTAATTACGATTGAAATGCGTAAATAGGTTCATTTTTTGGTCTTATTATGGCTTCGTTTGGCAATAAGCATTCTTGAAATTCACTTTTCGATTAATTCTTTACTTATGTTAATTAAACTCAATTCGGCCAATTACGTGAAAGAAGCTGGCACTGATTTCTTCAATTGTTCTTTGATTAATGGCGAAAATAAACAGTTTTATATAACCTCCACAATCGCAACTTAATTTCGACACTTCACGAACATTTTTGAATTTTTCGACCAATTATTCGATTGTTTGCACGTAGTGCCATTTTTTTGAAAGAGCATGTTGGACGTATCCTTAACAAGAAAATAGGGCTTACTTACGCTAAGACCTAGGTTCACTTCGATTTCTGCAGAAGTTTTCACATATTATTTATATTTTTCCGTTTCAAGAATACATATCTTGAAGTTCTTATAAAAAGTGTTTCTACCAGAACTTGTTTTCTTAAGTACGACAGTGCGGGGTAGTAACATAACAGGTGGAGAGATGTCTACTCGTCTTCCTCTGAAAAGCAATTGCGACCGGTTGAAGCTCCTAGCTTGATTGAATGAATTGTTGGTTCACCGACTAAAAAATGCTTATTGAATTGAAGCTATTTACTTTGCCTTGAGGTCAAGTCTGTCTTGCATTATATGTAGTATAAAGCAAGCCAACGCAATTGTCGATCGTTGACAATGATGATAAAGCTGGATACTGTTTAATTCTAAAAGATTAACCTGTGGAATATCGTGTTTGCTTGTAAATACCTCTGTTTTTAATACAGAAGGCTATTACTGGACTACTTTAGTTGACGATATTTTTCACTAACTGCATGTACGTACATATGTAAGTCTAAGTTAAGCTTCGAAGCATGCGTTTGCTTATAACCTTGCTTGAAATGAGCCTTAGTCAATTTTCCAGATGAAGGAAAGACCCAGTTCCTGAAAAGCTGTGTAATTAACACAAGATTTGGCGAATGGCGGAGATTTTTTTGGAAACGCAACTGGTTCATTGCACTACCAGAAAGCAAGACCCAGTTTTTACCCATTTTATTAGAATTTTCTCGACTTTTAGAGAAAGCCAAGAAAGCGCTTCAATGATGGGGAGCTTACAGTATCAGCACTCACCACATTATCACCGAAAATCTGCCATTTGATCCGAGTAAAGGCAGGACAATCGCAAAGGAAATTATTCGACGTATAGTCGCCCTCTCCACAGGTGTTGCAGACACTGCTGTCACTTAAGCCTTACACATTAAGATGCTTAGTAAATGCAAAGTGCCCCGTTAGAACAAATAAGTTATTCGCCGCTGATTCCTTACAGACGTTCGGGAGCATTCGTTTAGTCTGCCTGTATCCTGGAAAGCCGTGTCACACATACAGTGTACTCTCTTATAAGCGGACATCGACGGTTCCGAGAAAATCGTCCGCTTATGATAGGTATCCGCTTGTGAGAAAATACACAAAATTAAGATATTTTTCTCCGTTCTTTCAAATTTGTCCGGTTATTACAGGTGTCCGCCTATGAGAGGTGTCCGTAAGGAAAGAGTACACTGTAATTGTGTTTTTAGGAAACCCAATCGATAATTGAGGCCCTGACCGAAGACGCGGGAAGGCCCAAAACAGGTTCAGGTCCAGAGCAATCATCCTGTGAACCTTGTCAAGCAGTCTTACTGGAGATCTAGACAAGAGATCCAGACAAGAGTCAAATAGTTCAGTCTTGCGACCGATTTCAGAGAGTTCTTGTATTCTCGAACTATTTTGGAAATAGGTAAAGGGTTGAAAAAGGCAGCCTGGTTATGGCTACAGATGCAGATGCTCAAACCCTTCCACCTATTCTTAATAATATAGTCCGTGGCAATTAGGATGGCAAAAGTGCTTTGCTTGGAAAACAGAGGCATGCTTGCATAATGAGTAGCGAAGTCTAGGGTTGTTGGCGTTCATGAAGACACCAGCACCGGATCCATGGTTTGTTCTGGAGCCATCTTGGAAAATTCGACTCAAGCCCATCGGCGAAGGTTAAGTTGAAGTACCAGAATGTATGAGCGTTATCATAATGCAAATGGTTGATTCACCACAGAACCAGTTGTTCTTTAAAAAAGAAGGCGGTTTTCGAATAGAAAATGATTTGGATTCCTACTTTCCCATAATAGTTAAATTTGTCAAATTTGACTGATAATGTCGGTTTAGAAATTACAGTGAAATGTTTGTAATCTTAGTGGACTACACTTCACTGAAACTAAGATTCGATCGTAACTTTAAGTGAATAATTCCGTCATAGTTCAACTAATTTCTAAACAGAAGGTTTCAAAACTGGATCTGGACCAAAAAGCTCAATTTAAGCACCTCCTACGTCTCGTAGACCATTATAGTGTATTTTACGAAGAAATGGCAATTAAGGAAGCCTTGTACTGACTAAAATACTATAAAATATCTACAAATGATATTTGTATCTTCACGGACTAAAATAAATAGCTGGCGCGACAGCTCGGAATGAGCCAAGGCATAGCTTCTCAGCAACCATTCATGTTGTGCGTGTTGTATTGTTTGCACGAATGGAAGGGACCTAAATTTTATTGTTCATGACAGATTATACTCCCGGAGGTTTGTCATTCCCCGACGAGAGGTGGTGCCGCGAAAAATGTTCGTTGTTCCTGGCTGGGGCTTGAACCCACGCCGCTCGGTCAGCAGTCCAACGCATTAACCACTGAGCCACGGCGATCACGGACTGCTTAACAGTAATTAAGTCATTGGTATCGTGTCTACTTATTTTAAAAGTCATTCAAGATTACCGGGGATGGCTGAGAAATAAGGCATTCATCTATATCGAGGCTGAAGAGCTCGCCAGAATAGGCATCAGTATTTTGCCAGAAAAGCAACGCTTAGGTATGTCTATCGCTGCATGTAGGCATTTACTTAAGCTGGATGCTATCAGCAAAGCTAACCTCAGATGGGAACTTGGTACGATATGTCAAGTGTGCAGACAAATTTGGCCTAAACTATATAGATCAAAAACGCTCCAATGAAATGATAATGCTTAAGCAAGCGTAAACCAGTTCCTCCATTCGTGTCCTCACGGGTTCTGTCCTATACGTTCATATGCTAAAGGGGTAGCACTGTTTTTAAATGATTTTTGTAGGAGCAGTAAAGACGAGAAGAAGGAAGAATAAATCCTCCATCATATTTCCACCGATCCAACCATGTTCAAAGGAAAATTGTTTCACCTGTGAGCTCCTTTTGTCAATTATTTCAAGGAAATTGCAGATATTGATGGTAGCAGCATCCTCCGCTTTTATATTGGAACCCAACTGGGTAGAATATCAGAATGGGCCGATTTCCTTGTATCTGCTTTCCAGATAGCAACCCTAACCATATTTAAACTAGTCGATAAATGCATTTCAAGATCTACATATTTCCCCAGCTGGAAAACAAATTTAATTTAAATAAACAAATGTATACATATGTAAATATGTATGTACATACATACAAAGGTACATATGTGCCCACGACACCTCTTATACTTGACCTTTTCGAACCTCTTTTGGACCCTTTAAGCCCGCTTAAAACTCAACATGTAAATTAAATTAAAGTGAGAAGAAACATTTTGTTAATGAATTAAAGGTGATAATACGGCGATAACGAATACTTGTTTTAATTAGCAGACAATCTTCAGACTAATATAGTAAAAAATGTAACAATTAGTCATGTTTATATAATTTTCTTTCAATTATATTTATAAAAATTTTTCAAACGCTTTCTAAAAAGAATGTAGAACTTTTGTAGAGTTTCTATTAATATATCGATTGTTGATTTCGTAAGGCAGACTTCATAAAACTTAATCGACTGCTCAGCAATATAAATTTTAGTCACTCTAAAGAAAACTTAACACAGCTATTAGCAATAGTAAAGCCATTAAATAATTCGTTCTAATTCATGTGTCAGAAAATTGAATCGTCATCACCACTTTGGTGGAATAAAGAATTACGAATACTTCGCAACAACATAAACAAATTACTGCAAATATAGCTAAAATAGCTAAAATCCAGATCTGCTTCTGATTTTAATAACTGTGTACAAGTTTTTTTTTTTTTAATTCTGTGCGAATTTCACTATCTCAAATATCTTGATAGAATGCAATTGAGTCTAATCACGGAATGTGGATGTTTATAAAACTTTGTTAATGTCAAAAGAAAAACTGATGGGATTCTTTATTCAGGGTTTTTCAATAAGAGCGCTACAAAAGTTTTTTTTAAATAAAACAAAAACGGTTTTGGATATCAATGAAATTCTTTATTCCTGTGAAAGTACGTTCGATGCCATTATGTATGAAACTCGATTTCTTTTGCATGGCTACCACGGGCACGCTTGCAGAAGTCCAGACGCTGAACCCAATTTTCGACGGTTTTCAAGCATAAATCGGCCGATACTGCTGCAATTTCACGTTCGATATTCGTACGAAGTTCATCAATCGTCGCTGGCTTGTTGGCATAGACCATAGACTTGACGTAGCCCCACAGGAAATAGTCTAACGGCGTCGAATCGCACGACCGAGGCGGCCAAGCGACTGGACCATTTCGTGAGATAACACGTTCTCCAAACTTGGTTTCCTTGGATTGTGACATTCGCTGTGTGGCTTGTGGCGCCGTCTTGTTGGAACCACATGTCCTCCAAGTCCATATCATCCAATTGGGGCCAAAAATATTCGGTTATCATTGAACGGTAGCGATCCCCATTCACAGTAACGTGCCGGTCTTGATCATCACGGAAGAAGTACGGCCCAATGACGCCGCCGGCCCATAAACCACACCAAACCGTAATTTTTTCGGGATGCAATGATGACTCATGGAGTACGTGTGGATTGCTGCCTGATGTAGGATGTAGGCCAAGATCTTTTCGCAAAATTCGCCACAACGACGTCACAGAGATGCCCAACGCTTGAGAACGACGTGTGAGAGACACATTTGGGCTTTCTGCAACTGAAGCCTCAGCGGCAGCAATATTCTCGACACTACGGGCACTTCTTTGTCTCACTGGCACGGGAACATTTTGTACTGTGCCTGTGGATTAAAATGTTTCCACTAGACGCTCAATTGTTGATCTGCTAGGACGATTATGACGACCATAAATTGGACGTAGCGCTCTTAACGTTGAGGCCACTGACTCCGAATTTCGGTAGTAAATTTTAATAATTTCGACTCGTTGTTGGCTCGTATATCTTTCCATCAGAAAGAGAAATGTCAAAAAACCGCAAGAAAAATATGGCGTCGTTTGCTGTCCCTGTCGCTCTACTTTTGTAGCGTCCCTATTGAAAAACCGTTTACTTTCTATAATATATATAGAATATAATATAATAACTTTGTACTAACCTCCCAAGTATTGATTTATAGTTGTCGAAAAAACTAAGGATCATCCCAACTCCTCCAGTTGCAATTCAACTTGCACTCTCACAGCCTTACTTACATACTTAAGGTGGTGTTACAGTCCGGAATGGACTTGGACCTCAACCAACAAGCCTCTCCAGCCAGTTCGATCTTAAGCCAGCTGCCTCCGTTTCGCACGCCAAGTTGGTTAAGGTCCCCTTCCACTTGCGTGCGCCATCTGAGTTGTGGTCTCTCTCAACTGCGCCGTCCCTCGCAATGGTGTTCATCCGCTCTATATGACCCAGCCACCACTTGTAACTTCACTCTTCGGGCTAAATCGATGTCGCTGTACGCCCGTACAGTTCGTCGTTCTATCTAGCCCTAAATTCGCCCAAAGAAACAGCGATTCTTTGTTTAACCACAGCGTTGGTGTCGTTGTCTTAATTTATAGCGGAGCCTAGGTCCTTACCTATCACAAAATTATGACTGTCTATAGTGACGTTCTGTCAAAGGCTTCGGTGTTAAGTGTCCTTTCTTGTTGACAGCATATACGTCGTCTTGCCATCATTGACCGATGAACCTATCTTCGCCACCTCCGTCTCAATACTCACGACCGCCCCCGTGATATCACGCTGCGTTCTTCCGATTATGTCAATATCGTCAGCGTATGCGAGCAATTGGACGGACTTTTGAAAGATTGCGCCTCTGGTGTTGGCGCGTGAGTTTTGCACAACTCTTTTAAGAACTTGACCGACCTTGATGGAGCAGCCTGCATTCTTCATCGTCATCCTACACAGACGGACAAGTTTGGCAGGGATACCAAAACTAGACATAGCTCTGTATAGCTTGTCTTTATAGATGCTGTCATAGGTGGACGTAAAATCGATAAAAAGGTGGTGGGTATCGATTTGAAGTTCTTGAGTTTCCTCCAAGATCTGCCGCAGTGTGAATATTTAGTTGATATTGGATAAAATCTTATAAGCGATGTTAAGAAGGCTGATGCCTCTGTAGTTGGCGCAGTTCAGGAGTCTCCTTTCTTGAGAATTGGGCAAACAAAAAAGTCGATGTAGATTTAAATTCATTGTGTCGATTTATATTAAGTTATGGTCAGTGAGTGTATGTGAAAGCATCGACAGTGGTATTCAGCTTTCATGCAGAAGTTTGTCGCTTTAACAGTGATTTTTTTACTCACAAATTCTATTTGTAGCAAGATTTTGCCAGAATCATATGCTGTATCAGCTCTTTTGATTCTACAATTGGTCAACTTGTTCCGCGTCAATTATAGATCCTTTCATGCAAGCTCGTCGGTTATCTCATTAACCTATAAACTGCGACCTTGATCCATTCGCAATAACTCTTGAAAAGCGCGGAAAAAACTCCTGCGATCAGAAAGTCTGATTGACTTCCCTATATCTAGTGTCTCAGAAAAGAGACCGACACTTTTGCTTTCGTTTATTTTTGAACCGTCCTTGAAAAGGGACAGGCGTTTCCTTTTAAGTGGTTTTTAGATTTCTTTAATTTCCCAGCGAATATTTATGGTGGCGAAAAGCCTGTCAGAGTACAAGCAGGGTAGCAAATATTCAGAGCCAACATTACAGCTAATTGTACCTAGGCTTGATATTAGTGTAGTTTTGACGCCACTAGTTGTGGTTGTGCACTTTAGGTCTTCGTTTGTTGTAATTCTTTCCACCAATGTTTTCCCGTGCTCGATTAACGACACAATCGTTGGCGTTATTTAAGTAGTACTTGTGAAAATCATCCGTAAGGCGAAAGTATAATACATATGTACATGTGTTCATACTGCGTTTTGGTTAAGTTCACCGCCAGATTTTTTAGCAAAATGACCTCTCTGCTTCTGCTTTCTGAGCTGAAAACCGGTTAAGCAATCTGCGAGAATATAAAGACAGGTTTCTTCACTCTCGGTTCACAGTCTGTAGTGTGAATCTTATGAAAGTGTTATTCGACATATACATATGTACATAAGTATTTTTTTTTTCGGGAGGCAGTAGCCGCTTATTATGCCACTTAGGATTCTAAGATAATTCTTGTCAAGACTCATGAGAAAATTCGGTTTTTACTATTATGATTCGGGGATCAGCAGCTTAGAGAACACTTGTCCTTGTGTTTTCCGTCAGACTTCACTGCACATAAATAAGCATAGACTTTTTATTTAGCATTTAGCAGACCAATTACGTTGGTGCGCAATCTTTTGCTAGTGAGTTAGCTCTTTTATTATCAGTCCATCCACTTTTAGCTGGAATTCAATAACGGACGACTAAATTGTTCCTTTGCTAGTTCTCTTAGTACTGTACTAGTCTTAAGAAATAGGTTAGATATTGGATGTGCAAAGAGGTAACAGGATAAATAACGGACCCCATTGACAGTTACTGTTACACGGTTTTCTTCAAAGAAGTATGGCCCCACAATGCACCTTGATGAAACTGCGCACCACACCGTGACTCGTTCTGGGTGCAGTTCCGTCTCATGGAGTATTTCTGTATTAGATTCACTCCATATACGGCAATTTTGCTTGTTTACATTGCCGTTTAGTTAAAAATGAGCCTCATCAGGCATAAACAAGCAATTTATCAAGCTGTTGTCTTCTTCGGCCATTTCAATCAAATTCCAGGCGAATAGGCAAATTCAGAGGGTTTAACTTGCTTGTAATTTGGACATTGTACGGAAACAAGTTTAAGTCATCATGAATTATCCGTTGTAATGACCGTCTGCTAACTCCAATTTGCGCCGATAAGCTACTAGTCGAAACGCTTGGATTTGCCTGAATTGACGATGCTACAGCCGCGATTGTGTCTTAAATCCGAACATAGGGATCTCGATGGTACGGTCTTCGTGCGATGATTCCATGATGAACGCTGCACTATCCAAATCCTCTTTTCGGTATCCCAAGCATTCATTTTAGTAAATCTAAATAGTAACCTGCAAAAAAAAAAAAAAAATAAGCCGATTACTCACACAGAAAAGAAGTTAATACGCTTTGTTTTTGTAGCAGGATTCGTGCGCCTAAGAACTAAAGACATGAGATTAACTGGTCAGAGGAATTTAGAGTTTGTCCCACATTTTTATTCATCTTCCACATATATATAACTGTCACCCATGATCAGAGCTACAGGTTCAGAATTCGGATCTGCTTTTTTTGTGAGCAGCAAATTATGAGTTTATCATGGTGGAATAATGAGAAATTTGGTATTTTTTCTTTATAGGTCCAAGGGATTGGTTTAAACTGTTTCCACAAGCATCGGGTCATAGGCAGTCGCCAGTAGACATCAATACCTTAACTGCCAAGCGCGACAGCGATTTAAAAGAAAATTCCCTTATATGGACTTATTTGGGATCTGATTCCCGGAGCTTGGTTAACACGGGTTTGTAAAATATGCTTGGATACTTTTTTTATTTTTTTTTACGTATATTTAACTTTTTTTAATTTCAGGACATGGTTGGAAAATTGATGTAATAGGCAATAATTCTCTTTTAACTGGCGGACCACTTGGTAACTCTGAATACAGATTGGAACAATTTCATTGTCATTGGGGTTGTTCAGAGCAAGAGGGATCAGAGCACACTGTTGATGGTCAAGCATATTCTGGTGAACTACACTTCGTACATTGGAACACCACTAAATACAGTAGCTTCTCAGAAGCAGCTGCTTATCCGGATGGTTTGGCCGTTTTAGCTCTATTTTTGGAGGTATTTATGAGTCCATGAAACGTTTTTGCATATTATTCAACTTATTACAACCATTTTTCAAACTTAGCCTGGAGAATACCATCCTGAATTGCAAAAAGTAACCAGTTTACTACCTTTTGTGCTGCATAAGGGAGATCGTATAACTTTACCCAGTGGTTGTGATCCAAACAATTTTCTACCAAATACCAATACCTATTGGACGTATGAAGGGTCTTTAACGACACCACCTTGTTCGGAATCGGTTACTTGGATTGTATTGAAGACACCAGTGGAAGTATCCCCTGAACAACTTGATGCTATGCGAAATCTTAATTGTTATGATGTGAAAGCGGAATGTCCTGCTAATGAAGTTAGTGGAAAGCTCATTAACAATTACCGACCACCACTTCCATTAGGAAATCGCATCTTAAGGGAACCGGGAGAGCATTAGCAATCCAAGTGCAAATATGGGAATCACAAACATTTATTTCGAAAATGTATTGCTTGCAAATTAATAAAGTTAAACTTTTTTTCTTTTATGTTGTGTTTTGGTTATTTGATACTTTGGGGTCCTGCTATATCCTTTATAAATAACACAGACACACTACACGTACGTAGGAAGTAGAACATTATTGAAGCGATACAGTAGATTTGCTTGCATGGGTGGTGTTCCTCGGAAATTCATTATGCAATCAGTGGGCGAACTACAACACTCATTAACTTGTCATCGAAATGTGAGGATTTGGCATTACTGCTCCCAATTGATCACTCGATCACAAGTCTCACTGACTCACTCATTATCGATTGCGGTAATTCAGCCCCAGAGTTCGGTAGGTGCCATTATTTTGAGCATAGGAAACCTTTTTACAATTCCCAAACAATAATTCAAATAAAATATTATCAAATCTGATGCCTGTATTACAATTACTGCGCATTGAGATGTAGACCCCAACGATAGTTGTAAGTTCATAATTTTGAAAAGAACTGGACAAATCTAAAAATAACGATCCACAAGAAAGGAGACCCCCTAAGCTGTGCCTATTTCAGAGAAATTAGTTTCCTAAATGTCGCATCTGGCATATTGCGTGAACACCTGAAACCCTTCGTCGACAACCTGATCGGTTCCTATCAATGAGGTTTTAGGACAGGAAAGCCCACAATCGATTAAATGTTCACACTTCCGCAGATCATGGAGAAAAGCCAACAAATCCAAATCGATGCCCATCACCTCTTCATCGATTTTAAGTTCGCCTATGAAAGCATCTATACTCTATAGAGACGAGCTATACAGAGCCATGTCTAGTTTTGGCATCCCTGCCAACCCCGTCCGTCTGTGCAGGATGACGATGTAGAATGCACGCTGCTCCATCAAGGTCGGTCAAGACCTCACCGAGACCTTTGATGTCAGAAAAGGATTTAGACATGGTGATGCGCTGTCATGCGACTTCTTCAACATCACTAACTTGTAATCACTAGCTCCAGCTTAACAAAAAAATATATAAATTTCCTTAGCACAAATGACGTAGCCAAAACGTTCATCAGCTCTCTGACTATGAGTAGTAAGGGCCTATCCCGAAAAACAAAGGAGACTCTATATAAGATCTTCGAGTCTAATCCGGAGAGACAACGCAGTACAGGAAGACCTCGCCTAAGCTTGCGCGCAGAAGTGGAAGGTGACCTCAACCAACTTGGAGTGTGTGACTGGAGGCTGCTTGGTTGAGGTCCAGGTTCATCCCGACTGTAGCCCCACCTAACAACAACAATGAATTGTAATGGATATCGAATCAAAGACTTTTGTGTGGTATCTAGGTGTGCATTCATTTATGTTTTCTGTACTAGAATGAACATCCAGTTGGAAAAGGTAAGAACAGCGTTTACATACATATTTCACTCAAAAGACTCCAACTAAACCTAATCCCGACTCAACTACT
This sequence comes from Matsumyia berberina, assembly GCA_917880715.2. Taxonomy (NCBI): domain Eukaryota; kingdom Metazoa; phylum Arthropoda; class Insecta; order Diptera; family Syrphidae; genus Matsumyia; species Matsumyia berberina. The sequence continues at coordinate 98,084,378 of OU862870.1, forward strand.
AAGCAGAGATGTAAAGTAAAGATTCTGCTTTTGATTTCCAATACAGTACATCTAAACAAACTAATCACTCAACCGCTACTTATCGATAGAACATACATACCTACATACACTCGGTCATTGCCCGCCGTGTGAGGAAGTGTGTATTCTCTACAGTAGTTTCAATGATCAAATGTAAGCAATAGCGAACATATTGTGGAAGGGCAGTGGAGAGAACACTCGACGCTGAGCAAAAACTAAACATTGAACGCGCGGCATTGCACTTCAAAAGCGGATTTTCTTTGTGCACTTTGTTTATTAATTTTTTGTTGCACTATTGCAGTGCGATTGGATATTTTTTTGTTTTCCACTACTTTCTGACTGTTTCACGTATATATGTAGGTACTCGGGGGACAGCTCGAGATAGGTCAAGGCCTAGCTTCTCGCAATTAACAAGATGAATACATCTCGTATCCTTTTTATTTATCATATAAATAGAAGGGACCTACAATTGACTGCCGACTTCGAACAACAAATTGAGAAGCTATGTACATGATGACAAATTATACTCTCGGAGGGTTGTCAATCCGCGACGGGAGTTAATGGGCGATGGATATTCCTAGGAGTCGAGCCTACGCAGCTAAAACAGCAGTCCAAAGTACCATCGAGCCAGGGCGACAACGAAACTGAACTTAGAATTGTTTAAGATACTGGAAAACAAATTGTCAAAAAGCCATCTATAACGAAGAATACGGGGTAGGACACGCAGCTAACCAAAAAACATTCGGAGCAGTGCTGCATAGAAGGAAAAGAGTTGCTCGCAAACTCGAGCAGAACGGGCAATCAGCGAACACAGGCTTCGCAAAAAAAAAAAAAAAAGGAAGATGTGAGATGTGAGCCGCGTTTTACGTTTCGAATTGAAACTTCGAAAAGCAACGAGGGAAAAAAGTAGTAGAATTTCAGTGCTGAAAGAAGGACTACTTTTTAAACTGTATAACGGTATGTAAAGCTGAATAAGCTCTTCAATCTAAACGATTTTAGCCAAAAAAATCGAAGTAAAGATATCTAAATTTTCGTCAATCAAATACGCTGGAACTGGCGCAATAACATCCGAGCTGTTCATGCACCAAGGCATGCATGTATGTATGAGCGAAAGCATGCCCGATATTATGAAAAAAGGAGAAAAAAGAAAGTATTTTTATTTTCTAACACCAAGTTAAAATCTTAATCAATAAACAACACACACACATACGAAGTAAAGATCTTAAAAATAAATTAACAACACTTAAGGAAACACAACTACATAAACAATAAGAAAGTAAGGTGGTGACTGGGTCAGGAGGAGGTAGAGGGGTTGTTAAGAGCGTTTCGCAGTTTTGATTTGCTGCAGTGAAAATTAACCCATTACCTGCCAAGCATATTAAAAATAAAAATAAATGAAAGATATTATTTTAGTAGTTCATTTATTGTATTATGTTAACAAAAATGCATTTTTTATAATAAAAAAAGTTGTGCTTTGGGATAAAAGGGGGTGTACTCACGTGAGTACACTGACTACTGACTACACTATGTCTATATGGGTGCAAAAAAATTAAAAACTTGTCATACGGTATGGTATTGCTTGAAGAAATCTTTTTCAACACAAAGAGTTGTGCTACACTTCTCACATATCCAACGAACTCGGTTATGGGATATCTTGCAGCGTAGCTGATTTGGAACCCGTTTGGGAAAATGTCCTCCCTCGCTGAGTACAACACTTCTTGAAACGTTTGGTTTATTTGGAACTTTTTTCGGAGGAAGCGATCGTAGATAAGTCCTTGTTATGGATCTAATGAAAGACAGAAGATCACCGCTTTCACTCGTATTCATGCAATGAAGACGTTAAGCGTACAATGCCATAGAGTTTATCATATGAGTAAATAGCGGCCATCACCACTTTTTTCCCCTTATTTTGATAAGATAGGTATTCACAAATTGATCATGAAGATCGACTCCTCCCATGCTTTTATTATAAGCGACAAGTGGCTTTGGCTGGGGTACATCCACTTCGCTTCTCCAATTGTAACCACCTTTTAAATTTTCCATTAGGCTCAAGTTTATCGTAAATAGTTTGTCGCGATTGTTCCAACGAACTATCAATATGCCATTATGCCACGGTGGTTTTTGCTCACGCTTTGCAAAGATTCCAAAGGACATTTTTTATTCTGTTATCTCTAATGGTACCTGTGGCACGAAATCCTTTGTTTCGAAGGGTAACCGTTAGATCGTGGCTCGTGAAATATTTGTCAAAGAAAACGATGTGGTCACTTGGCTTATCAACAACTGCCAGTAGGTCAAGAACAACACGTGATCCAAGTGGTATGGTCTTATTTAAATTCTTTACATTTTTAGCACCGCAATATGTATCGAAGTTCTAACAGTACTCATCACTGCTACACAGCATCTAGTCCTTGAAGCCAAATCGAACTGGTTTTCCACGGATGAACTCCTTGGCCGAGCGATGACCAAAATACTTTACCATCGCTTCGTCAATCGATAGCATTTCGTGGAAGAATCCCCAGCCCCACTGTTGATATTTTTTGCATAGCAAATTCATCAACGGTCTATCTAACCTTGGCCACCTTGTGGCTTCTGTCTATAGTGCTACCTATTGCTTGCCAGATGTAGAAAATGCTTGATTTCTTTGAAGCGATTTCGCTACATTGCATTCGCCACCAGTGGAACACGGGTATCTTCGTCTAGGCACCACTACATAGATTCCTGTGGTAAGGAATGATAGCCACTTAAAAGCATTATGCCGATAAATTTTTTTAAATCCTCTTTGGAAAATGAAAAATTGTGGCAGTTTTGGTCACAAGCGTAAAGAAGGGTTTGTTTCGCGATTAGACTTCTAACATCGTTGTCAAAGAATTGTTCAAATATTTGAACCGGTCCTTCTAATTCTTCTTCTACGTTGACTAAATTCTTCAAAAAGTCATGTGTTACACATAATTCCGGGGTAGACGAAGCATTGTTTGACCAATTTGGTACAACACTTTGAAACTGGTGGTTTGACGAACTTACATTCAACTCAGCAAGAGGAACATAGTCTTCACTATCAAAATCGTCGTTCAAATCCACTTCAATGGATCCAGGAACATCAGCCGGAAGCCTTGAATCTTGTAAATTTTCTACATCTATATCCTCTTCATCAGTTTGGATGTCCACATCTGATGGAACAATAACTATGTCCACTTGATTTCCTCCAACAGGCAAATCATCCAAAGCCATGGATAAACCTAGGTACCGTTTGCCATGAAAATTGCGACAGTTTATTGACTTGAATTCCATGTATCTAACAATTCAAAAAAATAATTATTAATTAATAATTGAGTGCCACTTTTCCAAACGGCTTACCAGCTTATCAGTTGACTCTTTTTTATTTTTTTTTAGCTTTACTAAAGAGAGTTTAGTTTATATTTTCTCTAGTATTTCGTAGAAATTCGTGAATTTAAAAAATCGAAATCTTTATTATTCACAGAAAACTTGAAAAGGAACATGTTACAAAACAAGGCTTCGGTATATGTTCATACAGATGACATTGTTTGCATTGAGACCAAATGAATGAAAATGCATCGTCTACTTTCGCAGAAAAACGTAATTAAAAGTTTCAAATAATATGTGCTCAATCGAGTACAATGGCAGGTAATGGGAGGCGAGATGTTAACAGTTTGCCTTGTACAGCCTTCTGGACATAGGTTCGTACAAACCAGAATTGGTGCGATTGGTAACAAGACGGAAAATGGAAACAGATCTGAGGTTATGGGGAATAATATTAAGATAAATCATTTGAAGTAGCGTAGGACAGTTGATGTTACCGGCTAAAACGAATTAACCTGCGTTGGACGACTTCGATTCGCTTAGTATGTGTTACGTATTTACTTCATATTCAAATAGGAACTTAATAATTTATGCCTTCGAAAATTCTTTAGACCAACGCTTAACAAAGATGAGAGCAGAGCTTGCTCTACTGATGATGGTATCTATATGGGACTAGAAGTAGAGTTCGTTATCATAGATAACACCCAGATCACGCAATGAAGTCACAATGGGAATACGCTCAGTAGCAAATTGTTTGGGCACTAGATTAAAAATCTGTCTAGGTCGTCCTGGAATAGAAAAGAATAAGTTTAAAGATTTTCATGTCGTCAGCGTATTAGAGAGCCTTTGATAATGCAATCAACATCGTAAATAGTCAAGATGAAGATCACCGGACCTAGGTGGTTACCTTGTGGAGCTCCTGAATTGACGTTAGTAGGATCAGATACGGAAAATCAAAAAAGAAATTGGTGCTGGACAAATTAGATTTGATCCACGAAATAAACCGCGGGGAAAATTCGAGAACTAAGTTTTATAAAGATTATTTGGTGCGAGATTTCGTCGAAGGCTTTGCTGAAGTCGGTGGTAAACACGTCGACGTCTTTCGCATCCTGACACGAATTTAGTGAAGTGAGTAGTTGTTGAACTACCCTTGAGAAAGCGGTGTTGGTTTGGAGAATAGAAAGGCTTGCAGTTAAAGAGCATTGTATCGTAAACAATGCTTTCAAAGAGTTTGCGTAAACAAGAGAGTTTGGCGATGGGGCGGTAGTTGGATACTTCGGCCTAACGACGATTTTTATGGATAGGAATTATGAATTAGTTCTCTCACAATTGAGGGACGTCTCCTTGTGAAACGGATAGTCGGAATAAGGCAGTAAGGGGTCGTACCAGATAGTTCGCACACTTTCTCCAGAAAATAGCGAGTAGACCATCAGGACCGTAGGAGTAATCCTCTTCCAGGCAAATAGTTTTCTCTTCGACGAGTGATAAGGTTATGTCAATAGAGACTAGGAAGGTAAGGGCGTGGCTGAGAAGTAGCCGTAATCAGATTCCTGGGTGTGGTCAATAAAAGATTGGCTGAAGAAATAAGCAAACAAATTCTCAAAAATCTTAGGATCTGATGAAGAAGAGTTAACAAAAAGTAGCTACCGGATTTCCATTTAACATTTAAAAAGTGCTAAAAATGTTAAGGGTCAGAAATTAGATTGGACTGCATATGAAAAGTTGTTGTCAGAGTAGTCAGAGTCAGATAGAGATAGAAGGTACAGTTTGTTTCTTTTATTGTGTAAAGAGGGTTGTGATGATGAAGGGTTCTTCAAAGACATTGTGGATAGTAAGGTTTGTGTTATTATCTTAGATGGGAATAAAGTTGACGTTGCTTAGCAGATTTTTTAGTTTTGTGAAATCTGCTTTGTGGAAATTAAAGCAAAACGACATTTCGGAGTGAAGAATTTTGTTATCGTTATCGCAAGAGGATATAAGTGGGACATATGTATCATCAGACTAGAAATCATCGGATGGATCCACTGCTACGCAGTAAGATATTTGCCTCTACAGCAAGCTGATAACCATGTACCGGTTTAGAGGGGCGAATGCAGCAGCAAAGTATGTATTTGATAAAGTAATTTTTACACTGTTTAACTTAAAGTCAGTGGTGTTTGATTAATGTTGGGTCGAAGCGGTTTTGTTCTGCCAGGAGAATACCCGAGGAGTTTTCCTACTTCTCAAGACCGTAAAGACCTCCAGATAGTAAAGTCGGAGGTAAATAGTTAATTGCTGTTAAAATAAGAGGTTATGATCGGGCAAAGATATCATAGGGAAGTTTATGGGAGTTAAGAAAAACGGTGGAGGTAATAAAAGGATACGTACTTGGAGGGAGGACTGATTAGGTAATAAAGGGGAGCACTTTCTGAAGATCACCAAGAAGGCCTTCCGATTGATCCTAACGAGCTGAAGCAAATTTTCATTTGTTTTCAAATTTTATTTCTCCTAACTATGTAGCTATCGATCTCTCCACATATGCGTCCCATGTCAATTTCAAACATCTCTCACAACTTCAAAGAACACGCTCCCACTTTAAAAAATACTATCGTTCCTAATCCTAACCTTCCTTCAGACCTATCGTATCTGCTAAGTCCGATGCAGATAGGGTGGAACACCTTTGTGCAATTTGGTAAACCACTGGTAGGCATGATTAATGTACGGGGATTTGGCGACAGGTAAATGACACGGTGACGCAACTATGCGGCGGTGAAAAAAATGCACGATAACACAATTATAGTTACCAAAGACATCGTGACACCGATAAGAGGCGAGAAAATAAGTGCGCGATTGCAGACGTTGAAAATTAAATTCACAGTCGAGAAACACTTGACTAAGGAGAGCAGAAAACTTGGCGATTTGGAGGTTCGGACAAAACCCTCGATAGATATGTATAACCTTGAGGTAGTTAGAGCCTTCATCTACATAGACTCAGCTATATGGAGACAACCACACCAATCAGAGTTTTTTGGGCGAACAAGGCAATTAAGTCAAAGTCTCTCTAGCAACTAAAGTTACTCTACGAAACCTTTATGCCGCAGAAGCATGACCTTTCTCAAGAATGCATATGGTCGCCCTTCATGACTTTAAGAGAAAAATCCTTTATTTTTTTTATTTTTTACACAATAAGATACATTATCTTTTAAAGCAGTGATAAGTTGATTTAAATAAAAAAGTGAAAAAGAAAAACAAAGCTACCAGCAAATTAGAATAACAATATTTCAAGAAAGTATAAACGGCCGATCATAATACAACAAAGAAAAATTAACTTTTGCAAGCAAAACAAATAAAATGGTCAAAAGGTAGAAAAGTAGAATTTTAATTCTTATTGAAATCTAATTTTCTCTTTTATTACTTCAATTTGACGTGGGAGGGAATTCCAGAGTCGAGTAGCGTTTATGAAGAACTAGCTGAATAATACCCGGCGTTGCTCGGGGTTATTACATTTCAATCCAGAAATCGATATCTTCTTCAAACTATTTATGAAAGACTAATCTTGATTATATAAAATATCACAATCCCATCTTAAATCTGAATCGGAATTTTATATTTAACCCAATCGACTGTATTTTATTCTGCCACTTTTGCAAATGTAATCAAATTCTTTAAGTCGAACCGAACCTCCTTTAACCCGATTTTCCCTCTAACTCGAGTTTGTTCACCTATTATCCCCCGTCAGTTTTCTTTCGAAAAGTTATCCTCCAAGTCAAATTCATTCTAAATCAAAAGTCCTTGTTATACCTACATCAAGCACACACAATTATATACCCAGCCTGTCGCGTCGCGACGGCGCGCTATTCCTTTATCTACCGAAAAAGAGAATTCATTAAAAAAATTGCCAGGAAAAATGTGTAGACAATTGCGCATATGCGTAAAAAATGAATAATCTGGCTGGCTGGAAAAAAAGATGATGTGTCATCATAACAATACCAAAGTTCACTCGCCCACAAATGGAACGGGCAAACTGATCCAACTGCGCTATGACCTTTTCCCTTATTAACTCAATTCTCCAAAGTTGACTCTTCCGACTTTCGTTCCATCGTCATCGTTATAACAAACGCCTTTCTAGAGTTTAATTGAATTTGATAACCTGTGTATGTACAATACATACGTACATATGTTAATATATATGTAATGTAATAATTATATAAATACAAATGTACAGATATATATCGAATGTATGTATATATAGGTATCTACCATATCAACCACCAAATCATTACCTGTCCACACGAATAGATAGAAGCAAAGATACGAACAAAAATAAAACAACAACATAGAAGAAAAGGATATGAAAAACTACCCTTGTAAAACTGGCCAAAACAAAAACAACACGCACGCTCATCGAGCGATGTGTCTCACGATCGAGAAAATATCTTTTCGTGTGCGGCAAGGAATTTCTTCTGACTTGTTTTTGTTAACTGCTCGGCTCTTGAATAAGATAGCGTTATAAAACATAGCCTATTATATGACCCAATATACAACCATTCTGTGTGCCAAAATTGAGGTTGATTGGTTTAGTAGTTTTTGCATAGGTAAAATCCAAACAAACAAACAAACAAACAAACAAACAAACGGACAACGTTTCACTTTTAAAATATTAGTAGTGATTGACATTCCGACGTCAAACAAGAAATCGGCGGAGTAAGATTTATCCTGTCCTCGCAGATGCACACGGCGTCATTGTGTTAAAAAGGCTACCGGGTTGATGCGTATGTATGATGTTAGCAGCATGATTCCTTCGGGCAATTTTTAATCCCGTTTACATAAAGGGTGTGTCAAGAAGATGCGACGAAGGAGAAGATAGCACAATGACTGAAATGGGTGGGATATGTAGAACGGTTGCATATAAGTGCTCCGACCGCAAAATCTTCGAATCTAGCCTACAACGACGACGTATAAAAGGACTGGGGGTCAGGTGTCATGCGGTATTGAAACCAACTTTGTCTGCCTTGCCCTTGGTTATTAATTTTAGTTTTTTGAAGCATCTTTCGTGTTTTTTTATAATTCCCGCGCGCTAAATGGATCATGACTACTCGTACACGAGAGCACAGGAACTAGGAAAGTTAGAGAAGGGACGAAGGAGATACCAATGCACGTTGATTTTTAAAATCTGCGGGTTGTAGTAATGGGGAAACACAGCTATGTATCTGGTTATATCTGCAATAACGGCAGTCTGCTACTAGTCTTCGTTATTCCGTGATTAAACATTTGACGTTAGTGAAGGGTTTTCTATAGGTTTCCAATAGGGATGGGTAGATGTTAAATTTGAATAAAACAAGTTGTGTGTTAGATATCAACGAATTATTTGTTTTATTTGAAAGGCCTATCAATGACATTACGTATGGAATATGACATCGTTCAAATGGCCGGAACGGCTTTGCTGGGTGGCGCGCATCCGAGAGATCCAATTTTCTATGACTCTGGCGCATAGATCAGGCTGAATTTGAGCAATGGCACGGGTTATGTTGACTTTGAGGGCACTGGTCGTTTGCGGCTTATTGGCATAGACCTGAGACTTAAGGAAACCACACAAGAAAAAGTCTAACGGGGTCAAATCGTACGATCTTGGTGATCAGTTCACGTCGCCTCTGCGTCAGATAACCATGCCCTCAAATCGCTCGTGCAGAATGTCCATTTTGACATCAGCTGTGTTGCACGTAGCGCCGTCCTGTTGCAACCACATGTCGTTCAGATGCATATTATCAAATTATCGGTAGCGTTCTCCATTGATGGTGATGAAAATGCCATCGTCGTTCTATAAGAAGTACGGACCGATGATGCCGCCGACCCACAATCCATACCAAACAGTGACTTTCTGCGGATGCATTGCCACTTGGTGGACCTCGTGTAGATTGGCATCGTCCCAAATCCGGCAATTTTGCTTGTTGACGTACCCGTTCATCAAAAAATTATTTTTCTTTGCTGAAATCCATTGAACCATTTTGTGACTGAAGTTTTATTATTTCCACATGTTGGTCGAGGCTGTAACTTGCCATGGTGATTTGTCTTTAGTGTCTGAAAAATAAAAATCGGTAAAACTAACAACAGATAAAACAACATGACCGCCAAGAACTACTCTACTCGTTCCTATTTGGAAAAGCCTATATTAGGATAATTTCTATTTTTTAAATTATGTCGAGTAAAAGTTAGAGTGTTTTGAAGCGGTCTGACTTGTGTTTTATAAAGCAGGAGCTGGGAAGGCCTCAAATATTTTTACTTTGGTTGGATTACTTGGTTGATCATCTGCAATTGTATTAAGGCAGTTTTGAAGTCAAAGAGTCAAAGATAGGATGTTTGACATTTTTTCAAAATTTACGAGTGTGAAAACTTGGTCCATCAGCAAAGCCCAGTACGTAGTTTATATGCCAAAGAATCTGAATCAAAAAGATATGTCTCGATAGTTTTCACAAGCCATGACACATATAATGTTTAAATTATCCTTAAATATCTTGAAATAGTGAAACAATGCTTGTGTTACTTTAATCAGTTTTTACTTTATTTGTATAAATATCTTCACATTCGTTGAGCTTCTTCGCCAAGAAATAAATCTCTGCTAGTGCTATTATCAGCGCGCACATAATTCCCAATAAAAGGCGAAATCCGAAGTCCAAGTTCCCAAAAATCAACTGTAGGCCCAAAAATCCAAAAACAAATCCTGCAATCACCGAACAAATAAACTGAACCACGGCAATAACTTGGCGGTTAACTTCCTTCACTGGAAAGGAAAAAAAATTGAAGTGAATTTTAGATTCAAAAAATTGGCTGTATAAATATAACGAAAACGCCAGCAATAACATTGAATATACTAAGTTAAACTCACATTGAAAGGCGAATGAGTCCTCATGCCTATGTTTTATATTTAAATCTACATTTTTAGTGATGTTCATGTATGCGGTGTTTGCTTGGGCTGCTCTTAATTTCTCACATCTAGCTTCCAACGCCTGGTTTCTTGGCACAATTTCGTTCTCAGGAAGAATAATAGTACATTTTTCCAAGAACTCATATGCGTAATAATTAATTTTTTTACTAAGCCTTAGTTTAGTTAACACCTTCTTCCAGCAATAAAAGTCATTTAGACTTAAAAATATTGTTCTTCTGGCATTAGCGTTTTCCTCTGTTGTTCCCAATTCTTCAATACCACTTTCTTTTTCTGGAATTTTACATGATCGGCCGAGTGATTTTATAGCTTCTGGAAAAGCTTCAGCTTCATCAGAATGCAGCTTAATGAAATTTAACAATTCATCTGTTGGTAGTATCTTAACCTTAGGACTATTTATTGTCGCTTTGGACATGTTGTTCTTCTTAATTGTTTAGATTCTTTTTTTTACTGCATCTGTGAAAAATGTAAAGGAAACTTTTATTCGAGAGCCACTGCCTATGACGAAGGAATGTTTGTTAATAACTTCACCAATTACAAGAACAAGCAAAATTGGTGTACAACGGGGCATAATGTTAGACCAAGATATTATTTCTTAAGAAAAATCGGTTGGCCAAAATACTTTGCCAATAGAACTTGAACATTCCTATTCAGATGGTAGTCTTAAAGTTCGTGCATTAGTGGCGCAGCCCATCTAATATTGATAACTCGGTCGCCTTTAGATGAATGAAATGTAACGACAGAACTTATAAATCACAGCCGGGCTTCTCACAACTCGTGTTCCAATGGGTTGTGTTTAAATTTATTTATTTGGTAGTCAGGAGAGAAACATTCAAAAGAGAGTAAAGAAAGTTACAGTAGCCCTTTTCTCTTGCAAAAAGGCCATCGGAAATAAATGGGGTCTGTAACCCCGCATAACGTATTGGCTCTATATTTCGGTAATAAGACCGATACTTACGTACGGGGTGATGGTGTGGTGGACCGCCTTGGATATAGCCATAAACCTCGATAAATTAGGCAAAGCCAAACGAACAGCTAGCATGTGTATCACAGGAGTTCTTCGCACGGCTCCCTCTGCAGCAATGGACATTTTGTTTCATCTATCACCCCTCGACATTTTCGACAGACAAATGGCAGCTAGTGCAGCCATCCGCCTCAAAGTAACATCAAATTGGTCTAGTAAAGATTTTGGCCACGCCTCCATTTTCAAAAATGTCAACATTTCTTCCTGAAACATAGACTACACCACATCCAAGCTAAGTTTTGACAAGAATTTTGAGGTAACCATTCCTTCCAGGTCATTCTGAGACGATGTATTCTCAGAAGACAAGTCAATTCACTTCTACACCGATGCGACGGCTCAAAAACTAGCAACGGGGTGGATGGTGGTGTTTTTTCCGACAGATTTAACCTCAGCCTAGTGTGTCATCTTCCAAACCATTGTAGCGTGTTCCAGGTGGAAATCATAGCGATCAGAGAAGTCTTATCTTGGCTGAAAAAAAACGTGATATCAGCTTCGGATATCCGCATCTTTTCGGACAGTCAAGCGGCGTTAAAGTCCTTGGAATCAGGCGCTTCAAATTCACTAATAGCCCTATATTACCAATCGTCTTCTAGAGATGGCAGAGCAGTTTAATATTCACATTTGTTGGGTGACAGGGTACAGTGACATTCCAGGGAACTGTAAGGCGAGTTCATCAGCCAGATATGGAACAACATTATCTGTTGGGCTTGATAAGGGCACCTTAGGTATATTTATCGCTACTAGTTAACTTATACTAAAGCTAGATCCTTCCGGAAGAACAAATCTTAGCATTACATGTCAAGCGACAAAGCAGATTTGGCCAAAGGTGGATATGAAACGCTCTAAGTATTTGATTTCTCTTAATAGATTGCATATCAGCACTATAATAGGTGCCATTACTGGACACTGTCTAATAGGCAAGCATACAACAAGGCTTGGCGTCTACGCAAACAATTTCTGCAGAAGCTGTATGGACGATGAGGAAGAGACTATTCTCAATCTTCTTTGCACCTGTCCGGCTTTCTTCCGGAAAAGAAAATTCCATTTAGGAGCCTTCTTCTATACCAACTTAGGCAACCTGATAAACATCGATATTAGTAGCTTCCTACGTTCTCTTTTTAGTAATGTACAAGCTCACAGGTACGCTAAAATTATAAAATCGATTTTCGCACTTATTTCCCTTAGTAATTACTATCCCCTGCTTTTGTTAACATACATATGTAAGTAGGATGAATAGAAGAAAGCTTTATATAATGCAAAAACGGCGGTCTTAAGCACCTTTCTTGTTTAAACATGAGTATTTTGAAACGATGTTAAGACTCTTTTTTTGCTGTTTAGGCTATGAAGGCTGGCGTAATTTCAAATGTCTTTCTATGCAACCAGCAGAGTTTCAGCAGGAGTAGCTACGAAAAAATGACATAACAAAGCCCCAAATCGTTTAAGGGTTTCGCTCCTAAGAGTGCTAAGTACGCTGCAAATGAAGAATATGTACTCTTATCACTTCTCGGATTCCCATTTCTTTCTAAATGCTTTTTAAATTAGCCCTTTTTTAATAGAGTCCGTCGGAGGTCCAAATGAGACTTGAGACCATCGATCTATCTTGGTCGCAATGTTCCTTACACCCTCCAACACAATCTAAAATCGAATTCAAGACACTCAGAAAACCAACCAATATGGTTAATTGGCAGAGAAACTGCAGAAACGTGAAATGAGATGACGTGAGATGAAGGAATCTTCCCACTTGTACTGCGGTAACCACCGAACATGGATATCACAGGACAAAGGTAATTTATTTTCAAATGCAATTACATACAGGGATATCAGATAAGAGCACTCTGCAGTAGCAGTAAAATAGACTTTCCACAGACAAAAATAATCCTGATCAAACATATTCCACTTCTAAATGAATTCCTGTTTCCAAGTTTTGAAGTATTGATTATTATTCCTGTAGAACACTCAGGACTGTTTAAATACTTTCCCAAAACTTTTAAAACAATAAGAAGACACTAGCATTCTATAGCTTTGTTTTCTGGCACAAAATTAGTTAATGAAACGAATAAAATAGCATACTAGTTGAAAGAAAACATATGTAATGTTTCTACTTACATATAATTTAAAAAAAATATAATGAAATACTTTTTAGTTTTCTTAAATCTCAACCATCACGTGAAAACAGGGTACAGAAACAGCAAATATGACATCTAGACATCAAAGTCAGCTGTTTACTGTTGTGACAGATTTCATAACGATTTGCCGTTGAATGTTGAGACACAATTGCAGGCCTTGTTATTACGTTTTTGTATGAAAAATATCACATAGCCGGCATTTAAAGATAATTGGCGTAAAATGCTCACATACGAGGGATTAATGCAATGGAAATCAATTTAATAACGAGGGGTCATACAAATTGTTGAATTGGTCTTTAGTTAGATAGAATTTCGAATGGATACCCATTTCACACAAAAATCAAATCAATTTGTCACTGACAACCAATGTATTAAAATGAGCCTACGGAAGTGTTCAAACAGGACTATCAGTTTGAACACGAAACCTAAAAAAATACCCAGTTCGTCAGTCCTGTGTGAACAGCTTTGTTTTGTTGTTTTGTAGGTATAGCTTTGTTCAATGAGGCTGTTCCGAACAGTTTGGAGTAAGAAATCTTGCACCTACTTATGAGGTAGAACAGAATTATGAAAAATGTCAAAGTCGGCTGTGCCTGTCAATTTGGTATGTTTTCAGTATTTTATTTTTTCAAATGACATTTTTCAATTTTTGATAACTATGTATGTGTTAGCTCTTCATGTGTTAGGGCTGTACTTTTCTGTTCTAACTTGTTCTGACAGTTTTCACAAATCTGTTCTGTTCTGTTCTAGTTTCTTCTCATTGAACAAAGCTAATATAGACGTGTTTTTTTGGTAATCTATATTGGGGTACAAAATATTTGCCATGTTAATTACACTAACAACTTAACCTGTATACAATTACGACATCTGGATAGCTATCCAGCCTTAATTCCTTAGCCGCGATAAAAAATGTGTTCCGAATATTATCGGAAAACGCGATAAAAAAATGACATTACAACCGGTATTCGTAAGAAAAAATTAAGTGACTGCTTTTAAGATGTGCCATCAAGTAGGCGTCCCCGGGGTAGGCTCATTTGATGAGATGGTTAGAGTAATTCCAAAATCTCTATGCAATCTATACGTGTAGGGATAGCTCCTGGTGATTTAGAGTCGATGACGAAAAGTTGAGAGGTATGGAGGACTACCTTAAGCGACCTTCACAGTGGATCGGGTTATTAGAAAATGATGATAATACATCTTCCCTGAAGTGAGCGATCATATCTTCGATTTGTATTCAAGTTGCAATTAATTTTTACACAAAATGTCCACCAAGTATTCTCCAAGCTTTGATGTTTTGCAGAGATTATAACATGTTTTGCATTTATTAACTTTGAGGGGGTTTGGAAACTCATGGGTAATAATCATTTTCAAAAGTGTTGTGATTTAGAACATTTCAATCATGTCGTCCATTTCTTTACCTATTAGTATTTATATTATACTATTATTTGTGAGAAAATTTAGAGGAAATTGTTGGAATTTTTACCAACTTGATTCACTAAGATCGCGCGATTAAATTGTTTGCATCCAAACCACAGCATAGGGAATCCGTGCTTTTGAATGATAAGCGAATTGGAGCGATAAGCAAAATCGCTTTTACTGATAATGTCTTAAATTCAAACTAAAATTTTGGCTTCTGAGCCTTTTAAGAAAATTAAAATTTAGTTCTCTATTACGGACGAACACATACACCCTGTGAATGACATACACCTACATAACTTTGCTGTGGCAGCATTTAATAGTCTGGATCGTCTGAACTCAGTCATTTCTTTTTAACACGAAGTCTGTCCGATGTTTTGGCGCCAAATATTCACTTGTCCCGCGAACTGTCTCAATTTACAATCTTGCGTATATTGAGTTCGTATTGCTATTATTATTATTTTTTATTATTGTTTTAATTCGTGAAAATGGAATCTGGATTAAGCAAAGCCTTTTGTGGAGTCTACAACTCCTCGAGGGAAATAATGAAGAACAATCAAAGGCATTTGTTTTGCAATGTAAGTAACCTATGTTGATGTTTTACATTGAAGTTTTTGTTTGTCATATTTTACGTAATTTATCTATGTAATTCATGATTATTTTCAATTTGATTGTGATTTTCATTCATATACTCCTTGGTAGATGTTAGATTTACTGGCAAGGACAACAAAAACCACAGGAGAAACGTATTTAAAAAAGGATGAATTCATACTTTTCTGGACGACGGATATACTGCCACTAATCTTCGACGAAGACAAGGAAATACAGAAAAGTGCTATTGCGGCAATGGAAACTGTGTCAAATACATTCAATTTTACAACTCTCCACAACACAGCCCACTGGGGTGACATTAAAACAAGAATTGTGCAAATTTATTCAAAGGAGATATGCAAATACCGGAATGTATTTGATTCGTGCTGGTATAAAATCTGGTGTATATTAATAAGAATTCTTGACAAAGAGATCATTAAGGGTGCATCTACGATAAATACATTCTTGTCCATAGTTGAGTTAGGATTTCGAAGCTCTGATTACAATGTTCGTGCAGAGGCATTTTATTGCTGGAAAGTCTTAATAGAAATATTCGCGAATAACAACGAAATTTCTTCTCAAAAGCGCATCCGATTGATTTGTATACCGTTGAAGTCTTCGCATTCAAAGACAACTCAAGCTGCTGCTGTAAAATTCAAGGTTTGGTGGTATTTAATTACAAAGCTAAATACTCATATTGAACAGCATGTGAACATGGTTCTAGAACCGTTTTTGGCTTTTTGCTACAGCTCAGTAAATAGAAATAGTTCCTGTGTGGAGGATTTTAAGGAAATGACAATTCTGTGTTTGATATCCCTACTAGGAAGTTCTACTAAGTCAATCAAAAAAAGAATGGAATATTTCCAGATCGAAACTATCTCCGATGCGATTATCAATAAAAATATAATGCTTGAATTCTGTAATCCTTTGATTACCTATTCCATCGAAGCATTAAAAGAGTGTAACGAGCTAAAGAGCGGAGGAAGTGAGCTTGCTGAACTGCTACTGCGGTATATATTGACAAACGTAATTAGCATCGAGAATGTTGATGCTCTGAATTTCCTCTTCGATAAGTTAACAACTTGCGATAAGAAAGCAGTGACCCATGACATGCAAACGTTTGTAAGTAGCTATAATTTTTCATCCTGCCTAGCATCGATCAAGAGTAATGATTTTCTCGGCAAATCTTTAAGTGCGCTCTGCAAATTCATAGCATTGAACGATGACCAACCTTCGGTTCAGTTTATCGAAGAAATTGTCAAAAGTATTTTCCTGTTGAATTCGGATCGTTTTATGCAGGTCTTGAATGTATTTCTTAATGAAATGCTTACTGAACCAAATCAACTGACCTCATCAAGCATTGGTACATGGAAATTAGTATCGCAAAGTTTAATTAAGAACTTCAACAGAGGCCACCAAAGCGAATGTAATGCTTCATCGGATATTATAAACAAGTGGATTCTATGGCCACTGAAGGCTTACTCGGAAACGAAGAATTTTACTTGTGATCTCTTTGACGAGGAGTTTAATATGTTGCTGCAAAAAATGGTCGAACGTCTAAATAAGGCTGTTGACAAAATCCATTTCTTGAGAGAGACATCGCTACTATTGCAGAAAATGGATAACATGAAGTTTATGCATTCAAGTTTGAATGTGTATTTTGGATGTTTTGTCAGAATCCTTGCCTCATCTTCTGTATCCATAGAACTGGATAAAGAGTTGTTAACAGCAACATTTAGCATTCTGAAAATGAATCTATCAGGAAATAAGAACAATGGGAACATTGAATTATGCATGAAATGTTTAACCCACCTTGTAGCATTTCTGGGAGAAAATGGAATAGAAAAGCATTTTGGAGATATAAAAGACGTTTGGTCACAAGTAATCAATAACAAAAGAAGCAATCGCATCGGAGCGTCGATTTTTAACGAGCACCGGAATCGGTTTTTGGACGAAGCGAAAAAAGTTGCTTCTAAATCGCAGTACAATAAAATTAAAAATTACTTGGAAAACGATGATCTGTTCGTCATAATACCAGCTGTGTGGAGTCTTAACCCCGATAAACTAACAGAGAGGCAAAAGGAGAAGTTTTTTGAGAAATCTGATATACCAGCTTTGTATAATGACATGAGCCAATCGCAGGATGCCTTTATCAAACCATGGACGCCGAAAAAGCTTGTTATTGCCAAGGGGCATGTGGAAGAAATAGTTATTGGTGATAAAGAAACTGCAGACGAATGCGAAATAATTAATTCATCTAAAGCCAGTAACAATCAAAAGAACGCTGAAGAGGAATGCTTTTCAAAACAAATGTTGTACTCTAAAGCGAGTATCGTAGACACGTCTTTGGGTAAACTAAATTCAGGCTTAGAAGCACCGACTGTAAAAAACAAAACTAATGCTCCCTTAAAAGCCCAAGAAGAAGATATTATCGTCAATAATGGCCGAGTTGCGAAATCTAAAATTTCATCGCTTGAAGCTGAAGTAATTCCAAATAGCAATTTAGATGATTATGCTGATCAGGTTGAGACGATAATTTTAAAAGATACAGTAAGTAAAAATAATATTCATATACATATCTATCTATTTTTAGATTTAAAAAAGATATCAAAATAATTTTTCGGGTTCTGTCCTTAGTTAAATCGGTTTTTCGCATAAGCACTTTCTGTCCTTTCAATGGTCGCGTTCGGTATTCCAGGCAAATTGATTTATTTGGGTTCAAACAACATTTGACTAGTTCCTTGGTCGATTTTCGGGCTCTCGACCAATCCAAAAAAAATCGATTTGCCTAACGCGACCAATAGTTTAAATTCCTTCATCCATGGGTAATTTTTATTCGTGTTTTTTAACACCTTTGGTTTGTTGTTTAAGTGGCTGTCTCAGGCGACTTGCACAGGATTTAATTAGCACCGTTTTATTACCGTCGCCTGAGGGCTTAAGTGTGTATTGTAGTGGCACGGAGGCGCACACTTGCCTTAAATACAGCCTGTAAAATTTGAAAAGACTAGGATCCCATAATAGTGCGTTTTGGTTTCGGATTTCTGGTGAGCGTACGGTGACCTGCACGGTTTGCAGAAACTCGGCCTGCCGAATTCCATAATAAGTTCCGAGGGGCTGAAAAGGCTCCTGAGCAGTCCATTTTCGAGCCATCGCTAAATATTCATGCGTCGTAGTCTTTTTGAAGTCTCTGTTATTCTATTCCATTCTGGATGCAATACGCACAGCAAAAACGTTGCTTAAGTTTAGTCTGAGTATGAGGATTAGCAGTCCAGCAGTCAGAGTTTCTGTGTTTTGCTACACTGCCGGCTGCCTTAGTTAGGACATGTAGATTAAGAGATAGTAAATGCAGAAAAACTGGCAACGCGTTCGTCGGACACTACAATAGTTTTGGTGACTTCTCATTAATGTTACGACCTTTGTTCAGGGCAGACCATAGAAAAGAATATACCGTTCCAGAGTTGTGAACGTCCGCGGGATTATTTGCGTCTCCCACTTTTTACCAAAGGTTCTTTAGCAGACATATACATATATACATGCCTTTTTCCAGTTAAGTTTTGAATCAAGAATATTTCCCAGATACTTGGTATTAGATGCCAGTCAGAAATGTTCCTCACCCAATCGTTGTAGGGTAAAGTTAGTTGAGGCCACAACTAGCAGCCTAAGAACTCAGCTTAATCAGCGTCCCCTCTATAATTTCATCTATCACGTAAGGGAATATCCCGAATACTAGAATATTGTCCGCATACGCAACCATATTTATCCCTTTTCCTTCTAGCCTCGCCAATCTTAGTAGAGGGAAAATGAATCCATTCTGAGGAGTCCCTAGGGATGCGTGAATGATTCTACCCCTTAAGGGGGAGGAGTTCCTAAATGGCTTCGGTGGGCACGTTGTTAAAAGCACCTTCTGCATCTAATAAGGTAGGGTGTATTGTTTGAAATGAACGGTGTTTCCAATTGTTCGCACCACTTCATGACGACCTCTTTCTTTAGATCTTTTATTGAAATAGGCGTGCTAAAAATTGGATATTGGTAATATTTTGAAAAATTAACATTAAATCTTTGGCAGTCTCATGACCGCGCCTATCTGCTCTAGTTCACTTTAACTCAATGAAAGAAGATTCCAACTTTCTGATTCTTAGCCTGAGGTGATGCATAGGAAGAGGTAATTGTAGATGCTTTTGTCTGCGTTAAAATGACGAATGTAAACCTTAACTCTTAGGGGAATACAGTGCCTCAAAGATCTTTTTTAGTCGATTTCAGTTTAAAGCTTCTTTACCGATTTGTTACTGTGCGTAGAAGTCCATAGATCGCTCTGATTGTTCTGTTTCTGTACTGCTTTGCGGACAGTGAGCTTGTCTTGGAGGGTTGGTGTTGCAAAAGTATTTCCGATCGTTGTCAGTGCTTTTCATATTTTCTAGTCCGATATGCGATTATGCTTACATACTTGTCTAAAAAGACTTGCCATAACGCAAAACTGATTTCACACTTGAATAAAAAAGAATGGTATTTTTGTATTTGTTAAAATTTAGCTCGATCTCTATACACTTGCTGGATCCCTATACATATACTTCGAGCAAACCATCCCTCCCAGGTCGTTCTGGGACGATGTATTCTCAGAAGACAAGTCGATTAACTTCCACACCGACGAGTCAACGGTGGTTTTTTCTCCGATATGCTTAACCTCGGCCTAGCGTTCCGTCTTCCAAATCATTGTAGCGTGTTCCAGGTGGAAAACGTGATATCAGCTACGGATATCCGCATATTTTCGGACAGTCAAGCGGCATTAAAGTCCTTGGAATCAGCCAAATTCACTAATAGCCCTAGACTGCCGATCGTCTCTTATAGAGATGGCGGGTATTCACATTTGTTAGGTGTCAGGGCACAGTGAAATTCCAGGGAACTGTAGGGCGTCTACGCAAACAACTTCTGCAGAAGTTGTATGGACGAGGAGGACGAGGAGACTAATTGGTTCTAATTGGTTTCAATAAGCTATCTTTCCGAGATCCTGTTGGTATAACAACAGACTTCTCATGGGTTTAAGTGTGTTGGCTTTAGCTGGCAGCCACTTCAACTTTACCTAACCCAACCTATACATATGCATGTATATGATTTTGCTGTATTGAAACGGCTTCGGCCGTGTCACTTCTATTGGCTATAATGCTTCCAAGGCACATTCTTTGTAAACACCTAATATGTTTTCCATTCCAACTAGATTTGGGGGTCGCACCATGGCCAGCGGTCATTACCTTGTTCTTAAAAATGCTAACTAGGCTGGCTTTTCGAACCTAAGCTACTCGGAACGCTTTCCATTTTCTGTATTAGAGGCCCTTAATGTTTACAGCGACCTTTGAAAACTATTGTACTGGTCCATATAAATTGACCAGAAGCTATGGTGAGGCCCTTAATAAATCTTAGCATAGCCTTATGTTCCAGTTTCCAGATTTTCTTTGGACTGAGTTAGTCCCATGTCAAGTGAAGTGATCTTGTCCTTGCGGCGATCTTGACTTCTAGGCAAACGTGTAGAATATGTTCTGCGGTTTTTAAAACCATACTTCCTCCACATTCTGTAGGTCGTCGAAATGCTCAAAAGAGATTAATTGGCTCCCTGGCTGTTTACTGCTGTTGTAATTTTAGATAAGGACAAGAAAAGATAATCTTGCTAGGAACGTGTGTTGTGTTTCCTGTATCAAATTATGTTTAAGAGAAGTAGAGTTATTCATCATAGTAGATAGCACTGAACAGTGAGGACGGATGCGTTTAAAATTAGTTTCTGTTTGACTTCAAGTTTTAAGGTCGGCAATCTTTCAGCTACTTTTTGTATCCTTATTAAGGAATTACTAAAAAACTACCTTTTTTTTAACGAGGGTAGGTGAAAAACTTTCATGAAACAGCATGAAGATCTACCGCACGTACTCACTAAAACACCTCCCATTTTCCCATACGACTAAGAACACAAGTAGTTTAATTTTCGCCAATAAAAATTGGCGTTGTGCAGGTAGCTTTCTAGTAAAAGCACCTACTAATACCGTCATTATATGCGGCTATTCCTTATTGCGCTAAATCGAGCGATTTCGTTCTTTGTAGTCGGCGCACAAGGCTTGTTACGTTCAGAATTTGGAGTGCGGTGTTATTGCAATGTCCATGAAGACGAATACGGAGTTTGCGTGTAAAATTTGTTCTTTCATCTTCGACGATAGGTAAACCAGTGTCTCTATGGCTATCGTCGTTTCTAATATACCACGGCGCGTTAATGACGATTGTTCTGAGCACCTTATTTTGAAAGGTTTATAAAATGTTTCTATTGCTGGTTTTAGTACAACCCCAAAGTTGTATACCATACGTCCATACAGGTCTTAAGACTTGCTTATATAAGAGCTGTTTTTTATACATGCCTAGATTTGGTTTCCTTGAAAACAATGCGCCAAACATTTGTCCACTCGCAAATTTTATCCAAAGCTCGTTGTAGCTTTAGAGTTGCTAACTTGACTGAATTTTCTGTTGCCAGAATAGCCGTATCGTCCGCAAACGTAGCTACAACGGTGCGTTCTTCTTGAGGTATGTCTCGAGTATAAAGCAAGAACAAGGCTGGACCAAGCACACTTTCTTGTGGAACTCCGACAGCGATTTCTTTGAATTCCGAGTATTCGGCCTCCTGCTTAACACGGTAAAAGTCTGTTCTCCAAGTAGGACTCTAAAATCTTGTTCAAGGGCGAGTTTGTAAACGTCTGACTAACAAAGATCTGCATTACTTGCGTTCATAAATTGAAATACAAATTGAACTTACAGGCATGAAGACACAAACAAAGCAGGCGTGTGATTGGACTTTCGCAGATTACTGCGTTTACGAAGTACCTGTCTCAGTTTATATTTCAAGCCTTTGTGCCACACCCTGTCAAAGGCTTGTGAAATGTCAAGAAAAGCCTAGAACATATATTTTTTTCTTCTATGACCTTCTCAATTTCATTGGTTATTCTATAAACCTGGTCAATTGTGGAATGCTTGATTCTAAACCCGAATTGATGATCAGTAATCAAACGACTTTCTTCAATTACCGGTTTTAACCGTTTCAATAAGAGTTTTTCGAATACCTTGGATATTATCGGCTGGAGTGATATCGGTCTATACGACTTTTTGTCGTTTGGAGGTTTTCCCGGTTTTGAAACCAAACTACCCTTAAAAAAATTAATTTCCTTAATCGTTTCAGAACTATTTGAAAGAAACGTAGTAATGATTTAATTTAAAATTTTAAAATATTTACATGTTATAGTAAAATAATTAAACATTGTTTATAGGCATCTCCACCAGATCGCAAGCAAACAAACAATAGTACAAGTCCTGTGCTTAAACCTAAAACTACCCATCTAACAGGCAGAGGAGCCCAACTTATTAATATGATCAGAAACAAAAAGCACGAAAACTATAACCCAAAACAAATGGAAACAAGTACGCCTGTGTCCAAAATGGATCGAGAAAAGTTTGATACTTGCCTGAATTTGTCTAGTGCCGACAGTGATTCAAAGCCCAGTCCTATGAATTTGCTGGTTTTCTCCAAAACATTACCATCCCCTTGTGCTAGCCCGTCTGTTAGCATTTTAAAAAGAAAGCATCAAAACGACAGCATGGATGACATTTATGACTCGCAAGCATACAAGCGCAAGCGTGTAAGCTTTCACGATCCACCTGTTTCAATCACAAAAGAATACCTCAAAGACGAAGAAAGTAAAAATAGTTCAAAGCGGTAAGTCCATATTTCCTATGAAATAAAATATTTTGAAATCTAATATATATTTTTGATATACAGGTGTCTATTGTTAGATCAAGAACTTAAAGGAAGCACAAAACATCTGCTAAGAAGAAGTGCCAAAATTGAAAACCAAGCTCAAGGCGAACATTTCCCAGAGATCTCTGGCTTGAATGGAACTCCTATCAGAAAACCGAAGTGTGATCTGATGAGTTGCGAAGACGGTGGTTCGAAGAACGGTGGCGAGGCTAGTTCACCTTCTGTGTCGAAATCATCATTTCCTTTCTTGTTTAGAACTGAAGCAGACGTTTTAAATTACGTGGTAAATCAGTTCTCAATAGAAGACATTTGTGAAAAATATTTATCTGATGATAAATTGGATAAGGCAGGGGCCAATTTGAGTAAATACATATCAAACTGTATGAACGTGAACTCTAAATTCAAGTCGACAATATTGGAAACTCTATCAGAAAAACACCCGAATGAGTTCTTAAACTATGCCATTCAAGAGAATTTATCCTCTGTAGTTTGTGAACGCCTAACTTTGAATGCTGTTATTGATTACGTATGTACCAAATCACAGGTAAACACACTATGCAGAACAAGGCTATTACAAGAAATGCATGATGTTTTAAATCATGATAAGTTTGCCGACGAAAGACATGAATTTATCCAAAAGGTCTTGACATCAAAAAGCATGTCGGACCAGCAGTTATTGGATTTGATTGAACTTCTTTTTGAAAGTAAACGTAAGCACCAAAGAGCGGTATCTGAATCAGCGATTGATTCGTCTTCTACTTTATAAATAAAAATGTATTTGAATTATATTTTTAAATAAATTGTTAAGGTTTTTTAAGATTGTTGGTTGTTATTTTTTCTTCTCAAATTACAAAATGGTGCTCCTTTTAGGTGGTGTTAGAAATTCCACCTATTACAGAGGTCCTCATGACGCGACTTTCAAAACATTTGAATGCAATTCGTCTACTTTATCCCAAACACTAACCTCATACGACGCCGCGGCGCACAGTAGGACGACCCATAGCAATAAATAAAAAATCATCTATTTTAGCGGTAATTTTTAGTGATTGGTAATTCAACTCAAATATATATAAGCTCTAACTGCATTAAAATTATTTGGATATGTCGACTCGTGCAACAGTTACAGAGCCGTAAACATTGATTTGTTGAACTTTTTTCGTAGACAGTGATATCAAGTGTTTTTTTGTAATATAATTAAAATTGGTTACATATTATTTTGTGCGCATAAGTAATTATTTTACTATGAATAGTAATAATAATCAAGGTATGTCGTTTAAAAAAATTACATCTATTTCGTGGTTTTTTTAATATTATGTCTTGAATAAGTGCCTAATTCGAACTAAACAAAAAATAGTTAACTTAAAATTTAAGTCAACTTTTCTCAAATCAAATCAAATCAAACCGAAAAACACCCTCGAGTTTTTTCTTGTTTTATCATAAGCTATATATCTATTGACTAAATCACGAAAAAACTTTGCGCAAGTTTGCGCCTTTTTTAATAATGGACCTTCTTGTAGGTGCAATTCTATCAATCAAATATGGTGACCTCTTGCAAATAGGTATTCAAAGTGAGAAGTCTTATTAATATTATTATTCATGTAAAGTTTAAAGTTTATTGAACAATAAAATTTATATACAGTGACTGAAAATACAAATTGAATTTAGGAAATTTTTTTCATAATCAGCAAAATAAAGGGAAAATTCCATAAAAAGTTCGCTATCCAACTCTTTTTGGAAGGAAGCCGGGCGGGACAGCTAGTACTCGTCTATTCATGTACTTTCAAGTTTATTCATATGTAATGAATGGTTATTTGCAAATTCATGAGGTTCCTTTCGTAAAAACACGAGATATTAATTTCGCCGATTTTCCCATACACTCGTCCCACTGTGCGGCGGCGCACTATGGGCCCATCTTTGTCTCTTGAAATAATTCTGTGAAATTTTGCACACATCATCTTGAATATATTGCTTATCAAATAATACAAGTTTTGAAAGTGTGAATATTTTTTATGAATATTTAAAAAAAAAATTTTCAAATTTAAAAATGTTAGATTTATGGGCAAAATATGGCCTACCCAAAACAAATAAAAAAATTAAACTTATTTGCCCCTTCGGGATAGGGGCTTGAATAGAATATACCCGAGGTAAGGTATGCCTGTCGTAAAAGGCGACTGAAATCCAAATCGTTTAAACTTTTCACAAAAGTTATTTTAAAAAATGTATGCAATGAACAAAACAAAAGATTTTAATACCCCAGGTGGTACGCCATGTAAACTGGTAAATCCACCCTTCTCGGAGGTCGGTCCCACGGATTCTGGGGGGACCATTTGTTGCTCATCGATAACCCTTTTGGAAAAGGTAAGAGGGTTGAGAGAACACCCCCATCTCATACAATAGACGAAAACAATAACCTAAAGGCTAAATATTCTAAAGCCTGCGAAGAAAGAGATGGATTTAAGCAACTAAGCGAGACATTAATTAAAGAAATTGATAGTTTAAAGCAAGAGTTGCAAATGTTGAAACAACAGATCAACAGTGAAAATATAGAAAAAGCTAAAGTTATAGAGTTTTCAACGGATGAAGAAGAGCTACTTAGAGAGACAGAAGGGAAACTTAAAAACGGGAACAAAAATAAAAAAAGGAAAATGAGTTCATCACCAAAAATCTCATCTCCGAAAGAAACCTACCAAGTTACGGAATATGTCTCAAACAAAGAAAATATAACTCAAAAGTCAGCCAAACCTCCACCAATTATTGCACTGCAAATAACTAAGTATGAAAGCTTAGTTAGGTTAATGGAGGAAAATAAAATTAAAGCTAATACAGCGTTATTAAATAGTAATGACATTAAAATTAATGTAGCTGAGAGGAGTCCTATAGGAAAGTTACAAAATTACTTAACCAAAAAAGGGTGCAATGGTACTCTTATGAAAGCAAACTAACAAGACCAATTAAGGTTATTGTAAACAAATTACACTTTTCTTGCTCACCAGAGAATATAGTAGCAGATCTAAAAAGGAAAAACTTTAAGATACTGGAAGCTGTCAATATGCTAAAATTTAAAAGCAAAGTACCCCTTCCAGTGTTTATGCTTTCTTTTGAGCACGATGAAAACATCAAAAAGATATACGAAATTAAAGATATCCTTGGAATGAAGGTAGAGATTCTTGCTATGAGGAAATCAAAATTAGTCCCGCAGTGCAAGAACTGCCAAAAGTATGGACATACACACAAGTACTGCAGCTCTCACCCAAGATGCGTTAAGTGTGCAGGAAATCACCATACGAAAGACTGTATGAAGAAAAAAGAGGAACCAGCAAAGTGTGCCAACTGCAACGAAAAGCATCCAGCCAACTATAGAGGCTGCTTGGTTGCAAAACAGATTCAACTGGCAAAAAACAAAAAATATAAACAAACACAACCAAACTCAAAAAAGGACGAACCTAAAAGAATAAAGGACGTGCAACCGAGAACACCAATAGAAGTACCCAAAGGCCAAAAAAATATCAAAAAGGACGTAAGACCAAAGACAGGGACGGGTACAGAAATGACATATGCTCAGGCTGCATTAAAAAACGCAGAAAAAACAATAAACACAACAGAAGTAAAATCAAATGTTAGTATGGAAACTTTCATGCAAAAAATCCTAAACAGAATGGAAAATATGGAAAAAAGTAATAAAGCTATACTAGAAAGAATATTATTCCTTGAGAGGAAAAGCAGCAATAAAAAGGCTGCACACAAAAGACATACATGATGGATAACATAAAAATTCTAGAATGGAATGCTAATGGTATCGAGAATCGTAAAGAAGAAATTCAAGTAATTCTCGACATGAACCAAATAGATATATGTCTTGTCTCAGAGACACACTTTAAGACCCAGACAAATTTCAAACTGCAAGGGTACGAACTATATCACTCACCACATCCCCATAATTCGGCTAAATGCGGGGCTACAGTTATAATAAAACAGACGATCGATCACCATATAGAAGCTAAATTCCAATCATGTACGATTCAAGGAATATCTATAAATATAAAAACGAAAATTGGGCAAATATCAGTTGCATCAATTTATTGCTCTCCCAGCTATAATCTAAAAAAAAAAAAGATTTTAGAAGTCTCTTCCGCATATTTCATAGTAGATATATCGCAGGTGGAGATTTTAATGCCAAAAACAAGTACTGGGGATCTAGATTGACAAATACTAGAGGAAGAGAACTATATGAAGTGATAAAAGAAACTGGCGGCAAATATCACTCAACGGGAAAACCTACCTATTGGCCAACAGATAGGAATAAAACCCCAGATCTTGTCGACTTTTTTGTAACAAGAAATATCTCGTCGAACAGTATAAAAGTAGAAGAAGGGCCAGATCTTGACTCAGATCATTCCACAATACTTTTGACACTTGGCTACAAAATCATTAACAAAGAGGATAGACCAAGACTAACTAATAAGCTGACTGACTGGAACTACTTCCAACAGAAACTTGAGGATAGTACTCATCTCGTAGAAACTATTGAAACAAAAGATCAATTGGAAGAGGCAGTACAAACACTTACAGTTAACATCCAAAAAGCTGCATGGGCTGCAACACCCATAACTAAAATCAAATTCCAACAAAACTCTTATCCAAACAAAATATGTGAAATTATTGCGGAGAAGAGAAGAGCTAGAAAACGTTGGCAACAAACAAGGGCGCCATGCGACAAAACAGTACTCAATAATCTAGTCGGTAAACTCAAAAGATCGGTGAGAGAACATAAAAATGAGTCTCTTAAAACCTATCTCTCCAGTCTTACGAATGACGCTAGTACCGAATACTCACTTTGGAAGGCAACGAAGAAAATGAAAAAGCCAATAGCACACATTCCACCGGTTAAAAACAAAGATGGGAACTGGGCAAAAAGTAACAAAGAAAAAGCGAATCTATTTGCTGAGTACCTGGAAGGCGTCTTCCAACCGTATGAAGACAAAGACTGCCAAGAAACGGAAGAAGTGTGTCAAGAGGAAAGACATATTCTACCAGTTACTGCGAAAGAAATTGCCAAAGAAATAAAAGAAGGGATTAATACAAAAAAAGCCCCGGGATTTGATTTAATAACGGGAGAAATCCTTAAACAATTCTCAAAAAAAGGCTTGAAGAAACTAGCGCAGATTATAAATGCTGCATTCAGGATAAGGCATGTACCTAGCATGTGGAAAGTTGCAGAAGTAATTATGATACCGAAACCAGGCAAACCACCTAGTGAAGTCACCTCCTATCGCCCGATATCAATTCTACCTATGTTGTCCAAACTATTTGAAAAGATGATAATTAAACGTATGCATAAAGAAAAATCTCTAATCCCAAACCATCAATTCGGATTTAGAAATAATCACTCCACGATTGATCAAGTGCATAGAATAACTGATAAAATCGAAAAAGCATTTGAAGAAAAAAAGATATGCTCTACTATATTTCTCGATATAGCACAAGCTTTCGATAAAGTATGGCACAAGGGACTGATCCATAAATTGCAAAAACATCTTCCTAAGCAATACGCAGAAATTTTAGAATCTTATATATCACAGCGATATTTTAGAATTAAACAAGA
The DNA here is from genome assembly GCA_917880715.2 of Matsumyia berberina. Lineage (NCBI taxonomy): Eukaryota > Metazoa > Arthropoda > Insecta > Diptera > Syrphidae > Matsumyia > Matsumyia berberina. The sequence continues at coordinate 98,113,169 of OU862870.1, forward strand.
AAATGAATACTTCACGTTGAGGGAAATAGAAGCTGGAGTACCACAAGGTAGTGTGCTAGGGCCTCTTTTATACCTTCTGTTTACTAGCGATCTGCCAGATAGTGATGGAACAACCGTGGCAACATTTGCAGATGATACTGCTATCCTTGCTGTTGGCGAAAATGTTGAAGAAGCGACAAAAAAGCTGCAGAAGGCTGTAAATAATATATCAAAATGGACCAAAAAGTGGCAAATTAAACTAAATGACCTAAAGTCTGTTCATATCAACTTTACGAATAAAAATGTTCAGCATATCCCAGTACTCATAAATGGTAATGAAGTAGAATATGCAAACACAGCCAAATATCTAGGGATGACCCTAGATGCAAAACTGCGCTGGAAAACGCATGTGAAGAAAAAAAGAGAAGAACTAAATATGCGCTACAATAAAATGTATTGGCTAATCGGGAAATACTCTTGTCTGTCCAACTACAATAAATTACTGCTTTATAAGCAAATATTAAAACCAGTATGGACCTACGGGCTTCAGTTGTGGGCATGCACATGCAAAACAAATTTACAAATAATACAAACATTCCAAAATAAAGTACTACGTAACATAGTAAATGCACCTTGGTACATAAGAAACGCTGATCTACATAGAGACCTTAAAGTTGAAATGATTGAAGAGGAAGTAAAGAAAGTAGCCAATAGACATAGACTTAGGCTTTTCAGCCACGTTAACGTAGAAATGACAGAATTATTAAATACTGACAATCTGACTAGAAGATTAAGAAGAGTAAAACCTTTCGAACTAGCTAGTTAACCAAAAAAAAAATAAAAAATTAAAATTAAGTAATTAAATAAATAAAACAATAGTTAACCGTTCACAGGCGATTAACATAATTAACACAATCCATTGAATACATATTTATGTATACGAAAGACAAATTGCTGATTAGTCTAACGACTAGGTGCAATAATTGGAAAGGCTGGCTTCTCCCCCACCTGTGATGAAATGCCAAGATGGCCGTACCGCAGGGATAAGGAGAAGAAGGGAGAAGGGGTTAGTGGGTAAAAATCCCACACTGTTACTGAGTACGGGCTCAGTTTCGTCTTTTGAAGATTACCACCTCCCAGCGCAAAAAAAAAAAAAATAATAAAAATTTCTTAACAATAATCATATAACAGTGTTTTAGAAATAAAAAATATTAATTGTTTGTCTTCCAAGAGCTGTGTAGCTTCTTCCCAACGCTGTTTGGAAGCTTTTCGAGTTCGCGCAACAACTCTTTGTGAATATCTGGAAAACGAAACAATGTACGATCATGCAGTTTTTACTTCCTACCTAGTTTTGTTTTATTTGTCAGCATGAAACTTAGAGTTGATTCTATTTTGAGCATAATCGGTCTAGCGGATGCTGAGGAAATTAAAGAAATGTTTTCTATCAAGTTCGCGCAACAACTCTTTGTAGAACAATTGTTGAGGAAATTGTAAAATGTTTATTTTATGCAAAAACAAAAATAAAAATAAATAATATTAAATCAACTGGATCGTTATCTGTGTGTTTTTATATGCCGCAAAATGTTATCTTCTTGATGTAAAGCAATACGAGGTGGGAAATATAGGACTGGCTCCCCAGTCGAATTTTTTTGTTTTGCACTTTATGATGCGCTTATCGCTCATAAGCAGGTGGGGGGCAGATCGGGGCAGACCATTTTTTTTTTGTCTTTTTAACAATGTAGTGAGGAATGAATTGCAGTATAAAAGTAAACAGCGGAAGGCAGCGGAAGTGTTTAAAACTTCTCTCAAAAATTAAAAACAGCAAAAAATGTATACGTTATTAATTAGATCAAAGTTCTTAAAAATATCATTATCTTCAACTTTATTTTTAACAATTCGAATAGTTTAAAGAACAAAGTTTCCAGCCATATATAATACTTATAAAGTTACATCTACAAATAGTTAAAAAAAATTGGTTAAATAATAACCTCACTACGTCATTCAGAAAGTGTGATCTCAAGCGCGCACTTTAGATAGGGGTTACTAATATTAAGGCTTAGGTTAAACATAAAAATTTGTATTGTAATATATATTTTGACTTTCCTTTCTCCATTTTCAAACAAATATAAGCTTCCACATTAATTTTGAAAAAAACATTTTTGAGATGCAAAACGTTACTTGGGTCCATAGTACGACGGTCCAAACGAAGTATTAATTTTTTCTAATAAAATGAATTATTAATCATATTTGCGTACTTTGATTTTATTTAATCTTATTTTTTTGGAATATATTGATAATTTTAAGGGGTGCCGAGGCTGTATATGTATACTATATGTGGACACGATTGAGACCGCAATTATGAAGTGATTTGAAGAAAATTTGGTATACAGGTTTGTATGTCGAATATCTCGGCTAAGTTCGTAGATGTGCGTAATCGATCGAGAGGGGGGCGGGTTACGCCTCTTTTTATGTCTCAAACGGTACAATTCACAACTCAAATAAATCCTAACTTCCGTTTTTTTTAGTAATATTGTAGATAACAGTGAACAGAATTCGTCTGCTTCCAATTTGGGCGCTATCTTTGATCCGCCGACTTTAAATTCTTCAAAATTTATTGGATTTCGTTGACATTGGAAATCCTTACAAATCTCGAGGTAATTAGCACAAATTCGTTTTTAAAGTGGAAATTTGTGTCCGCCATTTTGTTCTGGCCATCAGCATAGAAGCCCTAGCGATGAAATAAGAAATTCACCTACCTCTCGCGGCTCTTGCCAGAATGCTCTTTTTGTGTTTCTGTTTGTATCGTAATCTTTTGTAGAAACGTGGTGTCCTTTCTTAAAATGAATTTCATCATTTATCATTTCCCAACGGCCCGCTTATCCACTATGAAGGTCGCGGGTTTAGGGAGCTCAAGTGGAGTCTCCACATTTGCCGACCTTCCGCTATGATATAGGTGAAATTTCGGACTTAGTCCAATCATCGCATCGTGGGCCTTCGCAAGGGACGCCTACCTCATGGCACGGATTCCATGACACGTCTTGGAAACCGAGTTGGGGACATGCGTTTAACGTGTTGAAACCATGGAAGTACAGACCTTTCCGTTCGAAGAAGTAGTTGCATTGAGTTCCTCGCGTATTCTGGCGTATTCCTAACCCGCTATCGGCGAGTCATTCCTGCAATACAACGAGGAAATCTCATTTCGGCAGCCTGTATTTGCGATCTTATTCTTTTGGTTATTACCCAAACCTCATGACTATAGGTGAGGGTCGGAACAAACACTGAATTTAAGACCGATAACTTAGCTCCGATGGCAAGTTCAGCCCTCTTGATAATAGATTGACCAAGCTGTCTCAAAATTGTTCCAACTTCAATCCTACAGGATAACTCAGTATTGCTCCTTCCATCACTCGTGACCCCGAGAAGCTTAAACTTCTCCACCTGTTTCAATGGGACTCCACTAACATGCAGAGAGCATCGAACAGACGTGCTCAGATTCAGAAGAAACTTAGATTTCTCTTGCGATAGAGTGGGGAAAAAATATTTGATACATTTTTGTCCGATACTCTTCATCCAGATCGCGTTGGACTTGAGCAGAGTTTGTTCCCTCGTGTGGATTTTAAAAGGGATTTGCTTACTCCACAGGCTGGGTCGCGGGTTGTTGCACATATCTTGGCCACATCGTTCAGTCCGTTGTTTCGATCCAACGTAGTATGACCAAGTTGCTTTTCTCCTAGTTCAAGAGGCTTTTTGACTGTCTTAGAACTATTTTCGATTTCATCGTAGCTGAGTTCAGTGCTTTTCGGGCAGCTTGACTGTAAGAGAAGAGGAAGATGCGATTCCCATGGAAGTTATAAAGCAAGTTTAAGCTTATCCACTGATTAATGGCAAATATCTCTGTTTAAGATCGTTGAGTATAGAGAGCCGTCCGTGTACTACAGTTGGCTGTGCTCATAAGGACGAGGTTTGAGCTTTTCTCAGTCGTCGCTCGTCTTTGCAAGCCTCGGTAAGACTTTTGAATCTTGTTTCAGGAATAGCATCTTTCTTTTTCTTAAGCGCGCGCTTCTTATCCTCCTTTCTTTTTCCTTCTGAAAAACTACTATGGTCTTTCTTTACAGTACAGCTTTGTACGTCTCCTACATAAGTCGCTGCGAATATTTATTCGAACCAGGGTTTTCATTTTGGTGACTAAGAAGGAGACTTGAATTGAAGGTGAATTGAAGGATTAGGGACACTTACATTATTTATACCAATCACTAAGCCTAATTTCCAATCCGGTAAATATATCACACCCTAGAGCGTCATATATGTACATATGTATATACGTATGCATGTATGTATTTACAGCTGTGAACACGAAAATATCAGTGCCTAGGTACAAATAATTACAACAGCTTTTATTTAAAATGCTTAACTCAATTATTTGCCTAATGGGTGAAATTATTTAAAATTGATAGATATGCCCTTTCTGAAAAAAATACACTTACTTTTGTTGGTTAAGGTTACATTTTCAGCGAACATTAAAATAGCAGTATGTTATTCTTTCATTACAAAAGCAATGAGATTTTAGATTTTTTTTTCCCTAAACAATACAAAAAGTATGTTTAACTTAATACTAAGGGAAAAAAGAGATTTGGAAAAAAAAAATGTTTTTTGGTCATAAGTGGGTCTGTCCATTGCACCAATAACCAATCAAATTTGATCGAAAAACTGAGGAGGTCGATAAATCCTACACGGAGATTCAAAATCGTCTATCATATTCTGCGGACATGGTGCTTAATAGCTTACTATTAAGTAGGTCAAAAATTTAGATAACAGAGGCCCAAAAGCGAAAAAACGTTCCAGGATGATTAAAAAATCCTTCAGCAGTCTAAAATGGAACCATTAAAATCGGCTGTCTGAATTAGAAAAGAAATGAATCTTCCCGCTAGTCATCTCACATTGTGTAGAAGGTCACTGGAAGACAATTTAACCGCTCTTAGGCCGAGAAAAAAGCCATTTCTCACAACAAAAGCATAAGGAAAAGCGACTCATAGAAGCAAAAATATCTGGTGGTGGACATGTTCGCAAATGGTGTAATATATTTTGGGTGAATGAGTCCAAATTTGTTTTTTATGGAGACATTGGGTCTCGGTTATATCAGAGACACTCACCAAATGCAGAGCAGTAGTCACAATACGCTACTAAAACAGCGAAGCACGGCGGCTCGAAAATCATGGTGTGAGGATATTTCTCCTACTATAGCGCTGGTCCGGTTTACGTGACTAATGGTATTATGGACCGAATTGTTATCATTGGCATAGAGTGAAACATTACGTTCACTTACTGCCGTAAAGAAAGGGCAGTCAAATGGGTCTAGTAGGAAGAAAAGGACCCTAAATCCAGTAGTCGGAAGGCGAAACAATGGCTTCGGGCTCAAAGTATTAAGATTATCGACTGTCTAGCATAGTCTTCAGACCTTAATTGTATTGAAAAAGGTTGGGTATGTTAAGACGGCTGTGTACAACACAAAACTAGCCATTAGCAGTTTTGGGAACATCGTTCGCAATTCCCAAAAGACCTTCCCAGCGGTTAGTTGATTCAATGGCCCCGCGTTGTGTAGCCGTAATTAGAAATTTTGGTGGCTCCACGAAATACTAACATGCATAGTACTAATATCTTATATTTTTTATTAATACGTATCTAAATGTTTCGTAGCAATTAATGTAAAAGCTGAAATCTCAAGCACCCACTGCTATTTTCGTGTTCACTACTTGTGCGATATACATGCCTTTATTTTACTTTTTTCCTTTGCTATGTAACCTTTTACTACTTTTTATTGTTAAACAACAGACCAATCTTACTAAATAGTAACTTGAATTAATAAAAATTTGAATAATTTTAGAAATATTTAAGTTTTTTGTAATTTTTGTGCCTACTGCTGTTTTCGTGTTCGCAACTGTATGTATAAGCATGGAATCCGATTATATGAGATCCTTACCGAATTTCACGTAAACAAAATCCAATCTTGATTTAAATTCATAGTTCAATTGCTTTATTCAACCAAACAGGATTCGATATCGTTTATATGAATTTGAAAAATTTTTACACATTTTGGTTGCTTGACTTTTAAACATCAAAACAGCAATATTATTAAACGCACGAAATGATCAAATTCTAATTTAAAAGGTAGTCATCAGTTCATCCTGGATACTGTTAGATCTTAAAAGTTGCCTAGGTGTCGGTCCATTGCCCAATGATCTAGAAAGGTTGTCAGAAGAAGATGCTTCTGCGTCTTTTTCGGCGTGATAAGCATCAGAGAATTCCTAAAACAATAGTTTTATTATTATAATGTTTAAAAAAAAAAATCAAGAACAACATGCCTTTAGTCGGTTTCCTAGGAACACAGATCTTTCGCGTTTTTTATTCATGTACTCAGATGCAGCTACCCACCTATGCTCAAGACATTCCTCACAATACGGACGTTTGCTAAACAAAATTTTTAAAAATATTAAATAATTCAAAAGAAGTATTCGAGGGCCTCTTACCTTGGATTTCGTTTAAATAAGAACATTATGAAACGCGTTGCCTCTGGAGTGACTTCGCTGTAAAGATTTTCGAAACGATAACGTACAAATGAAATATTCTGCTTAGTTTCTGCTTCATCATTTCCTCTAAATGGACTTGAGCCGGATAAGAGTATGTAAGTAATGACTCCAACGGACCAAATGTCGGTTTGAGGCAAAATCACTTCTTCATTTATCATTTCTGGAGATTGATAATCGAGAAGACCAGACATAGGAACCAAGGCACCTTGTTTACTAATTTTCCTAGACGACCCAAAGTCAACAAGTTTAATCTGCACTGAACGAACCGTTGACATGACTATATTATCTGGCTGAATATCAAGGTGGCAGAATCCTCGCCAATGGAGGTATTGCAAGGCATCTAAAAGCTGAGTTATAACACTTGCTACCATTTGTTCGGTGTATTCGTGCCTACTACTGAAGTAATTTAATACGTCAGAGCCTTGCAGTTTCTCCATAACAAATATTTTAATGGGTAAATTCGGAGGGCTGTATGCTGCAAACAGCGAAGCTATTCTTTCGTGTCGAAGTGTTCTTAAGTGTTCGAATTCGTTCTGAACCAAACCCTCATTATCGTTATTCACTTCAAATATTTTTCCGACAATCATTGCGTCGGTCGATTTTTGAATTCCCTTCACAACAGTACTGAATTTACCTCGATGAATTTCAGATATAAAACTATATTTTTCACCAATTTCCGAATCGGTAATCCAACTTAAAGGTTCACGTTCTAGTTGATAGTCCACATGAACCTTTCGTTCTTCGTAAACTACTTCATGACCACTCTCGGTTAGTTGTTGCAAATGCTTCATAGCTTTGGTTATGGTTATCTTTGGCGCATCAGCTTCTGATGTTTCTGTAGTTGTCGGAGTTCCCATTTCGCTCCAACCAATATTATTCCTGGCCGAAAGTCTAAACTGGTAAGTTTCATTGGGTTGGAGGCCATGAACTAAATAAAACTCGTGGTCAATGTTGTCAGCTATTGTGGTCCATTGATCATTTGCAAGTGGTTTATATTGCAAACTATAGCAAAGTACAGCAGAGTTTCCATCGTGACGTGGCTGCTTCCACCTGAGTAACACTTCGGTACCACTAATTGCTGATACTTCTGGGGAATCTGGCGCATTCGGTAAAGTGGCAATGACCACACGACAACGGGCCACAGTTTGTCCAACCTTATTTCTGGCAACTGCCTTGTAGATACCAACATCATACATGCTTGCTGGATCGAATTTCAATATAGACCGTCCATCATCGTCAATAACGGTTTTAATGCGTTTATTTTCGGTTAAAACCATGTCATTCTTAAACCATTGTACACATGGCTTTGGATCACCGACAGCAAAACAATACATGTAGGCTGGCTTAGCTTCTGTTATGGCCAACGTTTGTGGTTTCTCTCTGAAAAATGGTGGATATCCTTCTCGTTGACTCTCAATTAGCACATCTGCCTCGGCATACTGGTCAAGGCGAGGTCCGAGTTCCGTTCTCAACCTTCGAAGGGTATATGATTCATTTACACTGTAAGAACCAATTCGACTTTTTCTTTCGTCATCGATTTCTTCATCCATTACGTCAGTGAAACGTCTTCTTTCTCTTATAACAGGTAACTGTAAAAGGTAAATATAAAAAAGTACATATATAAATATTTTATATTGTTAGAATAGCCTTTTCTTTCACGTTTAGGTCGAGCGGTTGAAGTGAAAGTATTTGGTGGCGATAGTGGCAAAAGTTCCGCTAAAAATAGGGAATGTGAGGTTCGTCTTTGTCTCTGCCTACTTCGAAGGAGACACAGACGTAGTGCCGTCTAAAGAAACAACAGCTGTCATGGAATACTGCCGTAGCAAGGTCATAGGCGATGATGCAAAAGCTAATCGCAAAGTCTGGGCCAGCACGGAGATAAATAAAAGAACTGAGTCGCTTTTTGAATAAGAACATGGTGGTGGTAAATAAGGGAAACGTTCCTACCTTTATGAATGCCATACATCGAGAGGTACTAGATTTTACTTTGGCTAGCCCATTCATATACAACACCATCACAAACTAGCACATGTCTAAAGATATCTCCATGCCAGACCACCAACAAATAAGATTCAACCCGAAGGCCTATCGAAGTGACACTTCTTATTACAGAAACCACAAACTCACCAATTGGGCAACATATCGCTTTCTCCTCAATGCAAATCTTAACCGATCATTGAATCCCATAAGTTATACTTCAAAACTAGCACCTTGGAAAAACTATTTCCGCCATATATGAGGGCAGCTGTGCCATAATGAATAAGAAGACTCGTCGAGATGTCCCGTAGTGGAACAAGGGTTTCGAACAGTTAAGGCGTGAAACCAGAAAACGCTTTAACAGAGCTAAGCAGAATGACGACTGGTGCCACTATAAAGAAGCTGAATAAAGAACTTCAAAAGTCGAAGCGTGAATAGTGACGGTTCCCCCTAGCTTGGTCCTAGCCGGAAAAACTCCAACAACATTGGTTCCTTAAAAAAACTAAACAGCGAGTTCACCAGCAGTCCCGAGAAAACTTTTCAACTCACCAGGTGAGGACGGTATCTTCCCCTGCTTCCTGCGGCAGGGACAAGGACAACTGATTTCCTCTCTCATACGGATCTTCAGGGCCAGTCTTACATTAGGCTACACACTATTTAGCTGAAAAGAGGTTAGGGTAGTCTTCATACCGAAGCCAACAAATCAGGCGGAGCAGTAGCTTAAATCGTTCGGTCCTATCGTCCTGAGTTATTTTATTTTTCCTTAAAACTATGGAGAAAATAGTTGATCAATGCGTAAGGGATACGTTCCTCATCCTTGATTCCCTATTTGCAAATTAATTTGCTTATCAACTTGGTAAGCCCACGAGGACTACGATTCACCGCCATATCCCACAAAAAGACAAAGCACTGGCTGCAAAAGAAACCGCTTTACGTGCCTTTATACATAACACCTCCTTTGAGGCGATTTATAAGGGTATGAACAGGAAAGACATCGCGCCCCTGATCATAAACTGGATTAGAAATATCCCAGCAAGATAAAATTAGAGCGCGGAGGCTCGCAAAAGAATATCATAGCTATCAGAGGATGCACAGTTTGGAGTACAAGGCTATTAGTTATGCTAATGATCTAGTGATTGTTATAAGTGGTAAAAACGACACGACGACCTCCAAAGCGAAGTGCTTTACTACATGTTTTAGAACGGTGCAACATTGAAGGACTCTTCATCAATCCTTACAAGATTGTTCTAGTGAGTTTTACGAAAAGAAGATTGGTCAATCTCGGACCTATCATCGTTAAAGGTACCACTATAGGCTATTCCAACGAGGTGAATTACCTCGGCGTTGTCTTAGACAGACGCTTAAATTGGTATGCACATATCAAGTTCGCGACTGATCGTGCCACTACAGCGCTATGGGCTACTCAGTGTCTCTACGGCAGTTTTAGTCCCAAAATGATACATTATTTGTACATTTCGATAGTTAGAACCATAGTAACATATGCGGCCATTTAGTGACCAAAAGTACTTGAAGCAACGAAGGCAATTAAGCTTGTAAAGCTTTAAAGAATTGCCTGTCTCACTATTACAGGTGTACAACTTCAGCCATACAGGCTGTCATCGGGCTCTCACTCCTACATATCTTCACTAGGAAGACCGCTATCAACTACAAAGGTATTCTCTGAGCTAGCGACGCCTGATTTTTTAAAGGCTCTTCTGGCGCTTAAGAACTGCATGTCGATCGATTTTAACCAAGTCGAGAATGAAGTATTCAAAAAATTTAACACAGGACAACAGCTAAGATCTGTCAACCGTTCTTTAGATAAATCTGGTAAAAAGAGTAGCTGCCACTGCCAGACGATTGGTTGCCAGAAGTTTGGTAACAGATCCTTAAAAACCTGACTTAGGCGAGAGCCTTAATTAAAAAGCAATAATCCTGTAAATATTCGTAAAATCGTTAATGTTTTCTTAAATTTTTTTTGAACACCAAGCTAGATACTTCAATCTGCAAGCAACAGACAGGTTTTCGACGTAATCGTTCTTGCGTTGACAAAGTGCAAACTCTACGAATACGAAAACGTCGATAATTTTACTTAGCTCAACTTTTAATGCAGTATTGCTGTCAGAGATAGGCTCTATACTAGATTACCTTATCTCTGACTGCTACAAGGCAGCGAGGAGTCTTTGATGACCAAGTGCCTGACAAATAAACATTTAGTTATCGTCAACAAATGTTTGAAACGTAGTACAGTAACTAATGAGGATATTTTAGCTTAAAATTAATATCCAATATCGACAAACTAAAAACTGAATGTTTAACGCCACAACATGACTTTTAAACACTCTTCCCATTAAGAAAAAGTTGGAATAAAGATAGTCGCTTCAACTCAATAAAACATCCTTTACTGTCGTCTGTGATTGCGTCTTTCAAACGGAAACTGTAGATACATGTACCTATACATAGGACAATTAAACTGCCAAGACTCAGTTCATTTTTACGTGACGAGTTATACGATCACGGAAGAGAGGGGCCAAAGGATGTCGAAAAGCTTGCAGAGGTAAGTAGAATCCAATCCCTTGCAAACAGACCTTACAGTATCCTTACAGGCCACTCACGCGGAAGAGGACAGGACATACGTATATGCTCTACGGCTGCCCAAGAGTCAGCAAAAACATAACAACTCTCGATGTACACTTTTGGCAGCGACCTGGGTAAACTGTCAATTATGTCACAACTGTGCCCCATTAGCCACATAGTAAGAGTCAGCAAATGCTACGAGCCCCGCGCTTGAGCGTTAAAAGCTTTTTTTTAAGTGCTGTTTTATTTTATCTCCTGAAATTTAGGATCTAAAGCTAACCAAGGGCCTCTTGTTAGCATTTGCTATAGGCCCCGCCCTTGGCCAATCTGGAACTGTGTCACAAAAGACTTTTCTAAATTGTGTACTTATTTTAAATGGAATGTTACAAGGCAGTAAACCGTATTAATCAGTCCTTCATCTCTTTATTTTATTTCATGAGAAACCCACAACGCGGAAAACAATGGTTACATCAAGCCGCGCCGCAATCCCGTCTTTGTTATCTAACCTAACCTATCAGATTCATATTATTAAAATCGTTATCATTGACATGATCGCCTGGTGGAAGTCCCTTGAAAAAGAGCCTGCTCAAACGAAGAAGCTTATCGCAATGGACCTCTTCTGGTTTAATCGACTCTACATTCAATTTCACAGTCATCAATGTCTTACTTAACCTAAAGATGCAGCTAGCCCATAAGTTGCTTCTCTTTCAGATGGAAACAAGAAAACTTTTCATAAAAATTCGCTGTTTTAGGAGGGTACGCGAACAGACATGTTACGAATACGATGCTAAGGTTCGGATGAACGTGACTTGTAAGTCCTATTATGTTCCTCGTTAAATGCTACTTTTTTTTAGGAAATATGGCGATTTATTTAATCGCAAAACCTTCATGCTCCATTCATGACGGTTTATGATTGATGCGCTTTTTTCAAGAAAATACAAGTATTAAATTTTCCATTTAGCATACAATTAATTATGTAATTCAATGTGGCACATTCGCCCCAAACCAGTCTACCATATTCAGAAATGCTATCCGATTTCTTCTCTGAAGGCATTTTCACTTAGCAATTTCCCTTCCCATATAATTTTCACCACTATCAGTACTTAACACACTAAGCTTTGAACAGAAAAAACTAGCTTCTGCTCCTTTTATAGACTTACACTCCAATCCAAACTGTCATTCAAAGCGAATGTGGGTGATCTCCTGTGAGCAACTTTCATGTATTCTCGTAACCGTACCGGAAAACCTACATCTCTAAGTTGTAATAGGTAGGTGTCTGGACCGTATTGATAGCTATAAAATGGATAAATAAATTTAAAGCAATATAAAGGCATACAGAATACAAACCGGCTCTCAGATTGTATAAGCCCAAGCTCATAATCAGGATGCAAATATTTCGACACGGTATCTGTCCAAGTTGATCTCTTTTTCGGTTCAGGACTTGGTTCGGGTGAACCTTCTGGAGTGTACCTATATCCCGGTGGATAGACCATCTCTGATGGATGAGTAAACGCATCATGCAAACACCGTCGACGGTAATAATTGTTACAGGAAGCATTGGCGTACCAATCAGAGTATCCTCTATAGTAGTTTCGCAGACGATCTGAACTTATTTGATAGCCATCATAGTCTTTCCTGTCAAGCAAGAAGAACCATGGATGTCTCAGAGCTGTTTTAACATCCAAACGTTCTGCAGGATTGTAGACCAGTAATCGTTTGATGAAATCTTTTGCATCTGCGCTTATATCTTTCCATAAAGATTCGTTGAAATCCCAATAGCCTTCGCGAATTTTCGTCAACGTTTCTCTGTCCGTAGCTCCCCTGAACGGATTAAAACCAGATAACAAGATGTAGGTGATGATGCCAACAGACCACATGTCATGCGAGAAGCTTACACCTTCTCGATTAACTACTTCTGGAGAGACATATTCAGGCATTCCGAAATCCAATGTGGCCAAGCGACTCGGGTGTATTTTTCGTGAGAGACCAAAATCAGAGATTTTTAGATTATCACCTCCGGGCACCGAAATTAACAAATCTTTGAGCTGAAAGTATTCGATAAGTAAATTTTATAAACAAATATTAATAAATTTTATTTGATCATTCTACTTACCGTTAATCCCATGTGTCCCACACCTAAGTCGTGCATATAATCCAAACCCAGCAGCACTTGACGTATGTAATTTGCTATATCTCTTTCTGTATAGTAATCCCTTCTAAGCAGATTATCTTTGACCAATTCTCCACCGGAAGCTAACTCTAGGATGAGATTGAAACCTTGATTCATTTCATAGGCGTCGTGGAGCCTGATTAACTTTTTGTGATTCAGCATGTTCATTATTTCGATTTCGTTAAGCATAAATGGACGCAGTTCCTTTCGGCCATGCATAATTTTAGCGGCATAACTGTCGCCAGTCGCACGTTCAACTGCATGATACGTTATGCCCTGTGTTCCCCGGCCAAGCTCATCTCCAATGTCGTATTTGTCAGTAAAGGCAATTGGCTTGGACCTCACATATGGATGTCTTCCGTATGTCTTGTAAATGTACTGATCTTCATCGATTTCGATGTGCACCATTACAGAAGTACTAATCGAGCCGGCCACATTCCTTGCACTAATTGAGTAAAGCCCTGCGTCTTTTTGAATGGCATCATGAATTGTTAGAACACAAATGTCAGGCTCATAGAAATGTATCTGCAAGTAGAAAAGTATTTTAATAAATAAAATGTAAGGGAAATAGTGGTAGAAACAGTATATCAAAAGTATTTCAACTGCAGGTAGCTACGGACCGCCCTATAACACGAAATGAACCAGTAACGAGCAAGTTTTTAGTCAACTACTCCTATGTCCTCTCGTGGTGGTCATCAATAATTATCTTATAAAGGGTTTTTCAATAGGGACGCTACAAAAGTAGAGCGACAGGGACAGCAAACGACGCCATATTTTTCTTGCGCTTTTTTGACATTTCTCTTCAGTAAGGTTTGCCATTTCATGGTGGAAAGATATACGAGCCAACAACGAGTCGAAATTATTAAAATTTACTACCGAAATTCGGAGTCAGTGGCCTCAACGTTAAGAGCGCTACGTCAAATTTATGGTCGTCATAATCGTCCTAGCAGATCAACAATTGAGCGTCTAGTGGAAAAGTTTGAATCCACAGGCACAGTACAAAATGTTCCCGTGCCAGTGAGACAAAGAAGTGCCCGTAGTGTCGAGAATATTGCTGCCGCTGAGGCTTCAGTTGCAGAAAGCCCAAATGTGTCTCTCACACGTCGTTCTCAAGCGTTGGGCATCTCTGTGACGTCGTTGTGGCGAATTTTGCGAAAAGATCTTGGCCTACATCCTTACAAGATTAAATTGACGCAAGAACTGAAGCCGCTCGACCACCAGAAGCGTCGTATGTTCGTGAATTGGGCTGAGCAACAACTTGAAAATGATTCGGATTTTCATCGGAAAATCATCTTCAGCGATGAGGCTCATTTCTGGCTGGATGGCTTCGTCAATAAACAAAATATGCGGTATTGGTCAGGCAGCAATCCACACGTACTCCATGAGTCATCATTGCATCCCGAAAAAATTACGGTTTGGTGTGGTTTATGGGCCGGCGGCGTCATTGGGCCGTACTTCTTCCGTGATGATCAAGACCGGCTCGTTACTGTGAATGGGGATCGCTACCGTTCAATGATAACCGAATATTTTTGGCCCCAATTGGATGATATGGACTTGCAGGACATGTGGTTCCAACAGGACGGCGCCACAAGCTACACAGCGAATGTCACAATCAATTTATTGGAAACCAAGTTTGGAGAACGTGTTATCTCACGAAATGGTCCAGTCGCTTGGCCACCTCGGTCGTGCGATTTGACGCCGTTAGACTATTTCCTGTGGGGCTACGTCAAGTCTATGGTCTAAACCAACAAGCCAGCGATGATTGATGAACTTCGTACGAATATCGAACGTGAAATTGCAGCAGTATCGGCCGATTTATGCTTGAAAACCGTCGAAAATTGCAAGCGTGCCCGTGGTGGCCATGCAAAAGAAATCGAGTTCCATACATAATGGCATCGAACGTACTTTCACAGGAATAAAGAATTTCATTGATATCCAAAACCGTTTTTGTTTTATTTAAAAATACTTTTGTAGCGCTCTTATTGAAAAACCCTGTATTTATGTATGTTAACTGATGATCTAGGAACGTAATATGGCATCCTACATCTCCAAATAAACAATTTGCCTTTGAAAAATTTTGATAATTGCACTTTTACTAACGTATCTGAACAAATAATGGTTTCTGAAGTGTCCGCAAACCGTCAGATTTCTGGAGCTTGAAAGCAAATTTGTGCGATATAAGGGCGACGTCATACCACCAACAGGTAACACTGTCTAACACAATTTGGGAAACCTTCTGCTAAATGCGAAAGTGACCGGATACTGATGACAAGATTGCAAACAAAGGAGTGTAAAATGAGTTACCATCAGGCAAAAGACATCGTTATTACGAAGTAACGCTAAGGTTGAAAAAAGCACCCAGGCGCGTTATAGAGAAATACATTGCTGACATTGCTGGAAGAGTTGTGGATTTTTGTCTTATTCTCATAGGTGGTAACGCTTCCGTCCACAGAGTTCTCCAACCTTACCCGGAGGTACAACGCAATAGAGGAAGACCTCGCTTGAGGTAGCTTGGGTGCCATGAAATAAAGTCCAAATCTCAGTTTTGCGTACATGCGAAAAATTTTAGTACATTTACCACTAGGTAGGCACATCACAGTTATTGACATACTCTTAGCGTAGTGACAAAGTCATGTACGCGATTAAACCCCCCAGATAAATGGAGTTTATTAAATTAATAGAATGCACCAAACTAATATGAGACTGCAATTAGCTAAAGATCATACTAGCTGATGACGCTTGGTGGTTGAAGCCTATCGACCCAAATAAGTAAGTATATCCAAAACAGACAGGCGACATCGGGATAGAACGAGATCATCATTTTATGGCAGCCTATATTCGTTTTCGTAGCACAGACGCCCTTAGCTTTAAAAATACGACATTTCGTCGTGAGTCTAAAAGAGTGATGGATATCAAGTTCTTTTAAAAAGACATCAGCTTACATAAGCATAAGCATCAGCTTCCTTTGGTGGTTTAGAGCCGTTTGCAAAGATCAAGATGAAATTATTCGCACTGATTCCAGGTGCTTCTGTCTGGTAGTAAATGTTCGTTTCAAAGAGATGCGACAGGTCCTAGATCTAGGAAAAATTGATGAATAAGTAACCTTGTCCTGTCTAGGGAAGCACTATACCTCATTCGAGCTGTCTGATCGCGAGTGGATTATAAAAGAAGGATTACTGTAAAAGTTGGCTATCCATCTTTTGTGTCATACCTCATCCCTAAGAGCACTTTACGATCTAAACAGCCCTTGAAAAATCGTAAAACCAGAGTCATCGTTCGATTCGTCTCTTGATTTAAATGGGTCTACCAAAAGACGTGTCTTTGAATAAAGGATCAATATTAGTTTTGTTCTACTGTTCTATCTCTTCCTAAAAGATTGTTAAGGCTGGTTAGCAAGGGTTTTATTGCCGTGATATCAAAATTGACGTTGGCCTTAGTATGATCATTAGATAGGGTAGAGGGACTAGTATCCCAACAGCGACGATGCTAATATCCGAACACTAAGTCGACTTATTTAAATAAATAACCACATTTCACAGAAATTCCATCAAACAACTATGTAATAACAATCCTTTATATATTACGCAAACATGTGCAGAGTTTCCAGCAAATTAAAGGTTTGCTTTAAAAGACACACCTTAAGTAGGCTACACACTGTCAGTTTTGGGCCATCATTTACACTCAAATGAAAACTGTCATTTTTCAACATTTCATTTCAGGCTACACACTATCAGTTTTGGGCAATCATTTTTCGGATACTTTTTACAGCTGGTAATAAAATATTTTGTATCGGCTGGCGCGGGTTCGGCAAATTTCTACCTACCTACTCATAAAAAAACCCAAACGACCGACGGGTTTCCATCATTTAACCCAAACCCACGAAAAATTTCGTGGTCATGATTTACGCCATCATTTAACTCATCATTTATCATTTAAAGCTACACACTATCATTTACAGCATCATTTGAGTGAAAGTGATGGCCCAAAACTGACAGTGTGTACCCTACTTTAGTTGAGGTCTAAAAGCACCGTATTCGATATCGTTTTTGTCCGGAAAAATTAATGAGACCATTTAGAAAATATACATAAGTACTTTAGCACTTCAATGACCATGATATTGATATATACACGGACGGGTCGAAAATGGATTGCGGAGTCGGCGTAGGTATCTTCTCTGACCAACTGAATATATCAAAGTCTCTTCGTCTTCCAGACTCTGCTAGTGTTATTCAGGCGGAGCTTCTCGCGATTCGCGAAGCCTGCCGCTTGCTCAATAATCTACAAACATTCAACCAAAATATCGCTATCTTCTCAGATAGCCAAACCGCTATCAAAGCCATTGATGCGGTTACTATATCATCAAAGCTGGTAGAGCAATGCCGGCTTGAAATTAATTAACTGAGTACCCACTCTACAAATACACTCATCTGGATCCCAGGTCATAGCAATTACGAGGGCAATGAGCGTGCCGAAGAGCTAACCAGGAAAATATCAGCCCTTAACAGTTCACTTGCAGAAAGAGTCGATATTCCGCTGGGCACTTTTAAGGGCTTTGTACATCTACACTTCCTCCAGCTTGCAAATCAAAGATAGAATGACCTGTCCAGCTGCGCCATTTCAAGAAAGACATGGCGTAATTACAATAAAACTAAGTCAAGAGAGTTACTTGGCAAATCAAGACCAGATATTGCCAGAATCGTAGCCATTATTACAGGCCATTGGCCAGTCGGAGACCATGCGGTCAAGTTTGGTATTCCTCACAACAACTTTTGCAGAAGCTGCAAGGACGTTAATGAGAAAGAATCTTTACTTCATTTCCTCTGGACCAGACAGCGCTCTTTGGGCAAACTCTTCTTCATGGACCTCGCCGAGATAGCTGAAAAAAGGATTGGAGAACTAATTCTGTATCTAAACTCCACCGGCTGGATATAACCATCCTAAAACAACAAATCAACAACCACATAGATACTAATAAGGTTTAAACGAGTTTCGTGGTTACAAAACGTCGCACTCTAGCGCTAATTGGGACCTAAAAAGCCGCCACTTTACCTACTTTAGCACTATTTAGTAACCCACTCTAATCGAAAACTATGGGTTTTCAATAAAATATATCTTATTTGTCTAATTAAAATATAAAAAATATAAAAATATAAAATATTCGCAATATATTTAAACTAAAATTTTATAATATTTTTAGTTTCCGGATAAACTAATAATATTCATATGCGATCTTTTATACATATATACTTATTTATGTACATATTATATACCTATACATATTTATGAGTAAAAAAAATTTACAATTTTATTAAACAAAAATATCTAAAATTTCTGTGTCCGGATACTAAAATAAAAGTGTTCCGACATAGTCATTTCATCGATTCTAGCCCGATGTAATATCAAAAATTATCTACGTTTTTAGGAAAACTATGGTGGTCGGCTTCGTTCAATGGTTAGTGCGTTGGACTTACATATGTGTGAGTGGCGTGGGTGGCGGTACTACCTCTAGTCGAGGTACTACCTCTTTTCACTTCGCCGTTCGGAGTCGGCAATAAATTGTAGGAACCTTCCATTCGTGCAAACAATACAACACGCACAACAAGAATGGTTGCGAGAAGCTAGGCCTTGGCTCATCCCGAGCTTTCGCGTCAGCTATTTTTTTTTATATAAAAACTATACCTATTTGCTGTCGTCTTCGTAGTAAAAAGAAGAAATGAAGTTAAATTAATTTCTATTCTAGCACCTCAACATTAAAAAACAAAGTTACGAGAATTTAGATGTTTTTCAAGAACAATTAAATCAACGGGATCTAATACTGGCCTTAGAAAATAATTTTGAAATTTTAAGTTGTTTCTTCGTACCTTTATTCTGCTAGTTTCAGTAAGTGGCTGCCAATCTTTGAACCATTTTATTTCGGGATAAGGCACTCCAACAACGTGAGCCTCAATTCGTCCAGTCTTCCTGGCCATTATATAGGTTTCATCGGGACGTTTCTTAAATCTTGGATGTTCGGCAATTTCCAATCGTACTCTCTGACGTGCTTCACCGTGTTCATTACTAGCAACTGCTTCATAAATGCCAACATCACGATCGATCATTCTGTAGTAACAATAATGAAATAAATTAAATTTAAATATTCAAATTCCTAGGATAGGGTCATGAATCAAGGATAGGGTATTAGTTCATTCACACCGCGTCTTCACGAGCCATTACTTACAGCATACTGTAATGGCAAAACCGACAAAGCAGCTGGTAAGTGAACTGTCAAATTTTATTACGTGTACATTTCGTGGCTTCACATTTCATTCAGAGGCAGCGTGTTCACTCAACTTTTTGGATAAAACACTCAATTTGAGTTGAATAAAAATGAGTTTCGTCAAGTTTTAGAAAACACTTTTATCAAAAGTGTTTATTCACACCACGCCAGATAGTAAGCACTTCCATATATTTGAATAATTTAGAGAAAAATAATAAAAGCGAAAACATCGACTCTGGATAAATCTCTTTCTACAAAACATAATTCTCCATGACATTGAAGTGTATCTGCTAAAAGATATTCAATGTATTTCTCCGCGCAAATGAAAAGAACCAACCTCATCGTTTTGGCTCGCCGCTTATGGTCTTCATTAACCACTTCCTACCAAGCCATGAGTGTTGTCAGAAAGAATGGCTCTTGGAGACGCGGTGTCACTTTGTGGTGTAAAAACAGGTAACATCGATCGATTGGAAAGTATCTGATGTTAAATGATGAAAGTGGGTGAAAAAGTATTTGGAGAACATTGTGAAATATTATGGGATGAATGCGCTTCTAAAGGAACCTTTGTTTTAAATGGAAACATGGCCAAAGGCATATCAGACTCAATAGCCAGAAAAGGATCCGCATCAAAATTCATGATGCCAAGACAATTCTGTGGATTACTAATCTCTTAGGACTAACCAGGAGTCAGGTTCGAATGGTCACAGGCTGCCTACCGGGACACTGTCGAGTCGAAAAACATCTCATAACTATAAGAATAGTATAAGACAACACATGCAGAGTGTGTAATGAAGACGAAGAATCAGCAGAACACATCCTGTGTCACTGTTTCTGTTTAATCGGAACACGTCATCGTCACATTGGCAAATTCTATGTATATCGAAATGGAGGGCATATCTGCCAGCTCGCCCAAAGACATCTCTGGATTTATCTCGAATTCAGGCATCATGAGCGTACTCTAATTGGAGCAAATCACAACAGGTCCATCAGTGGCCGCACCTCTCTTAATAATCTACAATCTACAAATGAAAACATAAACTGACGGGGATCATTTGTTGTGAAAAATGCATCAAAAGTTAGAAAATCAAAGTCAATTTTACACAAATACAGGGTTTTTCAATAAGAGCCCTACAAAAGTATTTTTAAATAAAACAAAAACGGTTTTGGATATCAATGAAATTCTTTGTTCCTGTGAAAGTACGTTCGATGCCATTATGTATGGAACTCGATTTCTTTTGCATGGCCACCACGGGCACGCTTGCAGAAGTCCAGACGCTGAACCTAATTTTCTACGGTTTTCAAGCATAAATCGGCCGATACTGCTGCAATTTCACGTTCGATATTCGTACGAAGTTCATCAATCGTCGCTGGCTTGTTGGTTTAGACCATAGACTTGACGTAGCCCCACAGGAAATAGTCTAACGGCGTCAAATCGCACGGCCGAGGTGGCCAAGCGACTGGACCATTTCGTGAAATAACACGTTCTCCAAACTTGGTTTCCAATAAATTGATTGTGACATTCGCTGTGTGGCTTGTGGCGCCGTCCTGTTGGAACCACATGTCCTGCAAGTCCATATCATCCAATTGGGGCCAAAAATATTCGGTTATCATTGAACGGTAGCGATCCCCATTCACAGTAACGAGCCGGTCTTGATCATCACGGAAGAAGTACGGCCCAATGACGCCGCCGGCCCATAAACCACACCAAACCGTAATTTTTTCGGGAGGCAATGATGACTCATGGAGTACGTGTGGATTGCTGCCTGACCAATACCGCATATTTTGTTTATTGACGAAGCCATCCAGCCAACATTTTGTACTGTGCCTGTGGATTCAAACTTTTCCACTAGACGCTCAATTGTTGATCTGCTAGGACGATTATGACGACCATAAATTTGACGTAGCGCTCTTAACGTTGAGGCCACTGACTCCGAATTTCGGTAGTAAATTTTAATAATTTCGACTCGTTGTTGGCTCGTATATCTTTCCATCAGAAAGAGAAATGTCAAAAAACCGCAAGAAAAATATGGCGTCGTTTGCTGTCCCTGTCGCTCTACTTTTGTAGCGTCCCTATTGAAAAACCCTTTAAATGCCTTGTAAAAGTAGCCCTACTCCACTCCACGTATCCCAAGGCCCCCTGCACCTGTAAACAGTATAACGCCCATATTATTCACGTCGATTTAGCTCAAAATCGAGATTTTAAAAATTATTGACAAAGTTTTAGGAAGTTGAATCTCTAATTCTAAATCGAGATTTCAGTAAATTGTCAATCCTGGCGTTTTAACGATTTTAAATCTCGATTTCGCTAATTTTGGTGTTATTGAAACGGAGTTTTGACTGTTAAATAAGATATGTTTCGGAATCTTAGCTGCTTCTTGCGGGTATCTTTTACTGATTTATAATTGAAGTAAAAAAAAGTAGTAAAATGACTCGTAACGGAATCAATCATAATTTGCTGTAATATATACGGAGAACATTTATTGGATATGGATTTGAGGATAATTGGTGATAATTACGATGGGAAATTTCAAGTTGCTCGGCGACAGTAGCCAAAATTAAATTTTGTGGGGTCTCAGCACAATGCAACCTAAAAGATCTTTTTTGTCAAGCAAGTTCTCCCACAACTAAGAAAAGTTTTGAGTAAGATCGGGGTCATGGAAAAATCTTAGAATAGCGCTTGCGGAAGCATTGTTTTATAGTTTCTAGTGACTGCGGAGTTGGCGCAGGCATTTTTTCAGAGAAACTGAATTTGTTCAGCTCCTTTCGACTACTTCCGAATTGTGCAGTGCTTTCCAAGCAGAGCTCCTTGCTATTTGTGAAGCCTGTCATGTGCTGAAAAATGTTGGGAGTTGGTCAACCAAGCGTGAAATACACTAAACAACTGCGTCATAATATCAAGGAAGATCTAGTCCGGTCACAACAAACGAGCTACTAAGCAGATCAAGACCAGATATTGCAAGAATCGTAGCCGCTGGCACAAACCACTGGCCAATAGGAGACCACGCAGCCAAGCTAGGTATCGCCCACAACACTTTTTGCATAATTTCCTGTGTAAATGTCTAGCCCTAGCAAGGGTTAGGCAGCACACTCTAGACAAACCCTTCTTCGACGACCTCAAAGATGATTACAAGAAAAAGATTGGTGAATTAATTATTTTCCTTTATTCCTTTATACCACAGGTTGGATATCAACCTATAACCCCCGCAAACAAACAGGCCAAATGAGTTGTGACACATATTACCAAATTAACATATCCAACAGACTGATGCCCAGCTCGTTAAGATGGTAGTTGAGTGCAGAATATCCTGTGAGGAAGTCCGTGAGGAGTTTAGGTTAGTGCGTATGCCCGAGTCGAATGCTGACCGGCGGGTAAGCGCTGCGAAGTTCTAGAGAATTTGTGGTTTTTTACGCGCAATGGGGTCTCTCGATTATACTCACATTAAAGTGCAATCCCCTGGTGGCAATTTGATATGTTTGTGTATTTAATAATCCTCTTCAAATTGTAATTATTATTTCTGGTAACTGATGCGTTCCCTGTCTATTTTTCTGTCAAATACGCATCAATCGCTCTAATTGGTCGAATCGACGGTTTAAACTTTTAAAACTTTCTAATACTTTCTTTAATAATAGGCCGAGAGTCAACAAATTCGAAAATCGATATAGTGTGCTAAATCTAGATTTAAGTGAAACTCGATTTAGGGCGTTAAATCGAGATTTAAATGAATAATAATTGTGAATAATTTGGCCGTAAGTGTCAGATGGTCTGTGGTTACGACTCGAGCAATAATTTACGCTGTACAAGATTGACATGCTTGGATGGAGTATGTGCATACTCAGATATGTCCATACATATGTAGATAGGTAGGTAATAAGGAAAGCAAAAAATATCAAATGAGAAGTTGAGCTTAATTGCCATTGCCATCATCGCAAATTAGAATTGAGAAGAAACTAGAAAAATAATGCTTCTCTTGCGGTAGCCCAAAGTTATAATATGATTTGATGAATTAACTAAATGCAAGATAAAACACAGTCTCTTAGGTTAAATGCTAATGGCTTAAAAGAATAAAAGGTAGTGCAGAGTATGCGTCATGTGTGCACCAAAATGGGTTAAAGAGAAAAACTCAACGCTAATTGCGCCCGTGTAATTGACTCTGATAATCGCATTCGTTACATGTTTTGTTGTCATTATACTCGGAAATACAGATATAACCAGCTCATGCATCATCCATTACGTAAGTTGTCGAATAATCGTAAATGCTATCATTCGGCTTTGCTGACGATACTTGTTTTTAAAATTAAAAAACCACACGAAGTACGCTAAGTAGATTTTAAAGGAAAGATAAAAAAAATATGTTGGACTGTTAATTTGGTGAAACAGTTCTCGAAAAGAGTGAGTTGAAGTGTAGTACATTGTGTTTCAATTTATTTTGTGCAGTGTTATGAAATATATCAATTTGATTAAATTAATATATTTACCTGTTTATGAATAGAGTTGCCTGTCCATTTCGAGTATAGCTGTAGTCAAATCGTCCACCAGCTTCAATAGGAACATCGTTAAAGAAATAAGACATCTTCGGTTTTGGGTAACCATAAACAAACCACATTAAGTTCGCATCATGTCCTTTAACCCCATAGGAAATATCAGCCTCTCTTCGCAGAAATCTGAAACATAAATTTAAACACAACATCATTTAAAAATTCAATATATCGGTGCATGAATTTTGATTGTTAGGAGTGAATCACCTAGTCTCGGTGGCTGATGAAGGTATCTCTGTGCCCAGACTTACGGACCTTGTAGCAGTAAGGGAGAGCGATGTGATTGAGTGTGTTGCAGCCATACGGTCTAATTCTGCTGGTGAGGATGGAGTGTCAATCCGATTTATCAAGCTTATATTACCTTTTATTATCACTCATCTAACCCACATTATTAACCACTGCATCACAACCTCAATCTTTTTGCAATCCTGGAAAATTTTTAGAGTCATTTCTGTTCCCAAGAAGACCAATGCAACTTCTTTAAATGACTAAAGGCCTATCAGTATCTTAACATGCTTGTCCAAGGTCTTTAAAAAACTCATACCGAAGCAGATACATAGTCACTTATCTCTAAATAATATGCTCAGCCCCTTTCAATCAGGTTTTAAGCCTAATCACAGTTGTTCTACTGCTATGGTCAATGTCCTAGATGATATAAGACGTGCTTTCGATAGGGGCCATGTAACACTTCTTTCCCTGCTTGATTTCTCTAAGGCCTTCGATAAGGTGAACCATGGAATCC
This sequence comes from Matsumyia berberina, assembly GCA_917880715.2. Lineage (NCBI taxonomy): Eukaryota > Metazoa > Arthropoda > Insecta > Diptera > Syrphidae > Matsumyia > Matsumyia berberina. Next base: position 98,137,990 of record OU862870.1, read on the forward strand.
TTTGTTGGAGGCTGCAGCATCTTTTTGGTTTTGCGGAGAGACCCTTAAAACTCTTAAAAAGTTTTCTTTCCGACAGGAAGCAAAAAGTCGCTATTGGTGACAGATTGTCTACACTGAAGCCCATAGAGCAAGATGTACCTCAGGGATATATTCTTGGCCCCATTTTGTTTGGCATGTACATTAACGACTTGCCATCAGTATGCTTGAATGCTTTAGTGCACCTTTATGCAGATGACGTTCATCTGGCCCGGCCGATGTGCAATATTTCCGAACTTGCATACTAACTAAATCAAGATTTAGCTAAAGTCTATCACTGGTCGGTGTCTAATGGACTGCTTGTAAACCCAGCAAAGTCACAGGTGATACCTATTTCTAACAAGCCATTTGACCTTAGTGTTGTACCTGACCTATGGATCTGCGATAGCAAACTAACTTTGGTTGAGAGTCTTACCAGCCTAGGTTACAATCATGTCAACGCTGTAATCGGTCGCATCTACGGATGTCTCTGGAAATTGTGGGTAACTGCTAGTTTTACTCCAACAGAGACTAGGCGGCGCCTTACAAGGACTCTGGTTATACCAATTATTACCTATGCCGAAGTTGTGTACTGCAGTCTTGACTCCTTATCTCAGCGCAAGCTCCAAGTAGCTTTTAACGACGCTGTGCGCTATATATATGGGCTTCGCAGGCATGATCATATATCCGACTATTCCAGGAATTTACTAAAGTGCACCCTGCAACAATATATCAATGCCAGTCTTTCAACACTTTGCTACCTAACATTAAACTCCTACATAATGTATCCTTTTACATCTGTTTCTGTCTCTAATTCTGACCCCTCTCCCCCCTCTGCCATTTATCTTTCGATTATGTTTCTTTCTATTTTTCTACTTTTCTACTTTATCTTTTTTTATATTATTCTGTTATTTTTTCTTCTATAATATAATATTTTTAATGAACATTCAGCTCAGTTTCTAATCTCTATAAATGGTAGGTAGATACTTTATAAATGGTAGGTAGATACTAGATAGATAGGTAAGGTGGCTGTCCATGCGAGACATAGATACACGTAGTTCAAGATAGGCCCTTTGTGATACCACCAGAATCTATACCCTAAGTGCCACTCCATCTATTAAAACCATTTGAAGCTTTTGATAAAGATAAGGATACTTTTGACATCAGTAGGTGATAGTTCGCCTAAATCTTCGAAGTAATAGGCGTAGATAGTTTTCTTCTTTGGGATAGGGCAGGACAGGTACAAGCAAAATGGAGGATTATTTTTTCCTCTTCTTCGTCTCTCCAATTTCTGCAAAAGTCAGTTGCTGATAGGCGACCTTTTAAGCAAGATCAGACTTTTAGATCGAGTGAGGTTTAGCATAGGCCAGATCTCTCTGGAGGTACAGCATGTGGTTCTATTACTCCATCTTTGGTTTGTTGTTGTTGTTGGTTCCAGAGATTTTATAGCAGCCCGGCTATCGGAAAAAACTGTGATGTCCTTGAAGGATATCACATTATGAATAAGCCAGGATAAGGTTTCGTTGATCGCCATAATTTCCGCATTATAAACGTTACAGTGGGCGGGTAGACGAAGGAAATGCTAAGGTTAAGCAATTCGAAGAAAACATCACCTCCCACTGCGCTCTCGGTTTTGAAACCGTCGCCGTCGGTATAAAACTGAACTTGTCTCTGTCGTCATCACTCTCCGACTCCTCTCTGGAAGGGATTGATGTCCGGAAGTTGAGGTTAAAGTTCAACTTAGGCGGTGTGTAGTTGGTGTTTGCCGGGATAAATGTTAGAGAATCTAAGATCGAGAAGAAAGGAGATTTGAAGATTTTCCAGGCCGGAGCATTGGTGTCTATTCGCTCTACAAGACCCAGGCACCTAAGTCATTGGAGCTTCACTCTTCTGGTTAAGTCGATGTTGCTGTACAGCCCGTACAATTCATCATTGTATCTTCTCCTTCATTCACCGTCTTTGCCGACGGGACTGAAAACCACCCGAAGAATTTTCCTCCGATACACCGGTGCAACGCGGTGGACCAATCAATGAAATCTACAGGATGGTTTGTATCACAGACGCAGTAAGTTGGTCGTGTTCCACTAATATCATTATACATATTTACATATACACATATATGTATATACATATATACATTTAACTACAATATAACTATTGGATAGGGTTTTTGAGGGTAGGGGACATCTCTCTTCCCTCAAGGGGTATCACAATGGGTTGACCTAAGTATGGCGAAATCGATTCTTCTTCCTTTCGCCTGCCCACTTACCTAACCTAACCTAACGCGCACAAGTTACATACAATGGAACCTTAACCAACTTAGTGTGAGCTACTGAAGCCAGTTGATTGAGGCCCATATTCAGACAGGGCTGTAAAAGATAACGAATCTGTTCCCTTTGAGCGATTAATAGATAAAGTTATGCCCTATACTAAGTTTAATAAGAGTCAATCCTTTTGCGGGAGAGAAGAGTGAAAAGCGAATGTACCAATGAAAAAGTTATTCACAACAGGGTGACAGATACCAGCTCCGAAGACTTGAGAGAGTCACTTAAGATAAGTTGTAAATTACTTGTTGCAGTCTTGTGAGATCCATCACATAAAATAAAATACGTGTGTATCTACTTACTGGGGTGGATGTGCCAATTTATCATGTGCAGGTCTTTCAATATCAAAGTCCTTCGGAAAGTATGGCGAAATATCTGGCCTAAAATCGATTCCTGGTTGGAGGTAGGGGTAAATCTTCGGCACTTCGGGAACAAGCTTTTTCCTGCAAGATAATTTTACTGTACATCAATTCTTTTAAAAATTTACCACATTTACCTGTAGGTTTGTAAATATGGACTTGGGTCACTAACACCAAATTGATTTTCTACTCGAACTCTTAGTCTGTAGTCCCGCTGAGGATCAAGATCTCTAATGTCAAGTGCACATCCACGAATTCCAGTACGTATGGTGCGCCAATCACCTTCAGGTAAGTCCATAGCTTCAACCTGTCAAAAGAGATTTGGAATAAAATAAAGGAAATAACAAAAAAAAAACAATTATGGCAACTCACTTGATATGTCACAGGATATCTCGGCGAATGTGGTAATGATGGCTGCCATGCAAGATTCAATCTTCTCTCTGTCATCTTAGTGATATATGGCTTGTCTGTCAGAGGAGCCGGCACTCCTGATTTCTTATGTTTTTCGAAACCTGCATATTGATCTCCAATTGATGCACGGGGTCGTGGATCGGAGGATGCTAAAAACAAAGATCTTATTATAAAATAAGTTTAAGTTAAGCTGCCTTAAGTCTAAGTTATCTTTTACATTTTATTCGCTTTGCTATAGTAATTTTATTGATATTTGCTAAATACAGGAATATCTCGACTTTTGTCACTAATTCGTTTCGGGAAAATGCATCGTAAAAACATATTTTTTGAATGCTAAATTTCAAATTTGCACTTCTAACGCATTTACTGTCATAACTCGAAGCATAAATGACATATGTCGAGGTGAGCTTCCTAAATTTTTTCGAAGGCGTAAGTCGAAATGACTTAGGTCGAAGTGTTGTAACTCGAGGTATTTCTGTACACATATTTTAAACATATGTAAAGTGAGGTTAGTGGTCGCCGTGGCTCAATGGTTAGTGCGTTGGACTGCTGAACGAGCGGCTTGGGTTCAATCCCCAGTCATATCCACCGAACATTTTTCATAGCACCACCTTTCGTCGGGGAATAACAAGCCTCTGGGAGTATAATCTATCATGAAAGAGCTTCTCAATTCGCCGTTCGGAGTCGGCAATAAATTGTAGGTCCTTTCCATTCGTACAAAAAGAATACAACACGCAAAACATGAATGGTTGCGAAAAGCTCGGCCTTTGCTCATCGCGAGCTATAGCGCCAGCTATTAGTTTGTTGGTTTGGTTAGGTTAGGTTAGAGAGGCTCTTAGAAAAGTAGTAGGTCCATTGTGATACCTCAGGATCTAGGAGAAGTCCTCCTTCCTAATCGTGGAACTAGTGAAAGATTTTAATAAAGCAAATTAGGTTTTCGACATCTTGTTGTAGGTCGTCAAGATTATCAAAAACAAGGCACCGAGATGGTTGCGTCTTTTGCAAGAGAGCGCAGAAGACGTATAGAGGAGATGGGGGATCATCTGGACACCACCCTTCGACGCCAATGAAACCTAACGATACATGAGTTTCAAACCACTGTACCTCGCTCGCGGTGTGTTTATAACATTAAAAGGGTATTCACATCCTCTTGATCCGCGTGTGGATTATAAAAAAAAAATCTTCTCCTCTTCCTCGCCTTGCAGCTTCTGCAGAAATCATTGGCAGGCACGCTCAGACGATTGGTACGTCTACCTGTGATGGCATCTCCGATATACCGTTTACTTAGCGAAATTAATCTCTTGGAGCGCTTTTGATCTATTGAAGTTCAGGTTGGTCTGCTAGTTGGGCGATGGTGCCATTTTACCATCTTAGCCTTTCTGATTGAATCGAGCTTTAACTTGGGAGCTTCTCTTTTTCAGCTCATCGGCCTTGCAGTTCACTGGAACGTCCCTGTGTCCTGATACCCCACAGAGTCGTATGTTTAATTGCTCTGCCATCTCTACGAGAGTGGGTGGCAATCTAGAACTACAAATTCGCTCTGTCAAAATCGGATGATGTTACTCTTGTTTGTTTCGAGAGAAAAATTCTTTGGGTGATTTTTGGTACCGTCTGCATAGACGGTGAAAGGAGAAGGAGATACAACAACGAATTGAATTGTACGGGCTATGCAGCGACATCGAATTAGACAGAAGAGTGAAGGGTTAACGACTGAGGTGGCTCGTTCATGTAGATCCAATGGACACCAATGCTCTGGCCCGCAATAATGGAACACCGCGACTCAGGTGGCGCACGCAAGTGGAGGAGGATCTTAACCAACTTGGCGTGCCAAACTGGAGGCAGCTGACTAAAGATCAAGCTGGCTAGAGACGCTTGTTGGTTGAGGTCTAGGTTCACCTCGGACTGTAAAGCCACCTTAAGTAAGTAAGTGAGTTAATAGTCAAAGTTTTCATGGGACCAACTTAAGAGTTCAACCATTGTTTAGGCTCTCTAAGTCGTGGAGCTGCTTTTGAAACTACTAACTTCCCAAAAACATCAAGATCTAATCTATGTTGGATATCCGATTATCTATGTTGGATATCCGATAAGCTGTGTTGGAGATCCGATGCCAAACGCGGAGTCTCTTTCCAGATGAAGATGGCAATCGCAGTGAAATAAAACCTGAGCTCGAATTTTGGTCTGCACACGAAAATGATTTCTGATATAAAAATTGTATTGAACGACTAGACATGTAACTGGTTACGAATAAGTAGCAGTTAGAAAACTTTTATAAGTGGCTACAGTCATATATAAGTTATTAACATTACCATCATAGAAAAGTTCTCCTTCGCAGACATCGTCTCCCAGAGGATTAAATACTCTACACGAGTACCGTCCAACATCTGAATCATCCACATCCTTTATATGCAGGCGTAGAATACCATTTGGCTCAACGTCAAATGAAATCTTCTCAGTAGGAAATAGTTTCTGACCATTTTTAAACCACTCCGCTTCAGGTTCTGGAAATCCTGTTGCACAGGCTGTGAATTTCGCCGTCATGCCATTTGAAACTTCTGTATCCCCAATTTTTTTCAAAAATGTTGGTGCTTCCGACCGGGAATGTTTGGTCCTTTTAATTAAAGAATAAAATTATATACAAGTGTTTAGAAAGTGTCTTATGCGCAACTTACGTTTCAGGAACAACATCCAAGTGGCAGCTGGTAATATCTTCTCCTTCCCTATTCTTGGCTATGCACTTAAATGAACCAGAATCTTCATTTGTCAGGTTTTTAACATGTAAGATGTGATTATCACCGTCATTCTAAAAATAATGAGTTTACATAGCATTTAATTTACAAATTAATTAAAAATTTAAACCCGACTTTGGCATAATACAGATTTTTTTGGTTGGAAAAACTAATTGGTAAAGATGCGTTATCAGAAATCTAGCAAGAGTTCCCTTGATGAAATCTACATATGTTATAGGCAACGGTTAGAATATGCGTTGCCCTACTTGAAGTGCACCAATATATTGGGAGCTCAGTTCAATAAGAATATTCGACGTTGAGTTAAAGTATTTGCAGATCAGTCCTTTATAGGGCAACGCAGTTTCATCATAGGTGTTTAACCGTAGATCGAGTCTTGTATCAAATTTGATACATTTTGATTTTTATTTGGTCATTACTTTTTTCTGAATGGGGTTGTTGAATCTATGTTTCTTGACTTTGTCGAAAAGCTTCCAAAGCGGAAACTTCATATATAATTCTATCTTTGTATTATTTTTGTTACATGTATCATTTTATATGGACATCTTACGATACAGTCATTTTTACTCATATATTGGCCGTTATTCAAATGAGTTAGTGTTTCTTTTGTGTTGTTTACAAGTTTTCACAATTGCTTCGATATTTTTGCACAATTTTCTTCAAAAATGTCATCACACAGCAGCGTACTAGGTCCTTATATTCAATACTTTCAACTCATAACAGTGTTGATTTTGGCGATGATTCTCCCCCTGGCTCTTTATCCTGATCACAAACGCCAGGGTCAAAGAAACGGAAGACGCCATCAACACCCTACAAGCATGGAAGGTGATGGAGACTGAAATCTTTTCCGGTCTAAACAAATGAAGTTAATTCAGATGTCGAAATGAGAAATGAGATTTTTGTGAAAAGATAGAAATGCTCGGTGAAACCAGTTGGTTGGTCAAAGTTCTCAAAAGAGGCGAATCAACCTATCCGGAGTCATTTCGAAAATCGGATGGAACTGGAACGAAAGTGGGACTTTCAATCTTCTGCTAGAAACTCATTTTCCAAGTAATCAGGTAACGATTGGGTAACAGCTTGGCCTGCCTACATAGACTGAGATTGAACTGAGTCTAAAACTTGCCGTAGCTAGTATACTCTGGCAGACAAGGCAATCAAATATGCCGTGGCATCATTTGTTACCATCAAATCGCCTGGCACTGATGGAGTATACGCAGTCCGTCTGCAACAGGGTATAACAGGGCTTTTATTACAAAAAAATTGGTAAATTCTCGCAAAAGTGTCAAATCTATAAGATTGTCTTTCTTTTTGGTGAAAAGCTTGGAGTCTGTGCCAACGCGCACTAGGAGTGAAAACTGAGGTTGTCCTCTTTATGAGAAGGAGGATTGTGACCGGTCTGATGCAAATAGTGCTAAAGTGCGTCACTATCCAGATCTCTGATCAAGCCAGATGTCTTGGAGTGAGCCTGTATAAAAAAGAAATCCAGCGCTTTGGATGTCTGTCAGCATGTGACTGCTTTCTGCACTAAACTTCAAAGAACGGCTTGCGTCGGCTGCACGGGAGGTTTTCTGAGTACGCCTGGCACTGATCTAGGTGCTCTGCTTGATCTACCTCCCCTTGATACTTATATCATCGGCTGTACTATCAAAGCTATCTACCGTCTTAGACTGGGCGGCTTTTGGTATTTTCCGAAAGTCGAGAAAATGCCAGTAAAATGGGTAAAAACTGGGTTCTGCTTTCTGGTAGTACAATGGACCAGTTGTATCTGAGTGCTGCTGTAGAGTGTTATTTTTTTAAAAGATATTTATTTTCAAACAAATATTTATTTACATGTATATAAAACTTTTGAAGTAAATCACTTTATCAATGCGTTTCCCATACAAAAAACTTATGTACATATGTACATACGTATGCATGTATCAAAAAAAAAACAAAGTATAGGATTCTTAATTTTTTTTAAAGCTCTATCTACGGTTAAACGCAGATCAGGCCATCCAAGTGAAGGATTGTGTCGTTGAGATTACAACCGGTTATGGAACACGAAAAAAGACCTGAAATACTGGACCTCTCTGGACTGAAGCGCCATCATAACAAAGTTAGGTGACCCTTGACTGTTGCATCTAAATATTGTGACGTTAATGAGGCAATTACTGCCGACAGTAAAAGCAGTGCTTCTTTGGCTGCGAATTCGTCATTGGAGGCAGACTCAGGCAAAATTTACTTTCCTTTATGTACAAAAGTGCCTCATGACCATTTGTTTCAAGAATAAATTCAGTCAATTTGTCTCAGGAATAAATCTGCCTGATATACACACACGTCCTCGTGAAATAACTTCTTAAAGCCCTTGGACAAGACCTACGAGCTAAGTATACAACACTAAAATTGTCCTGTGCTATGTCACCATCATCAAGTACGGCTATGACTCCTTTTCCCTGAATGTAACAACAAAATTTAATTCATGCGTGTGGGTATCAAGACAGCAATGATGGTACTTTCCGTTAGCGTACATATCAACGTACGTTAGCGTACATATCAAGATCCGTCTACGCAGCCAGTAAAGTACCGGACATTCACAGAGAACGCACTCAGAGGTTTCCTCCTCCTCTTCCAAACAGAACCGCCGCAGAAGGGTTCCGGCCCGAGCCAGCTCATTCGCAGTTGCATTGCCTACAATGCCCTGGTGGCTGGGCACCCAACCAAGCTTAACCTTGCTGTGTCTGCCAAGTAATTGTAGGGTATCGAAGCAGGACTTGAGTGACACAGATTCCACGAAGTGGGATGTCAATGCTTTAAGCGCTGCATGACTGTCTAAATAGATATGTATTTTTACGCCCCTAATACCTTTATCGAGGTTTATCCTGGCGCAGATCTCAACAGCATGGATTTCAGTCTGGAACACGCTGGGGCACATCCCCATTGTTACGGAGACTTTAGTGTTGGGTCCAAAGACGCCAGCACCCACTCCAAAAGCCATTTTTGATCCGTCAGTAATTCATACTGGGTCTGACACGGGATCTCTGTTAGACCAGTCGACACGGTTTAATATTTTTCTTCGTTGTAGTTCGTAGCACTCAATGTCGAGCAGCTACTTGTTCGAGCGGAAAGGTCCATATTTCGATGGTTTGGACATGTTCAACGCATGTCCCTTAAATCGGCTTCTAAGACGTGGCATGGAATAAGTGCCATTAGGTAGGCGTCCCCTGGGTAGACCTAGCATGACCAAGTCCAAAATCTCATCTCTACCCATATGGGGATAGACCCTGATGGTTTAAATCGATGGCGGAAGATCGAGAGATGTGGAGAGTCCACTTAAGCACCCTAACACCGCGACCATCATAGTGGATAAGATGATGATGATAATGTTTGCTTGATTTTATAGGGTAGAACCTACGCAGCAGTTAATGCACCATCAAATGAGCTACGGCGACGACCTACCCTATTCAAGCCCACAAGACAGATTTCCAAACTGCGAAAATTGGCAAGAAAGATGCTAAACAGTATTTCAACTGACTGACGTACATATGCAGCCAGAAACGACCCGTGAAACAGCTGAACTAAGCCGATCGGCCACTAATTTATTTATAAGTATGTAGATAATATTTTTTGAGTTTAAATATGATAAAATTACCTTTACGATGTATTTGTTGCTGTCTTGCAGAGGTTTATCTTGATAATACCAAAACAGCTCTGGATACGGTACGCCAGACACGGTTACTGCAAGCTTGGCATCCTTACCGACGGCTTGTTGAAGATTTACAAGCTTCTGTGTGAATTGTGGTTTTTTATATATTTTTCGTACATTAGCGTTACAGGTGGACACATCCTCTCCCAGTGGATTTGCCAACAAACAACTGTATGTTCCAGAATCTGATGGTAAAGCTGGACTAATAGACAGTTCGACGAATTTACCATCACATGTCATAAGTATCCGCTCATTTGGCGTTAAAGGAATGTTATCTTTCGACCAAATTGTCTCCGGTACTGGATTTCCAATGAATGGAGCTGCAAGACACAATTCCTGGCCCTCATCAGTGTTAACATCGTGAAGAGAAGATGTAAATTGAGGAGGATGTTCGATAGCTGTTTCATCTGCTTTCGGAACAATATGAAGTGTTCCCTTCGAAGAAATGGCACCATTATCGTTTATAGCTGCAACCTCAAATAGGCCAGAGTCTGCAGGAGAAGCTTTCTCTATAATCAAACTGATACTGTGGTCTGGATTTTCGACAATCGCAAATCGTTTGTCGTTTGGACCAATTTCTTCGCCGTTATGGTACCACTTGAGGGATGGGGGTGGATATCCAACGACCTTAACGTGCATTTTGACAGGATAGCCTTCTACACTTTGGATGTCTTGTAAGTCGGCTACAAATGATGGCTTGGCATCTTTCGGCACTACTTGCACGTTGACTTTCTTTTCTATTTCGCCCTCACTGTTAGCTATAACTATTCTGTAACACCCAGCATCTTGCGGTTTAACTGGATCGATGCTGAAACGCAAAAATTAGTTAAACACTTTTGTAAACATTTATGCGACTTACGTTAGGCCAATAATTCCAGTTGGCTTGTTAACAAAATTAAGAGTTTGAGTGGGGTGCATCAGCGTTCCGTCCTTGTACCACAGTACTTGTGGAGATGGAAATCCAATAACTTGTGCTTGGAGTGATGCTGGAGATCCTTCAATGACTTTTATGTCTTCAAATGGCTTTACAAAGCTAGGGCTCATAGGTTCCGCTGTACAGGGGTAAAACATAAAATTCTTAAAATCATTTTATCACCATGCATCTTGTACGTACGTTTAACAGCAACAGCGCAAAGAGATTTGATCTCTCCATTGGGGTTAGTTACCACCAACTTGTAAGAACCGGAATCACCAGGGCTTGCACTCTCAATTTCTAGCCGAATTTTGCCATCAGGAGTATTTTCCATTTTGATCCTGTAATTATAATTTTGTATTTTTTTTTTATCCTACTTATTATTATTAATTATCCATGCAGCTGACCTCCTCGGGATGGGAGACGGGCAACATGGCTGGGACGTGCGGATGGAATAGCTAAAGTTGATCTATCTGTAAAATCCAGTCATGGCTAATGAAGCGCAACCCTAATGATGATAAGACGGAGAAAACGTATTGCCAAGCCTGGTACGCCAGGGCGCCCTTTGCAGCCAGGTCTAGTGGGTGGCAGCAGGCGAGCGTCTGGTGGTCGGCTTGTTCCATTCGGCAGCCGGGCGGGTTTAACCCAAAACGAATACGAGCTTCCCGGCAATGGTCTCGCAAACCATTACGGGGGTCAAAGGGGAAATTTGCTATGCTAAGTGGATTTTCGATTTTTCCACAACGGCATCGACTTAAGATAGGCATATGGAACGTTTTTTCGCTCACAGGAAAATACCTTGAACTTATTGGGGAGGCTACTAAATATCGACTAGATATAGTTGGACCAACTTGGTATCTCCTCAAGATGCTTTAGAATTGTAGACTTTACGGTTGGGTGCAAACTCTTCATGTCAGCAGTAGCACCTTCAATGTCTGCTAAAACGGGAGTGGGGATATTCACAAGTTCCAGGCTGGCAGGCAGAGTATTGATCTTAAAGCTTAAGCTTGATCGGTCAACTCTGGCTCTGCTGTAGGTACATACATATGCGCCGAATCTGGAGTCGGAGTATGCAGCTTTCTTGGATGAAGTAGATGCGACATTAGAACAGGTGGCAGATATGGGTTCTTGTGTCCTGCTGGGTGACTTAAATGCTCACGTGGGTGTGGACGTACTGACTTGGAGAAGTGTGATTAGGAGGAACGGTTACCCAGATCAGAATGCGAACGGAGATAAGCTGTTGGACTTTTGCTGTGCAAACGGCATGTCCATTATAAACACCTTCTTTCCGCACAAAGACATCCATAAATACACATGGAAACGTGTATTTACGAGTCTCAATGATGAAGTACCTTTCCTACCAAAGCGTAAACCAAGGCTGGTGACACGTACACGGTGGGAGAGTTTGCAGAATGATGAGATACGAGAGGAGTATGCACGGCATGTATCCGAAAGGTTTAAACAACTTCCAACTGTTCCGACAAATGTAGAGGAAGATTGCAGGTGATGTTTGCGGAGTGAAGCGGCTCGGTGTGGCGGCTGGTGGTGAGAAAAGAACTGCGTGGTTTAAATCATCCGGAGTTCAAGAAGCCATCAGAGAGAAGAAGAAAGCCTTCAAGGTGTGGATACACTTGGGGAGTTTAGGCTCTCGCAACCGGTACACAAAGGCGCAAAGAACTTGCGAGCTGGCTGTTAAAGCAGCTAAGAAGCAGTCTTGGAAGGAGTTCGGTGAGAAATTGGACTGTGATCACAGGTCTGCAAACAAGGTGTTCTGGCAGCCCATTTGCCGTCTCAGAGGAAGGAAGTTTAATATTATCGAAGGAGTTAAAAGATGGTGTACTTCTTTCCGATGAGAAGGACATATTGCGCAGATGGGTTGAGTACTTTTCGGAGCTGTTCAATCAATTTGAGTGGGGCGGAGAGTAGTCCCACCGTAGAGGAGGTGACTTTGGCGATTAAAGCGCTGAAAGTCGGCAAATCAGCTGGTGTGGATGAAATCTGGCCGGAAATTCTGAAAGCTTTGTATGTGTTATTAAAGTAGACTGGAAATGCGTTGAAAAACCTAGCGCGTGCCAGAACTGTGTTCGAATCTGAAGAGCAGTGCGGTTTTTGTACAGGTAGAAGCCCATTCGATTGTAGAAGCTGTGTTCGGGTGAATGGCGTTACATCGACATCTTTCCGTTGGCCTTCGCCAGGGGCGCGTTTTGTCACCTCTTCCTTTAATTCTGTACATGAATTAGATGTAACAGGGCAACCGTGGGAGACTTAAGGCTAAGCCATCTGCTTATCTGACATATGTATGGTTATACTTGGATTCACCTGGACCGAAATTCAGCGCGCGTTTGATAGCTTCGTAGTCGTCTGTGTTAAAGCTGGGATGAAGGTGAACGCGAATAAATCAGAAATAATGATAATTTCTCGAACGTCTGTTCAATGCTCACTGCTTGTGGTGTCCCATCGAAACAGACAGAGAATGCAGCTTGATCAATCTGTTAACAGGAGGGCCGAGCTTAGTATCGAAACTAAGCTAACGGTCTTTAAATCAGTGTTTGATCCGAGCCTAACCTAGGGTCTTGAGATTTGGGTAATGAGCAAAAGAATAAACTGCCGAAATGAGGTTTCTTCGAGGTATCCGTTCGTTTTATCTAGTTAGGAACACCAGAACATACGAGGAACTCAATGTAGATTTGAACGGAATAGTCCATACTTCAATGGTTTGGGCACGTTAAACGTGTGTAGAACATCAGTGTAGATCCATTGTAAATCAATTTAGAGAGTTACAGTCGCACTTATTTCTTTAGCAAGGGTTCAGACAAAAGGAAGCTGCAGACCACGGTGAAAGGAAGGTTAGGTTAGGTTAAATTAGGTGAAATAGGGTTTTCCGCCCGTGCTTAGACAAGACACTAGGCATCATAGTGGGCCAATCACGTTGACTATAGAACTATGATTGGCAAAACTAGACCATTTTCTGAAAGCCTATTTCCCTGCCTTTAATCAAAAAGCTTGATTATTTAGCTGAATGTGCTACATGTTTTGACTAAAACTTACCCTTCTCCTGGACGTAACTCAACTCCATCCTTTATCCATTTCACTTCAGGTGTGGGACTTCCAGATATAACTGTTTCTAAAATGATTGGATGACCTTGTGCAACTTCTATCGATTTGCTTAGAGGCGTTAGGAACGCGGGCTTCGTTTGCAGAAGTTTCAATTCAAACCTTTCTTCTGTAGCTCCAATTTCGTTTGAAGCAACCGCTGAATACTAGGAAAAATAGTAATTTATTTAAGTATAAAGTTATTCATAACAAAACATAATTATCTAATTGACAGCCCCCTTAATTTAAGTCATGCTTATTTAGGGGGCTGTCAAGCTGTACATAGTTGATAAGTTCGATATTATTCTGCAACATTATTTGACTGACAGTTGTCATTAATTCTGACAAAAAACACAAATTAATACCTGTGCTGGAAGATATTCATACAAAGCAACATACTGTCTAATAAACTATCCCTCCAAAAGCAACAGCTTTTGGGAGGGACTTTGTTGCCGATAAGGCTTTTGCGCCAATCAAGGATATGTAACAAAATCTTGATGTACAACCTAATAAACAAGCGAACAAGGCACACCTGGCCCATATATGTACATACATACATGTGTATGAAATATCACATAAAATCCAAGCTGCTTAGCATAGACAACGGACAAGGGCGGTAGCGCCCTGTGGGTCTAGTACTTAAGGTAATAATTCCACATACAGAATTAGAAATTATTAATTTTCAGATTTCTTTCTTTAATCGGGCTATGAGCCCTTCCTTGGTGCCAAATTTCAAGATTCTAGGTACCTTACAGCGAAACAAGAGGCTTGGAAAGCGGCGCTGCACAGAAGGACTCGATCTGTTCGCGATCTATACGAGCAGAAAAGTAGAGACGGCTTCTCAGGAGGAAAAAAAAAAGATCATGAGAAGCGCGCAATCGAGGAAATAGAGAGATGCTACTGCAGGAATGAGGTTCGGAAGTCTTACCAAAGGGTAGAAAGAACCCGTCCCGAACCGAAGTCTGCAAGGATGAACAAGGGAACATCGAAGTAGAAACGCAGTCGATGCTGACGATATGGAAGAGCTACTTCTGCAGACTGTTTAACGCTGTACCATTCAACCTGGACGACGAAGATCAACAATTTCGTTCACCCGACCTAGAAGAATTGAAGAAAGCCATATGGATGCTTAAGTCCAACAAAGCTGCTGGAGCTGACGGCCTAGCTGCCGAGCTGTTCAAAACAGTAAGAGATTGCTTGGAAAAGAGCATGCACCAAACTCATTGGTAAAATATAATATCGGAAGCAAGAATGCCCGATGAAAAGAACCTCAGCATTGTTTGCCCGATCCTCAAGAAAGGAGACCCCTGAACTGGCCAACTACAGAGGCATCAGTCTCCTTAACATCACTTACATGATCTTATCTGCCATGTTGTGTAAGCGCTTGGAGCTGTTCGTCAACAACCTGATCGGACCATATCAGTGTGGTTTCAGCCAGGAAAGTCCACCATCGACCAAATATTTATATTGCGGCAGATCTTTGAAAAACCCAGGCACTTCAAATTGATACCCACCACCTCTTCATCGATTTTAAGGCCGCGTACGACAGCATCTAGAGAAACGAGCTTAATGGAACCATGTCTAGTTATGGCATCCCTGCCAATTTCGTCCGTTTGTGCAGGATGACGATGGAGAATGCACGCTGCTCCATCAAGGTCGGTCAAGACCTCACTGAGACCTTTGATGTCAAAAAAGGATTTAGACGAGGCAACGCGCTGTCATGCAACTTCTTCAAAATTGTTCTTGATAGAGTTGTGCAAAACTCACGCGCCAACACTAGAGGCACAATCTTTCAAAAGTCCGTCCAATTACTCGCATACGCCGACGATATTGACATAATCGGAAGAACGCAGCGTGATGTCACTGGTGCGTTTGTGAGTATCCAGACGGAAGCGGCGAAGTTGGGTTTAGCGGTCAATGAGGGCAAAACGAAGTATACGCTGTCAACAAGAAAGGAAACGCAACACCGACGTCTCGGACAGAACGTCACTATAGACAGCTATAACTTTGAGGTAGTTAAGGACTTTGTCTACCTAGGCTCCGATATAAATTCAGACAACGACACCAGCGCTGAGATTAAACGAACAATAACTCTTGCCAATCGCTGTTTCTTTGGGCTACGAAGGCAAATGAGTAGCAAAGCCCTCTCTCGAATGACTAAAGTGGACCTTTATAAGACCTTAATCATCTCAGTCTTACTCTATGGCGCAGAGGTATGTTTGGAGAGGAACCGAGAACCGAGAGGACCGAGTGATTTTCGGTCCCGGCTGCATAGATGGTGAGTGGAGGAGGAGATATAACGACGAACTGTAAGGGCTGTACAGCGACATGGACTTAGCCAGAAGAGTGAAGGTCCAACGCCTGAGGTGGCTGGGTCTTGTAGAGCGGATGGACACCAATGCTCCGGCCCAGAAAATCTTCGAATCCAATCCCGAGGGACGGCGCAGTAGAGGAAGACCGCGACTCAGGTGGCGCACGCTAATGGAAGGGGACCTCAACCAAACGAAACTGGAAGCAACTGGCTAAAGACCGAGCCGGCTTGTTGGTTGAGGTCCAAGCCCACTCTGATCTGTAGCGCTACCTTAAGTAAAAAACCGGTAGCGCTATATGGCAACTGAATTGAATCCTGCCTTGGCACATTGGAACTTCTATTAGGGACACATACAATTAAGTAACGAATTTTAGACAAATGCCTTTACTTACAATTCCAGCATTAGTTGGTCTAAAGTCTTCTACCGTGAGCACACTCAAAACTTGGTCTTCATCAATTTCTTTGAACTCAACGTTGTATATCTTTCTCTTTTTGTCGTTTTGAGCATTGAAATCTATAGGTTGTCCATCCTTGCGCCACTCTAGTTTGGGTTGAGGTATACCATGAACTTGAGCTTGAACTTTCATTGGACTGTGGTCAGCGATCTTTTGGCTTTCCGGTGAAATAACGAATGCTGGTTTTTCAACTGAAAATATATAAACTCGTATTACATGTGCACACATTCATTTGAAAAATAATAGATTACTATGAATATTCAATTTGAAGTCCTGTTTCGTAGTGCCGCTGCTGTTGGATGCTGTGATCGTATAAACGCCGGCATCTGTAGGTGCTACAGAGTGTATAACCAATCTGTATTTTTCAGCTTCGACATCGGCAATAACTTCAAAGTTCTCGTTATTGCAAAGGTTCTCGTTTTGTCTTGACCATGTGACCTTCGGTTTGGGATTAGCATAAACCTGGGCATCATATACAACAGCTTCGAATGGAATGCAAGCCTGATCTTTCAACCCTACGATTTCTGGTTTGGAAACTATGTCTAACCAGCAGCTCGACTCCAGAACGCCGTATTTATTTTCTGCACGGAATTCATAGCGTCCAGTATCAAAGTGACCAGCTAAAATATAAAAGAAGTCGATGTTAAATTTTAGAACCTATAGACGATTTTAAATGTACGTACTTTCTTTAAATACCAACTGGCAGGTGAATTCTTTAAGTCCATGTTCGAGGTCCTTTTTGACGACAGATATCTCGACGTTAGCGTCTGACTGAACGACATTCCCATCCTTCAACCAAGTTATGGTAGGTGAAGGATCCGCAGTCAGTACTACGGAAAGCGTGAGCTTGTTTCCCTTTGTTTCCGTTGTGTCGTGCAATCCGTTGCCCTTGATTAGAATGGGCTTTCTGTATTCGGCAACACCTAAAAGGTAGTAAATATTATTAAACGAGTTATACTATGCTAAATGTCCATTGACACTGAATTTATTACGGACCTTGAAGTGAAAGTATGCCTTGTTGTGCCTTCTCTCCGCATTTATTTTTAATAACGACCTTGTATTCACCCTCATCTCCAAGCTTAAGTTCCTTAAATTCTAGTTTGTATTTTTCCTAGAAATTTTAATATTTTAGTACATATTACTTAAACTCGAAATATTTTCCGTTCTGAAGTCTGACTTTTTGTTTATAAAGACAGTTTTGTGTTAAAATAAATAGCAGGTAACCTAAAACATGGACTAGGGTAGTCGCGCAATGCTTGAAGTTCACACTAAGTGGATGAAAGGAACGTTGAAAAGCCACAGCGGTTACACAGAAAATAGCTTCTCTGAATTATTCTTAAAGCTTCGATCAGACGATTTGCAGATGTGCGCAAAATTTCCTCATAAGCAAATGTCTGCAAATCATCCTCAAATGCCAATTTGCAGAAATGTCTTTTGCAGGCCGATCACACGATTTGCGGAATTTGTCCCAAAGCTGCAAATTTGGGTGTGCGTCATTTGTATTTATTTGGAGGGATGAAACAACTCGCAGTGGTATTGGCTGTGTATGTATTTATTTTAGAGCAGCAGCAAACAGGATGACCATAGAAAACTGGCCTCAAAGCAGCGCAAATGCTGGAGAAAGGATTCGGTTGGCCGGCACGAGAAGAAAGGATTTTGTGCAAAAACTTTACCGCGAATTGCGAGAAGAGGAGCTCGCATTTTATCACAACTTGTTTCCTGTTTCTATTTTCTGAACACAACAAAAATAAAAATGAATCGAAAAATTCAAGGATTTTGTTCTTTCGCTGTCGCGAATCATCTTTATTTTATTTTTTATTTTGGTCAGAAAATGGATTCCATTTAATCCAATGATTTATTTAATACTCTGGTCATTAAAGTTCGATGATGTCCAATTCAGTAGCGCAAATGAAGGAAAATTGCGAGGAAAAACACCCACGCTATAATACAGCATTTGCGGAAAAAATTTGCCATTTGCCCATGTTTCTTCAAAGCAACATCTGCAAATGTCAGAAGTCGGCAAATGCGTGTGGGCAAATGTTCAAAAGTCCGCATATGGTCCCAGAAGGGTGATCACACGATTTGCGGATGACGTGTGCAAACGTTCGCGGACGACGTCTGCAAATCGTCAGCAAATTACATTTGTGAAAATATTTGCGGACGTTTGGGATACATTTTTCTGCAAAATTTGCACACATCTGCAAATTGTCTGATTGTAGCCTAACTTACAGAAAATAATAGTGCCAGAGCCCAAAGCATGCATTAAGTCCGCAGGATAAGTATTTCATCCCTAATTAGACTTGTTGTTGGGATACTCAGGTGACATAGACACGGCGCGACCTCAAGAAACCCTTAGTATTCTTTCATAATTTTGCATTATTTTGCATTCTTTTGCTTTTTTTGCATTCTTTTGCATTCTTTGCATTCATTTTTATTGATTTAGTACATATGTTCATGTGCATACATATTATGTACACAAAAAAAATCTTTTGAACGGTTCCTAATTTACTTACCTTTGGTACTAAGTCAATAAAAATGAACGC
This sequence comes from Matsumyia berberina, assembly GCA_917880715.2. Lineage (NCBI taxonomy): Eukaryota > Metazoa > Arthropoda > Insecta > Diptera > Syrphidae > Matsumyia > Matsumyia berberina. The sequence continues at coordinate 98,156,840 of OU862870.1, forward strand.
AAAGAATGCAAAAGACTGCAAAAGAATGCAAAGAGTGCAAAAGAATGCAAAAATTTCAATTGAGTGTAAAAGAATTCATGAATTTTTAAATGAGTGCGTTCAATGAATGCATTCAATTGAATGGTAGAAAAATGAATGCAATCTTTTGAATGCGAATTGAATGGTGAAATCACTATTTTTCTTAAAGTCTCAAAATGAATTCAATGAATGTAATCATTGAACTGAATTCACTTAAGAGTGCATTCCTAACTGATTGCATTCTTTTACAACCCTGACATTTGGAAACAGCTGCTACTTCGGTTTGACAATATATGAACCAGCATAATTGGTGCGTTCCTAACGCACTTTAATTCTAACGGAACACATCTTTTTGAACCAGGATTTCAGATAATAGCTCCTCCCTCCACGGCTGTTATCTGTCATCTTGGTACAAATAGATGGATTCCGCTGGAATTACAAATGTGTTAGGAACACACCAAACGTTTCGAGAAAACACTGATTCAGCCAATCATAGGTGTTGAATGAACCAGAAAAGCAAAGCCGATACTGTAAGCTTTCGAAAGAAATACACTTCATCAGAGTTAAGTCCCTGCATGCGAAGACATTTAAAAACGCGAAACTCTAGTTGAACATACCCCATCCTGTGACAAAATAACTCTTTCTGATGCTTTAATGGGTTTCCCATTGTGATACCATTCTGCTTCCGGTTTTGGGATACCGCGAGCAATGATTTCGTATTTAAGAGGCAGAGACTCATACGTGTTTGTGTCAAACAAATCTCCATTCAATATTTCCGGAACAGCTGTAACAAAAATTATTAATTAGAAACAGAATTCAATTAGTATAAAGTTTATGTAAAATTAAGTTTAAAGTCGAAATATCTAATAACTAAAACATTGCGCTCAAGATTTATTGGCTTGAAGCGATCGACTGGCTGCAATCCACAACAAGGCCGCAAAGACGTAGAGTGGTGTAGGCTTTAAGAGCTGATTGAAATGATTAATGATGATATCAGGAGGTTAGAAGAAAAACCGCGAATTATTCAAAGTTGCTTGAATCCTGAAGCTCATTCTAAACCTTGACAGAAACAACATGAGGAAGTTTGTGGCCTTCCTAATCGACCATTGCGGCCTAAGATATCATCGCAACCAACTACAATAAACCTTTGCTCAGATACAGTGTGTGGGTTCTGTTTGAAAGAGGAGGAGGAAACCTCTGAGTACGTTCTCTGTGAATGTCCGGTACTTTACTGGCTGCGTAGACGGATCTTTCTGAAACTCGACTACTAATGACATACTCACCTTTATTAGGAAGGTAATAGAAATATTAGGCTAAATAAAAAGGAGAAACAATAGATCTTGATAGGTCGCAGTGTCAGCCATTAGGGCAGGTCCTTAAAAAAAAACTCTGCGATAAGTTGGCAAACATTTCCTCTAGCTAACGCCAGAAGTTGACAGCATCATCAGTAATCAGATCAAAGAGGTGGGGAGGCCGCAAATCTTAAGGTAGAAACTCTTCAGGAGTTGGAGCCAGCCTTACTGTATTTCTGTATTAGGGGCCCTAAATGCGAACTGCGACCTATGAGGTCAATTGTGGTGGCCCATATGGTTTAACCAGAGGTTATATTGAGGCTTTTGATAAACCTCAGTATAGCCCTAGGTTCAACTTTCCGGATTTCCGCTGGGTTGACCGAGGCCCGCGTCAAGTGGAGTAGTCTTTTCCTTGCGGGTCTTGGACATGCGCGCAAAATATGTTCAGCGGTCTCTTTTGTTCTCCACAGAGCCGACAAATATCTGTATCTGATACTTTCATTTTATGCAGATGGTGTCTGAGTGGACAATGTCTTGTTAGATAGCCCGTTAAGGTTCTTAACTCGTCTTTTGTCAGATCAAGTAAAATCTTAGCCTTGTTGGGGTTGATAAACTTTTTCGCTTGTCTAAGGCTTTGGAGGTTGGCCCAGTAGTCAGCGTATTGTTGACCGCAAAACAGGGTTCGGGACCAACGAGTGGGTGGCGAGCGCCTTTTCTTAGGTCAGGCAGTCAGCCCGTTCATTATCCTCGAAGCCTTCATGTCCTGGAATCCAGGCTAAGGTGACCTTATTTACCGATGCAAGGATTTACCTTATTTACCGAGGAGGTTGAGACAGTCCCAGACAAGCTTGGACCCTACCGTATAGGATTTAACGACTAACAGTGCTGCTTGACTGTCTGGAGCCAGCCTTGTAATTCAATTTTGTTAATTGTAAAGCATTCTTAAGACAAAAAAAAAATAAACTGAATGAAACTATATCAGAGGGCGTTGTGGACCTCCCTTAAGAAAATCTTTATCTAAATAGTCTAAACGCCATCCTTCTGAGATTGTAAACAGAAATATGTATAAATGTCTACGATACGTACTTAGAACTACAACTTCTGCCTGCGACGTGTTATATCCTTCCTTGTTCGTTGCCTTAACTTGGTAAATTCCAGCATCGGATGGTTTGCACAAATTGAACGTTAATGAATAAGATTCACTGCGATGCGAGTCACGAACAATTTTAATCCGTGCGTCTGCTGTGACCTCCTGTCCATCTTTGTACCTTTATAAAGTATAAAACGCATGAAATGAACTCTAAACACATGTATATTATCAATTATCATATCTACCATTGCACCTCAGCTTCAGGTAAACTATAAATCTCTGCTTCTAGTGTCAACGTACTTCCTTCAAGAATCTCACAATCTTTGGTGAATTTCTTAATTTTCGGTTTACCTTAACGAAAAATGAAGTTTAAACATTTTATTGAATAAATTCGACAAGTAGTCGCACAACACTTACAATGAACATTGACTGTGCATTCATTTTCCAAACTTCCATAGGCATTCAACAGCTTGCACGTATATTTTCCCTGCAGAGTAGTAGTAGCTTCTTTCATAATTAATTTGAAGTCATCGCCTTCTTCGACGCGTCTAAACTCCTTGCGCTTTTCATCAATTTCAATTCCATCAATATACCACTTGATACCAGGTCTGGGATAACCATCCACATTGATATTCAGTTCAACATCTGTTTCACCCTCTTTGACGGTAATGTTTTCCAATTTTTTTCTAAACTGCGGAGGACACTTGACACGTACATGTGTTTCATCACGCACCGATCCATGCTCGTTCTTAATTTCAATCGAATATTGCTCAGCGTCGATTCTTGTAATGTCGTGGATTTTCAAAGTGTATGAGTTTCCATCAACGGTTGTCGTGTACTTTGTCTCTTTTATATTAACTTCAGACTTAGCTTGAAACCACTTAATGGTTGGTTGGGGGTAAGCATCTACTCTGACTGTTAGAATAGCTTCCTCGTGCTCTCCATGCACATACTCTTTCTCTAAGTGTTTAATTATAACTGGGCCACTGCGAACCTCACATTCCCAGAACTCAGAAGTTTGGCTTAATTCATTCGTAGCAGTGACTGAGAATGACCCAGAGTTCTCCAACGATATATTTGTAATGACAATTTTTAATTTATCTGTACTTTTACCAATGCTGGTGGCTATAATTTTAACGTAACTTTCATTTGTTATTTCCTTGCCATTGTTATACAATTTCACAACCGGTTTGGGGCATCCTTCCACTTCCACTTCCATTTCAATGGTTTCACCAGCAAAACATGTCAAATTGTTGGGTTTTGTAATTCTTGGAGGGGCTAGAAAAGAGAATAAGTTATAGCTATGACTTGTAAGGGAAACTCGGTTCCTGCTTAAACTTACCTTGTACAACCAATGTAATATTACTCGTTGTTTCTCCAAGTTCATTTTTAGCACATATGATGTATTCACCCGCATCTTCAGTGTTTGCGTTTTTAATTAACAAGGACATATTTTCTTCATCTTCAAAGAGAATACGATGTCTACTATCGGCGACTACGGTAGCACCGTCATGTGTCATCTTTACCAACGGTTTTGGAAAACCTTTACATTGTAGCTCCAATATTGCTGTACCTCCCTTTGCTACATTTGCTACCTTATGCTCTATGATAAGCGTTGGCTTCTCGGGTTCTCTGTTCAAAGTTTGAATAGCTCCTTGAACTGTTAACTCTGCACTACATGAAATATTTCCTGTAGTTGTTTGAGCAACACATGTGTATATTCCAGCATCTTCTGGTTTAACATGTTGAAATAGTAGGGCTAATGAATCTTCATCTTCTCCAAAAAGGACTTTAAAGCGCTCTTCAGGATCGAAATCAACTCCGTTCCTTTTCCATGAGAATGAAGTTTTTTCTCCAGCTTGCAAAATTTGTCCGCTCAGAGATCCAAATACATTTTTGTCCTCTAAAATAAATTAATAATGTTATAATGGATGTATGTACATAGGTCCGAGGAAATTAGGTCCGAGGAAGTAAGCCCCCAAAAGTAAAAATGAAATATGAAAATCATGAAATTTTAGCCTAATTCTAAAATGGAAATAAGGCCCCAATGAAATGAAATAAGGCCACAAAAATAAACGCACCTACTCCAAATTCTACAGTGAACCCCCCTGCTGCCAGCCCAAACATATTCCACGGTTTGTTATAGAAATTCTGTTCCAAAATGTTTTTTTTAAATAAAAATGAAATTAGGCCCCAATTGAAAAAATCAAATAAAGCCCTTAAAATGAAACTCCAAATTTGGACAATTTTTATTGTTGGTGTATTGTATGCCCATTTTTGGGGCCTTATTTCCTGGGGCCTCATTTCGCTAAGCTAGGTATGCTTATTTAATGCAAAATTTTATGTTTATTGTGACAATCAAAGGAATTGGGGTCTTTTTTGATTTTTTTTTTTACGAAATATGGTACCAGCGCCACCTGAAATTCATTGTCCTTTGTTGATTGGTTGGTTTTGTGGGTGTCCTTAGACCTCAATCGGGTCCATAATAAGTGTACTCTTGAGAGTTTTACCAAGGAGTTGGGGTTTCGCGATACGAGGGTACACAGTCTTCTGATGGCTAGTGCGGGACATTCACACACCAGTTGTCGGACGGACTATATTTCTTCTTCATGACTGTTATGCTAATGCGTGTCCTTGTAACCGAAAGAGTGTATGTATGACCTAATTCTGCACCCTTCTTGGCAAGTTCATCAGCCATCTCATTTCCTGATATATCTCTGGCCTGGTACCCAGAATAGGGTCACCTTATTGGTCGTTGATATTTCGTTGAGAGTTTGGCTGCAACTTCAGACAACGACACCAGCGATGAGATCAAACGAAGAATAACTCTTGCCATCGCTGTTTCTTTGGTCGTCGTGGGTCGGTGGTTAGTGCGTTGGACTGCTGACCGAGCGGCGTGGGTTCAAGCCCCAGCCAGGAAAACACCAAACATTTTTCGCGGCACCACCTCTCGTCGGGGAATGACAAGCCTCCGGGAGTATAATCTGTCATGAAAAAGCTTCTCACCTCGCCGTTCGGAGTCGGCAATAAATTGTAGGTCCCTTCCATTCGTGCAAACAATACAACACGCACAACATGAATGGTTGCGAGAAGCTAGGCCTTGGCTTATTCCGAGCTGTCGCGCCAGCTATTTATTTATTTTTATCGCTGTTTCTTTGGCCTAAGAAAGCGATTGAGTAGCAAAGCCCTCTCCCGAATGACTAAATTGACCCTTTATAAGACCTTATTCATCCCAGTCCTGTTCTATGGCTCAGAGGCATGGACTCTTTCAAAAGCGGATGAGGTTACTCTCGGCTCTTTCGATAGGAAAATCCTTCGGGTGATTTTTCGTCTGTACAGCGACTTCGACTTAGCGAAATTGTCCGAATCCACACCCGAGGGACGGCGTAGTAGAGGACCGCAACGCACGCAAGTGAAAGGGAACCTTAATCAACTTGGCGTGCGAAACTAGAGGCAGCTGGCTAAAGATCGAGCTGGCTGAAGACGCTTGTTAGTTGAGGCCCAGGTCCACCCCTGATTGTAGCGCCGTCTAAATTAAATAAGCAAGTAAGTAACTAAGTTTGTCTGCAAACCGTTATATGCTTCGATTTCGATGCTGGCTGCAGAGACTTGATGGCCGTCTTGCTGTCAACATAGATGGTGATAGTTTCCCTGACAATGTCGGCGTTTTTGATTATATAGTTTTGCACCCTGCACAATGGCGGTTATTTCTGCTTGAATAACGTTGGATCCGTCTCCAGTTTTGAAGGATTGGAGGTATTGTTCTTGTATATATACAACATACATATATAAGGCTAGAAGGGCTCTCAAAAGCATAATGCACCACATCCAAATATATTTGAGTCGAGATTCTCAACTCAAACATTTTGACTACGCTCTCGACGTATTATCACATAGGATTATGGAACTCCATTCCATTCATGCGAAAAATGTAACACGCACAACATGAATGGTTGCGAAAAGCTAGGCCTTGGCTCATCCCGAGCTGTCGCGCCAGCTATTTATTCATTTTATTTTATTATGGAACTCCATCAAATGACAGAGGATGTTGAAAAATAAGCACAGTAGAGAGCTTTCAATATCTTGGGAGTATTATCTCAACCGATGGCGGAACCGAAAAAGATAGTGCCACCCGAATCGGCAAAGCAAATACTGCGTTTGGAATGTTGTCCTAAATATGGCAAAGCGATGTTATAAGCTTAGCTGCGCTGTCCCTTTGGGTTCGGTTCACAGAATGCCCAGCCGGTGTGTTGACTTTCATTTACTTACTTTACATATCCTAACCATATAAGGAGATAAATTCGAATTTTTCTGTTAAGGTCGTTGTTGCTGTATAGTTTGTCTTTACTGATACCAATAGTAAGCATTATTGAAAAATCGCTTAGCATGTTAGTTTTCTTAATATCATTGAGCATCGGAGTCTAAACTTCGCTTAGAATGCTATTAAACCAACTCCTTGCCAGCTCGCCACCTTGTGAGCTATGGAATTACCTAAGGCGGAGAAATACCTCGACATTTTACAAGACATCCTCCAACATGCTCTCTTTTTCCTCTCCAAGCCTGAAAACTTATCAAGAGTGTCCGTTTGATGGCCAGCTCTTAAAAAAAGACTTAGGTTAGGTTAGGTTTAAGTGGCTTCCAGCCAAAGCCAGCACACTTAGACCATTTGATACCATATGGATCTTGGAAAAAATCTCCTGGCCAAATTGAGCTTCTTATGAACCGTAGGAGGCTACTAACGTCGATATTTCGTGTCGCCTAAGTTGGTGTAGAAGAAAGCTCCAAAGTGAATTTTTTTTTGCAGAAGAGATCTGGACACGTGCAAAGAAGAATGAGAATAGTCTACTTCGTGCATACAGCTTCAGCAGAAGTCATTTGAGTGAACGCCATGCTTTTTTGCATTCTTTCCTATAAGACAGTGTTCATTGATGACACCTTTTATCAAAAAAGTTTCAGATCCAGCTTTGGCCAAAATCTGTTTTGTCGTTAGACATGTTGTAGCGCTTGTCCACCTAAGATTTGTTCTCTCGATAGGATCTAACTTTAGTTAAAGTTTACAAGCAGCGCTCGGTATACCTAAGGTGCCCTTATCAGGTCCAATAGGTAATGTTGTTCCATATCTGGCGAGTTCATCAGCCTTACAGTTCCTTAAAACGTCACTGTAAAATAGCACCCAACAAAGGTGATAGACGATGGGCATTCTAGAGCTTTTAATGAATTTAAAGTGACTGATGGTAAGGTCGCCGTGGCTCAGTGGTTAGTGCGTTGGACTGTTCAGTGAGTGGCATGGGTTCAAGCCCCAGCTACATATACATTAGGATGGCTACAAAATCAGAATTGGAGAACATGTGGAGGTGTTTGGCCTTCCTGACAACTGTAGCATATTTTAAACGAAATGATGAGGATTAAAGAAGTCTTGCCCTGGTTAAAAAACAACTGCCTGGGATATTAACGTTTTCACGGACAGCGGCAGTTAAATCCTGGGAATCGTTTTCACTTTTTTTTTAAAGATTGTTCTCGATAGCTCGTCTCTCATCAAGGAACATATTCCACGGTTTGTTATAGAAATTCTGTTCCAAAATGTTTTTTTTAAATAAAAATGAAATTAGGCCCCAATTGAAAAAATCAAATAAAGCCCTTAAAATGAAACTCCAAATTTGGACAATTTTTATTGTTGGTGTATTGTATGCCCATTTTTGGGGCCTTATTTCCTGGGGCCTCATTTCGCTAAGCTAGGTATGCTTATTTAATGCAAAATTTTATGTTTATTGTGACAATCAAAGGAATTGGGGTCTTTTTTGATTTTTTTTTTTACGAAATATGGTACCAGCGCCACCTGAAATTCATTGTCCTTTGTTGATTGGTTGGTTTTGTGGGTGTCCTTAGACCTCAATCGGGTCCATAATAAGTGTACTCTTGAGAGTTTTACCAAGGAGTTGGGGTTTCGCGATACGAGGGTACACAGTCTTCTGATGGCTAGTGCGGGACATTCACACACCAGTTGTCGGACGGACTATATTTCTTCTTCATCACTGTTATGCTAATGCGTGTCCTTGTAACCGAAAGAGTGTATGTATGACCTAATTCTGCACCCTTCTTGGCAAGTTCATCAGCCATCTCATTTCCTGATATATCTCTGGCCTGGTACCCAGAATAGGGTCACCTTATTGGTCGTTGATATTTCGTTGAGAGTTTGGCTGCAACTTCAGACAACGACACCAGCGATGAGATCAAACGAAGAATAACTCTTGCCATCGCTGTTTCTTTGGTCGTCGTGGGTCGGTGGTTAGTGCGTTGGACTGCTGACCGAGCGGCGTGGGTTCAAGCCCCAGCCAGGAAAACACCAAACATTTTTCGCGGCACCACCTCTCGTCGGGGAATGACAAGCCTCCGGGAGTATAATCTGTCATGAAAAAGCTTCTCACCTCGCCGTTCGGAGTCGGCAATAAATTGTAGGTCCCTTCCATTCGTGCAAACAATACAACACGCACAACATGAATGGTTGCGAGAAGCTAGGCCTTGGCTTATTCCGAGCTGTCGCGCCAGCTATTTATTTATTTTTATCGCTGTTTCTTTGGCCTAAGAAAGCGATTGAGTAGCAAAGCCCTCTCCCGAATGACTAAATTGACCCTTTATAAGACCTTATTCATCCCAGTCCTGTTCTATGGCTCAGAGGCATGGACTCTTTCAAAAGCGGATGAGGTTACTCTCGGCTCTTTCGATAGGAAAATCCTTCGGGTGATTTTTCGTCTGTACAGCGACTTCGACTTAGCGAAATTGTCCGAATCCACACCCGAGGGACGGCGTAGTAGAGGACCGCAACGCACGCAAGTGAAAGGGAACCTTAATCAACTTGGCGTGCGAAACTAGAGGCAGCTGGCTAAAGATCGAGCTGGCTGAAGACGCTTGTTAGTTGAGGCCCAGGTCCACCCCTGATTGTAGCGCCGTCTAAATTAAATAAGCAAGTAAGTAACTAAGTTTGTCTGCAAACCGTTATATGCTTCGATTTCGATGCTGGCTGCAGAGACTTGATGGCCGTCTTGCTGTCAACATAGATGGTGATAGTTTCCCTGACAATGTCGGCGTTTTTGATTATATAGTTTTGCACCCTGCACAATGGCGGTTATTTCTGCTTGAATAACGTTGGATCCGTCTCCAGTTTTGAAGGATTGGAGGTATTGTTCTTGTATATATACAACATACATATATAAGGCTAGAAGGGCTCTCAAAAGCATAATGCACCACATCCAAATATATTTGAGTCGAGATTCTCAACTCAAACATTTTGACTACGCTCTCGACGTATTATCACATAGGATTATGGAACTCCATTCCATTCATGCGAAAAATGTAACACGCACAACATGAATGGTTGCGAAAAGCTAGGCCTTGGCTCATCCCGAGCTGTCGCGCCAGCTATTTATTCATTTTATTTTATTATGGAACTCCATCAAATGACAGAGGATGTTGAAAAATAAGCACAGTAGAGAGCTTTCAATATCTTGGGAGTATTATCTCAACCGATGGCGGAACCGAAAAAGATAGTGCCACCCGAATCGGCAAAGCAAATACTGCGTTTGGAATGTTGTCCTAAATATGGCAAAGCGATGTTATAAGCTTAGCTGCGCTGTCCCTTTGGGTTCGGTTCACAGAATGCCCAGCCGGTGTGTTGACTTTCATTTACTTACTTTACATATCCTAACCATATAAGGAGATAAATTCGAATTTTTCTGTTAAGGTCGTTGTTGCTGTATAGTTTGTCTTTACTGATACCAATAGTAAGCATTATTGAAAAATCGCTTAGCATGTTAGTTTTCTTAATATCATTGAGCATCGGAGTCTAAACTTCGCTTAGAATGCTATTAAACCAACTCCTTGCCAGCTCGCCACCTTGTGAGCTATGGAATTACCTAAGGCGGAGAAATACCTCGACATTTTACAAGACATCCTCCAACATGCTCTCTTTTTCCTCTCCAAGCCTGAAAACTTATCAAGAGTGTCCGTTTGATGGCCAGCTCTTAAAAAAAGACTTAGGTTAGGTTAGGTTTAAGTGGCTTCCAGCCAAAGCCAGCACACTTAGACCATTTGATACCATATGGATCTTGGAAAAAATCTCCTGGCCAAATTGAGCTTCTTATGAACCGTAGGAGGCTACTAACGTCGATATTTCGTGTCGCCTAAGTTGGTGTAGAAGAAAGCTCCAAAGTGAATTTTTTTTTGCAGAAGAGATCTGGACACGTGCAAAGAAGAATGAGAATAGTCTACTTCGTGCATACAGCTTCAGCAGAAGTCATTTGAGTGAACGCCATGCTTTTTTGCATTCTTTCCTATAAGACAGTGTTCATTGATGACACCTTTTATCAAAAAAGTTTCAGATCCAGCTTTGGCCAAAATCTGTTTTGTCGTTAGACATGTTGTAGCGCTTGTCCACCTAAGATTTGTTCTCTCGATAGGATCTAACTTTAGTTAAAGTTTACAAGCAGCGCTCGGTATACCTAAGGTGCCCTTATCAGGTCCAATAGGTAATGTTGTTCCATATCTGGCGAGTTCATCAGCCTTACAGTTCCTTGAAACGTCACTGTAAAATAGCACCCAACAAAGGTGATAGACGATGGGCATTCTAGAGCTTTTAATGAATTTAAAGTGACTGATGGTAAGGTCGCCGTGGCTCAGTGGTTAGTGCGTTGGACTGTTCAGTGAGTGGCATGGGTTCAAGCCCCAGCTACATATACATTAGGATGGCTACAAAATCAGAATTGGAGAACATGTGGAGGTGTTTGGCCTTCCTGACAACTGTAGCATATTTTAAACGAAATGATGAGGATTAAAGAAGTCTTGCCCTGGTTAAAAAACAACTGCCTGGGATATTAACGTTTTCACGGACAGCGGCAGTTAAATCCTGGGAATCGTTTTCACTTTTTTTTAAAAGATTGTTCTCGATAGCTCGTCTCTCATCAAAGTGGTAGTATAATTAAACATTCATCAATGATGGGTGTTATACCATAAAAACTGCATAACTGACGTACCTGCCAAAGACTTTGGGCTGTGAGTAGTATCCTGACGGATCAATACGAACTGGGTTTTCCTCTCGTTAGGTGTGTTATATATCGTTAAACTGGACACAATCAGGTAAATCAGATGGATGAGTTCTGCTAAGCCGATCGCATATCTATACCGTTAGGACACTAGATCTACACGCCAATAGGCTAGGTCTTTTCTGAAACAATTTTTGCAAAAAACCTGAGACGAGGAAGGTGGAGAATTTATTTCCGCATCAAACATAAAGCATCCGAATTAGTGCGATTTCAGAACCGATGAATTTGAATGTACGAGTGTAAAACTGATGCGAACAAAACTTAATACCTAAGTTGAATTGAATAGAAAATACCTATAGTTGTAACGTTTGCTTGGCAGGCCGCCTTTCCAAATTTGTTTTCAGCTTCACATGAATAAACTCCCGCATCAGTTGTAAGCACCTCTGTTATTACAATCTCATAGAAGCCCAAGTAGTCCTTGTCTCGTATTATTTGGATCCTTTCGTTTTCTACTATTTCCTTGCCATCTTTAAAACTAAATATTTTGTCAGTGTGTCAGTTTTTGAAAAAAAGATTAAACATTCTTACAATTTAATTTTGGGTTTCGGATCGCCAAGAACTTTAATCAAAAATCTGAAGAAAGAATACTCCAGCATTTCAGCATCCTTCAAGCTGACCAAAAATACAGGTGGTTGATCCATATCCTTGACGCCGTCTTTTTTATCTGAAAATGGAGTTATTTTCACGTAAACATTTTGCACTTTGCATGAAATAATTACCGTGTCCAACGATTAATGGAGTTGAACTAGATGTGCTTTCAGTGCCAGACATGGCTTTGGCTGTATAAATTCCAGAATCACTTTCACTGCAATGAGTTATTTTATTTCACTTGAATCAATGTTCAATCAAATTCCAATATCAATCACTTACCTACAATGCTTTATGCTTAAACGATAGTAATTCAATTCGTTCTCTGTAATGCTCACCCTATCTGCCAAAGCATCATCTAACGTCTTATTATCCTTCAACCATGTAACTAGTCCTGGTTTCTCGGCAAACTGAATCTCAAAAACTGCATTTTCCCCGGCTGCAGATTGAAACAAAATACTTTGTTCTAAATTATCAATTTTGAATTGCAAATATCAGGTATCTGCATTCATTTATGGATACTACTAACATTTAATGTGTGCACTCTTCAGATTTCTGGTAATCACTGGCTTTTGAATAGATTTTGAAGCCCGATCATCTTGGGTTACACTGCGTGCATACGATTTAGCACTTGTCAAGTACTCGTCATTGCCGGCGATTGATGAATATTCTTCTGTCTTCGATTGATGACGAGTATCCTTGGACGAAAATATGGACGAACGTTCTTCACCAAGACTTGCGTCAAGTCTGGCTAGTCTCGATGATTGTGTTATTGATCCGCTGAAGCTAGTCTGTGAAGCTTCTCTATCGCCTGAATATTTTATGTTTCCTAGAAAGTTCGTAAAGTGTTAGAAAAAGGCCAATCGGTTTCTTGATAAAATGAATACTGCACTGGTTTATAAAACGGGAGAAAGTACTACAACATCAAAACAAATTATAAGCTACACTTTTCTGGCGGTTACAATAATTATGATTAGTTGACAGATATGTACCTAGTCTTGCCCTAAGTTCCGTTACAAAATTGCCAGTGCTCATCGTTTTTAAAGACTTACAAAAACAAGTCAGTTTGTTTTCAGAAGGAGACATTGTAGTAGAGTCACACTCGGTGCTGAGAATATGAAAAAAACTACTTCTGCTGACTGTTAAACGGCGACTAAAAAGCTGTTAGGCAGAATGAACCATTCAACCTAGACGATGATAATGAAAACTTCTTTCCACCTGACTAAAACGAAGTAAGGATAGCAGTATCCAAACTTAAGTCCAACAAGGCAGCTGACTTTGACGGCTTACCTGCCGATCTGTTTAAAGTAGTTGGAAATGAATTGGTAGAGACCATACATCAACTCATTTCAACAATTAAGTCGGATGAATCTATACCTGATGATTGGAATTTTACCACCGTTTGCCTGATCTACAAAAAAAGTAGACTTCTTCAGCTGCGTCAATAACAGAGAAATTTTAAATATCCCATATAAGATCTATATTACGTTAATATTGTGTGAAGGCCTGAAAGTCTTCGTCAACAACGTGATCGGTTCCTATCAGTGTTTATGACCAAAGTCCACAATCGACCAAATTTTCACATTTCGGCAGATCCTGGAGAAAAGATGTTCAAATCGATACCCACCACTTCGTCATCAATTTTAAACACGCCTATGAAAGCATTTATACAGACGAGCTATATAGAGCCATACCTAGTTTTGGTATCCCTGCCAAACTCGTCCATCTGTGCAGGATGAAGATTGAAAACCCTCGCTGATCCATCAAAGTCGATAGCGACCTTACTAACACCTTCGATGTCAAAAAAGGATTTATACGTAGACAGGGTGGCGCGTTTTCGTGCGACTTCTTCAGCATAGTTTTGGAATGCATTGTGCGGAACTCAAAAGCCCATACCAGAGGTATAATTATCCACAAATCTGTGCAATTACATCCATACGCCGACGATATTGGTATTATTGGAAGACGTAAGCGGGCTGTCACTGGTCCATTTGCAAGTATATAAGCAGAAGTGGATAATGATATGCTGTCAACAAAAAAAAAAGACACCTAAGGCTGCACACACAGTGAAGCGATAAAGCGGTGCGATGCGGGAAGTGTGCGCTAAAACTGTTTACTTGTATTCTTATGTACGTGCGCACAGTGAAGCGATAAAAATGTATGGGGAAAGTTTTAACGCATACTTCTCGCTTCTCGCATCGCATCGCCTTATAGCCTAACATCGAAGTTCGAAGTAGTAAGGGCTATCATCTACCTCAACTATGCTCTCTGGACAACACCAGCGCAGAAATCAAGCGAAGAATAACTCTTGCCTATTGGTGTGGTCGCCGTGGCTCTGTGGTTAGTGTGTTTGACTGCTGTGCGAGCGGCGTGGGTTTTAACCCTAGCCTTATCTACCGAATATAGTTGCTTGTTGGCTCGAGGCACCACTTCTCTTCGGGGAATGACAAGGCTCCGGGAGTATAATTTATCATGAAGGAGCTTCTCAATTTGCCATTCGGCGTCGGCACAAAATTGTAGATTCCTTCCATTCGTGCGAAGCATGTTACACGCACAACATGAATGGTTGCGAGAAGCTAGGCCTTGGCTCATCCCGAGCTGTCGCGCCAACTATTTATTTATTTATTTTAATCGCTGCTTCTTCAAGCTTAGAAGGCATTTGACTAGTTAGGCCCTATCCCGAAAAACTTAGGAGACTCTATATAAGACTTTGATCATCTCAGTTCTGCTTTATTGCGCTGAAGCATGGACTCTATCGAAAGTGGATAAAGGTATCCTTAGACATCGCCTTAATCAGGAAGATGTGAATTTATCGGCTGGGATGGCTGAGGTTTATAGAATGAATGGACACAAATGTTCCGCCTCGCAGAGTTTTCGATCCTAATTCGGAGGGAGAACGAAGTAGAGAAATACCTCGCCTTAGGCGGTGCGCACAAGTGGAAAATGTCCTTAAACAACTTCAAGTGCGCAACTGAAGGCAGTTAGCTAAGGACTAGGCTAACTAGAGAGGCTTGTTGGTTGAGGCCCAGGTTCACCCAAACTTTAGCGTCACCTTAGTAAGTAAGTTGGTTTGTGTTTTTTGATCTGTTAGGAGTGTTGAAGAAAATCGTATCGAGATAATAGAGTTGCACAGGTGCAAGAAGGATGCCAGTCAGGTTTTCCAAAGGCTTAAACCGTTTAAAATATCAATGCTGTTTATCTACTCTATTTTTCCGAATAGAACACAAAATGAGGTTATCTTAGCTACGTCCAAAAGAGGGCAGTTGTAAAAGTTGTGAGGGAAGGAATTGAGTAATTAAAATACAGTTCTGAAGAACAAAATCATGTCTATGGAATTTTATATTTTAATGATAATTTATTTTGAGGTATATTCGACATGTAATCATTTCGTTTGTCGATTGGATAATGTTTAAAAAAAAATTAGTTAAGGAAAATAGTCTCGAAAGATTCAAGCGGGTTTTCAAATCACACTCTAACAACGGTCATGAAAACATTCGCTTTATGAAAGGACCAACCTAAAAACAAATTGTATGCCTGAACCTAAAAAGTATTGAAAAATCATAACTTACTTACTTACTTACTTAAGGTGGCGCTACAGACCGTGGTGGTCCTGGGCCTCAACTCAAGTCAAGGTATTGCCTCTCTCAATTTCTGTGAGAAAGAGGTTAAACTTGGACAAAAAGTACCCGAAAGGTATCATAGAAGACCTTATGAATCATTTAAATAATACTCTTTTTCAGTGGAGTCACATGAGTCTTCCAGCAGTTTTCTGCTCAGACACATAAATCTAAATCGAACAAGCACTGGCTAATCAGCAACTTTTTAGAACGTTGGATTATTGTAACAGAGCTTAGGGCAGGACTTAGTATATGTAAATGATATTTCGGAACGCTACAAAAATACCAAATCTGTTAGCGAGTCTAGCTCCCACATTCTATTCTGGAGTTAAATGATTTTTTGGGCCTCTATGAGAAGGAGGTGCATAGGTTTTGGCCAGAAAGGGGCTATAGTTTTCGTCTAGTTTAGCCTTGCCTACATGACATGGTAAATATGAAATAAAAGGAATATGCCTAGGGATTTTTTTTTGTAAGTAGGCCTAACTTGGTACTTATTAAATTTTAACTTGGTACTTATTAAATTTGTACTCATTACTTCAATAAATATCCTTTAATAAGTATCTAGGCAAGGGCATAACTTGAGGAGTCAGGAAAGCATGCAATCTTAAAAAAATTCTTTGGGTGTCAAGCTTGAAATTGTGTGTTAAGGAATATATTTATATACAGTACTTTCTGATACAAATACGACAAACTAACTTTATATATTTGTTTGTTACACATTGTTTGTTTACTCTATTGCTAGATGTTATTTTGTGCATTTAACTTTCTGTGAAAATACGAACTGTAGAGGTTATTGTAAATGTATTCTGCCTTACCAAAGCTGGTGTACAATAGTATGTTTTTTTTTTTTTGTTAAATTAAATCAGTCAACTATCTTCTCCAGTAATAATTGATTGTGTGTTGATATGTTTAAATTAAGTAACATAAGATATATTCTACATCAAGCATTATTGGCTGTGCCACATCTATTAAAAAAGTAAAAAGCCTGAAATATTTTAAGATGGAACTTAATTTGCAATCCAAATAAAATAACTTAATAAATCGAACAATCTAATCTATCTACATATATGCACGTCTTTCCATTATTTCTATATAAAGAAAAATAGTTCTTAAATTTATTTACAGCGACTACAGTCATGTTCAAAAAGATATTTATGTCGTTTTTTGATAGATCCATTCAATAACCCATCGAAATTAATAGAATTTATCGCCAAAAGAACCACCATTTGCAAATACCCGTAACGCCCGATCGTAATAATGCAAATCTCTCAATTAATTTTCGGTGAGAAGTGGGCCTTTTTCAAACTTCGGTTTGACGGACTTTGTGCAGAAACTGAGCTTCCAGCCGAATGGATTCCAATTCCCAAGTTATTTTAACTCCCTGGGATTCCGAATGATTTCATTTTCACTGCTCGTGCTGGTGCGTCAACACTACAAAAGAGGTTTGCGGCTCTACTGCCTTACATATAGAAATCATAAAAGATTATAAATTCTGGGGACTGTATTCTTCTTCGGAGTTCGTGGATTTTTTGGACCAATCAGAATCGCAGATCACAGTAGCTTCCCTGGTTTTTGGCTCCCAACTAAATGATTAATTTGGCTGAGTCCCCGGACACAGTAGTGTGCCAGGTGATGGAAAAACTAATGCACTGCAGAAGTAAGGATCATCTCTAGACTCGGAACAAGGCGATATTACAATCCAAACTCCAACTTGCTAAGGTGTTAGAAACACGTTCCACAGCTGTGGTCGAGTCCAGGTTGAGCGACGAGCAATGCAGCTTTCGTCCAGGTAGAAGTACAACCGACCATCTATTCATTCAAAATGGTACTTGAGAAGGCCTGGGAGTATGCCAAAACTTGGAGAATATATGATCGGGTCCCTCGACGTAAATCTCTTCTCTTCTAAAGGCCATTCAATCTCTATACACAAACTGTAAGAGATGTGTTCGGATGAACGGCGTTAAATCGACACCTTTCGCTGTTTGGCATTGGATTTCGCCAGGAATGCGTTTTGTCACCTCTCCTTTGTACATGGATTGGATGTTACAGCGCAGCCGTGGCGATGAACGGTTCGAATTGGGAGACTTGAGGATAAGTAATCTGCTTTTCGCTGATGACTTGGTCATCCTTAAGTCCACCCAGACCGAACTCCAGCGCGCACTAGATAGGTCCGACGCCATCTGTGTGGAAGCTGGTATGAAGGTAAACGTGAACATATCAGAGGTTAGGGTAATTTGCCAAATGCCTGTTCAATGCAAGTGGAGAAGTATCAGTATTGGTCAGGCTGGAGCAATTTTGAGACAGCTTGGTCAATCTGTTATCAGGAGGGCTGAACTTGGCATCAAAGCTAAGCTGTCTTTAATTCAGTGTTTATTCCGACCCTCACCTATGGTCATGAGGTTTGGGTAATAACCGAAAGAATAAGATCCCGGGTACAAGCTGCCGAAATGAGATTTCTTCGTTGTATTACTGGGATGACTCGGCGAGATCGGGTAAGGAACACCAGAGTACGCGAGGCACTTAATGTCGAGCAGCTACTTCTTCGAACGGAGAGGTCCATACTTTGATGGTTTTGGCACGTCAAACTCATGTCCCCAACTCGGTTTCCAAGATGTGCCATGGAATCCATGCCATCGGGTAGGCGTTCCCTGGTTAGAGCTAGGATGAGATGGCTGGATCAAGTCCGACACGTCTTCCCGTATGGGAATAGCCCCTGATGATTTAGAGTCGATGGCGGAAGATCGGGAAATGTGGAGAGCCCACTTAAGCACCCTAAACCCGTGACCCTCTTAGTGGATAAGCTGGCCATTGGAAAATGATGCTGATGATGTATGTGTGTATGTAGTAAGGAGCAGCGAATAGTTGAGCCCCGCCCCAGTTGGAATATCTGACCGGAGGTGGGTTAAACGGGTTCAATTTCACCCTAATACTGAGTACGGACGTGTTCCGCAGTGCTCCTGATGTTATGGCCAGGGAGTACAGTTTCTGAAGGCTATTTGACGTAGATATATTAGACCGTGTCGACTGGTCTAATGGAGAACCCGTATCAGATCCAGTATGGTTTACTGACGGCTCAAAAATGGCTTCCGGAGTGGGTGCTGGCGTCTTTGGATCCAACACTTAAGTCTCGGTAACATTGGGGATGTGCCTCAGCTTGTTTCAGGCTATTGAGATCTGCGCCAGGATAAACCTCGATAAAGCCATTAGGGGCGCAAAAATACATGAGTATTCAGATAGTCAGGGAGCGCTTACAGCATTGACATCCCACTTCGTGGAATCTATGTTAGTCAAGTCCTGCTACGATACCCTAAAATCACTTGCCAGACACAACAGGGCATTGTAGGCAATGCAACTGCGAATGAGCTGGCTCGGGCCGGTTCGGCTTCCGCGCTCTTGG
This sequence comes from Matsumyia berberina, assembly GCA_917880715.2. Lineage (NCBI taxonomy): Eukaryota > Metazoa > Arthropoda > Insecta > Diptera > Syrphidae > Matsumyia > Matsumyia berberina. The sequence goes on from OU862870.1 coordinate 98,175,937, forward strand.
AACCGCTTCTGCCCTCAGAACCCTGATGTGGCGTTAATTAGGCTACCGCCAAAGCTTTGTTAAACAATTGGGAACACCAAGTTCTCCTAGCCAATTAGAAAAATGTCCACGGGCTTACGCAATCCAATAGACTTATAAAGCCCTTTTATTACAAGGAAATTCTAAACCTTGACAAAAATGATATGAGGATGGTAATGGGCTTCATTACCGGCCATTGTGGGCTAAGATATCATCTCAACTAACTAAACCTTCGTTCAGATACATAGTGTCGGTTCTGTTTGAAAGAGGAAGAAACCTCTGAGCACATTCTCTGTAAATGTCCGGCACTACACCGGCTACGTAGATGGATCTTTCATAGGGAATTCTGCTTGTAAGCGGAGTTTAGAAACTCGGCCACTAATGATACACTTCAATAGAAGATAGTAGACCTATTAGGCTAAGTAGACCGGAGACACAATAGATCTTGCTAGATCGCAATGTCAGCCATAAGGTCAGGTTCCTTAAAAAAATACTTTGAGTACAGACTCAGTACAGTATTTGAAAATTTTTATTTCCTAAAACTTTTATGTTTGATTCTACATTTTCTATATTTTATTTCGTATAAAAGTGTTTATATTAGTATTGTTACCGCACATTTTACCACTTAGAGATTTGAAATCATATTATCTTTCTTCTAAAACATTGCGTATTTTATGTATGACTTGTTTTCTTTTTTTTAAAGAATTCAAAATTTGGAGGAAATTACGAGATAAGCCTTCAGTGTAAATAGAAAAAAATTAATTACTGTCGGACTAACTACGCGACGGTCAAATAACAGCTTATGTGTGTAGGTAGATACATATAAATTAAATAATACAAAAATCTTTAATAGAATATGCCGCATTTTTAAAACTAAATTAAAAAATAAAAATAAATTAGAAACTTACTTTCTTTTGTTGATCGCCTGGAATATCGGGAAGAAGTATATTCGTCCATCGTACAGACGCTGGCGTCCCTTGAGCTTACACCACTCCGGTCCTTGTAATCGCCTGCTAAAGATTCTTCAGGTTCAATGATTAAGGGTATATCAATTAGTTCATATACTGGCTTCTTTGATATTGGAGGGGTAAAAATGTGAATAAAATCTCTAGCTTTAGCTTTTTGCACCGTATCTTCAGCATATTTTGTTGTGTCGGTGGATTTTTGTACAGTACTTTTAATATAGCGCATCTTTTCTTTAGCTGTGCGTAATGAAACATCTAAGCCAATCGTGTCATAGTACATTAAATCATCAAGAAACGCGCGGGATTTTCGTTCAAGGCTTTCAGTGTGCACCAAGACCTTTTTGTCATAAATAGGTGGTGGCGGCGGGGGAGGGAAATTAGTTTTAACAAGCAGGATTTCGAATGATGTTTCATATTTAATTTCAGGCAAAGGTTTAAAAAAGCCAGGCATATGAAATGTGCCTTGCGGATCCTCAATGGGCTCCCCGCGTTCTCTTTGTGCCACCATATCTGTTAGCTTATTATTCCACAACATTAGAGTATCACTATCTGTTATGTTAGTAATATTAGAAAGTTGCTGTGTGCCATCATCAGCAGTATTAATTTGATTAATGTTTTCGGCATTGCCATCATAAGAGTCTAAAAAAAATATGTTTGCATTAAAAGCGAGTTAAATTTGAGCTTTGCAAAAGAAAAGTGTATTTCTATTTGTCTTACAGGATTGAGTATGATGTACGTCTGATTGATCCACTTTTGCAATATTTAGACCTGTAAATATAAAAAAATGCGTAAATAATAAAGGCTCTGAAGAATCATAATATTTTTTATAAACTTTTTATATTTATGGTCAGCATAAAGCATTTAGGTCAAGCCAAAACCCTAACATGTTTACAATACTAGTCATATATTTATTTACATGTAAGGTTATTTATATCAAAAACAACATAGAAACGAAATTTAAAATGGTTGCAGTGGTGGTTTGCTTAGACAGCAGTTGTCAAAATAATATGTCAATCTAATGGCTAAGAGCTACGGTGAAAATTGCCGAAAAAGTCAACAACGAAAACTAATTTTCTGATGAACATTATTCTAATTATGCATCCCGAAGAGTCTTGAAGTTGGCCAAACGCCTGAATGTCCCTCTGATAAAACATTTCATGTTCAATACCTGTGATCTGTTTTAGCTATTGTTCTCGTTATAACAAAAAAATACAATGTTTGGTAGACATAGCTGAGGTTTGAACCCACGCAGGTTGAACAGCAGTCCAACGCACTGAGCCACGATGACCACAGTTCTTCTAGTGATATCGAGACGCGGTTTAGTGCGATTCATATGTCCGTAAAGTTCAAAAACAAAATAGAGAAGGCAGATACATTTTCAAGAGACATAAAAGAAAAGTGAATAACTCAATCAATAAAAGCACCGAAGTTGCAAAAGTCCGATCGAAACATCCATGTGAGTAACTCAAAGAATTTTCCTCAATCGAGGTCTCCGTCGAGTTGTCCTTCAATGTTGCTGACTTAATTCTTTGTGCAGAGTTGTACATCACTTCGACATCACAAAATAAAACTACATATATCTAGAGACGGATTTCGTTACCTGCACGTAAATATTCCCTTGTCGAAAATATTTCCATTGGTTGGAGGCAAATTACACACGCATGGGTGTTATGTTTATATAATTTAGTATTTGTTTGACAGTCAGTTAGCCATCCCATCCTCGAAGCAAGAAGACTATCAGGATACGTAGCTGCAAGACTACAGCCCCCCGACACAATGTCATATATAAAGTATTGAGACGATGAGAAAGATCACACTACTAATCGATCATAAGAATAATTTCCAAAGCCAAATTTGCCTGATAGAAATAGGCTGAATTACATTTCCAACATCGTAGTCGACGAACTTACGATCCACTTAGAACACATTGGCACAGTCACAGAAAAATGTTTTTTGGCCAGCAACACAATATAACAATATAAAAAAAAATCTACTTGTCATTCACAGACTCACGACGAGGAACGAGAAAGCAAACGAATTAAAAAGTAACATGTGTCACGATCACTATGATGATGGGACCTACCACAAGGCACATTAGTTCCAAAAAACAAGAAGAGGAATGAGACCTCGATCACTTCGTATGCCATTCCTCAGCCGTAGTGAGAACGCAACAAAAGTGCATGGGGTCTATGAGAATACAGGATCTATGGCATTTCCTAAAAGAATCGGTAACGTCCCGAAGGATTCTTCCGACCAGAGGCACCCTAGGTGCAATACAGACACACAAGTTAAATAAATAAATAAATAGCTGGTGCGACAGCTCGGGATGAGCCAAGGCCTAGCTTTTCGCAACCACTCATGTTGTTTTTCGCACGAATGGAAGGGACCTGCAATTTATTGCCGACTCCGAACATCGAATTGAGAAGTTCTTTCATGACAGACTATACTCCCGAGGCTTATCATTCCCCGACGAGAGGTGGTGCCGTGAAAAATGTTCGATGGACATGGCTGGGGGTTGATCCCACGACACTCGGTCAGCAGTCCAACGCACTAACCACTGAGCCACGGTGACCACACAAGACAAACAAGTTACACCTCAATAATAATATCCACATCCTTCTCAAGACAAATCGCAAACTTGACCTATTCCTACAGTTAAGTCGACAAAAGAGGGGAACATCAACAACTCGACTCTAGCCTAAGTGAAGAGCATCTCGCTTCCCTTCCATACCATACTTCTCCCATAGTTGTCGTCATTGGAATGAAAATTAATTTGCATGCATATTACAAGTGTAGTGTATCATACTAAAAAAAACGAATCCTTGCTGAATCATGTCGATAGTAACTAATTCTGTAATTATGTATATTTTAAAATGTGAGGTTTAATGATCTCTTTCTGAATTATCTTGTCATTGACCTTGTCAAATTATATTCCCGCAACATTGCTTAAAATTCGCCAGTATATTCAGTACTATATATGTATGTAAAAGAATATCAGCATTCAATATAACTCATTAACGGCCCATAAATTTCAAACTTAACACATAGTACATACATTTACAGTAGAGCGTCGATTATCCGAACCGTGTATGTATTTGATAATCCGCATTTTTTGATCAAATTTGATTATCCAAACCACCCGATAATCAAATTTGATCAACAAATTCGGATAATCGATCACATACACGAATCCAAAAAAAATTAAGTATGTAGTCGCTCCTCATGTACTTGAAACCAAGGAAAAATATATATCATACATACATATGTTATGGACGAAGTGATTAATGCGGGCATTATGCGAGTCCATCCACTCCAAGTTAGTATTGAATTGACTAGCGGGCAAAAGCTAAAGTAAATCGGCTCGCTACGCTCGCTAAGAACAAAAAAAGCTATGGACATCTCCTCGACTCGAGACATTTTATATATACCGGACAATCTTCCCGCTCACATTCAGTTGTTCAAAGCACCTCTACACGGCCTGTAGTCCAGAAACTCTAAACTCATTATTCACATTGCCCGGGCATTATGAATAATACCCGCATTAATTACTTTGCCCATAACATGCACATTCATAAATAGAAAGGATATCGGTTCCTTCTTCTTGTTGACCACATTTTAAAACCTGACTTTCTTAACTGAACCACAAGTCATGAATAAAATCGGTAACGTTCAGGATACTAGATATGTACAAATGTACATACGGGTACGGATGTATCCATGTGTTTCGTGAGTAGCCGTTCCAAACGGATGCGCTTTACAGTAGACCGTTAACTTAGGAATATTCCGTTAGTTTCTGTTTTCTCCTTCTAAAATTTGGTTCAGATAATTGCCTTTGTGGCTGACTGGTGTTCGGATAACTGACGTCCATTTGCTTCCTAGGTTGCGTTCGGATAAGTGACGTTTCGGTTAATTGACGTTCGGATAATCGACGCTTTACTACAAATGTATGAATATAGGCACATATGTACATATGTATATGTAACTCAGATATTGCAGCAAACAACTCACATTTATTGCTTCAATAAACTGGAAGCTATTAATTATTAAATTTTAAAGTAGGTACTTAATAATTTTTATAACATTTGGCTAAATTAAATATAGACTACATACGTATATACATTTTACATTTAATTTGAATATTAATATTTACTTTTATTTTAAAATGTAACACTTTGTGTTTATTAAGAAATATTCACATATCGAAAACAATTCAACTAATCTAAGTTTACCTAAGGTTCAGATCAGGGGTGGGCAAATTTTGAGCCCAAGCGTTCGACTTTTCTTTGAAATTGCTTATGTGGGGGCTACCTACTGTTCTTACTTGGAAAAAAATATATAAATATACACCAACAATTCAAATGGTTTTAACAAAACAAACAAACAAGATACGGGGTCGGGGTCGACTGTAAATGGCTTCGCGGTCGACTGTGGCCACCCATGGCTAAGACATTGACATGTGACATGGAATGAATTACGTTCGCGACATGGCCTTAACTTGCATTACTTGGAACTTTGACATTGCTTATTACAAATTAGTAATATTGTTAACAAATATTTTATGATATCTAATAACAATTTCTAATAAATTTCAAATTACCTTACTTAAATCGAATACCCGATGTCGGCGCTCTTTGAGTTTTGGAATAGACCTTGGTTAAGGACTTCGTTTCGTTAGGAATGCCCACTAATGTGTAAGTATCTTTCGTCAATCTAAAAGGATAAAGCATAACGTAAAATATAAAATTACAGAATATAACGTCTCATAAAAGATGTGCCATTGCTGGTCGTTGTAATGTTATTTTGAGAGTTTGATTACTATCTGAGTCAAACTCTTATACATAGATAATTGAGGCTGTTAAAGGCATAGTGGTGTATGTCACGTTCCCAACAATTTTGGTGTGCCAAAGTGGCAATAATTTTTTGAAGGATCACAAGGATCACATGAAGAATCACGCAATTAAGTTGAATAAAATTAGATTGATTTGATTAAGTGAGGATGACCTTTGCGGAGCGCTACGAACACGAATAAGTTAATGAGGATACGACCCACATTCTCTGCCAATGCGCAGGTCTCTGCCATCTGAGACATGAATACTGTAGAAGACACTTCTCCTCCAAACGGGGATTACAAAGGGTCTCTACTGACCTGAGTGTGACGTAGAGGATTCTCTCTCCCTTCTCCAATCTATCTACTTAACCTAGCCCAATGCCAAAAAAAAAAAAATAGCAGAGAAAAAATATGAATATGTCGCCAAAAACTACATGTGTTTTTCATGTCCCACAAACACGTTCTATGATATTTAAACTTAAACTTACCAATTTTTTGTAGGCTAAGCAATAGAGAAAGTTTTTTAGGTAAAAAAGGAGGCAATGCCATTCAAGTAAAGTGTTCTTTTGATAATTGCGGCGATCGCGCGGACGTAAATTACTTCTCTCTGCTGGAAACATTGGACGGCGGAATAATTGTTAAAGTGAAATTTGCTAAAAATCCGCTCCAGCGAGAGATTGGGTTAAATGTGTTGGTAAAATGGTTCATATATTTTTCAAATATTTGCTCCAAATAATTATGATATGACATTCTTTATTTATTTAGTTTAATCAGAGAAAAGTATCAAAGAATTGGTTTCTTGTTAAAAATATGAGTGAATTTTCATATTTGAAAAATTGACAAATAAAAACAAAAATAATATTAAGATTTTTTTGTACTTGAACTTTAAAGTGTATTTAAATTAGAGTTGAAATAGGCTAAGAACGGACGTCGCTACGAATGTCTATGTTTATACATACATAAGTGATGGAAGGAAACATGTTCATAAAATCCAAGCTAGTTCTGGAAGTTTTACTCTTCTGGCTAGGTCAATGCCGGCGTACAACCCATACAGTTCGACGTTGTATCTCCTCCTCCATTCACCGTCTATGCAGACGGGACCGAAAATCACCGGAAGAATTTTCCTCTCGAAACAGCCAAGAGCGACCGCATCCGCATTTGACAAAGTCCATGGCTCTGCGCCGTAGAGCAGGACGATTAAGGACTTATAAAGGGTCACCTTAGTTGTTCGAGAGAGGGCTTTGCTACTCAATTGTCTTCTTAGCCCAAAGAAACAGCGATCGGCAAGAGTTATTCTTGTCGTTGTATGAGTTTATGGGTTGGGTCATGTAGAGCGGATGGACACCAACGCTCCGGCCCGGAAAATCTTCGAATCCACACCTGAGGGGCGGCGCAGTTGAGGAAGACCGCGACTCAGGTGGCGCACGCAAGTGGAAGGGGACCTCAACCAACTTGGCGTGCGAAACTAAAGGCAGCTGGCTAAAGACCGAGCTGGCTGGAGAGACTTGTTGGTTGCGGACCAGGACCACCCCGGTCTGTAGCGCCACCTTAAGTAAGTAAGTAAGTTCTGGAAGCTTACACGGCAACGTGTGAACAAGCAAACAAATATCTAGTCACCCTTCACTGGATACCAGTTCATGGTTAATTTGCTGTGCACTAGTTCAAAGTAACCATTCAGACATGCTTTTATATACTGTTTTGACAATTTTTACTATACTGTTTTGGGATAATATCAGCGATCAAAGCATTAAAGTTATTGTTAAGCGCGTTCCTGCTTAACCTTTCCATGCGGCGGTACAGCCCATCCCTAAACGGGATAAAGACACCTCCAATCCGGGAAATATCCGTTCGACTAGTCTCCTTCCGAACATCAGCAAGATATTCAAAAAAGTAATCCATAGGTCAAAGCCCTATAAGTGGGTTGAGGACGAAAATATTATTCATCAGTTGGTTTATGAACATGTTCTCAATGTAACACTAGTACTTAACTTTTAAACGTGTTTTTCTCAAAATCGCGTTTTTAGAATCGTCGACCAATTTATCCTGAAAACTGCTTAATCAATTTACTCGAGTTCTAGCCGAAAGCCCTGGTAGCTAGTGTTATAGTATTAAGATTGATATTGTAATTTACTTACATATTATGTAATAATAAAATAATAATTTACTCGAATTTTTTCCTACATTTAACACAAAATGAAAACTATTCCTTGATCGAAGGATTTTTTGTGAATACTTCTATTTTATAACGGTAAAAACAATTTCATTATCAAAAATGTAAGTTTTAATTTTAAACTCTTATATGTATGTATGTGTACTTGCATAAATGGACAAGGACGAAGGACTTTCAACAGAATAATGACGGCGAGTGAACCAATAATCGAAAAGACAACTCCTAAATCAAAAGTCACGAATAAAAAAAAAAAAAATTAGGCTTTCTTCAGAGAAGATAGATCTAGAATTACCTCTAAAAAATACCAATTAAATTGAAGAACGCGCTTGAAAAAATTATACAATAATCAGCATGGAAAAGTACCCCTAAAGACAATAATAAAAAAATCATCTATCCGATTAAGAGCGCATCTATCCGAGTTAAAGAACTTGTACTTGCGTTTCGCAAAGCACGAAGCACGTAAAACATGGCAAAGTTATTGCACTCCTGACAACAAAAAAGTGTTGTAGGCTATGTAATGAACTAAAGCTGCTGTTAGAAGAAGTGAAAAAGTAATCAGTGTATTTACAGAACTTAACAGGAAAACATCAAATTGATTATTTGCTTTAAAAGGCCACAAAAAACTTGCAACAACCCGAGCTTACGTTGGACCCAATCAAAATCAAAATAGATGACAAGACGTGGACAAGATGAACTAAAAGCAAAGCGAAACTCTGCAGAACATCTGGACCAAATATTTCAGCTTTTTCCTGGACGAATTTCAGATGAAAACACATTCCTAGTGCTCAAAAATTAAAATCTTGAAATCCGTGCAGTATTGATATACGAATTAAAATCAGGAAATGGGATTTGCATGCCAAAAAAAACCCCAGGCTGTTCCATTCCGCTCTTGATGGCATATCCACGGCGAAGTCTTTGCTGAGCGTATTGCGGGGGGTAAAATAGTCTGTGGGGGATGTTACCGACTCCTGAGGCAGTGAAGTCAGAATGCTGCAGTGGCCATGGAACCGGGCCGACCAGCATCCAGATTCTCTGAGTCTGACCGCACTACAGGTTGTCATGTTTCTGATGCGAAGGTCGAGGGGTAAGAGATTTAGAATAACCGTCAGTGTATCCGTTGGACATATACCAGCGGTTCTCTGGATTCCATTTAGTTTAGTGATATTGTATCTTTTGTTCAATGCGGGCTACCAGACCAAAGACCCATATGTAAGAATTGGACGTACTATGGCAGTGTACATCCACAGGGTCATTTTCGATATAAGTCCCAACTTCTTCCCAAAGGTTCTGCTACAGGCATAAAAGGCTATGCAAGGCTTTTTTGACCTTGCTCTATGTTTGCTTCTAATTTAGTTTGGGATCGAGAATGATGCCCAAATATTTGGCATGTACGTTAGCGAAAGTTCTTGATCATTTAGACGCGGTAGGGTAAGCGGACTTGTTTGGAAAGAAAAAAGCTGCATCAAGCTTTAAGACACCAAGCTCGTTCTGTGGATTGCCAGTTAACCCAAAAACAAAAAACTTATTTCAAAATTAGCTTAAAGACAAAGCACATCGATATTGAATAGCGGTCCTTACACTTTCAATAACAATGTCATTACCAGTATTGTCGTTACATACTAATCGTAGTCATCGATACTCCATCACTATTTGTGAACCCTACACGGTCAATATTAATGTCATTACTGCTTCAATACTCCTCGACTGTCCGAGGAGAGGAAAAGTGATTCCATTTCAATATAGGTCATGAATCTGCATAAAAAGTATGCAAATCCTGGAAAAGACCAACGAGTTTCAGATCGAAACCCACTATCATCGACTTTAAAGCCGGGTATGACACTATCCATCGTTTTGAGTTTTACAAGGCAATGGCTGAATTCGGGATCTCAAGAAAACTAGTCCAGGTATGCTGCAAAAACACGCGGTATATCGTGCAATTTAAGAACACCTCCTCGAATTTATTTCAAACATGGACCGGATTTCGGCAAGGCGACACGCTGTGTTGCGATTAACCGTAAACATCTTAGTGGAGATTTGGCGAAGAATGACCCTGAGAAACCGCTGCTACTTCGGTTAAGCGAAACAGCTGGGGTACAACATTAGCAGGAAAGCAGAGCAGAGCTGGGGTCCTTCTAAAGTAAAGCTTTTCGTCGGAATTTTGGTCCTATTTGCAAGTAGGGCGAATGGAGGACGAGAGGTTCGAGACGACCAGGAATACTGAACGCGTAACGGCCACTAATGGAAACTCAATGTAACAGAGAAGCAATTATCTTCCTCCCAACCGCCTTCTACAAAGTAACGAAATAACTTCTACAACTGCTTAGGAGTCAGATTCGATAAGCCACTAGGTTTCCAACAGGTCACCGTCCGGATGAAAGACACCTCATGGATATGGAGTTAGTACAAGACGATATGCATATGCATGCAGAATGTGTAACGACGGCAAAGAATCCATACAACACAATTTGCGTTACAATGGCTACAGAATCAAAACACTTTATCGTAGCTTTGGCAAATTTCACCATGGAGCAAAAGATATTTTTTCAGATATTTTTTAACATTGTGAAATTTGAAATTCAAGTAAAAACAAAGCAAAATTAACAGAAAAAAAGCTAAACAGAAATAATGTGAAGTACAAAATTTAAGGAAATTAAAGGAATTAGAAGGGTTTACAGATGTCATGGCTCAGACGCCATTAATTTATTTTTCGAATTATAAGTTGGTGAAATGTGATATCAGTTTATTCCTAAAGCCCCTAAAATCCCCTGTTCTTCTAACAATAGGGGGTATGGAATTCCATAAACGAATAGCATTAACAAAGAATTGCTGTTTGGATGTCAGACAAGAAAAAGAGGGACAGCGAGTTGGTCAACCCTGCTTGATACTAAAAATTATACTTTACCATAAAGGGGCGAAGTTTGATGTGAATATAATATTATATTAGACAGCAACAAAAGTATTTGAGAAGATTGTCAAAGGACATATTATATAGTTGACTAGAGAACCGCATACATGATCGAATCTTCTCAGACCATAGACACATCGAACAATGTGGTTAACTCTTTGTTGTATACATTTTTCTGGAAAAACGTCTATTTTCCAACATTTGTTTATTTGTATAAACAAATTCACTGATAATTTCGAACTATTGCATATCAATGCTTGTTCTTGAATATATAATTGATGCGAAAACACAAAAAACCGCTCGAAAATACAGCGAAAACTACCCGAAATTTTCAGGAAAATGTGATAAAAAAGGTGGGACAGCATAAGTCCCACCGTGCAGCAAAGGGTTAAATGATATACTGGAGATCCTTACTTAATCCATAAACACAGTGCTCAATGAGGCCAAATGGGCAACTTTTGAAAAGACATCATTGGCATACATCTTAATCAAGGACTGCTCTGCAACTTTCGTCATTTCGTTGATGTATAGGGAAAAGAGGAATGGTGCGAGGATTGAGCCCTGCGGGATTCCTTACGGCATTGAAATTAAATCAGAAACCGGGTCGTCAGACGACACTGCCTTCTTCCTACCAGATAAGTAGGAAGATCTGAAGAAAATCTGTAGAGATGAAGGAGGAAACCTCGTAGTAGAGTCACTGTCGGTGCTGAGAATTTGGAAAAACTATTTCTGCAGACTGTATAACGGCGACGAAGACCAACATCCCGCTGTCAGGCAGGATGGATCATTCAACCCAGACGATGATAGCCAAAATGTCCGTCCACCTGACCAAAACGAAGTGCGGAAAGCAATATCTAAACTAAAATCCAACAAGGCTGCTTGACCCGACGGCTTTCCGGCCGAGGTATTTAAAGCAGCTGGAAATGACCTGATAGATAGCATACACCAACTCATTTCTAAGATTTGGTCAGATGAGTGTATGCCCGATGAATGGAATCTCAGCATCCTTTGCCCGATCCACAAAAAAGGAGACCCCTAACCTGCGCCAACTACAGGGGTATCAGCCTCCTCAACATCGTGTACAAGATTTAATCTGCTATACTGTGCGAACGCCTGAAACTTTTTGTCAACAACCTGATTGGCCCCTATTAATGCGGTTTTAGGCCAGGAAAGTCACAATTGATCAAATTTTCACACTTCGGCAGATCCTGGAAAAAACCCAAGAAGTCCAAATCGATACACACCACCTCTTTGCCGATTTTAAGGCCGCCTGTGACAGCATTTATAGAGACGAGCTGTATAGAGCCATGTCTAGTTTTGGCATCCCTGTTAAACTCGTCCGTCTGTGCAGGATGAAGATGGAGAATGCTCGCTACTCCATCAGATCGGCAACGATCTTACCGAAGCTTTTGATGTCCAAAAAGGTTTTGGACAAGGAGACGCGCTGTCACGTGACTTTTTCAACATCATACTTGAGCGAATTGTGCGAAACTCTCAAGCCAGCACCGAAGGCATAATCTTTCATAAATCTGTCCAACTGCTGCGTACGCTGACGATATTGACATTATAGGCAGAACGCAGCGAGCTGTCACCGGTGCTTTCGCGAATATAGAGACAGAAGAAGCCAAAATGGATTTAGCGGTAAACGAGGGCAAAACTAAGTATTTGCTGTTAACAAGAAGGGACACCCTACACCGACGAATTAGACAGAACGTCACAGTTGATAGCTATAACTTCGAGGTAGTAAGGGACTTTGTCTACCTTGGCTCTGCTATTACCTCCGATAATGACACCACGTCGGAAATCAAACGAAGAATAACTCTTGCCAATCGCTGTTTCTTCGGGCTTAGAAGGCAATTGAGTAGTAAGGCTCTATCATGAAAAACTAAAAAAAACGTTTTATAAGATCTTAACCATCCCTTTTCTGCTGTATGACGCTGAAGCATGGACACTATCGAAAAGGGATGAAGATATCCTTGCTTGCTTCGAGCGAAAAATTCTTCGGAAGATTTTAGGTCCCGTATGCGTTGACGGGCTTTGGAAGATTTAATCACGAACTAAACGAGCTGTACAGTGACATCGCCCTAGTCAAGAAGATACGTATCCATCGGCTCAGATGGCTGGGGCATGTAGAGCGAATGGACACTAACGCTCCGGCACGCAGAGTCTTTGAATCTAATCCGGAGGGACAACGCAGTAGAGGAAGACCTCGCCTAAGGGGGCGCGCACAAGTAAAAGGGGACCTCAACCAACTTGACGTGCGCAACTGGAGGCAGTAAGCTAAGGACCGGGCTAACTGGAGAGGCTTGTTGGTTGAGGCCCAGATTCACCCCGAACTGTAGCGCCACCTAAGTAAGTAAGTAAATAAGTAAGGAAGATATTAAATCTACAGCGTGTGATGCAGACTCGTACTAAGCAGAAAGCTTTTGACAGTCGCTATCAACTGCTTTCCCTATATGATCAACTACATGTATATGACTGCTAACTCACTCAAAGATATAGTCGGATTTATCACCAACTCCAGCAGTCCTGCGACATGAACGAACTCTAATTTTAGAGAAAAATAGGCGCATTTGTAGCCGCAGTCATAAGAAAATCCGTTCTCACTTCGACAATCAATCTGTAGTCCGTACACTCCTATATTTCGGATACTATAAAAATGTTAAGTCTATTAAAGTTCATACAGAATATTAAATTCGATTTATCTGTGTTACTAATAAATACTTTCGATAATTTCGTAACTACCTGTCTGAATATTTAACAAAGATTCTTCTCCGTAATAAAAGTGATCAGATGTTTTTGGAAACAACATTCCAATTAAAAATAAACTTGTATTTTTGCTTTTTAAATATTATTAAAAAATTTCACAATTTTGTTGTTGATGTTTATTCAAAACAAAAGAAGAAGCTAAGAGGTTGGTATTCTTTCTTTCTTTTTATCTATTGCTTGACCATTTCACTAATCTGGACAAAGCATAAACTTGATGTATACGGATTACCAAAGTAATTGGTATTCCAATAAATACAATCAAAAATAATTGATTGTGATGGCACATGTGTACATACGAGTACATACCCATGACTTCAACAAAACGTAATATTTCAGTTTAAATTCTTTACGTTTAAAATTCGGAATTTATATGAAACCTGAGAAAAAAAGCTTTGCAGTTGGCAGTTTATCAAATTTAACAAATATCTCAACAAATATCTCAACAAATTAAGCTTATGTCATTTTTAACCGCTAAAAACAAAACTGTGTGCATGTAGCCGTGAAAAGTGTTTTTGCTTTTATAAATTCATTTCAGGTTGACGTTTTGCAAAACATTTCTCTTTCATGTCACGGGTACTGGATAAACTTGTTTCCATTTTATTATTATGCGAATTAAGTCAAATAAATTTAAACTTAGAATTATATTATATATTTCAGTGAATGGACCGGAAAAAGTGCAAGTGGTCGTCATTTCGAAAGCAGGGAAACGTAGGCATAGAATCGCTAAAGACTCTTTGATTTTGAAAAATACTTAAAACCAAATCAGTAGCCTATAGTACAAAAGATAAGATCATGCAACAATTGTAAAGCATTACTGCAAAAAACAGTAGTTAAAAATAGACATTTGCCTTGACTTCCCAACGTATCGTTTACAACTGTGCATCGACAAAGCAGCTTCAATGTCCCGTTCCATCTTTTAACAAACAGGTCACATGGGACTAAAGATAAATGAAGAAGTCGATAACCTGACTAAAGAAGAGATGACCGCACCTCTCAACGAGTTACAATCCTTCTACGGAATGAGAGACACCTTTAATCTGAAAACTGCCTTTCTAAGTTCTGGCCGATAAACAATCTTTTTAAAAAGCTCAACTGACTCCTTCGCATTGAACTTCACATCTAAGTTAAATTAAATTAAAAAAAAAATTAAAATTAAAAAAATTAAATTAAAAGAAATTAAAAGCCGCAAGAGGAAGGTGGATTTCGTATATCATCGCTAAGGCTTCTGTTCTGATGGCGGGAACAAAATGGCGGGCGAAAATTTCCACTTTAAGAATGAATTTGTACTCATTACCTCGAAACGTGTAAGAATTTCCAATTTTTACGAAATTCGAGCATTTTTGAAGAATTCCAAGATGGCAGATCCAAGATGGCGCCCAAATTGGTAGCAGGTGGATTCTGGTGACTGTTATCTGCTATAATACTCGTATTAAAAAATCCAACCGGAAGTAAGGATTTATTTGAGTTGTGAATTGTTCCATTCGAAACATAAAAAGGGGCGTAACCCGCTCCAGTCTCGACCGATTACGCCCATCTTAGCGAGCTATTCGCCACACGAACGTGTATATATATATGTATATGTATATACATTTATACCTATAGGTATATACCTACATATATATTTTTTAACGAAGTATGAGGTTAGTGTTTGCTATGATAGCGAAGACAAATGGCATTCAAATTTTTTGAAAGTTGCATCATGAGGACCTCTGCAATAGGTGGGTATTTCTATGAAATCCACCTAAAAACATCCTACTAAAGTTTTCGCAACCAAGTGCTTATTTTACTCGTAAAACCACATACGCCTGTAGGCTGAAATTGCAAGTGCGATTGTTTTAGTGCTACGACTCCAAAAAAGGCAACGTGGGTTAGCATTAATAAGTACATACTATACTTTACTTCAAATATGGATTGATACTAATTTGTTGACGACATTTGGCCAGCATACTCTGACATAGATCGGATTTTGGAATGTAAGAACCGAAACGGCAAATTTCACCAATTATAAAATAAGTGCATACCGTACAACCTTAACATCTTTGGACTAAGCAAGACAAGGGGGGATTGAAAATGCAGGTTGGAAGAGCCTGTGAGTCTGGTTTAAGATTGTATACCATAAAAGACTCATATCCTCGTAATCTTGCAATTAACCGTTACTGCTGGCCAGATTTAGGACAAGAGAAAGAAATGTGACCATATTTGGTGACTGAGGATGAGAAAATCGATTTCTACAGCCAAGTGCCGTATATAACTCAACACCAAAAAGCAACATTCTCACTTTACTAGGGGACTTTAATGGTAAAATGGGTTTTGGCCGTCAGGCAGCAAAGTTCGAACCAAATAGACCATATGTCGATTGGCTGCAGGTTTACAAATTGTCCGAAACATCACCGGAGCCGATATCGCTGTAAAACGAAATCACCACCATATGGAAGTGTGCATTCGTCTATGAACTACAACTGTGCGAAAGGGTGGTATACGTAGGCTCCGAGGAGTCAGGTTCCCTTATTGCAGCAATATTTCAGGGACCATCTTGCACAGGGAATAGAAACAATCAGCAGCGCTGTACCTCCAATTATACAAAACCACTGGAATGCTATGAAAAATGTTCTTGTATCCGGTACAGACAGTTTTATCTGGAATAGACAAAAAAGTTAACTTGAAGTTTGCATTGCAGCCACTTGTGAACAGAAAAAGAAGTTCTAGTACTATATAAAGAAGTTCAGAGTAGTGTGAGCCGTGACGACAGAAATTACATCAACGACCTTGCTAAACAGGCTGAAGAAGCTTCTACATAGCAGATGCGCCAGCAATTTATTTATTTTTTTAAAAATAAATAAAAAGCTGGAGCGACAGCTCGGGATGAGCTGTTTAGGTAAGGTAAGGTTTGACAAGATACATAGGTGTCCCCTAGCAGCTCACTTAGGCTCAAGGCCTCTTGTGATACCTACTCCTTCCGAGGGAGAATTCTACCCATAGAACCATTAAGAGTTGTTGATAAAGGATAGGATCCTACGACCCGGTGTTGTTTAGGTCACTATTGTCGTTAAAGTGATAATGACCGACAAGTCTGCTGCGAAATAGTGCCGGACAATTCTTGTATTTAATAATCCAGAATTTACAATAATCACATACATTGGCAGGTTGCTTTTATAGTTATTTTGTCACATTACTCTTTATGTAATTTATACAAGTTCAGTCGCCTCCTATAAAAGGGAAAAATGTTTGCACATGCAAAAGAAAAACCGAACAACCCATTGTATTAATTACACCCTAACTTCTACCTTAACTTTCCCGATGAAATAGAGCTGGGACGAAGAAATTGCCAATCTCGACAAAATGTCGATTTTTACACAATTGATAAGGTTATAGACTCCGGAATCTTTTCTAAAAAAAATTCTGTTGCCGAGTAAATAAAATCTTTAAAACAAGCAGATCATCTTAACTGAAAGTTTTAGCAATCCAATTTGCCTCATCCACAGTACTAAAATCAAAAATAGTAAGGAGGTGCCGCACTGTATTTAAAGCATAATATCTTGCTCTCTTAGGTCCAACGACATGGAGGCATCGATGGCAATGTAAAGGCGGATGGGCTGACAGGCACAGCCTAGATCTAAAACTAGCAAAAGCACTTAATTCTAACCCCGCAAAGAAAGAAAACCCAATATGAACATGAACTTCTGGAAGTTTACTTCTTGATGAAAGACAGAACCCACCAAATATCAAACATTCGACCACGACAAAGCAAAAATAATACAAACGAATTACTTACGTTTAACAGTAAGTGTCTATGCTAAAAAGAAATACATAATGGCGGGATCATCAAAGAGCACGTCTGACTAAAATCGATCACTTCCGGGGTTATGGAAACATAAATGCAGGGAAGCGATTGCTTTAACAGGTCCAAAGCTACCGAAAGAAATGAGTGAGGCAAATGCCACAGTACATACATATAAACGTCAGCATTTCTAAAGAAGGGATGATGAATACTTTATCGGCTAAGGAAAGCGATCGATACTATAGACGGGGTTACTGATATGATACCAGTACAAATATTCCTACCATTCAATGCGTTCGGGCAAAGAGTTCGGGCCACCAATCAAGAGAATGCTTCTTGAATACACGAACATTCTGTGCGTTCCTAATACATTTTGATTCTGGCAAAATTATCTTTTTGATAGATAATAGCTCTTCCCACCACAGCTGTTATCTATTATCCTGGTACGAAATGGGGTTATATTCTGATTGTTTTTGAATCGGCAGAAAAGAGAATCAAGTCAATCGGTCAAGAGTTGCGACCTGTTACGACGTACGGATCGACTGACGAAGATATAATCAAAAATTTTAAGAATTGACAGGTGATATCATAGTGAAGAGAGATATGTTTTACACATATGTACATATTTGTTTCACACGTACGCATTTTTCAAGCAGAAGTGTTGGTAATTCAGGAAGCAGTGAGCAGCGAGTGTTTGATAAAATGAAAAATGATCGTCCTTTAGATAGCCTAGCAGCTATTAAAGTCCAAGAAACGCCAACAATTAGATCAAAGTTGGTAAACCGATGCCGCCAATCTCTTAACAGTATTGCGGACATGTGTAATATTACTCTGTGCTGGGTTCCCGGTCACAAAGGCATTCCGGGCAACTGTAAGGCAAACGAAGCTGCCAAGCAAGGCTCGGGCCAATACTTCACTCCCAACAGGAACGGAGAGGTACCGGAGGCTCCAATACAAACATTTAAACTCCATCTGTACACGGAAGCTCTAAGAGATGCCGGTGGTCCCACCGAAATACTTATTGATTTACAAATCAAGTATAGCCCTTCTTATATCAAAAAAATCAGAGAGTTTTCTTTCCAAAAACTAACACAATATTAGTTCCACCACAGGAGTAATAACTGGCATGTTAATTGAATGGGAGTCCCTTCCAACAACTTCAGCAGGGACGAAGAGGGGGAAAAAAACCAATTTACGTGCACCTCTTAGGTACTACCATAGCAATAGCTGGATTAAGATATAACTTGCTAGGTTAATACTTCTTTGAGAGCGATTTATCAGAAATAGAAATGAAATGATTTAGCTTCTTTTTTTTGGCGGCACGACCTCTCGTCGGGGAAAGACAAGCCTTCGGGAGTATAATTTGTCACGAAAGAGCTTCTCAATTCGCCGTTCGGAATCGCCAATAAATTGTAGGTTCCTTCCATTCGTGCGACGAATGTAACATGCACAGCATAAATGGTTGCGAGAAGCTCGTCCTTGGCCCATCCCGAGCTGTCGCGCCAGATATTTATATATTTTTTTTAGCTGACATCAAAATAGGCAACTTCTTGGAGCGCATTTTATAGCTTATAATTCGGCAAACCGTCAATAAATCCAATTTTTGCACTAAAGCAAATCCAGACGAATTTGAGATCGAGACTTTCCATTGACTTTGAAGACGCGTATGACCTAAAATGCTAAAAAGCGATAGATAGCTCCACAAGTATCGGATAACTGATCTTGATCGACCGCATTTCTCTTGAAAATGCCCGAAAAATAACTCTCCTGAATTATTCAAAACTTTTAAAGAATTCAAGCAACATGGCAGATGTTAACACCCAAGGCACTATATTCAATAAATCCATGCAGTTGCTGGGATAGTAGGCACACACAGTTACTTTTAAACTTCAATTTGGCAAAACAATTGAGTTCAAAACACCCTACCTGAAGGATTAAGGTAATGACCTAAAAAGAACCCTGAGTTTGGGTGCCTGGCGAGTGTTGAATTGCTACCCATAGGGCCGTATGAATAAAACCTAGTAAATGCTTTTACTAGACAATTTTTAAGTAAACTCTTAATTTTAATATGCATACAACTTAAGTATGTAAATGCTGGAGAACAAGCTACTACGAGACATAGTACTGACTAGTTTCGGATGAATTTCACTAGAAAATACTTTATATCGTATGCATAAACACAAGTACAAACTCTTAAAGAGAATATCCGACAAAAGAAAGAACTTATTGCCCGAAGTTCTAGCCAAAACGATTGAAAATGTGGTAAAGAGATACCACATTTTCAATCGTTTTGGCGAGAACCCAAATCGCCATCAACTCAGGAGGTGGTCATTTGACCGATATAATTTTTTCAACTTAATTTCATCAGTTCTACAGCTTCAAATAAATTTTCCGTGAAAATATTTTTTTAATTTCTAACAAAATGGCCAATTCACATTATGACATTACTTTTGCCCCACACTGTAAGTAAGTTAGAAGCTGGCACGACAGCTCGGAATGCACCAAGCTCTAGCTTCTCGCAACCATTCATGTTGTACGTGCTGTATTGTTTTTAAGAATGGAAGGGACCTACAATCTATTGCCGACTCCGAACGGCGAATTGAGAAGCTCTTTCATGACAAATTATACTCTCGGAGGCTTGTCATTCCCCGACGAGAGGTGGTGCCGCGAAAAATGTTCGGTGTTCCTGGATGTGGCTTGTACCCACGCCGCTTGGTTAGCAGTCCAACGCACTAACCACTGAGCCACGGCGACTACTTCCACACTGCGTTTACTTATTTCTTGTAGTATTTACTCGACTTTTCTCAAATTATATACATACATATATGTATATACTTTTCTGCTTTACGGCCGGAATTTTGCAGCTATAATATACTTTTAAATGGACAGTTGTTGTGACTTATTTATAAGTACGGAATGCTGTTTTAAAATTCGCACAAGACTTAGTTGCATTTGACTAGTGGTGGAAGTTTCGCTTGTCATGGCTGTTTCTTTTGAGTACTTTTTACGAACTAAATAGCCCAAGGAGATTGTTTACAAAACGAAAATTAAAGAAACTGTATGTTTATAACGATACGAACTACCGATACAGCCTTCAAAGTACAAAATAAGTATAAGCATCTGTCCGACTACGAAAAACGTCGCTATTGGCAACAGTAACTTTGAAGTAAGTAACGAGTTTACCTACGTAAATACCTTAAATTAACTCTACGAATGGCACCCTAGTATACCGTTTCCGTTTGGCGAAAAAAATGCGTTCAAGAACCCTAACTCTGAAGATGTTATTATGCATATGCATGCTGTCAGTTCTGATATAATAAGTAGAAAAACAGCAAAGATATTGATATTCGTTGAATATTTGATCAATTATAGGAGAAGATTCAACCGCGAACTCTATAAATTGTATCAAGTTGTGAATGTCGACCAAAAAACCAAGACGCATCGACTTCACTAGAGCCAAAATACAGCGACGGCCATGAAGACCTTCGAATCACAGCCCAGAAGTTCGAGAAAACAAGGAAGACCGAGCCTCCGTTTTCAGAGCGTTTGGTATAGAGTACCCCGGATCGAAGAAGATGGAAGAATTCTACGTCTATGCAACAAACAATAATATAGGTAGTTTAAACAATTTTGTCGCATACACAAGTGCATCCTAAACATGCATCGAGATGACATACAATTTATGAAAGGTAACAGGCACCTGCTTTTCACTTACTGAAACGTGCATATGTATACATACATCTATACTGTTCTTTGATATTAAGTAGTTGCAATTTTGTGGAATCTTTCCTAACTTTCTCCTTGAACATCGCCCCTCACAATTTATTTCAAACTCACTTCGCCTCAGAGAAAACTAAAATAAATTAAAAGTTCAAAGTTCAGCAGTCGAGCGGGTTTGACATGCAGCTGTCTACAACATTTTTCAATTGACAATGTTTTTAAATTTATTTTTTAAGTTTAAACTAAAAATCACTTTTTCACAAAAGTTAAACACACTTTCATCGGTACTGAACTTTTCTATGCAGTAAGCAAAAAACATGAAAATACGATCCTTTTTAAAATTCAGGAAGGCTTGACAGAACACACCAAAAAAACATGCTACAAGCCGCTGTACACCACCACAAAAGGCAAGTTTCCTTGTTAACCTCTATAAGAACAATCTCAGAATTATTATCGGAATAATCAGCAACCACTGCAATCTGAAAACCAACACCTTCGCCACATAAACTACTAATTAGATCTGTAGACTGTGCCTTAAGGCTTACCAGATACCTCTTTAGATCGTTCTAAAGGAAAACTTCCTTAAAAATGTATGTCAAAGATGCGAAAGCTCTCTCACATCCCATCTTACTTAATTTATTATTTTCACATCATACAACACTTCTGACGATTGCAATTTGTCCGATAAACCAAGCCTTTGGCAATATTTAATCTCACTGACAGCTGATCGTTTTTAGCGCCATTTAATTCCTTCTACAAACCATTAAACCGCTAACCTATATATTGCTGAGAAGCGACATTTTTTCTAGCAAAACATTTTGTAAATAAATTAAGAACTGAAAAGCCATGACTCCACGTGGGGTTAATTTTAAATTGTATGTCTAAGAAATCGTAAAAAAAAGAAATCACATCATTGCTCTTTAGAACTTATTTTTATATTTAAAAAAAAAATAAGTTAATCGGCGCAACAGCTCTTTTGGGGGTCAGCGATGAATTCAAGTGAGTTTTCCATGATCCAAAAATTTGTGCGTTGCTAGGCGAATAAATTAATCAATCGTTTGACTTTTTATCCTTGTCAAGTGCGACCAGTCAGTTTCATTATTTTAGAGTACAAGATACTTTCATTAAATTAGCCACTAATGATGAGGTGTATTAAATTTCATATTTTTATGCACGAACGTTCTTTGAATGTATATGTATCCTATATGTTTATCCGTTTGATATAGGAATATCCTCAATTTGTTTTTGTTTAATGTACTTACGAATGTAAATCCAACAAAAAAAGAAAAGATAACCGTGCACAGTAGTTTACAAAGATTGACATACTACCCATATCCCTTTTTTAGCAAATCTTTTAGAATTTCACTACATACATACATATGTACGTATATATCGCTTAAGTATGGGTTTTGGGATATACATATATATTTCGATATGTACATAGGAATGCGCATTATTTGGGGGATTGCGAGTGGGTGTATATGACTGTATGTGTATCCGAAAGAAGATATAATATATGTATCTGCCCGAATTATAATTGATATTTTATTTTTTTTCTTATTTTATTTGCTTCATTTGCTAAAACGCAAGTATATATTTTACGTGGTACACTCTCACGCACTTTTGTATTTATATATCCTTATATATAAAAGGTCTTATTTTAACTCCACAAATTTTGTTACACAATTTTTTTCTCACATTTTCTTTTCGTTCGCTAAAACAATATTTCGAATATTGGCACGATCTTTTCACTCGCGATGTAGGAAACCAACTGGGCTTTTCATTGGCTACAGAGCTTTTCGAATATTCAATAATCTAAATATAAATTGCCGGTTTATACTCTTCGAACTTTTGAAAATTGTTACAGCATGTTGAGCATTCATTTTTGCAACTGAATAGATCTTCACAATAATCTTTGACTATTTAATAGGAACTTTTAGTAAATTAACAGAGCATGGATATAGTCCATAATCAACATGTGTGATAAATATTTATATCATTACAAAGTGAATAGAATTTTTCGTTACATGAAATAGTACAGCAACATATAAACTGTTGCGCCGGAAATAGTGATGAATCTTGTTCCAAATGCATTTGCAAACGACGCTGTCCAAACATCTAAAAAAAACTTCAAGGTTTCGATATCATTGGAATCTGGAATATAGAATGTACATACACTGCTAGGAGACGGATTTGTCGTAGAAAATGTTTTGTTTAGATATTTCAATCGATTGTACACATATCGCAACATCAACATAATTTCGGGTGACACCCCTTTTCTTATTTATTACTACAATATACACGGACGGGTATGGTATAGCGAAAGGCTCTTCACTGAGGCCTCAGTCGGGCTTGTTGTGTTCCCCTCTTTTAATCGTTGGAACTGCAGGGATAGGTTTGATTTGGGACGTATGTTGGGAGGGATCTACTGAAGGTGGAAACAATTATAGGGTTGACACTAGTGTATGTGTGGTCTGGCGAATCTTCCTGTTTCTTTGGTGAAGGCCGGGATGCCGACGATTTATTTGTCCTTGAGATGTATCATTGACCCCAGGGTCTTCTGTCGCATTCTCACTAAGGCTGGGCAGTGGCATAGGAAGTGTTCGAGGTCTTCTTCTTCTCCCTCGAAGTTAGTTCCTACATGTGTCTGTGTCAACGAGCCCCAGTCCATGCATGTGTTTAAATAAAATAAAGAAATAGCTGGCGCGACAGCTCGGGATGAGCCAAGGCCTAGCTTCTCGCAACCCTTCATGTTATGCGTGTTACCTTTTCCGCATGAATAAAAGGAACCTACAATTTATTGCCGACTCCGCACGGCGAATTAAGAAGCTCTTTCATGACAGATTATACTCCCGGAGGCTTATCACTCCCCGACGAGAGGTGGTGCCGCGAAAAACTGTTCGGTGAACATGCCTGGGGCTTGAATCCACGCCGCGTGGTAAGCAATCCAAGGCACTAACCACTGAGTCACAGTAACCACATGCATATGTTTATTGAGGTTAATGTTTCCTATGATGAGTCCCACCATCAGCCTCAATTGCTCTCTTTATGAACCTAGAGCCTTCCTGTGGAGCAGGTTGCTTGGTTTCTTTACGAGTAATCTAGCCACTTTGCATGTCGGGTTTGTCCAGTGAATCCTCCATTTCTATCCCCTCGTTGGTTGCTGTTTTAATTATTGTTAGTGCGACTTCCACTATCTATTTTCGTTCTTTAGGTGTGGTGTTCCAAGAGAACTCCAGTTCCCCTCAAAATCGCAAGAACTTCTGCTTGAAATGCTGTGACGAAGGTATCTATGTAGATGAATCGAAAATTCTACCGGTGGGTTGTTGCAATATACGCCAGTACAGGAGCTGCCTGCGATGTTGAAGCCGTCCATAAATACAGTTATCCCGTTATGGTTACAATACATACATACACTACATACATATCTCTACAAATGTCGCTTATCGTAGCTAGACCTTGGCTCATCCCGAACTGTAGCATCAACTTTTTGTTTATTTTTTATTTCAAACATGTAACTTACCGAAAATACTTATCAAATAAGAAAATACGACACAATTTCACAATCCTACAATAGCACACCTCTCAGTTTGTTCTGTAAAATATTACCTGAAAAATTGTTTAGCATACTGAAAAAAGAACATATTTTCCGAATGTCAAATTAAAAATTTGCATGACCTAATCAAACTAATGCCAATCAAATTAATCACATTGCGCTCAACGTCGTTCATCCCTGAGATTCACCTATGAAGAATACCCGGCCATAGAGACATTCCAGAGAATTGTAAGGCCGGTAAACTTGCCAAACGTGACACTACCCTTGATATTCCACTCGCTACGTATAAATTACTCTTAGAGTACGATACGATCAACAAGACAAATCAGAAATGCGAGAATTGAGCCACATGCCTTCCAACCAGAGAGGTTTGGCTCATGCTAAGCCGCACTCAATCAAAAATATCTTTCGTACCAGGACCGTGATTGGTATTCTTACCGGGCACTTTCCATTAGCCTTTACGAGAGAACTATAGTCCTTTTAACTTCTCACCTACTAGGTAGGAGAAGTATTGCAATCGGTCCGAACAAAATGTTTCGAGATATGAACAGGACTTCACATTACGAACTTCACATTAGAAATCGTTTGCACCCATTTTCAAAATGATGTATGGATGTGTGTGTGTGTGCGATCACATTTTTCGCCTATGCAGTTTTTACTTCCCACCTAATTTTGTTTTATTTGGCAGCGTGAAACTTAGAGCTGATTAGATTTTAAGCTTAATCGGTCTAAAGCAAAGCTGTCCAACCGCGGCCCGCGTGCCGCATGCGGCCCAAGGCAGGTATCAATGCGGCCCGAAAATATTTAAGGTTACTGAAGCATGTCCATTTTACTAAGGAATGTTGTGTGCGCTTTTGTGCTACAGGTGCCAAGTAACGTTTTTTTTTACGCTCTTCAGAGTATGGTAATATACTTCTGGCCCAAGACACCATGTCTTCTTCCAATGTGGCCCAGAGAAACAAAAAGGTTGGATACCCTTGGTTTAGAGGATGCTGAGAAAACTGAAGAAATGTTTTCTGTCAAGTTCGCGCAACAACTCTTTGTGGAGCTGAGGAAATTGAAGAAATGTTTTCTTTGTCATTAAATTGATTATCAAATTATTTTATGCAAATAAAAAAAAAAATAAATAATATTAATTCAACTAGACAGTTGTGTGTGGTTTTATATGTCGCAAAATTGTATCTTCTTGATACAACGCAATGCAAGGTGGGAAGTATAGGACTGGCTCCCCAGTCGAATTTTTTTCAAACGATCTCTGCAGGAGTTGAAGGGACAGCGAAATAAGAAACAATCCTTCACTTACTGTGTTCCTGTCCACTTCTATCCCAAAGGAAAACATTCTATCAAGGAGCCTATGAATTCTATCACTTAGGTCACATACTGATATTAAAACTAACCTAAGCTACATCAAGGACTTCAAATAATTCCAATAAGCGAGTGACACTGCCTGGAAATAGATTCTTGTGGTATAACAAAGAGTATTTGCAGATACGCTACTTACTTACCTATCTACCTGAGATCGACAGAAGACACGCCTCCAGTGTATTGAATGTTTAATCGTTCCGATATTTAAACATCGACTCGAATCCTAACCCTAATGTAGCCAAGGTACGGATGCAAAAATCCAGTAATGATGCACCCAGATCCACCACTGTGAGGAAGTTTTACCTGGAAGAGCTTCAATCGCAACCGCGAATCGATCATCGGATTAAACCAGGTTTCTTGCTTTGGCCTTAGGCTCATTATTTCTTGTTCAACACTCTAACTCAGTTATGATTCTTAATTGGCCTGAGCTCCGAATATGCCTATATAGCTCGTATTCATTATTCCGACTATTGACGCCACCATTAATTCCGACAGGGGAATTCTTCTGCTGTATGCCTATCTTCTAAGGCACTCCTGCTGGACTTCTAAAACACGTCTTTGCCAATTAAGCCAGCATGAGGCGACTCCTCTAGTATCTGCGTACTGAAGCTCACTTAGCTGTACTTGGACAGGTCCAAGTGTTTAGCTCCAGACATTTCTCGATCTAACACTGCTTTATTTAGAACTAGCTGATCCGACAGGCTTCGCTAGCCCCTTTCTCCTTTCTGTACTACTGTAATATCTAAGAATAGCTATTGAAAGCATTTTAATCGATTTATGTATGTCACCATTAAGAATCAATCAAAACACTTGCTATGCTCCAAAAAGCTCGAGAGTATTTCAAATAGCTTACACGATATTCAGCAAATCGGAAAACCAGCATACCGCTACACAACTTGCAGTTATTCCCGCCCAATTCCGACGATTGGTGGTTTGACGTATGCACATCCGCTGAATGATAGATATTAGCAATTCAAATGCAGATCTAAAAAAAAATCAATTTATCAAAACAGACAAAATTCGAATGAAAATAGATATCAAGTAAGTAAAAATTAAAATAGAATATAGAAATAAATAAATAGACTTTTCCGAGTGAATAATATGCACAAAAATGAAAGACAACAAATCCAAACTATGATAGATTGAAGGAAGACTATACATACTTACATGTGTATTCATATATTATACATACATATGTATACACGTTATTAATAGATATAGAGTATGACATTTATAAGATATTAAGGGCAAATTAGGGACCGTGTATAAAATGCCAATCAAAGCAATTTGAAGTCTATCAACAAGTCATTTAACAGCTCAGTACCATGCTGAAGTCAAGTTAATGCACTTTTATGTTGTTTTTTTAATTGGATGAAATATATAAAATATTTTTATATACACGTTTCTAAAAATAGTTTGTGGAATGTAAATTTTAAAAAATGTTTTCATTTGAAAGAAGAAAATAAATATATTTAGCAAAGTGTGTGGTCGGTGGGTTGGGTTGGCATCATAGCCAGTAGGAATCACTAAATACTTTATTCAATTTAAAAGACTCCCCAACCAATGTATAGGCTCTGCCTGATTGACAGCAGTCTTCCATTGAACTCGATTCTGGACAAATAATAATCAGTCTTTCATACAGCGGCTTGAACTTTCATAGTTTCATGAGCCCAATGAGAGTCCAAGATTTCTTTGACTGGAGCAGGTCTGTGTAGACGAATGTTGATGACTACTGGAATGCTGTGAGGAATTTGTTATAACTGGGCACTAAGATACATATGTATGTCGGTAAAAGACCGACAGCATATGCTTATCGGCAAACAAGAGCGAAGATTATTTTCGATTTCAAGTTTCGATTGCACCAGCCCAAACTTAAAACCCAGTACCGCGTAAAAAGGAAGAAAGCTCAGCATAGTGTGAGGCTTAGTAAGCATTGTCCAATCAACGTCCCCCTTCGGGCAGGAGTTAGAATATACTCGAGGTATATACCCGAGTATGCCTGTCGTAAGAGGCGGCTAAAATGCTCGTCTTTGACAGTGATGTTAAAACTGTCAAACTAAATAGCTGATACCACAAATAAGGCTACTCCCATCAATGGATTAGTTTTGTTAAGTAACTGCCAAGAACAAAAAGTTTTGCTTCTGCGACTGTTATTGAGTTAATCCGTCTCAATAGCGTGTTGCACTGGCGGAGTACTAGTATTCTCCTGGGGCGCTGGCCAGCGCTTTTCCTGGACCTCTTCAGGGAGGTGACAAGGAAATACTGTGAGGAAATTTGACGTCGGACGACTGCAAATGCAAGAGATCACCAGATCCTTTTCCGATCGAGTCTCTCTCAATCTCTCAACAGGTCCTATGCCGCCAACATCAAGTATTGAAGACCAGTCATTGGCAAAAAGCCGTCAGAGATGCCGCCTCTGATGTGCTGGGTTTCACACGGCCACCACAACGAAATCCCTGATTTGACGGCGAGTGCCGGCAAGCAAAAGCAGCGAAACAAGGGGCATACAAAGCGGCGCTGCATAAAAAAGACCATAGCTGCTCGCCAGCTCTACGGGCAGAAGAGGAGAGACGAAAACAAGCTTTTCAGGAGGAAAGAGAAAGAGCATGAGAAGCGCGCGATCGAGGAAATAGAGAGATGCCACAGCAGGAATGAGGTTCGGAAGTTTTACCAAAGGGTAAAAAAAACCTATCAAGGCTACAGAGCCCAAACCGAGGCCTGCAAGGATGAACAAGGGAACATCGTAGTAGAATCGCAGTCGATGCTGAGGATATGGAAGAACTACTTCTGCAGACTGTTTAACGGCGACGAGGAATCAACTCCCGCTGTCAGGCAGAATGTACCGTTCAACCTGGACGACGAAGACCAACAATTCCGTCCACCAGACCTGGACGAGGTGAAGAAAGCCATATCGAGGCTTAAGTCCAACAAAGCTGGAGCTGACAGCTGACGGCCTAGCTGCCGAGCTGTTCAAAGCAGCAGGCGATGACTTGGTAAGGAGCATGCACCAACTCATTTGTAAAATATGGTCGGAGGAAAGTATGCCCGATGAATGGAACCTCAGCATTGTTTGCCCGATCCTCAAGAAAGGAGACCCTCTGAACTGCGCCAACTACAGAGGGATCAGTCTTCTTAACATCGCGTACAAGATCTTATCTCCCGTATTGGGTGAACGCCTGAAGCCGTTCGTCAACAACCTGATCGGTCCATATCAGTGTGGTTTCAGGCCAGGAAAGTCCACAATCGATCAAATATTCACACTTCGGCAGGTCTTGGAGAAAACCCAAGAACTGAAAATCGATACCCACCACCTTTTCATCGATTTTAAGGCTCCGTATGACAGTATCTACAGAGACGAACTATATAGAACCATGTCTAGTTTTGGCATCCCTGCCAAATTCGTCCATTTGTGCAGGATGACGATGGAGGATGCACGCTGCTCCATCAAGGTCGGTCAAGACCTCACTGAGACCTTTGATGTCAAAAAAGGATTTAGGCAAGGCAACGCGATGTCATGCGACTTCTTCAACGTCGTTCTTGAAAGAGTTGTGCAAAACTCTCGCGCCAACACCAGAGGCACAATCTTTCAAAAGTCCGTCCAATTACTCGCATACGCCGACGATATTGACATAATTGGAAGAACGCAGCGTGATGTCACTGGTGCTTTCGTGAGTATTGAGATGGAGGCGCCGAAGATGGGTTTAGCGGTCAATGAGGGCAAGACGATATGCTGTCAACAAGAAAGGACACTCAACATCGACGTGTCGGACAGAACGTCACAATAAACAATAAACTCAGACAACGACACCAGCACTGTGATTAAACGGAAAATAACTCTCGCCAATCGCTGTTTCTTTGGGCTAAGAAGGCAATTGAGTAGTAAAGCCCTCTCTCGAACAAGTAAAATGATCCTGTATACGACCTTAATCGTCCCAGTCCTGCTCTACGGTACAGAGGCATGGACTCTGTCTAAAGCGGATGAGGTTGCTCTTGGCAGTTTCGAGAGGAAAACTCTTCGGGTGATTTTTGGTCCCGTCTGCATAGACGGGGAGTGGAGGAGGAGATACAACGACGAATTTGTACGGGCTGTACAGCGGCATCAAGTTATTAAGTAAGGCAGGTGTTCACGTAAAGCCACTTTGTTATATCTGTCCAATCAACGCTTTAGCAACACTTTTTGGATGCTCGTATCTCCGTAATCGCTTAATTCTTGTTATTGTTTTCGAAGGACCAATGTACTGACTTGCCACTTTACCATAGGTAGGGGGACAGCTAATCAGTCCTTAAGAATACCCCCTCCCCCCCTTACCTTGGGAGGGGGGATAACTACTCAATTATGCTGCTTCTTTAGAGTATTATGCATATATGAACGGTTCTACTGAGTAAAACTGATGTGGCGTACAATGCCTATGTACAACAGTTGTACATTCTGCCGAACGAGTTGTACTACTATATGCGGTGTTGGTGCTGAGCCGAATTGTGCTTCTACTTCTGTTTACTGTCTTCCTTGGGTACTGCCATGATATAAGTGCGATGATGACTATGAATAAACCTCCAATTGTTGCTTCTGACGGACTGCTTTGATGTCATTGTTGTCAGTATTGTGCGTAATATCTGGAATGATGATTGGTACAGACACAATTCTTGGTTGTTCTTAAGATAGAGGTGACAGAAGGACCGTCACAGCATTGCTCTTAGGCCTAAAGTTAAACGCAGCTTAAAACCACACCCGGAAAAGAAGTTAAAAAGTTGATGTAAATGTATACATATACAATTGATACTTGAAGGAAGGAGTTTTTGCAGTTTCATGGACATGACAAAGACTTGTACACCTCCCCAAAGAATAAGACCACCAGATGTACTCTCATTAAATGTCCACTTTGCGTTACGATACGACTTGCATGATCATACATAGAATGCATTAGACCTTAGGCAGTAATTGGAAACACCGAAGGACAGTCGGAACACTCATAGGGCTTTCGAAAGACACCCTCGACAACAGATGCAATCAACGTAAAAAAGCGACATAAGAGGCTACACGAAAGAAAATGTGCAGGAGCCACTGTCTAGTTATAACACAAGGTATCACAAATATGCACATTCAACTCTGCTAACTGAAACCATCTTTTATAAGTACTGAACGACATACAGGGATTGGGATATGTTTTCGGAATTGTAGCTGATTAATTCAGGCTTAGGTTCACAGTACCAACAACGGCTCTTACGAATACATACAATGTCACTGGCGGAGTACCACGGTGCTCTCTACTTAGCCCGCTGTTATGCAACATCATGTCTGTATATATGTAGTACATACAACGCAAACAATAAGGATAGTTCGAGCTTATCCTGACAGAGCATAAGACCGAAGTTCTTAAAGCAGCAGAAAGAACATAGAAACAGCAAGTATCACAGTCGGCGAACATTCACTTATCTATGTATGAATTATACATCCAAACCTCACATTAAAAACCCAGGGATCTTGGTGACTACGACATTTACTTTCAAAGATAAAGCATGTGAGTATGAATGGTGCGCACCCTTTGCCAAACACAAAGCAGCACAGAAATAGCCGGTAATTGCTACTGGCAAGAGTTTTCATGTCGATAATCTTATACACCACACCATTTTGGATCAAAGCTATGAGGACTAGAACATACAAATTGCACATAATGTGAAAAAAGAAATAGCTGGTGCGATACCTCGGGACGAGCAAAGGCCTAACTTCTCGCAACTTCTCGAATGGAAGGGAAAAGCTGTTTCATGACAAATAGTACTCCCGGAGGTTTGTCATTCTCCGACGGCAGGTGGTGCCGCAAAAAATGATCGGTGGACATGGCTGGTGCTTGAACCCACGCAGCTCACCCAACAGTTCAACGCATTAACCACTGAGCCACGGCGACCATGTCGGTAAATCTAATATGTGCATTGCAAGTTTTCTGTCTGTCAGCATAAGAATTGGACTGCACTGAGACACCTCCAAGAAAGGCAGGTGGATCCACTGGCTTTTACCAGATGTGCAGCCTTGGATCAGTAGACAACTTGGTAAACTGAATTTCAACCTAATATTTTCGTTCGTACCTACATTTAGAAGGACGACAAAGCTCGAAG
Source organism: Matsumyia berberina (assembly GCA_917880715.2). NCBI lineage: Eukaryota > Metazoa > Arthropoda > Insecta > Diptera > Syrphidae > Matsumyia > Matsumyia berberina. The sequence continues at coordinate 98,208,122 of OU862870.1, forward strand.
CCACTTTTGTCCGCGATTTACGGATTGCATGTATGTACATATGTATGTTAAACTTCAAAACTCCGAATTTGGTAAAGCCCAAGGTTAACTGGGGCGGCGGAAATTTTGAGGAGGGAACTCGGCCAGCAACATCTCCCAAAAATACGTTCGTAAAATGTTTAGAACTCAATTGATGCAATGCAGCCTTGAGTACATAACAAACATGATGAAAGAAAACAAAGGATAATACATAGACAAAAGATACCCTAGCCTTATGAAGAAATTCTTTCAGTAGGTGGAAGTCCTACATTGTCGTCTTTAAAAGATTCCCTTCTGACCTACTGTTATTCTATAAAGGATGTTTGCGTGATTTTTTGGACGAGCCGCTTTTTAAACGAATAGCTCGAATTCGAATAGATGTTAACAGTGGAGAGAACTACATATTGTACGTTACGGCAATGAAATCCACACACAAATTCAGGCAGAAGAGTGAGTCGCCCTTGGTGCTAAATGGTTAGGGAGTAATCTATTACACTGTAAATGAGCTGGAGGAAGCTAAAACGGCACAGGCGTTTTTTTTTTCGGAAATCTTCTCCGGTTTTCTACTTATGCGACCACACGAAACCAATAACCATTGATTGAGAAATCAAAAAGGTTTAGGGCCCCAAACATTTTCGGTGAATATTCCTAACAATGAGAATCCAAAAATGATTAGATCCATTATGTTTACAGCGGAAAAGATTTAAGTTACATTTAAATTCAACCGTGGTGTAGTGGGTAGACAGCCATATCGGCAATTTCGAAGCAAAAATTTTTTCCCCTTAATATGTTATGTATTTACTACTGTTTTACTATCGGTTTTCTGTTTCCTTTCGAACATAATTCACAATACTTGCATACAAATGTATATCTACTGCTGATCAAAACAATAAGTAATAAGGTTGCATCCCTTTTGTTTTTTAGAGATGTAATTAGTATCGTTACTTAACTAACGAAGTTGTTGATGTTTTGTCAAACAATAGGGTCTGTTAAATCTTAACGTTGAAGTACAACAGTTCAAAGTGCACAGTACTTCAGTTTAGGCTTGATCAAAATAATTGGTAATTTATTTTTCTTGATAATATTTTTCAATGGAAGTTGAATAAAAGTTGAATAAAAGAAAGATGAATTTACCTCTGAAGCAAAAGTAAAGAAAAACATGGCTTTCAAGGTATAGCGGATGAGTCGAAACAAATATTGTAGTGTCGAAGAACTAAAGGCAAAGGTACAACTCTAAAATGTATTATCAATTCGCTAGGAAGGTTCGCGACTTTTGTTGTCTAGATTTTTAAACCACAGCCTGTAACATAAACCAGAGAATCCGCAAGAGAAACTGTGTCGAACACTGATAATAGAATAAGGCTATTAGCAAAAAATAATCCATTTACCTATTGCGACTTCAATAAATAAATTAACCAGGCAGAATCGCCAAAAAAAAAAGTCCCTCAGTTCAGCAAAACAATTGTGAATGCCAGGAAACTGTTTGCGAAAAGTTGAAGTTGTGTGGAGCTATATCTCGTGATTCGGAGTTGGCCTTGTTCTGATAAAAGATATCATGACCAAAGAGATCAACAGTAAACAAAGAACAGTTAGGTTCTTCTAGCCTTATAAGGATGTGCATTGTCTTGTTAGCATATGGAGCCTCTTTCCTGCTCATGATTAAAAAATATCTTAATTTTATAGAGCACAGTCTAAATATTATACTTAAGCTTCGATCAGACGATTTGCAGATGTGCGCAAAATTTCCTCATAAGCAAATGTCTTTAAATCATCCGCAAATGCCAATTTGCGGAATTTGTGAAATTATTGGGTGTGCCCAAATGTGCGCAAATGACATATCTGGATATTTTTTCAGAGCATTTATTGTCCTATCACACGATTTGCCGACATATCTATGCAAATTGCACATTTGCAGACCCATTTGCAGAAACGTCATTTTTATTTATTTGGAGGGATGAAACAACTCGAGATACCCTCGCAGTGGTATTGGCTGTGTATGTATTTGATTGAGAGCAGCAGCGAACATGATGACCATAGCAAATTGGCCTCGAAGCAGCGCAAATGCTGGAGAAAGGATTGGGATGGCCGGCGCGACAAGGAAAGATTTTGTGCAAAACTTTACCGCTAATTGCGAGAAGGAGATCGCCATTTTATCACAACTTTTTTCCTGTTTCTATTTTCTGAACATAACAAAAACAAAAATGAATTAAAAATTTCAATGGTTTTGTTCTTTCGCTGTCGCGAATCATTTTTATATATTTTTTTTTTTGTCAGATATTAATTCCATTTAATCAAATGATTTATTTAATACCCTGGTATCCTGTTGATTAAAGCTCGATAATGTCCAATTCAGTAGCCCAAATGAAGAAGAATTGCGAGCAAAAACACCCACGTTATAACACAGCATTTGCGGAGAAATTTGCCATTTGCCCATGTTTCTTCAAAGCAACATCTGCAAATGTCAGAAGTAGACAAATGCGAGTGAGCAAATGTTCAAAAGTGCGTAAATGTGTGCAAATGGTCCCAAAAGGGTGATGACACAATTTGCGGATGACGTGTACAAACGTTTGCGGACGACGTCGGCAAATCAGGAGCAAATGACATATGTGAAAACATTTGCGGACAAAAATTTCCTGATCACACGATCTGCAAATCGTCTGATCGTAGCTTTATAAATATTTCTTTCAAATTCGAAAAAAAAAATGAAACCCAAAATTATGACTGCATAAAATATTTTTTTTTTTTTTTATAATCCACACGCGGATCAAGGGGATATGAATACCCTTTTAATGTTATACACACACCGTGAGCGGGGTACAGTGGTTTGAAACTCAGGTATCGTTAAGTTTCATTGGTATCCAAGGGCGGTGTCCAGGCTAGCTGGGGACATTTGTAGTGTTTGACATTGCTATTATGCACAGGAATTTTTTCGAATCTCCTGATGTCGTAATCAGTATCAGCTCAATCAACTCATTAAGCCAAGAACTCTACTGCCATTGCCATTACTGCCTTCGCAGTAGAGTCGCCATCAGCTTTCACAGTTGATCGATTTTTATTTATTTAAGAAATAAATGTTTTTCCGTCATCAGGAGTTGAACCCGGACTTTCAGCGCGAAAAGCGATGATACTTACCACTGCACCATGGTCACCCTCAATGCATAAAATATTGCTAATGGTCGGATTTTTTTACGCAGAACTGAGGGTGAATTGAATAATGCAGTGTTGCAGCAACAAAAAAGCAACGAGTTCAAAAACGCAACATGTTGGCAGTGTTGCTCAAATCAAGGGTTTTTTTTGCAACACCAACGCAACCAATCGTCAAAACCGAGTAATCTGTGCATCAGTTGTTTTGGTGTTGCTTCGTTTTGTTGCGGTTAAGGTTTTTCTTGTTAGCTATTATTATTTACATTTCTGTTCAATAATTCTGCGAAAAATGGATGAAAGGTAACACATGTATTACAATTTTAATGTTTTATTTACACAATTATGCAAATGACTGAAAATAAATCATCGGAATACAGCCTACTAAATTATGATTTTTGAGATACGTCTTCTTTTGAACACGTCCAACATTTTTACCACTGTTCCACCCCTTATTTTTTATTTTTCCTTCTCTAAAAATGTTTTATTAAGAAATTTTGTTTCGGCTCTAAATTTTTCATAACACTGTTCAACACAAAACACTTGACTACCACCTCCATTTTTCTATTGCGAACAGCTCTGCAACACAACTATTCATAAATGTCGAAATAAAATACGCAGGGCAACAGCAACAGTGAAGTAGCAGGCAACAGTAACACACAGCCTGTTGTGTTGCCGCAACACTGCACAGTTTTTTGACGTTTTCGAATTCATTTAATCGAGATTTACAACGCGAACGACAATTTGATTGCAATGAATTGAGCACATTTGTACCATCAAATACTCCAAAATTGAATGACCAACAAAAACCTGCCTACAATTCAGTACCGCAAGTTGTTAACGACGAAAGTGGTGGAATGCATTTTTTGGGTGCCCGGGGGAGGCACGGAAAAATCATCGAACAGCGCACTCTACACTAAAGCCGCCATTGAACATACAGTTGACCGACAACCCTACATGCAACATCCCTAAGACCTCTGGAATAGCAGAAGTTTTGCAACAATGCAAACTAATCGTATGGAATGGCCAATTAGTTACATACACGTCAATGGACACTGTTATGAATCAAGATGACGTGGTAAATTATCCCACCGAATTTTTGAATTCACTTAGGAATGCCACCACATTATCTGTAATTAAAAGTTGGAACACCGATTATGTTTTGCACTGAAAAGCTAATGAAGAACATCATCGAAGCAACTATTTTGAAAGGAAAATACAAAGGCGAAGACGTTTTGATTTCCCTAATTCCAATGATGTGAACCGGCTTGTCCTTTGATTTTAAACGACTTCCTACGATCGGTAAACTATAATATCTGTGGTAAGATGTTTTGGAATCGTTTAACAGACATGGTTGCACGAAAAGGAGATAAAGAATTTTGGTTTCAAAGCTGGCTTACTTTTTGTTGTTTGGATTTCTGCGAACCCATCACAGAAAAAAAATTCCGACAAAAGCTATCAACTTTTCATCAGTAATCGGAGCCCATGTAACAGCCGTTTTAGTAGGATCTTCGGAGTTCCATTTATGATAAAAGTCTTCAGCTTTTTTGTTGGAAAACCTACAAATTTGGTCTCTAATGGATGGGCTCATAATACAAAAAAAAATGTATCTACTGGTGATTAATTTCTGGTAATTGGATTAGGCCCTATTAACGACGATTCATGAATTATATTATGAGCACCACTCACTACGGGCGAAAGCAGTATATTGCTTATACCATCTTTTCTGATAAACAAAAATTGCATTAGAGTTGGCCGTTTGTTTATCATGATCACTCTCATCATCAGATTCACAGCTCTGGATTTATCCTTTCGCCTATTTCAGCGGTTAAATTCGCATCTTCCTGATCAGAAAAATATTCTTATCCCTATCAGCGCTTTTACTTGGGTTAGGCCCGCCTTCATCTTACTTTCATCTTGCTAGGGCGTTCTACGCCAATGGTGTCAAAACTAAAACATTATTAGGAACCACTTGGGAGAGTTCTTATTATATACGAAACAACACCGGTATAATTTTCTCCCTCCGACACAAAAAATAAACCCCATCGGTGGACATCACATTATAGACCACAATTCACTTGAATGTTGGTTTCAAAAAATTCTAATTTGTTCTAACAGGTTCTCAACATGAATTAAAAAAAAAATCAAATTTCTTCCGTGGCACCCTGTTGGTTATCCACTGACTTTTCAAAGGCTAAAAAAAATCGTTACTTTATGAACCAGCAATGACCCTTTGACCTCAAATTTCAAATACATAACCTGCCCAAATTTAAATGCTCTGATTCTTCATACGTAATCTAATTTTCGGCATAACACCGTGAACACTTTCAAGGTTATCACAGCGCGACAAATTAGGAAGATAAGAGATAATGGGTTTTTGCCATAACCAAATTAATTTGATTAAATCGTTATTCAACTTTCATTGCAGACTGAAGACATTTTAAGTTCCGATTAATAAGAATGTTCTATACAAATTGCAACATCCATCAACTTCTCTTTATTGCATTTAAAGTTTTAAATGGAATCATGAAACGGCGCGCCGGCTGCGCTGTCGCTGGAATATTTTATCTATGTTGGCAAAAACATCGCTGGATTGTTTAGCGGCGTCGACTTTGAAATGCAATCCCCTTTTAGCATAATAATCGATGAGTACTGTAGTTTGCTTGTGGTACGACTCGAGCCTCTTTTTCAAAGCCTCTGCGTTGTCATCGGTCCTCCTTATAAGAGGTTCTCCTGTAATCTTTTCAAATCATTAGGCGCACAATGCAGGTGGAATGGATAGAAATATATTTACATCATCACGCATCGCCACCTTTGGTGGATGGAACTCTTCATGGTAAGACCTTCCGCTCGGTGTGTGAATAAGTCGTCCAGTAATTCGCCTTACCAGTAAACTGTCATCAATTGCGAATTCAACGACAGCATCCAATTCGGTTTTTCTCTTTTCTAACAGTCCATCTAACTAGAAAAACCAAGTGATTATAACCTTGCATATTCATGTACAGTGAATCAGCAATAAATGTTCCTTGCGATCAACTACCTTTTGTGCCTGTACGACTGTCCGAGGAAAGCCATCAAGAAGAAATCCGTTTTTACATTCTGGTTTATCCAAGTTGTTGTCTATTAAATCCACAACGAGTTCATCCGACACGAGTTTACCATCATCCATAATTTTCTTAAGATCAGCTCCCAACTTTGAACCAGAGGAAATTTCCGCCCGAAGCATGTCCCCAGTGGATAAATGGCAAACACAAAATTTTTCCTTGAGTAATGGAGCCTGAGATTTAATTAAAGGTACATAAATTTATAAACCTGTTATACAACGGATTTAACACTCATATAATTCTGGAAACGCGCTTTTTCACGTATGCTTACCTGTGTTCCTTTCCCTGAGCCTGGAGGTCCGATCAGGATGGCTTTAATACCAGCATTTTCAGGCTCGTACCGTCCCAAGGGTATCGACAAACCAGGAGCCATTCTTTGAAAGTTTTGTTAAGAAGTCTTGCTTTTGGATAGGTTAAAGAAATTGAATTACTTTAATCATTAATCGAGTGGCCCCGTACAGAGTCCAATCTTTTGCCACAGAATAGGAAATAGACTTAATGACATCTGTCAGCCGTAACCCGTCTTTTTTGACCTTGCATGCAAGAAACCTGTATTTCTAGATCTGTCCGTTTTAATGATAAATGTGCTCCTGCGATTGTCGCCAGTGTCAATTAAAAGTTGAAGCAACAGAAATGTATTTGATCCTTTCAAATTCTTAGTGGAAGCTGAAATCCACATAGACCTCATAACCTATTTCTACCGAAACAAAAATTGAGTTATCGCGAAAACTCACAAAACCTACATCCAAATCCGAAGTTTTCCCTTAAATTTTTCAGTTTTCGTGAACTCGAGTTTTTGGCAGTTTTTGCCGAAACGGGGATAAATCCAGAATAACTTCTAATCCTATTTGAGGTGAAGCATGCTTATCTCTGTACCTTTGTGAGGTTGTTGAGATATGTGAACTTCTCAGCTGCTTTCCATCATTCTATCGCGCCATAGATAAGTATGGTCTGATGATCACTGTATACATCCAGTGTATTATGCGCAGGCGCATTCCCCACAATTACCGAAGATTCTTTTGCAGGAGCAAAAAGCACACATTGCTTTCCTCATTCTTTTTTCTGTCTTATGTTTTCATGCAAGTTTCGGGTCTAAGCTTTCTATTTTCCTCTTTTAGGTGAAAAGGACTAACTCGTTTTTTTTTTTTTTTGAGTATATTCCTAGTTGAGTATATTTAGTCTGTCCCACGAGGATAATTGTTTTAGTGTTGATTCCAGTAGTTCGCTGATTGTTCGTGAGTAAATGTTTGCTTCCTACCAGAATTATGACGTCATCTGCATATGCGATTACTTTGGTGCCTTTAATCTTGAGAGTTGAGAATGTTGTTAATTACCATAAAAGCCATAAAAGGGGTAAAATGACGCCGCCTTGTGGGGTTCCTCATGTATGTCTCTTGTATGTATGTCTTCCTAAGGGTACTCTCACCTATTTGCGAGTTAGTCACACTGCTGTTGAGCATTGACTCTATCCATCTTTTCAGTTCCAGTTTTTCTCCCAGGCTATCTAGTGCAGCTGTAAGGGAGCCTATTTTGACGTTATTGAAAGCACCTTCTATATGCAAGAAGGTGGCTAGAGTGTATTCTTGGTAGTGCAGATTCTTCTCGACGCAGGTTAGGGCCTCATGTAATGCTGTCCGATGTGTGAAGCTGTAAAGTGATACATTTTTTCACATCTTTACGCTCAACTTTTCTTCAAAACAACGCACTGAGTTAATATACATTAATACCTTTGTTCAACACGGCGTCTGTTATTATTAATTAAACGAATAATTATAAGAACACAACTCAAATAATAAATCTTTCAGCAAAGAAAACGGTAAAATTGCACATAAATGACAGGATTTATCATTTAGTACTTTTTAGTACACACTCTGACAAGAATTTATCACAATGTGTTCGAGAATCGCATAGTGCGTCCTCGTGAAGTGAAAAAATGAAAAACTGCTGTGAAAACTGAAATGATAAATTTTTTATCACTTCACAGCTTCACAGATCGGGAATTGGCACCCTGAAGAAGAACGTATGTCAAATTTAATGACTAATTAAACCTAGCGGTAAATACTCGAAACGCACCCTATCCCGTGAATTCGTCTGAATGTTACCATTTCGAATGTATTATTTTCGAAAATGTCTCCTGGTTCCGGCCTCTCCGATTTTCTGTCTTTTTAAGAAATAGCGAGAACGAGTGAACACCATGAGGTAGGGTTTTCCAATAAGTAAAATAGTAAATAATGGTGAAAATGCATCGCAAAGTGATTTTCTTTTCCCAATTAGCCGTATTATGAATTATTTAATAAAATGCTTGTCTAAAAATAATTTCTTTCCTATTCTAGTTCGCTAAAACTTCAAAAGAGGCTCGCAGCCTCGGTAATGCGATGTGGCAAGAAGAAGGTATGGTTGGATCCTAATGAAATCAATGAGATCGCTAACACAAACTCTCGTAAGTTCCCTGCAATTTGCTTTGAAATCCAATAATAAAACAACTCGATTTCAGGTCAAAACATTCGGAAGTTGATCAAGGATGGTTTGATCATCAAAAAGCCAGTTGTTGTCCACTCTCGTTACCGCGTCCGTAAAAACACAGAGGCCAGACGTAAGGGTCGTCACTGTGGCTTTGGTAAACGCAAGGGTACAGCTAATGCTCGTATGCCAACCAAGTATTTGTGGATGCAGAGAATGAGAGTGTTGCGTAGGCTTCTCAAGAAATACAGAGACAACAAGAAGATTGACCGGCATTTGTACCACGATCTGTACATGAAGTGCAAAGGTAATGTTTTCAAAAATAAGCGTGTCCTTATGGAATACATCCACAAGAAGAAGGCCGAGAAACAGCGCAGCAAAATGTTGGCAGATCAAGCTGAGGCCAGGCGACAGAAGGTGCGCGAGGCACGCAAACGACGAGAGGAACGGATTGCAAACAAAAAACAAGAACTTGTGCAAATACAGGCCAAGGAAGACGAAGTTGCTGCTCTTGCAGCCACTGGCCCAAGCAAAAAGTAGTGATTTTTTGTCCTAGTTGGTTTGTATTTAATTCCGTTTAAATATAATTAAAAGAGAAGATAAGTGTTTTTGTTTGCATCGGAAGCTGAAGTTATATTTGGAATTTAAAACGTGACATTTCAGTATGGGGATGTGATTGCTTTCAAGACTTACATTTGGAAGCCCTGTGAAGTGCGCTGATTTCACAATTACAAGTAAAAAACTTGCAAAGTGGCCTTAACAAAAAATCTCAACTTTGGCAGCGACATGCATTTACCAAATAATGTTCTAGGCATTCCTAAATTGGAGCCAAAAGTTAGCTTTAAATCATGGATTTTGAGCACCGTGTATATGAAGTAGCATACCAAGTTTCAATATTTACTCAATTTCACAATGTGTCAAATTCAAAACATTTCACAATATTTCAATTTCACCAACTACATCGGCTAATTTCACAATCCCACCTAACTTCTTGGCACAAACAGGAAGATACGGGCAGGAAAGTTTAGTGGTTATGACAATAAGAAAATTTCGTTTGCCGGGAACAAAATTTTGGGACGTAAAGTGAATGGCTGTGTGGAGGCACATGAACGTGATACCACTTCAGGTAGCAGTCACATTAATGGGAAGCTATCCGTGGTCTTTCTCAGCACCATATGCCGCGGTAATCTATGGGTAGCACCAGGCCTATATAACTTCCTGATAGTTAAGAGCCTATATTGATCAAAAAAATTATTTTTAACCAATGTTTCTTATGAGCTGAGAAGACCATTGAATAGCAATTTCGTCTGAATACCTGAGATGACTATCACATTGCCGTTCTTTGGCAAGAAGCATGTACTTTGTCCACAGCGGATGGGACTGCTCTTGGTTTTAGAGAAAAATCGTTCAGGGGATCTTCGTGCCGTTGCAAAGCTCTTCGTGATCGAAGAATCGTAAAGTATTTTGTATTGAATAACGTGGAAAATTTAAAGCCGAAACAACATTCCTTAATAAAACATTTTAAGAACAGGAGGAATAAAAAAAAAAAAACGAAGTAGGGTGCAACAGTGATAAAGAAGATGTATTCCAATAATCCTTTCGACTAAAACACAGTTGGAGTGGGATTCTTATTTCTCCTGTACAGATACTTCCTGAACTACTCAGAACCATATTGTATGTATGTGTTTGTTTTTATATCCCGCCTCAGGCGTAGTACACCTGCAATAATATTCACACTACCCAATATTTTAAAGCCTACTTTTAGGCCAATGGTAAATTTTCTGAAGCTTACCATGCAACTCAGCTCAAATGTGAAATAACTTATCTACCTAATATTAAAGCTTTGTAGGTCTTCTACGATTACCATTTTTACGCCGTTGAAAGGCATTTGTCGTTGGAATCTACTTATTTACGACATAACGTCATGCGAGAAACCTCAGTTATTCTGGCGCTTAACGCCAAAAAAACGACAACGTAAACGAGTATATTTGTCGTGTACGCCATGTAGGACCCTGTTCACACAGTTGCAACGGACTGGATTTTTTTTGAGGGTCTAGTACAGAAATATTACAAAATGGATAGCTGTCATTGGCAGTGTGAAATGTAAATTAAACGACCGAGGAGGCTTTTTAGTTACAGAATACCGACACTAAATGGCCGCAAATCATATAACGACAATTGTCGTTTTAGATAAACGCCTTACGGCATAAGGGTGGCTAACTTGCTGTTTGGGAGAACTGCCGTAATTTTTTTCCAGAATAACAATGTCAACCCGTGTTTTGAAGGAATCACCGAAATAATTCTCCTCGGAGTGGTGCTCTACATTCCCCATTTCATTAAAATATCGACCCCTTGATTAGTAACAACTGGAGACATTCTTTATTGTCGCTATAGTGAAAGATAGCGGAGTCTTAGCCACATCATTCAAGGCAAAGGCTGATCTCTTCGTGAACCCGTTTGTAACAATACACTAGACCCGAGCAGACTGAACCAGTAAGTATCTTGGTCATTCAAAGAGCGATGTCAGAACTCAAAATGTCCATCCTTACACATTCAGCGGTTTCGTAAACAACTTGGCTGAAATAGAGCAACTGGACTAAAGAGAATGCAAGCTATAGTACTCAAAAACTACGCACCACAACTATCAAAAGTTTTCGGCGACCTTATCGATGGAAAAAGCTATCAACGTCGATATTTGTACAGTCAATGGCTAATTAAAGAACAAAAGAACTGTTCAGCCAAGGTCAACTCGGTGCACAGCCCATCCAGTTCGTCAGTGCGTCTTACGCGACGGGGGACACTGTGTGGCCACGGGTATGGGAGGTCAGAACACCGGGTGTCGCATGGCGCACGATATGAGTGATTTCATCTCTTCCCCATTTATACCATCCATTTCACTACTCTCTCCGATGGGCTGGATCAAGGGGCGCCGAGGATCAATCTAGGTGGGGACCTATTTGAAAAACATATCTCAGTCTCGAACGGAGTATCTGGAACACCTTCTGACATCTGGATTAGCCACCCGGATTTCCTCTCACGCCACTCGTGGGACTTAGATTATGAATTTGAACACTTTTTTTTTTAAACAAACCAACTTTAAAACTAGGCGGTAGTGCGCCAACTAAGCTTGTCTACCGGTAAGACTCTTGAAGTGTCCGGCACTGGCAGCGACTTGGAAGAATCCGTGCGAAGTTACACAAAACCTGTACATCCTTCAGGCCCTACAATGTCACAGCAAAGTAATACAGCGATGTCCTATAAAACAAATTTGTGCTAGCGGTGATAGATAAAAGCAGGGTCAACGGGACGATTGTTCCGGAAAAATACAGATTAATGCAACTGTCAATAGTTTTCTTTTGAATTATTTAGGAAAATCCTGACCCGGATAACATCAGGGTCATGTAAAATTGATCACGTATGCCGATCAGAGATCGTTTGATCTCTACAAGTTGGTTATAGCTAAATTAGTTGAGGTATGACCAGTTGCCAGTTGAACGGAAAAAAAAAAATCGGGAATTACATTTAACCTTGGTCGAACCTTGTATCAAAAGTGATTTTGATTTTCATTTACTCATTATTAAATCCATATTTTGTGACTTTGTTTGCTTTTCGTCCTTTTCGTTTTGAACATAAATTTGTAAAGCTTCCAACAGAGGTCTCCCGTAAAGCGGAAACTTCATAATCCTATCTTTGTATCATTTCATATGGACAGCTTTCGACACAGTCATGTTTACTCATATGCTGGCCATTATTCAAATGAGTTGGTGTTTTTTTTGTGTTGCACATTTGTTTCGATATTTTTGCACAATTTTCTTTAAAAAATGTGATAACACAGCAGTGTACCCATACCTCAAGAACTGCTTTTTCTAGATCCTTATATTCAATGCTTTCAACTTATGACAGTGTTGATTTTGACGATTATTGTCCCTCTGGCTCTTTATTCCGATTACAAACGTCAGACTTAAAAAGTCGGAAGACGACATAAACACCCAACAAGCGCGGAAGATGTTACAAATGCTACCATTTAGGCATAAACAAAAGTAAACAAACCTTTTTCATTACAGTACATAAATGCAATAAACAAATTTTGATCGAGACACTTAACTAAGAACTCGAAAGTATCAAATTCTGCAGAGCAACTACTAATGAAACAAGTAATATTTAAACAATTAATACAGAAAAAAAAAAAAACCCCTTTCACCTGGCTTAAAAAAAAAAATAACGGCTCACGAAAAACTCCAATTGGAAAAACTGAAAATTACTAACAATAATTTCAATCCACGATTTTAAATAACTTCGGTCAAACAATAAACAACAGAGCGCTTTCAGTTAAAACTAAAATCTTTTTTAAAAAAGTGAATATACACGACAATTCTGTTTAATACAACCGAAGATTATTCACTCCAATGTAAAAATAGGTATTCAAATAGTACGATAGTCCAAAGTCCAAACGAGTGAAAAAAAAAAGGTCGAATAAACTATCGGAGTATCCAAGTGAAAAAAAGTCGAGGAAAACTATCGGCGTATCCATAGTGAAACATTTAAATGTCTTTTTTATTCGATTGCTTTGAGTGAATGATTTTTGAAAAATAGTAACTGAATGATTTTTTATTCGATTGCTTTGAATGAATGATTTTTGAAAAATAGTAACTGAACGATTTTTTGGCAGCTATCGAATAAATGAATATTTTGCAACTATCGAATATGTCGATTGTTTTTATTCGATAGTTCTCAACACTAGTTACTTTCATACAATTTCATCCTCAGATTTATTAGCGTTTCATTATTCTGTATACAATTACAATTTACAAAGCAACTCTAATGTAAAAGCAGAAAGTAAATATACAAATTTGACTAAGAATCCATTCCCCCACCTCAAAAAAAGTGCAACATCTTCTGTCACTCTTAGCCAATAGAATTCGATTGGCGACATATGAAGCATTTTGCCTAGATCGACGAACGCGACGGTATTGGTCCGCGTTTGCGAGTATTTGCTCAAACTTTTGAAAGATTGTGCTCTTAGTGTTGGTGTGGGAGTTTTGCCCGATTGTTTAAAGAACGATGAAGCAAACGGTCGGTTGTAAAAGTCCCATCCACCGATTTGATTTGTTTGACATGATCGTTTTGTTTTATCCGAATCAGGCAGTGCTTGATATTTTTGGAGGTTTGATACCTACTTTTGGAACGACCGATTGTATCGTATATAACAAATTCAATCCGATCATCCTATCGTGTATAGCAAAATAAGAAAGCCATAGTGACTAGATTGACCAGACAAATCGTATCCTGCATTATTTACTACTATAATGCGATGGCAACGAAGCAAGGCAAAAGAAGTAAGCCAACATCCGGCCACGGAGCATCGTGTTCAGCACTTCATACTCATATTAAAATTTGTCTAGCGCTGACGGAAGCGCTTTGTATAAAACGCAAATCAATTCTTCCTTCGTAATCAACAAAATCGTTTTGACAGAACTGATACTCTGCTCTTCTTTAATTGTCAATATTGACAATTGTGTTTTTGTTTATAGCAATCGTGGGATTCGCAGCGAGTTTGTTTATAAGAAAATGATAACTTTATCAAGAAAATTGAAAAAAGACAGTGTGGAATTAAAGAAAAACTGTGATATGACAAAACGAATTTCGATTAGGGATAGACTTCTTGTAAAAGAGATACAAGAAATGGAGAACACTTTACCTAGTACGTGCAGAGTAACATTTAGCGACCCCAACATTCTTTATGAATTCGTACTTTGTATATGCCCCGATGAAGGTTTTTGGAAAGGCGGTACCTATAAATTTATAATAAATGTTCCAGAGGAATATAATATGGTTGTAAGTATTTCATCTTTTATTTCGAAATTATTCTACCTTTGATAATTTTTGCTTTTACATTGTTTGACCATGATTTGACTATACGTAGGTTTGTATATTGCAGAATAAAAGGCAAAACTGTATTTCATAATAGCAAACAGTGCATATTATAAACACGTACGTATGTGTTTGCATATAATAGCGGAATTTTACGAGCAAACAAAACTGAATTATAACTTATACAGGAAACAATTTTCGTTTTACATTGCTCGAAATTCGCTTGGTCATGACTTACGAACAGCTGTGATATTTTTATTAACCTCTCTTGATGAATGTCTAGGTAGGGAGAGACTGAATGTTCGAATGTTTAACTCACGGCAACGAAAAAAATCGGCATCAATTAGATCCGGATAATATCAATATCATTCATTTTGAATGCAGTCTTGCTTTGGCCGATGGTTACGCTTGGTTTTTTCCTTTAGTAAAGCTTTCAGAGTTCATTAATATTATAAACCAATTCAGTGCTTTTATCATTGTTTGCTTTAGTTTCAGGACAGAGTATATCTCACTGTTAAAAAATTAAATCAAAGTTAAGGAGCATGCAAGTCAAGTCAAGGAGTTGCCTGCAAATCACATCAAACGATGCATTAAATGTTGTACTAGTTCTACCCTCAATCAAAATGTTAATTCGGATAGAAGCTTCACTAAACATCGACAAGCAACTTCGACCCAATATCGTATGAATGAGGTAACCTGTACCTGCAACATGACCCTAGACGGGAGTAAATAATGTAAATAGTTATACTACGCAGGGATAACTGAGCGAAAAGTAAAGCCGAACCATCACTATTCGATATGATATCTTCTGGTTAATCAACTGAATGTGGAATTTTTGGCGATTCATCTTGTATAAATTCCTCAGTTGACCTTGGCTGTCACTTGTCCATATTTCAGGCAGATGTCTTTGGCCTTAATTAGTGCGAAAGATTGAATCGCCCCTTAAACATCCTGGTGAAAATCATATTCATTTTCCTAGATAAGCAAACTGTTATAAAATTGCTTGATTCGCTTGTTATTAAAAAAGCGCCAGTTCTGGAAACTCGCTGTTAACTCGCAAAGTACAATCTATTCATCTTTTATTAAATTTCATGTCCAGCCCGTAGTGGAAAACACAATTCGAAAGCCATGTCAACAGGCTTTACTTTTTTAAATTCATTGAAAGTCCGATAAATATACTCCTAGCTACTGTCCCCTGCACTATCAAAGAAAATATCCTGCCCTCCGAATCGCAAATCATTTCACAGATTTTTTGGGGTCAGCCCTGGATAATGCCGAATAATAATACAAATTGTTTAATAGCGACTATTTGTCTAATTCAATTCTCGTCTCTTTATTTCACTAAGTATATTACAATTAATAACTTTGCAAGTGCGCTTTAGTACGTTTAAGTGCGCTTTAAAGAAAATTTGTATCACCACGCTCGCTCTACGCTGACTGACTTCGACTTTTTAAAAGGCACTAATGGAAACGCTTGCGTGTACGGTTTATGATGTACATAAGTGCATATACACATGTTGCTACTGTTTTTTTACATTAGTATAAATCACATTTAACAGGGTGATATAAATGTATGAAATAGATATAAATGTAATATTTAACCCTGGCGGCGGTAACATTCTCCCCCTCGTAAGCATACTCTTGTGCAGTGAGCTTACCACTTTGAAGGCTTACCGACGTCTAGGACTGTAATTTTATTGGCAGGTCGCTCTATCATGCCGGTCTGCGTTCTTACAGTTGCCCTACGCACCTGACCATCTTTAGCGACCACAGTGCCCTCCACGTTGCCCTTTAGCCAACAGTTTCGGGGCAGGTTTTCGTCCACGATAACCACCACATCACCCGCTACTATGGGAGGTTGTTTCCGGAACCACTTGCTTCTCCGAGCCAAAATAGGCGCATATTCTTTGACCCATCTGTGCCAAAATCGATCAGCGAATGCTTGAGTTTGATACCAATGGTGTCTAAGATCCGAGTTGTCCTTACAGATTGCCTTGTATCCACTTGACGATCCCAGTAGCAAATGATTTGGTGTGATCGCTTCGTCGTCGCACGATTCTAACGATACAAAGGTAAGTGGCCGTGAGTTTATGATGAATTCCACTTCCCAAAGTGCGCTTCATGGAAACATTGTTTCACAGTTTTGGGGTTAGAAATAAAATCATTGTTTAACACCTTGTTTACATGGCGCCTCCTCTGTGTGGACGTACACCCACATTATGCTAATGATCTTTCAACCGTAAATCTCAGGAAGACGCACGGAGCGAGGGATTTTGTTTTGCAGTGGTCCTTATAAGCCTGAGTTCCGTATGTGTCAAAGTAACCCGTTCATTAAGTAGTTTAGTCTTTTTGAAACTTTAGATGATACTGTTGATTTCATCTAAAGAATTCCTTCGCTGCAGTCCAGATTCAAGAAAAAATTCCTAAGTGGAAACACTGTTTTCTTCCTCGTCCGCCTTATCTCAATACATCTATGTACATATGTAATTCAATAAAGCTGACTTTTAAACCGGTGGAAAAATACTTATTAGTTTATATTTTTATAAGAGATTCGTTTTGTAGTTTTTTTTATTTAATTCATAAAATATTGAATTAAATAGACGATATTTAATTTGAATAACTTTTAATATTTTAAGCCTCCAAATGTAAAATGCGTGACAAAACTCTGGCATCCAAACATATCAGTCTCAGGAGATATTTGCCTATCCCTTTTAAGACAAAACTCGATTGATGGACTGGGTTGGGCTCCCACCCGAAAATTGAAGGATGTTATTTGGGGACTCAATTCGTTATTTACGGTATGTATTTTTATTTTTTTAATTTTACCCTTGAAAGCTAAATGATCATGAATATGGGATCTTTAAATATTAAACAAAGTCTGTTATCCGCGTCTGTCTGTGTATTCGCGAAGTACACCTAAACTAATTGATAGATTTTGCTGCGGTTTTACCATCATTTTAAGAATTTCTTATAATACATTCATATTTAATGTAACGAAAGTAGAGATATGTCAACGTTTTGTAATCAAAAACCACTTTAGGGCGCTTACACGGCTTACGCCGAATAATTAACTACAGCATTGTAGCTCTCAAAAAAGTCTACAGAAAAGCTATAGAATGAGTTTATCTTTTAAATGGGAGCCAACAGTAACCATTTTTGAGAACCCTGGTAACGCTGGGTACCGGCCACATTTTCTTGAATCCTTCTTATGATGCCTCTCCTCTTAGGAGGTTGTTTATCATCTTTATAGTGTTTTTTTTTCGAAAAGAAGCGGTCCTGAAATCTTCAATTCTGTTCAAATCGTACCAGTCGCAGAGATTCCGCATCCATGTTACACGTTGTGTCCTAACTGCTCTTAGTCCTTGCAGAATGACATGCAAAAACCGATACTTTCATTCCGCATAACATGACCCATTTATTGCAGTTTTCGGACTTTATTTATTCTTCTCACGACCTCCGCGTTCGATACCCAGTCTGTTCCTAGTATTCGTAGTATTCTTCGGAACAGCCACATTTTGAAAGCTTCCAATCTTTTTTGAGATGCTTTATGAAGCGTCTAGGCTTCATACATAACATTTTGTGATCCTTATTTTCAAATCCGACTACTCTAACTTCTCAAGATTTCCATCTCCCCCGATTCGCTTTTATCCACCTTTATACTGGCCTTTTGGCTCCGATACAACGATTCTGTCATTTTATAGTTTCTGCTGTCGACTCCCGCCCTTCTAAGAATTTCTAGCATTTTCTTGTGGTGAACTTCATTAAATGCCTTGTCTTAGTCAATAAAACATATGTATGTATAAATCTTGTTTCATTTCCAGACATCCCTGTGCTAGAGTATTTAGCGCGAATAGTGCTTCCCGTGTGCCAAAAACCCTTTCCAATTTCCTAAAACCAAATTAAGTATTGCTAATGTCTACTTCTACTTTTCTGTAAAGCCTGTTGTGTATTATTTTTAGCAAGAACCTTAACATGACTCATCAGGCTGATAGTTCTGTAATCTTCACATCTGCTTGCATTGTTCTTTTTTGGAAGTGTTGTAAAAGTAGACTTTGTTAAATAAGTTTGTAAAGCGCGTTAGGGATCTCGTCAGGGCCGACCGCTTTTCTTTCTTTAGCATTTCGGATGGCTTTAATGATTTCACGTGCTAATATGTAACAATTCTTCGATGTTGTTTTCCTATCTAATATTTACTATCTGCGAGTAAATACATATTTTCCAAAACCAAAGCCATGAAACAAAAGAATATTTATCGGAATTTCCCAATTTCTATTAATGAACTGCTAAAAAAGGGTATAAATAGTTGCATCACTTGATTGAGGCCACTTGAAAAATCTTATAAAAAAAGGAAGAATGAAAGAAATGTTTACATTTTTTGGTTTTTGAACATTTTTATTCATTGATAATGAGTTTGACATTAACTCTAAAAGACGGTTCGGAATTAAATCGTAAATTTTTTTTAAATGATCAAGCGAGATATCGTCCCTGGCATCACAGATAGGATCGATTAAAGCGTCTTTGTCTTCAAATTGTCTACCGGCTTCAAAAACTCTTCGAGATAGCCAGATTCAAACGTTTTCGGTGAAGTTTCAGTCCGATGAATAAGGCAACCATGGCAAAAGCTTGACGTTTTCCGACTTAATCCAGTTTTTAGCCACCGTGGATGGGGGCTGTTTACAACAGTCATAGTTCTATTGAGTCTTCTTGCTATTTCTCGTCTCGAGAATCCCAGTTCCTTGAAAGCATATATTTATTTCTTTGTATCTGGCGCTATTATTCTTATATATCCTTTTTTCCATAAGGTTTAGGATTTCGTTTGTCATCCAATTGTTTTTTGGCCGTAGTTGCCTTATGTTGAGGATTCTTCTACCTGCTTCAACAAGGAGGGCCTCCTTTATTTTATGTCATTCCGAATCTACATCTTCGTAGGTTCCATTACCCATTCTAATCTGTTCCAATTTTCGATTGATTTCTCTTGCCACTTTTTTATTTCATTTTCCTTTAGAAGTCCTAAGTCCACTCTTTTTTTAGGTTTCTCCTTTCCATTTTCTTTCATCGTAATCTTACGACTCCTGCTAAAGGGTTGTGATCCGAGTTGATGTCAGCTCCAGAATATGTTTTAACTGATTTTACCCTATTTCTGAATCTTTTATTGATAATGAAACAATTCATTTGAATTCTTACTATTCTTCCCTGAATGTACAATGTCTTCTCTTTGGCAGCTTAAACCAAGTATTCCTGACTGCTAGCTCATTCGATTCGCAGTATTCAATAAGTTTTTGAACCCTATCATATACCAAGAATAAAGTCGCCAATTGTTTGTTCAATTTAATATTTTTGAATCAAATGGTCGGCGTTTTGCCTTAAAAATTTGAGTAGAACAGTGAAGCACGGCGGTGGAACTGCAATGGTGTGGGTGCAATGGGAGCCGATGGTATTCGGAATACTCAATTTGGTATATACTAAAAAAACAATTTGCATCTTGCAAAATTGGATCTCACAGAGCATTTCTGCTTCGTCCTCGATAATGACCGAAAGCATTTCTCGCTTTTAGCGAATGGCTGCTGTATAACATGAAGAAAATATTTCCCCATCCACTTCACTGTATGTGACTAAAATACCCCATAAAAACCCGATTCGTATTAAACATTTGTTTGTCTCCGTTGTATGTGTGTTATATGCTGTATTTTCTTCTTTTTTTTTCTTTTTCTAGGATTTACTAAACTTTGACGATCCACTAAACGGTGAAGCTGCTGAACAATACCAACGAGATCAGAAAGAATTTCAGACTAAAGTAAAAGAATATGTATTATTATTTGCTAGTAGGTAGTTAAATGAATGTGCGAAATATAGGTAAACAATTAATTATTTATTAACTATGCTTACTTCTGTAAACTTAATTAAGTAAAAATAAGTAAAACCACACAATCTGTAATAATTTTAATAAATGGAAATAATCAAGCGTTTCGGATGTTTTTTGTAATCAGTTTTATCGCAAACGATTAATGACATCATTAATGCTTAGCGGGGAATTTATAATCTTAAAAAAGAGGTGTTAAGAATATGTATGTAATATAAAAGTTAAAAGGAATTTCTTTGTTGTGGTTTTTCTTTCATTAATTTTTTTAATCTTGTTTGTGAGAGGAGAAATTCCTCTTTTGATAAACTACGTCGGGCTTCTGACTGTATTGACCCAGGTTCGAATCTCAGCCTTAACCAAATATTTTTTTACACCACCACCTGCTGGCAGGCAATAAAAAACACTAGAATCTAAGTATTTCTGGTTTGCAGATGACCAAAAAGAGCACAAAACAATCAGATGCTGGTT
Source organism: Matsumyia berberina (assembly GCA_917880715.2). Classification (NCBI taxonomy): domain Eukaryota; kingdom Metazoa; phylum Arthropoda; class Insecta; order Diptera; family Syrphidae; genus Matsumyia; species Matsumyia berberina. The sequence goes on from OU862870.1 coordinate 98,229,044, forward strand.
TAACGCTTATTACATAACTTTAAGATTTCGCCGGAAACGCCCTTACGATGGCATGATTGGAATAAGCAAACGATGTCGATATCGTCCGCAGCTATTGAATGTACATAGTAACATGATTACTAAATGCCACGTGATACATTATCTGCTCAGTAAGTACATATGCATGTTTGCAATAGCCCCGAAAAAGTGTTTTTAAATTAAGTAAGGATCTCTGAATAGCCGGTAGGGAAATTAGAGAACTTGGGTGAATTCAAAAATCCAGTGTTGCAGCAAAACAAAAAGCAACGAGTTCAAACATTTGGATTTGGAGAAAGCATATGATCGAGTCCCTCGAGGTAAGGTCTGGAGTGTATTGCAGGAGTACGGGATTGACGGTTCTCTTCTGAGGGCCATTCAATTTCTGTACACTAACTGTAATGCTAGGTACACACGAGGCAACCGTTGAAGCAACGTGTTACAGCAACGTGTTTTGTTTGTTCACTACACACGTGGCGACTGTCACCGCAACTTCAGTACTGTGTACAGAAAAGACACAAGAGGAAGAAAAATTAAATTAAATTTTTAAAATGACTAACCTAATACGTGAGATCACTGCAATTATTATAATTGACGAGCTTTTGTTCGAAAATTAAGAAAAGGAGATCCAACCAAAAAAGAAAAAGAAAATTTAGTCCAAAAATTAGCCTTTAAAAAAAGACAAAATTTCTCTTAAGTTAATTAATAAAATTAACATAATTTTCGTTATTTGGAATTGCTATTTTCCTTTTTTTTTTTTTGCACTTATTTTTACGCACGAACCTTCTTACTCGCTTGTTTCCGACGAACTGAACGAATGCAGTAAACAATGATACACATGAAGCAACGGTTGCAGCAACGGACCAAAAATATCAAAAATTTTTGATATTTCTGGCAACGGTTGCGGCAACACAAAAATCAATGGGAAACACAGCTACACACGAAGCAACCGTTGCTTCGACATGGTTGTGTTGCTGCAACGGTTGCCTCGTGTGTACCTAGCATAAGAGATGTTTTCGGGTGAACGGCGTTTAGTTACTGTGGGCGTTGGACTTCGCCAGGGGTGTGTTCTGTCACCTCTCCTTTTCATAGTGTATATGGATTGGATGCTACAGCGCAGCCTTGGTGAAGAGGAACGGCTCGCATTGGGAGACTTAAGGATAAGTCATCTGCTTTTTGCTGATGACTTGGTCATCCTTACGTCCACTTAGACCGAACTTCACTAGATAGGTTCGTCGCCGTCTGTGTTGAAGCTGGGATGAAGGTAAACGTGAACAAATCAGAGGTAATGGTAATTTCCAGAACACCTGTTCAATGCACTCTGCATATTAGTGGAGTCCCATTGAAACAGGTGGAGAAGTTTAAGTATCTCGGGGTCCTATTCACGAGTGATTCGCGAGGCACTCAATGTCAAGCAGCTACTTTTTCGAACGGAGAGGTCCATACTTCGATGGTTTGGGCACGTCAAATACATGTCCCCAACTCGGTTTCCAAGACGTGCCATCGGGTAGACGTCCCTTGGGTAGGCCAAGGATGAGATGGCTGGACCAAGTCCGAAATCTCACCGCTACTCGTATGGGGATAGCCCCTAATGAGTTAGAGTCGATGGCGGAAGATCGGCAAATGTGGAGAGTCCACTTAAGCTCCCTAAACCCGCGACCCTTATGGATTAGCGGGCTATTGGAAGATGATGATGATGTTTTATTTACATAACATGCAAATACCTTTTTTTATAATTTTTTTAATGATCGTAAAATGTTTGAAAAGTATATCACCGGAATATTGCCTAATCATATTTAGTAATTTACGATTTTTGGAGTACATCTTCTTTTGAACACTTCCAGCATTTTTAACACTGTTGTCACACTTTTTCGTTTATTTTTCCTCCTACTCTTAACATATTTTATTGAGAAACGTTGTTTCAGTTTTAGATTTTTAACACAGAACACTCGACTGCTATCTCAGTTTTTTCTATTGTGAATCCTCAGTGCAACAGCAACAGTGCAGTAGCAGGGCAGCAGTAACACAAAACCAGCGGCCGAATTACCACACTCGTTAGCCAGTAACTCGTTATCGAGATGTGAGGATTTGGCATTATCGCTTCTAATGAAGTTTATCGATCACGAGTCACATTCACCCACTCGTTATCGACTGCGGTAATTCGGTCTTTGTTGTTTTGCCGCAACACTGCCCAGTTTTTTGACGTTTTTGAATTCACAAATCGGCAAAGCGAAGTCTGTTTTTGAAATGCTGCTCAAACTATGGGAACGTAACCGTCTTGAACACCAAACTATGACTGTTCCGCTTCAATGTTGAATCCGTGCTCCTACATAGGTGCAGCCCTTGAAAAATCACCTCTGCTACCACAAGAAAGCTGCAAACGGTCATTAATCACCCCTATCATTCAATCCGCCGGGGGGAACGATCCACTGAAATTTCAACTTCAGTATCATTCAATCCGTTCGAAGGGAATCGTCCACTTGTCGGTAATGTGAATGACTTTTCACGTAATTATTCAAAACGAACGAATCGAATCTCTCCATACAAAGTTTCACATTTCTCATCCGATGGAAATTCATTGCGGATTCGAGTTGTGCTGGTTAAAAAATTAATCTTAGGTGTATTAAATTAAACATCTGCTTTTAGGAAGAAGACTACCAATAGAGATAAGAATGAGAAAATACCCGGACATTGTGAATTAAATGTGATTAATTTAAACTTTTTATCGTTAGATCTTTATAAAGTCGTCATGAATTTATTTCTTATTTGCACTGCTTCATTTGTATTTGGATGTGCACTTAGCTCTCCTGGTTCATTTACTGCATTATTTTCTTCTTCCGCTGATGGTCATACGATTTGGTGGTCAACACTTCCAGCACATAATTGAAGGCTGCCTTATTCAAACGAAATTTTTTTTTGAAATGGAAATTCAAACTTATTTTGTAGAAATTATGAACTACAAATCTTTTACCTACCCTTTTGTCCTGAAATTTAATTTAATTTTTTTCAATTTGTAATTGCTGTCAACTATGACAGAACAGTCGGTTTTGAACAAGGAAAATCGTAGTCGGTAAAACAGTGCATCCGGCGGATTGAATGATTAGACTAAAAGTGAACGCGGATCGGATAGGTGAAGTGAATCTCAGATCCGTCGGATTAAATGATAGGGGTGAAAATATGCCTTTGACACATTTTACGGAATTTTTAAACTAACCGGGAACTGAAAGGCATAACCATATAAGGAAGAAAGTCGGAGTAGCATCTAGCCGTGCTGACATTGGCGAGATCGTCATCTTCTGCTTAGTCCCTCAGTTTTAGATTTGAAGGCCCTTCAGACTGTGGCATCAAGGTTAATCCGTCCTATTTTCCCTATCCACCTTCATCTTTGTACACGGTTTGTTTTTAACGGATAAGTCCCTGTATAGATTCTCCATATTCCGTCAACACAGGAAGGACTAATAATTGAACGTAAAGCTTTTCTCTTAAGGGTCCCAAGTGTTTTTTTTAAAATTTGACTAACTCCATGCTCCGGTACAATATTAAAGGACGGCGATGAGAAGAACCTTGTATAGCGTCTCCTAGTATCCTCTTGCAATATGCAATAAGCAGAGTCGTCTCTTTCGACCAATTTTGTATTGACTTGATGGATCTCTGCCCCGATGTCGTCGGAGCCTGGGTAGTTGAATTCCTTCACTATACAATATTAGAAATCACAGCATCAATAAATGATTACGCACTTTACTCACATATCAGTTGTTATAAATGTTATATGTATTTAAGAACTTTCTCGAAAATATCGATATTATTCGCATCAACATTTCTTTAGAATCTCTTATATACAGACTTTTCAAATAAGGAACACATCCCTGGCTTAATGTTTTCATATTTTCATTTCCATTGACTTGTTGCAAGTGGGGATTTGTTTTATATTTTGGGCAATTAAATCGTTTTTCTTTCAAAAACTCTTCTTACTTAAGCCTATCAAAAAATATTGTATATTCCCTATTTAACTATTGTTCATCATCAATCAATAAATCTCCTGGTTTGAAATGATTTACAATGTTGACTGTCCAGTCCGTCTGATTGCCGACTGTAAACTCCTTGATAAAACGATAATTGCATACAAATACTTTGTCTGCGTACTCAGGCAATGACCTGTAATTACGCATAATTAAAATTTGCAATTTTTGTTTGAAAAACTCAACTCACCCCATATTCCAAGGAAGAACTTCTCCCTCATTTTGCATTTCTCTAAAGCCCTTGAGAACATGAAACACCATTGTGATTTCAACAAACCGCTTTTGTTTTGTTTCATTAGATTCATCAAACATTATACCGACCTGTAAGAAAATGGGAAATACGTTTTTAAGGACACCCTTTTATGGAGATGGTTGAGACTGAAAAAACGTAGCCCCCGACCGGCTCCCACTCCAATACAAGGTACGAAGGACGAACTTTTTAAAATATATTTAAAAACAACAATTTACCTGATAGGGAAAAGATAGGAAAATGTCATCCTTATTAATTTCTAGTTGCTTTCTCTGAAACACTGACATTTTCTCTATTATTGGTCTCATTTCATCCAGGGCTTCTTGTGATACCAGGTTTCTCAGTTCCAAGAAATTCGAGTTAACCAGTTTTGATGATATTATCTGAAACAGAAAATAAAAAAATTAATATTAAAAGTTTATTTTTCGGATCACCACCTTTTCGATGTACGAATCGTACATACAGAACTCAAAAAAACCAAAAATCAACTAGGGGAGAGGCCACCAAACCCCTTTGGGAACGCCGCCTCCAGGTGCCAGGTTTCATTAGACGGCCACTACGTACATTTTGAATATAAATGCAGACGATTAAATGTCGCGAAACAAAAGGCTTATGAAATGATTCTGTAAAGAAAAATGAGCAGAAGACAAGAAAGAAGCAAGAGAATAAAAAAGAGTATCAAAAAGAGATGCCACTTGCATGAATGACCTTTTTTTGCAGAAAGTAAAAAGAACGTGCTAGGGCTCTTAACCGAAACAGAAAAGAGAACTTCGTATCGGTCATAGTCGGTGCTGAAGACATGGAATAGCGACTTCTCAAAACAGTTCAACGCCGAGGAAAGTTGCTAGACTCCAAGGTAGTGCAAATCACAACCACAAATAATAATGGAGATAGTATATAGATCTGGCGGACACCGTTCTGAATTTTGAGTTCCTCTGACAATCAACCAGTTTTCCTGGCATATCTCTCCTGCGCAAGGCATGCCAGGTGAACTCTCTATTAAGCCTATCGAACGCCTTTTTCAAGTCGATAAGTAACAAAAGTAGCAGTGGTCGCCGTGGGTGAGTGGTTAATGCGTTGGACTGCTGACCGAGCGGCGTGAGTTCAATCCCCAGCCAGGTACACCGAACATTTTTCGCGGCACCACCTCTCGTCGGGGAATGACATCCCTCCGGGGGTATAATCTGTCATGAAACAGATTCTTACTTCGTCGTTCGGAGTCAGCAATAAATTGTAGGTCCCTTTTATTCGTGCGAAAAATGTAGCACGCACAACATGAATAGTTGCGAGAAGCTAGGCCTCGGCTCATCCCGAGCTGTCGCGCCAGCTATTTATTTTATTTATTAAGAAGTAAGTAGGGTTGGCGGAGTTATATACCCGGCGCACTGTTCTATGTTGAAGAAAGGCTGAGATTGAATGCTACTGGAGCTATCCAAAGCATCTCACGGGAGATAATTTAGTCTACAGATAGGGTCTGATGACAGGCCAAGTTTGTGTGGATGCGTTTTAGTCGGCAGTGGCCACTTAGAATACTTGATACGATTTCGACTTTATCGTGGCCGAGTGCTTTTAGGGCAGCTTGACCCTCAGAGAATGGTTTTACTACGGAAGTAAGAAACCAAGTTTGATTAATGACAAATTTTTCTGCCTGGAAGATCGTTGAGTATATGCCTAGAGTAACCGATATATTAGTGCTAGACGACTGTCCAAATACTCCAGCCCCAGTTCCATTATCAATTGTTGTACCGTCCGTGTACCACAATTGGTCGTTCTCTAAGGAACGGGGCTTAAACTTTGCTTGGTCGTCACCAACAATAGCGTTAAGCGAAGCGGAGGGGTTGGAGCGCAGGCAACCTGTCAGGCAGATTTCAGCTGCCGTTGAACCCGTTTCAAATTCTGTGGTGGCCTCATTAGTCTGTGTCCACCAAACTATTGCCGCATTGTAGCATAATTTTGGTATTTAGTCCCTAGTTGTTGCGGCCAGATCCACAGTACTCATGTGGCTTTTTCGATGGCCCGTTCGATGTGAAGGTTTCAGAACAAGACTTAGGTTTCTTCATTTGGTAAAAGGAACGATATTCGTGTTTTTGGAATTTACAGATAGCCTTGCTTTGGTACACTTCCGAAACGACGCTTTCGTATTTGCTGCTGACTATGACCGCTACGTCGTCTGCGTAAATAATGGTTTCAATCCCTTGGTTCTTTAGGCACCGAAGTAGACGTCTATGACGACAGAACAGATCAATGGCGATAGGATTCCGCCTAGAGGATGCTCTCGAGTTGTGTGCGCCGATATTTCAACGTCGACGATGTTCAACATGGAAATGGTTGATGGTTGGAAGAGGTTCATATTGCTGAGTACAAGTTTAGTGATGAAGTGCAATTGAAAGCAACTTCGATATTTAGAAAGGCGACAAGGCATATTTCCTTTCTGTTATATCTTTCTGTTTCAATTCTGGTCTTTGAGTGCCGACTCAGTAGATTTTACCACTTGAGGAAGAAGTTGCAGTGTTTTTTGCTCTTCTACCTACCTCTGTCTACCTAGGATGCGGTATAAATTGTTTAAAGGATACAATGTTCAATGTCAATCGCTGCTTTTCTGGCTAAAAAGGTAATTGAGTAACAAATCAGACTAACGATACACTGTTGCTTTTATCATCCCAGTCTTGCTTTACACCACAGAAGCGTCGACGTTATCTAAGGACGTTGTCATTTAACGACGAACTATAAGAGCTTTTCAGCAACAACTTATCGACTTATGTGTATGGATGGAACCTGTAGAACAAATGGACGCAAAAGCCTTATATGAGTTCTGTGTACGAGTGCAGTGCGATCTCAATCCATTTGAAGCAGATAACTAGAAAGAGTTAGCTAAAGATTGGGCTGACTGAAAGACCTTATTTGCTATGCAACAGAGCAACCGGCTCTGGCTGGTTGTGCTATTTAAGGAAAGAAACGCAAATTAAAACTTTATTATCATTTAACCACTCTAGTTTTGAGTAAAAACATAAAAATACAAACTTACATGAACTGCTTGCTTTGTTCCAAGTATAAAGTCTTTTAAATTAAATTCATTGTCGAAGTATGGACGAATTACTAAATGTATCATTAACCAATTTCTGAAAGTATTTATAAATGACGGCCATATTATTTCTGGAAATCTCATCAACGAGGGCATACTCCTTTGCCGCTTATTTAGGTTATCACTTGGTTTTGAACAGAAATTGGCATGTTGCTGCAAGGGGCTCGGTGCTTTTGGTTCACTTGTAGATATCAAATAAGGATTTATGCATCTACTCTGGTTAGGAAAACTTTGCGCCAATAATTTTCTACTTAACCGCAAACATTCTCTCAGTTTTAAAAGACCTATAGAGGACATAATTGGATATCCAAAAGCAATAGAACTGAGTTTATTTATTTTTTTCTTTTTTTATTTGAATAAAAGTCCTCTTGGTCTGACGTTTGCAAATGTTACGCAGGGCTCGTTCCAGGTTGTAACGTTTTAAATTTTTGCTTAACCTGGCTGTCAGTTGTTAACAGTGATGCCACAAAGAGTCAAAAATTAAATCATATTGGATCCAAGTTTTTTTTTGTTATTCTATATAGGCAAAAAAAAGTGGACAATTCTCGTTGCGAGGAAAAATATCGTTGTGAAAAATCCAATTTTTCACAGCTTTACTGCAATCCATTTTTTCTCGCAACGAGAAAAAGAATGAACCTGACCATTCTTTTCTCGCAACGGAATATGTCTCATTGCGACATTTTGACATTTTCTGTCACAATTCAATTTATTTAAAAAAATGTTCGTTGAAGAGAACGAATTCAATTTATTACGAACATGGAAGAAATACAAAAAATTAAATGTTCGAAAGAAGAAGAGATGATAATGATGAGCTTCGTCAAAAACCATCCCGTTTTGTACGATGTCAGCAGCAAGGAATTTGAAAACACGTTGCTCAATTGAACAAATCATGGAAAAAAATATGAAAATATATGACATTTATGTCATTCTTGGCTAAATCTCGCTACGAATTTGTGTATCGAACAATATGCTGCGGTATTTGTCTCGCAACGATTTTTTTTTTGCAACGTGAATTGTCCTAGAAAATACGAGCTTTAAGGGATTTCATCATCATGACAGGTCCTATTGCCTAACGTACGCGGAGGTGGTCGGGGATGCGGAATACATCATGTTCCATCGTCCACAAAATAATGGAGAACGGCTTCTGTTGGTAAACAAACTGGGTGAGGACCTAACCCCAGAAAACATCACCAGTCAGATGATCAACAGGGAATAACCATGGCAAGCAATTAACGACACTGTTTCAAAAATTGTGAAGGAGCTGAAAAGACAAGAGCGACAACGAAACGCAGCGCAGTACCAGTAGGCTGTCAATACAGAAGAGCCGAGTACATAAGGCTGAAGTCTCTTCTCACGATGACACGCTTGACGTCAGTGCTGCGAGTACAAGGGATAGAACGTAGAAGGGAAGTTGGGTTTAGTGGGTGGAATCCCCACACTTTGTTTCGTCTTTGAAAGGATCCCACCTTTCGACGCGAAATAAAAAAAGTGAGTTAGATCACATTTTTTCTAAAGCTCAATCATTTTATGTAAGGTTATGGTCAAAGTCTTTCTACGAGTCGGTGTAGTAGCTCTGCTGAAATTCTTGGTGATGTTTTATATAATTTGGCAATAATGCTGTTTAGCCCGACCGCTTTACTCAATTCTCAGGCCTTTAGTAATTCTGAAAATAATTTTAAGATACCAACCTGATATGATTCGTTGTGTTTTAACGATGGAATTGTTTGCAGTTTAGTATAAAAAAAAAGCGCTAGTATGGAATTGCACGTGTTTAAGGTACAGTTTGACAAATAGCTTGATAGGTGTTCAGTTACTTTATACCTATTGAACGCTGTCACTTGTCAGCTGACAGCGATGATTAGTAAATACAAAATTAAAGGTTGAGATGAAGGCACTTCGTGTTGGAAGAAAACAAAAAAATAATTAGTGATTTGAACTTTTAATTTCTATGTTGGATACAAAAATAGCCATCATGGATGGGCGCGATAATAAGGAGAGTTCAAATTTGCTGCAACACTCTGAGAATTTAAGTCTCTCCGATTTAGAGTTACCAGAAATAGAACACCAAAGAAAGCGAAAAGTAAGAAGGTAAGGAAATGTTGTTATCCATGTAAAGAATAACGACTATTTTTCATTACTACAGAAAAACCAGGCCGAGACTAGGAACAAGCAGGCAAAGAGTAGAGAATGGCACTTCAGGACATCGCAATATCATCTTAATAGGAACGGTGTTTTTTGTCACATCGTGCTGGTTGCTGATTCTTTCTTACACAATGTCAGTCATACACATAGAGAATCAACGATTACAAAGTGAAATAAAAAAAGGTAAATACTCGTACATAATTAAAATGACCTTCCGCATCTGATAAAATATATATTGAAAAGCAGCGCAAGTGGTAGTACGAAGTTAAACAATAACCAAAGGTTAATCATGAAGCATATACATACATACATTATGTATGTACATCTTTAAACAGATGGCTAGTGCGCAGAACCCATTTATTTAAATTGGCAGTCGATACAATAGAAGGCCATGTAAATTTCTTTCGCTATTTGTACAATATCAGGGATAGTCTTAGTAAAATAAACACTTAAAAAAAAACCAAATTAAATATAAATAGCTATGGAATCAGGCTTGCAAATAAGTCTTCCCATAAAAACGGGAGCAAAAAAAATACGAAAAAGGCGAGAACTTGACGCTTTAGTATCATATTCCACTGCTAAAAGGTATTTTAGTTAAATTCATTGAAATAATGTGTACATTTTATAATGTGAAAGTCGTAGAGGTAACATAAACAAATCAGTGAATTCTAAGGGGAAAAATTCTCTAGAGAAACTCATTAGGACGTCCACGGACGAACAGGAAGAATGTAACTTGGTATAAAAACAAAATAAAATATAATGCGATATGTTTGCCTTAAATTTCAATTTTACAGGCTAGAAATTATCAAAAATTGGAAAAATGTCGCGTGAGAAATTATGTCTCTATTCGGATGTTCGCGCCACTCATAGTAGTTATTATTATTATACTATTATTTGGTTTTGTGCATTGGTTGTATTTTGATTTGAGGCAGCAGTTCATTGAATATCGGCAAAAAATTGAAGAAGGTTGGAATAATAAGTATTTTATAATTGTTGTTTTTATTTTATGTTATGAAATGCTACCAAGGGAAAAATGTATCATTTTAAAAAAGATTAATTACATTTGAACGGAATAATTTAAGCAATACAGAGTAGATCTAGTAGAGATTCGGTTTTCGCCGAAAGAAAAGAAAAAACAAAAACACGAGTGAAACACGTAATCAAGGGTATTTTAATCTGCCTTTGATAACATTATTCGTCTACTGCCACGTTTATGACTGCGTCTAAGAGCAGAACTGGGATGATTAGTGTCTTATACATATTCACTTTAGTTGTCCGAAAGAGAAATTAGCCAAACAATTACCTTCTTGGCCTAAAAAAATTATGATAGCATTCTTTAATATCAGTGTTGGTGTCGTTGTCTGAATTAACAGCTATTTAGGGCGACGTTTTGCCTAAGGTGTTCGAATTGTTTGTTGGTAACGTGTACTTAGTTTTGCTCTCGTTGACTGTTAGACTGATCTCCCCTATTTCTGTTTGAAGGCTCACGAAAACGCAACTGACATCACTCTGTTTTTTTCCGATTATTTTAATTTTGGTGATGAATGCAAGTAATTATACGACTTTTTAAGAATCGTGCGTCTGGTAATGGGTTTTAGGCACTGCACAATATTTTCAAGCATAACGACACATCGTTAAGTCATCAAAGGTCAGGATAGGGCCTCTATCGACTTTGATGGAGCGCCATACTTTCTCTACATTCAAAAACAAACTGATGAGTCTGGTAGGAATGCCAACAAGGCATAGACGAGAAATACAGAAATGTTCGTCCATAAATCCTAGTGTACACTAGAGAAAAAGGCGTAAAGTTAGAGAACAATTTCGCTAGAGAACTGTAGACACAATATAGAGCGCAGAGCTCTACAGCGACTCTACGCTAGAGATTTAAGGCGATATTTTTAGCGCTCTACATCGTCTTTACACTCTATTTTTGCTGCGATATGTGTACTATGCTGATGGGATGGAGTAACATAATAATGCAAAAAAGGGCTAAATCTCAGAGTCTTCTTAGCTCAGATAGTATAATTGATTAAGCAGAGCTAAACTTGGACTCACTTTCGTATGCCTTGTTGGATGTGCAATTTTTATCTTAAGCTTTCATTCTAATTTAGTTATGATCGCAAATTCTGTTAAGTGATTGTAGATTGGCAGCTGGATCAAGCTGGATCCTACCATGTCAGGAAACTTCTTAGAAAAATAAGTAAACAGCTCGACCGCATATTTTTGCATGCGGCCCAATGTCCAAGAACTTTTTGTCACCCATCGTACAGATGCTTCAAAAGGTATATCTCTACTCGGTTATATAATAATAGTCGGTGTAGACGGCCGGTAGAGCGTTTGGTAGAGATCTACGAAGAACTTCTCTACAAACACTGTACGAAGATAAATTTTATGGTAGAGTCGCACGCAGAGTAAACGGCTTTGGTAGAGACAATTTTTTTTCAGTAGAGCTCAACCGATTTTTCTCTTTAGTGTAGGCGATGTTTGGCCTGTCATAATCCGCATAGATCGATATAAATATATTAAGTATCGGTTTAAAATTACAGTATTTTCCTTAGAAGATGTTATATAAATATTTGGTCAGTCATGTTTTCTTTTCCTGGACTTAAGTCATTCTAATATGATCCAAACAGGTTGTTGACAAACGAGTGTAGGTGCTCACACAATGCAGAAGATAATATCTTGTCTGCGACTGACCTCCTGGCTAAAGTTATTTGCATATTTGTTGTAAAGTGTTTTCCCGCTGCTTTAGACTGAAATCTAAAAATCTTTATCTTCACTTAGTTTCGGTGGGGTGGATAGATTAGTTGATTAACTTCGTACAAACTTGGTTCCTTCTGTCTGACAGAAATGTGAATCGTCGTCGTCGTTATAGAGTCTCTAGAAACTGTGCCTCTACTGCTATATTTCATTTCTTTCATTTCTTTTTGCAGTTTAAGCTTCAGTCTTGTGGCCTTATCATGTATTTTTACCCTTTCGTGAAACTTCCTAAGCTCGTTTCTGCAGTGAAAACTCTCTATTTTTCGATAGCGTTCTTCTCTTATATCTTTTTCTTTCCAAGATATCAGCAGTTCTTTTTTACGCAGTGCCGCTCAGTGTGATTCTTGTTTTGCCGCATTTTAGGCGGTTCTTTAAAGGTTTTCTGACAGTGTTGCATATAGCTTTCAGTATCTGATAACGTAACCATAACTCCCCTTAATCTGAGATTGTAACCTTCCGACGTCAAACTAAATGCATTTATTTTTGTTTATTTGGAATGATCCCTTCTACTCCTCAGCCGACTCTTTGAACATTTGGATATTCATCATACCTGTGCAGGGCCTTTCGTCAATCGTTTTGTGAACACACTTGTTGATTTTTTGATCATTCCCCAGGAGGCCTCCATGTCCGCTTGTTAATATCAAAATGTTTGCTTTACGCAACTGATGTTTTTGTTACGTGACTTAGCGTCATTTCCTGATTTTTCAATCTTATAGATTACTTCAGTAAAATAATTAACTGTTATCAAGTTCAGTCAACGCGCCAATATATAAACGAAAGCGAACATGAGAGCTTCTTGCTCTCTGTGATGGAAAATTAAAAACAAAAAAAAAAATGCGGTAACAGACACTGAAATGTGGATAATGGAGTCCCCTGACTAATTAAATCCCAACTGGATTCCCATGTAAATCAACGCTATAATAGTCGGGTACATGCTCGAATGTAATGAACAGTAAATTCTAAAAATGTCCATCAAAGTTGAAAACTATTTTTTCGAACTGCTATTATGTACTTATAAGCAAGCAATAATGAGCAAAAATTTATATGTAATACCATTTGTTGAATTTCGTTCATTTTCTGGTCTGGACTGTTGGGGCTTTTTACACCAAATGAGAATTTTTGTTGGTCTCTTCCATATTCTCGAGTTTTCAACTGACAATGGTTATATACAATTATTACAAGTTTATTCATTTGTTCAATTTCGAATCCTCTAGAACCACTTATTATAGTTGTGCACTGGCAAAAAGTCAAAATTAAAAAAAAATTAGAGCGGAGAATAGGAGAACAGTGTAGGCCAAAATGACAATGATAGATTGTGGGAATCAAAATGATAGTTCGTAATTTGTGAGCCATTCCCAACCTCAACTGCGTATGTTTCAGTGTTCTAAAAAGTTTTAAAACGGTAGCAGTGTAATGTACATACGGATATTAATAATAGTAGAAAATAGCTGCACTTTATTTTATGCTTGTTTAATTTTTTGTTTGTTTTATTATTTATTTTTGTTTATTTTATTTGTTTAATCCTCCGCAGTTTCTGTGATAAGCCAAAATCTTCCCGAAGAAATGCAAAAATGGCACGAAAAGTCGTCCTTATTGGAGAAAAACCAAAGTATTATTTATGAAAAACTAAACGAAATACAAATCGCCGTGGAGAGTTTAAAAAATAACTTTACAAAGTACACTGCTCGGGCGGATATTCGGAGTGAATTCTCCAAGGATGATAAGTTTGTTGCAGATCTGGGTGCCAAGCTCGAAGCTGTTGCTAGTGATATGGAAGTCATTAAAGACCATTTTACTGTAATTCAAAAAAACCATTCCAGGTTACAAGAAGATATTGATAAATTGGAGGTATATGCGTAGTTATTTCTTGGTGTTTTGCTGATGTTACTCATTTTGAATTTGAATTTAAAGGTACGTTTTAGTGACATATCGAACCATATTCCAGAGAAGAATAAAGACGAAGAAGAGTGCTTGAAAAAAATTCAGAGCGCGCAAACAACCTATGAGAATGAAATCAAAAGTGTAACTGCTAACATAAGCGTGGTTAACGATACGCTTACCCAAAAAGCTCATATGCTAAGTGAAGAGCTGTTTACTCATAAGGTATGTTTTTGTAATTCAAAGATTTAAACCAAACAAGATCGTTTGCATTTTTCATGCAGACAAAATTAGATGATTTACTGGACAAATCCGCAAATATTACCTCACACGTCACATCTATTAAAAACGATTGGACCAAATATAGGCAACAAATTATAGATTGTGAGGCGAAATTTGAAAATTTTGCATACAATGTAAGTACTAATAAGAATCATGAAATTACAGATTAAATATTATAAGTGAGGAGTTTAAGACTAATGGCACTACAGTTCGGGGTGAACTTGGGCAAGCTTCTCTAGTTACCCTGGTCTTTAACAAAGTGCCCCCAGTTGCGATCGGCATGTTGGTTGAGGTCCCCTTCTACTTGTGTGCGCCACCTTAGACGAGGTTTTCCTGTACTGTGGTTGGTTAGATTCTATAACTTTTCAATAGAGTTGCTCTACATTTCGAAGCCTTCTCAAACGTCCAATGCACGGTTTTTTTTTGACTAGTTCGATATCGCTGTACAACTCGTATAGCTTGAAGTTAAACCTTCTCCTCCAAACGAAAACGGGACCGAATATTTTCCGAAGAATTTTTCGCTGTTTCAATTAAGCGGAGTCGACTGTACAGTGAAGATTGTGGCGACAAATAACGCACGAGATACTATCGTTGTGAGTTATTTGCATCTTGCACTTATAGCAAACATTTACCATTATAGACGCAGAATATAACTTAAGTTAAACTCTCTTACGACGGTCGAACTTTAACTTTTGTCGATAATGTAGAAACATATGGAATATATGTATGTATGCGATCGATGTAGCTCTTTTTTCATGGACAAAAAAATTTGTTACGGATCGTTTAGGTTAAGTTGTGTTGGCCGTGTTCAAATCTGGAGTTGATCAGATAAATGCTAGTGAATAATTTGTCCCCGACTCTCTTGTCTGCAACTTTTAATGCAATGCATTCCTTCCTCGATGACAGTTATTCTCTCCGATATTCATTCTTTCACTTGTGTTCTTGCTCTTCGTACTTAAAAGAATAAAAGGAGTCAAAATCAAGAAACCATCCTGATTTTGACAGTATAATAAAACGGCGCGCTTCGGCATTGTCTTAGTTTTGCCGGTTTGACCGCTTTTTTGAAGCACCTTTTGCCTCTATTATACCATATCGCTCATCCAAATTGACAAAGTACATAACGAAGTGACTCAGTGGACTTGAGCGACTGGGGTTCAAGCCCCAGCCAGGAACATTGAACATTTTTCGCGGCACCGCCTCTCGTCGGGAAATGACAAGCCTCCGGGAGTATAATTTGGTGTGAAAAAGCTTCTCAATTCGCCGTTCGGAGTCGGCAATAAATTGTAGGTCCCTTCCATTCATGCGAAAAATATAACACGCACAACATGAATGGTTGCGAGAAGCTAGGCCTTGACTCATCCCGAGCTGTCGCGTCAGCTATTTTTTTTTTTTTTTTAAATAACTACATTTGAAGATTTTAAAAATATGGCTGCAATTCGTCGATTGGAATGGTCAATTTCTTTGAGAATGCCAATTGTTCATCATTGTTTCTTCTCCTGTAAGCCTATTTCCAAACCCCATGGTTCTAGTATTAAAAATAATACTTTGTACTGTATAGTGAATAACCCTAGAATTCAACTCTGCTTAAAAGTTAACAAAAATTGTTGTTTTTGTGGGCTTTAGGTCAGCAAATGAAAGTAAACAAATATTTTGACATTTACGACGTTTCGTCCATGCCTATGGACATCGTCAGGTTTTAATTCTATTTTTCATAAAGTTAACAAAAATTCTTACCAAACCATTCCTCTATATCAATTTCGATCTCAAAGTATAAAGGAGGGATTCTTAGGCGATACCAGCGTTAATTGCAAAAGGCATAGAAATCTGTATCGACTGATTACTTAAAAAGTTCGCCATCCAGTAAAAGAAGACATTAACAACACCATATACTTGGAGCTTCAGGCCATACCACACTCTGTCAAACGTTGTCTAGATATCATGCCAGAATTACTGGCCAAGATAGGTGGGTTGTTGCACCTCACCCTCACTGGCCCTGAACCAGCCTGTGGAGTAAACAAATCCATTTTCAAAAGCTACATGAGGGAACAAACCCTACTCAAATCCAGCACTATTTGGATTGGAAGTATAGGACAGAAATGTACCAAAAACTTTTTCCCCAATCGATCCCAAAGAAATCTGACCAGAAACCACCTTAAAATTCTAACCTGTATTATAAGTGGCCACTGCGGCCTAAAACGGCATTTACACAAGCTTGGCCTGTCACCAGACCCTACCTTTAATAGCGATGAAAGCTCTCTTCACATCGTCCCGCCCTCATTCACGTGAGAAAGCCGACTGTAGGCTGTGAATTTGTCTCGTCAACCGCACTTGCCACGCTCCACCACGTGAGACCGCAGTGCTAGAGCAGACAAACCGCTTCCCACGAATTTGCCTACGAATTTAACATCACTTAATAGTTAACAGAATTAATAATAATACTGTTGCATGTGCTTTTATTCCAGATATCCGAAATTTACAATAAAACGTCCAACTTCGAAAAATCGCTTCAAGAAGTGCGTTGGAATTGTTCAGCAAATAACGAAATGGGTCGAAATTGCACCAATTTGGGTGGTATTAATTCTCAGGTATTTGCAAAAGTATTTACTTGTCAACAACATAGATAATATATTTGAATTTTCCCATAGCTATTGCAGAATACAGAAGTGGAGAACCAAACAGAACACGATAAAAGCAATTTTGTAGAAAAATTATAAATATGTGTGTAACGTACAAAACTCATGCTTATAATAAATGAACTTTAATTTTTTTTATATTTACAGATAAATTTGAAAAAAAAAAGTTAAATTACGTACATTTGGATGAATGAAATCATACTTTTCTCTTACCTGAGATTGTACATTCAAACTTAGCTTAAAGAACAACAATTCCGATAGACGTGTTCTTGTTGTTATTTGCAAGTAATTGTACCAATTGTTCGTTTCACAATTTGTACATAAAAGATTTATTTATCACAATAAATTAATTTTAATATTCCTCTTGAATCTTGTTATGTAATGATTAACAAAAAAAAAAATAATTCTCGAAAGAAGAGAAGAGTATTTTACCGTACAAATCAATAAGTTTTCAGTGCATGAACAATTTATTAGTGGTCTCAAAATAAAATGTTTTAAGAGAAATAAATAATTTTTTTCTTACTTTTGATGTTGAAATTATTTTTATATTTATTACAATTGCAGGCAAACACATACGCTCCGATTCATTTATTCCGGTAAAAGAAGTCTCTCTATCTTTATAACCAATAGATATATATAATGGCAGCAAATTAGAGTTTAAATTGTAGGTTGTTGCATATCTTGTATCCTTTGAAAAAATCAACTGTATTGGGGAAAGGTCTAAAGAATCAGCGAGGGTGAGGTAGAGTTTCGTACTGCAGTTTATGCAGCTTTAACGCCAATTTCTCATGCAGATGTTGCAGTTGCAAGCAGTAGTCTGTATTTATAGTCTAACCCGGGTTTAGGAAGGTATAGTGAATTACACCTGCAACCCACCAAAATAACTGAACAATACATACAAAATGTCACAATAACCTTTTTTGGGTGAAGTCTTGGCTTTGGCATGTGTCTTTGTTTTTTAAAGTCTCAACTCAAATTCTGCCTTGATGTGCGTCGTCAATGATAGTTACTCCTTGCAGCAGAAGAATTATTTAGTTACGTAAAACTACCGTAAACATCATGTATGGACCGCTACGACATATCCGGAGGTCAGGAGCGATTGGTTCTTCTCCTTTTCGTAAGGGTGGACAGCAGGGATTTGGGCCTACAGGTGAAGGATTATTCCCCACGGTCACCATCCGACCGCAGAAAAAAACAACTAGTTACGAGGCAAGAACAAATCTCGGATGCGGATGGATTTACTGTTGACGGCCATTTCCAAACGTGAAATGTTTGGACGGTTAAAAGATAGCGGCGGCTTTGGACTGCTGAAGGATATATATTGCCTTCTTCTAAGAAGCGAGATGGGATATTTATTGTAGGAAGACTTGGGCAAGAAGTTTCGATTTCCCAGCATGTAAACGAGCGCCTTATAAATATTAGTACTAGGAGTTCATTCACCAATATACATATGTACGCCTAATATGCGCAAAGGAAACAGATAGTCAGATAGTACGAGCTCTTGAACAAAACATACAAGCAGCGTCCTAGCTATGATGTGGTTTTAAGTCAAATCTAGGAAAGAGAGGGCAGTATTGGTAGAATCGGGCGAATATTGGCTTGAATCACTACCTTGTAGGCAAGGTGAGGATTTCCCACCGCAATATAACACAGCAAACAAGAGGCAATGCTACGATGAAGTTTGGAGTCGGACTGCGACAATTACAAGATGCCAGTATTGTAGACTAGTGGCTGTCAGAGATACCGTTTCTGTCGGCCATCACCACGGAATGCCTGCATTGTGTGAAAGTCCTCTTACCTGATTGGTCAAAATCAGTGTGGCATTAGGCCAGGAAAGTCCTTTACCGACCAAATATTCATACTATCGATTTCAAGGCCGCATGTGCCATGTATGTATGTATGTATGTATGTATAAAGACGAGCAATTAAAAAATAAAATGAGTTGAAAATGAATAACGAGCAATGTCAGCAAAGTGGAAAGCGACCTCACAAACGGAAGCAGGCTCGCTAACGATCAAGCTAACTGGAGACGTTTGTTGATTGAGGCCCAAGTCCACGAACGAACTTTAAGAAAATGCAAAATAATAAAAACGATTTGTTGAACCATCACAGTGGTTTTCTTTCTTGAGGTTAAGTTAGGATGAAGTGGCTGCCAACTAAAGGCAAAACACACGTAGACCATACAACATTTGCAAAAGTCATTTGAGTGGACGCCAAGTTGCATGTTTCTCTATTAGACAGTGTCCAGTGATGACATTTATTATAGAACTAATACGCGATCTATTAAGAGAAATGAAATACTTAGATCGTTTTAGATCCTGATTTGATCCAATTAAATCCACCACCTTAGCCAAGTTCACCTAAGGTTTTTTCTTCCTATAGGCGATAGCATCTAGCTTTAGTTTAAGTTTACAAGTAGCGATCACCCCCTGGCTAGTTCCCTAAAATGTCACTGTGCCCCGGCACCCATTAAAGGTGAATGTTAAAGTGCTCCACCATCTCTATCAGACACAATCGACAGTCTAGGGCTATCAGTGAATTTAAAGCGATATTTTTCTTCAGCCAAGATAAGACTTCAGGCATGCTTCTAGTGTTCTGGATGTCCGAATCTTTCGAGCTGAAAACATAGACCCGGATCATTACCTTGTTGCAACCAAGGTACGCAAGAGACTGCCAGAATCAACACCGAATGCGTATCCCGAAAGCTCGCAATAAGTCCTATGCCGCCAGCCTCAACAAGCTGTCAACAAGCCATCAGAAACCCCGCAAATGACGTGCTGGGTTTCACTCGATCGCCACCCCGAATGAACCATCGTTTACCCAAACCACAAAAATGGAGACCCTCTCAACTGTGCCAAGTACAGGAGGCAATTTCAACTGTGCTTGACTGTGTGAACACTTCAAACCCTCCGTCAACAACTTGATTGGCCATAAACAGTGCGGTTTCAGGCCAAGAAAGTCCACAATTAACCAAATTTTCATGTTTTGACAGATCCTGGAGAAAAGCCAAGAAGTCCAAATCGATATCCACAACCCCTTTATCGATTTTAAGGCCGCCCATAACAACATTTGTAGAGACGAGCTATACAGGACCATGTCTAGTTTTGGCATTCCTCCCAAACTTGTCGATAATAAAGATAGAAGCTGCTAAAATTGGTTTAGCGGTAAGAGAGGGCAAAACTAAGTATTTTCTGTTAACAAGAAGGGACACCCAACATCGACCTATGGGACGGCATGTCACAGTTGATAGCTAAAGACACGCCATATAAGACCTTATGCATCCCAGTCCTGCTTTATGGCGCTGAAGCAGAGACTCTATAGAGAGCGGATGAAGATATACTTGGCCGTTTCGAGCGAAAAGCTCTTCGGAAGATATGCGACATCAACCTCGTCAAAAAACTGCGCATTAGACGTTTGCTACGGCTAGGACATGTAAAGGGAATTGGCACCAACGCTCGCAGAGTCTTCGAATCTAATTTTGGATAACGTTGCAGAGGAAGACATCGCCTAAGGTAGCGCGCACAAGTAGGAGACTAGCTCAACCAACTTGGCGTGCGTAACTGGAGGATGTTAGCTCAGGACCGGGTTAACTGGAAAGCTTTGTTGGTTGAGGCCCAGCTTCACCCCGAACTGTAGCGCCACCCAAGTAAGTAAGATAAGACTTCTATGATCGCCATGATATCTGCCTGGAACACGCTACAATGATTTGGAAGACGGAACGGTAGGCTGAAATTAAGCCTGTCAGAGAAAACACCACCACTCACCCCGTCGATAGTTTTTGAATCGTCGACTTGTCTTCTGAGAACACAACATCGCTTCAGAATGTCCCGGGAGGGAGGGCTACCTCGAAGTTCTTATCAAAACTTAGCTTGGGTGTGGTGTAGTCTATGTTTCTAGGAGAAATGTTGGCATTTTTCAAAATGGAGGCGTGGCCGGAATTTTAAGTAGACGACTGTGAGATTGCTTTGAGGCGAATGGATGCACTAGCTACCTTTTGTTTCCTAGAAATGTCGAGAGGTGTTAAATAAAACAAAATGTCCAGTACTGCAGAGAGAGTCGTACATGGGATTTTGCTGGTGCACATACAAGCTGTTCGTTGGACTTTGCTTAAATTATCGCGGTTTATGGCTATATCCAAAGCCTTATTGCCTAAATATAGAGCCAATACATTATGCGAGTTTGCAGACCCCATTTATTTCCTATGGCCTTTTTGCAACTACTGGGCTACTGTAGCTTTCATTATTTCCAGCTTAATTTCCTATCCAAAAGTAGACCCAAATATTTTGATTCTTTGGACAAAATTAAACCAATGGAAAGAGGGTCGATGTATGGGATTTTATACTTCCTAGTGAAGAGTTTTGTGTGGGTTCACACCCAAACCACACCGAGCTGCCCATTTGGTTAGCTTGTTTGACGAGAGGGCTATAGCAACGTCATCTGCATAAGCAATTATCGCGCAGCCTGCGGCTTCCAGGATTATTAATATCTCATTCACCACTAAATTCCAAGGAAGGGAGAAAGGACCCTTTTTTTGTGGAGTTTTAAGAAGGAAAGATGATAAACTTATGGGTCTGAAGTCTTTTGGGGTTACATGGGAGCATTTGCCAGCCTTAGATATGAAGATCACTTTAGCTTCTCCCAATGATTTAGGTATACATATATACCAGATCCAGACAGCTTTTAAGAATTATCTCTAACGTGGGTAGGGTGATGTCCGATTACTTTTTTAGTTCGGTAGGTATAATGCCATCTGATCCTGCCGATTTGTACGGTTTAAATCAGTGTAGCTTCCAAAGCAGTTTGTCACGAGTAATCAAACTTAGGGAGTTGATTAAAGGTGTATTTGATCCATTAGGATCGGCACAGCTTACAACTTGCGCGTTGCTTGGAAAGTGTATGTCCGGTAGCGAGTCATCGCTAAAAGTCGTGCATAAGCCATTCACTTTTTTCAGTTTTTTTTACCTAATAAGATTGAAAATTCAGAATTAAAAATTCCTAATACATTCATACTTTATGAGGCATATATATGTACATACTTATTTTTTATGATTGCGTCGAAGGATGTGTAATCTTCATAGATACCAGCAGTCCGGGCCATCGGCATTTGAATGATCGATTTCAGGAATACGCTTACGTACTAACCCACACCCTGCACACGTGGAACCACTCTCCCTGCGTGACTGCCGTTAGGTATTACTTGGCGGGGGCTGATTAATCTTTTAGCCTTCTCTAAGCGTTGTTCTTCACGTTGCATTGGCGCTCTAGGCGCCTAAGATCGCTGAGTATGCACAACGCCATGTTACTTACGATGGGCCAGTTTTCGTCATTCTGAAGCATGTAGCTTACAAGATTTTCGGGAGTGGGCCACTCCCCAAATTGGTCCTGGAAAACGATCGTTTCGGTTCCATATCATGGGCAATGAAAGAACACATGCTCCGCATTTTCCGAAACGTTTCCACAGTGTGGACAATTTGGGGTAGTTTCGTGTCTGCGTTTGAAGAGGTATTCTCTGAAGCAGCCATGTCCTGTCAGCAACTGGGTGAGATAGAAGTTTGTTTCGTCATAGACCGTCTTCCATCCATCATCTTCCCTTTGAGGATTCGTTCCACTGCCGTTGCCAAGTTGCGATACCGAACCATTTCGAATTCGCTCGTTTTTAAGTCTTACAATTTCTTCAGCGTATAAGTCGAAGGCTAGCATTGAAGGCACGACGAGTATAGCATCGTTTGAGACAGTTCGAAATGCGCTGGCGACCCTAAGCGCGCTGAGACGGTGGACCGATTTAACTGCACGTACATAGGACTTTGACTTTTGCATACATACATAAGTACGTAGGTATGTATGTCAACGCATTAACGGAAATAAAAAGCACAAGACGGCGAAGGGTTAAAGGCGCGAAGGACATTATTATTACAACAAAAATGATTGCATGGCATAAATAAATAAATGTTCATTTTAATATCGGGTGCCAGACTTGCAAACCTGCCATGTAGATTCTCGCCGCAAATAGTTCAGAACCAAGGGATTTTAAAGCTAACATATTCTGTAACGATTTGGGGAAGAAGAAAAGTCCGTAGTGCACTTTCTTTCGCTTGCCACAATGCCTCTTTAACAATCTTAATTTTCTTATGATCTAAACGGTTTCAGGAGTAGACTCGGTATCAGTACTTCCAATTATCCATTTCAATCGAAAGCTTTGTATGGACGTGCTTCTTTACGTACTCTTGTGATAACTTATTGCAAATTGTATGGCCAATGAAGACATGCATTCATTTTCGTCATATTTCTTTTTATCACGCCCCTCTATCTATCTATTAGGCGTATGATAGAGGCTTTATTGCGCCTTGTTTTTTTTTTAGACTTTTCTATAACGTATAACTTATAAAGCTGATAAAGAGCCCCAAGGTGCTTGTCGATTCTGATTTTGAACCTCTGGAGATTGAATTCATCTTGAAATATTTCTCCTAGCATCACGCTCCAATGTTACTAGTACTACATATAACAGAAGTGTACATGAAAATTATGTTTGGTCAGACGTTCAAATACTGCGTTTTCATGGATTATTTCTTTGAATTTATCGCATCATCTGTCATGGTTATATCTACATACATGTAAGAAAGGCGTAAGCCTTCTTACATGCATGTAGATAGTCCTGTCGTAACATAACTATCAATTCAATGTCCAGCACCACATAGATACATTGAAGGCAATAAAAGAGCCCTCAAACTAGCGAGAAAGACACTACCCGCCGGTAGCGCGTTTAGCAGGTTAGCGTGTTATGCCCCCGAAGGTGTGGCTCACATACAACTTGGCAAAGACAACCAATTTATGTTGCTCATAGCGGTCATAGCCGCTGTTCCATTGGGAAACGCGTAAGGAAATTATGTGATTCTGTACAACAATTACTTGTTTAAAGTTCGGAACAAAACTGCCTTAGGTGGTACACTACCCTGGTTGTTTTAAGCAGATACTTTCGAAGTACGCAAGTGTTGGAACTCCAGTTCATTTTGCTTTTAAAGTCCAGTCCTAATTACTTAATAGCTGTTACGAGAACATTTTCAGTAGAGAAACATTTTGCAGAGCAACTTAAATCAGTATTGTACGTAAATTGCGAATTGCTTCTAACACATGTATCCACACTAACTAATACTCGTACGCGATTGCAATTAGTACTGTCATAAATCATTGCAGGGAATTGAGCAACGTTAGGCGACAATAATATTTAATTTCCGTTTCCTGGCCATATTTTTTTTTTATTAAAACTTGGATAGAAGTTGGATTAAAGTACGTTGAATGGATTCCAAAAGCAATAGTAAGTAAAAGTAAATAAAAGCATGTATAAGTTAGATTTAAATTAATAACGTTCTGAAAGTGACACAGCATTCAAATTAATGCACAGTTTGCTAAGGTTTCTTTTTATCCGAGCAGATTGGCAAAGTTCCACTTTTCTAAGTGCCGTAGGTGAGGTCAGTTCCTTAAAATTTATTTTTGGTATTGGGCAGAGTCTTGGAGATACCCCAAATGACAGTAATTCCTCATCTTTCCAAAGTTATAAAGTCGGACAAGTTGCCATGAACTGAAAGAAGTGTACACTCTGTGACTGTACAAATGACTGAAAGTCTGCTCATCGCTTTTGTGAGGAATTAAAAAAAAGCGTTAAACTGCTGCGCTAGCTGCGTAGGTTCGAGTCCAAGCAATATTAACCAAACATTTTTCGCCGCACCCCCTGTCAGGGTTCAACGACAAATCTCCGAGAGTATAAATTATCATGAGGAAGCTTCTCAATCCACCGTTCGAAGTCCGCAATAAATTGTAGATCTTTTACATTCATAGTCAGAAACTAGGCCTTAGTGCACTTCGGGCTAAGGCACCAGCTATCTTTTGCACCAAATTGTAACTCTTCACAAACCTGAAAAGGTCTTGACATTGATTAAACACGATCAACGAAAACCAACGTTTAAGTCTTTATTCCATCCAAATATACCATGGTAACCGGTTAATGATTTCCGTGAATGAAAGGTAAAAGGTCTTTATGCATATTCCCAAAAATCACCTTCGTAGCCAGGATTGAATTTTCGACAGTTCTCAGGAGATTTTGAAGGGAGCTCACACACAAATCGAGAAATTCTTCTCTCGGTGAATAAAAATTTCTAAGGAAGCTCTCTAAATCTCGGAGAGAGCACGGTTCGCTCCAGCCGCTAGCCGGCTACAGGCGTGACCGAATATTAAGTTCAAATCTACGCAAATTATTTTGGTAAATGAAAATTAATTTTAAGAAGAAATATTGAGTCGAAAATTTCAAATGTCCCGGACCCAGACCCGGAAAGTCTTCGAATCTTATTTAGATAAAGAGTGCAAGGAAG
Organism: Matsumyia berberina; assembly: GCA_917880715.2. Taxonomy (NCBI): domain Eukaryota; kingdom Metazoa; phylum Arthropoda; class Insecta; order Diptera; family Syrphidae; genus Matsumyia; species Matsumyia berberina. Next base: position 98,254,468 of record OU862870.1, read on the forward strand.
GAAGACATTATCGTCAGTGACTTGCGCAAGTAGAGGGGTGAAACCTTGATGTGTGAAGTTGAAGGCAGCTGTAAATCTAAGGATCTATGTCAGTGTCCACTTCGAACTAAGGTAAGTCATTTTCCCCCCTACTCTGGACTTTGGTCATAGACGAACTCCTAGAATTTCTAACAAAAGCTGGCTACAAAGTACAGGGATATGCAGACGATGTCGTTATTAACGTTAGGGGCAAATTCGATGACATTATATCAGATATGGTGCAAAATGTCATTGATCTAACTTCAAGTTGGTGTAGGACGAAGGGCCTGACCATAAATCCCGGAAAAAAAACTGTTCTTGTTCCCTTCTCCAGGAAGAGGAAACACAACCTCAAACAACTGGAAAACACCTCTATTGATCTGTCCAGCGAAGCAAAGCTTCTGGGAGTAATACTTGACAAAACGCGTCTATGCCAAACGTGCCAATGCTTGTAGGGCAAAACTTAGGGACTGAACCCCAAACTGATTTATTGGTCGTACAACGCCATACCAATGATCACCTCGTCATTAGTATGATGGCCAAAAACCCTACAAACCACACCGTAGGGAAAGCTGAACAAAGTTTATCGCTTAGCCTATCTCACAGGGGCTATGAGAATGTGCCCAACGGCCACTATAGGAATATGACTAATGCCTGCGGAGAAAAATCCAAGGAACCCGCATCTACATCTTTTTAGACAGCCAAGCAGCACTATTAGCCATTAAATCCTATACGCTAGGGTCCAAGCTTGTCTGGCACTGTCTCAACCTCGTCGAAAGCCTTGCATCGGCAAATAAGATTACCGTAGCCTGGATCCCAGGACATGAAGACTTCGAGGGTAACGAACGGGCTGACTGCCTGGCGAGGAGAGGTGCTTGCTGTCCACTCGTTGGTCCCGAACCCTGTTTTGGGACACCACCCAACAGTGATAACATAACGCGAGATCAACAAACGCTGAATGCTGGGCCAACCTCCAAGACCTTAGTGAAAAAGTTCAACCCGTACAAGACCAAGACTTTACTTGATCTCACCAAAGACGAGTTAATAACCTTAATCTAATGGGACGCTGTCCACTCAAACACCGATATTTGTCGGCCTTCTGGAGAATAGAAAGAGATCACTGAACATATTCTGTGCGTATGTCCAGGAGCCACAAGGAAAGGACTACTCCACTTGACGCGGGCCACGGTCAACCCAGCGGAAATTTGGAAAATCGAACCCAAAGCTATACTGAGGTTTATTAAGAGCCTCAACATAACCTTTGATTAAACCATATGGGCCACCATAATAGACCTCATAGGTCGTAGTGGGCTTTTAGGACCCCTTATACAGAATACAGAAGGTAAGTAACAAACAAGCAATTTTTCATTGGGAAATGTGCCTCAATAAATCTGTAGACTGGCCTCGAAATTTTTTGGTTTTTGTGTTATGCTGTTTTCAACGTGAACATTTGTTCTAATGAATAAAGGAAAATTAAGTCTTTAGATTCATTTATCTTTCTTAAAATAAGATAGGTATGGTAGATAGGTGGTTCATATTTACCTCCCTTGGATTCTCTAAGTGACGCATTCGTGCGTCACAGAAATGTCAAAACTTAGATATGTATGTACCTACATATCCGCCTATCTCCTCCTCCTCCTCCTGTTTTTCGTTTACGTTGACAATCAAAATAAATTTTAATAATCTTTGTGATATGACAAAACTCCTAATTCGTAATTCATAACAAGAAGACACTTACCAGTTATCTGATAAGTTACAGAAGAAGAAAAAAATATAACTTTTAAAGGGCTGATCTGTAAAAGAAATTCTACACATAGATGCTATAGATAGCACATATTCGGCATACATACATGCCTTGTACATATTCATAAAAGTGAACCATAACAAAACATTTTATATTCGTATGTCAATATAAGCTTAAACCAAACAAAATATTTTGTCGATGCGAAATCGACAAATCGACTACTCCATGGAGAATGAACAAGCGCAAAGGTCAAAATCAAATAATCACTTGGCCACGCCCTTTCTTGGGTGGAGCTACGAACATCAGAGTTCATGACTGGGTATTTATTTCCCTGAGTTAAATAAGGACCACTGTTTGGAAAAATCTGGAATACATACCTTCCCACCAGTTACCAGCAGCATCAGATCTGTGTGTTCACATTATCGACTTTTTGTTTTCGAAATGTATTTTAGCTCCTTATCTTTTAAGAAAGATTACTTTTTGCTCGTTACTATTTGATTGTGTGTGCAGGTGAGTCCTTCTGATGCAAGAAATCGCTCTTGGTCCTTGTTAAAACTTTGATATGTATTTAAATAATCAGCATAGGTAGGTACCCATTCAATATATTAATAAGAATCATATTCATTTCGTTCAAGAACGCATCATAGATGGCATTCATATTCGAAGGATACCTACATCACATCCTCCCCTTCGTTTTGGACACGAAATTTGAACTCTAAACTTTACAAATGAAAAAAAAAATCAAAATCAAATCTAAATGATCCAAACAGGTAGGTAGAAACCGGCGCACACACTTGCAGGTTGAAAACCAACACCTAAAGTCTTATATACAGAAGTATAAGGACTATGCCATCTATGTGAAGAACGTCATGCCGTTTTGATATTTATTGGAGGCTGCGGCTTATGTGGCAAAAGTAAAAGCACAAGATTCCAAGTCAAGAACGACGAATCAAAGCATAGGAAATAATATGAAAAATCTACAATAGGGAAGATACCATGAAACACCAGAAAACGGTATTTGTACAGAAAGAGAAAAGTAAATGCCACGCTGATAATGTAGTGGTGTATCTGTGGCTTTTGCAACCCTTATTATATGGGAGTGTACATACTTGTATTTTATTTTTGTCCTTGTTTTATGATAAATCGTACTTGATATGTCGTTTAAAGGATAGCTGCATACCTGAATCATTCGAAAGTGAAAAGTTAAACATTCTGTGTTTATCCGTGTTATCTGTGTAATTCCGGGTTGTTCCCCAGTGAAGAGAAGCATCAAATAATTGCGAACAAATTCCACAAAGACAATAGTCGCGTTTTTTCTAAAAGATTTGCGTTGTTTTTTTCTTTTCTTTTCGATTAAACAACATAGAATAATTAAACATAACTTCCGGAATGGCTGCTGAAAGCAACGCTGTTATACGGTCTGAAAACCAAGGTCTGTTTTTCATTTTAACTACATATTTCAAAATATTCGCGTGTTTTTTTTTTTAAATTGTTTAAGTGCCTAATTTTATAAGAACGAAATCAAGGGGAATTAGTCTTGTTTAAAATTCTGTAGATGCTTTGTGATGGAATGGTTTTGTAAAAAGTAAACAAAAATGTCTACTATATCGCTGCCATGAAATATCTTTTTGAATTTTCCTAATTCAAGTGAAAATCGTATTAGTGAATCGTGTAAAGTATCAGGTTCAAACACTACTGAAATGGGTGCATCAAGAACGCAAGTACAAATGTGATAAGTGTAAGGTGACAAATCACTAATTGGGAATAAGTGCATTTACAGTAAATATGTGAATATAACACAAAGTGTAACACATGATATATGCTTATGTACACTTATAGGGACTTCGAAATAAATATTTAAATTATTCCAAACAAACAACGTTTAAAAAGAAATGAATAAAGAATTTGGGTAATCTATATCTTTTTTATACTCGGTGTAAACCCCGACGGTTTATCGGACATGCCGCTCGCAACTAACATGTAATTCCTAAATTGAGGACGTAAACCCACCTTTGCCTATTTAGTGAAGATTTAACTTAAGTGGCTTAAAGTGTTAGTGAATAGGACGTTTCTCAGAGTGAGCTTAAAATAAAAAAAAACATCTGGATCGACGGCCTATGAGAGCCAAGTCCTAGTTTTTGCAACCATTCTTGTTGTGTGTGTTATATTTTTTGGGGAAAAACTGTTGGTTGCTTTCTTGAGATTCGAACCTGCGAAAGTTCATTCAGCAGTCCAACGCACTAACCAATTTGCATAAGATACAGGCTCACTCAGACCATTATATGTAAGTCCCTTGTGATGTCATATGGGTCTGAGCGATTCCCTTGACAGTTCGTCAAGGTTATCAAAGAAGTTGCCTCCTAGGTATATTTTTCTGGGATTTGAGAATCGGTTCTTCCTCATCTTTATCCATATACCTAGTAGATGTAACTTCCGCAGAAAGTATTGTAGGGGAGGCCTAGCAAATGTAGCGAAAGGCATGCCAATCACTTTTCGGCAGAATCGATAATGTTTTGTCATGCCTGGCCAGTTCTTTTTCCATATATACCAAATTAAGAACAACTCTTACTGAGGAGGCAATTGAGTAATAAGTCGGTATCCCGAAAAACTAAGGAGACTTGTATACTACATGCACAACTAACCAAAATTTATTATTAAGCAGTAGATGCGCCTCCTATTTATGTTCGACAGTTCGTCAAGGTTATCAAAGAAATTGACTCCTAGGCATATTTTCCTGGGATCTGAGAATTGTTTCTTCCGCATCTTTATCCATGTAGATGTAGTTTCCGCAGAAATAATTGTACATGAGGGCTAGCCATTGTTGGAGTGGCGGGTGATGACACCTATACTATAGTGCTGGTGTGCTTTCTTTTCTGTGTGATTAAGCAGTTGGAGCATTCGAGATCCAACTCAGGTTAAAACTATCTATGTACCTAGTAATACGGAATGAGGTGTCATCTACTGATGTTCTCATCTTCTGGTACCGGTAATGTAGCGAGAGAATCGATAAAGTTTTGGCGAGTTCGTACCTATGCCATACAGTTTATGCTGGCGCCCATATAGAGTAAATTTTAAGTTGTTCAGCCATTTTAAAAACAAAAAAAAAAATAAATATCTGGCGCGACAGCTCGGGATGAGCCAAGGCCTAACTTCTCGTAACCATTCATGTTGTGCGTGTTGTATTGTTTGTACGAATGGAAGGGACCTTCAATTTATTGCCGATTCCGAACGGCGAATTGAGAAGCTCTTTCATGATGATTATACTCCCGGAGGATTGTCATACCCCGACGAGAGGTGGGGCCGCGAAAAATGTTCGGTGTTCCTGGCTGGGGCTTGAACCCAGGCCCCTCGGTCAGTAGCCCAACGCACTAACCACTGAGCCACGGCGACTAGCCATTTTGCGCTGCTATTATCCCTGTTAGTTACATCTCATCAGAAATCAAAGTAGGAATAACAGCCAATTGCTGTTTTTTTTCGGGCTGAGGAGGCAACTGAGTAATAACGCCGTATCCTGAACAACTAAGGAGACTCTATATAAGACCCTTATCACTCTAGTCCTACTTTATGGTGCTGAAGCGTGGACTCTATCGAAAGCGAACGATTAAACCACGAATTATCTAAGCTGTACAGCGACCTAGTTAAAAAAACCTGCACACTGAACATTTTGAGATGGCTAGGACATGCAGAGCAAATGGACACCAACTCTCCGGTACCCACAGTCTCTGATTCTAACCAAGACGACACACGCAGAAGAGGAAGACCTCGCTTAATAGAAGGAGATCACAACTAAGTTGTTGTACTAAAGGCAGGAAAGGCTTGTTGGTTGAGGGCCAGGTTTAGTAAGTAAGTTTTGAAAAAAATTGTGCAGATATACTCGCCAATAATAGAGCCACAATCTTTCGAAAGTTCGTACAGTTCCTCGCATACGCCGACGATATTGACATAACTGGAAGAACTTAGCGTGATAACCAGTAGCGCTATACAGCGACATCGACCTAGTCAGAAGGTTGGAAATGTAGAGTTGTCAAATAACGGCGCCTTAGCCCCGATATTCTTAGAATATCCATGAGACGGTACATAGGTACAAGTAGAAAGGGAGCTCAACCAACTTGGCGTGCGAAACTGGAGGTAGATAGCTATCGATCGAACAGGCTTGAGGTGCGTGATGGTTAAGGGCCAGGTCCAACCCGGACTGTAGCGCCATGATAATTGATTATGTAAGTTATGTATGTATATGCAATCTGTTGAGAGATATCCAATTCTTAGAGCATTTTAGATCCAGCCATGGTCAAATCTCTTTTGTTGCTACATAGACACGTTGTGCCAACTGTCCACTTAAGATTTATTCCTTCTATATCATCTAGCTTAAATTTAAGTTAACACGTAGCGATCAGTACACCAAATGTACTTTTATCTGAAAGGGTGGGTATTGTTGTTTCATGTCGAGCGAGTTCATCAGCCTTTCATTTCCTGGAAAACCCCTTTGCTTTGACACCCAACACTCAAGGTGAATACTAAACAGCGCCGCGCTTCTCTATGGAGATTATTGGCAATCTAGAGCTGCTATTGAGTTTAGGGAAAATTATTTTGAGAACCTCGTTCCGAAAACAATACAGTGATTTCGAGGACATAAGCGAGGTTAATATTAAGTCTACCAAAGAAAACATTTCCACCTACCGCGGCGTGAGTTTTCAATTCATGAGTATAGAAGAACATACTTATATCGACTTGTTTTCTGGAAATCCATTTTTCTCTTAAAATAAGCTAGAAGAGGTGGTAACTTGATAACCGCTGATTAAACTAACTGAGGTTCTACGAAACATTAAAAGTACTTAAAATAAAAACAAGGACGGGCTTAATTCTTTGTTCTCCCAAGTTGGTCGAGGTTTTATTAGTAAAACCGATGAATCAACCGCGCGCTCTTTCTAAATTGACGGAGTTGTATTCAAAAATGAAATAGATTTCGAATAATTGACTATAGTTTGTGCTCAATTTAAATAAGATAAGATCAGGAAATATAAGAAAATACTCGATACATCCGATACGTAATGGAAAGATAACCAAAGGAGAATTTCAGATCCAGTTTCAAGACATAAGATTAAATCTACCGGTTTTGTTGATTATTTTCCAATGATCACAACTAGCTTCGTCGAGCTACTGGCACGTTTACATACATATATCCGTGTATACGAAAGTAACTTCAGAACAAGTCGCCGAAGATTAGTGGTTAGTGCATTGGATTGATGTGGAAGCTGTTTAGGTTCGAGCACCAGTAATATTCGCGGAAACATTTTTCGAGGTACCACCACTGGTCGGGCAATGACGAACCTCCGAGAGAAAAATTTATCATGAAGAAACTTTCCGAATGTCTGTTCAATGCACTCTGCATATTAGTAGAGTCCCATTAAAACAGGTGGAGAAGTTTAAGTATCTCGGGATCTTTTTCACCATTGATGGAAGGAGCAAAACTAAGTTATCCTGTAGCATTGGTCAGGCTGGACCAATTTTGAGACAGCTTGGTCAATCTGTTATTAGGAGGGCCGGACTTGGCATCAGAGCTAAGCTATCGGTCTTTAGTTCAGTGTTTGTTCCGAATCACACATATGCTCATGAGGTTTGGGTAATGCCCGAAAGAATAAGACCGCGGATACAAGCTGTCGAAATGAGATTTCTTCGTTGTATTGTTGGGGTAACTCGTCGAGATCGAGTTAGGAAAACCAGAATACGCGAGGCACTTAATTTCGAGCAGCTACGTCTTCGAACGGAGAGCTCTATATTTCGATGGTTTGGGCACGTTCAACGCATGTCCCACGGAATGTGCATGTTACACGGAATCCGTGCCATCAGGTAGGTGTCTATCAGAGATTAAAACGAGTCGAGTACATCACACGAGTTGCGAGTACCCGTTCGAAAAACCCGAGTACGAACGAACAGAGTACACACACAACGTACAACTTATGAGTGCAAGCCATTCGCGAGTTGCATGAATCGCGAGTCATAGGGCGAAGCGAACGAGTACGAACGAATTTCCAACCAAACGGTTGCAACCGAGTACGAGTATAAACGATTCATTTGATCGTGAGTATGATTATTCGCGAGCATGTTGAAAAAAATGAATCGTTCGCCAAAATCATACTCGTTCGCGAGTATATTCTATCTCTTCAAGGGTGGTTGGGATTCAAACAAAATTTGGCTGGTGTTGGAAAATCCCATACCATAATATGTAGTTTTATTAGGATAATAACGGATGTGGAAAGAATGTAATTAAGTGACTTTTATATAATTTTGTGGATATCCCAACAAATTTGCGAATGTTTTTAGGATAAGTGAATTACGAATGTGAGATTTCTGGAACTTCAAAAACATTGGTGCATACTTCTGCAAAAAAATAAATATTTAGGACACAAAATTTGCTCAATACATGTAATAAATAAATAAATATGTACTAATAAATTCAATTAACCATTTATACTGACTGCTCACAAGCACTTGTACCGCTAAAATGAAAAAGAGCAATAGAAAAAAATTCATAAAAACTCGCTTTTTCCCCTATATACCAGAAAATTTCTCAAATAATTTCCATTTGTGCGAACTGCGAACAGCACATACCGCTCGCGAACAGTACCCTTTTTTCCGAGTACTCGCTTTTTTTTGCGCGTACTCGCAATTTTTCCGAGTACTCGCAAAGTAGGTAGCTGCTCGCGATTCATTTTGGTTACGAGTAGTCGACACAGAGTTTGACCGTGAGTACAATGCGTTGGCATCGAACAACTCATGAGTACAAACCATTCGCGAGTTGTATGAATCGCGAGTCATAAGACAAAGCGAACGAGTACGAACAAATAAAAGCAAAAATGTTCAACTGTGCGCACATGTGCGCACATATTCGTTTTAATCTCTGGTGTCTATTGACTGTCTGTATGGGGATAGCCACTGATGATTTAGAGGCGATGGCGAAATATCGGGAGATGTGGAGAGTCCACTTAAGCACCTTAACCCCGCGACCCTCATAGTGGATAAGCGGGTCATTGAAAATGATGATGATGGTGAGAAATTTATAAATTCGCTTTTCGCACTCATTTATAATTGCGAAAAGTAAAACCTTAACGCATAACGGGCTGTGGTGCCAGGTATTTATTGTAGTTAAATAATAGTCGCGACTGTAATTTTTTTTTGAAGTGAAACTTCTTAGGCGGCGGTTCGATAATCGGACGAGAATTGCGAGTGAAATTTCAAGAACGCGTCACGTTTAGGCAAATTTCGTTACATGAGAGAGAAAAAAGATAGGTATAAAGTGAAGAGAAGGAGAAAGAGAGCTATACATTTTTGCAGAAATGCGCTTAGTGGCTATGCAAAGTCTGGGCGACCAATTTGCCTGTTTCGTGTTGCCGACTTTATGGGTGACCGAAAATTGAAAGTTTCCTTCATTTTCATTCTTGATATGAAACGTCTGGGCGACCAATTTGCCTGTTTCATGTTGCCGACTTTCTGGGTGACGTAAATTTTGCATCAAATGATTGTTTACCATTAACTTTCTGCGCGAAAAATTTGGTTTATATGTACATAAATAACAATTCCAACCAATCAACAACAAAATCCGGAACTACAATAGATGCAATTTTTTCATGTTATCTTGAAAATATTGAATCACGGACATATCTACATATATCTATATACCAACATATATAAAAGGCTTTGTCCTGACTCACCCAGAAATTGACGCACAGCCCAAACCGCTGTTGCTAGAAACATGAAATTTGGACAATAGTTTCCTTTTGTGGCGTAAACAACCACTAAGATTCAAGATTTTAAAATTCAGTTTCTACAAGGTTTTGCAGGGTGTTCAAGTTTGTACGAGAAAAAAAAATTAGATAGGATTTTGGAATTGGTGGGTATATTCTAGAACAGAAATATTTAAACACGTATTTTAACGTTTTTCAAAATTATAACTGTGGGCCAAGATACAGGGCGTTAAAGTTTGGCCAATTATAGTAATGCGCAACCGTAGTGATCGTGTGTTGTTGTTTACTTTACCCAGTTGTAAAGGGTTTTTCAATAGGGACGCTACAAAGGTAGAGCGACAGGGACAGCAAACGACGCCATATTTTTCTTGCGGTTTTTTGACATTTCTCTTCAGTAAGGTTTGCCATTTTATGATGGAAAGATATACGAGCCAACAACGAGTCGAAATTATTAAAATTTACTACCGAAACTCGGAGTCAGTGGCCTCAACGTTAAGAGCGCTACGTCCAATTTATGGTCGTCATAATCGTCCTAGCAGATCAACAATTGAGCGTCTAGTGGAAAAATTTGAATCGACAGGCACAGTACAAAATGTTCCCGTGCCAGTGAGACAAAGAAGTGCCCGTAGTGTCGAGAATATTGCTGCCGCTGAGGCTTCAGTTGCAGAAAGCCCAAATGTGTCTCTCACACGTCGTTCTCAAGCGTTGGGCATCTCTGTGACGTCGTTGTGGGGAATTTTGCGAAAAGATCTTGGCCTACATCCTTACAAGATTAAATTGACGCAAGAACTGAAGCCGCTTGACCACCAGAAGCGTCGTATGTTCGTGAATTGGGCTGAGCAACAACTTGAAAATGATTCGGATTTTCATCGAAAAACCATCTTCAGCGATGAGGCTCATTTCTGGCTGGATTGCTTCGTCAATAAACAAAATATGCGGTATTGGTCAGGCAGCAATCCACACGTACTCCATGAGTCATCATTGCATCCCGAAAAAATTACGGTTTGGTGTGGTTTATGGGCCGGCGGCGTCATTGGGCCGTACTTCTTTCGTGATGATCAAGACCGGCACGTTACTGTGAATGGGGATCGCTACCGTTCAAGGATAACCGAATATTTTTGGCCCCAATTGGATGATATGGACTTGGAGGACATGTGGTTCCAACGGAACGGCGCCACAAGCCACACAGCGAATGTCACAATCAATTTATTGGAATCCAAGTTTGGAGAACGTGTTATCTCACGAAATGGTCCAGTCTCTTGGCCGCCTCGGTCGTGCGATTTGACGCCGTTAGACTATTTCCTGTGGGGCTACGTCAAGTCTATGGTCTATGCCAACAAGCCAGCGACGATTGATGAACTTCGTACGAATATCGAACGTGAAATTGCAGCAGTATCGGCCGATTTATGCTTAAAAACCGTCGAAAATTGGGTTCAGCGTCTGGACTTCTGCAAGCGTGCCCGTGGTGGCCATGCAAAAGAAATCGAGTTTCATACATAATGGCATCGAACGTACTTTCACAAAAATAAAGAATTTCATTGATATCCAAAACCGGTTTTGTTTTATTTAAAAAAACTTTTGTAGCGCTCTTATTGAAAAACCCTGTATAAGAATAGTTTTTTTTTTTAATTTTTCTTTGTTGCTGCTTTTCTTCAATCATACATAAGTTTGCATCTACCAAGATTTACGATGTTGAAATTTTAGTAAATTAAAGCGAAATATCTCTGTCTCACTCATCACCATATCTATCTATGTATGTACATGTGTATTAAATTATGTATGTAAATATGATTCAAGGCTTAGCTTCTCGCAACCATTCATGTTGTGCGTGTTACATTTTTCGCACGAATGGAAGGGACCTACAATTTATTGTAGACTCCGAACGGCGAATTGAGAAGCTCTTTCATGACAAATTGTACTGCCGGAGGCTTGTCAAATCACACATGACGGGCCACTCTACCTTCTTAAAGCTTCTCAACCTAAGCCAAAGTTATAGTGTGGGATGAGTGTACCATGGCTCATAGAAAGGTATTGAGGATCGAAATAGGACGCTTCGACAGTGCTTTTGGCTGGTGGCTTCAGACAGACCTAGCTTGTTGTACCACGGTGAACACAGCAAATGAAGTGAAGGGATGTCTCAAGTCATCCATCTGATAGCCTAATGTCAAAGATCTATCCTTGAGAGCTAACATATACACGTGTCCATCTTCGATATGACTTGAGGACAGAGGAGTTTTCTAACTTATTTCTTGATATTGGTGATGGAAAGAGTAGGGATGAATCAATATACCCAGCAACCTCTCCGATGTTATGGGAGATATGACTAGTTTGACTGACAGAATATTATGTACCTAAACATTCATCAGTTTGGAGTTCATGGCTGAAGTATTTCAAAGCTATTTGCACTGAAATAAATGACTCAGCCAACAACATCAACAATTTTTTGCTGAAGAAGTTGCAAACTGAGAATGTGAAGTCTGAATCTATGGACTCGAAAGTAAAACCCGAGGAGAGTTATTGGACACTTTCTATCCACCAGGGAACCCAACTCACATCCTCAAACTCAAAGTTGTTACCCAATCTAATCTCTCTGAAACTGTTCAGGTGAAGACTTTGTACCAACATCTAATCGAGGCCAGGATTTTCACAAGTGTCAAACAGGCAAAAACTGTCTTCATCACCGGATTCTTCTGATCCCATTAGACTACCACTTTGAATTCAAACGTCTCCGATTTTCCGTTAAGTTTTAATACCCTATGAACATCAATAATGTACAGGGACAGGGCTTGAAAGTGGACAATGTGGCTGTGATTTTTTCTCCCATAGCGTGCTAGCGTGCTTAGAGCCAATTCACGTGATAGCCTGGTCATTCCCGAGCCAGAAAGAAAACCCAGGAAAGTTGTTTACAGGGACGCCTTAAAGAATTAATATAAGAAATTGAAAGTTTATACCTACTCAACAATGGCTTATAACCCGGCGAAGGATATAAGGTATAATGTGACGTCTTTCCATACGCACTTAGTCGCGGGTATCAGTGAGTATCTCATATTTTAGTTATCTTACTTACTTATTTACTTAAGGTGGCGCTACAGACCGGGGTGGTCCTGGGCTTCCATTTTAGTTATCAGAAACCATTAATATCAGTATTACCAATTGTAGCAGAAACCAATTACAGTGAATAAACAGAATAATTTTTATGCAAATTTTGTTTTGTTGTATTTCTTTTGAGATGCTCTCTCTCTCTATGTCTCTCAAACTAAATCTCTCTTATTCTTTATTTTTTAAGAAGTTTCACTTCTATCACGTGTACGGTGCTGCACGCGCAATTTTTTGCTTAGTCTTGCTGCCTTACAGGCAGCGTGCTATTTGTTTTTGATATGAGCTTTGTTGAATGAGGATGTTCCGAACAGTTCAGTACAAGACTTTGTGTTCAATGAGAGAATTTTCTGTCCGAAACTGTTCTACTTTATGTTCAATGAGGTTGTTCCAAAAAGTTTGGAACGGGAAATGTTGCACCTACTCTTCAAGTAGAACAGAATTGTGAAAAATGTCAAAGTTAGCTGTGTCTGTCAATGTGGTATGTTTTCAGCATTTTATTTCTTCAAACGACATTTTTCAATTTTCAAAAACTAACATATGGGCTATACTTTCCTGTTCTAACTTGATCTGATATTTTTCACAAATCTGTTCTGTTCTAGTTTCTTCTCGTTAAACAAAGCTAAAATTAACCCTGTATAACTTAACAGGCTTAAAAAATATAGGAATGTAACTATGTAGATACATGTGTGGGTATGTATATATGTATATTACAATGTACCACATATCTTGCAACGAGCATATCTTTTCTTTTGTTTTGTATTGTGCCCCTCTCAGGGGGTATATCTCTTTCGGTTGTAGTTCCTGAGAAGTTGCTCAGCCTGCCGGAGACCAGGAAGCTCAGTCTGTAATCTTGTTCTTTTTTACTCCCGCTCTTCTCTTAGCTTTTCCTTTTTTTTAACTTGTGGTGTGGGGCCTTATCCACAAATGGGTTCTGATCCTATGGGTTGTCTCTCCGACCTTTGCCTTGCTAGTTCTGGTACCCAGTAGAGGGTAACTTTATTTCTTTGTCCCAGTTTATTGATTTTGTTGTTAGTAAATTCTTTTATTGAAAAATGTTATAGAGAAATACTTATTTCATTTACAAAAGAAACTTTAAGAACGTGGCACAATAAGTCTATCGAAAATTGATATTTTTTAGAATTTTATTTAAAAAGGTATAAAGGTACTCGTAGATATAATTAATGTTTACAGAAATTTATAACTGCAGATGTGGAAACACATTAGGCCAGTTTAATAAAAATTAAAAATGAGTGTAGGTATTAGGATAGTTGAGGGCATGGTTACAGCAGAGGTACCTAAATTACTTTCCAACCCTGGGACCGATTAAGGGTTAGCTCGGCCTCTTCTTATAAGAAAGTGGTTATCTAGAAGTAAAGCCTACGTACTTCTAGCAGAATTGGATAAATTGCTATGAAGTGTAATATGTATGTGTATCTTTGACTTCATAACGGTTGCAATGACTGCAACCGCTAAGTTCCCGCTTTGAATATCACACCTTTTTTGGTTTACCGATAGCTCATTATTGAAGTAGTTGTTCGAGCCAGGTGAGTGGATTAGATTTATATATGTGAGCCGAGATGACGACGATTCAGCTCTCTCAGATACTTAAAGTACTATTTCAATGGTCTCGCCATCAAAAGACCAATTCTCTTGTGGAGATGAATTTCGTTCTGACTGGCTGAGTGTTAATTTATAAGTCTCGGAGATCACAGTATCGTTTAAGTTTACTTATTTGCAGTTGGAGGGTTTGCGGGTTGTCGGCGTGTATGATAATGGCATCAGTGCATAAAAGAACTTTTATCTAAGTTGGACCCAGCCTAACACGACCTGGGAGGTCATTGATCAAATCTTCGATGTTAAGGAAAAACACCAAAAAAAAACGCCAAAGTGGTCTGATAAAACGCTTCCATTCCACACTGTAGCTGAAATGTTCGAGGTTTAATGTCTATTATAAACCCTGATGAACTTAGTTAAAAGTTAGCGCGAAAATAGTTTGTGGAGTAGGATGTCCGAAAGCTAACTTCCAATCTATAAAAGAGCATGTAATTTCCTTTGATTTTCTAAAGGCAGTCCCATACCAGCTTTGATTTTATTTCATGGAAGCATAGTGCCTTGATGGCCGCTTTGCTGTCTGAGAGTATCGCGATACATTTTTCGTGATACTTCCTGTTGAGGTTGAATTGTGCGCATCTTTCTGAGTATCGTATCCTCGGCCAGTATACGCCTATCGTAGTTACCATTGATGTTCTTGAACTGTTCGTATACCACTTGATGCAGTTTGGTTCAATTATAGAAACACATCGGATCTTTCCTGAGGAATGCCACCATTGTGGTTTTATCCCTTCCAATGTCATCAGCGTAGCCTTGAGAATTGATGCCGATGTTAGGTTTAACTAAAGGAAGAGTTGATTAATTTTTTTCTGAAATTTAGCTTCTTGTATAATCCGCCCCATTTGCTTATCTTCCACAGACAAGTTTATTGCTTATTTTCCCTAGGGCCTGAAGCTTGTTTGCTGATACTCCTAATAGATCGGTATCATAACTATGCCTCTAAGTTTATCCTATATTGTAAGTATGTACAGCAGTTTTTTCAATGTTTTCCAAATAGGTTAAGGTGTGACCATGATGTAGTCGTTACCATCGGCGCTTGTCACGCCAAAGATTCCAGATTCAACTCCTAATAACTAAAACATCAACTACGAAAACGGATGCCAGTTCTACTGCAAAGGTATAAAACTGGCGGTAAAGAATTTGGTGGTGGCTTAAAGAGAATCGAACTGATAAATGATGTTGATATCAGGAGGTTGAAAAAAAAAGTGAATTATAAGCAATAACAACAACAACAAATTGCCCCAAGCCAGTCCCAGGTTCCAATAAAACCAAACACCACCTAAGTTTTAAACAACAACAACAAAGTCGATCGGTGTGTATACCCTCATGAAAAAAAAGCTTCTCCGAAAGAAACTCTTGAAAAACATGACAATCAATTTCATTTTCTCCACAAAAATTCAAAATTTTTACAAAAAAGTAAACAAAGAATTTTTCATGACCCGGAAAAACGATTGCCCCTGCAAGAAATGGTGATTCAATAGGATTTGCATTTAACCACGTATGTGATTCTTATTTTTATTTTTTTGATTATTTGAATTTAAAGAGTTGAGAAACTGATTGTGGAGTGATCCACATTTTTACGAACGTCTTTAACGTTGCAACATGTCACACCGCATACAACCCAATCACATTATTGCGCTCCAAATTTCATAAACTCTCGGACTCTTTTACTATTAAATTAAGTGTGCGTTTCCGCTCTACCAGATAGACGTGCACCGCCCGCCGTTGATGTCGCCTGCCGTGTTTCATATTTTCTTTTTTTTTATTTGTAGCTATTGTATGCACGGTAAAGGGTTTTTATTTCCTTAAAAAATTATGTCCTTAAAAATATCTAGTAATAAGTTTTATTTTGTCTGTAACTGGATTAATTATATATTTTTGCATTCTACTCGCTAATTCCTTTCATTTAACACCCATATCAAGGGAAGTCCCGAATAACAAATTAATCTGGCATCTTGGAGATTCCGCCATATTGAATTTATGATGACGTGACATACGCTCAGTGGTCGCCGTGGCTTAATGGTTAGTGCGTTGGACTGCTGACCGAGCGGCGTGGGTTTAAGCCCCAGCCATGTCCACCAAATATTTTTCGCGGCACCACCTCTCAAGCCTCCGGGATTATAATCTGTCATGAAAGAGCTTCTCAATTCGCAGTTCGGAGTCGGCAATAAATTGTAGGTCCCTTCCATTCGTGCGAAAAAGGTAAAACGCACAACATGAATCGTTGCGAGAAGCTAGCCCTTGGCTCATACCGAGCTGTTGCGAATAATCGAATTCATCTATAAGTTGTTTTGTATACCAAAATGTTTCATTTTCAAATCTGTGAAGCATTGGTCTACAGATTTTCCATTAAGTATCTGCAGTTATTCGCTTTTCTTATGATGTTTTTTTTTTTTTGGAAATTTTTAGCTCGATGTTCCGCGAGAATTTGACATTTCGTATACAGTGAGCCACGTTTTCATTCTCATTTAAGGGTTACATAATGGGCATATTCTGGCTACTCTTCCCCTATAATACTAATAGTACTTAGGGCTGATAATCCTGTCATATCTTTTAAAGTCCATGAAATCTGAGTATGCACCGTTAAAATACCTACATACTCGTATGCCCTATATGGTGGTTTCTTTTTTGGTACAGGCCATGTTAACTATTCTGATTTCCTCAGCCCTTGAAAAAATGTGTGTAGCCATTGTGCATCTTCTCCCTACACCCGAGTAAAATCCCCATTTCCCCAATCGATGCCTGCGTTTACGCTGATTGTCGGCCAAACTTCTAACAGATTTTCCTGTCTATTATTTTGTTCGACAACAGTTAAGGAAGACGAATTTTTTACGTACCCCATGTGAAGTTACAGTGTATACAGATATAGGTAGATCCGGTACTCCTGTTTCTAGATTTAGTGAATAATTTTGGGTGAAATAAGGTAAATCGAAAAGTTTTTTAATGAAATATCTCTGGATCTTTTCAACTTACTTAAAGCTATCGAAACTCCATACCTGGACAATAAATTGCTTGTGTTACGGCTCCGAAAATGTTGAATTTTGCTAAGAGGTTAGGAGGGTATTCTGGTCTAGAAATTTAAAAAAATCGATTTTCTTTTATATTTTTAAAGCTTAAACCTTTAAGAATACGTTCTTAAGAAGATTTTTCAAAATTTAAATTATTTTTGGAGATATAGCTGTTTTAGTGACGCGTCCATTGTATGGTTTATACTGCGAGTAACTTAACCCGAAACTTTAAACGCGTTTTTCTCGAAACTACTTTTTTCGAAATGCTTATCATGATTTCTCAAGTCATATACCGATTTATTTGAAATTTGGTGTGAGTCTTCTCTATACATTTCTTTATCGCACTTACTAAGATTATAACAAATTTGAATTTTTTACTATTTTTAAAAAATTCGGAAAAGTAAAAAAATATGGTAAAAAAAACCTCTCTTCTTTTCAGACAGGCGTAATTTTGCAAATAAAAAATTGGTTTTCAACCTTTTAGTTTAAATTTTCACGATACAATTTTTCTATTGAGTAGGTAAATGTACGATGAAATGTAAGTTTTGCAATAAAATGAGATTTTTTTTTTACAAAACTGAAACTAATTTTTAAATATTATTATTATTTTCATAATCAACATGTCAAAATTAATCAAAAAACTACTTTACATGGAGAATACCTTTTCAAAGTCAAAATTTGTAGACCAGTGTAATTCTTTTTACAGGGTTACAATCGTGACAAACTTCGCGCGCCATTTTTTTGAGACCCCCCACTTCATAAGCCTGTAACTTTTTGAATTTTGAACTTTTTTACTTTTTTTTTATGTGTTTTTTAAACATTAATAAAAATGTATTTTGTAAGATAATGGATGGTAAAAATATTGTTCGCTTTTACTTTATTGCACCTAGAATTCATCCCTCTAGACTAGAACACCCCTTTAAATTTTTTTTAGCAATAATATATTCCCATGTGCTACTCAGACTAGACTTAGGATATCCTGTTAGTGATAATCCATGTGACATTATCATTCCAAGATACTTGTATTTAGCTACTATGTATTTATACTTTTTTCACCATCATTTCGTTGCACTAGCCCTCTTTCCAGATTTTTTAAAAACTATTATAGGTGGCGTGAGCGGCTAAACCATGCAGAGAAAAACGGGAAGGCCTTTTAACTCGCGTAACAGGCCACCCAAGAACTCTTTCACCGCCTTCTTAAGGTGCAATAATGTCAAAAAAATATTGCCACAGTACTTACAATCGTCGAAAAACTGCCGTGATAATGAAAATGTATAATTTTAATTTATCAGTTTGGTAACTGATAAATGATCTCCTTCAATATTCATCCCTGCAATCTAGATCTCTACCCCACGTTTGTCTTGCACAAAATCTAGTCATGAAAGGGGAGAAGCACTCTGCAACTTCCCCCTCTGCGACACTCAACACGCATACCAACCGGGCAAATCTACTTAGTCAGCACTCAATGACTTGGTAACCAGAATTGAAACCTCCATCCATAGGAAGGAGATATGCCTTATAGTATTTCTTGATATTGAGGGTGCCACTAATATGAACCGCTCGCCAACCATAAGCAAGTGGATTATGTCTATGCTGAAAAGTAGGGTGATACAAACCAACATCGATGATGTTGAAATATCGACGCTCACAACTCGAGGATGTCCCAGGGCGGAGTCCTGTCGCCACTGATATGGTCCCTCGTCATTTACAGCCTACTTCGGTGCCTGAAGAACCTTGGGATCGAGGCCATTGGCTATGCAGACGATGTGGTGGTCATCGTCAGTGGCAAATATGAAAGGGTTGTTTCAGAAATGCTCCAATACGCACTATCTGAGATACACAAATTGTACACAAAAGAAGGCTTTCCTATAAGCCTCAAAAAGACGTCTATAGTTCCTTTTACCAGAAGAAGAAACCTAATTTTCCTTAATTCGCCCCTTTATCTATGGCGAACCTTTCAGTTTTCGCAAGAAGTAAAGAACCTTGGGGTTTTCCTGGACAGCAAATTTTCCTGGAACCCGCAAATCGACCGGACTGTTGGAAACGCCACGCGAGCACTGTGGACCTGTCGCCCCTTCTCGTCAGACCCACTCTGGCCTATGCGGCAATAGTCTAGTGGAAAAATACAAATGAGGCCACCACAACCAAGAAATTCGAATGGGTTCAGCGCTTAGCTGAAGACTGCATGACCGGTTGCCTGCGCTCCACCCCCACGGCCTCGCTCCAAAACAGCGAGTTCAGCATGCCGTTGGATGACATTCTTCCAAGGTACTGCTTCAAACGAAACTACTCAGTAGTCATCTCAACTAGTGACGAGTGGGAAAAAATGCAAACCTCTGTGGCTGGAATATTAGGAGAGTCATCTAGCATTAACATATCGGCCAGAGAGGCTAATTAGCTTCCTGATATCCTCTGAAGCAGACTAACTGCTCCAAACACATGGGACAGCACAATAGGCCTCTATATGAAACCGCAGTGTTAGAGTGGACAAACCGCTCCCCACAATAATATGTCGTAATAATAAATAATAATAGTCAAGAATACTGTGCACTTTGCAACTTTGAGCCTTGATTTTAACTACTGCTAAAAAAGTGCACTCTATAATGCACAACTCTTCTCCCTCCTAACCGAAACAATTGAACTTAAATCCAATATTGCGCATTGTATTAGAGCGGGAAAAATTGTACACCTTTTCACCACCTTACTTTAATTACGGAATAACATATGTATACTTGCAAAATTTAAAAAACCTTATTCTTATACATATAAGCAAAAAAAAAGGTTACAAAAAAAAAATAGTTGGCCCAACAGCTCAGGATAAGTCAAGCCCTCGCAAAAACATATTCATATTGTGGGTGTTACATTTTTTCGCATGAATGGAAAATGGTTTACATGGCGCCTCACACTTAGCTAAATAATATTGCTGATGACAAAAATGATTTAAAGTTACTGGCAGCTATTGTTAGGCACTGTGCCGGTTTACATACATAATGCAGTGTTATCATATTGTTGACCTATAAATTTTATTTCTGAGTGTTTTCAAGAAGCCAACCAACAAATGAAGACATTTAAGAACGTTTTTAATAAAGACGCAGAGATCCTCTCGTAATAAGAGAGTTCAAAAAAGGATCCTAGAACTTCTCTACGAAAGGTCGTCAAAGATTTGGCACTCCAAAATCATCTAAGCACTGCCAGCCAAAGTAGCGACTAGGTGGAGATCAAATGATTAGGAGCTACGAAAAACCATTCGAGATCTAAGCGTTTTCCTCTTGTCCTTCTTGCATATGTATGTTTTTCCGTCCGATCCTTATTCCTTCCTGTATTATATTTGTGTTTTCTATTTTTATACACATCAATCTATCATAAATGATCATTCGCAAGCTTTATGCGTATAACTTAAGCTACGATCAGACGATTTGCAGATGTGTGGAAATTTTGCAGGAAAATGTGTCCCAAACATCCGCAAATCGTGTGATCAGCAAATTTTTGTCCGCAAATGTTTTCACATATGTCATTTGCCCACGATTTGCAGACGTCGTCCACAAACGTTTGCACACGTCATCGGCAAATCGTGTGATCATCCTTTTGGGACTATTTGCACACATTTGCTGCCTTTTGGACATTTGCCCACACTCAGATGTTGGTTTGAAAAAAACATGGGCAAATGGAAGATTTTTCCGCAAATGCTGTGTTATAACGTGGGTGTTTTTCCTCGCAACTCTCCTTCATTTGCGCTACTGATTTTGATATCATCTAACTTTAATCACCAGAGTATTAAATAAATCATTTGATTAAATGGAATTCATTTTCTTACAAAAAGAAAAAAAAAATTAAAAATGATACGCGACTGGAAAAGTACAAATCCATTTCATTTTTTGATTCATTTATATTTTTGCTGTGTTTAGAAAATAGAAACAGAAAAAAAATAAAGTTTTGCTCAAAATTCTTTCTTGTCCCGCCGGCCAACCTAATCCTTTCTCCAGAAATTGCGCTGCTTCGAGACCAATTTGCTACGGTCATCCTATTCGCTGCTGCTCTCAAACAAATACATACATACACAGTCAATACCACTGCGAGGGTATCTCGAGTTGTTTCATCCCTCCAAATAAATAAAAATGACGTTTCTTTAAATGGGTCTGCAAATGTGCTATTTGCATATGTCGGTAAATCGTGTGATCGGACACTAAATGCTCTGAAAAAATGTCCAGATGTGTCATTTGCACACATTTGCGCACACCCAAAAATTTGCAGCTTTGGAAGAAATTCGGCAAATCGTGTGATCGGCATGCAAATGACATTTCTGCAAATGGGCACTTGCGGATGATTTGCAGATATTTGCTTATGAGGAAGTTTTGCGCACATCTGCAAATCGTCTGATCGGAGCTTTAGTGTCTAAAAAGTAGTTCCCAACCGTTCCCCACTTTTTTGTTCTCAAAACTTTGAAGTCCTGACGGTTTTTGTGTGTTTCGCGTTTTCGTACGACATTCCTCCAGAAAAAAAAATACGCGCTGAGTATATCCTTAAAATATTACTCAACAGTCATTTATGTACAAATATAACAACAAAATGTTCAAAAAAGGCCACAGATTCTGAAACCCATATAAAATCCGCACGCATGACATTGCTTAAGCTGCAGTTCTAGATGTCGCACGAAAATTTGCGACATGACAGTTCAAGTATTGAAGAAGTCGTAGGCAATGCGATGCTTTGTCTAAACCTTTTTTTGACATCAAAGGTCTCGGTGAGGTCCTTACCGACCTTGATGTATTCTCCATCGTCATCCTGCACAAACGAAAGAGTTTGACAGGGATGCCAAAAATAGGCATTGGTCTGTATAATTCGTCTCTATAAATGCTGTCGTACGCGGCCTTAAAATCGATGAAAAGGTGGTGCATATCGATTTAAAGTTCCTGGGTTTTTTTCAAGTTCTCCCTCAATGTGAATATTTGGTCGGTGGTGGACTTTCCTGGCCTAAAGCCACACTGATATGGACCGATCATGTTGTTGACGAACGGCTTCAGGCGTTCACACAACACGGTAGATAAGATCTTGTAATCGATGTTAAAAAGACTAGTGCCTGTGTAGTTGGCGCAGTTCAGAAAGTCTCCTTTCTTGAGTATTCGGGTTGGGTGGACGGAATTGTTAGTCTATATCGTCCAGGTTGAATGGTTCATTCCGCCACGCAGAAAAGTCGATCAGGCTAAATCCATAATCAGAGGCGGTGCTGTGTAGGATGTACTTTCCCACAGTACTACCAAATATGTGTTCTCTTTCTAGCTTTGCATTAAAAATGTTTTTTATGTCATAGTGCCTACCGTAATTGTTAAAGCTAGTTAATGCTGAGTGGGTTGAAGTTAATCTTTACCTGCGCACTGCACTTTTTAAGGCTCGTGCTTGAATTATTATTGGAAATATTTCTTTTCGCTGGCGAAAAGTGACGTGGACGTACGTGATTTGAATCCTTCATGTAGTTCTTAGTTTCCCGCTCGTTGACCTTTCGATTTATGCAGGGAGTATTGCGTGAAAGTAACAATGTGTTTCCGCCCCACAGTTACTTCGACGAGACATTGTAATTTTTTTTAAAATTTGAGTTGAAAATAACAGTTCAGTGGATCGTCTGAAGAAACATTAAAATAGACTGAAAAAGTAAAGTCGTTTTTGGGACTATATTTGAAGTAAGAACACAAAGTTTCGCTCAACAGATCACATTTAGCACATCGGATGCTACATATTCTCCTTTGGGTCCAGACGGCAGGGGAAGAACTCCCACGATGTTATCAACGGTGGCATCTACAGTTCCAGTTAGGTCGAACTACATAGATTAAATCACCAAGCCAAAGAGGTTCAACGTCCAAGCCTCAGCGGAACCAGAAAGATGGGCCTCAATTCAGAGACTTGGTTTTAGTTTAGTTGTATGTGGACCAAATCCTCCTCGAGATGCCAAAGCTCTGCATCACCCCTTTGCTTTGCCGCTTCGTTCTGGTTGGGAAGCGTGCAACCGCAAAGTCGATGAGACCGAATTCATTATTGTACGTAGAATCTTGTCTCGTCATTCGTTTGCAAAAGTTATCAATAGAATATTCAACCGGATCTTACTGGCCAGTTGTAACGATGGTAGTATTTTTATGTTAAACCAGCTAACATTCGCGACTACGTCCGTGTGGTAAGATGTCACATTATATACTCATACCCGTAATTCATAGATCCGATAATTCCTCATAATTCATAATCCAGATGGCGGACAAAAAGGGGTCATGTTCTCTTTAAAACAGATGCTTGGAAACTCTACCCTATCTCATTTCCCGGGTTTCTAGACATTGATATGTGAGTATAGCCTTTGAATTCCTCTATTAATTTTTCAAGACCTCCCTGTAAACAACATTACTGGTTTTTCTTCTGGAGAATGACAGGCTGTCAGGTGAGCTGTCTCAGTAGTACGCCACTTACAGCTCGCTATGGGAGAAACAGTCACTCCTCAGACCCGCACCAGCCACTTTCAAACTCTGTTTCTGTGCATTATTGATGGTCATGATGTAGAAAATTTTAACCGGAAATCGCAGACGTTTGAACTCAAAGTAGTAGTCTGATGAGATTAGAGGAATTCGGGTGAAGAAGACGGTTTCTTCTCCATTGACGCCTGTGAAAATCTTAGCCTCGTTTACGTTTTAGTTCAGATTCTTAACCTAAAGCCTGATGCCATTGCTCGTTTGGATAGTTTAGAGCCGTCTTACATTTCAACACGTATCGGGCAATAACTAGACCATAACTTGACGAATACTCGATTTCAAATCGTCAAGAGTTTGCGGATTATGTGCATAAACACGATCTTTTGCATAGTCACACAAAAAAAAAGAACCTTCCGGCAAGCGCCGCAAGAGGTAGGTGGATTTCTTATATCATCTATTCTGATGGTGGGAACAAAATGGAGAACAAAAATATCCACTTTAAAAACGAATTTGTACTAATTACCTCGAGATTTGTAAGGATTTTCAATTTCAACGAAATCCAATCAATTTTGAAGAATTTCAAGATGGCGGATCCAAGATGGCGCCCAAATTGGTAGCAGGCGGATTCTGTTCACTGTTATCTCCTATATTACTAAAAAATCAAAACCGGAAGTTGGGATTTATTTGAGTTGTAAATTGTACCGTTTGAGACATAAAAAGGGGCGTAACCCGCCCCCCTATGGACCGATTATGCCCATCTACGAACTTAGCTGAGGTATTCGGCATACGAACGTGTATACCAAATTTTCGGTTCATAATTGCGGCTCAATCGTGTCCACAAGGGAGTATGAGGTTAGTGTTAACTATGATAGCGAAGACGTATGGCATTCAAAATTTTTTAAAGTCGCGTCATGAGGACCTCTGCAATGAAATCCACCTAAAAATCCAACCAGGCCAGTTCATATCACCAAAACGCGAAATAACTCGTCCAGGAAATTTTTCTTGCAAAAAAGCCAAAACGGGTCGTGTTGTGTGATATGTGGCACCCTCTTGCTGAAACCACATGTCTTCCAGATCCATATCTTCGATTTGAGGCCAAAAAAATTGCTTTTACATTTGGCTATATCGATTGGAATTGACGGTAACGATAGATTTTGATCTTCTTCAACACTTTGACTACTTACTGTATTACTGTATTAGGGGCCCTAAATGCGCACTGCGACCTATGAGGTCTATTATGGTGGCCCGTATGGTTTAACCAGAGGTTATATTGAGGCTTTTAATAAACCTCAGTATAGCCTTAGGTTCAATTTTCCGGATTCCCGCTGGGTTTACCGAGGCCTGCGTCAAGTGGAGTAGTCTTTTCCTTGCGGCTCCTGGACATACGCACAAAATATGTTCAGCGGTCTCTTTTTGTTCTCCACAGAGCCGACCAATATCTGTATCTGATACTTTCATTTTATGCACATGGTATTTGAGTGGACAATGTCTTGTCAGATAGCCCATTAAGGTTCTTAACTCGTCTTTGGTGAGATCAAGTAAAGTCTTAGCCTTGTATAGGTTGGGGTTGATAAACTTTTCGCTTGTCTAAGGCCCCGGAGGTTGGCCCAGTAGTTAGCGTGTTTGACTATATTTTCTGTAGACCGTGGATTTCGGTGATGGATAGGCCTTAAGAATTTTTTTACAGTCTTGCCTATAGTACGCTCAGACGGACGGTTATGTCGACCATAATCTGCTCGTAATGCGCGAAACGTAGCTACTGTAGAATCACTATTTTTGTAATTATTTTTCGCAATTTTAACACTGTCTGCAATTGTTAAACGATACTTATTGTAAACTGGGAAACCTTAAACTAAACATATACATTTCCGGGTGACAGTTCGGTTCGACGTATGTAATTGAAACAGAGATATCAAATCCGGACCACGAATTGGATGACCCTATACTATGTCGGTCAAAACAGCGTCGAAAGTGAACCTAATGGTTTTTGATTCAATTTTGAAAAACAAAAATGGTTACTTTAGGTCATCTTTTAAGAAATTGAACAAAAATATCGAAACGAATGTGGAAACTTGTGAATAAATAAATAAATAAATAGCTGGCGCGACAGCTCGGAATGAGCCAAGGCCTAGCTTCTCGCAAGCAACCATTCATGTTGTGCGTGTTACCTTTTTCGCACGAAAAGAAGGGACCTACAATTTATTGCCGACTCCGAACGGCAATAAAAGAAAAGAAAGAGCTTCTCACTTTTCATGACAGATTATACTCCCGGAGGCTTGTCATTCCCCGACGAGAGGTGGTGCCGCGAAAAATGTTCGGTGTTCCTGGCTGGGACTTGGAACCACGCCGCTTGGCCAGGAATCCGACGCACTAACCACTGAATCACGACGACCACTTGTGAACAACACTAAAGAAACACTAACTAATTTGAATAACGGCCAAAATATGAGTAAACATGACTGTGTCGAAATCTGTTCATATGAAATGTAACATGTTACAAAAATGATGCAAAGATAGGATTATGAAGTTTCCGCTTAATAGGGAGACCTCTGTCAGAAGCTTTTCGAAATTATGTGGAAAACAAGAAGTACGAAAAAATAGAAACATGGATTCAATAACCCCATTCAGAGAAAAGTAATGAGCGAATGAAAATCAAAATGTATCATTTTTGATACAAGGCTGGACTAACCATACAAGGCTGGACCAAGGCTGGTTAAGGCACAATGCCTTTGATGCCCTAAAATTCGTCGAAGATTACGTATAATGCATGCGCTCATATGTAGTACAACTTAAACGCCAGAGGTTTCAAAAAAATGTGAAATTTCCATTCGCAAGTTTAAAAGATACTTTTCATGTTAGATTCCTACCCGCTTTTTTCAGCGCGATACCCAATAACTCCAATTCCATATTCCATGTCATGACTTCATCAAATCCCATTTTTTTTTTAAAGTGCCCAGTGCTCTGTGCTACTTTTTATACGACAAATTCATTGCACTAAACTAATTAAAATAATTGACATTTAAATATCGTATACCAAAAAGTAGCATATGATGTAAATCCTCATGAAATCGTAAGCCGTCGTAGTAACCCTCTCAGAATAAAATTATTCTTCCAACAGATGAGGGTTAAGTGCATCAGAAAATCACTACAATCAAATTAGGGTGTGATGAGCAAACAATTGTCCCAAGGGTAAAATATGGATGGTGGATAGTGTGAGGATTCGGTTGTAATCTAATTGAATGCATAAATAATACCAGCCAAAAATGTCCTTTTCATTTGAGATACTACTTTCGAAAATGAATGTTTTTATTTAGTGATTTGGTCTAACTTTTGCGCATTTTTGCACTCTTACAGATAATCGAAGCTCACCTGGGATGTGCTATTCACCGCAGAGCCGTTTGGTTGCTTGGGCCAATCAGGGCGTCTCACAATCCGGAATTGAAACTAATGGTGCGACAGTTTGTAGAAAAGGACAAAATTTAGGACTTATTTGCGTGGTCTGTGGTGATACTAGTTCCGGCAAGCATTATGGAATACTAGCATGCAATGGATGTTCAGGATTCTTCAAGAGAAGTGTGAGAAGAAAATTAATTTATAGGTTTGTATTTATTTCACTTACATGTACATGCTCGAATGTTATTTTCTTTTACCCTCAAATAAAACGAGTCAAAGTTAAACAGTCAAATTAAAAATTAAACATGTGAAATCATGTGTTTTACCTAACGCCCAAAATATTGTACTACTTATATACAAGTTTCGTAAATATCCAACTCGAAATGCGCAGATGCGTTAAGGGTGGCAGTTGTTAAATGAAGGTCAGAAAAAAGCAATTGCATTGC
Source organism: Matsumyia berberina (assembly GCA_917880715.2). Taxonomy (NCBI): domain Eukaryota; kingdom Metazoa; phylum Arthropoda; class Insecta; order Diptera; family Syrphidae; genus Matsumyia; species Matsumyia berberina. Next base: position 98,281,975 of record OU862870.1, read on the forward strand.
TGAATAATTATTTAAAGTACTTGGATTTGAGTGGGATTAGTTGGAGAAGCTATGTCTCCGTGCACTCGCAGTCAAAATCATAACTTGGGCATCAGCTGTAGGTAGAGGGTACACATTTGAAATTCAAAATCTTTCCTTCGTTCCGTTTCGAGATTTTAATGAGGAATTTATGTAAAATGGCATCGCAAAGTTATTCTTAGTGCGCTTACGGATAGGGTTGTTTGACTGACAGTCCATTGAATTTATTAAACCCAATCTCGATTTGAAGAACTAAATGATCTTATAATTATACATACTAAATTGTATCAAACTATCTCAGCGTATGTGCAAACGATTCACTTGTGGCTTTGTTAGACTTATTATCATATACATATGTACTACGTATATGTATAACGTGACCAGATTTTTGCAGCCGAAACCGGGACGATTCACCGGGAAAAAGGTATAGAACAGATTTGTTATAAGAATAACGGTGACCCTTTTAAAATGTTAAAATTGTTTACAACCGAAAATTAGATACATTGTATTTGCAAATTAATATGTCTTCAGTTTTTAAATTGGGTTTTTCTGATCTCCACACTTTGTTCATTCCTGAGAATATTCTTTCTACAGGCACGTTACTTTCTGGGGCCTTTTACACAAAACCACAAGTCTACAAGTCAAATACAAGTATACTTGTTGAGCTACGCTTATTTAAAAAGTGTAAATTTTTGCTGTAACACAAAAAAAAATCTTACATTTGTTGAAAATAGATAGTTCACTCGACTTTTTCACGTTTTGTTTATAAATGTAGTGGAAAAAAAGAAGGACAAGAACTTGTTCTACTTGTCCTACAACGCCCCTGATAGACAAAGCATATACCAACAACTTTTTTTAAAAATCGAGCAATCAAAATGGCTCAAATTCTCCAAATATTCAGACCTTTCTTACCTTCTTACTTATGATGGCGCTACAGTTCGGGGTGAACCAGAGCCTCAACTAACAGTCACATCCAGCTAGCTGTCTTCAGTTGCATACACTTGTGCACGCGATCAGAAATGAGGCCGTCCTCTTTTTCCTAGTAAATCAAGGGTAGAGTCGAAGATTTTTCGGGCTGGAGCATTGGTGTTTCGCTCTTCATGACCTTACCATCGTAATCATTGAATACGTATCCCTGTGACATTTCGTCTAACTCATTTATTAAACGTGGAGCTTTTCTCTGGAAAATTCCAAGAGTTTCAACCAAACAAAGTACGTGCTATCCTCGAGCAGACCTTCACGCTGATGTCGCTAATAGAGTTCATGATGTCGCTAACAGAGCCAAGTTGGACGAATTCCTGCACTACCTAGAATTCATTGTTGCACATCGAAACGTTCTGGCCGTGACGTCGAACACAGTTTTGGTGTTCGTCTGCAACCAGACCCATTATGGCAGCTTCTGATTCAATGCTCACGAAGGCGCCTGCTTTGCTTTATTCTGCCGATGATGTTAATGTTGCCCGCTAGACACACAATTTACATATGTATATTTATGTGTATACATATATATAATATAAAGAGAGAAGGTTTGTTTGTGCGTCAGATATAATCTCGAAAACTACTGAAACGGATTTTGGTGAAATTTAGCAGGGAAATAACTTCAAATCGGTGACAAAACATAGCGTATGTGACATCATCGTAAATTGAATATGGCGGAAGTTTCAAGATGGCCAATTTTTTTTTTTTTGGGAATCCCTCTTGATATGGGTATTAAATGAAATGGATTGGCGAGTGGAACAAAAAATACATAATTAACCCAAATACAGACAAAATAAATATTATTAATATGTATTTTTTAAATGCGTGTCAGTACAAAGTGTCACAGTGCCAGATAAACAACTAAATAAAGACCCTTTGGGGTACATACTCGTACAATAGCTACAAATAAATAAACAATATGAAACCCGGCAGGCGGCATTACCGGCGGTCGGTGCAAATCGCAAGGTATACCTACCTGCCCGAGCGGGCACGGACATGTATGTACAGTTACTCTCAAAATTGAGCATACACCGATAAAAAAGGGCATTTTATCTCTTTTGAAAATGAAGAAATCATTTTTGTAAGGAAACAAATTTTTTTATTTTAAATTAGATATATTTTACTACTATAAGAAAAAAACATAAAAATATAACATAATTCAATTTTCTAAAACGAAAACTTCCAGGTTTAGTACTTCGCATGTTACCTACCTTTAACATCTATCACTGCTTGTAAGTGACGGGGCATCGATTCGACCAAGTTTTTGGTAAAGGATGGAGAATACTTTCCCAAACTTCCTTGATCCTGTTTTTAAGTTCTGTTTTATTGCTAGGGTTAATATTTTTAGACGCGTTTCCCCACAAAGTCTCAATTGGATTGATATCTAGTGATTGCGGTGAGGTTTTTAACTATTTTATACAGTACCTAGTCGCGTATAACGTGTGAAGTGTGCTTTGGATCGTTATCCTGTTGAAAGTAGAACTCCGAAGGCAAGTTCAATTTCTCCACCGCTTGACGCAGATTCCTTTTGAGAATGTCGAGGTATTCCATTTTGTCTATTGCCGTCTCAATAAACTCAAAATTCCCCGTACCACTAGCAGCTATAGAGCCCCACGACACAACACAACCTTCTCCAAGTTTTAGCGTCAGAAACAGATATTTTTTGAAGCTCTGTGGAAGGTTTTTTTTTTTGACGATTTGGCTACCATCGGAGTCAAACAAGTTAATTTTTGTTTTTGGGGGGATGTTATATTTATCGACGAGACAAATATTAACTTGTTTGACTCCGATGGTAGGCAAATTGTCTAAAAAAAACCTTTTATTTATTGGTGTATGCTCAATTTTGAGAGTAACTGTACGTTAATAATGAAAGTAACGCCGGATATCAAAAAGCTAGTAGCTTTAATATTTCCGATGAAGTCGAAACCTAAGCTGCAAATTTCTTGGCCACTATCAGTTATGCGACCAGAATACAGCCATTTTGCTTTTTTAATTCCAAGTAGGTATAATAAATTTACGCCTACATATGTACACTGCCGACCATAAGTTAGGAATCAATTTTACAATAAAAAATAGTGATCGTCGTGGCGATATTTTTAGTGTGTTTTCTCTGCTATTATTTTTCACATAAGGTTAGGATATGTTGGCGAGTGGAGAAAGAACCCTTCGCGCCCCAATCTGGTCAGCAGAGATCCATTGTAATGGACTTTTAAGAGGAAGGTATCCCTCATGGAGCAACCTACAGTTGCCTCAGGATTTCGAACGACCTTGCATTAACGAACCTACAGATGCCTTTGATAATAAGTACGTCACTTATTTCTTTGGTATCCTTTGATGGCAGAGGCCTAGGCAGTGGTATTGAATGTGGATTGTGTCCTCATTAACTTCTCCGCAGCGCCCGCAAAGGTCATCCTCACTTACCCTTAGACAAATCAATCTAAATTTTATTCGACTTAGTTACGCTTACAGAAATATATATCGCATAATTCCTAAAGACATTTTATAGTCAAGATAATTGACATCGATGAAATGTTTTTTAGATTAATACTTGGATACAGCATATAATTACTAGGTGATTCCAAACTTATGGCTGGCAGTGTACAAACATACATATGTACATGTTAACATACATATGTATTTACAAGTGTCGCAGTGATGTCAAGTATGTATGAAAACACAGTGACGTCACATACAGAAAAAAGTATAAGAACAAGACTACCTTTTTTTAAAGATTTTAGCCCAACCACATGCAACTAGATACCCTCTATGAATCGAAATAGGAAATATTACTAAATTCATTGCCTTTTTCGTTAGGCGTATGCAAAATACGTACTTAATGTCATACTTTGAGTACGTAAATATATACATGTGTACATAGATTTGATAAAATAATAATTAAAAATTAAAAGTTTTAGAATTTACAATTTTAGTTCAGACAGTTTTCTAAATGTACCATCTGAAGTAAATTGGGATTGAGAATCTAACAGTTTGCGGAGTACAATCTGACTATGAATTCTAAAGCGGCGTTCAGACGATTGTAAGATCTAACAATATTGTCAGGTCTTCTAATGAAAAATGTGTCTCAAATAAATATATTACAATCGTGTGAACTGTGAATTTTGTCTGACAATGTTGTAAGAAAAAGCATTGTTACGTCGTTGTAAGACCGTCATCTGACAATAAAATTGTCAGGTATCTACCAATCGTCTGAACACTCTTTTATGTCATTGTCAGGCAGTTTTAAGACGTTAAGGACGTCGGCAGTTTCATTGGATATTGTTCGATATGCGAAGCTTGTGACATCTGACAATGGATTTATCGTCAGATATTTTTGTTAAAAGAAAAAACACTTTTCAAAAACAAAAAGAAAAAGTAAGAAGAAGAAAATGGATTTCAGTGCCATTTTTTTTATCATTTGCAAATGTTCTATATTTTGTGATAAGGTTTATTGCATTATACGGGATTTCTAATTTTGTGGATTTTAAGAGTTTCGTAGCATGAAGTAATGAATGCATGTTTCGCAACATTGATGTTTGAATTCAGAGAAAAATATTTCTATGGGCTGCCAGTAATGAATGAATGTTTTATGGTAGAGGGTAATTATGGGGTCGCAATAACTGCATATGCGTTTCTTCCTTTTGGACCCTGTTCACACAGGAGTGACGCACTGGATTTTTTTTTGAGGTTTCGTGTTCAGATTAGCTTTGTTCAATGAGAAGAAACCTGAACAGAACAGAACAGATTTGTGAAAAACATCAGAAGACATGAAGAGCTAACACATACATAGTCATCAAAAATTGAAAAATGTCATTTGCAGAAATAAAATTCTGAAAATATACCAAATTGACAGGCATAGCCGACTTTGACATTTTTCACAATTCTGTTCTACCTCAAATGGTGCAAAATTTCCTGTGCCAAACTGTTCGGAACATCCTTATTAAACACAAATCAGAACAGTTTCGGACAGAAAATTCTCTCATTGAACACAAAGTCTTATACTTTTCTGTTCCGAACTGTTCGGAACAGCTTCATTGAACAAAGCTATTGATAGACCTGTCTGAACACTTCCGCGGACTTTTTTTTGACGTACTGATTGTCAGTGTCGACCAAAATGATTGTATTTTCGTGCTTATTTCACGAAATTTAAAACAATTTAAATAAATAACACAACTGCGATCAGCCAGCAGCCCAGAAGAGGCATTATTTTTTTCACAAAAACAGTTTTTTTTTACACGTTTGTCGAGTGACTGCCGATTGACATCTACAAACGTTAAAAAAAAATCCAAGAATTTTAAAAAATCTAAAAATCCGGATTGGCGTAACATTTCACCTCTCCGCTTCCCCCTTCGCCTGTAAACGTCAAAAAAAATCCAGTCTGTCACTCCTGTGTGAACAGGGTCTTGGATATACTTATAGAGTCACCAAAGCAAAAAGATTGTCAAATTCATTAATTAGAACTCATGCGCAAAAGATTGCAATACAATTCCGGCTCTTTAGCTCGCAATTCAACCAGCCATTTCGCATAAAATGCCTCCTGCTGACGGCTGCGGATCACCTAATCCTTCGTTCAAACACTACGCCATTTATGTGACAATTATTCTTCATCCTTGTTGCTTTCCAATAGTTATGCCCCCAAAATCATCGCCCATGCCTCATTTTGCTCCATTTCAATCTGTATTTTTCTATTTAATACAGCACAAAGAAAAAAGTTCTGTCAAAGGCTCTAACAACATCTGACAATTTATCTTTCGATTTTTCGTGAACAGCAACCTACCAACCGTGTAAAACTGAAAATTTTTTTTTGTCTGACGACGTTGTAAGCAAAAGCAATTTCAGGTCATTGTAAAACCAGCCGCCTGACAATGAAATTGTCAGAAATTGGGACAACATCTTACAACCGTGTGAACGGACAATTTTACGTTGGAAGGTAATCGACAGCTAATTGTCAGCACATTGGAAGACCTGATCTTACAATCGTCTGAAGACTAAAATAAGAATGTTTTTCAATTTGTCAGGACAAAATAGTTTTGAGGCGAAGTTTTTTTTTCTAAGCTACGGAATGTCAAAGATTCAAACTGTCAAACTGCTTATTTGTATAGTTCCAGTTAAACTTCGCATGTCTTTTACGGTAATGTTAATTGTATCGCTACAGTATGTATTTTTATATTGAAAACGTGGACGTGGGGCTTACCATTGACTCAAAAATGAGTTTTTGTACCTAAACAGGTGATCGCCATGGCTCTTTTTATTTTACCAGATTCAATCATACAAAATGTAAATATTCAATTGAACAACAATAATACTCACTCCAAAAAATTAAACAATCCAATTTTTTAATTGCTTAGCAAAATCCTCGCGTTCAGTAACAAATTTACATTTTTATAGGCGGTGGTGTTTGAACGTTTTCGATTAGATTTACCAACATAAATCGCAAAATATGACTGACATTATTATACACATTTATATAGGCTGGGTTAACACAAAATATGCATTTCTAAATTGAAAAAATGTCAACATCCTACTTTTATGTCCCAGGAGATCGATATTGACTTAAGTCGGATATAGTCGACCAAATGTGACCGCATTAAATTAAGTAAATCACATCCCTATTGAGTGTGTGTGGCAAAAGAAGGAAAAGAAAACAAGTACCATGCGGATATACTTCCCCTAAACCGAATACACCTCTTCCGCTCTCCTCTAGCCCGCTGCAGCATTCAATCATGCCCCATTCATTCACACTTTTGTTATCTCTCTCCCTCCGCCTGCCTGGCAAATGCTTCTGCTATTAATGGGGGTGGATTTTTGTATCATTCAGACAAAACGGAAGGCATACAAATTACAGGGCGCTATAGCTTCGCATTGTAGATTAAATAAGATTTGTGCCTCAAATGCCCATAGTTAAGCTGGTGACTGAGGCAGATGGGTAAAACACCAGCACATGGAGTGCATTGCTTCCAAACCTCTCTAATGTACTTTGTTGTGGATGATTTTGAGTGGAATTAATTTCGCACGACATAACTTCAATCGTTATTCGATTAAATATCAAGTACAATAAGCGACCTAAAATAGAACTTCAATTGCTGGCCCCAGTGAGTGCTGTCTTGAATGTCGAATCATCTACATAACGCAAGGAACCAAGAATATGGCAACTGTTACAATTTTCTTCCTAGTTAATTTAATAAAAAAAAAAAAAAAAAAGAATTAAAATATATATACACAAACAATTGCAGATTTTGGCAGACAAGTGCGTAACACTTTTACTTGATATTACAGATGCCAAGCCGGAACTGGTCGGTGTGTTGTAGATAAAGCCCACAGGAATCAATGTCAGGCCTGTCGACTGAAAAAGTGCCTTCAAATGGGAATGAACAAAGATGGTAAGCCTTTTTAAATTTATATTTGAAATTCCATATATGTATATCCGCCGTGGGGTTTGTTTTGTATATATGTATATCTTACACGAACTAATATTGATTCTTATTCCATAAATTCACCAATGAATTTCACGTGTTCCTAGCCTTCAAAAAACATATTAAAAGAAAAAAATCGGGTACCTGCGGTGTAGGCGCTATCTTGTGTATGCAGCCAAATTGTTGCGTGGGGTTGGTTCACAGTGGGGCTTACTCCACTTTGAAAATGCAAAACACGACCAAAGATGTTTTATTTCAATTTAAAAGATTTAAGGTCGATGTTCATTCAATCACACATTTGTGCATTCTTACATTTGACACATCCTTTGATACCTATTCATGTTTTCTTCTAAAACAGGGATGGATTCCGCATAACTGCAACTTTAAGGCGAAAAAATAGCCCGCGGCTTTTTCGGTGGAGTTGTTATTCAAACGCTTGTAGTATTAGACAACTTAAATATGACAGCTTGTCCTTTGGGCAGCTGTGTTGCTGAATTAGTTGCGTTAGTGCTTTCAGGAGTTTCGAGTTCGTTTCGCCACGCTTTGTGTTGTGAAACTGTGTCTTTGGGGATTTTAAGTCAAAAACTCGTAGTTTGTTTCTTGGACAGTGATTAATAAAGTTTTACAGCCTTTTTGGTCGTTCGACTTTATCAATAATACATCCTTGTGAGGTTAAGCGGAAACTGAAGAACTGGTAAGAGAAGGAGCGCTCACAAAGGAGAGAACTACTGAAAACACAGTGTGATGTGCATTGACAATAATTAAAACAGCAACCAATGAGAAGATGCAAAGGGACTTCGAAGGTCATAGGGCAAACATTTCGACATGCAAATGTTGCATTCGAAGACAGCTAGACTTGCTCTTCTCGATTGACGACAATAATTGTGTATTTACTAGTTACTGAAAGTATGTACTTCCTTTCCGAACTTGACACTTATCACCTTCCCTTGTTTCTCATCTTTTCACACGATGATGAAAACATTAATCTCGTTCCTTTGACGCTGCGAAAATTTAATTTTCGGAACGCAAATTTTGACAACCTCAATCAAGCTCAGAACATTACTTTAGACATTGCCATCGCGGCCTGTTACGCCAACTTATTTGACTGCTTCCTTCAATCTGTACCTTACCTGTCCCAGAAAAATGTTACTTCTTCCCGCTCTTGATAGAGCAAGGACCTACGCTCACTTCGGAATAGACTTAATAAACTGTAGCAAGCATTTTTAAGATCTAGATCGAAGCCTGACATCTGTAACTATGAATTAGTGCAAAACGAATTCTCCACACTATGCGAATCTCCGATTACCTTGACCGCATGCAGTCCGATTTTATCTCCAACCCAAGGCAATGTTTCCCTCCGCCTTAACATTTTCAAACTCTTCCTCCGTTGGCCCTAATAAACAGCTTTGCTAATCTTTTCAGTCAATACTGGTTGGTTGGTTGGTTTAGTGGGTGTCCTAAAGACTTACTTAGACCTCATGCGGGTCCTTGTACCCATAAAAAGTGTACTCATGGGAGTCAAACCAAGGGAAAGGGTTGGCTTATCCGGAAACCACCCAGAAAGGGATAGAAATCTCAGGAGTTTCCTAAAATCAGCGATATTAAGGTCCTCCAGCCCACAGAAGAAGCTACTACCAAGAGTACGCAATCTTTTGGTGACCAAAGCGGGGCATTCACATAGCAGGTGTCGGACGGATTCTGTTTCCTCCTCGTCCCTGCAGCTTCTGGAATAATCGTTGTAGGGCAATCCAAGACGCTCTGCATGGATTCCTATTCCGCAGTGTCCTGTGAGGACACCGGAGACGATTCGTATTTCCCTTCGACTAAGTTGTACGAGATTTATGGACTTCTTCTTATCGAAGACTGGCCATAGTGATCTGGCTATTGCACATGTGTCCATGTGACACCATCGCGTATTAGCCCTGATCATGATTTCCTCATCTACATCTAAAGAGTGCTAATGGGTGTCTTCGCGATCGGAAGGGTATATGCAGGATTTAGTTCTGCACCCCCTCTAGCAAGTTCATCCGCCCTCTCATTAGCTGATATATCCCTGTGGCCCGGTACCCAGCATAGGGTCACCTTGTTGGCCTTTGATATGTCGTTGAGGTTGCAGACCTTTACGAGTTTCAATTTTATCGATGCTGACTGCAGAGACTATAGCCGCCTGGCTGTCAACATAGATAATAATGTTTTCTCTGACAATGTTGTCATTTTTTATTAACTTCGCGGCCTGTAAAATGGCAGTTATCTCGGCTTGAAAAACGCTGCATCCGTTTCGAATTCTGAAGGATTGGTTTACCCCACTGGATTCACAGAAAATACCGGCGCCAGTACCAGCGTCCATTTTGGATGCGTCGGTGTAGAAGGCAAGCTCTTCTTCGGTGCATACTATACCATCCTCCCAGTCCTCTCTTCTTGGTATTTTTATATCAAATCTCCTATCGAAGTCTGAGGTTGGAATGATGTAGTCGGTTTCTATGTTCTCCTTCGTGGTATTCCATCGGGTTAGAACGGAGGCGTGACCATAAGTACTGTTTGCCCAGAGACCTGCTTCCCTTAGTCTGAGTGCCATTTTTGCCGCCCTGCTACAACAGTGGATGTCCACTGGAAGTAGGTTCAGCGTTGTTTCAAGTGCCGCTGTGGGTGTTGATCTTATCGATCCTGTTATCCCTATACAGCTTGCTTTTTGAATCTTGGTTACACTTGTAAGATTGCATTTCTTCTCAAGTGCCTTCCACCACACAGTCGAGCCGTATGCTAAGATGGGTCGCACCACAGCAGTGTACAGCCAGTGTACCACTTTTGGCTTAAAGCCCCATGTGTTACCGAACATCTTTTTACATGCGTAGAAAGCAATGTAAGCCTTTTTAATACGGTTCTCGATGTTGGCTTTCCAGCTCAGTTTTGAGTCTAATATTACGCCGAGGTATTTTGCCGTCCTTCCAAGTGTCAGATCGATTCCGTCCATACATGGATTCTTGAATTGTGGAATCGACCTTCTTCGAGTGAAGAGCACAATCTCGGTTTTAGATGGGTTAACTACCAGACCTTGCTTTTTGGCCCAGCCGCTCTCTAGTGATAGTGCGTGATTGAGTCTTTCACTTAGTGGGTCGTATTAATAAAAACTGACTTAGCTAAAATATGAAGCAATTGCTACAAAAAGTCAACATTTGGGGCATTTGCTTAGTTTCGTATGATAAAAAAGTTCATTAAGCAATTGCTATGTTCGAAAATGGCATTTGCTCAAGTCGGTATGAATAAAACGCACAATACTAAGCATTTGCTCGGAAATTCCAAGTCTGCTATTTATTTGACTCAAAGCATTTACTCCGTACTTTTGACACAAAAATCGGTTAACTTGGCGTGATATTTTATTCGTCGTGAACCATTTGGAAACAAAGAATTAAATAAATAAAATTGCTGGTGCTTAAACATCGCACAAAATTATTATTCCACTTGTGCTTCATACGAATTATCATTTTGGGATCCCATTTTATTTTTAATTATTTCATTACAACAAATCCGCACGACATAAAAAGCTTTTGACAGATGTTTTTGCTGTCAATGGTCAAGCAAATGCTCACTCGAATTTTCGAACTTGCTCAAGTAAAGTCTTATTCATACCAACTTGAGCAATTGCTCAATGCTTTTACTTTTACTCCGAGATTTTACTCGAAGTAATTGCTCGATTTTATTAATACGACCCAGTGTTGGGTCGAATTTTCCTGAGAACAGTCAGTCAATACTAAATAACAAAAAAAAAAAAAAATTCTACTGGGGAGCTAGTCCCTAATACCTCATATTGCGTTGTATCAAGAAGATACAATGTTGCGACATATGAAAACACACACATAACGGTAGAGTTAAATTAATATTATTTATTTTTATTTTCAAATTTTTTTTTTTTGCGTCTAAATAATTGAATAATCAATTTAATGAAAAAGAAAACATTTTTGAATTTCCTCAACAATTGTTCCACAAAGAGTTGTTGTGTGAACTTGATAGAAAACATTTCTTCAATTTGCTGCCAGAAATGTGAAATGGATCTCTCGTGTCATTAAATTGGCTTGGGAATATGGTGAAACACCTAGCGATTGGCAAACTCGGGTGATTGTTCCTCCTTTCAAGAAAGGGGGTAAGAGGGATTGCTCTAATTATAGAGGTACATATATCTCTCTTAATTCTCACAGGAAAAGTCTTTGCGAAGGTGTTGGAAGCGCATTCGAGTCCAGATTGGACGATGACTATTGACTCTCAAAATGGTACTTTAGAAGGTCTGGGAGTATGCCAAATATATCTACAATTGATTTGTGGATTTGAAAAAAGCGTATGAGCGGGTCCCTCGAGTAAATCTCTGGAGTGTATTGCAGGTGTATGGGATTGACGGTTCTCTTCTGAACGTCATTCAATCTCTATACACAAACTGTAAGAGCTGTGTTGGAGTGAACGGCGTTAAATCGACACCTTTCGCTGGAGGCGTTGGGCCTATCCAGAGGTGCGTTCTATCACTTCTACCTATCATAGTGTATATAGATTGGATGTTACAACGAAGCCATGATAAGAAACGGTTCGAATTGGGAGACTTAAGGATAAGTCTACTCTTTGCTGATGACTTGGAATCAGAGGTAATGGTGATTTTCCGAATGCCTGTTCAGTGCACTCTGCATGTTAGTGGAGTCCCATTGAAACAGGTGCAGAAGTTTAAGTATCTCGGGGTCTTATTTATTGGTAATGGAAGGAGGAATACTGAGTTATCTTGTAGGATTGGGCAAGCTGAAGCTATTTTGAGAAAGCGTGTTCAATCTGTTATCGAAGCTAAGTTATCGGTCTTTAATTTGTGTTTTTTTCCGACGGTAATGACCGAAAGAATAAGATGGCGGATACAAACGTAAAACTCGGTTTCCAAGACGTGCCATGGAATCCGTGGCATCAGGTAGGCGTCCCCTAGGTAGGACTAGGATGAGATGGTTAGACCAAGTCCGAAGTCTCACTTCTATCCGTATGCGGATAGCCCCTGATGATTTAGAGTAGATAGCAGAAGATCGGGAGATGTGGAGGGTCCACTTAAGCCACCCCGCGACCCTCAAAGCGGATGGGTGGGTCATTAAAAATGATGATGAATGTACATATGTACATATATACATATATACATACATAAAACTTATGAAGTTCCTGAAAATGTCATAACGCATTGCTTTTGTTAGTCTATACTTACTTAAGCTATTTGTATGTATGTACATACTTATGTATGTAAGCATGTACGTAAAAATCCTTAGCAATTCTCATTAAATGTATGTCTGGCATATACAAAAATTATGCCTTTTTCACCACAATTACCCATGAATGTCGTTTTTAAATCGCGTAATTATTACATCTCCCTGAGTAGAATTTAAATTAGCTTTGAACCTTGCACAATAAAAAGGAAAAATTATGAGATTATATCCGTCGGAATTGGTAGAAATTGTAGCTCGGGCAATAAAAAGTTTAATACGATTAAATAAAGTTTTTTTAAAGTCATGAAACACTCAGATCGCATCAATATTTTTCCTTTCCTTTCAATATGGAAACCTGTTCGTTACTTTCAAATATACACACATACCTACATGAATGCATACATATATATGTGTTCTTGGTAAAATTAGAGAATGCAAAATTTATTGCCGATTCCGCTTGGCAAATTGAGAAGCTTTTTCATTACAAATTATACTCTCGAAGGTTTTTATTCTGATGCTGCCTGCAGATCTCATTTCATGGGGTGCAGTCATTGTGTTTTGCCGAAATCAGTACGGATTTTAAAAGGCAAACAGCTTCCAAAGCTTGTGCCATCAGCTGTGGCCTAGAGGTAAATCCGAACAAAACCGAACAATATGATGCTCTTTACTACCAAAACTAAAGTACAAGACAAGACCACGCCCAAAACTGAACGGTGAAACACTCTCACTATCTTACAGTGCTAAGTACTTAGGCACGGTCCTTGACCCTAAACTTTACTGGAAATTAAGGTACCTGACCAGCTTAGGAGGCTAAAAATACTACATTTTCAAGAATTTTTTTCTCAGACCCTGTATAAAATATAACAATGATTTTTTTTAAAGTTTTATCTGAAGCTTATAGAATACAAAACTAATTGAATTATTTTTAATTTCGTTTCTGAACTACTATCCAGGAGACGCCAAAGTCAAGGCCTCAAAAATATGGTGTCCCATGGCAGACAGTTTATCTCAGTATTGGTAAATCTGAAACAAAAACCAAAAACGGCATCTTCAAAAGAAAGGTCTCTTACGTGACAATTTACCACAATTTGCCAAAAATCTAAAAAAAAAAAGAAAAATAGCGGATGTTTGAAAAAATATCGCTGTTTTTCACTATTCTTTGCTAAGAAACAAATGTTATAAATAATTTTTTTGTTGTCAAGATGTGGTAAATTGGCATACAAAACATCTCAACGAAGAAAGCAAGACCAAATTCATTGAAATCGACCGAGTAGTTTCGGAGATAATCTGTCCGAAATTTAAAAAAAAAGTAGTTTCGAGAAAAACGCGTTTTAAGTTTTTACTCGCTACTACTCGAACAAGCACTGAGAGTAGTACTTTCACTTATTTCACAATGTTAGAATTCGAATTTTTGAAAAAAAAATTTGGAGGTGATTTTTAAAAGTATAAGGATTAAGAAAATGCAAAAAACAAAAAATCGATTTTTTGAAATGTATAAGGTGGTCAGGTACCTTTAACATTGAGCAGCGCATTAGAAAGGCAAGAATAGCCTTTTACGCCTGCAACAGGACTTTCGGAAAAAGTGGTCTGAAAAAATGGGGCCTTCAGCCAAAAATTACCCTATGAATGTACACAGCCGTTGTACGCCTAATTCCCACTTACGGCACCATAGTGTGGTGGCCCGCATTCAGTAAGAAATATAAAACAGACAGAATCAAAAATGTCCAAAGAATGGAAAGTATCGTGAGAGATCGAGATCGTGGTCAACGGACGTCCTAACTGTCATCCTAAACCTATTCTCGCAGTCCGGCTCAGAGAATCTGGCTGCTGGACCGCAAGACAGTAAAGTCCTGGAAACAATACCAAACGAAGTGGTCACGTCCTCGACTGACTACTTAACTCCCAAGTTAAAATGGTTCAAAAATGGACTGAGAAGTTGGCGTAGGCATTTTCTCGACTTCCGAGTTTTGCCAGTGTCTTCCAAGCAGAGCTCCTTGCTATTCGGGAAGCCTGTAGCATCTACCATATTGCTATCTTCATTGACAGTCAAACCGCTATCACACACGGTGTGCTTGAAGGCCGAAAAAGTTTGACTAAAATGGATCCAAAATCTGCTAAAGCAGAAAGTTTTTATGTTATTTGGACATCAAAAGTCAGTTGAATTCAAAATCCTAGCTGCTCCCTTTCGCGAGTTATGCGCATTCTTAGATGTGCTAAAAAGCTTACATAGTCGTGCATTACACAGGCCAACATGTTTTTTTTTTGCATTTCCGAAGTAATTTTTTTGCGTAGAATCTGAATCCGGAGTCAGAATTGTCCCATCACGTCGGGATTTGGAGATATTTGAGGTTATGTATCCAAAAAGTGACGTTTTTGGTTAACTTTGACGTTATGTACAAGGTGCGCAATCTGGTCTCTGTGCGCAATTTCTGGTCTCTGTTTCTAGTTACATCATTTAGTACTAATCTTACTGTTCAATTTAAGAGTTTGAGAGATCGTCTTCGATTTTCTTTTTCAAAGCTACGGCTATGTAAAATTACAAAGTATATCCCCTTAAGAACCCGGTGGTCTAGCGCCCGTGAATTTGAGATCTTTTTAGGATTTTTTTTTAAGGTGAAAATAATAAACGGCGATATTTAAACTTTGTAGGCATATTATAACAGTTAAGAAGCCACCAAGCAAAGCTATTGATTCGGCCACTACATCCTCAAAACTGGTAAACCAATGCCAGTAGGAACTAAGCCAACTGGGAAGGCAGTGCAGGGTTATTCTCACTTGGGTCCCAGGCGATAGTAAAATTGACGGCAACGAAAGAGCCAATGACCTGACCAGGCGGGGATCAGCCCCAAACGACTCATTAACGGAAGCTGTTAATATCACACTAGGAGCCCTTAAGGGCAATACTCTACACCGCTTTCCAATGGCGGCCAACCAAGCGTGGAATAGACGTATCAAGCAAGTTCTGGCCCGGGTAAAACAAATAAATATCAAACGAGCTACTCAGCAGATCAAGACCATATATTGCGAGAATCGTAGCCGCTAGTACTGGCCAATAGGAGATCATTCAGCCAAGCTAGGTATCCCCCAAAACACTTTCTGCCGTAGCTGGTAAAAAAAAAAACAGCGAAAAAGAATCTCTTCACCATTTCCTGTGTAAATTCCGGCCCTAGCGGGGGTCAGGCAGCGCACTCTAGGCGAACTCTTCTTCGACGATCTCAAAGATATTTCCAGGAAAAAAATTGGTGAACTAATCCTGTTTCTTAATTCCAAAGAATGGATTTATACATACATATATCAAGTACTGTATAATTATAAAAAATCTTGGATTTCCAAAAGCATTGCTTTCCAATTGTAATAGAGTTGATTGCTCAAACCATGATGAATTTTTTGTGCCGCGCCAAACAGCTACTACTACATCATCCCCCAAAACACCCTCTTGAATTGCTAAATTTATCCATGTGAACATGTAAATAGGTAACAAAAACGTAGTGTTAGCTATTTTTACGATGTAAACGTAAATAGAGCGGAACCACCTCACCTCGCACTTCTGTCAGATTTAAATGGTGGTCCTCAAACGAATGTGTCAGTTAAATAATTTATTATTTGAATTCAAAAGTTCGATCTCCGAACTTCCAGTTCAATAAGAAAATTTGTTTTACTTTTTATAATTAGTCGTGCGGAATGATAATGTTTATGGGCGCGTGGCTTTTTGTTTGGATTGCTATAAGTACATAATTGTTCGCACTCGAATGGGTAGGTAAATCTGTTGCTTTTGTTCCTGAACGTTTGCTGAAGATACCTCATGTTTACCAACTAAACAGGAATCGCATATTCCCGCAATTGTGTGGCAGGATTGATGTTATTGACAACTTTTTTTTACATTTAAAAGACTGCACCCTTTTTAGCTTCAAACGAAAATGAGTGACGTTGCTTCACTGTGGGGGTTCACTTATTTTTACATACTGTTCATTCGAGTGTTAAATATTTTATTGGAGAACAAAAGGATGCTCAGAAACAAGTTATTGAACTTGTGCTTGGTACATTTTAAGGAATAAAGATATATGAATATGTCAGAAAAAGATTAACTGCTTTTGGCGAATGGTTGACTATTGAGTCATAGTCGAACGGTCTTTGACTTAACCAGTATTTGTTTGAGAAATAATTTTGTAATAGAAATTATTTTTAATTTTTGTGTGAAAGGTATTTCCAAACTAAATTTTAAGATTTTATTTTTATATTTAAACGACGCTAAAGAGCTCTCAATCAACAAGCGTCTTCAGTCAGCCCAAACTATTTCTACAAATGTTGTCATGCCTACGTCCGTACCTATAAAATCAACTAAATATTGCGGCTTCCAGTTCACGGATCTTCTTTACCGACAGAAGGCCACATTGACTCACCTGCTAGTTCGTGAAAAGTTTAAAGCCTTCTCTTTTAACTGCAGGCATTGGTGATATGCAATGTCGGGAAGACATTGCGGTTTGTAAAGTTCCTATAATACTTTTAGAGTTCAAACAACCCATTCTTGACTGTTTTAAAGAGCTCGACAATTTTGAGTAGTCGATGGATACGGGTTGTATTACTGACTTCAACCTCCTTTCCCGTCCCCGTCCCCTTTCCGACGCTTTTTTTGATACTTATCATTGACCTTCTCCTTCCAACTATTCCTTCGCAGATGACAGTACTCTTAGGTTAGGTTAGGTGGCCATCACCGTTTAGGGAGAAATCCACTTAGACCGAATGTAGATCCATAATCTGCCTCTCTTGAAACCTTAAATCCTGCAAAAGATTAAAATTTTATGTGCATCGCCACTTCACTATCCTGCCTCTCATTTCTAACACTTTCATATACCCTTTCCTCTCTCTTTATCGCTGGGTAATAACGAACTTTTAAGGATATATTCCTAAGTCATACAGTACATTAAAAAAAACCTATGTCCGCCAGCTCAGCAGCCTTATTTTATTTGAGTTTCAATGTTGCTACCTTTTCTTTATCCCAAAATATCGTCGTGCAGCAGTCCTTTTCAAGATACTGTAATATTCCTTTGCAATCGGGGTATCTGCACTGTGGATATCTGCATTCGTACCATAGCTTGAATGAAGTATCTAACGTGGAACGTTATACTGGGCATCCACGATCACTCATGAACGCCATTCTCGGAGTGAACGCACTCATGAATGCCGGTGGATGAGGCTGTATTCCAGAACGCGCATTCATGCGCGAACGAATTTGAACATTTTTGAATTTCGCACTCATGCGTGATAGTGGATTGCTCTGAGTGTCATTTTTTGGTTATCAGCCTTTGACTATCAACGTACACGCTCATAATATAACGCCAACGCTTCACTCATTTATTAAGCAATTGGTATTAGACTACGAACCTGCTGTCTCCGATATTTAAGCTTAAACTGAAGGACGTCTTTCATGAATGATGGTGGATGGTGAGGCGAAAATTCAGCAAAAAAACCACTCGCCGGGAATGTCTTTCATGAGTGATCGTGGATGTCCAGCATTAGAACTTTCAAAATACTAAAAAGACAGCTAGTGCCGATCTTCATTTAATTCATTCGAGTGGGTTTATTGATTGATTTCACAGGCCTGCAAATAATTGGGCCATGTCAGTTGTTGGTAAGTTCATTTCCGAAGTAAATTTTTGCGTAGAATCCGAATCCGGTTTCAGAATTGTCCTATCACGTCAGAATTTTGAGATCTCCTCTAACTTTCCTAATAGCCATGCTCTCGTGAAAATCTGTTTGGTTTGTCCTTGTAGCCCGAATTGAAGTATGTACATCTCAATCTTCTTTGGCAAGTACACAGATCTGCATCTGTATTAGCGGTGCTCTAGGATCCACTCTTGATTCCCTTAGATATTGCTCAGCATATCAGCTGCTTGTGACATTTTTCTAACTGACTAAGCATTTTTTTGAATAACAGTCCAGTCCCTACCTCACAGAAAATTTACTAATAAATCCTAAGTCAATTTTCAGTCTCTCGACCAATCAATATGCGTTCACTAGAAATAAATCTAATTGCCTAAAAATACGAACGCAATCAATTACTACTTTTTGGATATTGAAAGCTTGTTGTTCCTAAGTTTAGGGCAGTTGTACAACGGCAAGCTGTACTTTGCGCAACGGGAGTAAGAAGTTCCTCGCAAGCAGGTCTTGACATGATCCGTCATGATCCTGTTCACGAAATCGCGATTTATGTACACTGATTGCTCAAAAATGGGCACAGGAACAGGAGCCGACTTCCTTACAGAAACAGGAATCTTTCGGAAACACCCAGTATGAACGAACAGAGTACACACTCAACGCACGCAACGAGTACAAACCATTCACGAGTTGCATGAATCGCGAGTCAAAGGACAAAGCGAACGAGTACGAAACGAACGAATAATCGAAAAATGTTCAACTGTATATTCGTTTTAATCTCTGCTATGAAATTTAGCGAAGCAGACACATCTGTAATGCCACCAATAAGGAGATTGCATGGGTTAATAGACAGCATAATAGAGAAAGAAGCTAATTCCTCCTGGTTAGTCAGATAGGGTTGTGCCACCTCTTGCACGTTATGGCCGAAATTAAGTAAAGCTAGAACAAGGTGCCTCCTGGCACTGGACAGATCATCTATCCGCATGCTCACTGGAGTTATTACAGGACACTGCGCCATCGAAGCCATGCTCCGCAAGTGAAGAATGGCATCCAATGATTTATGCAGAAGCAGATGAGGAAAAGGTAGAATCAACACAACAACATCTGCTGTGCCACTGCCCCGCCCTGCAAGATCGACGCCTACGCGCATTAGGATCAAGGTTCCTTGCCAGGACAGCAGAGATAACAGACTTACAGTTAATGGACCTACTCAGATTTTTAAAGAGTACTAACTGGTTCACAAAACAGCCAACAATAGGATAGGTCCTAGGTAGTCCATATTGCTATTCCCGCAACATTAACAGAGTATTCACAATACAAGTCTCCTAGTGAATAGGCCTTTCCATCACACACCCTACGAAATCTAACCTAACCTAACCTAGGGCAGTCATTTTGACCCTGACAAGACCCCGGTTATAATAGTCATAACTTGTTAACAAGCTTAAGTATCCAGCATGTTTAAGAAGCACATATGGTACAAGGTGTTCAGTAAGTAGTTCGAGGACTAGCAGTCCTTCTTCCGCTCCTGTCAACATCCGAAGAGGTTCATGTATCTTATTTGAAGTAAATTATTGGCAGCGAAACCAATAAAGATACAAATTCCTTTTCTCAGTACAAATACCTTCAATTTTAAAAACGCTCATATCAATGATAAACTTGTGATTTCTCAGTGAGCCTACCCTCAGGGTGAGGTTTTAAATATTTAAATTCATTTTGACACGAACTGTGTTAAATTAAAAGAAAAAAAAAAACACTAAATGACTAGCTATGCTTATTGCCAGCCACACACGTGTACATATGCTTATGCCCAGGTTACTCCATTAAAGTCCAAACCGCGCGCTGCGTGAAACCAAATGTTTTTGAAAATGTTGGTGATGAAAGGACACGTGTCAATTTGCAAACTTGTTAACAAAACTAACGAGCTCTTCACGTAGGTACATATATTTTGTGTATGATAATATGAACCCCCAATATACAAAGAGATAATTAAAAGGCGGGTTATCCTTTTTTCCATTTGCAGCCGTACAGAATGAGCGACAACCAAGGAACACAGCTACTATTCGACCAGAAGCACTGCGGGATATGGAGCATGGACGAGCATTAAGAGAGGCAGCTGTAGCCGTTGGCGTTTTCGGGTAATGCTTGTCAATGTTGAGAATCACAAGAGAATTCGTAAAATTTTCTCGTAATTACATTACAGACCACCGGTTTTGCTTTCTCCGCCGTGCTACGGGCCAGCGCTGCTGTCACCTCCCTGTATGTAAACTTTTCGTGATTTTTTAACGATTTGATTTGACTATTAAGAATTGTTAATACAGCTTTATCAGGTTTACCCACTTCTCGGTTGCTGCATCACCCCCAGATTTCAGGCTCGATGCAACTTTCGAATAATATGTCGCATCATGCATCCAATTTCGGTTTTAGCAGTAACAACAATAACATTAATGTAAATAATAATAGTAGTAAATCTTGTGATTTGTCAAATGTTGCTATAACGTCAACGAATTCGAGCAATAATTCAACTTCGCCTAATTTGCCTTCTATGGACGCTGGTAAGATTTTTATTTTAATTACAAATTGTTTTTGATTGGCACGTTATGTTTGTTTTTTTGTTTTTTTTTTTTTTGAAGGAGGAGGTGCTGAAGTGAATCCAACCAATGGAAGTGCGTCATCCTTAAGCTCCGTAAGCCCTTTACCTGAAAATGATAACGACGGTAATGTTGATTAGTTAAATTTTGTTTTTGAAATACAGTTTCAAATTACAATCAAATTAAAATTTAAAACGTTAATCGGGGAGAAAATTAATTTATTGAGCGTTATGTGGAACATAAACAAGTCAAAAGTGAAATACTAACAGATTTCCTTTTTTTTTTGTCTTTATTCAAATTCACATTCTTACTTAGGTGGCGCTCTCCTAGCTAACTGCCTCCAGGTGCGCACTCCAAGTTGGTTGAGGTCCTCTTCCACTTGTGCGCGTCACCTTAGGCGAGGTCTTCCTGTACAGCGTTGTACCTTCGGGTAGACTCGAAGACTTTGCGAGTCGGATCATTTGTATCCAATCGCTCTACATGCCTCAATCATCTGAGCGGATGGATACGTATCTTATTGATTAGCGTAATGTCGCTGTACAACTCGGAAAGGTCATCATTGAATATTTTCGTCCAGAACCTGTCAACGCAAACGGGACCAAATATCTTACGAAGAATTTTTCTCTCGAAGCAACCAAGGATATCCTCATCCGCTATCGATAGAGTCCATGCCTCAGAGCCATAAACTGGGGTGATCAAGGTCCTATATAGAGTCTCCTAAGTTTTTCGGGATAAGGCCTTACTACTCAATTGCGTTCTTAGCCCAAAGAAACAGTGATTGGCAAGAGTTATTCCTCGCTTGATTTCTGCGCCTTTGTAATTGGCACAGCTTACTTACGGGGTCTCCTTTCTTGTGGAACGGACAAACAGTGCTGAGATTCCATTCATCAGGTAAACGTTCATCTGACCAAATTGGTGAAATGAGTTGATGTATGGTCTCTACGAAATCATTTCCACTTGCTTTAAACAGTTCGGCTGGTAAGCCGTCGGGGCTAGCTGCCTTATTGGACTTCAGTTTAGATATTCCTATCCGCATATCATTTTGGTCAGGTGGATGGAAATTTTAGCTATCATCGTCTGGGTTGAATGGTTCATTCTGCCTGACAGCGGGATACTGGTCTTCATCGCCAATGAACCGTCTTTGGGGTGAGAACTTCTTCAATGCAAAGACCAAGAAATGGGCCAAACAAAAGGAAGCTGACAACAAGCGTTTCTTCTGCATGTACATCCTGGACCCAATCTACAAGGTTTTCGATGCCATGATGAACTTCAAGAAAGAAGAGATTCCAAAACTTTTGGAGAAGATTGGAGTTACCTTGAAGCATGACGATAAAGTCAAAGATGGCAAGCAACTTTTGAACACTGTCATGCGCGCTTGGTTGCCAGTTGGAAAAGCTCTACTTCAAATGATTACTATTCATTTGCCGTCACCAGTCGTTGCCCAAAAATACCGAAATGTTGTACGAGGGCCCACTTGATGATGAAGCTGCTGTCGCCGTGAAAACATGTGATCCAAATGGATTTTTTATGATGTACATATCAAAAATGGTACCGACCATAAGGGGCTTTTTTCCAAAAGGACGTGTTTTCTCCGGCAAAATTGCAACTGGCATGAAGGCTCGCATCATGGGACGCAACTACGTTCCCGGCAAAAGGGAAGATTTGCACGAAAAGGCAATTCAACGTACAATTTTGATGATGGGGCGATATGTTGAAGCTATCTAAGATGTTCCATCAGGCAATATTTGCGGTCTGGTTGGTGTGGATAAGTTCTTTGTGAAGACCGGCAGGATTACCACATGCAAGGAGGCACATAACTTGAAGGTCATAAAGTTCTCTGTTTCGCTTGTCGTTTGTGTTGCCGTCGAGCCCAAGAACCCAGCTGATTTGCCAAAACTTGTTGAAGGTCTAAAACGTTTGGCCAAGTCCGATCATATGGCGAGCACATTTTTGCTGGCGCTGGTGAATTGCTTTTGGAAATTTGTTTGAAGGATTTGGAAGAAAATCATGCTTGCATTTCCCTGAAGAAGTCTGACCCTGTTGTGTCATACCGTGAAACAGTCTAAAAAATCGAACCAAATGTGTTTGTCCCCAACAAACACAATCGTACGCTAATGAGAGCCCAATGCCTGGTCGCCTTCCAGAAGATATTGACGGAAGAGGACGACTTTAAGGTCCGTGCGCGTTATTTGGCAGAGAAATACGACTACGATGTAACTGAGGCTCGTAAGATTTGGTACTTCGGGCCCGACGGTACTGGTTCAAACTTCATCATGGATTGCACAAAGTCCGTGCAGTACCTGAATGAAATTAAAGCTTCCTTAGTTGCTGGATTCCAATGGGCTACAAAGGGAGGTGTTTTGGCTGATGAAAATATGCGTGGTGTCCGCTTCAACATTTACGACGTTACCTTTCACGCTGATGCTATCCATCGTGGTGGTGGCCAGATCATTCCAACAGCTCGTCGTGTTTTGTACGTTGAAGCTATAACAGCGTTGCCTCGTCTTATGGAACCAGTATACTTGTGTGAAATCCAATGTCCAGAAGTAGCAGTCGGTGGTATCTACGGTGTACTGAATTGGCGCCGCGGTCACGTATTTGGTGAAAGCCAAGTCATT
This sequence comes from Matsumyia berberina, assembly GCA_917880715.2. Lineage (NCBI taxonomy): Eukaryota > Metazoa > Arthropoda > Insecta > Diptera > Syrphidae > Matsumyia > Matsumyia berberina. Next base: position 98,305,458 of record OU862870.1, read on the forward strand.
GGTACTCCGATGTTTGTTGTCAAAGCTTATTTGCCAGTCAACGAATCATTTGGTTTTACCGCTAATTTGCGTTCAAATACTGGTGGACAGGCCTTCCCACAATGCGTGTTCGATCACCGATAGGTTCTCCCAGGCGACCTAATGAACACAGGCACCAAGTCATATCAGATTGTGCAGGATACACGTTAACGTAAGGGTCTGAAGGTGGGTCTCCCAGATCTTACCCAATACCTAGACAAATTGGAAAATGGCCCGGGAGAGCTCTACTCATCCGCTTTAAGTTTTGAGGTTATATTCAAGATGATGACCATTATGAAAATAAATTCTCAGCACCGTCTGTGACTCTATAATAATGTTTCCTTGTTCATCGCTACAGGTTTCTGTTCGGGCCTTGTTGCCGTGACATGTTCGTTTTACCATTTGATAAAACTTCCGAACATTATTCCTGGAGTAACACTTCTCTATATTCTCGATCATGTGCTTCTCGTGCTCTTTCTCTTTCTTTCGGAGATGTACCTCCCATCTCTTCTGCTCGTAGAACTCGCGAGCAACAACGTTTGCACAGGTCTTCGGCATTTGGTGCTGGCGGCATTGGACTTCTTGAGAGATTACAGGATACACGATCGGCAAAGCCTCTAGTTCTCTATTGCGAATGTAGCTTTATTATTACGTCTTATTTTCTCACAGTTCGCTGTTTATTTGAGATATCCGCATTCGTACCTTAGCTATAGCAAGGTAGTGTTACGAGTCAATGTTGGCAGCTCGGAAAGCTCGGACATCCATAATACTGGAGGCGTGTCTTTTGTCGATTGCAGCATGATCAATTCGGTTGACGGTGCGTTGATCAGGAGACCGCCATGTCCCCTTATTGATATTAAGGTGTGGAAATCGAGTACTAGCTCTAGTGACGTTACGTCCCGAAGCAAAATCAATTAGCCTAAGTTTGTTTCCAGACGCGATGTCATGTAGGCTACGTTTACCGATCGTGCTACCAAAGAGGTCTGCCTTTCCTATCTTTGCGTTAAAATCGCCTAAAACGATTTTCACATCATACTTACGGCATTATTCGTATGTTTTGTCGAGGAGCTCGTGGAAAAACTCTTTGGTAACGTCGTCACTTTCTTCTGTCGGGGCGTGAACACATATAAGGCTTATGTTTTTGAATTTAGCCTTGATGCGAATTGTTATAAGACGTACACTTACATGTCTGAAGCTCAACACTTCTTCCCTAAGTCTGCCGCCTATAACAAATCTGCACCCGAATAAAGGCAGCTTTTGCTCTCTGTAGCAGTCATCGTTGTAAATGTCACAGTTTTTCATGCTCCGTTTGCCCGGCCTATGCCATCGCATTTCCTGGATGGCGGTAATATCTGTTTTATAGTAGTCTAGCGCCTCCGCTAAATTCTCGGCTGCACGAAGTGTATTCAGGGTCCGAACAGTCTACGTACAGATTCGAAAGTAGTTGTCCCTTTTTTGTTTTACCGGATCATCAAGAGTAAATCTTTCCTTACCCGAGGCCATTGGGTGCTTCGTTTTTTTAAGTTTTAGGTGGATTTCATAGAAATACCACCTATTGCAGAGATCCTCATGACGCGACTTTCAAAAAATTTGAATGCCATTTGTCTTCGCTATCATACCAAACACTAACCTCATACTCCGTTAAAAATTTTATATATATATATGTACATACATATACATACATACATATATACTAGCCGATACCCGCGACTACGCCCGCGTGGAAATACGTCACATTATACCATATACCCCGCGTTTTAAGCCCTTAATGAGTAGGAATAAACTTTCAATTTCTCATATTCATTTTTCAAGGCGTCCCCGTAAACAACATTCCTGGCGACGGCAGTATTTCTTTCCCCCATAGTTGTAGCCAACAACACAAGATCAAGAATATACACACAAATATACATGTGTATGTACTTACATGTGTAAATGATTTCCTGCCAAATAGGTAGGATTATGTATCGTAGAATATTTGTGTTCAAGTAAATGCGACTACAACAAAAAATATTTCCATCAAATACATACATACATGAATAGATACCGTGCTGAGTGAAGAAAAGCAGCACAAAGAAAAATGAAAAAAACCACCCTTGTACAACTGGGCAAAACAAAAACAACACACGATCACGAAACGATATGTGCCTGCTGACTACGGTTGCGCATTACTATAAATAGCAAAACTTTAACGCCCTGTTTCTTGGCCCACAGTCATAATTTTGAAAAACGGTAAAACACGTGTTTGATTATTTCTGTTCTAGAATATACCCACCAAATTTAAATTTCATAGTCCAATTTAAATTTTTTTTTTCATACAAACTTGAACACCCTGTAACACCCTGTAAAAGCTTAGTTTCGAAAAATCCCTTCTTACTGGGTGTCTACGCCACAAAAGGAAACTACTGTCCAAATTCCAAGTTTCTAGTACCAGCGGTTTGGGCTGTGCGCCTATCTCTGGGTCAGTCAGTCAGTCAGTCAGTCAGTCAGTCAGTCAGTCAGTCAGGACAAAGAGTTTTATATATATAGATATATGTATATATGTATATATATATGCAATATAACGGATTCTTGTGGACACGATTGAGGCCGCAATTATGAATCGATTTGAATAAAATTTGGTATACACATTCGTATGCCGAATACCTCGGCTAAGTTCGTAGATGGGCATAATCGGCCCAGAGGGGGGCGGGTTACGCCCCTTTTTATGTCTCAAACGGTACAATTCACAACTTAAATAAATCCCAACTTCCGGTTTTGATTTTTTAGTAATATAGTAGATAACAGTGAACAGAATCCGCCTGCTACCAATTTGGGCGCCATCTTGAAATTCTTCAAAATTGATTGGATTTCGTTGAAATTGAAAATCCTTACAAATCTCGAGGTAATTAGTACAAATTCGTTTTTAAAATGGAAATTTTTGTCCGCCATTTTGTTCCCACCATCAGAATAGATGACATAAGAAATCTACCTATCTCTTGCGGCGCTTGCCGGAAGGTTCTTTTTTATATGGTAAAGCCGTTAACCCGCGTACAACACCCAACCTGGAGGTCTAGGCATTCGGAGTCGGCAATTCCATTTATTCGTAATGTAACACGCACAACATGAACGGTTGCAAGCAACTAGGCCTCGGCTCACCACGATTTGCTCTAGCCGTTACGGCTATTTGGCTGTCAAACATACACACATAAGCAGATGGCTACTGATTACTTTTTTCTGAATTATTTTCCTCTAGAATCATATCTTCTTTTATTGTGACATCTTTGATCCGAAAAACACTGCAATCATCCTTTGGTCTATTAGAACGGATTATATTTCGGGACTCACAGTAGACACCAGCTACTATACCAGCACCACCTTGTAGCCGTCCTGGTAAATATTTAATTTGTTTTCGGTGGAAACACTCATGTCATCCCGTTGCTTTCTACTAGGAGTTCTGGTAAGGTATATCCCTTTGTATTCTGAGGGATGACGTAGTCAGTCTTCGTCTTCGTCTGGATTGTCTAATCTCTAATGGAGAGGAGTTCAGTATCATTGCCAGAGTTGCCGTTAGTGTTAATCTCATTGATCCCATCACCCCAAGTCAATGGCAATTGACTTTATGTCAGGTCTTGTGTTCAAACATTGTGCACCCTATACCAACCGTTCACCGCAGTCATTTCAGGTGACATGGTGCCATGCCTGCGTTTGCACAATGCACAGGAGCAGTTGGTTCGCTCTAGCACTGCGGTCTCACAGATTATTGTGCCAACCTATATGCTTCTAGAGCAGTTGGTTAACTCCTGAGGCTGTTAGGAGGCTTGTTCGTACGTCGAGTGCACTCGGTGAGACAACCTAATTACCTTCGGTCCGTTTTCTCACATCGATGACAGCAGGCATTCTATCTCTGACAAGGTGGAGAAAGAGTTTTCATAATTTTCCAAGCATAGTCTACAGGTAGGGTCCGGTAACAGGTTGAGCGGATAGGATAGTTAGGATTTCAAGGTGGTTCCTGCTCAGATTCTGAATAACCTTAAGTTTCCTTAGGGTTAGAGTAGGGAAAAAGTATGGGGTACATTTCTGTCCTGTACTTTCCATCGAAATCGCATTGGATCTGAGCAGGGTTTGTTCGTATGCATGTTAAAAAGGCATTTGCCTGCCACCCACCTAATATCTATGCAGGAGGAACGGCGCAGTAGAGGAAGGCCGCGACTTAGGTGGCGCACGCAAGTGGAAGGGGACCTTGACCAACTTGGTGTGCGAAACTGGAGGCACCTGGCTGAAGATCGAGCTGACTGGAAACGCTTGTTGGTTGAGGCCTAGGTCCACCCCGGACTATAGCGTCACATTAAATAAGTAAGAGGACATCTTTCTTCATAATGGGTTTTGAATCGACCTGAGTGTCGGATTCTCCTTCTTTTCGCCTCCCCACTTAAATAAGCTAACCTGTCAGGACTGAGAAGTTTCTGTAGGCCAACTTGATGGTCAAGGCTGCTTTTATTGTTGCCACTATTTGTTCTTTTGTGTATAACCTACTATTTTTTTTTTTTTTTTTTTTTTTTTTTTTTTTATTTTTTATTAAAAGATAGATAGAAAAATACATGCTTCATTTATAAAATATTCTTTAAGAACATGGCATAAAAAAGTGCCGTCTGTCGAAAATTGACATTTTTTACAATTTCATTTAAAAAGAGATAAAGTCGTGTAGATTTAATTAATGATTACCGGAAAGTATGTATAATCAGAAAAGTTTGCGCATCCAAACAGTTTAATAATAAATTAAAAGTGACTGTAGCTATTACGATAGTTGAGGGCATGGTTACAGTAAAGATAAAGAACTTTCCAACCCTGGGATCCATTGAGAATTAATTTGGCTTCTTCTAATGAGAGAGTGGCTTTCGAGAAGTATAGTCTACGTACTTCTAGCAGAATTGGACAAATTGCTATGAAGTGAAATATATCTTCAACTTCATGGCGGTTACAGAGACTGCAAATTGAGGGAGTATTTTGTCTGTGCGGGATATAGTTTAGGCTTAAAAGCTCTGTTCTTGCTTTAAATATCGTGCTTATTTGGTTTACCTATAGCTCATTATTAAAGTAATTATTCCCACCAAGTGAGTGGTTTAGATTTTTATAAGTAGACCGAGATGACGACGATTCAGCTCTTTCTAACCAACTGCGATATAGATAATCATCGACTTTTTGAATACAATCATACAACCTTCCCTCCCACTTATCAACATTAGTCTCTGCGAGTTCTAGGATGCAATTGTGGGTAACAGCCAGATCATTCCATTCCCTGAAGGGAGTTAAATTATGATGCAATGCAAATTGCATAATTTGTTTTTGAATACTGGCGTCAGATCTATGCATCACCTTGACAATGTAATCTGCGTTTGCCTTCAAGTTTCTTATGTATATCTGGGGGAGCCCAGATTCCACATGAATAGCATAAGTTGGAGTTGACATTGGAAGTTTGAATAAACGTTTGAAAAAAAAAGCGCTGAACCATTTCAAATTCTTCAAGAAATTTGTAGCCAAAGACTTGGTTGGCGTAGCACATGCAAGCATTGATCGTAGCGTCGAATACTCTGAATTTAGACGTAGTATCAATTCGCTGATTTGCGAAGAAGCGACGCCACATAACATTAATCGCAGTTTTTGCCGCCACCGCTTTTTCATGAGCATGAGCATATCCAGAGTTGAAGTGATGGTAAAACCCAGGTACTTAAAATTCTTCACTATTTCAATTGGTTCGCCATCCAAAGACCAGTTCTCCTGTGGAGATGAACTTCGTTCTGACTTACTGAAAATCATGATTTTAGATTTTGAGGTGTTAATTTTTAAGTCCCAGACATCACAGTATCTTTTAAGCTTGTTTATTTGCAGCTGGAGAGAATGCGGGTTGTCAGCGAGTATGACAATGTCATCAGCATATAAAAGAACTTTTATTTCCGTTGAACCCAACTTCACACCACCTGGTAGCGCATTAATCACATCGTCGATGTAAAGTGAAAACACAATAGGGCTCAAAATACAACCCTGAGGTACACCAGTTTCTGTCCCAAAGTGGTCGGACAAAACGCTACCATTCCACACTGTAGCTGAAGTGTTCGAGATTAGATGTCCATATACCCTGATAAACTTAGTTGAAAGCCCTAGCGAAGAAAGTTTGTAAAGCAAGGAGTCCCTGTTTACAGTATCAAAAGCTGCTCTGAAATCCACAAAGAAAGCATATAATTTCTTTTTCCTGCTTAGAAATCTTTGCGCAATACTTTTTAAAACAAAAATTTGATCCACAGTTGAGAAACCAGGACGAAATCCTGCCTGAAAGTTACTGAGACGATTGTTTATTTGCACCCAACGTAATAACCTATGGTATATTATTTGAGTAAATATTTTTCGCAAGGAACAAAGAATTGAGATGCCCCTATAATTCTCCGGCAGGCTTCTATCCCCTTTCTTGTAGATTGCAAAAATTATTGATTTTAAAAAATCTTCAGGAATCGTTACTAGATTTAACAACTTGTTGAGGAGTGCCAGTAGGAGTTCTAAGAAGGTAGGTGTGAGATTTTTGTAGAACTCCACTGGTATTCCATCTAAGCCGGGGGCTTTCTTGCTTTTCATGACTTTCAGAGCAGCTTCTAATTCCTACTATTTTCTCCACGAGTGTGGTTTTCGATCACTCATTTAGCATTATATCCGGTAATTAAACAAATACAAACCAACGTCGGGCGCCAGTTAATAAATGCCTTTCAAAACTCATTTACTGGGCAAAACACTTGACCGGTATTCATTCAATTTAATTGGGCAACTCACTGAAAATTGTCTTCTTGCGTCTTCTTATTTAAATTAGTTCTCTAGGCTATTTACCGGCCAAGTAGTTTTGCGTCACTTTTGAACGTTAAAGCATTTTCCCCATTGGTTTTATTTTAATGTATTTAATTTTTTCTTTTAAGCAGACGATTCGATAGATGTTACTAATGACGAGGACTCAATTGACCGAAAGAATGTTTCACTTAAACAATCTTCAATTGCACAATTTACATCCACTTCGTTATATGGCCATCCTCAGGAAACAATTTATGAAACAAGTGCTAGACTACTTTTTATGGCAGTAAAATGGGCTAAAAACTTACCGAGCTTTGCCAGCTTAGCCTTTCGAGATCAAGTAAGTAGTAAATATACGTTACTATTAGAACTTTGCTTTAAAAAGTTTTTTTTTAACTTCTGCAGGTAATCCTTTTAGAAGAATGTTGGGCTGAACTATTTCTGTTAAATGCCATTCAGTGGTGTCTTCCGTTGGATTCAACTGGATGTTCACTGTTTTCAGTTACGGAGCACTGCAACAATAACACGTTTAACTGTTCACTAAAAAGCGAAGTAAGATTATTAAAAATTATTTTGAATATTAAATTTTTTATTGTTAATTTGTAAACATTCAACTGAAATTGACTCAGTATCGGCCACAGTTTTTATTTAATGTCGACGATGGGTAGTACTATTAAAAATAGAAAAGTTGAGCAGAGGTGGTGGGTATACGCTGAGTGCTGAGTGTGCGAGATTAGTTCAAAATCTGAGTAGAGTGAGGTGAATTCATGTCATAAATCCTACACTCCACTCCAAATGTGAAAAATCGTAGAACCAAGTGCTCACTCAACTGTCAAAGCTTCAAATAATTGTTTAAAAAAAAAATTAATTTTGATATCGAAAAATAAATAGAAAACAATTTAGAAACTGAAGAAAGAGAAGATTTGTGGTTTGCAATATTATGCAAATCGATAAATGAAAGCAGTATGTAGCGAATCGATTTTTTGCACGAAGGAGCAGAAAACGCCGTGTCAATTGACCAAACATGCGTTCGATCGGAATGTGCTTCAAAATATGCAATTTTTTAACTTGCTTCGCGATACACAGTCATGAGTAGTCTCAGTGCTTAAAAACATTTCCTTTTCATTCCACATAACATTTTCATCATCATTTTCAGAATGGCCCTCTTATCCATTGTGAGGGTTGCGGGCTTAAGTTGCTTAAGTGGACTCTCCATACCTCTCGATATTTCGCCATCGACCCTAAGTCATCAGGAGATGACGGGAAGATGAGAGATTTCGGACTTATTTCAACCACCTCATCCTGATCCTACCCAAGTTGGGAGCATGCGCTTAACTTGATCTCGCAACTGTTTGGACTACCTTAATTGCACTTCCCAAAGGCTGCCGGGGAGGGCTCGCTTGGCCATTTATTAACCAAACGAATCCCTCCAGTTTATTTAGATTTAGACTAAACTTGCAATATTATCCGTTTAAACAATACGTACCATACAATGTTAAAATGGGGGAAATTGACCAGAGTGGGGTGAAGTGGTTTTTTTAATGATATACATATGTACGAGTTAATAATATAGAATTGAGAGAATTCGAACACACTCCGAAATCTCCAGTACACTCAACTTTCCTATTTTTTTTGATACTAGCCAATGAATCCATGCTATGGACCAAGAGCTCGGGATGAGTCGGAGCCTAGCTTGTCCAGACCAGAGAACTGCAGCGAATGGCTCGTTTTGTGAGCCACTCGAAACATTCACTGCCTTGTGAAGTATTCACACAGATTCACATTCATTCGGAAAAAATAAAAACTACCCTTACGCTTGGTTGTTTTGCACATAATGAATCTGAGACAAGCTCACATTCGTTTGAAAAAGGCATTAGCATGAAATGATTCGTTCACTGTGAACATTTCGAGCTCACATTCGATTGAATGTGAATCAATGTGAATCATTTACATGGCAGTGAATATTTCAAGTGGCTCGTGGGTGCGAATGACATTTTAGCGCAGGATAATGAGTGTGGCTAGTGCGTACGAGTAACATTTATGCGTAGAATAATTAATTTGCGATAAGGTTTCTTGTTCATACAGTCACAAGTTTAAAAATGGAAGAAGATATAATTAATACAATTGCGAGTGATGTTTTTAAAATAACTACGAAAAGTCGAGGAAGGAGTAAAAACTTTCTTTACCTTTGCAGAATCATAAAATGTGTACAATTGTCGCTTTTATTGTGCCGCTATAAAGGGGGGCAGCAATAAATTTATCCCAATATTTTTTTTTTTTTGTATGACTCCAAAATGATTTCCGGTTTTTTTTTTTTCATACTAATTTAAAAGGTTATTAGAACGTCATAAAAATATAAAATAATAAAAATTCTGCTCATTTATATAATATTTTTCATATGAAAATTGCTTGTCGCATAAATTATGCCGACCACACTTCCATCATTCATTCATCTTTTCGTTTTGTATTTGTACGACCGAATCCTATGAAGGCACTCGAAGGCTCGCGAATCATTCGAATACTTTCGAAGGCTCGCGAACCATTCACACATTTCACAACTGTTGTGAATACTCTGAACGAATGAATACTTCGAGTGCGAGCCTACTACGCATTCAAACATTCGTGAGTGTGAGTACCATGTGCATTCGAATCTTCATTATTATACGAAGTGAGCTGTGTTTTATTTTCTTGCATGATTCGCACTTGCTTGTGTTTTGTGAATGTGAGACTGTGAAAGGCTAGTATTTTAGCGAATGCTTCACAAAGGCAAATGAGTGGATTCATGCAGTTCTCTGGTCCAGACCATTCATGTTGTACGTATAACATGAAATTGTTGACTGCGAAAGGTGAAATGAGAAGCTTTTCATGAGAAATTGTACTCTCGGCTGCCGATACGCTATTCGGTGGATATTGCTGGGGCTTCAACCTACGGAGCTCGCATAGCAGTCCAATGCACTTACAACTGAGACCACTTGAATCTGCAAATTAGCATTTTAAAATGAGTTATATGCCCCAAACATCAGAACACTCCAGCCACCTGTTTGTGAGTTCACCATCCACAGGCGCACTAAGATTCAATTCAATTAATGCGTCTGGTAAACACCCTTTTACTGCAACGTTAGGAACAATTAACTCTACATTACCTAGCTATCTTAGATTAGCGTATCTTTTTTATTCAAATTCCTTCCTTATTCCTGTACCATGTAGCTGGTCTGGGATGTTGATGGTTTTGTAGAATGTCTCCTTTGTTCTGTTTTATGTCCATTTGTGCTACTTCTGTACTTTTAAACAATTAAGCTCTCTCTGCATACATACATACTTATGTAAAACTAAACTTGCAGTAATTTCTGTCAGGCCCTTGTGCTTTGCTATTATTGCCCAACAGAGCAATAGTGTCACAAAAAATGTTCGGTGGATATGACTGGGGCCTAAACCCATTCCGCTCGCACAGCAGTCCAACGCACTAACCACTGAGCCACGACGACCTTAACTGATTTCTAGAAACCCTTGTAGAAGCATATTTGCATCCTTTATCCTTCAAAGGAGGCCATTTTCGTCCTTCGTTTTCTATTCTTAAAGCGCCGCTCTATAAATGTCTAGTACTTTCGTGTGCCCACTCAGTGTTAACCCGTTAGATCAGTCGCCGCACTCCTTATGGCGGCTTTTGCGTTTTCTTGTTTCGGGCATATGCATGTTGAATGAGTGCCAGTTGTGAGCAGTGCACTTGGTGAAACAAATTATTTTACACACAAAGGTTATAAACTCGGCTGCAGTGTACGCCAAAAATCTTCTCCTTTCACACAATTTAGAACCGAGTGACCAGACTGGACATCTAAAGATCCTCAAATTTATACCGATTCTTTCGAATTCGGTTATCGGTATCAAGGCCCTTCGAGAATAACTTCTTCTCCTTGTTCCCCCCAATCATCTTTGACCGCGCAGTATTGAGTAATTACAAGATAAAAAATAAATAAATAGCTGGCGCGACAGCTCGGAATGAGCCAAGGCCTAGCTTCTCCCAACCATTGATGTTGTGCGTGTTGTATTGTTTGCACGAATGGAAAGGACCTACAATTTATTGCCGACTTGGTCAGCAGTCCACCCTGGTCAGCAGTCCACTGAGCCGTGGTCACCACAAGATAGTCACTAATAACTTCTAATCAGTGTGTTATACCGACAAATCAAAAACCGAACAGGGCGCCCGGTGCGGGCAATTATAGAACTCAACTCCATGCCTCTGCCAATCTAAGAAGTTCATCAAAGAAATGCGAAGATGTTTTTGCACTAAACAAAAATGACTTATGTCTATTCTGCTTGGGAGACGAAGAAACTGCAGAGCATATTTGTCCCCTCATAGCTCGCTGCAAACTAAAACACTTGGATAGAAGATTCACCGCCCCAGAAACATTCAAACATGCTTTTTGCAAGCACTTTCGTTATTCCTGAGGTTCCTCCATGTCCTCGATCTTGCCTAAAATGTTCCTTGGCTTGGCACAAAAGATCTTTTATGTCGCAAAAGATCTTTTATGTCGCCATCACCAGTTAGGTATAAGGCCCCACAGTTCGCGAAGAAAGTAAATAAAATCGCGTCTTAATAATACCAAATCTGCTAAGTAGAGATTTAAGGCCGTTAAAATGCCAAGAACGGGGATTTAGTGAAACCTCGATTTAAAGTCGGAGATTTAACAGCCTAAAACTTTATCAAATTGATAAAATGGCCGACGGCGATTAAGTGGTAACCTTAAATCTCAATTTGGACCTAAATCGACTTGAATGATTTGATTGAGGAGGATGTAACCGTAGATTACGTTAGGTTACGCAGGGTATGAGATGGATAGGCCTAATCACTTTCACTAGGAGACTTGCATTGTGAATACCCTATTAATGTTGCGGGAATAGCAATATGGTTCCTGGGACAACCTAAGGACCTATCCTATTGTTGACTGTTTTGTGAACCAGTTAGTACTCCTTAAGAATCTGAGTAGGTCCGTGAACTGTAAGTCTGTTACCTCTGCTATACTTCTAAAAAACCTTGATCTAAATGCGCGTAGGCGTCGTTCTTACAGTGCCACAGCAGATGTTGGATTGATTTTACCTTTTCCTCATCTGCTTCTGCATAAATCATTGGATTTCATTCTTCACTTGCGGAGCATGGTTTCGATGGCGCAGTGTCCTGTGATAACTCCAGTGAGCATGCGGATAGAGGATCTGTCCAGTACCAGAAGGCACCTTGTTCTAGCTTTACTTAATTTCGGCCATAACGTCCGAGAGGCGGCACAATCCTTTCTGGCTAACCAGGAGGAATTTGCTTCTTTCTCTATTATGCTGTCTATTATCCCATACAATCTCCTTATCGGTGGCATTACAGATGTGTCTGCTTCACTTATGTTCATAGCCGACCCCAGTCTTGCCAATTCATCAGCTTTTTCGTTCCCTTCTATGTCCTTATGTCCAGGACCCCAGCAGAGTTTGACAGTATGGTGTCTTATGGTGATCAGCGTGTCTCGACATTTCTTAACTGCGTTTGATTGTAGTTGATCTTTGATTGTAGTTGATTGAAGGTCACAATCTCTTAAGCAGCCTGCACCTTTTTCTTTTACCAGGATCTCGGCTTGGAAGACGCTTCATGTTTCTGGCAATATAAAGGATTCCTGTTTCTATTAGGTTTCCGAGTAGAATCCGGCTGCTGTTCCTGTTTCCATTTTTGAGCCGTCAGTGTAAATCGCGATTTCGTGGTCTTTGATTACATGGTATGATTCCCGGTCCTCTCAGGTTGGGAACAGAATAGGAAAAACGGTCTTAAAATTAGATAGTCTGATGTGGCTGTGAGGCTTTCGGAACTATATTTCTCGCCCATTTGCTTAATTATGTCCAGTATCCTCGCGTGTCCATAGGTGGTCTGCTGCCACAGGTTGGATTCTCTCAATCTGGGTACACCTTTCGCAGCAGCGCCTTTATTAACAGCGCCCTTAACTTTTACATTCATCCAGATGATAGGCTTTCTAGGAACAAATTGCACCCTTGCTCCCTTAAAAATCTTTTTAAACGCGGCTGTGTTCTCTTACTAAAGCCCTAACTTTCTTGAATTTGACTTTGAAGGCTAAATTAAATTATTTCCTTTTATTTTACAGATTGCAACGGACATTCGTACCTTAAATGACACATTTTGTAAATACAAGGCGGTTTTTGTAGATCCTGCAGAATTCGCTTGCCTGAAAGCAATCGTTTTATTTCGACCGGAAACACGGGGACTCAAAGATCCAACACAAATAGAAAATCTTCAAGATCAAGCCCATGTAAGAACATTTCTTGTAATCGTAAACTGTTATAATATTAAAAACTAATTCTTTATTTGTTGTAGGTTATGTTAGCGCAGCATTCGAGAACACAATTTACGGCGCAAATAGCTCGTTTCGGCCGACTACTTCTTATGCTGCCCTTACTGAAAATGGTTAATTCACATAAAATAGAATCGATTTTTTTCCAAAAAACAATCGGAAACACACCCATGGAAAAAGTACTTTGTGATATGTATAAAAACTAAGCTCGTTTTACAACTTTTTGTTACTTTGTAAGATGATTTGCTCGTAATAAATTAATTTTATTAATTTTTTTAATTGCCTTATGTACGTTAATTAGTTTGTTTATCTGCTTATGTGTGCAACGACATCGCCTGTCGTAAGACACAAAGTCAAACTTGCGGGCCTGCATAGGTTATAATTGATCGGGCAAGTATTGATAGAGACGCAACAATTAAGTTTCTAATGCTTACTTTACCTCCAAGTGGGTGATTTCAAACCGAAATTCTTTCTCTGATTAGGACTAATTACAAGTTGCCAACTTTTGATTACCCTATCCAGATAAAAACTGATCCTTGGAAAATCAAACGCACTCCATATAAGTCTCTAGAATGATTTTAACTTACATTAGCTTAAAGAAACCAAGACCGGAACGAAGGCGTCAAGCTTGAGCCACGCCTCGGAAACACACTTTTATGTTCGCAAGCATAGCATCTCCACGAAAACGCCCTAACTAATCTACCTATATCTGTCTTAAGAATACAAAATATTCGCTACATAAGAAACGCGCCGACTAGACGGACGCTCCCTTGTCTTTAAGGCACCAGAACTTGGTATACTGCTTATGTACGTTCTCCTAATATACTTTTTATTGAGGAAATAAACCCTGAAAATCATGCTATTTTCGCTTGCCAGCCCTTGGAACGTGATTTCAGACAACTTTAATGGGGAATTAGTCAACTCTGTTCAGTCCTGTCTCATCGTATAGGATCTTTTTGCGAGAGTGATTTATGTATGTATGTATAAAGGACTCTGGTATTCTATGTATATAGTCCTAGACAGGTCCTAAGACACTGCCTCTTAAACACCCGAATCCTTTCCATATAGCATGGCGCTACATTAAACCACATGAGACAACCATAAGTTTGTTTGGTTTGGTTGAGGGCCAGGTCCACCCCGGACTGTAGCGTCACCTAAAGTTAGTAAGACAACCATAAACAATGATTGGCCTGATAAAGGATGCGTAACAAACGACCTTCACCCTGGTATCAAGTTGACTGATATAAAACAGTCTTCCTGTCAGGGCGTAAGCCCTCTTAACCCCAGTAAAACAAACATCTATATGTTTGTCAAAATATAGATACTGTTCCAGCCAGATACCAAGATCATCGTAGGACCCCTTAACAACGTCAAAGCGGAGGCGATCACCGATGCACTCACGAACCTGGGAGTTGAGGCTTCGCTCAGACTTTTAATTGGAAAACTGCTCATAGGCAGAACAGTTAGCACCAAGCTGGGCAATGCCTCGCGCCGTTGATCTGTAAGCTGCGGTACGGGGTTCTGTTCCCTTTTCTCTGGATTGTGACAGTTAATAAACTACTGCTCGGCCTGGAAAGGGCTGGATGCGAAGTGATGGCCCGAGCACTCTTACGCCCGTATTATTCACTCAGTCTAAAAGGTGGTTTACTTTAGACAGCAGTTTAAATATTTTTAGACCACCAAAAATTTAGATTTCGTATTATTCACTCGGTTAAGAAATTCTAAACCTCTTTTTTTAACCCTGCTGTCAGATAAACCACTTCGAATTTAAACCGGACTTCGATGGCTGGTTTACGTTAATTTTTGTGAGGTTTTAATCAGTTTTCATCATATTCACTCATTTTCTCATCAGATTTTAACCAGTGCGAGAGGACATTTTGAAGTGGAATTTTTTGCGTTGGAGGTATTTATGTTTTCTATTGGATTTATTTGGTTGTTTGTTTGTGTGTGTGGATTTATTTGGCTGTGTGTTTTCAGTATTTTATGCTATATACGAGTATTCACTCATTCACTTTGATGCATTTAGAAATGTACTTTTTACGTGAAATCGACGAAATGATGATGAAGCGGTGACGTGAAATAGCGCCCTACGAAATAAGGCCACATGGAAAATGGAGCCTTATTACTATGAAAAAATGAAAATAACGCCTTATTTGGTCTTATTTCCAGCGTAACTTGGAAATAAGACCACATTTAAGTATGGAAATAAGGCCAAATTTATTTATCGTACGAATAGAAGGGATTTACTCCAAACTTCAGTTTTGGAACAGGATTTGGATAATAAACAGTGGAAGCTGTATGGGGGGCATGCTGCCCGCCTGCAACCCCCCTGCTTGTGTTCACTGTAAGATTTGGGGTGGGTGCGAAGTTGGGTATATGCAAAGTTTCTTTATATCCATGCGAAACATACGAAAGAAACTTTACATACACCCAACTTCGCACTCACCCTAAATCCTACTGTGATCCGAAGCAGGGGGTTGCACTATGCCACTGTTTATGAGTTTTGGACTTTCATATAGTATGTATGTATGTCTCATATTGTGCAATTTCGTCTTAGTACTTGGAAAGACTTTTCACCTTATTATTTTGGTTTGAAATCTTCAATACTGTCCAAAAACAAAATAAGGCCCGGGTGGCTTTATTTCGCAATAGTCATTGAAATAAGGTCACATGACTTATGTGGTCTTATTTCCAGTTAAATATGGAAATAATACGGGCGTAAATGAATTTCTTCAAACCGCCCGTTTAATCCTTTCAAGATGAGCAGCTAAAAGTGGTCTGGAAATTAATCCCGAAAAGACCAAACGCCTTCTTTTAACGGCATCAGCCTGTGCTTTGTTAACTAAGCCAAATTGCTGGTCTCATTCTGGACAGTTAACTAAACTGGATAGCCAGCTCTCTCGAACGCTTTAAAAAAAGCAACTGTAGCGCTGTAATGCTGCAGAAAAGCCATTGGTAAAATTTCGGGCCTGCAACCTCGAACCACGCACTGGCTATACGTGTCCGTTATCAGACCAATACTTTTGTATGGTGTGATCGTCTGGTGGACGGGCAAGAGCGATCGACGTGCTTCTATCTACTAGTACTCTTAGATATTTTTGGGAAGCAATCAGCTGCTAGCGCAGCCCTCAGACTGAATGCCTCCTCTCAATGGTTAAACAACCAAATTGGCCACTCCTTGATCTTGGATCCCCTAACATTCATCCCGGAAAACACCGTCTAAGTTGTAGTTCAACCTTAGCTTCCGGACATCAATCCTTTCCAGAGCGGAGTGGGACAATAATGATGCCAGGTGGTGTTTTCTCCGAAGGGCTTAACTTGAGGATCTCCATCTGTCTCCCCGACCATTGTAGCGTTTTTCAGGTGGAAATTATGAACGAATGTGGTATCCTTCAAGGATATCACAATTTTTACCGATAGCCAGGATTCTATAAAGTCTCTGGAATCAGTAACATATACGAAACCCCATATAACAGTTATACAGGAACCTGGGGTGTGGTTTCGGAGGTATTCGGATCTCTGTGACGAGACCTGAACTAAAACACAGAGACCTTGTTTTATTGTACCGAACTTCCTCTTAGTGACCAAGCTTTAACAATTCTGTGGGCAAGATTTGGTTGCTTCGCTATCACCCTGTAATGGCCGCAGGTCCCTTCCTTGAATGGTTGCAGAAAAAGGTAGGACTTGGCCTTCTAGGGCTGTCGTACCAGCTAGTTACACATTTATTTATTTCTATAAATTTCCTTGTAAAAAAACAAACAAGAAATTTTCGTGTACAATCCCCATGTGATGGTTTATTAGGCGGATAAAAATAACTCGCGCTATTTCAACGAGTTTAAGCGAAACATAGTATGATTCGTTTTTTTAAATTATTTTGCGACTTGCGTGAATTCGAGCGCGTAAAATTCTCTTGTAATGGAAACACAGCTTAGACCTTAAAATGAAGAATTCGGTTGTACTTTTGCAAAACACTGTATGAATTACTGGATAACAATACATACATATGTACATATCATCTCATCAGAACACGGCTATTTTTTTATAAATGTTACCGACGATTGTACGTTTCCTGCTGAGTTGCATGTCACATAGTATTTAATAACTATTTTAATTGCAACTGGGATCAGCACCATCTGTTGTTGGCTAGGAGTAGCTAACATTACAAAAGGGTTTTTGTTTAAAATATATTGTACACTATACATTTCTCAACTAATTTTCTAATGTCAAGATAATTGTATGTCCTCCCAAGAGTATGCAACGTTTTAAAAATAAAACACTTCTACAGTAATGGACGAAGCTATTGAACTGATTTCCAATTGACAAACATTTTATAACAAACACATTCATTGTCAAAACTTTATTTATGATATGTAGAGGTATTGGACTACTTTATTAAATTTTGGCCGACACAAAACAGGAAAAAAGGTGTAAAATAAAATTATTATTTCATAATCCTACCTTCTTTCTTTGGGTGTTATAATTCTATCTCATAGCTGTATAATTATAATAACTAAATATCCATTAGAAACAAGAAAACCCTGCATTATAACATCCGAACAAGGTCTTTGCAGCGATAATGTAAAAACCTGCAGCTTTTCCTACTGGCAGAGGTTGATTAGAGTGTCTGTTCGCTTAAACGAATTGTATGAAACTCAATACTAGAGGCAAAACGTTCTATAAACCTGAAGAAAAAATTCAGAGAGCTTCCAGCGGTGAGTTCGCTAGTGTAGAGACAGAAGACAGAAAATAGGCATCCAACACCGACATTTTCAACTTCGAGATAGTAAGAGGAGAGCCTTTGTCTACTTTGGCTCTCTCATAACGTCTGACAATAACATATCACAAGAAATCAAATGAAGAATAACTCTTGCCAATCGTTGTTTCTCTGGGTCGAGAAGGCGACTAAGTAATAAGGCCTTATACCAAATCACTAAGGAGACTCCATATAAGACCTTGGTCCACCTATTGTCCACGAATTGTACGAGCTGTACAGGAACATTGATCTATTCAGAAACTCCGCATTGAACGGTTGAGATGGCTAGGACATGTAGAGCGTATGGACAAAAACGCTCCTGGCTACAGATTCTTCGAATCTAACCCGTATGTGCCTGTCTACATTGGTGCAGGAATAAAAGTGGTTCCAATGAACGCCGTAGCTACACACAAAAAAGGCTTCATTGGAATGAAAGCAATTTGACAAAAAGGGAATGCTGAAGTTTAAAACACATCATGTGGTCGAAGTAGAAGGTTCGTACGGAGAAAATGTTCTCCATACATTTTCTGCACGCAGGTAGCCACCGGAGTGGCGCACTGCTCGACGCAAAGCCACCAAATGAAAATTTCTGTCAAAAACGAAAGGCAATGACAAAGAACCATTCATGCCTAAATCGAAATTTATGTTGGAAATCGGTGCAATCAACCCAAAATCATTCTTTCTCTCTCCGACAGTATTTCATTCCTGCACCAATGTGGACAGGCACTATGGACAAAGCAGTGTAAGGGATCTATAAGACACATAAGTAGCAGGGATCCTCAAGCAATTTAAAGTGCACATATATATTGCAAAACTAAATGTATGCATATGTCGTTTCTAGCGAGCTGTGCTGCCTCGCACCATACAAAAGCAAAGACCGGATTGGTGTACTTTCTACTTTATTAGACCTTTGAGTTTTCATTTTTAATAAATTAATTCTTGTTCGTCAAATAAACCTCTAATTTGATCTGCGATTTTTCTTGGTTCGATTGTTTTCTACCCACGTTTAATATTGGCTAACAATTTTTATTTTCATTTTTTTTTTAAAACAAAAATTACCAGCCAAACACGTATAAATGCCAATTCAATTTTAATACGGAATAATTATCTTGCAATTGCAACAAAGTGGGAGCCCCGCAGTTGCGTAAGCGTCACATGACTGACAGACTGGCGAACACGGAACAAAATAGAAAATCGAACAGAGCTCAGCTCTTTTCTAATTTTTGACCAACCGAAGAGCTTCATCAAAATGTTTGTGTTGCGCTGTGCGCTCTCTCAGTTTTGTTACATCTGCCATAGCATAGCAATTGCCGTTGTAGTCGTAGGGGTAGTGCATTAGTTCCGTGTGTTGTTGGTTTTGTTTTGTTATTATTTTGGAAAAGTTTAAACAATTTTTGTTCATGCACATTAAAAATGATGAATAAAATGTGTCGTTGATTCGATGTTCTTGACGTTTATTCGACATTAGATTTTATGATAATGCATCTTGCGTTCGCTACAAGATTTTTCGGAGTGCAAAACTTGTGTTTTCGTTCATTTTAGATTTTGTGATATACATATGTAGATATACAATGTTTCATTTGAATGGTTCAAAAGCCGAAGGAGTTTATAGGTAACGAGAAAAACACATTTTATTTTAATTATTGTGGTAATTAAATCTGTCCATTATTAGAATATCTGCCTTTGTGCGTCCGAAAATATGATCGAATAAGAAAGGAGAAGGCATATGAGCCATCATACTCAGGAAATAAACCCCTACGCTATCGTGTAATGTGTTGTATTGTATGTACGCACTTAATTTTCATATGTGTATCTCATGGCAGCGCGGTCCACAAACTTTAAATTGCTTCCTTTCAAATATTAATTATCTTAATTTGCTGGAGAGTTGTGGTTGATATGGAATAATTGAATAATTACTGAAACTGAATTCCGTTCAGATCTGGCCTACCTGCCATACGACTCGTAAGATCTTTGCGTGTATGGATTCTAGAAGAAAAATATGGAAAAGTGCTTCTTGTTCATGTTCACTTGTGGCCATTGGCATTGATTTTTTTTTCCCCCTCGAAGTCTAGTCATGACTTATGTCCTGAAATGTCTTTTCCTATCAGAACAGATGTGTATATTCAATTTTTCAATTTATTGTTGAACGCATATTGATAGATGTTTTACTCCTCCCAACACATTGCGGCCTTTCCCCGAAAGGCGGCACTTCATTGTTGATGCCAGACATATTGCTTTGGTACAATTCGAATGAACTGTGTATTGCAATATGTACTTGAAAAGTATATATGAAAAAAATAGTCTGGTGAAGTGGTAACTTAAAAAGTAATATGTAAAGGGGTGGTTTTACTCGAAGCACAGTGGCTTGTTTTGATTGACAATACAAGAATAAGTGTCTACAACAGACTTCGTAACGTAAAAAAAATGTTTATACTTTCATGGCCATTGCTTTTTCGTACTTGGTCTGCAACCTTTGTGGTTCTTGGTTGGTTTTCTGGGTTTCCTGAAGACTTACTTAAACCTCTGCCTTGTCCAGGTGATGGCTAGTTTGCGAACCACATTAAAAGCAATAGGAATCTTAGGAGTTCTCTGCCGATAGTAGTCAATCTAATGGTGGCTAGTGCGGGACAATCACATAGCAAGTTGTCTTTTTAATAATAGTTATGAAATATCCGAGGACGCCTGAAACGACTTAACTACTTAAACTTAGCTAGGCCTTTCATACGTACATACATATGTGCACACATGTGTAGGTCTTTTTTGTATGGTTGCGCCAAATGATGTGTAATGTTCATAGATACCAGCAGCCCGGGCCACCGCCATGCAAAACTCGCAAACCTGAATGATCGACGTCAGGGATACGCCTACGTACTAACCTACACGCTGCACACGTCGAACCACTCTCCCCGCGGGACTGCCGTTAGGTATTACTTGGCGGAGGCTGATTAGCCTTTTAGCCTTCTCTAAGCGTTGTTCTTCACGTTGCATTGGCGCTCTTGGCGCCTAAGATCGTTGAGTATGCGTACCGCCATGTTACTTATCGTCATTCTGAAGCATGTAGTTTACAAGAGTCTCGGGAGTGGGCCACTCCCCAAATTGGTCCTGGAGGTCGATCTTCTCGGTTCCATATCGTGGGCATTGAACGACCATATGCTGCGCGTTTTCCGAAACGTTCCCACAGTGTGGAAACTTTGGGGTAGTTTCGTGTCTGCGTTTGAAGAGATATGCTGGGTGAGATAAAAGTTCGTTTCACCATGAACCCGCTTCATCCATCCATCAATCACTGATATAAGCAGGTACGTTCATCTTCACTTTGAGAATTCGTTCCACTAACGTTGCCAAGTTGCGATACTGCGATTCCTTTCGTATCTTCTTTTTTCGTTGTCTACCGAACCTTTTCGAATTCGCTCGTTTTTAAGTCAGTCGATGGGTAGCATTGACACGATGCACTACGGTAATATCTATGCATTCTATGTGTTCTTCGTCTGCTAAGATGCTAAGATGTGTTGATGTTCTCACGAAATCTGTTTTGCGTGCTTCTTTAAACAATGATTTGAGGCTAAAACTGTAATATTTTGTGCGAACTGTTTTCGGTTTTAAACAAGACTGAATCGAGGTCCCACTTGCAAGATAACAATTTTTCTCAGGTGCTTGTCATGATACAATCGAACCGATACTAGAAAGCGCCACACTATTGCCGATTAAAGCTAGCCATGTAAGCCTTGTTGAAGCAATTATCGAAATTATCTTTCCCACTAATTTATGTCTAGAATTAGGTCGAAGTATTTTGATGTCTTCTTGGGTATACTACCAATGTCGTTCATTTAAGGGTTTGGAGGGTACGGATTGAACTTCTTCTAAACAGTTTATGTTGGAGACTTTCGTTTAGTTTCGGGGGTTTTTTTGGTACTAGGATATTAACGTCGGCACGCTGAAGTTATTATGTCCAAGGGCTTTTATGATTTCGCCCATAACTAGGTTCATATTAGCGGGTACAGAACTCAACCTTGGAGTCACTCAATTTTCTTGCTGTTTACACTTCTTAGGGTTGTATTGATGACACTTGATTTAGGCACGTGATCAATTCAGCCACAGGGTCCTATATTTAGGCGAGTCCTATGTAGACAAGTTTTTGCACAAAAGTGCGACCATCGGACCTCGTTATATGCTAAGTTGGGGCTGTTCGAGTGCATGTTTGGCTTGCACAGTGGCCTAATAAACCTAAAAGGTTTATTGTGTCAGCCTAATACATTTAGCGCCTCCCTTATGAAGGCGAGTAGGGCTTTAGTGACTGGGATTTTGATCTCTGCTAACGAATGAACTTCGTTATGAAAGATCAACCTTCGTAACCAATATAATGCCGGTCAGTCAAAAATAATTTTCGTTCTCTGCTCTGCCGTAAAGCTTCCGACTAGTTCATAAGCATAAGCGTGATACTAGCTTAGTGACGAACCTAATACGATAATTCCAATTCAATTTTTTGTCATACACAAAACCGAGATACTTTACCTCATTGGAATAAACTAAAGTGGTGCCTTTGGTGATAATACATACGTCCACGGTTATAAAAATAAGTAAACAGCTAGTGCGACAACTCGGTATGAGCCAACCATTCACGTTGTGCGTGTTACATTTTTCGCACGAATGCAAAGGACCTACAATTTACTGCCGACACCGAATGGCCACTTGAAAAGCTCTTTCATGACAAATTAATCTCTCGGAGGCTTGTCATTCCTCGACGAGAGGTGGTATTGCGAAAAATGTTGGATGGCCGTGACTGGGGCATGAACCAACGCACTAACCACTGAACAACGGCGACCACGTCTAAGATTGGCAAACCTTTTATTTGTAAGACAGTCTAGAACAGTCGTACAAGGGTTGATAGAAGTCCTTCTATTTTGCACCATTATAAAACGTTTAATAAAGCGTTTTGCATGACGAGCTCCCCGTTGATGTCTAGAAAACGTATACGGTATTTTTGACTATTGACTTTGGTCAAGGGCTACCATATTCCAACGAGGTGAAGTACCTCGGCGTTGTCTTAGACAGACCCTTAAATTGGAGTGCACATGTCAAATTTGGTGTTGATCGGGCCACTAGAGCCTTGTGGGCTACTCGGCATCTCTATGGCAGAACTTGCGTTCTTAGTTCCAAAATGATACATTGGTTGCGCATTTCGATAGTAAGGTAGGTAGGTAGGTAAGGCCCATGCGAGACACAGACACACGTAGGCCAAGGAAGGCCCTTTGTGATACCGCTGGGATCTACCCTAGGTGTCACTCCGGCTAATGAAGCCATTTGGAGCTCTTGATAAAGCTGAGTCTACTTTTGATATCAGTTTGTGATAATTCGCCCAGATTGTCGAAGTGGTAGGCTCCTAGATAGAGCTTCCTTCTTTGCAATAGGGCAAGGCAAGTCCAGAAAAAATTAAGAATTGTTTCCTCCTCCTCTTCGTCCCTGCAGCTCCTGCAAAAGTAATTTTCGATTGTTAGATCTATAATAATATACGCGGCCATAGTTTGGTGGTACTTGAGTGAACGACGGCAATAAAGTTTGAGAAGCTTTAAAGAATTGCCTGTCTCGGCATCATCATGCGCATCTGCCCTATTTCAGCCATAGAGGCTGCCATCGTGCTCACACCCCTACATATCTTCACTACGAAGACCGCTGCCCGTTGTGCTATAAAGCTGCAGCTAGAACACAAGTATAAATCAATTAATCTTGTGGGTCATCTAAAAATACCTCACTCAATTCCAAGTACGAACATGTTCTGTACTATCCCTGACGTTATGGCTAGGGAGTAGAGTTTCGGAAGGCGGTTTGAGGTAGAAATATAAGCCCGTGTTGACTAGTCTGATGGAGAGCCCGTATCAGACCCAAGATGTTTGGTATGGTTTACTGACGGATCACAAATGGCTTGCGGAGTGGGTGCTGTCGTCTTTGGAACCAACTAAAGTCTCGGTAACTATGGGGATGTGACCCAGCGTGTTCCAGGCTGAAATCCATGCTATTAATATCTGCGCCAATATAAACAGCGATCAAGTTATTAGGGGCTCAACACATATTTATTCAGATAGTCAGGCAATCTATGTCAATCAAGTCCTGCTAAGATACCCTACAATGACTAGCCAGACACAACAAGATCAAGCTTGGTTTGTTGCCCGCCAGGGCATTGTATGCAATATAAAACTGCGGATGAGCCATCTAGGGCCGGTTCGGCTTCCGCGCTCTTGGCACCGGAACCCTTGTGTAGCGTTAATTAGGCTACCGCCACATTTTTGTTAAATAACTGGGAACTCCTAGCCCATTGGGAAAATGTCTTTGGGCTTAGGCAATCCAAGAGACTTATAAAGCCCTTTTCTTACAAGGAAATTCTAAACCATGACAGGAAAACATGAGGAAGCTAGTGGGCTTCCTTACCGGCCAATGTGGCCTAAGATATCATCTAAAAAAATTAAACCTTTGTTCAGAGTGTCGGTTCTGTTTGGAAGAGGAAGAAACCTTTGGGTATGTTCTCTGTGTTCGTTAGCGGAGTTTAGAAACGCGGCTACTAACGACATACTCACCGTCATTAGGAGGGTAGTAGACTGGAGCCACAATATATCTTGCTAGGTCGCAGTGTCAGCTATATTTTTCTTAAAAAAAAAAAATGGTGAAGGGCACTCTCCGTCAATTTGCCTTTTCTTAATACTAGTGCAGAGTAATAGAAACTATTACTTTGAATTTCGGATCAGGGCTGGGTAAATTGAACATTTGGTAAATGGCTGTTTTAGAGCCGGTCCGTAAGGATCGAGGACTCATGATTTCTTCTTGATTCTATGTAGAGATTCTTGTACCAACAGTGCTATTTTGACGCCCAAATTGTTACTTTGCAGCTTGTCTTAAATAATATTAAATAATTTAGTTTTGAAGAGATAAACTTCGAAAACATGAGTCCATTCAATATTTAATTTCGAGTCAAAGTCTACAACTAAGTTGTTACAGCTATATTCGTACAAGCCAACATACATATGCATGTACATATGTATGAACATATAATTCGCACAAAATCTGTATTCCTTTTACATCCTATTCACGTATAGGGTGGTATTTTACATTATTTCGCAGCACAAGGTAATTGCTGTCTCCTGATGCTCTAAAAGCCGTCTACACCGGAAATGGCCACTTCTCAACCATTTTAACTTGAGAGAATCCCTCTGAATATTGTTTTCTTTATTAAAAAAAGTTCCTTAAAATCTTTAAATAATTCCTGCTTGCTTAAATCACCCACCGAACAATATTGATGCACACATTTCTTGCGAATGGAATTCAGAAACAACTAAACATACCGAGTCATCGTTTTCTTTCAGAATGAGTTTATGTATGTGGAATAGGGAACACTGTAATAACCAACGTTGTGAAAAATTGAGCGTTAAATGCAACAAAAGTGTTAACCTCTATGGTTTTGTGTGGAAGTCCTTTATTGGTTATAACCGTATTTATCCCTTTGTCAAAATCGTCTTGCGAATTTAATTGGTCTCCATAAATTGGACCAATATCGTATTAATAAATGTTAGTAGGAGCTTCAGTAAGGAGTTTGGGTTTTTAGCACCATTAGCCTCAAGTATCTGGAGATGTTCGGCAGTGTCGTCACCCTTTTCACTGGTAGCTCTTGATCAAACTAAAGTGGGCCGTTATTACGTCAAGAACTTCGTTGAAATATCTGCATACATGCAGATTTTGGGAAGTATTCGAAGTCATACCCCTTACAGATAAGTTTGCTGGAATCCAACCGAATATATGGACAAAAGCAATGTAGGCTCAGGGTCAAAGGAGTTCTTCTTTGCACCTTGCAATCTCATCCGTAATTTTGTTTGTCACCACCCGGTCTGCGCTTTGAGATCTGGACGAGACTTAACAAAGTCGGGCTTTCAATTGAATTAGAACTAGTTCCGTGTTCTCTAGCTATTTTATATCTAAAAGGAGGGTTGAGCAATGTCTGTCATCAATTTGTCGTCTCCGGCAGACGTGTGGGCTGAATTTGTACTCTCTTCCTGTAATAAAGGAATCATTAACCAATGAATGCAATATACACGTGTATGTACTTATAAATGTCCGCTTTTGCCTTGTGGATATCTGTTCTTCTATAACTTCAAATGTCAATTTTATCCATTTGTCGTGTTTCCTTCATCTCTATTCTCCACCATGTGCTTTTCGATCGACTCGCTCTTTGAATATTCTTTTATCGCTTTGTGGAATGTACATACATACATATAGCAAACGGCTGTGTCTATTTGTTCCGGACCCGTTCCCTGCTTTAAGTCTTAGAGATTTAATTGGAACAGATGCGCAAAAGATCTGTGCTGTCAAGTCTATTTTAAGCGTTAGCCGGACAGTCCCAAAAGAAGTGTTCTAATCTAAGGTGTAATCGCTAAGCAGGTGGTGCTCTTCCTCTTTACACTATATTAAGATTTACGAATTTTATTGAAAATGTTTGTGCAATATTTAATCCAATTACAATCGAGTTGCTTAGCCACAGGTATCAGCAATTTTAATCTAGCTTAATCTATATGTAGAAATATGTTGTTCAAATGTGGAACGCTTGTACCAATTTACCTTAGACAGCTGATTGATTAAGGCATATCTCTTCTTCATATCTTTTCTTCAGTCTACGTATCGGGCTGCTCAGAGAATCCTCCCAGCTGATCAACACAGCAATGGGTCACTCTAGGATCCTCAAGGGCAACCATACTATTCCTAGTAAAACGGACTACGTTGTCCCCTTTATTGACTTTAACGTCAAATACAAGACTCGGATTGCTAACAGATGCTCTTGGGAATCTGGTTCAGTTTTGAACGATTCCGCGCTAAAAATATTCACAGATGGATCCAAGATAGCGGGTGTTACGGAGGCTGGAGTCTTCTTCAATGCACCTGGTTTAGCCATCACCATGCAACTGCCGGATCACTGTAGTGTGTTTCAAGCGGAAATTACCCAAGTCTGCGAAGCTGCGGCTTGGCTTTCAATTAATGCGATAGATTGTAGTGCTATTGAACTATACATAGATAGTCAGGCAGTTATTAAAGCCTTGGAATCGCCGAAAACACGATCAAGGTTGGTAAAGCAATGCCGCAGATCTCTCAACGAGATTGCAGATGGGTGCGACGTAACCCTGTGCTGGGTCCCAGGACACAGGGACGTTCCAGGCAACTGCAGAGCGGACGAGCTAGAAAAAGAGTGTGCAGGACAGCATCTCCCCGGAAACCTGGGGGAACCCCCTGCGCCTATTGGATCGATCAAGTTCATCCTTGACACATACATATGCCAAGAAACTGACAAGCCACAGGTTGAACAACATTAGCACTTGTCTCCTGTCAAAACAAATCTGGCCTAACCTGGATAAAGGAGAGACTTTTATCCACAAACTGCAAAAATCTAGGTTCACTGATAGGGGTCCTTACCGGATATTGCTTGATAGGCAGACATGCACTTAGACTGGGGGTCCCCTCCAATGATTTCTGTAGAAGCTGTAGGGACGAGAAGGAAGAGGAAACTACGACCCACCTACTGTGTACATGTCCTGCTCTTGTGTCGCTAAGAAGAAGAACCCTTGCGGAATACTTCTATGATGATCTTAACGATCTAGTTGAACTCGAAATTCAGAAGATAAGAAACTTCATCTCGGGGACGAAATGATTCAAATCTTAGGGTTAACAACGCTACGGATGCCCACCTCCGTTGCACTTATGCTACATATTCTGGTTCCCTGAAGCCGGTATGCCGGTTTTCTTCACTGTGGTATTACAATGGGCCAATCTGGTCTAAATATGTCCCTGCCTGAGCGGGGACAGCCACCTAACCTAACGTATCGAGCTTGTGTTCCTTCTTCACTAATATGTTCTTGGATCCTTTCTTTGTGACTTTAAGCTTTTTTGGACTTTCGAGAGGTATTTCACTCCTAGCTCCCGGTGAAGATGACTGTTTCTCGTGAACCAAGGGCGCTTACTGTGTTCCGCAATATGTACATTATTTTGGAATTGTTGAATAATATCATGGTTGGTTTTTCTGGTACATTAACACTATTAAATGTCATACATCTATGTATATCGGTGTTAACACTTGCTTATGTAGGAAAGGATTCTTAACTCATTCTTAACTCTCCGTTGTTTTTACTTGACATGTTCTTTCCAGCGAAGCCAACCAACCAGTGTCACTGTACCAATGTCACTGTTCCGAGGTATTTGACTGCATTTTCGAACAGTCCTATTTGTTGATTTATGGTGACCGTGTTGTGATCAACTTTTTTATTCGTGTTGTTAACGTGTAAAAAAACTAAAAAGTTCGATATGAGCTAAGGGGTAGGTGTTGTGTTTTTCGCAGGAATAGAAGGGACCTACAATTTATTGCCGTCTCCGAACGGCATATTGAGAAGCTTTTTCTTGTTTGTCATTCCCCGACGAGAGGTGGTGGCGCACAAACCGTTCGGTGGACATGACTCAGCCTTGAACCCACGCAGCTCGCACAGCATTCCAACGCACTAAGCACTAACCAACGGCGGCCACATGTACAGACAGTTGAAACCGCTGCATTGCCAGCAAAAGTGGTTATCTTCAAGCTTTGAAAAATCTCTTGTATATATTAAGAAGATGTATTTGAGACTGGTTCCCTGTGAAACCCCGACTTTAATCTCCGTTAACTCCGAATATGCATCTTCTTGCTTTATGCTAGTACATAAGTTAGCATATTATTGTGGTGGCAGAGACCTTAATTGATAGCAGAGCCTTGGTAGATGAATTTCTTCACGTCTGTGCTGTGCTCTCGTGTTCGTTGACAGAATGTAGTATTTTGTCCTTGTCCTTGATGTCCTTGATAGGTACACACTTACCTTGATAGGTACACCACTTACCTATCAAGGACATCAGTGGGTTCATTAAGGTTTCAAGGTAATTCGAAACACTGGGGCAATAAGAGATTTCTGCATGAGCAAAGGGCACCTTCCCCATAAATGCATTACAATGGGTCCCTATTGACCTGAGTGTGGTGTAGATGATTCTCTCTCCCCTCGCCAACCCATCAACCAAACCTAACCCAATGCTAAAACAAAACAAAAAAAGGAGCAAATGTAAAATTTATATGATGATTCCAAACTAATGGCCGGCAGTGTATGTTCATAAGTAATTGTATTGAGTAGCAGAAAAAAATGCTCGCTGCACTTTTTTCTGCAGTAGGAGGTTAAAGCAGATGTATGGCAGCTAGTCGGCCTACCTAAAACCTCTAGCGATCTCAGTGGTGTCTTTTTCGACCTTGACGAAAAAGAGAACGGTCATCCTTGTCATCCTACATATCGAACAAGTTTTGCAGGAATACCAATCCAGACATCCGAAAGGTGCAAAAAAGTTTATCGCTGTCGATATTTTAGGCCTTAAACCTTATTGATAATTGCCCCACAGTTAGTCGACATATAATTTTTATGGGGCATGTGAGGCGGCCTTTTTTCTTATAATACGGGCAAATGATGTTAAGGTATTAGTCATAGGGCCATGTCTAACGGAACAGTTGGTGAATGTTCCCTACTAAATTATCTTGTGCAGCCTTCAACAGCACACGTTGTTATGTGAAGACACTGACGCCAGAGACAATCTGTTCATCTCTATACTAACGGTTCCAAAACCGAGAACGGAGTGGGAGGTGGTGTTTTCTCCAATATGCTTAAACAACGGATCCCCTTCCGTCTTACCTGACCTCTGTAGCAATTATGGAAATCAACAAAGACCTATCCTGGCTTAGGCATAATGTGATATCCTCCAAGTACATAAGTACAATTTTTATCGATAGCTAGGCTGCTACAAAATCTTTGGAATCGGTAACATGTATGAACATTAAACGTTACTTCAGGTTATCGCTCATCTTTCATGGAGATGGCAGAACATTTTTACATTCACCTATGCTGGGTACCCGCTCATAGGGACATCACAGGTAACTTTTTAAGGCCGATGAACTCGTCAAACATGGTACTACTTTGGATATCCTGCCGGAACGAAGAAATCTGGGTAATTCACTCGCTACATGTAAACTACTCTTAGAGTACGACACGATCTTTAAGTCAAACCAAAAGCTCTTGCTCAAAAGGTCATTAATACCGTCATTGGGGTTCTAACCGGCCATTGCCTCTAACTGGCCTTTATGCCAGAGGGATGGACCTCTTCTCAAATGACTTCTGCAGGAGCTGCAGAATTGTCCGGTCCTATCCCAAAGAAGAAAGCTCTCTCTAGGAGCCTATCACTTCGACAACTTGGGCGAACTATCACATACTGACGTCAAAAGTATCGTCAGTTTCATTAAGAGCTCCGAATAGTTTCAATAAAGTGAGTTGCGTTTTTCAGAGTATAGATCCAAGTGGTATCACAAAGAGCCTTTCCTGGTCTACGTGTGTCAGCAACCCTATCTACCTACCTATGTGATTTATGTTTAGCTTTAGCTGTTTCAAGTTCGTTCCGGTTTGGTGGTTGCACTTGATTGGAAAACTAATATTATTGTAGTCTAAATAAAATCCTTTCAATTTGGAGGATTGCCTCGTCACTTAACAAAGAAAAAAAGATTCATTGACACTCGATGTCAATAGAAATGTAGACGCGTGTTTCCTGTCAAGCGCACCCACAATTATACCAATAAGGTTTTGGAGCATTATCGAGTAGGATCTTCCACAGCAAATTAATGTAACTTCTTGTCATTTTAAAATAAATCTAACATAATTCACTCTGCGACATTCAATAAAAAAAAACTAGGAAACTCAAAGGCTTGCTACAGTATGAATGCAAATTATTTACCAAGCGCACCAAGCTAAGCATTTTAGACAGAATTTAGAATTCGACATTTGTTTGCTTTCCTTTGCCGTGATGGGCAAAATACACTCACAAGGTAATATGAAATTTTATTATAAATATATGTATTTATTCCCTTTAAAGTTTTTTCTCAACTGCAAAATTATTATTCAAGACGTTAATGGACACCTAAACGCCGTCCGGCATTATTGTACATGATTACTCACTGATTTCTTATTAATACTGCACGAAACGTGCATGCATTCATTGTGGCCTGCATACAAATTGGACGTGTCTTAAGATTCCTTGCTAGAGAGGAAATCAATGACAACGATTGCTTATCAATTTTCCGTAAGATTTTTTCATTCAACTAAGGCAATGCAAGTCGGCGCGGCACAAGTTTTTAATAATTTTATTATGTCACTAACTACACCATCCCATTTAAATATAACTTGGAGATGGTAAAATGCATGGTGCATATGTTATAAATTATAAGCACGCAGGTCGCTGTTCGTCAATTTATAGTTAATTTGTAGAAACCATAAAAAAATATCAAATCCGGTCTTAGATAATGATCGTAGTGTAGAAGAAAGTAAAAGTGTTAAAAATTTACATATGTATAAACATATATGGAGTTACAAAAAATAAAAAAATGTCTTACGCCCGCGGCATAAGTATGGAGAATCGCAACGGGGGTTGTTAATGTGTTTTATAACATTCGGCCCTCATCAGCAAAAGATGAAAGAGTGAGTCACGCTTTTATTTTTCTTAAACCAAAAGAAAAATAGAGAATGTTGTATCATGCCATCGATGGTTGTGCTCACGTGAAATTTTACTTACACATTCGGATCCTAAGAAATCCTTCAAGTCTTTGCTAGCAATTTCATCGGCGATCTCATGTACGAGTACTTCCGTCCTTCCTTGTGTACTTACAACACCCGAGGTTTGTAAAATCTGTCCTTCGTCGAATATTTTTTTTTTGCACGCAAAAATAAAATCAGCAATTCATTGAGTAGGTATAGAATTTCGTTGACTGAAGACATTGTCTTGAGTTATACTGAGAATAAAATCCAAATGTTTTTGGTTCGTGTTCGTTTGTGATTATCGGCAGATACGCTAAATAATTCACTGACTGATTGATCGAATTCTTACCAGCATGTACATTATACATGCAAATATATATACATGTGTAGATACCCATACATACTTACATGAATATCTATTTTAATATTTTCATTTCAATCATCACGAAACTGACCTATTAGCTATGCCAGTATTACTTTCATAGGGTTTATTTGGACGAATATTTAATTTTTTGGTACCAGTTATACTTAAGCCACGTTCAGACGATTGTAAGATCTTACAATATTGTCAGGTCTTCCAATGAAAAAATTGTACCAAATGTCTTACAATCATGTGAACTGACAATTTTTGTCTTACAACGTTGTAAGCAAAGCATTGTCAGGTCATTGTAAGGCCGCCATCTGACAATGAAATTGTCAAAAAGTGGGACAACATCTCGCAATCGTGTGAACTGACAATTTTGCGTTGGAAGGTAATTTGCCATTGTCAGCTCATCAGCAGCTAATTGTCAGCACATTGTAAGACCCGACAATATTGTAAGATTCTACAATCGTCTGAACGTGGCTTTACACATGTACATTATCATACGGGTGGGAAAACATATCACGTTGGTAATTGGAACTTGCACGGCCTTCTGGGTCTGGGCTTCAATAAATGGTGTAGGATTTACTTCTTAAATCGTTTTCGTTGCAGACATTTTGAAGTGAAACTTCTTAGGCGGCGGTTCGATAATTCGATAATTAGACGATAATTGAGAGTACAATTTTAAAGGCACGTTTGTGTGTTATTAAATCAAAGCGAAATATCTCTGTCTCACTCATCAACATATCTATCTATGTATGTATTACATTATGTATGTAAATAAATAAATAGCTGACGCTACAGCTCGGGATGAGCCAAGGCCTAGCTTCTCGCAACCATTCATGTTGTGAGTGTTGTGTCGTTTGCACGAATGGAAGCGACCTACAATTTATTGCCGACTCCGAACGGCGAATTGAGAAGCTGTTTCATGACAAATTATGCTGCCGGAGGCTTGTCAAAGCACACATGACGGGCCACTTTACCTTCTTAAAGCTTCTCAACCTTAGCCATTATAGTTATAGTGTGGGATGAGTGTACCATGGCTCATAGAAAGGTATTGAGGATCGAAATAGGACGCTTCGACAGTGCTTTTGGCTGGTGGCTTCACACAGACCTAGCTTGTTGTACCACGGTGAACACAGCAAATGAAGTGAAGTGATGTCTCAAGTCATCCATCTGATAGCCTAATGTCAAAGACCTATCCTTGAG
The DNA here is from genome assembly GCA_917880715.2 of Matsumyia berberina. Taxonomy (NCBI): domain Eukaryota; kingdom Metazoa; phylum Arthropoda; class Insecta; order Diptera; family Syrphidae; genus Matsumyia; species Matsumyia berberina. The sequence continues at coordinate 98,338,548 of OU862870.1, forward strand.
AGTTAACATATACACGTGTCCATCTTCGATATGACTTGAGGACAGAGGAGTTTTCTAACTTATTTCTTGATATTGGTGATGGAAAGAGTAGGGATGAATTAATATACCCAGCAACCTCTGCGATGTTATGGGAGATATGACGAGTTTGACTGACAGAATATTATGTACCTAAACATTTATCAGTTTGGAGTTCATGGCTGAAGTACATATATCAAAGCTATTTGCACTGAAATAAAGGACTCAGCCAACAACATTAACAATTTTTTTGCTGAAGAAGTTGCAAACTGAGAATGTGAAGTCTGAATCTATGGACTCGGAAGTAAAACCCGAGGAGAGTTATTGGACACTTTCTACCCACCAGGGAACTCACCTCACATCCTCAACCTCAAAGTTGTTGCCCAATCTTAACCCTCTGAAACTGTGCAGGTGAAGACTTTGTACCAACACATAATCGAGGCCAGGATTTTCACAAGTGTCAAACAGGGAAAAACTGTCTTCATCACCGGATTCTTCTGACTACCACTTTGAATTCAAACGTCTCCAATTTTCCGTTAAGTTTTAATACCCCATGAACATCAATAAGGTACAGGGACAGGGCTTGAAAATGGACAATGTGGATCTGAGGAGTGACTGTATCTCCCATAGCGTGCTTAGAGCCAATTCACCTGATAGCCTGGTCATCCCCGAGCCATAAAGAAAACCCAGGAAAGTTGTTTACAGGGACGCCTTAAAGAATTAATATAAGAAATTGAAAGTTTACACCTACTCAACAATGGCCAAACGCCTTTCCACACGGACTTAGTCGCGGGTATCAGCTAGTATCTCATATTTTAGTTATCACAAACCATTAATATCAGTATTACCAATTGTAGCAGAAACCAATTACAGTGTAAATATTGAATAAACAGAATAATTTTTATGCATATTTTGTATTGTTGTATTTCTTTTGAGATGCTCTCTCTCTTTCTATGTCTCTCAAACTAAATCTCTCTTATTCTTTATTTTTTAAGAAGTTTTACTTCTATCATTGTACGGTGCTGCACGCGCAACTTTTTATTTTTATTTTTATTTTTGACTGTCATTATCTAAAAAGTTTGCAAATTTTTTATAGAGCGATTCAAATTTTAAGACTTTATTATTTGGTTAATATGATTGTGACCACTTAAATGGCCAATTGTAATTTTTTAATTTCCTAGATATCAGTACCTCCTCATGTCCTGTTTCTCTTTGTGGGTCCTAGGGCCTTTACTACGCCACCGTGTGTGCTTTCTGGCAATGTGTTTCAGCTCTCTCCAACTTTTCCCCGATCGCCTGAACTCCTCTTCATCTGTTTCGCGTCACGTATTCCTCGGTCGACCCACTCTTCTGTCATCTTGGTTGCATACTGTAGTTAGTAATGGAGCTGCTGAATTCAACATCGGAACTGAACAGCCCTAGCTTGCTATTTATGCTTCGCAACATTACAAAGGCAGATTTCGTTTTACCGATTCGGTTTTACGATCGGTCGGGACGATACTCCCAAGTCATTAAAAAAGAAGGGATTGTGGCCGCCTTGGCTTAGTGGTTAGTGAGTTGGACTGCCGAAATAAGTCCACCGATAATTTTTCAATGAAAAATTAAAATTAATTTTTACCCTTAAAACAGCTACAGCGTCCAACGTACTAAAACACTGAGCCACAGCAACCACCTTGAGAATAAAAACGACTTTAATCTTGCCGCAGGTTTTCATACGTAGTTTCATTAAATTACCTGAAGCCAGAACTAGATTCTTAACACGAGCTATGAGATCAACACCCCAATTAGGTTTAGAAGTTATGTTGAATACTCCCACTAGACCACTTCGTAAAGAGCACAGCGGCAAAAGCAGCACTCAGGCTAAGAGAGTCCGGCTCATGGAAGCACAGCTCCTACGGTCACAGGGCGAAACTTCACCTATCGATAAACATCCCTATCGGTGTACCGAAAGGTAACGTCGACCACGATGAGAGAGCTAATCAACACCTCTTAGTCCGCCAGAGGCGACTGCATTATGTATATCCCGCAGCTTATGGCAGAGAATAGACCAGAACAAAACAAAACGTCTTCTGGCTATGAATGAAAAAGATACTCGCATCCTAATAGGTATACTAACAGGACATTGACCAGCAGACTCGGCATCGACTTCTCAGACTACTGCAGGAGCTGTCAGGATGCGGAGGAGACAGAAACCATCAAGCACTTACTCTGCGAGTGTCCCAACCTCCAAAACCGCCGACTCCGACACATGGGAAACAGGCTGTTTGGAGAACTGAGTGAACTAACAGAAGTACCGATAACGAGCATACTCTACTTCATTAAGAGTACAGGGTGGTTTGACAGACCACCCATCTAGAACCCAAGGTTGGAACATGGCCCACAGCACGAAGGGGAACACAGTGGACCAGTAGGCCCCCGTGAACGCTCAGTCATTGGACTGGGTACGCGTTGCAAATCTCCATAAAAGTAGGCTTTGCCAAAAGCGATACTTGATGATTCCATATCCAATTTGTCAATCCCAGCAGTTTCCAGGATTGCACACACTTTGCCTGCCTTGATGTATGTACATAGCTTCGGTGGGGCTTATGGTGAATCATAATGTAGTACAACAGAATGGGAAAGAAAGAATGGGCTCATATGGTGTAACGTGTAACACAAAATGTTATCTCAGGCGTTAGGTCGGCTTTTGATCGTAAATATCGTAAGCGCCGTAGGATAGCTCATAGCTTTGTTGACTGCAAAGTTATTCCTTGCATTTTTGTTTTAAAATCGAACAATAAAAATAAAAGGAATACATTCCTAATCTTCTTTCTGTCGCGAATTCATGTATAGGTCAATTGAGGCATATTCCTTAGTTCTGACCGCACGCAAATTTTGAGGACGCGCTTTGGACAAATATTATCGTAAGTTGGTAGAAAACCTGTCAAAAACGCGACCGCGCGAGCGACGGATTTTGATTCGGCCATTAAACTGAACAAAACAAAAACTATGAGAGCTGAAAGCTAAGCTGCTAAGTTGCGCAAACGTTCAGATGAGATAAAATCAGCATTGATCGCTCGGTTCTAAAGAAAAAGTAATTCTGTATCAGATTTCGGGGCACGATTAAATGCGTTAAATAACAAAGAAAAGAAACAAACTGAACAGAAAATTGTTGATTTTGATTGATTTTGTTGTTGTTTCTGTTTCTGTTGCAAATATACAGTGTTCTGTAGTACGAATTGAATGAACTTAAACTTCTTATCGCTACACAAGGGACAGCATTACGATTTGACGCATAAAATGTAAAGAAGGAAGTCATATGTATGTATGCATTACGTACATATTGATGTATATAGACATAGGCGTACATGTACGCCTAAAAATGCATTTAGCTGATGAAATGAAGGGGGATTCTATGGAATTTATGCCATCTCTTGTATAAAAACAAAAAAATGTGACCGAGCAATGGAAAAATGTATTGGAAGTGTGTGGTGTGTCGCGACACTATTGTGGGTGGCCACATTGCATTGTGTTCCTGCAGTGAGGAGCCATGCGAGATGTTTTTTTTTTTTGTTCGCTGGCTTTAAAATGACAATTTTAGAGAAACGCATCCATCTGATAACACTGCGTATTCGCAAGACCATAACTTCCTAAAGTACATACTTAACTTTAAATAAAAAACCTTAATTGCGAGCTGAAATGGGATGGAATGGAAATTGTTCGCATATCCACCCTCTTGTGCATCGTATGAATCATACTAAAATACTGAGAACTGATTTTCTTTCAGATGATCAAAACAACCCCCAGTGCAAGGTTCACTTCTCAATTACACGTGCCGATTTCGAAAAGTGGGGAAAATAAAATTGAAAAGTACATATTTGTTTCGAAAGATGATGAAATATTTTTAATGGTGATGCGCTCTTTCCCCTTTTGCAGTGGAATTATTCTTCCGCTTGACATTTTAAGATGATTCCATTTGGTTTCTAGATACAAGTAAATACATCGTCGTTCTTAGTGCAAGGTTAGGTTAGGTTACCCGCCCGATGGAGACGATGAGACCTTGTTCATCTCATTTAGGTCTACGTAAACCCGTTGTGGTACCCATGTATTTTACTTCCTTCTGCGTGGTACTATGTACTACATCACAGCCACCTGGTTGTCCTTACAAAGTTGAGCAGATCCGACAATGAACCATTGGATAGCTCTTCGATGTTAACCAAGAGAAGGCAGTGACAAAGAAAGTGGGTTGTGTCCTTATGTACTTCTTCGTCCCCGCATCCTTTTCATAAATCATCTTCGGTCATGCGTAGCCTTCTTGCATGATATCTGAGCATTTTGTCGCCTGTAATTAATCCTACCAGTAATGACGGGGACTTCCTGCCCATATGTAGGAGCTTGGTCGCTCTGCGTTTACTATATTCTGGCCACAGCATTCTGAATATTTTCCAGTGGGGTGTGTTAGTGTTTTCCACCTGTTATTCGCCTCAGTTAAGAATCTTAGCCTGGAGGTTTAATTGTACCGTCTGTTAGCTCTGGTTCTAGGGATAATCCCTTTCTGTTTAGTTCATCAGCAGTCTGGTTTCCTGGCACACCACCTTGGCCAGGGACCCAGCAGCGTTAAGCTCTTTGGGACAGCATTTTACAAGCTAGGACGTACTAATTTGAGTAGCAGCTAATGCTTTTGTAGCGGCCTCGCTGTCTATGAAAATTGTTATATCCTACCGTGCCTGGAAAACACTACTGTTGTCAGGGAGTCCTAGTTCTTCAGAAAAGACACCTGCACCTGTGTCTATGTCTATCGTGAAGCCATCCGTGTAGCTGAACAATTTTTTTTTCGTTTCTGACTATTTTCTGCTTGGGATGATGCAGGAAAAGGGTTTGATGAAGTTCAGATACGGAATTGTGTAGTCAGAGTTATTGATAATAAGGAAAAGGCAAAAAAAAAACATAACGGGGGTTATCTTCCGGTGTGCGCTGTTAGCAGCAGAAAAGAAAAGTCAACACAATAGACTGCCGGCGATGCTATCTGCTCGGAGATTAGACGATGACTGTTCAAAAATATAAATAATGCACTAGTGCGCTGATATTAAAAACTTTAATCGCGGTATATTTTCAATCGCCCCCTCGTGCAGCTGACCTCCTCTCGGTGGGGGGCGGGCAACATGTCTGGGAAGTGCGGGTAGAGTAGCTATAGTTGAGCTACCCGTACTGCCCAGATATGGCTAACGAAGCGCAACCTCCAATGATGACAAGACGGAGACACATGGCCTCTGATATTGCCAAGCCTGCTATGCCAGGGCACCCTTCGGAGCCAGGCCTAGAGGGTGGCAGCATGCGAGCGTCTGGTGGTCGGTTTGTCCCGCTCGGCAGCCGGCAGGGTTCAACCCGAAACGGCTACGAGCTTCCCGGCAATGGTCTCGCAAACCATTACGGGGGTCAAAGGGGAGATGCGCTATGCCCCGAGGGGGGCATAAGTGGACTTTCGGCTTTTCGACAACGGCATCGACTAAGGATAGGCACGTGGAACATTTCTTCGCTCACAGGAAAAGACCTTGAGCTCATTGGGGGGCTACTAAATATCGACTAGATATAGTTGGTATCTCCTCAACAAAGCAAAGGGGTTCTAGAACTGTGGACCTTTTGGATGGGTGGAAACCCTTCATGTCAGGAGTAGCACCTTCAATGTCTGCTCAGGCGGGAGTGGGGATACTCACGAGTCCCAGGCTGGCAGGCAGAGTACTGGAGTGGATACCATTGGGAGGGAGAGTTGCGATCTTAAAGCTTAAGCTTGAAAGGTCAACTCTGGCTCTGGTGCAGGTATATGCGCCGAATCTGGAGTCTGAGTATGCAGCTTTCTTGGATGAAGTAGATGCCGCCTTAGAACAGGTGGCAGATATGGATTCTTATCTCCTGATGGGGGACTTCAATGCTCACGTGGGTGCACACAGAGAAAAATCGCAAGCTAAAATCCAGTACAATCGGGCTTACTTTTACATTTTTTCATTCTCACTTTCTCAATCTTAAAATAAAACCCATGATTCTTGAAACAATAACGAAAATCTAGAATCAAGCTTAAATTCTTAAATTAAGAAAAAAAAAGTTGATTTAAGACTAAAAAATGGTTCGTTAATGTTTTTTAATCTTAACATAAGAATGTGTTCTTAAATTAAGTTCGACGCAATCTTTATTTAGTAAAGAATTATTGAATCAAGCCGAAACAATCTTAAATTTGCATGCAGGATTTGAACTGTACACAAATTCAGATCGAAACAACATACCACGTGCAAGATTTGGCTTGTAGGCTGATTATGTATAGTTATTTAAAAAGTTTAAAAAGTGGTTAATATGGAATAAATAAGTGAAAGTGACCTAACATGGCTCCGAACGTCCAAAGCAGCTCAACAAATAGTTTTAGTGATGGAAAAGTACTTGCAAAGGTAACTGAATTTTACAAAAGCGTATTAATTATCCTACATGCATACATACAATTTCTATTTAGGACGTAACTGCATTGAAGTGAAACTTCAAGAAGCGATTATGAAGATCATCAGTATTACAGTATTGCAGCAACAATATTGTAAAAATCGAAGAATCATGCAGTTGCACTCAAAACATAATTGAACAGGAGAAGGATTGAAGGGAGAATTGTGAGGTATCTCATGAAGTTATAATAATAGTAATAACGATAGTAACAATGATTTATACAATTTAATTCTTCCACCAAATAAATATGCTTATTTACTTGTAATAATGAATCTATTGTTTTCTTGTGGAAGACGGAGGTGAATTCGATATTCGAATTTCGAAGAATAAAGCAATGCAATCTTAAATTAAGATTTCACATTCTTAAAGCATTCCGAAAAGAACTGCAGTACAAGAATACTTATTCTTATTTTCATGCTCTTTCTGATTATTTTAAGAATAAACAAACTTGATTTAAGGTGGCATTGTTCTTGTTTCTGATATGTTTAAGAATACGTAAGCTTTATTTAAGTTTACAGTAGTCTTAAATCTAGTTCTTGTATTCTTAAAATGACATGATCTTATTCTTAATTTAAGCTCACACATTCTACTGAAAACGGGCTCGAAATAAAACTTTTGTACTTGATTTAAGAATTTTCAAGTTTAACAGACTTTCGTCAACGAATAGGCTTGATGTGACACTGATATTCTTGATTTTAGCTCGTTTTTTTTCTGAGTGTGTGGACGTAATGACATGGGGAAGTGTGATTGGGAGGAACGGTGACCCGGATCAGAATGCGAACGGAGAGAAGTTGTTGGACTTTTGCTGTGCAAATGGCATGTCCATTATGAACACCTTCTTTCCGCACAAAAACATCCATAAATACACATGGTACCGTCAGAGTCTTCAGCAGAAATCGCTGATAGACTTCTTTGTGGTATCATCGTGTGTTAAAAGGATGGTTTGTGACGTTCGTGTTGTGAGAGGGGCTGAACTGTCAACTGATCATCACCTCGTGTTGTGCAAATTGTATCTCAACGATAAAGTACCTGTCCTACCAAAGCGTAAACCAAGGCTGGTGACACGCATACGGTGGGAGAGTTTACAGAACGATGAGATACGGGAGGAGTTTGCACGACAGGTATCCGAAAGGTTTGAACAAATTCCAACTGTTCTGACAAATGTAGAGGAAGAATGGCGGTTGTTTTCAACAGCAGTCATTGCCTCTGCAGGAGGTGTTTGCGGAGTGAAGCGGCTCGGTGTGGCGGCTGGTGGTGAGAAAAGAACTGCGTGGTTTAAGACACCCGGAGTTCAAGAAGCCATCAGAGAGAAGAAGGAAGCCTTCAAGGTGTGGATACACTTAGGGGAATCAGCTTCTCGGAACCGGTACATGGAGGCGCGAAGAACTTGCAAGCTGGCTGTTAAAGCAGCTAAGGAGCAGTCTTGGAAGGAGTTCGGTGAGAAATTGGACTGTGATCACAGATCTGCAAACAAGGTGTTCTGGCAGACCATCCGCCGTCTCAGAGGAAGGAAGTTTAATATCATCGAAGGAGTCAAATCCAAAGATGGTGTACTTCTTTCCGATGAGAAGGACATCTTGCGCAGATGGAGCGAGCACTTTTCGGAGTTGCTCAATCCCGAACAGGGCACTGAGGATGGCAGACCCATGGTTTTGAGTAGGGCGGAGAATAGTCCCACCGTAGAGGAGGTGACTTTGGCGATTAAAGCGCTAAAAGTCGGCAAATCTGCTGGTGTGGATGAAATCCGGCCAGAAATGCTCAAGGCTTTGAGTAAAGAGGGAGTGGAATGGCTCTCTCGTGTCATTAAAGTGGCCTGGGAATGCGGTGAAACACCTTGTGATTGGCAAACTGGGGGATTGTTCCTCTTTTTAAAAAAGGGGAAAAGAGGGATTGCTCCAATTATAGGGGTACATCCCTTTTAAGTCTCTCCGGAAAAGTCTTTGCAAAGGTGTTGGAAACGCGTTCCAGAGCTGTGGTCGAGTCCGGGTTGGGCGATGAGCAGTGCGGCTTTCGTCCAGGTAGAAGCACAACCGACCAGCTGTTCACTCTCAGAATGGTACTTGAGAAGGCCTGGGAGTATGCCAAACCTATCTACAGTTGTTTTGTGGATTTGGAGAAAGCATGTGATCGGGTCCCTCGAGGTTAACTCTGGAGTGTATTGCAGGAGTACGGGATTGACGGTTCTCTTCTGAGGGCCATTCAATCTCTGTACACTAACTGTAAGAGCTGTGTTCGGGTGAACGACGTTAAGTCGACACCTTTCACTGTGGGCATTGGACTTCGCCAGGGGTGCGTTCTGTCACCTCTTCTTTTCATACTGTATATGGATTGGATGTTACAGCGCAGCCTTGGTGAGGAACGTTTCGAATTGGGAGACTTAAGGATAAGTCATCTGCTTTTTGCTGATGACTTGGTCATCCTTACGTCCACCAAGACCGAACTTCAGCGCGCACTAGACAGGTTCGTCGCCGTCTGTGTTGAAACTGGGATGAAGGTAAACGTGAACAAATCAGAGGTAATGGTAATTTCCAGAACACCTGTTCAATGCACTCTGCATGTTAGTGGAGTCCCATTGAAACAGGTGGAGAAGTTTAAGTATCTCGGGGTCCTATTCACGAGTGATGGTAGGAGCAATACTGAGTTATCCTGTAGGATTGGTCAGGCTGGAGCAAATTTGAGACAGCTTGGTCAATCTGTTATCAGAAGGGCCGAACTTGGCATCGAAGCTAAGTTGTCGGTCTTTAATTCAGTGTTTGTTCCGACCCTCACCTATGGTCATGAGGTTTGGGTAATGACCGAAAGAATAAGATCGCGGATACAAGCTGCCGAAATGAGATTTCTTCGTTGTATTTCTGGGGTGACTCGACGAGATCGGGTTAGGAACACCAGAGTACGCGAGGCACTCAATGTCGAGCAGCTACTTCTTCGAACGGAGAGGTCCATACTTCGATGGTTTGGGCACGTCAAACGCATGTCCCCAACTCGGTTTCCAAGACGTGCCATGGAATCCGTGCCATCGGGTAGGCGTCCCCTGGGCAGGCCTAGGATGAGATGGCTGGACCAAGTCCGAAATCTCACCTCTACCCGTTTGAGGATAGCCCCTGATGAGTTAGAGTCGATGGGGGAAGATCGGCAAATGTGGAGAGTCCACTTAAGCTCCCTAAACCCGCGACCCTCATAGTGGATAAGCGGGCCATTGGAAGATGATGATGATGATTATGATATTTTCAATCTGTTAAAACAATTTTTCATAAAGTATTAAGGAACGGTGGTAGGACTACTACTTACGTGTCTATAACACAAGTGAGCGAAAACATACATATTTACCACTTTACCGCACTTTGCCATTTGGAAGTGCCTAAATCCATTTTGTGGTATTTAGAAGAAATTTCGTATCGTTTGAACCGAGATGTCATTAAGGTCGTCAAATAATGGTTGGTTGAGTGCGCGCAATCTAGTCCTTGGTAGTGCTGGACATTTGTAGAGGAAATGGAAAATAGTGTCCATCTCGTTTTCATTTCTCCAGCTGCATCAGTGGTAGTGGTGTGGTATACCTTATTTGGCCACATGGTTTCCAATGACTCGTAATTATCGCTGTTGTTCTGGAAATATCTGTACTCGTTCTGTTTAAGGAGATCTTTTGTTCTAATATTGCCGGATTTGGGCCATATCTCTTGGAGGTTGGTCTTCTACCCACAGTGTGAATGGATTTGTACTTTAACCACTCCCAGCGGGATGTGGACCCTTGCCGCGAGTGAGCCGTGTAGACCTGAGTTCATCTGCACGTTCGTTTCCCTTTATCATCTTTGATCCGTCGACCGCTGCTGTGAACTCTTATCTCTATCCAAAAATATTTTTACTTTAAATAAAAGTTAAATTTTTTTTCTCAATCTGTGTCTTTTATATTTCAGATGCTTATGAAACTGCTACCGCTGTGAACACGATTTGTTGCAATGCACACTATAAGGCTAGATTATATTTTTGCACTGTGCCTTCTTTTATATTTTACTGGAAACTCTGGATTGAAGCTCAAAACATTTGCGTATCAAAATTCGTCAACTCAATATTACGACGCGGAGGCAGTTCCCGCACTGCTAAGCGATGCCAATTATGAGGAAATTAAAGAGAAAGGTATATTCTTCGACCATTTATCCTCAGCCAAAGGACATAATGCAGATGATGAAGAAAGTGGTCAAATAAACCATGATGAATATGCTGGAAGAAGTGAACCTGATGAAAAGCAAGGATTCTTTCAATATCCTGAGGGGTTTGATGAAAGCGAAGATGCTAAAACTTTAAAAACTCAAGAGTATGAAGAAAATCCATTGGGTACTAGCTTAGCTGTGTTCGGATCGAAAGTTAGTTCCAAGGATGCAGGATCCACTTTACCAGTGTTTCTCAATGAACCACAAAATTCCTTCGTGGTCAAAAATCGACCAGTAACGTTGAAGTGCAAAGCTGCGTACACTCTACAGGTATGTAAATATTCTGAATTGCTTTCTATGTACATGCACATATGTTTGTACAATATTTCCTTCCGAAATTCACGAAAATCGATTGTTTGCAATGCAAATACGAATTGGCTAGGGTTTACTTAAAAGGTTTTTTTTATTTTTGCTCCCTACTGGTATAAAAGCTCCTTAATTGCAAAATTTTCGCGACAAGTGTTTCTGAGGTGTCAGGAAAAAGGAATAGCCCTGTAAAAGTTCAACTAAATTTGGTTGGCTGCTTCACGTTATAACCACAATTCGTTTGCATCAGTCACCTGTGTACTTCTTATACCTAACTTCTTCCTAAACGCATTCCGGGGTTAGGCTTTCATCAATTACTTCCTTTCGTAGTTCTTCTTATACTAGCTCCAGACGTAGAGGTCCACTATAGAATTTGATTGAATCAGGCATCTATCCCGCATATCTTGCTTCTGACGCAGTTGTGATGCCCAGACACAAAAATATAATTTCTGAATTTCGAGAATACACACCAGTTGCAAAACAACATCATGGATTTCCAACCACATCATTAAAGCGCTAGACTGGCCAGCGTGTTCTCCCGACTTAAATCTCATTGAAAATTTATCAAGGCATAAAAAGGTAGAAGGCCACTTCTACCTACCCTTGCCTAAACCAAGCCCAGGTTAGGGGTTATTCCCGGGGTTGACAGCTCCACTACGGAGAACCAAAAATTGTTATAAAACAAATAACAGCTTCGGATACGGATGATTTTACTGTTGACGACGTCCTTGACGTAAATGAAACAAGGACGACGATCTTCGGATCTGCATGTGGAATGTTAGTTCCCTTAACAGACCGCGTGCAGACGAACATCTAGCGGAGTCACTAGACTACTGCAGAGCAGTCACCACCGTCATCCAAGAAGTGCGATGCGATGGACCGGGTAAAAACAAAATGAAAAACAAAATAAAAATTGTACACAACGATTTTAACGCAAAGCTAGTTCATCTTTGGTAGTACTGTCGGAAAAGTACAGCCTACACGACACCACCTCCAATAATGGATTTAGGCTGATCGACTTTGTTGCGGGGCAGAACATTGGTTCCTACATCTCGATATCCACAAAGGAACATGGAGATCTCCTGATCAATCAACCGTCAACCAGATTGACCACATTGCGATCGACGCAAGGCACTCCTCCAGTATAATACTGTCCGAACGTTTCGAGGGGCCAACATTGACTCGGACCACTACCTTGTTGTAGCCAAGGTACGACTGCGGATATCCCGAACACCAAGGAAATACTGTGAGGAAGTTTGACGTCTGACAGCTGCAATCGCAAGAGTTCACCAGATCCTTTTCCAATCGAGTCTCTCTCAATTTCTCAAGGGGTCCTATGCCGCCAGCATCAAGTATTGAAGACCAGTAGCAACATTGCCAAAAAGTCATCAGAGATGCCGACTCTGACGTGCTGAGTTGTATTCGGCCACCGCAACGAAACTCCTGGTTTGGCAACGAGTGCCGGTAAGCACATGTAGCGAAACAAGAGGCATACATCGCAGTCGACGCTGAAGATATGGAACCGCCACTGTAAGGAAGAATGAACCATTCAACCTGGCCGATGAAGACCAAAAATTTCGTGCACCCGACCTGGACGAAGTGAAGATAGCCATATCTAAGTTTTACCCCTTCGGGTAGGGGTTAGAATATACCCGAGGTAGGCATGCCTGTCGTAAGAGGCGACTAAAATCCACCCTCCGTATACCGAGGATAACGGAAACTTAATTCCGAGAAAATTCAGTGGTATACATATGAAAATAAGTCGGAAAGACCATTGCGCGTTATAGCAAGAGGACTCCATCCTTCGTGCACTAAAGAAGACGTTATGGACGATCTTCAAGCGAAAGGCTTTAAAATTCTTGACGCTGTAAATATTATCAAGAAGGAAAAGCAAAAAACGGAAAAAGATCAGGAAATTCTTGTTAAGCGTGGTCTTCCGCTTTTTATGCTCAGTTTCGATAAAACCGAGAATATAAAGGATATTTACAATATTAAAACAATTTTAAATATTGTTATCAAAATCGAACCGATGCGTAAAAGCACAAGATCGATCCCTCAGTGTAAACGCTGTCAAGGTTTCAACCATACGCAGACATACTGCCAAAAAGAGCCACGATGCGTGAAATGTGCCGGTACACATCTCTCGAATGAGTGCCCCTTAAACAAGCAGACCGCAGCGACTTGCATAAATTGTAAGGGAAAGCACCCAGCGAACTATCGAGGTTGCGAAGTGGCCAAAGAACTCCAAAAAAGGCGCGACACACTTAAAAAGAACATGCGTCCGCAACCGAAACCAAATAAAAATAAGCCGGAAAAATCGCTGCTGAAAGAAAGCAAACCAGTAAAGGAGAAAACCAAAAAAGTTCAGGAAAAACCGCCATCTGCTGATGCGCAAACGTATGCGCAAGCTGCATCGCAAGCAACTAAGCAAAATGGGCCTTCATTAGATCCTATGCATCAAGTTTTCTCTATAATTCTCGCGAAACTCGAGGAGCAAAGCAAGACAAATAAGCTCATATTCGAAAAACTTAGTAACCTTGAGCATAACGCTCGCAAACCACGAACGAAATTATGAACATGAACCAGTTACTTAAAATCTTAACATGGAACGCAAACGGCCTTCAGCAAAGAATCGACGAACTGGAAGTATTCCTACGCCAGCAGAACATTGACATATGCTTGATTTCTGAAACCCATCTGACAAAGGAATCTCGGGTTAAAATTAGAGGATACTATGCTTATCACGCATACCACCCATCCGAAAGGGCTAGGGGCGGATCGTCGCTCTTAATTAAAGACTGTATTGAGCACTCTTTGAATTCACCGATAGAACTCGATGCAATGCAAATAACTTCGGTTCGCGTAAAAAATAAAAAGATGTATTACAATATCGCGTCCATTTATTGCCCTCCGCGATACACGCTAGAAAAAAATGACTTAATACGTCTATTTGACTCACTTGGACCAAAACTTATTATTGGTGGTGATTTCAATGCGAAACACACCTTTTGGGGTTCGAGATGCATTTCACCTAAAGGCAGACTTCTCTACGAAATCGGCATGCAATTTGCTGTTGACTTCTTTTCGACGGGGAAACCGACTTATTGGCCCTCCGACATAGCAAAAACGCCTGACCTCATAGACTTCTTTATTGCAAAAGGGGTAGCGAAAACCTTGTCCAAACGACAAAAAGTCGTACAGACCGATATCGCTCCTACCGATAATTTCAAAGGTTTTTGAAAAACTCTTATTAAAACGGTTAAAACCGGTAATTGAAGAAAGACGTTTGATTCCTGATCATCAATTCGGGTTCAGAATCAAGCATTCCACAATTGACCAGGTTTATAGAATAACCAACGAAATTGAGAAGGCCATGGAAGAGAAAAAGATATGTTCTAGTGCTTTTCTTGACGTTTCCCAAACCTTTGACAAGATGTGGCACGAAGGCTTGAATTATAAACTAAGACAGGTACTTCCGGAAGAGTTGTACAAAATTTTAGAGTCGTACTTGGAGAACAGACTTTTCCGTGTCAAACACGGAGCCGAATACTCGGAATTCAAAGAAATCGCTGCGGGAGTTCCACAAGGGAGTGTTCTTGGTCCAGTCTTGTTCTTGCTCTATACTCGAGATATACCCCAAGAAGAAGGCACCGTTGTTGCTACGTTCGCGGACGATACGGCTATTCTTGCAACAGAAAATTCAGTCGAGTCAGCAACTGTGAAGCTTCAACGAGCTTTGGATACAATTTGCGAGTGGACAAAGGTTTGGCGCATTGTTCTCAACGAAACCAAATCTTCACATGTTAACTTTACTAACAAGAAAATAAACAACTTACCCGTTTTCATTAACTCGGTACAAATACCGTATGCAAACGAAGCAAAATATCTAGGAATGACACTAGATGCGAAACTGAAATGGAAGCCGCACGTTAAAAAGAAACGCGACGAGCTCGAAATTAGATTTAAAGAAATGTATTGGCTGCTTGGAAGATATTCCAAATTAAGCATGTATAACAAATTGCTCTTATATAAGCAAGTCTTAAAACCTGTATGGACGTATGGTATACAACTTTGGGGTTGTACCAAAACCAGCAATAGAAATATTTTACAAACCTTTCAAAATAAGGTGCTCAGAACAATCGTTAATGCGCCGTGGTACATTAGAAACGACGATATCCATAGAGACCTCGGTTTAGCTACCGTCGAAGATGAAATAACAAATTTTGCACGCAAACTCCGTGTTCGCCTTCATGTACATTGCAATAACGCCGTACTCCAAATTCTGGACGTGACAAACCTTGTGCGCCGACTACAAAGAACGAAACCGTTCGATTTAGCGCAATAAGGGATAACCGCTTATAATGACGGTATTAGTAGGTGCTTTTACTGGAAAGCTACCTGCACAACGCGAACTTTTATTGTCGAAAGTTAAACTACTTGATAAGGCTTTTTTGTACTTAGTCGTAGTCAACACGAAAAGGGGAGGTGTTTTTAGTGAGTAAGAATCTCACACTACCATGGGCACGTGCGGTAGATCCTCATGGTGTCTCATGAAAGATTTTCACCTACCCTTGTAAAAAAAAAAAAAAAAAAAAAAAAAAAATATCTAAGTTTAAGTTCAAGAAAGCTGCTGGAGCTTGACGGTTATATTGTTCAAAGCGGCAGGCGATGACTTGGTAAGGAGCATGCACCAACCCATCTGTAAAATATGGTCGGAAGAAAGTATGCCCTATGAATGGAACCTCAGCATTGTTTGCCCGATCCTCACGAAAGGAGACCCCCTGAACTGCGCCAACTATAGAGGCATCAGTCTACTTAACATCGCCTACAAGATCTTATCTGCCGTGTTGTGTAAATGCCAGACCGTTCGTCAACAACCTGATCGTTCCATATCAATGTGGCTTCAGACCGGGAAAGTTCACCACCGACCAAATATTCACACTGCGGCAGATCTTGGAGAAAACCCAGGAATTTCAAATCAATACGCACCATCTTTTCATCGATTTTAAGGCAGCGTACGACAGCATCTATAGAGACAAGCTATGGCATTCCTGCCAAACTCGTCCTTTTGTGCAGGATGACTCCATCAAAGTCGGTCAAGACCTCACCGAGACCTTTGATGTCGAAAAAGGGTTTTAAAAAAGGCGACGCGCTGTCGTGCGACTTCTTCAACATCGTTCTTGAAAGAATAGTGCAAAACTAACGCGCCAACACCAAGAGGCACAGTCTTTCAAAAGTCTGTCCAATTACTCGGATACGCCGACGATATTCATATAATCGGAAGAACGCAACGTGATGTCACTGACATAGCAAAACCATCTCTCGAAAGACTAATGTGACCCTTTATAAGAGCTTAATCGTCTCAATACCTGCTACACAGAGGCATAGACTTTGTCAAAAGCTGATGAGGTTGCTCTTGGCTTTTTCGAGAGGACATTTTTTCGGGTAATTTTCGGTCCCGTCTGCATAGACGGTGAGTGGAAGAGAAGATACAGCGATATCCACTAAGCCAAAAGAGTGAAGGTCCAACGACTGAGGTGGCTGGGTCATGTAGAGCGGAAGGACGCAGTAGAGGAAGACCGCGACTTAGGAGGCGCACGCAAGTGGAAGGGGACCTTAACCAACTTGGTGTGCTAAACTGGAAGCGGCTGAAGATCTCGCTGGCTGGAGACGCTTGTTGGTTGAGGCCCAAGTCCACCCCGAACTGTAGCGACACCTAAAGTAAGTAAGTAAGTCCATCCTCTGACCGTATCTATAGACTACGTCTCGATAGTAGTCTCTATGGTTTCACTAAGAAAGTGGGCGCTGAGTAACGAATTTTTCGCTCTGTTCGTCTTCTAGTTTGTTGTAGTCTATAGCGTTTAGTTCCGAATTCTCAAGTATTGTAGAACAGCAATAGAATGAATATCTATTAAATTTCTTCCATGACGCGAGCTGCATGAACGCCTTCAGCCTAGTATAGTTTTAAGACCTGATTGAAGTACAAAAAAGGGCACATAAGGCCACGATAAAACCAGCGAAAACAAATTTAAGACACCCTCTTATTATGGGACATTCCAAAAGGAGCAATTTTGCAGACAGTCGTCCTATCCAAAAGATGAAGTCATTTAAAATTACAAAAACCATTCGACGCGCTAGTGATGCACGTGTCAACTTGCATGGTTAATGTCTGTTTGATTTCCTCCCCTTTTAAATACGACAACATGGACATAAGGAAAATCATATTGCGGAACGTGAATACTAATGACTGTGTATTTTTTCAGTGCAAAGTATTTTATTTGTGTGGGTGAGTTGGTAGTATCATAATTTCTAGCATTGCCCATATTTCTGTGAGACTGTAAAAAGAGTCGAAAACAACAACTGTTTATAAAACAGTAAGAAGGACAAGAAAAAGTTTCGAAGTTAGTCAAACTACTTTCAGTATGATCCTGTTTTACGCTGTTTGATTCCTATCTGCATGGGAAGATATGCGTCATTTTATTCGCGTCTGATCGGCGTGATTTGAATTCCAATTTGTGTTCAAGAATATCAATCAGTCAATGTTAAGAAAGATTTATTAATGGAAGGCGACAGTGTGATGTCGTTAAGGAGTCTATTGTGTCATTAATTAGAAATGTCTAGAATAGAAAAGATGTCAGTGCATAAATATTTAAATAGAAATGAAAACGGGAAGCATTTTCTTTAGTCTCAGACAGTGTTTACAAATTAAATCAGATGACCGGAAAACTGTACTGCATGTATTAATATTATTGACTCTTTTCAGGTTCATTTTAAATGTAGTGGCAGCTCACAACCACCACCCTCAGTTCACGAATCTCATGTGGATCCACATAGCGGTGTGCATATGGAAGAAGTTACAGCTACAATTCATCGGGACTTGGTCGACGAATATTTTGGAAAAGGGCCTTTTCAATGTGAATGCCATGCGTGGTCATCAAGAGGAGTGACGAAAAGCCAGGCAGCTACTATTAATGTTGCGCGTAAGTTTAAATTATATGTACATATCTGTATTGTAGTGTTAAAAAGAAAGGAATGACAGTCTTATTCGAACAAATGGTATACATAATCTATTAATCTTTTGGTATGCCGTTTCGGTTTATACAACTTTTGAAAGATCATTGAAATGTAAATTCGTAATTAAACAGACGCTCAATATTGAGTTTCTTATCCTCTTTATGAGTAAACTACTTGAATCTGCACCATCAATGTGCTGGAAATTTACCTCAAAGCGGTATAAAGATTCCCTTGGAAGAGGGCTTGTAATAGGGGTATAACACCTTGCCGCTGCTATCTGTTATATACTGCTGTAAATTTGTACAGTCGCGAGCAAAATTGGATACATAGTGAATGAAAATTCATAAATTTTGGAATAAAATCAATAATAAGTACGACATAGTTGTCTTTTTTTATATGAGGTTTTGACCGACCATGATGGAGCAGCGAGCGTTCTACATCGTCATCCTGCACAGACGGAGGAGTTTAACAGGGATGCCAAAACTAGACATGGCTCTGAATAACTCGTCTCTATAAATGCTGTCATAGGCGGCCTTAAATTTGATGAAGAGGTGGTGGGTATCGATTTGGACGTCTTGGGTTTTCTCTAGGATCTCCCGAAGTGTGAAAATTTTATCTTTCCTGGCCTAAAACCGCATTGATAGAAACCGATCACGTTGTTGACGAAGGGTTTCAGGCGTTCACACAATATGCCAGATAAGATCTTATATGCGACATTTAGGAGACTCATTCCTCTGTAAGTGACACAGCTTACTTACGGGGTTACCTTTCATTCTGCTGACAGCGCGGTACTGGTCTTCATCGCCGTTAAACAGTCTGCAGAAGTAGTCCTACCAAATTCTCAACACCGACTGTGACTCTACTACAATATTTCCTTGTTCATCTCTCCAGGTTTATGTTCTGGCCTTGTTGCCGTGACATGTTCTCATTACCATTTGATAAAACTTTCGAACATCATTCCTGGAGTAACACCTCTATGCTCTCGTGCTGTTTCTTTTTCTTTCGGAGAAGCTGATGTTTCTCCCATCTTTTTTGCTCGTAGAGCTCGTGAGCAGCTCTCGTCCTTCTCTGCAGCGCCGCTTTGTATGCATATTGTTTTGCTGCGTGCACTTGCCAGCATTCTTCGTCAGGGTTATTGGTTGCGTTTGCACTGGTCTACTGCATTTGGTGCTGGGGCCATTGGACTTCTCGAGGGATTATGGGATACACGATCGGCAAAGGCTCTGGCAGTCTGTTGCGAATGTAGCTTTTCGACGTCATATTTTCTCCCAGTAGTTCTTCGTTATTGAGGCCCTATCCGCATTCGTACCTTGGCTACAAGAAGTTAGTGGTCTGAGTCAATGTCGGGAAAGCTCGGGCATCCAGAATACTGGAGGCGTGCTTTTTGTAGATTGCAACATGATCAATGCGTTGATCAGGAGACCGCCATGTCCCCTTATGAATATTAAGGTGTGGAAATCGAGTACTAGTTATAGTGACGTTACGTCCCGAAGCAAAATCAATATGCCTAAGTTTGTTTCCAGACGTGACGTCATGTAGGCTATGTTTACCGATCGTACTACCAAAGAGGTCTGCCTTTCCTATCTTTTCGTTAAAATCACCTAACACGATTTTCACGTCATTCTTAGGGCATTACTCATATGTTTTGTCGAGGAGCTCGTAGAAACACTCCTTGGTACGACGTCACTTTCTTTTGTCGGGGCATGAGCGCATGTAAGGCTTATGTTTTTGAATTTAGCCTCGATGCGAATTGTTATAAGACGTTCACTTACATGTCGAAAGCTCAATACTTCTTGTCTTAGTCTGCCGCCCTTTAACAAATCGCCTGAATAAACGCTGCTTTTGCTTTCTGTACCAGTCCCCGTAGTAAATGTCAGTTTTTTATCCTCCGTTTGGTTGGCCCATGCCATCGCATTTCCTAGATGACGGTAATATCTGTTTTATAGCAGTCTAGGGCCTCCGCTAATTGCTTGGCTGCATGCCGCGCGTTCAGGGTCCGTGGTTCGTTTTGCCGGGTCGTCAACAGTTAATCTTTCCTTATCTGAGCCCATTGAATGCTTCGTAACAATAAGTTTTGTATGTGGTGCAGTCGTTAACCCCACGCACAACCCCCAACCTGGAGGGCTAGGTTCTTTGTTGAACCCCTTGGACTGAAGGAGCCGGGTAGTCCGGTCTTCATTGGCCTATAATCCGATTATGCCGGAGTAGCCCATATGAGGTGTTCACTAAGTAGTTCGACCTAACTGGAACTGTAGACGCCACCGTTGATTACATCGTGGGAGTTCTTCCGCTGCCGTCTGGATGCAAGGTAGAGTGCCCTAGTGTGAACACCCTCCCTCCCCTTCCTCGTCAGCTGCCAGCAACACCCTTTCACAGGGGTTGAAACCCTTTTGCAGTCAAGTTACTAGGCACCCATCGTTCAAACGAAAAGGACCTACAATTTATTGCCGACTCCGAACGACGAAGTGAGACACTTTTGTGACAAATTATATTCCCAGAGTTTCGTCAACAAGAACTCGAAGTAGGAGGGTATTGCTGCGTTTCAGCAAAAGGCTGTACTAAAATCCATCGTATTTAGTAGCAAGCATACAGCTGGTTGAAATAATCAGTCTATTTGGAGCCAAATTCATATTCTCGAACGCTAGATCACTGGATACTTACTTTCCGTTTCTGTTCAGACATTTCCATCAAAACTGATTGGTCGGAATTTATACATATAGTCTCCCGCCTTCCCGCGTGTTCAAACATTCCCTTTCGCAATTTTGAAACCTAAAATCTATAATCTACAAAGATTCAAAATTAACACCCATCCTCACTTAACCCTTTGTTTTCATCTTAAATCTCTAGTTCTCCTTCACGTACACCTTTTTTCTTTTTATCTCCTGATTATGTAAAACTTAAAAAAAAAAATGTATGCTTGTTGCATAACAAATATAAATGAATCATTCCGGTACTTAACTAGACGCGTATCATCTGGGAATAGTTTTCAAAAACTACTGCAGGCGCTGTCGAGACGAAAAAAATTGATTTCGGTCCACCTCTGCATCGTGAATGTTCTCCCCGGCCAACAAAAGAAAAAAAAGATTGATGACTTTTGAAAGTCACCAATATCTTGATGTACACCTTTTTGAATGCTTCTAACACAGCGGTTTTGTTTACCACACACTGATTTACTTAACCTTACCTAACCTTTTATGGTATACAGATTCAATCAACATAGATTTTGTAGACCTAAATTCCAATATGGCGATGAAGCCCAATTGAAATTCAGTAAACCTTATCTTATTCGATTGTTCATCTTAATTTGTGAATATATGTACATATATCTATGTATGTACATACTTGGTTTTATATCATGTTTATTTATCAGAAACAAAATTTACTAACTTATACTACAGACATACGAAAACAGTTTGCGGTGTCACCTACTTCGCTACGTGTTGAATTAGGATCCCGAGCAGAACTCCATTGCAAACCACCAAATGGAATACCCCAACCGACTATTACTTGGTATAAAAATGATTTTCCAGTAATTGATGTAGAAGGTGTCGAGATAACGGCAGATGGCAGTTTAATATTAAACAAAGTTACATTGCAGGTAAGTTTAAAACGATTGTCTTCTTTATTTATCACTTACAAGTATGTATACTCCTCTATCAGATCGTAGGACTTTTTGAAATGAACCCCAATGAAAGTGTTTCTTATTATTATTTTTTTTTTTTTTTACTAAATTCCACGTCTTACAGAAGGCCATTGTGCAAGTATTTTCCAAATCACAATTCTAATCTTACCAACATTTTTATTTCGATTAGGTGCCTAATTTACTTAACTTCAGGAATATATGTATGTAAGACTTTTCCACAAAAATTATGTCTGTGAGTATATTATTTACGATAATAGGGTTTTACATAGTTAAGGGATACTATGCAGTATCTACGAAATACTGATTTTAACGCTTCAACACAATCGAGTCTACGATCACTGGAAAAACAAAGTTGTAATGGAGATATGAATTGAAAAGGAAAAACATAACTGTTTTCACAAAACCTGTTTTTCTGCAATGTAACAAAACTAATAACATTGTCTTACTTATGATGGCATAACAGTCCGGGGTAGACCTTAACCAACAAGCATCTCCAGTCAAATAGACATTGACAACGACTGCCTTAATCAAAAATGTATACCTTTGTTGTACAATTCAAACCTTTCGCCATCTTGTGAACCAACATCTAACATCACATCTGGTTTTGTCTGACTTAATCGAGAGTTTTCTTTTCAATAAGAATGCTGTTTATCATATAGCCTCCTATGTCCAAAGTCGGATGTAGGCTTCTTCTTAGTGTTTCCATCTTGTCCTGTATTGTGCTGTAATTCAGTTCTATGCCACTACTACTTTTTTCGTTTCGTCACTTCAGCGCCATTGTGGTCTCCGCCTCCATTCCAGCAGTCTCTTTGTGCACCTATTATTCGTCATTCTTGCCACATGTCCTGCCCATCTTCCCTTCGCCTTTGCAATATGTAAGGTTATGTCGAAGACTCTAGTTCTTCTTCGGACTTCTTCTATCTGAAATTCGCATACATCCCACCAGAATCTGCCTGTTACACAGCCGAGGGCAGAATGATCGTGTGGTGGCTATCAACTGTGTGTATTGAAAATCAAAGCGCTTGTGAGTTTTTATTATTAAATTAATTTATGTATGTGAGTATTTCTTGTTTTTCTCGTTTTTCTTTTCCGCACCCTACAAATGTACAGGAAAAATTACTTGAAAAAATGCCTTCTACAGCTATAGCGGAAAGAGCTTTGAAGAGACAATTTTTGTGGGATAGAGTATAGTCCGATACGATGTTGGATTTTGCTGTTTCGGGTTTCCACTGGGAACTAGGCTGGTCATCAATTTTGTTTCCGCGAAGTTGATGTTTAGACCAACATTTTTTGATACTTCTCCTAGTTCGGCTGACCTCAATTCGGCGTCGTTGAGATTATCGGTTATAATAAAGATGTAATTTGCAAAGCCGAGGTGACTCAAGTATTCGCTATCAGTGGTAATGCCCTTGTTATCTCATCGCAGGTTTTTGAAGGGGTATTCCAAAACCGCTGTGATAAGCTTCGGTGATATCATATCCCATTGAAAATCTTACTTGTTTGGATAAATGCTGTTAAACTTGACAAAAGGTATTCTTTTTCCATTTTTTCACCAATTTTGTTTTTGAAAGTACATAAAGTATAATGCTTCATAATACTTTACCACAAGCGACTGGTAAAGTCGCTTGTGTACTTTGTACTTTGTGCAAGCGAATTCATCTCAATAAGGAAATAATTCTCATGCTATGATTAATAATGTTCCCATACGAAACAGGCCCCTTAGGTACTGTCGTTTGTTTAGCTAAAAATTGAAATATTTTCCTTCTTCCAAATCCAGTTTTCAAATTGTACCATTGTTACCCTGAATTTACACGCCTCTTGACGCTGCTCGATCGTTAGCTGGGTCGCTTTGCACCAGCGCAAAACCTGAGCCGGGATCTGCTTTTCATGTTCTACCCATTTTGGTTTTTGAATTTAGACTCTTTTGATCAAGTCGATGTCGCTGAATAACTCGTATACCTACCGCCTGTAAAGACAGTGAGCGCATATCAACTGAAGGATTTCTCTTTCAAAACAACTTAGGTCATTCTCGCCCACTCTTAACAAAGTTCATGCATGTGTGCCATGGTGAAGGACTGGAATGATCAGCGTCTTGTGTAGTGAGCATCGCTACTTAATTGTCTTCCAAATCTAAATAATGGTGGTGTCATTGTCAGAGTTAAAATCGGACCGAAGTAGTTTTTATAAAAAATCTCTTAGCTTACGGTTAGTTTATAACGGAATTCGGTGGAGACTAAAATCATTCATTATTGTTTCTTTAGGATATGGCAAATTACACATGCTATGCTGATAACATTGCCGGCAAAAGGATATCGGATTCAGCTGTTCTGATTGTTTATGGTATGTAAATGAATAACAAATATTTCTTATGTATTTTGTTTTTAATTTGAGTTACTTACTAAAACCTCAGCACGTTTATACAAATAAAAATTTATCTGTAACATTTAATTTATTGAAAACTAGTTAACGGAGGTTGGAGCTTATGGAGTCCATGGAAAGATTGCAAGTGCTTAGGAAAGTTAAGTCAGGGGAGAAAAAGATCGAGAAGTTGCAACAATCCTATTCCATTGAACGGGGGAATAACTTGCAGTGGGCCACAAATTCAAAAATCGTCAGATTGTTTAATTTGTCCAGGTAAATTTTGTATATTCTGCCTTTTATTTATTATTTATTTTTGTTATTGGGAAGGTCTAGCGCTGCGCGGTCTCATATAGACCTATTGTGCAAACTCATATGATAGAGAAGTTTGTTTACTCCTGAGGCTGTCAGAAAGTTTATCGACTTCTCAAAATGAATCGCGATATGAGGGTGGGTCATTCTGTAACAATGCTTTGTTGTAGTTCTCTAAGCATAGGCTACAGGGTAGAGTCCGGTGATAAATAAAGATTCTGTGTATAAATACATACATATGTATGTATTATACATTGTATATGTATCGCAATTATTCAGATTCAGCGAGTTATATTTTTAGATGTTGCTCATTTTAAAAGCATGGCTGTGTCGTCTGCTCGGTTGATGGCTTAAAAAAGGATCTCAAGGATGCCGTAAGCCCTTGAAGCTATAATTTGCTTGCTATATCAAATGAAATTGCCGAGATGGACACATGGAGAAGATGCAAGCAAGAAGACGCAACGACAATCCAAACGTCCCCTTGACCCGCATCCGCAGAGTCCCTTATATGTTTCTTTTGCCCCTTAAGAACTGGCTCACTATCTGACTAGAGTCTCATTCCATATGTGGCTCCTTGCTTCGAACACCATACACTTAATTCGGCGGTCACTATATAACGCCATTTAGAACTCAACGACATGAAGGATCGCAAACCTCAAGTTCTGGTAAAATAACTAGTCAACTCCACATATATGGCTCTAGTTTGCTTACAAATAAATTCGTCTTTTTATTTACTAACATATTAGAACATGGAGCTATTCCGTAGCTATAAAACATCCACGGTGATCCTCCAATGGCGGCTGTTGACATAAGTTGCCTTAAGCGACCTCCTTCAGAATTGTTAATCGATATTCTGGCCAGGCCGCTCAACCATCAAACACGTATTAATTCCACATAGAACAAGCGCCATACATTTTGGAAGACTTTTACGCCTAAACTTTAGGAGCGGAATTAAATGAAGAGCCGAAGTCCGCCTGTTTTGCAGCAAAATCAGGAGTCCCCCCGTCCTGACCTACCTACCCGCGGAATCTCTCCAACTCATGATCAAGCTTCCTTACAAATACTGTTCCTTATGAAGCCTTATAATTCACGTGGAACAATTCAAAATTATGATTTTTTTTTTACAGATGGTAGGGTCAGAACTCGGTTGATGAGAAGTGGTAGCATAATTGAGGAGGGATTGAGATGGTGTCTGGAAACAATTATTTGGGGGTGTACCTTAAAAAGAACCTGAACACGGAGAAGCTTCATAAAGTTAACTTACTCAATCCATAACCCTATATATAAATACAACATGGAGCAGATGTCTTGCCAACAAGTTCACAGCCAAAAACAGGAAATCCAAAGTTTCTCGCGGCCCAAGTGTGGGATTATAGTTGTTTCGGTACAGTTGGAGATCTGCTTAGGTACTACATTTCGCCACATGCTTAAGCTTAAATTGTTTTTTGGCATTTCAACATTAGCTCTTAATCTGTTACTAATTACAGACAATTTGAAAAAGCTTCAACTGGTTCTTAAAGACAATTGCGATTTGTGACGTTTCTTGAACTCACTACTTCAAACATAAGCACATTGGCATTATAATCTGCACATTACAATGTCGTTGTTTCCTTTTGTCATTGAACGTAAGCGGCAATTATATGGTCAACGATACGTTTTCTTTGCAAAAGTTAAACAAGAAAGGGAAATCCCCACACAGGTCTTACTTCACCCTTATCTTTTTTTCTGCCACCAACAACCCTGTAATATTACTACAGTTGACTTTCTTATTTATAGTACTTACCACAGTTAATCTACCAAGTTGATGGCAATGACATTCTTATAGGCTTAGTTTATTTTTTTACCTACCTACGTATTTATCCACCTACGTATATACATCTAATACATTTATTAAATATTTAAATTTTAGAAGACACTCACATTATAAGCCCGGATAGTTCAGATGTATTTACCGGTAAGTAAAAATTGAAATTTAAAAAGATACATATTCGTACGTACATATTTCACATTTTTGTTCACATCCTTAGAATAGTGAAATGTATTGTATCTTTGATATATTTCAGCAGGACGGTGGTCGGCATGGGGTGAATGGAGTTCATGCTCTGCTGACTGTATACAAGTACGTCGTAGGAAATGTATTACTCATTCTGTGGATGATGCCTTAATGGATAGTGGCGTTGCACACTCGCTAAACAATGGCTTCGTAAAATCATTGTGTTCCGGAAAAGATTTTCAAACAGCTGAATGCAGAGGGGAGCTTTGCCGCATAGGAAAAAGTGGTGAGTATAAGCAACTGATGTGTTTGATTTATAGCGAATATAATTGTTATCATCCCTTCTATTATCTGTTTATGCAGTGTTGAGCATAAAACGTAAAATTGAAAACTTTAAGAACATTGTTGGCTTGTCGCTTGTTGCAATAGCATTTTGTTGGTTTTCTTAATAAATGCCGAAATATCGGTAACTTGTTAAATGAGCAACTGGGAAGCATTTGAAACGACAATAAACGGGGCTTTATTAAATTTAAACAAATTAATCATCGGTGAGAGTGGTCGCCCGGGCTCAGTGGTTAAAGCGTTGTACTGCTAACCGAGCGGCGTGGGTTCAAGCCCCAGCCATATGCACCGAACATTTTTCGCGGCACCACCTCTTGTCGGGGAATGACAAACCTCCGGGATTATAATTTGTCATGAAAGAGCTTCTCAATTCCCCCTTTGGAGTCGGCAATAAATTGTTGGTCCCTTTCGTGCAAAAAATGTAACACGCACAACATGAATTGTTGCGAGAAGCTAGGCCTTGGCTCATCCCGAGCTGTCGCGCCAGCTATTCATTCATTCATTAAATCATCAGTTAGAATGTTAGTACATTTGTATGTATATGACTAACTACTTATTTGAGACGCCACATCTTTTCATCCTATTTGGTGTCGGTCATCTTGTTACCAATTCCTCAGACCCTGGTCATATTGAATCTGAATGCTATGATTCCGTAACCTATCTTGACTGCAGCATTTTCGTCCATTCTGAACCAGCCAGTCCAAACTATATGCACATCTTTTTACAGTTCATAGAGCTCATGATTATACATATGTATGTATGTACACATTTCATCTTTTTTGCAAATATGACCAAATATCAGACAAAGTATTTTTCATTCTAGGGAAGTTAAGTACATACATACATATGTACATGCTTTCCTCCTTATAGTCCAGCACCCGACGCCATTATAGTGCATCATCAGTGTTCTCCGTGTTACGAGTTTTGACCTCAATTGTAACTCAAGCCGCAGCAGACTCCATACATTAAGAAGTCAACAATTCAAATCTCGTTTTAAAATAGTACTTGCACTCAAGAATGACAGAATAAATCAAAAATGGCTTAAAACATATATAGAGAGGCTAGCTGACCCGCCCGACTTTGCTTGGGTACAAATAAAAATTACATATTTCATTTTTCTGGTTCTGGTAACCTAGCTATTTCTCATTCCGAATCAATTTGTTATTCGAAAACCAAACCTCAAAAAACACTTTTAAAGCAATAGTGTTTCCTTAAAAATTTAAAAAAGTATCATGCCAATTCGTCCAAAGCAAACCGAATATATTTCCAAAAAGTAGACACTTACAGCTAACAAAAAACCTTAATTTAGTTTTAAAGCAGTATCAAGCACCCATTTAGATTGTTCAAAATCTAAAAGACTGTAAAAACATTGTTTTTATATGTAAATAGTTATACACTTATTCAACATTTTTAATCTAGCTAAAAAGGAAATACCTTAACTGTATTTTATGTCACTGGTTTTCTACTGAATGTATGGGGTCGGCAGCTCCCTGAGCACATGTGATAGTATCAGTATTGGTTTCATATTCTAGCAGTTGGATTGAGCTATAAAATATAATGCCTCTCGCGTTTGCGCCAGCCCTATGCATTATCTGCCATAGCACGAGATTAAGTAAATCGTAGGAAATCTTGCTCACATCCGGAATAGTTCCGTAGAAGTTTCTATAAATTGTACGGTACATTCTATAGTCCTCTGGGATTCCGAGTTCAGCCTTCGTTTTGTAAAGTTCTAAGTCCAAGAGGGTGCAGGACGGCTTCTCCCCGAAAACCTGGGGGGACCCCCTGCGCCCATAGAATCGATCAAGTTTCTCCTTGACAGAGATGCCAAGAAACTGCCAAACCGCAGGTGGAACAACATCAGCACTTGTCTCCTGTCAAAACAAATCTGGCCCAAGCTGGATTTAAAGAAGACGGAGAGACTTTTATCTACAAATCGGAAAAATCTAGGTTCACTACAGCAGTACCGGACATTGCCTGATAGGCAGGCATGCACTTAGATTAGGGGTCCCCTCCAATGATTTCTGCAGAAGCTGTAGGGACGAGGAGGAAGAGGTAACTAGGACCCACCTACTGTGTACATGTCCTGCTCTTGCGACTCTAAGAAGAAGGACCCTCGGGGAATACTTCTATGATGATCTTAACGATCTAGCTGAACTCGACATCCAGAAGATAAGAAACTTCATCCCTCGGACGAAGTGGTTCTAGTCTTAGGGTTAACACCCCTACGGTTGCCCACTTTCGTTGAAGTTATGCCACATTTTCTGGGTCCCCTGTGCCGGTAAGCCGGTTTTCTTCCTTGTGGTATCACAATGGGCCATTCTGGCCTAAGTGTGTCCCTGCCTAAGCGGGGACAGCCACCTAACCTAACCTAAGTCCAAGCCGTAATATGTCTCAGCATCAAATTTGTTCACCTTTTACACGACTTGCGTTATTTCGAAAACTTGATCTGTAGTCGATTTGACGGGCTGGAGGCAAGGTTTCACTCTTTATTTATTAACTATTTCTTGTATTTTCACTTTGGATTACTTTTCTAACACCGATTGGTTTGCCGTAGATCAATATTGGTCTAACTACTTAGGTACAGCCAGGCCATTTTTTTTTGATTGTCTTAAAGCTTTGTGCAATTGATCTCTTAGAAGGCTTACAACCCTTTTTATGGCCAATGTAGAGGAAGTTTGAGTAAGCTTTTTTTATCCATTTTAAAATAATTTTTTTCAGATTCCGATTGGGCTCTGTATTTAGGGCTTACATTTATAGCGGCAGTGTGCATGGCTTTTGGGGTTGCTATAATGTGCTGTGCCAAGCGTGGAATGCCAAATAGTCCAGACTACAACATTGCTCGAACAGGTAACATTAACTAATTATTTACAACGAAAAGTAACTTACAAAATTTATAGTTTTAGAATCAAAATATATGGTAAATGGCGATAAAAAGATGATTCATAGAAACTACGTTGCAGATGGAAACGTTAATTACGATTATGCGAATCCTGGGCACACTTCGTTAAACGGTGAACTAGCGATGTCTGAGCATCACTATGATGTTCCTAATTTATCAACAAAGTAAGCAAACACGTTCAAGAGTATTCACTCGACCATAAATAATATCAAACACAATTCATATTTAAGTTACACAAACCCAATTGATGGCATCAGTGTGGATTATATCAGTGATACAGCGGATACATCTACTTGCACATGTAAGAAAATTACTTTGCTTTTCTCTACATTTTTAACGTGCCAAATTTGCAGCGGATTCAACTGATTATGACTTTACATCGAAGCAACTATGCCTTTCTGCGTCGAAGCGATCTGGCAAAATAAGCTCCATTAAAGATGTGTTCAATGAGACTGGCGGCTACTTAAGACTGTACGATGGAAAAGTTACTCTTTACGTTCCAGAATTTTCTCTAGGAAACTACGATAAAAAAGGCATCTCAGTCGCTGTTCTTGGAGAAGAATTTTCAAGGATTAATATTAAATCATTCGACTCTATGCTTATTACAAGCACTATAGTATCATGTACACCTATTAAGTTTAATTTTCTTAAGCCATGTATATTAAAAATTCCCCATTGCTTGACTGAACCATCTTTGTGGAATATAAGCGTGTATAGTTCTGAAGCAAGTAACAACGATATAAATGTCAAGTGGGAAACGATAACGAAAGTAGGTGTAAGTACGAATGTTTCTAAATTTTTTATAAAAATCGATAAATGTTTTGCATATATTATGACCGAACGTATGGGTCGTTTCGCTATCCTAGCTCAACCAGATCCCAGCATAGGAAATCTATCTATTGAAATGAAATTATTGGCGTTTGGTCAAGTCGCTCCTAATTGTGCAGTCGGTAGTTTACGTGTTTATATTGTTAAGGACTTTCCCAATAGTCGTGAGATTTGTTCTCGAATTGAAACACAACTTGGAGGAACATTTATGGGAGAAAGTAATACATTTCCATTTAGTTTAAATGAATGTGATCTAAACATTCGAATTCGTTCCACGGGTGATTGGGAGGCTCTAAGTCACCTGCAGGAGCAAGTTATACCATATAATCACATTCTTAGCAATAACTCCGTTCTACATTGCGAATTTAGTTTAAGGAGAAAAGAATCTCACTTTACGGATATAAGTTTGGAAATTGATTTCTCCCAGGCGAAGAGTGGCCACGAAATTTACACGTTCGCAGTTCCGCAAAATTCAAGTCATTCCCCAATGAGCCTCGAAAATGATAGACAGGTAGTTTCCGTAAGCAAGCGCGGAAATTATTTCAACGAAATATGTCCAGAGTTTAAAATCCCCCGCGAAATAAAGAGTATATTATGTGCTACGCTTGATCCTCTGCGTGCTGATAAGAATGACTGGCGCTCTCTATCTATTAAATTAAATTTACTAGAATATATTGAGTATGGTGCAGCAAGACCTAATCCTACAGAAAATATTCTCAATCTTTGGGAATGCAGAAGTAATAATAATAAAAATCTGCACGATATAATACGTATACTTAAAGAGATCCACAGAGACGATGTGGTGGATTTAATCGAAAAGAATATTGGCCCCATTTGGCTTTAAACAACGGTACAGAAGTAATGATTTACTCGATAGAGAACAGCTTTAATTCATGTTTTTTAGTTACATATAAGTATCTAGTTTGTACATTTGTGGCCAAAAATTATACAATAAGTAGATTAAAGAACTATGAGTAAGTTATATTTATATGCTATAGTCGATATTAAATAAAATAGTTGTTAATATACATATAAACGCATATATTTAACGTAAAATTGAGAGTAAGCACTCTCGCAGTTAAAGCATTCCCCAGTAAACATTTTGAATTATAATAGTTATACGTTTTAGGTAAAAGTATTTAAGATGTTTCTGCGCAATTTTTGGCCAATTTTTAAAAACATTTGTGTAAGAATATTTTATTTGGAGTTTTTATAAAAGTCCCTTTTATTGTTGATGTATTTTGTCTTAACTCAATAAGCTACCTGAGAGCGCGGCAAGTTGGAAAATATAATAATAATTATGTGATAAACACATTCATCGAATTCTGCCAAATACTCTGATTAACCACAAAAGCAGCACACTTATTTTAACTTTTTACTCTGGCGGTGAACGTTTAAACAATACCGTTTTCTTTATGTTGTCGATGATTTTTCTTTCGATAGCATCATGTTGCGCATTGACTTCCGAACCAATTTTGGGAAACTATTTTCTCCAGCGGCCAACTTATTTTTCTGTCAATTTATGTTTTTTAAACATACAAATAATTTCCCATTTCTTGGGAAACTATCCGTACATCTTAAAGACTATGGCTGAATTCTAAAACGTTATAAAATACGCATTGTGACTGCACACTAATTTTATGTTGAGCAGTTATGATGCTTTTGTACTGGCATTGGATAAAGACAATTCTCACGGTATTTTATCGTCCCAAAGTGCACAAATTTCGAATGTTTATTGTATCACAAAAATTCACGATGCGCTGGTTGCTTTTGTTTGTTCAGTTGATACATTGATATGTTTCGAAATGGTATACAAAGCATCACCGTAAACTACTGACGCTTTGAAAGGCTTGACGATGTAATACTTCGTTTTGAAATGCAGCCTATGTTTTCGGTAGCTTGTTTCAGCTATGTTTATGAAACCCTTCTTAAAAGCCAAGAATCAAAACTTTTTTTTGGTGCTTTTATCGTTTTTGATTGCCATTACTTGGTAGAGAAAATCCTAAGACCCTCACGGAAACATTATATAATATTTGGTAGACATAGCACTCAATGTATTAAGATATGAATGTGAGTCAACAATCTTGCACTTCGTGCATTTTCTTTTCTTGACTCAAGTAACTCTACCGATTAAGAGCTTCAAGTCCTAAGTTAGTCACTGCTCACGTACACCAGCAATAGGGCCCATTATGTCTATTTCAAAGTTTTTACCACGAAAACCTATGAGAATGGAAGACAGATAAAGCCGCTGGTTTAAAGGGCACGCATATAAAAATATAAATCTCAGGAAGTCTTTCAGCTCAATATTACATAAGTCCTCCAGTTCCATGAAGAAGTAGCCGTCATGAATCCTCATTCTTTTGCAGCCGGGGGTGCGATATTTGCACTGCAGGTGAGGGACAGACTCCATTTCTTCCTCTTCCCTGCAGCTTCTCCAATAGTCATTGTGATGTAAACTGAGGCGTTCCGCATGAATACCATTGCGATGTATGACTAGTACCTTTCTTGTCATCAAGTGGCATCTTTTCTTTAAATTGAAACAATCGATTGAAAAGTTATTACTGGAGAAATTGATTGATACTGAACTTTTGCATCCCACGGAAAGTTAAATAGGATTATGAAGGCACGGCAGCATAAAACAGTAGTCGCCTAGAGCATGAAAAACCTGGACTCTAAAACGACTAAAACTACTGCACAAATTCTTACTGCTGTGAACAAAGCCTATTTCCTCTAGATTACTGACAAATTAACTGCATATGTAGGTGTCCATGAATACAAGCTATGGCCTGATATTCTTTGTGAAACATACATGTGTCGTTTAAGTGCATTGATTCCTATCTACCAGTCCCAGTCTCATGGCCTTTTCTTGGCAAAAGAAAGTGCTCAAAAATTGCTATTATTAGCTGTTCTCTGCTTAGTTTAAGAATTTTTTTAGAACTAAATACAGATGAAAGGATTTACGATGCCGTATGACCTCCTTTGTTACACCATCTTTGGTCAGCTATTGTGTGTGGAGGTCGGCTTCTCCCTCGTCTTGTGGCAATTTTCCACCATTTGTCGCTAATGTATCTGCAAGTTTATTGCTCTCTTTACCGCAATGTCCAGACACTCAACATAATCTCATACGGTTCTGCCTTCGTAAGTACATTGTGCGACAATTCTTGACTGTTTCCGATTGGATGGTGTTTAACTCTTGTGCTTTATTAGCGGTTTGACCGTCGACTATTGACTATCGACGATAGTCTTTTCAGTACTATTCAATCCAGCAATTCCGCAACAACGGAGTATGGCTAGAACTTCTGCCTGAAATACACTGCATGCACCCGAAGATTCGCGAGTGTATTCTATTGATTTTAGAGCTATTCGTTTATGTATGTAAAGTTTAATTTTGTGTATTACCGCAATTCTTTGTCGATCTTCTCCTTCGATACACGCCCGGGAAAGGATAATAGTAAAAAATTGCTTATTACTTGTTTTTCTTCATACAAATACAATGCCATGCCAAATCATCTACGAATTCTGTTAAAATACAGTTCTTGCAATCAATATCATTCCAAGGGTGTACGGAAGGTTTTGAAAAAAGAATTGTAAACTAGCTTTGGCGCTTATGTAAGTGGCATCTTTTTGTTTCTAAGTTTTATATGAGGCCTATACCACCACCATTTAACAAATTAACCTACGTTTGTTGAGTTATACAAACTCTAGTTATACGTAGTATGTATGTTAATAATCGCTTCTTGTATAGTGCTTTTTGTTAGGTAATATAGCCCCTAGGTAGATGTCAGTGATATTACATTCAACAATAAAATAAGTAAATTTGTTTGCATTTGTGTATAAATTTTTGTAACTCGTATTACATATTCTAAAAAGCATTCACATGTAAGAAATTTTTATTATTTAAATTTTAATTTTTATATGTAAAGGCGGGTATTTCTGGTATTTTAAATATACATAGTAACAACTAAGCCTGTATAGAATTACGATTCTTTAGCTGCGATAAAAACTGTGCTCCCAACCTATATTTTCTCGATTGTTATCGAAAACATTACTGCCGTCATTTATAATAAAAAATTAGCTAAGGAAGCATTTACTTCTTACGACAGAAGGTAAAAATCAAACAAATAAGAGTTAAAATTACTTTGTTATAGTTTTTTTAATCTGCCCCTTTTTTTTCTAAGAAACAAAAATGAAAAATAACTAGCGTAAAGGAGTAACAAATGTCATTATACAAAGTGCTGCCAAACAGAGACGACGGTATTCCTTTGCCTCGATAAACATTTTTTTGAGCATATTTTGTTAGCCTGTATAGAATACCAAAAAAAAAAAACACGCCTGATGTACTAGTTTTTAGAAAAAATTGTATGATGATATACATAAATGGCCTGCAAGTAACAATGTATGTATGTACACAATGTAATTTTGTAATCAGTGATTGGTTTGTCGGTGCACGTCATTTAACGAAAAAGGCAACGACATAAAACATCAAGTAATTTAATCCAAGAAAACGTTTATGAAAAGTATCGAATGTGGATCAAATTAGCCCACCACAATGAGCTATCCTTTTAAAAAGTGTTATTTCTGTTATTAAATTCCAGGCCTTTCTCTTACTTACACATTTTTAAATTCTACGATAATGTTCAAGCCAAGCAAATTAGTTTTACTTTGTTTTTCGTTATTTTATACATCTAAGAATACTTAAGTAATGGAACTTTTTTTTAAAGCCAACTATGTACGGTTTTGTGTACAAGCTATTATATTTTGTTTAAAAATATGTTTGTTAATTTAAATTCGCCTATCTCCGGAAATCTTTATTTTTAATACACCGTTCAGAAATGTATTTTCGCTCTATCTTATCTGATCTTGTATCATGTGCATTGCGGTGGATTTTTATGGGACATCTATGTTAATATAACTTTACCTATATTCAATAATTTCAAATATAGAATTTATTTTTGATAGTAGATACCATGTATTTTACACGAATGTACAAACTGTTTTAACAAGAAATACGAGAAACATACAACGAAATTATTACGACACTATTTATAAAATACTGTGTATTGATATATTATGTTTTTTTAACAATGTAAGAATATTGAGCAAATACAAGTAGATTTTGTTAAATAATAAGTTAATTGTGTTTTTTTTTTCTGGAATAAAACGGCTTCGACAAATTGACCTCGGAACTTCACGGCCAAAAGATTACTGTGAAGAATTAAAATCAAACTTTAGTCTAGTAATTCGCTCTTGATATGCTATACTGTTTCAGACTAGTCCCTTTTATCATCATATTCTAAGTTAAAATGGATAATATTTACATTTGTACGCTTTGTTTACCAAAGTGGGTTGACCTATTTATGGGAGTAAAACACTGTTGCCACTCACCCCAATTCCCAATGCCGTATGTCGGCTCGTATTAGATTGGTCTCGACAACTCACCGCATGTAACCCATTCCATGCAAGTGGATTAACACTAGTTTCGAATGAAAGAATGTCTTCGACGATCTCCTCTAAATTATTTACGTACAGTATTTTATTTCAACAACCACAAGTTCCTTTTATTATTTACAATACAATGAATTTTCATGAACAAATTTAATGATACAGTGAAATCTCTCATAAGCGGACAGCAGCGAGACCGACGTTTTTCGTCCGCTTTATGAGAATTGTCAAAAAATGCTATCGCTGAAATAATTAAATTTAAGTAGAACATTGAGTGGTGTTAATAAAAATTGAAGCACCACTCTGCAAACCTTCTAGGGGGAATTTTTTTTCGGAAAACTTGACGAAATTCATTTTTATTTTTATGACTGTTTTTCCAAAAAGTTGAGTGAATACTCTGTCGCAGTTTTTATTCACATCACCCATTGTTTTTATAATAACTTACTTACTTCCTGAAAGTCAAAGACAACAACTGGCATACGCCGAACATCTGAATTCTGTTGTTCATTGTAGGAAAAGTCCCGTTAATTTCTTCTGGCCTTGATACAAATGTGTGTGTACACTTTATATGCACTGACTTTACGCGCAGAGATCTGTAGCAGAAACTGTTGGGTTTTCTTTTCAAATAAAGGAGAGTTAGTGCGTCGCCGTGGCTCAGTGGTTAGTGCGTTGGACTGCTGAACAAGGGGAGTGAGTTCAAGTCCCAGCCAAGAATACCGAAAATTTTTTCGGCACCACCTCTCGGTGGGGAATGATAAGCCTCCGAGGGTATAATCTGTCATGAAAGAGCTTCTCGATTCGACCTTCGGAGTAGGCAATAATTGTAGGTTTCTTCCATTCGTGCAAACAATACAAGACGCACAATATGAATGGTTGCGAGAAGCTAGGCCTTGACTCACTCCGAGCTGTCGCGCCAGCTATTTGTTTGTTTTTTTTTTTTTTAGGAGAGAAGAAGAGAAACATCGCCTATGGTTTGTACAGAAGCGCGGCTTCCACTGCTAATTTTTTTTTGTGGCAACAACTTTTTTTTAAGGCAACATCTTTTTCAAAAACTAAAAAATGTACTGTCTGTCTACGCTAAACAGATTTGTCTGTTATTGAGAAAATGAATTCAATGGAAAATAGTAGAATCCAGCCATTTAAATTTATTTTGTCCGTTAATGCGGTTTGTCCGCTAAACAAGGTGTTCGCCAATGACAGATTTCACTCTACATAGATACACATGTACATATGTATGTATACTATGATTTGCTTCTTTATTAATGACTCGTAACCAAATTTGTTCTCGACCAAAATACAACAGACATTCTAGTTCGGGAATAGCAATTGACAGCTAGAGAAAAGAGTATATTTGCAAAACACGTGATCCGGAATAGGGGTGAATGATCAAAAGCATACGGTTAGAAATGTATAAAATTGGTTCCAAACACACAACATAGTGGTAAATAAATAGCCAACCCAATCTCCTGACCTGAATCCCATCTGTGAGAAGTAGCTACACAAGAGAAAGGTAAAAGGAAAGCATTTCCGCAAAAATGATGTTTTCTTAATTGCGTTTGAAAAGAATGGCGTAGAATACCGTAGTCTCTAGATACTTTGGTTAAAATACAAATACAGTAGATAATCGAACGTCAATTAACCGAAACTCCAGTTATTCAAACGCAATAGCGGAAGCGAATGGACGTCAGTTATCCGAACACCAATCACCCTCTACTGTATTTGTTTTCTATTTTCAACTTTATTAATCTGTGCTGCATTTCTTAGTTTTGCCTGATACTGTATCTATACATTTCGTATTCCAGGTACTTTCGATTCCACGACTGTAAAAGGAAACTTGTTTTTTTTTATTTTCTTATCAGAAAAAATAATTTCCCTTTTCTGCAAATCCAGAACCCTGTAATAAAGTTTGTACCTGCTGCTGTAAAAAAATATTTGTTTATCTGTAAACGCATAACATTGATCTAAGAAACACACCCATACCATTTTAGTGCGCTTTTCCAGTTTGAAAAAGAAGATGGCGCTGAGAAATGCTTTAGTCCTCTGAAGGGAATTTCTTTTGAGGAGTATTTGCCATAATTGAATAAAGAGAATTGGTTGGTATCCCGGAGATATAACATCCATTGCTTCATATTTTTTTGTCAGTAAGTTCTAGGGAAATTCATCGGTTTTATAGTAAATGTAGTTCATCGGGTTTAAAATCCATAATAACCCTCAACATAATTTGAGGCATTGAGAGCAGTAGTGGCGTAACCCCAAATTGGAACAATTGAGATAATCGCGATTAATGAAGTTCAAGAAAAATAAATTAAATTATTTGCCCTAAGAAATATTTCTTGCAGAAACAATGCTTCAACTTTTTTGTATTGATTTATGAGCAAATATGGGTAACGGCCTTTCTACGTTGAAAAAACATCTATTCTTCATCACGATATTGCAAAAAAACTCAAAATTGAAAAAAACGAGGGTTACGCCACTACTGCTCACAATGCTTCATTTGTTTGGAACTACATTTTTATTCCGACATCCAAAAGGGAGAAGTATCGGCCAACTATGTACTTATTAAAGGCTTATATTTTTTTTTTTGAAGTTTTTTAAAATACAATGCACACAAATCAATTAAATAATCGAAAATTGGATTTGTGTTGTGACAATTGATATTTGAAAATAATCTCATGTAAATGTTGTCCGCAACTAGCCCTCAGATGGTCCATTCTGTGGGTCAAATTTTCGAGCACTCTCTAGAGCCGGTATTCCGATAATAACTGGCAGTATTATGGTGGTGCGTTTGGAGCGGGTGGAGGGGTAAAGTTGTCAAAAAAAGGTACCCGGTTACGTCATATGACCAAGGCTAATTTTAATTTTTAAGAAGTTGACCTAATGACTTGTCATATTTTACCACTGCCAGACATTTTGGCCGGGTCTGAAAGGGTGCCAGATGGGCTATTTTTCTACTGGATGTATGAACATTTTGCGTATATATTTTTGTTCAAAATTCAATTTCCTCAGTTATCGTTTTTATGCATCTTAAGACGTCGATTTTTGTGATCATTAGCTCCAGTTTAACAAAAAAATATATAAATTTCCTTGGCAGAAATGACGTAACCAAAACGTTCACCAGCTCTTAGACTATTATGTTCGCTTCAAGGCATGAATCGATTGTGGTTTATCAACATAAACAAGTGATTTCACTTAAAGGCCAATTCGCAGGTCCATTTCCTGAGATGATGTTATCGTGGAAATTGTCTCTCAATAACTGGATGGTTAAGCCCGCTATGTGGAACGTTGCACCATTCTGTTGAAACCACAAGTCATCTTGAACTTTTGGCAACAAAAATTCACGGATCATTGTTCTGTAGCGTTCGCCATTAGGGCTACGTGCCTTCCTTCCGTATTTTTTTTTAAATACGGTCTGATGATACTGCCTGCCCATGAACCGCACCAAGCAGTGCATTTTCCGGATGCATTGGTAGCTCTTGGGTCGCTTCTGGGTGCTCAGCAGCCCAAACACGACAATTTCGTTTGTTGACGTATCCGTTAAGCCAAAAATGAGCCTCATCGCTGAACTGAATTTTTTGATAAAAAAAACTTTCTTCACTGAGCACTGATTTTGCAAATAAATTTCCAAAATTTGCAAAACTTGTTTAGACGTAAGTCTATTCATGATGAAAAGCCAATGAATACTGAATAGAAATGTCACCATGGGTATGACATTTATCACGCGTCCTATGCCCGAGAATCCCAATTAAGAAGAGTACCTCGTTCTCGTTTCGTCTCAAAACCTGCCTGAAGCTCCTGAAAAATTCTTAGCAGTTGACTCTCCTTTACAGTATAACCATTTACTAGGCAGTGCGATCCTAGATCAACTCCATTCTGTGGTTTGGCCACCAGCCACATCGAATTGGAACTCAACTCATGGGGGCTCTCAAAAAACGCTCTCCAAATGGAACTCAACATCGGGACATCTCCAATCTACGAATTTTATCAACCGCATAAACAACAAGAGAGGTCAAGAAATTCTCTTATTAATCAAAAGCGAAAAGCTCCTAATGAATTTCTTCACTGAACATTGTTCAATCAACTAGCATCGTAAGAAACTGACTAGGCGCATAGTCGCCATAGCTCGCTGCGGACTGAAACACTTTGGTAGTTTATCAACTTTCACAGAAATAATTAGCCATGCTCCCGTAAGCCTAGTCCTGAGGTTCCATTACGAGTTGGATCCTGCTTGGAATTCTCTAGTTCTTGAAGAAGTTTGGTTGGTGCAAAAGATATTTCAGGTTGCAGTCTTCGTCAGATGGGTGAGTAAAAAGCCTAATTTTGGTTGAAGGCGCTAGAATAGGTGCCTTCCGGCTCAGTTCGAAAACATAGCAACTTTAGAAAACAGTTACTTTCTCGATTTATTACCAAATGGGGTGGCTACGTGTTTCATTGACTTTGAAGGATTTCCATATGGGCTTTCTCCTGAAAAAAGAAGTGTGAAGTATTTTAACATTGCAATCTACACTAGGTATGTCGTATCATCCACAATACCGCAGTCGCAAAACGTAAACCCTTTTTCATCGCCACTGAAGAAGTTCGAAATGAGCGAGGAGCTAATTGTGTGCCCTTTACGATTCTAATGAGATCTCGGGCTAGAAATGAGTGATCTGGTATTTTTTCTTAATTCCACAGGATGGATTAGTCGACTTCTTTAACCACATCCAACATATGTATGAACATCAAGAACTAGGTAATGAGAGTGCTGGTATCAAAGGGGCACTTTCAGTGCTGATTTGGCTTTGAATTACCACAAAATAAAATTTGGAGAAAGGAATGTCCAAGGTAATATTACATAGAAAATTGTATCTTTCCTTTAGTTGGTTCAAAAATTGTCATAATTTTTTAAGTGATATCTACGGATTGGCTCTTAAGAAATAAGAAATAGGTTTCGGTTTAACCTTTTTCAAGTTTATTCCACAAAGCATATAGGAGAGTTAAAAATAAAAAATTGAAGCACAGAAGGGAGATCAGGGACAGTACAAACGGAGGCATTACAGGAGCGATTATTTTTCGCCGGTTATCTACTCAAATTACTAAAGAAAACCTGGACTAAATGCATGGGATACGCAAATGATCTACCCATTTTAATAACAGCAAAACATCTAAGCGTTTTCCTTGTTAATGGTGCAAGGGCAGGACAAGTGCACGGTAGGTGGATGGTGGTTTTCTCCTATGCCTATGTCAGGTGCGTTGGAGAAAAGTCCCGCCCCGTACAACACGCTCTCTTGGATCCGTCTGTGAATAAGCTTCCATAAGCTTCTACTAAGTTTCCGAGTTCTGTATCTGACGTTAAAGCCAATATGAGGG
The DNA here is from genome assembly GCA_917880715.2 of Matsumyia berberina. Lineage (NCBI taxonomy): Eukaryota > Metazoa > Arthropoda > Insecta > Diptera > Syrphidae > Matsumyia > Matsumyia berberina. The sequence continues at coordinate 98,379,713 of OU862870.1, forward strand.
AAAACGTAGTCCATTTTACTAAGTGTATTATTTTTGCCGTTCAGGATACTAAAATGGTCTGTTGTCGTGCTGACGAGTTGGGAGGATTGCCTGAGCCTAAGTGCCGCTTTGGCAGCCATTAGCTTCCTGAAAATATCGACAGAAAGAAGGTGAAGCATTGCTTCTAGTGCAGTCGTAGGGGTTGTTTTTAGGGCACCCGTTATGCACATGCATTGATAGCCTCCGTAATGAGAGATGAGAAATGACATTTCTTCGTTGTGTTGCTGAGGTAATTCGTCGAGATCGAGTTAGGAGCACCAGAATACCCGAGGTCCTAAAAGACGAGCAGCTACTTCTTCGAACGCTGAGGTCCATACTTCGATAATAATTTCCACGCATGCCGCCAACCCGGCTTCCAAGACGTGCCATGGAACCTGTCACATCAAGTAGGGCCAGGATGAGATGGTTGGACCAAATCCGAAATCCCACCTCTACTCGTATGGAGATATCTCTTGATGTTTTAGAGTCGGTGGTGAAAGATCGAAAGGTATGGAGGGTCCAAGTAGCACCCTAAGCCCGCGACCCTTATAGTGGATAAACGGGCCTTTCAGAAAATGTTGGTATGTAGTGATGATGAAACTAAAAACGTTTTTTGGGTGATGCGGAAAACAATAAAAACGTATTTTTTCCAAAATTAAACTTCTATTGGGGTGCATACATTTTTCTGTACTCAGATCTAAAGGTTTTAGAACCAGCACATCTGTCTTCCAGCCAATGCAGTGTAACAAAATTAATTTGTTAATACACATTGTACATAATACATAATGTATATTTATCTGTGAGAAAAATGTCAACAGCAACCTGAAAAAAATAATAAATATAACGACGTTAAAGAAATATCTTTTTTATTTGAAGTACGAATATCTATACATTTTTTTTCTTTTTTTAGTTATGGAAATATTCGATTGTCTTCGTAAACTTTAACGATAAGTAGCAAACAATTCAAACGATAAAAAAAAAACAATCAACTCGATTTCTTGGAGCTGCTTCTGTGAAATGGGACTCTTTTCCGTTTAACTTTTCTAATTGGGTCGAAATTCCTCTCTAACAAGGACTAACTTGCCTGAAATGTTCCTGTTATTCTTTGTTTTCACGTTCAGACTACTGGCTGATGTCACCTGCTAAGAGAGGCAAAGTATGAGAATACATTTTAGGATGTATTGTGCATCCATGTGTGTTTATATTCATGTATGCTATAAAAAATAAATCCACGTATTAAAGGAATTGAGCTTATATACATATTTGCCACTGTACCATAAGTATTATGTACACATAAGATAAGGGTTTCTAATAAGTGCAGGGTTGCTACCTGTTTCTTTTATCTTTTGTATACCCATACGTAGCACGTATTTTATTTTTATTTTTTACTTAGGATGATGATTTCGTTATACATTCTATATATATAGTAGAATTAAGCTAAGACTCCACGATTGAAGAAAATCGTCAAGTTTTTGCACAATTGAGCGTCAGCCGTGTTGTTCGTCAATTTGTTTACCTCAACTAGCGTCAACATTCGGTTGATACTCGCAACTTATATCTGGCTCTGTGAGGGCTCATGCCTAACTGGCGATAGCCGGTAAAAAAAACTGTATCAAGCTAGTTCTGCGGGAGTATAATCTGTCATGAAAGAGCTGCTCAATTCGCCGTTCGGAGTCGACTTTAAGTTGTAGGTCCCTTCCATTTATGCGAAAAATGTAACACGCACAACATGAATGGTTGCGAGAAGCTAGGCCTTGGCTCATCCCGAGCTGTCGCACCAGCTATATGCATATGTATATGTTTATGTATAAGCTAGTTCTTCAGTTTGTTAAAATGGTAATTGAGTGTCCAGTTTATTTAGTTTTCTCTTTAGTGCGCGAACTCCTTGACTTTTTTTGGTGTTTAAAGGTTAACGAACTTCTTGGATAGGCGAAGTCCTAGAACTGAGCTCCATTTTATGGGGGTTTTCTTTAAGCTCCCATACACTCTTTGGCGCAAAGCTTAATTGCATAAACCTCTGCCTGAAAGACGGTTGTTGAGCAGCCGTGTGAGACTGCTAACCTCAAGTTGTGGCCGCAGATGCCCTAACCAGCGCTGCGTTGGGTTTTCAATCTGTCGCTATACTACACCGATTGGGAGATAATAGTGACTGGCCTGTCGTTATTTCATATGGTTCAGCCGAGGATGATTGGGGGAGCGGGCAGGAGAAGGTAGTTTGGAAAGCATGAAGTCGGTATGTGTTAATTTCTCAACTTCGTGTATTAGTTTTGTGCAGAAAAATGGAATAGTTCGGCAATTGCTTTACGGCGACTGATTGGAAAGCTTAGTCGACGACTGTCAAGCGGCATACTAGCACACTAAAGTAAATTTTTGCAAAGCTACTCCAGGACAAGTTGCATGTGATGTGCAACCACACAGGAGGTATTGGTCTGCAATTTTTTGCCAGCCACAAAGCGGCCAATACAACGTTTTCCCAATCTAGCTTTGCATTCAAAACGTTTACAAACGAACAGTTGTCACTAGATTATGACCTACTAGAGTCCTGACCGACATTTTGGCACGTACCTTCTGTTTAATGAAAAACTCCGCTGCTCATTATGACCAATTTTCCGTTTCACTTGAAATTAAAATCAAATCAAAATACTGAAACGAAATTTATGTCGAACAATACTCGTCAATGTATTTACGCAATAAACAGGTAACCATGGAGCGTGGTTCGTCAACGATTTTCCGTCAACCAATTCTCCTTGGTTGACACAAACAATTTTTTCGTTGAAGCAACCAAAAGTTGACGTAGTTTTCTCAACCGTGTATCATACCGTAGTCAACTCTGTGCGTCAACATATTAATACCGTCAACAGCATATCAACTTGTTGACGCCCTGTTGACGCAATTGCGTCAATAGTGGAGTCTTGGCTTTAGAGTTAGAATTTTAAACCATAATATAATAAAATCAATTAAATTATTCAGTTTAAGTGTTTCCGAGATCATCGAAGGCAAGAGTCCTTAGATCCTACAGTCTTCCTTTGGATAGAACCGGACAGGTGTAGAATAAATGGAGGAATCATTGTCCTTACAGCTTCTGCGGAAATCTTTCTGTAAGGACACTGATAGTAGCAGGTCTCGGTTCCCCTAAGACATACATATAGTAGAAGCCATCACAAGGAACTGCTCGATGGGTTAGGTAGACATGCTATAAGAATGGTTGTCCTTTCCAACGATTTCTGCAAAACTGTAGAGATAAGGAAAAGGAAGAAACAACAACCAACGTTTTCTGAAACTGCTCTGCCCTATTAAGACTGAGAAGTACTTCTACAAAGTTCTCAGCGACCAAGGTGGGCTTAATATATAAAAAAAATATGTAAGATGCTTCATTTCTGGATCTTAGTGGTTTTGGGTATAGTGTGGAGCACTAAGGGGTTGACAGCTATACGGTTACCCATAAATTCTTTCGACTTTAGCCTTAAGGCATTTCATTATACAGGGAAAATGCCTGATGCTAGTAATCTGGTGATATCACAATGGAAATGCACTTGGTCTTAGTATGACCCTGCCTAGGCGAGGACTGACACCTAACTTAACCATAAGAATATGGCAAGAACGCTTGGAGGTGCATAGTCATACCCGATATACAGTTATGGATAAAGAGACCACTTAACACACTTCCCTAAAAGACATGTATGTTTCTTGTTAGCACAATACATAGAAAACGCCGAACTCTTGCCCAAGATTCACCGAAACGAGGGAAATTCTGAGGAAGAAAATCGGCGAGATGATGAGGCGTGGAACGCAGCCATGGACTGCATAACAAGTGTGAGAAACGCATATCAAATTATAGTCTCGGCTATTTGTCATTCTCCGATGAGAGGTAGTGCCGCGAAAAATATTCGGTGGATATGGCTGGGTCTTGAACCCACGTAGCTCGCACAGCGAAATATCTGCGAGTGATCCTGGATTCTGTTGGTCGCCGTGAGTCGGTGGCTAGTGCTTTGGACTGATGACCGAGCGGCGTGGGTTTAAGCCCCAGCCAGGGAAACACCGAACATTTTTCGCGGCACCACCTCTCGTCGGGGAATGAAAAGCCTTCGGGAGTATAATCTGTCATGAAAGAACTTCTCACTTCGCCGTTCGGAGTCGGCAATAAACTGTAGGTCCCTTCCATTTGTGCGAAATATGTAACACGCACAACATGAATGGTTGCGAGAAGACAGGCCTTGGCTCATCCTGAGCTGTCGCGCCAGCCATTTATTTTTTGATCCTGGATAGAAAAATTCTTTGGGCAAAGCATGTTAAGTCGAAGACACGCTGTTGGTGTTCTAGCAGTGTAATGGTGATTTTGGCAAGATGAGGGTCTTATCACCGAGAAAATCTCCATTGGATCTATACAGATATGATACAGGTGGCTCTCGGTTTGGCAAAGTTCGATGTGGCTTTCGGTATTATCCGTACTGCAGTTTTGATGACCTTGCGCGATACTTGTCCTTCGATCCTGATTCCATGGACATGGACATGGCCCTTTTATAAATTAAAAGTCGACTTTCAATGCGTTCAAGGACTGCCTTCGGCCAGAGTCTGAGTCTGGACTGGACTGTGGTCGAATCTTAACAGATGGCTCCAAAACCAGTCTTAGGTCTGGTGCTGGTGTCTTCGTGGAGACCAACAACACTAGTCTTCACTGTTTGTTCGGCAAGTATACCTTTGTTTTCCAAGCAGAGTCTTTTGCTATTTTACTGGTGAAGGGGTCGGAGTATTTGTATCTGTAGCGAGGGCCAGATTGCATTTAAGGCCTTGCCTTGCCTTGCCAGTCCCAAAACGGTTTAAGAATGCAATAAATCTCTGAATTTGGTTGCAAGGATGATCTCTTTGTCTGGGTCTCAGGTAACACTGGGATCCTTGGAAATAAGATCTTCGATGAGATTTCTCAGAGGATGATTCCTCAGGACCTGAACCTGCGTTGGGACTCCTCGCGTGCATGTCACGGTTCTCCAGCATACAAGCAGACTAAACGAATGTGCTCTCAGCTGCTTCGTTCCACCATAACAAAATAAGTCCAAATTTGTTGTAAATCCGATAAGAGAAATCTCAAAGTCCTACAAAGTCCGACATAATAATTATTCACAATCTCTTGAACTCGTGGTAATGCGATCACTTTATGCTAACCCTCTATTTAGCCAGCAACTAAAACATATCTTTATGTTCTGTTCACACTCTCTTTTGTTATTTAATTAAGTAGCTACGCATATTTTGACATGTAGCACCAGTGTTGACAAGTGCACAATGCGCTATCTTCAATCGACAATTTTCATCTATGTAGATGTACACGGTATGCGGGTTGCGTCAAATATCAGTGTGACATGCACACAATTTGCTTATGTAGCCCAATGCTGCGCGTTCAGCGTTTTTTTTTCTTTCAACACAGAGTTGGTCGTCTGTTTATGACAAAGTCAAGGGGCCCGTCCAGGTATCCGTACATTAAAACGCTTTGTTAGCAAATAAGTGATACAACACGTACATGTATTGATCTGTGTTTGAAGGAGGCACTCTTTTCACATCAACTATGCTCTAGTTTTCACGAGTCTACTTTATCCAGCTTAGGGTGCCGATTTTATTGCAAAAAAAAAAAGAATGGAAAATAACAGGGTGGTTTTAATTACTCCTGAATCCTGATGCATTCAATTGACTTATAAATATGAACGGATTTAGGTAAGGTAGTTTGTCACCCGCTATTGACATAATGTAAACATTATTTTTTGTTTATTCCCTATATAAATAAAGTAAGTCAAAAAAGCAGAACTTGGCGTTGTTTTAGTATAAACTATTGAATACAAATTGGGAACGGCCGATAATAGAAATCAGCGCGTACTGAACGATTTTCAGATTGGGTGTTTGCAGCTCGCGCGCATTAAGGGTATGTAAATCGATCGTCTATTCAAATACTAGACTAGGCCCAGAGATTATAAAGAGATATTCGCCTTTCCAGCCCAATTTCCAGTGTCTACAAGCTGTTTTTGCATGGATCACCCATATTTACCCATATTGCCTCATTTTCTTTATAAATGTGCGTGAGCGATTTCGGTAAGATGGCGGCAAATTGACGAATTTTTGGTGAATGTGGGGGAGCGTCAATAACTATTGAATTTTTTTTTCATGAATTTGTTAGAAATTTCGTATTAAAGAAGGAAATTTCAAAAGAGTTAACATTATTTTTAAATACTAAATCTCATTTGGTTTTGTGCAATCAATTTACTGCCTATAATTTTGTTAAAGTTAGAACTTATTTTTTCGTTATTAATGTCCTTTCTTAAAAAAGAAATATTGAAGAAAAGCTTAAAAAAATTATTTAGCTAGCTAACATATGTACATTTCTCTTTCAAAAACAATTTTGAACAATTTACTTTGTTTTTTCAGTATTTGTTATAGCATTCCATGATAAGCAGACTGGAATAATAATTCAAGAAAAATGGATATACTCTACGAACATACAACAGCTGATTTTTGCTCTCATTTCATTGTGGGGAATTAAAACTGCCGAAAATTTAAGCCGCTAATTTAAAATTCGATATACCAAGAGTTTTCTGAATTCGGCAGGTTAATTACTGGTTGTTAATGGAAGTACAATTCGACCCTAAGCTACAAAGGGTACAAACACGCGTATATCCCTAAAAATGTATCCATAGAGGCGCTTTAAAGATTTCAACAATTTTTCACATCATTGTGACTTAAAAGCAATCCACCGCATCGTTTTTAAGGGGACTGTGCAAATTGTTGCTACTTTTCCCTCACACGTATTCACCGACAAGAGCTGTCCGCGAGGAAAAGCAATAAAGGCGCAAGGACATAAGTCCCCGGGACATAACTCCCAACTTTTTTTTTTGGGACTTATGTCTCACCTAAGTGGGACATAAGTCCCACATTGAGTTAGAGACTTATGTCCCACCCCATCGAGACATAAGTCCCAAATTTTTTCGTCGAAAATGGGACATAAGTCCCAAATTTTCAGAGAGTTGATATTTATTCATAATAAAAACTTTGTGGATTTCTAATAGGCAACGGAACCCGTCTTTTCCACTATATGTACATACAATGGTTCTTTATAATACAAGAAAATGTAACTCTGTTATCTTGGTCCAATTTTCCCATTACTTACAATTACCACTAAAATACAATTTTGGTTTCTTTTTTTTTTATTTATTTAGCCCATGCGGAACATGTAAATAGCTACATAGCTGCATTCATTTAATTTTTTATAATGCAGCTAATAAGAAAAGACATTAAAAAAATTGTAGTTTTTGAGAATTTGAGAAAATAAAACTAAAAAATCGCGCGGAAAAAAATATTTGGGACTTATGTCCCTGCGCCGTAAATAAATGGGTCTCGCGTCGATAGGGCGACAGAAGTCGAATATCTCTTTATGATCTCTGGCGCGGCCACACATTTCAACCTGTAGGTGTAACACCTTCGGGGTCTACAGATTTTAGCCTAAGGATAGACAAGCTTGAAGAATTTTGTAGTCGGCCGATGACATTATCGGCTTGTAACGACAACGATGTTAACGACGTAAGTAAATACATGAACTATTGAAAAATCGGCCGGAACTAAAATCTGTAGTCCGAAATTCAGGTTGGCAGTCTCCCTTTTAGGTCTCTTTTATGGATCTGTCTTTCAAGCAGAGGTACATACATATGTATATGCAATTGAGCTCTTCACCAGAGAATGCTCCCGCCGGAACCTCCGAAGAGCACAGAACCTTTTCCGACAGTTAGGCAGCGATTAAAGCTTTATGACAAATGAAAAATCAGGAGAGAATGGAATTGTAATTACAGCTTATTTTGGTGTAAATGTATGTGAACGACGTGACGACTTAACTCTAAAATAACGTTACCAAAATAACGACCCACCCAATGGGATAAGAGTATCATCTGAAAAAGTTAGGTTCCTATAGAACGACACGTGTATTGTGTGGTTAGAAGGGGGGGATGAGGTTACAAACCCACAGTTTAGGAGACAAGGACAAAGGAAGTTTAGTCATAGGCATATTTTTTCCCCGGAATCACATACATACATACATACATATGTATGAATGTAAGTAGGTCTTTCATTTTTTATCTTTGCAGTTTAGGAGGAAGAAGGCTTTTAAATTTGCATGGAATACCCTTTATGCGTAGGTCGTTCGACATGATTGTTCCAAAGTCAAAAAAAAAAAGAAAAATTAACGGAGAGCTGCCCTCCTTGTACCAAAACATTTGACTAAGATGACAACAACACAAATGCGGTCAAATACCCACCACCCACAGTCAATATACGTACATATGTATTATATATGTACAGAGGTATAACGTACATTTTAATTACAAGAATATACCTACAAATCACGTCCACTTGGTCTAAATAACAAATCAATACGATTTAAATTAAATTGTTCGCTATACCAACCTACTGTAACAAACATTTAACCCAGCATTGTGGTAATAGATATTTTTTTAAAGACACGACTATGAAATATCTATAAGGTGGTATACTGCATACACACACAAACAACGGAACTCTTCTTTTTTATGCGGAATCCTTGAAATGTATCTCTCTTAGCGTTACACCAATACAAACGAAGGGCGTGGAGTCGGGTGCCATTTACTACTGTGCAAAGTATATAGCAGTGCACAACGACCACAAAGCTTGTGTCTCCCCAATTACATTTATATTTTCATTGAACGTTCTTATTTTGCCAAGCAACCAGAATACACATCCATATACAAGCAGCTTCGTATGAATTTAGAATAGAGCGCCCACCCATAGCACTTCACAGGAAGCGGACTTTTTTTGCTTTCATAGTAGGTATTGGGTAATTTTTTTTTTTTGAAATGGCAAATAAATAAAATAAAATACATTTATATTTGAATCTGATAGTCTTGCAGTTCGGAAGTTTTTGTGTTGTTGTCAAAATAAGGTAAAAGTAGAAGAAGATCCTAAAACATGTAAATGACGATAAAGCGGCCGAAGAATGCGAAACTCCGACGGTCGATTTGGCATGCGATGCAAGAGTAATCGACTGTTTGAGAAATGATGTGGAAAATTCTCGCGAAACGGCTTTTTGATGAACTCAACATGTTTGGCGGCTGTATTGAAAATAAAATGATATTTTGCGAAAATATGATGATAGTGATAGTCTTTTTTAATGATTTTAGCCGCTACCGCTTGTCTGGTTTAAAAAGCTTCAAACGACAACCTGAAAATGTGCATCAAAACTATTCTACAATATATCCATGCCCATGCACTTGGTTTCCCATTAAACCTTCACTCAGATACAAGAATGTGAACGAGAAAGAGACACTTGATCACTGCAAATGCCATGCATTGGTTAGAACAAAACATCACAAACAAATAAACAAACTTCCTGCGAACGAATTTGGTGATATACTACTGTTTTCTAAATCCATAAATTAACCAAATGAAACTAAATGTCCATCGAAGGAAGAGGAGGAGACTATTGCGCACGTCTTCTGCACTTGTCCTGCAATTGCCGGTATAAGAAAGCCAGCATTTTTTAATTAAAATTCATTTATACCTTATGTTGTAACAAAAACCCTTAAAACTAGCTTATCTAACTTAATTAAATGTAACTTAATTCTAACTTACTGGACTAATGCGGGCACTTGAAGCCTTTCGACCTATCTTAACTATATAGGTACATTATATCTTTTAAATTTAATTGCTTAGCTATTTTTAAATCCTAAACAAATTGGTTGTATTAAAACAAAAATTAGTTATCGAACTGGTTTTGTTTTGTGTTACATATATATGTATAAAACTTAAGAATAAACTTAAAAACTACCTTGAAAATCCGTCTTAATCTATCCTTATCTAAATATATAATTATACTAGCGGCCCGACCCGGCTTAGTACGGGTACTACTAAATTATTTGATTATTGATTTTTGGTATGTTTCGCTTTATTTTAGCCTTATTTTAATTAAAAAAAATATAATTACGTAAAACATATCGTCCTGAGCCTACATAGGGGACGTCTATCTGATGACACGGATTCCATGGCATGTCTTGAAACCCAAGTTGGGGAATGCGTTTAACGTGCCCAAACCATTGAAGTATGGACCGTTCCGTTCGAAAAGGTAGTTGCTCGACATTGAGTTCCTTGTATATTCTGATGATCTTAACTCCATAGAACGAACGTATACCTCGAAGAAATCTCATTTCGGCAGCTTATTCTTTTGGTCATTAGCATACTGAAATACTTAAACTTCTGAACCAGTTTCGATAGGAACCTACTAACATGCAGAGTGCATTGAACAGGCATTTGAGGCATTACGATTGCTTCTGATTTGTTCACGTTTATCTAGCTTCAGCACAGACGACTACGAAGCTATCAAGTGTTCGCTGAATTTCGGTCCAGATGGTTAGAAGTAAGTCATCAGCGATGAGCCGTGAGATATTCACTTCAACACTGCACCTTACACCTTTGCACAATGTATGTGTTTAAATATATTTTGTCGAATAATATACATATATTCACGCAATTATGATACATACATTTAATATCGAAAAACACACAACAATTACAATTACAATTTACTTTATTGAGACAAGAAAAAAAATCAATACGATTATTGTTTGTACAAACGTTGTTATAATACGGCCGACTAAACATAATGTCTGGCTAAACAGATACAGGCAAATGTTTTTATACATTTATATCAGAATTCCAATTATATTTAATATTAAAAACGTATTAAGTGTATGCTTGCTCCCGGCATACATAATCAACATGGCTTCTTTGGGCACTTAAAAACTTAATAACTTAAAAACTAAAAAACTACAATAATGACTAGAAGGGGGAAAGGAAAAAAAAATAATAATAATAATTATAACAATAACATTTTTTATACATAAGGGTATAAACACATACAGAACAAAAGCAACAGTGTTTTTAAACAATGGTCTATGAACAGTATGAAACTCAAAAGAAATGTTACCCGCGTAAATTAAGCAGGGATGCTTTCTCGTAGAAAGGAACTAAAAGGCCTCTATTTGCATTTGGTCTTAACACGGATAAAGATCCAGCGTTTAATAAATTAAAAGGTGAGAGATAGTAGTGGTCATCTATAGTCTCATAAATATTCGAATCCAATAAAGATTTGACTGCCGAGTTAGGGTGATGTTTTATACGCTCCAATCTTTTTAACAACAGGTCAATTTGGTAAATCATTAGAGGAATAACTTTTGTTTCTTCGTATAGAATTTTATTTGAAAAAAATGTTTTATCTGGTTTTCTGAATTTTCCGCAACAAAATCTTAGTATCCGTCTTTCAAAGATCTGTAGTTCTTTGGCCGCAGTGGGTGAAATTGTGAACCACGTACAGAATCCGTATGTTAGAATAGGTCTAATTAATGTTTTGTAAATAAGTATTTTTGTATTCGCCGACATTTGCTTGGCCTGCAGTAAAGGTTTTAAAATGGCAGTTACCATTTTTGCTTTATTTAGGGCTTTTCTTGCATGTTTATTGAATATAAATCTTATATGAGCGTTTATGCCTAGATATTTCAATTCATTTCTCAAAGGAACATTTTCTCCATTTATTTCTAACTTAAGGGCTTTACTCTCTTTAACTGCAAGGTTACTCTCTTCCACTTGCATTTCTGAAGCAAGTTATACCACATTTTGCAATATTAATTTTTAGACCCCACTTAGTAAAGTAATCTATTAAAATTGGTAATTTTTCTATAATTTTGTTAAGGGCGTAGGATGGCCTTGGGTCACTTGCCAATATGAGAGTGTCATCTGCATACAAAATAGCACCGGGTTCGTCTAACATAGGACTTTGAAATGGAAAGTCGTGAATATAAATATTAAATAAGGTAGGACCAAGTATCGAACCTTGCGCTACCCCAGAGCGAACTGGGAAAAGCTCCGAATGCTCGGAGCCTATACAAATCGAACTACATCTATTTTTTAGAAAACTATATATAATGCGCGTAAGCCAAGTTGGACAATTAAGCCTAATAAGCTTATATTCACGCAATTATGATACATACATTTAATATCGAAAAACACACAATTGATATTAAATTGAAATAAGTGAAATCAGGGCCACCTATATATCTATGAATTATTCTCAGCAGGTCAGTTATTAATGAACTTCTCAGAAGGTTTTAACGGTCAATTATTTATGAAAAAATATTGGTTAGTCAATATAAATCATCCAGGGACTCGCTCAAACACACACACAAAATTTAATTTAAATCGGTCCAGCCGTTAACCAAAATTGAAAGATCTTGACGAGGGAGTTCCTTCTTCATTCAAAAGCCACCAGAAAGTGCTGCTGCAAGTTGCAATCTGCAACATCCCGCCCCGATACCGCCCTACTGAATCAGAGGCGTTCCCGAGTGCTTCAAACGACGGCTCGGTTGTAGTTGAGCCGCCTATTAGCACCTGAACGAGCGACGTGAAAGATAAGCGGCACCGCTAACCTATCCTAGATCAGCCCAAGCAGATCGAAATGGACGAATGTCTCTGGTGCGACGAAGTCGTTAGGGCGCACGCTCTCGTGGTACTCTTCATTGGGGTAGTGAATCCCGAAGATCAGACTGTTGACCGCGGTCATTGCTCTCGTAATGTGCCTCCAAATCATCTTAATTACGAAGTTATCCATAGTGATTAGGTCCGCCCTGTTGTATAGGATCTTATTGAAATACTATTTTATGTACTCGGACTCTGGTGTTCTGTATAAGCGAAGGCAAGCCCTCTCAAACACCCGAATCTTTTCCATCGAACCTGCTCCCATATTGAACCACATGGGTTAGAAAAATTCATCTTCAACGACCTATTTACATAAATGACCAGAACTCTGTCAATACGGCGGACCAGAACTCTTACACAAAGGTTTCTAAATGGTTTCAAGAGTTATCTTCAATCCTAGCTCTTACAGTGGTATCACAATGAATCTATGTACCTCGGGTCTAATTTTAACTCTCTATAGAGGACCGCCTCAAACTAACTAACAGAGGAATCAAAACGGCGCTTAAGAGCTTATTAGGTTCACATGAATATCTACCTCCCTCTCCAAACCTTCATAATGAAATTTTGACGTACATGTTAGATATGTACAATTATGTACATCCAGTACATGTATACAAATTAAAATCGGTCATTTGAAATTAAAAAACGGTCTTCAACAAGGTGTGGCTAATTCGCCGATTCTCTTCAGCATATTCACGAGTGATCTGATAGGTTCTCTTTACCATTCAATTGCGTACGCAGACGACTTGATTGCTTACAGGTCAGGGCCGAAGATCGAGGTTATTGAAATTCGCAGCATGACTTCGCGAAAATCCAGCGATTTTGCGACGACTGGAAGTTGAAGATCAACTTAGGATTATGACTCTAGCTATCGCTTGCTTAATGCTATTAAGGTTGGGCCTTAAGTTTGTTGACATGCGCCGTCGAAGATGCGGTTTTTCTCCTGCGGTTTTTCTCCTGTGAGTTGAAGATTCTTCGGGTCGAAGTATTTGCCTTTTTTTTTTTACTATACATGGCCTAGTCATCTTAATCGTTGTACACGTATTTTTCTTTAACCAGATCGGTGTCAATGTATAGGTTGTTAAGTTATTGTTTCTTAAAATCGTCTTCTTAAAACTTCTTCTTACCAACGCAGGAAGGACAAAAAATCAAATTTTCTTTCGAAAATTTCAAATAAACCTTCATTCGAGCACATATGTATGCACATATGTACTTCTGCATCGTACAACGCACAAGGACGGTATTGACGAGTTTTAAATTTTTTTTTCCAATACCTGCCTTAAGCTGTGCAAGCTCTGGTTTGACTAGCAAAGCCTTAGGTTTACCCTTTTGTGGATATGTTTCCTGCAGTAACATCTCCGCATCTCCTTAATAATTTCACGTTTTTCATGATCTCTTTTCTTTCGCCTGATTATATGCTTTTCGCTCAACTATTTCTATTCGCAGAGAGCCGCTTTGTTATTTAGTTACTTAAGGGGCTCCCGACTCTTGAAAAGTCTCTGCCAGACACACAGCAGTTCTCCATCGTCTTCGATCCTGGGTTTTTGCTGGAAGTTTGTCAGGCCAAGCATTCTGCCATCCGCGGTGGCTTGGTCTTTATGCCGCTTTGTAGGAAGCCATTTTATTTGCTTTTGCCAAACACGCAGGATAGTTATCTCTCGACATTTCGGCGCCAGAAAGAAAGACATCTTTTATAGAATCCTGTGTGGACGTAGCCTGCATGTAACAATCTCCGGCAATAGATTCAGACTCATTGACTGTTCCATGGGGAAAAAAAATGGTAGTACATATATGGAGTGTAGTACGAAAATCTCACATCTACACATGCACAAGGCAACACTTGATAAAACATTAATGTTGACGAAAAATACTTCTTCAGCGTGTTGAATGCTCTAATTGTCTGCGGTGTAAGCATAGATTCGGACCATTGAGAAGTCCTTCAGTGCAGAAGACAGCACTGCCAACAAGCCATCAGGAGTGCCGCAAATAATGTTTTAATTTTATAATGCGACAACTAAACCTCTGTTTTGAGGAAGAGTACAGACCAGTCAACGCAGCAAAGGAAGACAAAAGCTGCTCGTGAAAGTTACGGACAAAACAGATATAAAAGAAGGAGACGTGTTCAAAATGTTAGTACGTAGGTAGAAGTTAAATACTGCGTGAAATTCATATGAATGAAGAATTACCCTTGTCAATGGCTGTTTCTTTGGTCTAAGATGGCAATGAGGAGAACAGTAAAGGAAACCTTTGCGGATGACAGCACTCCTGAATTTGTTTACTCTTAAACAACTCCATGCCAAAGACCCCATGTCGTAGAGTCCCAGCGACAGCATATGACAACTGAAATTAATTGCAATAAGGACACAATCAATTTTGGTTCCAACGTGGTCGCCGTAGCTCAATGGTTAGGGCGTTTGACTACTGACCGAGCGGCGTGGGTTCAAGCGCCAGCCAGAAAAGCACCGAACATTTTTCGCGGCACCACCTCTCGTCGGGGAATGACAAGCCTCCGGGAGTATAATCTGTCATGAAAGAGCTTCTCATTTCGCCGTTCGGAGTCGGCAATAAATTGTAGGTCCCTTCCATTCGTGCACACACACAACATGGTTGCGAGAAGCTAGGCCTTGGCTCATTCTGAGCTGTCGCGCCAGCTATTTATTTTAGTGTCGAGTTTAACGCGTTTAAGGCCAAGTGATGCCCCATTTCTGAATCCGAATGCTACCGTAGCCAAACTAAACTTAAATGAATTTGATATTGAGAAACCGAAAGGGGTTTCACTGCTATGTTTGCATCTTAATCCAAACCTTCACCGAAATCAACAAATCACTGAGGGCGGTGCGCGTTGCCTCATTTTCTTCAAAAGATATACATTTAAAGGGTTTTTCGGTCCCATGAACTCGGCTGCAATCGTTAAAGCTTACATTCGAATACAATGTCGAATAACTTCCCTACCTGGAATATTTGGGCCTAGAACTCAATGCTCCATACCAACGGGCAAATATTCGAGCATCTTCTAGGCGGAAGTACATGCAGTAAGAAGATGTGTGTAGATTAACCTCGACAGAGGATACAGACGGCAAAACATAGCAATTCTGTCAGAAAGCCAATAAGGCACTCAGCTCGTGGACAATCAATCATGTGTGAAGCTTAACAGACGAAACGGAACGAACAAGGTGACTCTACAATCAATACCAGAGTAGAAGGAAACGAAGAGATAGACAAACTGGCAAACAGACGGGCGGAGACGCCACTTGCAGGACCAAAGCCCTTCTGTGGAATGGGCGTCAATGTCATCTCTAAACAACTGCGGAAGGAGGAAGAAGACACGAGAGGAAAAATCTAGAACGAACTGCTCAGACTTAGGTGATTCTTCTAGGTTATACAGAAATTATAACCGAAAAAATTTCAAAGTAAGTCTGCCCAAAAATAAGCTTGGAACATGATTCGTTACAGGACGCTGTAAGCTAAAGAAAGACCTTAAGAAATTAAGTCTTAAGTAAGAATACGACTTACTTAAGGTGGCGCTACAGTTAGGGGTTGACCTGCGGCTCAGAAGACGACGGCACCTGTAAAGCATCTCACCGCAAACTGCCAGGACCTACTCCGTCATAGTAGCAGAGAGACTGCTTAGGGGCTTATTTTATTATTATAACACCGAGGAGTCTTTCACATCAGACCCCCTAATATATTAAAATTCCTTAAAGCAATTTGGCTGGTGGAGATAAATCCAGCACGAATGGATTGCCTACTCTAGTGGTGGGCACAATAAATCTATTTCAGGTCGTAGTGCGTGTTACTCTGTTTTCAATCAATCAATCAATTAACTTGCCTGACTCAATATTTCCTGAATCCTATGAACGCGCATCATCACCTTACCGCCAACCCTCTCGACTCTACTTGCTAGCTCTCCTCTATACCCTTTCCTCTCTCTCTGTCTCCACTACTGTGTTTTTAAAAACTTAGAAGGATGTTCTAAGAGTTGATGAACAATTCAAAAAGTAAAACAAAATTTGACTGCAATCTCGCATGGAAATTTTAAACCAAATCCCTGGAATCTTCAATTCACTCCCGGAGGAACAATGCAATAAAAGAAGACCGCCCTTTAGGTGGCGTGCAGTTGGAAGGAACACCAAGTTAACGGCGTACAAAACTGAAGGTGCCAGATAACGTCTTTCATTCTCTCCACCAATCAATATGCAATTATCGTACAAATTAGACCACATACAAAGGATTACTACACTAACAGCATAGAGTTCAGTTTATACATTAATTTAGTCATAACTTTGACCTCATTCAGTCATTTACAATTTACAATTCCTTTATAGATCCATCAATCGTTCAGTACGTAAGACTGTGTCTTTCTGAATTGAATGCCAAACATTTTATTTCTTCTATCAATTATGACTTATAAATTACAGAGGCTCTTTTATTTACCTACGTCTTGAGGTGATGGACTCACACATTTCGGAAATTTTGATAGAAGTTCTTTGAAGTTAACCAAATAATGACCAATAAATGTTTTCTTCCTTTAATGAACTACCATGTTTATTTACACACCTGTAGAGTATTTAAGACACGAATGTTAAACACTTGGGTAAACATATTTTATAGGATGATTACATGTTACTATAAGCAACTGCTAGGATGTATAATTTTTCATTGATTTTGATTCAAATTGAATA
This sequence comes from Matsumyia berberina, assembly GCA_917880715.2. Lineage (NCBI taxonomy): Eukaryota > Metazoa > Arthropoda > Insecta > Diptera > Syrphidae > Matsumyia > Matsumyia berberina. Next base: position 98,396,941 of record OU862870.1, read on the forward strand.
ATAAATCACTTGAACTGACTTTAACTAGATTAATTGAATTTTGAGTGAATAAATTGTATTTTAAGAAAGCTAACATTGGATGGTTTGTTGATTTCATCAAACGGAATGTACACATATGTACAGGGTTTTGCAATAAGAGCGCTACAAAAGTTTTTTTAAATAAAACAAAAACGGTTTTGGATATCAATGAAATTCTTTATTCCTGTGAAAGTACGTTCGATGCCATTATGTATAGAACTCGATTTCTTTTGCATGGCCATTACGGGCACGCTTGCAGAAGTCCAGACGCTGAACCCAATTTTCGACGGTTTTCAAGCATAAATCGGCCGATACTGCTGCAATTTCACGTTCGATATTCGTACGAAGTTCATCAATCGTCGCTGGCTTGTTGGCATAGACCATAGACTTGACGTAGCCCCACAGGAAATAGTCTAACGGCGTCAAATCGCACGACCGAGGCGGCCAAGCAACACGTTCTCCAAACTTGGTTTCCAATAAATTGATTGTGACATTCGCTGTGTGGCTTGTGGCGCCGTCCTGTTGGAACCACATTCCTCCAAGTCCATATCATCCAATTGGGGCCAAAAATATTCGGTTATCATTGAACGGTAGCGATCCCCATTCACAGTAACGTGCCGGTCTTGATCATCACGAAAGAAGTACGGCCCAATGACGCCGCCGGCCCATAAACCACACCAAACCGTAATTTTTTCGGGATGCAATGATGACTCATGGAGTACGTGTGGATTGCTGCCTGACCAATACCGCATATTTTGTTTATTGACGAAGCCATCCAGCCAGAAATGAGCCTCATCGCTGAAGATGATTTTTCGATGAAAATCCGAATCATTTTCAAGTTGTTGCTCAGCCCAATTCACGAACATACGCCGCTTCTGGTGGTCAAGCGGCTTCAGTTCTTGCGTCAATTTAATCTTGTAAGGATGTAGGCCAAGATCTTTTCGCAAAATTCGCCACAACGACGTCACAGAGATGCCCAACGCTTGAGAACGACGTGTGAGAGACACATTTGGGCTTTCTGCAACTGAAGCCTCAGCGGCAGCAATATTCTCGACACTACGGGTACTTCTTTGTCTCACTGGCACGGGAACATTTTGTACTGTGCCTGTGGATTCAAATTTTTCCACTAGACGCTCAATTGTTGATCTGCTAGGACGATTATGACGACCATAAATTGGACGTAGCGCTCTTAACGTTGAGGCCACTGACTCCGAATTTCGGTAGTAAATTTTAATAATTTCGACTCGTTGTTGGCTCGTATATCTTTCCATCATGAAATGGCAAACCTTACTGAAGAGAAATGTCAAAAAACCGCAAGAAAAATATGGCGTTGTTTGCTGTCCCTGTCGCTCTACTTTTGTAGCGTCCCTATTGGAAAACCCTGTATAAGCTTACTTGGATTTAGTATTTATTTATTTGCACACAGATATACAATCCTTAAGATGTGCATGATAAGTTTAATTTAACTTTACTTACAGAGAAATATAGATACTACATATCATATTTTGTTGTCAAATTAGATCAAATTTCCAGGAGATTCACCTCTATCACCATCTAAACAAAAGAAAAAGGTGCAAAAGAAATAAAGAGGCGTATCCGTGCAGAACGTTGTTTTTAAGATCCTGTCCTGCAGATTGTGTGAACGTCTTAAACGCTTTTTTTACCACACTCATCGCAATTCGCAAATATGTAATGAAAAGGGCTACAAAATTTGATGTCAAAAACCCGCTCATCATTGATTTTAAAGCAGCGTATTACGAGACGCTTGTTGGTTGAGGCCCAGTTCTACCCCGGACTAGGGTGCTACCAAGTAAGTAAGTAATGAGGAAATGAGATAGCGGATGGACTAGCTCGGAGAGGATCAGCATTAAACACATTAGTATATATTTCTATCGGTGTATCTTGCACCCTCTGGGCGGCACTGAATTGAAAAAAACCAAAAGCCTACTATCAATAAATAAATAGCTGGCGCGACAGCAATAGATGAGCCAAGGCTTTTCGCCCGAATGAAAGTGACCTACAATTTATTGCCGGCTCCGAATGGCGAATTGAGAAGCTCTTTCATGACAGATTATACTCCCGCAGGCTAATCATTCTCCGTCGAGAGGTGGTGCCGCGAAAAATGTTCGGTGTTTTCCTGGCTGGGGCTTGAATCCACGCCGCTCGGCCAGCAGTCCAATGCACTCATCACTCAGCCACGGCGACCAAGCATACTAGAATTGGAGAAAAAATAAGCAAGTATCCTAATAGGTGTACTGACATGGCACTGCGCGATAGGAACAATGGCCGCTAGACTAGGTATTAATTCAGGATACAGAGGAAATAGAAACTATCAAACATTTACTTTGCGAATGCTCGAATCTTCAAATACATACGTCGCCTCTGTCATATGGTAAACAAAATTTTTATAAGAACTTGAGGACCTTGCGCGAACCTCAATAATGAACATGATACGCTTCCTCAGAGCTCAGGTTAGTTCGAGAACAGGCCAACAAATGGTTGAAAAGAATTCGTAACGGCATCACGAGTTAAAAGGGAAACAGAATGGACCAAATAGCCCTTGTGCAAGCACTGATAATGTGCACTTACCCCCTAACCTAATCTAACCTAACCTAAGTAAGTAATTACAACATTTCATCGCTTTGCAATCAGCGGATGAATTCGGAATCCCGAGACTGAGTAAAGCGCTTTCTTGTGATTTCTTTAATCTCCCGCTGGAACAGGTCTGGCGCCAACATGGAAAAGGACCTAACTGTTTAACATTCTGATTAAGTATTTGATCTTAAAATCAACGAGGATGTAGACAACATATTTTTAGTATATTTGGTTTCATCCTCGTTTTTAACTCGTTTCGTTCTACCGATGGTGTCAATGTCATTTGGGAAAGCAAGTAGTTGTACTGTTTTGTGAACAATTGAATTTCTCTAGTACCAGGTTGAAGAAACTGCATGACAGTGAGCCGCCCTGTCTAAAACCTCAAATGGCATTGATGATCTTGTGGGGTGTCCTTATTGACCTTGACGGAGCAGCGAGTGTTTTCTTTTATCATCCTTACTTACTTAAGGTGGCGCTACAGTCCAGGGTGGACCTGGGCTTCAAACATCAAGCGTCTCCTGCCAGCTCGATCTTTAGCCAGCTGCCTCCAGTTTCGCACACCCCTTTGGTTAGGGTCCCCTTCCACTGGCGTGCGCCACCTGAGTCGCGGTTTTCCTCTACTGCGCGGTCCCTTGGGTGTGGATTCGATGATTTTCCGGGCCGGAGCATTGGTAACCATCCGCTTTACATGACCCAGCCACATCAGTCATTGGACCTTCACTGTTCTGGCTAAGCCAGAATTTTCCTCTCGAAACAACTAACGGCAACCTTATCTGCTTCTGACAGAGTCCATGCCTCTGTGCCATAGACCAGGATTGGGATGATTAAGGTCTTATAAAGGGTCACTTCCGTTGCTCGAAAGAGCGCTTTGCTACTCAATTGCCTTCTTAGCCCAAAGTTATAACTGTCCATTGTGACGTTCTGTCCAAGAGGTCAGTGTTGAGTGTCCTTTCTTGTTGACAGCATACGAGTATACTTGGTCTTGCCCTCATTGACCGCTAAAACCATCTTCGCCGCCTCTGTCTCAATACATCATGCTGCGTTTTTCCGATTATGTCAATATCGTCGGCGTATCCGAGTTATTTGGATGGACTTTTGAAAGATTGTGCCTCTGGTGTAGGCGCATGAGTTTTGCACAACTATTTGAAGAACGATGTTGAAGAAGTCGCATGGCGGTCTCCTATCTTATGGATTGGCCATATGGTGCTAAGAATCCAATCATAAGGCATGCTCTCTCACCATATCTAATGAGTTGATGTACGCATCCCTGCAGCCTTGGGCGTAGATAGAATTTTCTAATGGGGGGTTTTAGTGAAATTTTATCAAAAGATCAAAGAATGTTCTCGCAAAAGACTAGTTGGGAAAAGGAGTAATTGAAACACATGGTTTATTTTTTATTTCATAAAGTGGATCTCAACTTCATAAAAAACAATTCATTGCTCTTTCAAAAGTGTTATCCGCCAAAGTACAGAAAAGAATTCGGTTAGTACTGTGTCAACGTTCACTTTTATATTACAATATATCGGGTCATTCAACAAGAGGTGTCATTTTAAATTTCGCGCCATTGTTGAACTGTTAACATTTAACTACTATTGTAATGACTTTTCATAAGTAAAAACTAAAATAAAAAAATAAATAAATAGCTGGCGCGACAGCTCGGAATGAGCCAAGGCCTAGCTTCTCGCAACCATTCATGTTGTGCGTGTTGTATTGTTTGCATGAATGGAAGGGACCTACAATTTATTGCCGAGTCCGAACGGCGAAGTGAGAAGCTCTTTCATGACAGTTTATACTCCCGGAGGCTTGTCATACCCCGACGAGAGGTGGTGCCGCGAAAAATGTTTTGGTGTTTTCCTGGCTGGGGCTTGAACCCACGCCGCTCGGTCAGCAGTCCAACGCACTAACCACTGAGCCACGGCGCCCACATAAGTAAAAACTAGGAGGTTATTAAATCTGGATCGGTACTGTCTCGCATAACATGTAAAAATTCACAGGTTGGAAAAATGCCAAAAACGTTGTGTAAAATTCGTGTTGTTTTTGGTTATCCTCAAGTGCATTCTTAAACAGCTACCTATAGTAAATTTAATCGATAAATTTGAACGCGTCGGACCAATTAGTGATGTGATGAGTTTAACACGTGTTGAGCTTTTTGCGCTGCTTTAATCGTGTTCTCGACAGATAGCCACAGCGCGAAAGCACGACGATCTTGAGATCGGGAGTTCAAACCTCACCTCCACTTCTCCGCCCCCCCTCAAACACCTTGGCTACGCCTTGATATGAAATGCTGGGAGCTTTAAACGTCTGCCGTCTAAAATTTGTGCATCTACTTATTAAATTAATTACTTCTTGTGGGCCTGTGGCCTTTTTCTCCCATCTTGTGTAAGTGGTCTCCATTGCACCCAGATGAAATCTCCGTCGACATTCTTTAATACCTTCCCAAAATCCTCTCCAGTTGTCACACTGCATACGATTCTCTTTCCTACGGAGATTGACGATTATTTATTTCTTCGACTTATCAGAGAAACTGGCAAAATTAATATTGCTACCTAAATATTTTGAACGTAGCCGAATTAACTGTTTTTTCCCATTGTTCGGGATTTAACACTCGACTTTGTTTCATCAATTTGATTGGAGGCTGTCAGTTGACACTCAGCTGACCTTGTGACAGGTTTTGTGCTCAAACATGGTATCCTCTATACGAGACAATTGGCGATTCATATTTCTACTAATCGTTAGCATTCCTTCACTTCCTCACTTCGATTAGCTCTATAATATTGTTAGAATCAGCCGTTTTGACTTTCTTCGCTTCCTAATTCGAGGAGTGTTCTTATATTCCAAAAATCAATCTTAAGTCTCGCAAATAAGCCAAAAATAGTTAAAGTATGATCAATTCTATACACAGACGTAGAGTCGGTTTCGTTAACTTCATGTTTTGGTAACTAAAAATGCTAACACACGCTACCTATTCTAGAACTGTTGGTAAGACCGTTGGGTGTGGTCCTTCAAAAACGTTTCAACAACCTTTTTAAATGAGCATAGCATGCAACTTGCCTTAAATTTTCTTGCGTTTGGTCGCCGTGGGTGAGTGCTTAGTGCGTTGGATTGCTGTGCGAGCGCCTTGGGTTCAAGTTCCAGCCAAGTCCACCAAACATTTTTCGCGGCACCACCCCTCGTCGGGGAATGACAACTTTCCGGGAGTATAATTTGTCATGAAAGAGCTTCTCAATTCGCCGTTCAGAGTCGGCAATAAATTGTAAGTTCCTTCCATTCGTGCGAAAATGTAACACGTACAACATGAAGCCGTTGCGAAAAGCTAGGCCTTGGCTCATCCCGAGCTGTCGCGCCAGCTATTAATTTTTTGTAATATCAGTTCTGGAAGCATAACTTACTTTGCTAGCGTCAAAGATCCTAAATTTTTATCTAATTTCTCGGTCCCTGCACTCGCGCTAATTCACGTACATATTTTCAATTTCGATATTTAAAGTTAAAAAAATTTAAACATCTCTTCTCTTAAACTATTCGTTAACGACATTTAAAATAATCAGAAGAAAGTTTCCAAACACTCATTAAAAAATAAGGGTAATCGGAGAGGGGACCATTTTTATGCAAATTTACCTTAAAAAATCTGTCATGGATAACTTCAGTGTAAATTCTAAAATTTCCAACAATTATAAACCGTGGATGATTCTTGATTCGGTCAGGTTTTTGTTTTTTTGTTTTTTGCATTGAAACGTGCTCAAAAACCTACAGGCCATGGACCCATTCAACCCACAAAAGCGATGTTCACCTTTGAAATAAAAACCCTGAATGGCATAAGCAAACCGAAGGACCTGCACGTGCACCTTACTCCCAGTGGGAAACTTTACTTTGTGCACGTGTGCAGTATTTTCACATCATAATTTTTAACGCAAATGAGACATGTGCACACGGATGTACAACGACAGTGTACCTCTACTTTTCCAGGAATTAATTTGACTTTTTCTTAAAGCCGATTTGGATTGCAGCAGGGGTTGTTACACCACTCAACTCCTACATCTTGAAAGCACGACCCATATACATACAGATGTATGCATGTATGTATGCATGAATTGGCAAGTACATATTTTTTTTATGTACGTAGTCTAAACGTAGAAAATCATGGAATTTTTGTTTCAGTATAAATTGTAAGAAAATCTCTGAGTTTAGTAAAACGTTTGATTTACCAATAGCTGCCTACGTGCATATTTAACGAAACTCAGCTGGCTGATGAAAATTATTAAACGAAATTTGTTTATTTTAAGGATACAACACGCTCGTTCCTTTTCTCGTCGGCGCAGATACCACGATTTAAGTCATGTTACTGGTGGTCAATTATCAATACTTCAGCCCTCTTCGAACCATAAGAATACATATTGCTGTTCTTTCAACTTGAGTACGCAACACTTATATTTTCTCCATGGAAGTTAATCCGCTTCCGTTTCCCTTATGTTTACGGACCAACAACTTAATCGCGAATCCAAGTGCGTTCATCAAATAAAATGTGCCGAGGGATTTCATCCCCGCTTCGAATCCATCACTGAAACATATTGCCAGCTTCGTCCTCATAAGCACAAAGGGGTTGCAAGTTGGGTGAAATCAGAAACCAGGAACCATAAAGGAACAAGATTTCATGGGATTATCCCAATTATATGCGTGCAATGAACGAACGCTGACACTGGCATCTGAATACGTTTCAATTTGTAAGGGGTAGATAGATATTTTTTTATGTAATATGTACAAATAACAGGAAAATTTCTTACAAACATGCTTTAGTGTCAAACGGTGCTAAGGATAAGTTTTAAGACAATATGTTTGCGATTATGTACAGATGTACATATGTACAGATACATATGTATATATGTATGTACATATTCGTAGGTAGTTGTACTTATGAAGTACATTTTCAGAAAATAAATTGTTGGAGGTTTTAAAGCCTGTACAAGACTAGCTGGCTAGTCAAAATGTTCTCACGCACTTAGTTGTGATTTTTACGTGCATATACCAGCTGTCTCAAGGGGTTGCATATATTAAGATGATTTGTTTTTTCAAATGGTTTGCGGTCAAGTGTGATTGATTCGAGATCGCTGTGATCCGAATCGAAGCCATGCTCACCAAACATCCAGTTGATATGTCTACATATAGGCAGACATGGCTTAAAGCTGTCTGCCAAAAGACCATACATTTTTAATCAATTAATCTAATAATCCTGGGATTTTTCGTTGACATGATAGCTTGCCCAAAGATTGAGCTTGTAATATAGCCTCCAGTTTCCCACACCAAGTTGGTTAAGGTCCCCTTCCAGTTGCGTGCACCACCTGACTCGCGGTCGTTCTCTACTGCGCCGTCTCTCGAGTGTGGATTCGGCCCGGAGCATTGGTGTCCATCCGTTCCACATGACCCATCTACAGCCCGTACAGTTCGTCATTGTATCTCCTCATCCATTCACCGTCTATGCAGACAGGACCGAAAAGCACCCGAAGAATTTTCTTCTCAAAATAGCCAAGAACAACCTCATCGCTTTTGACAGAATTCATACCTCTGCGCCAAAGAGCAGGACTGGGACAATTAAGGTCTTATAAAGGATTACTTTAGTCGTTCGAAAAAGTACTTTGCTACTCAATTGCCTTCTCAACTCAAAGAAGGAACGATTGGCAAGAGTTATTCTTCGTTTGATCTCAGCGATGGTGCACTGCGACCTGTAAAATCTACTTAGGCTCTTAATAAGAGTGTGCACTGTTGGAAGGCACCTCAGGACCAACGGGTTCAGTAATTTGCTAGGTTTTCAATGAGGTTGACACTGTTTTACACGAGCGTTGACCTTATCGTGTTTGATTTAAGTGCCCTTAGGACTGACTAACTGTCGCTCATCGTGGCCAGTGAGTTGGACTGCTGTGCGAGCTGTGCGAGTTGCGTAAGTTCGAGTTCCATCCATATTTGCTAAACATTTTTTAGCGACACCATACCTCCGAGAGTACAGTTTGTCATGAAAATGCTTCTCAATTCCTCTTTCGGAGTTGAGAGTAAATTGTATGTCGCTCCCATTCGCGCGAAAAATGTAGCATGCGCATCATGAAGCGGTAGCGAGAAGCTGAACCTAGTCCATGCCTGAGGTGTCGTGCCAGTTATTTATTTTCATTTATTAAGTACTGCTTGACTGTCTGAAAAGACGTGGGTTCCTTCTATTTTCCTTCTCAGGCATGCACATCACTGCGCTCAAAAGATATTCTGTGACTTTCCAACAGCACACTGGAATAAGCTCCAGTACTGTCATTTTGTAATTTGGAGACCTCTGCTTACAGATTCCGGAACTTGGTAAGGTGACGAGACCTTCATTTTTCCATTCAATTTTCCTCAAACTTTATGGAGAACTGAACTTTTGAGCATTTTATCTGGAATTTCGGAAATTGGATCACTTTGGACGTATTCCAGGACCCTCAGATGATTTGTCAGATTGTCGGCTTTAATTCTGATCTCTGAAGCAGCCTAAGAGCACTCAGCACAGCTTCATTCTGCACTGTGAGGTGTAGCGGTGTTGCTTCCATGGCTCGAGTACGTTTTCAATTGGCTTGCAAGACTTTTGCTTATGTCTTTGGATTGCATAAGCGATCATTGACGATGCCACTATACATATATGAAGCTGTTAGGACAAAAGTGGTGTAACTCCAAAACATCATTGGGGTTCCACCACTTTTGCTCTCATAGCTTCATATGTAGCCAGTAGATCGTCTTGTATTTCAGTTCTGCCGTAAAGGAGCAAAACATTGCACTAGTCGCTTTGTAGGAAATCTTGTTTCGGTGAAAGTTCCAGTTAAGGGTTTTGTCTAGGATTACTCCGAGTTACATATGTACGTACTCCGCTTCCCTGGATAATTTGATGAGAATCTATTTCAATGAAATTTGCTTAAGATAGTACTTTCTTTTTCTGTGAAAGGGAACAAGAAGACTCTTACCCGGATTGATGATCAAGCCCTGCACCTATCTGAAGTCAGGTTTCTGTATAGGAAATAGATCGAAAGAGTTAACTGCTTCCAACCGGATGTTGGCAGCAGTATTGTTAAGGAGAAAAATGTCTTCAGGGTGCTTTTAAAATAATGGAAAAGTTGTGTTTTCAGCACTAAAACAAAGCTAAGTCTGTCCTGCTACAACGTTGAGTCAAATCTTGTTAACGAGTCTGGTACTTAGAAAGTGATCACTGCTGTCACTTGTAAGCTTGCAAGCCTTAACGCTCATCCGCTGTTTGTGTCAATTTAACAGTTTCTTTTTGCGGAGTTCGGCATTTCCACGCATATAACCGAATTCAGCTGAAAAATGTCAATAATTTTTCATGAAAACTTTTAAGTTCTACTAAAATTGTAAAATAGGATGCGTAGGAAACTGAAAAAAAAAAACATACAAATGTCGTAGTTTTTCTCGATTTTTTAAAACAGCTCTAATGTTCTAAAGAATGAACAGTGAATGAGGGTTAAGAAAAAATAAATAGCTGGCGCAACAGCTCGGTATGAATCAAGGCCTATTTTCTCGCAATCATTCATGTTTCGCGTGTTTGTATTGTTTGCACGAATGGAAGGGACCTACGGTGAATTGAGAAGCACCTTCATGACAGATTATACTCCCGGAGGCTTGTCATTCCCCGACGAGGGGTGGTGCCGCGAAAACTGTGCGGTGTTCCTGGCTGGGGCTTGAACCCACGCCGCTCGGTCAGCAGTCCAACGCACTAGCCACTGAGCCACGGCGGCCAAAATGAGGGTTAAGTTTTTTCTGGCGGACTCGTCTTTTAAACATACAGTCCTACATGACAACGATAAGAGACATCACAATACCGTGAAAGTAGTGGCAGCGGATCTGGTTCCGACGCCCTAAGCAAATGTGGCGTGGAACAGTTGAGCAGAAATGAAGGTCGTTGGATGAAGCTTCAACGTTTTGGAGAACTTCGCACAAGATGGCGCATAGGTGTTGTTGACGTCCTATTTCTTACAACTAGTGAAAGAAATTAAGTAGTAAGTATTGCTACGTAAAGCAGGTTACCATACGACCGTATAACACATTCACAGTTTTGTAAACTCACCTCAGAATAGTGTGGAAGACTCCATATTGCACTGGTCAAAGTGCTTCGATAAAGCATTTTATGATGATACAGTGGGAGTCGCTTATTAAGGGCTCGCTTATTACGACCAGTCGCTTATAACGACCACTTTTCTTTCATTGATTGGTTTCTTTATACTGCGAATACTTATGGAGGACAGTCGGATATAACGTCGGTTATAATGACCGCATTTGCTCGGTTCCTTCACCGTACTAAGGTACTTTCACTGTATCTTAAAATTCGTTAAACGCGAGCACAATCTTATTGATTTTTGTATCCATGCTTTCATTTGTTTACTAAGTAAAGTGTGCATGTGCCAAGCAACTTTTTCCACTGCTGCACACGTAAAAAGTGATTCAATAAGAGGTGTAGGATTTGCATTTTACGTCGTACCCATCGAATTACAAGCCACAAATGATTCAGGAGCTCAAAAGCAACATCCAATCAGTTAGTATGAATCCTATACATAACTATGTATATATATGTACATCCTCATATGTGCATAATTGCTCAAATAAAGGTCACAAAAATGTCGTCGTGCCGTAAGTCTTATTAAGATGTTGTTCTCATGTTTCCCACGAGCTATTCTTAATTTTGTTTGAGACCTCATCATTTATGTACATATGAATGTATGTATATCGCCTAGCAGTCATATTGTTTGCATACAGTTATCATCTTAGAAATGCCAAAAGCAATGCAAACGAACCAAATTATGTTTTCCCAGAAGTGACAACAGAATAGCCAAACGAAACCCATACGCTCAATAAGAATGTAAACTATTTCGTACATCCTGTTTCAACCAAAATCAAAGACTAGCTAGCGTGGCTTTCAAATCCAATTAGGCTACTGAATTTCGGAAGCTCCACTTCGACAAAAGGTGGGTCCCAGCAATCAAATACTTTATTCGTGAGAATGAAAATCAGCAAACTACTGTTTGCGGTAGCATGCGAATACTATTATCTTAATTTTGAATCACTGGAATGTTAGTCTCGCTGTCTCGGAAGAATCCTTGGACCAACTGCCACATATCTGCACTAATAAACAGAACATTCGTGAAATTTATGATGCGAATCACGGAACCATAATCATAGGTTCGATCAGGAGGATCGACCTTATCCCCGTATGGTATCTCTGTTGAGCGCACGAAGTCAAAGGATGCTTGGGACTGTTCGAACGAATAAGGGGCAATTCCTTATTAACATATTATTCTTCGTAATTTATTTTGCTATTGGTTTCATTTCATAGCTTATTGATGGGAGACACGGTATTGTTCCTCTTTGTCAGTTCATTTTCGTTATGGTTACCAACAGGAAGTGCTCATGGTTGTTATGCATTCATCTTATTCGACTAGAGTACATTTTAATAAATGTTTTCATTATTTATAATTATGACAATTATATAGCTTAGCTTTCTTCCTCTACAAGTGTTTCTTTGAGCTCAAGAATTAAAAGCTTACATTGCTTCTCAAGGGTGCATCACAAAAAACTGCATAGAATCATATGATTCGTCTAGGACACTACGTACACTGTTGTGTATTTTTCATCAATTCCCTCCGGCAAATAAAAAGGAGAAAAGAACACGAGCGAGAGGATCAATGGGCCAACTTCGACCAATGGCAAACCACTCAGTCACCTATGACTCTCTGACTGACGACAAACAGGAGTTGGCGGGGAAATTATTGAACCAACTTAAGCCCTGCATCAAGCCAATGACTAGTACTCGAACGGACAATGAATAACCTCCATGAATTAAGAAACGGATGACAAGCAGTTAACTGATGTCTTAAGCCTTAGCTCGTCACAAAAGAGAGCGATAGAACCTCCCTTCGACTAGGCGACTGTCGAAGCTTCCTCTACTGATACCTCGGTCGAAAGTTAGTTTTTTTTAACTAGAAATTGTAGTCTGACTATGCTTTTCATCGCTGTCAGAAACGCGACCCTTGCCCTTAATGGACAACGAGACGGAAGCTCTCGATATAGCGCGGGAATATGTTCCCACCCTGAATAAGAGTACAGGAGTACTGACGCCTATAACTGCAAAACTAAACAGTGAAAGACAGAGGTAACGCACTCAAGGAAAAGCAGGTAAGAGACTGGTTCCACTTCAATCTCAGTCATACTCATACCAACTGCAACGAACTCCGGCGAAGATCTACAACATAATCCCAAGAAGGTAGCAGGCTGTTCTAAGAGGGCCGAATTGGCGGACAGCAACTCCACAATGTCATCACTTCCGTCGAAAAAAAAAGGCAAAGACGATTGCAGAAGTAGAAAAGGAAGGATTACGCGTAGCCATTACTGACTTCGGAAGCTCGTTTCGTGCACTGATAGATGATCGATGGCAATTACTAGAATTTAGAGGCCTCGACGAGGTGTGAATGACCTTATCCAAAAGAAATCGGGGTCTATCCCACTTTTCGGATAGTTGGTCGCGTTCAAGGGTTTTAAACTATTGACATGTGACGATGAGTTCAAGCACAAATGAAAGCAGAGAATTATAAAAGAGACGAAAGTTCCACAAGCAAATTCCAAACAAAGACTTATCGGAAGGGGAGAGATTTGTCGCCAGGAACCGAACACGATGGCGCTTCGATGTGGTAAATATCCTTAGATATATAAGGGGGACAAGAGCTACGAAAATTATGTTGTTTCTGAATTAATTACAGATGTCGGTTGGTTTCATTGCTGTGTCGGTTGTGATATTTGCACGGGTGGTAAATTACTCGACTTTATTTAGGTATGACTTGTAATTTAAACCACTAACCACTGAGCTCCGACAGATCAACAAAGGTACAGAAACTTCCTTTTGTACTACACATGTAGTGATTGCTTAATACGTATTGGATCGCTGATATTAGCTTTCGTAGAGCAGCCGGTTCTGTCACCCATTGGCCCCCACCGTTCTTCACTTCCCGGGCTGTGCCTTGTGAATCAATGCGCAACCACAGCTTTAAACTGAATTTCTGTTGAATTTCTTGAGAGGCTCTTGGCACAAGACCCAGCACCTGGACTAAGGTGTTACCCAAAACGATAATCCTTAGTTAATTTCTATTAAAAACTCTGAAGAGTATTCTCGTCCTCCTTCTTGGTAAAAATACGGTAAACTACCACTGTCAATCTAAATCACAACATACATATCAAGGACGCAAATTCATTCAATAATCCACCATGTAGGGCAGGACTGTGTGCCTAACGAACTAGACAGACCACGGTCTCTCTTGATCACGTCAAAGCACCATTTTCCAAGCTTCTGACTTAGGGGAGCTTATACACCTAGAGGGTTGAGCAAACTGTCTTTATAATTTTTTTCGGAACCATTAGGGTATTTGGATTCGGATTTTCGGGAGTTAAAAACATACGCTATAAGAAACTGTTACCATATTTCATATTTTAATGAAACGATACACTGCTGGCTGTGATACGGTGTTTTGAAAACTGCCATAAGAAACCATAGGAAAACCGTACAAGGTGTAGTTGCGTCAACAACCAAATGAAAATAAAAAACTAAGTATGATGTTAAAGTATGTAAGCCAGCTACAGACGAGCAACTTATTTGCTTGCTAGGTTGAAAGAAAATTGTAGCAAAGTTGTAATAGAACACTCCTTAAACTCGTTTCTAATTAAACACAGCTAACAATTTATCTATGAATATCAGCTGTGACTTAGCTGTGTGTTATTGCTAGACTCCGGTTTAGTTAGACCTGGGCTTAACGCACTTCTATGAATAGGGGCCAATGTCTTTTTGAATAATAGGGTCAGCTACGTACATACATATATAAGCGATAATCAGATTTGAACTCTTGAAGATATTTCTTTGTGATTAAATCGGCAAATATCGAGGGATTATCTACTATGTTATTGCTGTCGATGAGAATGGTATAATCTTGCAAGTTATCAGCTATCATTGGTTGAACAAGACCCTCTGAATAGGCGAAAACTGTAATCGAAACGCGATTGTAAGGAAAATTATGGCCAGAATATTATAAGGCTAGAACGACCAAGCTCCAACATATAGGCAGGAAATCCCTGTCATTACTGGTAGGACTAATTACAGGCCACAATGTGCTCGGGTATTATATAGAAAAGCTGCAGCTGACCGAAGACCATCTATGCAGAGGATTCGGGGATAAAGAAGTACATTGCAGATTCCTGGCAGATTCCTTTTCGATAATTTCGAGGACCTATCCCATGGTTCACTTTCGGATCTGGTCAAGTTTATAAGGTCAATCACATGGCTTTTATCAGGTAGATAGAACCACGTAGTAGGAAGTAATATATAAAATAAAGGGTCATCCATTTTGTGGTTCCGAAAATAAATTTAAATAGAACACATTTATTATTTAGATTTCGATCTAACTTTTATTTTAATATATTGTTGGATATTATTGGATCCTGCCATTATGAATGAAATATAATGTCATTCAAATGACCTCCTCGGGACTTCTTGCAGGACTTGATTCTGGCAAGGTAATTTTTGATTACTTTTCGACACATATCGGGTAATAACTCGGCCAGATCTTGACGAATATTCGTTTTCAACACTTTGACTAACGGCAGCCATATTTTCTGTAGACCGCGCATTTCGGTGATGGATAGGCCTTTAGAAATCTGTAACAGAGCCGGTCTCTTCGAATTTTTTTACAATCTTGCCTATAGTATGCTCAGATGGACGGTTATTTCGACCATAATCTGCTCGTAATGCGCGAAAGGTAGCTACTATAGAGTCACCATTTTTGTAGCAAGTTTTCACAATTTGAACACGTTCTGCAATTGTAAAACGATCCATATTGTAAAATGGCAAACCTTAAACTGAATATATACGGTCTCGGGTGATAGTTCGGTTTGACGTATGTAATTGAAACAGGGATTTCAAATCCGGACCACGAATTGGAAGACTTTTTCGCGATCATTTTCATTGGCACCCAAAGCTAATTTAATTTGCCGACGCCTGGTCCTTTGGTACCCAGCAGCACGGGTACTTTCAGAAAATGAATTCGAAGCAGCTTTTTCTATCATCTTCATCTCGTTACCTTTGTTATACACCATTTTGAAATGCTGTTCCACAAGTTGTGACAGCATTTCCTTTTCCACAGGCTCCCAGTTGTGTACGCAAATTTCCAAAACAGTCGAGTACAGGCTGTTAAGAGTACAGGCATTAAGAGTACAGGCTGGTTCTACGGAGGACTTTATTTCATAACAAACCTGATTTCATAAAATGTTTCAACGTCCCCTGCAAGGTTTATATGCTCTTTTAAACTGATGGTGCTTCTAAAGCAAACTATCTATAGTTCTTCGTTGCTGCAATAGCTCTAGGCTCATTTGGCCTTTCCTCAATTCTAAGAAATCGAGAGTGTGGTTGGGTTAAGAAAAGACAACCCTTTAAAATAACCAATTTCAGGACACTTCACAACTTCATGCCGAAATGTTTTCATCAGATGATACAACCACAGACAGCATTTGTTGAAGAAAGATCATCTCCTTCCACATCGTATTCCGATTCAAAATTTTATTAATAAATATTTAAACAATCTATTCTTGATTTGACAGAATTGAGTGCAAGTTTTCGAAGTGAAAACCTGTGTGTCCTTCCTGCAGGTAAATTCCGCGTCCATATGTCATATTCTCCCACGATTACTCCTGTTCCCCGTACAACTGTTAATTGAATTACATATGTCAGCAAATGTTTATTTTTTCTTCCGCCTTACCGTCTAAACAACACTCGTTAATAATGAACTAGAGTTCGCGGATGATTGCATTGTCAATCGCATCGGACGGCGGATGGTGACAACTCAATGAGTTTGACGAAAACCGAATATGACATTCATTTGATTCGGAATCATGATGTTATCAACGTTGCACATTGATAATTATCTACCCTTGCCAGAGGAGGTTTATTTTGAGGGTCGTGACACATGCTATTTCAGCGAGGTACAGCAATAGGAGTGGGCACGAATGATGTTTATCAGCCTAACCAGAACTATTGCTGACACATGTATCCGTTTATTTTGTCATGACTTTTGTTGAGGGTAACAGAGATTTGTCAGACCCGCCTGGTGCTTAATTCTACCGCATACCCGTAGCAGGCGAAATAATCAGCAGTACAACATTACAAGGGTTGGTTACACATGCTTGCTTGCGTCTACCCCAAGTGCAGTAGTATTTAAATTGTTTGGTAAGGAATGGGTTAACCAGAATTGGTACTCCAGAGTGTTGAAATTTATATGATAGTTATGCCATGCAGTGTATGATATAAATGTTTTAATTAAATTCCTAGAAAGCCTTACAGATTTTGTACAAAAGTAAATAAATTTTGATGTTAAAATCAGGATTGGAACGATAATGGTTTGCCTAAAATCAACACATGTAAGACCGTAAGGCTACTTATTCACAGAGATAGCGCCAGAGCCTAGGGTGGCCCTTATACTCAATAAGCAATCTTAACAGCCACCTTGTCCTTAAAGTCCCTCTTAACTTGACACCTTATGTAGGCTTATCAGCCTTTCTTTAGGTACTTCGCTGTCACCAGAATATAACTAAAGCGAGTTCGTCCACATTGAGATTTATGAGGTCTTTATAAAGATTAATGGAGTTATCTGAATCGTTATCGGTAGTGAGTTTTGAAGGTTCAAAATAGTTTGTCCGCCCAAGTTGGCACACGTCATCCGAAAATCGTGTGATTGGGGGCGTTCCGATTTCTAGACATCTGAAATTTCAGATAGACTAGAATACGGAACGGGGAAACTTGACTGAAAAACAAAACAACATCAGATTGACATTCATGTAAAAATTTCATTTTTACTTTCTGTTTTCCTATTGAATTTGTTTAAGAATTCTATTTTTAAAGGGTTTTTCAATAGGGACGCTACAAAAGTAGAGCGACAGGGACAGCAAACGACGCCATATTTTTCTTGCGGTTTTTTGACATTTCTCTTCAGTAAGGTTTGCCATTTCATGATGGAAAGATATACGAGCCAACAACGAGTTGAAATTATTAAAATTTACTACAGAAATTCGGAGTCAGTGGCCTCAACGTTAAGAGCGCTACGTCCAATTTATGGACGTCATAATTTCTGGCTTGATGGCTTCGTCAATAAACAAAATATGCGGTATTGGTCAGGCAGCAATCCACACGTACTCCATGAGTCATCATTGCATCCCGAAAAAATTACAGTTTGGTGTGGTTTATGGGCCGGCGGCGTCATTGGGCCGTACTTCTTCCGTGATGATCAAGACCGGCACGTTACTGTGAATGGGGATCGCTACCGTTCAATGATAACCGAATATTTTTGGCCCCAATTGGATGATATGGACTTGGAGGACATGTGGTTCCAACAGGACGGCGCCACAAGCCACACAGCGAATATCACAATCAATTTATTGGAAACCAAGTTTGGAGAACGTGTTATCTCACGAAATGGTCCAGTCGCTTGGCCGCCTCGGTCGTGCGATTTGACGCCGTTAGACTATTTCCTGTGGGGCTACGTCAAGTCTATGGTCTATGCCAACAAGCCAGCGACGGTTGATGAACTTCGTACAAATATCGAACGTGAAATTGCAGCAGTATCGGCCGATTTATGCTTCAAAACCGTCGAAAATTGGGTTCAGCGTCTGGACTTCTGCAAGCGTGCCCGTGGTGGCCATGCAAAAGAAATCGAGTTCCATACATAATGGCATCGAACGTACTTTCACAGGAATAAAGAATTTCATTGATATCCAAAACCGTTTTTGTTTTATTTAAAAAAACTTTTGTAGCGCTCTTATTGAAAAACCCTGTATTATTATTAGTGGGGAGTGGTTTGTCCACTCTAGCAGTGCGGTCTCATATATAGGCCCATTTTGCTGTCCTATGTGTTTAGAGCATTTTGTCTACTCCAGAGGATGTGAGGAAGCTAATCACTGAGTGGAGTGTAGCAAGCGCCGTTGGTGAAACGAGTTCATTGCCTAGGGTCCACTTTCTCGCATGAATAAGGGCGGGACATTCTGTGACGATGTGAAGAGAGCTTTTATCGTTCTCCAAGCACAGGAAGTGTCCTTTGACAGGCCAACCTTGTGTAGATGCCGTTCTAGTCGGCAGTGGCCACTTAGGATACCGGTTAGAATTCTACGGTGGTTCCTGCTCAGGTTTAGAAGAAACTTGGATTTCTCTTGTTGGAGGGTTGGGGAAGAAGTGTTGGATACAGTTCTGTCTCCTATACTTCCCATCCAAATTGTATTGGATTTGAACAGGGGGCGGAAGTTGAGGGGGGGGGGGTTGTTGCACCTATCTTGGCTAACGAATCCGCTGTTTCATTGCCGGTGTGGCTTTTGTGAACAGGGATTCAGTGTAGTATGACCAAGTTGTTTTTTCCCAGTTCTAGAAGCAATTTGACTGTCTCCGATTTTATCGTGGCTAAGTTCAGTGCTTTCAGGGCAGCTTGACTGTCAGAGAAGATAAAAATGGTTTTGCCACGGAAATTAGACAGCAAGTTTAAGCTTGTGCACTAATTTATTGCAAATATTTCTGCCTATATGTGCCTAGACTCACCGATATGTTAGTGCTAGACAACTCTCCGAATATTCCAGCCCCAGATTCACTGCCCATTTTGGAGCCGTCCGTATACCATACTTGGTCATGCTCTGAGAGACGGGGTTTGATTTTTTTCCCAGTCGTCATTAGGGGGGATGACTACTGAGTAGTTTCGTTTGAAGCAGTACCTTGGGAGATTTTCATCCAACGGTATGCTGAACTCGCTGCTTTGGAGCAGGGAGGAAAGCATGTTAAGGGTACCGTCAGGAGGATGTTCGGAGCTGATGTTGTTTAGGTAGAAGAGTCTGTGCAGGCTGAATTCTAACTGTGCGCATAAAATTTAATCAATAGGCAGTCTAAAGATGTTTATGTAACTAAAATATGCGTATTTATTGGCAAATTTGCAAATACAGCAATCGAACTAAATGGAAATTTGAAATAACAGCTGTTTATGACATTTGTCAACTGGCAGCGAAATAAGACAAATCATTTTACTGGCTGAACACTATGGTGTAGCAGTAGTATTACGTAAGACCTGTCAAAAGTAACAAGACCGCAAATTCAATACTGCGAACACAACAAGTAGCAGTAGCTGTAGCGTGTGGCTGTAGTAGTAATACGAGTTAACTTTTGCGGCGCTACAGATTTGACAGCTTACTACAGACGATAAAAATGGCATATTCTGATGTTGGTTTTTTGATTTCGATTTTTAGTTGTTGATATTATTTGATATTCACTTTATAATAAGTTTGAATAGACAAAACACGAAATATGAAAAAAAAATTTTAAATTTTCATTGAAAAGGGAAATCTCAACATGGTTTCTCAATCATTTGATAAAAGCGCGGTATGCCATTGTGGGCGAATTTTATGAGTGCGGCGCCGCACTAATTGACAGCTCGTACTCTTCCCACTACTACGTACTACTGCTACACCATTGTGTTCAGCCAGTTAGACCAGCTTTGTTCAATGAGATTGTTCCGAACAGTTTGGAACAAGAAATCTTGCACCCACTCTTGAGGTAGAACAGAATTGTAAAAAAATGTCAAAGTCAGCTGTGGCTGTCAATTTGGTATGTTTTCAGAAATTTTTTCAAATTAAATTTTTGATATCTAACATATATGTAGGTCGCCGTGGCTCAGTGGTTAGTGCGTTGGACTGCTGACCAAGCGGCGTGGGTTCAAGCCCCAGCCAGGAATACTGAACATTTTTCGCGGCACCACCTCTCGTCGGGGAATGACAAGCCTCCGGGAGTATAATCTGTCATGAAAGTGCTTCTCACTTTGATCTTTTACAGGATGCGCCTCGGTGTGAAGATTTGTTTTATCGTCCATCTGCGGGCCATTAGCCAGATTGTTACTTGCCGATTAATGTGTTGCAGAAAGTACGTTGGATGGGATATAATTCTGTATGCGATATTTACCCAGGATGTGCCTTGATAGATCTTGCAAGACATGTAGAAGCGCCCGATAATTCATTTATCGGCTACATTTTCGCCCACCTATGTATGTAGACTTGTGCATGCACCCTACTAAAACATCCCCTCCGTATTTGGTTACCCAATAGAGCGTTAGTTTCCAACCGGTGGGGCATGCCTCTCACGGGGCATGCGGTGGAAAAAGTTGGGAACCACTTGTAACAGATTCTTGCCCGTCTTCACGTCGGCAGCTTCAACAGAAATCGTAATCCAAAAATTGCAACCGGCTGATTTATGTTTGGCTTAGCCTCCGATCGTATCCTTTTTACTAGTAGTCAGACATTAAGTCAGCTTAATTTGGACACTGAAATTCAAGTCCAGCACATTCTTCTCTGATCCTCGGCTTTTTGGATTATAAATCCCTTTAACTTCTCAACATTTAGAAATTTAATAAAAATTTGATACAGTGAAGTTTGATGACGCGCTGCTTGTATATTTGCTTACAGATATTACTATGTATATTGGGTGAAGATAGCTGTCTTTATATTTAATAATTCATGCTGCCCGGTCTATCATACAGGGTGGCTGATTAAACGTGCTACCAAAAACAACTTAATAACTTTAATTTCTGTGTAATTAATCAGTTCCATTTTATTTTACAGATTTTCATTTAGATTTTAAAAAAATGGACTATTGGGATGATGCAACGAGGATTTATGTAGATTGTGCGTGCGGTGCAAAGAGAGTTTAGGCGAACGTTTGGCGGTACTCCTCCGAGCAGGTGGACTGTAATGAGGTTTGTAAACTCTTTTGGCGAAGTAGGCTTTATCACCGAGATCCTTCAATTCGGACAAAGGATAGGGTTGCTACTGTAGCTCCTGCCATATATACCATTTCTAGCGTTTCAACCCGGAGCTTATCTGCTCAAATGTGACTAAGCAGACAATCACTGCAGGCAATTCTGCACAAGGATTTGAACCCTTTTCTCTATAAAGTTCAAATAAAAAGCAAATTGAAAGCAGCAGACATGCCAATTCGTTTGGAATTTTGCCCTAAGATCATTTAAATGGTAGACGATCGACTCCAAAGCATGTTAGCGACGCACTATCCAAATCCTCTAAATGCCAATCTGTAAGTGATAAAAAAAATGAACCCAATTAATTATACAGAAGAAAAGTTCTTAAGTTTTTTTTTTGTAGCACCCTGTATTACAACCAAAAATATGCTGGAGATAAGTATGTATCTAGGAGTTGTTAACACCATTCATCGCCAAGACTAACGGTCTTGTTAGATTTTCTCTTGACAGAATCAAACTCAAGGCCGTCTTTAGAAATCGCATTTTGGCTAGAAGCCCTACATATTTATACAAAATCTCCACGTATCCATAAGGCTTTGGCGTTCGTTGATCAGATTCCCTGAGTTTTCTCAGTCCTTTCAATGAATGAATTGATTGGCAGAAGGCGAATCAGGTTTGTTATTTCCAGAATATGGAGTGTTTTACAAACTTTTTACACATGCAGGTTCATATATATACAGATTAAGAACAGCCCTTCCATTTCGACACCAGACGCTTGGATTATTCTCCAATTAAAAAGTACAAAGGATTCATTACCGAAAAAGAAACATTTTCAATCGGATATTGTGTTTTATTTGTTTTACATTTCGAGAAATAAGTAAATTTGCCAAGCAATCTAAAAGAATAACTACATGGTACCTGTACGACGAGACTGAGAGTACCTATATGTACCTACATGTCTCAATGTACTTCCGTACTCTCATTTCCCTTTTTTATGTTGGTTAGGTGGAGGATCATTCAAGTTTATTCAAGTGGAAGTTTAATGATGCCGACACGTGACAAAACAATACATACACGCCCTTAATTTGTTTACAAATCACTTCAAATCTGTTATACGCACGAGTACTCCATTAAAGTACATAAACCATAAGTCCATACAGCGGGACACAAAAAAAAAAAATGCTGTAATAAGAGAAGGAAACAGTCAAGTTGGTTTTATTGCAGCGACATACCTCGGGGATCAACCACCGATAGTTGTATGTATTGTGCGCCCGTGGGAATATGTCATATTATCCTAATAAGTCGATAAATATGTTTTTTTTTTAACAATGCGGACCAGAAGCGTGTGTACCCCATGCTGAACCACCCTCTTTTATGCAAGAAGCTGACCGCAATTCAATTGTGAAAGTTATTTTATAGTTTGTAGAGCTAAACTTTTACTTGTTTTCTGGTTTTGAAAAGAGGTGCTAATGTGACGTAAAATTGCAGATGTACATAGCGTTTCCATCCTCAATCCTCGTTGTATTTGTGGTTGCAATTAATTTACACGATCCTTCATTAATGATGAAGACAAAAAGCTGAGTCTTGTTCTTAGTCTAGTACTACTTGCTACTAAAATTCTTCCACTCTTTGGGGGCAAGGCTGCGCGTCATCATCAGCAGAGTTCTGCAGCGCGTTTCAGCTAAAGTGGTTTGCCCAATGTTTGTTTAGGGCGACTCATTCTTGTTTTAGTGTCGTAAGGGGTATCGGATCTACTTTCACTTTCTATCTTTTAGTTTCTGGCCCGGTTTCATGTGAAGCTGTTATGGCTATTTGAAGTACGGACTCAACGTTGGAGCGAAACAGTTTCAGCTTGATTTTCGTACTAAAAACCCTTTCTTTTCCAGAGTTTGGAAAGCATTCCGACGCCAGCTTTTGTTTTGCCGGTTCTGCTGCCCACTTTAGTGCTACCGTCGGCATTACTTACTTACTTAGGGTGGTGCTAAAATTCGGGGGTGGAGCTGGGCCTCAACCAACAAACGCCTTCAGCCAGCTCGATCTTTAGCCAGCTGCCTCCAGTTTCGCACGCCAAGTTGGTTGAGGTCCCCTTCCACTTGCGTGCGCCACCTGAGTCGCGGTCTGCTTCTACTGCGCCGTTCGTCGGGTGTGGATTCGAAGATTTTCCGGACCAGACCCACCTTTGTCATTGGAGCTTCACTCTTCTGGCTAAGTCGATGTCGATTTCGCTGTACAGCCCGTACAGTTCGTCATTGTATCTCCTCCTCAATTCACCGTCTATGCAGACGGGACCGAAAATCACCCTGAAGAATTTTTCTTTCTAAAAAGCCAAGAGCAACTTCATCCGCTTTTGAGTGAGGCTGGGACGATTAAGGTCTTATACAAGGTCACTTTAGTTGTTCGAGAGAGGGTGGTCTGCTGATCATTCAGCCTTGTAAACTTAAGCCTGAAGCAGGGATCAGGTTTCTAGCGAAAAGGAATAGAGGATGGAGCTCTTTGGGACTGTAAAATAACAAGACAATTATGGCTAAGGTACAGCTCTAGACAGGGATAGATCTCATCTACCGCAGTCTATCGCGATAACCGTCGGCGGTAATCGCATTCGATGTGCTTGGACAGACTTAAAAGCATGCGTTGCGAAATATCGCTATCACTACGCTGGCTGGTGTTTGCCAGACTTAAATTATCGTAAAAATCCGTGAAATATTTATAACTGCATATTTCTTTCACGTCTTTTCTTGTTTCTATATATATGTGTAATACTGCAGTCAGTTTACAAGAACAAGCGTACGATGACACCTAAAACTATACTCTGCAAATGTGCTAAGATGGGTCAAGCAAGTCAATGTTTATATGACTAACATGCTCATGTTGAGCGGAAAGCGGAAATCTCAAAGTGAAGTAAAGCAAAGTTTTATCAGTGATTTTTATTAAAAAAAAAAATAACTGGCGCGACAGCTCGGGATGAGCCAAGGCCTAGCTTCTCGCAACCATTCATGTTGTGCGTGTTACATTTTTCCCATGAATGGAAAGCACCTACAATTTATTGCCGACTTTGAACGGCGAATTGAGAAGCTCTTTCATGACAGATTACACTCCTGGAGGCTTGTCATTGCCCGACGAGAGGTGATGCCGCGGAAAATGTTCGGACATGGCTGGGGCTTGAACCCACGCCGCTCGCACAGCAGTCCAACCCACTAACCACAGAGCCACGGCGACCAGGATTTTTATTTTAGTTACAATATTTTTAAGCTTACATGACAGGACCATGTATAAAATTTAATTAAAAAAAAAAAACCCATTTATTTGTTAATTTTTAATTATTGAAAAATAGTTGAAAAAAACTCGAGCGATATATTGGGAACACTACCGATTTTCGGAATGATATTCAAGCAATATGTCATTCGTTATACTGGACGTCCAATGTATATCGAAACTGCAAAGAACTGTGCACATTTTTGCGTAAGAATAACGGCATTACACTGAGCTTAAACTGATTGTCAATTTGTAATATGTCTGAAATGAATTCAAACTCAGGTGTATGATATTTTCCAGGTGTTTAAAGTGTAGATATATGCATTCAAGAGGACACAACCGTCCACAGGTTTGTCTCAAACCAACCTCTGTCTATACCAACTCCTACTCTCAACTACTCGCGGTGAACGCTGGGTGCCTGTGGAAGGTTGTTGGTGGCAGCTGATGAGAGAGGGCTTCCTCCATATTTGCCAGTTGTCCTCCAAGACGAGGTATACTTAGACCAGAAAAGTAGGTCCATTGTGATACCACTGAATACTGTGGTTTGATTCCTACTTACTCCTGAAACCATTTAAATTTTCCAACGTAGCTGTTGAGTGCGGCCTTGTTGGCGGAGCTCAGATGATTTACATTGTTAAAGAAATATTTTCCTAAGATGGTTTTCCTGAGGGCGGGACACGTGCAGAAGAAGTGTACAGTGGACTCTTCCTCCTCCTCGTTTAAGTTCGTCTCTTTGATTTTTTTAGATCCAGGACACGCCAAATCAGCCTGGCATTGTTGCAATAATCGAGGTGTTGCCATCTAAAATTTGCTTTGGACAGAGCGTCGACGTAAGTCAGGTTTGACGTAGTCGAGCTTCCTGTCGTTTGTACAGTACAGTACAGAGCCTAGTCTGCCTAATTCGCCAGACTCGCAGTTCCGTTGAATTTCGCAGTGACCAGGGATCTAACAAAGTGTGGCACTATATTGGTCTCGTTTAGAGACACGCGGCAGTCCTGCACTGCCCTGATTTTATTGTGTTGGATACGAGGGATTTAGATCGCAATATCTGGATGTAGATCGCAATATCTGTAAGTGATATTCGGTCAGCCTTCAGTCAAGTAACGGCTTGATTGATAGCTGTGATTTCGGCTTCGAAAACGTTACAATCGTTAGGAAGATTAAAGGAGTGGTGGATGTCCAGATTTTCTGAAAAGGCACCGGCACCGACTCCCTCGGCTGTTTTGGAGCCATCCGTAAAGATAGAGATAGACTCATTAAAGAGGACTTCGTGCTGATTTGAGGCGCTTCTGTCCGGTATCTTGTGCTTATAGTCCATGCACGCCCATAGCCAGTTAGGTGCTGAAGGGAGCTGAACTCCCTCTGATATTTGGGCAGCTCCCTTAGACATTTTCATTCACCGAGAGAAGAATTTCTCGATTTGTTTGTGAGCTCCCTTTAAAATTGTCTAAGCACTCTCGAGAAATCAATCCTGGCTACTGGCGTAAGCCCATGTGGAAGTCATTTTTGGTGAGCAGCGTGTCTGTAGATTTAGGAAGGCTGCGGTGAGTTGATAGTATTCTGGCGTTTCCCACTTTTTTTTTCACACCATTGGTGAGATTCTCTCAGTCTATCTAAAGGGTATTTCATTAAGCGCTTTCTATCTTTAAGTTTTAATAAAACAAAGTGTGGGTGAGATATCATCGACATTTTTTATTCGTTTGAAAGGCCTATTAATGCCATTATGTATGGAATATAACATCGTTCAAATGTCCGCCGCGGCTTCTCTGGGTGGCGCGCATCCGAAATGTCCAATTTTCCATGACTCTGACGCATAAATCAGATTGAATTTGACCGATGGTACGGGCTATGTTGGCTTTGAGGGCCGCCGTGGTTTGTGGCTTATTCGCATAGCCTTGCGACTTCAGAAAACCCTACAAGAAAAAGTCTAACGGGGTCAAATCGCACGATCTCGGTGGCCAGTTCACATCAACTCCACGTGAGATGACCATGCCCTCGAATCGCTCGTGCAGAATTTCCAATGTGGTGCGAGCTGTGTGGCGCTGTCCTGTTGAAACTACATGTCGTTGGTATCCATATCATTCAATTCAGGCCAAAAGAAGTTGGTAATCATCGACCTATAGCTCTCGCCGTTGATGGTGATGGCCTGGCCAATGTCGTTCTCAAAGAAATATGGACCGATGAAGCCGCCAGCCCAAAATCCACAGCAAACAGTGATTTTTTCGGGATGAAATGGACGCTTTTGAATCTCATGTGTCATGTTTCGTTCCAAATTCGACGATTTTGTTTGTTGACGTACACATTCATCCAGAAATAGGTCTCATCGCTGAAGATGATTTTTCGATGAAAATTAGGGTCAGTTTCCAACAACTCCAGAGCCCATTCAGCGAACACATGTCGTTGTCTATGGTCGTTTACCCTCAGTCCTTGGGAAGTTCGGAAGTGCCTATTGGAAGACCCTTGATAGGTATCTATTGGCAGTAAGTGGACCATGGTTTGAAACGCAGCTGTAGGGGAAGATCTCACCACACCTACAGTGGTGAGACAAGCTATAGGTCCAATAGTTAGTGCGTTGGACTGCTATGTGATCTGCATGAGCAAAACTCATGAAAACGCTTCTAACTTCGCCGTTCATAGTCGCCAATAAATTGTAGATCCTCTCCATTCGTGCGAAAAAAATGTGACACACAACGTGAATGTTTGCGAGAGCTAGTAACTAGTCCTTAGCTCATCCCGAGCTGTTGCGCCAGCTACATATTTATTTATTTTGAACTAAATTTTGCCAAATCGTTGTTTTCAGTGTCAAAAATCATACCAACTTGTTGTCTTTTGTTCCACGTCAATGCAATTTTGCTTATTTTTTCCGCAATTTCAATGCATGCACTTAAAAGGGATATCTCGTGAATTAACCTAATTATCTACTCATAAGGTTCAACAATAATCTGTTCATGTACAGGTCGCAGCTTAAAAAAAAAAAAACTTCCCATCAAACTCGAGATATAAAATAAGAAGGCAACAGACTACTTCCACCCGATAAGTAGAAAATACTTTATATTCACAGGTATCTAGTATCTACAAACCTATCTCGTTACAGCACATGATGCTCCTCCAATCATTCGGTTTCACTTATACTTCCCTAGCGCGATTTAATCAATTATCAACGGGTACCACGGGGTATGCTCATACATATTATACCTATTGAGTCAATCTTTCCCTCCGTACAAATACGTAGGTCAATACCCAAGTACCTACGTAACCGGCTATGCAAACAGTTATTATTTGGGCTTCCAAATCGAGACATACATATGTAGGTGCGTAGCATCTACCATTTTCCACAACGACGTCGTCGTCGTCAGTCGTATAAACAAATACCGCGGTAGCTACGACTTCAGATCCACCATCTACAATCGCTTATTTATTTTCCTTTTTATGTGTTATTATTTATTCAGCTTAACAAGCACATTGTTCGCCATTGCTGTATGTGCTTTGCGTAAAAAAGCATTATATGCACATGGATCCAACTTAGCAAGAAAAATGCAAATAAAACTGGAAGTTGGCGAAATGCCTATTTGTAGCTTTAACTACCTACCATCCTCGTTTGAGTTCCCTTTGCCTACCCATCTACAGACCAAAATATGAGGCATATCTACACGAGTTTTCCTGGCAGTATGCCTGCTCTGTTCGCCCTTCTAGCACTCTGTCTCTCTCGGTCATCGCGATTTATTACTTCTAACCACACCTTCGGCGAAAGAAACACCCTAGCATGCAGTACATTGCTTTGGCAAGCCGCCACCAATCAAAAACCAACCCTGCCTAGAGGGAGCCCAATCTACTCTCAAGACAGAGATGCACGAATCCCGCCAGTAGTGAGTACATAGCCGCGGCGACACCTCCCATTTTCTATCTTTTCCTCGCACAAGTATTCGTCGTTGAAGTGCGGTGGAGAGCGCATGCGTCTGAAGCGAAACTCCAAGCAGAATCAAAATCGCAGTACAATCCGTCAGTGATTTTGATTGAGTCGGGAAAAAGATACGTGGTGCAGCTTTTTGGATGATTTTTCTAAAGTTGTCGTGTCGCGTTGCAACTGTGTCTAGTTACCTCTGCGGGGAGTGCTGTTTTTTTTTTCTATTTCATAAATAAAAAGCCAATCCAGTGTAATGCAAAATTAAAAGCAAAATATAAATAAAAATTATTTTGTTGTCACAAAAAGAAGAAGAAAAAAAAAAAAAAAGAAGAAAAGTGTAGTGTCTAGTGAAATGCTGCATGGTGGTGGTGTATTTCACCTTCAACTGGGCCTAAAGCCGGAGTTATAAATTATTTTTTATCAGGAAATCTTAAGAGGACGTCAGGAACCCTCAAATGACTGTTATCTCTAGTGGGCATCTATTTTATGTTTTGTTTTACTTTAAACATATTCGGGGACTTCGATCCATTTCAAGTTTATTGCTCTCCCATAAATTAGTTTAATTTTTGTCAGCGTGCATAGAAGCAATTATATTAGTTTTTAAGAATTTTTTTTTGTCGTTTCTTGTTTTGTTTTGTGAATTTGTATAAATCTACCTGCAGTAGCTACTACTACTGTTGCGGTCGGTCGGCCTCACAAGAAAAAAAAAAGCCAGAGGAATGGAATGGGAGTAGGTCGTCGTAGGTCGTAATAAAGGTGCTCGTTGCAGTTAAGGAATTCTCAATGTTTTATCGCTGCAAGTTATCTTCGAAGTTCTCAATCAATTTGAAAAAATAATAAAGTCGTTATTTTAATACCAGTGTGTGTGTTGAGTGTTCCTGTGGAGTGATGAAACCATAAAAGTTCCAAAATAGATGTAACTTCATCGTGTGCTGTACAATAACTTAATTGATTGTCAGAGGATACTTATTTTTAGGGGATTGATTAATAAACACACGCATCTATCAACATTTTGGAATAGAAGATCTACTATTACGGCATTTTAAACAATTTATACACCTATCAAAGAAGCAGTCGTGAAGGCTCTTCGCAAAGTATCGTTGGGGGCTACAATCGTTATACCTCAACAGACGCACATGGGCGTCTGTACTGAAGAGCGCCCTGTGATGCATTGGGTAAGTAATACGCGGTGCTATAGACATTTTTTTGTACCGAAATGGAATTATGTTGAACATCTGCAGGACAAACAAGTTCAGTCTTCTTCAGAAATTTGACATTTACGATTGACTTTAGTGAAAAGCAAATATGAGGCACGGTCTCTCTCTCCGATAAATTCAAATAAGCGCTGCCAAAAGCAAATGACTCAAATAGTCCGGTTGGTATGGTATCTGAAATTCCATTAATGAGAGACATACGTATCTAATTCAAGGTTAATTTTTATTTTCTTCCGGGGACTGTAATTTATATGGAAAATTGAAAGATTGACGGATACAAGGTAGGTACGACCTCCAATTGCATAATAGTTGGTCTACGAAATGTGTTGTCAGTGGTTAGTTTGTTCAACTACTAAGTAAGCCTAGCAATATGTTTCAAATCCTTATCGCGGCACCATCTCTCATCTTGGGTAAACCTGCGAAAGTAAAATTTGTCGTGAAAAAGCTTCTCAATTTGCGATAAATTGTAAATCTCTTTCAGTCGTGTGAAAAGTAAAAACGCACAACGTGCTTGCGAGACGTTGCATAGGCGTTGACCAACCGTGGACTATAGCGTTTTTTTTTTTAAATCGCTGATATTTTGGTACATTCTCTCTACTATCAAGGTCGCCCTGGACACCTGGACAAACGAGTATAGGGCGTTATACTTGGCGAGTCGATATCCACAGTGTACAGACCCTTTTGTAAAGATTGCTCCTAAATACTCCCTTACTTAAGGTGGCGCTACAGTCTGGAGTGGACCTGGACCTCAACCAATAAGCGTCTCCAGCCAGCTCGATCTTTAGCCAGCTGCCTCCAGTTTCGCACGCGAAGTTGGTTAAGGTCCCCTTCCACTTGCGTGCGTCACCTGAGTTGCGGTCTTCCTCTACTGCGCCGTCCCTCGGGTATGGATTCGAAGATTTTCCGAGCCGGAGCATTGGTGTCCATCCGCTCTACATGTCCCAGCAACCTCAGTCGGTGGAGCTTCACTATTCTGGCTAAGTCGATGTCGCTATGCAGGGCGTACAGTTCGTCGTTGTATTTCCTTCTTCATTCACCGTCTATGCTCACGGGACCGAAAATCACCCAAGGAATATTACTTTCGAAAAAGCCAAGAGACAGAGTCCATTCCTCTGCGCCGTAGAGCAGGACTGGGATGATTAAGGTCTTATACAGGGTCACTTTAGTTGTTTAGTTGTTGCTTTGTTACTCAATTGCCTTCTTAGCCCAAAGAAGCAGCGATTAGCAAGAGTTATTCTTCGATTGATCTCAGCGTCTGATTGTCGGAATTAGCTATAGCTGTCTGTAGTGACGTTCTGTCCGAGACGTCGGTGTTTAATGTATTTTCTTGTTGACAGCATATACTTGGTCTTTCCTTCATTAACCGCTAAATCCATCTTCGCCGCCTCCATCTCAATACTCACGAACGCCTCTGTGACAGCACGCTGCGTTCTTCCGATTATGTCAATATCGTCGGCGTATCTGAGGAATTGGACTTTTGAAAGACTGTGCCTCTGGTGCTGGCGCGTGAGTTTTGCACAACTCCTTCAAGAACGATGTTGAAGAAGTCGCATGACAGCGCGTCACCTTGCCTAAATGCTTTTTTTACATCAAAGGTCTCAGTGAGGTCTTCACCGACCTTGATACAGCGTGCCTTCTCCATCGTCATCCTGTACAAATGGAGGAGTTTGGCAGGGATGCCAAATCTAGACATGGATCTGTATAGCCCGTCTCTATAGATGCTGTCATGGGCGGCCTTAAAATCGATGAAAAGGTTGTGGGTATCAATTTGAAGTTCCTGGGTTTTCTCCAAGATCTGCACCAGTGTGAATATTTGGTCGGTGGTGGACTTTCCTGGTCTGAAGCCATACGGATGTGGTCCAATTGCTTCCAAATGAACGATAATATTACGTCATACTTCCATGGTCATAACTAGCTTAAAGAAATGAAGTGAACATCTTTTTTAAAATGCAAAATAGTTGGCCTATAGGCCGGAAATGTTTATTTGACAACTGTGTTTGTGTCACCTTCAATTTTTATTACTTTCTCTGTCCATCTTTCAGTCATTTTTGACATATGCAAATCCTGAAAAATTCTAGCCGATTCCTGTTATAGTTTCTGTGCCAAACAGTTTCATTTAGTGAGAGGTCCGCACTCTTGGAAGGCCACTCCATTAAAGGAATGGCTTCAGCAGATAATCATGCCTTTCTCAATATTTAAATTTAAATTTTTCAGCAAGATACATTGCACAGATGACCGTGCAGATTTTGCTAGATAATCCATTTTTTGTGGTTAGTTAGTTTGGAATGGTCCTCTAAAATCGATGTCCCCTTAGACTCGAGATAAGTGGAAAGTAATGTCTGAGGTTGAAAATCACAATCTTCTCCTGAAACTATTTAGATTTGGACATAAAGACAATGTTCAAATCTTTTAGGTCGTTAGAAGAGTACCTATTCCCCTTTGATTTAAACAAGAAGAGAATAAGTCTAAAAGAAGGTGCATGTTTGCTTTTCTTCGTTGCGGATTATGCCAAATTGTTGAGCATGTTTACCATGCCATGGTATCGAAGGGTTTTTTATTCGATCTAAGCTTTCGATCTCTTAAGATCAGGGAATAGTCTGGATGAAGCCCCTACAATTTCATACAGGGGCGCAGGTACTTTAAGACTGTCTACTGTGTCAATCTGAAAAAACGAATAAACTACATTCTATGTTATGTAAGTAATTCTATAAAAATAATTTTTTTTTACATTTCGGTAAGAATTGTAAATCGGTACTAAAATATATTTATGATTTATATTGCAGTAATATGATGTAATTCATAAACGGGGGCCTTTTGGATGATGTATAACTTACTTACTTCGTATAACTTGTCACGTAAAAACGAGCAATTTAGCCCCAAAATTTGGACCGATACGGATCCTGTTTACCATAGTTGTAATAGTCATAATCTTATTTACTTCGTTACTTACTTAAGATGGTGCTACAGTCTGCGGTGGATGTGCGCCTTAACCAACAACCGTTTTGATCCAGCTCGATCTTTAGCCACCTGCTTCCAGTTTCGCACGTTAATTTCCCCTTCCATTTGCGTGTGACATCCGAGTGGCGGTATTCTCCTGCACATTCGCTTGAGTGTGGACTTAAAGATTTTCCGGGCCGAAGCATGGCTATCCATCAGCTCTTCATGACCCAGAACCTCAGTTGTTGGATCGTCACTCTTCTCGACAAGTCAATGTCGCTGTACACCCTATACAATCCTTCTCCATTCATCGTCTATGCAGACGGGCACGGGACCGAAACTCACCCGAAGAATTTTCCTCTCAAAACAGCCAAAAGCAACCTCATCCGCTTTTGACAGAGTCCATGTCCCTGCGCCATAGAGCAGGGCTGAGACGGTTAAGGTCTTATAAAGGGTCACTTTAGTTGTTCTAGAGAGGGTGCTTTACTACTCAATTTCTTAGCCCAAAAATAAAGCGATTTGTAAGAGTAAGCTGGTGAGGAAAGCATTTAAAAAATCATGTAAGGATCTTCAAGGCCCTTGCTTAATTTTTAGTGGCTTAATTTGAAATCTGTTTTGGTTTGGTATACTGTCGAGGGCACTGCTACTACTTAATTTAGATAATACAATTAAATCAACATAAAATATTAAAAATCTTCCTCGATGATACGCTTTATGTAGTGAAGAGCATTAACAGTATATTGCCCCACCCGTTGATATGGATCGCTGTTAAAAATGTTGATATGTAGCTTGATTTACATACATATATCCAAAATCCCTGATCGCTTTGATTTTACGGAACTCCTTCTTTGTTTCACTTTCAACTTATAGGGACTGCACAGAATTAATAGTTAAAGTTGGTGTGGTATAAAGTTTATTAGTTTCCTTTTCGTTAAAAAAAAGCTTATTTTATCAATTGTTATAATTAAGAATGTATGATTTATCGTCACTCATTTTACTATAGTACAACCTTCATTGTTGAAATCCAGCTTAAGCAGCATACTTCGTTCAGATGATAGACAATGTATAATGCGGTATAGTAATAATTCTTAATTTGCAAATAGAAACAATTGAAGCTATTCATCAAAAGAGTATCTACTACCAATGCAATTTATCTTTAAATAAAATCAATTTTAACTTTATCCTATTTGTCACATTAAACTGATACAACACCATTCATGTTAGTTTTCTTAATTAATTTGTTATCATCTAGAAATCCCATCATAGTCCCGGATCGAAAAGAACCACTAGTTCGTTGGTCAAATAGTCCTAAATGATTAATGTACGGTTGGTAGTGATCCTACATGAGGTCCTGTGATCTATCTCTTATTTGTGTCAAGAAAGTCTTTTGTTGTCTGTTCATCAGCCTGGGATGTTGTATTGACCTGTAACCCAGTAGACTGTGACATTATGCGGTTTAGCAATCTCGTTCAAAAACGAGCATCAGGCCTTAACACCTGCCTAGATTAACTCTCTAAAGACTCGCGATAATGCAACACCACTTGCCATGATTATCATCAAACTAATAGGCAACTATTAGCGCAATTTGAATGCTTATGAAAGAACAATAGAACATAAGTACATAACTCATTATTTTCTATCAACAGTGACGTGGACCAATTTATGGCCTTATGTTATTTTCAAAAAAATACGTACATACATACATATGTACGAGTATAAATGTATGTACATTTTCTAACATCTTTTCTTTGATTTAATTTTTCGTAAAAGACCCTTCTTATGTTAAATGGTTTTAATAATTAATAAATGTTATCAGTGATATTTGTATATGCATTAACGATTTCTACATACGAATTGTACATAAATAGATCGACTATCTAGGATGATGTACATACAATTTGCCAATAAAACTATTGAGTATCCACTCTGTAATAGAACTAGTAATAATAGTTATAACATAATTTTTTCACATCCAATAATGGTATTTGTTAGGTAGTTTCATTATTTCTTCATTCATCGGTGTTAGAAGAATTGTAGTATCATCTTCTATCTAGAAACAATTACTAAACGGAAAAAGAGCCGATCATACACCGCAATTTTAGGAGAATTACGCTCGATCTGAATCGTTGTGTTTGCCAAGCTGCAAGTTGAAAAAATGACCGCCAATTGCAAAAGACCATTGCAGTAACAGAGCGCCTGGCATTGGCTTGGCACTTTTTGGCCACCGGTGAAGGTTTTACCAGAATTTTTTTTTTTAATCGGAACGCAATTGTTTGCATATGTATCTACATAAATATGTGGACTCCAAAAGTCGAGTGTTTATCAGCTTGCTTTACCCAGTCAAACATCTGCTCTGGAATGCTTCACAAAGCTAAGGATGCAAAGTGGCGTTTGCGTCTGTTACCACTATCAAGTTATACGAAAGTAGATATTTTACTTATATTTATTTTTTGCATTGACCAGCAAAACAGACGGGTTATCAATACTATCACTTTAAAAAGGCTGGTTCTCTGTTCTGCCGATAAATCTCAGGCAGGTTAGCTTAAAGTGGCTGTCATCTTAGGCCAACACACTTAGATCTATGAGGGGTTCGTTGTGATACCACAAAGGTATCGAAAAGTTCTCCTTCCTACTGATTGATCCAATTGGAGTTTCTTATGAAGCGTAGGAGGCGAATAACATCGATGTTTATCAGGTCGCCTAAGTTTGTATAGAAGAAGGCTCCTAAGTTGAGTTTTCTTTTGCGGGACAGAGCTGGACAGGTGCAAAGAAGATGGAGAATAGTCTCTTCTTCCTCCTTGTCCATATAGCTTCTACAGAAGTCGTTTGCGTAGACGCCAAGCCTTGTTGCATGCTTGCTTATTAGACAGTGTCCAGTAATAACACCTATTACAGTGATAATGTGCGATGTATTGAAAGAAATCAAATACTTAGAGCGTTTCAGATCCAGCTTTGACCAAATCTGCTTTGTCATTAGACATGTTGTACCACTTGTCCACCTAAGATTTGTTCTTTCAATAGCATTTAGCTTTAGTTTAAGTTTACAAGTAGCGATTTCGTTCCATATCTGGCGAGTTCATCAGCCGAACAGTTCCCTGGAATATCACTATGCCCTGACACCAAACCAAGGTGAATATTAAACTGCTCCGCCATCTCAGAGACCATCGGCAATCTAAGGCTATTAGTGAATTTGAAGCGACTGATTTCAATGACTTTAATCCTGTTTGACTGTCCGAAAAGATGCGGATATCTCTGATCGCCATAATTTCCGCCTGGAACACGCTACAATGATTTGGAAGACGGAACGCTAGGCTGAGGTTACGCCTGTCAGAGAAAACACCATCACCCACCTACTTGCTAGTTTTTGAGCCTTCATCGGTGTAGAAGTGAACGATTTATCATACACAGTCCTGTTTTTCCTCTTCACTACAATTCACAAAAGTGCAAAACCAACGTGTATCGGTATCTGCTTCATTCTCCCCTAACTTCCTTGATGCCTGTGATCTCGCCAAAGGGAATTCGTAACACCTTTATGGCACACTAATTGTAAAGAAAAATAATTATAACCTTTGATTGATCGTTTAGTTCAGCAAACTTTAAACAAAACTACAACTTACTTACTGCCAAGGGAGTTAATATATTTGAATTTGCAATTTGTATGTAATTTTGAATTTCGGTTTTATAAGCAAGTATTTATTGCCTCCAGTCCAGAATCCAAGCGATATTGCAGATCTTTACAAATTATGTGATTAAACGGTATGATATGATGAGTCCTTGCAGATCCGCCATTCATAGAGGCAGAAATGGAACTTTAAACGATAAAACACAGCACAAGGGTTCATAAGTTATTGTCTACACGCAATTCTTAAAACCTTAAATTTTTTATTTGCTTGTTGGTTTCACTATTAACATTGTTTGTTTATCAATACGCCTTAAATTGCATGCCCATATTCAGGGGTATCTGCGTCCAGGTGGGCGAGAACCTCCTCTCTTTAAGTACTTCAAACTAACACTAAACCAGATAATTTTCTGAGCAACCATCAGATTATGCGCTGTATTTTGAAATCATAAACGTAAACATAATTCCCTAAGTGCACGGGTTAAAAAAAAAAAACAAGATTCTAATCCATCTGCCGTCGGGAAAAAATGGCTGAAACAATTTTGCGATAAAAGTTCTAGATACACATCGTGTAGTCTCACCAATTTGTATCATTTTCAGCAAAGATTAAGGATTGATCATTGTATTCTTTTTGGTTAAATACAGAATATTAAAAAAATTGTTATAAATTATGAAAGAAATAAAACTGCATTAAAAAAAATGTGCCATGCTGCCATGCTCCTAACTCATTCCTTGTAGATTTGGTCTTTAAAAATATCTAGCATCAGAAACGATGAAAATTTCTATTTTTTAGGTTCTCAGAAAGGTTTGTCATCCGTCCTCTTTTCCTCGGATACTTTCCTATTTTCCCGTTACACTGTCCTCTTTTCCCCCGACACTATCCTCTTTTGAATGACGTCCGGGGGGATGTTTTTTAAATGTGCACGGGTTTTTAAGAAGTTGCGAAATGTAGATTGTAACTGATGCGAATGAGAGATCAATTGATGGCTCTCGTTCGAATTTACCCGTGGTTTTATGTCCATGACTTCTAGTTTCTTAAAATTTCTGACGGCAACCCGATTCTCAGATACGGATGTCGAAGGATCGTTTTTGTCGGTTGAGCCAAATACAGCAAGTCTTTTTGAAATCAGCTTTAATATTTATTTAATCATTTTCATTAATTAAAAGTTGTTTGGGTTGCCGGATACTAAAAGAATTCTCCGGATATCACGATGGGCTCAGCATGGCGTGAAGTGTTTTTATGTCAGCCTGCTCGTAGTTAAGGGTAAGGCAAAAGTAATGTCATAGTGTGAATGTGGCATAATTTTTGCAAATGGCGGCAAATGGAATTAGTTGAAAACAAGCAATGGAGCGATACACACCTGAAGAACACCGAATTATTGTTACTACTTATTTAATCAATTTCCGGTCTGTTATTTTAACGCCATCAACGTCGACCAGACGACGTCCCACGCAATTAGGCGAGTTTTTATTGCCGAAAATTGATAAATTGGGATGGGAGGACATGTGGTTGCAGCAGAACTCAGCAACCGCTTACACAGCTCGTGCAACGATAGAGATTTTGAATCACCAATTTTCGGGCGGTGTGATCTCCCGTTTTGGTGATTTGAACTGGCCGGCCAGATCGCCAGACTTCTTTCTTTGGGCCTTTTTGAAATCTCGCCCTCACCACAATAAACCACAAACCTTAAAAGTCTTGAAAGTCAACATTGAAGAAGAAATAACCAATTTGGAGCCAGATTTTTTTTTTAGCAACAATTCAAAATGCTGCAAAATGAGCATAAATGCGCATCAACTCAGAAGGTGGTCATTTGACCAATATCATTTTTTTTTAACTTAATGTTATCGATTCTAAACCTTAAAATAAACTTTGCGTCAAAAAAGAACCATAATTTTTTTCATTTCTAACAAAATGACAGCCAATTCACGTTATGACATTACTTTTGCCCGCCCTGTATATGCTCTATTCAATCTACCCAAATAATCTACTTTTACATGTTCGCGTTTAGAATCATGTCCCAAAATGTCAACAGTTACTTATTTAAGTGTGAATACATCAAAATTTTTTTCGTCTTATACATATTTCTAAAAAGATCTACTCGCACAATTGTTAGAACATTTTGCGCAAAAGAATCTATGCTCGTGTCAATCTGGATTGCGATTAAAGCGTATCTGCAAGACTGCTCTTCTTTTCTTTTCATGGCAAGACTCGATAAAGTGGCATTTTTGATTTTTACAACAACTGATGTGGTCTAAAATTTAATACTGGGACCTTTATCTTTTTTCCATTTACTTGAATGAGATCAACAATGTCACTCTGCAACACTGCAGTGTACGCATATGAAGTGACACTCTTTATTAAAAACCTAAAAGTTCTACGTAATCTTTGGCATTGGCATTTAAAATTTAAGAGAATATCCGTAGGATTTCGAACTACATGGGTATAGGCAAACTAAGAGGTTAGGTGGATTTGAAAATTGCAAAAAAAATTTTTTTTGTTGTCTTATTAAATAGTACAATATGTCTAGAATATTCTCCCAAAATAAATCAATCAAAGTAAAATTCTAAGAGATAAACACTTCGGAAGTTCCGCCCATCAGACCACATCAGCCTGGCCCGTCGCATTTCAATCGCGTTTTTCTCGAAACTCTATTTTTGAAGTCGGTAGTCAT
This sequence comes from Matsumyia berberina, assembly GCA_917880715.2. NCBI lineage: Eukaryota > Metazoa > Arthropoda > Insecta > Diptera > Syrphidae > Matsumyia > Matsumyia berberina. The sequence continues at coordinate 98,435,970 of OU862870.1, forward strand.
GATTTCTCAAAAAGTTATGAACCGATCTTGTTAAAATTGTGCACACTTCTTCAAAATAACATTATCTCGATATAAAGCTCGAGCTTTATATATCTACTTACAGAAAAAAATGTTTCTTTTTAATTTCGGATGAACCAGTTATGATTTATCCTGACTACGCCGGGAGAAGTTTTTTTTAGAGAGTGCAAGGGAAATGAGGTTCCAATAGCTGAATTTTCGAAATTTTTCAATAAAAATTTCACAAAGTACTTACTAAATATGTATCTTTGATATGGTAAATTGTTTGAATGAATTATTTCTTTTGATATATATAAAAAAAAATCAGTAAAAATACGCTTTTTTGAGACTCCGAAACCCACCTAACTTTTTAAGGGATAATGTCACTCTAGCGAAAAGAGAATGCTTTAGCAATTTTGTATAACAATATAATAAATGTAACCCAAACAAATCTAAGGTCATCATTGAAATGATTTGCGTTGACGTGGATTTACGACATTTTCCGACGAATATGACAACAAAACTATCTTATCAATAAACTTAGGTTTCCTGTGCCACCGCAAACTTCCGTTCTAATCCGGCCCACGTTTAATATCAGAACCCCAGTTCTTGGTTCTCTTTTGGGGACCTCCTTTCCAATCGAATGGAGTAGAATAAGAATCGCACATTCTTTCACATTTGGCCGTTGATTACTTTCGTAGGGGCGACTGTGAATAAATTAAAATTTAAATTAATTTCTTTTAGCTTAAGTGATTCAATAATGTTATTTACAATACTTTCTTTCCATTGTTAATTTTTTTAAAAATGTTAAGTCAACCACAAATTGTTAAACAATGTATCATACAACCTTTTAATGCTACTGCATTATTAGTTAAAGAAATATCTACTACTATAGGTACATACTAAATTATGTTGAATAAAGAAGACCACATAAATTTCAAAGGAGCTAAAGACAAAATATACATAGACCCAAATTAATCAACTGTCTTATCTTAACAAAAGTAACAGTGAACGAGATATATATGTATGTTCATATCTTCACTGATGCTTCTGATAAATAGTTGATGGGATAACGTATAGTGAACAGCAACGTTAAAGGTGATGAACACGTTAGCTGTAGAAATTTGTTAATTTATTTTCATTTCGAGATGCTCAAACACATTAAGATAAAATATCTTAAAAGCTGTTGATAAGCTCAACAATTTCTCACAAAAGCTGCATAAATTATATAAATAATAATAATAATAAATTGTTTTGCTTTAAACAAAAATAACACTGGTAATGAAACAAAAATGTCGTCTGCTGGCAAGCATGTTTTAAAAACGGTGGTTTATGTTCTCTATTAAAAATTTAATTCATCGACTAGACTTTATAATGTATTTGTCGTGTTCCGTCTTTTAATTTCTCGCCATAGTTTGATTTTCAAGAAATATTTTGCAGAAACATTTTTTTTTTCTTCAACTCGATAATTTGCTTGAACTGTCACATACTGGCGTTAAAAGTATCCTTAGATTCATCAAGAGCTTCAAATGGTTTTCATGAATTGAACATGAACAGCAGACGTAGTTGAAATCTGCATACACTGCACTTTTCTTTGATGGTCCGAAGACTGTTGATGATATGGTCTATGCAAAGAACTCGGAAGGGAAACCGAATTGTTCACTATCGTAATCGAGAGTATTTTCGAGATGCAAAATTAAAAGCAAATGCAATTCCAATCCCAACAGAGATTACTCTGTTATAACTGACTTAAATACATAAGTGGCGCTATAAATTGGGGTGAGCCTGAGCTTAAACCAAAAAGCCTCTCCTAACCGGCCCAGTTCTTATAGAACTACCTCCAGTGGCGCACTCCAGTGGCAAGTTAGACGAGATTTCTTCCGCTCCGTTTTCACGCCTTAGATTTGAACACTCTGTGGACCAGAGCTTTGGTGTCCATTCACTTTGCACTATTCAAGGTGGCCCAAAATTTATGAAACCTATCAGAAGATGCTATAATTATTGCAAATGGCGGCAACTGTCAGTTTTGTTTTGATATTTGTAAAGTAAACAGATGCAGACAAGCCATGGAAAGCTATACTCCTCAAGATCGCGGAATACTCGTGATTATTTTTTTACGAAACAATTTGTCAAAGATTTTGGTGTAACGTAAATTTCGGCGCACATTTCCCGGCCGTCTTACGCCAACTGGTTAAAATTAAGCCGTTTAGGCACTCACTTCAAAGTGACTGGAATAACACGTGACAGAAGAGGCACCGAAAGGCCTCGTAGTTCTCGTACCAACGAGAATATCGCCGCTGTGGCTGAAGATGTCGCGAATGAACCGTCAACGTCGACCAGACCAGACCAGAGCGATACAGAATAATGATCAACGAGATTTTATTGCCGCAAATTAATGAATTGGGATTGGAGGACACACGAACACACGCGACAATGGACATTTTGAAGGATCCGTTTTCTAGTCGCCTCATGTCTCATTTTGGCGATTTGTACTGGGCGGCAAGATCGCCCAATTTGACTGCTCCAAACTTCTTTCTTTGGGGTTTGATAATGTGGTAAGAAGAGCACAAATGGTCATCAACAATGGCGGCGATCACTTTACCGATATCATCTTCAAAAAATAATAGAAAAAAACTTAAGGATCCAAATCAACATTTAAAGAAAAATTATGAAATTTGTTGTTTCATTTTAAAGATGTAGCAAAACAACTTCGGGTAAGTGATTTTGGACCACCCTCTGCATTTCCAAATCATCTTAAAGGTCTAGTACGCTATAATTTTTTGTTGACTATACAGTTCAAACTCATGAAGAATCTTTCGATCGAAACGACCAAGGATACCTATGTATCTTCATTCAGCTTCTTAAGAGTCCTTGTCAGAAACAGTTAAACTTCACACATTTCGCAAAGTTCGAGGTGTTTTCGATCATTTTGAAAAACCCTAGCCAAACCGATTGTAAACCTAATCGCTAGGGACAATGCCATGCGCTTGTCAATCTGTTGGAAATATGGACAGGTGACTCGGTTTCATCACTAAGTCAACAAGTAGAACCGTGCATCTGGCGCTCCAAAAACCATAAAACAATTTTTATGAAATGTCTTTATCCACAAGAAGTTTAATGTGATTTTTGGGTTGATCGGCCGACGGCGGCGCGGCGGTGCGGTCATATTTTTCTAGAATTTAAGGTGCTATGGTGCAGACAATGCACAATGCTACTGTAAAATGTTAATGGTTTTATTTTCGTTACCTGCATGGACATTGGACATGGATAATGATTGTTCTAAGCACGATGATGTGAGACATTTCCTGGATATTAATTCGCGAAATTAAGACATCAATTGGTTCTCTAAATCCTGTAACTCCACCAAGTTTGTGGTGGTTTGTACCTGTACATGAAAGCGTGATGCAGACAATTTTCAAGAGAAATTTGTCAAATTATTTTCCACATTTGTTTGCAGATTTTGACAGAAAAGATATCAGGGTACGTAAGACGATAGTTTTCTGACTCATTTCGGTAGTAGTTAAGCTTCCCATGATTGAAAAAATAATACCTCCATCGAAATCCTATCATCGTTTGAAGTAATTTTTTAACGACAAGTATCGACAATGTAAGTATTCATTCGACAACAATAGTTTTATGGTAACAGCTCATTATGCGTATTTATTCCTGATAAAATGCGGAATTTTGACTAGTAAAAGAAATTGTATTAAGTATTTGAGGCGAGCTGCACGCGTTGGGTTTTCTATGATTCCCATGTCACCTGAGTTTCGCTGTGTGTATTCAAACCCCGTTGAGCGCGTGTGGATTGCAACACAAAGTGACTCGTGGGCGCCTCAACCATAATAATTCTTATACAGCGCCATCTCCCTGCCATTGTCCAATTAGTTATTCCCAGATCTCAATAAGCTTCTATTTGAAAGATGGTTGCCAATACGCTCAAAGTGATAGAGTTTGTGGTCTCCTCATCTAGATACCAACCTGCCGCTTTAAATACTAGACCCGTCTGTGTGAACACAAGTGTAGTAATAAAGAACGTCATGCTACCCAGCTACTCAGCACTACTTCAGGATATTAGAAGGTAGGTCCTTCTCACGATTGTTTTATCTACTCCATGCCTTCTGGTGGAATTTCACATCAACTCAAAGTTATCATTGTCAAAGTTTTCTCCCTCGAAACCCTATACCGTGGTGCAACACTATCCTTAGCCGTGGTGGCTGCGGTTCAATGCTTAATGTGTTGAACTGCTGTGCGAGCTGCGAAGGTTCAAGCCTCCACAATATGCGCTGAACATTTATCTCGGCATCACCTCTTGTCGGGGAATGATAGGCCTGCGAGCATATAATTCGTCATGAAAAAGCTTCTCAATTCGAAGTTTACACCCACATGCCATATCATAAATGGTTATGAGAAGCTGGGCGTTGGCTCATCTCGAGTTGTCGCGCTTCCTATTTATCCTCAAATTGAAAGTATTTTTTCGTTATCTAGTTACGGTATGACATCGGTTTTTGTAGCTTTTAAAAACTATCAGCAATTATTTTCTATTTAAAATCACTTTTGTCACATGATACATAGTATTGCAACAAGCTATCGCTATAAGACTTGCATCCCCCCATCAATTTCGCTTACTGTGACCACCTACCACTTTCTGTTTCTCATTCAAAAAGCGAGTTTTCACTCGGTAAGTCTTTAATAGCTCACAGCTTAACGAATACTGAATGTTTTCGTATTAATTTATGACGACTATCATCTTAATTATGGATGCGCGACAAGACAGAATAAATTAATTATACAAGCTCATAACTTAACCGAATCAAATTTAAAAATAAACATTTTGACTGATGTACATATTTATGTTAAGAATTTTTAAAATGCATTTATTATCCTTTTTTTTTATTGTTTGTATTCTATGAATTTTTTTGCATTTTGAAAATTGTACATGTTTATTCTTCTATACTCACCGGAATAGTATTGTAAATACGATTGGATTGGATGCTGGAGAGTTCATTTTAAGTTTAAGTAGATAGCAACGTGGTTTTCATTGCCAAAAATCGATTTCTAAAATGAAAGATAGGTGGGCATTGCATTAGAAGGTCTCTTACAAAGCATAGTCAGAGTCAATTTAATGAGAGATTTATGGTCGCTGATTATTCAAGTTAAAACTTAGAGATCGTTGGTATGAGACTGTCTTAAGAAAATCAGTAGATAGAGACAAAATTATAAAGTTATACTTCACTAGGTACCCGTTACCACGCTTGGACCGAGCGAGAACTAGCAAGGAATGGGTTGGAAAGACAACTTATAGGACGAAAACTTTTTTGTTAGCAACCCACAACTTAAGTGAGAAGCTAAAAGAAAAAGAGAAGCAAGAAAGCTGTGTCTACTCATCGGCTTCCTAAGGTTCCTAAGGTACAGACTATAGAAATATATGCGTAGACTGATCTAGAAGATAACGGGAACTGCAGATTTTGCGATGAATATGAACCAACCCGAAAACATCTCCTTTAGGACTGTATGACACTGGGCGAGTTCGTAAACGTCTGACTAACAAAAATCTGCATTACTTGCGTTCATAAAGCGAAATACAAATCGAACTTACGCAGGCGATAGAAATCTAGTATGTTCGTAAACGTCAGAAATGTGCAGTAATCGGGCAGTTTGTGAAGACAAAAAAAAACATCTGCAGGAACGCCTGCTAGTTTTCTGCGTGCAGACGAAAAAAATTTTCGATTTGCAGGCACAAAGCAGGCATGTGATTGGACTTTCGCAGATTACTGCGTTTACGAATTCACCCACTTACTAGCAGCAGAAAGATTCATCTAGGGACACATGTATCTATATACTACATGACGAAGGTATACCCTCGCTAAGTTTTCTTAAGATGCTCCAATTTGTCAGAGTCATTGGATTAGAGTTGGGGGCATGCGTTGAACGTCCCCAAACGATCGAAGTATGGAAGATCGGGAGATATAGAGAGTCCACTTAAGCAGCCCAGCCCCGTGACCCTCGTAGTGGATATGTGGGTGATTGGAAATGTATGTATGTATTCGATTGGAGGACATGCTCTTTTTCTAGCACCCATTGTACAGGGCCCCTAGGTAAGGAGGGCACCATAGATCTGTCCTGCGCTCAGTCCTCAGTGCTATCTACACCCCTCGTAAACAATCTACAATTTACAAATCGTTTCAATCGAATCGCTTCCCCAAATGGTTCAAGTTGCAATTGCGTTTCGATTGATGGTAAAGATCCTTTACTGGGCATGTGGACGAATGTTTGTCGTATGGGTATTTTGTCCGAAAATTCGGGATCGGGATTTGAGTGTGGTCATGGAGTACTAGTTAGCATCAGCGCTTAAACAGAAAAAAAAAAAAGTATAGAATAACAACACAATTTAAAACCACAAAAAATAAAAAAAGAGCACAGAAATAAAAAAAAAAAATTAAAGTTTGTATTTGAATAAATAAGGTTAGATTACGATTTATTTTTAAGGTAATTTATAAGTTCTATAAGAACAAAAACCATAAAAAATAGACATTAAGTTCTGTTAAAAATACATTTTTCTTAGTACATATTAAATTGTTAATGAATTATTATAGTTAAAAAAAAATACAAAGCTAGATTACGTCGAAAGACATAGTTTTAAGAATTCAATAACGCTTAGTTAGAAGTAAGTAAGTTAAGTTAGTAAGGCTAGATTTGAGCGTTTTTGTTAGCATACAGGAATTAATGAATTAAAACAATAAAATGCATAAAATCCAAAATGTGGAATGTAAGATTTTATAACTTATTGCTAATCGCCCGAGGAGCTGTTACAATAAAAACCTATTAAGAAGAAGAAAAAACTTCGTTCGAGCGATAACTTAAAAATAATACTTAAACATTAAAATTTTAACAGTTAAACTTATAACTTGAGATGGGATGCGGAAAAGGCTAGGTAATTAAAAAGATTGAAAAAGAACTAGAAGATTGACGTGTACATGCAATTTCTTCACCAAAAATGAAAATAGTAATAATCTTTATTGTAGGTAAATGATACATGGTTCTTAGGACTATATTGCACAATTTACAGAGATATGGTATACGCTACCTTACTACTGCAAACTTTATACCATTTGTTAAAAAATGTAGTGGTTGATTATGTTTTTTATAGTTTTATTTATTTAAATATTTATTTAAGCTAAATATTTATTTAAGCTGCCGCCTGGACGCTGCTGCCACCAATAACCTTCCACAGCCGTTTAAAACTAGGCACTCAGCGTTCACTGCGAGGAGGTGAGAGTAGGAGTTAATAGAAAGACGTTGGTTTGAGACGAACCTGTGGACCAGATATAAGCTATAAAGAGATATTCAACTACCGGCTCTCTATCCTCGTGACACCCATTTGTTTACATTATTGTAGTTGTGTGTGAATACGTGTGATGAGAAAGCAACAACAATTTGTACGGTCCCTTTAAAAACGATGCGGTGGATTTTTCTTATGCTACAATCATGTGAACAATTTTTCGTATCTTCAAAGCTTTGCCATGGACACATTTTTAGGGCTATTTACCTGTTTTTACCCCTTGCAGCTTAAGACCGAATTATACATCCATTAATTTCTAGTAATTAATCTGCCGAATTCATTAATTTTAGTGCGTGCAAGCATACACTCATTTGATATTATGTGTCGTAAACGTTTGTCTTTACTGAAAAGTAAGATTGCAAAAAGTCAAAAAATGGAATAAAAATTTAAAATTATTCGAAATTGCTTCCAAACAAGAAATATCCATGCCGTTCTGAGCTAAATATTTTTTTGTGAGCCTTTCATCAATGTTTCCATAGTAAAGTATAAAGAAAAGACAAAAAAAAAAAACGAAAAAATGCCTCTTGGCATGACCAAAATGATGCGCTGTAAATAGGTTCTACAATGCAAAATTTGCTTAAATATTTAAATGAATTGGTAACTGCAATAATTCTTACAAATTTGTATAAGTTTTCTTGTTAAGGAAAATTTCAATATTAAACAAAATGATTATGGTTATTAAACAAACATGCCCAACTTTCCAATAATTCGGGGATTTGCCGTCATCTTGGAGTAAATTTGTAACTAACCGCCATTTTCGGGGTGAAGTCGTTAACTTGCCGCCATCTTGGGGGGAATTCGTTAATTCACGCATTTTTATAAAGAAAATTAGACAGTATTGCAGAATATTGGAAGACAGCTTGTGGGCACTGGAAGAGGGGCTGGGAAGACTCATATAAGTAATATCTCTTTATAGCTTATCTCTGCGGTAGACGCTTGCGTCCTCTTAAATGCACATATTTACCCTTTAAACAGAAAAATAAGTAAGTAAGAACTTGCAGAAAGAAACTTTATGATATGGAAAGAACGAAGAGTTAGAAGTTAATAAAGTCGAAGTTGGAGATTAGGTCAAGAGGAAGTAAGGGTGCTGTAAACTGGTGAATCTGCTAAAATGGAAATAAAAAGTTTCATGCATCCTAGTGATCTCGGGCAATATGCTTGACATTGGTTCGTCAAAATTGTAATTCGTGCGGTGGGTAACAAGCCTGATGTAGTTTGGGTTGGAAGAATTCAACGTACAAATCCTCTGCACGTGTCTCGCTTTTGCCAATATCTGAAAAGCTGTAGAGTAGACAAAGGCAGTTTTTACGCTTTCACAAGTTGGAAGTAAAAAGTTCTGATGATTCTTATTAAGTTGAGATTCGAGCAGAACAACAAAACGTAATTAGAAATAAATATAAAGTCTTTCAACATTTGCAAACTGTTGTACACAAATCTAACCTTAAGAAGTTATTACCAAAAAAGAAATCGTTTGCTTCGGTCTATTCGTATTAAAATCATCTGTCCGTAAAAGTATTAACCTCGTGCTAGTGCGCCTTGTTATAACATTAAATGTACATAACACATAATTATTATTATTTTTTTTTCGTATTTTGCCACCGCTTTGCAATACACTTAAGTTACGGGAGTATTGTATCTATTGTTGTATTTTATGTACGAATTTTGTATATAAATTGAAATAATATTTTAAAAGGGGGTACAATCGTATATATGTATGTTAATTGAGTAAAGTTACCTTAAATCGACGGTTTTAAGCGGTTTGCTTTATTGCCAACGCATGTGCAAAATACGTTTAATTGGCACGAAACGAATAATCTGTTAGTAGATTTGAAAATCGCATAATTGACCGTGAAGATTTTCTTTTGTTCTTTACGTTGTATGCCTATTTATTTCGCAAAGCTTTCATTTACTCATAATGCATTATTTATGGCGAAATCTTTTTCAATGACTTTGATTCCTCTTTGATTGTGATGGTTTAGGATATGATATGATTCTAATCACCCTATCTCTTTTATCAATTTTTGCTACTGTTTTCTGTATTACTAAAACTCAGTACTTTGCAAACTCAATGAAGACGCAGTCTAGAGCGCCTCATAAAGAGGCGACCTACCAATAGAGTTGAAATGGATTCAACTTCCTCCATGTTCTTAAAGCTTCTGCAATAGACTTTGTATATACAGGGTCATCCAATTCGTGGTTCGGATTTGACATCTCTGTTTCAATTACATACGTCAAACCGAACTGTCACCCAAGACTGCATACGTTTAGTTTAAGTTTTTTCATTTTACAATATGGATCGTTTAACAATTGCAGAACGTGTTAAAATTGTAAAAACTTACTACAAAATAGTGATTCTATAGTAGCTACGTTTCGCGCATTACGAGCATATTACGGTCGACATAACTATCCATCTGAGCGTACTATAGGCAAGGCTGTAAAAAAATTCGAAGAAACTGGCTCTGTTACAGATTTCATAAGGCCTGTCCATCATCAAAATGCACGGTTTATAAAAAATATGGCTGCCGTTCGTCAAAGTGTTGAAAATGAATATTCGTCAAGTTATGGTCGCGTTATTGCCCAAAATATGTCGAAAAGTATTCCAAAATTATCTTGCCAGAATCGAGTCCTGCAAGAAGTCCCGTGGAGGTCATTTGAATGACATTATATTTCATTCATAATGGCAGGATCCAAACAATATATTAAAATAAAAATTTGATCGAAATTTAAATCATAAATGTGTTTTACTTAAATTTACTTTCTGAACCACAAAATGGATGACCTTTTACAATTCGAGTTTATGCATAGGAACATGAGCTGTTAGGATGCCTGAGATGGCTCGCTCTTGCTTTATTTCGGGTAAATGTAAGGTTATGATGTAGTTGGAGGGGTGATAGTGCACATACATAATTCACATCCTCACTCGGATCGCCTTGAATTCATTGTGTTCCCCTTTCGAGTTTTGGGAGGCCTGTAAAAGAAAACATTAATTCAATGATTTTAATTTTAAAATGGTTCTTGGTAGCTCTGTTGATATTTCTCCTCAATCGACTGTTGATTGTTCTTCTTAATCTGCTCGCATATGGAGTCTTTTGTGTCTTCTTCTGCGTCCCTCTTCTTGGGTCTGTTGTATTGAAGTCCATTATTTTCAGGCAGACTGGCAGGGTAGTGTGATCAGTTATGATGCCTATTAGGTAGGTAGGTAAGGTGGCTATCCATGCGCGGCACGGACACACATAGGCCAAGGAAGGACCTTTGTGATTCCACTGGGATCTACCCTAGGTGCCACTCCGGCTAATGAAACCATTTGGAGCTCTTGATGAAGCTGAGGATACTTTTGATATCAGTATGTGATAATTCGCCCAGATTGTCGAAGTGGTAGGCTCCTAGAGACAGGGCAGGACAAGTGCAGGGAAAATGGAGAATCGTTTCCTCCTCCTCTTCGCCCCAGCAGCTCCTGCAAAAGTCATTTGTCATGCTTTTGGCATGAAGGCCAATAGGACAGGGACCAGTGAGAGCACCAATAACGGTGCTAATGAGCGACCTATACCTGTAGCTCCTGCCTTTAATTTTTTCAGGTATAATCCCTATTTGCTTGTTGTTGTGTAGAACGTATTCAGGGTCGGCTGTAGCAACTAAACTTTAACCGCTACCAAGACCGAGTAATTTTCTTACAAAGGCAAGGAAAATGTGTAGACCCTTCCTTTTCTTATAAGCTCATTCGCTTTCTCATTCCCCAAGATATCACTGTGCCATAGTAACCAACACCTGGTGGCCAGCAAATATTCACCGTATTGGCCTCCAGTACCTATACCATTTGCATTATCTTCGCAAAACTTGGCTTGATTTTTGCTAACTTCAGAGTATTAATGACTGCTTGACTGCCGTTAAATACAGTTATTACCTTCCCGGTCATACGTTTTTTTTTATTCATAATTCTTTCATAATACCTGACGCCTTAATAATGGCAATAACCTTGGCTTCGTATATGTTGTGATTATTTTCGACTCTGGGCTAGGGTAGGTAGAGTAGGGTTATGCAGCCAGGATATGACGCTAAGCACCATAGCGGGCCCCAATTGACCATTTCCTGAAAGTATTTGAATTCCCTACACAATTTTACCATGTTTTTATAGCTATCATAGTCTAGCGCATCTGTATCACTAAGGAAATAGCTGCCGAGAAATTTCCTACGTGTTTTAGAAATTCCATCACATCATAAGTGTGTTATGTCCAGAGCAGCGGATAGATCGTTGCAATATCTACAAACATTTGTGTCTGAGAGCCCTAATCTCTTAGCATGCTTCCTCAGAAAACAAAGGCCGGATAAGATGCCAGTGACTAATTGTAGCTGTACCCTGCTTAAAGTGAGAATATATCTGGTTCTTCTGCGATCTAGCGCAGGCAATAGAGTCTGGGAAACCATGTATCCAGTTGTATAAGACTATCTCTTATTTGATTTTCTTGTGATTATTCCTAAGATTTCTGCTTAAGCTACACAGGAAGGAGATTCTACAGTGGTCCACTATTCCATGCCCAGCCTGGCCAGTTCACCGGCCTTTTCGCTTCACTCAAGGGCACAGTGTCCTATGCATGTAGTAACCAACAAAGTATTTTCGATTCTAAATGAGGAGTTGACTTCCAGGATCCAGAAGATACCAGTTTCTGTCACGATCTCCGTTTTGGGCCCATCGGTATCGACGACTACCTCTTCTCTTTCTGTGACTATCTCAAGCATCCATTCTAATCTTTTAAAAATTTTAGTATTAGTATTTTTTGTCAGACTCGTGGTCAATCAATCAGTTAATGCATCAAAGCTACCCCATCCCGCCTCACAAACAATCCATATGTTAAAAGAGGCGCATAAAAGCAGTTTACGGTTTTTAAATAAAATTTTATTTCACGTAAGTAAGGACGCAATAACAGTGACAGTGAAGCATTGTTCCTATCGCGGTCCAAGAGAAATATTATTTTTTCAGTAACAGTTTGAGGCGAGCAACTTGGAGCAAAATGTATTCCACTATAGTGGGTTTGCAATTGAATCAGCTAACAAAAATTATTTGCGCTTAACAGACCATAATAAGCACTAGCAATAAGCATCCTCGCAGACTACAAAATACTGACGACCTAATATAAGAGGGTGTGCCTTAGAACAACTGACCTGTTTTTTGCAATGTGGAGATGTGGAAGAAAATCCAAGCGTTAGTAGAAACAGACATCAGGCGATTCGTCAACTATGCCATTAAAGCCCATTCTAAATTCATACTGAAATCGGGATGGTCAGAAGTAAGATGTGGGAAGGTACCCACATTATTTCTTTTATTATTTGAACTGGGGCCCAAACAAATCTCACAATGCCATAAATCCATGAAGATCCAAGTAACGCGGCACATAACTATCTGCCGTCACACTTTAAACCGCCACGTTAAAATAGAAGCCGTATGAGTGACTTGAGGACTTTAGCATAAAGTGTTCCTCTGTTGAATCTCTTTTTTGCGCTACGTCTTCTAAGGACAAATCAGAAATACGCAAATTCAGTACAAAACCGAGGATAGCGTCAGTGTTAACGTTGTATAAAGATCCTTAGTACGAATTCCTAATATGTGTAACAAAGCTCAACTTTCGTTTATGACGCAAACCTCGAGTCAGTTTCAACTTACTCACATGTTTTATGCTCAAGATACTCAGAGGGATCCACAAGTAGCTGTTTTTCCCTTTCTACAAACATTGACCATTCCGCCACAGATAGTGTTTAATCGTTTTGGGTTGAGATCCGGGTTAGACTCGAAGACTCTGCGAGCCGGAGCATTGGTGTCTATTCGCTCTACATACCCCAGCCATCTCAACTGAAGGATTCGAATCTTCTTGACTAGGACGATATCGCTGTACTGTAAAGTTCATCGTCGAATCTTCTCCTCGAGAACCCGTCAACGCAAACGAGACTGAATATCTTACAAAGCACGGCTGAGATGATCAAGGTCTTATATAAAGTCTTCTTAGTTTTTCGGGATAGGGTCTAACTACTCAATTGCCTTCTTAGACCGAAGAAGCAGCGATTGGCAAGAGTTATTTTTCACTTGATTTCTGCGCTGGTGTTGTTGTCGGATGTGATAGCGGAGCCGAGGCATACGAAGTTCCTTACTACCTCAAAGTTATATCTGTCCAATGTGACGTTCTGTATGATACGTCGATGCTGGGTGTCACTTCTTAATGACAGCATATATTTTGCTTTGCCCTCATTGACCGCTAAACCCATCTTCGCTGCTTCCGCCTCAATTTTCGCGAACTTGCCAGTGACATCAAACTGCGTTCTTTCGATTATGTCAATATCGACTACGTATGCGAGTAATTGGACGGACTTTAGAAAGACTGTGCCTCTGATGTTGGCGCGTGAGTTTTGCGTTCTTTCAAGAACGATGTTGAATAAGTCGCATGACAGCGCGTCGCCTTGTCTAAATCTTTTTTTGACATAAACGGTCTCAGTGAGGTCTTGACCGACCTTGATGGAGCAGCGAGCATTCTCCTACGTCACCTTGCGCAGACGGACGAGTTTGGCAGGGATGCCAAAACTAGAAATGGCTCTGTATAGCTCGTCTCTATAAATGCTGTCATATGCGGCCTTAAAATCGATGAAGAGATGGTGGGTATCGATTAAGACTTCTTCGGTTTTCTCCAGAATTTGCCTTTGGACTTTCTTGACCTTAAGCACCACTGATAGGAACTGATCACGTTGTTGATGAAGGGTTTCAGGCATTCACACAATATGGCAGATAAGATCTTATATGCGACACTTAGAAGACTAATTCCTTTGGCTTTAAGGAGGTCTCCTTTCTTGTGAATCGGCCAAACGGTGCTAAGATTTCCTTCATCAGGCATACATTCATCTGGCCAAATTGTTGAAATGAGTTGATGTACATATATTGACGTTCCTCCCGTTTTTTCTGCTCGTAGAGCTCGCGAGCAGCTCTCGTCCTTCTCTGCAGCGCCGCTTTGTATGCATTTTGTTTTGCTGAGTGCACTTGCGGGCACTCTTCGTCAAACCAGGGGATTTTAGGTGGTGGTCTTTTGAAACCCAGCACATCAGCTGCGGCTTATTCAGGTAAGACGAAAAAGACCGGGTCTGGGCACGGCTTACGCCCAGTCACGCATCTTTGGGCACAGTTAAAATTCACTCACGATGCTACTAGAATAGTGAGCTTCCAAAATAGCAGCTAAGCCCTGTTCAATCTTTGGTATCACACACGACGGCATCTGAATGTATTAAGCCCCGTCAAGCATTGAATCAGAAAGGATCTAAAATACAGCAGTGACGGTATAAGCAGACCTGTGTGTTTCCTTTCCGGCCATTGCCAAATTGTGTAATACAGCAATTTGTGAATAACACTTACAGGAAAGGTGCAAACAGAAAACCGTTTAAAATAATAAGTTCTTAATAAACTGTTCTGTCATTCGCTTCGCCCTTTAAAACTTTAAATTTCATGTAAAGGGTTTTTCAATAGGGACATAACAGTTTTGTATTTTAATATAAACGCACCCTTACATTTTTTTTATGATCTGTCAATGTCATAACATCAATCAAGGTTTATATTCGTTTGGAAATTATTAAAAACGAATTCTGAATCTGTGGTAGCAACTTTTGGAGCCCTTACTCCAATTTCGGTCGTAATAATTGTCCCACCAGAGAGTTTATGTGTGCTGTAGTGGATAAATTTAAGTCAACATATTCACTATTGAATGTTCCTGTGCCAGTGAGACAACGAAGTACCGAAAATATCGCAGAAAAATCAGTCGATTCTACTCCGTTTACAGAAATTGAGAATCTCTCACTTCACATTGTAGCAAATTTTGCGTAAAGATCTTGGCCTATACCCTTACAAGACACAATTTACTCCAGAACTGAAGCTTCTTGAACATTTGAAGCGCCGAGACTTCTTCGATTGGGCTCTGCAAAAATTTGAAGAAAATCCTGAATGTCATTGCTATGCCCTTATTGAAAAGCTCTTTATAGACATATCCATATGTATATGCATGGATATATGCGGACACATATTGACGAAGAGGCATTAAATACATATGTCAGTGGTGTGGTTGTTACCTGCGTAAGACTCTTATTAAAATTGCGACCGGAAGTCTAGAAATAAATACTTCTGAACTATTCAAATCAAAATTGTGATTTCATTCTTATAATTTTTTGTTGTGCCTTAGAGATAACTATAGTGTGCACATTCATATGTAACACATCATACATATTATTTATGAATCTCTCCTTCCAGACAATGATCGAATGATAATTTATTATTATTATTAGAATTTAAAAAGCTGACTAACGAGAAGATAAGTCCAATGCCACTACGTACGTACGTACGAGTATATATGTACATGCATATATATGTAATACTAATTAATATTTGTCGCTTGAATAAGAACAAAAAGTTTAAATCGTTTCGAGACAATTCAAATCTGAATTCAGAACGCTTCACTTGAAAGGTTATCTGGAGAACTGACATTGTTTTGTGATAAGACAGAGTTATCGATATTTATTTGTTCGAAGTGCTATTTTTAATAATGTGCTTGGAATGTGCATGACTTGATTTTTGAGAAAACTCGTATGTAAATTAGAACATTGGAATTGTATCAGTCAATGTACAGACGTACATAGTATAAAGCGCTTAAGCTTAATGGGATATGAAATAGGAGTACTGCAGAGTTTGTGTAATGAAATTTGATTGACATATAAGTAGGTATCTACATTTTTAAATGTAAAATTTCCAATCATTTTTAAAAAGAACCTTAATCAAGAAAGGAGACTGCAGGAGACTGCTTGAGGTCTCCTTAAAAGCACTTGCAATATCTTACAAATGCACCGTTGTTGCTACATTCGCGGACGATACGGCTATTCTGGCAACAGAAAATTCAGTCGAGTCAGCAACTGTGAAGCTTCAACGAGCTTTGGATACAATTTGCGAGTGGACAAAGGTTTGGCGCATTGTTCTCAACGAAACCAAATCTACGCATGTTAACTTTACTAACAAGAAAATTAACAACTTACCCGTTTTCATTAACTCGGTACAAATACCGTATGCAAACGAAGCAAAATATCTAGGAATGACACTAGATGCGAAACTCAAATGGAAGCCGCACGTTAAAAAGAAACGCGACGAGTTCGAAATTAGATTTAGAGAAATGTATTGGCTGCTTGGAAGATATTCCAAATTAAGCATGCATAACAAATTGCTCTTGTATAAGCAAGTCTTAAAACCTGTATGGACCTATGGTATACAACTACTTGTACTAAAACCAGCAATAGAAACATTTTACAAACCTTTCAAACAATCATTAATGCGCCGTGGTACATTAGAAACGACGATATCCATAGAGACCTCGGTCTAGCTACCGTCGAAGATGAAATAACAAATTTTGCTCGCAAACTCCGTGTTCGCCTTCATGTACATTGCAATAACGCCGTACTCCAAATTCTGGATGTGACAAACCTTGTGCGCCGACTACAAAGAACGAAACCGTTCGATTTAGCGCAATAAGGAATAGCCGCAAATAATGACGGTATTAGTAGGTGCTTTTATTGGAAAGCTACCTGCACAACACGAATTTTTATTGTCGAAAGGTAAACTATTTGATAAGGCTTTTTTGTACTTAGTCGTAGTCAACACGAAAAGGGGAGGTGTTTTTAGTGAGTAAGAATCTCACACTACCATGAGCACGTGCGGTAGATCCTCATGGTGTCTCATGAAAGATTTTCACCTACCCTCGCAAAAAAAAAAAAAAAAAAAATATCTTACAAATTGACTACATCTTGATTGGCCGGTTCACTGTAGTTTTAGATTCGAAGTACGGCAGGTTTTGAATATATTTTAGAGCCACATATGACAGCGTTTATTGAGACAAGCTACACAGAACTATGTATGTCTGGCTTTTCCTGTCGCAGTAGCTTCTGTAGAAGGGTTTTGAAAAAAATGTCAAATGTTAATGTCGGGAACGCATTCCGGGATTCCACTTATTTGACAAAATCTGCAAAAATGTGCCACTCCTTGAATGTTTAGCCATTTGGTTAGCGAGAGCAGCAAACACCTGTTCAAAAATTAAATCCTGGGTGTTTATAGACTCCTCCACTCTCCAAAATTGATTACTCCAAGATAATGTGGTAAGTGGTCTTAAAGTTGTTTGTAAGGAACATTAGAGTAACTATAAACATTGTGTAAAGTCATCACTCAAAGTGAAATACTCGGGAAACACGCCCTAACGGAGCCCCTTAGATGGAGTCAGGAGTCAGGTTCGAATGGTTACAGGCTTCCTAACGGAACACTGTCGAGTAAAAAAAAATAGTACAAGACAACATATGTGAATGTGCAACGAAGACGAAGAATCAGCAGAACACATTTTGTGTCACTGTAACTATCCAATCAGAACACGTCATCATCATTTAGGCGAATTCTACCTTGAAACAGAGGATATATCTGGCAGCTCACTCAAAAACATCTCTGGATTCATCTCGAATTCAGGCATCGTGAGCGAGCTCTAATTGGAGGAAATCACAATGGGCCCATCGGTGGTGGCAGTGATAAGGTGGCTCGGTCCCACCTCTACCTACAATCTAATCTAAAGTCGTCACTAGGAAACTTCACAGTGTATTTCAGGGAGAGATCCATGCCATGCGTTAATCTTATTCTTGATTTTAAAATGAAAGATATCCCCATTCTTGGTGTCTAGCCATAAATTCCCCGGGAAAATCCTTAATTTTTCTCCACCAGAGAAATCCTCAATTTTATCAAAAAGAATTGAACCTCTTCTGGTTTCTTTAAACTAGATGCGTGGCACAAAAGATCTAGTAGGTAGACCGCCAAATTTGGCGGGCCAGATCCTAAAAAAAATTATTGTTGGAGACAACCGACGAACTGTGTAGAAAAGGTTCGGCTGAGTCCTTTACCGGGGCTAAGCCGTTCTATAACGTCTTAAACTTAGCAATCAATTCAATAATTAAAAGTTGGGGAAACAAGATGTATGCTCCCTATTGGAAAAATACCCCGGGGCTTTGTCAGGCTAAAAGAGCTTTAAGACCCTTCCATAACAATTCAAAGGAATTCTTATACTACCAAAGGCATGGTATCAGAAAACTAGTTTGGATTTCTAATGGGACACTGCTAGTTTCGTTAACACCTACTTTCTTACTTACTTATGCCCTGTTTCCCCTTTGGATCCTAGGGCCTCTACTACACCTGCGCGCCATCGTGTGAGGTTACTGTCAATATACCTCAGCTCTCTCCAACTCTTCTCAAATTGCCGAGACTCCTCCTTAACTGTTCTCCGCCATGTATTTCTCGGTCGACCCACTCTTCTCCCACCTTGAGTAAGCGGATTCCATTGCATAGCGTAGTTAGCAATGGAGCTGCAGCCTTTTCGAAAAGGCCAAGGGTGTGACCAATCCACTACCACTTTCGTCGTTGAATGATTGTGCCTATCGGTTCCTGATCCGTTCCCTGGTAAAGATGTTCGTTGAAGATACGGTTAGGCCAGAAAATTCGCAGGATGTTTTATAGACACCTGTTAACGTTTGCTTTAACGAACGCTCTCTACTTTCTCTACCGATTGTCCAGCGATACTATAACATGAGACAATGAGTTCGTTTCTAGGTTGATGATCTTGGTTTTGGCTGTATTAATCTCTAATTCCACGACCTTTGCCTCTCTCTCAATACCCGGTGTCATTTTGTGAAGTTCCATAACCCTATGTGATAATAGGCATACCTCGTCAGAGTAGTCAAGATGTTAACACCTACACAACACAAAATAGATGTTATTCAGAAGAGTGAATGTCATCTTTTATTGAAAGACGAAGACAGTGCAGCGCACATGTTATGTGAATGCATGGAGACAATATTTCCTAAGAGAAACCTTAATCATTTTCAAAATTCTTCAAAATTTTAACCAGAGAGATCTTTAATTTTGTTAAAAGAATTTAACATCTTTTGGTCTCTTAAGACTGAGTGCGTGGTACAATACAGTGTTGCCACTCAAAAATCATCAATTCAGTAAAATTTGACTTAATGACTTAATTTTATGTTTTCGAATTAAGTCAAAAATCCGTTAAGAATTTTCTAAGTAAAACTGTGATATTAAAAACTGAAACGAGTAATTAACAAAAATATAAATATTCTATTTAAAAAAATATACAGCAATTTCTTCGTCACTTTCTACTTCGTTCTCATAAAGTCTATCCTCTGTCTCTTATATTATGGTATACAGAATTCGTTCCAATTTTATTTATTTACATTTGTAGAATGAATGGATGTGTTCGTATATTGAACTTAAGTGCTACCAATGTATTTTTTTCTTTATTTAACATAAACTGGTCAAATTTGACTTGAAGTAAGCCAAAATGGCAAGGCTGGGTACAAAATATCTTTTAGATAGCAGTGCTCTCTGCATTTGACTGGTCAGTTCCTTAATAAAATAGAGCAACGTATTTTAAGAGGATTAATTTAAAAGAGCTTTCTGTTGCAGATTTCTGAATGTATTATACGTATATATATGGAAAACTTGTTATTTTTGTATCCTAGTCATGATTTTGAGGTCTATTCGTCATTAGCGTGGCACCGGATCGTTCCTCCGTATGTAAGTAGGCCCCATAAAAGTTTGAATCAAGATTGTACCTAAATGCACAAAACTTCGTACTCCAAAAATTAGAACATTATGAATGCCGTATTTATCCTTTCTTTAATAGTACTTCATCTCCAATTAAATTTCCGATCATGTATAAGTCCTTAGTATTTTTTACTGTCAGAAAATTTAAGAGGAACCCCCTCAATGCTCGCTAGTGTATGTAACAACTGACAAACAAACATGGTTCATTTGAGTAAAAAAACGTGCAATTTCAGTTTTCTGTTGGTTTGTGGTCAGGCCACACTGCTTTTTCCAAATGTTAAGTAAGTTATAGCAAGCTAAAGTTGCAACGAGCACTATATTGTCTGCGGATGCCATAACTCATGAAACCTGTCATAATGTCGTTACTGTCAACATCAGAAATGCGTGTCACTGGTTTCACTTATTGCCAAATTTAGTAAAATTCAATTGGAATTCTCACTAAACTAATAGATATATTACAGACATACATACATATGTACAAATTTTGTTGGAATGTTAACCATGTCGGTTTAACTTTTGAAGTGAGTAATAATACATGTTTCCATATCGAAAAAGCATTCCTTCCTAACTTGGACTACCGTTCAAATAGACTCAGCCGCTCCATCTGTTTTTAATTTCCCACAAGATTTTTATCATAATTTAAATTATTCTGACCGAATTGATTTCGATCGCTCGAAGTTGAGGTTTAAAAATAGAAAAAAAACAATTTTTCAGAGATTTATGTCACACAGTGAATCCAGGTGTCTTCAGAAAGTGTGTGGAATTCTCATGAGATTTGACCTACCGCTCTAAGGGGAACTAAAATTAATTAAATGATGAAACGCAATGGTCGTGCTTTTGACATGTTTGGTGATCTGTGGGGGAGGCTACAACGATTAAGTCAATCTAAACGTTTGCTGCTGGATATGCAGTAAATTCAAGGAAACTCCCATCCAAAATCAAGCCGGTTGTATTCAACCTTAGAATTAGAACGAACATGAACTCTAGTCAAGTCTCTGGAAGTGACAAATTGTTTACATCTTTTGAGAAAACCAAGGAAACGACTACCATCACTTGTTGAAACTAATGAATGGACAAACCTATTGAAACTGAAGAAGGATCGAGAAGCCCCAGAACGGAAGAAGTGACCAAATTTTCTCAACGGGCTTTGAGAAATATGTAATAGGATTGCTGACGAGAGAAAGGAAACCCTCTTTAAACCAATTCAAAATAAGTGCAGAAGGCATGATAGTTACAACTACTAGCCAATAAATCCCTCATAGCCTATCCACGAAAGGCAGAAGAAAAAGCTCAGGGTGATGGCGGAAAATGATACATGATCACATCTACAGCCATGATAAAAAATTTCGTCGGTTACGGGAAGGATATCTTTTTTTTTAGTACAGCTGAAAGTCCGGAAAGACTGTATTTCAAGATGGCATGTGTGCGAAAGGGTTAAGGTTAAGTGAGGTAGATGGGTTTGCGTGGGGAGAGAAGCCATCTGCGCCACACTCAGGTCAGTAGAAACTCATTCTGATGCCCATTTTTGGGGAGGACGGTACCTCTTGCTCGTGGAGCAGTACCTAGACTGCCACTGGCAGTGGCAAGGGAATTTTGTTGTGTCCTCATTGACTCTTCGTCCCTGCAACCCATGCAAAGGTTGTCCTCACTTAGTCTTAGCTTTTTCATGTGATAACGCAGAGTATTATGACCTGTAATTACTCCCATAAAGA
Organism: Matsumyia berberina; assembly: GCA_917880715.2. Lineage (NCBI taxonomy): Eukaryota > Metazoa > Arthropoda > Insecta > Diptera > Syrphidae > Matsumyia > Matsumyia berberina. The sequence goes on from OU862870.1 coordinate 98,457,670, forward strand.
TGGAGAGGGCTTTCCTGTCCTTCTGCAAGAGAGTATTTGTTCTGGCACCGTTGTACCTTGGCCATAGTTTTCTAGTTATTTTACAGGAGTCCAAATAGCTCCATCTCTCATTCGCTTCCGCTAGAAGCCTGATCTATATGTATGCTTCATGTTATAAATAAATATTTCAGATTGGAAGTGGATGTGGCCGCGGTTTTCTATACCATGATCGGGTATATCCCGTCCATACCGGGTGACTTTCTGAGCATGACTCGGTCCAGTTGCCATAAAAGGTGTTAACTGTAACCCAGTTGGTAAAATAAAAAAAAGAAGGCAAGGGTTCAGAGGCGTTCACGAAAGGTATAATATCAAAGAAATGCAAGATAAGAATTGATAAAATCATATCTGGAGTGTTGATTTTGGCTTTTAAAAAATAACATCATTTGGCGCTATTCAATCTAAAGTGAAGTACTGGCTAACATTCCGACATAAACGGATTAGAAACGTCGTACGACACAGTGCATCTAAAAAGGGAAGATTGACAGCAAAATGCAACAACAAAGCTGGACGAGATTTCAATTTTCAGGCTCTGAATTGAAATAAACTCTGTGGATTCGGTGACAGAAGAATCCTTAAGGTTACAAAGGTTCTGGCTGTATTTAAAGCGGCTGAGCTACTGGAAATGAAATCGATATCTAATAAGGATATCGCTATTTACGTTGATTATCGGGCCGCGCCTAATGCATTGAAATGAAACGAAAGCTACATGAAAGAGTCTAGAAAAGCCGAAAAATGCTACAAAGGACTATGCACACAGAAGGTTCCTACTTCCTAGTCACCAGTCGAAGGACATGAACCTGCAGAAGTACTGGCGAAGACAAGGGGGAAGAAAATGCAAATCGACCACCAATCTCGCGCCCGCATAAGAGACAGATCCTTAAATTCAGCGAACCAGTATCGGTCCAGCATAAAAGGACACAGAGTATGTAAAGCTTTATCGGCTGCTTTAGACAGCCGTCCATCAAAGGGAACAAGATCATTTTTAAACTCAGCAGGAACCATCTACGAATAGTTACAGGAATACTGTGAAAGTAGACCAAAAGATTAGGAGTTGCAAGTTCGGATGTATGTAGATGCTGTTATAATATCTGCGCCGCAAAGGACATTCCACACATACTAAGCGAATGCAAAAAAAATGCTCGTACTAGAATACAATATTAACGCATTTATGTACTTTTATAGTATAATAACATTGAAGAGTGCCATCATCAGCCTAAATTTCTTTCTGGTCGAACCTAGAACCTTTTTAGCAACGATGTTGTTGGATTTCTTTAAAAGTTATTTTTCCACTCTGCACATCGAGAGGTTTGCTCACAGTTCTTCGAATTCCCTTTGCGTCGTCTCGTTAGTCGATTGTTCAACTGCATTTCCAGAAAGCCTTTGGGCTTTGACTGTTCTTTCAGGTTTTTTCTTTTGTCTAGTATTAGTCCGGATTTGTAATTCTGTACATCCTATCCTGGTTATGTAGAAGTAATTTATTTTGGTCTGATTAGTGAAGAGTACCCTAAAGCACTTAACTTAAGATCAACGACTTTTTTAAGTTACTGGGCGACTGCAGTATGTTTCAAGCTCAAATCTTCGCCATTGAGAAGGCTGCGTAGACTTTACGCTAAAGAACTAAACCCTTACAATCTTTCTAGATAGTCAAGCAGCAATCAAGACACTAGACAAAGAGATAATAAGAGCTAAGTAGTTTCCAGCTGCCGACAAACCCTTAACCAAATATGCGATACTCACGAAGTCATTCTCTGCTGGGTTTCGGGACATAGTAATGTAGAAGAAAATGAGATAGCGGATGAACTAGCTCGAAAGGATCAGCATGAAATACAGAACATATTGACACATATTATGATCGCCCGCAGTGGTTAGTGGTTTGGACTTCTCTGCGTGCTGTGTGTGTTCAGGTTCCAGTCATGTCCATTGAAAATTTTTCGCGGTATCACCTCTTGTCGAAGAATGAAAAAACCTCCGAGAGTATAATGTCACGTAAAAGCTTCTCAATTTGCTGTTTGGAGTCAGAAATAAACTGTAGGCCCTCCCATTCGTACGAAAAATAAAACGTGCACAACACGAGTGACTGTTAGAAGGTAGGCCTTGGTTCTTCCCGAGCTGTCACGCAAGCTATCGAATCTCAATAAAGAGCATAATATATTTCGTCAAGAGCTCTGATTGGTTTGTGAATAGGCGAACCAATGGACAAACGAGTTAGTAGCGTCGTCGCACCCTAAAAGGGGAACGCAATGGCATCTGTGTGTTTACTCTCAAAGTGCACTATTCCCCTAACCTGACCTAAAGCCCATTTACTCTGCCCAGCGTATAACTGTTTGGAGTGCGCGATGCATAAGCTCTCCCGTGCTGCTCAGGTATTTATCTCTAATCAATATGGCTATGTCGTCTGTCTACGCTACCACAAGGTCTTTCCAGTGTCCAAAGAAGTTTGTACCCGAAAGATGTTCATATGATTGTCCTGTCATTGTTCGTAGCATGCAAAGGGGTTTGTATTTTTAGCCAAAAACAACCCTTGATTCAAAATCACGATCCTGAGTGTTATGTACATATCTATATGTCGATCAAATAATAAGCACACATACTTCAGTAAACAATTACATATTTATCAATATGAAAGTAATTCAATCATACACGATAAGAGACAAGAGTTACTTGTTAAAACGCGTGTTGTTTGACTATATCCAAATAATTAGACTATACATAAACATCACTGAGAATCCTCAACGACCTCGAACTTGCTAGAAGAATCTATTTGTCGTATCCCTAGGATAGCTAACTAAGGAGATAGCAATTCTATTTTATTAACATGGTCGCAGGTAGGCTTGCCATCCGTCCTCTTCCCCGAACACTGCTCTCTTTTGCAGAGCGTCCGGTGACGTCCGGGGGAATTTTTGAAATTTTTAAAGAAGTTCCGATTTTATTATTACGTGGCGAAATTGTCGAAGCATGTATCGTGATTGATGCCTTCAGCTCGTATGTGTTTGCGTTTCAGTAGGTGGGCAGCAAACACCCTCTATCCCCCGCTGGATTTGTGTCGAGGGTTATGGACGCAATGTCCGAGGTTTTATGTCCATGACTACTAGTTTCATTAAATTTCCGATGGTACATAACTCTAGTCGCGGGAAGATTCACGAAATTTGTAATGAGTCCAAATACATCTACTGCAATAGCTCAAAAATAGACACAGGCATAGGGACGGGTTTTTTCCTCTGAAGAGCAAGGACTAAGCAGCTCCGTAAGACGGCCAGGAGCCTATACCATGAAACCACCATTTAACAAATTAACCAACGTTTGTTGTTGTTTCAGGTACAAAAACTTGATATGATATGTTAAAAATCACTTCTTGTACAATGGTTGTCGTTTCGTGGTACAGGCCCTGACCACAGAGGAATTTTCCACACGAAGTTTCTAGCAGTGACAAGAGCAGCCCAATGAATGACTTACTCGAATTTGTAAGGACGTCCGGATAGTGGGCACTAAAGAACAAAAACCACATGGTAGGAAAACACATCATGGGTATCACTTCATCACCCTACTAACCTAACCTACCGTGGTCGCTAGCACAAAAAAGTCCGTCTCTCTTGTTTCGTAAAGTAGCAACTCAAATTCTTGAACAGATGCTCCTCTGATGTTTGTATGTATCCTATCTTTCAAAACTAATTAATCAAGTAAAAGTAAAATTCTAAACCACAGACAGACACCAAAATATTGTCAAAACAATCACGAGACCAACACTCACGCATAAGTTTTATTTCAGTTTTATTTTCGTATGCAAAATTCTTTGAAAATGTTTGTTGCAAAAAAAAGAAAAAGTTTGCCTCCGGCTTATGAAACCGCAAAACTATTACGTACGCCAAAAATAATTTCGAAGAAACGCGGATCATTTTTGATTTCGAAGTAGGGAGACTGTAACAAAAAAAAAAATAACTCAAAACAGTGTATTATATGTATCTTATATTTTTTTAATTAGCCTTTGCATTAAATTGAATTTTTTTTTTCGATGAACCATTGCAGCAGCAGAGCGCAAGGTTCTTAGGGCCGGCACGGGATAGAAGTCCAACACCACCGGGAACGCACATCAGCCGTCAGTGTGGTGGATCGAACAATAATCACATATTATATCGTTCCTGTTCCTCATGTCCTGAAACGTGCGATCACAGCACAAAGTCTTTCGAACCCGCACCCATATACAACGAGTCATTTAGAAGGTAATCGCTCGAAGCCAGTGCTGAATTCGTGTAGTAAACTCGCCTCTTTCATAGCTATGACGCGCCGGAGAGAGCTCCTTTCGATGAATCACTGATCAAGTATTCCGTGAGCGGGCGGCTGGACTGCCCAGATGGCAGTGATGATCAAATTTCTGGAGTGTCACTAAAAACCGAACCCTATGGACCACCCAGCAGTCCAGAGTCTTCGAGTGAGACCACACTACCCGGCCCCGAAGACTGCGCCGGATGCGGTCGATTCATTCAGGTAATGCCGCCTAACATTATAAACTTTTAGTTTTTTTTTTTTTTTTAACGAAATTACAGCATTAGCTCAAAATAAAAAAAAAAACTTCATATCTTTAACTGGGAATATTGTTAGGACCGATTCTACCTCTCGGCTGTTGAAAAACGATGGCATGCCGGTTGTCTACAATGCTGTACATGCCAACAACCACTGGAAGGGGAGTCGTCTTGTTTTTCTAAGGATGGCAATATTTATTGCAAAAGTGATTACTATAGGTGAGTTTTGATTCAACAAAAAAAAAGTTATTTCCTTAGGTTATCTGAGAAAAAAATCTATTCCGTGGCTGCTCCAGCTCTGTCGTCGCCTGCTTCATTTTTTTTTATCCCTTCCTGATTAAAAGACCGCATTGGAGTGCCAAGAAATTCCCTCAACATGTCGTACTAATTACACTTCTTTTCTTGGGTTTCTCGGCTTCGCAAGAATACATGCATAATGTGTGCAATGTTCAAGTCTACGAAGCACAGAAAATAGTTTTCTGACACGCAATTCCCTGAAACGAAAGATCTAAGACAAAGTTGGGAATCTACGGATTTGCGCCGCGCTTGCCTCACCTTATAATACTTTTGATTTGGAAATGCATTCTGTGCACGCCACATATATGCAAGTGCAGGTGTGTATAATTGTCTGAAATTACCATTGTTTATTGAAATTAAAAAAACACAATTGAATCGAGGTCATTTTCCATCGGAAGCGTACTTATGCTCGCCGAAGCACTGTTCTGTCTAATGAACAGTTTTATGTGTGTATCTCTCGGATACGGATTGCCTTCGGCGTCATTTTCGTTATGCCCTCCAAGACATATGGGTCGAAGGACAGAATTCTTCACTAAATATAACTATACGCGCGTAGAGTACTGTGATCAGAGAGTGCCACGGCCAATGATTTATGCTCGGTATGTCACATATGACATTGTGTCGTGTAAATTTATGTTAGAAGTTCATTGCGGAGTACAGAAGATAATTGATGTGATGTTTAGTGAATGTTATGAAGAGAAAGGTGGCACAGATAGAAAACAGAAAATTATTATATTCTCCTCCTCGAAAAGTTCGTTTAAAACCAAAAAAAGGAAATGAGAATGCGCTGGTGCATGTGTGTATGTTCCCGCACATGAAATTCGTCGGTGATACTTTGGGATGTGGAGCTAATTAAAAACGCAAACTGGAAATGATACTTGTTCGTCTGCTTGCATGTTTTCTTTTTGTGCAGCAGCCTCTTACATTTATCTACAACTTGATTTATGTGAAACGGGTAGGTATCGAAAACGTTTCCTTCTTATGTTTAACTACTGACTTTCGTTATATTTCTTTTTAAAGGACCCTAAGAGTATTTTGTTGGGAGTGTTTTTAAAGTGCATAATATTTACATGTTCAGCTAACTTAACTTCTATGGCATCATATTAGATATGATGCAAAATGGCCTTAACCTAGGTAGGTTGGTACGTAGGTAACTGTAACCCTTTGCTCCCACACTATTCAGCTGTAGTCTAGCCCTTGGATACCTACCCGCTGCGTGACGTTGAGTAACTGTCAAATATATACCTAAGGCTGGCAGAACCTCGGATTCAAGTCCCAAATCCTTCCGTCCCATCAGTCTTATGTCATTCATTCTGAAATGCATGGAAAAGATAATTGACAGACATATAAGAGGAGAAGCACTCTGCAACTTCCCTCCCTGCGACACTCAACACGCATACCAACCGGGCAAATCTACTGAATCAGCACACAATGACTTGGTAACCAGAATTGAAGCCTCCTCTCTGTAAACCCCAAAAAGACATACATATATACATAGTTCCTTTTACCAGAAGAAGAAATCTAAATCTTCTGATTCGCCCCTCTATCTATGGCGAAACCATTCAATTTTCGCAAGAAGTAAAGTACCTTGGGGTTATCCTGGACAGCAAATTGTCTTGGAACCCCCAAATTGACCGGACTATTGGAAAAGTCACACGAGCACTGTGGACCTGTCGCCGCATCTGTGGCAACAACTGGGGATTAAGTCCAAAAATTATGCTCCAAATTTACACCTTGGTCGTCAGACCCATCCTGGCCTATTCGGCAATGGTCTGGTGAACAAAGACAAATGAGGTCACCACAGCCAAGAAATTGGAACGGGCGCAGCGCTTAGCTGAATTCTGCATGACCGGCTGCCTGCGCTCCACCCCCGCCGCCTCGCTTAACGCCATTGTCGGTCTACCACCAGTTCGAGTCCATGTCCAAACCCAGGCTAAACTCAGCCTGCACAGGCTCTTCCATCTAAACATTATCAGTTTCGAACATCCCCCTGATGGCCACCTTAACATGGTTTCCTCCCTGCTCCAAAGCAGAGAGTTCAGCATGCCGTTGGATGACTTTCTCCCAAGGTATTGCTTCAAACGAAATTACTCAGTAGTCATGCCCCCCAGTGACGACTGGGAAAAATTCAAACCCCGTTCCTCAGAGCATGAGCAGGTATGGTATACAGATGGCTCTAAAATGGACAGTGGATCTGGGGCTGGAATATTCGGAGTGTCATCTAGCACTAACCTATCGGTCAGTCTAGTTGAAACAGTGGATTCACTGGCCAAGATAGGTGCGACCACCCCCCTCACTGGTCCTGAACCAGCCTGTGGAGTAAACAAAGCCATTTTTAAAAACTTCATGAGGGAGCAATCCCTGCTCAAATCCAACGCGATCTGGGTGGAAAGTATAGAACAGAAATGTACCAAACACTTTTTTCCCAATGTATCGCAAAAGAAATCCAAGTTTCTTTTAAAGCTAAGCAGGAAACACCTTAGAATTCTAACCCACATCCTAAGTGGCCACTGCCGTCTAAAACAGCATCTTCACAAACTTGGCTTGTCACCGGACCCTACCTGCAGACTGTGCTTGGAGAGCGATGAAAGCTCTCTCCACATCGTCACTGAATGTCCCGCCCTTATCCATGTGAGAAGACAGACCCTAGGCAGTGAACTCGTTTCATCAACGGCGCTTACCACGCTCCACCCAGAGAGGCTGATTAGCTTCCTGACATCCTCTGGAGTAAATAAACTGCTCTAAACTCATGGGAAAGCACAATAGGCCTCTATATGAGACCGCAGTGCTAGAGTGGACAAACCGCTCCCCACTAAAAATAAAATAAATAGCTGGCGCGACAGCTCGGGATAAGCCAAGGCCTAGCTTCTCGCAACCATTCAGGTTGTGCGTGATACATATTTTCGCACAAATGGAAGGGACCTGTCATATGCGACCTTAAAATTGGCAATAAGGTGGTGGGTATCGATTTGCAATGCCTCAACTCTCTCTTACCTTTGCCTTAGTGTGAATATTGGTCGGACCGGTCAGGTTGTTGACAAAAGACTCACAGACTACGTATAGTGATATCGTGGAAACTTGTGCCTCTATAGTTTAGATTTAGATTTATTTATTTAGCATATTTACAAATATTGGCTACTTGAAGTTTCGTTAATGAGACATTTTTTAGTTCGGCCATATTTACTCATGAATTTGTGCATGCTCCTGTATATGTATGTATGTATGTATATCGCTATTTATCACATAGCTCGAAATCTAGGCGATTAACTTTGACGTTATTGAACTTAGGTTTAAATCAGAGCAGGCGAACAAAGATTTTGTTCACATTTTAAGGTTAGATGTTCTATTCTGCATGACAACAGAATTTGTATCATCGTCCCTGGTCCTTTCATATTCTAAGAACTGACTATGTTTTCTTCTTCTTCTTTGCGATTAAATATGAAACAAAATATTAGATAAATACCTTCTTCAGCTCCTTGGCTTGATGCCATCCTTCTATTTAAGTTTTCTACCATCTTGGCCGCCAATTAATGTCATCAAACAGAGAGATAATCCGAAATCTAAACTTTGATCGCAGTAGAGTCATTGTGTCACCCGCTGTGTCGTGTTGCACCATCCTGTTAAAACCACATGTCTGTCAAGTCCATACCACGCACTTCACGCCCTAAGAATAAGATTATCATGCTTTAATACTGATCACAGTCGACTGACTTACGTTATCAGTATAATCTTCAAAAAAGAGAAGTTTCAAGACTCCGCCAATGACTTTGGGTGGATGAATCAGTTGTTTGACAGTCTCATTTGAATTTTCATCAGCCATCAGCCTAAATGCGGGTATTCTTTCTTTTTTTATGTATCCACTGAATAACCTTAAATGGTACAAAATTTTCTCGATTTGTTTTCACAATAAAAATTTATTATTTGAAGGCTTAATGCTCCATAACTAGATCGTAATGTTCTTTTAACAAATTGCGTAGAAATAAAAATCCAACCAGTAGTTTGGATGGAATTTCGTTTGGCCCCTAAAGAATAGACTTTTCTCAATGGGAAATTTTCAGAGGGACATTGTTTTCTCGACCCGGCTACGACTATTTTTCCTAATCCAACCTAAATATAGTATACATTTCCCCAAAATCGCTTATAAGATCGTATCTAGTCTATAGTGTAAGCTCCTAAAGCCTTTTATCAACTAGCATATCAGCGTGACTTTAGGTCAAGAAAGTACACAATCGATCAGGAATAGCTTCTGGCAATCACTCATTTTGTGCGCGTTGCATACTTTGCACGAATGAAATGTACCTGCAATTTATTGCCGTCCTCCAAAAGGCGAATTGAGAAACTTTTTTGTGACAAATTGTACACTCGGAGGATTGTCATTTCCCGACGAGAGGTGCTGGCGCGAGAAATGTTCGGTTGAACCCACGCAGCTCGCACAGCTGCTCAACGCACTAACTACTGATCCACGTATAACAGCCTTTATAATGACGAGCATGTTCAAGTTTCGGCTATTTATTTCATCTAATTGTACAAGATGACGATGACGAATACATACAAATAAAGTACCCATCCAAGACCTTTGTTGTTAAAAAGGGATTTTGACAAGGTGATTACTTCATCCAACTTCTTTAACATTATTCTTTAAAGAATTGTGCAGAATTCACACGTTTTTACCAGAGGCACAATCTTCAAAAATTGCAGCTTGCCAGTAGCGTATGTGAGAGTATAGTAGCCATTTTGGGTTTAGCGATTAAAGCTGTCATCAAAAGATAATACCAAACACCGACGCCTCGGACAGAACGCCACTTTCGACAGGTATAACATTAAGGTGTTTAGGGGCTACAAGGAATTGCCTGTCTCGGTATTATAGGTGGTTTGCGCACCTGCCCTATTTCAGACATAGAGGCTGTCATCGGGCTCTAGGAAGACCGCTGCCCGTTGTATTGTAAAGCTGCAACTAGAACGCAAGTATAAATCAGGTAATCTTGTGGGTCATCTGAATTTTTTTTACTCAATTCCAAGTACGGACATGTTCTGCACTATCCCCGACGTTATGGCCAGGGAGTACAGTTTCGGAGATAGAAATATTAGACCGTGTCGACTGGTCTAATGGTTTACCGACGGATCAAAAATGGCTTCCGGAGTGGGTGCTAGCATCTTAGGACCTAAATCTAAAGTCTCGGTAACAATAGGGATGTGCCCCAGAGTGTTCCAGGCTGAAATCCATGCTATTGAGATCTGCGCCAGGATAAACCTCTATAAAGGTATAAGGAGCGCAAAAATACATATCTATTCATAGATTAAAGCAATGACATCCCACTTCATGGAATCTATGTCAGTCAAGTCCTGCTTCGTTACCCTGCAATCACTTGCCAGACACAACAAGGTCAAGCTTGGTTGGGTTCCCGCCCACTATGGCATTTTAGGCAATGAAACTGCGGATGAGTTGGCTAGGGACGGTTCGGCTTCCGGGCTCTTAGCCCGGAACCCTTCTGTGGCGTTAATTGGGCTAATACCACAGCTTTGTTAAACAACTGGGAACACCAACTTCGCCTAGCCCCATTTATAAAGCCCTTTTCTTACAAGGAAATTCTAAACCTTGACAGGAGGACAGGCAAACCCTCTCCATCCTTGTAGGAGTAATTACAGGTCATAATACTCTTCGTTATCATATGAAAAAGCTAAGGCTAAGCGAAGACGATCTTTGTAGGGGTTGTGGAGACGAGGAAGTCAATGAGGACACAACCCACTTCCTCTGCCTGATCCTTTGGAAGGCACTTTTTTCAGGATACCGAAGAACTAAGAGACGTACTCATCAGGGACATCTGGAGGTTCATTAAGACTTCAAAGTGGTTCAAAAGCCCGGGGCAATAGGAGAATGCTTTAGGTACTGCTCTACGAGCAAGGGGCACCTTCCTCCCCAATAAATGGACATCACAATGAGTCTCTACTGAACTGAGTGTGGCGCTGGGGGCTTTTTCCCCCTCCCCATCTACCTAACCTAACCTAAACCTTGACAGGAAGAACATGCGGAAGCTAGTGGACTTCCTTACCGGCCATTGTGGCCTAAGATATCATCTCAACAAAACCTAAATCTTTGTTCAGATACAGAGTGTCGGTTTTGTTTGGAAGAGGAGGAAACCTCTGAGCACGTTCTCTGTGAATGTCCGGCACTGTACTGGCTGCGTAGACAGATCCGTTCGTTGGCGAAGTTTAGAAACTGAGCTACTAATGACATACTCACCTTCATTAGGAATGTAGTCGACCTATTGGGCTTAGTAAACCGGAGACACAATATATCTTGCTAGGTCGCAGTGTCAGCCATAAGGGCAGATTCTTTTTTTTGTATAGGTGTTTAGGGATTTTGTCTACCTAGGTTCCGCTCTGAACTCAGCCAATGACATTAGTACTGAGATCAAGAGAAAAATAACTTTTGCTAGTCGCTAATTCTTTGGGCAAAGCCCTCTCTCTAACAACCAAGACGACTCTAAACGAACCGTTGATCATGCCAGTGCTTTTCTATGGAACATAGGCACAGAGCTTATCAAGAATAGGTGAGTTTAGGGACCTTAATCGAGCTGGATTTAGATACTTAACGGTTAAAGCCCAAATCCACCCCTGACTGCAGAGCCATTATTGGTAAGTAAGTACTTCCCAAAACAAATATGAAAATATTGTTCCGACATGGAACCACGCACTCCCCACATCCTCTTCTTCCTGAAGTTGGTTGTTGGGTAGATTCGATGGAACTGGAAATAGCACACCTTCTTGTTGTGTTTCCTCGTGTGACTTACCAAGAGAGGCGTTAAAGACTGTAATGTGTGTATAGTTTATAGTAGCTCAGGTGTTACGGCCTATCCCGTTGGCACTGTTGATAGAATTTTAGAAGCTTGTACATCATTCCCAATGCCGCAACAATTGCCATAAAGTACAAAATCAATGAAGTTTTCCGCGTACTACATAGTCAAGCGGTTTATCTCACATGAGAATTTCCAAAACCAGAAGTCCATGCACATAGTATAGCGTACAGTAATATCAAGGAAACTTCTCCCCCTTGCATGTTGAAAATTCTTTGACTCGTCTCTGATTTCAAAATTAGATGTGGTTACTTGAAAAAAGAGACGTAGCTATACGGATGATATACCGCATGTGCACGATGATAGATGGTTGGGTATACGCCACTACCCTACATCAAGCGTGAAACTCAATTCCAGGCAACATAAATTCTACACCGGAATCTTTTATGTGATGCAGTTATTAATTTTAATTATACTACCGACTAGCGTCATATTCAACGAGGAATTTCTGTATAGGTACGAATATTTATTTATTTACTAAAAATTGATGTTTTACCTCCGAGTGGGATTTCTCTTAAAAAAAAAAAAAGAACCGAAAAGAAACTACACGACGAGTGTTTTCCAATCAATAAATCAACGTATCTTCATTAACTTGTCTTTATGTCAACCGATTTTTTTGTTAGATTTCATTTATAGAATACACAATACCAGTAGCTGTGTAAAGCCATCACACTGTTGATATTGAATGATCCAGGTACAAAACATCTATTCATCTCCGTCGCATGAAGCATGGAAATCGATAGCTTAATAACGAATTCAAGTTGATCGACCGCTTTAGGGATTAAATCCGTGGTCAATAGCAATTAATTGAACGTACCATACACGTTTTTGTCATCTTCTTTACGAAAAATTATCTATTGAACAAACTTGTCCATTCAATCACAATCACAGTAAAATTAAAGAAAATATAGATTCATGCTTTCGGAAATAATACTTCTATTCACTTCGGAAATAATTACACACTGTTGTTAATCGTCTTTAAATTAATTGTGTTCGGTTTCACCAAAATACATGCAATGAAATATCATACAAAAAAAGTATCTAAATAAGACGGCTGCCTGTACCGACAAAACAAACACGATGATTGAACTTATACCGGTTTTATTCTAGAGATACACTATTAAAAGCGGCAGATACTTATATTTTAAATAACAAATATCTCTCCACATTACTGGGCACTGGTAACTACCTAAAGACATCTCTATCGCTGCTCTGGTGAAATAATGTGTCCTCACGAGATGTGTGATAAACATGCATCTGAACTGCGGAAGAGCTCAGGTGAAAACATGAGGGAAGTCAATATGAAGGGAAAGAATAAAAATAAGAAATAAAAACGATAAGCAGTAAAATGTATTCAGAAGTATACAGTCATAATAAAAGAACATGGGGTCTCCCCTTTATTGGGATTGTTATCTCCGATAAAATAAAAAGATGCCTTTAATTCGTAAATGTGGTGAAACGTTATCAGCAGCGATCTCAATTTTAGACTTCTTGTGGAGCAATCAAAGATTCAAAAACATGGCTATAATTTTATTTTTTATTGTTGGTATACGTATGTATCTATACCCGCGTATGAGTGTCTTGAAATGAATTTACTTCTCAGGCGATTTTTTTGGGTATAAGGTGGCGATACAGAATACTTTGTGAATTTATGACTCTGCGATACACTTAGCAGGTAGCATGCATAAATGTCCACATGACGGATTCTAGAATTCAGCGATAAATTAATCGTAACGACAATTAAATTATGTGAAACAAAGTAGTGCAATATTCAATTTAAACACATGTACATAAGTATGAAGTATACAGATACTTGAACGTTGAATAGCCTAGAGAGGGACGTGGATATTCATGAGAATCTAATTACCTCCTAGGCGCCGTTTTGATTCCACTGTTAGTTAGTTTGAAGCAGTCACTCAAGGCTCTAGAATCGAACGTTGCTTGATCCAGACTAGTATTGAACTGCCTCACAGTGCTTAGGTTAGGTGAGGTTAGCGGGCCGATGAAGACGATAACATCCTCTTCATATCACTTAGGTCTATGTAGACCCGTTGTGATACCCATGTGTTTACCAGCTATTTCCCACTGCGTGATTTTATATCCCTGATGACAGCCACCCGGCTCTCCTTGCGAACAGTGAACCATCGGATAACTCCTCGATGTTATCGAAGAGGTATCTGCCCAGTGTTATTTTCCTAATGTTGCAGAGACTTATGCAATGTCAGACGAAGTGAGTAGTGTTCTCATGCACCTCCTCGTCTCCGCATCCTCTGTAAAGGTCTTCCCGGTCAGGTGCAGCTTCTTTGCATGATACCTGAGCATATTGTGGCCTGTAATTAGTCCTACCAGTAATGACAGGGATTTCCTGTCCATATGTAGTAGCCTATTCGTTCTGCTCTTATTATCTTCTGGCCATAACTTTCTGGAGACTTCGCAGGTGGTTAGTGTTCTCCACCTGTTATTCGCCTCTGAGCATTATTATTTCCTTCAGATGACGAAGTGGAGGTTTAATTGTATCATCCGCTAGGTCTGGTTCCAGGGCTGATCCCTGGTCACGGGGTTGCAGATTGAGAATTGTCTCCAACCCTGCTCTCGGAGTTGATCTCAGTGCACTGGTCGTTCTGAGGTTAGTGGTTTTTGTTGCACTTTGCCACCAGACTAAACCTCCATACGTTAATATCGGTCTAACAATCGCAGAGTACAGACATAGGATTATACTGGGTTTAGGTCCCCAGTTCTTGCTGCAAGTATAAAAAGCGATGGAGGCCTTTTTGATTCTTTCCTTAACATTCAGATGCCAGTTCAGTTTCCTGTCCAGAATAAGGCCCAGGTATTTCGCACTGTCAGTTAGTTTAAGGGGTATCCCTCCAATACTAGGCACTGCGAATTCTTGTATTCGTCTTTTATTGGTAAACAGTACCAATTCGGTTTGCTGTGGGTTAACCCTCAGGCCGCATTGTTTAGTCCATTCGTTAAGCATGCTTAGGGCGCCTTTTATAAGCTGACTGATAGTGTCCAGATATCTGCCCGTTGCAAGCAGGACAACATCATCAGCGTAGGCTATCACCTTTACGCCGTCGTACTTCAGTTTCATAAGTAGTTCATTAACGACAAGGACCCAGAGTAGGGGCATATAACCCCGCCCTCAAAGTGCTTAAGGCAATATGCGCGCAGAACCGGATAAGACTATTCTGGATGCCTGGACATTGCGGAATAAAGGGTAATAAGCTTGCGGAACAACTAGGAAAAGACGGGGGAGAACGACCCCAAGACTACGCTGTAGTTGTCAAACCGCCGCCGTGCGGTTAAGGCGAACCTCTTAGGCAACATGAACACGCAAGTTGACCACAGATGGTCAAATATAAAAGAACATACGGTTAGATAAGAAAAATACGAGGGAAATTCTTAATCTGGAAAGATCAAACCTAAGAATAGCCGCAGGAATTTTATTCGGGCATTGCCTTCTACGTAAGCACGATATGAGACTGGGACTCACGGAATCGGACGCGTGTAGATACTCGGACGATTTATGCATTACAGAAAATATTACATACATTCTGTGCGATTGTGAGGGCATAACGCAAAAGCGCTTCAAGCACCTGGGAAACTACTTTTTAAGCAACTTGGAGGAATAAGGTTCTACTAACCATAGGAGGATATTTTAGTTTTGCACGGAAAAATATGCTGCCGGGAATGAGGGCTTAGGTGTTTGGTGCCTTTGTAGGTTCCCACAGGCATCGTGATGGGCCGTCTTGGTGGCCGGTGTTTCTAGGAAATGTTTCCTAGCCCTAAATAACCTAACCTAACCTAGTTTGAAGTAGTCCTACATAGAGTGGTAAAATAAGACACAAAGCAGGTTCATTGTGATACCACTATAAGAGCTAGAATTGAAACCATCCTCTCGTAACAGTTCTGGTCCGCTGTATTGACGAAGTTCTGATCATTTATGTAGGGCTTTGAAGATGCATTTTTCTAAGGTGGTTTTGTTATTTTGGCTGTTGCAGGACACGTGCAGAGAAAGTGTACAAAAGCCTCCTACTCTTCCTTATCCTTGCAGATCCTGCAGAAATCGTTATAGACTATGGCTAGTCGCTAAACATGTCTGCCTAGGATGCAATGTCCTATTATTTTTGAAAGATTACCTCTTCTCAATCGGATTTTATATCGGATCTGATCGCAGCTTGACTATTGATATAACTTTCAATATTAAGTTTATTTTTAGCCAAGAGTCTTCGGTTTAGAAGAGGATACAGTAGTTAGGGAGACTGAAGGAGTAGTGAATGCCAAACCTTCGCGGTTTAAATAAGATTTGTCATATTATGTGACCGGCTGAAACCCTTCGTCAAGAACGTGATCTGTTCCTATCAGTGCGGTTTCAGGCCAGGAAAGTTCATAAACGACAAAATTTTCACATTTCGGTAGATTCTGGAGAAAACCCGAAACGTCGAAATCGATACCCACCACCTCTTCATCGATTTTAAGGCCGCCTATGACAGCAATTATAGAGAGGAGCTATGCAAAGCCATGCCTAGTTTTGGCATCCCTGGCAACTCGTCCGTCTATGCAGGATGACAATTGAGAATGCTCGCTGCACCATCATGGTCGGTCAAGACCTCACCGAGACCTTTGATGTCCAAAAAGGTTTTAGACAAGGAGACGCGCTGTCATGTGACTTTTTCAACATCATACTTGAACGAATTGTGCGAAACTCTCAAGCCAAAACCAGAGGCACCATTTCTCATAAATCTGTCCAACTGCTTGCGTACGCTGACGATATTTACATTATAGGCAGAACGCATCGAGTTGTCACCGGTGCTTTCGCGAGTATAGAGACAGAAGCGGCCAAAATAGGTTTAGCGGTCAACGAGGGCAAAACTAAGTATTTGCTGTCAACAAGAAAGGACACCAAACATCGACGAATTGTACAGAACGTCCCCGTTGGGGACTTTGCTACCTTGGCTCTGTTATTACCTCCGATAATGACACCTCGTCAAAAATCAAGCGAAGAATAGCTCTTGCCAATCGCTGTTTCTTTGGGCTATTAAGGCCCTATCCCGAATAACTAAGGAGATTCTGTATAAGACCTTAATCATCCCAGTCCTACTCTACGGCGCAGAGGCATGGACTCTGTTAAAAACGGATGAAGTTGCTCTTGGCTTTTTGGAGAGAAGAATTCTTCGAGTGATTTTCGGTCCCGTCTGCATAGACGGTGAGTGGAGGATTGGATTGGCACCAATGCTCCGGCCCGGAAAATCTTCGAATCTACACCCGAGGGACGGCACAGTAAAGGAAGACCGCGACTCACGTGGCGCACGCAAGTGAAAGGGGACCTCAACCATCTTGGCGTGCGAAACTGGAGGCAGCTGGCTAAAGATCGAGCTGGCTGGAGACGCTTGTTGGTTGAGGCCCAGGTCCACCCCGGACTGTAGCGCTACCTTAAGTAAGTAATCGATATATTTGCACAACAACATTGCAAAACTACATAACGCATAATTAAAGTCATTTCCAAGTTTTATTCGTTAGTCGATGTTCGCCCATTCGTTTTGATTTCTCAGTTACCTACGCATGAAGTTAAGCCGTAATATAAAATTGCACGGTTGGAAAATCATACATTATAACATCAAAAGAAACTATAAAGATAATAAAATAATCAGTTAATATATAAAGCCTAGGACAGCACACAGTTTCTTAAAACAAACCCAAGTCGTGTAGAAACTATTTTTCTTTTTACTCACTTTAGTGATATTAATAATGTTTTTTATCGTCCATGTCGTCTCTATGTGTACAAATGTGGATAGTAGGATATGTTTGCTTTCTAGTGGCATTTAGAAAAAAAATTAAATGTAGAACCATGCTAAACGCAAGAGCGTACATAAGGAGACCTTAGATTCCTTCGTAAATTGGTCTCACTACCACGTGCAAATATGCGTTTAATAGGCGTATGTAAATCATGCGTCGCTTGTTAATTTCAATTTTGTTGGTTTACATAGATATGTCCGTACATGGATACGTTAATGTCATACATCATGTACATATGTATGTACATATTTTTATCACCAAATTAAAATAACCACAAAAGCGAATCGCTTGGACTGTCCTATAAAATCCGAACGTGTGGAAAGCAGGAAACCAAGGCACGGGTGAAATCAAACACTTCTGTGTCAAAAGAATGCAAACATGATCCCTGCTGCGTTCCCACATATGTTTCCGGATATCCCGCTGTTAGACGCCACATTGATATTTGTAGTTTTGTGAAATAACTCACCCCTCTGTACGTGTGTGTTTGTGTGTTTAATTTGCCACTACATACCTTTCTACTTTTTGCTGTTTATTTTATTTTAATTAAGATATTGAACTAACAAACTACTGATTCTTAAGCGCAGTCTCTTGAGGAAGCTTATGTTTGTGCAGAGTGAAATAAATCTGTTCGAAGCAATGCTCACAAAATTGTTAGATCGTTTTCGCACATGTATGACAGATAATAACATGTTTTCGTATTTGGAAAACCTAACAACTACGAATTATCTCTGCGGGAGATGGAATTGAATAATATTTAATGCGTTTAGGGTATCTACCGATTTTCTCATGCTTCTTAGTAAAATTTGTTCGGGGTTTTCGAACGTTTCAATGTGATTTTTCTGTCAATATACCAAAAGGGGATTTAAACATAATAGTTATAGGTAGATATCATACATACATATTCAAACAACACGTCAGTTAGAGGTTCGATGAAATCAACCCTTGAAAAAAAATCTAGACTCCTGCCAGGAGAAATTCCATGCCGAGAAATGATGCCGAAGGATTTTTTTTAAATATGCTGTCGGGTTAAAAACTTCTGTGGGCGGGTCGCAAACAGACCAACAGTTGGATCCATTGCTTCCATTAATTGTTACACTGAGAATCCCAAGGCTCTGTTTTGTCTCCGAATCTATTTCTCATTTTTATAAACGATCTCTTCTCTGCAACTTCTAATTCAATTTATTCCTTCGCTGATGATTGCACCCCCAGCTTCTCATATTCGTTCCCCAACTCACGTCCCTGCTCTTCAGGCGAAGAAGAAGAACGGCAACGTATGTTAAGCTCGCCGAATCCGAAAGACATTCCATTGTCGGTATGTATGTCAGTGACAACCTTCGTTGGAACGACCATATATTCGGATTCGCCAAGAACGCTGCGAAATTTCGAAGTCTCCTCAAAACGGTGCAAAAAATACTTTACCCCTTCTGATCTGATAAGATGTGCATTAGCCTAAAGCTCGAGTATAACGCTTATATCTAGTCTGGTGCACCCAAGACTGTCTTGCACATTCTGGATGGAATCCAAAACCGCGCATTAAGACTTATTGGTGACAGGGACATTGCGAAGTCAATAGCCTCGCTTGAACGCCAACGTTTTATCGTTTTTTCCACAAACAGTGCTCTCCGCCACTTCAATTCTTCACCCGTAATTCGCGTCACGTTTCAAATACTCATCAGTCTACCCTTAAGCCTCCTTTCGGGCGTACAGTCGAATATAGATATTCTTTCATAAGCCGTACAACCCGAATGAGGAATAATCAAGGCCAACGTGCATCGGTATCTCCTCTAATTTCCCTAATGTCCGTGCTCTCATTTAAGGGTAGACAAAACCAGCGCTGTCGGAAAGGCTCCTTTGCTGAGCACTGGGTTCCTCATAAATCAAAAAGACTCCCCAAATTTTTAATAAAGACACCTTTTGTTAACAAAAAATTTGCAAAATTTCGATATACTTTTCATTTTTAAGTGAGGGTACGAGTGAATTTGTTTGTTACACGAAATATTTGTTACTTTTTTGGTGGCTCCTCTTTCACGGAAATGGCTCCCCAAAATCTTCAAATGGGTTCCCCTTTGAAATTGAGAAACGACAGCACTGGACATAACCTCTTTAACGCGAGTAAATTAAAAAAAAATGGTTCCACTCTGACAGTTCATTGACTTACTCTATTCTGAAATGAACCTAGTAGCACACATGACGCAGATATGAGACTTCTCTTGACCACAAAGGCCCGAAAAGGCCTTATATGATCCAATATTTTTAATACAGTGTAACGCCCTTTCTAAGGACGAAAAAGACGACGAAGATATGATCATCGTGATTCTACCATCACGACACAACCGACCAGCTATTCACTCTCAGAATAGTCTTTAGAAGGCCTGCGAGTATATCAAAAATATTTGCAATTGTTTTCTGGATATGGAGAAAATGTATGAGCGGGTCCCTCGAGGTAATCTCTGGAGTATACTGTAGGAGTATGAGATTCTCTCTATACAAAAACTGTGAGAGAAGTGTTCGGGTGACGGCCAGTGATGCCAGATTTTTTTTGGTGAAATTCCCCATTTTTGGGGACATTTTTGAAAATTTTCCCCATTCCACATCCGATTTTTCCCCACTTTTTCCCCCATTTGAATTCCTGGTAAAAAACGTAAAAATGGATAAATTAAAACATAAAAAAAGGTTGTTTCTCTTTTATCAATAGAATTGCCAATCACTTTTCTTCATTTTGTTTTGATCTTTTCCGGTTCTAAAGCCGCAAAATCTTCTGAAAATGAATCGCTATCGGTCCTTTCTGCTTGGAGTTGAAGTCAATGACGCAGCGCTTTAAACATTGTAATTCTTTTTTTTTTCGGTTTTTATTTTGAAGCTAATTACACGAGTTCTAATTTTTACTACGTAAAATTAATAAATTTGCATGCATTTCGTTTTTCCCCATTTTAGGAGCACTTTTCCCCATTTTCCCCATTGAGTGAAAAATTCCCCAAAATGGGGAAAAATCCCTACATCTGGCATCGCTGGTGACGGCGTTAAATCGATTCATTTTACTGTAGGCTTTAGATTTTGCCAGGGGTGCGTTATGTCACTTCTCCTTTTCATTTTGTATATGGATTGGATGTGACGGCGCAGGCATGGCTAACAACGGTTCAAATTGGGAGGCTTAAGGACAAGCCACCTGCTTTTCGCTGATGACTCAGTCATCCTGGGGTCCACACAAACCGAACTTGATAGGTTGGTACTTTTCCAACAGTCCGGTCGATTTGGGGTTTCCAGGACAATTGAATGTCCAGGATTATCCCAAGGTACTTTACCTCTGCGAGAGGCATCCAACGGTACCGTTCTTTCGGCATGATACTTAGAATAGTGCAGTGTTTTGCGAGCTCTACTACCTTGCAGTTTCCTGGAAGGTCTGTTTAGCCTGGCGTTGAACGTATGCGAATTATTATAAAATAATGTCCCTCAGGCACCGCGAGGAGGTTTAATTCAATATTACAATACCCACACAATGACTAACCTCCGAGAGCAAAGTTTACATTCATAAAATGAGGAACCTTACACTCCCTCATTCGGAGTCAATATAAAAAACCGTAGAATCGTAGGTCGCTTCAAAAAACTTATAAAAATTAAGAACGGATAGTATTTACCATATAATTAGAACATCACTATCTTGCATGTAAAAAGCTTCCTTTTATTTGAAGTCACATACCTACAATATCGCACTCAAAACACCTTTCTTCTTAAAATGACTCCGAGAAGTTGCAAAAACTGCACGAAAACTCGTAAATTCACATTGGAAGATGTAATATTTTATACTCAGTTACATCTGCATCTTCGCGTAACAATTAAGGCGTGAACTTAAGGAAAGCAAAACAAGATTCTTTCTTTTTTTTTTGTTTTTTTGGTTCTTTGGTTCGTGTAAAAAGATACACATATGTATACGCCTATAAAATCAGTATTTGTCCATGAAGCCGTGTTCCTCACCGCCGCATCAACAAGATAAAATGTGATGAATACAGGAAGGAGCGAAGAAAAAAGAAGCGAACACACTAGAATACGCACTGCCTTCTGCACTCTATGATAAATCGGTTAAGAAAAAGATAATAAACATGTGACCGTATCAGATTTCGAGCCCACAAAAACATAATCATATATTAAAACATGTCTCTTTGACATTTCGCTTGCTCTTTTACATGGTAATAATCATAATTCATTTTTTCTTGGTCTGCTGCTTTTTGGAATTTTAGTACAATCGTGAAAATTACGATCTCGACTGGAGATTTTTGGTTTGAGTTAAGACTGTTGCTATCGCAGAAGGAATCAGCAAGACGAAGGAAATACTAATACTTTTATAATAATATTGTGCCTTTATATTCTTACTAATTAATTAAAGTCTTTCAATTAATTAATCAATTGAGAAAATGCAATATCGGCGAACTGTGTAATAAAATATTTGACTATCCGTTGATAATCAAAATCGCAAAAGTTTTTGAGTTTTTCGAAGCAGAAGAATAATTCACTTGATAACTTTACATAGTCAACTGGTGGAAGAGGTATGGAGGTATGGCATAGAGGGTCCACTGAAGTATCCTATTCCTAATAGTGGATGGTATCTTCTCTCCATTCCTAAAAGTGAATGGCTCTTCACTTAGGCCTCTGGCGGGCCCGTTGTGTTCCTCTCCTTTAATCCTCGAAACTGCAGGGATAGGTTTGGCTTGGGACGCATGTTGGGAGGGATCTAGGGAAGGTGGAAACAAGTATTGTGTTGATACTAGTGTACGTGTGGTCTTGCGAATCTTCCTGTTTCTTTGGTGTATACCAGAATGCCGCCGATTCCTTTGTCCTTGAGATGTTTCAGGTCCGGTATCCACATGGACTCCAGGGTCTTCCGTCGCATTCTCGCTAGGGCTGGCCGATGGCATAGGAAGTATTCGAGGTCTTCTTCTTCTTCTTCGCAGTTCCTACATGTTTCTGTGTCAGCGAGGCCCATTCTATGCACGTGTTTGTTGAAGTTGATGTGTCCTGTGATGAGTCCCACCATCAGCCTCAATTGCTCTCTGCTTGAACTTAGAGCCTTCCTAGTGAGCAGGTTACTAGGTTTATCCACGAGTGATCTAGCCACTTTGCACGACGGGAGGATTAGCCCAGTGATCCTCGAAATACCTTTGCATCCTCTCCTTGGTTGCTGTTTTGATTACTGTTAGTGCGACCCCAACTGTGTTTTCAGCGGTTCGTTCTATTGCGTGCGCCCCTTCTCTTGCCAGTTTATCGGCTTTCCCGTGAAACCTTCGTTACCCGGTACCCAGATAAGGCGGACGTCGTTGTGCCTGGCAAGCCTATTGAGTTTGTCTTTGCATCTGGATGTTGAAGTTGGCTTTAAGTGCTGCTTGACTATCCGAGCAGATTTCTATTTTCCTTCTTTGAGTGTGGCGTTCCAAGAAAACTCCAGCTACCCTCAAAATAGCAAGGACTTCTGCCTGGAATACTGTGACGAAGGGATCTAGATGAAACGCAAGTTCTACCGGTGGATTATGACAATATACGCCAGCACCGGAGTTGCCTGCGATGTTGGAGCCGTGCGTGAATACCGTTATCCCGTCACGGTTTCTTGTTTCGTTGGTTCAAGCCCAAGAATCCCTTGAAGGAAATTCAGATTTAAAATTTTTGGCAAAGCTGGTTTGCTTGTCACCAAAATCGCTCTGATGGTTAATGAGTGGCGTGATCGTTCTGATCTCTTCAATAATTTTTCGGTGCCCTATATTATAGAGGATAAGCGGGCCATTCAGAAAATGATGATGGTGATGAGAAATTAATGTTTAACTTGAATGGTTTTATTTTTTGTTGACCGTATAAATAAATGCAATAAAATGTTATAATGCTCGATATTAAGAATTTTTCGAAATAGCGAATGCACCTGCACATTATATCATTCGTTGTACTGGACCACCAGTAAATAAATAACAAATAGAGGTTTCTATTGAGATTGTCATTTGAAGTCAAATTACATTATTAATGTGTTTCGAGAGGTATGCGTTTTGTTCCTCATCTGCGGTGTGACTTCTATCTTGTCTTCTATTCAGTGTCGTAGTAATTTGTAGTCCCTGCCGTTAGGTGCGATATTCGTAAGAAACATTCTCAATCATATGATATGTGAGCAGCCCCAGTCGGGCTTGTTGTGCCTTCTCTTCTTTGATAGGTGCCTCAGAAGAGGAGTAGGGTGGGTTTGTTGCGTTGTGGGAGGGATATGAAGGAAGTGAAGGATTTCTATTGGCTGAGAGTGACAGAAGACGAAGCACTTTTATTGAGGTCGAGGACTGGATTCTAAGCCAAAAAATTCTTGCGTCATATGAAGCAAAATGAGAATTGACATAAAACAGCTGACATTTGAAATCATTTTTGCATTTGTTCGTTGAGCCTTACAATTTCAATTTATTTATTGTTTTTTGTTCTATTTTCCATTTCTTTTTCTATGATGTGCATTAAAAATATTTTATAAGCATGTTTGTTTAAGTTTCGTGCTTTTGTGTATATGGACGATTTTGGAATTCGTAACAGGTAATCAATACTTTGTTCAATCCAAATAGTGCCATTCCATCTACGATTTTAATTAAGCTTTTTATTTAAAACGCGAGTGTGTTACTTTCAAACAATTTCATCCTCAGAGTTAATGGCGTTTCATTATTCTGCATACAATTACAATTTACAAAGCAACTCTAATGCAAAAGCAGAAAGTAATATCAAATTTTGACTGAAAATCCCCTCCTCGACCTCAAATAAAGTGCTTCGTCTTCTGTCACTCTCAGCCAATAGAAATCGTTTGGATGCATATGAAGCACTTTGCCTAGATCGACGAACGCGACCAATGTTTGTCTTATTTCTCTGTCAGTTGAAAAGTGTCATAAACAGCTGTTATTTCAAATTTCTAATTTATTCAATTGCTGTATTTCGCAAATTTGCCAATAAATATGCTCATTTTAGTTACATAAAACATCTTAAGGGTCTCTAATGAGTAATTATTATGCACACAATTACATTTCATACGCAAATTTGATGGGAAAGCAGAAAGTAAAAATGCAATTGTTGCATACATGTCAATCAGCTGTTATCTTGTTTTTTCAGTCAAGTTTCAGCGTTCCATATTTAATGTCTATTTGAAATTTCAGATATCTGAAAAATGGAACTCACCCAATGTGTTGATTTTGCCATGAGAAATGTCTTTTCATTGTTAGCTGTCACCGTGGAGTGCTGTAGTAATAATTATGAGATTTTGGCGTATAGCACCATCTTTTGGAAAACCTGAAAACTCTTGATTAGCATGCAGTTTTCACTTCATAACAATTATATTGTGTTTCAGCTAAATCGGATGGTTAGTTTTTGAGTTTTTAACGCCTAAACGAACAGGTTATTTTTATACATATACATACATACATACATATGTATGTATAGATAAAATACTTTGTTCGACTGCCTGACTTACTGACACAGAGATCGACCCACATCCCAAACCGCTGGTGCTAGAAACATAAAATTTGAAAAATAGTTTCCCTTTGTGGCGAAATTCAGCTTCTACAGGTTGTTACAGGGTTTTTAAGTTGGTGGGGTAGGTACCTCGGTTGTAGAAGACATGACGGCTGACTCTACCTTCCCATAGCGTCTCAACCTAAATTATTCTGCGTCTACACTTTGTAACATCTCTAAGCAGAATTGTTTGGATCAGGTGTTTCGAGAAGCCAAAGTTAGAGTGTGGGATGAATGCGCCATGACTCATAAAAAAAGTATTGACGATCGAAATAGTTTACTCAGACAGTACTTCTGGCTGGTGGCTTTAGACAGACTAAGCCTGTTGTGCCATAGGGACTGGAAGTTTAGGTCTGTTTCAAGTCATCCATCTGATAGTCTAATGGCAAAGTTCTGTCTTTGAGAGTTAGCATACATACGTGTCCATCTTCGGAGTGACTTAAGGGCAGAGAAGTTTTCTAACTCATTTTTTGATATAAGTGATGGAAAGAAGGGGGCAGAATAAATATACCGACAGGAGAGAGATCTGTTTGTTTGACCGACAAATGACTGACAAATTCATCAGCTTTGACTAGATTGCGCTTCATGGCTGAGGGAAGATCTATTTTCACTCGAATAAATGACTCAGCTAACAGCATCAACAATTTCTGCTGCAGAAATTGCCAACTAAGCATATAAGGTATGAATCTCTCGACTCGGGAATGAAACTCGAGGATGCTGCGTATTAACCTGTAGAGCTCTTGTACACTTTCGACGGCGAACTATAAACCAAATCGTGTTACTACGGTAACACAACTACAATCACGCGTACTATAGCGACATTTTGCAAGGCACCCGCCGTTACAAAATTATTCGCGGTCCAAGTTTTCAAAGATGATGTCGTGGTTTCATATGCGGATGATGTTGGCATGGTTTATGTCGGACCATGCCTCAAGACTATCTGTGCTAACACGTAGGCGGCTTTTGACACGGTCGATGAATGGTGCGCTAGAGAAGGGCTTTTTGGTCAATCCTCTGAAAACTGAGCTGACCGGTCTGACTCAGCCAGTGCTAAAGGGCGTCACGCTCCAGATCTCCGATTAAGCCAAATATCTAGAAGTGATCGTAGATATAAAAAAAAACTTATTTGGGCAAAGCATGTTGAATCGAAGGCATACAAGATGCTCTAAGTTTTCTGGCTGTGCTTTTGGCCAGACATGAGGCTCATCAATCAAAGAGGTCCTTCGGATCCATGCGGCTATGATAAGACCGTTTCTAGCTTATGCGTCGGTTGTTTGGTGGAGAGGGTTTTCGCGTAAGTAAGTATGTGACTGCCTGCCTACTGCACTAAACTTCAAAGAAAGGCTTGTCTCGGCTGCATGGGAGCTTTTTTGAGTATGCCTGGATCTGCTCTAGACGCTCTGCTTGACCTACCTCTCTTTGATACTTATATCATGGGCTGTAAGTATCATCTGCACTGGAATTTTGGTGAACTTGTGCGACACTTATCCTACGACCCTTGTTCCATGGATATGCCGTCTGATGCAATGACCCCAGAATTTCGGCTGCTGTGCAAATTTAAAGTCGACTTTCCTTCCTTTCAGGATTGGCTTCGGCCAGAGTCTGAGTTTGGACGGGGCTATAGTCGAATCTTCACGCAGATATTTTTGCAATCCTGATGGCCACGGACTATATTGATAAGAATATGTGGAAGGATCGGAGAATGTGCATCTGTAGCGATAGCCAGGCTGCGCTTAAGGCTCTGCTCAACCCTTTAACCAGTTCCAAGAAAGTGCGAGAATACAAAAGCTCTCTGAATTCGGTCGAAAGGCTGAACTCTTTGACTTTTGTATGGGTCCCAGGTCACACTGAAATCTCTGGAAATGAGATCTCCAATCAGATTGCTAGACAAGGCTCAGAGGATGTTTCTTTCAGGACCTGAACCTGCGTTGGGTCTTCCCGCGTCTCTGGTCAGGGCCTCCATTGACGATTGGGTTTCCTACAAAAACAATTGTGTGTGGCAGGGCTCTCCAGTATGCAGGCAGACTAAACTCTCCAACCTCTGTAAGAAATCAGCGGCATTCTTGCCGTCCTTCTTGCAACAGAAGAGACTGTAGACAACTTATTGGTGTTCGCTTTTGCCAAGGCTTAAGTGACACCATTGTCTTCGACCCCCGTGGAGAGGGCGACGATACTTCGGATCATTTTCTTTCCGATTGCCCAATTGAAACGCCTAAAATGGGTAAAAACTGGGCTAGTTGCGTCAGAGTGCTCCATTGTAGCGTTTCCAAATCCGACAAAAAAAAAGTTTTGCAAGTTTGCACTTTTTTTAATTTTCAAAGGAGGTCGCTAAATTTGTCACAAAGTTTGAAAGTGGATGGTGTGGATCTGAGGAATTTCTCTCATAGCGCGCTCCGAGTCAGAGAGAAAACCCAAGAACGTCGTTAGCAGGGTGGTCTTGAAAAATTAATATGAGGAATTGACAGTCTGTATTTAATCATCAATGGCTTGAAGGCTGGGGAAGAACATAGGGTATAAAGTGACGGCTTTCCACGGGTATCAGCTAATTTTGAATAAAAGGCCATCATGCCAAACTGTGTCGAATATCTGATAGGAGCAATTCGGTAGATTTACCTAAGCAATGTACGTTTCCCAAATGTTATCCGCGTGCATTATTTCAAACAGGCCTTCTAATCTGTCCTAAGCTTCCAAATTAAAATGTGTAATGCCTGAAAATATACTCAAAAAACAAGAAACATATACAAAGTCAAAGGTAATAATTTGTTCTCATCAGTATGATAACAACCATCAACACACAGGAAAAAAGAAGCAATGATAATAATAAATGTCTTTTATGAATCTTTTCTTATGGCCAATTTTTTTTTAACCGACGAATCCTTTTCTATGTAATTATTTGACTTGGTTTTGGCTTCTGTGCACATGATGTTTATTTCAACACGAATCCACTTCCAAAGAAGCAGCTTGTGGCCGCGATCTTGATGCAGAATAATCTCAGCAGCAGCGCGCACCCACAAAATTATTTTTCGATTGGGCCCATTATTAGCGGTACACTATAATTTTGTTGATTTTGACGACTTTTGAAGAATCATGCCATTTGATGGACATAATTTTAGATCTTTTTATTTTACCGAACGATGTGTAGATTTCCTACAAATATGTAAATATTCTTCCATCACACAACTACATTATAAGTATAACTACAGATTTTATTTTCTTTCTTTTTTTTCAGACTTTTTGGTACCAGAAGATGTTCCCGATGCTTAGCATCAATCAGTTCGTCTGAGTTAGTGATGCGTGCGAGAAATTTAGTATTCCATGTAAATTGCTTCAGCTGCGCTATGTGCAATACGCCCTTAAATAAGGGTGACCAATTCGGAATAAGAGACTCAGTGATCTTCTGCAGGTAAAAAAAAAAATAAATGAACACAGAATCAGCCTAATCCAAACAATTTTTCAGACTGCATTATGGAATTTCTTTAGACGCACAAGCAGCACCAACGCCGTTAGTTAATTCGTGCTCATACGTCTCACAGTTTGGTTCACCACCAAATGATTCATCAAGTCCTAATGATCCAAATAGAATTGTTCCTGCCGGTTTGTACGTGCCAGCTTCTCATGTCATTTCTGGACTTCCCCAAGCGCCCAGGCAGAAAGGAAGACCACGGAAAAGAAAGCCAAAAGACATCGATTCCTTAACAGCAAACATAGGTAACATTGAAATTACGGTAGAGATACATACATTTATGTACCTTTTACAGTCGTGATGTTTCTAAGATTAATGAATGCAAAAATGTTCTCCCCTGTTTTCTAAAAGCATTCGTCGGCTTTTAATTAAGTTCGTTAGCAATTTTATCTTTCATAAAACTTTTAACGTTTATGACTTTGTACCATCTCTCTGCAACTGTACGCATTGTTCCCACGGTGTAGTTTTATTGCTATAAAACGCAGAAACCGGAGACTGGGGAAACTGTTAAGCTAGAGGTTTTCTTTTTAAGATGCTCGTGAATTGCATTTGCCTATTTATGCTAAGAAAGTTTTAATGTTATTGATGTGCTTGCTGTGTGTGAATTGAACGGTTGAAAACATTTTACACATGATAACCAGCTCATAGAATGTAAATTCCCGAGAAAAATCATTTAAAACTTGTTTCTTTCGTTTTGTTTTTGCCTTTATGATGGGTGTTGTTAGCTGCGGTGGTTAAATAATCACTGGCGATCAGTATGATTCTCTGAAGATTAGCCCCAGGATTTAGCTTTTGGCGAGGATACTTTTACTGCAAGTTTACGATTTTAGCTCATCATGGCGCCACCACATTCTACCTGCAATTTGAAAAGAAAAAAAGGAGGGAAAACAACACAAGAAGAAACGTTCTTCATAAACATGGCAATAAAAGTGCTATAAACCTTTTCCGCAGATGTCCTACGAAGATCAACCATTGCTTACTAAAATTTACGACACAAACATAGCCAACGCAACATTCGATAACTTCTTCGCATGCAGTCAGTTTCGGCTTCGCCATAAAACGCCTCTCTAAATCAGTTTTATTACTCTGAGCGGACACGAAGGCATTTAAAGATTTTTGAATCTCGAACTGCATGCAAGAAGAACGTTTTCGACGACGACTTCATCTCAATTCGCCACATTCTCAGATGAATGTTTTAGTACTGTATGTTTTGAAATCTGAGAATACTTTGCCGAATCGGCCTTTAACGACAGATATCTATATAATCGTACTGTGCCGCGTTTTGTGTATGTTCAGGATAGTTTTTTTTTTTGGAAAATTTTATACTTTAGTGTCTGCACCTGATTGATGGTACTGTTCCATTGATCTGGATCCTGTGCAAGTTCTTCCTAGAGAGCTCCTTCAAGTATCAGTGATGGACCGACATGGTATTTAAAACACAGATTTACCCACTTCGAGAGACACTCTTAACTGGAGTGTTGTTGTCTATTTGCTTGATGTGAACTAATATTTTTGATTCACATAAATACCCTTCCGTATGCAGTTCACATACTTATGTACATACGAGTACATATTTAATTCCCGTAACACCTCCCGGAGTCAGTTAAACAACGTGATTCTGCTATCTCTAGCTTAACCTCAGTGACTTCGATTCCTCCTCAGCTATTCCGCCGCATGTTTATTTCGGGCGACTAATTCATCTGCTTGTTTGGCTGAGTGGTTTAATTACATTCCATAATTCGTGACGAAATTCACCGGCACTCTTGTCCATTAGTTCCTGACCCGTTTTCATGTGGCGTTGTTTATTCAATATGCAATTTGGCTGGAAAATTCTAAGTATTGTAGCATACTAGTGAAAGCGGTGGTCATTTTTCAAAAACTGTAGATAAGACTGAGTATACATAGAGGTAGAAGCAAAAATCGACAAAACATTTGCTGAAAATATTACTTTTGAATTTTTGAATAGCATTCCGGAGGCATTTCTTGCTGCACCGATTCTGCTGCCCGATCCACCGATCGGGTACAACATTCTTCCTGAATGAAGAAAGCAGTCGACTGTCCAGATTTGGGGCCTTAATTTTCATCACATTTATCTTAATACATTATTATGTATTATACATGCAAATTAAATAATTTTAATCTTAATATATATAATTCTTCTGTACGTGTGTATGTAATGGAACTCCTCCTAAACGGCTGGACCGATTTAAATAAAATTTTGTGTAGGTGTTTGAGCGAGTCCCTGGATGGTTTAGATTCACTAACCAATATTTTTCCATGAATAATTGACCGTTAAAACCTTCTGAGAAGTCAATTAATAACTGACCTGCTAAGAATAATTCAAAGTTATATAGGTGGCTCTGATGTCACTTATTTCTATTTAATTTCAATTGTGTGTTTTTCGATATTAAATGTATGCATCATAATTGCGTGAATATATATTATTCGACAAATAATATTTAGACACATACATACATTGTGCAAAGGGGTAAGGTGCAGTGTTGAAGTGAATATCTCACGGCTCATCGCTGATGACTTACTTCTAACCGATTTTAATGAAATTTTTTGTGTGTGCTTGAGCGGGTCGTTGGATGATTTAGATTCACCCTCGCGTTGTAAGACTTAAGGATAAGCCATCTGCTTTTCGCTGAAGACTTACTTCGAACCATCTGGACCGAACTTCAGCGAACACTTGATAGCGTCGTAGTCGTTTGTGCTGAAGCTAGATAAGCGTGAACAAATCATAAATAATCGTAATGCCTCGAATGCCTGTTCAATGCACTCTGCATGTTAGTAGGGTCCTATCGAAACTGGTTCAGAAGTTTAAGTATTTCAGTATGCTAATGACCAAAAGAATAAGCTGCCGAAATGAGATTTCTTCGAGGTATTCGTTTGTTCTATCGAGTTAAGAACATCAGAATATACAAGGAACTCAATGCCGAGCAACTACCTTTCGAACGGAACGGTCCATACTTCAATGGTTTGAGCATGTTAAAGGCATTCCCCAACTTGGGTTTCAAGACATGCCATGGAATCCATGTCATCAGATAGACGTCCCCTATGTAGGCTCAGGACGATATGATGTTTTACGTTTATATATTTTTTAATTAATTATTATTATTATTATTTTATTAAAATATAAATGAATTTATATCCTAAACTTAAAGCTACCAGGGCTTTCGGCTGGTTTGTTTTTGTTTATTGCTAAAATATTATTAACTATTTTTAGAGTCTGCATAATCTTATAGGTGTTATTTATGTTAGTCGCTGAAGGTGTTTTTAATAAGTCTATCAACTTCTTGTTTAATAATTGATTAGATATTTGAATAACTTTTGGGCACTCGAGTATCAGATGTTTTGATGATAGGATATGGCATGATTGGCAGAGGTGGCAGGTAGGGGGATTACTATTCCTGAGGATATGGCTGTGCGTCAGTTGTGTATGGCCAAGTCGAAGTCTTAAAAAACACCTGTTGTTTTTTACTGATGTTGTAGTTGGGTACGGTGGATGGTCACCTGTTGGGTTAACACTGGAATAATAGTGGGTGCAGTGGCTCCATTCTTCCTTCTTTTTCAGCAACCAGTTTACTTTTAGATGTTTAATGAAGTCTCGTTTGAATGGAGGTTGCAGTGAGGTGTTTGATTCCGCTACTATGTTACGAGCTGCTTTATCTGCCAGTTCGTTACCGCGAATACCTGAGTGGCCTGGTATCCAGAACAAATTTAATTTAGGGGACTTGCCGATGATGTTGTCCCGAATTTTCACAATAATTGTGGTGCGGTTATTTATGTTGCAGATTGCGTTTAGCGTGGATAGGCTGTCTGTGCAGATTACCGTGTTTTTTCTTGAAGTCTTTGCAAGTTCTGTTGCTTTCAGGATTGCTAGAGCTTCGGTAGAGAATATTGAGAAATAGTCTGGTACTTTCTCAGCGAATAAGACATCTCCGTTTGCTGCAACTACTGAGAATCCGGTGCCAGTATCGCTTTTGGAACCGTCCGTGTATAATATGTTCCAGGAACTGTCCTTATATTTTATAATTGCTTCTTGGAATAATTATATAAATGTTTCCTTCTTTTTTTAGTTCTGCCATTTTACGGTTTATAGATTGTAGCACCTGTGTATGTCACTGAACTCCTCCTAAACGGCTGGACCGATTTTAATGAAATTTTTTTGTGTGTGATTTAGGGGGTCCCTGGATAGTTTAGATTCACCCCACAATATTTTTTCATGAATAATTGACCGCTAAAACTTTCTGAGAAGTTCATGAATAATTGACTTGCTGAGAATAATTCATAGTTACATGTGTGTACCATAGGTGGCGCTGATGTCACTTACCGTCACTTAGTATGTAGTTTATAGAAAATTAGAATATCGAAAAAACGTGTCGTATCGGACAGGACAACGACTGTCGGGTCCGCTAGTATTATAATAATAATATTCTCTGTTAACCTACAAGAGAAATAACTTAAAATCCGCGACAAAATACATATAGCGTATGTATGTATGTGTATGAGAAAGTTTGTTTGTGTGAATCGATTTTTCATGCAGACTCAATTGGAAATCTGAGGAAGCACATAGTGTATGTGATGTCATCATACATTCAATATGATGGAAGCTCCAAGATGCCCGATTAATTTAATATTCGGGGCTTCCCTTGATATGGGTATTAAATAAAAGTTGAATACAAACACATATAATTAATCCAAATACAAACAAATTTATTATAATTAATTATACATACATATATATATAGTGATTTAATATTCTATCCTACGCAAAGCGATAGAGTCTTTAATAACAATAACACTCTAATAATAATAAAAGTTTAAAAATCTGGGCAAATTCCTCTTCGATAATATCAAAGAGGTATCGGATGGTTCCCTATCATCAGGTACATAAGTCAGCTGAAAAGGGGCTTCGTCGTTACATTAATTTTCCGTCTGTGAATCTTAAAGCCAAAATTTCAGAGCTAAACAACAAAATCGGGTCAGGGTAGGTAGAAGTGCCGGCTCAACAGAACCGAACAATTAACATTGAGATGTGCCTTTTTGTTACCACGACTCGCGTGACCTGGTTAATGGTGTGTGTTGTTCAAGAGACAAACGGAAATTGCTAAATCCAACCTCCTAGCGGGATATGGCTATTGCGAGTTAGCCGTGTAGAGCTCCTTAGCTGCTTTAACAGCCAGCTTGCAAGTTCGCGCCTCCATGTACCGGTTTCGAGAAGCTAAATCCCCCAAGTGTATCCACACCTTGAAGGCTTCCTTCTTCTCTCTGATGGCTTCTTGAACTCCGGGTGTCTTAAACCACGCAGTTCTTTTCTCACCACCAGCCGCCACACCGAGCCGCTTCACTCCGCAAACATCTCCTGCAGAGGCAATGACTGCTGTTGAAAACAACTGCCATTCTTCCTCTACATATGTCGGAACAGTTGGAATTTGTTCAAACCTTTCGGATACCTGTCGTGCAAACTCCTCCCGTATCTCATCGCTCTGTAAACTCTCACAACACGAAAGTCACAAACCATCTTTTTAACACACGATGGTACCACAAAGAAGTCTATCAGCGATTTCTGCTGAAGACTCTGACGGTACCATGTGTATTTATGGATGTTTTTGCGCGGAAAGAAGGTGTTCATAATGGACATGCCATTTGCACAACAAAAGTCCAACAACTTCTCTCCGTTCGCATTCTGATCCGGGTCACCGTTCTTCCCATGCCATGTTTGCCACTTGTTCTAAGGCGGCATTTACTTCATCCAAGAAAGCTGCATACTCCGACTCCAGATTCGGCGCATATACTTGCACCAGCGCAAGAGTTGACCATTTAAGCTTAAGCTTTAAGATCGCAACTCTCCCTCCCTATGGTATCCACTCCAGTACTTTGCCTGCCAGCCTGGAACTCGTGAGTATCCCCACTCCCGCCTGAGCAGACATTAAAAGTGCTACTGCTGACATGAAGAGTTTCCGCCCATCCAAAAGTCCACAGTTCTAGAACCCCTTTGCTTTGTTGAGGAGATATCTAGTCGATATTTGGTAGCCTCCCCAATAAGCTCAAGGTCTTTTCCTGTGAGCGAAGAAATGATAATGATGATGATGGCCATTGTGCCCTACAACCCAGAGTAGGATAACCCTGAACCGATCGTCCAAGTGGACAAGGTCATTCCGGCACTCTTGCACCAGTTTGAATAATCTGATCGCCGAGTCCATAGCTTTGATAGCAGCTTGGCTATATTTGAGGATAGCAATCTTTTATTTGTACGTTGTGTCACGCCCGAGTTGCGTACAAGCTTCTCAAATTGCTTGCATACAACATAAATGCGTTAAGAGCGGCCGCATGCGCACGCGAGCAGAAAATATGCCGAGTACACGGCATCCGGCAAACTGTGCATGTCCCAAATCGACACGAGCATAATAACGCATGTGCATGCGGGTTGCGAATACACGATATGCGGCACTACTTTTGACACATTATGTTTTCTTTATTAAACTGAATAGTCGATTTTTTCTTGCCA
Organism: Matsumyia berberina; assembly: GCA_917880715.2. Lineage (NCBI taxonomy): Eukaryota > Metazoa > Arthropoda > Insecta > Diptera > Syrphidae > Matsumyia > Matsumyia berberina. Next base: position 98,492,659 of record OU862870.1, read on the forward strand.
ATTAAAGAATTGAATTTATGGTAAAACGTCGAAAGTAAAGTGGGCTGCTGGTGCTATTGTGGCCCCGCATCTTGTGGAACAAGAGGAAGGCGATCAAGAAAAGCGCGAACAATTGCAAAAACGAGAGGTTGGCCGCGCCATTTGGACAAAGGATTGGATGCGACGTCATGATACAGAAGGCTTTTGCTGCTTGAATTACGCGCCGATGAACCTCCATGTTTGGGACCTGACGAATGTACATGCAACAATAGGAAAATTGTCGCATGTGGTCACAATCGACATGTAGATTGCGAGTACACGGCATGTGAAATGGCCGCCTGTCTCCAAGCGATATGTGGTGAACATGTACGCACTACATACGGCAGTCACAAACAGGGCGAGTACACGGCATGCGGAAATTAGAACGCATTTTTAATGCCATAATGACATCAGTGGCGCATGTATGTACATGCGACTTTTTGCATGCCGTGTACTCGTAGTATTAGTTTCATATATTTTCAAACTACTGCCCTCAAACCATCGGGAGCAAGGAATAAACGAAAGTGTAATATAGTCAGGGTTTCGCTAAATTAATAATATTATTTATTATTATTTATTACTTACATGACTATTGTATTATATTTCCAGATTTAAATTCAGAATATTTAGATTTTGGACGAGGTGCGCATATGAGCTCGTCATCGCGGACAAAAAGGATGCGTACATCATTTAAACACCATCAGCTGCGAACAATGAAATCCTATTTTGCCATTAATCACAATCCTGATGCTAAAGATCTTAAACAACTGTCACAAAAAACTGGTCTGCCAAAAAGAGTACTACAGGTATAATTAATTTTTTCAACAACTTTCAGAAATTTATTTGTTTTTTTTTTTTTTCTTATTAGGTTTGGTTTCAAAATGCAAGAGCCAAATGGCGCCGTATGATGATGAAACAAGATGGATCTACTATGAACGATAAGGGTGATGGTCCCTTAGACCTAGACAGTTTCTCTGCACATAGTCCACCTTTTATTTTAGGTGGAACATCAAGTCCACACAATTTGGATTAAACATACAAAAGAACAATTTTTACCTCAGCATTATTTTCAACACGACTGTGCAAATTCTATCATTGATGTGATTAGTTTACGAATAACATGAGTTAAATATCAAATCAAGACTTACATATATCATAAATCTTATGAGAAAACAAAAAAAAAACACTAATATGCATAGTTCGTGAGCGCTGTACTGTGGGAAGACTTTTTGGAACAGTAAGACGTCACCTGGACCGTACTGTAGCGAAAAATCGTTGGCACTTAACTACTAGTACTACTCATTAACTAAAATCGGTAAAATTTGTTTTTTGCTTGAGCTTGATTTGCATGTCGAACTTTGTTTTTTTTTACAACGAATACCAATGATAACAAGTCCTTGTACTTTGTTTGACTCAATTAATTTATTTAATCAAAATATTCAGACATGCTGTTAGTAAATTCCTTAAATGTTCTGCTGTTTAAATTCGAAAGTTCTTCCGAAAACAGGGATAAACAAATGGGTAAACCGAATTCGAATTATTACAAGTTCCTTATCTGGCAACATTTTGTATGTTCTATACCGAAATTAAAAGGCCTAATCCATGTAGGCTTAAGTTAACCTACGTATGTCATATGTTGCGACCATAGTGGATTTCACACACAGTTCAATTTGGCTTAGTATGTACCTAGGTACACGCATTAATGTAAGTAAGTCGAGAGCTTTTTCAATTCCCTTTAATTAAAGAGAGACCTTGTCGCAAGTAACAAATATGAGTAAAACACAGAACAGAATACTTTTCTTCACTGGAGAGGGGTTCAACTTTGACAATCAAGGTTAGGTTAGGTAAGGTGGCTGTTCCCGCTCAGGCAGGGACACACTTGGCCCATTGTGATACCACAGCGAAGAAAAAACGGCTTACCGGCACCAGGGAACCAGAATATGTAGCATAAGTACGATGGGAATGGGCAACCGTAGGGGTGTTAACCCTAAGATAAGAACCACTTCGTCCCAGAGATGAAGTTTCTTATCTTCTGGATGTCGAGTTTAGCTAGATCGTTAAGATCATCATAGAAGTATTCCCCGAGGGTTCTTCTTCTTAGAGTCGCAAGAGCAGGACATGTACACAGTAGGTGAGTCGTAGTTTCTTCTTCCTCCTCGTCTCTGAAGCTTCTACAGAAATCATTGGAGGGGACACTCCAGTCTGAGTGAATGCCTGTCTATCAAGCAGTGTCCGGAGAGAACCCCTATTAGTGAACCTAGATTTTTCCAGTTTGTGGATAAAAGTCTCTCCGCCTTCTTTAAATCCAGGTTAGGCCAGATTTGTTTTGACAGGAGACAATTGCTGATGTTGTTCCACCTATGGCTTGCCAGTTTCTTGGCATCTGTGTCAAGGAAGAACTTGATCGATTTTATAGGCGTAAAGAGTAGTTTTCCGGGAGATGTCATCCTGCACCCTCTTTTGCCAGCTCGTCCGCTCTGCAGTTGCCTGAAACGTCCCTGTGTCATGGGACCCAGCACAGGGTTACGTCGCAGCTATATGCAATCTCGTTAAGAGATCTGCGGCATTGCTTTACCAACCTTGATCGTATTGTTCCGCTAGGAATGCGAGTCTTGTTTGACAATCAAAGGATAGGATCGATTCAATAAGATTTTTAACTTTCTCGTCGAGGAAATATGCTAATAAGTATCAGCTGTGGTTTGTAGATGAAACTTTTATTTACCTAACTTTAAATGGCACTGCAGTTCGATGTTAATCAAGGCTTCAACGCTCGCTTCATTACTACCATGATGTCAATGTCATTTGGAATTCTTGATTTTCTTCATAATTTAGAGAAAAACGAAATTGGTAGGTATTCGGCTTTAATTGCCATCAAAACCATGCTGTATATTTCCCACAAGGTGGTCGATAAGATACAATTCTAACGTCCGACCAGACACGCTACAAGGGCCCATCCACTCTATATATTTATGTGTACTAAGGAATATCACAAACGTGCTTCTACCATAACTTAAAAAAGCGTACGTACGTATATGCTACCAAGTTACCTTCCGCAGTTTTGAACAACTTAGCTCTGTTCCATTGGGGCCCGCGACTCGGTGCATTTTAAGCTTGGATGTGCTCTTCCATTTTAGTTATTCCACACCTCTTCCATCTTGTATTCCTTATGTGGGTACTTTCCGCTTATTGTCTGCTCAAAGAGCTAAAGAGTGGATAAGAAGGTTAAACCCTACATATAGCTAGTGGAATTCCCGATGTCTTGCTGGCAACACTGTCACGAGACTTTTACTGATGAAAGACTTCGCTAGAGCTCCAAAGACACCCGACCAACGAATGCTCTTGCTTTAATTTTTCAAATCTAAATCCCCTCACGGTGGTAGTGGTTCTTCGGTTCTGAACCTCGGGCAGTTCGAACATCCAATACACTGGACGATTATTAGGTGATGAATTTAATTGGCGGTTGTTTGATTAGATGACTTTCAAAATACCTTGTGGATATTGCGATGTAGAAAGGTTGGACTGCATACTCATACTCTTGCAACTTATTAAAGTCAAAAAGATTAAACATGCCTTCCGATCTACCCTTTCTTGTTCTCATAACTCATGTTTCATTGTTTTGAAAGGATATTCATTCATTTTAAACTTGCAATGAAATTCGGGGACATAATTTTGTTGCTCTTCAATACTTAAGACTATGCTAAGGCTGTCATCCATAAAGGAGTGGATTGGAATGGGAATAAGGAAGAAATTGGTAAAGCAACAGTGTCATAGAGAGGACAGCGCCCTGTGGAACACCAGCACTAGTCGAGAAGATAGTAGAAATACGTCCATCCAATACAATCTGTATGGATCCATTACTCAGAAAACTCGCAATCCATTTTAAAAAGAAGCTCCACACACCATATGATCGAGGTTTTTGACGAGGGCGCGATGCCACACTCTATCGAAGGCTTGTTCGTTATCTAGAGCGACTTCTCTGCATTCAACGTATTGAAGAATGCAGTTGTTTTATTTTTCGAATAGAATAACCATTAGGTTCCCAGTAGAACCTTACTGTCCAAAGGCTCATTATGACATTTAATGGGTGCTTGAGAAGCGGTAACAATCGGTCTCTGTGGTAGCTGGCCTTAGTGATTCCACCAACATAAGTGAAAAGCGTCTAATTTCACCTAACTCTTGTGACACAAGCTTCAGTTGAGTCAAGTTTATTATGTTTGGATTGTAAAGCATTTAGAGACAAATCGGGCAAATGCAACGAAACTCGGTTCAATTTAGATCAAAGTAACCAACAAGCAATAAAACATGCTGCAAATTTTAAAAAAAAAAATATTTAGTGCATCATCATTCATTTGGAAAGAAATTTCAAAAATTTATTTAACACATTGCACTCTAACTTAATGTTCCTTCAACACCGATTATTAATTCAAATAGGTTCGGCTTTATGGGGCTTTGCTGTAGATCTCTTTCTCCTTTTATCTAGATGCAGTGTGTTGGCGATACAAAGACAAAATATTAATCGCATTCGCATCGACATGATATAGTTAAACAAAATTCTGAAATAACTATAATTTAAGCTTTGCACTTAATTTATTATTTTAGTTTAATTTCATCGATGTAATTTTCGTAATATTCTGTATCAGATGATAATTTACTTTTTATCTATATATTAGATATATTGAATATGTTATAAAATAAAGTAAAATAGTCCCAGTAATAAAGCTATTGTGAATAAATGTACTAAAGTGAACTGTGCGTGAGACATACCCAGATGATAATTTAAAAAATAAAGTATTTACAAGTATGTATTATATATAATTAAAATGCAAATTGTTTTAAGTTGTGTAATTTTAGGCTAATAAATTATTTACGGTAGTTGTAAAACGTTTGTACTTATGAATTATTTATAATCGTTTTAGAAATAAAAATTACAATCTGAAGTTGTTGAATTTATTTATTTATTTAAATCAAAGTTGAAACTAAGAATAGAAGGTTTACGAACGCCGTAAGGTAAGAAACTTTTTTTTTCATTTTTAATATTTAGCTCATGTCGTAAAATTAACCAATTGTTCTAAAATGATGCATGTTCCCAATAGCTGTAAGCTTGATGAGTTTAACGACAGAACGAAAATGCGTAGAAAGTTAAAAAGAAATCTAAGCAAGTCGCCACTGGCCTCAACCCCGTAACGCATTTTCTTCGGGATACCAAGGAAAGCTGCTTAATGCGCTTTTAGAATAGAGGCTAATAGACCTTAAGAAAATCGAAATTAAAATAATGAAGTCGATGAGATTACAATAATTGTAAGAAATACGGAAAATAACAAAGCGGGTGAGTAAATGCCCGACGCACGACTAGAATATCCATTCTGCATGAGCCATCTGCAAAAAAAGCGATCATACGTACATATGTCGTATAAAATGCTTTAAAGGCTTATGTTGCATGTACGACCTTATTTAGTATACTATGTAAAAGCCATTATTTTTTACCACAAACATTTCGCAACTACCAGTAGAGATGGAAATAAGCGTTCCTTTATGATAACTTTCCACACGTTACGGTTCCATAAACAATAACGTTCCAAAATCACGTCTTAAATAACTTGGAAAGTTTAACGTGTTTTTGGAACGTTAAAAGGTAAAAAAAACACTTTCACAGTCAATTTATAACATGGGTGAGGAAAATTTGCGAGTGAAGGATTTCAAATCGATTATTGATAAGTGCCTGGGAGAGCATTTGAAGAAAATTGCCACAAAGGAAGACATCTTAGCTGTCCCAGCCGAAATACAGCTGTTACAGTCGTTTAATTCAGACCTTAAGGACCACCTGTCAAAAATGGAAAATTTCTGTCAAATGCTTGAGAGGCAACTGGAGATGATCTCGCGCAATTCAACCAAAAACACTGTGGTAATGCACGACAAGCTGGACTTTGCAAAACAGACTTGCCGAAGCCTTCTCAACCTAAACGATAATGCAGAGCTGCAGATCACTAAAGCACTGGAATTCTCGAACATAAACAACAACAAAACCACCGTCGTCATAGACTTCAAAGATGGACGAACTGCAACTGTAACAAGTTTTGGTTATATCTGTTACTAGGAATAGGTTTGTGAGCGCCGTGGCTCAGTGGTTAGTGCGTTTGACTGCTGACCGAGCGGCGTGGGTTCAAGCCCCAGCCAGGAAAACACAAAACATTTTTCGCGGCACCACCTCTCGTCGGGGAATGACAAGCCTCCGGGAGTATAATCTGTCATGAAATAGCTTCTTAATTCGCCGTTCGGAGTCGGCAATAAATTGTAGGTCCCTTCCATTCATGCGAAAAATGTAACACGCACAGCATGAGATGTCGCGAGAAGCTAGGCCTTCATCCCGAGCTGTCGCGCCAGTAATTTATTTTTTTTTTTTTGGAGTAGGTATTCCTTTTTTCGTATACTTTAGTATCCTACGCTCAATCTGGATTTTCTCCAAAAAAAAGAGCTTTACATGCATGTGTGGTATAGAAGCAATACCATCACCTTCAGACAATTGGGAAACTTGTTTGGAGTGCCAAAGTCTTCTGCCTGGATAGATGTTCGTCGCGTTTGCAACTGGCTCATTGAGAACGGAAGGAAGTATATTAAATGGCCTCAAGGGGATCCTGTGGCATACAACTGCAGTAAATTTGAGGCGAAAGTAAAAATTCCTGGAGTTCTTGGTGCAATCGATTGCACGCACATCGCTAGTACAACCGAAAGCACAACTTCACAATAATTCTGCAAGAAGTTGTTGATGTAGACAAAAAATTCATTGACATTTGTTGTGGGGATCCCGGATCCTTGCACGACAGCAGAGTGCTTCGAAGATCAGCTTTATACAGATAAGCCGATTCACATTGTACGCAGCTGTTTCCGTCAAATACTTTCCTTTTGGGGGACTCAGCGTATCCCGCTAACAAGTGGCGGTTAGTGCCACCATTTAAAGATAATGAAAGACTTACAGAGCAACAGCGATCTTTTAACTATCTGTATTCTGCAACGCGAATTGTAGTGGAGAACGCTTTTGGGTTGCTAAAAGGAAGATTCAGAAGGCTGCTGAAGTTTATTGAATAAAGGGACTTACGTTCGGTGACAAAAATTGTTTTAAGTGCATGAATTATGCGCAACATATGCATCACAATGAACGATGAATACTCAGTCGAAGTTTCTGAAGAAGATATTATTGGTGCCGAAATTAATTCCGACGATTTTACTGATCTAGTCGAAAGAAATATAAACTGTTTTTTGGAACCAAACTAATTATACCAATAAAACTCAGGAAATTGTAATCTAATGTATTTTTATTATAAAGGTTTTTTTGACACGGTTTTTCCTTTAACACATGTAACCTAATTAACCAAGCAAAATAAAATTGTACTACCGTATCTCTCAGCAAACTGTGTAAATAAAACATTTGTAAATATCTATGGAATGTTTTTTTATTGTTTTTCTATTTATCAAGGATTTTTTGTGGGAGGTTAAGTTTCTGCTGCCGTTTTTCGTCTTTCGCTTCTTGTACCTTGACCCACTGGTCCCAGCGCTTTGCTTTTTCTTCTCTCTCTAGAGCTTTTTTTTTAACCGCTCTTCAAAGTAAGATCCACGCGTCATCTTGCGCTTATTACCGCGAACTTCTGATGATGTTGAAGTTGAAGCTCTGGAAGTGCATGGTCGTGGCGAAATGGGCACATCACTCGACGAATAAAATGAGCAAGTCGTGTTCCACCGGATGTGGGCGAAATCATACATGGCTCTGAAGAAGACACGGAGGGAATAGGTTCGGGATCCTGTTTTATATGATTTCATTATTTACCTCTATTAAATCAATTGCTCCAGTGTTAAGGATATGGTCGTTCGCCAAAATTGGTTTGCTGCCTAATATCTCATCCATTTGGCTCATAAATGGAGTTACACATGGGGCTGCGCCTGTCCGCTTTTCATTGTCATTAGTTCCAGATGTACGATGGTTGTGTTGGAGTCCTGTAATATTATATTGAAAAATTTATAAATTTTACATTACTGGCTGGCTAGGTTTAAAATAAACACGCCTTATATTGTCCCGAAACAAAAGAAAAACACTTTTTACCATAATGGAGAAACTCCATGTGTAACATCTTCATAAAAGGCACTAGGCTGCAAATTGATGGTGTTATTTTGGATTACGACTCTTTCCGAAGTTTATTATTATAAAAGAAACACGAGCTGACAATCATCAAAACAAAATTTGGAGATAGTGGCCGTCGCGTGGCAGGGATCTTAGTGTCTATTCGCTCTACATATCCTAGCCATCCCAAACGTCCAATGCGCAGTTTTTCGTGATTAAATCTTCCCCTCCAACGCCCGTCAACGCATAAGAGACCGATTATCATTTGAAAAATATTTACTTCGAAACGACTAAGAATATCTTCATCGGCTTTCGATAGAGTCCATGCTTCAGCACTATAACGCAGGACTGGGATGATTAAGGTCTTATATAGAGTTTCCTCAGTTGTTCGGGATAGGGCCTTATTACTCAATTGCCTTGTTAGCCCAAAGAAACAGCGATTGGCAAGAGCTATTCTTCGTTTGATTTCCGACGAGGTGTCATTATCGGAGGTAATAGCAGAGCCAAGGTAGACAAAGTCCCCTACGTGGACGTTCTGTCCAATTTGTCGATGTTTGGTGTCCTTTCTTGTTGACAGCAAATACTTAGTTTTGCCGTCGTTTACCGCTAAACTCATTTTGGCCGCTTCTGTCCCTATACTCGCGAAAGCACTTTTGACAGGTCGCTGCGATCTACCTATAATGTCAATATCGTCCGCGTTAAACAAGCAGTTGAACAGATTATGTCTGTGCCTCTGGCGTTGGCTTGAGAGTTCCGCACAATTCGTTTAAGTATGATGTTGAAGAAGTCACATAATAGCTCGTCACCTTGTCTTAATCCTTTTTGGACATCAAAGGTTTCGGTGAGATCGTTACCGACCTTGATGGAGCAGCGAGCATTCTCCATCGGCATCGTGCAGAGATGGACGAGTTTGGCGGGTATGCCAAAACTAGACATGGCTCTATATAGCTCGTCTCTATAAACGCTGTCATAGGCGGCCTTAAAATCGATAAAGACGTGGTAGGTATCGCTTTGGACTTCTTGGGTTTTCTCCGTGTGAAAATTTGGTCAATTGTTGACTTTCCTGGCCTAAAAGGTTGGTAGACAGAGGTTGGTTTAAGAAAACCTGTTGACGCTTGTGTCCTCTTGAATGCACGTGTCTACCCTTCAAACAGCCGTACAGCCAAAGAAAAGCTTTCCAACGATCAAATTCAATGGAAGAGTGCTCTCAATCAAGCAGATATGCTACAGGGCTCCAGAGTCTAATAGAGTAAAGAGTAATTAATGAAGACACAGGCATCGATCTGGAATCCTCTGTATATCTACGTTCGATTTGAGATTGCAACCTTTCAACAATGAGTTCATCTCAACGTTTTTACGGACAACTCTTAAATAACCAAAGGAATCATTGCCAGAGTCTTTACTAAAGACGAAAGTGGTCACTCTAAGCCTAACGTCTTACAAGCTCAATATAAATCACGGGTATTGTAATTTATATTGATATGAAGGCCAATTAAAATATAGCGCAGTACGGACTGCGAATAAGATAGTTCACACAATGTGACACTGTTGGGTGACAGGTTACGCCGACATTCCAGCGACTTGAGATCCTGACGAACAAATTAGACAGGTTGCAAAATGTCTGAGTTGTCTATTTCGTACAGCACTGTTAAAAAAAAACATCGTACGATTAATATATTTTTATTCTTTAGGAGATTTTATTTTCTGATGTTAACAAAATGCACATTATGTAACATATCAACTATGTATTTCGTACAAAATATAAAACGTAACAACATATCGGTAATTAGTGATGTGAGTCAACAGTAAAAAAAATATTTCAATTTAGTCTTAGTGAGATTTTAATATATCATATAATTTTATTTTATTTTTTTTTAATATTTGTGAGCTAATTATCAATTAATTAAATTTATGAAAACTGAACCGAAGGTCTTCTTCCTTGCAATTTATTTATGTAAAAATGTCTTTTTTGCTTCAATGCATCATGGAACAAGAAAAACAATTTCATTTCTTTTCTCATATTGTCATTTAATGTGCAGTTCGCAATGCATTTTTGTGTTGTTAATAAGCCGTATATTACCCAACTATATTTTCGAGAACAAATGTCCTTCCAATAGACTAGCAATAAATTAGTTATCTAAATATACAAAGAATAGGCTAAACAAAACAATCAACTATTGTTCTCGTTTACAAAGATTTCAATAGCACTTGCAGTTTTAGTTTGAGCATTGTCTGTATTCATCGCCATTTTGTTCTTTCGTTTCAATTCCATTAGTTGCTTTCTTTGAGCTTCACGCCTTTGAGCAGCTGCAGACAAATTTGTCGTTGCGTTGTTTCCATTGTGAAGATTAGATCCATTCAGTACGGAAGTTGTCTTTTGCCTAGATCCTGTCGTTTTCGAAACGTTTAAAGCTTTATGTGGTTTTACCGGTAATATCGCAGGCTGTTCCTCTTCAATTGATTTCTACAAAAAAAATTAATTAATAATTTGGATGAAAAAAAAAATGGGTTTTCCTTAACTTACCAATTTCCAGTCGTTTTTCTTTAGGTCTTCTATTTCTTCAAATATAGAATCTATGTGTGCCACTTGTAGATAGACCATATCCCAAAATCCCTGCAAGTCTTGTATTGTGGTAGGAAAAGCGTCCTCTGGTGATCGATTCAGATTATTATGGCATAATCCTTGAAAAAACAATCGCATTTAAATTAATAAGCAAAAATATGTTTACATCCACGCTAGTACCTTCAAATTGCTTCATCTTTTGTGAAACCAAAAGGCGTGCCTTGCCGGAAGCTGATCTTAGGAGACCAAACACCTCTTCTGATACTTCCGTGTTGTCCTGGAAAGATAATGACATTAGAGCAGATCTCAGTTAAAAACAAACACTATATACAGTCAAAGAGTTTAGGTATTTCTCTCCTCGATGCGCCAACTCCAATAACCGAATTTGTTCTATTTTCAAAATCTCCAGAAAATAGTTTCCGTCTTTTTCTTTGATCTTTGAGGTTTTGTTCAAAAGTTCATCGTTGCACTTTTCGGGAGCTAGGATTAAAGATTCCGCTGATGTTTCTGTTGAACTTTTATTTTCGTGGTCCCCTTCATTTCCATCCTCTTTCGGACCAACGTTGTTGTGCAGATCTTCGTCATGGGTGTAGCTCTGAACATTAGTACTTTCAATATTCGCAAATGTGTTGAGGTTTTTCATGTATGAATGCTTTGGTGAAATAGAGGGTAATTGCGCCCTGAACTCCTGACTTAAATGCCTCAAAACTGGAAGATCAATTGTGTTATTGATCGAGTGATCCGTTACATCTTTATCTGAAGTGTTATTGCTTGGAGTAGTAATGGATTCATTTGAGTCTTTTTTGCACTGATTATAATATCTGCTTTGCGAGAGCTGCTGAAATTTTCTACAGAACTCTGTTGGTGTATTCGAAGATCTTTCGTTTATAATTGTGTTGTTGGAGGTTTTCGATTTTATTTTCTTCGGGCTGTAGAATACTTGAGCAAGAGCACCTGGACCATAGAGCCTTTCGACCCGTTGCTGAATGAAACTCTGTTGTGGTAAATACTGAGCATCAACAACGTCTGCCATGTTAACTGTGTCGTTGCTTCCAGTGCTATCGCTTAAATACTGGTTGGAGGTCATGGTTATTTTGCTGTTTTTAAGCGTTTTGTTGGTGGAAATAATAAGTGGTGGTGCCAGAGAGTTGTTTTTCTTACAATGTTGAATACTGTTTGTTGACGGTCTGATAGGTGAGACTTCTCGTGATTTGTTGATATCCTGTCTTACTTTGGAATCATAAGTAGTTAAGTTTGAATATCCATTAACGCAGCAAGCCAAATTTAAATAACTGGGCTTTTTTCCTGGACTGGTGGCTAAATTCTCGGTTGGTGTTATAATAGTATGAATTTGGCCAGAAACAGGATCAAGGTAAGTAGTTGTGTTCTGTGATAGTTGGCAGCGCTCTGTAATTTTTGCTGTAAATTCCCGGGTAATGTCCTTTGCCGACAAAGGGGTAGCGAAGTTTAAACTTCCACTGGTATCTAAAATACAAAAGGATTCATTTAGTATTTAAGTAATAAGTGTATGTATAACAAATGTGTAATGTCCTATAATGTGCATAGTATGTTTTATAATCGACTCATTTAAAGCCATGCTTGTTATTTTTGTTTTGCAATTTCGGTGAGAAAAATGCTTCCCAAAATTTCATCCATTCTACTATATTCGAGAGTTTGTCCTCCTAGTAACTTCAGGGCGAGATTTAGGTGTTATCTGCAATTGTGAACTTTTACTCCCATATTGATAACATTATATGTAGAACCAACTCTAAACATGGCTTTGAATTCTCGGATCCATTGGTCAGTATGGTATGGTATGGTATGGTATATGAGGGTGAGTGGAAGACTCTTCACTTAGGCCTCAGTCGGGCCTGTTGTGTTCCCCCCTTTTAATCGTCGGAACTGCATGCATAGGTTTGGTTTGGGACGGATATTGGGAAGAATCTAGGGTAGGGGGAAACCATTATAGAGTTGACATTAGTGTACGTGTGGTCTGGCGAATATTCCTGTTTCTTTGGTGAAGGCCAGGATACCGCCGATTCATTTGTCCTTGAGATGTTTCGGGTCTGGTATTTACATGGATCCCAGCGTCTTCTGTCGCATTCTCGCTAGGGCTGAGGAGTGATCGAGATATTCTTCTTCTTCCTCGCAGTTTCTACATGCCTCCAGTCTATGCATGTGTTTGTTGAGATTAATGTGTCCTGTGATGAGTCCCACCATCAGCCTCAATTGCTCTCTGCTTGAACATAGAGCCTTGCTGGTGAGCAGGTTGATTGGTTTCCTTACGAGTGGTCTAGCCGCTTTGCACGTCGGGAGGTTTGCCCAGTGGTACCCGGAACATTGGTCACTAAATCACCACCGTGATATTTCAAACAGAATTTTCGTGTTTCAGTTGCTAACTCTTTAGCCTCTAGTGCGATTTCACCATTATGCATATCCAGATTCAATGTATTTGCGAATTTATTGAAACAAATATATAGATATGTACACATCACATCCATTACGTTTTAATTAAATTGATGGGCCAAGGAATTATTTCCAACTTCAAGATTAAAAAAAAACTCCAATCAAACATTTTCCGAACTAATCAAAGCATCCGATAACTTCAGATTACATCATCGGAAGCTTTTACAAACGCAGCATTACCTTCAGCTTTTGGCTGCTTGGGGAGAATTGAAGCGATCAACTCAACAAGCTGTTTGGAACAGGCTTATAAATCAGCAACTCTCTAGGCGATCTGAAAACTTATGCTTATTCAACTTGGCAGGTAAATCGCTGGAGATTGAGAACATGGTAATGAAATCTTAGAGCAAAATACATATATGAGACCTGAATCTTCTGACGAAATTACAACCACCCAGAAAGAACATAAAATAGTGACAACCAACCTGACTAAAATTTTCCGCATGGGATATACGGTGGTGGAAAAAGAGAACAAATGTAGATAAACGTTATTTTCAGGAATGCAGCCCCTAGTCGAAAATTCGCTAATCGCCTTCGACGTAGTAGGATGAGTTGATTAATGTAGGTCGCTTTCTAACAGAGAACATCACCATAGATGTGTTCTGTTGCGCCTTCGTGCCCCTAGAGTGAATACAAAAACTCGCCGGACTGTGGCTATGCGTATCACAACTTCTGGTCACTTTAACCTCCTTTAAACTTCTTAGTTGTTTAAGATCAAGTAAGCTTACTAAAGGGCTTTTCAATAAGGACATAACAATGTAATTCAGGATTTTCTTCAAACGTTTATCGAGCCTAATCGGAGAAGTTTCGGCGCTTCAAGTGATCAAGCGACTTCCGTTCTTGAGTTAATTTGATCTTGTAAGGGTATAGGCCAAGATCTTTACGCAAAATTCGCCACAATGTGGACTGAGAGATTCCCAATTTCTGTGAACAAAGTGGAATCGTCTAATTTGGCTCATTTTGAACTGATGCACTTACGGCTGCGATATATTCGGTACTTCGCTGTTTTACTGGAACAGGAACATTCAATAGTGAATATGTTGATTCGAATTTATCCACTGTACCACTCAAAGCCTGTCTGGTGGGACGATTATTACGACCGAAAATTAGAATAACCGCTCTTAAAGTTGCGATCACCGACTCAGAATTTATTTTTAATAATTTTCAAATGTTGCTTGTTCGTGAACTTCATCATGATAAAATGTAAACCTTGGCTGACATTGAGAGATCATAAAAGAAGTTAAGTGTGCGTTTGTATTAAAATACAAAATTGTTTAAAAGTTTAGCCATCGTCTCCAGTAATTAGTTTTCACTTGCTTTTTATTTAAATGACGATGTTCTCGGCTGCATTCGGCAGATTGGAGTTTATTCTACTCGACCGTGAATTCTTGGTTACCACCGCCGGTTATAAATCTGCAAAAAGATTCTATTTACATTTTCAGCACCGAATGCCGGGGCGCTACAGAATTCAATTGCTTGTGTGCGTACACTTGCATCCGCCAAAAGCTGTGAATCAAATAACTCTTATTATCTATGAAAAGAGTAAATGGCGGATGATGACAAGAGAAAGTAGATACATGTTTCGTAATCAAGTCGACTGTCTTTCCTAATCCAAAGATATTTGCGGCAAATCTTTGGGTTCATAATCAAACAAATAGAGTCCCGTGTGCTGCTTGTTTAGTGGAATATGCTTTCGGCTGATCCGAAAGCATGCCGGTTCTCTTCACCAAAGCATGGTTTACTTGCTTGGTGAAACCTAATATGATACAGGAATACCTTAACTTAGTATGCCGCTAATTCGTTCCGGGAAAAACGCGTCGTAAGTCAAAATCGGCAAACCAGAACTGCTTATGAAACAAGGAAATACAACACAATTTTACTATTCTGACAATAGCACATTTCTTACTTTGTTCTGCAAGATATTAACTGAAAAATTGCTTAGCATACATACTCGACGCATGTCGAGATAAGCTTCGATTGCTTTGTATCTACTTTTTAAAGTAAAAATAACTTTAAATAGCAAATCGTATGGCAAATACGATAGGAATTTGAAAGACTAATTGCTGGTGAATTGTTTTAAAAAGAAAACATCGCGGATATGAAAAAAAAATAGCTGGGGCGACAGCTCGGGATGAGCCAAGGCCTAGCTTCTCACAACCATTCATGTTGTGCGTGTTACATTTTGCCCACAAATCGTAGGGACCTAAAATTTATTGCCGACTATGAACGGCGGTTTGCGAAGTTCTTTCATGACAAACTATACTCCCGGAGGCTTGTCATTCCTCGATGAGTGATGATGCCGCGGAAAATGTTCGGTGGTCATGGCTGGGGCTTGAACCCATGCCGCTCGTACAGCAGTCCAACGCAATAATCACTGAGCCACGACGACTACAGATATCGCCGATACAGCTGGACAATTACTGTGAAAAATTTATATAATTTCCAGAAAATGCTCACAAAAAGTCCTCAAAACGCTAAATTTATCAATCTCGACGACCCTTTACGCAGTCTCAGACGGTTATTCTGGTACCTCTTCAGAATATTGGTATTTCATGCTGGCAAAATCATTGCGTAAGCTTTTTTATCTGTTCTACTCCTCAGGTTTCTTTCCGAGTAGATGAAAAACTGCATTCCTGCACTCCTTCGATGGTCATGGAAATACTGATAAATCGGCAGCTCACGATATGTCTTGATTTACGAAAACTCCTGAACGGGTCACGGAGAAGTGGAACCAATCCTTCCACCGTGTTAATGAAAGTAAGACTTGATATTTCAAACGCATCTCTTTTTCAGTGGATTAGAAACTACCTTTCGGGCCGTTCAATTCGCGTTGTTTTGGACGGTTTCAAGTCCGCGATTCACATGTAAATGCTGGTGGTTCTCAAGGCTCTACGACTCTTTTTCTCATTTCTATGAGTGATCTTTTGTCTGCAATCCAATTCATGCATTCGCTAATGACAGTACCCTGAGTTTCTCATACTCATTCTCTAACTAACGTCCCTGCTCTTCAGCCATAGAAGCAGCGTATATTAGGATCATTACATGCTGACCTCGACAGCATAATAAAATTGAGTTAAAAAAATAGAGTGGAATTGAATGCAATCAAAACCCATTGCTGTCTTCTGTCACTCGAGCGGAATCCAAATCTTTACCTATTATCCATGAATTGTACTTGCACCGCCGAAACCAAAAACTTTCTACCCTCATACAATGACAACCTTTGTTGGAACGATCATATATTGGAAGTCACCAAATTGCAGCGAAATGTCTAAGTTACCTTAAACGATGCCAACAATTATTGCCTCCCTCTAATCTGGCCTTAATTTAGCGGATATATAAGCGTACACGCGTTAACAAGCTTACAAGCGTGAGACGTGATCGCAGTCTTAGGCAATTGCCTAAGCTTGTTAACGCGTGTACGCTTATATATCCGCTTCTTAAAAGCGTGCACAGAACAAGCGTGAAACATGACCAACACATTGCCTAGCTATAGTTTTGATTTACAAGCGTACACGCGTTAACAAACTTGTACTCTTATAAGCGTGAGATGTAATCATAGCCTAAGGCCCGATTATAACGCTCATATCTGGTCTGGCGCTCCAAAAAATGACTTTAACTTTCTGGATAGCACCCAAAATCCTTGGTTAAGACTTATTGGTGACGGAAACATCGCGAAGTCAATCGACTCGCTTAAAGACCGACGAAATGGTTCCTATCTCCCATTGTTTCTTCTACAAATAGTGCTCCAGCGAAACAGCCAGTAGCACTCCGCCTGCCTTCGTAAATAGACATCTTCGTATTATACTAAGCTTTTTCACACTAAATCGCATCTCAGACAAACAGCTCCATATGAGAGCCGATCAGGAACTAATAGACATCATAGGTGAGAGCTGAAAACCCGTGCTGAACTCCGTAAAAGCGATGCGGAGGTGTTGCTGACCCCTGTGCTAAGAAGTTCTAAGAAAAGGAAAAGGAAAAGGACCGAGGGCAAAATAGAAAAATAGTTAGGCAGCGAATTTGGAGTTTTCGACGTCAAGGATTCGGATGACACCTCGATAGGAAAATAATTGAAAAAATATCTGGCAGTGTCGCTAGAGATTGCGAAAGTCTTTGTTACCTGACGTTGAAGAAATCCTCTAAAAGCCTTACCAACTGATTTGCAAAAGAAAATTTAGTCGAAAAGTCTGTTTTTTTAAACAAAAAAAAATATATATATGTACGTAGAACTAAATAATTTTTGTAAAACTAATGAAAATAAAACCAGTGAAAGCTTGTCGACAGATACTGAACCCAATTAGGAAAACTCAATACATGTACCTGAGACATCCGAGGAATCTGCATCAACATCAAGTGAACAGCTTCCAATTGAGTCCACGCTGCGATCCATAATTAATTTTCGAAGAATAACTTTCAAATATTCTCTACACCTTACGTTGTCGTTAAAAGGACACTTTCTTGGTCTATAAGAAAAATTTTAAATAATAATAAAATCGATTTTTTTTTAAATACCAAGTGCAGGGTTAAAGAACACAAAACAAAACTTTGTACATCAAGTTATTGGGACAGGTAAAATATTTAACATTGAACAATGTTCCATCATTCCACTCTAATTAGTGCGAAACATGCAGGGAGCTGCTGAAAACATGTTTACACCAAACTACAAAAGGGTAATATACATTATTCAACAAAATACATATCGTAAACATTTTTCAACAGATTATGGGCGTTTGTCTACTCTATCATTCGGATACATATAGCGAAAACATGACAACAAAACCTGAATATTATGGTGATATCAGCTTTGAATGCAATTTTGCAATATAAGTAAAGTTAAGGATACCAACCAAAAAGGTGCTACTATATTAATATGCACACTAAAGCAAAATAATATAGGAAAAATCCAATGTGGCAAAGTGCATTAATTGTTTTATGACTTACCATGGGATTTGAGAAGAGAAAAAGAAAACACCAAACTTTATAATTGGAATCTTTCTTCACGAAAATAGAAATTTTGTCACACGAGTTGGGTTTCACTTGATTTTTTGTGGTGTTTCGCAAATATTTTTAAGTTATTCCGTTTTAGTATGATATAACTTGATATTTAACACGTTTTTTAATTCCAAATCAGGTCATGCAATTAACGCTTTATGCATTTTTTAATTTAATTTTTTCATAACAAAATTCCAAGTCACAGTCTTTCAATCCATTTTTCTTTAACACAGTCATCACATCGACAAAACGAAATGTCGATAGTGATGTGTAAAAATTTTGGTTCAGCGGGGACAATACCAGTGCTGCCATTTAATGTTTTGTCCTCATTGTTATAATCATACCTATAACGGAATTAATGGATGCATGTAAGTATTGCTATAAAAAAAAGAATATAGATTTACTTAACACACAGATTTTGTAAGGAAACTTGTTAATCCTCGCGTTCCTAACGCCCTTTAATTATAGTGGAAACTTTATTTTTGTACCAGAATGACAGATAATATGTATGTAGCTCCTCCCTCCACAGTTGTTAACTGCCATTTTACAGTAAGATGGAATTGAAATTGAAAGTGTGTTACGTATACCCTAGATGGCAACATCTCGATTATTGCAATAATGCCAGGCTAATCTGGCCTGTCCTGGATCTAAAATGATCGAAAGCATTAATACGACTCAGAAGAGACCAGCTCTCAAAACTCATCAACGTCCTCACGGGGCACTGCATCCTAGAAAGACATGCTCAACGCCTGGGGATAGCATGCAACGATTTCTGCAGGAGCTGCAGGGATGAGGAAGAGGAGGAGTCCACCGCACACTTCCTCTGCACTTGTCCCGCACTAGCCCATTCTTTAACGATCTTAATGATCTGAACTCCGCCAGCATGGCCGACCTTAACAGCTACGTTAGCAAATCTAAATGGTTTCAGGAGTAAGCAGGGTACCCCTGTAATCAGTGGCATCACACTCTCTGGTCTAAGTGTACCTCCTCTCGAAGGGCCACTTCTAACTAACTAACTAACTAATTAACGTATACCCTTTTCCCACCGGGAAGAAAACTGAGTTTTCGGTAAAAACTTTACGAAAACTCTCTGAACTATTCCCACAGAACATAAACGTGTTTTCGCTTCACATTTTCATCATTTTGCTATTATATGTGAATTTTTTGTGCAGGTTAAAACCTTGGCTTTGACATCCTTTGATAAATGGGAAAAAGGTATTAGGAACGTAGCAAATGAGTTATACAATTTTGGTGCGCAAACCACATTAAACGATTTGTGTAAACAATTAACTATCATTTGGTTCGTTTTGATATCCGTCAAAACGTAGAAGCATTCAAAGCATAAATTAATTATTTTCCGAGTAGGTTAGCATTCCGTATTAAGGAAACATAAAATCTAACACAACCAACAGTACTAAAATAAACATCTGGTTTTGACAGCTATTCTATCAGCTGTAATGTGCTATGTGTTTTAAATGGGTGTGTTTGCTTTAGCAACTTTACTATTGCGAGTAGATTTCGAGAAGGTTTATTCAAAAACGATTGAAAACTCGAAGTAACGAAAACTGAAAAATGTACGGAAAAAACTTTGGTTTTGGATCGAAACCTTCGTCCAAATTTTCATCCAAAACCAAAGTTTTTTCCATACGTTTTTCAGAGCCTATGATGGCTCACATATGTACATACATATGTAAGTAGAAGGGGACGGATATGAAGTTATGTGATCCTTCGAAAATTAAATGTTGTTTTTGTGGGCTTAAGTAGAAGGGGACTGCAACCAACTTTAAGTGCACAACTGGAGGGTGGTTAGTTAAGGATAAGGCAAACTTTAGAGGCTTGTCAAGGCCTCACTTCTTCCGTAGTCTGTAATACGACTCAAAAATGAGTACACTGAGCAAAATATGTCTGGCTTATCTTTTACCTTAAACACCAGAATTTATGTTTTTTTATTCAGAGTTCAGAGGTAAAATATGTAGTCGAGCCTTATTTCTGATTTTAGTCATTCTTGGTCAAGTAGCACGAATATTATTTTGGCTTTCTTTTGTTAGCTCTAATTAGGAAAATGTGTTGTATGAAACATCAACTCCGGCTTATACTACACAACTATTCGCTCTCATACCAAAAACGCTTATATTTTACACGTACTATACCCAATTTCTAACTAATACATTTAACTCCCTAAATTTCAGTTTAAACATCAATTATTTTACCAATCAGAGCCCATGCGATTTAACTTCCGCTTTTAAATAAACAATCTTCTACAGCGGCTCATTTGAAAACTTCAAACTATAGAATTATAACACCTCCCGGCTGAACGTCATAAATGACATATAAGTTGTCACATCGCGGTTGTACTTATTGCAGCTGAAAGACAAATTCTAGTGTTTATTGAAAATGATTTTCGCATATTCACATACATTGGTAAATTAAAAATTAGTGCAAGCGAATAATCTTATTAAATGTATCTTTGTTCCAGCCACCATTTTACCTGACCAGCATAGGTCGAAAATCACACTACTACTCAATCCATAAAAATTCTTCGCAATTTTCACCGAAAAATATCCGAGATAGTAAGAAAACCGTATTGGATGAACTTGCCACATTATTAAGCAACTCGCACAAAAGTATTCAGAAGATCGCGGCTCATAACGCGTGCTTTCGAACCTTTTTTGAGAAGGACAGAATAAGTCGGGTGCTCGAAAACATTACGTACTCCTTAAAGCCCATCAATCCCAATCTAATCGCAAGGCAAATTGTCAATAATGGAAAAAAATCGAAACATCTACTCAGTGTTACAATCAGCACAGGCAATACTGATGTAAAATGCCTACTTAATCCGAGAAAGGGTTTAAACAGCTTATCCGGTTCAAATTATCATATGTGAGTTTAAACAACTCATACATTTTTAACAGAATTATTTTGTATTTATTTTTCTCTTTTAGTAAATTTGTAAGGCATTTTAAAACCGATAGGGCAATTGAAGCGGAAGGCAAGAGGAACCCTTCTCTGACCACTAGAATACGAAATGCTCTGAGTACGTTAGCCAGCTCCTAATTGCGTCCGTAATTTACAAAATTCTCTTCATAGGTGGACCGTCGTCGATTAAAATCGAACCGTCTATTACAACGAACACGGATTCCATTTCAAAACTGCTGAAAAGCACGGAAGGCGGAGTTCCGCGAGATGAGGTAAGCATGTGCCAGTTAGTAGCACCATCAAGACACAATTTTCTTATTTGCAGGAAAAGAATATCAAAGTGGCCTTTGCTGAAGGTTACATGGCCGCACTGAACTCAGACGACACTCACAAGTCCGGGAAAACAATGAAATATTTAAAGGTAATCTTAAGTTACGTCCTGTAGCGCTTTAATCATTTCCAAAGTGTGCACTAAACATTTTAGGTGTTTCAACAGCTCCTAATTATAATTGTCTTCTTGGGTATATTCGTAAGCCTCTTCTCGTCGTCCAGTGGGTCAGTGTTTAGGTATGACGATCTTTCCGTTCTAGATTTGAAGTAATAACGCTTCTTTTTTGTAGAATTCAGCTGGGAAACCAAGTAGAAGTGGATCCGGAGGAGATACATGTGACTTTCGATGATGTGAAAGGCTGTGACGAAGCCAAACAAGAATTGAAGGAAGTGGTTGAGTTTCTGAAAAATCCGGAAAAGTTCTCAAATCTCGGTGGAAAGCTTCCAAAAGGCGTGTTACTAGTTGGCCCACCTGGCACTGGAAAGACGTTGTTGGCTCGTGCTGTAGCCGGCGAAGCGAATGTCCCATTTTTCCATGCAGCTGGTCCAGAATTCGATGAGGTTCTCGTAGGTCAAGGCGCTCGCAGAGTACGTGATTTGTTTAGTAAGTAGCATTTTATTCTACTGTTGATAAATAGTTTAAAGCCAAATATAAAATAAGTTAAAGTACTAAGCCAAGCCCTCCATTTTCTCACAGTCCATCTTGCATCAGGTAAAGGTTATGCAGGAATCTGAGAACAGTTTTTGCAGAAGAATGCAGAAAACAAACCACTGCTACAATACTGGAGCTTTAAACAATAAAGGGACAGTCGAGAAGAATGTTGCTTGTTGGTCTTCTGGAAATAGTATACTCAAGGTGTTGTCTATATTTTTAAGATGGTGGTGAAATTTTTAAGAGTATTGCATCACCTCTGGGATATTTTTTATCCGACAAATTTAGAAATTTCTTGACTTGACGCAACTCTTTCGCAATGTAGCCCTGACTTGAAGTTACTGGTGACAAGGCCTGTCTGGTTATTAAGTTTGTATTCTTCTCAGTTCCAGGAGTCTTTTGAAACCGAAGGATGTGCAGAATAACACTGACCAAATTAGGTGTAAAAATAATTGCAGAAGAGTCAAAACAAGCAACGCTTAGAGTTTAGAGTTTTCGATAAGACAGACGCAGGCTTGGGACAGCACTTAAAGGATTAACCTCAGCTTGAAAGATGGAAGTAGCAGTGTATGAAACTAGTTAAGATTGTCAAGACCAAGGGTTTTATTTTTCTTAAGTTATCTTTTCTTAGGACAGTTATTTTGAAAGGTCGAAGGAAGTTTATATAGTAGTGAAGAGGTCCGTAACACGTGTCACAGGACTTGACTTTATCGGGATAGCTTGCCAGATGATCACGGGTGCATAATTGGACAAGATGTGTAGGTTTTTTGCATTTGCTGCAGTAGGCGATACTTTTTTTTTATAAGAAAGAAATTACACCCTTTATGTCAAGACAGTTGTCTAACTTGATCGGAAAAAATTGGTTCGATCTTTTCGGGTGATAGACAAGCTGCTTATAGCTTTGGTACACTTTTTAAGAGAACAATTCAATAGGCTACTCTACACACATATGAACATCTGTAAACGGATATTGTACAAGTTTTTTTTTTAAGGGGAATATCCAGTCATGGCTCAGTGGTTAGTTCGTTGGACTGCTGAAAGAGCTGTGTAGGTTAAGGCCCAAGCCATGTCAACCGACATTTTTTTCGCGGCACAACCTCTTGTTGCGGAATGACTAACTTCCAAGAGTACAAATTGCCCTTTAGAGTCGGCAATAAGCTGTAGAACCCTTCCATTCACGCGAAAGAAATGGAACACGCATTCCACATCATGAATGGTTGGGAGAAGCTAGGCCTTGGCTCATCTCGAGCTGTCGTGTCAGCTATTTATTATTTACTTTATCCAGCCATTTAATAGCGACGGGAAATGCTGAAGCTGTTAAGTACGAAATAAAACTTCCTGGGTGCGCATTCGGTTGTAGTGTACTTTATGATTTGGTTTCCATCTCTACAATGGCAATGCAGGTTGTGGGTGGTGATTTGTCCGCATCGTTTTAGACTGACCCGTGGATGTTAGGTCCTTTATACAACACGTATTGTTGTGAATGAAGAGTATCAGTCGATTTTTAAGAGCTAAGCTGCGTTTAAGTTATTGCTTGCAAGATTTTGTGAAAGCTTTATTGAAGCATGGTTTGACTTAGGTCATAGGGCCGAACTAGTCCTCTTCACCAGGAAGTACAAAATTCTCCAATAGACCCTTTTTTTCTAAATGACACTTGCCTGTGCTTTGCTAACAAAGCCAAATTTCTGGGTTTTATTCTGGACAGTAAATTAGACTGTAAAGCCAATATGTGTTAAAAAAAGCCACTGCAGCGCTATACTACTGCAAAAAAGCCATTGGTAAGAAGTGGGATCTGCAACCTCGCACCACCCACTGGCTTTACGTGTTCGTTATCAGGTCTGTATATACTCACGTATTGTGTGATTGTCTGGTGCACGGCCTTAGATAGAGCCTTACACCGTAATCTATTGGGGAAAGTGCAATGATCACCATGTATTTGCATTAGCGGAGCTCTAAGAACTACACCATCCGCGGCACTTGATGTGCTCCTGCATTTACTTCCTCTAGATATCTTTGGCAAACAGTCAGCTGCTAGCACAGCCATCAGACTAAAAGCCTCCCATCCTAACCATATTGGCGACTACTCGATCTTAGATTCCCTAAATTTCATTTCGGAAAACACCGACTACACTCCGTCCAAGCTGAATTTCAACCCTAACTTCCGGACACCTATTCCTTCCCAAAAGGAGTGGAAGAGTGCTGACGTTAGAGACGACGCATAATCGCCCTTTTTTCTACAGTACATGGTTGAAAAAGCTGCTAAAAAGTGCGTAGGTGTTTCCTCTTTGTGGAATAGCCTGCGTATATGGGGCCTCTAAGCAAAGAGTAGGACACAAGCCATAAACATTTACTAGGTAAACTTAATGTCAATTACATGATACGGAAGTTTGACGACTAATGTCACTCTTTACATGAAGTAAACCACAAGAATAACACAAAGTAGATCATTGTCGGTTAAATGACTAATAATTCGTTACACACAGTTTTAATATTTTTTATTTTTCCTATTACAGAAGCCGCAAAACAGAGAGCACCTTGTGTTATATTCATCGATGAAATTGATTCGGTTGGAGCAAAAAGAACAAATTCAGTTTTACATCCATATGCCAATCAAACGATTAATCAATTATTGTCGGAGATGGATGGGTTCCATCAAAATGCAGGCGTAATAGTCCTGGGAGCAACTAACCGAAGAGATGATCTTGATCAAGCACTTCTACGACCAGGAAGATTTGATGTAGAGGTGATATAACTTGACACTTCCTTGTTTTATTTTTTTTTTATACACTAACTTATGTATTCCTGTAGGTGGTTGTAACCACGCCAGATTTCAATGGTCGTAAAGAAATATTGTCTCTCTATTTAGCAAAAATTTTGCACGATGAAATCGATGTTGATATCCTGGCTCGAGGTACGTCTGGGTTTACTGGAGCTGATTTAGAAAACATGATCAATCAAGGGGCCTTGAGGTAAAGAAATTCTGCTAAAATATCCGCCATGTTACATTTAGTTTATTGTATTTAGAGCTGCTATAGATGGCGCAGAAACTGTTACTATGAAGCATTTAGAATCGGCGAGAGATAAAGTACTTATGGGACCAGAACGTAAAGCAAGACTTCCAGATGAAGAGGCGAACCTAATTACTGCCTATCATGAGGGTGGCCATGCCATTGTAGCCTACTATACAAGGGTAAGCATTATAAACTTGTGTTTGTATTTACGAATATGTTTACGGATTTATTTTAGGATTCGCATCCGTTACACAAAGTTACCATAATGCCGAGGGGACCTTCTCTCGGTCACACAGCTTATATCCCGGAAAAAGAACGCTATCACGTGACAAGAGCACAGTTGTTGGCCATGATGGATACAATGATGGGAGGCCGTGCAGCTGAAGAACTTATTTTTGGACTCGATAAAGTTACTTCTGGTGCCAGTAGTGACTTGAAGCAAGCTACGTCTATAGCAACTCATATGGTCAAAGATTGGGGTATGTCGGAAAAAGTTGGATTGCGTACAATTGAAGGCCCAAAAGGCTTAGGAACAGGAGATTCGTTAGGTCCGTACACTGTAGAAGCTGTCGATGCCGAAATAAAGAAAATTCTAGGCGACAGCTATGAAAGAGCAAAGGCTATCCTGAAAAAACATGCAAAAGAACACAAGGCTCTTGCGGAGGCTTTACTAAAATATGAGACTTTAGATGCAGACGATATAAAAGCCATAATGCAAGGATCACAGTAACAGCGCGTACATTGTACATTTTATATAAGTTAGTAATAGTAATACAAATATTTTCTATGTTTATTGTTGATTTTGTAAATAAACTTATTTGGCTGAAAAAGAAAAATTCAAAAGTCGAGATTAGCGGATTTTTTTGTTGCCAAATGATTTCTATAGAAGTCTTACATTGAAATTAACATTACAGCATAGCAACTAAAGAGCGAAAGATTGTAAGTATGAAATTTTATCGTGGAAAGCCGGTTGCGGTGAATCGTTGTTAGGTTTAGGCCAATAAGACATCATTTGGATGTTATTCGCGCAGTTTTCGCTGAACGGAGCCAGTTCAAAATATGAAGTCAGTACCAAACACGGTGACTTCAAGGATTAAATCGCCAAGGAAAATATTTTGAACTGGTATGTCGGAAAGTACAGACGCCATAATGCGACCGACGATTGGCATGACCTCTCGTTATACAATTTTAAGTAGCACACAAATTCCACAGTTATGTATGACTACAGATAACCGCGC
This sequence comes from Matsumyia berberina, assembly GCA_917880715.2. Classification (NCBI taxonomy): domain Eukaryota; kingdom Metazoa; phylum Arthropoda; class Insecta; order Diptera; family Syrphidae; genus Matsumyia; species Matsumyia berberina. The sequence continues at coordinate 98,518,949 of OU862870.1, forward strand.
GCCATATCTAAAGACGAAGAATGAAATTCGTCGGGTCATTGGTGAAATAGAGCCCAGATTTGGCAGAAATCCCAAAACAAGACCTTGCCTTGTATAGCTAATTTCTATAAATTCTATCATAAGCGGTCTTGAAGGTAAAAGGTGGTCGGTATTGATTTGGAATTCTTGTGTTTTCTCCAAGATCTGCCATAATAAGGTGGTGAATTTTTCAGAACTAAAGCCGCATTGATATGGACCAATCAGCAAACAAGATATTGTAGGCGATGTTGAGGAGATTTATACCTCTATAGTTAAAAAATAAATTGCTGGCGCGACAGCTCGGGATGACCCAAGGCCTAGCTTCTCGCAACCATTCATGCCGTGCGTGTGTCATTTTTCGCATGAATAGAGGGGACCTTCAATTTATTGCCGACTCCGAACGGCGAGGTGAGAAGCTCTTTCATGACAAATTATACTCCCGGAGGCTTGTCATTCCCCGACGAGAGGTGGTGCGCGAAAAATGTTTGGTGTTTTCCTGGCTGGGGCTTGAGCCCACGCCGCTCGGTCAGCAGTCCAACGCACTAACCACTAAGCCACGGCGCCCTATATAGTTAGGTCTCCTTTTTTGAGGTTCGGGCAAACAATGCTGAGGTTTCATTTCAGCAGTTTTGTTAGAGTTAAGTTTAGAAATAGCTGTCTTTACTTTGTCCAAGTTACATAATCATTAACGACTATGGTACTGCTAAGGCCTCAGCATTGAATGCGATTATAATACTACAGCCAGGAACGAAATTATTAGGGACCCTGATTTTTGGTGGAAATTACCATGCGAAACAAATTTTTCCCAATCGACTTCTGATTGATTAGAGTTTCCTTAAATCCGGTTTTTTTTATTTCGAGTTGTGCACGCTGTTGCGAGTGGATAGCTTTTGTAAAGATTTGTATTATAAATTCAGATTTTTTTGTTCACAATTAATTAATGCAATGCAAACGAAAATATCAAAAACACGGAAATTAAGTGAAGCAGAACACGTAAAAATACTTACTCGTACTATGCACTGGCCACTATGCATTGGCCTTTCTCAAGTTTAGGTCGCAAAGAATGTAAAGTGTTCGCATTGTGCTTTACAAACTACAATCAAAAGATGTGTTGAGATCTAAGGAGTGAAGATTTAACCAGTGAGAGCGTGTAAACTCAGTACAACAACTAGAGAAGACTGCGTTATATAAAAGGAAGCGCTGAAGTATCGTAGGTGGACAGCTTCTGATTAAACAGCTAGCCTTAATAGTCACCATGGAATGAATATTTCATATAAAACTGTAGGCCGACAGCTCAACAAAATTGACCTTAAAAAAAGAAATCCCTGGGATATGTAAACCTTTGCTTTTAGAGGCTAACTAAAAGCAGGAAATTTCTTGGGCCAAAAAGGGTAACAATTTGGCCACTTCCGGCTAAGGGAAGGTATTATGGTCTTATGAAAATAATATCGAAGTTAGTTTATGATATCATATTAAAAATAAATAACAAACGCGACGGCTCGGGATGGTCCAAAGCCTAGCTTCTCGCAACCATTTATGTTGTGCGTGTTACATTTTTCACACAAATGGAAGGGACCTACTATTTATTACCGACTCCGAACGGCGAATTAAGGAGCTATTTCATGACAGATTATACTCCCGGAGGCTTGTCATTACCCGACGAGGGGTGGTACCGCGAACAATTTTCGGTGTTCCTGGCTGAGGCTTGAACCCACATCGCTCCATTGCCTAGCCATCGACTCCGAAGAAATGTTTGTTCTACAGCTTCGTTTTCTTATGGACTTTTCCTGGGAGAAGCAATTATATAGCGCACCGAGGTGATTGCAGGTGTTTGTTGATTTTACCCTTGAATTCTTCTTGAAATATTTCTCCTGGTAGTGCGTTCTTAATACGTAGCTTTGGCTAGTTCATCCAACGTGAACTAGCAGATTTCTTCACCGATTAGGTTTAATCAAATCTGCTGTTATTGCTCCTCGAAATGACATTTTTAACTGCTTCCTGCAAATCGGTTTCCTTTATAAATTCGAAAAGTCTGCATATCGACCACAAACCGCCTGATATAAATATCTGTACATATGTTTGTACTTGGTTACTATTTTAATACAATCTGATTCCGAATGCGACTCTTTTTTTGAACTGAAAGATCGCATGTCGGGTTTTCTTCTTTTCGTATTCTTTTTTCGACATTATTCCTCCGCGGTGCGGCATTTGTATCGCGCTTTTCATCATACCACTGAATTACTTGGAGGTGGCTAGTAGCCTAAAGTGGTCTCTGTCTCATCTTTGAAGATGGTGGAACATTGGATCCACTGGTCCTTGACGTTACCGTTTGTGAGGAAGGCAATGGATATTTGATTCCTCCGGTGTTGAACGGTGCTTAAGAGATTCAAATTTAACTCCGGATAACGAAGAGCTTAAGAATGTAATCACTACTAATATTATAAAAGTGAAACGTTGTCCGTTTGTTTGTTTGTTTGTTTGTTTGTTTGTTTGGATTTTACCTATGCGAAAACTACTAAACCAATCAACCTCAAATTTTGCACACAGAATGGTTGTACATCGGGTCATATAATAGGCTATGTTTTATAACGCTATCTTATTCAAGAGCCGAGCAGTTAACAAAAACGTGGAGCAAGTCAGAAGAAATTCCTTGCCGCACACGAAAAGATATTTTCTCGATCGTGAGCCACATCAGTTGATGAGCGTACGTGTTGTTTTTGTTTTGCCCAGTTTCACAAGGGTAGTTTTTCATTTCCTTTTCTGCTGTGTTGTTGTTGTTTTTTTTTGTTCGTTCTTTGCTTCTATCTATTCGTGTGTACAGGGTAATGATTTGGTGGTTGGTACGGTAGATACCTATATAAACATACATACATTGGATATACATCTGTACATTTGTATTTATATATTTATTACATTACATATGTATTAACATATGTATGTATGTACATACACAGGTTATCAAATTCAATTAACTCTGGAGAATTGAGTTAATGAGGGAAAAGGTCATAGCGCAGTTGGATCAGTTTGTCCGTTCCATTTGTGGGCGAGTGAACTTTGGTATTGTTATGATGACACATCATCTTTTTTTCGAGCCAGCCGGATTATTCATTTTTTTACCCATATGCGCAATTGTCTACACATTTTTCCTGGCAATTTTTTTTATGGATTCTCTTTTTCGGTAGATAAAGGAATAGCGCGCCGACGCGACGCGACAGGCTGGGTATGGGATTGTGTGTGCTTGATGTAGGTATAACATTGCCAGTTGCGGGAGGGGAATTTTTTGTTTTGATTTTATTTTTTGCAAAGGATGTATGTATGTATCTATTTAACGAATGTATTCAAATTCCAAGGACTTCTGATTTAGAATGAATTTGACTTGGAGGATGACTTTTCGAAAGAAAACTGACAGGGGACAATAGGTGAATAAACTCGAGTTAGAGGGAAATTAGAGTTGAAGGAGGTTCGGTTCGACTTAAAGAATTTGATTACATTTGCAAAAGTGGCAGAATAAAATACAGTCGATTGGGTTGAATATAAAATTCCGATTTAGATTTAAGATGAGATTATGATATATTATATAATCAGGATAAGTCTTTCATAAATTGTTTGAAGAAGATGTCGATTTCTGGATTGAAATGTAATAACCCCGAGCAACGCCGGGTATTATTCAGCTAGTATAAAATAAAATGAATTTAAAGATCACGGATAAAAAAACAGAATAAAGTGAAAAGACCGATCATTTACAATTAGAAAGGGTGTAGCAGTGTTTATAGGAAACGACCAACAAAATCATATTTAAAATGCATGTCGAATATTTAGACATAACCTCGAGAAGAAAAATTATTCTCACGACTTGAACATTCTGGTTAAACATATTCAAACCCAAAGGTTAGTTGTTGTACTCCACGACCTTTCGACTACGAGGCTTAATTAAAATTCACAGATTAGGCTGCAACAATTACTTAGTAGAGAGCATTAATTGATGTTTTCACCATCTTATTAGAAGCTCGCTAGACTACTCGCACTTAAAGGTCTAGTAAATCTAACCCAGACTCTATGTGGTAACATTTTCGTAAGAACTTATCGCATAAATAATAACAGTATTCATTAGCTTATTAGCCGGTTGAAAAAATAAGTAAATAACTACGATCTATGTACATATGTTTCGATGGCATTAACTTACCAACCACCAATTATTAATTGGCGACAGTAGTCTAGTGTTATACAAGAAACAAAATTTAACAATTAATATAATGTTTGTATACACCACCGATTGGTGATCGAAAGAAAATGAAGCATCTGCGAGTAGCCCTACTTTTAAATATTTACTCAGCTGATTCTAGCAGCCCTACGCATTATAACAGCAGTGCCTTTTGACTTTCAGTTGAACGCTATGGGGTCTTTTTCATTGGAAATAGGAAAAATAGGACTTTGAAACTGGAGGTTCCTTGCCATAGACTGAAGAAATAATTGTTACTTCAAACAATACGTGGAACGGAGGACTATAGGTATTCCACTCGCTACATGTAAACTACTCTTACTAGTAGAGTACAACGTGATCAGTAAGACAAATCAATGATGGAGGAATGGTACCACGTGCCGTACCTCCAGGGAGGTCTGGCCTGTGTTAAATCTCAGTCAATCTAAAAATTTGATCTTGCTCAAAACCTCGCTAATTAGCACTGCCATTGGTGTTCTTACCGGCCATTGTCCCATTGGGCTTTATGCCAGAAGGATGGGCCTCTTCTCAAATGACTTCTGCAGGAGCTGCATGGACGAAGAGGAGGAAGAAACGATCCTCCATTAACTTTGCACTTACCCTGCCCTATCCCAAAGAAGGAAGCTGTATCCAGGAGCCTATCACTTCGACAACTTGAGACGAACTGTCACATTCTGACATCAAAAGTATCCTTAGCTTACTCAAGAGCTCCAAATGGTTTCAATAATGTGAGTGGGGTTTTTTTTTCAGGGTATAGATGAAAAAAACTTTTTTCAAGATATAGGTGCAAGTGGCGTGGTCGCTGTGGCTCAGTGGTTAGTGCGTTGGACTGCTGAGCCAGCGGCGTGGGTTCAAGCCCCAGTCATGACTACCGAAAATTTTTCGCGGTACCACCTCTCGCCGGGGAATAACAAGCCTCCGGGAGTATAATTTGTCATGAAAGAGCTTCTCAATTCGCCGTTCGAAGTCGGCAATAAATTGTAGACAAGCTAGGCCTTGGCTCATCCCGAGCTGTCGCGCCAGCTTTTTTTTTTCATAGATCCAAGTGGTATCATAAAGCGCCTTTCCTTTGTGCTTCACACAGACAGCCACCCTACCTACCTACGTCAAACTGTCATCAAGCAAAAACCAATTGGGTTGTTACGGAGTGTATCGAGTAACTGATGCATAAGAGTTCCTTCATCCACACACACACACCACTATGCCGGTAGTAGAATAGATTGATTTATTGCAAGAAGGACTGAAATCTAGTAACGCTAACACATGCTTACACATGAATACATCTTCTCAAATAAAATGACATACCTATGTATATTGATAGTTTATTTTCAGTTCTTTTCATCATATTTACGTGTATTCCAAATGTGACATAAGGTCTAACTAAAGTCTATTTTCAATTTCTTATAAATCTCATCGAAACCCTTCGTCAACAACGTGGACGGTTCCTATAAGTGCGGTTTTAGGGCAAGAAAAGCTACAATTAGCCAAATTTTTACATTCCGGCAGATCCTGGAGAAAAACCAAGATATTGAAATCGATACCCATTATCCTTTTATCGATTTTAAGCCCGCCTATGACAGCCTTCATAGCATGTGTGGTTTTGCCATCCCTGCCAAATTCGTCCGTCTGTGCAGGATGATGATGGAGAACGCTCGCTCCTCCATCAAAGTCGATAACGACCTCGCCAAGACCTTCAACAGGATGATGTGTCATATGACTTCTTCAACATCGTTTTGGAACGCATTTTCCAGAATTCACAAACCAATATCAGAGACACAATCTTCCACAAGTCTGTGCAATTACTTGGATACGCCGACGATATTGATATTATTGGGAGAACTCAGCGGGCTGTCACCGGTCTGTTTGCAATTATAGAGACAGAAGCTGCTTAAATGGGTCTAGCGGTAAACGAGGGCTTCGCTATATCATCTGACAACACCACCATAGAAGACTTTGACCATCCTAGTCCTGCTTTATGGCGCTGAAGCATAAGATATTTAGTCCCGTTTGCGTTGACGGGCTTTGGAGAAGAAGATTCAACGATGAACTTTACGAGTTGTACATCGACATCGCCTTAGTAAAGAAGATACGAATTCATTGGTTGAGATGGCTGGAGTATGTAGAGCGAATGGACACAAATGCTCCGGCTTGCAGTCTTCGAGCTTAACCGGAAGGGTCAACGCAGTAGAGGCAGACTTGGCCTAAGGTGACGCGCACAAGTGGAGAGGAATCTAAACCAACTTGGAGGGCGTAACTGGAGGCAGTTAGCTGAGGACCGGGCGAAGTGGAGAGGCTTGTTGGTTAAGGCCCAGGTTGACCACAAATTGTAAAGCCACCTAAGTATATAACCTCTCAGTCATATGTACATAGGGACGACTGGGTCTTGCGCTTTAACGAAGCCGCCTTTTTCCAATTCTATTTTAGGTAGAGTCAGCTTGAGTGGACCTACTTTCATTAAGGTAGCTCTTTCCTGAGTTTTGAGAGTGGGTATTAACCTTCATGCGAACTATCTTGCAGTGTAGTCTGATGACCCCGTGCTTGCAGTTGGTGAGGCCAAACATCAAGGATTCAAAAAGTCTTGTCTTAGAAAAATGCAGTCACGTCTTTATTTAGGTAAGGTTAGGTTAGGTAGAGTAGTGTTATGCTCCCAGCGCTTGCATAAGACACTAGGCACCATAGTGGGTCCATAGCGATCTCTGTGAAACCAAAAAAGCAGAACCTAAACCAGTTACTGAAAGCACTTGATTTCCCTGCAGAGTTTTACCATGTTTCTGTAGCTAACATAGCCTAGCTCCTCTAGATTACTAAAGAAATAGTTCGCGATAAATTTCATGCGAGTCCTGGCAATTCCCTGACATGTGTGTCATGTCCTCAGCGGCGCATAGGTCGTTGCAGTATCTGCAGACATCTGTAGTTGAGAGCCCTAATTTTTTAGCGTGCTTCCTGAGAAGACAGTGGCCGGACAGGATGCCAGTGACTAATTGTAGTTGTGTCCTGCTTAAGTTGAGAATATTTCTTGTTTTCCTATGATCCAGAGCAGGCCATAGAGCCTTGGATACCCTATGCCCACGCCATTTTTTAAGTCGAAGATTAATTTTCAATTGAATTTGAAGTAGGTTATTTCGACGGCTAATCTAGAACTCGGATATTTTCTCTTCAAACAAATTTGAACAATGTTTTCGACAATTGTTTTGTGCAAAATCCCATTGTAACGGCATTTCTTTGCCCACATACCGAAACATTAACGTCCATTCCATAGTATATCTTTCTACTGAAGGATTTCATAACCATATTATGTTTTTTGCGACTTAAATGTGCCATATAATAAATAACAGCCAAATTAAAACTGAAACTAGCACACCAAAATGGCGGTAAAACAAAATCAAACAGGCACGTGAAAAAAGCCCTAAATCGGTGAAAACGAAAGTTCTTAAATGCTGAAATATTTCACCGCTCTCCCGCTAAGTTATGTATGTTTCCTTCCTGAGTATCTAAATACTGCACACTTGTTATAGGAAGTCAGAAATGTCCCTAAGTCTTTTCAATTAGATAATTTGTATGTCGATTAGGAAAGTCATTCAACAGCAGGAAATTTCAAAGTGTAAAGCTCTCCTGCGTGCACGTAACCTCATTCAATTCCCTTCAACTGCTCCTGTAAGAAAAGCTTTGCTCTTACGAAGGCACAATCCTTCGTTAAATGCTCTTAACATATTGATTTATTTGCAGGATTCAACCTTTCGCTATTCAAACTTTGTGTGTATTTCACACTGTAAAGACTTTTTTAGGATTTTTTCCCCAAAAAGTTAAAAAAAAAAAATATTAATTAATATGTTTAAAATCAAAAAATGGCTAAACCGGATATTTAGTTCGCATCTCCAAACCGACACAAGTCTTTTGTTAAACGCTAATTTTATTTTACCTGTGACGCAATGACTTCACACTTCAGAAACAAAACAAAAGTTGCAATTTTACAAGTGTGTGATGTCCTTAACACATATTAATATGTTCAACGAAGTTATAGACCATATTATTTAAAGTGCTTAATTTCAAAACTTTACTGTGACACGCATTGTGCAAAATTATGATGTAAAAGATTATTATGAATATGTAAAATGTAAGTGATGAGCCAAAAAGAAAAAAAAAAAAAAAACAACTCTCCCAGCGCTTAAAAATTGAGTGAAAGAGATGATACGTATGTATTCGTACAAAAATGTCGGTCAATAGAAAATGAAAGGAATTACATAATCAACTACAATTCGTAACACTCAGTTAAGGGTTATCCTACGAAACGTACCTGTGTAATATTAATATAAAGAGGCTTTGTAAATAAAATTATGCACCAATAAAAGTATTATTTCAAAACATAATTTAAAAGTAAATAAATAAAGAACTTATGTAACTAAAGTAGAAAATACTTGAACATTGAACTAGTGAAAATATAAAATAATTTTCTTATAGAAAAAAAAAAGAAGAATAAGTACTGTCGGAAGAAGTTCAAAATAGTGCAATCGGAACTATATATTTAAAAAATTATGAAGCCGTCTTTTCATTGATTTGTTAATTTTCAATAATTTCTTATAAAACAAAAAAACTTGAGTTCTTATGTAAATAATCAAAAAATAAAAAAAATAGTTCCACAGTTCAGGAAGTCTCTTATTGTGCCTATAAGTGATAGAAAGAAATATATACACATACATATATATATATATTATATATATATAAATACAGTTTCAATTAAATTGTTACTATGGGTGACCAAAATATGTAATGCCCATGCACTACGCATTCTATGTATATAAATAAATTGTATGCAAAGAGTCTTTGATTAAACGCATTAGCCGAGTTAAATAGCTTGATCTTTAGAAAGTTTATATATACTATGTGCCCACCAACATCACAAATGAGTCCTATAGTGAAAATCGATCAATTGATATAAATAATAATATTCATATAGTTATTATAATTTGTTTAAACAAAAAAAAGAAAAACCAATAAGCACCGTTTTGCAATGCATGTTAAAAATTATCAACGAAGAGTCAGTGGACCTGGAGCTTTTGGGACTTTCAGTGAATCTTGGTAAGTCCTGTGTACGACTCTTATTTTGTGTAGCTTGCTTTTTTCGTTATAATATTCTCTTCACCAAAAAAACTTTCAATTCATTTGAAAGATTGAATCATTGATGATGATAAGTGAATGTGAAAAATATTTTTTTAAATTTTCCAAGAGGTAAGAATTTTATTTTACAGTGCCTGAGTTCACACAATTTGGGAATGCAGTAAAAAAAATATATATAACTAAATGTACACAATGTGTTAGAGTGTTTTTGTTTTTAAATGTTTTTTATTGGAACACCTACATAACACATCTTTGAATCTAGATTTTCATAAATTTGATTTCGTCATCTAACACTCAAACCACTTGACGTAAGTCTTAAGTATCGATAAGAGAAATATGCTTCGCTTTATTTATTATTTTTGCATCGACTTAGATTCACAGATACAAACTGGTTAGAGTTAACGAACTTTTCAGCTTCAAAAAAATGTACTTCAATCAACTTTAATGCTCAAGTGACATGGCATTCCATTAATGGCAAGTAAACAACGTAGATCTACATAATTCATACTAGTAGCTATTTGTTTGATTCAAAATTTAAATACGCGATATCTTTTATTAGTGTGTCGAATAAAACTGAGTGGAATTTTTGCGGTAAACTATTAATTTAACCACAGTACAATGTAATTGGATTCAGATAGGTTTCGTTACGACGACTGTTTACTGTTTGCTTGTTTCCTGTTTTTTTTCGCTTTATACCAGTGGTTTTCCCAAGTGTAGGTCGCAGGAGAGCCGCGAGTTCTATATAATAGAAACTTAAGTTCCATCGTTTATTTTTAAGTAATAAAATTTTTTTTTAGCTACATATTTTTGACTTACTTCAAGCTCTTCTTTACGTTTGTTTTTCGATCGCTTTATTTCACATAATACCAAATTTAAATTTTCTTTCTAGTTTACATAACGCTATGGGAGGAAATTGGCCACGAAGTTAAGACTTATCCTTATTTAACGAGTATTTTAGCTGGTTCTTTTGTTTTCCTTTATATTTAAAGTATGCCGCATAACAAGGTGACCTTAGAAGATTAGTTTTGTGTCTCTAGCGAGGGGAAATTTAAGTCCCTTGAATAGAATTTTGAGCTATGGAGGAAATTCACACCAGATATGCTCATGTACATTTATATACAGGTGTATTTTGACTCTTCGTGAGACGCCTGCATGCTATCTTACGCGACGTTCTGTAACGCGTTTCGGTTACATTAAGTTAACCCTTTCTGGTCAAATTTTGTATTTCGGTATCAAGCAAAATTTTTTTTATTCAAATTTGTTTACTTCGTTGGTATTAAGAAAATTAAAAAAAAAATTCCTGAAAACGTAATTAGGTAGGTAAGGCTGTAGGGCCTCATACAATTTTGTACAATTATTGTACATTGTGCTGGAAAGGAGTAAAAATAAGGGGAAAAGATTGTATTTGTGAAGTACTGAAATTTAATGTTCTTTTTTATTTATTTAGTTTAATACTTGAATTCTTCCATGTTAAGTTTAGTCTAATGAAAGTTTAGTGAAAAAAGGCACTTTTCAAGAGAAAAATATGACTGATAAACTACTCAGGCAAGGATCGGTTATTGACTGTCTTTTTGAAGGAAGTTCTTATCTCACTAGGAGCTGTCAAGGGAAAAATCACTTAACACTAGTTTTAAGTAGGCAACAACAAATTGGGAATGACTGCGCAATATCCAGAAAGAGTTAGCCAACCAACCACATGAAAACAAACGATATCCTTGGTTGAAGCCGAACAGACATCACGCGTTTAGTTGTCATCTGTACTTTCCACTGGGCAGTAGAAACCCATGCAGCTTAACTCGGCATCGCTTTTCACCGGCTCTGTCGCAGCTGCAAACACTTAAACGGGGAAAAAAAAACCTTCGAATACTTCTTCTGGAAGAGCCTGCCACTTGCTAAAGCAATCGTATCTTGAGCAAACCCTATCTCGACAACCTCATTGAACTATCGGGGGAAGAAAATCCTTTTTCCAAATTCCACATGTCCGATGTCCAACAACCGGTAACGAGACTTATGGTAACGAAACGTTGCTTTTCAGAGCTACTTGAGTATCGGGCGCGTATTTCTGCCTGGTATGTCCACTTTAACTAACTTACAAAGAGAAATAGTTATTTGTTATCATTTTCCAATGGTTTGCGAATCTTCTAGGAGGACCATCGTTTAGGGTGCTTAAGTGAACCTTCCACATCTCTCGATCTTCCACCATCGATTCTTAGTTATCAGGGGCTATACCCATACGGATAGAGGTGAGATTTCGGACTTGGTCCAACCATCTCAACCTGGGCTTATTACCTACCTAATGGCACGGATACAATGGAAGCCGAGTTGGGGGCATGTGTTTAACGTGCCGAAACCATCCCCAAGCTATCGATTTCCCGATTTCCTGTCCAGCAATGTTGAGTTGTGCGAACTATACAATCCTGTAGTACCTTACTTGGGATCTGAACGGATACCATTATGTAGCTAACGCGACTCTAGACAGTTCAAACTTATGTCGTCAGCCAGCGCAGGACTAACAAAATGAATTTTTTTTTGCGAAGTCGATAAGAAATCGGTGAGCACGTACGCATTGCTCTATAATGATCTGCAAGGCGTCGATATGATTAACGCAGGAGATTTGTATTTTCAGAGATGAGTTTATGTTGTTTTTTTTAGTCTATCCTCAATTATCTTAGCTATCGGCTTGGCTACTGCTGGAAGAGCACAAATACCTCGCCAGTTTTCATGTGCTATCAGAGTTTTCTTCTTTGCTAGCTTGATCAATCCACTGTTCTTTAGGAAGGTTTCAGTTTCTCATCTCTAGTTGGAGATGCAGAAACTCGCCATTTATCCTCTCCACTTCACAATTTCTGAAAAGATTTACATCGCAAAAAGGGGTGAAGCAGAGCCTATTAATAGAGCTGCAAGATCTTTAGTTGCAGAGGCTCTTTCTGGTTATCTAGCGAACCAATATCTGTCGGAGAATACTACTTTTACGAGGGCTACATTAGCCCTTTCTTCTGTCTCTAGTGGGGAGATGCGTAGAATTTTCAATTTTGTTTAGGGTGTTGTCGGACATTCATAAAAAAATAGTAACTGCTATTCTGTAGATTGGTTCGTAGACTGCTGCGCCTTCTCAGTTATTCAATTTTAGGCTTGCGGTATAGCAAGCTAAGTAGAAGTGACAGCTGGGCCTACTTTCCCTACTAGAATAGGAATTTTTTATGAATATTAGGATCGGAGTGGGTTTCTGAATATAATGGTGCTTCATGGCATTGTAAAGTCTATTAGTGGTATTGTTTTGCAGGCTATGCTTTTCGACTTTCATACTTATTTTCGTTGGATAAAACTGAATAACTGCTGTTTTTGGAACTAAAAGGTATTACTAAATGTTTTGAAATAAGAGGCTGAATTGTGGGTTATAATAAAAGGCATAAATTAATAGAAAATCGTTGAGTAAGTTTTGCACTATGCTTTCAAGAACGATATTAAAGAAGTCGCGTCGGCTTTTTCAAATCCTTTTTTGACATCAGAGGTCTGGTGAGGTCTTGGCCGACGTGCGTTCTTTGTCGTCATTCTGCACAAACGGACCAGTTTGGTAGGGATACCAAAACTAGACACTATTCTGTATAGCCCGTCTCTATAGATGCTGTCATATGAGGCCTTAAAATCGTTAAAACGGTGGTGGGTGTCGATTTGAGGTTCCTGAGTTTTCTCTAAAATCTGCTGAGTGTGAATATTGGGTTGATGGTGGACTTTCCTGGCCTAAAGCCACACTGATATGGATCGATCAGGTTGTATACGAACGGCTTTAGGCATTCACACAACACGGCAAATAAGATCTTGTAGGCTATGTTAAGAGGACTGGTGCTTCTGTAATTGGTGCAGTTCAGGGGATCTTCTAATAGGTCGACAGCTAGGCTGTCAGCTCCAGCAGCTATGTTGAACTTCAGGTCGGGTGGACGAAATTGTTGGTCTTCGTCATCCAGGTTGAATGGTTCATTCTGCCTAACAGCGCGAGTTGGTTCGTCGTCGCCGTTAAACAGTCTGCAGAAACAGTTTTTCCGTATCTTCGCATCGGCTGCGTTTCTATTACGATGTACTTCTCGATCGTACTTGCAGGTTCAAGTTCTGTAGCCTTGGTAGGTTCTTTTTACCCTTTGGTAAAACTTCCGAAGCTCATTCCTGCAGTGACATCTCTCTATTTCCTCGATCGCACGCTTCTCATGCTCTTTCTTCCTTCTCCTGAGAAGAAGGTGTTCGTCTCTTCTCTTCTGCTCGTAGAGCTCGTGAGAAGCTCTGGTCCTTCTATGCAGCGCCGCTTTGTATGCCTCTTGTTTCGCTACATGTGCTTGCCCGCACTCGTCGTCAAACCAGGGATTTCGATGTGGTGGCCGTGTGAAACCCAGCACATCAGAGGCGGCATCTCTGATCGCTTTTTGGCAATGTTGCCACTGGTCTTCAATACTTGATGCTGGCGGCATATGACCTCTTGAGAGATTGAAAGAGACTCGATCGGAAAAGGATCTGGTGATCTCTTGCGATTGCAGCCGTCCGACGTCAAACTTGCTCACAGTATTCCCTTGTTTTGGCGGTGTTCGGGATATCCGCAGTCGTACCTTGGCTACAACAAGGTAGTGGCCCGAGTCAATGTTGGCCCCTCGGAACGTTCGGACATCCATAATACTGGAGGAGTGCCTTGCGTCGATCGCAATGTGGTCAATCTGGTTGACGGTTGATTGATCAGGAGATCTCCATGTTCCTTTGTGAATATCGAGATGCGGAAACCGAGTACTAGCTACGACAATATTGCACCCCGCAGTAAAGTCGATCAGCCTAAATCTGTTATCGGAGGTGGTGTCTTTCTGACAGTACTACTAAAGATCCCCTCTCTTTCTGACTTTGCGTAAAAATCGCCTAGGATAATATTAATGCCAAAGCCAATGCAGTGCTCGTTAATCTAGTCCAATAATTTGTAGAACCTGTCTTTGGTGTCGTTGTCTTTCTCCTCTGTGGGGGCATGTGCGCATATCAGGGCTATGTTAGCGGATTAACACTTTATGCAAATTGTTGTAAGACGTTCGTTCACATATATGAAGTTTAAGACTTTTTGCTTAAAATTGCCTCCAAAGATGAACCCACACCCAAATAAGCCCTTCTTTTGTTGTCGGTAGCAATCTCCTCAATAAATATCGCTGGTTTTCATCTTCTTTTGCCCGGCCCATCTCATCGCACTTATTGAATGACGGTGAGGTCTGTTTTGAAGCAATCTAGGTCTTCCGCTAGTTCTTCGGCTGCACACGGTCTGTTAAAGTGTCTAATATTCCATGCGCAGATCCGAAGTTAATTGTCGTTGTTTCGATTCCATGATTTGTCATGAAACCTGTTTGTCGCGAAACCTGTGTTTGTTTCGTATCTCGGTTTTTTTTTTCGTGTTCCATCAGTTGCTCCTGCGCACAACGCATAACCTGGAGGACCAACTTTAACGTTATTTCATAAAACGATTTTTTCTCACTACCAAATATACAACTCACTATGTCCTTAGCATGGAAACAAGCCTGGCAAAAGCCTTTCTTTCAACCTTAAAATATCATTTCAGATGCCTTCAGAGAGTGGTTGCCAGAGCTTCTAAGAACGACATACTTGGTCTGTATTCAATCCGTAATCTTGTTGAGACTGAAAACACATATCACACTCTAAACGGAAATCCATGCATAAAACATGTACTTAAACACCACACTCTGTTTATAATCGAATTTCCTTAAATAGATCTCATTAAACCTAAATTACTATAACAGGACAGATTAATCTGACAGGCGACTTTAAAAGTAAAAGTAGTAATTTTTGAATTATAGAACATTATGTTTTTTTCTTTTTTTTTAACAACTTTTTAAAGAAAATACAATTTTTTTATCTAAATTTATACATATCAGTTCCATGTCTGAACTGCGTTGTAGGACACATTTTTTTTAAATATTAACGTAAACTGGTTTTAATTTTTGGTTGTTTTGGTTCTATTTAAACAAATCTATGACCACACTAAATTTCGCGTTTGATTAATATTCTGGAATTGGGAAATTTTTATTACTTACATATACAAGTTCTATAAGTAGAAACTTACAACACGAACAATGACCACTGTAAAATTAATTTAATTTAACCGAATAATTACGCATTAGAGGTTTTTTATTTAAGGTCATGTCATATTTTAAGTTTAATTTACATACAACAATAATAAGAAAAAATTACTAATTTCTACTCAGTAGGTATGTATCTGGTGAATAAACGATGAAAATAGAAAAGAATAGAATAGAATAGAGGGGTACTTTATTTTTCGAAAAAAAATGTACAATCTTCTTTAAAAAGCGGTCCAATTTAAGCAATGGCTTTGCCACCTGCCCTAGATTGACAAAAGTATAATCCATATAGTCGTTTATGCTCTGTGACAACATGCTATACGTACTAATGCACTCCAGTCGCTACCATTTAAAAGATTTTCGACTGAAATGTACTGTCTTCTGTTTCTCCCGTGTTGTATAGGCTACATATTAGTGGAAGGTCGGTGCGATGTGGCATGTAATTAGGTTTTGAAATTTGTCTTCTGTTTCGAAATATTAGGGATATTTGGGCAATACTAAGGTTGAAATTTAGACGGTTGACGCCGTGTATGAGGTTTTTGTAGATTAAACGTGAGTTTGAGCTTTTTGCTGCCACGATGAACTCTTTTCTTATCGACTGGTTGACATCAGATACGAAGTTGCGTTATGATCTTGGCCATTCAGAGAGGTTGGATTCTACAATCGTAAGGCTTATGCTATGCTGAGAAGCAATATTTCCCCAATCTTTGTGGAACTGTGATTTGGTTCTCAAAGCTTTTTCCGCAATAATTTTAGCAAGTCGCGAATCATCTTTCCCGGTTGTATTTAAGGTAAATAACCTAGGTTTGGTATTTGGGTTGATAAGGGAGAAAGCACTCTACCTCATCACACTTAGGTCCATGGGAATTGATCCCGGTTCCTACCAGTCTTTTGCTCGTTGTTGACTTGGGTCTCCAGCCATCGTGATGTCCTCAGAAACGTGGAAAGATCGTTTATTGGAACATCAGATAGTTCTTGTCCTGCAAGTTGTGTCTTCCTAATGTTCTATTTTTCAAGTGACATAGGCTTGGGCAGTGGCAGAGGAAGTGAGGAGTATCCTCTTGAGCCTCTTCGTCACCGCAGCCCCTACATATATTGTCATCATTGAGTTTAAATTTCATTGTGTGGTTTCTTAGAAGGTTATGGCCAGTGAGTGCACCCACCAACATTGACAGCGATTTCCTGTCATATTTCAAAAGTTTCTTGGTTCTGGCTTTGTCGTATTTTGCCCAAAGTTTCCTTGATATGTCACAGGTGGTAGGCGACTTCCACCTTCTGTTGACTGTCATCAGGATCCTACATTCCACTCGCTCTCTGAGATTACAGAGTGGGGGCTTAATTCATTGCAGTGCACGATTTTAATCCATTGTTATGTCCCTGTGATCAGGGACCCAGCAGTAACACTGTGCTGCGAGGCAAGAACCTCAAGCTTTTCGCGACAGGGTCGAATTAGTTTGGATTTTATTTCAGTAGCAGAAATTCCTTACATAGCCACCTGACTGTCAATAGAAATGGTGATATCATCTCGTTGTATTGCCGTCATTGATACCAATCGCTGCCTCTA
Organism: Matsumyia berberina; assembly: GCA_917880715.2. Taxonomy (NCBI): domain Eukaryota; kingdom Metazoa; phylum Arthropoda; class Insecta; order Diptera; family Syrphidae; genus Matsumyia; species Matsumyia berberina. Next base: position 98,535,978 of record OU862870.1, read on the forward strand.
TCACTGCAAGGACCTTCGCTTGAAGGACACTGGTGTGATAAGCGAGTTTGATTGAGCTGTTTATGTTCAGTTTTTCGATGGTTACCGGCACCTGTTCCTATATCTATCTTTGACCCACCTGTGTAGATAGATATAGACCTATTTCTCGTTGGGTCATTGGTTTTCCATTCTTCTCTGCTTGGGAAAGTGTAGGAGAATGGTTTTTCAAAGTCGAGGTATGGTGACGTGTAGTCAAAGCTTACGTCTCCACCTATAACCTTTTTTAAAATTTGTGGATGCCCTTCTGGATTTAAATTCCAACCATGCCTTTGGCTTAAGGTAACTACAAATAATGGTGCTGTTTCAGCCTCGACATGCAGCATGTATTTATGTATGTATATAGGTGTGGTCGCCGTGGGTCAGTGGTTAGTGCGTTGGACTGCTGACCGAGCGGCGTGGGTTCAAGCCCCAGCCGGGAACACTGAACATTTTTCGCGGCACCACCTCTCGTCGGGGAATGATAAGCCTCCGGGAGTATAATCTGTCATGAAAGAGCTTCTCAATTCGGCAATAAATTGTAGGTCCCTTCCATTTTTGCGAAAAATCTAACACGCACAACATGAATGCTTGCGAGAAGCTAGGCCTTGGCTCATTCCGAGCTGTCGCGCCAGCTATTTATTTATTTATTTACATAGGTATACTTGGCGGTAAACGCAATAATTTCTCCAGAAAAAATCTAAGCAGCTTTTTAACGTCGTCATAAACCCTGCTTCCCCATACTTGCGCTCCATAGCACATTACTGACCTCATAACAGCTTCGAACACCTTAATCTTCGCTTGTAGTGCAATTTTAGGGTTAGATAGCAGGTTTCTCCACGTTGAATTTATGGCTTTCTTCAAATCTACAATCTTGAGTTTATAGTGTCGCTTCATGGAGAGTTTATGAGTTACTGTAACACACAGTTACTTGTAGAATCTCACGATTTTCAAAAGTTCTCTGCCATACTTCCATTGTTCATTCCTCGCAAAGCGCCCTGTAGCTTTGCGAAAATCTAACTCTTCAGATTTAGTGACATTTATTTGGAGACAGTTGACACGGAAATATTCTTCAATTTTGTTAATCATAAGTTGCAGTGAGTTTGACGATTCTACTAGAATAACAAGGTCATCTGCGTAAAGCAACGCCTTGTCCCTTAATTTTCGCCAAGAAAAAGTGCAAATAGAAGCGGGGTTGACCCTGATTTTCACCTCGAACCAATCTGACAATTCTTTACAGTTTCATACCGCCGACTTATTGTTCTTTTCTTTTAAATATTAATGAATTTAGAGGAGATTCCAATATTATATTGCAATATTATATCGAAGGCCGCTTTGAAATTAATGAAAAATGCATACAATTTCTTTCATTGGTCTAAGTATTGTTGAGATATGGATGTTAAATTAAATATGTGGCCTACTGTTGAAACGATGAAAATAATACTCGAAAAAATTGCTTCTGGATATTGAAGAATGAGACATTTTTTAAAACCCAGCCAAGGACACAGATTCTAAAAATATGTTTGTAAACATGGACCGAGATTTTTTTTATTTACTACCCTACTCGACGAAAGAATATCAACACCAGAATCGAGGTTTGCTGAAGTAGTTCGACAATAGGCTTATAAATAAATGCCAATACGAGCCTACGATAAAGATTTTTGCATAAGCGAATGTTTTTCGGTTGGAAGTTTCAGCAACCAACCAACCAGAGTAATTATATTTAGTGGTTCGTCCCAAGCAAAAAGCGTAAGCCTTATATAAGTCTTATTCCAAAGCAGTTGATTCCTTAGCATGCTAGGAATGTTCCGTCACATACAATACGGGCTATATCATTGGCAATCAGGCATACGTTCGCTTTCTTATTTAAACCTTATTATAAGGCTTAAAATAAGACGTTGAAAAAGCTGTATATTGAATCTTACTTCTTACAATTTGTAAGGTTTACATAACTTATTGAAAAAAAATTGTATGTTTATTTTACATAAAAAACTTTATTTTAATTAAAAAAAATTTTAATTGTACTCCATTATTAACAATTATTTGTATCTCCTTGGTGTTCTGATATCTTGTCCATCAATCTCTTTGGCAACTGTTTGAAGGGGCTTTTGTTATATCCGACAGCTGATCCAATTATACTAATTTTATTTTACTGGTTAAATTAATTTCACACAACGTTTTGTTGAATAAAAATTAACTTTCACTGATCTTGACCCGTGGAACGAGACAGTCGTCATTAGAATGACAAGTCATGTTCAAATGCTACTGCGTCATTTTCAGACCCATGTAAAACATTTAACTTATAATTAGGCTTATCAGATGGATAGTCCTGTCCGAACACTTCCGCGGACTCATCTTGACATATTTACTGTCAGTGTTGACCTAATTGATTTAATTTTCATGCTTAGCAGCCAAGCAAAAGCATTATTTTTTTCACACAAAAAAAAATTGTTTTAGATTTTGTCGAGTGATCACCGATTGACATTTACAAATGTCAAAAATAATGCAAATATTTTAAAAAAAATTATAAATCCTCTCTACTTCCTTCCTCGCCGTCAAAAAAAAAGAATTCGGTCCGTCAGTCCTGTGTGTTCAGCCTCCTAAGCAGATCAGTTTCGTCTCTCCGTAGATTGATTGAGACGGATTTTCTTAATTTTTCTTGATAATAGTCTATCTCACTAAGGCAATTATAAATGGTTTGACACCGATGCATTTACAATTTCGTTTCTCAAGCTTAACTCCTTCAGCTCCCTTTCAAACAGTAAATACTGTCCAATCTTTTGTAATTTTTTTTTACGGTGTTCTTATTGAATCTAATTTGTTAGGCTATTGTTGTGGATATATAGCCACGATTTCTGTCTACATTTTCGTTATTTAAATTTGTTAAACAAATAACTGTACCCACTGCAAACTTTTGCTAGACTCATTCCGGGATTTGCTAAACTCAACCCGGAAGCCTAGTTAGGGAATTTCCTCAAACATAATTTGCTAAAAAAACATGAGATCACACATTTCAGGATGTGCTAAACTCAACTCATAGTTAGGAAAACCCCTACAAAATATTTTCCTGAAAGACATGATAAAACCGCTTGTGGTTTCTATTGTTGAGCGGAGTGTATGACTGGTTTGCATTGACTCCGATATAAAGATCATTGTCATGCTAGGTGGATATAATTTATTTGTTGTCATTTGCAAAACAGCTTCACCAGCTCTGACATTTGAAACTCATCGATTCAGACTAAGCCTATTTTGTTACCGTCAGCTAAGCTAAGATGTGTGTTCTGACATTCTGTGATAATAATGAATAATGATTTAGCTGAGCACTTAAAAGTACATATGTATATATATTATGTGATTCGTTTACATTAACTAAGGCAAGATTGGCTTTAAATCCTTTTCTAGGCATTTTCAATTTTCTTCTTTTACACTTACATTGTACATATTGTTGTATTATTATTTCTTGTCGATAAGTTTGCCTTCTCAAAAGAAGCAGCTGCTAAGAACCCTCATTCTTCTACCGGGGCGGCGAGGCTTGGATATTCACACAGCAGGTGACGGACGGATTCGATTTTTGTCTCGTCCCTGTATCTTCTGTAGTAGTAATTGTGATGCATACCGATGCGTTCCTCATAAATGCCAGTGGTGCAGAGCATAGTAGTGCTCCCGGAGAGAAAGATATCTCTACTTATTATGAGCTGTCCATAAATTCCTGGCTGTTACACATGTGTCTAGCTGGATACTGTGTGTATTGACTCGACTGATGGCTTCATCTTCCATGTGCCGAGTTTATTAAAATCTTCACAAATGGGAGACTCCTCCTAAAGTATGCAACCCTGTTTCGTTCTGTTCATCAGCCCTTTCGCTACTTGGGATATTCATATGAAAACCGCATTTGCTCTCGATATTTCGCTTAGAAATTTATTGCAGATTTTTACAAACCTTAATCTGGTTATCACTGAATCCAGAACCTTGACGAGTGTAATTGTAGGCAGTAGTTGGTTCTTCGTTGGTATTACTCTCACTCATACTACTACTACTTTTGAAACTCTCACTCATAATTTTTAAAGCCACGATGATGGCCATGATTTCGACTTGAAAAAAACTGTATTCATCGTTTATTATAAACTAGCTGACTCGCCCGGTTTGTAATGTAAATCAGTGGTTCTCAATTTATAGGACAGAGATAGGTTGCGTTTTATAATATGTAAGTATATGCAGACTTATAGACTCTCGATAACTAATTCACTGGCTACACCTGTTGTAAACGCAACAGTGGCTTTCCAAGTTGCATGCTTTCGCCTTGTACCATCCAGCTTGTAGAAACAGTGTGGCACACTATATTGCTGCAAGCATAACAGTGACTCTAAGGACTGAGGGCTTCCACTTTCTTTTATACAAAATGCTGGCCTTTCATAGGCAGCGGTCGAGCTCGCCGAACTGAACTTCGATATATTAAGTGTTAAATCCTAAACTATACGACCCAATTACTCGCTGAAAAGCTCTACAAAAACTACCTAAACGTCACGAAGGCTTGAATTATAAACTTAGACAGGTACTTCCGGAAGAGTTGTACAAGATCTTAGAGTCGTATTTGGAGAATAGACTCTTCCGTGTCAAGCAGGGAGCCGAATACTCGGAATTCAAGGAAATCGCTGCGGGAGTTCCACAAGGGAGTGTTCTTGGTCCAGTCTTGTTCTTGCTCTATACTCGAGATATACCCCAAGAAGAAGGCACCGTTGTTGCTACGTTCGCGGACGATACGGCTATTCTGGCAACAGATAATTCAGTCGAGTCAGCAACTGTAAAGCTTCAACGAGCTTTGGATAAAATCTGCGAGTGGACAAAGGTTTGGCGCATTGTTCTCAATGAAACCAAATCTACCCATGTTAACTTTACTAACAAGAAAATAAACAACTTACCCGTTTTCATTAACTCGGTACAAATACCGTATGCAAACGAAGCAAAATATCTAGAAATGACACTAGATGCGAAACTGAAATGGAAGCCGCACGTTAAAAAGAAACGCGACGAGCTCGAAATTAGATTTAGAGAAATGTATTGGCTGCTTGGAAGATATTCCAAATTAAGCATGTATAACAAATTGCTCTTATATAAGCAAGTCTTAAAACCTGTATGGACGTATGGTATACAACTTTGGGGTTGTACCAAAACCAGCAATAGAAATATTTTACAAACCTTTCAAAATAAGGTGCTCAGAACAATCGTTAATGCGCTGTGGTACATTAGAAACGACGATATCCATAGAGACCTCGGTTTAGCTACCGTCGAAGATGAAATAACAAATTTTGCACGCAAACTCCGTGTTCGCCTTCAGGGACATTGCAATAACGCCGTACTCCAAATTCTGGACGTGACAAACCTTGTGCGCCGACTACAAAGAACGAAACCGTTCGATTTAGCGCAATAAGGGATAACCGCTTATAATGACGGTATTAGTAGGTGCTTTTACTGGAAAGCTACCTGCACAACGCGAACTTTTATTGTCGAAAGCTAAACTACTTGATAAGGCTTTTTTTGTACTTAGTCGTAGTCAACACGAAAAGGGGAGGTGTTTTTAGTGAGTAAGAATCTCACACTACCATGAGCACGTGCGGTAGATCCTCATGGTGTCTCATGAAAGATTTTCACCTACCCTCGCAAAAAAAAAAAAAAACTTTTTTTTTTAAATACATACATAAAAGTGTTTTTTATGAGTGTAAATAGAAGTTTGTGGTTAGTGTTTTGGACTGCTAACCAAGCAGCTTGGGTTCAAGCCTCAGCCAGGAACACCGAACATTTATCGCGGCACAACCTCTAGTCGGGGAATGACAAGCCTCCGGGAGTATAATCTGTCATGAAAGAGCTTCTCACTTCGCCGTTCGGTGTCGGCAATAAATTGTAGGTCCCTCCCATTCGTGCAAACACTACAACACGCACAACATGAATGGTTGCGAGAAGCTAGGCCTTGGCTCATTCCGAGCTGTCGCGCCAGCTATTTATTTATTTTTTTTTTTTATAATATAGAAGATAGTACGTCATCGCGGATATTTTTGTAGAACTATTTGAGGCCGACTCACATTAAACGGTTAAGTCAGCGTACGCAAAGAATACCATCCGAGCGGTTGTTTTTACGATTAAATTGACATAAACCGTGACAGCTCAGCTAATATATATTACAACACATACATATGTATTAAATATGTCCCTTCTTCGAGAGACACTCTATCTACTAGTGAAAACGGGAATAAAATTCGTCTAGCACTTTCTGAGATTAGCGCTTTCAAATAGACAGACGCAGCGAACTGACTTCACTTTATACTATGTAGAGATAGAGAAGAGCGATTTACTCCTAGTACTTTGTAGTTAGCCCCGACTCCCTTGCCAGCGTTCATCTTACAACCATCAGTTAGAAAAAAAGCTCCTTTTTTATAAGTGCATTTTTGGTCACTTTGGAATTCCAACAACTGAATCTCTCTCTGAATCAGCGTTGGGCTCGTATGATCAGTTTCTCTCGATCTGTCAACATTCTCCCATTTGACATAGTTGGCCTATACATTCGAACGAATGTAGAAGCTTTTTCAAGACAAATTATACTCTCGGAGATTTATCATTGCCCACTTAGAGCTGGTACCACTGGATATGGCTGCAGCTTGAAAAACGCTCAGTGGATGTAGCTGCAGGCAAACATATTTATTGAAAAAAGGAAACCTCCCTGCCCTTTCTTAAATAATCAAGTGAATCACATGGCATCATCTTAATATTACCAATTAATTTGCGCACATGAAATTAGCACCACAGATATGCTCTTTTTCTTTTAACTTGAGTAATAAACCTTTTAAGTTCCAATTTTTTAGTTCTGATTTCATTTTAGTTTATTTTTTTGTTCTGATATTGTACTTTTACTCATTAAATTTGTATTTTATACAAACATTTTTGTTTGTTTTACAGAAAATGTATAATTTCTGCCCGTTAACGTGTTTCCAGACGGAAGAAATACCTACATCCCACCAGTGAAGGTATTGCGAAAATATTTAATTTCTGGACATTTTTCTCCACTTGAAAACTACTTACTTCCTTTTCCTACTCATTACAAAAACTAAATTAATAAACAAAAAATCGCCCTTTTGATCCCATTATTACCAATTGCAACATGCTATCTTCCTTTTAAATGCGTTAACCACAAGTGCTTGTGTTAATTACATCATAATCATTTTCTATGCATATTTGAACTTCCTATAGTTCTTCCCTGATATGTATAGACAGCAGTTTGAAATCAAATTTTCGAATTTACTTAAAAAACTAAATAAATATAAAATAGCACACACTATAATTAACAATTCTGTAAAATATACATACTTAATCCCAAATTAGATACAATTGTAATCTTTTTTGTTTTTTTTTTTCGTCTTGAGTGCATAAAGGGTAACCTAATTCGAATACTAACTAAAATGTTTGGTAAAAAAAAAGCTGTGTGAGCATATAAACTAACATTTAGTGTTTATACCTAATAAATGCACAAAAACTGCATACAACTTTCATCCAAACACTTCATTATTCATTTTTTCTACCGAATTTATGCAATTCACACATTTATCTTGCTCTGTATCAGAAACAAATGCTTATTTGCATGACAATCTTCTAAGAATATGCTTTACATTACTATTTTTTTTAAAATAATATCACACTAGATTCTTAACACTAAGCACGAATGCTTTTTAGCTGATAGCGTACTATGTAAACATTTTGTAGAAATATATTTCGTAAAAAGTACTTGAATATTGAAGAGTATACTAGTAGATTGGATTGCAGAACAAAGGACAATTTTTTTGTAGCTATGACTTAGGTAGGTAATAATTGCGTCTTTTGTCAAAATGCCTTGAATTCTATTTTCTAAAGTAAAGTAAATATGTAGACAACTTTTGCATTTATGTATTTTCTTTTGGGTGTGGACACAAAATTTAAGGGGTTATTCTTGAATAACTTACATATGTAGGTATATACAGAGCTAATTTTGTTTACCTCAACAAAGGCGTAACGCTGACGTAGAGTGATCATGACTAGAAGATTTGATCGAAATGGTTAATAAGGATGTTGGAATAAAATTCCATGAATTTAAGCAATGGCAAAAACACAGAAAAAAATTGTCTCCAGTTAGTCTGGGCGCTACCCAGCTGGTTTGGACGCCATTAAAACCTAATATTAGCAGAGTTTCGAACTACTACAGCTCACTTGGTCTATGTAAGTAATATCATAAACCACTAAGCGCGATCGGATTATAAAGAAAAAAATTCAATTAAATGTATGTAATGGAGGAGCTACCGAAAAAAAGCGGATAAGTCCATGCTAACCGTTTTTTTTTGCGTTCTTGGGCTCTCAAAGGTCATATCTACAGTGTTCTAAAAAAAATTTCAATAAAACCTGGTTCTATACTATACAAAATCAACATCAAAAAATACGTTTTCAATCAAAAATAAATATGTTTTGCTAGTGGTTAAACATAATTTAATTTTTTCCATGAAAGTTTTTTTCAAAACCGGATCAATCCATCAAGTCTTCAATCAAAATCGGATCAAACCATCAGATTCTCAATCAAAACGGAATATGTCCAGACTTTTCATTCAAAATCGGATATGTCCATTTTTAACAAAAAAACTATAAAAAAAATTGCTAGGTATTTTGATAAACAAAAGCCAGGCACATTTTTGTACTCTGATAAAGCTTTCATATACTAAAAATTAGAGCTCTATTAGAGCTACAAAGGCCGGGTTTGCTTCAATCAGTTTTTTAAGTCTCCTGTAAAAAAGTGTAAATTGGACTTATCCGCATTTGTTCGCCAGCATTTGTGATTGGACCTTCAGTTTTTTTTTTATAATCCACACGTGGATCAAAGGGTTAGGAATACCCTTTTAATGCTGTTCACACACCGCGAGCGAGGTGCAGTGGTTTTGAAACTCAGATAGTGGTAGGTTTCATTGGGGGTCCGAGGGTGGTGTCCAGGCTTGCTGGGGACGTTGGTGGTGTTTGTCATTGCTATGATTCAGAGGAATTTTTTCGAGTCTCCTGATGTCATAATCAATGTCCGCTCAATCAACTCTTCAAGCCATGACACTCTACTGCCAGTGTTATCCCTTCGCAGTAGAGTCGATATCAGCTTTCACGGTTGATCGATTTTTATTTATTAAGAATAAATGTTTTTCCGACATCAGGAGTTGAAGCCTCTCAGCGTGATAAGTGATGATGACCATTACACCATGGCCACCCCTCAAATTAAGGGTAAAAGAAGTACTGTGAAGGAGCTTGACTTTGAACGGCTAAGGGATCTTTTTCAGATCGACTGTGTCTTAATCTTTGAAGAGATTCTAGGCGAATACCACTAAGTCAGCAAAACTGACTTAAAGCCACCAGAGATGCCGCTTCTGCTGTACTGGATTTCTCCATGAATGCCCACAGTCCTTTGGCAACAACGCGAGTAGAGTATATTGGCCATAGGATAAGAAAACAGACCACTTCTTGTAGAAAATCCAGAAACTTCCAATCGACAGCCAATTTGATCACCGCGTATAACATTACCTATTTTCGTGGAATGACAAACCGTCATGAAAGCTTCTTGATTCGCCGTTCGGAGTCGGCAATAAATTGTTGGTCTCTTCCATTCTTGTGAAAAATGTTACATCCGCAACAAGAATGGTTGCGAGAAGCTAGGCCATAGCCCATCACCATTTTTATTTGTGTTACAGAGCTGTCGCGCCAGCTATTTATTCATTTATTTATTTAGCTATGCAAAACAATAAAAAATGCTCACTGTTCTATCAATGTCGATAAGAATATCATTGATACCTCATTGCTTGATCTCAACGAAATGATTATGACAAGGGTATGCGCTGTCATAGGATTTTTTTATATCATTTACAAAGGATAGAGCAGGATTGGCAGAATCCAGAAGACAACATAAGGGTGTACAATGTTTCCGTGCAATTAATCGTCGATAATTGGAAGAACGTAACGTGCTGTCAGTAGCACATTCTTGAATATCCAAGCGGAAGCAAGTAAAACGGGTTTAACGGTCAACAAGTGTAAATTAAACTACTTGCTGGCAACAGAAAAGGACACCCACTAGCGAAGCAGCTAGATGATGATTGATCGGGCAGTAGAGGCCAAGCTTCAAATCCAAAAAGTTCAGCTTGCAACCAGTTTTTCGCTACCATTCGTGTTGTGCATATTATATTTTTCACCAAAATGGAAGAGACCTAAAAATTTTACTATCGAATTCTATCGAAGAATTGAAAAATAACTAGTGCGCCAGCCCGAGGAAGCTCAAGCGCAAGCTTGTCGTACCCGTTTATATTGTGCGTGTTTTATTTTTTCCACGAATGAAAGAGAGCTACTGTTTTTATTGCAAGTTATACACTCCAAAGTAGTCTAAAGCTCAGAGCACTGAACAATGGCGATCTAAAAAAGTACATAGTGGCGTGAATCAATATTTAATTGTTGTTGGGATTCAAAACTGAGTCGCCTAAGTCAGCTATAGCAATCACTAACGAACAGTCTTGTCCAAAAAGCAGGACGCAATCTTGCCGAGCAAAGGCAGAAACCACAGAAAGGCTTGCTGATACATGGGTAGGGTTCGATTGCATCGCCGGTGTTAAGAAAAAAGCTTATACTTTCGAAGTCTAGTTCTAAAGCAAGTGTAAAACACAGCAAACCAAATAAAATTTGATGAATTTCATTGGGTTTTGCTGCCTTTTCGCTCCGTGACGTGACAATAACTTGGTCGTGGTTAGTTCGGATCTTAAAGTTGGTCAAGGTTGTAACTGCTGACCCAAGGTCAGATTTTAGACAATGTATTGATGAGCCAGATAGTGAGTAAGGACAAACTCTTTTGCGTAAGGTAAATAAACTATAAAACAATCCCAGTTTTTGAAAAATGCATCCTGGTTCATCTAGCAAATAAATAGCAAATATGTTGCCTGGCAACACAGAAAACATTACGCTTGGATTTCATGGCACGTTTTGGAAGCTGAGTTAGGGATAAGCACTGAACGTGCCCAAACCATCGAAGTACAGACCTTACCGGTTGTAGCTGCTCGACATTGATTGCCTTTCGTATTCTGGTGTTCCTAACTCAATCTTGAGTTACCCCAGCAATACAACGAAGTAATCTCATTTCGGCACCTTATATTCGAGATCATTATTTATTACCTAAACCTCATGACCATAGGTGAGGCTCGGATCAAAATCTGAATTAAAGACCGATAGCTTAGCTCCGATGCCAAGTTCAGCTCTCTTGATAACGGATTGACCAAATTGTTTCAAAATTGCCCAAATTTGACCAATTCTACAGGATAACTCACTATTTTTTCTTCCATCACTCGTGAATAAGACCCCGAGATACTAAAACTTCTCCAGTTGTTTCAATGGGACTCCACTAACATGCAGAGTGAATGGAACAGGCATTTGGGAAATTACCATAACCTCTGATTTGTTCACGTTTACCTCCATCCAAGCTTCAACAGAGACGGCGACGAACCTATCTAGTGCGCCCTGAAGTTCGGTCTAGGTGGACGTAAGGATGATCAAGTCGTCAGCGAAAAGCAGATGACTTATCCCCAAGTCTCCCAATTCGAACCGTGCCTCACCGTGTACTGTAACACCCAATCCTTGCGAAGTCCAACGTCCACTGCGAAAGTAGTCGATTTAAAGCCGTTTACCCGAACACAGCTCTTACAGTTTGAGTACAGAGATTGAATTGCCCTCAGAAGATAACCGTCAATACCATAATCCTGCAGACTCGATCATATGTATGTGTTCTCCAAATCCACAAAATAACTGTAGATATGTAGGTTTGGCATACTCCCAGGCCTTCTCAAGTACCATTCTGAGAGTGAATCGCTGGTCGGTTGTGCTTCTACGTTGCACAGTTGGGTATTTGGCCATAAAACATAGCATAAATCTACACCTGTAAGAGAGCAAGTGTTTATGGATGCCAATGTGTTGATTCTGTAGTTATATGTAAATTTAATAAGTTTACGGATAGTGAAGCTTGGGGTTGTGGGTGGGAGAGGTGGATGGTGGTGAATAAGTAAAATAAAGAAAATATTTTTACCACTTATTTTTATTTTTTAGTTCTCGTTTAATTAATAATTAAAAAAATATAAAACCTATTGAAACATCCAAAATTAGTAACGACTGAAAGAAACGTAGGGAAGCTAGTTCCTCTTATTATTTTCTTTACATATGTATGTAAATCTGAAACTTTCGGAGGACACAGGACGACTACTGCTTCTAGAGAAATCTTATGAGTTTTTACTTCCCACCTAGTAGGGGAAGTATTGTAATCGGTCCGATCAAAATGTTTCGAGATATGAACAGGGCTTGACATTACTATATACTAGAAATCGTTTGCACCCATTTTCGAAATGATGTCTGTGTGTGTGTGTGTGTGTGTGTGTGTGTGTGTGTGTGTGTGTGTGTGTGGGCGTCTGTGACAATATTTTCCGCCTACGATATCTGGAGAACGAAACAACGTAGGACCATGCGGTTTTTTTGTTTTATTTGTCAGCGTAAAACTTAGAGCTGATTAGATTTTGAGCACAATCGGTCTGGCCTGGCGGGTGCTAAGGAAATTTAAGAAAAGTATTTTCGAGTTCACGCAACAACTCTTTATCGAACAATTGCTGGGAAAATTGAAGAAATGTTTTCTTTGACATTAAATTGATTATCCAATTATGTTATGCAAAAACAAAAATAAAAATAATATTTATTCAACTCGATCGTTATATGTGCCGTGGGAAGTATAGGACTGGCTCCCCTGTCGAATTTTTTTGTTTATAGCCCACGTATGTACTATGTATGCTTGTGAGCTTAGGATTCGATTAAAGCAATGAAAATATTTGAGGTATCTCATATCCCCGCGGACCGATTTTGTTCAAAATCTGATCAAGTCTAAATTAATTGCTGACAAATACAGCAAAATAAATCGTACTATCATAGATTGCTTCGTTCTCCCGATATCGAACGAGAAAAATTGATCACACCTACACACATAGTCGTCAATTTGAAAATGGCTGCAATTGATTCCTATTACATTCTTATATGTATGTATAAAAATCTAAAGATCTGTTAAAATTCCGAAAAAATAAAAATATTTTCAGACTGGTTAAAATAGGTGAGAAGTAAAAAAAACAATAAAAACCCCATAATAAAGGATAGGCATGTTGTTGTGGTTTTCTAATAGGTATGGTAGTTAAGTTAAGGTGTCCATAATTTTTTTATTCAGCTATTAAATTGATGCCATGTTTTATGGTCAAATACCTCACTGTGCGTCGATTAAGGAAAAACTGTGTCTCCCTGAGGTTTGTTGTTGCCTGCAAAATGGTTGTACCGTAAAAATTCTTTTGATTTTACTTGAAACTCGAACCTGAGCCAATATTCAGTCGGATGCACTAATGGTTTGTTCTACATACAGTGCAGATTTTAGACAAAGTTTTTTACAAAGCTTGCAAGATACAAGCTCTGTTCAAGTACTTTCTGAACCAAAATTCATAGTTTCTCAAATTTTGAAGAGTAGAAGAGAGAGGTAAAATTACGAAAAATTAAACGAACGAGTTGAACAAGAAAAGCTGCCCAAATTTTAAACGTCAAATATCAAACGTGAAGTCTTAGAAAAATATAAAGGAAAGAATTCTATGATTCACATATGAGGAGTTTAAAAAAGTGTGGAAAATATTTATTCATTGTTCTAACTCATTTGTTGCATTCCCCGTATTTTCGTGCGACAGCTGGGTGCTCCAGAACTCTCCAATAGCTGCCAATTTCAATACTACACAAAAATGACGAACAGCAAATCTGCCAAACAGCTGTTCGTCATTTTTGTAGGCATTGGGCGCGTTCCATTTCTCAGATATCTGAAATTTCAGATAGACTAGAATATGGAACGCTGAAACTTGACTGAAAAACAAGACAACAGCTGATTGTCATTTATGCAAAAATTGCATTTTTACTTTCTGCTTTCCCATCGAATTTGCGTATGAAATGTAACTGTGTGCATAATAATTACTCATTAGGGACCCTTAAGATGTTTTATGTAACTAAAACATGCATGTTTGTTGGCAAATTTGCGAAATACAGCAATGAAATAAATTTGAAATAACAGCTGTTTATGACACTTTTCAACTGACAGAGAAGTAAGACAAAAATTTTTAGACTAACAATCCAGTCGCTGACCTCAAAAAAGTTGTCTTGTTTTTCTGTCACGTGACAGGCTCTCGTCCAATCATTATGCTCCGTTCATCTGAAATTTCAGATGTCTGAGAAATGGAACGCGCCCGTTAATATTGTCAGATATTGGAGAATTCTGTAATACGCGAAGATCCAAGGAATCAAAAAAAAAGTGTTGGAACAATAAATAAATGTTTTCCATACATTTTTAAACTCCTCATATGTGAATCATAGTATTATGTCCTATATAATTTTCTAAGACTTCACGTTTGATATTTGACGTTTATAATATGAACAGCTTTTCTTATTCAATGCGTTCGTTTACTTTTTCATAGTTTTACCTCTCCCTGGGAGAATTTTACCCCCACTTTTCAAAATTTGACAATTTATGAATTTTGGTGCAGAAAGTACTCGAACAGACCTATTGCTGGCATTAAAATTCGCAGAATAGTGAAATTTCTTACTCTCTCGTAAGCTCTTTCTTTTACGAAAAATTACGAAATTTTTGCGTGCTCGACATGATTTCGTAAAAATTCGTAACATTTTGTAAAAATTCGCTGTTTTGCGAGGGTACGCGAACAGACCTACAAATTCCGCGATTTATAGTTGGAAATACAGGCGAGCAAAATGAAACTTCAAAATCAAATAGAACGGCTAACAACATTCCATTTTGTGAAGCTATAAATTTTTGATAGCCTCCACTTCTCGAAAAATTTACAACCATTTGTTTATGAAGTTCAGTTTTTCTGTGCATCAAATAGGAAATAGAACAAATTGATCTCTATCAAACTTGAATCGGATAGATAAAAAATACATTGAAGTATGAACATATGTACATAAGTAAAACAAGTCAATGCAAAAACATCCGGAATCGAAATAGAAAACACAAAATTACATGAATACGTCAGCCAGTCACATGGGGCAAGAGAGTAAAGCACACATTTTGTACAGTAAACTACACGACCCAAACATCACGTGTGATCATTTAAATTATTATTGTGCATGCATATTTTAATATTTAATACATTTTGCGAAAACAAAAAACTTAAAGACCGGTTCAGATACTGAAAAAATGAGAGAAATAAAATTCGGCATAATAATCTGGTAACTTCTGGTTGAGTCCAAAATCTCTATTAACGCGTAAACAAGAAATAAATTGTAAAGAGTCAATACTTCAGTAATTCAACAACGCGGCACATTCAATACGATCTGTGTGTCTGTACTGTAAAAACATTCCGGAAAATCCACTTTGGCGTAGTCATTCACCTTCCAAGTGTCCAAGTTGGGAGTTTTAGATCTCGGTAGTTCCCCATTCTTTATCTAAATGTAGATTTACGGTTAAGGCTTAAACAACATTTTAAAAATTACGAACCTTTTCAAAGTACTAAGTACCAGAGGTTTTTTTAATAAAACTTCCCATTTAAAATTTATGTAATCTCCGTTCTGTTGACCATTTAAGTCACAATGAAAAGTAGTTAAAAGAATATTTGAATTTTTTTTTTTTTGCCTTTGGTTCTTGACCTTTGTCATACTAATCTCAGCGCGAGCAAGCAAGCAAATATCGATAAAATTAGCAACAAATAAAGATATAAACTACGAAATTTAATACCTTTTTCAGTATAAATAGATGATTTTAACAAGTATGTATTTTGTTTGTGGTATAAAACTGTTGCAATTTATAAAAGTCTCATAGAATGACTCGGGTTTACAAGAAACTATGTATCTTCGCTCCATCTAGATATTTATTTGTTAGATATTGCGCCACGCGACCGTCAATTTTAATGGGTTAATGAATTAATCTACCGAATGATGAATGTATGTATATGTGACGCACAATCAATAAAACAAAAACTGGGTTACATTCTTTTCGGTCAAATTTCGGCGAAAGCTAAAATCAGCTGTTGTGAGAGTCAGATCTTTTATTCATTTATTTATTCGTTTCTATCTTTCGAGTACATTATTCTTTTAGCAATAGAATATATTTTAAAGATGAAACGGTCACGATCTCCTTACCGTAATAAAATATTAAGTTAATAATACTATGGATTACTTGAATTTTTTAAAATACATCGGATAAGTTGATAAGAATACTCTGGACTCTGAAGTTACTGAATTATTTTGAAGAGACTCGTACTTAGACCAAAAGTATGTAGGTACACTGTTATACCAAAATACATAGTAAGTGCTAGGGCTGGGAATCACAATTTCTCCTGAAAGAGTTTAGATTTCTTCTACAACGCTATACCGTTCCCCTCACTACAATTCACAGGCATTCAAATCGGAATTTTCCTTTTCCTATCTCCTGACATTTCACTACACCCTCTACAGTATATTGTAAGCGTAGACATAGTACTTTAGTATTCAAATGCCTTAAATTGTTGAAGAGATATTTCCCTATAGTGACTTTTTTGATATTGCCAAGAGCGATTCATGTGCAGGTCCTGTCTAATGAATTCGATAGTGACAGTGACGTCATGTTGTTTTGCGACCTCGTTTAGAGACACGGGGTGTAAGTATAAGCGCTCTAATCGAAGTCTGGCTGTTGGTGAAAATCCATGCCTCAAGCCATGACCTCGAATTAAAAGAGCCCATACTACATGATCGCCGTGGCTCAGTGGTTAGTGTCTTGGATTGCTGACCGCACGGCGTGGGTTTAAGCCCCAGCCATATCCACCGAACATTTAAGGCGACACCACCTCTCGTCGGGGAATGACAAACCTCCGGGAGTATAATCTAGCATGATAGAGCTTCTAAATTCGCCGCTCGGAGTCGGCAATAAATTGTAGGTCTCTTCCATTCGTGCGAAAAATGTAACACGCACACATGAATGGTTGCGAGAAGCAAGGCTAGCTTGGCTCATCCCGAGTTGTCATGCCAGATATTCATTTATTTATACTACAAAGCTAGAGTGACTGAAAGAGTGGTAAGTGCCAAGATTTTTTGCATTGGCGCCGGCACTGACAACCTCGGCTGATTGACTCATTGCGAGGGAATATGCAGGACCTACTAACTACGGACTACATCAACCGCGACATTTACTTGTTGTTCTTTCCCTCAGAGTTCAATGCGATGGGATGTCTGCATCTGAATGCTATTTTTGATTTACTACCAAGTTCACATAGCCCTTTCAGAACCGTATAACACAATTGTGCGGGTGATTTTGTCCCAGTTTCATATTCGTGTTTTGCTTTGTTTTACTTCGTTTAGTCATGTTATCTAGTACCCAGTGCATCATAACAACACAAATGATGTGTTTGGCATGTACATTGCAATGTTTTTCGTCATTCTTGTGTTAATTATGAAGAAAAGTAGACGTAAAGTAATTATATTGCCGGAAAGAACGGAACATCATTGGTTCTGAAAGGGATAGAAATGGAGGCAAAGCTTAGCTTGCATAGGCTCTATCACCTAAATAACATCGGCTCTAAATGTCACCTTGACGAACAAGCTCCAAAACAGCGAATTAAGCATTCCATGACTTTTTTCCCAACTACTGCTTTAAGTGAAATTATTCAGCAATCATCCCCTCAATAGCTGACTGGGAAGAGTTCAAATCAAACAATAGTTATTTTATCCAGGCTAGTCCTAGAAACCCATTCAGTGGTCTGCTAAGGCACATAGAGGATTTAATGGTCACGAAAACGCCGACACTGACAAAAGAGAGCGCACTTACACCATGAATCGGCTCTGAACTCTTCTGTATAAATCATTCCAAACTCCATGTGAAAAGTTTGATGATTATCTTTATAGGAAGGTAGATTAGTTATCTAAGTAGGAAGGTAGATTGGTAACCTCGAAATGTACCATTGGCTCACGTAGACCACAAGTTGGATTCATTATGTCCATCATAGCGACATGGCTTGATCACCTAAAAAGATTTGGAAACTAACCCTGAGTTAGACTCACTCAGAATCGAATATGAATGTCAATATTGCTAAGGTCTCCTGTTCTTGTATCGTCAAAGAAACAACTACATCTTGGGTAGTGTCCTCGCCTTTGTATACGTTGAAATCATAATCAACTCTAAATGAGCGGTCGATACCCAGTATCTTTCAAATTACCCCAAATACTGTACCAATCCTCAATTTAGACCAAAAGGTGTACAAAGATAGCGTTTCTCCCCTGATGACGGGCCCGTCGCGAATTCTATTTTAGAATTTCCTGTTAAATGCTAGGCTCGTGCCAAGTAGTCAATTGATACACCACAGTTATCCTATTCACGTAGATTAAAGCTCACTGAGTCTAAATGCGGATTTAGTTGAACTACTCATGGAGATCCGATTATATTACAAATTTATGTTTAGTGTGATTTTTAGTGCCAACAAACAATCATCTACCCAGAGAAGATACTTTACTTCCTGATTGATTCAAAAGTTAAGTAACTAGTTTGGGGTGGGAGTATAGGATTCGGAAGAAACCACAGTCCAGATCTATAAAGACCTCTCCCGCATCAAATCTAATTGAAATACCTGGCAGTATGTTTGTTATTCATTTCAGTAAGCGACATTTCAGTATAAGCTAAACTTAGAGCTGAAACTTAGCATTAAAACTTAGAATCACAATCAACGCTAATAATTAGGCGGATGTGTGGGTTTAAGGAAGGGGTCAAAAGAAGATAAAGTCGGAGTGTGACTCGTACCGAAAAAATACCGATTCCTCATATTTCGACTAGTCAGAGAGCGTTCATCGGAATCGACATATGTATGTACATACGTAGTATATGTGTTTGGGATTCGTTAAATAACAAGCAAACCCAGCGCAACGATATTATGCCGGTAAATCAGGGCCTTTGTGAATTTTGGTCCTGCCAGGCCCTTACCTAATGTTTATCGATTTATGACTTTGACAGGCATGCTTTAGTTAAGTTAGACAATTACAATTTGCGATGAACTTTGCATAGGCGTTGAGAATTGATAAAATGGTGAATATTTACAGTTTCTTGCAATTTTTTGTTTTCTTCGAATTTCGATATAAAAACTTTAGACATATATATTGCCGACAAAAGCCGGTCATTGTATCTAGAATAAGGTGTCGTCGATCGACTGGTTGGTTCTTAAAGTGAAACATTTCCAAGGCCGGCACCTAAGATTTAGTCATCTGAAGGAGAGAAACCTTTGACTGACAGGTAAAGTTTCTTGCTTCCGAGGAATTTTTTCTTCACTTATTTGTTTATGATAACCATCGGTGTGAACTGTAATCAGATGGATTTTCCTGTTTGATGCGTTTGAAGAAGCTCTTTTCATATCATCAATAGTTGGTATTGTCGACAGTCATAAACGTACGAAAAGTGTACATTGCTCAAGAATAACAATGTTTGCTTAAAGATCTAAAAAAATCGGATTGATTCTTAACTAATTGGATTGATCTTTTAAGAATAGGCAATCACCAAGACTCCCCAAGTTGTGAGATACGCGGTTTAGTGCTATAAGCGAGCTGAAACAGTCCCGAGCTCAGTAACATCAACCCAACATTTTTCAAGGCACAACCTCTCGCAGAGAATGACACATCTCAGTCCGCCGTTCGAAGTCAACTGCAAAAACTGTACGTTCCTTTTATTCGTGCAAAGAGCATAATCCGATTAACGTACATGAATGGTTGCGAGAAGGTAGGCCTTAGCCGACTGTCAGCCTGTCACCATTTGTTTATTCATTCTGAAAGAAATTTTTTGTCAAAAAATGCAAATCATGGGTTTGAGCTCTTTCAAACTCCAGATGTGTGAACAATACTCGAGTCCCTGACTAACTTTTGTTTTGCAGAGAAGAGCAGCTGCAAAGGCGTAAGGTGTTGAGTTAACTGAATTTCAGGAATACTGACTTTGTCTTATGATGTAAGAAGGAGGGTGCATAAGTTAGGTTAGGCCAGTCGTTGTCGTAAGTCGTTTAGACCGTTGAAAAAGAGAGCTCCTGGATGGAGTAATCTAATTTTTGGCAGGGGCTGACAGGTGCAGACGAAATGCAAATGAAAACTAAAAGTTTCATCCTCCTCTACAGCTTCTGCAGAAGTCGTTTGAAAAGAGAACTAATCTTTTGAAATGTAGAGGCTTATTAGACAATATCCTGTGAGGATACTGACTCGGGTTGTGCAAATTGAATCTCAACGATGAAGGACCTTACCTACCAAAGCGTAAACCAAGGCTGATTACACGTATACGGTGGGAGAGTTTGCAGAACGATGAGATACGGGAGGTGTTTGCACGGCAGGTAACCGAGAGGTTTGAACAAATTCCAACTGTTCCGACAAATGTAGAGGAATAATGGTGGTTGTCATTAGCAGTCATTGGCTCTGCAGGGTGTTGCGGCTGGTTGTAGGAAAATAACTGCGTAGTTTAAAACACGCGAAGTTAAAGAAGGCATCAGAGAGAAGAAGAAAGCCTTCAAGGTGTGGATACACTTGGAAGATACAGCTTCTCCAGTTCATGGAGGCGCGAAGAACTTGCGAGCTGGCTGTTAAAGCAGCTAAGGAGCAGTTTTGGAAAAGAAATTGGTCCGTGATCACAGATTTGCAAACAAGGTGTTCTTGCAGACCATCCGCCAACTCAGAAGAAGGGATTTTAAATCAATGTGGTAGTCATATCCGAAGCCGGTGTACTTCTTTCCGATGAGAAGGACATCTTGTGCAGATGAGGCGAGCACTTTTCGAAGCTGCTTAATCCCTAATAGTGCATTGAGGATGGCAGACTCATGGTTTTTAGTAGGCCGGAGAATAGTCTCACCGTAGAGAAGGTGACTTTGGCGATTAAAACGCTAAAAGTCGGCAAACCTGCTGGTGTGGATGAAATCCGGCCAAGGCAAGAGGAAGTAAAATGGATCTCTTGTGTCATTAAAGTGCCCTGGGAATGCGGTAAAACACCTAGCGATTTTCAAACTGGGGTGATTGTTTTTCTTTTTTAGAAAGGGAATAAGAGGGATTGCTCCAATTATATGGGTATATCGCTCTTAAGTCTCCCTGGAAAGCCTTTGTTAAGGTGTTGGAAGCGCGTTAGAGAACAGTGTGGCTTTGGACCAGGTAGAAGCAAAACCAATCAGCCATTCACTCTCAGAATGGTAGTTGAGAAGGCCTGGGAGTATAGCAAACCTATCTACAGTTGTTTTGTGAATTTGGAGAAAGCATATGATCGAGTCTCTCGCCGTAAACTTTGGAGTGTATTGCAGGACCGTTCTCTTCTAAGGACCATTTAATCTCTATCTCTACAAAATCGCCACATTTCACTGTGGGCGTTGGACTTCGGCAGGGGTGCTTTCTGTCATCTCTCCTTTTCATAGTGGATTGGATGTTACAGCGCAGCCGTCATTTTCAATGACCCGCTTATTCACTATGAGGGTCGCGGGGTTAGGGTGCTTATGTGGACTCTCCACATCTTCCGATCTCCCACTATCGACTCAAACATCAGGAGCTATCCCCGTTCGTATAGAGGTGAGATTTCGGACTTGGTCTAACCATCTTATCCTCGGCCTACCCAAGGGACGCCTACCTGATGGCACGGATTCGAAGGCATGTCTGAATTGGGGGCATGCGTTGAACTTTGAACCATCGAAGTATGGACCTTTCGGTTCGAAAAAGTTCAACATTGAGTGCCTCACGTATTCCGGTGATCCTAACTTGATCTTGATTCTTTCAGTCATTACCCAAACCTCGTGACAATAGGTGAGGGTCGGAACAAACACTGAATTAAAGACCGAGAGCTTAGCTCCAATGTCAAAATTTGAAGAACTTATTAAAAAGCAGTAAACGACTGAAAGATTTACAGGACCAAAATAAGGAATTTGAATGGCTTTAATTGTATTAGAATTACACACTGAAATTCAATCTTTCCTTGCTAATATGTCAGCCTTCTCATTCCATGGCATGTCCATAGGTCCAGAAATCCAGGGCAATCTTTTCGATATCGCTCTTTTTACTGGCTGACTGTCGATAGAAAAGGTGGTTCCTTCTCGTTCATTGTCCTCCAAAATATTATTAAATAGATACAAAAAGCATCATATTAGTTTTAAATGAATTACATTTAAAGTACAATTGTACCTAATTAGATCCAGCACAAGAGCGTAAAATTAGTGAAATTATACTCTATACATTTTCGACTGATTAAGCATCATTTAAATTAAAAGATCTCATGCACATTTGTATAGCTGCTATTATGTTTAATGGCACTTTATTAATTGACTTAATCAGCCAGCCATAGTATGTATGTACATACATAGGTATAAATAAACAAACAATTTTTTTTTACAAAGTACCAACCCAAAGAGCAATAAAAAAAAAAATTAAGTGGAATAGTGTTATCAGTATTTAACGATAGTTGAAGTGTATTCAAAATTAGTAATAATTTTTATATGTGTCACAGCAGCCAATCCATACAATCAAGCACATTATACAACTCACAGCTATAGCGTTATTATATTCATTTAAATTTTAATTAATCAAATTGAGTGTCCGTAAGCCAGTTGGTATTCGGATATTTCAATTAAGCATCAACCCTCATTTTATAGTTTCCCGGAAAGTTTCGACCTTAAAATATGTCAACATAAAGCACAAGTGGTGTTTATGCATACTGATTGCTTAACACAAAACAAAAAAATGAAAAAAAAATTCATCTAAATATCGAGTAGATACATAGCTTGCTTATAAACATTATCGTTCGAATTTGTCGTGCACATTTCCAAATAGTTGGAAAGAGGCTTGCGCTTGCTTGTTATACCGCGCACACTTACAAGTAAAACGGTAACTACACTATAAATGAGTACGAAGTATAATATCATTTTCAAATGCCTCAATTGCTTGAATGTGAATTTGTGAAGATTGTGCACAGTGCACACACATTGGAACGGAACACACTGTTCTCACTTACGACAACGAGCATGCTAGGTACCTGCATTCGAAGCAAGTCTATAAATAAGCCTAAGTTGTTTAGAACATTTTTTGAAAAGACCATTTCTTTATTATTTATTTACAATTACATCAGGATGCCATTGAAAAAAAATACATCTATCTACATCTTACAAAGCATGACAAAAAAAAAAAAAAACATTGTTATGATCAATTCTATTGAGTTTAAATAGTTTGCTTGCAGAACAATATTTATTCATTTGTCTGTATGTAATTATTCTTACAGCACCGCCTGGAATTTGAAACTATTATATTTTTAATTGAAGAATTCACATATCTACTTCATATAGTCTTACTTTGCTACACTTTTGGTTGTTTCTTTTTTTTTTTTGTTTACATACATATGTACGTTCGTAATATATACACATGCAATATGTTAACATACACAGAGAATCACACAAATCAGTTTCATGCGCAATTCTCGTTTTTATTCTGTATATTTCCAGCGGAGAAAATTCGAACGATCAGCAAAATTTGAGTCATCATTTGCTACGGCAGTCTCTGATTAACCTTACTAGCGCACACAACAATAGCCACAGCAATAATATCAACATCAGTAATATAAGTAAAACACTAAATTTGCAAAAATCAATATCGTGTAGCTGTGAGTCTCTGAAATGTGCTAGAAATATCAATCGAATAAGTTTAAGAAACGTTGACGGTGATGACAGTGAATCTCTTTTATACGATCATATCGTGAATAATACCCCCGGTTCGGATTTACCAAGTGTTTTTCAAGATGATCATCATCCATCCGTTGGTGCGCTCGATAACAATGCTACCGGAAAACAATATTCATATGATAGTTATTACAATGGCCAATCAAATAACAAACACCGCTTGGACTGTACAAGTATTGTAAATAGTAGTAGTCATAATAGTTGTGGCACAGGCAGCAGTGCTGTAGTAGTTGGGGATGATCAGAGAAATTTCCCAGATTTCCATTGTGCTGACAGTAATATATATTCGTACAGTGGTTTTAAAAAAATAGTTGCACACAATTTCAGTAATTCTGATCCAATAACACGATATAGTCACTTAGATGATAATCATTTGATGCTAAAGAGTCACTACAGTGATTGCAATATATACGGAAAGCAAAACTCTGCATTAAAAAGTGAATACACAAACAGTAGTAACTGTTCAAGTAGTAAAAACCATCCGTTGGTGAATAATAAAACATATATATTTAAGTGCATTGCAAACAGTCCATCGTTCTTAAAAGCAAATAAAATTAAAGAGCATTCGAAGAAGTTACGCAACTTCTCGCTCAAAGCTGCTGGTAACGTTAAAAAGAAAAATCAAATAATAGTCAAATCAAATGCAGTGTCCGACAATTCGTTGCATCCAAGCGATAAATACTTAAATTTATACTTAGACGAGAAGAAAAGCTCACATGGTGGTGGTACACAATCGGGTCTATGTACAGGATCTTTATCAGCGACCAGGCCTCTACTAGCGAACGGATCGGTGAAGACATATCCAACATATCGGCCTCGTGTAAAGACCGACTCGAAGGAGAACACCCTGTGTAGAAATAAACGTACAAAAATTAATAAAAGCTGCAATCTAGCTTGCGAACAACACAACCTCAGTTGCAGGACAAGCGCAAATCTGAATTTGTCACCGAAAAACTCGCTCTCAAGCAATGGACACCTCAACAAACTTTGCCTAACTGATATAACAAGACGAAAAGCGGAATTTAATAGGCAATTAAGTGCGCCAACTGATTACAACAGGACAACGACTGCGACGGGTTCCATAAAGGCGTCATTACAAAATTGTTCCTCATCAAAGCAGTCATCGACATCCTGCACAAATAGTTTCAATAGGAAAACCAAGAAGCACAAGAATTACAAACTCAATGAAAGGTATTTATACACATATATACATATACATACATATGTATTAAATTTTTTGTAATTCCTTTTAATTCATTTAAAAGCTGAAAGATATTCCCTTAAAAAAAAAAAACAAAACAACCAACCGCAGGTTTTCTGGCTATTCTGATAAAACAGGTTATTTAAATTGAAAACAGCCCATCGGAATACAAACGACCTTATGGTTTAAGATTGGTGTATCCAGATCCACTTGGAGAACGAGCGAACCAAGTAAACAAATAGCTCCAAGTAAATAGTTTAAATAAGCCATGATATGTACTGTGCTCCTGCATATCGCTTCATTAACTATGACCGACATATGAATGAATATTTACTTCGTTAAATATTAAGCATGCATGTGTTCGTTTAAACATATGCCTTGTAATTATTTTCGCTACACAGTCGTTCAGTTGAGGGTGGAACTGCCGAAACAAATTACCATTAATTAATTACATAATTTTCTTTCATCGAAGAGGACAGATTGAATAACAATCTTCATAGATTATTGTTAGGTATATCCGTTTTTTTTTTCTCTCAGTTTCAAGTGGATTCAAGATGTTTTTGAATAATTCATCCAAAACTAGTCGACGACGTCAAAAATATTAAAAAAAAAAATTAAAAACACCGGGGACTTTTTATTCGGAATGATGTCAGTTAATGTTTTTTTTTTTATATTTTTAAATCAATCATAAATGCAATTTTTTTAACTTAATACTTTTTTTTCCCCCCATTTTAGATTGTTATGTGGTGACAGTGAAGAATCAGTTCGATGTTCTTATTGTTCAACACTAAACGAAAACGATTTAAGGATTTCGTTTGAAAACACTTGCACTGATTCTTTAGTGACCGCTTTTGATGATGAAGCTCTTCTAATATGCGACCAAGGAAGCGAAATGGCAAGAACAAAGGTTTATTGTGTACTTCGGAAATAGAAATACATTAAACATATTTCAAAATTAACTTCTACTAATTACTAAAGTTTTTCATAAATTATTTATTATATTTAATTAATTAAAATCTATTTTAGTAATGATAGTAATTAACTAAAACAAAAAAAAATATTAAGAATAGTTTAAAAAAGTGCTAGAATTTATTCTTAAACTATGCAAGATTGAGATAAGATAAGTAATTAAGTCTAATAGGGTCTATCGTAACACACGCAATCTAAGGAAGACCTTGAAACCCAGCAAGTTACAATATTCACGAATAGATACATACTTTTAAATATTTTTTTTCTGTTTTCAAAATTCAATTCCACTTGCTGGAAAGTAGATAGTGAATAAAAAATGAAAACAGGGCTTTCGCAAGACGTAAACCATCAAAAATGAAGTGTGATAATCCATTTCCAGTTAGGTTTGCGGCCTAATGAGGGTTACCTCATCACACTTAGATCCATGTAGACCCATTGTGATACCTACGATATTTCCTACTGCGGCTTTAATTCCTTGGTGCCAACCATCCGGTCGCCCTTGCAAATTTGAGAAGTTCTGATGGCGAACCATCAGCTAGTTTGTCGATATGATCGAAAAAGAATTTGCCTAGGGTTCTATTTCTTATCTGACAGAGGTATGGGGAGTGACAGAGAAAATGGGCTATGTCCTCATGGACCTCCTCGTCACTGGATTCCCTGCATAAATCGTCATCATTCAATTTCTTAGCATGTTGTAGCCAGTAAGTACTCCCACCAACACTGACAGTGATGTCCTGTCTTTTTGTAAAATCTGTCAGGTTTTTGCCTTACTTCACAGATGGTTAGAGACTTCCACCTGTTATTTGCTTCTATTAAGGTTGTTTGTGCTATCTTCGCCCTTAGATTGCAGAGTACGGTCCGCTTGCTCTCGGGGTAGTGTTGAACGCATTCTTGCTAGTCAGTCAGCTCTTTCATTACCTGCTACCCCGCTATGACCCCGCAAAACTTAACATTGTGCTGCGTGTCAAGAACCTTAAGCTCTTCGCTACAACACTTCATAAACTTCGATGTTATCTGGGTAGCTATAGCTTTTATGGTAGCCTGGCTGTCAATGTAAATCGTAATATCCCCCCGTGATATTGTTAGCATTGATACTAGTTGGACGGCTCTTGTCACTGCTAAGACCTCCGCTTGGAAAACGCTGCTGTGATCCGGAAGTCTTATGGAGCTGCTACTCGTAGGTCGTAATTGTTCTGAGAAAAGACCTGCTCCCACGCTTATATACATTTTCAAAGCATCTGTGCAGATAAATTTGGACTCGTTCAACGCTTCGTTGTTTTGCCACTGTTCCCTGCTTGGGAAGACCCATGAAAAGGGTCTCTCAAAGTACAAGTCCGAGACAGTGTAATCCGAGTTGACATTGACGCCCAGATGATTGCTTAGTATCTCGGCATGTCCATACGGATTTGGTCTCCAGTGTTACGATTGGCTGATTCAGAGAGCACTCTTCGCTGCAGTCTCCTGCATGCAAAGGTCTAGAGGCAAAAGGTTAAGAACTACCTTCATCCCGTTTTGGTTCAAAGCCAGGACTGCTTGCAGTTACCAATAGTGTCTTTGAGGTACCTTAGAACTGACGGTTCTTTTGTTAGGATCTTTCTGAGTCTCGCTACTTCCGTAGGATAAGTCGATCGCAAATGTTCAAACGACTTTCATAGTTCATAGAGAGGACACATCGCGGATTCGCTTTTTCCAAGATGCTAACTGAAAAGCATTGGTCGCGGTGGCTCTGTGGTTAACGCTTGGACTGCTGCGCGAGCCGCTTAGGTTCGAGATCCAGCAATATCCGCCCAACATTGCTTGCGGCACTACCTCTCGTCGGGGGGTGATTGACCTCCGCATATATAATTTGCCATGAAAAAGTTTCTCAATTCGCCGTTTGAAGTTGGCAATAAATGGTAGGTCTCCTCCATTCGTACGAAAAATGTAACACGAACAATATAAATGGTTGCAAGAAGCTAAGCTTTGGCTCATCTCAAGCTGCCGCGGCAGCTATGTATGTATTTATTTATTTTAAGCTGAACTACGTAGGAAATTAGTGGAAGTTTCTTCTTTTTGATCAGCTTTAACAAAAGTTGTTTGAGAATGCATTCATTTGCTTAGGTTAGGTTAGGTAAATGGGTCCACTGCTTACTTAGACCAGCAAAGGATCCATTGTGCCCATCTTCTAATTGTACTTCGGAAACCTATAAAGAGAAGGGGAGCCGCTGATTTAAATCCACTCAGATAAGGATATGAATATCAGGAGCTCTCTCAGCTCGATGTAACGCAAGTCCTCCAGTTCCGTGAAGAAGTAACTACCAAGAATCCTCATTCTTCCACTGACGAGGGCAGGACATTCACACAGCAGGTGTCGAACAGATTCAATCTCCTCCTCGTCCCTGCAGCTTTTACAATAGTCGTTGTGATGTATACGGAGGCGTTCCGCATGAATATCAATGGCGCAGTGTCCATTAATGATGCCGGACACTATCCTTACTTCGTGACGACTAAATTTTACTATAGACAGGGATCTCTTCTTATTATAACTCGTCCATGAGTTTCTAGTCGTTGCACATGTGTCTAGCTAGGATCTAAAGTGTAGGTGGCTCGTCTTATGGCCTCGTAATTCATTTGTTTAGTATCCCCACCACCAGGCAGTGCCCTGAGTGTGCCGATTGTTAGTCTTCGTAGACAGGCGACTTCTTATTTTTCAAATCAAATATTTGTCAAATTTATCCGCTCTACAGTTTTTTGGTATCACTTCTGTGCGTGATATCTTTAAAAAAATCTGCGGGACTGGTTTACCAACTCGGACTTTATTGTTGATGATTCGAAGGCATTATACCTTTTCGAATGTCTATGAAGAGGAAAATGGTCTTGCTGCATTTTACATCGAGTAACAGGCTGCTGCTTCGATTCGAGTAATTCTTTCGTCAAACAAAGGTACTGCAATCATCTGCCAGTCGTTTGGCGATTGTCATCTTAGGTGACTTTCCCCAGAATCAAAACCTGTCGCCTGTTCAAATATTTAGACTTAAAAACATCTGCGTGAAGACTTGTTTACAAATTCTTGACTGCGTAGTATTAAGATCAAAACATATTAGCTGTTACAGCAGCGAGCTAAACAAAATTAATTTAAACGTCAACCGAAAAAAACAATTGTTTTGACGACAATTTGTTGTTCTTTTATTTTGACATCCAGCTCACAATTTTGTATGTAGCCACTTAGGATTATTTTATATTTCAAGTCGCAAGTAAATCAAGCCACAAATAAATTATCGTCGATGTCAAAAAACTTCTTCAGTCAACTTAATTCTTGAAACCACATGTCTTGGAGGTCAGATTTACTGAATGATTTAATGATATAGTAATTCGAACCTCGACTCATTATTTTCACTAATACAAATTTCTGCTGATCAAATTAAATTAATTCAACAGTTGAGGTTCGAAAATTTCTAAAATTTTCTGTGATATCTGTGAGGTTGAGTATGGTAGTCTAAAATTCGAGAATCTACCTATCTTTGATTGTTTTAATCTCTGCGTTGCCATGACAGGTGAAGCACTGTTTCTTGTGTAGTTCTGTAGTCGCCTTTAGCGTACTCTTTACAATGATAAATGATCACCTTTTTGAGTTTTACAGCTTCCCAACTTAACGCGGAGGAATCGAAAACGATCTATCTATTTAAAATTCCAAAATTCTGCTTGTCAAAATTCTGACTACGAAAATTCAGCTTTTCCTAACATTTTAAAATTCTGTAAGTGCAAATTTCTGCACTAAAAATAAACGTAAGGTGAGGGGGTAGTGGAGCTATGCAGCCACAGAAACATATTCGATATGTTTCAAACTGTTCCACTCTTACTGCGAGATAGGTAGGTGGAGGTGTCGGTTCTAAAGAACCCAATTAGCGCTGGGATGCGCCGCGGCCCGCCGTTTTGAAACCACAATTCATTTGACTATTTATGGGCGTTATAGGTTGATAGACGAACATATTTAGATCCACCCTGTAGAATTAAGGCAAAGAATTAGTTCGCCAATCTTTTTCTTGGAAATATCTTTGAGGTTGTCGGAGAAAAGTTTGCCTAAAGTGCGGTGCCTGACCCTTGGTAGAGCCGAGCATTTACACAGGAATTGATTTTCGCTGCTATCTTTGGAACTACGGCAGAAAGTGTTGTAGAGGATAACTAGCATGGCTGCGTGGTCTCCTATTGGCCAATGGCCTATGCTAGTGCCTATGATTCTTGCGATATCTGGTCGTGATCTGCTTAGTAGCTCGTTTGTTTTTTATTTGTTGTAACCGGGCCAGATCTTCCTTGATATGACGCAGTTGTTAAACCTTTCCCACGCTTGGTTGGCCTTCTTTAGAAAGTGGTGTTGAATATTGCCCTTAACGGCTGCTAGCGGGATATTAACAACTTCCGCTCGTGAGTCGTTAAGGGTCTGGCCACGTCATCGGTTCTTTCGTTGTCGTCAACTTTACTATGGCCTGAGACGCAGGTGAGAGTGACTCTACACACCTACCGCTGATTTTATTCCTTCTGACATTGCTTTAGCAACTTTGAGGATATAGTGGCTGAATGAATAGCTTTAATAGCAGCTTGACTGTCAATGAAGATGGGTGTTGGAGAATTTTTAAGTACACGGCAGGTCTCCCATATAGCAAGAAGCTCTGCTTGGAAGACACTCGCAAATTAGTTTAGTTAGTGCCTTAGCATGTTGTGGCCCATAAATAGATTTACTATCATTGACACGCATCTCTTATCTTTCTGTAGAAGTTTATTGGTTCTTGCTTTGTCATATTGAAATTCTCGAATTTCATCTTTTGTTCGTCTTATTGAAGGATTGTTGCATCATTGTGGTCGTAAGGCAGTAGAGATGAGGCCCAATGGAACCATCGTAGTTCAGTGCCGGTCATTTTTTTCTAGTTTCTTCAGCCCTTTCATTGCCTGGCACACCCTTGTATGTAAGAATCCAGCAGAGACGCACGCTTTGCCAAGTATCAAGCACCTTCAGGTTTTCGCGACAAGACTTCGATGTAATTTGCGAAGCAGTAACTGCCTAGCTCTCAATGTATCATAGATAGTAATATCCTCCATATTGATGGCACTGATGAGAAGTTTTTTTTAACCTGTTTAGTCTTAGCTCTTCTGAGAAAATACCTGCTTCTCCGTCTATGTCCATTTTAGATGGATGTAAACTCAGTACAGACTTCGTCGCTCTCCCACTGTTCTCTTATCGGAAAGACACGAAATAAGTTTTTTATTTATTTCAAAAACTCGAGTATTAAAATAAAACGATTTTTATTTTTTCGAAATCATCTTAGAAACTAACTTATCTCTAACAATCATTTTTGTAAGGAACCTCGGCTTGGATGGACGATGTTGGTGGTCAACATTTGCCGTCCACATGTGGTCCTTACGATGTATTCTTACGTACATGTATGTATATGTATTTTAAAATATACCTCACAAAGGTGGTGCATGAGTTATCTCTTCAGTGCAGGATTATTCTGCATTGTTTAAAATCTTGACGTATTGTTCAAAACATGTGGTGAGAGGAAGGGAAAAAACATAACTCACCCGAGAATCGTCATTCAAATTGCAAGTATTTACTTGGGCGTGCCGATTCAAGTTCGTTTTCCAGTATTTCGCCTGACTATGCAAGAGTCTGCGATTCTATTTCTTTCAACGATATACACACATAAACATTGGGTTATTAGATGGTCGAACATCTGAAAACTGACTTAGACCAAAGGCTGACCGCGCACATGACAAAAGCTTTAGTATGACGAGGGACAGTGCACATCTGTCTCACGACATTTTTCGAGTTAATTTTTAGAATTATCCCAGTACATCCTCTTGTCGTGAAGTGACAAACTGCAGGAAAAAGTACTCTTAGAGTAAACTTTTTGCTGAACATTCTCGCTTGTACAGGCCTTAAGACAGCAGATGGTGGATTGCTTCCACAGCCGTTGTCGGACTTGTTCTCATGGAACTGGTGGTTCCAATGTATACTACCCTTTGCATTTTTGTCGTCGTTTTTGAATTAGACGTTTTTGCGCAGCGTGCCAGTACAACAGTCCTATGAGTCTGGCAAAAGCGCAGTACATCAATAACGTTATAGGTGACCGATGGTTATTTTACTTTTGTTTAACATTCCGGTTGCAGTTCAATTCACTGTTGAATATAAGAACTTAGTCTTTCGTGTAGGCATGTTGCGCTGTATATAGTCCCAGACCGGGATGCTTGTGTGTCGTTAATGGTCATAAACAATGGTGTGCCTCAGTTTTCCAGCTTTGGGAATGAAGGCAGTTTTCACTTTTCCACATTTTGCATATGTCTACCTGACTGAGTCTAGTACTTAGTTTTCGATCAAAGAAAATTCCTAGACATCTCGTATTGGGGAAATGAAGAGTAATTGGCCATTAAGCCATTAAGCCTTTATGGTATTTTGGTTTGAGCAGTAAGCAGCATGAATTCAGTTTTCCTTGAATCAACATTATGTAAGTCTACAGCTCGTGGCTTATGCGTTTTCCTTACCCAAGGGTTTTCCTTACCCTACTTCACTACCAAATTCCCAAATTTGGAATACAGATAAATAGTTCAAAATAAGAAAACGGCAGCACAGTTTCTGGGGGTTATAGTCCCAGTTTCCAACGCGAGACAGCGCTTGGAAAATCACCTAAAGTATTTCAAGCGGAAGTCCATGTTATTGAATTGTGTGCAAGAGAATGCCTGCGGAGAAGAACCCGAGGAACTGGCATCTACATCTTTTCTAACAGCCAAGCAGCACTATTAGCCTTTAAATCCTATACAGTATGGACCAAGCTTGTCTTGGACTGTCTCAATCTCTTCGAAAGCCATGCCTCGGTGAATAAGGTTACCGTAACCTGGATCCAAGGACATGAAGGCATCGAGGGTAACGAACGGGCTGACTGCCTGGCGAGAAGAGACGCTTGTCGCCCACTCGTTGGTCCCGAACCTTGTTTTGGGGTACCACACAACAGTGCCTACTCCAAGATAACACAATTGGAAATCAACAAACACGCCCACTACTGAGCCAACCTCCGGGTTCTTAGACAAGCGAAAAAGTTCTTTAACCCCAACCTATACAAGGATCTCACTAAAGAAGAGCATATTCTGTGCGTATTACCAGGAGCCGCAAGGAAAATACTACTCCTACTCCGACTACTCTTATCGTTTTCAGTACGAACGAGATGAAGCTAATTTGTCTTAAATCCTTCGTGACTTTCTGACCTCGAATTCCATCGAGGTTATACAGCGTGATGACCTCGCCTTCAATTGAACTCTAGTCATTCCGCTAATTGTTGAAACTTATATCGTTCATAAGTCATAGGGGTATTATTAGAGAGATTCTGATTCAAGTACCCCATGTCTAGGATTTCTGGACTGTTTTAAATAAAAAAAATATTTAAAAATTCCTTTGAGCGATGGAGATATATAGTACACGATAGTTTGAGCAGATTCCAATATTTTGAGAGAATTTTTTCTAGAATCTTTAGAATTGGAATAGCTTTCAAAGTAGAGCCAATAAAATCC
Organism: Matsumyia berberina; assembly: GCA_917880715.2. Lineage (NCBI taxonomy): Eukaryota > Metazoa > Arthropoda > Insecta > Diptera > Syrphidae > Matsumyia > Matsumyia berberina. The sequence continues at coordinate 98,569,479 of OU862870.1, forward strand.
TGGTAGCACTCTACTCATGCAAAAGAGCAGTAGGTTCCAGATGGGGCCTACAGCCGAAAATCATGCACTGGTTCTGTACTGTAGTTGTGAAACCAATTCTACCGTATGGCATAATGGTTTGGTGGCCGGTTCTGGAAAAGCAAACAAGCATTAAAGATTTCGGGATAGTCCAACGTGTGGCTTGCCTCAGCATTACTGGTGGGCTGAGAACTTCTTCTTCTAGATATCTATGACATGAAGAAGGCCACTAACGCAGTGTGAGAAAATTGTGGGAAATACGAGAATCCTATTAACTCACCCCAGCCTTCCCAAAACACACTGCCCACGAAAGCTACCGGACAGAAGCTCCTGAAGGCAGCGCGAAGTCCTCGTTAACGAGTCTATATCGGCTTTAAAACAACCGAAGGAGTCTGTGCCGATGTCTTTTCAGAAGACCTCGACATCCACCACTCCTTCAGTCTCCCCAATCACTGTAGTGCCCTCCAAGACGAAGTCACAGCTATTAATCAAGCCTCCGCGCCGCTTGGCTGAAGGCTAATCCAATATCACGCACGGGTATTGCAATTTGCATCGGTAGACAGGCTGCGATCAGGTCCCTTGTATCCAATACAATAAAATCTAGGGCAGTGAAGGACTGCCGCGTGTCTTTAAACGAGATCTATGATCAGTATAATGTCACACTGTGATGGGTCCCTGGCCTCTGTGACATTCAAGGGAACTTTGCGGCTGATAAATTAGCTAGACTTGGCCCCCAATGTACAGATGGCAGGAAGCTCGAATATGTCAAAGCTTCTATGTTGTTTGTTAATTACCTGACTCACACCGACGCTCTGTCGACAGCAAATCGTAGATGGCAACACCTCGATTATCGCAACAGTGCCAGGCTGATCTGGCCTGTCCCGGATCTGAAACAAACAAAAGCATTAATACGACTTAAAAGAGAACAACTTTCAAAACTAATCAACGTCCTCACGGAGGACTTCATCCTATGCAGATATGCTTAATGCCTGGGTATAGCATGGAACGATTTCTGCAGGAGTTGCAGAGACGAGGAGGAGGAGGAGTGCACTGCAAACTTCCTCTCCACACTTCCTCTCCACGTGTCGCGAGCTGGCCCACATCAGGGAAGGTCTAGGTTAGACCGATACTTCCTTAGCGGTCTAAGTGATCTGAACTCCGCCAACGCGGCCGATCTCAACAGCTACGATAGAGCTATCTAAATGGTTTCAGGAGTAAAAAAATAAATAAATAAATAAATAGCTGGCGCGAGAGCTCGGAATGAGCCAAGGCCTAGCTTCTCGCAACCATTCATGTTGTGCGTATTGTATTGTTTGCACGAATGGAAGGGACCTACAATTTATTGCCGACTCCGAACGGCGAAGTGAGAAGCTCTTTCATAACAGTTTATTCTCCCGGAGGCTTGTCATACCCCGACGAGAGGTGGTGCCGCGAAAAATGTTTTGGTGTTTTCCTGGCTGGGGCTTGAACCCACGCCGCTCGGTCAGCAGTCCAACGCAATAACCACTGAGCCACGGCGCCCAGGAGTAAGCAGGGTTAATACCTTAGTACTCAATGGTATCACAATGGATTTACTTTCTGGTTTAAGTGTACCTCTTCTTGGAGGACGACTTTTAACTAACTTAACTAACTACAGTTCTTAATGTAGCATACATAATGCGTGCGTATAACGTATAAGAAGCTGGTGTCCGTCTTAGATTTTTCTTGACCTCCTGTCATAAGTTAATTTTAAGATATGTGTAAAATATTTATATTATGTGTATTTAATACGTCTTATACGGGTATTTTTGTTATAATAAGAATTGTTTTAAACATTTGTATAACTAATTTTTAAAATAAACTGATGGCATTTCTCAAATTTATTTAATAATAGGTGCACTTTGACGACGTTTCTCTTTATGGGACCCCTAAAGAGGAACCAATGCCTTCCATTCCAGTAGTATCGGAAAAAGTATCAGCGAATTTCTTAAAAAGTCAATTGCAATCATGGTTCCAACCAACAGACAATCGGCTTGCCATGAAACTTTTTGGCAGCCGAAAAGCATTGGTAAAAGAAAGAATAAGACAAAAGACCTCCGGACATTGGGTTATTCATCCCTGCAGTTCATTTAGGTATTCAAGCTATTTATGTACATTTCTATTTGCAATTATTAAATTATTTTGTTTTTGTAATTTAGATTTTACTGGGACCTTTGTATGCTTCTACTGCTAGTAGCAAATCTTATTATCCTGCCAGTTGCTATATCATTCTTTAATGATGATTTGAGCACACGATGGATTGCCTTTAACTGCCTAAGTGATACTATTTTTTTAATAGACATCGTAGTCAATTTTAGAACTGGTGAGTAAATTACTGTATTTAAACTTAATTGTTGGAATTTGTTAGATAGATATTGTGTTGTGATAATTGTAGCACATAATGGAGTATGTAGTCCTAATTTTTTTTTTTAATATTTATTTATTAATTTAAAAGATTATTTAATAAGAATTTAGTTTTTGATTTAAGAAAACACACACATATTTAATATTTGAAAGTATATTTATAACCACATCGATTCTGATTGGTGTGTTAGAGATGATTTCTAGATTAACCCAGGCAAAACTATCGTCGTACCTTTCACAAAAGGTAAAGGTAAAAAACCTACGGTTTTTTTACTTTCAACGATATACATACATAAACATTGAGTTATTAGATGGTCGAACATCATAAAGCTGACTTAGACCAAAGGCTGACCGCACAAATGACGAAAGCTGTGCTATGACAGAAGAAATACGCATCTGTCTCACGACATCTTCCGAGTTTATTTTAGAATTATCCCACTAAATTCTGTTGTCGTGAAGCGGCAGTATGCAGGGCGGTAAGTTTTCGGTTTTGCTCTGCGACTTTCCCTTACTAAAGATGCCTAGAACGGTTTCCTACTTTATGCTAAAAATGATTTGCTTTGATAGAACACTTGGCCTATTGCTGAACATGCACGAAAGGGGACAATGTTTTAAAAAACGAATTCCGGCGTCCACTGATAGTCAAGTGATTCTAGCACTAAGTTTGACTATCTGAAAATCTCATACCTTTTTGCCCTGCAGTTTTGAGATTTGCTTAACACAATTAACCTCTGCTGGGCGTGAGAACGTTGAAGGCTTAAATGGGCAAAAAATTATCTTCGATAGTCCGTTAACTAACAATTTAATATCGTTAAATCAAAAATTCATTACGAATGTAACGACATCTAACGTTAATCCGTTAAAGAAGTCTGTAATTGAAAGTCAATCTAATTATTAACTTTTGACATGAAAGAGATATATATGTATATGCCAGAGGGTAGTAATTAGTTTATCTCAGTGGTTCTGGCACGATACAAAAGAGACTCGTAGTAAAATTTCTTTATATCCTTGACAAAATATAGAATTCTAATCAAGAAAAAAAAAGAGAGTCCATTCTGGCGACTTTGATACCCAAAGCAATCAGTATTTTCCTCACGGCAGTAATACAATCCTTTGTGTGACACACGATACTGAACTTTTTCTGAACTGATGAACAATAATGGTTTCCAGACTAAGAAGTATATTCTCTGAACCCTGTTTTGCGTCTGAAGTCTCGTTGCCTACAATTTTCTTGTGAACCGAAACTCAACTAAATCAAACCCGGATTCACTCTTTACTTAGATCTCATTAGGACCTTAATGAATACCTGAGGGAGTCTTAGTATCCTCATTTCATTTTACCATTTCTCTACTCTGAGTATGCCAAAATTATTATTCAATATAACCAGAACGCCGGAGTACGTACCTGTTCCAATTCTACTTCCAATTCAAGAGGCGTCTGTGTAGAGGACATTAGTAAAATCCTGAACAAGGAACCTAGTGACAGGACTTGTTCTATCGAAAAATGCATCAGGAATGAAGTTCATACATCTCCCGTCAAGTAAACGTCGTCGATTTGAATGCCTACCTGATAGTCATGTAATCATTTTGTAAGATCTCGATTGAAGGCAATATTCCTGCGTAGTAGGTTGCATCAATTGAAGTACATAGTTCGAAATCCACATGTAAGATGTACATACATATTCTGTGCTCTGGCATAATGTGTGATTTAATCCTCATTGCTTTGGGCCCAATAGACGTGTCATCGGGATGTTATAAGGTTCTTTGCGAGAGGACCTCTTGAACAACATGCCCGTTAATGTGCATTCATCTCACATCCAAAAATGTGACCCAATCCGCTCAATGAACGAAAGTTACCGAAAATCTTAGTCCGAGAAGTAGAAAACTAGGTTGTCGCAATCCATAGTATTTTCTAAAAAGAGTACATCTACTGTACCTCAACTGCAAACGAACAACCAAGTGGTTCAACCATAAAAAAGCTTGCACCTCCTTGAAATCACAGTGAATTCTAATATCAAATGGCACGATCACATTTTCGTAAAATCAGCATCGGCGAACCCGAGTTGTATTTTGAGAGCGAACTACTACTTCTTCGCAGCTACTTCTTCTTTACAAAGTACTAGGTAGACCGGGAGCTGATATCTGCAGTTTAACTCCGAATCACTCTCTTTACCATATATACACGAAACAATCCGAAAAGGGGCAATTCGTCTAATTGACGAGCCTGCATTAACGCTAAATCTCCAATCACTGAACCAACTTAGATTGATAGCATACTCAGCCTTTATTACAAATATTAATAACGTAGGTGCTTCGAAGAACTCAAGGAAATAATCCTAAAAGTTCTCTCTACCAAAATTCCTTTTGTTATGGAACTAGCATCCCAGGAGAAATATTTTCGGACGAAGTCGATCTTCAGCACATGCAAACATCTCAGGACGCTACATAAGCGTTATATGTGAATTCGCCTTTGTCGAGGAATGTGTCCTGAATACATACAAAGATGCGTTTATTTATTTAGAATGACCTTAGACAGCTCGTGTTTCACTCTGGTTACACCTCATCAAGGAAAGACATTTTCTTTTGTCGATCGAGTGCAAAAGGGTCTTGACAGTTAATGTGTGTGGTTAGATCCACTGTTTATTTGTCCTATTTCTGACCCGATTGACTATCCTACGGTTTTCATAACCTTTTTTCGATTGTTAGAAACAGCACCGCATTCCAGACTGCACGGCAGCGTTGGATCCAACTGACGAAGTATTACCGTCGACAAATCAAATCGCCGGCTCAGTGGTTAGTGTGTTAGACTGCTGTGCGAGTGGCGTGGGTTCAAGCCCCAGCCAAGTCCACCCCACATTTTTTGCGGCACCGCCTCACGTCGGGGAATGACAAGCCTCCAGGATTATAATTTGTCATGAAAGAGCTTCTCAATTCACGGTTCGGAGGCGGCAATAAATTGTACGTCTCTTCCATTCCTGTGAAATATGTAACACGCACAACATAAATGGTTGTGCGAAGCGAGGCCTTGTCTCATTACTAGCTGTTGCGCCAGCTATTAATTAGATCAGATCCTCGCCCCGCAATATCACCACCCGGCTTTTCAACGGCCGTCCTTGCATGCGTCTGGAGCACTCTTCTCTGACTTTGTATTCTACTACTACTCTTCGTTTATAGCATTTCTCATCAATCTTTATAATCCACACGCGGATCAAGTGGTTATGAATACCATTTTAATGCTGTTCACATACCGCGGGAGACCTGCAGTGGTTTGAAACTCAGATAGTGTTAGGTTTCATTGGCGTCCGAGGGTGGTGTCCAGGCTAGATGGAGACATTGGTGGTGTTGATCATTGCTATGATTCACAGGATTTTTTTTTAATCTCCTGAACTTCTTATGTTCCGAATTTTCTTCGTATCCAGGATATGCTGGGCATTTTTGCGAATCATCGAATTTAATGCGACAGAGGTATCGGCGATAGCCACCGTGGTAGGACGAAATATGCGTCCATCGTGTCTTCTATTTATCCAAGGTTCTATCCTGGTTGTATGTTCGCCTGCTCTTGTGTGCAATGCCTTTTGGTTCTTCCATTCTGATCTCTTTTCGCTTCATCCCCTAGGCGGATTAATTGAATATCTGGAGTCTCACAGACGACGTCAGTTCCTGTACCGATCAACTCAACTATGGATTGTTGATAAACCAATGCTTCTCCACGCGCGTAAAATGTCACAAGCAAGTCGTGGGCCCTACCTCGTTAAACAAAAAATCTGTTCTTAGATTATCTTAAAAATATGTGATACTACGCTTGTTCGACAATATAGCATTTCTTTTCAAGAACTTTCTATCTCGTACCATTGATCAGTATGCTCGGGACTAAACTCGGACTTACGACCTCTATATTCAGCCAATATTTAACGTGTGTTTTGAAATATTAATCTTTTCCGATTGCTCGTTTGCATGAGTAGAAAGCAACGGTTGCCTTTTTAATATTACCGTCGACTTTATCTTTCCAGGCCCGACTAAGTAAAATCTTGAAAAGCACCTGAAAAAAAAAACTATGAAAAGCGAGCTGGTCAGAATTCAGGCTTCCAAAATTCTGTATTAAAATTCTGCAGTTTAAAATTCTGCCTTTCCCATTTTAAAAATTTAGTATTTTAAAAATTCATAAATACACAAACCTGCATGTAAAAATCGTTTTGTTTTTGAATTTTGTGATTTTAAAAATTCTGTATTTCTACATAAGAAGAAGCAATAGCAAATCGGTGTAATCACATGAAAGTACAGAATTTTTGAAAAAAACCAAGTTTAAAAAATAGATTTTTGGATACAGAATCTTAGACCATACAGAACCCCTATGAAAACCTTTCCACGTGAAAAGTCTAGATTTTATTTTTAATTAAAGTTGTAGCACTAAGTAGTATATATTTAAGAATCCATTTGTATTTCGAAAAACATTCCAACCTTGCCGATACTACGTTATATTACCCACCAATTTCTTTAAAAAAAAATATATTTCACTTTAAATAAAAATATTTTTTACAGGAATTATGCAACAAGACAACGCGGAACAAGTGATATTGGACCCCAAGCTCATTGCTAAACACTATTTAAAAACATGGTTTTTTCTTGATTTGATTTCGTCTATTCCGCTTGATTATATATTTTTAATTTTTAACCAAGTAAGTAGGAAATATTTACAGATCTCGATTCTTTAATTCAGATTATGAAATTGCAGGATTTTTCCGATTCATTTCAAATCCTACATGCCGGCCGAGCGCTACGAATACTTCGCTTAGCAAAGCTTTTATCTTTAGTTAGACTGTTGAGACTATCGAGGCTAGTCAGATATGTATCGCAGTGGGAAGAAGTATACGTAAGCATTATACAATTATTTTTTCTTAAAATAAAAACAAACAAAAAATTTAATTATTTAGCAAGTTAGCATTTATTGGCAATTTATTGTTATGAGATATGATATTCTATATCTTACATAATTTACTGAGGCCCATCAAAATTCAAATAAGCAAAAGGTTTTTAAAAAAAAGAAAAAACATTTAGTAACATTCGTTGAAGTCAATCGGTTTTGATGTTTTATCCGCCTCTTCTACGAGTAATATTTATACCTTCTAATTTAACTTTATATTTATAAAAGACAATTTAAGTTTGCTTGTCGCTTTCTGATTGAATTCACAAACGAAAATATGAAGAAACTTCCATTTTGAATAAGATCCTGTTTGCTTCAATCAGAAAGAGCATAGCAGGTTATGACACACATTATCTACATAAATAACGAGTCAAACACTGAATTTAATTTCCACGCTACTTTTAATTTCATTTTATTTTTAATTATAAATCAATTTCACACTAAAATTGAGTTGTATTGGTGAAGTGTACAGGAAAAGATACATATTTGAGGTTTATAATTTGTTTTGATTACTAAAACGATTGTTATTTTACATAGTAACTTTTCCGTTCCCTATTTTCATATTTCTAAATGCTTTTTTTTAGACTAATGCGCCCAAATTAGTTTATGCCCAACAAATTTAATTTAATATGAAATTAAGTTTCATACTATTAGCATGAAGCTCGCTATCAACTTTTCGAATTCCCAAATTTCAATTGCTTTACGCTTTTACATCAGCCAATAGACCATAGATAGATAGATTAACTCCCAAAAATATGTCGATCGGCACCTAATAAATATTAGACACGAAAAGCATGTTTAGCATTTAGCGTCATTCACGTATCACTGCACTTTCTTTTAATTCGTCAGGCCGTTCCGGAGTGAACCTTTACATTAATCAACGAATCTCATGGTCATGACCCCTAGCTATTCGTCATCGGTTTTGCTTACCAAACATGTTTATATCTGTTTCAGCATTTTAGTTGAACTGATCCTTTATCTCACCGGGAAGAATTCCAAGACTTTCCAAAAGCCAACCATTAGAGATGGTTGAATATTGCATTAGGTCCAGACGTTTTTGCATCTGCTCATTCAATACAGAAAAGAATAAAAATCACTGGAAGATTGTTGTTAAGCTTTTTTGAAAATCCAAGAGTATTTTCACTCCCCATTGACATAAAAGGTTTTCACATGCTCGTTAAGATTTTTGTAGCGTCTTTACAATGTCTTACGTATGAGCCGAGAGAGGATTAACAATCTGACCGTGTCCCAGCACTTATATTTTGTACTTTTATTTAGAGTAGTATGCTTTTCGGATCTTACTTACTTAAGGTGGCGCTACAGTCGGTGGTGGACCTGGGCCTCAACCAACAAGCGTCGCCAGCGATCTCGATCTTTAGCCAGCTGTCTCCAGTTTCGCACGCCAAGTTGGTTGAGGTCCCCTTCCACTTGCGTGCGCCACCTGAGTCGCGGTCTTCCTCTACTGCGCCGTCCCTCGGGTGTGGATTCGAAGATTTTCCGAACCGGAGCATTGGTGTCCATCCGCTCTACATGACCCCGCCACCTCAGTCGTTGGACCTTCACTCTTCTGGCTAAGTCGATGTCACTGTACAGCCCGTACAGCTCGTCGTTGTATCTCCTCCTCCACTCCCCGTCTATGCAGACGGGACCAAAAATCACCCGAAAAATTTTCCTATCGAAACAGCCAAGAGCAACCTCATCCGCTTTAGACCGAGTCCATGCCTCTGCGCCGTAGAGCAAGACTGGAACGATTAAGGTCGTATACAGGGTCATCTTCATTGTTCGAGAGAGGGCTTTGCTACTCAATTGTCAAGAGTTATTCTTATTTAATCTCAGCTGTCTGAATTTATAGCGGAGCATAGGTAGACAAAGTTCTTAACTACCTCAAAGTTATAACTGTCTATAGTGACGTTCTGTCCGAGACGTCGATGTTGGGTGTCCTTTCTTGTTGACAGCATATTCTTCATCTTGTCCTCATTGACCGCTAAACCCATCTTTGCCGCCTCCGTCTCGATACTCACGAAAGCAACAGTGACATCACGCTGCGTTCTTCCAATTATGTCAATATCATCGGCGTATGCGAGTAGTTGGACGGACTTTTGAAATATTGTGCCTCTGGTGTTGGCGCGTGAGTTTTGCACAACTCTTTCAAAAACGATGTTGAAGACGTCGCATGACAGCGCGTCGCCTTGTCTAAATCCTTTTTTGAAATGAAAGGGCTCGGTGTGGTCTTGACAGACCTTGATGGAGCAGCGTGCATTCTCCATCGTCATCCTGCACAGACGGACGAGTTTGGCAGGGATGCCAAAACTAGACATGGCTCTGTATAGCTCGTCTCTATAGATGCTGTCATACGCGGCCTTAAAATCGATGAAAATGTGGTGGGTATCGATTTGAAGTTCCTGTGTTTTTTCCAAGATCTGCCGCAGTATCAATATTTGGTCGGTGGTGGACTTTACTGTCCACACTGATATGGCCCGGATCTGTGGCTTCTATTAAAATTGTTTCCCTGTCTACATAATATGTATATCGGACAAATTTTAAAAACGGTCTAGCTCCTTATATTTTTTTTTCGAGTCGAAGTATCTGGATAACATCGATAGGCGTCCTAGTAATGCATAAGTTTCTAAGTGTGTTTTTTTTATGCTAAAGCGCTCTAAACTCCTTACGTGGTCTCCTCGGCATCACTGCAACAGGATATGCATTTTCCATTCTTCATTATTTTCAGTTCCCTGAGTCTGCAATGATCCGTCAAAAAGCTCGTGAGAATCCATATCTAGTTTTTATTTATACTTAAGCACATGTGGTCACCGTGGCTCCAAGTTTAGTGCGATGGACTGCTGTGTGAGCTGCGTAGGTTCAAGCCCCAGCCTTGTCTACTGAACATACTTCGCGGTACCACCTCTCGTCGGGGAATGACAAACCTCCGGGAGTATAATTTGTCATGAAAGAGCTTCTCACTTCGCCTTTCGGAGTCGGCAATAAATTGTAGGTCCCTTCCATTCGTGCGAAAAATGTAACACGCACAATATGAATAATTGCGAGAAGCTAGGGCTTGGATCATCCCGTTGTCGCGTCAGCTATCATTATTATTTAAGCACATGTTGCACCTCCTTCTGTGCCCGGTTCCCTGGAAGTTCTTTCGTTTGCTTTAGGCTTGGAAGTTATTACCATAACCTTCTCCTTTTACGGTCTTCCTGACCTGGCACCTAGAGGTTGACTTTATTGTTTTGACCATCCTTCCTTCCTTCTTATACACCCGTTTGGACCCGATTTTATAGGAGCTTAATGCCTTAATGGCTGCCTAGCTACAAATCAAATAATATCGCGATGTTTTGCTCGCTATTGTTTCTCTATTGAGGTTGAATTGTGCGCATATTCTGATCGCATACATCTCTGCTTCTAAGATTGTAAGTGATGTGCCAGGAGTGCTACGAGTAAGTACTCGATTCAAGGCCCGTATATCGCTGCCTCGATATCTTTGAGTATTTTGATACTGTCTGTGTACCATTTGATGGTGTAATATGTGCGTTGGTATACGTCAATATTCAATTTTTTTTTGTTTTTTTTTTTCTGCTCAGTAATGCGTCGAACTTATTTTTTCAAGCGGTATTCTTTGATTATATCGTCTTTGGGTCAGTAAGGGACTGATTTATAGAGTGTGTCCCGTTCTCTGGGAACATCTGTTCCTCCTTACTTTTTCTTTTATGACTGTAAATATGGTTTCCTTTGCAGCGAAGAGACAGCTTCTCATCGCCCCTGTTAAGTAGGCGCACGCTAATCTTTAGAGTTTCCCTAGGGTCTACTTTGCTGTACATCCCCGTCTAGGTTCCTCCGTAAGGTTTGACCAAAATGATGTACATTTCAATATAGTGCTAGGGTGATTCTGCTTACAACCAACTCTATATAACTAGGTATTTGTCTTTGTTTTTAAGGTAATTTCGAATTGCACCTTGTTGGATCGGTTACATGTGCCACAGTTGTCTTTTTCTAGTGAATTGCACCTTTGCGGTCTTGTTAACATTAATCTTCAGTTCCCTTCTTCAGTGACTCCTAACTCCCTTTGTATAATTCTACAAGGGTGTCTTTGAATTTTTCGGGAGTAATGATCTATATCGATTTTCTAACTTTTTCAGGAGCTCATACACATCCGGGTTCTATCTTAGTGGGGATAGTGGGGACATTGTATTGTAGCCCCTGCTTTTGTTTATTTGTTCACACAGGAGCAACGGACTGGATTTGTTTTGACGTTTACAGGCGAGGGGGGAAACGGAGAGGTGACATGTTACGTCAATCCTAATTTTTAGATTTTTTTTAAATTCTTGGATTTTTTTTTGACATTTGTAGATGTCAATCGGCAGTCACTCGACAAACGTGTAAAAAAAATTATTTTTGTGAAAAAAATAATGCGTCTTCTGGACTGGTGGCTGATCGCATTTGTGTTATATATTTAAATTGTTTTGAATTTCGTGAAATAAGCACGAAAATCCAATTAATTTGGTCGACACTGACAATCAGTATGTCAATAAAAGTCCGCGGAAGTGTTCAAACAGGTCTATCAATCTGAACACGAAACGTCAAAAAAAAATCCAATCCGTTACTCCTGTGTGAACAGGGTCTAACATGCACCTGTATAAACGGTTCACTCATTTTTCTGATTGCGTATTATCGAAGGTTCTTTCAGTGTTTAGGATAACACAAACGACTGTTTATCCTGGAATAAGCTCATCTGCTAGTGTAGTGCGGCTTCCGAGGATTTCCCATTTAGTTCAGCTTGGATAACAACATGAGTCTGACACCTTTGCTTATTCCGGTTATGTCCTTCATTTGACATGCTAGTTTTAAGTAAACTATATACTACTTAATACTAAGTTTTAACTATTTATACTACTTCCACATTTTTAAGGCCCCTGAAGTCGCCATCTTTTCATACACAATCAAATCTTTCAAACCGGTTTAAAATCTGTGTGTCAAAACTGATAAATAAACAGGTTGGGAGTTTTTAACTCATTTTTTAACAAACCAGATCAACAACGGTTGATCCAAATCTCCACTGAAGAACTGTTTCTTGTTAACTTTGTTTTTATTTCTTATATTCTTGAGATTATAAGTGACTTTATGTTCCGGATTGCGAAAACATGCTTTTTTGTCGGCTTATCCCAACAGCAGGGTATTTACAGATCTACACGGTGCATTCTGTGTTCAAAGGCCTTCCCCAAAATCCGTTGCATGTTTTAAATGACTGCAAGAAAAAATGTACGAAACTACAAACAGCTATCACCTTGTAGAATTCCTAATGTAGAATGCTGAATGTCATCATATTATGTATATAGGTTTAAAGATAACAAAGAATATGATAGGCTTCGGCTTAAACTTGATCTTTTCCTTCTCTTCTGTTTTTTTAATTTTTTTCTTTACTTCCAATTAGCTACAAAAATATTATTTTAACCTTAAAAATCTATCTGCAATAATCATCTAATTAAAAATTAAAATAAAAAATAAAAAAATGCAATCAAATCATAAGAATATTATCCAACTCATTCACATACTTTTACAAACTCTTACAAAATGCGTCCCTTTAAGCTTACAATCTGAATAGTTTCTATAGAATCTTTATTTTATAAGAAAAATAAACAATAAAATGCGCCCACGCAGCCGATCATTGATTTTTTCAAGACTGAATATTTTGTAAAAACGTCTTCCAACTATGCACTTAATTTATTCACTTACTCGTAATGTACAAATATGTTTATTTATGTCTTAAATTTAGAAGAAAGGTTTTAAGTAAAAATAACTTTGGGCATTATTTAATTTACTTTGCTAAGTAATTTCCTTAAATTATACACACATATTTAGGTACCACACATCCTCACAGCTACACTGGACAAATAAAATTATGATTTCAAAAGTAACGTCGCTATTAAAAAAAAAAAAACAATTGTTCATATGATTTAATTGATTTTAATATGTAATTGATAATGTATAAAATTAGCAGAAAAAACTTTTTGGAAATTTATTTCATTCTCCACTTCGTTTCTTATTTCTTTCTCTTCCTACCGCATTCAGAGAAATCAATTTTAAGTTAATCACCCTTATTTCGTTTAAGTTTTAAGAGCTTCTTCAAAAAACCCAAAAGTGACTACTGCATCCCATTGTCTATATTGTATACTTTTGAATTCAGGCATTTTATTTGTCTTGAAATTCGTTTGCTTTTCTTTCAAATTTATTTTGCGTTCGGTAAAACAATCGTTTTTTAATCAATAGAATTTTATTTTACAAATGTGTGTGTGTGTTATGTGTGTTTAATGTGTGATAAAATGGACATGATGTTAAATAGTATCTAAGCATTGTTTTTGAAAAAAAAAAAAATCAGGAGATTGGATTTCCTTTAAAGTTTTTTTTATACCAGTCGATGTTATACGCTAAATTGATAATATTCTGAATTTTTATATATTGTACATACGTTTTTGTCCTTAACTTGTACAATAATACCTACAAATATTTACAGTGATGACCAATATAAAACATAAAATACATACTTATGTTTAAATTGAAACCGAATGTATGTAAAAAAGAAATGCCTTAAGAAACAACCATTTTATTTTTTGTTGCTATCGGAAATAAGCACTCCCACCAGATACATAGGCGCTAACATCATTTAACTGTAGGTATCATATTTTTTGTTTTTATTTTCTGGACATCAGAATGTTTATGTTTATTTGGTTTTTCTGAGTCCTCAAACTCATACGGAAAACTAACAGAGGCTTAGGTCCTAAAATTTACCATCTAAACCTTGTCTAGTAAGTTTATTTCTTATCGCGTGAATTTGTTTCAGTGAACTTGGATTTAAAGAAAACTTCCAGAGTTCCGCTTTCTGACTAAATTTAACAAGGTTTAGTATTGTTGAACTATTAAGGAAATATTAGAAACGTTGAGCAAGGTCTTAAGTGCAGGCTATCTGTCGACATACTAACTCATCCGCTCCACTAGCTGTCTACTAAAATGACTAATGAAGCCTCTTGTCGCCCATCATTTGAACATGTATATATGTAGACACGAAGGTACATAGCCAGCCCAGGGCCTTTGACTTTTTTATGTTAATTTTTCACGCTGTCATAAAATACAAGGCCCACCGCGAAACCCTTTCAAAAAATGGCTGTTCTTTCATTGCGAATGTACGACTAGGAAACCAATTACCATTTTTAACTGCGACCTATCTGGTTTAAAAATCTCCCTAGTTTTTCTAAGTGAACATTTTTTCATCCTTGTTAAGAGGAGATTGCATTCGCGGACGATATTGCCATTTTTGTGTGGTGTAAGTTCGGGTATACTCCAAAATGATTTAAATAAACTGACCTCTTGCTCATCTAAAACGTATGTGGTTCTCTTTTCTAAAATTCCATGCTTTATTTCACCCACACTAAATGGTAACCCCCTTCCAGTTCGCAAACAGTGCCAATTATCTGGGACTTATCCTCCACGAAACCTTTCGTGAAGAGAAAATATTGCCAATTGTGCTAGGAAAGACTAGTAGCACTTTACTCGTCCAAACAAGTCCTAGCTGACAGATGAGGCTTACATTAAAAATGTATGGATAGGCTACACCTATGGCATATTAGTTTTATAGCCAATTTAAAAGCCCAATGCCTGTCATTTATTAGCATTACGGGCGCGCTGAGAACTTCTCCAACTGCTGTGCTCCAAACTATGCTACACTTATTTCCAATAGATATTTGTGATATGCAGCAAGGTTTTAAAGCAGCATTGAGGCTACGAAACACGCATCAATGGAGTGGGACGTGACAGGAGTAAATTGCTTCTTCGCTGTCTTCGAAATTCAACTGATATTATGATACCCGCTGAAACTCAATTCGATACAGACTTCAAACCTATAAAATCGGATAGGAGCGTCTATTTACAGACAACTTCAAATCATCCGTGGGAATCGGTGTAGGTGTATTTTAAATAAACCTTAGCATCCACATCTCAGTCTCCCTTACCACATCTTTCAGGCCGAAGTCATAGCTGTACATCAGCTCATAGCGTAGATGAAGATTTATATCGACAGTCAAGTTGCAATTAGAGCCCTTCTATGAAGTCTTGGGCAGTGAAGGACAGCTCCGTGTCATAGCATAATAACACTCGTGGGTCCCAGGCCACAACGACACCCCGGTAAACAAACTAATCAAACCAGACTCTTTAAGTACCCGCAAGTATTTCGATCACTTCAAAGCAGCTACATATCATTGTATATAAGTTGCTCACTAAATGACCGTCTACATCGATGCTCTCTTAAAAGCAAATCATAAATGGTTACATCTGCAAGAAGTTCATTAAAGACGAATCAACCAACGAAAAGGAAAAAGTCTGTAGTCCCACTAAGAAGGACATCTTTCCAACGATTTAAATGATCAGAATGCTAACAGTATGGCTGACCTTAAATGTAACGTTAAGAAATTTTAAATGGTTTCAGGAGTAGACTTGTGGTCAACCCTAACATTAAGTGGTATCACCATGAAGGTACCTTTAATCTAAGCGCACCTTTCTCTAAACGATCACTCCAAACTAACTAGATGCCCAAAGGGCCTTAAGTACCGTGAGATTGACTGTCTGTCTTCTCAGTTGTTTTGACCCGAGTGATAACCTTTTCATCTCGATGTGGTAGAGCTAATCCACTTGTTTCCAATTCGTTGGCATTACTTAGCCTTGTTTAAAAGGTATTAGGGGTCCCAGAATACATCTCTGCTCAATAAATCCAGGCAGCGCTTAAAGCACTGACGTTCCACTTCGTGGAATCTATATCAGTCAAATGCTGCTATGATGCCTTATAACTTGGTTGGGTACCTGGCGACCAAAACATTCTAGGTAATGAATTTGCGGATGAACTGGCTAAAGTCGGCTCAACTTGCGCTCTCTTAGCACTTCCGTGGCGTTAATTTATCTGCCGCGACAGCGTTGCTTTACTACTGGGAACATCAACTTCGCCTAGGCCAGTGGCAAAAAGTATCCGGGCTTAGGCAATCTAAAAGACTTATCAAGCTCTTTTTCTACAAGAGAATTCTAGACCTTGACAAGAAAGGCATTAGGAAGCTGGTGGGATTCCTTATTTGCTGATATCCCCCTTTCCCACCATAAAATTATAACTCAATTTTATAGTAACCAATTTACGATAAATAACTATAAAATTGTCAATAAATAGTCATCCCGCAATAGCATAAGCAAACTGAGAACTCAAAAATTATTAATTGATGCTGATATTATTTATTGTTGGATGAAAAAAAAAAAATAAAATTAAAAACTCATCCCCTCATATAGTAGAACAACTGTTTTGTTTTAAAAATATTTTCAAATGTCACATTTTCGCAAAATTCTAGCCGTGTAGGGTCAATGTCTAGTTTCTCGCAACCATTTATTTTGTACTTCTTACAATATTCACAAATTTAGAAAAAACCCAAAGATTTTATTTTTAACACCGAAAGATAGAACCGCAAAAAATGTGTGATTGATTTTATTAGACTCGAACCTGTGTTAACATTCTCAGCAATCACCGAAGAACAAACTTGCTAAGTTATAAATTCATTCAAAAAATTGAGTTAAAAAATATAAAATAGAAAATGAGACAAGGCCCATCTTCATTTTGGTATCATTCTTATGCATTTATAATCAGTAACATTTGACATTTAAGCTTTAAAGCGCTATACAAATATAGAAGTCGTTTTGCTAAAAAACAAAAAGATATCAATACTCTTTTAGAGGGTTGCTACTGGAAAGTAGGTTGCGAAAAAAAATGATTCGTACGACGAAATTCCAAAGCTTCAAAGCCTAGGTGTGCTTATATTCCAGTTTAGGAGCCGAAATGCATATCTTTTAAAGCGCATTTGAATTTTTTCAACTCTGACTGAGTGGACAGAGTAAAATGGGTTCCAAACTCCCAAATAACGCAACATTACTCTAATATAGACGGAAGGTATGCAAAATATAGGGTCTTAAGCGTAAAAGGATCTGTGAAGTCTTTCAAATTTCTTGTAATAAAACCCAGCATAGAACTAGATTTAGGAACTACATATGTAATGTCTAGCAAAACTTAGTTTGGAGTCGAAGATGACACCCAAATCTTTTATTTTCATTAAATATTTTAAGTGGCATTTGAGCAATGGAATATGCAAAATTCAGATTAGAATATTAAAAATTAGCCAAGTTACAGTCATTTTTGTAGATAGTGCAATAGTACATACATACAGATGTACATACTTAAATTTTCAAGCTCATTTTTCTGAAAGCAAATTTATTTTAATTTTTTAATACTTTTCAATCAAAATTTGTGTAAATACGGTGCAAAGTAGCCTTAATAACATCTAAAGTTTGTTGTGTGACCTCTTCGATTTATGTAGTTTTGTAGGATTTACTTCCTTCAGGCTTTAGGTCAAAATAAAACAAATCATTTGTTACGACGTTTCGTCCATGCCTATGGACATCATCAGGTGTTTTATCCTAAATACATACATTAAAGTCACAAATATGGTACATCCAGATTTTCTTAAATAAAATGTTTCAACTTACTGTTTTAAGGCTTAAGTTAACATTACTGTATCGAGCAAAATCATTTCCCCAACTTTGACGACGTTGCAATATTACAGAGAGAAAAGCTGGTTTTCAAACTTAACTCTTTTTCACACAACGTACCTCCTAACTTATGTGAGGAGGATCTTCTAGCTATGCTTGCATCCCTAAATATATAGGATCATCCAACAAGAGTTGTCATTTTTTTTTTTGCGAAAATACGCTGTTGTGCCTGGTCTGCTGGCTTTAATTCTTGTCTCAATTGGACCTTATAAGAATGTACATAGGTCAAGATCTTTATACAAAATGCGGTGCAAAGTGATTGCAGGTAGGCCCAATTCCTGCGATCTTCTCCAAGTTGATACACCTGGGTTTTCAATCAAACTCTTAGTTACGGCCGCGATAATTTTCAGCTGACCTTCCCGGACGAACACGAGTTGGGGTCTTTACATCACTTATTTGTCCGAGATGTTCAAATTTATTGATTAAAATCACTTTAGCTATCCAAGAAGGCACTTGATGATGACAGAAAGCGGTACGAATTTTACAAAACATTTTCGCTATATTTTTACCGTGTGAATTTTTACTATTTCAACACGTTATGCGAGTGTGTATCGATCCAGATTTAATAACCTCCTAGTTTTTACTTATCAAAAGTCATCGCTATAATAGTGAATGTTACCTCGGAGGATAACGCTCCTGAAAGAGCAATAAAGTGTTTTTTTTTATGAAATTGAGATTCACTTTATGAAATAAAAAGTAAACCATGTGTTTCTATTACTTTTTTTTGAGCTAATATTTTGCGAGAACATTTTTTGATCTTTTGAGAAAATTTTGCTAACCCCCATCCTATCTACGCCCCTGTTTAAGTTCATATAATAACATCATACAGTAGAAATCGGTTATAATGATGTTGAAGGTTTTGAATTTCATCTTCATCGTCATAACCAACATAACATTTGTCTCTAGGGAAACTTAACATATGTGTGCCTTATTTAACAAAAATACGTATGTACTTTATGTTAATTTGATCATCACTGTTTATATGTAATAACAATTTGTATATAACATGCTATTCCATTTGTTTTAAATTCTTGTATGCATATTTTGCAAATTAATATTATTCTATGCAGGACCAAATAAATTTACTGTGAACTTCAGCAAAACAGACAGTTAATACTTCTTATAAATAATTTGAAGTAAGTCTGCACGGTTCTGTACGTCAGATTTAGTCAAGCCTTACTTGATTTTTGAGTAATATCTCTCAGCATCTCCTTTTAATATCCCGCAGCTGTTCATGCGCTTTAATGATTACGTTCAAGTCATACATGTACATATTAAACACTAAATTATCAGATATGTATCAGTGTTGAAAACAAAAAAAAAATCTTTAATTGAAAAATTAATTTATTTTGTGTTAAATATCATACGATGTACCACCATTAAACACACTCTTTATGATCGATAATAATAAAAAAAAAAAACAGAACGGATTTAACAACATTAAATCAAAATTGAAACACACATTTTATTGATATCTCCAATGCTATTGTAGAATATTCTAAAGCTATGAGATCAGATTTAGCTTATCAGGGCTTAAATATATGGTTCTAGATTCTGCAGAATCTACAAAAAAAAAGTGCTGATCGAAGAGGGAGAATGCACAGAAAAGACAAAGATGGCTTAACAAAAAGCAACCTCATTTTGAAGGTAACCCTATTCAAAAACAAAAACAAAAAATCAAAAACAAAAAATTAAAATAAAATCATAATAATCAATACATAATTTGCTTCACGTTTTGTTTTTAAGTTTCGTTTTCTTTTAATTTTGTTAACTACTGTATTTATTGTCGGTTTTATTTTTGTCTTATTTTTGCATCTGTCTCTTTGTTTTTACACCGTGTTTGTGACGCAAAAGTTACTAGAGTTGGATAAAAAGGCACTTTTTATCCGTTAACTTTGCAGAATTTGTTTGGAAAGAAATTATAACAATAAAAATAATATAACTCATGTGTATATATACTATTAATTAGACTTTACTACTGCATTGGTTTTTGGTTAAATATTTAAAATTACTTCTGCAACAGCTTTTTTCAACCTTAAATTTGCTTTAATAATCTTTTACAACTGTTTGCAAGTTTATTTTTATTTTTTTGATGATTCTAATAGCGTTTTTAGGGTCATTTAAGTTCTGCTTGGTTTGTGTTTGAATTATTGAGTCTTTTTATTATAGATTCTGCAGAATCGAAATGATATTTTTTTGTTTATATTGAGGTAGCGAATCAGAAGATTATAATTCAGTCCACGCATTTTTTGATATAAGAACAGATTGTTGCAAAATCTTTTACATTTTTGTGATATATGCATTGTTTTATTTTTATATTTTGAAGAAAAAAAAAAGTCAAATTAATACTGATGTTTTTTTTTAAGATATAACTTAAATAATCACCTTAAGTCACGCGTTGTACGCTGAAATCAATCTAGTTTTTGTTATAAATAATTTTTATATAATTGGTTGCTTAGTTCGCTCAATGTAGAATAACACTATGTTAAATACAATTATGTAATACAGAAAAGAGTTCACCTAATTTAACCTAAGATTTGTGTTCACAATCTACTTGCAGTTTCTTAATATGGCATCTGTATTTATGCGAATCTTCAATTTAATTTGTATGATGCTACTAATAGGCCACTGGAGTGGGTGTCTACAGTTTTTAGTGCCAATGCTTCAAGGATTTCCATCAAACTCCTGGGTATCAATTAATGAATTGCAGGTAATTTTAACTAAATCTTTAAGATAAATTATTAATACAAACATTTTGGCTTCAACTATAAACATTTTATTTATCTACTAACAACCACAAGTGTATAATATTTCTGAACATGCATGGACAAAAATACAATTTTGACTCTACAAAACACAGTTTAGCTGACACTTGGCTTCAACAGTGTCTGCGTCCTGCTTCGAAAGCGAGCATGCAACAGGAAGCTTCCTGTGTCAGTTTTCTGACATCGCAAAAACAGCTGGTCGTTGTTAATCCTGTTTCCTTAGATCCTGCCACTACTCTAGTTTCACAACTCTTCAACTCATCCCCAAAATCATAGATACAACCCCATCCTCATATCACCTCAGTTTCGAACCATTGCACCTCACTCGCTCTGTGTGAATCCCTTAAATCTCTTAACGGCGAGGGTATTATGAATTAAACCTGACTGTTTAAGTGGATTAATGTTTTTGCCAAACTCCATCTTGTTCCATTTCAACATTTATACGACGGGAAAACATTTGAAATCAACGCCCTCCAGCTTTATAAAGACAATGTCTATACAGATTTGGCATCACTTTCTTACTCATTCACCCTCCTATTGCGCGGAGGAGATGAGGTCGTCTTCTTCTGCGTAGTCCCTCAGCGAAGGAGTCGAAGATTCTTCAGACGTCCTTACCGTTGTACAAGTATCTTTTTGACCACGTTAGTGTCGCGTACAGCTCCTATAGTTCATGGTTAAGTCTTCTCCTCCATGAACCGGCACTGCAAGTAGAACGATATATCGAATGTAGAACTCTCTCTAAAATTCCAAGTGCGCTTTTATCCGATTTTAACAAGGTCTGTGCTTTTGTACCATAAAGCAGAGGCGAAATGGTAAGAGTCTTGTATAGCGTCTCCTTTTCTCTTGCCAATAGGATCTTGCTAAATGGTAATCTTCGAAGGCCATACATAGTGTAGTGGTTAGCATCATCGCTTGTCACGGATTCGATCCGGGTTCAATTCCTGATGTCCAAAAAATAAATAGAATCAATCACAATCGACATCGGCCGACTCTACTGTCAAGGCACAATATTGGCAGTGGTGTTGATTGAACAGAAAAATTACGTCGGTGGTGTATCACGGGGTTCGTAGACAGCATATATGTATGTATGTATGTATTGCACCCTTGGCGGATTTCTTGATTATTTTGTTTTATCGTCGTTTCCAACCCGACGCATTTTAGTAGCTTCTGATTTGATGTTAGTAAAGGTGCCAGTGACTCCTCGCTTTGTTCTGCTGATAACGTCAATGATGTCTGCGTAACCAAGTACATAGTTGAACTGATTTCTGAAATATAATGCCTGATGTGTTGACTTGGACATTTCGGACTATTTTCTTCAGTACTAGATTAAATAATGACGCTGTATGACAGCGTGTCGCAATGTGTAAAACATCTATTGGTATTGAAGGTCTCGGTGGTGTCTTTTCCGACTTGGACGGAGCAGCGAGCCTTCTCCATCGTCATCCTACACAAACGAATGAGTTTTTAAGAAATACCAAACCAACACTTGACGCAAAACAGCTCATTTCTATTCACACGGCCATATCCGGCTTTTTTATCGATTGGTAATTGGTTTGGGGGGTACCAATAAAATTTTATGTGCGATATTCAGGAAACTCATTTCTCTGTAATTGGCGCATGTGAGGCGTTCTCCTTTCTTTTGAATTAAGCATTTGGTGGTAAGTGATATACGACTTTCTGTTTTGTTAAATTTCTGCCATGATTTAGCCACATGTTAGAGGAATGTAAAGATTCCCTTAACACGCCCAAAGTCACACCAAAAATGTCGGCCAGGCTTGATAAGATGTGGCACAGTCTTCCCCGTGTGACCTGAAAAGGTTGCCTTCGCTTTCTTTTGTTATAAGATGTCCTATCAAAGTATGTGTGTATGTCTGTCAGTGCTATTTGAGAAGGTCAAATGGGAGCTGGACCTAATCCACTGTAGAAACCCTGTGTTCTGATGAATACACGCTTCGTGGGATGTAGGAACAGTGGAGCCGAACCTGCCTGTTTATCGGATTTGCGAATTTGGTATAGTAACGAGAGTTTTAGTTCTCCATTCGGGGCGGTCACCTTTGATCACCCCGACCTTTATGGAGAACTATAATCTGTTGAGCATCGTGTCTGGGATCTTGAAAATAAGCGAATAAGTAATAGTTCGGTCTAAAAATATTACTCAAGTTCGCGGACGGTAATTTTGCAATGTCGGAAATGTGGTTGTGTCATGTGATATTAGAATTGACGGTGACTAAAATGAGATGCGTGCTTTTCTCGGGTTAAATCACACTTGGTTGTCCATTTGCAGTTCTAGTACAGCAGTTTTTTTTTTCTAAAAATTACTGTGATGTGTATTTTCTTAGTACATTACCCGATATATTTAGTGCCTACCCAGACTGCTAGTGGTTGCTTCAGTGCATACATTGTTCATGTTCGCGATGCGCTGTTTCCTTTTTTTGTGCAGTACAATTATAATGCGTTTAAAACTGATGTGATTGCAGTACTGTGCTGTGAACCTGAGCCATGACAAAACCCAAGTGAAATGACTTGTCGCCCAAAATGATTGCAATAACGCCCAAATATTGCAAATGGGAATAATTTTTGTAAAATTGTGGGCGATATGTCATCATTTTTGGGCGTTACGACATATTTCTGAAGTTTGTATTAAATTTTTTTTTAATGTCGAAAATTGTTCAAACGTATGAAAGGAATTTAAATTTTGGAACAGCATTTGTATAACAAACCGTCAAATATGTATGGTGGGCATGCTGCGAGGTTGGATGTATGCAAATTTTCTTTCCATATTTCGCATGAATTAAAAGAAACATCGTCGTCGCTCTGCGGTCAAATTTCAATTGATCGAAATGTCCTTATAGACAAATTACACAGAATACAATTTAAATTGTTTTTTTTTTTTTTAAGTTAACTTTATTCAAACAAATTAGAGCTGCGCTATGTTATTTTTTTTTAAAACCTGTGTTACAACTTATTTTTTTAAAAAATTTTTGGTCATTTGGGTCCACTCTTTTGAGCTGTAAGACCTTATTTGGGCATTATGACGCTTTTTTATTTTGGCATTGGGATTTTGGACATTTGTACTTCCCGCCAAAATGCACCGAAATAAGGTTATAACGCCCAAACTCAATGTAATATCGCCCAAATTGACGTCATTTTTACAACAAGAAGTTATTCAGTGATTTTTTGGGCTTTATGCCATTGGGCGTATTGTCTTGGGCATTACGACCTAACACCGTGAAAAACACATACCCATGTAATTTGTATAAGACTTTTAATGTTCTAGCATCATTGGCATTTGGTTTTGGTGCCATCCCATTGGTATATTAACATTTTTATTAGTTGTTTTTTTTCTCAATCATGTTTAGCTTGAAAATGTTTTATTTTCTTTTATTAATTGGCATTTTATATTGCAGGAGTCTTATTGGCTGGAACAGTATTCCTGGGCGTTATTTAAAGCGATGTCTCACATGCTTTGTATAGGTTATGGAAGGTAAGGACACTTAATAACTTTCATAGAAGGCAATGGGAAAATATTTTTGTTTAGCAATGAAATGTTAAAATAAAGGTATATCTAGCGCGACAGCCCAAAAGGGCCAAGGACTAACTCCTTTCAACTAATCACGCACAATATTAAGAAGCTTTTTCACAATTAATTATTCATTTGGATGTTTTCCATCGCCTACCGAGAAGTGGCGTCGCTAAAAATTTGTTCCGTTGTTAAAGAGGGACTCAAACTGCCCGCTGTCTCAACAGTCCAACGCATTAACCACTTAATTTGTTCAATGGTGCTAAACAATGACATATAAATAGTGAAGAAGTATACTGCATATTTTTGGGAAATAGGATCTAGAAGGTCTAAGAGAGGTGCAATTAGTTAGCTAATTATCAGTCTCCCGACCCATGAAGAATATCTGCCAATCCAAAATAGTCGACATTATTCGACTTTTCAAACTAAATCCATATCCTGGTACAGGTCACAGAACATCCGAACTTCGACGAACCAATTGCAAAAACGCAGTAACCTTTCTGCTTCCCTGCTTATCGGCCAGCACCATCGTTGTCATGTTTTAGGAGCTTTCACCACAGCTGTTTTGCTTGTCCGAAGTATCCACGGTTGCCTATTCTTCATCGTATTTCCACTTACATACATATGTATGCAGATGTCAATAGTGGAATTAACGTTTATCCGCGACAGAAGTTTTGGCCTACGCAATGGACAAATATATCTTTGTTTGTCGACAACATTTATACGAGGCTTGGGGCGTCTATCTAATAATTATTTACTTAAGGTGGCGCTACAGTCCGAGGTGGACCTGAGCCTCACCCAACAAGCGTCTCCAGCCAGATCGATCTTTAGCCAGCTGCCGCCAGAGTCGCAAACCAAGTTAGTTAAGGTCTCCTTCCACTTCCGTGCACCACCTGAGTCGCGGTCTTTCTCTACTGCGCCATCCCTCGGCGGTCGATTCTAAGATTTTCCGGGCCGGAGCATTGGTGCCCATCCTCTCTACATGACCCAGCCACCTCAGTCGTAGGAACTTCCCTCTTCTGACTTAGGCCAATGTCGCTGTACAGGCCGAACAGTTCGTCGTTGTATCTCCTCCTCCACTTCCCGTCTATGCAGACGGGAACGAAAATCACCCGAAGAATTTTTCTCTCGAAAAGCTAAGAGCAACCTCAACCGATTTTGACAGAGTCCAAGCCTCTGCGCTGAAAGGCAGGACCGGGATGGTTAAGATCTTATAAAGGTTCACTTTAGTGGTTCGACAGAGGGCTTTGCTACTCAATTGCCTTCTTAGCCCAAAGAAACAGCGATTGGCAAGAGTTATTCTTGGTTTGATCTCAACGCTATCTTTTAGCTCATTTCATTTTCTATGGATATGCTGTGGGCCCATCCCTTTAGACCATTTTTACAATGTTTGCGTCTATGCTTTTTTTAAAAGTTCTATTAATGTTGGACTGGATGGTTTACCATTGTATTGTTCACTACCGAACCTATTACCAGATTTCGTCGACTCATTTGTTACTAGGAAATCATAACGTCGTGTTGAAACTGAGGAGGTTTGGCACTTTCCGATTGCCGCAGGGTTATCGATGTTAATGTCTATATCGCTTCGCAGGATTTTCAATAGGGACAGTTCTTGTGAGCTCTCGCAAATAGTTCGGACTTTAGCTTGAAATACACTGCAATGGTTTGGAAGCTTTGTTGATCAAGGATCTGAGAGGATTCCAGACTTGGCGTCGTCTGTTATATTTTAACAGTCTGAGATAATTGATAGATTTTGTGATTTTTATGCTTTTCATTGATACAATCTTCTCGTGAGGGAAATTGTGTTTGGTTATTTTGACTCGGACAAGAGGGCCCGAATAAAACGATCCTTATCGAACCTAGCTCCAAATATTCCATACAAACGGACATATATTAGTTAATAGTTCGGCCAGGCTGTAGCTGTATGTAGACGCAATTGCTTCTTATTATTTAGTTCGTAAGAAACAGTTTATGTTATTTAATAAAAAATTATTTCGTTTTTCAGATTCCCACCGCAGTCATTGACGGATATGTGGCTGACCATGCTTTCAATGATATCCGGAGCAACATGTTATGCCTTATTTTTAGGCCACGCTACGAATTTAATTCAAAGTTTGGATTCCAGTAGACGTCAATATAGGGAGAAAGTGAAACAAGTGGAAGAATACATGGCATATCGAAAACTGCCTAGAGATATGCGACAAAGAATAACAGAATATTTTGAGCACAGGTATCAGGGAAAATTCTTCGACGAGGAGTGCATTTTAGGCGAACTAAGTGAAAAACTTAGGGAAGATGTTATAAATTACAATTGTAGGTAAGTCATGTGTTATTTTTTGGTTACTTCGCTTTTATTGCGAATATTTACATACATGTACATTTATGTAGTTTTTAAAAGTGGAGTTCAGCGTCTATCGAACTCTCCAGCCAAAGTGAAGTTGAATACAGTCTTCATTGGTGCTATTTGCGTGCCCAAAGTGTCCAATCGGCATTGCTTCTTGAATAACCTGCACGCCTTGGTACAGCTTAGTGCTAGTGGTTGTACTTAATTCCATTCGCCATCCTTGCAAACAGGAACAAACCCTTGTATCTGATGAGCGACAATTTTTCGAAATATGATTTTCTGTTTATCATCCAACGTCCCGCTGTCCCGCCGTTCAGATTACAAATTTTAAACTCGTTTGCCTCCATCCTGTAACAGAACGAAAACGTCCAGACGTCTTTGAGACCTTTTTCTATTACGGTTCCTTTTTTAAAACAAATCTAAATTAAAGGCGAATGCAAAAATAAACGCAATATATCTTGCACACATTAAAATCCAATTGCCAAAAAATTTTTAATTATTTCCAGATCTCTCGTTGCGTCAGTGCCTTTTTTTGCCAATGCTGACTCCAATTTTGTTTCTGATGTTGTTACAAAGCTAAAATATGAAGTTTTTCAACCAGGTAAGTTACAACGAGGTTTCCGTTTAATTTAATGATAACGCAGTTTATTTTGCTTAGGTGATATTATAATAAAGGAAGGCACTATTGGAACCAAGATGTATTTTATACAGGAAGGTGTGGTGGACATTGTGATGGCCAATGGAGAGGTTAGATTTTTTATTTTTATTTTTTTAACAATAGGTATGCCTGTGAAGTAAATATAATTCATTTTGTTGTTATATTTAGTATAATTGATTAGATAATACTTACATACATACTTATCTTAATCCTGTAACACGTCGAAGGGGATAGTGTCAATAACGCTTTGTTCAGGCATCATCAACGCGTTCTAGCTCGCTGCAACTTGTTCTGGATCTCTCCTCAATAGCAGTACTGTATGTCATTGTTGACCTGCAAGGTCAGTCTGAATGGTATCAGTCTGAAAATTATTGGTGCTTATGCCTGTACCAGATGCAGTGGTGCTGATGCGAAGTCGTATGCAAGCGCTTTCTGCGGATATTTGTAAAACAATTTTTAAAGCGTGCTCGGGAAGATCATCAAATTGATTACTCTTGTTGTATGTCCATTGACTGTCGGTTCAGACCCAGTTGATTTTATGACAGGCGTTGTGTTTGAACAAAAAAAACAATAGCGAGAGCTATTGGTCTTCTAATTGTGTAGGACAATCAGCAGAGATAAATTTCTTCCATCCACCACGGACATTTTAGCCATGTTTTACGATGAAACGCTGCTTCTCCCCTCGATCGAAGGTTGATTCACGATGCTCTCATTTGGTTTCCCCAATGTAAGACCAATTCTTCATCATAACAATGCTTTTATTAACTCACTTTCACTGTCCTGAACAAATCTTGCAATCGAAATTTCGACTAGTTCTAATTAAGCTAGAGCTTTGAAATTTTGCTAAAGTGCTTAAGTCTGGTGACAATGCAATATAGTATATCTAATACCGTTATATATCCAATATGGCGGACACCCCAAGATGGCGGATTGCCGGTATTTTCACAATCTCCTTGATATGGGTATCAAATGATAGAGTTCGATGACTAGAATGCGATCAGCTATGTGACGTCATTCTAAACTCAATATGGCTGTCGCCCCAAGATGGCGGACTACTTTTTTCTTCACAAACCCTTTAATATGGGCATCAAATAAAAGGGTTTGATTTTTTTCCGAATCCAACCAGCGAATGGAGAAACTTATTTGTAACAAATATGCTCTCGATGGTGTGCCATTGTCTGCCGATAGGTAGTGGGCCGAAATGCATACTCCGTTTGGTGTATAATGCTGGAATCGAACCTATATCAGCAGTTTAACGAACTAACCACTGAGCCACTGCGGCCATTCAAGCAATCTGCCTCAAATGTGTCTGTTGACGTCATAGAACTCTACAAAATGGTCACTGGTGTCAATTAGTTTTCCGAGGTTGTGCTTTACGAGCACCTACCTTGGCATCGAAGACTTATTGTCAACATTGGGTGCTCAGTGGTAGGAGGCAGAAGTTTTTCTTCGTGTCCCCATTCTTGTGATCTGGTGAGACGTGATATCGTATTATAGTACTTTTTTTACTCAGCATTAGAATCAAGCCGTCAATTGTCGGTCAATAAAAAACTTCAAAGTTAAGGAACCAAGGCTTTTCCGCGATTTTAGTTTTAAGTGTGAACACGACAGTGTTTTTTATAGGCGAATGATGCTTCACTCACTCACTAGAGTTTTAAAGACAATTTTTGGCCAAGTCCAGAAGCATTAGAATACGTATTCGATAGCCAAAGGTTATCAACAAAATAATACCCCATATCCGTTTGTTTCCAAAGGTTGTTGAATTTTACTTAAACAAACGAATATAAATTAATTTACGTAAATATTTAGGGAGTACTAAAGAAAATTCTTCAGTTTACAAATTAATTTGAAAATTATTTAATATTAAATTGTCAAATTCAAGGTGGCAACATCATTATCAGACGGGTCATATTTTGGTGAAATATGCTTACTTACAAACGCACGGCGCGTGGCAAGCGTGCGAGCGGAAACCTACTGTAACTTATTCTCGTTAAGTGTTGATCACTTTAACTGCGTTCTGGATCAATACCCCTTGATGCGGAAAACAATGGAAACCGTTGCAGCCGAACGTCTTAACAAAATTGGTAAAAATCCAAACATAATGACACAGAAGGATGAACAGAGTAATAATCCCGAGTCCAATACGATAACTGCTGTTGTTAATGCACTAGCTGCCGAAGCCGATGACTGTAAAGATGAGTACGTACTGCTTTGATCATTATAAATCCACTTATTTATATGAATAACATTTACTTTGTTGCAGTGATAACGATCTCAAGGAAAACTTGTTACATGGATCCCAATCGAGCATTATTGAACCAGTTCAAACTATAAGAAAAGGACTTCCGCGGCCTAGAAGTGGTGAATTTCGTGCACTTTTCGAGGGCAATACTCCATGACACTAAGAAACACATGAATTTGCTACATTTTCGCTATACAAATATCGTCAAAAATAGTTAGATTATTTTATTAGTGCAATTTTCAATTCATCTAACTGAAAATGATTTCAGCTCCGCTAACTGTGATGACTATATATAAGAAACGAAATTCAATTGATTTCATTACTCAAGCAATACTATAACGATGACGACTCGTGCAGACCCAATCTCCTTCATTAAACATATTTAAACCTCATGTACAGCATGTTGTCTTTTTATAAGATTTTGTTTGATATTTATTTATTTTTTTGTTGTTTTTTAGTTGAAAGATTAAATTTTGCAAGTTGTATTTGTTAAAAAATTATGGTATTTTACTATAGAAACAATAAATACATGAAGGACAATATCTTTTTCCATTTTTTTAAACAATGAATCAAACCTGTTGATCTGTAACACCATTTGGAAACGTGAAACGTGTTAACCAGAAAAGATAATGCAAAAACCATGCGCTAACCGGACAAACAGTGGCCTTTGAAGAACAATTGCACTTTGACATTGTAAACGTTATAATTCACAAGTAAAAGCTTCTTATAAACTTTAGGATGCGATATCTACAACGCTAAACTGGTGGGACTGCGCACAGAGGTAAATATAATAAGAACATGAAGTTCACGCTTTTAAACTCATGGGGGTTTGTCATTTCCCAACAAGAGGCGGTGCCGCGAAAAAAGTTCGGTAGACTTACCTGAGGCTTGAACCCATGCAGCTAACTTCGCAGTCTAGAATATAAATACATATATAAAAAATCGGATCGATGAAACCAAATCAATATTATTGTGAACATATTAAACCTACGAGGGTCAAACTGGACGGCAAACACGCACCGTCCCCCATCTCAGCCCTATTGCTTTTTAAAACACAGAATTACAAAACCGCTATATGACAATTTTCTCAATTCGTACGCGACAGTAACTATGCACATACTGGGGATTAAGAGCAACAAGAAATAACTTAATAGATGGGACAAAAAGCCGCAAATGTTTTAGGGCAGGGAAACCAACTTACTGGCCTACTTACGCCTAAACATTTATTGATCTTGTTGGCTACTGTATAGCTAAACGTTTTGCCCTCAAGAATTTAAAAAAAAGAAGGACGCATCAGAAGTGAAATTTCGAAATGTGAGCATGAGCGATGGGGGTAAAATTTTCTAACACAGGGCACAATATTAACCTTTGTTCGATTTCGGCGTTTCGATTTTACGTAGTCTCACTTACAACTAGGTGTCGGCTGCAGCTTCACACGCCAGGAATTTTTCAAAGCCGAAGTCCAAGGATTTATTTTAAAGTAAAATGCCTTTTGAAAATCAATGGTCGCGTTCGTCGATCTAGGCAAAGTGCTTCATATGCATCCAATCGAATTCTATTGGCTGTGAGTGACACAAGACGAATTTTTCAGGTATCCCATGGCCAGCGGGCGCCGAAAGCGATGTTTTTCATTTATAGCGTTGGTATCACTACCAAATTGTTCTGTTTTTTTTGCCATTTGACCGTCATCAGTGCTGCCACTAAGAAAAAAAAAATCCCGTATCAAATTTGCGTAGCAAGAGCAAAGCCATTGAAATTCCAGTGGAACTCCATCCCACATCCAGTCACATTTCAAACATATCCGAAGAAATATATACTGCTTGTGTAGGGTAAGGTAGAACAGTAACATAAGTTGGAGTCGTGGAAGTGAATAGTTTGAAATTCCGTCCGTTTAATTTTTTTTTTTTAATTTGTGATTGTGATTGTGAGGGGTCTAAAAACTACAAGATTCTTGTTAAAAGTTCGTGTTTAGGGAGAGTGCATAGCAGCGTAGCAAATTTGACTTTTTTGGAAATGGCGTAGCAGTTTTGCTACGATCGTGGCAGCGCTGGATGTCATAGGAACGAAGTCACGCGTACCAACTTGATGGTTTGAAAAGTCGACTGGGATTGGCTGCCTGGGAATCGTCTAAATAAACGACTGGCTAGCTAGGTTTCAAAAAAACACGCCAAATATCGTTTCATTATTCTGCATACAATTTACAAAGCAACTCTAATGTAAGAGCAGAAAGTAAATATACAAATTTGACTAAGAATCCATTCCCCCACCTCAAAAAAATTGCAACAAAGATTGGCGACATGTGAAGCACTTTGCCAAGATCGAGTAATTGAAAAAAAAAAGACAACGCAGCTGAGCTGTCAAACGGGAGAAAAAAATTGTTGTGAAAAAATAATGCTTCTGCGGGGCTGATGGCTGATCGCTGATCGCATTTACGTTATTAAATTAATTTTTTTTTAATTTCGTCAAATAACCACGAAAATCAAATCAATTTGGTCGACACTGACAATCAATATGTCAAAATGAGTCAGCGGAAGTGCTCAGACAGGACTATCAATCTGAACACGAAACATCAGAAAAAATACACTCCGTCAGTCCTGTGTGAACAGCCTCATAGACTAGGCAAGCAGTTCACTTCACTCACACCTAACGGTGTCGTTTTTTTCATGATGCTATCAACAATTACTCCCGTGAAGCTTCTTTCCAATCACCATTACATTTTTGAGGAAAGAACTATACCATCAAAAAGATTATTGTAAAAAAAAGGCCAAGTTCTAATTTAAAATGTTAGCCATAAAAAGTGGTGGAAAAAGAGCGGCCAAGTTTTTGCAGAATTTTACTAAGAAGCAAAATAGATCAGTAAGTTATGCGTACACATGCGAACTACACGGTGAACACACGCTAATCAGAGAACCATTGTTTGGTAAAATTGGTACGAAAACCATGCAACATAAATTCCTTAAACACTTTTCGTTCTATGAACAAAATTTGTTGTATGAAGCGACCGTTATTTATTGAAATGAAACCTCTTGCCAATAAAGTTTGAATTTTTTCGGAAAATAATTTTTTTTATTTACTAGGCCTTGACAATGTTTTTTGGAAATCGATTTCCAGGAAACTTGGTCTGATCGCACAATTAAACGAGATCTGTGGACGTTTTATTCGTTCGAGTTTTTCTGTTGTAGACGCCTTCTAATGGTTATGTGAGATATGCAGATGAGCTGTTGGTTCATTATATTCGCCTCGATGCATTTTAACCCTAAATCCTTGCATAAATTGTTATACTCCTTTGGTGTGCCTTTTCACAACCTTGGGGTCCTTGTCCCTCCTCCACTTTATTTACATACATATGCATACATACATATGTATTTTATGATATGTGTATATTAGATAAAAACAAAATACTGCTTTATAACATTTATTTGTGATGAGGTAGGTATTAACAATTGTTAGTGTTTATTTAAATATTGCTCCTTAAACAATTTTCGACTTAGTCACTGTGCTTATAGAATTCCAAGATTTCCTTACGCAACGTTATATTCATCAACCTAGAAAAAATGCAACTTTTAATTCATTTAGTTTTGTAGTATGAAAAAGCTCTAACTTCTAGTTACCATTTTAACAGTCTGAAAGATTTAATAAACTCGTAATATGATTTTGTGAAATGCATGGATACTCAGTTATTTAAAGCTTATATTAATTTGATCTTATTGGTGAAACAATTAACATTACTACATTATATATATAAGGAAGCATAAATAAAGGTTTGTATTCGTATATGAAAAAAATAAAATAAATGAATGTTTTATACAGTGGTACACAATTCTATATAAATAATATAATTAATCGCCAAAAATTTTCAAGGACATTATTTCAGATATAATGTCGCTTTTAAATGGATTTGTGTCCAAGAGATTGAATGAGAATGTGTCTTTACGTGTAGGACAATCTTCCCGCAATACCAATTCATCAGATAAATTGCTGTTCAGATTGGAGAGAATTATTTTTTCAGTTATTTTTTCGTAATCGATGCCTTGCGCCAACAACTGTTCTAACTCAAATAATGATGGATATTCTCCAGTCTCCAACATTTCAAACCTAAAAACGAATTGCCAATTTGGATTTTTTTTTAACCAATATGTGTTATATATTTACGTTGGAAATATTTCCCTGGGATGACGTTTTCTATAACCGTTCTGAAATGAATTTAGGTTTGAAATAAAACTGAAAGTGTTATAAATGATGGTGTCGTGGATGAAACACTCGAAATATGGGAAATAGTAGGTGCGTTTAATTTGTAAAATGTATCCATAAGAGTTGTGTGAATGTGTAATGAAATGTATTCAAAGAGTTTAAAAATAATGTTTTTTAATCTAAAAAATTTGACTTTTTTCCGCCTTTCTTTAAACACCAAAGCAAGTGGCCGTTACTGAACAGTTTTTTTTTTTCTTTTCTATAAAATGTTGGATACATAAAACAGAAAACACACCTAATATGTAAGCACAGTTTATCAAAATTTAAATAGCACATCAAGCAACCTTAATTTATTTAAAAAAAAATAGAACGCAAGTTGAATGCAGACAAATTATAGCCCACGTTCTATTTATTTTTAAGACTTCAAAAATATTAATCATGACAATCTTCCGACAAAGTTATGCAGTGTACCATGACAACATATATTTACATATACCGAATGTCTACCACCGATGAACAGGTAAAATACATACAGTCTCATATTACCCGAACTCTTAGTGAATGTTTACCGTATAGATCAAAGATTCTAAAAAATCCAAGCCGTCCTTGGCTTTAGCTTATATACTGAAAATGATTGATGCGAGAGATCATGCTTTCCACCGATGGAAGCGTTATAAAGTTGGGGTTCTATATAAGGATCTTGTTACAAAAGCTATAAAGCGAGAAAATCGTACATATTTCTCAGATAAATAAAATCATGAACTGCCCACTAAAATATTGTGGAAAAATATACGGGAATCCTGAACGGAAAAGGGCCAAAGTCAAACACCCGAAAATGTAAATGCGGATGAAGCTAAACAGAACATTTGATCAAATTTCCCCTATTCCTCCGTCGTATACACCAAATGTTGCTTCAAACTCCAGCATACTGCAAAACCCTTTTTCCTTCATGGCACGGCATGGTTGAAGAAGCAGAAGTAGTGAGAGCCATTCTTAGCATAAAATCCAACGCAATAGGCTATGACTTAATGCACCCATCATTTATTAAAATTATTCTACCTATTATTCTCCCTTTCCTAACCTATATTTATAATAGGATTCTGCTCACATCAAGCTTCGTTCGGTTACTAGATTTATCGAAAGCTTTTGATATCGTCAACCAAGACAACTTAGTAAACAAACTTTTAGGGTTCTTCAGGTTCTCAAATTCAGCAGCCGGACTTATAAACTCCTACCTAAGAAGTAAGGATCAAATTGTATCTGTGAACAGTAATACCTCTTCACCTCTACCACTGACAAGAGGAGTTCCACAAGGATCCATTGACCGGACCAATTCTATTTTCAATCTACATAAATGATCTTCCAAACATTGTTTGCTGATAAATCACATCTTAATTAACTTTATTAAATTCGAAACGATTTAGGACCTAAGCAATTTGACGTTCTAGCAAATGTCGTTGCAACCGATGTCATTATAAGTGATTTCGACAGTACATACTTTTCGTGACCGTGTTGCCTTTGTTTTGCCCAACCGTACAGAGGTACTTTTTATTTCTATTCGTATGGAAGAGGGTGATGGTGAAGTGGTTGATATGGTAGATACTCAGTTAATCGAGGGAAGAAAATAAAAATCGTTTGCATTATAAATATATATATATTTATACTATATGTACATTCATATGTATGCATATGCATATAAATTGTTGAATTTATATTTTAACCTGGTCTCCTTTTAGAACTCTGCAAAAAAGCCATTTGTTTCAGGACCTCATTGTTCGATGTGAATATTTACCGAACCAATTCTTTGCTTTTGGCAAGAGAAAGAAGGCACTGTGTCGCAATATTGCGAATCACATTCGGTTAACTCTGTAATCGGCGAAGGAAGAAAATGCACTTCTCAAGAATTCGGAGTTTCCTGCAAATCTACGGTCTTAATTTAAATATTTTTTTTGATGCAGTCATGCCGTCATGTTGATGAATAAATCATAAGGGCAAACTATTAAAGACACAGCATTTCAGAAAGATGATGCTGCTCTCATGGAAAGCATTACCTTGCTTGCCTACGAGTCTCTTACAGTCATAAGATTTTTGTTTTTTCTATTATGTTAGTTTGATATCGATTTGTATTTACGGAATCTTGCCCTCATCGTTGCCTGTTCACATGTACAAAAACATGTGTATATGACTGCACTTTGATAATAAAATAGCCTAAGCAGCACCAGGTATTATACAGCTGGTTATAAATAAAATTAAAGAAATTTTGTTGCCTAATATATGCTGCATTAACAATTATTGCGCAGCGATAGTTGTCAGGGTCATGATTGATTTTTTTACACTTCATTGTGTTCTATTTTTGAGTTTCGAAATAATTGTTGTGGATGCGCCATTTAACTTTTGATATACATACATATACATGTATTGTATACCCATATTTAAATTTATACATATATACGTACATACACATAATTTGAATTTTTACTAATAATTAAATACAATTACATCTATACATATATACATATAAAATATAACATACATAAAACATCAAGTTTATGACTTTGATTCAACACTTTAAAAGAGGGTTAAGTCGAAGGAAATAGACGCTATGACAGATAAATAACCCGGCTAAACCAAAGAAAATATAACAGATTTTCGATAGATTTTAAAACTTAAAGAAGACAATTGATAATTAATTGCCAAAAGCCTTTAAGTCAGTGCCAAGTGTCCATTATGTTCTCCATAATTTTATCAAAGAAACATTGTTCCACAAAATATATCCATACACTTAAAACGTTTGTTTGCAACTGGTAACAAGAACAGCGATGCATGTGTGTAGATGGATGACTGAGGCTTTACAAACACTTTGCCAAATATGGGCCACTGTTCTGGCAGTTTCCTAATCGTGTTCGCTAGATAATTTCGATAGTCGAACAGAATTCACATTCATTCATCCGATTTCGTATATGGAGGAATCTTTGTGGTATATTCTATAAGAGTTGTTATTTGAGCACATGCATCGAAACTAGTATGGGATTGCGTATAACTACTTACATTACTAGCCAGCACAAACAGAGTTTATCTAATTTGGGTGCCAAGACACAGGGGAAAGGCCAGCCAGAAAAGGATCCGCATCAAACTTCAAGATGTAAGGACCATTCTGTGGTTTACCAATCAGCACTGCAAAGTGCTCCATTAAAAACTGGCTGAAAAACAGAGCTCACCATTACTGGACGAATATTGAAGCTAACAGGCAAGTCAAAATATTCATGCCAAACATCTCCCACGGGACACTGTCGAGTATGGAAATAGTACAAGACAACACATGCAGAATGTGCAACGAAGACGAAGAATCAGCAGAACACATTTTGTGTTACTGTAACTGTTTTATCAGAACATGTCATCGTCATTTAGGCAAATTCTACCTCAAAACGGAGGATATATCTGCCAGGTCACTCAAAGACATCTCTGCATTTATCTCTAATTCAGACATTATGAGAGATCTCTAATTGGAGGAAATCACAATAGGCCCATCGGTGGCCGCAGTGATAAGGTAACTCGGTCACACCTCTACCTATAATCTAGTGATGTGACTCGAGTGATCGCATCACTAGATGCGATCGTATATTATCTGGTTTGCTCCATATTTTTGTGTCGTTTACTCAATAGTATGTGTAAATTCTTTAAATTCGGTATATATGTATGAGCACACGTCTCCATGCGATCCATGCGTTAAGGGATGAAATTCGTTTGAAATTGGCCGATCGATGGCATATAACAAAAATATGTACATAGCTGCCGGTTTTTCAGACGGGCACACAATTTGTATTTGTAGATGTTCTTGTGGTGTGTTCTGTGTAGATGCTTTTCGAACTACATTCACTGAAATTAGCTATACTACACGAGTACGATTGGATTAGAGTACGAATTGAATCGAGTACGAATTGATTCGCGTACGAGTGCACTCGAATATAAAAAAAATCGAACTCGAGTACGAGTTGAAACTAAATAACTCGAGTCACTCAAATAAAAGTCAACTCGAGTCCCATCACTACTATAATTTAATCGAATCTAACTCGCATTGGATTGCTTTTGCTTTTCACAAAGTTTTTAACTTTTCAAATGGTTGGAAGTTTTTTTTTTTAAAGAATTTAAATACTGAACTTCGATGTTTTTTCGTCAAAACACCTGCGCATATTTTACCACCACACTTCACTGTGCACTTATTATCTATAAGCCAAGGCGTAATACTATTGCTACTTAAATTTAGTAATACATAACATACATATATGTACATAAGGGTGGTTCTTAAAATCGAAGTTTTAAAATGATATTTATGTAGTTCTCCTACCTGAAAGGAACTCATACATATTTTTTTATTTTTTTCAAATTTTATTAGCGGTCGTTACCGGGCGCCAATATTTTGTGATCTTTTAATGGATGATTTTTTTGCTGTTTGGTTTTTCAGTGTTCTATTTTTGACAGCTCCCGCGTGATTCGTGACATGTGTCAAACATGCTCAGTTAGCATGGCCTTTTTATCATAAAAAGATTAACACCCGAACAACTCTTACAAATTATTGAATTTTATTATCAAAATTCGTGCTCTGTAAAAAATGTTTTTCGCGCACTTCGACCATTTTACGGTCGTAATAATAGATCTACTGAGCAAGCAATTCAAGCCATAGTGACCAAATTTCGCACCAATTTCACGCTATTGGACATCAAGTCACCTACAGTACAGAGGAAAATATTGCTGCTGTATCCGCCAGTGTTAATGAAGACCGTGATTTGTCCATTCGATGAGCAATTTAACGCTCCTTTTGGACCGGTGTATTGGTCGGCTTGATCGTGCGATTGGACGCCATTAGACTATTTTTTATGGGGATACGACAAATCATTCGACAAAATGCTCAACAAAATGACTCAAAATTGGACTCTCCGTATGGACCACCTAAAACGTAGTCGTGGTCAACATTTACATGAAATAATCTTTAAAAAGTAAATAGCAACCATTGACTTATCAATTCAAATAAAAATTGTATACACTTTTGCAATTTTCCTGTTTTTTTTTTTTTTTTTTTGACAATTAAAACCCAAACGCTCAAAAAATCACCCATTATAAGCGTACGATGAAGTTGGTTTAGCGCTAACACGCGAAGTGAAGTATTTGCCTAACCAACTAAGACGTATAAGAATGCGTGCCGTATCGATCACTTTAAAAATAAATTCCATATCACTAGCAATTCTTGAAATTACAAAAACCAATAGAGCTTTATCTTCGAATTTATTTCTCCTGCGACAAATTGTAAAAAAAAACATGAGCTTTTATGAGCAATAGCAACCTCTCACTGTGGTAAAGAACCGCCCCTTTTGTAGAATCCGCCGGGAAGAAAGATTCACTGTCATTTAAACGTTGGTATCATTGAATCCGCTGAAGTGAACTATTTCCTCGTCGGTTATGTGAATAAGGTTTACTGTATTGTGGAAAACGTCCCGATAGAATCCACCCATGTAAAATGTTTTACTTCTAATCAACAGCTAGTGTGTCGGATTCGGACTGCATTAGTATTTTTAAATTGGTATATATTCGATACCTTTTGTAGAAAAAAGCCAACAAACAGGGCTCAAATACGACAATTGATTAATTTCATGAAGGAGTCTTCGGATAACAAAAAGAGACCACCACAATATTTGAAAGAAATTTGGAATATTTAGCAGCAAAAATTGGACAGTATATAACCGGATAATTTTACTTCCGTAGAAAGCAAAAAATGATAAGTTCGGTGTTAGATCCATAAGCTTCAATACGTATAAGAAGGCCGCTTTATTCAGTCCCTAAAATGTTATATCTTTTGCTGTTCTCTCTCATGAATGCGCGTGCTCGTCTTTCTTAAGAAAGCCCTTGCTTCATTTGAAGGATATAAAAGTATTTATTTACTTTTTTTAATTAAAAACACAAAAAAAATTGTCACTGCTGTCTTTAATATTAATCACAAAACAACTGACTTTCCGGGACACTACGCATTCGAAATTCCACAAATAAATTTCAAAAAAAAGAACCACCCTTAAGATGAATTTTAGCGATTTTTGTTTCTAATTTTTATTAACTTTATGTGATGGCTGGCAATTATATGGATTCTTCGTTGGACTTCTAAATCGGCAGATAAACTTAGGTTCAGTTTCGAATCAAAGCAACAACCAAACATTTTGAATGTCTACCAACCGTGACGCGGAAGCAACAGACTAGAAACCCCTAAGCACCCCAAAGGTTTACCCACCAACTTACACAGCGAGTAGAGATAAACAGCATGGCAAACATAGAACACTAGAATGCTGTCTGATGGAAACTGTTTTATCAACAACAGTCAAGATAGTCGGGGAAAAGTCATGGCAGTTAAAGGAAAATCTAAACAGAAAGGTACGTCGCCGGTGGCGGAACATAATGACATGTGGACGTGATAGAGATAGGTCTAATTAAGATAAGTCCATTGGCCAGGATTTTAAGTCTGCTTTGGGATATGGCCGGATATTCAAACAGGATATGCTCGGCCGTCTCTTGATTCAAAATCTATTCAAGAATTAAATATGGTTTTCTTGTGGCTTAGGAGGAAGCCCGAGAAGAATTACGGGCCAACAAAGTGTGTGGGTTGCCAACCATTTGCCTTTTCGTTGCTTTTAATACGCTTGTGCTCGGAAACTCATAGCTATGTACATACGTAGCTACTTCAGGGTGTTCAAAAAGTTCCAGACAAGACAAGACTTAAACTTAGAAGAGTAAATGGTTTTTATAGCAGCTTTACTGTTTCAGAGAATGTTCAGAATGGGTTTGCGGAGATTGAGTCGAATGCATCCCCTGACTCATAATTCTAT
This sequence comes from Matsumyia berberina, assembly GCA_917880715.2. Lineage (NCBI taxonomy): Eukaryota > Metazoa > Arthropoda > Insecta > Diptera > Syrphidae > Matsumyia > Matsumyia berberina. Next base: position 98,610,008 of record OU862870.1, read on the forward strand.
AGGATAGATTTCTACTTGAAAAATGGATATCGATTGTCCCAGGGAAATTGCTTTTCTTAGTTGGTTCGGTGGACTCCCGCACCTACTCTGTTATCTATTTCCTATCCATCAGTAAGTCAATCTGAGTGCGAAGTGAACCACTAGCTTTGTTTTGGGATTATTATTTTGAAAGGCCAACTAAATTGATTTCTACGGGCATGAAGTTCGTAATTCTTAATTCTGCAACGAAAAGCCATGGAAACTGATTAAGGATGTTTAGGTCGTCGGTGCCTCCGGGAACAGAGGCGGAGATGACCAAAATATGTTAAGGCAAAAAGAAGAACTTGCTGTCAACAAAAAGAAACACCCTACGTCAAAGAATGGGACAGAACGACAAAGTAGACAGCTATAACTTTGGGGTACAAAGACAAAGAACAACGACATCTATTCAGAGATAAAACGAACAAATTTTCTTAATAATGGCCATTTTTTGGGCTGAGAAGCCCCAAATCTCGAACTACTAAGACCTTAATCATCCCAGTTCTACATTTTAGCGCTAAAGCATGGACTCCATAGAAGGTAGATACACTTGGTCATTTCGAGCGAAAGATCCTCCGGAATTTGAAGAAGACGATTCAAGCACGAATTATATAAAGCGTACAGCGATATCGATATAATCAAAAAACTCTGGCCCGCAGACTCTTCATATCAAAGTCAGAGGGACGACCTAGTAGAGGAAAACCCCCCCTTATGTGGCGCGCGCAATGGAACCTCAACCTCCTTCGAATGCAAAACTGGAGGCCGTCAGCTAAGAACCAGCTTGACTGTCAAAGCTTATTATTATGGATTAGGTTCACACCAAACTGCGACGCCAAATAAGTAAGTGCCTTAGGATGCGACCCAGTTTTATGTTGGAAAAAATGCAGAACTTTGATGCACGGTGGCGTTCCTTATAATGGTTTTTTGGAAGAAGTTTTATAAGAGCTGCCAGAGCTGCAGTTGGACAGGAAGGTCAACGTTTACTTCACCTTTTCCCATCACACTTATAATGACGTTAATGTTGGAATCATCATGATATAGTAGGTTGGTTTTAAGCTTACAGTCACTGTGTTAATGTTCTATTCCACGAAATTTGAAACTATAGTGGTTTTGTCGGGATTGACATTAATTCCTGCCCCACTGAATTTAAAGCTAATATAGAGTAACAAAATCGTTAAGAATCACCTTTACATAAGCGCAAGCAATTTAGATTAAAATATGATTAGTTATACATATGTATTTGTAAATAATGCTTAATTAAGAAACATTTAAACTATTACCTTGGCTATCTTGTTTTCGTCCCATTCGTTATCAAGCTTTGCAAAACCCCGATCGACCAATTGTTTGTTTATTTGCACAGTCTCGCCATTGTTTGTGTCACACAAAACCATATACACGGTCTTTTCCTACGAACAATCAAAATTTAGTATATGTATGTAGAAATCTGGATACAAATCTGCTCTTCCCCGATCGTATAACTCCTCACGTAAAAACGAGGCAATTTGACCCCAGACTGCTTGCCATTACGTGACGAGTTATGTGATCATGGAAGAGATGATTTGGCCCCAGCTGAAAGGAAATAGCAATAAAAAGTGGCTGTTCTCGGGTGAATATTGGACTTATACATTCGATAATACCCGTTGTTAGTTAATAACAAGTTTAAGCCTTATTATAACAGCTAATAATTTAACAAACTATAACTTCACCTTATTTTAAACATATATATATACCTTTTCATCAACTTCTATTATCTGGGCATAAAGTAACACTTCAGACACCATTGATAGAAACTCCCTAATAGCACGTTTAGGCCAAATAGGTGATACAGGTTTTATGTGCGACAACGATCCACGAATTGCTTGCATTGGGGTATTTGCAAATATTATGGGAAGATATTTAACATTTTTAATTTCAATCTCCGATACTGTTCCATAATCAACAAAATGAACCTGAAATTAATATAAAAAATACTTAAGTCACATAATTTGTTTAGATTATTAAGAAGAAAGCTTTACCTTCACTTTGTTTTTGCATTCATTAGTCAATATTTCAGCGCGGTGCCACATATTGTTATACAAAGCAGCACACACTTGTCCAGGAGCCAAACAAGCTTTTGGAATAACCAAATCATCGTCGAAGAGGCGTCGATAAAAACACCTCGAGAATAGTTTAGTATGACAAGATAGTTGTACGAGAACTATAAAATATACTTACTCTATCCGATTCATAAGGATATCCAGCTCATGGTTGTCTTTATAAATGTGAAACCAAAACTTAAATGGGCTGTGGATCTAAATAAAAGAAATATTTAGTAGCTTCTCCTACTTTACATTTATTAGGGGATTTCTATTGATAAAACAAGATTAATGGAAGGCCTCACGTATTTAAAACCTAACAGTAGCGAAATATGAGCATAAGACGCAATCCCTAAGGCACTCTCCTATTGCCGTATATGCTTAGAAACTCCTTGATGCTTTAACGAACTACAGATGATCTTGACAGGTATATGTCGCTTATTTATTCGATATACTGGAAGAAATATATTTCAAGGAACTTATATCTGCGAAGGGATAGCCCTGGACTGTAACAGAGAAAGTAGGGTGTATCCTCAATGACTTCCTCTCGTACCATTAGCTTTCGCGCAGAAAATGACGCCCTGCAATAAGTCCTACGAGGGCGGTTCTAAGGCCACTCATTTCTTGCAAGTTCATCAGATTTTACATTCACTGGTAGGTCGTCATTAAGCTCTTCGCGAGAGCACTTCACAAGTTTCGAGTTTACTTATACAGCAGAAATCGCTTTTATTGCCTCTTTGTGGCCGATAAGAAATGTGATATCATCGCGTGGTATTCCGTTCATCACAGACTCTTTGGCAGCAATTGTCACTAATAGGACCTCAGAAACATGCTCCGTAATTATTTCGTCAAGCGATCCAGTGTCGTAAATATTTGCAATGGGAACACATAAACCAATCGACCACCAAACGAATTTTACAGATTCAACCAATGGTACTGGAGTTATAAGGTAAAACATTCAACACGATGGGGAAGAAAAATAAAAGTTGAGCGAAAAAATGAGGAAGACAAATAAGATTATATTTCGCTTATAAACCCGATCCCATGCAACAAAACGCATCCCATTCAACACTTACTGTCGCAGCTGCAAAGATATGAACGAAACAGAAAGGCTCGACCTGTTACCGACCTTTTTACCGAATTAAAGGCAACGTATGATAGTATTTACAGAGACGAGCTTTACACATTAATGCGTAGTATTGACATCCTAACTAAACTCGTGCAGAATGACCGTTGAGAAGGCACGCTCCTCCATCAAGGTCGGTAAAGACATCGTGCAATTACTTGCATACACCGTCGTTTTAACCAATTGCGGAAGAACTTGATTTGGAAGCGGTCAAGGTGGATTTAGCGGTCAACGAGACAAGAGAAACGACAACAATGCGAATGTCAATTTCGAGTTGGAACGCGTGATTGAAGAAATCAGATTACTTTTCCCAAGCCATCATCTTGCAGAGCTCAATATGATAAACAGATACGTACATACATATGTATATGCAGATTTGAAGTCGACGAAAATCTGGTAAGTCTCGACAACAAATTCGTTGAGCTTTTACAGGATGGGCCTCGGTGTGGAGATTTGGTTTATCGTCGATTAACGGGCCATTAGCCACATTGTTACTTGCCGGTTAATGTTTTGCGGATGGTGTTAAGCGTACAGTACGCTGGATGTAATCTTATATGCCACATTTACCAAGGATATGCGTTGATAGTTCTTGCAAGACATGTAGTAGGGCCCGAAAATGCACCTGTCTGGTACACTTTCGCTCACCTGTGTATGTATACTTGTACATGCACCCTAATAAAACATCACCTCCGTATTTGGTAAGCCATTAGAGCAGTGGTTCCCAACCGGTTGGGCATGCCTCCTTGGGGCGTAGTGGTGAAAAAGGTTGGGAACCACTGGTCTACATGCTTGCTGGGTATAAATCTCAAATGTAAAATCAAAAATATCACTTACCTCTGAAATAAATAGACCGACGACAGACCCTCTCGCGAGTTCCTTCGGCATAACATAAGGAGGAATCTTTTTTCCGAATGCCACTGTATTTTCCGGATAATCAACCCGAAACACCAAATTATTCTGAAAATACAAATGTGTTGAAAAATTTTATTTATCCAACCGTATTAATTTAATTAATACAAGGCAGAAAGAAGCAATTGAACGACTATCTACTGACTTTTAGAGGTGGATCGATTAGTGTATTTTATTTAAAGCTTCAATTGCAGCCAACTTATTAGTAAAGAAAAGAGCTCAAGAGTTTAAGTGCTGAATGAAGAAAAAAAAAACTGCGTAGTCCGAAAATATCTCAAATCTGTATTGAACCTATTAGCAACGTTAACACCTCAGCAAACACAAAGTAACAAGCCTGCTGCCTAAGCCGGCGAATAAAACTTCTAGAAAGATTGAAAGAAGAGAAGGTAATTTCCTCTGAATGAAGTGCAACCACTGAAACGGCGGAAAAATATTTCTAAAAAAAAACTGCTACGAAGAATACGCCAAATGACACATTCTGTGCAATTTTTGTTTTTACAATAAACAATTTAAGGATTATTAAATTATGACTACTTTCAAAATATTTATACTAACAAATAAAGCACAGATGATTCTAAATCGTTCCGCATTCATGTTGTACAAATTCAGAAAAAATTCATATCATTTGAAGCAGGCTGTGTTTATGGCGAAGCGTATTCGCGTCGCGCGATGCGACGGATTTTCGGGCGATCGCAAACGACATCGCTACTAGCGAAATTGCAAGCAATTGAGAGTGATTTCGCTAAGATTCATTCGTGTTTTAACTGTGGTAAAGTGAACAACATGCGCGCTAAAATAAGGCCTTTATTGTTATTGGAGAGCAGTTATTTACTGCGTAGAAAGTTTTTGGAATGCTTAAAAATAAATAAAAGATACCAAGTGCATCCAATCAATGAAGAACGCAGACCTCATGGAAAATTTCATCATTTGCACCCCTGTCTCCGAAAATTTCTGGAGAAATTTAAAGAGTACTATCGTATGAACAGAACTGGCGAGAAGCGGCTCGTCAACAATTCCAGAACAAGCCGAGATTTCGGTGAAGATCTCGCCTTGCACACTTAAGCTCGCAGTGGGATAAAGAGCCAGGGACGCTAATAACAGATGGACCTCTCTACACACTTGTGTAACCACAAGGAAGATATGACCTTTATTCGATAGGTCTAGGACCGACAGACTTCTGCAAATCGACAGAAGATCCCTATCTTCCCTTATAGGAGTGATAACAGGGCATAATACGCTGCGGTACCATATGAAAAACTTTCGAATTACAGAAGAAGACCTTTGTAGGGGGTGTGGCGATGAGAAGGTCCACGAGGATACATACAACCCACTTCCATTGCCATTGCCCTAGTCTCTGCCATCTAAGAAATAGGTTCCGATACACCGGTGTGATTTCTATTACAGACACAGTAAGTTGGTTATGTTCTACTGATATCTATTAGATATGCATATGCATGGAACTCTAACTATTGGGTAGCGTTCTTACGGGTAGGGAACATCTCTCTTCCCCCAACGGATATTACAATGGGTCTGAATTGACATGAGTGTGGCGATATGGTTTCTTCCTTTTGTCTGCCGACTTACCTAACCTGGAAACGATATCATCGCAGATACAAAAGGATAGTAGATACCAGGAAACGCCAATTGAGGCAAAAGAAAGGCGAAAATTCCACAAACAATGCCTTTCACGCACAAGATCAATAAGTTTATTCATACCGTACGGAGCGATTTGCTAAACGAATTCAAAATATTCTAATTCTAGATTCTCGTCGCCCGTAGTCGCTCGCAGTCGCTTGCTGTCGCTCTATTCGCTTTTCGTTAAATCACTTCGCCATAAACACCTCCATGTGTAGACATGTAATTAATCGCTAGTAGCGAATCGCCATAAACACAGCCAAAGCGTCTTGCGGATAAAATGTTAAAAGGACGGAATGCTATTGACTATTTCGCTAAAGTACTGTTTTCTGGAAAAATAGGCAACATTTCGTCAGTGATTAAACGTATAAATTGACTTAACTCGAATTCGAGTTCTATATAGATTGTACAAGGCAGTTTATTATGCACCAGATCAGATGTGACTGCGAGCATTGTATGGAAAGTCCACCGCTTTCGGCAATGCAACTCTTTTTTTGGATTATGGTTAGAGTTTCGGGTTTCGCTTGAGTGACAAACGATAGGAATGGGTTTTGATTGCTATACGATGTCATTCATCTTTTATGTCCAAAGAGCAGAGGCATAAGATAGATAACAAATGTGAGAAACAGTGGCTACTGTCATAAGCAATCGATTAGATTCGAGCTTGTACACAGGAGGTCAAATGAGCAACAGACGGTGACAGTGTACATATACACTAAATTGCAATACAACTTGACATGACCGGTCAAAAGGTGGTTTTTAATCGTTAGAAAAACAGATACATTGATGGCATATGCATGCATTTTCGATAAAAGATTTTGATGTAAATCTGTCGAGCGCAACAATAATACTTTCCCAGTCCTGCTCTACGGCGCAGAGGAAAGGACTCTGTCAAAAGCAGATGAGGTCGCTGTTGGCTGTTTCGAGATAAAAATATTTCGGGTGATTTTCAGTTCCATCTGCATAGATGGTGAGTGAAGGAGGAGATACAACGACGAACTTAATCAGAAGAGTGAAGGTCCAACGACCCAGGTGCCTGGGTCATGTAGAGCGGATGGAAACTAAAGCTCCGGCCCAGAAAATCTTCGAATCGACATTAAGGGACGGCGTAGTAGAGGAAGACCGCGAATCAGGTGGCGTACGCAAGTGGAAACTGGAGGCAGCTGGCTAAAAATCGAGCTGGCTGGAGACGCTTGTTGGTTGAGGACCAGGTCCACCCCGGACTGTAGTGTCACCTTAAGTAAGTAACCTACAAAGCTAGGGACGATATGGTCAGGATGTATTTACTGCTTCGAGAGGAAGTTCGATTCCAAAACGAGCAACAAAAGGGAATGGAGTAATGAATCTGAAGTGTATCTAATTAACCCAAACTGCATCAAATGATATACAGACGATTCAAGAACATCCACAGAAACTGAAATAATGGTATACGGGCTGATGACAGGACACTCAAATTCAATAGAAATCTTTCACAGCATTTTTCAAGCAGTGGTCTACGCAATTGAAAGATGCGCTCAATTCAATCTCAAAAGGCACCCATCAAGGCACTACGCTCCCATGAAATAAAATAAAAGATGGTATGGGACCGCCTTGAGAAAATCAATGAACTGGGACAACGTGATTGTGTTCCAGGCTACGCTGGGATGAAGAATAATGAGAGAGCAAATGAACTAGCGAGAAAATGGTTGGAGACACAACCCACAGGACCCTTTTGTTGGCTAGGACCTCACAACTTTAAAGGGAACTAAGAGAAAGAAGGAGCAATTAAGAACAGGAGCAAACATGACAGGAGCAGAATTACCGCAATCGATAACGAGTGAGTGCTCCTTGGAGCGGTAACGAGTGAGATAATTCGGCCGCAGGTTTATGAACTGAGCTCCTTCGTCTTCGGCAGGCTATGAAAACCACCGAAAGATACACCAAGAAGCTGCGTGTACTCACAAGATTTCTAACGCGCCACTGCAGACTGAATAAGCTTTTGCGCAGACATGGTCTAGAAGATAATGTGAACTGTAGACTCTGCGTGATGTAGAACTCCCAATACATATTCTTAAGGACTGTGCGGCACTTACTCATAGCAGAACGACTTAACTAGGGGCATATCTATGAAAAACCTGATCACCTCCGTTCTTCAGAAGCAGAACTGTTCACTCAGAACTGTGGCGCCAGCAAAAGTCAAGCAATAAGTCGGTTTGAAATGGTCCTTAATAGAGGTTCAATTAGATCAAAGGTAATTTAAAACGCAATAAAAGTTCGAGTAAGCCACTTCATTTGTGAAACAAAAATGACACTGTGCGGTTATGCACACCCTCATACTATAAGCCAGCACTATAGTTGCAGTTTAGAAGAAAAAAAATATTGATGTGCAACCAACTATCATGGAACTCATGCCATGGTGGAAGATGGGAGGGGAGAAGTAGGTAAGAGAATTTTCAATGCCTCATTCCTGCGAAAATTAGATTTGAGAACATTCACATGTCTGTGGGTTAGTTTTAGCTTGAAAAGTAAGCGCTTTCTTCGTAATAATACATATGTGTGGCATTTGATACTTACAGCAGCGAATTCTGGAACAGCTTCGTCAATATCATTATCACTTGAACTAAGCTGCGCGAATGGATCTTCATGCGCCTTCAGAACACAAGTGTTGTTTAACGATGAATTTTTTGATTCGCGGAACGATGAAAAACCGGAACGATTGACTAATGTATCAGATGACTCGTTCCCCGAGCTTATATTCATATCTACGGGATTTACAGCAGTCTTCTTATTTCTATTTGGATATTTTATTTCATCCGTAACACCCTTTTGACTTAGTACCCTCGTTGGGTTAACTTGGTTATTTAAGCTCGAGTTATTATTCTTTATATCGTTTCGTTTATCGAATGCCCCTTTTGAATTGTTTAGATTGACTAACACGTTCTTGGAGCGGTCTTTTCCATCCGACAAATCTTTTGAGCTGTTCTCTTGATCAACATGCTTGACAGCATAGGGAAATTTGATCTCAGCTTTTTCTTCTTCCAGATTTTTCTGCAAATCTAGCGCGCTCTTCGAGTTGTTACAGTCTTCTTGTTGACTTGACATAGTCGGTGGGCTGTTCCTTTCAGTTAATACCTGCTTTGAACTATGTGGTTCAGACAACATCCTGTGTTGTGACTTTGTTGATGGATCTAACGCACTCGTTGCACTTTTATTTGTTGTTTCTAAGGTATTTTTCTGACTTCTTTGCTCATCTTCTATGACCTTGGGTTTATCCTGCTCATTAGCCCTTTTATTTACATTGTCTCCTTTTGCAGGCACATACTCCGGTTTCTGATTATAATTCATTTTAGATTTCGGCAAAAAATAACGCCTTTGAACGTTTTCAAAGGGAATATGATAAACACTCGGTGTTACAGCGTATAGTGGTGGCTGATGTATTAAATATGGTTGACCCACATTTATTCCTTGTGGAGCCGCGTAGAAATAGTTCGAATTTATCAGCGGCTGCCGATTAAATGTGCAGAAAGTAGTATTCCCTGGTGTTGACTTAATATTATAAGCATTTGTATTGTGGCCTTGATGTGTCCGGTTCGCACTCGAATTCTGAGACGACCCATGTCTAAGGAATGAATACTGATTATACTTTTAACCATATAAAATTGTATAAGAACTTACAAAACAGCTGCTTTTCGTTCCCGTGTAGTGTTCTTTTGCCGACTAACCATTTCGTCCAAATGTTTTACTTTAGCATTAGAAACAAATCCAACCCGGGCTTCCCGGCCATGTCCAGTAACCTTAAAAAATACAAATTTAATTTCATTGAAGCCAAATGGAAAATGATGTACTATCTTACCACTAGAGTGTCCTGTATGGACTTTAAAAAAAGTTCTAAGCTAGCAAAGCCCAATTTATTGTAAGGTATCCAGCTGCCAACCATTTCTCTGTAATCGCGATTCAGTCGATCTATAGTCATGCCATTTGGACTCGATAAAACCAAAGATTTAAGTATAGATTTTGTTTCTTGCAGGAAGCCTATTTCCATGGCTCTGTATTTACGATGAGATGGTGAAAAAGAATTTAACAAAAAATATTAAAATACACCGTTCCTTGATGCACGAGAAAACGGTAAACTTTGCAAAACTTCTCTGTTGATTCAATCAAAACAAGAAGAGTGATGGATACACAGACGACAGCTACAGATTAAACACTTTTACGCAACAGTTACATGTGACAGAAATGCTGTATGTATCAGAGTTGCTACTTGTGGCAGCTATCTGGCACCATTTTACTCCCTTGCTGGATAACCAATAATTAAAAGGTGAACTACCAGTTGCTAGCTCTAATTTAAAGTAGTTTCTTACTGTGACTTGGCAATATAAACATTTTGTAGTTATTTTAACAGCAACTATACACTTAATAACTGATAAATTTCTGTGTTGAGGGGAGTGTCCACACAGTCGAAAACCACGTTCAGGTGCAAGGTGGTGCAGTGCTAGCTTGAAGTATTCGGCAAGACCAGAAAGGTGCAGAGTTGCTAGTTTATTGGCGACCGATGAGAGAAGCGATATAGGGCGGTAAAAGTTGCCTTAGTTTGTACTGATTCTCTGGTTTGAGAAGTGGGACAACCCGAGAGACCTTCCATATACCTGCAATCGGCAGCAATTTAAGGGACAAGTACAGATCTTAGGCAGTCCAGGCTTGGTTCGTCAAGTGTCTTAAGCATTCGACTTGCTCCGACAAAAAGGTGATGTAATTTTCCTTGTGTAGGTTTGCCATCGGAAATTTAGTGAAACTAGAAATCAAGGACATAAAACTCCTGTTATTGTGCCAATAATCCTGGAAACGCTAAAAATACTGAAATTAAGGGAGGAGGGGAATGTTTCCTGTTCTTACTTGTGGCATCGGCGGGACTCCCTGCCCTCAACCGCTGACCACTGCGAGTAAAACCATTGCTCTCGAAATCGCATCAGCCACGATCCACGCTTCGTCTGTAGCGACAGGTAGGTTTTCAGTGAATAATAATAAAATCGCAACTTGTTTAAAATCCCGAACACATTTCAAAAATCACCCCGGACGGCCTTCGAAAGAGAATAGTGTAAAGTGGGAATAGGGAAAAGTGGACGAATATCCGTACTCAGAAAGTGTGATACTCATACAACCGATCTTCATATAAGCAAGTCCGACAATGCACAGTTGGACTATTTCCGATCTCTCCTTGTTCTTCTTTCGATTTACGCTGTGTAAAACTTATCCAAGATGTGCCTTGGACGTAGTAGATATGTACATCACTAAAAAGGACGCCTAGAACCAACACACACTTTTACAACAAGTGGGGTCCCAGCGCTGACAATTGCAAACCATCGTTTTTAACCAGTTTCTTTATCGGAAAACTAGACAAGCTGTAGTCCATATATGTAGGCGGCAAGCGAATTGAGATCGACGTACTGAATAGACAAGAATTAATCTGGGCTTAGAAATTTAGACTTGGTAGTTAAATGCGAAGTCCGCCCCATACCATATAAAGTAAGGAATGACAAAATTATACCAAAAAAAACCTTCTGCAACCTGTTACATTTGTTCTATCTGTGATCATCGTTTTGCATTGTAAAATCTAAAAAGTTGAAACCCTTAAGACTGGTTCGTAATAAAAAATAAATTTCTCAAGCAACTTTTCAATAATCGTCAATTTGTCGGTTAGCGACATCTAAAGATGAAAATATAAACTGCTGATGAAATTCTGTTACGATACAGAATATCAGAACGCACCCTCATGTGTGATTGGTATGCCTGCACGGATGTTGAGTTTTGAAGTTTCTAATTTTGCATTTGTCCCTTTCTTTTGATTTCCCGTTGTACCCGAAACAGGCGGAAAAATGTCGAAGAGAGGTGCGAGAAATTAAAAATAATCTTTTTAAATCAACTTTTTGTATTGTAATTTGTTGGCATCCATAAAATAGATTTAAAGTAAAATGTTTTTACAACAAGTGATGAAAAATATTTTCTTTTTTAAGGACGTGGTGGAACCGCTGGAGGGAAATTCCGTATTTCTCTAGGTCTTCCTGTTGGAGCTGTAATGAATTGTGCCGACAATACAGGTAAGTTGTTAACTTCCCCAAGGACTACCAGAATCTAATATGTTCTCTGAATGTATTTTAGGGGCCAAGAACTTGTATGTTATCGCCGTACACGGTATTCGCGGTCGTCTGAATCGTCTGCCTGCTGCTGGAGTTGGTGATATGTTTGTTGCTACAGTGAAGAAGGGCAAACCTGAATTAAGGAAAAAGGTAAGTGAAATTACTTTTAAGGAGTGCATTAGAGAAATTGGTCCGAAATACCATGTCATCACGATCAATGCCCGATGTTTGGGATGCGGGATCAATCTGGATAAATCTGAAAACGTGTTTCCATAAAGTTTGACTAGTTGTGTCAATAAATATTGAGATAGCAGATGTCAGTGAAGTCTGAATGTAGCGCTGAGGCAGTGGTTTTTGTTTGGTTGATAATCGTTACCGCAGAAGAAGTGCTTATACTTGATAAATTCGCGGTCCATGTTAGTCATGTGATGGTAACTACTTTGTACTTTACGGCAGTTCATGTCAGGTAAAACCGCATGTGCAAACATTTTTGCACTACGTTTACTACACCCAATGGATTTTTCTTAGCCATAACTTCTTTTTGCATTAAACTTTCAAATCAGTGAAAATCGGAATTTATTTTTAAGAGGATATTAATCCTCATCCATTGTTTGTCAATTCGAAAGCTTTTTTTTTTTTTTTTTTTTTTTTTTTAGAACGGCTACTAACAATTATTCCCCAGAGTGTACATTAAATTGTTTCATTCTCTCTTAAACCAGATTGGGCGCGGGAGGTGTACTTGGAAGTAGCAGGTCGCATTTACATGAGTCTATTGTCAATCGAAATATGCTTAAGAACCCAAAAACACTTATTTGATATGACATTGCGTTGCGCAGGCAGTAAATATTGTCTTTCTGTAGATCGATACATGCAATTTTTTGTCTTTTTAGAGCCATGAATGTGCAGAGGAAGCGCGATAGCATTCCTCCTTTCAACTTCGTAAAGAGAACCATATCTAAATTTACATGAGGGTTCTGAAACAAAATATGTGGATTTTTTCGCCTCGATGCACTCGCGGCAAAGATTTAAATATAGGAACCCACAGGGCAGTTTTAGAAGTGCAACTTTTACGTTGCTTAAAAGTAGGATATGGCGTTATATGGACTAGGTCACATCAGACAAGGAAACTGTTGCTCTAAATGAAAAATTATTTTTATTTTTAAACAGATTTTCGCTCGCCCCCTTTCTGCCACTTAGATCTCGAACTTCGGAATACTAAAACTGACAAGAGAACATATGTATCTATAAATTGATACCAAAAGGATATACCTACCATGTATGTAAATCGAATCGTGGTTCACGAGTTATAAGCACACTAACGGGCGGACAGACAAAGTAATTTTTATAATATGCAAGGATGACATGGTGCCTTCCTGAAACACGTAATTCGCTAACGACTTACATAGAAACGGAGTTGCGGCCTGTGAAAATAACTCTAGGAGCGATGTTGTGGTTTTTTCTCTGTTAACCAAACTTTGGTTAAGTAGAATGTTAAAAATGTCCACTCTAGTGTTAACTTCTCTCTCCTTAGCTGTTATCTGTCACCCTGGTACAGAAATTAGGTTTCCGCTACTCTTAGCGTGTTACTGGAACGAGCCGATTGGTGGCAAAAACCAAAATGTTATAAGTTGCCTAGCAGTTAAGCTTAGTCGTTATAACATTTCATTTGTTTATTTAGCAATATCAAGCTATTTACAATTTTTGAATATCTAAACTAATAATCTATAATAACTTATTAATATTTATCTTTGATATAGTCAATAATGTTTCGTTTAAATCGAAATAAATTATTCTCACATTTTAATTCGTTTGGAAGTTCATTAAATATCTTTAATCCGTTATACATTAACATATTTTGAGCAGATTGAGTCCTAAATAGTGGAAGCCTTATATCAAATCTATTTCTTACATTATAATTATGCACATCCCCAGTATACGTCAATTTATTACACAGATAACTTGGCAACAACCCATTTCTCATTTTAAAAACAAAAATCAACACATTCATCACAGTTCTCTGATTTACACTTAACCATTTTAATACATTTAACATAGTAACAATTGGGGTTCGCCAGTTGCATCTCAAAATTATCCTCATCGTTTTATTCTGTAACTTCTGCAACCTATCTATCATAGAAGTATTTCCCATATAGATTACCGACGAGCAATACTCAAAGTGGGGCTTGATAATAGCATTGTATACATTAATTGCACAAGACATTGACATCCTTTTTCTAATTCTAGCGAAAAAACCTACTTTTTTTACTAATTTTCTTTGCTATGTAGTTAATATGTTCTTTGAACTTCAATTTTTTATCTAGTACAATACCCAAGTATTTGATTTCTTCAACTACATCCACCTTTACATTATTAACTAAAACTAAGTCTTGGGAATCTCCGTTAATGAACATGCACTTGGTCTTCGCTATGTTTAAACTTAGTTTATTGCTTTTGAACCACTCACTAAGGTTATTCAGGTCAAAGTTAATTTTCTCAATACACTCCGAAATATTTACACTGGAAGTGTACAGAAGGCCATCGTCCGCAAACAGTCTCACTACTGCATGTTTCACCACCTTCGGCATCTAGTTCACATAGATTATAAACAGCAGGGCACCCAGAACTGATCCTTGTGGGACTCCAAGACTGACGTTAATTGCCTCAGACACTGCTTCCTGTGCCTCTTCATGCTCTGGTTTAGACACTTAGATCGCAGGGGGGCCAAATGTTTTGTGTACGGAAATACATATTGCATATTGCTATCTAATTGGTTGTGTGTTGTTGCTATCTATTTGCTTCGGTTGTGGACTTATGTATCTGTGCATGTCCCCCGACTATTTGCGGATTTTAAGGCGTGTTGCTGTTTCTGGAACTTTGTCGTATCTCTCTATTCTCTTTATTCTAAAGCCTCACGTACACTATAGAGAAAAATCGGTAGAGTTCTACCGAAAACAAATCTTCTCTACCAAAGCCGTAAACACTGTGTGAGTAGATCTTTACCAAAAGCTCTACCGGCCGTCCACACCGACTATTATATATTTTTTTGTCTCGATTAGAGATATATGGAAGAGCGCACAATAAACTTCGCCCTGATATTTCGTTTCGAAGCACCGATGGGTGACAAAAAGTTCGTGAACAAAAATATGTGTTCGAGCAGTTTACACATTTTTCTAAGAACTTCCTTAACATGGTATGCAACCCACGGACTGAATAAGTTCTCATTTTGTGAGCTTGAGCACCGAAATTGCAACCACAACTAAATTAGACGGAAAGCTTTAAGGTCGGTATCACATCCATCAAAGCCGCTGATAATGATCTTATTTGTTCACACGCAAAAGTGAGTCCGAGTTTCAGCTTTGCCGAATCAATTTTACTAAGTGAGTTCAAGCTTGTTTTCTCGGACTCTGAGATCTAGCCCTTTTTTTTACGCTAACACCTACGATTATGTCACTCCATCCCATCCGCACACTACACATATCGCAGCAAAAATATATGTAGAGCTTTACGATCTATTCAGCATGTTGAATAGAGTGTAGAGACGTAGAGCGCTCAATCGAAAGGCGTTTAAACTACAGAAAAGGCTCGCCTAAAAACTCTAGCGTCGAGTCGCTGTGAAGCTCTACACTCTCGCTCAACATAGTGTCTAAACTTCTCTAGCGAGATTTTTCTCTAACTATACGACTTTTTCTTTATAGTGTACACTAAGCTTAACTGCTGGGACACGTCGATTGTTCCAAATCGAATGAGTAAGTAAGAGTCGTGATCAAATGATCGATTTTCATTGGGAGAGGTAATGCCAAATCCTCACATTTCGATGACAAATTACTCGTCAACGAGTGTGGTTTTTCGCCCTCGGCTCTCGTTTCGTGTTGGGTTAGTGGTTTCCTGGGTTTGTTAAACAGAAGTCGCTCTTTTGTACTGTGTGATTAATTCATTGCTACTTCTGGCTCTACAATCGTATCTACTTGTCCGTTCTTGCATACACTTGTTCGTTTAAGATTTCGTTCGCCAGAACGCTTGTAACATTTTTCTAAGAGAATGTTTAACGATCAATCTGTGATACCGGTGGGCGTGCACTTCAAGGTACTGTAACTATGCCTCAGAACCGATTCTACATATGCATGTATTCGTTTATAATATAAGAAAAGCTTGGTTTTTAAGCCGATTGTATTGTTTTTCCGGATCTTACATATCGAAAACAGCCTTTCGTTTTTTGATTCGAACGCAGACCTCCAATTTGGTTGTTTCCTTGGTTCAAATTACTCAAAGCCAAAATTAGCTGGTTTTTTTTTTAGATATTGTTAACACAACTAAATAGTTTAAGACAACCAAACTTTTTATTGGACTCTGATAAGGAGTTAGGTAGACTGCCTGAACAAGGAATTGGACTGAATTTCAAATCCACGTTCAAATCGCACTTAAAAGAATTTAGTCTCCGATGATTTCTGCGATCTTTGTCAGCGCGCATGTGTGTGTGGAAGCATAACCGAAGAAAAGCCTTGTTGCTCACTTCGTCCGATCCGAAGCCATAATTAAATCTTAATAAGAAAATCATTCCTTGAAAAAATAGATGTACTTCTGTTTGTAGTGTTACTGTTTTTCCTCTGGTATAGCCACAGCTACGACTGAAGTCATTTACAATATTTCCGAGGACCTCTAGATAGGAAACTACTAATTGCTTGTGACTTGACGTGCTTTGCTGTATCAAATTTATATTATTCAGATTTATATTCAGATTGTGTGTTAGATCCTACATACATGTATGTACATGTTTTGAGACTTCTACGTGTCTTAATACCAACTTCCAACGAGTTCATCGATAGTCATCTGATATCAAAAAGTACCACTGGTACTACTCCTGCCCCTATTTCAATTTTGCTAAGACGCGTTATGTAGTTTATTTTCTTTAGAGCAGACTACCATGCCATTCTTGATATTCGGTAGGTGTTTACCTGAGACATGGCGGACTTAAATTGGTCGGCTGAAGTTGCGCTATGTGGTAAAATGCATATTTTAACCGTCCACAACGGTCAACACGGACTCGTACGGAGGAAGTGTTTAACGCGTTGGTATCGAACCAGTTTTAACATAGACCGGCGGTCAATTTGTAGTCAATCGCTGCTGGCTACTCCTCGCATTGTAGCAAAAGTAAAAAGCTAGTAAACTTTGTCTGTGTGATTTCAGACACTTTTGTACGACAAGAAATGCTCTTGGGATTCAGGCATTCAGTACTAATTCATATACTTTCCTTAATTGAAACTTCAGTTCTTTGAAATAAGCTTTAAAGGATTTCCAATCTCGTGAATTTTGTTACATTGAAAATATTTTCACTCGCGGAACTAAATCCTCTTACTTCCGAGTCTGTTTTATCCACTGATGGTAAAGACTTTAAAGTCGTCTTATTATAAACCCAAAATACATAATTTTTCTCATGTACTAACAACATACGTCAAATTTACATATCTTCTTATAATACAAAAATACTTCTGTATTTCCTTTTTTTGTGTTAAAATAATTAATCATGTTTAATATCTTTTCTTTTAGGTAATGCCTGCTGTAGTGATACGGCAAAGAAAACCGTTCAGGAGGAGGGATGGTGTTTTTATATACTTTGAGGACAACGCTGGCGTCATAGTGAACAATAAAGGAGAAATGAAAGGTTCCGCTATCACCGGCCCAGTTGCAAAAGAGTGTGCCGATTTGTGGCCCCGTATTGCCTCAAATGCGAGCTCAATCGCCTAATATATGAAATAAAATCAAACAAAACAATTTTACAAGCTTTTTTTTCTTTGCAAATTACTTTTTTTTAATTACACAAAAGCTGCAAGTGTTTAATGCTGAAACTATTAAATCCTTTACTGCCATTCAACCCTTTGCTGTCATATCGTCAATCAGCAAGTCAGCCGTCTCCAGTTGTGTACGCCGGGACAGTTTAGGTCACACTAATTTCGCAAGTCATCAGAGGTGAAGTGCTTTTCTTCGCCGATATCGCTGTGGACATGATTAGTAAAGTTAAAGTGGACGAACTCCTTCACCTCGAAGTTATAGCTATCCATCGTAATACCCTGGTCGAGACGTAGGTGTTGTCTCGGCGTTCGTAGGCATCATGAACATTGTTTTATCCAGAGCTTTTGATCCGATGCTTATACAGAAACCAATAACTGACTGCTTCATTCTACCAAATGATAATGTAGTCTGCCTAATCAATCATATGTAATTGTACTCCCTAAGGAAAAACCTGATGTATTGACTAAAGTTGCATCGACCTGTCTAAAACCTTGATGTTGAATGTCTTTCCGATCTTGTCGGAATAGCAAGCGTTGTCTATCATTATCCTACTTAAACGAATGAATTCTGCAGGAATACCAAAACTTGACATAAAATAACTCGTCTTTATTCGCCTTAAAACTAAAAAAGTTAATAGATAGTGTTGGTATCGGTTCTTCACCAGAGTCTGAAGCAGAGTGAAGACTTGGTCCATCGTCGATTTTCTTAGAACCCCCCTCAACCAGGCCAAACGATGCTGAGGTTCCAATTATAGGACATGCTTACAGGTTAGTTGGCGCATGCCCCTTACCAAGTCATATGCAGCTTAGTACTTTAGAATTCCTATTTTCCTGTGTCGTCGTGGGTCAATGGTTAGTGCCACCCACCTCGGCTTAGTATTGAAGTGACTGCCGGGCAATTGCTTGAAAGTTGACTGGGAGGGCTGGGTACGCTCGCTTAAAAAAAAAGTATGGACATTTCTTCGACTCCTAAACCGGGCGGCCTTTGGCCTTAGATGCAGCTGCTCAGAGCGACCCTACGCGGCTACGGAGATATTCGTCTTTCCAGTGCACACAAGCTGCCTTCCAATAGAATTCATGCATTTTGCTGTGAAGAAAAATTCAGCACCATTTTAAAATTTGATATTTCACGAGTTTTCTGAATTCAGCAGATTAATTGCTGGGAATTAATGGATTCATAAATCGGCCTTAAGCTGCTAGGGGTACAACCAGGTATATAGCCCTAAAAATGTGTCCATGGAAGCGCTTTGACGATATCAACAATTATCAGATAATTGTGGCATGACATAAATCCATCGCATCGTTTTTAAAGGGACCGTGCAAATGGTTGCATTTCCTCACACGTATCCCCAGACAAGAGCTATCAGGAAAAGCAATATGGCACTACAAGCCTACAACTACAAAAAAAATTAAACAAATGGGTGTCGCGGGGATTAAAGCTTATCTTTGCGCGGCGTTTAGTCCTGTAAACTTTAGAACATACTAGAACTATATCAAAAACGCGGGAAGGCTCATTTTCTTAACATTTATCGCTCAACTGATCGTGAAGCGAAAAGGATTGATTTAGGCATTTGATTGTCATTTTGATCGTCAAACGATCTTCATTTTATGATGCAGGAGCAACAATTTTCAAATATGTAATCGTCTCGTCTGCACACATGCTTTGGTCATCGTCAAACGACTTTTTTTTCGCATGTTTTCAAACAAAACAAAAAAATGCAGCCAAATGAGATTCTCCGAAGAATGATGGAATACAAGATAACGCATTGCGCTTGTTGGCCATTTTTGTTTATTGTTTTCTGGCAACTGTGACGTCACACGGGACCAGTCAACTTTTATTTTTCATATTTTCCTATGACTGTTGGCGCGTAATTTTTAAATTTTAAACAGTTTTGTATATTTTATTGGTGAAATGAATATGAGGTGTGCGTGCAGTATTCAATTGTGATAACTGTTTGGGTCTAGCCAAGACACCAATCATCCTATTATAATTACAGTATATCGATACGACATCTATTGAAAAAATTTATCAGGCTGATAGTCCTGTCTGAACACTTCCGCGGACTCATTTTGACATATTGCTCGTCAGTGTCAACCAAATTTATTTGTTTTTTGTTTGCTTAACTTACGAATTTTAAATAAATTGAATCAAACAATGGATAGCAGTGATAGTGACAATACTGCAATGCTTTTTCTTGCCCATATAAGTGTATTATATGCTGCTGCTGCTGCAATTGTTTTAAAAAGAAAACGAAAAAGTGGTAGAAAGAAGCGTGAGTGGGTTAAGAAAAGGAAATTGAGAAGATCGACCAATGGTTCTTCCCATTTCCTTCACCAGGAACTATGACTGGAAGACATACATTCATATAGAAGATATCTGCGGATGAATGAGGATTGCTTCAACGAAGTACTGGAATATACAAAACATCACATTTTAAGGCAGGATACGCAAATGGGACTAGCCATTAGCCCAGCCGAAGAATTATCGTGTGTTCTGCGATTTTTGGCTTGTGGAGAATCATGCAAAAGTACGGAGTTCCAATCTCGGCAATACATTACGGATAGAGTTCCTGAAATTTGCGGCATTATATACGAACATTTAAGAGATCAGTTTTTGAAGGTGGGACAAAAAATTGAATACATTATATTTTAATTAACAAATACTTTCTTTGTAGTTTCCAACATCTGGCGAAGAATGGGTCAGTATTGCAGAGAATTTTGATACTCGTTGGCACTTTCCGTTGTGTATAGGTGCATTAGATGCGAAGCATGTAGACTTTCGAGCGTCAAAAGCAGATGGTGATCATTTTTACAACTACAAGGGTTTCAATGGTGTAGTGCTACTAGCCATGTGTGACGCTGACTACAAATTCACTTTTGTAGACATAGGGTGCAATGGTCGTATCAGCGATAGAGATGTCTTGAATCAGAGTGACCTGCGTAATATGCTCTTGGGAGCAGACAGGAACTTATCAAAAGACAAATTAATTGGAGACAATCGATGTCATTGTTGGAGATGATGCTTTTCCTTTAGAGAAGCATATAATGAAGCCATATCCATACAATAGTACGGAAGAGTATAAAAGAAACTTCAATGTTAGACTAAGCCATGCTAGACAAACTATAGAGCATGCGTTTGGTATTTTGTCAAACCGATTTAGAGTATTACAAAGTAATATTCAGTTGAAGCACCATAAAGTGGTTAAAATAATTCAAGCTTGTTGTACCTTACACAATTTCCTCATCACAAGAAGCTTGAATTATGTCGATGGAGATAGCCAAGAGACATTCACTTCATCGCCTGATGATAGCAACAGAAGCGGCAATCCTAAAAGACATTCCAATGAAGCTGGTAATGTACGAAATCAATTTGCTGATTTTTTTTACAAACGAAGGCAAGATATTTTATAACTAAAGCTTAAAAAAAGAATAAACGATTAAAAATACATTCTATTTTTTTTTTCTATTTTATAATGCTCAATTTTCCTCAACATCACTTGTTGAACAGTAATATAGGTCTTTATGTAGTTGGTAGGAATTGTAGGTGTTGATGAAGCTGTAGAGTATCTTTTTGTTTGGTGGTGAAATAAACTGCGGTATTAAACATAATGAAAAAACAGTATAAATTTATGATCGTGTTTTCGAACAAATTACTTTTGAAGTTTTCGTTTAAGAACATTTTACAAGGGCCGAGCCATATTCACCGAACATTTTTCGTGGCACCACCTCTCGTTGGGGAATGGCAAACCTCCGCGAGTATAATCACCTTCACTTCACCTATCCGATCCGCGTTCACTTTTAGTCTAATCATTCAATCCGCCGGATGCACTGTTTTACCTACTACGATTTCCTTGTTCAAAACCGACTGTTCTGTCATAGTTGACAGCAATTACAAATTGAAAAAAATTAAATTAAATTTCAGGACAAAAGGATAGCATTGCCCTGTTTTTTTAAGACGAGGAATTTTCAAATAGACCAACATATCGCGCATATTTACGGGCATCCAGTGAAGACATTATGGACCTATCAGATGCCAAGTTAGTTAAAAGATTTGTAGTTCATAATTTCTACGAAATAAGTTTGAATTTCCATTTCGTTTGAATAAGGCAGCCTTCAATTATGTGCTGGAAGTGTTGACCACCAAATCGTATGACCATCAGCGGAAGAAGAAAATAATGCAGTAAATGAACCAGGAGAGCTAAGTGCACATCCAAATACAAATGAAGCAGTGCAAATAAGAAATAAATTCATGACGACTTTATAAAGATCTAACGATAAAAAGTTTAAATTAATCACATTTAATTCACAATGTCCGGGTATTTTCTCATTCTTATCTCTATTGGTAGTCTTCTTCCTAAAAGCAGATGTTTAATTTAATACACCTAAGATTTGTCCTATAAAGAACATACATTTCGATTAATTTTTTAACCAGCACAACTCGAATCCGCAATGAATTTCCATCGGATGAGAAATGTGAAACTTTGTATGGAGAGATTCGATTCGTTCGTTTTGAATAATTACGTGAAAAGTCATTCACATTACCGACAAGTGGACGATTCCCTTCGAACGGATTGAATGATACTGAAGTTGAAATTTCAGTGGATCGTTCCCCCCGGCGGATTGAATGATAGGGGTGAATATGTCATGAATGAGCTTCTTAATTCGCCGTTCGGAGTCGGCAATAAAATACTGTAGGTACTTTCCATTCGTGCGTAAAATGTAACTCGCACAACAGAATGGTTGCGAGAAGCTAGGCCTTGGCTCATTCCGGGCTGTCGCACCAGCTACTTATTTATTTTAGTTCTTTTGTCATCACCAGCCGCCTTACCGAGCCGCTTCACTTTGCAAACATCTCCTGCAGAGGCAATGCCTGCCGTTGAAAAAATCTGTTTTTTTGCCTCTACAATTGTCGGAACAGTTGGAATTTATTCAAAGCTTTCGGATTCCTGCCGTTCAAACTCGTCCCGTATCTTATCGTTCTACAAACTCTCCCACGGTATACGTGTCACCAACCTTGGTTTTCGCTTTGGTAGGAAAGGGACTTTATCGTTGAGATACAATTTGCATAACACGAGGTGGTAATCAGTTGACAGTTCAGCCCCTCTCCAAAAACGCGAACATCACAAAACCATCCTTTTAACACGCTATGATACCACGAAGAAGTTTATCAGCGAATTCTGCTGAAGACCCTGACGGTACTATGTTTAGGATATCTTTATGCGAATCTTTATGCGTAAAGAAGGTGCTCATAATGAATATGCCGGTTGCATAGCAAAAGTCCAAAAACTTCTCTTCATTCGCATTTTGATCCAGGTCACCGTTCCTCCCAATCACACCTCCCCATGTTATTACGTCCACACCATCCGGAGATGAGAATCTATGTTTGCCACCTGTTCTAGGGCGGTATCTTGTTCATCCAATAAAGCTGCATACTCCGACTCCAGATTCGGCGCATATGCACCAGAGCCAGAGTTGACTTTTCAAGATCGTAACTCTTCCTCCTAATGGTATCCACTCCAGTACTCTGTCTGTCAGCCCGGAACTTGTGAGCACCACCACTCGCGCCTGAGCAGACATTGAAGGTGTTACTTCTGACATGAAGAGTCTCTACTCATCCGAAAGGTCAACCGTTTTGGAGCCTCTTTGCTGTGTTGAGGAGATACCAACTCTAGCCGATATTTAGTATCCTCCCCAACAAGCTCAATGTATTTTCCTGTGAGCGAGGAAACGTTTACAGTGGCTACGATGCAGTTGTCGAAAAGCCAAAAATCCACTTATGCCTCCATAGGAGCATATTATTATCCACCCTTTGATCCCGTAATGGTTTTCGGGTTAAACCCGGCCGGCTGTTAAGCAGGACCAGACGGCATGCTGCCGCACTCTAGACCTGTCTCCGAATGGCGCCCTGGCGTAGCAGGCTTGTCAATATCCGAGTCCGTACTTCGTCTTCTCATCATTAGGTTTGCATTAAAAATTCCATCGACAAGTAAAATTGCGCTTCATCCATACGTATGGAATACATTAAACAAAATACTTTTTCATTTACTTCGTTTTAATGAATTATTTTAAAAATCTCAGATACAACAAGATTACTTTTGTCTTTCAGTTGGCTTGGGCCTTACGATCTCCAGACTAATCTTCCCATTTGCACCCTTAAACAAAGCGTAGCACTCAGCAAACGAACTGTTTTCCAATGAATCTCCATTAAATTTTGTAATGATGTCACCTCGCTGGAGCTTGTTGTCGATGTCGGCATATCCAGCAGAAGTCTAAATAAAGAAATACAAAATCAGTTTTGTTTTAATTCGCTTTTTAAAAGGATTTACACTTACAATTTCAGAAATTGTAGCACCCTTTTCATTAGGCGCAAGTGATATGCCCAATTCTTTTCCAGGCTTTTTAACGAACTCAATTTTAAAAGTATCAATCTCTGGAGGGTCATTTCTCCACACTAGTAATGTTACCTAGTACAAAGTAGTAAGTTATGGTAAGAACTTAAAGTTTATGAAATACAAGACATTTATACTCACCTTTTCATGTGCTAAATGGAAGAATTGATGTACTTTCAATGTAGTCAGTTCAGCACAATTAACAGGGACGCCGTTAAATTCAATAATTTGATCAAATAATGCGAGTCGTTTGTCTTGAGCAAAAACGCCATCTGGATAAATGTGTGTAATATTGCATCCAGTCTAAACGGTATAAGAAAAGGAAAGTTTCTTGAGTTTTTCTTAATTGTTTCCTAAATACATATGTATCTACAATACATTAAGTATAAGGGCGACGATATACAAAGTGGCCAAAAATGTACCACCCTATTGGAAGTAGGCGCATAATACTACAAAGCTACTGCCTGCAGACCGCCAATCGCGTCGAAACTACGCTCCCCCGGTCCGGGTCGCTTAATGTATGGTTATGGCGATGTGCGCTAATATTGTCTTTATGTCACCCAATAGGTTTTACATGCTTTTGAGGACCGATGACTTTGCGGACCACGGCATAATCTCAACTTCTTTGACCCGAGACCACTTTCTACTAGTGTGTTTCTGGTCATTATCCTGTTAAGCCTTCCACTTATAGGCATTTAATAGTTTGAATACGAGCGCATAACGTTGCCTAAGATTTGAAGGTACATGTTAATACATGTTGAATACACTATGCGAAATTAGGTATATCGGGCCTACATCGTGGTATGAGAAATTGCCCAAATTTTTTATTTAAATCACCGTGATTTAGAGTAGTTTATCTGCTCCAGATGCTGTCAGGAATCAGTATCTCAGGGTGAAGCGTGGCAAGTGCGAATGGTGACATAAATGAGGGCGGAGCATGCTGTGACAATATATGTGGTTTCATCGCTCTTCATGCATAGTCTGCAGATAGGGTCCTGTGGCACGCCAATTAGATTACCCGTTAGGATTGTCAGGTGGTTCCTGCTCAGATTCAAAAGAAACTTCGATTTTTTCTGCGATAGAGTGGGGTAAAAGTATTTGGTGAATTTCTGTCCCATACTTCCTATCCAGATAGGATTTAGAAAAGGGATTTGCTTACACCACAGGCCGGTTCGGGACCAGTGAGAGGTGTTGTCAGTGATTTCGCTGCTTCGTTGCCGATGTAGCCCTTGTGTGCAGGGATCCAGTGTAGTATGACCAAGTTGTTTTTTCCTAGTTCAAGAAGCATTTTGACTGTCTCTAGAACTAGTTTCGGTTTTAACGTGGCTGAGTTCAGTGCTATCAAGGCATCTTGACTGTCCGATAAAGATAAAAATGGTTTTGCCACAGAAGTTAGAAAGAAGATTTAAGCTTATGCACTGATTAATGGCGAATATTTCTGCCTGGATGATCGTTGAGTATATGTCTAGAATAACCCATATGGTAATGGTAGACGATTTTCCGAATATTTCAGCCCCACATTCATTGACCATTTTTGCGCTGCTCGTGTACCACACTTGATGGTGCTCTGAGAGACGGGGTTTGAACTTTCCCAGTCGTCTTTCGACCTGATGACTAGTGAGTAGTTTCGACTACAAAGCAGTGCCTTGGAAGAGTGCCATCCAATGGTGACCATTCAGGTGGATGTTTGGGGCCGATATTATTTAGCTGAAAGAACTTGTGCAGGCTGAGTCTTCCTTGCATTTCTAGGCAGACTCGAACTGGCGGTAGACCCCCAATAGCGTTAAGAAAAGCGGTGTGGGTGGAGCGCTGGGAACCCGTCATACAGTTTTCAGCTAGGGGCTCAACCCGTTCCAGTTTGTTGACTGTTGTAGCCTCATTAATCTTTATCCACCAGACTACTGCCGCAGGGTAGGTCTAACAACCAAGGTGCAGATTTGGAGCATAATTTTAGTACTAAGTGGGAGAGTTGTAGTAGAACTATTGCTTCTTTTCGAGAATTGAACAGTTTCGCCGTAGAGGGAGAAGATTTAGGTTTTTTCGATAGTAGTCTCCACTCTAAAATAGCATAACAAGAAGACGACGGGCTTACTGAACAATAAAATAGCGAAGAAAAATACTTTAATTTAGCAAATAAGATATACAAATCCTAGCTACCTAGCTGGACATTGCCCACTGAGGTACCATCTGCAAAAAAACGTAATTATCAGATACAGACATATACCGAATCTGCAAAAAAACTAAAAGAGAGTGCAAGACAGCTTTACAAATAAGGGCTTAAGTCGATTTTAAAAAAATTTCAGAAGACCAGTTCTAAATTTTAAAAATTGATTTAATAACTGAACATTAGTTAACCAACGTGGTTTTAGAGGGTATTTTTTTTAATATTCTAAGAAAGGATTAAATTTTGAAGATATTTGTGAAAAACCAACTTTGGAGAGGGCGACTGTGTGATAGTCTTGCCTTTGATCAGATTAGGTTGCAGTTCTTCATTGCTGGAGTAGCTGCTGATAACCTAAACTCTTCATTACTGAAGCGCCTACTCGTGTTTTTAAGAAAGATGAAATAACACAACAAAATGGATGAGTCAAAGTATAGGTGCTCTAGGGGGGTTTTCTCTAAGGGCTTGAAAATTAGGTGATGTTTTGGAGGCACTAGTGTTTTGTGATTACAAAAGGCCTGTTTGGATACTTTCTGCACTAAAATTCGTAGTTTGTCAACTTTTTAAGAGTGGAGGTAAAATTCTCACAGAGAGGGGTAAAATTACGAAAAAATAAACGAACGCGTTGAACAAGAAAAGCTGCCTAATGTATACAGGAAACAATTTTATGATTCACATTTGGAGAGTTTAAAAAAGTGTGGACAACATTTATTCATTGTTCCAACACATTTGTTGGATTCCCTGGATCTTTGCAGCTGTTTGGCAGATCTGACAGATTTGACAGATTTTATAAACGAGCCCAAATAAATTTCTCAACTAAAATTGGCAGCATGTGGAAATTTCTTACTCTTTCTTGAGGGCTCTCTTTTACAAAAAAACTACGAAATTTTTGCCTATTTGAACAGGATTTCGTAAAAGTTCGTAACTTTTCGTAAAAATTAGGAGGGTACGCGAACATATCTAAGACCCTGTTCACACAGGAGCAACGGATTGGATTTTTTTGACGATTACAGGCGCGGGGGGAAGCGGAGAGATGTTACGCCACTCCGGATTTTTAGATTTTTTAAAATTCTTGGATTTTTTGTGACGTTTGTAGATGTCAATCGGCAGTCACTCGACAAACGTGTAAAAAAAATTCTTTTCGTGAGTAAAACAATGCGTCTTTTGGGCTGGAGGCTGATCGCATTTGTGTTATTTATTTAAATTGTTCTAAAATTCGTCAAATAAGCACGAAAATCAAATCAATTTGGTCGACACTGACAATAAATATGTCAAGAAAAGTCCGCGTGTTCAGACAGGATTATCAATCTGAACACGAAACGTCAAAAAAAATCCAGTCCGTTGCTCCTGTGTGAACAGGATTTAATGACTATTGCCTTTTTGACGCAATAAAAACCAAATTCAAAATATTCACAGCTTACTTTGACATAATTATTTTTGCCACCAGTCACAATGCATCCCAATGGTTTCTTCTGTGCATTGATCTCAATATTTATCTTTTTATTTGGTGTGATTTCTGCTACAGAAGGATCTAATGGTTTCTCCGGTTCTTTAACTTCCTTAGCTGCGGCAGCTGTGCCTGCGGCTGCGGCTGCTAAATAAACACGTTAGCTGTATACAACATTATATTGAACTAACTTACGTTGATCTTTCTTCTCCTTCTCGGCTCTTTCGGCGAGTATTTGTTCTTCACTCTTTAGACTGCACATAACCAACGTAACAATACCTTCGGCTCTTTTCAGAATTGCAGCGGCCTATACATATGTACATAGATGTTCAAGAATATGATTTGTTGAAAAAGTACTTTTAGTTTAAATTTACCTCATCGTAAGTTGATTCAACAATAATATCCTTATTGACGGCCAATATAAGGTCGCCCACTTTAAGTCCAGCCTTGAATAAATAAAGTTAAGTAAAGTCTTAGACCACAAGAACCTCATACGATACCTCCACAGCGTTTGAGCCTTCCCTAAGATCGGAAATAAATATACCTTTTCCGACTTCGATATGCTTTCCCTCAATTATCATCATTCCCAAACATCCAGCTTTTTGGACTTTTACTGATTTTACATTTTTGTATGCCGTAAACAAATACTCAGTCTATAAAATTTAATCAATAAATGCATAATTCACAATTTCATTTTTGATATATGTATGTATGTACCTCATCTACCATTGGAGGGAATCTGGTGAATGGTTTCACTGAAATACCTTCATCGTTGGCCTTTCTCCTGAAATTGTTTGTATTACGTTTACGCAAATTGTAAATGGAAATACAATTCCCACCTGTGCAAGACAAACACGAGTTTTTCTCCAGGAAGGTTTTTGAATACGACAGAAGCATTCAAATGGCATCGATTTTGAAGGACATTGCCGTTTACTTCCAGTATCTCATCCCCTGGTTTCATTTCAGTTTTTACCACCAAGCCTTGAGGATGAAGACCCGCAACGAAACAAGCCATTTTCTGTCGATCTCTATGACCCGCCAATGCTAGACCAAGATCTGTGTTCGGTGGTCTTTCGATTTGAATTCTTTTCAAATCTTTTAGGTTTGAATATCTCTTTTTTATCTTTGCTGGAAGAAACAAATGTTGATGACAACTATTACTTAGGTGCTAAAACAATAGGATAAGTGTTGATAGGAGGTGGGACACCATTTAGGACGTCTAAAGAAAATCCTACGAATTATGATGCCAGATGATGAAGACGAGAAACATCGTCTTCTTTTACTGTGGAAAATAAAAACGAAGCGCCCTTCTATCCGTCTCAGTTCTGAACTTGCCACCATTGACGCATGTCGTTTCACGGAAGGCAGTCATCGAGCTAATGCCAACTAAGAAACTCTAGGCCAAGGTCAAGGTAGGAGGAAAAATCGTTATAATGGTATGCTCCAGCAGAAGCTGACTTATTGGAATCCTTTAACTCCATTCGCTACGTTATACTGTACGATAAAAAGATTTACCACAGAATAATTTAGACCAGAGCTGACATTGAATAAATGTCCATTTTGACCGATTTTGGGGCAATCACAAGGTAATAGCTGAATTGGTTCTTGTGCGAATAAAGGAATATCTATAAATATAAAAACGAAAATTGGGCAAATATCAGTTGCATCAATTTATTGCTTTCCCAGCTATAATCTAAAAAAAAAAAGATTTTAGAAGTCTCTTCCGCATATTTCACAGTAGATATATCGCAGGTGGAGATTTTAATGCCAAAAACAAGTACTGGGGATCTAGATTGACAAATACTAGAGGAAGAGAACTATATGAAGTGATAAAAGAAACTGGCGGCAAATATCACTCAACGGGAAAACCTACCTATTGGCCAACAGATAGGAATAAAACCCCAGATCTTGTCGACTTTTTTGTAACAAGAAATATCTCGTCGAACAGTATAAAAGTAGAAGAAGGGCCAGATCTTGACTCAGATCATTCCACAATACTTTTGACACTTGGCTACAAAATCATTAACAAAGAGGATAGACCAAGACTAACTAATAAGCTGACTGATTGGAACTACTTCCGACAGAAACTTGAGGATAGTACTCATCTCTTAGAAACTATTGAAACAAAAGATCAATTGGAAGAGGCAGTACAAACACTTACAGTTAACATCCAAAAAGCTGCATGGGCTGCAACACCCATAACTAAAATCAAATTCCAACAAAACTCTTATCCAAACAAAATATGTGAAATTATTGCGGAGAAGAGAAGAGCTAGAAAACGTTGGCAACAAACAAGGGCGCCATGCGACAAAACAGTACTCAATAATCTAGTTGGTAAACTCAAAAGATCGGTGAGAGAACATAAAAATGAGTCTCTTAAAACCTATCTCTCCAGTCTTACGAATGACGCTAGTACCGAATACTCACTTTGGAAGGCAACGAAGAAAATGAAAAGGCCAATAGCACACATTCCACCGGTTAAAAACAAAGATGGTAACTGGGCAAAAAGTAACAAAGAAAAAGCGAATCTATTTGCTGAGTACCTGGAAGGCGTCTTCCAACCGTATGAAGACAAAGACTGCCAAGAAGCGGAAGAAGTGTGTCAAGAGGAAAGACATATTCTACCAGTTACTGCGAAAGAAATTGCCAAAGAAATAAAAGAAGGGATTAATACAAAAAAAGCCCCGGGATTTGATTTAATAACGGGAGAAATCCTTAAACAATTCTCAAAAAAAGGCTTGAAGAAACTAGCGCAGATTATAAATGCTGCATTCAGGATAAGGCATGTACC
Source organism: Matsumyia berberina (assembly GCA_917880715.2). Classification (NCBI taxonomy): domain Eukaryota; kingdom Metazoa; phylum Arthropoda; class Insecta; order Diptera; family Syrphidae; genus Matsumyia; species Matsumyia berberina. The sequence continues at coordinate 98,640,458 of OU862870.1, forward strand.
TAGCATGTGGAAAGTTGCAGAAGTAATTATGATACCGAAACCAGGCAAACCACCTAGTGAAGTCACCTCCTATCGCCCGATATCAATTCTACCTATGTTGTCCAAACTATTTGAAAAGACTACAATAAATTACTGCTTTATAAGCAAATATTAAAACCAGTATGGACCTACGGGCTTCAGTTGTGGGCATGCACATGCAAAACAAATTTAAAAATAATACAAACATTCCAAAGTAAAGTACTACGTAACATAGTAAATGCACCTTGGTACATAAGAAACGCTGATCTACATAGAGACCTTAAAGTTGAAATGATTGAAGAGGAAGTAAAGAAAGTAGCCAATAGACATAGACTTAGGCTTTTCAGCCACGTTAACGTAGAAATGACAGAATTATTAAATACTGACAATCTGACTAGAAGATTAAGAAGAGTAAAACCTTTCGAACTAGCTAGTTAACAAAAAAAAAATAAAAAATAAAAATAAAGTAATTAAATAAATAAAACAATAGTTAACCGTCCACAGGCGATTAACATAATTAACACAATCCATTGAATACATATTTATGTATACGAAAGACAAATTGCTGATTAGTCTAATGACTAGGTGCAATAATTGGAAAGGCTGGCTTCTCCCCCACCTGTGATGAAATGCCAAGATGGCCGTACCGCAGGGATAAGGGGAAGAAGGGAGAAGGGGTTAGTGGGTAAAAATCCCACACTGTTACTGAGTACGGGCTCAGTTTCGTCTTTTGAAGATTACCACCTCCCAGCGTAAAAAAAAAAAAAAATAAAGGAACAACTGGAATACACACTCGATGTCGAACAAGAAGGATCCTCTTTGGTCGAATACATCAACACTCTCCAAATCTTCAGTGCAGAGCAGTGCTCTTAATACAGTTCGCAACTTAATCTCCGTTCGATTTTGCTAATATCAAGGCCACTTATAAAACCTATCAGGTTTCGCACGTAGGAAGATTGTTAGAGGAATTCGAGATTTCGATAGGGTGCGATAACGTTGCATTAGTGATTTTCTTTGCGCTGCCTTATCGATGAGAAATGTAGGAATTCGACGGATTCTTACATCTCAACTCAAACATGTTTTTGAAAAAAGGTTTGTCTAATGTATGATGCCTAGTTTTTGTGAGAGCCGAGCATTTCCAAAGGAACTGGTAGATTAAATTTTGAAGGTAAGGCAAGGGTACTGTGCAAATACAGTAGGGTGCAGGCAGACAACTAGACTAAATGATAGACTGGATATTCTTTTTAAGTTCATTTACCTACGTATATGTATGTAAAGTGATCAAATTTGTGTGGGTTCAGTACCTTAAATAAATATTGCTTACCCATTGTATAGCCGAACTCATCTGGTGTTTCTTTATCTTTCTCTGCCTCTAATTTATTTAGTTTGCAATTGCCCGCAGAAGCTCGGTCAATCTAAGGGTTTACACAATCCATATTGCTGTAAAGATTCTTGTAAACATTGGTAAATAAAATTACCTCATATCCAGCTTCGGTATACATGCGACCCATCATATCCCTGGTGTCCTCTTCATCATCATTGTCATCAGTTGTGGTGGTGTTGGTTGTGGGAGATGATTTGATTAGATCTTTCGGCATAAGCGGCTTATTAGTAGGACGATCTTTTGCACCCGGAGCTGAAGTCTCATTTTTTACCACTATTCCATTTTCAATAGATTTTTGCTTGACTTGCCTAAGCATCACTTTGGGAGCCTCATCTTGCTTCTATTAAAAATGCCAGATAAAACTTTGTGACATAGTTTATATGGAAATAGGCATACATGGCCGAATGTCTGGATCTCTAAATTGATTTTCATACCAGCATCTTTAATAAGATCGATAACATTTTGTTCAGTTGCATTTCGAACATCCTGTTCATTTAGAGAAAGAATTCTGTCACCGACCTGTAAAAAGCATTGATTTATTTGAAAAAGATTTCGGAAGTTACTACCGCTGAGCCAGTTCTTTAATTCGATGTATGTACATTGCTTGGAATATCTTGATAACAACCGCTCTTTGTACAACTTTACTCTTGAACTAAAAATTGACTTTTCATACAAAAGTCAGCATTAACCCTTCCGTTTAGATAAAATTGGAAAATTGCGAGAAATATCCGTCACCCTGTAATTAAAAATTGACCTTTGCATGGGCTTTAAGTCATTTCATTGGCATTTAGCCTAGCGAAGGGTTACAGTTGAAATTTATATTTCAAAGGTGGCGGGAAATTCTCAGTCCTTTCATCCCATTAGTCAAAGTGTTGTCCCAATTGTTTACAGGCAGTAAAGCCTGTTATCGAATCCAAGTTTATTCTGGAAGTCTATGCGGAATAATTTGGTTATCTCTTACTGGATTCCAGCTTATAAAAAATAAATAAATAGCCACAGCTCGTGATGATCCAAGGCCTAACTTCACGCAACCATTCATGTTGTGCGTGTTACATTTTTTTTTCGCTTTTGCGTGGGTTCAGATGTTAAGAGCTATGTATGTTGAAAATCTACGCTTATCCAAATTAAAAGGATATTACTACCAAGCTTCTACTTTCTACACCATTATAAAATATGTTGAAGTTCCTTATGAACTTCTGTAGAAAGAATCTCGGAATCCTAACTGAAAAAAAAAAGAGAGATCTGCTGTTTGAAAAACCCTACATACATCGCATGCATCTCTCACTAGATCCACTCTATACATTTTGACTTTCGAGTTAAGAAATCCCTCTTCACAATACAGAGGGCACAAAATAATTTTGAAAGAAACCGCCTGTCAGAGTTGTGAAAAGCTCTCCCCCATAGAATCTTAAATATCTCTAGATTCACTGTCTCCTTCGGAAATCTGTTCTCCTTTGGTCCTGTCCCCATGAATCCAGTTTTCACAATATTAAAATAGTAAACTGGGTGATTTCAGTCATATTTGGTGTTATTACTTGAACCGGTCTGAAGTTGGTTCTGGCATTTGGGATTATAAATAAACGTTTTTCCTATCTATTAATTATTTCCATAAAATAGTGCTGTGGGAAATTTGAAGATGTATTGTAATTACCTTTAACTTTCCACTGATATGTGCCGGACTTTGAGGAACGATTCCTTTGATGAATATTCCCGATGTTTTTGAATTTGGGGAGTCTTTCACCTAAAATATTTTATTATGTTTGGAGTGTAAATATTTAAATAATTAAATTAGCAAAACTTGTTCTGTCTATAAAGTGCATACCTCTCCTCTGACTATGCATATTCCAAAAGACCTCTTTCCGGTTTTGTCTAAAACAACCACATGCGTTTGCGCTGCAAATTTAAACAAAATTAAATTAAATTGATTAGCAATTAAATTGATTTTTTTTAATAATAATATAGGGTGGGCTATTTGAAATTTCGGCATCTTGCACCCTTATAACTTTGACATCAATATTTAGATCGCCATGGAATAGTACATGCCACTACAACGTGCTGTTATCGTGCCAAACTGGTTCCAACAGGACCTCGCTTCAGCTCATAAAGCCTGAGCCAATATCGTTTTATTGCGTCTTTTGTTGTTTGGACGCCTAAGTTCCTGTCCTCAGCGATCATGCGACTTAACGTTTTCAGACTTCTTCTTGTGAAGTTATTTGAAGTTCAAACTTTATGTCAATAAGCCACGGATCCTAGAAACCTTGAAAGACATTATACGAAGAGAAATGGCCGGTATTCAGCTGGAAACACTTCGAAAAGTGATGGGAAATGCCGAAAAATGAGCATATTGCGCCATTCGCTCTGGCGGCGACCATTTACGCGATATCATATTCAAAATATGATTAGAACAAGGTTCAATGTAAAAGAAAAGTGACTTCACAGTAAATAATTTGTTTTTTTTTTTAATTTTAAAAAAATATCCCGAAAGTTTAAATTACCTAAAAATTTTGGTCAAAATGTATGCATGTATTTTGTTTTTACCGTAGTCTCGATTCTCGACTTCAAATCAGTTCTGGCAACGACTGGTAAATATATGTAAGTGCATTCGGAAAAAATTAGGCCAAAACAGTTCTTCCTTAAACGACATTACCTCCTTGTGGTAATATGCAGCTATCGATTAGCGTATTCTGAATATGTATGTGCTCTTAGAGAACCCAAATAATATTTTTTAAAAATAAGATCGCCATGGGCTAAGCACAGCAAGTTGTTGACGGGCTCTGTAAACGAAATAAGGGCGAATTTTGACTCTGCACGTGGAGTGCTATTTTCGTTAATATACCGCCTGCAGCCTAATTAGAGCAGGCCCTCAACGGCTGTAAAAATAGATATTACCATCATCCAGGAAGTTTGACAAGATAGGCTTGATTTATTAGACTACACGATATCGGCAACATAAGCTATATTTGGATAAGAATTTATCATTGAAGGCAGACTTAGGTTGTATCGATCTCGATCTCGTTCACGTTTGCAGTGGTCGATTCTTTGGAATCAATTTTTCACCCCTCTTCCACACATATTGGCCGGAACGTTGCCAATTTCGTTTTCGATATTATTCCTGGGTACATTGGCTTGTTGGCATAAAAATAAAAATAAAATAAATAATTGGCGCGACAGCTCGGGATGACCCAAGGCCATTCATGCTGTGCGTGTTACATTTTTCGCATGAATGGAAGGGACCTACAATTTATTGCCGACTCCGAACGGCGAAGTGAGAAGCACTAACGCACTAACCACTGAGCCACGGCGCCCACCTTGTTGGCATAAACCAACCATAAAAGAAATCCAACGGCGTTAAATCGCATGAGCGAGGTGGCCATTCGACCGGACCATTTCTCGAGATTAAACGATTACCGAACTTTCCCTTCAATAGATCAATTGTTTGACCAGTTTTCTGGCATATGGTACCATTTTGTTGGAACCACACATCACTGATGTTAAGTTCATCCAATTCTGGCAAAAAATAGTCTTCCAACACAGCACGATAGCGAACTCACAGCTTCAGCATAAAATCCAAAGCACATGTGGGTTGTTGCAATACAGTAACTTGTATTTTGCTTATTGAAATAGCATTAAACCAAAAATGAGCTTCATCGCTGAAGATGATTTTTCTAAGAACTCAGGATTTTCTTCAAACTTCTGTAGAGCCCAACCGGAAAAGTTTCGATCAAGAGGCTTCAGTTCTTGAGTTAATTCGATCTTTAAAGGATGTAGGCCAAGATCTTTACGTAAAATTCGCCATAATGTGGACTGACAGACTCCCAATTCCTATGAACAGCTTGGAATCGACTGATTCGGCTCATTTTGAACTAAACCACTTACGGCTAGGATATGTTCGATACCTCCCTGTCTCACTGGCACAAGAGCATTCAATAGTGAATATATTGCACAACCTGTCTGGTGGGACAACTATTACGACCGAGAGTTAGAGTAAGCGCTCTTAAAGTTGTGATCATCGACTCAGAATTTCGGTAGTAATTTTTAATAATATCCAAACGTTGTTCGTTTGTGAAGTCCACGGTGATAAAAATGGTGACTGATTCTTTGACATTATTTTTATTGGTTGAAGTGTATGTGGCTCTAGTTCGCAGCTATGTACTTCAACCTGACCAAATCTAATCTAAGAGATGTACCATCGAAGCGGAGAACAGCAAACAAAACATAGTTTTGGAAAAGCTGATTTTTAGAAAACAGAATTTTGCAAAAACAGAAGTCCGGTCAATTAACTAATAATTTCAACTTAAATAATTTGGTTACAGAATTTTAGACTGGACAGATTTATGATCCTAACTTGCTAATTATCATAGTAAAGTAGATCTTGAGAAGTAACTGCAGTTTTTCTTCAAAAGTTTCTTTTTGGGACTTAGAAAAAGTAATTTTGAATAGCCGGAGCTCTAAATTTAAGTATCTCGGTTTTGTCTTAAAGCATAACCTAAATTCTATGAGCCATATCAGAGACAGAGCCTCAGTGTCAAAAACCGCAATCAATCAATCTGCGCTCGAAATTAATCTGATTTTCAAAATCCGCACCGAAATTTTAGAATTCATATTTTGATCACACAGGAATGACCGGAGTTCTAGGTGCTCACTTTGCAGCCTTGGCCAAGGCGAGAATATGAATATCGGTCGTACAGGTCGATATCGCTCCTACCGATAATATCAAAGGTATTCGAAAAACTGTTATTGAAACGGTTAAAACCGGTAATTGAAGAAAGACGTTTGATTCCTGATCATCAATTCGGGTTCAGAATCAAGCATTCCACAATTGACCAGGTTTATAAAATAACCAACGAAATTGAGAAGGCCATAGAAGAGAAAAAGATATGTTCTAGTGTTTTTCTTGACGTTTCTCAAGCCTTCGACAAGGTGTGGCACGAAGGCTTGAATTATAAACTCAGACAGGTACTTCCGGAAGAGTTGTACAAGATCTTAGAGTCGTACTTAGAGAACAGATTTTTACGTGTCAAGCACGGAGCCGAATACTCCGAGTTCAAGGAAATCGCTGCCGGTGTTCCACAAGGAAGTGTTCTTGGTCCAGTCTTGTTCTTGCTCTATACTCGAGATATACCGCAAGAAGAAGGCACCGCTGTTGCTACGTTCGCGGATGATACGGCTATTCTGGCAACAGAAAATTCAGTCGAGTCAGCAACTGTGAAGCTTCAACGCGCTTTGGATAAAATTTGCGAGTGGACAAAGGTTTGGCGCATTGTTCTCAACGAAACCAAATCTACACATGTTAACTTTACGTACAAGAAAATAAACAACTTACCAGTCTTCATTAACTCGGTACATATACCGTATGCAAACGAAGCAAAATATCTAGGAATGACACTAGATGCGAAACTCAAGTGGAAGCTCGAAACTAGATATAGAGAAATGTATTGGCTGCTTGGAAGATATTCCAAATTAAGCATGTATAACAAATTGCTCTTATATAAGCAAGTTTTAAAACCTGTATGGACGCATGGTATACAACTTTGGGGTTGTACCAAAACCAGCAATAGAAACATTTTACAAACCTTTCAAAATAAGGTTCTCAGAACAATCGTTAATGCGCCGTGGTACATTAGAAACGACGATATCCATAGAGACCTCGGTCTAGCTACCGTCGAAGATGAAATAACAAGTTTTGCACGCAAACTCCGTGTTCGCCTTCATGGACATTGCAATAACGCTGTACTCCAAATTCTGGACGTGACAAACTTTGTGCGCCGACTACAAAGAACGAAATCGTTCGATTTAGCGTAATAAGGAATAGCCGCTTATAATGACGGTATTAGTAGGTACTTTTACTGGAAAGCTACCTACACAACACGAATTTTTATTGTCGAAAGGTAAACTATTTGATAAGGCTTTTTTGTACTTAGTCGTAGTCAACACGAAAAGGGGAGGTGTTTTTAGTGAGTAAGAATCTCACACTACCATGAGCACGTGCGGTAGATCCTCATGGTGTCTCATGAAAGATTTTCACCTACCCTCGTAAAAAAAAAAAAAATAAATAAACACTCAATCGCTTGCGATTTCGCTAGTAGCGATGTCGTTTGCGATCGCCAAACAAAAGTTATGCAAACAATTTATGTAGAGATTTTCTCAAAGTTTTCTTTGAGAATACTGCAATGGTGAAAAAATTCCGTTCATCCTTCTTAATAGTTCATCCTTAAGAACAGTTCATCTTTCCGAGATTCTACTGTAATTCGAAACAGCCAATCAAGCATGGCAGTGGATGAGTGATGGTTTGGCGTGTATGTAATGTACATACATATGTCAATTGCTGGAGTGGGAAATTCGATCTTCTTTGCTAGTAGATTGGATTGGTACTTATACTCGACAATTTTAAAGACAATATTTCAAAGCAAAGCAACTCCATCTCAAAGCCCTGACTTAAACCTCATAGAGTATCTCTGAGACACTTTGGAATACAAATTGAGATTGCATGAAATTTCAAGCAAGACACAGTTAAATGGCAATTGTGGGACGATATTAACAGTGAACATACCAACAATTTTATACGTTCAATGCCAAATGGACTGCGACTTGTTCTCCAAATGAAAGAATACTCCACAAAACATCAAAATGCGTAATTTTTTAAACAATTATTTGTTAGTTTTTGCAACTTTTCAGTTGTATCGAGACTTTTGTGGAATAGACTTTTGAAGTTTGAACGTTAAAGAGGAATTTTTTGTATAAAAGGGATGACATTTGAACTAAGTTTTTTTACTTCCCACCTAGTAGGGGAAGTATTGTAATCGCTCCGATCAAAATGTTTCGAGATATGAACAGGGCTTGACATTACTATACACTAGAAATCGTTTGCACCCATTTTCGAAATGATGTCTGTGTGTGTGTGCGTGTGTGTGTGTGTGTGTGTGACAATACTTTCCGTCTACGATATCTGGAGAAAGAAACAACGTAAGACCATGCGGTTTTTTTTTGTTTTATTTGTCAGCGTAAAACTTAGAGCTGATTAAATTTTGAGCACAATCGGTCTGGCGGATGCTGAGGAAATTTAAGAACCTTTTTTTTTTTTCGAGTTCGCGCAACAACTCTTTGTGGAACAATATTAAACAGTGTGTCTTCGAAGTTTCCGGTCTCTATGCATGTTTTCTTTAATTATTAAATAAATAACAATATCACTGTTTTTGATATAACATAATATGAGGTGGGAAGTATAGGACTGGCTCCCCAGTCCAATTTTTTAAATTCTTATCTAGGGGCATTAATGAATTGAAAAATATATATTTAAAAAAAAAATCAGTAAAATTACGCTTTTTTTAAGCCCTCGAAACCCACCTATTCCCTTAAATGGCAGTAGAAAGCAAAATAATTTGGTATCTCAGAGATACAGTCAGTTCTTGGCCTCAGTAATAAAGTGATTAAAAATATAGCGAATAATATTGATGTCCGCAAACCAACCTCACAAGTGGATGAAGAAGGGCGGCAGATTTGGTGAATACGGTCTGCCAGTTTGAACTGAAATTCGTAACCTTTCACTATAGGGACCGCACAAGTGTAAGACAGTGACTCGTCTAGATAGAATAGCTACTTTTTAATTTAGGTGCCTAAGAACTACCTTCTCGAAGTCATTCATACTGTGCGTGTAACATTATTCGCACGGATGTAAGGAACCTGTACATTTTATTTGTGATTCCAAAATGCAAATTAAGAAGCTTTTTCATGATTTACTTTTTTCCCTGACGAAAGGTAGTGTAAAAAGTTAAATTAAGTCCCCACTATTTTTATCCAATTGAGCTTCTTTAGAATTCTTGACGTTGGGTCAAAAATCTATTGCAAATCTTTTACAAATTTCTTTATTTTCATAACTTCCTCTAACATCTCTAGGTTAGAGCAGTGTTTTACAAACTAATTGGCATAGGTTAAGGAATTTCACTTATTAATCACTTTTTAATAAGTTCACAAAATAGTACTCACCATTGCTATCAAAAGGTTGTTGAACCATGTTTGCTTTTTATTTTGCAGTGACCTTAAGTAAACATTTTACAGAAACTATCTCAAGTTGTTAAATTTGAATTTAATCGCACAACAATAAGTCGCAACAACAAACGAACGCGCCGAGTACTGTCTTGAAACTAATTGCTCATGGGACTTTGAATTTACCTTCGAAGCGTAAGTGCAATACCAGTTAGAATTATTGATTTCTGCTTACGTGCAGCTAGCTTTATATAAAAATGATTGCCTGAGGAAAATGCAGCCGATTCTGATTACACACATATTCACATTTAGTTAAAAAAAATTAATTTTGTATAGCAAAATCTGTTTTTAAAGCGTCCTTTGTAGCTTCAAGCGTGTTTCTATTATTACTGATAATTCAAATATGCCACCAACGATTGTTGTACCTTGGTTGAAAGTGAAAATCAATGAGTTGTTATGAAGACCTGTAAAGCCATAGAAATGCTTAAAAATCGATATCGACGGTTTGCACTGGAAGTGAAAGATTAAGCAAATTAAATTCAGCGCAGGAAGGTGAGTTGAAGTTGTAACTTTGGGCTGTGCTATTGCCATCAGAGCACATTCACACCGTTCACACCGAAGGTTTCTTTTCTGAGACATTGGAGCAGTTTCAAGTGTTGTTTGGATCAGGTTGGTCGTGATTGTGATTACAATAACTGATGCGAGTCCTTTTGACATGGAGCTGTTCTTAAGAAATTGCAAAGGGGCTTCACACGCTCAGGCCAGGAAGACTGTACACATAGCTCAGCTTTCGTTTTCGATCTTAACACGTTGATTCACTCAAATAGCCTTCTGTTTTATCTTGGTTCACAAACCCTAGGGGTTTATCGTGTTTATATGACATAAGTTATGATTACACGTTCAACGAAAAGAGTCGTCAACGCGTTGTCATAATGTTGTCAGAATTTGTCCCAAAGTAGTCAACTCGTGTAATGATCAACGTAAAACGCCATCAACGCACTAACGACTGCGTTGACACCCGCATTGACGCGAGTTTTTGGGCCTACGAGTTGACTATATTCGTTGACCGTGTTATCACCCTGTCAACGATGTTGAGACGCGTTGACGGATTTTTACAGACTGCTCGACAACGCTTTCACCGTGTCCCAACGTTGACACGGCAGAATTCTTTACTTTTCGCCCTGATATTGTTTTCAACTGCGTTGACGATCTCGGCGATTCAATTGATGTATTGTGTGTATATTTTGTGCAAATCAGACGTAGGAATGTATCATGTACTTTTTTGGACTTCTCGCTACTTTTACAGCAACAGCGGTAAAATTGAATGGCACGCCTTGGAAACTGAGTTGAGGACATGCGCTTAACGTGCCTAAACCATCGAAATATGGACCTCTCCGTACGAAGAAGTAGCTGCTCGACATTGAGTGCCTCGCGTATTCTGGTGTTCCTAATTCGATCTCGGCGAGTCATCCCAGCAATACAACGAAGAAATCTCATTTCGGCAGCTTGTATCCCCGATCTTATTCTTTCGGTCATTACCCAAACCTCATGACCATAGGTGAGGGTCCAAACAAACACTGAATTGAAGACCGATAGCTTAGTTCCGTTGCCAAGTTCAGCTCAGATTGACCAAGCTGTCTCAAAATTGTTCCAGCCTGACCAATCCAACAGGATAACTTAGTATTGCTCTTTCCATCACTCGTGAATAAGACCCCGATATCATTGATTCAATGGGATTCCACTAACATGCAGAGTGCATTGAACACGCGTTCGGGAAATTACTATTACCTCTGATTTGTTCACGTTTACTATTATTCCAGCTTCAATACAGACGGCGAACAACCTATATAAAGTGCGCGGTGAAATTCGGTCTGGGTGGACGTAAGGATGCCCAAGTCATCAGCAAAAAGCAGATGGCTTATCCTTAAGTCTCCCAATTCGAACCGTTCCTCACCATGGCTGCGCTGTAACATCCAATCCATATACACTATGAAAAGGAGAGGTAACAAAACGCACTCCTTGCAACGCCTACAGTGAAAGGTGTCGACTTAACGCCGTTCACCCGAACACAGATCTTAGTTAGTGTACAGAGATTGAATGGCCCTCAGAAGAGAACCGTCAATCCCGTATTCCTGCAATACACTCCAGAGTTTACCTAGAGGGACCCGATCATATGCTTTCTCCAAATCCATAAAACAACTGCAGATCGGTTTGGCATACTCCCAGGCCTCCCCAAGTACCATTCTGACAGTGAACAGCTGGTCGGTTGTGCTTCTATCTACAACTCTGGATCGCGTTTCCAACACCTTAGCAAAGACTTTTTCGAGACTTAATAGAGATAAACCCCTATAATTGGAACAATCTCTCTTATACCCTTTTTAAAAAGGGGACCAATCACCCCAGTTTGGCAGTCGCTAGGTGTTTCACCGCATTCCTAGGCCACTTTTATGACACGAGAGAGCCATTTCACTCCCTCTTTACCCAAAGCCTTGAGTATTTGGCCGGATTTCACCCACACCAGCAGATTTGCCGACTTTTGGCGCTTTAACCATCATCATCATATCGTCACCTGAATGCAAGAACTAGGTAGCCCCATTTATAAGATTCACATGCTAGTTCCCTCATAACCATTGTATTTTTTTTTTCTTTGATAGCGGTTGTCGTTAAGAATAAAAATGTTGTATAGATTGATGGTTGTATAATATTGTTACTTAAAGAAATATTTGAAATTTTAAAAAATACGTCGAACACAGGTATCCGAAAACTCCGATATCTTAAAATGAAAAAATCGAGTTACCTAGTTCTTGCACTCAGTTGACGATATGGTATCATAAAATAATAAATTGAAGTCGAGACCATTCAAAGTGCTAAATGATAGGTGACAGATGGTTTACTTACCCCAATTTAGCTAGGTCCAGTCAAAATGCACACATCACGGTGTATAGTGATGAAAGAACCCGCTTATCCACGCTGTCATCTTGTCAAAATTGTCCCGATTTCATCTGGCTAAAGTCTCATCAAGCTGTGGATACATACTTGAAACTATTGTTTGGTGAACTATAAAAATTCCATGGTACTTCTTAAACTTCTAGGAGTTTAAGGGAAAATAACTTTACTTACTAATGTGCAATATTTGATTCAACTTTATGAAATCACTAATTCCCGCCGGAATAATGAGGTACGGCAATATCTTTAAAAAACAACCACAAATTAATATCTTGCATTTATGGAGAAGTAAATTCCACATTTAGTCACGAAGTCATTACAAATCACTTGTGTTTGTTTTTTTTTTTCAATTATATAATTCACAATAGAAAATATGTAACTATACAGTATTTATTTTATTTTATTCTTGGCGTTGCTATTCTATTTTCACAATACTTATACGTTTTCACAATATTAAATTAAAAGCAGGTGTAAGTTTTGCTGCCAAATATATTCAATGAATTAATTAAAAAACACAAATTAGAACAAAACACTTACTCTAAGGGAATAAACTCGTATGTTACAAGAGTATACGTAAGGGAAATAAACAATGACTATCGCAAAGGAAAAAATACGGTCTTCCATGATCGTGTTTACTGGACATGAGTTCATAAATAGCTACATTATATACATTGTTTTGATAGTCCCTGGGGTAAGGAAAGGAATTCTTGCGCTTGGCGTGTTTGGCATTTATAGGGAGGGGGTGGCTCAGTTTATTTAGAAAATCGGCAACGCCCTCATGCGCCGGGAACCACTCCTGACGTGCTGGATCGGCCAATCAGGACGCACACCCTTTATTTAAAACGTTCCTTTTATTTCAAGTAAGCATGACAAAAACTGATTCTTGACTGAACGTCAGTGTATGTATTGTGTTTTGTCAATAGGTTTATCTTGCGGTGCACAGTTTGCGTGTTGATTCCGTTTCTTTTGCTTTATTTTATAAATTAATCTGCGCAATCGGAAGAGAAATGCGTTTAAGAGGTGTAACGCTATTTACAAAATCGTTTACAAAAGGGAAGGTTTCGAAAATTAAATGGTTCTTATCTCTTTTTTTTGGTATTGATATCTTGTATTTCAAAGCAAATAAACGGAGTAGGTTGGAAAAATATTTTTTGAAGGTTTTCTGTGACTATTGGTTATGAAAACGGCGGTAGATATTAGGTACATTTACCCAAAGCAAACTGGATGCTTGGCAGAGAGTTTACCCGAACGACATTACAACATACAAAATGGTTTCATTTTGAATTTGGAGTAGATATAAATTGTTTTGCACACATAAGTCATCGGATAACTAGGATGGGTAGTATATACATAGTTATGTGCTTTGTTCTTAAGAAAGTGAAGAATAATATTTTTCTTTAAACTTGGAAAAGAATTTTAATGTGATTTTCACGAGGAAAACAAAGTTATCTAGTCAAAAAATACTTCGCTATTTCGTCGTTACTTTCGAAAAAGAAAAGAAAAAAAATTTAGATACAAAATTTACATCGACAAGAAGAACCATTTCTTCCACGTTCCAAATTTAATTAAATAGTAGCGTGTTGCGAAACAATTTGTAATGTATGTTGCTCATTATTTCAAACTTAACCTCGACAGCAAATGATGAATTTAAAAGTTAATTTTGGAATTATTTGTGAAGATATTTATGCAGCAGGAAAGAGCGTAGAAACAGCATTGCGCTGTGTGGTCGGTTCAGTAGAGAAAATGCTGCTTAGGAATATTCACTAGCCGCTTTTCTAGACATTAGAATCCTGACAAACCTCAATATCCACAACATTCTAATCGATGAGGATCTTCGGAAGTTGCCAAATACCTGGGACTCGTGCTCGACAAGAAGCTTAGTTGGAGGTTGAACACCAACGAAAGAATAAAGAAGGCCACAATAGCCTTCTACTCGTGCAGCAGGATATTTGGGAACCCCTGGGACCTAACCCAAAAATCATCCTGCGAATGTATACTGCTATAATAAGACCCATACCGACCTACGGCAGCCTTGTATGGTGGCAAGCCGTTATGAAAATCACTTATCTAAGGGGCCATCATGTAGGTACAAAGACTGATGTGCATTGGAACTACCAGTGCAATGAGAACATTACCAACAGCAGGACTTGAGGTTGTTCTCGGCCTACTCCCGGTGGATATCTTTGTACGGGTCTCGGTGGCCATTAGCGTATTGCGAATAAGCCACTCTGACTGCTGGAAACTAAATGAAATAGGTCATACTGCAAGTCTACAGAAGCATCTAGGTAATGTATTGATAACCGACTACGTAGCACCATGCCTGGATTTCACAAAACTATTTTTAAGCGCACATTTCATAGCTATCTACGCCGGGGTATCCAAAATGGATACTGGTGTGGGGGCAGACATATTTTCCAAAACGCTGGGCATCTTCAAGTCCGCTCGCCTTTCAGACCAAAGCGGTGTTTTCCAAGCGGAGTTTCTAGCAGTGACATTAGCCGCCCGTGAGACACGAGAGGATATCACCTTTTTCATTGACAGCCAGGCAGCAATAAAATAAATTCCTGCTAACGAAATAAAATCGAAGCTTGTGAGGTGCTATCGAGAAGAGCTCAGGGCTCTTGGAACACAGCACAGATTGACACTCTGTTGGGTCCCTGGACATTAGGGAATACCAGGAAATGAAAATGCTGACGAACTGGCGAGAAACGGTTCGGCAACCCGGAGCAAGCCGAGACTTTGGTGAACATCCCGTCTTGCACACTTAAGTTCAAAGCGGGAAAAAGAACCTTAAGGGATGCTTAAAACAGATGGACCTCTCCAAAACACTTGTGCAACAACAAGGAAGATAGGGCTAGGACCGACAGACTTCTGCAGATCATCAGAAAATCCCTATCTACTCTTATAGGAGTGATCACAGGGCATGATACGCTCCGGTACCATTTGAAAAACCTTCGAATTACAGAAGAAGACCTTTGTAGGGGGTGTCTTTGGGGTTGGCCCTTTGCCTGCCCATTTACGTTAATGTAGTAAAACAGCCGTGGACAAACCACTAGTTCAGCAAAATCAATCAAACAGTTTTCTTTTCAGACAATGTCAAACCTCTGAGCGTATCATTTGCCATACATTCTTTTTCAATCCGCTGCACATTCCGTTAAATACTAGGAGCTGGAGGGCAAACATTTTAATGATTCCTATTGTCGAGTTTCTATGTCTTCTTAAATAATGTTTATACATATCACATATGTATGTACGAGCTGATACCCGCGACTACGTCCCCGAGGAAAGAAGTCACATTATACCCTATGTCCTATGGTACGGTTTACCGACGGATCAAAAATGGCTTCCGGAGTGGGTACTGGCGTCTTTAGACCCAGCACTAAAGTCTCGGTAAGAATGGGGATGTACCCCAGCGTGTTCCAAGCTAAAATCCGTACTATTGAGATCTGCGCCAGAATAAATCTTGATAAAGGTATTAGGGACGCAAAAATACATATCTATTTATATAGTCGGGTGGCGCTTAAAGCATTGACATCACTTGCCACACACAACAAGGTCAAGCTTGGTTGGCTTTTGGGACTGGAACCTTTCTGTGAGGTTAATTGGGCTGCCGCTTTGTTAAGCAAAAGGGAACACCAACTTCGTCTAGTTTAATCGGAAAATGTCCCCGGGCTTTTCTTTTTCTTACAAGGAAATTCTGAACCTTGACAAGAACAACATGAGGAAGCTAGTGGGCTTCCTTACCAGTCATTGTGGCCTAAGATATCATCTCAACAAACTAAACCTTTGTTAAGATACAGATGTCGGTTCTGTTTGGAAGAGGAAGAAACCTCTGAGCGCGTTCTCAGTGAATATCCGGCACTGTGCTGGCTGCGTAGGCGGATCTTTCATAGGGAATTCTGTTCGTTGGCGGAGCTTAGAAACTCGGTTACTAATGACATACTTACCTTCATTAGGAAGGTAGTAAACGTATTAGGGTCGACCTATGTGGTCGCCGTGGGTCAGTGGTAAGTGCGTTGGAATGCGATGTGGGTTCAAGCCCCAGTCAGGTACACCGAATATTTTTCGTGGCACCACCTCTCGGCGAGGAATGACAAGCCTCCGGGAGTATAATCTGTCATAAAAGAGCTTCTCAATTCGTCGTTCGGAGTCGGCAATAAATTGTAGGTCCTTTCCATTCGTGCGAAAAATGTAGCACGCGCAACATGAAAAAAAAAAGACCTATTAGGTTAAGTAGACTGGAGACACAATAGATCTTGCAGGTCGCAGTGTCAGCCATAAGCGCAGGTTCTTTAAAAAAAAATAAAAATAATACCCTATGTCCTTCTCCGGGTTGAGAAGGGTAAATATAGGGTTTAAATTCCTCATATAAATTTTCTAAGACGTCCTTGTTAACAACATTTCTGGTTTTTCTTTTTGACTGGAGGATGACCATGCTGTCAGGTAAACTGAATCTGGGAACTGGCTATAGGATGTCATCAGATCCATACCAGCCACTTTCAAACTCTATCCCTGCGTTGGTCATGTAATAGCAACTCTTAACGGAAAATTGCAGATGTTTATTCTCAGTCTGATGGGATCATAAGAATTCGCGGGATGAAGGGAATTTCGCTCTAAATGATGCCTGTGAAAATCTTGGCTTCGATTACGTTTTTTTCCGTTCTTCACCTGAAACCTGGTGCTCTCAAATAATATCGCAAGGGATATTTATTCTGCCCTCATTTTTCAAAATCATTGCATCACCAATATCAAGTAATAAGTTAGAAATCACCTCTGCCCTCAAGTCACGTTGAAGGTTGAAGGTGGAGACGCACGTTAACAGGACTTTGACATGAGGCCATAAGACGAATGACTTGAGGCTTTAACTCCATCAGCACGTGTCCTCCGTCACAACTTGCTTGAAGTCAAAAGCCAAAACCATAAGTTGATTGCGGCCAATAACGCGGTTGAGGGTCCTGTTTAAAGCCCCAATAACTTCCTTGTGAGCCAGGGTGCGCTCATCTCACACGATGACTTTAGCTCCTCGAAGCATCTGAGCTCTGCCACTCTACTTAGAGCTGTTACAAAGTGACTTAGAATGATTCAGAATGATTTCAGGGTAAAGGAAAAACCGTTAAACAATTAAACTAAGGCAAGCGCGTGAATATGTTGATTTTGCCATGAGAAATGTCATTTCATTGTTAGCTGTCACCGTGGAGTGCTGTTGTAATAGTTTTGAGATTTTGGTGTTCAGCGCCATCTATCATAGAGCTTGTAAACTTTTGATTTACATAAGTGCACTTTTCATACACATACCAAATATATTGTGTAAGTCTTAGCTCAATCGGATATTTAGTTTTTGAGTTTTTGGCGCTTAAACGAACAGATTATTTTTAAACAACAACAGAAAAAAAAAATACGAAAGCACATTCTTTAAATGAGTTTCTTATTTGTTTGCGATGTTCTTTAAATATTCTTCTAGTAACTTTATTTTCTTCTCTTCAACATTTTTTAAAATTTCTTGCTGGGCCTAATTGTCATCGAGGCGAAGGCGTTGATGATACTGCCGATGAGTCCAACGTCAGGGAGCTTGCTGAAGTACTTCCTTCTTCGAAACGTGTTGCTTTTTTTGAAGGTTGTGATGTTTTCAGCGGTTGAGGGTAAGTTGGATCACGTCCGAAGCGGAGAGTATGGACATTTGAAATATTTGGTTTGTCCCCAAAATTTTCATCCATCTTCTCCATATTCGAAACAATGGCGTTGGCGTTGAACCCGTTTCTTTCCATTATCTTTTGCTGCTTTATAAGTGACAAGAAAGGTTTTCATTTTCCCCTCTACGGCACTGACTGTTGTCTTGATATCCTAAAACAGAAAATTGTATAAATAAAGCACAACTTAAGAAATTATCGTTTCTAACCGTAAACCCATGAATCAAATAAAACAAATTAAACTTTGCGCACTTTTTGAAATTTGCACAGTGTCGAGTGACGTCACATGCGCGCAAAACGAAATTTTGTATAATATCAGATTGTTTGGGGTTATTTTCCAATTGCAATAACATGTACAAAACAAATTTAATGCTAAAAACGTTATTGAAATTAATATAAGGGATATAATTATTATAATTATTATAAGTGAAGCGTGAAGGGCAGTTGGTCCGCTCTAGCACTGCGGTCTTGCATACATAGAGTGCTGACCCGAATGTTTCTAGAGCAGTTTGTCTGCTCCAGAGGCTGTCAGGAAGCTAATCAGCTTTTCAGGGTGAAGCGCGGCTAGTGCAGGCGGTGAGACAAGCTCACTGTCTAGGATTAGTTTTCTTACATGAACGATGGCGGGGCATTCTGTGACAATCTGTGAAGATGCCGTTTTAATCGACGGTGGTCACTTGGAATGTCGGTAAGGATTTAAAAGTGGTTCATGCTCAGATTTAAAAGAACTTAGATTTATTTTGGGATAAAGTGAGTCCTTTATTTCCCGTCTACATCGCATTGTATTTAAGCAGGTTGTGTTCCCTCGTTTGGATTTCGTATATATGTATTGCTTATTCAGTCTGCAAATTTTATTGTGTTGACATCACTGTAAGCATTTTTAACTAAATTTTGAAATTGATGTATGTATCGGAAGAACATATTCAAATGTAGGTGAAGCCACTAAAGAAATCCAAAATCTATATGGAGAGGATGGTTTTAGTGAATCCAAATGTCAGCGTTGGTTTGCGATGTATTTTTGACGAAAGAGAAAAATCTAAAGGCTTAGCTACTGAAGTCCACCGTCGAAAGAAATTCTAGTGTTCTAGTAAGAAATTCGCAAGAGAACTCAGCGTAAGATATATGACCATCCATCGACATCTACATAACAAAGATGGTACAACAGCATCTAGAGCAGAATAATCTTCAACAAAGAATCAATGCTTGCACTGCGCTCCTGTCGCGTCATCATCAAGAGCAATAACATTAAACGTCATCACCAATGGCTAAGTTCAGAAGACAGACCAGCACAACATCCCAGAGATGGATTTCACGCACTTATGGTGTTACTGTGTGTATGGTGGAATGCTAAT
Source organism: Matsumyia berberina (assembly GCA_917880715.2). Lineage (NCBI taxonomy): Eukaryota > Metazoa > Arthropoda > Insecta > Diptera > Syrphidae > Matsumyia > Matsumyia berberina. Next base: position 98,659,828 of record OU862870.1, read on the forward strand.
AACCAGCCCCAGTGCAAAAGTCTACTGCTAACAGCTGTGAGGATCAAAGTCGGCACAAGTGCAGAAATGGAAAGGTCTGATGCTCGCTCTTACACAGCTAAGACCACGTGCATACAGTTCCTGACTCTTAAGGCATTTGACTGTTGAGGTGAGCAGTATAACTTTCGTTTGGGCAGTACGGAGTACGGAATGATAGAATAGCAGTAAACATATGTATGCAATACTGCTATGCAGAACTTTCGACATCACTGCAATTGAGTGACAATGCCCTGAAGTCCTGTTCAATGGTGCAGAGACAAGGACTTTGTCAAAAGCGGATGAGGTCGCTCTTGGCTATTTTGAGAAGTACATTTTTGGTTGGTTTTCGATCTCGTCTCCATAGATGGTAAATGGAGGAGGAGATACAACGACGAACTGTAAGGGCTGTACAGCGATATCGACCTAGCCAGAAGAGCGAAGGTCCGCCGACTGGGTAATGTAGAGCGGATGGACACCAATGGTTATGCCCTCAAAATCTTCGAATCCACCCCCGAGGGACGGGGCAGTAGAGGAAGAACGCGACTCAGATGGCGCACGCAAGTGGAAGGGGACCTCAACGAGCTTGGCGCACGCAACTGGAGGCAGCTGGCATAAGACCGAGTTAGCTGGAGAAACTTGTTGGTTGCGGCCCAAGTCCACCTCGGACTAAAGCGCCACCTTAGCTTGGGTAAGATTGGTGTGCCCTAGAGGATTCACTTAGGCTCAAGGCCAATTGTGATACCTTTAGAATTCCTTTTGAGGGAGAATTCTACCCGTATATCCATTTAGAGCTGTTTATAAGGCGCCACCTTAACTAAAAATTAAATAAAAAAAGTCCTTATATGCAATAGTAAATAATAATAAATCTAATTCTCCGTATTAATAAAACATTTGATTAGTTTAACGTTAAAAGATATGCACACTTGATTAAAAGAGGCATATCTTCCTTGAAAATCCTTTATTTATACGTCGGAAGTGATAAGCACTTGTTAAAGAGCTCATTTAACATCCCCATATAGGAATCTCAATTGTTATCACGCATTCCCTAAGCCATCGAAACGCGTGTTGCCCGGCACTTAAGTGGATGTTGGCACGTGCCAACCGATTAATTTAACACCATGTATACAAATATTTTATTATTAGAATTGGTGCGATCACAACACCAAAGTAAATATTGTTTGTTGATTGAATCGGTTGTCTGGTGATGTTGTTTGCTCGTGTGAACAGGCGAGATACTTTGATGTCCAGATTAAGTTTGGAATGTTTAATAAAATTTTCTTGTCAAGTATGTTGTATTGATGGTGTGAAAATAATTATTTACTTGCAGTTGCACGTGTTTGAAATGGTAAAATTGACATCACTACCGATTTCAATAATGGGTATCTAAGAAATGGCTATGGAACTAAGAAGTAGGTTTGTGCCTTATTTAAAGGAAATTATTCAATTAATAGATTAAAAGCGTATTTTCACCTCCTCGCGGTGTTTTCTAGACAATCAACTGATGATGAATGCTGGGTCGAATGCATAGTTACAGTGCAACCTGAGAGCCAAGGACCATTTACATACATATTTACGATTATAATACATCCTCAAACTCTGTGGTTGTTTTTGGTGATTTATGATTATGACACTAAGGCTACGCGCACACTGATGCGATATGAGAGAAAATTCCTATAGCTTCACTATGCGCACGTAATGCGGTTCTCGTATCGCATCGCTTTATCGCATCACTGTGTGCGGTACACTATAAGAGAAAAGGCTTTTACATACACAACCATTTAAAAGTTAGGAGTCAATCAGAAATCTGAGCCGATATGGCCTGAATTGTAAGAAGTCCTTTGAAGTTCGAAATATCATTCCTCTAATAATGTGCTCCAAATGTTAGACTATGTATTATAGTAACTACTCCTTAAGAGATAAGATTTTTATAAAAGCAGACAACAATTGTAATTACAATATTAAGTTTTTATAAAATTATTGTTGTGAGTCAATAGGGCCACGGATGCAGCTTCGGCGCAGGTCAGGAGGATGGCGGCACACTTGCGGTTACTCAGCTCACGGTAGAGCTGAATTTGGAGTATGGTGTTGCAATGACGATGAACACGAACGAAGAGTTTGCGAGCATTGTTCCTAACGTACCATGGATCATTCACGTTTGCTCTTGAGCTACGATCAGACAGGTTTTTGCCTTGGCATATCTGACCAAAACCTTCTTGATAGTTCACAGGGGGTTAGAGACTTCCACCTGTTATTTGCTTCTATTAAAGTTTTTTGTGGAATTTTCGCCCTTAAGTTGCAGAGTGGCGGTCTGACGTACAGTCCGCTTGCTCTCGGGCTACGGTTGAACGCGTTCTTTTCAGTTCGTCAGCTTTTCAATACCTCCGCTATGACCAGGGACCCAGCAGAGCTTAACATTGTGCTGCGTGCCAAGGTCCTTAACTTCATAAGCTTCAATGTTATCTACGTAGCAGCTTCTGCTTTTATGACAGCGTGACTGTCAATCGTAACATCCACCCGTGATATTGTAAGCTAGCTTCAATTAGTTAGGCGGGGTTTGCTAGGACCTCCGCTTGGAAAACCCTGCTGTGATCTGGAAGTCTTATGAAGCTGTTAAGTCCTAACTGTTTTTAGAAAAGACCTACTCTTATGCCTATATCCATGTTTGATTTGGACTCCTTCAACACTTCGTTATTTTGCCACTGTTCCCTGCTTGGGCAGACCCATGAGAAGGGTTTCTCAAAGTCCAAGTCCGGAACAGTGTAATCAGAGTTGACATTGATGCCCAGATGATTGCTTAGTATCTCGGCATGTCCATACGGATTTGATCTTAAACTAAGGCCCTATACTAAATTTTGCTATCCTTAAATTAATTTAAACTTAATTCTAAGCGTACCTACAGGGTCATCCGGTACCTGAGAAGTTCCAGATTTTGTTGGCAAAAGTTGATCAGCCCACCCTTCGCGTCTTGCATCACAGCTAAAACACTATCTTCTTGACTGATGTTATGGGAGACCTTAAGATCAACACTATACTGGTCGCGTAGTGAAGCGTCTGTCAATGATTCGTTTTGTTATGTCATTCTCACAAAATTGGTTTAGCTCACTACCTTTACCTTCAACACGCACTCTAGATCTTCTCATATTTTTAAAAACTCATTTATTAATAAATATTCATATGTACATGTATAGTCTTATCCTAACCCTACCCAACTAAGTATGTTTCTGTGCTCGAAAAGAAATATTCAACTAAACTTGCTTAAGACCGAATATTTTCCGAAGCATGTTTCACTCGAAACAACTAAGAATATCTTCATCTGTTTTCAATAGAGTCCATGCTTCAGCGCTATAAAGGAAAACTGGGATGAGGTCTTTTGTCTTAGTTATTCAGGATAAGGCCTGGTTGCTCAATTGTCCTCTCAGCCCGGCAAGAGTTATTCTTTTTGGGATTTCCAATGAGATGTCATTATCGGATGTAATTGCAGATCCAAGTTAGACAAAGTCACTTACTACCTCGAAGTTATAGCTATCAACTGTGACATTCTGTCCGATTCATCGATGTTGGCTGTCCCTTATTGTTGAAAGAAAATACTTAGTTTTGCCCTCGTTTACCGCTAAACCCACTTTGGCCATTTCTGTCTCTATACTTGCGAAAGGACCGTTCTGCCTATGATGTCAATATCGTCGTCTTACACAAGCAGTTGAACAGATTTTTGACATATTGTGCCTCTGCTGTTGGCTTGAGAGTTTCGCATAATTCGTTCAAGTATGATATTCAAAAAGGCGCCTTGTCTAAATCCTTTTTTGACATCAAAGGTTTCGGTAAGATCGTTATCAAGACAAGGCCTCATCAATCGCCATAGGCTTCTGAGAGGGATTCTTTGGATCTGTTATAGAAAGGCTCTTATAACTTTTCAGCCTGACGAATAACCTGGTTATTTTCTCAATCGGACACACGCATTTTTGCCTACCAACTTTTAATTATTGACTTGTCGAACCCTTTCTAGCCAGTTCGTCTCATTTCCTAAAATATTCTTGTACACAAGCACCATCCAAAGTTGGACTTTCTTCCTACTAAAAACGTCTTGAAGGCCTAAGGCTTTTACCGATGTTTGTATGTCCATAATCAAAATGAAATTGACGCATTCTTGAATAGGATGGCCCTCTTCTTCACAACGAGATTTTGGTGTTTGGTCCGAAGATACCACTAAAGGAGGTTTGCATACAACCTATGCCTCCAATCTGGATCATACAAATAATTTTGCTGCAATGTTTGGTGTCCAGGTTGTAGACAAGGCGACGGGCTGTCATGCGACTTTTTCAACATCGTTCTGGAAAGAATAGTGCAAAACTCACTCACCCAAGGCACAATCTTTCAAAAGTCCGTCACATTACTCGGATACGCCGATGACATTGACATAATAGGAAGAACGCAGCGTGATGTCACAGGTGCGTTCATGAGCATTGAGACAGAGGCGGCGAAGATGGGTTTAGCGTTCAATAAGCACAAGACGAAGAATATGCTGTCAACAAGAAAGGACACGCAACATTGACGTCTCGGACAGAACGTCACTATAGACAAATATAACTTTGAGGCAGTTAAAGACTTTGTTTACTTAGTTTCCGCTATCAATTCAGGCAACGACACTAGCGCTGTGATCAAACGAAGTCTTGCTCTATGGTGTAGAGGCATGAACTCTGTCAAAAGCGGATAAGGTCGTTCTCAGCTGTTTCGAGAGGAAAATTCTACGGGTGAGTTTTGGTTCCGCCTGCATAGACGGTGAAAGGAGGAATAAGTACAATGACGAACTGTACGAGCTGTACAGCGACATCGGCTTAGCCAGAAGAGTGAAGGTCCAACGACTAATGTGGCTGGGTCATGTTAAGCGGGTGGACACCAATGCTGCGGCCCGGAAAATCTTTGAATCCACAACCGAGGGACGCCGCAGTTGAGGAAGACCGCGACTCAGGTGGCGCACGCAAGTGGAAACTAGAGGCAGCTGGCTAAAGATCGAGCTGGCTGGAGACGCTTGTTGGTTGAGGCCTAGGTCCACCCCAGACTGTAGCGCCACCTTAAGTAAGTAAGTAAGTTTGCTGTCCAGTTTTATCACCTCTACACCGTCTCCTATATACATAGGTCGCTGATCCACAGTATTGGTAGAAAGTGGATTATAACCGGGAGTCGCCAAGAGGCGACAGTGGCTCTAGACGTTTGAGAAGCACCGGATGCAGAATGTATCTCCCGAACAACCGACGGCTACAATGGTCCGATATTGCCATATTCGACGTAGCTTACTGAGAAGTACTGATTGCTTTAGCCATCCAAAATAAATAGATGGCGCGTCGGCTCGGGGTGGCCCAAGACCTAGCTTCTCGCAACCATTCATGTTGTGCACGTTACGTTTTCGCCCGAATGGAAGAGACCTACAACTTATTGCCGACGCCGAATGGTGAATTGAGAAGCTCTTCCATGACAAATTATACTCCCGGAGACTGTCATTCCCCAATGGGAGATAGTGCTGCGCCACTCGCAGAGCAGTCCAACGCACTAACCAGTGAGCCACGGCGACCACGTTAGCGTTAGTCATTATAAAATCATAACATTAGCGTTGATGTTGTGCTTGTCTGACTTGCATATGCAAAAGATCAAGATTTATGATGAGTTATTTAGGGTCTTCCTAATACTCTTCCTTTCAAGTCTTCTAATCTATGATTTCAAAAGAGTTAATAACTGTTCAAATAAGTCTTAATGAATATGCATAAACGGTTGCGTCAATCAATTTTTATTGGGGTGTAAGGTTAACTAATCCTTTGTTTGGATTCCATTCAGCGCATCAGATATTAAACCATCAAGTGTAAATAAATATAAAACCACCCCACGAAATAATAAAATCACCCGCGTCCTTTTCGTTGCCAATTGCAGCCATGTGTGGGTTTGTTCTCGCAGCGGTAGCTTAATAGCTTCGCTTGCGTGAAGCCGTCTTATTGATCATTTCAGTACCTCTAATCGGGTATCAACTATTTAATTTATACACTTGGTCTGACAAATTCGAGGGGCTGCCTCTGGATTACAGAAAGGCGCACCGAAGCAAAATGTCCTTTCTCAATTATTATTGCTGACAAGCAAGCAATAAGATTCCTTACTGGTGTTTTCTGAAAGGGATTAACCGAGCGTAAAATATTATTGCTTGATACGTACTTATTGCCGATGGGCTCTGCTCAGTGTGATTCAAGTTCTTTTCACAAATAGGTCTACCTTCATTGAAGGATTAAGCGAGCGAATACAGAGGGAGACACTAAGTATGTTGTGTATTGTGTACGAGTATATTGACTGTATGCTTCACCACTACCATTCAAAAGGGAACAATAATAAATCAAGTTATACTCGGGAAGAACGATGCATGTATACTTCGTCCTTTTTGAAGATTATAAGTATTCGGCATCCATTGTACACACACACGCTGAAAGACCGTTTTGAATGAAATCACCCCCAATAAATTGAGCTAACGACTTTTGTTTTTGACTTTGAATGGAAGATTTGTCTTGTTGTCCCTTTACACCGTATACTTAATAGCGGTATTGCAGTAATTCAAGTGTCAGTTCTCGTATTTGCTTTGTGTAAATTTGCAATAAGGAACATTATTCAACCTTCGACAAAAGGAGGATTTTATTAAATTCGTTCGTATTTACGGGGCTTGGTTTCGCCTGTGGTTTCGATATTTATTGCTTTTGAAGGCGCGGTTGTTTTTTAAGTGAATGTTTTGTGTGGGTTGTTTTGTAAGTACCTATACACATGAGAATTGCGATAATGTTATTCAAAAAAAAAATCCACTTTCAACGAACTTTGTTTCGAACAATTTGTTAACTTGTTAAGTGTTAAAAGAAATTATGCAAATTCGCTTTTCTGTATTGTTCGACTTAAAATATTTATTTTTATTCTATGGATCTGAATCTTAACTTATGTATCTTTTTGACAGCATATAGTTGATTTTGTTCTAATTGACAGTCACTTCCGTCTCAATACTCACGAACGTCCCAGTGACATCACGCTGCGTTCTTCCGATTTTGTCAATCTCAAATTTGTCGGCGTTCCCGAGTTATTAGAGGGACTCTTGAATGATTGTGCCTCTGGTGTTGGCGCGTGAATTTTGCACTATTCTTTCAAGAACTAGTTTTAAGAAGTCGCATCACAGCGCGTCGCCTTGTCTAAATCTTTTTCTGATATCAAAGGTCTTGGTGAGGTCTTGACCGACCTTGATGGAGCAGCGAGCGGGCATTCTCCATCGTCATTCTGCACAAACGGACGAGTTTGGCGGGGATGCCAAAATATAGATGCTGTCATACGCGGCCTTAAAATCGATGAAAAGGTGGTGTGTATCGATATAGGGTTCCTAGGATTTCTCCAAGATCTGCAGTAGTGCGAATATTTGGTCGGTGGTGGCCTGGCCTGAAGCCACACTGGACCGATCAGGTTGTTGAGGAACGGCTTCAGGCGCTCACACAACATGGAAGATAAAATCCTGCATGCGATGTTAAGAGAACTGATGCCCGTGTATTTGGTCCAGTTCAGAGGATCTCCTTTCTTGAGGATCGGGCAAACGATGCTGAGGTTCCATTCATGGGGCATACCTTCCTCCGACCATATTTTACAGATGAGTTGGTGCATGCTCCTAAACAAGTTATCTTCTGCCGCTTTGAACAGTTCGGCAGCTAGGCCGTCAGCTCCAGCGGCTTTGTTGGACTTAAGTTTAGATATGGCTATCCTCACTTCGTCCAGGAATTGTTGGTCTTCGTTGTCCAAATTGAATGGTTCATTCTGCCTGACAGCGGGATTTGATTCGTCGTCGTCGTTAAAGAGTCTGCAGAAGTAGTTTTTCCATATTCTCAGCATCGACTGCGATTCTACTACGATGTTCCCTTATTCATCCCTGCAGGTTTCGGTTCGGGCTCTGTAGCCTTGACACGTTCTTTTTACTCTTTGGAAAAACTTCTGAACCTCATTTCTGCAGTAGCATTTTTCTATTTCCTCGAACGCGTGCTTCTTTCTTTTTCCTCCTGAAAAGCTGTGTTCGTCTCCCCTCTTCTGCCCGTAGAGCTCGTGAGCAGCTCTGGTCTTTCTATGCAGCGTCGCTTTGTATGCCTCTTGTTTCGCTGCATGTGCTTGCCGGCACTCGTCGTCAAACCAGGGATTTCGTTGTGGTAGCCGAGGAAACCCAGCACGTCAGAGGCGGCATATCTGATGGCTTTTTTGGAAATGTTGCCACTAGTTGTCAATACTTGATGCTGGCGGCATAGGACGTCGAGAGAGGATTGCGAGAGGCTCGATCGGAAAAGGATCTGGTGATCTCTTGCGATTGCAGCCGTCGTACGTCGAACTTCCTCACAGTATGTACTTCCTTGCTTTGGCGGTGGTCGGGATATCTGCAGCCGTACTTTGGCTACGGAACGTTCGGACATCCATAATATTGGACGAATGCCTTGCGTCGATCGCAATGTGGTCAATCTGATTGACGGTTGATTTGTCAGGAGATGTCCATGTTCCTTTGTGAATATCAAGACGGGGAACCGCGTACGAGCTACAAGAATATTATGTCCCGCAAAGTCGATCAGCCGAAATTCATTATCGGGCGTGGTGTTGTGTAGGCTGTACTCTCTAACAGTAATATTAAAGGTGTCCTCTCTTCCTCCTCGCGTCAAAATCGCCTAGGACAATTTTAACGGCATAGCTGGGGCACTGGTCGTATGTCTTGTCCAAGAGCTCGTGGAACATGTCTATGGTGTCATCGTTTTTTCTCCCCTGTTGAAGCATGCACTTATATCAGGATTATATTGGCGAATTTTTCCTTGATTCAAATAGTCGTGAGACGCTCGTTCACATACTTGAAACTTAGCCCTTTACGGCGCGGTGTTCCAAATTTGCAAAATACCAAAAAATTCTTAATGAAACACCACAAAAATGTATTTCAGCGGTATGACGCTACGACATAATATTATCAGGAACAATGCTGCCTGCAGGTGTTGTACCGTTATTTCACACGCTATTGGCAGCAACATAGAGTTCTATTATTTGCAAATCTTGAGCTACATAAGCTATAAGCTGATCATTTGAAGCATTGGCATTGAGGCTTCATAAACAAATAGAAATTGGTTGCGGTAACCTGCGGTTCTTGGGTTATTTTCCCTTGCAATTAATTTGATTGATGCAGCGCTATTTAATTGTCGTCGCATTTTTAATCAGAATCTACCCTGTTACTACAACACTCAACCCTATTGAGTCCTCACAGTTCTACTTTATAGTGTTGAAGCATAGACTTTTTCAAAGAAATGAAGATATTATTAATGGTTTCGGCCGAGTGATGTTGGACAAGTAGAGCAAATTACTGGGGTTTTCGTTACTGTGTGCAAAGAAGGTGAACAGAGAATATGATATAACCGTGAACAAGGGTGAACTGCATTGAATTAGCATAAGCAGCGAGTGTGCAGCAATGCCCTAGCTAAGCAAATCTTTGATCACCAACCAGAGAGCGCAAGCCGTCAAGGAGACCAAACTTAAGCTTTAGAGTCCAGATGATCACGGATGTCAGGCCAGGAGGGATCGTATGCTGAAACTTGCGCTCAACTGTTTTGCACAATGTATAGGTATTTCTCGATCAACTTATTCCACCGCCAACTTCGATAAGTGGATTTCATAGCATAGCGTAGTCAGCGGCGGAATAGTCGCTCTTTTGAAATATATGACCAATCCTATTAATTCCTGACTCGTTCCCTAATAAAGAAGTTGGTTGCAAGTCTCCCCAAAAAACCCTTAAGATGTATCGCAAACTCCAAATAATGTCGGACGTTTGCAGTTTTATCGTTATACGAGGGGCGGCTGATAAGTCCGCGGCCTGAGGCATTAAATGAAAGAAAAGTATGAATATTTTGTTTTTATTTTTCAATATACTCTCCTTCAAACAAAATACATTCTTCACATCTATCGTATAACGCTTTTAAACCGCCAAAAAAATATTCCTTTCTTTGCCCTCAAAATGGCTTTCTACAGCCTCCTTCATTTCGTTCTCACCGGCAAGTCTACGACCTCGTAACTCCTTTTTCAAATTGGAAAAAAGAAAATAGTTACTCGGAGCCAGGTCTGGACTGTAGGGTGGGAGGTCAATTTCCGAGAAGCCCGTTTGCTTCAGGGCCTACCTTAAAACTCGCGCCGTGTGGACAGGCGCACTGTTTTGCAAAAAAACATTTTTGGTACCCAACGCGCACTGATTTTTCTGATATTCAAATGCTCGTGCATAACTTCTCCAACCCGTTTTTTGGTAATCTGCAACTCTTCGGCTATCTGCCAACATTTTCCTCCGTCACTACCGTCACAGGACGCCCCAGGCGGGAATTATCTTTACAGCTCTCTCGTCCTTGTTGAAATAAGCGAGCCTATTTTTTGACCATGGTATACGAAGGCGCAGATTCCTTTCCGATTTTTGCTTTCTTTACGAAGTATTTTATCACGGCGAGACGTTCAATATTACTAAAATTAGTCGAATCGGCTGGCATGATAACGTTTGTTCTTCAATATATAGTTTTCTAATCACCTTACTATCGAAAGCAGGTTATATTTATACTACCAAGGAGTGCTGCAATTAGTTTTAACACAAATGAGATAATGAGTCAGAGCTAAGTATCTCGGGCCGCGGACTTATCATCCGCCCTTCGTAGCACAGATTTCTTTCCAAGCGTTGCACGCACATAACAGCACAGACTGAATATTGGTAGTGTGTTTAAGTTAATTGCATTGCTTCATCACATTTTAGAAAACATTACAGACCGAGTCGGCGTTTAGTCACGAGGAGCTTACAATACCGAATCAGCACCGAATATCTGCCACCTGTACTGTGCAAAGGCTGGACTATCTCAAGGGAAATATAATCGCAGCGAATTTAAATGTTTAGATAAATCGAAGTGTTTCGTTAGGTACGAAAATTCCCAGAGCGGGTTCAGGTCCGAAGATCTCTCTGAGCTTTGTCTAGCAACCCCATCGGAGATTTTATTGCTAGAGATCCTGGTGTGACTTGGGATCCAGACAAGTGTCAAAGAGTTCATATTTTCAACCAAGTTTTCCAACTATTTCGAAAGTGGTTAAAGGGTTTAGGAATCGCTGCTGAGCCTGGCCTTAGCTGCGCTTAGCCTGGCTATTGCTACAGACCAAGGTACTCCGAGCTCTTCACCTTTTTTTTTCAATATAGACCGCTCCGCGGGCATTCAAATAGCACATATCTCTGGATGTTAAGTAAATATGTACTGCTTTTTTTATAAATAAGGATGTGGCGACGTCCGTTATAAGTCTATTTCAAACTCTATTAAAAATGCACTTAACAGTTTAAGTATAACCAAAATCAATTCTAATATAATTTTGTTTTGTATTGTAAATTTTTTTCTTATCAAATTCATTCATTTTTTAACACGCAATCAGTTAGTTAATACTTTTTTCTCATAATTAAAATAAATAAATAAAAAAATTAAGTTATGTTTTAAACATTAATTTCCATGAATCTGAATTTTTAAGTTTCTATGGCAATAAACTTTATGTCCGTTTAATTCTTGTATGTATTTTTGATATTTTCTACATTTCTACATGAAATGGAAGGGACTTACAATAAATTGCCAAATCCAAAATGCGAATTAAGAAGATTTTTTATGACAAAGTATACTCATGTAGGCGCTATGACTCGCGCAGCTCGTATATCAGTCCAACTCAGTTAACACTTTCACCAGCTATTTCCTACTGCGTGATTCGATGTACGTGATGACAGGCAATTTTCTGTCCTTAAAAACTTTAGCAAATCTGACAGTGAAGCATAGGATAGCTCCGCGATGTTATCGAAGAGGTATCTGCCCAATGTTCTTTTTCTAAGCAAAGATTTGCGCAATGACAGAGAAAGTGGGTTGTGCCCTCATGTACTTCCTAGTCCCCTCATCCTCTGCATAGGTCGTTCTTGGTCAGGTAAAGCATTTTTTGCATGATACCTGAGTATATTGTGGCTTTTATTTAATTCTATCTGTAAGGACACGGATTTCCTGACCATATGTATCAACTTGGTCATTCTGCCTTTATTGTATTTTGGCCATAGACTTCTGGAAATTTCGCAGGTGGTAAATGTTTTTTTACCTTTTATTCGCCTCAGTTAAGGGTCTCAGCCTTATTATTTCTTTTAGATGACGAAGTGGAGGTTTAATTGTATGTCCGCTAGCTCTCGTTCTAGGTCTCATCCCTTCCTTGATCTCGTTTCCTGGTAAACCACTGTCACCGGGGACCCAGCAGAATTTTTCATTATGCTGCGTGACAAGAACCCTGTCTTCGTGACAGCACTTTACAAGATTGGATGTAATTTGAGTAGCAGTTAGTTTTTTATAACCGCTTGGCTGTCTATGAAGATCACGATATCCTCCCGTGATACCATGAGGCAGCTCTTGTCACTGCTAGAACCTCTGTCTGGACGTTTCAAATCAAACCTATCCCTGCAGTTTCCATGATTAAAAGAGGGGAACACAACGGTCCCGACTGAGGTCCCATAGAATGCGATCGAGGCCTTTTAATTCTTTCTTTAACATTTAGGTTCCAGTTCGGTTTCCTGTCCAGAATAAGTCCCAGGTATTTCGCACTGTCAGATAGTTTAAGGGGCATCCCCCCAATTTTAGACAATGTAACCTCTGGTAATATTATTTTATTGATAAACAGTACCAATTTGGTTTTCTGTGAATTCACCCCCAGGCTGCATTGATCAGTCCAGTCGTTAAGCGTGTTTAGGGTGCCTTGCATAAGCTGACTGGCGTGGGTTCAAGCACAAGCCAGGAATACTGAACATTTTTCACGGGGCCACCTCTCGTCGGGGAATGACAAGCCTCCGGGAGTATAATCTGTCATGAAAGAGCTTCTCAATTCGCCGTTCGGAGTCGGCAAAGTCCCTTCCATTCATGCGAACAATACAAACACGCACAATATGAATGGTTGCGAGAAGCTAGGCCTTGGCTCATCCCGAGCTGTCGCGTCAGCTATTTATTTATTTAGTCATACGAATTCTTGCTCAAGTTGTAGGAATCTACCTTTGAGGTCCTTCGATCCCTGATTCGTGGACCGTCTCAGACCGGGTAAAGTAATCGAAAGTGTGGATTGTGTTAGCTTGCTGTTTTAATAACTCAGAATCCTGCAAACCGGGTTATTTGGATTAGAACAACTAAGCCGTTCGCGCTTGTAATTTTACACTAGATGATATTTTTTTCCAAAAACAAAATAACTGAAACGAAGTTGTGACAAACTAAGACTAATGCTACAAGTACACGAGATGCAAAAAGCCGCATGTATGTATGTACATGCGACATTGACGTCAGAAATGCGTTCTTATTTCCGCGGCCGCGGGACGTGAGGCCATTTCGCATGTCATGTACTTGCAAGCCGCGTAGGAATTGTTACCACATGCTACATATTTTGGATTGTTGCGGCACGAATTGATGACGGAATATTTGAATGATTTGGCCATGATTATGTAAATGATAGGCTTCATCGGCGCGCAATTCAAGCAACAAAAGCCTTCAGTACACGACGTCGCAACTAATCCTTCGTCCAAATGCCGCTTTTTGCAATTGTTGGGGTCTTCACGATCGGCTTCCTCTTGTTCCATAAGATGCGCGTCCAAAATAGCAACAATAGCTTACTTTCTTTTCGACATTTTAATTTAAATTCAATTCTTCAATTGTCAAGAAAAACATAATGTGTCAAACGTAGTGACGCATGTACATACATGCAGCATTTTCGCATGTCGTGTACTCGCAAGCCGCATGCACATGCGTCATTATGTTCGTGAGTATTTGGCACATACACAGTTCACCACATGCCGTGTATTTGGCATATTTTCTGCTCGCATGTACAAGCGGCAACCTGCGGTGATTGATGGAAGCATGCGACTTTTGAGACAAAGTGCGCATGTCGTGTATTCAGCATGTTTAAGGGGTTATGTTTATGTGGAGGTGTAAGTTGTTATCAATGCTGGTTTATATCGTATCATCCTCGATTTTAAACGACTATTCGTGGTTCGTTTCTAATGCTTCGAAATATTGGCAGAGAGCTGTGTATTATTGAGCATTCTGAAAATCCTTGTTTGCTCATCTAAATCAATTTAATTTAGCTTTATCCGTTAGTAGACCATGCGCATCAATTTTACTATTTCTAATTTACATACTCGTAGTACATACATATTTGTAAATTTTTTTCCCTAAAGATGCTTACGTCCATTGCTACGCGAATAACCCTGTAAACATCAGTGTCAGAGTTATCGCATTAACCATTGAGCATTGAAATTTTGATTACAACGATTTGATCTGCTTCACCCCCAAGGCATAATAAACGGATGGATTGTACTTTTGATACACGAATGTAAACAAAGGGACATTTGCGCACACTATACCGACAAAGGATATTTCTAATACTGAGCCTTTCGGCATCAGCTGAAAGAGGGTTGAATGGATTAACACAAATCAAATATTTAAAGATGACAAATAAGAACCATTGTGAAAAGGACAATTATTTGTTTATGCTGTCACTTAAATTGCAATTCGATGTCTTTGGATTGTAACATTTATTTGTTCAAAAACAAAACATGAAAACTGTACGCAACAAATAAGGGAACATTTATTTAATTTTAGGATTTCTGTTTAGAGATTAACTACTTAATTCTATTCACTTCAAAAACAACGAGGAGTGGGAAAATATTTTGAATAAAAATGTACTTGGATCATAGCATTGGCATAGCTTCGACTTAAAACTACATATTCACAAGAACCAAATGAGACATGCTCAGTTAGAATTCCCGAAAATGACGTCAACAAGTGAAAGTCCAGAATGTCAGGATACACCAGCAGCGTTTGATAGGTGAGACCATTTATAAAGCGACGTAGTTACGAAGATGAGTAAACTCTCACGAGCTGGGGCGAGGATACAACCCCAACGCACAGACCTGACACCTTATCTAATTTCGACAAACTTTCTGAGCTTATTGGTAATATTGGTTTTGACTTTATCTTTGACCAGACGGTTAATATTTATGTTGCCACTGCCATTTTTTACTGTCACATCTATGAATGTTTCCTTAAATCCGTCCCTTTAATAACACAAAAAAGTGCTACACAAAGGAACTACGCTCACTGCAGAACAAACGCAACAAACTATGGCAAACGTATCGTAGATCCAGGTCTATGTTTGACTTCTCAAACTATCTTTTAGTCTATGATAACTTTGCCGCAATGTGTGAGACTCTTCATTCTGAATACCCTGCCCGCATGCAGCATGACCTTATTTCCAACCCTAAACCAATTTTTCAGTTCATTAATACTAAAAGGAAATCGAATGGTCACCCTACTACTTTAAAATTTGAAAACTCAAAGGACCCTAAAAATATCACCAACCTCTTCGCTGATTTATTCAGTCAGGCGTTTGCGAATGACGACGTTAAGCCTGACCTTAACTTCTTTAGCTTCATGAATGGATGCGCTCAAACCTCATTAACATCCGTAAGTAAAGGGTTTTTCAATAGGGCCGCTACAAAAGTAGAGCGACAGGGACAGCAAACAACGCCATATTTTTCTTGCGGTTTTTTGACATTTCTCTTCAGTAAGGTTTGCCATTTTATGATGGAAAGATATACGAGCCAACAACGAGTCGAAATTATTAAAATTTACTACCGAAATTCGGAGTCAGTGGCCTCAACGTTAAGAGCGCTACGTCCAATTTATGGTCGTCATAATTTCTGGCTGGATGGCTTCGTCAATAAACAACATATGCGGTATTGGTCACGCAGCAATCCACACGTACTCCATGAGTCATCATTGCATCCCGAAAAAATTACGGTTTGGTGTGGTTTAAGGGCCGGCGGTGTCATTGGGCCGTACTTCTTCCGTGATGATCAAGACCGGCACGTTACTGTGAATGGGGATCGCTACCGTTCAATGATAACCGAATATTTTTGGCTACAATTGGATGATATGGACTTGGAGGACATGTGGTTCCAACAGGACGGCGCCACAAGCCACACAGCGAATGTCACAATCAATTTATTGGAAACCAAGTTTGGAGAACGTGTTATCTCACGAAATGGTCCAGTCGCTTGGCCGCCTCGGTCGTGCGATTTGAAGCCGTTAGACTATTTCCTGTGGGGCTACGTCAAGTCTATGGTCTATGCCAACAAGCCAGCGACGATTGATGAACTTCGTACGAATATCGAACGTGAAATTGCAGCAGTATCGGCCGATTTATGCTTGAAAACCGTCGAAAATTGGGTTCAGCGTCTGGACTTCTGCAAGCGTGCCCGTGGTGGCCATGCAAAAGAAATCGAGTTCCATACATAATGGCATCGAACGTACTTTCACAGGAATAAAGAATTTCATTGATATCTAAAACCGTTTTTGTTTTATTTAAAAAAAACTTTTGTAGGGCTCTTATTGAAAAACTGTATTAGCTTATCATCAGTAGTTGATAAAACTAACCTCCTTAAGGACGACTATTCCTCTGTTCCTGATGGTCTCCTCGCCCTAGTTTTATAAAATGTTTCTTCAATTAGCTCTGCCCCTTACTGCTGTCTTCCAGCTTTTAATCGCAAAGGCTTTTTTCCCTAAATTATGGAAGGACTTCTTTATTATACCCATCCAGAATATAGACCCATTCTTAAACTTTCTTACATAACAAAGCTCTTTGAAGGTATCGTTTATGACACGATGTTCTTCCCTTGTAAACCAGTTTTCTCCTCAAAGCAACATGGGTTTTTAAAGGGTAGATCTACCACCACAAACCTTACTGCGTTGGTTTCTAATTCATTACGTGCCTTGGAAAATGGTAAGGAAATGGTTGCTGTGGCTACAGATTTCAAAAAAGCTTTTGACAAAATCTCTCAAGAAGTCGTACTCCTCAAATGCGCTCAGTTCCCCACCATGGTTTGCTTCATGGATTAAATCTTACTTAAAATATCGCAAGTATAGTGTCCTTTCTAGATCTGCTGTTTCTAATCCAATCACAGCGTCCTTGGGCGTACCACAGGGGAGCCATTTAGGACCATTAATCTTCGATTTACCCATAAACGATGTTGAGCAGGTAATTTTACTATCTGCCTTTGAGACTTACGCTGACGACATGAGAATCTCTAAGCAAACCTCTTGCACTCCAAGCTGACTTAAACCACTTCCACACTTGGTGACAACAAAATCTTTCGGAGCTTAACGTGAAAAAATGTCAAGCTATTATTTTCTCCTGCAAGCGTCATTCCCTGCCTCAAAGATCATAACGAGCTAGTTTCCACTGTTTCTTTAATTCGTGGTCTGGGCATTTTCTGCGTCACTCAACTTAACTTTCGTTCTCATATCGCCAACATTATGAGCAGAGCTAACTCCGCACTTGGCTTTGCTAAGCGTTGGTCGAAGGAGTTTCCTAATCCCTATGCCACTAAATCCCTTAATATGAAATTCGTTAGAACACTTCTTGAATATGCCAGTCAGGTGTGGTCAACTTACCATCAAATACATATTCAGAGAATTGCAGCCGTTTAGTGAAGATTCATTCGCTTTGCCTTACGCGGGCTAGGCTGGGATGACCCACACAACTTACCTCCCTACCAGAGTCGTATAAAGCTGCTTAATTTACAGGCTCTAAGAACTCGTCGCAATGTCGCCGATATACTTTTTGTACATCAATTATTAGTTATTAGTGTCCTTATCTGCTCCATCAGATCTCCGTTAACACTAAACCTCGCCGGTTAAGATCTATTCCCTTATTCCACCTTTCCCATCACCGTACTGACCACGGCATGAACGAATCCTTAACAAGAATGCTCCGTAAAGCAAATATGTTTCCTAAAACATGTTTTTTACATTAATTGCACCAAAACAACCCTGAAACATGCGCTTCATAACTTATCCTTTGACGCAGCAACAGTAATATTGTTAAATTTAGTTTTATTAGATTAATGTTTTTTACCCTTAGCTTATAGTTTTCGCATTGCCGCTTTACTACGCCTAGCACAAGAATTGCTCACGTTGTTAATCCGTGAATACTATGGGCGGAGATCAACTTGTACCAGCAGGGTTGGGAAGCGAAATTTACCGACCTGAAATCATACAATTTTGTGTCAGCTGGTATTCATTTTTAGGTCTTAGAGGACTGATTGAACCATATCCTAATAACATTGGCATTTCGAGGCTGTAACAGACGGTTTTAGAAGCTATTATCACAGTTTGAGGTATCATTCTAGCATGAATCCTCTGGTAGTTCTGTTTGAAGAAATATGAAACCGCATACAGGTATGTCTTACTTATTTACTTAGGGTGGCGCTACAATGGACCTGCGCTTCAACCAACACGCAAGTCCAGCCAGCTCGATCTTTAGCCAGCTGCCTCCAGTTTCCACGTGCGTGCGCCAGCTGAGCCGCGGTCTAACTCTACTGCGCCGTCCCTCGGGTGTGGATTCGAAAATTTTCCGGGCTGGAGCATTGGTGACCATCCGCTCTACCTAAACCTCAGTCATTAAAGCTTCATTCTTCTGGCTAAGTCGATGTCGCTGTACAGCCCGTACAGTTCGTCGTTGTAGCTGCTCCTCCATTCACAGTCTATGCAGACGGGACCCGAAAAGTTCTCCTCTCGAAACAACCGAGAGCAACCACATCCGCTTTTGACAGAGTCTATGCCTCTGCGCCGTAGAGCAGGACTGAAACGCTTAAGGTCGTATAAAGGGTCACTTTAGTCGTTCGAGAGAGGGCTTTGCTACCGAATTGTTTTCTTAACCTAAAGAAGGAGCGATTGGCAAGAATTGTTCTTCGTTTAATCTTAGCGCTGGTGGCGTTGTCTGAATTGGTTGCGGAGCCTAGGCAGACAAATTCCTGAACTAAAATAATAAATAGCAGGCGCGACAGCTCGGGATGAGCCAAGGTTAGCTACTCACAACCATTCATGTTGTGCGTGTAACATGTTTCGCACGAATGGAAGGGACCTGCAATTTATTGCCGACTCCGAACGGCGAAGTGAGAAGCTCTTTCATGACAGATTACACTCCCGGAGGCTTGTCATTCCCCGACGAGAGGTGGTGGCGCAGCCCCTGGCTGGGTCTTGAACCCACGCCGCTCGGTCAGCAGTTCAACGCACTAATCACTGAACCACGGCGACGGCAAGTCCTTAACTACCTCAAAGTTATAATTGTCTATAGTGACGTTTTGTCCGAGACTTTCGTGTTGGGTTTCCTTTCTTGTTGACAGCATATACTTGGTTTTGTCCTCATTGACCGCTAAATCCATCTTCGCCGCCTCCGTCTCAATACTCACGAATGCACCAGTGGCATCAGGTTGCGTTCTTCCGATTATGTCAATATCGTCGGCGTACGCGAGTAATTGGACGGACTTTTGAAAGATTGTGCCTCTGGTGTCGACGCGTGAATTCTGCACTGTTCTTGCAATAACAAGTCGCACGTCTTAATCCTTTTTATGTATCAAAGGTCTCGACGAGATCTTGACCGACCTTGATGAAGCAACGTACATTCTCCATCGTCATCCTGCACAAACGGATGAGTTTGGCAGGGATTCTAAAACTTGACATGGCTCTGTATAGATCGTCACTATAGATGCTGTCATACGCATCCTTAAAATCGATAAAAAGTTGGTGCATATTGATTTGAAGTTCCTGGATGTTCTCCAAGATCTGCCGCAGTGTAAATATTTGATCAATGGTGGTCTTTCCTGGCTTAAAGCCAGGATATGGACCGATCAGTTTGTTGATGAAGGGCTTCAGGCGTTCACACAACACGGCAGATAAGATCTTAAAGACGATGTTAAGAAGACTGATGCGTCTGTAGTTGGCGCAGTTCAGAAAGTCTCCTTTTTTGAGGACCGGGGCATATTATGTAGGTAAGTACACCCATGCAAATCCAGGTTGTTACAAGGGAAACTCTGCGCACTTGTTGCGATAAGGAGTACTTATGTAAAATACTCACATTTTTTGTAATTTGTTGCGAAACCACTCAATTAGAATATGATGTGCCTTTTGCGACAGTTTTCATCCCAGCTTAAAGTACAAAACGCATACAAATGCATGCACGTGTATGTATGGACACATGATTGTAAAAAAGGACCCCTGTGCTTACCTTTAATCTGAAGGTATTGTGTTAACACAGAATTAAAATATTCACTTGTTGTCTAGGGTGTGACATACACACTCGTCATGCATCATTCAAACCCTGAATTATTTTTCAAACTGATTGTGTAATCGTAAATTAATTGAGGAATTGATTATATGTAGGCCCACTACATACATTCATTGTATCGTTCTCAAAATTCATTAGAATTCGTTTCGAATTCTGCGCAACCATATTCTCGTAAAGATCTGCGCAGAACGTTAAGGACTTTTGAAGTCCACTTATTGCGCTTACCCTCATACATATAACGTGCTGCTATTTTTGAAGTGGTGGTATAAACAAGTGCACTCACTGCAGAGAACAATTTGCCGATGTGTATTTTTTTTTTTATGCAAACTTCGTCATACGGGCTTTGAGTATACTTGCACATCATTGGTATTCCTGAACCTTGTCATTGGTACCCTTTCATAAACAAGTGTTCCAAGCACTTTAAAATGTACAGCAGGATTGGAATTATTGATGTTATTGGGGAAGTATGTGCTTCAAGATGAAAAACGAATATCTGTGTGTGTGGAAATATTCCGTTGGCAGGTTTATAAAAAATAGGAAATTAAGGTTTATACATAGCAGTTTCCTATCCGTAATTATGGTCTAGTGAGTCATTCATACCTTCCAGTGCCTGCTTTTTGCAGCACAGTGGCTGTCGCTTGGATCAAATAAAGGGAAACTGGGTACTCTGCTTTGTGTGGGATTATGTCCACTGGTTTCAATGACACAAATGTAGGCTTTCATCAACCGAGAACAAATGGACCAACTCATCTTCTTGGATATTGAAGAAGTAAATTGGTCGATCTTCACTGTATTTCAGCCTTTAGCGAATCTGTGGATAACTAAGAAGATTAATCTTAAGAGTGTTTTAAAGTTACTACAATGTACATACGTATGTATATGTACCTACAGTTTATTTCATTTATATCAATTCTAAAGACGATTGTTCTAATTTTGCAGGTTTAGCCTTTCAGGTTTCAGCATTTGGGATTAATTGGTTTATAAAAGGAATATTCGGTTGTTTCCGACCTCTCGAACCTTGGAGTTTGAATTCGAAGATCCCTGCGACTGAGGCATTGTGGTCCATGAGCTTATTTTTTTCTGGATTGAAATTACGTCTAGAATTCCCAGTTGAATCTTATTCTCCATTAGCTTGGGAGATGCTCTTTAACATGAGAGTAGTAGCAGTAGTAAGTCCTGTCAAAAGCAAAAGACACAAGTTTCTTACTGCGAACACAATGTAGCAGTAGTACCTACGAGAGCTACAGATTTGGCAGCTTACTACAAACGATAAAAACGGCGGAATTATTGGCTTTTGGATAGATTCTGTTGTGAGGAATTCTTTTACCAGAGCCAATAACAATTCGTCCTGAATTATGTTAATACGCGTTGATTTAAAAAATATGTCGGGGTCATACTTTTTTATGAATGTGAATGTGGTTTCAAAAAATCCTTTCAGATTCCATTGTTTATAACAGGGACGCTCCGTTTTTTTCTTTTTCAGAAGCTTGTGTGCAAGGTAGCACATTAGGATCATATCCAGGCGATCGCTAACCAGTGTCAGGTAGGTAGGTAGAGGTGGCGGTTCAACTGAACCCAAATAGCATAATATGTGTTGTTGAAAGTGTGTGAGACAGCAGGGAGTGCCTAAATCCAACCTGCGGAATTTAGGAATCGAATTAGGTTTGGTATCCTTTTACCCGAGATGTCGTTGAGGTCGTCGAAGAATGGTTAGTTTAGTGCACTTGCAGTCTGGCTCTTGCAAGTGCCGGACACTTACAGAGGAAGTGGACGAGAGTTTTCCTCTCATTTTCATTTCCGTAACTGCGGCAGTAGCGGGATGTGGACCCTTACCGCGTGTTTGCCGGGTAGGACTGACCCCTGCCTGGTCAGCTCATCCGCACGCTCGTTACCTGTTATGTCGCTGTGCCCCGGAACCCAGAGCAATGTGACCCTGAATCGTTTGCCTAAGCAGGCAAGCTCGTTCCGGCACTCTAGCACCAGTTTGGAGGATATGGTAGCCGAGTCAATGGCCTTGATAGCGGCCTGGCTATCTATGAGGATAGCAATGTTTTGTCGTCGTCATATTCTCGCACCCTGTGACACCTTTGTGACTCGGTACCTAGACAAGGCGGCGTCGTTGTCTCTGGCAAGTAGATTGAGTTTGTTTTTCCATTTCCTGACCAGATGAGTTTTAAAAGTTGGATTCGTAAAGTTGGAATAATAATGTATTACTTGACTTTTCGAATATGTTTTTATTTTCCTGCTTTTGGAGTGATTTTATAAGGGAACTTGGTTTCCCTTAAACTGACTTCTAATTGGTGTAAATCTAAGGGCCTGACTATCACCCCGGGTAAAACTGTCCTTGTACCCTTTCTTAGGCAGAGAAAGCACGTTCTCAAGAAAATCTCATTAGAAATTATTATCCTTATCAACCTCTTTGAGGAAGCAAAGTATCTTCGAGTAATCCTCGACCAAATGTTTAATTGGAACTCTTACCTGAAGAATTTTACCAATAATGCGACGAGAGCACTTTTAATGTGGCAGAACCTATACGACAAAAATGGGGACTGAAGCCCAAGGCAATTTACTGCCTATACAGTGCGCCATCATTAAGCCAATGGTCACCAGTGCATCTCAGCAATTGAATGCAATGAATGCTTTTTAGTTGCCGCCGATACCAGAAACCTTAGAGGCCATCCGAGGATCCTAGAATATATCCAAAGTGATCCAATCTTCAAAATCCCAGATAAAAAGACTGTTACGAATGGAAAAATCAAGGTCTCGTTACCTTGCCAAATTATTAAATCTGGTATACAGATGACTCCAAATTGGAAAATGGCAATACTGGAGTTGTCGTTTATGGTCGCAAATTCTAAAGTGCAATAGGGTTTGGAAAGTCATCGAACATCTTTCAACCGGCTGTTCACGCAATCGGTGTATGTGCACAGAAGTGCCTGCGGAAAATAATACAGGGTACCTTAGGTATATCAATCGCTACTTGTAAACTTAAACCTCACTTTGCACTTGCTTAATTCATTTGGTCACCAGAATTCACATCACAAGAGGAAGAGAGTCTCATTGAACTCTCTTGCGACAGCAGCCTTAGAACTACATTCACCAGTTCCGGTTTGGTGGAGTTTTGGTTATCGATTCAAAATTAATATACAAATTTAACTTCAAAAGCTTTAAGAATTTTCATTCCGTTTGCAACATCATATTTGTGTGAAGCTGGATTTTCAGCTATAGCTGTAATCAAGAGCAAATATCGCTCAAGGATCAATGTGGAGCAAGAAATGAGAGTAGCAGTGAAAAACTGTGTGGAGATCACCAGGCTCACCCGTCACATTGATTTGACTTAGTAGCTATTGTATATTATTATAAATATAATAAAAAACTCAGTTTCATATTGTTTTTGTGCCTATCTATCTATTATTTCATTCGACCTTATTTTTTTAAATAGCTAGGGTAAGGCGTACAGGTTATATAGGAGCGCGGAAATAACTCATTATCTCTAAAAGTACTGGACCGATTTTGATGAAAGTTTCACTAAAGTACATGTTATTTACTGTCTTTAATATTACTAAAATAAAAAAAAAATAAATTTTTTTTTAATAACAATTTTTATTTTTTCCCTAAGGGGCAGTAGAAGAACGCTGAGTTGCAACCTCCTATCCTAGGACCGTTAATATCACTTATTTTGGTCTAATACCATTTTACTCTGCCTAGCGTGCAACTTTTTGTTGTGTCTCGCATGAGCTCTTCTATGCTGCTCATGTGATTTTCGTTATCAGTAGGACTAGTTCCTCTGCATATGTTAAGCATTTCGCTCTAGATCCTTTTAGTTTCCGTAGAAGTGTGTTCAACACCAGTATCTACTCATGAAGGTAGGCAGATAATAACCTCTTGGAGGTTGTCTCTATGGACTTGAACCTCCCTAGTTCCATCCCCGAAGGACATCTCGATAATGCCGTTCTCAACCATATCTTTGATCTAATTGTTAATTAATTTATTATTACAGTAGATACATAAGTCAAATACGAGACTTTGCCGACCTAGTTGTCGCGCCAACGCTGAGATCAAAAAAAAATTCACTAATCACTGTTTCTTTGGCCTAAGAAGGAAATTGAATATTAAAGACTTCTGTCGAAACTTGGCGTCCGCGACTATCTCCGCCAAGCATCCTGTTTGGCTCTCACAAATAAGGGTTTTTTTTTAAAGAAATTTATTTATCTGTCATCGGAACAATCCATAGGGTCTGAAGGTTAATACTTCGGAATGCGTGTCGGTTTTTTCCCTAAGAAATTGTCACACAGGAAGCGTTCTGCTAAAATCACTTGAAATCGCAGGTTTCAATTTCCCCATATTGCCTAGTAAAAAGCTGGCGTGACAGCTCGGGATGAGCCAAGGCCTAGCTTCTCGCAACCATTCATGCTGTGCGTGTTACATTTTTCGCATGAATGGAAGGGATCTACAATTAATTGCCGACTCCGAACGGCGAGGTGAGAAGCTCTTTCATGACAAATTATACTCCCGGAGGCCACTGAGCCACGGCGCCCATATTGCCTAGTAGCTGTTGAATTAAAAATTAAATAATTTTTGTTAACTTTGGGCTGCGTTTGTTTTGAGAGGAAGATCCTTGGGGTGGTCTTTAATTTCTTAGGGAAAACTAATTGCAGCAAAGACTTGTTACGTAGAAATACGCACACACGCTTTTACCAGAATCGCGTGCTGAATTTTTTTTTTAAGTTGTGTTCAATTTGATAAAAGTTGTTTTCAAAAAATTAAATACATACAATACGTACATATGTATACCGCGCGTTTTAAAAATTTGTCCATAAATTTAGCATTTCACAATAGTCACTCACATTGGATGTTGACGTACTAAAGGATTTTCCAATAGGGACGGGTAGATTTGGACAGTTCATGGCGGCCATATTGTTTTATCTGTTCTTAGTGTCTGTCAGACACTAAAGACAAATCACCACGGGAAGTTAAAGCGTCGACCAACACGTACAAATAACAAAACGGGAGCAGTTGGAAACGAAGCCCGATTTCAGTAAAAAAAAATCATCTTCACCGACGGAGCCCATTTTTGGATGAATGGGTGCGTCAACAAGCAAAACTACCGGATTTGGGATGATGCCAATCCACACGACGTCCACCAAGCGGCAATGCATTAGCAGAAAGTCACTGTTTGATGTGGATTGTGGGCCGGTGGCATCATCGGTTCGTACTTCTTCGAAAACGACAATGGCAGTGCCATCACCAACAACGAAAAACCCTACCGGTCGATGATAATTAATTTCTTTTGGCCGAAATTGGATGATATGTATGTGAACGACATGTGGTTCCAACAGGACGGCGCTACGTGCCATACGGCTGATACCACAATGGACATTCTGCACGAGCGATTTGAAGGCATGGTTATCTCACGCAGAGCGCCGTGAACTGGCCACCCAGATCGTGCGATTTGACCCCGTTCACTTTTTCTTGTGGGGTTTCCTTAAGTCGCAGGTCTATGCCAATAACTCAACATAACCCGTGCCATCGCTCAAATTCAGCCTGATCTATGCGCTAGATCCATCGAAAATTTGACCTCTTGGATGCGCGCCACCCAGCGAAGCCGCGGCGGCCATTTTCCACACATAATGTCATCGATAGGCCTTTCAAATAAAACAAATATTTGTTGATATTTCACACACAACTGGTTTTATTCAATTTTAAAATCTACCCGTGTTTGAGACTCGATAAATTTCCTTCGGGCCAAAAACCGACGGATCCTCCTTTCGTGCTGCTTTTCTGTTTGAGCCAGAGAAAATGGCTACTGAATTCGTACCAAATCAACAATAAAAATTATCAACGCTTGCATTGCCAACAAAATCCGCATAATTTAGAATAACAAACGTTTTAGTAGGCAGCATATAATTGCATCTGTTTGTCTCATTGGCGTTTTACAAACCTAATAATTCGGATTTTAATGGTGGCATGTTCATATAATCAAATCATAACACACATCCCTTCGCAGAGCAGTAGTATACATGTGTCGATACATGTACACATCTATGCAAATACACACAAGTGAATAAAAACAAAAATAATATAACACCAAGGTAGTAAATATCCTTCATGTAGCGTAGCATAGCGCTTCACCATACCACATACCTATGTGTGTATCTATTAGATATAAAGAAACACATAAGCTCATCAATGGCAACATGGACTTGTCACGGAATCACAAATAAAAACGGATATCTTCCTTCTGTCACCAGAGAATATTGTATTGTTGTTGATGGCGCAAAGTATGTAGGAAGAGTAAGGCATAGGTGGTATGTGTAGACAACTACCTACCCACCTATACACACAGATGCCATTGCAGGACCAGCACCAGATCCACATAGGAATGAGAAGGTATATAACAAGTATAGCATGTCCTACCCATTAGCAAAATTTCATCCCCTTTTGATGTACAATAGAAAAACAAATCTTATATTCATAGAACACCATTTTATGGCATCCTCTAAAATATTTTGTTTACGTCATCCCTTCAAATAACCCAACTCTGTATTCATTCACACCAGTTACTAGCTGAATACTACTTTCCTTATCTACAGACAGCGGTTTCGATAAATAAATGTTTGAGTTGTGTAGAAATAAAATTTTGGGCGAGAGATTTTCGTTTCATTTCAGTGAACATTTCGTAAAAAGATTTTGTTTAAATCAGACGCAAGAATTTCGTCAGTGTAACTTACTTCTGAGCCTACAGAGGTGAAAAGCTTAGAAAAAAAAATAATAATCACCGTGCGGTCTTGATCTCATTAACTGTGACGGAGTTATATATGTACATATATCCTTTCACCTAATTGGATTAATAAAAAAGTTTAAAAAAGTTTCTGTGCGCTTTTGTTTAATTGTTTTTTTTTTCTTTGACACCAACTCTGTGTAATGTGCCAAAAAATACTCAAAATACAACTAATTACAATAGTAATAGTTTAGTTTTTGTCAAGTTCCTATTGCATAATACATACATTGTTAATTTCTTATACTAATATTGTAAAGTTAAATTGAATAGAAGCGAAACGTAGCTAAAATCAGTTGGGAAAAAAAAAATCCTTTCTTGCCTTGGAGTAGTTTGAAATGCACTCATCGGCGTCCTTATCTCC
The DNA here is from genome assembly GCA_917880715.2 of Matsumyia berberina. Lineage (NCBI taxonomy): Eukaryota > Metazoa > Arthropoda > Insecta > Diptera > Syrphidae > Matsumyia > Matsumyia berberina. Next base: position 98,687,199 of record OU862870.1, read on the forward strand.
GCCTCCTTTGGACTTACGGCCCGCCCTAAATACCCAGCCGTCAACCAATACCAACATAAGCGAGGATAAATCTCATGCGCCCTTAGTTAAACCGCCCTACTCCTACATTGCTCTCATTACCATGGCAATTTTACAGTCGCCGCATAAAAAATTAACCCTTAGTGGAATATGTGATTTTATAATGACGAGGTGAGTCCAACTCGATTTATTAATTGTGTTTTACAAATTATTATCATTACGCGCGGTCTACATATAAAAGTGTGTTTTAAACTAAGTAAAAGGCTGACAAAATTCACAGCACTAAAAATTGGGCTTTAAGTGAAGTTTTTGTAATGAACAATACCAGCAGAAGACATATGCTTTCGTCATTGTATAGTTTCTCTCTTCATTATTACGATAATTTATTAGTATTTTTTGAACAGCGTGAAATGAAATGTGTAAATAATTTTAAATCCCGTATTTTCAATTGTTCTATTCTAATGAAGTGGTATAAATACACGTGACTTTGTGTGCTACCGTGCACTTGGCCAAAAGTCTTAAATTACTTGAATTTTGGTTAAAATATTCAAATTTTGATTTAACTAATAAGCAGCACAACTTCTACTGCTTACAAAGTCCTAAAAGTTTTGTCTATACAAAGCGTTCCTGATGCGGTTAATTAACAAAACGTTATACAATTTTGTCCACATTGCTACCGCTTGTTTTTTTCTAAACAATTTTGAATTAACACTTAAGGGTGATTTTCATTTATTAAAGAGTTTTATGTGAAATTAGATAAATTCAAAACAAATGAATAAAACACGCACATGTACTAAGGCCAATGATTTTTCAGTTATTTTTGCTTGTGTTTTAATATTTTTTACTTTGAATTTGGTTTGGAACTACAGCGAAAAATCCCATTGCTGACAGCTCTTTTAGGCGGAAAGCTCCTTTAGATAGACATATTTTCCTAAACAAATCTAAATAAAATTAAACAGATTTTGTTCCTTTGGCCAGACAACTCACTTGGGCGGACAAAAACCATTGGAACCATCGCTGTCCGCCTAAGGAAGATTTTACTGTACGTACTTACATATTGTCAAACGGTTTACGACCTTATTTAAGCTGCGAGCAGATGGTATGCAAAAGTGGCACATATTTTGTCAATGCCGACGTTACTAAAAGTTCGCAAATGTTTCAAAAATATTATACGTATGACAGTGCTCGCAAACTCGCATATAGACGTGTTCACACGATATGCGACTTTAGTGTCAAAAATTGCAAATGCATTTGGCATATGCTGGGATATGATAAGCTCATGAAATGGGGTCACAAATGTTGTGCCTTACACGAGGTGTTCACACGATATGCGGAAAAATTGGCATATCACACATCATATCACAATCATATACAGGATTGCGAAAATTATTTCCTGTTAAAAATTTGTTGAAGTAAACTAAAAATGTGGAAAAGAAAGTGAGCTGCTATTGCTATTTTGATGCTGGCAAGTGACAACGAAGATAAAAGCCGCGAAGAAGCTAGTTTTAGAAAAAGGACCGCGGATGCGTGGACGGAAATTGAAAAGATGAAGCTTTTGACTCTCTCCACAAGGCCTTGAGCATTTCTGGCCGGATCTTATCCATACCAGCACATTTGCCGACTTTCAGCGCTTTAATGGCCAAAGTCATCTCTACGGTGAGACTATTCTCCGCCCTACACAAAAGCATGGGTCTGCCATCCTCAGTGCTCTGATCGGTATTGAGCAGCTCCGAAAAGTGTTCGCATCATCTGCCCAAGATGTCCTTCTCATCAGAAGGAAGTACACAAACCTTTCGTTTAACTCCTTTGATGGTAATAAAATTCCTTCCTCTGAGACAATGGATGGTGTACCAGAACAGTTTGCAGATCTGTGACCTCGGTCCAATTTTTCGCCGAACTTCTTTCCATTTTTTTTTTTTGGCATACCTATGCACATTCATACAAGCGTTGTTGGAACGACAACAATGAGCGTAGGGGCGCTCGGAGTGAATTATATCCTCCAACGTCCTCAGTGGTCTAAATCCCACTTATGTTCCGCTCGCCTAGTGATGTATGCGCATAACTTCTTTCTCGTGAGCTCATGAGAGACGCCGTGGGAGGAACTCTCATCTTATACACATGAACACTAAAATAAAAGTGAAAGAAAAATTGCTTATTAGTCTCAGTGACTAGATTGCAGTAGTTTGGTAGGATCTCTGTCCAGTGTCCACAGGCATAGAACTTGGCCTATGCTCCAGCCTGGTACGTGCGGACCCGTGCTGAGATGGAGAAACTCGTTAAAAAAAAAAAAACTCCTTTCCAGACTACTTTTTAGCTAATTTAACAGCCAGTTTGGAAGTTTTTGCATGTACCGGTTTCGAGAAGCTGAGTACACCAAGTGTACCTTCAAGGCTTTCTTCTTCTCTCTGGTGGCTTCTTGAACTCGGGGTGTTTTAAGCCACGCAACATCTCCTGCAGAGGCAATGGGTGCTGTTGAAAACACCTCCCATTCTTCCGCTACACTTGTCAGAACAGTTAGAATTTGTTCAAATCTTTCAGATACCTGTCGTGCCAACTCCTTCCATATCTTATCGTTCTGCAAACTCTTTAACAATCTAAAATAGATCTGCGTTTTCACATAGCTACAACCCACAAGCATTTAAGATCAACATGCATCGGTATCTTCTTCGTCTCTCTTTTAATTTCCCTAACGCCCATCCTCTCATTTAAGGGTAGTCATAACTGCTCAAGCGCGCGTAGATTATAAAAAAAAAGTAAAATAAGAGGAAAATGACACGCCAAACACAGCGACTGAACCGCTTGACTTGGTAAAAACAGGAATCACAACAACTGATTTGCTCGAATATGGCAGAATATGCAATGTTATGTTTTTGTGTGATGGCATATCGTTGGCATGCATGCGTTGCTCGCGTATGTCATAAATTAAATGCGAGAGTATTCAAACGATATGCGGAAAAGTCGCAAATTTATTTACAATCTGGGTGTCGCATATCGTCGGCACTCGTACATATACGCCACTTTTGTATAGCGTCTGCTTGTAGCTTTAGTCGCAAGCGATGGCAAACTTTTTCCACGTTTGGCAATTGATCGGATTATTCGAAACGAACATTTTCTATTTTGTAAAATATGCACATTCAAGCATTTTTTATAGGCTGTGTACTTACTAAAATAATGCCTTTATTACCGACAGGAGAACCTAAGGAATTAATCACCGAAAACACAGTCTTCGAACGTTCGATCAAACACCGCCATTATCTTTATATGTATAAAGGGTGATCAAATAAGAGCTTCCTGAAGTTTTTTTAAGTAAAATGCATAAAAATCAATCAAATAATCAAAAATTGTATCTGAGCTGTAAGTTTGGTTTATGACAATTAGTATTTGAAAATAATCTCATGCAAATGTTGTCCGCAACTAAACCTCAGACGGTCCATTCTGTGGGTCTAATTTTCGAGCACTCTCGCGAACATATCGGCCGGTATTCCGTTAATAACGCGTATTATGTTCGCTTCCAAGGCATCAATCGATTGTAGTTTATCAATATTAACAAGTGATTTCACATACCCCCACAAAAAATAATCCAGAGGAGTTAGATCACATGATCCTGAAAGCCATATCACAGATTCATTTCTTGAGACGATGTTTTCGTGAAAATTGTTTCTCAATAACTAAATGTTTTCGCCCGTTGTGTGAAAAGTTGCACCATCCTGTTGAAACCACAAGTCATCCTCTCCAGTGTCTTGAACTTTTGACAACAAAAATTCACGGATCACTGTTTTGTAGCGTTCGCCATCGACGGTTAGTCGCCTTCCTTCCGGATTTTTGAAGATATACGGTCCGATGATACCGCCTGCCCATAGACCGCATCAAACAGTGCATTTTTCCGGATGCATTAGTAGCTCTTGGGTCGTTTCTGGCTGCTCATCAGGTCAAATACGACAATTTTGTGTGTTGACATATCCTTTAAGTCAAAAATGAACCTCGTCGCTGAAGAAAATTTTTTGATAAAAGACACTTTTTTCACTGGGCACTGAGTTTGGAAATAAATTTCCACAATTTGTAAACGTTATTCCGACGTAAGTCTTTTCATGATGAAATGTCAATGAATACTGAACAGAAATGTCACATAGACATGATATTTATCATGCGTGCTATGCCCGAGACGAGAATACCTATTAACAAAAGAACCTCGTATTGGATCACACTTTACAAATTTCGGAAACTGCAAAATGTTGCACTTAACCGGAGTTAGAATAACTTAGAAACTTTTTTCCTTATCCAATCTGAAAATCCAAGAAATCCCAATTAATATTTTATTAAAAGCTTGCTAGCCCACCCGGCTTTGCTCGACCCGTTTCTGCCATTTAGGCCTCGAAAATATACATATGTATACTTAAATTTGGCCAGAGAACATATCTTTAATCTAAAACCATATTCATTGCCTAACTCACGTCTTTGCTCTTCGGACGTAAAACGGGAACGGTAAAATATGTTAAGCTCATTAAATTCCGCCCTTGAAAGCATAATCAAATGGGGTTCAACCAATAGAGTGGAATTTGATGCGTCCAAAACCCAATGCTGTCTTCAGTGCCTTAAGCGAAACCTTAACCTTCGACCATTGTCAATGAATGGTACTTGCATCGCCGAAACCGAAAGATTTTCCATTTTCGGTATGACAACCTTCGTTGGAACGACCACATATTCGAAATCGAAATCACCAAAAATACTGCGAAATGTCTAGGTTTCCTTGAACGGTGCAAGAAATACTTTACCTCTTCTGAACGCCCTATAGTTCATTCGTCCAAAGCTCGAGTATAACGCTCATATCTGGTCTGGTGCACACAAAACCGTCTTTCACATTCTGGATAGAATCCAAAATCGCGCGTTGGAACTTATTGGTGACAGGGACATTGCGAAGAAATGTTTCCTGTCATCACTGTTTTATCGTTTTTTCCACAAACAGTGCTCTAGCGAAATAGCCAGTTGCATTCCGCCCCTTCAAGTCTTCACCCGCAATTCGCGCCACGCTTCGAATGCCCATCAGTTTACCCTTAAGCCCACCTTCGGACGTACAGTCAAATACCCATAGAGATTCTTTCATAAGCCGTACATCACGAATGTGGAACAATCTGCATAGCTCTGTGTTTCCCCATCATTACGACCCGCAAGCATTTAAGACCAACGTGCATCGGCAATCTCCTCTAATTTCCCTAATGCCCGTGCTCTCGTTTAAGGATAGTCATAATCCTTTAAGTGCGCGCTTATTATTAAAAAAACCAAAACTATATAAATTGGATCAGAGAGGTTGGCATTTTGCTTTGGTTCTGCTTTTGGATTATTTTTATCTGATGTCTTAAATTTGTTTCCATTAAGTCGAGAAAATGATATCGGCTAAGTGGCCGCCGGCCGCCAAAATTGATGCACATTCGGGACCGATTTATGGCATTTTCCATCACTCTAGCCAGAACTTCCGCCGATAGGTCCTCGGATTCTTGACGGATATTCTCTTTGAGGGCTTCAAAAGTCTGAGGCTTATTGACATAGACTCGTGACTTCAAAAAACCCCACAAAAAAGTCTGGAAAGGCTAAATCTGGCGATCTTGCCGTCCAGTTCAGAGATTCAGGATGGCTTGAGCGTAGATTACACGCGCTTGGCGGTCAGCAGCTAACAGCTGATGCACTGTCTGCATTTTGTAAGGGAGCATCTTACAGCCTTTCACCAAAATTCTTTGTAAAGACCGCCGATTGATGCCAAATTGCGTGGCATGCCGTCTGGTCGATGCTCCGGGATCCCTGCAACATCTTCAGCCACAGCTGCGATATTCTCAGCCGGCTGCTCCGGGGCCGGCCAGACCTGACAGCATCTCGTGTTGTCCCATACTTTTCTAGGCGAGCAGCTAAATGTCGTAGTGTTTGCCCAGTTGGTGTCGGACGACAGGGAAATCTACGCCGAAATTCAAGCTGCACCAACACCACCGACGAAGTATTCCGCAAAAAATCGATACAATTATTCCGCGTTCTTTAAGAGTATAGCGATTCATGTCTTGTTGACGTGTATTTTGTATCTGTTTATCTCATAAATGTCAAAGTAGAATTGACATTTGCCGCTATTTCCAAAAATTATAGCATCTTCCGATAGGGTGATGGCTTTTGCGCCACCTTGTACAATATATAGAAAAACAGAAACAGAAAAAACAAAAAGTCTCATGTTGGAAAAAAAAACAACTTTTACTTATTGACACATTCAAGGAATTTTTATCAGTAATGCCGAGCTAAATTAGTATATAAAAGTCCGAACAAAATGTTTCGAGATTTAAACAGAGCTCCACATTACGATAGGTTAGGTTCGATTACGTAGGGTGTGTGATGGATGATAGGTCTCATCACTTTCACTCGAAGACTTGGAGGTCCATTGTGAGTACCCTATTAATGTTGTGGGAATAGCAATATGGCTCCCAACCTATCCTATTGTAGGCTGCTTTGTGAATCAGTTAGTGCTCTTTAAGAATCTGAGAAGGTCCGTTGACTGTAGGTCTGTTACCTCTGCTATGCTTGCATAGAACTTTGATCTTAATGTGCGTAGACGTCGTTTGAATCTACCTCTTCTTCATCTCCGCAGCTTTTACATAAATCGTTGGATTCAATTCTCCACTTGCGGAGCATGACTCCGATAGGGCAGTGTCCTGTAATAACTCCTGTGAGCATGCGGATAGAGGATATGTCCAGTGCTAGAAGGCACCTTATTCTAGCTTTATTCAAATTCGGCCATAGCGACCGAGAGGTGGCGAAATCCTCTCTGGATAACCAGGACGACATTACGATACACTTGGAATCGTTTGCACCCATTTTCAAATTTATGTCTATGTGTGTGTGTGATAATTTCTTTCTCCTTCGATATCTGTAGAACGAAACAAAGTACGGTCGCGCGGTTTTTTATTTTTTTTTTTTGTTTTATTTGTGTGTGTGGATGTGTGTCGCAAAATTTTATTTTCTTTATATAACGCAATACGAAGTGGGAAGTATAGGACTAGCTAAACAGTCGATTTATTTATCAGTGGTCCTTCCAAATTCTCAGCACCGACTGTGACTTTGCTTATATGTTATTTTGTTCGTCTTTGCAAGCTTCGGATCGGTTTAGATTATTTTTACCCTTTAGTCAAAATCCGAACTTCATTCACGCACTAACTACTCTCTATTTACTTGATGGCGCTTCTTCTGAGAATCTGGTGTTTCTTCCTTGTCTTCTCCTCGTAGAGCTCACCAGGAGTCCTAGTCCTTCTATACAGATCCGCTTTGTTTGCCTTTTATTTCGTTGTCTTTGCTTGCCTGCATAAGAATGGCTTAATAGGCTTCGCAATCCTAAATTGTTTGATACAGGTTAAGCCTTTCGCATGAGAGGCAGGGTCAAAGTAGTATAATATAACAAGAGACGAATAAGTACGAAAACCCAGAAGAGACTACGAACACAAATCGACAAACGCATATGAATCAGAGATAAACTATAAAGATATATTCAACTTTCGTCCCTCTATCCCCACATCCATTTGTTTACATTGTTGTATTTGTAGCGCCATATTGCTTTTCTTTGCTGACAGCTCTTGTCCTTTTAAAAACAATGCGGTGAATTTCTCTATGCTAGTACATATGTATCATGTGAACAATTTTTGATATTTTTAGGAATTTATACATATGTATGTATGTACCTGGTTTTACACCTTGCAGCTTAAGACCGAAATCCTTTCATTTATTTTCAGTAATTAATTTGGCAAATTCAGAAAACTCTTGAGACATCGAATTTTAAATTGGCAGCTTATTTTTTTTGAAATTTAAAGACGCCCACGTCAGAATACGAGAAAAAATCAGCTACTGTGTTCGTAGAGTATAGCAGTTGTTGAGTTGAGGTAATATTCCAGTCAAATAACTGCGATATGTAAATCAATAATCAATTTTAGTGTATTCAAGGAAAAGTACGTATGTATGACGAACACTTTCTTTTACAGAATTATTCAATATTGCTTTAAAACGGGAAATATCCAAGTTTATCTACGCTAAATAATTTTCTGTAATCCTTTCCTCAATGTTTTTATAGTAAAGGATAAAGAACAAATATGAAAAGGGAAAAAGTGCCTCTCAGCATGAAAAAAATTATGCGCTGTAAATGGGTTCTATTTATAATACACAATTTCCTTAAAAAAAGTATTGGACACTTCGTTTTCCAACGTCATAATTCTAATAAATTTGTGTAAATTTTCTTTTCAATAATTCAGGAATTTGCCGCCATCTTGGGGTGAGTTCGTTGATTTTCCGCCATCTTAGGGGTGAATTAGTGGCTTTGCCGCTATCTTGGGGGAATTTGCGGATTCACGCACATTTATGAAGAAAATGAGACAATATTGCAGAATCCTTTTGGAAGGCAGCTTGTGGATACTAGAAGAGAGACTGCAAAGAGGAATATCTCCATGTATAGCTTATCTGCCTGTTTCTTTTTTTTTGTTTTTGTATGACCAAAAATTTGTGTCGAGTAAAGTAACTTGAGTTGTTTAATTCACGTGATCGTGATGAATTCTACATATATATTTGAAGATATATTACGCAAAGAGATGTATCTGTTGAATTGGTATTTTGTTACCATGAAACTCGTGCAGTGTTGATTTCAACCAGTGACGTCCTTTTTTCAGCTATCTCGCCTAGATCCACGTAGAAGAGTTTGCCTAAAGTGCGCTCTCTGGTCCTCGCCAGGGCTAGACACATTAACCCATGATTGGCAAGCTGGAGGAAGAAAACATTTACATATATGTATAGCCCTTAACAGTGCCCGGCGGAATATCGACACTTTCCGCAAGAGAACTATTAAGAGCCGATTTTCTCCTAGCCAGCTCGTCGGCAAGCTTATTGACCTTATGATTGCCGTGATATGGGGCCCAGATGAGTGTAATTATGGAGTGGGTACTTAATTAATTAATTACAAGCCGGGATTGCTCTATCGGTTTTGAGGATGTGTCAACCGCATCAATCGCTTTCATAACGATAGCGATATTGGGATTGGATGTTTGAAGATTTTTCAGCAAGTGATAGGCTTCGCAAATCGCGATAAGCTCCGTTTGGATAGAGTCTGGGAAACGAAAAGAATTCGATATATTTAGTTGGTCAGAGAAGATGCCTGCGCCGACTCCGCAGTCCATCTTCGACCTGTGCATCTTCGAATGCTTCCATCCTTCCATTCTTCTCTGATGGGGAATTTAACAGGGAACAATATTCTAAAGACCCGAATAAATCGCTTGGAGTGGTTTCCAGGATATTAAGGTGGATCGTATGGCTTAGCAGTCCAGCACCCATATTCCCTGAGCGATTCGGGCTGCATGTAGCTGTCTTTGATGTGAGTGTACCTTATCCAGAGCACCGTCCATGAGTTGACATATCATCCGCGTACGCAATAACTTTATACCCCTCCTTATCTGGTCGCACTAAAGTTTTGTTGATTGCCGTAAGCCATAGCAAAGGCGAGATAACCCCTCCTTGTGGGGTGCTTCTACTAACGATTTTAGTTGCATTGCTGTTGCCTGAATGGGTTGAGTCTTTAGCATGGAAACAATCCATTGACTAAGAAAATCCCTTACGCCTACCTCGGTGAGAGCCTCTTGAATAACTTCAGTACGGATGTTGTTAAAGGCTCCTTCTATGACAAGAAATTGAGCAAGACAGTCTTCTTCACCGCTGTCATAACTTCATGAAGAGCCGTCTCAATAGACTGACCCTTGAGGTAAGCGTGCTGGGATCTTGACAATTCAGGGTTTTGCAAATGTAGAAACCTAGGATACTTTCTAGGGTTTTTAGTACAAAAGAAGGACAGACTTATATGTCCATAATCCTTCGTGGATTCGTGGTCTCCCCGGCCCACCTTTGTAATAAAAACAACTTTGACACGTGAGCCAGGCAATTGCTATGTCTTGCAGTTGTTGCAGCATAATAGGCGTAATGCTATTAGTGCCGAAAGACTTATAAGGGAAGCAGCTTTTTATGGACCAAGAGATTTTATCCTCCATGAAAATTTTTCTAATGCTATTTCACCCTCCCGACGGTGCACTTAGGAACTAGTTTGTTCAGCGCCACAGTCACCGCAACCTGGAAAGTTTGTGTTCATAAGAAATTCCAGTGACTTCACAGTAAAAACTGTCCAATTTCCGTCGGTCTTTTTCGGAACGGACGGATTACTGTATCCTTTAAGCAGAATTTCACTTAGGCTTGCAGATTCTTTGAGGGTTTCGAAGATTGACAGTATTATATCCAACCTTGTTTCTTCCCCCTTCTAATGAACTTCTTATATCTTTTTAGACAGTCTTTGTAGGGCTGCGAGAAATTGTGATTGTAGCAGTTATTGAAGATTGCTCTGGTCAACCTTTAAGACTTTCTTTTTACAGAAACTGACTGCACACGAATCTTTAACGCAACATAAGTTGCTTTTTTAAGGATTTCAACCTTTGTATACATATACCGTGGTCGAGTCTATTTTGTGAATTGATATGCGACCCAGTTGGGACTTAACTATTCGATTGAACTTTGTGCAGTTTATTTGTTTTAGGTTTGTCTGTACTGGAAAAAACGAAGATTGGTGTGTTTCCAGTAGGTATTAGAAACTAAGAGGCTATTGGTAACAATAAAATCAAAAACTCACCTCTGTCATTTGTTTCTGCGCTGCCCCAAAGCGTTTGTCTTGCGTTGGCCTTCCGGCGCTGCAGATTATTGTTAGGTGTTCGACTTCCTCCGACGGTTCTTGCTGATCCCGGTCCACATAGACGGAAGCAACATATAGTCCCTTCCCGTCTGCAGTTTTCAAGTGGTCGCCGTGGCTTAGTGGCTAGTGCGCTAGACTGCTATGTGAGCGGCTTGGTTTCAAGCCGCAGCCATATCGACCGAACATTTTTCGCAGCACCACCTTTCGTCGGGGAATGACAAGCCTCCGGGAGTATAATCTGTCACGAAAGAGCTTCTCAATTTGCCGTCCGGAGTCGGCAATAAATTGTAGGTCCCTTCCATTCATGTGAACAATACAACACGCGCAACATGAATGGTTGCGAGAAGCTAGGCCTTGGCTCATCCCGAGCTGCCAGCTACATATTTAGGGAAATTAAAAGGCGGCAGGCTACCAAAGCAGTTGTGAGCCTTTAAGACGCTGTGTCATTTTTTCTTTGAATAGAAACTTGTTTGAATTCATCGAACATACATTTTCCTACGGGAGAGAAAACAGCGAACCGCTTTCAACCGACACGGCAATGAAGTTTTACTTTTGATGCGTCTACTGTTTTTTATATGTATGCACTTTAAATTACCTCAAATAAAATGCGTATACGACATAAAATCAAAGAATTACAAAAAAAATATATTTTATATATTTTAATATTTAAGTAAAATTTTTCAGAGAAAGTTTTAATACACTGGCCTTACTGCTTCTAACCGAGAATTTTTTTTATAATTTTAGGTTTGCATACTACAAAGAAAAATTTCCAGCCTGGCAAAACTCCATACGTCATAACTTAAGCCTAAATGACTGTTTTATTAAAGTACCTAGAGAACCAGGAAATCCCGGAAAGGGTAACTTTTGGACACTGGATCCCCTTGCCGAAGATATGTTTGACAATGGCAGTTTTCTTCGACGGCGGAAGCGGTATAAAAGGGCCCCAGTTACGCATCGCTTTCCATTTCCATCGGTGTTTGGTCCATTTTCACCTTTCTGGATAAGAAAGCCTGTTCCTGTGATGCCAGTTCATTTCAACGTGGCAAATTTCGCAAATGCTCTCGATCCATTTGAGGCAGTCAATTCGCAAAATGAAGCACTCGATGTAGCAGCGTCTCCAAACAATAAATTTGATTTCTTCGCCAACTTAGAAACACCATTTTACAATAACACGGACAAAATTGAGATGATTCGTCAAAATGTAGCCCGTTTCCGAAGATCAGCCTCGTCCATCGATAATTTGGACGCAACGAACGCAAACGATGTTTTAAATAACACAGACTTCAACAGTATATACCGTAAAATGCCAACGATTGGAGATTACTCGCAGCACAATACCCAACACATGGGTTACACAAATAACGACCAACACATTTCCGAGGAAAATTTCAATCCAATTGAAGACATATCCTGCGACAGAATTGACGTCGAGAGTGAGCACGAGGAATCGCATAAATCGGATTCATCTGACATCGTGTGCACTCGTATCGAGCGGCTGCGATCTGATTTAACCAGAGAAGCACCAACGCAGAAAAAATCCAAAAGATCTCTTCAATTCATAAACAATGAAAAGGGCGCCAAGGTTTCAAGTGACTTAAACCCCTATGTGTTACTGTTTGACAACTCAGACCTATCAGAAAACTCGCTAACCGTTTCAACAACTCCAGAAGACAGTTTCTCGAATAAAATCCTTAGTTCCCTAGAGCCGGCGAGCAGAAGTGTCTACAAACCAACTCTTCTGCCCTTAGACTTGGACCATAGCAAAACTAAACATAGCCACTCTAAGGACTTTAGCATAGAGACGCTGATTGGCGGTGCGGCGGAATTTAGTGAAACATAGTTATATTCAACAAACGTTAGTTAAACCGTAAGGAAATTATAACTAATAGGAATAAAGAAGAAAACGAATTGCAATATTTTCGTAAGGTAGTGTTTAAGAAATTTTAAAAATTGTACATAGAAGTCAAATATTTTGTATGTAATTGTGTTTTATGCACATTTCCTAATTAGATCTTTAGACTACAAGCGGATTAAAAAGCAGGTATTGTGGAATAGTCGAAGACTTACATATGAAGAATTGCATATATGTAACTTTACGCAAAATTTAATTTAAATTTTTAAACTCGTAACAGAGTTTACTTAATTTCAATTTACGAAGCATTTCCCACATGTGTTCTATAAGGCATTTATGAATTTCCCATTTCCATTTTCTGACGATCCGTGTTTTTCTTATTATAAATTTAACAATTAACTTACTACCTTTAACCCCTTTTGGGTTTAAGAGCGACCATAACGAATGCGCGCAATCGCATTTCATTTCCACCGATGTATCCTAGCTATTTCCAGCTCCTTCCTAATTACCGAGACTCTCCACTATAACTCTATTCGGAATGCCATTTGCTCCATAAAACATGGCAGATTAACTCTTTATACGATACTAGGGGCCCGCCCCGACTTCGTACGGGTACAATTAAGTTATTTGATTATTGTTTTTTGGTATGTTTCGCTCTATTATAGCCTTATTTTAATTAATAAAAATTTAATAACATAAAACATCATATCGCCCTGAGCCTAGACAGGGGACGTCTACCTGTTGACACGAATTCATGGTTTGTCTTGGAACCTAAGTTGGGGCATGCGTTTAACGTGCCCAAGCCATTGAAGTATGGACCGTTCCGTTCGAAAAGGTAGTTGTTCGACACTGAGTTCCTTGTATATTCTGTTGTTCTTAGCTTTATAGATCGAACGAATACCTCGAATAAATCTCATTTCGGCAGGATATTTTTTCGGTCATAACCCAAATCTCATGACTATATGTGAGGGTCGGATCTAACGCACAAAATTGTTCCAGCCGGACTAATCCCACAGGATAACTCAGTACTGCTCCTTCCATCACTGGTGAATATGAAGTACTTAAACTTCTGAACTTCGAGACATTATCATTACTTCCGATTTGTTCACGTTTACCCAGCTTCAAAATACACGACTACAAAGTCATCAAGCGGTCGCTGAAGTTCGGTCCAGATGGTCCGAAGTAAGTCATCCGCCAAAAGCAGATGGCTTATCCTTAAGTCTCACAATGCGAACCGTTCCTTGCCACTGTTCCGCTGTAGCATCCAATCCATTTACAGAATGAAAAGGAGAGGTGACAAAAAGCAACCCTGATAAAGGCCAACGCTCGCATTGAAGGATATTTATATAACGACATTCACCCGAACACATCTCCTACAATTTGTGTGTATAGATCGAATGGCTTTCAAATGAGAGCCGTCAATCCCATACTCCTGCAGTACACTCCAGAGTTTACTTCGAGAGACCGGATTATTACACCCATGGCACACTCCCAAGTCTTCTCAAATACCGTTCTTATAATGAAGAGCGCTTTGGCTGTGCTTCTACCTGGACGAAAGCCGCACTGCTCATCGGCCAAGTTGGATTCGACCACAGTTCTGGCAGGTGCTTCCAACACCTTAGCAAAGATTTTTGCAGAAAGACTTAAAGAAGCCCTTATAAATGCATAGAGCAACCACTCTTATCCCCCTTTTCTTAAAAAGAACACAATCACCATAGCTTGATCGTCGCTAGTTATTTTACTGCATTCCCATGCCGCTCTAATGAGAGATACATTTTACTCCCTCTTCCCCCAAGAGCTTGTGCATTTCTGGCCAGATTTAATAAACATCAGTCACCTGCTCTACAATGGGACTATTCTCCGCCCTACTCAGTCTGGCATCCAACCCCTGTTCGGCCATTAAGCATCTCCAAAAAGTGCTCACCACATCTGCGCAACATATCCATCTCATACAAAAAAAAGTAAACCACCTTTGGATTTGACTCCTTTAATGATATTAAACTTCCTTCGTCTGAGACGGCGGATGGTCTGCCAGAATTCCTTTTTTGCAAATCTGTGATCTCGGTCCAATGTGAAAAGCATTCTTTGCTTAAATCCTTATCTACGCAACTGAAAATTTCCCTTCTCCGTTCGCGCTCTACATGCGCAAATACAACGCACCGATCGTTATCACAATAAGCATTCTCCCTCAGCTACGGATTCAATACATATTGTATTTCCATAAAACCAAAGATACGAACAAAGAAAAATGAAAATAAAACTACCCCTGTACAACTGGACAAAACAAAAACAACATACGATCACGAACCGATGTACTACCCACTGCTGCATGGCTGTTGGCTGCGGTCTCCACTGATGGAAAATTGTTGGCGATGATTTCATGAATTGTTTTGAGCATAGCTTAGCTTCAGGATAACATAGAAGGATGATTTATAGCTCAAATTAATCTTAGAGGAACTTACTAAAAACATGTTCTTCCGTTTTTCAATCCAATTAGCCATTATTGAATTGGAGCAGTGTTAAAATAATTTTGTAACATAAATTTGGGCTTAATCCACTTTCTGCTACTTAAACCTTGAATGCTCAGCTCCTATTAGTAACACAGCATTTCTATTACGTTTTATCCTTCCCCGAGAAATGCAGATCATAACAGTGAAAACCGCATCCAAATCCGTTCAGCGGTTCTCGAGATTAGCCCCTGCTCATTGTAGTGATGCTCATTGTGGAAATACAATTCTCATTGGTAATGTTTATTGCATTCCCATACAAAAATCCCATACAAAACGCAAATTTCGATTTTTTCGATTTTCCGGCTTTTTCTTTGGGTTTTTCTGAATTTTCTTTTTTCCTAAACCAACCCTGAAACAATACGGACAAAACAAAAAAAGAATCATCCAAATCGGTTGAGCCCTTCCACGAGTTTAAGCGAGACTAACGCACAGCAATTCATTTTTATATATAGAGATAAACAATAGAAAACTTTTTTCGAAGTCTATTAACTGCGATCTGTGTTGTGGACGTCACCTTCATGTGGTACCGGTACTCCCAGGCCAGTACAAAACATGGTAGTCCTTAGACTTGAATCTGATATTTTTAGGGCTCCCACAATATTTTCTGGTCTTTACTAGCTTTTTGGCATATCTAGCAGCGAATTTACTTACTTAAGGTGATGTTACAGTCAGGGCTCGATCTTTAACCAGCTGCCTCCAGCTTCCAATTGCGTGCGCCACCTGAGTCGCGGTTTTCCTCTACTGCGCCGTAACTCGGGTGTGAATTCGAAGATTTTCCAAGCCGGAGCATTGGTGTCCATCCACTCTTCATGACCCAGCCACCTCAGTTGTTGGACCTTCACTCTTCCAGTCAATTCGATGTCGCTCTACAGGCCGTCATTGTATCTTCTCCTCCTTTCACTGTCTATGCAGACGGGACCGAAAATCACCCCAAGAATTTTCCTTTCGAAAACAACTTCATCCCCTTTTGAAAGAGTCCATGTCTCTGCGCCATACAGCAGGACTGGGATGATTAAGGTCTTATAGAGGGTCACCTTAGTTGCTGGAGAGAGGGCTTTGCAACTCACTTGCCGTTTCAGCCCAACGAAACAGCGATCGGCAAGAGTTATTCTTTGTTTAATCTCAGCGCTGGTGTCGTTGTCTGAATTGATAGCGGGGCCTATAAAGACAATGTCCTTAACTATCTCAAGGTTATAACTGTCTCTAGTGCCGTTCTGTCCGAGACGTCGGTGTTGGGTATCCTTTCTTGTCTACAGCATATACTTCGTCTTGCTCTCATTGACCGGTAAACCCATCTTCACGCTGAGTTCTTCCGATTATGTCAATATCGTCGGCGTATGCGAGTACGGACTTTACGGAAAGATTGTGCCTCTAACGGTCTCGGTGAAGTCTTGATGGAGGAGTGTTCATTTTCCATCGTCATCCTGCACAAACGGGCGAGTTTGGCGGGGATGGCAAAACTAGACATGGCTCTGTATGCTGTCATACGCGGCCTTAAAATCGATGAAGAGGTGGTGCGTATCGATATGAAGTTCCTGGTTTTTCTCCAAGATCTGCTGCAATGTGAATATTTGGTCGATGGTAGACTTTTCGATGAGGTTATTGACTGCTTTAGACGTTTACACAACACGGTAAATAAGATCTTGTAGCAGCGAATTTCCATATTAAAATATGTTGGGGTGAGAGCCCGATGACAGTATCTAGGCGTGTACGTATAACACCTGTGATAGCTAGGCAGGCAGCTCTCCTTATCTTCTCAACCTGTTTTGCGGTGGTCAGATTAAGAACTTTCGCCCTCTTAACTATGAGCACGTATGTTACAACCACTATTTTATTTAAGGTACCTGACCACCTTAGGTGGCTAAAAAAATCCGAAACAAACAAGAAAAACGGCATCTTCAAAAGAAAGGTCCCTTACGTGACAATTTACCACAATTTGCCAAAAATCTCAAAAAACAAAAAAATGGCGGATTTTTGAAAAAAAAGTTGAAAAAATACCCATGTTTTAAACTATTCTTTGCTAGCAAAAAAATTTTATAATTAATTTTTTTTTTTTGCAAAATGTGGTAAATTGGCATACAAAACATCTCAACGAACAAAACAAGACCAAATTCATTGAAATCGGCCGAGTAGTTTCGGAGATAAGCTATCCGCAATTTGAAAAAAAGTAGTTTCGAGAAAAACGCGTTTAAAGTTTTTACTCGACCAAGAACTGAGAATAGCACTTTCACTTATTTCACACTGTTAGAATTCGAATTTTGGAAAAAAATTTTTTGGAGGTGATTTTTAAAAGTAAAAGAATTAAGAAAATGCAAAAAAACAAAAATTGATTTTTTGAAATTTATAAGGTGGTCAGGTACCTTACGGACTAGTATTCTGTCATCGTAAACGGACCATAATTTTTGGCTCGAAACGACCAAGGTTTCGATACAGTCTATACTTCAGCGCCATAAATTTGCATTTGGGATTTTTAAAGTGACCAGCTACCATTCGAGACTGACGAGGTTAACAATGTGCCCCATAATTGTCTTTTACGTTCAATTTTTAACAACCTGCAACCAAAAAAAATTTTCATAACTTTGTCGTTAGTAATTTTTCTCTCAAAATTGTGGAGCAACTCTATGTACATATATGTACATACATATGTATGTATGTAGGTTAATCTCGAAATCAATAGTTTTGCTCAAGAAGTCCGGCATAATGCAAATGGATCAGAAAAGGTAAACACAAGTTGGGCTAAATCTGTTAATACATTACTAACTTCTCAATGCATTTCGACGCCGTTTTCACCAGGGTTCACAAATTTAGAGAAAAATTACTGCTTGCCGTGGTGTTGGTGTTTTAATGGAACTCGACCTGATTACAAATCTAGCGCACTAACCAGTTTGATGCATTATGTAGTATGAACACATTTGAGTGCGGTCTTTTCATTTTCTGTTATGTAAAATAAGAAATAAATTCAATACCTGCTTTTTTCGAAACAATATGTTTAAAAGCCGTCCGTTATTGGAAATACGCATTTGAAAAATTGTAAATAGGTATTCATAAAAATGATAACTTCACTTAAAAGAGGTTTACTTTTAAACTATACGAAAATTAATTTATATACACACATATGTAGTTAATCTTGTGCAGCGGGTTAAATTTTACACACTTTATTTTGATAATACTTACACTTATGTAACTATGATACATACACCTAATTTGCATTTTTTAAATTAATGTTAATTTTTAGTAAAAGTATATGAAATGTACATTTTTGAAACAACATAATACGCACAACTCAATAATTCCTTAAAAGCCAAAGCGATTAATTCATTTGGAATTTATTTGAAATGGTGAAATAATCTACAAAAAAATGTGTCATTTTAGTCAAATTTGAAAGAATATAAAATTAAAAAGAAAGGTAATATGGTAGATGTAACAAACATATGTAAGTTCATACCATGCACATCCCTGTGCTCCGGCACCGTCTGCAAGTCAAAAGTTTTATTTTTTAATTTAACGCTTAAGTGCAGATCAACAAACTTCTGTATTGATAATGCCAAAGTTTCCCGGTAAAAATCTGTCATGTGTGATAGCCACTTTCAAATATTTTGTGTACAGTTCATCAAATAATATTCAGAAAACACGTATTTACAGTATCGTGCAAAACTAAAGCAACTTTTTCAGTAAAGTTATTTAGAACAATTTTTCTTACATTTTTACTTAATACCGTTTAAAACAGATTATGAGGGATTATGCTCTTTGAAAAACAGGTATTCGATTATGAATGAGAAATTGGAAAAGCCAAAAATATGAAAACTAAGGCCTTCTGCACACGGAACATCTCGTCATAAACGGATATTAGACGCGACTTACGGAACGTCTACGCTTGTGTGCTGCGCACGTTCGTCAATGCAGACAATCCGCAAGTCACCGGGCGTCCGGGATGGACCTGAGCCTTAACCAGCAAGCGTCTCCGACCAGCTCGATCTTTAGCCAGCTGCCTCCAGTTTCACACGCCAAGTTGGTTAATGTCTCCTTCCACTTGCGTGCGGCACCTGAGTCGCAGTCTTCCTCTACTGCGCCGTCCCTCGAATGTGGATTCGAAAAATTTCCGGGCAGGAGCATTGGTGTCCATCCGCTCTACATGACCCAGCCACATTAGTCGTTGGACCTTCACTCTTCTGGTCATGTCGATGTCGTTGTACAGCCCGTACAGTTCGTCATTGTATCTCCTCCTCCTCATGTAGACGGGACCGAAAATTACCTGAAGATTTTTCTAAGAACGCCCAAGGGCAATCTCATCCGCTTTGACTGATCTTTGGGATGATTAAGGTCGTATAAACGGTCACTTTAGTTGTTCGAGAGAGGGCTCTGTACTCAATTACCTTCTAAGCCTAAGGAAGAGCGATTAGCAAGAATTATCCTTCTCTTAATCTCAGCGCTGGTGTCGTTATAACTACCTCAAAGTTATAACTGTCTATGGTGACCTTCTGTCCGAGACGTCGGTGTTGGGAGTCCTTTCTTGTTGACAGCATATACTTCGTCTTGCCTTCATTGACCGCTAAAACCATCTTCGCCGCCTCCGTCCCAATACTCACGAACGCACCAGTGATATGACGCTGCGTTCTTCCGATTATGTCAATACAATATCATCGGCCTATGCGAGTAATTGGACGGAATTTTTAAAGATTGTGCCTCTGGCGTTGGTCTGGTCTTTCAAGAACGATGGTGAAGAAGTCGCATGACAACGCGTCGCCTTGGCTAAAACCTTTTTTCACATCAAAGGTCTCGTTGAGGTCTTGACCGACCTTCATGGAGCAGCGTGCATTCTCCATCGTCATGCTGCACAAACGGACGAGTTTGGCACGGATGCCAAACTAGATATGCCTCTGTATAGCTCGCCTCTATGGATGCATGACAGCCTTAAAATCGATGAAAATGTGGTGCGTATTGACATTGATCATGTCGTTGACGAACTGCTTCAGACGCTCACACAACACGGCAGATAAGATCTTGTAAGCGATGTTAAGAAGACTGGTGTCTCTGTGGTTGGCGCTTTGAACAGCTCGGCAGCTAGGCCGTCAGTTAGACTTGAGCTTAGATATGTCTATCTTCACTTCGTCTAGGTCGGGTGGACGGAATTGTTAGTCTTCGTCATCCAGGTTGAATGGTTCATTTTGCCTGACAGCCTGCAGAAGTAGTTCTTCCATATCCACACCAACGACTGCGATTCTACTTCGATATTCCCTTGTTCATCCTTGCAGGCTTCGGTTCGGGCTGTGTAGCCTTGACAGGTCCTTTTTACCCTTCGGTTAAACTTCCTAATTCTATTCCTACAATAACATCTTTCTATTTCCTCGATCGCGCGCGAAGACCGTATTCGTCTCTCCTCTTCTGCTCGCGAGCAGCTTTGGTCCGTCTATTCAGCGCCTCTTGTTTCGCCGCGTGTGCTTGCCGGCATTCGTCGTCAAACCAGGGGTTTCGTTGTTGCAAAATTTTGGGTGCGCTCAAATGTCCGCAAATGGAGGACATTGTCTGCCAATTTTTGCAGACCATTTGTTACCCGTTTACACGAGTTTCCGTTATGTAATGCAAATAGCAACATTCGTAGATAAATTTGCAGACTACGCCTCTTTTATTTATTTGGAGGCATGCAACAACTCAAGATAACCTCGTAATAGTATGAGGTGCGTATGTTTTTGAAAGCAGTAGCGAAGAGGACGATCGCCAACAAAGCATCGCAAACGGTGGCGAAAAAAGGAGCTCACATTGTATCAGAGCTTTTGCGGACAAATTTGCCATTTGCACATGTTTCTTAAAACCGACATCTCCAAATGTCACAAGTCCGCGAATGTCTGTGCGCAAATGTCCAAAAGTCCGCAAATGTGTGCAAATGGTCCCAAAAGGGTGATCACACTGACGACGTGGGCAAACGGCTACGTCTGCAAATATTTGCTGACCAAACTTTGGTGATCACATGATTTGGGGACGTTTGGGGCATATTTTTCTGCAAAATTTGGGCACATCATCAAATCGTCTGATCGTAAATAGCTTCATGAACGCGCCACATAAGAATTAGGTTTTGATAGAGTTTCCTAGGTTTCATGTGATTTAATGAGAGTGACATCTGTGCTCACGATAGCATTTTTGTCTTCGCTTTTCCTGCCAATGTTTTGCGGTTTTGTATACAAGTATGTACTTAAAAAAATTCGACTGCTTATTTTGAAAACTTTTTGATCTGCTCTCGTATTTATTTTTATTTTGTTCAATTACCCAACGTAACTATTTCAACATAGGAAAAGTGTCTCCTTCTTTATTTCGATTAACTTTAACTCAATTTTCAAAACGAAGCGTTTAAAAATTACATAAGCAGGTAGTCTGTATTTGACGAATCTCCTGTAACATTAAGCAATTGAAGCAGAAATTATAATTTAAAGAAAACAACACTGTAAATGTATGTAACTGCTTCAGATTCTTTAAACATTAGTTTGATTGGCCTGCAGTATGTAAATAGGAAATAGAATGTCTACTAATTAAAAACAAAAGTATTGAATGTGTACATTTTTTTACTTGTTCAATGTGTAATGTGATATAAAATAAATAAATAAAAAAAAAAATCATGAATATATTTAGAAACAGAAGTTTATTTTAATTTTTTATTCTGTTTTAGGTAAAATGAATTAAGACAATGGATTCTTCAGGCTATTGAAATATTATAACGATCCTTCAACTAAATTAATGCGTCTTGAGATATAAGATCATTAGCCTCTCATTTAGCCCATTTTTATGATCAGATTTTGCCAAATAGAAAATAAAGTTTTTGTGGTACAATCTTGAAATCTACTCGGTGCCAGTGAATTCCAGTCATTTACGTCATCTATGTAACAGTCATGGTGGGCAAAATTCTAGTGTAGGCTTCCATATGACACCGAATGGATATAAAAACATTATATTCTGCAAACCTTCTAGTGACCGGACATTGACGGCCAGATTTAGAACAGAAGTAATATCCCAGTCTTAGCAAACAGCCAGCAGCTAGCGCAGGCATAGCCATATTCTCAATGGGCCACTCCTTGATCTTAGATTCTCTAACATTTATCACGGAAAATACCAACTACACACCGTCTAAGTTGAACTTCAACTTCCGGACATCCATCCCTTTTTAGAGAGGCGTGGGAGAGACGCCAGAGACAAGCACTCCATTCACTTCTAGCGGAGCCGAGTGTGGTGTTTTCTCCAAAAAGCTTAACCTAACCATCTCTTTCTGTCTAGCTGACCACTGTACCATTTTTCAGGCGGAAATTATGGCGATCAACGAAGCCTTATCCTGGATTAGATACAATGTAGTATCCTTCAAGAACATCACAATTTTTACCGACAGCTAAGCTGCTAAAAAATCTCTGGATTCAGTAACACATACATACGTAAATCAAAAGATATTTCAGATTGTCGCTCATTTCTCATGGAGATGGCAGAGCATTTAAACATTCACCATGCTGGGTACCTGGTCAAAAAGATTATTCCAGGGAACTGTAAGGCCGATGAACTTGCCAAACGTGGCACTTCTCTAGACATCGTACCAAAGGGGAGGAATCTAGGTATTCCACTCGCTACTTACGCGATCAGTAAGACAAACCAAAAATGGAGGGTACCACGTGGCCTCCATGTCAGAAGGATGGACCTCTTCTCAAATGAGTTTGGCACACCTCCTGCAGAAAGGTGTGTCGCCCTGGCTCAGTGGTTAGTTCTTGGGATTGCTGTGAAAGCTGCGTGCGTTCAGTTGCCAGCCATATCAAAAGAAAATGTCTCGCACAACCCCCTCTCGTCGAGCAACAACAAGCCTCCAAGAGTACAATTTGTCATGAAAAAGCTTCTCAATTTGCCATTTGAAGTCGGCAACAAAGAGTAGGCTGCTCTCATTCGTGTGAAAAAATTAAGACACCCAGCATGAGTGGGTGCGCGAAGCAAGGCCCAAACTGCGGCGGTATTTTTTTTTGTCTGGAGGAAGGGTTTGGGTCAAACTCCCGAAGAAAGGTAATCTAAGTGAGTACGAGAACTAGAGTGAGAAGTGCGTGCAAAGATAGCGGCTAGTATAACTCTAATTCGCATCAAAGAACATCCCGAGAGTACCTACACTCGGAAATAAACAAACCAGTTTCCGTTTTGGTTCCTCCCTTGAAGACCACATCGACATCCTTCGCATCAACTTAGAACAGTGCGTCCGCTACACCTGGTACTTAATTTGCTGTGAGTTGACAGACAATCCGCATTTGCTAGCCTTTGTTTTCAAGATCTTTAAAACTCTTTTTATTTGCTCTCTAACGGTTGGAAAATATTTTCTGGTAATTAACAGTATTCCGTCGTCAGCATAACATTAGCAGAGCCTGCGAAGTGTTCAATCGAATGCGTTCTTGTTCTAGAAAAAGGAAACGCGTCCATCAAAGTGGAGACAACTCTCTCATGTTCAATTCGTCGTAAAAAAAAATATGATTATGCGTTCCTTCGATCTGGCTACAGCCGCTGACATTTTTCCAACTATGATTCGACACTCATCCTGTTTAGAAGGGACACGTTCAAATTCAGCTGCATTATTTTATAGGAAATTTAACAGAGTGCTCGTAAACAGCGTCCAAGTAAAGCCGATTACTTTGCGCATGCGTATTGCCTTTTAATTCTGTCGCTCCAATCGAAAATTGAATTGCTTTTTGATATAAGATTTTAATACAAGCGACTGCCAAATAAACATTTTTAAATGTGGAATAAACGTTTTAACGGGCAACACCACATCCAGATAGAGGCTCAAACAATATATTTTATTTACCTACTTATAATACAATACTTAAGGTGGCCCTACAGTCCGGGGTGGACCTGGACCTCAACCAACAAGCGTCTCCAGCCAGTTCGATATTTAGCTGCCTCCAGTTTCGTACGCCAAGTTGGTTGAGGGCCCCTTCCACCTGCGTGCGTCACCTGAATCGTGGTCTTCCTCTACTGCGTTGTCCTTCGGGTATGGATTCGAACATTTTCCGGGCCGGAGCGTTGGTGTCCATCCACTCTTCATGACCCAGCCACCTCAGTCGTTGAAGCTTCACTGTTTTGGCTAAGTTGATGTCGCTATACACCCCGTACAGTTCCTCCTCCACTCACCGTCTATGCAGACGGGGCCGAAAATCACTTGAAGAATTTTCCCAAGAGCAACCTCATCCGCTTTTGACAGGGTCCTTGCCTCAGCGCCGTACAGCAGGACTGGGACGATTAAGGATTTATAAAGGTTTTGTAAAGCTTTTACTTGCCTTCTCAGCCCAACGAAACAGCGATTGTTTGATCTCAACGCTGGTGCCGTTGTCTGAATTTATAGCGGAGCCTAGGTAGACAAAGTCCTTAACTACAATGAAGTTATAACTGTCTATTGTGACGTTCTGTCCGAGACGTCGGTGTTGGGTGTCCTTTCTTGTTGACAGCATATACTTGGTCTTGCCTTCATTGTTCGGTACACCCATCTTCGCCGCCTCCGTTTCAATATCCAGCAACACGCCAGTGACATTACGCTGCCTTCTTCCGATTATGTCAATACCGTCGGCGTACCGAGTAATTGGATGGACTTTCGAAAGATTGTACCTCTGGTGTTGGCCCGTGAGTTTTGCACTATTCTTTCAAGAACGATGTTAAAGAAGTCGCATGACAACGCGTCAGTTTACCTAAATCCTTTTTTGACATCAAAGGTCTCGAAGAGGTCTTGACCGACCTTGATAGAGCAGCGTGCATTCTCCATCTTCATCTTGCACAAACGGCCGAGTTTACCAGGGATATCAAAACTAGACCAGGCTCTGTATAGCTCGTCTCTATAGATGCTGTCATACGCGCCTTTAAAATCGATTAAAAGGTGGTGGGTATCGATTTGAGGGTTTTCTCCAAGATCTGCCGCAGTGTGAATATTTGGCGGTAGAGGACTTTCCTGGCCTGAAGCCACACTGATATGGATCGATCAGGTTGTTGACGAACGGCTTCAGGTGCTCACACAACACGGCAGATAAGATCTTGTAAGCGATGTTAAGGAGACCAGTTCATCTGTAGTTGGCGCAGTTCAGAGGATCTCCTTTCTTTAGGATCTGAAAAACAATGCTGAGGTTCCATTCATCGAGCATACTTTCTTTCAAGCATATTTTACAGATAAGTTAGAGTAAGCTTCTTACCAAGTCATCGCCTGCTGCTTTGAACAGCTCGGCAGCTGGGCCGTCAGCTCCAAAAGCCTTGTTGGACTTCAGCGTCGATATTGCTATCTTCGCTTGTTCCAAGTCGGGTGGACGGGATTCTGCCTGGTATTTGATTCGTCGTCGCCGTTAAACAGTCTGCAAAAATAGTTCTTCCATATATTTCATTTAATTGAGTTAAAAAAAAAAGAAATTGAGTTGTGTAATTCGATTCACCCTGTAGTTCTAATTACCGAAACTTCGAAGTGCAAAAACGAAGGAAGATACCATTAATTGTGGCAAGGCTTAAACCAATAACTTTTAAGGACAATTTATAGTTAATTCTTTCTCTTCCTACTTATACTCATGTACAAACCTTTTCCATAAAATATTTAATTACATTTTTCAAACTTTTACTATTCGAAAGCTTTTAGGAAAAGGAAACCCGAAAATAAACAAAAACTCCTTTTTTCGTTTCAACTCGACAGCTTTAAAGCTGTGCCTGCGCACAACGTCCCCAGTGCTTTTAGCGAAAAATCATATTTCAATAGGAAAAAAAAAACAGGAGAGATTTTCGTATATCCTCGCAGCCAAATTGTACGACTTTGTGAAAAAACAAGACAATGCATAGTGAAAATTATAATTAGTGTCGAAACAGTAAATTACATAAAGGAAACGCAACGATAACATTGAACATTGCAACAAACATGTGATATATCCTTAATTCTGAATCGAAAACTAACATTAACTAATGATTTCTCGAAGGCACAGTCAATTATGTATGCATATTATTTCTGTTCGGGAAAGTTTGCAGCTATTTTTCAACTTTGTAATATCCACTAACGCATCGAGCGGTTGCAAATGCAACTGATTTAGAAATTGTTTCACAAACAATATACCGCAACTCCGAAAATTTGTATTTTAAATATGAATATTGTTTTAAATAGAAATGCATTATTTATTTTCATACTAGCTTGGTTTACATTTTTTTCTGGTAAGTCTTGCCTCCGACTTAATTATCTCTGTAATAATTCGTTTCCCTAGTGATATATTACGGGAAACATTGTTATAACAGCACGGGACCTTAGGTCCTTCCACTGATAGCAAATTTTCTTTTGTGTGTGTGTGTGTATATGCGGAATGGAAATTTAAATTGAATTTCTTTTTTCGGTAGTATCGAACTCGGTGAGAATAACAAACTTAAAAGTGCCACAAATGTATACATTGGATCGTAATGGGGAATCTGAGCCACTAATTCTGGATTGCGAGTATGAACTGGGGCCAAGGGAAAAGGGATTTGTACTCAAATGGCTTTTTAATAACAATTCGATTTATCAGTGGATCCCTTCTGTCAAAGGATTTGCAATGGTAATTAAATTCCTTATAGATACATATGTAGGTACATAACAACAATGTCCTTCTGTTGGTTATTTTTTTTTTAGGGATTCATGAAGTCTAAGATAGACACGAAAATCTTCTCACTGGACGGTAATCCTGGAGTCATATCGATTAATAAGCCAGATTGGAATATGACGGGCGAATACACCTGTTCTGTCCAAACATTTGAGTCAACTGACAAGAGGAGTGCTCGCTTACAAATAATTGGTAAGTCCTCCACTATTCATTGCAACGACCACAAAAGTTAATGGAAAACCTATTAAAAGTTCCTGAATCCGAATTTGGCTTGGAGACGAGAATAGACGTAGAGGAGAGCAATGTAGACGTTATTTGCACTGTCCAGAACGTTTTCCCACAGCCGGTGTTATCTGTACTGTAAGTAGACTCCATTTCAATACCGAGTGCGTTGGGTGTTAAATTTTGAATTCCCCTAGTTTTAATACGCGAAGGTTAGAATCTGTGCTCACACAAATGGAACAGGACCCCAGTGGTCTATATAGTATGACGGTTAAATCGAAAATTCCGAGGAATAAACTAGAATCACCTACTCCAATCACATGTGCATTTTTCTTACTTGGTACGAATTATACCAAAAGAAGAGAAACTATTTTTTATGGTAAGTACAGGTAAGAAAATCTTTTAATCGGAATGTTTGAAATGGTTAATACAAAAGTTTAACAATAATTGTGGGTGGGATAGATCGATTTTGTGGAATTTGAAAGGGAGAAATCTCCGACAGGCGCTACTGAGACCACCTCCTCTACCACTCCTTTGTTCCCTGTGGTGCCATTAGTTTAGTATTCCTCGTTCTTTGTAAGGGAAATCGTTTGGCGCGCTCGTATTTCCTCGGCTGGGTCCTTTTCTTTGTATTTATAAGGAAGTATGTATGTAGGCAATTTATTTATTCATGCCTTTTACTGTTGAATGATTTTTAGTGAGAGTTTTCTCCTCAGTGCTTCTTTTCAATAAAACCATGCGTATAATGATTATTCAACATCGTAAGCAATAATAACTATTGTCAAGCTTGTATGACTGCTGCCAAGCTGCCTAAACAGTTAAATCACTCATCATGTCGATGTGTATTTGCATACGGTTGTCAAATCTTCATTGGCTATAATGCTGAGTGCAGAATAAAACTAAGTGTTAGGTTAGATTAGGCTATGGGAGAAGAGCCCATTCTAATGACTGAGCGTCCACTGGTCCATTGTATTCCCCTTTGTGTTGTGGTCCATATTCCAACCTTGAGTTCTAGATGGGTGGTCTATCACGAAACCACCATATACTCTCAATAAAGTGGAGTATGTTCGATACAGGTACTTCTGTTAGGTTCCCCAGTTCTCCAAACAGCCTGTTTCCCATGTGTCGAAATCGGCGGTTTTGGAGGTTGGGACACTCACAGAATAAGTGCTTGATGGTATCCATCCCCTCCGCATCCTGACAGCTCCTACAGTAGGCTGGGGAGTTTATAACCAGTCTACTGGAACCTAAGGCACAATGTCCCGTCAGTACACCTACTAGGATGCGAGTATCTTTTTTATGCATAGCCAGGAGAAATTTTGTTTTGTTCTGGTCTATTCTCTGCCATAAGCTGCGGGATATAATGCAGTCGCCTTTGGTGGACCAAGAGGTGTTGATTAGCTCTTTTATCTTGTGGTCGACGTTAGCTTTCAATACACAGAGGGACGTCTATCGATGTGTGGGTATGCTCACTTTCCAAAGCTGATCTATGCCGAGCCAGTTCGTCTGCTTTCTCGTTGAACTCGATGTCGCTGTGTCCGAGGACCCAAAAAATGTTGACCTCGTGGAATTACGAATTTACGACAGGTAGACACCGCTTTTTTTGGTGCTTGTATTATCTAAGGCCTTGATAGCTGCTTGACTGTCGACGACGATGGTGGTCTTAGTTGGGCTCAATCTCCTATTATCTATTGTTCTTACTGCTCTATCAATGCCGAAAATTTCATTTTGGAAGACACTACAGTCCTCCGGGAGTCTATACGAATTGTTTATATTTAGCGAACTACTGTGCACCCCTGCTCCAGTACTTTTCTCCATAATAGAGTCATCATTGTAGATTTGGATAGCTTGTTCTCCCGTTTCTTCCAATCGTGTCTGCTGGGTATAAAAATGGAGTAGTTTTTGTCGAAGTCTAAATATGGTGTGATGTAGTCCGCTTTCCTTTTGAGATCACCATGTCCGTATAGGTGAAGTATCGACCCGTGACCATAGGAGCTGTGCTTCCATGAGCCGCACTCTCTTAGTGCTGCTATTGCCATTTGACTGTTTACGTAGTGCTCTAGTGGGGATAAATCCAACATAACTTCTAACCCTATTTGGGGTGTTGATCTCATATCTCCTGTTAATCCTAAGCATACTAGTCTCTGTACCTTTGAGAGGTATGTGTTGCTTTCCACCGTGTTATCGCGCCGCAGGTAAGTCTGATGATCGCCACCGTTTACTGAAGGTTCCTTTGCAGTAAAAAGCGCACATTGCTTTCTTCGTTATTTCCTCTGTGTTGCGTTTCCATGTCAGCTTGGAGTCTAGGATTGTACCACGATACTTAGCTTCTGGGGAGAGTGACAGAGGAAAGCCATTTACTTTGGGAAGATCGAAGTTTTCTATTTTTTCTCCTTCGGGTGAAGAGGACTAACTCGGTTTTTTGGGGGCTTATTGCTAAACCGTTTAGTCTGGCCCGCGAGGATAATTCTTTTAGTGTAGATTCCATAAGTTCGCTGATGGTGGGTAAATGTTTGCCTCCTATCAGGATTACGACATCATCTGCGTATGCGATTGCTTTGGTGCCTTTAATCTTGAGAGTTGTAAGGATGTTGTTGATTACGAGAAGCCATAAAACGGGTGAAATGACCCCACCTTGCGAGGTTCCTCTTGTAACTGTCTTCCTAAGAGTACTCTCTTCGATTTGCTAGTTAATTACTCTGCTGTTGAGTGAAACCTACTAGATGGATAGAGTCAATGCTCAAACTAAGCGTTATATTTAATAATGTTATGACCATATATCTCAATGTGACAAAAAATACTCTGATGTACGCTACATATGCACATCTCTGAATTGCTGTTCCCTTATGTTTCTGCATAAAATTATGACGTACAAGCAACCTTACTATTTATCTGTCAAGCTCCATTTCAATGCATATTATCTTTAATTTATCATTATCATCATCATCATCATCATCATCATTTTCAAAATGGACCGCTTATTAGGGTGATTAAGGTGCTTAAGTGGACTCTCCAAATCTCCTGATCTTCTGCCATCGACTCTAACACATCAGGGGCTATCCCCATACGGGTAGAGGTGAGTTTTCGGACTTGGTCCAACCATCTCATCCTGGGCCTAATTATCAGACGCCTATCTGATGCCACGGATTCCACGGCACGTCTTGGAAGCCGAGTTGGACGTGCCCAAACCATCGAAGTATGAACCTTTCTGTTTAAAGAAGTTACTGCTCGACATTGAGTGTCTCGTGTATTCTGGTAATCCTAATTAGATCTCGATGAGTTACCCCAACAATACAACGAAGACATCAGATTTCGGCAGCTTGTACCCGCGATCTTATTCTTTCGGTCATTACCAAAGCCTCATGACCATAGGTGAGAGTCGGAACAAACACTGAATTGAAGACCTATAGCTTAGCTCCTATGTCAAGTTAAGCCCTTATGATAACAGCTGCCTCAAAATTGGTCCAGCCTGACCAATCCTACAGGATAACTCAGTATTGCTCCTTCCATCAGTCGTGAATAAGACCCCGAGATACTTAAACTTCTCCACCTATTTCAATGGGACTCCACTAACATACAGAGTGCACTGAACAGGCATTCGGAAAATTACCATTACCTCTGACTTGTTCACGTTTACCTTCATCCTAGCTTCAACACAGACGGCGACGAACCTATATAGTTGACAAGTCAGCCCCTCTCAAAACACGAACATCAAAAACCGTCCTTTTAACATACGGTGGTACCAGGAAGAAGTCTATTAGCGACTTCTGTTGAACACTCTGACCGTACCATGTGTATTTTTTTTTTTTTTTTCAACCACACGTCCAAGAAACAACATAATGGATATTCCGTCTGCACAACAAAAGTCCAACAGCTTCTCTCCGTTCGCATTTTGATTCGTCGTTTCTCCCAATCACACCTCCCCATGTCATTATGCCCACACCTACGTGAGCATTAAAGTCGTCCATTAGGACAAAAGAATCCATATCTGCCACCTGTTCTAGGGCGGCTCCTACTTCTTCCAAGAAAACTGCATACTCCGACTCCAGATTCGGCGTATATACCTACACCACAGCCAGAATTGACCTTTCAAGCTTAAGCTTTAAGATCGCAACTTTACCTCCTAATGGTATCCACTCCAGTACTCTGTCTGGCAGGCAGGGACTTGCGAGTATTCCCACTTCCGCCTAAGCAGACATTGAAGGTGCTACTCCTGACATGAAGAGTTTCCACCCATCCGTAACGTCCATAGTTTTAGAGTCTCTTTGCTTTGTTGAGT
Source organism: Matsumyia berberina (assembly GCA_917880715.2). Lineage (NCBI taxonomy): Eukaryota > Metazoa > Arthropoda > Insecta > Diptera > Syrphidae > Matsumyia > Matsumyia berberina. The sequence continues at coordinate 98,718,403 of OU862870.1, forward strand.
GAGAACTATATCCAGCCGATACTTAGTAGCCTCCCCAATAAGAAAGTCTTTAACTATATAGAAAACTAAAAATTATTATTTAAAAACAGAATAAAACATCAAGTGCAGCTAAAATTAAAATGACATAGGTGGCATACGCATAATAGATTACTTAAGAATTTTGAAGTAGTTCAGAGTTCATCTTAAACAACAAGTAGATAAATAAATAATGAGAAAGCGTAATATTCATTTAATTTAAAATGAATTGCAAATTTTATAGAGAAGAGGAAGCATTTCTACTGGGTGGGCCACTTAAACCTTCAGAAGGTTTTTTGGTAAAAAAAAAACAAGCAAATTATTTGCTGTGAAGTAATTTTTCGTTTATTCTGACCCTTGCAAATTTGTTCTGATCACATTTTGAATATGATATCGCGAAAATGGTCGCCGCCAGACCGAATAGCGATATGTGCTCGTTTTTCGGCATTTCCCAACACTTTTCGAAGTGTTTTGGGCTAAATAGCGGCTATTTCTTGTTATATATTGCCTTTCAAGGTTTCTAGATACGTGGCTTGTTGACTAAAACTTTGGACTTCAAATAACCCCACAGGGAGAAGTCTGGAGGCGTTAAGTGGGGTGATCGGGGAGGCCAGTCAAAATTACCTTTTTCCGAATATAGGCGTCCGAGAAACAAATGACGCAATAAAGCGATCGTCGGGCTGTATGAGCGTTGCGTTGCGATCGTTGCGATAATTGAATTTCGTACGAGAATAATTTCAAATCAGCATGACTTATGCGTCGGAGAGACGTGCGAACGATGCCCAACTGTAAAGAACGGTAACGACTGTATGTTGTCGGTGATCTCTCAGCGCTGGCCTGTACAGCCTCAATGTTCTCATGAGACCGCCTCGGACCACGTCGGCCTCGATGACTGGCATTACCAAGATTGCCGGTAGTGATAAGATTTTGATGTAAACGCCAGATGGTGTGGTATGAAGGCACTTCCCTCATTCGATATTTTGCATATTACGCACCCTGCGTTTTCACAATTGAGAACATGCTTTGAATGTAAAACTGCACGATAACAGTGGCGTGTACTGTTCCATGGCATTAATTCCCTTGGACCGGACGCTTCGCACGCGGGCTGTCATAAGCCGATCAAAAAACAGGTATCAAAGTTATAGGATCGCCAAATGCCAATAGTTCAAATGGCCCACCCTGTATAAGCTCACACAGAGTAGACAAGTTTCTTGAAGAAACTAGAGCTGTCTAGGTATATAGCCTTACAGTCAGCAATTAAATGACATCTGATATTTGTCAAATCTTTTATAAGCATTCTAGATGTGTTTATACCCATGCGTTGTATATATTTAGTTTATAAAATCAAAAATTAAGTACGGCATGCGCTTATTTTTCTTTCCAGATAAAGCAAGCAACATACAAAGAAAGTGGACTACTGTAGCCGTAGTGATGTCTATAGCATCATTAGCTCTAAGCAGTTAGTTAAATTAAAATAAAATAATAATAAATGACTATTATTTAATAAATTTATAGAGTTTTGCCGTATTTTTAAAAGTGCTTATTTTGTAAATGTATGTAAATATATGAATACAAATGAAATATCTTTGTTTCTTCTAATGAGATTGTTAACAAAAAGGAAGAGACAATACTACGCAGCATTGTCAGATCAATCGAAAAAAAAGATGAAGGATAAAAAATGCAGTCTATACGCGTCCTTGGACATCAACAATGTCTAAACAAATCCGGCGCAAAGTACCTTAGTTAACCTCAACTCAAATCACAGTTTAATTTATTGAATTGTGCCTATGTTAGGGGAGAGACATAGAAGTTGGGAGAGATGGACTTGGAGATACTCAACTAATGAGATACGTCTCTAGAGACAGGCGCACAAAGACTGGGAAATACGGACTAGTGGTAGAACCTCAAAAAATTTAACTGGTGCTGTTCAAAAATGAGAGATAAAACCCCTGTCAAAAGTTACTTTGTAGTATAGTTCAGAAGACCACAAAATTAGACAGATGTTCACGACTATCGTTAGGTCTATACTAACCTATGGCAGCCTTGTAAGGCGGCAAGCTTTCTTAAGACCATTACTTAAATCCACATGCATTGCAGCTACAAGTGTCACAAGAATCACACAAATAGCAGGACTAGGAACCAGATGTGTTCTGAGAATCAGCCATACATAAAGCTTAAAATCTAGCATGACAAGACATGCCCTTCTGAGGCTGTGTTGCAACCACTGATTACACCGTTCCCTACTTAGATTTTAAAAGACCATTCTCCTTTTATTTTCCAAACAGAGAGGAACCAAAGCCATCTATATTGATCCAACGGATTGTTGAGATATTTAATCGGGTAAGGATGCCTGTAACTTGCACCATAACACGGTTACCAACCAAGCGACTAGGACAATGTTCGTGTGCCAACGCCTGTACGGTTAAACTGGGCGACTCAACCCCAAAATGATTTATTGGTCTTACAACCCCATAATCAAACCAATAATCACCTATGCATCATTAGTATGGTGGCCAAAGCACAACGCAAGAAAAGCTGAGTAAAGTCTATCGCTTAGCCTGCATAGGAATCACAGGGACTATGAGAACATACCCAACGGCAGCTGTAGGAGCAATGTTTAAACTCACGCCACTACATCTGGTAGTACAAAAAGAAGCCATGCTTCGTGCTCTAAGACTGCCTCAGATACTGGACCTCAAAGTCGGTGACTTCACAGGTCATCTGAGAATACTTGAATACATTCTTCGCGACGCAATTTTTATGATTCCAGATACCATGCTCAGGAGATTTCGATTTTACATAAGTTTCGAAGCTATTGTATGCGACCGCAGCGAATGGAGAACCTATAACACTACCTAATTCCCAAATCTGGTATACAGATGGTTCAAAAGTGGAAAACGATAGCACAGGTACTGGGGTTTATGGTCTCAGATTCCAACGCGCAACAGAGAATGCCTGCGGAGAAGAACCCAAGGAACCCGAATCTACATCTTTTTAGACAGTCAAGCAGCACTATTAGCCCTTAAATCCTATATGGTAGGGAATGTCTCCTCCTCCTCGAAAGGCTTACATGGGTAAATAAGGTTACCGTAGCCTGGACCCCAGGACTCGAAGCCATCGAAGGTAACTAGCGAGAGAATGTTTTGGGGTACCAATGGGAGATCACAAATACGCCGACTCCAGGGCCCTACACAAGTGAAAAAGTTCATTAACCCCAACCTATACAAGGGCAAGACTTTACTTGATCTCACCAAAGACGAGTTAAGAACCTTAACGGGCTATGTAACAGGACATTGTCCTCTCAGATACCATCTGCATAAAATAAAAGTATCAGATACAGGTGGAGAACAGAAAGAGACCGCTCCACATATTCTGTACATATGTTCAGGACCCGAAAGAAAAAGATTACTCCACTTGACGCGGGCCTTGGTTAACGCAGCGAAAATTCTGTAAATCGAACCTATGGCTATACTGAGGTTTATCAAAAGCCTCAATATAAGCCCTGGGCCACCACAATAGACCTCATAAGTCGCAGTGCGCAATTAGGGCTCCTAATACAGAAGGTTGGTGTTGTTGGTTTGCATAGCATTTGTCATTTACTTAGCATTTGCAAGCAAAGCCCTTCAATACTCCATTTACGAACTAAGGAAGTGATAACCATTCTTACTTTACACAAGCTAGCGACTATACGTATACTTGCCCCGCTGAGACTGGATTGGTAGTGTAACATAGGGTTTCCAAGTACTGTTTTGAGCAGTTGAAAGGTGTGTAGATGATCGGAGTTTCTTAGGGAAATGTTGAGGAGGATGCGTCAAGTATCACTGGAAAGAGTTAAAGGCTGTTCTGCTTTCGGATGAAGTCGGTAATTTCTATGTATTTAGGACTGATGGGTGTTGTCTTGTCTGTGCCATCATTTAGACGTTAACCAATTTAACCTTAAAGATGTGTAGAACGTTGTATATGACGATGAAAGTGATGATTATAGAAGATCTTAGATGCGTGCGAAGCAAACACGTAATAGAGTGATCGTGGTAGTGAAGACCGACGAAAATGACTCACAGGTGTCCCATCAAATTAACCGGTTTATAATTGAGTCCCGGTGTGGCGGCTGGTGGTAAGAAAAGAACTGCGTGGTTTAAAATACCAGGAGTTCAAGAAACCATCAAGAGGAGAAGAAATACTTCCAGGTGTGGGTACACTTGAGGGACTCAGCTTCTCGAAACCGATATATGGAGGCGCGAAGAACTTGCAAACTGGCTGTTAAAGCAACTAAGGAGAAATTGGACCGTGATCACAGATCTGCAAACAAGGTGTTCTGGCAGACCATCTGCCGTCTCAGAGGAAGGAAGTTTAATAACATTAAAGGAGTTACATCTAAAGACGATGTACTTCTTTCCGATAAGGACATCTTGCGCAGATGGGACGAGCACTTTTCGGAGCTGCTTAATCCCGAACAGGGCACTGAGGATGGCGGACCCGTGACTTTGGTGATTAAAACGCAAAAACTCGGCAAATCCCGCCAGAAATTCTCAAGGCTTTGGGTGAAGAGGGAGTGAAATGGCTCTCTCGTGTCATTAAAGTGGCCTGGAAATGCGATGAAACATCTAGCGATTGTCAAACTGGGGTAATTGTCCCTCTATTTAAGAAAGGGAATAAGAAAGATTGCTTCAGTTAAAGGCGATATCTCTCTTAAGTGTCCACGGAAAAGTCTTTGTTAATGTGTTGTTGGAAGCGAGTGCCAGAGCTGTTTAGGTTGGGCGATGAGCAGTGCGGCTTTCGTCAGATAGAAGCACAACCAACCAGCTATTTACTCTTACAATGATAGTTGAGACTTGTTTTGTGGATTTGGAGAAAGTATTTGATCGGGTCCTTCCTCTGAAGTACATTGCAGGAGTATGGGATTGACGGTTCTCTTCCGTGGGCCATTCAATCTCTGTACACAAACTCTAAGAGCTGTGTTCGGGTGAACGCCGTTAAATCGACACCTTTCACTGTGGGCATTGGACATCGTCAGGGGTGCGTTTTGTCGCCTCATTGTGTATGTATATGGAGTGGATATTATAGAGCAGCTATGGCAAGTTCGGATAGGGAGACTTAAGGATAAGCCATCTCCTATTAGCGTATGACTTGGACATCATTACGTCCACCCCGACCGAGCTTCAGCGCGCACTAGATAGGTTCGTCGCTGTCTATGTTGAAGCTGGGATGAAAGTAAACGTGAACAAATCAGAGTTCCATTCACTCTGCATGTTAGTGGAGTCCCGTAGAAGACACTCTTGTGGAGCAGCTACTTCTTCAAACTGAAAGGTCCATACTTCGATGGTTTGGGCACGTCAAACGCATGTCCACAACTCGACTTCCAAGACGTGCCATCGAAACCGTGCCATCAGCATTCCCTTGGTAGGCCCAGAATAAGATGGTTGGACCCGTATGGGGATAGCCCCTGATGATTTAGAGTCGATGGCGGAAGATCGGGAGATGTGGAGAGGCCACTTAAGCACCTTAATACCGCGACCCTCATAGTTAATAAGGTGGTCATTTGAAAATGAATGAATAAAGCGGGTATGTAGGAATGCATTGGACTGCTGTGTGAGCTGCGTGGTTCCAAGCCCCAACCATGCTCACCGAACGTTTATTGCGGCACCATCTCTAGCCGGGAAATAACTTTCCTCCGAGAGCATAATTTGCTATGAAAAGGCTTCTTAGTTGGCCGTTCTGAGGCAGCAATAAATGTTAGATCCCGAATTGTCGCGTCAGCTATTTATTTATTTATTTAACGAAGAAATTTAAATTTTTGCACCCAGCGTCGACACATGTTCAACGCGATTTAGTAAAGGAAACATACCCATAACTACATTATCGACGGGTCATTGATGTCTTTTCAGAAACGTCATATTGAATTCAAATTCACTTTTAGGGGTTGATTTCACTTTAGGATTCTGCTCCGTATAGTGCCACCCCACTGAGCATGACCACAATAGAGTAAGGGTAGTTCATCCGTCTGCGAGGAATAATATGAGTAATATTCGAATATACATAAATGAGTTGGAGTAAGACTAGAATATACAACCATCTCCCATGACAATGCACTCGATATAGTCCACTTATTTCAGTTTAGGTTGGTTAAGTAACGGACTAGTAGGAGAATTTTTTCTTCCCCCGAAACTTGTGTAGTATTAGTTTTTTTTTATAAAATAATGACTTAGACGTATTAAAATCGTAATCTCAAGTGTAAAAAATCGAAAATATGGAGTCGGTCGATGGAATTAATTCAATTGACATGGAGTCATCGTCCATGTCGAATACCAAAAACGCGGATAGTTCCATTTGTGAAAAAGAAGGTAATTTAATTAAAATATATTTAGTAAACAAAATTATGAGTGTTTGAAGAGTCCGTGAAAAAATGTGGACAGTGGGTATTAAATCACCTTGTTTTTCTCATAACAAATCAATACACATGTACCAAAGAAAAGTGTGCACATTTTTTTCTCTCTTTCTGAATTGTATGAAAAAAAAACTGACAAGCAATATCGCCCCACAAATCCCTTTAAATTTTCAGTTTTTTTTATTACAGATTGTGAATTTTTCGTTTACTGCTTCGCTTTTCTCAATAAGATGCTGTTAACTGCTTGCTAGAGTTAAAAAACTTACAATCCTTGTATTTTTTAAATTAAAACGAATTGTTGCTGATATGTGGAAACCTGGTTCAAATCGATATTTGTTCCAAACCGCAATACGAAAACACACCTTAAAATTCTGTATGAGCAACATTTAGTTTCGCCATGTCAAAAATGTATGAGTATCGGAGAAGATTTTTTTGTTTTAAATCTCCGATCATCTTTGTTCGAGCTCGACATCGAAGGCTAAATCTTTTTAGTTATTCATTGATTCATTCGAGAAGCACTATTTTGGCAACCACAGGAGAAACAAAATCATTTTCCTGTAACTTCTATAGTTTATCCTAATTGGTTCAGTGGCATTATATTTTTATTTCAAACTAGAGATGCTTGCGATTTTTCTGTATAAGATATAATCAATTCTTTAAAATACTTTCGTCACTGTACCTTATAGGTACATATATGCGCAACAATCGGCATAGGTAAAGACTAACGGGTGGTGGGTAGTTTTGCCAAGGCCAACAAGTTTTAATAAACAAAAAAAAAAAACACCCACAGACTCCGAGAAAAAAATAATACATTTCTCTAAGCGCTCCACCTACATTTCTTCAGTTTCTGGCGAGTATTTCTAGAATCGGGTTCAGGAGAACTTCTCTCAAATCTGTGTAACATGTTGTGTATGTTACATTTTTTGCACGAATGGAAGGGACCTACAAACTTATTGCTGAATCCAAACGGGGCATTGTGAAAGTATTTTTTATGGCAGATTATGTTTTCGGAGTTCACTGAGTCACAACGATCATCATAAATCCTGTTTTGCCATCCCTTTTTTTTAAGAACCTGCTAAAATCTATTGTGTCTCATGTCTACTTAGCCTAATAAGTCTACCGAGTTTCTAAGCTCACTAGCTTCCTCATCTTGACCCTGTCAAGGTTTAGAATTTTCTTGCAGGAAAAGGGCTTCATAAGTCTCTTGGATTCCCCAAGCCTGCGACATTTTCCCAAGTTAGTGTTCCCAGTTGTTTAGCAAAGCTGTAGCAGTTGCCCAATTAACGGTAGAGAAGGGTACAGGTCGCAAGAGCCCTAGCCAGCTCATCCGCAGGTTCATTGTCTACAATGCCCTGGTGGCTCGCAAGTGTCTGAAAAGTGATTGTAGGGTATCGTAGCAGGACTTCACTGACATAGATTCCACGAAGTGGGATACCAATGCTTTAAGCACTGCCTGACTATCTGAATAGATATGTATTTTTGCTTCCCTAATACCTTTATCGAGGTTTATCCTGGCAGATCTTAATAGCATGGATTACACCCTGGAACACGCTGGAGCACATTGTTACCGAGACTTTAGTGTTCGGTCCAAAGACCCCTCCACCTACTCCGGAAGCAATTTTTGATCCGTCGGTAAACCATACCAACCACAATGGGTCTGATACGTGTTCTCCATTAGACCAGTCGACACGGCCTAATAAATTTGCTTCAAATAGCCTTTCGAAACTGTACTCGTTGGCCATAGGGTCGGCCCGACGCCGTCGGGGATAGTGCAGAACATGTCTGTAATTGGAATTGAGTGAAGTATTTTCAGATGACCCACAAGATTACCTGATTCATACTTGTGTTCTAATTCCAACAATGGGCAGCTATGTTCTTAGTGAAGATATGTAGGGATGAGAACCCCAGCCTCCATGGCGGAAGTGGGGCAGGTGCGCATGGCACCTGTAATACCGAGACAGGCAATTCATTGTAGGTTCTCAAGCTTCGTTGCCATCGTTCGTTCAAGTACTTTTGGCCACGTATGTTATTATGGATCTAAATCTCGAAATGTACAACCAATGTTTCATTTTGGGCCTAAGATCCCAAGTTCTGCCGTAAAGACACCGAGTAGCCCACAAGGCTCTAGTGGCACGAGCAACCGCGAACTTGATATATGCATTCCAATTTAAACCGACAACGCCGAGGTACTTTATCTACCTCGTTGGAATAGCCTCTGGTGCCTCTGACGATGATAGGTCCGAGATTGATCAATCTCCCTTTCGTAAAAGGCACTTGAACAGTCTTGCATAGATTGATGGATAGTCCTTCAATGTTGCACTGTTCTAAGACTGTGCCATCCCTTAAAGAGCCTAGAGTTGTTTCTGAACACCGAAAGCCGTCGGGAAATCAAGAACCTACTCTCGATAGATGACCGTGAGGTTTAGTAGCAGAATGGTTTCAAACCCGCTTTTTGGTATGAGGCTGGACTCTCAAGACATAGTTTTCATCTAATAAAAGTTTAATTCGGTATACATACATCCATAGGTATACAGCCTCAAGAGACAGTGGCCCCTAATTATCCCAGACCAAACTGGGCACTGTTTGATTTCGACCTACTTAAACCACCTTAACTTCGGTCCCTTTTCCATGTAGTACCGCCGCCGTTTAGGCACTTCTTCGCAGGGGGTAGGGACTTAGGTATTTCTTGCCCTCATTCTACATCTTTTTTCCTCCATGGATGCATTCCATGTCTCATGACTTTTAAGCATTTCACCAACTACATACATATGTTCATTAACGGAAGAATCAGGTGTTCGGCTTTTACTAAGCAACGCTTTTTTCGTACGCAATAGGGACTATACTCGTGCTTATACTTATGTGGATATGTATGGGACCATCCATGTCCTATAAGAAAGGTGAAAATTCTGTTCCCCATCCCGTTCATTCAGCCATGAATAGGCTGGGTAGTGGATATGGACTGCTGTTTCCACCTGAATTTCTTGGAGTCCTCCTAACGTTCTTCCAAATTCTTAGACTCTCTAGTCTCTCTGACTATCGACTATATTTTCTAGATACATAAATATGTACATATATGTACGCTTCACTGATGTAGCACAGAAAAGTCGCAAAATCACATAATCGGTGTACCGACTTGATGTGCGATATGGATGTTTTCATAGTAATTATCCCAGTTGAGATTCCGATTCATGAACAAATTTGATTTGAACATTTTCTGTTATAGTGTGAAGAATAGCAGTTTAGAGCAAACTTGTCGGTTGTTTTCTGCCAGGCTTCAGTGGACTTAAGTAAGGCTTTAACTTGGCATTTAAAGCCGGTTTTACTGGCTCCACAAAAAGATTTATGGCCAATTAACAGGGTAAGGCCAGTGGATCCCCTGTGAGTTTAAATCCACTGAAGACTAGATTGTCTTGTGGAACTGATGTGAAAATATTTTCAGAATCACTGACTGAAATCCTACAGACTTCCGGATACACCTTCTAGGCGGAGATGCTAGAACTCAGTTATCGTTAGTAATAGTCAAGTCGTTATAAAAGCACTCGACTAAAAAGTTTATTGCCGAATGGAACAGTTGAAATTAGATAGGTAGGCAGATGCATTTGATGTTAGTCACGTAGGCCAGCAGATGGGTTCATTGTGCCCTTAATTTTTAAAACCCCTTAGGAACAAGTCCTCTAGTTCACACAGTAGGTTACGGAGAGGTTATATTTTTTTTCGTTCTCGTAGCCTCCGCAGGGTGGTCGCCATGGGTCGGTGGTTAGTGCGTTGGACTGCTGACTGAGCGGCATGGGTTCAAGCCCCAGCCAGGAACACCGAACATTTTTCACGGCACCACCTCTCGTCGGGGAATGACAAGCCTCCGGGAGTATAATCTGTCATGAAAGAGCTTCTCACTTCGCCGTTCGGAGTCGGCAATAAACAGTAGGTCCCTTCCATTTGTGCGAAATATGTAACATGCACAACATAAATGGTTGCGAGAAGCTAGGCCTTGGCTCATCCCGAGCTGTCGCGCAAGATATTTATTTTTTATAACTTCCGCAGGATGTGGGTAGGATGTTCAAAGAAGACGAGTAGTAGCTCTAAAGCGCCGTTTCAACTAAACAGCTCATGTGGCCTGATGTTTATATGAGTGTTAGTGAAGGTCAATATAATCAGGGGCCCTCAGATCCATCTGGTGGAGTTAAGGAAGGGCGCCAGTTACCGAATTCCCTCACCCGAGATCCCCTTATATTGTCAAAGAATTGTTTATGTGAGCAAGAGTTTCTCTCTCGTTAATGGGTGGTGTGAATACTAGGGAAGAGCGTTCCCTCAACTTTTTGGATAAAACACTCAATTTGAGTTGAACGAAAATGAGTTTCGTTAAGTTTCAGAAAAACTTTCTTGAGGAGGGTTTGGTCAGAGTGTTCCCCTTAGTTTTTATTTATACCACGTAATATCTTTTCAGGTACAACAGTGTATGCTGTGGGATACCAAGCTTGGCTGCATGTGGGGCAGTTGGCCAGAGATATATGCTTATAGCTATAATTCTGGCGATATATTTGCTTATACATGACGATATATAAGCTTCGTCTAGAAGACGCTGGCATAGTTAGAGAGGCGGTACCATTCGGATAGGTTGGGGGTTTCGAAGAAAACTCTCCCACCAACCCCAACACAGAGAACCTTTTATGATAAAATCGCTTAATTTAAAGGAGGAAGCTTTTATGGGTATCCGTTTCGATGTTAACGCCTTACTTAGGTAGGTTAGGTATATAAGCTGCCGAGGGGAGAAAAGCCCTCTGCGCCACACTCAGGTCAGTGGAGACCCATTGTGATGCCCATTTTTGGGGGGAAGGTACATCTTGCTCGTAGAGCAATACCCAAAGCACTCTCCTATTCGCCGAGCGTTTCGAACCATTTTGAAGTCTTAATGAACCTTCAGATGCCCCTGATAGGCACGTTCCTTAGTTCTTCGGTATCTTGGAAAAAGTGCCTTCCAAAGGATTTATGTCTGAAGTGACAAAGACCTGGGTAGTGGCAGGGGAAGTGTGTTGTGTCCTCATAGACTTCATCGTCTCCGCAACACCCGCAAAGGTCGTCCTCACTTAGCCTTAGCTTTTTCATGTGATAATGCAGGGTACAAGAATGGAGAGGATTTTCCTGTCCTTTGCATGAGAGTATTAGTTCTGGCACTGTTGTACTTTGGCCATAGTTTTCTAGTTATTTTACAGGAGTCCAAAGAGCTCCATTTTGCATTCGCTTTCGCTAGAACTTACTGACTGATCATCCTGCTCCAAGTTTAGCGTAGATTCTTTCCTTGCCAATTCATCAGACTTCTCATTCCGTGGTATGCCCTCATGCCCAGGGACACAGCATAATTTTACCGCATGCTGTGTAGTAAGACCACTTAGCTCTTCGCAACAACACTTCACAAGCTTCGATTTTATTTCAATAGCAAAAATTGCTTTTAGTGCTGACCGGCTGTCGATGGAAAAGGTGATATCATCACGTGGTATTACTTTCATTGCAGTCTCACGGGTAGCAATTGCCACTGCTAGAACCTCTGCCTGGAAAATGCTGCTATGGTCCGGGAGTCTAACTGATTTAAAGAGGCTAAGTTTGTCTGAAATATATCTGCACCCACGCTAATGTCAATTTTGGACCCATCAGTATAGATACCTTTGGTTCGCGAGTTTAGTATTGTTCCCCTTGCCCATTCTTCTCTGCTTGGTAAGGAGCAAGAAAACGGTCTTTTGTAGTCTAGGTAGGGCACCGTATAGTCGGCCGCTACTACATTGCCCATGTATTTACTTAGAATCTGAGCATGCCCCGTCGTACTTGACCTTCAGCCATTCGTTTGGCTAGGTCTAGTGCAAACTAGTCCTGCTGTTGGCGTGGTTCTCATGGCACTAGTAGCTGCTATGCATGCCAGTCTTTGTATTTTTGTAATGTCCTTGAGGTTGGTAGTTTTAGTAGCAGCTTGCCACCACACAACGCAGCCATAGGTAAATATAGGGCTCACAATAGCCACTTATATCCATAGGATGGTTTTAGAGCTTGGTGCCCAGGATTTCCCGAATATTCTACTGCAAGAGGAGAAAGCTATCATGGCCTTCTTAATTCTTTCGTTTATGTTCTGTTTGCAGTTCAACTTTTTATCGAGCACAAGTCCCAAGTATCTTGCACTGTCAGAGATCTGAGGGGGATACCTCCAGCAGAGGGTATTTTAAATTGCGGTAACTTTCTGTTACTTGTAAACAGTACCAGCTCAGTTTTTTGGGGATTTACCGCCAATCCATTGTTCTTGGTCCAATACATGTGTCCAGCAATTTAGGGGCTTTTGCTATATGCTCACTACGAAGGAATGAGGGATATGACCCCACCCTGTGGTTTGTTTCTAGAGGCGTAAACCTTTAGTCTAGTAACTTAAAACCAAAAACAAAATTAATAAAAACTAGTATTTCCACAAATTTAATTTATTAGCTTGGTAAATGTTATACAAAATCTTATATAACCCTAACAATTTTTTTTTAAAGTGCGGCGTATGTATGTTTTAATGTTTCTTTATATTTTTATTCCTGCTAAGATCGATTGGGTCAACTAGCAACGCCCGAGGTGAGTTTTTTTAAGAACATGAAAACGCTTATTAGAATTAAAAAACTTTTAATCTTTCAAGGGTCAGAGAGCACAAAACGCCAAATATGGAAAAATCGATAAGGAACGAAAAATCGGGCATCGACGTGTTGGAGAGGGTGGTGAAATAACGTACAAAAAAATCCAAACTTCCCAGATTATGGGTTCCATTCAATTGGGAATACAACATACAGTAATGCAGATTATTATTTTCTAAAGAAAATTCTTATGGAATCTTTTTATTTCTTAAAGGTCGGAAGTCTTGCGTCTAAACCAAAACGGGATCTTCTTATGATGGATTTTTGGGAAATAGAAAGCATATCATTTCCTCCCGAAGGCTCTAGTTTAACTCCTGCACACCATTACAGCGAATTTAGGTTTAAAATTTACGCTCCTATAGCATTCCGTTACTTTCGAGATTTATTTGGAATCCAACCAGATGATTTCATGGTAAATATTACAAAACTATAGTGTTTACATAATATGTGATTGAGTGGAGGATGTGGTCGTCTGAGCTTAATTTTTTTACTGAGCCATGACTAGAATTTTTTTTCAGATTCAAATAAAACTTAACAGGCACTGATAACACAGGTCTACAGCAGATATGGTGCCGGAAAGACATAGGCTGTTTTTGAGTTTACTTAATAAACTGATTCTAACTGCTGATTCTTACCTACGTGTAATTTTCGAGAGATTCTAGCCTAAAAGTTAAAAAAATCCTGTATTTGAGACTACATTTAAGCACGTGGTAATTTTTCTACACAAAACTGTTTTCGGGGTTTGAAAATACTGCTCCACCCCTTCAAAATCAATTTTAAATCTTTCTCATAACTTTTTTCCTGACCAAGAAATCTTGAGTTTTTCGGAGATAAAATAAGCTTGTTATGTTAAATGGATTTTCAAGGGGAAGGGTAGTACCTTAAAAAAACTAACGATTTCTTGGAGACAAAAGAAGATACTGGTAAAATTCCAAATGGAGTTTGAAGAAAAAGTATAGTACTTTCAGACTGCGTAACAGGTTTTGTGGACAAAAATTATTTCATGATGTATCATAACCTCAAAAGGACCGAAAAACCGTTTTTTTTGCACTTTTAGGTTAGAATTTCTCGAAAACCTCGGTCGGTCGGATTCGGATTCAGCGCACTAAAGTCCATTGGAAAGTAAAGTCTGGTTTCTGGGTTAGAATGTCAGTTAAATTTTGTTGGCCTGTGTAATCTTTCAATAGTAAAATTTTTCATACAAACACTTTTTAACCTGTGTTCATACTGTGACATAAAAATAAAAACTATAGACTGTAACCTCGGTGGAATAATTAAAGCACAGACGTTACGCTACGGTAAACGGTCTATAATCCTTAAGGAAATATTTATTTAAGTTTAATATGTAGAAGCAAAACTTAAAGCCGAAATTCAACACTAAAATTTAAAATGCAGGAGATCCGGAGGAAATAAAATCGGAATGTGTCTCGCAGAAGAAACCTTTGATGGGGAATGAATGGTCGAGAGCAAGACGAAGTAGGGATACAAATCTGGGGTTACGAAGATTCGTGTTGAGGGAGATAATTTAAAGGAGATATCAACTGGTGGACCGTGCACTAAAAGTACATCGGGAACTTTTCCGTCCTTAAAGGCTTTAAGGAATTCGAATGTTAATCTTTGTCGGGCGGTAGATTATAACTGGCAAGATCATGTAGGGTCACACGATGAACCTTTGCTGGACAGACTTAACTTGGCGTGCGAAAAAGGTTTTTCTAATATAAGGGTCTGAAAATCCTTTGGATCTGCGCTTGATATACCCGAAAATATAATTTAAAACTCAAATAGCTAGGGCAACAGCTTAGGAAGAGCCTAAGTCGAGCTTCTCACAAGCATTCATCTTGTGCGTGTTATGTAGATCGGTTTTAGAAGGAACAGAAACGTTTTATCTAGAGAAGCTGATAGATTTACCTTTATTGACATTAGACATTGATATTTAGGACCATTAGAAGTGAGTGAGAATAATTTGGGATAATATCTGTTTGAAATGGGATATGATCAACATCACACAAAGATGAATGGTCCCTTATGACAACGTTGAGAGACCCCGGAAGTAGCGTTGATGTGTTCAGATACAGCAAATCTGAGGCTGGTTTGATGCCGAGGTTCTTTAGGGCAGGGCAACGGCCTTAAGTTTCTTCTTTTTTAACGTCCTCCGATGCACTCAATGCTTTAGGTACGAAATAGGTAAGCTTTGTGGTTGTGGATCTAACTTTTTAAAATCCGTGTTGCTTTAAGGGGGTAGACCCAGTTGGGACTGCTAAAAAACGCTCTTTTTTAGGATTTTTTTGTGGCGTCGCATTAAAATAATTAATAACAAATGTTTTTCACATGAAAGATATGTATTTACAGAAACTATTAATTTTTTTTTTTTTTTTGACAAAATATTAAAAAGCTACAGCAAATTTGGTAGGGGTGCAAAAAAAAAGTGGTGATCACTGCTGCTCGTCACTGGATGATGCGAATTCAAATAAACAAAAGGGATCTTTAGTTAATAACATAATGCTCCGTCCGGTTGAACAAAGGGATGTTGAAAGTCAAAATTCTTAATTCGACTACAATTTCAGTCGCATTTTCGGCTATAAAAAAAATGTATCGTTCAGCCGGAGGACAATTATGTATAAAATAAGTGATAAAAATTTCAAACCGATCGGCAGAGCCATTCTCAAGTTACAGTGATCACCGAATTCGAAGACACGGTTTCGAAAAAACGTTTTGAGTACAAGTAGTTATGCACTAGAGACGACTCCGTTCAAAATTATTTAACTCCATACACGACAGTCCAATTTGTCTGAAATTTTCAGAGAGTACTTTTGAAATATTCTACTTTGAGAAAATGCAAAAATTGATTTTTTCAAAATTCTAACTGGGTCTACCCCCTTAAGTGATAGACAAGGCTTTTAAAGAGCTTAGGAATACCTAGCCCATTTATTTCTAGTGGCTTTTCCCACCTTGATAGTTCTTCTTGTAGTATTTATCTGACCTCATGAGCGTAGCAATGATCATAAAAGTTCCCCTGGAAATCGCACGTATGTATAATACATTACCAGGTTGAATAGTAGCGGACTAACAGCAGGTCCTTAATGGATTGTACTAATCTTTCCGGAACAAATTTGGCTCCCCGTGACTACCAGACAACTTCCCTTGGCACGCGATTAAAAGATCTCTTCCAGATCAATGAAAATGGTTCAAATTAACCATTAATATCCGGATTCGACGGTCTTAATTTTGGGAATATACATAGATCACGACTAGATTGCCAAATCCTTTTCAGCCTTAGGTTAGGTTAGATAAGTGATCAGGCGAAAGAAAGAAACCATATCGCCACACTCAGGTCAATTCAGACCCATTGTGAAACCCGTTGGGAAAAGAGAGATATCCCCTATCCGTATAAACGCTACCGAATAGTTACAGTTGCATACATATGTATGTATATGTATCTTATGGATATAATACACATGACCAACTTACTGTGTCTGTGAAACCACTCTGTGGATATGATGAATCTCATTATAATTCTTCAATGTCCTCGAAAAAGTGTCGTCCGAGGAACCTATTTCTTAGATGGTAGAGACTAGGACAATGGCAAAGGAATTAGGTTGTATCGTCGTGGATTTCTTCGTGGAAACACCCCCTACAAAGGTTTTCTTCTGTAATTCGAAGGTTTATCATATGGTACCGCAGCTTATTACTCCTATAAGGGTAGATAGGGATCTTCTGGTGATCTGCAGAAATCTGTCGGTCCTAGCCCTCTCGAATGTAGGCCATATCTTCTTTCTGGCAGCACAAGTGAATAGTGAGATCCATTTGTTATTAGCCACTTTAAGGATCTTTTCCTCGCTTCGAGCTTAAGTGTACAACCGAAGTCTCGGCTTGTTCCGGACTTGTTGCCGAGCCGTTTCTCGCCAGTTCGTCAGCCAGTTTCAGCCTTAATGTGGGTTGTTTTTTCCTCCTTATTGAGTTTATTGTTGCTTAGGTAGATCGGTATTAGATAATTTTTTTATTTATTATGCACTTCCGCTGAAGGGGTTATTACGCTTATGATACTATTCAGACAGCGCAGGTATTCCAATATCTCTGAGACTTGAATAGCCCCAAGTACCTTATATAAGAGATTCAGTTCGATCTAATAGAAGATGTAGACGGCACTGTTGATTCCATCTGGAGAATTCATCCAAATCCCATCTGGAGTGCCTTCCTTGACATATTCCCCCCATACTCTAGGTAGCCTCCCCACACGACCCTCCAAATGGACTGAAATTTAATTTAAGATTAGGTACTAAACACCTAGGGTTCATTGTGTGAAGGCGAGATTTGACATTGGATTTGGAAATTCATTATTTATTTTCGTATGAAATTTTTTCATTTTTTTAAAGTTATTTAAAATCCTTTTCTTATTTTAGATGTCAATGTGTTCATCACCACTAAGAGAATTGTCAAATCCGGGCGCGTCCGGTTCAATATTTTACTTAACCGACGATGATGAATTCATAATAAAAACCGTTCAACACAAAGAAGGGGAGTTCTTGCAGAAACTCTTACCAGGGTATGCTTGCAATCTAAGCACTTAAAAGACTGTAGATAGATAAACTAACAAGTAATTCCACAGATACTATATGAATTTAAATCAAAACCCGAGAACCTTATTGCCGAAATTCTTTGGCTTATACTGCTTTCAGTGTAACAGCAAAAATGTTCGTTTGGTTGTTATGAATAATTTATTACCGTCGTTCGTAAAAATGCATCTAAAGTATGACTTGAAGGGTTCAACGTATAAAAGAAAAGCATCGAAGGCTGAACGTGGCAAATCGTCGCCAACATTTAAGGATCTGGACTTCATGGAGCATCATCCGAATGGAATTCTTCTCGAAGCGGACACATACAATGCACTGATAAAGACTATTCAGCGCGATTGCACTGTTTTGGAATCTTTTAAAATAATGGACTATTCCCTCTTGGTTGGTGTTCACAATTTAGATCTTTCCTCTAAGGAGAAACAAGGTGCGCGCAAATCGAACGCTAAAGCCAATCTGCCAAGAACTGAAGACTCTGATTTGGAGGACGCTCCCGAAGCGGACCAATGCATGGCTATGGAAGGACGTGAGCGTGAGAACTTTGCTCTCAATCGGAACAGGTACACATTAAATATTACTTTCCTGCCAGCCTCAAGTATAAAGTATACACTTTAGTAGTCTCTTGTATAGATCGGTCAATAGGCAACGGCTGGTAGCCCATTCTACAGCAATGGAGAGTATCCAAGCGGAAAGCGAACCTATTGACGACGAGGATGACGTGCCGTATGTTCATTCACTTTCTTTGCGAAATGGGTTACAATAATATTCGCTTCCAATTGCAGACCGGGTGGGATTCCAGCTAGAAGTGAAAAGGGCGAAAGACTGCTTTTATTTATCGGAATAATAGATATTTTGCAGTCCTATCGCTTGAAAAAGAAGTTAGAGCATACTTTCAAGGCCATAATACACGACGGAGTATGCTTCACAAACAACTTACTTTGCCTTTTGTCCGATTGCTTGTGTTTTCCTTTTTTTATTTATAGGAAACCGTATCTGTTTGCCGTCCATCCTTTTATGCGCAACGCTTTCAAAACTTTATGGCTAAGCAAGTGTTTAGAAAAATTCCTTCACGTAAGTACCTAGTCCATGATGTGTACCCAAAGCTAGTCAAAACGCAAAGAGAACTCCATTTAGAAGTACAATCACATCCATATAACCTGCTAATAATTAATAAAGTTTTTTTTATTTATTTTTTCGTTTTATTGCAAAGTGGATCTCCCAGAAATTAAGGGAAACCATAGAAAGTTCCGTACCTTGGTATCCAGCTATATAGGTAAAATCAAGTCTATAGTGAATTGTGAATTGTATGTGCGTCTTTTTAAATATAATTTAAATGGTGATGAACAAGTTTTTAAAATGAAATTTACGAAAGATTCCCTGGGAAACATTTCGCGTGCTTTCAATTGAACGACTGAAAATATGCTGCTTTGTATTGAGTTGTAGATTTTTGTTTTATTTTTGAACAGCTGCACACATACTGATCAAGCTTTAGTACTGAGTGAAGACTACTTATAAATTATATTATTAATTTTATTGCATAAAACTATTCGTGTACTTTCAGCGCTCAAACATTCCCCTTCCAAGAGAAAAAGCTTATCCCGGGTCATACAAAAGTCAATTGAAAGCGAATCGGAATCTCGTTGTAAGTCTTTTTACTGAAATAAATAAACTATTTTATTTTCATGTTTAGCAAAGTCCAAATTTTGTTTGATAAATCTTAAGCCATTGGCAGCAGATTCTTTTTTACAGGATTGGAATGTGAGATTTGTAAAGCTCTGCAGGGCGTTTTAACTCCATCCAGTTTTTTCCCAGTTATCTTGATTCCTCCTCAACTGCGCCTCGATTGCTTGGAGTGATCAACTCTTCTGCCTAACTGGGTGACTGGACTCCATTGCATGGCAAACTTCGCAATTGAACTGTTTTTCCTGCGTAAGGCGTGTCTGTCCCACTGTCACTTCCTTTGCCCTATTTGGTGTTCGCATGTGGAGCTGAACATTTCAGCTTTGGTTTCTCCAAAAAATCCTGAATATATTAGGAGTACACATGAAAAACCGCCGTTTTTTCTTTTCAAAATTTGAGGCTTTATTGCGGAAAAAGTCTCACATATTCATGCTTCAAACTATTGTCCATCGCTATCCAAACCTTTTTTCCCAACTTCTGACAGCATATGGATTCCATGTCAAAGAAAACGTTCGTTTTTTGAGGCGATCCACGAATCGAACCAATTTCTGGTCTCTTCGTAAGATCTAAAGTGCTGCTCAGCCAGGCCATGCGTCATTGATCGGAACGGGTAGAAACCGGTGGTAAAGGGGCGATGTCTGGAGAATACGACGGGTGGGGCAGGTTTTGCAGGTATGGCAGAGCGTTGTCGTGCTGCAAGATCATTTTGTCGTGTCTTTGCTCAAATTGTTCTGTTTTTGCTTCAATGCTCATCTTTAACGCATCAGTTGTATTCGGTAGCTGGATCTTCATTGACCATTTCTGCATCTTCAAACTTTTTCACCGGTCCGGGACGCTCCTTATTTTCTTTTCTACGTCGAAATCACCACTTTTGTAGCGTTGGAACCAATCGCGACATGTTTTCTCATTAATACAAACCTCACTCGACGCCCCTCAAACGCAGATTTTTTCGAATTGAATTTTCCGAAAATGACGCTTATTTGGCTCACGTTTTGAAGTCGATAAAAAATTCAGAAATGTAATAATGAGGAGTTGTTGACAGATGCCTAAGCTAACCATTTGACGTTTCTGATCCGACATTTTGGACCACCATTTTTTGCTGGCATCATCTATTAGAAAATGCCGGTTTCCCATTTGTACTCCTACAGCTGTGGTAACTTTCCAAATACTTCTCCAATTGGAACACGAAAGTTCATTTTAATTAAAAAAAAAAAAAGAATTCATCAGTTAACGCGACAGGCTGCGGTGGGCCAAGATCTAGCTTCCAGCGGCCATTTATGTTGTACGTGTTACATTTTTCGCACGAATTGGAGGGACCTAAAATTTATTGATGACTTCAAACTGCATATTGAGAATCTTCTTTAAATTACATATATTCTCGGCGGTCTGTCATTCCCCGATGAAAAGTGGTGTCGGGCCACTTAATGTAGGCTCATAATGCATATCGTCAGGGTAGTCCAAATGTTTCAAACAAAGTGTTATTGCCCATTGAACTCTTCGGCTTTACTCCGCCGAAAGTGTACGAATAACACCACTGATCATCACGTTGTATGAAAGAGATACTTAGCACTTTTATATACAGCCTTAAAAGTAATCTTGAGCTTGGAATACCTCTCCTGGGCAAGACGAATCAAATGAAATTTCGATTCACACTACCGAGCTCCTGTGGTCGCCGTGGCGTGGGTTCAAGCCACAGCCAGGAACACCGAACATTTTTCGTAGCGCCACCTCTCATCGGGGAATGACAAGCCTCCGGGAGTATAATTTGTCATGAAAGAGCTTCTCACTTCGCCGTTTGGAGTCGGCAATAAATTGTAGGTCCCTTCCATTTGTGCAAATAATACAACATGCACAACATGAATGGTTGCGAGAAGCTAGGCCTAGCTAATTCCGAGCTGTCGCGCCAGCTATTTATTTATTTACTACCGAGCTCCTTCTTGAAGTTGATAAAAAGCAGATGAAACGGCAACCTGAATTCGACGCTTTACTCTATGATTCGCTAGGTGTTAATATGGTCGACGCTGAAATATCATAAGCGGTAGCCAGCTTGTTTGATGTTGAGAGATGAATAGTTTGTCTACATCCAGAATAATACGAATATCTCCCCAGTTTCCAAATTCCATAAGATTTTCCTTCTTTAGTAGTTTGATAGATAAATCCGATGTTCCACTCTTTTGGGAAGCGCTTAATTTTTCATTTGCTCCTTACGAGTGAATATAGGACTTCTATCTACTTATTTGACGCCGTTTGGACACGGTTATATGTACCTTTCTTGAGATCTCTGATCATTGTTGGAATTGACTATTCGAAAATTTGTTGGAGAATGTCTATCATGCCCTTGAATCTTCTTACTTACTTACTTAAGATGGCGCTACAGTCCGGGATGGACCTGGGCCTCAACAAACAAGCGTCTCCAGTAAGCTCGATCTTTAGGCAACTGCCTCTTCCAGCTTCGCACGCCAAGTTGGTTAAGGTTGCCTTCCACTTGCGTGTACCATCTGAGTCACGGTCTTCCTCTACTGCGCCGTCCCTCGAGTGTGGATTCGAAGATGTTCCGGGCCGGAGCATTGGTTTCCATCCGCTCTACATGACCCGACTACCGTAGTCGTTGGACCTTCACTCTTCTGGCTAAGTCGATGTCGATGCACAGCCATAACAGTTCGTCATTGAATCCCCACCCCCTCCAAAATCA
This sequence comes from Matsumyia berberina, assembly GCA_917880715.2. Lineage (NCBI taxonomy): Eukaryota > Metazoa > Arthropoda > Insecta > Diptera > Syrphidae > Matsumyia > Matsumyia berberina. The sequence continues at coordinate 98,740,396 of OU862870.1, forward strand.
CCCAAAGAATTTTCCTCTCGAAACAGCCAAGAGCGACCTCATCCGCATTTGACAAAGTCCATGCCTCTGCGCCGTAGAGCAGGACTGGGACGATTAAGGACTTATAAAGGGTCACCTTAGTTGTTCGAGAGAGGGCTTTGCTACTTAATTGCCTTCTCAACCCAAAGAAACAGCGTTGGCAAGAGTTGTTCTTCATTTGATCTCAGCGCTGATATCGTTGTCTGAATTTATAGCTAAGCCTATAGTGACGTTCTGTCCGAGACGTCGGACGCTTGATTTTGCTCTCATTGACCGCTAAACCCATTTTCACCGCCTTCAACTCAATAATCACGAACGCACCAGTGACATCACGCTGTGTTCTTCCGATTATGTTAATATTGTCTGCGTATCCGAGTAATTGGACGGACTTTTGAAAGATTGTGCTCTTTCAAGAACGATGTTAAAGAAGTCGCATGACAGCGCGTCGCCTTGTCTAAAACCTTTTTTGACATCAAAGGTCTCGGTGAGGTCTTGATGGACCGTAATAGAGCAGCGTGCATTCTCCATCGTCATCCTGCATAAACGGACGAGTTTGGCAGGGATGTCAAAACTAGACATAGCTCTGTATAGCTCGTCTTTATAGATGCTGTCTTACCCAGTCATAGCCTGGCGCATTGGATAGCTCGGCAGCTAGGCCGTCAGCTTCAGCAGCTTTGTGAGCTTTAGCTCCTGCCTGACAGAGGGATATGATTCATCGTCGCCATTAAAATCTTCTATGCACTAAATTTCTTTATCAACAATCAACAAAATAGCCAACTATGCTCGATTTTTCCTTCGTCCCTGTAGTTTTTTCGGTATTAGTTGGGATTTATACTTAAGCATTCCACGTGAATACCAATGGGGCAGTGCCCCACCATGATGCCGGTGAGAACATGTGATTCACGAGAGAAAGAGATCTCGTCTTGTTGGGCATTACACTAGTAGCTAACTGAACCCCTCGATTGATCACCTCAACCTCCGTATGTGTTTTGAAAGATTCGGACTACGCCAACCCCTTCCTTGTGGATTCATCGGCCCTTTCATTACCTGCGGTATCCATATGCCCTGTATTCATGGTCTCCGCATTGACTGTTGATATCATATTAAGAAACCTTTTACAGGTTCTAACAAGGCTCTATTTAATTACCGCGAAGTCCAAAACCTTAACCGCTGTTTGATTGCCGATGTAAGCAGTAATTGCGCGTCCGAAGACGTCGTTTTCAGGAATAATATTTACAGCCTGGATAATGGCCGTGATTTTGGCTTGAAAACTATTGCAATCGTCGTTTATTTTACAAAAAGAGGTTTTCCACAAGCTTTGTGCCATCAAGGCCAATTCCTTTTTATTTCTGACATCCGAAGGTTCGTTCTATCTTCGATATCATACAACAGTACGCTATTCAGGACTCTGGCACCCTTCTTGGCTATGTGTATCCGTAGGTTATTTATCAAGCCTTTTCAGATCATTCTTTTTCAGATAAAGTGTAGTCCAAATCGGATGTAGTGATAACTTGGTCCTTTAATAAATCTGGATTTATAAAAGACCTTTTCGCGAACATAGGGAAACGTCCTTCTACTGTTTTTTCCACCATGTTTATTAATGAACGAGTGATATATATTTATTTAGTGTATTTAATGTCAATCTTAACTAAATTTAACATGTTTTTTAATCGTACATAACCCAAGGGTAAAGATCACTTTTTTAATCTTTTAATTTCTCATTACACGCTTCCCAATTGGAAATTTAATTGGATTTAAATCGGAATCAACAGCTGCTAACACTGCTGGCCTTTCTCAAGTATCTAGTACACAACCATCTAAGCCACCTTTTCAAAATAAAACCACTACAATGGTCTCGATCTCAAGTGGGCCTCAAAGTAAACAAAAAACGAGTACTAGTAAACCGAAAGTACCACCGCCTGTGCCACCAAGAGGTTCTCCACGTAACAAGAAAGGAGAGCAATCACGACAACCGAAAGCCACCTCAGTGTTCGAGGAACAATCGATATTACCACAGCAACGAGCATCATCAACAGGTAGACCTTTCCAAAATTATGCTAACAAATCCAAAAAAATAGACCACCTGGAGGCGCCAATTCCCAAATTTGGCGAGCGGCGTTCTCCTAGTAACGTTAGAGATTGGTTGGAGTTACATGACCTTTTTGATGTTGACGACGGCCATCAGCCCGGCAAACCTGTGCCCGCATCCAATATCGCTCCGACCTCCGTAGCCCCCAGCGAAAGCGCCAGGTCCAATACCCGACAGCAACCTCTAAACCGGCTAGATCTATTCAAAAAAAGAAATAGTATTATGTCACATAGTTACATATCTACAGTTGGATCAATCGTTCGCAGTTTTCCACCGATTCAGCCGGAAAATCCGACCCCACCATTGCAACCACAGCGAAAGATGCATACGACGAAGAAGAAACGGGACACGCAAAAGTACATTCAGTATGCAGACATGGCGTTTGGAGACGATGATGGTCGTGAAGAAAACATCCTGCAGACACTGAACAACTTCATTGAAGTGAAAAGAGAAATTGAAAATAACTCACGGGCTAAACGGCAGAGGCCCAAGCTGGAGCTTGACGAAAGCGAATCACAAGATACGACAATGGTGCCAAATAAAGAAAGTGCAGGGAAGCAAACTAAAAGTAAAAATCCACCGTCGATAACAATCGAAAGTTACAGTTCAAATTATCGTCCAAGTCGGCCAATTTGTGCGAAGAACCCTAATTCAAACTTTATCCGAGCTCGACAGCGATTCGAATTAAATGACAAAAACTTTGACAATGTTTCAACGGCTTCCAGCGGGCACATAATATAAGAACCTACCAAGTGCTTCCAATGAATTAGTTAGACAGTACCGAGAACCGCTTAAGACTCACTATTTTTTACATATAATTCATTTTTATTGTTTTTGCTCTGTTAACGGACTCATCTTTCGTATTTATTTTAACGGAAATTCACTAATTAATTAAGTAGTTCAATTGTTATACGTTAGATAACATTCATTTCATGTATTGCTAGGCACTACACCTTCTTGTTGCTCGACACCTCCCCCTGCTTTTGATGAAATTTCTGAAGAAAGCTTACAGAAACCGAGCTCATGGCGAAGAACAAACGAACGAAAAGGAAACACCAGTGGATCCATACTGAGGACATCAACTAAGGACGACGCAATAAGGTGAGTTAGTTCACGAATAAAAAAAAAACGAAAATGTTGTTAAGTAAATAAAAACTTATCATTAGTTCCTCTAAAATTACTAAATTAACAAAAGAGAGAAAGATGTGTTAGTAAAAAGTTGTAGCCTTACACCCTGGTCACGTTTAACATGAACCTCCCAATGCTCCCAGCCATCTTCTACTCTGATCTTTACACCTTGAATTTTTTTCAATGTACATATCTACCTTCCCTTTCTGGCACCTCTTTCTTAGAGTCACTACAGCTAGTTCATTGTTGTTCTCTAATTTTTTAAAATATAATCTTTTTTATAAAGCACAGAAAGGCATAATTGACGGTCCACTTTACGCTGCTGCGTTTTGATCTAAACGTACGCTATACCCGGGCTGAGAGTGCTGATGAACCCTCTGAGGTACCATCGATCAGCTTTTAGACTCATATTACTCAAGGCCTCCTAAGAAAGCTGCAAGACCTATCTTTTTGGAGTATTAAGTTTTCTCTCATCGTCACCTACTCGTCGGATTCTTCTCGAAAACCATATAAAAACAGGAATCTTTCCAGCCGAGATCCTGGCAATAGAAAAAGCTGCAGGCTGCATAAGAGATTGCCACCTTCCCCCATCGGATTTTACCATCTTTGTTGACAGTTAGGCAACATTAAAATCGATAAAATCTAAAAAAATCAAATAAAAGGCAGTCAAGAAATGTCGAGACACGCTAATCACCATAAGGCACTATACTGCTGGGTTCCTGGACGTAAGGACATAGAAGGGAACGAAAACGCTGATAAATTGGCAAGATTGGGGTCGGCTATGAACATAAGCGAAGCAGACATATCTGTAATGCTACTGATAGGGAGATTGCATGGGATAATAGACAGGATAATAGAGAAAGAAGGTAATTTCTCCTGGTTAGCCAGAAAGGATTGCGTTACATCTCGGACGCTATGGCCGAAATTAAATGAAACTAGGACAAGGTGCCTTCTGACACTGGAAAGATCCTCTATCCGCATGCTCATTGGAGTTATTACAGGGCACTGCGCTATCGGAGTCATGCTCCGCAAGTGGAGAATCGAGTACAACGATTTATGCAGAAGCTGCGGCGATGAAGAGGAAGTAAAATCAGTCCAACATATGCTGTGCCACTTCCCCGCCCTACAAGAACGATGCCTACGAGCATTGGGATGAAGGTTCTTTGTAAGCATAGTAGAGATAACAGACTTACAATTAACGGACCTACTCAGATTCTTAAAGAGTACTAACTAGTTCACAAAACAGTCAACAATAGGATAGGTCCTTATGTTGTCCCGGGAACCATACTGCTATTCCAACAACATTAATAGGGTACTCACAATGGACATTCAGGTCTCCGAGTGAAAGTGATGAGGCCTACCCATCACACATCCTTCGAAACCTAACCTAACCTAGCCTAAGAGTGATGTTAATATCGGTAATACTCCTCCCTACAAAGTACCCCTTCTTGTTTGACAGCACCCCAACTCAGCGTGGATAAAGTGGCCTTTAAACATTTGCATTACAGTTGAGAACTGCCGCTGTTACAGATTCGGGTTTTCTTAACAGAAGATATGATTTTTATAAGGGCATCATTCAACTTTTGAACATCATTTTCCACATTCTGTTCCAGTTTTGAATTTAGGTGAAGCTTTGACAGCAATACATCTTCTCCCGAACTTATACCCAATTAGTTTTCTCGGATTCCTCTAGTTATGCATTAATTTCCATTCCTTCCTATAGCACACTTAGATATTTTTAAGTTTACAATATTTTCGATATTTACCCAACCGAGGTGTTATGTATTACAAACATATTCTTTTAAAACATTTACATATTGTGGCTTTTTCAGTGTCTCTGAAGTTCACTTGGAGACGTACCTAGCGGTAGATACTTCACTAAGTAGCCAATATTCTTCACGTGGTGGCTTAGCTTGGACACCGCCAGCATCAGGCGAAGGCTCCACTCCAACGTGGACTGAAGGTACACCAAGTTTTACTGATTCTAGTTCGAGCGGAGACTTCGGTATGAAGTAAATATTTTATAAATTAATTTATTAAAACACAGCCTTTTAGATAACTTTTCGCCCATAAGCAGACCCAAATTCGACAGACATAAACCAACGGTTGAAGATGCTCTAAGCTCGCTCACTTCGGAAATGGTAAGAATTATTATTAATTCCTCTACAAATTGATTATTTTTTTTCTAATTAATTATTTTATACAGATAAACTAATATAGATATGCCGCAATATACAGTTACCACATATACATTTATGCCACATGTAATTTTAACTAGTTCTAGTTAAATTTGTTCGTTTAACCATAGATAGAGTCTATACGTATGTACAATAACAAATCGTTGCATTCATTTGTAATTATTATCAAATATACTGTAAATCTTGTCTTATATATGTATTTATGTAAAATATTCAATAAATTCAATCGTTCATCTAAAATTGTTTTTTTTTATTTCTAATAGCAACTATGTACGTACATAAGTATATAAGTAGAACCGGAAGTTGTTGGCTCAGCTTCTAAAGATGTGGCACTGCTACATATAACATCTATTGTGCCAAAAGCCAGTTAGACTAGGAGTAACTCATTCTCCTAATGAAATTCAGGACGAGACAGGATATCTTCAGGGAGCAGGGTGGCCTTGACTCGCTTTCTAATATAATAGAGAGCCACACACACACATAGTATATGTTCTGTTGTTTCGTGTTCCTCAGGGCAGATTCGACATTCGGTTGCCTGGATAATTCCCATCTTGTGTAGGTAATATCTCAGACTGCAGTGACCAGAAAGGCAGCTAGCGAGCCTTATAAAATAGTCCTTATTGTATTTTAGGACACCCTTTAAATTTTTATTTATAGGGTAAATAAGCCTTTGTTGCTTGTCTGATTCCTTTAATATAATCCCAGAAGGATAGAAATTTGTGTTTTTTTCCACCTGTTTAGCATGGACCTAAACGAAGAGTTAGGGAAGCCACAGAACGATTCGATACCTATGTACCTTTCGGTTGATCTGCTTCTGGCTAATTGGTCAGCGATTTCATTGCCTTCGTCGCCATCGAAGATAGTGAGAGTCCAGTGCTTGAAGCACTGCTTGACTATCGGTAAATATATTGATGGTTGCACCTTTGATCCCATAATCAGGACTGATATTGGCACAGTTTTCAATGGCGAAGAGATCGGCCTGAAAGGTACTTGGATACATTCCAAATGCCTTCGAGACTTTGCGGTTGGGGCCAAAGATACCTGGCATCCGTATACCACACTAGTCCTTTGATATTCAGCAGAGGATCACCGGTTTGCCAGTCCAAGCGATTCAGGACCTCGATTTGAAATCTTCTTCCGAATTGGAGCGATTTAGGCATAGAGTCCCCATGCTGATAACGTGGTGAACTTTTCTAGCTCGGGAAAATCGCAGAGGGTCACCAAATTACCCAGCCGTCTATTTGACAGGTTTCTGATCGAGTGTTGAAGGTTTATTGCACTGCGTGTTGCCGCTCTTTTGACAAAGATGTGCAGAGGAATTATGCCAACTAGTGACTCTTAGGCTGCCGCAGGGCAAGATGATATGTCTGACCATCATGGTAAAGCCAAAATATGGGGTGTGTAGACCCCAGGTTGCCGTTGTTCCTTAGTGCGTATAGATTAGGTTAGGATTGCGGGCTGATGCAGAGTACCTCATTACACTTAAGTGTTTGGTACCAACCAACCTCGCAAATTTAAACCATCAGATAGTTCGTCGATATAATCGAAAAACCATTTGCCTAAGATGTTATATCTTATTTGGCGGAGGTATGGGGAGTGATAGAGAAAATGGGCTGCATCCTCATGAACCCCTTTGTTACCGCATCCCCGGCATAGTCGTCATCATTCAGGCGTAATTTCTTTGTTTGACATCTTACCATGCTGTGACCAGTAAGAACCCTTACCAGCAACAGCTGCCCTACTGAAATTCTCTCAGTTGCTCTGCTGAATGCGCTGAATGTATCAAAAGGTGTGTTTACTTTGACGACCTTACCTCTGTCTTATAGTATTGCGAGACGATTTCGAATAGATTTCGGCGAAAACTGCCAAAAACTCGAGTTTAAAAAACCTTGAAAATGTATTGAAAAATTTTAATTTTGGATGTAGATTTTGTGAGTTTTTGCGAAATTTCAGTTTTTGTTTCGGTGGAAAAATGGTATTAGTCTATCTAAGAGTGACACACTTGGCTGGGTTAATGCCAAACGATATTGATATCATCTGTAGAACGAAACGAACAGCCACTGGCACCTGTTCGCACCTCGAATCAGAAGCTGCTTAAATGAGTGTGGACGCAAGCGAGGAGGAGGTTCCTAAGAACATGGAAACACAATGCCGACATCGCGGCCAGAACGTTACGGTGGTCAACTAAAACTTGGAAGCAGTGAGAGAATCCCTATCCTAGGCTCTGCTTAAAACATCCAGCATAGAGTTACACTCGCTATCCGCTGTAAACTGTACCGATACCCTAAGGATCTTCAATTCTACCCATGAAATACAAAATCAGTTTATTGGACACTACTGGGGATAATTGGCTGAGAATCATAGTCCCTGAAGAGGCTTTTCTATTGCGGCCCTAGTTCAGATTGAACTGTAGAGCTGTCATATGAAAGTAAGTGAAAAGGTAGGTAATACTAAATCACTCTTTACATTTTCGAGCAGTTCCTAGCCTGTTCATTTGTTTTTTCATTCCGTTCCCATCCGACATGTCCTAGAACTTAGAAGAGCGAAATAACGTGGGATTATATTCCTCTTGATGTCATGAGGTACTCATTCGCCCTCGAAAGAGGGTCATAAGCTAAGAAGAACGAGAAGCGACTCCCTTCCTCCTCCTCGAAATTGTATAGTTTAATTAGTCAACGTATTATGTGGACAAAATCGAGAAAGACCTGGAAATTAACTTTCAAACTAAGTAGTAATGATCGGCAATAATAAGAGAAATAGTCACCATATTAACTCATAAACGCAAGGGGAATCGTTAGAGAATCTCGTTTATCTCAAGGTTTACAAAAAGAACCAGAATAAAACCTGAATAGAAATCAGGTAATGCCGCTGATTTTTGTCGGACTACTGTGAGCTGTGTAGATTCGAGTTTCAACAATATCCGCCGAACATTTTTCACGGCACCACCTCTCGTCGGGAAATGCTAACCCGCCCTAAAATGTAATTTGGATGACCTAAGTTAACAGAAACCTTTTACATTTTGTTAGAAATGCTAAGCTCACTTCGTTGATTTTAACGTTGGTAACACCCCTCGATTATGTATGTATGTATGTACATATCTTTGTTTTTCGTTAAGTTTACTTGTGCATACTTTTTTGCAAAGTGAGACTTCTCTTTAAATTGCTAGTCTTTCTTTGATTACACTTTTGCGCTACTTACAATGCATACAATCCGCAATCTCGTGATTTAAAATTCGCCCAGCTGTACTGCATTCATACGTACTTTGGAGTTCCAGATTCAATATATTCAGAGATTTTATTCATCGACGACATGGCTTATACCGCAAAAACTAAATTCTAATGTGAAATGTGAAGAAATATATTTCTATTGAAAACGTGTGACAAAATCTTCTTTTTATTTTTAGATTACACAAGCTAAGGACGGCGAATTGTATTTCTACAAGTCAATAACTTTGAAATTTTATTTTTTCTTTTCTATCAAAGTATGTAATTCAGCAACCCAACGGTCAGACTTTTATGTAAACCATGAAAAAGGCCCGATGGATGCTTTTTAGTTATTTAACAAACTTGGCCACATCTGAAAAGCAGGCGCCGAATAACCACGCTCGTTAACGAGTAACTCGTCATCGAAATGTGAGGATTTGGGATTGCTGCTCGCAATGAAGTTAATCGGTCATTCGATCACGAGTTCCACTCACTCACTCATCATCGATTTCGGTAATTCGGCCCCAGGTTTTCCATCGACGGTGTCGACATATGCCACGAGTTGTGCGGTTGAAGCAAAATTCAACCAGTGCATCAGGTTCTTTGGCAGACATAATGCAGGCAAGAAGGATAATAGAACGCGGATAAGGACAGCATCAATCTCCTCAGTTCAAATAGTCAATTAACCGTCGACAGCACCTGAACTTACCTTTCGTATTCCAACTGCAAACAACTTCTTGGAATCCAAACAACAAGTTATTGGAGCGCCAATTTTTCATTTATTTCAGTAATCATTTGAGGACAAGAGAAATGAAATGTGTATTCTATTTAAAAAGTGTGATTGTAAACATAATTAGTACAGAGAAAGGTAAAAAAAGAAAAGAACAAAATAGAAACTCAATCCTTAGCGGGGACTTCGATGACTCGTGGCTTGTCGATGATCCTAGCACTCTTATTGCCCTTCTCAACAATACCAATAATCCACGCTTGGTATCCCTCCTGCTTTTCGATGTCCTTGCAGTAAGCAGCAGCTTGTTCGCGTGGCAAACAAATGAGCAATCCTCCCGATGTCTCCGCGGAGTGGCCTTGAAGTAATTGAAACATGTTTCCACATGCTTTGGCCACTGCAGCCATCTTCGCTATTACAGGCAAATTATGAATAACAAACGAAACGTCCTTCTTCTGATGCGATGCCAGCGTTTGAGCGTGTCCCAATAGACCAAATCCGGTTATATCAGTCGATCCGTGAGCGTTGTATTTGTGCATAAGGCGAGCAGCTGTGCGATTGAGTCTGGACATCGAGCTCATTGCCCTGTGGTAAGCTTTGCGAACGTCCTCCTCCGAAACAACCAACTTTATACGGTTCCATCTCTCCGGCTGGTCCAGCCACTGGTGGGCATTGACTGCAACCTGAGTTCCAAGCGGTTTCGTTAGAACCAAAACATCTCCGACAACTGCGTTATCCGGAACAATGTATTCGTTAGGTTGACAAATTGTAGACGCTACTCCTCCAATGGTGCACCATGGATTCACAACACTCTGTCCGCCCGTAACCGTTGTTCCAGCTTCCAAAGCAGAGTCCTTGAATCCCCTCATGATCAAAGGAATAACCACGTCTCTCTCCTTTTCGGTCATCTTTGTACTAACAGCGAGAAGCATCAACATATTATCACATTCAGTTACTCCCATCGCGTATAGGTCACTCAGCACATTGGCACATGCAATCTTACCCATCATATACGGATCATCAACAATAGGATAAAAGAAATCGGTTGTCTGAACCAAGCACAGCCCACCATGTCGCAGAGGTATAACCGAGCAGTCAAGACCAATCCCGATCCGAGGTATTGCCATATGCATGAACTGCGATTCATTGTCTTGTAGGGAATAATCTTGTTGCAAAGACGACACCAGCTTACCAAGAACTTCCTGGGGTACTTTGCAGCCTCTCCCTTTAAGGTCGGCGAACCGAGTTAAACGAAATGTACTTTCCAAATCGTGTGCCGTGGGATCAAAAGGCCGTCTCAAGGTAGCAGGATTGCCGTGCAACTCCAAATGGGCGGCATTTAATGCGTCCGCGGTCACGGTTTGATATTCGCTCATTTCTTGTTTATTTTGAATATTAAACACAACTGAAATTACTGGATTTCAACGCAAAACAAAATATGGCGAACAAATTTATCACCAGAAATGCTAGAATAAAAATCGCGTTCTCCCTCAAATAAAAAATTCCTCTATACCTTCAAAGGCTTGCGTGTACGTACACGTAAGTTTAAAAATGATGTGTAATAGTGTTGGTAGCGCGTCCGCCTATTGGCTAGTTGGGCCATTTCAAATCGAAAGGGGCGAAGTCAGTATTTCTCCCTGCCGCAGTGCCGGTGAAAAGTCAAAAATGAATACGTCTAGTGGAAATGGGACGAATTCAGCAAAAGAAATTTAAATTTGTCGATGTTTTGAGGTGTTAAAAAAATTTAATTTTGAACCATAGATATTTTTTCTTTTTCTTTTGTAAATTCTACTTTAACCTACTTAGAAATTTGTCAAAACTGTGTTTTCTGTAACTTGTCGTAATGTGTCAATTTTCAGGAAATGCTTTACATTTTCATGTTTTTAATTCCTTAATTGATTGCACATACATAATTACTTTATAAACGTGTATAGCTCAGTGGAGTGAACTTCAAGCCTAATCAATCAACAATAAAGACATGTACATGTGTTTAAGTTTATAAACATGTAATGAAAATTATGGTGAATTAAAAGATTTCATAGTCGTGTTTCTAACCAATAAACTAAAACTTAAGTTGAATAGAAGCGTAAAGCGCGTATTTCCTAGGACAATTCTCCTTGCGAAAAAAAAATTCGTTGCGATACAAATATCGCCGCATGTTGTGTGATTTTTTTAGGTTGCGTTCCTAAGAAAATAAATCTCGCAGCGAAATTCAATCAAAACTGATATGTCATAATAACGTTTACATAATTCTCGTACATTTAAAAAAAAAATTCTTGGCGTTCTTAGCTTCTCTTCTGCTTTCGAATGTGAAAGCAAAAGTCAAATTATCGCAACGAGAAATATTCCGTTGCAAGGAAAGAATGGTCCGATCTATTATTTTTCTCATTTCGAGAATGAATGGAATTGAGACTTTTTCCGTAACAATTTTCTTTTTCGCAACGAGAATTGTCTTATGAACTATGCACTTAAGAGAGGGTTTACTGACTTTTAGAATAAATATAGAGCAATGTGAGAATCCTAAAATCTATAACTTCACTTACCTTTTAATATCTGCAAGCATTTAAAACCAACGTGCATCGGTATCTCCTTCGTCTCTCCCCTAATTTCCCTAATGCCCGTGCTTTCGTTTAAGGGTAGTTACAATCCTTTTAGTGCGCGCTTATTACAAAAAAAAAAACTTATGAGAGACCTCAGATTACCTCGTTGAAAGCGGTAGGAGGAGGGAGTGATGAACTCAATCGAACCCCAGTGTGGGACTCTTCGAATAGAAGCTCGTATGTATTAGCAGAATTACTGCTAGCTAGTAGTCGAGTATAAAGGGTAATTTAGCCGAACCTTAATTGCTGCTGAATAACCTCTTACAAAGGCTTGTCCTTTGTTGTGAATGTATGGCATTCTTTTTGCGAAGTTCTTAGTTGGGTGGGGGAGGGGGTTTGATGTTTGAGGAGAGAATGGTGAGATGGCGGTAAAATGATGGATGTAGAGGGGAGTGGATGATCGCCAAGATGCTCTAAGCTATGCCTTAATATAGCTACCGCTTTACTCTCTGCAGCTACTCAGAAGTCGCAGGGAAGCGACTACCATTCGAGTGCCATGCCTGCCTAGCAAGCAGTGGTGAGTTATTACTTCTATAATGGAACTAATTTTCTTTCTGTTTATTTAAAAAATTCTTCGTGATTTCCTTGAATATAGCGCGGGCCATACCTGCTTTGTGAATCTGCAAATGTTTAGGTTGGTTATTTGAATTTCAAATATTTTTTCGAGTAACAATAAATCCACACTACCTTTTTATTTTTAACGACAACCGCTAGCGTATGAAAGAGCCCTGTGGTATAGCTTGTAAATCGAGTTATCTAGTTCTTTCCTTCACGTGACGATATTTTCATTTACTTAGCCTGAACACATCCAATGCAAAATTCACAAAAATAAAATTCGTTGGCTGCGTTCATTCCTACCAAAGTTTCCAATTTGAAGGAACACTCAAAAGCAAAGAAAAGAAATTGTAATAAATGAAACAACAACTGCGAAAGTTATTACAAAATACACTTATATTTTAATTCCATCAACAACCATAATGTAATTAAACAGCTAAATATACATATATAGTATTTATACATTTGACAGCAATTGTTGATGAAATTTTACACACACATTTTTTGCAAGTAAAATTCGATATTTCATAAAACAATTTTACGCTGCTTGATTGATGGGAAAATTGATTTTAGTATTTTTCCTAGATTCGGTTTACTAGTGACGGAAAGCTGAAGATGTGAAATTTCTGCGCATTTATTGAAGTTTCCTATAAGAAACACAAAACCGGTCACTGGTAGCGAAATTTAATCAATTGAAACTTTTTTAGTCCAGATAAATATGTAATTAAAAATGGTTGTAGGACAGTTGAAGCTGTATTGTCTTCAAATACAGGAGCCTCAGGCGAACAATGCTTTTCTTCAATGTAGTATGCAAATGTGCCAACATTTCCATACATATAAGGAAAAACTAGGTCTACAACTGGATATCATCTCAATAATCCTCAACCACATACAATAAAATGATTTCTATGCAGAAATGTTGTGTATACTGAGACTGACCTTGACAAGTGAAACAAATTTTCACACTTTTTTTCGCGTTTTTTTTTTTTTTTCGCCATCTTAATGCGAATTAACACAGACACAAACCATTCTGCATTTTTTCTCTAGCTATACAGTCAAGACAGGACCCTTGTGTTAATAATTGTTGCCGTGTATTCATACATAGAATATGAATGTATGAATATCGAATTCGTCCGGAAATATTCCTCCTGGTTCTATTGTTCTAATTTTTGCTAGTTGCATTTGTTTGTTTCAGTTCACAAAGAGGATGAACCCTTGCAGCGTGTCTGATGGTATGTTGGAATATCGCAATTTTCGGGGAAGTATCTGTAGTGTTGAAGATACCTAAGCTTTCTCTTCCGCAGCAAGACGGCTGGTGGAGCGATGACTTCTAATTCCCTGTGTTGTTCACTCAAGGTTCTAAGATGGAGATAAGTACTGGAGCAGGGGTGTTCAGTAGTTTATTAAATATTAATGACTCATACAAACTTTCGGATAACTCTAATGTTTTCTAAGCAGACATTTTGGTCGTTAAGGTATTAGACAATGTAAGTACCAAACATAAACCAGTGGCCAAATGTTGCTGAATTTCGGATAAAATTGGTGATATTAATGAGGTTAGAGTCTGCTGGGTTTCCAGAGGACGAACTATCTCGGCAAGGATCCGCTTTACTGTACTGAAAGCCAATGTATCTAGAACACAAATTTAGAGATCTAATGAACACCTCTTGATCCGCCACTGGTAACAGCATTATGTCCCGCAGTTTGTGCCACTCAATTGACCGAAGTAGAATAAATCTCCTATTTTTTGGCAATCAACAAAATAGATACTTGTATGCTAACAGGACATTACGCCATAGGCACAATGGCCACTACCGCTAAGCTTGGCATCAAATCCGTGAACTGCAGGCCCCTAGGTACGCACACCTAACCTAAGTTGTATTTGTGGACGATTTCTTAATCAAATGAGATTTATATAAACTATTTTGGTGACTCCTTCGCCGCACGCGTTGGCATACACAAAATTATAAGTACATAGATACGATTGACTCTCTTCACAAAGCTATGGATCCCATTTTCATTTTGGGTATTAAAATCTTTAATTTCTCACTGAGTCGAATGCCACCCCACTTTATTGCTATGCATCCCACCTCAGACCTCCAGGAAAGTCCTTTTATTGAGTCTTTTTGGCTTCGGCGTTCAATAAACCTATGTTTATGTGCATTCAAGAGGACACAAGCGTCCTCAACTAACCTCTGTCTACCAACTCCTACTCTTACCTCCACGAGGTGAACGCTGGGTGCCTAGTACCTCAACTGGAGATAGGGTGCAAGCCCCTGTGGAAGGTAGTTGGTGGTAGCCAACGAGAGAGGGGGGCGGAGGGTGTTCACACTAAGGCACTCTCCCTTGCATCTGGACGGCAGCGGAAAAACTCCCACGATGAAATCAACGGTGGCGTCTACAGTTCCAGTTAGGTCGGACTACTTGGTGAACACCTTATTTGGGCTACTCGGACCTATTCGGAGCTTCAGGCCAATAAGGATCGGTCTACCCGACCCCTCTTGTCCGAGGGGCACAACAAAGGACCTGGCCCTCCAGGTTGGGGGTTGTGCGTGGGGGTGACAACTCCACCATGGAAAAAAGAGATTTTACTGTTGACAACCCTAGCAAACGGAATAAGGACAATGATTTTCGGTTCTGCACGTGGAATGTTCGCACCCTTAACAGGCCACGTGCAGCCGAACAACTAGCAGAGGCCCTGGACTGCTATAAAGCAGACCTAACCGCCATCCAGGAAGTACGATGGGATGGACCGGGCATAAGAAGGATGAAAAACTGTGACATCTACTACGGAGATTGCTACAGGGAGCAGAAGCAGCGCTTATTCGGATGTGGATTTGTCGTAGGCGGCAGACTTAGGCAACAAGTCTTAAGCTTCCGACACGTAAGCGAACGTCTTATGACAATCCGCATCAAGGCTAAATTTGCCAACATTAGCCTGTTATGCGCTCATGCCCCGACAGAAGACAAGGACGACGCCACCAAAGAACGTTTCTACGAGCTCCTCGACAAAACTTATGAGCAGTGTCCTAGATATGACGTTAAGATCGTGCTGGGCGATTTTAACGCCAAAATAGGAAAGGAGGACATCTTTGGTAGGACAGTTGGTAAGAACAGCCTACATGACACCACGTCCGAAAACGGACTTAGGCTAATTGACTTCGCTGCGGGACGGAACGTCACTATAGCAAGCACGTGGTTTCCTCATCTCAATATTCACAAGGGGACATGGCGGTCTCCTGATCATCAAACGGTCAATCAAATTGATCACATTGCGATCGACGCAAGACATGCCTCCAGTGTTCTGGATGTCCGAACGTTCCGCGGGGCCAACATTGACTCGGACCACTACCTTGTTGCAGCCAAGGTACGAATGCGGATATCCCAAGCGCCACAACAAAATAGAATCACTGTGAGAAGATACAACGTCGAACGGCTGCAATCGCAAGAGACTGCCAGACTATTCGCCGAACGCGTATCCCGAAATCTCTCAACAAGTCCTTTGTCACCAGCATCAAATGTTGAAGACCAGTGGCAACGCTGCCAACAGGCCATCAAAAACGCCGCAACTGATGTGCTGGGTATCACACGACCACCACCCCGAAACCCCTGGTTTGACGACGAATGCCGGCAAGTGCATGCAGCCAAACAAGAAGCATATAAAGCGGCGCTGCAGAGAAGGACGAGAGCTGCTCGTGAGCTCTACGAGCAAAAAAGACGGGAAGAACACCGACTTCTCCAAAAGAAAAAGAAAGAGCATGAGAAGCGCGCGATCAAGAATATTGAGAGATTGTACTCCAGGAATAACGTACGGAAGTTTTACCAAAGGGTAAAAAGAATGTGTCACGGAAGCAGAACCCGTACGGAAATCTGTAGAGATGAAGAAGGAAACCTCGTAGTAGAGTCAAAGTCGGTGCTGAGAATTTGGAAAAACTATTTCTGCAGACTGTATAACGGCGACGACGGCCAATATCCCGCTGTCAGGCAGAACGGACCATTCAACCTAGACGATGATAGCCAAAATTTCCGTCCACCTGACCAAAACGAAGTGCGGAAAGCAATATCTAAACTAAAATCCAACAAGGCTGCTGGACCCGACGGCCTTCCGGCCGAGGTATTTAAAGCAGCTGGAAATGACCTGGTAGAGAGCGTACACCAACTCATTTCTAAGATTTGGTCAGATGAGTGCATGCTCGATGAATGGAATCTCAGCATCGTTTGCCCGATCCACAAAAAAGGAGACCCCCTCAACTGCGCCAACTACAGGGGTATCAGCCTCCTCAACATCGCGTACAAGATTTTATCTGCCATACTGTGTGAACGCCTGAAACCTTTCGTCAACAACCTGATTGGCCCCTATCAGTGCGGTTTTAGGCCAGGAAAGTCCACAATTGACCAAATTTTCACACTTCGGCAGATCCTGGAAAAAACCCAGGAAGTCCAAATCGATACCCACCACCTCTTCATCGATTTTAAGGCCGCCTATGACAGCATTTATAGAGACGAGCTGTATAGAGCCATGTCTAGTTTTGGCATCCCTGCTAAACTCGTCCGTCTGTGCAGGATGACGATGGAGAACTCTCGCTGCTCCATCAAGATCGGTAACGATCTTACCGAAGCTTTTGATGTCCAAAAAGGTTTTAGACAAGGAGACGCGTTGTCATGTGACTTTTTCAACATCATACTTGAACGAATTGTGCGAAACTCTCAAGCCAACACCGGAGGCACAATCTTTCATAAATCTGTTCAACTGCTTGCGTACGCTGACGATATTGACATTATAGGCAGAACGCAGCGAGCTGTCACCGGTGCTTTCGCGAATATAGAGACAGAAGCGGCTAAAATGGGTTTAACGGTAAACGAGAGCAAAACTAAGTATTTGCTGTCAACAAGAAGGGACACCCAACACCGACGAATTGGACAGAACGTCACAGTTGATAGCTATAACTTCGAGGTAGTAAGGGACTTTGTCTACCTTGGCTCTGCTATTACCTCCGATAATGACACCACGTCGGAAATCAAACGAAGAATAACTCTTGCCAATCGCTGTTTCTTCGGGCTAAGAAGGCAATTGAGTAGTAAGGCCCTATCCCGAAGAACTAAGGAGATTCTGTACAAGAGCTTAATCATCCCAGTCCTGCTTTATGGAGCTGAAGCATGGACGCTGTCGAAAGCGGATGAAGATGTCTTTAGTTGCTTCAAGCGAAAAATTCTTCGAAAGATATTCGGTCCTTGGAGGAGAAGATTTAATCATGAACTATACGAGCTGTACAGCGACATCGACCTAGCCAAAAAACTGCGCATTGGAAGTTTAAGATGGCTAGGACATGTAGAGTGAAGGAATTGACACTAACGCTCCGGCACGCAGAGTCTTCGAATCTAAACCGGAGGGACAACGCAGTAGAGGAAGACCTCGCCTAAGGTGGCGCGCACAAGTAGAAGGGGACCTCAAACACCTTGGCGTGGGCAACTGGAGGCAGTTAGCTAAGGACTGGACTAACTGGAGAGACTTGTTGGTTGAGGCCCAGGTTCACCCCGAACTGTAGCCCCACCTAAGTAAGTAAGTTTTGGCTTCGGCCTTTATCAGTTTGATCAAATGACCAGGTTAGTTGTTGCACGTTGGAATAATGCGTAGGTTGGCAACTTGACCTTATCTTTTCATCAGATTCCTGCAACTGCATCGTCACAGAGCGCAATTATCTTTTCTCCGCATTTTACCCTACATCTTATATTTTTGTGGCAAAATGAGAACATAATTCAACCTTCTGAAAATTCTTAGGCTGCCCTGAGGATTTTATAAAACTGAATCACCAGTACTATCGACAATTCCTTCGACTTTTTCTACGCCGAAATTGTCGCCTATTTCATTGAATCTTCAGCAGATTGTTGCGAATTTGTTGGCCTATTTCTTTAACCAATCGTTTACCCACCACGACCTGGAGACGAATTAAGACTATTTTTCTAATATAAACAACAGCGCTCGTACTACATATGTCCTCCCCTGCGATCGAGATAACCTCAATGCTGGTATTAGAGAATATAAATACTTTAATAATGATTGTTCTCCCGGCCCTGATGGTTCAACTCCCTGATAGTCCAACTCCTCACTGCTTTATACCAATTCTTTAACTGGCAAGGAATTTTCCTTAAACTGTGTGAAAGCACGTATGTATGTTTTCCCTTATCCTAACAAAAGGTCATGAGAACAAAGTCTAAAAATAATATTCTTTTGCATATTATAGGGTCAGACTCTATTAAACCCGCCCCTCCAAGTTCTTCAAGGCAATAACTTTAGACCAATAATCTTCACTTTGACAATCAGTGATGTTCATTGTGTCATGAACAGCTCTTTTCAGGCAGATACTTCACCCACCACACATTTCAAGACGATTTGAATAGATTTTCAATCTGGTGGCAAAAAAAATGTCCTCCAGCTCCTAGACTTTAATTCATCTGCTACGAGCCTGTTCCCTTATTTATTTATTTATTCACATGATTTGTGATAGGGAACTCAATTGTCAGTCTCATATCTATAACAGTCGCCATGGCATAGTGGTTAGTGCGTTGGACTACTGTGCGAACTGCTTGGGTTTAAACCCCAGCCATATCCACCTAACATTTTTCGTGAAAGCACCTATTTTGTCAGTGAAGATTATAATTTATCATGGAAGAGCTTCTCAATTCGCCATTTGAAAGAAATGAATCTTGAATTTATTGCCGGCTAATAAATTGAAGATTCATTTCTTCGCGCCAAAAAATGTAACATGTACAAAATAAGTGGTTACGACAAGCTGTTGCTCCAGATAATTATTTTTTTATTTTTATATTTATAGTATTAATTGAATATCAACTCTGCGCTCGGTTTTCTGAATCGCTGATCTAAAAAATTTTAGAACTCCTATGGCTTCACTTTCGTAAGGCCCCTCCTTGCAAATGTAAGGCAAGTATAGTCTTCATTTTACGAATTTTATACTCAGCGAATCGAAGTCGTTCTGCGCAGGAATCGTTATAAACTGATCAACTTAAACTAGGTATCGACTACGCGCGGCATCCGCGCGAATCATGTTTGACCGCGCCAAATTATATCATATAAAGCGGCAGCCGCGTGAGGCCGTCGATCCAGTCGACACAAACAGTGTTCGGCGAACAATACTGAAATATCTGTTGGCTTTTTGCCGCGCATTCGAACACAACAAACACTGAAATAACGTCCCTACTGCGTGCGAGCAAAACATTGAAAAACCCTTGGCGCGCACTAAAAATCCACAGCTATTGGATCGACGCGCGGCATGTTCGAGCGTTCCAATGTTCGGGTTGCAGCGCACTCCAATCAGGTATCCATTATGCGCGGCTGCTGCGGGCATCAATGTTCGAGGGTTTGCCGCGCATAGTCGATACGCAGCTTTATGCGCGGCTGCTGCGCGCATCAATGTTCGAGGGTTTGCCGCGCATAGTCGATACGCAGCTTTACAGTTTCTTGAACAACATAATGAAGTTGCCGATATGCAACACCTTTGAACCGGCAATATTCATTGACCTGCGCAACTCTAAATAATTTTCAAATTCACGCAATCTTAGGTCTGTATCCGTCTTTCGTCTTATTCCCCACCGCTCGTCTATATCCCCACCTGCAATTATGATTTTCTGGGTGCGGCCCAGAACGCTGGACAAAGGCAATAGCCCATATTTATCACACTTTCAATTTTAAAATCCACCTGACAAACATCCTGGTCTTTGGTCTTTCACACGCACCTGTTGCTATGAAAACTCTCCAAAAATTTAGTTTTATGCTGGTAACACCACATTTGGCGAGAATTGCATTCTTTATGAAACAAGTCAAACATACCTTACGCAGCAATGGACATTAAAGTGTTTCTTGGCGAAGAATAACAAGAGTGTTAACTATTTTATAAATATTGGACATAACTTGATTATTCAACACCTACACAATTTAAAGTTCTACAATTGCTAGCTCTGACCGGTTTTTAATACTAAAAGCGATGTCTGTCCATTTATAAAGCAAAATAAGGTGAACTTTCTAAATTAATTTTATATTCGTCAGACGTGTTTAGGAAAACTCTAATTTCTTCGTGACGTGTTGTATTTAATTGAAAGTTAATCGAATTTAATAAATGTTTACATAATTGCATTTACTATCGTACATAATCTTGAGGAAAACAAAACAATTCTTTCAAAGTGCATGTATGACGTGATGGTACATCGAAAACAAAAGAGTTCGCAAGCGAACTTCGTGGTCAAATGCAAATTCATGTCACACTCTTACTTTCAATTGAAACCTGTTTTTGTTTAGTATTTTGTGTGAAACCCACATCATTTACCAATTGTCTTTGTTCTTTTAGAAGTGAAAATATACCAATGGCTTTTTGGAAATTGTTTAAAACTCATGGTGAGGGTTTTTTTGTGATCGTTCTGGTGATAATTCAGACACAGGTTTGTCTCTCGGCCTATTTTGAGGACCCCAAGTACAAATGTCCAGAGAAGTATTAAAACGAAATAAATTCCGTGGTTGTTCTTGTTTTTCAATTGGATTCTTATAGGCAACAAATAATATACCCGTGTGTATGCGAGAGAGGGTCGGACGACGGAATATTTGTCAGATGTGAAAATGTAAATCTTGCTACTTTGTCTGTAGCTTTACAGAATCTAGGAGCTCTTAACACACTAATCGCTGATCTCAACATTTACAAAGGGAATATTGGTAAGTGCCTTACATTTAAGATCGATATTGATGAATCATCCTGTTTCACTATAAACGTGTCAAATCTGACGACACATTGATATATAATATGTCTCTTTGCATTCATTTTGAATTGTATTTCAATAATGAACTGTAAAGTGTATTAATCAAAACTAGTTTGTGACTCATGAATTCAGTTATATTGTCAAAATCGATTTTATACAAATCCTACAACCTAAAGTAGTCCACTGGATATATACCGCGGTGGTGAGGCAGATCCTTATGTACGAAGTATTGGTCTGGTGGACAGCACTGGACAAGAAAAGCAACAGTAGCTTTAAGAAGAAGACCCACTGTTGCAATGGAGGTAATGCTCCATCTGCTTTCTGTTGATATATTTGGGAAGCCAATGGCAGTCAAAGCAGCATTAAGGCTCAAAGAATTCTCCCAGCTGATCAGCAAAGCAGCGGGTCAGTCTAGGATCCTCAAGGGCAACCATATTATTCCTAGTAAAACAGACGTAGTGGTCGCCGTGGGTCAGTGGTAAGTGCGTTGGACTGCTGACCAAGCGGCGCGGGTTCAATCCCCAGCCGGGAACACCGAACATTTTTCGCGGCACCACCTCTCGTCGGGGAATTATACTCCTCCGGGAGTATAATTTGTCATGAAAGAGCTTCTCAATTCGCCGTTCGGAGTCGGCAATAAATTGTAGGTCCCTTCCATTCATGCGAACAAATACAAACACGCACAACATGAATATTTGCGAGAAGCTAGGCCTTGGCTCATCCCGAGCTATCGCGCCAGCTATTTATTTTATTTAAAACAGACGTTGTCCCCCATATTGACTTCAACGTCAGGTACAAAACTCGAATTCCTAGCAGAAGCTCTTGGGAGTCTGGTACAGTTTTGAGCAATTCCACGCGAGAAATACTCACAGACGGATCTAAGACAGCTGCAGCGGGTGGTACGGGAGCAGTAGTCTTCTCTGGCTTAGCCATTACCACACAACTGCCGGATCACTGTAGGCTGTTTCAACAGAAAATTATGGCGGTCTGGAAAGCTGCGGCTTGGATTTTACTTACCGCGATAGATTGTAGCGCTATGGTACTAAACATAGATAGTCTTACTTACTTACTCTGGTGGCGCTACTGTTCGGGGTGAGCCTGGGCCTCAACAAACAAGCCTCTCCAATTAGCTCGGTCCTTAGCTAACTGCCTCAAGTTGCGCACACCAAGTTGTTTGAGGTCCCCTTCTACTTGTGCGCGCCACCTTAGGCGAGGTCTTCCTCTACTGAGTTGTCCCTCCAGTTTAGATTCGAAGACTCTGTATGCCGGAGCGTTAGTCTCCATTAGCTCTACATGTCCTAGCCATCAACGCGCAGTTTTTTTTGGCAAGGTCGATGTCGCTGTACAGCTCGTATAGTTCGTGATTAAATCTTCACCTCCAAGGCCCGTCAATGCATACGGGACCGAATATCTTTCGAAGAATTTTTCGCTTGATGCAAACAATATCTTCATGCGTTTTCGACAGCGTCCATGCTTCAGCGCCATAAAACACGACTGGGATGTATTATATAGAATCTCCTTAGTTGTTCGGGATAGGGCCTTACTACTCAATTGCCTTCTTAGCCGGAAGAAACTCCAATTGGCTAGAGTTATTCTTCGTTTGATTTCCGACGAGGTGTCATTATCGGAGGTAATAGCAGAGCCAAGTTACTACCTCGAAGTTATAGCTATCAACTGTGACATTCTGTCCAATTCGTCGGTGTTGGGTGTCCCTTCTTGTTGACAGCAAAGACTTAGTTTTGCCCTCGTTTTTCCGCTAAACCCATTTTGGCCGCTTCTGCTCTATACTCACGAAAGCACCGGTGACAGCTCGCTTCGTTCTGTCTATAATGTCAATATCGTCAGCGTACGCAAGTAGTTGGACAGATTTATGAATGGTGATGATGATGTCTTCGGTGTTGGCTAGGGAGTTTCGCACAATTCGTTCAAGTATGATGTTGAAGAAGTCACATGATAGGGCGTCCCCTTGTCAAAAATCGTTTTGGACATCAAAGTTTCCGGTTTAGCAGCGTGCATTCTCCATCGTCATCCTGCACAGGCAGACAGGGATGCCAAAACTAGATATGGCTCTATATAGCTCGTCTCTATAAATGCTGTTATAGGCGGCCTTAAAATCGACAAAGAGGTGGTGGGTATTGATTTGGACTTCTTGAGTTTTTTCCAGTATCTGTGTGAAAATTTTATCAATTGTGGACTTTCGTGGCCTAAAACCGCACTGATAGGGGCAATCAGGTTGTTGACAAAAGGCTTCAGGCGTTCACACAGTATGGCAGATAAAATCTTGTACGCGATGATATATAAAAATAGATATAAAAAAAATTCATTAAAATCTTTTACACAAGTTGCTCATATCTTCTTAGTATATATAATTCTTCTGTACGTGTGTATGTAATACAACTCCTCCTAAACGTCTGGACCGATTTAAATGAAATTTTATGTGTGTGTTTGAGCGAGTCCCTGAATGGTTTAGATTCACTAACCAATATTTTTCTATGAATAATTGACCCTTAAAACCTTCAAAAACGTTAATTAATAACTGACCTGCTGAGAATAATTCATATTTATAAAGGTGGCCCTGATGTCACTTATTTCAATTTGATTTCAATTTAGTTTTTTTTCAATATTAAATGTTTGTATGTATGTATAATTGCGTGAATATATGTATATTATCGTCGTCTGTCGTTTCCGCTAATAATACGATAATACCAGACTTTTCGGTGGTGCTCTACTGCTGCTGTCCGGTGATTTTAGACAGACATTGGCGGTCATTCCACGCGCTACATATGCGGACGAAATTAACGCATGTTTGAAAAAATCATACCTATGGCCACATGTCCATACATTACGCCTTAACATAAATATGCGTGTTCAACTGCAGAACGGTCCATTGGCACGGTCATTCTCCGAACAATTTTTTTTTTGCGAGGGTAGGTGAAAATCTTTCATGAGACACCATGAGGATCTACCGCACGTGCTCATGGTAGTGTGAGATTCTTACTCACTAAAAACACCTCCCCTTTTCGTGTTGACTACGGCTAAGTACAAAAAAGCCTTATTAAGGCTGCGGCATCGGCGAAGGTTAAGGTGGAGTTCCAGAATTAACGAAATTCTCCGAACAATTGCTCTACATTGGCAATGGGAAAATTCTATGGCATGAAAATATACAATGTATAAAATTGCCAGACAATTTTTGCAACATGGTAGCCACGAAAAATGATTTGATTGAAAGCATATTCGCAAATTTGTGCACTAATTACAGAAATCATACGTGGCTACGTGAACGAGCTATTTTGGCCGCAAAAAATATCGATGCTGACGCTATTAATTTCAAAATGCAACAGTCCTTGCCTGGCAATGAGATGTCGTTCAAATCGATCGACACTGTTGTCGATCCTGATGAAGTAGTCAGCTATCCTATTGAATTCACTGGATTTACCGGGAATGCCACCACATAACCTGATTTTAAAAATTGGTTCACCATTTAACTTCGGAATTTAAATGCACCTAAGCTACGCAATGGCACGCGGTTGGTCAAAACAGAAATCATGGGCAATGTTCTTAAAGCTACTATTTTAAACGGCAAGTTTCAAGGTGAAGTTGTTCTCCTGCCACGGATCCCAATGATCCCTTCAGACTCGCCCATCCCATTTAGACGCCTCCAATTTCCAATTCGTTTGGCATTTGCAATGACTATTAATAAGTCACAAGGCCAAACAATGTCCATTTGTGGGTTAGATCTTGAAAATTCGTGCTTTTCACATGGCCAATTATATGTTGCGTGTTCTCGCGTAGGCAAACCATCAAGTTTATTCATTTATACACCACAGAGATTGACAAAAAACATTGTTCATCAACTCGCATTAAGATAAGATTAGTATTAAAATTTAACATTTATTTCAATACTTTAATTTTTTAACATTAATAAAAATAAGACTGTCACGAAAATGATTTGAGTATTTTCTTAGTTTGCTATTATTTAAACAAAATGAAAATCAAGATTAAGATGCCAAACTCAATATCAAATGTCACTTAATATACAGTTTATCGAAAGTTAGCATATCGATAAAACGTGTCGTAACGGACAGGACAACGTCTGTCGGGTCCGCTAGTTTTATATAAAAATTAAATATTTTCAGTTCGGTTGTATGGTCCAATGTTTTCTAAAATCAATGCTCAAAGGTTGATTATAAACGAAGTTCCATTAAAAACAATAGACGAGTATACTTTTCATGGAATCAATAAAACCTTAGAGGAGCTTCACATAATAAACAGCAACCTTGAGACATTTCCCACAGAAGCCTTGGAGGTATTTATTAAACAGCAAACTATTAAGTTAACCATTTAACAAACCACAATAAACAGTTCCTTAGTAAACTCACAATCCTCAATTTTCATGGACACAACATTGAAACACTGAATAAAGACATTTTCTATGGAAGAGAAGTTTCAAATCACCTTGAAGTCGTTCGAATCACCAATGGTACACTGAAAGAAATACCCATTGAATCGTTCCAGGTAAATATACATATATACAAATGGCTGTTCATTCTTAGCTTAACATTTTAGCTCTAGCCTCTTAGAAAACTTAAAACTCTGGATCTGCATGGAAATCAGATAGAAGTCCTCAAGAGGAATCAATTTAAAAACCTCAGAGATGTCGAAAGTTTGGATATTAGCTTCAATAACATAAAAAAATTGGAATCACAACATATAGCTGATCTGACGAAACTAGGTTGGTGTAATGTCTCCAACAACGCCATTACCGATCTTCCACGGTAAGGAAATCTATTAGTTATTCGATTGAAATCAATTTAATTCCATTTTAGTGGTACTTTTGCTCGAAACTCTGTTCTTAAGGTTCTTAATCTTTCGTTCAACATGATTCAGCGATTGGATGCAAATAGCTTCAGAGGAATGCGATTTTTAAGGTCAGTACAATGGAGTACGTTTGTTTTTCTTTAATAATGATTATGCTTCAACTAAGGACAATTTAGGAGGCTGTATCTGAATGATAACCACCTATCTGACATTGGAAGGGGAACATTCGGTTCAATAACTCGAATCGGAACTATAGACTTGGCCAGAAATTTTTTGAAAAAAATCGAGTTTCAGATGTTCTCGCAGCTCAATTATGTTGAGGTAAGTGTAAAGTTTTGTTTTTATTTGTAATTAGCCTCTAGTCGAGGAAAAAGTAGATGAACATTACTGGAACGCAAGCTGTAACGTAAAAAAAAGTCAACTGTCACTATTGTACGACATTACGATAGCTTTATCCGAATTTGCTTTATCTTGTGGGGGCCCTAAGTATTTTTGACGAAGTGAAAAAGCCGGGAAATGAACACGCTCCTATCTCTACCGCTCTTAAGATGTAAGACTCGTTAAAAATGGTCATTCATTACACAGTGTTCCACATCGAAGAGATCGTTTGCTGAGAAAAGCAGAATCTCAGCTTCAGCCCCCTACAAGGATATTGCACTTTCTTGCCTTTAAGGGGTTCCCGTTCCGCCAGGAAGATCTGCCTTAAACCTGGGATTCGCGATTGCTTTATTTATCATACATGGTTTCAGTATTTCGGGGCTTCTCGAACCTGAGGGCGAAGATTCGGTGATCGTCTTAGCTTGAGCATTGTCAAAGCGTCGGCGGTAATGCCTTAGAACTGATAAAGCTTCTTTTCTGTTTTCCTTTGCTTACAAGGCCAAAGCGATACCATGCTTTTATACAGATGTAGATATGTATAATATTTATATAGATTCTAGCGTGTCAGCTCAACGATACCCATTGTAGTGTTAATACTTGTCATTTTTATGACTAGCGTTTAAGTCGACCAACCCTTGTCGTTTTTTGAGTCATGGCGGTTAAGTGGCATTTTAGTATCGGTGTTACGATAGCGAAACGCATTGAGATTGTTTTATTTATGTTCCACATACATTCTACAGAAAAAAGCTGACAAATGACAGATTTAAATTTTTTTCTATGAAGTTGCCTGCTTACAAATTTTATTTATATTCTTGTATTTGATTGCATAAGTAATTCAATTGTCGGTTTTAATGAAAAATTAAATCTGGTGAAACAAAATACGGACATCATTGACTTCATATTTCGACTATGTATGTAGATGGACTTTGTTTACTCTGTGTAGTTTGAATGCCGCTCAACACTTCCTAGAAGGTCGACTAGTTCGTTCAGGCCAATAAGTTTTACTATAGCTTCGTTTGTTTCATTCAAATACTTTTACCTTAATCGTCTTCCCCCTGTGGCTCCAACATACTTCTTCCAAGAAAGCTGCATCCTCCGACTCTAGATTTAAGCCTTTCCCTTCTAATGGTATCTATTCTAGTACTCTGTCTGCCAGCCTGGGACTTGTAAGTATTCCCACTTCCGCCTTAGCGGACATTGAAGGTGCTGCTCCTGATATGAAGAGTTCCCACCCATCCATAAGGTCCACAGTTGTAGAGCCTCTTTGCTGTGTTGAGGAGATACCAAGTGTATCTAACCGATATTTAGTAGCTTCCTCAACTAGCTCAAGGTATTTTCCTGTGATCTCATGTGCCTTTACTTTATTAAACTAGATACATGCATAAATTTTCATTTAACACCGATTTTTTATGCCCGGCGTTTACTAATTCCTTAACAGCGAAAATACGCGTTCAACTAGCGTTTACCACACTAAAACGACACTCAGAATAGCGATAAAGACACTTAAACGCCAAATGTCGAATAAGAATTTAAATTCCGCAAAATTTAAACTAAAACGACTGGCGTAACGCCAGCTATAATGCTGATTTCGCACAGTCGTTTTTCGACAAGGCGTTTAACGCCTAACCTATGATTGCCTTTTCATACCGATTAATCAGTCGTTTTGTTACTGCTTGTCAGTATTTCCCTCACTGTCCCGAAGAGACTACGTTCCGCGCTTAGAGCCAGCTACCATCTGGTAATCCTTAATCACTGGATGTTGTTCCTTGAGCTACTTCATTTGGGTAACTACGTACATTGTTTTTTTCATAGGTTCCTATTCTTTCATCCGCTTCTTCCCTTTTCTTCCGGAGCGTTGAAATTTATTTGCTCTTTGATTTTTTCAGCTGTGTAAACCCAACATGGGCGCCACTGTTCGTTAACATTAAATGTCGGGGTCAAACTAAAAAGCATTTCGCTTTGACATCCTCTGTAATCTTTTGCTTCGAAGCATCCTTAATCGTTCAATGTTTATCTTTTTCTTCAATTGAGGTAACGATTTATCGTTCGATAGTTGGGCTCTGAATCAAGCCGCTTCCAAAAAATAGTTCGAAATTATTTTGACCCATCTGAACGTTTGTATGTTCAAAATATTATTTGCATAATTTCCACTGACATCGCTTACAAAATCTTATCTGCTGTATTGTGTGAGCGCCTGAAGCCGTTCGTCAACAACCTGATCGGTCCATACCAACGTGGCTTCAGGCCAGGAAAGTCTACCATCGACCAAATATTCACACTGCAGCAGATTTTGGAGAAAAGCCAGGAACTTCAAATCGATACCCAACACCTTTTCATCGATTTGAAGGCCGCGTATGTATAGAAACGAGCTATACAGAGCTATGTCTAGTTTAAGCAAAACTCACGCCAACACCAGAGGCACAATCTTTTAAAAGTCCGTCCAATTACTCGGGCACACCGACGATATTGACATAATCGGAAGAACGCAGCATGATGTCACTGACGCGTTTGTGAGTATTGAGACGGCGAAGATGAGTTTTGCGGTCAATGAGGGCAAGACCAAGTATATGCTGTCAACACGAAAGGACACTCAACACCGACGTCTCGTGGAAAACCTTCACTAAAGACAGCTATAACTTTGGGGTAGTTAAGCACTTTATCTACCTAGGCTCCGCTATAAATTCCGACAACGACAGCAACGCTGAGATCAAAGGAAGAATAACTTTTAGCAGTCGCTGTTTCTTTGCGCTAAGAAAGCAATTGAGTAGTGAAGCCTTCTCTCGAACACCTAAAGACCTTAATCGTCCCAGTCCTGCTCTATGATGCAGAGGCATGGACTCTGTCAAAAGTGGATGAGGTTGTTCTAGGCTGTTTCAAGGGGAAAATTCTTTGGGTGATTTTTGGTCCCGTCTGCTTAGACAGTGAAAGAAGGAAGAGATGCAATGACGAACTGTACGGGCTGTACGGCGACATCGGCTTAGCCAGAAGAGTGAAGCTCCAACGACTGGTGGCTGAGTCATATAGAGCGGATGGATATTAATGCTCCGGCCCGGAAAATCTTCGAATCCACCCGAGGGACATCGCAGTAGAGAAAGACCGCGACTCAGGTGGCGCACGTAAGTAGAAGGGGACCTTAACCAACTAAAGATCGAGCTGGATGGAGACGATTGTTGGTCGATGCCCAGGTCCACCCTGAACTGTAGCGCCACCTTGTAAGTAAGTAATTGGCAGTAAACATATTCAATGTGTTATAACTAAGCAGTATTTCTTTGCACCCTTCCTTTTCTTTCCATCTTCTATCCTATGTGGTTTTTTGTGCTGTTTTCACCACCACGATTATTGCATCTTCTGTTGAGCGTGCCCTACAAAAGCATACATAACGGGCGAGTGAACGAGGACTCGTTTGGAGGCCATTTCCATTTACCCCAGATACACGCCTTCCATAAAGCATGAGTTGTACGTATCGATAAATTTGCTTGGTCGCGCTTTGATTGCCTTCTGAAGTGCTTAATTGGGATGCCGTCTAGCTCGGTATCTAATAGTGTAGTAGGAGTCTTAGCCAAGTTTCAAGCAATCGGTAGTTAAGTGCTGAATCGTCACCTATAGGTCCCTATCTAACCATTCTAAGTAATTCTATGAAATAAATTAAATCAAATCGTCAAAAGCTTAAGCTAATACATTTTCTTTGCAGATACTAGATATTGCGGAGAATAATATTACAATAATTGAGAAGCAGTCGTTCAAGGACATTTACCAAGCTAAAATAAATGTGTCCTACAATGCAATCGAAAAAATCGAAAGCATGGCGTTCGAGAACTGCGTTAATATAACAGTCTTGGACTTATCAAATAATCTACTGACTGACTTTGCTAAAAATACTTTTGACGAAACAACTTTTGCAACAGAATTACAATTGTCACACAATTTCTTCACTGACTTATCACAGGTGTGACTTTTATAGATACCTTGATAAAACAAAGAGCACCAACAAGACTTTTAATTCCAGATTCCCCTACAAAACATGACCGGCTTAAAAACATTAAATGCATCTTTCAACAACATCGAAAAGATCCCAAAGAATACCTTTCCAAAGCTCTACGAATTGCACACAATTGACTTGGCACACAACAACATCAGCTCGATCTTCAATGGAGTATTTCAAATGCTATTTTCACTGAGAAATCTAAACTTAAGCCACAACAGCTTGGAAGAGATCAAAACGTCAATGTTTGGTACGATGCCAACAATTCTCGAACTGGACTTAAGTCACAACAAATTGAATTCGATTGTTCGTGGAGCTTTGGCAAAATTAACAAGCCTTCGTCAGCTAAACCTCGAGAACAATTTTCTGGAAAAAGTTTTTCAAATTCCCATATCTTTGAACGAGCTTCGCTTGGCTCATAATAACGTGAAATCGTTGCCAGCTGGAACTTGGCCAGTTATGAACTCCCTGCTGTATTTGGATTTAGCCGAAAATGATCTCGGAGATTCTCTCGAATCAGATAGCTTCACGGGTTTATTAGTGTTGCAGACGTTGATTCTAAACAAGAACAACATCACTTATCCACCCACACAAAGTTTAGCTGGGATGTCAACATTACAGTATCTCCATTTGGAGGTGGGTAGTCTAAGCGTATTTTTCACTTCTTAATTCAAAATAATTTTTTTTTTTTTAGGAAAATAGCATTTCTACTCTGGAGAAGAGTGCATTTGGAAAACTGCCGGTTTTATTTCATTTAAATTTGCATAAAAATGGTGTTAAAGATATCAGGTAACTTGGACTCAGAAGTCTTAATTTAGGCACTATTTTGACACTTTTTTTTACAGCAAGCGGGCTTTTGAAGGCCTTCTACAGTTGTTGCTGTTAAATCTTTCATCCAACGCAATAGACAACATTCCAACAGAGACGTTTAGAGGACTTCCTTCGCTGAGAACTTTAGACTTATCTAAGAATTTTCTAACAAAACTCGATAACAAAACCAATGGCGTCCTAGATGACCTTCTGAGTTTGGAAAAAGTAATTTTTTTTTGCTTATTTAAATTGTTCACTAATTTATGATAATTTTTTTTCCTCAGTTAAACTTGAGCTACAACAAAATTAGTTTTGTTACAAAGAAAACTTTTCCATCCAATCAATATATACCGTATAACTTAAGGGAATTGGACCTGAGCTATAATTCAATGCCTGTGGTTACGTATGATATAACATTTGGTACCAAAAAGTTAATCAAACTGGATCTGTCGCACAACCACATCAATGACATAAGAAAAGGTAATCTTTCTACTTGGATGAAATCAGTTTTTTTTAAATACCATGCTGGAGCACTGAGATCCCAAAACATGTCTATTGTACCACCAAGAGGTAGAACTCTTTTACTTTGTTTGCATCGTCTTTTGGAGTTTAAGTGATAAGAAGCTTTGGTCATCTTCCAGGAATCTGCGACCTGATATGAATGAGACAGGGTGGCAATCACACTTAGACCCAGAACCATTGTGGATCTCTATTATTCTACTTATTTGCGGGCTAATTTAACCAATCAAAGCTTCATATGTTTAAAGCAGAGGATGTTACTGACTTTAATTACCGCCAGATCTCTAAGATCGTAGAAGTAAGGTATAATCTCCTTTGGGTAAAGCTGAACAGATACAAACAATATGGAGGATTGATCCTTAAGTTAGGTTAGGTTAGGTGGCTGCCCCACCTTAGACAGGGACATACTTAGACCAGATTGGCCCATTGTGATACCACGATGAAGAAACAGGCACCAGGAACCAGAGTATGTAACACAAAGTCCATCGAAGATGAGCAACCTCAACGGTATTAACCCTAAGAGATGATTAACCCCAGAGATAAAGTTTCTTATATTCTGGATGTCGAGTTCGGCTAGATCGTTAGGATCATCGTAGAAGTATTACCCGAGGGTTTTCCCTCTTAGCGTCGCAAGAGCAGGACATGTACATAGTCGGTTGGTTGTAGTTTCTTGTTCCTCCTCGTCTCTGGAGCTTCTACGGAAATCATTGGAGCGGACACCTAGTCTGGGTCATGTCTGCCTGTCAGGCAATGTCCGGTGAGGACCCTCTCTCCGTCTTCTTTAAATCCAGATTAGGCCACATTTGTTTTGACAAGAGACAAGTGCTGATGTTGTTCCACCTGTGGCTTGCCAGTTTCTTGGCATCTGTGTCAAGGAGGAACTTTATCGATTCAATAGGCGCAGGGGTCCGCCCAGGTTTACGGGGAGAAGCCGTACCGCACCCTCTTTTGCCAGCTCGTCCGCTCTGCAGTTGCCTGGAACGTCGTTGTGTCCTGGGACCCAGCACAGGGTTACATCGCACCTATGTATCTGCAATCTCGTTGAGAAATTTGTGGCATTGCTTCACCAACCTTGATCGTATTGTCGGCGATTCCAACGCTTTAATAGCTGACTGACTATCTATGTATAAAACAATGGCGCTACAATTTAACGCGTTTATTGAAAGCCAAGACGCAACTTCCCAGACTGCCTTGATTTCCGCTTGAAACAAACTACAGTGATCCGGTAGTCGCATGGTAATGGCTTGGCCAGGTGAGTTGGAGAGACTCCTGCCCCAGTACCACCCGCTGTCTTAGATCCGTCTGTGGATATTTCTAGCGCGGAATCGCTCAAAACTGTACCAGACTCCCAAGAGCTTCTGCTAGAAATCCGAGTTTGATTGATGCTTCCTCCTCTTCGTTTTCGCTGCTCCTGCAAAAACTTTTTTAAAGAACTTCAGTCTTTCACTGTGTGAACTTGTGGGTTACTTTCCAGTGAGAACACTGATGATGTGGCTGATTTGCGATCGTTTGACCATTATTAGTTCATCGTTTTTGATCTAGCTTAGACCAGGTCTATCTGGACAATTAATATTCCATGTTCCTACTGTGATTGACTTTACTGATAGCCTTCAGCTTTAGTAAGCGTTTACATGTAGCGATAGGCACAGTAAAGTGCTAATTTTCTTGCAAAATACTGAAGTTAGTGCCTTTTCTGACCACAAAATATTCAGAGCCAACGTTTGTCTTCCTTAAAGTGTGCTCTTCAAAGATGTATGATGTTATACGGGCTTTCGTAGGCATGTGGACAATTTGTTTAACGTATTACTGCATTAAAAACGATTTGAAAGAATGGTTCTGGTCCCTCAACTGGGTTGAAAAGGCTTTAGAGCACGTAGGTAGGTAGGTAAGGTGGCTGTGCATGTGAGACACACGTAGGCCAAAGATGGTCATTTGTAATGCCACTGGCATCTCTACCCTGAAAACATTTGGAGCACTTGATAAAACTGAGGATACTTTTGACATCAGTATGTGACAATTCGCCCAAATAGTCGAAGTGATAGGTTCCTGGATAGAGCTTTTTTCTTGAGATAGGGCAGGACAGGTACAGAGGAAATGGAGGATTGTTTCTTCCTTCGTTCCTGCAGCTCATGGAAAAGTCTTTTGAGAAGAGGCCCATCCTCCTGGCATGAAGACCAATGGGCAAGTGGCCAGTGAGATCACTGATAACGGTGCTGATGAGCGACCTTTTAAGCAAAATTAGACTTTTAGATCGGGTGAGGCTTAGGAGTATACGTAACCATAGAGCGCGTAAGTGTGGTAAAACTTACCTCGAAGTGCAATTGGAATACCAGATAAATACTATTGAATACTACTATATAATTAAGTTCCGAATAAGTGAGTTTATTTTTGTCTTTTCTTTAAAGGTGTTTTAGGTAACCTGACCTCCTTGCAAGTCCTAGATTTGTCCCACAACAATCTAACAGATCTTTCATCCGAGGGTAACTTTGTGAGTTTACCAACCAATTTAAGCACTCTAATTCTGCGCAGCAACCAAGTTTTCCGAATGCCATTCGACGAGATGTTGAAGAAAATTCAAATAAAAAATATCGATTTGCGTGAAAACAATTTAGAGAAGTTCCCCGTAAGCCTTTTGTGGGCAGTAAAGAATGGATCAGAAGTACTATTCCATGGCAATCCTTTGTATTGTAACTGCGCCGTCCGTCCACTTAAGCACTATCTACAATCAAAAACGAATTTGTCAACAGAAGATACCGCCCTAACGTGTTCATTGCCTGTTCATTTGTCCGGCAAACCTTTAAGTCTGATACCAGATGAGAATTTACAGTGCACTTCCGAGGATAATGTAAATTATAAAGAACAAATCTACGATATATTACCAGATGTGCGCTTCAGGGACTCTGTGGTGTAAGTACATGAGCATTAGAATTGTACCTATACTAATGGGTTCCTTTTTTTTTTTTTTTCAGCCAAGGGGACCATATAGTTGTGAAGTGGTTCGTTACTTCTACGAAGGATATTTCTGAATTTTCGGTCTACGTACGAAATAAGAAAAATGAAATATTCTACCAAAAGGATCTCGAATACATGGTCAGGTCAGCAAATGTTCCTGTATCGAGTGTAGAAAATGCAACAAGAGATTTTAACATTGCGGAAATTTGTATTATATCGAAGGAGAGTAGCGGAGTAATCGGTCGTTGGTTTGAGTCGCAATGCATGCCACCACCGGATATATCGAAGAAATCATTCCGAGAGACTTTCTGGACACGAAGCCACTCATCCTGTTTAAATTCGAATACTCAGCTTTCTGTATTTTTTAGCGTAACTCTTCTGGTCATGCTGAAGTCAAAAACATGGATTTAGAGAGATTATTTATATGAAATTGTTAACTTGTTGTTTTTACCCGTATGTTGAATATGTTTAGGGAAAATAAATATTTATGACAATATATTTACATTGATTGCATTGCAACAAAGCAAACATTTTTTATTATTTGCTTTCGTATCATAGAATGTATTCGCCTTGCTGACCAAAGAGTTGCCAAAGGATTCCTGAAGAACTCCAGCAAGTCGAAATCGAGAGCTCGCATATTTCGACGAAGAATCTCAAAGATATACAAGAAACAATAAGGAAAACTGAGCTATGGCCCTCGATGAAAGTCA
Organism: Matsumyia berberina; assembly: GCA_917880715.2. NCBI lineage: Eukaryota > Metazoa > Arthropoda > Insecta > Diptera > Syrphidae > Matsumyia > Matsumyia berberina. The sequence continues at coordinate 98,775,846 of OU862870.1, forward strand.
GTCAGATCTAAAGGATGTGTAAGGAAGCCAGCTGGATCGATGAATATAAGGGAAGAGGTACTTCTTGTGGACATGGTCCTCAGGATTTTCCACGATTATCTAAGTCTGGACCTCTCGGTTCGGAGGGGTAGCTGCTCAACATTGAGTACCTCGCGTATTCTGGTATTCCTAACCCGATCTCGGCAAGTTACACCAGCAATAAAACGAAGAAATATCATTTCGGCAGCTTGCATCCATGGACTTTTTTTTAAGTCATTATCCAAATATCATGACCATGAGTCAGGGTCCGAACAAATACTGAATTAAAGACCGATAGCCTAATTGCGATACCAAGGTAGGCCCTTCTGATAACAGACTGACCAAGCTCACACAAAATTGCTCCAGCCTGAGCAGTCCTACAGGATGACTTAGTATTGCTCCTACCATCACTCGAGAATAGGACCCCAAGATACTTAAACTTCTCCACCTGTTTCAATGGGATTCCACTGAAATGCAGAGTGCATTGAACAGGCGTTCGGAAAATAACCATTTGTTCACGTTTATCCTCATCCTTCAACACAGACGGCTACGAACTTGACAAGTGCGCGCTAAAGTTTGGTCTGAGTAGACGTAAAGATGACCAAGTCATTAACGAAAAGCAGATGACTTATCCTTAAGTCTCCCAATTCAAACCGTTCCTCACCACGGCTGCGCCATGACATCCAATCCATATACACTATGAAAAGGAGAAGTGACAGAACGCACCCCTGGCGAATTCCAACGCCCACAATTAAAGGTGTCGGTTTAACACCGTTCACCCAAGCAGACCCTTTACAGGTTGTGTATAGAGATTGAATTGATCTCAGAAAAGAATCACCAATCCCGAACTCCAGCAGTATACTCCAGAGTTTACCTCGAGCGACCCGACCTTATAGTTTCTCCAAATCCACAAAACAACTGTAAATAAGTTTGGCATACTCCCAATCTTTCCCAAGTAGCATTCTGAGACTAAATAGCATGTCGATTGTGCGTCTACCTGGTTGATAACTGCACTGCTCATCAGCCAACCTGGACTCCACCAAAGCTCTAGCACGCTCTTCTAACATCTTAACAAAGACTTTTCCGGAGAGAGATATTCCCTTTACATTAGAGAAATCTCTCTTATCCCCTTTCTTGAAAAGAGTAACAATCACCGCAGTTTGCCAGTTGCTAGGTGTTTTACCGCATACCCAGGCCGTTTAAATAACGCGAAAGAGCCCCTTCTCCCAAGGCATTTCTCATGAGCATTTCAGGTCGACCAGAAGACTTGCTGTCTTTTAATCGCCAAAGTCACCTCCTCTACGGTGGGACCGCCCTACTCAAAACCACGGGTCTGCTATCTCAGTGCCTTCTTTGGGATTAAGCAACACCGAAAAGTGTACGCCCCATCTGCGCAAGATGTCCGTCTTATGTCCAGCTTTGGATTTCCATGGTATTAAACTTCTTTCCTCTGAGACGGCGGATGATCTGCCAGAATACTTTGTTTGTAGATCTGTGATCGCGGTCCAGTTTCTTGTTGTATTTACATGGTTTTCAAATTGATCATAGTATTACTATAGTATCTTTCTTTTATTATGCACTTTTTTTAAAAAATACAACCGTTTTCTGAACTACCCGCCTTTTGGCGGTCTACCTATTTTCTTACCTACAACTCAAACGACTGTTCTGATTTTATTATCGAGTTCATATTCGTGTTCCACAAATTATAATTAATCCAGCATAATTTATTAATAAAAAAAAATTGTTCTGCTAGAGGGTTAAAACATGATGAAAGGATATTCCAACGTTCAGAAGACCCTAATGACGCAATGGCACAGCCCACGTAAAAAGTGGATAAGGAGACATCGCCTTTATCTCGACAAAAATCCTTCTGGTGGTCTTTGGCCGCTTCTGTTTAGACGTGGAGGAGAAGATACAACTGCATGAACTGTTCAACGTCAGAAAAGTTCAAATACAATGACTAAGATGGCCCTCATATGTAGAGGAGAGGAACATACATACATATGTGTGTACTTAAGTCAACACTCCAACCTAGAGAATCTTCGAATCTGCTCAAGAGGGACGGCGCAGTAAAAGAAGGGCGAGACTTAGTTGGGGCGCAATGGCAAGCGGGCCCCAACCAAAACCGAACTTCAATAGGTTCTTTACATTTGTTTACACATTTTTTAAACACATTATCAGTCCAGACAACTGCTCGACCAGAAAATGTTTTGCAAGCACTTTTGACATACCAAGATTCTATGGAAGAATTACTTACTTACTTAAGGTGGCGCTACAGTCCGAGGTGGACCTGGGCCTCAACCAACAAGCCTCTCCAGCCAGCTCGATCTTTAGCCAGCTGCCTCCAGTTTCGCACGCCAACTTGGTTGAGCTCTCTTTCCACTTGCGTGCTCCACCTGAGTCGCGGTCTTCCTCTACTGTGCCGTCCCTAGCCACCTCAGTCGTTGGACCTTCACTCTTCTGGCTAAGCCGATGTTGCTGTACAGCCCTTACAATTCGTCATTGTATCTCCTCCTCCACTCACCGTTTATGCAGACGGGACCGAAAATCACCTGAACAATTTTCCTCTCCAAAAATCCAAGCGCAGCCTCATCCACTTTTAACAAAGTCCATGCCTCTGCATGGATTCTGTTGACAGCATATACTTGGTCTTGCCCTCGTTGACCGCTAAACCCATCTTCGCCGCCTCCGTTTCAATACCCACGAACGCGCCAGTGACATGAAGCTACGTTTTTCCGATTATGTCAATATCGTCGGCGTATACGAGTAATTGGACGGACTTTTGAAAGATTGTGCCTCTGATGTTGGCGCGGGAGTTTTGCACAACTCTTTCAAGAATAATGTTGAAGAAGTCGCATGACACCGCGTCGCCTTGCCTAAACCCTTTTTTGACATCAAAGGTCTCGATGAAGTCTTGACCAACCTTGATAGAGCAGCGTCATTCGCCATCGTCGTTTTGCACAGACGGACGAGTTTGGCAGGGATGCCAAAACTAGACATAGCTCTGTTTAGGTCGTCTCCACAGATGCTATCACCCGTGGCCTAAAAATCGATGAAAAGGCGGTGCGTATCGATTTGAAGTTCCTGGGTTTTCTCCTAGATCTGCCACAGTGTGGTCGATGGTGGTTTCCTGGCCTGTTCAGGTTGCTAACGAACGGCTTGAGGCGCTCACACAACATGGCAGATAAGATCTTGTAAGCGATGTTAAGAAAACTGATGCCTCTGTAGTTGGCGCAGTTCAGAGGGTATCCTTTCTTGAGGATCGGGTAAACAATGCTGAGGTTCCATTCATCGGGCATACTTTCCGCCGACCATATTTTACAGATGAGTTGGTGTATGCTCCTTACCAAGTCATCGCCTGCCGCTTTGAACAGCTCGGCAGCTAGAACGTCAGTACCAGCAGCTTTATTGGACTTAGGCGTAGGTAAGGCTATCTAGACTTCGTCCGGGTCGGGTGGACGGAATTGTTAGTCTTCCTCGTCCAGGTTGAATGGTTCATTCTGCCTGACATCCGGATTTGATTCATCGTCGCAAAAGAAGTTCTTCCATATCTTCACTATCGACTGTGATTCTTCTACGATGTTCCCTTGTTCATCCTTGCAGGCTTCGGTTCGGACTCTGTTGCCTCGGCAGGTTCTTTTTACCCTTTGGTAAAACTTCCGAACCTCATTCCTGCAGTAACGGCTCTCTATTTCCTCGATCAGCCGCTTCTCATGCTCTTTCTATTTGCTCCTGAGAAGCTGGTGTTCATCTCTCCTTTTCTGCCCGTAGAGCTCGCGAAAAGCTCTAGTCTTTCTGTGCTGCGCGCCGCTTTGTATGCCTCTTGTTTCGTTGCATGTGCGTGTCGGCACTCGTCGTTGCGGTGCCCGAATGAAACCAGACACGTCAGAGGCGGCATCTCTGATGGCTTTTTGGCAATGGTGCCACTGGTTTTCAATACTTGATGCTGGCGGAATAGGACCTCTTGAGAGATTGCGAAAGACTCGATCAAAAAAGGATCTGGTAATCTCTTGCGATTGCAGGCATCCGACGTCAAACTTCTTCACAGAATTTCCATGTCTTGGCGGTGTTTTGGATATCCGCAGCCGTACCCTGGCTACAACAAGGTAGTCAAGGTATTCTGAGTAAATGTACGGACATCCATAATACTGGAGGAGTGCCTTGCGCGGTTTCCAATGTGGTCAATCTGGTTGACAGTTGATTGATCAGGAGACCTACATATGATCCTTTGTGAATATCAAGAGGCGGGAAACGCGTACTAGCTACGACTGTTAAGTCAGTTGAAGTCATTCCTTTAATTCAAAAAGATATTGCAGTCTTCGAACTAACCCTGTGCTTAATTATACTGAAACTACTAAGTGAAGACTCTAGATCCATTACGAAAGGAGTAGGATTGTCATTGTAAATACAAGTTTTATATGACTTGAATACATACAAGTTAAAATGACAGCATTGTGCCTTATTTCACATCTGTCTGAACAAAATTGAAAGCAAAATTCAGTCATAGTTGCAGATTGTTTCAACCTTATTATATCGCAAAACAAATATATGCGCATACATACATATGTTTGTATGTACCCACACTACTTTCATATATTTTCCCGCGAAGCTTATGGCTTATCTTTAGTGGGTTATTCTGCTCGCAGCAAGTTTTAAACATTTGTGAGATTTATTATGAATTTGGATAAGGATACATACATATATTTGTGTGAAAGCTATAATTAAACATTTTTATTGATGTACGCAAATGTTTATGATATTTAAAATAAACTTTTAGTTTAAGTTTTGGTTTAAAAAAGAAAATATTGTTTCTTTAAACGTTTTCTGCTTCACTAGCATCTGATGTTGACGAAACGCTTGGCAAGCTTGGAACGATATGTCTCAAATATAATTTGCCAAAGAGATTATACATTGAGAGTTGTTAGAAAAGTTTTAAGAGTCAACCTGACATCACTGTGCATTCATAATGTCTACATCGTCTGCGTATGCGAATAATTGCATGGATTTTTGGAAAAGTGTTCAGTGTCCAGTTTTTTTCAAGATCTGCCGTAGTAAAAAATTCTCTCTATGCATAATTCTGTACTTTAAAAAAACACAAGGAGGATCAGCAGGGGAGCAGAGCGCAGCGAAGTAAATTTCAGATCATGAAGAAATATGACAACAATCCGTCAGTCATTCTGTTTAAAACACAGCTCTTGGGGAAATTTCACAGCGCCCGGCCCCCGTAACCACAAAGCCAGCAACTCGTTTGGCTTTCTCGAGGCCTTTTTTATATCCTAAGAATCTTGGTTGATCGGTTGTGGATGATGAGATAGCTCTTTACTTAGGCCACGATTGGGCTCTTGCAATTCTCCTACACTGACTGTTGAAAAAGTTTTGTGGGGGTAAAGAGGGTTAGTTTGGTGATGGCGAAAATATCGACTGACTACTATTGCTGCTGTGTAAGATCGGGTAAATCTTCCTGTGTTATTGGCAAACCCCAGGATGTCACTGATCACTTTTCTGCCTAGTATCCACATAGATTCTAATCTGATATCCACATCGATCCCAATATTCGTTGGCGTAGTCTTGCTGTGGCTGGACAGTAGCAAAGAATGTGTTTTAGGTCCTCCTCCTAATTCTCTCAGTTTTTTTTTCTCAGGATTTTAGCAGAATAATGAGTAATAGTAACTTGCTATCGGTTATAACGATAAACCGCTCACGCCGATGGAATTCACAAATCCCTTCAATACCGCAATTCTTCTGTATACCTGAAAGTGCCTGAGTGTATTAATTTAATACAATAATGTACACATCGTCTGCTGTGTGGACCAGCTATAATCCCCATTCTCTAGTTCCACAAGTAGGAGATATCTTCCGTGGGGAGCAGATTGATTCACACGTGTATAATTTTGTTGAGGTCATTGATTGATTATCGAATTGCTCCTTTATTGTCTAGGAATGCAACCACTGTGAATTTCCCCTTGTAAGCTTTGCAGGGAAGACACCATAAGTACTTAGTGGTAATAAACTATGCCAACTTCTACGCTGTGTCTTTCTAACTTGTTTTTGCAAAGCCTTAGAGTGGCTTTCAACTTATCTCCAACAAAGTGAAATGTTTGAATAGGAAATAAAACTGGAAACCCAACATTCAAGAATACAAAGTTAAAAAAGCTAGAATAGCACAAAGGGTAATCGAACATAAATAGGGTTCGCAACCCTGAATACCTCACTGGCTTAACATCTTGGTTATAAGACTGATACTCACTTAAGGTATGGTTGCCTGGTGGACTGCTTTAGATAAAGCCGTAAACAGCTACAATCTACGTAAGCAAAGTCCAGTGTTCTGCTTCTTTGTACATAAACTCACAGTGGGATTGGACATTCTGTTTCATCTGACACCCCTCGACATTTTTGGCACGCAAATTGCAGTTATTGCAGCCCATCGTATTAAAGCATTCTCACAGTGGTTCAGAAAAGTATTTGGTTTTCATTCTGAATAATTTCAAAATCTCTCCCGAAATCATAGACTACACCATTTCCAGATTAAATTTTGAAAAAAACTTTTAAATTACAATTACTTTCAGGTCAATCTGGATTGGTTTTTAGAAGCCAAGCCTATACACTTCTACACCGACGGATCAAAAACTAAAGGGGGCGGTGTGTTTTCTCTGATAAGCTTAATCTAAATCTTAACCTCTCCGTCTTCCAAATAATTGTAGCGTGTCAATTAGAGAAGTCTTATCTTGACTTAAAAAAAAACTTGATATCCACTATGGTTAGCCGAAACTTTTCGGAATGTTAGGAAGCAATCAAGTCGTTAGAATCATTTTCCCTAAACTGAATAACAGCTGTAGATTGCCGATCGTCTCTAGTGAAGATTTTGGAGCAGTTTAATTCTCTCATTTCCTTGGTGCCGGACATAGAGACATTCCATGAAGAGAACAAATCTTAGCACAGCTGCCCAAAGTTGGATTTAAAACAGTATACGAATTTCATCTCTTCCACTGGACATTACCTAATAGGGAAGCGTGCAATAAGGATTGGCGCATACCCTTATGACTTTTGCAGAAGCTGTATGGACGAAGAAGAAAAGGAAACTATTCTCCACCTTCTTTGCATCTAACCAGCTCTCTGGTACCGAAGAAAGCTTCACTAAGAAAACTTCACTTAAGAGCTTTCGTTCACATTAATTGATCCGGTAGACACAGATATTAGAATAGCCCCGCGAGTAAGTAAGGACATTTTATCATAATTTTCAATGGTCCACTTATCCGAACGATTTCATCCTGGACCTACCCAGAGTATTCCTACCTGATGGCACGGATACCTATCATTGGTCTAAATGTGCTGGCGTTAGCTGACAATCTCTTTAACCTACCCAAACCTAGGATGAACCTGTTGAACTGCCAGTCGGCGGCAGACCTTGTGAATGCAGCTTCATCTCATCGAATAGCTTGAAGCTCAACGTCCAATGTAGGCATTTGCCCTCTTTTATCTTTACTAAAGGACAGAATTTAACGAACGCTTCTGTAAAGACACTCACGACTTCGTTTGTACATATACCTATGAAGATAAAAAAAAGTCAAAATTCTGTAGCAACAATTGCTACTAAAAACGGTAAAGTAAATGCCTCTACTGCTTAACCTAATACAATCCACCCATCCAGTGCGAATTCCAGAGCTTTTCTGCCACACCCTGTATGTGCCACAACGCGTGGGAGATTTCCTGTTTTACAGATTCTTTTGCATTTTTTTGCAAATATGTATACGTGTGTACAGTATGTATACATACTTTCACCGTATTTCTGGGTCAAGGTAACCACATCATCATCATCATCATCATTTAATTCGTCTTTTTGTTTGGCAATACAACATACGGGTCATATCTTATTTATAAAATGGACATGATTAAGAGGTCCATTCCGAAAAAATTGTTATATTGTGTATGTACCTGATAACCGCACGGTTTTTCCTCTTCCCAACCACTGTGGGTAGATACTTTTTATGAAGTCAACGATTGTATAAACACATATGTATGAATACATTGGCTACGCCGCAAATGCCGTCATCGTTTTTCTAGAGCTTGACGTGGGTGATTCAATTCAAATCACGTTTCTTATTAGAAATTCCTTGGACAGCATCCTGTGTTGTTGATCTGCACTATGGTGACTGTAGCCATACGTTGTATCATACTTCGCAACTTAACATTTTTACCTAAAACTTAAAACAACAAGTGTTTAGTCGCCTCCAATGGAGTATCTTCCCACCCAAGGAACTAGACGTATGTTGATTTATGTTCAAACACTCGTTATACAAGGTAGATCATGTTTGGTACACATATGGATATCTAATATTTTGTATAAAATACTATAAAACACTTCTCCGTGGATCAACAAAAAACAAGTGGATCGACCATCCGTTTCCAAAAAAATCATAAGAGCTTTTCATCTAATGGCAATCTAGCGCTAGTGGGCAGCAGATACAACTAATTTGAAAGCTCCACGAACGACTAGGTATCCATTCATACGTGTTGCGATCATGTTTACAAAGTTTGATCGGTTGGGTTTATTTTTGGATCTACTGCTTAGGCAGTATAGCACCGACCGTCGCGTTATATTCACGTTCGATTGAGTACCTACGTAAAAATAAAGAATCTGTAGTTTTCATCTTATACATATCTCCAAGTATGTATACACATCGGCCTTGGGTGTCAACGCAAAAACTTTAACAATTCGGATGTGTTATTCACTAGATTTTAGAAGAAAGTTTTACGCAATTTCTATTTGCATATTTTACGAGCATTTTAATTAATGAACTTCGGGGCCATCGGACAGACTTTAGAGTCCGGTTTAATGTTTATTTCTCCCTTTTTAGAGGGGACCATACCTATAAATTTATTAATTAATCAAAGCCTTGGCAGTGAACTAAATATAGATTTGTTCTTGGGAAAATTAAATTTTCAGTGTTTTTTCTCAGTAGATACTTTTGTTTTCACACCCGCCTACAGGCTTTTTTTTAATATTTTTTTTTTTTTTTTGCATGTGTGTAGAAGCGTGTTTTTTATATGCTGAGTGATAATTTTCATTTATACGGTTCATTTTACCTATATGAGATCATTTTTACATTTACATTTTTCTCCGTTTTGATTTGATTTAATTCACTATTGGCCAGCCCCCGCATACAGATTTCTTGTGCACAATTTGGGTGGGTTTCCACGAAAAGAAAAATAAAACCATATCACATCATCTCGTCAACGAACGACGTACATACGTAGATACTTTCGTTGCCCCGCTACCTCGACTTGAACAGCAGGTTTAGATGAAACTTTGCTTTCATGAGATCATTCGTGGATGCACAATAAACTTTTTTTATACATACGCTGCGGCCATATGCTTAGCTTTCGTGAGTTTTGCTCCTTTTTGCGAAAAATTGCGTTTCGCATTAAAAATGTGTACATACGGCATCGGGTAATATAATAAAATTAAAAATAAATTGGGCAACGAAACGAACATTTGTTTGGATGTGTTTCCTTGTGATTGTACGAAATACAGGTACAGTCGGAAGCAAAAATTAACATACACTCGTAGTTTTAATTTGCATTGAAGGCTTTTTTTTGTGTCGAGACATGGATGAATAGTGCATAACATTTGCATATGTCTATCTAACTACGAGAAATTTTTTTCCTAGAAAAAAAATCAAGTCACATACGTTCATATTTAGTTAAACAAATTAGTCACGGTGGTGTTATTCTATTTTAGAACCAAAATGAACATACAACACGTATCTTCCGGAAATGTGATGGCGCCCATGCTAGACTCTCCTTCAAAGTATGGACGAGTAAGTTATTTTTCATTGTGTGTAGTATATTTTAAAACAGCAATTTTATTTTATTTTGAAGGATCAAAAATACGTCTATAAGAAAACATCTTACCAATACTCCAATGCAGATGGAAATGTTGGAAATGTTTTATTAAACACGGAGCAGAATGTTAACCAATTAGATGCTCTCCTAGAAGACTTAAAACATGAACGAGAACAGACAAGAGAAAAGGGTAAGTAGTTTAGAAGAATCTTACAAGTTAAGATGACTGAACATTGGTAGAGTTAGTTAGTTTGGGATGAACATAGGGCGCGACCAGGTTAGTTTGATCCCTAGCTAACAGCTTCTATCTAAGCTCTCGAAATTGGTTAAGGCGCGCCACCTTAAGCGAGATCGTCTTTCGCTGCGGTGTCCCTCCAAATTAGATTCGAAGACTATGGGCTATGGGTATGTCCTATATCTTCTACCCGTTTCAAGCAATCAACGCGCATTTTTTGGGGAATTTCGCAATATCGTACGAAGCAGTTTTTAGCTCTTAACCACCAAGGTTATCTCCGTCCGTCATCGATAGAGTTCATGCTTCACCGCAATAGAGTAGGACATGATGATAAAAGTGTTCTAAATGTATCCTTAGTTGGTCAGAGTAAGGCATTTCTACTCAATCGCATACTTTTGCAGATCCAGGGCACTTTTGGACATCCAGGGTTTTCTACACGACCGACAAGGCGAAACGTTCACATTTGGTCCATTATGAACTCATCTGTCTCAAAACTACACTCATAGAACCTTTAGAGGTTCACCTAGTACACTAGGCTAAGGAGACTGTTGCCTTTGCAGTTTATTTTCCTTTCTTGTGAATCGGGAAAACGACCGTAATTCCATATACTCGTCTGACTAAATCTAAGAAATTAGCTTGAGTACGCACTCTTTCTTGTCAGAATAACCTTGATAACTTCGGCGCATTGTCCAATGGGACTTGGATAGATATACCACATAACCCCCACCGCTAGAGCCGTGAAAACGAAAACGAGAGGGAAACTCTTTCCCATTTCCTTTGCAAATTTCTAGCACTAGCCAGGGCCAAACTTTGTCTGCTCAACAAACCATTCGTCGACGCCCTGAAGGACCTTAATCTCGGGTAAAAAGATACGAGCCCTAATCAAATTTTTTAACTCCACAGGATGAACTTAGGTAGTCCCGGTTATTTTAATTTTCCAACAATTAGACAAATCATCAAGTAGGTTGCGTGAGTTTTGTTACCACATAAGACGCATCTTAGGGCTAATTGAGTTCCCAACCTACTTACCCAATTCATCTCCAGCTGGTTTAAACAGCTTGGCTGATAAGCGTTTCGGTGCAAAAAAAAAATTGTACACGCTGAAAAATTGTGTTACTATTATGCACAGGCCATGGGCGCATTTGCAACAAAAAATTGGCTTTGACGAGCAATATTGATTTTAGAGTTTTCACTTCAACCTGAGCGGAATTCGAATAACCGCTTTATTATTACAGTGGAGGTCCACTATAACGAATGCCTATTGAACGAATGATCGAAAATTTGCTCGATATTACGAATTTCTTGATATAGCGAATGCACCTGGACATTATATCATTCGTCATACTTGACCACCACCGTATTTATATTTGTTATTAAATTAAAGTAGAACCTTTCAAAAAAAAGTACGGCAAACTGAAAGTACGGATGGTAACCTTATTAATACATATGTATATATTTTCATATTGATATAATTTTGTTTTTGTTTTTTAAATATCTTACAGACATTCATGCTACGAGCACAAGTTATAGGACGATGTAAGCTTCAACAAAATTTTGATTATCTTTTGATTATTAATATTGACATGTCCTTTCTTCAGAGAGCCTACCGGGACAGTTACAAAAACAACACGCATAGTGAAATCCCATCAAATGCCAATGGATGTGGAAAATGTAACCGAATACAACACATATAACACATTGGATGGATCAAGTTCTACACTCAAGGACATTATTCGCAATGATTCATCAACTTATAATTCAAGTACATATTTTTTTTTAATTTATTTTTTTTTTTCTGATTGTAATTAAATGTGCTTACTTTGCCACAGGTAAAACTGTTTCTGGAAATATAAGTTCGTCGAAAAATGTTTTTGAAACTAGTAACGTGTCCCATTCCGAAAATAACGTGCTCGTCCCGGCACTGCTGGAAAACGATTCAAAGAGTCTTACACTTTCTGATGACATCTTGCCTGTACCCGGTACAAAGGTGACTACAACCGTTCGTACATACACGTACGAAATCCCAGCAGACCATAACACAATCAACAACAGAACTTTGTTATATAAAAACAACGTTTACAATTCATCAAGGAATGAATTCATTTCAGAACCAAATCTTCCACAGACTGTTGTTTACAATTCAGAAAGTTATAGCACAGCCAATGGTCCAAATTATAGCACAGGCAATGGTCCAAATGGGCCTAATGGTCCAAACCACCCTGGTGTAGACAGGCTAGTCGGTCCCAATACCGTAAACCGCATATATGAAATTAATGATTCACAGGAATATCGGACACAAAGAACCGATCATCTCGTTCCACAGCCAGTTCAACCGACAACCAAGACTATTGTTTATAATATCAATAAAACTGAACATAATACTAGTAACATTCAAGGAACGCCGTTGATGCCACACAATTCTCCTTCTCACCCACATTTGCCAACAAGGCCACAGCAATCACCGCATCAACCGCCTGGTTCAACAACCTACTACTATCGGGAATCTAACAACACGGTGAATACCATTCACGGACCGCCTGGGGGTGGTGATAATTTGCCACCGAATGTCACAATTGAATACCCCAGGGATTCGTATGGTCCTCAAAATCCACCGAACACAGTCACCTACAAATACTCATCTTCCACAATGAACTCTCGTCGCGGTCCAAATTACGATTCGCCGTCATCACAACCACCTCCATTCCCAGTCGATGGAGTTATATATCCCGACAGGAGCGGAAACCCTCCAGAAAAATTAAACGAACTCTTGGACTCGTTTGGCGGTGTAAGTATAAGCGTTGTAATAACTTGAAACTTGCTAAATCGAATTTCGTTAAGCAGGATAACATTGATGGTAGACTGGTTGATACCAATCACCGTCCAAAGAGGGAAGTCGAAACAGCTTTGGCAACCACCAATCAGCAGACTATACCAAGCATCAATAAAGCAGGTCCAGCCGTGTATTATCCACCAGGTCATGAGTGGCTTTCAAAGAAGGAGGAAAGCAGTGCTGGCGGTTATTCTGCCTCTGTAAGTTGATATTCACATCTTTAAGAAAAAAATACACAAACTCATGCTGCTCCTTAAATTTAGGGCAAGTACGCAAAAGCATCTGGAATGTACGAATATGAATCTGGATACAAATCGAAAAGCTCGAGTAAATCAGGAGCCGCTGTAGTCCCAGTTTGTTTACCACTGTGCTGTGCAATGCCGTGCAGCATCATGTAATTTCCTCGATATTTAAAGTGCTTTATTCTCTTAAGTTGTTGACGTTCTTTTTTTATATTTCTATTTATTACTTTTACATCGAGAACTATATTTGATTTGAAGCAAAACACTGTTGCCAGTTATCGATTTGTCGACATGAGAGCTTGATCTTTTCCAGCGACATTTACTGATGACGAGGGCAAGTAGTGTATAATACTCAAAAAATTGTAACAATTTCTTTTTCACCTTGAGCGTCTTTTATACATATATTATTATATTAACAGGAAAAAAATTAAACTAAAATTTGTATGCGTACATACACACATATGCATGTGTATGTAATATTTTTTTTGTTATAATCCCAACCATTTAAATTTTTTTAACTGATATTAATAATTTAATAATTTCGATTAAAAACGCCATATTTGTAAAAAAAAAAAATAAATAAAATAGACTGCTAACTTTATGTACGAAACATTAAATTTGTATCAAGAGTTATTTTGGTCTAATAAAGTAAATCAGCTTTGAAAAAATCCAGCTTTTTTGGATACGTAACAACTACGGGTATGTGAGCGTAATGACAATGGCGAATTATTTGTGGACTTTTGCATTGTTGATTACTTTGTCACTGGAGTCTTTAGGTTCAGTTTAATCCGACCGACGTATGTACATACATACACAAACTAGTTAGAGCACAGTTGTAGAAAAATAAGCGGTGAAGGACTTAGTCACGATCATCTGCACCGACGGAATAAAGATGAACTGCGGTGTGCCGGTATCTACCCGAAATCACTGAAAATATCAAGACCAAACCGCCTGCCGGATTTTACAAGCGTCTACCAAACGGAACCATTGGCAATCCGAGCGGCTTGCACGCAACTCAGGCGTGACTCTACGAGCAAAAAAAAAACATTGTTATTCTCATAGATAACCAAGTCGTTATCAAAGCTATTGACTCAGCTACCATATCCTCCAAACTGGTACAAAATGCCGGAACGAGCTTACCCTGTCGGGGCGGAGGATTCAGGGTCATACTGCTATGGTTTCCAAAGAACAGTGACATGAAAGGAAACAAGCGTACTGATGAACTGAGCAGGCAGGGCTGAGCTCTACAGGACAAATGATCTCCTAAAAAGAACTTGTCCAGATATCGCTAGAATGACGGCGATACCCACGGGTCATTGGCCACAAGGATAATATGCGGCCAAACTAGGTATCCCATACACCCCCACTGCCGCAGCTGCGGAAACGAAAACAAGAAGAAAACTGTCTCTCACTTCCTCTGCAAGTGCCGGCACGACGACCCCAACGACATCTGGGGTAAAGGGATACGAGATCTAATTCGTTTTCTAAACTCCACAGGCTGGATCTAGACACTCCTGGCTGCCTCACCCACCTTCAACAACACATATCATCCTAGTGCTATTAAGGATCTGCTGAACCTAAACAAATTTCAAATAACGGCATGTCTCGGCTGCACGGGAGACAATTCAGTCTGGCGCCGCTCTTGATGCTCTGCTTGATTTTCGTCCTCTTAATAGTTATATCATGGGCTGTACTATCAAAGCTTTCTACCGTCTTAGATAGGACGGCTTTTGGTAGCATCCGCACTGGAATATCAAAGTTGCAAGACGCTTAACCTACGACCGTGGTTAACCAGTTCCAAAGTAATTCGAGAATGGAAGAACTCTATGAATTTGGTCGCAAGGCTGAACTCTTTGTTTTGGTTTCTAGCAATGAGATCAGCGTTGGGTCTTCACCCAACTTCCAGTTGCATCTGAATGCTCCAGTAGAGTTCTCTAACCCGACAAAAAAAAATATTTATGCCATTAGGAAAACCCAAAAAGTCCAACAAGGCTCCCAACTTCTGACTCTTCGTAACTAAGTGTACCCAAGTGTAAACTGTATAATAATCTCCGTTATGGAAATATGGCGATTAAAGCTCGGCAAATCTGTTGGTGTGGATGGAATCCGGCCAGAAATGCTCAATGCTTTGGGTAAAGAGGGAATGAAATGGAATACGATGAAACACCTAGCGATTGGCAAACTGGGGTGATTGTTCCTCTTTTTAAGAAAGGCGATAGGAAAAATTGCTCCAATTATAGGGGTATATTTCTATTAAATCTCCCCGGAAAAGTTTTTCCAAAGGTATTGGAAGAGCTGTGGTCGACTCGAGTGCGGTTTTCGTCCAGGTAGAAGCACAACCGACCAGGTATTCACTCTCAGAATGGTACTTGAGAAGGCCTGGGAGTATGCCAAACCTATCTACAGTAATTTTGTGGATTTGAAGAAAGCATAAGATCGAGTCCCTCGAGATAAACTCTAGAGTGTACTGCAGAAGTAGGAGATTTACGGTTCTCTTCCCTGGGCCATTCAATCTCTATACACAAACTGTAAAAGCTGTGTTCGTATGAATGGCGTTAAATCGATACCATTCGCTGGGGGCGTTGGACTTCGTCAGGGTTGCATTCTGTCACTTCTCCTTTTCATAGTGTATATGGATGGTTACAGCGCAGCCGTGGCGACGAACGGTTCGAATTAGGAGACTTAAGGAAAAGGCATCTGCTGTTCGCAGATGACTTGGTCATCCTTACGTCTACCGAGACCGAACTTCAGCACGCACTAGATAGGTTCGTCGTCGTCTGTGTTGAAGCTGGGATGAAAGTAAACGTGAACAAATCAGAGGTTATGGTAATTTCCCGAACATGTTCAATGCACTCTGTATGTTAGTTGAGTCCAATTGAAACAGGTCGAGAAGTTCAAGTATCTCGGGGTGATGGAAGGAGCAATACTGAGTTATACTGTAGGAGTGCTCAGGCTGGAGCAATTTTGAGACAGCTTGGTCAATCTGTTATTAGAAGGGCTGAACTTGACATCGAAGATAAGCTATCGGTCTTAAATTCAATGTTTGTTCCGACCGTCACCTATTTTCATGAAATTTAGGTAATGACCGAAAGAATAAGATCGGGGTACAAGCTGCCGAAATGAGTTTTTTTCGTTGTATTGCTGGGGTGCCTCGCCGAGATTGGGTTAGGAACACCAGAACATGGGAGGCACTCAATGTCGAGCAGCTACTTCTTTGTACGGAGAGGTCCATACTTCGATGGTTTGGACACGTTAAATGCATGTCCTCAACTTGGTTTCCAAGACGTGCCATGGAATCCATGCCATCGGGTAGACGTCCCCTGTGTAGGCCAAGGACGAGATGGTTGGCCCAAGTCCGAAATCTCGCCTCTATCCGTATGGGGATAGCCCCTGATGATTAAGAGCCGATGGTGGAAGATCAGGAAATGTGAAGAGTCCACCATTGGCAAATGATGATGATGATGATAAAAATAACACGGTTTATATAACTTTATGATAAATAACGATTTAGTTTATATTTAGAAAAAAAAATATTTTCCTATTTACAACTTTATATCTTAATAATAAATAAAGGAGTTTTTACTTAAAGTACTACATTAACTAAGGTATTTTTTTAGATTCTTTTATTTGTTCAAATATACCTTTTACAAGAGATTGTAGCAATCTCTTTTAGTAAACGCTTACTTCACTCATTTACAGTTTATAAATTCAAAGTATTTACAATTACTAAAGTGTTAAGAAAAATTTAGAATTAATTTAAAGTGACTACATCAACTTTGATCCGACATTTTTAGTTCTGCTAAATACCAAGTGAAAAGCGGATACTCTTTTAAACTATAAATATCATACTTAATGGAATTCAAACCGTCCATGTCGAACTTTTTCACACCGTTTACGAGATTCTCATATCTAGGAAAATAAAGAACAAATTATTAGAAGCAAACTTAATGGATTTCATTTGCGAGATAATGATGATGACTTATATAGTAGATCTGCATACCACATCGGCGTACAGATCTGTATGTACATATGCTTGACACAGCAGAAAAACTTTTAGAAAGAATGCTCACGATACAAATTTTAGCAGCAGCTCTGAGAGCAGGCGACTTATCTGCAAGGCGACTCAACAATATGAGAAGAAAAGGAGATGGTTAGGACCTTCCAAAAGGTAGCGGAGTAGCCACCATTCAAGAAAAATCATATTGGTAACCCGATAAGAAAAAAATTGGCTGGCGCGACAGATTAGGATGAGCCAAGGCCTAGCTTCTCGCAACCATTCATGTTGTGCGTGTTACTTTTTCGCACGAATGGAAGGGACCTACAAATTATGTCCAACTCTGAACGGCGAATTGAGAAGCTCTTTTATGACGGTTTATGCTCCCGAAGGCTTGTCATTCCCCGACGAGAGGTGGAGCCGTGAAAAATGTTCGGTGGACATGGCTGGGGCTTGAACCCAAACCGCTCGGTCAGCAGTCCAACGCAATAACCACTAAGCCACAGCGACCATGTTGGTAATTCTAGACGTTTTAAACTCCGCAAGTTGGAAAGATATGCTGAACCCCTTATTGGGCCTGGGCCCACCACAATATCTTCTACAAATGATGAAACATTATCTCAGAGGCTAATCTATGATACCACAGAGGGACCGCTAAGGAAGGAAATTACACCATATGCTGCGCTGGGCTCCATCATAAAACCTGAGTAGTAGAATATTTCGTACAATGGAATCGTAAGAATGGAGAAAATACGTATCTGGTTGATTACGCCTATCGTGGCGAGACACAAAAGACGCCCAAAGATGGCTTAGCTAAGTTTAGAAACGCGCACAATTTTTAATGCGACACCATTGCCCTAGTTCAGCAACAGAGAAGACCACGATAATCCTGATGATTAGGAGGCAGATCCTTACTATCTTTGAGGTGCAGGTAGGCCCGAGACAATAACCACACTTTACTCAAGGCGAAAAGCTTTATATCCTCTTGTTTGTAAGGATAACATATTCAGTGTCACTAAGAACGCTACTAGATACCTTGGTGCCATTAAACTTTATAGAAACTTTGACCTACTGACCTGCCCGCCACTGTTAAAAAGAAGATTATTCCATCGAGGAGCTCTCTTCTTCGATGATCTATACGACTTAGATATAACTTATGTTAACTAGGAGTAATCACGAAAAAAGGTAGATCCTATGGCATCACAGCATCGTTCTAAGTGTGTCTGTATCTATACAGGTAGCCACCTTAACCCAAACTACTGATCTGACCGCCAATTGCAAGACGTACATACATTTGCATTAAATACAATCCTGAAATTCAGTGAGGTGCTTATTAAACTACATTGCGTCTACTACGCAAGGTCGAAAGTTCCGCTCGAACGTAGTCGTAATGTAACTTGCCTCTTCCTGCTTTATCGAAATAATAATTTGCATTTTGCTCCCGTAAGAATCAAAAAATCGGGGCGTTTGAACTGTGGACGTACCGGAAAATGCTGAGGATCTCTTGGGTAAATAGATTCACAAACATCGAAGTCGATCTACCTTGGACATATGTATAATAAGAGGCGAGAGGTAGAACTTCTAGAACTACTGCCACAAATACTTCTAACAGGAAAAATCGTCGGAAAAAGAAGAAAAAATTGTGTTGTGAAAACCAACATTTAAGTATTGGATCTGTTTAGGATCGTGCAAAACAGAGACACAGTCAAGATGATGATGTCCAATCTCCACAGTGGAGTGGCATAACAAGAAGAAGAATCCCTTGATACGATAAGGATGACCATTAACCCTTGAGCTGTGAACACTTTCATTTGCATTGTTGGTTTAAAAAACACTGAATGACAAATTGACAATGGTCGCCGCTCAGTGGTTAGTGGGGTTTTTTAAATTTTGAATTGGGTTATACTACATAATCAATTTATTTCACACCTTTTTGACATCTACACGTAATCCCAAACAACAGCCTGAGTAATCAATATCAACTGATACGATTGTAGCATTTAAAGAGATAATTGTTGCCAATGGAATATGACGCTCTATTATCCTTAGATCCGAAGCTAACCGTAACAACAGCTTTTAAGAATCTGGAGGTTAAATCTAGGCTGTCATTGGATCAACCATCTGTCAACTTAAAATTTTGTTGACGGTGTACACCACATGAAGGCGTGTTGCCATCATAGTAACATTACTATGCAAAATCTTCGGAATCAACTATGGCAAAGTAAAGGGTATCCGTTTACAAATAATGCACTGACTTTCTACTGTAGTACGTATTTTTTGCATCACCAGCGCATCGCGGACCACTTCTTAGACGGTACTAGAAACTATAGGACTTATGTCCTTTTTAAATATTTAGGGCAACGATAACAAAACATGGTTCAACAGGTGCAATTTTCCAAGCTTGTTACTAGCCATGGAAATCATGCATCGAACAATTTTTTGCAGCTTCTTCTTTTGTCTTCTTCTCACTAACGATTGCTATGATTTCGTGTCGTACAAGCTAAGGTATGGTATAGCATGGGAGAATGATGCCCTTCACTTATGGCTCAGTCGAAGCCATTGTGTTTTCCTCGAATACTAAATAAGATATACCGCAAATGCATATTGGAAGATAAGTATACAATTAATGATCTAAGAATTGATTTGGATCCAACTTCCAAATTTACTTAATCTCGCGAAGTGCTTGATATTTTCAATGGCTTCCCAGTAATCCCTTCGAATTTTAGCTGGCTTAAAGGAGTTTTTGTATGGTTGCTTGTATGGCAAATGGTGAAAATAACTTTGGCCTACATCCTATCTTCAAGACCAATTCATATAAGTAAATTGATTTTAACTGAGGTAAACAAGCTTCACTTTTGGGGCACATATGTACTTTGTTACACGCAAAATTTTTTATTTTATTTTACTTGCTTCTTACCTTTTCGGATTGGCTCTTTCTTTTTGGTGGGTCAACATCATATAACGAGCAATGTTTATTGGATATCGAGATATGTACAAATTCGCATGTCTTAATCTGAAAAAAAAAATAAATAAATAATAATAGTTGGTTACTAGTTTTCAAGTTGGTTAGTTGTTTCTTTCGAAGCTAAATATGGATTTAGTTTTACATTCTACCTATTCAAATCCACTATGCCTTTCACAGATTTTTCACATGCTAGGTCCTGGACTAATGGGCCAAATTATTATCTTTTCTAAGTCCATTCTATAAAAGAATTTTGGTAAATGTTGATGCATTGACTAAATTAGTGAAGTTTAATCCGCAGACATATCTCTTTCTACACATGGTCCAATTAGTCAGGTGAATACATTTAGCAACGCCTAGCATAGAAGTGATCCATGGTCCGATTAGTAGGTGTCTCGACTATAGAGGGAATATTGTATGGAAAATAGCAGCGAAAACATAAAGTACTGCCCGATGCGGAGGTGGTCCGATTACCGAGTGTCCCGATTAGCAGGTTTTACTGCATACATAATTAAAAAGAATTGCACTCGTAAATTTTAAAATAGGATTGGATGCGAGAGCTTTTATCAACTCTGATACTGCGGTGTCTTTACCCCTGAGAGAGTCAGGACGTTAAGTATATAAAGTCTGATCAAAGGCTCAATAGATTACGATATTTCTTCAGAACGCAAACAGTCAATGATTTTACCAGTTAGGACTTTGATACCGATCGCCTTGCGTGATTCTTTCTTCTGTGTTCCACTCAGAAAAATATGGACTTTCAGATGGCTGTAGTGCGCTCACTAGAATCCAATAAAGAATGACCAGATAGTTCCCTGACAGTTCCGAGTACCATAGGGGTTCCTAGAAATAGTTTGCACTTAATAACGGGCGAAACAAGCATTTTTAGGCAGCTTGGCTGTTTGAGATAAACGTAGTCTTCGTCAAAATGTAAGAAACCTGAAATATGGACTGTGACTGTGAAGTACAGACAATTTGAATCCCAAGAAATGCTGGTTTCTATCTCAATTATATGTCAGTTCGTATTCCTGACAAGGTAAAATGTCGATGGTTGATGGCAGCTATTAAGAAGCAGTACTCGGGTAGTATGTCGTCTAAATTCTTACTGAATACCAATCCAATATTTCAAACACAGATAGGTTACCTGCGTGATAGTTTAAATAAAGTCAGTAGACAAGCCCGCACAGCTTTTCGCATCGTCTTTGTTAAATCCATATTTGCGGCAAGGGGGGTGAGTATGAGAGAAAAAAATAGCTGAGACAGCGTAAAGTGTGACAAGGTTTAGTTTCTCGCCGCCATTCATATCGTGCGTGTTACGTTCTTCGCTCGAATGGAAGATAACTACATACAATTTTTTGACGACTCCGAATGGCAAATTGAGAAGTTTTGAAGAATTGAGGTTTCGCATTCTTCAACGAGAGATGGTGCAGCGAGAAATGTTTACTGTATATTGCTGCGATTCGAACGTAAACAGCTTGCACAGTAACCACCTAATGGGCCTCGCTTATGAGCGCTTATTGTGAACCTTTAAACATTACAGGTTTGTGAAAATACTGAGCAAGATAGGCTGTTTCACATTCGTAAATAATAAGCATCTATCATTTCATCGAGAAAATGATTCTGACTTCAAAGGAACCAATTATCCTTCTGCTGACTCAGACATGTTGCGGAAGTTTATAAACAAAACAGTGGAGTTATATCAAAGATAGTATAATACCAAGATTGAGCAACTGGTACTCAAAATTGAAAAAAAAAAAAAGCTCTTACAGACGCGGGCGGTCGGGGACAGGAGATCTGATCATTATTCACAGAGAGAAAAACTTTTTCGCTTTTTTTTAGATTGTTCAACCGAAAGATTTAGCAAAATCCATCCCTTGCCACATCAACGCTGCCGAAAATATTTTCCACCTGTCAGTGCTTCGACGCATCATCACGCACAAGGAAATTAAAAAAATCAAAATAAACCAAAGGAAAACGACAGTATGGCCATGTGCAATAAACGTAATATTCCACATACGCTGATGGTAACGCTGAAAACGAGTTTCTGTTCATCTCTTTGACTTCGCCTTTTTTATTTTGCGAAAATGGAATTCATATTCAAAAGGAAGTAAACAACAAATACGATAAAGTTCTGTGAGCGAAAGATCTTTTGAGAGCAAAAGGATATTGAAAAGCTTGGGGTCGTGTTATAGAACCCAACCATACAAAAATTTCCGTACAAAAATTTTGTATGGCGTGCACTATCTTGGTATTATATGATTTTGGTTACATTCAAGTCTTGGAAGAACGAGTACTTCATATGTATATTATATTCGAATAAAACTACAAAAGCATACATAAGTCACAGCTCTCAACAAATTGGTTCTAATTTTAATTCGAAACGAAAACGGATAAATAAAAAAAAATTACTCACCTATTTGACATGTCATCATCCTCACCACCCCAGCCCCAAAATGAATTTGAAAATCCATTTACTTTGGCAAAATGTTGACGTGTCATTGCTGAGACTCCTCCAAAGATAGAACTATACGGTAATCTAAATGTCAAAATTAGATTAAAACGAAAAGAATAACTCTTGTCTAATTGAATTTCTTACCTATACCCAAAGACATCGATTGCCACAGACATATGTCGAGGCTGATTAGGACACGTATATAAATTTCTTTCATCTAATGGAAGTAAATCCACATCGTGAAATATAAAACATTCCCATAAAGACATTTTCAATGCCTCCAAGAAGCCAATATTCATCAGTGCAGCTCTATTAAATAATTTTCCATTGGTTTGTTCTATCACGAAGATTCGGTATTCAATATTTTGCTTCATCAAAAACGGATGAAGATTTTTCAAAAATATGGATAGGTGAGCATAGCGATCCCTAAAGGGGACAATAATTGCCACACGGAATTTAGCTATACAGTTCGTTGGACGATACCAACCGCCCATCATCACAGTTGAAGACAGTCTCTGCTGAACAAAATCCAGCGATTCCAATGTTATATTTGGCTTGATTGGACCACCTGAAAAAGGAAATCTCGCTGCTGTAATAACTCTTGACATTATTGCTAAAAAGAAAGGCACATTTTCACTAGAAGATTAATGTCATGCCAATTGTGTCAATCTCATGCTGGAACAAGTCTTGCGTTTGGAATTGAAACGCACTTACGCCAACCAGAGAAGTATTTAATTTCGACACCAGCAAATGGGTGATATGCTACCTAAAGTTTTACAAACCGGCAGGGTTGGATGATATATTTCCGCATTACGTCAACAGGAAGTTGACATTAGAGCACCTTTGCTATCCACACTGTTTAGCTAGCATTGGCTATATTAATTATAATAATATTTATTTGTTAGTTTCATAAAGAAATAAGTACCAAATGGTAAATAAGCAGAATACAGAAAACACAAGCGATTTCCTGACATTCATAAACACAAACGCCACCAACCAGTATCGCACCATCACCATAGAGGTAACCGAGACCACTTTTGGATACCACTCATTACCGAAAAACAGGTCATGGTATGATGCTGGAACAAGGTCTGTTACAGATACACATAAATAAGTTATTCAATGCAACACAAGGACAGCATAAGATGAGTATCGACTATCGAGGCAGAAAAAGAAAAAAGAAGAAAACTCTGCGAAGAAAGAAGAAAGAATAAGCGGTCTTCCAGCTCAAGCAAAGCGGAACCAAGAGATGAGTATTGAGATAGAAGAAGAAAATTCTGCGAAGAAAGAAGAAAGTCTCCCAGCCCAAAGAAAGTGGAAAGTCTAACAAGGGCAACCTTCTTTCCTTTTACAAAGCTAAGCAGTTGGCACTTACGGAACGCAGGCTCTTCAAAACAGTGAAGGAAGTTAAGTCAGATGGAAAGAAGAGAACTGAATCTCATTCAAATAAGAGGCAGTACCCGTTTTTTTTTTTTTTTGGAAAAAGAAGCTGTACGAAGCTGAAAACCTTTCCAAGAAAAGGTACCTAGTGAACAATCAACTATAGGTCGACGAAAACATGTCCTTTCGGTTTTTCTAGTTCTGCTGTAGAGTGCCGACTTTTGGGCAATTGGCAAGAAATTAGATGAAATACTCGACATTTCGTTGGATAATAGGTCCTCTGTTCAAGGAGGACGAGTAAAAAACACGATTTAACCGACAACTCGTGTTTTTTGGTATTCTATGTATAAACATATAGGCTAAAAAAAAGTGTGCGCAAAAAAACGCCTATCGAGGCTAAGGAATTCCAACATCGCAGCACTATGCGAAATGGGTCAGCGCGCACTGAGCCAACCTCCGGTGTAAGATCAGGATATCTTTTACTTTAACCGTACACTGGATGAATAATTGTGTATACATAAACCGATTTTCGTTATATGCGCATGACATACTCATTTTTCTGCATCTCGAAATTTGCTACTTATTTGTGAATTGTTTTTCGCACGATGTTCAACCACTTTTACTCTGGATGAACCCCGTTTCTTACTGTACACTTCATTTCCTCCTTTTATAAAGTCAGTTTTACCCCGGGGGAAATGATCCAGTGTGCGCTGGCCCAATGACATTTGCTGGTAAAAAACGACTTTACGTTCCTTTGGTAGAAGCATTCTGCTTCCTGCATGTAGGTGATCAAAGTAAATCATCAGGTGGGGCTCGGTAATGATCCGGATGACTGTGCTTGCTGTTTAGTTGTGGTGTAGAGATGGAATATGGAAGCAGTATCTTCAGGACGGAGTGATCCATGACCTAACAGGTGGCGAGCACTGTTTTTCATTTGTCTTTATCATAGGAGAACATGAATTTCAGCACGTTGTTAAGGGATCTCAGTCGACTTTGTATGTTGGAAGCGTGTGCAAAGGGTTATCGCGCTGTCAAGGGTGACGTTAGGAAGCTTCGGTTTTGTGGTCGTTTTTTTTAGTAGAGATGAAGCTTGCGGAAGCCATGGTGGTGATTTAAAAAACAACACCTAAGTGATTTGACAAGCATTCATTCATTCATTCTGTTAATTGGAGAAACAAAGCCGCTCGTTCTCGGACCTTGGTAACAAAAGAAACATGGGGTATGATTAACCTTGATGGAATACATAAGGCTTAGTTTGGAACAATTACCGATTTTCAGATGTATGTATGTACATATAAAATCCTTATCTATGCATCATACTTCAAATCAACAAATGAATAATGTACCATATTTAGATTAACAGAAGTTTCTCAGTAACCGTATACATCACAGAAGCTTATTTTGTCACAAAACAAAGATATACAAAATGAGTACAGAGATTCAAGTGCAAACCAGTTGAAACCAATTAACTTTAGTCAATAACAAAGAAAATGCAATTTTACCAGCCCATAATGGATAAAATGAGATGACAGACGAAATCACACAAAGTAAAAACTGCTTGTACTCAACAAATACAGGTTTCAGTTAGTCAGTCTCCTTCCGCAACAAACTTGCACAAGCAAGTCTTTCCATACAAATTTGCATTCAATACAGCTTCTCAATGCAAATTAGGAAGATTCCACATCATCGTTTCGCATTAAAGATAGAAATATCATTTCCGATTTCTCTCATAATTAAAATTCATACCTGCACTTGGTTTAGGTTCCTTGCACATTGGAAGTAAATTATTCGGAACATTAGTTTTGCTGTGCGCAGATAATTGGGACCAGGTTCTTCCATCAGAATTGAGACCCGGTTGTTCAATGGGGTCAGTGTTGTTATATTCCTGCGATCCATTTTTTTGTTCAGAATCATTAAAATTAACTAATGTTTCAGTCGATCCATTGGACATATGGCTGCTAGAAAGAGTTACTCTTTTTATACTGTAAAATTAAATGGGTTAATTAAGAAGGAAAAAAGCCAGAAAAAAAAACTTTTTTACCTTAACTTCGAGAAGGAAAATGTATTGTCTACCTTGCCACCAAAATAATTAAATAATACGTTTAATAGGACAAACAAAAGAACACAGGCAGTAACAGCTTTGAATCCATTCGTTTTGGTGCAGACTCCCATCCCCATTAAAACAACTTAGAAAAACCATTAATTGTTTCACTTTAAAATACGGCTATCAACAAATAATGCAATTGAAAGTACCCAAGGCAGAAAAATATTGACACATGAAAATGCAATCCAATGCAATCCACAACATTATGTAAATTCTCACATCAGCATTGCCAGCTTAATAAAATGCAATAACATAAAAAAAGATTTGAAATAATCTAAGTTCGAGGTATTCATGGGATGCTTGATGAAATTACGAGAAAAATATGAAAAAACATCGCTTTTAACTTAAGCCGTTTGAGAGCCGAAGTTGTTTCAATAGTAGTTCGAATTATTTTATTAACTCGCTCTCTGTAACAGAGGAAGCACCTTTGTTACCCGAAACAGACAAGAGGTCTTATACATCACTTTTGTCTCCTATTCTATCTCTGACTTGGTCAATGATTGGAGGGTTTCGGAGAGGCACTCGTTTTCTGTTCACTGAAATATCCAATTCAGTCATTTTGACCATCCTCAAGATCAAAACGCTTTCAGACGCTACAGTAAAACCAGTTAATCTCTTTATAAGAACGATTTTAACTACAAACTTCCCCTAAGTCTGCCGATACCCCTAGGAGCACTGAAGAACTTGATGATATTGTCGAAACCCTTACCGGAGCTAGTGACAGCACAATGTCGGTGGCCTTCCCAACCCGCTAATAACGCGGCAAGAAAAAACTTCCTTGGTGGAATTCGTCACTTAGTGCCTTTATGAAGACGAAATTTCAACAAAGCTTCCTGAAAACTATTCTGTGGCAATATACACCTCGGAAGACCCACGACTGCAAAAAAAAATGCACTGCACTAACTCCTCAATATCCAGTTATCTAACCAATCCAGAAAGGCATTGGACAACCTCCAGGAGGGAGACAGTTGACCCCACTTCTAGAAACTCAATTCTCCGGCAGGTCTTTAGTCATACTGCATGATCCGGAGGCCAAGACACCCCACCATGCAAAGACTCCAATACTACATATAATCACACACAGCTACATCGGGTGGGCCATATGGGGCTTCAAGTCATTTAAGTCTCCAGAACCGGACGGCATTATTCCTACTGAAATTCAGCAGTCCCTGGATATTATGCTCTCCTGATTAGACAGCATTCGTAAAGCCTGCCTGTATCTTGTGCCCGTTCCAAGGGGGTGGTCTATGATCTGAGGTAGAAGTCGTCTTCATACTTAAGGCAAGTAAGAGCTCATACGTTAAACCTAAAGAATTGTGTCCCATTAGTCTCTCATCTTTCTTACTAACATTGGAAAGCCTATTAGGCTCCCACCTACGCTGCTTATTGCAAAAGCAGATCTGTTGAAACCGCTTTGTACTCATTGATATATACCATCGAAAAATCATTGAGCGTCAAAAGTTCGCCATGGTTGCCTTTTTGGACATTGAAGGGGCCTTCAACAATGTCAAACCAGAAACGATCATAGTTGCACTCATGAACCTGGAAGTTGAGGCCTCGCTTAAACATTTAATTTTTAAAAACCTCCTCACAGACTGGATAGTACCAAGCTGGGCAATGTCTCGCCCCGCAGATCTGTGAGTTGCTGTACGCCGCAAAGCGGTGTTTTGTCCCGGTTAATAAACTGCTGCTCGACTTGGAAAAGGCTGGATCCAGCGCTATATTGCTGCAAGAAAGTCATTGGTAAGAAATGGGGCCCGCTGCATCGTACCACGCACTGGCTTTACGCGTCTGTTATCAGATCTATACTCATGTATGGTGTGATCGTCTGGTGGACGGGCTTAGAGTCTTACACCGTGATCTATTGGGGAAAATGCAAAGATCGGTATGCATAAATGTTAGCGGAGCACTAAAAACCACCCCATCCGCGGCATTTGACATTTTCTTACATCTATTTCCCTTAGATATTTCTGACAAGCAGTCAGCTGCTAGCACAGCCATCAGACTGAAAGCCTCTTCTCAATTATTATTCAACAACCGTTTAGCGACTCCTCGATCTTAGATCCACTCACATTTATCCCAGAAAATACCAACTATGTACACACCGTCTGAGTTGAACTTCAAGTTTAACTTCCGGACATCAATCCCTTTCAGAGGGGAGTAGGAGAGTGACGACGCCATACGCAGAGAGTGACGACGCCGACGGACTCTGTTCACTTCTATGTCGACGGTTCCAAAACCGAGAGCGGAGTGGGAGGTGGTGGTTTTTTTCCCGATTAACAAAGCCTTATCCAATCTTAGGCAAAATGTGGTATCCTTTAAAGACAATACAATTGTTACCGATAGAAAGCCTGCTTTAAAGTCTCTGGACTCAGTAACATAAATATATGAATGTATGTGCATACATCAAAAGCTTCTTCAGATTGTCGGTCATCTCTCATGGAAATGGCAGAACTGGCTAACTCACTCGCTCCATGGAAATTGCTCCTCGAGTACGACCCAATCAGCAAAGATAGAGGAATGGTACCACATGCCGTACCTCCAAAGAGATCTGGCCTATGCTAAACCTCACTCGATCTAAAAATTTGATCTGCTTGAAAGGTCGCTTATTACCACCCTCATCGTTGTTCTCATCGACCATTGTCCCATCGGCCTTCATGATGAACCTTTTCTCAAATGTCTTCTGCAGGAAATGCAGGGACGTAGAGTAGGAAGAAACAATCCACCATTTCCTCTGCACCTGTCCTGCCTATCACAAAGAAGGAAGCTCTATCTGGGAGCCTATTACTTCAACAACTTCATGATGAACCTTTTCTCAAATGTCTTCTGCAGGAACTGCAGGGACGTAGAGGAGGAGGTGTCCTGCCTATCACAAAGAAGGAAGCTCTATCTGGAAGCCTATTACTTCAACAACTTGGGCATACCGAACCTACATACCTACCTAAATAAAACCTTTGAGTCTCATTTCTGCAGTAGCATCTCTCTATTTCCTCGATCGCGCGGTTCTCATGGGCACTGTCTATGTGTAATACATACATACATGTATGGAGCGTATTTGGTCGTTCCATCAGATCTTTGGTGCCCCTCTTAAGCAGGCGCGAGATCGCCTTTTTTATTATTTTTATTTGCTTTGCTTATGTTATGAAATAAAAAGAAACCCCAAATATATAAATTTTCACTGCTGTCGTTAAACACTGCCTTTTCGACACACACGTCGGTAAGGAGGCGCATTAACTAAAGGAAAATGCATAATGGTTTGTGTCTGTGTTAATTCAATCAAGATATCGAGTAAACTAAAAACGCGAGAATAAAGTTTCACGATGTGTAGACTTTTTATCACTTGTTGTTATTGGAATTTAAGGTCAGTACCAACTTCGAAGATGTGTACTAAACTTTTGTGAGTTTAATAACTTTTGCCAAATGTAGAAGTTATGAAAATGGGGAGTTTCACACTTGGGTTTGTTGTTGACTCGAGTTATTTACACAAATATTTCTGGGATACATTGCAGCAAAATGCCAGAAAATGAAGCAATTTGACGTTTGATAACTTGATAAATCAATTTCAAGAAATTTCTTTAATGTTTACGAGATAGAAGTTTTGAAAATTCGAAGATATATGAACAAATTTAGAAAGATGTCCGCTAAAGTAAGCAAATATGCTCCAAAAATTTATTCCCCACTCTTTCTCAAAAGAAATCTAAGTTTCTTCTGAATCTGAGCAGGAATCACCTTAAAATTCCAACCGGTATCCAAGTGGCCACTGCCGACTAGCGACAGCATGTACACAAGCTTGGCGTGTCCCCGGACCCTACCTGCAAACTACATATGCTTGGAGAGCGATGAAAGCCTCTACATCGTCACAGAATGCCCCGCCCTCGCTCATGTGAAAAAGCAGACCCTAGACAGCGAATTCGTCTCACCGACCGCACTTGCCACGCTCCACCCTGAGAAGCTGATTAGCTTCTTTGTGGTCTCTGGACAGACAAACTGCTCTGAAACTATGTAAAGCCGCAGTGCTAGAGCCGGCCAACCGCTAACAATAAAAAAAAGCAAATGTTGATCAAGGATTTCATATCATCAAGCAAAAGAAATTTTATCATCATTACCGAAGCCGAAAATACATCAAGCAGCTTAACTCGTGAAGCTGTTTAGGACGCAGAATTATTTTTTTTTTGTACCACAACTAACGAAAAAAACGAAATTTCAGCTTATTTAAATTCTGACGAAGAATAAAGACAGGTTTATATTTTTATTCCTCTTTTCGTGGGAACAACTTTTTATAGATTTTAAATCAACACCTAACATTTATATATGTACACGTACACGTTAACCCCGCTATTTTAATTTAAATTAAATCGGTTACATTTATCTAAGAACATTTAAGCGCTGTCTGGGCAGTATTTTATTATATAAAAAACTAGAAAAATAGAAAATTCTCTACGATAACGAGGCTCAATCAAAAAAAAACTAACCGTTTTTTTTTATAATACGCGATCAGAATATAAAGCCCGGCAAACCCAAAATGTATTCTTTTGAGAAAACGGTCGTCTTTGTGTAGGGTCTTATGAAGGGATTTAATGAATTTAGGATGACAAATAATGTGTCCAAATCGAAGAATACAGTAGTAGTCAGAGGAGTCATCCAGGTAAAACAATTTGACACCAAGTAGATGGCATACTGGATCATAGCACAAAGTAATGTGATAAATGCCATTATGTTTGATTGAAGTTTGAGTTTAATATTGCATATTTTACTAAAGCTTCAGCGAAGGGAGACATTTTACATTGCACAATGTTAGTAGGCTTTATATTCCGTTCACTTTGTTTTTATTTTCATTGGCATTACTCTCTTAAGGGCAACCGAACAGCATCTGTGTCTTTAATTGAAATTGAATGTTGCTGACTCTGGTACGAGTACTCAATATACAAGGATTTATCTTCGCCAATGCAGGGGTCATAAAAGCCAGGAAGTTCACTCTAAAATTATACACATATTTACTTTAAAGTTCTTCTTAAAGAAGTCACAGCATTATTTACCTTCGTTGAGTTGTACAAAAGCAAAGTGCTGGTGTTCACCAAACATTGCACTGGAATTGTTACATCAATCACTGAATCATTTGCATCCTGCTCCGAAGCACCATAAGTGGCCTTAAGAATGATAAGACCTTGTCTATCGTTTTCTTCTAAAACTATTCGCTCGTATGTGTGCATCATTAAATCGACAGCAGCTTTGGCTTCTTCTTTTTTCAGCGCTAGTCGTTGTTCATTACTCTTTCGCGTTTTTCGAAGTTCAATGTTCTTTTTCTCTTGATTCATAGGATCAATTATAGTTTTCTTCACCACAAACCAAGCAATGACTGGAGTGATTGTGGCATAAAATACGGCAGCAGGAACGATTTCATCGCTCAAATGGATTGGAAAAACATACGTTTGATTGGAACGAATAATCCTGTTTCAAAGAAATTACATTTTTAAATTGAAATATTTAGTATGTTGCAGAATTACTTAAATCTTAGGCTAACTCCCGTTGGCCTACCGACTGATACGGTTGCCACAACCGAACTGTATTTAGAGACCTTTTTCTCTGCGCCGCATTCGGTTAGAAAGCCAAATGTTCCGACCCTGTAAGAAGATAAAAATAATTTTTTTTTGTTTCAAACTGAGTTGATTTGGAAAACCAAGGTCAATGAATTTGATTGATAACTTTAACTATTCTTCTTTCAGCTCTAAGTAGCAAATTGCTACCTTTACCGAAACAACACTACTCTAGAATCCCAAGAATATGCAAACAAATTTGAAATGCCATTTATTTATAAGCGTCTGATCTCCAGCAAAACGGTGCTATATCAATCGGCAAACTATTAAAGAATTTAATGAGGCTATAACAACTAATGTCTGGGAGACAATACACAAGTAGTAGAGCAATCGTTATCAGAACCTAAATCCAAGCTACGAAAATTCCTTAAAACTACTAAGCGTAAAGCCAGCTACAGACGAGCAACTACTCAGCCAACTGGTTGACAGACTGGTTGTTATCATTTCCCTACAGACGCAAAGACCAGTCCTCCAATTTCAGTTGTTCTGTTTTCTTTCATTGAAATGGAACTGTTCGGAGTAGAAATCGTTGCAACTGAAATTTTATTGACAAGCAAAATTACTCAAAGAAACTACTCCAATGGGGTTCAAAAAATATTCAAGTATAGACATGTATGTATGTATGTATTGGAAAAAAAATATCAACATCAGAACTTGTAGAATGAAATTGTTTATTTAGTTGCTGATTTCGCTACACACAATCCAACTGGTTGGAGCAAACAGTAAACACAACCGAAAAATCAAAACATTTTCATTTTTCAACGACTGGTTGGCAGACTTGAGGAATTCAGCTCATCGTCAGCCTTGCCTACACACGGGTTATTTTCAACTGCGATACAATAGTTTGTCAATCAGTTGGCCGATTAGTTGTTCGTCTGTAGCTGCCTTAACGAAACTGGCGAAAGTACACAACGGGGTATCACGAACGACAAAAAAATAAATCTATGCGATAGTTATGTTAACGGCGCAAAGAAACACCTTCCTATCTTTAAAAATTTAAGTAAAATATGGTTTTTTTTGGCTTACTAGACAGTAAAGAGGAAATTATGTCACACCTTTTAAAATTAACTAAAAACCAAACGGAGATTTAGATGAACTCTCCGTCGCTGTAGTATCTCGTGCGATCTTTCAAATATAAAATAACCGTGTTGTTCTGTAAGCTTAATAGCTGCCAGAGAAGGAAGGTTTTCGATAAAACAATGTTGAAGAGAGCAGTGTTAGGGCTTATTTTCAGACCCGCTAATAACTGCGAGGAGGATCTGGAGCATTTTCTTTATCACGGTTCAGCTTTAGCAAGAATTCTGCAGAAAATCCTGGGGTCTATGTGAATATCGAACTTGAAGCATTTCATGCATGACGGTATCTGTGATATTCTACCCAAGGGAATAAGAAGATTATTCCTAAAACACGTACACTAGCATCGACTTCATGATCGTATCCATTTCCAAAAAATAATATTAAACCTAACCGATTCCTCAGATAAAAAGGAAAACGAAGTGAGATCGACTTAAACTTGAGTGCAGAGCATCCTGCCCATCCTACCATACCGAAAATCTTAAGCTAAACATAGAAGGTAAAGGCATTTACTGCAACACTTACGATACCTGACCACCTTAGGAGGCTAAAAAATACTACATTTTCAAGAATTTTAATTAATTTGATTTTTTCTTTAAGTTTTATTTGATGGTTATAGAATACAAAATTAATTGAATTTTTTTTTAATTTCATTTTTTAACCACTATCCAGGAGGTGCCAAAGACGAGGCCACAAAAAAATGGTGTCCCATGGTGGACAGTTTATCGCAGGATTGGTAAATCCGAAACAAACAAACAAAAACGGCATCTTCATAAGAAAGGTCTCTCACGTGACAATTTATCACAATTTGCCAAAAATCTAACAAAAAAATGTCGGATGTTTAAAAAAAAAAGTAGAAAAAATACCCGTTTTTCACTATACTTTGCTAAAAAAAAAATGTTATAATTAATTTTTGGCAAAGTGTGGTAAATTGGGATAAAAAACTACTCAAGGAACAAAACAAGACCAAATTGATTGAAATTGGCCGAGTAGTTTCGGAGATAATCTGTCCGCCATTTAAAAAAAAGTATTTTCGAGAAAAACGCGTTTAAACTCGCTACTACTCGAACAAGCACTGAGAATAGCACTTCCACTTATTTCACACTGTTAAAATTCGAATTTAAAAAAAAAAAGTTTTCGACATGGTTTTTAAAAGTATAAGGATTAAGAAATTGCAAATTAATAAGGTGGTCAGGTACCTTAAACAAAAATTGTACCACAATTGGAATTTCGCTAAAAAGAGAGGTGCACAGTTATCTACCTAAAAACGAAAGAAGTCTTCCTCTTTTTATATCTTACTAAAGTTTATAAAAAACTAACTGACTCTTTCTACCATACCAAAATGTGGCTAAAACATGGCCAGAGAACATTGTCTATAAACTAAAACCACAACCATGTAAATCGGATCAGTGGTTTTCGAGTTATAAGCGCACTCACAAAAAGAAAGACAGAGACGTTGCGTTTTATAATATGTTAGGATATCATAGTGGTGGAGATTTTACGACGGTAGAACGCTCTCTTCCTTTATAGTCATTTAGAAATAAGAGCGCAGTGCCATGTTCTAATTAGCGATTTTCCGCTGACCTAAGATTGTTTTTGTGGCTTCTAGCGTTCCGGCCATCGTCTTCTCTCGAGAGATGATAATATTTATGCATATACATACATAGGTGCGCAGAACATATGTACATAAGTGGGATTTAATCTACCCAAGACGTTGATAATTGATAAATTCACTTCGAGCTTTCCGACCCTCATTGTTGTCGCCCAAATGCACTTTATATATGTATAGACATATTTTCGAATTTTATTTAGATTCCCAGATGCATGTATCTTTTAAATATAAATTGTCTGAAAAGCCTAGATAAATTCAAATGACTTTGTAAAGACTTGAAAAAACAAAGCCATATCCGGCCTGTAAACTTGCAAGTACTAGAACCACTCAATTGCCCAGCATCCTTGTATTTGGAAAACACCAGTTTAATATTTGAACCAAGTACAAGTAATTTTTCTATACGTATTCTCCAAGTTAATTTACTACCCTACTGCCTAAGGCACTTTTTCAAGTTCGTGTTTTTCCTTCAAATAACTATTCCTACTGTATAGGGAATTTTTGAATAGATTGTTAGCCACCTAAAGATTTGAATGTATTAAGCTAAAACAAATAAATATCGGACACTGTTACCCGTACCAATTGAAGATCAGTATCAGTCCATATGTAAAGTATCGTTGATGTGCCTTTTTGGGGTTGTAAACTGTCCAATCTCATTATTTCGCGTAACAGTAAAGCAGCCAAAAATTGTAACCAATAAGTCATTAAGCAAGAAAGAAGGTAGATGAAATCTCATCAATTTAAAAATGGTTGCCTACGAAATAATTTGAATTGCAACCCACAGCTTTAAAAAGTATTTGAAATGTCCTAGGCAGTACTGCAGTACATAGTAAATGTACAAAATGCTTACACACGATTTATACTTACTTTAAAGCAACTTTTAATTTGAGCTCGTATTGTATTAGTTTCCGAGTATACGACGCAGTAATATAGCAATGTGGCACTCCAATTGACACCGATGTATTCCAAGCGTGTTTTTCATTGTGACTTTCAACAGAAGTGGACATCGTTGAATTAGTGCTCGCGTTATAGGTCAAATATCCAATAGTATGCTTGTCAAGTTGAACCGCTAGTGTTGTCATAAAAGTTGGAGCAATCGTATTGTCTCGGAAATTAAGAGACACACCTCCATTACAAAAAATTTTCTGACTTAGATTTCGTGAACCTAATGTGGAAATTAAGAAACCGTTTAATCAATTTTTACTAAAGTACTCTCGTCTACCTTTGACGCCAACTAGAGGCCCATTCCCAGCACCAAGATCTAGCTCAAGCCATCCTTTGTTGATCAGTCTGCGACCCGAAATCAGAAAACTCCCATTTCCAGTCCCGTTCGACGATTGTAAATTCCCAGACATTATCACAGTGTCTTTTAGTGTAATTGGAGCCTCAATTGATTGGGAAATACTCATGGACGACACTTCAATTTTGGGCATTCTTAAATTAGAAACATTGATACTGTGTTTATTAGTTGGTTATGAACTGCAACCACTTTCTTACTCATCATCATCGTAAGGAGCAAAGATCTCAGTAGCGTTTACATTGATTGTAATATTTCCTCTGGGATTTGTGCGCTGCAGAAGTTTTCTTTCGTCTTGTGCTCTAGCCAAGTTTTCATATTCCTCCCTAATTTCGGCTGGGGTCTTAGTTCGATGAACGATTTCCCAGCCATCAGTCTTCAAGCCCTTGACTCCAACACAATCGTATATCGCACGCTTGTGGGGATCCGAGAGTACTTCGTACGCTCTCTTTGTGCGGTTAAACAACATTTCAGCCTTTTGTTTACTATTGGGATCCAAATGCTTGTCAGGGTGGTAGATCCTGCTGAGTTTTCTATAAGCGGCATTTATCTGATCATTGGTAGCCTTAAAATAAGAATCAAGTTATCAAAGCTATCCACCTAGATAATTGTGGTTATTACATCTTTTGGAAGGTTTAAGAAAGCGTAGTAGTTTTCGTCCACCTCTTGGTTTGTGTCACTCGTGTCCCCCATTGCGCCTCTATAAATTATAATTAATAGATTTTTTTTAAACTATTTCAAATTTTCTGAAGTTTTTAACTCATTCAATGTAGAACTTAA
This sequence comes from Matsumyia berberina, assembly GCA_917880715.2. NCBI lineage: Eukaryota > Metazoa > Arthropoda > Insecta > Diptera > Syrphidae > Matsumyia > Matsumyia berberina. Next base: position 98,812,260 of record OU862870.1, read on the forward strand.
AAGTTTATAACCTCGACGAACTGCCTCGTAACAAGACTTCAAATTTTTAGATTTAGTACTTCAACAGCTGATGCATGAGTTCAGAAACAGTGCACAAGACAATAATAGTCGCGTTCAGTGCTTTAAATAAATACGTAAGAAGTGATAAAATCAGTTATCTAGTCTCTTTATATGCAATGCAACTGGAATCTAATAGCGCAATGTAATTCTCGAGTTTCGGCATTTTCTTTTAACAGAACATCGATGTAGGTTGGGTGTTTACCCAAATGACATATAGATGTTTGAACGCGATTGAGTAATGTACTGGTACCTAAAAAGCCTTGTCTGGCTAATTCGGATAAAAGTTGCTCTCCACTCGGCTTGCTGAACTTATAAACTAGGCTGTTGATCAAGAGATAAAAGTAACAGCACTATGAAACTGAAAGCTGCCAGAATCTTCCGGAATGAAAATGGTACTTATATTCAGACCTCATGAGGATAAGTATTTTCAAGAATTGGCCAAGGTCGTAAAATTGATTGTGGCGCATGAGATCTTAGTCCAGGATATGTGGTGGAGAGCATCATTAACGAAGGTAAATCTACGCCATTTCTTAAAGCTTTAGCACATGCTGTAGATGTAATAGTACAAATTCGTATTGGAAAATCGCCTATCCTTGATTATCTAACAAAATGAAACAACGACAAAACCCACAAAAATAAATTGAATCCCAGAAACCCCAGCAAGACTGCTGCATTTAAATCATAGCGTTTTTTGAATCATATACATTAATATACCGATTAAGTTGATTCACATTCGATTTATTAACCAAGTTTCCTCTTTCAAACGTTCCATTGGTTATCATTGTTGAAAATACTTACGCAAAACTCAACTGAATTCTGTCATTCTTATCCGACTGAAACGAGTTGAATATTGAAACAGAATAAATCTCCAAACTTCGACCGATCTGATTTGACAGTCGTATTTAATTCTCTTCTCATGCCTTGTGCTATTGAAATAGTTCGGAATTTTCGAAGTATTACGTGCTGATTTATTCTAGCAGTAACTAAAGTTTTAAAATTAATAATAATTACAAAAGCAGAAAAAAACAAAATCGAAAATGCTTAAGGCACCGAAATTCTTGGCACAATTCGTTGCGCAGCGCCAATTGGGATTCGCAGCTGGAAAGCAATCGTCTCTTTCTAGTATTTTCGAGAATGTACGTATAAAATTATCACTTTTAGAATTTCACAATTAAAATGGGGTTCTCGTGTTTTAATATGCAGCAGAATTGCATTTTTCAATGCTCATTGATCTGTATTATGTTCTTATTTTTTATTTTTATTTTTTTTTCATCTACTTTTAGCGTCTATGTGGTTTGAACAATGGAGTTTTCTCGCAAGTCCGGCACAAGTAAGTACCGCTTTTAAGGACAAATGTCCTGCAAATATTTCGCTCTTTGATCTTATAAGATTGGTTTCGTGATAAATATGCAGGAGAGGATCAAATTCAAGTTTTTTTTATTTGCCATTAAATGCACTTTCCGTACGAACATGCCGTCTGTGTTCCGCCATGTGAGGTATTATGTAACCTCAATTCTAATCTTGTCCGTGTAAAAAACTCGAGATATTCTATGTAAGCGAAAAGTTGCTTCGATTCACTTCAATGTTAACATTTAATGTAATGGGCTGGTGACTTAGGAGTACAGCTATTTACTACCCGGGTATGAGAATTGCATCATCTGTTGGATGGTTGTTATGCATATCGAGCATATCACAGTGACGTATGTGACAGTATAAATCTCGTGTATGAACTTCTGGACAGGACTAAAAGTTTATTTTAATTTAGTAATAGTGCCGCACTAATTGGGTTTTTGATTTCATTTCATTTATTTGACTGCATTTGCCTGGAATTTTCAGTCAGATTCACCCGACAGTTGTTACTTTTTGTTACATATGTACATACTTACATATGAGAACATGCTGAAGAAGAATGTTTTGAAAAACCTAATCATGCGTGACTGTTACGCACGTGGCGTGACGTCATATCCAATCCGAAAGATACATGTATTTTGTATGCACTCGTAGTTATGAGCTAACTTTTCTTAGTGAGCGACACCAAAGAAATGATTCCTGTCACTCCATCGTTTTTAGTAAACAGCTGCATTCTACCCTCAAAATTTCGTCCTTCGTGGGTCATGTTTTGACTCCGGGAACCCTACCAATATACTGACCCTTTTGATTGATGGAGTTCAGGCAATTAGAGCATTAAAAAATGTCACAGTGATTAGGCCCCCAACAGAGTGTGACGCTATACTGGCTAGCAATCTTGTTTAGAGACATGCGGAAGTCCTTCACTGCCCTCGATTATATTGTATTGGATACGAAGGATCTGATCGCAGCCTGGCTGTCGATTTAGATCACAATATCTGTGCGTGATATTGGGTTAGGCTTCAGCCATGCAGCGGCTTGATTGATAGCTGTGACTTCGGCTTGGAAGACGCTACAGTGGTTGGGGAGACTGAAGGAGTGGTGGATGTCCAGGTCTTCTGAAAAGACACCGGCAACGACTCCTTCGCCTGTTTTAGAGACGTCCGTAAAGATAGAGATGTTAAAGTCATTCTCGGTGGGCAGCGTGTCTGCTTATTTAGAAAGACTGCGGTGAGTTGATAGAAACCGATCAATTTTACGGATTACGACTGAGCACGATCAAGTAAACTTAAGTATGTTGAGAGCGCTCCTGCCCAAAACATGCGAGTCGCATTTGAGTTTTGGACGAAAGTATATTTTATAAATCGTAGCTAAGTCTGCGGGAGTAGAAACGCGTTTAAATATTTTGAGAAAACCAAGGCACCCAAAGAAAGTGTGTGCTAACATGAATACCAAGGATTGATAGATCATTCGTTTCCTCAATATCAACTCCATTAGTTTTTCGTTAAGCTACGTTACTATCCTGCTTTAGAGATTATAGACAACACAACTCTATTTTTGGCACCACGGTTGATGATTGCATTAATGTCAGAGTTGAGTTCGATCGACATGTCGGGCGTTCTTAAAACATTTTAATTCCAGCAGAAACTTATTTTTTGCACAAGGATGAAAGATAACAGCCACTTGAGAGATAACGGCGTATTTAGGGACAACAGCATTAGTTGAGAAGGGGGTAAAACAACAGAAAGGAGCTATTTCATTATTTAATCATCAACAAAATAGTAATGAAGTCAAAATACGATGAGCGAGAGTCATTCGTTATGCAGTATTATTTCTTCTATTTACTGTTGGAAAGGTCATTGAACATGCTAAGTATTTCAAAGGATCAACCCTCTGAAAACTAAGCTTATTTTTGGGGAAGACCTCTCTAAATGTCTCATCGTAAGTCCAATATTAACATACAGAAACCTTTTTTGAGTAGGATGCCAGGAACAAGATTCGCATAAGCAGTGTATGATATCATAAAGATCATATCACCATATTTTTTAACAGCTAGACAGTTATAAAAGTATTTTCTGGTAGTAAAAGTAGATTAACGCTTGTCAAGAATTGCCCCAGTGAGCTCAAGGTTCTTGGTTCACAGCACAATGCCCAACTTTGCTAAGTTTCTGGTCGCAGAAACATCAATAGTAATAAAATAGCTGACAAACTTGCAAGAAAAGGGATTCCGATAGATTAGAAACAGCGGATGGAATAATGAATAAGATCGCGATGAAAGTAAAGAACATAGATGTTGTCTTTCGATCGCATACTGGGTGATGTTCCCATGGGCTTGAGTACTTGTTTCAAGACTCGTTTTTCCGTGTATGTTTTGGAACCTACTGTGTACCATTCGATTGTGTTATGCTTCTATTGTTCGGTTGTATGCGCCTAAAGAAAGAACGTTCCAAGATGATTAAAAAATTCTTCAGAAGTCTAAAATGGAGCCATTAAAATCGGCTGTCCGGATTAAAAAAGAAATGAATCTTTCCGCTCGTCATCTGACAATGTGTAGAAGCTCACTGTAAGTCAATTTAGCCGCTCGTAGACCGAGGAAAAAGCCATTTCTCACAAAAAAGCATAGGGAATAACGACTCATATAAGCAAAACTATCTGTTGGTTGGCCTGTTCGCAAATGGTGTAATATATTTTGGGCAAATGAGTACAAATTTCTTTCTTATGGAGACATTGGGTCTCGGTAATATCAGAGACACCCACCAAATGCAGAAAAGTAGTCACAATACGCCACTAAAACAGCGAAGTACGGTGGCTCGAAAATCATGGTGTGAGGATATTTCTCCTACTAATAGCGTTGGTCCAGTTTACGTGACTGATGGTATTATAGACCGAATTTTTTGCATTGGCATATAGTCTAATATTACGTCCACTTACTGCCTTAAAGAAATGCCAGTAAAATGGGTCTAGGAGAAAGATAAAGACCCGAAACCCAGAAGTCAGAAGGCGAAACAATGGCTTCGGGCTAAGAGTATTTAGATTATCGACTGTCCAGCACAGTCTCCTGACCTCAATTATATTGAAGAAGGTTGGGTAGATGTTAAGAAGACTGTGTGCAACACAAAACTGGCAATTAACTAGCAGTTTTGGGAACTTCGTTCGGAATTCCCAAAAGACCTTCTCAGCGGTTAGTTGATTCATTGGGCCGAAGTTGTGAAGCCGTAATTAGAAATTCTGGTGGCTCCACGAAATACTAGCATACATAGTACTAATATCTTATATTTTTTATTAATACTTCTCTAAATGTTCCGTAGGAATTAATTTAAAAACTGAAATCTCGAGCACCCACTGCTATTTTCGTGTTCACTACTTGTGCGATGTACATGACTTGATTTTACTTCTTTCCTTCGCTATGTAACCTTTTACTACTTTTTATTGTTAAACAACAGACCAATCTTACTAATTAGTAACTTGAATTAATAAAAATTTTAATAATTCTAGAAATATTTAAGTTTTATGTAATTTTTGTGCCTACTGCTATTTTCGTGTTCACAACTGTATGTATGTATGTCCAGTGGATGTGGCTGCAAAAGGGTACACCTAAACGCTGTGAATGCGGTTATTGGTTCAAATTGGTTGAGAAGGCACCTATATAAATAGTAAACTAGCTAAATAAAAAAACAGCACCACACACTTCGCCTCACAAGAAGAACAAAAACCTTCCCAGTTAATCTATCTATCACTGCCTAAATCTGTGTCTTGACGAATAAACTCTAGAAAACTACATACATGCATACATACTATGATACTTCCCTTCATTTAAGAGCTGTCCAATATTTTATTATACTGGCATAAGTTCCTAAATAGAGTTGTGTATAAAGAATGACAACCAGAAAAAATAGATCGAAACTTCGCCTATTACGTCATCTCAATCGGGGTTTACCTAGAATATGAGGAGTACCCTCTTCTTCCTCGGCCCACCTATCTAACATAAGTTAGGTTTTTTTTTTCTGGTTCACAGAAGAAATTGATTGAGGGCTCTCTTCACTTGATTGTCTCATTGCTCAGTTGTCTTCTCAGCACAAAAAGACACCAATTGGCAAAAGTTATTTTTTTTTTTGATTTCTGGACGTGTATCGTTGTTCCGATCAACAGCTATGCCTAGGTAAAAAATATCTTTCACTTCAAAGTGATCTAGGATGGCGTTCCTCCCCATTACATCGATCTTGGGCTTCCTTTTTTGTAGACAACATGCATTGGTTGGCCTCCGTTGACCATTACGTTTACTCGTGACCTGGAAATGTTGTTAAAAATGTTACGGAACTTCTATTTTACACAGAATTAATGTGGAGGATAAATTTTAATACTTGCACATGTTTAGATGTTTAAAGGAGACGAATAAATGTTTATTTCATTTTTACAGATCTGAAGAAGTTAAAGGCGCTGTTATTGGCATTGATTTGGGGACAACAAACTCCTGCGTCGCCGTCATGGAAGGAAAGCAAGCAAAAGTTATAGAAAACTTAGAAGGTGCCAGGACTACACCTTCTCACGTTGCGTTTACAAAAGATGGAGAACGTTTGGTTGGTATGCCAGCAAAACGTCAAGCCGTTACGAACTCTGCAAACACATTCTATGCAACAAAGCGTTTGATTGGTCGCCGTTTTGATGATGCTGAAATCAAAAAAGATTTGAAAAATTTGTCGTACAAAGTTGTGAAAGCCTCTAATGGTGATGCTTGGGTCCAGAGTTCTGACGGAAAAGTTTATTCGCCATCGCAAATTGGAGCTTTTGTACTTATGAAGATGAAAGAGACCGCCGAAGCTTATCTGAATACGAATGTAAAGAATGCGGTTGTTACTGTTCCAGCTTATTTTAATGACTCTCAACGCCAAGCTACCAAAGATGCTGGTCAAATTGCAGGTTTGAACGTTCTTCGAGTAATCAACGAACCAACAGCAGCCGCCTTAGCTTATGGCATGGACAAAACTGAAGATAAAATGTAAGTATCTATAAATATCCGCCTTTTTCTTCGCTTACATGACTTTTTTGAGTTATGGGTGTCATTACTTCCGCCCACTATTAAGCAGTATAAGACTGCAATGAATACATAGACCAAGTTTAATAAAATTTTGTTCCATTACAGCATTGCTGTGTACGATCTTGGTGGTGGAACCTTCGATATTTCCATTTTGGAAATTCAGAAAGGCGTTTTTGAAGTTAAGTCAACCAACGGTGACACGCTCCTGGGTGGTGAGGATTTCGACAACGTTATCGTCAACTTTTTGGTAGCTGAATTCAGGAAAGACAGTGGCATTGATATCACGAAGGACTCCATTGCTATGCAACGTCTTAAGGAAGCCGCTGAGAAGGCTAAAATCGAACTTTCGTCTTCGCAACAAACTGACATCAATCTGCCTTATCTAACAATGGACAAAGCTGGTCCTCAACACATGAATTTAAAAATGACTCGCTCCAAGCTGGAATCACTGGTTGGAGATCTCATTAAGCGAACTATTCAACCATGCCAAAAGGCGCTTACCGACGCCGAGGTAGCCAAATCCGATATTGGAGAGGTTTTGCTGGTAGGCGGCATGACCCGAATGCCAAAAGTCCAAACAACAGTTCAAGATATATTTGGACGTCAGCCCTCTCGTGCCGTCAATCCCGATGAAGCTGTGGCTGTTGGAGCAGCAGTACAGGGTGGCGTTTTAGCCGGTGATGTTACTGATGTGCTTTTGTTGGATGTTACTCCTCTTTCGCTGGGTATTGAGACACTGGGAGGTGTTTTCACCCGGTTGATCACCAGAAATACGACAATTCCTACCAAAAAGTCACAGGTATTTTCAACAGCCGCCGATGGACAGACTCAGGTAGAGATTAAAGTGCATCAAGGTGAACGTGAAATGGCTTCCGACAATAAGCTCCTTGGAGCATTCACATTGGTCGGTATTCCCCCAGCGCCGCGTGGAGTTCCTCAAATTGAAGTTGTGTTTGATATTGATGCCAACGGCATTGTTCATGTGTCAGCACGAGACAAGGGCACAGGCAAGGAACAACAGATAGTAATTCAGTCCAGTGGTGGACTCAGCAAAGATGAAATTGAAAACATGATTAAGAAAGCTGAGCAATATGCAGCTACTGACAAACAGAAGAGGGAGATGATCGAACTGGTAAACCAAGGCGAAAGCATTGTACACGATACTGAGGCGAAAATGGAAGAATTCAAGAGCCAACTGCCTGCTGAAGAGGTAAGACCCAAAACATTTTGTTAATTGCGTAAAAACCAATTAATTTATTATTTTTTAGTGTGAAAAATTGAAAAAAGAAATTGCTGATCTGAGAACATTGTTGGCGAACAAGGAAACCGCTGACCCAGAGGAAGTGAGGAAAGCAACAAGTCAACTACAACAGGCATCACTGAAGCTCTTCGAAATGGCATACAAAAAGGTAGGTTCAGCCTGTCGATTTTTCGAGTTCTGTTTTATTAAATAGTTTCATTATGAATTTAAGATGTCCGCCGAACGAGAAAGTGCTTCGAATACCAGCAGCAGTACAGAGGAAAAACCATCTGAAGAGCGCAAAAAGGAAGATAAAAACTAATTCGTTTTTATATGCTGGAGCGACGGGGGCAGGTTTCCATTATGTTTGCCCCCCAATCGAATTAGTGTTTTACTTATGTTTGCCACAGTTGAATTGTGGAAGTATACTTTCTTCTGTTTTCCTTTACCTATAGACGTAGATATGCTAAGCTTATGCGTCGTATAAATTTACTGGTTCAAGTTCGACCAAAGCAGTGTAAAAATGTTCTGGATCTTCTGACTTGCTTGGAACTGGGACACCACATACATTTTCATTTGACACGTGATTTCTTTTATGGCTGCTTTCGTTGAACTTAGCCCAGTAAAGTCTTGCGGCCTGTACGCTTAGTATGGTTATATTTCTCAATTCTGTTGGTTTTCACAAAAAATTGTCGACTTTTTTACAAATACATAGAATAGTGCTATTATCATTTAGTTAAACTGAATAATTTTAATGTTTATTTTATAAGAGCGATCATTCATCATATGAATTGTGAATGTGGAATGTTAATGCAGATAATAAATGAAAGCTGTGTTACAATAAGTTGAACAACGTGAATTTAGTTTTATTCTCTCTCTACCATGGAAATGAGTTGCAAACTAGCAGACGGACGAGATGTGTCCATAATTTTATCCTGCAAATTTGATTCACTTTTACTATATAGGACTGAATGGCCATCCATTGTTGGCTTTAAGACCGCGTGGGCGATTGTTTGAAGTTAATTCAGAGGAAGGAACGAGGAGGCGTTTAAAATACGACTCAGAAAACGACAGTTCTTTTAGATAAACGCCTTACGGAGTAACTGGCCCAACGCACACTGGATCATTTCCCCCGAGGTAAAACTGACTTTATAGAGGAGAGAGATGAAGTGTTCAGTAAGAAACGGGGTGTAATGTTCATCCAGAGTTGAAGTGGTTGAACATCGAGTGATGCAAAAAAAAAAAAAAAAGAATATGTCATGCACATACAATGAAAATCGGTTCATGTATACACAATTTTCTTCCACATTATTCATCTATACTCTGTCCCACAAAAATTGTCAGTCCACAGAAAAAGCTGCAAAGATTTGCGTTGACTGGATAACGGTAACTCTGTTTCGATGTACATATTTTCAGCACACACGCCGAGAGTTTGTGTTTGAAAAAAAGCTCTCCCATAAGGTCTGTACTGACAATTTTTGTGGGACAGAGTATAGTGTCCGATTGAAGTAAAAGATGCCCCGATCTTACCCTGGGGGAAAACTGACCCAGTCTGCGCTGGCCCAATGAACATCATTGTGCGCAGCCAGTAAGGGTGATTATATAAGAATGAATGGGCATAAATTTTGGGCTTGAAACCGCGTAGCCTGCCGTTGAGCACGAAATGATTTAGTTCATTCAGAGGAAAGAAACTTATATTGATGATTGGTCAGAAAATTCTGACGGTTACGGATGTATCCTTTCGTTACTTGTATCAACAAGGTTCTAAGCTTTACTTTGAATATATTCCGCTTTGAATTCTAGAATAAATAGCTGGCACGGCTAGCAGGAATGGGCCACGATCTAGCTTGTTGCAACCTTCCATGTGTGTGTTGAATGGGAGAGATTTACAATTTATTACCGACGTCGGAAGTCGAATTGAGAAGCTTTTGCATGACAAAATTTACACTCGGAGGTTTGTCATTCTTTGACGAGATGTGGTGCTCTGAAAAATGTAGGGGGGATATCGCTGGGGCTAGAATCTACGCAGCTGGGACAGCAGCCTAACCCTCTAACCACTGAGACACGCGACCACTCTAGAATAAAATACCCCCTCCATATTTCACTATTCGGGTAATATTTTTTTTATCCGGGTAATATTTTTTATCCAACGGTATGTTCTCGTTTCGCCACACTATCAGCGACCATCTGATCCAAAAGATTCTCGTCGCTAAATATAACCTTTGTCCAGAACTCTGCACCTTTGTTCTGCTCTGGCAAAATCAAGACCTAATCAATGGTTTTTAGCAGAAGTAAGTGGTTTTTGCGGGGTACCCTGCTTCAAAAACCTTCCCCATGCAAAACTCTCGGGATGATAATTGGGTGCACAACCGTATTTGATACATTTGCGATGTGATCGTCCAGTTTCGGAGCACTTATTTTTTTTTGGTTCTGATTAACATTCTTTAAGGCTATTTGATGTTGTAAGCCCTTTAAAGGCGCAGGGCTAGACAGCATTATTCCAGCCGAACTTCAACAGGCATTGGATATTATCCTCCCTTGGCATGAAGTCATCCTGAAAAGCAGTCCGGTACTGATCCATATCGCATAAAAAAGGACAGAGGTTAAAGTGGTTTTTAGAACCAGGCAGCCGTTTGAAAGGCAGATAGATATCCATCTTTGCACAAACATCGACCGCAAAATGTTACCTACATCCACTGTAAAGGAAAGTCTCTGCAGACGGCTGAACACACGCTAATTAACTTCATTGAAAAAACATTGCATTGCAAGGAATACACAATGGTGGCCTTTCTGGACTTCGAAGGAGCCTTTAACAACGTTTTACCAGAGGTGATTACCAAGGCCTTGACAGATCTGAACGTAGAGCAATCTCTTAGTAAGCTGATCAATCTAATGCTGGATAGCAGATTTATCAACACTAAGCTAGGTGATCCTTGAGGTAGAAGATGTGTCAAACGGGACACTCCACAAGGTGGTGTTCAGTCTCCACTTCTCTGGAACCTAGTTGTAAATTCACTTCTATTAATTCTGGAAAGGGAAGTCTGTAAAGTAATCACTTATGCGGACGACGTTGCTATTACTATTTCTGGGAAATATCCTGATATCCTGAGCGAGCTGCTCCAGAATACACTCTCTAAGCTTTCCAAATGGGTGGTTAGGTGTGGTCTTACTGTAAATCCACTTAAAGCATTTTTACAAGGAAGCACAGTACTCCTCGTGTCCCTCATCCTTCTCTAAAAGGTACCAGCCTAGTTTTTATAGACACAGCTAAATATCCAAGACTGATCGTAGACAGATAGTTAATCTGGAAGTCGAATATCCAAGAACGCATAAGAAAAGTTACCATTGCACTTTATACTTGCAAAAACCGTACGTAAAAAATGGGGCCTGCAACTGTGCATAACTCACTGGCTCTATACCGCTGTCATCAGGCCGATACTTACATATGTACGGCGTGATTGTCTGTAGAATTGCTTTAGATAAAGCAATTGTCGCGTTCAATATTCCGGGCAAATGGATTTGTTTACATATTTACGAGTTTTGATTGGCTGACAGCCTGAAAAATGACTAAGGATTTAGTCAATTGTTGTTGTTTGACTGCAAATAAATCCATTTGCCCGGAATATTGAACGCGACCAATACACCTGAACAGTTTAGGTAAAGTGCAAAGATCCACATGTCTTTGTATTACCGGTGCAGAACAATTCCCACCGACGCTTTAGATATTCTCTTGCACCTGATCCCCCTAGACATCTTCGGCAAACAAATGGCAGCTAGTGCAGCTATTAGACTTAGAGCCATCTCGTGGACCATTAGACTAACTGGCCATGCCTCACTTCTAAACCAACACAGTTATATTTCCGAAAACATAGATTAAACCATCGTAAGATATTCTTTTAGAAGAAATTTTAATGTCACTATTCCTACATGGGATTTCTGGGAGAAGGTTAAACAACCTACAAAAAAAAACCTTGGAGATCTATACGGACGATTCTTAAACCGAAGATGGTGTGGGAGGAGGTATTTCCCCGATGATCTAAACCTCGAGATCTCCCTTCGGCAGAGCACTGTAGCGTCTTCCAGGCGGAGATTATAGCGATAAAGGAGCCCTTGTCCTGGCTGAGGTGAAATGTAATATCTACTCGGGATATAAGCATTTTCACCAGCCGAAAGCCCTGGTAGCTAGTGCTGTATCTTATAGTTTAATATATAAATTCATTTATGTTTTAATAAAATAATAATAAATAATAATAATAATAAGCATGGCCGCCATTAAGTCCCTAGAATCAGTCTCTGTGACATCAAAAATAGTTCTAGATTGCCACTCGTCTCTCGTAGAAATGGCAGAGCAATTCAACATACTCCATACAGGGAAACTGTAAGGCCAATGAACGCGCCAAGAATGGTACGTATACTACAATACTGATTCTTCCTGAAAAGACAACCTCAGAGTGCCACTTGCTACATGCCAATTGAAATTAAAGGCAGATGCAATCAGCAAAGCCAGCCTAAGGCGGTCCAATGGGTGCCATCTGCCAAACTAGAAAACAAATATTGCCTCAATAAACCATAAGCCCTACAAGAGATTAAGTAGACAGCATATCGGAGCTACTATAGGTGTCATCATAGGACACTGCCTGATAGGCAGACATGAAACTCGCCTGGACGTTTATGGAAATGATTCCTGCAGAAGCTGCAGGGACGAGGAAAAGGAAGAGACGATCCTCCATCTCCTCTGTACCTATCCCGTGCTCTCTCGCAAAAGACGCCACCATCTCGGTGCGTTGTTTTTGGCGACCTAGCACAACAAGATGTCGAAAACCTAGTTTGCTTTGTTAAAAGCTCCCACAGGTTCCACCATAAGGAAAGAGAATTCCTCTTAGATCCTGAGGCATCACAATGGATCTACTGTTGGTCTAAGTGCGTCGACTATGTCGACAATCTCTCTAACCTAACCTAACTTTCTTTTAAACTGCTCGAGACGGTCCGGCAACTTTTTCGGGCGTCCAGACAAATGTTTGTTTTAAATAGTTCCGCTCTCATTATTTGAAGATCATTTGAACAGTACTGGGGCTTAATTTCAAAACTTTCGATATTTTACCGCACCATTTCTCAGCTCTGCGGTGTTTAATTTATAGATTTCTCACCGAATGCGTATTTTATATTTTATTTGTCTCCAATAAACCGCCTGTTAATGTCAAATACAACTCAGTAAATACAATTTACATGACCTAAACAGGCACACATCATGTGGAATAATCTTTTGCGTTCAGAGTTCAGCGGTCTCTTTCTGCTCTCTACAGAGCCGGCAAATATCGGTATCTGATATTTTTATTTTGTGCAGATACTATCTTAGTGGACAATGTCCCGATAGATACCCCGTTAAGGTTCTTAACTCGTCTTTAGTGAGATCAAGTAAAGCCTTGGCCTTGTATAGGTTGGACTTGATGAACTTTTTCGCTTGTCTAAGAGGGTTGGTCCACAAAAATTAAATCCGGTGGTGGTTCATGGATGGAAATGACCTTCAATTGATTGCCAACTCCGAACGGCGAATTGAGAAGCTTTTTTCATGATAAGTAATACTTTCGGAGGTTTATCATTCCATGAGGAGAGGTGGTGCCGCGAAAAATGTTTGGTGGATATGACTGAAGCTTGAACGTACACAGCTTGCACGGCAGTCCAACGCACTGAGCCACGGCGATCACTACAGACACACTAAGGTAATTGGAAATGATAAACACAGAGCTAAGGATCTGTGGACTCGATTCGAGGGTGATTTTCACTTTTGACCAGTGATAGTCTTTGCTGCTGGACAAGAATTATTAAAAAAAGTTCATATCCAAAATTTCGAGTATTTCTAAGAACTTACGTATGGGGATTTTGGATTTTGTGCTTGGGGATAATAAAATTGTGTCTTTTTAAAAAGGTGGGGATTTTGGTGTTTTAGGGTTTTGCGATTGTGTATTATATGGCTATCCCCCCTGTATCTGTAGTTGACTTTTGTTGGGGTTTCTAGGAGTTCGTCTATACCCAAAGTCCAGAGCAGGGGGAAAAGTACTCCTCCTTGCGGGCATCCCCTTGTGGCTATTATTGTTTTACGCGATCCTCCACATTCTTATTGTGTTGTCTCCTTTGTAGCATGGTAAGTATCCAGTTTATGATGAGGGGTGTGATTTCTTTCCTAACCATAGCTTTCTTGATAGCCTCATAGGAAGTGTTATCAAAAGCTCCCTAAATGAGGTGTATGTAGACTTTTGTGTTTTTTGCTTATCTTCTCAATATATAAAAAGAAAAGTCCTGACTCACTCAGCCGGAACACTTGGACCTAGAAAGCTGAAATTTTGCACAGAGGTTCCTTTTATGATGTATACAAGGAATAAGGAAGGACATTTCGAAATTCGGCTTCTACAGGGTGTTACAGGGTGTTGAAGTTTGTATGAAAAAAAAATTTAAATTGGGTTTTGGAGTTGAAATTTGGTGAGTATATTTTAGAACGGAAAAAAATAAACACGTGTTTTTCCGTTTTCCAAAATTATAACTGTGGGCCAAGATAGATGCCGTTAAAGTTTGGCCATTTATAGTAATGCGCAAATGTAGTCAGCGGCATTGCCGTTGCCATTGCTTCCTCAGGTACTGCAGCTACCTTGGTTAAAGAAGACATGACGGGTCACTCCACCTCAAACCCACACATAGCATCTCAACCTAAGTCATTCTGAGTCAACACTTTGTATCATCTCTAAGGAGAGTGACTTGGCTCAGGTGCTTCGAGAAGCCAAAGTTATAGTTTGGGATGAGTGTACCATGGCTCATAGAAAGGTATTGAGTATCGAAATAGGATGCTCCGACAGTCCTTTTGGGTGGCGATTTAAGGCAGACAGCCCGTTGTGTCACGGGGAATACAGCAAATGAAGTGAATGCCTGTCTCAAGTCATCAATCTGATAGCCTAATGTCGAAGTCCTCTCCTTAAAAGTTAACATACGTATCCATCTTCGCCGTGACTTGAGGGAAGTATTTCTTGATATTGGTGATGGAGAGAGGAAAGAAAAATATACCGAGTAACTCATGCGATGTTATGGAAGATCTGATTGGTTTTTCTGACAGAATATATGTAATGTACATAATTATTTATCACGCTGGAGGGGATTGCGTTTCATGACTGAGGGAAAGAGCTATTTTCACTGAATGACTTTTTGTCCCTTAGCGGGCTCAGAGTCAATTGACCTGATACCCTGGTCATCCTCGAGCTAGAAAGAAAAACCAGGAATGTTGTTTACAGGGAGGTCTTGCAAAGTTAATATGAGGAATTGAAAGTCTGTAATTACTCATCGATGTCTTGAAACCCGGAAAAGTACATAGGGTATAATGTGACGTCTTTCCATGCGAACGTAGTCGCGGGTATCAGCTAGTACGAAATAAAAATATAACGCAAACTGCATAAGTTTTGTTTAGCCTTGACTTTATACAAACCTTCGTAAACAAAACTTTATAAACTTTGTAAAACTCTTCTAATTTTTAATTTACGTACATGCCATTTGGCTGGTGTATGTAGGCTTTTTATCTTGAGTGCATGCTTTTTCTAAGTTCCTGGAAGGACCAAAATGCATAGCTCATTGGCAAAAAAAAAATATTCATGATTTCTTTTAATTGTAACCGCTTTATTTGAAACTAAACGTTATCACACAAATTGGATTTTCAAAATTTCATGTTTTCATAAATAAATTAAAATAACAGAGCCTCATATTATACATTATTTTTCTTGTTCTTGTTTTTTTTTTTTTTTGAATATATAAAACCTAAAGGGCACCAGACTGCAACCTGTACAAGTTAAAGTAAATTCCTCGCATTTGAATGAGTTCATGATGTGTACCCATTTCACTGACTTGTCCAGCATCTATCACAAATATTCTATCACAGTCGATGATGGTAGAGAGTCGATGGGCTATGCTTATGCTTGTACGACCTTCACTTGCAACTTCCAAAGCATCTTGCACTACCTTTTCACTCTCTGCGTCTAGGGCTGAAGTCGCCTCATCTAGCAATAGAATTCTTGGATTTCGGACAAGGGCACGAGCAATTGCGACTCGTTGTTTTTGTCCGCCAGACAGTTGAGTGCCCTTTTCTCCCAATCGTGTTTCGTAACCCTAGGAAGTCATCAGAAAATGCATTAATGTCGACTTTTTCGATAAATTGAAACTCACCAATGGAAGTGTAACAATGAAATTGTGGATATTTGCTTTCTGTGCAGCGGCAATAATTTCCTGCTCCGATACAATTGTTGAATTATCTCCATAGGCGATGTTCTCACTTATCGATCGATCGAAGAGAATCGGTTCTTGAGAAACAATGCCAAGCTGGCGACGCAGATTGCTTGTCGTGACTGACCGAATATCTTCCTTATCGATAGAAACCGATCCAGAACTAACATCATAAAATCGTTGCAATAGCTGGATACACGTGGATTTTCCGCAGCCCGAAGGTCCAACGAGTGCGATTTTTTTTCCTCGTAATACTTCTAAATTCAGTCCTGCGAGAACTGGTATCTCCATTCTTGATGGATAGCTGAATTTGACCTCGTCGTAAAGGACATTGCCCTCTGATTCCCATGGGCGTTTGCTTGCATTCGGTGAATCTTCGATTTCAGGTTTTCGGTTCAATAATTTGAAAATGTTTTCGGCAGCGCTAACTCCCTTTTGGAAATTCGGAGCGAAGGCCAAGGCATTAGCTATTGAGAATGTTCCCATAATTAAGGCTTGTGACACCCTAAGAAAATGATTAAGAAAATTAATTAAGAAAATTTCTCCACTGCCAAAGTCTTACTTGAACACATTTCCGAATGGCATGCCATTATTCACAACACAGTAGCCACCATAAAACATGGTTGCGGCATATGCGAAGAACATCACCGATCTAGCTAACCCATAGACAAGTCCACGGTAATGTGTGTTTTGTTTTGCTTTCTATAGGGGAAACCAAAATCATAGGTGTAAGACACTTTCAGGGAATAAGGTGTAAAATTTCACTTACATTGCAAGCTGGAAGTAGAGTTTCCATATATTGTGTGTGAAACATGTCTTCCCGTCCCAATGAAACCACTGTCCTTACATTTGAAACAACCTCCACGGCAAGCTGTTAGAGATATTTTTAAATATAATATATTTTTCCTCCTACTATACAAAATGATGTACCTTTGTGCATGTTTCCATAGTTTTAGCAGTTCCCATGTTCTCTTGAGCCATAACTTTCCTTTGCAGATACGCAGCCACTAAAATAAAAGGCGTAAACGCCAAGCCGATAAGCCCCAAGCTCCATTCATAGTACATGGCAAGACCAACAGATAACAATAGAGTAGCGATTGACTGTAAAATGGTTCCAATTCTTTGTCCAGTTGCCTAACAAATTCTTTCGTTTAGTATACAATATTTCATCGTGATTTGTTTATCCTTACTCCCTGTACGGCGGATGCATCTCCTGATAATCTTGCGCACAAGCTTCCTGTTCCATTGGCTCTGTCGTCGAACCAGCTAACGTCTTGTTTCAGCATTGCGGCGAACATCAAACCGCGCAGTCTCTCTGTCAACAATTCTCCAGCTATTCCGAAAGTGTAAATCTGCAATGAAATCAGATTTTGTTCCAAATTCTTAAGTTAACTACAATTTGGATAATTACCTGTAAAAATGTCGCTGCTCCAACAGCAATGCCGCAGATTACAAAGTACAGACTGTACATGTTGGTCTGATCTCGAATGTACACTGGATCATCTGCTGAAAGAATTTGCATAATTTCACCAAAGATAACGGCAAACAATGGCATGGCACAGCCCATAATTATGGATGAAATAGATGCGGCCAGAATGTGGGGCCATTCAGTTTTGTTAAGCTTCATGATAGACATCAGCGAATAGGTTTCCTCGTCTTCGGCTTTTCCCTTTAGTGGCTAAGAAGGAAAAGGAAATTATTTCTGAAAGGTGTCACCCAATGGGAGTAATTTTACTTCATCTTCTTGGACAATTGCAATTTCGACTTCGTCTTCATCTTGTCCGAAGGTGTCGGGCTTAGTAACAAGGCCAGGGCTTAGTGCTAAAATAAAGAAATGAGTTAAGTATTATATATTTATGTAGCCTAATTGGTTTTTAAAGAAAAACACAGCATATTATTTAAGTAACCAATTAAAACTTCAGCCTTTCCAGCCTTCTTCAAGGTACTAGCGCCCTTTCCTTTTCTTCTGTCTTTTTTGTCCGAGACTGAAGAGAGTATGTGGTACAAGAAGGTGTTAACAAAACCCAACTCTATCTGACGAGCTGAGCTGAGCCGAGTCTCCTTCATCTGCGCCGAGGTTGCTCCCATGGCGCTGTATTGACTTGATGTACGCTGAGCCAACCAAATACCATTCGAGCAGTACATTCCAATAGCCAAATCCCCACGGTTTGGATTTCAAACCTTCTGCCCATGATTTTTGTAAAAAGTTTAACACCTGCTGTTCGTGCGGAACAAACCGAGGGCAATCCGCGTAATTGCACAGACTAGTTCTTGTAAAGTTTTAAAGACAAAAATACACGGCCGTGGTGGATTATTTTGTGGCTTCTGGGTCACTAGACATCGAACAACTGAGGAGAGTTCGACCGAGGCTCTCAATATGGTCCTACACATTTTTTTCTTGATGCTCATATGTATGAAAATCAAAACATCGCGTAGCCCAGTCAGAAAATAGCTGCTAGGAGAGCTGGTAGCATCAGAACGGAGGAAAGAAAGCACATTGTAAAAATAATTAAATATAGTTGGCGTAACAGTACAGGATGAGCCGAGGCTTAGCTTCTCGCAACCATTGAGAACCTTTTTCATGACAAATTATACTCCCGTAGGTTTGCCATTCTCTGAATTGGCAGTAATTGGTGCTAATTGCAGGAAAACTGGGGAAATTCTTAAAGTAGCATAGCTAAGCATAGCGGACTTATGATTAGGTAACAGGGGAGATGACACACCTACTATGGTAGGGGTTTTTTTTAGCAACCCATAAGATTCATTGAGTTCTACGCAAAAACAACTTGGTTACAGTTCTCTAATTCAAAAGACTAAAATGATGCATTAGGTTAGGTTAGGTTAGATGGCTATGCCCGTTCTAAGCGCGTTTAGCATGTAACACAAAGTACATCGATATGGGCAACCGTACCGGTATTAACCATAAGATTTAATACCAGTCGTCCCAGAGATGAAGTTTCCTATCTTCTCGATGTCGAGTTCGGCTGGATCGTTAAAATTATCGTGGAAGTATTCGCCGAGGGTTTTTATTCTCAACATCGCAAGGGCGGGACACGTGCACTGTAGGTGCGTTGTAGTTTCTTCTTCCTCCTCGTCTCTGCAGCTTGTACAGAAATTATTGGAGGAGACTCCCAGTCTAAGTGGATGTCTGCCTATCAAACAATTTCCGATGAGGACCTCTATTAGTGAACCTAGGTTTTTCTGGTTTGTGGATAAAAGTCTTAGGCCAGATTTGGACAAGAGACAAGGGCAATGTTGTTCCACCTGTGGTTTGCCAGTTTTTTGGCATCCGTGTCAAAAGGGAATTTGATCGGTTCGATAGGTGCTGGTGGTTCCCCCAGGTTTTCGGGGACATGCCGTCCTATGCCTTCTTTTCACACTACAGTGCTCCAGCAGTCGCGTGGTAATCGCTAAGCCAGGTGCGTTGGAGAAAACCTCTGCCCCTGTACCACCCGCTGTCTTAGATACATCTGTGAATATTTCTAGCACGGAATCTCTCAAAATTGTACCCGACTCCCAAGACGTTGAAGTCAATTTGTGGTTAAAGCAATAGCTGCTACGCAGATAATATCGAATTTAGTGAAATGTTGTCGCGAAGAGCTTAAGGTTTTGACTATCTGGCACGAATGGGTTCAACCCTAGCCCAAGAGCAAGCGGACTGTACGGTCAGACCGCCACTCTGCAACCTAAGGGAAAATGGAAATCTCTAACCACGTGTGAAGTATCAAGAGGGTTGTGGCCAGAATATGACACGACAAAAACCTGCCAGATTTTACAAAAAAGACAGGAGATCACTGTCAATGCTGGTGGGAGTACTTACTGGCCATCACACAAAGAAATTACGCCGGAATGACGACGATATATGCAGGGGGTGCGGTGATGAGGACACAGCTCATTTTCTCTGTCACTGCCCATACTTCTGCCAGATAAGAAATAGGACCCTAGGCAAATTCTTCTTCGATCATATCGACGAACTAGCTGATGGTTCGCCATCAGAACTTCTCAAATTTGCAAGGGCGACCTGATGGTTGACACCAAGGAATTAAAACCGCAGTAGGGAATATCATGGGTATCACAATGGGTCTACACGGACCTAAGTGTGATTTGGCAGCCCTCATCAGCCCACAAACCTAACCTAACCTAAGTTAATATGGAGGAGAACGTAGTCTGTTTTACTAGGCATAGTATGGTTGCCTTTGAGAATCCTACAGCGACCCGTTGCTGTGCTGATGGGAGTATTCCCTGAGCCTTAATGCTGCTTGGACTGTCATTAGGTTTCCCAAAGATATCAACAGTTAGCAGATGGAGCATTACCTCCAGTGCAGCTGTGGGGGTTTTCCTCAAGGCACCCGTTATGCAGATAAATGATGCTCTTTGTATCTTTTCAAGCAGGCTACTGTTAACAACGAGGTTCTCGATATTTCCATTACAATTCATCGCCCTTCACTATTCCAGTCAAAAAGCAGAGACACGAGAATGGTTGTGTCGTTAATTTCTAAAATAAGTTACAAAAAATATTTCACGCGGCAGCCCATAGAAGGCCAAGGCAATCATTCATGTTGTGAGGGTTGTATTTTTGGCACAAAATAAATTTTTTATGGGCTCATTCCACCATATAAGGCTTTATCGGTAGAAAGCTTGCTTATCGATTAACCTTATCGGTTATAATTTTTATGATATTTTTTAAGCAAACATGTGACATGTACGTATGTTCTCTTATCCACTTACCCAAATTTTCGTCTCCAAGTTGTGTAGTGACCAAATGGAAGTAATGTCCCTTAAGTTCCATCAATTGAGAGTGTGTACCGCTTTCTACCACCTGACCTTTGTCAATAACAATGATTTTATCTGCTCTACGGATGGTGGATAATCTATGTGCAACTATTAAGGTGGTCCTACCCTCTCCAGCCTAAAATAGAGGTATACCAATATTACATAGCTGCATAGATAAAACTAGTGTTAAGAATAAAAACCTTTTCCAGAGCAGCTTGCACCTTTGCTTCACTTGCTGTATCGAGTGCTGAAGTAGCTTCATCTAATAGCAGAATTTCAGGATCTCGAACTAAGGCTCTTGCTATAGCAATTCGCTGTTTTTGACCGCCTGACAATTGAGCTCCTCTTTCTCCAACTAACGTTTCGTATCCCTGTTTTATAAAAACACGTCTGGTGTAAACAAGTAATTAAATCAAAAAGGGATTTGACTATACCTTTGGTAGTTTTTGAATGAAAATATGGGCATTCGAAGCCTTCGCAGCCTCAACAATTTCAGCTCTAGTAGCATTTTCTTTGCCATACCGAATATTTTCGTAAATTGTTGTGCCAAATAGAACCGGCTCCTGTCCCACGACCCCGATGCGCTCGCGCAGAGTATGAACGTCATATTCCTTAATATTCACGCCATTGAAGTATATTGATCCACCATTTGGATCGTAGAATCGTTGCAAAAGTTGTATACAAGTTGACTTTCCACATCCAGATGGTCCCACCAAAGCAACCGTTTCACCCTTACCGATACTGAGATTGAGTTTTTGCAATATCTACATAAAAAGACGTGGCTGTGATTTATGTGCTTTCCAAAATGGTTGTGTACAACATACCTCTATCTCCGGTCGAGTAGGATACTGGAATTCAACATCCCTAAACTCAATATCGTCAATGTGACCCTTGGGTTTGATTCCCCTGCGGATGATAGGATTGATTTTAGGTTCCTGCTCGATTAGGTGGTAGATTTTTGCACAAGCACCTTTTGCAATTCCAAAAGCCTCGATATAAGGTGCAGCCATACCTATGTTCATGGATCCCATCATCACAGAGAAAAATACCTGAAATTCAGTTCAAAATTTAAGACCATTTTTTGGTTTATTCGATGGACTAGGCCTTACTGTGATCATAGTTCCCGGAGTATAAGCAGCATAATATTCGTTTCCTTCATTTGCCTTAATAATCAAGCCGACACCATACCAAAAGGCTAATGCGTAAGAAGCATAAATAAAGAACCACAGTAGGCCAAATCCGATTCCCGAGAAGAGTCCTCTTCGAATGTTCAATTTTCTTGCATCAACAATGTTTGTTTTATACGCTGCAAGCTCCTTGTCTTCACCTTCAAAGGCTTTCACTGTTCGAATGCCACTTAATGCTTCTTCTGCAATATTTCCACCTTTGGCATAGACGTTCAACTCCTGTTTCGCCAGTTTTGAGGTGACCTTAATAAGGGACAAGGATTAGTGCAACCGTATGCATTCTAATACAAAATAAAACTTACCACAGAGACCAAACCCATAGCGATCATAGTAACAGGAAGACTCGACAGACATACCAACGCTAATTCCCAGCCTTTTACGAAGGCCAATATCAGGGAGGCAATGAAGGCCACTAAAAAGTGAACAAACATCACAACTTTTTCGCCCAAGCCGTCCTCCATTTTCGTTAAATCCCTAAGAGGAAATGTTTGATAAAAAATTTCCAAGCAATGCTCAGCTGATAACCTACTCATTCATTCTGCTAGCTACTTCGCCGCTTTGGTTAACGTCGTACCACGACATGTCCTGATGCAAGACTGCTTTGAAAAATTTTCCTCGAACGGCGTAAATCTGTTAAATGGAAATTACGGTACATGTTCGGCAAAATTATCTTTTTCTTTTAACTCACCTGAGATTGAGCTGCGTAATTAAATAGGGTGATGGAAAAATAACTGCAAATTAACATTACTCCACCGATCATTGCATTTTGACTAGCAAATGTCTGGACGGCATCAAGTAGGGCATCGGTTTCAGCGCTCTTCTGATTTTGCTGACTTATCAAATATTCTGCGTATGCAATCATAGCCTACGAAATTAATAGCAAATTATTACAAAGCGTGACATTTTCGAACAAAAATTGAACTTTAGACCACTCTTCCTACAAACTTTGGCCCCTGTTGACTGATATAGTAGTTTTCACTTATCTCATAAGGTCGACATAATGGTTCAAAAGACCTCTGCTTAGATCGCAGTACCACATAGCGGCAAGTTCAGCCACTCCTGCTTTATAAAGCACCAGCTAACTGTATGATGACAAGCTGCGATCAAAACGTTTTATTTAACATAAATACATTTTCGAAATGGTCATCTTATCCACTATGAGGGTCGCGGGATTAGGGTGCTTAAGTGGACTCTTCACATCTCCCGAGCTTCCGCCATCGACACTAAAGCATCTGGGGCTATCCTCACATGGATGGAGGTGAGATTTCGAGACTTGGTTCAACCATCTCATCCAGGGCCTATCTTGGGGACGCCTATCTGATGGCACGTCTTGGAGGCATGCGTTTAACGTGCCCAAACTCGACATTGAGTGTCGATGAGTTACCCCAGCAATACAACGAAGAAATCTCATTTTGGCAGCTTGTCTTATTCTTTCGATCAGTACCCAAATCTCATGACCATAGAGGAGGGTCGGCACAAACACTGAATTAAAGACCGATAGCTTAGCGCTGATGCCAAGTTCAGCCCTCCTGATAACAGATTGACCAAGTTCCAAAATTGCTCCAGCCTGACCAACCCTAAAGGGTTTCCTTCCATCACTCCTGAATAGGACTCCGAGATACTTAAACTCCACCTGTTTCAATGGGACTCCACTAACATGCAGAGTGCATTGAAAAGGAATTAGGGAAACCTCTGATTTGTTCACGTTTAACTTTATCCCAGCTTCAACACAGACGATAATGAACCTATCTAGTGTGCGCTGAAGTTCAGTCTGGGTATACGTAAGGATGACCCAGTCAAAAGCAGATGATTTATCGTTAAGTCTCCCAATTCGAACCGTTTGTCGGCACGGCTGCGCTGTAACATCTAATCCATATGTACATACATATTTTCCTCGCGCCAGAAATAACTCCCATGCCAAAAGGGTTAAAACTGAACGAGCAGGGTCTCATCTTTAGCAAATTTCGACCGTCGATCGCAAAAAAATAAAATAAGTTTTTTTGAGAAAATTCCTTAGTTACTCGTTCAACTGATGACTGCGAATTAATCGATCCCGCTCATTGTAAAGCGGTCTTATCTGGAAAATGACGCTTTCAAGATAGAGACCGGATTCAGGTCTATGAATGAAGTTGTCCCAGGTCTAAGGTCTTCCAGCGAGGACTCGCTGCTTCCCCACTTCGACAAATCGTTTTAAATAAGCTAACCAGATGGGCGGTTCGGTGTTTGGGTGTGAACCCCCACAAAACTGAGCTAGTACTATTCTCAAGGAAATATAAAATTCCACTTATCGACCCTCCCACCCGGATTGGTGCAACCCCGCTTAACTCATTGGCTATACACCACGGTCATAAGACCGATACTCACGTATGGTGTAGTCGGCTGGTGGAGTGTCCTAGAAAAAGCCTTTAACCGCGACAAGCTAAATAAAGTCTGACGATCAGCTTGTTTGTGCATAACCCTCTGCAGCACTGGATATTCTATTCCATTAGACTCTTATGGACATCTTTGGCATCCAAATGGCTGCCAGTGCGGCCGTTCGTCTTAAAGCAATTTCACAGTGGTCCAGTAAAGAATTCGGCCACCCCTCCATTCTGAATAGTAACAAAATCTCCCCAGGAAACTACACCATATCCAAACTGAATTTTGACAAAAACTTCGAAGTTACAATCCCCTCCAGATCTTTCTGGGAGGAGGACGTATTCTTAGAAGACGTTTTCTCTGATAGACTCAGCCTCCCTTTCCGTCTCCCAAATTACTGTAGCATGTTCCAAGCGAAAATAATGGCGATCAAAGACGTCATATCTTGGTTTAAGAAAAACCTGATATCCCATTCAGATATCTGCATCTTTTCGAAAAGCCAAGCTGCAATCAAGTCCTTGGAATCATTCTCTACAAATTCACTAGTAGCCCTAGATTGCCGCTCGTCTCTCGTAGAGCAGTTCAATATTCACCTTTTTGTTGAGTGCCGGGGCATAGGGACATTCCAGGTAATTGTAAGGCTGATGAACTCGTCAACACGGAACATATATTACCAGAATATCGAGCGCGATGCTCTGGAAAAGACAAATCCTAGGTGGACAGTTCGCCACTACCACAGGTCGCCATCCACCTTATTTTCAGATGCCTCGCTCTCTCCCATGGAAGGAAAATTAACCTAGATACTTTTCTCTTCAATGATCTACATAGGCGATATAATTAACTCAGATACTTAAAGTGTCCTACACTTCATCAGAAGCTTTAAGTGGTTTAACGAGTAGGTAAAGGAGAATTCTCCAAGATCCACTTGATATTACAACGGATCCTTCATTGGTTTACGTGCGTTGGCTTCGTTGGGCAGCCGCTTCAACCTAACCTAACCTAAGGCATGACAACAAATCAGCATCAGACACAATAGACACATTAGACTTCACCAGAGCTAATCAGCGGTTCCCCAATAGACAATCTTATCGTAGTCTTATCTTAATTAGATATACTTGCTAATTTATCGCGTTACTTTCTAAGGCGAAAAGGTTTCCTACTAACATACATACATACACGTCCATTTTATAACATACTACAACTGCTTGCTAAGGAACTTAACTTTCCACTTTGGTTAGGTCTGGAATAACCTCTTGTACTTACATCAGCCAAATTTCCGAATATCAAACTGTTTAACGGTGTGGTTATTCCTGTTGCCACAGCACATAAAACTCCCACGATGTACATAGTTTTATCCGTCATACTTGAATATTTATACTAAAAACAAGTAGATAAAGCCGATAAGACCAAAAAACGCTAGTGATATCGATTTGAAGATATCCTTACCATAGTAAAAAATCCTACGGGGGGAATATCGTCATTAGCCTTTTTAGCTTCCGCGGAGTCTTTCGACTCCTTGTCACCTTTCTTTTTCTTTCCATTTAGAGATCTGAAATAAAGAGAAAGTAATTCAATCGAAGAAAATAAACTCAAACAGGCTGTTCGAAATCCTTTTCTTATTAAATTTATGATGGTGACCGCCGAAGTTCAGTGTTTAGTGCGTTGGATTACTGCATAGTCCAACTACATAGTTCATCAAGATCAGCCAAATTTCTTTCGCAGGACTACCTCTCGGCAGGCAATGACAAGTCTCCTAGTTACGGTTAGACAGTCAAGGAAATCGGTGAACGCGTTGACTGTTTGACGTCACGAGAAAATTTGTTAATTCAACGATCACACTTGCAAGACTTGTCATACAGTTGGATTTCGACTAAAAAGCAGCGAAGTTCCAATTAAATAGAAACAAGAGTGTAGTCCATATCGTCATCATGAAAGTGGAATGCTCCGAGGAGCCAGGTACAATAGGTAATTAACTTAAGGATTCCATAGAGCAGCAACATTTTAGGAGCCATCTTGCACGTTGTGAAAAATGTTTTTGTTTTCGATTTAGACAATTTCTTTGGTAAAACATATTTGGTAAAGTATCGAAGAGCGAAAGCAGCTTAAAGTTTTCATAGCAGTCACCCATGCAGAGAGAAGAATTAAACTTAAGTCAAAGTATCGTATGAAGATGTGGAGAGGCCATATTCGCGTGCTCTGTGACTAAAGCCATTGCTTAACAAGGTAAAGAAACTAGAAAGCTAGGATGTAGCCACAGTCTGCATCAAAACCCAGTAAAAATTTAAGTTATACGATACTCGTTTTGCATGAGAACTAGCTAAGAAGATTGAAAAACCATTGCTTTACCTTTTCAAACTTTATTGCGGGTAATGATGTGTGTCAACACAAGCCTAA
Organism: Matsumyia berberina; assembly: GCA_917880715.2. Taxonomy (NCBI): domain Eukaryota; kingdom Metazoa; phylum Arthropoda; class Insecta; order Diptera; family Syrphidae; genus Matsumyia; species Matsumyia berberina. The sequence continues at coordinate 98,838,910 of OU862870.1, forward strand.
CGATGCTCAGAATCCTTCAATACGCATTTCTCCCCTCAGTAAATGAATCAATTTTGTATGGCGTATAAAAGTAAAGGAAGAATTGCCTCTTACAAAGTCATGTAGAATAGAGCGTGCCCCTGATCTGATATTCTTGAAAAGTTCAAGGACCGATTCTAACTCAGTATTTTATTTGTAAGTCTAGAAGAAGATTAACAAGGAGTTTCTTTAGCAGTGCGTTGACGTTGGCCGTTCTCTATACTAGTTTTATTAAGCCTGACTATCATTAAGTACTATATTTGTTGCCAATGGCATCATTGCCGGTTTCAGTCCCCTTGTTTTTCCGTCTGCATTCTTGTGCTAGGTATCACTCTTTCGGAAGATGCTATAACTTTTGCAAATGGCGGCAACTGTTAGTTTTGTTTTGTGAAGTAAACAGATGCAGAATACACGTTGACAAGCCATGGAACGCTATACCCCTGAAGATCGTGGAATACTCGAGGCTATTTTTTTATCGAATAATTTTTCAGTGATTTTGGCACAAATTTCCCGGCCGTACTATGCCAACAGATTAAACACTAAGGCCGATCGCCTCGAAGAGACTGGAAGGATCAACACGTGACAAAACAAGCTTCGGAAGGCCTCGTAGTGCTCGTTTCAACGAGAATATCGCAGCTGAGGCTGAAGATGTCGCGGATGAGACGTCAATGTCGACCAGACGACGGGCCACGCAATTGGGCATGAGGACTAGAGGACATGTGCTTCCAAAATGACGGCGCAACGGCACACACAGCTCGCGCGACAATGCACAGGAAGGATGCGTTTCCGAGTCGGCTTATGTCTAGTTTTGGCGATTTGCACTGGCCGGCAAGATCGCCCGATTTGATCACCCCAGACTTCTTTCCTTTGGGCTTTTTGAAGTCACGGGTCTATGAGAACAAACCAGAGACTCTAAAAGCTCTCAAAGAGAATATCTGAGAAGAGTGCGAGAATTTATAGCCCGAAGTTTCGCCAAAAAAGCCCAAATGGTCATCAACAATGATGACGCTCACTTGATCGATATCATCAAAAAGTAACAGAAAAAACTTAAAGGTCCAAATAAACATTTAAAACAAAAGTTATGAAATTATGTCGTTTCATTTTAAAGATATAAAACCAAATCGGGTGAGGGCTTTTACAGGGCCACCCTGTATATAAAGAGAGCTTAATAAGCATAAAAATTAAATTCCAATTCAGTTTTCTATCCAAAATTGTTTCAAGATATTTGACACAGTCCGCCAGCGACGAAGCATTTTGAAGATGGTACTTATGTGTTCTTTTGAAGACAACGCGCTCAAATATTGAGGGTTGTAAAAGCTGCTTGAGTGATATTACTACGTGTCTAGGAGTTTTCCCTGCTATATCCGTTAAAAATCTCGCGAACACAAATATTATATGACTCCAAATTATTGCACTTAAAAATACCGACAAGTCCAGAATAACTGTAGTAGGACATTGCCTCTGCCCTATATACTTATATGCATATGTTATGTACATACAAATTCAGGGTATTCGACGCTAAGATTAATGCTTACATGTGCCAAGTCTTGGCTACAAATTTCTCGAAGAATTTAAAATGGTTTAGCGCTTTTCCTTTAACCGTGTATTTAAAATCCCATTGTCAACTCAAACTTGTGCTATTCATGTGGAATCTGGGCTCCCCCAGATATATTATACCTAAGGAACTTAAAAGCAAACGCAGATTACATTGCCAAGCTGATCCATAAATCTAACGCCAGTATTCAAAAGCAAATTATTCAATTTGCATTTCATTGAAATTTAACCCGTTTCAGGAATGGAATGATCTGGCTATTACCCAGGATAGCATCCTAGAACTCGCGGAGACTAATATCGATGAGTGGGGAAGGAAGTTTAATGAATGTGAAAAGTCGATGATTCCCTATATCGCAGTTGGTTAGAAAAAGCTGAATCGTCGTTATCTCGGCTTAAATATAAACATTTTATGCCACTCACTCGCAGGGAACAACTAATAATAATAATAAAAGCTTCTCGCAACCATTCATGTTGTGCGTGTTGTATTGTTTGCACGAATGGAAGGGACCTACAATTTATTGCCGACTCCGAACGGCGAATTGAGAAGCTCTTTCATGACAGATTATACTCCCGGAGGCTTGTCATTCACCGACGATAGGTGGTGCCGCGAAAAATTTTCGGTGTACCTGGCAGGGGCTTAAACCCACGCCGCTCGGTCAGCAGTCCAACGCATTAACCAGTGAGCCACGGCGACCACGGGAACAACTACTAATAATAATAGTAGTACATATGTATGTTCATATGTTAAATAAATTGTCTCACAACTAAGAAGAGCGATAGACTTCAAAAAGTGCTTAAATGGCTTTAATTCCTAAAAAAAAACAATCAATCGATTGGTCAATATGAAAACCCATTAGGAATCAAGATCACATATTGATTCGTTTTGTTTTTGCAATTTGCGTAATTTTTTTTTTTTAGCAAAAGTCTAAATTATATCAATGTGCCTCCAGCTGACAACAAAAATAATTACGAAACTGAGTCATTTAAACAATAATTTTTGGGATTTCACAATTTTCGTTTTAATTGACACCGATTCGTTAGAAGTTTTCACTTTTTTTATGTATAAATATTTACAAATCCTTAAACGCCAAACAAAAAATGATTGATCATTATAATGCGCAAAAATAATAATAAATGTTGTGATACACAAACCACTCGTAATAAGTATCGTTAGTTGTTGAAGATAATGTAACTAGGAGACGTTCTTACATTTATTTATAAAGTATCTATGTACACAGTTCTTATCATACACACATACCAGGCCTATGTCGACAAATCAGCACGTGGACATAATCAGCCGATGGATAGCTGTCATAAACGGCCAAGATACATAGGAAGTGTAGGTCTAATAATAAATGGATATGGTAAAAACCAATGATAAGCCAATAAGAAATACAAATATAGGAACTAGGACTTGATTCTCGCTTTTTTTGAAAAGATCAAAACTCTTTTGAGAATGGTCAAGCGAACGCACTTGAATATGAACTTGTCTGGCCGATATGAAATCGAATTACGTACACATCTTTTGAAGTGTGATTGTGCAAGTCACAACTTGAATTTATTGATAATCTTCAGAAAATATTTTATTTTATTTTTCCTAACACTTGGACTTGGAAGTAACCGTCGCGTAACCGCAAATCAATTTCACTTTACATTTTCAAAATTAACGTTGAAGAACACTTAACAGATGATCCTTGAAGCCTTCTCTCTGAACAGTTTTTTTTTTCTTTTTCACATTTTAGCAAATACTTACGGCTCGGATTTATCCTTGTTGTTGATGTTATTTGTATCTTCCAGTATAATATTTGTCTTGTAGAAGGACAAATCGTCCTTTCTATCGTCAATTGAACCCATGGCGCTAAGGGCAAATGGTATTGGCACCTCTCGATGTTAATACTTTACAAGAGAAATTCGAACTGAGTGTGAAACCATAGGTGGTGTACATTTTTGTAAATAAAAAAATGTATCCCGTATCTTAAAATGATATGTTATCAATTAATGCCGAATAGAATGAGTTTGCGTATATCTGGCTTAAAACGTCAAAGCTATTGAAATCATAAACAATGGAGTACCTACAAATATGTATCCATATAAACACATATATATTTTTTGCAAATGATTAAATGGTTTGGGTCGTATACTTATAAAATTTTTGTTCATCGATAGATCCGTCTGTAGTGGGTTTTTATGGCTTTTGATGACAAATGAAAAAAGTTTTTAGAAACTTGCGAAATGTCAACTTGGGTATTGATAGGGATTACATATGTATGTAGGAACAAATCAAAATTTTAGGCAGCGTGGACGATTACCACATGATCAATACAGAATACAGAATTTAGAAACAACTTTATGGAATTGTCCTATGCTCCGTTGCAGACAATATACATATTCAAGGTCTTGCTTAGGTGCAAATACGATAACACTGTTTAGCGCATGGCTAGAATAGAGCACTGAACTTTTTTAAACAACAACCAAGATTAAGGTTTGTTACAATACCATTAGCAAAAGTGTGTGCATATCAGGCAATTGTGTAGACCTACTTGATGGATGTTTAAAAATCTGATGCAAAAATTACAATAAATTAGTTAATCATTAAGGAGACCTGCATGACTGGCAACAGATAACAGCTGTCTATAAATATTGTAAATTCCTTACGCTAGATTAGGTACGAGTGGCTAGGCTTGCCTTATGCATAAACACTTTTAGACCAGAGTAGGTTTAGGCTGATCGACTTTGCTGTGGGACGAAATGTTGTCGTAGGTAGGTAGATAGGTATAGTGGTGGCTCCTGATAGCCCAAACAAGGCTAGGGTGCGCCATTTTGTAACCACAATACTCGTGTATGTGGGTGTTAATTTGCTGTGTCGGGATATTGTGGCTAAATCCAGTCGGTGGAGTTGAGATACAAGATCAGTTCTCTAATGTTGTCGTATTTAGTACGCGGTTCCCGAATTTCGGTATTCACAAAGGAACACGAATACCTCCTGATCAATCAATTATCAACAAGATGGATCATATTATGATCGACGCAAGGCACTCCTCTAGTATTATGAATGTCCGAACGTTCCAAGAGGCCAACATTGACTCGGAGCACTGACTTGTTGTAGCCAGGGTACAGCTGCGGATATCCCGAAAACCGCCAAGATAAGGAAATACTGTGAGGAAGTTCGATGTCGGACGGCTGCAATCGCAAGAGATCACCAGATCCTTTTCCGATCGAGTTTCTCTCAATCTGTCAAGAAGTCCTATGCCGCCAGCATCAAGTATTGACGACCGGTGGTAATATTGCCAAAAAGCCATCAGAGATACCGTCTCTGATGTTCTGGATTTCACTCGACCACCACAACGAGACCGCTGCACATGCAGCGAAACAAGAGGCATACAATGCGGCGCGTTGCACAGAAAGACTAAAACTTTTTATGAGCTCTACGGGCAGAATAGGAAAGACGAACACCAGCTTCTCAGGAGGAAGAAGAAAGAGCATGAGAAGCGCGCGATCGAGGAAATAGAGAGATGTTACTGCAGGAATGAGGTTCGGAAGTTTTACCAAAGGGTAAAACGAACCTGTCGAGGCTACAGAGTTCGAACCGAAGCCTGCAGGGATGAACAAGGAAACATCGTAGTAGAATCGCAGTCGATGCTGAGGATATGGAAGAAATACTTCTGCGGAGTGTTTAACGACGACGACGAATCAAATCCCGCTGTCAGGCAGAATGAACCATTCAACCTGGACAACGAAGACCAACAATTCCGTCTCCCCGACCTGGATGAAGTGAAGATAGCCATTTCTAAACTTAAGTCGAACAAAGCTTTAGGAGCTGGTGGCCTAGCTGCCGCACTATTCAAAGCGGCAGGCGATGACTTGATAAGGAGCTTACTCTAACTTATCTGCAAAATATGGGCGGAGGAAAGTATGCCCGATGAATGGAACCTCAGCAATGTTTGCCCGATCCTAAAGAAAGAAGACCCTCTAAACTGCGCCAACTAAAGAGGCATCAGTCTTCTTAACAACGCTTACAAGATCTTATCTGCCGTGTTGTGTGAATGCCTGAAGCCGTTCGTCAACAACCTGATCGGTCCATATCAGTATGGTTTCAGGCTAGGAAAGTCCACCATCGACCAAATATTCACACTGCGGCAGATCTTGGAAAAAACCCAGGAGCTTCAAATCGATACCCACCACCTCTTCATCGATTTTAAGGCCGCGTATGACAGCATCTTTAGAGACGAGCTATACAGAGCGATGTCTAGTTTTGGCATCCCTGCCAAACTCGTCCGTCTGTGCAGGATGAAGATGGAGAATGCACGCTGCTCCATCAAGGTCGGTCAAGACCTCACCGAGACCTTTGATGTCAAGAAAGGATTTAGGCAAGGCGACGCGCTGTCATGCGACTTCTTCAAAATCGTTCTTGAAAGAGTTGTGCAAAACTCACGCGCTAACACCAAAGACACAATCTTTCAAAAGTCCGTCCAATTACTCGTATACGCTGACGATATTGACATATTCGGAAGAACGTAACATTATGTCACTGGCGCGTTCGTGGGTATTGAAACGGAGACGGCAAAGATGGGTTAAGCGGTCAATGAGGGCAAGAACAAGTATATGCTGTCAACAAAAAGGACACCCAACACCGACGTCTTGGACAGAATGTCACTATAGACAGTTATAACTTTAAGGTAGTTAAGGACTTCGTCTACCAAGGCTGCGCTATCAATTTAGACAACGGCACCAGCGCCACCAGCGCTGAGATCAAATGAAAAATAACTCTTGCCAATCGCTGTTTCTCTGGCTAAGAAGGTACGACTCGTACGACTCTATTGACTATTGACCCTTTATAGGACCTTAATCATCCCAGTCCTGCTCTATGGCACAGAGGCATAGACTCTGTTAAAAGCTGATGAGGTTGGTCTCGGCTATTTTGAGAGGAAGGGTGATTTTTGGTCCCGTCTGCATAAACGGTGAATGAAGGAGGAGATTCAATGACGAACTGTACGGGCTGTACAGCGACATCGACTTAACCAGAAGAGTGAAGGTCGAGCGACTAAGGGGCTGGGTTATGTACAGGGGATGGGCACCGGAAAATCTTCGAATCCACACCCGCGGGACGGCGCACGGCGCAGTAGAGGAAGACCGCGAGTCAGGTGGCGCACGCAAGTGGAAGGGCACCTTAACCAACTTGGCGTGCGAAACTGCAGACAGCTGGTTAAAGATCGAGCTGACTGGAGACACTTGTTGGTTGAGGCCCAAGATTGTAGCGCCACCCCGGACTGTAGCGCCATCTTAAGTAAGGAAAATCCCTCCTACTCAAAACACGGAAGTTTAGGTAGTTTCTGCAGCAGCTCGCAAGTGAGACAGACGGAGTGAGTTAAGTTCGCAGTTCGTATCTGATCGGCAAGGGCGCTTGGCAAGTTCGCTCAGTGTAGCTTGATTAAAAAAAACCGTAAGTTATTGTCTTATAAAATTTAGCATTCACACTACGAAGAAGTTGAAAGGTGGCCAGAGTTATACCCACGAAAACTATCGACGGTTTATTCCTGACCTTGGAGGAGGACCAGGTCAAATGAACGAGAAAAGTTGGTACAATTAAGTGATAAGTTGGGACAGTTCTATGTATGTATATATTTTGGGACTTTTAACTAGGCGTTGAAATAAAATACAATATTATTGTACCTGTACATAGGGTTGATAATTTTCAAAAAAAAAAAAATTGTTGACGGCCTTTGTTAGAATAAGAAGTAAAAGGAAAAATCCACCAAAATCCTTCACTTTCGCGCATTTATCCTCCCACTCAGTCAGTTGAGAAGGAATCGAGGGCTTTGTGAGATGATGTAGCGAGAGCTGAAATCCGTTGCCGTACATAGAAAATTATTGCAAGCAGGCATATTGGTCGCATCCAATATTCCGGGCAAATGGATTTGTTTACATATATATTTACAAGTTTTGATTGGCTGACAGCCTGAAAAATCACTAAGGATTTAGTCAATTGTTGTTGTTTGACTGCAAATAAATCCAATGGCCCGGAATATTGAACGCGACCATTGACACGCTCTGCCTGCTGATGGTTGACAGTATTTAAATAGTTTCCACAAACACGACTTATTCTTCTCTCATAGTTTAAGTTGAGTGCTTTGCACCAAAATATCTGCAGTTCCATTGATGATTCACGTTATGTTATACGAAATATTACCTGACCGATTAATCATGATTTTATGCGATAAAAAAAGGTGTAATCATTCAAAGAACTCATCATCATTGCAAAATACACCGATTCAACGAAAAGGCAACCAAGTGACAGACCGAACAAATGAATAAATCCTACGCTCAGTGAGGGCAAACAGAATAATCCTGCAAGGAATACAGCATTTACGAATAAGCAAATATTTTGTATACAGTTGGAATTTGAACTGAACTTAAAATAAAACGGAAACAAGACGGAGTACAGTGTTCCTGATCGGCGAATGATCATCTGTTTGGGTGGCTACGTATCGTTTGTACATAGTTGATCCACATATGCCCCATAAAGGAGGCCGCTGACGTTATTTTCTAGAAGTTCTTTTATAGACTGTTTTTGGAAAAGGCGGACATATAACGTTTACATTGAATTAGTAAATATTCCTAATCTATCTTACCTCTGCATGTATGTTCACTGCATCAAAAAATTGCACATACAGATAATTTCGCACATAAAAAGCCTTATTAATATTTATATTTAACGAAAAGTCATTTAACTGGTTTGGGCCTATGTGTCTTGTCTGGTTGGACACTGCGTTTTGGGGAGTAGATATCGCTGATAGACATCGACAAATACTTCTTCGTGATACCAACGTACATATGTTAAAATGATGGTTTGTGATATTCGTGTTTTGAGAGGGACTGAACTGTCAACTGATCACCACACGAGGTTGTGCAAATTGTATCTCAAGGATAAAGTACCTTTCCTACCAAAGAGTAAACCACGGCTGGTATACGGTTGGAGAATTTGCAGAACTATAAGATAGGGGAAGAGTTTGCACTTCGGCAAGTATTTGAAAGGTTTAAACAAATTCCAACTGTTCCGACAAATATAGAGGAAGGACGGCAGTTGTTTTCAACAGCAGTCATTGTCTCTGCAGGAGATGTTTGCGGAGTTAAGTGGCTCGGAGTGGCTGCTGGTGGTGAGAAAAGAACTGCGTGGTTTGAAACACCCGGAGTTCAAGAAGTCATCAGAGAGAAAAAGAAAGCCTTCAAGGTGTGGATACACTTGGGGGATTCAACTTCTCGAAACCGGTACATGGAGACGCGAAGAACTTGCAAGCTGGCTGTTAAAGCAGCTAAGGAGCAGTCTTGGAAGGAGTTCGGTGAAAAATTGGACTGTGATCACAGATCTGCAAACAAGGTGTTCTGGCAGACCATCTGTCGTCCCAGAGGAAGGAAGTTTAATATCATCAAAGGAGTCAAATCCAAAGATGGTGTACTTCTTTCCGATGAGAAGGATATCTTGCGCAGATGGGGCGAGCACTTTTCGGAAATGCTCAATCCCGAACAAGACACTGAAGATGGCAGACCCATGGTTTTGAGCAGTGTCATTAAAGTGGCCTGGGAATGCGGTGAAACACCTAGCCATTGGCAAACTGGGGTGATTGCTTCTCTTTTTAAAAAGGAAAAGTCTTTGCAAATGTGTTGGAAGCACGTTTCAGAGCCAAAGAGTATGCCAAACCTTTTCAAAGCTGTTTGTGGATTTCCAGAAAGCATATGATCAGGTCCCTCGCGGCCATTCAATCTCTATACACTAACTGTGCGAAATCGACACCTTTCGCTGTGGGCGTTGGACTTCGCCAGGGGTGCGTTTCGTCACCTCTCCTTTTCATTATGTATATTGAATGGATGTCACAGCGCAGCCGTTGCAAGGAGCAGTTCAAATTGGAAGACTTAAGGATAAGTCATCTGCTTTTCGCTAATGACTAAATCATCCTGGGGTCCATCCAAACCAAATTTCAGCGCGCATTAGTCACCGTGGCTTAGTGGTTAGTGCATTGGACTGCTCACTGAACGGCGTAGGTTCAAGCCCCAGCCAGGTTCACCGACCATTTTTCGCGGCACCACCTCTTGCCGGTGAATGAAAAGCCTCCTGGAGTATAATCTGTCATGAAAGAGCTTCTCAATTCGCCGTTCGGAGTCGGCAATAAATTGTAGGTCCCTTCCATTTCGTGCAAAAAATGTTACAGTCACAACTTGAATAGTTGCGAGAAGCTAGGCCTTGGCTCATGCCAAGCTGTCCTGCTAGCTATTTATTTATTATACTAGATAGGTTCGTAGCCGCCTGTGTTGAAGCTGGGATGAGAGTAAACGTGAACAAATCAGAAGTAATGATAATTTCCCGAACGCCAGTGCAATGCACTCTGCATGTTAGTGGAGTCCCATTAAAACAGAAGGAGAAGTTTAAGTGTTTTGGAGTCTTATTAACGAATGATAGAAGGAGTAATACTGAGTTATCCTGTAGGATTGGTCAGGCTGGAGCAATTTTGAAACAACTTGATCAATCTGTTATCAGGAGGGCTGAACTTGACATCGGAGGTAAGCTATCGGTCTTTAATTCAGTGTTTTTTTCGACCCTCACCTATGGTCATGAGGTTTCGACAATGACCGAAGAAATAAGATCGCGGGTACAAGCTGCCGAAATGAAATTTCTTTGTTGTATTGCTGGGGTAACTCATCGAGATCGGGTTAGGAACAGCAGAATACGCGAGGCACTCAATGTCGGACAGCTACTTCTTCGAACGGAGAAATCCTTACTTCGATGGTTTTGGGCACGTTAAACGGATGCCCCCAATTCGGCTTCCAAGACGTGTCATGGAATCGGTGCCATCAGGTAGGCTTCCCGTGGGTAGGCCCAGGATGGGATGGTTGGATCAAGTCTGAAATCTCACCTCTACTCGTATGAGTATAGACCCTGATAATTTAGAGTCGACTACGGAAGATCGTGAGATGTGGAGGGTCCACTTAAGCACCCTAAACCTGCGACCTTCATAGTGGATACGCGGGCCGTTGAAAAATGATGATGATGATTTTAATAATTTTTAATATTTCGATAAATATTTAATTTAAATAGCTTCGTATATTTTGCCTTTAAATGATCGCTCAATATAATTATTTCTATCTAACAAAAAAACTATATCGTCTTGAACAGAATTCCCCTATGCGAGGCTTTACCAGAAACGTACAAATCCGACAAATCTCACAAAGTAAGAAGATCTTTCTAGATATTTCCAGGTGAAATTCCATTTGATAGATAATAGAATCACCTAAAACAAACAATTAAATGAGCAGACACTGCCCATAATTTATATACCTACTATTGTCTATGCGATATAACAATATTTTTAAATTCAATAGCCACAACAGACTCCCAAGGAAGCCCGCTCCCCTAATAAAAAAAAACTTTTCAAGTAGATTTTATCACGAAAATAGCTGTGAACGCAAAGAACTATGCTGCACCGCACTCATTCGTTGATTCCTTCGCATAGGAACAGTTGTTTAGTGTTTGCCGTCGTAGCTATAAATAGCTTAAGTACTCTTATTTCCATTTTTTTTATACATAAAAAGGAGATTTTTTCCATTTGTTTTACATAATAAAAATTGATATATCACAAATGTCTGATTTAAAAAGCGGAACGTGTAAAATTTGTTCAACCGAAACTAAAACAAAATGTTCCAATTGCAATCAAGTGTTTTACTGCTCGGCAGAGCACCAGAAGACAGATTGGAAGTCCCACAAGCAGTTGTGCCATCCATTCAAGGTACTTGAGTCTCTATTTGTTTACTAATGTAATGCACACACAATTTATTTCCTATTTTTCATTAAAAATTGTGTAAGTAATGCGATTTTCCATGCCCTGTGTTAAAAAAATAAACCGGCTGACAATTTCTAGGTTAAGTGACTTTTTCCTATTATAGTTCACTCAACTGGACATTGGGGGCATTGTTGATGTTAATTTTATTTTTAATTAGAGAAAAAAGTGCTCACTTCAGTTGACACATTCATTATTGTCCAAAAATTCTCATGGGGTTAAGAAAAACCCCATTTTAATTGATTAGGCTATTTAAAGGTGTCAGGCGTACATACACTCTGCATATCGATTGAGCGTTTCGTCACGCTATGATCAATTGACATTAATTTGTGACTAAATGTTGAAGCCAAGACGGTTTTCCTTAAATTATGCGCGTGTTTTGATTAATGACGTTCGTTTTTGTTTCGATTTAATTTAATTTATGAGTCTCGGTTTATGTGCATACTCTATATTCTCAAGAGCAAGGTTAAGTTGGGTTAAGTTTGCTGGCTATTCAAGCTGCGGCAAGAGCACACTTAGTCCATTGCGATACACCGGACGGATTCACCGACACTCATAACATAACCAACAATCACATGCAGATTTTTAAGTGAGATTAGAGTGAGTGCCTTTAATTGAGGGACAGACATTCACAGGGAAAATGCTCGGCTGATTCATCGTCTCACTAAAGAGGTTTAATGTCTCCATTTATTCGAAGTTATTCAAGAAAAGAGCATTTCGCCAAACACGTATAAATAACGCTTTACTAGCATTGAATTTCCAGTCACTGAATCTTACTTACTTATGTTCTTATTTAAGGTGGCGCTACAGTCCGGAGTAGACCTGGGCCTTAGCTAACAAACGTTTCCAGTCAGCTCGATCTTTAGCCGGCTGCCTCCAGTTTCGCACTCTAAGTTGATTGAGGTCTTCCTCTACTACGTCCTCCCTCGGGTGTGGATTAGAACATTTTCCGGGCCGGAGCATTGGTGTTCATCGAGCGACCTCAGTCGTTGGACCTTTATTCTTCTAGCTAAGCCGATGTGGTTTAACAGCCCGTAATGTTCGTCGTTGCATCTCCACCTCCATTCACCGTCTATGAAGACGGAACCAAAAATCACCCGAAGAATTTTGATCTCAAAAAAGCCGAGAGCAACCTCATCCGCTTTTAACAGAGTCCATACCTCTGCGCCATAGAGCAGGACTGGGCTGATTAAGGTCTTATAAAGGGACACTTTAGTTGTTTGGGAGAGGGCTTTGCTAATCAATTGCCTTCTCAGCCCAAAGAAACAGCGATTGGCAAGAGCTACTCTTCGTTTAATCTCAGCAGTGGTGTCGTTGTCTGAACTGATAGCGGAGCCTAGTTAGTGATTTAGAAGTGGCCCTCCGAGAGGAGGTACACTTAGACCAGAAAGTAGGTCCATTGTGATGCCACTGAGTACTGGGGTACCCTGCCATTTAGATTTCCTAACGTAGCTGTTAAGGTCGGCCATGCTGGCGGAGTTCAGATCATTAAGATTGTTAAAGAAGCATTGGCCCAGGGTGACCTTCCTGATATGGGCCAGTACGGGACACGTACAGAGGAAGTGTGCGGTGGACTCATCCTCCTCCTCGTCCCTGCAGCTCCTGCAGAAATCGTTGCATGCTATCCCCAGGCGTTGAGCATGCCTTCCTAGGATGCAGTGCCCCGTGAGGACGTTGATGAGTTTTGAGAGCTGGTCTCTTTTGAGTCGTATTAATGCTTTCGATCTTTTCAGATCCAGGATAGGCCAGATTAGCCTGACATTATTGCAATAATCGAGATGTTGCCATCTACAGTTTGCTTTGGACAGAGCGTCGGTGTGGGTCAGGTGTTTAACAAACGACATAGGCGCTTTGACATGGTCGAGCTTCTTGCCATCTGTACATTGTCTGTACTAACCTATTCTAGCTAGTTCGTCAGCCGCACAGTTCCCTTGAATATCACAGTGACCAGGGACCCAACATAGTGTGACGTTATACTGTCTAGCGATCTCGTTTAGAGACACGCGCCAGTCCTTCAATGCTCTAGATTTTATAGTGTTGGATACGAGGGACCTGATCGCAGCCTGGCTGTCGATGTAGATCGCAATATCCCTGCATGATATTGGGTTAGCCTTCAGCCAGACGGCTTGATTTATAGCGGCTTGACTTCGGCTTGAAAGACACTGCAATGGTTGCAAAGACTGACGGAGTGGTGAATGTCCAGGTCTTCTGAAAAGATACCGACACCGACTCCTTCGGTTGTTTTAAAGCCGTCCATAACGATAGAGATGGATTCATTAAAAAGGACTTCGCGCTGACTCCAGGCGCTTGTGTTTGTAGCCCATGTTAAAGTCGTTTTCGGTGGGCAAAGTGTCAGTAGATTGGGGAAGGCTGCGGTGAGTTGATAGGATTCTGGTATGTCCCACATTCTTTTCGCACCATTGGTGGGTATCTCTCAGCCTTAAAGCCTCGTTAGTGGCCTGCTGCATGCCATAGATGTCTATTGGCAACAAATGGAGCATGGTTTGAAGGGCAACTGTAGGAGAAGTCCTCAGCGCACCAGTAATGCTGAGGCAAGCAACACGTTGGACTTTCTCGAGAACTTTGATGCTGGTCTGCTTTTCCAGAACCGGCCACCAAACCATTATGCCATACGTTAGAATCGGTCTCACAACTACCGTATATAGCCAGTGCATGATTTTTGGCTGAAGGCCTTATATCCTACTGCTCTTTTACATGAATAGAGTGCTACCAGGGATTTCCTGGTGCGTTCGACAATATTATCCCTCCACAGAAGCTTCCTGTCTAGATGGAGTCCTAGATATTTGGCACTGCCTGGAAAGTTCAGAGGAGTGCCGTTGAGCTTGGGTGGTACAATAATTGGAATTTTGATTTTCCTAGTGAAAAGAACCAGCTCCGTTTTAGTTGGATTGACACTAAGGCCACAGCTGTTTGTCCGCGTAATAAGCTTGTTAAGGGCGTACTGAAGAATGCCTGCCAATTTTTGAGGGTATTTGCCCGTCACGGCGATGGCGACGTCATCTGCATAAGCTACCACGCTACAGCCCGCATCCTCTAGCTTCAGAAGCAACTCGTTGAGTACAAGATTTCATAGTAGAGGAGATAGCACCCCCCCTTGGAGTGTGCCCCGGTGTTCCTTTATCCTGGCAGAGCTGTTGTCAAAGGAGGCGTTAATGACTCTGCTATTGAGGATGTGGTGTATTAGACTGCAGACCGGATCGCAGATGTTTAGATTTTTCAGAGCATTGATTATCGAAATCGTCTCAACGTTATTGAATGCTCCCTCAATATCTAGGAATACAATCATTGTAAATTCCTTGAGCGCGATTGAAGTTTTTATAGGCAGTAAAATTAAGTGAAGGGCCGTTTCGACAGACTTACCTAGCGGAGCCTAGGTAGACAAAGTCCTTAACTACCTCGGAGTTATAACTGTCTATTGTGACGTTCTGTCCGAGATGTCCGTGTTGAACGTCCTTTCTTATTAACAGCATATAATTGTTCTTCCCCTGATTGACCGCTAAACACAACTTTGCCGCCTCCGTCTCAATACTCACGAACACGCCAGTGACATCACGCTGCGATCTTTTGATTATGTCAATATCGTCTGCGTATCCGAGGACGGACTTTTGAAAGATTGTGCATCCATATTGTCTCACTAGAGAGGTTAAGTTAATGAAGAGAAAGCCTTCATTTACTCGAAGTTATTCAGAAAAGAGATATTCGCCAAATAGATAACGCTTTACTACCATCGAATTTCCAATCACTGAATCAACAAAGACTTATAGTAAGCTTATGCCTTTATTAGATATAAGACAACGGCAACGTAGTATGCGAACGTCCGAGCAGACACTCTACAAGCGCACATCTTATTTACGTGCATTTACCAACTCCACGAACTCCTCTCTACGAAAGTCCCTCTTATTGAAGAATCTTAAACATTGGAATACGCTACGAGGAGCAATGTTTCCGGAAGAGTTCAAAATTCAGAAGCTCAATAACAAGCACCTACAAATATTTGGAAACTCTATATAAGGTTAGGTTAGGTTAGGTGGCTGCCCCGGCTCAGACCGGGACACACTTAGACCAAATTGACCCATTGTGATACCACGATGGAGAACGGGCTTACCAGCACCAACAACCAGAGTATGTAACACAGAGTGCATCGAGATGGGCAATTGTAACGGTATTAACCCTAAGAGTTGAACCATTTCGTCCTAGAGATGAAGTTTCTTATCTCTGGATGTCGAGTTCGGCCAGATCGTTAAGATCATCGTAGAAGTATTCCCCGAGGGTTTTTCTTCTTAGCGTCGCAACGGCAGGACATGTGCGCAGTAGGTGCGTTGTAGTTTCTTCTTCCTCCTTGTCTATGCAACTTCTACAGAAATCATTGAAGGGGACCCCCAGTCTGACTGCATATATGCCTGTTTCGTAATTAGTCTTACTTGGCAAGGGATTGTAATGTTTCGAATGTAACCATATTTGAATCTTTGACATGAAACTGGCAAGCAAAAACTATGATTTAACCTTGAAACAGAAAAATTAGCCTATAGGCGACAGAATCAGATCTAGATTCACTTTTCGAATCGTTTCTATACCATACCAGGCTTATGGGATCTAGTAGACTTTCTACCAACATTTTCATGGCGCTCGATAACCAGTCTCTCGCGATGTTTCTGGAAATGAAACAGCTGTCTAGTGTGTTCCACCACTATTAAGGTCTTGATAAGTGGTCGGATGTGAGGTCTCCAGCACCTTCGACTAACTAGTTTATCGCTTTTTTCGTTTCTCGGGATGAAGTGGAACCCAAACTATGGACAAACTGCCTTCCACCATTTGCGCACTCCAAGTTAAGTGAAGTCTCGCTCTACTTATGAGCGCCAACTTAAGCTGGGCATCCACGATCACTCATGAATGACATTCCGGGCATGAGTGCGGAATTCAGAATTGTTTGAATTCATACGCGCATGAATGCACACTCCGGCACGTAGTCCCATGCCTTAGCGTTGGGGTACTTTTGCTCTATGAGTATTTCCTAGCCATCTCAAATATTCACTACGCAATTTTTTGATAGGACTACTGTCATTAAATCATCCAAAATCTGACAAAGCAAAGGAAACCGAATATCTTACTTAGAATTTTTTGCTCAAAACGTCCAAGCATATAAGTATGTATTTATCCGCGTTCAAATGTTTCAGTAGCGTCATGAAGTAGGATCTGGAATGATTAAGGTATGCCCTTATTGCTCAGTTTCTCAGCCCAAAAATTAGCGATTGGCAAGTGAGTTATTCTTCGTTTGATTTGTGATGAGATGTCGTTGACAGAAAAAATACTAGAACGAAGATAGACAAAGTCTCCAAAATGACATTCTGTCCGATTCGTTGGTGTTTGGTGTCTCTTTTTGCCATAGTTGCACAGACTTATAATTGGCTTATTGAGAGCTTATTGACATTTTGTCTAAATACTTTTTTCAAAGGTTTCGGTGGGATCGTTACCGCTTTGAAGTAAAATAATCACAATCGATGCGTAATCTCAGTTATAACACTGGACATCGTAAAGTTAAGTCAGTTCTACTCTATTTCGATAACATCCAACTATTTTTTTTTTTTTACTTAATCATTTAAAAAATTAAATTGTTTCATATTTTAAAAAATGTAATAAAGTTTGCATTACTGTATTTAGATTGAACATAATGAAAAAGTAGGCCGCCATCTTGTGACAACCAGAAAAATAAAGCCGTACGAAATAATTTTAAAAGAAGCACCTTTAACGCGAGGACCATCCCAAATTACTGGCCCGGTATGTTTGGGTTGTTTAAATTCTATTGACGAAGCAAAATATGTGCCCTGCCGACATTGCGGATGGCCACTTTGTTCGAAGGAATGTGAGGACAACAGCGAACACAAGGAAGAATGCCGCCTTACACAGAAAAGAAGTCAGAAGAAGGTATGAATTTATGTTTTTATCAATTTACTCATTTGTCCGCATTAATTGTGAATAATAACTTAGCCTAACCTATTCTAGCTCGAAACCCCTGAAACCTCCATCCCACCCCATCCGCGGCACTCGAAGTGCTCCTACATCTACTCCCTCTAGATATTTTTGGCAAATAGTCAGCTGCTAGCGCAGCCATTAGACTAAAAGCCTCCTCCCAATGGCCAAACAACCATAATGGCCATTCCTCGATCTTAGATCACCTAACTTTCAATCCGGAAAACACCGATTATACACCGTCCAGGTTGAATTTCAAACTCAACTACCGGACTTCCATCCCTTCCCGTGAGGAGTGGGAGAGCGGCGACGCCAGAGGCGACCATTCCGTTCATCTCTATACCGATGGTTCCAAAACCAAGAGCGGAGTGGGAGGTGGTGTTTTCTCCGAAATCATGGCGATCAACGAAGCCTTATCCTGTCTTAGGCAAAACGTGATATCCTTCAGGGACATTACAATTTTTACCGACAGTCAGGCTGCTATAAAATCCCTGGAATCGGTAACATGTACATCAAGTGCTACTTCAGACTGTCGCTCGTCTCTATTGGAGATGGCAGAACATTTGAACATTCACCTATGCTGGGTACCCGGTCATAGGGACATTCCACAGAACTGTAAGGCCGATGAACTCGCCAAACGTGGTACTACCCTAGACATTCATTACGAACGAAGGAACGAATCTGGGTATTCCACTCGCTACATTCAAACTTCTCTTAGAGCACGACGCGATCAGTAAGACTAACCAAAGATGGAGCAACGGCACCACGTGCCGCACCTCCACGGAGATTTGGCCCACGCTAAATCTCACCCGATCTAACAGCACCGGCATTGGTGTTCTCAATGGCCATTGTCCCATTGGCCTTCATGCCAGAAGGATAGGCCTCTTTTCAAATGACTTTTGCAGGAGCTGTAGAGACGAAAAGGAGGAGGAAACGATCCTCCATTTTCTCTGCACTTGTCCTGCCCTATCCCAAAGACGGAAGCTCCATATGGGAGCCTATTATTTCGACAACTTGGGCGAACTATCACATACTGACGTCAAAAATATCCTCAGCTTCATCAAGAGCTCCAAATGGTTCCAATGAAGTGGCGCGGTTCAGAGTATTGATCCATATGGTACCACAAAGAGCCTTTTTGGCATACGTGTTGTTGAGCTTCGCACAGACAGCCACCCTACCTACCTACCTACCTAACCCCAGAATTAATTGTTTTGCCGGATTTTAATTCACACGTTCAGAATCAACGACGACAAAGTGTCGATTTTGGTCATTTAATTTTAGTGTTTCCAATTCAAATTAATTGCAATTTTCGAAAAAAGAAAAGGGGCTGAACATTTTTCTGCTTTATTTTCAGGTAACGATTCATGAATTCACAACGCCACATCCTATGTATCAATGTATAGCTGCTGTACGAGCACTCTTACTCAAGAATGTGGATCGAGAAAAGTTTGAAAAATTAAGCAAGCTTGAGTCGCATCAAAATATACGCAGGGGATCTCCACAGTGGAAAGTTGACTTAGAAAGTATTGGGAAATTTATTCCAAGGTAAATAATTCATTTTTTTTTTTACTAAAATAACACTAACAACCCAACTAACACTAACTAACATATCGGTTTATATAGACCAGCAGTTGGGTTAATTGTGGCTATAATTCCTTAACACTTTGCAAATTGATCATTCTAAATGCTCACCAGTCGGATCATCAACTCAGAGATGAATGGGATATTTGAAAGAAGAGGCGATGTACTAATCCCTCTTCTTCAGAATTACGTGGTCAATGAACCTGGAAGCTGATGTTTTACCTCGCTATAGTAGTTTTAGATAAGCGTATAAATACTTTAAAAGAACTCATCTCGAACTAGGTCTGGTCTGGGTGTGAACCCCACAAAACTGAACTGGTAACGGAACAAAATATTATAAGAACTAAGCTAGAAAACCAACATTTAAGAAGGCCATTGGGATTAAATGTGACTTACGACCCTGAATAGGTCACTGGTGTTACATTTTGCTTATAAGACCGATAATTACATACCTACGTATGAACAGCGATAATCTAAGCAAAGTCTAACACTCAGTTCGTACATAAGCACTTCAAACGAAATCCTTCGCAGCAGTCAACATCCTGTTTTATTTGACTCCTATCGATATTTTTGGCAAGCAAATTGCAGCTAATCATCCGCTCGCCTTAAAGCAATCTCCGAGTGGTTCAATAAATACCTTGACAATGTCTTCATTCTGAATTTTTTCAAAATCTCTTCTGAGAATATGTACTACACCATTCATTTCCAATTCTAAAAGACAATTCGAAACACTGCAGTCGATCAAAACCCAACGACGGGTTAGGTGGCTGTCAAGATCGATGAATCATCCCCCTTTATTGGGCCCCAACTATGCTGTCCACAAATACCTTTTAAAAGTTCAATGAAACTGATCTTTCTCAATTTCAATGCGATCTACATACATACGTATGAAGATGGAAAGTCAAATCAAATACTTTCTCCTTAAAACCCTAACCGGTGTACTGGGTGGCCAAAACCTATTGACAATGCATTTCAATACACTTAACATAGATACATGCATATGTATTTCTCCATAGTCTAATAAAATTGACTGGGTAAAACTGTCCATGTACGCAAATCTTACTGGAAAATAATATTCATCAACTTATCCGCGGAAGCGAAGTATCTTGGAGTAGTTCTCGACAAAACGCTTAAATAGAACTCTCAGCTGAACAAGGTTAGGTTAGGTGAGGTGGCTGTCCTGGCAGGATCGGGATGCACTTACACCATCGATAGGTTCTTTGTGATACCACATGAGTGGGCCTACTGGAAGAAACCTAAGGAAAATCTGTGGATAGATGGGTGCATGAGAGACCTCAGATTACCTGTTTGGAGCAGGCACGGGGAAAGAGTGATTGAGTCAATTGAACCCTTAAATGAACAATCTCCGACTTGGAGCTAGCATTACAAAACTTAGTGTCGATATCCCGCCATTGAACACAGCGGGGTTAATTGATTGAATTTAACCTCCAGCTGAGTTCTTGTTGAGTGATTGCTCCTTAATAACCACGTACAGCGGACTGACTTGGGTGATTGTAGTTTTATGAAAACTTCTTTTTACGGAGTTTTTAGTTAAGTGGCTGGCGCGACAGCTCAGGATGAGCCAAGGCCTAGCTCCCCCAATCATTTATGTTGTGCGCATGTTACATTTTTCGCACGAATGGAAGAGACCTGCAATTTATTGCCGACTCCGAACGGCGAACTGAGGTTGAGGTGATTGCTTTCAGTTTAAATCTCGTACTGCTAAATGGGGGGAGGGGGAAAGGGGGTTGCTAAGGAAGCGCCCCCTAGAAGTTGTCTATTTTGGTGTAAGCTAAACCATTTCGATCTAGCGAACAATTTGCTAATGCAGCTGACGTCGCTAAGATTCTTAAAGAAATGTTTACCTAGTAAGATACTTACTTACTTACTTAAGGTGGCGCTACAGACCGGGGTGGTCCTGGGCCTCAACCAACAAGCGTCGCCAGCGATTTCGTCGCGGTCTTCCTCTACTGCGCTGACCCCCGGGTGTGGATTCGAAGATTTTCCGAGCTGGAGCATTGGTGTCCATCCGCTCTACATGACCCAGCCAACTCAGTCGTTGGACCTTCACACTTCTGGCTAAGTCGATGCCGCTGTACAGCCCGTACAGTTCGTCGTTGTATCTCCTCCTCCACTCCCCGTCTATGCAGACGGGACCAAAGATCACCCAAAGAATTTTCCTTCATAGTAAGATATTTCTTAATATATGTAGATATTGATGGGCAGGTACCTAAGAAGTGTAGGTTTCTTCTTCCTCTCCATCTCTGCAGCTTCTGTAGAAGTCGTTGGAATGGATTTCCATTCGAGTGGCATGCCTGGCTGGCAAGCAGTGGCAATTTACTATTCCTATGGTGAAATGAATATTCTTTCTGTTTATAGAAATAAGTTTCCCTGATTTCCTTGAACCTAGGAAACGATATACTTACTTTGTGTTTAGGCGGGAACTTCCGTGAATAGACGGAGCTAAAATGTTTGTATGGGAGCTACACTACACCTCTGTTGTCAGTGAGGAATTGGCTCGTGCCTTGTTTGGCAAGTTCGTCCGCCTTACAATTCCCCGGAGTGTTTCTGTAGCCGGGGACCCAGCCCAGAGTAATATTACACCTTTTATTTGGCTATCTACAGGATAATACTTTTTTCTTCTATCGAACATAAAGACAGCATCCGCGCTGCTTCCCAAATTGCCGACACTTCTGCTTAAAAATGATCCGGAAAGCTTAGTGAAACGCTAAGTCCGGTTGTGATGGAGAAGATTTCCTGAACAAGATTACCAACAATCAACTAGGGCAATATCTATGTGGCATCGCATATATAATAAAATTTGGGGATTGAAAGCCAAGACGATCTGCTACACAGATGACTGCAAATTGGAAAAGGACAGTACTGGGGGTGGGGTATATGGTCCTAAATATCAGTGTGCAGGAGCGCTTGGAAAGTAACTACATATCTTTGAAGCATTCTAACCATGTCCACAGCTATGTCCACAGTCTTAAATCCTGCGGTCCTGTGTTAGCTTCAGTCCTGCGGACTGCTTCAGTGTACTCAAAGATCTACTGTCCACAAACAAGGTTATTTTAGCCTGGATCCCTGAACACGAAGGTTTCGAAGGTAATGAATGGGAGAAAAAACTCCGCTGGCAGAAGATAATATTGTACCCCAGCTGCATGCTTATGGGACACATGACAACGAAGTTTCTTTGGTGGTGAATGATTCCGTTGTTTCGTTAATGAATTTTTCAATTTCGCATTGCCTCACACACATTTTGTGGAATATTTTGGCGAAACCCCCAAATAAATAACAAAAATAAAACACACAAAATCACAACACATAATATGGCCAACGCAATATTCTCCGACTGGAGAAGCATATGCACCTTATACCCTTTTCCCATCGCAACGAAAACTTAGTTTTCGCGAAAACTCACGAAACCTACATACATTCAAAACCGAAGTTTTTCCATTCGTTTTTGCGTTTACGTAAACTCGAGCTTTCTGTAATTTTTGTCAAAACCTACTCGAAACCGTCCCTCAATGGTAAGGCAGTGGTAAAGTCGTGAAAGCAAATATATCTTTTGATAAATTCAGCAGACCAACTTAGAGAATAGCTGTCAAAAACAGCGGTTTGTTTTATTTCAATAAAAATTTCAATTATTTATTTTTTAATATGAGAAGTTTACCAAAGGTTATGAAAGCCAAAGTCTTTAGCCTACACAAAAAATTCACAGATAGAGACGAAATGATTAAAATGTCAAGCGAATATGACGAGTCAATGTTCGGTGGGAATGGTTCAGAGAGTTTTTGAAATCTTTTTGCCGAAAGCTCGGTTTTCGTTTCAGTGGAAAAAGGGTATCAGTTTAAATTACTTTCAAACACATTGATTTGCAATCAGATTCTTCTCAGTGTGCTGTAATTCTAGCGCAACAGATATAGCAGTGTCATTTAGCTGTTTTTTGTAGTTCCAATATACTTTTTTGGTAAATTCTCTTAAGCTTTTTTTATATATGTAAGTACTAGATAGTACTTCATACATTTTTGGGGATTGTGTAGTGTATAAACTAAGATTTATTTATATTGACAATCCGAAATTTTTTGATTTAGTGTGCTAAAATTTAAAAAGTAACAAATTGCTTCTCACAAACTTCATACATTAATATCGTACAGGTTCTTCCAAACTGATGAATTCACTGAAGATGAAATCATGGAAATTACTGGGATCTTGCAAATCAACGGACATGAAGTTCCAACTTCAGATCCGCCACACGTCGCCGTTTTTGACATTGCTTCGTTGGTCGAACATTCATGTAAGCCTAATTTGGCAAAAAGCTTTACCAAAAATGGTGGTGTTGTATTTTGGGCACCCCAGGCTATTCCGAAAAACACAAACCTCAGCATCTGTTACTCAGACGCCGTATGGGGCACTGGAGATCGCCAGAGACATTTGATGCACACAAAGTTATTTAAATGCGAGTGTGACAGATGCAAGGACGTTACAGAATTTGGTACAAACTATAGCGCACTAAAATGTAAGAAAAAAGGCTGCACTGGTTATGTGCTTCCTGTAAGCCTCGAGAATTGGCACGAAAATTGGAAGTAAGCTTCAATGCTATTCTAAAAAAAAATGTTTTCTAATTTTCTGTTTCATATTTTCAGGTGTTTATCTTGTGGAGACGATGTGGATAAATTGTACGTGAGTGACATTTTGGAAAAAGCCGGAAAAGATCTGTCGACGATGGAAAAGAATGTTCCAAATTGCTTGAAGTATATTGAACACTATCAGAAGTGGCTGCCGCGGAGACATTTTTACATATGTGAAATAAAAATTCAAGTACTGCAAAAAATAGGTTCGGACCCGAAAGATCTAATGGTTATCACAGATGAACTTCTAGAGACCAAACTTGAGTACGCAAAGGAGATGATCGAACTTTACGAAATATTAGCACCATGTAAGTTGATGGCAATTAAATTAAATAGATTTATAAATTTGTTTGAGGAATTAAGAATACCAGAATACTTAGAAAGGGTCTTAGGATAGCGTAGAAAGATTCATTGGCTAGGGGAGATATAACGTTCTGCGCCACACTCAGGTCAATATACACCCCTTAAACACTCTCTTATTATCTTTGGGTTTCGAAATCTTAGAGCTTTGATGCACTTCAAAATGTCCTGCATAGGTACTTTGCTAATTTCTTATATCCTAGAAGAAGTATCTTCCAAGCAATTTATGTCTGAGAGGGCAGAGATCGGGATAGTGGTAGAGAAAGTGGGATGTATCCTTACCTTATTGACTTCCTCGCCTCCACAGCCACTGTAAGGACCAACCCCATTTAGCTATAGCTTTCTCATGTGGTATCGCATATGCTTTGGTGCCGTCCGAGGGCGGAAAGGATTTTCCTATTCTGCATCAGTTTATCAGTTCTGCCCATGTCTTACGAACGTAAGACATTCTCCTTGTTTCACAGCCACTCAAATAATTCCATTCGCTGTTTTCTGCTGCGAGAGTTTATATGGTGGGACTTTTACTAAGTGGTCAGTCTGACTGATTTAAATAGACTAAGTTTGACGGAAAATATGCGTGTACCTACGCCAATGTCTATCTTGGATTCCACAGTATCCTTAAATGGCTTTGGTCCCATTTTACCCATTACATTTTCCTCATTCCCTAGACCCGGTAGAATAGTATTTTAAAATCTAGGGCACTGTGATTGCTCCATTTCTTATTTTGTCTGTTTGGCTGATACTGAGGGCACTTCCGCAGATCTTGTAGAAACAGGGGCCGAATTACCACACTCATTAACGAGTAATTCGTCATCGAAATGTGAGGATTTGGCATTACCGCTCCCAATAAGGTTAATCTATCATTCGATCACGAGTACCACTCACTCACTCGTTATCGAATTATGGATTGCGGTAATTCGTCCCCAAATGTAGCTGCAGGAAGAGTCCTAAATCATTGTTTAAGACTTTTGACTAACCCCTATTCTATTCTATACTTAATTTTACCCAAGTTGTACTCTTTAATTCCAAAAAAATCGATTGGCATGAGTATTAGGATGTGCACAAATACTCTTGAAGAAAAACTATCGTTTCTTTAAAAGCACAAAATTCCTGCGGAAGTAGACAATGTTCTTACTAACTTACTTATGATGGCGCTACAGTCCGAGGTGGACCTGCACCTCAACCAACAACCGTATCCAGTCTGTTCGATCGTTAGGTGGCTACCTTCAGTTTCGTATGCCATGTTGGTTGATGTTCCTTTCCGCTGCGAGCGCCACCAAAGCGCGCCATCATTTCAGTAAAGAATCGAACATTCTCCGCCCCAGGTGCTGACGTTCATCTGCTTCACAAGTTTTAGCCATCTTAGTCGTTTTATGTAAACTCTTCTAACTAGATCGATATCGCTGTAAAGCTCATACAGACCGTCAATGTATCTTCTCCTCCACTCGCCGTCTATTCAGATGGGACCAAAGTTCTATCGAAACAACCGAGGGCAACTTCATAAATTCATGACAAAGGCCATGCCTCTGCGGTAGAGAGCAGGATTGGGATGATAAGGGTCTTGCATCGGGTCACTTTAATTGTTCATGCAATGGGTTCGTTAATTAATTGCACATCACAAGCTCCATCTCTGGTTACATTTTTTCAGTGATGTCACTAGTTTTCAGTAATTAATGTTGGCGGCATAGGACTTCTTGAAAGATTAATGAACACTCGATCAAAAAAGGTTTTAGCGATCTCTTGTGATTGTAGACGCTCCACGTCAGATTTCCTCAGAGTATTGCCTTGTCTTTACTCTATCACTGAAAGGTAGATGTCTTTTCCAAATATAACTATACGTAAACCACTTTGGTCAATCGATCATTAGTAACCCTAGGTTAGATTAGGTTAAAGATGTGACGGCTTGATGTCAGGCGCCGCCTCACTCGGATCTTCAAGGATCCATTGTGTTCTCCGTTGTGGGACCTACATGTGGGACCTACTGTTGGGAGAAGAATAGAACATTTATTGATCGTTGTTACCCTCCTAAGCCACCCTTAAATCAGTATAAATTCTAGGATGCCCTTCGGTGGCATGGTTGAGAGTTGACCTGGGTCACTAAAGAAGTAAGCGCCTAAGATCTTCTTTCTGGTTCTGCTGAGGCTTGGGCAGTCGCAGAGAAAGTGCGTCGTGTCCTCCTCTGCGTCTATATCGCCACATCCTCGGCAGAGATCAGTCATGTTTAGTCGCATTCTCCTTAGATGGTCCGCCAGTAGGTTGTTGCCTGTGAGGATGCTGATCACTAGAGCTAAATGCAAACTGTTCAGCGTAAGTTTTTGAAGTGAAACTTCTTAGGCGGCGGTTCGATAATTAGACGAGAATTGAGAGTGAAATTTCAAGGACGCGTCACGTTTAAGCAAATTTCGTTACATGAGAGAGAAAAAAGATAGGTATAAAGTGGAGAGAAGGAGAAAGAGCTATAATTTTTTTGCAGAAATGCGCCTAGTGGGTATGAAACGTCTGGGCGACCAATTTGCCTGTTTCATGTTGCCAACTTTCTGGGTGACGTAAATTTTGCATCAAAAGATTGTTTACCACTAACTTTCTTCGCGAAAAATTTGGTTTATATGTACATAAATAACAATTCCAACCAATCAACAACAAAATCCGGAACTACAATAGATGCAGGTTTTTTACGTTACCTAGAAAATATTGAATCGCGGACATATCTACATATATCTATATACCTACATATATAAAAGGCTTTGTCCTGACTGACCCATAGCCCAAACCGCTGTTGCTAGAAACATGAAACTTGGACAATAGTTTCCTTTTGTGGCGTAGACAACCACTAAGAAGCAATATTTCGAAATTCAGCTTCTACAGGGTTTTGCAGGGTGTTCAACTTTGTATGAGAAAAAAAAAATTTCATAGTATTTTGGAATTGGTGGGTATATTCTAGAACAGAAATATTTAAACACGTATTTTAACCTTTTTCAAAATGATAACTGTGGGCGTTAAAGTTTGACTATTTATAGTAATGTGCAACCGTAGTCAGCGACACATATCGGTTCGTGATGGTGTGTTGTTTTTGTTTTACCCAGTCGTACAAGGTAGTTTTTTTTTTAAATTTTTCTTTATTGCTGCTTTTCTTTAATCATACATAAGTTTGCATCTATCAAGATTCAAGATGTTGAAATTTTATTAAATTAAAGGTAAATATCTCTGTCTCACTCATCACCATCTATCTATGTATGTACATATGTATTACATTATGTATGTAAATAAATAAATAGCTGACGCAACACCTCGGGATGAGCCAAGGCCTAGCTTCTCGCAACCATTCATGTTGTGCGTGTTATATTTTTCGCAAAAATAGAAGGCACCTACAATTTACTGCTGACTCCGAACGGCGAATTCAGAAGCTCTTTCATGACAAATTATACTGCCGGAGGCTTGTCAAAGCACACATTACGGGTTACTCTACCTTTTTAAAGCTTCTCAACCTAAGTCAAAGTTATAAATAGTGTGGGATGAGTGTATCATGGCTCATAGAAATATATTGAGGATCGAAATAGGACGCTTCGACAGTGCTTTTGGCTGGTGGCTTCAGACAGACCTAGCTTGTTGTACCACGGGATGAAAGAGTAGGGATGAATTCATATACCCAGCAACCTCTGCGATGTTATGGGAGATATGACTGTCAGAATTTTATGTACCTAAACATTCATCAGTTTGGAGTTCATGGCTGAAATATTTCAAAGCTATTTGCACTGAAAGAAAGGACTCATCCAACAACATCAACAGGTGAAGACTTTGTACCAACACGTAATCAAGGCCACAAGCGTCAAACAGGGAAAACTGTCTTCATACCCCGCATTTCTCTGATTCCATCAGACTACTACTTTGAGTTCAAACGTCTCCAATTTTCCGTTGAGTTTTAATACCCCATAAATATCAATAAGGTACAGGGACAGATCTTGAAAGTGGACAATGTGAATCTGAGGAGTAACTGTTTCTCCCATAGCGTGCTTAGAGCCAATTCACCTGATAGCCTGGTCATCCCCAAGCCAGAAAGAAAACCCAGGAAAGTTGTTTACAGGGACGCCTTAAAGAATGAATATAAGAAATTGAAAGTTTATACCTACTCAACAATGGCTTATAAACCGGCGAAGGATATAAGGTATAATGTGACGTCTTTCCACACGGACTTAGTCGCGGGTATTAGCTAGTATCTCATATTTTAGTTATCACAAACCATTAATATCAGTATGACCAATTGTAGCAGAAACCAATTGCAGTATAAATATTGAATAAACAGAATATTTTTTATGCAAATTTTGTATTGTTGTATTTCTTTTGAGATGCTCTCTCTCCCCCTCTCTGTCTCGCAAACTAAATCTCTCTTATTCTTTATTTTTTAAGAAGTTTCACTTCATGGTACTGCACGCGCATTTTTTCTTTGTTTTTCTTTTCTTGGGTTTTGGCCGTATCTTTTTTGATATATGGCATAACAGAAGCGTGCCCAACGCCTCATCGGTAAGCCTCCAGAAGTCAAAGTCTTGTCCATGTCTTGAGCCTGGGATGTCGCTGGCTGCGACAACTCTTTTCTGCAAGTGGTTTGAGTTTTGTGGATGACACGGCTTTGATGGGGTCCTGGCTATCAATGAATATGTCAATATTTCTTCTCGGGGTTACCGAGGATAGTTCTCTTCCGCCCTCGGTTATCGCTAGGACTTTAGCTTGGAACACACTGGCGTGGTTTGAAGTTTTATCGACCGGGCAATGGTGGATTCTTCTGAGTATATTCCGGAGGCTACCAAGTTCCAAGTCAGAGTATGACGTTATGCTATCAGTTTTTGCTTCTAGCTTCGCCCATTTTGGCGATACTGGTGTGACCTATTGGGCACTTTTTCCAAAAGCTAGGTGCTTGCAGTCGTAGGGCGCTTTTTGCTGCCAATTCTTCAATGTATAGATCGAACGGTAGGAGCGAGAGTATCCTTTCGTGAGCTGCTGTCGAAGTCGGTCTTATGGCGCTCATTGTGCTGATGCCTTCCTTTTGGTGCTTTAATGGTCTTAGGTTAGTTTAGGAATAAGCGAAATCATCCCAAGGACGATATTGTCTGTAATCATATCGATATTGTTTGTAATACATATCTTACAGAAATCCCCTCATTCAATGTTTCTTTTATTTTCAGGTGAAGCAAGGATCTTAGGAATCCTGTGTTTTGAAGTTCACTCGGCAATTGCAGAGAAAACCCGGCGCATATCCTTGAAAACCAACATGAATACTAAAATTCTTTTAGAAGAATCATTAAAGTTTGTGGAAAAGGCAATAGAATACCTTCAACACGAACCAAATATTTTTGCAGAAGGCCTTATTTACAAACAGGCTAAGATAAACAGAGATGCCCTAAAAATGGTTATAACGTTTTAGATGTTTTTATGTTGTTTTTTTGTTTTTAGTAAAATAAAATATGTTGCCGACTTTGAAAGTTCTGTGTTGTATTTTAATTTATTTGTTTAGATCAATTTATGTGATATCTGAAAGATATAAGGGCCGACAGAGTCACCGCTTCATTCTATCCTTGACGGTCTACTGTACCCTGCTTACAGTTTTCCAAATGTGACTTTTCGGCAACCGCGGTCACTTTGACCGAACGTAGACCATATAACCCAAGATCATCATTTTGTAAAGTATAAATTGATTTCATCGAGTTAATGATTTCGAATCCACTTGCTTCGCCAAACTAAAGTAGCAGCGGTTACCCGGGGTTATACTTTATCACTCGATTTCCTGTCCAGCAATGTTTAGAAGACAATTTTTGGTTCGAAAGGTTTAGGGTTTGCTTTTGCCGCATTCAGTGCTGAACCCTACTTTACTACTTTCCACGCTTTGAGCCACAATATTTTGTGAAAGTAGATAGATATCATCAGGGTAGTCCAATTGTTTCATATAAGATGTCATTGTCTATAACACTCCTCGCGAAAAAATGTTCAGTGAATATGGCTGGAGCTCCACTCTTCTTAGCTCGCACAGCAGTCGAACACACTAAACACTGAATCACGGCGATCCTGAAGCCTGTCGGTATTATATCTGGGTGCTATTAGCATGTTGGCGTGGATGCTGTTGACGCGTGCAGTACGAAAACTTATCTTCTATACAGTAGGGCCACACGAAAGGCAAGAGTGCATAAGCAGCACTCCACCGTGTTATCGGCTCAAAAGAGAAAACGCTACGAGAGAAAGAATACTCACTAGCCGCTCTCTTAGACATTGAGGAAGTATTCAATAATGTCAGAACAGAGGCGGTACTCAGGACCCTAACAAATCTCAGTATCCACAGCATCCTAATCGATTGGATAGGTTATATACTTGAGGAAAGACACATGAAAGTTGACGTTGGGGGCACTAAGCTGGAAGCATACGCTTCTAGAACTACATCTCGAGGCGGAGTAATTTCCCCACTGCTATGGATTATTGTCCTCAATGAAGTTTCTTCAATATTTTAGAAGCAGCTTCGTCAAAACCATGGCTTATGCGAATGACGTAGTCCCGCTGGCAACCGACAAATTTCTCCCAACCCTTAGCGAGCAAATCACTAAGGACCTTAGACACCTGGGCGAGAAAATATGGGGTAGCAGTCTTATTATTCATGAACAAAAGGAAAATACCACAATTCGCGTGCATCCAGAATTATTCTGTGGATGTACGCGGCTTAATTAGACCCATACTATCTTATGGCAGCCTTGTATGCCGCAAAACCGCGAATCTTAAGACCATCACGAAAGTACAAAGACTGATGTGAACCGGAACCACCAGTGCGATGAGAACAATCCAGGCAACAAGACTCGAGTCTATCCTCAATCTTCTCCCGGTAGACATCTTTGTACGAACCACGGCGGTAATCAGTGTATTACGAATAAGCCAAGAAGATAGCTGGAAAATGCAGTAGGTCATACTACGATCTTACAATAATATCCAGGCAAGATATCTACAACCGATTAAACAACATCATACCTTGATTTTTCAAGACTATTTCTAAGCACTGCTGAACATGTCGAAGTCCGCCCGCCATCCGAACTACAGCAGTGCTTTCTAAGCGGAGATCCTAGCAGTAACACTAGCCGCACGTAAGACTAAGATGAGTGCAGTACCACGAGAGGATATCATCTTTTCCATCGACAACCGGACAGCAATAAAAGCTATTTCTGCTAGAGAAATAAAATCAAAACTTGTAAGGTGCTGGGAGAAGAGCACAATGTTCTTGGAACACAGATAAAGGTAACACTCTGCTGGGTCTCTGGAAATGAAGCCATACCAAGAAACGTCATGGATATTACAATGGATCCGAATTGAACTGTGTGTGGCATATTAGGGATTTGCCCACCATTTCACCTGCATACGCCCCTAACCTTACCTTTACCAACCCATTCTTCTGGGAATTGAGTGAGCTTCTAATTGAGTGTTGCTTGAACTTAATATTCTGGCCTGCCCATATTTTCATTGCAAAGACTCTCTCAGACGCAATGCCGACTTCATTGCTGTGTCTTTAGTGTAGATGTTCAATGAGGGAAAGTGCGGTTATAGAGCGGCCGTGAGGGCGGTCGGCATGACTCCGGTACTTTCAAAACACGTCGCCCTATCAATTTTAGCTAAGAGCATTGACGTAATTGACTTTGTCCATCAGCAGACAATGATTTCATACATAACATTAATAACCGCTGCGGTTGCCAGCGTATTATTTGAGGATGAATTCTCCATTTTTGACCTAAGGCTCTCTTACGAGAGTACAAAGCGGTAGCTTCGTTTTGCACGCGCCTGTGCGCACTCGTTTTTCAACGCAACTTCCAGACTAGTATCGGGCCTAAGTACCTCACTAGTTCTGTTTTTGTCGGGTTCATACCTAGGCCGCATTTATTTGCCCATTTGACCAATTTAGCTAGACCCTCTTCCATTAGATCTCATATCGTTGGAAGATATCTTCTATTAACTGCATTTTCTATATCGTCTGCTTGCTTTAATTCTTTTCTGCGCAGGGGTTTGCCGTTCATCCTCTCTATTTTGCATGTTCCGTTGAAATAAAGCATAATAGAAAAGTTGCAAGGTATTCTATTGATGAGGTTTTCTCTCGTTAATAATCGAACTAACATCTGTCAGCAGATTATTTTTCTTCAAAGCCTTATGTTTTCCATGATATCCAAAACTGTAGTCTTGACATCCAAAAATAAAATGTTTACCCTTTTTAAACTAATCAAAGCTATTCCAATAGGAATAGGCGTGTACAATCTAAAAACAATCGGGTAATTATGTCAATGCACATCTCTAAGCAAGTGAAATTGGCAGCACTGGATTTACACACAAACTCAGCTTGAATAAACGAAGCATACTTGTGCAAAAAAAAAAATTAAACAGAAACGTCAAATACTTCTTTCACACTAAATTCCAAGTCCATTTTCGCTGTCATCAAAATTGCATGATGTCAGTCGGTCTTCGTCCTAAAATTTCCGCAAAAGTTTATTCTATAAAGTTTTAAAGAAATAAACACAAGAAAAAGAAGTATTAATAAATTATTGGTCATGTTGCGTGTGGCATATGGCAATGCAAATAGGTAAATATCGGCCCATCAGTCTCAGAAAATTTAAGTACATATACAGGTCCTTTTTTCAATTGTAATCCAAAAGGGAGACCAGGAAACGCGTGGTGGCCCTATCGACGAAAGTTATATCACTCAACTATTCCACTCTACACGACAAACATGCAGGGCAAAGAAAGCCATTACTTAATGTGTATGGAAGCCGATTTGGGCTGACTCCGCGACCACCACCACAAGCCAGGGCTTATGGCATGATTGTGGTGCGGATTCTTCGAGGTGCACTAAAACTTCGATACCTAGTACTGGGAGGTGCGATAAGTGGTGGAGTCACACTCAGTAAGGTGCGTTTACTACTTTTCAGTCATTATATAACTTGTCCACTGAACATGATTTTTCGTTTTGGAATTTCCGCAGAAATATGACCAATGGAAAGATGGTTTACCCGACTTGAAGTGGTTGGAAGACGCCCTGCCGCAAAGTGAAAAATGGAGCGGGTTCTCTAAGAAACTCATGGAGGTTGGTGGGATGGTGAAGGATGCCATCGAAATCGGTAAGCGTGACAGTTCTCGCTTTAGTTTATTTTCTGGACAAACAGAATATTAACTTAGAAGAAATTGAATGCTTCCAAGCCTGTAAGCCCTTCTCGTTATAGTATTAATCAGGGAATAGATATTGAATGTTTGAAACAAATTTCTTTGCAGTCGAAAATTTTTTCGTAAAGCAACCTTGTAAGCTAACCTTGATTTTAGTCTTTTTAAAGCTCAAAGAACAAACATTTCTACGTCTATGTGAGTTTGTATTCAGTACTTTCGGAAAACTTGAAAGTAGCACATTACGCAGGCTGTTTACTAGTGGTGAAATAAAGAATGCCAACAGAATTCTGTGTTCTATCAGGTTAAGATGTTCTTTGTGAGATGTTGTTTATATTTTATTGACATTATCAGAAACACTCGCTTGTTGACAAGTTATTGTAGTTTACCATCCGATTAAATCCTCTAGATTCGGCAGTGATCGATCAAACAATTCGATGCACCCGCAGGGCTATGTACTGGAGCAGTAAAAGAGATAGCAAGTTAACTGATCAGTATAAGTGAGGAAACATAAGTCGAGTACAGTCATTACTTTGAGTTGGGTTATGTTCTGTTTTCCCTTGTGGGTCCAAGGGCTTTTATTGCTCCTACGCGCCATCATGTACTGTTTCAGGCAATATGTCTACGCTCTTTCCACCTCTTCCACAATTGCTACCCCTCGACTTTTCTGCGCCATGCATTTTCAGGTCGCTCCACTCTTCTGCCATCTTGGGTAAGAGGACTCTATTGCATAGCGTGGTTAGTTGTCTCCTTTTCGAAATGAGTGATCAATCCATTGCCACTTAACGACGAATGGTTGGTAGGTTTCTGCTAAAGATACTCCTTAGATATACCATAGGCACCTGTACACGAACGTTTGCAGAACTCTCTTGATATTAGAAGTCACTTTCCAAGTGCTGCATCTATCCACCGCCGAAAGAATTTTCCAAATCCGACCAATTGTACTGAAGTTATAAGGTAAAAGATTCACCACGATATCGAAGAAAATTGGCAAGTGGTCTTATGATGGAGAGGGAGATCTCCTCATTCCAAAAATGTACATTAGTTTCGATCTGATGCAATACTACCCGAGATATAAGTAACGATCGGTCGAGGCACTACTCCTAGGATATTGATAGTAGGCATAAATTCGTCGTCAGCGTAGTCAAGATATTTGAGTTGAGATTGAAAAGTCCATGTTATCCCTGCCTTTTCTCATGGACAAGGGAGCGCAAAGAACATCGCTTATCACAACTAAAAATAAAATTGGTGAAAGAATGCATCTTTGTCACACTCCAAGGGACTTGAGATCTCAAAATCCGCTGACCGGCCTTCTTCTGCGCAGAACGTTATACCTTGATCCAGCATTAGTTGCCTTTCTAAAAGCTATCAGTCTGATTCAATGGGTTCGTTATGAACAGAGAAATATTCTTTAAAACAAAATAAAGACCAACAGCTGTAATTGTTCGTTAAACAGAGCCGTGACCATCAAATGATAGGTTAGGCGGTAATGACCAGTGGAATACCTTAATCCGATTCGGGTTGTGTCAACGCTTTCCTGCAATACATAGACAAAGTCATATTCATGTGTTTTCTGCTTGGCTGATTGATAAGCAGGGCTATTTACGCTCTGCAATCTGGATACATCTATTGTGCCGTCAACTCTGTTGCCCAAAGGTATTCTGCGATTATAAGATACCCTTCCATTTGGATTCCCTTAGGAATTAAGGTATTTTTGTTGCTGAAAGAATGCTCTCTTTCCCTATCTGAAGTGCGCCTGAGTACTGAATCTATTGTGATTGAGGGCACCGTTTTGTGTTCAGGAGTTTATTCAGTCTCATTAGAGATCTACAGCAGTTGTTGGTTAATTGTTCGAGCTGTCTTTTGTGCCTACAGCTCTTTAGCATATTTAACACGTTCTTGATAAGTTCGACGCAAATTGTGAAATCTTCCCTCTCTCCAGTAAGTTTTTCTTTTGGTTTCCTTGTCATTCCTTAGCTCCTCGCTGATGGTGTGTTCTCCTAATCCTTGAACCTACGCAGATTGTATAGCAGTCCAACGCACTAATCACTAAGCCACGGTGACCAGGGTTTTTTATTCCTTGTCTCGTGTTAAAGACGTTTGGTACGATTTTAAACGTGTGTCTAGGATATAACTAGCATATTTTGTCTTTTGTCTACTTTGGTGCTATCGAATGGCTCTTACTACATATCACAAATTTGGAAATCCTTCCGATAGGGGAAACAAGTGAAACAGGGTAAACAAAACTCCTGTCAAGAGACCTGTTAGCTTAAATAATTTCTTTCCCAAAGGGACAACCAACAGCGAACATAACTTGGTCAGGAGTCCATTACTCCTTGTGCACGAATTATTCATCACTCCTCATTTTTTGTGAGTCAATAAGTCCATCTTCCTTTCTCTGACAGGTTTCCAACTTGCTGTTACTCTTCTAGACTTTGTTCGTTTTATTTTTTTTCAAGGAGGTGTTGTTTGTCTTTGTTGTCGTATTGTAAGATGGTTTTGTGTCGATCTTCATCAAGGTAATGTGTACCACACCATTGGCAATAGAAAGAGGACTTTGTTTGATGCAAAAGATCTCACAGGCCGAAATGTTTTCTGGTCTCATGTACACTGACATAGGTATAACCCAGACAGGCTACTTCTGGTTACCACAGAATATGTGTGAATCAAGTGCTGCTATGGTGCCCTTTAATGACTGTTTTTATATAATCTGGTGGCAGTTGGTTGGCTACCTGGCCATCAAGGGATCGTAGGGAATTTGTTTATTCCGTTCGACCACCGGTTGGTATTACCTCGCGGAGCAGATTTTGTGTTTTCCACGGCCGTCCTTGCCTACATTTGCAGCACTCTTTTCTGGCCTTCTGCCTGCCTGAGCTCGATTTGTTTCTTCAAGGTTGGTCAAGTTGTTTCGGTGTGTCGGACTCTGACGGATTAAACCCTTTCCACCTTTAGGTTATCCAATTCCGGAACTTTTTTTTGGGGGGTTCCACTTTGCCTTGTCTCTATGGGGCCCAAATCTCTTATGGCCTTGAGGGATTTATACCCTTTTATCTCTTCTTTACCTTTAGGACTTCCTCCATGTAGAAGCATATTCGGTCCCAATTTTCATCACTCATGCGGATAACCGTAACGATATTGTCCGATGTGATTCCGCCTACAGTCGTTTCTTGCCGTTGTCTCTCTAAAAGGCTTCTGGTGCATTCGAAGAATGTCTGCTTGTTATTATTATTGGTGCTGAAGTCTGTTTATTCTGTGGGCGTGAGAGTCTTATAGACCTTGGTCTAACTGCAACACTTTCGTTGATCCCTGAATAGAGATGAGAATAGGAGTTAATAGGCTCAGGTTAGGATGGAAAAAAACTTTAAGACGCTGTAATTATCTTTTGAACACTCTTTAAATGTTTTCTTTTTTATTTATCCTCTTATTTGGTTTAGGTTAGACTAGTGGGCCAATGAAGATGATAAACTCTCTTCATCTCACTTAGGTTTATGTAGACCCATTAGGGTACCCATGTGTTTTTTCAGCTTCTTTCCACTGCGTGATTCTATATACCTGATGACAGCCACTTGGCTGTCCTTGTGAACTCGAGGTACGATAGTGAACCATCGGATAGCTTCTCGATGTTATCGAAGAGGTATCTGCCCAATGATCTTCTTTTAATATTGCAGAGGCTTGGGCAATGACAGAGAAAGTGAGTCGTGTCCTCATGCACCTCCTCATCCCCACATCCTCTGCATAGGTCGTCCTCCGTCAGGTGCAGCTTTTTCTGCATGGTACCTGAGCATATTGTGGCCTGTAATTAAACCTAGAGGCATTTCCTGTCCATGTGTAGGAGCTTGGTCGTTCTGATTTATTTTATTCTGGCCATAATCTTCTGGAAATTTTGCAGGTGGTTAGTGTTATTCGCCTCAGTTAAGGATCTTGGCTTTATTATTTCTTTCAGATGACGAAGTGGAGTCTTAATTGTACCATCCGCTAGTTCTGGTTCTAGGGCTGATCCCTTCCTTGCTAGTTCGTCAGCGGTGTCGTTTTCTGGGACACCACTGTGTCCGGGACCCAGCAGAGTTTTACATTATCCTGCATGCCAACAACCCTCAGCTCTGAAGATCATGATATCCTCTCTTGATACTGTGAATATTGACGCCAATTGTGCAGCTCTGGTCACTGCTAGAACGTCTGCCTGGAAAACACTACTGTTATTTAAGCTGCTGAGTTTTAGCTCCTCAGAGAAGACACCAGCACCCGTGCCTATGTCCATCTTTGAGCCATCCTTGTAGATGGACTTTGTCTGATTAAGAATTTCTTTGTTTTCCCACTGTTCCCTGCTTGGAATTATGCAGGAGAAGGGTTTGATGATATTTGTGCCTGGATATTTATGCTCGCTCTTCAGAGTTTAGAATGGTCTAATCTCGGGGCGGTCTTTGCTGCAGATTCTTTCATGTAGGGATCGAGGGGTAGTAGATTGAGAATTGTGTCAAATCCTGCTGTTGGGTCTATCTCAGTGCACTGGTCGTTCCAATGCAGGTTACCCTTTGTATCTTGGTCAAGGCTTTGAGGTTGGTGATTTAAGTTGCAGCTTGCCACCAGACGCAGAGTACAGCCATAGGATTATACTGGGTTCAGTTCAGTTTCCTGTCCTGATAGTTTAAGGGGTGTCCCCCCAAATGTTAGGCACTCTGGTAGTATTGTTTTATTGGTAACTAGTACCAATTCGGTTTTCTGTGGATTCACCCCCAGGTCGCATTGTTTAGTCCAGTCGTTAAGCTTGTTTAGGGTGTCCAGATACTTGCCCGTTGCAAGCAGCAGAACCTCGTCAGCGTAAGCTCTCACCTTTACACCGCCATATTTCAAGTTCATGAGTAGTTCATTAATAACAAGGACCCAGAATAGGGGGAATATAACCCCATCTTGGGGGGTTCCTCTAGAGACACTCATTTATAAATGAGTTTCCACTAGTTCGGCATTTATGTGCCTATTACTCAGCAAGTCGTATAACCGATTTACAATAGTACTGTTAACGTTGCTGTTTTTCAAGGCTCTCTTAACGACAGATACCTCGACATTGTTGAAGGCACCCTCAATGTCTAGGAATGCGGCGAGCATCTTTGTAATGCAGAGATTTTTCAATTGTGCTAACAACGTCATGCAGAGCGGTCTCCACACTTCTGCGCTTAATATAGGCGTGCTGCGCCAAGGATATGTTCCTGTGGTCGATCTTGCTGCGTATATGAGCGTCGATAACCTTTTCCAAGGTATTTAGGATAAATGATGTTAGACTTATGGATCTATAGTCTTTCGACGGCTTTGGGTATGAAGGCAACCTTCACCTCCCTCCACCCTCTCGGAACGTGACCACATCTGAGATTGGTTAGAAAGATTCTTTGTAAGGTTTGTGCTATCAGGTGCTTTGGACTTTTGTAGTATGATTGGGGAAATCCCATCAATGCCTGGTGATTTAAAGGGTTGGAATGAGTCGATTAGGTTTACAAATCATTAATTAATAAAAAAAAAATGTAAAACCGTTTGGTTCTAACTAGCGATCGGTGTATTCAGATAATTATATTTGTAGAAATAGTTTTTTTTTTTTTGTTGTTAAACACTTCTGACTCCCTGTCGTTGTTTGTATTGCATATCTAGATCCAAAGCTCAAGCAACTCGGGGAAGAAAAATTAGCCGAGTGGAGAATGTGGTTTGATACCCGTTTGGACGATGCTATTGAGGCTGCCGATTATCAAGGAAACAATATCATTGAAGAATGTATGTTATACATTTTAAAAATTTACAATTTCAATTCATTTTCGCACTTCTAACAGCAAATATAATTTTCTGAATACTACCATTTTCAATGTATTTGATTATTGTTTCATTAATTCCCTCACTTTAGCAATAACTCTTGTATTTCTAATTCAATTTATTTCGTCTTTTATTTCAGCAAAAGATGATTTGAAGTCGAAGACAACTGTGAACGCCATCGGGCTATCGACCGACGAAAGCCGCAAAAAGTATGGTAAGATTTGTCACGTTAATGTTGAGTTTTTCTTAAGCTGAGCTCTCTTTAAACAGAAACGCTTCAGTCGCAGGTAGAGACCTTGCAAACTGAAATCATGAACGTTCAAATAAAGTACCAAAAGGAGCTCGAAAAGATGGAAAAGGAAAATCGAGAGCTGCGCCAGCAATATCTGATATTGAGAAGCAATCGGAAGACGTCGGTTAAAAAAATTAAAAAGTCTCTAATTGATATGTA
The DNA here is from genome assembly GCA_917880715.2 of Matsumyia berberina. Lineage (NCBI taxonomy): Eukaryota > Metazoa > Arthropoda > Insecta > Diptera > Syrphidae > Matsumyia > Matsumyia berberina. The sequence continues at coordinate 98,878,281 of OU862870.1, forward strand.
CTCAGAAGTTTTGGATGAGCTGTCCGGGTATGATACAAGCTATTCAACGGCTGACCATTTGCCAAGAGTGGTAGTGGTCGGGGATCAAAGCAGTGGAAAGACATCGGTGCTGGAGTCGATTGCCAAGGCTAGAATCTTTCCACGTGGCAGTGGAGAAATGATGACGAGGGCTCCTGTCAAGGTTACCCTTTCGGAGGGTCCTTACCACATTGCACAATTCCGTGACTCCGATAGAGAGTATGACTTGAATAAAGAGTCGGATTTAGCCGATCTACGTAGAGAGGTAGAAATGAGAATGCGTGCCTCAGTGCGTGGCGGTAAGACTGTTAGTAGTGAAGTAATTTCGATGACTGTGAAAGGTCCTGGGCTTCAGAGGATGGTATTGGTTGATTTACCCGGTATCATATCGGTAAGTTATTTCAATTTTTTATTTAAAATTGTGTAAACAAACTTTTGAAAACAGACAATGACAGTGGATATGGCAGCGGATACAAAAGATTCCATCTTCCAAATGACTAAGCATTACATGAGCAATCCAAATGCAATTATTTTATGTATCCAGGATGGATCTATTGATGCTGAACGTAGTAATGTAACTGATTTGGTTACACAGTGTGATCCATTGGGCAGACGCACAATATTCGTACTCACAAAAGTCGATTTAGCGGAGGAGCTAGCAGATCCCGATCGAGTAATTGAAAATAAAACGAAACGCGCTTCAAAAATGCGATTTATACATTGTTTACTGTTATTCTAGATAAGGAAAATACTCTCTGGCAAGCTGTTTCCCATGAAGGCTTTGGGCTATTATGCCGTTGTCACCGGCAGAGGCAGAAGAGATGATAGCATTGAAGCTATCCGTCAATATGAAGAAGACTTTTTCAAAAATTCCAAACTCTTTCAGTAAATTTGTGCTTTATAACAGAGAGAGAATCGTAACTAGCTTATATTTTCTTTTATAGTCGCAGAGGTGTAATAATGCCGCATCAAGTGACAAGCAGAAACTTAAGTTTAGCCATATCAGATCGTTTCTGGAAAATGGTTCGTGAAACCATTGAACAACAGGCTGATGCATTTAAGGCAACACGATTCAATTTAGAAACAGAATGGAAGAACAACTTTCCTAGGTTTGCTTTTCAATTGTTACCTTCAGAATAATTATGAACAAACTGTGTTTAGGTTAAGAGAATCAGGAAGAGATGAATTATTTGACAAGGCTAAGGGCGAAATACTAGATGAAGTAGTCAGCTTGTCTCAAGTCTCAGCAAAGAAGTGGGAGGAGGCACTTAACAACAAACTGTGGGACAAACTATCAAACTACGTATTTGAAAACATTTATCTTCCGGCCGCTCAGTCAGGTTCTCAAAGTAATATTATAGTAGAATAAGAAAGTTTCGTTTTTGTAGTCCTTGTGGATCATCTCAGAATAATTTGCGTGCGCATTCATGAGTAACATTTTGCCAAAATCACAGTGTCATTAACCCGTGAAATCTTTCTTATTGTTTTGTGTTACAACAAGTCTTAAGTTTTGACTAAATAATTTATTTTATTTTAGATTCGTTCAACACCATGGTGGATATTAAGTTAAGGCAATGGGCCGAACAAGCCCTGCCTGCCAAATCAGTTGAAGCAGGTATGTTAATTACTGGCATTTCACTTAATACTAATGGTGTTGGTGGTAATACTTAAAACCTTTTTATAACTAGTTTTATTTTAAACTGTCTAGTCGATTTTTTCAGCTGTGTGATTATGAACCACTAACTCTATTTAGCCAACAAAAAAAAAAAATAGTTGGCGCGACAGCTCAGAATGAGCCAAGGCCTAGCTTCTCGCAACCATTCATGTTGTGCGTGTTCCTATTGTTCCCACGAATGGAAGGGACCTACAATTTACTACTGACTCCGAGCGGATAATTGGGAAGCTCTTTCATGGTAAAATATACTCCCGGAGGCTTGTGATTCCCCAACGAGAGGTGGTGCCGCCAAGAAATTTCGGTGAACATGGCTGGGCCTTGAACCCACACCGCTCGCACAGCAGTCCAACGCATCTACCACTTAACCACGGCGAATAGTTAAAGAAATATCAAGAAAATTCAGACAAGCAAAAGTCGCAAGTTCATAAAGAGCAATCAACCTTAAATTTTTTTCACGGGTTGACCGGCTGGAGTCAAGAATTATTTATGTACATATGTATATGCGTGGCTGGTTATATTTTCGTCTCGAGATTTTCTGCTACACGTGTAAGATATATGAAAGACATAAAAGGTTGATCGCTGCAGTATTTCTGATTCTGATTGGTCAAACATCACTGATAAGTATGTATAGTGTCACTCACGTTTGTAGATGGCTAGCAGATCCAAGTGTACAGCACCATACGTGTGTTCAGACCCGATAATCGTTCATCATTATTTTATTATACCGACGTGGTTAATTAGTTTTTGTGTTCGCATGTAGGTCGTAACCCTAGAAAGAATTTTAAAAAAACCACTTGAATGTGCATATGAACGTTGTTCTGATAATAGGCCTCATCACTTTCACTCGGAGACCTGAAGGTCCATGTGAGTTGCTAATTAATGTTGTGGGAATAGCAATATGGTTCCCGGTACAACCTAAGGACCTATCCTATTGTTGGCTGTTTTGTGAACCTTGTGGTCTTTAAGAATCTGAGTAGGTCCGTTAACTGTTAAGTCTGTTACCTCTGTTATGCCTGCAAAGAACCTTAATCTTAATGCGCGTATACGTCGTCTGATTCTATCTCTTCTTCATCTCCGCAGCTTCTGCATAAATCGTTGGATTCGATTATCCACTTGCGGAGCATGACAGGGATAGCGCAGTGTCCTGTTATAACTCCAGTCAGCATGCGGATAGAGGATCTGTCCAGTGCCAGAAGACACCTTGTTCTAGCTTTATTTAATTTCGGTCATAGCGTCCGAGAGGTGGCGCAATCTCCTCTGGCTAACCAGGAGGAATTAGCTTTTATTATCCCCTACAATTTCCCTATCGATGGCAATACAGATGTGCCTGCTTCGCTAATGTTCATAGCCGACCCAAATCTTGCCAATTCAGAAGCTTTTTCGTTCCCTTCTATGTACTTACATATGTCCAGGAACCCAGCAGAGTGTGACAGTACGGTGTCTTATGGTGACCAGCGGGTCTCGACATTTCATGACTGTCTTCGATTTGATTGTATTGGATTTAATTGATTTAAAAGCTGCCTGAAGATGGTAAAATCCGATGGGGGATGGTGAAAATCTCTTATACAGACTGCGGCTTTTTCTTTTGTTAGGATCTCGGCTTGGAAGACGCTACAGGTTTTTGGCATTTTAAAGGATTTCTGTTTCTGTGGGGTTTCCAAGTAGAATCCGGATCCTGTTCCTGTTTCCATTTTAAGTCGTCAGTGTAAATCGCGATTTTGTGGTCTTTGATTACATTGTTTGACTTTCAGTCCTCACGGGTTGGGAATAGAACAGGAAAATCAGTGTTAAAATCATTATACAGGCGTATCTCAGTATCTGACTGTTTAATTTTATACAGATGGTATCTAATTGGACAATGTCCCGTTAGATAGCCCGTTAAGTTTCTCAATTCGTCTTTGTTGAGATCGAGTAAAGTCTTGGTCTTGTGTAGGTTGGATTTGACGAACTTCTTCGCTTGAGGGTTGGCACAGTAGCTAGTGTGTCTGTTGATTTTCCATTGTGTTATCTTGGTGTGGGTGGTGTTAGATGGTACCCCAAGACAGGACTTAGTACCAACAAGTATGAGACAGGCGCATCTGCTCGCTAGACAGTCAGCCCGTTCGTTACCCTCGAAGCCTTCATGACTTAGGATCCAGGCTACGGTAATCTTGTTTGTCAATGCAAGAATGTCGAGGAGGTTAAGACAATCCCAGATAAGTTTGGACCCTACCGGATAGGTCTTAAGGGCTAATAAAGCTGCCTGGCTATCTGAGAAGATTTAAACTTGGGTTCCTTAGCTCCTTCTCTGTAGGCATTCTCTTGCACACAGTTCAATGGCGTGGATTTCCGCTTGAAATAATGTTGGTGACTTTCCAAGTGCTGCTATGCGTTGAAAACTTAGTCCATATACCCCGGCACCAGTGCTGTCATTTTCCAATTTGGAACCATCAGTATAACAGATTTCAGAATTTGGTAATGTTATAGGATCTTCATTTCTCCATTCTCAGCGGTCGCCTTTAACGACTTCGAAGCTTCTGGAGAATCCAAATCTCTAAATCATGGCATCTGGAATCTTAAGAATTTAGTCATGTTGAATGTATTCTAGTATTCTCAGATGACCTGTAAAGTTATTGGCTTTATGATCCAATATCTGAGGCACCCTGAGAGAAATAGCATATCTTCTTCCGCAGTCCCAGATGTAGCGGCGTGAGGCTGAGCATTGCATAAGTGATCATTGGTTTGATTATGGCGTTGTACGACCAACAAATAACCTTGCAATTCAGTCCCACGTTTTGCCATAAAGGCGTTGACACATGAACGTTGGCCTGATCGCCTTGTTGGCAACCTTATTCAGGTGCGAGTTCCAGGTAGGCGTTTTGTCAAGTATCACTTCAAGATACTTCGCTCTTCCGGACGTGTTAACGGGATGTTTTCCAATGATACTTGTTGAGGTTGAGTTTCCTCTTTTTAGAAAAGGGTACAAGGACATTGTGTCCGGGGTTTATAGTTAAGTTAGGTTAACGGCACCTTGCATCGTATCTGACATGATGTCGTCGAATTTACCCCTAACGTGGATGACGACATCATCTTGCATAATCTTGTACTCTGTAACCGGCTTTTGTTAGAGCTTTAGACACACAGTTTTTCTGATCTCTACGGAGTTCTGAAACTTTTACTAAATTTTGAATATTTAATGCAGATCTGGACAGATATTTTCGCTACTAACATCTTTAGTGTCTGCCTGCGCCGGCTCTAATTGGCACACAATCTATAAAATATTTATTTTGAAACAGGTTGGGAAACCCTAAGGAAAGAGTTTGAAGATCTTATTGAGAAGGCCAAAAAGACCACGGATCATGATGACATCTTTGACAACCTCAAAGCGGCTGTTGTTGATGAATCCATCCGTCGTCATTCGTGGGAGGACAAAGCAATTGACATGCTTCGGGTCATACAACTGAACACATTAGAAGATCGTTTTGTTCATGACAAGAGTGAATGGGATCAAGCTGTTAAATTTTTAGAATCTTCCGTAAAAAATAAACTTAAATACACAGAAGAAACCCTCCATGAAATGCTGGGTCCCTCGCAGTTCACTCGTATCACACGGTGGAAATATCTTACAGAAGATCAAAGCAAAAGACGCAGCGTCAAAAACGAGCTCGACAAAATATTGCTGAGCGACGAGGTAATTATTCTTTAATAACTAGCGTTGATGCCATATTTAATCGAGAATTTTATTTTAGAAACATGTTCCAACACTTACATATGACGAGTTAACGACTGTTCGAAAGAATCTTCAAAGATCTGGCATCGAAGTAGATACGGATTATATTAGACAAACGTGGTTTCCAATTTATAGAAAGTAAGTTTGTTATCATCATTCAGTTGCAATGAATGCCTTACTAAGTACAGTTCCTATATGCAGGCATTTCCTGAAGCAGTCCCTGAATAAGGCTAACGATTGTCGAAAAGCTTTCTATTTATACAGTCAGCAAGGTGCTGACTGTGAGGTATTAATTTGAATTGGTTCTTTTTAGATCCCAAAAACTTTCATATATTTGTTTTATTTTAGATAAGTTGTAGTGACGTTGTACTTTTCTGGAGAATACAGCAAGTAATTAAAGTAACGTCGAATGCTTTAAGGCAACAAGTGATCAACAGAGAAGCACGACGTTTGGACAAAGAAATAAAAGAAGTTCTCGATGAATTCAGTGAGGACAATGAAAAGAAAGCACAGCTGTTAACTGGAAAGAGAGTTACCTTAGCGGAAGAATTAAGTAAATTTTTTTTGCCTTATAAGCGAACAGTAACAGTAAATTTTCTTTTCTTTTTTGCAGTTAAAGTGCGTCATATTCAGGAGAAATTGGAAGAATTCATTAATTCATTGAATCAAGAAAAGTAGAGATAGCGTCATATAACAATTCCTTTCAGCCTTGCTAGTCCATCGTATCTCGTTCTTATTTTTTTTATGCCTTCAACTTGTTTTCTAAGTCGGATATTTCATAGAAACCTAATTCGTATTTATTTACTTCATAAAATAATGAATACAAACTTAAATAAATGTGAACTGAACAGAATTTTCTAAGCTCTACTGTTTTTTTTTTTCATATACATTTTTTTGGAAAAAGGCGAACGAACAACGATTTTGAACTGCTGGAGGTCGAATTCGTCCTGTAATAATTCTCCTGGTAGAGTGTTCCAATGTTTGTTGGTTTTAAAACAACAGACATTTTGGTAGAGGCAGGTGTACCTAGAGATTATGAAACCTTGTGGCGTGACTGGTCGAACGTTCGAGTATGTACTGCGTTTAAGGGGATTATTACCTTGAGTTCTTCGGAGCATCTACCATGCAGTCTACGCTGATTCAGTGATTGCTCTTTACTGGATTTGGTCGAGTAAATGAAGAGTGTTTCGCGTCCTCCAGATTTCTCGAAGAAGAAATGGTTGCGACGATAGTTCAGTTTCACTGATACTGATTTGGGATATTGGAAGTGTGCTCTTGTCGTGTGATATTAGAACCAACGATAACTCCAAGGATCGCAGTCGATGGTGAGGATATGAGAGAACCTTTTTTTGCAGACTGTTTAATGGCAACGACGAATCGAATCCTACTTTTAGGCAGAATGAACCATTCAACCTGGACTTTGAAAACCAACAATTCTGTTCACCTGACCGGCCCGATCCTCAAGAAAGGAGACCCTCTGTCAGTCTTCTTAACACCACTTGCAAAATCTTATCTGGCGTGTTGTGTGAACGCCTGAAGCCGTTCGTCAACAACCTGATCGTTTTACCACCGACAAAATATTCACATTGCGGCCGATCGAAGAGAGAACCCAGGTACTTCAAATCAATACCCACCACCTTTTCATCGATTTTAAGGCCGCTTATGACAGCATCTATAGAGACGAGCTATACAGAGCAATGTCTAGTTTTGGCATTCTTGACAAACTCGTCCGTTTGTGCAATGCACGCTAGTCCATCACCGAGACCTTTGACGTCCAAGAACGATTTAGACAAGATGACGCGCTGTCATGTGATTACTTTAACATCATACTTGAAGCAGTTGTGCAGAACTCACGCGCCAACACCAGCGGTACAATCTTTCAAAAGGATGTCCAATTACTCGCATACGCCGACGATATTGACATACTCGGAAGAACGCATCGTGATGTCGTAAGTATTTAAACGGGAGCGGCGAAGATAAGTTTAACGGTGAATGAGGGCAGTACCAAGTGTATGCTGTCAACAAGAAAGGACACTCAACACCGACGTCTTGGACAGAACGTCACTATAGGCAGTTATAACTTTGATGTAGTTAAGGACTTTGTCTACCTAGGCCCCGTTATCAATTCATACAACGACACCAGCGCCACCAGCGCTGAGATCAGACGAAGAATAACTCGCCAATCGCTGCTTCTTTGTGCTGAGAAGGGAATTGAGTAACAAAGCCCTTTCTCGAACGACTAAAGTGACCCTTTATACGACCTTTATCGTACCAGTCCTCCTTTACTCCGCAGAGTTATGGACTCTGTCAAAAGCGGATGAGGTTGCTCTTGGCTGTTCCGAGAGGAAAATTCTTCAGGTGATTTTCGGTCCCGTCACTGTCTATGCAGTAAAAGGAGGAGGAGATACAATCACGATCTGTATGGGCTGTACAGCGACATCGACTTGGCGAGAAAAGTGAGGCCAACTGAGGTGGCTGGCTCATGTAGAGCGGATGGACACCAATGCTCCGGTCCGGAAAATCTTTGAATCCACCCCCGATGGACGGCGCAGTGGGGGAAGATCGCGACTCAGGTGGCGAACGCAAGTGGAAGGGGACCCTAACCAACGTGGCGTGAGAAACTGTAGACAGCTGTCTGGAGATGCTAGTTGCTTGAGGCCCAAGTCTACCCTGGACAGTAGCGCCACCTTAAGTGAGCAAGTAAGGTGACACTAAGGAGATGCATGCTTTCATTGTGTTGTATCACTTGGTTGTCCATTTGCAGTCAAGTGCGTTTTCTTAGCGTTACGACAACTTGATTTTCTTCTCGCCAGGACAAGATTTTTGTTAAGTCCTCATTCATTGTATGAGATGTATTCGCCTTAACGCACACATTGCATGATATAACGGTGCTGTCATCGTCGAAGCTATAGATTTTGTTGTGGTTTTTTACGGACCAAAATATCCTTCTATAACGAGCCTGCTTCTGTCAAAACCACAAGATCCGGATTAAAGACAAGGCAAAGAGTACACAAAAGGTCTGTTCCTTTACTTTTTCAAGTAAACCAAAGCTACGAAAAGCTGCCTAATCCTGTTCCACAACACAAAAATTTGGCAAAAGAGGCCACGAGAGAGCAAATCACTTCCCCTCAACTGAGAGAGCTACGAGTTTCAGCCCAAGAAAATTCTTTGGGCAACTTTTGTAACACAGCTAACAGCTGATCTTATGACAGTTGGAAAGATTTCTGTTATTTTTCATTTATCTTTTCACAATTGTTTTGGTTTTGCATTTGACGTTTTTGTCAAGCAGCCTAAACTTACAAAAAAGCGTTCCTTTGCTTTTTCTTAATTTCTGAATTCTCTGAGAGAATTTATCCCCACTCCTCGAAATTTTAGAAATAACTCGAAGCTACTTGAAAAGTAAAGGAACAGACCTAGACTGATGCTCTAAACCGAAATGCACTTTGCAGGCCTCATTCTAACTCTGGTCTTTTCGGATAATTTTTTTATGAGTTAGATAAAAAGAACTAATAGATAGCTCTGTAACCTGAGTTATTTAATTTCTCTAGTGGTTCATCTAACTTTTTAAATACAGTCATCGAAGGTCAATGCTTCTCCCTACAGCTACAGCTTGTGTTGTCATATCAATATTAGGGAAGGCACACACAGAGATTTCTCTAGATCAGTAGATTCTTTAGGGAGGTATACGATTAAGTTCGAGAAAGCAGCTCTATGTCGATGTCCTGTTTCACTTCGTCCATCGCAGGACCTCTTCTACGCCCTATTCTTTAATGTTGACCATAATAATCAAAAATTCGACCTATCTGATGGAAACGAAGTACAAATACTAAGTAATACCCAAATTAAAACTCAACACCGCTGCTGGACATGGCGGCTTACCGTTCGAACTATTTAAAAAAGCTTGCAATGTAGATCAGGCCAAGAAGATTGCTACAACTTAGTTTATGGCCATGAGTAATAGGGAATCTCAATCAACTTGATGTGCGTAACCTGAGGCTTAGAACTGGGCTAACCGGAGACCTTTGTTGATTGAGGCCCATATTCATAACTTGGACAGTAAAGGACTACCACGATGGATCGCGTTAACAGCAGTTACATGTTAGCTTAAGTTCTGGACAAACTACTGATAACAGCAGCAAATATAATTGTAAGCAGGAACATGTTCGGCTCTAGGTTCAAGGCCATACACATAAGTATGTCTAAACAAACCCGTAATACCTACTCGGAACCAGAGCGATTTGTTTTTGTTTACCTAATAATGATAAGACGATATTAAATCTCTATTACACTAGAACTGGCGACTCTATTTGCGTTCCTAGTGCAGTATGCGATTAGAATTTAAAAATGGGTTCGCAAATATTTTTTTACTGTCAGAGTTGAAAGCGAAAGCGAAAGTAAAGATTAACACCGTTTATGATTTTTAGACTCTTCTTACTTTCGCAATTGGTTTTATTTTTAACTCTGAATTTTTTCCACAAGATCTCAAGATCTCCTGAAGGAATCCTGCTAAGGCGCTCATTGATTCTGTTCTTGTAAAAGGATGAGCATGCAGTTCGTTGGTCTACTCCACTTAACGGGTCGTGGGGTAAGAAGTGCAGGAGAATGATTAGGTCATCGGTCGACTGCAAAGCGCCCGTGGTGCCTACTCTAGATGTGTTCATGACCAAAAGCCAGAGAAAAGGTAAGATTACCCTAACTTAGGGTGTTTCTTTATTGGCGACTTTTAACTGAATAATTCTTGATCAAAGATATTTGAGTGTACAGATTATAAAATTCCCTTCATACATAGGTACCTTCGTGGCATCTGACCTTGCAATTGGTTAGGTTAGGCAAAATTTCTCCCAGAAACATAGACTATAAAACACCTAAGCTAAGTTTTGACAAGAACTTCGAGGTGACCATCCCTCCCAGGTCATTCTGGGGCGATGTATTGTCAGAAGACAAGTCGATTCACTTCTACACCGAAGACGGCTCAAAAATTGCAACGGGTTGGGTGGTGGTATTTTCTCCGACAGGCTGAACCTCATCCTAGCGTTCCGTCTTCCAAATAATTGTAGCCTGTTCGAGGAGAAGTCTTATCTTGGCTGAAGAAAAACGTGATATCCGCATATTTTCGGACAGCCAAGCGGCACTGAAGTCCTTGGAATCAGCTGCGTTTAATTCAGTAATAGCCCTAGATTGCCGATCGTCTCTTATAGAGATGGCGGAGCAGTTTTATATTCACCTCTGTTGGGTGCCGGGACACAGTGACAATCCAGGGAATTGCAAGGCTGATGAACTTTCCAGTTATGGAACAACATAACCTATTGGGCCTGATAAGGGCACTTTAGGTATACCTATCGCTACTTGCAAACTTAAACTTAAGCTAGATGCTATCGAAAGAACAATTCTTAGGTGGACAAGTGGTACAACATGTCTAGCGATCTGATTAACATCGATGTTAGTAGTCTCCTACGCTTCATAAGAAGCTCCAATTGGTTTTAAAAAGTAGGCAGGAGATATTTTCGAAACCCCTTATGGGTCTAAGTGTGTTGGCTTTAGCTGGCAGCCACTTCAACTTAATCTTAATTAGTTTAAGCAACGGTGGCTGGCTTTATAGACACAGACACACTTCCTCTGCAAATGTCCCGCACTTTCAAGAGCCAGACTACGTGCACTAAACCATCAATTCTTTGACGACATCAGCGACATCTCGGGTAAAAGGATACGAGTTCTAATTCACTTTCTAAACTCCACAGGTTGGATTTAGGAATTTTCAACAACACCCAGGTCACACGAGTTGTGGTAACAAAAAGTAGAACCGCCACCTCTACCTACCTGTGGCTGGTGCTTGAACCCACGCCGCTTCGGCCAGCAAACCAACGCACTAACCACTGATCCACGGCGACCACTTAATCCTCGAAAAAGGAGGTTAGTTCTGGACAAATTGCTAAATTCGGAGTTTAGTGGAGAAGATTGAGTTGTTTGACCAAGAAGGCATAAGACCTGCCAGGTTGAAAGGGCCTTATGAGTTGAGAACCGGCTTTGCAAGGGGCATCCTGAAATATAAACATTTCAAAAGTACATAAATAAACTATATAGAGTCTTCAAATGTCAAATGACAGTTTCACGTTAAATAAAATTTAATTTGAAGTCTTAGATTCCATAAAACTTAATTAAAATTTAATTCCACATAGTATACACAGATGCATCGATAACTTACTTAACAATCTATAACAACTTTATATACATACATACCTAGATAATACGAGTAGTAAGAGTAAGAAAGTAAAAATCAGAAGTGTCTTTAATTTTCGGTATATTTTATCTTATAACATTAAAATCAGAACGTATAATAAACAAATATAATAAGAATTGTTTCTTTTTTTTCTTTCATTCAATAAAAAAAGTTAATAATAGTACATAAAATTTGTACTACATTCTCTTTCATTGGCAGTCATTTAAAATAAAATAAAAAATATTAAATTAGCAGGTAACTTTATTTTATTCTTAAAGAATTTTAAGTAGGACAATTTAAAATTGTCTTAAAGTCACTTAGTAAGGCACACCGTCTTATAGGTAGTTGCTTAGTCTTTGATTAGGCTTGCTGCACCCCTTGGTTTTTCTCTCGATTCTTTTCCCATTTGTTAACATAGTTGAGTGGGTAACACAGGAATGCCGAAAGGGTAATTAAGGCTCCGGCGAAGTAAAAGGAAACGTCGTAACTTCCAGTCATATCAAAAAGTGCTCCTAAAATAAGAAGAAAAATAAATAGAAGAAAAATAAATAGAAATATTAGACTTATTAACATACAGAGATATTTGATCGAACGGCCAAAAGACAGCGCCGATTGCTACCGGTAAGATAAACAGAGATTATTTGGGTATGGATTCGTCGTTAGACTTAAGGAAGAAGTCATAAGCTTAAGCTTATTTTCGCACCTTAAGCTTTGAAAGGTGAAAGGAGGAGGAGATACAACGACGAACTGTACGGGTTGTACAGCGACATCGACTTAGCCAGGAGAGTGAAGATTCAACGACTGAGGTGGCCGGGTCGGAAAGTCTTCGAAATCATACCCGAGGGACGGCGCAGTAGAGGAAGACCGCAACTCAGGTGGCACACGCAAGTAGAAGGGGACCTCAACCAACTTGGCGTGCGAAACTGGAGGCAGCTGGCTTAAGATTGAGTTGGCTGTTGGTTGAGGCCCAGGTCCCACCTTAAGTGAGTGAGTAGGGGCTACGATTTCTACAGGTCTCGTAAAAGAAACACCACAACACCATTCACAAAAGAATGAATTACATAGAGGTTTATATCTTATCAGAGAACGACCTATTTTCGCTGGACCCACAACTCTACATCTACAGGACTACACCCCATAGCCCAGTACTCTGATGTGGCAGACCATATATTTCTCTAACCACAAAGATACGGAGGAAATCTGCGCAATAGAACTAGTAGATAAACTAAAGAGAAATCTGAATCAGGGTGCGAAAACTAACAACAGACTAAACCAGCTGCAGGAGTACCCTTTATAGTTCGCCGACGATCCAAGAGAGAAATCGGAAGAGTGTATTGCCATAGCTTATTGAGTCATAGCTTAACTCATAGCATAGAGTTAATTGAACTGACAATGATTCTGACATGAGTAGATTCGAAAAAAAAAAATACCGTGAATTATAGCAATAACAAACATTACAAGTTTTGGACCACTGCACTTCACTCACGCTGTGTGAACATGATTAGAATATTTAAAATCCCTTGAGCGCGATTGGTAAGTAAAACAAAGAGAGTAGCCGAAACTAATGGACGATTTTTAAGGTCTAGGACAGGTAAAGTTTCAATGCATAATATCAATCGCGGGATTAGCTACATAAGTCTCAATTGACAGGCAGCAAACGAATGCATAACCTTTCGGCATGCTGCTGAACTAGCAAACACTATCTTTTAAAGATTTCCACCTTCCGTCCGCGAAAAAAAAGAAAAGAAATCTGCAATTGATACCAAAGAACTTTTTGACTACAAGCTTAATACACAGCAATCTCAATTGAAGATGAGATTGAGTTCCAGTATAAAGTGAAAAGAACTTCAGAGTAGAGGAACTATTACGTAAATAAACGTAACCATATCAATGCACTTGCAAACAGAGAAAGCAGCAGATAAATGAAAAGCGCAGCCCTCTATTGCATTACAAAGATGCCATTATGTAAACAAAGCTGTAAAGAATACAATGTGAAAAGTTTAGATAGTTATTTGCTGATCGCGCATTAGGATCTGATCAACAATACAGTAGGACTTAATCAGCGATCCAACGCACTAACCACCTTCAATGCATTTCGCGGATGGTATCTATAAGCAGAGAAGAAGGGAATAACGTCGACTTCTGCGACACAAAGCAACGAAGTGTACATTCAGCTCGGAATGCTGTTCGAAGGCTTTAGCAAAAACGTCACAAAATCACGCTTAAGCGGCAAAGCTTGAGGAAAAATAATGATGAATTTCCTGTTGGAAGCCAGACGGAACGATTCAACACGATGGCAACAACTATCATCCAACAAACATTCCATCCACTAGACCAGACTCTGCGCTGGATCATCTGCATGATGATCAAGTAAGGGGAAGACAAGTCTTAGTCGCACTGGATAATCAAGCTGTGATCAGGCTGTGAGGCTGTGAGTCAGACTAAATAGTCATCACTGCCGATAGAGCATGTTCAGAAACACAGTACCTAGAATGAACTGACACTGGCTTGCGATAAAGGACATGCAGGAATCGAATTAACGAAAAGGCAGACTTCCTAGTGAAACAGGAACTGTACCATTTGCTGCCATAGGCAGGGGATTGGTGAAGGACACGAATGAACACTTAACAAGGTGGGCAAGCAAGGCAGAATGCAGGTAAGTGGCGATAAAAGTGTCTGTTGGCTGCTTCAAGAAAGAAAGTATAAATTTCAGGCAAGAAACTCTCAAATGGATTTTAGCGCTGGTCACGGCATGAAAACTTTAGACGTTTCCTAAGGAAAATGGAGCTGGTAGAAGATGAAAACTTCAGACGATGGCTTGAGGACGTGGAGATCGCGGTGCAATGTCCAGCTTTGGGTAGCTGAAGATGAGAGATTATGGGCTGATGGGTAAAATTAAACCAGATACCAACTATGACACGAGTAATCGAAAGGGGAAGGACTACGAAGATAATCGGAGGATATCCTCCACTAAGGTTCTGAGTAAAGTAGTACTGATTTAAACCAAAAATTGATAAATGTTTTTTCTTACCAGCAATGGGAGCACCAATGGCAGCTGCAAGTCCCTGAAACAGCATCAAGAATCCGAAGGCATTTGTCAGCTTTTCGAGACCCATCAATTCAACGGCAATCACGGACCGCAACGCTGAAAAGCAGGCAATACAAATGCCAAATATAGCCGCAAAGACGAATTGAGTTGTGTCATTAATCAAGTATCCACTAAACATTGTTGCGAGTCCACCAGCCGTAATTGCGATATTATTCAAATGAAGCGGAGAAATTCCATCGAATGAACTTAGTAAGCCGCACACAATCCTAGCCACGGTGTTCGTAATACCAATGGCAGATACAATAAACAGTGCTGTGCCCTCGTCCATTCCGGCCAATAAAGCCCGTCGCACGACGAATATAAACGGCACGAAGAATCCCATCATGGTTAGAAAACCACTGACTGCCAGCAGCATAAATGACGGCGATTTCAGCAGACTGGTGTCTAGCATTGTCGACAGTGTTCTTCGGACGGCTTCGGGACACAATTTACAACCGCTTTGCCTCTCCTCTAGCAGATCTCTTTTTGTCGGTAGTCGAGTGACAGACATGTGGTAGCCCAGCGACGTTTGTGACGTATACTGTGGGATTCGGACGAGTGATCCTGTGAAGAAAATATCATCTCGGTACATGGGGCGAGTATTGTGGTGCGTCTCCTGATTTGGAGTATTCGATTTCTTGTGCATATCTATCGGTCGGCGTCCAGAGACTGTGTGTCGCCTGGCCTGAATTGAGACTGGCTTAATTTCTGATTCCAACAAGTTTTGGTTCTCGGTTTCCTCTTCGTTTTCACCCACGGTCGTCAGTTCTTTGTTGAGATTGTAGTTCGGATGTGATTCCCCATTGGGTGTGGTAGGCTGCGACTTACGAAGGTTCTTCAACTCGGTTCCTTTTCCTGAAGTATTTGACAGGCGACGTTCCAAGTTAGCTCCACGGAAAACCTCAGCCGCTGTGGGGTAATGATGCTTCGGTGATGCGCCCATGTATGTGTTGTGTGCGCTGTTCGGAACAGAGTAGGCGAATCTGCCTTCTGGCAGAGGTTTCTGTAGCGATGCTGTGAGTCTAGGTTTCTCCACAACGTGACCATTTTCCTGATTTTTGTCTGAGCCCTCGACTCTAGCAAGTTTGATTGGCTGAATTGGCCTGTACGCAGCGCCGTAAATGGCACACGTGAGGATAATAGCGGCTTGAATGACCATTGTATTGCGCCAGCCAAATTCATTGACAAGATAACTGGTAAGAGGGGCAAACACGAAGGTTCCCACTCCTGAGCCACACAGTGCAATGCCGGTTGCCAGAGCACGCCACTTTTCGAAGTAATATCCGATTGTTATCACTGATGGAATGTACACCATGCAAAAGCCGATTCCCCCCAGAACTCCATACGACACGAATAAATACTCGACACTTGTTGCATAGTACGATACTCCGAACGCTGCCGCCGCTACAAAGGCTCCAACAATCGTCACGGGACGAAATCCATATCTGTTCGCTAAGGCACTCACAAAGGGTCCTGCCATCAAGTAAAAACCACTCAGAAGCGAGCTTACCAGCGCCACATATCCTTCGGATACATTAAAATCGACGATAATTGACTTTTGTATCATGCCCGAGCTGAATACGATGCCGTCGACCACGGTGTTGCAGAGAAATGATGCCACCATTACCACCCAGGCCCAACCTCCGTCCGGTGGCACTATCACTTCGGCTGAGTCTTCAATTTCTTCATCTTCCTTAATATCATCCTGAGGTATGCGTTTCCCATTATTCCTCGAAAGATCCATACGCTCTATGCTACTGCGATGCGAGGGCATATTTTCGTTCTACAAAAATTAGAAAAGAAAAAAACAAAAATTAATTTTACAGGTATTACCTTCGTTACTAAGCACAACAGTTGATTATACAGTTCACCTTCGAGATACACGAATCAGCGTTCCTTTTGAGTGGTACTTCGGTACTAAATTTAAAAATGCTGCTGTCAGCGGTTGCTCTAATCGTTACCGATAATCATGTGTAATAAAACTAACAGACTAGAGGCACATGTCTTCTAATCACCTGTGGCTATCGAATTCGATTCGATTTTTATCGATAAGAAGCCAGGAATTATTTACTACAGTTCAACGATTAACAACTCCAATAAGAAAATTTTATTTATACGTCTAAGAAGAACCTAGTAAAACGTAACGTCTAACAGAAATAGGGCACACGACACGACAGTAAGCTTGATCCTCATAAATAATTGCACTCGGGAAAACAAAATTTGATAGATTCACTTGGCTTTTAACCCATGTAGGTAGATTCTCTGTCTGATTGATCTCGATTCTGCGCAAGTTCGATCACCTTTGTAAGGATCTAGACTCATGTAGAGTTTTTGCAAAAGTTCTCTTCAGTTAGCTGCCTGACATCCGTGATCATCTCGTCTTTGAAACTGACACTCATCTTGAACTCACTTGGTTGCACGCAAAGGTTTTCTTACCTAGAGTGTAGATTTACTTGATGTGGAATCCATCCACACCTCCACACCTCTATTCGCCTTATTCGCACACAGGAACGAATGTTCGACGAAATATCTTCTTTTAAAAAGACGGCAGAATCAGTTCTGCTTCTCTACAACTTACAGATCAGGAATTATAGAGCACTACTTTGGTCTTTCGTGTTCTTAATGACAGATTCTTCATCTCGTCGTTGAGGTAATCTTCATGAGACATCAGGTGACATCAGGGTTGAAAATGATGTTAGTTTGTGTCGATTATCGTGAAAGGGGACTCCAAAAAGCCTTCGTAGAGACGTAGTTGGGGTACAGCTACAAGTTTATCTCCCCTGTCCAGGACGTCCGGATTTTGCCAGCGTGCTCCAGGCGGAACTTCTGGCAATGCGAGAGGCTTACACGCAACTCGGCCGTGACACAATATATAAACAGAACATTGCAATCCTCATAGATATCCAAGCCAATATGAAAGCATATGCAGATGAACTGGCCAGATAGGGCTCAGCTCTGCACGGCTCACTCGCGGCAAGGGTCCAAATATCACTAGAAACGCTTAAGGGACAAATCCACTCACATCGCCTTCAATAACATGAGCACTGAGTAATCATACACAGCCTACACAGGGCCCGACTAAGCAAGGGACTGTGCAACTGGATTGGTTATATGCCGAAGTCGCGTACTAAAAATTAGACCCTAGGGAGTGTCAAGAGTCGGAAGAGCGTCACTCGAGGCGGGTGCCTCAAGGAGGAGTGCTCTCCCAGCTGAACTGGTTCCTGGTAATAGACGAAATTATTAAGACACTGGAAAACAACGGCTTCAACGTGGTAGCCTATGCTGACGACGTCGTTGTTCTGGTCTGGCAAAAGGCTCAATCACGCACTTTCATCGGTGAGCGGCTGAGCCAAAAAGCAAGGTCTGGGAGCTAACCCATCCAAAACCGAGATTGTGCTCTTCACAATCCATGTATGGACGGAATCGATCTTACACTTGGAAGGACGGCAAAATACCTCGGCGTAATCTCAGAACTGAGCCGGAAACCCAATATCGAGAACCGCATTGAAAAGGCTTACATTGCCCTTTACGCATGCAGAAAGATGTTCGTGTACTGGCTGTACACTGCTGTGGTACGACTCATCTTAGCATGCGGTTCGATTGTTTGGTGGAAGGCACTTGGGAAGAAATGCCCTCTTACAAGTGTAACCAGGATTCAAACAGCAGGCTGCATAGGGAGAACAGCATCGATAAGATCAGCACCAACAGCGGCACTTGAAACTATACTGAATCCAGTTCCGGTGGACATCCGCTGTAGTAATAGAGTGGCGAAAAAAGCACTCAGACTAAGGGAAGTAGTTCTATGGACAACTAACACCTATGGTCACGCCTCCGTTCTAACCCGATGAACTAACAGGGAGGACAACATAGATACCGACTACATCATTTCAACCTCAGACTTCGATACGAGATTTGATATAAAAATACTAAGAAAAGAGGACTGGGATGATAGTATAGTATGCACTGAAGAAGAGCTAGGCTTCTACGCCGACGGATCCAAAATGGATGCTGGTACTGGTGCTGGTATCTTCTGTGAATTCAGAGGGGTAAATCAATCCTTCAAAATTCGAGACGGATGCAGCATTTTTCAAGCCGAGGTAATTTCCATTTTACAGGCCGCAAAGCTAATCAAAAATGACAACATTGTCAGAGAAACCATTACTATCCAAATTGACAGCCAGGGGGCTATTAAGTATTTGCAGTCAGTATCGACAAAATCTAAGCTCGTAAAGATTTGCAGACAAAATCTCAACAATATATCAATGACCAACAAGGCGACCCTATGCTGGGTACCGGGCCACAAAGATATATCAGGTAATGAGAGGGCGGACGAACTTGCCAGGGGGGTGAAGAACTAGATCCTGCATATACCCTTCCGTTCGCGAAGACACCCATTAGCACTCTTTACGGGGAAAAAGATGAGGAAACTATGATGAGGGCTAATACGCGATGGTGTCACATGGACACATGTGGAATAACCAGATCACTATGGCCAGCCTTCAATAAAAAGAATTCCAAAAATCTCGTATAACGTAGTCGAAGGGAAATACGAATCGTCGCTGGTGTCCTTACAAGACACTGCTCAATAGGAAACCATGCGGAGCGTCTTGGATTACCCTACAATGACAACTGCAGAAGCTGCGGGGACGAAGAGGAGAATCAATCCAGCACCTGCTATGTTAATATCCCGCACTGGCCATTTGAAGACTGCTTACTCTTGGTAGTAGCTTCTTCCATGGGCTAAAGGAACTTCATATCGCTGATTTCAGTGGTTTCAAGATTAGCCAACCCTATCACTTGGTTTGACTCCCATGAGTATACTTTTTATGGGTACAATGGACCCGCTTGTGTTCTAAGTAAGTCTTGAGGACACCGATAAAACCAATGAACCAAACTAACCACATATACTCCAACGACCTCAACGACATCTCAAGTAAAGGGAAACGAGATCTAATTCGTTTTCTAAACTCAGCAGGTTGGATCTAGGCACTCATGGCTGTCTCGCCGAGTCGTGATAACAGCCGCAACCTATCTCTCCAGGATGTGAAGAGTTTGGATAAGAATATTATGGCCAACAGTTTGGTGTTACTGTCATTAAAAGGGCCGTCCAAGACAAAAAGGGGGGTTCAGTCACGTTGGGACCAGTAGAAAGGTAAAAGGTGTGCAGTAGGTAGCATATAAAAACAATGTTGATTCTATCTGGTGGGAGGAGTAATTTGGAGATGTGCATTTCGCGACTCAGTGGTTAATGCATTAAACTGAAATGCGAGCCGCATAGATTAGAACCCGAGCAATTTTCACCGAATTTTTTACGAGGCATCACCTCTTGTCGGAAAACGAAAAACCTTAGAGTTTATGATTTTCATGAAGCGAAAGACTTTTCTTCTAAATCAGTCGACAGAATTTTAGATCTGCAGGTCAAAGCCCAGTACGCTCACGTCAAGACTAGTTCAGTGATAATGACGCTACATGCAGATATGAGTACTTACGTCAACCGCTTTCATACATTTTAACGAACTGGAATAAGAAAATCATGGCTTCCTTTCTTAAGGAACATTAGATTAGAAAAGAAGAATCATCACAGCACAGTTAGAAACGCCTTCAATTAAGTCACAAAAAAGTAGCCATCTTGGGCCTACCTCCACGCGATATTTATCTTTATGTAGATAACAAACTTAGAAGGGCAAGTTCACTGTATCATAAAAAAAGGTTTGCCGATTTTAGTTGGGTGGCGGACTGCCAATCCGCCATCCGGAAAGCAATTGAAGATATATGCAAACTGGCAACTAAAGTCTCGGACTAGGACTTATAAGTACCGATAGAAATCGAACATCTAATCAGAATAACCACTGCGCGATAGGCCGATATTTCAGATGTTGTCTTTTAGACGTGCTTAACAAGCTGTTATCGGATTAACCGTCAATCACCATCTCCTATACACCTTTGTACTGCATCGGATCGAAGCCACCGCTTGGACATGCTGCTCATAGTCAGATACATTATCGCCACACTTCAGGGTCCCATAGAGAGTCAACATTTCTGGGATCAGTTAATCATAGAAGCCGATATAACCAAAAGTTCAAAAGCAACCGAATTTTATCGATATATGGCGAAAACCCCACTATACATGGTTATCTACGAAGTCCTGGAGGCGGATCGAAGAGTGTATCATGCTGTTTAGTTAGGTGAGATAAGAGATAAAAGAAACCTCATCAGCATCCTGGCAAAGTAGGCCGAAGGTCCAACAAAAGGCTGATAGGTCGCTCAACCTTTAAATAACATCTTATGAAGAGCCCAGATATGTTCCTATTGATTTCGGATGAAGTTCAGTTTAACTCTCGGATGGTTGAAAATTTTCGATTTTTATAGGTTCACAAATCCCGACAATACTCTGCATTTTTCGAAAACTTGTACAGAAATGCAACAAGGTCTCTCTGTACTTTTTACAGCGCCGTCATGATTGCCACTGATCGGAGGGTTAAAAGATGAAAGCAGTATTTCATAGTACCTCTGAACCGAAAAAAAAGATGGCGACATGGTTTCGAACGTAAAACGGTAATCCGAGGTATGTACCTAACAACCTAACTGCGTCTTCCAGCATCTACTTATGAAACAGTGCCCAAAGCACTTTGTTATTACCATTGGGTCTTAAACCATCTAGAAGCTTTGATGAACCTACAATTGATCTTGATAGGTACCTCGCTTACTTATTAAGCTAACGACCCTTGAAGGGTCAGAGCCTGAACTGCTACCTTCCATCCGTCACGGTTTCAGACACGCTGGATATTTAAAACGGAGGTTCCGTCTCCCTTTACTTCGGGAACTAGGTTCCTAAGAGTCTCTTGGCCTGAGCGTTGTCGTCCATTCGATCCAGTATAGTCGACGGATGCCTTCCTGGCTAATCTTTGTACAATCTTTGTAAAGCTCGCGGTTAAATCTTCTCCTCCATTTGCTCTCGAGCTGTCGTGCTTATCGTTCAGCTTTCGGCTCCATAAAGAACGGCCGTAAGTTCAGCATTCTGTAAAGCACAATTTTGGTCCTTTGTGTTAATAGTTTGTCCCTAGTCGAATTTGCATCTGGAGTCGTTTGTGGATTTTACATTTGCCCCAAGGTAGCAGACTCCTTCACTATCGCAAAATTGTAGCTGTCGATAGTTGCATTTTGTCCAATGACAGATTGGTTTCTTGTCGGCAGCATATATTTGGCGGTACACTCATTTGTCTTAAGACCAACTCCTCTAGTCTGCTCTTCGATGACAGTAAATGTCTCAATGACAGCACGTTGGGAGCGGGCGATAATATCAATATCGGCTGGGTATCCCAACAGCTAGACGGTTGCGGAGAAGATAGTGCCTTCCGTATTAATGGCTGCTCGTCACACTATCTGTTCCAACATAAGATTGAAGAAATCGCATGATAGCGCATCTCCTTGCCGAAATCCGGTGCATGTTTGGAATATTTCGGAGTTCCTGATTCCAAACCGCACGGTGTATCGCGAGTGTTTGAGGGTTGTGCCACGCCACAACCGGATTAATTTTTTTGGGATCGCGAATTTATCCATTGATGCGATGAATTCTGTCTTATGCGCCTTTAAAGTCGATAAAAAGATGGTGGGTGCCTGATGTTATACACACTTTTAGAATGGTGAGAGACAGGTGAGATTCTCGGATTTGTTTAAATTTTGTGGAATTCTTTGAGTCTATTCTGCTTTCTTCTAAAGTCAACTGGGACTATCTTGTCAAGCGTTGGGAGCAATTTAACTCGAGTTATTTTAGAGTGCCAGATATTATTCTCATAATGGCGAATATTTAGCCGAGGGCTCCATGTTTTGGTTTTAATTTTTCACTCACATAGCGCGAGTGTGGTTTAGTGATTCGAATGTCGGTGATATTAGGTTTCGGTGACATGCGAGAGTGATCTCCAGATCGAACAACTCATTTACGGCCAGTGTTATACCATTGCAAGAGATTCACAGTTCACCGGTAAATGTTTCTTGACATCAGTAGTTAAAAGCCTTCAGCGTAACAAGCGATGATGCAAACCATGGGCACTTTCCCTTGAATCCGTTTTCGATTGAATTTATAAGGACCAGAATTTGGCCTTTTAATTTCCTGAAACTTCATTTCTCGTGCTCGGTCGGGATAATTTAACCATATGGGTATCTATACTAATGCTTTCGACAACTGGTTTGATTTAGAGCAGGTTGCAGCAGATGGCCTTCCGACTTGAGTATTTGTAATCGTCTTAACCATGCCCTTTCGGAAATTCCACCTGGCTTCCAGGGTCAGGAAGGTGTTGGCTATTCGGGAAGTCATCTATGACTTTGTGAAACGCGTTTAACGCTATAATCTCTGCCCTATTTCTCTGAATGAAAACTGCTCTCGTCTTTAGCCTTTAATATGAACATCAAATGATATGTGGCCGTCCAATCCAGTAATTTTTCTTCATTTGCGTTATCTTCTTGGTAGCGATGGAGGCTTTGGTGGCTATAAAGATCTACGGCGTAGGCGCGTTCGTGGGGTAGTAAGAAAGAACTTATTCGGGACAAGGCACATTTAGCTGATTGAAGAAATCGGGAATCTGAGTGTCACTAACCTTTCTTGGTTTATTGAAGAAACATTATCAAGGTCACTGCAGTCAAAAACCTGACGTCGCGGTCGTTATGTTGCATTTGACCTAGAAACCAGAGCTGTAGTGTACAGTGCATAATGTTGGGCGATGTGTTTCCCGAATCCCTACTAAGTCAAAGTAACTGTGCGATTGTCATGGATCCCATCTGAACGTAAGGTATAGTAAGGCAACTTCCGGTTGCGAGTTTTGGATCTCTTTTATTTTCTTCAAGTTTTAGCCCTCTGTTTTTGTGGTAAGTAGGTGATAGGTAGGGTGGCTTTTTATGCCGAGACACACGTCGGTCAAGATAGGACCTACACACTTAAGTGCCACTTATTTTATTGAAACCATTTGGAGCTCTAAATGAAGCTGAGGATGCTTTTACCGTTAGTAGGTGATAGTCAGCCAAGTTGTCGAAGTAATAGGCTCCTAGATAGAGCCTCCTTCTTTAAAATAGGTCAGGATAGGTGCAGAAGTAATGAAGGATTGTTCTTACTTTTTTACGTCCCTGTGGCTCCTGCCGAAGTCACTTGAGAAGAGGCTCATCCTTCTGGCATGAAGGCCGATGTGACAACGGCCCGCAGGAACATTGATGACGGTGCTTATGAACGACCTTTTAAGTAAGATCAAATTTCTAGATCGAGTGGGGTCTAGCATGACCAGATCTCTATGGATGTATGGTTTGTGGTACCATTCCTCCGTCTTTGGTTTGATTTGCTGATCACGTCATACTCTAAGAGTAATTTACATATAGCGAATGGAATACCAAGATTTTTCCGTTCTTTTAGAATGTCTACCACGTTTGGCAAGTTCATCGGCCTTACAGTTCCGTGGAATGTCACTAAACAGATGAGGGACAATCTGAAGTAGCTTTTGATGTATATCTTACTGATTCCAGAGATTTTAAATCAGCCTGGCTATCGGTAAAAGTTGTGATGTCCTTGAAGGATGGATGATTATTGTGCTTCATTAGTTAGTTATTCAGATGGAGATGCTCAGATTAAGCATTTCGGAGAAAACACTACCTCCCGTTCCACTCTTGGTTTTGAAACCGTCGGTATAGCAATGAATGGAGTGGCCTCATCATTCTCCTACTTTTTTCTGGAAGAAGAAGTGGTCCAGAAGTTGAGGTTGGAGTTCAACTTAAACGGTGTGTAGTCGGTTTTTCCCGGGGATGTTGATAGTTTATAATTTGAAATTTTTGTGATAACCAGGGGATCAATTTTATCTTTGTTTGAAGTGTTTAGCTTCCAGTTAGTGGTAATCAAGCATGTTACCATAAATTTAGCACGTAGGCCTAGGGGATAGGGCAAGAGCAGACAGGGCATTCGTTGGGCAGAAACGCGAGGCTCACTTGAAGCTGAAGCTGCTTGAAGTTCTCTAAACTCTGGCTATTTCCTATTGTTGACTGTATAGTTCTCGTTCTTAACATACATATGTTATCTAATTACCGAGACATTACTCCACTGCTAGTGTGATGAGTGACTTTCTTTCAAGTGAGTGTCCATTTTGATGAAGGAGGATAAGCCTAAGAAACATACTACGAGTATTCTGGTTAAATCGTATCTCAAAGCAACAGCTGGAGAACGTACCAAGAATGCATGGATATAATTATACAAAACACACGCTAAACAATTCAATGGAAGCCGCTAACCTAGCATGAAAGGAGTGTGCTTCGTCCAAGAAAAAATGTGGCGCAGGGCTGTTAGGTAAGGGTAGCGGGTCGTTGAAGATGATGAAACCCTCTTCATCTCACTTAGGTATATGTAGACCCGTTGCGGTACGCATGTGTTTTATCAGCTTATTTCCACTGCGAGATTCTATATACCTCATGATACCCACTTGGCTGTCTTTGCAAACTTGAGCAGATCCGACAGTGAACCATCGTGTTATCGAAGAGGTATCTGCCCAATGTAATCTTTCTATTATTGCAGAGGCTTGGGCAATGACAAAGAAAGTGAGTCGTGTCCTCATGCACCTCCTCAGTCCCACATCCACTGCATAGGTCGTCCTCGGTCAGAAGCATCTTATTGGCATGCTACCTGAGCATATTGTGGCCTGTAATTAAACCTACAGGCATTTCCTGTTTATATGTAGGAGCTTGGTCATTCTGCCTTTATCATATTCTGGCCATAACCTCCTGCAAATTTCGCAGGTGGTTGGCATGTTTCACCTGTTATTCCCCTCAGTTAAGGATCTTGGGTTCATTGTTTCTTTCAGATAACGAAGTGGACGTTTGATTGTACCGTCAGCAAGCTCTGGTTCTAGAGCTGATCTCTTCTTTGCTACTGCTAGTGCACACCACTGTGGCCGGGGACCCAGCGTAGTTTTACATTATGCCGCGCCTTGAACCTTCAGTTCTTCACGACAGCACTTAAGAAGCTTGGATGTCTATAAAAATCGTGATATCCTGCCGTGATATTGACGACAATTAGGCAGCGCAGGACAGGAAAAACAGAAGAGAATTGAAGCACAATGTCAGAAATGGAAAACGATAGCGCGTAGGTGTTACAGATGCCGTAGATCGCAGACTTAAGTGAACAAACAAAGTCAATGTTTCTACCAGCCGTAACCTCCGATTAAAGACACCAATAGAGCCTAAGAGCTATTAATAGAAAATTCAGCACTTTGCGTTCCCAAACACAAATACACACGTACAAATGATTGTTCATGGAAGTGACTAGTTATTAAAATCCAAATTTGTCAGTCTGTTGATTTACATAAAAATAAAAGTTCAATTAACAAATATGGTATGGTCTTTCGAAGCAACACAGTTGAGTTGATTCACAAACTGACTTACATACATATGAACATACGTACTGTTGACTGGAAGATTAAATGAATCTCAAGTAAGTAAACAAGAGCTAGAGCGATTATATTGGTAGTTATAGGTGGGTACCTACTCGTATTCATTAGAACTGAAATATTAATTAAATCTGCATAAACTATCTTGACGACAAAATAACACCCAAGACGCTCAAATGAATGATGCTAATATGAAGCCCGCAATTACCATAAAACCAATAGGGGGCCCCTGACTTTGACACTACTTTGTTGTTTTATAGCTTTAACTTCTCTTATAATTGAAACACTCAAAGCCTCGCCTAGCTTTATTATTTTTTGAATAAAATTGTATTTATTGCACTTTGGTGCTAAGAAAGAGAATATTATATTCCAGAGAAAATCATATTTTTGTTTATGAAAACCGCCATCTGCCTTCTACAGTCTTAATAGGTGCTAAATAATTTTATATTAAACTGCAAAGAAATGACGAAATAAAAAAAACAAAAACATTTATTTATATTATTTCACGTGGCTCGTATTATTTTTTTTCTGTTTACATCTATGATATTTTTGAAGCGAAAAAAAAAAACCAAGAATTTGTCAGACGTAATTCCATCGCGCCACAAGACAAAATGCGGGATTCATTATGTAATAAGCATGGGACGTGATTAAAAAGTTATTGCTTTGGTGATTACCCAAGATAAGAATCATATTATTCGCATATGTACTCGTACATGTGGTTTTTGAATATAAAAAAATAGAATATTAGCAGAGCACCACCAAGTTGAGTAAAATCAAATTGAAATTTAGTTTATAAGTCACATTGCGAAAGTTAAACTCTGATATCATGTTCATTAACAAATCAGAAGCTACAGGCGGGCGCAGAAAAACTTTTAATATGGTATCAACAATGGCCAAACAAGGAGTAACGACCAGGATCTGGCCGACTAGTTTGGCGGTTACGCACGCAATGGGGCAACTTGCCATCCGTAGAAAAAGTATGTATGAACTAGCTGATACCCGCGACTACGTCCGCGTGAAAACACGTCACATTATACCCTATGGCACATATCCTTCCCCGGGTTTCAAGCTATTGATGAGTAGGTATACACTCTCAAATCCTCATATTAATTCTTTAAGGCGTCCCTGTGAACATCATTCCTCTTCTTTTTTTCTGGCTCGGGGATGACCAGAGTGTCAGGTGAATTGACTCTGAGCGCGCTATGGGAGAAACAGTCGCTCTTCAGATCAACATTGTCGGCGTTCAAGTTTCTTCACTGTAGCTTATTGATGTTCATGGCATATCAAAACTCAACGGAAAATTGCAGACGTTTGAACTCAAAGTGGTAGTCTGATGGGATCAGAAGAATGCCGGGGATGAAGACAGTTTTTTCCTAATTCACATTTGTGAAAATCCTGGCTTCAATTGCGTATTGGTACAAGGCACAGTTTCGGAGGGAGTTTCAACAATTATTGTTCGCCAGAAATGATATTCTAAGAAAATCGACAAAAAACAGTTATTTTAAGGAAAGTACCCCTAGAAAGTAGGCGGGGCTATACATAATGTCAGGATTATTTGTAGAGTAAATGAATACCTACACGTTTGCTTAAGTAAGTTCTTTCGATTTCCTTTTAATATTACTCAGAAAAATGCGTTTTTCTAAAAGTGGGAGGATTTTGAAAATGTATAGCCTATGTTAATTTCCTAGGCTTAAGCTATCTTCGTACCAAATTTCATCGAAATCGGTGCAGCGGTTTAGCCATGAAAACGTAGCAGACAGGGACACTATCGCATTTATAATATTAGTATGGAAGTATGGATATGGATTTACAAGAGAGATGCCATAGGCTTCGGCTGTGATATACCCTCAGAGACAACAAGACCTGAAGTAACAGCGACGACCACGAAAGGGTTTGCTTTCGAAATCTAAGTACAGTGTACTCTCTCCTTACGGACACCTCTCATAAGCGGACAATTTTCTTGGAACCGTCGGTGTCCACTTAAGAGAGAGTACACTGTACATACAGTGGTGGAAAAATAATAGGTACAAAATAGATATAAAAAAATATAAAAACTATAAAAAAATTTTATCACTTCCTTACTTTGCTGAAGAAAAAAGTTTTATAGTCTTCATTTTCTCTACGGTATATGTATATAATGACGTTACAGGCCGGGGTCGACCTGGGTCTCAACCAACAAGCATCTCCAGCCAGCTCGATCTTTAGCCAGCTGCCTCCAGTTATGCACGCCACTCGCGCGGGCCACCTGAGTCGCGGCCTTCCTCTATTGCGCCACCTCAGTCGTTGGACCTTCAGTCTTCTGGCTAAGTCGATGTCGCTGTACAGCCCATACAGTTCGTCGTTGTATCTCTTCCTCCATTCACCGTCTTTGCAGACGAGACCGAAAATCACCCCAAGAATTTTCCTCTCCAAAAAGCCAAGAGCAACCTCATCCGCTTTTGACAGAGTCCATGCATCTGCGCCGTAGAGCAGGACTGGGATGATTAAGGTCACTTTAGTCGTACGAGAGAGGGCTTTGCTACTCAATTGCCTTCTTAGTCAGAGAAACAGCGATTGGCAAGAGTTATTCTTCGTTTGATCTCAGTGCTGGTGTCGTTGTCTGAATTTATAGAGGAGCCTAGGTAGACAAAGTCTTTAATCCTCCAGGATTAACATTGTTTTCTGAAATATCAGAACATTTCTCGACTGATGGAGCGAAGAATCTCAAAACCCCAGATTCCTACAACTTAAGCAGGAATTAATGCGATTTAGGTTGGACTTTTGGCAGTTAGACGCGGGAGAGTACAAATGCTCAAAGCGTAATACTGCACAATCATACTTTGATAATGGAGCCGGAAATCAAAAGGAATCTGGACTGGGGCCACTGTTTTACCAGCAGTATGCAGAGATTTGATTTTCTAGCAGCTGCTTCGTATTAGAGTGCAACGCGTTAACGTTTTACTATATTACCCCTCAAAAATATAATAACCAGCGAAGCGCCGCCTTCAACAGAACAAATAGAGACATCACCATGGTAATAGAGAACTTAAATGACAAGGTAGGCAATAACAACAAAAGGCTCCGATATGTTATCGGGAAGCACGGACATGACAAGCGCAATGACAATGGCTACGATTTGTGGATTTATACAACGCTAATCGCCTTGTTATACGTAGTGCACAGGATCTACCACAAAATCGGCTGAGTGCCAACTCCAAATTGACCATTTTGCCATCAGCCGACGTTTTGGAAGTAGTATCCTGGACAGAGGAGTAGCCTATATGGGAACGGGATCAACAACTTATAAAAACCACCTTCTTTCGCAAGGAATGGGAGCAATAAGCAGCTCAATGACGGTCACCATCCAAAACCATTGGGGTGGTGTGAAAAGTGTTGTCATATCTGGTGGTGAAATAATTGTCGATCGACAGCAGGGAAAGCATAACGCCTGACTTCGGAAGATTCCTGCAGAATGATAGAAGAACCAAAGTTCCTCTACCACATGAAGATGAGAGAAATTTAAAGTAGCGTGCAACGAGATAATCGCAATTACATCAGTGCGCGGGCTACTGAATCTACAGTCAACATCAACGATCTAAGCGGCCCTCTGCTCATTCCAGATATGGCCTGACTGAAGCAGAGGTGTTGGCTATTCGTTAAGCCGCTGAAGGGTTGATGTTGGGGTCGGTACTAAATACTGGCATCGTTATTTACATCGAAATTCAAGCAGTTATAAAAACACTCAAATCACTATTAATAAAATCTAAATTGGTCAAGCATTGTTGCGCATCTCTAAACGAGATATTGACTAGATGTACTCTTACCCTGTGAGAATTTACCAAACAGGGCACAAAATCGGAGCTCTCAACTGTAACAGGAGCACTCCATATGCCCATGGAAACGACGAGATACAAAATATCTACAATAGCGCTGCAGCAGACTAACGAGAAATGGCTGAATCTTGATACGTGAAATCATTGACTTCGCCTCGGCTCAGTCTATACAAAACAAACAGCCTACTGAGAATCAGTAGAGCACATGTGTATAAGCACCCTAGTCGATGTGCTAACAGGTCACTGCACAATAGGCGGACAAGATATCAGCCTTGCCATTTTTGCCGCAGTTGCATGGACAAAGAGGTAGAGGAATCACGGCCATGCAACTACCCAGAACTCTCTCCCTTGAAAAGGAAAACTTTTCGGAAAATGCTTTTTGAAATACTTTATGAAAATGAAAAATAATCAGTTGATCTGTTGTAATGCTGAAGCGCCTAAAGTTATACGTCGCCGATCTGATGACCGATCGATTTTAATAAAATAATAAATAAATAGCTGGCGCGACAGCTCGGAATGAGCCAAGGCCTAGCTTCTCGCAACCATTCATGTTGTGCGTGTTGTATTGTTTGCACGAATGGAAGGGACCTACAATTTATTGCCGACTCCGAACGGCGAGGTGAGAAGCTTTTATATGACAGATTATACTCCCGGAGGCTTGTCATTCCCCGACGAGAGGTGGTGCCGCGAAAAATGTTTGGTGTTTTCCTGGCTGGGGCTTGAACCCACGCCGCTCGGTCAGCAGTCCAACGCACTAACCACCGACCCACGGCGACCACCGATCGATTTTAGGCCTGAAAAATTGACGATTGACCAAATCTTCAACTTACGCTAAATCCTAGAAAGGACCAAAAAGTTCCAAATATATAAATATAAATGATCAGTTACTGTC
The DNA here is from genome assembly GCA_917880715.2 of Matsumyia berberina. Lineage (NCBI taxonomy): Eukaryota > Metazoa > Arthropoda > Insecta > Diptera > Syrphidae > Matsumyia > Matsumyia berberina. The sequence goes on from OU862870.1 coordinate 98,909,106, forward strand.
GCCTTCAATCAGAAGCCGAAACACAACACTAACGTCTCGCCCAGAACGTTACGATGGATAACTAAAGGGTCTGCTTTCAATTATGTATGCCAAAAACATCAACGCGGTGATCCGACGTAGAATTAAATATGCCAAACGCTGTCACTATGGCCTTTAGAGACAACTATTAAGCAAATCCTTATCTAGAACAATGAAGGAGATCCTAATCATGCCATCTTGCTATAATGTACAGAAGCATGGAATCTGTTAAAATCGGATAAAAGCGCACTTACAATTTTTGGGAGAAAAGTTCTGCGTTCGATTTATTGCCCCACCTGCCTTAACCGTTCTTGGAGGAGAAGATTTAACCGAGAAATATACGAATTGTACAGCGAATTCAACTTAATTAAAAATATATGCATATAGAGAACGATTAAGATGGCCGAATAGTCTTCAATTTTACCCTAGAGGGACAGAATTTACCCCCATTAGACCACTAGGAAAAGAGCACATCGGCAAAAGCAGCACTCAGGCTGAGAGAGTCAGGCTGGTATAAACCCAACAGACAAAATCGGGAAGCTAACATCCTAACGGGAGAGCAATCAATCTAAATCTACGCTGATGGTTCTAAGACGGAGGTAGGTACTGAAGCAGGGGTGTACAGTATTTCATTAAATATAAACGACTCACACAGGCTCGCGGACGAATGTGGTGTTTTCCAAGGCTAAAGGTTCGCCTTTGATAAAACAGCAAGAACAATAGATGCCAGGAGACTGAGCTCATTTAGCATCCTCGTCGACAATCAAGCAGCTATCAAGGCACTAGACAATGTTAGTATTGTTCAACTGTCGCAAAATCCTGAACAAAATAGGTGTATTCCACGAGGTAAGCATCCCAAGAAACAGCAACATTGAGGGTAACGAAAAGGTTCAGAAAATAACCGCTTTAGAAAGAGAATACACCCACACATCGATAAACATCCCTACCAATGAAAGGTGACATAGACCACAAGATGAGAGACCTAATCAACTAATCAATCCTGGTCCTCCATAGTCGACTGCATTATATCCCGGAGCTTATGGCAGAGAATGGACCAGAGTAAAACTAACTGCCTCCTGGCTATAAACAAAAAAGCTCGCATCTTAAAAGGGGTGCTGACGGGACATTTTGCCATAGGCACTATGGTGGTCGCCGTGGCTCAGTGGTTAGTGCGTTGGACTGCTATGCGAGCGGCGTGTGTTCAAGCCCCATATTCACTGAACATTTTTCGCAGGATCACCTCTCGTCAGGGAATGACAAACTTCCGGAAGTATAATTTGTCAATAAAGAGCTTCTCAATTCGCCGGTCGGAGTCGGCAATAAACTGTAGATTGCTTCCATTCGTACAAAAATATAACACGCGCAACATGAATGGTTGCGAGAAGCTAGGCCTTGGCTCATCCCGACCTGTCACCCCAGCTATTTATTTATTTTTTTACTATGGTCACCAGATCAGACTACTGCAGGAACTATCAGGATGCGGAAGCAACGGAGATCATCAGACACTTACTCTGTGAGTTTCCTAATGTCCAAAGCCGCCGTCTCCAACACATGGGAAGCAGACTGTTTGAAGAACTAGAAAACTTAACAGAAGCACCAGTAACAAACATATTCCACTTAATTACAATACAAGCTGGTTATGCGAAACATCGGCCGTCTAAAATGCAAGGTTGGAACAAGGACCACAGCACAAAGGGGAACACAATGGACCAGTAGACCCCCATAAACACACAGTCATTGACTGGCCACTACCCCCACTAACCTAACCTACCCCAGAGGCAATACACAAAAAAAGACGATCTTATCTCCAAAGGGATGCGAAAGTGAAAGGTGACCTCAACCAATTCGGTGTACGCAATGGAAGACAAGTGGCTAACGATCGTGCTGGTTGGTGAAGATTGTTGGTCGAAGCCCTTGTTTAACCCCGAAATGCAATACCATCCTTATGCCAAATTTGAAAGAACGGGATTTATCACATAGTATCACAATGCCCCTACACTTGGCCTAAGTATGTCCCTACCTAAGCGGGGACAGCCACCTAACGTAACCTAGCCATGATAAGTTTCTTGGGTCTTCAGAACTGAATAAAGCTAAAGGTCCACGAAAAAGTATTATATTTGATGGCGGTGAAAGGGTTGTTGTGAAGAAAAGCTAGTTTTGATTGGTGAATATCCGCCTTGCTGTTAAACCGGTTCTTCGGGTCCCTTTAAAATGTCTTAAGAAGACATCTACCTTTCAGAAACCAAAAGCTAATACCGTGCTAAAAGAAAACCTAAAACTTTATCAATTTAAACTTCTGTCCATTGTTATTTTTGCGAATAAAAAAAATGCATGGGAAAAACCCAAATAGCCGCTACCACTTAACAATTTGTAGACTCATAAATTCAATTTATTGCATCATAAATAAAGTTAATAACAATCAAAGTCTACTCCTGTTCATTTAACTTCTTCTAGTCCAATATCCACAGACCAATTGCTCTATGTATTTATCATTTTAAATATCGAATGCAACTCGAAAACAAATACAGTGAAATCTCCCATTGTGGACATATTTTCCTAAACAAACAACAGTTTTTCTTCCCTTGAAGGGACAAATGTTGGCACCGTCTCTGTCCGGCTGAGGAAGATTTCACTGTAATGTAAAACAATGCAAATTAATTTCCTTCTCGTGCATTGACTTTAATTGTGCATTCCGTGCAATAAAATGTTTCCCAACTTGTATTCCTTTGTCGACTTTGTTTTAATGCAAGGATTACATATTATGTAAATTTTATGACTAGATGTTTACACTGGTTCTGAATAATAAGTCAACAATAATAGATTCAACTTCTGTTCCATATTTCTTATCTTGAAAGGGTTAACGACATCTCTCTCGTGTGCATTTAATCTTTTGTTCTTTGTCCTTGTGCTGTGTTTTCAAAATCATCAGATGGATGTACTAGATGTAGAGATTCCTGGCAATCAAAACAAATTGTTGTTTGAAAATTGCCGCAAAAAAAATAGCAAAAAACACTGGACAAACCAATAGAGGTCGATCAAGACTTTTAATTGCTCAAAACGACCGACAGTTCAATTGATTGATTTTCTTTTATCATTCCAATCGATATGTGCTTGATTAACCCATTCGTAGTGGGGTAGTCCACTCGGAAATACCTTAAAATGAAAACCAAAAAAAAAAAATAATAAGAATAACAGCAGGTTATTTGGAATGCCAATACTCTTTGATGGAGTATGTGTATCCGAAGCGATTTAGTGATTATAACTCTTCCATTGCGCTACACCATTGCAACAATTTTTATTTATATCACTGTTGGATGTATTTGTAACCAGAACATGTGCATGTATGTAATTTATGCTGCAAATCCATCGGATATTTTCTTGTAAAAAAAAAAACAACATATGGACAATGTACAAACTCATCAACACAAATTTGTATCCAAAATCGACTTTGGCGGTTATGGTCTGCGAACACAAAACAAAAAAAAATACCCTCGTACCTACTTTTTGAGTACAAACTTCAAGTGAAAGGCAAAGGCCTGCGGAAACAAAAAAAAAACGATTTAATTCAATTTGCCACTATAGTGCTGCACCGCGATTGAAATAAAATAATCTCCGATTTGCGCTCCACAAAAAAGCAATCTACACTTTGAATGCGACGAATTGAAACTATTTTTAGCAAACTCAAACTAGCTACTGGTTGCAAATAGAGCGCCCTTTTCGCCGGCTGAAAACCATAGGTTATCTACACAAAAATGTAATTATGTGTTGTGATTTCACTTACTCGTTATACCGGTGAATTATTTTTGCACAGATTTATAATATGAGTACAGCCCGAAACAAGTGTTGATCTCCTCCAGCGATATTGAAACTTGTTAAAACGTTAAATTCGTGATCTACATATTTTAAAAGTGACTTGCATTGAAAATATTCAGTGCTCTCAAGGCTAACGAAAGTTAAGTTAAACGGTAAAAAAAAAATCAAGTTTATAGCTTTTGCTACCTAGTACATATGTGGCATTATAGGTAGGTACTTAAAGGAAACTCCTCCTGTGGCCACTTGCGACGACGATATCTCTTGAAAGTCATATACAGTCGCGAGAGAGTATAACTAAACTACAGATTTATCCGAACGCGATCGATGACGAGACAATCTTAAAACCAAAAATAAAATTTCAAGAAACCCCGGCGTCTTACCTGTAGATGTACGATGTACGATGTTATGTACGCAAGACGTTCTCTCGATAAAGATCAATGAACACTCGTGTGGTGTTGCTCCAGGTATGATACGACGACGCCGCCGCGATGCGCTGTAATGTGTTTCAATTTGAATATTAAACCTAAACTGGATACTTTATCTCTTGATTCTTATATGAACTAAACACATTTCAGATCCGAATGGTTATCACTCAAATAAAATTGTTGCTTCGTAGTGGTACACCACACCACTGTGTATGGGTGTTATTCTTGTAGATAGATTTTTTTTTTCTGTGTATTTTATATGAATATATATAGATACGAGTATATTGTGTGTGCGTACGTGTATGATCGGATCGGCGAAAAAAAAGAACAACACGGGGAAAGGAACAGTATTACGCGCACGTAAATTTTCTCTTTTTTTTTTTCCCAAGAAAATTTTTATTCGAAACAAGAGAAATTTCAAAAATTTCACTAATTAAAGAGTAACTTAAAATCGACAAAAAAAAAATCTTTTTAAACGGACCACCCTTCACAGCCAACCGATTCAAATGGCAGTCTAAAGATAACTAACTAAAAAAGTATCGCTTCGAAAAGAAACTACTACTGTGACTGGAGAACACCGAGTCCGACACCGAGACCGAGACCGAACCGTCATGGGCGCACACAGCACGGCAAAGAGTCTCGTTTTCTTGGTTATCTTGAAAAGTTAATTCCATACCATACATACCAAAACCAAAAAATGTCCACATGGTTTCTCTTCTTTTACATTCATTTTTAGTTTTTTTTATAGATCCACTACTCGTAGTCGTTCTTTCATTCGAATTGCTTCTTGTTTTCCGATTTTTACTATACAACTACGAGTATAAATTCTCTGTTCTTTTCGGTTGTTCCACTGTTGAGGTTCAGCAATAAATACATAGCTCTTGCTGTTAAACTAATTAAAGAAAAAGAGTGTGTCGCTTTTGTCGCATCGTGGCTTAGTTATAGATACTCTTAGCATTATCAACAAAAAGTAAATATGTATATAACAAAAAGAACGCATTAAACTTCCAGTTCTATATAATCATTTTTGGGTTTTTTTGCAAGTGTTTGATATATTGACGAATTGTCAACGATTAGCCTGTTGAACTACTTTCAAGAATGTCATTTATGTTGCACAAACTCAAGTCCGGTACACGTTATTCACTATCTAATGACTTATAGCTTTTTGTGTTTAGAGAGTTTAAATTTTTTCCAAGAATAGCACGTATAATTCAACCTAATCCAAGAGATCTTTAAGTCAAATTTACTTTTACTGAATGAAAAAAATATAAAGAGAGATAACGCCTTGAAAGAATTAACCACATTCAAGACTTATGTACAGTGATCGTCATTTAAATAGAGCCATTGTGATTAAAACAAATTAATTTTGAAATTCAACGGACCAAAACACGAAAATTTGCGCAACGAACGATCAAGCCATTTATGTCTCCAGGACCGGGCGGCATTATTCCTGCTTAAAATTTCTGGTGTCTTTTGGTGATTTTTGACAGTTTTTTGTCTCTTTCGATTGGTTTTAAAAACTTGAGTCTATTACAACTGCTTCTGACAGTAATTATTTGCCCCATAGGTATTGTAATTAAGTCACTGAATTGCTCATATTGTTAAGTATTAGTGTCTTATTTTCTGAAAACTGCAATTTTTGACATAAGCCCTTAATACCAGACACCAGAGATTTCAGCAGTACCTGGATTTAATCCTCCCCAGGCTAGACACCATTATTAAAGGCTGTCTGTACCTTGTGCACATTGCAAGGCGGCGGACTGAAGTAGAAGTCGTCTTCTAAAATAAGGCAAGTAAGAGTTCGCACGTTAACCCTTAGGATCTGCGTACCATTGATCGATCATCCTATCCATAAAAAAAACACTGAAAAGTCTGTCAGGCTCCCACCTACGCTGCAGCATAGATATCAAACTTCTGTCAGCCTCCCAACATGCTTATTACAAAGGCAGATCCATCGAAACCGCTTTACACTCACTGATACGTACCATTGAAAAGTCACTTAGCGTCGAAGAGTTCGCCATGGTTGCCTTTTTTGGACATCGAAGGAGCCTTCAACAACGTCAAATCAAAAACGATCACCGATGCAGTCATGGATTAAGGAGTTTAGGCTTCTTACTTACTAACTTAAGGTGGCACTACAGTCCGGGGTGGACCGGGGCCTCAACCAACAAGCGTCTCCAGCCAGCTGTCTCTAGCTTCGCACGCCAAGTTGGTTAAGGTCCCCTTCCACTTGCGTGCACTACCTGAGACGCGGTCTTCCTCTATTACGCCGTCCCCCGTGTGTGGATTCGAAGATTTTTCGGGCCGGAGCATTGGTGTCCATCCGCTCTACATGACGTTGAAGCCTCACTCTTCTGGCTAAGTCGATGTCACTGTACAGCCCGTATAGTTCGTCGTTGTATCTTCCCCTCCACTCACCGTCTTTGTAGGCGGGACCTAAAATCACCCGAAGAATTTTCCCCTCAAAACACTCTGTGTTGAGTGTCCTTTCTTGTTGACGGTATATACTGAATGAACTGATGCTTGACCTGGCAGGGGCTGGATGCCAAGTGATTGCTTATGTATATGATGTTACGACTGCTTCTTCAAAACACTTTTTTAATCTTCTCCTTATGAGTAGCTAAAAGCGGTCTCGGGTCTAACCCTGGATAGACCGCACTAGTCGTCTTCAACAGGAAGCATAAAAGGTATCCAAAGATCCTCGTTCTTTAAACGGGATCCGCCTGCTCGTTAAAAGAACCACTGTAGCGTTATACTGATGAAAAAAAAAAACCCCCCATTGGGGCCACGCACTGGCTTTTAATGTTTATTATCAGACCTATACTCATGTGTGGTATGAACATCTGGTGGCCTTTCCCTTTCCCCTATTGGGGAAAATGCAAAGATCGCGCCTTTTGACGTGCTCCTACATCTACTTCCTCATTTTTGGCAAACAGTCAACTGCTAGCGCAGCCATCAGTCTGACAGTCTCCTCTTAATGGTCAAGCAACCATATTGGCCACACCGACTACACACCATCTCAGTTGAGCTTCAACCTCAACTTTCAGACAGCGAGAAGTGGGAGAATTATGACTCCATTCATTGTTATACCGACGGCTCCGAATCCGAGAGCGGAGTTGGAGGTATAATTTTATCCGAAATCTTTAACCTGAGCACCTTCTCCCTTCTACCTGACCAATGTAGCGTTTTTCAACCGAAAATTATGGCGGTCAACGAAGCCTTATCCTGGCTTAGGTAAAATGTGCCATCCTTCAAGAACATCACAATTTTTTACCTATAACCAGGCTGGTTTAAAATCTCTGGAATCAGTAGCATATACATACATCAAAAGCTACTTAAAATTGGCCCTCATTTCTCATGAAGATGACAGAAAATTTTAACATTCACCTAAGCTTAGGGACGTTCCAGAGAACTGTAAGGCCGATGACCTCGCCAACGTGGGACTACTTAAGACATCCTACCAGAATGGGGAAAGCTTGGTATTCCACTCGCTGCATGTAAATTACTCTTAGAGGACGACGCGATAAGCAAGACAAACCAAAGACGAAGGAACAGTATTACATGTCATACCTCCAGAGAGATCTGGTCTATGCTTAATATCACTCGATCTAAAAATTTGATCTTACCTAGAAGGAAGCTCATTAGCATCGACAGCGGTGTTTTCACCGGCCTTCATACCAGAAGGATGAGCCTTTTCTCAATTGAATTTTGCAGGAGTTTTAAGAACGAAGAGGAGCAAGAAACCGTCCTCCATTTTCTCTGGACCTGTCTTGCCTACCCAAAAGAAGGATGCTCTACCTAGGAGCCTATGATTTCAACAACTTGGGCGAACTATCACATATTGACCCCAAAAGTATCTTCAGCTTCTTTAAGAGCTCCAATTGGTTTCAATAATGGGAGCGGCACTTAGATCCGAGTGGTATCACAACAGGCCCATCTTTGCCATCTTACTTTCTTCTCCCCAAGGATCTGATGAAAAGAAGAAAATTTTTGAGATAAGGTTTCAGTCAGTTTAAGTCAAATGCTTTCATTATTCCAAAAACAAAAACATAGTCGCCAAAAGTTTTAGATAAATAAGCAGAGCTGTAAAAGAATAGAATTATTTTTGTACATAATTCTTCTGAAATCATTAAAAAAATTTACCATCATTTTGCAGTACCAAGTTCACCCGAAAGACTTTTTTTCCAAAGGAACAGAAGTCCCTTTCATCCACCAGACCTACCAGGACTGTGGTGGTAAGAGTCTTGTAGTCGATTTGATTATTCGAGTGACTATTTCGCTTCTCAATTGCATTCTTAGCCCAAAGAAATAGCGAATGACAAGAAGTGTTCTGCATTCGATCTGACTGCTGCTTTTGAAAGATTGTGCCTCTGGTGTTGGCGTGTGAGCTCCTCAAAATTCCTATAAAGGTGATACTAAAGAAATCACATGACAGTGGGCATTCTCCATCGCCAGCCTACATAATTGGACAAATTGGGCAGGGATGCGGAAACTAGACATTGCTCTGTATAGTTCACCTTGAAATCAATGGAAAGGTGGTGGTGGTACAATTTGTAAAAACCAGTACAGATCGCAAAGAGTGACTCATGAATGTCATACAATGCAAAAAAAGAGAGAACGTTTAGGATGACGTCTCCAATTCGAATGCTATGTTGTCATAAGTCTAATTAGCATACTTATGTATTTAACTAAATACGTCCATGTGCCATATTTGACATTCTAGTGACGATGCAGAAATGAATGTGTGGGATAAACTTTCGCCAACAATGAATAATTTATTTGAAAATAAATTCCCGGATTTAAAAAGAAAATAAATAAATAGATAGCGCGACAACTCTAAATGAGCCAAGTCCTAGCTTCTCGCAACCATTCAGGTTGTGCGTGTTACATATTTCGCACAAATGGAAGGGACCTACAGTTAATTGCCGACTCCGAACGGCGAAGTGAGAAGTTCTTTCATGACAGATTATACTCTCGGAGGCTTGTCATTCCCCGATGAGAGGTGGTGTCGCGAAAAATGTTTCCGGATTTTAAACTCCATAAAATGTTCGAACAGGAAAAAGCTCCAAGCTTTTTGTGTGTTGACCAACTTTTTCATTTCCATTTTGACTTTGTATACATTTCTCTACATTCTGGTCTTTAGCAGTGGCCCATTCCTTGACTAAATAAATAACTTTTATTTCTGCAAATGCTTCCAGGCGTGGCATTTGCACAAAGTTCTTGCTTCTGATAGAACCATTTCTTTGGGTTCACTGACAAAAGCAGATAAGAGCCACGACAGAACTAAGAAAGAGACTTTTGAACTCTTACTCAACAGTCACTTTCGATGATCAATCATACTTGATTCTCTCTCGAACGGACCATCACCCCAGGAAGAGCAGGTAAGTCTGCCTAAAGATTGAAAACCCGCGAGAAAAATCGGTAATGCTTACACCATTTCCTTCATGAAATCTTTAAAAACCACCGAGAAAATTGGACTTTTTCCGCCATTTGCCAGCAAGGAATATGCTCTCTAAGCTGTTCAGCTATAGCTTGCCCTCCCTAAGGGTAGACGTGGTGTAATGGTAACATCCTTGATTACCAAAATTGAAGCTTCTATCAACAGGGAGGAAATATGTCTCGTCGGCATTCTGAACATGAGATTCAATGTGATACAGTAATGTTATACCAAGTAAGGCCTCCCTGTAAACCTCTAAAAATACAACTATCGTATTTTTACAAAAAAAAAAAATAAAAAAATTAATCTTCACCTTCGCTTTTCAATCTATAGCGCAACTAAACAGTAATTTTGTCTGGAAACCCCCACATTGACCGAACCATAGTAAGAGTCTCAAGAGCTCTTAAGGTCTGTCGCTGAATCTTTTGGAACCCAGTCCCAACTTACCCCATCTACAGCTGGAACAAGTTCAATGCCTAACTAAAATCTGTAATACTGTGCTCCTTCTCTACCTCATATCTTGGGCTCACACCCCTACATATCTTCACTAGGAAGACCGCTGCCCGTAGAACACAAGCTAGAACACAAATATAAATCAGGTAATCTTGTGGGTCGTCTGAAAATACTTCACTCAATTTCAAGTACGGACATGTTCTGCACTATCTCCGACGTTATGGCCAGGGAGTACAGTTTCGAAAGGCTATTTGAGGTAGAAATATTAGACCGTTTTGACTGTCCCTATGGATAACTTGTATCAGACTCAGGATGTTTGGTATGGTTTACCGACGGATTAGAAATGGCTTCCGGAGTATGTAGGTGCTGGTGTCTTTGGACCCAACGAGTCTTGGTAACAATGGTGATGTGCCACAGCGTGTTCCAGGCTGACATCCATGCTATTCAGATCTGCGCTAAGATAAATCTCGATAAAGGTATTAGGGGCGTAAAAATACATATCTATTCAGAGAGTCAGACAGTGCTTAAAGCATTAACATCCCATTTCGTGGAATCTATGTCAGTCAAGTCCTGCTACGATACCCTATCACTTAGCAGATGCAACAAGGTATAGTCCGGTCACCAGGGCATTGAAGACAAGAAATTGATCTGGCTAGGGACGGTTCGGCTTCCATTCATTAATTGGGCTACCGCCACAACTCTGTTAAACAACTAGGAACACCAACTTCGCCTAGCCCATTGGGAAAATGTCCCCAGGCTTAGGAAATCCAAGAGACTTACAAAGCTCTTTTCTCACAAGGAAATTTTAAACCTTGACAGGAACAACACGAGGAAGCTAGTGAGCTTCCATAGCGGCCATTGTGGTCTAAGATATCATCTCAACAAACTAAACCTCTGTTCAGCGAGCGTGCGTCGGTTCTGTTTGGAAGAGGAAGAAACCTCTGAGCACGTTCTCTGTAAATGTCCGAAACTACACTGGCTACGTAGACGGATCTTTAATAGGGAACTCTGTTCGTTAGCGGAGTTTATACTCGTCTGTTTATGACATACTAACCTTCATTAGGAAGGTAGTAGACCTATGTATTAGGCTAAGTAGACCGGAGGCACAATAGATCTTACTAGGTCGCAGTGTTAACCATAAGGGCATGTTTAAAAAAAAAATGGTATAAGAATATTTCTTTTCGAAATCCACACGAGAGAATAGACCTAGCTCTAATCCAAAGTCATCTGGATAAAATGTCCACGACAGTAAAGTACCAATACTCGTTTCTTCCTCATTTTCTCATAGGAAATCCTGAATCTGAGCAGGAACCACATTCAAACCTTAACCGGTATCCTAAGTGGCCAATGCCTATAAAATGGGCACATCCACCGTCTATCTCTAAGCATAGTCACCAGACCCTATCTGCAGACTATGCTTAGAGAAAGATCAAATCTCTTTCTAAATTGTTGTACAAACTATGTATACGAGCAGCGACAGCGAAAACTGGATATTGGACATTTGTGATGGCTAGAACATGATGGACACCATATCCAGTACCCAGAAGAACAATCCAATCGCGCACAAGTAGAAGAGGATATCAACCAACTTGAAATACGCAGCAGGAGGCAGTTAGCTTTAGGTCGGGCTACCTGGAGAGGTTTATCGGTTGAGGCCTGGATTCACCTCGAAATGGAGCGCCACCCAGGTAGATGTGTTGCATGTGATAGAGAAATAACGATTTGCCTATAAAAAAAATGAGCAGCTTTTGAATTTCAGGATGTAGGGAAATTAAAGCATGCCAAAATGGAAATGGAAATAAAGTGATCGATGAGCTCTACCAGAAGAGAAGTTGTAAGCATGGGGTGGTGAACACTGAAATAGGGAGAGTATGTAGTAGAGACAGTAACATCTTTACTGTGTCAATGTCGGGCAGTCGTTAGAAAAAGGAGAATTTTCGGTCAAAATTGGTTGAAAATTCAAAAGAACAAGTAGGCAATCTGTTGGTTGTAACATCTTCAGACCATTTCTGTCAACAAAATTCAAATTCTACCTGTTCACACATTGGGTGGTGTGAATAAAAACTGAGGGAACACTCTGGGCAAATCCTCTTGAGGAAAGTGTTTTCTGAAACTTGACGAAACGCATTTTTATTCAACTCAAGTTAAGAGTTTTGTCCAAAAAGTTGAGGGAACACTCTGCCGCAGTTTCTATTCACACCAACTATTGTTTCTTCGCAAATGTTAAGTAGACCACACATGTTTTTCTCCACCTGCTCTCTTCTGATTTCGTCAATGAAACTTCTACATATTTGCCCTGCCTCTCACATCAGTTCTTGTGACCAGAATTCAGAGCAGTTTTGCAACTCGGGCATTTATTATTCTTTGTTCTTAAAAGCCCCTTCACACAAAAAATATCACATATGTATTGGCAAAGGAGCATTAGAAGATAACATACTCGTACCTACGTCAATCATTTCCCCACTATAATTTCAAATTTGATCAAATTTGTATCTGATTAAACAATCATATACATATGCATATATGTACATGTATAAATGTATGTAGGCTTGTTAATTTGTACATTCATTCGTACATAATTACATAAGTATGCTAATAAGAGTGACGACGAAATAACATTCAAAAAGCCATCCTAAACATTCTCAGAAATCGAAATGCGTAATCTGATGAATTGTTAAGAAATGCGTAATCCAAAACGCACCACAGCAGTAATCAAATTTGGTTTCTCCCTCCCTCTCTCAAAGTGTACGAGTACACTAATTCTAATTCGCTACGACTTAAATATTCAAATTTTCCCACAACATTGGGAATTCTAAGCATGACCAGGTGTAAGGAAGTTTATCACGAAACATACACTATGGGTCATAATAATTTGTACAAAACTGATTGAAAACTTAAAAAGTCAGAGCTCGCTTTTCTATTTTTGAAGTAAAGCTTCCATGGGAGACAGACTTACAGAAAAACAGCACGCAGGCAACAGCGGTCTAAGACTAACTAATTTAGGCCTCTTTAGAAATAACAGTGTTGGACACTGCTCCATAACTTCGGCATTTAAAAAAAGAACAGACGGACGGATCCGTCTTGGACCAAGATACACCGTACACCACGTTGCATCCTGAGAGGAAGGACTGGCAGAGAAACGCTATCATCTCAGCAGGTGAGATTGTGGTCTTTCCGGTAAAAACCCAACGGAAAGGGTTCTGGGATCTATTCTCAAGAGGCAATCCTCAAAGTATTCATAAAACCTCCGGACGAAATCGATATCCGGAAAGGATATTGCCATTAACATTGATAGTCAAACTACACCTAAGACAATAGCCTAATGCTAAAGACATAATGTCTGCGGTTCGAATCAAGTCAGACTTGGTTACCAGGTCACCAGATCAGCCCTTAACGCTGGCGGAATTTGTTAATATCTCGCTAGGAGCCGCTAAGGCCAATGTTCAACACCACTTTCTAAAGACGGCCAACCAAGCGTGGAATAGTCTTAAAAACTGCATCATATCAAGGAAGATCTGACCCGGTTATAAAAAACAAACAAGCTACTAAGCAGAACAAGACCAGATATTGCAAGAATCACCAATAGGAGACCACGCTGCCAAGCTATGTATCCCCCACAACACTTTCTGCTGTAGTTGCAAAGATTACAACGAAAACGAGTCTCTGCATTTTTTCCTGTGTAAATGCCCGGTCCTAGCGAGGGTCAGGCAGCGCACTCTATGCAAACCACTCTTCGACGACCGCAAAGATCTTTTCAGAAAAAAGATTGATGAATTAATCTTGCTTCTTAATTCTACATGTTGAGTTTAAATGTCGTCGTCTATCAACTTATAACGCCAACATACAACCAGGTCAAATGAGTTGTGGTTTCGAAACTGCGCATCCCAGCGCTTATTGGGTTCTTTAGAAGTGCTACCTCTACCTACCTGCATTACCACGTCACTGTAACAGGAGAACGAAGAGGCCGACAAAGCAACCAGACTGTGTGCAGAACAGCAATACATGAAAGGTATAACCACTGCAGATCCTCCTTCCTGTAAACCTAAAGCAGGAATCTTAAGAATTATCGCTAGTTGTCTACTGTTTCTGACTATGCTTGCTGGTTTTGAAAATGTAAGTACATTCTTTCTACCAGCTCTAGTTTTTGAGATGTATTTAGATAACGGAACGGAGATTTTGGATTTCGTCTAACCATAGCATCATAGGCCTACCCAATCCTCAGAACTGCTCCATCATGTCAGGTTTTCGAGAGATTCTCACCTAAAAGCTGAAAAAAAAACCCGAGTTTTCGCTATATTTGAGATTATGTTACGTCACGAGATAATTTTTCTCCATTAAACTTGTTACGCCATCTGAAAGTACTACTTTTCCTCTTCAAGAAATAATTTTTTTTTATAGCTGACGCGACAGTTCGGGATGAGCCAAGGTCTAGCTTCTCGCAACCATTCATGTTGTGCGCGTTACATTTCTCGCACGAGTGGAAGGGACCTACAGTTCATTGCAGACTCCGAACGGCGAATTGAGAAGCTCTTTCATGACAGCTTATACTCCCAGAGGCTTATCATTCCCCAACGAGAGGTGATGTTTGGGCTTGAACCCGTGCCGTTCGGTCAGCAGTCCAACGCACTAACCACTGAGCCGCGATTATCCCCCTATAGCGATCACTGGGCTAACCTCCCGACGTACAAAGTGGCTTGATCACTAGTGGGCAAACCTAGCAACCTGCTCACCAGGAAGACTTTACGTTCAAGCAGAGGGCAATTGAGGCTGATGATGGGACTCATCACAGGACACATAGAATGGACCTCACTGACACAGAAACATGTAGGAACTGCGAGGAAAAAGAAGAAGACCTCAAAAACTTCCTATGCCATTGCCCAGCCCTAGCGAGAATGAGACAGCAGACCCTGGGGTCCATGTGGATATCGGACCTGAATCATCTCAAGGACAAAGGTATCGACGGCATTCTGGCCTTCACCGAAGAAACAGGAAGATTCGCCAGACGACACGTACACTAGTGTCAACTCCATAATTGTTTCCACCTTCCCTAGATCCCTCCCAACATACGTCCTAAGCCAAACCTATCCCAGCAGTTCCGAGCATTAGAGGAGGGGAACACAACGGGCCCGAAAGAGGCCTAAGTGAAGAACCTTCTGCTCACCCTCAAATACCATACCATATCATCCCCCGAGACGTGGGGTTTATTTTCTTGGACTCGAACTTGTGCGAGTTCATTCTAAGTACTTCACTGCATTTATTCTAACCAACCAAAATTATCTACAACCAACCTAAACTGCGAAGTTTAAATGACATAACGAAACGATTGGCAATTTCAGCCCTCTAAAAATTATCGTGAACGCGTGCTTTGACATTCAAAGGTTTTCGATAATATTCGACCTAATTCTATTACTTCCATAAAATTCGCCATAATCAAATGTCTGATAACTTTTGCAATGAAACGATTTTTCTAAGCCGTCTATTAGCTACATACCTTTCTAAATCCGAAGATCAAGTAGTTTAGCACCCTCAGTTTTTTTTATAACAATTAATAAGGTATTGCACAATCATATTTGTTCGAATCACAGTCTTTATCTGTTGTTCAACTTTAATGTTTTGCGCTATTTTGTCAAGTGTTTATCTTTTCGTCATAAATTGTTTGGCTTTGTTTTTTTTTTTTTTGTTTGCTTTTGAATTTGTACGTACAAGCGTATCTCTTTTATTTTCGCATGTGTACTTACATGCATACTTATCTACATACATATGTACGCATTTTGAACACTTGCCAGGGGGTATGACAAGAAAAATTGTTTGTCATAATAAAGATACACACCCCTTGGCTAAAAATAGACTTACACACCGAATGGTGTGAGTCAGAGAATTTGAAAAATTCTATCACATGAAATAATGTAACGAACCACGTGATTCTTTAAGTGTGAACGTACGCGAGTTACCTACTTCTCTTGGACATGACGCCTACAATCTTTTTTTCTGTCGCAAACTCTTCATTTTGTGTAGCAACCATTCATGTTGTACGTGCCACGTTTTTCGCACGAACAGAGGAAACCTACCGACCCCGAACGGCGAATTGAGAAGCTTTTTTATGACAAATCATACTCTCGGCAGCTTGTTATTCCCCGACGAGAGATGCTGCCGCGAAAAAGGTTCGGTGGATATTTCTGGGGTCGAACCTGCGCAGCTCGCAGAACAAAACAACACATTAACCACTGAGTTATGGCAACGACTTACTTATGAACGGAGTTACTAATCGTGTTCTGCACAAACTACATACATTCTACATTAATTTTATAATAATTTTTTTATGAAATATCATACATATGTATAAACAAACACAAATGGACATTAAAATAGAAAAATAATAAAACGGTGTTGTAGTAATAGGGTAGATTCTGATTGGCATCAACCAGGCAAAGGCCACTTTTGTAACTGTTACTACACATCAATTGTTCTTACTTCACCGCGTGGTAGCCGTCGGGAACTGGTTGTTACCCACCCGAACTGAACTTCCTTAACGCGTGAGTGCTAACCAGATGACAAAATGCAACACTGTAAACATGACAGCAAACAGATTTTTTAAATGGAATCAACGGTGGCGTCAAAAACTTCTGAAACGGAAATGTGTATAGTATGTATGTAGGACCTTATCTAGGCTACTTCGACACATTTGGAGCTGAGGCCAATAAGGATTTCCAATAATTAAATGGGGCCTTGGAAAAGAGATGGAGGCGGATGAGTCCTGAAGGTGCCAACGGCAGCGGTCACATTCCCGAAGTGGTTTACTGAAATCGGTTAAACCGCCCCTCGTCCTATGGGTTTTACAATGGAACTGGTCCTCCAGGTTGGGGGTATACATGACATCCCGACCATGGAAAAAGAAACTAGTTACGTAGCAACAACAAACCTCGGATACGGACGGGTTTACTGATGGCAACCCATGCAAATGAATTAAGGACAACGAACTACCGATCTATACGTGGAGTGTCAGTTCTATTCAGGCAATTCTAACCTATTAAGGGTCACGTGCAGCCGAACAATTAGACTACTGCAAATCAGACATCATCACCATCCAAGAAGTTCGATGGGATTAGCCGGGTAAAATAAAGATTAAGAACCTACGATACTATAGCGATTGCTACCGGCAACATAAGCGGCGCATATTTGGATGTAGATTCGCCATTGGAGGCAGGTTTAGGCAAGAGATCTTGAGTTTCAAGAATGTGAACGAGCGCCTTATGACAGCCTGAACGTGATATGCGCGCATGTCCTTACAGAGGAGAAGAACTCCGATACCGAAGACAGGTTATACGAGCTACATACAAGCAGTGTCCTAGCTATGACATTAAAATTTTCTTATGCGATTTTAACGCAAAGCTAGCAAGAGAGGGCATCTCTGGTAGTACCGTGTAAAAGTACAATCTACACGACACCACCTCCGATAATGGATTTAGGCTGATTGACTTGGCTACGGGGCGAAATGTTATCGTAGCTTGTACGCGGTCAAAGCATCTCGATATTCATACAGGAATATGGAGATCTCCTGATCAATCAACCGGCAACCAGATTGACCACTTTGCGATCGACGCAAGGTACTCCTCCAGTATTATGAATGCCTGAACTTTCCGTAAGCGTATGCCTCTTGCATACAAAGTGGCGCTGTATAAAAGGGTCAGAGCTGCTCGCGAACTTTTCGCAGAGAAGAGGAGAAACGGACACGAGATTCTCAGGAGGAAAAGGAATGAGGATGAAAGCGATCAAGGAAATAGAAAGATGCTAAAGCAGGAATGAGGCTCGGAAGTTTTATTAAAGGGTAAAAATAATCGGTCAAGGCTACAGAGCCCGAACTGAAGCCTGCAAGGATGAACAAGGAAACATCGTAGTAGAATTGCAGTCAATGCTGAGGGTATGGAAGAAATATTTTCGCAAAAAGCTTAACGGCGCCGATGAGTCAAATTCCGCTGTCAGGTAGAATAAATAATTCAACCTGGACGATGGACGATGCTTTGAACTGCGCCAACTGCAGAGGCATCCGTCTTCTTAACATAGCTTGCAAGATCTTGCCTGCCGTGTAGTTGTGAGCGCCTGAAGCCGTTCGATCGGTCCATATCAGTGTGGCTTCAGGCCAGGCAAGTCCACCATCGACCAAATATTCACACTGCGGTAGATCTTGGAGAAAACCCAGGAATTTCATATCGATACCCATCACCTTTTCATCGATTTTAAGGCCGCGTATGACAGTATCTATAGAGACGAGCTATGCAGAGCCATGTCTAGTTTTAATATCCCTGCCAAACTCGTCTGTTTGTGTAGGATGATGATGAACAATGCACGCTGCTCCATCAAGGTCGGTCAAGACTAGTGCTGCCGTTTTGGAATTCGAGAAAAACAGGAGATTTCCTGTTTAGGAGGCAAAAATAACAGGAGAATTCCATATATGATCGTACGTATACATGAATAAAATACAAGCAACTTACATTTTGATTTGTTGAAAAAGAAAAGAAAACGACAAGAATTAAGTAACAGGGACAGCCACAATCGTATTATTCAAAAATTACCAAATGACAAATTACTGAATAAAAATGTTTAGCTGCGAACTGCATTTTTCAAAAATCTGAACTTTAAAACAGAAGGAAGAAACAAATTCATGAATTCAAATGAACAGGAGAATTGGAGAAAATAGTTGTGAAAACAGGAGACAGTAGATTGGACCTTTTCTGATCGAAATAACAGTAGTCTCCTATCAGGACAAGAGAAACGGCAGCACTGGTCAAGACATCACCGAGACCTTTGATGTAAAAAAAGGTTTTAGATAAGGCGACGCGCTGTCATACGACTTCTTTAATATCGTTCTTAAAAGAGTTGTGCAAAACTTACGCGCCAACACCAGTTCAAAATTCCATCCAATTACTTGCATACGCCTACGATATTGACATAATCGAAAGAACTCAGGGTGATGTTACTGGCGCGTTCGTGAGTATCAAGACGGAGGTGGCGAAGATGAGTTTAGCGATTAATGAGGGCAGGACCAAGTACATGCTGTCAAAAAAAAGGA
Organism: Matsumyia berberina; assembly: GCA_917880715.2. NCBI lineage: Eukaryota > Metazoa > Arthropoda > Insecta > Diptera > Syrphidae > Matsumyia > Matsumyia berberina. The sequence continues at coordinate 98,928,319 of OU862870.1, forward strand.
CACTGAACACCACAACACAATAACAGCTATAACTATGAGGTAGTTAAGGACTTTTTCTACCTATGCAGTTTCTTTGGGCTAAGAATGCAATTCAGTATAAAAAAAACGACTAAAGTGACCCTGTATGAAGCAATAAGCATCCCAGTCCTGCTCTATGGCGCAGAGTCATTAACTCTGTCAAAAACGGATAAGGTTGCTTTGGGCTGTTTCGAGAGGAAAATTCTTCGGGTGATTTTTGGTCCGTCTGTATAGACGGTGAGTGGATGTGGAGATACAATCACGAACTGTATGGGCTGTACAGCGCAATCGACTTAGCTAGAAAAGTGAAGATCCAACGACTGAGGTGGCTGGGTCATATAGAGCGAATGGAATGCTTAAGATCGAAAAATCGACCCCCGAGGGACCGCGACACAGGTAACGCACGCAAGTTAGCGTGCGAAACTAAAGGCAGCTGGCTGGAGACGCTTGTTGGTTGAGACCCAGGTCCATCCCGGACTGTAGCGCCACCTTAAGTATGTATGTAAGTAAGCACATCGTGTTCAAGAAGAATGAGACCTATCAGTCATTCGCGAAAAATTCACGAATTTCTTATAGACATTAATTGAACCCCTGATCATTACTAGATGTTACCCGTCCAATGAGTTTTTATTTGGTACTTCTTAAGTACATCTTGACAATAATTTTAGACGATTTTGAACTTAAAATAGAGGAGGCGTATTGAGATTTTTATATTATAACGCAAGATATTGTACCAATGTGTACATATGTATGTATTTCAAAATTGGTCAATGAAAAGGTCGCACATGTTATATTCAATTGGGAGATGGAGCGAACACTGGCCAGGTGCTACAAGAAATATTTTTCACCAAATTTGTCGAATAGTGAGTCATTTTAAAATGTGGATTCCAGATGCCCCCAGATGTATGTACGTCTCCTTATATATGTAGTTTTAATCCCTTCAGCAAAACTTTGTGCCTCACTTGGCCTGCTAAGTTTTACAACACATCTGGAGAATGATGCAATTCGGGTGTCGCATTTTGATTCAAAAACCTGATATCTTTGGTTTATTGCATTCATTCAAAGAATATTGTATTTATGCAAATGAGTCAACGAGATTGTTTTAACTGCCTCGAATTTTGTTCCTCTTCCATTAACACGATTGTTATGCACATTAGTGAGTTCTGTATTTCCCCAAATCAGCTTCTTTTCGCCCTGTGTATGGTATTTTCCCGCAGACTGAAAGACGTTGTTAAAAAGTACCTCATCTCACGAGTGGCTACGATCACGTGTGAGAAAAAAAATGTCTGAGGTGTTTGTTTTTAATATTAACAAATACTTAAGATGCAGTTTTTTAAATATGTTTTTTTTTTTTGCATCCGCATAGCTCTGGGTAGTTTCAGACATCTGTAATAAAAGGTTTCCTGTTCGTTCCGTAATTGGAACTTCGGTAGTATTGCTGAGCTTCACCGCATGAGTCCCTATTACTCAGCAGATCGCCATAACCCTGGTAAGATATGTCCAAGTCCAGTTTTATAGTTCTAGTATTAAAAAAGGGCCAAATCTGGTTGGTTATAACACAATTATTTAAAAAAATGTTCCATCAGTTTTACCCTTCATAGAACCCAAAGGCGGAATAATAACCTTGAACCTTGCTATCAAAACATTGCTATCCTTATTGACGACCAGGCTGCCATTAAGACCCTAACATCGAACACGACATCCTTGAAGCTGGTCGAACACTACAAAGAGTGATGCTTCATTATGGCATAGTTTCAAAATCAGTCTTCTCAGAGTGCTGGGGCATAGCAACATAGAAGTGAACGACCACACTGATGAGCTGATCGGCAGGGGCTCAGGCCTTAATAGATCTCTCACAAAGTATGTGTACATCCCGTTGGGATTTGTCAAGCGAATAATCCTCTTACACATTCCATCACAGGCTAAAAACTGTACGGATTGCAGAATTGTGCCATATCAAGGCAGTTGTGGCGCATCTACTATTGGTCTCGACCATTTAAAGTACATGGTCGCAGCTGCAACAATAAGAGCGAGAAAAAAACATTGTTCTATTTCTTCCGCTTGTATCCACCCCTAGACAGGGTCAAACATATTGTGCGATGAGGTAAGTCCTTCTTTGAAACGCTAGTTGGGTTTCAGCACGGAGAATCTACCACTTCTTGAACTGACAGCTCCTTCGTACACCAATTTAAGAGGTTAAGGCAGACAAATCTAGAGCCTAGATAACGACTTGACTATCAAAGCTAAGAGCTACTTATGTATGTTTTATTTGGAGTATTAAACTTATTTTGCCACTAATTGTCAACCATTTAACACATGTTAAATACCACTGCTTAAAAATGTCAACTTTTCACCAGTCTTGGAAAATCACAAGGGATCAATCTAATGCCAAGATAACCAATACCAATTCCCCCGCCGACCTTAGACTAATCAGTATCCTACTATAATTTTCAAAGGCTTTTGAGAATAAGCAAAACAAACTTTGAAACATCTATCACACTATCAGTTGTTAAATCCTTGCCAGTCTTACCAACCACAGCTGTTCCACGACACGACTATAGTAAATATCTTTGAGGAACTTAGGCAAGATGTTGACAAGGGTTATGTTTCGCTTCTCTGTTTCTCAAAGACTTTGTATAAAGGGAAACACAAAATCCTTTCTCTCTAGTAGGTTGCAAGGAGTTGCCTATGGCAAAAAATCTCCTTCATGGAGTTCCGCAAGGATCAATTTTGGGACCGATACTGTTTGTCGTACTCATAAATGATTTACCATCCGTATGCAAACATTCTTCAATATATACATCTACAATGGATATGAAGATGGTGTTTAACTTCATGAAGTTTAGAAAATATTTTTTTAGAGGATGTAGAGGTGCACTTGGAAAGGATTTTTCGAAATTCAACTTCTACAGGGTGTTACAGGGTGTTCAAGTTTGTATGAAAAAAAATTTAAATTTGACTTGGTGAGTATATTCTACAACAGGAATAAATAAAACAAGAGTTTTACCGTTTCTCGAAATTATACCTCTGAACGAAGATACAGGGCGTTAAAGTTATGTATAGTAATGCGCAACTGTAGTCAGCGGCACATTGTTTCGTGATCATTTGTTGTTTTTTAATTACGCAGTCCTACAAGGATAGTGTTTCTCCTTGTTTATAACTTAACCTCTATCGAGATGTGTATATTTCAATAAATTAAAGCAAGATACCCCTGACTAACTCATCACGATATCTCCGAAACTATAAAGCCTACTTACTTACTTACTACAGTTTGGTTTAAACCTGGGCCTCAACCAACAAGCCACGATATCTCCGAAACTATCTTCACCGCTTCCATCTCAATATTCGCGAGCGCGCCAATGACATCACGCTGCGATTATGTATGTCAATATCGTCGGCGTATGCGAGTAATTGGACGGAGTTTTAAAAGATTGTGTTGCATAACTCTTTCAAGTATTATGTTAAAGAAGTCGCATGACAGCGCGTCACCTTGTCTAAATCCTTTTTTGACATCAAAGGTCTCGATGAGGTCTTAACCGACCATGATGAAGCAGCGAGCATTCTCCATCGTCATCCTACACAGACGGACGAGTTTCGCGAGGATGCCAAAACTAGACATGGCACTGTATAGCTCGTCTTTATCCCTTACTTTCGGATTTTTAATCAGGTTTCAGAGCACGCCATAGTTGTACGACAGCAGTACTAAATTTAGTCGATGACTTCCGCTTAGAAATTGATAAAGATTGGGTTTCGTCTCTGGTGCTCTTGGACTTTTCGAAGGCTTTCGACACTGTTCCGCATAAGTTATTTTATGTATGTATACTTAGAAACAACTTCCACTTTGAGACTACAGCTTTGAAGCTAGTTTATAACTATCTTTATGGCAGAACTCAGGCGGTTTCCACAGGCGGAACTATGTCAAAGTTTATTGCAACCAATGTAGTTGTTCCACAGGGCTCAATCCTTGGACCTCTGTTCTTTACCCTATTTAACAATGACCTGCCCCAAGTACTAAAGCATTGCAAAATTCAAATGTACGCAGATGATGTGCAAATTCAGCTCAGCTATCCCTTAGGCTTAGTCGAAGATGCTACATCACGAATTAACAAAGATTTATTACTTGTTGCCCAGTAGTCAGAACAAAACAAACTTAAGTTGAATTCTAGAAAAAGTCAAGCTATAAATATTTTTCGTAAAGTTATTGACACATCATATTTTCCTAAAATTAAAATAAATGGTGCAGAAATAGCGTACTGCAGATCCGTAAAAAACTTAGGAGTCATTTTCAACCAAACGCTAACTTGAAACGTTCATGTAACATACGCAGTGGGAAAGGTTTATGGCGGACTGCACACTCTTTATCTGTTAGCGAAGTGCCTTCCAATTCAAATTAAGATGATGCTGGTAAAATCGCTTTTGCTACCCATTCTCTTCTATGCGAGTCCTGTTTTCTGTGACCTAGATAGTTCAAGCAAGCGTAAATTTAAGGTTGCGTTTAATAATACTGTGCGGTTTGTTTATAATCTGCGACGATATGATCATGTCTCTGAATATATAAGCAATGTCTTCAACATGTCTACGGTAAATAACTTAAACTTTAAAATTCTTATGTTTTTATTCGAACTTAAGTCAAATAGAAGTCCTCAATACCTTTTTCAAAGGTTACAGTTTGCGAATTCGGGCAGAAGTCCGATTCTGATTCTGATTCTACCGACTTTTAAATACAACGTAACTCAAAAGCAATTTTTTGTTTATTCTGTTAGAATGTGGAACACACTTCCTCCCAATCTTAGAAAATTAAATAGCAAAGGCAGCTTCGAGGGATCTTATTCAATATTTCAATAGATAATATTAAAGAATTTTTCTTAAATTGTTAACGACATCGGTTATAACGACTTATCGGTTTTAACGACCAAATTTTTAGGTCCCAGCTGAGTTCCATCAACTAATCTGATATCGGTTATAGCGACATTTCGCTTATAACGACCAAATTCATCGGTCCCTTGAAGGTCGTTATAACCGATTTTGACTGTATTCTACAAAACATAATTCTACCTATTTTGCAAAAGTTAGTTGGAAATAATATACATAATATTCCTGATCAATGTGTTACTGGCCACAATTAGGAGCGGAACGAATACCACCGTTACCGTTGTTTCACCAGGTATTGCAGCTACCTTGATTAAAAAATACAAGCCTTTTCCACACTTCCCAACTTTAATCGTTCTGAGTCTGCACTTTGAAACATCTTTAAGCAAAGTGACAAAGTTGGTATTGATGGGTGTTGGGGCTGGTTATTTCAGATAGACCATGCCTGTCGTGCCACGGAGAACACTTGCAGATGAAGTTAAGGACTGTTTTATGTGATTCATTTTATAGCCTTATGTCAAAGTCCTGTCCATTGGAGTTAACATAAATACGTATCCATCTTCAACGTGACTTGAGGGCAGATGAGTTTTCAAATTTATTTCCTAAAATTGGTGGTGGAAAAAGGAGAGAAGAATACATATTGCAAATAACCCTTGCGATGTTATGGGAGATCTGATTAGTTTGACTGACAGAATTTACCTAAACATTTATTAGGTTAGAGTGGATTGTGCTTCATGGCTGAGGGAAAGAGCTATTCTCACTCCAAAGTGCATCTGATGAGTGACTGGTTCTCCCATAGCGTGCTTTAAGTCAGTTCATTTGACAGCCTGCCTGGTCATCCTCGGTCCAGAAAGAAAAACCAGGAATATTATTTACAGGTAGGCCCTTAAAATTTAATATGTATAAGAAATTACTCATCAATGTCTTGAAACCCGGCGAAGGACATTGGGTATAATGTGACGTCTTTCCACGCGAACGTAGTCGGCTGTATCAGCTGTATCAGTTTTTATATAAAATTGTTCAAGTGCCCTCCGTTTCTGTTTTGCAAACTAAAGTTCATTCGCTCTACAAAAACCAATAGGTTTGTAACAGGCCACTAAACCATGCTGTAGTTTTTAGTAAACTCTAACAGTTCAAGAGAAACATCACTGACACTAGGAACGTTGTTCTTGTGAGGCCATCAAAAAATTTTATAAATGACCGTTGGCCATAGAGTAGGTTAGTTTAGGTAGCTGTCCACCGTGTACCACGGAACTCACTCAAACCAAAAACACAATTAGATGTGTTACTACTAGAGCAGGTTCTTATTGCTACTCTGGACTTGAACCCATTTGGAGACCGCTGGCTTTAATAGAGACTATATAAGGTTAGACGACTTTCGTTAGACTATTGTCAAGATAGATAGACATAACGTTGGCCTTTACAGCTGCCTCGGTAATTATCTCAAGAAAAGACTTAATATGGTCATTGTTAACAGCATTCTCTATGTATATATGTACATATACGTATAGAATATAATCTAAGAAGGCATTTGAATTGCTAGAGTTCATTGTGCGTAGCAACTTCTATTTTCAATGGGTCGCACAACATCATGGACAGCTGGCCCTATGCGTTTTCCTTTAATTAATACATACATATGCATATCAGAATTCAGAAAACAAAGATTCATTGAATCTCAGAATCTGACTCAGCCCAGCGTAGACGGGGTAGATTAAAATCGCTGACGACGATTACATCGTCTTCGGGCTGAATGCCGTCTACTACGAGGTCGAGTGCGCCAGCAAGAAGCTGGTACTCATTGACAGGTTGGGCGGGAGGGATGTAGCAGCAAAGATATAGACTGAGGGCTTTGTAAAATTAATTTGTACACAAATCAATTCAAGGGTAGAAGTGTTGGGAATAATAAAAAGTGATACATCGTAGCACGTGTATAGGGCTATAAGAACACCACGCCCTGGGTGATCGATGCTGGGGGGAACAGCGTTGGAGGTGTTGCCTCTGATGAGGGGCTAAAGACTAAGGCATCTTTACGGAAGACATTAAAGTTAGGGGAGTGGGAGACCGCATTGAACATTACATTAGGATATAAGTTAGGGTAGAATTTTGGTAGGCGGGCAATCAATTTTATTGATCTGAAAATTCTCGCGGATCTGTGACCTTGTTTTTGAGCTTTTAATACGAACAGGTCTCGAAGGGGTTTTCAAATCAGATGGACCTACTTTACGGGTGATCCAGTTGTTATTTAATAGTGTCTTAGCGCGGTGCGAATGATTTCGATGCCATATCTCTCATTACCCGGTTGTTAAAATGTGTTGTTGAAAAATTAGAGGTGACATCTTTTTGATATCTTAGGAAGCAAAACTGCCTAGTGTCTGGCTCTAGCTAGGGCCAAATGCGAACAATAGGAACAAAAGTCGCATACTTACAACCAGAGCTCGAAAATAACTCTCAACCTTTATTTTCATTTGGTTTCTCACTGAGACATATTGCATTGGGCACTGACATTTAGATCTTGCTCCGAGATATATTTATATATACTCATCTTTTCGCTCTTCGCTTGTGAGCTATTTTTTTAATTTCAAATATATTACTCCTCTGTTGACTTTTTTTATAAAAATTAAATAGAAATGATTAACCTAAAACCTCTTTCGTCAAGAATAAATCAAAAGTCTTCAATGTATAGAATTCAATTGTTGTGTTCATTTCACATGTACATATGTATGTATTATCAATATAGAAGAACTTTGTTAGACAAGTGTTTACCGATGACTAATCAAATCACTAACACGGCAATTCCGCATGCACTGCTTGCTAACTAAGCGACAATGATAAAGGAGATTTATTTTTTTCTCTCAGTGATATCTGTCATTGATTGACCAGAACCTAAAAAAAAAGTAAAGTAAAGGTTTCTCTCCGACCAAGAGCGAAAAAAGTATGATGATGTAAATCGGTTATTAAGTGAGCTTATTTCAAAATCTCAACAACAGAGAGTAATTTAAAAACCTTTGAAAAGGTTGAGAGTTATTTTCAAGCTCTGCTTACAACAACGGCAGTAAGTGTTGCTAGGGATACCCAGCTTTGGGTGTATGACCAGTGGCCTGTACTCATCACCCTTATTATACCGATGTGTGTATAGGTTTTATTAAAAAGTTCAAATATTTTTGTCCGTTTGGTCGGCCTATATATTTCCTGAAAAAATGTAGTGGGCTTGTTCATCTGAAGTTGGTTACCAGCGAAGACCGAACTGGTCCGTAAGTGAGCCGTAAAACGCCTTGCCACCTTGCCATTTTGTCGGTACACCCGATTACCCTTCCCGAAAATATTATCACCATGTACATAAGCAGCATGGTCTTAGGAGATTTTCTTTTTTTTTATAATTTACGCGCGCTAAACGAGAACACGGGCGTTAGGAAAATTAGAGGAGAGACGAAGGAGATACCGATGCACGTTGTCCTTAAATGCCTGTGGGTTGCAGTGACGAGGAAATATAGTGGAACTACAGATTCTGCAACGAAGATACCTCAAATAGAACTTCTTAAGGACTGTACGGCTCTAACTCATAGCAGGACTCAGCTAAAAAAATAAATTGCTAGCGTGACAACTCTAGCCAAGCCCTAGCTTCTCGCAACCATTCATGTTACATTTTTCGCACGGAGGGAACGGATCCACAATTTAACGGCGACTTCGAACGCAAATTGAAAAGCTTTTTCACGACAAATTATACTCCCCAAGGTTTGTCATTCCCCGACGAGACGCGGTGTAGCACAAATGTTCGGTGGACATGGCTGGGACTTGAACTCATCTCGAGACATATAAACATATCAACTAGATATTTAGATTTACCCTCGCTAAATCCACTAAATATACTCTAATTTGTCAGAAACATTGGATTCGACGACTGAAAAGAGCCCAGAGGTGAGCGCAGTAGATCTACTTGATAGCAACTTAACCTACTCGAACACAACTTTAAATGTACAATCTTTAGATTTTGTTGGCAACCCACCAGAGAGAGAAATATTCCATAGATGAAGAAGTCCGCTTGGCTTGCCTTATCTGTTATGTACGTAGGTATTATGGATGAATTCAGAAACATCAAAAAAAAACTGTGCAGTGTTGCGGCAACACAACAGTCTTTGTGTTGCTCTGTTTTGACGATTGGTTGCGTTGGTGTTGCTTAAAAAAATCCTTGATTTGAGCAATACTGCCAACATGTTGCGTTTTTGAACTCTTTGCTTTTTTATGGCTGCAACACTGCATTATTGAATTCACCCATAGTTTTAAGCATTAAGTTTAGCTTAGAGTACCCGTATAGGGCCAGTAAGTTAGAACTAAGTTACAGAGTTTGTTAGCATGTAGGTTACAATGAATGAAGGTAAATAAAATGCATTAAAATTAAAAAATGATCTTAAGTAGGAGCGCAGAATGTGGCTGTGATCGAGATACCAGCCACAAGTTATAATCACTTGTTTCAGCTGTAGTGTTGAAGTCCTTATCCAACTCTTATCCCAACTCACAAAAGCTGTATCTTTCGCTGCTGCCTCAATCTAACCAAATGTGGCTTAGTAGAGACACTCTTCAAGCACCACTTAGATCCAAGCCCAAGCTTTTTTCATTCAGAACTTTTCCAAGATTATTATCCAATGCAAAATTAATTGAAACAAGCCTTTGAACTGAAATACATATATTCTTATTTTTACTAAAATAGGCCTTTGGCAAAGTAATTACACTACAAATGAGAGTAAATGTCTTACATGAGAGCAGGGTTCTATTACATAAACAATTACAAAATAAGTTAACTTAATAATATAATTTATTCCTAATTAAGATAAATTTACTACTGGAAAGTACTTTCCAAGCCTCCTTATCTTCTTCATGGTAGCGGAACACTTTGAGCCAGTTTGAATTGCCTTTGTCACGTTCATGCCAATATATAAGTCTATTTCTTCAATGGAATTCATATCACACATACTCTTTAGAGCGCGAGATTTTGGTTCTTTGTTGATCTTATCTTCACTGGGGCAAATGATTTTATCGAATGGCCATGCCTTGTCATGGTCGTTCTTTGAATAAAGTGACATATTTTGACACAGTGTGACTACGGATGAAGCTTCACCAGAATTATGTGCTACATTGTTGTAACGTTGACGTTGTTCATACTCTTGAGATTCTGTGATTCTGTCAAGCGACTGACTTTCACGCAGCCGTCTGCGTCCACCAACCTTAGGCAAACAATTCTCCATCAACGAACAGCCTTTCTTCTGCTTCGAATGGGAATTGTGGGAGTCCTCCGATTTAGGTTGTTCCTCCTTTTTGCTGGAAGTTGATTTTCCATTCTTCGAATTATTTAAAACATTGTTCGTGTTACTTTGACCTGAACCGAAGGGCGCCTGATCCTGCGAGTCACTTGAATCGTCATGAGAGTCACGCCGATGAACTCTGAAACGATTGGGCGTATCGCCGCCAATTTTGTGTATTTTCTTTTTCCTAGATTTAGTGTCGTCGTCTGATGCCTCCGAGCTACTGCATGATGGTGTTCGCATTTTGTTTAGTTTTGTCCGCCTATGCATAAGTACTGGATTTTTATTTCGTATTTTACTTATTTCTAAATCTTTAATACCGGAAAGATCTTGTTGAACGTCTGTTAAATCTGGCTCTGTGTTTCCTCCAGCCTCTTGGTGCTCGACAATGGGAGGAATATTTTGATGGACTCTGTGCTGTGTTGCAAGACTTATTGAGAAGTCACCCTTTCCTGAGGTTGACTTTGCCAAAATGGGGTTTTGTGACTTTTTGTAAGCATCTACGTTGGCGCTGTGTTTATCTAAATGCGGATTGTCCAATTGGCCTATTTTATGAGTTTGCTTTGAGCTTCCGTCTGAAGCGTTTGGCTGTATAACTAGTTTTGACAAATATTTACTGTCGATGCTGCGTTCCAGCACAGCACGTTGGATTCTTGCATCTGTAATCGGAACACGATGATTCCCGGCGGCTTTCAATTCATTTTTGTCCGCACACTCACAACTCTCCTCCTCATCTTCCTCCTTAACAATACTACATTTTCTATTCCGCTTTTCCTGCAAGCAGAAAACAATATTTTCTAAAAGTTTTAATTTAAATGTTTGGCCTTATACTTACCGTTGCAGCCTCTGCTGTAAATTCGATTGAGTTACATACTTCAATACTAACTGGGACCATTAATTTATTGCTTTGATCGTTTTTTAATTTGTTATCTACTGGAACATTACGGTTTTCTGGTGCAATTCTGTAAAAAAAAAAGTATAATACATAAAAAAGACTACGGCTTTATTTTTGAGCTCTATTCGATTTTGAGTTGTGATTGAAAGTCAATTCTCATGACCATATGTGAGAGTCAGAATAAACACTGAATTAAAGACCTATAGTTTAGGTCCGATGAAAGCTCAGCCCTCCTGATAACAGATTGGTGAAGCTATCTCTAGCCTGACCAATCATATAGAATAACTCAGTATTGCTCCTTCCATCACTTGTAAATAAGACACCGAGATACCTAAACTTGTTCACCTGTTTCAATGGGACTCCACTAACATGCAGAGTGCATTGAACAGGCTGTTGGGAAATTATCACTATGTACTTCTGATTTGTTCACGATTACTCTCATCCCAGCTTCAATACAGACGGATACGAATCTATCTAGTGCGGGCTGAAATTTGGTCTAAGTGGACCCAAGGATTACCAGTAACTGCTGAGTGAGTCGGTTCAAATGTGCCAGTCAATCTACTGAATTTACGGATGCGCCTCTGTGCAAAAGATTCGGATCACCTCTATGAGTCGAATCAACTCACTGAAGTTATTCGATACACAAAAGATTATACATGATACACACAAGAGCCGATACACACGCCACATCGATACTGTTGTGTATGTGTCGCCCTCGTGTCGCATCGCACAAAATGAGTCGGTGAAGCGATCCCATTCACTGTACAGATACACACTTTTGCTTGCTTCTTTCTCTACAAAATTGTGCATGGAAAGGATGGATGGATGGATGGATAGATGACATGGAATGTTGGTGGTTTTTTGTGATGTGTTTTGCTCTTGTTTTGGCCTCAGTTTCAGACTGCGTGACTGGTATGGGAAAAAGGGATACAGCAAAACTGTTGTCGAATATTGTATTTGTATTTGTATCCCTTTAGTCAATAGGCGAATGGCGAGGCGATATTGGCGTTGGTTTCTGTTGTTTGAATAGTGTGTAGTGATGCAAAGAATAGTTATGAAATACATTTGCTTTCAGTTCTTTCTTCTATTTTTAATCAATTGCATTGTGTTGATAGATCAGGTAAATTGAAATTAAAAAGTGGACATAGGTTAACGGTGTTTCTAAAGAAGAAGAAATAAGTAAGTACTCTTGCCCCTAAAACATTTTTAGATTTTCAAGCAAGCAGGAAAAGAAGAGTCGACCCTTTTGAAGCACTCTTTTGTACCGACTCAGTGAAGTGAGTGAGTTGCTGTGAGTCGACTCACTAAAAAGAGTCGAATTTCCCATCTCTACTTCAGATCGTTCGTCGCCACGGTGCACTGTAACGTGCAACCCATATGCACAATGAAAGGAGTTTATTAAAACTGTGTGTTCCCGCTGTCCTGCAATTAGACGCTAGCGATTTTTATTTTACACTACATTGTACATATGTATGTCATTTAGTCCTCAGTGAGCCGTTCACACCTTGACGGTGTGTGTAGTAGTTCGTTTTGTAATTTAAGTCTTAGTTTTCATGACGTCACATAGTTTTTGTTTGATATTCATATCAAGGAGTGAAAAAAAAGGTAATCTCGGAGCGACCGCCATATTAAATTTAGAATGACGTCACATAAAAAATAAATACCTGGCGCGACAGCCCGGAATGAGCCAAGGCCTAGCTTCTCGCAAACATTCATGTTGTGCAAGTTTCGTTTTTCGCACGAATGGAAGGGACATACAATTTACTCCGACCGGTGAGGTAATTTTTTATGACAAATTATACTCTCAAAGGGTTGTCATTCCCCGGCGAGAGGTGATGCCGCGAAAAATATCCGCTGGACATGGCTGGACTAATATACATAGGCATGCCTTACCAAAATCAACAAATTGGTCCAAATCAATGTGAATACCAGATTATGTAGGAATTGTGGGAACCAGAGCCATTCTGTGGATAACGACTTCACAAAACAGTAGAAAACTTGAGGAAATAGGAAATTAATATATGGAGCAGGCACTGGGATGAAAACCTTCATTTGAGGCAGACCAAGGAAGTTCTGAGAAAATGCATGAATGATTTACCTTCATTAGACCCACACATGCTCCGAGTCATTAAACCAGTTGAACTTGAGTAGGTGCTTTTTTTTAAATCCATACGCGGATCAAGGGGTTATGAATACGTTTTAAATGTTATACACACACCGCGAGCGAGGTGCAATGGTTTGAAACTCAGGTAGTGTTGGGTTTCATTAGCGTCCAAGCGTGGGGTCCAGACTAGCTGGGGACATTTGTGGTGTTTGTCATAATCAATGTCAGCTCAATCAATTCTTCAAGCCGAGACACTCAACTGCGAGTGTAATGTCTCGCAGTAGAGTCGCCATCAGCTTTCAAAGTTAATCGATTTTTTTTATTCGAGAAATAAATGGTTTTCCGACATCAGGAGTTGCAACCGGACTTTCAGCGTGACAAACGATGATGCTAACGACTGCACCATGACCAACCTCAGTAGGTGCTTTAACTAGAGTATTCCATCGACCAGAAACCAAGTACGGTAGCACAAGAAGAACATAGCCGTGACCACATCCTCCAAGTTGGTTAATCAATGTCAGAAGGAATCTGCAAATTTGGGCAACCGGTTCTCTAATCTAGATCCTAGGACATATTTCATTTTCATTTCATTTCATGGCCTAATTGGGTCTTATGCATGTTTGCCCGTTCACCGCCACTCCTACCTACTTACCTATGTAGGTCGCAGTGCTACTACACTCGTTGATGTGTTTTTAATGGATTTCGCTGAGAGTAGTCTTAACGCACAACCCGTAACCACTCTAAATGGCCACTATGTCAAGTTAACGTGATTACGTTATTGACTTTGTAATGCGTTACAAAGGCTTTTTAAATTAATTAAAACACTATTGCATTAAAAAACGTACATAAGAGGGAAAAAATGAAGGCATGTTGTGTGTAGAAATGCGTTTTTGAACTCAATGGATGGGGTTACGCTCTCAGTTGATTGCTTTTAGTTTGAAAAAGTTAAAGGGTGGTTTTTCGTTTTTTCTAGAGAAAACAAAATTCTTAAACCCGAAGTTCAAAAGCTTTAATGGATGAATGACAGTAAGGTGAACAGATTATATTATATCTTAGTTTCCTTCCACTCCGATGTTGCCAGGGACACATTATAAGGCGACCTTGTTCTTTTAATGCTCTAGAAGAATGAGATAATTCTGCTTGAAGAAGGGAATCAAACCTGCTGAGATCGCCGTTATGGAGATGATTAGAACCGTTGTTATATAGGTGGAAGAGCATATGCCGGCTAAACTTTGCTTGCAAATCTATGTGACGTTGTACTAGTTGTAAGGCGAGCAATGAGAGATATTCCAACCTTTTACTTGAAGTGACCTCCTTCGGATCTGCACGTGGCATGCTAGGTCCCTTAACAGACCACGTGCAGCCGAACAACTAGCGGAGACCCTAGACTGCTGCAAAGCAGACATCACCGCCATCCAAGAAGTGCGGTGGGATGGGCCGGAAGAGAGGGCATCTTTGGTAATACTGTCGGAAGGCACAGCCTACACGACACCACCTCCGATAACGGATTTAGGCTGATCGACTTTCCTGCGGGGCGGAACGTTGTCGTAGCTAGTACGCGGTTCCCACATCTCGATATCCACAAAGGAACATGGAGATCTCCTGATTAATCAACCGTCAACCAGATTGACCACATTGCGATCGACGCAAGGCACTTCTCCAGTATTATAGATGTCCGAACGTTCCGAGGGGCCAACATTGACTCGGACCACTACCTTGTTGTAGCCAAGGTACGACTGCGGATATCCCGAACACCGCCAAGACAAGGGAATACTGTGAGAAAGTTTGACGTCGAACGGCTGCAATTGCAAGAGATCACCAGATCCTTTTCCGATCGAGTCTCTCTCAATCTCTTAAGAGGTCCTATGACGCCAGCATCAAGTATTGAAGACCAGTGGCAACATTGCCAAAAAGCCATCACAGATGCCGCCTCTGATGTGCTGGGTTTCACTCGGCCACCGCAACATAACCCCTGGTTTGACGACGAGTGTCGGCAAACACATGCAGCGAAACAAGAGGCATACAAAATGGCGCTGCATAGAAAGACCAGAGCTGCTCGCAAGTTCTACGGGCAGAAGAGGAGAGACGAACACAAGCTTTTCAGGAGGAAAAAGAAAGAGCATGAGAAGAGTGCGATCGAGGAGATAGAGGGATGTTATAGCAGGAATGAGGTTCGGAAGTTTTACCAAAGGGTAAAAATAACCTGTCAAGGCTACAGAGCCCGAACCGAGGCCTGCAAGGATGAACAAGGGAACATTGTAGTAGAATCGCAGTCGATGCTGAGGATATGGAAGAAATACTTCTGTCGACTGTTTAACGGCGACGACGAATCAAATCTGGCAGTCAGGCAGAATGAACCATTCAACCTGGATGACGAAGACCAACAATTCCGTCCACCCGACCTGGACGAAGTGAGGATAGCCATATCTAAACTTAAGTCCAAGAAAACTGCTGGTGCTGACGGCCTAACTGCCGAGCTATTCAAACCGGCAGGCGATGACTTTGTAAGGAGCATACACCAACTCATCTGTAAAATATGGTCGGCGGAAAATATGCCCGATGAATGGAACCTCAGCATTGTTTGCCTGATCCTCAAGAAAGGAGACCCTCTGAACTGCGCCAACTACAGAGGCACTAGTCTTCTTAACATCGCCTACAAGATCATATCTACCGCGTTGTGTGAACGCCTGAAGCCGTTCGTCAACAAGGCCGCGTATGACAGCATCTATAGAGACGAGCTATACAGAGCTATGTCTAGTTTTGACGTCCCTGCCAAACTCGTCCGTCTGTGCAGGATGACGATGGAGAATTCACGCTGCTCTATCGAGGTCGCTCAAGACCTCACCGAGACCTTTGATGTCAAAAACGGTTTTAGGCTAGGCGACGCACTGTCATGCGACTTCTTTAACATTGTTCTTCAAAGAGTTGTGCAAAACTCACGCGCCAACATTAGAGGCACCAGTCTGACTGTCCAATTACTCGGATACGCAGACAATATTGACATAATCGGAAGAACGCTGGGTAATGCCACTGGCGCTTTCGTGAGTATTGAGACGGAGGCGGCGAAGATAGGTTTAGCGCTCAATGAGAGCAAGACCAAGCTTGCTGTCAACAAGAAAAGACACCCAATACCGACGTCTCGGACAGAACGGCACTATAGACAGTTATAACTTTAAGGTAGTTAAGGACTTTGTCTTTGAGTAGCAAAGCCCTCTCTCGAACGGCTAAAGTGACCCGAATAAGACCTTAACCATCCCATTTCTGCTCTACGACGCAGAGGCATAGACTCTGTCTAAAGCGGATGAGGTTGCTCTTGGATGTTTCGAGAGGAAAATTCTTCGGGCGATTTTTGGTCCCGTCTGCATAGACGGGGAGTGGAGGAGGAGATACAACGACGAACTGTACGGGCTGTACAGCGACATCGACTTAGCCAGAAGAGTGAAGGTCCAACGACTGAGGTGGCTGGGTCATGTAGAGCGGATGGACACCAATGCTCCAGCTCGGAAAATCTTCGAATCCACACCCGAGGGTCAGCGCAGTAGAGGAAGACCGCGACTCAGGTGGCACACGCAAGTGGAAGGGGACCTCAACCAACTTGGCGTGCGAAACTGGAGGCAGCTGTCTAAAAATCGAGCTGGCTGTAGACGCTTGTTGGTTGGGGCCCAGGTCCACCTCTGACTGTAGCGTCACTTTAAGTAAATAAGTAAAGGTACGCCTGGTGTGTCGTAGTAAGAGGTTCTCTCTGTACTTAAGGGTTGGAAATTATCATATATTAAATCAATATCAGACAGTAATATCGCTGTTTGCAAGCGGCGCTCAAAGCACTGAAATCGAAAGTCACAAAAAATGAAACAGTCAAGCATGCTTTAGTATCAACAATCTTTTTTTTTTTTCGCTTTTAATTATTTATTGTGTTTTTTCTTTAATTTAGAAGTGGCGCGACGCTGTATCTTTGCCTTAAAATGTTCATTTGCTTTCAAGAATTATAATTAATACAAAAAGATTAACTAAAGGTCATCTATTGCCACTGCCTTGCAGGAGACACTCAAAAATAATAAACAGTTGTCGGTGTAGGTGAAATTAAAAAAAAAAACTAAAAGATGAAGGTTGTGGGATGTACCTTGTTACAACCACCAACCAACCCCATGTAGGTACGTCCTGTACATATGACCCATTGATTCTATTTTTACCATTTATTGATTGATACCACTTTAATTATAAATGATTAGTTTCATACATTGCTGCTCATACCCCTTTGATAGTCACACACTATTTTGAACACAAAAGAAATAAAGCTATTAGCTGTGTATGTGGTGTGTCTTCCAAGGGGATGTTTGTGACATATCCGATTATCAAACTGGAAAATAAAAGCTAAAAAGTGTGATAAGGGTATCAGCCTTTGTAGCTGACGTCGGCTGAACCTTCACCTTCACTTTCACCTTTGCACTTTCCGGTGCAAATCACTCAAACACTGTTCATAAATGTAAACACAAACAGGCGAGACTTTCCATATGGAACGGAATTTCGCTTATCTGGGCTTCGGGTCATAGGAGAATTGTAGGCAATGAAATCTATGACACAACATATGAGGTAATTACATAACCATCCCGATAGTCTTTGGAGACATGTGCGTCCTGCTTTGAAAAGGAAAATCCAACAGACTACTTTTGTTGTCAGTGTTCAGGCCGCGTGAAAACAAGATTACGTATTTTATGCACTAATGTCACAGTGATATACTTGGGCAATTGTCACCTTGGAAAGTCTTCGTTTCCTTAAGAATACTAAGAGTTTTGAATCAGTTCTTATACTGATGGATCTAAGATGAACATTGACGCGGATGCAGATTTTATTCTGTCGTTTTGAATTGCTGCCGGTGGACTAAATTGAAGACAATACAATGCTATTACCATTTTCATCAACAGCCAGGTAGTAATAAGGCGATTTCTGCTACAGAAACAAATTCCAATCTTATAAAGCGCTGTCGTGAAGAGCTAAGTGTTCTTGACACACAGCTGGGGTCCTGTATACGAGGGCTGATGAACTGACAAGAAATAGATCAGACCTTGACCTAGAGCAAGTTGATCACTCAATTCTCATCGTGTAAGCGTAAACACTAAACAGAGAATAGGTCGCTCGCAGAAGCGAATAGAAGATAGACATCTTTTAGCACCTGTAAAAAACGAGAACCCTATAGCCAATGTACGACCAGGCCAAAAATAACACAATGATGCAAAAGGACATGAAAATCCTCGTACGAGTGATTACAGGGCATAATTTTCTTTGACACAAAATTAAAAGGTTAAGTATGAGATAAGCTTTGCAGAGCCTGGGGAGACGGCAAAGTCAAAACTCAGACATAAATTACTTGGAAGACACTTCTTCCCGGACTGGTCCTGAAAGCAATACTGAATCTAGTCAATAGAAGCCCCCTGCGATAACAGCGGTAAAATTTGCCTGGACTGGGCTGTAGTGATAGACATATGGCTCCAAGACCGACAATCCTAAATTTCAATACTAGTTAGGCAAGTACTTATGCCATCCAAATGGCTACATACTACATTGCTAAGAATAAGTGGAGGGCTCGAAGCATGAACGTCTGTAGCGATAGCTACGCTTAAGGCCTTGCTCTCTGCATTTGGTCAAATTTAGGCTCTTATTTGGGTCCGCAGTCATGCTGGAATCTCTAGACAT
Source organism: Matsumyia berberina (assembly GCA_917880715.2). NCBI lineage: Eukaryota > Metazoa > Arthropoda > Insecta > Diptera > Syrphidae > Matsumyia > Matsumyia berberina. The sequence continues at coordinate 98,947,193 of OU862870.1, forward strand.
GAAATCTCTAACGAGATTGCTAGACAAAGCTCAGAGGATGACTTCCCAGGACTTGACCCTGCGTTGAATCTCCCCTTCCTATCCAGGATACAGGTACGAATGCACCCGAACGTCTGTAAGAAATCAGCGACATTTTTATTGTTTCTCAGTGGACGCAGGTACACTTCGCTTATACTAAGCATCTGCTAGACTTAAGTGATACTACTGTCTGCGACCTTTGTAGACAAGGCAACAACACTTCGGATTATTTCCTTCGTGATTATCCTCTCCGGATCTGGTGGCAGATATTCAGTGCTAATGTGGTGAGTGCTGATATTGTAAGCTCCTCACCATGGAAGTCGTAATCGTGGCTAATACACGATGGTGTCAACTAAACACAATTGTTATAGCCAGATCACTACAGCATTTCTTCAATTGGAAAAAAAAATCCAACAACCTCATAAATCTCAGTCAGAGGGAAGAACGATCTGCGTCAGCCACCCTCACAGGGCCGGCTTATGAACGCAAACTTGAGTTAACCTCCAATACCAACTGTAGAAACTGCTGGGAAAAGGTGCTTTTGGCTTTTTTGTCAGCTTTTTCTTTGGCTTTGATCGCCGTGGTTCAGTGCTTAGTACGTTGGACTGGTATGGGAACTGCGAAGGTTCGAGGCACCACCTCTCGTCGGGATAATTTGCCATAAAGAAGCTTCCCAATTCGCCCTTCGTTGTCAACAGCAATTTATGGGTCCCTTCCATTCATGCTTGACTTTGTGCACAATATGAATGGTTGCTAGAAGCTAAGCTTTGGCCAGCCATAAGTAATAGGAATCCATTGATATGTAATTTTACAGAATGTTTAAGCTCTTCAGGGACGTTTTTTTGGACACTGTTTCAAACACTTTTGCTTCCGGTGGATGACGTTTTAGTCATTCAAGTTTGTAAGGAGAAACCCTTTCTTTGATAATGTCAATAATCAATTTTATTTGATGACAATTTGTTGAGTTTGAAACCCCATCCAAAACAGCAGTACCATTGTATTGAAAACTGTTACCAAGCCAACGCAAAGGCAGTAAACCCAAAGTTACTTCGGTGACAAAGAAATTAACTGTTAAATTAACTACAGGAATATTCGTCCATGAGCACTTTCTTTGAATTTTGTAAAAATACGTACGTTCAGCATGAAATTTCAATCATTCAATCATGTCCCAATATTTGATTTTATTGATTTTTAGGATTCCATTCCCATCAATTTTCTTAAAAATTCACTTGCAGCTATTAATAAGTAGCCGCCGTTGTACTTTCACTTGTAGTTACATATGTACATGTCGTACACTCAGTTTCCTTCATTAAGGCCAAGTTACAAATGAATTGAGGTTTTATGGAGTAGGACACTTCTAATCGTCAACCGTGTTACAAATATATTTAATAATAAAGTGTAGAAGGAAACTTACTTAGCTGAAGGAGTAGAGGGTACAAAAAGTTGGGGACGAATTTTCTGAAGTTGCTCCAGTCGCTTTTCTCGGAGAATTCTTTCTGCAAGCAAGAAGTATGTCGCCGTAATGTAATTGTATTTGTTCCTGTCAAGAGACCTGCAATTAAAAAAAATAAAATAAACTTATGTAGTGTTTGCATTGAAAGGAGAATTCATTGTTACTTACTGCAAAATTTCTTCTTTAGTCGCTATTTCTCCGTTTATCATCTTTTGTATAATGAAAGCATGATCGTCCTCGCACACTTGTTCGCGACTAATCAATGGCATATAATCCGCTGGAACATCCATCGCCGTCGACTTTTGTTTCAACCAGACATCTTGTTCGATTTGTTCCAATGTTGCCCGTTTTTCTGGATCTCGTACTAACATGGACGCTATAAGTCGCCTGCATGTAACTGTTACATGACTTGGCATTGTATACTTGCAGTCCATAATCATTGTCAAAGTTTCCGAATCATTCGCTTTTTCAAATGGCGGCTGACCAACGACCAACATATACAGAATCACGCCCAAAGACCAAATATCTGTTGCAAAACACAAGGTCAAGCCTAGAGTCAAGAGTGTCGTAACGTATGTCTTACCGACAGCTGGAGCATCATACGAATCGCCTAAGAGTATTTCTGGGGCAGAATAAGCAAGACTTCCGCAAGACGTTTCCAGCTTCTGTCCAGGGCAAAATTTATTACTAAATCCAAAATCGGTTAGTTTAACTATGCCTAGCTTCTCGAAAAACACCACATTCGCCGGTTTGAGATCCCTAAAAGAAAATATTCTCGTTGCATTAAAACCACTCACATTGCCTAAGGAACTGTTGAAGCAAACCTGTGCACCACATGCAATTGATGACAATAGGAAATAGCACGGACTATCTGACGGAAATATCTTCTAGCCAAATCCTCAGACAAACCACCCTCGTGTTTCATTATGTAATCGTAAAGATCACCACCATCTCCCAATTCCAAAATTAAATAGAGCTTTGTTTGCGTGTCAATTACCTCATATAGCCTCACCACGTTCGGGTGCTGTACAAGTTTCATGCAACTACAAAAATATATACATGCGTATATATAAATGTACACAATCTATTTATAAGGAATGGTTATACATTTTGAGCTGGGTTCTTACCGAACTTCTTGAAATAGGTGCGCTCTCGACACTTCGTCCAGCTTTGTTTTATCCACACATTTTATGGCCACCTTTTCGCCCGTAAATACATGACGCGCTAGTTTGACGACGGCAAAGTGCCCGGATCCAAGCGTTTTCTCCAAGTCATACAGCCCAGCTATTTTACCATCATAGGTGGGAGACTGCTGTCCACTTTCGGGCGTATGCATTTTTAAACTAAATATAAAAATGATTTTTCTTGACTGAATTTCAAAAATTTTCCCTCATCGATTTGCCTTTAGTGCATTTACTGCTGAACGAACAGCCGTTTACACATCAATAAATCCTTTAAAGTGAATTAAACGTAAAAATTATACATAAGTACGAACCTCATTAGAAATTGGGTTTGACTGCATTAATGTTTGGCCACGAAAACTTAATTAAATGTAGTTTTCACTCTAACTTGAAGCACTGGATAGTTTTTTCGCTTTTTTTTTTCTTTTTTTCCTCTTTTGCTTAAGAAACAGGACGCAAGAATTTTATTTAGATACCTACAAATTCTGAATGAAAAGTATGTACATATGTCTTTCAATCTAAAAGTGTTCACTTAGAATTTGAATGGTCTGAAGTTTTCCTTAGTCAGTCAGTCAGTCCTTCCTAAATGGAATAAAAGTAATGAGGACAAGCCTGCACTAACAACACCAAATCGGAAAATATTATGCCAGTGACCAAGAAATAATTTATTGATTTGATTGACAAAAAAAAATACTCGAAGATATGTCGATGTCGGACCGACTTGGTAATGGTACTAGTCATATATAAATTGAAAGACGTAAGAAAGTAAGAGATGATTATCAAAGAATGTACTAGATCGCGAACCAAGCGTATACAACATTTTAAATATAAATTCTTATTGGAATGGGTGCGTAGGTAACACTGGGATCTGATGAGAGAGTTATTTTATTATGATAATTTCCTTATTAGAAGGTCGGGTGGCGTGGCACTGATAATTGCTGCCTTCAACAGGAATGGACTAATAACACAACAACCAGGTTCGTATTCAACTTATTTTATTTGTAGTCACCGACATAAGTCCTTACACATGTACACAGCTTAAATGTTCAGCTGTTATATTCAGAATAGTTAACATGGTTTTGCACTTCATTAACTATTCGAGGAATATATGTATGGACATCTGCATTTAAGAGCACATCATCGTCCACCGAATTTTGCAGAGTGAACGCTGGGTATCTAGTGCCTCAACATATCATTGTCCACCTTAGGTGGAGGAGGAATGTTTCCACTAAGACACTCCTCATTAGATCTAGAAGGCAGCGAAAGAATTCTCGAAATGAAATCAACGGTGGCGTCTACAGTTCCATTTAGGTCACATTACTCCTAGTCAACACCTTATATGGGCTACTGGAGCTCAGGCTTACAGGCTGCGGTTTAACCTGCTTTTCAGCCTACCAGCGTTCTAGGTATGACATTAAATTTGTTCTCAAAAATGTTAACGCAAAGCTATGAAGAAAGGACATGTCTGCAGGGCGAAATGTTGTTAAAGCAAGTACGCGGTTCCAACATTTCAATATTCACAAAGGAATATGGAGGTCTCCTGATCCCTGGCTTTACCTTCAACACGATTCATAACTTTGGGATCAACGTAAGGCACTCCTCCTGTATTATGGATGTCCGAGCTTTTCGAGGAAGAAACAATAACTCGAACCACTGGCTTGTTTTAGCCAGTGTAAGGCTAAGCGTCAGACGGGGACAATCGCTAGAGATTTCTGGAACTTTTTCCTATCTAGTGTCCCTTTCACCCCTCAAAAGATTCTACAGCAGCGTCAACACTGCCAAAAAGTTATCAGAGATGAGTTTTGTCTGGACACCCGCAAAAAAGATCTAATTTGACGAAAAGTGCCGTTAAGCAAAACAGGAAGCATACAAAGCAGCACTGTATAGAAGGACCAGAACTGTTCGCGAACTTCAGAAGTAGAAGAGATGGGGCGCACACCGTCTTCTCAAAAGGAAATAGAAAGAAAATGGACGAGGTTCGTAGATTTTACCTGAGGGTGAAATGAACATGCTAAGGCTGAAAATTTCGATTCTAGCCTGGGAGGAGTAATACTAGAATCGAGGTCAGTGGTACGAGTTATGTTATAGATATGGTTGCCGAGCGAAAGGCCTTGGTGGTTGGCAGACTGTCTAATGCTGCTTTCGTTAAATGCATCTGACAGTCTCTGATCACAGCTTTTTAAATTTTCTTCTACCTACCTTTTCATGGTATGGACAAAAAAGGGTGGGACTTAATACACACCCTTTAGGAGGTCTTGACAATAGGCTTCTCGTTCCAAAGATTTTTTCCTTTAGAATCGGTCTTTACATTTTGCTGGTAAGAAAGTTTGTATTGTTAAAACCGTATGTCAATTGCATAAAAACAAGAATTAATTAAGTAATTATATTCGTGTCAAGCTATAAGAGATGTATTGCTGAACGCTGCATCGGCCCATGCAAATGCTAACATCTCTTTTTGTGGCCGTCAGAGAATGAAATGACATTTATGCTTACTTATGGAGTATTTACTTTTTGTCAAAAATTTCACTTCATCGATTAGAACTCATCATTATGAATTACAATTTCAAAATATATGTTGTTGAAGAAAGTAACTGAAACGTATTAATTATAAATCGTGTTTAAAAGAGTATCCACAAACCTAAACTAGTGTAATGTTGAAAACAAGACTTGTCCATCTATTGGCCCATCAATTTGATTTCTACATAAAATTAGACTAAATAAATAATCAAAAATGAATTACAAATGTCAACACATTCAAAAATTCAATACCTCCCTAGCTGAAATAAAAAAATTGGAGAAGGTATGCACGTAAGACTCAAAAGAGTGTTTTACTTGTTTTTTGCCATTGCAGGTAGCATCGTGTGCTCTCTGCAAGAACACTGGTCCAAATCTATGGATATGTCTGCAGAGAAACTGTTTGCAGGCAGGATGTTCGGAACAGGTCGAAGACCATAGCACTGATCATTTTAAGGTACAAAGTAGCTAGCACAGTGACTAGCATAAAGAAACTTAATGACATCTTTTGTTTCCTTATAGGCAAATAATTCGCATTGCGTTCATATGAATTTGTCGTCTCAACGCATTTGGTGCTACTTGTGCGAAAAAGAGGTTTTCATTGGCAACGAAAAGACAGCGCTAATGAGTAATCCCTTGGACATTGGTGATTACGATTTCGTAGATAACAGCAGTAGTGCCCTCGGGCTGAGTGATAATGATGAATATGAGAATGATAAGATTCAAGGTCTGGTTGGTCTGCAAAACATAGCCAATACGTGCTACATGAATTCTGCACTGCAGGCTCTAAGTAACATTCAACCTCTTACCTACTACTTTTTGGATTGTGGTGACATAATCGAGCACTATGTAGAAATAGCGGCGAACAAGAGCAAGGCAGGCTTAGCCAAGAGCTATTATCGACTTATAAAAGATATTTGGTGCCGTGGAAATCGAAGTAAAGGTAATTAGATGTAGGTTTACTAAATTTCGAAATCGTAAGACGAGGTTATTCGGCCTCCAACGTTATTTGTACAAAAAATAAGTCTGCACATCTATGGGATCACCTGAAGGTGCAGGCAGTGTGCCTGATAAATTAGAAAAGTTTTGACCAATTATCACGAAAAGTGATTGAAGGTTACACGCAAACGAATAAGAGAAAATATTCAATCTCAACAATGGGACAATGAGTTCTTTATGCACACAAAAGAAAGAAGTCAGAAAACTGTGGGACAAAGGAAAATTTCCGGAAGTTTGACAAATATAGAATGATGACCTGTTGAAAGTAATCGACTCGAGAAATGCCTATTTCATTCAGCAAACAATTCCGACTGGACATCTCGCATCCATTCCTTACATTTTAGTCGTGTATTTAGTTCTTCGAAAAACCTAACTAATATTTCCTTTAAAGGTTGCGTTGAACGAATGTGTAGGAACTTCACTAGTTTAGCAATGAGATACCACTTACTACACGATCCTCTTCTTTCTTTTAAATACTATTATGCTCAAATTATCGATAAAAAGAAGAATGCTAATCTTACAAACATATTGCTGATGCATATACATACATACATACATATCACCTTAACCATGTGCATTGTTGACTTGTTTTTCTTGGAGTCGTTTAATAAAATTGAAGGGCATTTTTGATGTACACAAATTTTGGCGTATCGTAAAATTTTAAAACCTTAGCCTTAGCCTTAGGTCCCAAACAATGGGGGTTCGCTCTCCTTGCCCTAAGTCTCCATGATGATTTATCCTGAATTGTCTCGTTCCTTAGGTTAACGTCCTTTAAGTCCTTGTTTATTAAGTCCATACACGTCTCCTTTGGTCTTCCTCTTGTTTTGGTCCCATTGCCTCCCCTGATATGTTCATTACGCACTTATCTATCTATGGTATGGTATGGTATGGTATATGAAAGTGAGCGGAAGGCTATTCAATTCCTCTCTGCCTCTGTCGGGCCCGTTGTGTTCCCTCCTTTAATAATCGAAACTGTAGGGATAGGTTTGGTTTGGGACGATTGTTGGGAGGGATCTAGGGAAGACTTTATATTTAAGTGCAGGTTGGGTTAGGTGGCTGTTCCCACTTACGCAGGGACACACTTAGATCATGTGCAAGTCCATTGTGATACCTTCTTCTTCTTCTTCTTTTAAGGGGCGGCAATTTTTTTCGCAGTTTGCCCCTTACAGCTATATGCAAAACTGTTTATTTTGTGAATATCAATTCGGGCTAGGTCGATGGGATCTTCGTAGAAGAACTCTCCTAGAGTACAAGGCAGGTACATAGAAGACAAATTGTTGTTTCTTTCTCGTCCTCGCCTCCACAGCTTCTGCAGAAATTGTTAAAAGCACATCCATTCTTATTGGATGTCTACCTGTCAAGCAAAGCTCCGTTAGAGCTCCTATTATAGACCTTATCTATTAACAAACAAAAGTCTGACCAGACTGACTCGGTGAAAGGCAAGTGCCGATATAATTTCGCCTTCTGTTTACATTTTTTTAACTTCAATATCAAGTGTAATCCCCGCTGACCTTTGCTCCGTTCTCTTTTCTATGGCAGATAATAAACAAATAGCTGGCGCGACAGCTCAGGATGAGCCAAGGCCTAGCTTCTCGCAACCATTCATGTTGTGTGTGTTATACACCCCCGGAGGCTTATCATTCCCCGAATCCCCTTGAATCCCAACAGATGTCCTTTCTTTGGTTCTTTCTTGCAAGTACGATGGCTTTTAAAAGTACATATGTATATATTTTCTGGTTTCTGATGATATGCGCGCAGGCTTCCAGTTTTAGAACACGGATCTAGTTTTATTCACCCTTTAAAATTTACAATATACATATTCAAAAAAAAAAAAAGTCTAAATGAAATCAAAGTAAGCAGATATAATTAATAATTTATTTTATTAAATAAAATTAATATTTCAATTGCTCGCCTTTGACCTTTATGACTGCAGCGACTCTCTTGGGCATAGAGCTGATTAGCTTGCGGCACGCTTCTGAAAAATATCGCTCCACTCTTGCTGTAACACATTTTTAAGTGTTTCTTTGACGTTATTGAGTGATGCAGGATCCTACTCTTCAGAATAGCTTATAGATGTTCTATAGGGTTGACATCCGAGGACTGCGCAGACCACTCAAGCAGGTCTCTGCTATTATCTTCAAAACACCTCATGCTTGGGGCTGTTTTGTGTCAGGGTGCATTTTCCTGTTGGAATTTCACTTTTTCTATGTTGGTATGCCCGAAAATGTCGGAAAAAAGATTGATGAAGCACATTTTCCAACACATTTATGTACTTGGAAGAGTCCATCCGACCGTCACACACATGCATTTCACCCAAACCGCTCGCGGCCATGCATCCCCAAATCATTATACTGCCTCCACCGTGCTTGACAGTAGGTACCACGCATTCTGGGTTGTGCTCTTCTCCAAACCTTCGTCTCACATAAATCACACCAGAGGTGCCAAGTATCTGAAAATTGTGGAAAAAAGCTTTTAATAATGCTTCGTCTAGACAGCATCAAAATTAGTTACATGTTTTTATGTCAAAATTAAAAGTTATCCATAAATGAAACGTACCTCAAAGTTAGATTCGTCTGACCACAAAATATTGGACCAATCTTTTTTCGTAAAATGCACATGTTTTTTCGCCTACTCCAAACGTTCCTTCTTGTTTTTTTCCCGAGAGCCACGGCTTCTTTTTTGCTTTGCATCCTTTAAGTCCAGCTTTCTTCTTCTTGTGGCGGTTCTGGAAGAACATTTTTTTCCCGGTTCCTTCGATAAGACAGGTCTGCAAATAATTGGGTCATGTCAGTTGTTGGCAGAGTTCGAAAAAAAAACCGTACACTAAACGTACCGTACCTAAAAATAACACAAACTCTACGTCCTCTCATAAAGTTTGTGTACGCGTACACAAACTCTACCTTGCCCGATAGAGTTTGCGTACGCGTACACAATCCGAATACCGAAGGAAACGGTACGTTTAGTGTAGTTTTTCGGTAGGTTTAGTGATCGAGTTCGAAGTTATTTTTTTGGGTAGAATCCGAATCCGGTTTCAGAATTGTCCTATCACGTCAGGATTTTAGGATATTGAGGTTATGTACCCGAAAAATTACGTTACTTTGAGCTTATGTAGAGGGTGCGCAATTTTTTTCTGGTTTCTATCTTCAATTATCAAGTAATAAAATTAAAATTAATTTATTACGGGAAAGGACTTCGCAGCAAATAAAAAAAGAAAGGGCTGCCTAGTACATTTAGCCAAGGTTGTACATATGCATCCGCTTCATAAGGTAATGTGGACCAGGCGTACCATTTTCTCAACCTAGTTACCGGTCGCTGCTACCTATTGCTTGATGAAAGCAGCTCGAACCTGTTTGATTATGCACTTTATATCTTGATGGTGTTATAAGTCTTCCTCGAAGCCTTAGGTTGAATCGAATTCGAAAACGGGAATGAGAGGTTTAAAAACTTGACATGGAACAGGTTCTCATGTATTCAGCTTAAAGAGAAATTCTCTCATAGTTCATATGTACATTGCTTATTAAAACTAAAATATTCAAGATCCTACTGTACAATTGTGAGCCTTACTTAGGTATAGCCAACAAATTCCTTCTGATGGAAGACAGACACAGCGAAATGTAAGACTACCTTTGTGTGTCAAATGGTAGTCATTATAAAAGGCGGACCATGTTTTAAGTTTTCATAAAACAGAATAGATCTTGCGACCGTTATACATAGATATTTATCATAATTGAACAAAACCTGTCAATCAAATGAATTCGCCCATAATTTTAATTTTCTATTTGAATTTTGGAATCCTCTGAGCAACTCGCTGTTTTTTATTAGTTTTCTCCTTACAAACCACTCTTTCGTGCCCCTAATGTACGCTATTTTTGTTGGGGCTATTGACCTTATTTAGGTACTTTCCTATGGTTTTTGAGATGGTTGTCTGTGAAGTCAGCATTCAATTTGTGTCTCCCTTTACTCGTAAATTATAAACTTGTCTAAGCAATCTTCGCAAACTTTTTAAAGTGAAAACCTCTATACGGTGAGCTTTCGAGCTGTTTCTAGACGTATCTCGTATGTATCTACAAACTTCATCCCCATCCCCTTCAGCCCCATGCTTGAGTATATTATATTATAGCCAGTGCATCGTTACTGGCTTCAAGTTCCTTTTTCCTCCTCATGCAGTGATGCCAGTCCCCATAGAACACATTTTCTTGAGGATAACAAGGATAACCATCACCCGTAGTAGTAGAGAGGGATAACTTCACGTTGAGGAATGCCTTCCTTTCCAATGCTGAATAAACAGCATCTTATCTTAGTTAGATAAATATATATGTCGTGCCTCATCTTCTTGATCTTCTAGACCACATTTAACCGTCCAGACTGTTTAAGTCGCCTTTTACCACTGTTTCCCACTTGCCTCAATCATCCGCACTTCCCGATGCGTCTTTCCGATATGCATGCAATTTTAAACGGCATATCGCTGTCGCAATTACGTCTGCCGTGACCTTGATAGATCTTTATATTAACTGCAGGCTTTTCTTTAATTTCATTTGTTTATAGATTATATTGCACCACGTGGAATTTTGTATGGAATAAGAAGTGTTCACTCGATGTTTAGAGGATTTCAACAGCACGATACCCAAGAATTCTTGCGATGTTTTATGGATCAATTGCACGAAGAACTGAAAGAAACCGATCCAATTCCATCCAAAACAGTAGTGAAGAATCAAGATATTTACCAAAACGACGATGAAATTTCTAATTACTCGTCAAGTTCAGCTTCACAATCGGAAGGTGAATATGAGACGTGCGACAGTGGAGTTTCGGAACAATCGAGCCTGTTCGAAGACTCTTTTACACAGAATAAACATTATTCAAGTTTGTCCTATGTTTCCAATTCATCGTTAAGTTCTCGATTCGCTGCTCCCTATGGACATCGCCCAAACATGTGTGCAAATAGTAGTTACAACACAAGCAATGATATTATTGTTTCTGTCACCCAAAGATCGATCATAAGTGACGTGTTCGATGGAAAATTATTATCGTCGGTGCAGTGTTTGACCTGTGATAGAATATCTACCAGAGAAGAGACATTTCAAGATCTTTCTCTTCCGATCCCTCATAGGGATTACCTGAATGTTTTGCATCATGCCCAAAACATAAATAACCACAGTTCTATCCGTTCACACGCGGGAGCTATGTGCAAAGAACCATTAAAGTCTGAGGGTTGGTTCTGCTGGGTATGGAACTTAGTGCGAACTTGGCTCTGGGGCCCGTCGGTAACACTTCACGATTGTATGGCGTCTTTCTTTAGTGCCGATGAACTTAAAGGTGACAATATGTACAGGTAGGTTTCATTCGATGAAGAAGTAGCTCAGCCAATCTAAAATCTTTTATACATTTTAGTTGTTCAAAGTGCAACAAACTACGGACTGGTGTGAAATATTCTCGTGTCCTCGATCTGCCTGAGGCACTATGCATACATTTAAAGAGGTTCCGTCATGATTTATCATATAGTTCAAAGATTTCATCGTATATTCACTTTCCACTGGTTGGATTCGACATGAGGCCATATCTTCACAAAGATTGTAAATCAAACATATCGGTCTATAATTTGGTATCAGTGATTTGCCATCACGGTACTGTTGGCGGTGGTCATTACACATGTTTCGCGAAGAATGATTTGACCGGCAATTGGTACGAATTCGACGATCAACATGTGACGGAGGTGTCAGCTGATGTCGTACAAAATTGCCAAGCTTATGTGTTATTCTATAGAAAAAGCCATCCGCTTATGGATGTGATAAGGACACAAGCCAGAGAATTTTCCACCCTCAATCCGCCACAATTTTCAGACATTCGTTTCTTTGTTTCAAGAGAATGGATTAACCGATTCAACACATTTGCCGAACCTGGTCCCATTAACAATTGGGCAATTCTATGTCCACATGGAGGTGTTCCGCCGCACAAAGCGCCTCTGATAAACAAAATCGCGGTTCCCTTGTCGCAACCACTTTGGGATTTCCTTTATAAAAAGTTTGGAGGTGGACCTGTTATTAATCGCCTGTTTGAATGTGAAGTCTGCAAGAGAGCAGCTGAAAACCTTTTGCGTAGACAAAAGCAGGAACTAGCTATATTTACTAAATACCACGATGACTTTGAAAATGAAGATGATTCTACCACCATCTATGCGATATCGATGGCGTGGTTCAGGAAATGGCAACTTTTTGCTCGTGGAATAATAAACAAGGATCCAGGGCCTATCAACAATTCAACAATTACAGCAAACACAGACGCTTCTCCTGTAAATAATGTTTTGCCTGGATCGGACTATGCTCAACTTAATACAGATTTATGGAAATTTTTTTATAACATTTATGGTGGTGGACCAGAAATAATTCTACGTGGCTCACTTAAAGAGGTTTGTTTGGAAAGCATTGTGCCAGCTAATGGTTTGGCTAAATGTTTGTTTTTTTTATTATTTCTAGGCTTCAGAAGATGATAATACCAATGATGAACACGAACTGAGCAGAGCCAGTCCAGTTGAAGAAATCGCACCAGAAACCCCTGCGGTAAAGGAGAATTTGTCTGCAAAGACGAAAAACGTCACTTTCGAATCCGAGAACACAGATTATGATGGTGAAAAGGCGAAACTTTATTCCAGAGCAATAGCAGCAGATGTTGCAGAAAAACATTTCAGACAATCGTTAACAAAAAAGAAACCAAAGGTAATCACGCCGAGCCATAGTCTAAAGCGAAAAACCAAAAGAAGTCGCAATGGATTGAAATCAGCCGGTCTTTTTGGTCCAAAAGGTAACTAAATTCTTATTGGTTGTGGTTAAATTTTAATTTATATTTACTTCATAGCAGGTTTTCATTCATAACATTCATATCGTTATAACCTCACATCATCGATTATTTAATGCCGGCGATAAAAATAAAACATGAATTGTAAAGTAAGATTAGAATAGAGAATAATAGTATTAAGATGCATCGGCAACGACCTTTTCAAGTCAATGCTACGTGTTAGTAAATATGGATAGCACCGAAAATAGTTGTTACTTTATATTTAAGACTTTTGTCACTCGATTCTCGGCTTGATTTCGGTGTACCAGGAACCTGTTCTAAGAGATGTCTTTAACTAGATCTTTACAGACGGGTCTAAACCAATCGAGAAAGTCGGCGCAGGTATCTTTGCACAATCACCCCTATTCCCAATCTCGTATTTCCTACTCGTACTCGAGTGAAATTGAATTTTGTTGTTACAGATGTCGTGTTTTGCCAGTATACTCATATCTCTAGCTGTCCACTCTCGAACGTATTCCATCGCCTTCAAATTTCGAATTTGATCGCTATTTGCGAACTAGTATTTCTGTGGTATATTAATCGATAACAAATTTGGTTACGAGTCGTTAATAAAGAAGCAAATAAAAGTCGATGTATCGTTAAATTTGTTCATGATCACTGAATGTAATAATGTACATAATAAACGGAACTAGTGGTTGGTTGTTAAAATAAATTACTGCACATTAATAATTTAAAAGAGATCGTCATAGAATTTCTTCAACTGGAACTCCACTTGGGCCGTCATGGTTCAAAATTTAGATGACAAAATTGATCATAGACACAATGATAAACGAAATGATTTTTTCAAGCTGAAATATTATTTACTTAAGGTGGCGCTACAGTCAGGGAAGGACCTGGACCTCAACCAATAAGCGTCTCCAGCCAGCTCGATCTTTATCCAGCTGCCTCCAGTTTCGCACGCCAAGTTGGTTGAGGTCCCCCTTCACTTGCGTACGCCATCTGAGTCGCGGTCTTCCTCTACTGCGCCGTCGCTCGGTGTGGATTCGAAGATTCTTCGGGCCAGAACATTGGTGTCGTTGTCTGTCTTTATAGCGGAGCCTAGGTGGACAAAGTCCTTAACTACCTCAAAGTTATAGCTGTCTATTCTGACGTTCTGTCCAAGACGTCGGTGTTGGGTGTCCTTTCTTGTTGACAGCATATACTTCGTCTTGCCCTCATTGACCGCTAAACCCATCTTCGCCGCCTCCGTTTCAATACTCACGAAAGCGCCAGTGACATCACGCTGCGTTCTTCCCATTATGTCAATATCGTCTGCGTATGCGAGTAGTTGGACGGACGTTTGAAAGATTGTGCCTCTGGAGTTTTCGCGTGAGTTTTGCACTATTCTTTCGAGAATGATGTTGAAGAAGTCGCATGGCGACGCATTACCTTGTCTAAAACCATTTTTTGACATCAAAGGGTCGGGAAGCTCTTGACCGACTTTGATGGAGCAGCGTGCATTCTCCATCGTCATCCGGCAGAAACAAATGAGTTGCTGAAATATTAAAGAAACATTTTCAAGCATATGAAATTTGATTGTTTAACTTAATCACACTTTATCATCGTCAGAAAACATATCAGTTGAATTCATATTTTCTCCTTAAAAGGATACGTACATGTGTATTTAAAAAATCTTATTTCTTTGAAACAACGATCACAAGTTTTGTTTGTTGACATTTGAAGTTAGCGATGAAATGCATTCCATGTGATGGGTTGTCGTAAGCAACGCATTCGACTTTGGGAATAGCACTTTCGGTTAGGTATCTCTAATAATACGAGTAGATAGTAGACATACGAAATTAGGAATTGGAGTGACTGTGTCCTATGAAGGCAAATATACTCTGTATGCCATGTAGCAAACATCCTCTGCATCCTGTGTAGGCAAACAAGCTTAGCATCCTAGGCAGACATGCTCAACAATTCGATATAGTCTGTGACGATTTTTTCACAGAGCTGCTGAGATGACGAGGAAACTGAATTCATCGTACACGTCCTCTGCACCTGTTCCGCTCTTACCAATATTGACAACACTACTTGGCACCGTTTCGCCAACTTTGACTCTATTACTGTGAATAATATGGGTTCAATAGCAGCTTGGCTGTTTATATTAATGTCAACGAATTTTCTAGAAGATAGTTTCATGGATAATTCTCGAGCCACTACGGCGATTGAAAGAACCTCCGCTGACTGGGCAATATCGGGTCGGGATTAGTTGAATAGATCCCGGGGCCCACTCCATTTTCGAGTTTTGACCCAGAGCTTTTCCGTTAGCCCAGCGAAGGATGACCACATTTATTTTAAAGCTGAAGTCGGGACATAGTGTCAGTTTCTAATTGACATAGTAAACGCCAGTCCAATAGCATCTTCGCTTAGCGGATTTTCTCTGCCTGTCTTCATTTTTAATATGAAAGAATCTCTCAGCACATCTAGGCTTATCGTCATCGTGCGATTTAAAGCGATATGTAAATTGTATTCTAATTCTTCTGATTAGATCGAGATCGCTAAAAATACCTTCAACTTTGTTGCTGTGCCTTTTCCTTTACCCATTTAAAGAACTGCGCATTTGAATGCCACTTATCCACTGCTTAAATCACTAAAAATTTTATTACTGTAATACATACATACATACATATGTACATACATTTTCAATGACCCGTTTATCCACTATGAGAATCGCGGGGTTAGGGTGCTTAAGTGGACTCTCCACATCTCCCGATCTTTCGCCATCGACACTGAAGCATCAGGGGCTAGCCCCATACGGGTAGAGATGAGATTTCGGACTTGGTCCTAGGCCTACCCAGGAGATAAACTCAAGACTTTAGATTTCAAAAGCTGCAGGCGCTTAATTCCTTCAATGTTTTCGTGTATATTCCTGAATGTTTGATCTATCCAAAGTCTACTTTAGTTAATTATTATATTTAATTTCAATTCATAACATATTTGCAAGAATTTATTTTTCATATTTTACTTTAAGGCACTTACAACATTAACGAAGGCAGTGAAGAAATAAGTGAATATCTAGAACTTTCCATTAAAAAGCAACATTCCAATGAACAAGACGTTATGAATACTTTTCCGAGTAAATCATCATTCCAAAATGTTTTACCATGTAATGAAGACCAAACATTGAAGCAAAGGGAAGATGTTGTTTTCAATCATGAGATTGCAGGAATTAAAAACGGTATCCAAATGCATGCGGAGAGTAGTCGAAAATTCAAGGATTATGAATCGAAAATTTCAAAGAAACTATATAGGAAGCAAAAACGTTCCAAAGGTAAAACAAATGCAATTCAAAATTTCATCAAAGTGGAAAGCGGAACAAGCGATAATGAAACTTGAAGATACAGTCACTATTGTTAATATGTAATAATGTAAAAATATGTTATTAACTTTAATCTTATTTTATTAAACTTAATTCAGGTTTTAAAAGTGTGCATGAGGGAAATAAAGAAATAATGCATTTCGAAATTTGGTTTTATTTCTATGCTAGCTTTTGCAATTAAAAAATATTGGAACAGGGAAGTGTTCTGTCGTGTTATCGTGGCGACATTGACTTGAAGTTGAAGAACTTGAAGCTGTAACGGCTGAGGTATCTGGGTCATGTAGAACGGATGGACACCAATGTTCCGGCCCGGAAATTATTCAATTCCACACCCGAGGGACGGTCGAGTAGAGGAAGACCGCGACTCAGGGGGCGCACGCAACTGGAAGGGGACCTTAACCACCTTGGCGTGCGAAACTGGAGGCAGCTGGCTAAAGATCGAGCTGGCTGGAGACGCTTGTTGGTTGAGGCCCAGGTCCCCCCCCGGACTTAAGCGCCATCTAAAGTAATAAGTAAGTTCTTTCATGTCATTATGTTCGAGTGGCACACGTAGGGCCCTCAATGATTTCAATATTAATCATATCGTGCTCACATATATCATGTTCTGTGATCTGCCCGATCGTAGTTCTTCAGTCCTTCCTTCTCAAGTTAGGAATGAATTTCATAGCATTTTTTTTTAAATAAATAAAAAATAAATAGCTGGCGCAACAGTTCGGAATGAGCCAAGGCCTAGCTTCTCGCAACAATTCATGCTGTGCGTGTTACATTTTTCGCAGGAATGGAAGGAACCGACAATTTATTGCCAACTCCGACCGACGAATTGAGAAGCTCTTTCTTGACACATTATACTCCCGAAGGCTTGTCATTCCCCGACGAGAGGTGATGCCGCGAAAAATGTTCGGTGGACATGGGTGGGACTTGAAGCCACACTGGTCGGCCAGCAATCTAACTAACCACTGAGCCAGAGCGACCACATTTTTCTTTGGTCCTTTTAAAATACATTTCTACAAATTCGTACAGTCTACTACAGTACAACTCTAAGCAAGGAGACTAGCAGGACACTTAGTAGTCTAAAGACCCCGGATAAATAAGATCATTGAAAAATAAAGATCATTGAAAAATATCGGAACGATATATATGTATGTATGTAAGCGAGCGGTTCATGTTCGAATTTATAAAAAACCCCAGATTTCCCCCTAGGTATTTTATCCCCCTAGATTTCCTCTCGTTGACAACCCTTAAACTGGCAACCCTGCTTAAGGTTCACATTTCAGCCACTAATACAGAGACAAGGAGTGCTCCATAGTGTATCAGATATGCATCGTACTATTTAAATAGTTGTAACTGTCGTCTAGCTTCTTAATTCTCTTCGAACTTTTTGTTTTCTCTTCTCTTTTCATTTTGTTAAGAGTATATTACTCACACGTGTCTGTTGGAAGTATTTTATAGCGGTATTTTATATGTTGTATCGACCAAACTGTTGAAGTGAGTAGTGTTCGTGAATTTAATCGAATAATTCAAAAAATATCTCATTTCTAACACGTAAGTATTTTTTTTATCTTCATTATGATTTAGAGTTTACATGCGTATCAAATAAAACAGTGAGTTTGAATGAAAATGCTCATTTATTTGATATTTTGTACATGATACATATATGCAACGTCATGCACTCAGTACATAACTCCTTTTTTTGCGCATGATGCATATTTGCTACAATATGCATTCACATCTTTATTTTTATTTGCTTTTTAGTATGGATAAATTGTTATCGAACAAAGAGATCGAACAAATATTGCGTCAGTGGAAATATCACACTGGCCTGTTTATATGGAAAAGCGATTAAGGTGTAAGTTTCCAGACTGTGCCGGATTCAGCTTCGTCAAATGCGAGAAATGCTGCGCTGCATTATGTTTCAATAAGGCCAAAAATTGTTTTAGAGCTTTCCACACATAAAAATTTTAGTCTTTCTTTATTCTTTTTCCCAAACAATTTGAATTGTGATTTTTTTTAATTTGTTTTTATTGTTCAGGCTTGTGTTTTGTTTATGGTTTTTTTTTTTTTGTTAAATAAAGTTTAAAAATGAATTTTGTTAAAATTAATCGAATGGCAAAACGCAGCTGAGTTCTTATTTTTCTGCACTTTTACTTACATATATAGTACATGGCAACATGGCTTAAATCCCTTTTTCCAAGAAAACCGGTCGAATATTTTTCCCAAAATCAATGGTTTTGAACAATGGCAAGCTAATCCAATGCCAACATATTTATTTTATTAAAAAAAAATCATGCAATAAAGGGTTAAACTCGATATGTGTAACCTAGCTTACACAGCTTTGGTACCCCAAAAAGTTGAGTTAATCATAACGAACTAATCTCACCGACTACACTCGCTGGGTTGCACCCTATGAGAAAGAGCTGAACTTCCTTTCCTTACAACCTTTGGAGTAACCAAACTACTCTAGAAATACATACGGGTCTGTACAATAGATCTTTTTGAAAGACTGTAGTGCTAGAGCCGATCAACGGCTCTTCAAAAACAATAATACGTAATTGTTCACATATTTGTTTGTTTGTCATGATCGCCAGAAATTGTCAAAATTCCCTTCGCATAACCCATTCGAATTAATGTTACGATATTGTGAATTTGCCAGTGTCACCGAACATCGAATTTAAAAAGGGCTCTGCTGAACACACTCATTCAAATGCGCATGGCCTGCCCTCACTTAACGAAATTTGTGACTGAATTCAATTCAAGTCTGGAAGAACGGTATGTTTTTGGCAGCGCATCGTTCTTTTATTTCCGCCATTGCCTGAGAAAGTTTGCGAAATATGGGTAAGTTAAAGGAAAAACTAAATTACGGCGCTACAAGTTATTTTTTAATGAAAAATGTAATTCTGGATCGTATATAAGTGATCGGTTGTTCATTTACATCAAATTCTGGTTCAAAAGTGACATCTAAACGAATTACAAGCCTTGGTGTCGGCAGCATAAATCAGTGGTTTGAAAATTGTTTCTTTAAAATCCCGAATTATCTGTTTAATCTGTGGTTCTTTTTACAATTTTCTTAAATTGTTGCAATCCGAAAGTATTTGCTGTTGAAAAGTTATTTCATTTAATGTTTTCCGTGTGAAAAAGGATTGTAACTCATCGTGTTTCTGTTATACACATTTGCGAACGATAGAAATTGGGAGTTGTATTTCATTGATCGAAATTCCGCCGACAAGTTGGGTTGAGTTGCTACAGTAATGCTTGTTTAATTGTTTCAGGTAAACCACGAGGTCTAAGAACCGCTAGAAAGCATGTGAACCATCGTCGCGATCAACGTTGGGCCGACAAAGATTACAAGAAAGCTCATCTTGGTACCAGATGGAAGGCCAATCCTTTCGGAGGCGCTTCTCACGCCAAAGGCATTGTGCTAGAAAAGGTGTAAGTAGATGCCGATTCCTACAAGTGCATTACCTTGAACAATTATAATTGAGATTTAAAAAAAGGAAATTGTACGACTCGCAGTATATTTTTGTGTTTTTGTTGTGTGCAATGTCAAATCACAGGAGTATACTGTGAGCTGTTAATTTTGTTTACATCATTGGCTATACCGTGGAAATACAGGTGCAGATTTAGCCCTTTGAGTCCTAATGTTTACGTCTCTATTTGCTTTTAGAGGAGTTGAAGCTAAACAGCCCAACTCTGCCATTAGGAAGTGCGTTAGGGTGCAGTTGATCAAGAACGGTAAGAAGATCACCGCCTTCGTACCACGTGATGGTAGCTTGAACTACATCGAAGAAAACGACGAGGTTTTGGTTGCAGGCTTCGGTCGTAAGGGTCACGCCGTCGGTGATATCCCCGGTGTCAGGTTCAAGGTATGTTATTACGACTAAAAGGTTGATCAGAAGAATGAATTTTATTTATTTTATCTTTTGCTTAAAGGTTGTTAAGGTTGCAAACGTTTCCCTGCTTGCGCTGTACAAAGAAAAGAAGGAGAGACCACGATCATAAATGATAGTGATAGTTTACTTTTATAAAAAATAAAACACGGGAACATCAAGTTGTGTTTCTTCAACCAATTCTCATTTTTTATTTAATAGGAACAGTTCAAATATCTCCAGCCAATCGGTCGAGTATGGGCTGACCTCTTAGTTGGAAAAGGTGCAATGTCTCGCTGTCCGTAGTTTGCGTCAGAAAAAACGACCAAATATAAAGTCGTGGTATGTGCTCTACTAGCGTCAAATTGCAAGACGTTCATTGCATGTGTTGCGTTTGATAAATTGAATAGCCGTAGCATCTTGTTTTACGATTGGATTTCCATTGTTTATCTTTTGGATCTAAAGATTGCTTTTTAGCTGTGAATTTGGTGGGTATGCAATCGAAGCTGAAATCGTTTTTAGAGTCGAGTCTGAAGTGAACGCAAAGACCATGTGCTATCGTAAGTGATAAATTGGGTTTTGTTGGGATCGTTATCGCTGTAGATCGAGGTTTTTTTTACCAACCGTGGATGATCAGCGTTTAAGGACGAGCTCGTGATTAATTTTTTCTCTACTTCCGCTCGTGCTGGATGGGGGCGGCACTTTCGTACCAGACCAAATGTATTTCCCATTGACAGATCTGGCAGAATACTGAAAAGCGTTCATTTAGTATTCTTAAACAGCTATTCCGACAACTCTATTTTTGTAGGCTGTGAGCTGTGCTTTCTAATAGGCTACTATCACAAATTACCGAAGTTAAATTTTCTAGCTTATCTCCAACCTCAGGACTAGGTGCACAATTTGCTGTTCGGAACTTACTCATTGAAAACAAAACAGGATAAATCCGGGTTCTCATTGAACACAAAAATTTGTTCTTTTCTGTTCTGAACGGTTTGGAACGCCTTCATTGAATAAGACTTCTATGATTTGTACCTCAAAATATTAAGAAACAATTTAGAAAACACTCTGAAAGGATGGGCTTTCAATAAATTTGTATTTTCAGCTAGACGATTATTCCCAACCAATATGCATCTTTTACAAAATCCTTCACATCTTATCGTCTTCCCTATGAAAGAAATCAGAAAAACTGCGCTAAGAAAACGTCTCAAGTAAGAGGCCTTCAATATGAATGCCAAAATAGCTTGAAGAAATAAAAGTTGGTGTTATCAGTGCCAAAGGGGCTCTAAGAACTCGACGAGGTTTTGAAAAGCATTAATCTTTTGAAATATTCTTTATTGTGTCAATAATTATGTCGCTACAAAAACGGCGACAGTTTTGTTGCTTCTTCATGAAAATATTTAATTATAATTTCTTAGTAGATGTGCTTATTAATTTTCATGTTTCGACTATGAAATCGTTTTGCTCTGCTTAGTAAAATGTTTACAGGTACATATGTACGAGGGGCGGCTGATAAGTCCGCGGCCTAAGGCATTAAATGAAAAAAAAGTATCAGTATTTTATTTTTCTTTTTAAATATAGTCTCTTTCAAACAAAATACATTTTTCACATTTGGCGTATAAAGCTTTTAAATCGTCAAAAAATATACCTTTTCTTTGCCCTCAAAATGGCTTTCTGCAGCCTCCTTCACTTCATTGTCACCGGCAAATCTACGACCTCGTAACCCCTTTTTCAATTTGGAAAAAAGGAAAAAGTCACTGGGTGCCAGGTCTGGAATGTAGGGTGGGTGGTCGATTTCCGAGAAGCCCGTTTGCTTAAGGGCCTGACTCTAAACTCGCGCCGTGTGGACAGGCGCATTGCCTTGCAAAAAAGCATTTTTGGTACCCAATGCGTACTGATTTTTCTCATATTCAGATGCTCGTGCATAATTTCTCCAACCCGTTTTTTTTACTAATCTGCAACTCTGGCTATCTGCCATAATTTTATTCTTCGGTCGGCCAGCACTAATTTTTCGACATTTCGAACATTTTCCTCCGTCACTACCGTCACAGGACGCCCCGGGCGGGGATCTTCTTCACTTCATTGCTCGTCCTTATTGAAATAAGCGATCCCATTTTTTGACCATGGTATACGAAGGCGCAGATTCCTGAAGAACTGATGACAAGTCTTTAGAAATTTCTTTCGGCGTTTTTCCTTTCTTTACGAAGTACTTTATCACGGCAAGGTGTTCAATATTACTAAAATTAGTCGAATCGGCTGACATGATAACGTTTGCTCTTCTACATATAATTTTCTAATGACCTCACTATTGAAAGAAGGTTATATTTATACTACCAAGGAGTGTCGCAATTAGTGTTAACACAAGTGAGATAATGAGTCATAGCTAAGTATCTCGGGCCGCGGACTCATCAGCCGCCCCTCGTATGTATCCGCAAGTAATCACCCCAATTCCTAATGTAGTATTTAAAATCAAGTTTTCTTATTCCGAAAGTCGGTTTTGTGGACACTTTCTCGTATCCCTAATTGTCAACTCTCGAATGTGATGCATCACATTCGACTATCGAATTTTATTACTATTCTCAACCTGGTATTTCTGTGGTATTTGACTGGTACTTTAGTCGTCATCGTCTGTGTTGAAGCTGGGATGAAGGTAAGCGTGAACAAATCAGAGGTAATGGTAATTTCCAGAACACCTGTTCAATGATCTCTGCATGTTAGCGGAGTCCCATTGAAACAGGTGGAGAAGTTTAAGTATCTCGGTTCCTATTCACGAGTGATGGTAGGAGCAATACTGAGTTATCCTGTAGGATTGGTCAGGCTGGAGCAATTTTGCGACAGCTTGGTCAATCTGTTATCAGGAGGTCCAAACTTGGCATCGAAGCTAAATTGTCGGTCTTTAATTCAGTGTTTGTTCCGACCCTCACCTATGATCATGAGGTTTGGGTAATGACCGAAAGAATAAAATCGCGGATACAAGCTGCTGAAATGAGATTTCTTCGTTGAATTGCTAGGGTGACTATGGTGCAGTGGTTAGTATCATCGCTTGTCACGCTGAAAGTCTGGGTTCAACTCCTGATGTCGGAAAAAAAACGTTTATGTATTTCTTAAATAAATAAAATCCATCAACTGTGAAAGCTTATGGCGACTCTACTGCGAAGACATAACACTGGCAGTAGAGTGTCATGGCCTGATTGAGCTGACACTGATTATGACATCAGGAGATTCGAAAAAAATTCCTGTGAATTATATAGTAATGACAAAACACCACAAATATCCCCACCTAGCCTGGACACCAACTCTGGGACGCCAATGAAACTAACAGTACCTGAGTTTCAAACCACTCTACCTCGCTCGCGGTGTGTGCATAACATTAAAAGGTTATTCCTATCCCCTTGATCCCCGTGTGGATTATAAAAAAAAAATGAGTTAGAGTCGATGGTAGAAGATCGGCAAATGTGGAGAGTGCACTTAACCTCCTTAAACCCGCGACCCTCATAGTGGATAAGCGGGCCATTGGAAGATGATGATGATGATGATTTTAGTCGGGAACAAATTTGGTTACGAGTCGTTACTAATGAAGCAAATAAAAGTGGATATATGGTTAAATTTGTTCATGAATATTAATTGTATTATTGTATATAGTAAAAGGAACTGGTGGTTGTTGAAATAAATTACTGGACAATAATAATTTAGAGGAAATCGTCAAAGAAATTCTTCAACTCGAAAGTGGGGTTAATTCACTTGGGCGGCAGCCGTGGTTCAAAATTTAAATGGCAAAATTGATCATAGTCACAGTCACAACACAACGATAAACGAAATGACTTTTTTAAGCTAATAAAAATAATAATATTAAACAAATATTTTAGAACTTTTGAAATTCGATTTTTAACTCCCAAACACACCAGGAATTCGATAGCTTCAATGGTTCGAACACACTCGTATATTTTTGCTGGTCGATGCTAAATTCATCATCGTCAAAAAACAAATCAATTGAATTCATATTTTCTTCTTAAAAGAATAAACTTCTTTCTTCAAACCGCAATCTCAAATCAGTTTCTTTTAATTTTTGATTGTTGACATTTGGCATTTGACGTTTGAAGTTAGCGATGAAATCCGTTCCATGCGATGAGTTGTCGTAAGCAACACATTCGACATTGTGAATAGCGATTTAAATACCAAACCACTCTCAGTACTACTAGTAGTACCAGTCGGCATACTACATTGCGAATTGGGGTGAATGAAACATCAGCAAACTTGCATTTGCAGCCAATGAAACAAGTTGTACGCTAGAAAACTAATTTCAACGAAAAAAGTCTGTTGGAACTGTGTTTTACGTTTACCATAGTATAAGAAAAGGATTTTTTATATGCAATGGTCCTACTAATGCGATCGGATCTGTCTTTGGTCTGTGCTGTTAGAGTTTTAACCCCGGTAGGTGTGTCTGTTTTATGGGGGGAAAGGGGTCAAAAAATCGATTTTTTTTTTTAATTTTTCTCCGATACTACAACTTGTAGAGAATCTCGTCCAAAAATTTCAAGTCATTTGGACTGACACTTTTCGAGTTATAGACAATTTTGTCTCCGGGCGCTCGGTCACCTATATCGTCACTGCGCTCGGTCCGTCTATTGTGTTGTACGATTTAGCATCGTTCGCCTTACTGTATGGAAAAAAGATGCTTTGGATATTGCATCCGCTGCAGGAGAGCTGCTTTATGGAGCTGGAATCGAAGTCTCAATGTGACTTTTAAAAGAAAATATTTTCTCTATTTTATTCTTGGTCAAACTTCAATCGCGTTTTTCTCAAAACTTTGTTTTTGAGTCGGTAGACAAAATTTCTCGAAAACTTTTGAACCGATTTCGCCAAAATTTTTAACACTTCTTTTACATACTCAATATTGATGTCAGTGGCCTTCTATTGATGTCAGTGGCCTTCTATTGATGTCAGTGGCCTTCTTCATAAGAAGCTCCAATTGGTTTCAATGAGTAGGCAGGAGATCTTTGCGAGATCCTGGTGGTATCACAACGGACCCCTCATGGGTCTAAGTGTGTTGGCTTTGGCTGACAGCTACTTCAACCTAACCTAACCTAACCCCTACATACTCAATACTCGAATCTGAACGAAGGAATTCAATTTTTTTTAATAACAACTAACTTTTTTATTAAAAATATGGATTAATTTCTGTCAAAAATCAGAGTTTTCTGATTCCACCTTTACCAAAAATCCAAAAATGAATATTTTCTTTATACCTTCGTTCAAATCCAATATAAACTTATGTACTAAAGAAATCTTTTTGGTTTTTTGATATCGGATGAAGCAATCGCCAGTAATCCTGTCTACCGCATTAAACATTTTTTTTGAAGGTGACGCGGTTCTCCGCACTACCACTGGCTCAATTTTAAAAATATCTTTATAAAAATTTGCCATAATAATCTTAGACATAAGCTTAATAACATGTAATAATGTAATAATCATCAATAAATTACATCCATTGAAAAAAAAAAATCATTTCAACATGCTTCTTTTTTAATCAATTTGACCCCTTTCCCCCTTATACCACAGGCTTCCTAGACGTGTAGCAATAGCAACATAAAGACAAATTGTCCTACAATACAATTTACTATGTGCAATTTCCCCAACAAGCAGAGATTAATTAATAAAGAGATATGCGATTTCCGTCCTCCTATCCCGACGACCCATTTGTTTACAATGTTGTAGGTGTAGCGCCATATTGCTTTTTCTTGCCAACAGCTCTCGTCTGTGAATACGTGTGAGGGAAAAGACACAACAATTTGCACAGTTATTTTAAAAACGATGCGGTGGTTTTCTCTTATGCCACAATAATGTCAGCAATTTTTGATATCTTCAAAGCGGTTCCATGGACACATTTTAGAGCTATATACCTACCTGGTTGTACCCGTTGCAGCTTAAGACCGAATTATCCTTCCATTAATTTCCAGTAATTAATATTTTAGCTAACTGAACAATTTTATTAAGTTTGTCTTCAATATTTCTTTCTTAAAAAATGAAGATACGACATTAATAACGAGACAATACGTCCTTACTTGAACAAAATTATAAGCAGTGAAATGATTCTGCAAGGCCAAATGAGATTTAGTATTTAAAAATATTGGTAACTCTGTTGAACGATATTTTTAATAAATTCATATTTGGTTTCAATTTGAAGTTTCCGTTAAATTCAAATATTTAAAAAAAGTAGTTGTTGCACAAACTTCCCTGAACTTGCCAATTTGTCGCCATCTTGTGGGGAACACCATAACTCACCCACATTTATAAAGAAAATGAGACAAATATGTGAATTAGGATGATCCTGGAAAAACAGTTTGTAAACAACAGAAAATGGCTTATGTGTTTACTCCATCATAGCATTATCCTTTTCCGTTGACAGATAGATTAAGTTTATCCTTCGATATTTGAATAATAACGAGCTGCGAAGCTTCCGAGGCCTCTAAAGCACGTTCTTGGGCTTAGTAGCAGTCTGCATTTTTGTGTAAGTTTCGCTCCTCTTTATCTTATCTGCCTCCTTGTGCTTGTACAATGCAATTATGCGGTTCCCAATCCGAAAGGTTAGAAGAGTGACGGCGATTGGTTATACTGAACCTTAACTTATCCAAATTCTATCGCCTTTCGTTTTTTGCCAGCATTTAACCAGGCGGTCCTCTTGTTGCGGTTTGTAGAGCCTCCTGGTTGCTTAAAAATGTTTTAACACTACAGCATAACATTGTTATCTTCGACTTCCACATCCTCCAACCTCGTGGTGGCTTGTTTAGGCTTATTCTTGTGGATGCCAGGCCATAGATAACGAATGTGCTGGCGAGCTAGCCACGCGATGGTTAGTCTGTGAAAGGTTACTCGCGGAATAAACCGATACAAATTCAGACTTTCCATAACTAGCCAACCTTGATATCCAGAACGATGTAGCCAACAAAGAACAAGAATAGGGACAATGAGTTTCTTAGCAGAATTTGCTTGGATATCGGCAAAATTGTATGGAGGGTTTGCCACCTTTTTGAGTATTAATTTGTGGCCCATTTATGAAACATGTCATCTACCTATAGCAACACCCGGTTTGGGTCCGGAAACTTCCAAGGTTGACCCCTGCCTCGGTGCCTTTCCGTTTTCTTTCATTCCTACATGTCTCCTAACCCAAGTCAGTTTCAGTTCATTCTAGGCTGCACGTGCATCGAGTTTCTAGACACATTCTATCGCCATTTATGACTGAATTACACCCATTCGCCTGATGAAAGCTCCAGTATTCAGTGCAATTAGAACTTACCTTCCCGTGACTTGTGACACAGATCCCCAATGGCACACTGTCGCAGGTTTAAAGATGCAAATGATTAGAATATCTTATTTACATCCTACCAAAATAACCAGGGCTATATGCATTAGGCAAACCATTCCTTTGCAACACTAAGAAAATCTCGGGTAAGATTATTGGGAAATAGACGCTTTTCTTCTTGAAACATCTTGAAGACTTTCGATTCTAATCATATGAACGTACCTACTGCATACACCACTTGAACGACTTGAACAACAAACAAACCACTTAACACACTTGAAAAAATTTACTATGTTAATCATTCTGATACGAGGGTTATGTAACAGAACTTCTAAAATGTCTCTCCAACTGGCTTCACTGTGATTTCATGAACCTGCACATGTGGTGGCGTTGAAATGACAAAGAGGACCGCCTGAGATATATCTTCCGGATTCAAGTAGGTACCAATAAGATCGAACAGTTCGCTGGGTCCAATTTCTGTCCGAACCAATCCGGGACTCACACTCTGCAAAAGATTGAACTGATTAGCACCTTTCTTCACGACTAATGCGCTCTAACTCTTACTGTTGTCTTAATCTTGGTTCCCAAATTCCTTAGTTCATTGCGGAATGTCTCATTGATTGCTGTCACGGCAAACTTCGACGGGGGATAGATGTTACTACTGGTGTTTCCTACCTGAGGTATATAATGTCCACCGATACTGTTTATATTCACAATATGACCATCAAAATTCCTCTCCTTCATACTTTTGAATGCCGCTTGTGTGCAGTAGATCAAGCCTTTCACGTTAGTATTTAGGACGTCGTCTATCAAGGCTGTTTCCATTTCAATCAGATTTGGTCCTTTTCGAGAAACACCGGCGTTATTGATGAGGATATCAGTGCCGCTCAGAGTTTTCTCTATCCACGCAAATGTATCTTTGACATCAGATTCCACGGATACATCACACTTTCGCGCAAAGAAATTCTTTTGCAAATGTGCCGGTAGTTGCGAACGATTTTTCTCCAGACGATCTTGACGACGACCAAGCGCGACAACCCGTAGTCCAGCTTTGACAAGATCTCTAGCAGTTGCTTCACCAATTCCGCTGCTTGCACCGGTAACTACTGCGACACGATTATTCCAACGTTCCATGCTGATAGATATGTACTTGATAAATGAATAAATGCTTATCGATCTGATCGCCTCTTATAGAAATTTGCAGGCGATAGCTTTACACGTCGAACGTTATCTGCTACTCAAAAGAGACAAGTCTTACTAATGTAAATAAACACAACTGTGATGTAACATGATTAGAAGTGGTGTCTTGAGAACCCACTATCGCGTTTCGGAAATATGCTCGACAAGCATCGAGATAAATTGAGCTCTCAGCTTTCATTGAGTGGTAAATCAAACCAGCTATGGAGTGCTGGGCTGTTGAGTTCTTAAGGTTACGGTAACAGCTGCGTGTATATTTATATACAAATTGCAGGCCCAAGTTGTAAGTTTGAACGATTTAGCCGCTCCAGCATGAATCAGCAATATGCGTTGCTGAAACAAGAAGCTTCCGAAACCAACACTATGGCTCCGCTAATGATTGACCGCATGTAGCCGATTTCGGGCTTTTGTATCCACACTAAGATCGGTTTCTATAATGTGAGGACGCTTCTTGACTCAAAGATAGATTTATGCGATACAGGCTGAATATTATAAAGAAATTCTGAATCTCTTTCCTATCGTAACATCTCCTTGACCTCACTTTTACCGCGTTCCTTTTTCTGTGTTCTAAATACGTTATCTTCATCTCTCGTTTTCTGCTCGTATGACTAACAAGCGGGTCTCTCCGTTTTATGCAGATCCGCTTTATAGGCAGCCATTTTGTCTGGATCTGCCTGTACGCATTCGGCTTATATACTGAATTTAAAAGTAATTAACACTTTAATTCCAGATTGGAATTAACTTAGTTTCAGTTAATATTTCAGTTGTGACTTATTAACACAATAAAGAATTAACACTGGCAATCAGGTCATAGCTTAAAGTTCTAACAGTTGAAGCCAATTCCGAGAGAACAATTGATGTTTTCAAGAAGTGCCCAGTTCTTTGAAACAGATCAGAGCAAGAACACGTAGAAGAAATCGCCAAAATGGCAATTCCGGCTCTTATGGTGTGCAAGAGTCAAATCTAAGTAATCTTACCCAAGCAAAACTTGTATGTTGCATGTGCAGCGTTTACCTTTTGATCGATAACCTGTAGAAAAACCACAAAATTAGACAAGCTACAGAAGCTGTGTATCCTATCATCTACGATTAAACTGTGAGGCACTATTTCACTGAACTCGGGCCATGCGAACCCGCCATTTTACGCCAAAGCTAGTTTTCACGTTTCTAGTTTTACACAAAAATTATTCACGCGTGTTTTAACCGTTAAAACACGAAATCTCAAAACTGGTTTTGAATAAAACTCGATATTCATAAAACCAAAAAAAGTCGGTTTTGAGACGTACAGAACTACATAGTTTTGAGGCTGTTTCGTATTATTCGACGAAAACAGTCGATGGAAATAAGTTGATGGAACTTGAGGATATAATTCGACAGAAAGCATTTATTTTGACGGTGGCACCCAAGTTGTACTGCTTACATTTTTCGAGCTCGGAAGACTTCCATGATTCTATCTTCAAGTAAGAGGAAAATAATATATTTAAAGGAATTGGGAATGTTGCCTCCCTAAGTTGCCCTCAAGTCTGCATTTGGCCATGATTTTGTCTTGTTGACACAACCCTGGTGTCTGTGTTGTGGCAGGTAATATCATTATTTTTCCAGAAAATTGTAGACTAGTTTATCTGCTCTAGAGGCTGTCAGGAAGCTAATCATCTTCTAAGGGTGAAGCATGGCAAGTGCGGTCGATGAGACGGTCCGTTTACTTACATACAAACATAAATGAGGGCGTTGCATTCTGTGACGATGTGGAAAGAGGTTTTCTCGTTTTCCTTGAATTGTCAACAGATAGGGTCTGGTGACAGGCCAAGGTTGTGTTGATGCCGTTTAATTCGGCAGGGGCCACATAGAATATCGGGTGGGATTTTAAGGTGCTTTCTGCTCAGACTCGGAACAAATTTAGATTTATTTTGGTATATAGCACCTCCTCCATCTGGATTGGGTCTAACGATTGGGAATCCACACACAAGACGAAGACACATGGCCTCGGATATTGCCAAGCCTGCTATGCCAGGGCGCTCTTCGGAGTCAGGCATAGAGGGTGGCAGCATGCGAGCGTCTGGTGGTCGGCCTGTCCCGCTCGGCAGCCGGCCGGGTTCAACCCGAAACGGCTACGAGCTTCCCGGCAATGGTCTCGCAAACCTTTACGGGGGTCAAAGGAGAGATGCGCTATGCCCCGAGGGGGGCATAAGTGGACTTTCGACTTTTGGACAACGGCATCGACTTAGGATAGGCACATGGAACATTTCTTCGCTCACAGGAAAAGATCTTGAGCTTATTGGGGAGGCTACTAAATATCGACTAGATATAGTTGGTATCTCCTCAACAAAGCAAAGGGGTTCTGGAACTGTGGACCTTTGGATGGGTGGAAACTCTTCATGTCAGGAGTAGCACCTTCAATGTCTACTCAGGCGGGAGAGGGGATACTCACGAGTCCCAGGCTGACAGGCAGAGTATTGGAGTGGATACCATTGGGAGGGAGAGTTGCGATCTTAAAGCTTAAGCTTGAAGTCAACTCTAGCTCTGGTGCAGGTATATGCGCCGAATCTGGAGTCAGAGTATGCAGCTTTCTTGGATGAAGTAGATGCCCCCTTAGAACAGGTGGCAGATATGGATTCCTATGTCCTGATGGGAGACTTCAATGCTCACGTGGGTGTGGACGTAATGACATGGGGAAGCGTGATAAGAATGCGAACGGAGAGAAGTTGTTGGACTTTTGCTGTGAAAATGGCATGTCCATTATGAACACCTTCTTTCCGCACAAAAACATCCATAAATACACATGGTACCGTCAGAGTCTTCAGCAGAAATCGCTGATAGACTTCTTTGTGGTACCATCGTGTCTTAAAAGGATGGTTTGTGACGTTCGTGTTGTGAGAGGGGCTGAACTGCCAACTTATCATCATCTCGTGTTGTGCAAATTGTATCTCAACGATAAAGTACCTGCCCTACCTCTCCTACACATATACGGTGGGAGAGTTTACAGAACGATGAGATACGGGAGGAGTTTGCACGACAAGTATCCGAAAGGTTTGAACAAATTCTAACTGTTCCGACAAATGTAGAGGAAGAATGGCAGTTGTTTTCAACAGCAGTCATTGCCTCTGCAGGAGATGTTTGCGGAGTGAAGCCGCTCGGTGTGACGGCTGGTGGTGAGAAAAGAACTGCGTGGTTTAAAACATCCGGAGTTCAAGAAGCCATCAGAGAGAAGAAGAAAGCCTTCAAGGTGTGGATACACTTGGCGGATTCAGCTTCTCGAAACCGGTACATGGAGGCGCGAAGAACTTGCAAGCTGGCTGTTAAATCAGCTAAGGAGCAGTCTTGGAAGGAGTTCGGTGAGAAATTGGACTGTGATCACAGATCTGCAAACAAGGCGTTCTGGCAGACCATCCGCCGTCTCAGAGGAAGGAAGTTTAATATCATCGAAGGAGTCAAATCCAAAGATGGTGTACTTCTTTCCGATGAGCAGGACATCTTGCGCAGATAAGGCGAGCACTTTTCGGAGCTGCTCAATCCCGAACAGGGCACTGAGGATGGCAGACTCATGGTTTTGAGTAGGGCGGAGAATAGTCCCACCGTAGAGGAGGTGACTTGGCGATTAAAGCGCTGAAAGTCGGCAAATCTGCTGGTGTGGATGAAATCCGGCCAGAAATGCTCAAAGCTTTGGGTAAAGAGGGATTGGAATGGCTCTCTCGTATCATTAAAGTGGCCTGGGAATGCGGTGAAACGCCTAGTGATTGGCAAACTGGGGTGATGTTCCTCTTTTTAAGAAAGGGGATAAGAGGGATTACTCCAATTATAGGGGTATATCTCTCTTAAGTCTCCTCGGAAAAGTCTTTGCAAAGGTGTTGGAAACGCGTTTCAGAGCTGTGGTCGAGTCCCGGTTAGGCGATGAGCAGTTTGACGGTCTCGCGTCATTCGTGCGATCATGCATTGACCCGTTGACAGCGAATTGGCGAATTTTCCCGTGACGTCAGAGTCAACGTGCTTGACTGTTTTCGTCGACCGTGTAATCATAGCTTTATAGTATTCGCCAATGATGTGTAACGTCTAACCCCACATTTGAGTGAATGGCATGCACTTCTTCCTACTTCCTGTTACACATTTCCGTCGCATTCACGAAATTAGTTCTACGAAATGCTGCATACCGAGAGTTAAGATGTTACACATCAAAAAAAGGAAAATATCGCAGTTATCCTATCATGGAAGACAAGTCACATTCAAAAATTTGTATACACTCCAGCAATAGCATTGGTCAAAATAATTTTCCGATTCTTGTTTCCCCAGCCACATACATATGTATGCACGGAAACACCTTCGCTCAAAACACCTTTAACGATCAAAATTCGAATGGACCTTTGATTTTGTGGCGAATGTATTTGGTTCGCTGAAAAAAAAAGACGTGCTTACATTGATACACATAATGTCCGACAGTCATTAATATGTATTTATGATGGTTAAGATCAGCGGTAGGTTGTCACCATGTATTATTTAGTAAAATAGTTAAATAGTAATTGAGTGTACATATAATGGAATTAGTATTTCTTTTGAAAGAAAACAGCATCACGTTAACATATAGTATCTTAGCTTATAATTTAAGAATATCGCATATTTCCATAATTTACTCCGCCGGGACGCCGCATACGACGTGCCCTTTGAGCCCGTTGGTTTTGGAAACCGCGGGATGGACTGCCTGTCTCTTGATTTCTCATATTCGGTGAAGCGTTACGTGGGCTTCCTGACTGATCTAAATAAATAAAGAGAAAAATTGCTGTTTCAGTTTCGCTTTCACTAAGAATTGAAGCTTTCCCAATTAACCTTGCCAAACAATGGGTGTTGGTCTTCCTCCTCTTTGATATCCTCTAGAAGGCCGCCGTGCAGGAACGTTGCCTCTTGTAGTTTTGGATCTGGTGTTAATAGATGGCGATGTTGAGGCTTCTGCTTCACGACCCTCCTCCTAGGAATAAAAACAATTTTAAGTAATACATAACATAAATCGACTTAGGTTACCTCTAGGTCTTCTTCAACGTTTGCCTTTTCGCCTTCAGAGGAGACAGCGTCGACACCCTCGCTATCATCTGCGGCTGTACCTTCAATCTGATTCTGTTGTATTTCTGACCCTGACTGTGTAGCTCCCCTGCCTATGAGGAATAACATTACTCGTTTATAATAAGACCAACATTTCAGTGATTATTATACTTTCGGAATCAATGTTGTGGGAGTTCTCGCGGGACGCAGCAGACGTTCCTTGTCCA
This sequence comes from Matsumyia berberina, assembly GCA_917880715.2. NCBI lineage: Eukaryota > Metazoa > Arthropoda > Insecta > Diptera > Syrphidae > Matsumyia > Matsumyia berberina. Next base: position 98,981,119 of record OU862870.1, read on the forward strand.
CCTTCGGGTTCTCGATCCTCAGCTGTGCTCACTGTCTTTTTTGATTCGTCTGCGGCGTCGGTGGTTTCGTCCGATTTCTTCTCGGCATAATTTTCTGGTAGGAATTCATCTCCTCCGGCTTCTACAGCAAGGTTAATCTTAGCATCTCCTTCTTCTTCTAAATGTTGTGACTCAGAAAATACAAATTTCGATCCATGTGGGGAGCTAACGCTTTCACTGCAGCTAGAACGAGAGAAAAAATTTATAAGTCTGAAATGAAAGTTAATGAAATGTGCAAGTACCTGTCGGATCTGTGTCCACTGAACTGTGGTGTGTTGGCGTCTTCGGCTGATTCGCCTTCAATACCCTGTTGCAACATCATAAGCGTGGCTTTCTGTTGGCGGGATAATGTGGTGGTTTGCTTCCAGGACGAGGTTTGTGCTACATTAGCAGATTCACCACTGCCACTGCTAATAGCTTGGCTTTGCTGATTGTTGTCTTGGTTAACGCTTGTACCTGCATCGGGGTCTACTTGGTTGTCGGAAGTGCACTGAACAGGAGCATCCATGCACTCGTCAATTTCAACTTCATTGTTGTCAGCCTGCATGTTGCTTTCTTCGACTTCGGGACATTCGTTTTCATCCATATCCTGATCTTGTTCATAGGAGTCTTCGTACCCTTCGTTCTCTCCGTCTTCAGCTGGGCCATCATCGGCTTCAGCATTTCCTTCATCAACCATTCCGTCGTCTTCCTCGGAGTCGACTATGACAATGTCGTCTTCCTGGTCCCTTTGTGACGATGTAGGTACTTGGTACTCAACGTCAATTCCAGATTCGGAAACTCCCACTTGGGAACCCATAGCCTCCCCGGTGTGTGTACGTGTCCTTTTGTTTAAAGGTTTCGATTTTTCGTTGCAATCTTCTGCGGCACCAGTGGAACTGTCACCTTCAACATCTCTTGGCCTCTTGTGGCCGCTGGCTTGGGTGGTAGTAACGTTGTTGCTCGAGGAAGCATGACGGTGGCTACTTATGGAAACGTGTGATGAGCTGGTTGTGCCCGAAGTACTGGGCTGATTGTTGGGCTCTTGCTGGCTCTGGACTGTTGTCGGTGCATTTTGGGAACCCTCAACTCGGGGTGACACTAGTGCCACAACTTGTTGCTGCCCTCCGCTCACTATGACCTGCGAGTCATTGTTCTGTAGGGGAACACTTTCAGCTTCTTGGGAGCATTCAGCGGCAGAAGCTCCCATAGGTGGTATAGCAGCGACAGCTACAGCCGCTGAGCTTGTAGACGGCATATAGTCGGTGTGCGAACTAGTTGGGGAAGAAGACATCGATTCAACGTTGCTTCCAGTTGTGTGCACTTGCTGCTGTGGTGGTACTAATGCTGTGTTGCTGCCCGAACCAGATCCCTGTCCCACGCTAATACTGCTGTTTTGACTCGTAGGCAAAACCGCTGCTGTTCTGCTGTTTTGAACGGAAATAGGTCGAATGCTCGCTAAGGGGGTATCACCACCCCTCCATGGTGTTACTGTTGCCGATTGTTGACTAGACCCAGACATGGGTTTTACGTTAGCTGTGCGCACTGAAGATTCAGAAATGCATCCCTTGTCAGAAATTGCGCTTGAACTTGTCGACGGCTTTGCAGATTGCTGCAAACCGAGCTGTCTATTGAGCTGGTTGATGCGCATTAGTAATGACTCATTATCGCGTGTAAGTCTTGCAATCGCTTCTTTATTCCCACCGCTTTGTTCAAGCAAGTCCTTTTCGAGTCGGGAGAGTTTTTCGTCATATTGACTTTTAATGCCACTGATAATAGAATCATGATCTTCAGTTGACTGCTTTAGGTTCTGAAGCTTTGTCTTAGTTTGTGCTAACTCTTGTAACACTAAATTCTTAGATTCGGTGAGACTCATTATTCTGGACTTGGCTTCTCTCAACAGGAGTTTGCCCCGTTCGTCCTTTTCCACGGCTAAGCGCAACTCTTCGTTTTCTTTGCGCATCTTGTCATTTTCTTCCTGAGAAGTCTTTATAGCTGCGTTCAGTTGATCTATATTTTCCTTCAACTCCTTCTCAGTGTCAGCCTTGTTTGCAGTTGATGGGCCGCTGTCGCCCAAATTGCCGATTATATTCAAGCTCTCTCCGCTCACGGTACCGTCACTTGTTGTTGCCATTTTGTTGGAAAGCTCTATGAAGGAGTCCTTATACCGCTTAGCGATTTTTCTTATCTGAATCTCCTTGTTCTTCGAGTCGAGTAGTTGAGCATCTTTCGATTCTAGCTCCTCTGTAATCTTCTGTAGGTTTTCCTCCTTTTGAAGAAGTGCGTTCTTTAATTCCATAACTTCTTGAGTCAACCGGGTGTTCTGTTGTTTCAGCAAGTTGAAATCATCTGTTAACTTCTTCTTCTCTTCGTTTAAGCTCTGAAGCTGACGGCCAAAGTTGGCTATTTCAACTTCCATCTTATTCTTCTCGCTCTTAATTTGGTTCAATTCCTCGTTAGACTGCCTAAGAAGATCCTTTTCAGATGTTAACATTTTAGCGAGATTCTCGCGTTCTGCCTGGAGACGTTTGAATTCCTCCGGATTCTTGTTGCTCTTTTCTATGAGAAGATTAGCTCTTTGTCTCCATTTTATTGCTTCGGTACGTACAGAATTATTTTCAGTGGTAAGCTCTTCAATTTTCGAAGACAACTCACGATTTTGCTTCTGCAATGGGAACAATTCGTCCTCGATCTTGCTATTGCGCTCGTTGAGCTCTTTAACACGACTCGACAATGTATCGCGCTCTTCGCGAAGAATTCTGTTGCTATCGGTGATGGCGTTCAGTGTTTCGATCTTACGCAATATTTCTTCATGACGTGAAGCAGTGACGATAACAGTTTCGGATTTAGTGCGCTCCTGGTTTAGGAAACCACTTAATTCATCGATTTTCTTCTGCGAAATTGTGTGCTCAGAGATGAGTCGTACATTCTCGGATTTAAGGATATCAACCTTGGCAACGGCAATGTCCTTTTCCTTACGCAAATATTTGATAATCTGCAACAATTGATCATTGTTCTTAAGATCCTCTTCTGCGATAGATTTATTTGCTTCAGATGAATACGATTCATTCATAGACTCATTTGTAGTGGAATGCGCATTAGAATTGCTCAAGCATGCGAGTTTGGAAGTTAGAGCTTGTATTTGATTATGCAGTGAAGAATTTTGTAGGTCCAAGTCGGACAGTCTGCCTTCAAGTTCGTCTTTTTCCTTTTGTAACAGCCGTTCTGTTTCATCCAGAGACTTTTTATTCTCATTTAGTTCATTGACGGCCTTGTTTCGTTCTTCTTGTAAATTGGTAATCAACTCGCGAATCTGTAAATTGGAATTCAAATAGCTGTGTGATCGTTTGGGAACAGAAGAACTAAGTAATGTGTAGAAGATGCCATACAGCAACAGAACAGACATTGGTGGTAAAAAAAAAATCGATGCAGGAGCTCTAAGCTCTCAACGTTCCAATGCTTGTCGTTGAACACGGTCGCTAAAAAAAACCATGGACATCTCTTCGACTCATACACCGGACGGCCTTAGGTCTCACACGCGGCATAAGTAGGACTTATCGTTTGCCGCAAAATTTAAATACCTGGATTGTTTATAGCATTTCGGGTAATGCCCGTCCGAAGGTTGTCCGGGGAGTTTGAGGCCTATGGCTACCTTTAAACGTAAGCACGGGCATTAGTGAAGTTAGAGGGACGAAAGAGATACCGAAGCACGTTGGTCTTAAATGCGTGTGGGTTGTAGTGATAAGGAATCACAGAGCTATGTAAATGGCTATGTGTACGGCTTATGAAAGAATCTCTATATTTGACACTACGTCCGAAAGAAAACTGTGCGCATTCAAAGTACGACGCGTGTTTCTGGCGAAGTATGGAAGGGGCGCATGCTACTGGCTCACTCGAGCAATGTTTGTGAAAGAAACAATAAAACAGTAAGAAACAGGAAACATTTCATCGCCGTCTATTCCCCGAGTCTATTCATTTCGAAATGTTCCTGCCACCAACTAGTCTTAACGCGCGTATTTGCATTCTATCCAGAATTGGACCGTGATCACAGATCTGCAAACAAAGTGTTCTGGCAGACCACCCGCCGTCTCAGAGGAAGGAAGTTTAATATCATCGAAGGAGTCAAATCCAAAGATGGTGTACTTCTTTCCAATGAGAAGGACATCTTGCGCAGATGGGGTGAGCACTTTTCGGAGCTGCTCAATCCCGAACAGGACACTGAGGATGGCAGACCCATGGTTTTGAGTAGGGCGGAGAATAGTGCCAACGTAGAGGAGGTGACTTTGGCGATTAAAGCGCTGAAAGTCGGCAAATCTGCTGGTGTGGATGAAATCCGGCCAGAAATGCTCAAAGCTTTGGGTAAAGAGGGATTGGAATGGCTCTCTCGTATCATTAAAGTGGCCTGGGAATGCGGTGAAACGTCTAGCGATTGGCAAACTGGGGTGATTGTTCCTCTTTTTAAGAAAGGGGATAAGAGGGATTGCTCCAATTATAGGGGTATATCTCTTTTAAGTCTCCCCGGAAAAGTCTTTGCAAAGGTGTTGGAAACGCGTTCCAGAGCTGTGGTCGAGTCCCGGTTGGGCGATGAGCAGTGCGGCTTTCGTCCAGGTAGAAGCACAACCGACCAGCTGTTCACTCTCAGAATGGTAATTGATAAAGCCTGGGAGTATGGCAAACCTATCTACAGTTGTTTTGTGGATTTGGAGAAAGCATATGATCGGGACCCTCGAGGTTAACTCTGAAGCGTATTGCAGGAGTACGGGATTGACGGTTCTCTTCTGATGGCCATTCAATCTCTGTACACTAACTGTAAGAGCTGTGATCGGGTGAACGGCGTTAAGTCGACACCTTTCATTGTGGGCGTTGGACTTCGCCAAGGGTGCGTTCTGTCACCTCTCATTTTCATAGTGTATACGGATTAGATGTTACAAGGGTTCGAATTGTTAGGAAGGGATCGAATTGGGAAACTTAAGGATAAGCCATCTGCTTTTTGCTGATGACTTGGTCATCCTTACGTCCACCCAGACCGAACTTCAGCGCGCACTGGATAGATTCGTCGCCGTCTGTGTTGAAGCTGGGATGAGGGTAAACGTGAACAACACCTGTTCAATGCACTCTGCACGTTAGTGGAGTCCCATTGAAACAGGTGGAGAAGTTTAAGTATCTCGGGGTCCTATTCACGAGTGATGGTAGGAGCAAAAGAATAAGATCGCGGATACAAGCTGCCGAAATGAGATTTCTTCGTTGTATTGCTGGGGTGACTCGCCGAGATCGGGTAAGGAACACCAGAGTACGCGAGACTACTTCTTCGAACGGAGAGGTCCATACTTCGATGGTTTGCGCACGTCAAACGCATGTCCCCAACTTGGTTTCCAAGGGGTGCCATCGGGTAGGCGTCCCCTGGGTAGGCCTAGGATGAGATGGCTGGACCAAGTCCGAAATCTCTCCTCTACCCGCATGGGGATAGCCCCTGATGAGTTAGAGTCGATGGTGGAAGATCGGCAAATGTGGAGAGTCCTCTCTAAACCAGTGACTCTCATAGCGGATAAGCGGGCCATTGGAAGATGATGATGTACAAGATGGTTTGGGTGCACCAGACTAAATATGAGTGTTATACTCGGGCTTTGGGCAAACAAATGCCTACAAATACTCGTAGATTGAGGCCAGATTAGAAGAGGAAAAGTATTTTTGCACCGTTCGAGGAAACCTAGATATTTCGCAGCATTTTTGGCGGCTTCCAATATGTGGTCGTTTCAACGAAGTCTTTCGGTCTCAGCGATGCAGGTACCATTTATGGATAATTGTAAGAGGTTTGGCGTTTGCTTGAGCGACAGAAGACAGCATTGAGTTTTGGATGCATTAAATTGGTTGAACCTCATTTAAATATGCTGTCAAGTTCGAAATTTAATGAGCTTAATATACATTGCCGTTATGCTTCTTCATCCAAAGAGCAGGGAACGAATATGAGGAGAAACAAGTCCTGATTGCACTGGATAATCAAGCGAATGAGTCTGACTGTTATTCAGCCATCACTGGCGATGGAGTGTGCAGAAATTCAATGCATGTGCAGACAGAAATGAATTGACACGGGCTTGGGCTGAAGGACATGAAGGAACCGAAGGAAATAAAAAGGCAGAAGTTCTAGCGAAGTAGGGGCCAACGTTGAAGTTTTTTGGACAGGAACTGATTGCTGCCATAGGTTGGGGATTGGTAAGAGACACAAATCAACCCTCAAAAAGGTGGATAAAGTGCAGATAATCCAAAATGGAGATATATGTCTGCTGGCTGCTTCAAGAGAGAATTTCTAAGTCCCATGGGAGGGATTGTAGATAACGACTGCAGACTATGCCTTGAGGACATGGAGACAGCGGCGCATATACTGTGCCACTGGCCACCTTACCTAACAGAATCTTTATAGTTTTAGATTGTCCTTGGATGGAAACCCATAATGTAGATAACCGGTGCTAATAATTACACGAGGAATTTAAGCTAGGACTCTAAATGGAAGAGATGCCCAATGAAGGGGGCCTGCATCAAGGCATCAACATTGAAAAACAAAAACCACTTACCTTAGTTAATTCAGTTTTGACCTTTGTAAGCTCTTGAATATCTGCCGAGTGTAAAACCATTTCGTTGGCGTACTTCTGCTCAACAGAATTGAGTGACTCCGAAAGGTTGTTGTATTCCACTCGAACACTCCGCAGTTCCCGATTACACTCGTTCAGCTTCTGAAGAGTCTCCTTCAGTTCTTCCTGAGTTTTCTGCAATTGAGCCGGGGTATTGTTTCCGGTAACTTGTGCTTCGGTGACTGCTTGTAGTTGTAACTCTGTCTCAAGTTCTTCGACGCGAGACTTCAGAATGGATTCAATTTGTTTGAGAGATTTAATATCACTTTCAGCCTTTGCTACGTAATTGGTGTGAATCTCATGTATGTTCTTTATTTCACTTTCAGCACTCTGGGATATTTTAAAGTACTGTTCTGCGTGCTCTCTTGACTTGGCCAGCTCGTTGTTGAGAGATTGGATTTCCAGTTGGTCCTCGTCATGTTTTATTTCCAATTCGCGAACTTTTTTATTCGCTATAGCTATTGGATTGTCGTTCTTAGTCGGTGCAAGACTTTCTTGTAGCTTTTTGCTAAGATCGTCGATTTGTTTTGACTTCGCATTCAGCTCATCACGTAGGGCCAACATTTCAGTCCTAAGCTGATCGGCAACATGTTTTTCTTCCTCCATTCTTTCTTTTGCGGTGTCAGATTGTCTCTTTAAGTCGGCAGCGAGCTCTCTGAAACGGTCTTGTTCTTCCTGGTAACGGCGTCGTTGAGCGGACAATTCCCGTGATGTTTCATCTAATCTGGTCTCGAGACGAGCTCGACCTTCCATCTCGGATCGTTCAAAACTAGCCTTGATCATTTCCAAATTATTTAAGAGCAGATTCTGACTCTGTCTTTCCCGGTGGAATCCTTCTTTTTCAGACTGCAAACGTGCGGCAGAGTCCCTCAGAAGTCGCGTTTCTTGTCGCAAGTGATTGAGTTCAGCCTCGGCTGCAGATAAGTTCTTCTGGGCTTTCAAAATCTCGTCCTTTAAGTACAAAGTAGTTTGCTCATGTTTTATAATTGTGTTTTCATAATTCTTATTCCTGTCTTCCAATGCAGCGATTTGTTGTTTGTATGTGTTGATGTTCTTCTGTTGAATCTTCAGTTGTTGTTTGTTGTATTCGACAGTCGACATAAGTTTACAATTAGTCGATGTTAGTTCGCGCACTTCAGTACGCATGGAGTCAAATTGTTCGTTCATGATTTTCTCGTTGTTCTTTTTCTCTTGCGTGTAATATTCGTACTGTTCCTTGAGGGACTTTGCCTGTTCCTTGGTTTCGGCGAGCTGCTTCTCCAGTTCAGCGATACGCTTGTCCTTGACAGATGGTTTCTTAACACTCGCGTTAGGGGTAGAAGCAGAGTCGTCATTTTCTACTTCCATAGTTTCGTCGTCGCTGTCTTCAGATTTCGCCTTGGATGCATTGCCTGCATTCTTAGCATATGCTTCGAAGTACATTCGCTTATAGCGTTCACATTTGGCCAGGTAAGTATTTAACATTTTCGATTGATTTTGCGAAGATTCCTGCATGATGCGGATTTTCTTTGTGTAGCTCTCGATTTTCTCCTGGTAGGAGGCATCATTTATCTGCTGCTTTATGTTCTCAATCTCTTCTAGTTTGTCGCTCAAATCGCGGACCAACAATAACAATTTCTGATTGTTTTCGTGCAACTCTGTTATATTGCTGAACGTGACCAACTTCTTGGAGATAACCTCGTCTGTTGACAGATTGCTGCTGAGTGGCTGGTGACTCTCCGAACTGAATCCGCAACGATTCTAAAAGATCAACAAATTGTATAAACTATTTAAAGGTGCGCTTGTAAAACACTTACCTGTTCAATTTCCTTCAGCAAGTAGCAAACTTGACGACTTAAATCGCTCTGCGAGTGCTTCAGTTTCTTGTTTTCTCGTTCCAAGTGATTGATCTTGGTTTGAGCCTCGTCAAAGTCTTGCTGATTGTCGGTTTTCTTCACTATCATATCTTCTAGTTGCTGCGCCAAGATGTTATTGGTCTCAACAAGTTTTTCATATTCTAGTTCCTGTTTCTTCATTATGGGTGCACGTTCTTCAAGTTCATGAAGAATTGTCTTCATTTGAAGATTCAATCGACTGTTCTCTCTCTTTTGATGTTCACACTCTTCGGTGGTCTTTACGTACAGAGAATACAGCTCAGTCAGTGTCATGTCTGATTTTATTAGACGACTTGCGACGGCTGCAGAAGGTGCTAATTTACCCAAGGCGTTTTCCATATTCTCCGATTGGACTTCCTTTAGCAAATCGTTAGCATGTATGATCTCTGCTTTAAGGGATTCAATTAATTTATTTTTATCTTCGATTTCCTCTTCGTGTTTCATGGATACGGACTTTAGATTTGTTTCCAGCTCCCCGTACTGTTCACTGGCTTCCGCCAACATGCGTTTTAAATCACTTATAGCTGTTCCCATTTCGGTGCTTTCCATTGCCCTTTCATCAGAGTTTGCCTTGTAGAGTTCCGCCAGTTTAGTCTTGGCTTGCAGTTCTTTCTTATAGAATTCCATCATTTTATTGGCTTCTTCACTTTGGGCAAGCATCTTTGTGGACAACTCGTGTGAGCTGGCTGTTAGGTGTTCAATAGTCTCTTGATATTGGGCGCATTGGGTGTGGGCAATTTTCAATTCTTCAATTTTCTCATTCAGTCTCGTCTCCAAGTTCAGATTTCGAACTGTATTCTCCCTGCGGATATTTTGAAGTTCGGATATATTACGATTTAGGTCTTCGGAGAGCGTCTGTACTTGATTCGTGAGAATTGCGCGTTCTTGTTCCATGCGCTTTTCTTTGAAATCCAGTGCAGCTTCTTTGCTTTCGATTTCATCAAGGCGAGCGAGCGCGTCACACTTGCTGTGGATAGCCGATTTAAGTTGTCCTTGACATGATCTAACCTCATCCTGTAGGCGTTCAAGTTCCGAGTTCTGCCTCTCGATTGCCTTCAAAAGTGAATCACGCTCATCTATAATACTATTTTTGCCACGACGAAGTGCTGATAATTCCGTTTCATATTTATTGGTCAGTTCCATCAGGTGAGCTCTTTCTGCAGAATAAGTGTCGAGTTGTTTTCGCAGTTCAGAGACATTCTGCTTTGAATTTTCTAATTTATGCTCATAATCCTGAAGCTGAGATGATAATTCTTCTACTTTCTTCTCGCAGACACTGCGGATTTCGTCTAGGAATAAGAATTGAGGTAAACGTAATAGAAGGTATGTGCGTATGTTAAAACAAATTATATGTATTAATACATTAAAAAATAACTAAGTGTCAAGATGACTATAGACGGACTTTATAGACAGATTTTCACAAAAATAACGACGGCATAACCAATTACATGCGGCTGAAAAAGACGCATCTGTTCTCTATCGATACCTATAGCGCCAGAGTACATACGTAAGAGTAAATAAATATTAACTCTACAAATAAAACATTAGTGGTTAATCTAATAAACACTGACCGCAAGATTCTGGTACTAGGTCGCATTGACATAATACGGTTTAAAGCTCTTATTCCCTCGAGAAAAAGAGAGGCAGGACACTCCGGTGCTGGCGTATATTGTAACAACCCACCGGTAAAACTTGCGATTCATCTAGATCCCTTCGTCACAGTATTCCAAGCAGAAGTCCTTGTTGAGGGGAACTGAAGTTCTCTTGGAACACCACACCAAAAGAAGGAAAATAGAAATCTGCTTGGATAGTCAAGCAGCACTTGAAACCATCACAAATCCAACATCCAGATCTCATCTGGTCAGCGAATGCAAAGACAAACTCAACAGGTTTGCAGGACCGCCTTGTCTGGGTACACTAAGGTGTCTCGGGTAAAGGTAAAGCCGTTGAACTGGCATGGAGAAGAAGAACGAACCGCTGAAAACAGTGGGGGTCGCACTAACAATAGAGGAACAAGGAGAGGATGCAAAGGAATTTCAAGGATCACTGAGCAAACCTCCCGACGTGCAAACCGGATAGATCACTCGTAAATAAACCAAGCAACCTGCTCACCAGGAAGGCTCTAGATTCAAGCAAAGTAATTGAGGCTGATGGTGGGACTCATCACAGGACACATTAACCTCAACAAACAAATGCATAGACTGGGCCTAGCTGACACAGCGACATGTAGGAACTGCGAGGAAGAAGAAGATCTCGAACACTTCCTATGCCACTGCCCGGCCCTATCGATAATGCGACAGAAGACCTTGGGGTCCAAGAATCAGCGACATCCTGGCCTTCACCAAAGAAACAGGAAGATTCGCCAGACCACACGTAGACTAGTGTCAACTCCATAATTGTTTCCACCTTCCCTTGATCTCTTCCATCTTCCGACGATTAATAGAGGGGCACACAACAGGCCCGACTGAGACCTAGGTGGGGAGCCTTTCGTCTTTGTATTGCGCCGCGTGCTGGGCGATAAACAGCAAATCAGAGAACATTCTGGGTGCCTTTCTATGAAAAATACTTCGAAGGTGAGTTTCCGCAGACACTGCCTTCAACATACAGTCAACGCATTTGAAGCGTAGCGTAGTTAGTCCTCTTTTCCACGAAACTAACAATTCAACGCATTATTTTTCAATGGTACACCCCCCAAAATCTCTGACAGTCCCAAATGCTTAGGACTTGTCCTAGACGGAAAACTTTTGTGGACATATTGTCAATCGTTCTAAAAAAAAATTGCTAATAGAATTTATAAAAAAAAAAACCTTAGTCCCTAGATGGAGCTTAAAGCAAAAAATCAATGACTTCATCCCCATTCAGTGCAGGTGAACATTAATTGATCATTTTCAGGTACTGCAACATCGATTGTCAAGTTGGGATCAGATCTCTTGTATCCAGCACAGTGAAAAACTGCCGCGTGTCTCTAAACACCATATTCTGCTGGGTCGCAGGTCGCGACATCCAAAGGAACTGTACGACTAGTGACAAGCTAGTCAGCCAAAGATCTGTAACTGTCGACGTCATTTGTTAAGTACCTGATTTTACGCCAATGCTCTATCGAAAGCAAATCATGGTTACTACAAAACTTCCAAATGTTGGAAATACACGATACAATTGTTGTACAAGCTTTGTATCGACGTAGGCTGGTAGAATATTGGTACAACATTTGTATGTACCACACACACTATACAATCTGCATGCTATTCCCATATAACCGCTGGTTTTTGATTCGAAGCGTTCGACATAAAGCAATCACGAATGCAAGGCTCACAGGTATTAGATATGGAGAGAATTAAAGACTGCGGTGTCTCAGTAGATTCTGAGACATTTATATTCGATCCGAGCTACTGACACTGGTAAACTTTTTTAACCCGTCCAGTTTTACTTTCTTAATGCAGATTTTACTGCGTGACTTGTGGGGCATATTTTCTTATGAATGGTGATTGTTGCAGTTTTATGTACATACATACATATGTATTGGCTCGTTGTTAAAAGAACCATTTTGACACACGGACAAATCTCCTCTTGGTCCTAGTCTTTAGAGCATCTGCAGAAATCGTCGGAAGATACTCCCAATCATCTTACATATCTGCTCAAAGACAGTCTCTCGTATGAGCTCCAATTGTAAAGTTTATTGAAATGGGGTTCTGGTTATGACAAATCTGTCAGAAAGAAAGATATGTATTGACAGCCCACATGGTTTTTGAGTACTGGAGAGAGATCTGCAAAAAGAACTCATGTACTTTTCCCAAAGATATTTTGGCAATTAAAATTTGATGGGGAAGCTGTTCATTAGCGGAAACACTGCCATTAGCCTTCTAACCACTAGAATCAATTATAATGTGTACATTGATTGCCCCACAGGTTACAGCCTACTGGCAGCACCTAAGCCTAACCGACCTTGCAGGGGCTGTGGCAAAATAGACACGAAAGAAGGTACGACACACATTCTCTGTGATTGTCGAAGCTTCAGTAGAACCCCAACACTTTTTACTTCACTTTTTTAATGACCCGGATCAATACCACCAAAAACCATTTTGAAATTCGTACTGAGCTCGGGGTGGTTCTGGGAGGCAAACTAGATGTAAGGACGCTCTTACTTTTTACATTATTTTAATCATCGCAGTACTGCCCTATGTCTCAAAAGAATGAAATTTGTTAAGAATGGATGAGTCCACCTTTAGTTTTCGAGAGAGAAAGTCGCTAGGTGATTTCTGGTCCTTCTGCACAGACGGTGAATAGGCAGGTAGAAGTGGCGCTTCACCGATGAGCGTTTTTGTTGACCTGGCGGTTCAGGGATCTGATGAGCGGGTGGGTTTGTTATGAATCACTTACCTGGTTTAAAACCATAATTCATAAAGAAATTAATTTATATTTGAGAAGTCGTTGAGGTCGAATAGAATGGTTTATTGAACGCGTGCAGTTCATTTGCGCAGGTAAGAAAGTGTTTCCTTCTCCTTTTCGAAACTATTCCAGTAGGGGTTTTATGGCACACAGACGGTAAGTCGAGTATATATAAAGCGGATACAATCAAGTGCTCCACTCCGTAGAATTAAATTTTAACCCAAAGGAATGTTGCAGAAGACATAGGTCCAGAAAGACAAAGCCAGTAATAGAAGCATCTTACCCAAGGTGAAAAAAGAGTGCGACGTGCAAAATACTGTGGCGCAGAACTATCGCAAAGGAGTAAAGGCAATTGGGGAAGCTATAGACAATTGAGGAACGCTAGCGACCGAACAGGAATCGTTATAGATAGGTTACAGATGCTTTAAGGCACAAGCAAATACAAAACCTAAGTAATTTATGTACATACGTAAATACATATGTATGTAAACATGAAATTTTTTGGGTTTGCAATACATTTTTCCATTGCAAGTCAAAAGAAAGTCTATTCAGTGCATGTACACTTTACTCATGCATTTTTTCTCTCTGTCTATCCTATGCCCACTATGATCCTGACCATCAGGATAGTCCTCCTGCCAAAAAAAAAACTAGTGGACCCAGAGCTTTCAAAAGGGCATGGCAACAACTGGAATTCAAAAACCATAGCATATCCATATGTACACAGGAACAACGTATACCTAACAGACAACATATAGTATACATTTGCTAGCGTATGTACATCCTGGTTCAATATTGGAAAACATATAGCTGCACCGAAAATGGGTATGTATCGAGCACAACGCAATCTCAATGCAATTTTCAAATCTCCACCCCATCAACTCTCCGGCCAATTTCCATCTATTCAACCCACTACTGCCGCCTTAAATTTTCGCCGTGGGTGATCAGTTTACTCCGTTTAACTTCTTTTCTGTACATCCGATTTCTTTTTTCATGCGGCACCTACAAGAAGCTACTTTTTGTCCAATTTAGTCAAGATAATTGAGAAATTGAATTCAATGAGCAAATTACTGCATTAGTGCACTGCAAATCCACCATTAAAGGACTCCATTACTACTTTTACTTTTATAACCTTCCACACATGGCGGTCCAGATAGAGTCGCCAATACAGGTTGTGTGCAGGATGCTATTATCAAAATCTTTTTATGAGAAAGAAATGCTATCTTATAATTAAACACATGCTTTGCGAAATATTTATACGAATACCTTGCCGGCATGTCGCTAAAAACTTACCGACAACATTTTTTGAAGTTTCGCCGACTGCCTTTGTTGTGAGGAATTCGTCGAATATCTCCTCGAAGTACTTGTTAATCTTGGCTTGGACATTTTTAGGCGTGCTGTCCAATTCTTCGTTTGTTAAAATCTTCGACAGTAATTCCGGACCAATTTGATCCATTGTGGAAAATATTTTCACTTGATTTATACAAATTACTCTTGCAAATAATTCAGCGTACTTTTTATGCAGAAAAATTATTCTCGCGTTTGCGGTTTGCCCAGACCAAAATGCAAGTGCTGCCAAAATTAAAAGTTATGATGAGTTTAGCAGCTGAGTTCGTTTTCTCCCCTTGTGGTGGTTCGTTTTCCAATGACTGCGTTCAGATCGAAATCAAAATTTTGTTGCATTACAAATTTTTATTCCGGATTTATGATGCGTACCTTTTTTTGTTTTCCACAAATAAAATAATTAGAAATATGACATAACACATAACATTGCCTAAATGTTTTTGAAATTAATTGGAACAATATTTCAACAAACAGATGTTTTTTTATTTGAAATAATATTTTATATTGGGAGTTACACCTCCGTTCTTTTACTTCGTGTTCTTAATGTTCAGTGTTCGACATTAATTGTTGTATCGGGAGAGGTGTTTTCGGTCTAGTATTTATGTATGTACGTATATTTGTGCCGGTTCGAATCAAAACGATTAATTCTAGTCCGTAAAATAATAACAGCTTCTGGCTTGATATGATGTGCTGGAAGTTTAAGTCGGAATGGACCCGAAGTAAGAAAGCATAATACCACGATCCCACAAAAACTGAGCTTTCGCAAAAACTCGTGAAAGCTTCATGCAAAAATGAAGTTTTCACGTACATTTTTCAATTTTCGTATCCTCAGTCTTTGATAGTTTTAAATAAAAACCTCCTCAATATCTTCGCGCAATATTAAGGTTGTCAAAGCAAACACATTTGAGAAGCATTTAGCAAATTCAGCAAAAGAGCTAAAAAAGCTGTCAAAGCAACATGGTTTATTTTCCGTTAATCCTTTGATATTATAAGCACATTTTTTCGGTATTCTAAATAGGCTAAAAAATTTATGAGGAAAAAAAAACCCTACCGAGACTAAGGAATTTTTTCATCGCAGTTTGGCTGCACTGTGTGTAATGACATTAATTACGGATCAGCTATTGGTTTTTTTTTTCTCTCTTTTTGTTTATTTGGAAAAAAATCGGCTAGATTAAAAAAATATATAAAAAAAATAATTTTAGATCTTTCTTGCTTGATTTTTAACTTTTGTCGTTAGAAATAAAATACTTGCTCGTCAGTTTTTTTTTCTTATAAATGACGGCTGTAATGTCATTTTTGTCATTTCGATAACGTATTTCGATAACAATCGGAAAAAAAAGATTGGGAGCACAGTTTTTATCGCGGCTAAAGCTAAGATCAGACGATTTGCAGATGAGCGCGAAATTGACACATAAGCAATTGTCTGCAAATTATCCGCAAAAGCGAACTTGCAGAAATATCATTTGCAGGCCGATCACACGATTTGCGGAGTTTCTCCCAAGCTTGCAAACTTTTGGGTGTGCAAATGACATGTCTGCATATTTTTCCAGAGCATTTATTGCCCGATCACACGGTTTATCTACATATGCAAATAGCAAATTTGTAGACCCACTTGCAGAAATGTCATTTCTATTTATTTCAAGGGATGAAACAACTCGAGATACCCTTGCAGTGGTATTGGCTGCGTATGTGTTTGAGAGCAGCAGCGAAATCGACGACTAAAGCAGCGCAAATGCTGGCGAAAGGATTGGGTTGACCGACCAGAAAGGATTTTGTGCAAAACTTTACCGCGAATTGCGAGAAGAGGAACCCGCATTGCAACTTTTTACTGCTTTTTTCTTATTTCTATTTTCTAAATGCGACAAAAATATAAATGAATTGAAAAATGCAATGTTTTTGTTCTTTCGCTGTCGCGAATAATTTTTATTTACTTTTTTATTTTAGTTAGACAATGCATTCCATTTGATGGAATGATTTATTTAATACTCTGGTGATTACGGTTCGATGATAATTGCGAGAAAAAACCCACAAATACAAAATTTGCGGAAAAATTGACTATGTGCTCATGTTTCTTCAAAACAACATCTGCAAATGTCACAAGTCCACAAATGCGTGTGGGCAAATGTCCAAAAGTCCGCAAATGTGTGGAAATGGTCCCAAAAGGATGATAATACGATTTGCAGATAATGTGTGTAAACGTTTACGGACTACATCTGTTAATCGTCCGCAAATGACATTTGTGAACATTTTTGCGGACAAAAATTTGCTGATCACACGATTTGCGGACGTTTGGGACACATCTTTCTGCAAAATTTGCACACATCTTCAAAAGGCTGGATAGTTATCCAGATTTCGTATTTCTATACAGGCTTAGTTGTTAGTGTATTTAACAAGGAAAATATTTGTTAAGCCTATATAGAATGTCAAAAAAACACGTCTTATGTATATTTTTATAAACTGGTTGTAGGAAAAGGAATTTTAAGTCCCCTAACGCGTATAGTCGAACAGTTAGCAGAGGCCCTGGACTGCTGCAAATCAGTTATTACCGCAACCAAGAAGTGTGATGGTATGGTCCGCGCAATATGTATGGGATTGGGATGTTAAAATATAATACATACAACACTTATTATGGCATTTGATACCAACAGTAAAAAGGAGACTAAGGCAAGAAGTTGAGTTTCCGTCATGTAATCCAGCACCTTATAACAACTCAAGGCTCAGCTCGTCAATATTGCTCATTTACTTGAAGACTGTCATAACTCAAAAAACGCGATTTTTGATTTAATGATGCAGAATTATTCGTTTTATCATGCTTCATATTGTGTAATAATTTCATATTAATATCTTGTAATGTGAAATTACAGGCCACAAGGGGGCTAGATCTGATGAACGTGAAGGCTTATCTATTAGTAAATTAGTTCGTGAATTTTGGCCGTGGCTACCGCCTGTTAGACGATTGAGATAGTATTTTCTTCTTTTTCATATGTGGCCATTGTTTTGCGATTTCAGCTTTCAGCTTGTCAAGTAATGATGCGTAATATCTAGTCTTTTTTGCTTTGTTTTTTTTTTTTAAGAAAAAAAAACCACTACCGTTCCGACAATTGGCCTTTTCATAGCAGGCTTGCACTTTGTAATCCAGTATTTTATAGCGTTCGTCTGACACAGGAGGGTAGTGGTTAATCTAAGTTTCATTAGGCACGTTTAAATTCAATGAAGTTACCATAAACAGCGTACAATTCTTTTTAATTTGCCTTTTAAATACAAGAATACCAAAAGATCGCTTAGCAACAACTGAAAGTCTAAACTAGCCAAAATTTTCAAAGAGTAATTTTGACAAATAACGCCGTCTTCAGGTTGAAACTCAACAGTTTTCGGACTATTTGATGACAAACTGACCATTCCTGCCTAACATAAAAAAATAATCCTAATAAAAAGACATACAGAGAGATTTGGTAATGGTAATGTTTTTTTTTCGGCCAGAGCAAGAGAAACCATTATTCCATAACTTATTTTTTTCAAAGATAAACATTTATAGTCAATGTTAGGTTCCAGATGACTTTCCTGAGATATATTCTCGATGTCGAACTATAGGGTTTTCCAATAGGGATCGGTAGATTTTGAAAGTTTACGGCATCTGTTGTTAGTCTACCCGATTTTTATTTTTCAGGCTCTAAAGACAAATCCCCATGGCAAGTTATAGCGTCGAGCGTGTGTTTGCTGACTGGGTTCTGGAGCAGTTGAAAGCGGACCCCGATTTCAGCAAAAAAAATCACCTCGGGCGACGAGGCCAATTTTTGGATGAACAGGTACGTCAACAAGCAAAATTGCCGGATTTGAGACGATGCCAATCCACACGAGGTCCACCAAGTCGCAATGCATCCGCAGAAATTCACTGATCGGTGAGGATTGTGGGCTCTCGGTATCATCGGTCCGTACTTCTTTAAAAACGACGATGGCATTGCCATCACCATCAATGGAGAGCGCTACCGATCGATGATAACCAATTTCTTTTGACCCAAATTGGATGATATGCATGTGAACGACATGTAGTTCCAACAGGACGGCGCCTTGTGCCACACAGCTGATGCCACAATGGACATTCTGCACGAGCGATTTGAGGTCATGGTTATCTGACGCGAGGCGAAGTGAACTGGCTACCGAGATCGTGCGATTTGACCCCGTTAGACTATTTCTTGCAAACGACCAGTGCCCTCAAAGTCCACATAACCCGTACCATCGTTTAAATTCAGCCTGATCTATGCGGCAGAGTCATTGAAAATTTGACCCTTTCGGATGCGAATGTCATATTCCACACATAATGTCATTGATAGGCATTTCAAATAAAACAAAAAATTCGTTGATATCTCATCACACACACAACTCCTTTTAATCAATTTTAATATCTACCCGTCCTTATTGGAAAACCCTTTAATAGAGTCGCAAATGATCTTATAAATAGGCTATGATTTTTGCGTTGTTTTTTATTGAAAAGTTTCGTGAGTTCTGCACGAAGTAATTCCGACAAATATTTCTTTTGACTGTTTCTAAGGTATGTATGTCATTCATTCATACATCATCGTCCTCCAAAGACTCGCTTACCCATTATGAACGGGTTTAGGATGTTTAAGTGGACTCTCCACATCTCTCGATCTTCCGCCAAATCATCATGGGCTATCCCCATACAAGTAGAGGTGATATTTCGGCCTTGGTCCAGCCATCTCATCCTGGGCCTACCTAGCGGGTGCTTACCTGATGCCACAGATTCCATGGCACGTCTTGGAAGCTGAGTTGGGGACATGCGTTTAACGTGTCCAAACCATCGAAATATGGACGTCTCCGTTCGAAGAAGTAGCTGCTCGACATTCTGGTATTACTAATTCGATCTCGACGAGTTATCCCAGCAATCCAACTAAGAAATCTCATTTCGGCTGTTTGTATCCACGATATTATTCTTTCGGTCATTACCAAACCTCATGACCATAGAGAGGGTGGGAACAAACACTGAATTAAAGACCGATAGCTTAGCTCCAATAGCAAGTTCGGCCCTTCTGGTATGTACATATGCAAATAATGTAAATTCGCATATTTTGGGAATTTTAAAAAGGACTGGTTATTAAGGAAATTATTTTATTGGTTATACTTATAAGGTTTGTCAAGATCGTGTCATAAGGACGCATACGAGTACATATGCGGATATCTCTGGGGAGAGGAGGGTATACATCATTGCATTGCATGAGTACACTAGAAAAATTTAAGGGAGATTTTGATTCGTCTACTGTTCGACCGCGTCTTCTTAGAGTAGTACTTAAGGTAAGAAGTAGAGAGCCACTTCCAAGTTCAGGAATAACGGGGTAAGTGGCGTGAGAAAAATGGTTTAATCAAAAAAATGTAGTGAGTAAAAGTGACAGCGATAATTTCCCAGCGCTTTCTGTTGTCCAAGCTTCGAAACAACCAAGGTCATCTTCCTTAGTAAAAAATAGTCTTTGTAACCAGACATCAACAACGAAGCAGCACTCAGTATATGAATATAACGTATGTAGGTTTATCTTGTTAAGATGCTTTCTCAGGTCATTACTGTCATTACCAGATTCCACATGCTTTACTTTTAGGATAAAGACTTCCTTATTGAAATCGGGCTTGATAAGTCTTTTGGATTGATGAAGCGTCATAAAGTGTTTTCAATGGGCTAGACGAAGTAGGTGTTCCTACTTACTTAGGTGGAGCTACAGTTCGGGGTGAACCTGGGCCTCAACCAACAAGCCTCTCCAGTTAGCCCGGCCCTTAGCTAACTGCTTCCACTTGCGCACCCCAAGTTGGTTGAGGTCCTCTTCCACTTGTGCGCGCCACCTTAGGCGAGGTCTTCCTCTACTGCGTTGACCCTCCGGGTTAGACTCAAAGACTCTGCGAGCCGTAGCATTTGTGTCCATTCGCTTTACATGCCCCAGCCATCTGAGCCGATGGATACGTATCTTCTTGACTAGGGCGATGTTGCTGTACAACTCGTAAAGTTCATCGTTGAATCTTCTCCTCCAGAACCCGTCAACCCAAACGGGACCGAATATCTTACGAAGAATCTTTCCCTCCAAGCAACCAAGGATATCTTCATCCGCTTTTGATAGAGTCCATGCCTCAGCGCCATAAAGCAGGACAGGGAGGATTAAGGTCTTATAAAGAGTTTCCTTAGTCTTTCGGGATAGGGCCTTACTACTCAATTGCCTTCTTAGCCCAAAGAAATAGCGATTGGCAGGAGTTATTCTTCGCTTGATTTCTGCGCTGGTGTTGTTTTCGGATGTGATAGCGGAGCCGAGGTAAACGAAGTCCCTTACTACCTCGAAGTTATAGCTGTCTACTGTGACGTTCTGTCCGAGACGTCGATGTTGGGTGTCCCTTCTTGATGACAGCATATATTTTGTTTTGCCCTCATTGACCGCTAAGCCTATCTTCGCCGTCTGACCCTTTCCGACCCGGCCAAAATGTCTGGCAGTGGTAAAATATGACAAGTAATTAGGTCAACTTCTCATATATAAAAATTTAGCCTTGGTCATATGACGTAACCGGGTGCGGGTGGAGGGGTTAAGATGTCAACCCCTCCACCCGCTCCAAACGCACCAGCAGAATACTGCCAGACGTCGATTATTGTGATCATTAGCTCCAGTTTAACAAAAAAATATATAAATTTCCTTTGCGCAAATCACGTAACCAAAATGTTCACTAGCTCTTAGACTAATATGGCTTTTATTCGATAGGGCTAGGACCGACAGACTTCTGCAGATCGCCAAAAGATCCCTATCTACCCTTATATGTAGGAGTAATCACAGGGCATAATACGCTGCGGTTTAATAGGAAAAGCATCCGAATCAGAAGAATACCTTTGTAGAGGGTGTGGCGATGAGGATGTCCACGAGGATACAACCCACTTTCTTTGCCATTGCCCCAGTCTCTACATCTCTCTTCCCTCAACAGGTATCACAACGGGTCTGAAATGACCTGAGTGTGGCTATATAGTTTCTTTCTTTCGCCTGATCACTTACCTAACCTAACCTTGCTGTTGTTCTGTTCCACCATCGGACAAGGTATTGGAAGCGTAACGGTTGTTCAGTGATGTTAACTTGAGCTGATGAGTTCGTATCGAAACTGATGATTGTGGTTTTGTAACTAGGGTGCCCGGCCCTTCTAAAGGTTAAAGGGACTAAGGACTAAGGGAGCTTTGCTTCTCACATGGGTAGTTCTGCTCCATAGTGAGTTCACCTGACTGTCTAGTGATCGTAGCTCCAAAAGGGAAAGCTATAAGCTAAAATAAATAAATAGCTGGCGCTACAGCTCGGGAAAAGCCAAGGCCTAGCTTCTCACAACCATTCATGTTGTGCGTGTTACGATTTTCGCACGAATGGAAGGGACCTACTATTTATTCCCGACTCCGAACGGCGAAGTGAGAAGCTCTTTCATGACAGATTATACTCCCGGAGGCTTGTCATTCCCCGACGAGAGGTGGTGCCGCGAAAAATGTTTGGTGTTTTCCTGGCTGGGGCTTGAACCGACGCCGCTCGGTCAGCAGTCCAACGCACTAACCACTGAGCCACGGCGCCAGCTATAAGCTACTAATGCAATTAAAAAATCATCTGTACGTAGAAAAAGTAATTCTCAATTATTTTCAGCAAGTATACTAATCCAAGGAAACGATAGGCGTAATTCGATAAAAACAGGAGCTAAAATATGCAAATGTAACACATGCAAAGCTTGAGATATTGGCTGGTTGAAAACAAAATCGCTGCCATTCAATCAAAATTTGTCAAATTAACATGTAGTCATCAAGTAAACCACATGCATGGCTGCACAACATCCAATGATCTGGCGCTTATTTCCATAACTAAGCCACACGTTGGCACCGGATATTGTTGCCTCTTAGCGAAGCATGCGATCACGAGCGCTTCCACATCGATCTTATACCTTCGTTCGATTAAAATAAAAAAAAAAAATAAATAATATCCTCGTACAAAAAAATAAAAAAAAGGTAAAGGTCAGATACGAAGATCTTCTCTTATTATTGCCGGTTTGTTTTTTTTTTCATTTTATGTGGACCCTCCACCTTCTTTACGATACGCACCACGATGAATATTGGTCTTGTGCGCCAAGAAATACTCGTATACGTACACAGCGACGAGGAACCCAATGCAGCATCTCCATGGAAGGGTTATGTGTTTGGTGCGCCAATGTAGGATGGACCTGTTGTAATAATAAACTCGGTCATAAAAAACATGGGCGTGTAACATTAGCTGGTCCTATCATTTATTAATCTCTTACTTGATAAGAAACTTCCCTTAAGGTGCAGTAGAAATCTTATCAATGATCGGCCACAGGGAACGCAAGTTGTGGATGTGCGCCTTGCAAATCGCGATAATTCAGCTTATGGAAGATGGAAGTACTAAACTCTTGAGGAAACTAATATTTGCTTTAATTTCAAGTCAATAAAATACCCGAACGTTCTTAGGTATGCATTAAGGTGAGGCATTCTCGTTTCGGTACAAGCAAAGAGGATTTGGAATGAACATACGTACGAATAATTTGATGGATGCAAATGATGACAGTTGTGTAGAAACTATTTTAGCTTAAAATTTAATATTTATAGAGAGTCAGTTTGATATTTACCAATATGTTTCATTACACAAATAGATAGGATACACTGAGGTGAGGTGTGTAGGTACCAAGATACTGCCGATGAAGATAACGAGTGGGAGGAGTCACATTAAGAAAAAAACAAGTAAACAACTTGAAAGAGATAATTTTCTTATTAAAGTAAAAGTGTTTAAGAGAAGGTGTGGCGGCGCAAGCCTTACAAAATGAAAATTTTCGACAGGCAGAGCAATCAGTTTTCGGAAATACTGTTTTGTCGTTAGGTTATGTTAGGTTGAAGTGGCTGCAAGCTAAAACCAACACACTTAGACCATAGAGGGGTCCGTTGTGATACCAACAGGATCTTGGAAAGATTTCTGGCCTAGTCATTAAACCAATTGGAGCTTTTTATAACGCGTAGGAGGCTACTAAAATCGATCTTTTCAGGTCGCCTAAGTTAGTGTAGAAGAAGGCGTCTAAGTTTAGTTTTCTTTTGCGGGAGAGAGCTGGACAGGCACAAAGAATAATCTCCTTCTCCACCTCGTCCATACAGCATCTGCAGAAGTCGTTTGCGTGACCCCCAGCCTTGTTTCATGCTTGCCTATTAGATAGTGTCCATTGATGACACCTATCATAGTGCTAACATGCGATCAAATATTTAAAGCGTTTCAAATCCAGCTTTGGCCAAATTTGCTGTGTCGCTAGACATGTTTTACCACTTGCCCACCTAAGATTTGCTCTTTCGATAGCATCTAGTAAGTAGCGATTGATATACCTAAACTGCCAATCAGGCCTTATCAGGCCCAATATGTAATGTTGTTCCATATCTGGCGAGTTCATCAGCCTTACAGTTGCCTGGAATGTCACTGTGCCCTGGCGCCCAACAACGGTGAATATTAAATTGCTTCGCCATCTCTATAAGAGACGATTGGCAATCTAGGGCTATTAGTGAATTTAAAGCGACTGATTCCAATGACTTTAATGCCGCTTGACTGTCCGAAAAGAGGCGAAAATCCGTGGCTGATATCACGTTTTCCTTCAGCCAAGATAAGACTTCCTTGGAACACGCTACAATGATACATACATACATTTTCAATGGTCCGCTTATCCACTGTGAGGGTCGCAGCGTTAGGGTGCTTAACCTAACTCTCCACATTTCCCGATCTTCCGCCATCGATTCTAAATCATCAGGGGCTATCCCCTTACGGGTAGAGGTGAGATTTCGGATTTAGTCCAGCCATCTCATCCTAGGCCTACCCAGAGAACGCTACAATGATTTGGAAGACAAAACGCTACGTGGAGGTTAAGCCTGTCAGAGAAAACACCACCACCTACCCCGTTGCTAGTTTTTGAACCGTTTCAGTGTAAAAGTAAATCGCCTTGTCTTCTGAGAACACAGCATCGTCCCAGAATGACCGGGGGGGAATGGTTACCTCAAAGTTCTTGTCAAAACTTAGCTTAGGTGTGGTATAGTCTATGTTTCTTGAAGAATTTTTGACATTTTTCAAAATGGAACGTGGCCAAATCCCAAGCTAAACGATTGTGAGGTTGCTTTGAGGCGGATGGTTGCACTAGTTGCCATTTGTCTGCTGAAGTGTAGAGGGATGATAGATGAAACAAAGGGTGATGTGAATAAAAACTGAGGGAACACTCAGGATAAACCCTCTTAAGGAAAGTGTTTTCTGAAACTTCACGAAATGCGTTTTTATTCCATATAAATTAAGCGTTTATCCAAAAAGTGGAGGGAACACTCTCCTTCAGTTTTTATTCACACCACCTAAAATGTCCAGTGCTGTAGAAAAGAGGGAGTCCTGCGAAGAGCTCCGCTGATACACATGCAAGCTGTGCGTTGGACTTTGCTTAAGTTATCGCGGTTTATTCAAGGCAGTTCACCACATCATCATCCCGAACGTAAATATCGGTCTCATTACCGAAATATAGAGCCAATGCGTTATGCGGGGTTGCAAACCCCGCACTGTAGCGTTCTTTAGTTTCTGTTGAATGTTTGGTTTCCAGCGTAGTTTCTTGTCCAAAATAAGACCGAAGTATTTTGCTTCGAAAAAAGTTAATCTTGTACCACCAATAAGCGGGTCGGTATACATATGGAATTTTATACTTCCTTGTGAAGAGTACTAACTCAGTTTTGTGGGGTTCACATCCAAACCACACCGAGCTGCCCATTTGTTTAGCTTGTTTAGAGCGCTTTGGAGCAGTTCTTTTAAGGTATCAGGGTGCTTTCCCGAGACGGCTATAACGACGTCATCAGCATAAGCGATCACCTCGCAGCCCTCCGCTTCCAGAATTATCCACAGTTAAGTTACTACGAATTTCCAAAACATGACAGGATCCCACCCTGTGGAGTGCCTCTACTGACAGAGCTTCTAGTTCAAAGCCACCCAGCTTTGAGTTGATAATTCGACTGGTGAATAGAATGTTAACTAACTCGCAAAGTGTACTATCTACCATCAAACCTGACAGTGCATCTATGATCGCTGATGTCTTGACATTGTTGAAAGCGTCCTCTATATCCAGAAATACAACCATTGTGTACTTCTTATAAGGCAGGGAATTTTCGATTTTATGCACTAACGTGTGCAAAGCCGTTTCCACTGATTTATCTTTGCGCAGATAAACATATGTACATATAAAAAAACAAAGCGTTTGGCCAAAGGGTAGCTCCTCGCAACCATTCGTGTTTTCTCATCAATTGAAGATAGGTACCTAAATTTTTATAGCCGTCTCCAAACAGCAATTTGAGAAGCTTTTTCATGGCAAACTATGCTCTCGAAAGTAATTTATCGACGAGAAGTGGTTCCGCAAAAAATGGTTTGGTTGATATTGCTGATGGGTGAGCCGAAGTCTGAGCCGTCACGCCAGCTATTTGTTTGTTATATTTATCAAAGAGTGATCGGAGTAGGTAGGTTGGTCTCCTTTTTTATGAATCATAGAAATTACGCTGAGTTTCTAATCACTTAGACCAGATTGGTTCATTGGTCACAAAGTGTGTCCCTACTCGAACGGGAGCAGCCACCTTACTTAACCTAATTTCTAATCATCGGGAAGCTTTAAAGAACCATATTTTGCAAATAAGTTGGTGCGTGAATCCTACATAGTCATCTTCTACAATTCAGCTCCTGGATTAAATTTCGTTTCAGTCCGGTGGTTGTAGTGATTGTAAGCCTATTAGACGGCCTAGAGTGTCTTTTTGGCTTTGTTGTCGTTTAACAGTTGGCAGAAATATTCTTTCCATATATTCAGCAACAACTAGTTTTTCACTAACGTGTTTTTGTTTATGCTGGCTTCGCCTTCTTAATCTTTCTGTTCTACTTCCTGCTATAACATCTCTACATGTTTTTGATCTCATGTTTTTCACGTTTCTTTTACATTGTTTTATCCTGTTTGGTCCATAGTTCTGTTGTTTCACAACCAGTTGCATTGCGACCTTTCAACATTTTACCCGCAATAAGTCTATTGGCAAACATAGGATAGGTTAGGTTGATGAGGAGTGCTTCATCACACTTAGGTCCATGTAGATCCATTGTGATACCCATGATATTCCCTACTGTGGTTTTAATTCCTTGGTGCCAACCATCCGGTCGTCCTTGCTAACTTAAGAAGTTCTGATGGCGAACCATCAGCTAGTTCGTCAAAATGATCGAAGAAGAATTTGCCTAGGGTTCTATTTCTTATCTGACAGAGGTATGGGCAGTGACAGAAGAAATGGGCTGTGTCCTCATTGACCTCCCCATCAGCCCATCCCCTGCATATATCGTCATCATTCAGGTGTAATTTCTTTGTGTGATATCTTAGCATGTTGTGACCAGGAAGTACTCTCACCAGCTTTGGGAGTGATCTCCTGTCTTTTTGTAAAATCTGGCAGGCTTTTGCCTTGTCATATTCTGGCCAGAACCTTCTTGATACTTCACAGGTGGTGAGAGATTTCCACCTGTTATTTGCTTCTATTAAGGTTTTTAATGCAATTTTTGCCCTTAGTTTGAGCCCATTCTTGCTAGTACTTCAACTTTTTCATTGCCTGGCATTCCGCTATGACCAGGGATCCAGCTGCATGCGGCGTGCCATGAATCTTGTCGGGTATCGGGACCTTTAATGAAATTTTTAATTTTCCTTTTTAATTCTTAGCTTAGTGTCGAACGTAGGGGAAATGAAGCTGGCACCATTGCAGTAATCAAGATGTAACTATTTGTTTCGCTATCGATAGAGCATCGTTGCAGACGAAACTACGCCCGTGCTCAGTGACAGTGTAAGACCCACTAAACCCACCTCCCTTTGCACTCCTAATTCTCGCGACACTGCCGTCAAGCATTTTATAACGAGGGAGGAAGTCCAGCGTAATATCGTCGGTTCATTCACATTTAGATTCTCCTGGTGCTCTGCTCTTTGTCTCTTCTAGACGTTGCTTTTCCATTATTTTCGGAGTCTTGTGATTCCCTGACGAGAGGTTGTGCCGCGATAAATGTTCGGTGGACATGGCTGTGGCTTGAATCCACGCAGCTTGCTCAGCAGTCCAACGCACTAACCACTGAGCCACGGTTACCACGAACTACCATCTGCCTAGTTGTGTTTTCCGGGATGATAGCCTCATCCAATTTCTCCTTCAGTTGATGCCTTTAGGTTCTATAGCGTAGTTATGCTCCATATCTTCAATGGTTTCTGTACTTGGGCAGTAGGGTATTGCCGTGCCCGAGCTTGTGTAATAATATGGAATGAATTGAAGATCAGCTCCCCATGTTTCCGAATTATCTATACGTTTTGATATTTAGTTATGGTTCTAGGTGTCCATCTTTCTTTGTCCGAGGAATCCCATCTTCGTTGAAAAATTAGAGTGGCCACTCTTGGTTGTAAACGCATAGACCTGTATTTTTTCAGCATGAGTAGGGTGCTGCTAGAGATTTCCTAGCACGATTGGCAATATTTTCTCTCCACAAAAGCTTGAGGGATGTACCATTCAGCGTGGGTGGGATAATGCATAGAATTTTAAAATTTTAAGGAAAGCGGACTAGTCCCGTTTGTGGCTGTGTGACACTTGGGCTACAAGAGGTCAGCCGAGGGACACAAAGATTGCATCATCGTCCGCGTACGCAACGACAGTGCACCTTGCATCCTCTAATTCGAAATCCATTTTTTTTTGCTAAGTCGCTACCAAAAGTGGCGTTCATGACTCTACTACTGAGAATGTCAATTATTGGACAGCAGACTGATTAGCAAGTTTTTCAGAGCTTTGATTTTCAGAGCTTTGATTTTCGACGTTATTGAATCTTTCAATATTTAGGGATGCAACCATTGTGCATTCTTTGACGCAATGGATTTTTCTGTAGGTTGTATGATCGAGTGAACGGCCGCTTTAACTGTTGCTGTCTGGGATCCTTGGGGAATATATAAGAGACCTAACCTGATTTGGACAAACGAACTATTTTTACCTTTTTTACCTTAGTTGAAGCACTGGCTGGGTGTTGTACCAAGAATTAGATAGCCTTTCAGGATACCCGACAGAATGTCCTTAAGACCTTAGAATACCCTTTGAAGTTGTACAGGAAAGATATTATCATGTCCTGGTGCTTTGTATGGTACCAAGCTGCAAACTGTTTTAGACTGTTTTGATTAGATCAGCTGAAGACGATGGTCGTGCATTGTTGTGCAAAGTAGGTTAGTGACAGGAGTGTAGTTTGGAAGTGAGTGTCCATTGCCAGATCCAGAGATATTTCGTCTGAGTGCTAAATATTTAGATGAACTAATATGCTCTGGAAGTTGATTTTATGAAATTGAACCTTGATACAAATCATCATGACTCGCTTACTTATGTACGTTCCAGATGCTCAAGACAGTAATCTTGCATTCAAACAGCCATTGTTTCAGCTCGGGTTAGTAGTCATATTGGCTTTAGTAGGTTGATACAGCAACTTTTCATTTTTTGGGCACTCATTCAACACATTTCCCAAAGGTCGATTATATCTACTTTTTATCGTTCGAAGGTCTGTTAAAAGTTAAATTCTCAACGAGCAGATCCTAACTTACTTACTTAAGGTGGCGCTACAGTCCGGGGTGGACCTGAGCCTCAACAAACCAGGGTCTCCAGGCAGCTCGATCTTTAGCTGCCTCCAGTTTCGCACGCTAAGTTGGTTAAGGTCCCATTCCACTTGTGTGCGCCACCTGAGGAAGACTCTTCTGCGCCGTCCTTCGAGTGTGGATTCGAAGTTTTTCTGGGCCGGAGCATTGGTGTCCATCCACTCTACATGACCACCTCAGTCGTTGGACCTTTACTCCTCTGGCAAAGTTGATGTCGCTGTACAGCCCAAATAGTTCGTCATTTTATCTCCTCCTCCACTCACCGTTTATGAAGACGGGACCGAAAATCATCCGAAGAATTTTCCTCTCGAAACAGGAAAGAGCAACTTCATCCACTTTTGACGGAGTCCATGTCTCTGCGCCTTTGGGGCAGGACTGGAGTGATAAGGTCTTATAAAGGGTTATTTTATTCGTGTGAGAGAGGGCTTTGTTACTCAATTGCCTTCTTAGCCCAAAGAAGCAGCGATTGGCAAGAGTTATTCTTCGTTTAATCTCAGCGCTGGTGTCGTTGTCTGAATTGATAGCGAAACCTAGGTACACAAAGTCCTTAATTACCTCAAAGCTATGTCTGTCTACAGTGATGTTCTGTCCGAGAAGTCGGTGTTGAATGTCCTCATTGACCGCTAAACTCATCTTCGCCGCTTCACGCCGCCAGTAACATCATGCTGCGTTCTTCCGATTATGTCAATATCGTCGGCGTATGCGAGAAGTTGGACGAACTATTGAAGGATTATGCGTCTGGTGTTGGCGCGTGAGTTTTTGCACAACTTGCATGACAGCGCGTCATGTCTAAAACCGCTTTTGACATCAAAGGTCTCGGTGTGTTCTTAGTTGATCTTGATGGAGCAGTGTGCATTCTCACAAACGGATGGGTTTGACAGGGATGCCAAAATTAGACATTGATCTGTATAGCTCGTCTCTATAGATGCTGCCATAGTCGGCCTTAAAATCTATGAAAAGGTGGTGGGTATCGATTTGAAGTTCTTGGGTTTTGTCCGGCGCTCAGAAAGTCTTTTTTCTTGAGGATCGGGCAAACACCTTACCAAGTCACCGCCTGTTGCTTTGAACAGTTCGAATGCTAAGCCATGAGCTCCAGCAGCTTTGTTGGACTTATGCTTAGGTATGGTTATCTTCACATAATCCAGGTCGGGTGGCCGTAATTGTTGGTTTTTATCGTCCAGGTTGAATGGTTCATTCTGCTTGAGCAGATCCTTGCCCTTTTGATTTTAGTGGAGTCCAGTTGGATCAATTCCGTATGGGGTTTGTTTTGTTTCCATCACTAGAAGGGTTTTTTTTTATCGCCGTCGTTGGGTTTGGTTTCTACCGGTTCATCGCTCCAAGCTTAGTCTTCTAATTCCTGAGTAGATAACTGATTATTGGACTGCATGAGCCCATACTCCCAAGTCGTCATTGGTTGACCTTTCAATTTATTCAAAGGGCACTGCGTGCAACTGATTAAGCCGTTTCGTCCTCCAACTTTTGCTATCAATTTCGAAATTCCCTGTTGTACACAAAGACTTGAAATAAAAATAAACAGAACAAACACATTCCAGTATAATGTACATACGAGTATGCATTTAAGCACGCGAGCCTGAGGCTTGAAGTATTTTTTTTTTTAAGAACAAAGTCAATCTTAGCTCAGACTTCCAGTGCTTCAATACCAGTGAAATTCAAAAGTGATTGTGTAATAAAAAACGAAGAAGCAATTCTTATATTTTCTTCCAGATTCACTCAATGAGACGCGCGTACTAAACAAAACAGAAACTGAAACAGAAAGTTATTTCAGAACTTAGTAGCTATACCTACCTAAGCCGCAGTTCAGTGAACCAAAATATCACAACTAAGTGTTTCTACCTTGCTCATGCAATCGTTTCATATTTTTTTTAAATGTGTTTTTAGGTCATTTTCCCCCATTTATTTTGAGGCACCTCAAACGTGGTTTTCTCTCTTGTGGGAAGTTTACATGTGAGACCTGCACGATCTTGGTGAACCCTTCTCCGATTTACGCTTGAACAATCTCATAATATTATGTCACTATACGGACCCCTCTAGTATGATACTAAGACTCTCGTTTAAAAAAAAAAAAAATGTAAATTCTTACAAATCGATTAGTTGAACAGGTAAGATCTACCAAATTTAAAATGTATTTCAAAGAAATGTGTAGTATATACGTATGTATGTATGTATTTACTTGTATGCATTTCTTAATAGATCTTTGCGTGCTAAGCCGTCACCTGAAGTATCTCAATGTCGATGCGGCAGTAGGTGCTAGTGCCAGCGAAACTTATTCCGACACTTTTCACGCCCTGGCGAGCAGAGAAATCGCTTTGGGGGGTAAACAACTGGGTGAAGTTAAAGTTGTGTTTCGTTCAAAAAATAAATGGAAAATTTATACGAGGAGTTTTTGGATGTTCAGACTTAAAAAATTAAGATATTATCGCCCTTATCAGAAGGGTGAATGTCCCTTGGCTTAAAGTCGGTTTTGTAGTATAAAACGCCAAACACAAGTGTCCTCGATTATGGACGAAATACATTTTTTTTACATAAATGACAAATTTCCGGACTGACATTCGGATACGCAAACACGTACATACATAAGTATGCAAAGTGTAAACTGTCAAAACCGCTTTAAGCAAAAAATCACAAGCAAAAGAATTTCGAACGCACCCTGTTGCTTTAATTAGCCTCAAAAGCGATCGTACCAACACTGTCTTAAGCCGAGAACGCGTTCGCTGCCTCTTTTTTGTTTGCTCTGTGCAATCCGTATCTTACACTTGAGACACCACAACCAATTGGGAGTCTGAATAAATTTTCCCCTACCAGGTATAAAACTTTTATCTGTTCACTCCGACTGTGTACCAGTCTTCGGCATTAACTCTCTCAGTCAGATGGAATGGAAAATCTGGAAAGATACTGTTCAATGTATCTGTCTTTTTCTCGATGCACCTCCTATACAAGGCGCTGAGTAGCAATACGTCGAGGTACATACAGTTTGCATCTGTGTTCGGCCATGTGAACTTATCTTGGCCGTAGTCGTCCCCAAGCAAGTGTCTGCCAGTTGCTTTCCCTTCCACCTACGTTTTGACCAAACGCTATGCAGGTATTTGTTTCTCTTCCAGGTAGATAGATGGTATGTAAATTCTAATAGCCCTTGATTTCGTCCATCGGAAAAAAATTTCAGTCTTGGGAAGACGTTCCGCGATCATTCACGCGTACTTTCAAGCGCGGCAGTAACCGTTGTTATTATTCTTATTCTTGGGATTGCATGTACTACAGCCTTCCTTTGTGTGGTCGTGGTGATCTCCGCTCTGAGCCGTGTTGCATTAATTTTTTTTGTGAAACTTAAGTGCGGGTATTTGGAAAAGATTTACATATGTATATCTGCCGAGATCGGATCTGGTAGTTCGGTCGCAAAACAAAGAAATTCAACAATTGTGCGTGAATTAGTTAGTGATGTGCAAAATATCAACAGACAACATTACCTACAGATACAATTCAGTTCCCAGCTCACCTCCGAAAATGCATCAGTGCACCGTCGTCGTCGTTGTCGTCGATTAACGATTTTTTAAAAAAATAACGTTTGGTTTCCAGTGGATAAGAAACATGATTTATTTAGGCCGCGACCAAAGATGGAACCCTCATATGATCACGAAAATCTTCTGACAAATTACAAGTAATATTTTTCTCACACATTTTAATTATATTCCTCCACAAGTCTCGCTCTCGAGATATATCTGCTGAGATAAAGAGATACTGTTGTAGTTGTTTGGAAAATATGTGCTAACGGTGTGATAGTGTGCGTGCCTATGTAGTTTGTTAGGTTAGATGCATGTAATTAATTCCTAACTGTATTACTACCTTTTACATACATATATACGATCATTAGCTATGTGAATTAGGTCTAAAGTGCTTTCAAGTGGCATTTTGGGTCAACAGAATGGCGAAAAACCAAACTGAAATCTGTAGTCTGGCTGTGTGTGTTTGTGTGTTACATTTAATAGACGAAGGAATATTCCAAAACTTGTTGTTCTGCGCTAGGCGCTGAGGATTAATTTGGTGGTTTACTACTTTCTTATTGGTCAAATGTGGCACGCGGAGATTGTATATATCGCAAGGGATGTTACCAAACGCTGACACATTTTAGACACACCCACTTATCGCAGATACGCTAACACCATTTTTTTTTTCCTCATTGAGTGAGATCACTGTATTAGCATAAAATTAACTAAGAGAAAGTGTTATGTTGATCCGTTCCTGTTGATGAATGGAACTTTTTCAGTTGTAGTTGATATTTTTAAGTCGCACTCTGGCGGCCTAGTTCTAGTTTCGTGTGAATGTGGATCACTCACAGTAGAACTAAGTTTGGTTTCCGGTTTGAGAAGGAGAATTCAATCGGAGCGACTAACTTCATCTAATAGGGGCTGCAACTTCCCAAATGTATCAGTACTGGTTAGATTTGACAAATGGGTCCTTGTGCTTTCGAGTCGGGTAATTCCGTATAAACAAACGAAGCAATATCTCCAAAGACATCTACTGGATGATTACTTATGATGTTGAAAGGTCAGGTATAAGATCCAGGCGGAAGATCTTAGTTTTGATGGAGTTAACCATTACACTCTATTTGAAACACTGTCAAACGTAAAACTGTTATTCGTTCGAAAAGTACTTATGTGCATATGCACTCAGATAGCACGGACCTTAGCTAATTGCATTTAGTTGCACACTCCACGTTGATTGAGGGTCACTTCAAATGTGGACCGGAGCGTTGGACTCCAATACCTCTACGTATCCTAGCCATCTCGAACGTCGTGCATGGCCCGTATAGTTCGTCGTTGAACCTCCTTCTTACTTAGGTTGCGCTACAGTTCGGGGTGAACCTGGGCCTCAACCAACAAGCCTCTCCAGTTAGCCTGGTCCTTAGCTAACTGCTTCCAGTTGCGCACTCCAAGTTGGTTGAGGTCCCCTTCCACTTGTGCGCGCCTCCTTAGGCGAGGTCTTCCTCTTGTGAGTTGACCCTACGGGTTAGACTCGAAGACTGCGAGCCGGAGCATTTGTGTCCATTCGCTCTACATACCCCAGCCATATGAGCCGATGGATACGTATCTTCTTGACCAGGCCGATGTCGTTGTACAACTCGTAAAATTCACCGTTGAATCTTCTCCTCAAGAACCCGTCAACGCAAAGGGAATCGAATATCTTACAAAAAATTAGAGCAACCAAAAATATCTTAATCCGCCTTCGATAGAGTCCATGATTCAGCGCAATGCAGCAGAACTGGGATGATTAAGATCTTATATCTCATCTAAGTTGCTATGGATAAGACATAAGTACTCAATTGTCTTTTCAGTTTAAAGAAACAACGATTGGAAAGAGTTATTCTTCACCGTTGTCAGAAGTTTTTCTTTTTACTGTAACGTTCTGTCCGATTCGTCGATGCTGGATGTCCTTTCTTGTTCCCGGTAATCACCTCATTCGCTTCTTTCTGTTTTTATAACCTGGAATGCCCACCGCTCCAAGGAAATAGCCCTATGTCCTTTCCTAGACATTGAAGGCGCTTTCGATACTATCGGCAACGACTCGATAGCAAGGGCAATCAGTAGTAGAGGAATCAAAGACTGAACTAATCAATGGATAAGGGCCATGTTGGAAAGTCGTATAATAACTTCTTCTTCGGGAGGAGTGTCAGTGTCTGAAACGCAGTAAAAGGATGCCCCCAAGGGGAAGATCTCTCTCCTCTTCTGTGGTCTTTAGTCATTGATAATCTTTTTAGGGCTACAAAGGACTTTAAATGTAAATATGTATGTAAAATGTAATAAGTTTTAAAACTACAAAGCTATTGGTTATACTGATGGCCTAGGAATTATAATAAGTGGTAAACATGACATGACGATCCCCAACGTCATGCAGAATGCATAAAGTGGTGCAACATTCACATTCCATCAATCTTTGCAAGACTGTCCTAGTGCCTTTTACGAAAAGAAGATTGATCAATCTCGGTCCTATCATAGTGAAAGACGCCACTGTAGGCTATTCCAACGAGGCGAAGTACCTCGGTGTTTTCTTAGACAGACAGACAGCCTTATGGGCTACTCGGCGCCTCTACGGCAAAACTTGAGGTCTTAGTCCCAAAATGATACATTGGCTGTATATTTCGATAGTTAGACCCATAATAACATACGCGGCCATATTTGGTGGCCAAAAGTTCTTGAACGAATGACGGTAATAGAAGCTACAAATAATTGCCTGTCTCCGTATTACAGGTGCGATGCACACCGGGCAGCCGTAGAGGATGTCATCGGACTCACAACTCTACATATCTTCAATAGGAAGACCGCTGCCCGTTGCGCTATAAAGCTGCAGCTAGAACGCAAGTATAAATCGGGTAATCTTATCCGTCATCTGAAAATACTTCACTCACTTCCAAGTACGGACATGTTCTGCACTTTCCCCGAGGTTATGGCCAGGGAGTACAGTTTTGGAAGGCCATTTGAGGTAGAAATATTAGACCGTGTCCCGGTTAAATGGAGAACCCGTATCAGACCCAGGATGTTTGGTATTGGTTACCGACGGATCAAAAATGGCTTCCGGAATGGGTGCTGGCATCTTTGGTCCCAACATCAAAGTCTCGGTAACAATGGGGATGTACACCAGCGCGTTCCAGGGTGAAATCCATAATATTGAGATCTGCGGCAGGATAAACCTCGATAAAGGTATTGGGGTAGCAAAAATATATATCTATTCAGATAGTCAGGCAGCGCTTAAAGCATTGACATCCGCATTCTTGGAATCTATGTCAGTTAAGTCCTACTACGACACCCTACAATCACTTTCCAGACACAACAAGGTCAGGCCCGATCACCAGGGCATTGTAGACCATGAAACTGCGGATGAGCTGGCTAGGGTCGGTTCCAAAGCTTTGTTAAACAACTGGGAACAACAACTTCGCCTAGCCCATTGGGAAAATGTTGGCTTAGGGAATCCAAGAGACTTATAAAGGCCTTTTCTTACAAGGAAATTCTAAACCTTGGCAGGAACAACATGAGTAAGCTAGTGAGCTTCCTAACCGGCCATTGTGGACTAAGATATTATCTCAACAAACTAAACCTTTGTTAAAAAACAGAGTGTTGGTTCTGTTTGGAAGAGGAGGAAGCCTCTGAGCACATTCTCTGGGAACGTCCGGCACTGCTCTGGCTGCGTAGAGGGATCTTTCATAGGGAATTTTGTTCGTTGGCGCAGTTTAGAAACTCGGCTACAAATGACATACTCACCTTCATAAGGAAGGGTCAGGTTAAGTAGACCGGAGACACAATAAATCTTGCTAGGTCGTAGTGTCAGCCATAAGGGCAGGTTCTTTAAAAAAAAAATATCCTGGAACGTCCATTAAGACCTGAGTTCGTCCAGAATATCATTACCGATCTTGATGCCGATCTTGTATTGTCTATCGTCATCTTTACATGCGGATAAGTTCTGGGATGCCAAAACCAGGCATTCTGTGGTATAGCTCGTCGTTTTAGAAGCTGTTTGCTGCCTTAAAATATATAAAGAGATGCTGGGTATCGATTTGGACCTTCTGGGCTTTTTCCTGAATTTGCCCTGAGACCGTACTGAAAGTGGCCAATCAGGTAGCTGACAAAAGGATCAGACGTTCACTGGCAAATCTTGTACGTGATACTGCAGAAACTAATGATTCCGTTGTATTTGCCACGGATGTGGTCTGCTTTCCAAAATTAGTGTGGAGAGTATTACGTTTTGATTTAGAAATAGTCCCGGTCACCGAGATTCTGAGTGGAAATTTGTAGAAAAACCCCAATGTCGACGATCATTATGACAACGCCGTCCTTAAGATTCCGAATGAGAGAAATATAGTTCGTCAACTACGAACGACGAAACCGTCCGATTTAGCTCAGTAATGAGACACCGCGTGTTACTTGCGGTACTTAGGTGCCTTAGAAAATCTTCTACTAGATAAGTTTATAGAATACTTTGTTGTAGTTCTAATAGACTAAGGGGAGGTGTTTGTAGTGAGAAAGAATCTAACACTACCATGAGCAAGTGCGGCCGGCAGCCTGTACTTCAAAATCTAGTTATTAAAATAAAGTGGGCACTTGGCAGGAACAAATACGTGATGAGCATTTTCATCGATTTATAAAGTGCTTTGGACAACACATCGGGACTCAACAACACTATCTGTTGGTCCTTTCCAGCGAACTGTGTTTCAAAGTGCCGATAGCGCTGGATGTGATGGACAAATGATGTCAAACTGATGTCATTCGAAGTGTCTGGATTGATTCTACTAGCAGTCTTTAATGTCAAAAAGTGAATTCTGGGAAAAGAAGTCGTGCTTTTGAAAAACTCTGCGGCTTTTTGTTCAGAGAAGATAATGGATTTCCTGTCTGTCTCTGAAGTAAAGAAGATGTTAAATATTAAGAAGTTGGGGTGTGTATGCACTGCGACCTGTAGAGATCTATTGTACTACTTAAGAAGGTGTGATGGTGTCTTCTCGAAATCTTTGCAGAATCTGCAGTTTCTATTCCCATTTTTCTGAGATGTTCGCTGGGTCTGTAATGGACCGTTAGAATACGAAGCTGGTTTTTGTTGGTATCTAGGCAGGTCTTGTTCCTCCTTCGGTCGTAGTTCCCAAGAATGTAGTAAAGAAACTTACTTACTTTTTTAAGTGGCGCTACGGTTCGGGGTGAACATTGGCCTCAACCAACAAGCCTCTCCAGTCAGCCTGGTAAAGAAACTATGGTACTTAAATTTTTTTTAAGGAACTACACAAT
Source organism: Matsumyia berberina (assembly GCA_917880715.2). NCBI lineage: Eukaryota > Metazoa > Arthropoda > Insecta > Diptera > Syrphidae > Matsumyia > Matsumyia berberina. The sequence goes on from OU862870.1 coordinate 99,018,838, forward strand.
TACAACTGCTGTCCCACATCTAATCTTTGTCTTTATCTTCAGGCGTCCGGATCCCACCCTGCAGTAAAGTCGTAAGCGGCCCATGTTAGGATGTTTGCGCTCTATAAAGCGGTTATAAAATTCTTCCTAGCGTAAAGGTTGTCTGGTAGAATAAGCATTCACGAAAAAACGTGGTTCAGGCTTAAGTGAAATGCTCAATTTACAACTCCTTGATGTCACCAGACTTTGAGCCGGATAAAGAATATGATCGATTTTTCACAGATGCCTGCAAAACCAGTGATGGTTAAGGGTAGATTTAAGACGACCATGGTGTAGTGGAAAGCATTATCGGTTATCACGTTAAAGGTTTCAGGGTGAATTCCTGAAACATTTATTTCTTAAAGCTAGCTCAACCTTGGAAGCCGTTGAAATCTAATACCAGCTGAGTTTCGAACCAATGCACCTCATTCGCCCTGTGTGAATAACATTATAAAATTATTCATAACCCCTTGACAATAGAAATGGTGCTGGATTCTAGGCCGCACCTTGGTTCAAATACATTTGCGTCTGTTTTGGAAGATTTTGGAATACTTATAGCTAACATGCCCTCGAATCGCTCGTGCAGAATTTCCAATGTAGCGTGAGCTGTGTGGCACGTAGCGCCGTCCTGTTGAAACCACATGTCCTTGGTGTCCATATCATCCAATTCAGGCCAAAAGAAGTTGGTAATCATCGTTCTCAAAGAAATATGGACCGATGACGCCGCCAGCCCAAAATCCACACCAAACAGTGACTTTTTCGGGATGCATTGGACGTTCTTGGATCTCATGCGGATTGGTATCATTATTGAAGATAATTTTTCGTTGAAAATAAGAGTCAGTTTCCAACTGCTCCAGAGGCCATTCAGCGAACACACGTCGTTGTCTATGGTCATTTACCTTCAACTCCTGGGTCAGTGGAATTTTGTACGGGTGCAGGCCCAAGTCACGACGCGAAATTCGCCAAGTTATGGCCTGCGAAAGGCCGAGTTCTTGTGAGCGACGCGAAATCGACTGCCTCGGATTCTCCTGCACACTCTCACGGACAGCAGCGATGTTTTCGGCAGATCTTGCGTTTGGTCGACGTACGGGTGTTGGTTGATTATTTACTGAACCTGTGGACTCAAATTTATCCACCACATTGCGAATAGTCCTCTCGGAGGGACGATTATGGCGACCGTAAAATGGGCGAAGCGCGCGGAACGTTGCCCGAACAAAATACCCATTGTGATACAACAATTTTATTATTTGCACGTGTTGTTGAACGCTATATCCGTCCATGATGATTTGGCAAAACAGACTGAATGAATGACAGCCAATTTGACAGATGTAGCTTCAACAATATGGCCGTTATCAACTATCAAAGTTCGGAAGTCGCTATTGGAAGACCCTTTATTTACACATTTATACATCTTACAGACGTTTTTCAAGCAACAAAAGGAATTTGGTTCTTTATTTCAAATAACAAATAACAAATTTAATAAATTAGGTTAGGTTAGGTTGAAGTGCCTGCCAGCTGAAGCCAACACACGTAAACCAATGATTGATCCGTTGTGATACCACGTGGATCTTGGAGAATTCTCTTTTACCTATTCGTTAAACCACTTAGAGCTTTTGATGAAGTGTAGAAGGCTTCTAATATCTGCGTTGATTAAATCGCTTAGATAATTGTAGAAGAAGACATCTAGGTGAGTTTTTCTTCTATAGGAGAGAGCGGGGTAGGTGCAAAGAATGAAGAGAATTCAGCTTCTGCAGAAATCATCTGAAAAGACGCCAAGCCTTTTTGCATGCCTGCCTATTAGAAACCTATAGTAGCGCTGATGTGCAACTTCTTGAGGGAAATTAAATCCTTAGAGCGTTTCAGATCTACCTTGGGCTGGAAGAAAAAAAGAAGAAACAGGATTTAGAAATTTACATAATTTTTACGTGGACATTTAATATCATAAAAATAAACAAAAATTACTTCAAAAATCACTTATTACTTAATATTTTGTTATATAGCTCTTTCCCTTGAAAACAGCTTTGCAACGTTTCGGGAAACTAGCAACCAAATTCCGACACCATTCAGCTGGAATACTGGTCCATATTTTATCTACTTTTTGGAAAAGTTCTTAAACATTTTTAAACATTTTATTTTCTAAAGTTTTCTCAACTTCTGCCCATAGATTTTCAATCGGATTAAGATAGGGACTTTAAGCAGGCCAATCCAAAACACATATGGTTTCTGGAGCAAACCACTACTTTACGCTTCGTGCACTGTGTTTTGGATCGTTATCCTGCATGAAAATAAATTGGTCAGCATGGATGACGAATGGTTTCATTTTGTTGGCCAAAGTATCTTTGTAGATGTGCTGGTCCACACGGCCACTCACAGGATAAATTGGACCAGTATCATACCAAGAATACCGTGGATCAAGTTATTTGTTGTCTGACATATTTTTTCTCATCTGAGACAAACATGTTAAACTTGGACTCATCACTCCAGAGCATTTGATTCCAAAAATTAATTGTTTTTTCAGCATCTTGTCTCGCAAACTATAGGCGATGCTTTAAATTTTATTTGGAAACGTGTGGCTTTTCTCTGGCAATGCAACTACGCAGTTTATTTTCCACCAATCGCCGCCTGATGGTTCTTTCTGAAACTTGTTCGCTACCTCACTATTAATTTCGGTAGATTCCGGGTGCCGGGTGGCTTTGCTCAAATTGCAAATGAGGCGATATTCTTTTGTAGTGGTTTTGTTTCGTTCTTTGTTTTTCACCCCTCCAACCTAGCGTTATAAATTATTGTTTTTGACCAAAGAACGTCTTCAGCTATTGCTCGAATGGACTTATTTTTCTTAAAGTGCTTTAAAATAATAATTTTTCTTAACTCAAGAGTCCAACTCTTGTTTCTACCCATCTTTACAATAATATTTATTTACTTATTTACAGAGAAATTTACAAAATAAATTTATAAAAACTCTAAACGAAAAGCAACCGGGCTACTAAGGCCATATGGTGCCGTCTTTGCCAACCAAATGATAAATAAAAAATTGATACTTTAAAATTAATATTTACAGCTTCGTATATGGGAACTTTAAATGTCATTAAACTTCTTATGGAAAGTTGTTGAAAGCTTAATATTTCGTATTGTCCTCATATTTGCTGGATTCAGGAGATCAGCGAGTTTTTTCCCTACTTCCTCTTGATGTTGGACTGGGCTTGACTGTGGGCAGTCCACAAAGATGTGCCTTACAGAGAGAGCCGTTTTACACTCTCCGCACTCTTCTGGAACTTCCCGGTTGAAGAGGTATCTGCTGTTTTAAACTTTCCTTTCCTACAAGTATCCGAAATATTTTGATGCACTCCTCTCTTGTAAAGGATCTGTTATAAGGAATGAGAATATTTTTTGGGTGATGAAATCTTAGAAAGTTGGAACTGTTTCTCCAAAACTCATTGATTTCTTGTCTAAGGGTATGCAGGCACATCCTTCGTGTCAACAGATAAACATTTGGCATTTCTATTATAAGAGGCAAGTTGAACGTTTCCTTCGCTGCTAAATCGGTCGCTTCATTTCCCAGAACTCCGATGGTACCCAAGCTAGTGTAATATGGTTGTACAGCTCGTTCTTGATGGAAGCCAAGGACGGACATTTGTTTGTCGCACTCCTGAGTCCCTCAAGGATACCGAGGTTGTCCGTACAGATAAGTGTTTTCTCAGTCCAATTGCGAGCCAAACTTACAGCTTTTTTTATACCTACTAGTTCGGCGATATAGCTACCGGCTACATCCGCTCCTTCCACTCGATAACAGCGTATGAAGTATTTACTTCTGTGTATGACCCATCCGTGTACAAAGTTATTTTAGGTTTAATATAATCAATTATTTGTTTGTGCAGTTCCTGATATATCAGGTTCGTAGTAGAACTTTTTCTACATTTTGTAATGCTGGTATCTATTTGGAGCAGATGTCTCTTCCAAGGTGATTGGTGATCCAAACTCAAGGTGTCGTATTCGTCGGAGAGTGCAATTTAATGAGAGGATATTATAAGTGCTATATTTTTTAGCGCCGATTTAATTTTTCGCCTTGACTTTTGTACACGCGTTTAAGGGGTGTCGTATATCTGTCAGTGCCTTACACCCTAAGTTGATTGCTCTCTTCTTACCTAGATTCCGAAATTAAATATATCCCGCTTCAGTTCTTAGAGCAGCGATTGGTGTGGTTAATAAGGCGTCTGTTGCCGTGCGGTAGCAGTGATTAATGGCAACATCTATACTCTTGCTGTTGTTTTTGGATGTCCACATGTAAGTTGTTAATCCGTGTTGCAGTGTACGTTCTATTAGAGTTTTTGCGATAATTAGTGACGTTTCCATATGAGGTCCTTTTATTTTTGAGCATATCATTTTAAGCACATTATTGCATGACCCTTACTTACTTATGACTTTTTTTGTATGCAAATTCCACTTTAGGTTACTTGTAAAAGTCAGTCCTAGAATTGTAAGTCCTTTTTTAAGTGGGGCTGTTACTCCACGGAGTACGAAAGGGCCTGCTGTGCACTTGTGTTTCTTGCATACATAGCTTGACAGTCCTAGGGTTACCGGACGCTAGGAGATATACATTCACCCTTATTACGACAGGCGTTTTAGTTATTCGACTTTTGTAGTTTTTTGAGTCGTGTCGGTAAAGTGACGTTTTAGTGTCGGCATTACGGGAGCGAAACGCCTTGAGTGTCGTTTTACTTATGTTCCACATACGTTCTACACAAAAAATGACAGATTTAAATATTTTTTCTATGATGTTGCCTGCTTACAAATTTTATTCTTATTCTTATACTTGAGTGCATAAGTACATATTGTCGGTTTTAATAAAAAATAAATCTGGTGAACCTAAATATGGACATCATTTTAAAGAAAGATTGACTTGATGTTTCTGCTATGTATGCAGCTGGACTTTGTACACTCTGTGTAGTTTGAATGCCGCTCAACACTTCCTAGAAGGTCGGCTAGTTCGTTCAGGTCAATAAGTTTTACTACAGCTTCGTTTGTTTCATTCAAATACTTTTGCCTAAACCGTCTTCCTCTGTAGCTCCTACATACTTCCTCCAAAAAGCTGGATCCTCAGACTACAGATTTAAGTCTTAAGATCGCAACTCTCCCTTCTAATGGTATCCGTTCTAGTACTCTGTCTGCCAGCCTGGGACTTGTAAGTATCCCCACTTCCGCCTGAGCGGACATTGAAGGTCCTACTCCCGATATGAAGAGTTCCCACCCATCCATAAGGTTCACAGTTCTAGAGCCTCTTTGCTGTGTTGAGGAGATACCAACTATATCTAACCGATATTTAGTAGCTTCCTTAACTAGCTCAAGGTCTTTTCCTCTGAGCGAGTAAATATCTCATGTGCCTATACTAAAGTAAACTAAATACATGCAAACATTTTTATTTAAAACCGATTTTGGATGCCTGGCGTTTACTAATTCCTTAACGACAAAAATAGGCGTTAAACAAGGCCTTTTGCCATACTAAAACGACACTCAGAATAGCGATAAAGACACTTAAACGCCAAATGTCGAATAAGAATTTACATGTGGAACACTTTGCCACACAGCAAGATTAAAAACTGAATTAAGAAATTATCTGTCCCTGAATTAAATTAATTAAATTGCCTGTTTTTTTTTTATAGTAAATTCATCCTTGTACATTAAACTTGAACTGTCACATGTAGCTAGCTTATAAACCTTTAGTTAAAGTTTAGCACAGTGTATAAGGACATCAAAATTAAATAAATTTTCCAACTTTTCAGATTGCAAAATTCAAGAGAAAAAAAATTAAATGGGGCGAATACGACCTAAAATCCAAATTCAGCACGTCTTATTGAATCACTCTTTTGATAATTTTTTAACCTTCGCTTTTTAGATACTTTGAATGCCGTTCTTCGCCGAACGCCATGTCTTTGACTTGAATAATATTTTAAAAATAATACAAATGAATGAATTGCAAAGTAGCCATCGAAAAAATTTGCCTCATGTCAAAGAAACCTGAGACCCAATTTTTAATTTTTGTTTTCGTAATTAAATTGAACGCCTCAATTTTCGATTTTTTTCGAACCAGAGAAAACCCATGTTTTGAATCGATATGTTTCAAAAAACGTATGTACATATGTATATTAAAAGAGTGATTCGTAATAAAGAGAAGATAGCAAAGATCAAACAATAATGCTACTCAGATTCAACCAGTGTTCGACAAAAGATTTGATATCTTTTCGGTTTTTTACAATCCTATCTAATCCATTGTTGTTAACGAACAAATAATTGCGTACGACTTGTATGTCGTTAATAAATGCCATCGCAACCAAAAAATATATGTATCCTTGAGTTTTGGTTGGTGACGTATTCTAAGATGTACTAGGTGTGCAATTTAGCCATATTTAGGTAGTCACCCGGAACTTTTGGACAGGAATCAGTGGCGAGTTTTTTACTCAAACGATTTAAGGTAAAGGCTATATAAAAGGGTACAACGTTACTGGATAAATTGTTTTCCTCCTACTGTTTCGAGGAAAATTGAAAAATGTATGATCGGCTTTGTAAAAATACTCATCAAAACATTTCTCCAAAACTTTTTGAATCTGAAAGGCGCCTTTCACATTCGTCAATAATATCATCATCGGTTCGTACATATGCACATTAGGGTGACAATAGCTTGTATGGGCAAAATTTTAAATAGAATTATTCGTGTCTAATACCACTAAAAGTATTATTTTAAAAATGATTGATATATTAAAAATGATCAAACGAAAAAAATACTTTCAGATCAGATCATAGCAAGGTGTACCGCAGAGCGGCTGAAATTCGAGGGTTGGTTTCTTAGACCAAACATTTTTTTTACAATTTAATTTAAATAAAAGCCATTTAAGTTTTGAATACTAAGTGTTTTAGTAAATTAAATTGGCTTTTTAACAAGTTATGAACGAATAAAATCGGTTGAAAATTGCATTTGTTAGTATAGAAGTAATTATCGTCGGTATTGGGGGGCCTTTCTTGTTGACCGTATATACTTGGTCTTGCCTTCGCCGCCTCCCTCTCAATACCCACGGACACGCAGGTAACATCACGCTGCGTTCTTCCGATTATGTCAATATCGTCGGCGTATTTAGGTAATTCGACGGATTTTTAAAAGATTGTGCCTCTAGTGTTTGCACGTGAATTTTGCACTATTTAAGAACGATGTTGCCTTGTCTAAATCCTTTTTTGACATGAAAGATCTCGGTGAGGTCTTTACCGACCTTGATGGAGCAACGATAATTCTCCATCGTCACCCTGCACAAACGGACGAGTTTGGCATGCATGCCAAAACTAGACATTACTCTGTATAGCTCGTCTCTATAGATGCTGTCATATGTGGCCTTAAAATCGATGAAAAGGTGGTGGGTATCGATTTGAAGTTCCTGGGTTTTCTCCAAGATCTGCCGCAGTGTGAATAATTGGTCGATGGTGGACTTTTCTGGCCTGAAGTCACACTAATATGGACCGATCAGGTTGTTGACGAACGGCTTCAAGCGTTCACACAACAGGGCAAATAAAATCTTGTAAGCGATGTCAAAAATACTGATGCCTCTCTAGTTGGCGCAGTTCAGAGAGTCTACTTATTTGAGGATCGGGCAAACAATGCTGAGGTTCCATTCATCGGGCGTACTTTCCTCCGACCAGATTTTACAGATGAGTTGGTGCATGCTCCTTACCAAGTCACCGCCTGACGCTTGAACTGCTCGGCCGCCAGGACGTCAGCTCCAGCAGTTTTGTTGGACTTATGCTTCGATATGGCAATCTTCACTTCGTCCAGGTCAGGTAGACGGAATTGATGATCTTCATCGTCCAGGTTAAATGGTTTATTCTGCCTGACAGCGGAATTTGTTTCGTTGACCAGTTGACCAACTGGCCATGCCTCAATTCTAAACCAACACACTTTACATTTTTGAAAACACAGATTACACCATCGCATCGTATTTTCTTAGGAGACATTTTAATGTCGCTATTTCTACAAGGGATTTCTGGGAGAAGCCAAAACCACCTACGAAAAATACCTTGGAGATCTACACGGACGATTCTAAAACCGAAAATGGTGTGGGAGTAGGTGTTTTCTCCGATGATCTAAACCTCAAGATCTTCTTTCGCCTTCCAGAGCACCGTAGCATCTTCCAGACGGAGATCATGGCTATAAAGGAGGCTCTGTCCTGGCTGAGGTGGAATGTAATATCTAGTCGGGATATTAGCATTTTTACAGAGAGCCAGGCAGTCATTAAGTCCCTGGAATCAGTCACTGTAACATCAAAAATAATTTTAAATTACCGCTCGTCTCTTCTAGAGAAGGCAGAGCAATTCAACATACTCCTCTGCTAGGTACCAGGACACAGAAACATTCCGAGAAACTAGAGGGCCAATGAACCCGACGAGAATGGTACTACCGAACAGATTCTTCCTGAAAAGGGCAGATGCAATCAGCAAAGCCAATCTAAAGTGGTCCAATGGCACCACCTGCCAAACTTGCAGACAAATTTGGGCCTCAATAGACCATAAGCGCTCCAAGAGATAAATTTTGCTAAGTAGACGGCATCTCGGAGCTACTAAAGGTTTCATCACAGAACACTGCCTCATAGGCCGACATGCCATTCGCCAGGGCGTTCCTGGAAATGATTTCTGCAGAAGCTGCAGGGACGAGGAAGAGGATGAGGCGATCCTTTATCTCCTCTGTACCTGCCTCGCGCTTTCTCACAAAAGACGCAAACATCTCGGTGCCTTCTTTTTTGACAGTCTTGGCGATCAAGCACAACAAGATGTCAGAAACATAGTTCGCTTTATTAAAGCTCTCACTGATTCCACGATTAGGAAAGAGAATTCCTCCTAGATCTTGAGGCATCACAATGGATCTACTGTTGGTCTAAGTGCGTCGGCTATGTCGACAGTCTCTCTTACCTAACCTAAAGGCCCTTATGTAGATCGGCGTTGCGTGTGTATCATGCAGCTACTATATATCATTATTACAGGACTATTATAGGACTTATTGATGAAGCAGGTGGCCACTAGGGTCCTTCGTTAATGCCTTTCATTGCTGTGCGAGCTGTTTAATCTGTCCAACAACCACGGTTACACGACCAACAAAACAGAGCCTTCGTGCATGACTTAGCAACGTACCCGTGATGAAAGAGATTGAAAGGAACCTTCACTGGTTGCGATAGCTTAAAGCAGGGATTGCGAAAGCGTGCGTCGCGGCTCTCTGAGGCGCCCCGTGGAGAGTAAACAATTTTATCTTCTGCCCTAGTGTCATTGTACACATATTTCGACTAGGGCTCCGTGACAAAATACTAAACCCGGTAGTACGCCGCGAACTGCTTTTTCGTTGTAAAAACGCCTACTACCAATGCCTTATTAGAAAGGCACGAGCGCATCTCCTTAGCACAGTAGCTAGAGTAATTAGTTAACGATAAAGCCTATTGTGTTTACACCTTTACCTAGTGCATAATGAAATATTCAAATCATTAGGCCAGTTAAGACAAAGCTGGTGTACAACCGCCAAAGGATTTTCATAAAAATAAATGCAGTGGCACCTATCTCACCATGGCGGCATGTATTCAAATATTCCGTTTACTTCAAACAAAAAGGAGTAGGCACAGCCGTCAGCTTTATACAGATTTGGGACGTTATGTGTTACAGAAAACAGAAAGGAAAACAAAACAAAAATAAAATAAAAACCCAACGCTCGGTACCTATTTTATAATCAAAAGTAAAGCGATTGTGTAGAGCCAAGTCAGAAGAATTTTTATCTGCAAAAGGGCCATTTAACGTAGTAAAGGGAAAACAAAATGTCATATAGGTCCCCCAATAAATTATCAAGTTCTCGGCTCTTCTCAATGCAGCTCCGATTCAAGAACAAGGTAAGGTCCACCGTTTGCCGGTTGCGACAAACTTCAAAAAAAAAAAAATGGAAAAGACACACTTTAAGATCCGCAGCAGGGATGTGAGAACACATTTAAGTCGTTATTACCATATGTGCCTCAGGTGTGAGGGCGAGGCCAAGCAGGTCCTTGCCGAAGTAAACTCGACTTATTAAAGGCATGTTTTGCTATCCTGGTGTTATTACTATTTTCATTTCGCTGCCTTTCATCTGCTCACAGAGGAATTTGAATATTGCGAATTATTTCACATTCCATCCATCTGTAGCGGCGGACATCCTCGGCGAGTCTCTCTCTTTTGGCCTTTTATGCGCGCGCATGCGAGGTAGCACATTGCTTTGAAATGTGGTGGCATAAGCATAAACTTGTGCATGTCGTATCCTTGAATGCGGTGTGCTTTGATATCGCAATAGCTGCACGCGCCCAATTTACATTTATGTCTACCGATATTCGCAAACTCCTTACTTCACATAGGCTACTTTATGTGAATAGCCGTTGCCTGAAAATTTCAAAGGGAATAAGTAGAAACTGTCAATATGTCCGTTCTGAATAAAATGTGCAGACTTATAAATCGATAAATGTTCGGTCGCGAAACCAATGGCGGTAGTCACTGTATCAAAACTGTTGTTTAACAACTAAAAAGAGCGTCCGAACCTATACTGTGCTATGCACCGCGCACCAGTTTCGCGGAGCCAAGTAAAAAACAGGAAAAAGAAAAATGTCTTCTTAGTGAAAGAGTGTTTCGTGGAATAGTCTTTTAAATTCACGGCATAATATAATTTTGCGGCAAGTCAATGCTCGGAATCGCAGGAGATTCACCTTTCTAATACATGGCAGTAGAGCGGTAGCAGCCATCGGCATACGTTTAATGTCTAACGCATGCAGAATGACATTCTTATGGTTTTTTTTTTGTTGAGTACAAGGTTATGCATTGGAATCCGGATGAAATAAAATGGTCAGTACAATTTCTTTTTTAAAGAACGTGCCCATATGGCTGACACTAGGTTGCAGGGTCTCCGCCTAATAGGTCTACTACCTTGCTAATGAAGGTGAGTATGTCATTAGTAGCCGAGTTTCTAAACTCCGCCAACGCTTAAAGGTTTCCTCCTCTTCCAAACAGAACCGATACTCTGTATCTTAACAAAGGTTTAGATACAGATTAGCCAACACTGTCCTTTGGTTTCACTTCCATAAGTACACTTTTTATGGATACAATGGACTCGCTTGAAGTCTAAGTAAGTCTTTAGGACACCCACTTAACCAACCAACCAACCAACCAACCAAGCCCACTCGCTTCCTCGGGTGGTTCTGTCAAGGTGTAAAAATTCCTTGTAGGAATAGGGCTTTATAAATCTCTTGGATTGCCTAAGCCCGGGGACATTTTCCCAATGGGCTAGGCGAAGTTGGTGTTCCCAGTCGTTTAGCAAAGCTGTGGCGGTAGCGCAATTAACACCACAGAAGGGTCCCGGTCCCAAGAGTGCGGGAACCGAACCGGCCCTAGCCAGCTCATTCGTAGTTTCATTGCCTACAATACCATGGTGGCTGGGCACCAAACCAAGCTTGACCTTGTTGTGTCTGACAAGTGCTTGTAGGGTGTCATAGCAGGACTTGACTGACATAGATTTCATGAAGTCGGATATCAATGCTTTAAGCGCTGCCTTACACTCTGAATAGATATGTATGTATTTTTGCGCTCCTAATACCTGTATCCTGGCGTATATCTCAATAGCATGGATTTCAGCCTGGAATGCGCTGGGGCACATCCCCATTGTTACCGAGACTTTAGTGTTGGAACCAAAGACGGCAGCACCCACTCCGGAAGCCATTTTTGATCCGTCGGTAACCAATACCAAACATCCTGGGTCTGATACGGGTTCTCCATTAAACCAGTCGACACGGTCTAATATTTCTCAAATAGCCTTCCGAAGCTGTACTCCCTGACCAAAATGTCGGGGATAGTGCAGAACATATCCGTACTTGGAATTAAGTAACATATTTTCAAATGACGGACAAGATTACCTGATTTATACTTGCGTTCTGGCTGCAGCTTTAAAGCACGACGGGCAGCGGTCTTCCTAGTGAAGATATGGAGGTTGTGAGCCCGATGACAGCCTCTATGGGTAAAGTAGGGGAGGTGCGCATAGCACATGTAATACCAAGAAAGGCAATTCTTTGCAGCTTCTCAAGGTTTATTGCCGTCGTTCGTTCAAGTACTTTTGGCCACCGAACTATAGCCGCGTATATTATTATGAGTCTAACTATCGAAATGTACAGCCATTTTGGGACTAAGACCCCAAGTTCTGCCGTAGAGACGCCGAGTAGCCCACAAGCCCTCTTATGGCACGATCAACCGCGAACTTGATATGTGCATTCCAATTTAAGCGTTTGTCTAAGACAACCCCGTGGTACTTCACCACGTTGGAATAGCCTATAGTGGTGCCTTAATCGATGTTAGGACCCAGATTGATCAATCAAAGCTATGACCCGGCGTTGACCTCTTTTCGAACAAACGAGCCTCTTCAGCCAACTCGATCTTTAGGTAGTTACCTCCAGTTTCACGCACCAAGTTGACGGCACTCTTTTTCTAGTTGCGCACCCCACCTGAATTAAGTTCTTCCTATACTCCGCGTCTGTTCGGGGTGGATTTGAAGACTCTCCGCCCAGCTCAGCCATTTTAGTCGTACAGTTCTTTTTCGTAGCTCTTCCTCTATTTACTGTCTATGCAGACGGGACCAAACATCATATAAAAGATTTTTCTCTTCATCAAAAGCTACCTTATTTATTCTTGGCCAAATTCATGTTGGTAAGATCCAGCACAACAGATCTTACAAGCCGCAGTGCATCTGGGCCTCCGCATCGTATCGTATGTTATAGAGCAGGAATGGGATGAATAGTACAGGGTTTTTCAATAAGGGGATACATACACATACATTTTCAGAATGGCCCGCTTATCCACTAACTATGAGGGTCGCGGAGTTAGGGTGCTTCAGTAGACTCTCCACATCTCCCGATCTTCCGCCATCGACTCTAAATCATCAGGGGCTATCCCCATACGGGTAGAGGTGAGATTTCGGACTTGATCCAGCCATCTCATCCTAGGCCTACCCAGGGGATGCCTACCGGATGGCACGGATTCCATGGCACGTCTCGGAAGCCGAATTGGGGGCATGCGTTGAACGTGCTCAAACCATCGAAGTATGGACCTTTTCGCTCGAAGAAGTAGCTGCTCGACATTGAGTGCCTCGCATATTCTGGTGTTCCTAACTCGATCTCGAGGAGTTATCCCAGCAATACAACGAAAAATCTCATTTCGGCTGCTTGTACCCGCGATCTCATTCTTTCGGTCATTACCCAAACCTCATGACCATAGGTGAGGCATAACAATCAAATTCAGGATTGTCTTCAGACTTTTGCTAAACCCAATCGGAGAAGTTTCGGCGCTTTGAGTTAATTTCAAGAGTTCAAGAGGCTTTTTTGAGTTAATTTAATCTTGTAAGAGCGTGAAGATCTTTACTTAAAATTTGACACAATGTAGACTGAGAGATTCACAATTCCAGAGAATGGCGTGGATCGAATGATTTGTCTAATTTTGAACTATGTAAAGCACTTACGGTTGCGATATTTGTAGGCTTCGTTGTCTCACTAGTACAGTATTTATCCACTTGAATTTATCCACTATAGCCTGTCTGATGGGACGATTATTACCGGGCGCCATGGGTTCAAGCCCCAGCCAGGAACACCGAACATTTTTCGAGGCACCACCTCTCGCCGGGGAATGACAAGCCTCCGAGTATAATCTCTCATGAGAGAGCTTCTCATTTCGCCGTACAGAGTCGGCAATCAACTATAGGTTCCTTCCATTTGTGCGAAATTTGTAACCCGCACAACATGAATGGTTGCGAGAAGCTAGGCCTTGGCTCACCCCGAGCTGTCGCGCCAGCTATTTATTTTTATTTATTTTATTAAACGTTGCTCGTTCGTAAACTTCACCATGATAAAAACCTTGACTGACGTTTTGACATTGACAGATCATAGAAGTTTAAGGGTGCGTTTGTATTAAAATACAAAATATAAAATACAAAACCCTGCATCTTGTACAGAGTCATTTGAGTTGTTCGAGAGTGGGGCTGTGCTGCCCAATGCTCTTCTTGGCTCCAAGAAGCCCCTTTTAAAATGACGCTATGTGCATAATACTGGATAGATTGCAATGATTGTATGTGTTTTCCAACCAACCCAGGTTGTTCAAAGGCTTGTGTTACAGCGCCAATTCTGTAGACTGTCACTTTGGATTCTCTCCTAGTGCAACTGAAGAGAGTCGGAAAGGGTAAGCTTATACTTGTAAGACGAGGAACTATCTCCGAGTGGTAGAGCGATGATGTCAGGAACAATGTACAATACAATCATCGTCGCTAAAACACAGATATGTTAATTTTGAGTTGGACACTGTTTGAAACGGAAATCATGGCATCCTATAAATTATGAACAATGAAGAGTGTGAACGAGTATAAGGACAGCGGTAGACGTATCACATGGTAACATTACAAATTGACACAAATTAACAAAAGTATGTATCACGGATATAATGTGTCACCGAAAAGTATTATCATACACTGACCGGAAACAGATCGATGCCGAAGAAGAAATTGGGAGAAATCGCAATTTTCCCTAATGGGTCCCTAGATTATTGCAGAGCGAGAAAACATGTCTTTTCGGAGGAACTTCATCTGGACGCCATCTTAGTCTGGAGACGAAAACTTTGCATGAGGATCAGATACAGGGAAGGCAAATCCCAAATGCACTAGATAATTTAGCTTTAATCATTTGAATGAGTCCAACTTAAGAATCTTATCACTGCATGATGCGTGTAAGCTGACACTAGTTTGACTTAAATGACTTGCAAAAATCGAACGAAAGGAAAAGGTAGATGTCTTAGCAGAGCGGTGGTCAACCATCAAGTTTTGCGGGCTTGCTATAGGTAAGGGATTGGTAAGAGATGTGATTCAAAAATGGGCCACCAATGAACACCCAAAAAGGTGGACGATTGAAAAATGCAGATAAGTTAAAATTGGCGATAAATTTATCTTGATGCCCTTGCATCACCTTACGTCAAGTTAATTATACATATGTATGTACATATGTATGTATTTTTATTTTATTTTTTAGATGCGCTGGTAGATTTGAAAATCCTTTATGCATACTCTCCGGCCCGTGCAATGAGTTATGCCCGACTTCATGCTCTTGCATGTCTACGTGCTAAAAACACCACCTCCTTACTCTGTCTACTGTTTATCCCCTGCGGCAACGCCAGTCAGGGCATTCCTTTGCAGGGGCAGGTTTGACATTTTGTCATCTCTTTGTCAACTGCCAGAGCTAGCAGTTTCTTCTTTTCTCGCTGCTCTTTCCTTTAGTCACTATTCCAGCATTATGCTTGTGATAACTTCTCTTGCAGTCTCCTAGCCTTCGCTTGTCGCCACCATAAATGTGATCAGGCTTCTTAGGGTCAATTGGCCTAGAATTTCTCCCTCAAGGATGGTTCTAACACTTGTGTAATTTTCGCATTCCATCAGCACATGCTCGACGTTCTGGGGTTTCCCTTCACAGTGCTGGTAGAATGGGTCACCCACATGGTTGTACTTGGAAAGGTACTCCCGAAAGCGTCCATACCCTGATAAGAATTGCGTTAGGTAGTAGTCTCTCCGTACTTTCTATAGATCCATTCAGATCAGTTTATATGTCCATCGCCCCTTCGTTGTGATATTCGACCTATGTTGTCATTCTGCTTTCATAGCTTACATGGCCGTTCGTCTGTCGTCGGGCTCGTTTTCGCGTAGGGCCTCAGATATTACACTTATAGCATCCGTTGACACCGTTTTAAAGGCGAATCATACCTTTAGGGATGCAATCCTGTGAGCCTAGTTCATCCTTCTGATGCACGATTTATGGTCTGCATTTTATGACCGCGTATTCATGCCGCGTTGTAAAGGGTCATCCATTTTGTGGTTCCGAAAGTAAATTTAAATAAAACACATTTATGATTTCGATTTCGATCAAATTTATATTTTAATATATTGTTTGGATCCTGCCATTATGAATGAAATATAATGTCATTCGAATGACATCCACGGGACTTCTTGCGGTACTCGGTTCTGGCAAGTTAGTTTTTGATTACTTTTCGACACATATCGGGCAATAACTCGACCATAACTTGACGAATATTCGTTTTCAAATCGTGAAGAGTTTGCGGATTATGTGCATAAACACGATCTTTTGCATAGCCCCACAAAAAGAAATCCAACGGCGACAAATCACACGACCTTGGTGGATAGGTCACATCACCAAAACGCGAAATAACTCGTCCAGGAATTTTTTCTTGCAATAAAGCCAAAAGGGGTTGTGTTGTGTGAGATGTGACGGTGACGGTTACACCTTTCTCATTTTCGTAGAAGTACGGACCAATGGCAGTGCTTTTTCGACAGTTAAATGTGGATTTTCCATTCCCCTTATGCTAGAATTTTGTTTGTTAACCTATCCACCGAGTAAAAAGTGAGCCTCATCGATAAAGAAAATTGTATGTGAAAATTGGTTATCCAAACGCTGATGTTCAAGCACTCAATCGGCGTATGTTCTACGGATTCCGTGGTCAGGTGGCTTTAATTCTTAAGTGATTTTAACTTTTTAAAGGTGTAGATGCAAATCCAAATGCAAAATACGCCATAATGCGCCGTAAGACAAGCCCAAATGCTATGCTCGCGTTAAATTCGATAGATTTGGATCTTCTTCAACACTTTGACCGTGTATTTCGTGCATTTCGGTGATGGATAGGCCTTAAGAAATATGTAACAGAGCCAGTCTCTTCGAATTTTATTACAGTCTTGCCTATAGTACGCCCAGATGGAGAGTTATGTCGACCATAATCTGCTCGTAATGTGCGAAACGTAGCTACTGTAGAATAACTATTTTTGTAGTAAGTTTTCACAATTTTAGCACGTTCTGCAATTGTAAAACGATCCATATTGTCAAATGGCAAACCTTAAACTAAACGTACATATACAGTCTCGGGTGACAGTTCGGTTGCTCCCTATAGTTTGTAGACAAGAACTATGGTGCATATCGTTTTGAAATTATTATGTTTTGTCCCAGATCCACCCGTCATATGAATATTTAGTCAACGGTGGAATTTCTGTTTCCGCCACTCAACGGGGGCGTATTTAGAGCGTCTTAGCACTCTGCAACTTATTTCTAAAGTTGTCGATTTATCTTTAATTGTTCTACGCCAAGTTCACTCACAGCTCTTTCATATGGATGGTTGTAGGCGCTGAGCTTCTGATGATGTCGACTCCTTATGCAAATGGATTCTTATTGTTAGCGTTTGGATTTTTTAGCATTTCTAACTGATGGACATTGGTTATTGAACTGCAACACTTAAATGGTGATCCTTTGTCATCTCCATGTCGGCTGCTGGTCTGTTTCGGACGTTAAGGAAAAATTCTGAATTGTCGACTGATCGGAACGTTGAATGTGGATGACACCTAGCTGATTCTATAGCAGGACGTGTGCTCAAACATAGCACCCCCTGTGGTTAGGCGATAGTGCTGGAGGGATCGACAAAATGTTTGTAATTGCCATTATCGCTGATGCCGATAGCATGTCCTTTGCATTTTATTGATTATATCTTCGGTTTGCTTCGTCCTCAAATTCAAAAAACAATATTGGTCTGGTTATGGTAGTTAAAAGCCTTTAACGTGCGATCAGTTCTTATCCGAGGTACAATTGGTACAATTTTTCACAATAACACCGAAGCTAGCGCAGGTTAACTTGTTTAGAATTTTCGCTCTGGTATAGATTATGTTAATGCCGTCGGCTAATAGGATATCCTTCTTTGATCGTGAATAAACTTCATGTGTGTTTAGGTTTGTATTATAAACATCATGCATCATGCACCGTCAGAGAGGTTGTTACACTTGTGTCAGACTCCTACTGACTTAACACCCCCTTTACCTATGGTATCCTCGGCAACCTCCTGGAACCGGGGGGGCGTAGGTCTTCCTTATGTCCAACAGTGTAAGGTATGAGGGTAAGTTTACGTTCTCTTGTTTCTTCGCAGCACGAACTCGATGAAGGAGGCTATTTGGTTCCACCTGTCGTTACTCAAGATCACCATTCACACGACGTTTTCCGAGGTGATGTTGCCTGTCTCTAGTTCCAGCCTGGTTCTTTCTGTTGCCCATCTGCTACAGGTTAAAAAGAGTGTGCTTTGGTTCATCTAGTAGGGAGTCGCCGTATCGGCAAACTGGGCTCGCTTTTACCATCTTATGGAGGTATGCGTTGATGTTTCCGTGTTCGGTTAGAAACGGGGTGATGTAGTAGTTTACTTCCCCATGTTTCCGCTCCGTCCATTCAGTAATGTCCCTAATCAGTCTTTCCTCTAGTTTCAGAGGCCACCCCTCTTGCCTTTTTTCTTTGGTCAGCTCCTTTCTCTCTACCGTCGCCTCCTCCACCCCTGTTTCGGCTTTATGCTCGTGGACGAATTTTCTCTCTGCCGCAATGAGATCGATGGGAATCACTCCTGCCACTACAAGAACGGCCGGCTCCGACACCGTGCGGTAAGAGCTTGCTATCCGGATGGCTCCGCGTCCCTGTATTATTTCCATCTGTTTCCTGTACTTCTCTTCTCGCAGCCATACAGGAAAATGACATGCTTGATCGACATAAGAAGTCTTCTCCTGTTTGCAATGGGACCACCGACATTTGGCATGAGTCTCCTGAGTAATATTGTAACTTTCGCAGCTCGCTCCGATGAGAACTTTATCTGATGCCAATAGGTGAGTTTGGAGTCGAGGGTCATTGCCAGGTACTTCACAGCACTTTTGCTGGCTATTACCTCCGAGCCTATTTGAAAGTCCACACCCGCCGGGATCTGTCTCCTAGTCTGTGTTCTTTGCCGCCAGGCTAAGGCCATGGTCTTTCATCCAGGCATGTACGGGACGCGTACTTGGTTAAGTCTTCGCTGATCTTCGGTGTCTCTTGCTGTGTTCACATATGATACATATGTATGAATACTTTGCAGTCTCCTGTTTTTCACCTAGGAGTTATCAAGCAAATTTAGAAATCAGCTAGGAACTACAGAAATGAGTAGCGAGGAAATACAGTTCACTTCACGTTGGGACCATTAATGTAACCTCCACCTCGCAAAGACGTTGATCATACCAATTCTGTATCGGACTGTAACGATTGGATAATCTGATTTATTTTAGCTCTAGTTCCAATTAATGCCGTACCTCATAGCCTGCTATCTGAAATATGTAAATACAGATGCACATACATATGTATGCATGTTGCTACTTGTCATATCCGCTTACTGGGATTACTTCATGGCCTGTTACTTGTTATGCCTCCACCTTCTATGTGTGTAGTAGCAATGTTAGGTTGACTTCAATACTCTATCTATAAATGTCCAGTTCAATGAAAAGACCAATAAAACACTAATATTTGATAGGAACTATGGACGGGTCCGCATTACTAAACATTTCTCTAACTCTCTTCGTCGTTTTCCTGCCTACAAGGCAAGTCTGCCAGCTACAGCCTTTTTCAGTGATTTTATCAGTCGGTCCAGAATAAATAGACTATCACCACAGATGTCCCAATAACGCATTTATCCTTCCGATAAAAATAAATAAATAGCTGACACGACAGCTCGGAGTGAGCCGAAGCTTAGCTTCTCGCAACCATTCATGTTGTGCGCGATACATTTTTCGTACCAACAATTTATTGCCGACACCGAATAAGAAGATTTTCATGAACTTTCTGAGATACCTGGCGACCACTTATTCACTGGCATGGCAAAAATAATATTGTGCAGTTCCTTTTAAAACTAGAGCACTTTTATTACTTCCGAGGCTGTCAAGAAGACAAGTACCTTCTCTGGTTCGGTAGCAATATCCACTGAACATTTTTAGTGGCACAACCTATCGTCGGGGAATGTCAAACCTTCTTGCCATGAAGAAACTTCTCAATTCGCCGTTTGGAGTCGGCAATAAATTGCAGGTCCCTTCCACTGGCGCTAAAAATGAAATACGCTCAACGTTAATCAGTGTGAGAAGCTAGGCCTTCGCCTTTCCTGGGCTGTCGCGCTAATACTATTTCCATTAGAATGTCTCAAGGCATAGTGTACACTGTACAAAGTGAATCTAGTGAGAGATTCGGTGTGGCTTTATGGATACTTCACCACTCACCCCTACATGTGTATGTATCTTCATCAGATCGTATATTGCAACAACCCACAGGCAGAATTTGCGATACATCTAGATCCCTTCGTCACAGTATTCCAAGCAGAAATCCTTGCCATTTTGAGGGGAGCGGAAGTTCTCTAAGAACACCACACCCAAAGAAGGAAAATAGAAATCTGTTCAGATAGTCAAGCATCACTTAAAGCCATCACAAATTCAGTATCCAGATCTACCGGGTCAGCGAAGGTGTCACGGAGAATGAGAAAGCCGATGAACTGGCAAGAGAAGGGACGCACGCGATAGAACGAACCGCTGAAAACACAGTGGGAGAGGATGCAAAAAGGATGAATGACAAACCTCCTGACGTGCAAAATGACTAGATCACTCGTAAAGAAACCAAACAACCTGCTCACCAAGAAGGTTTTAGGTTCAAGCAGAGAGCAATTGAGGCTGATAATTGGACTCATAGACTCTGTACATGACACATTAACCTCAACAAACACATGCATAGACTGGACCTCGCTGACGCAGAGAAATGTAGGAACTGCGATAAAAAAGAAGAATACCTCGAACGCTTCCTATGCCACTGCCCAGTCCTAGCGAGAATCCGACAGAAGACCCTGGGGTCCATGTGGATACCAGATCTGAGACATCTGAAGGACAAAGAAGGCGGCGGCATCCTGGCCTTCACCAAAGAAATAGGAAGATTCGCCAGACCACACGTCTACTAGTGTCAACTCCATAATTGTTTCCACCTTCCCTAGATCCCTTCCAACATACGTACCAAACCAAACCTATTCATTCAGTTCCGGCCATTAGAAGAGAGGAACAACGCGGCCAACTGAGGCCTAAATGAAGAGCCTTCCGCTCACCTTCATATACCATACTATACCATCTTCATCAAATGCTAGATAATATATCGAACTATAATTAGAACGCGATTATGAATCAGGCAATTTTGTGAAACTCCTGAAGTACTTGACTCAATTCCCAAAAGGGGTATGCTTTTTACGATCCTTGACTTCTGATCCTTGACCAGAGAATAGTGTTTAGAAGGTTATTTGCGGTAGAAATATTCGGCCGTGTTGGCTGGTGTAATAGTGAATCCTTACTGGAATTGAAGTCTGGCAAAGTTCTCCGGCGGATCAAAAATTGAATTTGTATGTTATTACTGGTATTTTTGGATCCAACACCAAGTCTCGGTACGAGTGAGAAATTTATTGAGAAATTTTAAATTGTGCTCCAATTTTTTAGGCAATGCATACTTAGTCCAGTTTCATTTTATAAACAAATTAATAAATTAGATATTGGATTTAACTATATATTTAAAATAAATTTTTTTTAGTTCACAGAAACAGCATCAAAACCACCATCAAAACCAGCAGGTCAATCCAGATGACTACAGCTCGATAGACATTCAATCATATGCGGCTTCACCTTTGAACAATGATGGCCATCAAACCATTTCACACATGCGGCAAGAGAGCGGCATTATGACGTCCAGAATACATTCGCCAATAGTGCATTCCTCATGTTATGACAGTGGCGGACAGATCCTTTCACACAATTCAATGCTGGGGAATCCTTTTATAACGTCGCACAGTTCCCTGCTCAATTCCAATTTGCCACTATTGGCGAGTAAGTTCTTATCGCATAGCAACATGTTGCCAATGTCAATGTCACCTGATGTGGAGGAGTCATCACATCTGGACGCTTCGCTTTGGGGATATGAGTATCAAAACGAAGTTTGTGCCGCAAATTGTGCATTCCTGGAGCGACACGTCATTGGCAATGACGTTAAGTTCCGTCCGTTAACAAACTCTGCCAAATGTGCCAAAGAGACAAGAATTCGTCGGCCAATGAATGCCTTCATGGTCTGGGCAAAGATTGAGAGAAAGAAGTTAGCCGATGAGAATCCAGATCTACATAATGCGGATCTGAGTAAAATGCTGGGTAAGTTATTTTTATTACTTTTTCGATTACCTCTGTACGAGTTCCAGTACCTAACTTATTGAGAAGTTTCCTTTTATTGTGGCTTAGAGTAATTAAAGATAGCCGTTGGTTTTAATCAATATAAAAGACTTCGCTCAGATTACAAGGCACAAAAGTCCTTAATGGTATGTCGACAAGAACTTGGCATGTTAAAATTGAATAAAACAAATTGTGTGTGTGAAATATTAACGAATTTTTTGTTTTATTTGAAAGGCCTATCAATAGACGCGTTTTTTTTTAAACCTAACCACCCAGTAGTTGCTAGCAAAGTCAAATTGTATACGTAAAACAAATACAACAATCAGTTGGCTGCAACTCTTGATTTTATCCCCAGTCAAAAGCAACTAGCTAGGAATTTTACGATATCCCATGGCCAGGGGCGCCGTAAGCGATGTTTTTCATTTATAGCGTTGGTATCACTACCAAATTGTTCTGTTCTTTTGACATTTGACGGGCGTCTGCGTATGAAGATGGAAGATGTTAAGATTTCATACCGCTTTTTGCAATGTATCCAGTAAATAAATTCTCTAAATTATGGTTTTAACATCAAATAAAAAAAACCAATTCGGTTTAATGCCGACAGTTTGACAGTTTGACAGCCGTTGTAATAGGAATGAAATCACACGTACCAACTTGATGGTATAAAAAATCGACTGGGTTCGGCTAGTTGGAAATCGTCTAAATGAACGACTGGCTAGCTAGGTTTAAAAAAAAACAGGCCTACTGATATTATGTATGGATTTTCAATTAATCTAGCGCATAGACCTGCGACTTATGTAAGGAAACCCCGCAAGAAAAGTCTAACAGGGTCAAACCGCACGACCTCGGTGGCCAGTTTACGTCGCCTCTGCATGAAATAACCAAATCGCTCGTGCAGAATGTTCATTGTGGTATCAGCTGTGTGGCACGCAGCGCCGTCTGGAACCACATGTCGTTCAGATGCATATCATCCAATTTGGGTCAAAAGAAATTGGTTATCATCGATCAGCAGCGCTCCTCGCTGATGGTGATAATGCCGCCGGCCCGCGAACCACACCAAAGAGTGACTTTCTGCGAATGCATTGCCATTTGGTGGACCTCGTGTGGATTGGCATAGTCTAAAATCCAGCAATTTTGCTTGTTGACGTACCCGTTCATCCAAAAATGGGCCTTGTTGCTGAAGATGATTTTTTTTGCTGAAGTCCATTGAACCAAGTTTTATTATTTGCACAACGCTGTAATTTGCCATGATGATTTGTCTTTAGTGTCTAAAAAATATAAATCGAGAAAACTAACAACAGATAAAACAACATAGCCGCAATAAGCTGTGGAAATCTACCCGATTAATCTATTGAAAAAATTCGACTGGGGAGCCAGTCCTATACTTCCCACCTCATATTATGCTATATCAAAAACAGTGATATTGTTATTTATTTAATAATTAAAGAAAACATGCATAGAGAGCGGAAAATTCGAAGACACACTGTTTAATATTGTTCCACAAAGAGTTGTTGCGCGAACTCGAAAAAAAAAAACGTTTCTTAAATTTCCTCAGCATCCGCTAGACCGATTGTGCTCAAAATCTAATCAGCTCTAAGTTTTACGCTGACAAATAAAACAAAAAAAAACCGCATGGTCCTACGTTGTTTCGTTCTCCAGATATCGTAGGAGGAAAATATTGTCACACACACACACACACACACACACACACACACACACACACACAGACATCATTCCGAAAATGGGTGCAAACGGTTTCCAGTATATAGTAATGTCAAGCCCTGTTCATATCTCGAAACATTTTGATCGGACCGATTACAATACTTCCCTTACCAAGGTGGGAAGTAAAAACCCTATAGATATGTTGGTAAGTAGAGAGAGAGAGTTCTTCACGCCTCTCTCAGGGCCATATAGACCCTTTCTGATACCTACATATGTATAAAAAAAAATTGACGGGGGAGCCACTCCTATACTTCCCACCTCTTACTTACATAACGCTCAAGTTGAATTATTAGTCAAGAAAACAAAGAAAACATTTCTTCTATTTCCTCAGCATTCGCTGGAGTAATTATGCTCAAAATCTAATCAGCTCTAAGTTTCATGCTGACAAATAAAACTAAGAAACCGCATGATCGGACGTTGTTTTGTGTTTCAGATATTGAAGGAGAAAAAATTGATCACACCCGTACACACCCAAAGACATCATTTCGAAAATGGGTGCAATCGATTTCTAGTGTGTCTTAATGTGAAGCCCTGTTAAAATCTCGAAACATTCTGTTCGGACCGATTGCAATACTTCCCCTATCAAGGTGGGAGTAAAAATATATAGCTGGCGCAGTAGCTCGAGATGATCCAAGGCCTAGCTTCTTGCAACCATTCATGTTGTGCGTGTTACTTTTTTCACGAACGGAAGGGATCTTATTGCTGACTAGCTGATACCCGCGACTACGTTCGCGTGGAAAGACGTCACATTATACCCTATGTCCTTTTCCGGGTTTTAAGACATTGATGAGTAATTATAGCCTATCAATTCCTCACATAAACTTTGCAACACCTCCCTGTAAACAACATTCCTGGTTTTTCTATCTAGCTCGAGGATGACCAGGCTATCATGTCAATTAACTCTGAGCCCGCTAAGGGACAAAAAGTCATTCCTTAGATCCACACCAACCACTTCTTCAGCAGAAAATTATTAGTGCTGTTGGCTGAGTCGTGTATTTGAGTGAAAATAGCTCTATCCCTCACTCATGAAACGCAATCACCTCCAGCACGATGTACATTACATATTCTCTATCAGAAAAACCAATCAGATGTTCCATAACATCGCATGGGTTACTCGGTACATTTATTCTTTTCTCCTCTTTCAATAACCAATATCAAGAAATATTTCCCTCAAGTCACGGCGAAGATGTTAACTTTCAAGGAGAGGACTTCGACATTAGGCTATCAGATTGATGACTTGAGACAGGCCTTCACTTAATTTGCTGTGCCTCTCGTGGTACAACAGGTTTGGTCTGTCTGAAGCCACCACCAAAATTCACTGTCGGAGCATCCTATTTCGATACTCAATACCTCAATACCATCAATGCCGCTGACTACAGTTACGCATTACTTTAAATGGCCAAACTTGAACGCCCTGTATTTTGGCTCACAGTTATAATTTTGGAAAACGGTAAAACACGTGTTTATTTATTTCTGTTCTAGAATATACTCACCAAATTTCAACTCCAAAATCAAATTTAAATGTTTTTTTTCATACAAACTTCAACACCCTGTAACACCCTGTAGAAACTGAATTTCGAAATGTCCTTCCTTATTCCTTGTATGCGTCATAAAAGGAACCTCTGTGCAAAATTTCAGCTTTCTAGATCAAAGGGTACCGGCTGGGCGTTGATGAGTCAGTGAGTGAGTCAGGACTTTTCTTTTTATATATTGAAAAAAAAAGGAGAAGAAGATTCCGACAGGGAATTGAGAACATTTTTTTCGTGATAAATTGTAATTGTCATTCCCTGGCAATAGGTGGTGCTGCGAGAAATGTTCGGTGGACATGGCTGGGGCTTGAACCCACGCAACTCGCACAGCAGTTGAACTGCTGTACACCAACCACACATTTTTTTAAAATATAACTATACGAATTCAAAGAGCCTCAGTGAAGAGTTTATTAAAATTCAGACTTTTATTTGTCCACTCCGGTATTAACATCTGAGTTATTAATACAGTTAAAGTCGCTTACAATGATATCGGTAACGACGTATGTATCGGTTGTAACGACCAAATTTTTAGGTCCCGGCTGAGGTCCATTAACTAACCTTTATATCAGTTAAAGCGACTTTTCGTTTATAAAGACCAAATTCATTTGCCCGTTGAATATCGATATAACCGATTATGACTGTATATGTACATATGTATGTACTACTTACTTACTAACATGGCGTTACAGTTAGGGTCATTAGCTAACTGTTTCCAGTTGCGCACTCCAAGTTGGTTGAGGTCCCCTTCCACTTGTGCGCGCCACCTTAGTCGAGGTCTTCCTCTACTGCGTTGACCCTAGGAGTTAGACTCGAAGAATCCGCGAGCCGGAGCATTTGTGTCCATTCGCTCTACATGCCCCAGCCATCTGAGCCGATGGATCCG
Organism: Matsumyia berberina; assembly: GCA_917880715.2. NCBI lineage: Eukaryota > Metazoa > Arthropoda > Insecta > Diptera > Syrphidae > Matsumyia > Matsumyia berberina. The sequence goes on from OU862870.1 coordinate 99,045,107, forward strand.
TATCTTCTTGACTAGGGCGATGTCACTGTACAACTCGTAAAGTTCATCGTTGAATATTCTCCTCCAGAATCCGTCAACCCAAACGGGATCGAATATCTTACGAAGAATCTTTTCCTCAAAGCAACCAAGGATATTTTCATCCGCTTTCGATAGAGTCCATGCCTTAGCGCCATAAAGCAGGACAGGGATGATTAAGGTCTTATAAAGAGTTTCCTTAGTTTTTCGGGATAGGGCCTTACTACTCAATTGTCTTCTTAGCCCAAAGAAACATCGATTGGCAATAGTTATTTTCGCTTAATTTCTGCGCTGGTGTTGTTATCGGATGTGATAGCGGAGCCGAGATATACGAAGTCCCTTACTACCTCGAAATTATAGCTGTCCACTGTGAGTTCTGTCCGAAACGTCGATGTTGGGTGTGCCTTCTTGATGACAGCATATATTTTGTTTTGCCCTCATTGACCGCTAAGCCCATCCTCGCCACTTCCGTCTCAATACTCGCAAGAGCGCCAGTGACTTCACGCTGGGTTCTTCCGATTATGTCAATATCGTCGGCGTATCCGAGTAATTGGACGGACTTTTGAAAGATTGTGCCTCTGGTGTTGGCGCGTGAGTTTTGCACAAGTCTTTCAAGAACGATGTTGAAGAAGTCGCATGACAGCGCGTCGCCTTGTCTAAATCCTTTTTTGACATCAAAGGTCTCGGTGAGACCTTGACCGACCATAATGGAGCAGCGTGCATTCTCCATTGTCATCCTGCACAGACGGACGAGTTTGGCAGGGATGCCAAAACTAGACATGGCTCTGTATAGCTCGTCTCTATAAATGCTGTCATAGGCGGCCTTGAAATCGATGAAGAGGTGATGGGTATCGATTTAGACTTCTTGGGTTTTCTCCAGGATCTGCCGAAGTGTGAAAATTTGATCGATTGTGGACTTTCCTGGCCTAAAACCGCACTGATAAGAACCGATCACGAAGGGTTTTAGGCGTTCACACAATATGGCAGATAAGATCTTATATGCGACATTTAAGAGACTAATTCCTCGATATTTGGCGCAGTTGAGGGGGTCTCCTTTCTTGTGGATGTACATATGTACTTGTACATATTTTGATAGATCAATTTCTATCATAAATCTGGATAACGAAGTTTCAGCTTTTATCGTAGGAAGGTATTAGTTCATTTTATGAAAGCATTGGTCACAAAATTTTTTCCTCCTTATATTCTCCTTCGTAACCCAAGAAATAAGGCTTGATTCTCAGAGAACAACGTTATAGCTCCTGAAAATTCCATAGGTGTGATCCTATTTGTCATTTTGAAGACAAAACTAACACGTTCAAGTCAACCCTCTAGCGTATATTAATCCACTTTAGAGTACGCAGCATCAAGGTAATTGGCGTGAATCTGTTAGATCACGGGACGACTCTCATGACCCTGTTTTATATTTTTTGTAGCCTATCTATCTCAATCTGACAGCAAAGAAATAATATTGATCGCATTCGTGTTTCCAGGCAAAATCCTACATATCTAGTCAATTGTAACCTTGTTCAGGATGAGAGTTCCAGTTAAGTGTTTTGTCGAGGTTGTGCATACCAATTTTCTTCATTCCTCTGGTTTCTTTGTCTAGAAACCATCTCCCAAGGTACATATTTTTAATGTAATTTCCATTGGCACAGATCGACCCAAAGGGCCATTAAAAATCTTGTACAGCAGAGGTCAGAGTTGTTGGTCCTTTTCATACATAGTATATATTCCATTACCTCCTACTTAAATTTCCTTCAACTATTTACCTTTCATATAAAATTAACTATTTAACTGAATTTACATTATTGTTTTACTGTTTTAGGTAAGAAATGGAGGTCTTTAACGCCACTTGACAGAAGACCTTTCGTCGAAGAGGCTGAGCGCCTAAGAGTCATCCACATGACAGAGCATCCCAATTACAAGTATCGTCCCAGACGTCGGAAGCACTCGAAACCGAGAACAATTCAAACCAGTGCCAAGGATCAAGTCTCACTTCAAGTTAGTGGCAAGCCACTACCCAAAGTGAAGTCGCCACAAGCATCAAACTATATGCCACAGATGGAAATGTCAAGTCAGTGTCAATCGAAGGCCCAAAACTTTTATCGGTCACCGAAGATTTGCTTTTCGCCGAATTCAAACACAACTCGCAGCTCGGATGATGGCAACTTTAACACCACCGATGGGAACGTTGCAAATTATGAGAAAAAGCATTCAACATTCCAACAACAAGTGCGGTCCAATGTAAATAGCAACCATTGTGAGAAACAGAAGCCAGCGAAGCAGTTCGTATATAAATCTAGAGCTAGATCCCGAGTGTGCAACAATCTTGACGACGATAATAGTGTGACTGGCAAGAAATCTCCATTTCAGCCGCATGTTCTTGCACTCACTTCGTCGGCTTTGATCGCCGGGAAGGGAATGTACGTGACATGCAGCAACCGTGGAATCTTAGACCAAGGGCATACGGTGAAGGGTACCTACTTCCCACCGATGTCAACTTTGGAGGAAAACCAAAGAACAGACCCAACCGACCTCTCCCAAGCGTGCAACATCAATGCCAGCGTACATTGCTCCACGCAAGCAGCTCCGTCCCCGCATTACAGTTCGCCAAATACTCCGACACAAACCAAAAATAATATTAATGAAATGTTATCAAGTCCGTACTCTGTAAATACAAGTCCCATGCTGGACGCAGCCTCCGGGTTCCACGCGCCGATCACACAACAGCAAAAGGATTACTCGCGGTACGCGAGCTCCCAATCCCAATGCAGGTCCGACGACTCTGCGGAGCACATCTCCGAAAATAAATTCTCAAAATATCCCGATACAAATCATAACTATGATAACTACGAAGCGTACTCCACAAGCAGCAACTATTACCCCCAAGTCGCGTATATTCCGGCGAACAGCGGTTCGCCGTTGCACCAGACGCCGACACCCTACCAAAATCACAACGTAGAGTGCGGCTATTTGCCTTATCATCAGGCGGATCAAATCTGCCTAAGTGGGATGCCATCTAACTACTTTATGGGAAGTGGCACGGAGCCGCCACCAGCCAATATCGCTCCGCAACCAGTGTACCCGACTACGCCCGCAGGCGAAACATTCGAAGTACGAAAAGACGACGAAATAAGCAATATTCTAGCGGGTGTGAGGAAAACCTGTTACAGTAATTAAATAAACGTATTTTTAGAAATTGTAAAAAAAAACTAAATTGTACAGAATTATGTAATAAAACGAAAGGAAGCAAAAGGAAAGAGAAGCAATACGTGGAAATAAATTATTTTTTATTAAGTTTGTGAGAGCGTAAACATTTCCTCACTTTACTTGTGATGGGGCTACAGTTTGAGGTGCACTTAGCCTTCAACCCTATTTTCATTAGGCCTTATAACACTATCAAATTCTCAAATCTGGTATTCAAAATTGGAAGACGGCAGTACATGTGCTGAGGTTTATGGTCCCAGTTTTCAAAGCGCGACAGCGCCTGGAGAGTCACCACAGTATTTCAAGCTGAAGTCCAAGCTATTGAATTATGTGCAAGAGAATGCTTGCGGAGAAGAATCCGAGGTGCATACCCGCATCTACATCTTTTCATACAGTCAAGCAGCCCTATTAGCCTCTACGGTAAGGTCCAAACTTGTTTGAGACTGTCTCAATCTCCTCGAAAGTCTTGCATCGGTAAATAAGGTTACTGTAGCCCCGATCCCAGGACATGAAGGCTTCGAGGGTAACGAACGGGCTGATTGCCTGCTGAGAAGAGGCGCTTGCCGTCCACTCGTTGGTCCCGAACCCTGTTTTGGGGTACCACCCAACCGTGCCTACTCCAAGATAACGCAATGGGAGATCAACAAAACACGCTGACTACCGGGCCAACCTCCACGGCCTAACTTACTTAACGGGCTCCCGACCAGTGGAGGGTCTCTGCCTGAGACACGGCATCCTTCCATCCTCTTCGATCCTGGGCACGCTGTTTCCAGTTCTCTAGGTCTAGACCAAGCGCTCTGGCATCCGCTTGGTCCTTAAAACGGAGGTTCGGTCTTCCTTGTCATCTCGAACCTGGGGGCTGGGATTCGAAAATCCTCTTGGTTGGAGCATTGTTGTCCTTTCGCTTGATGTGGCCGAGCCAGTGTAGTCGACGTGTTTTCGCTTTTTGGACTACATCCACATCGACGAAGAATTTTTCTCTCGAAAGTGTTCAATACATGCTCTGCTTTCCTGCTTATCGTCCAGCACTCGGCACCGTAGAGTAGGGCTGGCAGGATCAGGGTTTTGTAGAGCATGCATTTTGTCTTTCGAGTTAGGAGTTTTGAACCCATTTGTTTTGCCAAACGGAAGTAGCAGCGGTTTCCTAGGGTTATTCTTCGTCGGATCTCCAATAGGGTGTCATTCGTGGAGTTCATATTTACTCCAAGGTAGGTGAACTACTTGACTACCTCAAAGTTGTTGCTGCCAACAGTGACGTTTTGTCCTAGGCGGTGGACAGATGATTCTTTGTTTGTTGACAGCATGTCCTCACTTACTTTAAGACCAGGCCCTTAGATAAGCGAAAAAGTTCATCAACCCCAACCTATAGAAGGCCAAGGCATTACTTGATCTCACCAAAGACAAAGTTAGGAACATGACGCGGGTCTAGGTCAACCCAGCGGAAATTCGGAAAATCGAACCTAAGGCTATACTGAGGTTTATCAAACGGCTCAATATAACCCCTGGTTAAACCATATGGGCCACCACAACAAACCTCATAGCGCGCAGTGCGCATTTAGGCCCCCTAATACAGAATACAGAATAGGCCTCAACCAATAAAAGTTAAAATTTTAATTCACATTTTGCTTCGCGCCGACTAAGTTTGACCAGAGACAGAGATATCTTCTTATTATAACTCGGTCATAAGTTTATACCAATTGCACATGTGTCTAGCTGGATCCAGCTTGTATTAATTCGACTGATGGCCTCGTCTTCAATATACCTTTTTAACGAGCTTTTTGGAATCCTCCCAAAGGAGAGAGCCTGTGAGGCATGCAACGCTGCTTGTGTTCGTGCAAGTTTGTCAGCCCTTTCGGTACCTGGGATATCCTTATGCCCTGGAACCCAACATACTGTCACCGTATTGGCTCTCGATATCTCATCTAGATACTTTTTGCAGATTCCTACAATCCTCGATCTAATTATCGCGGACTCCAGAGCCTTAACGTCCTTGTACTTGCAATGATACCTTTCTTGCTGACAGTTTTCGAAACTTCGACGATGGCTGTGATTTCAGCCTGAGAGACACTGCAGTCGTCGTTTGTTTTAAAGGAGTGGTTTATTCCTAGGGCCTTGTAGTAGGACATAGAAGGGAAACAAAAGGCCGATTAATTGGCAAGATTGGGGTCGGCTATGAACATTAGCGAAGCCGACACATCTGTAATGCCACCTATAAGGAGATTGCATGGGATAATAGACGGAATAATAGAGAAAGAAACTAATTCCGCAATCACGCACCTTTGGAAACCTAACTTAACCTAAGGCCTTGTAGTAGATCCCGGCACCTGAACCAATACCCATCTTAGAGTCATCGGCGTAGAAAGCCAATTTCTGTTTATTGGTAACTTTGTGGTTCCTCCAGTCATCTCTGTTAGGAGTTCTGATGCTGAATCTCCTGTCAAATGCCGTAGTCTGGATCATATGATCTGTTTCTATCGATCTGTCGAGATTCTCCTGTTGAGACATTATGGAGGCGTGACCGTAGGGTCGTCCTTCTCTCAGTCTTAAAGCAGTTTTAGCTGCCATATTGCTGCAGATCCAGCGGAACGAATCTCAGTATGGTTTTCATTGCCGCTGTTGGTGTTGTTCTCATTGATCCCAGGATTCCTGTACAGGCTGCCCTCTAAATCTTTGCGAGGTTTGAAAGCTGATATTGCTTCTCAATATTTGAGCCTCTCGCTTAGAATTGGAAGGCATTTGCTTGCTACCAAAACCATCTGCACCGCATCCAAACTCTCCGTGGTCTCCAGAATATATAGACTATCTCCGGAGATCGACATACATCTAGGGAAATGAGTGCTCATTAATAGGTCTGTCCGGGTACTTTCTGCACCAAAATTCGTAGATTGTCAAATTTTGAAGAGTGGGGGTAAAATTCTTTCAGAGAGACGTAAATAGAATTACGAAAAGTAAACGAACGCGTTGAACAAGAAAAGTTGCCTAATTTTAAACGTCAAACCGCAACTGTCAAAGAAACTGTTAAGAAAAGTAAACAGTTACAATTTTCATAAATTACCCTAAAGAAAATTTTGGCACTAAAATTCGTAGCATGGGGAAATTTCTTACTTTCTCGTGAGCGCTCTCTTTTACGAAAAACTACGAAATTTTTGCGTTCGTGAACAGGATTTGTATGGATTTGGATTTGATGAATGATTTGTACTCTTTTTACGGTATTTTGAGTTGTTGCCCGCAAAACTGGCTCCAGATTGGTGATTTCTTCTTCAATGTTGGCTTTTGAGACTCTGGCGCTTTGGCCGGACAATTCAAATCGCCAAAACGGGAGATCACACGGCCTGGAAATTGCTGATTCAAAATCTATATTGTTGATCGTTGATGGAACCATCAATACACGAGACCCAATTCAAGAACTTTCGGGGAAAAAAACTAGTTTAACATCTGTCTGTAGCACTCACTAATAACGGTTACAATGGTGCCACAACAGAGATATTCTAGGTCGCACGATCGACACGGGGCCGGCCACTTCTTGCGAAATCCTAGTGGACCCAGTTTGCACGAGACGCTCAGCCAAACGCTTAATGCCTGAAACAATACTGCGTTAGTGCTATCGTTGAATGACGTTTAATGTTCAACCAAAGGAATTCAATGGCACAAACCACAATCTCGCTTCGTGCTACCGTTCTACGTTTGAGAGCGAAAGAGACTAAAGCGGCATACGTAAACGTAATAATACGTAATGACGGACACTCTCAGAGAAAAAGTTCAAAAGTTGATTTTTTGGTGTGTTCTGACACTTCGCATCGCAGAATTTTTTTTTTTTTTTTTTCAGAAAATGTGTGGGATTTTGTGCAGACAGCTGATCAATTTGAGTATTCAACGCGTCGGTGAAGCACTTCCAACGTGACGGGAAAATGGTAGCACCAACGCGGTGTTGTGTTTTAGGCACAATTGCTCGCGCACATGACGAGGAAAACGACGACAGAATTCACGCTGCGTTAAAACAGACCGGAAATTGGTCAAATAACAGTAACAATAATTTCGTGTTCTTCAGATGCGTATCGCTCCATTCCTTGTTGTCAACTAATTCTCTATCTGCCTACAACATAAATGTCAAAGCACAGTTTCATTGACGCCATTTGCAAAAATTATTCTGAAAATATATGAAAATAGATATGGAATGTACGTTTGGCTCAGGTAAAAAATACCAGAGCACGCGAGGCACTCAATGTCGAGCAGCTACTTCTTCGAACGGAGAGGTCCATACTTCGATGGTTTGGGCACGTCAAACGCATGTCCCCAACTCGGTTTCCAAGACGTGGCATGGAATTCGTGCCATCGGGCAGGCGTCCCCTGGGTAGGCCTAGGATGAGATGGCTGGACCAAGTCCGAAATCTCACCTCTACCCGTATGGGGATAGCCCCTGATGAGTTAGAGTCGATGGCGGAAGATCGGCAAATATGGAGAGTCCACTTAAGCTCCCTAAACCCGCGACCCTCATAGTGGATAAGATATTTCTAGATATTTCTGTAAAATTGCAATATGACCTTTTGCATTTGGTTTCCAGCTGTTTGACTGGCTTATTCGCAATGCACTGATGGCCGCCGAGGCTCGTACAAAGATATTCACCGGGAGCAGGTTGAGGATAGCCTCAAGTTCTGGTATTTGTTAACTCAAATACCAAAAACTAGCTAAACATTGGCCTTCGGAGACGTGCCGACACCTGCTTGGAAACTGCAGAGCATATTTTGCCCGACTGAAACACTTTGGCGGAACATTTCCCTCCCCAGACGCACTCAACTAAGCTTTTCCAAGCTCGATCTTGCACAAAATATTCCTCAGTTGTAGGAGAACATTTGCTTTACACAAAAGATCTTTTGTCGCAGTAACTTTGGTTGCGAATACCTGACTTAAAATATAATAAGTTCTATCAAATGTATTTCCGAACACGCGTCCTGTCATATCACATACATATATGTACTTTGAAGTTTATGTACATAAAACGTGATATCCTTTGCCAAAGGATATTGCCATGCGCAAGAAAATTCCCATTACACTTTTCATTTCTTTTCGACTTTTTAACATTTGTTACATTTTTCGGCTGTGTATTGAAACATTGTTCAATTTTTATTTTAAGTAAGAATATGTCCCAGTAGTTCGACAGAAAAATAATAATTTCCTCAATTGCAAACATTTCGTACGCTTAAAGAACATTTTAGTTAGAATGTAGCTTTCAAAAAAAAAAGGACATCATTTATTACGTATCCCAAGTTTCAGTGCAATATTTTTTCTCCATTTGTTCTATATAATTTATTTAAAGTGTTTTTCATCTGTTTTGTTAACGAAATGAACAAATTATAATTAAATATTCTCAAAAAAAAAGGGGAAAAGCAAAAAAATAATTCAGTAACAGTTTTCCATTATAGTTTTTTCGGAATTTTGAGTAGATATACATAAAATCGATAATTCACTAGTGCAGCCATCATGTCTTCTTTTATTGCAAAATTAAAATCAACACCATTGCCACCCTTAAAAAATGTTCTCAATGTAGCTCTGCAGACAGCCAGGCAACAAATGCCTGACAAACGTGAATACGAACAACCAGGGCAAAATGATACGCAACATTCTTCTCAGGCACCCACCACGTTTCCGGAAGAAAGTTGCAATGGTAAGTTGCTTTTGCAAACGACTATTACATCGATGATTTTTCATTGAAAACTATTATTTTCTAAATTTTGTAGACAATATTGAAACGAACACGCTCAATCCCTTTCGGAATCCCAATGGGTACTTTAGTGCAGATAACGAATATAAAAATGAAGAAGTTCAACAAACTTCGTTTATTAACAATGAATATGATGGACGATATCAGCAATCCGATGGATACAGGTACTTAAGATCAAGTTTATTTCTCCAAATTATTTTTTTAAATTTTAAGAAAATGTAGACGTGTGTATGTGTATGAGATACTGATTGCTTTTATTGATTTTTATCTCACGTCCTTTTGTTGAAATGAGCTCCTTTAATAAGCACACCTGCAATACTCGAATGATTAAAAAATTATGTATTTGTGACAGTAAATATATGTACTAATCGATTTACTTCGCATCGTTAGATAATAGGATTTTCACTTGATAAAATGTCATTGACCTGCACCTAGATTTACACCAACGGTTTTAGTTTCATTGCACCGACAATATTTGCCCTTTAACTGTTCTTAGCTGCACATCACTCAAGGGCTTACTTGCACTGAGTATTGATTTAACTTCTTAAGAACTTAACAAAAAAAAATTTAATATAAGTGGCTCCATATTTCTATCTACTTTAGATTAATCCATCCATCTGGAAGTAATGAATGAAGTTTACATCAAGGTAAATGCAATCGAAAGGTTTTAAATTTAATGTGACGTTTTTGGCGATGATTTGGACAACTTTTATCTCAAGCTGCGAGATATAGGTGTGGGTCAAAGAGAAAAGCTAGACTGCGCTCTAGATGCAAATACTAGAAACTTCGACTTTGGAGTTGTGACTGAAGATAAAGTTGTTAAATTTATTTCTGCACTTAAATCATATGCTGCTGGTGAAGATGCCATAACCCTTCAATTTATTAAATACATTCTTCCGTACCTACTGAGCGCTCCTACTTATATACTTAACCATTGCATTTCATCTTTAAAATTTCCTCTCACATGGAAAGTGGCCAGAATCTCTCCTGTGGAAAAAAAACGAACTCGTTGCTACCCAGCTATTATCGTCCCATTAGTATCCTGTCGTGGTCGCCGTGCCTCAGTGGTTAGTACGTTGGACTACTGACCAAGCGGCGTGCGTTCAGCCAGGAACACCGAACATTTTTCGCGGCACCACCTCTTTTCGGGGAATGGCAAGCCTCCGGGAGTATAATCTGTTATGAAAGAGGTTCTCAATTCGCCGTTCGAAGTCGGCAATAAATTGTAGGTCCCTTACATTCGTGCAAACAATACAATACGCACATCATGAATGGTTGCGAGAAGCTAGGCCTTGGCTCATTCCGAGCTGTCGCGCCAGCTATTTATTATTTTTTTTTTAGTATCCTGTCGTGCTTAATTAAAGTCTTGGAGAAGATACTTGGAGAGCAAATTGTTTGTTGTATTGGATCAGAAAGTCTCCTGTCCCAATTTCAGTGTGGTTTTTCATCAAATCACATCTGCTCATCTGCAGTTCTAAAGATTCTTGATGACATAAGCACTATGTACAAATTTTGTATTTGGTTGACTTCTCTAAGGCCTTCGACAGAGTCAATCATAATATTCTATGTCAAATGTTGGCGGTGTACTATGGGTTTAGTGATCAAGCAATTCGACTCATGAGAAACTATTTACTGGATAGACCGCAGGTGGTAATCCGTGGTAATATCTCTGAAGCGAAAAATATCAAAGCGGTTGCACCCCAAGATTCCATTTTGAGTCCCATCCACTTCTGCCTGGTCATTAATGACTACTAGTTGAATGGACGCAGAGGTTGGTATTTATTTAGAACTAGCTGATACCCGCGACTACATCCGCGTGGAAGACGTCACATTATACCCTATATCCTTCCCCGAGTTTCAAGCCATTGATAAGTAGGTATAGACCTTCAATTTCTCACATTATTTCTTTAAGGCGTCCCTGTAAACAACTTTCCTGGTTTTTCTTTTTGGTTCGGAGATGACCAGGCTATCTGGTGAATTGACTCTGAGCGCGCTATGGGGGAACAGTCACTCCGCAGATCCACATTGTCCATTTTCAAACTCGGTCCCTGTACCTTATTGATGTTCATGGCGTATCAAATCTCAAGTTGCAGAATTGAATTCAAAGTGGTAGTCTGATGGGATGGGGAACCTCTTCGTCACCGCAGCCCCTACATATATTGTCGTCATTTAGTTTAAATATCATTGTGTGGTTTCTTAGAAGGTTGTGGCCGGTGAATGCACCAACTAACATTGACAGCGATTTTCTGTCGTGCTTCAAAAGCTTGTTGGTTCTGGCTTTGTCGTATTTTGGCCATAGTTTCCTTGATATATCACAGGTGGTGAGCGACTCCCACCTTCTGTTGGCTGTCGTCAGAGTCCTGCGTTCCACTCGCTCCCTGAGATTGCAGAGTGGGGGCTTAATCCATTGCAGTGCTCGATTTTGATCCATTGTATATCCTGTTCTTGCAAGCTCATCGGCCATCTCATTTCCGGTTATGTTCCTCTGACCAGGAACCCAGCAGAGAGTAACACTGTGCTGCGAACCAAGAACCTTAAGCTCTTCGCGACAACGTTGGACTAGCTTGGATTTTATTTAAATAGCAGAAATTGCTTTAATAGCCGCCTGGCTGTCAATGAAAATGGTGATATCATCTCGTGGTATTGCCATCATTGATACCATATTGGCTGCCTCTGTCACTGCCAGGACCTCCGCTTGAAAGACACTGCTGTGATCAGGGAGTCTCATTGAGCTGTGTATGTTCTTCGATTACTTACCTTGTCGCGGTGGGGAGGCTCAGTAGGACCCATTGACTCCAGAGGGCGATTGCAGCAGGGCTACCCAAGCTGTAAGGTCTCTGGAAGAGGGTACTAAGCCAAAGAGTAGTCAACCTGATTCTAGTGGTGGTGCGAGCAAATAGCAAACCGTGCCCAAAGATGCAAGGCTGAGGGTTAGATCAGTCGTTAACGAGCTCCTTCAGGTGCCTTGGCGGGGACCTGTCGTATTAACCGCCCCATCACAGTAAAACCGGCTATGCTGTGATGGTCAATTCTTCTACCGGCCTACTCGTGGGTTCAAATAGCGAAAACAAAAATGAACAATTTAAATAATAATAACAATGAATCAGATAACAACAAACAATCTTCGGGGGATACCCCCCAAAACTCCAAACAAGACGGACGAACGACAACGACGACGACATGTATGACAACGGACGAGGAAGTTCTTCTACTCCAGGAACCCCCCACTTTAGCTTCTTCGGACAGGGCTAGCGATGGGGCGATTGACATCGATTTAGAGAAGCTACTTCTCGAAGATGATGACACCCGCTCGGTTGCTAGCTCGTCCAACCCTTCCACATTGTCAACGGCATCCAACCGTAGCAGAATAGCGAACTGCAAGTTGACAATAAAACGCCTAGGGAAAAAGAAATGGGAAGAGCTACAAGAGAGGAATAGGAAGAGACTTCACAACGCCCGAGCCTTCTTGCAGGAACTGGCCTCGAAGAGCAGCAAGCCCACTGCTAGCGGCTCGGAGAGTATGGAACCTGCGACAGACTCGGGCGTAAAGGAGCTGATGGGGCCACCCAGGGGTGTGATTTGCCGTAGCCAATCGGGACTCAGGGTGATCCCATCAGAGACTGTGAACGGGGCAGTAGGGTCAGGAGAGGGGAAGGGTATAGGACGGATGGTAGCGCAGAATCCTGCTGGGACGCCGCCGAACCTTTCAACCAAGCATAGCAGAGAGTCCATTACTTGTACAGGCTTGGCGGGGGGCGAGGGGACGTCGCAGGTGGTGAGGGAGGGGTGTAGCAAGGACGTTGCTGCTTCGACAAGCCAACGCTCGTCAAGTGAGGCGCACTTGCCAACCCCGACATTACCAGGAGACTGCGGTAAGATAGGTTCAGAGGACGCCAATTCGACACTAGATAGCTGTTGCACGGTCGTCTCCCTACAGCGCGATTCAAAGCACTGCCATGGCTTGGGCTTACCCAATGTTCCAACGGCCGCCGAGGAAAGCAAAGTTGGAGGCAAAGTGCCAACAACTCAGGTGGCATCGGGCCTTAGAACTAAATTTAGGCAGCAGCGGAACGCCAAGCGGCTGATCAGGCGCCTAAATAAAAAAGATCCCTCAACCTACACGGCACGAGAGATACAGTCTTAAGAGAGGGCAAGACAGACAGTAGGGCAAGGGTTACATCATTCATTTTCATTCATTCTTCTTTATTTTCATTTTTCATTTAACTTATATACAATTAGTAATAATAAAGTTTACAATTAAGCAAGGCTCAAAAGCCGTCTGCCATTACTATTTAAAATTTCAAGATTTGAGAGAAATTATATTATATAAATGAGCTTTTAGTTTAGCTAAAACAAAGGAGATAAAACTAAGCATGTATAGTAATAAATATGTTTTAGTTTTGCAGAAAAAAAAAGGGGGACGATATAGATAATATAGTACGTAGGTACACAACTGGCTTTTAGTTTAGCTAAAACAAAAATTAAGACAAAGGAACACTTTGTTATATGTTTGTGTATAAATTTCGAAAACTCATTGCATGTGAGACAAAACGAATCAGTACTTTCCAGCCATTATCACCATTAAGAACTTGGACACATTCCTCAAAAGTCAGAAAGCTTTTCATAAAATATAGTCTTCGTATTTCTTGTAAAATTGGACAGAAACCTAAAAAATGAAGCACATTCTCGTCCTGGCCAAGGTTGCAAAGTGAGCACCTAGAACTCAGGTCATTCCTGTGTGGTCTAAAATTCAATTCTAAGATTTCGGTACGGATCTTGAAAATCAAACTCATTTCGAGCGCAGAAAACTCATTTCTGAAATAATTGTTTGAGCCCAGGGTATGACGAAGGCAGCTGTAGATTGATCTGCTAGGAGAACCTCTTGCCCTATCGATGCACTGTTGGAATAGATTGTGGTCCACAGCTGATACACAATCGTAGAAAAGGTTTTTCCACTCTCCTAAGTTGTTCTCGCCAGGTTGAAATGTAACATTATTCGCAGCCGCCAACTCATACCAGTCTCTAAATGGTGAGTAATTGCAACGAAGAGCTGTAAGTAGTATCCTCTTTTGAAAGTTACTGCTAGGTCTATGCATTACTTTAATTAGATAATCGGCGTTGGCCTTTAGGTTCCTGGTGAAAACGTGAGGTAACCCAGATTCAACATGAACGGCGTAGTTTGGTGTTGTTCGTGGAAGTCTAAAAACCCTTTTGAAGAAATATCTTTGTAGCTTTTCTAATTCCTCCTGCTGTTGATAGCCGTATACCTCATTAGCGTAACACAAGCAACTTCTGACGGTAGCGTTAAAGACCCTAAATTTTGCCGATGGGCTGGCATATCTTTTAGAAAAGAAGTTGGACCACAGAGTATTGATTGCGGTTTTTGCCGCTGAGGCTCTGTCTCTGATATGACTCATAGAGTTAAGGTTATGTTTCAAGACAAAACCGAGATACTTAAATTCATTTACAACCTCCAGACTATCACCCTCCAGTGTCCAAGAGCCCTGGCTACCACTGCTGCGTTGTGGTTGAAAAATCATTACTTTCGATTTCGTCGCGTTAATTTGTAGATCCCACTTGTCACAGTATCCCTTAAGTTTATTTATTTGAAGCTGAAGAGTATTGGGACTGTCCGACATGATGACCAAATCATCCGCATAGAGCAGAACTTTAACTTCAACGTCTCCAAATGTTATTCCCCCAGGAATACACTCACTTATATCGTCAATAAAGAGCGAAAAAAGTAGTGGACTTAAAACGCAGCCTTGCGGGACACCAGAGTCTGTTGGGAAAGAAGGAGATTTTGATCGAAATCTACACACTGAAGCTGAGGTATTAAGTAGTAGCTGTTCATATACTCTTATGAATTTTGACGAGAGACCCTTAGCTGCTAGTTTGAACAGTAGAGATCTCCTGTTAACAGTATCAAAAGCAGCTTTGAGGTCCACAAAAAAAAACATATAATTTCTTCCTCTTTTCTAAAAAACGCTTAGCGATGGTAGATAAGACGAAAATCTGGTCTACAGTTGAAAGATTAGCACGGAAGCCGGCTTGAAAGTCGCTGATGACATTGTTGCTTTCAATCCATCGTGCCAGTCTGTGGTAGAGGATTTGACTGAATAGCTTTCTTAAAGAACTTAACATTGAGATACCCCTGTAATTTTCAGGGAGACACGCATCGCCCTTTTTAAATATTGCACAGATGCTGGCGGTCTTAAAACAATTTGGGAACACCTCCTCCAAGGGTTACTTGGTATATTTATTCTTTCCTTCTCTTTCCATCACCAATATCAAGAAATAAGTAAGAAAACTCCTCTGCCCTCAAGTCATGTTGAATATGTATGTCCAAGGACAGGGCTTTGATATACGGCTATCACATGGATGACTTGAGACAGGCCTTCACTTAATTTGCCGTGTCCCCCGAGAACAGGCTGCTTGGTGTGTCTGTAGCCACCAGGAAAAAGCACTGTCGGAGCGTCCTATTACGATGAGCCATGGTACACTCATCCCACACTATTATAACTGATATTCTAAGAAAATCAACAAAAAACAAGTATTTTAAGTGCCCCTAGAAAGTAGGCGTGACTAAACATAATGTAAGGTTTATTTGTAGAGTAAATGAATATTTACATGTTTGCTTAAGCTAGTTTTTTTGAGTTCCTTGTAAAATTACTCAAAAACGTGGGAGGATTTATTTTCAAAATTTTTGACCTATGTTCATTCCCTAGGCTAAAGCTATCCCCTACCAAATTCCATCGAAATGGGTTCAGGGGTTTAGCCATGAAAACGTAGCAGACAGAGACACTTTCGCATTTATAATATTAGTATGGATAGTATGGAAAACTTCCAGTGGGAATGACGTTTAGGTAGACGTAAGTCGGAGAAGATAATGATGCAATGAATACAGTGCTGATGAAATGGCTGGAATTTTGGAGTCCCCCTAACCCACAATCTCTCCGACATGCCTTGGGCTTGCAGGAACGTCTCTTTTAATTTTTATGCTGACTACATCCAAATCTATCTATCAAGGCCTATTGACCTCATTGAAGATCTTGTTGTGAGGATAAATGAAGATCTTAATGCGACTTTGGGTTAGTCAAAAGCAAATGGTCTCACCCTAAATTCTGGCAAAACGCAAGCTATTCTGTTCTCGAAAAAAGAATGTAATACGTATGACTTACCTTCGGTTTTTGTTTTACAATACATGAAGTCCGTAATCAACCTCGGGTTCAAACTTAGTTCTAACCTCTCCTGCGAAAATTCAGAGGCGCCTAGTTAAAGTCTTATTTGTACTCATAATAACTTAAGCGGAAGTTGTGTATCCTAAGTAAGATTCTGTCTCTGAACATAAACCGCCCGTGGCTTTTAACGACATGACCCGATACATTTCTGACTTACGAGCACATTACTATATTTCGATATACTGAACAAAGGTTTTAAGTTGTAGACTGCCTCAATATCTCAATGCAAGGAATTGCATTGCATTATATATTGACAGGTTGCGACTTTGCCAAATAAGTAGTTCTCTTAAGACCATAGAAACAACGATTGATCGAGTCGTTTTCGATTTTGACGGAGCAGCGAACGTTCTCCATCGCCATCCCACATAATTGAATAAGTTTTCACATGGGCCATTGAAATCGATAAATAGGTGATGGTTATCGATGTGGAATTCTTGGATCTCCTCCAGGTTAGGTTAGGTTAGCGGGCCCATGAGGATGATGAAAACCGCTTCATCTCAAGTAGGTCAATGTAGACCCGTGGTAGTACCCATGTGTTTTAACAGCTACTTCCTACTGCGTGATTCTGTATATCGATGACACCCACGTGGCTGTCCTTGGTAACTTGAGCAGATCCAACAGTGAACCATCGGATAGTTCCTCGATGTTTACGAAGAGGTATCTGCCCAATGTTCTTTTTCTAATATTGCAGAGGCTTGGTCAATGACAGAGAAAGCAGGTTGTGTCCTCATGTACTTCCTCTTCCCCGCATCCTCTACTTAGGTTGTCCTCGGTCAGGTGCAGGTTTTAAGGATTTAACATTAAGTAAAGGTTTGGTCAATCGTCCATTATTCAGACCTGAAACCACCAGTTCATCGACCATTTCAAGCGCCTTGACATAACACCAGATAGGACTCATTCCTCTGTAATTGTAGCAGGTGAGGCGGTGCCAAGGTTTCAATCGTCGGGCATAGTTTCGTCGGACCATTCCTGATGGTTTGCTGCCAGTGGTGCCAATGGTCTTCTACGTCTTCTGTTGCTGGAAAGATTTCTCGAGAACTCTAGTGATCGGTAATGGCTCTTGCTGTCGGTTGCGATTGCAGCGTTTCAAGGTTTAACTTCCCCACCGTGGTGGTTTTGATTGCGACATTTCTGAATATTCTCATCCGTACATTTGCTGCAATAAGTTTATGGTCCGAGTTGATGTTTGCACCTATGAAAGCTCGAACATCCAACACATTGAAGGATTGTCTTTCGTTGATTGCAACTTTCAGAGTGGTTCCTGAAAAGTGGTTTGTCGCTCTCTGCTAGTTCGTAAACTGCACACGGTCTGTTCAACATGTGCAAATCCTTAAATCATTATCCTTATGCTTTTATAGTCAACAGTTATAGTATCAGTTTAAATTTTCACCATCGTGGTCGACAAATAAAGCGGATTCAGGACATTGTTCAGATCTAGGCTCTCTGTGTAATCTGACTGATGATGCCAGAAGTAATAGGAAATCCATAAATGTACTTCTTAGATCCGCAGACCACAGCCACTCCTTGTGTTCTATGCCACGCTCTTAGACTTTGTTGATAAATACTAAGACTTAAGTTTTCTTTTCAACTTAAAATTATTCTCGCTAACGTTGCCACTATTTTTGGTTTTTTATTTACAGACAAGGCAGCATTGCTTCCGGAGATAGCTCATTTGTTTGCGAAGGCGAAGGTGGATCTAGTGCCAAAATAAATGAGTTTCAAGCAGCGTGGAATGTTACTAACGCCATCCAGGGAATGTTCATTGTGTCATTGCCTTTTGCGGTCTTGCATGGAGGGTATTGGGCGATCATTGCAATGGTGGGCATTGCCCACATTTGCTGTTACACGGGAAAAGTTCTTGTTCAATGTTTGTACGAACCGGATCCAAACACAGGTCAACCTGTTCGTGTCCGCGATAGCTACGTTTCCATAGCAAAGGTATGTTTCGGTCCAAAATACGGTGCCAAGGCTGTAAGTGTTGCTCAAATCATCGAACTACTTATGACCTGCATCTTGTATGTTGTCGTATGTGGTGATCTTCTGGCCGGCACCTATCCTCAAGGATCATTAGATTCCCGATCGTGGATGATGTTGACTGGAATCTTTCTACTGCCTTTGGCCTTCCTCAAATCTCTGAAGATGGTGTCGCTTTTGTCGTTTTGGTGCACAATGTCGCATTTGGTAATCAACGCGGTAATTCTTGGGTATTGTCTACTACAGATCGGAGATTGGGGCTGGTCCAAGGTTAAGTGGAGCATCGACATGGAAAACTTTCCAATATCGCTTGGGGTCATTGTATTCTCGTACACCTCGCAAATTTTTCTGCCAACCCTAGAGGGGAACATGGTCGATCGTTCGAAATTCAATTGGATGTTGGATTGGTCCCACATTGCGGCCGCCATTTTTAAGGGGTCTTTTGGCTACATATGCTTTTTGACCTTCCAAAACGACACTCAGCAGGTGATAACGAATAACTTACACTCACAGGGTTTCAAGGGAATGGTTAATTTCTTTTTAGTCATCAAAGCTCTGCTCAGCTACCCATTGCCATACTATGCGGCCTGCGAATTGTTGGAGAGGTCTTTCTTTCGAGGCCCTCCAAAAACGAAATTTCCCTCCATTTGGCATTTGGATGGCGAGCTCAAAGTATGGGGCCTCGGATTCAGAGTCGGCGTAATAGTCACCACTATTATGATGGCAATCTTTATCCCGCATTTCTCAATCCTAATGGGTTTTATCGGGAGTTTCACCGGAACCATGCTGAGTTTTATTTGGCCCTGCTATTTCCATCTGAAAATCAAGGGTCACTTGTTAGACCAAAAGGCCGTGGCCTACGACTACCTCATTATCTTTTTGGGGGTGCTTTTCGGCGTTATTGGGGTATATGATTCCGGGAACGCCCTTATTGAGGCTTTCGAAATCGGCTTACCATTTTAATCGGTAAGACAACTTTACCAAAAGAAAAATGTAACAAATTGTAAACTGAATCATCATCTGTTCAATTTTATTTCTATTGTTAAACTGTACGTGTTATTGCGTTATTAATTGAATTATTGTAAATACTGAAGAAAACAAATTTTATTTTTCAGTATCGCGAACTGAATTGCAAGTTTTCACACAAATTGTTTTGTCTGTATTGTTCGATATATGTATGTAATAAGAATAATAGCTACTGCAAGTTCAAATTATTATATACAAACAAAATATTTATTTATGTTCTTCTTTGCTAGTAAACATTTATTTTATTTTCCATTGTAGAAAATGTAGAGTATAAATCAAAATGTTCTCGAAATTATATAGTTTTTAGATTTAACTATATAATATTTAAAGAATTATTATCAATGTTAATAATTATATAGAGTAAGTAATGTATGTCTTCCAAAAAAGAAACGAGTCTTCCAATGTTTTACTTCAAACATATGTTATATACACATATGTAATATGTATGTGAAATGATACACAATAAATAAAATGTCTTCCAAAAAGTATTTAGAAATATGTAATTTAACTTAAGTAAGATATACACGTCTTAAATAGATAGAATT
This sequence comes from Matsumyia berberina, assembly GCA_917880715.2. Taxonomy (NCBI): domain Eukaryota; kingdom Metazoa; phylum Arthropoda; class Insecta; order Diptera; family Syrphidae; genus Matsumyia; species Matsumyia berberina. Next base: position 99,064,834 of record OU862870.1, read on the forward strand.
AATATGTAAATCGTAACATGTTTTATTTAAAAATAAAAATTTTAAACTAATATTATTGGCGTTTAGCTCACCAATGTATTCTTGTGCAGCGGAAGTAGAAGGACCGGAGATCAATCTTCAGTTATGGGCGTCTTAAGTTTGACGTTTTTAAATTGTATTCTTAATTTCGTGGCAGGAGTGCCTGATTTGTATGTACATATTACGTCTTCTCAATTTCTTAAATTGCGCACAGAACATATCTATTGCTATCACTATCAATCGTGGGCAAACCCAGCAACCTGCTCACGAAAAAGGCTTTAAGTTCAAGCATAGAGCAATTGAGGGTGATGGTAAGACTCATCACAGGACACATAAACCTCAACAAATACATGCACAGAATGCGCCTCGCTGACACAGAAACATGTAGGAACTGCGAGGAAGAAGAAGAGGACCTCGAACACTTCCTATGCCATTGCCCAGTCCTAGGGAGGATGCGACGGAGGACCCTGGGGTCCATGTGGATACCGGACCTGAAACATCTCAAGGACAAAGGAATCGGCGATATCCTGGCCTTCACCAAAGAAACAGGAAGATTCGCCAGACCACACGTACACTAGTGTCAACTCCATAATTGTTTTCACCTTCCCTAGATCCCTTCCAACATACGTCCCAAGCCAAGCCTATCCCTGCAGTTTCGAAGATTAAAAGACGGGAACACAACGGGCCCGACAGAGGCCTAAGTGAAGAACCTTCCGCTTACCCTCATATACCATACCATACCATCCACTATTAGCGTCGCGGAATTAGGGTGCTTAAGTGGATTCTCCACATCTCCCGATCTTTCGCCATCGACTCTAAAACATCAGGGGCTATCCCTATACGGGTAGAGGTGAGATTTCGGACTTGGTCCATCCATTTCATCATGGGCCTACCCAGGGGAAGCCTACCTGCTGGCACGGATTCCATAGCACGTCATGCAAGCCGACTTGAAGGCATGCGTTTAACGTGCCCAAACCATCGAAGTATGGGCCTTCCAGTTCGAAGAAGTAGCTGCTCGACGTATTCTGTTGTTCCTAACTCGATCTCGACGATTTACTCCGGCAATACAACGAAAAAAGCCCATTTCGGCAGCTTGTATCCGCGATCTTATTCTTTCGGTCATCACCTAAACCTTATGACCATAGTTAAGGTTCAGAACAAACACTGAATTAAAGACCAATTGCTTAGCTCTGATGCCAAGTCCGGCCCTCGTGGTAACAGAATCCTACAGGATAACTCAGTATTGCTCTGCTATGAACCTGTCAAGCGCGCGCTGAATTTCGGTCTGAATGGGCCCACGGATAACCTTAAGTCCCCCAACTCGAACTGTTCCTCACCACGGCTGCGCTGTAACATCGAATCCATATACACAATGAAAAGGAGAGGTCACAAAACGCACCCCTGGCAAAGTCCAACGCCCATAGCAAAAGGTATCGATTTAACGCCTTTCACCCAAACATAGCTTTTGCAGTGTATAGTGTATAGGGATTGAATGGCCCCAAGATCCTGTCTCGTGCCACTCGTCAAAAAATTAAGCAAAAGGGTTAGGTTAGGTTAGGGTATGGGGAAGGTCTAATGACTGTGCGTCCACCGGAGCTTACTGGTCCATTGTGATCCCCTTTTGTGTTTTGGTCCATGTTCCTTGAGTTCTAGATATGTGGTCTATTACAAAACCACCCTGTATTCTTAATAAAGTGGAGAATGTTCTTTGGGTCACACCAACCAATCAACCTGTTTCCCATGTGTCGGAGTCGCTGGTTTTTGAGATTAGGACATTCACAGAATCAGTGGTTCCGCATCCTGGCAGCTCCTGCAGTAGTCTGGGGGGTTGATGCCGAGACTGCTGGTGCCTATGGCACAATGTCCCCACAATATCTTTTTTATTCATAGCCCGGAGACCTTTTTGTTTTGTTCTGGGCTATTTTCTACCATACGCTGCGGGATATAATGCACTCTCCTCTGGCAGACCAAAAGGTGTTGATTAGCTCTCTCATCTTGTGGTCGGCGTTACCTTTCAATACACCGATATGGATGTTTATCGATGTGTGGGTGTACTCACTTTCCAAAGGAGATCCCTGCTGTGGCAGTTCGTCTGCATTCTAGGCAAACAGAATGTTTTTGAAAAATACACGATTTTATTATCCCCAAGGACAAAATCCCCAATTCCAAAATCCCCATACGTAAGTTCATAAAAATACTCGAAATGTTGGGAATGGACTTTTTTTTAACTTATCCTTCTCCAGCAGCAGCAGAGACAATCACTGATCTTCCAAAAGTGAAAATCAGCCCCGAATCAAGTCCGTAAATCCACAGTCCGCAGTGATCTCCTTGGCTAGGTTGTTGGATTGCTGTGCGAGCTGTGTAAGTTCAAGCCTCAGCCATACCCATCGAACCTTTTTTGCAGGGAAACATAAACCTCCGGGAGTAATACTTCTCATGAAAAAAAGGTTCTCAATTCGCAGTTCCTAGTTGGCAATAAATTGTAGGTCCCTTCTATCCGTCCGAAAAATGGAGTACTGCACATAATGAAAGGTTGCGAGAAGCTAGGCCTTGGCTCATCCCGAGCTGTCACGCCAGCTACCTATTTGTTTCAGTGTGTCTGCATCCCCACCTGGATGAATTCTTTTTTGTTATAATCTGGAAGACCTTTGCAAAAGTTTGGAAATAAATTCAACTTGTAATATTACAATAGTAGTTAGCAACTTCAGTAACTGGAAAGTATGTTACAATTTAAATATATTTACAAAGTCCTTAAACACAGATTCTCAATATTTTGAATGTATCTAAGAATTTATGTTTGGCGTCAAACATAAGTTCTTAGATACACTCGAAATATTGGGAATCTGTGCTTACGGATTTTGTGTTTGGGGACTTGGGGATTTGGCGATTTTGAGTTTGGGGATTTTGGTTTTGGGGATATTGACTTGGGGATTTAAATTTTGGGGTTTTCGTAGCCAACCCGTTTTTTCTATTTAACCTGTTTCTGGTAACCCCCATGAACTCTTTACAACATTACATTCTTTGGAGTTGCTTTGAAAACTTTATATATAGCCGCTATAATACATTTGGGTTAAAAAGAAGCTTACGCCATAATAGAGCGTTCATTTTTGCAAGTTTCCCTGCAAATGTGAACTCCGGTTTCCATTTTTATTAAAATATTGACATTGTCCAACTAAATCAATTGGTTCGTTAAAATCATTCAATTTCCATGCCTTAAGTATCTACCACCGCCCACACGAATGATAATCATCATTTTGTGGACAGCAGGCAACCTCATGGCCTTCCTGTTAGAAAATAAATTCGATTGAAGAGCCAGTCCTATACTTCCCACCTCGTATTGCATTGTATCAAGAGGATACAATTTTGCGATATATAAAAACACACACAGGTCGAGTTGATTTAATATTATTTATTTTACTTTATTTTTTTTCTTGGTAAAATACATACATAGTTGGATGAGAAAGATGAAAAATAAAACATGTCTTCAATTTCCTTAGCAATTGTTCCACAAAGAGTTGTTGCGCGAACTTAATAGAAAGTATTTCTTCAATTTCCTCAGCATCCGCTAGGTCGATTATGCTCAAAATCTAATCAGCTCTAAGTTTCACGCTGACAAATAAAACAAAAAAAAAACCGCATGGTTCTACGTTGTTTCGTTCTCCAGATATTGAAGGCCGAAAATTTGATCATACACACACACGCAGACATCGTTTCGAAAATGGATGCAAATCGTTCCTAGTGTATCGTAATGTGAAGCCCTGTTCCTATCTCGAAACATTTTGTTGGACCGATTGCAAAACTCTACCTAAGCGAGAAGTAAAAATGGAATCAATGCATTCATCGTTATGGTGAATGCAAAGTAGTCGCTCTTGATATCTGCAAAGCTTTCAATAGAGCGTCGCATCATGCCCTCGTCATAAAATCTCGAGCATATAGTGTCGATAACATCTTCTCTAAATGGATTTCGAGTTTTCTAAGTGATCGATCAATACAGGCAGTATTATATGGATGTACTTCCACCCCCTTCTCAATTAATGCTGGTGTTCCACAGGGCTTTGTTCTCTCTCCTACACTTTTTCTAATATTTATCAATGACTTTCTCTCTGTTACTCGCATTCCACTTCATTCCTTTGCGGATGACAGCACTCTTGACTTCGCTTATTCATAAACGATTCAACGTCAAGGACCCTATGTGTCGCAGATGTAGCGTATGTCAACCGAACTTACCTCTGACATTGATGCAATCATCCAATTGTTGGGTGGCAAAAACAGAGTTGAGTTCAAAGCGTCCAAAACCAAACAGTGTCTTCTGTCTCTAAAGCGGGATACTACAGTAGCCAAACCGAAACTGAGGAATCAAATGCTTAGTATTCAAACCGCCCCACAGTGCTTCGAATGTATGGGGGAAGTGGACAAAAATCAGAATGTTAAAAAATTTTTTTCTGTTAAAATGTGATTGAACAATTTAAGTACCATAAGTTTTCAATTTAAAACACCCATTAAAACAACTAAAAGTCGCTATTTTTATTTATTAATGAAGATTTCACACATAATAAAGGGTGGTTAAATTTCAAGGGCCGATGTTGATTTTGAATAAAACACAAATTATTTAAGAAATTATTGTCATTTCTCTTTATTATGATAATATTGGTATGGTTCAATTATGTATGGAACAAAATATCGGCCAAATAGAGGCCACGACCTCGGCGGCACACCTCCATCCGATGGTCCAAATTTTCGATGACGCTGAAGCATAATTGAGGTTCTATGCCGTTAATGTGCCGAATTATCTCATCCTTTAGCTCTTGAATTATTGCTGGCTTATCGACGTACACCTTTTCTTTCAAATAACCCCAAAGAAAAAAATCCAACGGTGTCAAATCAGATGATCTTGGCGGCCAATTGACATCGCCACCACGTGAGATAACACGGCCATTGAATTTTGCGCGCAAAAGAGCCATTGTTTCGTTAGCTGTGTGGCAAGTGGCACCGTCCTGTTGAAACCACATATCGTCCACATTCATATCTTCCAATTCGGGCCATAAAAAGTTCGTTATCATTTCACGATAGCAAACACCATTCACAGTAACTGCCTGACCGGCTCTTCAGCCACACTACCGCGAACAGCAGCAATATTTTCTGCAGTACGAGCTGTACGAGCATGCACTGGTGTTTTCACATCTCCTACAGACCCGGTTTGCTCAAATTTTTGCACGATTTTTCCGATTGTACGCACATTTGGACGATTAAATTGACCGAAAAAATCACGAAGTGCACGATATGCATTTTGATTGAACGCCCATTTTCATAATAAGCCTGAATAACTTTAACGCGTTGCTCGATTGTGTATCTTTCCATGGTTCAAATTGAGTTAGTCTGAAATTGAGAAATGACAAATGAAATGTAGAAAAAAACTTGACGTTTAGGTGTGGTTCACATTCAACATCGGCCCTTAAAATCTAACCACCCTTTATAATCGGACTCATTTGATTCAAATGATTCATCAGAGTCATCGTTATTGATTTTAAATCCAGAATAATATCTAGCTGAAGCTGACAACTCCATATTGTCAGCAAGTAAATATTTCTTCAAGCTGTCATCAATCGAAACCGACTTTTAGGTGGATTTCATAGAAATACCACCTATTGCAGAGGTCCTCATGACGCGACTTTCAAAAATTTTGAATGCCATTCGTCTTCGCTATCATAGTAAATACTAACCTCATACTCCGTTAAAAATTTTATATATATATACAGTAGCGAGCACGGAAAGTGCAACACCCATTTTTCAAAGGAAAATCCTTAATAATTTTTAGGTAATGGGTTTTTCTTAATGACTTTAGTTCTTTTTAGGTATACAAGTGCATAACAAGTCATTTAAAGCTATTTCAGTGTTTGAAGTGATAAATGGTGGTGCTAAAATTGACAGTTTTTAAAAAATGCCAAGTTATAAGCAATTGACTGAAGACCAAAAAAGTCGAATAATTGCGCTTTTTGAAGTGGCAAAGTTGACTTTAACCGATATTAGTAAAGAGGTTGGATGCAACAAGTCGACAGTAAGCAGGTTACTAAAGAAAAAAAACCTAACGGGAACAGCTGAACGGAAAAAAGGGACAGGAGGTATTCGCAAGACTTCCACGGCGGATGATCGAGTTTTACACCGGCTATCACTGAGGAACCGGTTTTCCACAGCGGTACAAATAAGGACAGAATTTATTGAGTCTAATGGAAGTGAAATTGGTGTTCATACAGTGCGTCGAAGGCTTAGAGAATTCGGTTTAATGGCTCGTCGCCCCGCTAAAAAACCCATGTTGACACCCAAAATGATGAAATCTCGGTTAACGTGGGCAAAAAAATACCAAAATTGGACAGAAACTGATTGGAGAAAAGTCATATTCTCTGATGAAAGCAAATTCAGCATATACGGATCAGATGAAATTCAATACGTGCGGCGAAGAACTGGAGAGCGCTTAAGCAAAAACTGCCTTCAGAGAACGGTGAAGCATCCAGCCGGTCAAATGATCTGGGGATGTTTTTCGTACTATGGAATTGGAGATTTGGCCTTCATAAAAGGAACTGTAAACTCAGAAGTATACAAAAATATTCTGAACGATCATTTAATACCATCAATGGAAATGCATTTTTCGGAGGCCAGTGATACAATTTTTCAAGACGACTCAGCTCCGTGCCATCGTTCCAAAATGGTAAGCCTCTTTCTTTAATTATTGCTATTGTAATCCCTCTTCAATTATACTGAATAAAAAAGAATTAATTTAACTTGTATTTTTCACAGATTAAAGAATTTGTGATCGAAAAAGGAATTTCCACACTCGACTGGCCAGGTAATTCGCCGGACTTAAACCCGATTAAAAATCTATGGCATATCATGGCATTGAAAATAAACAGCAAAATGCCTACCTCTGTCAAAATGCTCAATGAAGTCATTTAAAAAGATTGGTAGGAAGAACATCTTCAAAACTTAGTGGATTCAATGCCAAAGCGGATTAATGACGTCATAAAAAATAAAGGAGGCGCTACAAAATATTAATATGTGACCAAATTAAATGTGTACAAATGTTCTTGTATAAAAACTCCAAAATGCACAGGTTTTATGGCCTGAAACAATAAACTTCTCTTAAAAGGTCTGCTACCTAGTAGACCAGAAATATTGTCTTTTTTTCTACCACTTCTTGGGAATCCCAATTTGACCGGATTCTGTACCTGGAGGAAATAGTTCTGTATATAGTTTCATTGGCCACAAGTTAGTTAACATTTCTTGGAAAATACTTTTTGGTTCATTAATTTTTTTCATTAACTAAAAGAGAAAAAATGGGGATGGATTTGGGTTTTTTTTCGTGTTGCAATTTCCGTGCTCGCTACTGTATATATATACATATATATATATATATATATATATACATATATGTATATATGCAATATAACGGATTCTTGATTTGAATAAAATTTGGTATACACGTTCGTATGCCGAATACCTCGGCTAAGTTCGTAGATGGGCATAATCGGTCCAGAGGGGGGCGATTCCTTACAAATCTCGAGGTAATTAGTACAAATTCGTTTTTAAAGTGGAAATTTTCTTCCGCCATTTTGTTCCCACCATCAAAATAGATGTCATAAGAAATCCACCTACCTCTTGCGGCGCTTGCCGGAAGGTTCTTTTTTTTTCTTTTCATCTTTCAAAAGTTTTGCATCTTCTTTCAAATACATAAATTTGATTGGTATGCAGTACATTATTGAAGATGAATGGGAATTTTTCCATAGAGTTACACCTGTCGTGCTGTCAACCAGTTTAAGAGGGCAAAATGCAGTCATTAAATTGAATTCGTCTGTTACAATATCTTCTACTCGACGCTTTTTGGTTTTATTCGAAGATTCTTCAAAAGGTTATTGTGGTCTTCTGTGACTAGTGCTTGGAATGTTTGCATCAATAGAAGAGGCTTTTTAAATTAAAACCCATTATATTTGGTGACGCTTTTTAAGAATATTGTGAATTCGCGAACAATGCTTCCATCGCTTCATACAATAGGAGCTGAACATGGAAACTTTTCGTGTTAAATCTCGCATTGGAATTTTTGGCAAATCACTCATTTCAAGTGTTTCCAATATATAATGTCTAAGTCCCTCAACTTTAGAATTTTGACTGCGTTCAAGCCATTTTTCAAAAAGTTTCTTAATTTTAATGGTTGTGACATTTCCTAAACAAAGTTGAAAATTTCAATCGTTAGCAAAATGTGGCAAATAAGTCTGACATATTATCAAAATAGAAAAACTAACGATTAATATGAACTAGAATTTTTAGGTAGTTGAGGGTAATTACTAATTAGAGACTCACTTAAAGTCAATTTTTATGTTTAAAAAATATCACTATTTAAAATAATTAAGAAAAAATCTAACTTCAGCAAAAGCCCACTGTAAAATGCACATACCCGTATCTAAAGATGCCATTGTTAATATCCAAAAAGAATAAATAAAAAAACTTTATTAGTTGCTTGTAAATAAACTAATGGCCGAAGTGCACCGCAAATTTGCAAACACAAACTGATGCAAAAATGCGTGATCTCCCATCAGACTTACCGCTTTTTCTGTTTCTGTCCTATGCTAAGAATGTACAAAGTGCAAAAACAGTAAATTAATGTTGTTTGAGATGCACTTAATCAAGTCTAGTGCATTTTACGTCTGGAGCGCACAATCATTTTTTTGATTTTTGTCCACTGGTCGAAGCACTGTGCGCCCCCAGAACCAACAAATCGTTGACGCTGCTAAAAGCGGAGCTCGTTGCCTCGGATATAAACTTGTTTTCACTTCAACAGACTTGTCTTCCATCTATAAACCTAACATTCATGCGAAACTTGAATATAACTCACATGTTTTGGGAGGAGCTCCTGCAACACTTTTGAGCTCTCTTGATCGAGTCGAGCGTGAGCTTCCAGATTGATTGGCAATCAATCTATCTGCAGCCAAATAACTTCCCTCGAACACCGTCGGAACGATAGATGCTTAGTGCTCTTTTATCGATTCTTCCAACACAACTGCTCGGATGAATTATAGATTTGTGTCCCGCCTATCCGTCCGTTCAGTCGTAATACTCTTGCGGCATCTTTTGCACTCTCCTATATTTTAAAACCTGCTTTCCGGCGAACGTTAAAATTCCGAAGTTAATTAAATAAAATCATTTTACATTTCTCGAAGTTAATAAGTTCTAAATTTTACAGTCACATCTTATCGTCAGCATAAAGGCCCATTTCTGCCTCCTACCTACCTTAAGTGTTCTTTTAAACAAGATTCGGTTGCATTTCTTGATGTTCTTAAATCTCTTAGAAGCTTTTACGTGTGATCCTTCTTCTTTTGTCTACAGACACGTTTATAATTATTTCGTGCGCCTGTGCAGCATATTTTGAAAAAAATCCACTGAATTGCTGGATGCAGTTGAGGGCAGCAAGTATTTTTTCGGTAGTTCATTGCATTCATGGTGGTGCTTTACAATAGGTTACACGTACTTCGATGATAAAACTAACAGAGAGCTGATAATTTGGTCTTTTAAATCTTGGGCTGGAATATTAGGACTAAATCTGAGCAAATATAGGGAAGCTGAACGGGAGGTAAGTACTCTTTAGTTTCCTTATGAAATTCTCGTACCTTCTGAAATCCTCGTACGTTTTGTATGCAGGCTTACCTCATCTGTTTTATTCTGAAATTCCTTGGCTAACTTTCTTTGGTGCATAAGGTGTTTAGTAGCTGAGCTCATTTTGTCGTAACTTTGCCGGGGATTTGCCATGGATATAGCCATAAACAGCGGTAATTTAACCAAAGTCCTCAAAGCAACCTCACAATGGTCTAGTAAAGATTTTGGCCACGCCTCCATTTCGAAAAATGTCAAAACTACACCACACCCAAGCTAAGTTTTGACAAGCACTTTCAGGTATTCTCAGGAGATAAGTCGATTCACTTTTATACCGACGACGTTTCAGAAATTTGCGACGGGGTGGGTGATGGTGTTTTCCCCAACAGGCTTAACCTCAGCCTAGCGTTCCGTCTTCCAAATCATTGTAGCGTGTTCCAGGCGGAAATTATGGCGATCGGGGAAGTCTTATCTTGGCTGAAGAAAAACGTGATATCAGCCACGAATATTCGCATGTTTTCGGACCGTCAAGCGGTACTGAAGTCCTTGGAATCAGTTGCTTTTCATTCAATAATAACCCTAGATTGCCGATTGTTTCTTATAGAGACGGTCGAGCAGTTCAATATTCACCTTTGTCGGGTGCCAGGACACAGTGACATTCCAAGGAACTGTAAGGCTGATAAACTCCGCAGATAAGGAGCACCATTACCTTTTGTCCCTGATAAGAGGTATACCAATTGCTACTTGTAAACTAAAACTAAAGCTAGATGCTATCGAAAGAACAAATCTTAGGTGGACAAGTGGTACAAAGCACATTTGGCTAAAGCTGGATCTGAAACGCCCTAAGTATTTGATTTCTTTTAATAGATCGCATATTAGCATTAGAGTGCTAAGCAAGCTTGCTACAAGGCTTGACAAACGATGCAAACGACTTCTGCAGAAGCTGAATGCACGAGGAGGAGGAGGAGGAGACTATTCTACATCTTCTTTGCACCTGTCCAGCTCTCTCACACAAAAGAAAACTCCACTTTTCATTCTTCTACACTTAGGCGACCAGATAAACATCGATGTAAGTAGCCTCTTACGCGTTATAAGAAGTTCCAATGGGTTCAATGAGTAGACAGGACATATTTCCGAGATCTTTATGGTATCACAACGGATCCCTTATGGGTCTAAGTGTGTTGGGTTTAGCTGACGACCACTTCAACCTGACCTAACCTTACCGGGGATTTTTAAAGCCCTCTTTTTGTGGCGCCGTGATTGCCTCTGTAATAGTGTTGTTGAGGGCTTCAAAATTGGTTTTTTTCTTGTATGAATGTGGGCACGTACTCATCACACCTTGGTTTGAGAAATTTTTTTGCTCTTGATCCGCGAAGTTTTAATCGGACACTTTGTTTGGCCATACCCCTCTTAGCCACCTGCGAACCAGCTGGGCATCTGAGTAGCTTGTATTTTTCCAGTGCTTACCAATCATAGCTTGAGTTAACCAGAAATCACTAAATTTGGTAGTGATGCGGAAGTGACAACCCACGGAAACGAGTTAAGGACAACTATTTTCGGATCTGCACGTAGAATGTTAGGTCCCTTAACAGATAGCGTGCAGCCGAGCAGCTAGCGAAGGACCTAGACTGCTGCAAAGTAGACCTCACCGTCATCCAAGAAGTGCAGTGCAGGATGGGTCGGGCAAAAAGAGGATGGAAAACTGCGATATATACTACGGCGATTGCTACCGGTAACAAAAACAGCGCCTATTTGGCTGTGGATTCGTCGTTGGAGACAGCTTTAAGCAAGAAGTCTTAAGCTTCAGGTATGTGAGCGAACGCCTCACAACAATCCGCATCAAGGCTAAATTCGCCAACATAAACCTAATATGGGCGCATGCCCCCATAAAGGAGAAAGACGACGACACCAAAGACAGATTCTACGAGCTACTGGACAAGCCTTACGAGCAGTGCCTTAGCTATGACATTACGATTGTCTTAGGCGATTTTAACGCAAAGCTAGGAAAAGAGGGCATCTTTGGTAATACTGTCGGAAAGTACAGCCTACACGACACCACATCCGAAAACGGATTTAGGCTGATCTACTTAACTGCGAGGCTAAATGTTGTCTTAGCTAGTACGTGGTTCCCGCATCTCGATATTCACAAAGGAACATGTAGATCTCCGAATCAAATTTCGATGAAAGTCAGAATAAAGCATTCAATCTGGAAGACGAAGACCAACAATTCCGTCCACCCGACCAGGACGAATGGAAGATAGCAATATCTAAGCTTAAATCCAAAAAAGCTGTTGGAGCTGACGGCCTAGCTGCCGAGCCGTTCAAAGCGGCAGGCGATGACTTGGTAAGGAGCATGCACCAACTCATCTGTAAAATATGGTCGGAGGAAAGTATGCCCCATAAATGGAACCTCAGCATTGTTTGCCCGATCCTCAAATAAGTAGACTCTCTGAACTGCGCCAACTACAGAGGCACCAGTATTCTTGACACCGCCTACAAGATCTTATCAGGCATGTTGTGTGAGCGCCTGAAGCCGTTCGTCAACAATCTAATCGCTCCATATCAGTGTGGCTACAGGCCAGAAAAGTCCACCATCGACCAAATATTCACACTGCAGCAGATCTTGGAAAAAACCCAGGAACTTCAAATCGATACCCACCACCTCTTTATCGATTTTAAGGCCGCGTATGACAGCATCTATAGAGACCAACTATACAGAGCAATGTCTTGTTTGACATCCCTGCCAAACTCGTCCGTTTGTGCAGGATGACGATGGAGAATGCACGCTGCGCCTTCAAGGTCGGTCAAGGTCTCGCCGAGACCTTTGATGTCAAAAAAGGTTTAAGACAAGGTGACGCACTGTCATGCGACTTCTTCAACATTGTTCTTGAAAGCGTTGTGCAAAACTCACGCGCCAACACCAGAGGCACAAGCATCGTCAAATTAGTCGCATACGCCGACGATATTGACATAATCGGAAAAACGCAGCGTGATGTCACTGGTGTGTTCGTGAGTACTGAAACGGAAGCGGCGAATGCTGTCAACAAGAATGGACACTCAATACCGACGTCTCGGACAGGAGGTCACAGTAGACAGATACAACTTTGAGGTAGTTGAGGACTTTGTCCACCTAGGCTCCGCTATCAATTCAGGCAACGACACCATCGCTGAGATCAAACGAAGAATAACTGTTGCCAATCGCTGCTTCTTTGGGCTAAGAAGGCAATTGAGTAGCAAAGCCTTCTCTCGAACAATTAAAGTGACCCTGCTTAAGACCTTAATCATCTCAGGCGTAGACGAACTGTTAGGGCTGTCCAGCGACATAGACTTACGCAAAAGAGTGAAGGTCCAACGACTGAGGTGGCTGGGTCATGTAGAGCAAATGGACACTAATGCTCCGGGCCGGAAAATCACCCGAGGGACGGCGGAGTAGAGGTTGACCGCGACTCAGGTGGCGCACGCAAGTAGAAGGGGACCTCAACCAACGTAACGTGCGAAACTGGCGGCAGCTGGCTAAAGATCGAGCTGGCTGGAGACGTTTGTTGATTGAGTCCCAACTCCACCCTGGACTGTAGCGAGATACTAAAAACAACTAGTGATCCAATAGATATGCACTTTATTTAAAATGTAGTCGTATTGTATAAAATACAGTGAAAATAATAAAAATTAAAAAGTGTCGATATGTGTTATTTCTAAGTATATACGTGTTTTAGTAGCAAGGTTGCCCTATCAGTTCAATGTAGTTTTGAAAAACTTGTGGTCCTTCGTGTCCCTAGTGTGCTGGAAGGCACCTTTCTTTATTTGATGAACGGCACAGGTTGTGCTTGGCAAAATAGAGTACTCGGACTTATACTGGCTGGTCGCAACTGAATTTTCGCTTCCCAGTGTAAACGAGGATTTATTGCCGGTTCTCCTGGTGACCACCCGGTCTTGGCTGTATGACGGAAAAGCGATACCATTGTACTCGGTGAGTTTTTGATGGCTGTGAGATGTTGTGGACTTGGTGTCGTGTTCCCTGTTCTGCCTGTGAATGGTACTGTAGCTTTGTCGTTCGGCGCCTGAGCTGCTGAACACCGATGACTGTTCATTGATGTTGTTAATACTTCTCCTTTGGATTTTCCCGCTGGAACTTAGGCCACCAAACTGATTGCTTTCGGTCGAGGCACCCTTTCTGTGAAATATCGAATTTGCCACGTTTTCCTCGGATGTGAGGGCACTCTTTCTGTGGTGGAACTGTTTCACATCGGATGCTTGAGTTGTCTCGTGAATCGACTTGCTGGTTGTTTGAGATTTCGAAGATTGATTTATGACGTGTGATGAAGTCGACGAAGACTTCGCTAATGAGCACGCTGATTGGTTGGTCGACAGTGAGGTGGAGGAAATGGCTGCACTTCCATTTTCGACCGTTTTTAGTTGGGAATGTGAGGTGTGTTGAGCTGGTTGGCTCACTCTGTTTATTGTCACGGTTTCAGAAGCCTCTTTCGTGTCGGTCGACTTCAAAACATTTGTTTCCTGCTTGGCTTTCGATGATTTTTCTATGACATTGACTTTCTCCTGCCTCTTAACGTACTCTGTTTCGGGAGCCTTTCGATTTTTATTGCTGACAACCGTTGTTACCTTCTTCGTGGAAACGACGACCAGACCATCAGTGGGCTTTTGAGTGTTCATGTCATTCGCACTCACTGCCGCCTTTGCGTTCACAAAACTAATTTGATTGGTCGTTTTCAGGATGGACTCGTCGGTGCCGAGAGATATTGAAGATTTGTTGTGGATATGTTTAGTTTTCGTAACGACTGATTTGTTGTAAGAAGTTGAATCTGACTTCGTGAGAGTTTTCTTCGTGATTGTATCGGACTTGTTGGGGAATTCTAGTTTACCTTCTGGTCTAAGATTATCTGTGGGCCGGGTTGCAACCACCCTCGAAAAGGTGTGGTTTTCCTCGTACTTTTTGTTGCTGATGTCCGTTTTGGTGAAGCCCTTCGGAGGAATGGGGAGATCTCCTTCCAGTTTCAAATTATCCACCGGCTTTTTCACGAGTGGCTTCTCAGCAGGTTGGTATTTCGGTTTGTCTGGTGTGACAAGGTCCCCTTCCGGACGTAAGTTGTCAACGGGTTTTACTTGCTGCGGCCTGGTTGTGTGCTTGTACTCTTCCTTATGCTGGAATGTCATGGAACCCTCACAGTGTAAATTGTCACTGTGGATAATTTTTTCGACCTTTTCAACTTTGCTACTACGCTGAACTTGATCTCGTTTGTAAACAGTCATGTCTCCTTCGAGTTTAAGATTGTCCTTCGGCTTTACAGGGGTAACACGGGCAGGAGTCGTGATCGTATGCCTTTCTGAGACAGTTCCATCGACACAATCGACATGCTGCTCTAGCCTTAAGTTATCAACCTGCCGAATGAGAGAACGCTTGTCCGTAACATTTGAAGAAGTTGTTTTTGTTGGTGAATAAAATTCGCCTTCTGGTTTGAGGTTGTCTTTCGGTTTTACTTGCTCTGGCCTCGTGGTGTGACGATACTCGTGACTTTCTTTAAACACTATCTCTCCCTCGGTTTTCAAATTGTCTTTGCGAATAATCTGAACAGCTTTCTCAGCACGTACAAACGGCTTTACCTCACGAATAGTAAAGTCTCCTTCGAGGCGCAGATTATCGTCCGGCTTCTTTTGTTTCGGTCTCTCACCGGGCCCATGCGTAATTTTCTCTGGTACATAGAACTCCCCTTCTGGGTGAAGATTGTCTTCTGGCTTTTTAGGAGTTGGCCTATCAGCTGGTTGGAACTTCGCCTTTTCTGGGGTAAACATCTTACCTTCTGGCCTCAGATTATCTGGATGCCTAACCTGTTCAGGACGATTTGTAAACTCATATTCCTGTTTTTCTTCAAATGTCATTTTTCCTTCGGTCTTCAAATTATCTTCTCGGATAATGCGAACCGTCTTCTCCGCGGGACGGAATTGCTCTTTCTTAGGCACAGAAAAATCACCTTCAGTTTTAAGGTTATCTACGGGTCGCTTCTGCTGAGGCCTCTCAGCGGGTTGGAATCTCGTTTTATCGGGAGTGTAGAACTCGCCTTCCGGTCGAAGGTTATCTGAAGGCCTTACCTGTTCTGGTCTTGTAACAAATTGATAGGTACGTTTTTCTTCAAAAGTCATTTCGCCCTCTGTCTTTAAGTTATCTTCTCGAATGATACGAACTGCCTTCTCAGCGGGGCGGAATTGTCCCTTATCAGGCACAGAGAACTCGCCTTCGGGTTTAAGATTGTCTTCTGGACGCTTTTGAACGGGTCTCTCAGCAGGTCTAAAGCCAGGTTTCTCTGGAGTAAAGAATTCTCCTTCAGGATGTAAATTGTCCTCAGGTCGTTTCTGAACCGGCCTTTCTGCTGGTCTAAAACCAGGCTTATCGGGCGCATAAAATTCTCCCTCAGGATGCAAGTTATCCTCCGGTTTCTTCTGCTTCGGCCTCTCCGCAGGTTGGAACTTGGCTTTGTCTGGAGTATAGAACTCGCCTTCAGGCCTCAAGTTATCTAAAGGTTTTACTTGTTCTGGTCTTGTAACGAATTGGTACTCCCGTTTCTCCTCAAATATCATTTCACCCTCGGTCTTCAAATTATCTTCTCTGATAATTCGAACCGTCTTTTCGGCGGGACGGAACTTCTCTTTCTTAGGCACAGAGAATTCGCCCTCTGGTCTAAGATTATCTTCAGGACGCTTCTGTAAAGGTCTATCAGCCGGCTGGAACTTGGTTTTATCAGGAATATAAAACTCGCCCTCAGGATGCAAGTTGTCTTCAGGGCGTTTCTGAACTGGCCTTTCTGCTGGCCTAAAACCTGGCCTATCGGGCGCATAAAACTCGCCTTCGGGATACAAGTTATCCTCAGGTCTCTTCTGCTTTGGCCTCTCAGCGGGCTGGAACTTGCCCTTCTCTGGAGTATAGAACTCGCCCTCGGGATGCAAGTTATCCTCCGGTTTCTTCTGCTTCGGCCTCTCAGCGGGTTGGAATTTGCCCTTCTCTGGAGTATAGAACTCGCCCTCGGGATGTAAATTATCCTCTGGCTTCTTCTGCTTCGGCCTCTCCGCAGACTGGAATTTCGGTTTATCTGGAGCATAGAACTCGCCTTCAGGATGCAAGTTATCCTCAGGCCGTTTCTGAACTGGCCTTTCTGCTGGCACAAAGTCGGTCTTATCGGGCGCGTAGAAGTCTCCCTCAGGACGCAGGTTGTCCACAGGCTTTTTCTGCTTCGGCCTCTCAGCAGGTTGGAACTTGCCCTTCTCTGGAGTATAGAATTCGCCCTCGGGATGCAAGTTATCCTCCGGTTTCTTCTGCTTCGGCCTCTCAGCGGGTTGGAACTTGCCCTTTTCTGGAGTATAGAACTCGCCCTCGGGATGTAAATTATCCTCTGGCTTCTTCTGCTTCGGCCTCTCCGCTGACTGGAATTTCGGTTTATCTGGAGCATAGAACTCGCCTTCAGGATGCAAGTTATCTTCAGGGCGTTTCTGAACTGGCCTTTCTGCTGGCACAAAGTCGGTTTTATCGGGCGCGTAGAAGTCTCCCTCAGAACGCAGGTTGTCCACAGGCTTTTTCTGCTTCGGCCTCTCAGCAGGTTGGAACTTGCCCTTTTCTGGAGTATAGAACTCGCCCTCGGGATGTAAATTATCCTCAGGCTTCTTCTGCTTCGGCCTCTCCGCAGACTGGAATTTCGGTTTATCTGGAGCATAGAACTCGCCTTCAGGATGCAAGTTATCCTCAGGCCGTTTCTGAACTGGCCTTTCTGCTGGCACAAAGTCGGTTTTATCGGGCGCGTAGAAGTCTCCCTCAGGACGCAGGTTGTCCACAGGCTTTTTCTGCTTCGGCCTCTCCGCAGGTTGGAACTTGCCCTTTTCTGGAGTATAGAATTCGCCCTCGGGATGCAAGTTATCCTCCGGTTTCTTCTGCTTCGGCCTCTCCGCAGGTTGGAACTTGGCTTTGTCTGGAGTATAGAACTCACCTTCGGGCCTCAAGTTATCTAAAGGTTTTACTTGTTCTGGTCTTGTAACGAATTGGTACTCCCGTTTCTCCTCAAATATCATTTCACCCTCGGTCTTCAAATTATCTTCTCTGATAATCCGAACCGTCTTTTCGGCAGGACGGAACTTCTCTTTCTTAGGCACAGAGAATTCGCCTTCTGGTCTGAGATTATCTTCTGGACGCTTCTGTACAGGTCTATCAGCAGGTTGGAACTTGGCCTTATCTGGTGTGTAGAACTCGCCCTCGGGATGCAAGTTATCCTCCGGTTTCTTCTGCTTCGGCCTCTCCGCAGGTTGGAACTTGGCTTTGTCTGGAGTATAGAACTCGCCTTCAGGCCTCAAGTTATCTAAAGGTTTTACTTGTTCTGGTCTTGTAACGAATTGGTACTCCCGTTTCTCCTCAAATATCATTTCACCCTCGGTCTTCAAATTATCTTCTCTGATAATCCGAACCGTCTTTTCGGCGGGACGGAACTTCTCTTTCTTAGGCACAGAGAATTCGCCTTCTGGTCTGAGATTATCTTCTGGACGCTTCTGTACAGGTCTATCAGCAGGTTGGAACTTGGCCTTATCTGGTGTGTAGAACTCGCCCTCGGGATGCAAGTTATCCTCCGGTTTCTTCTGCTTCGGCCTCTCCGCAGGTTGGAACTTGGCTTTGTCTGGAGTATAGAACTCACCTTCGGGCCTCAAGTTATCTAAAGGTTTTACTTGTTCTGGTCTTGTAACGAATTGGTACTCCCGTTTCTCCTCAAATATCATTTCACCCTCGGTCTTCAAATTATCTTCTCTGATAATTCGAACCGTCTTTTCGGCGGGACGGAACTTCTCTTTCTTAGGCACAGAGAATTCGCCTTCTGGTCTGAGATTATCTTCTGGACGCTTCTGTACAGGTCTATCAGCAGGTTGGAATTTAGGCTTATCTGGAGCATAGAACTCGCCTTCAGGATATAAATTGTCTTCGGGGCGCTTCTGAGTTGGCCTTTCTGCTGGAACGAAGTCGGTCCTATCGGGGGCGTAAAATTCTCCCTCAGGACGCAAGTTGTCCACAGGCTTTTTCTGCTTCGGCCTCTCTGCCGGTTGGAACTTGCCCTTTTCTGGAGTATAGAGCTCGCCCTCGGGATGTAAATTGTCCTCAGGCTTTTTCTGCTTCGGCCTCTCTGCCGGTTGGAATTTAGGCTTATCTGGAGCATAAAACTCGCCTTCAGGATATAAATTGTCTTCGGGGCGCTTTTGAGTTGGCCTTTCTGCTGGCCTAAAACCTGGCTTATCGGGCGCATAGAACCCTCCCTCGGGATGCAAGTTGTCCACAGGCTTTTTCTGCTTGGGCCTCTCAGCAGGCTGGAACTTGGCTTTATCTGGAGTATAGAACTCGCCCTCGGGATATAGATTATCCTCAGGCCTCTTCTGTTTCGGCCTTTCCGCAGGCTGGAATTTGGGCTTATCTGGAGTGTAGAATTCGCCCTCGGGATATAAATTATCCTCAGGCCTCTTCTGCTTTGGCCTTTCTGCTGGCACAAAGTCGGTCTTATCGGGTGCATAGAATTCTCCCTCAGGACGCAAGTTGTCCACAGGCTTTTTCTGCTTCGGCCTCTCAGCAGGCTGGAACTTGCCCTTCTCTGGAGTATAGAACTCACCTTCAGGATGCAAGTTATCTTCAGGACGTTTCTGAACTGACCTTTCTGCTGGCACAAAATCGGTCTTATCGGGTGCATAGAACTCTCCCTCAGGATGCAAGTTGTCCACAGGCTTTTTCTGCTTCGGCCTCTCAGCAGGTTGGAACTTGCCCTTTTCTGGAGTATAGAGCTCGCCCTCGGGATGTAAATTGTCCAAAGGCTTCTTCTGCTTCGGCCTCTCTGCCGGTTGGAATTTAGGCTTATCTGGGGCATAAAACTCGCCTTCAGGATATAAATTGTCTTCGGGGCGCTTTTGAGTTGGCCTTTCTGCTGGCCTAAAACCTGGCTTATCGGGCGCATAGAACTCTCCCTCAGGATGCAAGTTGTCCACAGGCTTTTTCTGCTTAGGCCTCTCAGCAGGTTGGAACTTGCCCTTCTCTGGA
This sequence comes from Matsumyia berberina, assembly GCA_917880715.2. Lineage (NCBI taxonomy): Eukaryota > Metazoa > Arthropoda > Insecta > Diptera > Syrphidae > Matsumyia > Matsumyia berberina. Next base: position 99,084,548 of record OU862870.1, read on the forward strand.
GTATAGAACTCGCCCTCGGGATGCAAGTTATCCTCCGGTTTCTTCTGCTTCGGCCTCTCCGCAGGTTGGAACTTGGCTTTATCTGGAGTGTAGAACTCACCTTCGGGCCTCAAGTTATCTAAAGGTTTTACTTGTTCTGGTCTTGTAACGAATTGGTACTCCCGTTTCTCCTCAAATATCATTTCACCCTCGGTCTTCAAATTATCTTCTCTGATAATTCGAACCGTCTTTTCAGCGGGACGGAACTTCTCTTTCTTAGGCACAGAGAATTCGCCTTCTGGTCTGAGATTATCTTCTGGACGCTTTTGAACAGGTCTATCTGCGGGTTGGAACTTGGCTTTGTCTGGAGTGTAGAACTCGCCCTCGGGATATAAATTATCCTCAGGCCTCTTCTGCTTTGGCCTTTCTGCTGGCACAAAGTCGGTCTTATCGGGCGCGTAGAATTCTCCCTCAGGACGCAAGTTGTCCACAGGCTTTTTCTGCTTCGGCCTCTCAGCAGGCTGGAACTTGCCCTTCTCTGGAGTATAGAACTCACCTTCAGGATGCAAGTTATCCTCAGGACGTTTCTGAACTGGCCTTTCTGCTGGTACAAAGTCGGTCTTATCGGGAGCATAGAACTCTCCTTCAGGATGCAAGTTGTCCACAGGCTTTTTCTGCTTCGGCCTCTCAGCAGGTTGGAACTTGCCCTTCTCTGGAGTATAGAACTCGCCCTCGGGATGTAAATTATCCTCAGGCTTCTTCTGCTTCGGCCTCTCTGCAGACTGGAATTTTGGTTTATCTGGGGCATAGAACTCGCCTTCAGGATGCAAATTGTCCTCAGGGCGTTTCTGAACTGGCCTTTCTGCTGGTCTAAAACCTGGCTTATCGGGCACGTAAAACTCTCCCTCAGGACGTAAGTTATCCTCAGGCCTCTTCTGTTTCGGTCTCTCAGCAGGCTGGAACTTGCCCTTCTCGGGAGTATAGAACTCACCTTCAGGATACAAATTGTCTTCAGGGCGCTTTTGAGTTGGCCTTTCTGCTGGCACGAAGTCGGTCTTATCGGGCGCGTAGAATTCTCCCTCAGGATGCAAGTTGTCCACAGGCTTTTTCTGCTTCGGCCTCTCAGCAGGTTGGAACTTGCCCTTCTCTGGAGTATAGAATTCGCCCTCGGGATGCAAGTTATCCTCCGGTTTCTTTTGCTTCGGCCTCTCAGCGGGTTGGAACTTGGCTTTGTCTGGAGTATAGAACTCGCCTTCAGGCCTCAAGTTATCTAAAGGTTTTACTTGTTCTGGTCTTGTAACGAATTGGTACTCCCGTTTCTCCTCAAATATCATTTCACCCTCGGTCTTCAAATTATCTTCTCTGATAATTCGAACCGTTTTTTCGGCGGGACGGAACTGCTCTTTCTTAGGCACAGAGAATTCGCCTTCTGGTCTGAGATTATCTTCTGGACGCTTTTGAACAGGTCTATCAGCGGGTTGAAACTTGGCTTTGTCTGGAGTGTAGAATTCGCCTTCGGGATACAAATTGTCCTGAGGCTTCTTTTGCTTCGGCCTCTCTGCTGATTGGAATTTAGGCTTATCTGGAGCATAGAACTCGCCTTCAGGATACAAATTGTCCTCAGGGCGTTTCTGAACTGGCCTTTCTGCTGGTATGAAGTCAGTTCTATCGGGGGCGTAGAATTCTCCCTCAGGATGCAAGTTGTCCACAGGCTTCTTCTGCTTCGGCCTCTCAGCAGGTTGGAACTTGCCCTTTTCTGGAGTATAGAACTCGCCCTCGGGATGCAAGTTATCCTCCGGTTTCTTCTGCTTCGGCCTCTCCGCAGGTTGAAACTTGACTTTGTCTGGAGTATAGAACTCGCCTTCAGGCCTCAAATTATCTAAAGGTTTTACTTGTTCTGGTCTTGTAACGAATTGGTACTCCCGTTTCTCCTCAAATATCATTTCACCCTCGGTCTTCAAATTATCTTCTCTGACAATTCGAACTGTCTTTTCGGCGGGACGGAACTGCTCTTTCTTAGGCACAGAGAATTCGCCTTCTGGTCTGAGATTATCTTCTGGACGCTTTTGAACAGGTCTATCAGCGGGTTGGAACTTGGCTTTGTCTGGAGTGTAGAACTCGCCCTCGGGATGTAAATTGTCCTCAGGTCTCTTCTGCTTCGGCCTCTCAGCAGGCTGAAATTTCGGTTTATCTGGAGCATAGAACTCGCCTTCGGGATGCAAGTTATCTTCAGGGCGTTTCTGAACTGGCCTCTCTGCTGGCACAAAGTCGGTCTTATCAGGCGCGTAGAATTCTCCCTCAGGATGCAAGTTGTCCACAGGCTTTTTCTGCTTCGGCCTCTCAGCAGGTTGGAACTTGCCCTTTTCTGGAGTATAGAACTCGCCCTCGGGATGCAAGTTATCTTCCGGTTTCTTCTGCTTCGGCCTCTCCGCAGGTTGAAACTTGGCTTTGTCTGGAGTATAGAACTCGCCTTCAGGCCTTAAGTTATCTAAAGGTTTTACTTGTTCTGGTCTTGTAACGAATTGGTACTCCCGTTTCTCCTCAAATATCATTTCACCCTCGGTCTTCAAATTATCTTCTCTGATAATTCGAACCGTTTTTTCGGCGGGACGGAACTGCTCTTTCTTAGGCACAGAGAATTCGCCTTCTGGTCTGAGATTATCTTCTGGACGCTTTTGAACAGGTCTATCAGCGGGTTGAAACTTGGCTTTGTCTGGAGTGTAGAATTCGCCTTCGGGATACAAATTGTCCTGAGGCTTCTTTTGCTTCGGCCTCTCTGCTGATTGGAATTTAGGCTTATCTGGAGCATAGAACTCGCCTTCAGGATACAAATTGTCCTCAGGGCGTTTCTGAACTGGCCTTTCTGCTGGTATGAAGTCGGTTCTATCGGGGGCGTAGAATTCTCCCTCAGGATGCAAGTTGTCCACAGGCTTCTTCTGCTTCGGCCTCTCAGCAGGTTGGAACTTGCCCTTCTCTGGAGTATAGAACTCGCCTTCAGGATGCAGATTGTCCTCAGGGCGTTTCTGAACTGGCCTTTCTGCTGGTCTAAAACCTGGCTTATCGGGCGCGTAGAACTCTCCCTCAGGACGTAAGTTATCCTCAGGCCTCTTCTGTTTCGGTCTCTCAGCAGGCTGGAACTTGCCCTTCTCTGGAGTATAGAACTCGCCTTCAGGATGCAAATTGTCCTCAGGGCGTTTCTGAACTGGCCTTTCTGCTGGTCTAAAACCTGGCTTATCGGGCGCGTAGAACTCTCCCTCAGGACGTAAGTTATCCTCAGGCCTCTTCTGTTTCGGTCTCTCAGCAGGCTGGAACTTGCCCTTCTCGGGAGTATAGAACTCACCTTCAGGATACAAATTGTCTTCAGGGCGCTTCTGAGTTGGCCTTTCTGCTGGCACGAAGTCGGTCTTATCGGGTGCATAGAATTCTCCCTCAGGATGCAAGTTGTCCACAGGCTTCTTCTGCTTCGGTCTCTCAGCAGGTTGGAACTTGCCCTTCTCGGGAGTATAGAACTCACCTTCAGGATACAAATTGTCTTCAGGGCGCTTCTGAGTTGGCCTTTCTGCTGGCACGAAGTCGGTCTTATCGGGTGCATAGAATTCTCCCTCAGGATGCAAGTTGTCCACAGGCTTCTTCTGCTTCGGCCTCTCAGCAGGTTGGAACTTGCCCTTCTCTGGAGTATAGAACTCGCCTTCAGGATGCAAATTGTCCTCAGGGCGTTTCTGAACTGGCCTTTCTGCTGGTCTAAAACCTGGCTTATCGGGCGCGTAGAACTCTCCCTCAGGACGTAAGTTATCCTCAGGCCTCTTCTGTTTCGGTCTCTCAGCAGGCTGGAACTTGCCCTTCTCTGGAGTATAGAACTCGCCTTCAGGATGCAAATTGTCCTCAGGGCGTTTCTGAACTGGCCTTTCTGCTGGTCTAAAACCTGGCTTATCGGGCGCGTAGAACTCTCCCTCAGGACGTAAGTTATCCTCAGGCCTCTTCTGTTTCGGCCTCTCAGCAGGTTGGAACTTGCCCTTCTCTGGAGTATAGAACTCGCCCTCGGGATGTAAATTATCCTCAGGCTTCTTCTGCTTCGGCCTCTCTGCGGACTGGAATTTTGGTTTATCTGGGGCATAGAACTCGCCTTCAGGATGCAAATTGTCCTCAGGGCGTTTCTGAACTGGCCTTTCTGCTGGTATGAAGTCGGTTCTATCGGGGGCGTAGAATTCTCCCTCAGGATGCAAGTTGTCCACAGGCTTCTTCTGCTTCGGCCTCTCAGCAGGTTGGAACTTGCCCTTTTCTGGAGTATAGAACTCGCCCTCGGGATGCAAGTTATCTTCCGGTTTCTTCTGCTTCGGCCTCTCCGCAGGTTGAAACTTGGCTTTGTCTGGAGTATAGAACTCGCCTTCAGGCCTTAAGTTATCTAAAGGTTTTACTTGTTCTGGTCTTGTAACGAATTGGTACTCCCGTTTCTCCTCAAATATCATTTCACCCTCGGTCTTCAAATTATCTTCTCTGACAATTCGAACCGTCTTTTCGGCGGGACGGAACTGCTCCTTCTTAGGCACAGAGAATTCGCCCTCTGGTCTTAGATTATCTTCAGGACGCTTCTGTACAGGTCTATCAGCAGGTTGGAACTTGGCTTTATCTGGTGTGTAGAACTCGCCCTCGGGATGCAAATTGTCTTGCGGACGCTTTTGGACTGGTCTCTCTGCTGGTTTAAATCCAGGCCTGTCAGGAGTATAAAATTCTCCCTCAGGATGTAAGTTATCCTCAGGTTTTACTTGTTGCGGTCTCTCTCCAGGGAGGAATTTCATTTTATCTGGAGTATAAAACTCCCCTTCGGGATGCAAATTGTCTTGAGGGCGCTTCTGAACTGGCCTTTCTGCTGGTCTAAATCCAGGCTTATCAGGGGCGTAGAACTCTCCCTCAGGATGCAAGTTGTCTTCAGGCCTCTTTTGTTTTGGCCTCTCGGCAGGCTGGAACTTGTTTTTCTCTGGAGTGTAGAATTCACCTTCAGGTCTTAGGTTATCCAAAGGCTTGACTTTGTCTGGCCTGGTGACAAACTGATATTCTCGCTTTTCCTCAAATACCATTTCGCCCTCCGTCTTCAAATTATCTTCACGAATTATTCGAACAGTCTTTTCGGCGGGACGGTATTGTTCTTTCGTAGGCGCAGAGAATTCACCTTCAGGTCTGAGGTTGTCTTCCGGACGTTTTTGTACAGGTCTCTCAGCCGGTCTGAAACCTGGCCTGTCTGGAGTGTAAAATTCGCCCTCCGGATGTAAATTATCTTCTGGCTTCTTTTGTATTGGCCTCTCCGCTGGCTGGAATTTTGTCTTTTCTGGCAAATAGAATTCTCCTTCGGGTTTTAAATTGTCGAATGGCCTGACCTGGTCTGGCCGTTCAACATGTTGATACGTACGCTTTTCTTCGAATGTCATTTCACCTTCTGTCTTCAAATTGTCTTCTCGGATGATTTGAACTATTTTTTCTGCGGGCTGGTAGCCCTGCCTTTCTGGAATGTAGAATTCACCTTCTGGACGCAGGTTATCACTTGGTCGGTTAACGGTTGGGCTGTCTATAGGTTCTGTTACTTTGTAGGTATTCTCCTCAGACCTGTAGAATTCGCCTTGTAAAAACAAATTATTTTTCGGACGAAACAGCTCTGGGCGTTTTACAAACTTATATTCGTCTGTCTGATCAAATGTCATTTCTCCCTCTGTTCGCAAGTTGTCCGTTCGAATTATTTGAACAGTTCTCTCCGCTGGACGGAAAGGCTCTTGTTCAGGAACTATGAATTCACCCTCTAATTTCAAGTTATCCGTGGGCTTAACCACAGTGGGCAGATCAATCGAGTTTATTACTTTAGTATAATTGTTCGTTTCATTTTGAGATTCGATGTATGTGTTTGAAACTAGGCTGTCACTCTTTCCGTAGAAGTCCTCTTTATCGGATTGCAAAAATGTTTTCTTTTTTATTACCTCCTGCGCTTCACGTCTTGCGTTTTCAAGGTCAGATTTTGTCCAAGTATTCTTTCGAATTGTTAAGTGATCTTCGGATGTGTCTGCAAATAATAAAATATTTGTTATTGCTAAAGCTAAACCATTAGAAATTCGACTAGCAACGACGGTTTTGAACTAAACAGTTGCTAGTCCATTTAGTTAAATTTTTCTAGTTATTTGCATGTGTCGGCGTTCCATAAACCTATGTTTCCATAAACCTAGGCTTATGTTAAATGGTAGTTATGTGCATTCAAGAGGACACAAGCGTCCTAAACTAACCTCTGTCTACCAACTCCTACTCTCACCTCCACGAGGTGAACGCTGGGTGCCTAGTACCTCAACTGGAGATAGGGTGCAAGCCCCTGTGGAAGGTTGTTGGTGGTAGCCGACGAGAGAGGGGGGGGGGGAGGGTGTTCACACTAAGGCACTCTCCCTTGCATCTGGACGGCAGCGGAAGAACTCCCACGATGGAATCAACGGTGGCGTCTACAGTTCCAGTTAGGTCGGACTACTTGGTGAACACCTTATTTGGGCTACTCGGACCTATTCGGAGCTTCAGGCCAATAAGGATCGGTCTACCCGACTCCTCTTGTCCGAGGGGCACAACAAAGGACCTGGCCCTCCAGGTTGGGGGTTGTGCGTGGGGGTGACAACTCCACCATGGAAAAAAGAGAATGTTCCGAAACAACCACAAGCCTCGGATACGGATGATTTTACTGTTGACAACCCTAGCAAACGGAATAAGGACAATGATTTTCGGTTCTGCACGTGGAATGTTCGCACCCTTAACAGGCCATGTGCAGCCGAACAACTAGCAGAGGCCCTGGACTGCTATAAAGCAGACCTAACCGCCATCCAGGAAGTACGATGGGATGGACCGGGCATAAGAAGGATGAAAAACTGTGACATCTACTACGGAGATTGCTACAGGGAGCAGAAGCAGCGCTTATTCGGATGTGGATTTGTCGTAGGCGGCAGACTAAGGCAACAAGTGTTAAGCTTCCGACACGTAAGCGAACGTCTTATGACAATCCGCATCAAGGCTAAACTTGCAAACATTAGCCTGTTATGCGCTCATGCCCCGACAGAAGACAAGGAAGACGCCACCAAAGAACGTTTCTACGAGCTCCTCGACAAAACTTATGAGCAGTGTCCTAGATATGACGTTAAGATCGTGCTGGGCGATTTTAACGCCAAAATAGGAAAGGAGGACATCTTTGGTAGGACAGTTGGTAAGAACAGCCTACATGACACCACGTCCGAAAACGGACTTAGGCTAATTGACTTCGCTGCGGGACGGAACGTCACTATAGCAAGCACGTGGTTTCCTCATCTCAATATTCACAAGGGGACATGGCGGTCTCCTGATCATCAAACGGTCAATCAAATTGATCACATTGCGATCGACGCAAGACATGCCTCCAGTGTTCTGGATGTCCGAACGTTCCGAGGGGCCAACATTGACTCGGACCACTACCTTGTTGCAGCCAAGGTAGGAATGCGGATATCCCAAGCGCCACAACAAAATAGAATCACTGTGAGAAGATACAACGTCGAACGGCTGCAATCGCAAGAGACTGCCAGACTATTCGCCGAACGCGTATCCCGAAATCTCTCAACAAGTCCTATGTCACCAGCATCAAATGTTGAAGACCAGTGGCAACGCTGCCAACAGGCCATCAAAAACGCCGCAACTGATGTGCTGGGTTTCATACGACCACCACCCCGAAACCCCTGGTTTGACGACGAATGCCGGCAAGTGCATGCAGCCAAACAAGAAGCATATAAAGCGGCGCTGCAGAGAAGGACGAGAGCTGCTCGTGAGCTCTACGAGCAAAAAAGACGGGAAGAACACCGACTTCTCCAAAAGAAAAAGAAAGAGCATGAGAAGAGCGCGATCAAGGATATTGAGAGATTGTACTCCAGGAATAACATACGGAAGCTTTACCAAAGGGTAAAAAGAACGTGTCACGGAAGCAGAACCCGTACGGAAATCTGTAGAGATGAAGAAGGAAACCTCGTAGTAGAGTCACAGTCGGTGCTGAGAATTTGGAAAAACTATTTCTGCAGACTGTATAACGGCGACGAAGGCCAACATCCCGCTGTCAGGCAGAACGGACCATTCAACCTAGACGATGATAGCCAAAATTTCCGTCCACCTGACCAAAACGAAGTGCGGAAAGCAATATCTAAACTAAAATCCAACAAGGCTGCTGGACCCGACGGCCTTCCGGCCGAGGTATTTAAACCAGCTGGAAATGACCTGGTAGAGAGCGTACACCAACTCATTTCTAAGATTTGGTCAGATGAGTGTATGCCCGATGAATGGAATCTCAGCATCGTTTGCCCGATCCACAAAAAAGGAGACCCCCTCAACTGCGCCAACTACAGGGGTATCAGCCTCCTCAACATCGCGTACAAGATTTTATCTGCCATACTGTGTGAACGCCTGAAACCTTTTGTCAACAACCTGATTGGCCCCTATCAGTGCGGTTTTAGGCCAGGAAAGTCTACAATTGACCAAATTTTCACACTTCGGCAGATCCTGGAAAAAACCCAAGAAGTCCAAATCGATACCCACCACCTCTTCATCGATTTTAAGGCCGCCTATGACAGCATTTATAGAGACGAGCTGTATAGAGCCATGTCTAGTTTTGGCATCCCTGCTAAACTCGTCCGTCTGTGCAGGATGACGATGGAGAATTCTCGCTGCTCCATCAAGATCGGTAACGATCTTACCGAAGCTCTTGATGTCCAAAAAGGTTTTAGACAAGGAGACGCGCTGTCATGTGACTTTTTCAACATCATACTTGAACGAATTGTGCGAAACTCTCAAGCCAACACCGGAGGCACAATCTTTCATAAATCTGTTCAACTGCTTGCGTACGCTGACGATATTGACATTATAGGCAGAACGCAGCGAGCTGTCACCGGTGCTTTCGCGAATATAGAGACAGAAGCGGCCAAAATGGGTTTAACGGTAAACGAGGGCAAAACTAAGTATCTGCTGTCAACAAGAAGGGACACCCAACACCGACGAATTGGACAGAACGTCACAGTTGATAGCTATAACTTCGAGGTAGTAAGGGACTTTGTCTACCTTGGCTCTGCTATTACCTCCGATAATGACACCACGTCGGAAATCAAACGAAGAATAACTCTTGCCAATCGCTGTTTCTTCGGGCTAAGAAGGCAATTGAGTAGTAAGGCCCTATCCCGAAGAACTAAGGAGACTCTGTATAAGACCTTAATCATCCCAGTCCTGCTTTATGGCGCTGAAGCATGGACACTGTCGAAAGCGGATGAAAATATCCTTGGTTGCTTCGAGCGAAAAATTCTTCGGAAGATATTCGGTCCCGTATGCGTTGACGGGCTTTGGAGGAGAAGATTTAACCACGAACTATACGAGCTGTACAGCGACATCGCCCTGGTCAAGAAGATACGTATCCATCGGCTAAGATGGCTGGGGCATGTAGAGCGAATGGACACCACCGCTCCGGCACGCAGAGTCTTCGAATCCAACCCGGAGGGACAACGCAGTAGAGGAAGACCTCGCCTAAGGTGGCGCGCACAAGTAGAAGGGGACCTCAACCAACTTGGCGTGCGCAACTGGAGGCAGTTAGCTAAGGACCGGGCTAACTGGAGAGGCTTGTTGGTTGAGGCCCAGGTTCACCCCGAACTGTAGCGCCACCTAAGTAAGTAAGTATTTGCATGTGTCAGACGAGATTCCCTTGTCAGATCCTCAACACATCAAGTTTGACATACGTGCCAAACTGTCACAACAACCAAATACGATTCGAAGTCAATAGGCTAGAATCTGTGTCTGTTCTTTCAAAATAAGTTTCTTATATTTATTGAATACACAGGGAAGTAACAGGCTGATGTGTTTTTACCTCTCTATCATATGTACTAGCTGTGTCTCCAAAACCACAAAATTCCCTAGTGGAATGAGCCGGTGGCAAAATTCTTAAATCAATTCAGGCAACTGTTGAAAGACGTTTGGAGGAAATTCAGTTAAGTTGCTTAAATCTTACAAAACACATCGCGGCAGATTTAATAGAAAACCCAGGAACTTCAAATCGATATACACCACCTCTTCATCGATTTTAACTTAGCGTATGACAGCATCTATAGAGACGAGCTATACATAGCAATGTCTAGTTTTAACATCCCTGCCAAACTCGTCCGTTTGTGCAGGATGACAATGGAGAATGCACGCTGCTCCATCAAGGTCGGGGTCAAGACCTCACCGAGACGTTTGACGTCAAAAAAGGATTTAGACACTGTCATGCGACTTCTTCAACATCGTTCTTGAAAGAATAGTGCAAAATTCACGCGGCAACACCAGAGGCACAATCTTTCAAAAGTCCATTCAATTACTCGCATACGCCAACGGCATCGATATAATCGGAAGAACGCAGCGCAATGTCACTGGCGCGTTCGTGAGTATTGAGACAGAAGCGGCGAAGATGCCTTTAGCGGTCAATGAGGGCAAGACCAACTATATGTTGTCAACAAGAAAGGACACTCAACACCGACGTCTCGGACTTTGAATCCAGACCCGAGGGACGGCGTAGTAGAGGAAGACCGCGACTCAGGTGGTGCATGCAAGTGGAAGTCGAGCTTAGTCAACTTGGGGCGCGAAACTAGATGCAGCTAAAGATCGAGCTGGCTGGAGACACTTGTTGGTTCAGACTCAGGTTCACACGGACTGTAGCGCCACCTTAAGTACATAAGTAAGTAAGTTGACATCTGTATGGAAAGGAGGCACAAACAAATACTGTATGGTTGTGGCATGAGATATCCCTCACATCTGTGAACTGGGACCACATATGTACCCGAGTCACTTCGGAAAATCACGTGGATGACTTTAGGATTAGAGTCCTACTAAACGACACAGATGATAGAACGAAATAATATCGGATAATCGTTGGAGTACCACAAGGTTCGGTGCTATGTCCAATCTTGGGCAACATAATGTACAATGATGTCTTGATGTTACCTATGCCAAGAGAAGAGAAAATTATTGGCTATGCGGACGAAATATACATACATAGCCAAGCCATTGTTGTAGTTGTAAAATTGAATTGAGTCTGAAACCACGACATTGTCTCGCAATCGGCCACAAAGTAGCTGGGAATGAAGGTCGATACCAGGCTATCTTCAAAGTGCTTGCGGAAGGGCGCCTCGGATGAATGCTGCTTTAACAAAAATAATGCCTATAATAGGAGGTTTTAGACATGAACGAAGAAAGCACTACGGGTGTGCAGCGCATATAAGACGCTTAAATGAGGACTGTAGAGGAGAGATAGACTTCTATCTAAGCCCAAATTTTATTTGAACATGCTAACTTCTAGTTTCCACTATGCTCCAACTACGGCGAAGAACAGGACGATGCGAAACATATCTTTTTCCACTGCTCGCGTTTATCAGTTGAACGATAAAGACTCAGAAGAAAAATAGGACTGATGGCTTTCCCAAACGACTTGGTGAAAGTTATGTTATCATGCATTTAAAGGCAGTTGAAAGGGATCTCAAATCGAACTTTCTGCCAAAGCACAGCGGTTTATGAACAAAGTCGGATACTGTGCGTATCATTTCTAGCTCTGGAAAGGTGGCAAGAATATCCAGGACCCATGGGTCTACTTAACAGTTGCCTATTGAGCGTTGGAAACGAACTGCAAGGCGTATAGCCTCTTTTTTGATAGAGATATGTAATGGACTCAGTCCAATAAGTGCCTCAAGGGCTGTCGTAGGGCAAGTTCGCTAGCGCCAGTGATGCCAAGACATTGTAATGTTATCTCTTTGACTTGTGTCCATGTCTACCAAACTACAAAACTTTGGACTGTGAACTTCAGGTTTTGGCGTACATTCGGCGATATACCAACATAACCTTAATCGCTTGGGAGTTTAGCTATTAGGTAATGTAAGTATGTATGAGTTTCAGGTTACAATTATTGCCAATCACTTCGTTTTATCTGAAAACGCAAGAAGGTCCCTGTTCCACAGTTCAGTTTTCTTCTTCTAGCAGAAGGTGGTTTCATTTGGGATGATTGATAGACTTCTACCGAAACACCAGTCATAAACAAAATGCAGAACTTCGCGTTCATGCTTCACTGTTGTTACGATCACAAGATCGGGAACCTAGCCAAAGATATTATTGTTAAGTTTACTGAGTTTACCGAGCAGGTCTTCAACTTCAATTGATCATAATGGAGACCAAAAGACGACACCTTACGGATAAGCTGTGGCCGCCGACATTGTACACTGAGATCTTTCTAGAAGTGGCTGTTATTCTCCGGGTTTTAAGTATCTCTTTAATCCACGTGTTAGTTGGATGATCAATGCCAAAGGTCGTAGCTGGTAGATCAAAACTCTCTAGTTTATGTTAAGGAAGTCTAACTAACAGCATCAACACTTTTCAGGTTCATAGAAGATTTTAAATGACAGCCTATTGAAAGATCGTGAGTTGGAGAAAGCCGTCGCCATCTTTTATGAATGAGGACAACAAACCGATTTAAGCACAAGTTTTTTATGCAACGCTAATTGGCTGTGCAAATGCTAATTGACTTACCATGCTGTTCGCTATGAGTAATATTTACTTGTCCACTGGAGACGGTCTTATTTGTATCCAGGGTGTTGGAGCTCGTCTGACTGTTAACGCAGTGGTGGCGACTGAAATAAAACAAGTTTTTTATTAATATAACGTGATATATACATATGTGTTATACAAACATTAACCTATTGTCTACTTTCAGTGTTTCTGGAAAACTTAAACGAAATGGAGGTAAGAGGTCGAAGAACTTTAAAACTTAGATAGTGATAGTGAAAAACATAGAACACTGTCAGTGCAACTTGAGATTCAAAGCGGTTGGTGTCCAAGTAAATTATATTTTCCTGAGTTGGAGACGCGTTTGTGTACTGTTTATTCTGAAAGCTTGACCGGTTTCTTGCTAAAATATCCCAGTAAGTATGTGCAACGCATTTTAGAAACAAACATATGGCAGACTCTCGGAAAATCAATTTTCAAATCAAAGTTAATAGGAAAAAGTACAGAATCGGCTCCCAGCGGGATACTGCAAACGATTGAAAGCATAATCCACAACAAGATACTTTGGCTAATTTTTTAGCCAAAGGTGGTGCTTGCAATAACGTTCATACTGAATCCCAAACCAAGCTACATACGTAAGTGCGTAGGTACAGGCAATTTTATCAGAGAATACTTAGCCTTCATGCTCGAACCTCAACTTAATCAGTCTTGTTAATAGAGTTATACGACTCCTACGGAGTTATATGATGTCTCTTGGCTATGAATAAAAAAGGTACTCGCATCCTAATGGGTGTACTGACGGGAAATTCTGTCATGGCCAGCAGACTCGACATCAACTCTCCAACTCCTCTGTCAGGATGCGGAAGAGATGCAGACCACCAAGCCCTTACTGTGTCATTGTCTCAATCTCTAAGACCGTCGACTCCAATGCATAGGAAACAGACAGTTTGGAGAACTGGAGAACCTAACAGAAGTACCAGTAACGAACATACTGCATTTTATTAAGAGTACAGGGTGGTTTTGCGATAGACCCCCCTCAAGAACCCAATGTTGGAACATGGACCAAAACACAAAGGGCAACACAATGGACCAGTAGGCCTCCATGGACGCACAGTCATTAGACTGAACACTTCTCCCATAACCTAACCTAACCTACTAGCGGCGATTTCTTCGCTTAGCATTCGAGCGAAGTGATTTTCTTACAAATATTACACCGATCAATTTCTGCTGAACACGATTATAGTTACTTAACCTAATTTGCGGCAACATGCAGTGCTGTTAGATTCAATCTGGATCTTGGACTTCCAGAACACACGATCACAGCAACATTCTCAACTCGAAACGGCAAGAAGTGATTACAAGTCAAACTGACTACTTCAGTCCAAGTCTAAACTTTGAAAAGACTTTCACGGTACGCTTTGTAAGCAGAATGGAAAGCAGAGGGGTAATGCAGAACTCTGACATCTCAATTTTTACAGACGGATCGAGAACGAACTATGTGGTCGATGCGGATATTCACTCTAAAACTTCACCAACGTTTTCTAAGCAAAAACAAAAGCGATTCTAGATACACGCCTCGACTTTAAAAACCACTTCACGAAATATACACGAACAAGCGGCCAAGAGGCCATTATAGTCATGGCCTCTGTACACAAATCCTTGAAACTGAGAGAACAATGTCAACAATGTCAAAGCGAAGTTACAAATTTCAATGAGCAGGACACATCTGGAAGGAAGTACACCCGGTTTTTGGACTCGTAAATTCCCCATGCAAACAACATCTTTTTGACATTTCGAGTCCTCAAACGAGAGGAATGGCAACAGGCCACCGCCGTCCATCCTGACGGAGAGGATTTGATGAATTACACATCCAACTCTCAATGTCGAACACGCAGACCTACGCAAAGCAATTGACAACATAAACACTTCGCGGATCTTTAGAAATAATGCATCGAGTAATTATCTCCGTTGCATCTGATTTCTATCGACTTCGACGAAGCTTTCGACAGTGTGAATCGCCATCCATATCGCAACTCAAGTGAATATCTATCTTTACTTGAACGTGGATCAGAAGCCTGTACGTAGACACAAGGTAAAGCCGTAGCGACAACTCTGTTCACAAAATAGGCTATGCAATGAAATCCAATTAATCAGTCAGGTGCACGCGGAAAGTAAGGCGCCTTACTATTAGCGGAGCACTAAAAACCACCCAGTCCGCGGCACTCGACGCGCTCCTACATCTACTTCCTCTAGATATTTTTGGCAAACAGTCAGGTGCTAGCGCAGCCATCAGACTGAAAGCCTCCTACCAATGGTCAAACAACCATGTTAGCCACCCTTCGATCTTAGATCCCTTAACTTTTCTTCCGGAAAACACCGACTACACACCGTCCAAGTTAAATTTCAACCTCAACACCCAGCCTGCCATTCCTTCCCGAGAGAAGTGGGAGAGTTATGACGCCAGAGGCAATCATTCTATTCATCTCTATACTGACGGTTCCAAAACCTAGAATGTAGTGAGAGGTGGGATTTTTCTCGATGTGCTAAACCTAAGCATCCAATTCCGTCTACTTGACCACTGTAGCGTTTTTCAGGCCGAAATTATGGCGATCAACGAAGCCTTATCCTAGCTTAGCCACAATGTGATATCCTTCAGGCATATTACAATTTTTACCGATAGCCATTCTGCTACAAAAACTCTGGAATCAGTAACGTGTACATCAAAATCTGCTTCAGATTGTCGCTCATGGAGATGGCAGAACATTTTAACATTCACCTGTGCTGCCGGGTACCCAGGAACATAGGAACATTCCAGGGAACTGTAAGGCCGATGCACTCGCCAAACGTGATACTACTCTGGACATCCTTCCGGAACGAAGAAATCTGGGGATTCCACTCGCTACATGTAAACTTCTCTTAAAGTACGACGCGATCAGTAAGACAAACCAAAGATGAAGGAATGGTACCACGTGCCATACCTCTAGGCAGATATGGCCTTTTCTAAATTTCACTCGATTTAAAAATTTGATTTTGCTCAAAAGGTCGCTCATTAGCACCGCCATTGGTGTTCTTACTGGCCATTGTCCCATTGACCTTCATGCCAGAAGTATGGAGGTTTTCTCAAATGACTTCTGCAGGACCTGCAGGGTCAAAAACGAGAAAAAACGATCCTCCAATTTCCCTGCTCTTGTCCTGCCCTATCCCAAAGAAGGAGGCTCTGCCTGGGAGCCTATCACTTCGACAACTTGGGCGAACTATCACATACTGACATCAAAAGTATCCTCAGCTTCATCAAAAGCTCGAAATAGTTTCAATAAAATGAGTGGTCCCTTTCAGGGTATAGATCTATGCGGTATCACAAAGGGGCTTCTTGGTCTAAGTGTGTCTATGCCTGGCACAGACAGCCACCCCACCCACCTATCCAAGGAAAGAGTTTAAAAGTACTACAGCACTTTGGAGAATTCAGAACAAGGTGGACCGAAGGATGACAGAGTTTAGGATAACCTTATCTTATCCAGATAGACGAGGACTACTTATTTGTTTGTAGTTTAAAGGTGACCAAAAGTCATTACTTACCCACAAGTACAAATTTCACAAATGCATTTTTCGTCCTTTTGATGGGTTGTTATCTTCTTCTTACTGCTAGCGACTCCAAGCTGTAATTAACGAAAGTTAAATAGTTCAAAACTAAACTTGTATAAAGGTTTTTATTAAAAGTTGAAGTTTACTAATTTTAATGCTTACGTTTCGTGAATCGAGAATAGATGTGTCACTAGTTTCGCGGGCAACATGATCCACTTCATCGTAAATATTTTTCGTAGTATGTTTATGTTTTGCGTATTTGTTAGTTATGTCAGTTATGTTTTCTATATTTTCAATATATTGAGTATCCTTTTCAATGTTTGTGTACTCGTCCACGAAAACTATTTTCTTGGGCGGCTCGACGATTTTTTCAATGACGTCCGTATGAGTACGTTCATCAACAACACGCCAATCGTTAATACTGGCATCGAAAATCTGAAATAAAAGGAAATGTTTATTAAAAACTGCAATTTACTTAGGTTTGTATTATTAAAGAACAAAACAGGGTGAACATGAGTTAAGAGATGGAAATGATTAAAATGTGCTTAACGGACAACGAGGGCAAAACAAAGTACATACATGCTGGCAACAAAAAAGGACACTCAGACGGAGCGAAACTCTAGACAGATTTAACATTGACGGAATTATAGACGTTGGCTACCGCTATAAACTCATGACAGCACTTTATCAAAGTTGGATGATATTACCCTCGGATATTTGGTGATTTTGGTCCCGTCTGCAAAGACGGTGAGTGAAGGAGAAGATACAATGACGAATTATTATTATGGTACAGCGACATGGGCGAGCCAGAAGGATCCAAACACAGCGACTTAGATAGCTGGGACAAGTAGAGCCGGATATCTTTGGAATCCACGGCGGGACGGCGACCTAGAGGAAAGCCATGACTCAGGTGGCGCACAATATAAAATAACTTAAACCATCCTGGCGTGCAAAACTATCGATATAGATATCTCCTTCGTCTCTTCTCTTACTTTCCTAATGCCAAAATTCTACTTCAAGAGCTATAATCGCTTTAGTGCGTGCTAACTACGTGTAAAGACGACAGCTAGCTATGATTTGTTGGTTCGAGTCAGGTCCATCACAGACTATAGCGCCATAAGTAAATTGAGACATAAAAAATTGTTGGTTGGTTAGTTGGTTTTGTGGGTATCCTAAATACTTGCTTAAACCTCAAGTGCGTCTATTGTATCCATGAAAAGATTACTCATGGGAGTCTAACCAAGAAGTAGGGTCGGCTTATCCGGAAACCACCCAGAAAGCGATAGAAATCTCAGAAGTTTCCTAATATCACCGATATGAAGGTCCTCCCTCCTTTACTACCAAGAGTACTCAGTCTCTTAAGAAAACCTCGCCTAAGGTGGAGCGCACAAGTAGAAGGAGACCTTTACAAACTTGTCGTGCGCAACTGGAGGCAGTCAGCTAAGGCGGGGCTAACTGGACTAACCTTGAACTGTAGCTCGACCTTAGTAAGTAAGTATGTACGCAGTCTTCTGTTGGCTAGTGTAGAACATTCGCACAACTGGTGTCGGACGGACTGTATTTCCTATTCGTCTCTGCAACTCATGTAGCAGTCATTGTAGGATAATACAACCCATCCCACGTGGATTCCTCTCTCACAGTGCTCTATGTCATAGTGACCTGGCTATTGCACATATGTACATATGTTCATATAATTTTATTAGCCCTGATCATGGTTTCCTCATCTATTTCTCTGTAAAGAGCGCTGAAAGGGTATATGCAGGACCTAGTTCTGCAGCCTTCCTGGTAATTTCGTCCGCAATCTAATTTCCTGACGACCCTACTATACCTTGTTGAGAGTTTGTGTGGAAGCTTTACAAGCTTGGATTTTGTCAATGTTGATTGCAGAGACTTGTTGGCCGCTTGGCTGTCAACATAGATGGTGATGGTTTCGTAAAAACGTTAAGATGTGGGCATTGCATTGGCTGCCATAACAAAGAAACAGCAGATGATTAAGCACAGCAGATTAAACAACAGATGATTAAGCGCCAAAGTATAGGCTCATTATTCATTAAGGCGGCTATCCGTGCATTTGAGAAGTCAGCGAAAGACATTATTTTCCTTAGAAGAGTTTATCAGGTTGACCACATACAAAGACTGTGTACAGATTTTTAGATAAGAGATTAGGGCCACGAAAAGGAGCTCTTAAAACAATTTCTGTAAGTCTATTCAAGACAACAGTAAAACCATTCATCTGAAGAATAGAGACCCAACGCAGTTCAACCAAATCACCGAACGCAACTCTTCATAGTCTGAACAACACCCCGTTCCCGAAATATTTGACGAGCCAAGCTAGAGGAAGTTGCATTCTTCTTACATGATTTGAAATGAAATTTATTTTAGTCATCTCATCCAGAAGTACTTCCTAAGGCCTGCGGAATCTTCAAGAAATAGCTCTGACTCAGATTGATGATGATTCAGATACTGAGAAAAGCTTCTGCGGCATAGTGTTTCGAGTAGCGATTACTTTTTACTCCATCTATGGATTACGTAGGCGACGTTTTGTTGGTTTTTTTTTTGTTTGAAAAAAACTAATATGGAGTCAAGTTAAGAAAAACCGAAACTATTTATAGTTTATCTACTCAATCTACTCATACTTAATACGTAGCCTCCAAGAAAGTCCAATTTCCTTCAGATGGTAACACATCGCTCATTTGGAATTATTCAACACGACAATTTATATACAGAAAGCTCAGCCTATTTCAGATAATTTATTCATCTATTCATCGCAAATTTATTTGTATACGTATCTATGAGACACAGGTTCATACAATTTGTTTAAGTCTGGCTATGAAATAGACAGTTCAACGCAATCAATTAAAAATACGGCGACCGAAGTTCAAAAACAATTTAATAGTCAAGTAAACTGCTATACCCAATTCTTCAAAGAAAGCCTTATAATTGTGCATTGATTTGAAAACGTCATGGCCAAATCTGAGGTTCTAGAATCATAAAACTTTTTGAAACAATTGGGGAAGTACCTCTGATTTGTGCACGTTTACCCTCATCCCTGCTTCTACAAAGATGGCGACGAACCTATCTAGTTCGCGCTGAAGTTCAGTCCATTATGACCAAGTCATCAGCGAAAAACAAATGACTTACCCTTAAGTCTCCCAATTCGAACCGTTCCTTACCACAGCTGCGCTGTAACCTTCGATGCATATACACTATGAAAAGGAGAGGTGACAGAACGCATCCCCGGCGAAGTCCAACGCTCACAGTGAAAGGCATCGACTTAACGCCGTTCACCCGAACACAGCTCTTACAGTTAGTGTAAAGATATTGAACGAACCTTAGAAGAGAACCGTCAATCTCATACTCCTGCAGTACACTTCAGAGTTTACCTCTGAGAGTGAATAACTGGTCAGTTATGCTTCTACCTGGACGAAAGCCGCAATGGTCACCGCCCAACCTGGACTCGACCACAACTCTGGAACGCGCTTTCAACACCTTTGCAAATATTTTTCCGGGGAGACTTAAGAGAGATAAACCCCTAGAATTGGAGCAATCTCTCTTATTCCCTTTCTTAAAAAGAGGAACAATCACCCCAGTTTGCCAATCACTAGGTGTTTCACCTCATTCCCAGTCCACTTTAATGACACGGGAGAGTCATTTCACTCCCTCTTTACCCAAAGCCTTGAGCCTTTCTGGCCGAATTTCACCCACGCTAGCATATTTGCCGACTTTTTGGGCTTTAACCGCCTAAGCCACCTTCTCTACGGTGGGATTTTTTTCCGCCCTACTCAAAACTATGGGTCTGCCATCCTCAGTGGAGTATACATATATGGGATTAAACAGCTCTGAAAAGTGCTCGCCCCATCTGCACAAGATGTCTTTCTCATCGGAAAGAAGTAAACCATCTTTCGATGATATTAAACTTCCTTCCTCTGAGACGGCGGATGGTGGCCAGAACGCCTTGTTTGCAGATCTGTTAAACGCACTTTGCATGTAAGTGGAGTCCTATTGAAACAGGTGGAGAAGTTGAAATATCTCGCGGTCTTATTCACGAGTGATGGTAGGAGCAATACTGAGTTATCCTGTAGGATTGGTAAGGCTAGGGCAATTTTGAGACAGCTTGGTCAATCTGTTATCAGGAGGACCGAACTTAGCATCGAAGCTAAGTTATCGGTCTTTAATTCAGTATCTGTTTCGACCCTCACCTATGGTCATGAGGTTTGCGTAATGACCGAAAGAATACGATCGCCAATACAAACTGCCGAAATGAGATTTCTTCCTTGTATTGCTGGGTTGACTCGCCGAGATCGGGTAAGGAACACCAGAATACGCGAGGCACTCAATGTCGAGCAGCTAGTTCTTCGAACGGAGAGGTCGATACTTCGATAGTTTGGACACGTTTAACGTATGTACTCAACTCGGTTTCCAAGACGTGTCATGGATTCCTTGCCATCAGGTAGGCGTCCTCTGGGTAGGACCAGGATGAGCTGGCTGGACCAAGTCCGAAATCTCTCCTGTACCCGTATGGCGATAGCTCCTGATGATTTAAAGTCGATGGCGGAACTTCGGGAAATGTGTAGAGTCCACTTAAGCTCCCTAAGCCCGCGACCCTCATTGTGGATAAGCGGGCCATTGAAAAATGATGTAGATCCTTCAACATTCAATTGAAATGGCAATCCCTTCGAGAAATATTATGACCGGCTGTCTAGATTCTTTGCATATTCCTGAACTGATAAACGGACTAGAAATAGGAAAAGATCATCAGGTTTGAAGAGATTCACTTTGCATAATGTCAGATCAGAACCAATTGCTCTTCAAATCTAGAAGTTGACACTTAGCTTGGAATGCTACTAAAGCAACTGTTTACAGTACGACTATCAACACTAAATTACGCGTAGCATCGGTGGTGTCTTGTCTCCTGTCTCTTGTCTTCTGTGCTGTAGGTTCTGATTTGCCCACATTTACTGTTAGGCCTTTCGGCAAATATAACTGTAGGAGTGGAATGACTCGTCAGGGTGGGGGCTGACTAAGTTCTCAAACATTTATTCCACAACTCATCAGACCGGAAGAATAACAAGTGGGTATCGAGAATAATCAGAGAAATGATTTGATAATTTGTAGCTAGCGCCGTACTCTGTGACCTTATCTTGTAATTTATTTACATTTTAATAAATAATAATAATAATATGTACATCCATAAAATCTACGTGTGTGTGTACGAGTATGTACGTATATGTACTAAATTGTACTCACACACAGAAGACGAATTTTTGCTGAAAAAAAGTCAGTGGTCGAAGCTGGGGGTTCCGTATTCCGATATGAAAGTCAAAAGTTCAAAGTAGAATTGAATGAAAGTGAAACATTAGCCACTTTCGGAAAATTTGTACAAGAAAACGCGACTTTTGATTGGTAAATTTCATTATAAAGTTTCAATAAACAGCATTTCGTTCCAATAAATTGTATGAGAAGGAGTATACATATATAGAGTCATCCAACCACCGAAAATACGGCGTTATGCGTGGTCTGCTAGCTTCAATTCTTGTATCAACTGGAACTTATAAGCATGTAAGCCAAGATCTTCACATCACCAACCTGTCCGAGACGTCCATATTTATCGATTAAATTCACTATAGCTGTGCAAGAAGGCGCTTGATGATGACCAAAAGCAGTACGCATTTTACAAAAGGTTTCCGTGATATTGAGAATTTTCACTATCGCAACACGAGTGTACGAGTGTGTATTGATCCATAATTAATAACCTCCTAGCTTTTACGGCGCGTGGCTCAGTGGTTAATGCGTTGGACTGCTGACTGAGCGGCGTGGGTTCAAGCCCCAGCCAGGAAAACACCAAACATTTTTCGCGGCACCACCTCTCGTCGGGGAATGACAAGCCACCGGGAGTATAATCTGTCATGAAAAAACTTCTTAACTCGCCGTTCGGAGTCGGCAATAAATTGTAGGTCCCTTCATTCGTGCGAAAAATGTAAAACGCACACCATGAATGGTTGCGAGAAGTTAGGCCTTGGCTTATCCCGAGCTGTCGCGCTAGCTATTTATTGTTAGCTTTTACTTATCAAAAGTCATGGCAATGATAATTGAATGCTGACAGTTTTACAATGGCGCGAAATTAAAAATGACACCTCTTGTTGAATGACCCAATACCAGAAAACAAAAATTGAAATAAATTACTAATCTCCTCGTTCGTTCAAAACACGATTCAAATGGAATATGGGGTCGATCGCGTTTATCTTCCGACACAAGTCTCATAATGCCAGGGAATGAATTAGATGAATCAAGCCAATCCTCATTCATTTTCTGGTCTTTTCCATCGATTCTACATATCTTCATCTAGCGAGACCTAAACTCAGACTTTAAATTCGTCAACCAATAAAATTACTTCTAAATAAAATTAAACTTTATTTTTCGATTTGTTTGCCAGCTTTGGAGGGTTCTTGTCTGAGCGTGGGGTGAATCATCTGGCCCACTCATTGGCCCTGGGCCGTTCTTTGGGGCGCCACCAAATATAACTCCACTCCAAAATAACACAATGAAAAGCTGACAGGCTCTTTGAACATTGAGCACATCAAAAGAGCCTGTGGCAAGCGAAAAAGTTCATTAACGCCAACAAAACAAGGCAAAGAAACTACTTGGGCTCATTGAGGATTTAAGGACCCTAATGGACTACTTAACTGTGAAGTACGATCTGCATAAAATGATGTTATTATATACAGGCTTGTGCCGATCCTGCAGAAAGCATGCCATGTTAGAGGGAGTAGTCTTTTCTTTGTGGCACCTGTGCCGAGACATGGGATCTGCCCAATGGGTACATGGATCATGGAGCCTGAATTTGGGTTCTGGTTAACCACTAAGCCTGTACAATGGATCTTATAGGTCACAGTGCATCCCGGCCTTAGCATTGTATTCGCAGCTTCTAAAAGGGTTTATATCTGCTGGTAATAGCATGGACCCATGTCGGCTAAGACTAAAGCTCGCTGTTGGCAATTTAGAACTGTACCACAAGTCGAGATCACCGAGGAAAAAAAGCTGCGGTGTCTCAAAACGCACTCTCCACGGCTCGGTCACCGGTTATATAAGTATACAAGTTTTCCAGCGAATGTTTAAGCCAGTAGAGATTATTGTTTGAAAATTGTGTTTATAAGGCTAAGTAATGATTTCAGAAGTTTCGAAGTCGTTATAGGCCCCACAGCGAAAGGAGAAATGAAGGCCCTACTACACTACCAAATTCCCAAATCTGGTATACAGATGGTTAAAAATTGGAAAACGGCAGCACAGTTTCCAACGCGCAACAGCGCTTTGAAAGGCACCTGTAGTATTTCAACCGGAAGTCCACACTATTGAATTGTGTGCAAGAGAATGCCTGCATCTACATCTTTTCAGACAGCTAAGCAGCTCTATTAGCCCTCAAATTCTATACGGTAGGGTCCAAGCTTGTCTGGGACTGTCTCAACCTCCTCGAAAGCCTTGCATCGGTAAATAAGGTTACCGTAGCCTTGATTCCAGGGCATGAAGGCTTCGAGGGTAACGAACGGGCTGACTGCCGAGGCGCTTGCCGCCCACTCGTTGGTACCGAACCCTGTTTTGGGGTACCACCCAACAGTGCCTACTCAAAGATAACACAATGGGAGATCAACAAACACGCCGACTTCTGGGTCTAGACAAGCGAAAAAGTTGATTTCACCAAAGACGTTTTAAGAACCCTAACGGGCTAGCTAACAGGACATTGTCCACTCAGATACCATCTGCATAAAATGAAAGTATCAGATACCGATATTTGCCGGCTCTGTGAAGAACGGAGAGAGACCGCTGAAAATATTCTGTGCGTATGTCCAGAAACCGCAAGGAAAAGATTACTCGACTTGACGCGGGCCTCGGTCAACTCAATTCGGAAATTCGAAAAATCGAACCTAAGGATATACTGAGGTTTATCAAAAGCCTCAATATAACCTTTGGTTAAACCACATGAGCCACCACAATAGACCTCATAGGTCGCAGTGCGCATTTGGGGTCCCTAATACAGAATACAGAACGATTTCATAAAATTGTCTATACCACGAGGAAATATCTTTTACTTCGAAAGCTTGTCCAACATATTTTCTTAATTAAATTAGTCACAGTCACATTTTGATCAAAATATTTCACGAAAAACCTATTTGACCTAAGAAAGATGTCATGGATTTTGTTATCTCCCCTCGCCAGTTCGTAATATTTACGAGACGAAATAACAACCCAAGTTATTTGATGATTAATAATCACAAGCCGCGAGATTTCTTTTTGTTGTATAAACGATGAATATCCCCTCAACACTTTCTATTTCCGAACGAAAAGAAAAAAATGTTTTCCAAAAATACTTGAATTAGAGATTTGAAAAATATTTTTTATTAGCAATGTGCCGAAACATAAAATTCCCAACTTTGAAATAAGCGGAAAAAATTTATAGATAAATAATTCAACCTGTAATCAGCTACTCTTCAAACATTTTATAGGTACTGTGACCCCGAGCAGGTAGAATAAATGTTTTATCTTATCGATATCAAGAAAAAAAGAAAAGGAAATGCCAGCAATCAGCTGTAACTAAGTACCGTCAAATACAACTCATCGCATTCCGTGGTAAAGAAGTATGTACTCGTATGTATTTGTGTTTCTCTTAATACATGACGTCATCATCAATTCAACAAACGAAAATATTTATTAAAATTTTTAAAAACACAATCAACATTCACTGTCATCGTCAAGGCAAGGTGACATGAGAGAGAGTGCTGTGTGCCGGGAAATGAAAGAGCAAAAGCTTACCTTTGTCACTTCGGTAGTGGTTGTTATGTTTGCTACGTCGGTGTTGTCTTTCTCTATCTCGCGTGCAATGTCAGTTGGCACGAAAGCTTTTGCGTCCACAAATGATTTTTCGTCGACAATTTTCCACTTGCCAAGTTTCGTGTCATAAACTTTTGTGGTGTACGTTGTCGTAGTGCTGTTGATGACATCATCGACTATTTCGGGATAGCCTACATCATGTGCACCGTCCACTATCTTCTCTTCGACCACCTTCCACTTGTTATTTCTGCGGTCGAATATCTTTTTCTTGTAGGTTACCTTGTAGCTACCATCCGAGTCCTGGCTGACGTAACGCAGCAGCGATGGCTGATTTTTGACTATGGTTTTTTCATTGAATTCGGTCCAAGTTTTTGTTTTCACGTCGAAAATCTGCTCTTTGGACACCGACTCCACAGATGTGGCTTTTTGCTTACTAACAAGATTATCGGACTGCTGGGTGGTTTGTTTCTTAGACCTGCGCGGTGGAACAATCTGCTGTTGTACCACGTCCGATGTCGATGTCGAGGATTTCTTCGAAATAGTCGTACTCGAATTTGAAGAAGAAATCATGTTCGACGACGATGTGGACTGTTCCACCGTGGAGGATGACGCCAGTGCGTTGGCCTTTAAATTCGCGGAGCTAGAATCCATAATTGTCGTACCGAGCTGATCGTTGGTAATTGCACTTTGACTGTGGGTAGATTGTTCGCTGCTGATGAAATTGGCAGATTCGATGTTTTCCTTCTTGAAACTTGAAACAACGCTGCTGGAATGGTCAGTACCCTCGCTGAGTAGAATCTTCTCACTTTTCATCATTTCAGCACTCGAGGATTTTTGCTGTTCCATTTTTGAAGAAACAGTGGTTAGTCCTTTGCTTTCTGTTATACTGGAAGCTGAGGCCGACTGAAGGGCTGTACTCGTAATGCCCAAAGTTTCGGTGCCAATTAATGATGTGTCTCCCGAGATGATTTTTTCCTCTGAAAAATCCGAAGAGATCTGTTTCGTTTCCTCTGACATCAGGGAGGAGGATACTTCGGTTGATGATTTTCGTTGCTGCATTGATTTACTGGTACTGCTGCTGCTACTGCTCTTGGTGATGGCCGAAAGGCTTATGTCGGAATGTTTTGTTTTATCGATCGATGATTTTAGGGATTCGCTTGCGGATTTGTCCGCAGTTTTTGTCACTTGGCTGGCTTGGTCGCCAGCCTTTACACCGGTTTTTTTCTTGCTGTTTTTCGACACCATTTTTAATACTTTTGCTATCTATCTAGATATATATAGATAAAAGATAGATGTAAGCCCTAACACTTTTCACGCAAACACTGGTGCATAAATCAAAAACTTAATCGCATGTATTATTCACTAAAATTAATTGATCAACGTCACCTCACTATCCCCGTCGCCGTGGTTTTATTCTATTTTATTTTATCGAAGCACAAATTAGCTTTAATTGGAAAAAATTAAAAAAAGTAAAAAAGTATCTATAGGTGTGTATCTGTATATCGTGTAAAGTAGCGAACTAACTATAACCAACACTCAACGCGAGTGAAAATGTACTGATCGTCTGTGGCACTGGAGAATCTGAATCAAGTCGTCACCATCATACAGCACAAGCGTGGCTGGAGGAGACCTGCGTAGGCAAAGCGCACCTACCTGCCTTCCTACACAGCGCCAAGATCTGTGTGCTTTTCGCAGTATTCGTATGGTCATGGAGCTAAAAAAAAAGCTTCAAAAGCACAATACATATCTACCTAATGTTTAGAGATGACTTTTTGGACAACTGATTGTTGTTTTTTTTCAAATCGAGATACATTTACTCTTTGTGTATTTGGGGTGAAAAGAAACTAAACCCGTCTGACATCTTTTACCAGTTTATGTACATAAAATTGAACCACAACCCGCGAATAGCTGGAATCGCTCTTTTAAAAAAAACAACCTCAACAGGTTGTATCAAGATGTACATGTATACATTGATAACAATTCAATCCGAGGCATGTAGTACTTCAGATGCCTTAGTCGAGATGATAACGTAATGAATACAAGCTCGTATTCTCTCAATTAACCGCAAGTATACAGTCGTATAAGCTGTATTTAATCAAAGTTAGACTGACTTAAGTAATTCGACCTTGTGTGTATTTAGAGTGCAAAAGCGTTCTCTGTATGTGGTAACACAGTGAAATTAAGTATGATGTCAGTTTTTCGTGATTCCATTTGGTCGGTTGCATTGAAACCGTCTCGCTGCAAGTAGGCTTCTCTTCTTTTTTGTTGATTCCAAAAACACAACATCTTCCTACGTACCTACTGCACTTCGTTGAAAGAGGGGGTAGACCTATAATTTTGAGTAGGCCTTCCAGCAGCACTCACTTAGTCAGACGTCTGCAAAAACGACCACTTCCTTTAAAAGGCATGTAAATGTGAGGTCACCGAATGGGTTGCTTGTAACCATATGATGCGAATATACTCTCAGATAGATTGGAGTTTCATTTGAATTTATTCGGTTGTTTTTTACTTATTTGTGTGTGCCGGACAAATATTATTGCAAAATTATCGTATGAATCGCTCTGGTTTGAAGTTTTTGAATCATCTGGCGAACCGGCGGCGACAACGGCACCGGAGAACATGTACATAAAACTCATTTCTTTTTACTTTTACCCCACGCTTAGGCACTTGGCGTGAGCTGGGGTTTACTTATGAATACTGAAGCTTGCAGTCACTTCCAGGCGGGTCACTCGGTTGTAGATACACACGTACATAGATACATAAATGGGCTAGGCATTGGGCCTTTAACTTTCGTTTTCGGAAATCTTAGAAACAAAACTCATGACGTGAGTAAGCAAGCTTTCGGTGACCAAAAATACGGTTCAATAGAGTTTAAGATGGTACACCTTCTATTACTAATATCTTTGGCCGTTCAAAACTGCTTCCATTTGTGTTGACCGGTATGCTCATATGGTTTTGTTTTCATTGGTATTGATCGGAATGAATTGTGTTACTTGAATTGAATTAATAGGTCTGTTACGCAAAAACCTGTATAGAGTGCTGAGTGCTCATGGTTTATGCAAAGTAGGGTTTGACAGTTGTCGGCAGACATCTTTGCCATTTTTATGCCGGAATGCTGGGTACGTGAGACGGCGCTCCTAAAAGTCTTAAAATAAAATTCATATCGAAAGTTTATCTTAGGGAAAATGTAAGCGAACTGGGCAATTTTATGTTCACATAGGAAAGAGTCACGTTTAGAGATATGTAGTTAGGCACGAATCTACATTATATACCTACGAACCGGTGTCTAGCTATATAGTTGCCGTTGTTGTTTGATTATAAATGGAGCTTAATGTCGTTAGTTATAGGAAGTAGTTGGAATCGAAATTATTTTTTGTTTTTTTTTTTAAAAATGATGTGTGTGAATAGAAGATTGTGTAGGTACTAATCAGTGATAATGAGTGGGTACTTTGTATGGGCTTCCATATCCTCTGAGTCCATATTTTAGATTGTTTAGCAGAGCAGAGCTGTTCTGTTTTGATTTGGGGGTATCTAGAGTTACCACTGTACCAGGCAAATAATTTTCCAAACCTAATTAAGCCATCCAGTGATCGCCGTGGCTCAGTGGTAAGTGCGTTGGGCTGCTGACCGAGAGGCGTGGGTTCGAGCCCCAGCCACGTCCACCGAACATATTTCGCAGCATCACCTCTTGTCGGGAAATGGCAAGTCTCCGAGGGTACAAATTGTCTTGAAAAAGCTTCCTAATTCCCACACTAATGCTGCTGTGTTTAACCTTCGCATTCATGCAAACAAAATTTATCTAAACGTATAATATCTACCCGGGTAGATAACATATATTTCATATATTTTTGCTGCAAAAAATGTGCGTATGTAATAAATTATATACCTTACCTTGAAGTAACGTAGGGTAGGCGAAAGCGCTGATAGCGACTAAGAATATTTTTCTGATCAGGAACATTCGAATTTGGATGCTGAAAAACGCGAAGAGATAAAGCCAGAAGTGGATAGTGACTGTGAACCTGATGATGAGAATGAGA
This sequence comes from Matsumyia berberina, assembly GCA_917880715.2. Classification (NCBI taxonomy): domain Eukaryota; kingdom Metazoa; phylum Arthropoda; class Insecta; order Diptera; family Syrphidae; genus Matsumyia; species Matsumyia berberina. The sequence continues at coordinate 99,113,503 of OU862870.1, forward strand.
GTGATCATGATGAACCTCTACAAAATGGTATGAGAAAAATACTACTTTCGCCCATAGTGGGGCCCATAATATAATTCGTAAATCGTCGTTAATATGGCCTAACCCAATTACCAGAAATCTAATCAGTTTCTTGTATTATGAGCCCATGCATTATAGACCAAAGTCTGTAGGTTTTCCAAAAAAAAAGCCGAAGATTTTTATTATAAATGGAACTCCGAAGATCCTACTTAAACGGCTGTTACATGGACTCCGATTACTGATAAAAAATGTATGGCTTCTTTTTTGGAATTTCAAAAATATCTTACGCTATATTCGTTTTGGCAACCACTTTACAAGAACCATTCGCCAGTCTGAAGATAAGGCAGCACCGATGAGGGATGCTTCGAGATCATCAACTCAAATCTGAGGGCCCATTTTAGGGCTTATGAGGCCATTACTGTGGACCAACAGTTGTTTGGATATAGAGGCTGAACTCAGTTTATTCAATATATGCCATTAAAACCAGCAAAATATGATAACAAGATTTTGTGGGCTTGCGATGCTTCAACCTCTTATACGCTGAATGGCCAAATTTACACCGGATATAATAATATTCACATAGGTTCCTATATCTACCCCGGTAAATACTATTAACTTACGTTAATAAATATGACAAACAAGAAGAAAAAAATCTGAAGAACTGCTTTAAAAACTTTTTTTTTTTACATTCTCTGCAATAAATCGAAAATTTGATAACTGAATCGGAAGCGTTTTCAGATTTGATGAAAACTCGCTGAGTTATTAGCAAATAAAAGTCGAAATATCTATCTATATACTAAAGTTGCTGTATACTTCACTTTCAAAAATAGTGATAACAGTTTCATACGAGTTTGCTGTCATTCTGGATGATTGAAACTCCAATCTATAATAGTATTTTGCACAGCAAACCGTACCGACCCAATCCGATCCAAAATTCAATTTGGATGGCCTGGACGGATACAATTTTTACTTTAATGACATACGAAAAGAAAAACACTTTTTGGTCCACCATCATAGTCGCGAGGGAGGAGTTATGGTTTGGTGTGCTGTATCCTATTATGGATCAATAGAGGTGGAGTTTCAATCGTCCAGAATGATAGCAAACTCGTATGAAACAATACTCGAAAGGCCTTTCCTAAAACAACTTCTGAGATTTTTGAACCCCTACAATGCATTTACTAACAGGATAACACTTCAGTTCATACTGGTCGACCTGTCAAAAGGTGGATTAACGAATAAAATAATGAGTTGTTCGAGTGGCTATACATATTACTCACTGGACCTTAACATTACTGACAACGTATGGGGATGGTTTGATCGTAAAGTTTATGAGTCCGGCAGACAATTCGAGAACGGAGAGTCGCTTATTGCAGCCATTAAAGAAGCCTGGAATGAAATTTCATTAAACTACTTGATGCAACTCTTGTATTCTATTCCAAGCCAAATTTTCGAAGTTTTTTTCAAGAAAGGAGGTAGTAATTATTGTTAAACAAATCAACAATAAAATACTGATCGAAAAAAATTGAGTTGTACTTAGCATTTTTCGATTTTGCCTAATTAAAGCAGGTGAACCTATTCTAATGACGCATAAAGAAACGTCATTTTTTGTGATGCAGTCGGAAAACAAAATCAAAATAAAGTAACGGTTATCATTTAAAAACCTTAAATTTTCAAAAACTTTTACAATATGGAACTAGTTCAAAAAACAACAAAATTAAAGCTTTCGCTAAAAGCTTTCTAGGACAAAAGCCCTTTATTTCTGAACAAAACTCTGAACCTATTCTAGTGACGCGAAGTGTATGTATGTATACCTATTTTTTTACTTGGGTCTGTGATGTAAAAGTTAAAGGTCTCCTGTACTAATGACAGGTACTGAAAGTCCGCATACTCTTCACTTCAAATAAAGAACTGCGCCCTTTGGAATCTGAAAATTAACACCCCTAAATCCAATAAAGTGCACGAGTTACGAAAATAAATGAAAAGAACTGGTCTTTGGAAACTAAGCCGATTGAAGTCATTGAGTTTAAATACTTAACACCTCATATGAAATAAAAAGTTGTCTTACTAGGGGAGTTGTAATCTTTTTGTGCATCCTTACCGCTGTAAACAGTAGAGCCTGCAGTGGTATAAGAAGTTAGAGTTAGATCTAGTTGCGTCGTTCCCAATAACTCACGTAACCAAGCAGTAGAATCACTGAAGCAACAAACATCTTGAATGCTCCAGTCGATTTCTAATCAATGATAAAAGTGATAAGCAAACAATTTCAATCACTGCTCCTTCCCATCTTTCCAGATCAGTCATAAAATAAATAAATGAAATCGACTGGGAAGCCAGTCCTATACTTCCCACCTCGTATTGCATTTTATCAATGGAATGACCTTAGCCTTCTGAAGGCGATCCGCAGTATGAAAACTTTCAATTATTTCACAATGGGTCCTCCAACTCTTTAGCTTTGATTTTCTCAGCTGCTTGTTGAATAATGTTAGAGCTTCTCTGCATTGGCACCATTCGTCATTATTTTTGGCTCTATTAAACAACCATCTGGTTTCGCACCTGAGCTGCTCAGGACGTTTGTTCTACCAGGGGACATCTCGGCTGTTAACATCTCGAAACATTTTGTTCTGACCGATTGCAATACTTCCCCTACCTATGTAGGTAGGGAAGTACAAAAGAGATCACTACACAAGTCATCAACTACCCACTATCCTCACCCTGTTTCCTTGGCTCTGAGGTATTGTGAATTGAAAATTGCTCATTGTATTCTATTCTTTCTACGATTGCAGCACACTTCTTACAAGAACACATGTCCCAAGTCCTTTTCAATCTTTTTTCAAGATGAACAGTAGAGACAGGAGAGTTACTTAATCCAATCCCTCCAACCGCCGTTGAACATATTGCGTCAACAGCGCCTACTTAAATCTGTGCAAATGGGCGCAGAAAATCCATGTCCATTTAGGAATTGAGATTTATGGAAGTCTACTTTTTATTTATACCCACTGGTTGCCTATTTCCCAATAAGCGAGCTAACAGAGTTAAACATGTAGGTTCGTTGGTCCTTATGGGACACAGCGTTGTTGTCGTCGTATCATGCTATTTACTTTCTCTCAGCCAAAAAATTATCATTTTCCTATATATACTTGTTTTTGCTTCATAACTGTGTGTATTGCCTACACCATACGTGCAACGCTCGTAAACAAATCTCTGAAGGTATAAATGCGCAATTTAAGTATTTCGTCTTAAAGATCAAGCGACCGGATGGATGCGCCCAAAACCTTCTTAGCTACAAGTATTGGATGTACTTGATAATTAAATTACAAATTAATTGCACAAATAAAAAAGGAATAAAAAAAAACAAATCAATACCGCCTTGTCACAAGAATTTCATTCTGTAGTAATTCATGAATCATGACGCTTCCATAATCGGAAGTTCAAAACAAAAACGAACAAGTATAGCCATGGCTGATTAACGATCTATATTTTTCCGGACAGGTTGCTCGCATCATACATACACATGTGCATACATATGTACGTATCACAATGATTCGCATAACAATAAATAAACGGAAACTTAATGTATTGCCAATCTCCGCACTAGACATGGCTACCCAACCGTAAAGATAACTTCCCACCACAAATCTTATATACAGTGAATGGCATGAAAAATCGTGTGTAACGAGATGCAAAACAACAAACCCATTGCCCAGATAGCACATCGCTGTCTATTGACGGTTGTAAAATTTGTTTACGCCTAAGCACAGTGGTGTCGCACTTATGCATAGTAAGATGCCACAAAAAACTAAATTTGATAATAAATTTCATTATAATAAGTGAAGCAAATGTATCATATATTTTAGTATAAAAATCTGCTTTATTATAAAAGTTAAACATGAAAAATAAAAGACTAATAAAATTTAGGTTTTTTGTTGCGTTATATTATTATTTGAAGAAGAAAACAGCTTCGGAAACCAAAGCAAAGTTAGATAAACATTGCTATCGCTTGAAATAAATTATAAATGATTCCGTAATTTTCGACGCGGTGAGCATAAAGGGCGCTGAGCATCCTGGACGTCAAATTGAGGAATGGTCGATAAAATTCACGGTTTGGTGGTGGACGATCGGAGAACTAAAGTGCGAGAGATTGGGTGAATTCAAAAACGTCAAAAAACTGTGCAGTGTTGCCGCAACACAACAGGCTTTGTGTTACTGTTGCAATACACCTGCACTGTTGTTGTTGCCCTGCGTATTTTACTTTGACATTTATGAATAGCTGTGTTGCAAAGCTGTTCGCAATAGAGAAATGGAGTGAGTAGTCAAGTGTTTTGTGTTGAATAATATGAAAAAAATTAGAGCCGAAACAAAATTTCTTGGTAGGTAAAAATACTGGACGTGTTCAAAAGAAGACGTATTTCAAAAATCATAATTTACTCCAGAATGATAAGGCAGTATTCCGATGATTTATTTTCAGCCATTTCACGATCACAAAAAAAATCAAATAAATACTCACATGTTATGTAAATAAAACATTAAAATTGTTATACTTATGTTACCTTTCATCCATTTTTCGCAAAATAATTGAATAGAAATGTAATTAATAATAGCTAACATGAAAAACCTAAACCGCAACAAAGCGAAGCAACAGCAAAACAACTGATGCACAAATTACTCTGTTTTGACGATTGAGTGCGTAGGCGTTGCAAAAAAAAACTCTTGACTTGATCAGTACTGTCAACATGTTGCGTTTTTGAACTCGTTGCTTTTCTGTTGCCGCAACACTGCATTATTGAATTCACCCATTATTAAGGCTGTAGGCATCTCAAATGATCAGGTGCAGAACATTTTGAAAAATTATTTGGACTTGGATTTGGAATTACTGACTCTGGAAAACAAACCCATGTGACCACTTTGAAGCAGATATAACAAGAGTGGCTTCACGTGAAAACCTGCCTAAACAGGCTTAATTTCACGGTGGGCCTACCCACAATATCAGGGCCCAGGAAAAGCGCTGGCCGGTGCCCAAGTGCAACACGCTATTGAGAAGGATTAACTCAATATCAGTCGCAGAAGCAAAACTTTGTTCTTGGCAGTTACTTAACAAAACTAATCCATTGATGGGATTAGCCTTATTTGTGGTATCAGCCATTTAGTTTGACAGTTTTAACGTCACTGTCAAAGACGGCCATTTAAGTCGCCTCTTACGACAGGCATGCCCACCTCGGGTATATTCTAACCCCTACCCGAAAGGGGTCCACTTTGAAGCACTGTTTGGGTCTGTTCAAACGCCATTCGAACGAGTTTCTTCGTTGTCGACGTAATTGCTGATGAAACTTGGACGGGATCATGACGTTAGCTAGAACGACAAAAAACTAAAAAGGAAAAAATCTAATCTAAAATCTCGAAAACAAATATCTCGAATGGACGAAATCTAGAATGTACAAAAATCTCGAAAGACCTTATCTAGAAAAAAATCTCGAAAAGAAATTTCCTTTGGGGATTTTTAATCTCTGGGAAAATAATTAAAACGCACCGGAAACCATGCAAAACATAAATATAAAAAAACTTTGCATACGCCCAACTTCGCATCTACCCCAAATCCTACAGTGATCCCAGGCAGGGGGGTTGCAGGGGGGCAGCATGCCCTCCCATACATATTCCAAGGTTTCTTATACAAACGCAGTGAATTTTGGCATTCGAGATTTTGTTTTTCTAGATTTTTGTTTTCTATATTCTATTTTTCTACATATCTTGGTATACCCAACTTGGATCCATTACTACACGCCAGAAACGAAAGAACAATCAAAACAATGATTTTCCGCTGGTGAGTGTGCACCAAAGAAAGGAATGACAGTTCCATCAGTCGGAAAGGTCATAGCCAGCGTTTCTTGGGATTCGCAGGGAATAATACACGTCGACTATTTGGAGAAGAGAAAAATTATTACCGGCTCATACTATGCAGAGTTATTCACCCCAATTCTCATTGTAGTATTTTAATCATGTCCACAAGAATCCGTTATATTGCATATACATATGTACATACATATATACATATGTATGTATACATATATAAATAAAAATGTTTAACGGAGTATGAGGATAGTGTTCGGGATGTTAAAGTAAACAAATGGAGTTAACATTTTTTGAAAGTCAAGTCATGGGGAGCTCTGCAATAGGCGGTATTCCTTCGAAATCCACCAAAAATGCTGCTTCACCACGACAATGCCCTTGTTCACATTTCCACCATCGCAACAGTGAAATGAAATTAATTGCACTACGAATTGCTTCGTCATCCACCATATTATCCCTTTGCGACTATTTTCTGTTTCCAAACTCAAAGAAATGGCTTAGAGATAAGAGATTCGGATCAAATGAAGAGGTTATTGCCTCAGAGTTCGACAAATCCTATTACTCAGAGCGTTAATAGGAGATAATGTTGAAAAATAAAAATTATTGTACGGAAATATCGAATGCCTCTCGTAATATTAGCAGAAAACTTTTTGGAGTTGTGTTCTGAAAGAAAAATCCTTCATCCTTCCGCATGTATGTATCAAGATGTGGATGTAGTCCAAAAAGTGAAAACACGTCGACTACACTGTCTAGTGGCTCGATCACATCGACCGAATGAATAATAATGCTCCAGCCGAGGGGTTTTTCAAACCACAGGACGATAAGATGGATCGAACCTCTGTCACGAGCTATTGCAGAAAACTCGGGATCGTAGAAGATGAAAGGCTGGTGTGACTTAAGCAAATATTCTCCAAGGGTTGGTAAATTAGTTTCCTTGTAAACTGATTTTCCTTGCATTAACGACAGCCTGCGCTTAAGCCCTTGCTTAACCCCCTTAAACCAGTTCCAAAATATTTAGTTCGAGAAAGCAAGAACTCTCTGAATTCATTCGCAAGGCCAACTCTTTGACTTTTGTCTCTGGAAATGAGATCTCCGATGAGAATAATGGACAAGGCTCAAAGAATGATTTCTTAAGACCTGAAACTGAGCTGGGTCTTCCCGCGGCTTCTGCCAGGGTCTCCATTGACGATTGGGTTTCCTACAAACACAATGGTGTGTGTTACCGCTTTCCAGGATGCAGCAAGACTAAACGAATGCACCCTAAGGACTGTAAGAAATCAGCGGCATTCTTGCTGTCAGTCAGTAGAAGAGACTGTATACAACCTATCAGCGTTCTAATGGGACATTTGGCTTTTGCCAAGCATCTTAATGTGTTAGATTTAAGTGAAACTACTGTCTGCAACGCTTGTGAGGATGGCGACGGTACTGCGGATCAGGTGGCAGATCTTCTGTGTTGATGTGGTGAATGCTTATACTGTAAGCTTCTCATCATTGAAACGCCTTTTCAATATGATTATTCGGCCGCTAAAACATCACATTTCTACAATGAAAATAATGACTAGCGAGAACAACAAAGTGACGAAAAAGTAACACACGGGAAAAAAACGACTCACATGAAATAAATTAGGTCTGTTCGCGTACTTTCTGCACCAAAATTCGTAGATTGTCAAATTTTGAAGAGTGGGGTAAAATTCTCTCAGAGAGAGCTAAAATTACGAAAAAGTAAACGAACGCGTTAAACAAGAAAAGTTGCACATTTTTAAACGTCAAACTCTAAATGTCAAATCTAAGAAAAATTTACAGGAAAGAATTTTCTAATTCACATTTGGAGAGTTTAAAAAAGTGTGGAAAATATTTTTTTATTGTTCCAACACTTTTATTGGATTCCCTGGATCTTCGCATGTTTCAGAATTCTCCAATATTTGACAATTTTAATGCCACACAAAAATGACGTACAGCTGTTTGGCAGATTTGATAGATTTGACAGTTTTCATAAATCAGCCCAAAGAAATTTCTTGCACTAAAATTCGTAGCATGGGGAAATTTCTTACTCTCTCGAGAGCGCTCTCTTTTACGAAAAACTACGAAATTTTTGCGTACGCGAACAGGATTTTCGCTGTTTTAGGGAGTACGCGAACCGACCTAATGTCTCAATAGAATGAGTTAAATCCATCAGAGCAAATTTAAAAACATGCACTGACTGGATTGCGAAATCGTATGAGTAAATGACATTGAAGTTGAGTGTCAAACGAAACGAGTTGAGTCAAATTCTGTCCAAAAATATTAACAGAGTGTCCAAGTTTAAAATCAGTGCACTGTTGACGATATTTTTCTGTATCTGTTTGAGTTGCAGAAATATTAACAGCGTATATAAGTTTGAAGTCAGAACACGTTGGCTTTCTGTAAACAGTCAGATATAACTTTGCTGCTTGCGCTGGTGAACGCATTCTGATTGGCTAAGTTTAAGAAACATTTTTTACTGAATGTGCATAGACACATACATATGTAAGCACTAACGTAAGTATATACCTTACCTACAGATGCACCGACTTTTGATCATTTGCAGATGAAGTGACAAACTTGACATAATTGCCCAGTTGAAACTTGACATAAAATGCAACATTTCATGCAGAGTGGTACTCTATCACAGCGGTGAGGCGGAAATATAAAAAAAAGTTATGTTTGTCGTTTTCGTTCTATTGTCTTTGTATTGTGATGCTAAATAAATTTCTGAAGCTAACAACAATCAATTCAACAAATGCTTTGCTAATTTATTGATAACAATTTTCGTTTTGATTGATTTATTAAGGAGGGAAATTAAAAATGCATAAATACATATTTATTAAGTAGACTGGTGGAGTGACGTGATGATTGCCACAAGAATTTAATTTTAGATTTTGCTGTATTTTTGTGGCCTTGATTCCTTAACAGTTGTCAGATAGGAATTATGCGATTTAAAAAAATGGAACGATTTGGTGAATTGAATTACTAAATTTGAGCTGAAGTGTACTCCGTACGAGATTTAAAATTTAAAATGTCGAAGAAAAGTCTGATTTGTTCATCCTAAGATTTTTTGAAACTGCGTCCTTGCAAGTGCAACTGACTCTAAAATTGAACCTAGTGGAACAAGTTTGTGTGGGTCAGTGGTGTCAACGAGCCGTGTTTTTTTCGGGAATGGCGAAAGTGATGCATTTTATGTATGTAAGTCAATGATTGTTGTGGAGAAGGGATACATTCGCAGCGCTGACGTCTATAGAAACCGCAAAACATGGAAATTGCCTGGACAAATTATTTTACGAAATGGAGACTTCAATTGGGCGCCAAGATCGTGCGATCCAACATCATTAGACTTTATTCTTTGAGGTTATGTTAAAGATAATTTATTTATTTATTTATTATCAGCTTTATACAAGCAAGTACTTAAATCTAAAAAGCAGACACTTAAGGTAGGGAAGGGAGTTATTCAATAATTATAACAAGTTTTTTTTATTGGATCTTAATCACTAACAATTAAAAGCTTAACATTTTGTAGAGAGATGGGAGGGCAGATGATACCGGGTTAAGAGGAAGTAGAGGGGCTGTAAAGGGCATTTCGTAGTTGTTTCATAATGTGCTACAACTAACCAAACATTGAATAATATGCTGTATAAATACATAGTCTAATTAATGTAACTAACACCTTTATACAACACTCATGTAAACACACATTTCACTCATTCTCTATTATTGTACATAATTGTTTCGTTAAGAGCCTCTTTAGTAATTAGCTTAGCTAAATCTTTCTCTTTGAATTTCGACCGTCGAGGTGTGCACTTCGCCTATTCATCCATCTATTGTACGTAAGAAATAAACTGATTGTTATCTTTGCATATTTGATTCATTTTCGCATCATTGGATTCATTTTGTATCATTTCGTTCTTTTTGCCATAATTCCCTGAATATTATTACAAAACATTCTGGTCCTTCGAGCCGGATATGAACCAGCGACCTATGGTCCTTTTTGAGCCGAATCTAATGAACAATTGTTAATCTCGCGGTGAAGTGATAAGACTCTTTTTTTTCTCGTTGAACAATCGCACAAGAGCCCACACAGTAGGTACACACATTGTTTCGAAGTACACATAATCGTGCGTGCATTAATTATTGCGATAAATCGCTGATAAAAATTTTGTTTGGATAAAAAAAACATTTGTGCGCGCGATCGGTTATCATGAACGTGGTCAAAGCAAAACGTGGTCATGCAAAGGGCAGTTTGACTCGTGCTGCAATATTTGCAGAGTCTGTGGATGTGAATACCACGCTTTCTATGCTCGAAATTCGGCTAACAAAATTAGAAGAAGCGTGGTCGGATTTTGTTGCGTTGCAAAATCAATTATATGAACACGCGGATGATCCGGAATTCGTTGATCCAGAACCTGAATTTGAGGAGTATGAGTCTAAATACCTTTCATCTCATGCCATTTTTAACAATTTCATTCGCATAAAAAAGGTAGCAGAAGCTTCGAATGAATCCGGTGTGGAAAAATTAGCTGGTGAACAGGCTGCCTTACTGCAAAGGCTAAATTCTTCAAGTTCGTCACCACCGGTCAAATTGCCGAATATCACAATACCATCCTTTTCGGGCGACTTTAAGGATTGGCCGGCGTTCAAAGATTTGTTTACGGGTTCGGTGGATTGTAACACGTCGCTTAATTCAACCCAAAAGCTTCATTATTTAAAATCGTTTCTAAGTGGAGAAGCCGCGAATCTGATTAAGCATATGACGATCTCCGAAAGCAACTACATCGAAGCATGGGAACGCCTAGAAAAGCGTTATGATAGGACGCCGTTAATTATTCAATCGTTCATCCAATCTTTTCTTTCGCTGCCTTCAGCCAATTTGTCAAATGCATTAGTTCTTCGGAAGATAACAGACGGTGCCGACGAAGTTATCAGGGGTTTGAACGCGTTAGGTTCAAACGATCGGGATCCCTGGCTTATATACTTGCTACTACAAAAGCTTGATTTAGATACAAAGCAGGCTTGGGCGAAACATGTTGGGTCAAGGGATGACTCAAACATTCATGATTTATTAGAGTTCTTACAAAATCGGTGCGTGTGTCTGGAAACTTGTTATCCAACGCCTCGTTCTACCCCATCTCGAAACAAGGTTCCAGGCGCTGTTCGGACACATCTAACCGAATCAAGGCAATGTTGTCCCAAATGTAAAGCAGACCACAATCTTTCGAACTGCAAGAATTTCCTCGGCCTTCAAATCGACGCTCGCCGTAGTTTTGTGAAGGAGCACTCTTTGTGCTTCAATTGCCTTCGGCAAGGTCATACTTCTCTCAGATGTCGATCAAACTTTCGCTGTAGATTCTGTAATACTCGACATCACTCGCTAGTGCATCAAACCGAAGCTTCAAACTCGCCAAATCGTTCAAGGGTTAGCAACGCTATTCCAAACGGTAACGTACCAGGGTCGTCGTTACAAGAAGTAGTTGTTCTTCCAGTCATAAACCACCACTCATGTGAAACCAATCGTCGTTCTCTTACAATTCTTCCTACTGCTGTTGCTAAAACACTGGACAAACAACGTTGTTTTCAAGAAGTTAGAATTCTCCTCGACACGGGGTCGCAAGTTTCATTTATAACTGAGCAGGCTGTTCAGCGCTTAGGACTACCGCGAAATCACTCTCGGATCCCAGTTTTAGGAGTCGCATCTACATTAGCAGGGGTGACTAATGGAGTAATAACTCTAAGGCTTATCTCTCGTTACACATCCGAATTCGTCGACGTCAGCTGTCACGTTTTGTCCAAACTGACATCATCTTTACCAACGTCTTTGATCGATGATTTTTACGTCAGAAATCTATCCATTGAACTAGCTGATCCTAGTTTCCATGAGCCCGGTCCAGTCGATATCTTAATTGGCGCTGACACGGTTTTCAGCATTATTACTGGCCCTTCGAATATGAATATCTATGGTATTCCCAACTTGATTCCAACTATTTTTGGTTCCGTCATAGCTGGAAAATCTACATCCTTACATTTCGAAAACGAAATTGAGACTTTTTGTACCCAATTGGATTACTGCCAACAGTTTGATCTTGAGAAATTCTGGCGCCTAGAAGAAATTAATAATGAACCCACATTATCAGCTGACGATCAGCGAGCTGAGGAGCTCTATGCTACCACTACCAGTAGGCTGCCAGATGGTCGTTATATGGTTCAATTGCCGTTTAAGAGCATCAAGAAATACAACTTTGGCGATTCTTTGACAATTTCGCTTAACCGCCTTTACTCAAACGAAAGAAGATTTATGTCGAATTCTTCTTTACGAGACCAGTATCAGGATTTTATGAGAGAATACCTTGCCCTAGGCCACATGGAAGAAATACCACCGAGTGAAATAGTGCAACCATCCCATCGATGCTACTATCTTCCCCATCATGCTGTGTTCAAAACGGATAGCAGTACAACAAAAATAAGGATAGTCTTCGACGCGTCCGCAAAGGCTGTTGGTTCAGATTCTCTAAATGACTCTCTTTTGGTAGGCCCTACTATACAAAAAGACATTTTTTCTATATGTCTACGATTTCGACGCCATCGTTACACCATATCGGGAGACATAGAAAAAATGTATAGACAAATTAGGGTCTCTCGAAAACATACCGATTTTCAGAGGATAGTTTGGCGTGAAACACCCGAAGACGATGTCAAGCACCTTAGACTCGTAACAGTGACCTACGGCACGGCATCAGGAGCCTTTCTCGCAGTTCGGACGCTAAAGCAACTAGCGTTAGACTCAGCTAAGGAATTTCCCTTAGCATCTGCAATAATTCTCAGCGATTTTTATATTGATGATGTTATTACTGGTGCAAAGACTATCGCAGATATCATAGCGCTACAAAAGCAACTGGTGGATCTATTGAAATCAGGAGGCTTTAACCTTCGGAAGTGGACAACGAATTGCTGGCCTCTTCTTTTATCCCTACCAGACGACCATCGGGAACTTTCTCCCATTGAATTCGAGGAGTCGACTTCGGTAAAGGTTCTTGGACTACAATGGTGTCCTTCTAAAGATTGCTTTTCTTACAAAGTAAGACTTAATCAAACTGCTGCGTTCACAAAACGTCGCATATTATCTGATGCCTCAAGGGTATTCGATCCGATGGGATTTCTAGCTCCGGTGATAGTGGCAATGAAAATTCTGCTTCAAGATCTATGGCGAAAAAAGGTGAATTGGGACGAAGATGTTCCAAAGGAACTTGTGGATCTTTGGAATGTTATTCGTCAAGAATTACCAGTCGTTGAAAATATACATATTCCCAGGATTCTTTGGACAGTTAAGGAGAACTGTGAGTTGCATGGATTCTGTGACGCATCGTTGGATGCCTATGCAGCCTATGCAGGATGGAACTATATCGGTAACGCTAGTATCTGCAAAGAGCAAGGTTTCTCCAATAAGAGTTCAGTCGTTGCCCAGGCTAGAACTCTGCGGAGCTCTCTTATTAACCCGTCTTATAAACAAACTTAAAATTTCTTTACAGGAGAAAGAAATCAAAGTTTTTGCTTGGACGGATTCAACCATTGTTTTACATTGGCTGTCGGCTGCTCCAAAGAAATGGTCGGTGTTTGTAGGAAATCGAACTTCTGAAATCCTATCATCACTATCCTTTAAATGTTGGAATCACGTACAATCGAAAAGTAATCCAGCCGATTGCGCCTCTCGTGGTATTTCACCAAGTCTTTTGTCCACAAATGAGTTGTGGTGGAAAGGACCTTCATGGCTCTGGCAGGAGAAGAGTCACTGGCCTGATTCGAATGCCTACAGCAGAGAAGTTTCTACAGAGCAATTGGAAGAAAGGAGTAAAACGAAAATGCAGGTATTAGTTTCCCGTGTGAAAACGGAAAACATTCTGGAGTCTATTTTAGATAACACGTCTAATTGGCTAAAATACCTAAGAATTGTTGCTTATATCTTACGTTTTGTCGCTAACTGTCGTGTTTCTTCAAATTTCCGTAAATACAATTCTATATCTACAGAAGAAATTAGTGAATCTCGAATTCGTGTCATAAAATGTGCGCAACTGACTCTGTTTTCTTCCGAAATCGCAACACTTAAAAGGGGAAACGAACTTACCAGACGACAGAAACTCGTGTCCCTTGCCCCATTTCTCGATTCGCGCGGTATACTTCGGGTCGGTGGACGTATACAAGCATCTGAGCTTTCGTTTAGTGAAAAACACCCTATTATACTTTGCAAATCCCATCGAATATCCCTACTTATCGCCGAATATATTCATAAACATTATCTGCATGCGGGTGTTACCCTAATGTTCGCGTTAACTAAACAGAACTTTTACATTATTGGTTGCAGAAATCTATTACGTAAAATAGTACATAATTGTGTTTCATGTTTTCGTCAACGTCAGGTCTCATCGGACCAATTAATGGGAAATCTACCCATCGAAAGAATTCGTTTTTCGCGTCCCTTTAGCAAGGTAGGGTGCGACTATGCTAGCCCTATAACTTTACGATTATCGCGCGGCAGAAATCCAAAGTTTGTCAAGGCATATTTCTCTTTTCGTGTGTTTTGTAACTAAAGCAATTCACCTAGAGTTGGTTGGTGATTTGTCGTCGAACGCCCTTTTGTTGGCATTGGATCGGTTCTGTGCGCGTCGCGGAAAGCCCACCGAAATATGGAGCGACAACGGAACAAATTTTCATGGAGCTAAGCGTTTACTTAATGAAATGTACGAGTGTCTCATTAATCAACAGCATCAAAACATCGTCGCTGAACATCTCACTAAAGATAACATCGCTTGGAGGTTTTTGCCACCATCCGCTCCTCACTTTGGGGGTTTATGGGAGGCGGGCGTCAAATCTGTAAAGCAACACTTGAAGCGAGTTATAGGGGACAATAAGTTGACTTATGAGGAGATGTATACCCTTTTGACAAGGATAGAGGCTTTACTTAACTCCCGTCCAATGTGGCAAACTTCAGATACGGAGCCTAGCGCTCTAACTCCTTCACATTTTTTGATTGGTGAACCAATAACAGCTGTGCCGCAGCCTGATTATTTAGCATCTAATGTTTCAATTCATACTAATTGGCATCTCTTACAGACTATGTTACAAGGTTTCTGGAAGCGTTGGCACAGCGAATATTTAACGTCACTGCAACACAGACGTAAATGGTACAACACCCAACCAAATATTGCAATTGATGATGTCGTTCTGCTAAAAGAGCCAAACCTGCCACCGTCTAAATGGATACTTGGGCGCATTACGGAAACCCACTCTGGAAAGGAGAATAAGTTTCGGGTGGTCAAAGTTCGAACCAAATTTGGAGACTATACTCGACCCGTAGTAAAGATTGCCCCACTTCCTACTTCTGAAAGACCGGAGTCTTTCAGTGGGGGCCTGGATGTTTCATAATGTGCTACAACTAACCAAACATTGAATAATATGCTGTATAAATACATAGTCTAATTAATGTAACTAACACCTTTATACAACACTCATGTAAACACACATTTCACTCATTCTCTATTATTGTACATAATTGTTTCGTTAAGAGCCTCTTTAGTAATTAGCTTAGCTAAATCTTTCTCTTTGAATTTCGACCGTCGAGGTGTGCACTTCGCCTATTCATCCATCTTTTGTACGTAAGAAATAAACTGATTGTTATCTTTGCATATTTGATTCATTTTCGCATCATTGGATTCATTTTGTATCATTTCGTTCTTTTTGCCATAATTCCCTGAATATTATTACAAAACAGTAGTGTTATTCTGCTGCAGCGGAAATTAAAAGCGTTATGCCTGTTATTCGCTTTATGTGGCATTCTGGACATGGGTTCATACAAATCATAGTTGGTAGGGTGGGGGAAAAGACGTAAGAGAGGAACTGACCTGAGGTTGCAGGGATTGGTGTTAAGGGAAATCATTTGAAGCAACGAAGAACAATTTATGTATGTTACCGGCTAATAGCTGATGAACGAATAGAATATCGGCAATATCGCGACGTTTTTCAAGGGATTCTAGATTGATCAGTTTCAAGCGGTCTCTATAGGGTGGCAGGTTGTGGGTGTGAAGAAGACCACGTAGGGCAAAGCGGATGAACCTGCGGTGAACGGCTTCGATTCTCTTGGTATGGATATCATAGTTAGCTATCGTATTCAAGCAGAGGCCTTACGAAAGTGAGGTACAGGGATTTCGTGACATACGGGTTCGAAAACTCCTTGGACCAGCGCTTTACAAATCCGAGCGCAGAGTTGGCTCTATGAATAATGGTATCGATGTGGGACCGGAAATAGAGTTCCCGGTCGCAGATAACACCCAAATCACGTAATGAGGTGACTAGGAGAACAGGCTAATCGCAGATAAAGTAAAGTCTGAGAGGTAGTGGGAAACGCTTACGGGAGTATGTGATAGCTTGGCATTTACTCACAATAAGATGCAAAAAATTACAATTAGTCATCTTGAAGTGACCGGTGGTCAGCGGAAGATGATATGTGGCTGTAAATTTTCATGTCGTCAGCATAGACAGATATAAAGGAGTCTTTAATGATACAATCGACATCATTAATTGTCAAGACGAAGATCAATGGACCAAGATGGGACTCCCGAGGTGGGTTTAATGGGATCAGGAGCGGAAGATATTAAAAGGATTTTGTATTGGCGGTTTTCCAAGTAAAGTCTACGCCAATGCTCCACCAACGGTTCAAGCACTAAAAGAACTTATCAAAGCTCTTATTCGCGAAATACAGTCGGAATTATGCAAAAACGTGATGAAAACTTTCATCAAAAGAATGACCATTTGTAGGCAGAGCCGAGAAAGACATTTGGCAAATATTGCATTCCATAACTAACCTCAGAGTTTTTATTTTAGATTAAAATAAAAATATCACCACTTTCCATTTTGGAGGACTCTATACACATTTACGTCGACTATGCGGTACGCAATAAAAGACTACTCCATCTAACTCGAGACTTGATAAGTCCAGGGGAAACTTGAAAAATGAAATCTAGGGCAAAGACTCAATTTGGTTTCTTGTTAACCACTGGGCTAGCACAATCGCTGTGCATCTGTACCCTTAAACTAAGGCACAGGCATGAGAGAAATTGGGGAAGAGACAAAGGAGATCCTAGCCCTAGCACTCTCGCATATGGTCCTACAGTAGTTCGTTTGGATTTCCAGAGGCTGTCAAGAAGTTTATCGGATTCTTTGGGTAAAGCGCGGGTGTCAGGAAATTTATCGGATTCTTTGGGTGAAGCACGGTTATTATAATACAATTACACTCGGTGTGACAAGTTTCCTACTCAGTCCCTTTATTCTTATGTATGGTAATGGGGCATTCTGTAACAATGTGAAAATAGCTTTTTTCGTTCTCTGCAGGTGCGGTGATTAATTGAGATTCGAAGAACATCGAAAAAGGTAACGGTATAAAACAACTTGTATTTCATTTTTAAGATCCTAAGGTGTATATTAAGAGAAAAAAAAACATTTTTTGAAAATTTTACATGCTAGGTATTTGTGTTACCCCTTCCCTTAAGTCTATAGAGGTTCCGTTTTAATAGGCAATGCCTAAGATTGCGTTCGGGATTCTATCTAAGGCAGTTCTTGCTCAGATTCAAAGTAAGTAACTTAGATTTCTTTTAGGATAGTATGGGGTAAAAGCATTTGGTACATTTCTGATTTAAACAAGGTTTGTTCGCTCGTGTTTATTTAGAGAAGGCATTTGCTTACTCCACAGAATGGTTCTGTGGATGTGGCTTTGTTGTGCAAGGATTTAGTGTAGTGAGACCAAGTTTTTTCTTTCCTAGTTTCTGGCATTTTGTCTGAGTTCAGTGCCTTCAGTTTGACTATCAGAGGAGCTAAAGATGGCTTTACCACTGGTATTAGAAAACAAGTCTGGACTTATGCACTGATTTATGAAAAATATCTCTGCCATTTTTTAGCCGTCGGTATACGATGCATAGACGTGCTCTAAGTGATGGGGTTTGGACTTCTCACAGTCGTTCGCAGTACATGCGAAGGATATCGTCTAATGGCATGCTGAATTCACTGCTTTGTAGCAAAAGGGTAAGCATGTTGAGGTTACCATCTGAATTGTAATGATGAGAAAGCTCAAAAATTCATATGTACATACAAACTTAAGTAAATTGCTGTATATTTACCCTCGAAAGTATACTTTCGAAATGTGAAAGGGTCGGAATGCAACTGACTATTTTGCTCGAGCACTGTCTGTTGAAGAAGCGATAAAATAGCGAAGGAAAGGAAATATTTCGTCAGTATTAAACCGAGACTTTCGCCAAAAAGTTTTTTAGGATGTTTTTGGATTCTATCTAATATATGCAAGATAGTTTTTGGTGCACAAGGCCAGATATGATTGATTGATTTGTTGATTGAGGTCCTATAGATTGAGGCCTTAGGTGGTATGGTCCTTACCAGGAGCGTCCTCGGATGGTGGATAGAAGAAGCCGCAGCACGTACGGCGAGTGAATAACAATGGCTGTACTTCCACGGTGAATGTAGTCATACCAGCGAAGATGAGAAAAAATTTCCACTGTAAAAACTCATCGCAAACCAAATTTTACAGGTAAGTTACAAAAACAGAATAGAACAATTATGGAAAGTACGAACAAAACAGATGAAATCCGGATGGGGATATACACCCAAGCGTCAGTAGCAAAGAAAGAAGGCTAAAGAAACACGGAAGCTTGAGATTGAAAAGCAGAAGCTAGCAGGCGCAGTGCCTGCAGACAGTGCCTCCACATCGACAGCTGCGGTGTCATGAAAAAAGACCAAACCTCAGTTTTGGACTTTTTGCATTGAAGTCTAAACTTGAATTGGACTTTATTTCGTCCAACGAAGTCTTACGGGGGGGGGGCAGCTTTGAACTACTTGGCGATGGTGATCTTTAATTACCAGGATGAGGCTTGTAAGATACTAGAAAAGTAGCGTGACCAATTCAGGACATTGCTCTTAACGCCGATCTGAGGCCGAATTACCGCAATCGATAACAAGTGAGTGAATGGGATTCGTGATCGAATGACCGATTAACTTCATTGGGAGCGGTAGTGCCAAATCCTCCCATTTCGATGACGAGTTTCTCATTAGCGAGTGTGGTAATTTGGCCCCAGGAGGTACCTTTCAAATTCACGAAGACCAGTTTAAAAAACGGTAGGTACAATGTGCTGCATGGATGAGTTCTTGATTGATTCTCCAAAATAAGTTTTGAGATTGGCGGTCATCCCAACAGCTAAAATCCTAGCGATGGGATTTCGGATGGCTCCCTTCGTCGGATGAGGAACCCACGTTGCTGTTGAAACACTTAGTGACAAAATGACGTGGATCTGAACCATATCAAGGACAAGAAAATCGGTGACATCCTGAGCTTCACCAAAGAAACAAGATTCACCAGATGACGTACACTAATGTCAATTCCATAATAATTTCCCGTAGATTCCTCCCAACATTCGTCCCAAATCTACAGTTTTGGAATTTAAAAGAGGATAACGCAACAAGTCCGACTAAGGCTTAAGTGAAGAGCCTTTCGCTTACTCTCATATGTCACACCACACCATAGATTGAGGCCGGACCGGAATGGGTAAAGTATTTTTTTTTACACCGTTTTTAGAAACCTAGACATTAAGTGAGTCCAATTACCCATTGGGTGGGCGCCGTGGCTCAGTGGTTAGTGCGTTGGACTACTGACCGAGCGGCGTGGGTTCAAGCCCCAGCCAGGAAAACACCAAACATTTTTCGCGGCACCACCTCTCGTCGGGGAATGACAAGCCTCCGGGAGTATAATCTGTCATGAAAGAGCTTCTCACTTCGCCGTTCGGAGTCGGCAATAAATTGTAGGTCCCTTCCATTTGTGTGAAAAATCTAACACGCACAACATGAATGGTTGCGAGAAGCTAGGCCTTGGCTCATCCCGAGCTGTCGCGCCAGCTATATATATATATAATTACCCATTGGAATCCTTAGGGGCACCGACTCAGGTCAACACCACTGTAAATACATAAATAAATTAAACCCAATAGAGATTTGTTTTTGCAAAATCAACAGCTTTATTCTAAAAATCGCCATATCGACTTTATAATTATTTCAACTTAATTTTGGTAAATAAAAGTTTAACGGTGACCAACCAAAAATAGCGCAATCGTTCGTTTTGGTCAGTTTTTTCTGGTTACATCTACTTGTTATCAAATGTTAAATGTTTGCCTTATTGTATACGTATATGCGTGTGTATATAGTAGAACATGTGTACTTTTTACATATCTATAAATATGTGTCTATATACATACAAATATATTGGTTTCTGTGTTTCTTTTGTTTGTAAGTTTTAAAACTCGTAGTTCTTAATCCTAAAGTCGTTACAATTTACTAAAATAAAGTGTTGTATTATTAATATAAGTAAATTGGCTTAAAATAACGTTTTCTTTTGTTCTGTTTGCCTTTATCAGCAACAACTGCGCTATTTACTGAAACAAAAAGAATTCGGAAGTGTCTTAAGATATTTAAAAAAAAAAAAAAACTTTTTATACAAATGTAAGATTAGTAAAACAATTGAAACGAAAAAAATATGTATAAACCCATAGAGTGCAGGAAAAACAAAGTTGGCTAATATACTCACGCAAACATACATACATACACCTCCGAAAGAACAATCGGTATATTGTTTTTAATTGAAAGGTCATGTTTAAGGTGCGACCAACGGCACATCGCAAATTATGTACCTAATTAAAGATTTATATTCTTTTTCCCTTCGATTCTCCTTCTTTTTTTTTTTTTTGCATATATTGGTTTTGTTTTAGTACTAAATCTTCACCATATATTTACATCCGTCCAAGTATAATTTTTCTTTTGTTTTTTAAATAATATATAATCATATAATACATCTCACTTAATCTTAATATTTTCGTTTTGTCACAATAAATCATCTGATTTAATATTTTTTGTTGGTAGCATATACATAGTTGGATCGTAAGTAGACAACTTGACGAAGATTTATAATCTTCTTTCTGTTGTGTACACCAGATGTTTTATTTGACATGAATCTATCTGCATACTTTGCATGTTAGCTTGTAGATTTGTAGTATGCTTTTATACTTCCTCCCTTCGCATTCCTAATTAATATACCTAATAACACCAATGGCCCACATACTTTTAGAATGCTAGTTATTATCTGAATATTACTCGATTGTTTGTCCTTCCTGCGGTATGTTGATTTCGTATTTGATCACTTGGGCAGTGTTTGAACCCTGCAAGACCTGCACATGGAGTGCCTGATTTCCAATTAGAACCTCCCTTGTGGTCATTGTTTGATGTTGATTTTGTTGCTGTTGCGACTGTTGCTGGCTGATTTGCTGCTGTTGTTGCTGCACTTGATTTTGTTGCTGTTGAATAACATCCTGCTGAGTGTTTACATTTAACATTTATTTTAAAGAAAATAAATATAAAAGAAAAAAAATAAAAGCAACACAATCACATTGATTTGAGCTTTTAGTTTTTACTTGTCTATTTGTTTATTCTCATACCTGTTGTTGTTGTGAAATGTTGGGTTTTGTTTCTAAATGCTGACGCTGATGAAGCATAAGATGATTTTTCTGGAAGAAGGCCTTGCCACATTCGCAAACGTGCGTGCGCACTGTGCACCCACCATTGGGATGTCGCCGATTATGCTGCAATAAACCGTGCTTGGCGGCAAATCCTTTCCCGCAACTTTGGCAAAAATGGCTTTTGGGTTTTGTAGCGTTCTGTTGTTGGGGAGCAGCCGCCTGCACTGCTGTGACTATAGTTTGTGGCTGGGGCGCACTTTGTACCATAGTTGTCTGACTAACAACTTGGCCGCTCGATGATATTATTTGCACTGGTACAGTATTTTGGGAAACTATGTTTGGATTTGCGGCTACAACGGTTGCTTTAAAGTAAATAATAACAAAATAATGATATATGTATGTCATGAAAATTAACAAGTTCTAAACGCTTACCTTGATTTAGATTGGTGGTATTTAAATAATGCCCAGGTATTGCCGCTGTCAATGCGCACAAGTCCGTCATAAGGTTCTTGTCGCCTGTGTGCAATCTCAAATGAAGTGCTAGTGCTTCTTTACTATTGAATGCACAGCCGCACTCTCTGTGAATAGAAATTTTATTCAAATTTACAATATTACCTTGAAATTTTAAACAATAATATGTAAAAAATAGGAACAAAAAAATAGCTGGCTGGTCCTAGCTTCTTCCAATCACTCTTGTGGTGTGATATCGAGTTACCAAACTCATTAACGAGTAACTCGTCAACGAAATGTGGGGATTTGACATTACCGAGCCCAATGAAGTTTATCGATCATTCGATCGCGAGTTCCACTAACTCATTCCTTATCGATTGCTGTAACTCGGTCCCTAGTCTAGACTCAGATTTTTTTTGTGTGAATGGGACTATGGTAACTTTACTGCGGTTGATTGAGAGGTTTTCTTAGACACACCATTCATGCAACTACATCTTTCGTGTGTTTTTCTTTCCTATGTTGAGTAAGTTATCGGCATAGCCGAGGTGCTTAACTCGTAGGTCATCAATGACAAGTGACTAAAGAAGAAGTTAAAGAACACGGTTGATACTGAAATTAAAGCCCGTTCAGAAGAAGTGGCTATTCCCCGGTTTTCAAGCACCGCTCTAATCCTTCGAATGTAGTAGGATGGTCAATGCGGACGTTAGTTGAGGAACAAATCTGTTATGTTAATATTGCCGGCCTCGAACATACATTAGTACAGGGTTTTTCAATAAGAGCGCTACAAAAGTTTTTTTAAATAAAACAAAAACGGTTTTGGATATCAATGAAATTCATTATTCCTGTGAAAGTACGTTCGATGCCATTATGTATGGAACTCGATTTCTTTTGCATGGCCCCCACGGGCACGCTTGCAAAAGTCCAGACGCTGAACCCAATTTTCGACGGTTTTCAAGCATAAATCGGCCGATACAGCTGCAATTTCACGTTCGATATTCGTACGAAGTTCATCAATCGTCGCTGGCTTGTTGGCATAGACCATAGACTTGACGTAGCCCCACAGGAAATAGTCTAACGGCGTCAAATCGCACGACCGAGGCGGCCAAGCGATTGGAACATTTCGTGAGATAACACGTTCTCCAAACTTGGTTTCCAATAAATTGATTGTGACATTCGCTGTGTGGCTTGTGGCGCCGTCCTGTTGGAACCACATGTCCTCCAAGTCCATATCATCCAATTGGGGCCAAAAATATTCGGTTATCATTGAACGGTAGCGATCCCCATTCGCAGTAACGTGCCGGTCTTGATCATCACGGAAGAAGTACGGCCCAATGACGCCGCCGGCCCATAAACCACACCAAACCGTAATTTTTTCGGGATGCAATGATGACTCATGGAGTACGTGTGGATAGCTGCCTGACCAATACCGCATATTTCGTTTATTGACGAAGCCATCCAGCCAGAAATGAGCCTCATCGCTGAAGATGATTTTTCGATGAAAATCCGAATCATTTTCAAGTTGTTGCTCAGCCCAATTCACGAACATACGACGCTTCTGGTGGTCAAGCGGCTTCAGTTCTTGCGTCAATTTAATCTTGTAAGGATGTAGGCCAAGATCTTTTCGCAAAATTCGCCACAACGACGTCACAGAGATGCCCAACGCTTGAGAACGACGTGTGAGAGACACATTTGGGCTTTCTGCAACTGAAGTCTCAGCGGCAGCAATATTCTCGACACTACGGGCACTTCTTTGTCTCACTGGCACGGGAACATTTTGTACTGTGGATTCAAATTTTTCCACTAGACGCTCAATTGTTGATCTGCTAGGACGATTATGACGACCATAAATTGGACGTAGCGCTCTTAACGTTGAGGCCACTGACTCCGAATTTCGGTAGTAAATTTTAATAATTTCGACTCGTTGTTGGCTCGTATATTTTTCCATCATGAAATGGCAAACCTTACTAAAGAGAAATGTCAAAAAACCGCAAGAAAAATATGGCGTCGTTTGCTGTCCCTGTCGCTCTACTTTTATAGCGTCCTATTGAAAAACCCTTTACATCCCACAGCAGCCCAACGTGTAATAACTAAGCCAAAACCACATTCAATGAACATTTACTAAATGTACTTCCTAATTGGAAACTTATCATTTAAAAGCAGGGGATTAAACCTTCGGCGATAAAACGACTGTACATATTGAATAAATAAACTGCTGGGCATATACTGTACTATTGCCAAGCCAGCATAGCTCCTAGCAGACAAAGCATTATTGGCAAGAGATTCGTTTCCCGAGCCCTAATTAATCTATCGTCCACCAGGATGACTGAGATTCCTCCATGATCTCGATCGAGATCAAGCTCCAGGCAAACATTTTTTTAAACTGTAGGGAAACTTTGCTCGGCCCAAAGGATCTTGTAGGGCAAAGTGTTCCAAAACGTCAGGAGATATAGGTTGGACCCACTGCTAGAGCCTTGGCTTGCCCGAAAAGATAGCAACCCCATTATTACCGCTTCTTCCGCGAATATAAAAAAAAAAAACTTAACAAACAAAACTAAGATTTGTCGACAGTAAATCAGATCTGTCACTATCAAAACAATGGAATTCTTGAAAGTAAGGCAATCATTGGACAACTAAACTTACCGACATGCAAACTGCGGTCTATTTCCTGCGTTATTGTCATTCGATGTAACGGTCAATAGTGCCGAATTGTTCGGATTACTAACTACTGTTATTGTTTGAGGTTGTGTTTGCTGTTGTTGTTGTTGCTGCTGTTGCTGTTGTTGTTGCTGTTGTTGCTGCTGTTGTTGTTGCTGCTGCTGTTGATGATGTTGCTGCTGCTGTTGTGGCTGATGTATCTAAAGATTGGTATTCATTAAGACTTGTTCAAAAAAATTGAAATATGATTTGAAAAAAATATAGAAAATAGCTTCGCATATACATAAGTGTAAACTCAAAGATGAACTATAAAACAATTACCACGCATTGCAGTTTTATGAATAAGTTAAGACACATGACAAATTGTTGGCATTAGTTTTCGAAATTGTGACAAATTTACGACTTTAAAATATACACGAAGCTGTTTTCTAAACACAAAAAGAAAAACGATCATTACATAAGATACCTGAATTTGATTTGGATTATGGGTTGTGGTCGTCACTATTGTGTTAGATGGAACAATCGTTGTGTGGGTAGAGTTGGGATTCACACCACCATGAGCTACACGGATGTGCTGGTTTAGTTCCGCCTTTGATTGGAAACCATCTCCGCAGCCAGTGCAAGGATATGGCTGATCACCGGTGTGTATTCTACAAAAAGTGTTTTAATTAGTTATTACACATTTTACCTTCACAAATACGTTACCTCATATGTGAAACCAATGTACGTTTTTGCAGAAATTCTTTGCCACACACAGTGCAAGCATGCGGCACCTTTCCGTGAATTCGACCGTGATTAACCAGTTGAAATTTCCTTGGGAAAGTTACACCACAATCGGGACATACGAACGGATTTACCGATCCGTGAAAACTGCAAATTAAATCGATTAAGTGATAAACAGGGAATTCAATTTCAATATTATTATTACCGTGAATGCATTATTAAATGATTTTCTTGGGCAAAACTTTCGCCACACTCTTCACATACATACGGTCGTTCGCCAGCATGAAATTTACTGTGGGTAACTAAATGTCGCTTTAGAGGAAAGGCTCGTCCACATTCTTGGCAAACAAACGGCCGATCTCTACTGTGGACCCTTGAATGTGTTAGAAGATGATGCTTTAGTGTAAAACTCTTTTTACACTCGCAACACTGATAAGGACGTTCGGTAGAATGCAACAACAAGTGCGTGTTCAAGCAATGTTTGTGAGCAAAACTCTTCCCACAGTGAATACAAACATGCGGTCGCTCTCCTGTTAAAATTTAAGTCATATTTGAATTAGGGTACACCTTAGGTGATTTTAAACCAAAACTCACCTGTGTGCACTCTAGCATGTGTAGTCAAGTGGTGTTTCAACAAAAATGATTTCCCACATTCTTCGCAACTGTAAGGTCTTTCTTTGACCGTCTGATTTGTGGTCTGGTCATTCTGTAAATCAAACAGAGTCACAGTTATTGTATTTTATCAAAAATTTAAAATGTATTATATTACGGAATCTTGCAGTTCTGTCTTCGGTGAAATTTCCATAGCAGGCTCCAGTTTACAATTGGGGGAATTATCTTGCGAGTCCTCGGTGTCTTCCAATCCCTGGATGACCTTCTGAACATGTACAGACATGCCAGGAATAATATCTCCTGCAGTGACCGAAAACGAAATTGTAGTCAAAAACTACGAATTCAACTATAAGAAAATGAATTTACCTGTTTGTCCATCTGATGTTGCAATTGTTGTGTGATTTTGCTGCGATGCTGCTAGCGCACGCTTCATTAAAATTTCATTACATTCTTCCGCAGTAAGGTGCAACGGTCCTATTGGGCTATAATGTGTCTTACCAGCCGTTGTAGTTGTCAGAATTGTTTGTGTTTTTGTATCGACAATCCCATTTCCAATAGAATGCGATTGATCTGATTGGTCTACAAGAAGATCTGTGAAAAAAATAATTCAAATTAAAACTTCAAACATCAATTCAATTAAGGTTTTTTTTTTTAATTAATTTTTCTTCGAATTGTGTTAAGCCAGAGTGTGCACTGTAAATGTGATAGTTGAGACATGCGAGGCACATTCTTTATACAGCCGTATATACCCGATGATCCTTCTCACTGAATTACAGTGGACTGATAGCAGACAGGAGACTTATGCCTTTATTACAGATATTATCACAGTCATTGCCTCGTAGCATTAAAGGGAGAAATAATTCTCGAAAACGCAGTATACGAACTTGCTTTGAACGCGCTATCAAAAGAAATATTTCAAGACGAATTCAATCTCCAGCAATTTAACAAACAATCTCCTGCAAACATCTCAAAAAGGATTTGAAATATAAAAGTACAGGTGGAAAAGTTTAATAAAAATATCTGGACGAATTAGCTGTACATAATGATCGCGTAAAGGGTTTTCCAGTAGGGACGGGTAGATTTTGACAGTTCATGGTGGCCATGTTGTTTTATCTGTTGTTAGTTTTTCCGAATTTTATTTTTCAGATACTAAAGACAAATCACCATGGCAATTTTCAGCGTCGAACAACATGTACAAATAATAAAACTTCATTATCAAAATGGGTGTTCTGTTGTGGCAAAAAAATCATCTTCAGCAACAAGGCCCATTTTTGGATGAACGCGTACGTCAACAAGCAAAATTGCCAGATTTGGGACGATGCCAATTCACGCGAGGCCCACCAAGTAGTAACCAAGAAAGTCACTGTTTGGTATGGATTGTGGGCCGCCGACATCATCGGTCCGTACGTCTCCAAAACGACGACGGCATTGCCATCTACATCAACGGAGAGCGCTACCGATCGATGATAACCAATTTCTTTCGGTCCAAACGGATGATATGAATGTGAACGACATGTTGTTCCAACAGGACGGCGGTACGTGCCACACAGCTGATGACACAATGGAAATTCTGCACGAACGATTTAAGGGCATGGTTATCTCACGCAGCGGCGACGTAAACTGGCCACCGAGATCGTGTGACATGACCACGTTAAACTTTTTCTTGCGGGGTTTCCTTCACCCCGTCTCCACGAGAAAGATTTCCGTCTGACTACAAATCAGACTGCATGTCCGACTTTTTTTTTTTCCTTTGCCGGGCAATCTCTGTCAAGAATCGTCATTCTGAAAATGCCATTGAGAAGGAAACAGCGCGCAATTCTTGCATTAAAGCCTTTAAAAGCATTGGCAGAAATAGAGAAATTAACTGGAAAAAAGCGAAAACATAGTTTCTGAGTAAATCAATTTTTGCCAAAAAGAGAATTGCATAATTTGGAAGAGCATCTGCTAAGCGATATTCGCCAATCCGCCATGCTCACTCAATGAAAACGAACAAACGAATGAAAATCTACCTGCCAAACGCTCAAATGTCAAAAATCCGTCAGGGTTTCAGCTTGGAAACGAAGACACGATATAAATCCAGACGGAAGTGTCGCGTCGGAAATCTGTCTGGAATTTACGCGTCTCCACGAACAATTTTTCCTTCCAGTTTCGTTTCTTGTCTGAAATTCCGACTCGTGGAGACGGGGTGTTAAGTCGCAGGTCTATGCCAATAAGCCGCAAACGACCAATGCCCTTAAAGTCAACAAAACCCGTGCCACCGCTCAAATTCAACCTGATCTATGCCTCAGAGTCACCGAAAATTAGAACTTTCGGTTGCGCGCCACCCAGCGAAGCCGCGGCGGCCATTTGAACGATGTCATATTCGACATATTCAAATAAAACAAAAAAATCGTTGATATCTCACACACAACTTGTTTTATTCAATTTTAACATCTACCCGTCCCTATTGGAAAACCGTTTAGTAAACAGTGCTATGCGCAGTGAAGATTACGAACGCAGTTCTAATAATAGAGGCGTTATATTGAAAGGAGAAAAATATGTATCAGGATGCTTTAAAACGCATTGTGAATTTAAAAGACCGAGAAACAGAGTCATCATTCGCAAACATTTAACTTTGATAGTTCTTCAAAATTTCTCTAAAACAGATGTTAATAGTTCTTTACATCTGTCTGTATATCTACATAATATCAGAACTTTATGTACGTCAACATTGTCTGCTTAGTACAGAAAGCCAGTTTTATGCGTTCTACATCTTCAATACAATACTTCGATGACGTGAAAAACAGGCTGAAGTTATCTGATGGCATTCGCTAAGCTTTCGAGAAAATATAAACGACTGACAGATAAAGATCATGCACTTTGCAGAAAATTGTGTTCTCTCTGAAATTTTTTGTACTTACAGCATGGAAAGTGCAAGGCGCATTTTCCGAAGAAAAGTCCTTAATTTTTTTAGCTAACGGGTTTTTCTTAATGAATTTTGTTCTTTTTAGATTTACAAGTGCATAACAAGTCATTTAAAGCCATTCCAGTGTTTGATAAACAATTGACTAAAGACCAAAAAAGTCGAATAATTGCGCTTTTTAAAGTGGCAAAGTTGACTATTACCAAAGTTGGCAAAGGGGTTGAATGCAACAAGTCGACCGTGAGCAGGTTGCTAAAAAAAACCTTAATGGGAACAGCTGAACGGAAAAAGGGGACAGGAGGTATTCGCAAGACTTCTACGGCGGATGACCGAGTTTAACATCGGCTATCATTGAGGAACCGATTTTCCACAGCAGTACAAATAAGAACAGAATTTGTGGAGTCTAATGGAAGTCAAATTGTATACAGTGCGTCGAAGGCTTAGATAATTTGGTTAAATGGCTCGTCGCCCCGCAAAAAAAAAACCATGTTGACACCCAAAATGATGAAATCTCGATTAACTTGGGCGAAAAAAATACGAAAATTGGATAGAAACTGGTTGGAGAAAAGTCATATTCTCCGAAGAGAGCAAATTTAGCATAAACGAATCAGAGGAAATTCAATACGTGCGGCGAAGTACTGGAGAGCGCTTAAGTAAAAACTGCCTTCAGAGAACAGCGAAGCATCCAGCCGACCAAATGATCTGGCGATGATTTTCTTACTACGGAATTGAAGATTCAGCCTTTATAAAAGGAACTCAGAAGTATACCAAAATATTTTGAACAATCATTTAATACCGTCAATGGAAATGCATTTCTCGGAGGCCGGCGATATAATTTTTCAAGACGACTCAGCTCCGTGCCGTTGTTCCAAAATGGTTAGCCACTTTCTTTATTTACTTCTATCGTAATCCCTGTTTAATTATACTCAAGAAAAAAAAATGTAACTTGTATTCTTCACAGGTTAAAGAATTTATGATCGAAAAAGGAATTCCCACACTTGACTGGCTAGGTAATTTTCCGGACTTAAACCCAATTGTGAATCTCTGGCACATTATTGCATTGAAAATTAACAGCAAAATGCGTACCTCGGTCAAAATGTTTAATGATGTGATTGAAAAAGATTGGTACCAAGAAATATCAGCGGAACATCTTCATAATTTAGTGGATTATATGCCAAAGCGGATTAATAACGTCAATAAATAAAAGAGTCGCTATAAAGTACTAATATGTCACCAAATTGAATGTTTACAAATGTTCTTGCATAAAGGCCCAACCATAATGAACTTTAGTGGAATTAAGCTTATGTCAAAACCGAACGAAAAGCCCACTCAATTTCTGTCAAACGTTTAAGTTACCCATAATAGGCTTGAGCAAACTTCATTATCTGTCAAATTGTTTTCATTCATAAAGACATGTATTCGAAATTAAAATATTTAAAAAGGCGAATTCGCAAACTTCCACTGCCATCGTTATTTTTTAATTGTTTTTTTTTTGTTTTTGTCTCAATTGTCAAATTTCCGTACGGAATATCCTATTTCATTCAGACATTCCGTACGCCCAGAAAAGTCAACGAAAACTTGACGAAACAGTGAAAAATCCCATTATGGGTATGGCATACTATTTGTATGTAATGGGACATTTCATTAAGGTGGCGTAAGCTCATATAAGCCTATTATGGTTGGGCCTTAAGAATTTCAAAATACGCAAGTTTTATGATCTGAAACAATAAATTACTCTTAAAAGGTCTGCTACCTACTGCACCAGAAATATTGTTTTTTTTTTTTCCACTTATTTTTTTTTTTTTTATAATCCACGCGCGGATCAAGGGGATATGAATACCCTTATAATGTTATACACACACCGCGAGCGAGGTACAGTGGTTTGAAACTCAGGTTTCGTTAAGTTTTTCATTGGCGTCCAAGGGTGGTGTTGTAGTGTTTTCTTTGTCATTGCTTATTTCACAGGAATTTTTTCGAATCCCCTGATGTCATACTAAGTGTTCGCTCAATCAACTCTTCAAGCCAAGACACTCTACTGCCAGTGTTATGCCTTCGCAGTAGAGTCGCCATCAGCCTTTACAGTTGATCGATTTTTATTTATTTTAAGAAATAAATGTTTTTCCGACATCAGGAGTTGAACCTGATTGACATAATCGGAAGAACGCAGCGTGATGTCACTAGTGAGTTCGTGAGACGGAAGCGCCGAAGATGGGTTTAGCGGTCAATGAGGGTAAGACCAAGTATATGCTGTCAACAAGAAAAAACACCCAACACCGTCGTCTCGGACAGAACGCCACAATAGACAGTTATTACTTTGAGGTAGTTAAGGACTTTGTCTACCTAGGCTCCGCTATCAATTCAGACAACGACACTAGCGCTGAGATCAAACGAAGAATAACTTTTGATAATCGCTATTTCTTTGGTCTAAAATGCCAAATGAGTAGCAAATCCCTCTCACGAACAACTTAAGTGACCCTGTATAAGACCTTAATCATCCCAATCCTGCTTTACGGCGCAGAGGCATAGACTCTGTCAAAAGGGGATGAGGTTGCTCTTGGCTGTTTCGAGAGGAAAATTCTTCGGATGATTTTCGGTCGCTTCTGCTTAGCCGATGAATGGAGGAGGAGATGCAACGACGAATTGTACGGGCTGTACAGCAGCATCGACTAAGATGGCTGAGTTATGTAAAGCCAATGCTCCGGCCCGGAAAATCTTCGAATCCGCACCCGAGGAACGGCGCAGTAGAGGAAGATTGCGACTCAGGTGGCGCATGCAGGTGGAAGGGAAGCTCTTGGCGTGCGAAACTGGAGGCAGCTGACTAAAGATCGAGCTGGCTGGAGACACTTGTTGGTTGAGGCCCAGGTCCACCTCGAACCGAAGCTTCGCTTTAAGTTTGACGTTAAGGAAATCACAAAACGCGCGTCGCCATGCCTAAATCCTTTTCTGAAATCAAAGGTCTCGTTAATATTGTGGTAGCAAAACGGAGTATCTTAGTGCTAATTGGGTTCCTTGATCTTCTATATTTACATAATAAGAGGAGTTTGTACGAGGTGCATAAATGCTCTCATACGATGCTTTGTGATCGATATATAATAAAATTGAGGGTATCGATTTGAAATTCCTAAGTTGTCTCCAAGGTTTGCTGCTGTATGTATACTTATATGTACCAATCGGATTGGTGACACTAGACTTAAAACAATCACACAATGCATTTAATAAAACCTTATAAGCGATGTTGAGGACACTTATACCTCTTAGTTGGCACAGTTTAAAGGGTCACATTTTTCGAGGTTCTATTCATCGCGCATGTTTTCATCCTACCATCTTTTTGTACAAGTTGGTGGATCAAGTCGTCCCACTGTGCTGGAAACAGCTCGGCAGTTACACATTCAGCTTCAGCAGCTTCGTTATATAATAGTTTAGATATGGCTATGTTTTCTTCAACTATGTTGGGTAGACGAAAATGTTGGCACACATCGATCAGGCTAAATGGTTCATTCAAAGCGGAATTTGAGTCGTTGCCGCTATTACAGTCTAAAGAAGTGGTCCTTCACTTCCCTTTCATGTCTTTGTAGGCTTTGCGGTTCGAGATTTGTTGTCCTACATGTCCCTTTTCATTTTGCTAGAATTTTCTACTCTTTCCTTGATAAAGGCGAACGTATTACGCTCGATTCTTGGTGTCGCGCTTCTCATCCTCCTTCTTTTTACTTCTAATAAAACGGTATTTGTAACTCCAATTCTGCTCGTAGAGCCCACGAGTACCTGTTTTCAGGTGTTTCATGTTTCCAGCACATCAGACGCAGCATCCGGGATGGTTTCTAACAGTGTTGCTATTTATCTTCTTTATTTGATGATCACGACATAGAACTTCTGCTCTGGCAATCACTTACCAAGGTACGACAATATTTCGATCAACCTGAATCCATTATCAGGGGTGGGGTCTTGTCGGCCTTGCTTTTTAACCATAATGTCGATGATGAAGATGATATTTCTTCATGACGCTCAGGACAATGCTCATGTGCTTTATCCAGGATTTGGAAACTGTTTTCTGTTACTTCACCTTTCTCCTGACAAACTTAATAGGCGTGTTTTTTTTGGTATTCTATATATGTATGTAGGCTTAAAAATTATTTTCCATGTTAATTATACTAAGAACTCAGCCTGTTTAGAATTACGAAATCTGGATAACTTTCCTTCCTTAATTCTTTAGCCGCGATAAAAACTTTGCTTCCAAACTTGTTTTTCCCCATTGTTATCGAAAAACGTTATCGAAATGCCAAAAATTACGTTACACCCGCCATTTATAAGAAAAAAATTGCAAAACGAGAAGTCATTTTACTTCTAAAGACAATGGGCGCGTTCCATTTCTCAGATATCTGAAATTTCAGATGAACGGTGCATAATGATTGGACGAGAGCCTGTCGCGTGACAGAAAAACAAGACAAATTTTTTGAGGTCGGCGACTGGATTGTTAGTCTAAAAATTTTTGTCTTACTTCTCTGTCAGTTGAAAAGTGTCATAAACAGCCGATATTTCAAATTTCAAATTTATTCAATTGCTGTATTTCGCAAATTTGCCAATAAATATGCATATTTTAGTTACATAAAACATCTTAAGAGTCACTAATGAGTAATTATTATGCACACAGTTAAATGTCATACGCAAATTCGATGGGAAAGCAGAAAGTAAAAATGCAATTTTTGCATAAATGTCAATCAGCTGTTATCTTGTTTTTCAGTCAAGAAACTGCGTTCCATATTCTGAAATTTCAGATATCTGAGAAATGGAACGCGCCCAATAGGTTTTGATTTTTACCTATCGTGGTTAGAAGATCTAAAATTATTTTGTTTTTTAATCCAGCTATTTTTTTTTTTAAATAATCAAAACGAAATGATAAATAGCTGAGCCGTAATAAATGTCATTACACATAGGAAATAGCGATGATGAAATTCCTTACCCTCGATAGGGCGTTTTCTTTTGCTCTTACTTTTCTTAGCTTTTATAGAATATCAAAAAAAACATGTCTACTGATACATACATATGTATATGAGACTTAAGATTTCTTCCCTAAGTCAGTCTCCAATGACAAATTTGCATCCAAATAAGTTTTTTTTTGCTATCCGTATTAATGCAAGTACACCGCAGTTTTTCGTTCCATTTCTTGGAGGTGATAATCCCCACTTTACATTAGTAAAGCATGCATTCAGTGACATTCAGAAACAAACGTCGCGTTCATTAGCAGTGGCAGTAAGATCGTTTTTATCCGGGTCTTTGTTGATTCTTTGTAACTCTTTTTTACGTCAACAACGCATTTCGAGAGCTGCCAATGGCCATTGCCAAAATATTCTACATAATAAAAACACGTGACTATTAGGATAAGTGTTCAAATGAAAATGAGTAAAACAGTCGACTCTTTCAGGTGACAATAAGCAAGCACGCTGGCACGCTTCCGGTCTACGTATTGTGCTGAGCCATCGATGTTTATGGCCTTTATCTAACCCGTAAGCGACTAAGAGCCCAACGAAAAAGTCGGCGAATGTGACAATTTGGTGTTACGGTTAACGGACGGAGCGCACACTATTTTGTTTTATTGGGAAATCGTGAAATAGTGAAAACACGGCTGGTTTCTACTTCAATTCTGATAATACATATTCCAAGTTTTTTTTTGACTTTGTGTCGCTATGTCTTGATCTTTTAGTCCCAAGTTAGGAGTGATTTGTTGTACATAAATGTAATCATAACAGTGGTATGAAGTGAAGCATATTCACACATAAATACATAATTGGCTAGTTCCTAGAATTTTTGCACATTTCTTGTTTGTAAAATCAGCTTTCGAAAGACGATCGCTTCTTACCCCGACTTAGATTGCATCGCCAAGTTTCTTCTGTTAAACATTTGCACGCCATGAAGCTTGCCGGTTACTTTCTCAGTGTTATCACCAATCATACTCCCTCTGTCTGCGCAATGGTAAATTAAGCTCTAGATACGTCAGATTCTGGGTGGATTCATGTTAGGGGCCACTGATTAGACATAAGACTGACTGCGCATTGATTATAATTATTGAAAACATTTGGCACATTTCATCAATTCCACACAACCCGAAGAACGATTTTCCGAAAAGAAGACACAGGTTTGAATCTCGAAAAAATCAACCAAACATTTTGCGACATCAATGAAAAACCTCGGAGTATGCGAGAAATAAGGGCTTGAGCTTCTACGGGCTGTCGCGCCAAAAAACGTGCGCAGGATGTGATCAGGGAAATAGTTCTATCCATATCTCCTGGTTATGTCCAACTCTTTGAATCTATGCCATAAGGCACTCGTTCCAAGGCTAAAATCTACAATGAGTAACATGGTAGGGTCTTTTTTCGGCAAACATTTCTCTGATGATTTCTGCCAAGTCTCAACCCTATGCATTTAATTTGAATAAAATAAAACAAGTACAACTTTGTTTCACAACTAATAAATAATCAGTGTTCCTAATAAGTTGTCAATTACAGAGAGTATGTACTTACAATTCTTATCACAATTGATGCTCAGCACTTGTTGTTGTTCCTGTTTCTTGACTACTGTGGACGCAGCGCCAGTTGCTATTACCCTGAAATAACAAAAAAAAAAAAGTTCTTGAGCACACAGCAGCATGGATGGGAGTTTCGTAAACTTTACCTCTGAGTGCCGCCGGTGAAAGGTTCATTAACCACAAACATGCGGCGGACTACACTCCCCTTGTTGGTTGTGAGGGTCCCCTTGATGTCCTTCTGAAGCGTCAACGAGCCATCCGTAAAGAGATACGGCATCTGTGGACAACATTTTGCAATAATCAGTTCCAGTGACCATAATAAGGGACGAACTGCCTCAGACAAATGCAACAAATGTCATGCTCACGTTTTTGAAGAACTATTGTTTACTTTTTCCTCGAAGGGGGAAATGTGCAACTACTGTGGCACTTCGAATAAGAAAAACATTTTCCAATCGCATACATTGAAATGAGCAAGCATGCCCAACACTTGTGCATGCGTTTTCGACACGAACTGCGAATAGCAAAACAATTTAGTGCGAAAACACACATTCCCTTGGAAGTGGCAAGTGCCACAGGAGTGGCTCGACACCACCAATTGCCAGGAAGCCTCAAGCTCAATGCGAATTCTATTAGAATTGCGCCAAAAAAGATCGTGAAGCATGGTTGCGATTTGCCACTCTCAGGTTATGTCGCATGACACATGACCACAAGCAGCGAGCAGTATTTTCCCACCGTCATACAAAATGGTATGCCGTCCGTATGGATGTATGTAGCGCATCCGCTTGCGTATGTGTCATCGCGTATATTTACACTGTATGTACATGCTATGTACACGTATATCGTACTGCTGTACATGCATACGTACACGCGCTATATGTACGTACATACGTGCGCTATTTTAATATTTTTTGTGTGCTGTTCCGTGTTATCTTACCGACTCGCTGCTGACTGTGTAGTTTATGTTGGGCGATATTTCGACGACAGATTCAGCACGGGAACTATCTGCGAAGTTCCAAGTGTAGCCATAGCTGGACTGCGGGTTACTCTGTGCTGCACACATCTCGGCTTTGGTCCGCCCGACTCTGACTCTGGTTCTTTTAAGACGAAATTCCGATGTTCACACGCGTTCTAAAGTTCCTTTTTTTTTTCTCCTCTCCAATAAATTTACTTTGTTTTTCAATTGAGTAATCACCAGCTATCAATTCACAGGCCACATATCGATTTTAAAACGAAATGATTTTTTCTTTTGAGTTTGTTATCCCCGTCTCGCTCTTGTTCGTTGGTTTTTTATTGAAATTTCCTGTAATTTGCCAGCATTTTAGCTGACGAAACTGTGCGTGTTTATTTGCCTCACTTGTCGATGCAGCCTGCGATTTTGTTTTGATATTGTTTTTACTTTTTTCATTGGGAGATTAACACTTTCATTTTATTTATTTGTGATATGAAACAACACAGAAATTTTCACCTATCCGCGCTTACTACAATTAAAGATTTTCGAGCGGAAAGTTACACATTGAAAAAATTGTATGTTCCAACACCGACGCCATTTTAATTCCTACCCAAGAGTCAACACAAAGAAGGTTTACGTAAAATCTAATCTGTCATTTCCCTCTTACCCACTTGAAACGACGACGAAAAGGAAGCAACTAACGAACGAATACAACGCGACACACGAATACCACCAAGCCCAAGCGCAAACATTTTCCCAACGAGCGACACAGAGATGATATTTGATTGTGTGAGCTGACATTGTTATACTATTGGCGGTATTCGCGGATAGATGGCACTGGAAAATCCAACAGTGGGGATCTAATCATTTCGGACAGGTGCTCATTCGGGAATATAGAATTAAGGAGGGAAACTTGGTTGGTAAAGTGGTCGAGATAATATTCACTTTAATCATCCTAATTTGTGCTGTAGCTAGGCAGAAAGACCCGTGTTGTGAGGTAGAAGAGGAATCGTTATACGTTAGGGGATAAATGTTTTATTAAGGAGCCTGTGTTGCAATTTATTAAAACTTTGTTTGAGCAAAAGTCAGGACACGTGAAAGAAAGATGTCGGCTACGATTTGGTTATAAATTAGCACCGAATGAAGATATTTTTTGGGAGATTTCAATGAGAAGGTGGTCAATGAGCACGAAGCACTGAGGCATGTGAGCATGGACTCGGAATTTGAAAACGCACGCTTTGTAAACTTTTGCAACAGCAATCGCCTTGATTGACAGGCAGAAAATTCCAACCAGTTAGACCATATGGCAATCAGCCGCAAATTAAGAAATTGTCTTTAAAGTGTCTAAAACTAGGGCGGTGATGAAGATGAGAAAAGTCCGGTGAAGCATGCGCCGTGTCAAGAGCTAAACAAACTAAAGAAGATGCTATCAGTCAAATGCAATAGAAGAATCATTTAAAGAATCACTGAAAAGCTGGGAGATGATCACGCAATGAGTCGACATCCAGTCTAATTGCCTCAGATGAGCGCCAGCTAAGAAGGTAGAGGAATTTTTCTTCTATTTCTAGATGTATGGCCCGAAATGGGAATTTTATGTTGCCCAAAACTCCCGAATACGCATTACTCTCCCTAGGAAAAAAGAAATCACAACTCGAGCTAGAGCGCTCGATACAATAAGGTAACCCGACTTGATGGTATTCTTGCCAAATTATATACCAGCACACTAAAATGGTCAGCAAATCTTCTGCACTCGCTAAGAGCAAAGGTTTAGGTGGCCGAATTTTTTCGAGATGAGTGGAGGATAGGAATGGTTCCCAAAGAAAGGAAGTGTAACGAAGTGCACGAACTGTAGGATTATATCCGTCCTTCTCGTTAATGCTACCAAAGCTAACATAATTCTCAATAACTTCAAAGAACATCTCGAAAGTACAATCGAGATTGAACAAGCCGGCTTCCCGTCTGGGTCCTCGTGCATAGACCACATCAATAGATTTTAGATCTTCATTGAACAATGCGTCGCGTATAGATTTCAGCTTTATCTGCTTATCATTGACTTTGACAAGGCGTTCGATAGTGTTAACAGAGAGATCATTTGGCACGCCTTGCGGAGGAGATGTGGAAAGCTGGGACATTCAATTGAGTCTAACAACCTAAACTCGAACACCTTGACAACGCCGATGATATTTACACAAGATCCGAAAACGATGGCGCCTAAGCGTGGAAGATGATGAACTAAGTAAACTGACTCCGAAGAAGAATCTTACTCCCAAAGATTCTTTCACATTGACAGAGAAAGAGGTTACCCGATGGCCTTAGATGCTATGGATACGCAGCTAGCTTATAATTAAAATTTTAACAGAAAGAAAAAGAGAACAGCAGTCTAGTATAGGCGGCAATATACAAAGCTACGGACAAGGTCGCCAGATCTAAACCTGCCGAGTAAACCTCTTCATAGCCAATAGGTACTAGCGAAAGCTTTCAAAAGGCAGATGGCTTTGTTAATTTCACCCACGATATAGAAATCGAAGGTTGTACAAGGTCACGATGTTGGCGAGACAAGCCGTTCTTTGGTGTCTTGTGAAAAAGACGACGTTAGAACTAGTATCATTAAACAACGGACTCATGTAATAAGGAAGGTCATTTGTAGTATGATTGAGTATATCACCATGCACCATATCAGTAATAATAGAACAACATTCCTTGTAGCTGCGAGTTTTCTACCTTTTTTAAACAGATATTCTTTTCAGTTAATTTCTCGACGGGCAATGACAAACGTTCGAAGAAATAATTTCTCAGGTAAAATGCTTCTCATTTCGTTAATCGTTCTATTCGTGTAAAAAATGTATCACGCACAACACAGACGGTTGAGAGAAGGTAGGCCTTTCCCCATCGAGCTATCGTTATTTATTTATTTTTATATTCTCCTCATAAGTCAAATAGAACATAAAGTAAATATTTTCCTTATCCAAAAAAACTTCCTATCACGGCAACACTAAACTAAACTGACAGCTGAAGTAAACTTCGATAACAGGTGTTATCGAATCAAATAGTTTGACTTCGCCTGTATTTATCGCATCTGAATCTGAACGCATCCGTCAAACAAACACAAGCGAATGGAAAGGTTGCTTCATACAAGGCTTAAATCTGTCGTCAGTAGGCCTTGAGTGTTTTGGTTTCTCCCGTTCGATTTTGAGCGCTCTAATTAGAAAAGAAACTAATAATGTCCAACGTTGTCGCCGTCGTCAACGTCGTCGTCTATGAATCGCGCTAGTGACACAACCTTCCGCCCTCGCGTCAATCGTCGTCGTCGCGTACAAAAAATCGACGAACATAATCCTAGTATTCCAATTCGAAGGTGACATGTGTACCTATCTAACTTCAGCATTTGCGTGTGCTTAACACTAGAAGAAAATAAATTAAAAAAAATATATATATTAACCCAATAGTAACTCTTAAGCGAAGTGCGAGTGCGATTGTGAAACCATCTCCAATGGTTGAGTGGCCTCCCGCTCTCCGAATCGCACACATCAAAGCGTTTGTAGTTTGTACCACATTTGCACAGCGCCAGCTCATAGCACCGCAGCAGAGGCAGAGGCAGAGTACTGCAATCGGAGGAGTATGTCGAAATGCCCAAGTCAAAGCAACAATATTTTCAAGTTTGACGTTTAAACTACACACAGGCCGTTCGCCGTTCGCTGTTGGCTTTGGCTGGCTGGCTGGCTCACTGGCTGTTCGCTGTTCGCTGCTCCAAACCTGTTGACCTAATTTCACACGCAGCCAACAGTCGAAAGTGATGTATGATTGTTTTATGTGCACACAGAACACACCACCACAGATGCGCGCGTGTTCACACACCCATTCGCAGGTATTGGCAAATGGCAACATAAGCCCGCCTGCTGACTGCTGCCCACTGCATTGAATTTTGATTTGATTTTCGTTCCGAAGCTCGAAATAATTGTGTCCTCGGCGCGTTGTTGTCCTGAATTAATTAAAGAGTGTCCCTAAAGTGCGACCCTGTGCCAAGTGCCTAGTGAATTTGAGGAAAATCGAAGAAAGTACTCGGCCAGAGCAAACGCTCGCTCAGAAAACTGAAATTGGGTCACGATTTTTATCTACAACTCGCACACCAACTGCGAGCAGTTTTCACCTGTCAAGCGGAGGGTGCACGGGCAGGGGGACTTTGAATACGATACATTTCTGGGTTAAGGGAAGAGTGCGATTCCCGAGGGGAGCCCACACTTGCTCATGAGCTCCATCGCTATCGATTGTGTCCAACTTTCTTCTTCTGCTGCCGCTGCTGCTTCTTCCAATTCCAATGTGTGATTTCTAAACTACATATTTTAATAGATGACATTAATTCCCCGCCGTCGCCGTCAAGAAAACTCGTACAAGCATGAGGTAAAGACACAATCGATTTAAATTAGACAAGAAGTATGTGGGTATTGTACAATATTGGGAGAATGTGAACAGGCAAAGGGGACACTGACTACAAAGCGAAGACACGGAGAACGGGAAAGTGTGTTAATAAGAACGGAATTTATTATATTTCTGATGTTCTCTTCCGATGTTTTGCTGCGGCCTATTTTGACTTTCGGCTGCTGCTGCTGATTCGTTTGCTTCGGTTGCTTCACCGATTGCAATGTTGTGTAGTAGAAGTGACCCAGTTTGGGTAAAAACTTGACCCAATGACTTAATTATGCTACTGCCTCCAATGCTACTGCTCTCGTGGTGGTGTTGGATTTGCAGTAAAAGTATATTTTGTTTGGGTATGCTGCGCTAGTTTTACCAAGCATATGTGTGTTGTGTGTCGTTACTTAGCCATCCGTTGATGAGTTTTTTTTTTTTTGTTTTATTTTGCTGGTAAAAGAGAAAGACACTCGGTTATTCCCGAAATCTTGAGATATGTAAATGTGTTTGAATGTACAAATAATTAAGTGTAACGTTTTACGTTTGATAAAATATTTAATATGTACTATGTATTTTTAGTCGAATGGCTGACTCGGGGACCGTGGAAAGGCCTATCGTAGTGAGAACGGACGAGAACAGCGTTGACAGCCACGAGAAAGTGCTGTCATCCACGAATGCAACGGAAGGAACAAGTGCCTCGAGTTTTCGATGTGACCGATGTGATAATTTCGAAACCAATTCGCGTCCATCCCTTCTGTTGCACGTGGTACAGTGCTTGTCTAGCCCGTCAAGATTGGCCGTACCGGAGGAGCAGGATCAGGACAGTTCAAATGGAATCACAGACGCTAGCCAGCCGGGAACCGCGAAACAGCAGCAAAGCTCTTCGCGAAAAGTGTTCGAGTGTGATGTATGTAACATGAAATTTTCAAATGGGGCTAACATGCGAAGGCACAAAATGAGGCACACTGGTGTCAAACCGTACGAGTGTCGAGTTTGCCAAAAGAGGTGAGATTATAGTTGCCACCTATTCAATTCTAACGTTAATGTGTCTTTTATTTGCAGATTCTTTCGAAAGGATCACTTAGCTGAACATTTTACAACACACACTAAAACGTTGCCTTACCACTGCCCGATTTGCAATAGGGGATTCCAGCGGCAAATTGCAATGAGGGCACATTTTCAAAATGAACACGTCGGCCAGCACGATCTGGTGAAAACATGCCCGCTGTGCAGTTACCGCGCAGGGTCTATGAAGTCATTGCGGATTCATTTCTTCAATCGGTACACGAGTAGTTATTTCTCAATGTGCATTCAACTCAATCATTTTGTTTTAGGCACGGAATAGACTTAGACAATCCGGGTCCTGGTGGTCCTTCTTCTTTGCTGCTAGCGTTGGAGACACAAACTTCGGCGGCGTTTGTGCAGAATCTGAGCTCTTCACAAAATCCTGCACCGACGCACAGTGATAGTGGCGAGTCTTTGCGCTCAACGGACAATGCTACACCGCCAATGCATTTTCTGACGCCACATGTGGAAATTTCAATGACCGAAAATGGGGAAATATTCAACGTATGCGTTGTTCCCATCCTCCCAAATCACTCAATTATTAATCGTTTCCTTTGTTTACATGTAGAATAATCAAATCGAGGCTGGTGTAGAACCGCTTAACAAAGCAAAAGTCAGTACCGAGACGACATCTAGTGCAACATCGCCAGCGCTCCAGACGGAGCACAATTCCAATGTGGAATGCACTGCAAAAACTCCGTCTAGCACAAGCAATCCCACTGTAATGGTGGCTTCGCCCAAGAGTAATAATCATCACGATAATCACATCACGCCTTCAATTAGCCTAATACCCATAAAACAGGTAAGTGGATCCCGCTAGCACGTTGATTTATAACTAATTTTAAAATCTCAACCTTAAAGGAGCCTTCAAGTGACGACACTGCTGACATTAAAAACTTAATAGCCCAAAAGAATGATACAACGGATTCCATCAATGGCGAGAATGAATCGGAAATGACGTCTCCCAACAGTAGGCTCTCTTCGCTGATAAAGGTACAAAATAATACAAATCTTACTCTTGTGACCGCCCGACGAGGCAAAGCTCTTATTGAATTAATTCTTGCTTTTCCCCGCCAGTCTGAGGTTTATAAGATTGCTTAAGGTTAAGTGTTGGGTCCAGTGTAACATTTTAACGTCTTTTAAGTGAAAGTTTGCACTTTTCTTTAGAAAATTTATTATTTCATCATTTAGTTTGTAACGTTTTTGAATCACATTCTTTAATCGGCTCCCATTAATGATCGTTTATCGCCATGTAATTGGACAGAATCGTATATTGTTCTATGGCTTATAAGAAGCAACAAGCAGGCTTACATATGCTAAAGTCATCTGTAAAGCAAAAGCTGGTCACACTACACCGAAAGCTTTTATGCCAATAAGCCTTACTTACATTTTGTTTGGAATACTAGAGACATAGACATATGTACGTACACTCGCAGCAAATGAAACCCAATGGACGTTTTGGCAGTCTAACATTTGAGTTTACACCAATTGCTATTATGAACCGTCAGATAAGGAGGTTTTTGGATGGCAATAATCGACTATGCTCAAAACCAGTCCGACTGCTGTAATAAATGTTGTTGAAGATATCAGGTAAACTGTAGATAATGATGATGTGACTTTTCTGACACTTACATTTTTCAAAAGCTTTCGATACAGTCAACCGCAATATTCTATGCAATTAACTTAGAAATCAGCTTAATTTTTCGTCTTATTTAGTTGCTTCATTCCTAAATCTCAGGTAGTCGCTATTAATAGTTCTGTATCTAAATTTCTTCCATTGCAGAGGCGTTTCACGGCTCGATATTGTGTCCATTATTTTTCTCTCTGTTTATACATTAACTAGCTAATACCCGCAACTACATCCGCGTGGAAAGACGTTACATTATACCCTGTATCCGGGTTTCAAGACATTGAGAAATAAGTATGAACTTTCATAGCGTAGAAAACCTCAACGGAAAATTGTAGATGCTTGAACTCAAAGTGGTAGTCCGATGGGATCAAAGGAACACGGTTTTTCTCTGATTGACGCCTACGAAAATCCTAGCTTCGATAACGTGTTTGTACAAAGTCTTTACTTGCACAGTTTCGAAGGATGTTCAGATTGGGCAACAATTTTAAAGTTGAGGATGTGAGGTGGATTTCCTGGTGGAAAGAAAGTGTGCAATAACTCTACAGGTAAATGTACAGCATCTTCGAGTTTCATTCCCGAGCTCAGAGATTCATACTTCATATTCTCAGTTGGCAACTTCTCCAGTAGAATATTGTTGATGATATTGGCTGAGTCGTTTATTTGAGTCAAAAGAGCTCTTAAATAGCTCAGCCATGAAATCCACACTGATGAATGTTTAGGTACATTATATTCTGCCAGTCAAACTAATAATATCTCCCATAACATCGCAAGGGCTACTCGGAATATCACCAATCTCAAGAAATAAGTCAGAAAACTCCTCTGTCCTCAAGTGACGTCGAAGATGAACTCGTATGTATGTTAACTCTCAAGGACAGGACTATGCCATTAGACTATCAGATGGATAACTTGAGATAGGCCTTCACTTCAATTTCCCTGTGGCACAACAGGCTTGGTCTGTCTGAAGCCACCAGCCAAAAGCGCTATCGGAGCGTCCTATTTCGCTTTAATTTATAAAACTTCAACATCTCGCTTGTTACACCCCTGTAAAAATCTCTCAATCTCTTTTTAATGGGTGTCTACGTCAGGAAACTACTGTCGTAATTTCATGTTTCTAACAATGCCTATTGGGACTTGTAGAAAAAGGAGCATGCGAAAATAATGAAGATATGAACTATGCTGGTCATGTTCTAATGATCTCTGTCTAAACGCGACAAAACCGAAATGTTTGGTAATATCCGGGAAACCAATTGATACATCGGATTTTCCGATAATTCACCTCAACAATGTTCCTTAACATTGACTTTGCGAAAAATCTCGGTATAATATTTAATAAGACCGTAACCTGGGATAAACAAAAAGACTAGTTCTTGGTAGAATATATGAAAGTCTTTGCATGCTCTGTGCTACGCGCGAAATTGCTCACTGAAAAACAAGTATGATACTCGCCAAAACCTTGCTCATTCCAATTAAGTTGTTGAGCTGTGTACTGTTCTGCAATTGTGACTATAAGCACAGACGGAGGCATAACGTTGTCTTTCATAGAATTTGTTTTTCTAAAACAATACATGGTCTCCCTCTAGAACACCTCT
This sequence comes from Matsumyia berberina, assembly GCA_917880715.2. Lineage (NCBI taxonomy): Eukaryota > Metazoa > Arthropoda > Insecta > Diptera > Syrphidae > Matsumyia > Matsumyia berberina. The sequence goes on from OU862870.1 coordinate 99,158,421, forward strand.
TTAAACTGAGAACTTTAGCTCTGGTTAAAAAGATCATGCAACACGTCAACCGCCTAACCTTTTCAATAAAATTCGATACACTCGCTCTATTAGAAGTTTATGGATTTGTTCCAGTCCGCTACATATATTTGGTATTTGGGCGCCAATTTTCATTCTCGCGATTCGGCTGTGGAATGTCATGACTGTAAAATTCTGTTCAAGGAGAAACTCTGGCAATACCTGGAGATGCTTTGATGATGACGATTGTCTTGATTGTGTTTTGGTTATTTGGGTCTTTTTTTCATTTGTTTTTATTAGGTATATTACATATATGTGTATATTAATGCGAGCATTATTCATAATCCCCGGGGAATGTGAATAATGAGTTTAGAGTTTACTGGACTACAGGCTGCGTTACGTCGCCCTGAGCACACTTGCCTGTGAGGTCGAAGGCTGTCTGGTGTATGAGTCGTGGACATGTTCATAGTTTTTTTTTAGCGAGCTCACTTACCTTAGCTTGCGCCCGCTAGTCAATTCAATACTAAGTTGGAGCGGTAGGGGTCGCTACGCTCGCTAAAGAAAAAAAAACTATGGACATCTCCTCGACTCATATACTGGACGAGCTTCCCCATCATATTCAGGTGTTCAAAGCACCCTTAAGCCGCCTGTAGTCTATAAACTCTAAAGTCAATCATTACATTGCCTGGACATTATGAACAATACCCGCATTAATCACTTCGTCCACCATCATCATCATCATCACTATGAGCGTCGTCCCTATACGAGTAGAGGTGAGATTTCGGACCTGGTCCAGTCATCTTATCCTAGGCCTACCCAGGGGACGCATACCTAAAAATTGAGTTCTTTAGTGAGCTTAAGTGAGTCCCCTATAGGACAACTATCCCACTTCACCTATGACCTTAGTGGTACACAACATTTTGATTTATCTAGACCACAATTAAATAAAAGTCGCCGACGATGTAGTCATGTTGTCAATGGCCAATTTCTTTCCTTCAATATCAGAGTACTACAATCAGCCCTAAATATGAACTAAATGTCAACATCAAGATGTCATTCGAGCCCCCGATGCAAAACGGAGTATAAGACCCAAATTCAGAGACAGAGTAAAATACATACATGCATTTGCTATTTATTAGACCCAAAATTGACTTGGAGTATGCTTTACATTAGAAAGGGCGAGGAAACACTTTGCTCTGTTGTGCCTCAGAGGGTGTATTGTCGGAAGCGATAATGCCGATGAGCGAGCAGAGATGAGTAAGGCACATGCATTTCCTCTGCATGTGTCTTGTCCTTGCCAGAATTAGAAAAGCCAACTTAGAAAATTATCTGAACATTTCCAGTATGGCCGACCTAAACAGTTCTAAATGATTTCAGTGTCCATTGTTTTGTTTCTTCCTCATTGGAGTGAAAAGTATTTCAATGATATGTGATTGTTTATTTCTTATGCATACGTCGAGCGGCAATTTCTTTGGGATATTTCCCAAGAATAAAAATAGAATGGCCAATGAGAAAAGATGACAAACTTAGCCCTGGCCACCGGGGGAGAGTTCAAGATTCCTTTTGCAGAACCACTTAAACCGTATAATGACTTTTAGAACTCGCGGAATGCAGTTAAAAAGGCTTATTTACACAAATATTTAAACAACGCTACGTTACTATTTAAGCCTAAAAACTATTATGCAAAAAACACTCTGCTTATCCTTATTTCTGAACTTTACTATCTCTGGGGATACAATCAATCTATCCTTCCAGCCTAATTTGTTCGTTGACTATTCATTGTATGAGTACGGCCTGCTTGCTTCTCCATTTGGGTTTCATGTTGTTTTCTCGTCTCGAACTTTAAGCTGGTTCAATTAGTCTTTGAGCAGTTTTGGATTAGTGATGTATCCTGTGGCGTCACAACGGACCTCTTCTGGTCAAAGCGGCGTGCATGCTATCGCGTAAACCTGGACAGATCCACATTAACAGGTTTGGCTTAGTACTATTCTGTATGTATGAACATTTTGTGTATATATTTTTGTTCAAAATTCAATTTCCTCAGTTATCGTTTTTATGCATATTTAAGCCCGTCTGGCACCCTTTCAGACCCGGGCAAAATGTCTGGCAGTGGTAAGATACGACAAGTCATTAAGTCAACTTCTCATATATAAAAATTTAGCCTTGGCAGTATGACGTAACCAAAACGTTTACCAGCTCTCCGACTATAACGTTTGTTTTGCGACAGTATCTCACGAAAAATGAAGCACGTCACGAGAATTCATCCACACTCTTACACTTGCCTTTGATCCAAAAATCAATTATCGGCAGATAACTTTGCTTGCACATGCAGTTGCTTGCGAGCATGCAAATCCGCGCGCAAGTGCTAAGATTTACACGTAAGTGTAAATGCCGGCGATTTTCATGGAAGTAAAAGTGGTTTGCTCGTAAGATAAACAAAATAAGTCTACAAAGAATATACAGCCTTTTTTAAAAGTATAGGCATTGCTCCAAAAGTGAGAATGAAATGAAACAATTATTTATGTTTATGCATTAGACTTTATTACTTCTACTAATACTAAGTAAATCCACCCTTGACATTTATTTCTGGAGCGATCCTTTTGGGCATACACATATATGTCATTGATGCTAGCCCCCTACAGCCTTGCGTTAAAGTCCGGTGTGGACTTGGGCGTCAACCATCAACCATCTCCAGCCAGCTTGATCTTTAGCTAACTGCTTCCTGTTTCTCACGCCAAGTTAGTTAAGATCCCCTTCCACTTGCGTGCGCCACCTGAGTCGCATTGGTGTCCATGAACTCGCCATCTCAGTCGTTGGACCCTTACTCTTCTGGCTGAGGCAATGCCGCTGTACAGTCCGTGTAGTTCGTCATTATATCTTCCTTCTCCACTCACCGTCTATGCAGACGTGGCCCAGGTCCACCCCGGACTTAAGTAAGGATTCTTTTTGAAGTTATTTTGTGTGGTATTTTTCTCGATGGTGATGAGATCTAGGAATTGTGAGGATCAATCTTTCTCAATGCCATTTTTGGACCCAATCAATGTGGCCTAGTTCGACGAGTCTCTAAAAATTAAAAATCTACATATTTGTCCATTATTTTTCGGGAAAGATGATCATAGATGATCAAATGTTTGTTAATACCTCTGGTACTTCTTAACTCTTACATCCTTAAGTTGCCTCTACCGCCAAACTCCAAAAAAACCGTAATGTATGCAGACGACCGCACGGTTATAACCCACGATCTAATAAAACTGGTTCTGCACCTACATATTCTTATAGGCATGTTGACTCTATTTTAAACTCAGCCTTGCTTCACCACGGGCTGTCGCGCCAGCCATTTTTTTTTGTATGTTGACTCTGGTGTAACATGTCTCCAAAATTAAGCTTGCAAGGAGTGAACATTAACTTTTTAAAAGTTTTGATAGCAAAGATGTGAGTATTATGTATCCAAGTCTTTCCAGCCTTGTGAAAATGTCATAAACACTATTTTCATGTTGACAATTAGGTTTCTTAGAATTGTAATATTAACACTTTATCAGCTTTTCGAAACCGGTACAGCTAAGGAGCAGTCTTGGAAGGACTTCGGCGAGAAATTGGACCGTGATCACATATCTGCAAACAAGCTATTCTGGCAAATGCGGTGAAATACCTAGTAATTGGCAAACTCTTTTTAAGAAAGGGGGTAAGAAGGATCGCTCTAATTATAAAGGTATATCTCGTAAGTCTCACTGGAAAAATCTTTGCTAAGGTGTTGGAAGCGCTTTCCAGAACTGTAGTCGAGTCCAGGCTGAACGATGAACAGAGCGGTTTTCGTCCAAGTAGAAGCATAACTGACCAGCTATTCACTCTCAGAATGGTACCTGAGAAGACCTCGGAGTTTAGAGATCAAACCTATCTACAGTCGTTTTGTGAGTTTGGGGAAAGCATATGATTGGATCCCACGAGGTAAACTCTGGAGTGTATTGCAGGAGTATGGGATTGACGGTTCTCTTCTGAGGGCCATTCAATCTCTGTACACTAACTGTAAGAGGTGTGTTCGAGTAAACGGCGTTAAGTCGACACCTTTCACTGTGGGCCTTGGATTTCGTCAGGGGTGCGTCCTGTCACCTGTCCTTTTTATAGTGTGTATGGATTGGATGTTACAGCGCAGGCTTGGTGAGGAACGTTTAGGAGACTTAAGGCAAAGACATCTGCTTTTCGCTGATGACTTGGATAACCAAGTCCACCCAGACTGAACTTAAGCGCGATAGTTAGATAGTTTCGTCGACATATGTGTTTAAGCTAAAATAAAGGTAAACGTGAACAGATCAGAGGTTATAGTAATTTCTGGAACGTCTGTTCAATGCACTCTGCATGTTAGTGGAGTCCCATTGAAACAGGTGGAGAAGTTTAAAGTATCTCGGGGGCCTATTCACTAGTGATAGTAGGAGCAATACTGAATTATCTTGTAGGATTGGTCAGGCTGGAGCAATTTTAAGACAACTTGGTCAATCTGTTATCAGGACGGCCGACCTTGGCATCGGAGCTATTCTATCGGTTTTTGATTCAGTGTGTGTTCCGACCTTCACCTATGGTCATGAGGTTTGGGTAATGACTGAAAGAATAAGATCGCGGATACAAGTTGTCGAAATGAAATTTCTTCGTAGTGTTGCTAGGGTGATTTGCCGAGGTCGGGCTAGGAACACCAGAATTAGCGAGGCACTCAATAGCTAGCAGTTACTTCTTTGAACGGAGAGGTCTATAATTCGATGGTTTGGACACGGTTAACGCATGTCCCCAACTCGGTTTCCAAGACGTGCCCTGAAATCCGTCCCATCAGGTAGGCGTCCCCTAGATACGCCCAGGATGAGATGGTTGGAACAAGTCCGAAATCTCAGCCATACCCGTACGGGGATAGCCCCTGATGGCGGATTATCGGGAAATGTGAAGAGTCCATTTAAGCAGTTTAACCCCGCGACCCTCATGATTATGATGATGACGCTTTATCAAAAAATCTGGCATTTACGTCTCTGATAGCTGTTGTTACCTTATAAGATGAGTTTATTAGCCTACTTTTTCAAGCATTAATGATAAATTTACATTTGTATAAATATTTAATAATTATACTTTTTATTTTTTAGGTATCGCCACTTAAGTCTTTGCTGCGCGAGGATCTGAAGCGTCGGATTTGTGCTAGAGCCAACAATAGAATAACCCGAAGTGCACTTCTTGATAATAACAATGTAATACCAAATGGTGCCACACAAAGTGCAACTTGCAATTCATCGAGTATTTGCAACGGCACCATAACCTCCAGTGGTCAGGACACCGATTCGTCACTGAACAACCGGAAACAAATTTTACCATGCCTTTTCTGTGGAATCGAATTCCCAGACGAAACCTTATATTTCTTGCACAAGGGATGCCACAGCGAGAGCAATCCCTGGAAATGCAATATATGCGGCGAGCAATGCAATAACGTTTACGAGTTCAATTCACATTTGCTGAGCAAAAGCCATCAATAGTAGTAGTAGAGAGCATGCGTTCTTAAGTAATCGATTTAAAGTTGGCTTAGTGAATGGACTCGTCGATTCTTTTTTAGGAAAATGCAAATCACATGTGATAGTTAAGCTTTCCTTTACACACAAATTCTAGGTTCGTCCTCTCTGTCCTTAAGTTAAGGCACGTTAAGGTCTGCGGCTTGTGGATAAAAGCATTCTACGTTCTACCCACGGCAATATCACCATCAAATCCATTGTGAAGTACTACCATTACCAAACACAACGCCCATTGTTCGGGTGCAAAACAATTTTCAATGAATCGCACTAGAAATTTTTAACAAACAAAATGTATATGATTATATACGTCGATATATATTTATATATATATATAATATGTATATAATATTATTTTGATAGCGAAACATAGGAGTAGGAAATCAAAATTTTCAAAATAAATTTGTTAAAGTTAATAGAGATATATATATATATACATACATTTTATTACTTAGTACGTTTTAGGCTGAATACTAAGATAGAACCCCATGGTGAAGGTTATAAAATATTTAGATAAGTAAGGAACACCCTGCGATATATTCGTTTAGCTCTTTAAAAGTAAAACAAATGAAAATATTTATATTGTTGCAAATAATTTTATTTATTTTTGTCAAAAATGAAAATCTGGAAACTGTAGAAAAGTACCTTACAAATTGTTATTGTTGAAAAAAACAACACAAAAAAAAAAAGAAAACCAACCTTTAGAAGGATATTATATCTACAAAACGAACGAGACCGAGAACAAAAACAAAAGAAAAATACAATATAAAAAAAATATTTTTATATTTGGAGCTACGTAGATACCTACCTTCCTTGCATTGTTATTTAAACTGGCAATAATGAAATATACACTCAGATATAGACACGTATATGTACATATATCTGGTAGATTTTAATAGTAAAACAAGATAAAATGTTATTTAATAGAATATTTATCATGTTATGAATTGTAATATAAGTACCGTTAAATGGCCTTAAAGGCATAAAACTGTTATGTTTTCAGAGTTTAACAAACAATTAAAATATACATACATGCATATGTATATGATACATACATATATATAGTAATGAATTTCCAAAACGAGAAAAGGTAAAATTTAAAAATCCGTCCAAAAGTTCACAATTTTTTGTGTGCAACAAGAAGAGAAAATTGAGATTTTTTTTTTTAATTAATTAAATAAAATAAAATATTGTTGATTGTTTTAGTTTATGTATTAAGGCCTATTTAAATTGTATTTTGTTGTGTTTATTTTTTTTTTAAACCTAGATAAATTTTTAATTGAAGATTAAATTATTTTTATTGTTATGATTTCGTTGAATTGTTTTAAATAAACTTGGTTTAGAAGAAACTATATTTTTTATTAGAAAAAAAAAAATGACATTGTACAAGTGCATATTATAAATAAAAATAAATTATTCTTCTGTTTGCCATTGAAAGCAGAGGGTAAAATGTTAAATTCTTAAAATAAATAAGAGCCGTTAGTTACAAAACAAGTTTGTTAATCTTAATAACTGTGTTTAACTTCGAAGCACGCACGCAATATTTTCGGGGGATATTCTTTTTGGACATTGTATCTTATTTTAGTTTGTGTACATATCTTACAATAGGTAATGTTTTCTTTTCCAAAGCCGACAAACCTGGTCACTCCACCTGAGACCGAGATATTTAGCGCTGCCAACTTATCAGTAACTTTTTTGTTCCTAATATCCTCTAACTCCTTGTCGCTTACTCCGTCTACCGGGCCACTGTAGCATAAATCAACCGGAAGTATCGGCCATTCAGCAACGTGTTGGCTTGGTTGGTTGGTTGGTTTTGTGGGTGTACCCATAAAAAATATACTCATGAAAGTCAAACCAAATGACAGAGTTGGCTAATTTGAAAACCACCCAGAAAGGGGTATAAATCTCAGGAGTTTCCTCAAGACAGCGATGTGAAGGTCCTCCAGCCCATGAAAGAAGCTACTTCCAAGAGTCTTCTGGTTGCCAGTGCGGGACATTCGAATAGCAGGTGCTGGATGGATTCTATTTCCTCATCGTCCCTACAGCTTCTGCAGTAATCATTGTAGGGTATAACGCTCCGCATGGATTTCCATTCCGCAGTGTCCTGTGAGAACACCAGAGACGATTCGTATATATTTCCCTTCGACTAAGTTGTAGGTGATTTTTTGGAATTCTTCTTATCGAAGCCTGGCCATAATGATCTGGCTATTGCACAAGTGAGGGTGAACCAAGGCCTAGCTTCCGCCAACGTCACTATTTCCACACTTTTAATATGTATGCACCTATAAGGGATCTCCTGATCAACGCACCGTCAACCAAATTGATCATATTGCAATCGACAAAAGGCACGTTTCCAGTATTCTGGATGTCTATCTTTCCGAGAAGCCAACATTGACTTGGACCTACTACCTTGTCGTACCCAAGGTACGAATGCGAATATCCCGAACACCTCAACAATGAAGCAATGCTGGAGAAAATATGTCGAAAAGCTACATTCGCAACAGACTGCCAGAGCCTTTGCCGATCGTGTATCCCGTAATTTCTCGAGAAGTCCAATACCGCCAACACCAAATGCCGAAGACCAGTGGAAACGTTGCCAACAAGCCATCAAGGAAGCCGCAACTGATATGTTTGGTTTCAAAAGACCACCACCAAGACACCCCTTGTTTGACGAAGAATACCGGCAATTGCACGCAGCAAAACAAGATGCATTCAAAGCGGGACTGCAGAGAAGGGCGAGGGCTGTTCGCGAGCTCTACGAGCAGAAAATACGGGAGGAACGTAAGCTTCTCCGGAGGAAAAAGAAGCACATGATCGAACATGTTATGACAACAAGGCCCGAACAGAAACCTGAAGGGACGAACAAGGAAACATTGTAGTAGAGAATTTGGAAAAACTACTTCTGCAGACTGTTTAACAGCGAAAACGAGTATCCCACTGTCAGGCAGAATGAACAATTCAACCTAGACGATGATAGCCAAAACCAGCGTCCACCTGACTAAAATGAAGTATGGATAGCAGTATCCAAACTTGAGTGCAATAAGGCAGCTGGTCCTGATGGCCTACTTGGCGAACTGTTTAAATCAGCTGGAATTTACTTTGTAGAGAGCATACATCGACTCATTTCAACAATTTGGTCTGATGAATGGAATGTCAGCACCGTTTGCCCGATCCACAAGAAAAGAGACCCCCTCAACTGCGCCAATTATCGAGGAATTAGTCTCTTAAACGTCGCATATAAGATCTTATCTGCCATATTGTGTGAACGCCTAAAACCCTTCGTCAACAACGTGATCTGTTCCTATCAGTGCGGTTTTACGCAAGAAAAGTCCACAATCGATCAAGTTTTCACACTTTGGCAAGCCCGGAAAAAACTCAAGAAGTCCAATTCGATACCCACCAGCTCTTTATCGATTTTAAAGCCGCCTATGACAGCTTTTATAGACACGAGCTATACAGAGTTACGTCTAGTTTTGGCATCCCCAACTTGTCCATCTGTGCAGGATGACGATGGAGAAAGGTCGCTGCTCCATCATGGTCGGTCAAGACCTCACCGAGACCTTTGATGGCAAAAATGATTTAGACAAGGTGACACGCTGTCATACGACTTCTTTAACATCATACTTGAAAGAGTTGTGCAAAACTCACGCGCCAACACCAGAGGCACAATCTTTCAAAAGTCCGTCCAATTACTCGCATACGCCAATGGAATCGACATAATCGGAAGAACGCAGCCTGATGTCAGCGTTCGTGCGTATTGAGGAGGTATATGCTGTAATAAAGAAGGGACATACAACAACGACGACACGGACAGAACTTACAGTGGACAGCTATAATTTCGAGGTAGTAAGGGACTTCGTATACCTCGGCTCCGCTATCACATCCGATAACAACACCAGCACAAAAATCAAGCGAAGACTAACTCTTGCCAATCGATGCTTCTTCGGTAAGGAAACCTTGATCATCCCAGTCCTGCTATATGGCGCTGAGGCATGGACACTATCGAAAGCGGATGAAGATATCCTTGGTTGCTAAGAGAGAAAATTTCTTCGTAAGATATTCTGTCCCGTTTAAGTTGACTCTGGAGGAGAAGAATCAACGATGAACTTTACGAGTTGTACTGCGACATCGTCCTAGTCAAGAAACCCACGTTAGCCCCGAACTGTAGCGCCACGTAAGTAAGTAAGTAAGGCCCATTGTAATATCCATGGGGAGTATAACAAATTCAATTGATATGCTTATTAATAATAACTTTTGCGAGCAGCTCTGAAAACAAACCTGTGGACTGTCTTCAGGGAACACGTACCGCTCAATGATGGTGGCACTGTCCACTGCCTTTTGGTACACAGTCCCGAGATGACCCTCGAGGTAGTTGTCCAAGAGGATGTCCATTTTAACAGGACTAGCCTTTGTTAAAACATCTTCTACAACAGAGAGAACTGAGTAGCTAATATCTCTGCTGCATCCTTCAATGCAGTTAGACTCTTTTTATACAAAGAAACACTATTTTACAAGTCGATTTAATTCTACTTACATATGTAACTAGACCGAGGCTTATCCTTTCCATTAACCTAACTCTCCAAGTCCACTTATAACATATAACTATGTATTTACTTATTTAAATAATCTATCCGCCCCCTGAAATGTCTGCTCAACATCTAATGTTTTTAAGATGGATATTGTTTTTTTTTTTTATAAAATTCATTTTAACTAATACCTTACAGACATAACCACTGAGTTGTTTTTTTATTTCACATGTACGAGGGAAAGCCGAACAAAAAAGTTCGTAATGCTGGAGGTTAAAAGGTAAAATATCAGCTGCCTAATCCGCCACCGAGTTAATGGAATTCGGATTACAGATGTGGGTTTGTTGGTTTTATATTACTGGCAACCGGAATTAAGAACGTTGAGAACGAAGAAAAAAATACTGAAAAGTCATGCTGGGCGGTGCTCTGGGTAAGTGGCTTTGACTTTTGGCAGAATTTTTTAAATTCAAAATTATCATAAGAGCATTCATTCAACGAATTGTGAATCAGTTAAAAGTTTAACTAATGCTAGCGAGGTAACATAGGAGGAAAGGGTGCAGATTTGGTAGAGATTAAACAGAAAAGTGTAAGAAATGGGGTGCTGTGTGTCTAAACAAGTGATAAGACCTAACTATAGTTGTATTGGTGACCCCTTGGTCTTATAACTGGTGTTGTCGCTCTCAAAAAGTAATTAATTATTTACTTACTATAAAAGCGTGACCCTTGACCAAGAGTCTCCAATTCGATCGTAAGTTCTCCGGGCCGGATCGCTGATGTACATAGCCCAATCGGTCTTTGTATTTGGAATCTTTTGACTAGATCACTGCACAGTGATTTTCCACTTACTGTCTACTACTACGGCATTCTAAAAGGAACAGACGAGTTGCCTTCCGTCTTGAACTTTGATACACCATACATCACGTTATATCTTAAGAGGGAGGGCTGGCAGAGAAACGCTGTCATCTCAGCATATGGGATTGCGGTTTTTACGGATGGTTCAACAACCGACAACGGAATGGTTTCTGAGATATACTCTCTATAGACAGACATCAAATATCCCATAAGAATCACGGATATTTCCAGTGTATTCCAAGCAGAAGTTCTTGCTGTGCTCGTAGCTGCGGAATCACTAGGGATAAAATCGATATCTGGAAGGGATCTTGCCATTTACATTGATAGTCACGCTGGACTTAAAGCGCTAGAATCAAATGTCGTCAGATCTGCACTAGCCTCGAAATACCATGTAATCATGTAATGCTAAAGATATTGTGTGCGCAGAATTGAGTTAGACTTTGTTGGGTGCCAAGTCACTCGGATATTAAGGGAAACGAAAAAGTCGAAGAATTAGCCAGGCTGGGCGAAGAGCAGGTCCACTGTAGATCCTCCTTCCTGTATAGCTAAAGCAGAAATCTTAAGAATAATCACAAGTAACGCAAATCAAAAATGGTCTTATACAATATAACACAAGGTATCCAAGACTCTATAGTCTGCGCTAGACTGCAGAAGAACCAGATATATTTTCAAATTTACGCAGGGCACAGCTATAACTAGTCACTGGCATCTTATCTGTCTTCTGAAGCCCGTTAAAAGGCTCTTAACTACGGACGTCTCCAGGTACTGTAACGATCTATGCGCTACTGAGGACATAATACACATGTTATGCGAATGTCAGGGAATTGCAAGAACACGTATGTAGGTATATTCTCGGCAGCTATTTCTTTAGTAATTGAGAGGAGCCAGGCTCTGATAGCTGTAAAAATATGGTAAAATTCTGTAGGGAAATCAAATGCTTTAAGGAAATGGTTTTACAGGGAACGCGATGAGCCGCTATGGTGCCTAGTGTCTTATGCTGGCTGCATAACCCTACTCTACCTTACCTAACCTATGGAGAAGAAATTAAAGATCACCCTATGAATTTTGGTCTCAAAATAACCGATTACCTTCGTTGGATGAAATCGCCATTTTTGACAAAGTCGATACTTTTGTATTTTAGGACTGGATTGTGGTAATTAGAGTCTTTTATAAAGTTACTTTAGATGTTCGTGGGGCTAGCTACTCGATTGCCTTCTTAGACTAAAGAAACAGTAATGGGTAAGAGTTATTCTCTATTTGATCTCTGGTAGAACGATGGTATCGTTATCTGAGTAAATAGCAGGTCAGTGGAGGCTTTTATGATCCAAAGCTTCACTGATTTGGACCAATCAAATCACGTAAAACAGCAGGTAAGATCGTATAGACGATGTTGACGATACTTGTGTTTTTATAGTTGACTAAGTTTATACAATGTATTTCCTACACAATGTGCAAAATATGCTGAGGTTCGAATTATCCGGCAGCTGCGATGTCACATCTATGTACGACTGTCTGTATTTTGTCCAAGTCAGGTAGATGGATTTTTTGGCTAACATCATCCAGCTTGAACAGTTCATTCAGCCTGACAGCGAAATTTAAATCATCGTCGCCACTACCTATGCAGTCTGCAGAAATGGTCTTACATAAGCTGTCGACGCAAAAGGCTCAATTTGTTCCACAATATAAGACTCATCTGGGTTCCCGGTATCATCAGTGTACGCGAAAACAAGAAGGCTGGTAAACGGCCCAGTCTTAGCTTAACCAAGAAGTAGTGAATTAAATACCCGTAGCAATCAATATCAGATGGATTGAGATGGACTCAACATCTCATCAGGAACAAATGGTGCTAAATTGCTACAAAAGTAGCCTTCAAACCACTTTCATGCGCTATTATGGCAGTTGTTCTGAACAAAATGAACAAGGATAAGTTGACTCGGGAGCTCATAGCATGTTTAAGTCCTTTTGGCCTTTATTTGTTTGCACGAAAAGTAAGGAATTGAAAAATTGACAATAATAATAGGAATCCTTCCTGGGCTCTCTTCTCTCTTTTAAGTAGATATGCTATGCGACTGGGACAGGTGGATACAGATGCATGCAAATACTGCAATACTATGTTTTTTAGCATTAACTGCGACTTTACTGCTGTGTTCCCTTATTCGTATTTGCAGGCTTTTTTGGTTTATTTCCCTAAATTCTCCTTAGAAAGAAAGGATTCGTTGTGGTGTTCATAAGGAACACAGCATATCAGCTTTGTGCCAGTGCTGCCACAGTCTTCAGTATTAAAGGGGGAACAAATAAGAGCTTTCTGAAGTTGTTTTTAAAATAAATGGCATGAAAATCAATTAGCCCTTTCATCACGGCTTTTGAGGGTTAAAGGGATGGGGTGAATTCAATAATGCAGTGTTGCGGCAGTGTTGCGGCAACAGAAAAGCAACGAGTTCAAAAACGCAACATGTTGACACTACTGATCAAGTCAAGAGTTTTTTTTTGCAACGCCAACGCAACCAATCGTCAAAACAGAGTAATTTGTGCACCAGTTGTTTTGCTGTTGCTTCGCTTTGTTGCGGTTTAGGTTTTTCGTGCTAGCTATTATTAATAACATTTCTATTCAATTATTTTGCGAAAAAAGGATGAAAGGTAACATATGTATAACAATTTTAATGTTTTGTAAAACATGCGAATATTTATTTGATTTTTTTTTGTGATCGTGAAATGGCTGAAAATAAATCATCGGAATACTGCTTTAACATTCTGGAGCAAATTATGATTTTTGAAACAAGTCTTCTTTTAAACACGTCCAGCATTTTTACCACTGTTTTACCCCTCGTTTTTTATTTTTCCTTCTTTAAACATGTTTTATTAAGAAATTTTGTTTCGGCTCTAATTTTTCTCATATTATTCAACACAGAACACTTGACTACTCCCTCCATTTTTCTATTGCGAACAGCTTTGCAACACAGCTATTCATAAATGTCAAAACAAATCGCGCAGTGCAACAGCAACAGTGTTTGAGCAGTGCAACAGTAACACAAAGCCTGTTCTGTTGCCGCAACACTGCACAGTTTTTTGACGTTTTTGAATTCACCCATGTTTACACATTCTGTGGTGCATAAGTGTACCAAGCGTGACGAAAGTGTTAAATAATCGAAAATTGTATTTGAGCTATTAGTTTGGTTTATGTTTGCATGAAAATAATCTAATGTAAATGTTATCCGCAACTAGCCCTCAGATGATCCATTGTCAGGGTCCAAGCACTCTCTCGAGCATATCGGCCGGTATTCCGTTAATAACGCCTGTTATGTTCGGATCCAAGGCATCAATCGATTGTGATTTATCAACGTTAACAAGTGATTTCACATACCCTCACAAACAATAATCTATCGGAGTCACATGATCTGATGATTTTGATCTAGAAGGCCAGGTAATTTCCTAAAATCATGTTTTCGTGAAAATTTGACGGTTTCGCTCGCTGCACGGTTTCGCTGGTGCACGTCGCACCATCTTGTTGAAACTACAAGTCGTCGGCATCAATGTCTTGAACTTTTGGCATTAAAAATTCACGGATCTGTTGATGGTAACGCGCTTCCTTCCGCATTTTAAAGAAGTACGGTCCGATGATACCGCCTACCCATAGACCGCACGAAACAGTTCATTTTTCCGGATGCATTGGTAGCTCTTGCGTCACTTTTGGCTGCCCATCAGCTCAAATACGACGCTAAACAGAAAACGAATCAATTTGGATCTGTTTCAAGGCCGGTCGGTCGTGCGCTGACGTATTAAGGCAATCCGAAATGTGACCTCATGCGTTTGATCGTAAATATCGTAAACGCAACTGTAACGCTCAAGTAGACCTAGTCTCTACTTTCCCGTGCGTTTGACAGCTCACCGCTGTGTTGTAATTTTTTTCGAATATTTTTTATTTATACACTTTTGTTTGTGAAGTTTTTTCTTTCATTTCTCTTTGTTAATCAAACAACAAAAATAAGAGGAGTACGTTTTTACTTTTTCTCTGTCTTGAACGGCAGGAACATTAACGCCGCACTAGGCAGCGACAAAATCAGAGTCATGGCTGCGAAAGGTTGCCTCCAGGATGGTTTCCTCTCGGCTCTGCTCTGGTCCATCGTAGTAAATGAACTGCTAAACTTACTCAGCAATGACGGGTTCTATGTCCAAGGATACGCCTGATGACATTGGAATCCTAATCAGAGGTAAGTTGGAAGAAACAATTTCGGACCTTCCCCAGAGGGCACTCAACCTGGTCGCTGACCGGTGCAAGAAAGTTGGAATAAACGTCAACCCCAAAAAAAGCACCATAGTTGCTTTCACAAAGAGAAGGAATCTAACCAAACTGCGAAAACCTACTCGGTTCTCAAAAGAAGTCAAGTACCTGGGCCTCACCGTAGACAAAAATTTAATTGGAACTCTCATCTCATGAAAACCATGGACAGGTCCAGGATCTCCTAATGGACCAGCAAAAGTCTCATTGGTAAGAGCTGGGGAATGAGCCCAAAACTCTCGCTATGGCCCTATACAGCTATAACTAGACCAATTGTCACCTATGCAGCACCCGCATGGTAGCAAAAAAACCTAAAGGACCACGCAAGACAGGCTCAACAAACTCCAAACACTTGTGTGTGCATTAAGGGCATTAAGCGCTATGATAACAACTCCTACTGGAGCGCTAGAAGTTATCCTTAATCTTCCACCGCTCCATCTTCAAATACAGAAAGAAGCCATGGTTAAGGCCTTTATGCTCATAACTGAAGATGATGCTAACTCTAAACTAGTCCATCCTGATATTACCTTGGAATTAAACAGAGATGAACTACTTGGAATTACCATCACAGACAACTGTCTACCAAAATTTAACTTCAGCCAAAACTTTAAAGTCTCATTCTCAGACCGTTATAATTAGGAACAGAGTAAACCCACATTTGCTAGCGATCCACATGTTTGGTACAAAGTTGGATCAAAAACAGATGAAGTAGTGGGGGCTGGAGTATACGGTGCTAACACAAAAACATACATCCACGCAAGCATGGACAAATACAACTCCGTATTCCAAGCGAAAAACTTTGCTATAGAACTTTGCATCAGAGAGAATATAAACAGATGTATATCAAGCAAGAACGTCTATATTCTCTCTGACAGCAAAGCCGCTCTTCTAGCCATAAAGGCCTATGAAATAACATCAAAACTAGTATGGGACTGCGTACAACTGCTTACAGCACTAGCCAGCTCAAACAGTGTTCATCGCATTTGGGTGCCAGGGCACAGGGGCCACGTAGGCAAACAAATAGCAAGCTTACTAGCCAGAAAAGGATCCGCGCCAAAGTTCATTATGCCAAGACCATTCTGTGGTTTACCAATTAGCATTGCAAAGTGCTCTATTAGAACCTGGCGGAAAATATAGCTCACTATTACTGGACGAATACTGAAGGTAACAGGCAAGTCAAAATGTTCATGCCAAATATCTCCCATACCAGAACGAAACAACTCCAAGGACTAACCACGAGTCAGGTGCGAATGGTTACAGGCTTCCTGACGGGACACTGCCTAGTCAAAAAACACCTAATGACTATGGGAATAGTACAAGACAACACATGCAGAATGTGCAACCAAGACGAAAATCAGCAGAACACATTTTGTTTCACTGTAACTGTCTAATCAGAACACGTCATCGTCATTTAGGCAAATTTTACCTGGAAATGGAGGATATATCTGCCAGCTCACTCAAAGACATCTCTGGATTCATCTCGAATTCAGGCATCATGAACGAGCTCTAATTGGAGGCCCATCGGCGGCCGCAGTAATTAGGTGACTCGGTCCCACCTCGACTTACGATCTACAATCTGCCTTGAATTCATACATGTGAGATTTGACGCCTATTCCTTAGCTCTGATCGCCCGACTGTTTTAACGCAACATTCCGGTTTGCAAATTTTGATGTCATACGTTTGACAGATACTATCGTTATGTCAGTTTAAAGTCCCTTAAAGCACGACCTACCGAACGTGACGTTGCAATTTGGGCTTTATAACACGATGTTTAGATTTAGATTTAGATTTATTTATTCACAAACTTAAGCATAGTAGACAATAAAAGTGTGTCCTTTAAAAAAAATACTTAATACAAAATTGTGGTTAGATTAATAATAATTCAAGAAAAAAATTAAAAAGTTATTACAAAATATATAAATAGAAAGTAAGGATAGAAGAGAAAGTAAAGTAAAGATAGGTAGTGCATGTTTTTGAATAAAAAAAAATTGTGTCTAGCATCCGTAATGACTTAAAATTGCCCTCCTAAAACTGTCGCCGCGGTTCAATCTCCTCAGTTCGGCTGGCAGTGAATTCCAAAGACCAGCAGCGTAGACAAAGAATTGTCTCTTTGAGACGATATAACTAAAAGAAGGCAGTATCATGACTCTGCTTCTCTGTGACGCTGAGAAATTAAGTTTCTCAAAAAGATACTTAGGTGTTTCGGTTTCTTTTATTTAAAAAGAAAATTTAAAATATTAAAATTTAAGTAGTTCCGCGAACACATACCGAAAATACTATCTGTGTATCTGGAAACATGATCAAATCTACGTAGGCCATATACAAAACGAACTTCATTGTTAAACGCAACTTGGAGCTTTCTTTGGCTAACGCTATCAAGATGACAGAAGACTAAATTACCATACAATAGGGTTGGAAGCACAAGTGTTTTAGCCAACATTAGTTTTATTTAAGTTGGGAGACAACTGCCAGACAAGTGAAGAGTTCGCAGTGCCCCATACGTTTTTCTTACAGCACGAGATATGTGGTCACCCCACGTCAGGGTTTGGTTAAAGGTAACTCCCAAATTTCTTACTGTTTTACAGTATTCGAACCTTGAACCGTTTATCTCAACACTGGGTACCCAAGAGGTATCAATAGCGTTTTTGCCGATAATAATAGCGTTACTCTTTCCGGAATTTAGCCTAAGTTGATTTTGTTGGGACCAGTTTATTACATTAAGGAGATCTTCATTTATACGAGCTGTTGCATCTTCCACCAATCCAATAGGGTAGCTAAGATAAAGTTGGACGTCATCAGCATACAT
Organism: Matsumyia berberina; assembly: GCA_917880715.2. Classification (NCBI taxonomy): domain Eukaryota; kingdom Metazoa; phylum Arthropoda; class Insecta; order Diptera; family Syrphidae; genus Matsumyia; species Matsumyia berberina. Next base: position 99,176,412 of record OU862870.1, read on the forward strand.
GTGGATCTTGCAATGCTCAAGTACCAATGGAAGATCGTTATTAAACGTAGTGAAAAACAATGGACCTAGGATTGATCCCTGCGAAACGCCGGCATAAGTAGGAAGAAAATCAGACAAAATATTATTCACTATCACGGCTTGTCTTCTTCCTCTTAAGTAATCGTGAACCAGGTTCAACGCAGTGGGATCGAAGTGGAAATTGTTTTCAAGCTTTTTTAAAAGTTTATTATGCGGAACAGTGTCAAACGCTTTGGAAAAATCGAGCAGCACCAGGGTGGTCACATTATCCTTATCAATTTGCAGTCTTATGTCATCGACGATCTTCAAAAGTGCCGTGGAACAGCTATGCTGAGGTCGGAAACCAGATTGATATGGTGTCAACAGGTGATGCGTAGACAGAAACTCGGAAATCTGCTTGCTCATTAACTTCTCGAATACTTTCGAGAGAAAGGGTAAAATTGAGATTGGCCGGTATTCTTTGCATGTGGAGCTTGTTGATTTTAAAAAGGGAAGAACTGTTGAGAATTTCCATAGGCTCGGGTAACAGGACGTTGTTAATATTGTATTGAAAATATGTATGAGTGATGTAAGGTGCAATTTGAGGGAAGATTATTTTGAAAAATTCGGATTTTATTGCGTTAACGGCCTTATTCACTTCAACTTGATCTACTTTATTGAATTGAAATTCTATAGGGTCAGTGGGATTGTTGTAGGTTGCAAGGTATCTTTCATCTTCAATGGATGTTACAGCAATGGGTCGTTACAACCCATTGGTTTCACCTCCAATGGCAGGGCCTAGGGCCTGTTTCCTTTTGTTATGTTTAACTCTGCATATGAATTCTCTATTCTCTTCTCTACTGCTCAGGTGGCTCTAAGAGGTCCACTTTTAGGTATGCGGAAATTAGCCATGCATTAGTATTGTAGTAATTGTATCTAAATCCGGCTTTAAATCCGAATAACTTTGACGATGTATTTATGTATTTTAAAAGCAACTAGCGTTAGTGTTTTCGTACAAACATGTATTGTATGTATTTAGGTATATGAATCTATGGAGTAATGATTGGTAGAAATGTATATCTTATTCAGATTATGCAACTGAATACACATGTACATACACATGTGTATATGTATATATCGTTCCACTTTAAGATGTTGAGTATTTTTAATGTAAACCTTAAAAAACTGCCAAAGCTGTACAAGTAATGCCGCTAATGTAAAACGAGTGCAAAACGTAAGGCTCTGCTGTGCTAGATTTTGGCTTTCTCGTTTTATACCTATACTGCTTAAAATATGTTGATATACATACATATATATTATATGCGGTGATTAAATGAATTTTTCAGTAAGGAAAATATGTTAAGAATTGAATGTGACTCAAAACTTGATTTTATACTGAAAATAGCAATAAATCGTGAGAAAAACTCACTCAAATTATGCGCATGAACGATTTGATATGTCCAGAGATACTTTGAGATAAAACAGGAAGAAGCGCCTCCCTCGAATAGCATCCATGCGCACATTTGAATATGTGTTTTCCTATATACCTATTCGTGCTCCTTTTTAACTACATGAACCATTTTTTTTTTTCCTGAAAAAAATTTTTTATCTCATCTTCTGAAATGTATAGCTAAAGCAGGAAATTACATAAAAAGCAAATATGCTTCCGCACATTTTTAAGTGACCAAACCAATTCGTCAGCTTAAGCAGTAACAATTACAACATGAGGAAACCTTCGATTCCCTCTGATGACGTTAGGCTCATTGTTTGGCACTGTATCCCTTGGTGGCAAAGCTGCAAATCATTTAACACCTAATTCTGAATGGCGGCGCGGCATAGCAGGAGATTATGGATCTATTTACGTGCTCAGGGGTATCAGTGGAAGCAAATGGTAGCCGAGGTGTACTCGTATTCAATGGATGCAAATGTGTTCATAGGTATCTTCTTTATTATTCCATTCGGTCGGACCTATTTAATTTTTCCGAGAGACTTTATTAAGTCCTTTGCAGTTAGGTAGCAGCAGGAACACAGGAACAGTTTTTGGTGAATGGCATATGTTTTCACAATTCACACAGTGGTGAGCGGGCTTCCGTAGGGGATTATACGTTACTAATGGTGCGTGGTAAGTTGTTTGCAAAATTTGTTTTGCTGTCTTTTGTGGCTTAAGGGATAATGCGCTATAATATCTATATATTAGTTTTAATCCTTGAGCATTGATTGCATGGTAAGTTCGGTACAAATACACTGAGATGAGGTAACGTGGGTATGAATGTGTCATTAGAAGTCTGCGGTAGTTTTCAAATGACGGGTTTTTCCACACCAAATACAGCTTAATGATTCCCAAACGATAATATAGGGTTATCCGGTTAAATGGCTTATGGATCCTTTCTGCATTTCTATTCTTTCGTATTGTCATTTAAGAAAAATATTGACACAAGAGATTTATTGCGACTTAAAACGTTTTAAACTAGTTGAATAGAAGAGGAAATATGAGAAATCCTTCTAATGGAATTTCAACTTATTTTCAGTGAACTGAAATAAAGAATGTACATATATGGCAACTAAATCTAAAAACACTAACAAATCTCAGATTTTAAGGAAACAACTATTGTCGAACGCTTTAAGTAAGGAAATTTTGCTTACTCAGGCAGTAGATCGATTCCTTCTATGCTCGAAAACTGAAAGTAAAGTCAGTGGAGGTGTTTTTTTTCCCCATAAATTAACTCTTTCCGCCTCCCAAAGGATATTTTAGACAGAAATTAGGGCGATTTCGGAACGAATAATACTAACATTTTTACAAACACCCAAGTGGGAACGAAGTCCCTGGAATAGAGATAATTTCTTTCAAAGATCGCATTTTGTGAGGACATGGCGAAACTGGATTTCAGGCTACCAAGAAATTTATTGAAATTGCAGGGCTTACGAATTCGCCCTAAGACATTGTTACATGGAATCAGGCTGGAATGCCTGAATCGAAGATGGGAGACAAGCACAACGTGTTACATCTCCAGGCAAAGAAGACCTGCTTAGGTTTGATAAGGTTGAAGTGGCTGCCAGCTGAAGCCAACAAACATATACCAATGATAGGTCCGTTGTGATACCACGTGGATTTAGGAAAATTCTTCTTTACCTACTTGTTCTGATGAACTGTACGAGACTTCTAATATCTGTGTGATTAGATCGCCTAGATCGTTGTCGGGCGGTCGCCGTGGCTAGTGCGTTGATCTGCTAACCGAGCGGCGTGGGTTCAAGCCCCAGCCAGGAACACCACACATTTTTCGCGGCACCACCTCTCGTCGGGGAATGACATTTTTTCCATTCGTGCGAAAAAATGTAACACGCACAATATGAATGGTTGCGAGAAGCTAGGCCTTGGCTCATCCCGAGCTGTCGCGCCAGGTATTTATTTAGATCGTTGTACAAAAAGGCACCGAGGTAGGTTTTACTTCTATGAGAGAGAGCGGGGCAGGTGCAACGAAAGTGGAGGATAGTTTCTTCCTCTTCTTCGTCCATGCAGCTATGGCAGAAATCATTTGAAAAGACGCCAAGCCTTTTAGCGCGCTTGCATATTAGACAGTATCCAGTAATGACACCTATGGTAGCGCTGATATGCAATCTCTCAGCTTGGGCCAAATCTTTTTTGTTGATAGACACATTGTACCATTTGTCCACCTAAGATTTGTCCTTTTGAGATCATTACGCTTAATTTCAAGTTTACATGTTTCGATGGGTGTGCCTACGGTGCCATATTCTGGTAATATGTGCATCGTTGTTCCATATCTGACGAGTTCATCAGCCTTGCAGCTCCCTGGAATGTCGCTGTGCCCCGGCACCCAACAAGAGTTAATATTAAACTGCTCTGTCATCTCTATGAGAGACGAACGGAAATCTAGGGCTACTTGCGAAGTTGTAGAGAATGTTTTCAAGGACTTGATTGCAGCTTGGCTGTCTGAAAAGGTGCGGATATCTGAAGCGGATATCATGTTTTACTTTAGCCAAAATAAGACTTCTTTTATCGGCATTATTTCCGCTTGGAACACGCTACAGTAATTTGGGAGACGAAAAGAGAGGCTGAGATTGAATCCATCAAAGAAAACACATCCATCTATCCCTTCGTTGGTCTTTGATTCGTCGGTGTAGAAGTGAACCGACTTGTCTTCTAAGAATGTATCCTCCTCCCAAAATGGCCTGGGGGAGATTGTATCGTCGAAGTTTTTATCAAAATTCAGTTTGGGTATGGCGTAGTCAATGTTTCCTGGGGAGATTTTGAAACTATTTAAAATGGATACGTGGGCAAATTCTTTACTGGACCACTGTGAGATTGCTTTGAGATGAACGGTCGCACTGGCAGCCATTTGCCTGCCAAAGATGTCGATAGGACCCAAATAAAACAGAATGTCTTGCAGAGAGTGTTGTAAAAAAAAGACTGCTGCGCAAGCTAACATAGTTTAAGCAAAAGTTTTGGCGCTTAGTAGGCAACAACAAATCGGCGAGAGTACCTACCAAAAATATTATAAAAAACTGAAATAAAATTTTGTAAAATTAATGCAAAAACTTGAACTAAGAAATAAAAAGAAAAAGTATTCGACTCTAGAATACAGATTGTATATACATAGTTCTATAAAAAAACAGTTTGTATTTGTTGAAGTCAGCTGTCAATAACTAGATGCCCGCATTTGAAATGAGTCAGGTTTTGACCGCACCACTTCTCTTCAACGCTATTCAACCAAGAGAAAAGAAAACCGCCGGCATTACAGATTTGGTTGATTGGTGAATTGTACTCAAGTAGCTATCGTTCAATTTTTTGTAATTTGTATTAAACGAAAAACAAAATGGATACGAGTATGTGTTCTACATACAGTGGCGAGAAAAACTGGATACATGATGAATGAAAATTCATTAACTTGCAATAAAATCGCTAAAAACCCCTTTTTTTTTTATCGTATTATTATTTTTAGATGGATATGCTCTATAGTCTGTAGAATATTGAAGAAATAATGTTTTAACGGGTTTTGTTTACAATATTTAAGGCAAACAATTTGGAAACTCCAATGTATCCAATTTTGTACGTTTGAATATTTGGTGGTGAAAAGTAACTCCTACACTCAGAAAAAAAACGAGCTAAAATCAAGAATATCAGTGTCACATCAAGCCTATTCGTTGACGAAAGTCTGTTAAACTCGAAAATTCTTAAATCAAGTACAAAAGTTTAATTTCGAGCCCGTTTTCAGTAGAATGTGTGAGCTTAAATTAAGAATAAGATCATGTCATTTTAAGAATACAAGAACTAGATTTAAGACTTCTGTAAACTTAAATTAAGCTTACGTATTCTTAAACATATCAGAAACAAGAACAATGCCACCTTAAATCAAGTTTGTTTATTCTTAAAATAATCAGAAAGAGCATGAAAATAAGAACAAGTATTCTTGTACTACAGTTCTTTTCGGAATGCTTTAAGAATGTGAAATCTTAATTTAAGATTGCATTGTTTTATTCTTCGAATATCGAATTCACCTCCGTCCTCCACAAGAAAACAATAAATTCATTATTACAAGTAAATAAGCATATTTATTTGGTGGAAGAATTAAATTTTATAAATCATTGTTACTATCGTTATTACTATTATTATAACTTCATGAGATACCTCACAATTCTCCCTTCAATCCTTCTCCTGTTCAATTATGTTTTGACTGCAACTGCATGATTCTTCGATTATTACAATATTGTTGCTGCAATACTAATTAATGCTTCATTCTGGTTCGCACAGGCAACAACGGCAGTTCCTCTTGAAGTTTCAATTAATGCAGTTAAGTCCTAAATAGAAATTGTATGTATGCATGTAGGATAATTAATACGCTATTGTAAAATTCAGTTACATTTGCAAGTACTTTTCCATCACTAAAACTATTTGTTGAGCTGCTTTGGATGTTTGGAGCCATGTTAGATCACTTTCATTTATTTGTTCCATATTAACCACTTTTTAAACTTTTTAAATAACTATACATAATCAGCCTACAAGCCAAATCTTGCACGTGGTATGTTGTTTCGATCTTAATTTGTGTACAGATCAAATCCTGCATGGAAATTTAAGATTGTTTCAGCTTGATTCAATAATTATTTATTAAATAAAGATTGCGTCGAACTTAATTTAAGAACAGATTCTTATGTTAAGATTAAGAGACATTAACGAACCATTTTTTAGTCTTAAATCCACTTTTCTATTCTTAATTTAAGAATTTAAGCTTGATTCTAAATTTTCGTTATTGTTTCAAGAATCATGGGGTTTATTTTAAGATTGAGAAAGTGAGAATGAAAAAATGTAAAAGTAAGCCCGATTGTACTGGATTTTAGCTTGCGATTTTTCTCTGAGTGTACTTTTTCACAGCCCTTTGTTTTTAATGAAACTTTTTATGAGTCACGGCATGAATTCTAGAAATTTCTAAATATAGTTTGTTTAGGTATATGGGCGGAGTTACATATCCCAGACAATGGTCCACAAATTTTCTATCGGATTCATATCCGGACTTAATTAGGGCCTTGTTCTAGCGTTATTTACCAAGCCGGGTTCTGACTATTTTGGCGGTTAGATTCCGATCACCGCCCCTGAGAGATAATTGCTTCAAAGGGATAAGCATATTCTTCCAAAAAACAAGGTAAATTTGCTATTAACATTTAATTTTCATCGATGGGTCACCATGCAACCAAGTAAAACACCTGTAAATTGCTAGACTACCTACACTTTGCTTAGTTGCCTCCTCTACTTGCTGGTTAAGAACTCTTTCATTCGGTCAATGATAAAATTATTCTTTCCCACCAGACTGGTAGCGATTGACTACAGTCTCTTCAGACCATACAACTCTCTTTGTGGTCTTTATGGAACCCATTCTGAGATTTTACATTTTTGTCTAGTAATGCAGGTTTTATCGACTTGATTGTCGATACGAAATCGACTTGTGTAAAGGTATCCAGTTTGATCGCCACTGTACATATGTATGGATTGCGTATGATGACAGAATATTGTTTGGTAAATTTTTTTTCCAAGTTCTGAATTTCGGTACAAATCGTTAAACTTAGGTATTTCTTTTAATATGATACATACATATGAATTGTTGGTAGATCCTTAAGAGATATGGGACCACGAAGCTTTAAATGCTTGGTTAAGTATTAAAGTTTTTCGGATATTTTAAATTTTAAAATGTTACCAAGTAAAATGTATGTAATAAGAGTAAAAAAGAGACATGTAGTATACCATTCCCGACATTATTTGAGGTAGGAATAATATTAATATTAATTTTAAACTTTTGTACCATAGTATTCCCATTTTTGAATACTATAAAGGACTTTAATCTTACCTGCTTATTAGGCTAGGATAATCTAAACAAATAAAAGATAATCAAGACTTATCACTACAAGGAAATCCTTAATCTTAAACCATTGCAGATTACCGCAATCTCAATTTTTACAATAACTGTGAGGCAATCAGGGTGCTGACAAATTTATTTGGGTAAAACAGTTTGTTATTGATTTTTAGGAAAACCATTTGTGGTGGATAAAGTTCAGCTTTACATTTGGGCTCAGATCAAAATAAATTAGAAAATTATTGACTTGTTTTCTAAATAAAATCATTCCCGCACCATGATAATTTACTATTACACTTCTGTATACAAATGCGGCAAAATTAGATACCATTTGTGGCCCTTTTCTGTTTTGTTGTAACATTATTTACACAACTGTAATCATTATTATCATTATCATATTTGGAAAATTACAACCAAGTTAACTTCCGTGCTATTGTTTTGCAGTGTTTTTTCAAAGAAGGAAGCCGTCGGCATATTCCCACAGTTGTTTTGCGTTTTCTCTCAGCGTATTTATATGATCCGTACGATTGATTGCAATCGTACGCAATAATCTGGAAAGCTCTTGACTTCCAGATTTAAGATCAATCGAAGTTTTCTTGTGGTTTTTTTTAGTCGTGCATTTAAAACTCTACAAAAAAGCGACCTACAATTTTGAAAATAACAGAAATACATATGTTCATATATGAATGTCATAATTAATTCGTGAAGTATCGTACATTACGTACATCTTTTTACTAATTAAAAAAAAAAACAGAAATCACAGCGTACTCGAATTTTCGATTAAGTGAGTGTTTGTCCCAACTTATTTGCACACCACTGAATTTAGCAACCGTAATTGGAATATCGGAATTTAAAATCGTAGGATGGTACAACAAATTTATGCAGTGCTATTTTGCTGATTAACCAGTTACTTCAAATGTCTTGAGATACGAAATTGAAAAAGAAAGCCGAACCGAATTAATAAAAATCGATAAGAAAAATCGATATCGATAAAATAAATTGATACTGTTAAATCGAAATTTTTCTCAAATTCTTGGGTAATGGTCTTGAGTAATGTGTTTCCTCTTGATTCCACCTAAAACTAGTGACTTTACATCTGCATCTTCTTGTGCCATACCAACGTTCCATGATAACAATTACGAGCGAATATTTCTCGAAGGATCATTATAATTAAATAATTATTAAAGTTATTAACGTTGTGGTAATTTATACTGCCCGTCTTTGATGTCTTTTCTCTTGATAGGTTGAGCCGGGTCAGCATTCACTAGTTCCCAAATTCATGGTGCATTTTTTAAAGATTTTATTACTGATCTAAAATTTTAACAGTTCTTAACAAATGTTTTAACATGTTATGTTAAATAACAATAGACGAATAATTTAACAAATTTCAAGATTGTTTTGATTTTCTTTTTTCTTGGGATAAAGAAATCTTCCGTCGGCTAAATAACAAATCTCAAGAGAACATCGGCATTCCGACTTGCCAACACGCACTGAATTGTAAAATAATTTAGCACTGCAACGTTGAAGGCGGTCTTGCATTCGTACAGTACTACCGTTTAAAAAATTACTTTGGGTTAGCAGTGCTCTGGGAAACCGAATTTCATTAGGGTCATTCCACAAGAAATCGCCGAGGCTATACATATATACTTATGAGAAGTGTACCCTTAGAAACCTACCTTAAAAAAAGATTTTGGCCGAACCTATAGAGATCCCAACTTGAAAATTGGGATGAAGGTAGAGGATCAGTCTGTCCATAATATACAAAAAATTACAAAAAAATAAAATACCGCTTTTTGAGTTATTTAAGGATACGTGTTAAAAAGGACATTCTGAAATGTCTTTCGTCCTGAAATTTAAAATAATGCTGAAATATTAAAAGCTTAAGTCTTCCTGAATTCAACGAGGTATATTTCATTAAGTTCTGATAAGCAGAACCAATGATTTTTTGAAATATTGAAAAAGTCTTGAATTTTGATTTTTTTTTTTCCAATTTTTTAAGTTCCGTTACATGCAATCTATATCGAATTCTGCAAATATTTTTTGCCTTAAAACTTTTTCCACTCCAAGGAGTAATTCCATCAATTTTGAGCCAATTCGGAGGGGGGTCGTTCAGAACGTCGGTCGAACCTTCGTGGAATCACCCATTAGTAACTCTAATGTTTTGCGTCGACCATATTGCTTATTTCTACTGTAGACCCTTATAACTTGCCAAAGATATGCCAGGAAATAAAGATCGTTATTTGAAGCAGTTACATATTATTATAGCTCGCCTTGTACCAGGTTGATGGCATAATGCGCAGATTTGGCTATAGTCAAGGAGTGCTTCCTCTGTACACGGTTTCCTGTCCTCAACAAACAAGGGTCTCCAGCTAGCTCGATCTTTAACCAGCTGCCTCCAGTTCCGCACACCAAGTTGGTTAAGGTCAACTTCCACTTGCGTACGCCACCTGAGTCGCGGTCTTCCGATACTACGCTGTCCCTCAAGTATGATTTTGAAGAATTTCCGGGCCAGAGCATTGTTGTCCTTCCGCTCTACATGACTCAGCCACCTCAGTCGTTGAACCTCCACTCTTCCAGCTAAGTTGATGTCGCTGTACAACCCGTTCGTCGTCCTTTACTCATCGTCTATCCAGACGGGATCGAAAATCACCCGAAGAATTTTCCTCTCGAAAAAGCCAAGAGCGACCTCATCCGCTTTTAACATGCCTTTGCGCCGTGGAGCAGGACTGGAATGATTAAGGTCTTATACAGGGTCAAGTTAATCGTTCGAGAGAGGGCTTTGCTACTCAATTGCCCTCTTAGCCCAGCATTGGCAACAGTTATTCTTCGTTTAATCTCAGCGCTGGTGTCGTTGTCGAATTAATAGCGGAGCCTAGGAAGACAAAGTCCTTAACTACCTCAAACTTATAATTGTTTATTGTGACGTTTTGTCCGAGATGCCGGTGTTGAGTGTCCTTTCTTGATGACAGTATAAAGTTTGCCTTGACCACTAAACCCATCTTCACCACCTTCGTTTCAATATCTACGAACGCATCAGGGATATCACGCTGCGTTCTTCCGATTATCTCAATGTCGTTGGCGTATCCGAGTAATTGGACGAACTTGACGTGAGTTTTGCACTATGCTTTCAATAACGATGTTGAAGAAGTCGCATGACAGCGTGCCATCTCTTTAAATCCTTTTTTGTCATCAAAGGTCTCGGTGAGGTCGTGACCGACCTTGATGGAGCAGCGTGCTTTCTCTATCGTCATCCTGCACAAACGGACGAGTTTGGCAAAACGAGACATTACTTTGTACAGATCCCTATAAGTGCTGTCATACGCGATCCTAAAACCCCAATGATATAGACCGATCAGGTTGTTGACAAACGGCTTCAGGGGTTCACACAACACGGTGGATAAAATCTTGTAGGCGATGTTAAGAAGACTGATGTTTCTGTAGTTTGCGCAGTTCAGAGGAGATCGGGCAAACAATGCTGCGGTTCTATTCATCAGGCATACTTTCCTCCGACTATATTTTACAGATGAGTTGGTGCTAGGTTGTCAGCACCAGCAGCTTAGATATGCCTATCTTTACTTCGTCCAGGTCGGGTGGACGGAATTGTTGGTCTTCGTCGTCCAGGTTGTATGGTTCATTCTCGGATTTGATTCGTCGTCGCCGTAAAGTAAAATTAGAGCAGCATATTTATTTAATTTATCACGTCTATAAATTATATGGAATATTCATGGAGAACAAATTTATTTTTGGAATTCAATTTTCGCATTTGACAATTACAGCAAAAAATGCGATGAAATATCAATAATTTACTGCACTTCTGTTGCAAGCTTCATGTGCTCGCTATTACTCTGTGGTTAGTGGGTTGGAGTGCTGTGAAAACTACACAGATTCCAGCCCCTGCAATCGTCACTGAACATTTTAGGCGGCATCAGATCTCACCGAGGAATGACAGACAAACCTCCGAGAGTATAATTTGTCATGGAGAAGGTTCTCAATTCGTCATTTGGTGTTGACAATAATTCTTGCAAAAAGTGTAACACGCACAACATATCTATATATACAAATGGTTGCGAGAAGTTAAGACTTGACACACCTCAGGCTGTCACGCCCGATATTTGTTTTTATTGCATTTGAAACTCTTCTCTTCTTACTGGAACATCGTACAAACACCTTGCACCCAACTGTAAGTAAATATGTTCATACAATGTGCATTTTATACTTGTATGTATGTCAAGTTAGACAAGTCAGCAACCGTTTATTCTCACTGTCTTGCGTAATCGAATTTCACTTACACTCATTATGTAATTACACATCCTGTCACAAATTTCAAATGAAACAAAGTTTTATATTTCGCCCCCTTGTGCCAACATCATCGACCCAGCAGCCCATCAGACCATCAGCCCATCAACCCATCAGCTTAACTTAATTTTGAGCACACAAAAGTGTAACACATCATAAAATTTCTATGAAACAATTTGTAAACGCAATCAATCCACTCGTTCGCCGAGATGCGGTGCGTGTGCGAATGCCATGGGTGAGCCCAACGAATTTTTCCGCATGTCTTCTTCCTACCCAATTATTGGCCCATAAAAAGAAGATACATCCTCAAATTACACAACAAATTCAACATACTATAAAGCAATTGCGTATGCGATGGAATATGGCCCCTGCTCGGGAAACTTGGTCCCTGCGCTCTCAGCACAACCTAGGGGATGGATGTACATTTTGAAACCCAAATCTTGCCTGCGGGCAAACATTTTTATTAATTCATAATTCAATGTACTATGACTTTGATTCGGCTCAAGTAATTCAATACCGTGCGGAGATGTTTTCGAAATCTGCTCTCGGTCTCGATCGAGGAGCACATTAAAATGCATTCAGATTTCGGTAATGTGATTTGAATGAAGGCAAATTGTTATGCAAGCACTCAGCTGTAATTGATCTGTGATGGTATTATTAATCAGGGAGTATACGTACATGTGTATATAAGAAAACAGTTTTCTTTGGAGACTTTGAAGCATTTGAAATGGGTCTAGAGAGGGATAAGTGTCCCCCAAATATTTGGTGGGGCCCAGTCCCAATGAGCTTGTTCGCTTTTCGTAGCTTCGAAGCAGATGGTCCGCATTCCGGGATTTCTTCCGCTTCGTTACAAAATCCGCAGGTCTAGCTCATTTCGGTGTTTTGGAATTATTAACTTTTTATGTGGAACCAAGAGCAGCCCATCCTTGAGTCAAAGTGCAGGGAGTTAATCCATGAAAATCTCATGGGACCCGTGCCGACGGCTGCATGAACTGTACGTGACTAAACGGAAAGGTCCCTTCCGACGCCCTGTAAGTATGGACTCTCCTTTTTAGACATACATACTTGCAGGACCACAATCAAAAAAAATGAATAAAACAAAGTCAGCTAAGCCAGAGGATAGACCTCATAGGAGAACGAACTGCTGGCCCGACCGCAAACCAAACAATATCTGGACCGAAGAACACTCTCCAGACTCCGATAAATAAATAGCTGGCGCGACTGCTCTGGCTGAGTCAAGGCCTAGCTTCTCGCAACCATTCGTGTTGTGCGTGATACATTTTTCGCACGAATAGAAGGGACCTACAATTTATTGCCGACTCCGAACAGCGAATTGAGAAGCTCTTTCATAACAAATTGTGCTCCCGGAGGCTTGTCATTGTCAAATATTCGGTGGACATGGTTGGGTCTTGAACCCAAGCCTGCTCGCACAGCAGTCCAACGCACTGATCCACGGTGAGCAGACTCCGTTTAAGAACTGCATATCCGCCGGTAAAGCTATGAAAACCAAGTACCAGCAGGCTGTTTTCCTGACCAATACTATCCATGAAAAGACCCATGTCGACAAGATGAAACATCTGGCAATAATCAACGAATACAGCAAATCTATGCAGACAGCGAAGCGCAACAGGTCTCTAGAAAACAACTCACTGCTCAGCTTCCAAAAAAAATAAATAAAGAGAAACGCCAGCCAAACCAAGCTGGTTTTGTGGTCAATGTTGTCCGAACCCATCCTTTTGCCGATGTGGTCGTGGACCGCTTACAGGTTAAGTTTGCGGATAAGCTGGTAAATAAGCAGGTGACTCTCAACGGTCACTTTTGCCGGGTTTTGATTCCGCCGAAAAGGTTAGGGAATATCGGGTAATTAAACTTGGAAACCAGTTTTCCAAGTAAGTCCTTAGTGGATGCGTTGCTAATTTAGCGACGCTTAGGATGGTTTGAAGTTGAAGCTCATCTCAGCTAACAACATCACCAGGGCCCAAATTGTTCCTTACGTGATCGACTCGTCACTTTAAAATGAGACGACTAATGAACGCTTTTACATTAGACGGTTTTAAACCGCATGGTCAGTTTTGTTTGCGATTCATTTTAACTAATCAGGCGCATATAAACCGTATAATGTGAACTTGTTTGATTTTTTGTCCATACGAATTTTCGCCGTGCGGTTTTCTGCCGTGCGGTCGAAACCGGATATTCTGAAAGGAGCGTTAAGCATCCATTTATAGACTGTGAAGAGAGTTTTCTTCAGGATAATGCGTCTGATAGTTTATGAGTTTTGTCAGAGGACAGTGACAGTGGCAGTTGATTATTCCAGTTAGAGCTGTAAGATTGTTTGCCTGTACAATGTTCATAACGTTCACAACTTTTGTAACGAAGTTGAACTAATTTTTCTAGGATGTAGAGCGACATACGTACTTATACACAAATTACATATTTACGGTGCTTTATTCTAAAAGTCTCGGATAAGCATAATTATGTGTTCAGAGACGATGTAAGACTTTATTCCGTCATATTTCGTCAGTGATCTAGTTTTTTCTTTCCAATGGTGACAAAAGCCACCCAATTAGCATCAACGCAAACAATATCACAGAGGGAAGTTAAGATCTGTACTGTACATATATTAACAGTAGGGCTGCTACACAAATAACGTCGAAGCTTGTTAAGCGTAATCGCGAAGAGCTGAACATTTTTGGTATACTGCATAACGTAAAACTCTGCTGGGTCGCTAGTCACAAGCAATGAAGCTCTTGACAAACTAGCAAGAAGTAGAATCGTCTCTAGACCGGAAGCAAGCAGATGTTACTGTCGGACCTCTGCTACTGTGCACCGAAATGATGCAAACTTCTTTAACAGTGCAAATAACAAATGGAAGTCAATAACCGGATGCGAAATACCGGGTTAGATATGAAAAGGTTAGGTTAGGTTGGGGGAGAAGTGCACAACATTAGTCCTTAACTTATGGTGCCGTTACTAACTCTTATTAACCATTGGTTGGCATATTCTCGAACCACACTGAGCTCTTGAGGAAACGTATCATGTTCATTATTAAGATTTGCGTAAGGTCCTCTAGTTCTTTAAAAAGATTAAAGATTCGGGCATTCGCAAAGTAAATAATTCATAGTTTCTGTAGGGTTTTTCAATAGGGACGGGTAGATGTTAAAATTGCATAAAACAAGTTGTGTGTGAGATATTAACGAATTTTTTGTTTTATTTGAAAGGTCTATCAATTACATTATGTGTAGAATATGACATCGTTCAAATGGCCGCCGCGGGTTTGTTGACTTTAAGGACACTGGTCGTTTGCAGCTTATTGGCAAAGACTTGCGACTTAAGGAAACCCCACAAGAAAAAGTCTAACGGGGTTAAATCGCACGATATCGATGGCCAGTTCACGTCGCCTCTGCGTGAAACCCACAATCTATACCAAACAGTGACTTTCTGCGGATGCATTGTTACTTGGTGTACCTCGTGTGGATTGGCATCGTCCCAAATCTGGCAATTTTGCTTGTTGACGTACCCGTTCATCCAAAAATGGGCCTCGTCGCAAAAGATGATTTTTTTTTGCTGAAATGGGGGTCCACTTTCAACTTTTTTTTTATAACGTTTTATTATTTGCACGTGTTGCTAGACGCTGTAACTTGCAATGGTGATTTGTTTTTAATGTCTGATAAATAAAAATCGGGAAACCTAACAACAGATAAAACAACATGGCCGCCATGAACTGTCAAAATCTACCCTATTGGAAAACACTGTATTTCCTCTGTATCTTGGCAGCTTCTGCTGTAGTCCGGAGAATTAATACCTTGTCTAGTCGCCATTGTGCCTATCGCACCTGTTAGTATTCCTGTTAGGACACTAGATATGACAAAGGAGGAACCAAAAAACGTTTGCTACTTATCGACCATTTTGGTGAGGAGGTTGTTTGGTAATTCGCTACCAGAGATGAGATATTTATTCTTTTTCATCTTCTGTTCGCAGCAGGATGACCCCCCACCCTTCTCAGCTGTTATCTGTCATCCTGGTATAAAAATAACTTTTCCGCTAGAATTAAAAGTGTGTTAGGAAGGCGCCAATCGTGTTTTCCGTGGTCGCCGTTTCCGTAGTGCCTGCGTTAGACTGCTCTGCGAGCTGAGTGGGTTCAAGCCCGAGAACATTTTTCGCGGCACCCCCTCTCATTGAGCAATGACAAACCTTCGAGAATACATTTTTTAATAAAAAAGGTTCTCAATTCGTCGTTCGGACTCGGCAATAAATTGTAGGTCCCTTCCATTCGTGCGAAAAATGTAAAACGCACAACATCTTTCTAACTGACAAAATCAAACAACCACTAACCATAGAACGGTAGATGTAATGTCGCGGTCGCCCTTTGGTGTTACTTTATTGACAAGTTTGACGGACCAGTAGTTCAACTACAGCTTTATGGGTATCTTCGGAATAAAAGTGGGGTCTAACGTCAAAAATTTGTGCCAGTTACCAACAATTCGCAGTCAGTGTGGGATACTTACGCGAAATGGAGTCGGTGCAGGAGTGGATGACTCTTTCCCTTTTGAATCAGGTTTGTCTTTGCCTATGCGACGGACAACTGATCCGGACACAGTTGGAAATTAACAAACTCCATTTTAAATGTCCCCGCTTGAAAGGAGCCTCTCCTCCTTTCGTCCGAGATATCTTATGTTTGTGTAGATGTAAATCTATCCATGTGCAAACGCCGTCTTCGTCCACGTTGTGTTCCTTGTTTTCCTTTGTCCCATTCACTGTGCCGTAAACTCAAGTAGCAGGAACCTACCTATCTATGTTTTGAAATAAAATATCAGTTTCTGTGTAAACAACACATGCTTTAAGTCATCATCCCACAGTCGAGAGCAAAATATTCCCATCCGCGAACCTGGCGCCACAAATACCAAAACTCTAAAAGCCTGTACATCTTGAGTGGTTCGAAAATTATGAAAATAGACTTGGCCGATGTCTACCTTGTTACCAAAAACACGCAGGCAACAACGGCAACAGCAACAGCAGCAGCAGCAGCGCTGCTCTCTACCCAAAATGCACCAAAAGTGACGCGTCACTGTCAATATGTTGTATCTAATAATGTTGTTGTTTTGGCTCTCTGTTCTACGTCGTTCAGTCTTCCTACTCGTCGTGGGTATAGTTTATTTTTACAGTGAAGATAATCAAGTCCTCTGTAAAGTGCTTCCTTCTTCTCCCCTCTGCTTCTTTCACAAAAAAAAAAAGAAAGAAATTCGGTTCAAATTACAAGGTGAGTTCCATGTAATTATCTTCGATGGATTTCTGTGCTCTCGTCGCTGCTTCTGACGTTTCGTCGAAATGTTCCACAAGTAAATAAAAGAAGAAAAAAAATTTACATTTAGAATGATGGAATGACAGTTTTCGCCCGCCGCCGCCGCCGCCGCCGACGCCAAGCAATAATGGATGTCCAATTTTGTCTCGCAATTAGCCTCGCTGCAGTTCGACAAATATATACACATGTACGTATGTATCTCCATCTGTAATGTTTAATAATTGATTACGGCTTGAGCATGCAATGACTTTCGCCTTGTCTCTTGGCATGTTAACGCCGCCGACGCCTTTGCCGCCGCGTCAACATTTGAACAATGGCCAAATCAACCTGGTTAGCATTTTCGAGCGCAATTTACATGACTCACCGTCACAATTGAGGGTGACATATTTAAAAGACGACTCAATTAGATAAACCACAAAAATAAGCGAAGAGGTTTACCCAAATTAAATTTATTCACCCTCTCTCGCTGTGGTATCCTGAACGGGCTCATAGCAGCCTGCTTCGTTTGGATGAAACGTCAACGACGACGACGTTATCATCAAATGAGCAAATGGAGTGTAAATAGACAAACGCGATTTGAATGGAAATTAAAAGTGTCGACCAGGGAATACCTACTTGGGCGCTTATGTTAAATGTCAACAAAGCGGATTAGTCGTTTAGACGGTCGCGTTCAGTGTGCGAAATCAACATTGCGTTCCACCCTCTGTCCATGGACCGCTGTGTTGTTCTATTTTCGTTTCCAGTGGGGATATGGCACTTGTTTGAGTACATATCCTAACAAAACACACGTACACATCCCTCTGGATGCAGAGCGCTTATGGAACCCTTTTACAGCCTTGTCACCCCTTCTGTCGCTTAGACACATGTTTACAATCCCCAGTGTTATGCAAATACCAACAAAGCCAAATGCTAACTTTTCGAGAAAGTCTCCTTAAATATACGTCGCGTGTTTTTAACATCAATAAGCATCCCTTCCTCTACTTAGGGAGTGATTTCCTCCGCGCTGTACTTCATTAGAGCTTTTAAAAGGTATTTTGGCTTAAGCGTTCAGTGGAGCTGTCTTAGTTCGAAAGGACTCAATTTTTGGCAACAGCCGACGGCTTTATTTAACCGATAAATGTGGCATGAGTGGATTGTTCGTTTTGTTCTAAGTAGTAAACGGGTGTTTCGTTAGTTAGGTCGGAGTAAATCACTAGAAAAGGAGTAAATTTAGACCAAAAGGAGTCTGCGATTGATCGAAAAACTATTGGCTATTCAAAACATGGTTTGAGTTGAGTCAGTAGCGCAACGATCAAGTTCGGAGCCAAGTGCTTGTTTTACCTCCTCGTGGTAGTCCCCGGTATCTGCATGTATTTATGTAGGCTTAAATTGTAAGTGCGAATTGCTGAGCGGCATTAAAATAGGTAATGTGGGTAAGCTTATCGCGTTACGGAGAGAACAAGCTAGTGAAATCAGGTCTAAGCCTCAGATAATGACTAATCACACGTTAATGAATTTTACCCGGACTAAGACTGGATTTGAAGCCACTTCTTGGCTCAACGAAGAACAAGTAAAGTTCAGTTCAGCAACTTATCCAAACTGTGTTACACCAAATAAACAAAGAAAGTCTCTGAACACTTCGGCGATTGTCATTTTGAAAGCTGACAAGAGTAAACATTTGAACAAATGGTTAAAATTCACTTGTTCTACAAGTACTTGTCGGGTTGTGCTGGGTCCCAGCTGGGGGCCACGTTCAACACAATGTCATATATTCTTGGGGAACGGGGACTTGAATAGCAAAGTAGACTATCGGTAAGCAAAGTCTAAGCGACCGCAATGACAATGGAGAACGATTTGAGGATTTCTGCAGCATTGATCGCATTTTGCTAAGCTTTTGAACCGTGTATTCAGCTACATAAACCATAACTCGAAATGAAGAACAGCGTCAAAAATAGCTGCTGAGCTTCTACACCCACTTGGAGAAAACATTGGTGGACATGATCTGGCTTGCCTTGCGCACAAGACGTATTACCGACAAGCTTAAAAAGAAGATTACTTATGCTGGTCAAGGTTACTTATGCTGGGTCAAAGTTTCACGTTCTACACAGATGAAGGCGGTCAGAGGAGTTCAAGATCCAAAGTTAGGTTTTATAAGGTTTAATTCTTTCACCAATGCTGTTTTTATTGGTAGTTAACTAAGGACTTCACGCGGTCGACGGGAGATGGATAAAATTAAGATATTGTCAGTCGAAATGGCAAAGAGAAGTCTGCCTTTAAAGTGCTGAATAAAATATGGCTAAGCAATACGTTCAGTTTAAACACTAAGCTACGAGTGTTGCCTTCCAGTGACGAATCCATGCTGTAATTTAAGGTGCAGCGCTTGGAAAGTGACCCTAACTATCACAATAAATATGCAAAAATTCGTTTTTAGGTGGCTGGGAAACACCTTAAGTTGCTTGTTGCTGCTGCACACTGGAACTTGGTTCTATAGACGGTCGCCTATGAGCACCGCGAACCGAAATCGCTTGAGCAATGTTCATGGGATCTTGAAAATTGGGTCGCTTCAAATGTATTTTAGAAGCCTCCGATGGGCTGTAAAGTTTTTCTGAGGCACTCTAAGGGCACTGAGTATACATTGTGAAGTGCAGCGGTGTGAGACTAAGTATCGCTCCTATGGCTGGCATTGGGCACGTTTTCGTATCCACAAAGGCTAACCGATCAAATCGGTTTGACTGTTCTTGGGCTTTAAATTGCAGGGATTTTGATCTGCTCAAAATGCATAGGTGATCATTGGTTTGATGATATGGCACTAGAAAGGCAGTTGATAATCTTGGGTTTCAGTTTTCATGTTATGCGGTAAACGTGTTGGCCTATAAGCATTGTCCTAATCGCCTTTTTGGTAACCTTGTTCATGTGAAAGTTCCAGTTAAGTGTTCGCTTTCTCTCTCGAATAAAAAAGTAATTTAGTTAGCGGCACATTCAGTTTGTTTTTTCAAAGGCAATGACTTCCTTGGCCATCAAGGTCGAATATATTTTGAATATAGCTCGGGCAGGATCGGCAGCGTCCATTATTATCCGAAGTCAATTAATCGAAACGTCAGCTATCCGAATCCAAAATCGGAAGCAAATGGACGTCAGTTATTCGAACGAAAATCAGCCGCGAAGTCATTATCCGATCTAAATTTTAAAAGGAAAAAAACAAAAACTAAGGATTGTTCCTGAGTTAAAGGTCTACTTTGAAGCACATCCATTTAAAACGGCTGCTCACGATACATGGATACGTGTATACTCGTATGAGTACATATGTACATACTTAGTATTCACCTGAACGTTGCTGATTTTTTTCGTGACTTGTGGTTCAGTTAAGAAAGTCGGTTTTTAAAATCTCGTCAACAACTTTTTCTTTGATAAATTCATTATTTCTTGCATGCTAACAAAAAATGCTTAAAACTAGCTTAACGAACTTCACTATTTGTTTCTTATGTATTTCTAACTTACTGGCCCTCTAAACTTAACAGTACTCTTAAAACTATGTTTTTCGAAGTAACCTAACAAAATTGAAATTTTAAATCTAACTGCTCAACTATTTGGACTAAAGCTATGATCATACGATATGCAAAAGTGGCATATACAAACATATGTACATGCAGGTGCCGACGTCACAAAAAAATTCGCAAATGTGTCATAAATTCCATACGTATGCCAGTACTCGCAAACTCGTACATAGACGTGTTCACGCGATATGCGACTTTTGTGTCAAAAATCGTAAATGCATTTGCCAGCATATGCTGTTATATGATATGTCATGAAATTGAATCGCAAATAGGGCACTTACATATATACCAGGTGTTCACACAATATGCAAAACAATTGGCATATCACACATTTTCAATCATTAGGTTTGCGAAACTATTTTCTGTCAAAAATTATAAAGCGCTGAATTAAACTCGAAAGGAAAGTGGCCTGCTTTTGCTATTTTGTTGTTGGAAATAGACAACGAAGATGAAAGCCACGATTTTGCTAAAAATTTTACAGTTTGTTTCAATTAGTGTCAGCACTGTTTAGAGAGTGGTTTGAATGGAATCGGATAGGCAGTGCTGTGGTTTTTGTAGTGTTTATTGAAGATTGGATTTATTAGCATTTCGATCTTGCATATATGTATACAGCTTGCAAGTTATATTAAACTTCCTTACTCTGAGGCGGCGGATGGCCTGCCGGAACACCTTGTTTCCATATCACAGTCCAATTTCTCGCCAAACTCCTTCCAAGATTTTTTCCAGCTTCCAAGTTCTTTACATCTCCATGTACCAGTTTCGAGAAGCTGAGTCCTCCAAGTGTATCCAGACCTTTTAGAATTTCTTCTTCTTTCTGATGGCTTCTTGAAAGCCGGCGGCTTTAAACCACTTAGTTCTTTTATCAACACCAGCCACAAATGTCTCCTACAGAGGCAATGACTGCTGTTAGAAATCTTTCCCTTCACTCGTCAGAAGGGTTGGAATTTGTTCAAAGCTTTCGGATATCTACCGTGCAAACTCTTGCCATATCTCATCATTCTGCAAACTCTTCAACAATCTACATAGCTCTGTGTTTCCTCATCACTATAACCCACAAAAATTTAAGACTAACGTACATCGGTGTCTCCTTCGTCTCTCCTCTAATTTCCCTAATACCCATACTCTCTTTTAAGCCTAGTCATAGCCCCTCTAGGCCGCGTGAATTATAAAAAAAATTAAAAGGACAAACCATATACAGCGACTTAATCGCTTTACCTGGTAAAAACAACAATCAAAACAACTGATTTGCTCGAATATGGCAGAATATTCAATGTTTTGTTTTCATGCGGTGGCATATCGTTGGCATGCTGGCATACGCTCGCATATGCTTTCAAATTGTCATAAATAATATGCGAGAGTGTTCAGACGATATGCGGAAAAATTGATTTGCAATCTGAGTGTCGCATATCGTCGGCATATGGTTTGACAGCATATGCGGACTATCCTAAAAAGGTGTTTAGACGATATGCCAGCAAAAATCGCATATGATGACTCGTAGCTTTAGTAAATGAAGTAAGCGAAATTCATATTTTTTCCTTGGTTGCAGGTACATGAGGAGTGACCACACACATAATTTGTATTCGATTCGTTTATGTATTCGATTATCCGTATTTTTTTTATCAAATTTGATTATCCGAACCACTCTCGGTCCCAATTAGTTCGGATAATCTACGCTCTACTTTATTTTGAATAAGTCGGTTGGTATGAGTGACTCTCTTCACTCTTTACAGAGATCTTAAACATTTGCTAAGGAAACTACAACCCAACTACTGCTCTTGCGACGCTAAGAAGAAAAACCTCGCGGAATTCTTCTATGATGATCTTAATGATCTTGCTGGTTAAAATCACCGTTACGTTTGCTCACTTTCGATGCACTTGTGCTACATATTCAGGTTCCCTAGCGCCGGTAAGCCGGTATCTTCACTGTGGTATCACAATGGGTCAATCTGGTTTAAATGTGTACCTGCCTTAGCCGGAGCAGCCACCTAACCTTTCCTAAACATTTGCGTTCGTTTTAGAGTCAAGTCTAAAATTGGAGAATGTCTCCATTTTTTTTTTAACACTCGGGGAAGGCATGTTAAATTCCCTGATCTCCGTTTGTACGCTTCCTCCTTCCTTTCCTTTATTCCTTGAAGGATATTCGCGAAGGTAATATTCTCGGGATATTTATGAAAATGTTAATTCTTTTATTGCGTCCAACCTATAGGCGTGGCTCCTTGATAGCGCACTTAGTGTAATTGCTACCGGAACTCACTTACTAGCACTCATCTTTCCAATTAGGGAAATAAAATTGATTGTCTTTGCAAATTAATTGTAGGTAATATTCACTCGCCGACAGAGGCGTTTTGTGCCATTTTAATGAATCTCCACCCGACTTCAAGGGTGTACTCCGATATCCTCCCGGGAGGTGTTAATGTTGGTTTCTTTCAATTGGGCCATAAACTCATTTAGTCGAATTAATCGCACAATTGTATTGTTATTCTGTGAACGGAAGCGAGGCGACAACAACACGGGGGCGTTCTAACATGTCTGCATGCTTCTCATTTTTCTTCAAATGTATGCAGTAACAAACCATTCACGCTGGGTCTCGGTTTTCTATTAAGGGATTTCGTTTAACTCCCTTTTAGGAATTGTTGTTTTGGTTTTTCTGCGGATTAGGAGAATGTGTTTAAAATCTCAGAAGAGCATTTGCTATTTGTTGGGGATTTAGGGATTTAGGAGATTTTTCCGATTAAGAACTTACACCATGCTTTAGGGAGAAGAAGAAGGATCGAATCGAGATAAAATCTTTTCACAAAAATGGTGTGGAATATTCATCGTCCTGTGGAATGCGCTGAATCTCTAAGCCATTGTTTGAATTTGACAATTTTTTTTGGTTTTGTTTGTTTATCCAGCTGCAATGCAGACGAGAGTTTGTATAGGCTACGCACTAAGTATTTCCTTCTGTGTCTGGCATTTGAACGTGTGTGCATCTCTGATTGCGGTTGGGAGAATTTTTTTGTACTTGCTAAATTAATGAACTGCTTTAGGTATCACCTGCTGTATGCTAAATTGTCTTGTTCATCAGCAGTTACTCAATTAAGTGCGTACTCCTGTAATTGAGTGGTGTAGTAGGTTCACATCACGAACCATTTAACGCCCACACTTGGTTCTCTTGCCGTCCGCATATCGTTCATGCTAATGAGCCTTTATTCTTCAAGAGTTCTTTGTTTTAGTAAAAATTCAAAGACCGCTAGAGAAATAAACTTCAAAGGTTATTAACTCAGAAGAAAGGGTGAGGTAAGGTTTAGTAATTTTTTGAAAATCGTGATGAACGAACACATAAATTTAAATTGTCAGTGGGCGTCAAATAACGCGAATACAGAACCAAAAAAAGACCTGTACTGTAATAAATTATAGTTTCAGCGTCAGTTGTTGGTTTTTTCATTGCACCTCACTATGTACATAAAAGAGTGTTTCCTTCAATAAAAACCGACGATAAGGGTTAAGTTTACAGGTAGACTCAATACATAAATCTCTCAGCTACCTGAATGAGTTGGACCGTCCGTTGACTGTGCACAAAAATTAAGTGGGTACTCCCATTGGTCGTTCGTTCTGCTCGCAGGCCCCATAAACTCTCAGAATTTAACTCGCTTCTCATTTATGTTTAGTTAGATCAGTTCTTAAGCTACGAGCAGACGGTATGCAAAAGTGGCATTAATATGCGAGTCGGACGTCACTTTTGCTTATATATCGTCTGAACACCTTTTTGGGACTGTCCGCATATGCTGTCAAACCATATGTCGACGATATGCGACACTCAGATTGTAAATCAATTTTTCTGCATATCGTGCGAATACTCTTGCATATAATTTATGCCAATTTGACAACATATGCGAGCGTATGCCAGCATGCCTACGATATGCCATCGCACGAAAACAAAACAATGCATATTCTGCTTGGTTTGTCCATTTCCTTTTTTTTATAATTCACGCGCGCAAGAGGTGTTATAACTTGCCTTAAATGAGAGGATAGGCATTAGAGAAAAAAGAAGCCATCAGAGAGAAGAAAATGCCTTCTAGGTCTGGATACATTTGGGAGACTCAGCTTCTCGAGACCGGTACGCGAAGAACTGCCAAACTGACTATTAAAGCAGCTAAGGAGAAGTCGTGGAAGGAGTTCGCCGAGAAATTGAACTGGGATCACAGATCTACAATCTTTTCCTGCACACCATCCGCCGCGCCATCTCAGAGAAAGGAAATTTAACACCATCGAAGGAGTTAAATCCAAAGATTGTGAACTTCTTTCCAATGAGAAGGACATCTTGTCGGATGGGGCGAGCACTTTTCGGAGCTTTTCAATCCCGATCAGAGCACCAAGGATGGCAGACCTATGGTTTTGAGTAGGGCAGAGAATTGTCCCACCGTAGAGGAGATGACGATTAAAGTGCTAAAAGTTGGCAAATGTGCTGGTGTGGATGAGATCCGGCCAGAAATGCTCAAGGCCTTCAGGAAAGAGGGATTGGAATGGTTCTATCGTATCATTTAAGTGGCCTGGGAACCCGGTAAAACACCTAGCGATTTTCAAGCTACATATTTTTAATTTCAGAATACTCGCAACTTTGTCCACACACGAGGCATCCGTTGCATTTTTTCTTAAAGTAGCTTCTTCAGGGCTTTTATCTTCGTTGTCATTTCCCAGCATCCAAATAGTAATGGCACCCCACTTTCTTTTCTACATTTTTAGTTTATTTCAGCAAATTTTTAACAGGAAATCATTTTCGCAAACCTGCATATGATTAAAAATATGTACCTCGCATATAGGGCACAACATTTGCGATCCCATTTCATGAGGATATCATATGCCAGTATATGCTGGCAAATGCATTTGAGATTTTTGACACAAAAGTCGCATATCGTGTGAACACGTTTATATGCGAGTTTGAGAGCATTGCCATACGTATCTATCTATTTATCTATATCTATCCATCTATGTACATATATGCCACTTTTGCATACCGTCTCCTTGTAGCTCTAGCTTCCATAACCTGGAATGAAATGCAAAAGTGGCGTTTGGTGAATAGTTATGTAAGTCCTTTGTCTCTCAATGGGTCTAAAAGGATCTTGTATACTTGCGATTGTACTTGGCCGTTGGTTTCAGCTTTGCCAAACTTTTCCTTCGGAACTTTTCCTTCATTGTCTTGTGCAAAATTTTCTGAGTACCACCAAATCTTCCTTCGTCTGGAGTAATCGTACAACTTATTCAAGTTTGTTGTTAAATTCATTTCCAAGGGTGTGCGAATCCACTGATATGCAGCTTAGCTAGGAGTTAGAATTCTTTTTGACCAATACAGTACGATTCACAAAATTCCAATAATTTCTGATTTACTGTTTGAAAGAAAAAAATTAGAGCTTGGTGTTTTTTTTTGCATTGTTGTTGGTTTGGTTTGTGATTAATAGGTTAGTTGGCTGCAATATCCATTGATAACATTCCCATAAACTTGTACAGGGAAGCGAAGTTTCTCGGAGTAATCCTCGACAAAATGCTTACCTGGAATTCTAACTATGGCAATGCGTATTTGCCAACGCCTTTACAGCCAAACCCGGCGACTGAAATCTAAGATCCTGGCAGTATATATAGAACCATCATCAAACCAATGATCATCCATGCATCTGGTATGGTGGCCAAAAACCCTGCAATTTAAAGCGTAAAATCGACCGCATTGCCTAAGTGGGTATTGTTGGGACAAAATGAACCCCAAAGGAGCAATGAATCTCAAAAAAAAGTATCGACGAGTGCTCTTAGGTTACCTCGGACACTGCTATTCGAGGATCCTAGAATATATAGAAGCGACCAAATTTTCAAGATCCCAGACTCAATGACCAAGATATTTCGCTTCTCTAGAAAGTTTGAGGTGGTGACCGCCACAAATGGAGAAACGAGACTCTAGTTACTCGACAAACCTCTCATATCTGGTGCACACATAGCTTGAATAGGAAAATGGCAGTACCGTCTATGGTCCCCAATTCTAGCAGGCGGCAGCGTTTGGAAAGTCTTTAACTATCTTTCAAGCATAGATTCACACAGTGAACTACTTATGTGCCCAGGAATGTCTATTAGGCGGCGCCATGGACCCATAAATTCTACACAATTGGGTCAAAGCTCGTCTGACACTGTTTAAATCTCCTCGGAGACCTTGCGTCCACAAGGTTGGGAAAAGTAGCTAAATTTTTAATTCTGAAAAGTAGCCTAAAGTAGCAAAAAAAAAAAAAAAACAGGAATGTTTGTAAGAGCAACCAGTTGATTTGAGACTTCGTTCCAGGCTTCTGAAACCAACGAAACATTTTATCCCATTGCACTCTTCATCGCCTGACTTTTAGGTTAGTCATAGTCATAGCTAATAGCGACATTATCCACATCACTGAAATAAATGCTTTTAGTATTGCAAATACATCGCCAACATAAGCCTAATATGCGCGCATGCTCCCACAGAGCAGAAAGACGACGACATTAAAGACAGGTTCTACGAGATTTTAGACAAGACGTACGAGCAGTGTCCTAGCTATGACCTTAAAATTGTCCTAGGCGATTTTAACGCAAAACTAGGAAGAGGGGGCATCTTTGGTCGTACTGTCGGAAAGTACAGCCTACACGGCACCACCTCCGTTAACGGATTTAGGCTGATTGACTTTGTTGTGGGGCAGAACGTTGTCGTAGTTAGTACGCGGTTTCCACATCTCGATATTCACAAAGGAACATGGAGATCTCCTGTCAACCAGATTGACCACATTACAATCGACGCAAGGCACTCCTCCAGTATTACGGATGTCCGAACGTAGCGAGTGGCCAACATTGACTCTGACCACTTCTTCGTTGTAGTCAAGGTACGACTGCGAATATCCCGAACACCGCCAAGACAAGTAAATTCTGTGAGGATGTTTGACGTCGAACGGCTACAATCGCAAGAGATCACCAGATCCATTTCCGATCGAGTCTCTCTCAATCTCTCAAGAGGTCCTATGCCGCCAGCATCAAGTATTGAAGACCAGTGGCAACATTGCCAAAAAGCCATCAGAGATGCCGCCTCTGATGTGCTGGGTTTCACACGGCCACCACAGCGAAATCCCTGGTTTGACGACGAGTGCCGGCAAGCACATGCAGCGAAACAAGAGGCTTACAAAGCGGCGCTGCATAGAAAGACCAGAGCTGCCCGCGAGCTCTACGGGCAGAAGAGAAGAGACGAACACAAGCTTTTAAGAAGGAAAAAGAAAGAGCATGAGAAGCGCGCGACCAAAAAAATAGAGAGATGCTACTGCAGGAATGAGGTTCGGAAGTTTTACCAAAGGGTAAAAAGAAACTGTCAAAGCTACAGAGCCCGAACTGCAAGGATGAACAAGGGAACATCGCAGTAGACGACGAATCAAATCCCGTTGTCAGGCAGAATGAACCATTCAATTTGAACGAAGACCAACAATTCCGTCCGCCCTACCTGAACGAAGTGAAGATAGCCATATCTAAACTTAAGTCCAACAAAGCTGCTGGAGCTGACGGTCTAGCTACCAAGTTGTTCAAAGCAGTGGGCGATGACTTGGTAAGGAGCATGCACAAACTCATCTGTAAAATATGGTCGGAACAAAGGCTGCCCGATGATTGTCCGGTCCTCAAGAAAGGAGACCCTCTGAACTGCGCCAACTACAAAGGCATCAGTCTTCTTAACATCGACCACAACATCGTGAGCGTCTGAAGTCGTTCGTCAACATTCTGATCGGTCCATATCAGTGTGACTTCAGGTCGGGAAAGACCACCATCGACCAAATGTTCACACTGCGGCAGATCTTGGAGAAACCCCAGGATCTTCAAATCGATACCCATCACCTCTTTATCGATTTTAAGGCCGCCTATGACAGCATCTATAGAGACAAGCTATACAGAGCCATGTCTAGCTTTGGCATCCCTGCCAAACTCGTGCGTCCGTGC
Organism: Matsumyia berberina; assembly: GCA_917880715.2. Lineage (NCBI taxonomy): Eukaryota > Metazoa > Arthropoda > Insecta > Diptera > Syrphidae > Matsumyia > Matsumyia berberina. The sequence goes on from OU862870.1 coordinate 99,204,851, forward strand.
AGGATGACAATGGAGAATGCACACTACTCCATCAAAGTCGTTAAAAATCTCATCGAGACCTTTGATATCAAAAAAGGATTTAAACGTCTTTAACTTTGTTCTTGAAAGAATAGTGCAAAACTCACGCGCCAACACCAGGAGCATAATCTTTCGGCGAAGATCGTACATGCTCTCAACAAAAAAGGACGCCAAACACCGACGTCTCGCACAGAACGTCACAAGAGACAGATATAACTTTGACTTAGTTAAGGACTTTGTCTACCTAGGTTCCGCTTTCAATTCAGACGACGACACCAACGTTGAGATTAACCGAAGAATAACATTTGCCAATCGCTGTGTCTCTGGGCTAAGAAGGCAATTGAGTTGCAAAGACTTTCCTCGAACAAATAAAGTGACTCTTTAATCATCCCTCTGCGGCGCAGAGGCAATGACTCTGCCAAAAGCGGATGAAGTATACTCTTGGCTGTTTTGAGAGGAAAATTCTTCGGGTGATTTTTGGTATCGTTTGCATAGACGGTGAGTGGAGGATGAGATACAACGACGAACTGTACAGCGACATCGACTTAACCAGGAGATTAAAGGTCCAACGACTGAGGTGGCTCGGTTATGTACAGCGGGTGGACATCAATGTGGTGGTCCGGAAAATCTTTTGAATCCACACCCGGAAGATCGCGACTCAGGTGGCGCACGCAAGTGGAACAGAACCTTAACCAACCTGGCATGCGAAACTGGAGGCAGCTGGTTAAAGTTCGAGATGGTTGGAGACGCTTGTTAGTTGAGCCCAGGTCCAATCCGGACTGTAGCGCCGTAAGTAAGTTAGGATAAAGTGCCAAACAAAAATGGGACTGGAACAGAAGGAGGATGTAAGCTTGCGGTGTCTCATCGGAGACTTTACAGAACAGAAGCCCTTTAATTAAGCATGTATGTATTCACATAGCTTGTTCGAATTAAAAACCACACGAACACGCCTCCAATTTTGTGCGACGGAGTTTAGGAAGACACAGCTTCTTAGAATCAGAACCACTTAAGGAACTATTTCCTCCTGTTGAGTTTAAAATAAAAAAAGGCGAACAGATAATTTTATTTGAATTACTTTTATTAGTTTATTATGTTATACACTTCTTTAGATTATGACTACGATTTAAATTAATTCTATCATAATAATTAGGAGTTTAGCATATCTGACCAAATGCTTCTAAATTTCTATACAAACCACGCCAGAGGTCTTGTATATTTCAAAACAAATAAATTTATTCAAAATGGACAAACACAATGATACGAAAGGGAAAACTGTCTGTAGTCATATATCACTAGGCGAAGCATAAGGTCCCCTTATATATTGAACATTTGTGCTTTTAACCGTGTTAAAGGGCTTAGAAATGTAAACGAAATGTGGATAGTAATGTTGATAGTTTTCTTTTAATAGTATTTATACAAGTTTTACAATCTCAATTCTGCCGAGTATCTATGAAATAAAAGCAAGACTTGAATTACAGAACAAAAAGGAAAAAAGTTAACGATATGCCTACCAACTCTCTCAGACGCAATCAGATGCATGATTGCTTGCTTAGGTGTACCTTCTTAAAATTATAACTCATGTAGCTAAATAAAAATATGATTAATAAAAATTGAGAAGCTTGTGCGCTAGTCTCATGTCACTTCGGACGCCGTGTGGGGCGGCTGCGGCGATGTGGAGAAGGGTCGGTGTAAAAATTGTGCCGCCGAGTGGTGGTAGGACATTTCTTGGAGCGAAGAAATCGAATTGGAGCTAATGCTGTTGGCCGAAGAGTTAAGCTTCTCCGGCGAGTTAACTCGGATCTTAGGCGGCGGCGTGCTTTCAGCTGCGTAATTTGGCGTCGTGTAGGTATGAATTTGATTGCCATTGAGTGTAATGGTCTGCGGAAGCTGTGGGTGTGGTCTGATTACGGTAGGTTGAATAGGAAACTGTGATATTTCTTTAAGGTTCGAAAAGTTTTGCAAGTAACAGCCCGCGTTGAAGAAGCTTGCCGCGGTTGTGTCTAATTTAAATGGTTGCATACAGCTCATTGCGGCCGGATATCCTGTGTTTGGATTCAGAGAACTTGTCAAATCTCGCGGCTTTTCGTCGTCTATGCAGAGGTCACGGTCGTCGCGATCGTTGCCGCCATTGGACGTCGATCCTGGACTATGTTGCAGGGGTAAACTACTAGGTACAGGCGAATGTGTTCCCAGCGATATGTCTGAATCGGATGTGTCGGATGGAGCCGGTGATGAGGCGCCCTCTGCTCTTCGGCATTGGAAAGACATACCTGGGTTGTTTTGATTGTGTTGCAATCTGAAAGGAAAACAAAATTTGATTTTGAATATTTTGCTTTCAATTAAATGTGCTAAATCAAGATATACATAGGTACAGTGTTTCACAAAAGTTTAGGCGGACCGACAAGAATTTTAGAAATTAAACTGCCATTTAAATGAATTTTCTAAATTCTTCAATTAAATATAATGTAATATAATACTATTCCTGTTCATATTTTCATTAGGTACAGACAATTTTTAGCAAAAAATTAATTTGATTTCGAGATATACGTAATGTCTCTTTATTGGCTGCAGTGGTCTCATTAGTCTTCGTCCACCAGACTATTGCCCCTTAAAGCAGGGTAGGTTTGACGATTAAGGTGTAGACTTTGTTTATAATTTTGGGAACAAGTCCCTAGTTGCTGCCACAGATGTGGCGACGGATTTACAGATCTCCTTTGACTTTTTCGACAGTCCGGTCGATGTGGGGGTTTAAAGACAATTTACTGTACAGCATTACTCAAAGGTACTTTGGTAAAACGAACAATACTCGCCTTTTTTTTGGATATGCAGGGAGGCCTTCTTTGGTGCATCATCTCTGTATCTCAGATAATTGGTATTGCAAAACGACTGAAATAAAGTTTTCATATTTGCCACTGATGACCACTATGTTGTCCGCATAACCAATGACCTCAACTACTAGGTTCTTTAGGGACCGAAGAAGGCCGTTCATTCACTTAAACAACACTCAGTGTTATCACATCTGGCTAGAGTAAGATTTTCATTGGCACTGAACCCTCCTTTGGGACCAGTACAATACAATTCAAAATTGTAAAAAGTCATAAAATTAAGAGCCTTGAAAGTGAAGAAAACTTAAAATATAATGATCAGGTCTATTTGATTTTAAAGAGCGCATTCTTGGTTCTCCTTTGAACACCTCGTTCCTCTCGACTTTAAGAAGTTGTTTATAAAGGAATAGCACAATAGAATTCTAAAACAAGTTGTAAATAACACAGGCCTGCGATGAAAAAGTTTACATGATATTGTCCATATCTACATATGTACATGCAAGTATATTTTGGTCTGCTGATTTATAAAAAAAAGTTCGTTTTTACGTATCACGTCAGGATTTTTTTTATTCATGTATATATACGTACGTGTAGATATGGCCGCTGGTTAGTGACTCAGTGGTTAGTGCGTTGGACTGTTTTGCGAGCTGCTAGGGTTCAAACGCCAGCCAAGTCCACCGAACATTCTTCGTAGCACCACCTCTCGTTGGGGACTGACAAGAAAAAGGTTCTGCTCAACTCACCGTTCGGAGTCGGCAATAAAGAATCTAGTATTCGTATTCTTAAAAAAACTAGTACTCTCGTTCGGGTGATTCGGTTTTAAAACTTTTCAATTTTAATAAATTAAAATCTTTTAGCTCTTACAAATATAACATTTGGTTCTGCTGCAGAGTTTGAACATTGATAGTTGATACCCACCGACAACTAAGAAGATTAAAAAGTTAATTTTGCGTCACAAAGGTCGTCAGTAACAACTAGCAATCCATTAGAGGATGTCAAATGAGTGGATACAGGGAAAATAATGCGCTCTGAAGCCCTCAATAAATTGTTAGCACCACGACACACCGTAGAAAGTATCCTAAGTATGGCTTAAGTGCCAATGAAATTGTCCATCCCAACATTGTTTCTAATAAGAGACCTTGCTCCAAGTTCTCTTTCAGGCTGACGTCGCAGCTATACGTAAGGCCGCGAAATGTCTGGAGATTATCCCAGTATAAAGCACTGATATGATTTATGTATGTATGTTAGAAAAGGGAGATTTCATGGTACAATTCAGTCGATTGCCCAGTTTGTGCAGCCATCATGCAGTTGGCTGTTTGAATATTCAGACTTCAAGACAACTTTAAATATTAAGTTGGTTGTCTCTGGCGGTTGTCAGGCCCATTTCTCTGTACAAAATTATGATCTAAGGGCCAGCGCTAAAACCGAGGTGCAACAGTAGTACCATTCAACACGCACAGAAGTTAGTCACAAGAAGACGGAAGACAAGCACGTTTCATTTGCAAGCCCGAGTTTGGGCGAAAATTCATACCAACCAGAGATGAACTCTCTTGAAGACGAAACATAGAAATGGCGTTGTCTGTGGGAAATGCAAACAAAATAATGTAGCAAGGACGGTGGAAGGTGCAAGGAGTCATTCGGTGATATTTGAAAAAACGTTTTTCATCTTCTTTAAGCATTTTCTGCAAGTGGTGATGTTCACCCAATTCCACAATTCGTTTTTAGGACAGATACGACTTTTTTTCCATTTACGAAAATAACAAAAAATAGCCCCACTTTGTGCACTTTACTTGAACCAAACAAGAATTTATGCTTTAACTAGCTCAATTCTAATTGAACATCTTACAAGTTCAAGCTAGCGCGAGCTTGCGCTACTCATTGCAAGCACGAGCTCGAGCTTGGTATAAAACCGCAGCCTAACAGCAGAATCTTCAACAAATTCAAAACAACATTCTTTGTCACGCTAAATTCATAGAGTTTGTAATGCTTCTATGATCAGAAAAATTACAACAATCAAGAACCAGCGTACTGGTGAAATGAACAAATCGCCAGCTTGCGTAAAAAGTGCCAGAGAATAAGGAGACTTCTCCAGCGATCCAGCAGTACCGACTGAAGCAGATTAGAATCAAACGCAGATATGTAATTAACGTACTATTAGCCATAAAGAGAAGCAAAACCAACATATTCAAAAGACTATGTCACCAATCGGACATAAATCCTTGGAGCAGCGCCTAGAGGATAGCAAAGAAAATATTTAGGTTAGGTTAGGTTTGGGATATTCCCTACTGCGGTTTTTAATTCCTTAGTGCTAACCATCCAGTCGCTCTTGCAAATTTGAGAAGTTTCGATGGTGAGCCATCAGCTAGTTCGTCGATATAATCGAAGAAGAATTTGCCCAGGATCCTATTTCTTATCTGGCAGAAGTATAGACAGAGAAAGTAAGCTGTGTCCTCATGGACTTCCTTATCACCGCATCTCCTGCATACATATGTATAACGTCATCATTCAGGTGTAATTTCTTTCTGTGATATCTTAGCATGTTGTGGGTAGTAATTACTCCCACCAGCATTGACGGTGATCTCCTCTCTTTTTGTAAAATCTGGCAGGTTTTTGCCTTGTCTTATTCTGGCTACAACCAGACTTCACAGGCGGTTAGAGATTTCCACCTGTTATTTGCTTCTAATAGGGTTAGAAAATATTTAACGAAGCGAGAAGATTTAGCTAATGGTACAACTCATCGCCTGACTTCTCCAAGAACCCGGCAGGATGTTACACATTTACACCAACAGATACATACATCAGAAGTGTGCAAGCAGCTCAAGAATAAATAAAACACTGGAACTCGACGAATACCAAGATGAACATTATTGTTGAAATGTACAATCAGTGTCCGGAAATTTTTGCTGACCAGTTCTAAAACCTAAAAGAAATAAACCACAGTGATAACCGTCGTCCAATATGCATGCTAGATAGACCCAGGGAATTACTTGAGCGTATTATTTGCAACAGACTGCTAAAATCAATCAAAGATACAACCGAATTATCGGAAAACTCGCTCAATAGTAGATGGAAATTATGTAGATAAGTAACACAAATCCTGGAAGAAGCTATCACAGGCAGGAGATGGAAAAATGGTTCTAAACGTTATGAGCTATCTTAAAACGTCAGTTGTCTTTAGACGTCAAAAACGGCTTTACTTTCGCAAGTTGGGTAATAAAAATAGAATACTTCAGATACCTTGGTAGTTGGTACCTAATTAGAACGGCAGCGAACTATTTTGAACGAAGAACGATCTTCTACACACATATGCCATCAATAGCGGTGCACAGAAATGTCGCATAACCGGTGGCTTTTCAAAAGGATGCGTGCTTGACTCACCTTATGGATCGTAATGTAGGACCGTGTCTGTCAAGAACATTGGCTTCGTAAACGATTTTTTGGACAACAGCATCTTAAATATAGCAATTTGAACAGATAAGTTGCAAATGAAACAGATGTGTGTTTTATAAGATTTCTTCATTTTTTTATCCGTACGACTACTGAACAAATGCAACGTCTTCTGAACAGACATTTTAAATTTTCTAGAAGCCATCTACTAAAGGATAAAGTAAAGCAGCAATGAAAGTGATGCCAAACAATAAAATTTAGAATACTCGAGTGGACTCCACAATGTTAAAAATTGCAATGGATGCTGGCATCTGTCATCAGTAGCTGTCATCTGCAAATGCCAGTTATAGATTTTGCATGTTTGTTATGACTAGATATTTTCTTTTTATTGTTATTGTCATTATTTATTAAGAATTTAATTTAAAATTTAAATATTAGCATAAAAAATCAACGAGCCTAATGTACTTTCTTTAAAAATGTTCTTCTTCTCAGCAGAAAGAACAAGTTGTTACTACTTTCAATCTGGTTATGGTCAATTTGTCTTAAGTTTTACCACAAGCCATGATACATATCAGACATGCCCGACAGAAAAAAAAAAAGATGGAAGATCAATTAAATTGAAATTTACTTCGACTTCAAATCGACAATGATACTGTCTTCAAAACAAAAGACAAAAGAATCCCCTTTCACAGAAATTTCATTGAGCTCATCTGGAAGGAATACCATCGAATCGCTGTATCTGTATACGCGGGAGCGCGATCAGCACGACTCGTTCGTAACGTCGTCGTCGTCGTCGTAACACATGCAATGTCTCAGTGTCAGCTTAACAAATGAGCTCGTCAAATGTTTTTGTGAAAGCGATCGGTTCAGGCTCCAGGCTGTGTGAGAAATCGTTCAGTATCCCGCAATTCCCGTAATGATCCTAATGACGATTTGATACCGCGTTCCCTTTGTCCGACTGCTGCTGTGAGCGCACATCACAATGAAAAATATGCTCCGCGCTGCCGCGCTGACAAATTAGATTGAGACGTCAAAGCTCCGGCGCGCACATGCACCATGCAGCGCATCTTAAACTGATGAGGTTGTCTAGAAATTGGTATATTAGCATCCACTTAGGTGAGAAAGTGATTTGCGCCTAATATCAGTAAGCAGGCGAAATATTACTCTAATAGTAATTATTGGTTATACGGTGGTTCTTCCGTTTACTCGTATGCTCCACCACCGGAGTGCCATTAATAATTTGTTCCCCCGTGTGCAGGGTTTTTCTCGCGCGCCTCCTTTTGATTTGACGTCTCATGTTGAGTGATTAATGATGATCATCAACTGCAGAAGGCACATGAATTAACCAACCAACCTGCTGCTGGCCCTAGGCCAAGGCGCACTTTTCAAAGCGAAACCAAAAGGGGACGTTTGCGGACTCACTTTGAAACGAACCATCAACAAAGATTATGTGTGAAGTATGAAATCGTTTTGCTTCAACAGAAATGATGGATAGATGCTGCCTGCACATTCGTATTACTCGGGGTAAGGTGTACCCTTACACCTCGGTACCAGCAGCCGTCGGGGTGCAGCCAGACCTTTGGAAGACGCAACGATGGTTTGTTGCTCCATCGCGGAGAAACAGGAAATACCTAGAGGAATCGGATTGTGTGATCGTTTACACAGGCGATGGGCAATGTATCAATATACGAGTAAGTGTCCACTAGTTGGTAAGGTACTGTCCTGCAGTACGTGTCTTCATCATTTAATAACCCCAGATGCTGAACACACACATACTCCTACCTTACGCCGATGTCATCACACGAACAGGAGTAAGTCTGTACGAATACACAAGCATGATGGCCTGTCTTCTTCCGTTCTTCATGTGCACCTCGATTTGGGGTTTAAGTCGAGAGGTGTCTTGATGACTTCCACGGCTTTTGGGTCCTCTTAAGGGGAAGCAAAAAAAAAAGACGAGAAAAACATCAACTCATGCCGTGTTATTAATGAATTTTTCTGCGGATTATCGATAGTGGGAGTAGGATAACAGGTAATTTGATTCGGGTCTATCGGTAGATTCATTTAAAAAAAAAAAAAATTAAACCATCAGCTTGTGCAGAGATTGCGGACATGTACTCAACGGATGTGTATGGTCATTTGCTGCCACATTATTAATTTTGGAAGCTTGGAACACGAAATCGATAGCCGACAAGGTATTCTGCTTCTTTTTTCCTGTTAATTTTTGACTTCGACGTTATGGCGACTGGTCTCCGCCGGGTTTCAAGGCTAATGGAACGAAAAACTACCGACATCGGGAACAGGCTCTGCCATTCACCAATACTTTTCCACACAATTGACTAAACATATCATCAAGGAGCTTAAACTACCGAAATCCGATACGCTGGCACCTACCTAAATGTGTGTAATTACGATACCTTAAGATACCTAAAATGTAATTCAAAACTTGGAAAATTCTTAATCGGCTCATGTCATGAGTTAATACGTTTTGATATTGCTGTAACGTAATATGATACTGAAATCTCTTCATTCTTCTCCTTTTTTTTTTGTTTCGTTCGTTGTTTGCTGGTGTTTTGTTTGGTAGGGGAAGCAGCAGAGCTTTGGCTCTTTGTTTTCGATTTAAAGTCCATCAAAAGTGTATTATTGAATGGAATGTGCTCTGTGGTTTCGGTGGTGTTTGCATTTAACCCTATTACTTGCAATGAGCACACGGTTACTTTAGATTAACGAGGGCAATTTTTCCTCTGTTAATTGTATAAATGGAGACTCTATCTACTTGTATTCGAGGGTTGGCTTTGTATTCCTTTTCGAAAAGGGATTAGAATTAAAATTGGACAGGAATTAGAGTTGCATATGTCATTTAGACGCGGCGATTGTGTTTCCATTTATATTTCAAGAGCAGAACTGCAAAATGCTTATTTTTAGAATAAAATTTAAAGAAAATACATAAACATGTACAGAGTTGTTTAGAAAAAAGTCGCATTCATTACGGTCAATCATTTAAGATCATTGCTACATTAAAAATAATTGTTTTTACTCCAAACCAATTAATTCCTACTTACTTAAGGTGGCGCTAAAATCCGGAGTGGACCTCGGCCTCAACCAACAAGCGCCTCCAACCAGCTCGATCTTTAGCCAGCTGCCTCCAGTTTCGCACGCCAAGTTGGTCAAGATTCTGTTCCACTTGCGTGCGCCACCTGAGTCAGGATCTTCCGGGTGTGGATTCAAAGATTTTCCGGGCCACCGCATTGGTGTCCATCCTGTCTACATGACCGAGCCACCACCTCAGTCGTTGGAGCTTTACTCTTCTGGCTAGGTCGATGCCACCGTACAGCCCATACAGTTCGACGTTGTATCTCCTCCTCCATTCACCGTCCATGCCGACGGGACCGAAAATCACCCGAAGAATTTTCCTCTCGAAACCGCCAAGAGCGATCTCATCCGCTTTTGACAGAGTCCATACCTCTACGTCGTAGAGCAGGACGGGGACGATTAAGGCCTTGTAAAGGGTCGCTTTAGTTGTCATCACCAATTGTCAGCACCAATGACATCATGCTCCGTTTTTCCGATTATGTCAATATCGTCGGCGTATCCGAGTAATTGGACGGACTTTTGAAAGATTTTGCCTCTGGTGTTGGCGCGTGAGTTTTACACAACTCTTTCAAGAACGATGTTGAAGTAGTCGCATGACAGCGCCTCGCCTTATCTAAAACCTTTTTTGATGTCAAAGGTCTCGGTGAGGTTCTGACCGACTTTGATAGAGCAGCGTGTATTCTCCATCGTCATTTTGCATAAACGGTCGAGTTTAGCAGAGATGCCAAAACTAGACATGGTTCTGTATAGCTCGTCTCTATAGATGGTGTCATTCGCGGCCTTAAAATCGATGAAAAGGTGGTGCATGACGATTTGAAGTTCTTGGGTTTTCTCCTAGATCTGCGGCAGTGTGAACATTTGGTCGATGATCGACTTTCCTGGTCTGAACTGATATGGACCGATCAAGTTGTTGATGAACATACATCGGGCATACTTTTCTCTGACCATCTTTTACAGATGAGTTGGTGCATGCCCCTTACGGAGTCATCACCTGCCGCTTTGAAAGCTAGGCAGCTAGGCCGTCAGCACCAGCAGCTTTGTTGGACTAAAGCTTAGATGTGGCCATCTTGACTTCGTCCAGGTCAGGTGGATGGTTGGTATTCATCGTCCAGGTTGAATGGTTCATTCTGGCTGAGAGCGGAATTTGATTCGTCGTCGCCGTTAAACAGTCTGCAGAAGTAGTTCTTCCATATCCTCTGCATCGACTGCGATTCTACAACGATGTTCCCTTGTTCTTGGTTCAGTTGAGGCTTCAGTTTGGGCTCTATAGGCTTGACAAGTTCTTTTTACCCTTCGGGAAAACTTCCGAAACTCATTCTGGCAATAGCAGGAATCTCTCTATTTCCTCGATCGGGCGTTTCTCATGTTCTTTCTTTTCCTTCTGAGAAGCCGGTGTTGGTCTCTTCTCTTGTGCTTGTAGAGCTCGCGAGCAGCTCTGGTCCTTTTGTGCAGCGCAGCTTTGTTTTACTCTGGTTTTGCTGCATGTGCTTGCCGGCACTTGTCGTTTAACCAGGGGTTTCGATACGGTGGCCGAGTGGAAGCCAACACGTCAGAGGCGGTATCACTGAGGACTTTTTGGCATTGTTGCCACTGGTCTTCAATACTTCATGCTGGCGGTATAGAGAGATTGAGAGAGACTCGATCGGAAAAGGATCTGATAATCTCTTGCGATTGTAGTCGTCCGACGACGAACTTCCCCACAGTATTTCCTTGTCTTGGCGGTGTTCAGGTTATCCGCAGCCGTACCTTGGCTGGTCCGGTAGTGGTCCGAGTCAAAGTTGGCTCCTCGGAACGTTCGGACATCCATAATACTGAAGGTGTAGTGCCTTGCGTCGATCCCAATGTGGTCAATCGGGTTGACCGTTAATTGATCAGGAGATCTCTGTGTTCCTTTGTGAATATCAAGATGTGGGAACCGCGTACTAACTACGACAACGTTCTGCCCGCAGCAAAGCCGATCAGCCTAAATCCACTATCGGAGGTGGTGTCATGTAGGCTACAGTTGCCGAAAGTTCAGGGAAATGAACTGACATTGAGGGAAACGAAAGGACTGACGAACTGGCCAGGCTAGGTAGAGAGCGGCAACACACGGAGCGGGAAACCACCGTGGATCCTCCTCCAAGTAAGGCAAATCAGAGATGGTCCAACATAAGTGGGCATAGGATATCCAAGGCTCTATGGCCTGCTCTGGATCACAGGAAAACAAGAGATATTCTCAACTTAAGCAGGGCACAACTACAATTAGTCACTGGCATCCTGTCAGGCCACTGTCTTCTCAAGAAGCATGCTAAAAGATTAGGGTTCTCAGCCACAGATGTCTGCACTCTGGAGATATTGCAACGACCTATGCGCCGGTGAGGATATAACACATATATTATGTGAATGTCAGGGAATTGCCAGGATTCGCATGAAACTTCTCGGCAACTATTTCTTTAGTAATCCAAAGGAGCTAGGCTATGTCAGCTACAGGAACATGGTAAAACTCTGCAGAGAAATCAAGTGCTCTCAGGAAATGGTTAAGGTTCTGCCTTTTTTATTTCACAGGGATCGCGATGGGCCCACTATAGTGCTCAGTGTCTTATGCAAGCGCTGGCTGCATATCCCTACTTTACCTAACCTTCCGACAGTACTACCAAAGGTTCCTTCCTCGCCTAGGACAACTTTTACGTCATATCAAGGTTACTGCTCGTAAGTCCTGTCCAAAAGCTCGTAGAACCTGTCTTTGGTATCGTCGTCTTTCTCCTCAGTGAGGGCATGCGCGCATATCAGGCTTATGTTAGCGAATTAAGCCTTGATCTAATGTACCTGAAGCTTCAAACTTATTGCCTAAGTCTGCCGTCAGCGGTGAATCCACACCCACAAAATCGCTGTTTTTCTTGCCGGTAGCATCGCCATAACAATCGCACTTCTTGGATGGCAGTAATGTCTCCTTTGCAGTTTAGGGCCTCCGCTAATTGTTCGGCTTCCCGCAGTCTGTTAAAGGACCTAACATTCCACGTGCAAATCCGAAAATCGTTGTCCTTATTTCGTTTCGTGGTTCGTCATCAGTAAATCCGTCCGTCTGCGAGGCTTGTTCGTGTTTCAAAAAAGTGCATAAAATTCGAATTTTTTTCAATCCATTTATTAGATACTATCAATTCAAAGTCAATTTTGTACATGTCTGACAAAACGTAACTGTTTTCACCCCCAATTCCATGAGGCATACATTCATCTCAGTCTCAATGCCCAATAACTAAATCATGTACACATAAAACAGTTCATACATTTTTAAACCTCAATCATTAAGACCAACCCCTACCCGAGCATCGTCGAACAGTCACTTCAGTTCATCTGGTTACATTGAAGCTTCCTGGCTACATAATCGCAGGACAAATATTTGGATGTGAGTCCTAATGAATTTAAACGAACGCAGGCAAATCAACTTATCCTGCGTACCTTTTTCCGTTAACGACCGTGTTGACATTCGAATGCAAATTCAACCCTCCTGCTCCTGATTGTTCTTTCTCCTTCATTTGGTATCACCCATGACAGGGACATGGGAATGGGATGAAACCCTTAATACCCCAAGGAGAATTTATCTCCATTGACACGACGATGTCGACGGCCCGAACAATAGGGTGCTGAATGTTTTTCCAACCTTAATTTTCACTTTTCTCTTCCCTGCTGTGCGTGTGTGTGTGTGTGTTCGTGTAGATGTAGCAATAGCAAAGCAACGGCGGTTAAGTAAACAGGGACTTTTGTTACACACGGCAGTAGAAGCTCCCGAACAAGAGCAAGTACTCGAAGCACAAAGAAGGAAATTGGTTGTGTTAGATATTTTGATTGATCATTGACATTTACTGCGATGGAAAAGTAATCGGTTGGTGTTGAAGTGTTGCTGAATTACTCGTACGTGTCCATGTCGAACGCGCCCCGATGCGCGCAGCAAACGGAAGCAAAGAAACATGATTACTGTGTACACACGGGAATGTTTTTGAGATGTTCTTTGATACACACATGCAACATGCAACATTAAAATGGATGATAATTTGAAAGAGTTTTTTTTTTTTTTTTCATTTCGCCTCTTTTCTACGTTTCGTCAAGATTGAAATGTACCGCGTCGCTCGTCGTCGTGCAATTGAATTGAAAAGTTATTGATTTTTCCTCTTCTCTGTTTCGGTTCATTTTTTTTTTTTCGTTTGGTGCTTCTTTGCATTGTAGTCGATTACTATGGGAACGGTGGCAGCCAACTTGTGAGCACTTGAAACGATTTTGAATTTATTTACAAACATCGTTAATATGCCTGAGAAACAAAAACAAAAGATAATGTTTCAAGTTGTAGAAATGTTTGATCGGTTCCGGTGTGGGGAAGCGGGGGGCACTAGGTACCAAATGATGAGGTTCCATTCTAGGTTATGAAGAGTTTTTTTTTTTTTTTCAAGGTAAACCGAGATGCCGGGTTTTATTGAAGAAGCAAAGGTGCATATTTGATGTGACGAAGCCAAATATTGATTCGAAAATGGATAAGAGTGCGACTTCAGATTCTATTCGAATGAAGCTGATGGTTTTAAGCAAAAGTTATGGGTGGCGCCGAACATTTTCGGAAACTATCTTCACTAGCTTCCGAACCATCTTCACTAGTAGGATCTGATCAAAGTCGCCTTATAAGTTCAAGCTTGTAAACTCAAAATATCTAATTTTCTTAGGTCCCTTGGCGGGTTGATAAAAAATTGTCTGCCATAAAAAAATTTCTATCACGCAATCCTGGCACTACATCGAACACAGTGGGGTCAAAAATGGACTGTGGAATGGGTGCGGCTATTCACTCTGAAGCTTTGAACATATCAAACTCGCTCAGGTTACCGACGTTTTCCAGGCGTTTTCTGGTAATTCTAGATGCTGGCTCGTGTTAAAATACAACCCAACTCCTAAGAGAAACGTTGTGACCAAGCGATCACTGAACCATACCCTCCGTGGTTACCATCCTCCAAACTAGCAAAACTGAACTTGCAAAACTGGCCAACTTTGTCACTATGATCAGAGTCGCAGAACATACATACATATGTACATAAAGCAACTCTTAACTCTCTTGAGGATCGAGCTCGCATTCCACTTGGATCTGTCAAGGGATAACTATTCTCTCAACTCTTTGCACTTTCCCCAATGAATTGCGTTGTAAGGCTTTGTCTAAGGCCGTCCTCCAGACGATCCCACCATACATGAGTATAGGTCTGACAACGGACACGTAAGGCCAGTGCGTGGTATGAGCTAAACTAACAAGCACCAATATCGCACAGTCAAAAGCAAGAAAACGGCCATATTTCCATCATATAAAATTGTGTAACTCAAGCGTTAAATAATTTATGCCATGTTTTGTAGTATCTTTCCCCACTGTGAGGCGACCTATCTTTGGTAAGGCACTCGACGTGCTCCTCCATCCACTTCATCTACATATTTTTGGTCAATAGTCAGCTGCTAGCGCAGCCATCAGACTTAAAGCCTCCTCTCAATGGTCAAACAACCATATTGGCCACTCCTCGATTTTAGATCCCCTAACTTTCATTCCGGAAAACACCGAGTTGAATTTCAACCTCAACTTCCAGATTTCCATTCCTTCGACAGGAGTGGGAGAGTTGTGGCGCCAGAGGCGACCATTCTGTTCATCTCTACACCAACCGATTACGAAGTGGGAGGTTGTGCTTTCTCCGATATGCTTAACCTAGAGCAACCCCTTCCGTCTACCTAATCACTTCAGCGTTTTTAGGCGGAAATTATGGCTATCAACGAAGCCTGGCTTAGGCACAATGCGATATTCTTCAGGGATATTACAATTTTTAGCGATAGCCAGGCTGCTATAAAATCCCTAAAATCGGTAACATGTACATCAAAAGCTTCAGATTGTCGCTCGTCTCTCTTGGAGATGGCAGAACATATTAACATTCACCTATGCTGTATACCCAGTCATAGGGATATTCCAGGGAACTGTAAGGCCGATGAACGCGCCAAACGTGGTACTACTCTGGACATCCTTCCGTAAACTTCTCTAAGAGTACGACGCGGTCAGTAAGACAAAACAAATGGAGGAATGGCACCACTTGTCGTACATCCAGTGACATCTGGCCTATGCCTAATCTCACTAGATATAAAAGTTTGATCTCAAATGACTTCTGCAGAAGCTGCAACGACGAAGAGGAGGAAGAAACGATCCTACATTTCCCCTGCACCTGTCCTGCCCTATCCCAAAGAAGGAAGCTCTATCTGTGAGCCTATCACTTCAAAAACTAGGGCGAACTATCACATACTGACGTCAAAAGTATCCTCAGCTTCTTCAAGAGCTCCAAATGAGTGGCATTTTTCAGGGTATAGATCCATGTGGTATCTCAAAGAGCCTTCCTGGCCTTCATGTGTCTGTACTTCACACAGACAGCCTAATGCTTCATCACCTTCTATCTCTATAGCCGTAGTTATCGCGGTTCATAATAAGGTCTACCTTGTAAGATAATCCAGCTTAGCACAAAAAGGCGCAAAAACGCGCAGCTTTTTTTTATGCTGTATCGAAGTCTAGTATATTGGTTAGTATCATTAAAAATAGGAAAGTTGAGTGAAGGTAAGTGTACGCTCAGTGCTGAGTGTGCGATGTTAGTGCCAAATCTATAAATTTGTAAAAAAAAAAATGTAAATCCTACTCAGCCCTACTCCTAACTAAAAGTCTACGAGTTTGTTGATTTTTATTTTTTCAAATCCTAATTAGTAGGTTTTGGTTCAAATCAGTATAAAAAAAACAAGGCACTTCTGTGGCCCCAAACTTAAGTTCAAAAATTAAATTTTCGGAGTACGCTTCATTCTTGGCTTGGAAAAGAATATACACATTTAAGGTACAAGCCTGTACATAGTCTGAAGGTACATCTTAACAGTTATTGTAAAGTTATTTAAAAATTCTTTAAATATGCTTATTAAATATTCAAATATGTAAAGAAGTATTTTATTTTTGCCACAGAAGTTTCTGTTGTGTCTGCTGCCACCAGATAACAAAAATGCACACCATTATTTGCACTTTAATATTGATTTTTGACTTTCTGCCACCGATTATAAGAATCAATAGTTTGTTAGCGATTTTTGGCTTACGAATAATAACAATTAAAAAAATTCGGAACGTTTGGCTCCTTCTTGGCTATGGGCAAAAAATGTCAATTAAACCACAAAATTCTTGAACTTGAAATGGAATCGATGCAGTACAAGCCTGACATCTTCGGAATAAGTGAAAAGAGATAATACGATCCGGCGGATTTCATCACTGTCTTGGTTTATTCTTGAAAGCCATTCAATATTTCTCGTGAATTGGATGTGGGAACGCTGTCAGACACAGTAAAAAGAGTATCGTCATGACTAAACGAAAACTTTTAAAAGCCAACTAAGGGAAAACTGAGAAAGTAGTTTTAAGAATTAACACGGTCAAGGTAAAAGCCCATATTCCCCCACTCAGGTCAGAATTGCAGTGTAACTGGTCTAAAAAATATTGATGGCTGCAGCATGCAACTGCAGCATGCTACTCGGACAATCAAACTACTGGTTTCGTAACATACTCTGGATTTGCTGATCGAACCCAGTCTTTAACGAGTTTTTATTAAGAAACATTATGGCTGACACTGCGAGCTGGAGACATCTATGAAGGTGAATATGTCATTAGTAGCTAAGTTCCTAAACTCCGTCACCGAATAGAATCCCCTATAGACGATACGTTTCCGCAATGGCCAGTTAGGAAGACTCCTTACTTCCTCATGTTTTTCCTGTCAAGGTTTAGAATTTTAAGAATTTTTAGAAATTACCTATAGGTCTTGTGGATTGCCTAAGTCCAGTCACATTTTTCCACTGGGCTAGGCGAAGTTGGTGTTCCCAGTTGTTTGACAAAGCTGTGGCCAAATTAACAATAACTCCGAAGTTGATCTTTCTTCTATTGCAGAGACCTAATACCCCGCTCACCGGTTGGTTATGGTAGTATCATAGTTAACTAGTAAAAAGTTTAAGTTTCTCGAAATGTCCAAACATTGTTCTGTCATCTCAAATAGTTTGAATCTTATTATATCTCAGTAATTCAAGGAAGGGTTTCCGGGTGCACTTAGTCCAGCTCTGTTAAAGAGTTGTACAAACAATTTCAGAGGGTTTACTTCTCTATCCACCTCTGTATGCTGCCCAGTTTGATTTTATTGAAGAGGGCTCTATCTGCACCTCGTCTAAGAATAGTTAGTTTTAACAGCTTTTAGTGGAATGAAGATTTGGGGGTATTACCCTATTGATGTTGTCCAAAGTGACTAATTCCAGCTTTCGCCTCTCTGCTAGTCATCTGTCCACACAAAAATGTTTTTGATAAGACTCGCAGTCCGTGTTCTCTATGCTTCAACAATCTCGCCATTACTGCTTGATGAGTTCCATGGCTTCCGCTGTAGCCATTACCCTTTCCCACTTCTGCTTTGCCCGCTACTACAAAAATACTGTTTGGGAGGAACTCGGTACCCGGAGATTCTTCTCTATGGCCATTCACGTCGGTACGGATCTCATAGCCGGAGTAGAAGGATGGCATGTATAACTGACATTAGAACTAGCAAACAAGCCGTCGGGCTTCCATGTTTGCCACAAACCTACTAACCCACTGTCAGTAAGACATTTTGTCTGTACGCGATTTCTTGTCATGGGCTTTAATCCAGGAGCACAGGCCTCTTGACTGAGGGTCTTTCATTATTCGTCCGTGGGATGTTGTATTCTTAGCCGGCCAAAATTCAATCATGTGCTACTCGGCGCTGATTTCCTTAATGTTGTGTTGTAAATCAGCTCTCTTTCTCTGACGTATCCTTTCACTATCTACAGAAGAAACTACAGCGCCCTGAAGTTGTTTGCATTCAGCTTGTCGCACAAGCTTATGGAGTTGAAAGTATTTCTCACGCTTAAAGGCAATTCTTCTGCTGGACAACCTGGACGATCCTTACCAAATACTTCGTTGCCCCTTATGAATTTTTAGAGTGGTTTCTTCTGAAACCTTACTGTCTATCGGATTCATCGCCTCATTCTTTGTTCTTGATGGATGCAGTATGTCGCGTTTTCTTACCGTGTCCAGTAGGACACTCTATGTTCTTGTGGAAGATCCCTTTCCTGTGTACTGATCAAATTGGGACGATTACCTCCAACGCTTCTAGTAGTATGCAATCTAATTCAAGAGCTTTCTTGTACTGCGTTGCACTTGTGGTCAGGATAAACGCTCATTCGCTAAATAGCTGGAACTCCGCTCGTCGATCAAGTACGACATTTCGCATTTACATCCTTGTGCAAAAATAAGAGTAGTGAGTAGGTATGTACATACATATGTTGATAAGTATGTGGAACGGCATTGTGCATTCAGCAAGATGAGGCTTCCTTGCTTCGCTGACTAGAAGAGTCGTTGAGTCTGTTCCAGAAGTCTGCATGTAAACCATTGCCGTTTTGGAAACGCGAGAGAAGTCCTGACTTCCCATCGTTTCCTTATGCATCAAGTACAGAACACATAAGAAAAAACACGTCCAATGAGTCAAGTTAAAATCATGAGAAGCACAACTTTGCATATGCCGTCGCTAAAACTCGCTTCGAACTCAACTTAACCCCGTTGACTACTGGTTATAGTCGAAGGAGTGCACACAAAAAACCAAACACAATAAAATATACTACAGACGTATGTAGTTACATATGTACACTTCTCGTTCGTCATATTCAATAAAACAGTGAAGACGAAAAAACAAAACGAAAGAACACAATGAAATTGACAACTCCTCGTTATTCTTACGCGTCTACTTCAACTTTTGTGAGATATTTTGCGCACATAATGCCAGTTAACTGATGCTGCGTCATCGTTTCAGCCATCATCATCATCGTGCCATGGCATGGCATTCTGACTGTTCCAGCAGTCTTTACTTTAATAACTCTTGATTGCACAATATTCGGAATTCTGGTGGTGCCTCTGCCTCTTCATTTAATAACTCGATGACTTTCAAAAAATACTTCAACACGGTAAGTAAGATGTAATGGTTATACTTAAGTATGCATGTTTTTAGGCGCTTCTGCCTTTTATCGTCCATTCACATATATACGAGTATCTTCCGATCTTCTTCTCATTTTCACGTCACATCATTTATGTAACCCCATCCTATCTGCCCACAGAGGAAAGCAGGTAGACACTACCTATTCCCAAAGCGAAATGTAGTATTTTGTGTTCCTGTTGAAAGAAAACAACAATGACTTCTCCGGCACCAGCCTCAGCACCAGCATCAGCAGCAGCAGCAGCATCGCCAGATTCGAGGCATCGAAACATGTATGTCATCGGGTGAATGGGCGAACGGGAAGCCAGTCCTTATATGAACAATTTGTCGACGCATATCAAGTCGGCCTGAAGTATCTTAAGTGATTCTCTCCTCTCGCAATAGAGTCAAAACACTAAAGAAGGTTCAATGTGTAGCTTCCAGTTCATTATGTGATAATTATTATTTTGTAGTGTTTTCAAGGACTTTGTCTGCCTGGCTAAGGTAACCAAACGAAGGGAACACATACGTTGTATATAGAAGCTCTGAGCTTCATTTTTGCACACCGACTAGAAGTATCACTGTTGAGAGTTGTAGCGTTGGCTTTGATCTATTTGCCCGATACATTGATACCGGTGCATAGACATGGTACCTACGGTCTTTTTATCTTTTTTTTTTTTTATCGCGTTTTAAGTAGTTATCGGAGCTGTGGCGGCTTCTCTATGACTCTTTCAGATGTGTGCCTTTTTCACCGCAGAGAGAAAACCGAGAACACTAAAAATTTCCGCTAGAAGTGCGTTAATCGATATACGTACAGATGCACATGTATGTAGGTGCATGTCAGCCAAGTGGGTCGGCAAACTACAAGTAAAAAGATGCAATTGATCGGAATCCAAGAATATCGAGTTGCTTGCACAAGACGGGTTCAAATTTCCTCATGAGATTTGCATATGCTGTTCTTGAAGGAGTCAAGTAAAAAAAAAATAAAAACAACAACAAAAAACTCTCGGTGCTTGCCTTTTTTTTATTCGACGTTCATACTTCAAAGGATAAGTGAGCACGCGCTTCAAACTTCTGCGGTGTGACATAGGGTGGAGGCAAATTGAATTTCCAAATATTGAAAGCATAACAAAGGAGCATTTGTTTCAACCAGGAGGTAGAACATTTCTGGTCTATCAGCGCAAAGTACCTGGGATTCAAGAAATCCACTTTGAAATAAATGAATGTTTCTAACAATGTTTGCAATATCATGTAGACGTAGAGCATAGCTCCAGAGAAGAACTAGAGCTCTATGAGGAGAAGAAAATAGGAAGAGAGGACCGCGCTACAAAGTAAATAGAGAGATGATATTGCAGGAATGAGGTTTAGAAGGAGTACTCAAGGTCACAAAGCCAGAACCAGAAGGACTTCAAAGAGGAATCAGGGGATAAACGTTATTTAGTAGTAAAAACGAAGTCAGCCGAGGACCATTTCTCCAGACTCAATATCAGCGATGACGATGAAAAGTCTGTTGCCAGATCCAATGAAGGTCTGTCCGACTTGGACGATATAAGGGTACAAACCAATATTTAAACTTAACTCCAATAAAGTTTCTGGAACTGCCGAGGTGTTGATGGGAGATTATATTGAAAAAAGCAGAAAAGCGAGGGTGGCAGCTGAGCCTCACGTAGACCAGTGTTGGTCCATAGTAATACCACAACTCTCCAGTGTTAATTAATTACCGTCGTTACTTTTATTTAGATAAAACGATTTTGGAGATACTCGCAAGTCCCAGGCTAGCAGGCAGAATTCTGGAGTGGGTACCATTAGGAGGGAGAGTTGTGATCTTAAAGCTTAAGCTTGAATGGTCAACTCTGGCTCTGGTACAGGTTTATGCGCCGAATCTGGAGTCGGAGTTTTCAGCTTGCTTGGATGAAGTAGATACCACCGTAAAACAGGTAGCAGATGTGGATTTTAATGCTCTGATGGGCAACACCAACGTTCACATGGATGTGAAGTGAATTACATGGGGGAGTGTGATTGGGAGGAACGGTGACCCGGATCAGAACGCGAACGAATAGAAGTTTTTGGACTCTTGCTGTGTAAATGGCATGTCCATTATGAACACCTTGGCTGTTAAAGCAGTAAAAAAGCGGCCTCGAAGGAGTTCGGCGAGAAATTGGACCGTGATCTCTGATCCGCACACAAGGCGTTTTGGCAGGCCATTCGCCGTCTCAGAAGAAGGAAGTTTAATATGTTAGAAGGAGTTAAAGCTAAAGATAATGTACTTCTTTCCGATGAGAAGGAAATCCTGCGCAGATGTAGCAAGCACTTTTCGGAGCTACTCAATCCCGAACAGGGCACTGAGGATGACAGACCCATAGTTTTGAGTACGACAGAGAATAGTCCCACCGAAAAGGAGGTGACTTTGGCGATTAAAGCGCTAAAAGTCGGCAAATCTGCTGGTGTGGATGAAATCCGGCCAGAAATGCTCAAGGTTTTGGGTGAAGAGGGAGTTAAATGGATCACACGTGTCATTAAAGTGGCCCGGGAATGCGGTGAAACACCTAGCGATTGGCAAACTGGGGTGATTGTTCCTTTTTTTAAGAAAGGGGATAAGAGGCATTGCTCCAATTATAGGGGTATATCTCTTTTAAGTCTCCCCGGAAAAGTCTTTGCTAAGGTCTTGGAAACACGTTTCAGATCGAGTCCCAGTTAGGCGATGAACTGTGCGGCTTTCGTCCAGGTAGAAGCACAATCGACCAGCTATTCACTCTCAGAATGGTACTTAAGAAAGGCCAGCGAGCATGTGGATTTGGAAAAAGCATATGATCAGATGCCTCGAGATAAACTTTGGAGTATACTGCAGGAGTATGAGATTGACGGCGATCTTCTGAGGGCCACTCAATCTCTATACACAAACTGTAAAAGCTGTGTTCGGGTAAACAGTGTTAAATTGGCACGTTTCACTTTTTATTGTGTATATGGATTGGATGTTACAGCACAGCCGTGGCGAGGATCGGTTCGAATTCGAAGACTTAAGGAAAAATCATCTGAATTTGGCTGATGACTTGGTGATCCTGGGGTCCACCCAGACAAACATCAGCGTGCACTTAACAGATTCTTAGGCATCTGTGTTGAAGCTGGGATAAGAGTAAACGTGAACAAATTGGAGGTCATGGTGATTTCCCGGACGTTTGGCTTGGTTTGAATAAGATAGCGAATACAAGCTGCCAAAAAGAAATTTCTTCGTTGTATTGCTAGAGTAACTCATCGAGACCGAGTAAGGAACAAAAGAATACGCGAAACGGAGAAGAATACGCCCGGAGAAGTCCATAATTCGATGATTTGGGCACGTCAAACGCATGACCGCAACTCGGCTTTCAAGAGGGGCCATGGAATCCTTGCCATCTGGTAGGCGTCCCCAGTACAGGTCCAGGATGAGATGGTTGGACCAAGTCCGAAATCTCACATCTACCCGTATGGCGATAGCCCCTGATAATTTAGAGTCGATGGCGGAAGATGTGGAGAGAAACAAAGGGTTTCAAACTCCTAACACGAAAGACGAATTGTGTGCTCTGCAAAACCCGGATTCTGCTGTATGGTGTCAAGTGCTGGACAATAAAAAAGCAGAATTTTTTTTTTGATTTTCGAGAGAGAAATTTTTAGTCGAATACTTGGTGAGGAGGGCGAATGGAACTCTATGAGCTGTACCTAGTACCGAGTCTGGATAAGTGGAAACATTGTGCCCGGGATCGAAAAGAATGGAAGGCTGCCATGTCTCAGGGAGAGAGTGTCAAGTAAATAAGTATAGTTTGGGACTTTGTCTACCTATGTTCCGCTATTAACTCTGTAACATGGAGGTCGCCCTGAATATTTTTTAAAAAAACGTCTTCATTTGACCACTGCTGGATATTTGTTG
Organism: Matsumyia berberina; assembly: GCA_917880715.2. Taxonomy (NCBI): domain Eukaryota; kingdom Metazoa; phylum Arthropoda; class Insecta; order Diptera; family Syrphidae; genus Matsumyia; species Matsumyia berberina. The sequence goes on from OU862870.1 coordinate 99,228,091, forward strand.
ACTTGAAACTCAAGTTAGCTTAAAATGTTGGAGTGCACGGAAAACCAATGAGAATATATTTCCCAATGTATTGAATCTGGGTCGCGAATCGACAATGTGGTCGAGTCATTTAACCATGCGTCCAACTGTGCTTCCGAAAGATCGTTGAGTCTGGCGGTAGAAATCATTCACTTTTTTCGAATGCAATCGAAGTAAAATCTCGCTAAATGGGAGGTTATCAAGAGAGTCACATGCATATATTAAATTCCTCAAACCCCATCACATTTTGTTGGTCACGATATGAAACATTCGTCCTCATTCTGTCAACTCAAAAATCTAACCAAACCTAGAGCCCAATCTGGACTCTCAAGCACCAATTGACAAAAAAAATGGCGACACAATTTTCGAAAACTGTAGCATATAGGTATGTACATATCTAAATAGATGTTCTAGTTCAAAACAAAATAAATCAAAAATTTACCTGTTTTTGGCTGCAGCCGCTCGGTCTCTTTGCCGTCGATTTTTAAACCAATTTCCGACTTGTGTTGGATTGAGTCCTGTCGCTTTGGCGAGCTCTCTCTTCTTCGTTGGATTCGGATAAGGATCCTGTAGATACCACTCCCTAAGAAGACTCCTCGTTCGCTCCTTGAAGCAGTGGGTCTTTTGCTCACCATCCCATATTGTCGGAGGTAATGGAAATTTTTTTCGCACGCGGTATTTGTCCACGGGGCCTGGGTAATCAAAGAGAAAACACAATTTACATTTGTAAGTCGCCGTCTACCTCGCGTTAATAAATAGTGTCTATGAAATTAATCAACACAATTACCTAACGAACGTCCACGTAGTTTTTCAGCTTCTATATAGTGTGCCTCCAGCCACATTGCTTGTAACTTTCCATAAGATGCTTTTGTAAATTTATGATTTTCTATTATTGCATAAAGTTCCCTGTCGAAGGAGTGAGAAAAAAAAAAACAAATTGATTACAAAAAAAAAAGGATATAAACATACATATTTGTGGTAAGTGGCGTTTGGTATTGTTTGGTTAGGGATTATACAAGGTATACTTGTGCACGTGTTCGGTATTGCACTTTGATGAATGAGAAAGTAATAAGAGTCGAAAGGCCGCATGGGGTTCTGCACTGAGATTCAGGGGTTGCGCTGGTGGAAAGCAAATAATCGTAAGTATCTGCGCTATAATTAACTTTCGTAAGTGTCTGGCAAGTGCTTGTAGCAGATTTTCGATACATTTATAGGAGAACAGGAAGTAAATGAAAAATGAATCCCCTCCTGATTTTGACACCTTGTTCCTTTGATTGCAACTCAATTATATCCTGTCACTATTTATTATTAAGGCTTTAGAACGAAAGGGAGTTCTTCTTCGTAACCTGAGGTCGAATAAATTTTCTTTAAGGTGTCTTAAATTTAATAAAATACATGAATTGTAAAGAAGAATGTAAAGAATGCACACGGGGTTTCATTGTAAAACAGAATATCAGTTAAATGCCCTCCGTTTATTATTGAAAAGGGTGTGTTCTTCCCGTCTCTTTTCAAAATTCCTAAGAAACCATCGGAAATCAAAAAGGCTCTTAGATGGACCTACATTTTTCTTTTGACCGCTTACAGGCCTACATGCCATCACGTGCGGTTTCTAACCGTATATCTTGTCAGCTTCGTGGACTACCTTTCAAGACTCGTCCCCGACTGCTCTTATTGACTTGCTCCCCAGTCTAATTTTTTTTCTTTTTGTATTATTGGGTTCCCCTGTAAAGTATAATTTGCTATGTATTGGCTGACACTACGCTGCGACCTAACAAGATCTATTCATACCTTAGTAATAAAGTTTCTTGTCCGCAAACGACCAGAATACACTATGACATTCACAGAGTCTGTGCTCAGAGGCCTCTTCCTCTTCCAAACAGAACCGACACCTTTTATCTGAACAAAGGTTTAGACCGGTTAGGAAGCTCACTAACTCGCTCATGTTGTTCTTGTCAATGTTTAGAATTTCCTTGTAGGAATGGGGCTTTATAAGACATTTTCCCAATGGGCTAGGCGAAGTTGGTGTTCCCAGTTGTTTAACAAAGCTGTGGAGATAACCCAAGTCCCAAGAGCGTGGAAGCCGAACCGGGCCTAGCCAGCTCATCCGGAGTTTTAATAGACTACATGAATTGGTGGCCGGGCAACCAATCAAGTTTGACCTTGTTATGCCTGTCAAGTGATTGAAGGGTATCGTAGCAACACTTGGCTCATCTGGATTTCTAGACATCAATTAACTGAGGCTTGCAGATCTTTTTGTGAAATTAGTTGTCACAGCAGCTAAAACTTTACATTTGAACGTCTTGGTATTTAAAATAGTTGCACGCCCTTTGCAGATATACATAGGAGCAATAAAAAAAGAATATGAACCTTCAATTTTTCAGATGGAGCTGAGGCAATTGATGGAGCTTATTATGAGTTCAAAAGCTGCCCACAAGCACAGCAACATGCACTGTCTTCTTGGTAGTTATCAAGGTCCACTCTAGGCCGGAAAAAAATCGGCCACATTTCTATACAAATTGAAGCTTATGTTTTGGAAAAAAAAAAAAAAAAACATCCAATGTAAGAGTGAGACGTATATATGGAAAAATTGGGTAGTTTGAGGTGACTATTTTTTTTAATAACATGACGCAAATAATTGATTTATGCAAAAATTTTATTTATTTTCTTGTAGTAGTGGAAAGTAGAGGAAAAAGTTAACCATGGTCTATACTCCACTCGAAGATGTCAAGGAAAGTAATGGTTCACATGATCTTTCAAGCTTAAACCACTAAGTAACTTCCATAAACATATGACAACCTCAGCATAGCCCGGACAGACTTTGCTACAATTTGAGCTGCAGGAACCCATGTAACTTCATTTGGTAAGCCACTAAACTATAAGGCATTGAACTCAGCCACAATAAAATCAGAACTAGTTCTAGTGATAGTCAAAATGGTTCTTTGAAGTACAAAAGAAAATTTCTTCTCATACTACACTGGAGCAATTGGCAATGAAGTAGCGGACTCACTGGTCAATATATATAGGTGCATCAATCTCCTTACTAATCCCGAAACATTCTGTAGAGTAGGCAAATGTCATTTTTAAATTTTTAAATCCACATGAGAGAACAGACATTGTTCTAATCCAATGCAATCTGGATGAAAGCAAGGGAGGGAAATACCTTTCCCCAACCTATCCCAAAAGAAATCTTAGGGATCATCTTAAAATCCTAAACGGTATCCTAAGTGGCCACTGAAAAAGCCACCTCTACAGATTTGACTTACCGCCGGACACTGTAGACTTTGTGTAAAGAATGACGAAAGCTCATGAAGAGATGTAGTCACAGAATCTCACGCCACTATTTATGTGAGAAAACGAACTCTAACGGACTGCCTATTCCCCAACATATTATTTTCCAATGTCCTAGTTTTACTGGAACGATAGAAATTCTTAGGACAGAACTCGGCGAGCCATCAACTCCCGAAAATAGGTATACAATTGTAGTTGGTAAAATTCTTAAAGCATAACAAGTGCTTTTCTACGATTTTGCGTGTCATCCTTAATGCATAACAAGAGTGATAAATGTATTATGCAAACAAGAAATATTGAGAAGTGGTTAAACGGTGATACCACAGTGATAAGAGGATTGAAGTCAAGGTAGGTTTAGTAGATGGAAACTTCACACTGTTGCTGACTACGAACTCAGTTTCATCTTCAAAAAAATTCCCTCCTACCAGCGAAAAAACTAAATTTATTTTCAACCTAGAATTTCCACAGTCCGGATTAAGGTGCTATAAGGACGAAAAGAAATTCGTGGACGACGAGAACTACCACTCCTGGGCCAATAAACAACTATTGAGAAGACCAGGGCTCTTATCACGTAACTTTTGTCGTCTGGTTTTCTGCGCCGTGTTTGAGGGAGAATTAAAAAAAACAGGTGAAGCCCATATTTCCTAGGATAATTCTCGTTGCGAGAAAAAAAATCGCTGCTAGAAAAATATCCCAGCCTTTTGTGGGTTTGTTTTTTGGTTGCATTCCTAGGAAAACAAATCTCGCAGAGAGATTCAGTCAATTGAACTACATACATACATATATTCCGAAAACAACTTAGAGTAGATATATTTTCACTTGTTAAAATTGTCACAAATCTCTTAATTTTCTTAGTATCTTTGATTCACAAATGATACCGATTTTGCTATCGTCTAAAAACAATCGTCGGGACGATAGTAATTGACAGTTTTCGCGTACGATCGTACTTTTAACATGTTACGTGATGCCAAACTATCGTCGAAACGATATCATCATTCATCTTGCGTGATGAGAACCCAGGTGTGAACCCAGTAGAAGCAGATACAGCCCACTTTTTTGTGAGTTTCCAAGTGCCAGTATAGGAGAACATTCCCTCAGCATCTTAAAATGTCAAAGTCTTTATTAAAACTAATGTTGTATGTCCAACACTGTAGCCAAGAAAATCGACGTAATAAATCGTCTATAAACCATTTCCCCATAAAAACGATCAAATTGATACCACATTCATTGTCTTCATTGCAACCCAATTCTCCGCTGAATTAGTTCCGGTTTTTTCTCATTCTTTTCGTGCAACACCACCGTCGCGCAAACATTGGTCGCATTTTTTGATTGGATGCAATTCTTGTGGGGTAGCTCTTTTCGAACTTCCTTACCAGAGGAATTTCGCGATTAAATGCAAATTTCAGTAGGGCGATGAATTAAAATCGGGAAACATGCATGTGGAAGTGAGAAAGTGTTCGATGGAGGTGTGGCTTATAAACACGAAAAGTGAGTTCTCTCCCTATTTCGAATTCAATGTGAAGGTAGGTTATGGTTGCCGGCATTGTTGCCACTCAGGAATATAAGAAAAACTTTTTTTTAAAATAGAATGCATTCAACTAGATTCTATTAAAACAGGTTTCTATACTAAGGGGAAACATTAATCGTTTATCTCGTTTTAAGTGATGGTGTTTTTATTTATTTATTTTTTTTTAACAAGAAAGCAGTTGTCATATGTGCATACAGATGTATGTACAAAAAGAAACAGCAGTCTTTGACATCAACGTTTAAAAATAAAATGAACAATTAATGAAATCAGAATTCTTTATCTTCATATTAAAAAAAAAACAGAAGGCTTCATGTACTCAGAGCCTAACAGTCGAGAAAGGAATATTCTTTATAGGTCTGGCATTGTTTACAACAACAAAATGAAAGCAAACGCCAGAGTAGCGATTAACCTATTTGCATGACCATGTATTTGTCATTTATTGAGTCAGTTATTAATTGCTTTTGCACTCTGTTAACATTAAGAAAAAATTGCATTTTTTTTTGGTTCTTGCTTGATTGACCCTGTGAACTCTTAATAAAATTGCTTACACCACTAATAAAATTAAGCATAAATAGAGAAACAAAATAAGGAATAACCGCAGTTCAATCAAACACAACCAAGCCTATTATTCCCATTGTGAGGCTGCAATAGGGTGTTTGAACAGAATCGTTGCCCCCATACAAATTTTCTTTTTCATTTGGTCCATCGCCTGGGCCACTTTGGAAGGAACATTTGACAATCTTAGAGCTCTAGCAAAGGTAGAACTAAAAGGTATGCTAGCGCTACTTCAACGTCCAACAATGTCATGAGGTGCCGAGTTCATAATTTCATACTTACGCTATACTAAAGAACGGGTCTCCAATCTAAAGCGAAACAAAAGCAATAGATATCAGATCGTGGCAAGATAACAACGATTCGCTCTATTGTCAACATTAAACTAAAGCTTGTCCAGCCCGAACTGCCATTCATAAATATAAAGGCACTCTTCTTTAAACGCGTTATAAGCCCACTTTCCAGTATGACCAGTCATATTGCCTGGAAGGCCTTCTATGATAAGCCACTAGCTAATACGCATTTTAAGAAGCCAGCACACATTCCTTTGTAATTGGGTGGACCAGTATACTCAACAGTGCTGCGACTAGGCCTGAAGAAGAAAGATGGACTACTACTGCAAAACATCTACCTAATTGGCTGGATTATTTCTGGAGACCCGGAAAGCAGTATTGGAAAATGAATCTCAGTAGCAGAACAGAAACAACATCTGATCGAGGCATATACCGACAGTGAAACAAAGACCGCTAAGCAGGTCGACGAGATAAACAGGCGTGTTTAGGAGATTACTCAGCTGAAAACCGAGCTAAAAACATTACAAGAAAACTGCGATCAAGTTGCTCAACAACTTTCCAGAAGGACATTGGCTACAGCTCTCTCGTTATCTTACAAGTGCTTAAAGAGCTTCATCTGCAGTTCACGGCGAGAGACTATTCCCTACTTCGTGTTTAAACTTAGATATACAGTAGGATTTTTACTAAGTGATCAGCTTGAGCTAGGGCTAATCCTATTCTCGCCAATTTATTATCTTTCTCATGCCATTGTATGAAGCGAACACTAACGCACAGCCTAGGCCCTTGTTTAAGATCTGGGTAAGTCCCTTCGTACTCGACTGTCGGCCATCTGTTTAGCCGTTTGATTGATTTTGAAGGCACTTTTGGTCGTAAATTCCTGTACAAATAGCTCAACCAAAAGCAAGTCGCCGTGGCTCAGTGGTTAGTGCGTTGGACTGCTGACCGAGCGGCGTGGGTTCAAGCCCCAGCCAGGAACACCACACATTTTTCGCGGCACCACCTCTTGTCGCGGAATAACAAGCTTTCGGGAGTATAATCTGTTATGAAAGAGCTTCTCAATTCGCCGTTCGAAGTCGGCAATAAATTGTAGATCGTTTCTACTAGTGCGAAAAATGTAACAAGTACAACATGAATGGTTGCGAGAAGCTAGGCCTTGACTAATCCCGAGCTGTCGCGCCAGCCATTCTTTTTTTTTAATATGGTTTTCACAGCCGCCGTTCATTAAAATAGTCCCCAATGGTCTAGCACAACAACTTTTCGGTGTATCGTTGGATACTTTTAATATAAACGAGAGAATACCTCAAGAGGATACAAATACTCCGTCCCTGTTTTTTTTTTTTTCACCGACGACTGTATCATCTTTCAGTATACATTGCTCATTGATGCAAATACAACATTCATCCAAAGATGCGACCATATCCGCTCCATTAACGAAAACTTGGAAAATACATTCATATATTACGCTGCGAAAAATAAAACTTAGTTACTCAATTTTTTCAAGAAAGAATACATCTACCAAGGAAGGCATACAACTCCTTGAAGTCACCATCAATTTTATTAACGTATGGTTCAAGCATATATGTATGTGTATGTACATACATACATACATATGTACGTATCTAAAATTGTAAAATCACCGTCCTCGAAGTCTCTTTTAACAGCGAAAAAATGCAGAGCACAACTTAGACCATCTGAAGTACTGTTCTATAGATCGGCCTCAAAATCGTCTCTTACCTTGCGCGACAAAATCCAGAAAAGACCAATTTGGGAAATAGAAGATCCTTCACTAATGTAAAATCTATAATCACTGCATCACCGTAGACTGGCAGCCGACTTATGCCTTTATTACAGATATTATCACGGCAGATGCACCAAAGAGCTCAAGAGAAACGCGTAAACGTCTCCATTGGCAGTACAATCAATCAACACTGATTTAAGTGTGACAAAGGAAATACATATTTCCTTCTATGTGTCAACCCACTTGCTTAACGTTAAGGCACTTATCGAGATAATGAATTTCAACCAATGAATTCTGTCGCAAGTATGTACCTACACATGTACATCCATGAATAAGGAGACAGAGAAATCACAATCAGAAAGCAAATCCTGGGTGAACACTTCTTGGATACCGCCAATTCGGAAAAACTGGCGTAGCAACCCAATGGACCTCGTCTGGCTTAAGTGAAATCTTACCGATTCCGAGGTCAGCCATCGAACCGATCTAAGTAACAACTTTCCAAACTTACAAGATCCGGTTCAATCAAATGATCGCGATCATTAAAAAACTGAAAAATGACTTCAAATCATACAAAGTCGATTCATCAACATGTACGCGTATATGATGTAGGACATTATCTCAATAAGGAATAATTGACGATACATCCGACTTGATATTTGATCCATTAAAATGAAAGAAATAGATTCACTGAAATTAATTTATTCAGCGACTGAGGCAGGAGATGGATGGTATTTCACACACAGATACTTGTACACCTATGTATCTGAAACCAATACGCTATTCAAAATAACTTGACAGAACAAAAAAAAAACTGCAGCAACAGTCGTTTATTTCAGGAAGGCCATCATCATTTTCATCTAAACTCGTAGTCGTACCGTGAATGAATTATACACAATTCAATACGTTTCCGCTTGCCAGCTAACTGGAGCAATGCCTGTGCAAATTCCAAGTGTTGAGCCTCGGATTTGGCTGGGAACGGCAGGACTTCTGTTTCGCCATACACGTAGCCTGCCATCAGTTCTGTTCCCCGATATAAATTACTCTTGTTTGGGGTCTTTAATTAGTAAATTAATCCCATTGTTTATTAATTGAACTCATTTTCTTCATCTTTTTTGTGCTCAGCCGTGTTGGCTTTGTGTTTACTGAATAAAAGCCCTAGTGGCGGTGGCTATCAAATATCCGCTGTGTAAATAGCCATGTGCAATATGCCATGCCGTGATCTTGAATAGGAATTGTGATCATTCATTAGAAAGGGGTTTTGCTTTGGAGGAAATTCCATCGAAATAATGGCGAATGAATGGACCTACATGAGCAGAGTAGTGGAATTTAAACATTTTAATTGGATTTCAATGAAAGGTTGCTTGCATATATGTATGTACATATGTAGACTTTGCATTTTGTGTAATAGGTTTCGTGTAATTAAAAAAAGTAAATTAACGAGTTGGTTATGATCTCCAATTTGATGTAATGCATACCAAATAGCGGAGAATTTTAAAATTATAAGACGGAAACGATCGACTATATTCCCCTGAGGGCAATTATTTTACAGGCCATTATCACAAAATTAATCAATATGAGCTCAGATCAAACTATAATACCTAAAGCATATCGACTTACATGTGTATTTATAAAAATTGCATTAAATCGGAATGCAACTATTATCGTCAAATAGCAATCCTACCGATTATTGAGAAAATTGTAGCCTCTTCCGTGATTGTATAACTCGTCACGTAAACACGAGCATTCTTGGACCAAATCGACGCATTTTTACGTGACGGGTTATGCGATCACGGAAGAGACGATTTGCCCCCAAAAGCCTTCAAACTTTTATCGAGAATGATAAAATAATCAACCAGAATCAATATGATGAAAGTTTCAGAAAATACGGATCATAAACATGAAACGTGGAACATGGCATAGGTGTGTACATATGGACCCAGGACAAGCCTCTTGGGATCTCTATGAACTTTTCCCAGCATATTTCAAGAAGTTGTCTACGATATTGAAAGATGCGCTCAATTCAACCTCAACACAAATTACCACATATATTCTTGGACGGCCAGACAGCCATCGAGACACTACGAGTATGTTCCGATGAAACAAAATCAAAAATGGTCTTGAGAAAATCAATAAACTGCACTGCACTGCATTAAGTACCAGGCCATGGTGGGATCGATAGTAACGAGAAAGCAGATGAACTAGGAAAGAAAGGTTCGGCTAAATTCCATTAGGAAAATGACAACAAGAGGTTCGCAACAAGGAGAAGTTCTCTCCCCTCTATTATGGCTCTTACCGTCATCAAAATTGTCAAAATTGTCAAAAGTTTTGCAGAAAAATGTATAAAAATAGTAGTCTATGCGGATGATTTAGTTTGCACTTTGCACCACGGAAGTTGTAAGAAGTTCACCGCAAGCACGTTCGGATATGATCCTTCATTTTCACCCACTGGACCTGTTCATGAAAGGCGCTGTTGCGAAAGGTGCAGTCGGATTGAGATAATCCAACTTGTGGATGTCACCACCTATGGATACGCAAAGATACTGGACATAATTAAGTTAATGGACGAGAAATATAACTCCGAAAGCCTCACAGCCACATCGGACTATTTGACCCCCTATAATGACACTGATCTTCCTATTCTATTTCCAACACGAGACGACTGGGAGTTAAACAATGTCATCAAAGATCACAAATTCGCGACTGACGGCTCAATAACGGAAACAGGCACTATTCTAACAGGTTCTACTCGGAAACCCTACAAAAACAGGAATCCTTTAGATTGTCAGAAACATGAAGCGTCTTCCAAGCCGAAATCTTAGCAATAGAAAAAAGCTGCAGGCTGCATAAGAGATTGTCACCTTCCCCCATCAGATATTACAATCTTCGTTGACATTCAAGCAGCTTTAAAAACAAATAAAATCACCATAATTAAGGGATCATACAGTGAAACTCTGCTGGGTTCGAAAAAGCTGATAAATTGGCAAGATTGGGGTCGGCTATGAACATTAGCGAAGCGACACATTTGTAATGCCACCGTAATAAAATGACAGACTAAGAAACTTCTCGGGAACTCTATCCAAAACAAATATATCGCCTGCAACAGGGCCACTGTAGACTAAATAAGAATATAAGTAGACTGGTCTTAGAAGAGAATGAGAACTGGGGAGATGAAGAGACCGGAAGAAGGAGAAGGACTCGTCTAGAGACTTATCTAGATCAATTCTTTGACAAAGGTTAACTTCACTAAGTCCATTAAAGATACTCTTATTTGTCAGAGATATTGGGTTGAAGGATAGTGGGGCATATTCTTGAAAAGGCACACGGTTAAGACGGTTATTTGTATGATACGTATAGTGTTCCAAACATAATTGCCAGGTTAAAAAGAACATATGTAAAGGGTTTTTCAATACGAACATATCAATTTTGTATTTTAATACAAACGCACCCTTAAACTCTTTTTACGATCTGTCAATGTCAAAACGTCACCCAAGGTTTACATTTTTATTATAGTGAAGTAAACGAACGAGCGTTGGAAATTATTAAAACTTACTACCGAAATTCTTAATCGGTAGTCGCTCCAATTGTCGGTCATAATAATCGTCCCACCAGACAGACTATGCGTGCTATAGTGGATAAATTCGAATCAACATAATCACTATTGAATGTTCCTGTGCTAGTGAGACAACGAAGTCCCAAAAATATCGCAGCCAAAAGTGCTTCAGTTCAAAAGAGCCACATCAGTTGATTCCACGCCGTTCAGAGGAATTGGGAATCTCTCAATCCACATTGTTGCAAATTTTGCATAAAGATCTTGGCCTACACCCTTACAGGATTAAATTAACTCAAGAACTAAAGCCTCTTAATCATTTGAAGCACCGAAACTTCTCCGATTGGGCTCTGCAAAAGTTTAAAGAAAGTCCTGAATTTCAGCGAAAAATAATCTTCAGCGATGAAGCTCACTTTTGGCTTAATGGCTTTGTCAATAAATAAAATATGCGTTATTGGACAGCAGCAAGTCCACATGTGCTTCAAAACTCCATTGCATCAATAAAAAGTGACCGTGTGGTGTGATTGCACTGTATTTTTTCATCGATGAAAACGATCGCAATGTTACGGTTAATTTACTATCGTGCCAAGTTGGAAGACTAATTTTGGCCAGAATTAGATGGACTTGACAAACAAGCCAACAACGTTAGAGGAGCTCAGGAAGAATATCGAACGCGAAATTGCCAAAGTTCCGACCGAAATGTGTGGAAGAGTGGTGGAAAATTGGCTCCAAAGATTCGATCGCTGCAAACGTGTTCGCGGTGGTCATAGGAATGAGATCTAATTGCATACTTAAATATAACATGTGTACCACACCTGGAATAAATTGCAGCAAAATTGTTATGTCCTTATTGAAAAATCCTTTGCATAGGAGACCGTCAATTCTTGTTGAGAAGAAGTGCCCTAAAAAATGTTTGGTTGATTTAGTTGAGATTGCAATCCGTTTCTGCTCGGTAAACAGAACTCGTTCTTGCCAAGTTTCGTTTAATTAATTTTAAAATCTTTGTTCTTCAAAAGGCCAATGCATAGGAAAGAATTTTATTCCATAAACTCCACTACAGAATGGGTTACACGGAACCGAGTAAAAAATGTAATTCTTTGCTTGAAAAAAGTGTCAAGTAAAATTCGTAATTTGGGAAGATTGTACCTTTTAGCAATAGAATTACATTTTTAGATTTGCATGCACAAGAACTCATTGGAATCGTATTTAAATTCTGTGGCAACAAGGAAAAACAGCACAAGTCGGCTTATGTCAAAATTAAGTTATCGATATCATCGGATGCGCCATACTTGATTCTAATATACATATGTATATCATAATTTTTTTTTCGTTTCATTATCATTATTATTGCTGAGGTTTAGACCAGGGAAAAACACAATTTCGAAAACTTTCTCATCCGACGGATATGTATTCTCTAAACTCAAATCAAACCGTTAAACTGCTCTCCTAAAAAATTGTAAAAAAAACGACTTATGCTGTTTTTCCTTGTTGCCACAGACATACATTATGTATATGAATCCGATCTTATTTAGGGAAATGTTTAAGGATTGATTTTTTAAACGAACATGGCAAAACCCTTATTGCGATCCGTTCATAGTTCTTGCATTGAAAATTCGTCGATACCCTCTTCGTTCAGATCGAAAACCTGCACATGCCAACGCCAGGCAGACATTATAACGTAGCACAAATTCTGCCTGTTAAAAATGTGAAAATTGTTTGGATTGTATTTCATTGAATTGATTGTTATCTGTGGCTTTTTACACCTATTTAAAGAAATTGGTAATCTCTTCCATATAGCACTACAAAATACATTTCTGAAAAATATAGGGGCAGTGGTATAACACAAAAATCCTCTTCTTTATTTTAATTTCATGTCATTGTCACACACGGTGTCAAGTAAAATAAAGCAGATGTTTGTTGGAAGTGAGAAATGCACATTTACCAGTCACATTTCATACAAGATGTGCCTTCCATACTCTAAAGGGGTTGAATAAAACATTATCCTTTCCTTGGCATTTAAAACGTTTCCAATTTGTCTAAAATTGAATGGGAGAAGCATAACTCACACTCAGTGTTGTCATTTCAAACGTACGTACACACACTGATGTGCAAAATAATAATCACACCTTCCCGAGTAAGAAGTTTGTCGCTTTCTTTGTTCATAGGGATAACGAAAAGTCTTAATTTAGCAATTTTTATTTGGAACTAAACTAAGGGTAGAAAGTTGGGACGAAGGAACAGCCATTTAACCCGGCAGTAAATCCATTTTACGGTTCAAAAGAGGATGAACGAGTAGGTTGCGGAAAACACTCAGAAGAACCCGCCATTGCCCGGTCGATAAAACCTCTAAACCACGCAAGCATGATCCAAGCTGAAGTTCAAGCGATAACCGAGGCCGTAAGAGAACTATCCTCAGTAAGCCGGTTAAAAAATATCGACATATTCGTTGACAGCCAGGCCGCCATCAAAAGCCGTGTCATCTACAGTACTCAAATCGCTTGTAGTAAAGAGTTGTCGCAGCTTAGGATCCTAAACTCAAAACATAATGTATCACTTTGTTGGGTCACGGGGCACCGAGGCATCGATAGCAATGAAAAGGGCGATTATTTGGCGAGAAATACATTATCCAGGTCATAGAAACACTAAAGTTTTAAATCGCTAATTAATTATTAAGCGATCCCTACAACCGAATCGTACATCATTAGATAGTCAATAAACTCCCAAGCAGTTAGCAGATAGTCTCACTCCTTCACCCCTTAGCCTATTGATAAAGTCGCGTTAGAAAATTTACATAATTTTAGATGATGTTTGTTTTGATGCTCGCACTTTCAAGGCTGGTAACTAGTAGAAAATAATAGAGATGATACAGCTCTGCTTGTAGGTAATGAACGTTCATAGAGATGAATGTCAACAAAATACTCACATATGTAATTGTTTTGGTGGTCAATCAGTGGTTAGCTTAGTGTGTTGGACGGGCACGTTGCGCCCGAGCCCAGATATATTCACCGAACATTTTTTTCGTCGGCAAATCACAACCCTTTGGGCGTTTAATTTGTCATGCAAAAGCTTCCCATCCGGAATTAAATTGAAGGTCCCCTTGTCCTTTTGTGCAATAAATGTAACACGCATACCATAAATGGTAGCGAGAAGCCAGTCATGGACTCCTCCCAGGCTGTCGCACCGGCTATTTATTTTAAGAAGATCCAGACTCAGATGCAGTTGTTCAATTCAGCCATGTTAACGAGGAACTGCCACAGGTTCTATCCCGGAGTTGATGAGACGATCAATTTATCGGAGCATTCTCTTCCTCTACCACCGCAAAAACTTGAAATACTGGTACCACCTAAGTCTACCACTAAATTCTTACCAACAGTTCGTTATCAACGCGGTGCCAACTCGACCAACATTCGCCTTTGTGCAAGGAGTCGGGTTAGTTCTACAGAATCTCGTAGAGTGGGTAGCAGGTCGAGGACAACATCCACCCATCACAACCGCAACAGTCAACCCAACAAGGTTAGTATGATACAACAGAAACAATCTTACACTATATAACTAAACTTCCTTATGGTCGAGGGGCGCAATTTCAAGCAGGGAGACGTAAAGACAGCAAACGCAGCATAATCCCGGAGGTCACACCACGTGAATGCAGTGGTAACACCACGAAGCGTCGTGAGCTCAAGGATGAGTTCAATGTAGTGGTAGAAAACAGCTGAAAGTCAAACATTAATCGCTTCCCCTTACTTCAAAGCAGTACGTGCCTTAAAGCCAATCCACAATGTCGCGTTCAGGCGCTAGCGCTTTGACATATTGGGTAGAAACAACGCGAGCATATGGGAGAATCCGAAATATGACCTCAGACGTTAGATCGACTTTATATCGTAAATGTCGTAAACTCGACCTCAATACCGAGTAGATCTACTCTCTACTTTGTCGTGCTGGTCTCGTTGTTTGGCCAACTTTATACCGAACAACCCTAGGCATCTCGCAAAGGTAGAGCTCGACTCTATTTAAGCCTTACCTCAATATCCAATCATTGCAAAATTTACATTACATTTACATCCAGCACACTAAAGTATGAGTATACATATGTAAATGGAGATCAGATCATGTCCTACGAAGCTTTGAACCCACCACTCGTGGTAGAATGGAAAACGTTGTCAAGTTTCCCACCTTAGAAAAGATAGAAGACAGGGATAAACATAGCCATCTATAGGTAGGTACCAAAACGACTGGCGTCAAATTGTTGAGCCTTTTCATAACTTGATTTCAATTAATAAGTAATTTACACCGACTTTGTCCAAAAAAAATCTACACAAAATAATAAATAAAAAGTTCTTCATTTGCTGTTTACGCAGTAATTGCACTAATTCGTTAGCTGTCATTTCGAATTAAAATATTCTAACCTTAACAAAGTGAGCGGTGAGCATTTTTCAGTGACATAATCACTCAATAACCGTACTAAGTCGATTCCTATTCTAGCGTTTTATTCGCCGATATTTTTAAAAAATTTAATAACATTTGTTATTTAAATTGAATCAAGTATTTATGAATTTTTTGTGCAAATATACAGCCTTTAAATTTTACTTCCAAGTTTATTCTACATAGTTTGCCAAAACTACACACAATGCATGGGGTAGACACAATTAGCAGCTGTCATTGTGGGTTTCAAATGAATTGTGAGTTTTCCTTAAATGGGCAGCTGTTAACCACCGTTCAAGACAGGCGACAGACAAACAGTTGACGTAAGTATGTAGTTGTCAATTTGAAAATAATAATTAATAGATACATCAACAGTGCCCACTCTCTGTCCAGCGACAATTTTCCTTTTCGATTTTTCAGAAGGAATTGCAAACATTTTTCGAATCTTTGCGCTTAAGATTGGATGAATTCAGCTTTCGCTGCATTTGTTGATCTCTGTTTTAGTAAAATAAATCAGTAGAAAAATGCCTTACGACACGATACAGGAAAAAAAATAAAGCTAATTGAATGAGACATTTGCAGACGGTGCAGCTCGAGACAGCCACTTGCATAGTCTTCTAGCCTCTAGAAAAAACCTCTGCTCCAAGATTTGGGTGAAGAAGACCCTGAAGTCGACAGTTTCTGTACTCATTCGGAGCGAAGACTCCTTATTTATGAAGCTACACGGATTACAAGAGGACACTGTACAATAAGAACCCTAAGCGACGTAGTAAGGTCCTTCCGTGAGACTCGATAGAACAATCACTACTCGAGAAAAAGTTTGAGTTCATATTTCACAATGAAGTGTTTTGTGTCAATGGAGCCAGCGGCTAAGGAAGAGAAAAACCAACACCGAAGTGCAGGGTTTTAATAAAAATAAAAAATGGGTGGCGCGACAGCTCGGGCTAGCTTCGCGCAATCATTCATGTTGTGCGTTTTACATTTTTTCCCACGAATGGAAGGGACCTACAATTTATTTCCGACACCGAACGGCGAATTGAGAAGCTCTTTCATGACAAGTTATACTCCCGGAGGCTTGTCATTCCCCGACGAGAGGTGGTGCCGCGAAAAATGTTCGGTGGACATGGTTGTGGCTTTAACCCACGCCGATCGCTCAACAGGCCAACGCACTTACCACTGAGCCACAGCGACCACAGGGATTTTAATACCAAGGTGATAATGAGGATAATGACGACATATGATGTATAGGAGGGGCAATTTTTGAACACAGGATACATATGAAGGTCATAAAGTTAGTTGGGTTTCGAGTTAACTATCAAAAATACCACTGACAATCAGCAGCAAATTAAGGATGTTACGCTTCTAGATGTGCGAAGTAAGGTCGGAACTGATTTCATTGATTTCATGATTTCCGAAGGAGCAGAACTTAAGACTTAAGGCTCCCATAGTGAAGCAATATTTTAGGGAGCGGATGGAAATAATAAGCAGCACTGTAAACATACTACGAGTACGCTGCCCAATTCGTATGACAAATGAAAAGTTGCATGAGAAAACGGGTGAACAACGTAAATGGCAATGGATAGGCTACACGCTCGGGAAAGGCGACGTTTGCCTTCCCAGCAATGGCACGATAACCCCGATGGAGTGGAGCCCAAGAAAAACCAGACGCAGGAAGACGATAAGACGTAAGGACGTAAGTAAAGTGAGTACGACAAATATTTGTATTTGTATCTAGATGTGAAGAGAGCTTTAATTGTACCAGGTCGTGTGAAGTGGGACATGCTGAACGCCTAAGAAAACTCCTTCAGTGTACCATAGTATTTTCTGAGAGTGGTAAAAGGTCGCCTGAGAGATACAGAGCTGATCAACGTTACCTTAAAAAGGCCTTTTAGAACGGAAATTACAACCCGCGCAGTGTAAAGCTTAGTTATTTTAGTACCCCGCTTACGAAACCCAAAGTTGCCTTAAACTGGGTGCATACACCGCAAGATTACCTCGAAATTCTCTTTTGAGCGTAACCAAACTGCTTGCGAATGCACAAGAGTTAATTTTACTAATAACATTGCCTTCATTTAGATACATACTCCGGTAAGGACGCACTTCTTTACTATTTCTGTGGCAGCACTTGGGACCCACCTGCATCTACTACCTTTTAACATATACAGCAAATTGATAGTCCCAAGCGACCTCCAAATCAGGCAAGCTGAGAAGGAGATTGAGATTAAATGATACAATTTATCATAAGGAAAAGCCAGACAAGGATATCAACAACATCTGACTTTTAAACAGAAATATTGGTTTTAATCGCCTAAGTACCTAATAAGAATAGGCATGCTTACAGGCTTGGAACTGTCGCAGCTGTGGTTATACACTTCATTTGGTCCGAAAGAGTGATCGATAGACTACCACGAACTATCATTTGGCAAGCCCTTGTGCAACTGTCTAAGTCAGAAGTATGATACTCGCAGTGTTTCCGAACAATTTGAAAAGAAAGCCGAAATGGGCCAAGGAATAGCCGAGATTTTTAGAACGAAACACTATAAAGGTAGATGCCAGTGCACATGTGTCACAGACCCTGCCAAATCTGAAACTGAAAGTAAGTATGTACATATCTGAACTGAAAGACATAGAATCGGGCTTCTTCTGTATTTTTGCTTCAACTGCGTTGTTTCCTTTCCTAAACAGTGAAGTAAAGCACATATTACGGAGGTTACTGGGTTCCATGGTGTATTTATTAATATCATCCGAAGATGGTGGAGATGCGTTGTAAACAATTTGTGTGCATGCACAAGTTCTCGGCAATATTTTAAGGAAAGTTGACATTTAGAAACAAAAGCAAAAGAGCATTTAGGCCACGGCATCATAGGAATAGTCCTCTACAGAGATTAGAATGCCTCGGGATCACTGGGGTTATGCATTCATGTCCTACAATAGCCATAGAAGCTCTAATTGGACTTACTCCTCTCCACATCCTTGTCAAACAAGTGGAAGCACACAGTGCAGTACATATCTAACGCACGAACCAGCCATTTGACAACTCCCCGATTTTTCCGAGCTAGAAATTATCAGCACTGTACCATATTCACCCCAAATAGCTCTCCCTTTTTTGGAAACGATTTGAAAGCGAGCTCCTGATGCACTCGACCTGAGAAACTGGAAATACTCTCCTAAATGTCTGAGAACTAAAGCCATCAGTATTCTAAGATGGACTCTGGTATTTGGGGCGAATGTAGTCGTCTCCAACCGCAAAGCCTCGGAGGTATTTGGAATATATCCCAATGTCTTCCAGGCCGAACTGTTTGCCATTAAAATCTGTGCCACTATCTATCTCAACTACACCGAGCGACGGCCCAACGGGGTGGGTGGTGGTGTTTTCTCCGACAGACTTAACCTCAAGCCTAGCGTTCCGTCTTCCAAATCATTGTAGCGTGTTCCAGGCAAAAATCATGGCGATCAGAGAAGTCTTATCTTGGCTAAAGAAAAAAAATCACTCGCTTCAAATTCATTAATAGCCCTAGATTGCCGATCGTCTGTTATAGAGATGGCGAAGCAGTTTAATATTCACGTTTGTTAAGTGCACAATATTCTAGGGAACTGCAAGGCTGATGAACTCGCCAGATATGGAACAACATTACCTATTGGCCTGATAAGGGCACCTTAGATACACCAATCGCTACTTGTAAACTTAGACTAAAGCTAGATGCTATCGAAAGAACAAATCTTAGGCGGACAAGAGGTGCAACATAGCGACAAAGCAGATTTAGCTAAAGCTGCAAGTATGTATATTGCATTGTATTTGATTTCTCTTAATAGATCGCATATTAGCACTATAATAGGTGTCATTATTGGACACTTTCTAATAGGCAAGCATGCAACAAGGCTCGGCTTCTACGCAAACGACTTCTGGAAGCTGTATGGACGAGGAGGAAGAGGAGACTATTCTCCATCTTTTTTGCACCTGTCCAGCTCTCTGCTGCAAAAGAAAGCTCAACTTAGGAGCCTTCTTCTATACAAACTTAGGCGACCTGATAAACATCGATGTAAGTAGCGTCCTTCGCTTCGTAAGAAGATTACAGAGATTAAAGTAATAGAAAAAATTATTTATACTATTTATTAATAGGCCTTATGATTGGAAGTCATATATACTTTTATACTATATAAATTTATTTTATCCTCCTCATCAATAAATTGAGAATCTGAGGATTTCAGAAACCCTTTGACGGGCTATCTTCTCAACTTCAAGCAGAGTCACCTAATAAATAAAAGAAGATAATATCAGAAATGACAACGTGAAGACTCCTTGAAATATGAATATGGATTCACGTGTTGTGAGTACACATCCCTTCCATATAAACAATGTTCTCGACAGCATCTTGGCTATAATCAAGATATGTTAGCCAAGTTCAAAGAAAAATCGGCGCAAATCGTCTATTACGTGAACAACAGACGGCAGGCGATTTTGAAACCTGGCTGGGCTGTAAAACATAGTTTTCCTTTGATCTAGCACCGGTCATAGAGCGTTGAATACCCTATGTCCTGGTAAGTTAGTTCATCTATCGTCTGCCGTTTTGTTTGGTTTAACCCAAAAGATTGCCGTTATAGCAGACGAGGATTGTTTGATATCCACATCGGCCCGTTGTGGCAGAGCTACCCCGCTTCATGCCAATTTTTATCTTCTCTATCACTGGGTCCTAATAAACCTTAAATGGCATACTCCTAAGTGATGCAGTACCGTGTCTGTTCTGGATCTAATGACATTCCATTTTAGACCTTGGTAGAAACTTCGCCATTGCCACACCACCTGTATTTTGTCCGCTCGACGGAATATTATGCTGACCATTCTTCGAAAAACCCGCCTAGCATTTGAAAGGGTAATTTTCATGCGATATATCACAGAACCCCTCATGACGTTCTACAGTTCACGCCATGTAGAGAAGTCACTGGCTGAAATGCATATGTAGTAGCGCGATCACACTGACTCCTTTTTGATCGCAGGGGCTCGTGTATTCAGTTCTATGGGTTTCAGTAGGTATACTGAGGCCCAGGAAAAAGGACCTCGAGTGGCATTAGACTTGTTGGACATCAATTTCATTTCAGGTAATTCCTTAGCTTCAAGTATACATATTTAGAAGCATAGAATATACTGTACCTATCCGGAAGTCTTAAAGATACTACAAGGTCTAGGTCCGCAGAGAGACACCATCAGAAAAATAGGGTAATAGGGCAGAAGATTCTGGAGCGAGGTAGGG
This sequence comes from Matsumyia berberina, assembly GCA_917880715.2. Classification (NCBI taxonomy): domain Eukaryota; kingdom Metazoa; phylum Arthropoda; class Insecta; order Diptera; family Syrphidae; genus Matsumyia; species Matsumyia berberina. The sequence continues at coordinate 99,248,723 of OU862870.1, forward strand.
CATATCCCGCGTTGCCGTCTACTGCCGTGCATATGTAAGCAGGGGATCAGTTAGGGGTTCTGTATTCTGTATTAGGGGCCCCAAATGCGCACTGCGACCTATGATGTCTACTGTGTTGGTCCATATGGTTTAACCAGAGGTTATATTGCGGATTTTGATAAACCTCATTATAGCAGTAGGTTTAAATTTTCCGAATTTAACGGGCTATCTATCCTATACAAGGCCAAGTAAAGTCTTGGCCTTGTATAGGTTGGGGTTGATGAACTTTATCGCTTGTCTAAGGCCCCGGAGGTTGGCCCAGTAGTTGGAGTGTTTGTTGATCTCCCATTGTTATTTTGGAGTAGACACTGTTGGGTGGTACCCCACAACAGGGTTTGAAACCAACGTGTAGGCGGCAAGCGCCTTTTCTCGCCAGGCAGTCAGCCCGTTCGTTACCCTCGAAGCCTTCATGTCCTGGGATCCAGGCTAGGTCAACCTTTTTTACCGATGCAAGGTTTTTGCGAAGGTTAAGACAGTCCCAGACAAGCTTGGACCCTACAGTATAGCATTTAAGGGCTAATAGTGCTGCTTGGCTGTCTAAAAAGATGTAAATGCGGCTACCTCGGGTTCTTTTCCGCAGGCCATCAGTGAGGCATACGATTCCAATAGTGAGCCACGAATGACCACTCAAAAATTAGGACAAGTAAAGGAAAATGCAGACAGGTCAAATTGGAATTAAAAGAGAAAAGTTTTAAGTCTTACGCAATGAAATCTCAAATGGATTGTAGCCCTGCCAACTGCTTATGGAAACTTAAGAGGTCATCTAAGGAATATGCGACTGGTGGAAGATGACAACGGCAGATTCTACCCTGAGGATGTGAAATCGGCGGTGTATATACTCTGCGTATGTCCAGCTTTGGCTAAGAATAGGTGTCGCTTTTCAAGCTTTTCTTGTCTAAAAGTATAATTTTAATTTGTCACAAAAGAGCCTCTGATTTTCCGTTCGGAGTCGACAACAAATTGTACGTCCCTATATACAACATGAATGGTTGCGACAAGCTAGGTCTTCCGGACTATCACGCCAGCTATTTATTTACTTTAATCCTAATAAGAAGGAACTGCGAAGATTTTCGGAGGGTACCGCGAACTAAGATTATGAGTGAAGGAGAAACAAAAATGAACCCAATTAACGTGGCCTGATTCGATATCTCTCTAAATAAATAATATATTGTAATAGGGCAAGAGGGAGCAGGATCTTTTATAGGACCTAAACCATTGTGCAGAAAAGCATACCACACACTGAAGGAGCAATTCAAAGAACTAGAAATAAGAAACAGGACCAGAACGTGGAGTAATTCTCAGGTCATGATACAGGCTACTACGGAACTAGTAGGAACTAAGTTCCTAGCGAGGCATTGCTGACTCAAGATACACTTTAGGAAACAATTTACAGGAAAAAAATGCCTTTGCACATCCTGCAAATACTCCTGTAAGACTCCAGAAGACCTTTTGTATCTATCACTTATAATATGAGAATATACTATCATTCTGAAAACAATGCTTTAAGATGGATCATCCACACCGAGCCTAAGTCAGTAAAAAAAAGACATTTTAATGCAAGAGAAACTTTAATGAGGAAACAAAATTGTCCAAGATATTACTAAGGAGCACTGTAAGTGACTCGGTCACAGTGCAATATACATACGTACCTCAAATATGCCAACAGAATTTCATCTGTCAACTTGCAACTAAGATCACGAGGAAACATTGAAGAAAGTGCTGCCATATTCGAAATGGATGTTCAAGAATATTTCTTGTTTCGGTTTTATTTTAAGTTACGTTTGACTGATTGCAAGTGATTCAACGACCTAGATGCACCTATTTTTGGTTGCATTTTTAGAGTGTTCTCTAAATACATAGGTAATCATTTATGTTTGACAGTTTTAAAATTGGACAGCGCTAAAATCTCTCTTTTTCACAAGATATAGGATAAAATGTCCACGAAAACGTAAAATAAAACCACGAAACCCAAACCAAACATTATCATCATAGCGATGAACCGACAAAATGATGGATACCATTTACTAACCTGAAATTCCCAACATGATAAGCTACAACAGCCCTCGCCCGGAGAACTGCCTCTGAGTTTAATATTTCGTGCATATTAGGCAAAGCAACTGGCAGACTCCAGAGGAATCGCGCTAAACGCTCAATATCCCCCGAGTCCTCAAGTGTCTTGCAAACGATCTCGACTTGGGTGGCAGAAAACGCCAGTGTAGGAACTGCCAAAATCGGACTGGGTGCTATAATCTGGTGATTTGGTGAAAATGTCTCTGAAGGAGGATTTTTGCCCTCCGTCGGTCCAACGGCCATTTTATTAATTGAATCCACTGTGAACAAATTTGCATACTATACTGAGGCAATTTGTTATTCAATCATTAATATCTCTCGATTGCGTTTAGTTGCGGTACACATGGATGATGCACTGAGAGGACAACACTTGTGGATACATTTTGGTCGCGTAAACTTAAAAGCACTGAAAATTTTTGTCAAAATTTTGACACTTGATTTTGGATATTCACTGTTTGGATTTTGATAAATTGTATTTTTACTCGCACGGTGATACACCCGGAGTATCTGTATTATTTTCGTTTTTCGTTTCGATAAACACCGACGCGAAAGAGGAAAAAATCGTAATTATTTCGAAACCGCACTATATGCACTCACAGACGTCTGTCAGTTAGCAGAGTATCGCCTTCACCGGTAGATAACCAGCTCATTAGAGGCCAATTCCGTTGCCGTCGCCGCCGCCTTCTCTGACACCGTCGCCACTCTACCACAAACGAGATACACACACGTATCCACTTAAACCAATGAGACATAAACAGATATCCGCTCGGTACACGACGTGTAATCTACACATTGCCCGTTGTTGGTTAAACTGGTAGCGATATCAAAACAGTATTTGTCGCCGCGCACTGACTTGTATCGTCCGTATTCAAAAGTGGGAGTTCAAACGCAAAAATTACCGGACGCCGAGCATATACCTCGTTCTGGCACACTGAACACACCAAGCTGACGAGCCAAACAACTCCGGCCATCTGACGGCAGCCCAACTGCGACTATGTGCATGCACAAAGCCCAACCAGATTCTGGAGGGCGTTACCTGTCCGCTATATCTCCGCCCATCCATGTGCTGCCATCTCCCTCAGACCGAAGGCTGACTGGGGTATTGTGCGACGGAGACAGGGCACCCGGTTGTCATCGTTGCCAGCCGGACTATTATTGTCGTCGTCGTTGTGAATTGGATGGATCTAAATGATCCGCAAGCAATGGAGGGTAACAAATCAAAGAAAAGATACTCTCTCCTCTGGTGCCGTTGAGAGAAGGAAGAGGACGGTTCAGTTCGACTGGAATGGAATGGAACTGCCAAACTGCCACTGTGTCCGCCGGGGTGCAAGGCAGGCAGGCGAACCACACAACGTCGTCGAACGAAAACGATATTAGGGTGTTAACAGATTAGTTGTTTACATGCCAAAGTAAATGAGTTCGTCGAATGAATGAATACGAATCTTGAAGCAGCAGCAGGGTAGCCGCAGTCACCTTATGGTATACGAGGGAAATGTTAATGTATCCATTTTGGCTTTGTCGTTCCAGATACATACTCGTTGTCGTCGTATATGCGCGCACAATGGGAGTAATATGATTATATGAATCGAGCGGTGTGTAAAACAGTCGGCGGCAATGAATGCGACGACGACTGACGAATTTCCAACAATGCGCCACCAGACCAGGCTGTCAGGGTATCTACACACAATACGTCGTTTCTGGGGCGACTGACAGAAGGGCTCCTATACGTTGTGTTGTGTCACGGATTCACGTCGCAGTGCCTGTTTTGTGTGACGTTTGTTCAATTTGTTACTTTTTTTCCATTATATTAATTTTTTTTTTTCTGTAACAGGAAAAGGATCATTGTGTTGTTATAGCAGGGAGTTGCCTTTGTAATAGGTAGGTAGTATGTAAAATGACTCGGTACTGGCACTGGTGTGCTTCTGTTCGAATACGAGTCCCCTTTGCAATCATTAGAGCAGACCTATTGCTCAATTGTTAGGTAGACAACTAGGTAGGAAGTACATTATGTACTCGCACCGAATATCAAACCCACCCCAAGAGTTTGTGGAAAAGAAAATAAAGACTTTGAGGAAGTTTAGGATAAATAGGTGGGTATTTAGGATTTGGCTAGGTAATGAGTGTGCTCGCCAAGATGGGTGCTGAATAGCGCCCCGGCGTCATATCTATGTCCTAATCTGTTTACTTTAAGGGCCAGAGTCCATTCAACAAGGTTTATTGGGTTTATTGAGGATATTTGCAAATGTATTAGATTATTGATGTTGTATTGATTTTCGGAGAACTCTTTTTATCATTCGGGGGTTATCAATGCGTCGCGTTAATATAATATTCAAAGCAATAATCAAATGAGCTGTTCGATGAGAGAACTCTACTATATGTTGTACTTGACGTGACATTTTGACATTGCTGAGACTTGAGACAGTGCTAATCCTGGATTATGAACAAAATTGATCCTAAAGCCAGAATTTTATTGGCGTAAAAATATGCGTGGAATTTTTTTTTAAATGTCGAGATCATGACATTAACAGGCCAGTTGTCGAAATTGTTGAAAAATTATACCTATTTAATTTGCGATGTTATAACTGATGTTCTCTCACATTAAGTGTGGGCGATTGGTAGGTACCTTGATTTCGGACGTAGCACATAGGGATTTGTGTCGGTAAAAAAATTTTTTTTCAGGTAATTTGTAGAGAAATTTAGAAGAATGTTTAGGTATTCTGTGATAATTCTTAAAACCCTGTGAATATGACTCTTAGTCGGGATTTTAAGTGCATAAAATTAGTATGTAAAAAAAGCGAAAATATCGGTTCAAAACTTTTAGTGGTCGCTGTGATTAGTGCGCTCAACTGTTGTCCGACTTGCGTCGGTTCGAGCCCCAGCAAACATTTTTCGCGGCTCCACCTCTTTTCGGTATACCTGCGGAACTTTTAATAGAAACGCCAACAATTTCTGCTGAAATTTTGCATACGCTTGTAGAAAAGCTGTGGGAAGCAGAAAGGTTTCCCAGTGAGTGGAAAAAAACAATGATTGTCAAGCTCCCCAAGAAAAGTAATCTTATGAAGTGCGAAAATTGGAGAGGTATTTGTGTTCTGCCTGCAGTAGCTAAGGTAATAGGTAAGTAAGGTTAGGTTAGGTAGATGGGTTGGCGAAAGGAAAGAAGCCCCCACCCATTGTGATGCCTATTTTTTGGGGGGAAGGTACCCCTTGCTCGTGGAGCAGAAACCAAAGCATTCTCCTATTGCCCCAGGCTTTCGAACCATTTTGAGGCCTTAATGAACCTCCAGATGTCTCTGATGGGTACGTCTCTTAGTTCTTCGGTATCCTGGAAAAAGTGCCTTCCAAATGATCTATGTCTGAGGTGGCAGGGACCTGGACAGTGGCAGAGGAAGTGGGTTGTGTCTTCATTGACTTGCTCGCCTCCACAACCCCTACAAAGGTCGTCTTCACTTAGCCTTAGCTTTTTTATATGATAACGCAGTGTATTATGACCTGTAATTACTCCTACAAGGATGGAGAGGGTTTTCCTGTCCTTCAGCATCAGGGTATCAGTTCTGGCACCATTGTACCTTGGCTATAGTTATTTACATGGCGGCATTTTCACTGACTAAGGTAATAAGTAAAATAATTCTTGAGTGAATGAAGGAAGAACTGGAAAACACTCGATGTCGAACAAGCAGGTTTCCGCTCTGGATCGTCCTCTATCGACTACATCAACACCTTGCGGATCATTGGGCAGTGCTTTGAATACCGTTCGCCACTCCACCTGTTGTTCATAGATTTCGAGAAGGCGTTCGACAGTGTCAATAGAGAATTTATTGGGGTTGCCTCGCGTATGAGAGGTATCCTTGAGAAATGAATAGCTTTTACCTATTAAGGCAACTTACGAAGAGTCAAAGTGGCACGTTCTGCACAGAGGAAGGGTGTCAAAGGAGTTCGAGATCCAAAATGGGGTTAGACAAGGCTGATTTCTCTTAGGTACCAATATTGTTTTTACTGGTGATTAGCGATGTGCTTCGCGCTGCCCTGTCGATGGGAAATGGAGGAATTCGATTGACTCTTATATCTAAACTCAAACATCTTGATAACGCTGACAATGTCTGCATGCCTATTATAGTATTATCACATAGAATTGTGGAACTCCACCAAATGACAGCTGGTGTAGAAGGTGATGGTTAAAGATTCACACACCCAAAACTAAAATCATCAAAATCTCTGCATCATTGGACAACCGGTAGAGAAAGTAGAGTGCTTTCCACACACATTGCAGCCAAACAGGCAAAGGGAAGTTTACGTTTGGAATGTTGTCCAAAATATGACGAGCAATGTTATCGGCTTAAACACCAATCTACGACTGTTCCGTTCCAATGTTGAAACATTCGTTAATAGATGCCTACGAAACATTTTGAGGATTTTCTGGCCTAACCGTATCTCTAATGAACACCTTTACCAGAGAACACGTCAGGAACCAACAGACACAACAATTCAACGATGACAGTGGGGCAATGGGTTAGTCACACATTTCGAAAATGCAACAGCTCCATTGATAACTACCCTATGCGATGCAATTTGCTTACTTAAGATGGCAGAAAAGTGGATGGACCGAAAAATACGTGGCACAGAACAGTTGAGAAGGAGTCTTAGCAAACAGCAAGAGTTGGATCAAAATTGGAGAGAGGTGAAGCATATTGTCAGAAAACGCACACAATGGCGTGTAACCGTAGTAGAGGCCCTGGGTCCCACAAAGAAAAACAGTACATATGTAAGCAAGTAAGTAAACTCTTATCGGCAACAAATTCATGCAAAAAGTTTCTAAATTTGGCGTTCGTAGTCAGCAATAAATTGTATGTCCATTCCATTGGTGAAAAAAAAACTGTAACACGCACGACAGAGGAGCTCTCTATGAGTCGTCGTGCCAAGTATTTTTTTTTATCCAAAGCTTGTATCTAGTTTACCAAGGAGCATCTAATCTTCTGAATTTTCGACCAGGGCACCTGTGGTTTTAGCACCTTTATAGGTAGAAGTGTTCTAGAATTCCTTCTTACTGATAGCTGTTGTTACCAAACAAGAGCCAAGTTATCAATTAAGACTGTTGTCTTCAAACTCTGTTCAGGCGTTTTTTTAGCGTTTGCCCACAAATACAGCGTTTCAGTCTCATATAAATCTGGAGTATGGATACTCCAGACCAAAGTGACATTAAAGATTTTTGCAATCTCATATTAATTTAGAATTCAGAATTTAGAATTTCCGATATACAATTAAAGTGAATAGCATGCGGAGGAGCCAAGTGAAGCCGGAAAGCTAAATTTTCTGCTTAGAAGTCTCTTGTCCCCAAGGCAGGAAGAATTTCCGGATTTTAAAGAGGACGGAAGTTCCCCATATTCAATTGCATAAAAAGGAAAGATTTAGATTTTTGACACAACTGAAAGTTCGGAAATCTCCTCGCTCTTCGGAGTTCTGTCACGGCTGCATGATCAGAACTCATTTTGTGAAGCGGACTAGTTGATCGTTTTGTTCAATGACCGAGTAATTTTTCATCAATTAATTTAATTTAAATCTGTGTTCCATCTAAAGAAAAGTGAAGAAGATATTAGCCCCATCCAAGAGCATTATAAATACTACCAGCAACAATTCAAAAGCGGGTTTGAAGACAAAGAAATTCCTGAACCTGAATTCTAGCAAGAAGCAGTTTCAAAACCACTCAATTTTCTTATTTTAGTGACTCAGATTTAAGAATATTCGCCATCCGACGCGTAAAAAAAACAGCCGTGTTTCTGTAAGCACTATCCTAAGGTTCCTCCACGACCTCGGTCTTGCTCGAAATGTTCCTCAGTTGTTGGAGAACTTTGCTTAGCATGCGATTCCACAGAGAATTATTTGGCTACGGATACCACAAAATGTGTCCTACGAATCAGTTCGAGAAGAAATGCTCTAGCAAATATACTCAAGACGATCCGAAAGGCTGACGTGATAAACGGTATACTAGCCATGGAAAATGACATTAGCGCTCACCCTACAAAATGTGGTAGTAGCGACACAACTAATCGAAGTACACTTCTTTTTAATTACGTTGATGACAAAAGCAATAGGGGAAACACGCAATAGGAGACATCACTGAACATACATAAGTAATAAGGGATCAGATCCTACCTTACTAAAAATAGGCACAATCAAAATCATCATTTTCGGAAGACACGCTTATCCACTATGAGGGTCGGAAGTTTGGGCTGTTTAAGTGGAGTCTCCATATCTTTCGATCATCCGCCGTCAACTCTAAGTCATCAGGAGATACCCCCATACGGGTAGAGGAGACATTTCGGACTTGGTCCAACCACCTTATTCCGAGCCTACCCAGTGGACGCCTACCTAATGGCACGTCTTGAAAGACCCCAAATTAGCAGAATTATGACTGAATGATGAACGTAGTCATGAAATCCGTTACCAGCTCGTTCTTCGAAACATGCCCTAACAGCTAACCCAAAAAATGGCTAAATACAGGGTTTTGCAATAAGAGCGCTACAAAAGTTTTTTTAAATAAATCAAAAACGGTTTTGGATATCAATGAAATTCTTTATTTCTGTGAAAGTACGTTCGATGCCATTATGTATGGAACTCGATTTCATTTGCATGGCCATCACGGCACGCTTGCAGAAGTCCAGACGCTGAACCCAATTTTCGACGGTTTTCAAGCATAAATCGGCCGATACTGCTGCAATTTCACGTTCGATATTCGTGCGAAGTTCATCAATCGTCGCTGGCTTGTTGGCATAGACCATAGACTTGACGTAGCCCCACAGGAAATAGTCTAACGGCGTCAAATCGCACGACCGCGGCGGCCAAGCGACTGGACCATTTCGTGAGATAACACGTTCTCCAAACTTGGTTTCCAATAAATTGATTGTGACATTCGCTGTGTGGCTTGTGGCGCCGTCCTGTTGGAACCACATGTCCTCCAAGTCCATATCATCCAATTGGGGCCAAAAATATTCGGTTATCATTGAACGGTAGCGATCCCCATTCACAGTAACGTGCCGGTCTTGATCATCACGGAAGAAGTACGGCCCAATGACGCCGCCGGCCCATAAACCACACCAAACCGTAATTTTTTCGGGATGCAATGATGACTCATGGAGTACGTGTGGATTGCTGCCTGACCAATACCGCATATTTTGTTTATTGACGAAGCCATCCAGCCAGAAATGAGCCTCATCGCTGAAGATGATTTTTCGATGAAAATCCGAATCATTTTCAAGTTGTTGCTCAGCCCAATTCACGAACATACGACGCTTCTGGTGGTCAAGCGGCTTCAGTTCTTGCGTCAATTTAATCTTGTAAGGATGTAGGCCAAGATCTTTTCGCAAAATTCGCCACAACGACGTCACAGAGATGCCCAACGCTTGAGAACGACGTGTGAGAGACACATTTGGGCTTTCTGCAACTGAAGCCTCAGCGGCAGCAATATTCTCGACACTACGGGTACTTCTTTGTCTCACTGGCACGGGAACATTTTGTACTGTGCCTGTGGATTCAAATTTTTCCACTAGACGCTCAATTGTTGATCTGCTAGGACGATTATGACGACCATAAATTGGACGTAGCGCTCTTAACGTTGAGGCCACTGTCTCCGAATTTCGGTAGTAAATTTTAATAATATCGACTCGTTGTTGGCTCGTATATCTTTCCATCATAAAATGGCAAACCTTACTGAAGAGAAATGTTAAAAAACCGTAAGAAAAATATGGCGTCGTTTGCTGTCCCTGTCGCTCTACTTTTGTAGCGTCCCTATTGGAAAACCCTGTACTAAACTCGGCAAGCTCTGCAGAGGGACGATTGGAGAGACATTAGACATTTTTCACACTCACTTTCTGAGTAATTAAGACCTCTCTGAATGTATCAGTTCATGTAAGAAATAAAATAAATAAATAGCTGGCGCGGCAGCTCAGAATGAGCCAACGCCTAGCTTCTCGCAACCATCGCGTGTTAGATATTTCGCACGAATGAAAGGAACCTTAATTTTCAGTCCACAGAATGCTTAGGTCATTTGTCGATACTCAATGAATTTCGAGTCGATAACCTAACAATCTGCATTATTATTAATATTAGTATTATTTATTAAAAGGTAAAATAAATTTACAATGTAATTACAAATAACAGTGCTAGTTACAATGACTTTCGACTGATATATATGTAAAACAATTAATAAATAAAATACGGGATTGGGACGATTTTAGAATTGGTATATCACAAGTCTGCCAGCTCCGGATATCTCCATATTTCGATACGTGGTACGCGTAGGGTCAGAAATTGCAATAATGCAACAAAATTAAATTGAAATGTATGCAAGTAGCTCTATAACATAGGCCGACAGAATTTAAAACCAGAAACCAGACTATACTTTTCCGATGGACTTTACCAAAGCCAAATCCGATCTCAGAATTGCTCCATCACGTTAAGTTGTCGAGAAAATCGAACATACCTGGTTGAGAAGTTTGGTGAGATTTTGTCGGCCTGTCTAATTAACAACAAAACAAGCTCTGGAATCTACCTTGCGGATGCAGAATTGAAAGTGTCACTAAGACTGACGAATACATGTAGCCGATTACAGGCAGAGGTACTAGTTGTACTTTGAATAGCGTAGTTGCTGGAGTTTCAATTGCTCTATTAAGTGCATTTTACCATGCATTCAACAAAGGACATAAGAAAAAGACAAGAGAACTTAAAAAGGATGAGGGTCTGATGGGAGGCGAACATTTCTCTGAATAGAAACTTAGGTCTACAAGAAAACTTCGGAACTGTCTCAGGGTTTTCTGAAGAAGAAATTATGTCAAACTAAGCAATAATTGGCCAACAATGGGGCTCGTACCATAGAATGAGGTTGCAAACATCACTGTACTCGGTCCTTTTCATTCTTTATATTCCAGCGGCAGCTAAAAAAGTTAAATGTTCCCTTGTGTAATAGGTAAACGGCAGATTTAAGAGCGTTCTAGGAGTGATATGAAAGTATGGACTAGAGCTGTTGCTTGTTGAAGTAAAAAGGCTACGACTTTTCTGCAGATTAGTTTTAGAAAACTGTTGTTGTAGAGAAAACATCTAAGCTGAAAGTACAAGACAGGAGAACATGTAACAGCTCGCATAACCTATTCACACAGCAACCCTGGTTGTATCGAATTACAATCTTGAAACTTTCAAGTTGGAAGTGTGCATTTTGAGAGTGAACGAACTAAACAAAATAAATTTAAACGTTAACCGAAGAAATAATAAAAAATTTAAAGAATTTCTCCTGTTCTGATTTTGAACGTCGGCTCACAATTTTGCCTGCAGTCGGCTGTGATTATTTCGAGGGCAGGTGTCTGTTCGGCGCATTAAAGAATAGCATTGAACAACTAGGCGTAGCCAGAAATTACTGAGAGCGTTTGAGCGAAAGGCTTTCGGTATACTCACCCGTTACTCAATGTATTGCCACTGATCATTCTGTGCTACAATTACCAAAAATAATGAATGCGAATAGGTAGATGATAAAAACTGACCGATGACACCCACATTTGTACATACATACAAATATAACATCAGAAGAAGGAAAGAACAGAAAGCATGCAGTCCGCAGACGTCATTGCAATTTCCACACACGGTTCAAAAACCACTAAGGCTCTGGAGTACACTCTGTGGATACGGTGATAGAAGAATCCCTATAATTGCTAGATGCATGGCTGTACATATACATATAAAGCGACGGAGATACTGGGAATGAAATCGACATCGTCAAACGTTAGCGTCAGACCGCGCTTCTGAAATATTTCAGACTATACTGTGTGCATGATCACTGTCGAGTGGAAGGAAATTACCTTGCAGACGTAGACATTGCCCCAGTGCTACATACATACGTAATTTTCAAGGAATAATTCGCTTTTGAATGCAGCACTTAGACAGTTTTTTCAACAGTAACCTTGAGGGCTTTGTAGGGAATTGCTTTAAGGAAAGTGATCAGGTTCGCACTTTTCATTCTTTACAGATCGCGATATATGTATAGACCTTAGTGTTTTGTGATAGTTCTGCTTCACGGGTACAGAGCCTAGTTTCTGTTGCATATTCCCTGACATGCATGTATGTATGTTTATCTTTGGGTTCCAGGACAATTTCCTTCCAGAATAAGTCTTAAAAATGTAGAATTTTATCTGACTCCCAGCCAGAGGGATCAAGACGTCAAAAGAGAGAGATCGCGCAGGAGTAAGCGGATACCCTACATGGATCGGAAGCCTTATAAAGTAAAGTAAAATAGTGATCTTCGTTTCTGTAAGATTTAATTTAACACGCCCCACCGCACACAAGCCAAATACACTCTTAAGTCATTTTGGAATGTTTTGTTGCCTGACTTAAGTAAATTGCCTCATTTAAGGGGGCGCAACAGCCCGGGGAAGACCTGGGCCTCCACCAACAAGCGTCTCCAGCCAGCTCGATCTTTAGACAACTACATCCAGTTTTGCACGCCAAGTTGATTAGGGTCTCCTTCCACTTGCTTGCGCCACCTGAGTTGCGGTCTTTCTCTACTGCGACGTCCCTCGGGTGTGGATTCGAAGATTTTCCGAGCCGTAGCATTGGTGTCCATCTGTTCTACATGACCCAGCCACCTCAGTCGTTGGGGCTTCACTCTTCTGGCTAAGTCGATGTCGCTGTACAACCCGTACAGTTCGTCATTGCATCTCTTGCTCCATTCACCGTCTATGCAGGGGGAACCGAAAATCAACCGAAGAATTTTCCTCTCGAAACAGCCAAGAGTAACCTCATCCACTGTGCTAGGAAAGCTTCAATTACCTTATACTCCTGCCGGAAGGCTCTGGGCCCGAAATGGGGCCTGCAGCCCAAAGTAGTCCATTGGATATACACGGCGGTAGTGAGGCCGATCCTCATGTACGGTGTATTGGTCTGGTGGACAGCACTGGACATATGTATAGACCAACAGCAGCCTGCTTGAAAAGGTACAAAGGGGATCATGCATCTGCATAACGGGTGCTTTAAGAACAACCCCCAGGGCTGCATTGGAAGTAATGCTCCATCTCCTTCCTGTTGACAACTTTGGGAAGCTGATGGCAGTCAAAGCAGCATTAAGGCTCAGGGAATCCTCCCAGCTGATTAGCACAGCAATGGGCCACTCTAGGATCCTTAACGGCAACATTACTATTCCTATCAGAACGGACTACGTTGTCCCCTACATTGACTTCAACGTCAGAAGCTCTTGGGAATCTGGTACAGTTTTAAACGATTCCGCATTCGAAATATTTACGGATGGATCCAAGACAGCGGGTGGTATGGGGGCTGGAGTCTTCTCAAATGCACCGGGCTTAGCCATCACCACGCCACGGCCGGATCACTGTAGTGTGTTTCAAGCGGAAATTACGGCAGTCTGCGAAGCTGCGGCTTGGCTTTTAATTAATGTGATAGATTGTAGCGCTATTGTACTATACATAGATAGTCAGGCAGCTATTAAAGCCTTGGAATCGCCGACAATACGATCAAGGTTGGTAAAGCAATGCCGCAGATCGACGTAACCCTGTGCTGGGTCCCAGGACACAGGGTCGTGCCAGACAACTGCAGAGCGGACGAGCTGGCAAAATAGGGTGCAGGACGGTTTCTCCCCGAAAACCTGGGGGGACCCCCTGCGCCCATAGAATCGATCAAGTTCCTCCTTGACAGAGATGCCAAGAAACTGGCAAACCGCAGGTGGAACAACATCAGCACTTGTCTCCTGTCAAAACAAATCTGGCCCAAGCTGGATTTAAAGAAGACGGGAAGACTTTTATCTACTAATCGGAAAAATCTAGGTTCACTAGTAGGAGTCCTTACCGGACATTGCCTGATAGGCAGGCATGCACTTAGATTGGGGGTCCCCTCCAACGATTTTTGCAGAAGCTGTAGGGACGAGGAGGAAGAGGAAACCACGACCCACTTACTTTGTACATGTCCTGCTCTTGCGACGCTTAGAAGAAGAACCCTCGGGGAATACTTCTATAATGATCTTAACGATCTTGCTGAACTAGACATCCAAAAGATAAGCAACTTCATCTCTGGAACGAAATGGTTCAAATCTTAGGGTTCACACCGCTACGGTTGCCCACTTCTGTTGTAGTTTTGCCACATTTTCTGGTTCCCTGGTGCCGGTAAGCCGGTTTACTTCGTTGTGGTATCACAATGGGCCATTCTGGCCTAAGTGTGTCCCTGCCTAAGCGGGGACAGCCACCTAACCTAACCTAACCTAACCTAATCTCATCCACTTTTGACAGAGTCCATGCCTTTGAGCCGTAGAGCAGGACTGGGACAATTAAAATCTTATAAAGAGTCACTTTAGATGTTCGAAGGAGGGCCTTGCTATTAAATTGCCTTCTTAGTCCAAAGAAACAGCGATTGGCAAGAGTTTTTCTTCGTTTGATCTTAGCGGTGGTGTCGTTGTCTGAATTTAAAGCAGAGCCTACATAGGCAATAGATAAAGTCCTTAACTACCTTAAAGTTATAACTGTCTATAGTGACGTTCCGTCGGAGAAGTCGGTGTTGAGTGTCCTGTCTTGCTGACGGTATATACTTTTTCTACTTACTGTAAATTACTCTTAGAGTACGACGCGATCAGTAAGACAAACCAAAGATGGAGAAACGGCACCACATGCCGCATTTCCAGAGATTTATGGCCTCTATTAAGCCTCACTCGATCTAAAAGTCTCATCTTGCTTAATAGGTCGCTCATTAGCACCGTTATTGGTGTTCTCACTGGTCACTGTCCTATTGGCCTTCATGCCAAAAGGATAGGCCTCTTTGCAAATGACTTTTGCAGGAGCTGCAGGGACGAAGAGGAGGAGGAGACGATTCTCCATTTTCTCTGCACTTGTCCTGCCCTGTCCCAAAGAAGGAAGCTCTATTTAGGAGCATACCACTTCGACAATCTGGGCGAACTATCACATACTGATATCAAAAGTATCCTCAGCTTTATCAAGAGCTCCAATTGGTTTCATTAGCCGCAGTGGCACCTAGGGTAGATCCCAGTGGTATCACAAAGGGCCTTACCTGGCCTACGTGTGCGTGTCTCGCATGGACAGCCACCTTACCTACCTACCTACCTACCTACTTTTTCTTGCCCTCATTGACCGCTAAAACCATCTTCGTCTCTTCCGTCTCAATACTCACGAACACGCAAGTGACATCACGCTGCGTTCTTCCGATTATCTCAATATCATCGTTGATCCCAGTAATTGGACGGAGTTTTGCACTATTCTTTCAAGAACGATGTTGAAGAAGTTGCATGACAGCGCGTCGCCTTGTCTAAATCCATTTTTGACATCAAAAGTCTCGATGAGGTCTTGACCGAACTTGATGGAGCAGCGTGCATTCTCCATCGTCGTCCTGCACACACGGACGAATTTGGCAGGGATACCAAAACTCGACATGGCTCTGTATAGCTCGTCTCTATAGATGCTGTCATACGCGCCTTTAAAATCGATGAAAAAGTGGTGGGTATCGATTTGAAGTGCCTGGGCTTTCTTCAAGATCTGCCGCAGTGTGAATATTTGGTCGATGGTGGAATTTCCTAGTCTAAAGCCACACTGATATGGACCGATCAGGTTGTTGACGAACGGCTGATGCCTCTGTAGTTGGCGCAGTTTAGATGGTCTTCTTTCTTAAGGACCGGGCAAACAATGCTGAGTTTCCATTCATCTGGTATACTTTCCTTCGACTATATTTTATAGATGAGTTAGTGCATGCTCCTTACCAAGTCATCGCCTGCCTCTTTGAACCGTTCGGCAGCCATTAGCTCCAGCAGCTTTGTTGGACTAAATCTTCACTTCGTAAAGGTCAGGTGGACTAAACTGTTGATTTTCATATTTCAGGTTGAGTGGTTCATTCTGCCTGACAGCGGGGTTTGAAGTAGAAGTAGTAGAAGTAGTTCTTCCATATCTTCAGCTTCGACTGCAATTCTACTACGATATTCCCTTGTTCATCCTTGCAGGCTTCGGTTTGTTTAAAGTAACAATACATATGTATCTATTTACTTTTGGCGCGATCAAAAGTGGACAATAGCGTAGGTCATGAAAGTGCATGGAAGCCGTTGTGTTCTGTGCATGAGCGGCCAACCGAACCGTCTGACAGTCACTTGTGATGTTGAAGTGACCATTTTTCAAAAGTTGTGGGGCACAGATCCAATTTCTACACATGTAATCGATTCTAATCGAGCTCTCGAGTTCGAAAACTTTCACAAAGTAGCTCCCAAAAATCAAGTCATTAAGGCTGTAGTTGTAAAACATTTTGTCACTTTGTGGCCTCGCATTAAGCTACTACGTAGCCAAGCATACCGGGCACTGCCTACAACTTGACGATTTCCCCCCGCCGCCGCGTCAACAATGCACATTCGTTTAAAGCCTTTAAAATGGTCTTCAGATCATTAATATCTTTTTGTTTTTGCCAGAGAGCATTGCTTTGAACCTAATTACGCGAAAACCATTACTAGTAGATAATTTTTCAAGATGGTTATCGCGCATTAATAGCAGTGTAGCAGCGGACCTTCTGAAATCATGCAACCAGGACCATAGGAGCGCGCATGTGTGTCTGTGTATGTGCTTGGGCCTGGGCCTGGTGCACGCCGCGCCGCTTCTATGCGAATGGGCAAGCATAATAAATAATAAAAATGTGTTACGAAAACGATAAATTGCCCGTCACATTTTCAGGTGAGAAAATTACAGCTAGATTGAATGATGTCGACAAGAAGTTCCGACAAAAGAAATGACGCAAATGCGCCAACGAAAGTTGCTGAGGTGTGCGTTGATGTGTGTTTTAACTGATTGCCATGGGTTCTCGTGACATTTCATCAGGATATTTGTGTAAATGTCTCTAAGCGCTGACATTCATTACGTACGAGGCAAAGGCAGAGGCATGGAAGGGACGACGCGACGGACGTTCAAATATTAATGCCATTAAAACCAACAACGTGTTGTTTTGACTTGACTTTCTTAATTATGATGCCCGAATTTGATGAACGATGATGAACTCCAGTTTAAGTTGTGTGAAAATGTTTTGAAGGAATAGCAGGTCGTTAGAGGAGGGACTGATGTAGGATGCAATGTAAACAAAAAATGAAGCAAGAATTTGGTCTAGTAGTAGATGGGACTCTTGGGTGATGAATGTGCAACAAGGGTTACGGGTTTTTCGGGGTAAATATGCATAACCAGTTGAAGTGGGCGTCATGGCTTAGTGGTTAGTGTGGTGGACTGACTTGCCTTCACGCTGAATCAGGTTCGAATGTCAGTATAGACTTCTTGTGGTGCCCATTGGGGGAACTGTATTCCCTGCTCGTGGAACACTCTTCTTGGGTTTCAAACCATTGATGAACCTACAGATATCAGATAGGTATGTCGCTTAGTTCTTCAATATCCCGGGGAAAAGTATGTTCCAAAGATTTTATGTCTGAGATGACAGAGGCTTAGACAATGGCAGAGAAAGTGGCGTGTGTCCTTATTGACTGTCTTCGCAGGCCCTAAAAACTTCTTCCTCACTTAACCTTAGCTTTTTCATATGGAATTGCAGAATATTATGCCTTGTAATCACTCTTCTGCCGTGGCTCAGTGGCTAGTGCATTGGACTGCTCATTTTTTCGTGGCACCACCTCTCGTCGAGGAATGACAAGCCTCCGGGAGTATAATTTGTTATGAAAAAGCTTCTCAATTCGCCGTTCTGAGTCGGCTATAAATTGTAGATCTGTGCCATTCGTGCGGAAAATGTAACAAGCACAACATGAATGGTTGCGAGAAGCTGGGCCTTAGCTCATCCCGAGCTGTCTCTTTATTTTATTTCAATCACTCCTTTGAGGGTGAGAAGGATATTCCCGTCAATCTGCATCAGTGTATTAGTTCTGGCCGTGATTTCTCGTTGTTTTACAGGTCCTCAAAAAGCGCCATTTGCTGTTCGCTTCCTCAAGAGACCCATCCTTTGCTTCGTGTTTAACATAACACAGCAGAACTTTAACTAAGTGATCACCTTGTTCTAACTCTTAAGCTGAAATCGTTTAATTTGTGCCTGGCTGTTAATGAAAAATGTAATATCACCTCGTGGTAACAATTGTTACTGCTAGCACCTCTACTTGGAAAACTGGAGTCTAACTGATTTAAAAAGGCAAAGTTTGTCAGAAATAGAGTCCTACACCTACGCTAATGTCCATCTTGGACCCATCAGTATACGTGTCTGCGATTGGCGTTTTTGGCATTACTGACTAATTTCTGCTTAAAAAACAACAGGAGAAAGTTCTGTTGAAGTCAAGCGTAGTCAGTGATTTTTCTATCAAGCCCTGTGCATAACCTGTCATGTCTTTCTACGAATAGCTGTGTATTATAATTTGTCGGGACAAGCCTTTTAATTCAACAAAAATAGCTTCGACAGGGTAATAGGTGCCCGTGCCTGAGAGGAATGTCGGCATGAAGAGACATGAAGTGAAAGCCAGGAAGGAAAGCATCGTTCGTAGTACAGTCCGTGGGTATTTCCTTCACGACAATACACACCGAAATAGCCACAAACAGCAGTCGACTTTGTGACGAGGCTTTGGTAGTCAACTCAACATGTTCTAATGAGCAAATTGTCAACCAGTTGGATCACATTACCATCAACCTAAGGTCCTAAGGTATTTTGACACACTTTCTCAGCCGATCGTGTATCTTTTAACCACTGCTAGTGCAGCAGTCTAGTCCAGCCGCCCGATCTCCGATCAACGAGGAGCGCTGACAAGCACATGCATCAACACACTGGGCTTATTCTGTGACGTTGCAACGAAGGACAAGAGCTGCTAATATGACTAAGGAAAAAGGAGCACAAACATGCTGGACCTTCAACCTAAGCAGCTCGCAGATTCTATGTAGAAATCGGCACTTATGTACATACATAAATCAAGCGAATCAAACGAGTGGAGCTTATAGACTTTTCTCGGGTAAGTTGAATCTAATCACCTGCGATAGCCAGTATGTTGTGGCCTATAATAATAACTTTTTGAATTTGTATGTTTGTTTTGCTCACCGCAAGGACTTCTGTGGTTTTTCTGTTGGAAAGCGCTTGAAGAGCACTGTAGTTATGCTCGTTCTTAGAAGTTCCTTCGGAGTTAGAAGTGAGTGGTCTACCAACTACCAACGTGTGGCTGAATCCCGAGCCTCTTCTTGTTATTTCGCGGACTCTCTACCTCTTATAAACACCTCTATATCATAGGACACTGAACAAAGTGGAACAATGTGCCATAACGGTAGATGAGTTAGCTTAATGCAATCTTTGCAAGACTGTTCTAGTGCCTTTAACGAAAAGAAGATTAAAGATTGAAGATTGAGATTGAGATTGATTATCGTAAAAGGCACCACTGTAGGCTATTCCAACAAGATGAAGTACCTCGGCTTTGTCTTAGACAGATGCTTAAATTGTAATGCGCATATCAAGTTCGCGGTTGATCCTGTAACTAGAGCCTTGTGGCCTACTCGGCGTCTTTACGGCAGAACTTGGGGTCTTAGTCCCAAAAGTTGGTTGTACAATTCGAAAGTTAGACCCATAATAACATACGCGATCATAGCCAAAAGTACTTGAACGAACGACGGCTTGAGAAGCTAAAAAGAATTGCCTGTCTCGGTATAACAGGTGCTATGGGTACCTGCCCTACTTCAGCCATAGAGGCTGTCGTTGGGCTCACAACCCTAAATATCTTCACTAGGAAGACACTAGGTACTCTTGTGAGTCATCTGAAAATACTTCACTCAATTCCAAGTACGGACATGTTCTGCACTATCCTCGACCTTCGGAAAGTTTCACATTTTAGGTAGAAATATTAGACCGTGTCGACTGGTTTAATTGAGAACCCGTATCAGACCCAGGATGTTTGGTATAGTTTACCGACGGATCAAAAATGGCTTCCGGAGTGATTGCTGGCGTCTTTGGACCCAACATTAAACCCTCAGCGTATTCCAGGCTGAAATCCATGCTATTGAGATCGGTGCCAGAATAAACCTCGATAGATCTTGCTAGGTCGCAGTGTCAGTCATAACGGCAGGTTCTTTAAAAAAAATAAAAGAATAGCCCGATGCGGCATCTCATTATTAATTTTGACTTTTGTACATGAGACGGCTTAAATCGCCGTCTGACTTATTTCCTAGCGGAGGTATTAAAAATACGAGTACCTAACCTACCCTGAGATATTCGGTATTAGCTTGGATTTTCGCTGGGAATAGACTGCTTAGCTTAGAAGCTCTATTGGCCGTTGAAGTTTCAGTTGTATTTGTTACCTTTTCTTCAGTACAATGGTTTGGATGGCTCTGCCGTGTTATATTTTTGAACACTAAAAGAACACCTTAGGTCGTCAATGATTCCAGTGTAGGCCATTCAAGAGTAGAGCAGGACTTTCACTAGATTATTCCTGTAAGTTTTATGCGCCTTCACTGTTACGGTTAATGTTATTTTTTTACACCATCTTTCTCCCATTGTACAGATAACTATTCTGAGTATGGCAAAAACTCCCATTTGGAATAAAAGACAGTCGACAGTTTGTGGAAAAAATGTGAAATATTTGATCTCGAAAGATTTCCATCTCTAACAGTTCAAAAGATGAATCAACTAACAGCTATAGGGTTGTCTTTTCTGGAAGAGCAGCAGAAAAGTAGAAATAGCACTCTGGCGCTGCTCTTGATAGTCTGCTTGATTCACATTCGCTTATATATACACATAAACCCGATTAAACATCATTATGAACTAACGTGCAGCAGAAAACATTTTGTCTATTTCGGTTTCACTAATTCCTCTACAGAACGGACTTAGGTTTTCTGATGCAATGACACCAAAAACATCGGTTGCCAGGCAAATTAAAAGTCGGCTTTGGCCAGAGTTGGTCAGTGGTTAGTGCGTTGGACTGCTGTTCGAGCTGCGTGCGTTCAAGCCCCAGCCAGGAACACCAAATATTTCTCGCGGCACCACCTCTCGTCGAAGAAGGACAAACCTCCGGGAGTATAATTTGTCATGAAAGAGCTTCTCAATTCGCCGTTCTGAGTCGGCTATAAATTGTAGATCTGTGCCATTCGTGCGGAAAATGTAACAAGCACAGCATGAATGATTGCGAGAAGCTGGGACTTGGCTCACCCCGAGCTGTCGCGCAGCTGTTTATTTAATTATTTTTTTGGCCAGAGTTTCGGCCTGGACTGGGCCCTAGAGATGGCTCTAAAACCAATCATGGAGACCGACAAAACTAGACTTCACTTCTCGTACGCAAGTATGGATCAATTTTTAAAAGCAGGAACTTTTGCTATTCTAATGGTCACAGACTATATAGTGGAAAATAGGTAGGAAATCGGAGCATCTGCGTCCGTAGCGATAGCGAGGTTGCCCTTGAGGCCATGCGCAACCCTTTAACTAGTTTCCAAATAGTTCAAGAATCCAATAACTCTCTGAACTCGGTCGCAACGCTGAACTCATTGGTTCTTGTCTGGGTTTTCCAGGTCACACTGCGATCTCTGAAAATGACATCTTCGATGGTTTCCTATTAACACAATTGTACGTGGCACGGCTCTTCAGGACGCAGACAGACTAAACGAATGCTCCACAACATCTGTAAGAAATCAGCGGCATTCTTACTGTCTCTCGGCAGAAAATACTGTAGACATCTCATTGGCATTCTGACGAGACACCTAGCTTTTGCAAAGCATCTCAATGTGCTGGGCTAAAGCAACACTACTGTCTGCGACGCTATTGGAGAGGGCGATGATGCCTCGGATAGTCATTCCCTTTATGATTGCTATTCTCTTGCGCCGATCAGGTGGCAGATAACCGGGGACTGCTGCTATTGTACTCCTCATGAAGCGCCTTCTCCGTTTTCTCTGAAAGGTGAAAAATTTCAAATAAAATTGTTAAAGTTCCTGATAGTACAATGAACCAATTGCGAGTGAAGCATTATGAATACCCGACTAATTAGTGAATAAGTGGTTCAATTGTAATGGTAAGTCCTTTGAGTTAGACTTATTTTTTTTTCGCGAGTCAAGACATCGCTTTGATTGCACTCTTTTGATCGGTTAGGTCCAGTCGCAGGCAAAATATTACAATCAGTTCAAATCACATAAGGGCTCTTATTCAAAATGTCGCCGACAAATCCAAATGAAAAACAAATGCTGAACGAAGTTCCACAAATTTGCAGGCACGCGTCAGTCATTATCGAGCCCTGTCAACAGAACTTAATGTGTCCATTAAGGATTTTTGAAGTCGACTTTAGAGTTCAACCGTTTACCACTTTGTTAACTTCCTTAGTAACGGATTAACGCACTGTACTCAGCTTTTATTATGCCGGGTAAATGTTTCTCCTTGGTAGAGTAAACATCTCATCAACATGCCACCTGTGAAATGAACAAACCTGGCCACAGTTCTTCTTACAATGTTCAGAATTTACATGTTAAAGTTTATCGATCATAAAAAGAAGCAGGCAAACCAAAAACAAGCTGGCAATTCAGGACCATGACTTTATGAAGTCGACATTCTACCAAACGCAGCATATCTTCGAATTGTCGTTTCACATTTTCCATTGAACATCCACAAAGCGCAACGCAGTTGCAAGAATTCCGCAAAATATTATTTAATATATTGAAATCGGCAACAATTTTAAATTGCATTCCGCATTTCATTTATTATTGATGCACATACTTCGCAGCAAGTCCGGCTGTAGACCCTACCGACTCGCTGCCATCGCAGTGACGGTGAAATTAAAGCAGAGATACTCTTAATTTGGATCCATCTGAACTCGCAAATGTCTTCATGAAAGCCTTCTTTTGACTGCTCTGATGGATCGTCGAATGCTTCTCCTTTTACGCTTGGCATACCTACAGCCACAGCGCGGCGCTGCCGCTCTGCCTCCGCACAAGGAGAAGGAGTGTTGCATAGCAGATCGCGGCGCAACTGCGCCATGTCATCAACGCCACAGAAGCAACCACGACGAAAATATTCTTAATTTTTTGCCAGTCAATTATTTAAACAATGCGTCATATCGATATACATTTAATAAATGATTTTTTTTTTTGGTGTCCGCGCGGTCGCAGTCAAACACAATCAATTCGGATTGGCGTCACATCTATTTAGCTCGGATGGGAAGCACTAACCTACAACCGTCCTGCAGTTGGTTTTTACTCACGATGTGGACATGTTTCATTGTAGTGTTCGTTGTATGTGCGTATCCCCGTTTGATACGTTTGGCACATCGCAATCAGCGGAATACTTGTCCAAATGAGGCACAGACTGGCAGAATTTAAACTGATTTCATACTATCGAGTTAGTTGAGCGCTTCGGAATGCGAGGAATTAAGCAACGCCGGGCACATTAATTAAGTTATTCACACTCGCATTTGTATGCATGGGGAATGGGTAGGTATTGCGATTGAGGGTTACTCGTACTGGTCGGGCCAAAACGTCTCTAATTTATGCGGACACAAAACGCCTTCGAATCTTTGGTGATGCGCGATGACTAATATTCATTTCCACCGAATTCTTAATTGGGGTTGAACGACTGAGTATGTCTATCGATGATGTATCAATTCTGTGATACATATAGTCACAACTTTTGCTCAATCGAAAGGGATTTCAACGGTCCTTAACATGAAATTTTCCACAATTAGTTAAAGACGATTAATCTGTTTCATCTTTCTCTGTAAACATTTCAACTGGTGTCACGTTTTATACCGGAACATTGTTCTAGCTAAGACTGCTGAACTCTGGGTGATTTTTGGCCTACCCAATAGGTCTTATCATTTTAACACCCCGAAAAGCAAAATAAACAAATCATTAAGTCATGAGGCCCGGGTAGGTAGGTAGAAGTGGTTGCCTTAGCATGCCATATGCTTACACCTAAGCAGCGCTTTACTTACTTACTTAGGTGGCGCTACAGTTCGGGATGAACCTGGGCCTTAACCAACAAGCCCCTCCAGTTAGCCCGGTCCTTAGCTAACTGCTTCCAGTTGCGCACTCCAAGTTGGTTGAAGTTCCTTTCCACTTGTGCGCGGCACTTTAGGCGAGGTCTTCCTCTATTGCGTTGACCCTCCGGGTTAGACTCGAAGACTCTGCGAGCCGGAGCATTTGTGTCCATTCGCTCCACATGCCCCAGCCATCTGAGCCGATGGATACGTATCTTCTTGACTAGGGCGATGTCGCTGTACAACTCGTAAAGTTCATCGTTGAATCTTCTCCTCCAGAACCCGTCAACGCAAACGGGACCGAATATCTTACGAAGAATCTTTTACTCAAAGCAACCAAGGATATCTTCATCCGCTTTCGATAGAGTCCATGCCTCAGCGCCATAAAGCAGGACAGGGATGATTAAGGTCTTATAAAGAGTTTCCTTAGTTTTTCGGGATAGGGCCCTACTACTCAATTACCTTTTTAGCCCAAAGAAACAGCGTTTGCCCTGTCTATAACCTTTTTTAACATCAAAGGTCTCGGTAAGGTCTTCACCGACCTTGATAGAGCAGCGTCGTCCATCGTCGTCCTGCCCAAAGGGACAAGTTCGGCAGGGATGCCAAAACTAGACATGGCTCACGTGACCTGTATTGTACAGTAAATGTAGAATCAAGAGAAGGGGGCGGAGGCCCCTTCATCGATCCTGTGGCATTAAGGAATCTGATTAGATCGCCAATCTTTTTCTCCTAGATTTCTTTAAGTTTGTCAAAGAAGGATTTGCCTTGTGTGCAGTGTCTGGCCCTAACTATAACTGGACAACCGACGAGGAAATGAAACACTGTTTCCTTCATTGTTGCAGCGGGAACAATGCGCGTTAAATACTTACTTACTTACTTAAGGTGGCGCTACAGCCCGGGGTGGACCTGGCGCTCAACCAACAAGCGTCTCCAGCCAACTCGATCTTTAGCCAGCTAACTCTAGTCTCGCATGCTAAGTTGGTTAAGGTCCCCTCCAATTGCGTGCGCCACCTGAAGCGCGGTCTTCCTCTACTGCGCCGTTCCTCGGGTGTGAATTTTCCGGGCCAGAACATTGGTGTCGATCCGCTCTACATGACCGAGCCACCTCAGTCGTTGGACCTCCACTCTTTTGGCTTAGTCGATGCCGCTGTACAGCCCGTACAATTCGTTGCTGTATCTTCTCCTCCACTCACCGTCTATGCAGATGGGACCGAAAATCACTCCAAGAATTTTCCTCTCGAAAAAGCTAAGAGCAACCTCATCTGAGTCCATGCCTCTGCGCCGTAGAGCAGGACTGGGACGATTAAGGACATATAAAGGGTCACCTTAGTTGTTCGAGATAGGGCTTTGCAATTCAATTGCTTTCTTAGCCTAAAAGAAACAACGATTGGCAAGAGTTATGTATTCTTCGTTTGATCTCAGACCTAGTGTCGTCGTCTGAATTGATAGCGGAGCCTAGGTAGACAAAGTCCTTACCTACCTCAAAGTTATAACTGTCTATAGTGACGTTCTTTCTAAGACGTCGGTGTTGAGTGTCCTTTCTTGATGACAGCATATACTTCTTCTTGCCGTCATTGACCGCTAAACCCATCTTCGCCGCCTTCGTATCAATACTCACGCACCAGTGACACCACGCTGCGTTCTTCCAATTATGTCAATATCGTCTGCGTATCCGAGTAATTGGACGGACTTTTGAAAGATTCTGCCTCTGGTGTTGGCGCGTGAGTTTTGCACAACTCTTTCAAGAACGATGTTGAATAAGTCGCAATGACAGCGCGTCGCCTTGTCTAAATCCTTTTCTGACATCAAAGGTCTCGGTGAGGTCTTGACCGACCTTGATGGAGCAGCGTGCATTTTCCATCGTCATCCTGCACAACCGGACGAGTTTGGCAGGGATGCCAAAACTAGACATGGCTCTGTATAGCTCGTCTCTATAGATGCTGTCATACGCGGCCTTAAAATCGATAAAGAGGTGGTGAGTATCGATTTGAAGTTTCTGTGTTTTTTCCAAGATCTGCCGCAGTGTGAATATTTGATCGATGGTGGACTTTCCTGGCCTGAAACCACACTGATATGGACCGATCAGGTTGTTGACGAACGGCTTCAGGCGTTCACACAACACGGCAGATAAGATCTTGTAAGCGATGTTACGAAGAATGATGCCTCTGTAGTTGGCGCAGTTCAGAGGGTCTCCTTTCTTGAGGATCGGGCAAACAATGCTGAGGTTCCATTCATCGGGCATACTTTCTTCCGACCATATTTTACAGATGAGTTGGTGCATGCTCCTTACCAAGTCATCACCTGCTGCTTAGAACAGCTCGGCAGTTAGGCCGTCAGCCCCAGCAGCTTTGTTGGACTTAAGCTTCGAAATGGCTTTCTTCACCTCGTCCAGGTCGGGTGGACGGAATTGTTGGTCTTCGTCGTCCAGGTTGAATGGTTCATTCTGCCTGACAGCGGGATTTGATTCGTCGTCGCCGTTAAACAGTCTGCAGAAGTAGTTCTTCCATATCCTCAGCATCGACTGCGATTCTACTACGATGTTCCTTTGTTCATCCTTGCAGGCCTCGGTTCGGGCTCTGTAACCTTGACAGGTTCTTTTTACCCTTTGGTAAAACTTCCGAACCTCATTCCTGCTATAACATCCCTCTATCTCCTCGATCGCGCGCTTCTCATGCTCTTTCTTTTTCCTTCTGAAAAGCTTGTGTTCATCTCGCCTCGAGCTCGCGGGCAGCTCTGGTCTTTCTATGCAGCGCCGCTTTGTAAGCCTCTTGTTTCGCTGCATGTGCTTGCCGGCACTCGTCGTCAAACCAGGGATTTCGTTGTGTTTTGGCCGTGTGAAACCCAGCACATCAGAGGCGGCATCTCTGATCGCTTTTTAGCAATGTTGCCACTGGTCTTCAATACTTGATGCTGGCGGCATAGGACCTCTTGAGAGATTGAGAGACACTCGATCGGAAAAGGATCTGGTGATCTCTTGCGATTGTATCCGTCGGACGTCAAACTTCCTCACAGAATTTCCTTGTCTTGGCGGTGTTCGGGATATTCGCAGTCGTACCTTGACTACAACGAGGTAGTGGTCAGAGTCAATGTTGGCCACTCGCTACGTTCGGACATCCATAATACTGGAGGAGTGCCTTGCGTCTATCGCAATGTGGTCAATCTGGTTGACGGTTGATTGATCAGGGAATCTCCATGTTCCTTTGTGGATATCAAGATGTGGGAACCGCGTACTAGCTACGACAACGTTCCGTCCCGCAGCAAAGTCGATTAGTTTAAATCCGTTATTGGAGGTGGTGTCGTGTAGGCTGTAGTTTCCGACAGTACTACCAAAGATGCCCTTCCTTCTTAGCTTTGCGTTAAAATCGCCTAAGACAATCTTAATGTCATAGCTAGGGCACTGCTCGAAAATCTTGTCCAGGAGCTCGTAGAGTCTGTTTTTGGGGTCGTCGTCTTTCTCCTCTGTGGGGCATGCGCGCAAATCAGTTAATTGGATTATTGGTGGTAATAAACTTCTCCACACCCAGTTGAATTAAAGATTCCTGAATCGGATCAATGTGGACCTTATTGGAGGCACCTTCTAGACTAGCGGAAATTATTTGTAATAAATGGGTTTTTTTAATCGTTCGTACAACTTCATGGACTGTCGTATAGGGCTCAAAGCGGGCTCCATTATTCTAGGTTATGGTAAAACTATGGAGACACGTTTGGTACATAGATGCAAGTCGGCGTTTGTTTGGCTTGTTTTGTAGAGTGTGTAAGCAGTTCATGGCAACAAGGTTTAACTTGATTGTACGGCTGCAAGTCATAGTCAATGCTTTCTGCGTTCAAATCGCACTAATTCCAATCAAAATCAATCAGCACTAACGGACGCACTTACGCACATGTGCATATGTATGTGATGTCATTACATGGCCTGTGATATGCCATAGTTCACGAAGTGAACAACTCAGGATGAGCCCAACTTGATTCTCTAGATGAAAGCATCAACAAGCTATTAAAGGCTGATGAGCACACAACGTGCTCGTTCAACCGCCATCATTGCATTTCCGTGCTGTACTGTGTACAGCCCTAAAGAAAGGGGTTGCTTTTGCTTGCATGCCTATCGTATGCCTATCGGCTCTGGTTTGCCTCAGCATCGTTTGAGGGCGAATTTAATGGGAAACCAACACAATAGCGATTTAACTTAATTTGCGTTGTCTCTTGAGCCAGCAAGACGGCGCAAAAGGTAATCTCTATTTTAATTTATTTCTGAAAAGGCCAATCAGCCTAATTCAGTTAAATTGCGGACGTTTTACGAACTTCCATCCTGTTGCATGCGATAGGAAGTGCTGTGCCTCTTTGATGAACTTCTCTCGACTAGGAGCGATTTCGCTCACGTTTTAATAACATTTTCAGGATTTGGCCCCGAGCCGATCTCCTGCGAGCGAGGTACAGTAATTATTATCAAAATTCTGTGGTTAACCACTTAATAATTAAAGCTTTGATATGCGCTAAGGGAGGGGAGTGAGACAATCGATTTTTCCCAGGCGTCTGTGGGGAACTGTCAAGCGTTCACCTGTTTCGATGGGGAAGAACATTCACACAGGAACCAACAATATCTCCATCAAATTCATTTACGCTCAATAAAATGTTTTATTCATATTTTCCATTTTTATTCTCCCCCGGCAAGGAGACGAAAAAATAACAATAAACGATTGCACACCCTCGGAGCTTGGAAACACGCACAACTCTGTCCTGTCCACATACTCGTAAGAGCGACAGGGATTCATCGCAGGAAACTAACCGAATGCGAATGGTGCCCTCCCTTTCCTGTCGGCCTGGATACGATGTTGCTCGCAAGCAGTTGTTACAATGAAGGTCGACTACAACGCGCAAGGGGATGTGCCGCAGGACAGCTCCGAGAAGAAGTCTGTTCCCATTTCACCGTTCTGATGCCAAATAAAATTTGAATCCTCAATTTTGACAACAAATTACGGTTAAACTTGAACCGAATTACAAAGGGATCGGAATTAGATTTTATCGTTAAGAGTATTTGAGATAACCTCGTAATGGAATTGAATATATTTTTGTATGTTACCTATGCGTATGCTATTGTACATGCATTACGTGGTCCCTGACAGAATCGATATCCACTCGGTGGAAAGTGGGTCTGGCCGGTATAAAAGACGCTGCAGGCGTCCAATTTAAATCAGAAATTGTGTGTCCTGTCGGTAAGTCGCAGTCATTGTTGTGACCTGCTTGAAATAACACGAGTTTTGGGGGGGATAAGTTCGAGCTTTTATGACTCTTATATCCTTAACACTTGTTAACCGAAACGAATAAATGTCCACTTTTGCCACCTTTGGGTTTCAACTCGTGTTAAGGGGGACATGGGGAGAGTGTTCTTCAAATTAAATTTAATATTTAATAGCTTTTATCGTGGAATATTTCGTAGGGAGCGCCAACGTCGTAATCGAAATTCAAAGAAAATCCGTGGCAATACAACCGTTTTTATTCAGAAGATAGCGTACCAAGGTGTGCCATAAATAGGCATGCTTTTCCCCCTCCGTCGAAGCGATGGCCGGCGTGTTATAAATCTGGGATGGACCACAGCAAGTTCTTTAAGAAGTTGAGAAACGTTTCCACATAAATTGATACAAACTAAAAGCTTTTGCGGATTCTTGTGGAGAAAAGTGTTGTTATTTTATTGAAGTGAGCTAGAAACCCAATATTCGACCTTCGTGGAGCTTGTTTCTTTGCCGACAAACACCACAAATACTCTTACTTTGTTCGGGCTGAACCCGGGCTTCAAACAACAAGCCTTTCCTGCTAACTCAGTCCTGCCTCCAGTTGCGCACTCCAAGTTGGTTAAGCTTCCATTCTACCTTAAACAAGCTCTTCCTCTACTGCAATGCCTCTCCGGGATAGATTCGAAGCCTTTGCTGGCCGGAGCAAACGGGACCGAATATCTTACGAAGAAATTTTCGCTCGAAACAACGAAGGATTTATTTATCCGCCTTCGATAGAGTTTATGCTTTAACGCCATAAGGTAGGAGTGGGATAATAAAGGCTTTATGTAGAGCTTCCTTAGTTGTTTGAGAAAGACTTCTACTACTCAATTGTCTTTATAGTCCGAAGAAACAACGATTGGCAGAGACAGGTAAGTAGGTAGAGGTGGCGGTTCAACTGAACCCAATTAGCACTAGAATGTGCCTTTTTGTTACCACGACTCGTGTGACCTGGTATATGATGTGTTTGTGAGACAGTCGGGAGTGTCTAGATCCAGCCTGTGGAGTTTATAAAGCGGATTAGATCTCGTATCCCTTTACCCGAGATGTTGCTGAGGTCGTCGAAGAATGGTTGGTTTAGTGCACTTAGTCTGGTTCTTGCAAGTGCCGGACATTTGCAGAGGAAGTGAAAGAGAGTTTCCTTCTCATTTTCATTTCCGCAGCTGTGGCAGTGCGGGTTGTATGGAATACCTAATTTGACCGCATGGTTCCAATTGACCAATGCACCGTGTTTATCGCCGTGATTTTGGCTATTTCTAGGTGGGTTCTGCTTAGTAGATCCCTTGTTCTGGTCGTATCGTAGGTCGGCCATATCTTCCGTGATATTGCGCAGTTGGTTAATCCCCTCCATTGGAGGTTGACCTTCGGCAGGAAGTGTGAGTGGATTTGGACTTTAACCGCTTCTAGCGAGATGTGGACCCTTGGCGCGATTGAGCCGAGTAGAGCTTGTGCTATGTTACTGTGCTCTGGAACACAGAGCAGTGTGACCCTGAACCGTTCGCCCAAGCGAGCAAGCTCGTTCCGGCACTCTATCACCAGTTTAGAGGCTATGGTAACCGAGTCAATAGCTTTGAAAGCGGCTTGGCTATCTATGAGGATAGCAATGTTTGGTTTGCGTGTTTTGTCACGCCGAGTTGCGTGCAACCCTGCCGAACCCTAGAAGACCCTGTCAAAATTCGATAATCGGTATGATCTTGCTATTTTCAGTGATTTCGAGTAGACAGTTAGACACCGGCCCCCATACCGCATTTCATCTTTGATGGAGCTGAGTCAAAGTAAATAAAGTTCCTTACTACCTCGCCCTCACAGTGATTCATCCGTTGATTTTGAGTGTCCTTTCTTATTGGCAACGAATACTTGGTGTTGTCCTCTAGTTCCGATGAACCCTCGCGTACTCACTGGTGATAGGTCGCTAAGTTCTACCTATGACATCAATATGGTCGGAGTGCGCAAGTAGTTGCACAAGTTTACAAAATATTTTACCTCTCGTGTGGGCTTGAGAGTTTCGCACTATTGTTTCAAGAACGATGTTAAATTTGTTACGTGACAGCGCTTTTAAATCATTTTTTGGCCATTGATGCTGTCAAGGTGAGTTAGATGTCGACCTTGTTGGAGCAACGAGCATTTTTCGTTATCATCGTTATCAGCGAACGAGTGGGAAGCCAAAACTAGTCATGAGTTCGTTCAGCTCGTCTCTATAAATGCTGTCATAGGCATTCTTAAAATCGATAAGCACTGGCGGTCGGGTGAAACCCAGTACATCAATTGTATTGAAAAGAAATAGTCGTTCGAAAATCAAGGGAGAGCAATTCCAATGCAAATGGAAAACTCCGTCTCTATAATTTTATTTTTAAACCATAATTTCCGTGAACCATTTTATGTTTTAATCAAATTTTTACTGTAATATCGCAACTAATTTTCGTTTATAGAGGGTGATTCAATAAAAGATGCAGGATTTGCATTTTACGTCGAATTCGTTCCAACAAACGGGCGATTGTAGTCAAAAGAAGGACTGAAACTGGTTTATAGATATGCATGAGTATAATACATATATATATGTATGTATGAATATGCATATGCATGTAAATACGCATTTATGTTAAAATAAACATTTGAGTACCTAAATTCCGATTTTGGGCGGAAGAATTGATTGAGTCGAACTTTTGCAACTATTGTAACTGCTTTTGTTATTGTGACATGCTAAGGAACTTTTTAAGACATGAGAACGTGAAATTTATGTACATATTTCCAACAAGATGGTGTAACAAGTAACACAGCACATGACGCAATCCGTTTAGTGCACTCTAGATTTCAAGATAAAGTGACGTTTTCTCAATTTAGTGATATCATATGGCTGCCTAGTTCTTGTGATGTGGCTGCAATCACACATTTGGTACTTTTATACGGAGAAAGTTTACACAAATATATCCCACTCAAGCTGTAGTTAAAATATTTTGTCTAGTCAAGGGTAGTTTCCTTGTATTTACGAGTATGGTCGATTGCAGGCAAAGTGTGAGGAAAATGCAGTGTTGTGTTTTACACAACAGACCGGGGTGGTCCTGGGCCTCAACCAACAAGCGTCGCCAGCGATCTCGATCTTTTGCCAGCTGTCTCCAGTTTCGCACCCCAAGTTGGTTGAGGTCCCCTTCCACTTGCGTGCGCCACCTGAGTCGCGGTCTTCCTCTACTGCGCTGACCCTCGGGTGTGGATTCGAAGATTTTCCGAACTGGAGCATTGGCGTCCATCCGCTCTACATGATTCAGCCACCTCAGTCGTTGGACCTTAACTCTTCTGACTAAGCCGATGCCGCTGTACAGCCCATACAGTTCGTCGTTGTATCTCTTCCTCCACTCCCCGTCTATGCAGACGGGACCAAAAATCACCCGAAGAATTTTTCTCTCGAAACAGCCAAGAGCAACCTTATCCGCTTTAGACAGAGTCCATGCCTCTGCGCCGTAGAACAGGACTGGGATGATTAAGGACTTATAAAGGGTCACCTTAGTTGTTCGAGAGAGGGCTCTGCTACTCAATTGCCTTCTTAGCCCAAAGAAACAGCGATTGGCAAGAGTTATTCTTCGTTTAATCTCAGCGCTGGTGTCATTGTCTGAATTTATAACGGAGCCTAGGTAGACAAAGTCCTTAACTACCTCAAAGTTATAGCTGTCTATAGTGACGTTCTGTGCGAGAAGTCGATGTTGGGTGTCCTTTCTTGTTGACAGCATATACTTTGTCTTGCCCTCATTGACCGCTAAACCCATCTTCACCGCCTCCGTCTCGATACTCACAAATGCACCAGTGACATCACGCTGCGTTCTTCCGATTATGTCAATATCATCGGCGTATGCGAGTAATTGGACGGACTTTTGAAAGATTGTGCCTCTGGTGTTGGCGCGTGAGTTTTGCACAACTCTTTCAAGAACGATGTTGAAGAAGTCGCATGACAGCGCGTCGCCTTGTCCAAATCCTTTTTTGACATCAAAGGTCTCGGTGAGGTCTTGACCGACCTTTATGGAGCAGCGTGCATTCTCCATCGTCATCCTGCACAGACGGACGAGTTTGGCAAGGATGCCAAAACTAGACATGGCTCTGTATAGCTCGTCTCTATAAATACTGTCATACGCAGCCTTAAAATCGATGAAGAGGTGGTGGAGGTGGTGGGTATCGAAACATATACTCCTGGACAAAATAATAGATGTTGGTATCATTTTTCCAATACATATTTCAATTTTCAAACTGAGGACAAAAAATCATTTCACTATGTTTGCTTTAAAAATTATAGAAAATAAGAAATATATCACAAAAACTTAAATTTAAATCCCTATATTAGTTTAAATCTACTATTTAACGGTTTAGCCCGGACAAACTAATAGGTGTGTTTAGTAGTGTCTGGAATAAATCAATATTTTTATTTTAATTTTAAGTTTTGTACCAATTATTTACAATCCTACATATTAGTAGCCAGTGTAGCCAATATTGTTCTTAATAAGAGCCTGAATCCTACTAGGCATAGATGCTCTAGGGTTTGTAAAGTCTCAGTAGGTATTTGGTACCATACATATGTATTGAACATTTTGCCATACATAATTGATTTTTTTTATCGATATGCGAGTTGATAGATGTCATTTGAGCACACCCTATAAATTCTTAATAGAGTTGAGAGACTGACTTGCCTGTGTTAAAATGGTGACATTGTGATCTTAAGGCCAACCACTCACCAACTTCAATGAGTGTTTTTTTGATTTTATCTTATCTTTCACATAAGTAATTTTGTCATAATGTCCTGTTTTGGCTATATGGGTCCAAGAATTTGATTGAAGAACAAATCCCGAATCACTGAATAACAAATTGCTTTCGGTTTCGTCACTCAATTAAATTTTTCGCAATTTTTTCTCCTTATCCATTGCATAACACGTACAATACGTTTCAACAAAAACTTTCATCATATTAAAATTGTTGTTTCCGTCCGGAGGAACGTTTTGGGTTTCTCTGCCGGGTAGCTTAGCATCTACCAAACTATACGACGAACCGTGCAAGAAGTATCATTGGTACCCATTTCGACAACAATAAGCCTTGAAGACTTAAATGGGTTCTTTTTTGCCAATATGACAATGATCTGATTGTCGATTTTTTCGTCGGCTTAGGTTTTTCTCATATTTAAGGAGCTTTGTGATACTTTAGGGCACTTGTGATAAAGTTTTCTGAACGCCTTGGAAATTATGCTATAAATTTGTAAGTTTTGCCCTGATTTCTGCAGTACTTTCCCCCGACTTCAAGAGTGGAGTGACTTTTTCCACCCATCTAAAATGTCGATTGATATTAACTTCTTTTTATATCACACCTATTTTTTCTCCAACTCAAGTTAGCTCTTACCTTAGATCTTTGATCCTAATTTCCAACCGTTGGATGCAATACCAAAATTTGAGTAAAAAATAACTTCGGAGCAATTCACATGACAGTAATTTCGCAACAACAAAATGTTACACGCATACACCTATTATTTTTTCCAGCAATGTACATACACATATATGTATTCGCTATGACAGGAAATTAATTAGTAAGTCATAACGCATAGCGGCCTCCGTAGCTCATTGGTTAATGCTTTGGACTAGTGTGCGAGCCTTGTCCACCAAACATTTTTGGCGGCACACCTCTCATGGGGAATGACAAGCCTTCGGGTGTATAATTTGTCATGAAAGAACTTCTCAATTCGCCGTGTATAATTTGTCATGAAAGAACTTCTCAATTCGCCGTTCTATTAAAAACCGTGCTCGAATGCTCGACCTTTACTTGAAGTGCACCGTAGACTGCAATAGTCTACCTAAATTACATCACATGGCCCTTGACCATCCATTATTCGCCATAAGCTAAATGATTCTTCTTTGAAATTCTCTCAAAGACTAATCTAAATCAGGAAATTTACGTAGAGAGAAAATATTGCTGATCATGCTGAAAATGTCTACTAGCAAAACAAGAGTTGTGCGAAACAGTTCCAATGATGGAACGAACATCGAACCGTTCTTTTTTTAATGGAAATAGTTCCCGAAATTTTGTAACACGGTTTTTTTTTCAAGTTTGCTTTGAATAAAAGCATGTATTGACAGGTACCAAGAACATTCCATATTCATTTCAAATAGAGTGAAACTGCGATCGAAAAGAACTAAGGCACTAAAAGAACGAGAGAACTATCAACAAATACGAGAACGATTGCGACGTACATATTTCATTCGTGAGCTATATGGACATGATGATTTCCTTTTTTTCCTCCTTTAGAACACATATAGTTCCGGTTCCGGTACGCACACATGATTCTTGTCTAATAACGTGCAAGTTTCGGATTTCGGAAGTATATTATGGTATGAACATATGTATATGGACATGCTTAGGTGCAGTTTACGGAACGATAGGACATAGTTCCGGCAGAAGACATAATTCTGGGAACTATACAGGTCCCGAATGACCCAACTCTAAGCAAAATCTCCACAGCCAAAACTCATCAGGGCTAACACTGCGGTCATTAGACCGATGGTGAAGGCCTTTAGCATATTGGTTTGGTGGCAGCTTTGGAAAATGGGATCAACGTAAAAATTATTAAGAAAGCTTTACATATATTGTAGCATGTACGGGTATTTCCATTCTCCAACTGCTTCGCTCCAAACTATAATACACTCGTTGCCAATAGACAGTTATGGCGAGATATCCATAAATAGAGTGAGAATATCGTCAGATATGCCAGAATTTGAATGCTTTTTCAAAATTCAATTGATATGTTGCCAACTAAAACTAACTTTAATAGGGGCTACAAACATGTAATACTAAACTAGATACAGCGCAAAGTTCTATTAAATGACTCCAAAAACAAAAGGCTCGATAACAGTCGAGGAAGTCTATGTAGGTGGGTGCCTTTCCGAAACAGATTTTCATCCACCACTCCTAAAGTCTACCTAATCCCTGTAGCAACTTTCAAACCGAAGTTCGCCTGGCTGAAAATGAACCTAATATCAGCTCAGATATTGCCATTTACATCGAAAGTCAATCTACGTTCAGACCTCTTGGATCCATAGCTTAAGATAATCAAGGACTGCCGCGTTGAGAGGTCTCTTAATGAAATCACTAAACAACATAACGTCACACTTTGCTGGATCCCAAGGTACAACGATATCCCTATGCGGTCGACGAACTAACCAGACAAGACTTTCTACGTACCAGTAAGTTAGTTCCATTTCGTCGAAGCATGTATGCCATATCAAATCGCCTACATACATACATATGTATGTCATGTCAAATTCAAATGATAGGTAATAACATCAGGCTCACTTGGTCTATCCTCGATACTAAGAGGTCGAAAGTGTTAATTCGATCAAGAAGAGACAACTTTTAAAAAAATAGGCTCAAAAACTGTAGGCTCAACTTCTGAAGCAGGTGGCACTACGACCTGTAAGCCTTTTTGAGCCTTTTTGCTTGTCTGATTTCTTGAATATGATCCCAGTGGGATAGGTAGTTTAGTTTTTTTTCCCCTTCTGATTAGCATGAATTTGTTAAGATTGCTATTGGCACAGATGGCCAACAACTCGACCTGGAAGACGGATATATCGAAGTGCCTACGAGACCGATTCTGGTCGAAATCAGACGTCCTTACACTTAGAGCCGTCAGTATATGTACCACACTATTAAGCAGAGGATCGTCAGGCTCCCAGGCTGAGCGATTTAGGATTTCGATTTGAAATCTTCTTCCAAACTTAGGCATTTCTGACGTGGTGACCCAAAGGTCTACGACTGGGCATAATCTGTGACGAGACGCAAAGATGAGGAAGAGAAGGAGTCCGTAGTGCATTTTCTCTGTGCGTGTCCCGTCCATGCCAGGTGTCTGGTGGCAGAGGTAGTTGAATAGGGATTTTAGATCTTCATTTGGTTGAACTGGTACACCATAAAAAATGGCATCGCCGGCGATGGTTTTATTCTCCTGTACTTCGATGAGCATTTTCAAATCGTGAACTTCAGTTTTAAGAGACTCGATGTTATTTTGTTGTGGGCATAAGTGGATTTTTGGCTTTTCGACAACAGCATCGACTTAGGATAAGCACGTGGAACATTTCTTCGCTCACAGGAAAAGACCTTGAGACCTAGTTGGTATCTCCTCAACAAAGCAAAGGGGTTCTAGAACTGTCGACCTTTTGGATGGGTGGAAACTCTTCATGTCAGGAGTAGCACCTTCAATGTCTGCTCAGGCGGGAGTGGGGATACTCATGAGTCCCAGGCTGGCAGTTTCAAACCACTCCACGATTTTTATACGTTGCAGAAAGAAACGCGCACACATGTAAAATAACCATATTCACACATAGTACGCATATCCTTCTTTGTATCAAAATTATAATACACACTCACAAAAGTATATGAACGCCATACATTAATTTTATGTACAGATTCTTACTTTGTATGAACAGCTGTATGAACAGATTCATACGCGTATGAATCGAAATACATAATCCGTATGAACTCGGTGTTTAGCTCAAATTTAATGAATTTTTTTATAAATATTATGAATTTTTTCCTTGATTTTATGTACCTTTTTGGTTCAGTTCGGATACAAGCTGCCGAAATCAGATTTCTTCGTTGTATTGCTGGGGTGACTCGCCGAGATCGGGTAAGGAACAGCAGAGTACGCGAGGCACGCAATGTCGAGCAGCTATCTATTCGAATGGAGAATTCCATACTTCGATGGTTTGGGCTCGTCTAACGCATGTCCCCAACTCGGTTTCCAAGACGTGCCATGGAATTCGTGCCATCGGGTGGGCGCCCCCTTGGTAGGCCTGGGATGAGATGGTTGGTCAAGTCCGAAATCTCACCTCTACCCGTATGGGGATTGCCCCTGATGAGTTAGAGTCGATGGCGGAAGATTGGCAAATGTGGAGAGTCCACTTAAGCTCCCTAAACCCGCGACCCTCATGGTTATTGAACAAACATGGTCAACTTTCCAATAATTCGGCAATTTGCAGCCATCTTTAGGTGAATTCGTAGATTTGCCGCCATTTTTTGGGGTGAATTCGTAGATTTGCCGCCATCTTGGGGGGGGATTCACGCACATTTATAAACAAAATAAAACAGTATTGGGCAATATTGAAAGTTTATTTTTTATTTTTTTTCTTGGAAGGCAGCTTGAAAGAGGGGCTTGAAAGACGAATATCTCTTTATAGCTTATCTCTGAGGAACAGCTTGCCTTAAAATATGGACAACAAATCATGATTGAAGAAATTAAAAAAATTATTGTGAAAAACTCATCACGGCTAATGCCTAAGCCTTTATTTTAATTAAAATAAATATTTAACTTGCTGTGTTAGGAAAAACAACATCAACAACAACTGAATAAATAACAGCAGCGACATACGCGACGTTTATGTCAATGAGCGATGGCTGGCATACATACATATGTATGTATGTAGATACAGTGCTTGTATGAATTTCAATTTAACAAACAGTTCTCAATTAAATGCCTGTTAAGCAGTGGGGATACATAATGGCAACAATCAAACCACGAATTCAATCAAACACTGAAAATAAAATTATAAGTGGAAAGTTAAAGTCAATATAACTACTTTATGGTTATTAATACGCATGTAAATACATAGATACATATGTACACATGTACGTATATTTGTATAATTGTGTATTATGTCTGTTCTTTTATAACCTTTGTAGACTTGCTACGTGGAGTAGCAAACATATTTTTATTTCGATTGGCAGCTGGGCTATCATTCATTACTTCAGTTTATAAATAGCAGGGCGACACCGTTAATGCACAAGGCATGAACAGAAATCAAAAAGGTCGCATGTACTTGATGTAAAAGTTGTACTGCCGTAATAACATTTCAATAAGTAATGTGATTGTAAAAGGTCATCGATAGCAGTTTCAAGCTGCATTCAATACATAAATGCCTATATTAAAATTTGATTACAGTACAAGCTGAGTCTGGCAAGGTATCTCTTGTTAAACTGATTCGCAAATATGGTCTCCAAAGGGTAACGACTCCTCAAACAGAAGATATATGGCGAAAGAACAGCTTACCTAGGTCCTCCAGTTCCCTGAAGAAGTAACTGCCAAGAGTGCACATTCTTCTGGCGGGTAAGGGAGGACGTTCACACAGCAAGTGACGGACAGATTTAATTTGTTCCTCGTCCCTGCAACTTCTGCACTAGTCGTTGTGATGTGTGTATACCGAGGTGTTCCGCATGAGTTCCAATGGCGCAGTGCTCAGTAAGGAGGCTGGAGACGACCCGTGCTTCGCGTCGACCAGAGAGACATACAGAGAATCCTAGCCGTCCGTTACACATGTGTATAGTCTCGCTGAATCCAACGTGAATTGGCTCGACTGATGGCTTCATCTTCAACATAAACGTATCCCTTGATTTACACGGTAGATTTCTCGTCTTCACGGCGATATATCCAAAAATGGCAGTAATGAACGAAACATAAACTATACGTAAAGTCTCGGATGCACTGCGACCTGGAAGATCTATTGTGCTAGCCTAGTGGTTAATCAGAAGCCAAATTAAGGCTCTTTATAAACCTCAATAACGTTTAATGTTCCATGTTTCAAGTATCCACCGGACATAATTTTGTCCCTTGTTAGATGGAGCAGTTCTTTTTTTGCGGCTCCTGGGTACTCACAAGGAACATGTTCTGCCGTCTCTTTTTCCTATCCACAGAGTCGACAATTTTGTTGTCTTGTTTTTGTTAAAGTTGATGAACTTTTGCGATTGCTTCAGGCCTTTTTGTTGTGTCCAATTTTCAACAGCATCTGCATACTACTGAGTGGCACAGCAAAATAGGGTTCAGGACCAACAAGAGTTCGCCAAACGCCTCTTCTCGCCAGACAGTCCGCTCGTTCATTACCTTTGAAGCCTCCGTGTCCAGGGATCTAGACGACAGTGATCTTATTTGCGGACCCAAGTCTTCGAGAAAGTTGAAACAGTCCCAGATGAGCTTTGACCCTATCGTATAGGATTTAAGTGCCATTAGTTCTGTCTGGCTGTCTGAGAAGATAAATATGCGAAAACCCTTTACCGTTTAAAAGATGTCTATTGGTACTGCACGCTGGAGTTTGAGACCATAGACCCCAGCTCAAGTATTGTCATTTTCCAATTTGGAGCCATCTGTGAACCAGATTTGCGAATTATTCAAGGTAACTAGAACTTTACTTTCCATAGGTTACCTATGACCACTTTGAACTTTCTGGAAAAACTAAATCACCTGAGCATTATATATGTGATTTTGAAGCTTTCGTTTCAGGCATATGCACAAACATAGGTAAATTTTAAATGAGTGATATGCACACCTTTGGCAGAATATTGCTCACTGTCGGTTGTGAACAATGCACAACATCTCCTACTGCGAGTTGCATGTTTCCTGATGCCCAGAAACCTAGCGTAATCAGTAATTGTTGTTTTGGAGTTACATATGTACCTTGAACTATACGTATAACGTATCGCGATAATAAGTTTAATATTTATTTCATTGTTGCAATATTATTGTTTCATTAGTTACCGTGGCTGCTGCAAAGTTGCCGTAATTAAATGCAATACTTGGTTGTTTTTTTCATGCGGAAACGCATAAAGGAATCCTAGTCATCCCATTTGTTAATCGTGGCACGAACAGGTAAATGATAAGGTCGACAAGCAACTTTATCATAATTCTTAAATGCCCAATCCATATTTAACAAATGTTCTCCGAATATTTCAGGGAACAAAAGTCTATGAATTCCACGGCGACCCATTTCATCAGCTTTTTTTTCCGATTTTCAATTACTTTTTACCGAAGCGCAGTTACACGTTTATAT
Source organism: Matsumyia berberina (assembly GCA_917880715.2). Taxonomy (NCBI): domain Eukaryota; kingdom Metazoa; phylum Arthropoda; class Insecta; order Diptera; family Syrphidae; genus Matsumyia; species Matsumyia berberina. The sequence continues at coordinate 99,289,858 of OU862870.1, forward strand.
TTTCAATATTAATTCAGAAAAAGACATTCTCAAAATGTTGCCACGATTCTGAAATATAGTTTACAGTCAAAATTGCGGTTCAATAATATGTAACTAATCAGCTAAATCGAGATTTAATCAGCTAAATCGATGATTTAGTAAAATCGCTGAATTTAGCTGAATTTCGATGTAAAATTGAAGATTTAACTGCTTGAAACATTGTCAATAATTAATAAAATGGCCGACGTCGATTAAGTGTTCGCCTTAAATCTCGATTTAGACCTGAATCGACGTAAATAATATAGGCGTAAGAGACTTAAGTCTATTGAATTTTGTTATAATAAATTGAATGCAGCGGACAACCTCGGCATTTCTTAAGCCAATGCTGAACCAACTGTTTTATAGATTTGACCAAAAAATGTGGGAAAAGAAAAAGTACAGAAATGTAGACGTAATAAAACGGCAATAAACATGTCAGTAAGCTCTGTGAAGAGATATTACACTTGTAGCGTGTAAGACCGTTGGGCATATGTACCTTTGTGTCGAGACTTTTATTTTTCTACACTCAGAGAAAAATCGCAAGCTAAAATCCAGTACAATCGGGCTTACTTTTACATTTTTTCATTCTCACTTTCTCAATCTTAAAATAAAACCCAGGATTCTTGAAACAATAACGAAAATCTAGAATCAAGCTTAAATTCTTAAATTAAGAATAGAAAAGTGGATTTAAGACTAAAAAATGGTGCGTTAATGTCTCTTAATCTTAACATAAGAATCTGTTCTTAAATTAAGTTCGACGCAATCTTTATTTAGTAAATAATTATTGAATCAAGCTGAAACAATCTTAAATTTCCATGCAGGATTTGATCTGTACACAAATTAAGATCGAAACAACATACCACGTGCATGATTTGGCTTGTAGGCTGATTATGTATAGTTATTTAAAAAGTTTAAAAAGTTGTTAATACGGAACAAATAAATGAAAGTGACCTAACATGGCTCCAAACATCCAAAGCAGCTCAACAAATAGTTTTAGTGATGGAAAAGTACTTGCTAAGGTAACTGAATTTTACAATAGCGTATTAATTATACTACATGCATACATACAATTTCTATTTAGGACTTAACTGCATTAATTGAAACTTCAAGAGGAACTGCCGTTGTTGCCTGTGCGAACCAGAACTAAGCATTAACTAGCGATCATGAAGATCATCAGTATTATAGTCGAAGCAACAATATTGTAGAAATAGACGAATCATGCATTTGCACTCAAAACATAATTGAACAGGAGAAGGATTGAAGGGAGAATTGTGAGGTATCTCATAAAGTTATAATATTAGTAATAACGATAGTAACAATGATTTATAAAATTTAATTCTTCCACCAAATAAATATGCTTATTTACTTGTTATAATGAATTTATTGTTTTCTTGTGAAAGCCGGAGGTGAATTCGATATTCGAATTTCGAAAAATAAAACAATGCAATCTTAAATTAAGATTTCACATTCTTAAAGTATTCCGAAAAGAACTGTAGTACAAGAATACTTGTTCTTATTTTCATGTTCTTTCTGATTATTTTAAGAATAACCAAACTTGATTTAAGGTGGCATGGTTCTTGTTTCTGATATGTTTAAGAATACGTAAGCTTAATTTAAGTTGACAGAAGTCTTAAATCTAGCTCTTGTATTCTTAAAATAGGATGATTTTGGGCTTAACTTAAGCCCATACATTCTATTGCAAACGGGCTTGAAATAAGAATATTGTACTTGGCTTAAGAATTTTCGAGTTTAACAGACTTTCGTCAACGAATTGGCTTGATCTGACACTGATATTCTTGATTTTAGCTCGTTTTTTCTCTGAGTGTAGAAGAGTATTTGGTGCAATAACGCGATCGCTTCATCCTGTTTCTGTATGTTAATCGCATGGGTCGGATTTAACCCTAGTTCTTGCCTTAGTTTTTCTTCTACTGGTGTTAAGATATCGCGCTGCAACACTCAGATGCAAAAACAGGCCCATTGCACTTTCAGCAGGTCCAACCCTTTTTTCATTTCACCACTTAAGCCCCAAGAATCTGTTACGTAAAGACAGGTCAATTTGGTAGGAAGCTTTTTGCAGCGTCACTCTGTCTACAAACGTCGCAGACAATGGAGTCACTGATGCCTTGAAGTGCTTGGCAAATGTGAAATTGCACGTTATAATCTTCTTTTCTTCTGAGAGTATCTGTTTGCTAGCAGTCTATTCACCAATGATGGTAATAAATCCAACATATGTACATATGTGGGTTTGAGGGCCAGAGCACAGTGCCTAGAAAGCCAATTAGAGGTCTCATTTCCCGTAACCGATTTGTGTCATCTCACTAGATGCTAGATGTTAAAAGTTCGGGTGCGTGTGTACTGCGACCTGTATAGATCTATTGTGCTCCCCCGTACTCCTCGGCCGATACGGCCTCGACCTAAAAAACCTCCTTCAATCCAATCAGTCTGAGAAATCGGAGTATCTGGATGGGGTTCAACGATGGCAGATCCGTTTCAGAGAAAATGTACGCTCCCATGTGTGCTCTTCTTTTGTGGATCAAACCTTCACAGTCCATAAGAAAGTGTGACGAGATCTCCTCGGCATCGCTGCAGAATCTGCATTTTCCGTTTGCTTCTATTCCCATTTTCCTGAGATGCTCCCTGAGTCTGCAATGGCCCGTTAGGAAGCTCGTTAGAATGCGAAGCTGGTGTCCTCTCACTAACATTTAGGTCACATGCGCCGTAGAATGGTGTTTTTTTTGAACATCCATCATTCACCTACCTGAGCTCTTGGCGAAACATACCACGTTAATTAGCACAAGCTCCTGTAGTTCTCCAAAAAATCTGTTTCTCATATGACGTAGGCGATAGGTATTTGGAGATTTCAGCATTCACAAAGTAATTTATTTGATAGTTTCGGCTTCTTCCGTATCCTGACAGCTCCTAGTAACTAATGTCTAGTTTAGCGGCCATTAATTCTGTCATACAATACCCTGTCAGTTTCCTTTTTCTGCAATGCCTGTAGGCTCTTGGTTCTTTTTTTCATTTAATGTTGGCCATACGCTGCGAGACAATCATCTCTGGCGGACCATGCGGTTTTGGTTAGTTAGGTTACCTTAGTTTTATCGATGAAGTCTTTGTAGAAGGCGCAAGCTGATACAGGGTTTCTTCTGTTGTACGCCTCCAAGTAAGTTTTTCGTTGCGGATGATTCCAATAAACAGTCAAAATCGCTTACAACGACATCGGTTATAGCAACTTTTCGCTTATAACCACCGAATTCATCGGTCCCTTAGAGGTCATTATAACCGATTTAGACTCTACTTATTTTCTGAAAAGAGATTCAGACTTGGGAGATCGAATTTTGTCCCATTTCTTCCTACTGTCAAACAAAACCAGTTTAATTTTAGTTGTACCTTCCTCTGCTTCTACTTTACCTAAGCGCCATTGCATAGATTAGATATGGATCTCCACTCCATATGTCTACCACAGCTGGAGAAAAATAAATTTTAATTTACAAATGGAAATGTACTCACCTACAACTACTTCCCAACCACAAATTAATTATTTATAAATTGAAAATGCTTCCCGGCGTCGTGTTGTGCCTTCGTTTAAAGGTCAGGGATTCATGTAAATGGAGAAGGAGACACGTATTATAATCATCTCTACACAATTCGTGGTGTTTGACACCATCCTCTTCGTAATGATTTACCTATTTTATTTCAATTTTCATTCATTCATTGAAAATGTATCTCATCCTACATGTAGATGCAACCCTCTTTATGTGAACCCACAAGACCTTAGGTGGGTGCACCCTTCTTAATAGAAATCATGAATTAGTGGTTAACAGGAACAGAGAAACTCGACCTGTCCTTGGGTATCTCAGAAATATGATAGGTATATTATCCTATCTACCTACACATCTATGGAAAGTATAAAATCCGGAATTGAAGTTCCTTTTAAGCAAATCTGACACCTATCCCGGTAAAGAGAAGCATCGTTGGTGGGTATGGGTAGGTAGAGCGACATTCTCTTTCTACCTAAGCCATCGTCATGTCTCCGAATCTTCCTCCGGAGGCACAGAGCAACGAGAAGAAACTCCTGACCCCAAATTGGATTATAATTTGCCTTTTCTGCTAGTATTTCAGGACGGCAGCGCACAATGGGTGTTTCCCAGCGAACAATGGCCGCGCAGCACACACAACACAGCCCTTGGCAAGCGCTCTCATTTCGATTTTAATAATAAAATTCTATTGAACAGTGTTGTACTTTAACTGTAACAGATTTCTTTGTTCGAAATGTGCGCCTCTGCACACATTATCTGGGAATCATAGCCCGGGGGTTATGTGTGCCATTCCTGCAAATAGGGGGTGTGGTTTGGTTACGTGCACGCTATGTGCTCGCCCTCAGACACCTACTGTGCGCCTGCACATAATGTGTCATTATAATACCCGAGCGCTACCTAACCTAACTACCCAGCCACTCTCCGCAGTTCGTTCACGTTGTGCTACACAACAAAAGAGTATGCGATACGAGGAGTTATGCGATTTCCACTGTAGTGGATACTTAGATACATTGTTTGGTGGGTAAGGTAGCTGCACACAGGGATTGTGTTCATTACACCATATTGCACTGATATGGAGTAGAGATTTTGTTTTGTTTCCTCTTTTTGTGTCGTTGGAGGGGGAAAGAATCGATGCGGGGCAGAGTAAATAATGTACTCGTTGTGAATAGGGCGGGTTTTGCTGTGACGCACGCCTATCTGAGTGGATTGTAAAACGAACTCTGACCACCATGTGGCGCTTGTCTCGTTATATACACATGCTCACTGGTGTATTTCACTCAAATTCACACTCCGATTTGACTCAAAAGAAAATGTATATGAGAAATCTCAGGGTTTAAGGGGAACACCTGATTTAATGCGATGTTCCGAGGATATTAGTTTGGGCCGTGAACATTGTTTCGTGAAAGTAAACATGTGGCTTATGTTAATTACGGCCACGTCAAGTAGGCTGGTTGTTGAAATACTTCTCTCGAACAGTGTGCGTACATGTGTGCAAATATATTTCCGTACATATCTGCATTGGATATAAATATTTATCTACGTTATGTACCAGCCCATGTGTGAGGAAGACATTGTTGTTTGATTAATTGCTAGGATTTTTCAGTAAATGATTTTGATTTGAATTGAATAACCTTGTTTCGAGTGCTAATTACGAAGTGCTCGGGAGAGAAGGGTTCCTTCCGCACTGGTGGCAGCTTACTTTTTGTTCGTTTACTTTGTTGAAGCTGAATAATTCCAATTGGCCACCGTCCCCTAACGTGTACATAGGATAAAATTAGCATTAGACAGAGGTTGTCTCGTATTTTTATGTCTTGATTATATGGAATGATTGACAGTCTCAAAAGCCTTAGATACTTCTTGGAAAGTAACATGATCTTTGTCGCTTTCCTATTTTATGAGTGAGAAGAAATAAAGAGAATTGTATGCATGGCAAATACAAGAAAAGACGTAAAGACTTTAGATCGATAACTCAACTTATTTATCGATTTCTAGGCCGGGTATTATTCTGTGAATAGCAATTTTGGCAATGTCTTGGAATTTCTGCAAAAATCCGTCGCTTATATTTATAGGCAATCCAGTCTACTTAGGAAGACCATGAAAATCGCACCTCTATCCGTATGGGGAATGGGGATATCTCCTGATGATTTCGAACTGATGGTGGTATGACGGATCCACTTAAGCGTCCTAAACACGATCCCTCATATTTCACCAGACAGCCATCATGGTGATGCAAATCCAAATACCATAGAATCTGCATTGCCAGTAGGTAGGTATAACAAATTAGAATCTTTCGCCTGAATAAAGTTAAATGGGTAGTTAGGTAAGGTTAGATAAGGTGGATATGCAGGCCGGGCCAGAAAGTATTTAAACCTGAGTTTGCCCATTGTTATCCCACTAGAATATGCTGGAGTTCCGGACATACTGTGAGAACCCATAATATCTGTGGAGGTAGGGTCTTGAGGAATCCTCCATAAACCTGTTAAGAGGTGGAGGTGGGTTGGTATGGTATGGTATATTAGGGTAAACGGGAGGCTCTTCACATGTGTTCCTCTCTTTTAATCGTCGGAACTGAAGGGATAGGTTTGGTTTGGGACGTATGTTCGGAGGGAAGGGAAGGTGGAAAAAATTATGGAGTTCACACAAGTGTACGTGTGATCTGGCGAATCTTACTGTTCCTTTGTCCTTCAGATTTTTCAGGTCCGGTTTCCAAATGGACCCCAGGGAGTTCTGTCGCATTCTCGATAGGGATGGCCAGTGGCATAGGAAGTGTGCGAGATCTTCTTCTTCTTCCTGGCAGTTCTTACATGCGAGACCCATTCTATTCATTTGTTTGTTGAGGTTAAAGCGCACTGTGATGAGTCCGACGATTAGCCTTAATCGTTCTCAGATTGAACTTCGAGACTTCCTGGTGAACAGGTTGCTTGGTTTATTTACGAGTGATCTAGCCACTGTGCACGTCGTATGGTTTGCCCAGTGAGCCTCGAAATCCCTTTGCATCCTCCAGTTGGTTGTTGTTTTAATTATTGTTAGTGCGACTCCCACTGTGTTTTCAGCGGTTCGTTCTATCGCATGCACCCTTTCTCCTGTCACTTGATCGGCTTTCTCATCTCGGACGTCGTTGTAACTTGCAAGTCTGTTGAGTTTGTCTTTGCATTCCCTGACCAGATAAGATCTGGATGTTGGATTTGTGATGGCTTTAAGTGCTGCTTGACTATCCGAGCTGATTTCTATGTATTTTCCTTTTATGGGAGTGGTGTTCCACGAAAACTTTAGCGCCCCTCAAAATGACAAGGACTTCTGCTTGGAATGCTGTGACGAAGGGATCTAGATGAATCACAAGTTCTACCTGCGGGTAGAAGCACCGGACTTGCCTGCGATGTTGGAGCAGTCAGTAAATAAAATTATTCCGCCATGATTTCTTATTTCGTTGGTTCGAGCCCGGTTATTACCAGGTAAGCCATTCGTTGTTTTTGGATGAGCATTTTCTTTGGATATTTGTTGTTTAGAGCTGGCCAACCGACCAATACGCTATAAAAGGGGATTGGCTTGATTTTGTTTTTTTTTTTTTTTTTGCGAGGGTAGGTGAAAATCTTTCTTGAGACACCATGAGGATCTACCGCACGAGCTCATGGTAGTGTGAGATTCTTACTCACTAAAAACACCTCCCCTTTTCGTGTTGACTACGACTAAGTACAAAAAAAGCCTTATCAAGTAGTTTAGCTTTCGACAATAAAAGTTCGCGTTGTGCAGGTAGCTTTCCAGTAAAAGCACCTACTAATACCGTCATTATAAGCGGTTATCCCTTATTGCGCTAAATCGAACGGTTTCGTTCTTTGTAGTCGGCGCACAAGGTTTGTCACGTCCAGAATTTGGAGTACGGCGTTATTGCAATGTCCCTGAAGGCGAACACGGAGTTTGCGTGCAAAATTTGTTATTTCATCTTCGACGGTAGCTAAACCGAGGTCTCTATGGATATCGTCGTTTCTAATGTACCACGGCGCATTAACGATTGTTCTGAGCACCTTATTTTGAAAGGTTTGTAAAATATTTCTATTGCTGGTTTTGGTACAACCCCAAAGTTGTATACCATACGTCCATACAGGTTTTAAGACTTGCTAAGAGCAATTTGTTATACATGCTTAATTTGGAATATCTTCCAAGCAGCCAATACATTTCTCTAAATCTAATTTCGAGCTCGTCGCGTTTCTTTTTAACGTGCGGCTTCCATTTCAGTTTCGCATCTAGTGTCATTCCTAGATATTTTGCTTCGTTTGCATACGGTATTTGTACCGAGTTAATGAAAACAGGTAAGTTGTTTATTTTCTTGTTAGTAAAGTTAACATGGGTAGATTTGGTTTCATTGAGAACAATGCGCCAAACCTTTGTCCACTCGCAGATTTTATCCAAAGCTCGTTGAAGCTTTACAGTTGCTGACTCGACTGAATTATCTGTTGCCAGAATAGCCGTATCGTCCGCGAACGTAGCAACAACGGGGTATATCTCGAGTATAGAGCAAGAACAAGACTGGACCAAGAACACTCCCTTGTGGAACTCCCGCAGCGATTTCCTTGAATTCCGAGTATTCGGCTCCGTGCTTGACACGGAAGAGTCTATTCTCCAAATACGATTCTAAGATCTTGTACAACTCTTCCGGAAGTACCTGTCTAAGTTTATAATTCAAGCCTTCGTGCCACACCTTGTCGAAGGCTTGAGAAACGTCAAGAAAAGCGCTAGAACATATCTTTTTCTCTTCTATGGCCTTCTCAATTTCGTTGGTTATTCTATAAACCTGGTCAATTGTGGAATGCTTGATTCTGAACCCGAATTGATGATCAGGAATCAAACGTCTTTCTTCAATTACCGGTTTTAACCGTTTCAATAAGAGTTTTTCGAAAACCTTTGATATTATCGGCAGGAGCGATATCGGTCTGTACGACTTTTTGTCGTTTGGCGGTTTTCCCGGCTTTGAAACCATTATAACTTCGGCGACTTTCCATTGCCTTGGAACGTATAATAGTCTTAGCGAAGCATTTATAAGGTAAACAAGTTTTATTAAAGCTTTCTTTGGCAATTCCTTCAGGACCTGTCCGGTTATTAGGTCATATCCAGGAGCCTTGTTATTCTTTAGATTTTTTATTACCTCACAAAGTTCGGCTAGTGACACGCTTCTTATTTTAAAGTTGTCTGGAGTCATAATAGTATTATTAATATTTTCTATTAATGTTTGCCCGAGAAATGGCTTAAACGTTTCTTCTAGATGCTCTGCAAATAAGTCGGCCTTTTCAAGACAAGCCTTCGAGATATGTAGAAATCTCGTGATTTTTAAAATCCCGTATCGCTTTTTTGACCTTATTGCATAGGAAGTTCGAATGGGTTTTATGCTGAGGAGCGCGGGACTGTTGCCATCTTTTGCGTGCTCTCCTCTTTGCCAGCATCAGTTCTTTTATTTCCGGCGGATATTTTACTTCGCTTTTTCCGACTACTTTCCTTTTATATGGAGTGTTGGTCCACGCGGCGCTTTGTAAGACTTCAATAAATCTGCCGACTTCATCCTCTATTTCGCACGGTGTTCTAAGCGACACATTCAGGACTATATTTTCTTCACAAGCTTTCCTAAAGCCGTCCCAGTTAGTTTTGTTGCTAGTTAATCTGGGCGCGCCTTCCTTCTTCATTAGGCGTTCACTTATTGTCAATATGACTGGTGAATGATCTGAGGAGAGATCAAAGCTTTCCTCGACGTTCGTAAAGGTTTTCGCTACCCCTTTTGCAATAAAGAAGTCTATGAGGTCAGGCGTTTTTGCTATGTCGGAGGGCCAATAAGTCGGTTTCCCCGTCGAAAAGAAGTCAACAGCAAATTGCATGCCGATTTCGTAGAGAAGTCTGCCTTTAGGTGAAATGCATCTCGAACCCCAAAAGGTGTGTTTCGCATTGAAATCACCACCAATAATAAATTTTGATCCAAGTGAGTCAAATAGACGTATTAAGTCATTCTTTTCTAGCGTGTATCGCGGAGGGCAATAAATGGACGCGATATTGTAATACATGTTTTTATTTTTTACGCGAACCGAAGTTATTTGCATTGCATCGAGTTCTATCGGTGAATTCAAAGAGTGCTCAATACTTCCAGTTCCAGTTCCAGTTCGTCGATTCTTTGCTGAAGGCCGTTTGCGTTCCATGTTAAGATTTTAAGTAACTGGTTCATGTTCATAATTTCGTTCGTGGTTTGCGAGCGTTATGCTCAAGGTTACTAAGTTTTTCGAATATAAGGTTATTTGTCTTGCTTTGCTCCTCGAGTTTCGCGAGAATTATAGAGAAGACCTGTTGCATAGGATCTAGCGCAGGCCTATTTTGCTTGGTTGCTTGCGATGCGGCTTGCGCGTACGTTTGCGCATCAGCAGATGGCGGTTTTTCCTGAACTTTTTTCGTTTTTTCCTTGACGGGTTTGCTTTCTTTCGCCAACGATTTTTCGGATATATTTTTTATTTTTTTTATTTTTATTCGGTTTCGGTAGCGGACGAATGTTCTTTTTAAGCGTATCGCGCCTTTTTTGAAGTTCTTTGGCCACTTCGCAACCTCGATAGTTCGCTGGGTGCTTCCCCTTACAATTTGTGCAAGTCGCTGCCGTCTGCTTGTTTAAGTGGCACTCATTCGAAAGATGTGTACCGGCACATTTCACGCATCGTGGCTCTTTTTGGCAGTATGTCTGCGTATGGTTGAAACCTTGACAGCGTTTACACTGAGGGATCGATCTTGTGCTTTTACGCATCGGTTCGATTTTGATAACAATATTTAAAATCGTTTTAATATTGTAAATATCCTTTATATTCTCGCTTTTATCGAAACTGAGCATAAAAAGCGGAAGACCACGCTTAACAAGACTTTCCTGATCTTCTTCCGTTTGTTGCTTTTCTTTCTTGATAATATTTACGGCGTCAAGAATTTTAAAGCCTTTCGCTTGAAGATCGTCCATAACGTCTTCTTTGGTGCATGAAGGATGGAGTCCTCTTGCTATAACTCGCAATGGTCTTTCTGACTTATTTTCGTAAGTGTACCACTGAATTTTCTCGGTATTAAGTTTCCGAGAAAATGCTCGGTAATCGTCGGGGTCATCGACGTTTATTTTCCACACATTGTTGCGAAGTGAGGTGACCTTAAACTTCGAGGCCAACGTTCCTTTTAGGAGGCAATACAACTTGTTATAGGTGGACTTCATTTTTTTTAAGCTCTTGTTTTTTTTTTAGTGGCTCGATTTCAGGTGAAGAACCGGCTTTTCGTTTCTTGCTGGGTCTTTTCTTTGAGACCCACGCCGTTTCCCGTGTTAGCTCTTCTTCGTATCATATGATATTTGCGAACAGTTGAGCCAGACGGACTACCGTCTTTTGGAGGATTTACGTTTCTCAGAGCTTTATTTTCTTGTCGAAGTAAATCTACCTCTTTCCTAAGTTCTTTGTAGAGTAACTCCATTTCGTTAAGCTTCTTACGGAGTTCGTTGTTTTCCTCCTCGAAGCTTTTACATTTCGCTGAGTCCTGTTTATCGCGCGTTAACGCTTCCGGCGGACTTCTTTTCCCGGAGACATTCGATCTTGGTGGTGGCGATCGAGATACCCTTACACTTTTTGTAAAAGGGTTGCATAATTGCAATAAATGGCTCTCCCCAGAATCCATAGAGCCGACCTCCGAAGAGGGTGGATTTTCCAGTAAACCTGGAGTGCCACCTGGGGTATTGAATCTCTTTGTTTTGTTCATTGCATTGTTTGTATACTTCTTTAACCTCGGTATACGGAGGGTGGATTTTAGTCGCCTCTTACGACAGGCATGCCTACCTCGGGTATATTCTAACCCCTACCCGAAGGGTAGATTGGCTTGATGACGCAATTGTATATTCAGCGAACCAGATTCGGTTTAAGACCTCATGTCTTGCCGAAAGCTGTCCTGCATATTCAGAAATCCTTTTTAGCTTTAATCGTTCGTTCTTCTAAGTTTTGTCTCCAGGTCAGCCTCTTGTCTAATATAAGGCCAAAATACTTGACGCTGTCGCGGAGTTGCAATTGTACACCTCCTATCCTAGGTATGTAGAAGTCACTTATTTTGGTCTTATTGGCAAAAAGAACCAATTCCGTTTTGTTTGAATTAACGCTAAGGCACTTTTTTCCGGCCAGTTTGCAACTGTCTGGAGTTTGCCTTGCATGAGCACCCATATGGTGCTCAGGTATTTGCCTGCGATCAGCATGGCTAAATCGTCTGCACGTGCTACACATTTAGCACAAGACCCTTCTAGTGTGCGGAGGAGGTTGTCCATTACCAAGAGGTGGGTTATAGGGTGATTCAATTCAATCGAATTTTGGTGGCCCTCTAACGGAGCTTGTATGAATTGGGCTACAAATCTCTGGATACCTCCACTATTTAGGTATAGAGAAGGCAGTGGATGCAATCGACTGAATTCAGGGTGATAGTGGAATGTCAGGAGTAGAGTAGAGAGGCAAATTGTGATTAATGCAGTCAAACCATTGCTTCTGATGAGAGACTTTAACCTGCTTGGAAGGTCTATTGGGTTGCGGGGAGGTGGATATGCTGTCGTAGGTGAATGATAACGTGACTATTTCAGTACAAATGTCGTGCGGTTTAACGAGGGGATGTAGCCAAAGGGTGGGGAGGCCCTTGACTATTTATTGTTCTTTCTGTTCACGGATTTATGTACATATTTGAGTCCAGCAAAGATAGTAGGCCATTTTAAACCATTCAAAGCCCCTGGTGACGACGATATTTTTCTGGCACATTAACAAAAAGCAATCGATTGCATTCCGCCTTCAGAGATGGCTTAATCGCAAGCTGCAACTGACTTAGATATAGTGAATATGATCTTCATTCTCAAGCCAGGCAATAACCCCAGCAAGCTGCTTAAATCTTCCAGACCTATTTGTCTAACATTTGTCATCCTATAAATATCACGAGTCGGCTACAAGTGTCTGCTCCCCTGCACTTGAGTCCAAATACGTAAACGTACATAGACATATGGAAAAGATAAACTTATGGAGGTTGCCCTTCATCATCTAGTCAAAAAGTTAAAAGGAACATATCGTTCCAAGAAAAACGCCTAAGTGCGCTTGATAATACCGCCTACGAGTCGATAGCAAGTTTAGTAGTAGATAGGTCGAGATTTGACCAATCAAAGAATAAGGGCTATGCTGGAAGCCGAAAAATTACTTCTCCATCAGGAGAAATGTCGGTGTTTCAGGATAGTTCGAATGCGGAGTTAGTGTGCCACGCTAGCGGTTATGATGATGACTGAGGGATTGTCATTAGTGGTAAGTATTATATGACTATTTCCTTTTTACTACATATCTTAGAAGGAATTATGTACAGTACATTACCTAGGCCGCCATAGTCTGGTAGCTGAAAATTCTTGAACGAACAACGACGATGAGGTTTTAAAAGCTACAGAAAACTGTCACTTCAGCGGTAATCGGGTTATACATACTTAAGGTGGCGGTACAGTCCGGGGTAGACATGGGCCTCAACCAACAAGTGTCTCCAGCCAGCTCGATCTTTAAACAACTTCCTCCAGTTTCACACGCCAAGTTGGTGAAGTTCCCCTTCCATTTGCGTGTGACACCTGAGTCTTCCCCTACTGCACCGTGAATTCGAAGATTTTCCGGGCCGGATGGTGTCCTCTCTACATGACTTAGCCACCTCAGTGGCTAAGCCGATGTCGCTGTACAGCCCATACAGTTCATTGGTTTTTCTTCTCCTCCATTCACCGTTTATGCAGATGGGATCGAAAATCACTCTAAGAATTTTCCTCTCGAAACAGCCAAGACCGACCTCATCCACTTTTGACAAAGTCCATGCCTCTGCGCCATAGACCAGGACTGGGATGATTTAGGTCTTATAAAGTTTCACCTTAGTTATTCGAGAGAGGGCTTTGCCACTGAAGCTTGCAAGAGTTATTCTTCGCTTGATCGCAGCGCTGGTGCCGTTGTCTGAATTTATAGCGGAGCCTAGGTAGACGAAGTCCTTAACTCCCTCAAAGTCATAACTGTCAATAGTGACGTTCTGTCCGAGACGTCGGCGTTGAGTGTCCTTTTCTGTTGACAGCATACATATACTTCGTTTTGCCCCCATTGACCGCTAAACCCATCTTCGCCACTTCCGTCTCAATACTCACGAACGCACCAGCGACATCACGCTGCGTTCTTCCGATTGGACGGACTTTTGAAATATTCTGCCTCTAGTGTTGGCGCGTGAGTTTTGCACAACTCTTTCAACAACGATGTTGGAGAATTCGCATAACAGCGCGTCGCCTTGTCTAAATCCTTTTTTGACATCAAAGGTTTCGGTGAGGTCTTGACCGACCCTGATGGAGCAGCGTGCATTCTCTATCGTCATCCTGCACAGACAGACGAGTTTGGCAGGGATGCCAAAACGGGACATGGCTCTGTATAGCTTGTCTCTATAAATGCTGTCATAGGCGGCATTAATATCGATGAAAAGGTGGTGGGTATCGATTTGAAGTTCCTGAAGCCACACCGATATTGATCAATCTGGTTGTTTACGAACGGCTTTAGACGCTCACACAACACGGCAGATAAAATCTTGTAAGCGATGTTAGGAAGACTGATGGCCCTGTAGTTGGCGCAGTTCAGAGGGTCTCCTTTCTTGAGGATCGGGTAAACAATGCTGAGGTTCCATTCACCGGGCACGAATGCCAGATGAGTTGGTGCATGCTCCTTACCAAATCATCGCCTGCTGCTTTGAACAGCTCGGCAGCTAGGACGTCAGCTCCAGCAGCCTTGTTGAACTTAAGCTTCGATATGGCTTTCTTCACCTCGTCCAGGTCGGGTGGACGGAATTGTTGGTCTTCATTCTGGTTCAATGGTTCATTCTGGCTGACAGCGGAATTTGATTCGTCGTCGCCGTTAAACAGTCTGCAGAAGTAGTTCTTCCATATCCTCAGTATCGACTGCGATTCTACAACGATGTTCCTTTGATCATCCTTGAATGTTTCGGTTCGTGCTCTGTTGCACTTTTTCCACTTTTTATGCAGGTTAAATATCCCTCAAATCTCTATCACGCAAGAAAGAAAACATAAAGGAGTTACATCTGCTATCGAGACCTGTAAATTTTCATGAATTTTATATGACCAAATCCCATAACAGGTCACAATTAAACCCACAACGTAATAGAAAGAAAAACCAGCTTTACACCGTTGGAATTGTCCCATACGGGTATGACAATGGTTCCAATATAGACAATGCAGAAGACTCAGTCTCTTCGTCATCTAACCCACTTTTAACACACTTTCATTCGCATCGCTTCAAGCCCCTGACAATTTTATGTAAAGCTGTCGTCTATACTATTTACTCATCACTAATTTATTGAAAATATCACAATCGCTTGTTCGTGTCCGGCAAAATCATCGTCTTCCCCCTGCCCAATGAAGTGCGAAAGAACCAGTGAAGTACACGGACTGGGTTCCGTACACAAGCAAACAAATGAAGTCCTTGCATTCATCTGTAGGTATTACCCTCCTTGCCATGCCACCTCTACCACCCGTTTTGCTTATTCATGTGTAACAAGTTAAATATTGAACAATTTGAAAATCTCTCCCCGAGCGGCATTGCACTGCTACCCTTCGTCTCGCTGCGAATTAACTTTTGACATCTCTGCACGCACCCGCTAAATTAGAGCTCAGCACATACCGAGAGTCTTCCGTTGTCGTCGCCGTGAATACTGTAATTGTGCCGCAATCTTTCAAGAAACGATAATCACAAGGATTTCGAAACTTTTCTTCTAATCGAAAGTCCTTTTATCGCCGAGATCCCTTAAGAATAACCCCATGACTTATTGAAATCGAAGAAACAGCAGACTTCACTTAATGCCACGCACAATCCTTCGTAACCCGCACACAGGCGGGACTCCACCAACACTTCGTCCTCCTGCCGAAGCCGAGCTGCGGTGTGTTCTGAACGGACACGTGCTCACAGGATAACCCATTCTACAATTACCCTTTAACATAATATTGTAATTGCAGTGAAATTACTCTCACGTGTATCTGTAACCCGATCATCAAAGGGAAACTGACACTTTGGTAATGCTAAGCATGGACTAACTGTGCACGGCTTCCTGGAAGAAGTTCTAACTCAATTGATTTTTTGAACTTATAGTTACGGCAAATTAGGGAGCGCAGCGATTTTTTGGGGCAAGTCACCTGATGCCGAGCGCGTACGTGTCATGTGATGATGGTTGACAGATGGTCGTGAGGAAGGTGTCCTGTATGTATGAGTATTCTTCCTTTCACCTCGTTAGTTTAATCCAGTGATTAAAGTCTCATGTTGGGTTTAGATTATGTAGCCAAAACGTTTTTAATGAGTAGTAGAGTAGAGAGTTGGAAATACAAGGACATAGAGTTTCTCTATTTAAATCTTGTTATTGCGTGCGACGTCCTTTGCTCAGATGATTAGAATATATGTGACACTGGATACTGACATCCGCTAATAGCTAATAAGAGATAATTCGTCAATGTTCTTATCCTGTTCACGACGGACCCCTCATGGGTCTAAGTATGTTGGCTTTAGCTGCCAGCCACTTCTACCTAAAGGGGATGGATAGTATTTCCATTTTACTGCCCTCGGTCATTGTAGAAAAATGAGTTATTTTTCAATGATGAAGACGTTAGGGATATAAGCAACCGGCACTTGAGCTGCAGAAATCTGCAGCTTTGTCACTACATCTTGAGAAAAGCTGGGAGTAATAAGGAAGCTTCATGTTCTGGCGAAAAAACCCTTGCAGAAACTTAAAAGCCCAGCATTGCGTAAAAAGTAAAAAATATCCTGCACAGCGTAAGACGTGATAAGCGTACATACGCCATAAAAACTACAAACTAAAAAATACAGCCGTTTCTATCAAAGGTTTGAGAAAGGATCATGAACTGCTAGATAAGAAGGTTTATAAAAAATAATAACATGTTGAGTGGAAATCAGTCGGGCTTCCGTCCTAGTCCTAAGTTGTAGAAGACATTAGGCAAGCTATAGATGGTGATTTCACTGATTTCAAAACCTTTTGACAATGTCAACTACCACATTCTATGTACTGAGCTCCAAAATCAATTCAATTTCTCATCATCTTCAATTAAACTAATGCCTTCATATGTAAATGGCAGATCTCAGGCAGTTGTTTGCTAATAAATCTGTCTCAACATTTCGCCAGGCAGGCATTCCTCAGGGATGGCTTTTAGGACCATTACTTTTTTCTCTATACATCAACGAGCTCCCTTCATGTCCGCTGAATTCCTCCATACACATGTACGCTGATGATGTTCAGTTATACAATAGTTGTGCGCTGGGTCTTTTTGAAAATACCGCATGTGAAATAAATGAAGATCTTGACAAGACCGACGATCTGGTTAGAAAGGATTCGGCTGAGTCATTTAGTGGCCTTGAGCCATTCTTCAACATCCCAAACTCATCATCATCATTATCATCATTTTCCAATGACTCGCTTATCCATTATGAGGGTCGCGGGTTAAGGGAGCTTAAGTGGACTCTCTACATTTCCCGATCTTCCGCCATCGGCTCTAAATCATCAGGGGCTGTCCGTATACGAGTAGAGGTGAGATTTTGGACTTAGTCCAACCATCTCATCCTGGGCCTTCCCAGGGTACGCCTACCTGATGGCACGAACTCCGTGACACGTCTTGATGACTTGCGTTTAACTTGTCCAAATTATCGATGTAAGGACCTCTTCGTACGAAGAAGTAACTGCTCGACACTGAGTGCCTCGCGTATTCTGGTGTTCCCAACCCGATCTCGACGAGTCATCACAGCAATTCAATGAAGAAATCTCATTTCGACATCGGAGCTGCTTGAGAGGCCACTATGATTTGGTTTTGCCTAGTAATTGCTGTTCGAGAATTAATTACTTCTTCTTATATATCATAGTCTAAAACCCATGTTATTTGACGTCGTATATGCTAGTCGCCAAGTCTTACAGTACTGAATAGTCCTGTTGTAAATTTGTGCTCTGTTCATGTCGTTATTAATCGGGCTCACCTTACACAGGCGAGGCCTATACGGTCCTCTAAGTATCTTTTGTGCTTTTCTCGATGACTTCTCGTGTCACGTGTTCTGCTGGTCTTCTCTTGATATGACCGTCATACCATCTCGGATGGCGGTTTAAAATTTTTTCTGCGATTGGCTTTATTTTGGGGAAAATATACTACAAATTTGATCGTTTGGTACCTTTTCGAGCATCTTCAACTCGGCTGAATGTATCCTCTGCTCCTGTTGTTTGCATTTTGGCCAGCAGTCGGGGCCATACATCGGAGCTGATGTAACAGTTGCTTCTTACACCTTTCCTTTGACTCGTACTGGTATTCTTTTAATACACAAGGACTCTCGATAACATTTCCCAATTCATCCAGCCGGTGTTCGTGTGATGGTCCTAGTCTGCGTCGATCTTTTCATCTCCAGAGAGTGTCTTAAAATTGGAGAATACTTTTAGCGGGAATTCTTCTTGGTAGACAATGTCCCTTGGTGCTAGAGTTCACGAGTCCAGTCTCATGTACATGTGCTTTGAAAATGGTCAGCGGCTGAGGAAAGATACTGCTTCTCAAAGAGCTTCTTAATAAACAAAACATTTGTACATAAACATACTACCTACACACTTCTTACTTAATCCGACCAATCATATTTTTACCTGTGTAACCAATACAAAGAAACAATGGGGTACAGGGGTAATGCGATAAAAACAGGAGTTGAAATAAATAAATATAAATAAAATCGAACGCACGCGTTATTTGAGAGTATAAGAGGGCATTGTATTGAATAAAACAGAGAAATTTAACCAACGAAAATAAACCCATTGTTTCATAATTCAACTAAACTTCACTTGACGAAGAAAAAATAAATCAACTTCCGCTCACAGTTGAAATTGGAACGGAAGTGAAATTTGAAAATACACTGCCACCTATGCACAAATAATGTTAAGACAGAAAAGTTTTCTATTTGAGTTTCGAACCGAATAGTGTTGGTTTCCTACCTGTCGCTAGAGGGCCACTAAATGTTTTCCGTTCTGTATGTTAATAACAGACAATGTTAGTTATTAAACAACACATGAACAGAAGCACACATATTTTCATAATGTAACATAACGTAGTCAACTATGTCATGCAACAGCAATAAGTGATAGTGACAAGATGTCATGACACAATTCATTAATTTATTCATACGAAAGCACATAATTGAAATTGTCCACACAAGCTAAATTGGCAATTTATTCATTCTTTTGGATTTTTTTCAGCGGTATGCACCCCATTGAGGGATTTAAAATCTACGAGCGCGCCAGGCACAGTGGACACCAAATTGGTTTATCGTAGTCGCAACAATAGATTGGAAATTCGTTGTGTAGTAAGGATTTTAAAAAAAATCTAAGCAATTCAGTCTACAGTTTAGTTTACTTGAGACTTGAGTGTCTATTGTGGATTTGGAGTGGATGAAATTCTTAATCCAGTTCCTTTCGAAAACACTAATCAGGCGGAGCTCTGTAAGGCATTTTGCTGATTCAGACTGTTCCCAGTTAGTCGAGTTTTTTATTTTAAATGAATTTCTGTATGCCCAGAAACTCCGAAACCTACTTTGAGATAGGCTTTTACTGCAGTAAAATTCATACCGTAACAAGCGAGGTGTTGCTGGAAAAAATGTCTTGTTAAAATTAGGATCCACATTTTCAATGCCCAAAGTCGTTAAAGGCACCATTGTCTGAAGAGGTCGCGTGGAATATTGATTAGGAAAGGATCAGAACCCATATGGTATCTTGGATGATATTAACTTGATTGCCGGTTGAAAAGATCTCTAGAAAGCTTGAAGTTATACCTTTAAATTTTTTTAGTGTTTTTAAAAGAGGAGAGTGGCTAAGTATCGGTATTAAGAATTTAAAACAAGCTACAAGCTACGTCCAGCATTGACATGTGGCGAAAGTAATCTTTTGGCATTTTAACAATGAAACAAATCGAGAAGCCAGGGTTCAAGCCAGGGATCCGGCCTCGTTTATGAATGATTACCCAAGTGAAGCATTGATGAGTAGCTCGACGTATTTCATTGCGTACTTCAATGTTGAACTGGTTTTAACTGAGTAAAGGGGATGGAGATTGTGGCTTCCTTTTTGAAGGTATGAAAGAGAGTCAAGGCTTTGCTAATTGGTCAGTTAAAATCGACAATTAGTCATCTGCTTTTCGCTGATAACTTAGTCATCCTTACGTCCACCCAGACCGAATTCCAGCGCGTTCTAGATAGGTTCGTCATCGTCTGTGTTGAGGCTGGGATGAAGTTAAACCTGACCAAATCAGAGGTTATGGTAATTTCCCAAATGCCTGTTCAATGCAATCTGCTTGTTAGTGGAGTTCCATGGAAACCGGTGGATAAGTTTAAATATCTCGCGGTCTGATTCACGCGTGATGGAAGGAGCTATCCTCAGTTATCCTGTAGGATTGGTCAGGCTGGAGCAATTTTGAGACAACTTGGTCAATCTGTTATCAGGGGGCCGAAGTTGGCATCGGAGCTAAGCTATCGACCTTTAATTCAGTGTTCGTTCCGACCCTCACCTATGGTCATGGAGTTTGGGTAATGACTGAAAAAATAGGATCGCGGGTACAAGCTGCCGAAATGAGATTTCTTCGTTGTATTGCTGGGGTAACTCGTTGAGATCGAGTTAGGAATACCAGAACATGGGAGACACTCAATGTCGAGCAGCTACTTCTTCGAACAGAAAGATCCATGCTTCGATAATTTGTGCACGTTCAACGTACGTTCAACGCAAGTTCATAGCCCCTGATTATTTAGAGTTGATGACGGAAGATAGCGAAATGTGGAGAATCCACTTAGGCAGCCTAAACCCGCGACCCTTATAGTGGATAAGCGGCTTATTGAAAACGACGATGAAATCGACAATAATTTTTATATGAGCCTTTCCTTCCTTAAGGTGGCGCTACAGACCGGCGTGGTCCTGGGCCTCAACCAACAAGCGTCGCCAGCGATTTCGATCTTTTGCCAGCTGTCTCCAGTTTCGCACGCCAAGTTGGTTGAGATCCCCTTCCACTTGCGTGCGCCACCTGAGTCGCGGTCTTCCTCTACTGCGCTAACCCTCGGGTGTGGATTCGAAGATTTTCCGTGCTGGGGCATTGGTGTCCATCCGCTCTACATGACCCAGCCACCTCAGTCGTTGGACCTTCACTCTTCTGGCTAAGTCGATGTCGCTGTACAGCCCGTACAGTTCGTCGTTGTATCTCCTCCTCCACTCCCCGTCTATGCAGACGGGACCAAAAATCACCCGAAGAATTTTCCTCTCGAAACAGCCAAGACCGACCTCATCCACATTTGACAAAGTCCATGCCTCTGCGCCATAGACCAGGACTGGGATGATTTAGGTCTTATAAAGTTTCACCTTAGTTATTCGAGAGAGGGCTTTGCCACTGAAGCTTGCAAGAGTTATTCTTCGCTTGATCGCAGCGCCGATGTCATTGTCTGAATTTATAGCGGAGCCTAGGTAGACAAAGTCCTTAACTACCTCAAAGTTATAGCTGTCTATAGTGACGTTCTGTCCGAGACGTCGGTGTTGGGAGTCCTTTCTTGTTGACAGCATATACTTCGTCTTGCCCTCATTGACCGATTTTTCCAAGATCTGCCGCAGTGTGAATATTTGGTCGATGGTGAACTTTCCTGGCCTGAAACCACACTGATATGGACCGATCAGGTTGTTGACAAACGGCTTCAGGCGCTCACACAACGCGGCAGATAAGATCTCGTAAGCGATGTGAAGAAGACTGATGCCTGATGACTAATGCGCAATTCAGAGCGTCTTCTCTGAGAAAACGACGCTGAGGTTCCATTAATCTGACATGCTTTCCTCCGATCATATTTTACAGATGAGTTACTGCATTCTCCTTACCAAGTCATCGCCTGCTGCTTTCAACAGCTCGGCAGTTAGGCCGTCAGCCCCAGCAGCTTTATTGGACTTAAGATTCGATATGGCTGTCTTCACCTCGTCCAGGTCGGGTGGACGGAATTGTTGGTCTTCGTCGTCCAGGTTGAATGGTTTATATGAGCCATCTGATGAATTAAAGCAGTTTTGCGATCTGGAAAACTTTTAAACGAATGTAACTAGCGGGACTCAGTTATCCGGGAACTGTAATAATCGATTAAGTCTACACTAAGTCATGCAGTCATAAAATCGAAGCTTGTAAGGTACTGAGGTGCGAAGAGCTCGATGTTCTTGGAACACAGCATAAGGAGATACTCTATTGGGCTGCGTCCGCATACAAGGAAACAAGAATGCTGATGAATTGACGAGAAATGGCTCGGCAACAAGTTCCGAACAAGGTAACACTTCAGTGAACGCTCCGCACTGCACACTTAAGCTCGAAGCGGGAAAAAAAAAAGCTTCAAGGGAGGCGAATAGCAGATGGATCTCGCTAAACATTTGTTTAACCTCAAGGAAGATATGCTCCTTATTCCATAAGGCTAGGACCGCCAGACCTCTGAAGTAGGGGTCTTCAGAAGTTCAGCCCTTATAGAATTGATTACGCTGCGGTATGTTATGAAAAAAAACTGCGAATAACAGAAGAAGACTTCTGTAGAATTCAACATACTTTCTTTGCCACTGCACATGTTTTTACCACCTAAGAAATAAATTCCTAGGACGGCACTTTTTTCAGGACATAGAAGAACTATCCGATACACCGGCGAACTACATAATAAATTTCATCAAATCCACAGGATGGTTTGTATCCCAGACGCAGTAAGTTAGTCATTAATACATACATATATAGCTATTGGATAACGTTTTTACGGGCAAGGGATATCATCTTTCCCCCAATGGAAATCACAATGGATTTCAATTGACCAGAGTATGGCGTAATAGTGATCTTCCCCTTTCGCCTACTCACACACCTAACCAAACCTAAAATATGCAATTAAATTAAGTTACAACAGACCTGGATACCTTAAAAGTTTACCAGTACCTGCGTGTCAATTATATTCACAACAGGAAACTTCTGCTGAAGCTGTGTATTTCTGCAGTGGTATAAAGTTTGGAGACAGAAGGGAAAGTTAAGAGACCCCTTTGTCTTTTGGCGCAACGGAACTGGATCCAACTTATGGCATTACCTTCTATGTATGTACGTGCAATGCTGATAAAGAAGTGTTCTTGTTTGGAAAATACCGAGGGAGTTAGGCTGGCCACAAAGAGCTGTAAAGATCATTACAACGTCAATCCCTTTGGCTTTAAGATCGGGATGATGCTCACAGGCAAGCAAAAGCACAGGCATTGAAGAGGAATTCTCCATCTGATGGGTTTTTGCCAAAAAGTTTCAGATCCAGGCGTTGCGGGGGTGATCCTGATCAACCTTCTAGCTTCTGAGAGCGAAATCCTGCATCTTTGTCGCCACAATCCCTGCAGAGGTCGGTGAACTTCGGTATTCTTGTTGTGGCCTTTGAGGATGCGGTTTAAGCTCGCGGCTACTCATGTTTGATTTAATTTGGTTTTAGGTTTTTTTTTTAGTTCATCGATCTTTGCATTGACATCCACGCCTCCATGTCCTGGAACATCAGAGAGTGAGGCATTGGACTCTGGAGGTTAGAATTTTAAAGTCCGTGCGACACCTTTTTAAAAATTTGGTTTTCCATACTGTGGAAGAGATAGCTTTGCAACTCGTGCTCAACGGGTGTTGAATACCTTTATGATGTAATTAACACAGAGCGTGTGAGGTAATGTGGTTTGAAACTCGGGTAGGGTTTCAATGGCGTCCAAGTGTGATGTCCAGACTAACTGAGGAGGTTTGTAATGTTTGTCATTGTTATAATTCACGGTATTATTTTCGAATCTGGCAGTGTTATGACTTTGCAGTAGAGTCACAGTTGTCCGATTCTATTTATTTTAAGAAATAAATTTTTCTCGACATCAGGAGTTAAATCCGTGCCTTCGCGCCATCATGGCCACCATCTTTTTCTCAGAATCATTTATTGTGCGATGTGTGAAGTGTTTAGTGGTGTGCGTGTGACCTATTTGCATTTCGGACGCTTGACGTATGGTGCCTTTTGCTGCAGGGTGCTTCTTGCATTTTGGTGTCTTCAGTGAGAGTTCAAGTATAATTTTGACGACTGCTGTCGGATTGGTTCTTATGACACTGGTTGAGCCGAAGTGTCTTTAGCTTTCGGAATTTTTCTGCGGCTGGGCCCCAGGTCAATTTGCCGTCTAATATGAAACCAAGCCATCGCGATATAATATACGGCACTGATATGATGGGATCACTCCTTTCTTGCAGAATAAAATTAATTTCGTTTTCTAATGATCATATATATGTACATACATACATATAAACTACACATGTAGTTTCGACATGTTAAGTACGTTTTCTTGTGGTTAGCGGGGCGCAAGTGGCTCAGTGGTTAGTGCGTTGGACTGCTGACCGAGCGGCGTGGGTTCAAGCCCCAGCCAGGAAAACACCAAACATTTTTCGCGGCACCACCTCTCGTCGAGTAATGACAAGCCTCCGGGAGTATAATTTGTCATGAAAGAGCTTCACACCTCGCCGTTCGGAGTCGGCAATAAATTGTAGGTCCCTTCCATTCATGCGAAAAATGTAACACGCACAGCATGAATGTTTGCGAGAAGCTAGGCCTTGGCTCATTCCGAGCTGTCGCGCCAGCTATTTATTTTATTTAGCGGGGCGCAAGTTATCGCTTTGGTTTCATTATGAACTGGTTTCATGAAAATGTCTTTAGCGACCAAGATGAAGTAAGGGTGCCAAAATCCAAACTTAAGTCCAATAAGGCAGCTGGCACCGACCTGTCGTACTGTTTAAAGCAGCTGGAAATGACTTTGTAGAGAGCATACATCAACTTATTTCAACAATTTGGTCAGATGAATGGAATCTCGGCACCGTTTGCCCGATCCACTAGAAAGAAGACCACCTCCGCTGCGCCAATTACAGAGGAATTAGTCTGCTAAATGTCGCATAACAGATCATATCTGCCATATTGTTTGAATGCCTGAAACCCTTCGTCAACAACGTAATCGGTTTCTATTAGAGCGGTTTTAGGCCAGGACAATCGATCAAATTTTAACACTTCGGCAGATCCTGGAGAAACCCAAGAAGTCCAAATCGATACCCACCACCTCTTTATTGATTTTAATGCCGCCTATGACAGCATTTACAGAGACGAGCTATACAGAGCCACTTCTAGTTTTGGCATCCCTGCCAAACCCTCCCGCCTGTCCAAGATGACGATGAAGAATACTCGCTGCTCCATCATGGTCGGTAAAGACCTTACCGAAACCTTTGATGTCAAAAAAGGATTCAGACAAGGCGCGGCGCTGCCATGCGACTTCTTCAACATCGTTCTTGTAAGTGTTGTGCAGAACCCACGCGGCAACCCCAGGGGCACAATCTTCGTCAAATTACTCGGATTCGCTACGATATTGACATAATCGGAAGAACGCAGGGTGATGTCACTTGCGTCATCAAGAAGGGACACCCAACATCGACGTATCGGACAGAACGTCACTGTGGACAGGTATAACTTCGAGGTAGAAAGGGACTTCTTATAGCTCGGCTCCGCTATCATATCTAACAACGACACCAGCGCAGAAATAAAGCGAAAAATAATTCTTGCCAATCATTGCTTCTGTGGGCTAAGAAGGCAATTGAGTAGTAAGGCCCTATCCCGAAAAACTTAAGATACTCTATGTAAGACCTTGATCATCCCAATCTTGCTTTATGGAACTGAAGGATGGACTCTATCGAAAGCGGATGAATATATCCTTGGTTGGTTCGAAAGAAAAATTCTTCGTAAGATATTCGGTTCCGTTTGCGTTGACGGGCTCTGGAGGAGAAGGTTAAACGACAAACTTTACAATTCCTACAGCGACATCGCTCTAGTCAAGAAGATACGAATCAATCGACTGAGATGGCTGGGTCATGTAGAGCTGGGATGGCTGGGTCATGTCGGAGGGACAACGCAGTAGAGTAAGACCTTACCTTAGGTGACGCGCACAAGTGTAAGAGGACCTCGACCAACTTGGAGTGCGCAACTGGAGACAGTTAGCTAAGGACCGGGCTAGGAGAGGCTTGTTGGTTGAGGCCCACGTTCACCACCTAAGTAAGTAACTAAGTAAGACCAAGATTTCAGTTTCACTACTTTCAGGAAAGTTTCGAGGACATATTCTTTGTGATGCCATAAGTTTCTCAATCTGTACATTGCTACACCGATCGGGCCCTTACCTCAATAAGCGCTGAATGGTGAGCCATGGTCTGGTTTCTGCGCAACCGTTCATGATGTGCGTTGTATGTATATTTTTCATACGTGGTGAAGAGGCCTACAATACTTTTAATGGGCGACTCCAAGCGGTAAGTTGAGAAGCTTTTAAGTGCCCGGCAGCTTGTTATTGCCCGCTGAGAGGTAGTGACCTGAAAAATGATTAGTTAACGTTGCTTATGAAGTTCGCTGATTAGTCCAAAGCATAGCTAGTTTCGCCCTACTTTTCAGCCCTAACAGCCAGCTACATCGCTAGGCAGCGGTCCGGTTTGACTACACTGCTTTGTCACACTTTAACATAATTCGGATCAGAAATTTATGCGAGTCGATCCACTGTGCGCGCCGCTTGCCTGCCCATACTGCGTATTATAATATTTAAGTGTAATGCACTCGTTGTACTACTAACGAAGCATTATTCAATTAAATGTAACTCAAAGCGCGATACAAACCCAAACCCAAACACACACACACACACACACAGAGAAACGGAGACAAAACTCTGAGAATAGATTCACGAAACTTTCGGATTATTTCCAAAAATATATAAAAGTAGGTAATGTCGCATCTGCTCACCGCGATAGTGTCCTCGATTTACAGGACTAAAATCAACAGCTCGCTAATACCAGCACTCCTCGCCGCACACATGCGATGAGAACGATGTCAATATAAATGTGTACTACTACAGTACAAGTACGAGAGACATAAACGGTGTAGGAACAGACTGTTTAACTTCCACCCCTTGCGCGAACTCTCATACTGCGAAGGTAGGTTCGGCCGATAGCACGTTTGTTGGTTTCGCTTTGGCAAGTCGTGAAATACAGAATTACCTGGCCCGCTGTGGTCCTGGTTTAGTGCGGATTACCCGAGTGGTGTCAATTGTTAATGGTCAGCATTATGCAATAAGTGTTAATAGTGAAACGGATACGGCGTGAGAGTGCTTTTGTGTCCCTGGTGTCCCCTGTGAGATAGTAAATTGTCAGCGAAGCAACAATTTTATTCCTTGAAAATATCGATTTTCCCCGAAAAGAAAATTCCATTGTTATACACACACACTCGTAGACCCTCGTCGCGTATGCCACTTGACGAAATTGGTAATACTAATGGCATTCTGAAATAAAACGAACAACGAGCGTTCACATCCCGCATATCCCATGAGCCCGCAGAGCCGTCGTTATGTGCTTCTAACACTTCCGCTTCCGAACTCATCGTCAACTGGTTATAAGTGAATAAATATCGTAATTATGTGCCTGTTCGCGAGTGAATAACAGTCGGACCTGGACTTCTGCATGTGGATACATTTTTTTTCTGTTTGAAATCACCTCTCGAGTAAAAAGTCTAGCTGCCTGTGAATCCTGTATCGCCACGATTGCTGGATACGTGCGTGTACTCTTATGAAGGCCATAGGCGTTTAGTGAGCGTTTCCTTTAATTTGTGGTAAGTCAATTGGATTTCTCGTAAATCTGAGTAAATCTCGCCAAAAATAAAAAGGAAGGGATTGCGCAACACACGTAATCCGCTATATAAATCGATGACCTTATGTACTCTGGAATGTGGATGTAAAGCATGACACACACGCTGACGCCTGGGCACCCAATACAAACATTTGCTCTGATTGACGTTTAAACGCTCTATCAACTGCGAATACTTCAGCAGATTAACTTAATCTAATTTAATGCAACATATCTGTTTTTTTCTTTTCCCCCGTTTGCAGATACACAATTGAACCGTAAATTGGAGAGATGATTTCAAATATGAAAAGAACTGGTGTGTGCTTCGGCGGACTTGTGACTGTTGTTCTGTTGATGGGGCTGACAGGAGTCAATGCTCAAAACACACCTCAGCAACAGGTATGCCCTGAGCAGAGCGAAATGTCACCTTGTATTTGCACCGTGAAGAAGAATGGATTGGATATATTGTGCGAGACAACAGATCTGCAACACATCAACGTGGCCATGGGCATCTTGAAGGGCAAAAGCCCGATTATATTTTATCTGAAGCTGCGCCACAACAATCTACCGAAGCTGCAGGGATTCGTCTTTCTGGCACTAGATATTCGCCATCTTACCATACACAACAGCAGTTTGGCGGCAATTGAAGAAAATGCATTAAGTTCATTGGGTAAGTTGCACTATGGATGGTCGAGCGTCATTTGATTTCTTGACTGGTTTGATGTTATGTCAGAAAAAACTGCTAGTGTGAGGTCTTAAACAATGAATGTTCATCTCTTCTTAAGAAGTTCAATCCGACCTGTGCGATTGTCGTCCGGAAAAGGATGAGCCCCTGGAGCTATGACTCAAACATCCCCGGAGGGGATCAAAAACGACTGCAATTTCACTTAAAAGCGTACCGAACTCCTGCGAGACTAAAAAGTGAGGCAAACAATTGTTGGCATTTCTTCCAAAGAATTGTTTACCATGCAAACATGGGTGGGTTCAAGCCCCAGCCATGTCTACCGACAATTGGTTGCGCCACCACCTCTCATCCGGGAATGACAAGCCTCCGAGAGCATAATTTGTCATGAAAGAGCTTCCCAATTCGCAGTTCGGAGACGGCAATTAATTGTACATCCCTTCCATTCATGTGAAACACGCACAATAAGAATGGGTGCGAAAAGCCTTGGCTCACCTCCAGCTCTCGCGTCAGCTATTAATTTTATTTCCCCGAACCTAGTCAATAGCCAAAGCTCTTGAAGTTTTCAATTGCATTGCAGTAAATCTTCACGTCCAGATGGAATTTCTCGAAACAGTGAAACTACAAAATTCTTTTTTATTTACGCGACAGAATTACTTGAATGCCTCAATATTTCCAGAACTTTCCGAAAGCCTGTTCAATAGGTTTAGGTTTAGGTTTGTGGGCTGATGATATTCCCTACTACACGGTACACAACCATTGGAATCAGGTTGACTTCTCTTTAACTTTGGACCCTCGTCCAGAGACCTTACAGCTTGAGTGGCCCTGCTGCAATCGCCCTCTAGAGTCGATAGGTCTTACTGAGCCTCCCCACCAACGTCAAGGTAAGCAGTCGAAGAGGAGGACTACCTGTTCAATGCACTCTGCATGTTAATGGAGTTCGTTTGAAACAGGTGAAAAAATTGAAGTATCTCGGGTCCTATTCACGAAAGATGAAAGGAGCAATCCTGTAGGATTGGTCAAGCTGGAGGAATTTTGAGACAGCTTGGTCAATATGTTATCAGAAGGGCTGAACTTGGCATTGGAGCTAAGCTATCGGTCTTCAATTCATTGTTTGTTCCGCTTCCGACCTTCACCTATGGTCACGAGGTTTGGGTAATGACCGAAATAATAAGATCACGGCTAAAAGCTGCCAAAATGAGATTTCTTCGTTGCATTACTGGATCGAATTGGGAACATCAGAATACGCGAGACACTCAATGTCGAGTAGCTACTTCTACGAACGGAGAGGTCCATACTTCGATGTTTTTAGGCACGTTCATGCCCCCAACTCGGCTTCCAAGACGTGCCACTGAATCCGTGCCCAGGATGGGATGGTTGGACCTAAGTCCTAAATCTCACCTCTACCCGTAAGGGCATAGCCCATGATGACGGGGTTGACCCTGATGAGTCGATGGCGAAAGATCGGGAGTTGTGGAGAGTCTACTAAAGCACCCCACCCCGCGACCGTCATAGTGGGTAAGCACACACCTGTAGCCAGCTAGGTGCTGAGGGGAAATCGCTCTTAAATTTGTGGAGCTCCCTTAGAAGTTTTAATTTACCGAGAGAAGAATTTATCGATTTGTGTGTGAGCTCCCTTCAAAATCTCCTGAGCACTCTCGAGAATTCAATCCTGGCTACGGGCATGGATAAGCACTCCATTTGAAAATGATGATGATCATACAAAGGAAACTGCCTTCAGATCTTTTTTTTCCGAAGGTTTATGCCACAACAGAGACAGGCTGTCGTCAATGTAGACGATGTAGTTTTACAAACGCGACTTTGTTTTTGTACTTTCTTCAGCCGAGTATACATAGTTTTCTTTCTGTTCTACACCTTAGTCAAAGGCCACATGCATTCTATAGGCTTTACGGAAGCTGATAGGCAAAACAGAGCTATATACTTGAAAGGTTGTTCAAAGATCTCAAATAAGCTTGTTTTCCTTTAGGCCTTGGATCCTTTTTAACAACAGACAATGCTATCAATTTTGTTATAATAGTAAAGCGCTATTCTCGTCTTTCAAGCTGACGACACAACATATGACGTTCGAGCATAGAGGGCTTATGTCCAGTGGGCCGGTCTACACCTTCTGAACTGAAGACAGCTTTTTAATGAAAGACTTTATTACGATTTTGCACTCTTGGCTAAGTGGTTAGTGCTCTAATCGCGGCTGCTTAGGCTCGAGTCGCGGAAATATCATTCAAACATTTTCGCAGCCCACCTCTCGGGGGGTAATGGCAGGCTTCCGAGTGTATAGTTTGTTATGAAGTAGCATCTATCAATTCGCAGTTCGGAGTCGGCAAAAAGTTGTTGGTCCCATTTATTAGTGGCAAAAATGTCATTATCATCATCCTCATTTTCGGAAGACCGGCTTATCCACTATGAGGATCGCGGGTTCAGGGTGCTTAAATGGACCCTCCATAATTCTCAATCTTCCGCCATCAAAGTTAAGATATCGGGAGCTAACCCCATATGGATAATAGAGAGATTTTAGACTTGGTCCAACCATCTCATCCTGGGTCTACCCAGGGGACGCCTACCTGATGGTAGGGATGCACGGCTGTCGTGTCAGCTCTTTATTTTTGACTTTAATCTATTCTAGAAACATGATCCTTTTACTTTCTTATCAAGTGTTATGCCGACTTCAAACATTTTAAGGACGAGATTGGATGGGAACACAATAGATCCGCAGAGGTCCGATCTTATAGAATATCGTTACCTCTTCAATCCACTTAAAACTTTTTATTAGGAAAAGTACAATGTACATAACCCTTGGAAATGTGTCCTTTGCCATGTTTTCGTAGAGATTTTAGTCATAAAATGTTAGCCTGGAAGCGTAATCTGCTAGGTTTTTCATGGTGACGTGAAATAGCGCCCTACGAAATAAGGCCACATTGAAAATGGGGCGTTATTACTATGAAAAAATGGAAATAACGTCTTATTTGGTCTTATTTCCAGCGCAACATGTAAATAAGACCACATTTAAGTATGGAAATAAGGCCACATTTATTTTTCGTACGAGTAGAAGGGATTTACCCCAAACTTCAGTTTTGGAACAGGATTTGAATAATAAGCATTGGAATCTGTATGGGTGGCATGCTGCCCCCCTGCCTGGGATCACTGTAGGATTTGGGGTGGGTGCGAATTTGGGTATATGCAAAGTTTCTTTCGTATATTTCACATGGATATAAAGAAACTTTGCATATACCCAACTTCGCACCCACCCCAAATCCTACAGCGATCCCAAGCAGGGGAGTTGTAGGGGGGCAGCATGCCTCCCCATATATATGCCACTGTTTGTATGTTTTGGACTTACATATAGTATGCATGTATGTATGTATGTCCCATATTGTGCAATCTCGTCTTATTTCTTGGAAAGACTTTTCACCTTATTATTTTTTTAATTTGTTTGAAATCTTTAATAATGTCTAAAAACGAAATAAGGCCCGTTTGGCTTTATTTTGCAATAGTCATTGAAATAAGGCCACATGACTAATGTGGTCTTATTTCCAGTTAAATATGGAAATAAAGCCACATGTGGCCTTATTTCGTAGGGTGCTATTTCACGTCACCGTTTTTCGTCATGTCTATTTTTCTGGACTGAAAGATATCTACATAGCTGACAGAACTCACACCATTTTTATTTAAATATGCTTTTCAAGTACTCAAGCGAACGTTCCCAACTTTTTTATAGTGCGACCCAAAATTTTTTTTTTAAAAATATTAGCGACCCAAAGATAAATAATTCAATTTTAAAAGAATGTAAAATTTTATTTATTATATCTTATGACATTTTAATCTTCGTTTTCCGATGGAGATACCGCCGCGACCCAATCGTAAACCACCCAAATCTGGGTTGCGGCCTGATTTTGAGGAACGCTGTTATAAATGATTTGTTTTTATTAGGTATTCCGGTCAGTAAATGACAAATTCCACACTATGCTTCGATTAATGAAATTCTCGGATAATTCAACTTTAATTAAAACAATTAAGACAACGATCCACGTTTTTTTTTTAAACAATCGATATAATCGTAACGACTCACAATGAGACACGAATGCAACCTTTTTACATTATTCATGCCATTCGCTGGTTATTGCGCTATATCTCATGGTTTTTTAATTTAGTAAACCTCGAATAAAACGATCTATTTGCCTGACTCTTGAATAAGAAAAAAACAAAGCGGGATAATGCGAAGTTTGAATCAGATAAGACAAGCTGTACTGAAAGTCGCATTTGTTTGATTTTTTAACTCAACTGTACGAAGAAGTTAAGGTATCAAGGCTCGACGAGGCCATCAGTTGAGATATATGTGCAATTGCTAGAAACTTATGGATTATGGATAAGTAGAGATCTGTGCAGTATGCACTGCGCCATTGGTTTTCATGGGGAGCTTCTCGATGTACATCACAACTACTCTACTATTGTAGAAATCGAATATGTCAGTCACCTGCTGTGTGAATGCTCTGCCCTTGCCGGTAGAAGAATGAGAACTCTTGGTAGTTACTTCTTCATAGAACTGGAGAACGTGACATCAAGGTGAGGGACCTCTTCAGATTCTTATTTGGGTGATTTTAAGTCAGAGGCTCCCCTTCTCTTGACATGTTCCCGGGGTAGAATTAGAAGTGAGCAGTAACGAATGTCAGACGGCACTCATTCACCTAACCTAACCTAACCCAAGGCATCAAGAATAAAGGTGCCTCTACGAGCTGTTTAACAGTGTTCAATTCAATATTCCACAATTAGATGCTAGATATTGGGGTGTGTATGCACTGCGATCTTTAGAGATCAATTGTGCTTCCCCAAAGTCGTGCTAGTCAATAAATGTATCGATCTATTGCAGCTCCTCCAATCCAGTATCAAAGTATCTGTATTGTGTCCAATGATGGTAGTTCCATTTCAGAGAACTGGTACGCTCCCGAGTGTACTCTTCTTTTGTGGATCAGTGTTCCACACAGTCAATAAGGAGGTGTCCCTTTGGCATCGCTGTTGAATTCGCATTTTCTATTTTTTTCTATTCCCAGTTTTCTGATATGCTCCCTGAGTCTGCAATAACTCGTTCGAAAGTTCGTAAGAATACATAGCTGGCTTTTATTGGCGTCTAGGCTAGCCTTGCACCTTATTCGGTCATAGTTCCTGAGAAGTTCTTTCGCCTGCCTTAGGCTGTGTTTATGACGAAGCGTATTCGCGTAGCGCGACGCGACGCGATTCGCTACAAGCGATTCATTACATGTCGACAAATGGAGGTGTTTAAGGCGAAGCGATTTAGCGAAAAGCGAATTAAGCGACAGCAAGCGACTGCGAGCGATTGCGGGCGACGAGAATCTACAATCAAAATATTTTGAATCAGTTTAGCGAATCGCTCCGTACAGTATAAATAAACTTATTGAACTTGTGCGTGAAAGCATTGTTTGTGGAATATTCGCCTTTCTTTTGCCTCAATTGGCGTTTCTTGGTATCTATCTACTGTCCTTTTGTATCTGTGAAGATATCGTTTCTAAGTCATACTCAAAAGTTTCACTGATCATACGATAGGTTAGGTTAGGTAAGTTGGCAGGCGAAAGGAAGAAACCATATCGCCACACTCAGGTCAATTCAGATCCATTGTGATATCCGTTGGAGGAATAGAGATTTTCCCTACCCGTAAGAACGCTACCCAATAGTTACAGATGCATGCATATGTATATACCTAATGGATATCAGTAGAACATGACCAACTTACTGCGTCAGACCGTTGTATCGGATAATTCTTTAATGTCCTCGAAAAAGTGTCGTCCAAGGAATCTATTTCTTAGAAGGCAGAGACAAGGGCAATGACAAAGAAAGTGGGTTGTATCCTCGTGGACCTCCTCATCGCCACACCCCCTACAAGGGTCTTCTTCTGTAATTCCAAGGTTTTTCATATGGTACCGCAGCGTATTATGCCCTGTGATCACTCCCATAAGGGTACATAGGGATCTTCTGTCCATGTAGCGCATGTTCTTCACTTTACCATAGTCACAACATGAATGAAACTAAGCGAAATCGCTCTGCCATAAACACTCAATCGCTTGCGATTTCGCTAGTAGCGATGTCGCTTGCGATCGCCCGTAAAGCTGTCGCGACGCGAATACGCTTCGTCATAAACACAGCCTTAGTCCTGTTTGTTTCTCCCTCAACCTTCTTCTTTTGTATTCTTCCTCTCTTCGCAGTTTCTCTTGAATTCCACGCAATCCCAGTCTTCAGATTGATTCTGGTTTATCGAGTGGGATCTTTGACCTCTTCTTAGCCAGTTCATCGGCAACCTAATTTCTTTCTACTCCTACGTGACATGGTACCCAGGAGTCTGTGCCTTTATTATTTCCAGGCACTCATAGACCAGTTTAGATCTGATTTCATAAAAATTTATTGCCGAATATAATTCAGGTTAAAATAAACCGGTGTTGCCAGCGACTTCGACAACTTAGTTCGTAGCCCATATACTACTAATTCTAGGACTATTTGAAAGAGGGAATCTCGCTATTCGCATGTGCTAGTTTTACCCTTTCGCACTCCCCCTTTTATAATTTTTAGTATTGTTTCATTTACGACACTTTCTAACACAATGTGAAGGGGTGTAAACGCTAGGACCATCTCTATTGCAACTGTGGGACAGCTTCTCATTTCCTCTGTAATGCAAATGCATGACAGTCTCATCAGTTTTTTCAGAGCTTTCTTGGCTGTGCTGACTTTGGTTCTTGCAATTGGTAATGATGGGTCTAACCATCATGATTTATATCCATCTCAGCATTCCTGGTTTACATGCCCAGGAATTCCCTAAAATGCGCGTGCATATCATAATTGCTCGGGTGGTTTTGCTCACTTCCGACTCCATGTGTGTCTTCCATACAAGTTTACGCAGGTCAATTTTGATTCCACCTAGTTGGATCGGTTGCAGGTGCCTTAGTTGCCTCTTCCTAGTGAATGATACTGTCGTGGTTTTCGTCGAATTAATTTTGAGTCCCACTGATATACACCATTTTTGAGTGATTCGTAGCCCTCTTTGTATAATGTTACTGAAGGTGTTTTCGAATTTTCCTCTTGCTAGGCTTGGTAGTCTATGCCGATTTCTTCTAGTTTTTGCAGGAGCTTTGCTATCACCAGGCTCCACATTAACGGGGATCTGGTTGTATTTATTGTGATGGTCCTTCACTCCAAACAATGAATCTTCTCACAGCCTAATAGCTGTACACAATTTTATGATAAAACAACAGGTCAACTTGCAACTGCTCTAGAGGCCAATCATTAAAAGATGATCTTGTGGCTTTATTTCCTGCATTCGATGGGTCTTATAGGGGTGTAGGCCAAGACCTGTTGAAGACGAGGCCATAAGTCGAGCCAATACACGTTGGTAGACACATGTGCAACGGCTGGGAACTTATGATCGGGTAATACATCAAACTAGTCAAACTTAGTCGACACGCAGCTCCGGTCGTCTCCGGTATCATTACTGGGCACTGCGGCACCATTGGTACTCATGCGGAGCGCCTCGGTATACATACATCACAACGACTACTGCAGAAGTTGCAGCGGCGAAAAAGAAATTGAATCTGTGCGTCACCTGCTGTTTGAATGTCCTGCCCTCGCCGGCAAAAGCATGAGGACTCTTGGCAGTTACTTCTCCATGTGATTGGGGGACTAAAGTAACATCGAGCTGAGGGACTTGCTGAGAATTATATCCTTATCTGGATGATTCTATGTAGATGATCAGCGACTCTTTTTCTCTTTACTGGTTCCTGGGATAGAATTCTAAAATTGACACAATGGACCCTATTGCTGGCCTACGTGAGCGGTGATGAATGTCACAATATACCCATAGCTAGGGATCGGTGTTATTTAGTGTCCTCTTGGTTAACAGCATGAACATAGTTAGGATATTTCAATGCAGCTCTTAAAAGTGTTCACTTTGTTTAAAAGGATAAAAAAGTAAAAAATGTTATATTTATCCCAAGGAATACAAGAAGTTTTTTTAATGCATGGTGTAGCTCTGTTTGATTCGCAGGGGTTAAGAACAAAGGTGGTTTTAGTTTGGCTTAAACTTCCACACCGCGGCTCTCCTTCCTTAAAAAAAAAACATAGAAAATTATCCCATAAAATTGTTTGCCAAATAAAAAGCAATAAAAATATTGCGTGCTTTATGGTCTCATATGCCAAAATCAAATCATAATTGCAAAGTGAAGCGGAATGACCACTGACGAATTGCCATGGGAGTAGTATGTATAGGTCGCAGAGGTCCCCGGTCAGTTTGAAGCCTAAAGGCTTAGCAAAATGATTTCGGATATAAGACTGGGAAGCTCAATTAAATCCCAAAACTCCATTTATTTCTTTAACGAGGTGAGCATAGGTTAGCTAGGGCCCAAATAAAACCTAAAGGGGTCGATTGATTGCTTAGCTGTTTATGGAGTGTTTAATAAGTTAAGCGACTTTTGTTGCAGACGCGAGTAATGAACTTTTTCCGCATTTAAGATTAAGTAAGGTTATAGATTGGCCCTTTGTGATGCCACGTGAGTGGACGGAGAGCCGTGTCTGATGTAAGAAACTCTAGATGACATGCAGAAGTTATGGCAATTTCCCGAATGCCTGTTCAATGCACTCTGCATGTTAGTAGAGTCCCAATGAAAAAGGTTTAAGTATCTTGAGATCTTATTTACGAGTGATGGAAAGAGCAATATTGAGTTACCCTGTAGGATTGGTCAGGCTGGTGCAATTTTGAGACAGCTTGGTCAATCTGTTATCAGGAGGGCTGAACTTGACATCGGAGGTAAGCTACTGATCTCCAATTCAGTGTTTTTCCGACCCTCACCTATAGTCATGAGGTCTGGGTAATGACCGGCAGAAAAGATCGCGGGTACAAGCTGACGAAATGAGATTTCTTTATTGTATTGCTGGGGTAACTCGTCGAGATTGAGTTAGGAATACCAGAATACGCGAGATACTCAATGTCGAGCAGCTACTTCTACGAACGGAGAGGTTCATACTTCGATGGTTTGGGTATGTTAAATGCATGCCCCAACACGGCTTCCAAAAGTCGCCATTTAATCCGTGTCATCGGGTAAGCGTCCCTTGGGTAGGCCCAGGATGAGATGGTTGGACCAAGTCCAAAATCTTACCTCTACCTGTATGGGGATAGCCCCTGATGTTGTAGAGTCGATGACGGAAGATCGGGAAATGTACAGAGTCCACTTAAGCACCCTATTCTGCGTAGTACCTCTAGGGTGGATTCGAAGTTTTTTCAGGCAGGAACAATGTTAAATGAACACCATCCAACCTAGCCATCTTAATCTTTCTACACGTAATTTTTTGTCTAAGTTGTAGGTTATACAGATCGTAGTTAAATCTTCAACGCAGCTACTTAAATCGAACGTAAACTTTTCTCTCGAAAACTCCAAGTGCGATTTCATTTGATTTTGTCAAGACGGGGATGATGAGCGTCTTATACAGTGTCTTCTTGGTTCTTTTTGATGGAGCCTTGCTTATTTCTTAAAACCATAGTAACAGTAGGTAATAAATACCTTCTCTACCTTGATCTTATAATTGTCCACCGAAAAGTACTCGCCCAAATGTCGGTATTGTAATTCGGTGTTCATAGACAGCAGATACAACACATTATAGCAGCTCCTTATTCGAAGTCAGCGAAGGCGGCAGTGACCACTCACTTTTTTGTTTTTCTGCCGATGATTGTCTGTGTCTGCAAGAAGTTGCACTGATTTGTAAAAAATAGTGCCTGATCTGTCGACCTGTCGGCCTGTCTGAAACTTCTAGTGGTTTTAAAGGTCACGGTGGTGGTCTTTCCAAACTTTATGGAGCAGCTCATCTATGATATGTGGCGTTGAAATTGATAAATAGGTGGTGGATATCGATCTAGAATTCTTCGGCCAAGGCCTTACTCATCGATTTTTAAGGCCTTAATTCGCATTGGTTATTCACCACTAGTTCGTCGGCGAACGGTTTTAAGTACTTCAGCATTACACTAGATAATATCGTGTATGCTACGTTCTTGAAACCTATGGCCCTGTAATTGGAGTTGGTGAATCGGTCCCCTTTTTTGGGTCGAGCCACTTGAGTGAAGGGGGTGGTTAATTTTGCCTGCGAATGTAATTGAAAAATTCAACAATCTTGTGATATTCTTGTCTAAGTCTCGACAATCTTTTGCATCTAGGTTCATAGGTAGGTAAGTAAGGTGGCTGTCTCACGTAAGCCAGAAAGGCCCTTTGGATCTATACCCTGAAAACGCCACTCCCTTTATTGAAATCAGTTGGAATTCTTAACGAAGTTGAGGATACTTGTGACGTCAGTATGCGATAGTTCGCCAAGTGATAGGCTCGTAGATAAAGCTTCCTCCGTTGGCTTTCTTCTTCTCATCGTCCCTGCAGCTCCTGCCTGAAGTCATTTGAGAAGAGGCCCATCCTTTTGGCATGAAGGGCAATGGGATAAAGGCCAGTAAGAACACCAATGATGAGCGATTTTTTGAGCAAAATCAAATTTTTAGAATGAGTGAGACTTAGCCAAGGCCAGATCTCCCTGGAGGTACGCCACGTGGTACCATTCCTCCATCATTTGCTTGTCTTGTCTTGTCTAATCGCGTCGTACTCTAAGAGTAGTTTACATGTAACGAGTGGAATACCCAGACTCCTCCGTTCCGGCAGGATGTCCAGAGTAGTACTACTTTTGGCGAGTTCATCGGCCTTATAGTTCCCTGGAATATCCATATGACCGGGTACCCAGCATAGGTGAATGCTAAAATGTTGTGCCATCTCTATGAGAGATGACAATCTGAAGCAGCTTTTGGTGTTCGTGTTACTGATTTTATAGCAGCCTGACTATCAGTAAACATTTGCATCTAATTTAACCTCATCTTGTACAGCGGTTCAAGAAAAACTTGCAATGAAGTGGACTTTGCAGTTGGACAGACTTGTGTTTATATACATACTCACCTAGTTGTCTGTTCTATTTAGTAAAAAAAATAATGTCTTTCATTTATTTTAGGAAAAGGTCTTACACAATTGGACGTATCGTTAAATCAACTCCGTAACGTCCCATCACAGGCATTGAAAAACCTTCACCATCTTTTGATTTTGAATTTAAATCACAATAAAATCACAAACATTCACGATAAGGCATTTGAAGGCTTAGATACTTTGGAAATTCTCACTCTCTACGAAAATCAAATAAATTCAATTGAACCAGAGGCATTTAGGGGATTGGAAAAGTAAGTATCTGGAGATTTCCGAATTTCTTCAAAATAAAAAAAAACGAAATTCCACTTATCTTATAGAAAACTTAAGCGGTTAAATTTGGGTGGAAATGATCTTGCCCTAGTGCCACAAAAAGCACTCTCTATCCTAGACACATTGAAGAAGCTTGAAATACAAGAAAACAAGATTAAGACGATTCGAGAGGGTGATTTCGAGGGTAAAAATTGGATTTCATTGATTCTGGTATTTCAGAGAATTGATTGTATTCCATGTGTGTAGGAATGGAAAACTTGGACTCGTTGATTCTGGCTCATAACATGATAACCACTGTCCCGGCTAATGTATTCTCCCACTTGACAGTACTCAATTCATTAGAATTGGAGGGCAATAAAATATTCGTTATCGACAAGGAGGCCTTCCGCGGATTGGAAGGTAATTCCAGTTTATACGCACCTACAACATTTTAGAATAACAAATTGTATTTTTTTTGCAGAGAATCTTCAATACTTACGATTAGGCGATAACAACATTCATACTATACCAAGCGAAGCTTTACGTCCACTCCATCGTTTGCGACATTTAGATTTGAGGAACAATAACATAAGTTTTGTTGGCGAAGATTCTTTTACAGGATACGGAGACTCCTTGACGTTCCTTAATCTACAGAAGAATGAGTAAGTCATGTATACATGGTGAGATGTTATGTTTTCTTTTAATCATTTAAATTTTATTCATGAAAATAAGCATCAAGGTTTTGCCCGCTATGATTTTTGAGAATTTAAATTCATTGGAGACTATCAATATACAAAATAATAAATTGGCCCGAATCCCAGAAGATATAATGGAACCGATAATGGACACTTTACGTGTCATTGATATTACAGGTAAGAATATTTTTAAAATTTAAATTTAGAAGACTTGAGATGGAGAAGATTGTTAAGATATAAGGCTAATCTCATCGTTAGCTCCTTGGTTTCCTGTATTTTCTTGTCTTCACCTAGCTGGATCCTACGTGTTCTATTGTCTTTTGTGCAATCCAAGTGTTCTGATTCTTCTTATAATATTCGGTTGAGGTTTCGTTTTCTTGAGATTTCCTTTTCACTTTGCAATACCTATGTACTAGATAATACTTCATATTCAATGGTAATAGTAATGTTTGCAGCTTTGCGACGATGGATCTTTAAATTTGAAGATCTGATGAAAGTGGGTCTCGTTTCCCCTGCCGATATTCTTAACAGTTTCCTATCAGCGGTCGTAATTTTAAATTTGTACGTCTCGAATCACAACAACTCGATGTCGAATAAGTTGTTTTCTCCTGCGTCAACCACACCAACGCTCCTAGGATTGTGAGTTTTGGCCACATATTCCTTGATATGCGGCATGGCGGCATCGCTCATCGGCAACCTTCCAGAAATCCAAGTGCATCTTTGGCCTTAGAACATCTATAGATGTCAGAACCGTGTGAACAACCATTATTTGGTTCAGTTCGGATCACTTTCTTGCCAGATCATCAGCCTTTTCAATGCCATCGATGCCTCGGTGCCCTTGGGACCCAACAGAGTGATACATTATGCTTAGGATCCTAAGCTGGCTGCGTCAACTCTTTACTTCAAGTGATGTGACTATTGTGGATGACACGGCCTTGATGGCGGCCTGGCTATCGATGCATATGTCGATATTTCTTCTCAAGGTTACCAAGAATAGATCTTTTGCGGCCTTGGTTATCGCTAAAACTTCAGCATGAAGCACATTGAAGTGGTTTGCAAGTTTTATTGACCGGGCAAAGGCTAGTTGTTCTGAGTATATTCCGAAGCCAATCCCTTCATCCATTTTTGAGTGGTCGGTGAAAATTGATGTATTGCCGGGTTTACTGATCCTTTCTTCGTCCCAACTTTCCCTACCTGGAACGAGTGGAATGGAGTTTAAAAACAGGGTATGACATAATGCGATCAGTTTTCGTTTCTAGCTTCGCCCATCTAGCGATACTGGTGTGACCTATTTTGCCCTTTTTTCCAAAAGTTAGATGTTTGCAGTTGTAGCGTGCTTTTTGCTGCCAATTTTTTAGTGTATAGTTAAAGCGGTAGGAGTGAGAGCATCGTTTCGAGGGCTGCTGTCAGGGTTGTTCTTATGACGCTCGTTGTGCTGACGTTGGAAGAATAACACCAGCCCAACTAAGCATCGCAGGACTACCGATAGAGAAAGTTAAGAGCTTTTCCGCAAAATAAAGTCTGCATTTGGAACGTTGTCCAACATATGAAGAAGCAACGCAATTAGCAATTAGCAAGAATAAGTCAGAAACTTATAGATGTAACCATCTAAAGTGGTTTGGATATTTCGAATAGGAGAAAGATAGCCGACGCAACCACTCGCATCTCTCTGTCTGGTTATTTGGTATATAACTGACCATATCCTCCTCTATTTTGTCCTTGACCGTGAGAATTTGGAGTTTGTTTGTATAAGAGGCCATATACATTTTTTAGAGCTTTACCTTGGATACCTTGTAAATTTTGTATAACATATCAATAGGACGCGCCCCAAACTTTGATACCATAAGTCAAGTGCACAGTAAAGTTATTTTTATAATTTTTTGTATAGTGCAACGGATATGGTTAAATACAATGTATGACCGTTTTTCTAGAGCTTTCTGCCCCGACCCGTAAACCAAGGTACAAATAATTCACCCTGCTGGATGGTGTTGTGTTTGGATACGCCCTTTGTAAAAGTTTGTTTTTTCAGTATTAATGGAAAATTAATTAGCGTCACACCGGCATCCAAGTCATTTGATTGACTTTAGTTTTTAATTGATTTTGTTGAACACAAAGGACCGAAATTGTCCTCAAATATAATAATATAAGGTGACATTCAAGGTGATGGTATTTGCATATTAATACGGGTCGAGTATCTGGATGTAGAATTTTTTCCGCCTGTTGTTCACTCCTGCAATCATTAGTTTACCTCCATAGAATATTTCATTGAGCTAGGTGTAGAGGAGTATATTAGCCGTTGAAGAGTACCTATGCTAAGAAATAAGAACTCGAACGGTCCAAACAGAACAGTTTAACCTTCACTTTCATAATATCATAGTGTCTACCGGGGTAGATATAGTAATCTATGTGAATATTAAATACTTTTCCTAACATAGTTTGAAGGAATTCATCGGTATTTTTGTAAGGAGCAACTATGTTCGGCACAATCCGTTCGCAGAATTCCTACTTTTCCGGTGTAAATTTGGTCATTCGTTGAGGTATAGTAAGCACATCAGATCTTTATACCATATTTTTCTGGTTTTGATGGTATATATTGAGTTAACTTAGTGCGGCCTCTATATCCGAATAACTGTTCATCTACAGTTATGGTCTTATAAGGCCTGAAATGAACTCTCAGATTCGAATTGATCATCTCGAAAACATCCCTTATCGATGCTGCCTTATCTTCAGACTGGCTCTGTGAATTGGTTGTCAAAACGAATAAATCGTAAAATGTCATGGAATCTGTAGAGAGCCATGGTTGCACGATATAGAGGAAAAGAATTTTGTTTCCAAAGCTCGCTAACTTTTTGTTGGTTAGATTTCTGGAAACGCATCACAAGGAAAATTCCAAAACAAGCTTTCAAGAATTCACGCGAACTGCGAATTGAGAAGCTTTTCATGACAAATAAAACCATTGGATGTTTGTCTTTACCAACGTGATGTGGTGCTTCATTTTAAAATCTACATGAGGGAGCAATCCCCGCTCAAATCCAACACAATTTGGATGGGAAGTGTAGGACAGAAATATATCAAATACTTCTTTCCTAATTTATCACAAAAAAAGTTCAAGTTTCTTCTAAATCTGAGCAGGAACCACCTTACAATTCTAACCGGTATCCTAAGCGGGCATTTCCGACTGAAACGCCACCTACACAAGCTGGCCAAGCCTGTCACCGGAAGCTGCGTATAGACTATGCTCGGAGAACACATCTTCACAGAAATTCATGTAAGAAAGCGGACCCTT
Organism: Matsumyia berberina; assembly: GCA_917880715.2. Lineage (NCBI taxonomy): Eukaryota > Metazoa > Arthropoda > Insecta > Diptera > Syrphidae > Matsumyia > Matsumyia berberina. Next base: position 99,333,097 of record OU862870.1, read on the forward strand.
GGCACTTGCCACGCTCCACCCAGAGAAGCTGATTAGTTTCCTGAAAGCCTCTGGAATAGAGAAACTGCTCTAAGCATATGGAACGGCACAATAGGCCTCTATATGAGACCGAGTGCTAGAGTGGACAAACCGCTCCCCACTAAAAATAATAATAATAAAGAGGTGGTCCAAGGAAAAATGATTGATGTGTTGTGCTTGGTCTGAAAACTATGCAGCTTGACCAGTAGTCCAACCGTTGAGACGCAGCGATCACGGGGTCGTTCTAATCACTTTTATTAAAATGTGGGTTTATAAAGTACCAACTTCTTTTTTTTTTGTTATTATCGACACGCGGATCGGGGGGTTATGGATACCCTTTTAATGTTATACAAACACCGCGAGCGAGGTGCAATGCTTTGAGGTTTTTTTTAAGAAAGGTGGAAAGCTTCGAAACCCGGAGGGCTGTGCTTTACAATAGGCCACTATCACAAATAACCGGAATTAAATTTTTCTTGACGTGGAATTGCCTCAGAAACATGAAAATAGAAGTTGCGAGGACGCTATTATTAACCAAGTTATAAGCAATTAAAGTCTGCGATGGACCAGAGAGAAAAACACTTTTTCGAATACAAAAACGCGAATAATTTGCTGTTTTATCTTCCTATTTGCTTAATAATATAATCACAAAAGCAAAAAACGCTTAACATCTAAGAAAAATCAGCGAATCACAATTGAAAGTAATACTATAATAAATGTTAGTAATCGTTAAAGTGACGTCTTCTGAACAACCGAAAATATGCATCAGTAATGAAAATCTCGAAAGTAATTTAAAGTATCTAAAAGTATGCAACGGTTAGTCGGATCATCTTTAAATGTATGTGCATTTGAAATGCGTAGACTTCGCTTGACCATGGATGCTATAAGTCTTCTCGACGTCACTTGACCGCCAATTTCTCTTTCTGGGATATTTCTGGCCGTCGTATACTTCCAGCACTCCATCAAGACATGTTTTACGTTCTGAATCTTCCCTTTACAGTGCGGGCAGTATGAGTCATCTACGTGCCTGTATTTGTGAAGGTACTCCCTGCCCGGATAGGAACTGTGTCAGGTAGAAGTTTGCTTCTCCGTGTTTTCTACTGGTTCATTCCTCTATGTTAGGGATCAGAGTATGCGTCAGTCTTCCTTTGGGTGAAGTGTTCCACCTGTGTTGCCATTCTGCGTGTATAGCTTCGCTGATGGTTATCTCATCTTCCACCTCGTTCTCGCTTAGTGCCGCGGACTTCTTCTTGAGGGTTTCTTTTCATGATTGTTCTACAGTCCCCTTAAGATAATATTCTAATCTAGTTTTTCGTCCATTTCAGATAACCCCCTTATGTGCTCATGTGATCTTATCTGGTTCCCAAACTTACTGCAAGATCTGAAAAATCGGGACGACGAAATGGCCCAGAAGAAAAAACCCTTGTGTCATATGCCGGTCGAGAACCGCGAGTATTATGTCCAGGCCATGCCGCTGGAAAAAATGCACTGTGCCGGGCAAAAGGTCAGTTCATCTACATCCATGGGTGTCAGCAACATCTTGAACACCAACCTTATAGCTAATGTATGTCTTGTTGAACTTTGGCTTTTTAGATTCGTCTAAATAATCAGCTGCTTTAAGCAATCAAAACCTAAGAAAACTACAAAAATGTTGATGATTTCATGTTGAAAAACGCTTGCAATTGTGAATGTCATGCGGAAATTAACAAAAAAACAAAAAACTAAAACCTAAATAAACATATCATATACATACTCGTTAGGAATATATTTATCAAAAATGACGTTATCGTATTTTTTGCAATCACTATTCAAAGTACAAGAGAATTTGTTACTAAAAGAAAAAAACACTATACATGGATGTACTCGTATTTTATTATATACTATCAGGCTAATCACTTTATTGATCGTTTGCTTTTTGCTAAAGTAATTTTAATTAAAGGATTAGAATGTGAGATTTTTTACATATAAAATGTTTTGTACTCGTATTGGTGTGAAATACAATCATAACTTTATCGAATATTTAGACGTGGTGATTTTTACAAATGTTCATTGTCTCAATATAAAAACAAAAAAAAAAATGTCATTTACTAGTAGGTACTACCTATACATATCAATCAACACACAAACACGGGAAATGTACATAAGATCGCAAGAACTGATTATACAATAAGTAGTTTGCCCTAATTATTTATAATAAAGAAAAAAATTAAATTTTTTTTTAAAAGTAAAGGTCCCCTGGGGACCGATCGAATACATATCAAGGTCAAGAAACACCCTGCGACGCGCTGTGTTCCTTGGAAACGTTTAGCGAATACAACAAATACATATCAACTATTAAACTATTACTGATCAAGTTATTATTCAATTATTCAAGTTTTAGAGATATTTACATATTTTATCGATTAAATGTATCTAATTGTAAGAATTTCTCATAGAAATTAGCAAATACTTGTAATTGTGTCGCGGTTAACCGGACTTGCATGCATTTGGAGCCAACGTTTTGGGTCAGAGTCCAAGTGCTGCGACTCTTATTCTCTGGACGCGTTTGATTCAGAATATTTTTATTTTGAGCGTTAGATTATTCGTTTGTTTTTTATACGTAAACATAAAAAATGTGAACTTGTAATGTCCATCATAAAAGGTCAGAGTGTAGACGTTAGTCGATCACATTTTTTTCTTTTTTAAACATTTTTTCTCAAACTAATTCATTGAGCTATTCATCGTTACATTATTGAAAATCTTTTTAAGATATTTATTGTAAGCGAATTAAAAAATAAAAAAACACTAAAATGTATTTGAAGTGGAGAAGAAAAAGTTGAATAAAGGACAAACTAAACCCACACTCACATATTCGTGTTTCATTTGTTGATAAAAAAAAGCGCAGCAAATATCACTGTAGGCAGATATATGTAACTTAGAAATAGTTAAGGACTTTGTCTACTTACTACACTTCAGACAATGACACCAGCGCTGAGATCAAACGGAGAATAACTCTTGTCAATCGCTGATTCCTTAAGCTAGGGAGGCAGTTGAGTAGTAAAGCTGGTTCTCGAACAACTCAAGTGACTCTTCGTAGAAGCATGGACTCTCTTAAAACCGGATGAGGTTGCTATTGGCTATTTCAAGAGGAAAATTAGGGTGATTTTCGATCCCGTCTGCATAGACGGTGAAAGGAGGAGGGGTACTGGTTGTTGTCCTCCCGGACTCAGCTTGCTAAACTTATAAGCGTGAGTGTTGACCAGAAGAAAGAATGTAGCGCTATGAACACGACAGCGGAAGATGAAATCAACGGTGGCTTAATAAATTTCCGAAGCGGAAACTTCACCTTATATGGGCTACTTCGACGTATTTGGAGCTGAGGCCGATAAGGATTTCCAAGAATCAGTTGAGGGGATGAGCCCCAAAGGGGCCAACGACAGCGCTCAAATCCTCGAAGTGGGTTACTGACATCGGCTAAACCGGCTTCTCGTCCTGGAGGTTTTAGGTGGATTTCATAGAAATACCACCTATTGCAGAGGTCCTCATGACGCGACTTTCAAAAAATTTGAATGCCATTCGTCTTCGCTATCATAGCAAACACTAACCTCATACTCCGTTTAAAATTTTATATATATATATATATATATGTACATATATATATGTATATGTATATACATACATATATGCAATATAACGGATTCTTGTGGACACGATTGAGGCCGCAATTATGAACCGATTTGAATAAAATTTGGTATACACGTTCGTATGCCGAATACCTCGGCTAAGTTCGTAGATGGGCATAATCGGTCCAGAGGGGGGCAGGTTACGCCCCTTTTTATGTCTCAAACGGTACAATTTACAACTCAAATAAATCCCAACTTCCGGTTTTGATTTTTTAGTACTATAGTAGATAACAGTGAACAGAATCCGCCTGCTACCAATTTGGGCGCCATCTTGGATCCGCCATCTTGAAATTCTTCAAAATTGATCGGATTTCGTTGAAATTGAAAATCCTTACAAATCTTGAGGTAATTAGTACAAATTCGTTTTTAAAGTGGAAATTTTTGTCCGCCATTTTGTTTCTACCATCAGAATAGATGACATAAGAAATCCACCTATCTCTTGCGGCGCTTGCCGGAAGGTTCTTTTTACAATGGATCTGGTCCTCCAGGTAGGGGGTTGTGCGCCGGGGTAACTGGCCGATGTCATCTTCTATGATTGAAAAAGGTGTGAACTCGCCCTTCATTTAGCTCTATGGCTGGACTGTTTCAGCGGGGATAGAATGCAAAGTGGTCGCCGTGGCTCAGTGGTTAGTGCGTTGGACTGCTGACCGAGGGTTCAAGCCCCAGCCAGGAAAACACCAAACATTTTTTCGCGGCACCACCTCTTGTCGGAGAATGACAAGCCTCCGGGAGTATAATTTGTCATGAAAGAGCTTCTTACCTCGCCATTCGGAGTCGGCAATAAATTGTAGGTCCCTTCCATTCGTGCAAACAATACAACACGCACAACATGAATGGTTGCGATAAGCTAGGCCTTGGCTCATTCCTAGCTGTCGCGCCAGCTATTTATTTTTTTAGAATGCAAAGTGCAAAGTGTATGCGATATTTGTTAGACATTTTCTTTTCTTTTGCATTGGAAAAGGGTGCTAAGATTTCAATAGTCGGACAATATCTTACAGATAGTTGGACTTGTACTTTTCCAAACCAGCTCCTGGGATTTTAGCTCTTAATCCGGTTGTTCCTTGTATGGTTTGAGTCTAGCAACGCCTACTTTAACTTAGTTCGGTCCAGAGTTGTACCGAATAGTTGTCCTCCAGATTAAAACTATCAGACTGCCTGACAGCGGGATTTTATGCTCCGTCGCCTTTTAACAGTCAAAAGAAATAGCATTCAGCACCAATTATGTATTTCTTATATTCTTGACATGGTCCTTCCAGGCTCCGGTTTGGGCAGTGGAACCTATGGGTTTCTTTCTTTATTATTTTATAGAAATTTTGAATTATTTTCTTTTGTAACATCTCTGAATCTCCTCGACCTAACGTTTCCCGTGTTCCTTTTTCTTCCATCTAAGAACGTGCCTTTCATTTATCTTTTTCTGTTTATAGAGTTGACGGGCAGCCGTCGTCGCTTTTTTGTAACGCGCCGCTTTATAGGCTGCCATTTTATTTGTGTTGGTATGGAAGGCATTAAATCTAGCGGCATTCCTTCTCCGTGAGTACGTGAGCATGATTTTTTTCAGTGTTCTGCAACACGTCACAGATATGCAGGTGTTATGCGCATCTGCCTCACTTCACCTATAGAGGGTTTCATCTTTGTATATAATCATTAGGAAGACCGCCCGTTGTGCTATAAAGCTGCAGCTAGAACACAAGTCTAAATCAGGTAATCTTGTGGGACACTTGAAAATATTTGACTCAATTCCAAGTACGGACATATTCTGCACTCTTCCCGACGTTATGGTCAGAGAGTACTGTTTCGGAAGGTTATTTAAGGTAGAAATACAAGACCGTGTTGACTGGTCTAATGGAGAACCATTTCGGACCCACGATTTCTGATATGGTTCACCGATAGATCAGAAATGGAATCTGGGGTATGTGCTGGCGTCTTTAGACTCAACACTGAAATCTCAGTACCGATTGGGGTGGGGGTGGGCTGAAATCCATGTTATTGAGATCGGCGCTGGAATAATCCTTAATAAAGGTGTTAGGAGCGTCAAAATGCATATTTACTTAATTAGTCAGGCAGCGCTTAAAGCATTGAGATCCTACCTCTTGGAATTGAGGTCAGTCAAGTACTGTTACGATACCTTACAAGCATTTGCCAGACACAACAAAACCAAATTTGGTTGGGTGCTCGGCTATTACGGCATTGTAGGCAATACTCGCTAATTGGGGTACCGCCACAGCTTTATAAATTAACTGGAAACATTAGCCTCGCCTAGCCCAGTAAAAAAATGTCCACAGGCTTAGACAATCCAAGAGACTTATCGGCCCCTTTTCCTACAAGGAAATTTTAGACTTAGTGCTTCTTTACTGCTTAATGTGCTTCTTTACTGGCCATTACGGCCAAAGATTCCATTTCAACAAGCTAAACATTTGTTCAGATACAGAGTATCTGGAGGGGTGAAAAAGCGTTTAACATCTTTTGAGGAAACCTTATTGATATGAAAGGAAAAAGCACTGACATAAAATAGTAGATAAGATCCTTGCGTGCTGTGTTTGAAAGACTAAGCGAAGGATACTTCTAACATCTGTATTGGTCAGATCGCCTAGATCGTTGTAGAAGAAGGCACCTTGTTGCATGCTTGTCCATTAGACAGTGTTCAGAAGTGATATCTACTGTGGAGCTGAGCATTTCAGATCCAGCTTGGTCCACCTAACATTTGTTCTTTCGAGATCATCACGCTTAATTTTAAGTTTATACAGGGTTTTGCAATAAGAGCGCTACAAAAGTTTTTTTAAATAAAACAAAAACGGTTTTGGATATCAATGAAATTCTTTATTCCTTTGAAAGTACGTTTGATGCCATTATGTATGGAACTCGATTTCTTATGCATAGCCACCACGGGCACGCTTGCAGAAGTCCAGACGCTGAACCCAATTTTCGACGGTTTTCAAGCATAAATCGGCCGATACTGCTGCAATTTCACGTTCGATATTCGTACGAAGTTCATCAATCGTCGCTGGCTTGTCGGCATAGACCATAGACTTGACGTAGCCCCACAGGAAATAGTCTAACGGCGTCGAATCGCACGACCGAGGCGGCCAAGCGACTGGACCATTTCGTGAGATAACACGTTCTCCAAACTTGGTTTCCAATAAATTGATTGTGACATTCGCTGTGTGGCTCGTGGCGCCGGCCTGTTGGAACCACATGTCCTCCAAGTCCATATCATCCAATTGGGGCTAAAAATATTCGGTTATCATTGAACGGTACCGATCCCCATTCACAGTAACGTGCCGGTCTTGATCATCACGGAAGAAGTACGGCCCAATGACGCCGCCGGCCCATAAACCACACCAAACCGTAATTTTTTCGGGATGCAATGATGACTCATGGAGTACGTGTGGATTGCTGCCTGACCAATACTGCATATTTGTTTATTGACGAAGCCATCCAGCCAGAAATGAGCCTCATCGCTGAAGATGATTTTTTCGATGAAAATCCGAATCATTTTCAAGTTGTTGCTCAGCCCAATTCACGAACATACGACGCTTCTGGTGGTCAAGCGGCTTCAGTTCTTGCGTCAATTTAATCTTGTAAGGATGTAGGCCAAGATCTTTTCGCAAAATTCGCCACAACGACGTCACAGAGATGCCCAACGCTTGAGAACGACGTGTGAGAGACACATTTGGGCTTTCTGCAACTGAAGCCTCAGCGGCAGCAATATTCTCGACACTACGGGCACTTCTTTGTCTCACTGGCACGGGAACATTTTGTACTGTGCCTGTGGATTCAAATTTTTCCACTAGACGCTCAATTGTTGATCTGCTAGGACGATTATGACGACCATAAATTGGACGTAGCGCTCTTAACGTTGAGGCCACTGACTCCGAATTTCGGTAGTAAATTTGAATAATTTCGACTCGTTGTTGGCTCGTATATCTTTCCATCATGAAATGGCAAACCTTACTGAAGAGAAATGTCAAAAATCGCAAGAAAAATATGGCGTCGTTTGCTGTCCCTGTCGCTCTACTTTTGTAGCGTCCCTATTGCAAAACTCTATGTTGCGATGGGTTTGCCTAAGGTATCACAACAGTTCCCTGGAATGTACGTATGTCCCGGCACCAAAAAAGTTGAATATTAAACTGCTCTACCATCTCTACGAGAGACTAACGCCAAGCTGGCGCTACTAGTGAATTTGAAGTGAATGATTCCGCGAACTCGATTGCTGCTTGGCTGTCCGAAAAGGTGAGGATATCTGAGGCGGACATCACGTTTTTCTGTAGCCAAGATAAGACTACCTTGATCGCCATTATTTCCGCTTGGATCATGCTACAGTAAATTCCAAAACGGAGAGAGAGGTTGAGGTTAAGCCTATCAGAGAAAACACGCCCTACAGGGCTTTAAAGTACACAGGTTGCCAATATTTCATCGTGGTTCAGACACAATTGTATTTGAATAATTTTTTTTAAAAAAGCTATACAATGTATATATTATCCATAGTCGTTTCTTAAATAATAACGAGTGTTCGGTATGTTGAATCCATTGAAAGGGCTTCCAATGTTGACAGTGTATGCTCCCATATTCGGGAATGCAATAAGATCACCTTCTTTGAGGTTCGGGAGAAATATGTTATCAGATATCTAAGAAATACAAAAGGCTTTTTTTTGTAAAATGAGATTAAAATATAAACATTCACAAACCTTATCAAGAGCATCACAAGTTGGTCCCCAAATTAGGCTATTGAAAAGTTCATTCTCTCCGTTCTATGTTGAACAAAATTTATGAGATAAATGCAATCGTTCGTTGGATAAAAATGAATAAAAACTGTACCTGAAAGTGAATAGCTTGGATCTCATTGTGGTCGTATAAGATGCAATTAAATGTCCCATAAACTCCATCATTGAGATAGTACATGACCTTTTCGAGTTGACCATCACTTCCTCTTAACTCACGTTTGGAGTATACTTTGCATACCAGGGTGTATGCGGATGCTGCAAAGAATCTTCCGGGTTCTGCAATAACTTTCACCGGAAGGTCTGCAAAATATTGTCTAACTGAATCGTTTACAATGCCAGCAATCTGTAAAATAAAAACATATATACAATTTAAAGATATTCATGGCTTACTCGTATGATTAATGTATTACGTTAGCGAACATGGTGTCATTATCTCCAGGAAATCCCCCTCCGATATCAAGCATTTCAATGTTGTGTCCAATTTGTTTACCAAATTTAAATAAACTGCTACCAGTGCGGATCGCTCTTTCATAAGCTGGCAAATCACTGCAACCTGATCCAACGTGAAAACTTACTCCTGTCATCTGAAAAAATGTAGAAAAAAAAGTTCGTAATATTTTTTTTTATCAATTTACCGATATGAGTTAATTTAAGTCCTCTCTACGAACACCAAAACACAACCATTATACCTTTTACAAGACAAACAAATGCTTAATCCTCTCTATCGCTTCTACAATACAACATATGTAGAATACGTTAGGTAAAGTAAGGTGGCCATTGGATTTCCGTGCCTTCTAATTTGGGAGGGGTGATCTGACGGAATCTTATAGCGTCTTGTGAAAAGAACTAGTTCGGTTTTTGAGGGATTAACGAACCGACAAATAGAGAGAGTTATTAACGCCGAGGTGAACGTACGTAAACGCCTTGAGCGTTTCTTACGTCGCGATTTTGACGCCGACATCATAGCTACCCAAATACAGATAGACAGATAGCTACCCAAACACAAAATGTTCTCAATAGTTATCCCACCACGGAGGAATAGTAAACCAAATGATAAGTTTTTGGAGAATCGCTATGTGTGACAATATTCCTTGCAATCAATCTCATCAAATCAAAGTTTTTTTTTAGAAATAGACTCAGGCACTCTACACCTTTATTCGGGCTTCAATATTTCCAAGCTGGTATTCCCTATTGTCAACAAGTATGCAATGCTCCCTCTGATGTGCTTGGTTTCGTTCAGCGAGCGAAATGATGAGAACTTCTCGGGATATTTCCAAGCAGAAGAGAGGGAAGAAACACCGACAAAATAGTAAAGAGAAGAAGAACCCTTCTTTGCCAACAAAAACCCGTAGAAAACCAATTGGAATTTGTCGGTCGCCTTGGCTCAGTTGTTAGTTGTCCGATTTTTGAAGGTTCGAGCCCTAGCAACATCAACTAAACATTTTTCGCGGCACCACCTCTCGTTCATGGGTACTAGTCTGGTGCACAGCACGGAACAGGAGGGCGGATTTTCTGCTAGTTTAAGCAGCACTACGGCTAAGGAAACCTTACAGTTGCTCAACAACTATACGGCCCATTCCAAGACACGGCAACAATATTATTTCTAGTAAAACCGACTATACCATTCTATACATTGACTTCAATCTCAAAGGGAGGACCAGAATTCAAAACAGAATCGTTTGGGAATCTTGGTGGTCTTGAATAAATCTGCGATAGAGATGTACGCAGACAGCGATTGGTAAACAGGAAGACAATAGCTCCGATTTGGCTTTCAAGCGGTAAATGGTACCACTTTTGCACTATAGATATGTACTTATAGATAGTCAAGCCGTGATAGAAGTGTTGGAACTACCGAATCCAAGTTGGTAAAGCAATGCCCGTAGGTCGCTAACTGAGATCGCTGACAGGTGCGACATTTTTCTATGCTGGGTTCCAGGATACAGGGAAACTCTGAGCAACTGCAGGGAAGCTGCTCAGAACCTCTCTGTAAATTGGGAAGACGCGCCTGCTCCAATAGAATCGATTAAATGTTATACTGAAGCCAGAAGAATCTACGCAAAGAACTTTAAAAATTGAGACACAGAAAGGTAAACGTCGCCCATGACAATCCTTCAGTCATAGATAACATTGAGAATCTACGAAATTAAAAAACCTCTTAAAGAGCCTGCGCCACTAGATCAAGTTGAGCTCAAAGATACTAAAACCCCATTCCCGCCGAACGTAAAACTGAGTTTTCGCAAAAAGTCGCGAGAGCTTCATCCAAAATCGAAATTTCCCATTCATTTTTCAGTAACCTCGAATTTTTGACAGATTTCGATGAAACTTTTTCGAAACCTACTCACAGCAAGGTTTTCAAAGGAAACACACCTTTTGAAATATTCAAAACATTCAGTAGAACATCTGTCAAAGGAAAATGGTTTATTTTTTTTCAGCCTTCACAAAAAGTTCACAGCTACATATCTAATGTCAAAGTCATTAAAACGTCAAATAAAACCTAATCAATGTTCGGTGGGAATGGGAATGCTTCAGCGAGTTATCGTAAATTTTTTGCCAAAAACTCAGTTTTACTTCCGGTGGAAAAGGGGTATAAAGTATCTTGTTTCCAAGGTGTATAACCATAATGATATTAGGGATGTGGGTAAAGACGGGTTTGAGCATACACTTTTTATTGACATCCAGTAATAAAAACAAATGTCAAAATATCCCAGAGGAGCTTAAGGTTTTTGGGACGCACGCAACATAAGGTAAGACTCCATGGCTACAAAGGAAGACCATGAGACAGTGAACACAACTCTCAAGACGACTAAAAACGACGGAATTCTTTAGTTCGGAGAATAATAAAACACGAAGTAGCCGAAGCTGGCAGACTTCTACAGAAACTTAGAAAGTTCGAAGGTAGATTCACTGCGACGATGAGAAAGTACAAAAGGTATTCTTACTTTGTCATTACCCTTCCACCTTAGATTCAGATACGTTAGGAAGTATGTACTTTTTTCAAGATATTGAGGAACTATTTCAGGGTAGTTTGATACACAAAGGCAGTAGAGGATTATGTTTTAGACGGGGAAGTGGTACCTTCACCCCCTATGCCCCCTGACTGTGATGAAAAGGAGCTCATCTCCCATTTGTCAAAGCTACTAATCTAAATCAAGTAGGTACTTACATTCATATTAAGACTTTTTGCTAAAAGCATTAGGGCAGCGCCATCGTCATAAGCGTCGCATCCAAATTTATCTCCAAGTGGGCACTGTGCCTTCTTTGCCTCGGAACGAAAACGAAGTACAACGCTAAACGAAAGGATGATATTTCCCTGATCAAAATAAATCTTTAAAAACTCACTTCGAATCCGGGTAGTGTTTGAAAATTTTATAGATTTCGAATTCATTGTCCACAGTGCTGTCGGTCACGTTTTGCGATCGTGCATATTGGATGTGCGAAGTGGGCTTCATAGGGTTTGCAAATATAATACGATCCGGGCTAACTCCAAGCTCAATGACCTGCTTAATTTCATTTTTCGAAGCACAATCGAATCCCGTGCCCAAGTCGGCCAAAATTTTTAAGATAAATGGGTGATCGTTGCACTTCACAGCTATGAAAATCAAAATTTCAAAACACAAAACATGTGGGGAAAAATGTTTGTTTACCGTAGTGGGGTATCACATTTGGCATGTGCCTTATCCATGTGTAGTACTTGTTGACCACGCTCGTCAAATCACATATGTTGAGGGCTTCGTCCACTTCTTTCAAGTTGTATTTTTCGATTTCGGCTTTCAAATTAAAAGTTCCCTTGTAAATGTTGATGACATTTGGTTCGACTGTACACATTTTGGAAAATAATCTGTTCGTGCGTGTGTGCCCTGATTGTCGGGGTACTGCGATGCACGAGAAATTGATGTCAAGACACAGCAATTTTTTTGGCAAATCTACCGCCGACGCGCTTCTATGATGAACTAAATACGACTATGAATTTGAAAAGAAAATTCCGGCTAGAGGAGGAAAAGTCAAATGTTATCGCACCGATGTGTCTGTGTTCGGATGTTTACTTTCCGTTTTCACATTATGTTCAGTTGAAGTATTGATTTAGCACATGTTTCTGTCTCCAGTCATTAAGAAACTGATAACACAGTACTAAGGAATTAGCGAAGCCTCACATCCCAATATGATGTATCAAGTTTTGCGATCGTAGTCTACTGAGTTCACGCAGTACAGGCGACAGATAAGGAACTAATCAAGAACAAAGCATTAGACATTATTCTTCTCTTTTCCTGTCTGGGGTTGATTTGAATTGGTCATTGCTCTTCACCCACCCTGAGCGTGAATCTGTATCCCAAGTAAAGTGACCTTACTCGACGTACCGCGCCTGATGCATAGCTCTTTTCCTGTACCGGGCGACCTGAGAACCTCAAGGCTCTACTGGCTATATTCATATAAATGACTAGAGTATGCATGAGTATGACGCATGCTCAAGAATAGAAACAATAAACGTGGACGTTTAAATGCCGCAAGAAGCTATCCAGCAGAGAAAATGAAAGGGCGGCAATTACTTACATATGTACGTACTATGTATTTACTTAGACTTTTTAACGGGGCACTCGACTTCAATAGCGCGTGCCCACCATCCTGTGTGAGGTTTTGTAACGCGTTTTAGCCTAAACTAGCTTATCGTCAGTGACCCCAATTAGGTTAGGTTAGGTGGCTACCCCCGTTCAGACAGGGACACACTTAGACAAGATTGGCTCATTGTGATACCACGATGAAGAAACCGGCTTAGCGGGCACCAGGGAACCGATGTTAACCTTGAACCATTTCGTCCCAGAGATGAAGTTTCTTATATTCTGGATGTCGAGTTCAGCTAGATCGTTAAGATCATCGTACAAGTATTCCCCAAGGGATTTCCTTTTTAGCGTCGCAAGAGCAGGACATGTTCACAGTGGGTTGTGGTTTTTTCTTCCTCCTCGTCTTTGCAGCTTCTACAGAAATTATTGGAGGGGACCCCCAGTCTGAGTGCATGTCTGCCTATCAAGCAGTGTCCAGTGAGGACCCCTATCAGTGAATCTAAATTTTTCCGTTTTGTGAATAAATGTCTCTCTGTCTTCTTTAATTCCAGAGACAAGTGCTAATGTTGTTCCACCTGTGGTTTGTCACAACGCAGGTGGTTCCCCCAGTTTTTCGGGGAGATGTCGCCCTGCACCGTTTTTGCCAGTTCGTCAGCTCTGAAGTTGCTTGGAACGTCCCTGTGTCCTGGGACCCAACATAGGGTTACGTTGGACCTATCTGCAATCTCGTTGAGAAATCTGCCCCATTGCTTTACCAACCTTGATCGTATTGTCGGCGATTCCAAGGGTTTAATCGCTGTTTGACTTTGATATCTATGTATAGTACAATAGCGCTACAATCTATCGCATTAATTGAAAGCCAAGCCGCAGCTTCACAGACTGCCATTATTTCCGCTTGAAACACACTACAGTGTTCCGGCAGTCGCGTGATAATGGCTAAGCCAGGTGCGTTGGAAAAGACTCCAGCCCCCGTGCCACGTGCTGTCTTAGATCTGTCTGTGAATATTTCTAGCGCGGATTCATTCCAAACCGTTCCAGACTCCCAAGAGCTTCTGCTAGGAATTCGAGTTTTGTACCTGACGTTGAAGTTAATATGGGGGACAACGTAGGCCGTTTTACCATAGTATGGTTGCCCTTGAGGATCCTAGAGTGGCCCATTGCTGTGCTGATCAGCTGGGAGAATTCTCTGAGTCTTAATGCTGCTTTGACTGCCACTAGCTTCCTAAAGATATCAACAGAAAGCAGATGGAGCATTACCTCCAGTGCGGCAGTGGAGGTTGTTCTCAAGGCACCCGTTATGCAGATGCATGATCCCCTTTGCACTTTTTCAATCAGGCTACCGTTGATTTTCTTGTCCAGTGCTATCCACCATACCAATTCTCCGTACATAAGGATCGCCCGTACCACCGCCAGTGGACTACTTTAGGCTGCAGGCCCCATTTCGGGCCCAGAGCTTTCCGGCAGGAGCATAAGGCAATTGAGGCTTTCCTAGCACGGTCCTGAATATTCCGCCTCCAGCTGAGTTTCCTATTGAGTATGACCCTCAGGACTACAAATCCCTTCTAATTTGAAAGGTTTGTTATACGGAACCTTATCGCGCCATGTGAAAAGGACTAGTTCGGCTTTTGAAGGATTAACTCCGAAGTCGACCTTCTTCATCCATCCTGCCAGTATGTTCAGGGCAGATTTCATAAGGTCTTTGACCCCAATTTCTTCTGAACTTTTCTGAAGAATCAGACTACCGCCTAACAGAATGAGTGGATTCCATTGTATTGTAATATTACACAGGCCAACATGGTTTTGTTGTTGGAAAGCTGAGGATCATTTCCGAAGTAGATTTTTGCGTAGAATCGAATCCTGACGTGATAGGACAATTCTGAAGCCAGAGCCGGATTCGAAATCTACTTCGGAAATGACCCTCAGCTTGCCAACAACTGACATGACCCAATTATTTGCAGGCCTGTGTTATTGAAAATCCTACTTTGACAATATGAAGATAAAAAGGTCTGCATTCCGCAGCTCGAATTCTAGAAAGGAAGTCCCCAAAGACAAAGACGTCTTTGCAGCTGAACAGTAAAGTCGGAATCAAACTAATCGTAACAAACATATTGAAAGAACTACCTGCAATAGAAAGACTGAGGACAGGTCATATTCATCCTGTGAAGAAATGTTAAATCGGCAATCACCAGAAACAGTATTGTTACTGAGTAGGGCGGCACTCTTCTTAAGGAACCTGTTTTATTCTATTCGACTACAAACTAAAGAGTACTATATGATAGGGTACGATCCTAAGGCCCCAAGCACTGCGAACTTGAAGATCTGTATTATATACTCTCCCTATGGTTTACCAGAATCCAAATTAAGGCTCTTGATCATCATCATTTTCAAAGGCCCGCTTATTCATTATGAGGGTCACGGGTTTTGGGTGCTTAAGTGGGCCTTCCATACCTCTCGATGTACCGCCATCGACAGTTTAGCTTTGTGCCAAGTTTGGCCCTCTTGATGACAGATTAACCAAGCTGTTTCAAAATTGCTCCAGCCTGATAAATACTACAGGATAACTCAGTAATGCTTCTTCCAACACGCGAGAGTTTGTTTACGATTACCTTCATCCCACCTTCAACACAGATGTCTACGAACCTATCTAGTGTGCGCTAAAGTTCGGTCTGGGTATCGATTTATCGCCGTTCGTTCACACGCTCAAGTTCCAAATTTCAAGTCTTCACTGGACTCATCGAGCCTCCCGTAAGAGGGAGTTGTCTTTTATTTGTGGCATGGCCCCTAGCACAGATCTCTTTTTGTCCAACACAGGGTCGGCATACATTTGAAAGTTTATGCAGATGGTTCTTCCTGAGCTCAGGTAATTTTTTGACCTATTTTTGTTGGTATCATTGAACCTTTTCACGTTTCCTACGGTTCTTCATAGACATACTAGTTGAAAAGAATTCCAAACCAACCAATTGACTTGACATGCCAGTACAAATGCGACCAGTTCTAAACCTCGGGACAGTTGAGCAACCTTGTTTCCTTCTCTCGGGTGACATTCTACTTAAAACGTTCTGTTTCAACGAATGACCACTCCTTATCGTGCACCTCATTACAGACAAGTTTTTTTCTTATTTCAATTACTAGGTCAGAGATTACCTCCACAGCACAATCCCATTACCTTTAACATTCACATAGTCCTTGGGCTTTTTTTGAGATTTCTTATCGAGTTTAATTTAGCTCTGTTTGTTCAGATCAGCGTACAGCTTGACATGAGACGCTGTCTTTAGTGTAAAGGCACTACTGTCTCGACACTACTGTTTCAAATTCCAACAACAACGAGTGACAAAAAGTGGAAACTTTTTCTATTGGAATTTGAAGGTGAATATTAGCGCCCTCTTATGCTGATAAAATGTACGTGGTTTTGCTTTCCACCTAATTCACAAACCACTACTTGTTCGTATATTCAAACCGAAATTTTTTCACTTTGTATTTTCAAACCTAGATGTCTCACTCCAAAACTCTGCAAACTGATTATTTGAGGAGGAAACTAGGATATCAAGGACACCGAATGGTTTGTGTCTGTATGAATTTAAATGGAGAGCGACCTAAATTAAAAACGCAAAAAAAAATGTCAGCGCCCTCTCATGCTCATAGTAATGTAAGTGGGTTTGCTTTGCAGTTAAGTCACAAATCACTACTTACTCGTATGTTCAAACCCAAACTAGATGTCCTATACCACAGCATTGCAAACTGTTCATTTGATAAGAAAACTTGGGTTAGTATCAAAGACACAGAACCATTCTGTCTGTGTTAATTCACTAAACTAAAAAACGCGAGAAAAAGATTCCACGATGTGGAGACTTTTTGTCACTTGTTATTGTTGGAATTTGCAACAGTAGCGTCGAGACAATAGAACAACACAGCACAGATAATAAAAAACACTTCTTGTAGACAAAACCTTCCTATTGTCTGTGGTTAAGGATATTGAGATGATACCCAATTACAGTACAGACCTATGTACGTCAGTGGGTTTAATTATGTGAGTGTTCTATGTGGTAATTCCATTAGCATTTAGATAAAATATATTTGACTAACTAGAATAAACCCGGTCCGCAATCGGAGCAATAACACTACTACCGGGCACTGCTTGGGTTTTCAGTTATAGTTTGGTTACACAAAGAACGATTGGGATATCAAAGTTTAGGGTTTGGATTCTATCAGTTAAATTTTCTTATCCTGGTCGATTTTCTTGCTTCTTGTTTCTTGTTTCTTCTTGTTTTCCTCTAGAGAGGAATTCCTAGATTCAAGTTGATATTGTTATCCTCTCAGGTCAGAGCATTTTTTTCAAATATAAGTGAAATGTGTTTTTAAAAATATAGAAAGTCACTCGGTAGATGGTAATCGTCCCTTTTCCTATCTTCTCTTGTCCAATTCTCGGATTTTCACTTTTGTAATCTTACAAGGTTACAGTTTCACTTGCTTGCTTCCTTAGACGGTGATTATAGGCTGATTGAGCAAACTATTTGATGAAAATGTTGTATGGAAAAATGTGTGTGTTTTCCCCCACTCCACATTTTTCCATACAAAATTTTCCTCACTTAGCTTGATCAATCAGCGTGTAATCACCGTCTTAGATTACAGTTCTTGTTAGACGCAGAATGTCCTAGCGTATGTCAGCTGTGCTTATGCCCATTTTCATTTAGACGTCTCTAGATTTTACTCTCCAATTGCCCTTACTTACTTACTTACTTAAGGTGCCGATACAGTCCGGAGTTGACCTGGGCCTCAAGCAAGAAGCATCTCCCGCCAGCTCGATCTTTAGCCAGCTGCCTCCAGTTTCGCACGACAAGTTGGTCAACGTCCCCTTCCACCTGCGAGCGCCACCAGAGTCGCGGTCTTTCTCTACTGCGTCGTTCCTTTGGAAGTGGATTTAAAGATTTTTCGGGCCGAAGCATTGGTGTTCATCCTCACTACATGACCCAACCACCTCAAACACTCTTCTGGCTAAGTCGATGTCGCTGTACATCTTGTATAGTTCGTGGTTGTATCTCCTTCTCCACTCACCGTATATGCAGACGGGATCGAAAATCACCTAATTTTCCTTTCGAAATCGCCAAGAGCAACCTCATTCGCTTTTGATAAAGTCCATGCCTCTGCGCCATAGAACACCTCTACGACGATTTAAGTCTTATAAAGAGTCACTTTGCTTGTTCGAGAGAGGGTTTTGCTACTCAATTGCCTTCTCAGCCCAAAGAAGCAGCTTTTGGCAAGAGTAATTCTTGGTTTGATCTCTGCGCTGGTGTCGTTGTCTAAATTTATAGCGGAGCCTAGGTAGACAGAGTACTTAGCTACCTCAAATTTATAGCTATCTACGAGACGTCGGTGTTGATTGTCCCTTCTTGTTGACAGCATATTCTTGGTCTTACCCTCATCGACCACTAAATCCATCTTTGCCGCCCCGTCTCATTACTTACGAACGCACCAGCGGCACCAGCGACATCACACTGCATTCTTCCGATTGGAAGGACTTAGGAAATATTCTGCCTCTGGTGTTGGCGCGTGAGTTTTGCACAACTCTTTCAAGAACGAAGTTGAAGAAGTCGCATGTCAGCGCGTCGCTTTGTCGAAATCCTTTTTTTTTTTTTGATCGACCTTGATGGAGCAGCGTTCATTCTCCATCGTCATCTTGCAGAAACAGATGGATTTGGCAGAAATGCCAAAACTAGACATTGCTCGGTACAGCTCGTCTCTATAGATACCGTCATAAGTGGCCTTAAAATCGAAAAGGCGGTGCGTATCGATTTAAAATTCCTGGGTTTTCTCCAAGATCTGCTTCAGTTATTTGGTCGATGGTGGTCTGAAGTCACACTGATATGGACAGATGAGGTTGTTGAAAAACGGTTTCAGGCGCTCACACAACACGGCAGATAAGATCTTGTAAGCGATGTTAAGAAGACTGATGCCTCTGTAGTTGGCGCAATTCAGATGGTCTCCTTTCTTGAGGACCGGGCAAACAATGCTGAGGTTCCATTCATCGGGGATACTTTCCTCCGACTGTATTTTACAGATGAGCTGGTGCATGCTTCTTACCAAGTCATCGCCTGCCGCTATAAACAGCTTGGCAGCTGGTCCGTCAGCACCAGTAGCTTTGTTGGAGCTAAGCTTAGATATGGCTATCTTAACTTCGTCCAGTTCGGGTGGACGGAATTGTTGGCGTTCGTCATCCAGGTTGAATGGTTTATTCTGCCTAACAGTGGGATTTGATTCGGCGTCGTTGTTAAACAGTATGCAGAAACAGTTCTTCCGTATCTTCATCATCCACACAGATGGGTCAAAAATGGACGTAGGCAGAGTTGCCGGAACCAAAGTTTAGCTAGGTAGGACCGTTTCCGTGATTGTTTTAATGCCACATGTCACACAGATACAAAGTAGACTTTAAAGGTTATTGAGTTTCATTCATCTAAACTTCGAATATGCCGAGGAAATCTTCAGAATGGACTCACTCTGCTTTTGTTTCCGGTTCTGATGGTAACCTGTTTGCTTTTTATATGTAAAAGAGATCCGGGAGCACCCGACAGTCTCAGTTTAAGGGTTCTTTCAAATCTGCCCTAAGATTTTCTTTCGAATTTATATCCACTTCAACGTGTGTCCACTGCCAATTGTTTGCCACAAGCTACACCCAACCAATCTCACATCAATCCTTTCAAACTCCAAAAAAGAGTGCGAATACATTTTTGATTTATTATGATTGCAATCATCACTCAATACAAATGACAGCACAACAATCGCCAAATTTTATCATCACGCATTCACTCAAACATGCACCGCATTTGATTGTAAAATTGAAAAGGAGCAACTAGGAAGTCCCAATAGGTTATTGTTCTAGCAGACGTGCTTAAAATGGACAAACTAAAAGGGGTGCGACAGGAGCATTCTGCAACTCACCGCATGTCAATTGGCTATTGATTGATCATTATCTAAGTCAATTCAATTGCTTCCTTGATTTTTCAATTGCTTCCTCCTTTAAACTCGCACCGTTGCAACCTCCCTCTATAAAACTCCTCGGGGACTACAAGTACCTCGGTGCACGGCTCATTGGGTTTGAAATGCAGCGCCGCAAATTAAACGGATCTCTCATCAATGATGATTGTCATTTAAATGAGAGATGCACTTTATAACGAGAGGACACTAGTTTTCCATCGCTTCTATGAAGTCCTTGCACACCACACCATATGGATGTGAAAATTATTTAAATTTACGAGCAAAAATATTGAACGTCGTAACTCATTTTAGCATAAATACAAAATTCACGGGCAGGACTTCACCGGACGTGTCCACTTTAAATCGGTTTTGTAGCGACACAGTCGTAATTAAATTGCATTCACCAATACCGGACCGATAATCACGTTAGTCAGCGTGCATTGTCCCAGGTCACGTCTTCTTCGTGTTTATGACAAAAAATGTGGAGGAGTTATCCTGTCATCAACGCCCAACTGTCGCAACACAGATACCACTGGGTATGGGTGAGTCCACGTAAAGTTGAAAAACGAATTAAGTCCGGGGGTAGGTTAGGTAACCGTAACACACACAGTTTTAGAAGGAATTAAATTAAATTTAGAAAAGGTCAAACGTGGACTTGTACGTGGCTAAACAAAAATGCACGTCCTCTCCCTTGTGCATAGTTTTGAGGCCTTTGTGTTCGTTTAAATTGTGGAATGTGTTCCGCCGCCGCCGAAGGGGACGGGAAATTAGAATAATTATCGAAGGTCAAGTGGAAAGGCAAATAGCGGTTTCATATTGTTGGCTTACGGCACAAAGGATAAGCTAATTACAAATGCTACATTTGCACACACAGCAAATTGCTTGTATCCTTAAAAAGCTCATTTACAAAACACACACACACACATAGTATTCAGGTCCTTGACTGAAGGTAAACTGGAAACTCACAATTTGCAATTTGAAATCAGTGCCATTAATTAGGGAGAGGAACACAATTTGCTTGTAACAAAAGTGGATAAGCTAATTGGGCCTGTTGCGGAACCTTGAGGAACCGTTTACTACTGTGTTTGTGTGTCCATTGAATACAAATGCTGTTCCAAGTAAATTGATGGGTGCCCCGTGACGTGTTATTAGCTCACGTAGACGTGTAGTTGGGTCCATTATGCTTGTAACATGTTACGTACCTGTGGGAAGCTAAAATGACAGAAAAGTCGTTTAGAATTACATTAGAGCCAACGAAATCGGAATATGAACCTCAGGACACTCCTTAACTGCATCGAAACAAACCGCAAAGGCTGTTACATCACTTGGTATGGCAACCAAGCGAGGACTTCTTATGTAGATTGCATATGTCACTGGGCTGAGCGGCTCAAGCAAGAAAAGTAGAGGAAGCAAACCGCAGTAGGCAGAGGATCTTCGAGTAGCGACTTCTTACCGAACCGGAACTAGATGTTCGCG
This sequence comes from Matsumyia berberina, assembly GCA_917880715.2. Classification (NCBI taxonomy): domain Eukaryota; kingdom Metazoa; phylum Arthropoda; class Insecta; order Diptera; family Syrphidae; genus Matsumyia; species Matsumyia berberina. The sequence goes on from OU862870.1 coordinate 99,354,496, forward strand.
GCAGCAGTAGGATTACAAATGGCGACTGCAGAAGGACCTAGCAACAATGCCAAGAGTTCTGAAGTTCAGAAACAAAAGGAAGATGAGCAGCGAGAAAATCAGGAACATTGCTGAATGAACCAAAGGGAAACAGCAAAGTTTACTACTGGATGGATGTTTCAACGTTTCCACTTGTACCTCCATATGATTGGATAGTCAAGGAGCTCGAGCCTATATTTAGTAGATGGAAAGCAAAAGAAACAGGTTGGACTCGAAGATAGGCTAGGAATATCATGAGAATGACGATCTCTTACAACGATATATGGAACCAAACTGGCTTCTTAAAGTATTTATAACCTAGAACACCAAAGAAACAACGAAGTGTAATGCTAGATCGAGTAGAACATTCATAGACCACGTGACGGGCATATTCGATTTCCTTATCCTTCCTGTAGTAAAACAAAACAAAAATCAAATAAAGATGCTCTGAACTCTGGAGTCTCTTCGAATGGGTCTCAATGGCATAAAGTCCCGTAGAGATGATTGTCGCACTGAGAAATCGGCTCGCTCTTTAAAAACGCACACATTCAAACTTAAGACGAACTCAGCTATGGGTTATTAACCCGAATTCGGCTCGCCGCTCACTTCTTTGATTTTAGCTGCCAGAACAAACGGAATCCCACTCAAAGCTCCGGCAGCTTCTTTATCAGTGGCTTCTATTCAATGTCATTCAGAGTCGTCCTCGTCCGTATAATAGTTTTGTTTGTTTGTATTCTCTGGTTTGTATTCTCACTCTAAGGGCAAGGCCACGCAATGAGCTGAGTTACAACAAGTCACACAGCGGGCGATTCAATGACTTTACTATTACTTTCTTTAATTCATTCATTTTCAATAATCCGCTTATCCACTTGAGGGACGCAGGGTTATGGTGCTTAAGTGGATTTTCCACATCTCCCGGTCTTCTGCTATCGACTCTAGGGGCTATTCTCATACGGATAAAGGTGAGATTTCGGACTTGGTCCAACCATCTCATCTTGAGCCTACCCAAGGGACACCTACCTGATGGCACGGTTTCCATGGCACGTCTTAGAAATCGAGTTGGGGGTCTGCATTGAACGTCCCTAAACCATTGAAGTATGGACCTTTCTGATCGAAGAAGTAGCTGCTCGACGTTGAGTATCTCGCGTATTCTGGTGTTCCTAACCAGATCTCGGCGAGTGACCCCAGCAATAAAACGAAGAAATCTCATTTCGGCAGCTTGTACCCGCGATCTTATTCTTTCGGTCATTACCTAAGGCTCATGAGCATAGATGAGGGTCAGAACAAACACTGAATGCAGCTCTGATGCCAAGTTCGGCCCTCCTGATAATAGATTGACCAAGTTCTCTCAAAATTGCTCCAGCCTGACCAAACCAACTGGATAACTCAGTATTGCTCCTACCATTACTCGTAAATAGGACCCCGAGATACTTTAACTTCTCCACCTGTTTCAATGGGACTCCACTAACATGCAGAGTGCATTGAATAGGTGTTCTGGAAATTACCATTACCTCTGATTTATTCACGTTGACCTTCATCCCAGCTTCAACACAGACGGCGACGAACCTATCTAGTGCGCGCTGAAGTTCGGTCTGGGTAGACGTAAGGATGACCAAGTCATCGGCAAAAAGCAGATGACTTATCCTTAAGTCTCCCAATTTAAACAGTTCCTTACCAAAGCTGCGCTGTAACATCCAATCCATATACACTATGAAATGGAGAGGTGGCAGAACGCATCCCTGGCGAAGTCCAACGCTCACAGTGAAAGGTGGCGACCTAACGCCGTTCATCCGAACACAGCTCTTACAGTTAGTGTACAGAGATTGAATGGCCCTCAGAAGAGAACCCTCAATCCCGTACTCCTGCAATACACTCCAGAGTTTACCTCGAGCGACCCTATCATATGCTTTCTCCAAATCAACAAAACAACTGTAGATAGGTTTGGCATACTACCAGGCTTTCTCAAGTACCATTCTGAGAGTGAACAGCTGGTCGGTTGTGCTTCTGCCTGGACGAAAGCCGTACTGCTTATCGCCTAACCTGGACTCGACTACAGCTCCGGTCGCGCTTTTAACACCTTAGCAAATTCTTTTCCGGAGAGTAATCGCTTTTATCTCCTTTTTTAAAAAGAGGAACAATGATTCCAGTTTGTCAGTCGCTAGGTGTTTTCCCGCATTCCCAGGTCACTTTAATGGCACGAGAGAGCCATTCCACTCCCTCTTTACCCAAAGCCTTGAGCATTTCTGTCCGCATTTCATCCACACCAGCAGATTTGCCGACTTTTCGGGCTTTAATTCTTCTCCCTGGTCAAAACCATGCGTCTGCTATCCTCAGTGCCCTGTTCGGGATTGAGCAGCTCCGAAAAGTGCTCGACCCATCTGCGCAAGATTTCCTTCTCATCGGCAAGAAGTACAACATCTTTGGCTTTGAATCTTTCGATAATGTCTCCTTCCTCTGAGACGGCGAATGGTCTGCCAGAACACCTTGTTTCCAGATCTGTGATCACGGTACAATTTCTCGCCGAACTATTTCTAGGACTGCTCCTATGACTTTACCGGAACTAAATGCCAAAACTGCCCGAGTAATTGGTGAGATGGAGCTCCGTTTAAGCGCAAAACTTCAACAAAGCGTGGTGCCTTTATGGTGCATTTATCCAATATTCTACTCCCTATTTAATCGCCCCATTTTTACTTTAAATTTTCACTAAATCATCTGATATTTTCCAATGATGCATCCAACCAAATTCAACCTCTACTTTGGAAAACCTTTGTACAATTTTACTTTTATTAAAATTTGAAACAAAGCAGTGCGACGTATGGATATAAGTATGTACATAGAGCCGTACATATGTACTATACTTGTATGTACAAATACGTTTTTGAACAATCAATAATGCCTAAAATATGCTATACCCTTTTGTGGAAAAGTTATGCGATACCTCCGAATACATACGAGTAGGCTGAGAGAACATAATGTTCACTATAATGGAAGGGACACGTGCCGTCCGTCGGCACGCTCCGGCATCATTTCTGTACGACTCCATTGTTTTCCGTCACTTTTCAATTGGGCAACTCATCAAGGAATTATATAATCTCTATGTTTCAAAGGAAACATTCGCGGGGTGTCTTTCATCATAACCTCTGCACACGCACGCTTCACAAAATGGACGTGTATGCATGTAGTTGGTAATATTTGCACAGCACTCTAAAGAAATTGCTTTCTATATTCTGGTGAACCATTAAATTAGTTATTCGAAAACTGTTAAATTAAAAAAGAAAATGACCAGCGAGAATCACAACAGGTCGAAAGGATGATTCACTGGAGCACTTTGCCAAGTAAATAACAAACAAATGGAGATTGCAAAATTGAATTAAGCATGACCACAGCTCAAGTGTCCGAGAGAAGAATATGCAAATTAACCCGGGTGGATGACTACATTGTAGTTGTAGTTTTGGTCTGGACAATGTTGAAAGAGTCATCAACGCTACCACTTATGTAGTTGAACTTGAAATGTTTAAAACAAATACGCTGCGGTTTACGTTCTGTGGCACAGCATACCCAATCGTCCTTTTTTGTGTGTATCACCTCGAGTTTTCCGGGTGTTCGAAGGGTAGACACGTGCATTCAGCCTCTACCAACTCCTACCCTCAACTTCAAGCGGTGTACCACGGGCGCCTAGTACCTCAAATGGAGATGGGGTTTTAACCCCTTTGGGAGGTTGTTGGGGATAGTTAAAGTAACAAGGAAGAAGGGGTGCAGTTTTCTTGGATCCGGATGACAACAAAATAATTGTTCAGATGGAACTAACGATGGCGTCATTTCTTGGCGAGCCCCTTCTATGGAGCACCGCATACTTAATAATATGACCTCCAGGTTAGGTGACGTCAAATGGTGAATTAAATTGATCATATTGGAATCGACGAATGGTATGCGTCCGTGTTTTTGGGATATCTAAACCTTCCGAGCTACGTAAAAGAGTACAACGCACTGGCTCAGTGGCCACTGCGATCACCCAACCAAGGGATAGGGTTAGATAATTCGAAAACCATCCAGAAAAAGACAGAAATCTTAGGCGTTTCCTAAAATCAGCAATATGAAGGTGCTCCAAACCATGTAAGTCTCTGATGGCTAGTGCAGGACATTCGCACAGCCGGTGTCGGACGGATTCTACTTCCTCTTTGTCTCTGCAGCTTCTACTACAGTTATTGTAGTGTAACCTACGTCATTTCACGTTGGTTTCGATTGTGTCCCATCGTGCTCTGTAAGGAGGCATGGTTAGTCCTTTCGACTAACTTTTATGAGATTTTTGGATTTCTTCCTATTGAATACTGGCCTTAGTAATCTGACAACAGCAGCTATTAAAGCCTTGGAATCGGTGACAATACGATCAAGGTTGGTGAAGCAATGCGTCAGAGCTCTCAACGAGATTGCAGATAGGTGCGACGTAACCCAGTGCTGGGTCCCAGGACACAGGGACGTTCCAGGCAACTGCAGAGCGGACGAGCTGGCAAAAAAGGAGGCACTGTCAACTTAGATGGTGATAGTTTCTCTGACTATGTTGCCATTTAAGATTAATTTTGCGACCTGTAGAACGGTAGTTATATCTGGTTTACACCTCTGAATTCACAGAAAATTACATCAGTATGACTTGTACCAGTCATCTTTGATCTGGTTGGAAATTTAGTTTTAAATCTCCTATCAAGGTCTGAGCTTAGAATGATGTGGTCGGTATCTATATTCTTTCTTAATCTTAGATAAGAGACTTCAAAAAGGATTCAGGAGGTTTACCATCCGGAAATAAAATTTGTTTGATCCACTCCAGATGCAAACTTATAGTCCTACAAACCCTAAGTTTTAGGCGCAAAGCATCACGAGTTTTATTTATTAGAGACATAATGAATAATCACATAAGAAGCCCGGAGTTGCTTTTCCTTTTAAATGTATATGTTTCCCAAAGGCCTCTTAGGTTAAGTTAGGTTAGGTTGACGTGGCTGCCAGCTAAAGCCAACATACGTAGACCCAAAAGGGGTCCGTTGTGATACCACAAGGAAAGATCTCCTGCCTACTCATTGAAACCAATTGGAGCTTCTTATGCAGCATAGGAGGCTACTCACATCGATGTTTATCAGTTTGGCTAAGTTGAAATAGAGAAAGGCTCCTTAGTGGAGTTTTCTTTTGTGAGAGAGAGCTGGACAGGTGCAACGAAGATGGAGAATAGTCCCCCCCTCCTCCTCTGCGTTCATACAGCTTCTGCAGAAGTCGTTTGCGTAAACGCTAAGCCTTGCTACAAGCTTGCCTATTAGGCAGAGTACAGTAATGACACCTATTATAGTGCTAATATGCTATCCATTAAGAGAAATCAATTACTTAGAGCGTTTCAGATCCAGCTTGGGCCAAATCTGCTTTATCGCTAGACATGTTATACCACTTGTCCACCTAAGATTTGTTCTTTCGATAGCATCTAGCTTAAATTTGAGTTTGCACGTAGCGATCGGTATACCTAAGCTGCCCTTATCAGGCCCAATAGGTAATGTTGTTCCATATCTGGCGAGTTCATGAGCCTTGCAGTTCCCTGGAATGTCACTGTGCCCTGGCACCCAACAAAGGTGGATATTGAACTGCTCCGCCATCTCTACAAGTGACGATCGGTCGTCTAGAGATATTATTGAACTTATGGCGACTGATTCCAAGGACTTCAGTGCCGCTTGACTATCCGAAAAGCTGCGGATATCCGTGGCAAATATCACATTTTTCTTTAGCCAAAATCTCTGATCTCTGAGGTTAAGCCTGTCGGAGAAAACACCACCACCCACCCCGTTGTTAGTTTTTGAACCGTTTTCGCTCGCTCGCTCGGTGTACAAGTGAATCGACTTGTCTTCTGAAAATACATCGTCCCAGAATGACCTGGGATGGATGGTTACCTCGAAGTTCTTACCAAAACTTAGCTTGGGTGTGGTGTGTCCATGTTTCTGGGAGAAATTTTGACATTTTTCAAAATGGAGACATGGCCAAAGTCTTTACTGGACCACTGTGAGGTTTTTATTGAGGCGGATGGCTGCACTAGCTGCCATTTGTCTGCCGAAAATTTCGAGGGGTGATAGATGAAACAAAATGTTCAATGCTGCAGAGGCAGTCATGTGAAGAGCTCGGCTGATACACATGCAAGCTGTTAGTTGGACTTTGCTTAGGTTATCGCGGTTTATGACTATATCCAAGACGGTCCACAACACCATTACCCCCTTCGTAAGTATCGGTCTGATTACCGAAATATAGAGCCAATGCGTTACGCAGGGTTACAGATCCCATTTATTTCCGATGGCCTTTCTACAAGAGAAAAGAGCAACCATAGCTTACTTTACTCTCTCTTGAATGTTTTTCTTTCCAGCTTAATTTACTGTCCAAAATAAGACTCAAGTCTTTTGCTTCGTTGGAGAAAGATAAACTTGTACCACCAATGGTAGGAAGGTTGATATATACTTTCATACTTTCTAGTAAAGAGTACCAGCTCAGTTTTGGGTAGGTTCACACCCAAATAGATGACGGTAAGTCATGCAACTGATGTTATTCAGTTGCGTAAAGCAAACCTTACAGCTTTTTGGCATGTGATGGATAATATGTATATAGAGAAGTGTGTAGCCAGTCTACCGCTTTTAGCTTGAAGGTCTATGTATTGCCGAACCTCTTTTTAAATTCATAAAAGGCAATAGACGCCGAATTACATGGTCCTCAATTTTGGCTTTCCAGCTCAATTTTAAGTTTAGGATGACGCCGAGCTATTTTGCCGCTTTCTTAAGTGCCAGATCGGTTCCGTTCCTACATGCATTCTTGAAATGTGGAACAGGAGATAAGTAGTAAAACAAGGCAAATTATTCAGAGATTTACACTTTTACACTCGTTTAGGTTTGAGATTGACGGACGGCCACGGTTGCAAGGATTCAGAAATCGTGGATGCCTTTTTTCCAGAACATACTCCTTAGAAGTCCGAAATTAGTCAAGAGGTTCTGTGTAACTTTAAAAGTTTCTTTTCTTTAAATCAATTTTATGGGCCTTTGAAATGCACTCAGAATCTTTTCACCCCTTTCGTGCCGCTCACATATTTCCCCACTTATAAAGCGGTTGTATATCATCAAGTTGCGCAACAAATCAGTGAATCTTCTTGACAAATGATTGTACTTCTTAATGGTTTTCGAATTAATGCAGGACTCCTAACAGAAAAAAAACTCAAAATAATTTGAACGAATGTTATTTAAAAAACCTGTTCGATTACCTACGCCTTCCCCTCTTAGTGAAACAAATTAAACGCTCATCAACGCAATTCGGGGTGAGTACCAAAAGTGCATTTGCATGTTGAAATAATCGTATGCGGATTCGATTCGGTTACTGAATTACACACAATTAAAAACGATTCAGGATGTCATACATTGTAGGTATATTACCACTGCAATACAACAACATTAAATACATTTCCTGAGGAGGGATTTAACTGGAGAAGCAGTCGATGGGATTTTTCATGTCGACTTCAGCAGGTAAAAGTCACACATGTTTAAAGTTCCATGAACTAGAAGTTTTTCCTTTCACAAAACAGTCGCAAGGTAGCAGGAAAAATGTTCAGTAGAATGCATTTAAATTGAGCATCGATCAGTATATTTGTATGATCGAGTAAACTGAATACGGGAGCTACCGTAAAGAAAATACATATACCTATCAAAACTGCTTAAAAAAAAAACCCTTAAAATTTCTGAAATCGTGGAAGACACCACTTTATTTTAACGGTAGTCCGGACCTTTGTTTTCCCCCGAGCGTAGGTAGACACTATGGGGACCGCAGACGTGTGCTCATAGTAGTGTGAGATTCTTACTCGTTTGCCAAGGGAATACGAACAAGTTTATAATGATAGGTAAACTATTCGTTTTCTTGTAAGTGAAGTTTACATGGACAGATTTGGTTTCGTTGAGGGCGATCCGCCATGCCTTTGTCCATTCGTTTACACTATTCACAGGTTTTTGTAGTTTTACTGTTGTTTCTTCGATCTTTTTGTCAATTGCTAAAATAGCAGTGTCATCGGCAAACGTAGCTAGGACGGTGTCTTCTTCTTGCGGTATATCACGGGTATACAGAAGATACAGAAGCGGGCCAAGGACACTTCCTTAGGGTACTCCGGCTGTAATTTCTTTGAATTGCGAATATTCGTTTCCGTGTCTGACACGGAAGAGTCTATTCTCAAGATATGTTGTCAGTATATAGGTGTGCAGGCAGGACCTGACGTAATTTAAACTCCAAGCATTCATACCACACCTTATCAAAGGCTTGCGAGACTTCAAGAAATACGCTTAAGCAGATCTTTTTTTTTCAAGAGCTTTTTTTTTTATTAAATCAGTGATCCTATGCACCTGATCAGTCCTTGGTTCTGAACACAAATTGGTGATCAGGGATAAGACTCTGTTCCTTGATGATCGGCTGTAAGCGTTTGAGCAAGATGTCTTGTTGTCATTTCTTACGCGCTTTCCTTTTTTTCTTTAGCATTTCTTTTATTTCCGGTGTTTATTTTAGGCCGCAATTTGTGGGCTTTTTTCTTTCGTGAGGAGTATTATTCCACACGGCACACTGCACGATTTCAACGAAACGATTAACTTCGAACCTGAGTTCTGGACCTGAGTTATTAAAAAAGAACTTAAGTGTAATCTCTTAAATTGTCATCTTCCCCCCTCGGATATTACTATCTTCGTTGACAGTCAAGCAGCTATTAAATGGATAAAATCCAATATAATCAAATCAAACCCAGTCAAAAAATGTCAAGACACGCTGATCACCATAAGGCACCATACAGTCAAACTCTGCTGGGTTCTCGGACATAAGGACATAGAAGGAAACGAAAAATTTAAAATCTGATGAAATGGCAAGATTGGGGTCGGATATGAGCATTAGCGAAGCAAACACATTTGTAATGCCACCGATAGGGAAATTGCATGGGATAATAGACAACATAAAAGAGAAAGAATCTAATTTCTCCTGGTTAGTTAGAGAGAATTGTGCTACCTCTCGAACGTTATGGCCGAAATTAAATGAAGCTAGGACAAGATGCCTTTTGGCACTGGACAGATCCTCTCTCCGCATGCTTACTGGAGCTATCACAGGACACTGCGCTATCGGAGTCATTCTCCGCAAGTAAAAAAACGAATCCAACGATTTGTGCAGAAGCTTCGTAGATGAGGAAGAGGTAGAATCAATCCAACATCTGCTGTGCCACTGACCCGTCCTGCAAGAACGACGTCTACGCGCATTATCAAATTTCTTTGCAAGTATAGCAAAGGTAACAGGCTTATAGTTATCGAACCTACTCAGATTTATAAGGAGCACTAAACAGCCAACGATAGGATAGGTCCTTAGGTTGTCCCAGGAACCATATTGCCATTCCCTCAGCATTAATAGGGTACTCACAATGGACCCCCAGGTCTCCGAGTGAAAGTGATGAGGCTTAAAAATATCAGTGTTCAGTTGTCCTTTGTATTGTGTGTATCACGCTCTGTTTATTTATTTATTTATTTGTTTATGTATCTACAAGTCACTTAAGTACTAACACCTAGAAGGACATTGAACAACCTTCAGTATCGAGATAGTTGAACCACTTCTGCACCCTCATTTCACAGGCAGCTGCTCAGTTGTATTGCGTGATCCGGGTACAAACCCACCATGCAAAGTCTCCGATATTATTTTATTCACACAGCAAGATCAGTTCGGCTATACGGGGCTTCAAGTCATTCAAGCCTGCGGGACCGAACGGTATTATTTCTGCTGAAATGCAGTAGTTCCTGGATGTAAACCTTCGCTAGGTAGTCACTTTTTTAAAAGGCTGTCTGAATCTGGTCCAGATTCCCAAGTGGTGGACTGGGAGACAATTCGTCTTCATACTTAGGGCAGCAAAAAGCTAACATATTAATAGATAATCTGCATCCCATTACTCTATCATCGTTTCTATTAGAAACACTGGAAGGGCTGTTAGACCATCAAACAGATCCGTCCAAACCGCTTTGCACTCACTGGTACGTACCGCTGAAAAATCACAGCCTGGTTGCCTTTCTGGACATTGAAGGAATCTTCAAACACGTTAAATCAGAAACAATCACCAATGCAACGGTGCATCGCTATGCACCCATGAACCTTGAAGTTGAGGCCTCGCTTAGACTTTTAATTGAATAATCTGCTCACAGGCAGAACAATGATTACCAAGTTGGGCCTTAGCCCGCAGATCTGTGAGGTGTGGTACGTCACAAACTCACAAGGCGGTGTTTGGTCCCCCTTTCTCTGGGTCGAGGCGGTTAATAAACTGCTGTTCGAACTAACAAGGGCTGGATGTGAAGTGATTGCTTATGCAGATGATTTTGCGATTGCAATCTCTGGCAAATACCTAAGCACCCTTTGTGTACTTCTTTAAAGCGCCCTTTTAATTCTCTTAAAAGAGGCAGCTTAAATTTGTCCGAAAGACCGAACTAGTCCAGGAGGCATACAATTTCTCCAATAGACCCTCTTTCTTTACTAACAAACCCAAATTTCTCGGCGTTGAATTAGACTGGAGAGTCAACACTGTTGATCGCGTTAAAAAAGTCACAAAAAGACAAAGCCTTGCACAGCAACTTATTGGAAAAAATGCAAAGATCAGCATGCATTAGCGGAGCAATAAGAATTACCCCAGCACTTGACGTGGCCCTACAACTACTTCCCTCAGACATTTTTGGCAAGCAGTAAGCTGGTGTGACGATGAGAGTAAGAGACTCATTTGTGCCATAATTAGTTCTGTGATATTCAACAGAAAGGAGATGTCCTATTCCCAATGGACGTAAAGTCGTTTTTTTGTGAAAAGAATACGGCATCTTACGTGGTAACAGGTTTTAAACGAAAATGTGAAAACAATTTCAAAATATTTGACTTCACTAATGCGAGACAGAGGTGTATGCGAAAATTTGATAGAGGAGGATTTGAAGAATGAAATTAAGTTACATTTGCTTGCATTTAACTTCAAGGGATTAATATTGCCCATTTCGAGCTTTTTTTTCGGGTTTGGAAACACTATACTGGAGCACTCAGACGCAACTGGTCCATTATACTACCAGAAAGCAGAACCCATTTTACTGGCACTTCAATGATGAGGAGCTTACAGTGTCAGCACTCACCACATCAGGACCGAAAATCTGCCACATGATCCGAGCAAAGGTAGGACAATCGCAAAGGAAATGATCCAAAGTATCTTCGCGCTCTCCACTAGCGTCGTAGACAATAGTGTTACTCTAGTCCAGCACATTGAGATGCTTGGCAAAAGCTAAGTGTCTCGTCAGATTGCCAATTAGATGTATACAGTATTTTCTGCTGAGAGACGGCAAGAATACCGTTGATTTCTTACAGATGTTGTGGAGCATTTGTTTAGTCTGCCTGCATCCTGGAGAGCTATGCCACACACAATTGTATTCCTATGAAATTCAATCATCAATAGAGGCCCTGATCGAGGACGTGGGAAGACCCAAGGCAGGTTCAGGTTCTGACAAAACATCTACTGAGCCTTGTCTAGCAATCTCATCAGAGATCTCAATTCCAGAGATCCGAGTGTGACCTGGGACCCAGATAAGAGTCAAAGAGTTCAGCCTTGCAACCGAATTCAGAGAGTTCTTGCATTCTCATACTATATTGAAACTGGTTAAAAGGTTGAGCAAGGCCTTAAGCGCAGCCTGGCTATTGCTACAGACGCAGATGTTCCGACCCTTCCACCTATTCTAAACTCCATAGTCTGTGGCCATTAGGATAGCAAAGGTCTCTGCTTGAAAAGCAGAGGCATGCTTGCCCAATGAGTAATGAAGTTTAGTGTCATCGACCTCCATGAAGACACCAGCACCGGACCCATGACTGGTTTTGAAGCCATACGTGAAGCTTCGACTATAGCCCTTCCCCACCGTCTGGCCGAAGCACAGCAACCGAAGTTCTGGTGTCATTGCATCAGAAGGCATATCCATGGAACTAGAGTCATAGAATAAGTGTCCCGCAAGGTCATCAAAACTACCAAAAGCCACCCCATCTAAGACGATAGATTGCTTTGACAGTACAGCCCATGATATAAGTATCAAAGGGAGGTAGGTCAAGCAGAGCGTCTAGAGCAGAGCCAGGCGTATTCAGAAAAGCTCCTGTGCAGCCGAGACAAGCCGTTCTTTGAAGTTTAGTGCAGTAGGCAGTCACATACTTACACGAAAGCCTCCTCCACTAAACAACCGACGCATGAGCTAGAAACAGTCTTATCATAACCGTATAGGTTCAAAGGACCTTATTCGGTGATAAGCCCCATGTCTTGCCAAAAGCACCCTTACACTGCCAGAAATCTGAGAGCGCATTGGATGTCTTCGACTCAACATGCTTTGCCCAAAGAAGTTTTTTATCCAAGATCACTCCTAGATATTTGGCTTCATCGGGGATCTGGATAGTGACGGCCTTTAGCACTGGCTGAGTCAGACCGGTCACAACCCTCCTTCTCGTAAAGAGGACAACTTCAGCTTTCAGAGGGTTGACCGAAAGCCCACTCCTAGTACACCATTCATCGATTCTTTTTAAAGCCGCCTGCGCGTTAGCACAGACAGTCTTCAGGGATGACCCGACAGAAAGTATGGCAACATCATCCGCATAAGCCTGAGCGTAGACGTTAGAAGAATTGAGAGTATACAACAGAGAGTCAACCACCATGCACCATATCAGTGGAGACAGAACGCCGCCTTGCGGACAGCCTCTGTTTACCCCTGCCGTAACATAGCGCCCACAATCCGCATCTACAAACAAATTTATATTCAGTAACATTGCTCGGATTCAGGGTTTCAACCACCCCGTGTTGTTTAGCAGAGTCACACATGCAGTCAAATGTCGCATTATCGAACGCGCCCTCTATGTCGATGAAGATGGCCATGGTGTATTCTTCCCAATCAAGCGCGCATTCAATTCTAGCAACTAGATTTTGAAGGCCGTCTCGCAGGAATTTCCACGGTGGTAAGTGCTGCATCTCCAAAAGAGGATGCACCCTCAAAGCACGTGAATCTCGACTACCCTTTCCATGCTTTTCAAGAGGAAGGAAAACAGGCTAATAGGTCTGAAACTCTTAGCGAGATATGAAGGCCACTCTAACCGTTAGGAGTTGGGATCAACTGGGTTATACCCTGTTCCAGCAAGGCTGGGTATACTACATCAGTTCCAGGCGATTTGAAGCTATCAAATGATGTCACGGCATATTTCCATTTCCAGATACAATTTTAGTCTAATTGCAGCAAATGACAACCACCGGAAAATTGGTGAATCATTTTTGTCACCGTCGCTCAGTAGTTAGTGCGTTGAAGTGGTGTGCAAGCTGAGTAGGTTCAATCCCCAACCGTTGAAAAATTTAAACTCATTAACGCTGATTCCAGTCAGTTTCTTCAGTTTCATCAACAATTTCGATTTCTGGTTAGTCCAGCATGCAACCCACGTACCTACATTATGCATGTATGAAAATATATTCTTCAATGAAAGATTGGCCAAGGAGCCCCCAAAGGATACTTAAGAAAATGCTCATTTTTCAAAAACAATCTTGTCCTTGATGCATCCCAGCCCAGCCAGCTATTGTCCAAGATATCCCTGAGTGTAAATCAATGGCTCCGTGTCAATGAATGACCATGCTTCCACCGTCACCCTGGCACAGAGGGTGTATATGAGTAAAAAAAAAAAAGATGAATAGGCAATTTAAATAATGCGACGAACAAAGCCAGAAGAATGCCTTTACATTCCGCTCGGCAAAGTGTACTCGGAGTGTGTCAGACCATCGAATGTATTTGGGGTGAAAATAATTGTAAGGATAAAACGGCAAAAGGGATATTAAATTCACAGCAGTGATGTACATCGAGAAAAAGCGTGCAACCACCGACTCGGGTGTGGGAAGTCCTTTTGCGCTTGTGCCAGAGCACGAGTCATTTTGTGGTTGAAATTGAAACATATTTCGAAAGCAACAGCATGCCTGCCTTTGGGATTTGTTTTCAGTTTGCTTTTGAACTTGTAGCCTTAGTGATATAGATTTTGTTTTCTTCCTGTGTACCGTGTTTTTATAGAATTTAGCAATTTCCGCGAAGGATTTTCATCCGTGTAGGTGCTAAGTGTAAAAAGTAGAAAATCCGTGATTTAGTGGCAATTGGAATGCACTCGAGAATATGGCTCAACTACTGAAACGCACCAAGAAGTCTTGCATCAAAGTAAGTTGGAATTGAAACTCGCCCTTGCCCGGGGGATAATTAAGAAAGTAAATTCATGTTAATAAATTAAGGAGTCATGTGCAAAAAATCGATTGACTAGAACGAATTAGCATAGAACTCTTAGCAACCATTTGCGCACAGGTGCTGGGGAAAGACAGTGACGAGCTACTTGCATCACCTTTTCTGGTCACAACTTAGTGGAAGGGATACTTCTGACATTTAGGGGAAAGGTGCCGCTTCGCGCCTTCAGAGTTTCGGTGTAGAATTTCTAAGCGTGCTCTTCAAGGAATGTTTAAGCATAAGTTGAACAATAAGTGAAAATGTCCTTTGACTACCCACAAATGTCAAAATGTCATGTGTTTCTGAAGTAACAACGAACCGTTGAGCTCTGAATATCTGAATATGTTTGTGTTTATTTTTACCGTGGCAAAAATATCCTGCTCTCGGTTCGTTGAGCTGTGGAGTATCTATCGCTTTTCGCTACTACGTGTACTGTCTGTTCGGGTGGTTTCAAACCCAACGATGCTGTATCCCCCCTCCCACCTTGGCAATAACCATAATGTCTTACTTGTACCACTATTGGGCCGAAATTCAGTATCCGTAAGTGATTTGGTCTTCAATGTCATGAAGGATACAATATTTAAATAAATCGAAAGCCTACACGTCACTCTTAGTACATCGTTCTGCGTGCGTGCATGAGGTATGTACTTATTTATGTATGTATGCACTTAGAAGGCGTTGCAATCTGGGGTTATTTTTAAACCAACTGCCTTCTTATACTGATTCGTCCTTTCAAGGAAGATCCACGAACTTGATCTTACCGCGTTTGTCGTTGTATTTACATTCACATTTAGTTTCTCATCGTGTGTCCTTTCGATCCTAACAAAGGTATTAACAAAACAATGACATCTGAATCCGTTTCCTTGAAACTACTAGGTAAACCCGTCGTAGGGTGGCTGCTCATGGCAAGGTGATACCACATGCCGTTCTGCTAGGATATCTGTAGTAGTGCTACGCTTTACGAGTTCATCGACCTTACAATTTTCCTGGTATTCAGCAAAGTTGAATGCTAAATTGTTTTGCCACCTCAAAGAGGTTTGGTTAGGCATATAGTATATCGATGGTTTCACTTAGCCTACATATGTACAGTCCATGCTCAATTGTCCAAAAATCCGGGGAACCTGCAATTTTTCAACCGCTAATTAAAGCATCCAGATAAATTTATGAATCTCTGGGGTTTGCTAAGCTCAATTTTTCAAAGGTTCTTCATGTTATCGTAAGAATTGCTAAGGGCTCTGTTCCTTTCGAGGGCTAGTGGCGAATAGGTTCGATTTCTTCTTCGTCCCTTCAACTTTTACAGTAGTAGCGCTCAGTTAGAATGCAAGTAATGGTTCGAACTTCCCTACGGCTGAATTTGACTGATAGTCTTCTTCTTGTCGAAGACAGGCCATAGCGATCTAAGTGAAGTAAATCCACCATCAACCCGTACAAATTTGAGGCAGACGGCAAGGCCATGCTTATCGATTTTTGTTAACTAAATTTGTAACATAAACAAGGAAAGAAATAATAAATCAATTATCTCCCGTACAGAATATCTAAACAAGACATGACTCTTTTTATCTCAATAAAAGCTGTCAAACGCTGTCTAAAGGTACGTTAGGCTAAGAGCGAAGTGCGTGTTAAGCTTGGACAAGGACGTTTGCACAAGGTCCCTAGTTCTTCAAACAATCATGAAGCGGCTGAGATGGTTTTTTGAGATTTAAGTGTTTGTTCTTCAGTATTCTGTTAGTTTCTGCAGTTGTTAGGTTAGGCTAGGGCCACGCACTGAGCGACTGAGCGATGAGCGATTGAGCGACGAGCACCTGAGAGACGCAAAAAAATTAAAACGTACGGCTGTGGCCACGTAGTTGCTAAGCGATGAGCGATTTTTCTGAGCGACAGAGCGACGTCGCTTTGAATTCAATTTTGTTCTAACAGTCTAAGAGCTGGTGAACGTTTTAGTTACGTCATTTGTGCCAAGGAAATTTATATATTTTTTTGTTAAACTGGAGCTAATGATCACAAAAATCGACGTCTGGCAGTATTCTGGTGGTGCGTTTGGAGCGGGTGGAGGGGTAAAGTTGTCAAAAAAAGGGACCCGGTTAGAGATGTTGATGTTGACTTAATGACTTGTCATATTTTACCACTGTCAGACATTTTGGTCGGGTCTGAAAGGGTGCCAGACGGGCTTCATCGCTCAGCGATAAAGTGAAAATGGAGCAAATAAAGTTGGAAATTTTGATTTCAGCTGTCGACAACGACATTTTCACTATTAATCGCTCGAGCGACTATGCTCAATAAAAGGCCACTCGTCGCTCAAACTTGTCGCTCCATCGCTCGTCGCTCATCGCTCAATCGCTTAGTCACTCAGTGCGTGGCCCTAGCTTAAGGCGGAAATTAAGTTCCTGGAATCATTCTCATTCATTTCAAAAGTCATTCTAGAATGTCGCTTGCCTCTTATAGAGCTGGCAGAACAATTTCACATTCACCTATGCCAGGCTACCGCGACATTTCAGATAACTGCATGGCTGACGAGCCTGCAAGACATGGCATAACCTTGAGCATCCTGCCGATACGTCGGGTACTGGGGTCTGTGTATGCCTCTCGCTACGTGTTAGCACTTTCTCAAACTGGACGCAATCAGAAAAACCAACAGAATATGGGAGGAAGGCACGAGATGCCCAATTTCTAATGGGTTAGTCCTGCTAAATCGTTCGCTACTTTGCAGCATTATTAGTGTCCTCACAAGGCACAATCTCATAGGCTGTTGTGCGAAAAGGCTGGGCCTCATTTCTAACGATTTCTGTAGAAGCTGCAGGGATATAGAGGAGGAGAAAACTATTTTTGACTTCCTTCGCACCTGTCCAGCCCTGTCCAAAAGAAAATTTCTTCATCTGGAAGAACCTTTCTTCGAGGATCTCGGGGAAATTAGGAAAATAGACGTCAGAAGTATCCTCCATTTCATAAATAGCTCTGGTTGGCTGAATTAATCCTTGATGTAGCTGGGATGAGTGGTAAATCCTGTGGCATCACAATGGTCCTACTTGGTATCAGTGTGAGCTAGGTAAATTGATACGTGGTCTAGCAACCATGACGCCTTATGTGCAATGTTAGGATAAAAGTCCTCTTTTCCACTGTCTATAGGCTTATAGTTCTTGATTTGGCCATCGACTTTGAGATATAACACAGTGACCTCTGGCCGAGAAAGCGGTGTCGGTTTATTCTGTCATGGACGTTAAAATATGTCTTTTTCTTAAGAACACATTTTCTGTTCCTCCCTTCTCAGCTATTTCATTCCCAGTTTATGAAGATTGAATTTGTGAATATAGCGTTTCCTTTCCTAAATTGATTTAGTCCTTTTTTTATTTTGAATAACAACGCAGTCGTCCCGGATATACATACATACATACATTACATATGCATGTATGTATGTCTCACTGAAAACTCGGGAGCTGTTTTTTCCCTTATCCTTTTCCTACATTACTCTTTACTCGCTTAGATTTTAAATTTGAAGACTGAAATTGTCTAATAAGACAGAGTAATAAGTGAGTCAATTCGTCAAATGTTCCTTAGAAGGTACGTAGGAAGTGCCAATTCTGGCAGACAGGGAGCAGGGATCCTATTCGGTGATAAGGTAATGATTGGGATCTCTCGGCTTAGTGAGACATTAATTGGTTGGCCCATTTTGTGTACTTTTACCAGCTTGTCATTATCGGATTTATATAGATTTTTTTACCTAAAGGGTAGACCTCGATTGAGAAGAGAGTTCTTGAGTAAAGCCTGAATGATTTTTAAGGTGGTACTGTAAAATTTTGTTGTAATCCCCGTGCCTCAGTGGTTAGTGTAAAAAAAAACGACTGTGCGAGCTGTGTAGGTTCGAGCCCCAGCAATAAACACAGAACCTTTATCGCAGCAATTAATTTTAAATCACTTCCATTCCATCCATGCGAAAAATGTAACAAGTCAACATTTTTGATTGCGAGAAGCTATGCATACCTTGGCTTGAAGAAAGACAGAGACTGAAATCGGTGGTAGGCGAAATCACTTCAAGACACATCGTGGCGGTACTGCGCACGAATGAAAATACCTAGAGCCGAGTGCTCTGTTACTCAAAAAAATGCTGAAGATGAAAGAGAGCGAACAGGACATAACCCTATTATGGCCTGGAGCCCCTTAAAAGCGTCCAGGGTTGGGTTTTGCCTGAAGATGTAGAGTGTTTAGTCGGTGTAAGTCCGACACACCATGGCCACCCGTGATGGGGCATTAGGCATTCCTTCTTCAAAAAAAAAAAAATACCTTCTCCCAACTTGGGCTGTGGCTCCACCTATATATTTATTTATTATATGTACATATATGCTTGATACTGAGTTCATTCCCCGCGATGTGACAATCTGCTAGGAATTAAATGGTAAATGTCAAGATCTTTTGAAAAGATAGGGCACTGACTTCCTTGGAGAGCTCGTTGAACCTTGGGATCGAGGGGAATTCATTGTAAATGGATTGTGTATATAGTCAATTTCAATAAATTTCGGAAGTTTGTCGTGAAGCAATAAAATTCAAACTGCCATCATCCTCTTGGATTAAGTTTAGAAATTTCATTTTAGAATAGAATTCTCAGAGAAAATGCCAAATTGGCTTTATTTTTTCTTTAAAAGCGAAATAGTGCCAAATAGCTTGTGGAAGTTGGCCTAACATAATTCGTATCACTGCACCATTGCTCGGGTCGCTTATGTCCAAAATCTGATAATGCTCAAATTTCGTAATTGGAAAAAATCAAATGTTGGTATTATTTTCACTTTAAAAATAAAATTTAGCCAAATTTGGCTTCCTTTCAGTTTTGAAGAAGCTAGACCTATTGAACTTCACCGTCTTGTTAGACGAAAAATGACACATTATTTTAAAATCAATAAGTTTTACATTTTTTTCTTTTAGACAAAAGTATTGGCTTTTATTAGAAAGACTTTATGCGTATACTTAACCTAATCATAGCCTTCAATAGAAGTTTAACGAATCATGCGTCGGCCCTTATTGATTAGTCTCAATTACAATGGTAACCCTTAAACACAACTTGAACTTCTTTGCCTTCACGTAGGTCATTAGGTTTTCCGGTAGAATGTTTGATTTTAATTGAAGTCGTACTAGCGGTCATTATGACCAATGTTTTCCTTGACCTAGAAACTGGTGGCATTAAGGTCATCGGAAGTCTCATGACGTCCCAAACGTATACAATTGCGAACCCAGAGGCATTTGGCTAAATAAACCCTGAATACAAAATTAGTCCTGTATGTTTGTCCTTTGAATTAGAAATACAAATTGAAGTGGAACAATGCTAATGAAGGACCGTTTGAGTATCTTAAGGACGCGATGGAATGCGAGTTCTAAAAGAAAATGGACAATGTCGACGCCATAAAACTGTCAAAATATTACTGTCCAATTCTACTCAATAAATCAGCGATTTTACGAGTGTAGCCTCAAGCTAATAAAAACAATTTCTTGTTTAATCATTACCAAATGAAATAGGTTAAAACAGTTCACAATACTGTGACCGGAATTCGGAACATCAAATAAAAAAAACACAGAAACTTTTTTATGTTGTATCTATGTATGTATGTACGTGTTTCAATTGCTGTCCATAGACGCAGCTGGTATATACTTGTGAAGTTATAATTCACACGAACTTGATAGAATTATTTTTATTGTCATTTTATTGAACCAAAGAGTGTCACGAATATAATGCTTATGGGACCATATTTTCAAAACTTAGCTGTCAATGCTTTTTTCAGTGAAGTTAGAAATACCTAGAAAACTATGAATAGCAAAAACCGTTAAACCGATTTTAATTGAATTTTGTACTTTTAAAACACCTACAGCGATGGTAGCGGTCAAGCAGACCTGTCTAGCTGGCTTGATTCTTAGCCGACTGCTACGAGTTTGAACAGGAAATTGGTTAATGTCGGAAACCATGGGCGCCACCTGTATTGTTTCTCTGGGACAGAATTGATGGTTTCTTGGAGGAGCTGAGGGGAATACTTCCTCGACAGTTAATTTATTTGACTATGCCGGCGGTATAACCCTTAAAGCTTAAAGTTTGTCTTTGCTAGGTAGGTAGGTAGGTGGGGTGGCTCTTTGTGGTACCAAATGGATCAATACCCTGAGCCGCGCCACTTTATTGGAACCATTTGCAGCTCTTGATGAATCTGCGGATACTTTTGACGTCAGTATGTGATAGTCCGCCCAAGTTGTCGAAATGATAGGCTACCAAATGGAGCTTCCTTGTTTGGGATAGGGCAGGACAAGTGCAGAGAAAATGGAGGATCGTTTCCTCCTCCTCTTCGTCTTTACAGCTCCTGCAAAAGTCAGTTGAAAAGAGGCCCATCCTTCTGGCACGAAGGCCAATGGGACAATGGCCAGTGAGAACACCAATAACGGTGCTAATGAGCAACCTATTGAGCAAGATCAAACTGTGTCTTTGCTAAGGCAGTATTCTTTCAGAATAGGCCATGTTGTTATAAAGTGGATTTGGCAGCTCGGTGCGGTATTTTTTTTAATCATTATTTTGGAATTCTTGATCAATCTGTTGCTGGTCGCAATTAGGGGAGGAAGGAATATTGTCGTAGCTTCTTAGTATTGCAACTACCTTGGCAGAAGCAGGCTAGATGACTTACTCTGCTTTAAGTTACTTCTCAACCTAAATTATTCTGAGTCTACACTTTATAGCATCACTAAGAT
Organism: Matsumyia berberina; assembly: GCA_917880715.2. Classification (NCBI taxonomy): domain Eukaryota; kingdom Metazoa; phylum Arthropoda; class Insecta; order Diptera; family Syrphidae; genus Matsumyia; species Matsumyia berberina. Next base: position 99,375,525 of record OU862870.1, read on the forward strand.
GAGTGCACTATGGCTCACAAGAAAGGTATTGGGGTTCTATACAGAACATTCCAGGACATTAGGGGTCGCCGCCAAGTTATTTGTGGAATGACAGTGTTTTTTACTTTTGACTTCAGACAGACTTTGCCACGGGGGACACATCGAGAAGAAGTTAAGGCCTCAAGTCATCCGTCTTACGGGCTCATGTCAAAGTCCTCTCCTTGAAAGTTAACATACGTGTCCACGTTTAAAGTGACTCCAACTTATTACTTGATATTGGCGATGGAAAGACTTTTGAAGAGGAGTAACTCTTGTGATGTTATGGGAGATCCGATTAGTTTGACTGACAGAATTTACCCCAACATTCATCACTTTAGAGTGAATTGCACTTTATGGCTGAGTGATACAGCTATTCATAGTACAACGACATATAAGTTATGAATCTGTGAACTCGATAATGAAACTTAAGGATGATGTACATACATTGCCTTTCTACAGGAGTCAGGTGAAAACTCTGTACAAGAACGTAATCGAAGCCAAGATTTTCACAGGCGTTATTCAGTGAGAAATCGTCTTCATCCCCCGAAGTCATCTAATCCCAGCAGACTCACACTTTGAGTTCAAACGCCTGCAATTTCCCGTTAAGGCTCTTTACGCCATGGCCATTAATAAGGCACAGGGGCATAGTCGGAAGGCTGCTATTGTGGATCTGATGATTGACTGTTTCTCCCATAGGCATTTGTATGTTTCGTGCCCAGAGTCAATTTACCTGATAGTCCGGTCATCCTCCAGCGAGAAATAAAAACCAGGAATGTTGTTTACAGGAAGGAAACATAATATAAGGAATTGGAAGCTTATACTCAGTCATCATTGTCTTAAAACTCGGGGAATTGTGACGTCTTTTTACGCGGACGTGGTCGCCATGACTCAGTGGCTTGGGTTCACGGCCCAGCCATGTCCACCGAACATTTTTCGCGGCACCACCTCTCGTCGGGGATTGACAAGCCTTTGGGAGTATAATCTGTCATGGAAAAGCTTCTCAATTCGCCGTTAGAAGTCGGCAATAAATTGTAGGTCCCTTTCATTCGTGCGAAAAATGTAACACGCATAAGATGAATGTATGCGAGAAGATAGGCCTTGGCTCAACCCGAGCTGTAGCGCCAGCTATTTATTTTTTTATTTTTTAGTCATGGATATCAGATAGTATTCAATACTCGGAATAATTTAACTTTTTTGCACGGTTTGCTATTTGCTCATACCACCATTGGAATCATATTGACTACTCTTTGACTTCAGACAATCTTCCAGAGACCTTACAGCTAGGAGTAGCCCTGCTGCAATTGGCCTCTGGAATCAACGAGTCCTGCTGAGCCTCCTCATCACGCCAAGGTAAGAAATCGAAAAGATGCAGAAGGTTACTTCCAGACCCTTCGTTTCTGACGCTATTAAAGCCACGTAAGGAGTTCCACAAGGCAGCCACTACTTTTTGTCTAAGCTAATGGGTCAAGAATTCTCGAAGGCTTCTTCGTGAATATGCTAGCCAAGTCTTGCTATTACGATATCTTTGCTAAGCCGTTTTGCCCTTTGCAAAGGTTGAGTATTTCATTCCTAAACTTGCTTGAAATTCCAGAGGTATTTTTTAATTAGAGATCCACTGAGTGAGTCGTCTAAACAATAGGACTCCGAATTCCCTGGATAAGTTTAGCATTCTTTACTCTAAGTGAGAGCAAGAACTCGATAAAACAGAAGCGTTTTTTCCGTCGCGCCCGATGCTGTAAATAACTAATTTTATACATTTTTGCAAAGCCCCTTTGTTCTTCTAAATCTGGGCTCAAGCTTTCTGGATACATATTTCGCAGGCGGATAGTGAGCTATCGTTTATGAATCTTACATTATGGTTTTGAGATAGCAGAGTGCATGCCCAATAGTGCTGCTCCGTTTAAAGCCGATCTCTTTGTCTTGGTTCTAGATTTGGCTTAGATTCAGATTCTCATTTGGAGTCTATATAGTCCAATGCAGCTTTCTAATTATTTCTTCATTTTTTTTTCTTTACAGTTCTTCCGAAAACTTACATCATCCACCAAGCCGTCCGCAGCCAAATTAGAGAACGAGTCGGTAGGATCCCATCCCATACACAAGCGATTAGACCAAGATGCAGGAATTTCCATGAGATGTCCGTACACAATCAGTTCCAAGATATCACACAATCGAAATAAAAATAAAACAAATTCCCAGAATCGAAATTACAGCTCTTCCCAATCAGAGACTAATAAATCCACAAACTTCATCGTGTCTTCACATTACACCAGTAAATTGGAAACATACCTGACAGCAGCACGTCAAACAATTAGTCCAACCCTTCTGTCATGCGATGTACGAGGTGTAAGAAGCTTTCGGCTTCTTAGGAAAGAAAACGCCACTAACGTACGTGACGATGACATAGCCACACGCAGATGTTCTGCTGAAATTACCTTCGAGAAAGTTCGATATCGAGACAATATTCGATATTTTCGACGTACTCCATCAAACTCAAGCCTATCCAGCCAACCGTGCACCCCAAAAGCTATGCAAAGTCACAGGGAGTGTAATGGTGTCCTTAATGAAAGGAAAAGTGAATACAATTACAATAGAACGTATTCCCAGAGACGTCAAAGCAATATTTACCTTCAATTTAGAAATAACATATCTCACCCAGTTAATCTCACCTTAACGTCCAATGGGGGTGAGAATCTCAATAACTTGGTGATTAGTGAAGGACGCAACTGGCTAAACGAGCCATGTCCCATTGTCACTTGGGACATCAATGGGAATTCCATTGACGATGACATAGTTTGTCTAAACAACAACTGGGATGACTGTGACAACAGATTGAACATGTTGCGAGACAGGAAACTGACCAAAGGCCGTTCTGATGGCTCCTACAAATCCAGCTCAAAGTCTAGCTCAACCACGTTAGAAACATGGGTAGATGACGAGACTCTTGATAATTCCTTTAACGAGGAAATCGAAAGGCAATTCGACTTTCGAATGTAGTGTAAACTTGTGCTTTAGATAGATACATAAGTAATTTTAAAAATTACAAACAAAATCCTTAATAAATTTAATTAACGAAAATAAAGTTGTTTTCTTTGTTTACTCAAGAGATTGCTTTCAAAGTTTTCTAAAGAATGGTTAAACCTCTACAGTTTTTTCCCTAAATATTGATCTTCAAAGTTTTAAAAAGTTTCCAGCCAGAGAGCAAAGCTCGGCGAGTCCGGCCTAGTGCACCGTTTGTGAAAGAATCGACGAATCAGTAAAAAGGAGAAACATATCGCCAGTGTTCAAGGGATTCCATTGATTTCGACTTTGCAATGTTACTCTTAAGTCTGAAAGCGCTATTCTGGATCATTTCCAAAAATGGGTAAGATTTGGTTTTGGTACACCATGTCAGATAGGAGCATTAGAATCGGGCCTGGGCGAAGGAATGACAAATTTACACCAGATCGGAAAGATGAAATATTTTTTGCGCCATTTGAGAAGTCCCAGACATTTTGCACCATCTTTGGAGACTTCGAATACTTGGTTGCTCTAACAAAGATACTAATAATTGAAAGTCTTTTAGGTTGGGCGATGGATAATGGCTGTAAGGTTTTGATTGAGTGATAGAAGACAGCATTGGGTTTTGCACGCATTCTAATCAACATCGCCTACAAGATCTTACTTGATTTATTGTCCTAGGCGATTTTTACGCAAAGTTAAGAAGAGAGGGCAAATTTGGTAGTACTGTCGGAAAATACACGACCCCATCTCCGATAACGGATTTAGGCTGATCGACTTTGCTGCGGGGCGAAATGTTGTCCTAGCTATTACGCGGTTCCCACACCTCTATATTCACAAAGGAATATGGAGATCTCCTGTTCCATCAAACGTCAACCAGATTGACCACAGGCACTCCTCCAGTATTATGGATGTCCGAATGTCCCAAGGGTCCAACATTGACTCGGACCACTACCTGGATATATCGGATATCCCGAACACCGCCAAGACAAGGAAATACTGTGAGGAAGTTCGACGTCGGACGGCTACAATGGCAAGAGATCCTTTTCCGATCGAGTCTCTCTCAATCTTTCAAGAAGTCATCAGAGATGCCGCTTCTGATGTGCTGGGTTTCACTCGGCCACCGCAACGAAACCCCTGATTTGACGACGAGTGCCGGCAAGCACATGCAGCGAAACAAGAGGTATACAAAGCGGCGCTGCACTTAAGGACCAGAGCAGCTCGCGACCTCTACATGCAGAAGAGGAGAGACGAACACCGGCTTCTCAGGAGAAAAAAAGAAAGAGCATGAGAAGCCCGCTATCGAAGAAATAGAGAGATGCTACTGCAGGAATGAGGTTCAGAAGTTTTACCAAAGGGTAAAAAGAACCTGTCAGGGCTGCAGAGCCCGAACCGAAGCCTGCAAGGATGAACAAGGGAACATCGTAGTAGAATCGCAGTCGATGCTGAGGATATGGAAGAACTACTTCTGCAGAGTGTTTAATGGCGATGACGAATCAAATCCCGCTGTCAGGCAGAATGAACCATTCAACCTAGACGACAAAGACCAACATTTCCATCCACACGACCAGGACGAAGTGAAAATAGCCATATCTAAGCTTTAGTCCAAGAAAGCGAACTGTTCAAAGCGGCTGGCGATGACTTGGTAAGGAGCATGCACCAACTCATCTACAAAATATGGTCGGAGGAAAGTATGCCCGATGAATGGAACCTCAGCATCGTTTGCCCGATCCTCAAGAAAGGAAACCCTTTGATCTGCGCAAACAACAGAGGCATCAGTTTTCTTAACATCGCTTACAAGATCTTATCTGCCGTCTTGTGTGAATGCCAGAAGCCGTTCGTCAATAACCTGATCGGTCCACATCAGTGTGACTTTAGGCCAGGAAGTCCACCATCGACCAAATATTCGCACTGCAGCAGATCTTAGAAAAAAAGCCCAGGAACTTCAAATCGATACTCACCACCTTTTCATCGATTTTAAGGCCGCCTATGATAGCATCTATGGAGATGAGCTATACAGAGCAATATCGAGTTTTGGTATCCCTGCCAAACTTGGCGTTTGTGCAGGATGACGATGGAGAATGCACGCTGCTCCTTCAAGGTCGGTCAAGACCTCACCGAGACCTTTGATGTCAAGAACGGATTTAGACAATGCGACTTCTTCAACATACTTGAACGAATTGTGCAAAACTCACGCGCCAACACCAGAGGCACAATCTTTCAAAAGTCCGTCCAACTACTCGCATACGCCGACGATATTGACATAATCGGAAGAACGCAGCGTGATGTCACTGGTGCGTTCGTGAGTATTGAGATGGAGGCGGTGAAGATGGGTTTAGCGGTCAACGAGGGCAAGACGAAGTATACCTTGAGTCGGCGTTGATTGCATTGTCGTCAATCTGGTTGATGTCCATATTTCCTTACGAATATCGAACTTGCTTCGACAATGTTTCGCCCCTTCGCAAATGTTTTCTCCAACTAGAGCAGCAGGTCCCTTCATCTCGTCAACTGCCGTAGCGGTAGTAGATAGGATACTTAAGATACTTAGAATATTATTCAACTTCCAAACTACGAAAAGAGTCTAAAATAAACATTTCCACCGATAATAAGCTCCATAAGCGTTTGCCACGGTCCTTAAAAAAAATTCATACTTTCGTGTGAATAGCGTATGATTTTTGATTATCTTCCAACCCCTAACACCGCATGCATTTATTGTGAGAGAAAACTGTTTTTGAACTTCCCACGCTTACCGCTGTGTTAGGGGTAAACTATCAACCCCTAATGCACAACAACCCCTACATACAATTAAATGTTTCACTCTGTATCAACAAGTACCTGACTTGGTATATTATGCCCTCTTCGCTTGTCTCCCTTCGACCTGACGAAACGTGATTCTCGATAGACCGATTTCAGGGACCTGTCGCTTCCGACGGAACACACAACCGCGATTAAATTAATGCGCGTTTTGCATTATGTGCGGTATCGCTCCCCCCGGCTATTCTGCATATTGAGCATCAATATTTTATTGAAGTTTAATGAAGCACAACATGAATTTATAAAAAGAACAGTTTCACACTGAAACCGAGTGTGAGAGGCAGTAGTTTCTCTTAAATTTCCTTGATTTTCCAACTCGTTAAACATGCAAAACACTCGCATTGAGTTTCTCGTATTTATGGAAAAACTTTAGCGACCGTATGCAAATGCAATCCTGGCAGGTGGCCGTAGCACCGCGTTTTTATGAGTTCTCGAAACGCTCTGGTAAATACTGATCAGGATATCAAGTCAATTTTAGGTTAGGCGATGCCATAAAACACCCGCAATGTGTCGTGTTCCACTTTTCCAGGCGATCTGTCAAATTTCGCTCGTTTCCAATGGCGCCAGTTTTGTTGGCTGGAAACAGTGGCCCCACCATTGAGGGCACGACAGCTTTTTATTACTCTCAACGCGATGGTAGCGTGAAACCGCATAAATTTATGCAAATTTATGCTCGTTAGGGTGTTTTTGAAAACTCTCGCTCAACGTAAATGCAACAAAAAGTATTGTTCCGAAGAAAAGTCTTCAAGTGTTTCTCGGAGGGTTGCCCTTTTGAAAATATTATGAACACGATGAACTCAAACTTGTGGAATACTAGTTATCCTTTTTGCAATTAGCGTAAAAAAACGAATTCAAATGGAAACAAATATTCAAATGACCAGTGGTCAGCGCTCGTTTACTTCCAGTTCAATAGCCCCTAATCCCTTCCGCACGCTACTGCGTAACGCGAAAAAATAACATGCAGCATGGACTTTGTTGCAATTAGAGCGTTTTGTTGAAAAACACGTTATTTGAGTAGCAGCCTTACGTGGTATTGGAAAAGGATTACGTGCTTGTGATTGCGTGAAAAAAAAAATTATTTTAAGTACAAACATACACACAAACCTATAATGTAAATAGCCACCTCGACTTCTCTAACAATGTGATGTTAGAACGCTCGACTTAGGGGCTCAATCGATATCTTTTCTCCTGGAAATTTCTCATAGAATAATACAATTGTTTAACAGTATACAATAAATAAATAGATGACGCGACAGCTCAGGATGAGCCAAGGCCTAGTTTATCGCAACCATTCATGTTGTGCGTGTTACATTTTTCGCACGATGGAAGGGACCTACAATTTATTGCCGACTCCGAACGGCGAGTTGAGAAGCTTTTCCATGACAAATTATTCTCCCGGAGGCTTGTTATTCCCCGACGAGAGGTGGTGCCGCCAAAAATGTTCGGTGGACATGGTTGGGGCTTGAACCCACGACACTCAGTCAGCAGTCCAACGCACTAACCACTGAGCCACGGCGACAGTGTACATCTGTTTTAAATGTCGTAGCCATCTTAGCTAGGTATCTCAACTACTTTATCTAGGATGGCGTTCTGAGTTTAAAGGAATAGACAAAGTTCCTAATTCCCTTAAGGCCACATTTTCGAGGATGACGTTTTGTTCGAGGCGTCAGTATTTGGTATTGTTGACATCATGTTTTTACCTCACAGTATTTCTTTACAGTGTCAGGGATACTCGCTTTCGTTTCTTATTGAGGAAGTATCCAGTCCAATGACTGAGCGTTCACGGGGGCCTACTGGTCCATTACGTTCCCCTTTGTGCTGTGGGCCATGTTCCAACCTTGGGTACTAGATGGGTGGTCTGTCAAACCACCCTGTACTCTTAATGAAGTGGAGTATGTTCGTTATCGGTACTTCTGTTAGGTCCAATTCCCTGTCAGTGCACCTACTAGGATGCGAGTATCTTTTTTGTTCATAACCAGAAGACGTTTTGTTTTGCTCTGTTCTATTCTCTGTCTTAAGCTGCCGGATATAATGCAATCGCCTCTGGCGGACCAAGAGGTGTTGATTAACTCTCTCATCTTGTGATCGACGTTACCTTTCAGTACACCGATAGGGATGTTTATCGATGTGTAGGTGTTTTCCCTCTCCAAAGCTGATCCCTGCCGAGCAAGTTCGTCTGCTTTCTCATTGCCCTCGAATTCGCTGTGTACGGGGACCCAGCCGATGTTGACCTCGTGGGTGATGCCTATTTTATTTAGGATTTTACGACAGGCAGACACCGCTTTCGATTTGGTCCTGGCATTATCTAGAGCCTTGATAGCTGCTTGAATTTCAAGCAGACGGTTACCAACCCATCGATAATGGTAGATCTAGACCAAACTTAGTCTTTCAACCAAATTCAGCTTGGACTGCCCAACTGGAGATAGGTAATTAAGGACTAAACTTACTTGAGAACTGTAGTAGCACTTCAGTAAATAAGTTGGATTTTCTGACACGACATAACAGTCCAACCGTTGTTTCTCTTTCTCGCACATTATCGAGTTAGTCGAATAGATCTCACGACACATGATGTTAATGAGGTCGCCCATACGATAAACCAATTTGCATAGAATATGCGACATCGCCACATATAGATGAGACCGGTCACACGAATTTCAATATTTGCTCTATAAAAAGTGGCCTGCTTGACAATCATTCCATTTATTTACTGCGACAGGTTTCGATATCCAAATACTTTTCTGTTCTATTATTGAATGTCGTCCTGCCGCTTTGTTTGTTTTAATTCCTTTAATCGGAGAGTAGGAGAGTAGTATCTTTACTAGGAAATTTATATATTGGATAGAATGAGTCTAATTTTGGGAGATAAATGTGTCTACCAAAATCCGATTTTAGCTAAACATTAGACATATGCTTTCCATCTCCATCTTCTTAACCTGACTGGTAAACGATTAAGAACCTCAGCATCAACCCTAGAAAAACTATTCAGTTTTCCACGAAGAGAAAGCACGGTCTTAAGCAAGTTTTACTGAAAAACATTCGCATCAACTTGTTCGTGGAAGCGAAGTATCTCAGGGTAATCCGCAACCAATAGTTCGGGTTGAACTTGGCCCTCAACCATCAACCGTCTCCAGTTAGCCCGATCCTTAGCGTTGGAGCGTTCGTGTCCATTCGTTCTACAACTCGTAGCCATCTCAAACGTTCAATGCGCAGGTTTTTTACTAGGTCGATGTCGCTGTACAGTTCGTGATTAAATGTTCTCCTCCAAAGCCCGTCAACGCATACGAGACCGAATATCTTCCAAAGAATTTTGCGCTCAAAACGACTACAAATATCTTCATCTGCTTTTAAGGGGTTAGGTGGGTTTCAAGGGCTTAAAAAAAGCGTATTTTTACTGATTTTTTTTAATATATCAAATCAAATATTTCATTCAAACAATTTACCATATCAAAGACACATATTTAACAAGTAATTTGTGAAATTTTTATTTCAAATTTTGGAAAATTCAGCCAGTGGGACCTCATTTCCCTTGACCTCTCCAAAAAAAGGTCTCCCGGCGTAGTCAGGATAACTCAGGACTGGTTCATCCGAAATTAAAAAAGTTAGTAGATATATAAAGCTTGAACTTGAACGAAGGAAAAAAAAACTTGAAATTAGAATTTTTGGCGGAGTTGTAAACAAAAAAACCCATTTTTGGGTCAAATTTTTACCATGTATTGTTTCATAAAATAAGTTGTGATAAAAGAAAATAAAAATCCTTCGTTCAGGTTCTAAATAGATAGTGTTCTTTTGAACAAGAGTGCAAAATCTGAACAAGATCGGTTCATAACTTTTTGAGACATCATGGTTACCGATTTCGAAAATAGAGTTTCGAGAAAAACGCGATTGAAGTGCGACGACCAGGCTGACTTGGCCTGATGGGCGGAACTTCCGAAGGGTCCATCACTTAGAATTTTACTCTGATCGATTTAAAATTTTGGGAGAATATTCTAGACATATTGTACTATTTAATAAGATAATTTTTTTTTTAATTTTGAAACCCACCTAACCCCTTAATAGAGTCCATGCTTCAGCGTCATAAAGCAGGACTGGGATGATTAAGGTCTTATATAGAATCTCCTTAGTTGTTAGGGATGTGGCTCTATTACTGGCTCTATTACTCAATTGCCTTCTTAGCCCGAAGAAACAGCGATTGGTAAGAGTTATTCTTCGTTTAATTTCCGACGAGATGTTTTTATCGGAGGTAATAGCATACCCAAGGTAGACAAAGTACTTTACTACCTCGAAGTTGTAGCTATCAACTGTGACGTTCTGTCCAATTCGTCGGGGTTGGGTGTCCCTTTTTGTTAACAGCACATATTTAGTTTTGTCCTCGTTTACCGCTAAACCCATTTTGGCCGCTCCAGTCTCAATACTCATGAAAGCAACGGTGACAGCACGCTGCGTTCCGCATATAATGTCAATATCGTCGGCGTACGTAAGCAGTTGGACAGATTTATGAAAGATTGTGCCTCTGGTGTTGGCTTGAGAGTACCGCACAATTCGTTCAAGTATGATGTTACTAGAAGTCACATGACAGGGTGTTACCTAGTTTAAATCGTTTTTGGAGATCAAAGGTTTCGGTGAGATTGTTACCGACCTTGACGGAGCAGCGAGAATTCTTCATCGTTATCCTGCATAGACGGACGAGCTTGGCAGGGATGCCAAAACTAGACATGGCTCTGTATAGCTCGTCTCTATAGATGCTGTCATACGCGGCCTTAAAATCGGTGAAAAGTTGGGGGTATTGACTTAAAGTTCCTGAGTTTTCTCCAAGATCTGCCGCAGTGTGAATATTTTATCGGTGGTGGACTTTTCGGACCTGAAGCCACGCTGATATGGACCGATCAGGTTGTTGACGAACGGTCTCAGGCGCTCACACAACACGGGAGATAAGATGTTGTAGGCGATGTTAAGAAGACTAATGCCTCTGTAGTTGACGCAGTTCAGAGGGTCTCTTTTCTTGGGGATCGGGCAAACAATACTGAGGTTCTTCCATTCATCGGGCATACTTTCCTTCGACCTTACCAAGTCATCGCCAGCCGCTTGGAGCAACTCGACAGCTAGACCGTCAGCTCCAGTAGCTTTGTGTGAGCTAAGCTTAGATCTGGCTATCTTTACTTCCTCCAGGTCAGGTGGACGGAATTGTAGGTCTTCATCGTTCAGATTGAATGGTTCATTTTGCCTGACAGCAGAATTTGATTCGAAGAAATAGCCATTACAGAGAGCGACTTGATAAGCCTTTCTAAATTTGAACGACGTCCTACCTGCAGTTCCGCAAAATTTTCATCATTGCCACTGCATTAGCCAAGGTCGCGTCTTCCAATAACATGCCTGAGGGCTTCACTCTATGAAATTATAAATGTTAAGGGTTCATGGAAGTCCATGTTGACATATTTGATGACAGTTCCCACCTAATCCTTATTCCTAAGACCGTCTGTCGATAACAAATTAATTTGCCTTGTACTATCAAGAACAACGTCCCAATAATCTTAATGTTGACATCATCCTTTTAGCACAGTTATCACCTAAATTTCATCGACCCCTTGCGCACCTTGCACACTGACCTTCATTTTACGACAGCATACGGCCAGCGGCATACTTGTTGGGGCAGCCACACGGCCGCACGGTCGTGGTCGTGTGCGCCTTACATAAACGCGTGCTCCACATCTTCAAGCATGCAATTGTGTCAATCGTCGATTACAGTCCACAATAAAAAGACAAGTCTTGTAAATTATACCACACAACGAGGCATCGGTCACAAAATGAAACGCAAATTCGTCAAACTTGTTATCTCATTCTATCTTGTTGACAGATTGGTTTTTTCACTGTCATCAGTAGCGGAGCAAATTTCTTCATTGCAAATATGCCAGTCTCACTCTGATGCATACAACTGCGCTGGACGTCATGCTGAAAGATCATGATTGTCAAACTCACCCTTTGGCTGAATGAATGAATGAATGACAAGGGTTGGTTAAAAATTGTAGATGCTACCCTTCACCAGTGAGAGCTCTGTTGCAACGAGGACAAGTGAAAAGCGCCATAGAGTAATAAAAATAATAAGGGTGGTAGTGTTTACCAATGGCATCAATGGTTCAGGTACCTTTAATAGTTGAAAACAGGCGAGTACGGCTTCGGATTTTTGGGAGGGGATGGCACATGTTCTGCATGCGTAGGTCGTGCGTCTCAAAATCAGTCGAACGGCGTTTGCACACACGATAAGTCACGTGCTAGAGCACACGCGGGCGCACAAAAATTTCCTCAACAACAGACCGACTTTTTTTTATTTTGAAAAGTGCAACTTGTTTTTTGAAACTTGAATATTATTTTTCAAAATTACCTGTTTCGAATTTAAACAAAATTCTGTGGATAAAAACTCAAGTGAAGTGTTAACAAAAATTAAATATTATCAATTTTTATAAAAATGGAACACAACATTCATAATACACCGCTACACTGGGGATACAGCCCCGCAGCTACTACGCAAAATCACTGGGTGCAACCACCCCAAACAAGATCTATAAAGCGAGCACTATCCGAGAGTGACTGCGACGAACTCTACTCGGAGGAATCATCGAAGGAGCAGTAAGTGTGACAGAAATAACCGGCCTCCGTTTGGACCAAGTTATTAAGGATTTTTTTGTGTTGTGTTCCGCTTATAGGGTATCTCCTGGTGAACCGGGCAGTTGCCAATTGCTGAGTCGTAAAAAGCGACGGGGTGTCATTGAGAAGAAACGCAGAGATAGAATAAATTCCTCACTCTCCGAACTGAAGCGTCTTGTTCCGTCAGCTTATGAGAAACAGGGATCCGCTAAATTGGAAAAGGCAGAAATTCTTCAGTTAACCGTGGAGCATCTGAAAAATCTGCATTCAAAAGGTGGGTACCCTATGAACATAGTTTGGACTAAGTGTGTATGTGACTTAAGAGTGCAGTGATTGACAGTTAAAGTTACGTTAAGTAAACGCTGCGGTTGTGAATTCATCTTCATCTTTCCTGGCGACGGTAGTAATTAAAATTTAAGGTCTATGCCAGTTGCAGTTTGGCAGTTTGTATGTTTTTATTCGGAAAATTTCGGTGAAGCTTGGTAGTCTTATAAAGTTTTTGTGACCAAACGCACTCGCACTGGTTCTGTTCTATCTTGTGGCTAAGGTTTAAAGATTCTTTTAACCGGAGGCTTTTTGTTTTTCTTTTCGGATCACGTTTAGGAGCACATTTGTAAAGTCTGTTAAGGTTTTTAAAAGAGTTCAGCTCTTGGGATGCACTTATGACAAACTGGTGAACGACATTTTAACATTTAACTCGCCTTGTTGCAAATCTAGTACAATTTTTTTTTTAAATTGCACACCTTAGTTTTTTTTTTTGTTTCTTGACATTTCTCAGTAGTTCTTTTCGTTTTCTTTATTAATTGTAAATGAAGCTACAGTTTGGATTTGCATCGTTTGGTTTCAGTCATCTTGAGGGGATACGCGAATGGAAGGGACCTACAATTTATTGCCGACTCTGAACGGCGAATTGCGAAGCTTTTTTATGACAGATTATTCTCCCGATCAACAGCAAAAGTGCTCGTTCGCTTGCAATGGGACCTTAAGCCTAGCGATAGGGTGCTCTTCGCCACTCTGTCAGAGCCAGACTTAATCTGCTGCCTAAGTTTAAGAACTTATTTCCTTATTCCCTTATTTCCACGTAATTTAAAGCTTTCTTTGTGAGTATTACCTCTAAGCCCAGTTAGTAATACCATATACGGCGTCTTCATCGCAGGGCTTAAACGTTGCTTTTCCATATAGAAGCACATGTTTCTTATGATTTGGTTGAACCTTTTATTAGCCTTTATCTTGCGTAGTAATCAGCCAGGAAGGTTTCTTCGCTTTTGGCAGCGCTCTACTGCCTTCTTCCTTTTTTAGTCTTTAGAAACAACTATTGGCGAAAACAACAATCATCTGATCTCTACAATGGTATCGTTGCCAGAATTGCTTGGCTATCTCAAAACCGTAGCTCTGTATCCTGACGTTTAAGTCATCTGTTCGATGGTGGATATTGTGGTTCGTTAATTGTACGCGGCTTCTGTGGAAATAGTGCTTGTTGTATCGATTTAGGAACTTCCAGCACAACCTTAAAGAAGTTGCACGATATGGATCGCCCTGTAATGTAAACAGTGTTTTCTCTAACCTTGATGCCGATGAATCTATTTCCGGTTTGACCATTGATCGTTGAAATATTTCTTTTCCCTTGAAGATTGCAAGCTCATTGTCACTTAACTTGGATAAACTAATCAAGTGAGGATCGACTCTTGACCCTTGATCCTTGCAAACAGATTCTTCACACCACTCAAAGCATTTAAAGGAGGCATCGCTCCGCTCTCTATTTAAAAGGCTATATAAAGGTGAAGCAGGCTACATAGCTGCATTTTTTCCAGAAAGATATGACCAACATATAACCAATCAAAGAGAAATGGCTCCCTAATTAGAACACGCACCGATATCAAAAGCATCTTTACAACACTTACGAGCCATTGAGTAGAAGCTCACGACGGTATAATTGATGGCCCATTAACAATGACTGCCTTAGTAGCAAGATCATAAATGAGAAAAAAATAAAAGAACAAGGCATCGTGCACTGTGTAAACCCTTGTTCGAAAACCTAATCAACGTACATATTTTGGTTCTCTCCACTGAGCTATCCTCCGCTCAAGACATTGGCAATCGTTTTTGCTTTCTCAGTTATATCTGCTCCCTTGAGTTATATATTCCCCCGATTTAGGGGCACACCGTTTTCTAATGCCCCTCCTTAGTAAACACAGCCCTTTATACATTGTTAGAGAAGATAACTTATACCTTTATATCCCGACTTCGCTGCTCTTCTTGTCATCTACAGCGCCCCAAGAAAGTGTGACCTACTTCTTCAGTGAAATGTCCGGCTGGCAGTTGAGTGATCTTTTTTCTGGCTCCTCTCCCGCAAATCTGTAGTTTTACAGATAAGGCTCTCGATCCGTTCTCCCCTGGTCCCTGTTTCCCAAAATGTCTTCCAGCGTTGTTTGGTAAGTTGGTAAGGACTTAAGCTGTTGTCTTGTTTTTTTCAACTGCTAGTAGATCTATCTATCTAAGGGTCACTCCCACCACTACGAAAGCGGCAGGTTCCAATACTATTCAGTAGGCACTTATTACCCGAAGCACTTACTACCTCTTCTCTTCAACAACGGCGCTCGTTTTCTGTATTTTTTCTATCTGAGTGTGTCGGCCCATATCTTAGCGCCGTACAAGAGAGTGGAGTTCATGATTCAGATCTGAGGCCGAATTACCGCAATCGATAGCGAGTTATTGTGTGGTACTCGTGATCGAATGATAAATCAACTTCATTAAGAGCGGTGATGCCAAATCCTTAAATATTGATGACGAATTACTCGTTAACGAGTGTGGTAATTCAGCCCTAGACGTTTTCGCTTGCTACCGACAGAGCCTAATAACTTGGTCATTAGTTTACTCAACGATGCTGTGACTTGCGACTCTGTTGAATGCTGCTTTTGTTTGGTGGCAAAATGTGAACTTTGTGTCTGGCCTCATTCCTGGGTGCTTCACTCTTCGTAAGGCAATACTATGTTTTATCTCAGAGTAAACTCCGAGATTCACCGTCTTCTCTACAGCCAGACTAAGACCGAGTTCTTTCCTCTAAACGCAAATGTGTCTCACCAACAGTATTAACTTTCTCTGTGAGTTAGATGTGCGGCAAGTATTTGAAAATGTTCGTTGCTCTCTAGGTTAAGACTGTAAGTTTCAACAAACGTCCACCATCTTCTCGATGTCTTAAATAAAATTCAAAGTTCTCTCATTTGATTTATCTGTTTACACTAATGGACCGATATATATATTACAGAGTATTTGGTACTCAATTCCGTCTAAGATTTCTTTATTTTAATTTAGCGATCTAAAAATGGCCCCAAAGAAACTGTTAACTTGTATTTGTTGGTGAATTCTGCCATTTTAGATTGCAAATGTCAATTTTCTGCAAGAGTTTCTGGGGCAACGAATTTTTTCCAACAGATCTGTCATAATCGTCGTCAGTATGGTTCAGGTGTGTGTAACCTAACAGAAGTTTGTTTCACTTACATTTCGAAAATTGGTTGTTACGGCTTACACATGTAGATACGAACATGTTGTTGTTCGCCCATCCAATTTAAATAACTTTTCATCCCACATACAAAAAAAAAAAAACAGTAAAGTGATGCACAGGAAACGGAAATAATATTCAATTCCCCCAGTTTAAAATATTTACTTAGTTTGTGTCCACCACTTAATTGAATGCGCCCCCATTGCACGAGTTGTGGAAGAAAGCAACACTGCCCGTGTGACACTGAGCACACGATTTCCTCTATACTTCCGAAGTTCAATTTAAAATGTATCCACTCTCTGACCAGTTCAGTACCTGCTCGACCATGGTGAGTAATCTGTTTTCAGTTTGCTATGAATATCGTGAAAGTGGCTATCGAGTCGATAGAATGTAAACAACCCTTTGTTGCTGTTCAACTCAACGATACCACAGCGATACTTACACAAAAAAGGGGAAAAAAACATACGGTCTGAGTTTCACCCCTATCGAGAGAGAAATATTCTCACGGATTTAATACTCAACAAATACACCCACAAAGATACAGGGTGTACTGACTCGACTATTTGGTGGGAATAACCATAATCTCACTGTACGTATGTGTGTATGCACCCCTTGTCATAATTTGCCCTGATCTTAGAGTAGACGTGGGAACGAATTCGGATAAACTATCCACTACACACCCTTGTGAATTGTTGCTTTTGGGAATGCGGAATTGAATGAAAAGATATTTTGTGAACGAATATTTTCCCACCCACAGAATGCGTCTTCATAGTTTGTTTGTTTTGTCTTTTTTGCAGGAATTGATTCGATGAGCTATGACCCTCAACGCTTTGCAATGGACTACCACATCATTGGTTTTCGGGAGTGTGCTGCGGAAGTAGCGCGTTATTTGGTCACCATTGAGGGAATGGATATACAGGACCCATTGCGACTACGTCTCATGTCGCACTTACAGTACTTTGTTCAGCAAAGGGAGATATCCGCAAAGAGTTGCGCTAGTCCAAATTGGTCTTCAACCTCCTACCAACCGAATTGCACCACTACTTCGTACCAGGGTGGGTATACAGTCCAAGCGGCCGCTACAAGCTCGTATGTGCCTAATTTGCCACCGACACCAATTCAGCCATATCCTACATTAAATTCAACGCCGATTACATCTACGATGCACCAATCATCCCCAGTGCCGCACAGCAGTCGATCGGTACCACCAACAAACAACAACGATGGTGCCGCATTGATGCCCCATCCCGGTCAGCAGCAGACACAAGGTCAACCCCACATCCATCCGCAACCTCTTAATAGTCACGAGTCCCAACAGCCTCAACATCAACCACATTACTCACCAGAGCAGACACACGAGCATCAGGGGGCGACTTACATTGAATTGACCAGTAGCAACCTTAGAAACGCCACGGCCCCCAACGCCTTAAGCTATGGCAACTCTTCGGAATACCCAGTGAGCAGTGCACAGGTATACAATCCCTCTCCGAACGGCATTACCTATGCAGGCTCAAATGGATCGAAGCCGTACCGGCCATGGGGTGCCGAAATGGCTTATTAACGCCGATCAACTGGCCCACCGGAGTAGACAACCACTGAAGTTTCCTTATTATCTAAGTCATTACAATTACAAAGGAGTGTGTGATACCTTTTTATATCTCAGAATAGTGAAAGTAATATTTATTGTATGTATGTATAAGTATTTATTTATTTATTGAAGACGAAGGGACAGAGAGCTTTAAGAAAATATTTTTGATAACATTTACATAAAACGTAGAAGAAGAAACACATTCAACTAAAATCGTGAGGGTGCCCTTCTAGAAATAGACTAAGCTAATAGAAAAAAAAAACAATTTTGTATAATACTTTATTTTCTATGCAAATACAACTATTTTCTATAGAATGCAATTGGGCTTAATGTTTTTAATTGTGGTCTCGATCAATTGCTCTCAACAGGGTTACTCTGTTAATTCAATGCTGGCAACTCTTTTGTATAGAGTGACAGAAAATTTCAATCTGAACTGTCTAACAGTTTGACAAATACACAATTTTTCTGTGAAATAAACCACCTTTGGTACGTAAACCAGTTATCCCCCGGTAAGCGAATAGCTAAGGAATCATCTCGCACAAGGTAAGGTTAGGTCCGTTGTGATACCACGTGGATCTTGGAGAATACCGTTTGAACCTTAACACAGTCACCTCAGCGGATGAGATTGCGCTCTTGACGGATGGTTCAAAAACCACCAACGGAACGGGTTCCGGGATTTGTTCGCAAAAGGCAGACCTCAAAGTATCCATAAGACTCCCGGTTACTTCTAGCGTATTCCAAGCAGAGGTTCTGGCTGCGCTCATAGCTCCGGAATCATTAGGGTATAAACCGATACCTGGAAGGGATATCGCCATTTACGTTGATAGTCAGGCCGTACTTAAAGCGCTAGAATCAAATGTCGTCAGATCTGCACTAACTCATAATGCTGAAGGCATTGTGCGCACATAATCAAGTAAAACTTTGTTGGGTGCCGGGTCATTGTGACATTCATAGAAACGAAAAGGCCGACGAATTGGCCAGGCTAGGTGGAGAGCGGCATCACATGAAGCGGGAATCGCCGTGAATCCTCCTTGCTGTGTAGCTAAAGCAGAGATTCTAAGAATAACTGTTAGTAAGGCAAATCAGAGATGGTTCACCATAAATGAACATAGGGTGTCCAAGGCTCTATGGCCTACTCTGGACCGCAGGAAAACAAAAGATATTGTCAACTTAAGCAGGGCACAACTACAATAAGTCACTGGCATCCTGTCCGGCAACTGTCTTCTCAGGAAGAATGCTAAAAGATTAGGGTTGTCAACCATAAATGTCTGCAGGTACTGCAACGACCTGTAGGCCGCTGAGGACAAAACACACATACATATCATGTGAAAGTCAGGGAATTGCCAGGACACGCATGAAACTTCTCGGGAACTATTTCTTTAGTAATCTAGAGGAGCTGGGGGCCAAATCTCTTTTGTCGATAAACACTTTGTACCACCTGTCCACCTAAGATTTGTCCCTTCGAGAGCATCACGCTTAATTTTAGATTTACATGTAGTGATGGGTATGCCTAAGGTACCATATTCTGGTAATATGTGCCTTGTTGTTTCATATCTGACGAGTTCATCAGCCTTACAGATCGCTGGAATGTCCCTATAGCCCTGCACCCAACAAAGGTGAATATTGAACTGCCCTGCCATCTCTACGAGAGACGAACGGCAATTTAGATCTGATTACAGCTTGTCTGTCCGATATTAAGTTTTTCTTTAGCCAATATAAGACTTGTTTGATCGCCATTATTTCCGCTTGGAATACGCTACAGTAATTTGGGAGACGAAAAGAGAGGCTGAGATGGAGTCTGTCAGAGGAAACACCTCCACCAACTCCTTCGTTGGTCTTTGATCCGTCGGTGTAAAAGTGAACCGACTTGTCCTCCTCCCAGAATGACCTGGAGGGGATTGTAACTTCGAAGTCTTTGTTAGAATTCAGTTTGGGTATGCCATAGTTAATGTTTTCTGGGGAGATTTTGAAACTATTCAGAATGGAGGCGTAACCAAATTCTTTACTGGATCACTGTGAGATTGCTTTGAGACGAACGGCCACACTGGTAGCCATTTACTTGCCAAAGATGACAATAGGAGTCAAGTGAAACAGCCCAGTGCTGTAGAGGGTGTTGTGCGAAGTGCACCACTTATGCACAAGCAAGGTGATCGTTGGACTTTATTAAGCTTGTCGCGATTAAGGGCTTTATCCAGGTCACTCCACCAGACGACTACACCGTACGTGAGTCATGATTATCATCATCGTCATCATTTTCAATGACCCGCTTATTCACTACGAGGGTCGTGGGGTTAGGGTGCTTAAGTGGACCCTCCACATCTCCCGATCTTCCGCCATCGACTCTAAATCATAAGGGCTATCCCTATACGGGTAGAGGTGTGTATCGGTGTTATTACCGTGGTGTATAGTCATTGAGTTATACGGGGTTGCAATCCCCACTTATTCCCGATAACATTTTTGCAAGAGAAAAGTGCTACTGTAGCTTTTCTAACTCTTTCTTGGATGTTGGATTTCAAGCTTAGTTTCCTATCGAAAAAAAGACCCAAATATTTTGCTTCGTCAGAGAAAATTAAGCTTGTACCATTCAGGGAGGGAGGGTCGATAAATGGAATTTTATATTTCCTTGAGAATAGTACCAATTCAGTTTTGCGGGGGTTCACACCAAACCACCGATCTGGTTATTTAAAGCTTTTTGTAGGAGTTCTTTTAGAGTGCTAAGGTGCTTTCCTGGGACTGCTATATTAACGTCATTGCTCGTTATTGACAGCCTTATTCGCTCCCTAAATAACCTAGTGATCGAAGCCATCGGCTATGCAGACGACGTAATGGTCATCGTCAGTGGTAAAGGTGCAGTTCTCGCCAAGAGTAAAGTACCTTGGGGTAATCCTGGACAATAAATCGTTCTGGAATCCCCAAATTGACCAGTCTATTGGAAAAGTCACACGAGCACTGTGGACTTGTCGCCGCATCTGTGGCAACAACTGGGGATTAAGTCCCAAAATCATGCTCCAGATCTACATCTTGCTCGTCAGACTTACTATGACCTATGCGGAAATAGTCTGGTGGACAAAGACAAATGAGGCCACCACAGCCAAGGAACTGGATCGGGTTTAGCGTCTAGCTGAAATCTGCATGACGGGTTGCCTGTGCTCCAACTCCATTCAGTCCAACCAGAAATACAGGAAAAACTCAGCCTGCACAGGCTCTTCCACCTAAACAGCATCAGGTCCGAACTTCCCCTGAAGGTCATTGGGTCACCCTTACATGCTTTACTCTCCCAAGTGACGACTGGGAAAAAATTCAAACCCCGCCCCTCAGAGCACTACCAAATATGGTATACGGACGGCTTTAAAATGGACAGTGGATCTGGGGCTGGAATATTCAGAGAGTCGTCTAGCGCTAACATATCGTCCAATCACTCATCGATTTTCCAGGGAGAAACATTTGCTATAAATCAGTGCACGAGCTTAAATTTGCTTTCAAATATCCGTGGCAAAACCATCTTTATCTTCTCTTTCAGTCAAGCTGCCCTGAAAGTATTGAACTTAGCCCCGAAAAAATCGGAACTATTCCTAGAGACAGTCAAATTGCTTCTAGAACTGGGAAAAAAATAACTTGGTTATACTGCATTGGATCCCTGCTCACAAAGGCCACACCGGCAATGACACAGCGAAATTGCTGGCCAAGATAGGTGCAACCACCCCCGTCACGGGTCCTGAACCAACCTATGGAGTAAAAACTTCATGAGGGAGCAATCCGTGCTTAAATGATGTAAGAAAGCGGATCGTAGGTAGTGAACTCGTCTCACCAACGGCGCTTGCCACGATCCACCCAGAGAGGCTGATTAGCTTCCTGACATCCTCTGGAGCAGACAAACTGCCCTAAACATATGGGACAATATAATAGGCGTCCATATGAAACCGCAGTACTAGAGTGGACAAACCGCTCCCCACTAATAATAATAATAAGGTACATACATATTATACTCTCGGGAAATTAATTAATTAATAATATTAGTTTTAAGTGTTGTACAAGGGTTTCTGTTAGTAGTTTTCCCTTAATGAATAAATAAATAAAAACATATTTCATTATATAATATCATATCTTAGCTGTAAAGGAAATATTAATCCTAAAGCTCTAAAAATTAAGACCATAAAAGTGTAGAACTGAAATCTTGCTGCTTAAATAAATAAATAAATAAAATTTAAAAATAAATAAAATAAGCAGCTTTTCTGAATTCAGAGTTAATTCGATGAAAAGTAATTCGATCGGGCAATTCGAGCCGGATAAGCTCTACATGAAATGCAAAACCAGTACCGTGATTTTTTAGTGAGCCTAGGATTACTGGTTCTATGTACAAATATTTGTTAGTACTTTACATAGATGTACCATCTAAGAGAATTATTGAACTCTTCTTGGTTGCCTGTAATTAAGGAAACGTTTTTTTAGTGCCTAGTAGTATGTACATACGGGCACGGGTATAAGCTCAGTTCCTTTTTGTGATTCGCCCCAATTTTTATTGTCGTTTTTTTTCCCTTTCAGTACATTAGTGTTTAATTTTATAATGCCGCAACCTCGAAAGTAATTGCAATGCTTGTGCTAAAGTAAATTCAAAGAAAAAGAAATATGAGAAAAATATTTCGACAAGGTTCACATAAAAAAATACAATCTCCCTGAAATATACGAGTGTAATCGTTATTCTCAATTTAAACTACGAAGAGCTTCACACAAAACAATAAAGTGAAGCATGGACAGCACGTGGCCAACGTTCGTGAGAAAGGACTAGAGGGATTGATTCCCACGAATCCTACCATCGTATCCTCCACACCACCTTCCGAAGTGAAAATTTAATGTGAAGCAAAGCGTAAGGGTGGGAGCGCAATAAGGGAGAGATATCTAATCACAATGAAATAATATTCACACACACACACACGTACACATCGGGGTTATCGGGGCTCATAAGGGTGGTTTAGACTACTCGGAACTTTGGAGATTTGGTTCATTATCAAACAAAATTTCGTCTTGACAAGATAGGAACGTATTCTCCAGAGAGTTGTTCAATTATTTGTTGTTTTGATTTGTGGAAGCTTTTGAGTGCAACAATTAAGATAAAAAAAATGGATACTGTTTGTGTGATGTGCATTTGCAAGAAGTGATTGAAATGAGATTTTCTATATTTTTTTATGCTTCCGGAGCGTTTGAAAAGTTCTAGCGTAACAGAGAAACAAGTGTTTTTTTTTTAAGTTTAATTTTTCAACACAATCTTCATTACTTTATCCAGTGATGCTCCAACCGCTTTAACGTGTTTGAATAGTAGTTGGTGTGCTGCTTCGCAAAATATGCATCTACAGATGCGATGACTTCGCTCAGATAGAAACTCTGTCCTCGGAACTGAACTTTGAACCTGGTGAATGTGAACTTTTGAAACTGTCTGAATTTCGGCCATGGCGACCGTGTGACTTTGTGCGTTGTCTTGGGGAAAAACACATTTAAAAAAGAAAAATATATATAGCTGGCGCGACATCTCGTGTTGTATTGTTTGCACGAATGGAAGCGACCTGCAATTTATTGCCGACTCCGAACGGCGAATTGAGAAGCTCTTTCATGACGGATTATACTCCCGGAGACTTGTCATTCCCCGACGAGAGGTGGTGCCGCGAAAAATGTTCGGTGTTCCTGGCTGGGGCTTGAATCCACGCCGCTTGGTCAGTAGTCCAACGCACTAACCACTGACCCACGGCGACCAACACGTTTATCTTCTTAAAACGTAATCTTGGTTTTACAGTTTCTGCCTACAGTTTTTCATCAGGGCCTTCCAAGATAGCTGATGAGCAAAATTTGACTATCCAAAAAAAACGGTCACCATCAATTTTCTGACGAATAACGCTTAGTATACATTTTCGGAACAGGTTCACCCTTCGAAATCCACCGAAATTACCGTTTCTGCTTCTCAAAAATAAAGTGATTCAGATTAAACCAGCAGTTAAGGGCGGTGTTGGGGCAGGTGTCTTTGGCCCCATCCGCAAAGTCTCGAAGGCACTTGGACAGTATCTCAGCGTCTTTCAGACCGAGGTTTTTTGCCATTGAACTCTGTGTCAGTATCAATCTTGATTATGGGATCAAAGGTGCAACCATCAATATTTACCGATAGTCAACAAGCGCT
Source organism: Matsumyia berberina (assembly GCA_917880715.2). Taxonomy (NCBI): domain Eukaryota; kingdom Metazoa; phylum Arthropoda; class Insecta; order Diptera; family Syrphidae; genus Matsumyia; species Matsumyia berberina. The sequence continues at coordinate 99,399,243 of OU862870.1, forward strand.
TCAAGCACTGGGCACTCACTATCTTAGCTCAAAAGCCATCAGCGGCTGTTTCAATGCTCTCCAGGACTTATCTAAGCGAAATAAAGTCATACTCTGGTGGTGAGTACCAGGACACAGAGGCATTAAAGAGATCATTCCCTTCAATGCCTCGCTGAACACTTAGCCAGGAAGGGATCTACCGCAGAGTACATAGGTGCCGAAACCATTTGTGGCTTCCCTAACTCTGCGTTTAGATCCATGCTAAACAGGTGGGAAAACCGAATTTTCTTAAAGGCACCCTGGTTCAGAAGACATCGGAAACGCTTCGAGGGGTGACATCCTAAACTTCATTAGGAAGATTGAGGCCCTCCTTGTTTCTCGGCACAATAAAATAGTATTATAGCCGCAGTGCTTTAGGAGCTGAGACAACCAAGTAAAAAAACAATCGGCAGCTACATACCTACATAATAAGAAAAACAGCGCTAAACTGCGAAGCTTTCTCGAAACAATTCAAGTCGTGCGTGTAGTAGTTTTCACACGAATGGAAATGACCTTTAGTTTTTATTGCCAACTCCAAAGGTCGCATTTAAAAGTACATATTTTTTTCAAACCTGCTTTCGCTGAAGATATTACGAATATCTTTATGATTGACACAACGCGAATCAGGTATAGTGGTTCGGCACTCAGGTGGGTTTAGATTTCAATGGCGTCAGGGGGTGGTGTGCAGACTAAGTGGGTACACTATTAATGTTTTGCATTGCTTCAAATTCACGGTATTTTTTTTTCAAACTCCTGATGACATCACCAATTCCATTATCCACATGCAAATCAGTGGACACCATCATGAATCAGGATGAGGTGGTGAATTATCCTACAGAATTTTAAATTCACTTGATTTGCCAGGAATACATACAACCACACATATTGCAGCTAAAAATTGGAGCGCCGATTATTATGCTTCGCAACATCAATCAACCAGAACTTTGTAATGGCACCAGGCTTGCCGTCAAAAAAATATTGGGAAATGTGATAGAAGCAACAATTTTGAATGGAAAATTCGAAGGCGAAGACGTTTTGATTCCTCGCATCCCAATGATTCCATCTGATATGCCATTTGCATTCAATTCCCTGTTCGCCGTTACCATCAATAAGTCGCAAGGACAATTTTTAGAAATGTGCGGTATAAATTTGGAAAATTCAGTGTTCTCGCATGGCCAGCTCTACGTTGCATGCTCACGAGTCGGAAAACCATCTGCACTATTTGTTTACACGAGCGATAATGAAAAAAAAAAACTTAAAATGTTGTTTACCAAAAGCATTGCAATAAATTTGTTAATTTTACAAAAATTGTTAAAAAAAAAAGTTTTTTTTTATACCTGACGAAGCGGGTGGGGTTTAAGTAACTTGTCAATTGCTGTTTCCTTGAACTGAGAGAGGAATTTAATGATAAGGGCCTATCCAAAGGAATTAAGAAGGCCCTATATATGACCTTTTTTATCCCTGCACATGTACTCTATCAAAAGTGAATGAAGACTTCCGAACGGTCCCGTTTTGCATTGATGGGCTTTGGAGAAGGAGAATTGAACCACGAATTATTCAAAAGGTACAGCGACATCGATCTACTTAAAAAAAAAACTTCGCATTGGACGTTTAAGATGGTTGGAGCATGTAGAGCTTCTTCGAATCCAATAAGAAGGTTACAACGCAGTGGAGAAAAACCTCACTTAAGGTAGCGCGCACAGATAGAGCAGGACCTCAACTAAGTGGTAATACGTAACTGGAGGCAGTTGGATAAGAACCGGGCTGACTAGAGAAGCTTGTTGGTTGAGACTCAGCTTTACCCCGAACTGTAGCGGCCCCTATATTGGTAAGCCAACTACAGAAATCGGTCTTGTTTTGGGCATCCTTCCATTGTTAAGTTCGTTAACATAGGCTTTTAAAAGGCGTTAAAGAAAACAGTGGTAAGAAGTAGGACGTTGCTCTGATAAACGACGACATTGTCCGGTAATTTATTGGATACTTCAGTCGTGCACCTCCTATGGTTATGGCGTTGACGTATGTATTCTACATGTTTTGGATTAGTTTGATATTCTTCTCTATCATATTTTATGCTTTCAGCGCTGTACACACAAACGTGACCCTATCAAATGCTTTTTTGAGGTCGATGAAAACCTTGTGCACGTCTTTTGAGATATCTCGGTGTTTCTCTGGTAGGATCATCAGAGTTTCAATCGCATCGAATGTCGATGTGCTTTCCACAAATTCCAGTCCAATTTGGCAAAGTCGGGTTACATTCCCGAGTCCCGCCTTTATCATTGTATAATGCAACGGAATAAAAGGCTCGCCCTGCCTTTCCCTGCTTAATGTTTTTGAACACCTAGCTCACTTCTTCCGTTGTAAATTCAAGAACTTCTTCTTCGTGTGGATCAGCAGTGGGAACCTTTCTGCGTGGAAACAACACCTGAAGGTTGGAAGTAAGTTCGGGATCTTTTATATGACGAAGCTATTTTATGTATGTAATCCTTTCTCATAATGAATTTAATTTTTTTACACATTAATCATATGAAAATGAAAAACAACCCTGCAGCCGGCCGAGTTTAACCCGAAACGGCTAAGAGCTTCCCGGCAATGGTCTCGCAAACCATTACGGGTGTGAAAGGGGGAATGTGGTATGCTCCGATGGGGGCTTAAATGGACTTTCGGCTTTTCGGCAACGGCATCGACTTACATAAGATAGACACATGGGTCGTTTCCTCGCTCACAGGAAAAAACCTTGAGCTTGTTAAGGAGGCTACTAATTATCGACTAGATATACAGTGCTGATCAAAATAATAGGTAAAATGAAAAAAACGGCTTAATTTGCCAAGTAAAAAATAAAAATTGTTTATTTTTGTAATCTTATATTAAGTTTTACTTAATGAATGCGTAGATCACAATAACTTTTTTTTTAACCCATTATCTATTTTATTTTTTTTAATTTATAAAAACGCTTGATCAAAAAAATAGGTAAATGGACTTTAAAATAAAAAATAAAATACGAAAAAAATTTATTTTTTCCAAATTCAATTTTCATTGCAAGAAACATCTGTTTAGTAACCGGAATAGCCACCTTTGTTTTTTTATAACTGCATGTATTCGCCTGGGCATGGAGTCAATTAACTTGCGACAGGTTTCATGAGAAATTGTGTTCCCAGCTCTTTCTATGGCTGACCACAATTGAAGTTTACTTTGAAACGTTTCCTTAGACAATGATCTCTTAAGTTTCCCCACAAATTTTCAATTCGATTGAAATCGGGAGATTGGGAAGGCTATTGGAGCATCGATACCTGTTGACGACTCAACCAAAATTTCACCAATTTTGACAATCATTGTCATGCTGTGAAGTGCTACCGTACCGGCATGTTGTCCTCCGCATATGGCAACATAACATTCTCCAAGATATCGCAGTAAACCTCCTCTGTCATGATATTATTGATCTGGTAAATAGGACACACGCCAGACCAAGGAAAGCATCCCCATACCATTACTGAGCCGCCCCATGTTTAACGGTTTTTTTTGGTATAACGGTTCTTAAAATCCATTCCTTGTAGCCTTCGAACATTTCGCTTGCAATCGGAGTCGAATAAATTAATTTTCGTCTTGTCGCTCCATAGAATATTGCGCAATTGTTCTTTTTTATAGGCATACAAACTTAGTGCGACCTGTCCCCTATTTCTAATTTTTTTTCTGCTCAGTAATGGAAATTTTCTGGCGGTTTTTCCTAGTAACTGACTTTGCTGTAGCCTTTTGGTCCGGTTGGCGGACTTATGACGTTGTTAAATTCCGCCTCAATAGCTTTCGATGACATGAAGGGAGGTTTTTTTGCTAGCAATACGATTTGACCATCCGTCACTGAGGTTGTTTTTTCGCGGTCTACCTCGGGATTCTGCTACAGGCGCTCTTTTTAAAGAATTGGCTACAAAGTTGATGGATCTGTTTAAATTCTCAGCAATAAATTTGAAGGTTTTGCCAGCATTTCGTAAGTTTTTGATCACCCGAAGTTCTTCAGGGATGCAATGCCTATTACGACCCATCTTTTATAAAAAAAACCGAAATAGTTTTAATGAAAATAATAGAAAATAATTAAAAAGTCAAGAACATCACATTTAACTGAACAAACAAAGTAGAAAATCCCGAATGAAGAGCAATTACCTATTATTTTAATCAAGCAAAAAATGACGTCGTCTCACACTTACAGCTGCGACACAACGAATCGCAACAGAGAACTTTTCTTACACATATTAAAACAAAGGAAATTTGTCTGCTTAAGTAACGGTACCGTTAAAATTAGCAAAAAACATAGACAGAGCGCCGATTTTAGTGTTGCTATTGTTATAATACCCCATTACCTATTATTTTGATCAGCTGTGTAGTTGGTATCTGCCCAACGAATGGGTGGAAACCCTTCATCTCAGGAGTAGCACCTTCAATGTCTGCTCAGGCGGGAGTGGGGATACTCACAAGTCACAGGCTGAGTATTGGAGTGGATTCCATTAGGAGGGAGAGTTGCGAAGCTTAAGCTTGAAAGATCAACTCTGACTCTGGTGCGGGTATGTGCCCCGAATCTGGAGACGAAGTATGCAGCTTTGAATGAAGTAGATGTCGCTTTAGAACAGGTGGCAAATATGGATTCTTATGTCCTGATGGGTGACTTCAATGCTCACGTGGGTGTAGACGTAGTGATATGGGGAGGTGTGATTGGGAGAAACAGTGACCCGGATCAGAACACGAACGGAACGGAACTTTTCCTGTGCAGACGGCACGTCATTAAGAACACCTTCTTTAGCTGATAGACTTTTTCGTGGGGTTTACCACGATATCTAGAAAAATATAATATAGAAAACAAAAATCTAGAAAAACAAAACCTCGAAAAAAAAAATCTAAAAGAAAAAAAATCTCGAAACCCAAAATTCACAGCGTTTGTATAACAAACCTTGGAATGTGTATGGGGGGGCATGGTGCCCCCTGCAACCCCCCTGCTTGCGATCACTGTAGGATTTGGGGTAGGTGCGAAGTTGGGCGTATGCAAAGTTTCTTTATATTTATGTTTTGCATGGATTCTGGTGCATTTTAATTATTTTCACAGAGATAACGTCATGATCCCTTTTTCGTGGTACCATCGCGTGTTAAAAGGACGGTTTGAGATAGGCCTTAACTGCCAACTGATCATCACCTCGTGTCACTTATTTCAACGACGAAGTACCTTTCGTATCAATGTGTAAACCATGGCTGGTTACACGCATACGGTGGGAGTGTTGGCAGAACAATGATTTAGGGGAGGAGTTTGCACGGCAGGTATGCAAAAGGTTTGAATAAATTCCAACTGTTCCGACAAATGTAGAGGAAGAATAGCAGTTGATTTCAATGATGCAGTTATTGCCTCTGCAGGAGATTTGTGCGAAGTGAAGGGGTTTGGTGTGGCGGCTGGTGGTGAGAAAAGAACTGCGTGGTTTAAAACACCCGGAGTTCAAGAAGCCATCAGAGAGAAGACGAAATCCTTCCAGAAGAAGGAATTTTAATATCATCGAAGGAGTCAAATCCAAAGATGGTGTACTTATATTGAGAAGGACATCTTGTGCAGATGTGGCGAGCACTTTTCGGAGCTGCTCAATTCCAAACAGGACACTGAGGATGGCAGGCCCATGGTTTTGAGTAGGACGGAAGATAGTCGCATCGTAGAGGAGGTGACTTTGGCGATTAAAGCGCTAAATGTCGGCAAATCTGCTGGTGTGGATGAAATCTGGCCAGAATTGCTTTGGTGTAAGAGGGAGTGAAATGGCTCTATGGTGTTATTAAAGTGGCCTGGGAATGCGGTAAGACATCTTGCGACTATTAAACTGGAGTGATTGCTCCAATTAAAAGGGTATATCTCTCTTAAGTGTCTCCCCGGAAAAGTCTTTGCGAAGGTGTTGGAAGCGCGTTCCAGAGTTGTGGTCGAGCCTAGGTTGGACGATTTTCGTTCAGGTAGAAGCACAACCGACTAGCTATTCACTCTCAGAATGGTACTTGAGAAGGCCTGAGAGTATGCCAAACCTATCTACAATTCTTTTGTGGATTTGGAGAAAGCATATGATCGGGTCCCTCGAGGTGCAGGAGTATGTATGTGATTGGCGGCGCTCTTCGAAGACCATTCAATCTCTCTACACAAGCTGTAAAAATATGTGTTTGGGTAAACGGCGCTAAATCGGCACCTTTCACTTTTCATTGTGTATATGGATTGGATGTTACAGCTCAGCCGTGGCGAGGATCAGTTCGAATTGGGAGACTTAAGGATAAACTATCTGCTTTTCGCTGATGACTTGGTCGTCCTTACATCCACCCAGACAGAACTTCAGTGCGCACTAGATAGATTCGTCGCCGTCGGTGTTGAAGCTGGGATGAAGGTTAACGTGAACAAATCAGAGGTAATAGTGATTTCCCGAATGCCTGTTCAGTCCACTCTGCATGTAAGTTGAGTCCCACTGACTCAATCCTGTAGGATTGGTCAGGCTGGAGCAATTTTGAGACAACTTGGTCAATCTGTTATCAGGAGGGCTGAATTTAGCATCGGAGCTAAGCTATCGTAATTCAGTGTTTGTTCCGACCCTCACATATGGTCACGAGGTTTGGGTAATGACCGAAAGAATAATATACAAGTTGCCGAAACGAGATTTCTTCGTTGTATTGCCGCGGTAATTCGTCGAGATCGAGTTAAGAACACCAGGATACGCGAGGCACTCAATGTCAAGCAGCTAATTCTTCGAACGGAAAGGTTCATACTTCGATGGTTCAAGCATTTTCAACCAATGGCCCCAACTCGGCTTCCAACACGTACCATGGAATCCGTACCATCAGGTAGGCGTCCCCTGGGTAGGCCTACAATGAGATGGAACGGAAGATCGGGAGATGTAAACAGTCCACTTAAGCAACCTAATCCCGCGACCCTCATAGTGGATCAGCGGTTCATTAAAGATGAATGAAATGAAAAACAAAACTCGACTGAAATGCATTTACTCATTTTTATTATAAAAACAGTTTGAATCAATAAGAGAAGGCGTTCATCAATGCCAAGGAACTTGATTGGGATTACTAATGGTTCCACGCTTGTAATATTTCGTTGTAGCAGGGTTTGATGTATTGGTTGGAGTACTGCTTTGAGGAAATGTATCAAGTGATGGCGTACAACCTTCAGCCTTAAGTACAGCAGCACACTTCCAGTTTCTCGCATAATTCACTAAAAAACGATTAAAATAAAATCATAAACTCAATTACACATATATTTGTCATCTTACTTCTCCAAATACGCACGCAGCCGTCATCACCCGAAGACGCTAGCATTGTGCCAGTTATGTTCCAACAAACCCTCCAAACAGGGCAATTGTGGTCGCTAAACTGAGCTACAGTTTGTATATCTAGGCGGGCCGTTCCTGTTGGGTCGCTGTTAATAAAGATAAGTACTTAAACAAAATCCTTTTAAATTACGCATTCTACTTACGATATAGATTTCAGATTCAAAATATACAAATATTTGCTGGCCACAGCGAGTACGTGATAGCTTCGGCCCACATTTGGTGCGAATGCCATGTCGTGCACTGGATCTGTGATTGAGTTAATAGTCTCAATTTTAGCACACTTTCTAGCATTCTCGCTGTACTCAAATATAAAAACCTTCCCAGCAGTAGAGCTGACATCATCACTTCCGGCCTAAAAATAACAATAAGTATGTATGTCTTGAATTATTTCATCTCAATTTGACGAGTGCCACTAAAGTAAAATATAAGACAAAACTCTGATAACGGTGTTCAAATAAGATTCGAGTATATAAACCAGAATGTCCTTAGTTATTTACCCGGAATACCCCAAACAAAACTTCAAGTGTAGACGTTATTGACCAGCGCAGAAATCAAGCGAAGAATAACTCTTGCCAATCGCTGCTTCTTCGGGCTAAGGAGGCAATTGAGTCGTAAGGCCCTATCTCGAAAAACTAAGGAAACTCTTTATAAGACCTTAATCGTCCCAGTTCTGCTTTATGGCGCTGAAGCATGGAGTCTATCGAAAGTGGATGAAGATATCCTTGATTACTTCGAGAGAAAGATTCTTCGTAAGATATTCAGTCCCGTTTGCTTTGACAGGTTCTGGAGGAGAAGATTCAACGCTGAACTTTACGAGTTGTACAAAGACATCGCCCTAGTCAAAAAGATACGTATCCATCGGCTCAGATGGCTGGGCATGTAGAGCGAATGGACACAAATGCTCCGGCTCGCAGATTCTTCGAGTCTAACCCGGAGGGTCAACGCAGTAGAGGAAGACCTCGACTAAGGTGGCGTGCACAAGTGGAAGGGGACCTCAACCAACTTGTAGTGCGCAACTGGATGCAGTTAGCTAAGGACCGGGCTAACTGGAGAGACTTGTTGGTTGAGGCCCAGGTTCACCACAAACTGTAGGGCCACCTAAGTAAGTAAGTAAGTAAGACGTTATTGAGGCCCCGTTGCATTCGCGTCCGAAATTGATACATATGTTCGAAGTTTCAGAGCTTTATAGCGAGCGAATATTTATACGCGAATTGGAAGACATGAAAATGAAAGAAGAGACGATTGTCGCACAACTGTTAAGGAGGAGTTACGGAAACGGAGGTAGGTTTTGAGAAAACAGTTGTCTAAGCTGTTTCACCTGGAATTGGCAGTTGATAGAAAATGCTGGAAGATTTTGCCCTTGATAATTCCCATTGGAGAGTGCACTACACCTGCGTGGGTGCTGTCAAGGGCCGGGCCCCTCCTGCCTGGCTTGTTGCCATTCTAATTCCTCTCTATTTTGCTATGGTCAGAAACCCACTAATTTGAAGCGCTTTGATAACGACCTGACTATCAATAAAGATCGCTATATAGTTTATGGGTGTAGGATTGAGGCTCGCTAGTACTTCCGCCCGGTATACACTAGGTAGATAGGTGGCTGTCTATGCGTAGCAAAGACACACGCAGGCCAAGATATGATACCACTCACTTTCTTGAAACATTTGGAGATCTTAATGAAGGCGAGGATACTTTTGACGTCGTAGGACACATGCTTAACGTAGTCTCTGTTCTATGTTTAGTTTCCAGTTGAGCTTGGAGTCAAGGATGATGCCCAGGTATCCTGGACTGGAGTAGAGGGAGAGCTCTTGGTTGTTGAAACGTGGAAGCCCGAAAGTCGGTACATATTTTGTTCTTGGTGATACATAAATAGCATAAGTTCCGTTTTACTCAGATTAACACCCAGTCTGCACCAACAACAGGTATTTAACCTTTCTATTAAGTGTGTGGTAAAGTCAACGACGAGTACCTTGTTACTGTGGTCAGAAAAACAATGACTCTGTGGTCATACAACTAAGATATGTGGGGCAACGTCTAAAGCATCTCAGGATACTCTATGGGAGGATATGATCGTCATAGAGAACAGTAATTTTCAATAGGAAGAAAAAAAAAATAAATAAATAGCTGGCGCGACAGCTCGGGATGAGCCAAGGTCTAGCTTCTCGCAACCATTCCTGCTGTGCGTGTTACATTTTTCGCATGAATAATAGGAAGAAGCTGGCTGGAAAATCTAGCACAAGGTTATTGCCAGTGGAAATGCAGTACATATTCGCAAATTTGCCCATACGCTTTATTTGTGAGATACAGGGAAGGGAGATCTAGGCTGCAATGTTATCATATGACAGAACTGGCTAAACACAATCTGCTAATAGTTGAGTTTCCGGTCCCTTCATCAACACGGATCCGCCCCTTCCAAGTTCAGATAGGGAATAGACAGCTGGAACATCTTGAAAACAGAAACGCAAAAAGAATGCGTCAACATGAGCTGCTACCGTTTAACAGCGAATTGCCGTTCGAAAGATGTCGTAATGATGAAGGTTTACGAATATGACATGCGTGATGATTAAGGTTTTACGCTTATGCCAAAGGAAACACGCCACCTTGCGGATGAGCCGGCAGCTAATATCGTGATAAAATGAAAGTAAAACCGTCATCATGTGCACAATAATCAATATATCAAAGAAAGTATCATCAATAAGTATTATGAACTCATCCTGATATTTAGTCTTCTACTCCGCTTCATATAACAAAAGAACCACGAGTGTTCCGAAACTGAAAAGGAAACAGCTACGTTCGGGACTAGGAATTCTGTCGCGAGGTTTTTCCTCTTAAATATACATATGCCAACGGCTTGGAATTATAGCCTGGGTTGCTTGCCGCTTGCACACAAAATCCCAATGAATAACTCGAACAAGAATAAAACAATTCGGGAGTTTGTTTACAGAAATCCAGATAAGATAACGATGCAAGTCGTCAAGCAGAAGAATTTATTGCCTTTGGGAAATAATTATTTTCGCACTTTAATTATTAGCTAAGGACAGATTGACTCATTGGCTCATTATGATGCCTAGTCCTGTGCAATCACACGCTTTCAACTCTATATAAGGCAACCTAACCTAATATATCTCCAACGAAATTTAACAAAACATCCGATTTGTTTGTCACAAAACGATAGGACAAGCGTAAGGAATTGTAAACAACCTATACTTACCGCAATCAATTGTGAGGGCAGCATGTACATGGATTTATTCCAAGACAAACAACTGAGTGGTAACTTGCAGGAGATTTCATGTTGCACAGGCCACTGTGTCAAATTCATTATGTCTGGCGCTTCGTAAATGCGTATGATTCCATCTGCAGATGCAGTAGCCAACAAAAGGCCCAAAATCTTTGGAGCAAATTTCACATCGGTGACGCTTGTTCTAGAGTCCACTAGCGTGGTGCGACGCACCCAGCGCTTCACGGGAGTCATGGTAGCAGCAACCTTTTCACCAACAACTTCCTCCCACACTGATGCCGTGCGATCAAACGAGCATGTTGCCAAAACTTGTCCAAACTCGGGATGGGCCCACGAAATTCGCCAAATCGATCCAGAATGTGCTTTCCAGCTCGCTGAGACAGTCCATTTACCCAGTGCATCCTGATCCCAAACCTGTGTAATTGAAAATGGCTGGTGATAACATTTTGGTCAAAAGATCAAACAGATACCTTAACAGTTTGGTCACTAGAGCACGTCGCCATACGTATTCCATAATAATCATAGGCTATATCGTGTATAACATCTTTATGGTCGGCACGAATTTGTTCTACTTCAAACATATTTTTAACAATAATTCAAAATATTATAAATCTCAAGTCAAACAACTATTTTTGCGCGGAATTAAAACAACAAACTTATGAAACTCAAAGTTGTTGAGTTTCAATTTAGAATTTTACTCAAATGTGTCAAAATCTGAGCCGGGTGATAAGGAAAACTAGTACAATTGCAGGGTGCTCTGAAATTAATTTCGCTTTTATTATACTACATTTTATGGAAGAAGAAACGTTATATTTGTAATTATATTTAGCTCAACTTTGTGATTTTTGTTAAATTTGTTTTAAAATTAATGGAAAAATGTAAACATGGTTGATTGAAACATGTTTTTTCCGAACCAATATCACAGTTGCTTTCATATTTTTCATTTAGCTATGAATGGGGGCAATCGCATTTGCAGACAACAAGAAGGGACACCGAACGTTAACGAATCCGATCGAATATCACAGTGGACAGCTGGAGGCGTTAAAGCATGGATACTTTCGAAGGCGGATGAATATATCCTTGGACGTTGTCAATGCAAAATGACGGACTTTGGAGAAGGAGATGTAACTACGATATACGACGATATGGCACTGGACATTTTAAATGGCTAAGGACATGAATGCTCCGACTCGATGTTTTCGTATTTAACGCGAAGGAACAACGAAAATCTCGTCTTAGGTGTAACAAACAAGTAGAAAGCTACCGCCACTAGTTCGGCATGCATAACTGGTCGGCTTTAGCTAAGGATCGGATTAAGTGGAAAGGCTTTGTTAGATGAAGTTGAGGTTGAGTGAGGAATATAAGGAAAATTAGAAACAAGCGCACGATAGCACAAAGAATTTTTTTTTGGAACAAATTTAACCCTAAACAAATTTAACCCACTTACTTTGTACATGTCCTGCTCTTGCGACGCTTAGAAGAAGAACCCTCGGGAAATACTTCTATGATGATCTTAACGATCTTGCTGTACTAGACATCCAAAAGAGAAGCAACTTCATCTCTGGAACGAAATGGTTCAAATCTTAGGGTTCACACCGCTACGGTTGCCCACTTCTGTTGTAGTTATGCCACATTTTCTGGTTGCCTGGTGCCAGTAAGCCGGTTTACTTCGTTGTGGTATCACAATGGGCCATTCTGGCCTAAGTGTGTCCCTGCCTAAGCGGGGACAGCAACCTAACCTAACCCTAAAGAGCACAAAATGTTGTAATGCCATTTAATTGATTGATTTTAAGAAGAAATGTATCTTGATTGCCTCGCGCAATGGACGTATCCTTGAGAACTTATGATGGGTCAACCAATCACGTTCTATACCGAGAAGGTTTGTCGAAAGAATTCGAATTCCAAGAGTGGCTCGGCAAGGTTCTAATATTGTTTATTGCGATTAGCGATGTGCTTTCCACTGGCGTTTGGATGATGAGCCGACCAGAGCATTCAAGTCATACCATGGGCCCCACATGTGTGCAGTAGAAACTCAATTCTAAATCAGAGATTAGCTTATCTCTTTTCTAAATGCAAGAGGGTTCAGCACCTATATACATATGTATATAGATCCAGATACACTAGCCACATTAACGCCAGCAAAAAAAGGCTTTAAGTCCTAAAGAACACTCCAATTAAGTCTATCCGGCAGTTCTCAGGCATTTTTGTCTGTACAGAATCTTGTTCTGGTATTCGCACTATTTATGCACAATATATTTGAAACCCTTGGACTTTGTGCCCTGCCTTCTAATGTTGACGACGACTGTCAGAAAAATAGGGGTAACAGAATTATTATCGGCCCCTTTTCATAAAAATCCACTTTTCAAGAAAATAAAATGTGTCGCATCCTAATAACTAACGCTTTTCGGCAAAATGCATCAAAACTTTGTAAGGAAAAGTCACTCAATGTGTTTGGTATCCAATTTATTGTATAAAATCCTCGAAAGGGTTAAGCTAAAGTAGCTTTAGCTGTTAGGAATCTCAGCAGTGGTAGAACTGAGTATCATGTCATCAAAATTATTCCTAGCTTCAACACTGTTATCTAGATCATCGAAGAAGAGAGTTCGTAGATGAAGTAATTTTCTTTTTCAAAAGCGCCGGACTGTTACAGAGGAAATGGTAAAGAGATGCATTCTCTTTGCTTTTGCATCGAGGGAATACGGACGTTGAACGAATGAATAGAATGAATGAATGAATAGCTGGCGCGACAGCTCGGGATGAGCCAAAGCCTAGCTTCTCGTAACCATTTATGTTGTGCGTGCTACATATTTCGCACAAATGGAAGGGACCTTCAGTTTATTGCCGACTCCGAACGGCGAAGTGAGAAGCTCTTTCATGACGTATTATACTCCCGGAGGCTTGTCATTTCCCGACGAGAGGTGGTGCCGCGAAAAAAATGTTCGGTGTTCCTGGCTGGGGCTTGAACCCACGCCGCTCGGTCAGAAGTCGAGCACTAACCACCGACCCACGGCGACCACATACGGACGTTACACTCTCTAAAAAGGGCTAAACAAATATAGGTTAGACTAGATGGCGGCGGCATCTTTGAGCATGAAATGGCTCACATAAAACTAGACTAGAACTAGACTTTCTTAGCAAAAATCAAAAGGACATTTGTCGTCTTGTAGCAGTTTACACGGGTCACTAGGCTGGACACCTCCATCAACATTTACTGTCTTAGCTAGAAAGATGTGAAAGAGGTAAAGCTTTGATGACTTCCTTGTAAATGTCCAGCTCTCGCCAAAACCAGTAATCCTATAACAAACAAACGTTTTTTAACAACTTTTATGACCTACCAAAGAAAATTCATTCAAATAAATCAGATTCCCAATAGTCGTGGTATTAAAACAGCGCCACAATGCTCTAATCGGGTCTCAGATAAGTCAGCTTTATCATCTAATTGCATAAATAACTCAGGCCTACTAAGAAATCGCCACAATTCGTTTATTTTAAACGCAATTGAGCTTAGGAAATTTATTTTCAAATGAAATATCCCCCATTGGAAGTGTTCCCACAAAAATAAAGCAGTACTAGATTACAACACTTATCCACACGTCCCTAGGCAATCGAATGTTGTTTTTCATTACACGAACAAACCAAAAGAAAGCTGTCACAGAACGGTAAAACATAGAAGGGCAATTTGGGATCACAGTTATTCTTTTTTTTGCAATCTGCCGAAAATTTACTTAAAATCATTTAACCGCTTATAAGTGCAAGTCGTAATTAAAACCAGTAGTCAGTGCCCATCAGTTGTCCGTTTTGCAGTGCTGAAAGGAAAACGCATCAATACGCGAACTGTGTGATTGTGTGATTCGGTTTCTTTTTCTGCTTATTAGGCACATTGTTCAGAGAAGCCACCAAACAATTGTGTTTATCTGTTTGTCATTAAGGGTGTGCGATGGAAGCAGGTTTGTAAAATAAAATCGTGCACTGTAGACATAAGCTTCAAATTTCTCAACACTTAATCCACCCTGGATCCCATATACCATGTCCGTTGTGTTGCATTGTTCTCAGTCGCAGTTCATAACCCCTTCTGTTTTACGCTGCATTACAGAAATCCCCCCGCCTGCTGTTAAATGTTTTCAGAAAACAATAAAAACAATTCTTAAACATTGCATGACCAACATTGGAAATAGAATTAGTACCAGGAAAATGTTGACAATGTTCAAAACAAATTCAAGTGAAAAGCTCGTTCTGCTCATGCGTCTGGTGAGGGAGCACATGCTACCTGCAACTAATACAGTGTCATAAATCTTGACCTTGTATTCTTATTGGACGATAGCCCTCGCGCCATTCCTATATGAACACACAAATGTCAAATGTATGCGGCTTCGGTTCCAATTAGAAAAAAAATCGCGTCGATCCTCTCTTACTGTTTGATGAGAGAATGAGGCAGCCGTCGTCGTAGCCGGTCTCGTGAAGTCGTGGCTCATGGGTATCAAAAGCCAAATCTTGGGTTTTTATCAAGATTGTCAGCCCACATTTGATTCATCGGGGTAGGCCCAAGAACGAGGGTGTGTGTCGTGTCTGATATTCCTTAAAACTGCAGCTGGATTCTGATAACCGGGCTTTTGTATTCCAAGTTGTTCTCGTGTTTTGTCCTCAAGTAGGAATAAACTGCGCGGTAGAAGAGCAGGTCAAACAGGTGCTTGTTTTGTATGGTGCCGTTGTCGTATAACCGGTTCCCCGCCCGGCAGCTGTTGACTAAGGAAACATACAAATGTTGTGCTTACGTCACAATAATCAGGTCATTACCGCCGCAAGGGTGCCAAATCAGATGATCTCCGTTGGCTTATCAATATTGTGGCTGATAGCGATAAGGTGTTTGTACTTTTTGAGAGGGTTGCTCACCGGCAAAATATTTCAAGTTTTGGACAGGTGGCGTTCTGCGGTGATTGGTTGTTGTTTATATTTGCGGAGCGTGAAGTTCTTCGGTGTGTCCCAAGAGAAAGTTATTTTTTGCTGTGCGTCTTATTCAATCTAACGCGATTGACGGTGTTTTCTATTTCTTCTGTTATGGAACTAGATCTACGTCAATATTAGTGTCTATGTTCTTCGAAAGGTTATCGGATGTGCAAAATAGACGTACGACTGTGTTTGTTTTTTGACTATTTAATTTCGAGTTGTTTTTGGATGTGATTTGTGGGAAATTAACTTCTGCACTTTGAACGGTCCAGAACTTTGAGTGTTCCATAATTTGGTTGTCGCATATGTAAGCACGTACATACGTATATATATGTACATCATATTTGTTTATACATTTCTTTTTCTTCACGGAAAACAATCGCAAATTTTCACTAAGCGTTTGCCTTGCTTTCTTTGGGATGTGTGCTGAAGATACAAGCCATTGAGATTGTAAAAAAAAACAACAACGGTGAATTGCATATGTGGCAAATCTAGAAGTTAAAACCAAAATATGTACAATTTACTGATATCTTGAAACACAACATCCCGGATAAGTGTTATCCGGAAAGTGAACAAGGTTGGATGTTAACTGCTTTAAATTTCACATCATACTTTTATTATAAGTCGCTCGTGGTCTAGGCCTAGCTTCTCACAGTTTTATAATAATTGCCGAAGACGAATAGTAGATTCAGAACCTTTTTTTAAAATGCATACACCGCGAAGACTGTTTGGTTGATTGCCGGGGTCAATCCTGTGTCCGTTCACTCAGCAGTCCGCTAACCACTGAGTCACGGCGAAGAAAAATAATGTTTCGGGCGAGTGTAGGTAAAAGGAGGTTTGCTATGTGGGAATGGAGAGCTTAGAGCGCTTTACAAGTCCGGGAAACGTTCTGCGTATCTAGTGATAAACATGTCTTTCCAGCTGTTTGTGTCTTAGCGCCCGTATTGCGGTGCATTCACATAAGAAATGCTCAAGGCTTTGTTCCTCCTCCATGCAAGTGCTAGATGCTACAAGTCTCAGTATGTACGCATGCTTTTTCATACCATGTGTAGCATACAGACCGATCATGTATTTTTTCTTTCTACCTAAAATAAACGTGGTTCCCTGCAATCAGGTCTTTGCCAGATATTGTTTACTTCGAGGTAGTTAAATGCCTATCAGTTAACTTACAACTGGACAGTCTTATTACTAAAATCGTTCATGTTGGCACCAGGTGTTTAAATCTGTCGGCTTCAGGACCAGATTTAAAGCCATTGCCGAAGGAAATGTTGTGCATACATATGTACACATATGATACAGTATACCGTGTATATGTATTTCAACATTGCATGGCAAAGAAGGCTCAGTTTTGTCGGAATCCTAATCTAGGGTCTTTGAAAATGATGAAAAAAATTCATTGGTTCGGTCAGAAGCAGTAGTTTTCTCTGAGAGATGGTGAAATACTTTATGGTCTGACGCTCAAAGGTGGGTATTATTGGGATCAAATTGTAGTAAAAACTGGTCGCCGTGGCGGAATGGTTAGTGTGTTGGATTGCTATGCGAGCGGCGTCGATTCAAGCCCTAGCCATGTCCACGGAACATTTTTCGCTGAACCACCTCTCGTAGGAGAATCACAAGCCTCTGGGAGTATAATTTGTCATGAAAGAGCTTCTCCATTCCTCATTCGGAGTAAGCAATAAAGTGTAGGTTCCATCCATTCGTGCATTCGAGCTGCCACCACACACCACATGGCGGCGAAAGTGTGATGGTGTATGGGTTGGTTTTTTTTTGGGTAAAGGATAATTCAAATATCGCAGATTGCATCCTTGAAAATTGCTGCTGCCAGGAGCAGGAGATGCCACTTCGGGGACATGGTTTTTGCGCAATAAAATGTACGAGTGTGTTATGGAGAAGCCGATCGATGCAATCTGTTTCGTTTTGGACTTAGAATACATTCTCAGCAGTTTAAATGATCTGAACACTGCCAGTATGGCCGACCTGAACTATTAAATTAGGAAATTTCAATGGTCTCAGGAGTAGACTTAGTTCAACTCCAACGCTTAGAAGAATCATTCCAAACTAACTAATTTCTCCATGTCTGTTTCTGTTTGAAAATGACAAAAAGAAAAGACATACTTGGACTAAAAATATTCAAGATGCAAAACGACCTAACACCAGCACATTTTATGCATCTTTCATCATCCCTTTTCTGCAGATTCAAGATGCAGAAGACATGTTAAATCAAGTTAACGAGAGAAACATTTTACAAACCTTTCAAAAGACGGTGCTCGGAACAATCGGAAATGCGCCTAGAGACCTTGGTTTAGCTACGTCGAAAATGAAATAACAAATTTTGCTTTCAAACTAGTGTTCGTCTTCATGGGCATTGCAATAACGCCGTACTCTAAATCTGGACGTGACAAAACCTTGTGCGCGGAATACAAAAAAAGAAACCGTTCGATTTATCGCAATAAGGAAAAGCCGCATGTAATGGTTGTATTAGCAACTGCTTTTGCTGGAAAGCTACCTGCCCAACGCGCATTTTTATTCTTGAAAATTAAACTACTCGAGAAGAATCTTTTCTACTTAGTTGTAGTCAACAAGAAAAAAGAAATGGGGTGGTGTTTTTAGTGAGTAAGAATCTCACACTACAAACTATGAGCACGTGCGGTCGACTCTCATGGTGTCTCATGAAAGATTTTCACTTACCCTCGCAAAAAAAAGTTAACGAGATGACTTAGAAAAACTCCCCACTAAATTTCCATTGTAGCGTGAGCCACGTGTAATGTCATTCTATCGATCACCAGTTGTAGGAACAACATTTTCGCATTAAACACCAGTTCTGAGTGAAACAATCATTACTTTATTAGTTGTTGGGTTTTCTTTACCCACAACTAACAACTCTGGTGGAAATTAGCTTCATCATTGTTGATAAAAGGTTCTTAAGAAGTTATGGTTTTCCGTACTCAGCCGCACCACTTTTGTGCTTCATGCACGGCGGCGTGCGTATAAAGCTGAAATATATGTCAGTTACTTGTGCAGAACGTTTTGCAGGAATTCATTCACTTTCTTGGAGCAAATATGTACATACATACATATACATATATGTTGCTGACTGACAATCTTATACTGCACTTCATGATTATTGATTACACACTGAATAGGGTAAATTATATATATATGTATACATACATACATAATACTTACAAGAGATATCCTTAAACTGTATTTTAAGTTGGTTCTACACTTTGTTTTTCATTAAACCCACATACATATGTGCGTTGTTCTTTGGTCGATGTATGGGTAAAAGAACCAAAGTGTAAAACCAACTTTATGTTAGCAATGAATGTAGTGATAAAATGAAATTAAAACAGTCCACAAAAACAAGCTTGTACCTTGTACATACATAAACATACATACATACAGTAAAAGTTTGATAGAAGATTTCAAGTCAAACCCTTGTCAGATCTTCCTGGAATGGGATTAGATTGCAAAAAGAAACGTCCTGGGATGATCGGACCTAAAACCCAAAACATACCCTCCTAATCACTGCAACATACTTCAGGTGGAAATCATAACGTTTAAAGATTGTCTTGGTTTAAGGTCTGCTAAGGATACTAGAATTTGTACGGGAAGTAGATCAACCTTAGAATCTCAGAATCAGTTTCGTTCATTGCAAAAGTGGCTCTTTATGACATGTCAAAGCAATTCAGCAATTCGAAAGGCAGGACAAATGTCAGTCAGATGGTTCAATGGTACTACATGCCAGACTATAAGCCCAAGGTGGGCTAGGCGACATCCCCGGAGACTGATTAATGGGGAATAATTTTGTGTTCAGTTTAATGTTACATAAGCCCTCTAGTTGCTTGAAGAAGTAGTTACGAAGAGTTCTCATTTTTTTTTCCCTGTAGGGGCAGCACATTCGCACAGCAGGTGACGGACAGATTCAATGACTTCCTTGTCCCTGCAGCTGCTGCAGTAGTCGTTGTGATGTTAACCTTAGCAATGCCGTGGGGCATTTTAAGGTTTACCTAACCTAACCTATTGTATGACATCCATAAGTTCCTAGCCATTGCCGTCTAGCTGGACTGATAGTGTCGTCTTATTATACCAGTTAGGAGCCTAAAATTGTTGGGGGGTGGAGGAGGGAAAACAGCTTAAAGTATACTTGCGGTGGTGTGTCGTCAGACTTCATTAAATTTAAATAAGCACAGACTTTTCACATGGCTTTTCGAAATGAGTCGTGCTGAGAATGGGTTTGGATTTGATAATAGGCGGCTCAAGTGCTTTTGAGAATTTTAACTGTCTAGGATAAGGCTATTTGAAAAAACCTCTGCTTGAAATATGGACAAATTGTAAGCCAAGGCGGACTGAGAAGTTCATACAAAATGATACTGCGAAAATTCCAAATCTAGTTCCCGTCTTCATTTCTGATCCGTCTGTGTAGGTAGGTAGGTAGGTAAAGTGGCGGCTCTTTAGAGCCCAATTAGCGCTAGAGTGTAACCACGAAACTCGTTTAAACCTTATTGGAACATGGTTGTTGATTTGGTGGTTTAGGATGGCTGTATCCAGCCGGTGGAGTTTAGATACAGGATCAGTTCTCCAATCCTTTTCTCAGCTATCTCGTCGAGGTCCAAGAAGAAGAGTTTGCCTAAAAAGCGCTGTCTGGTTCTCGCCAGGGCCGGACACCTGCAGAGGAAGTAAAGTAGAGATTCTTTCTCATTAAGGTCTTTGCAGCTTCTGCAGAAGTTGTTGTGAGGAATACCAAGCTTGACCCCATGGTTCTTCTGGCAATATCTAGTCTTGATTTGGCAAGTAGCTCTCTTGACTTAGTTTTATTGTAATTGGGCCAGGTCTTTCTTGAGATGACGCAGCTGGACAGGCCATTCCATCTTTGGTTTGCAAGCTGGAGGAAGTGTAGATGTACAAAGCCCTTAACAGTGCCCAGCGGAATATCGACTCTTTCTGCAAGTGAACTGTTAAGGGCCGATCCTTTCCTGGCCAGCTCGTCGGCACGCTCATTGCCTTCGAAATTGCTATGACCTGGGATCCAGATGAGTGTAATTGTGGAGCGGGTACTCAGTTGATTAATTTCAAACCGGCATTGCTCTACCAGCTTTGATGATATGGTAACCTCATCAATGGCTTTGATAGCAGCTTGGCTATCTGAAAAGATAGCAATATTTTGGTCGGATGTTTGGAGATTGTTGAGCAAGCGTCTAGCAAAGTCTGGAAGACGAAGAGACTTTGATATATTCAGTTGGTCAGAGAAGATACCTGCGCCGACTCCGCAATCCATCTTCGACCCGTCCGTGTACCAATATCATGGTCATTAAGAACATTTCCATTCTTTCATTCTTCTCTGGTAGGGAATTTAGTAAGGAATAATTTCCTAAAATTGAGGGTGGGTGTCATGTAATCGGTCGAAGACCCGACCAAAACTCCTGGAATGGTTTCCAGGATCTTACAGTGACCGTACGGCTTTGCAGTCCAGGACCCAGATTCCCTGAGTCGGATCGCACTGCAGGTAGCTGTGTCTTTGATGTGAAGGTCAAGGGGCATTTGGTGCAGGATTACACTTAGAGCATCCGTCCGTGTACCAGGCAAGTTTTAAAGTTACGGTTTGTGTTTCTCCCAGTTTGACTTAGAGGTCGGATAACTAGTGAGAAGTGGTTTAGTGTTTAGTTCATTGGACTACTGAATGAGCTGACACAGGTTCGAAACTCCCAACAAATTTTGCGGTACCACTTCTCATCAGCCGATGACAAACCTCAAAGAGTTTGACAAAAAAAAAAAAGCTTTTCAGTTAGCATTTAAGAGTCAGAAATTAAAACTGTACGTGACTTCCATTAGTGCGAAAAAGATAAGACTCTCGGCTGAGAGCAGCTTGGCTTAGGGTCTTTACGGGCTCTGGTTCTAAAGATTTATTTGCTTTTTAGTATTTAGGTCGCATTCAATGGCGCTGTTGGCTAGACTTTGAATTGGGTCTGACTAATTAATTACCATAAGTTTTGAATTTTTCAAAGTCGCGGTCTAAATAATTTCAAACAGAGACGGTTACATGATTAACCGTCGTACCGACTATAATAATACTTCTACAGAAACTATTAAAGTAATTCTTACAAATTTCTTGTGTCAGCCTTACAAAGTAATAGAGAAATAAACAACTATTACGTGGCATATTATTTGTTTTTTTTTTAATTTGTTTTTGCTCATTTACGAATTAAAACGAGAGTTTTCTTGTGTTGAGCCACAAAATTGTGCATGCCGCTGAAACGCGTTCGTTATCAGTTGAATTGACAAGTTCTTATTTTATATTAGTTTCGTCTTCATATCAATAGTACGAATCACCCGACAGCAGAGAGTTCGCAAATAATCAAAATTTGGGAAGATTATATTTACATAACAGTCTCTCATGGAAGTCATTAATTTAAGAGATATATGCAAATACATAAGCTTATACTTATATTATTATAAATAATTTTATAATTGATACATCTGTGTCTTAGGTGAGACACGACACATGCGCCCGCCACGCTTAGTCGCTTAAACTTCCTCAGCTGATTTTTAATCAGGGAACTGCTGACTTTCGATGAGGTCGCTAGCATTGCTATCATTTGGATTTAACTGAATTAAAGCCACGATGTTAGTTGGAGTTAGGCTTTCGGTTGATTAAGAGGTTCAAAACTATTAGCCTTACGTGTACCATATATTTCGTGTTTCTTTAATAAAAGAGTGTCCGGCAAAGAGCATAACGCTCCGCATTGTATTTCCCATTTATTAAACAGGGAATTGTATCAAAGGTGAATTAGTTTTGTGCATAATTTCTATTGTGTCGTTGTACTCTGAATATGTGTTGCCGCTCAATATACACGTTGAAATTTGAATTGAGATAAAAAATACCATTTAGTCATAAGTGATTGTTATATAATTCAAATTGTTTTATCAAATTCAACTTGATATTTGACACATTTAAGTCGCTACGATTAAAAGGAAAAATAAGAATTTCCTGAAGAACTCAAATGAACTGGAAACAGTGCGTCAATGCGTTCCACTATTATATAATGCAAATTAATGAATGAGTGTGTGTCTGTGTGTCTCACATCAAAGTGAATTATTTGGTTTACTTTTTTATTGAATTAACTAGCGAGAGAGAACTAGAAATGCAATTCAGTTTCTATTACGATTTGTAAGCTCTGTCTGCAGTTGTGATACCTAAATAAAAATACTTTAAGAAGACGCATTTTGTTTTCTTTTTTGTACTCGTTTAAAAATAAAAGTCATTGACCCGAAACCTTAATATCAAATTAATTGAGTCCTATTTGCCTCAAGCGGATGACCTTAAATCACAACAGAGAGAGGCTTCACCTGCATAAATGCATATATGAATACTTTTTTGGACTGCGCTGCTTGAAAAAATCGCAGCTAATAAACAAATTCACAATATCTATTTACTTCAACACCCCTTGAGGGTATTAATTTAAATTTCAATGTTGTAAATCCACTGCTCTGGGAAACGAATTTTTTTTTTTCAAGTCCATTTCTTTTTAGTTATGGCTACGAGTACGTATCGGAAGTAGATTAGCAGCGGTTTCAAATTTTATGTGTCAAATAAATGCTTGTCTTCGTGGTTCTTACGTGTGTCCTTATGCTTTTACTTGCGACATTATTGGGGAAACTTTATAGACACTTTTTATGTAAGAATACTAATCATCACTCATTACCTAATCAATGTGAAATTAATATTTAAATATTTTGTGACTTTTTGCAGCCAACGCCGAAGTACCCCCGATTGTGAATAACGTTATAAAAAAGGTTCAGTTCTCAAGTGAGAATTTAATTTTGCGTAACGGAGTGTGTGAAGATATTAAAAATTGTAACAACAATAATAATAATAATTTAAACAAAACCGCCGAAATGAGTTCTACAGAGAGGCCTAGCTTTTTGGTATGAAAATGAAGTCACACGCAATGGAGTATTTTTTTAAAATGATGGTTTTACATTTTCAGGTGGGCGATGAAATTGATGCGAGTATACAAGAGGCCACGGAAGCTGTGGATGAATTTCCTCAAGGAAATAATCCCATCATTCGGACCAATGGGGATCTAATAGAAAAGCGCAAGCGTTTGAGGTGAGTTCCATGCATTAAGTTTATCCATTGTTTGGAATTTCTGATTTCACGCATGAAATTGAAACTACTGATATTAAAAATGACGGTCAAAATATCCAACGATTTCGGTTTCAAAAAGCGTTACGCAAGTTTTCGTTATGCAAACACCGCCTCAAAAATGTGGCTAGACGTCATATTAGAAATTCAAAATAAAAACTTGCTGACCTATTGTACCCAACATGCTATCGTCTGATAATAAATGTCGGACTCTTAAGTAGTGGCAAATATAAGCCGTATTTATTTTTAGCAACTCTTACATATGCATGCGGCCTGGTAAGGATTCAGAATAAGAATTCAGGGATACTTCTATTCAAAATATTTTCCATAGAACCCAGTGGTTAAAATCAGGAATTCAAAAAAATAAAAGTAAATATCCGGTGCGGTAGCCTATAGAAGTGCAACGTGTAGCCTCTCGCTAAATTTCTTAGGTTAGGTTATGATTTGAAGGATGTGTGATGCATAGGTCTCATCACTTTCACTCGGAGACCTGAAGGTCCATTGTGAGCACCCTATTATTGTTGGGGGAGTAGCAATATGGTTCCCGGGGCAGCCTAAGGACCTATCCTACTGTTGGCTGTTTTGTGAACCAGTTAATGCTCTTTAAGAATCTGAGTAGGTTCGTTGACTGCTAGTCTGTTACCTCTGCTATGCTTGCAAAGAACCTTGATCCCAATTTGCGTAGACGTCGTTCTTGCAGAGCGGGACAGTGCCACTGCAGATGTTGGATTAATTCTACCTCTTCTTCATTTCGTTGGATTCGATTCTCCACTTGCGGAGCATGACTCCGATGGCGCAGCGTCCTGTGACAACTCTAGTGAGCTTGCGGGTAGAGCATCTGTCCAGTGCCAAGGGGCACCTTATTCTAGCTTCATTAATTTTCGGCCATAGTGTCTGAGAGGTGGCGCAATCCTGTCTGTCTAACGAGGAGAAATTAGCTTCTTTCTCTATTATGCTGTCTATAGTCCCATGCAATCGTCGGCATTACATATGTGTCTGCTTCGCTAATGTTCATAGCCGACCACAGTCTTGCCAATTCATCAGCTTTTTCGTTCCCTTCTATGTCCTTTTGTCCAGCAACCCAGCAGAGTTTGACAGTATTGGGCCTTATGGTGATCAGCGTGTCTCGACATTTCTTGACTGCCTTTGATTTGATTGTATTGGATTTTAAAGTTGCCTGACTGTCAACGAAGATGGTAAAATCTGATAGGGAAGGTGACAATCTCCATCTCGGCTTGGAAGACGCTACAGGTTTCTGGCTATCTAAACGATTCCTGTTTCTGTAGGTTTTCCGAGTAAAATCCCGCTTCCTTTCTTGTTTCTATTTTTGAGCCGTCAATGTAAATCGCGATTTCGTGGTCTTTGATTGCATTGTTTGACTCCCAATCCTATCGGGTTGGGAATAGAATAGGAAAATCAGTGTTAAAATCATTATAGGGGGTCAGGTAGTCCGATGTGGCTGTGAGGATCTTGAAATTATATTTCTCGCCCATTAACTTAATAATGCCCAGTATCCTCGCGTGTCCATAGGTGATCTGCTTCCATAGGTCGGTAGGCTTGGTTTAAGGGCAGTTGAAAAATATATGGATGCTCATTTCACTCAGGTTTATGTACACCCTTTGTTGCAACCCCTACTTACCTACCACGTGCCTACTACATGGTTCTACCTTCCTGGTGCTAGCAATCTGGTTGCCTTTGCAAACTTGAGCAGATTCGATAATGATCCAGTGGATAGTTCTTCGATGTCATCGGAGAGAAATTTTCCAGAGTTCTTTGTTTTCTATAACAGAGGCTTGGGTGGCAGATTAAAAAAAATCATGACTTTATCTCCCTCTTTGCATAAGTTGTCTTTACTGAGATGCAGTTTCTTTGCATGGGATGTTAGTATATTGCGGCCAGTAATAGTGGCAAGGATTTCCTGTCCATATGTACCAATCTTTTGGTTTTTACTTCGTTATGATCAGGCCATAGTCTTGCTAAAGTTCCTTAGGTGGAATAGGGACTTTCACTTGTTTGCTTTGATAAAGACTGCACGCCTTACCTTGGTCTTGGTCTGGGGTTGAGCCTTTCTTTGCTACAGTCATTGGCTACTAGCGTGCTTAGTTAGTTTCATGTTTTATTGCCAAATCCGAACAGTGGATTAAGAAATTCCTCATAATTATCCCGCACTTCTTATGACCGATCTCAACTGTTACGTTAGGAAATTCTAATGGTTACACGAAAAGATTGGGTCTTAAACCTTAACACTCACAGTACTAGGTGTATTATTTTTGCATGATGAGGTTCATTCAGTTGACCACTTCTTTTTTTTAAACATTTGGATATCCGAAACAGCAACAATCTCCATATGAGTTCCTTTAGCCCTTTGCTGTACGGTGGGACTTATGCTGTCCCACTTTTATTATCACCTTTTCCTGAATATTTCGGGTAGTTTTCGCTGTATTTTCGAGCGGGTTTTTGTGTTTTCGCATCAGTTATATATTCAAGAATAAGAATTGATGTGCAATAGTTCGAAATTATCAGTGAATTTGTTTATACAAATAAGCAAATGTTGATAAATAGACGTTTTTCCAGAAAGAAATGTATGCAACAAAGGGTAAAAATATGTTTTCCTACAATCGGAAAGTATATTGTGTCATCTTGTGTTGTTCAAAAGTCTTTTCAGCTGTGTATGCCATTTTTTTGCTCCTTATATCCTCGGAGAAGAGGATCATCCAGATGAGGGTACTCACAGAGAATACGATAGACGCAGCACACTGTCCCTCTTATTTACTTACTTACTTAAGTGGCGCTACAATTTGGGATAAAGAAATGGAATGGAACTGGGCCTCTACATTTAGCTCATTCCTACGGGTTAGATTCAAAGACTCTGCGTGTCGAAACGTTGGTGTCCATTCGCTGTACATGTACTAGCCATTCCTAACCTCCAATGCGGAGTTTGTTTTTACTACATCGATTTCGATTCGAATATCTTCATCCCCTTTCTATAGAGTCCATGCTTCAGTGTCATAGAGTGGGACTGGGGTGATGATGGGCTTATAGTTGTTCGAGATAGGGCGTTACTATGAGTCATTTCAACCCGAATAAACAGCGATTGGCAAGAAATGTCGGTATCAGAGGTTATAGCAGACTCAAGGTAGACAAAGTTTCAAAGTTACAGCTGTCCACTGTGATGTCCCTTCCTATATTATTTATTTACTAATCAATTTTCACCAAAATCGGTTCAGTAGTTTCCGAGATTACCTGTCGCAGAGAAAGTGATTATTTTAGTCACAGAGAAAGTGCTTCGTGTTAGATGGGCCGCCAGTAGGTTGTGGCCTGTGAGGATACTAATCACTAGAGCTAAATGCGATCTGTTCAGCGCAAGTATTTCCTTTGTTTTTTTTTTTATTGAGTTTTGGCCACATTTTTTTTGATATGCCGCATGACCGAAGTATGCTGCATCGTTCATCGGAAAGATTCCAGAAGTCCAAGTGTATCTCGTGCTTTAGAACTCGATTTACATGGTTATCGCTAGAACTTTAGCTTGGAACACACAGGCTTGGTATGGAAGTTATGTATATTATATTGACCGGGCAATGGCGGATTATTCTGTCTATTTCTTTATCTATTTTTGAGCCTTCGATGAAAATGGATGTATTGACGGGTCCTTTGTTCCAACTTTGACCCTTCCTTCGTCCCAACTTTCCCTTGCTGGAAAAAGAATTTGGAAATTGAGTTCAAAGTCAGAATATGGCGTTATGCGATTAGTTTTTGTTTTTAGCTTCGTCCATCGATACTGGTGTGTGCTATTTGGCCCTTTTTTATAAGCTAGATGCTTGCAGTCTTAGGGCGCTTTATTGCTGCCAATTCTTTGGTCCATTTTAAAGAAGTCAGATGATAGTGCGTTACAGACTTGACATCACAAGTCTCGTTGCGGTCATTACCAACCTTGATGAAGCAGCGAACATTTTCTATCGTTTGAACAGGCATACACTAGTAATCTGATCAAATCTTAGAAATTGGTTGGTGCGTGCTCTCTACCAGGGTATCTCCAGCTGCTTTAAATAAATCGGTCGGTAGGTCTTCAGGTCCAGCAGCCTTATTGGATTTTTTTTGGATATTGCTATCCGCACATCGTTTTGGTCAGATGGTCGAAAGTTTGGCCATTATCGTCCAAATGGAATGATTCGTTTTGCGGGATGTTGGTCTTCTTCACGGTTATACAGTCCGGAGAAGTAGTTTTTCCAATTTCTCAGCACTGACTGTGACTCTATTACAAGGTTTCATTCTTGATCTCTACAGGTGTCTGGACGGGTTCTGTTTTCGTGACACGTCCTTTGTACCTTTTGGTAAAACTTTCGTACGTTGTTTCTGAAATATAATCATGCTCTTTCCCGTCTCTTTTGCTCTTAGAGCTCGTAAGGAACTCTCGTTATTCTTTGCAGCGCCTGTCTATATGCCTTTTGTTTTGTTTCATACACTTGCCGGCATTCTTCGTCAAACCAAAGGTTTCGTTGTGGCGGTCTGGTGAAAGCCAGCACATCAGTTTCGTCGTTTCTGATGACTTGTTGGCAGCGTTGCTATTGGTCTTCAACATTTGACGCTGGTGAAATAAGGGTTGTTGAGAGATTTCGGGATACACCTTCGGCGAAAGAAAATTCTGACAGTCTGTTGCGTACCTTCCGTCGATCGCAATGTATGTTAATCAGTAGGCCTTCATATCCCTTTATTAATGTTTATATGAAGCGGTGTGTTGGTTATAGTGCCTTTTCGCCCTGTAGCAAATTGTCATAAGGCGTTCGCTTACGTGTTGGAAGCTTAATATTGTTGCCTAAGTCTGCCGCCTACGAAAAATCACCATCCCAATAAGCGCTGCTTCTGGTCTCTGTATAGGTATGTGAGCGCTGTTGTTGGTCCCTTAGAGAGCTCTTTTGTCACCATTTCTTTTCTAAGATCCTGAACAAGTATCGAAAATCCTTATCAGTGTCCGTTCCGAATATATTGAAGTAGATTGGATAAATTGCTGTTCCCATTCCGGAAGTTTTTGACGCCATTGTTAATTCCATCTTAAGAATTCGTCCGCTGTCTTGTTTATAGTGCTGCTATTTTTGTCTTGTGGTCAACACTTGTGCTTATACACTATTTCTACAGCTCCTAAAACCCAGTATAGGGATAATTTGCATCGGTTTAACTTCGATCTTGTTACGAGAACTGCGGAAATCCTTAACCAACTTGTTTTATCGTTATTAAAATCTTTATCCCTTCTGGAGACTATCGTGGTCTTTTTTAAATTTGTTAAGAACAAACTTTTGAAATATGTGTTGATTTTAGCACACCCACTATTTTAAGATGGACTAACAACTCTCTTTATTGGCCTCATTCTGCGGGACCAGTAAGCTTAGTACTAACTATGTAGACATAAAATAATATTTTGTCACTGATCATCTTTACTCGAACTCTTAACAGATTTAAATTGCAGACGAGAATAGAGAAACATCCGCGTTGCACATATTACAGATCGCTTAGCTCTTCAACTTAAGAGAGCAAACATAGCAATGGCACTATATGCTTCTAAGCCAAACTGTAGTGCCTGTGCTGTCTTTTAGTGCTTCCGTCTCAAACTATTTTTGTCTGTAGTATTTTTAGAAGGTACAAACATAACCGCAACCATTTACATGCATACCTATGCATGAGCTGTGACTTATGATCCGAAACATCCGAGGGTTTTTTAAACGTTGGTGTCGCATTGTAAGTTAAGACCACTTACAAACGTTGTTGTTTTAACTTCGATGAAGAATCACTTTAATAGCCTCTATCAAAATGACACTCAACGCATATGGGTTTTGCCGTTTCTTTGTGGTTGTCATATAATAACTAAATAATCGAATAAAAATGACGTCAATTCAGTGGAGGCTGGAGAATTATTACGACGCTCTCCGGCCCTTAATTACAGTAAATGTACTATTGTTAGGTCTAGAAAGAAGGTCACCTGTTAGTTATAGAATTTGAAAGCGCAAACCCTCCTTAATGCTTCTTGATAGCTACAACAAATAAAGATATAATTGGGTGAAATATATATATAAATGAGTCATGTCCATGTATCATATTTCGTTGCATGTTTTCATTCAAGTTGTTCGTATTTTATTTCTCGCGTTAATGGAAGAAATGTACAGTTTTTATTGCCGATTCTAAACGGCGGAATGAGAAGGTTTTATATGACAAATTATATTCTCGGGGTTGTTCGTTGCTTGCCGAAATACTCCTTTTATTGTAGCTTGTGTTATAGTTCTACCAGTTTGCCAGCTTTGCCAGTATATCTTCCGGTCAGCTTTGTTAGACAGTTTCATCTTATCTGAGTTTTACAAGTTTTTCGTTTCGCTACGTCTTGGCCTGCTTGTAGATTTTATGGGTTAACAGTATGTTTAGGCGTATGTTATTGTTATTGTCTATATGTAGAGGAGAGTTAATGATTTGAGTTGAAAGGATGGGTCCAGAGGTTGAGAGGTAAATAGACTGATCATCAATCAATCTTAAAGTTTGTTATTGAACACGATCGAATAACTTCAATTTAGCATTGGCACATAACTTAAACAATTTAAAACTTAAATCTAATAAAACTAAATTTAACAATTTTACAATTGCTGCGTCAACGGAAAAGATTGGGTTCAGGGTAAGTTATGAAGCGCATGTTTGAGGGTTGATTTGGTGCAATTAAGGTCAAGTATATTTGGAAACATATTTGCTTTACGGAGCATTCTTGTTAAGGGTTCGTTCATGGCACAGTACGGCGATGGGGAATAAGGGATAAGATTTTAAACGCCGAGGGTTATTGTTAAAGGAGATTTGATGGAGCAGATGGGGAAAATCTATCAGCAGACTATTATTTTCCCCAATAGTACTATAGGCAGTACTGGTTTTTTTTAGAATCCACTTGCGCTCAAGGAGTTGTGAATTACTTTATGGTGTTATTCACACAGCGCGAGAAAGGTTTTCCTCTGTCGTGGAGCTATAAAAAAAAAGCGAAATCCAAAGAGCTGAGCTTTTACCTCAAACGCCCTGCATTTCAGCACTAATTGAGTATCGGGCGTTTTTCCACCTGATACAACCACTTAAACCAACAAACCAGAGAGTTGTGAATTGAATTTCGAGTGAGACAAAGAAAAGGTCGCTGATAAATAAGAACTTACCAATGTATTTCGCTTAAAGTTTGTTTCTTGCGCGCTATGCTTTACACTATTAAAGGATTTTGAGATATCTAGGGTGGCGATTCTGCACTCGCCTTGATGTTGAATGCAATGGCTCCATTTTCCAGAGAAAAAAACCGTTTAGTCTGCTGTAGAATGCTATGACCTGAAACTATACAGACGATTGTTTATTTCAGTATAGTTTAGGTGAGGTTAGGTAGATGGGTGACAGAGAGCCCTCTGCACTACACTTAGGTCAGTAGAGACCCATTGCGGTGCCCATTTTTGAGGGGGAATGTACCCCTTGCACGTGGAGCAATACCCATACCCCTTTCAGAACCGTATAACACAATTATGCGGGTGATTTTGTCTCATTTTCATATTCGTGTTTTGCTTTGTTTTACTTCGTTTAGTCATGTTTTCTAATACCAAGTGCATCATAAAAACACAAATGATGTGTTTGGCATGTCCATTGCAATATTTTTCGTCATTCTTGTGTTAATTATGAAGAAAAGTAGACGTGAAGTAAGAATATTGCCGAGAAGAACGGAACATCATTGGTTCTGAAAGGGATACCACTCTCCTATTGCTCCAGGGTTTCTTGAAGCCTTAATGAACCTCCAGATGTCTCTGATAAGTACGTTACTTAGTTCTTCGGTATCCTGGGGATACATATGTATGTCTGAGGTGGCACAGACTTGGGCAACGGCAGAGGAAGTAGAACTTCCTCTTCTCCGCAACCCCTGCAAAGGTCGTCGTCACTTAGCCTAAGCTTTTTCATGTGATAACGCAGAGTATTATAACCTGTAATTACTCCTACAATGATGGAGAGGATTTTCTTGTTCTTCTGCATAAAAATATTAGTTCTGGCACCGTTGTAGCTTGGCCATAGTTTTCTAGTTTCTTTCCAGGAGCCCAAAAGGGTTAATCTTTCATTCATGCTTCATGTTTAAGTTTACATGGTGGGAATTTCACTGACTGATAAGCCTGCACTATTTCTAACGCAAATCCGTTCCTTGCCAATTCATCAGCCTTATCACCCCCGGGTATGCCCTCATGTCCAAGAACTCAGCATAGTTTTACCTCATACTGTGTGGCAAGAGAAGTAAGCTCTTCGCGACAGCACTTCACAAGCTTCGATTTTATGTCAATAGCAGGAATCGCTTTCTGTGCTGTCTGGCTGTCGATGAGTAAGGGGATATCATCACGTGGTAATACGCTGCTATGCTTCGATTTTATGTCAATAGCAGGAATCGCTTTCTGTGCTGTCTGGCTGTCGATGAGTAAGGGGATATCATCATGTGGTAATACGCTGCTATGGTCTAGAAGTCTAAGTGTTAGTATAGCTTAAATAAGAAGATAACTGACACGCTCTTCATGGCCTAAGAAAGAACTAACGTCAAAGATGTAGGATGGTAGTTAGAAAGAAATATTTTTACCTTGTTTTTAAGAGATTTAAACTGAAGGGGTTCCAAAAAAATATTTGTATGAATGAAGGCAAATATACTGCAATTTAAAAGATTTTTAGTGTCAAACAAAGTTCTTTTACAAATGAGGAAGATCGATGGCGTGTAGGAACCTCAAGGTAGCGCTTATGGAAGTGTTCGTAATTGTCTCTGGGGAGGTGAATTCCCTGTGTTTCAGTTTGCAGCGAACTATGGTGGAACAGTCGCACAAAATATGCTCTACAGACTTTCCTGCGGACTAACGCCCAGCTTCTTAAAAGGATATTTGGTTGAGTGACCATTTTCCAGTGAGAAAGTTCGTAGGCGTTAGTCTTCTTTCTCTTGTTGTTTAAGAAGTTGAACTTCTTAGGTTGACGAAGTCCCAGTGTTGTTTACAGAGCTTTTTTGAACCCATGAGTTAGTTCCAACTTCATGTGGCTAATGGGTAAACAACAGAAGGGAAAAGGACCTATCAATGCAGATTATGCTCCGGTTGCACTGCTTATTTCTCTCAACAGGAGTTTTCTCTTAAAAGTGTCACCTCTTTTCCGTGTTGAGCTCCCAGATTCCTTGATTATTAGGGTAGTTTCTTTTTTCGTTAGCTATGCGCCTGTTTTTGGTTTAACTCGTTTGAATCGAGTATTGTAGGAATTTATAAATTAGTGATCTCAAACTTTTTTCTTTATTATGGAGTGGGAGTGCTAAAAAGAGGAAGAAGAAGATTTGCATTTTTTATCGGCATTCTCTGCGTATTTCCTGAGTCCATTGACCAAGATTTTATTAAACTTGTTTTCTCTTTGGAAAGATGTTCTCTCTGTAATTTGAGTTTGATAAATTCGGATATAAAAATGTTATTTGTTTCTCATAATACTCACCGGTCGCCCACAACAAAAACACATACACATCCCACTACACCACAGCCACCGGTTCTTCTCCGATTCTGCTTGTTCCTGATGAGTGGTTTCACTGAGGTATAGCTTCTTCTCTCTCATCTCTTTTTCTGATTCAAGTTTCTATTCGGTAAGTTTCATTTGGATCCCTTGTTCTTGACTGTCTAATTCGATTGCTGGTTTCTTTATTTCCTAACCAATGCTAATTGGGTTGCCAGCAGAGCTGGGGTTGGTTTTTTTTGTCGAGGAGCTATCGCCTTCAACATAGGCCATGAGAGGTAGTGTTTGGTTGCAGCATGTGTCGGTTTCATAATGAAACTTTAGCTTGAAGAAACGTTATAGAGTTGAACTTTGGTTAAAGTTAAGGAAATGTTTAACATAGAGCTCCTGTTTCAAGTTTAAGGTGGATAAGGTTTAAAAAAGCATACTGAGTTTAGTTTTGCCCACCTTTTTCCAAGATGTGTATTAGCAAATTTCTTTGGACATTAATTAATAAATTTTATTTTTTTTTACCTTTTTTACCCTTCTATTTTTTTTTTTTGTTCGTCCGTGGTAAAATTGGGAAATTAAGGACTTTAATTTCTATGGCTGTCTAGCTGCAAAGTGGGGTTAGGTAGATTCGGTTCAGGAATAGCTATTATATATTTATATATGCTAAGCTTGAATTAATTTCCTGGTTTTGTCTGGTTCCAAAAAAGAGTGCATTATAATGCGCAGCGATGGCGTAAGCACAGATTCGTTGATTAATTTGGTTTTGGGTACGAGGCAGTCCTTAGTTCGTAACTAATAAGCAGCTGTCTGACAAAGAGGACTTATAAGCAGCTGGCTATTGGACATAATAAAATTTGCAAAGGTGATCGGATGGCTTTGGTTATAACGTCGCAAGTGCATATGAGAGGAGTGAGAACCCCTAAGATTACGATAATGGGTCGACAAAGACCTTGGTAAGATAAAAATGATCTACTTCGTCTTCATCAATTCACAACTCACTAACCTTACCTATCAGCAGGTACTTTTTTCCAATTAAAACAGGCCGTCCTTTAGTCTTGCGTTAAGTTTTGCACTATTCTTTCAAGAACGATGTTGAAGAAGTCGTATGAATTCGTCATGCCTTTTCTGAATCCCTTTTTGACATCAAACGTTTCATGGAGGTCTGGAGCGACCATGATGGAGCAGCGTGTACTCTCCATCGTCATCCTGCACAGACGGACGAGTTTGGCAGGGATGCCAAAACTAGACATGGCTCTGTATAGCTCGCCTCTATAAATACTGTCATACGTGGCCTTAAAAGAGGTGGTGGGTATCGATTTGAAGTTTCTGGGCTCTTTTTCCAAGATCTGCCGCAGTGTGAATATTTGGTCGGTGGTGGACTTTTCTGGCCTGATGTCACACTAATATGGACCGATCAGGTTGTTGACGAACGGCCGTTCGCCATTCATGCGAGATTATTTGAGCGAACGACAGTAACAAATTTGGCGTTAAGAAGCTAAGCCATCCACTTGATTTCTTTGGTTGCTGATCAAAGGATTTCGGAGCTCTATCTAATGTAAGGTAACGTTAGATGTAGACACACTTAGACCAAAAAAGGTCCACGGTGATATTGCACTTATCTAACTTATCTAAGGTCGAAGTCTTCTAAGAAAGGCATCACACTTCAAGCAGAATCGGACAGGATTAGTATCCTAACCCAGCTTAAAAGTTTTTAGAAAAATAAGATGCCAGATAGAATAATAAAAGCCAAATGCACTGCGACCTGTAAGATCTCTTGTACTGGCTGAGTG
The DNA here is from genome assembly GCA_917880715.2 of Matsumyia berberina. Lineage (NCBI taxonomy): Eukaryota > Metazoa > Arthropoda > Insecta > Diptera > Syrphidae > Matsumyia > Matsumyia berberina. The sequence continues at coordinate 99,434,199 of OU862870.1, forward strand.
GTTAAGCAGAAGCCAAATTGGGCTCTTGACCTATGCTTCAAGTTTCCACTAGGCATATAATGTTACGTGCTAGCTGAAATGCTCTCTTCTTAGCAGCCCCTAGGCACTTACAAGGAATATAATTTACCGTCTCTTTTTGCTCGTCGCAGAATCGACTTTTATATGTATGTTAGATTAGATTAGATTGTAGGTAGAGGTAGGACCGTGTCTCCTTATCACTGCGGCCATCGATGGGCCTATTGTGATTTCCTCCAATTAGAGCTCGCTCATGATGCTAGAGATGTCTTTGAGTGAGCTGACAGATATATTCTCCATTTCGAGGTAGAATTTGCCTAAATACCGATGACGTGTTCTGATTAAACAGTTATAGTGACACAAGATGTGTTCTGCTGATTCTTCGTCTTCGTTGCACATTCTGCATGTGTTGTTTTGTACAATTCCCATACTCATTAGGTGTTTTTTGACTAGACAGTGTCCCGTTAGGAAGCCTGTAACCATTCGAACCTGACTCCTGGTTAGTTCTAGGAGTTGTTTCGTTCTGGTATGGGAGATGTTTGGCATGAACATTTTGGTTTGCCTATTACCTTCAGTACTTGTCCAGTAATGGTGAGCTCTGTTTTCCAGTCAGTGTTTAATGGAGCACTTTGTAGTGCTGATTGGTAAACCACAGAATGGTTTTGGCATCATGAAGTTTGATGCGAATCTTTTTCTGGCTAGTAAGTCTGCTATTTCATTGCCTACATGGCCGCTGTGTCCTGGCACCCAAATGAGATAAACTCTGTTTGTATTGACTAGTGATGTAAGCAGTTTTATGCAGTCCCATTCTAGTTTTGATGTTATTTCGTAGGTCTTTATATAAATGAGAATATAAATGTTTTTGTTTAATGTATGTAGATCTGTTTATATTTTTTCTGATGCATAGTTTTATAGCAAAGACTTCCGCTTGAAATACGAAGTTGTATTTGTCCGTGCTTCTGTAGATGAATGTTTTTGTACCAACACCCTATACTCCAGGCCCGACTCCTTCATCTGTTTTTGATCCGTCTGTGTACCAAACATATGGATCGCTGGCAAATGTGGGTTTATTCTGTTCCCAATTGTGACGGTCTGGGAATGTACATAACTTTGAAGTTTTGGCTGGAGTTAAATCTTGGTAGACAACAGTCTGTAATGGTAATTCCAAGTAGTTCATCTTCATTTAATTCCAGGGTAATGTCAGGATGGTCTAGTTTGGAGTCCTCAGATATGACCAAAAAGGCATAAAACATGGCTTCCTTCTGTATCTTATGCTGGAGCGGTTTAAGGTTAAGGATAACTTCTAGCGCTGCAGTAGGAGTTGTTGTAATAGTACACGTAATGCACACACAAGCTAGTCTTTGGAGTTTGTTGAGCCTGTCTTGTGTGGGTTTTTGTTTCGTTTTTTTTACCACCAGACGGGTGATGCGTAGGTGACAATTGGTTTGGTTATAGCTGTGTAAAGCGATAGTTCCATTTATGTATTTTATATGTATGTACGCCTGCACCTGTATTAGATAGTACACATTTTCTAACACGCTTGTGCCCTATCACAAAGTTTGTTTTTTATTTCCTTGGAAATGTGCACATATTTTCAATACGCACATTATAAAACTACGGAACCCGTATTAAATTTTGCTGACATAGTATTGAAAACAAAAGATTGGGTTGCGACTATTGTTTCTTCAATTTGCCGGTATTCTAGTATATTCCTAGATGGTGGATAAATTTCCCGATATGTTACGCAAGCGATAATCATTGATAAGGCTTCAATGTTTCCCTCCGACGTCATTATAGGCGGCAAATGACATTAACGTTCGCTCTTCTCCATTAATATAAAAAATTTTCTCGAAAAAACTCTAATAACATCATCAACATTATCTACATGCATATATTAACGGATAGAAAGAGATACAACCGCCCTTCAACACAATATTCACACAACCAGTTCTGAAATGTACACAAAACGTACCCAACACTTCCTCCACCACCGCCAACAGGTGGTAAACAAACCGAACCAGAGAGGAACGAGAGAGTGTAGTGCAATACGTAATCAACGTGTATGTGAATTTCTGAGTTGAGCACGGCGCTAATTAGGCGGACAGGTCTGAAGCGACAAAGTTGGAGATTTTTGGTCAGTTGTTATCGGAATGCGCTGAGCTTAGTGTCAAGTCAAGTTGGTAGTTGGAATTGTCACTTTCTTTTGTAAAATAGTTACGTTTACATTGGTCAAGGAATTACGATTTCACTTTTATTTATTTCTCACGACTGCGAGTGTAATCTGTGTGTTTTCATTCAAAGTGTATTGGGTTTAAAATACCTGTTAAGAAGGGAATACAATTACTTTGATTGAAAGAAAGTAATTAAGTGGGTCACCATTCGATGAGTGACGAAATTCATGAACTTTGAACTAAACCTACGAGGCAAACGGATAGTTCGCATTAATTTTCATATCAGTGGTAGATGAATGAAATATTTCTTGCGAAGTGGTGTACGTCATTAGTCATATTGATTTTGACCATGCTAAAACGTCGTCCAAGCAAACGTTTTGTACTTGTTGAAACTGGGGAACAAAGTTCCGCCTGGAACTCAACAGTTGACAACAATATAGTAGTGGATTCAGCTGATAATTGTTTTCAACGACGGAACAGTATGAATGTTGGTTTCACAGAAGTAACCTCCGAATTGACTGCACAATCGGAAGTACGAACCCAGAATCCAGCATTATTAACAGTCCAACCCACTTCAGGCTCGCTTAAGTAAATTTTTCATTTGATTCGAGTTTTTCCCTTAATGTGTGATATGATAATTAAATAACATTTTTCATTTCTTTGTTGTTGTTGATAGGCCGAGTATGTCTCGTGGTACAGGCCTGGGCCTCGAGCGCCATCAGGAGCGGGACTTCTTGATTGCTACCACAGAGGAGTTTGTCAAGAAATTCGGTGGTACTCGAGTGATCAATAGAATCCTCATCGCTAATAATGGAATTGCAGCCGTCAAGTGTATGCGTTCGATACGTAGATGGTCGTATGAGATGTTCAAAAATGAACGTGCAGTTCGTTTTGTTGTAATGGTAAGCACCCCATGCATGTTTGTTTGAGAAACTACTACAATCGATTATTTTCAATAGGTAACACCAGAAGATCTTAAGGCTAACGCTGAATACATTAAAATGGCTGACCACTATGTACCAGTGCCCGGCGGATCTAATAACAATAATTATGCAAATGTGGAATTAATTGTCGACATTGCGCTGCGGACCCAGGTTCAGGTGAGCTAGCGCAAAAAGACGTCAGCCAATAATCACCAGATCAGGCCAATTGTTTGCCTTATAGATTTATTTGACAAATATTGTTTGAGTGCTGCATTGCTTCATGAGTCGATATGTTTAATTATTCATTAAGCAACGGATACACTTGGCTTCACGCATGCCTAAGAAGAAGTGTTGCGTATACTGGTAGTTTTTCTAGTTTCATTTTGGAGGTTTATTATTAGTCATTGGTTGAGATTTGGCAGTTGTAAATTTTGTATAATTCCTTTTCACCGATGCATGCTATGCATGCGAGAGCAGTGATAACTTTAGTGCTACATATAAGACAGAAGTTACGTAGTTTTTTAGTGAATCGATAAGCAGTATAGAACAAAGTAAATCGACTTGTAATCACCTAAACTGTTACGAAGCAAAGCTAGTTGTCTCAGATAGATAAACTTTGTTTCATTAAGACTTGGCATTGAATTTTCGTTTAAAACATGTTTATTTTGAATTCAGGCTGTGTGGGCTGGATGGGGTCATGCTTCTGAGAACCCGAAACTTCCAGAATTGTTGCACAAAGAGGGGCTGGTATTCCTTGGGCCACCTGAGAGAGCTATGTGGGCACTTGGCGATAAGGTAGCATCGTCAATCGTTGCACAAACTGCTGACATTCCAACACTTCCCTGGTCTGGTTCCGAGCTTAAAGCTCAGTACAGCGGGAAGAAAATAAAAATATCAAGTGATTTGTTTAATCGTGGCTGTGTAAGTAATGTGGACCAGGGTTTGGCTGCCGTTGCGAAAATTGGTAAGAGTTGTTTGGTGTAGAAAAAAAAAACTGTATTGATTTAAACTGCATTTTTAGGCTTTCCGGTGATGATAAAGGCGTCTGAAGGTGGTGGAGGCAAAGGTATTCGTCGCGTAGACACGACGGAAGAGTTTCCTGCTTTATTCCGTCAGGTGCAGGCTGAAGTGCCCGGTTCCCCAATATTCGTAATGAAATTGGCACGCGGAGCTAGACATTTGGAGGTGCAGCTTCTGGCTGATCAATATGGCAATGCTATAAGTTTATTCGGGCGTGATTGTTCCATTCAGCGGCGTCATCAAAAGATTATCGAAGAAGCACCAGCAATTGTTGCCCATCCAGAGGTATTCGAGGATATGGAGAAGGCTGCTGTACGATTGGCCAAGATGGTAGGCTATGTAAGTGCAGGAACCGTCGAGTATCTGTACGATTCTGAGGGTAGATACTTCTTCCTTGAATTGAATCCGAGGTTGCAAGTGGAGCATCCTTGCACAGAAATGGTTGCAGACGTAAATTTACCAGCTTGCCAATTGCAGGTGAGTGGTAGTTTTATTCTTAATTAAGTAAAATATTCATGATTTTCTTTTTCGTCCTTAGATTGGAATGGGCATTCCGCTATACCGTCTAAAAGATATTCGTCTATTGTATGGTGAATCTCCTTGGGGAACTTCAATTATTGACTTTGAAAATCCTGTAAACAAACCTGTTCCTTCGGGACACGTTATTGCGGCGCGTATCACTTCTGAAAATCCTGACGAAGGATTCAAGCCTAGTTCAGGAACTGTTCAAGAACTTAACTTCCGTTCTAGTAAAAATGTATGGGGTTACTTCAGTGTTGCCGCATCAGGTGGCTTGCATGAGTTTGCAGATTCACAGTTTGGACATTGTTTCTCTTGGGGAGAAAATCGTCAACAAGCTAGAGAGAACCTAGTCATTGCGCTTAAGGAATTGTCTATTCGAGGAGATTTCCGAACAACCGTTGAGTATCTTATAACGTTGCTGGAAACTAATAGTTTCTTGGACAATTCCATTGATACTGCTTGGTTAGATGCTTTGATCGCAGAGCGCGTTCAGTCCGAAAAACCAGACATTCTATTGGGAGTAATTTGCGGAGCGCTTCACATTGCAGATCGTCAAATCACTGACGCCTTCACCAGTTTCCAGACGTCTCTTGAGAAGGGACAAATTCAAGCCGCCAATACGCTTACAAATGTTATCGATGTCGAGCTTATTAACGATGGTAATCGTTACAAAGTTCAAGCCGCAAAAAGTGGAGCAAACACATATTTCCTCTTCATGAATAACTCCTTCAAAGAAGTTGAAGTTCATAGGCTCTCAGATGGAGGCATGCTCCTGTCATTCGAAGGATCATCATACACAACTTATATGAAAGAAGAAGTGGATCGCTATCGCATCGTTATTGGAAACCAAACGTGTGTTTTCGAGAAGGAAAATGACCCGTCACTACTGCGCAGCCCTTCAACGGGTAAGCTTATAAACTTGATCGTAGAAGATGGCGCTCATGTGAACAAGGGGCAGGCCTATGCTGAAATAGAAGTAAGTTCGCTTAGAAACAATTTTCAATGGTGTAAAATTGATACTAATTTGTTTTTTTTAGGTAATGAAAATGGTGATGACGTTAACGTCATCAGAGGCAGGAACTGTAACCTTTATTCGGCGACCAGGAGCTGTACTTGATGCCGGCAGTCTTCTTGGACATTTGGAGCTTGATGATCCGTCGCTTGTCACCAAAGCACAGCCGTTCAAAAGTGGTTTCCCATTGTCTGAGAATTCTTCACTACCAGAAAAACTCAACCGAGTACATAACAGCTACAAAGCCATTCTGGAGAACACGCTAGCGGGATACTGTCTCCCAGATCCTTATAATGCCCCTCGCCTTCGTGAAGTTATTGAAAAGTTTATGCAGAGCTTACGTGACCCATCCCTACCTTTGCTGGAGCTTCAGGAGGTAATTGCATCTGTTTCGGGGCGTATACCGATTTCCGTGGAGAAGAAAATCCGAAAGCTTATGACGTTGTACGAGCGCAATATCACCAGTGTTCTTGCCCAGTTTCCATCGCAGCAAATTGCGAGCGTTATCGACTGTCATGCGGCTACTTTGCAAAAGCGTGCTGACCGAGATGTATTCTTCCTCACCACCCAGAGTATTGTTCAATTAGTTCAACGTTACCGCAATGGAATACGTGGAAGGATGAAGGCTGCTGTTCATGAGCTTCTTCGTCAGTACTATGACGTGGAGTCTCAGTTTCAGCACGGCCACTACGATAAATGTGTTGGACTTATTCGAGAAAGGAATAAGGACGATATGCTTACTGTCGTCAACACGATTTTCTCTCACAGCCAAGTTTCCAAAAAGAATCTACTTGTGACATTGCTAATTGATCACTTGTGGGCAAATGAACCAGGCCTGACAGACGAATTAGCCACCACTTTGAGCGAACTCACTTCTCTCAATCGCGCAGAACACTCACGTGTTGCATTGCGATCCCGCCAAGTGCTGATAGCTGCGCATCAGCCTGCCTACGAACTTCGCCACAACCAAATGGAATCAATATTCTTGTCTGCCGTAGATATGTATGGACATGATTTTCATCCGGAGAACTTGCAGCGGCTAATATTGTCCGAGACATCTATATTTGATATTTTGCATGACTTTTTCTATCATACCAATCGTGCTGTTTGCAATGCTTCTTTGGAAGTTTACGTACGCAGGGCATACATATCATACGATCTGACCTGTCTTCAGCACTTGGAATTATCTGGAGAGGTTCCTCTGGTACACTTCCAGTTCCTGCTACCAACTGCACATCCGAATAGGTAAGTGTTAAGAAGAAACAGAATCCTCAAGCTTAATTTAATTTTGTTTAGGCTTCAATCATATTTGTCATTGGATGGAATAGAAGCAGCATTGCCACCTGGTTCAACATTTGTGCGAACAGGATGCATGGCAGCATTTGATTCTTTTGAACATTTCGAACAGTACTCTGATGAAATTCTTGATCTTCTTGAAGATTTATCATCTCCAGCGTTTGTCAGTGCCAAGGTATGTTGTTAAAATTTTGTAGTTTGTTTATATTAATTAATTTTCGTTTTGAAGGTCCTTGAAGCTGTTGATGCCGCGGACTCGGCTTCTGATGGCAGACTGAGCACATCGATTAATGTTTCTTTGTCCGATCCAATTTCCCGAGCTAATGCGGCAGAAGAGGCAACCTCAACAGAACCCATTCATATTTTAAGCGTTGCCGTACGGGAAATTGGGGAAATGGATGATGTTCAAATGGCATCGATTTTCGGAACATTCTGTAAATTGCATCGCGAAGAACTATACCAACGCCGTGTACGCAGGATAACATTCGCATCGCTTAAAAAGTATGGTTTACGTTTATGCTTTGTAATAGTATTCTAGACGATATTTTACTTACAGACGTCAGTTCCCGAAATTCTTTACTTACCGTTCGAGGGATAACTTTGAGGAGGATCGAATTTACAGACATCTGGAACCGGCTTGTGCCTTCCAATTGGAGCTTAACCGAATGAGAACATATGACTTGGAAGCCTTACCAACTGCTAACCAAAAAATGCACCTGTACCTCGGTAGAGCAAAGGTATCCAAGGGTCAGGAGGTCACTGACTACCGCTTCTTCATTCGTTCAATAATTCGTCATTCGGATCTCATAACCAAGGTTTGTAGTTAGGGACATTGAACCAGAAACAATAACATATCTGTATATTTATTCACAGGAAGCATCCTTTGAGTATTTGCAAAATGAAGGAGAACGCGTATTGCTTGAGGCAATGGATGAGTTGGAGGTAGCCTTCTCACATCCACACGCAAAACGTACTGATTGCAATCATATTTTCCTCAATTTCGTCCCAACTGTTATAATGGATCCAGCAAAGATTGAAGAATCAGTTACCAAAATGATCATGCGATATGGTCCTCGTTTGTGGAAGTTGAGAGTACTTCAAGCTGAACTTAAGATGGTCATTCGACAGTCACCTCAATCGGCTACCCAAGCTGTTCGTCTTTGTATTGCAAATGATTCTGGTTACTTCCTCGATATATCAATGTACACAGAAGTAACAGATCCTGAAACAGGAATTGTAAGTACAATATTTAATCTCTATTTTCTTATAAGTAAATATTATTTTTTTTTATTTTTAGATTAAATTCCAAGCATATGGAGAGAAACTAGGTTCACTTAATGGCCATCCAATTTCAACGCCATATATGACAAAAGACTTTTTGCAACAAAAACGTTTCCAAGCACAATCTAATGGTACGACATATGTATACGATATACCTGACATGTTCCGCCAAATGACTGAGAAGCAATGGAAGGAATTCTCGAAAGCTCGACCAACAGTCGAAATTAGAATTCCGGATAAGATTTTGTTAGAATGCGTTGAGCTTGTGTTGGATGGAGATGCCCTTATTGAAATGAAGAGACTTCCCGGGGAAAACATTGTAAGTTTAGTTTACTGTTTATTAAATTTACCTTTATGTCTTGCGGTGAGCGTATTTGTATCTAGGTTTTCCGGGGATGCCTTTTTTCTTATCTTTGCATAGATTTATGTCGATTTTGTGCGTTAGTATTTATAATATAATGTATCAAGGGAAAGTCACTCGTATGTATTAAAACATCTATGACTGGACCAGATGAGAAAGGTAGAAGTGGTTTATTTTACGTAGATGGTGCTTGAGTTCAGGGTTAACCAACAAGTCCCTCCAGTTAGGGCGGTCTGTGACGTGGTAGCATATGCAGATGACGTCGCCCTCGCCATGACGGGCAAGTACTCTCTAACACTGACAGATATTCTTCCGCACACTCTTAACAAGCTCACTACGTGGACAAACAGCTGTAGCCTTAATGTCACTCTATCTAAAACTTGGCTGGTACGTTTCACTAGGAAAGCCAAAACTTCAATCATTATCCCACCCAGGCTCAATGGCATCCCTCACAACTTTTCAGGCAGTGCCAAATATCTAGGGCTCATTCTAGACAGGAAACTTCTGTGGGGGATAATATTCCCGAACCCGCCAGGAAATTCAGACTCATGCAAAAGGGCAATAGGTTCCAGATGGGGCCTACAAACGAAAATCATGCACTGCGACTATACTTTAGCTGTGAGACCGGTTCTTACGTATGGCATAATGGTTTGGTGGCCGCATTTAGAAAAGCAGATCAGCATTAAAGTTCTCGAGAAAGTCTAACGTGTGGCTTGCCTCAGCACTGGTACGCTGAGAACTTCTTCTACAGCTGCCCTTCAAACCATGCTCCACTTGTTGCCAATAGATATCTAAGGCATGCAGCGGGCCACTAACGCGGTGCTACAACCAATGGTGGGAGAATACCAGAATCCTATCAACTCACCGCAGCCTTCCCAAATCAACAGACATGCTGCCCACCGAAAACGACTTTAACAAGGGCTATAAGCACAAGCTACCGAACAGAGGTGCCCGGAGTCAGAGCGAAGTCCTCTTTAATGAATCTATCTCTATACTTACGGACGGCTCTAAAAAAGCCGAAGGAGTCGGTGCCTGGATATCCACCACTCCTTTAGTCTCCCCAACCACTGTAGTGTTTTCCAAGCCGAAGTCACAGCTATTAATCAAGCCGGCGCTTGGCTGAAGGCTAACCCAATATTACGCTCGGATATTGCGATTTACATCGACAGCCATGCTGCGATCAGGTCCCCCGTATCCAACACAATAAAATCTAGGGCAGTGAAGTACTGCCGCGTGTCTCTAAACGAGATCGCTAACCAGCATAATGTCACACTCTTTTGGGTCCCTGGTCATTGCGACATTCAAAGGAACTGTGCGCCTGACGAATTAGCTAGACTAGGCTCCCAATGTACGACCCGCAGGAAGCTCCAACATGCCGAAAGCAAATCGTAGATGGCAAGACCTCGATTATTGCAACAATGCCAGGCTGATCTGGCCTGTTCTGGATCTGAAAAGATCAAAAGCATTAATATGAGTTAAAAGAGACCAACTTTCAAAACTTAACAACGCCCTCACGGGGTAATGCATCCTACGCATGCATGCTCAACTCCTGGGTATAGCATGTTACGATTTCTGCAGGAGCTGCAGAGACGAGGAGGAGGAGGAGTCCACTGCAAGCTTTCTCTGCACGTGTCCCGCCCTGGCCCACATCAGAAAAGCCACCCTAGGCCAATACTTCTTTACCGATCTAAATGATCGGCCAGCACGGCCTACCTGATGGCACGGATTTCATGTGACGTCTTGGAAGGGGAGTTGGAGACATGCGTTTAACGTGTCTAAACCACCGAAGTATGCACCTATTCATTCGAAGAAGTTGCTGTTCGACATTGAGTGCCTTGCGTATTCTGGTGTTTCTTAATCGATGTCGACGAGTTACCCCAGCAATATCACGAACAAATCTAATTTTGGCGACTTGTATCCGCGATAAATTAGGGCTTAAATGTAGTATTTCAATACAATGGCTCACGTGATTATGACACGTTTTAAGAATGATTATGGCACGTCAAGAATTTTTAATCTACTCTGTGTTATTTAGTAAAAAAGTCGTTAAAGAAAAGTTTCTCTTATTCTCGACCAATTAAAATTGATACCCGAAAACAGCGACTACATTCCACCGAACCTGAAATTTGATCGCAACTTGCAAGCAAAAATTTCAGCTTGTCATGAGTTGGATAATTCTGCCACTGAGGACCAAAGTCCAGCTCATTTCAACATAGACGGTTTCAAATCTAGAACTGGGGTGGCTACAGCGTGGGGTATGTCGTATTTCTGGCGGAAATAATGGAGATTAGATTAGAGCACGGAGGTTAGTGAAATTAGAAAGTAGACGAAGGAGGTATCGGTACAATGGCTAGGTTTATATATTTTAGGCATATCAGAGTTTAGAGGCATATCGACATCAATCTTCGGATAAACCCAGGCAAACGTCACTCTTACAAGGTGAAGATGTGTTTCGTGAATTTTGTGTTTTTCGTTACCCACAGCTAGTTTGGTTACGAGTTACAAATGAATTTAAAATTGATCGTGTAAAGTTTTGAAGAGATAGTAAGGGCCAAGTGTCTGTACTTTATTATTCAATACATTGTCTACATGCGTTAACTTCCACTAATTCAAAACTTTTGTTAACCAGTGTGGTATGGTCGCCTGGAGAATCGTTCTAGCTACCCCGGAGTACCCCAGTGGAAGAGAAATAATTGTAATTGCAAATGATTTGACGTTCTTTATTGGTTCCTTCGGCATCCAAGAAGATATTCTATTCCACAAAGCATCACAATTGGCGCGAGCCAGAAAGGTTCCAAGGGTAAGCAAGACCATCGGTTTTTCATGTATAAAAATAATTTAACTTGCAATTGCATTCTAGATCTATATATCTGTAAACAGTGGCGCCAGAATTGGATTAGCTGAAGAAGTTAAATCGATGTTTAGGGTTGCATGGGAAGATCCAGAAGAACCAGACAAGGGCTTCAAATATTTATATTTGAGTACAGAAGATTACAGTAAGGTTGCTAGTCTCAACTCAGTTCGTGCGATTCTCATTGACGACGAAGGCGAACCACGTTATAAAATTACCGACATTATTGGTAAAGATGATGGACTGGGTGTTGAAAATTTACGATATGCGGGTTTGATTGCTGGAGAGACATCACAGGCCTATGAAGAGATTGTAACCATATCCATGGTGACATGTAGAACAATTGGTATTGGATCGTATTTGGTGCGTTTGGGACAGCGTGTTATTCAGATTGAAAACTCGCACATCATCCTAACTGGATATGCAGCTCTAAATAAGGTAACAAAACGATAAGCGAACTAAGTTGCACATATTCTATTTCGAATTTGTTGTAGCTCTTGGGCCGTAAAGTTTACGCTTCTAATAATCAACTTGGAGGTGTCCAAATTATGTACAACAACGGTGTCTCGCATAAGACTGAAGGTATATTTTGCAATCCGAAACTTTTTGCCTCTGGTTAATGCACATTTTGTGATTTCTAGCTATCGACCTTGATGGTGTCAACACTATTCTTACATGGCTTTCATACATTCCTGCCTATATTGGCTGTGAGTTGCCGATTGTTTTGCCAAGTGACCCAATCAACCGGCCAATTGGCTTTATGCCTACGAAATCTCCCTATGATCCCAGATGGATGCTTGCGGGTCGAGTGAATCCTGGTTAGATCTTTTCCATCCTCGCTATTAGAACTTTGATTTAAAATTTCACTTTTTAGCCAATATGAGCGAATGGGAAACTGGATTTTTCGATAGAGGTTCTTGGGCGGAAATAATGGAGCAATGGGCAAAGACTGTAGTCACAGGCAGAGCTCGTCTTGGTGGTGTGCCTGTAGGTGTCATTGCTGTTGAAACGAGAACTGTTGAAGTGGAAATGCCAGCCGATCCTGCCAACTTAGACTCTGAAGCCAAAGTAAGTTCAAAAATACCTTAACCCAGATTAGTTCCGCAGATTTATTTTTTGTTTCACCACTTAAAGACTCTGCAACAAGCCGGTCAAGTTTGGTACCCAGATTCCTCATATAAAACCGCTCAAGCTATAAAAGACTTTGGTCGTGAAGAACTCCCTCTTTTAATATTCGCCAACTGGAGAGGCTTTTCTGGAGGCATGAAGGATATGTATGAACAAATAGTTAAATTTGGAGCCTACATAGTCGACGGTCTGAGAGAGTACAAACATCCCGTGTTAATTTACCTGCCACCTAATGCCGAACTCCGTGGTGGAGCTTGGGCCGTATTAGATTCTCTTATCAACCCAAGGTACATGGAGACCTATGCAGATCCAGAGGCTAGGGCAGGTGTTCTGGAACCTGAAGGCATCGTCGAAATCAAGTACAAAGAAAAAGATCTTGTAAAAACCATTCATCGCTTGGACACCACTGTAATCTCTGTACGTGTTTCATTTTTGGGAAATATTTCATGTTTTACTGAGAATCGTTTTGTTTTAGCTGAAAAAAGAACTAGAGGCAGTTGCAGGTGACACACTGAAGACGCATGACATTGAAGAGAAGATCAAGAGTCGAATCAATCTGCTGATTCACGTATATCATACAGTAGCGGTACACTTTGCTGATCTACACGATACTCCTGAGCGAATGTTGGAGAAACAATGTATAAACGAAATTGTTCCTTGGAGGGAGTCCCGCGCATGGCTTTATTGGCGACTCCGCCGTTTGTTGCTGGAAGATACGATTACCAAAACAATCTTGAGGGCACAGGACAATTTGTCCATTGGGCAAGCAAAACAAATGCTTCGAAGGTGGTTGGTCGAGGAGAAGGGAGCTACTGAGGTTTGTTTTTTTTGCTGCCGTTTTAGTAAATGCTTTTTATAAACTCACTTTATAGGCCTATTTGTGGGATAACAACGAGGACATGGTGCGTTGGTACGAGGAGCAAAAGAAAACCGATTCGACCGTCTCCGCCAACATCAACGCCGTCAAACAGGACGCGATTATATCGAAAATTCAATCCATGTTACAAGTAAGTTAAACAAGCAATAACACTTTAATAACTTTTGAGCTAATTTTTACTTTTGTGTTTCAGGATTGTCCGGAAGTAGCATTAGATGCAGTAGTTGGACTTTGCCAAAATCTGTCGCCCGTAAATCGCGGCGTTGTCGTTCGGACACTAGCACAACTCGAACTTAACGAAAATGATCCAAATACTCAAGTATGATGAACGGTTGTAAACTGTTTTGATTAAAAAAAAAGAATACTTTTGATATCAAACACTTTAATTTCGAATCTTAGTTCTGGCCATTCTAAATGGTACTTTGTAAATAATAGGGCCCCGCTTTGCAAACATAATATAATTATAAAAAAGAAGAATATTTTGGAAAATAGTCTTACATAAAATTTAGTTGAACTAAATAGAAATTTAAATTGTATCCCGTCGCTTGTACAATGAATTAAAATTAACAAATTTCGCTTTACGCTATAAATACTGATGCAGAAATATTTTAGATGAGACTTATGTAAATTATATTACAGGTTAACAAATCGATCAATCGATTTTACAATGTATATCTTTTTTGTAATAAATTTATATTTATGGATACACAATGTAAAAAAGAAAACAAAAACAAAATGAGTTAGTAATTTGAATAAATTTCTAAATAATAAATTGAAAATATTCTTAGAGGTAAATACATTTGTTGGAGTTATATGTACATACATGGAATCAAACCGAAATTGTCCTGTACTTGTCGATGGCGGGAATTTCCATTCACCCTGTAAAGAAAACGTTGCGAAAAACGCCTGATCGAGTAATTTAAGGTAACTAACCAAAAAAAAAAAATAATCTGAACCCATAATATGCTATTGCAATCCAACAATAGAACGGAGAGGACAGACTTCAATAGCGAACTGGCCAAGGCCAATAGACGACACTATGAGCCCGGTCCTTAGCTAACTCTCTCCAGTTGCGCACTCTAAATTGATTAACGTCTCCTTGCGTGCGACACCTGAGTCGCAGTCTTCCTCTATTGCGCCGTCCCTCGGGTGTGGATTTGAAGATTTTCCGAGCTGGTGCATTGGTGTCCATCCGTTCTACACGACCCAGTCACCTCAGTCGTTGGACCTTCACTCTTCTGGCTAAATCGATGTCGCTGTATAGCCTCGTTTGTCGTTGTATCTCCACTTCCACTCACTGTCTATGCAGACGGGGTCGAAAATAACACGAAGAATTTTCCTCGAAACAACCAAGAGCAACCTCATCCGCTTTTGACAGAGTCCATGGCTCTGCGCCGTATAGCAAGACTGGGATAATTAAGGTCTGGGTGAATTCAATAATGCAGTGCTGCGGAAGTGTTGCAGCAACAAAAAAGCAACGAGTTCAAAAACGCAACATGTTGGCAGTGGTGCTCAAATCAAGGGTTTTGTTTTTGCAACACCAACGCAACCAATCGTCAAAATCGAGTATTCTGTCAATCATTCTGCGAAAAATGGATGAAAGGTAACATATGTATAGCAATTTTAATGTTTTATTTACATAACATGCAAATATTTATTTTATTTTTTTTTTTGTGATCGTGGAATGACTGAAAATACAGCCTATTATATTATGATTTTTGAAATACGTCTTCTTTTGAACACGTCCAACATTTTTACCACTGTTCCACCCCTTGTTTTTTTATTTTTCCTTCTCTAAACAACTTTTATTATTAAGAAATTTTGTTTCGGCTCTAAATTGTTCATAACATTGTTCAACACAAAGCACTTGACTACTCCCTCAATTTTTCTATTGCGAACAGCTTTGCAACACAGCTATTCATAAATGTCAAAATAAAATACGCAGGGCAACAGCAACAGTAAAATAGCAGTGCAACAGTAACACAAAGCCTGTTGTGTTGCCGCAACACTGCACAGTTTTTTGACGTTTTTGAATTCACCTTTGTTCATCACAAATTCTTTCCAAAGTTTTGAGCAGAAAGGAAGTGAGACTTATAGGTCCATATTCCTAAGCTGAACTCAGGTCTTTGCCCGGATTAGGAACACCACTCCTACGTTTTATCAGGAAATGGCCGTTTAGCCTAGAGTTAGGTAAGCTTCGAAAATTCACGCAAGGTGTGGGGTGAAGGTGTTTAGCTCCTTTTAGAGGAAAATGGGTAGAATGTCGTCCTTCGCTGCCGCTTTATAGCGCGCGAACGTCCAGATAAATGTTCTGCGATTAATGATTTTGCCGATTTCCCCCTCCAGTTGCTTATCAGATTCTATGCCCGTGTGTGATACACGGGGAGTCATCGAGGCAGCCTGGAAAGTGGGTCTCCGTTAACAGTTCAAGAGTTTCTCCTAGTATAGCTCCCCTACCACTAGCCAAAAGGAGCTGTGGTTGGGTGTGCTCCTTCGAAAGGGTATTTTTGATACGGATACGGATGGATCTACTGATTACAACCCATGCAAACGAATTAAAGACAAGAAGCTGAAGCCTGCAAGGATTAACAAGGGAACATCGTAGTAGAATCGTAGTCGATGCTGAGGATATGGAAGAACTACTTCTGCAGACTGTTTAACAGCGATGACGAATCAAATCCAGATGTCAGGCAGAATGAACTGGACGATAAAGACCAACAATTCCATCCACACGACCAGGACGAAGTGAAGATACCCATGTCTAAGCTTAAGTCCAACAATGCTGCTGGTGCTGACGGCCTAGGTGCCGAGCTATTCAAAGCGGCAGGCGATGACTTGGTGAGCAGCAAACACCAACTCATCTGTAAAATATAGTCGGAGGAAAGTGTGCGTGATCGGAGGAAAGTGTGCGTGATGAATGGAACCTCAGCATTGTTTGCCCGATCCTCAAGAAAGGAGACCCTCTGAACTGCGCCAACTGCAGAGGCATCAGTCTTCTTAACATCGCTTACAAGATCTTATCTGCCGTGTTGTGTGAACACCTGAAGCCGTTCGTCAGCAACCTAAACGGTCCATATCAGGCTAGGAAAGTCCACCGTCGACCAAATATTTACACTGCGGTAGATCTAGGAGAAAATCCAGGAACTTCAAATCGATACCCACCACCTTTTCATCGATTTTAAGGACGCGTATGACAGCATCTATATAGATGAGCTGTACAGAGCAGTGTCTAGTTTTGGTATACCTGCCAAACTCGTCCATTTGTGCAGGATGACGATGGTGAATCCACGCTGCTCCATCAAGGTCGGTTAAGACCTCACCCAGACCTTTGATGTAAAAAAGGATTTAGACAAGGCGACGCGCTGTCATGCGACTTCTTCAACATCTTTATTGAAAAAATAGTGCAAAACTAGCGCCAATACCAGAGGCACAATCTTTCAAAAGTCCGTTCAATTTCTCGGATACGCCGACGATATTGACACAGTCGGAAGAACGCAGCGTGAGGTCACTGGCGCTTTCGTGGGTGTTGAGATGGAGGCGGCGGAGATGGATTTAGTGTTCGATGAGGGCAAGACCAAGAATATGATGTCAACAAGTAAGGATACCCAACACCGACGTCTCGGACAGAACGTCACTATAGACAGTTATAACTTTAAGGTAGTTAAGGACTTTGTCTACCTTAGCAGAGACAACGACACCAGCACTGAGATCAAACGATGAATAACTCTTTCCAATCGCTGTTTCTTTGGGCTAAGAAGGCAATTGAGTAGCAAAGCCCTCTCCCAAATGACTAATTTTACTCTGTATGTGCCTGTCCACATTGGTACAGGAATGAAAGTGGTTCCAATGAACGCCGTGGCTACACACAAAAAAAGGCTTCATTGGAATGAAAGCTATTTGACAGAAAGGGAATCCTGAAATTTAAAACGCAACATGTCGTCAAAGCAGAAGGTTCGTACGGAGGAAATTTTCTCCATACATTTTCTGCAGGCAGGTAGCCACTGGAGTTCCGCACTGATCCACGCACAATCACCAAATCAAGATTTCTGTCAAAAACGAAACGCAATGACAAAGGAACATTCATGCCCACGCCGAAATTTATCTTGGGAATGGATTTTCGGTGGATTTTCGGTGCAATCAACCATTCTTCTTCCCACTTAATGAAAATCATCCTATCTCTCTCCGACAGTCTTTCATTCCTGCACCAATGTAGACAGGCACTATAAGAGGGTGAATTCAAAAACGTCAAAAAACTGTGCAGTTGTGTTACCGTTACGATGCTAAAGCACTGTTGTTGTTGCACTGCGCGATTTATTTTGACATTTATGAATAGATGTGTTGCAAAGCTATTCGCAATAGAAAACACAGAGAGTAGTTTTTTGTTGAATAATATCATGGCAAAATTAGAAAACGAAGAATAAAAACAAAGGGTGAAACAGTGATAAAAATGCTGGACGAATTCAAAAGAAAACGTATTTCAAACATCATAATTTACTCCAGAATGATAAGACAGTATTCCGATGATATATTTTTAACCATTTCACGAGCACAAAAAAAAAAATAATCAAATAAATATTTGCATGTCATGTAAATAAAACATTAAAATTGCTATACATATGTTACCTTTCATCCTTTTTTCGCAGAATGATTGAATAGAAATGTAAATAATAACAGCTAACAAGAAAAACCTTAACCGGAACAAAACGGAGCAACAGCAAAACAACTGATGCACAGTGTTGGTGTTGCAAAAAAAAACTTTGATTTGAGCATCACTGCCAACATATTGCGTTTTTAAACTCGTTGCTTTTTTGTTGCTGCAACACTGCATTATTGAATTCACCCCATCAAATTTACCCCCATCCACTTTAAATAAGAACCAGCACACGTAAACTTAAGGCAAATCTGTTGAAATAGCCCTTCACGACTAGAAAAAGTCCGTGCTTAGCGTCGTCCTCGATATAGAAGGAACCTTGAAGAACATAAAAATCACCGGCGTCGTAAAAGAACTCGCCATGTAGAGCCAGGAGGGTTTTAGGCAGAACGTGAGGTCTGAAACCAAGGCAAGTTCAATGGATTTACACTTGTATAGTCAGGCCCATCATACTCCGCGGAGTGCTTGTCCGGTGCCCGATAGTGGAGAAAAAGTATGCGCTCACTCTAAAAACGAACATCCAACATATGGTCTACCTAGGAATAAACGACTTATAACGCAGCACCCCCAAACCAGTCATGGAAACAATCCTGAATTTACTATGGGACTAGAGGTGAAAAAGACAGTTGGGTTGGCTGCCATAAGATTCAAGACCCTAGGCTACTTTAACCATCGAACCTTACCGGGACAAAGGGCTGTCTGGAAGAAAGTACAGGAAGCCTCTGGACTCACAAGGCTTTCCAGTGACCTTACGAATAACGGTCGGCATATATAATAGGCTGTACGGTCAGATTTTCCAAACGAGAGGAATGGCAATAGGGTATTGTCATCCCCACCGAGGGAGGAACTGCAGTATATACGTATGTATCCCACTTCAACCGAGAATCGGGGCGAAGTTCTACTGCCGGAAGCCACCTCTTAATCTTGCTATCCATCTGGAAGAGAGAACTCAAAGCCTCCGAACTCCTATTTAATACGGTAATCCTCTGTGACAGCAGTCAAGCTGCCTTAATGGCATTCGCAAACCCAAGAACCAACTCGAAGTTGGTAAGGGAATGCAAAAAAAGACTTAATACTTTAGCAATCTCTGCCCCGGTCAACCTGTATGGGAACGAAGCTAAGGATGAACTGGCTACAGAAAATGGGGACATCACCATAACTACTACCATGACTACAAAACACGAGACTTTTTGGAAAGGCTTGCAATCCTGTAAAACGGCCAAACCTATGATACAGCGCCTTTGCTGTCGTCTAGCAAGGAAAACACTTAATCTTGGCAGGAGGCAAATAAGATTGATGGCCGGCCTGTACACTGGACACATCAACCTGAATAAACATGCCCACAGACTGGAAATGGTGCAATCAAGTGGTTGGCCTGTATGTGAGGAAAAGAAGGAGAGCTTCGCTCAAATGGCGGTCTACTTGACGAGGCTATTCCGAACTGCACTCTCCTAAACTAACCAACCGAAACAGAACGGAAGCAGGAAATGCAATTTCTTTTATATCGCCCTATATTTACTTAAATGGCAATTTCCTCAATTTGACGTAATGAAAATCGATATTCCAAAACCCTACAAATGTGTTCAACAAATACTGCCAACAGCAGAACAAAAAATAAATTGTATGTCACGCATTGATGAAAAATTCAAATGTCAAAGTGTTAAAATCGTCAGAAAGAAATGGGAAAAATATCCAATCTAACAGCCCCAGGGAATTATTTAGGGGATTGGTCGAGTCCAGTGTTTCTAATAACAAAATAAATTGTGATCTTTAATTGCGATTAATTGTGTACAAAAACTTTCGGCGTGCCGCAAAATTTCATTCCCAAGAAGTGCACCGAAAGTTTTACCAATAAGAAAACGAGAAGAAAAAAAAAACACCCGCTAGTGGTCGTCACTTGTTATCGAAATTAAACATACGAGGCATAAAAATGTTTTCGCATTCTGTCCCGGAAACCAATGGCTATATTTGAACAAAAACACGAAAGAAAAATTACCCTCGATGATACCCAACAAATAAATTGCGTTATAGAAACAGCCCAGACGGTGCATGGACATACGGTAAAAATTAATTTTCTTCCATAATTGTGGCTGGTCTCATTTATGTTGTTGTTGTTGTTGTGGTTTGTATGACTAATTGCTCTCGTAGGAGTATCTTCTGCGCCTGCAACGGGGACCACTGAAAGAAAATTGTTGGAAGATCTTACGCCGCTACAATGACTTTGCCGAGCTTAACAAGTATCTTCAACCATCTGGTATTGAATTGCCGATGCCTGGAAAGAAACTCATTGGTAATATGCGCCCTGATTTTATAGCTGAAAGGCGTCAAGCATTACAAGAGTACATAGACGCAGTCCTCATGAATCCAATATTAGCATCATCGCTGCCGGCGAAACGTTTCGTTGACCCGGACAGCTATTCACAATCATTTCACGGTAAGAGTAGAGTATGCATATGTCTCAAGTTATCTTCTAATGGTACATTCTACAGATCAAGCTGTTCAAAACGCATCGTTATGTCTTCGTACGGAAGGACTATATGTGTTGGGCCAAACAATGGGAGCAATAGGTTGGCGTTTGAGAAAGCATTTCTTTAAGGTGACAGCAAAACCACCTGAGAAGTCCAGTAGTAAGCATTTAGTGAAGACAGGATCTCAGTCGCACCAAGCAAAGCACTTTGCTTCAACCAGCAATAGTAGTGGTAGTTTGGATGCCGGTATGTATGGACCTGGTGGAGAGATAGTCTTGGAATGGATTGAGTTTGGACCAGACAGGTACATCGATGAAAAGGAAATTCACAGTATACTGAAAAGCTTTGCTGGGCTCCAACACCCCTATATTGATCCAGTTATTTATGCATCATCCAATGAGAATGGCTGCCTTGTTATACGCAAGTGAGTTAATATTTTGTCGAAAGTATTAGAATGGAACTTATACTTATATGTGCATTTCTTTAGATTTCATAAACAGGGTACTCTGAAAGATATTCTCTGCATGGCTACACCGAAGAATCCATTTTTAAGCAAATACGGCAACCCAAAGGGTAGGACGTCACTTACAATGAAGCAAATTGCTGTCTACGGTCGGCAGATATTGGAGGCGTTAATGTTTTTGCACTCAAAAGGAATGCCCTATGGTAAGCTTTGTCATTTAATTATCATTTTACAGTGTTAGGGATGTAGGTTGGATTTAATTTTGGGAGTGCTTTTTAAAGTAATGAAGAATCACTACGTATATACATATGTATGGTAGTTAAGGTCTTACGTGATATTTCTCACTGGGAAGTTAGTGTACTCCAGTGTACTTCTCTCCAAAAGGAAGTTAGCTCACAATGATTCAGGGCAGGGTTTACCTAGTGGGTGGTATAACATTACCAATTTTAAATTCATTTATACAATCTTGGATTTGAATATGTTTTCTTTACGTTAGTAGGCGAAAAGCTCATAAAAACACTGTTGAATCCGAGATAAGCAACTACTTACCCAATGAGACAATTTACCCCTCTCTGCCCTTTTTCCTGTTGTAGTCCAGTTAAAGTATTTCTTCAAAGGGAGACTTTGGATTTGTTGTGCTATTCCTCTGCAATGTCTCTGTTGGGCTTTCTTTTTCCAGTCTTTCTCGTACATGTAGTTTACTATACATGTTGCTCACAGTTGCACCCCATGGCCGAGTTGCATCTCGCCGAGTCTTCTCCTTAGAACTTCCCTCACGCCTGCGTGTAATTGAAAAATGGCAATATGTTAGGCGGTTTCTATGCAGATCAATGCAAGAACGAGCGAAGACTGCATGTCGCCTTGAATCCTGACGACTTTTAATACTTTTATTCCATGGCACGATTTAAGGTATGAACTTGTGTGTCTATCTACTTTTAGACATCACATTTGACGGTTTTCGCCGGCTATTTACCTGGCGTTTTCGTCAAGTGGCAGGATGTCTATTGGACACGATCGCACTGAATTTTTATAGCTAGACTTGGAAAAGTGTGCCGAAAAATGTTTGCGGTGAACAATTACAGCTTTTCACGGAGCACATAACAGGTTGGATCTGCTACTTGGCTAACAGAGCCCTCGCAAGTTGATTTGTCTCCTTTTCAATTCTTCAATTCTTCTCAATTCATTAGGGTCGGTTCAAGTACTAGTATAAATGGTTTATTGTACATAAATTATTCATTGTAAGTTGATTGGCTTTACCCGTCAGCCGTCAGCTGAGATTGAAGTCTAAACTTAAGCTAAGCATCTTAAAACCACTCGACTGTTGGAGAAGGCGAGAATAGCAATGTCACGAGTTTTGGCGTTCACAATTGGTTTATGTCTGCTGGAATATGGAGGACAATTTGCCAAGATTCATCGAAAGGTTTGCTTTTTCGTCTTGCTGTATACTTCAGACCCTGCCACGAACGAGGTCGTATTTTCTTTCGGTGAACTGGTTTTTTTTTTTTAGTTTCCCAGTCATCAGTTTGTAGACAAAACGATTCAGTTAATTTGCTTAACCCAGTGTATACATATGTAGGAAGCATGTCATTCAGAGGCTTACTCATATCACTCTCTAATTGAGCAAGTTAAGATCGCATTTATTGTTATATTGGTTTAATGGCTCTTAGATGGATTAGTTTGTGAAGAATGTGGAGGTGTGAGACGGAGAACAATATTTAGACCTGCAGTAGGAATGAATTGCACACAGTTTTTCGTTCATATTTTGCAAGGCGTTGCTTTACAACTGTAGTAACATTGTTTAATAGCTACGTCATAGGTTTAAAAAAGCGTTTCCTGTTAGTTCGGTGTTTCTAGTCGTCCTATTTGAGTTCGCAGTTGAAGGATAAATTTCTATTAAGCACTACTTCGAGGTACATATTTTGTTCCTGCAAGTGGCCTATGAGGTTGTCGTTAGGTTCCTTTGCGTGTTGCTAGTTTTCGGTAATAAAACCAATAAAACATCTTTCGCGTCACTATTTCTCAGCGGACAGTGCAGTATAATTGTCTTGAAGAAGCTTCTCAATTCAAAACGTAAATGGTTGCGAGAAGCTAGACCTTGTCCCACCTCTGGCTGCTAAAATACGTCAACAATTTATTTTGTTTGATAACGACAATACTACTTGAGGACAGCAACACCTTCGTGCGCGTTCTCCGTTCGCCTCATAAAAAACTGCAAAATATACAAAAAGAAAATTGAATTCAACTGGTAGCGCACAGAAAATAAAAAATAAACAAGAAAATTATGCACTAGCTCGTGCTATGTTTGAAAAAAAAAATCATTGCGACCAACATCAAAAATCGATATCTTTCTCTATTTATCCACATTCAAATGCAAGTGCTGTCGTCATGAAATAGTGGGAGTATATACATTTATTGACATTGGAAAATTCATTGCATGTTTTTTTTGATTTCTGCCAGAAGCGAAGGAGTCAAACTACATTACAGTTTAGAATGAAAACGAATGGTCTTGGAAAATCAATGAAATCACTTAACGTTTGGACGAAGGAGAAAAGGGTTGCTCTTATCGTTGTAAAAATCTTAAATTTCATTTCATTCATGCAATCACGATACAGAATAAACGATGTTATCGTGTCGCGCAATCACCATTATGAGGAGGTGCTGGATGGGAGTACTTTAATTTTATAGTTGTCAGTCTCGACAATGGATGCTATCTTGGACAAGGTTTTGCAAGTAACATGTTGAAAAAAAGAATGGAAAACAATGATTGAATTAAAGACTGAAAAATAATCAAATAATAACGATGAGTAATTTTTGTTTGACGCTGAAGTTGGCGATGGTTTGACTTTAAGTACGAATATGGATTCAAATGATGTTGATGCTCCATGTGCATAATCGAAATCGGTCTTTTCGAGTGGGTTCTGATCGTTAATGCATCCTTATTAGAAGAGAGAGGAGTTGAAAACAAGGACGCTTCACTGCAATCGTGATAATACTTTATCAAATGTTCATTACTTACCCACTTACTTAAGGTGGAGCTACAGTCCGGGGTGGACCTGGGCCTCAACCAACAAGCGATGCTCGATCTTTAACCACCTGCCTCCAGTATTTTTTTTATAATCCACGCGCGGATCAATGTCCAGGCTAGCTGGGGACATTTGTGGTGTTTTTGTCATTGCTTAATTCACAGGAATTTTTTCGAATCCCCTGATGTCATACTCAGAGTTCGCTCAATCAATTCTTCAAGCCAAGACACTCTACTGCCAGTGTTATGCCTTCGCGGTAGGAGTTGAACCCAGACTTTCAGCGTGACAAGCGATGATGCTAACCACTGCACCATGGCCACCCTCGCAAGTTGGTTAAGGCCCCCTTCGACTTGCGTGTTCCACCTGAGTCGCGGTTTTCCTCTACTGCGCCGTCCCTCGGGCCGGAGAATTGGTGTTCATCCGCTCTACGTGTCCTAGCCACCTCAGTCGTTGGAGCTTCACTCTTCTGGCTAAGTCGATGTCGCTGTAAAGCCCGTACAGTTCGCCATTGTATCTCCTCCTCCATTCACGGAGACCGAAAATCACTCGAAGACCGCTAAACCCATCGCAGACTTTTTTTTTCTCCTGAGAAGACGCTGTTCGTCTCTCCTTTTCTGCTCATAGAGCTCGCGAGCAGCTCTAGTCCTTCTGTGCAGCGTCGCTTTGTATTCCTTCTATTTCGCTGCATGTGCTTGCTGACACTCGTCATCAAAGCAGGGGTTCCGTTGCGGTGGCCGAGTGAAACCCAGCATGTCGAAGGCGGCATCTTTTATGACTTTTTGGCAATGTTGTCTTCAATGCTTGGTGCTGGAGGCAAAGGACCTCTTGAGAGATTGATCGAGACTCGATCGGAAAAGGATTTGGTTATCTCTTGCGATTGCAGCCGTCCGACGTCAAACTTCCTCACAGTGTTTCCTTGTCTTGGCGGTGTTCGGGATATCCGCAGCCGTGGTTACAACAAGGTAGTGGTCCAAGTCAATGTTGGCCCCTCGGAACGTTCGGACATCCATAACACTGGAGGAGTGCTTTGCATCGATCGCACTGTGGTCAATCTGGTTGACAGTTGATTGATCAGGAGATCTCCATGTTCCTTTGTGGATATCGAGATGTGGGAACCGCGTACTAGCTACGAAAACGTTTCGCCCCGCAGCAAAGTCGATCAGCCTAAATCCGTTATCAGAGGTGGTTTCGTGTAGGCTGTACTTTCCGACAGTACTACCAAAAATGCCCTTCCTTCCTAGCTTTGCATTGGAACCGCCTAGGACAATGTTTATGTCATAGCTATGGAACTGCTCGTATGTCTTGTCAAAGAGCTCGTAGAACCTATCTTTGGTGTCGTCGTCTTTCTGTTCTGTGGGGGTATGCGCGTATATTAGGCTTATGTTGGCGAATTTAGCCTTGATGCGAATTGTCGTGAGGCGTTTAAAACTTCTTGCCTAAGTTTGCCTCCAACAACGAATCTACACCCAAATAAGCGCTGCTTTTGTTGTCGATAGCAGTCGCCGTAATAGATATCGCAGTTTTCCATTCTCTTTTTGCTTTGCAGCAGTCTAGGGCCTTCGGTAATTGTTCGGTTCTACGTGGTCTGTTTACCAGGGTCGTCAACAGTATAATCTTCCGTATCCGGACTGTTAGTTGCTTCACAACAAATTTTTGGTTTTCCGTGGTGGAGGCGTCAACCCCACTATCAATATGAAACAAGAAAACGGCAAATGTTATGGGATTTCCACTCGCAATAACGAAAAGCACCAGAATACGAAGAAAAGTAGGAAAAAGTATGCCCGGTTAGTCGTTCTGAGTTAACTAAATTGAGTCAGTCCTCAGCAATATGATTCTTTCTATTTAATTATTTAATAGTCTTGTTTGTATTGTTATTTCTAAGTCCTTTTATTTTTTTTTACAGGTCACCTCCATTCGGGAAATATTGTTATTGAAGATGACTGTGTCAGACTGTTGGATATCGAAAATTACATTTTGGGAGTACCGGCCTTCTATCGGCCATTCTTTGTCCAACATAGTAAGCTTCATTCTGCAGAAATTATTGATGTCTATTGCTTTGGTCATGTGCTTTTTGAAATGACAATGGGGTATCCGTTACAAGAGTCCGTTGCGCGCCAAATAGGCGAATGTCCCGAAGCTTTAAGTAATACATTTCGAGTTAATTTCGCACAACTAACTAATCGTTGCTATTTGTATTTTAAGAAAATATATTAGAATTAATTTTATCAAAAGAGGCTTGTCGGGCTGGGCTGCCAACATTGGATCAGCTAATTGAACACCGTTTCTTCACTGAGCATATGTCTAGTCTACAGGAAATACTTAGCCCCGGCGAGGGACCTTACAAGCCACATTTTAAATTATCCATTAATGCCAAAGAACAAATTCGCATTGCCACACAGAAATGCGAAAGCCGGTTGAGAGATGAACAGAAATCGGTAGAACTCTTTGTGTTTGAATTGATTTTCAAGTTGTCTTTCTAAGCGTTCGTTTTTCTTTTAGGTAAAGAATCAAAAACGTCTGGTAAGAGTTCAAGAATTAATGAGTTCCGAAGAAGAGCGCAAGAAGTCTAAACAAAAAGCGGTAATGTTTTGAACTTTTATTTTACTGGCTGTTTATTGATGGAAGTTTATTTATTTGTACAGAAATTGGAACACAAGCAATCGAAGTTGAAACAACAAAATTCACTACAGGCGAACAATGGCAGGCCATCCTCATCCTCCGCCAGCGGTGCGACCGGCGGAAATATTGGTACATTGACTATATCACCGTTCAACAGGTCAGACAGCGTTTTAAGTGTAAATGTGTCCCATGAAACTGTTTCCACGCCTCCACCATCTTCGGGAAATAGCTGTAAGTGCTGCTTTACTCTTTACAATTCCATTTTTTTATAATTTCTTTTATTTGCAATATGTCAAGTTTAACACACATTGGAAAATTCAAGTTGCTAGTCTATGTTTAATTGAATGTGAGTCGTTGTTTACTTATAAACTAAAAAGCCTCTTCAGTTAGCCTGGTCATAAGTTAACGATATCCCTTTCCACGCTCTAAGTTGTTTGAAGTCCCCTTTTAATCGTGTGGGCCACCTTAGACAAGGTATTTCTCTAACACGTTGTCGTTGCAGGTTAGATTCGAAGACTGTGTGTCGGTTTTTGACTAAATCGATGTTGCTGTAGAGCTCGTATAATTCATGATTAAATGTCTTTCAAAGCTCGCCAATGCAAAATATCTTACAAAGAAATGTTCGCTCGCCAGCAGCAAGCATTCTCCATTGTTATCCTGCAGGGACAGACGTGTTTTTTCAGAGAAATCGAACTAAACATGGCTCTGCGTAGCTCATCTCTATAAATGCCGTTATAGGCGACCTTAAAATTGATAGAGAGATTTAGACATCGTGTTTTCTCCAGGATCTGAATATTAAAAAAATTTGATTAATTGTGGATTTTTTTAGCATAAAACCGCACTGATAGGAGCCAATCAGGTTGTTATCGAACTGGTTGTTATCGAACGGCAGATAAGATCTTGTACGAGATGCGGAGGAGACTGATATCTCAGTAGTTGGCGCACATTTGCTTACTTTAATGGCTGCGCTACCAAATAGTATTTCTCTGAGAAACGCAAACGTTCTATATTCTGCGATCCGGGGTATGCAGCTGCGATTGCTTGGTCGTCACAATGAAGTTTCAGTTTGAAAGCTGTGACACAATTACTCTATTTGTTGAACGTGTGCTCGTTATTAAAGTTTACGTGAGTTTTTTGACATTTTGATACATTGACTATGTCTTAGCTCAAAACACCCAATATGTATTTACTTACCTGCTAGGGGCCAACCAACCAATATTTGTCATTACTTGCTATACTTTAATGATGATAATGATTTCCGTTTCGTAGCAGAGGCCCTCAGCCCCGAAATCATATAAGAGAACATACTTTTGTATTTCGAGTGCTTTTAACTCAGTTGTTTTTTTAAATCGGAGATTATCTAATTTGTACTTTATGTAGTTGTTGTCTCGAGTTGTGAACGTCATCGTCCTCTTCTGTGTATTCCCCTAGCAGTGAATTCTTCGGGCGGGAGCATTGGGGTTTATTCGCTCCACATGACCTAGCACGTGTACGGCTCTTGTAGTTCGTGGTTAATTATTTTTCTAGGAACATGAATCGAACGCATAGCTTTTCTCTCGAAGTTTCCCAGCCGACTTTCATTTAATTTCTGCACCAAACAGCAGCACGGCTATGATCATGGTCATGTATGGTACCTTTCTATATAGCTTGGCGAATATCGATTTTGTTGGCAAAATTAATTAACGAGCCTAGGGAGGCGAATTCTTGCAATGCCTCAAAGTTATCGCTGTGTTGTGTCTAATTTTCACAAGGCGTCAGTAACAGTTTGCTTTGTTCTACCGATTATGTCAATGTTAAGCTGGGCATCCACCATCACTTATGAATGCCATTCCCGGCGTGCGCGCACCCATGAATGCTGGTGGATGCGGCTGTATGCCAGAGTGAGTGCCCCTGTATTTTTGAATTCCGCACTCATTCCCGCAATGTCATTCATAAGTGATGGTGGATGCCCAGTTTTATCTGCATTACCAAGTAGCCAAGTAGTTGTACTTATTTGAAAAAATACTAAACTGATCAGTTGACCTGGGAATCTCGAACTATTTTTATAGCACCGGGCTAAAGAAGCTGCATGACAATGTGGCGCTCTTTCTAAAATCTCTAGTGGTTTAGATGACGTCGATGATGTCGACGTTGAGGGAGTAGCAAGCGTCGTCATAGTCGTCCTACATTCAATCATAATCGTCATATATGAACTCCAAACGTTGACGACGCTAACGGCTGAGTTGACACCCGCATTGACGGGAGTTTTTGTGTCCACGCGTTGACTATTTTCGTTCACCCTATCAACGATGTTTAAACGCATTGACGGATTTTTTCAGACTGCTCGTCAACGCGTTGACCGTGTGCCAACGTTGTCACGGCCCCGCGAACGTAGTTTGTGTTTTGCCCTGGTATTGTTGTTCACTGTGTTGACGTTCTCGTCGATTCAGTTGGTGTATTGTGTGTGTATTTTGTGCGAAGTAGACGTAGGAATGTGCATACATATCTTGTAGGGATAGTTTGTTTTTGTGAATTGTGTATTATTTCGGCACAACAAAAATGATATATGCAAGTGAAGGCAGTGAATGAAGAATGAAAGCCAAAAAGAATAAGAAAAAATTACATTGACACAACCTGTCAACGTGTGATCGTCAGCCCGAAAAATTACCTATTTTCGTTCCTGTCAACGCGCCTTGGCACATCGTCAACGGTCCACGTGTTCGGCATGATCAAGCTGTGTGATCGTCAACGTTTTGTGTGTCAACGTATTGCCACCAAAGATGGGAAATTCTTTTGACACAGATTACACGTTATCGCATTTTGGGACAACATTGACGTTCTCGCGTCATTCGTGTGATCGTCAACGTTTGATGCGTTGCGTTTACAGCGAATTTGCGAATTTTCTCGTGACGTCAAAGAATCAACGCGTTGACTGTTTTCGGGTTTTCGGTTGATCGGGTAATCATACCTTTAGTTTGTGCAACATCTCTATATATCAGAGAGTACGAGCTTAAATAATGTATAGAAAAAAAAAAAAAGAAATAATCGTATATAAAGCAAAAATGTATTTTATTTTGCTTCCAGCATCTCCGTTGCCTCCTGTGCCACCATTGCCGCCAGCTGTTCCTGTCTCTGAACAGCCCCAATCACCGAGTGGTGCCGATGAAAACGAAGAGGGAACCCGTTCGGCTTTATTGGAGTCAATTTGCAAGTTCAATCGTGGATCTTTGCGTAAAGTCCGATCAAATGACTAGATAAGAGAAAACATTACGGAGAAGTTGGCATTCCAATTGCGAATGACTGAAGCAGAGTAGGGCTGTAAAGATACCGACATTTGGACCAAAGTAGTTAAAATTAAAAAAAAAAACTTATATCAACTGGTAGACTTCTTTTTTTTACCACACATTAATTGCGCTGATTATACATTATATAAACGTCATAACTAAAAAGTAACTGCAATCTTAACATTAAATTATGTAATCTCAATGCACTTATGCATTATATTACTGTAACAAATCGTCAAAGTATTTCGATCGCTTTTGATTTGATCGGAGTTGCACTGTAACGAAATTTAAATTAGAATACTCCTCGATGTCATGGTTTTAAACAGCGGTAACTTTAAAATTTAATTTCATCACACCAATCAAATAATTTATTGCACCAAAGTCGAGTTTATTTTTGTAGTAAAACATTCCTCAAATTGATTTCGAATGAAATTCGGTTTTTATTTAAGTTTTTAGGCAGTTTATCAGTTTTAATATAATCGATTAGTAATAAACTCGTAAGGACCGTGTAAACTCAGCATGGAGTTAACTAGATTTTAGCCAACGAACAAATCATGTTTGTGTTAGTAATTGTCGTTTGAGTTTGTCGTGAATGTTAATATATAGTTACTGTTTTGCAGCACTAATAGAAACCTAAGAAAAATTAAATAAAATGTTTAAACGTAAACCTCTCTTTAAAAAAAACCGTCAAACATCTCTCTCTCTCTTCTCTGTTTAAAAAAAAAAACTCCTACACACACTTTCGCTTGAACCGGATACATTGCATTATTTTACGTTGATAGCTTCGGCAATGACTTTAAGAGCCAAGCGTTACTTCATGTACATTTAAAAATCTAGGAAATTGAAATATTTTTGGAGGAAATTTATGCAAGGCACTATTTTATTGAAATGTCCAGTTGTGTCTATAATGTGTTATATAACTGAAAAGAAAAACAAGAAATAAAAAATAAACAAAATTAACTACAAATAAGATGACTGTTATATGTGTACACTAAACTAAAACTAAACTAAACAAAACTACATGTAAGAAACATTTTCTATATACAACATAATGGATATATACATTATAGAACTCATGTCCAAATATTATACAAAACAAAATATATATTATACTCTCCCATATCGTATTTACATAACTTTATTATATATACACTCTTTTTTCACAGCATTGAACTTCTTCGGTAAAACCAATGAATAGTAGTTTAGTAGTCTGTTTTGTTCTGCAGGATGTCAAAATATAACATAAAGAGAACTAATTAATTGATGGTGTCTAAAATTCTTTAGCTGATAATTACCTTTATACAAATAAGTGAATATTAAAAAAAAAAAAAAAAACTAATTGTCAAGAATATAGTGAATATACTAAATGTACACGCAATTGCATGTGAAATATTCAGACGTTAAATGTGTAGCACAAAACTAAAAAAAAAACTTATAGCGAAAGGGTCCTTTTTTTTAAAAAAATATGTTTGCAATGATTTCTATTAAGTTAATAAACCTGTTGCATAAATGTGAATCTGTGTGTTTTTGTCTTTTATCCAATAAGTGTTATTTAATGAAGACTGTGGAGGACTCGAACTTGATGGGTTTTGCAAACTGTTACGAGTCGATAGAATTCGTTAAAATTATTATTTGCCATGTACATTTGTTGTTTTTTTTGTAGATATTTTGTAGCTTATTCTTGTCGATCTACATGTACATTTATTTAAAGACGAAAAATGACTGAGGAAGGCAAGTATGTTCGAAAAACGACAAAAAACAATTTGAGAGAGTCGTGTCATAAATGACAAAGCGAAGGTTCTGGCATAGTACGCATAGTATATCCAACAGGTGTTATGCTTACTGTTTCATAAAAGTAAGAAAAGAAACGACAGAGAGCTATAAAGCTCAAACAATTCAAGCAAAAAACAAATCAAAACATAAGGCTAGAAAAAGGTAAGTAGAAGTGGTAATATCAGGCCATGAGGGTAACGGGTTTAGGGTGCCTAAGAAGACTCCACAAATCTCCCGATCTTCCGCCACTCTAACTCTAAATAATCAGCGGCTATCCCCATACGGATAAAGGTGAGATTTTGGACTTGGTCCAGCCATCTCATCCCACGCCTACGGCAGCTTGTATCCGCGATCTTATTCTTTCGGCCATTACCCAAACCTCATTGGCTGCTTGGAAGATATTCCAAATTAAGCATGTGTAACAAATTGCTCTTATATAAGCAAGTCTTAAAACCTGTATGGACGTATGGTATACAACTTTGGGGTTGTACCAAAACCAGCAATAGAAACATTTTACAAACCTTTCAAAATAAGGTGCTTAGAACAATCGTTAATGTGGTACATTAAAAACGACGATATCCATAGAGACCTTGGTTTAGCTACCGTCGAAGATGAAATAACAAACTTTGCTCGCAAACTCCGTGTTCGCCTTCATGGACATTGCAATAACGCCGTACTCCAAATTCTAGACGTGACAAACCTTGTGCGCCGACTGCAAAGAACGAAACCGTTCGATTTAGCGCAATAAGGAATAGCCGCATGTAATGGCGGTATTAGCAACTGCTTTTACTGGAAAGCCAGCTGCACAACGCGAATTATTATTATCGAAACTTAAACTACTTGATAAGGCTTTTATGTACTTAGTCGTAGTCAACACGAAAAGGGGAAGTGTTTTTAGTGAGTAAGAATCTCACACTACCATGAGCACGTGCGGTAGATCCTCATGGTGTCTCATAAAAGATTTTCACCTAAACTCGTAAAAAAAAAAAAAAAAAATTACCCAAACCTCATTACCCTAGGTGAGGGTCGGAACAAACACAGAATTAAAGACCGATAGCTTAGCTGCGATGCCAAGTTCAGTCCTCCTGATAACAGATTGACCAAGTTGTCTCAAAATTGCTCCAGCCTGACCAATTCCACAGGATAACTTAGTATTGCTTCATCCGTCACTCAATGGAACTAAACTTACATGCAGAGTGCATTGGACAGGCATTCGAGAAATTACCATAACCTCTGATTTGTTCACTTTTACCCTCATCTTAGCTTCAGCCTGTCAAGTGCGCGCTGAAGTTCGATCATGATGGACATAAGGATGACAAAGTCATCACCGAAAAGCAGATGACTTATCCTTAAATCTCCCAATTCGAACCGTTCTTCGCCACGGCTGCGCTGTAACATCCAATCCATATACACTATGAAAAGGAGAGGTGACAAAACGCATCCCTGGCGAAATCCAACGCCCACGGCGAAACGTGTCGATTTAACGCCGTTCACAGCTCTTACAGTTAGTGTATAAAGATTGAATTGCCCCTCAGAAAAGAATCATCAATCCCATATTCCTGCCATTATCTCGAGGGACCCGATCGTATGCTTTCTACAAGTCCTCAAAACGATACCCAAATATAAATTGGAGCACATCCCTCTTTTCCCCTTTCTTAAAAAGAGGAACAATGGCCCCAGTTTGCCAATTGGTAAGTGTTTCACCGCATTCCCAGGCCACTTTAATGACAAGGGAGAGCCATTTCACTCCCTCTTCCACCAAGATATTGAAGAGCTTTAATCGCCAAAATCACCTCCTATAAGGTGGGATTAATGAGATTGAGCAGCTCCGAAAAGTGCTCGCCTTACCTGCGCAAGATGTCCTTCTCATCGGAAAGAAGTACACCATCTTTGGATTTAACTAATTCGATGACATTAAAATTCCTTCCCCGGAGACGACGGATGGTCTGCCAGAACACCATGCTTGAAAAACTGTGACCACGGTCCAATTTCTCTCCGAACTCCTTCCAGGACTGCTCCTTGGCTGCTTTAACAGCCAGTTTGCAAGTTCTTCGCGCCTCCATGTACTGGTTTCGAGCAGCTGAATTCCCTAAGTGTATCCACATCTTAAAGTCTTTCTTTCTCTCTCTTCTTCTTGAACTGCGGGTGTTTTAAACCACGCAGTTATTTTCTCACCACCAGTCGTCACAACAAGCCGCTTCACTCCGCAAACATCTCCTGTAGAGGCAATGACTGCTGTTGGAAACAACCGCCATTATTCCTCTACTTTTGTCGGAACAGTTGAAATTTGTTCAAACCTTTCGGATACCTGCCATCCAAACTCCTCTCGTACCTCATCGTTCTGCAAACTCTCCTACGGTATGCGTGTAACTAGCCATGGTTTACTTTTTGGTAGGAAAAATATTTCATCGTGTATTTTGCACAACACGAAGTAGTGATCATGAACATCACAAACAATCCTTTTAACAAACGGTGGTACCTCGGCGAAGTCTATCAGCAACTTTTGTTGAAAAATATGTTCATAATGGACATGCCGTTTGCACAGCAAAAGTCCAACAGATTCTCTCCGTTCGGGTTCTCATCCGGGTCACCGTTCCTCCCAATCACACTTTCCCATGTAATTTAGTCCACACCCACGTGAGCATTGAAGTCTGCTGCCTGTTCTAAGGCGGTATCTACATATTGTACTTCATCCAAGAAAGCTGCATATTCCGTCTCTAGATCCGGCGCATAAACCAGCACCAGGGGCAGAGTTGACCTTTTAACATCTAAGATCGCAGCTCTCCCTCCTAATGATATCCACTCCAATATTCTGCCTGCCAGCCTTGGACTTGTGAGTATCCCCACTCCCGGCCTAAGCAGACATTGAAGGTGCTTCTCCTGACATAAAGAGTCTCCACCCATCCATAAGGTCGCATTTCTAGAGCCTGTTTGCTTTGTTCAGAAGATACTAATTACATATATCTAGTCGATATTTAGTACCCTCCCCAACAAGCTCAAGGTCTTTTCCTGTTACCGAGGCAACGTTTCATGTGGAAGTCCACTTATACCCACATCGGAGCACAACGCATCGACCCGTAATCGTTCGCGAGACCGTTGCAGAGAAGCTCGTAACCGTTTCGGGTTAAAGCCGAGTGGCTGCCGAGCGGGACAAGCCGACCACCAGACGCTAGTATGATGTCAGCCTCTAGGCCTTGCTACAAAAGGACGCCCTGGCGTACCAGGCTTGGCAATATCCGAGGCCAAAAAAAAAAAAACAAGGCAGAATAAAAAGGAATGAAAAACTACAAACAAAACAAAAACAACACACGATCACGAACCGATGTGTCTCACTTTACTGAAAACGATCATTTTGAGGCAACGATCATTCAAAGGCGGCGATCATTAAGGGGCAAAGAAAGAAATAAAAAAGCAACAAAAAAAAAAGGAAAAACCACCCTTGAGCAGAAGCAACACACGATCACGATTTGCGATCGATCCGATGTGCTGCTGGTTGAATGGCGCAGGTCAATGGTTTTCTAGGGACACAAATAAATGGCTGTTTCATAAGGAAGTATGCATTTTTAGAAATAAAAATTAAGCCTATGTCCTATTTGAATATACAGACTATTTACTCACGAAGTTCCATGCAAATCCGTTCAGCCGTTTAGGCGATACGTGGCAACAAACATCCAAACATCCAAACTTTCACAATTATAATATTAGTAGGATAGGATAGGATAGGATAGGATAGGATAGGAGTAGGATAGGATAGGATAGGATAGGATAGGATAGGATAGGATAGGATAGGATAGGATAGGATAGGATAGGATAGGATAGGATAGGATAGGAAGGATAGGATTAGTAGGATAGGATAGGATAGGATAGGATAGGATAGGATTGTTATATACTGCAGGGATGACTTAGTAGGGAGTGTAGAAGTATGCGGATAAAGGAGCCTCAAAACTAATTACCCGGAAAAAGGGATTCCCTTACTTTTACCAACTGCAGACATACTAATCTTTTAAACGTTGTTTCTAATGAAGGGTTGCTGGTGCCTTTGTATCATCAAACCAAAAAACAGCCAAAATGGGTCATGTTATAAGCCGAAGATAAGGAGAAGTACATAGTATGCACTGTTTGTCTAAAGCATCTTACTTTCATATATCTTGTCCCCCCGTATTCCGGATTGCAGTGACTCCTCTTCAGCTGTTCACCATGTATTTCTAGGTTTATTACATAGCTTATTAAGCGTAGAGCTGTCTCTTTTTCGAAATGTATAACCGATCTACTGCCACATTCGAACATATTGGTTCCTGTTCGGATTAGGCTGATTTGAATGACAGTATCTGGTTCAGTTAATTAAACTATCAGTTGAGTCAATAGTCTCAAGATATTGGAAGCTCTCTATTTTTCTACCGGTTGTCCAGCGACCCTTAAGGTATTTTGAACAGCGATGCTATTGGTGGGATGATTCCTAGTTTTTGAAACCAGCTCCAGGTTTTATGGGTGGAACAAGCTAATTTAGTGTAATGTTTTGCTGTATTCTTTGCCGAACTCTTGTTTATTTTCTCCTGTTCAAGCGTGATGGAAACCATCATTTCATCCGACTAGCTAAAAATTGTTGGGTGATCAAATAAAACCTTTTTTAAAGTTTTTATTTTTAAATAAAATGCATAAAAAATCAATGCATCAAATGCATAACAATCGAAATTTGTATTTGAACTGTAAGTTTAGTTTATGACAACTAATATTTGAAAAAATGTCATGTAAATGTTGTCCACAACTAGTCCATTCTATGGGTCCACTTTTCGACCATTCTCTCGGGCATATCGGCTGATATTCCGTTAGTTAGAAAACAAGTTATTTCACATACCCCCATACAAAATAATCCAGTGGAGTCAGATCACACGATCTTGAACGTCAATTCACAGGTCCATTTCTTGAGATGATGTTTTCCTCTTGGGTCGCTTCTGGCTGTTTATCAGCCCAAATACGACCATTTTGTTTGTTGACGTATCCGTTAGACCAGAAATGACCCTAGTAGCTGAATGGAGTTTTTTGATAAAAAAAAAAAAACGGATCAATTCAGAGCTGTTCCAAGGTCCAATTACCAAATTCACGGATTAAACGAAGGTCATAAGTCTATTCATGATGAAATGCCAATGAATACTGAACAAAAATGTCACATGAACATGACATTTATCACACGTGCTAGGCCCGAGAATCCCTATTAACAAAAGTACCTCGTATTAGATCACCCTTTACACATGAATTGATGTTGGTCGTAAACTTGTTTTAAGGAGACTTTATTATTATTATTAGGGGGGAGCGGTTTGTCTACTCTAGCACTGCGGTCTCATATAGAGGCCTATTGGGCTTTCCCATGAGTTTATAGCAGTTTGTCTACTCCAGAGGATGTCAGGAAGCTAATCAGCCTCTCTGGGTGGAGCGTGGCAAGCGCTGATGGTCAAACGAGTTCACTGCCTAGGGTCCGTTTTCTCACATGGATAAGGGCGGGACATTCTGTGAGGATTTGGAGAGAGCTTTCATCGCTCTCCAAGCACAGTCTAGAGAGCGACTTCTAAATCCATCGGAAACTTGAAAATCCAACTACGCAAATTGGAAGGAGTTCTTTGGACAGGCCTTTTGTATTTGGACAGGCCTTTTGTTACAAATGTAACTACCCACACATCTGCACTTCTTCGGGAATTATGGTAGCTATAACTTGGTAGTACGTCCAATTCCAGCTGTGTATGTCATTCCATGGAAATTCCTTAAAATTCTCTCTTAATTTTGGTTAATTCACATGTCATTGATTTGGGGCATGAGAACTGATGATAGTTTAGTTATGATGGATGATTTAGCTTTACAAAGGGTGTACCACTTGGGTGCAGTCTATCCTTACACCATATTTTCTTAATACAAGAATTCAGTTGTAGGCTTAACAATTTGTTTGACTTGAAATTCATACTCTTCGTACTCGCTTTTTTTAATATTTTATTCAGTAAATTTACACACAATCAAAATATCATTTATATTTAAGTAATTGAATGACTGTCAAGTGTCAAGAATATCAAGTATTTTTTTTTTCGCAGCTGAAATTATTTTGGAAATATTTATTCTGATGTAAAATGACGGACCAAGCCAAAGAACCAGTAAGTAATAGTTTCTTCGTTTCTTGCTCCATTCCCCATAGGATTGCCTAATTTTTATCGAGTCCATCGGCTTTTTATTGTGTTATTTCCAAGTGGACACTACTTGGTGGCGCCTCAAAGTAGGATTCTGGAGTAATGAGAGAGCGCCAAACACCTCTTCCTTTGAAACCTTCGTGTCATGTGATTTGAGCTACATTAATTTTGCTATGGATGTGTGGTCATTGAAGATATGAAGACCGTCCTAGATGTGCTTTGATCCTAACATGTTAGACGGAAGCGCAGCTGCACGCTAGAATTTAGGACCAAATATCCCTTACAAAATTATCTTTCGCTGGTTTGAACCGTTTTACAACTTTATTTCGTTTAAGTTTAGATATGACTGTGCTTCGTTAAGGTCGGATGGACAGAATTGTTGGCTAACATTGTCCAGGTTGAATGTTTAATTTTAATTTAAATCGCCTTCGTCGCTTTACAATTTACGACGCGATTGAGCATAAGTATTACTAAATTTCATTATTTAGGTTAGCTTAGGTTAAAGGGATGCCGGTTTGAGGCGGCGCTTAACATCTTCAAAGGTCCATTGTGTTCCCCGTTGTGGGACCTTCATTCATGTATCTGTTGGGAAGAGAATAGATTATTTATTGATCATTATTAGCCCCACTAAGTCACCCTGAATTCAGTATAAATTTAAGGACGACCTTTGGTGGCATGGTTGAGAGTTGGCCTGGATCACTAAAGAAGTAAGGGCCTAGGGTCTTTTTCCTGGTTCTACTGAGGATTGGGCAGTCGCAGAGAAAGTGAGACGTGTCCTCCTCCGCGTCTATATTGCAACATCCTCTGCAGAGGTCAGTCGTGCTCAATTGCATTCTCCCTAGATGGGCCGCTAGTAGATTGTGGCCTGTGAGGATGCTGATCACTAGAGCTAAATGCGACCTGTTCAGTGTAAGTACTACATTTGTTTTTCTTTTATTGAGTTTTGGCCATATATTTCTTGATATGCGACATAATGGAAGTGTGCATCGGCAAGATTCCAGAAGTACAACTGTATCTCTTCCTTTAGAATCCGGGGTCTGAACCGCGTGATCGATCATTATTTGGTTCAGTGCCGATTTCTTCTTGCCAGTTTATCGGCGTTTTTATTGCCATCGATGCCTCGGTGCCTCGCGACCCAACAGAGTGATACATTATTTCTAAAGCTTACGATCCTAAGCTGGCTGCGACAACTCTTTACTACAAGTGATTTGAGTATTGTGGATGACACTGCTTTGGTGGCAGTCTGGCTATCGATGAATATATCGATATTCTTTCTCCGGGTTACCGAGGATAGTTCTCTTGCGGCCTCGGTTTTCGCTAGAACTTCAGCTTGAAACACACTGGAGTGGTTTGAAAGTTTTATCGACCGGGCAATGGCGGGTCCTTTTGAATATATTCCGGAGCTTACCCCTTCATCCATTTTTGAGCTGTCGGTGAAAATGGATGAATTGACGGGTCCTTCATCCCAACTTTGACCCTTTCTTTGACCCTCCGTCCCAGCGAAAGTTCCCAAAGAAAGTTTGGAAATCGAGTTCGAAGTCAGGGTGTTATAGGATCAGAGTTTGTTTCTTGTTTCACCCATCTAGCGATCCTTGGGTAAACTTTTTTCCCAAAATCTAGATGCTTGCAGTCGTAGGGCGCTTTTTGCTGCCAATTCTTTAGTGCATAGAAAAATTCATTATTTTCGTTTTTATAGATATCGGTTCGGGCCTTGTCTTCTTGAAATGTTCTATTTACTAAGTAAAACTTTCGACCCTCTGTTTTGTAGTATTTTTACTGATACCGCTTCTCATGCTCCTTCATCCAGTTTCATATCCTTCTCCTCTGCTTGCAGAGATATTCGCCCTATTTCAGGATGTGACCCCGTGACATACATACATGGTACCAATGCTGGCCTGTCTCTCCAATCAGCTATGTATGTAGGTTACTACTTAAGAATTAGCCTTTCAACATGACTTATTTATGGTTCTTGTGGGCCATAAACATTCATCCAGAAAAGCTTCAAGTGGATATATGGTTTTGAAGAGCGTGTGGAATTCTCGATGAATTCATATCACGCACGACCAATTCCAAAGTCAAGCATGAAAAAAAAAAACACATTTTCGAAATCTGGTGCGCGCTTTCGCGTTATCCTTTCGTTTTGAACCACCCCCAAAGGGGCACCTGTTGGTGGGTATCCAAATTTATGGCATAGCTTTTCATATTTCAAATGTGATTATGAAACCGTTTACCATTTTATTTGGCACACGAATTTATTGAAATTCAATTGAAAATAATTGACAGTCATTTAGATCTATGTAATGGTAGGGATTTGAATGAAATGTCACGAAGGAAGTACAGGTGCACACTACGAAGTATCGATTTAACAATCGTATTTCGAAAAGAAATCCCTTTGCATTGAGACCTTGTTACCCCAACATGGCAGCAAGTTGGTCAGGTTTGTTGAAAATATATCTCGGTCGGGAGAGAGAAAAGGTATGTGCTTAGGAATTCTATTTTTATTACATTTTTGTCTATCGATTTGAAAGCGGTTAGACAGAGTATAGTTAAATATCTATTTTTGGGGAATAACCACTCTCATTGCAAATTATTATTGCCAGTCATACACAACGAAACTTATATTTTTTTTTCATTCCTCTAGCATGGCAGATCCTCACGAAATTCGCATAGACCTTCGGCGAGAATGTCTCAGAGGATGAGCGGGTTTCTTGGAGGAGGAGTGCCCAAGGTAATTTCGAACATGGTTCCTAATTTTTGGTTTGATTTCAATAACCTAAGTCACATCCTAGACACCAGTGGCCCGTTACATGCCTACCTACCGCTTGGAGCCGCAGAATCCGTTGAATCGTGAGCAATGCGAAAATATTATAAAGTCGGTGGTGGACAAATCGCTGGAAGACTTCATTTACAGTTCCAAGCAGGCCCAAGATCTATGTCAGCACATAAGCGAAGAAATCAAAAGCCGGGTTAAGAGCAAAAACTATGACAGGTGAGCGAGAGTGATTTTGAATTGCATAAATAATTCGGCTACGATTCCGTTTAAGATATCGCCTCATATGTGTTGTGACGATTGGAGAAAAGGTCA
Organism: Matsumyia berberina; assembly: GCA_917880715.2. Classification (NCBI taxonomy): domain Eukaryota; kingdom Metazoa; phylum Arthropoda; class Insecta; order Diptera; family Syrphidae; genus Matsumyia; species Matsumyia berberina. The sequence goes on from OU862870.1 coordinate 99,475,171, forward strand.
TGCAGGGCTTTAAGTCAGTTGTGACCTTCTTGTGGGATGCTGACAAGGATGGACTTGTGCGGTACGCGTATGACAATCCTGGCTTTTTTGCGAACGCAACACTTTATTACGTGTATTATGATTAAACGAATTGTCGGCTACAACGGTGCAAATTGAATTAGTAAATAAGGACGAGATTAACTGCTTCGTCACAACTTGGTTTTGTGTTTCTGTCGGTTATAAGTGAGCCTTGCAGTGCGGGGTGACTTAAAACTATGTTCAGTACATTCAATGTATTTCTCAAATACACTTCAGTCACTAGTTTACATGTAAATACAGGTGGATGTTGTTTTTTTAATAGTAGTGATTTCATTCTTAGTGCATTGGGTTGGTGTGCGAGCTGCTTAGGTTCGAATCCCAGTGACCTTATATGTTTTCGCTGCATGGCTTTTCGTCGGGGAATGACAAATCTGCAAAGTTTATAACGCCACCGGCCGTTAGGATTGAAATAAAGGGCATTTAATTGAAGGCCCTTTTCAATTGACCAAAAAATTTAACAAGCATAACAGAGTTAGGGGTTGGCCTATCCCGGGCTATCGCGTCAGCTATTAATTTATTTTAAATTAAAAGTATGTACATATACTAACAACATATTATTAACTATTGTATCGTGCCCTCCACCCTTCCGATCTTATGGAAAGAAGGCAAAATTACAGCCATTGCAAAAACATTCTGTATAGCACAATTGAGCAATTATCGTCCAATAATCATTCTTCCATGCCTCTTGAAGGTCTTGGAGAAAATATTTGCAAAGCAAATAAGTTCTTATCCTGATGAAGAAGGCATTTTTTCGAACTTCAGTCTCGTTTCCAGGCTGTTCGTAGATGCTCCACAGGTTCAGGGAAATAACTCCAGGGGAATTTGCTCCACCTGGGAATTTACTCCACCACAAGTGGGAAATTACTTTACCACTACTGGGAATTTACTCCACTTTTCGAATGTAGCAGTGGAAAATTGCTTACCACGAAAATGTGGTTGAAGTGGAATAAAAGGCATTTACCCCAAGGACTTACATGTGTACATACATATCTGGTTACTATAGCCATCAAATACCAAAAAAAAAAAAAAGAAGTAAACCTCGAAATCGACCAGAATCTACGTCTGTGTATTCTATTGTCTGTTATTAGAGGATTCCAAGAATAAAGTAATTTTTCTGCCCATTCTAAGTGGGAAATTACTCCACCTCTAAAATGTGGAAGTGGGAAATTACTCCATCTCAAAAATGTGGAGTAATTTCCCACAAGAAAGTGGTGTAATTTCCCACTTCCAGTGGTGGAGTAATTTTCCACTTGTGGTGGAGTAAATTTCCAGGTGGAGCCAATTCCCATGGAGTTATTTCCCTGCACCGCTCTCGATGGTAAAACTAGAATTTGTGAAAGAATCCTGGCAGGAGCACTTCAAGGTTCGGTATTGGGCCCCATTCTCTTCTGTATGTTTATAAATGATTGGCGCAGAGACGATTTACAAATATATTTATCGACACCTATTGGCTTCATTGAAGCTATAATAAATAAAGATTTTAACGAAATTCTTTGCTTGTCAAAAAATTTTTTACCATGAACCCAGATAAAACTCAGGCGATACTGTTTCCAAAAAAGGAGCACAGTACAAACGACCTACCAACAGTTTGTATTTAGGGTACGAATACGCAATTTTCAAAGTTTTTCACCTGCTTAGGTTCAAAAGTTAGCTCAAATTTGTCTGGGAATGAGCATATAAGCTCGACTGTTGGTCGCATCTATGGAGCACTAAAAAAGCTATGGATGTTAAGGAGCTTCATTCCAATCGAAACAAGACTTCGTTTAGCTAAAACTCTGCTTTTGTCGATAGTATCCTAGTCCCTAGCTTTTAATGATGTTACTCGGTGTGTTTATGGCTTGCGGAGATATGAACATATCTCAGTCCATCGGACCAAGTACTAGGGTGTACTCTTCTGCAGTTCATCAATGCGATATTGGATTTTTTTCTATAAAATTATCTGCACGTAGTCACTACGCTACCTCTTCGATAAGCTGAACTTTTGCCAGTCTACAAGAATACTCAAAATATTAAAACCATCATTTGAGTAAACACGTCGCGCCTTTTCTTTGCCAATAGCATTTGTCTTTGGAATTCTTTCCCAGCAAATATCAAACAAGTTGGAAGTTTTTCAATCCAATTTTGCTTCTTATCATCTAAGAGAAGTCTCTGATTATTTTTAGACTGTTTCGATGCGGCTGTGTAACTCATTAAGTTCGTCGTTGTCTCTTGAATCAGACAAACAGAAAGGATACTGTAGTCTGAGATATCGTTTCCGAATGTCGACTCTGCCTAGAAGAAGACGAAATTTCAGAACATGTGCTATGCGAGCTTGTGGCTTCCTGTTACATTACATTGGTCGCCGCTAAGGACATTCGAAATGCCTTAAGCGACAGGCAATATTCTCTAAAGTTTGACGAAAACCCTGAATTTGCTTTTAATAACTTACTTTACTGACTTACGTATCTACTACCGATTCGGCCTTCGAAATGTTTGATAGTTTCAACTATTAGTTTTCTATTCGGAGGTCAAAAGTGTATGAGGGCGTCTATTAATTACCAACAGTATACTCTAGCCATATTCTTAAACATACAAATGCCCCAGAAAAGCTATCCAAGAGTCCCTTATCACGTTAGAGTGGAGGAATATCACGTTAATTAGATACTACCTTCATAAGTTGGGAACAAGAATCATACTGTTAACATTAGGAAATAGCGAACAAACCAAATTCGTGAAGAAGGGAACTCCTAGGGGTGGAGTTTACTCCCTCCTATTTTGGTTTTTGTATACGAGTATAAATAAAATATTAGTGTGGTTAGATCAGGGTAGGTAGACTAAAAGTTGTCGCGTCAAGGACGACAAGGTTGATTTCAGTTTCAGGACAGTTTCCTTAAGTGATCGGCGAAATCACGTATTGAAGTTTTTCTAATGCCCAACTTTTCCAATGAGGGCAAGGTCAAGTATATGACGTCAAGAAGAAAGGACACCCAACACCGATGTTATTCTTTGACGTAGTTAAGGACTTTGTTTATTTAGAGGCATGGACTCTGCCAAAAGCGGATGAGAGGAAGACCGCGACTCAGGAGTCGCACCCAAGTGGAAGGGAACCTCAACCAACTTGCTTGCGAAACTGAAGACAGCTGGCCACATTTTGAACTCGATAAATCAAAAAATGGAACTAAACTGACTAGACTAGATTTTGGAAAGACTTTCCAGATGCGTTTTTAAACCAGAATAAAATAGGAAAGCCTAGGGGTGATAGTGATAAAGAATTCTAACAGTTCAAAGATAGACTGTGGAATCACTCTAAAACTTTGAAGTAGTCGCTATCGAATTTAGCCGCCGTTTTCCTGGTCGAAACATAAGCGATTTTCAATGCATGCCACGAGGTCAGAAAACCACCCAACTTCTAATCGAAATGTTGGGAAAAATTAGTTCACATTCCACTTGAATCTTCTTAACAATAATTGCTAACCAAAGATGGGCTACATCATCTCTTGAACAATATGGCCCACATATAATCAAACTAAAACCAAAGACCTCCTTAGATAAAATTGAAGAAACATCTTCTGACTTGTAGCACATTTTTAGTCATAAGACAGTGGTACCCATCACTATTATTACAAAAAGATTACTAAAAGAAAAATTCTTACAGATTTAAAAAAAACAAAAAAAAAAAAAGTATGTGACTGAACAAGTGCAGAACGAGCAAGTTTTATATCCAGAAATAAAAGTAGTCTTCCTGGAACTAAAATGTAGACAAAATGACCAGAAAATAAATTCGCCTCCTCATGAACGCTAACTTGAATGTTCGGGAGGATCGTTAGACCGGTGGAGACCTATGGGGCAGTCACATGGGCAAAAAGCCCAAACCTAGGTACCACGAGGAAATCACTCGACAAAATACAAAGACTAGCATGCGTATGCAATGCATAGCAAGAGGCATTATGCCCTGTCCCATGGTAGTAAGGGAGGTAATCATAGGTCTATCCGTGGTCGCCGTGGTTCTGTGGTTAAAGTGTTGCAAGCTCTGTCCAAGCTCTGACTTACGACGTTGATATGTATGTAAATACATCTTCAAACCAAACATCTTAAAATGATGTACAAATTGATAGAGAACGTCCATTGGGCAAATAAACGAGCATCTTTCAGGCAAAAGTATGCGTAATGAGAAGATGTATGCTGATTCATTTCCATAGTCTTCTATCTTTACAGAGGGTAAAACATAGGAATTCTTTTAGACAGTCAAGCAGCTATCAAGGCATTCAGCTTGTGGATAATCTTCTAGTTACCTTTAAATCAGCGTGAGAATGTCTACAGAAACTAAGCAGCCTAGGCGAAAAGAACAAGGAAGAGGCAGATAAACTGGTACAGACGCCACTTCTGATACCAGACCTTATATGCGAAATTGGCGACAACTATAGAAGGAGGAAGAAAACATGAGAGCAAGAATTTGGAACCAAGTTCCCAGACTTAGGCAATCCAAGATCTTAGTACAACCGGAAAAGATCGAAACTATGCTTAAGCCTGAGCATAAATAGGCTTACAATTCTAATAGGATTCCTTAGAGAACATTGTTAGATGCAGAAGCACCTTAAGGAATTAGGTCAGAAAAAGACGCAACCTGTACATTTTGCAGTTATGAAGACAAAAACTCCAGATCATCTGTTCGCAAACTGCAATTCCCACTTTTATTAACACCGCGCAGAACACCTCACTGGGCTGTCTAAAGATATTTAAATTTCTAGGATCTACCGGGTTCGTGGAGATATTACAGACCGATCGACTATTTCAGGTCGTAGTGCGCGTTTTTGCCCGTTTTCAATCAATCAATCAATCGGGCATAGTTTTAATTTTAAAAATCTGCAATCTATCAGCAGTTTAAATGGTAACTTCTTTATCAGACAATAGTACCGTACACTAAAATACTCGTACTTACAAAAGCGTTTATAGATGCTATCATAAGAATTATTAAAAGAATTTTCAAGTATTATTAGGCCAATTATCTGACTGTGGTGACGATGGATAGTTGACCTGACAATTAAGTTTATCTATTTAATTACTATCTAATCGCCAAGACACGAGTTTTAAGTTATGTAAAGTTCATATTAGTATTTACTCAAAAAAAAAAAAGGTCTGTGAAATATTATATGTATGCATGTATTCGTTGATATTTATGACGTTGAAAATAAATTTATATTTTGCACGCGATGAAAGTGTTAGCTTTGTTCAATGAGAAGAAACCAGGGCCCGAATCATCTCGTCCGTTTTCGTATAGCTCGTCACGTAAACGCGAGCATTCTGGGGCCAAATTCATTTTTACGTGACGAGTTATACGATCACGGAAGTGACGACTTGGCCCCGGAACAGAACAGAACAGATCTGTAAAAAGTCTCAGATCAAGTTAGAACAGAAAAATATGTACAGTTGGTTAAATTTGAAAAATATAATTCGAACAAATAAAATGCTGAAAATATACCAAATTGACAGCCACAGCTGACTTTGACATTTTTCACAATTCTGTTCTATCCTAAGAGTAGGTGTAAGATTTCTTGTTCCAAACTGTTCGGAACAATCTCATGGAATACAAAGCAGAACAGTTTCGGACAGAAAATTCTCTCTTTGAACACAAATTCTTGTACTTTTCTGTTGGGAACAGCCCAATTGAACAAAGCTATTAAGTATTTACCTACATTGATAAGTGTCAAGGCTAAAATATGTTTTCTGATGCCCTTAACGCGAAGCTGTGTCCTCAGCGTGCTTGTTACCTGGACTGGCGCGCGATTGGAACGTAGTGTGTAGCAAAGATGAGATTGGATAAGAATATTTTCGATAATTCAATTTCTAAAACTTAGTCTACATATGTATGTATGTACCAACTTCGAGACATGCGTCACACGACAGATTTAATCGACTTCAAAGGTTCTTATAACCACGTTTATCGCTGGGAGTAACTAAAGTAATTCCAATCAAGGCGAAACATGATAGAAAATACTCAATTTATTGTCCGGCTTAGAAATATACAAGGTGCACGGAAGGTATTGATAAAAGAAGAAAGGAGTGGTTCCTCGTTGCAAAAAAGTTATTTTTGAGTAAGTACTGCATTTGGCACTTACCTCGCTCCCTGTGTGGGCCCTAGGGCATCTATTTTACTTATTGCTCCCTCGCTAACTCTTTTGTAGTTGCTGAGATTCATCCTCAACTATTTTTTGCTCTTTATTTCCCGGTCGACTGACTCTTTTACCATCTTAGGCTATGCGCACAGTGATGAATTCTTATCGCTTCACTGTGCTCACGTACATAAGAATACAAGTGAACAGTTTTAGCGCACGCTTCTCGCTTCTCGCATCGCATCGCTTTATCTCTTTACTGTGTGTGCAGCCTTAGGTTAGCAGATGCCATTACATAGCGTTGTTTGCAATGGAGTTGTCGCCTTTTCGAAATGTATGACCAATCTTGTGCTAGTTTCGTCCTTGTATAGGCTGGGTAAGGTTATTGGATTGACGAAGAGAATGTGAACTTTTCTCCGCCAACATATGTAGATCCATTGTGATGCCCATGGGGTGTGGGTCCCATTCTGTGCAAACCTATGAGTTTTATCTCTACTATGGACCTATGGGTTTTCAAGCGTTTATAAATCTGTACAGGTCATTAACGAACCTGTCGGGGAGTCCTTCGAAGTTCCGAAAGAAATGTCATCCCAGGATTTTAAACTTTAGATGACTAAGTCTTGGGCAGTGGCAGAGAAAGTGTGGAGAATCCACATGCACTTCCTTATCACCACATCCCCTGCAGAGGTCATTTGTATTTGCATTTAATTTAAGTTCCTTGGTATGATACCTTAGCATATTATCATCTTGTGGTACCGCCATCATTCCAGCTTGTTGAGCAGCTTATGTGACTGCCAGAACCTCCGATTGGAGTCCAAGTCCGGATAGTCCAAGAGCTTCGAAGGACAGTCTAGCCCAATCGCCCGTATCTATCTAGGAATCATCTGTGTAGATGGACTTGGCATTATAGTGTGATTTATCTCCCACTCTTCTCTGCTATTCGTCCTTAAATATTAGTTCCTGACCCATTCGTCCAATTGTGCAGAAACTTGATGGAGAACGCTAGCTACTGCATCAAGATTGGTAAAGACCTCACTGAGACTTCTAATGTCAAGAAAGGATTAAGACAAGGCGAAGTGCTGTCATGTGATTTGTCAACATCGTTTGAAAAGAGGCAAACACTGGAGGCACAATCTTTTAAAAGTCTGTCCAATTACTAGCAAACGCTGATAATATTAACAAGAATGCAGCGTAATCACTTATATTTATAAAATACAAAATTGCTGATCTGATGTATTTTCGTATGTGACAAAAAATCTTCGAATCTACTGAACGGATTTAAATGCAGTTTTTTCCTATAGATTCAGGACGCTTCTAACTGAAAGTTTCTATATAAATTATTTTGAAAATTTTAACAGAAAGCCTGTAAATAAACAAAATAATTTTTTTTTTTTTAATTAATTGCATTTTTTGGTAAGTTATCTCTATTTATGCCCCCTCGTGCAGCTGACCTCCTCGCGGTGGGGGGCGGGCAACATGTCTGGGAAGTGCGGGTAGAGTAGCTATAGTTGAGCTACCCGTACTGCCCAGATATGGCTTACGAAGCGCAACCCCCCAATGATGACAAGACGGAGACACATGGCCTCGGATATTGCCAAGCCTGCTATGCCAGGGCGCCCTTCGGAGCCAGGCCTAGAGGGTGGCAGCATGCGAGCGTCTGGTGGTCGGCTTGTCCCGCTCGGCAGCCGGCCGGGTTCAACCCGAAACGGCTACGAGTTTCCCGGCAATGGTCTCGCAAACCATTACGGGGGTCAAAGGGGAGATGCGCTATGCCCCGAGGGGGGCATAAGTGGACTTTCGGTTTTTCGACAACGGCATCGACTTAGGATAGGCACGTGGAACATTTCTTCGCTCACAGGAAAAGACCTTGAGCTCATTGGGGAGGCTACTAAATATCGACTAGATATAGTTGGTATCTCCTCAACAAAGCAAAGGGGTTCTAGAACTGTGGACCTTTCGGATGGGTGGAAACTCTTCATGTCAGGAGTAGCACCTTCAATGTCTGCTCAGGCGGGAGTGGGGATACTCACGAGTCCCAGGCTGGCAGGCAGAGTACTGGAGTGGATACCATTGGGAGGGAGAGTTGCGATCTTACAGCTTAAGCTTGAAAGGTCAACTCTGGCTCTGGTGCAGGTATATGCGCCGAATCTGGAGTCGGAGTATGCAGCTTTCTTGGATGAAGTAGATGCCGCCTTAGAACAGGTGGCAGATATGGATTCTTATCTCCTGATGGGGGACTTCAATGCTCACGTGGGTGTGGACGTAATGACATGGGGAAGTGTGATTGGGAGGAACGGCGACCCGGATCAGAATGCGAACGGAGAGAAGTTGTTGGACTTTTGCTGTGCAAATGGCATGTCCATTATGAACACCTTCTTTCCGCACAAAAACATCCATAAATACACATGGTACCGTCAAAGTCTTCAGCAGAAATCGCTGATAGACTTCTTTGTGGTACCATCGTGTGTTAAAAGGATAGTTTGTGACGTTCGTGTTGTGAGAGGGGCTGAACTGTCAACTGATCATCACCTCGTGTTGTGCAATTTGTATCTCAACGATAAAGTACCTGTCCTACCAAAGCGTAAACCAAGGCTGGTGACACGCATACGGTGGGAGAGTTTACAGAACGATGAGATACGGGAAGAGTTTGCACGACAGGTATCCGAAAGGTTTGAACAAATTCCAACTGTTCCGACAAATGTAGAGGAAGAATGGCGGTTGTTTTCAACAGCAGTCATTGCCTCTGCAGGAGGTGTTTGCGGAGTGAAGCGGCTCGGTGTGGCGGCTGGTGGTGAGAAAAGAACTGCGTGGTTTAAAACACCCGGAGTTCAAGAAGCCATCAGAGAGAAGAAGGAAGTCTTCAAGGTGTGGATACACTTGGGGGATTCAGCTTCTCGGAACCGGTACATGGAGGCGCGAAGAACTTGCAAGCTGGCTGTTTAAGCAGCTAAGGAGCAGTCTTGGAAGGAGTTCGGTGAGAAATTGGACTGTGATCACAGATCTGCAAACATCTGTGTTCTGGCAGACCATCCGCCGTCTCAGAGGAAGGAAGTTTAATATCATCGAAGGAGTCAAATCCAAAGATGGTGTACTTCTTTCCGATGACAAGGACATCTTGCGCAGATGGAGCGAGCACTTTTCGGAGTTGCTCAATCCCGAACAGGGCACTGAGGATGGCAGACCCATGGTTTTGAGTAGGGCGGAGAATAGTCCCACCGTAGAGGAGGTGACTTTGGCGATTAAAGCGCTAAAAGTCGGCAAATCTGCTGGTGTGGATGAAATCCGGCCAGAAATGCTCAAGGCTTTGGGTAAAGAGGGAGTGGAATGGCTCTCTCGTGTCATTAAAGTGGCCTGGAAATGCGGTGAAACACCTAGCGATTGGCAAACTGGGGTGATTGTTCCTCTTTTTAAGAAAGGGGATAACAGGGATTGCTCCAATTATAGGGGTATATCTCTCCTAAGTTTCCCTGAAATGTTTTTGCTAAGGTGTTGGAAGCACGTTCCAGAACTGTGGTCGAGTCCAGGTTGGGCGACGAGCAGTGGGGCTTTCGTCTAGGTAGAAGCACAACCGACCAGCTGTTCACTCTCAGAATGGTACTTGAGAAGGCCTGGGAGTATGCCAAACCTATTTACAGTTGTTTTGTGGATTTGGAGAAAGCATATGATCAGGTCCCTCGAGTGTATTGCAGGAGTATGGGATAGATATGGGATGGCTGAATCAAGTCCGAAATCTCACCTCTACCCGTATGGGGATAGACCCTGATGATTTAGAGCCGATAATTGTAATTGTTGTAATTGTTTTGTGTACTTTAACTACAACATGTTCATTTGAGGTTTATTAACATTTTCATATAAATTATAAACATGCTAATGATGGATTTTTATACACTTAGCACATGGTCATATCAGGGCGAAGCAAGGCGAGCACGAGTCAGCTAGTAATTAATATAAACGGTGAATGGAAAAGGGCATGCATGAACTCGTCACCATGTAATCACATTATCTTCGACCATACTGCTCGCGTTCCAGTGTAGAGACTTGAGGTCCCAACTTAATAGACTCAGAACTCAAGACGGTCGATGGTGCAAACCTCTTATTCAAATAGTGATCATCGACATCCAGCGTCTGCAACTGTAGTGAATCTCGTCAAACCGCAAGCCATATTATATTCAGATAGGGGACATCATGTTTAAGACCTGATGCTCTTCACGGACTATCTGCCCTTAGTATTAAATTCTGACACCAAATTTTGTAAAATACTTGCAAACAATTATTTTTACTGTGTATGTATCTCGTCCTGAAGTGTGAAGTGTTAACTACAGGGTTTTTCAATAGGGACATCACAATTTTGTATTTTATTTTATGCTTGTCAATGTCAATGTCAAAACGTCAGTCAACGTTTACATTTTTATCCTGGTATCTAAAGTTCACGGACGTTTGTAAATTATTAAAAATAAATTCTGAGTCAGTGGTCGCAGGTTTAAAAGCGCTTACTCCAATTTTAGGGCGTAATAATCGTCCCATCAGACAGGCTGTCCATGCTATAGTGAATAAATTCGAGTCCTGTGCCAGTGAGGCAACGAAGTACCGAAAATATCGCAGCTGTAAGTGTTTCAGTTTAAAATGAGCCAAATCAGTCAATTTCACGTCGTTCACAGGAATTGGTAATTTCTCAGTCTACATTGTGGCGAATTTTGCGTAAAGATCTTGGCCTACACCCTTACAAGATCACGTTAACTCAAGAACTGATGCCTCTTGATCATTTGAACCGCCGAAACTTCTCCGATTTGGCTTTGCAAAAGTTTGAAGAAAATCCTGAATTTCATTGAAAAATCATCTTTAGTGATGGAGCTCACTTTTGACTTAAGCAAAATATGCGTTATTGGACAACAATAAACCCACATGTGCTCCAAGAGACTCTATAAAAAGTGACTATGTGGTGTGGATTTCATGCCGGAAGTGCGATCGTCCGTATTTTTTCCTCGATGAAATGATGTTGGAAGACTATTTTTGGCCAAAATTGGATGGACTTGACATAAGTGATATACAAATGTGGTTCCAACAAGATAGTACCAAATGCCACACAGTTGTTCAAACAATTGATCTATTGAAGAGGAAGTTCGGTAATCGTGTAATCTAGAGAAATGGTCCGGTCGAATGGCCAATTCGCTTATGCGATTTAATGCTGTTGGATTTATTTTCATGGGGCTACGTTAAGTTATTGGTTTACGCCAACAAGCCAACAACGTTAGAGGAGCTAAGGAACAATATCGAACGCGAAATTGCCAACGTTCCGGCCGATTTGTGTGGAAGAGTAGTGGAAAATTGGCTCCAAAGAATCGGTCGCTGCAAACATGCTCGCGGTGGTCATATGAACGAGATCGAATTCCATACATAAATTTAACATGTGTACTACACGTAGTCGCCGTGGCTCAGTGGTTGGTGCGTTGGACTGCCGACTGAGCGGCGTGGGTTCAAGGCCCAGCCATATCCACCGAACATTTTTTGCAGCACCACCTCTCGTTAGGGAAAATAGTCCGGGAATATAACCTGTCATGAAAGAGCTTCTCAATTCGCCGTTCGGAGTTGCCAATAAATTGTAGGTCCCTTCCCTTAGTGTGAAAAATTGAACATGCACAACATGAATGGTGGCTGATCCCAAGCTGTTGCGCCAGCTATCTAGTTATTTTTTACTAAATTTTAGCCCAATATCTTAATTATTCTGTTAAGTCCTTATTGAAAAACCTTTCATCATTCAAAGGATAAATAAATAGTAGCGCATTCGTGAATATTGAGACGGTAGCGGCCAAAATGGGTTAAACAGTTAACGACGGCAAAACAAAGCATATGTATGTATGATATACTCGTACAATCAATTGGCATAACTCTAGGGTAAATCCAAGGATAACTTGCAGTGTGACGCTTAGAATAGAATTATATGGCGTTCATAGTCGACAGTTGGTTGGATGGAAAGTCTTATGTTTCTAGCGCCTCCACCGACTTAGTTCAACATCAAAGTTTGTTTCCATTCAGCCAGGGAAGTTTCTTATTTCTTACTTACTCTTTTTTCAGTTGATGCAGTAAATTCACAGGTTAACTCAGACGTGTTAAAATTATCGCGGCCGTAACTGGAGCGTGAATTAAGACCCAGGTGTATCAATTTCGAGAAGATCACAGGAATTGGGCCTATCCGCAACCACTTTGCATCGCATTTTGCATAAAGAACTTGGCCCACATGCTTATAAGGTCCAATTGACACAAGAATTGAAGCCAGCAGACCAGGCACAACGCCGTACTTTCGCTTAAAAAAATGACATCCCTTGTTGGATGACTCTATATATTTATGGAGGCAAGCCCAGCTAGAAGATCCGTTAATCTTAAGCAGGTTTTAGGGCGACGAAAGTTGCACATGTTATAAGCACAGCACATAAGTTAGGAAGTACTTTGTGTGAAAAAGAGGTAAGCTCTGAAAATCAGAAAGCTCTTGCATTTGTATGAAATTTTCACTTATCCTACTTTTTTGAAAAAGTTGCCGATGTAGAAATTATGTGCTCGGTGATGCGACAGACAGTCATGGCGCATAAGCACGATGATCTTTAGGTCAGGAGTTATATCCTTACCTGGAGCTTAATGTTTATTAATTTATTTTTTCACCACCAATGGAGGAGGGGGATTTGAACCCCCAAAACCCCCCCTTACCTAAGCCCTTGTTGTATGCTAGAAAGTGTGTTAGTTTTTTGTTAATCAGTCCTCCACAATTCTTTAGGAGGTGCAATCGTGAGAATATACGCGAATCAAGCTGGAAAACCCACGGAAACCGCACTATACCAGCTAACAAGTCTAATCAAGGATGCATTGGACCACAAAGAAACAGTCATCTGTGCTTTCCTGGACATCGAAGGAGCCTTCGACAATACCTCACATGAGGCAATCGGAAAGGCCCTTGAAAGGGAAGGAGTAAACAGCACAATTTCCAACTGGGTGCGTGAGATGCTGAGAACCAGGACATCCGAAACTGTGGTGGGGCTTAAGTAAACGCAACCAGAGCTCGTCCACAGGGAGGAGTTTTATCTCCATTAATGTGGAGCCTGGTGGTTGACGAGCTCCTGCAAAAGCTGGAGGAAATCGGCATAGACTGCCAAGGCTATGCGGACGATATAGTGATTATAGCTAGGGGAAATTTGAAGACACTCTAAGTAGCATAATCCAAAGAGGATTACGAGTATCTCAAGAATGGTGTATATCAGAGGGACTCAAAATTAATCCAACAAAAACCACGATAGTACCATTCACTAGGAGAAGGCAACTCAGACACATGCAACCGATCCTACTAGGTGGAAACACAATTGACCTTCAACAACAGGTCAAATATCTAGGTATAACACTGGATAGTAAACTTCTTTGGAAGGCCCACATGGAGTCGGTAGTGTGCAAAGTCACCCGAGCACTCATGATATGCAGGCGTATCTCAGGAAAATCCTGGGGATGTAAACCAGCTATGCTGAGGTGGATGTACATCATGATGGTCAGACCCGTCATAACATACGAGGCAGTAGTCTGGGCAGGACGAACCAAGCTAAGCACAGCAAAGAGAGCCCTGGAAAAATTGCAGAGATTGGCATGCACCTGCATCACAGGAGCAATGAGAAGCTGTCCCACCGCTGCAATAGAGGTGATCTTGGAATTCACCCTCCTTCACATTGTGCTGGAAAGGGTCGCAAAGGAAACAATCCTAAGAATTGTTAAAGAACGAGTGGGTAGGGGCAAAAGCATCGCAAGCAAAGAGCGAGACTCCCTCTCCAAAACAGTCCCACTATTAGACTGGCCTAGAGTTGACACAATCAAGAAATACTGCTTTGAAAAGAATTTCAACATAGAACTGAGCAGTAAAAGAGAATGGAACGACGGGCTGTATCAATTTGAGCACAACACCATCAAATGGTACACCGACGGCTCCAAAACACACACGGGCACCGGGGCGGGAGTATTTTTCAAGCAGAGGTATATGCGATCGAAAGATGTGTACAAATAAGCCTCAATAGAAAATATCACGAGCAAAACATCGCGATACTATCAGACAGCCAGGCTGCCATCAAGGCACTGAGTTCCTACGAATTCAGATCCAAACTGGTCTACGAGTGTCTAGAAAAGATAAACAGACTTGGCCGGAACAATAAAGTCACCCTCTACTGGGTGCCAGGTCATGTAGGAATAGAGGGAAATGAGAAACAAATGGAAACTGCAGATTCTAGAGCGATGCCGAGGAGACTCCGTCACACCTCCTTATGGACAGTGGAGCATTGATCCACAAAAGAAGAGTACACTTTGGAGCGTACACTATCCTTGAAATGGACCTCCCTTCGTTGGACCCAATCCAGATACTCCGATTTCTCAGAGCGGTTGGATTGGAGGAGGTTCTCACATATCGGCCAATATGAGCATGGGCGGGCACAATAGATCTAAATAGGTCGCAGTGCACACACACACCCCAACTTCTAACATCTAACATCTAGAATACACAGCTGGTTTTTTATTAAGACTTTCACCTCTTTCGGTTGTATCATAGTCTACCTTGGTCTTGGCCGTTCTTCCCATATAAGCCGTGCTATTCTTTAGCACTGTTCCTTTTTCTGTACCTACTTCCGAAAGAGAGAGATCTAGTAAATAGCTTGACTCTTTACAAAATTTAACAAAATTGCTGTAAGAACAATTGAGTGAGTTTAATTGATGTGCTTCAAGATTTGTCAAAATAAAATCCAATGTACAATTACAATTTTTTTTTTTTTTGTTTTTATTATTTTGGTAAAACTTTTTCTGTCTGCTGATTGTTTAAACAATACTGAATTACAGACACCGTACACATTGTTCTTATCTGACAATTTGTACGATTAAATTTGGTAATTCTTGTTTAGCGGTGTATGTGTGAAAAGTCTTTGAGATTTCAATTAGGGCAATCACTTTATTATCGTCAGGGAATTACCAATTTTGATTCCGAGTTCGAGATTTAGGAAATCATGTGAATTTTACACACATTCGTTTGTCTTCATTTTAATTTACATTTCACACTTCAGTTCAGTATTTATACTATTCAAGGAGAACTAAATTGAAGACCATAATCAATGTTGCATGCATCATAAAAATTATCTTACTCAACTTGGTCTGCGTAAATAGAGACCGCGGCCTCCAGACACCTTTTGATTGCAACTTAAGCCTCTACTGGATAATGCTACTCAAGTTAATTCGTTTGATTATGGTGGCTATCTTATTTTTCACGTGGAATGCACTTAGAGTGGCTTTACAAAGTCATCAACTTTGAATTATTAACAGTTTATCGGTAGCTTATCACCAGGAAAATGTGAGTAAAATACATGTTACTATTCCTTTAAAACAACGCATTCATGCGAAAAAATGTAACACGCACAGCATGAATGGTTGCGAGAAGCTCGGCCTTGGCTCATCCCGAGCTGTCGCGCCAGCTATTTATTTATTTTATTCCTTTAAAACAGTGGTTCCCATGGCATGGTATGGGGACTCTAAAGGGGAGGCGTTGGAAAAATTTAAATTGTAAATTTTTGGCATGTGGTAGAAAATGTTGGGAACCACTGCTTTAAAAGGAAATTAGAATTGGCCCACAATTGCAGTTCAAGCATGGACAGGGCCGGTCCGAGCCTAATTTGCGCCCTGTGCAAGCCTCGCCTTTTGCGCCCCTTATCCATGATTAATTAATTGAAGTCCACAATTTCGCACAATAAACACACAAACCCCCCAAAGAAATGTAACTTCAACGAAAAAACAATAGAACCAAGTATTTCTTGCTGGCACCGGTTATACATAATGCGCTTCTGTGCTGCCAGCCAAAATACTATGATTATTAGGCCGCTAAAACATCGCATTTCCACAATGAAAATAAAATAAGGTAGCCATCAAAAACGCCGCAACTGATGTGCTGGGTTTCACACGACCGCCACACCGAAACCCCTGGTTTGACGAAGAATCCCGACAAGTGCATGCAGCCAAACAAGAGGCATATAAAGCGGCACTGCAGAGAAGGACGAGAGCTGCTCGCGAGCTCTACGAGCAAAAAAGACGGGAAGAACACCGACTTCTCCAAAAGAAAAAGAAAGAGCATGAGAAGTGCGCGATCAAGGATATTGAGAGATTATACTCCAGGAATAACGTACGGAAGTTTTACCAAAAGGTAAAGAGAACGTGTCACGGAAGCAGAACCCGTACGGAAATCTGTAGAGATGAAGAAGGAAACCTCGTAGTAGAGTCACAGTCGGTGCTGAGAATTTGGAAAAACTATTTTTGCAGACTGTATAACGGCGACGAAGACCAACATCCCGCTGTCAGGCAGAACGGACCATTCAACCTAGACGATGATAGCCAAAACTTCCATCTGAAATCCAACAAGGCTGCTGGAACCGACGGCCTTCCGGTACGAAGGTATTTAATGCAGCTGGAAATGACGTGGTAGAGAGCTTACACCAACTCATTTCAAAAATTTGCTCAGATGAGTGTTTGCCCGATGAATAGAATCACAGCAGCGTTTGTCCGATCCACAAAAAAGGAGACCCCCTCAACAGGGGTATCACCCCCTCAACATGGCTTCAAGATTTTATCTGCCATACTGTGTGAACGCCTGAAACCTTTTGTCAACAACCTGATTGGCCCCTTATAGTGCGGTTTTAGGCCAGGAAAGCCCACAATTGATCAAATCTTCACACATCGGCAGATCCTGGAAAAAACCCAAGAAGTCCAAATCGATATACACCACCTCTTTGTCGATTTTAAGGCCGCGTATGACAGCATCTATAGAGACGAGCTATACAGAGCCATGTCTAGTTTTGGTATCCTTGCCAAACTCCTCCGACTGTGGAGGATGACGATGGAGAATGCTCGCTGCTCCATCAAGGTCGATAACGATCTTACCGAAGCCTTTGATGTCCGAAAAGGTTTTAGATAAGGGGACGCGCTGTCATGTGACTTTTTCAACATCATACGCGAAACTCTCAAGCCAACACCGGAGGCACAATCTTTCATAAATCTGTCCAACTGCTTGCGTACGCTGACGATATTGACATTACAGAACGCAGCGAGCTGTCACCGGTGCTTTCGCGAGTATAGAGACAGAAGCGGCCAAAATGGGTTTAGCAGTAAACGAGGGCAAAAGTTAGTATTTACTGTTAACAAGAAGGGACACTCAACACCGACACTCAACATCGGCGGCATCCTGGCTCACCCTCATATGTATATCATACCATACCAACATCTGATAACAACATAATAAACTGAAAAAAGAGTAAACATGAGCACATCATGCGATCGCGTACACTCCTACCACCACCCACACAATCTGCAAAGACGAAGCCAGCCATACACCAATGATTATCTAGTTTTAGTAAACCATATTTTTTTTGTGAACTAACGCTACGCATTTATTAACTGTTTCTTTCAACGGTTCAATACTTTAAATATTTATACGTTAATCTCAAGAGTCAAACTTTTCCATTACTGAAAGAATTTTCCGGATCCGACCAATGGTACTGGAGTTATAAGGCAAAACATTCAACTCAATATCGAAGAAAAATAAAAATGGGGAAAAAAAACCGAAGAGACAATAAGTTCATATCTCCCTAAAAAAAGACTCACACGAAAGAAATGGACTCAACATAATGAGTTAAACACATCAGTGCAAGTTTGAAAACATGCACTGACTGGATCGCGAAATCGTATGAGAAAATAACATGGAAGTTGAGTGGAAAAGGAAACGAGTTGAGTCAAATTCTATACAAAAATATTAACAGAGTGTGCAAGTTTGAAATCAGCACACTGTTCGTGACATTTTTCTATATCTGCCTGTGGTGCAGAAATATTAACAGCGTGTATAAGTTTGAAGTCAAATCACTGTTAGCTTTCTGTAAACAGTCAGATATAACTTTCATGCTTGCGCCATTTTTCTGTATCTTACTGTGACTCGATTTCTGCATGAAATGTTTCAATTAAATGTTGTATCTGATTGCGGTGTTTGAATTAATAAATCACGACTGGCACACTTCAATTTCTTTATAAAATGAAGGGAATGAAGCTCAAGTCAGATAACATTTCATGCAGAAATATTCAAATCGAGTTGCGGAATTGTGCGGATTCAAAATTAGCAAACTGTTCTGTTAGTGCTCTTTTTCTGTATAATACAACAAAGGGGTGGAGATGGAAAAAAATTTTCATATACATTAAATCTAGTCTCTGAAACTGGTACAGTGAGTGAAAGGACATAATAACATCCACAGTGTTAAAGAAGAATAAATTGTTCCGTTGTCGATTTCACTAGCTTTTACATGGCGCCCATCGAGTTGGGCGCCCTGTGCATTTGCACACCTTGCACATATGGTCGGTCCGGTCCTGAGCATGGACAGTTGATCTCTTTGAAAGAAAAAGGTAGGAATAAAGGTACATCTGTACATACGAAATCAAAGTCAGTAATCTCAAGTTACACAGAGGTATTTCAGGAAGATGTACTGATGAGGTCTAGTCTTTTCGAAATGTAGGTGTGCCACTCTGGTTTAATCCCGCATTGCCTTTTTGTTACCACGACTCGTGTGACCTGGTTGATGATGTGTGTTGTTGAAAATGTGTGAGACAGCCGCGGTTGCCTAGATCCAACCTGTGGAATTTAGAAATCAAATAAGGTCTTGTCAGGTCTCGTCTCCTTTTACTAGAGATGTCGCTGAGGTCGTCGAAGAATGGTTGGTTCAGTGCACGCAGTCTGGCTCTTGCAAGTGCCGGACACTTACAGAGGAAGTGGACGAGAGTTTCCCTCTTATTATCATTTCCGCAACTGCGGCAGTGGGGGTTGTATGGAAAACCTAGTTTGGCCGCATGTTATCCAATTGGCCAATGCCCCGTGATAACTACCGTTATTCTGGCGATATCAGTAGGCAGAGAAGAAAGTTAAGGAAAATGTGCAAGTATTTGTTCGCTTAACAGCTGTTATGGCTCTTTTCCGATGGCCAATCACAAAGGAAAGCTGAGTATGTCTTTAGAAGGTGAGTTCCTGAACTCAGCTAGTAAACAGAATTTTTTGTAAGAGATTCGTCTTTGTAACTAGTATAGTGTGGACATTCACTAAACATGTGCTATTCCAAGCAGAAACAACATTTTCAATGTGAAAAAAGGTTTAGTTTGTTGATATACAATCTCCACTAATTTAGGTTAGGGCAGGCATCCGGAGTCTATCTGCACTAGAGGTGGAGAGCAAAAGGCTTTCCTTTCTGTGCTGAATACTATTCAATCAGCTTTTTACTACAATCAGTTTGTTCCTGTTACTTGTCGATGTTGTATTGTCTTTGTTCATTGTGCCATTTGCTATGGATCTCTCCAGAGGTTCTTTCTCCCTTACCTTGAAGGCTGACGTTTGCCTAGTCATCTGATAAGTCTGATTGCATTATGTCTTTGCCTCATGCTATCGAGCTAGGATACAGGATATTCTTAACCTTGGATTCTTCGACGGAGTTTTTCGATAAGTCAATGATTGTATTTGTACTATATATAGTGTTGAGGCGGTGAGACTCGAATCACCCAGTAGATGATTCGAGATATTGGCCAGATGCGAGTCATTCTCTCTTATTTCTCAGTCGATTTCTGATTTCCTTTCGCTTTAATGGTCAGTTTCCATTGAAGAGTTTCCGGCATGGACGATATTCTCCTCGATTGGCTAAGGCTTGTCAGTGGAATAGGTGGTGGTCTCTCAGTCCCTCAGAGTTCGTCTCCTTGTTCTGCGGTGCGTGAAGTTTAAGTTCTTTCTAAGTTTTTATCTCTGGTTTCCTAGTGGTCAACATGGTGTTTGAGAGGAAGATTTTCCTCTTCGTTAGTTAGAGCTTTGTCAGATATCGTTCGTTATGCTTCGTCACCAGACGCGAGGCACGCTTGACCACTTCAGGTGTAATAGCTAATTAGGTTGTGGCCTGCCCGTCCGTTGTCCAAACCGATGGCGAGTCAGTGCTCTACTGCGGGAGGATTTGGAGAATATTGGGTTTCCCATGCAGTGTATAAATATCGTGATTTATCACCCATAATTTTGTTTGCTTTTAAATTGCTATGATGGCCAAGATTTCTGCTCTATATATGGAATATATTTATCAAGGCTAACCCTGGGCTAATCTGTCCGGCAGAATATTTCAGATCCAAATCCATTCTCCATCTTGAAACCACCAATGTACTAAACGAGATTGTATTCCGATTAATAGGATTTTCTTAGCTATTTTAATGGAGGTGAAGCGCACAAGGCCACGCTATTGAAGACCAATATACTAGAGCGGGGGTAGCCAAACTATTAGGCTAAGCGGTCGACTGTTCGCTGAAATTATTGGTACATACCAACATTTCAAATGGGATATATTTTTTTTGTTTTATGGAAGCAAGTTTTAACAAAACAAACAAACAAGTTTCGGGGTTGGGGTGGACTGTAAATGACTTCACCAGTCGACCGCGGTCTACGGCTTGGCCACCCATGCTGTAGACTATCCAAAGCCTTATAAATCACTCTTGACTAAAGTGCGATGCAGTTGGACCCATACTGTGCATTGTTTTATAGGCAGCCTATATAACTTCACAGCAACAGCCTCTGAAATTTTGCGAAGGTAAACTCTCTTTCCCACTTTAAGGTGTCAGCGTAGTATTTTTAGTTAAAGATAAAAGGCTTAGCGTCATGAAGGTATCACAGAAGTTCTAGTAGATGTGTATATTTTTGAAACTGAATTCATATGAACTCACGTATGTATTTTCATATAATTTCTCATGAGTTTGAGCTCAACTTGAATTCAACAACAATTATTACGTTCTTTTAGTAATTGGCACACAAAGATGAAAAATTAATTATTATTTTTATTATTATCAACCCGGATGAATGTACATATTTAACACCTGTTCAGTGCAATTTATTGGTTTAAGGGGCAGTGGCCTTAGAAATTACTTGTGTGAGGTTTGGAAATGTAAAGTGAGTATTGATTCTCCACTCTCCATGGAAAACATTCAGTCATATATTAGACATAATATCTAAAGACTTTCAAATGCCAGCCGACTACTTGAAAACGACTGAACACCCAAGCATAACATCGCTGTCTTAGTCAATAGCTCTACGTGTCCGTTATCAGACCTATACTTCTATATGGTGTGGTCGTCTGGTGGACGGCCTTAGAAAAAGCCCTACACCGTGACCTTTTGGGGAAAGTGCAAAGATCAGCTTGCATATGCATTAGCGGAGCACTAAGGACCACATCATCCGCGGCACTTGATGTGCTCTTACATCTAATTCCCTTGGATATTTTTGGCAAGCAGTCAGCTGCTAACGCAGCCCTCAGACTGAAGGCCTCCTCTCCATGGTCAAATAACCATATTGGCCACTCCGCGATCTTGGATCCCTTAACATTCATCCCGGAAAACACCGACTATACACCGTCTAAGTTGAACTTCAATATCGGACGTCTATCCCCTACCGAGTGGTTTGGGAGAATGATGATGTCATAGACGAGCACTCCGTTCACTTCTACACCGACGGTGGTGTTTTCTCCGAAGTGCTTAATTTGTGCATCTCCTTCCGTCTTCCCGATCTTGGTAGCGTTTTTCAAACGGAAATTATGGCGATCAACGAAGCCTTATCCTGGCTTAGGCATAATGTTATATCCTGCAGGGATATCACAATTTATACCGACAGCCAGGCTGCTATAAAATCTCTGGAATCAGTAACATATACATCAAAAGCTACCTCAGATTGTCGCTCGTCTCTCATTGAGATGGCAGAACATTTTAACATTCACCTATGCTGGGTACCCGGTCATAGGGACATTCCAGGAAATTGAAAGGCCGACGAACTCGCCAAACGTGGTACTACTCTAGAGATCCTACCAGAACGGAGGAATCTAGGCATTCCACTCGCTACATGTAAATAACTCTTAGAGTACGACGCGATCAGTAAGACAAACCAAAGATGGAGAAACGGCACCACATGCCGCATTTCCAGAGAGTTATGGCCTCTATTAAGCCTCACTCGATCTAAAAGTCTCATCTTGCTTATTAGCACCGTTATTGGTGTTTTCACTGGTCACTGTCCTATTGGCCTTCATGCCAAAAGGATAGGCCTCTTTGCAAATGACTTTTGCATGAGCTGCAGGGACGAAGAGGAGGAGGAGACGATTCTCCATTTTCTCTGCACTTGTCCTGCCCTGTCCCAAAGAAGGAAGCTCTATTTAGGAGCATACCACTTCGACAATCTGGGCGAACTATCACATACTGATATCAAAAGTATCCTCAGCTTTATCAAGAGCTCCAAATGGTTTCATTAGCCGCAGTGGCACCTAGGGTAGATCCCAGTGGTATCACAAAGGGCCTTCCCTGGCCTACGTGTGTCCGTGCCTCTCATGGACAGCCACCTTACCTACCTACCTAGTCAATAGCCAAGCCGCAATCAAAGCTATTGATTCGGCCTCCATATCCTTTAGGCTAGTGGAGCCCCCGCCCAGATATCGCCAAAATTGTAGCGGTAAGTACTGGTCACTGCCTATCGAGGCCATATCCGGGGTTTTATGTCCATGACTTGTAGTTTTATGATATTTTTGATGGCAATCCTATCCACAAGCGCAATTGGAAAACAGGTGGTTTTGTCATCACTCATTAAAGAAGCAATGCAAACGAGCTAGGAGGCCCAAGCCGAGATAAGTAGAGTGTCTTGGTTGTGATCATTTTCATAGTGGTCTTGTGAGAGCCTTTTTTCGAGATACCCCATGATACCCCTTTCGCTATTATTCTGCCGATAAGCCTTCTCCCCGTTCTTGTAATTTTGCAAGGAAATCCGGAACCTACCCGTTGGTCAATTTCCGCAGTGAATTTAAAATTTACTCGTACTTCTAACATTTATTGTTTGGCGCCCTTAAACCCGTGTCCTTTCTAAACCCACCCTAATCTCTCCCTATTCCCGAACCCGAACCAGCTGAACAGTCAGTAGCGCAGCAAGTGTCATTGCTGCAGGTGTTGGGAATTCGGTTGCTCGCATCTCATCGTTCCCTTTGTTTACCTCGTCGTCCGCGCCCCGGGATTTCACAGAAAATTTGCCGTGTCTTTATACTTATTTCACCTGTATGTTGAAAAAGTTGACAGCAGAGGCTTACCTGGAAAAGCTACAGATTAGCATGACAAAATACTGAAAAATTGGAATTTCCGAAGGGTTCATAAGAAAGTTGAGTAAAGCAGTGTCTTAAATTAGAAATAATGAAGGAAACCTAATCTGTCAAGGCAAGGTGTTAATGACAGCATGTATAATACTTTCTTTGGCCTCTGTCAATCGCTAAACTTGCCTTTTCCTCTTCCGTCCCAATGAATGCCTTACGACCTGATTTCCTTACTGCGACATGATCTCCTTACTGTCGATGTCGTGTACAAGGCAAAAACATATGACACCACATAAAAACCACCGATTTATTATGAGAACAACAAAAACTGGGATAAGAAAAAGGCTTCAGGATAAGTCTGAAATAAGGTCACACAGACCTGCGAAGGCTCCCTCTAAATGCTTTTGTTTCCAACTACCATGACAGTTTAGTGATGAAACCAGATTATACATGCACAAGAGCAAGTGTCTGGAGGCGACTGAGTAAAAACGAAGTAATGCGTGCAACTTTTTGATACCATCTCCAAAAGGAACATAAACCAAACTGCAAATATTGTACAATTGTCTCAATTGTTCCCCTAAATTTTTCCAGCTTGCTTGTATTCTGGATACGGGGACTCAACGTGTCAAACAGTCGTTTGTCACGAGTCTGTGTCAAATTTTGTTCGTCAAATGCTTGGCTTTATGTCAAACAGGAATATTATAAAAAAAACTATTGTAGGGGTGAAATGTAACTAGCTACTTCGCTTTACAGTTTTTTCTGTGATAAAATAGGGAGATAAGCAACATTATGACCATGTTTATGGTTTCCTCTTCTTTCTATATTTTCATCCAAAGCTACTGTTTATTAAAAGGGACAAAGAAGTTCTTACACCAACTTTGAATAATAATTGAAAAATATTCTAGCATTCTTAGCAAAATATTTCCCTAAAACACTTCTTAAAGAATTGGCCTTGAAGTTCGTAAGAAGAGGGAATGACGTCATTGTCCACTGATAAAATTGTTAGGTAACATCGCTCTCATGTAAAACTGAAATGCGTAGGTGTGTTTAATGTTTTTATGCTGCCGCCCTGATATGTGCTTCGAAAACTTATTCTATTCTTCACATCAATCAATCAATGTATACACATTAGCTTAAAAGTTTGAAGTGTTTGATTGTGCAAGACGAATGTGTGGCTATTTTTACTTGCTATATACACATTTTTTATTTTTAAATTTAATCGCTGGGTTTTCAACGCGTGTTCTTATTTGTCTCTCTTTTCTGATTTGATTTTTGTATAGATTCGATTTTGTTTAATGATAAAGTCTACAAATAGATTCAAAAATCGGGGTGCATTTTTAAATAGTGGCTTCGGCAATTGTGCATCAGCGCATACTTGAAAGTCGAGATTGTAAAAGAATCTCATCTTCAAAATAGGGAATGAGTTTTGACAAGACTTTGTTTCTTTGCTACAACTATCCCATTTTTGCAAACTGACGTAAAATATCTGGTGTTGCCAATTAATCTCAAAAACCCTAATCTTGTTTCGAACTACCTTATTTAATTAAATTGTTTCAAAGGAGCTCGTTCATATAGTCTTCTTCATTCTAAGCTTTTCATACAGTCGACTAAAGGGGTGTCTTCCAGGTAACGAAAGAGCTGATGAATTGGCACGAAGGGGGGCAGCGCTGCATGCCTCACAGGCTCTCCCCTTTGTCAGAATTCCAATAAGTTTGTTAAAAAAGTATATCGATGACGAGGCCATAAGTCGAGCCAATACACGGTGGATCCAGCTGGACATATGTGCAACGGTTAGAAACTTATGGACGAGTTATAATAAGAAGAGATCTCTGTCTCTGATTAAACTAAGTCATCGTGAAGCGAGGATGGTCTCCGGCATCATTACTGGGCACTGTGCAAATGGTATAAATGCGGAACGCCTCGGTATACATCACACCGACTATTGCAGAAGCTGCAGGGATGAGGAGGAGATCGAATCTGTCCGACACCTGTTGTGTGAATGTCCTGCCCTCGCCCGTAGAAGAATGAGGACTCTTGGTTGTTACTTCTTCACGGAACTGGAAGACTTGAGCGACATCGAGCTGAGGGACCTCCTAAGTCATTTCTTTATCTGGGTGGTTTTAAATCAGCGGTTCCCTTTCGCTTTACTGGTTCCCGGAGTAAAATTGGAAGATGGGCACAATGGACCCTTTGCTGGTCTAAGTGAGCAGTGACGATGTCACAAGGCACCCACTAACCAAACCTAACCTAACCTAGGCCTCAGTCGGTTCGGTTGTGTTCACCTCTTTTACTCGTCAGAACTGCAGGAATAGTTCAGATTTAGGACATTGGGGCTCAAAGGTCTTTTTTCACATTCTCACTATGGCTGGGCAGTGACATAGGAAGTGTTTTATGTTATCTTATCCTTCCTCGCAGTTTCTGCAAACCGCTGCGTGCGTCGGTTGGTGAACCTCAGTTTATGTTGAGGTTAATGTGGCCTGTAATTAGTTCTGCCATCAGCATCAACTGCTGTCTGCTTGAACCTAGATTTTTTTTTAAGACGTGAATACAGTTATCCCTGTTATTCATGGTTTCTGGTTTTGTTAGTTCGAGCCCAAGAACTTCTCAAGGGAAATTTTGTTTTCAAATTGAGCGAGCTGCGTAGTTTCGAGCTCCAGCAATATCGACCAAACATTTTTTGCGAAATTTTTTGTGGGTTGGTGAGTTATCGTAACGTAAGTAGGTAAGTGTGGTGTATTCACGCAGTAGTGGGAGTTGCAGCTCCATGGGCATTACTATGGATCCTATACATTGACGTAAGTTAAAGGACAAGAAATACACCGTAGCCGCATTCTTAGACATTGAAGAAGCCTTCAACAATGTCAATACGGACGCGGTACGAAAAACTTTAGTCAACGTCAACCTTGACCATTCTCTTGATCATTCCCAAGCAGAGAAGAATGGACAAGGGGAACAATAGCAAACACGCGAACCAAAGCCATCTTTACTGATGGGTCCAAGTGGACATTGGCGTGGGTGCAGGTACATATAATTTCAGACAAACTTAGCCTCCTTAAATCAGTTAGATTCCCAGACCATAGCAGCGTCTTCCAGGCGGAGGTCCTAGCAGTGATAATTGTTGTCCGGGAGACTGCGATGAAGGTAAATCGAGGATATGATATCACATTTTTCATCGACAGCCAGGCAGCACTTAAAGCGATTTTTGCTATTGAAATAAAATCGAAGGTTGTGCAGTGCTGTCGCGAAGAGATTAGTGTTCTCGCCACACAGCATGAGGTAAAATTATGCTGGGACCTTGGACATAAAGGCATACTAGGGAATGGGAAGGCAGATAAATCGTCAAGAAAAGGATCTACGCTAGACCTGGAGCAGGCTGATCAGTCAGTGAAAGTCCCGCCATGTAAACTTAAACATGGAGCATGGATCAAGATTCTAGTGGAAGCGAATGAAATATGGAGCTCTTTGGACTCCTGTAAAATAACTAGAAAACTATGACCAAGGTACAACGGTGCCAGAACTAATAGCCTCATGCAGAAGGATAGGAAAACCCTCTCCATTCTTTTAGGAGTAATTACAGGTCATAATACTCTGCGTTATCACATGAAAAAGCTAAGACTAAATGAGGACGACCTTTGCAGGGATTGCGGACATGACAAAGTTAATGAGGACACAACCCACTTCCTCTGCCACTGTCTAGGTCTTTGTCATCTCAGACATACATGTTTTGGAAGGCAATTTTTCCAGGATACCGAAGCACTAAGGGACGTACCTATCAGGGACATCTGGAGTTTCATTACGGCTTCAAAATAGTTCAAAAGCCTGAGGAAGTTACCTCTTGCTTCACGAGCAAAGGGTACCTTCCCCTTAAAGTGGGAATAACAATGGGTCACTACTGACCTGAATGTGGTGTAGAGGGCTCTCTCTCCGCTCGCCAATCCGTCTACCTAACCTTGATGTAAGTGTTTTACCCTGTCTCCTCCAACCCAATTACTAAATTTGAAAATTATGTTTTTGACTCGCAATCTCCTAAAACATAAAACATGGTCGTCTCGCTTTACATTGTTTTAATTTATTTCATTTCTCCTGCATCTTGGTTTTACAAGCATTACACTTAAAAAATAAAAAAAAACTCTGGGGAAATATTAATCACATTTTAATGTAAAACTATTTGTCTGCCTAAAAAAGTTGGATAAATGTGAATCACAATGTGTCTTGTCATGTTCCGTAAACGAAAACTTGTGATAAAAGTTAGTCTCCCGAGACCATAGCAAGAGCATGATGATTGAATTCTTCCGAGAGGTTTTCCCCATAACAATTGAGTCACAATGCCTCCATTTTCGGTTTTCAGTCTTTTCCTCTTAAACAATTTGTCCATCACCCATACAAGAACAATTCAAATGTTGAAGCAAAAAGAAACCATGACAACTCCACACTGTTCACACACAAACAATCGCGGGTCAACTCCGCATGCGGTTGTTAGCCCTTCGCTATGAATCACCAGCAATCACCAGCAATCAACAACCTGTTGTACAAGCCAGCCGCAGTAAGTGGCTCTGAGTCTCACAATCTTCGTCTGGGTACCAGTATTTTACTTTCATTAGATACAAATGGAGTATGTGTGCCAATGTTCCGTGGCCAGGAGTGTGTACTGCTTTACCTGCTCTTGGAATGTTCGTACTGAGAGCGACAAGAAAATGCGACCGAATGGAATGTACACTGGCCAGGCCAGCAGAGAAGGCGAAGAACACGACTGGGGGGGGGGGGGGGGAAGTAGTAACAGACCTACTATCTGCCATTCCACCAGAAAGACACAGCTAACCAGTCTCTGGTTAAAAAGTAAGCGATTAGTTTGAAATCAGCGATCGAGACGGTCGGGTCGGCTTTTATATTTCCATCAGTTCGGGCGGGCTAGTCATTCACTGGTTTTCGGTGTCGAGTGGCAAAACAATTTTCAACATCTCTTCTCAGCGGGGTTAAGGTGGTTTGGTTTTCGTTTTTTTTTTTTTTTGTGTACACATACCACGCAGCATAGTTTTCGAATTGCTAGCTACATAGAGATCTGCAAGTGTTATCTGCAAGAGTAAACAAGGTAATTTCGAAAGCAAAACGATGATTGATTCGGAACCACACCCGAAAGTCTGGTTCCCATCGGAATGTTTATGCAAATTCAGCATCTACCGATCATCAGGCTTTCAAGAATAAAAAATTAATAATTTGTGTCAGAGCCTATAATACCTGTGGATGCACGGT
Organism: Matsumyia berberina; assembly: GCA_917880715.2. Classification (NCBI taxonomy): domain Eukaryota; kingdom Metazoa; phylum Arthropoda; class Insecta; order Diptera; family Syrphidae; genus Matsumyia; species Matsumyia berberina. The sequence goes on from OU862870.1 coordinate 99,503,750, forward strand.
GCAAATGAGAGCATTGTTTACCTAAAAAGAAAAATAAAACGAATGGGACCAGCCTGCCACCGTTAGCTGGTGTCCCACTTCCCAAAAAGCAGAGTGTTTCTGTATTAAAATTCAAAATGAAAACGTGTTTAAAGTGTCATTATTAATACAGCAGTGTGATTTTTTATTTTTTTTTGAAGTGACTTTCGAAATTTTTGTATATGGCAGGCGGTATGTGCTTAGCAATTATCATCACATCTATTCTCCATTTGGACGAAGTGCATTCGAGACATGGTGTAAATTAAATTGGAAGTTCTTTGCAAAACAAAAAAAATGTGTGCCTGTCATAGATAGCCTCGTTCCCAATAAATTTAACTGACGTCATTGCAAAAAAAAAAAAAAATCTTTGAGAAGTATCCGACATTCCAATAAGGAGAAATAAATTAGATATTCAGCTCGAGTTCCTGCAAAATGACTCAAAACAGCAAACTTTTTAATTTGTTGGAATATTTGATGGATTTATTAGAGAATGGCCATCATAGTGTACACAGGTTCAAGTAAACAGACGTATTTCATCTCAGATATGTTGTTGTTTATTTGTGTCGAAAAAAAACAAGTATTCAAGAGAGACACGCGATTCCTTCGAATGCGTTTTATTGGAGAAAAATCCATTGAATTCAACCTTGATTAAACAATAATTAAAAAAAAGTGATGTCATTCGACTCGTTTTTTTCTTTAGAATATATTATTTTTTTTATTCTTAGTTTGTTTATATCATACAGAGCTGTGTAGTTGCATAAACTGATTGTTCTGTGTGACACTGGAAATTGAGTGAGAATTAATTACCATACATAAAGATGTGTTGACAGGCACTGGATCTGTTTGAAGTGTAGTCCATTGTCTTACGCAGATTTAGTAGAGACGAATCTGTAAAATATGTGGGACTATCGTAAATCTATCTTTACAGACAAAGTTTCGGATTACATTAGGTAGATTTTTTTTTTTTAAAAAACTCCCAACGTTTAGAAAATATGTACAGAGTGGGGCAAAAGTAATGTTTTAATGTGAATTGCCTGCCATTTTGTTCGAAATGAAAAGAATTGGGCTCTGATTTCACGGAAAGTTTGACGATCTGGCCGACCAGTTCAAGTCGCCTACGGCCCGGAAACTGGTGATTCAAAATCTCCATCGTTATCCGAGCTGTGTGTCCGGTTGTTCCTTTCTTTTGGAACCACATGTAATTCAGTTCCAATAATAAAAACTCGCCCAATGGTACGTCGTCTGGTCCACGTTGATGGGTCATCCGCGACATTTTCAGCCACAGCGGCGATATTCTCGCTGGAACGAGCACTACGAGGCCGGCCACTTCTTGTGACATCTCGAGTGTACCCAGTTTGCTCAAGACGGTCATCCAAAGGCTTCATTGTTCGTGCACATGGTGCAGGACGACGAGCAAAGCGAGGATATAATTCACGCTGGGTTAAAACAACCGGAAATTGGAAATTGGTCAAATAAGCAGTAACAATGATTCCGCGTTCTTTAGGTGTGTATCGCTTGATTGCTTGTTGTCAACTAATTCTTAATCTGTCTACAATATAAATGTCAAAAGCACAATGACATTTAACGCCATTTGCAAAAATTATGGCACATTTACATTACGACATTACTTTTGCCCCATCCTGTATATAATTTCCAATAAAGTGTGGCTTATTTCGCATTCGCGTTTTAGAGTTGATTATTGATAGAAAAAGAGTTTACCAACTTTCGCCTTCTCGTGCTCAAAGCAAAGCTCTAATGGTCATGGATCTATAGGTACTTTGGAGTAATTTATTATATTTCGATATAATAACAGACTATGTAACACAGAGCCTCTTCTCGAGGAACTCCCAACAAGCTGCCGAAATGAGATTTCTTCATTGCATTGCTGAGGGAATTTGTCAAGATCCAGTTAGGAACACCATAATACGCAAGACACTCAATGTCGAGCAGGTAGTTCTTCGAACAGAAAGGTCCATACTTGGGGAACGTTAAACACATGCCCCCAACTCGGCTTCCGAGACGTGCCGTGAAATCAGTGCCATCAGGTAGGCGTCCCCTGGGTAGGCCCAGAATGAGAAGGTTAGCCAAGTCCGAAATCTCACCTCTACCCATATAAGGATAGCCCCTGATGTTCTAGAGTCGATGGCGGGAGATCAGGAGGTTTGTAGAGTTCACTTAAGCACCCTAATCTCGCGACCCTCATAGTGGATAAGCGGGTCATTTTGAAAATGAATGAATGAATGAATCTTTGATGGCATCATTTCTCTTCCTTGTGGGGGCTTCAAATGAAGTTCTTGCGGATGGTCATCACTCGTCCACTTACATACATGGTAGAAGCTCAAAACTTTTTGCCTAAGTCTACATTTAACATCAAAACCGCTTTCGAATTGTCGCTGACCATGCCCATGGTGGTAGTCATCATACGTAATACATAGAAGAAGCCGCATGTTTTTTGTTTTTCGGACACCCGGCCCAACGCACTTCCTGAGAAGCTACGCCTTGACTCATCCTGAACTGTCGCGCCAGCTATTATTTTTTTTTTATTTTGCGGTCGATAAGTAATTGATTACGTCAAGCCCGTCAATGTATAAAATTTTATCCAGTCACGTGCTTTCGGAAACAAACTTTTTATTGTGAGTTCCTTCGGACCAAATGCATCATTTGCGGAGTATGTTTCTATTGGCACAGTATCCGGTGATTAATATTGGTATACGTAGCTGACTTCAAACTTTGTAATTCCAATTAATTGTTGCGCTACTACGTCCGGTGAAAGAGAATTTTTGACTCTAGTGATTAGTCTACATCCGTCAAGCCTCAAAACCGTAATTCTGACATGTATTTCCCTTAGCTCTACTCTGCTCGTTTTGATCTAATTCCTCGAAGTTATTTGGTTTGATGGCTTAACTATTACCAGTCATCTTTTAGGGGGATGATCGTCTTAATGTTAAGGCTTAAGTCGGGAGATTGTGTGAGATAATCTGTGTTTTAGACCAAATTCCGATCTTGCAGAGTTGGATTGTTTTAAACGCAGGACACTTTTCGCTGCTGTGATGGATAGGCCTCATCACTTTGACTCGGAGACCTGGAGGTCCATTGTGAGTGCCCTATTAATGCTGTAGGAATAGCAATATGGTTCCCGGGACAACCTAAGGACATATTCTATTGTTGGCTGTTTTGTGAGCCAGTTAGTACTCTTAAAGAATCTGAGTAGGTCCGTTCACTGTAAGTATGTTACCTCCGCTATGCTTGCAAAGAACCTTGATCCTAATACGCGTAGACGTCGTTCTTGCAGGGCGGGGCAGTGGCACAGCACATAATGAATTTATTCCACCTCTTCTTCGTCTCCGCAGCTTCTGCATAAATCTTTGGATTCGCTTCTCCACTTGCGGAGCACGATTCCGGCAGCGGAGTGTCCAGTGAGCATGCGGATAGAGGATTTGTCCAGTGCCAAAAGGCACCTTGTTCTAGCTTCATTTAATTTCGGCCATACCGTCTTAAAGGTGGCGCAATACTCTCTCTGGCTAATCAGGAGGAATTAGTTTGTTTATCTGCTATGATGTGTCCGCTTCGCTTATGTTCATAGCCGACACCAATCTTGGCAATTCATCAGTCAAGTGTCAGTATGATTTCAAGGTCTACAGTTGGAGGACTTATGATGGCGGCAGGTAGGTGGCTTTTTCTGCTGGCCATCAGATCAGACAGCTATAGGTCAGAATGGGTATGACAATAGCTGAATACATCCATGGGGTGTTTGGGTTCTCACTTGTTACCGAAGATGTTGCTGCTTGCATAAGTGGCGATTGACGCTTTTTTCATTCTATCTATGGTATTTTCTTCCATTTCCATAGTGGGTGGGTTGGAGTGCTGTGCGAGCTGCTAGGGTTCAAGCCCCAACCATATTCATTGAGTATTTATTGTGGCACCATCTCTCGTCTGGGAATGTCAAACCTCTAGAAGTGTAAATTGTCATGAAAAAGCTTCTCAATTTGCCAGTGGAAGTCGACAAGAAATTGTAGGTTTCTCTCATTCGGGCGAAAAGTGAAACACGGACAGCTTGAATGGTTGCGAGAGGTTCGGTCTTGGATCAGCTCGACATGTCACGCCGGATTTTTTATGACCACTAATAGACAATTACTTCGAAAAATACTTACCGTCCTAATAGGCACGCAGCGCTATAGAACCCTTCTCAAAAGTTGTCAGAAGAAAATAAGTCTTTGTTATCCGCCAGAGATTATTGGGATCTGTATTTGTGTCAGTCTTTGCCTGCCATTGGTTCTAAGATTGCAATGAATCAAGTTTTTTTAGCATGGTTCCCTTAAAAGTGCTTAGAATACTGTGATTTATTATACAAGCGTCGTAGTTGTCATCCGGTTCTGATGATATAAATGACTCACAAGCTAACCGCTCACTTTATTTCCCATTCGTAAATCAGTTCAAGCGATATCTGTAGGTGTTCAGACCCGAAGGAAAAGTAAATGTCCATAAATAGAGTGGCCTTCGTCAGAATCTTCTTGTAACTTTGAGAGGACATTACATAATCTCTTGGAGTTCGATTTATTGCTACGCTAAATTTAATTTAATTCGAAAAGCCAGTTCAGACTATTTAACTTCTTGCCTGCAAAATATAAGGCTGATGCTAAATAATGGAAAGTTTCATCAACTGCATTCAGGTTCAAAACCTAGGTATAGCGATGACTGGTGCCGAATATAGACTGAAGCCATCACTAAGCTGAGAAATAACGACGGAAGGCCATGAGGATAATATCTGAAACCACAACCATACTGCGTTGGTGCTAGCATTCTTCCCCTACGTTTGAAATACTTCACAGATGCGTTGAACTGACATTCTCAAATTTATCAGCTGTCTGCAAAATATTGCCCACAAATTATCACTTTGCGATGCGACGCACGATTGTGACTGGTGCTATTAAATTGTGGTTGAACATTAAACGTCACTCGGCGCTAGCACTAACGCAGTATTGTGTTTCAAGCATAAGAGTTTTGAATTTCACAGACAAATCCTAGAGAACCGATAACATTTTATTTTCATTTCGCGGAACACACTCTTATTCCGGGAAACCCCATTTTCTTTTAGCCACTAAGGCCACATTTGTACTGCTAATGAAAAAGCCACATTAATTCAAGGCTGCATACCATAGATTCAATACAAACACAACCAATTCTCTTCAATTATACCGGATAAGCTTGACTTGAACTAAAACAATAATCCAAACGACGACGTGACGTTTCTTTTGACAAGTTACTTTGTAAACACACCTGGAGTATGCTTATATTGCACTGCTACACTTGTCTGTAAGTTAAAATTAATCAACAGAAAACCGGTTTCTGCCTCACTCATTTCCGTCGCAATAAAATGTTAATTTAAAATTCCCCACCTGAAGAAAATTCATAGCACTGAACGAATTTAGCCTTCGGACGGACAACTTATGACTCAGACAAGCGTTAAAACAATTTTAACTTGCAGCACAAGGCTGATTCACGAGATGACTGCGAGAACACACGGATTTCCCACAGACCAGTCTCGTGACAGCACTGCAAGCGCTTATGCGTTTAAGCTAAGTCAGCCTCACCAGATTGTTTTCATACTTAATAGATACATCGCATTATTTTGCATCAAGGCGAATCATTAAAACAGCCAACACACCTTAAACAGTTGACATGCGCGTGCGTAATGCGATTGAACCTAAGACATTTTTGACAGTGACCCTCGGATGAAAGATTGTTTATAAAAATGGTAACACTAATCGCTTGAAACCAAATTCCGATCAAATGAAATGAGCTGAGAAAAGGAAAAGTGATCTGTATAAGATTAAACAACGAAATCCGCAACATTTGGTAGACAAATGATTCGACAGCGGTTAACCTTGATAATAAATAATAAATTTCAGGTGGGTACAGGTATACCGCCACGCCGATTGACACAACTAACAAGATACTTATCGCACATTTTGATGACATCCCATATCCTTGACACATGCAAAGTTAATATAATTTCAGTCGGCTTCTCGTTCACTTCATTGTTTAGTTTGAGAACAATAGATCACATTTTTGTATAGATAAATATTAAAATATTTAAAAAAAAAATTTAAAAACTGAACTTTCAAAAAAAAAAAAAAAAGTAATAATAATAATGAGACCGATAAAAGATCTCCTTAATCCTGGTATAAATTAGCAAAGTGTATTTCATGTTGTCGTCACCGATTTACGTAAACACTTTCTTACTTACTATCTCATCTGAGCATGCAAATGCATTAGCGGAGTACTAAGAACAACCCCAACCGGGGCAGTTGACGTGCTCCTACATCTACTTCCTCTAGATATTTTTGGCAAACAGCCAGCTGCTAGCGCAGCCAAAAGACTGAAAACCTCCTCCCAATGGTCAAACAACCATATTGGTCATTCCTCGATCTTAAATCTCCTTAATTTTATTCCGGAAAACACTGACTACACACCGTCTTATTTAAATTTCAATCTCAACTTCCATTCCTTTCCGAGAGGAGTGGGAGAGTGGTGACGCCAGAGGAGGCCATTCTGTCCATCTCTATACCGACAATTCCAAAACCGAGAACGGAGTGGGAGGTGGTGTTTTATCCGATATGCCTAACCTGAGCATCCCCTTAAGTCTACTTGACCACTACAGCGTTTTTCAGGCGGATCAACAAAGCCTTATGCTGCCTTACACACAATCAGGGTTATTACAATCTTACCGATAGCCAGGCTGCTATAAAATCCCTAGAATCGGTAACATGTACATCAAAGGCTACTTCAGACTGTCGCTCATCTCTCATGGAGATGGCAGAATATTTTATCATTGACCTGTGCTGGGTACTCGGTCATAGGGACATTCAAGGGAACAGTAAGGCCAATGAACTCGTTAAACGTGGTACTACTGTAGACATCCTTCCGGAACGAAGGAATCTGGGTATTCCACTCGCTACATGTAAACTTCTCTCAGAGTACGACGCGATCAGTAAGACAAACCGTACCTCCAGGGAAATCCGCCTTATGCTAAATCTCACTCCATGCTCAAAAAGTCGCTCATTAGCACCGTTATTGATGTTCTTATCGGGCATTGTCCCATTGGCCTTCAGGCCAGACGGATCTTCTCAAATGACTTCTGCAGGAGCTGCAGGGACGAAAAGGATGAATTAACGATCCTCCATTTCCTCTGCACTTGTCCTGCTCTGTCCCAAAGAAGGAAGCCTATCACTTCGACAACATGGGCGAACTATCCCAAACTGACATCAAAAGTATCCTCAGCTTCACAAAGAGCTCCAAATGGTAATAAAGTGAGTGACGCTTTTCAGGATATAGATCCAAGTGGTATCAAAAAGGGCCTTCCTGCTCTACAGCCACCCCACCTACATACCTGCCTACCTACCTATCTTGTGGATAACGCACTTTGCCGTCCCTGTTCGACGGTGACAGTGATTTTCTAATCGATTTTAGCTCGCTCAATCTAAATCCGAAGTCATGTTTGACCTTTGATCTGTTTAATTAGGTTTAAGGTCAATACACTTATTACTTATACAGTATGTACGTGGGGTTAAGTACCCTGTAAAACTAAAAAAAACCTTCGGTCATTCTTAGGACGTTCTCACGGAAATGATCGAAGAGACATGATTTCATAATAAATATGGCATTGAGTATTGTTTTGAGGTTAAGCGACTACTTCTGTTTCAACTCATTGCAAAGAGTGCTTACCTACTATTCTTTATTCCACAGAACACATTTTGTATTATTCTCCATTGTAGGTACTACATACTAGGTAGCGCTAGGGTGCGCCGTTTTGTAACCTATTTGTGTGGGTGTTGATTGGTTGTGTTGGGATGATATGGCTATATCCAGCTAGTGGAGTTCAGATACAGGATCAATTCTCCAATCCTTTTTTCAGCTATCTCGCCGATGTTCACGAAGAAGGGTTTGTCCAAAGTACGCTGTCTGATCCTCGTCAGGACCAGGACTCTTGTGAAAAGTGTCGATTCCGCAAGAGAACTGTTAAGGGGCGATCCTCTGCTGACCAGCTCGTCGGCACGCTCATTGCTCTCATGATTGCTGTAATTATGGAGTGGGTACTTAGTTGATTGATTTCAAGCCGGCATTGCTCTACCAGTTTTGAGGATATGGTAACAGAATTGATAGCTGCTTTACTATCCGAGAAACTAGCGATATTTTGGTTGGATGATTGGAGATTGATCAGCAAGAGGCAGGCTTTCCGAAACGCGAGAAGCTCCGCCTGGAAAACACTAGCAGAGTCTAGGAGACGAAAAAACTGATAGACTGCGTCTCATTCATTTAAATTCACAATATTTTTGATAAATTTTGTGCGATTCTGCCTAAATTTGGGTATTAAAAGTAAATAAATCAATAGCTGGCGCGACAGCTCGAGATGAGCCAAGGCCTAGCTTCTCGCAACCATTCATGTTGTACGTGTTAGATTGTTCGCATAAGTGGAAGGGACCTGACTCCGAACTTCGAATTGAGAAGCTTTTTCATGACAAATTGTACTCCCAGAGGCTTCTCATTCCTCGACGAGAGGTAGTACCGCGATAAAGATTCGATGGACACGGCTCGGGCTTGAACCCACGCACGTTGCTCAGCAATTCAACGCACTAACTACTGAGCCACGGGCAATATGGGGATAAAGTTCCACTAAAAATAGTTAGGTTTATGGCATATTGACCAATTTGGGTTTTTTAAGAATAAGAGGATGCAAAAGGTTAAATAATTAAAAGTCCAAGAAATTTGTACATTAATTACACAACTATGCCAACAGCAGGTTGCCTTAATTAGGAGGCAAAGGCTCAAAATAGGGCATATAAGTACGATGGTCATAACAGCTGCTTTGTAGATGAAGGGATTGGACGAAGGCAGATAGTCACCAAAGACGAATGAAGAACCTTAAACAGGCTATGCAAATGGACATTGCCCACTCAGATACCATCTGCATAAAATAAAAGTCCGGCTCTGTGGAGAACAGAAAGATACCGTTGAACATATTCTGTGCGTATGAGTATGTCCATGACCTGCAAGGAAAAGATCACTTCACTTGACGCGGGCCTCAGTAAATCCAGCGGAAATTCGGAAAACCGAACCTAAGGCTATACTGAGGTTTATCAAAAGTCTCAATATAACCTCTGGTTAAACTATATAGGCCACCACAATAGACTTCATAGGTCGCAGTGCTTACTTAGGGCCCCTAATACAGAATACAGAGAATACAGCGTCCATTAAACGTGAACTGCAGAGTCGTCTGTGTAAGCTATGGACGGCAATACAAATACAAAAGTTGTTGCCAATAAGAATTCAATCACCACATCCGTCTGGGATTTTCTATTTTCCCTCAAAAACTACACCAAGAACAACATTGGCCTTTCACTGCCTTCCAGTTGACTGGTTGCCGGTCTTTTCATTCTGTTCCAAACAATCGAAAGTTCAGTTCTAATTCCGTAGTGAAATTAATTTTAAAAATAGTGTTTAGGATACATTAACCTTTGCTAAATGCATGGAATATTTAAATTTACTTAATTCAACTATGAAATATTCAATAAAAGATATTTTCCTTCTCCATGTGCCTTAGTTTTGTTTATTTAACGTAGAAATACCTAAATTCTAAGTAAACATAACTTGTCACAATCTCAATTTCCATTTACCTACTTTTATCAAACAAAGTTAAGTAATTGTCGTGACGATGTAGTCATAAACATCGTAGTTGTATGGAAATTCTAATAATTCACCCCCAACGTCTTGCAACGAGGGAAAGTGGTCAAGAAAATAGAGCAGCCCCTGCGTGTCGGGTTCACAAGTTGAAGTACTTTCTCCTTGGCGGCCCAAATCGAAAAAAGGTCAAAATACTCTCAAGGGGTTGTCGCAGCTATGTACGAGTACGAGTTTGAATGGTTTAATTATATGCCGGCAGATATGGGAGGTGAGACATAATGGTGGTGACACGTTAAAAAACTAAAAATTGATTTTTGGTTTTTATTTTAGTTTTATAGCCTAGCGTGTATTCAACTGGAGGTGGAAAACAGGTTTTTGTCTGAAGAAAGAATTTCTCAAATATTCTGCGACTTAACCCATGTAAAGAAAAAATATAAAATCATAAATGGTAAACCAGTTCCAAGCACAAAAATGCTGGACGTGGTAACTCCCCTTACGTCATTTTTGAAAAATATATCACATATCGTTAACAACTCGTTGGAACTCCAAATTCCAAAGTTGTTAAGTGGCAAAAAAAAACCTCACCTCAGTATTTTTATTACACAAAACTATTTCACAAAACAACATGAGAAATACATTTGCAATGCAGGCAGACAATTTAAGTGAAATTCCTTTGAATGAGTTGACAAATAAAAATAAAATAATGGAAGAGCTATGAATGGTGGTCAGCAGACAGAAATGTTTGTAGCAATTACTTAGGAAAGAAAAGGAATTGATTTGGTTGCTGTCGAATTAGGGAAAGTACTGGGTTGATAGACACTTTGACAGACGATTTGATAAAGTTTGGTGTGATGCCAATAAAAATACTTAATAACATTTGAGGGTGTTTGCATTTATTTATTTATTTAGTAATTTCTTTAATAAATTACGACTGCTGTTTAGAAAAGTTAAAATCATTGTACGATGCGCAATTTCCAAGGTGTAGGTTAGGTTAGAAGCCTGCCAGATGGTATTGGCAGAGTCTTGGACAGCCCACCCTTGCGTCTTGCGACACATCCTTAGCTATTCCTCTTGGCCGATTTAGTGAGGAATAGGCCCTAAAGTTCTTCGCATGGCGTCCGTATTGACATTGTTGAAGGCTTCTTCAATGTCTACGAACGTGGCTAGGGTGTATTCTTTATTCTTTAGGGTTTTTTCGATTAAGTCGACGACACTGTGCAGCTCTGTCTCCACTGTTTGACCCTTCATAAAGGTATGCTGTGCCGGAGATCTGGATAGTGACGTCCTTTAGCACTGGCTGAATCAAATCGGTCACAATAGTCCTCCTCGTAAAACGGACAACCTCAGTTTTCAGACTGTTTTCAGACTGACTGAAATTCGTAGTTCCACATTCATCGATCATGTCTAAGCTAGACGCAGACAGTTTTTAGACATAACTTGACAAAAAGTAAAAGTCAATAGCCATGCACCATAGCAGTGGGTATAGAACACCGCCTTGCGGACAGCCTTTGTTTACACCTCTGTAACATAGCGCCCACAGTCCGCATCTAAAACCAAAGTTCTATTCGTTAACATTGCTTTGATCTATAATACCAGGGCCTCATTCACCCCGTTTTGCCTAGCGTCACACATGGAGTCAAAAGACGCTTTATCGAAAGCACCTACTATGTCAGCAGGAGATAAGACTAGGTTATGTTAGGAGAGCTCAAAGGGATTTTTCGTCCCTACAGCGTCTGAAGAGGGCATTTGTCCAATTATTACAAAGTCAAACGCACGAATGAGATTCTTTTGAAACACAGTGCAGTCGTTGTCTTTGAGGGTTAAGACGTATTCAGCGGTCCGTTGGCATGGTATGTATAAGTGAGGGCAAGCGGGCCTCAGTCGGCCCCGTTGCTCCAGTGATCTTCGAACAGCCTTTGTGTCCTTTCTATTTGAAAGGACTGTTCGAACAGATTTCTATTTTCCTCCTTTGGGTCTGGTGTTTCAAGAGAACACCGGCTATTGTTAATATGTATAGCATGGACTTCTGCTTTTTAGACTATGGCGAAGGAATCTAGGCGAATTGCAAGTGCAACTCATGGCTTGTTGGAGAATACACCAGCCATGAATACAGTTATACCATAATGGCTCCTTGTTTCCTTACTTGTTTCCTTATTTCGAGCCCAGTGCTTATTTCCCTCAGCAAAAATTCTGTTTAAAATTGAACACAAATTCAATTTGTTTATCACTTTAGAGAGTTTATCACTTTGGAGAGACTTTCAGTCTTGCGGCTGAGTGTCCTGCCAGGAGTGTTGCCATAGTCTTACTGTGGCGTGAATTGTGTAACTAACGCGGATGGTGGTAGTCTGTGTGCTATGTAGTAATACCGTCTGAGCCCTTCCTGACCAGTCAAATTTGTCTTTTTATTCTCTTCCACTTCAAGCCCAGAAATTTAGAACTGTGTGGTGTTTTATTGCTCTTAGCGCACTTATTTTACATATTTTGTTTTCGCGAGATTAGAGTCTAGAATTTTGACTGCACAAATGGCCAAAAACCAGTTGATTTAATTGGATACACATATAATTATGTGCTCTACACATAAATCTTCTTTGATTGAGTGCTTGAATGTAATTCCTATCGCCATATTTTAGTATTTAATGGATTACTGAGATACAAATGTATCTACTTTGATTAAAATAAAAGACACAGCGTGCTATTCGAAATTGATAAAAACTAACAAATTCTATCAGTATGTTTGCCGAAACCTTTCGCGGTAGAACAAACCGTTAGAAATGTTAAAAAAAAATAAAATAATACCACAAATAAAGATAACAGTTAGCAGACCAGGTGTCAAGTTGAATTTTTGTGTTATCACTGCTTCAAAACAGATGCGTGTTGTCAATGCTTATCACTTTCTGTCACTTCTGTAAGAAAGACATTGACAATCTACCGATTGTTTTCGTTTAACTACGAGATGCAATGTCAGATAGCATAACACAAATATTTTCCCTCGATAGTTTGTTAAAGAGAGGCTTGCCTAGATCAATTGAGGCCAGCGCTGCCACTTGACACTTAGCATATTATAGTAGATCCCAAAAAAAAGCTAGTAGATTCAAAAAAAAGGTAGCAGATCAGTTTTAATGTATCATCAAAATATAATTAAGTTATTTTTTAACGTTTATACGAAAAATGGTATAAAAAAGAATAACAAAACAGAAGTAATAAACAATAAACAAACTATCTTTCGTGAAACTCTCCATTAATAAACAAAATACAACAAACAATGAACACAAATAAATAATTGTGTAGTTCGTCTGTTTATTTAAAGATCACAGAGCCTTTCAAAAGCTGTTTACAAAGGAAACTATTCGAAACCATCCATGAACAAGGACTTGAATTGAAATTCAACATTTAATCAATTGATGTTTGATGATGAGGTAAAATGCTAGTAGATTTCTGGAAGAAGCTAGTAGATAGTAAAAACACTTAAAAGCTAGTAGATCTGCTAGCTTTGTAGTAGAAGTGGCAGCGCTGATTGAGGCTCTTCAAGAAATTGATTTATTCACCTCTCTATATTTCTTAGTGGTCAGTAAGTGCATCGTCGCTTTTGCTGACAGATGCCACCTCTGCTGCTATTTCGTTAGACTTTGCATACTGTCTCAGTTTTGGCGTTCAGCCGCAGGAGGCGTTTTTCTTTACAGTCGCCTTTTCGTTGCATTTTACCTGCTAGAATATGAACAGGTATCATACTATCATGGCTATATCGTAGCCTATGCTTCTCTGGGGGTAGTTAGCATCAAGGGTTTAATAGAAGTGCTGCATTAGTGCCTTTCTCGAGAAAAGGTTGTACAAATATGTATATGTATATTATTATTCTGCTTTCATTATTGGGTTATATGCTGCCTGAAATGTTGTCATAGCAAGTACGCGGTTCTCGAATCTCGATATTTACAAAGGAAAATTAAGATCTCCTGATCAATCAACCGTAAACCAGATTGACCATATTGCGATCAACGCAAGGCACTCCTCCAGTATTATGGATGTCCGAACGTTTCGAGGGGCCAACATTGACTCGGACCACTACCTTGTAGTAGCCAAGGTACGGCTGCGAATATTTCGAACTCCGCCAAGACAAGGAAATACTGTGAGGAAGTTGGACGTCGGACGGCTACAATCGCAAGAGATCACCAGATGCTTTTTCGATCGAGTCTCTCTCAATCTCTCCAGAAGTCCTATGCTAGTGACAACATTGCCAAAAAGCGATTCCCAAGAGGAAAAAGAAAGAGCATGAGAAGCGCGCGATCGAGGAAATAAAGAGATGTTACTGCAGGAGTGAGGTTCGGAAGTTTTACTAAAAGATAAAAAGAAACTGTCAAGGCTACAGAGCCCGAACCGAAACCTGCAAGGATGAACAAGTGAACATCGTAGTAGAATTGCGGTCGATGCTGAGGATATGGAAGAACTACTTCTGCAGACTGTTTAACGGCGACGACGAATCAAATTCCGCTGCCAGGCAGAATGAATTATTCAACCTGGACGAAGAAGACCAGTAATTCCGCCGAACCGACCTGAATGAAGTGAATATCTAAACTTAAGTCCAACAAAGCTGCTGGTGCTGACTGCCTAACCGCCGAGCTGTTCTAAGCGGCAGGCGATGAATTGGTAAGGAGCATGCACCAACTGATCTGTAAAATATGGTCGGAGGAAAGTATGCCCGATGTATGGAACCTCAGCTTTGTTTGCCCGATCCTCAATAAAGGAGACCCTCTGAACCGCGCTAACTCCAGAGGCATTAGTTTTCTTAACATCGGCTACAAGATCTTATCTGCCGTTTTGTCTGAACACTTGAAGCTATTCATCAACAGCCTAATTGGTCCATATCAGTGTGGCTTCAGGCCAAGAAAGTCCACCATCGACCAAATATTCACACTGTGGAAGACCTTGAAGAAAACCCAGGAACTTTAAATCGATACCCACCACCTTTTCATCGATTTTCAGGACGCTTATGACAGCATCTATAGAGACGAGCTATACAGAGCCATGTCTAGATTTGACATCCCTGCCAAACTCGTCCGTTAGTGCAGGATGAGAATGTACTCCATCAAGGTCGGTCAGAACCTTAACCAACTTGGCGTGCGAAACTGGAGGCAGCTGGCTAAATATCGAGCTGGCTGGAGACCCTTGTTGGTTGAGGCCCAGGTCCACCCGGGACTATAGCGCCTCCTTAAGTAAGTAGGTATGCTGCCTGTTAGTAAATGTAGATTTTCCAGTCATGGGACAGTAGCCTTCGTCATGAGTTACAGCAACATTTTCCACTGCTGGGAAGAAATTAATCTCCCGATGACTCACCAGCAAGGTGTATTTTTGCGTTGACTAAGAGATACATATGTAGTTTGTGTATAATTTGTGGGTTCTCTGTAACATAGCGGGAAGTTATTCTGGTTGATCAACTTACCACTGAAATCGCGAAATGTGCTTCGTCACTCATGACCGTGGTAAATTTCAAGATCATCGTCAATCAACTGTGACACCTCAATGGTTTGCAAATTAATGTTGAAGTTCTTGCGTTAATTGGAATTTCCGTGAAATTTTTATTTTATCTCTTGTTCAAGTCTGGTACACGAGTTTTGCATAAAATTTATTCACCTACTCGCTACTTTTCGCCTATAACTATGACAATGTTTCACCCAATAATCCAGAATACGTTTTTGGAGGCGGTGCCGTTTAAGCTTTGCTTTCGAAAAATGCCTTTCTTTCTTACTTGGAGAATGGCAACAACCCAACAACAACTGACCAACTGGAGAACAACATCATTCAAACCATTGATGAGATCCAGCCCGATTTATGCAACTTACTTAACTTACTTAAGGTGGCGCTACAGACCGAGGTGGTCCTGGGCCTCAACCAACAAGCGTCTCCAGCCAGCTCGATCTTTAGCCAGCTGTTTTCAGTTTCGCACGTCAAGTTGGTTGAGGTTCCCTTCCACTTGCGTGCGCCACCTGAGTCGCGGTCTTCTACTTCGCCGTCCCTCGGATGTGGATTCGAAGATTTTCCGGGACAGAGCATTGGTGTCCATCCGCTCTACATGACCCAGCCACCTCAGTCGTTGGAGCTTTACTCTTCTGGCTAGGTCGATGCCGCCATACAGCCCATACAGTTCGACATTGTATCTCCTCCTCCATTCACCGTCTATGCAGACGGGACCAAAAATCACCCGAAGAATTTTCCTCTCGAAACAGCTAAAAGCGACCTCATCCGCTTTTGACACAGTCCATGCCTCTGCGCTGTAGAGCAGGATTAAGGTCTTATACAGGGTCACCTTAGTTGTTCGAGCTTTGCTACTCAACAAACACTTATGCACACTTATGCAACAGAGTCATACAAAATTGGACCTCTCGGTTCGAGTCCTGTAAACCAAGCCGCGGTCATTTAAATGATATCATTTTTAAGACTTAATGCTATTGAATGTACTTTGATCCACAATAAAGGTTTCTGTCATATCTCACGCACAAGTCTTTTTATTCGATTTAAAAGATAAGACACGCTTAATGAAAAGCCCTTTACAATATATTATATATGTATTTTTAGTTTGAACGTCTGTGCCCTTAATGCTGCTCTACCAAATGGTTGCCCTTATTGTCTCGCGATAATACTTATCTCAGACTATCTCTTACTACCCATTCCGACCTTTAAATTTTGTTTTCTGTTTAAATTGCAATAAAATTATGGTTTTGCACAAAGCACGCAAAAAACTCGTTAACTTCAAGTGAATAGCCTGTTTTCTGGTTCCATAAAGTTAGTCCTTCTCGTCAAGTGGGTAGTGGAACACAAAAAATTGCCATGAAATGGTTCGTTGTGCAAGTATGTCATTTTGTATTCACTGAAGCATGCATTCATGGTCACACTCTGTGGTCTCGTTGGTGTCCCCAAGACACTCCCAAACTTACACAAGTCTTGACATTAATTTGTTGTAACTATCATATAACGTAACTTAATTGCATATTTAATTCTGCCCTCAAAAGATAAAACGGCAGAAAAGCGAAAACAAAAACTTTGCAACATTTGGCAGATATCAACGCATTTGGTTGCACATTCAGGCCCAGCTTTCACTTTGTGTGCTTATGTACTCGTACATGTTATGTTATGTTGCCTTTGCCTTGTGCCAAGATATCATTCCTAATATCGAGCCATCTTCGTAATTGTAATTACCAACTGGAAAGATAATTATTTCGGAGTTCAAATAAACTCCGCACCGTTTAAATGCGAATTTCAACAGTTGACGGCTTAATTGTGATGTTTTTTTTTTTGCAGATATGATTCATCACAAATATTTGGTTGCTACCGTGGTGGTCTTAATCATCTCATGGAAGCCGATATCGAGTTTGCCGGATGGTGCTCCCGAGACAGTTTGCGATACAATGTTGCCATTTCACGGGGGCGGAATACAGCCATCCAATGCGGTACCTCCCTTCCGGATAGAGACGTCATCGGCGGTGATTGGGCAAGGACAAACGTTGAGAGTTGACATTTTGGGCGCACCCCAGGGTCTCAACTTCGGAGGTTTCATGATTCAAGCACGGAACCGGAACCCACCGAATCAGATAGTAGGACAATTTAATCCCACTGCGGATGGTTCAGCTAAGCTTATGAACTGCGAAAATTCGGTAAACAATTCGGCAACCCACTCCAATGCAGGGCCGAAACCACTCATTAGTCTCGAGTGGCAATGTCCGGTAGATTTCCTTGGACAAATTGTCTTCAAGTGAGTAAAACACATACGAGTAGATTCCCCTTTAGTTTATCCAAACTTATATGGCTTTTCTTAGTTCAACAGTGGCACAAGCATATGACACATTTTGGGTTGGTATTCCGTCGAATCCTGTTCAAGTGGTGAAACGAGAGGTTGCCCCGCCAGTCATCGGCATCTCCACAACACGTCCACCCTTAATTACTCCTAGAAAAACCTACCTACCGGAGCCAGAAGTTCCGACGGCAGTGGTAAGTTTGAGAATTTCGGCATCAAATGCGACTCAATTGGTCAATTCGAAATCTATAGCCGAGAGCAGAGGATCCCTTCTATACCAATTGTGCTAGAAGTAAAACGTGCTTTGGATACCCCGACGGATGCTTGAAGTCCAGATCATGCGGTGCCATGGGTGCTGTTACAGTTCGGGGTGATGTTTATGAGTTCGAGCTAAAGACCGCATCCAGTAAGACATTGCAAGTCCTTAGAGGTTCATCACACAAATATTCATTATTTTTAGAACAACCGGCCTATGTGGCGCTTGGTCTGTCAAATGACCAGAAAATGGGTGACGATTTGGTTACAGAGTGCATTGTACAGGGAGGACGCGTTGCACTTTTCACATCATTGACATCGGGGAACCCGAATTACGGAACCACTCGAATTGGAGTTGTAAGTGTTTTCAGCATCTTTTGAGTCCTAATTCTTAGTGAATGTTGTTTCAGCCTCAAAACACAGCTAAGCTGTTGGAATCGTCTCTGCAAGATGGCATGATATACTGTCGCGTCCAAAGGGACATTGTGACCACTGTTCAGGGACAAATGTTTGACTTGATGAACAACAAGTACTACCTCTTGCTGGCTTACGGTTCCAGTGTAAAAGGTATGAATGCCATTCAAATCGCATGTGGACATGTGACAATTTCATTTTAAATTCGTAGAAAACGGTGCAGGATACCACGATCTCGGTCGCATTGCTTCGGGCAAGTCCATTAGTCTATCTGAAGTTCAAGATCTCTCAGGATCGTCGAATGTACTCCTACGTCTGCATGGTGCTTTCATGATAACTGCGTGGATTGGTACCACATCGCTGGGTATTCTGCTGGCGCGTTACTTCAAGCAAACCTGGGTTGGAAGTCAAACATGTGGAAAGGATCAGTGGTTTGCGGTAAGAAACATGAAAACATTTGTTAGGGATTACTTTGAATTGAATTGTAAACTCGTTACAGTGGCACAGAATATGCATGGTGACAACATGGTCACTGTCAATAGCTGCATCCATTATTATCTTCGTTGAGATTGGCGGTTGGTCGGCCGCGCGAAATCCGCATGCCATACTAGGTGTTATAACGACATTCTTGTGCTTTATTCAACCGATTGGTGCATTGTTCAGACCGGGACCAAATTCGAAGAACCGTCCAATTTTCAACTGGCTGCATTGGCTAGGTGGAAACTTGGCACATATACTCGCAAGTATGCTCCGCCTTCACTTTTGTGTGTGTACGTGTATTTAATTGTTTTGTTTTTACAGTTGTTACGATTTTCTTTGCGGTGAAACTGTCAAAGGCGGAACTACCCGAATGGATGGACTGGATATTGGTGGCTTTTGTTGCCTTCCACGTTGTGGTTCATTTGATATTCTCCGTAAGTGTATTCTACGCAAGCTTGTTATATTATAAAATATTCCGACAAAGTCAGGTGAAACTAGGGGTGGTATGACGACCTCTTAAAAGGTTTAGAGATGATCGCGAACATGGATGACATGACAAATTGAGCTCATGAATTATCATACAGCCAGGGACAAATTTATTAGGCACACTGGTTTTTTTTTTACTTTAGTGGTAGAAATTCCAAGTGCAAGACCAGAAACACGGTAATTAAGTGAAGTAGAACTGCGCAAATGTCCGCGTGAAGGCCAGGATGTCGCCGATTTCTTTGTTCTTGAGACGTCTTAGGTCCGGTATCCACATGGCCTCCAGGGTCTTCTGTCGCATTCTTGATAGGGCTAGGCAGTGGCATAGGAAGTGTTCGAGGTCTTCTTCTTCCTGGCAGTTCCTACATGTCTCTGTGTCAGCGAGGCCCACTCTATGCATGTGTTTGGTGCAGTTAACGTGTCCTGTGATGAGTCCCACCATCACACTCAAATGGTCTGCTTGAACCTAGAGCCCTTATGGTGAGGAGGTTGCTTGGATTGTTTACGAGTGATCTAGCCACTTTGCACGTAGGGAGGTTTGCCCAATGATCCTCGAAATCCCTTTGCATCGTCGCGTTACTTACTTAAGGTGGCGCTACATTCCGGGGTGGACCTGGGCCTCAATCAACAAGCATTTTCAGCGAACTCGATCTTAAGCTAGCTACCTCCAGTTTCGGGCACCAAGTTGGTTAAGGTCCCCTTCCACTTGCGTGTGCCACGTGAGTGGCGGTCTTCCTCTACTGCGCCGTCCCTCGGGTATGGATTTGAAGATTTTCCGAACCGGAGCATTGGTGTCCATCCGCTCTACATGATCCAGCCACCTCAGTCATTGGAGCTTAACTCTTCTGGCTAAGCCGATGTCGCTGTACAGCCCGTACAGTTCTTCGTTGTATCTCCTCCTCCACTCCCCGTCTATGCAGACGGGACCAAAAATCACCCGAACGATATTCCTCTCAAAACAGCCCAGAGCAACCTCATCCACTTTTTACAGAGTTCATACCTCTCCGCCGTAGAGCAGGACTGGGACGATTAAGGACTTATAAAGGGTCACCTTAGTTGTTCGGGAGAGGGCTTTGCTACTCAATTCCTTTCTCAGAGTTATTCTTCGTTTGATTTCAGCGCTGGTGTCTTTGTCTAAACCCATCTTTGTCACCTCCGTCTCGATACTCACGAACGCACCAGTGACATCACGCTGCATTCTTGCGATTATGTCAATGTCGTCTGCATATGCGAGTAGTTGGACGGACTTTTGAAAGATTGTGCCTTTGGTGTTGGCGTGTGAGTTTTGCACAACACTTTCAAGAACGATGTTGAAGAAGTCGCATGGCAGCGCGTCACCTTGTCTAAATCTTTTTGTGAGCAGCGTGCATTCTCTATCGTCATCGTGCACAGACGGACGAGTTTGGCAGGGATGCCAAAACTAGACATGGCTCTGTATAGCTTGTCTCCATAGATGCTGTCATACGGGGCCTTAAAATCGTTGAAGCGGTGGGGGGTATGGATTTGAAGTTCCTGGGTTTTTTCCAAGATCTACCGCAGTGTGAATATTTAGTCGGTGGTTGACTTTCCTGGTTTGAAGCCATACTGATATGGACCGACCAGGTTGTTGACGAACGGCTTAGGCGCTCATGCAACACGGCAGATAAGATCTTGTAGGCGATGTTAAGAGGACTGATCTCTCTGTAGTAGGCGCATTTGAGAGGGTCCCCTTTCTTTAGGATCGTGCAAAAAATGCTGAGGTTCATTCATCGGGCATACTTTCCTCCGACCATATTTTACAGATCAGTTGGTGCATGCTCCTTACCAATTCATCGCCTGCCGCTTAGAACAGCTCGGCGGTTAGGCCATCAGCACCAGCAGCTTCGTTGGACTTAAGCTGAGATATGGCTATCTTCACATCGTTCAGGTCGGGTGGACGGAATTGTTGGTCTTCATCGTCCAGGTTGAATGGTTCATTCTGCCTGACAGCGGGATTTGATTCTTCGTCGCCGTTAAACAGTCTGCAGAAGTATTATAGTTCTTCCATATTCTCAGCATCGACTGCGATTCTACTACGATGTTCCCTTGTTCATCCTTGCAGGCCTCGGTTCGGGTTCTGTAGCTCTGACAGGTTTTTTTTATCCTTTTCCCCGATCGTGCGCTTCTCATACTCTTTCTTCTTCGGGATGATCTGGATGTTGGATTTATAATGGCTTTGGGTCCTTTTTTGGGAGTGGTGTTCCAAGAGAACTCCAGCTCCTCTTAAAATGGCAAGGACTTCAGCTTGGAATACTGTGACGAAGCGATCTAGATAAATCGCAAGTTTTACCGATGGGTTGATGCAATTTACGCCAGCACTGTAGTTGCCTGCGATGTTGGAGCCATCTGTAAATACAGTTATCCCGTCATGGTTTCTTGTTTCGTCGATTCTAGCCCAAGAGGACCTTGAAGGAAATTCTGTTTTAAAATTGTCGACAGAGCTAATTTCCCTGTCTCCACGATCACTCTGATGGTTGATCAGTTTTTCGGTGCCCTATATTAAAAGTCGCGTCGAAATATCCGAGGACCTTCAGTCTTGCCGCTGAGTGTCCTGTCAGTTTTTTTTTGGTTCGAGGTGTGCTGGAACAATTTTCTCCTCCATGATTTGTCAACGCAGGTTCTTTTGATTCTGACAAAATCCAAACTTCTGCACCATATAGCAGGACAGAAATGATGGGGTCTGGTATATCGTCTCCTTGGGTCCTCTCGATAGGGCGTTACTTCATAATTGTCTTGTAAAATCAGCAGTTGGAGAGCGTAATACTAGTTTGGATTTCTGCACTGATGTCCTTGGCAGAATTGAAAGCAGAGCGCATTAATTTCTTCACTAGGTGCCTATTTATAGTTGTCCATCGTAGTGCTATGTTCAAGAAGTCTCATCGGAGTTGTGTATCGTTGTTCGCAGACAGCATATAATCTGTTTTGTACCTGTTTACAACCCGATCCATTTTGGGAACTTCTGATTCGATGTTTACGTGGGAGCCAGTGATTGCTCGCTTGGTTCTACTAATGATTCAATTCATTAAACTGATTTGTGTAAATAAGTGCCTGATGTGTTGATTTGGGAATTTCGCATTATTTTCTCCAGTATTAGGTTGAACAGATTGCATGACGAATGGTGCAAACGTTCTAATCATCGAGGATTGTTTCATCGGACCATATCCTACACGCGAGTTGGTGTATGCAACCTACAAAGTCATCTCCTCAAGCCTTGAACAGCTTAACTACTAGGCCATCAGGGGCTGGAAGTTTATGTATTGTTATTAAATCCTGGCTATGACTGCTTCAATGTGACTCCGGTGAAATTGATTTAATATTTCGACTATCCTCCAGGTTGAGACAATTAGACTGCTTGGCAGCGAGATTTTGGCTTCCATCGACGTTTAACAGTCCGCAGAAGTAGTCTTTCCATATTTTTAGCACCAAATCGTTTCGCACTATGGTATTCTTGTTTTTGTCCTTGCAGGCCCTAATTGGGAAGTGAAACATATGGTTTCTTACTTTACTGTTTTATGCAAATGTTGGATGTCTTTATGTAATTAAATGGCTCTTCGTTGCATAACATGAAGCGAAAACTCAGCTCATTTTCACGGAAGAGACAAGGGCTGTGTCAAACACTACCTGTCTATTTTGAGTGACAAACGTGGGTTCAGTTGTTTGTGCGTTAGAACTGTGCAGTGCGAACTGTGTAGGTTCGAACCCCGCTTATGTTCTTATTGGAAAATGACAGACCTCGGAAAGTGTAAAATAGCTTCCCAATTCGCTGTTCGAAGCCCTCAATATATGGTAGATCCCTTTCATTCACGTGAAAAATGTTACACGCACGACATGAATGGTTCTAAGAAGCTAAGCCTTGTTCCTCTCCGGGCGTTCACTCCAGTTATTCACTAGTAGAATGATCTCCGACTTCGACAAGCAAATTCGCCTATTCCAAAAGACGACTGCGTTGGAAAGGTTGGGAATAAAGCTTAAGGAGTTAAAGGGTGTTACAGTTTCCATTTCGGTCTTGGGATCGAATTTGAGGCCAAATGAGTAAAGAATTTCATGACAAGACAATGTTCATGACAAGACAATCAGTTCATGCATTGTGCCTTCTCCCAGTTTGTCAACTTTTCAGTTATGACTTGAAAGTTGAGCGTAGTCACCTTTTTCGATGTCAAAGTTGGATTCAATGGTTTGTCAATTAATTGGTAGAATAGTTCGCTGATATTTTTTTACTAATTTCGTTTACATAAAGAATTTAATCCGTTTCTATGTATCTCACTGAAATAAGTTTAATCCAATTTTGTACAGAAACGAGTGATAACATTTTCTATTCTTTATTCCTCAAAAGTGAATGATTTTCTTGTATATTTTATTTAAAATTCCTTTTCTTTACTAATTATGTGTTCAAGACCTTCTGGTGGAGCAGTTTTCTTCTATAAGTCCTAATAATAGGTTTTTTATTGTTCACAGGTTGGTGGTTGCATGGCTGATCGCCATGCCAGTCAGAGAGTTAACTCATTCCCAATGGGAGACATGTCAGGAAGTAGGAACGGCATGAAACTAGAAAGGAAAATGGATGCGCCGGTATGTTTTACAAGCAAATCTTCCCCTATTCATTTAACTTATGCATGGCTTTTTCTTTCATTTTAGTTTGCTAGCTTCCGTAAAGGCCTTCTAAGCATTTACATCATCGTACTGATATTCTTTGTGGTGGCGCTAGACGTTATTGTCTCATTGGCACCAATCGATCGAACGTACAATGACCTCAAATCTAGGTTAGCCGATTAAGTTGCTACTAATCCGTTGAGTACAAATCCCGTTTTATATTTTTATATGCATTTTTTAAGTTTACAGTTAATTTTATAAAACTCTTTGTTATTTATAAATATTGTACATTCTTAAAAAGAAAAAGGAAAACATTCAAATTCAATTACCTCAATTTAAAATTCTGTATTTCGGTTAGCTGGCGTCTCTATTGACCTAAATTATTTTGTACAGTTTTTTCTTTACACCATGTATATAGAGTTAAAAGTTTTAAATTGTTTTAAGAGTAATTATAATTTATTTTACAAAAAAAAAAAAAACATAGATATAATAAAAACATTCCTTGAACTTAGTTTTTGTTTTACGAAAACCTGGTAACGCAAAGAAGTGTTTTGAAGGTTTTATTGCTAAATACCGTCCAGACACTTGGGGTGACTCTCTAAGAACTGGGCAGATGTCCATCTTTTTGCATTTTATACATAAATTGACAAGTGTAGAGAAAGAATGGCGGTTGTTTTCAACAGCAGACAATGCCTCTGCAGGAGATGTTTGCGGAGTGAAGCGGTTTAGTGTAGCGGCTGGTGGTGAGAAAAAACTACGTGGTTTAAAACACCCGGAGTTCAAAAAGAACAAAGAAGAAGAGGGGCTTTAAGGTGTGGATACACTGGAGGGATTCAGCTTCGCGAAGAACTTGCAAACTGGCTGTTAAAGCGGCTAAGGAGCAGTCTTGGAAGGAGTTCGGCGAGAAATTGGACCGTGAGCACAGATCTGCAGACAAGGTGTTCTTGTAGACCATCCGCCGCCTCAAACGAATGAAGTTTAATATCATCGAAGGACTTACATCGGAAGATGGTGTACTTCTTTCCGATGATGACTTCTTGTGCAGATGGGACGATCACTTTTCGGAGCAGCTTAATCCTGAACAAGGCACTGAGGATGACAGATCCGTGGTTTTGAGTAAGGAGGAGAATAGTCCCACCGTAGAAGAGGTGACTTTGGCGATTAAAGCGCTAAAAGTCCGCAAATCTGGTGGTGTGGACAATATCCGACTGGAAATGCTCAAGGCCTTGAGGGAAGAGGGAGTGAAATGGCTCTCTCGTGTCATTAAAGTGGCCTAGGAATTCGGTAAAACACCTAGCGACTGCAAATTGGGGTGATTGTTTCTCTTTTTAAGAAAGGGGATAAGAGGGATTGCTCCAATTATAGGGGTATATCTCTTTTAAGTCTCCCCGGAAAGGTCTTTGCAAAGGTGTTGGAAACGCGTTCTAGAGCTGTGGTCGAATCCAGGTTGGGCGATGAGCAGTGCGGCTTTCATCCAGGTAGAAGCACAACCGACCAGCTGTTCACTCTCAGAATGGAACTTGAGAAGGCCTGGGAATATGTCAAACGTATTTGCAGTTGTTTCAGATCTCTCGAGGTAAACTCTGAAGTGTATTGCAGGACGGTTCACTTCTGAGGGCCATTCAATCTCTATACACAAACTGGAAGAGCATTGTTCGGGTGAGTTAAATCGACACTTTCCACTTTTTATTGTGTACTTGGATTGGATGTTACAGCGCATTCGTGGCGAGGAACGGTTTAAATTAGGAGACTTGACTTGGTGATCGCATGTGATGAAGGTAAACGTAATCAAATCGGAGGTAAGGCAATTTTGCGCACGGCTGGCCCATACTTTCTGCATGCTTGTGGAGTTCCTATGAAACAGGTGGAGAAGTTTTAATATCTCAGTAGCTTATTCCTGATTAATGGAAGGAGCAATATTAAATTATCCTGTAGGATTGGTCAAGCTGGAGCAATTTCGAGACAGCTTATCAGGAGGGCTGAACTTGGCATTGGAACTAAGTTATTGGTCTTCGATTCAGTGTTTGTTCCGACCCTCAAGTAGATATGGTCATGAGGTTAGGGTAATGACTGAAAGAATAAGGTCGCGGATACAAGCTGCCGAAATGAGATTTCTTCGTTGTATTGCTGCGATAACTCGTCGAGATCGAGTTAGGAACACTAGCGTACCCGAGGCACTGAACGTCAAGCAGGCATTTCTCGAACGGAGAGGTCCATACTTTTATGGTTTCGACACGTTAAACGCATGTCCCCAACTCGGCTTCCAAGACGTGTCATGGAATCCGTGTCATCAGGTATGCGTCCGCTAGGTAGGCTCAGGATGAGATGACAGGACCAATTCTGAAATCGCACCTCTACCCGTATGGGGATAGCTCCTGATGATTTACAGTCGACGGCAGAAGATCGGGAGATGTGAAGACTCCACTTAAGGACCCTAAGCCCACGACCCTCAGAGTGGATAAGCGGGCCATTGAAAAATTAATGAAATGAATAAATAAATAGATGAGGCGACAGTCCGCGAAGGGCTTCTAGCAACTATTCCATTGTGCGTAATGTATTTTTTGCGCGAGTGAAAAGCATTTACAGTTTTTATTGCCAATTCTGACCGACAGGCAAATTGAGAAACCCTTTCATGGTTAATTATATTTTTAGAGGTATGTTATTTCCTGCCGAGAGGTAGTCTCACGAATTTTTTTTGGTTGATTGCAACTGCAGGACTTGAACCTGCATCAGCTCGCTCATCAGTGATGACAGATGAATGGTGCTAGACAATCAGCACGTACGTAGTTTTTATCAGCTTCTTAGGACTAGCATCTTACGACACCTAATAATAGCATACAGGTGTAATGAGATGCAATTTTGCTTGCAGCCGCCAATGCACTAGGAGAAATTCACAATTCTATTCGTTGAACCGCTGAGAGCTTTTGGGGTTACCTATATCTTATTGTGGTAGATCGCCAAGATTGTCAAAAAAGAAGGCACCGAGATTGTTTCGTCTTTTAAGAGAGAGCGCTGGATAGATACAGAGAGGTTGGAGGATTGTTTCTACATCTTCTTCGTCCTTCGTCCCTGCAGCAATCATTTGCAAGAAGCACCAGTCGAATGGCATGTCTGTCTATAAGCCAGTGTCCTGTGATAACCCCTATAATAACTCCGAGATGCCGTCTATGTGTCTATATCAGTGATGTGGAGTGCTTATGGTCTTTTGTAGGATAAACTTGATAAACCTCTACGAAGTGGGCAATATAGAACCATGTCGGTATGCATTTAGGCATTATTCATTGTAAGGATTTACACGTTATTACATCTAAGACGCATAAAAGGCAATCAGGCTAACAAAAGACGTATTTTGAATTTAAAGTCAATAAACAAATAGCTAAAGAAATAATTTTCTAAATGTTTCATGAGCCCTTGAGCTACACCTTCGCATAAGATGTTTTATATCCTAGTCTTCTGGGGTTTTTCCGAAGAAAACAAAGACCCTATAGGATTCCCACAGCTTTTCTAAACTGCCTATCTGTCTATCAAGTTTAAGAATTTCGCTCATTTCTCTTCTGATGTAGCCGTGGAAGTAAGGCTCAAGATACCTTATATTCTCCTTTGTTCGACCTTTGGTCAGCCGTTTTGGTTATGAATACTGCTTACGATGGTCGTCTTTACCGCGCACGAGTGGCTTGATGTTTATATCTCCGTCAGATTCCTCTCATGTCATGTTTACATTTGATCGTGTTTATCGCTCATTATATCAATTGAGCATGTTATCTGATAAGTTACCTATTTACGAGGAACTAAGTCGTGATGATTTACTTAATCATTGCTTAGGCGGCTATACGCATAATAGCAACGAAAGCTTCAATGCCGTTGTGTGGTCAATGGCTCCAAAATTGATCTCCAGTGGCAAACATGTGCTGGAAACTGCAGTATATTTTGCTGCAGGAATCTACAATGATGGTCTATCAAGTGGCGTGAGACTCATGGACAGCCTAGGCATGACTATTGGTTTGAATTGTTATAACTTCTGCGTTGAAGCTGATGCGTGCCGCATCAAGTATTCTGAGCGATGACTCACAGAAAGGCCCGCCTATCAATTAAGTCAAGCAGAAAGGAAGAAGAGAAGTCGAACATCGATTTAGAAGGCCAAATGTATGGTGCAGGCATCGCAGATTAGAGGTAAGACGAATATATCAATGATTTTTTTACAACTAAAACTTTAAACGCGTTTTTCTCGAAACAACGTTTTTCGAGTTCGCCGGAAAGATTTATCGGGAACTATTGCACGGATCGTACAGAAATTTCTACTTTAGCTTTGTTATAATATTTTGCATAAAAGTACGTAGCCGTTTTTTTGATTCGATTTACATTTTATTTTTAATAAACAATTTACGGCGTTTTTTCTTCGAAAAATCGATTTTTTTTCTTGAAATGGCCGCCATTTTTACAATATGACTTTTAAGCTAAAATCCTGCGCACTTTTATAGGAAAACTGATTAACTTTAAGAAAAAATTGGTCTTTTTGTTCCAGGTGTCAAAGGGGCTAAAAAATCCTTCATTTATAAAGATGAATAAAAAAATATTTTTTGGTTCTTAAAAACACGAACTTTTAGTCCCCAAAGTATCAAACCGAAAGCCTTTTCCGTTTCCACAAAAATTTCCCAAACTCTAGAGTGGTGTTACCCCTTAAACACTTAGCAGCAATTTATTGTTTACTAGTTCAAGTTTGATGACAACCGATTCTAGCGCTTTGAGCGTCCAAGACAATCCTCTCAGTATTTGGTACAAATATGGTCTTTATTTTAAGAAGGGAATAGAAGAGGTGAAGCGAAACTGAGGGGCAGAACAGCTTAGGGTTTAAAGGTATAGAAAGACAGACAGATATACAGAACAGATTGTTGTTACCCTTTACGAAATTTTTGAATTTATTTTCATTACTGATTCCTTTTTTGCTGTTTACTTAGTTACTTAATAAACTTTTTCTTGTGTTTAATTATATAAGAGTAATTAAAAAGATAATATTAATTTATTAAGATATATTTTAGCAAAATAGGCGTGAGTTATTCGTATGTTTATTCATTAACGTTTGTGAATCATCGTTCCTCGAGAATGACTGTTTCCTGTGGGTATAACTTTAGACTTTGCAATGTTTGGTTGGTTTCGATGGCTGTTAAGTCTCTCCGTGGCCAACTTGCAATTACTTTAAACTCTTCAACCAAAAAGCCGTTGGAAGTAATGAAGTTCAGCAAATCCTTGTAGGAATGAGCAAAGATTAAACAGTGCAATTGTTATTGGTATTTGAAGAACTTACTTGTAACGTGTTTTGAATATAGAATCGCCTTTCGAGGAAATCACCGGTTGGCTTTCGAACGCGAATTTTTGTGACACTTGCTTCAAACTCATCTGGTTCGGATGGTAGGGCTCTTTCGGCCTGAAAATGAATTATTTTAACTTGCGCATGACAAAAAAACATATTACGCACTTCAAAACGAATGGATTCCTTCTTGGCATCTTGTTCGGCTTTTTCCGATTCTAAGCGTTGGCGTTCAGCTGCAATGGCGGCCTCTTTTTGTCGCTTGGCTGCCTCTTTTGCCATGTCGGCTTGCAACGTGGCCTGATACGCTAAATCTTGCTCAGCCTTAACTTGATCGCGAGCTGCCCGTTCGTCCTCCTCTCGAATTTCGACCTGAATATGTTCAGAATACATTTCAACTGCCTCTATCAACCTAGAGAACAGGTCGTCCAGTCCAACATTCCCTGAAACAAACGCGCAATGTCATCTCCGCAAAAGTAAACTCAAATATTTTTATCAATTACCATGAATCACAGATAAGACTTCACATGTGCTTCGACCAGACAAACGGCTTTTGCCAATTATCAAAATTGCTGGTAATTTATCTAAAGGAATATTTCGTACAGTCATAGAGGCTGTGTTTCCCACGCACGCCGAAACTGAAGATAAAAACCTAAGACAAATTGTCAGTAAGTGTTGGCTAAACGTGGACGTGGACAAACTTACAGATTTTTATTGCTATCGAATGTAAGATCCCACCCATAGAGTATAAAGTTCTGCATTAGCGTTTGAATAACGCTGTCATGTTTCATTAGACGATCACAAAACACGTTGGTAAGTATGCTCTCGCCGTGATGAAGGTAAATGGCCAAGAGTTTTCTCTGTTTAGAAAATCGATTAAATAAATAAAAAAGAAAACATCATCTAACACTTACATCTTTGGCCGGTTTGTGGCATGCTTCCTTTAAAGCATCTTCCAAACTTCCACGGTAAAATACTGGATGTGGTTCTCCAAATCGTTGAATATAGTTATCGACAAACTGTGTTGAGCCACGAGCTTCATCATCGGTGTGATTTGGAACTAAAGCAAATGAAATAGTTAAAATTGTCTCTACGGGTGTCTGTGTCAAATAGTTTTACTTAAGTGACGGGACTGTGGCTGAACGGGTGGTGAGTCTGTGAAAAACTCTTCACATGCATTAAAATCAGAAGCGTCTTCAAATTCATCCGCTGAACTGTCGCTATCGACTACTAGAGAGCTAAATCGGGGAAGAAATTCATAATTTAATTTAATTCAACAATCGTATGGTACTAACTTGTTGGCTTTGTTAGGTTTGGAGTTATTCTTGCCTTTGTCGGCATTAGAATGGAGGATGAGATTATGAGAAAATTCAATGCCTGATTGCTGTGGAAATAAGGGGTAACGTGTAAAAAGAAAGTTTGTTCAGTATGAAAATCGAGCTTACAGCTAAGGTGGTTCCGTTTTCCGATCCGGCTGGCCAGCCGGTCCACTCCTGGTGTCTTACGGGTATGTTTGTTATGTAGTATACGTCTGTTTTGACTTGCAGAATCGTTTTTTTACCAGATAGGTTCAGTGGTATTTCCTTACCCTCGGGTTGTTGTACTATATTCAGATTGAATGTTTTATCAAAACGTCTAATGACTTCGTCACTGAAAAGTAAAAATAAGAATAAATGTATGGTTAATAGATTGTTGCTAATTCTCACATCATTGAGTAAAGGCTATAACATCACTCAACTAAACCAAATTCAGAGAACTGCTAGCATAGGAACAACGGGTGCACTGCGGTCATTTTCGACGAACGCACTAGCGATTATGAAAGACTAGTTGATAACCGCGACTACGTCCACGTGGAAAGACGTCACGTTATACCCTATGTCGTTTTCCGGGTTTCAAGACATTGATGAGGAATTTT
The DNA here is from genome assembly GCA_917880715.2 of Matsumyia berberina. Classification (NCBI taxonomy): domain Eukaryota; kingdom Metazoa; phylum Arthropoda; class Insecta; order Diptera; family Syrphidae; genus Matsumyia; species Matsumyia berberina. The sequence goes on from OU862870.1 coordinate 99,534,692, forward strand.
AGACTTTCAATTCCTCACATTAACTTTGCAAGACCTCCCTGTAAACAACATTCCTGGTTTTTCATTCTAGCTCGAGGATGACCAGGCTATGAGATCAATTGATTCTGAGTCCGCTAAGGGAGAAACAGTCACTCCTCAGATCCACACAATCCACTTCTTCAGTAGAAAATTATTGGTACTGTTGGCTGAGTTGTGTATTTGAGTGAAAATATCTCTTTCCCTCACTCAATCACTCAAACGCAATCCCCTCCAGCTTGATGAATGATTAGTTACATTATATTCTGTCAGATCTTCCATAACATCGCATGGGTTACTCGGTACATTTATTCTTTCCTCCACTTTCCATCACCAATATCAAAAAATAAGTTAGAAAACTTCCCTCAAGTCACGATGAAGATGAATACGCATGTTAATTTTCAAGGAGAGGACTTCGACATTAGGCTGTCAGATTGATGACTTAAGATAGGCCTTCACTTCATTTGCTTTGTTTCCCGTGGCACAGCAGGCAACAGCCATCACCCAAAAGCACTGTCCTATTTTGATACTCAATACCTTTGAGTATCGAAATAGCGACGGATGGTACACTCATCCCTCACTATAACTTTGGTTTCTCGAAGCACCTGAACCAAGTCACTCTCCTTAATCTACGATCAGACGATTTGCAGATGTGAGGAAATTTTACAGGAAAACGTGTCCCAAACGTCCGCAAATCGTGTGATCAGCAAATTTTTGCCTGCAAATGTTTTCACATATGTCATTTGCCCACGATTTGCACACGTCATCCGCAAATCGTGTGATCACCCTTTTGGGACCATTTGCACACATTTGCTCACTTTTGGACATTTATCCACTCTCATTTGCAGACTTCTGAGATTTGCAGATTTTGATTTGAAGAAACATGGGCAAATGAAAAATTTTTCCGCAAATGCTGTGTTATAACGTAGGTGTTTTTCCTCGCAACTATCTTTCATTTGCGCTATTGAATTGAATATCATCGAACTTTAATCACCAGAGTATTAAATAAATCATTTAATTAAATGGAATTCATTTTCTGACAAAAGGAAAAAAGAAATTAAAAATGATTCGCGACAGGAAAAGTACAAATCCATTGAATTTTTTGATTCATTTATATTTTTCCTATGTTCAGAAAATAAAAACAGGTAAACATAAAGATTTGCTCAAAATCCTTCCTTGTCGCGCCGGCCAACCTAATCCTTTCTCCAGAAATTGCGCTCCTTCGAGGCCAATTTACTATGATCATCCTGTTCGCCGCTGCTCTCAAAAAAATACATACACAGCCAATACCACTGCGAGGGTCTCTCGAGTTGTTTCATCCCTCCAAATAAATGAAAATGACGTTTCTTCAAATGGGTCTGCAAATGTGCTATTTGCATATGTCGGCAAATCGTGCGATCGGACAATAAATGCCCTGAAAAAATTTCCAGGTATGTCATTTGCTCACATTTGCGCACACCCAAAAATTTCCAGCTTTGGGACAAATTCAGCAAATCGTGTGATCGGCCTGCAAATGACATTTCTGCAAATGGGCATTTGCCGATGGTTTGCACATATTTACTTATGAGGAAATTTTGCGCACATCTGCAAATCGTCTGAGCTTTACAGATGTTACAAAGTGTAGACTCAGAATGACTGAATGAATGAATGAAGTTGAGATGCTTTGAGAAGGTAGAGTGACAGTTATAATTTTGAAAAACGGTAATACACGTGTTTAATTATTTCTATTCTAGAATATACTCACCAAATTTCAACTCCAAAATCCAATTAAACATTTTTTTTTTTAATACAACTTCAACACCCTGTAACACCCTGTTGAAGCAGAATTTCGAAATGTCCATCCTTATTCCTTGTATACATCATAAAAGGAACCTCTGTTCAAAATTTTAGCTTTCTAGGTCCAAGGGTTGGGACTGTGGGCGTTGATGAGTCAGTGAGTGAGTCAGGACTTTTCTTTTTATATATTGAGAAGAGAAGATGGATACTTGCAGTGCGGTCAGATTCAGGGAATCTGGGTCCTGGTCGGCCCGGTCTCACGGCCACTGTAGCATTGTGGCTTCACTTCCTCGGAAGACGGTAATGTCTCGAACAGACTATCTCACCATACGAATTGCTTTTAGGAATGACTTCGCTGTACATATCCCTTGAGCGCAATAGTCAGGTTACAAGAGAATTCGACACATTATCATTTTTACGCACGATTCACAAGCAGAATGCCGGGTAGGTTCGGAATCTAGCCCTGATAGTCGAACAGAGTTCCGATCTTTACCAGTTTCTTTCAAGCTGATATACTTGCGATCCATGAGGCCTGTCGCACGCTCAGCAAAGACTTAACACGTAAGCGAAACTTCACGATTTACTCCCATAGCTGGGCAGCCATCAAAGCCAAAAACAAAAACAAATAGCTGGCGCGACAGCTCGGTATGAGCCAAGGCCTAGCTTCTCGCAACCATTCATGTTGTGCGTGTTACATTTTTCATACGAATGGAAGGGACCTACAATTTATTGCCGACTCCGAACGCTAAATTGAGAAGCTCTTTCATGACGGATTATACTCCCGGAGACTTGTCATTCTCCAACGAGAGGTGGTGCCGCGAAAAAAGTTCGGTGTTCCCAGCCAGGAACCCTACCCCCTAGGTCAGCAGTCCAACGCACTAACCACTGAGCCACGGCGACCAGCCATCAAAGCCATTGTCTCAAAAATCATCTCCTCAAAGCTGGTAGCACAATGAAGAACCGAGCTTACACGCCTAGAGAGTCGTTCCTCCTTACCCCATGTATGAGCCTGAAGTCACAGGAGCATTGAAGGGAACTAGATGACTGATGAACTAGTCAGGCGAGGCCTGGTCTCGTTAGCTCACTTGCAAGAGAAGTTTTTATCTTGCAAGAAACTGTCACGGGAAGTTAAACAGAAATGAAAAAACCTTACCAGCTGCGTCATATTCAGAAAAACATAGTCAACATATAATGATGCGAAAACGAACAGCAAACATGCATTGCCTGTAAGGTTGCCATCTGTATGGGCGACTGAGTAGTAGAAATTCATGCAGCCAAGCTTTATATCTCGCGGAGGAATTTGTCGACCACTTTCTGCCCGGTGAGCGGCAATTAACAAAGCCATTGTGCGTTGAGCAAAGCCTTCCTCGACAACCTCAATGAAATATCTAGCATGCTACTCTTCGTTATATCCACAGAAGAGACCTAAGACCAACGGCTATGATTATCGGAGTCATGCACCTCAAGTGGAGAATCGATTCCAACGATTCCAACGAAGAGGAGTTAGAATCAATTCAACATCTACTGTGCTGCTGCCCCGCCCTGCAAAAACGACGTCTACGCGCTTTAGGATCAAGGTTCTTTGCAAGCATAGCAGAGGTAACAGACCTGCAGTTAACGGACCTACTCCGATTCTTAAAGAGTACTAACTGGTTCACAAAACAGCCAACAATAGGTCCTTAGGCTGTCCCGAGAACCATACCGCTATTCCCACAAAATTAAAAGGGTACTCACAATGGACGTTCAGGCCTCCGAGTGGAAGTGATGAGGCATATCCATCACACACCCTTCTAGCCTAACGACTATGGTTATTGACATCCTTTTCTATCGATTCAACGACCCAGTTACGAGAACTGTGGTAACAAAACGGTGCGATTCAACGGCTAGAAGAGAATCAGGAGCGAGTTTTTGGCCTAATACGACCTAGGTATCTACCTGAAACTTTTATATCGTTCTTAAAGGTTCCACGATGTTCTTCCAACCATCATTACTCTGTTTGATTCGTCCTTGATGATCTAATCTTTCCTCCAAGCTTCCTTCTTTTGACTATGTCCTCCCTTCGTTCTTACTCTCGTTGTTGGATATCCTATCTGCCTTACGCTTGCTTCCCAATGCTGCAGAGGATTCTTTTGTGTCTCATTTGTTTGCTTCTATGTACAATAGTTTCCTGTACGTTCTATACGTATTATGAATAATTTTGAGGAAGGTTATAACAACATTGCTGTGGTGTGATTGTTCTTTTTGGGCAGCGTGGTGTACTAAGAATTTCAAAATTTCAAAATTTCTCCATTCTTATGTTGCGTGATGTGAATGCGTGAAACCTTTCGTCAACAACCTAATTTCCCCCTCTCAGTTCAATTTTAGACCAGGAAAGTCCTCAACTAACCACACTTTTACACTTTCGCAGATCCTGGAGCCCAAGAAGTCCAAATCGATATCCACCACTTCTTTACCGATTTTAAGCCCGTATATGACATCATTTATAGAGACGAGCTGTACGTTGTAAGCGTAGGATGCCAATGGAGAATTGAAACCTTTGATGTCAAAAAAAAAGAAAAAAAAAAAGACGAGGTGACGCGCTGTCATGTGACTTCTATTGTGGTAACATGATACCTGAACGGATTGTGCAAAACTCGCAACCCAACACGAAAGGTACAACCCTTCATAAACCTGGTCAGCTACTTGTGTTGTGGATTCGGCGAGCTATCACCGGTGCGTTTGCAATTATAGGGATCTAAACGGCCAAAATGGATTACTCGGTAAACGAGACCAAAACCAAGTATTTGCTGTCAACAAAAAGGGATATTCAACATTGATGAATCGGACAGAACGTCACAGTTGATAGCTATATCTTCGAGGTAATAATGGACTTTATCTATCTTGGCTTTGCTATGACATCTCATCAGAAATTAAACGAAGAAAAACTCTTGCTAATCGCTGCTTACTCGGGTGAGAAATAAGGCCCTATCCCGGACAACTGAGTAGGCTCTACACTATCATCTCAGTTATAACTTATGGCGCTGAAGCATGGACTCTATCGAAAGCGGATGAAGATATCCTTGGTCGTTTTAAGCGAAAAATTCGGCACCATTTGCGTTGTACAGTGACGTCGATCTCGTCAAAAAAATGTGCATTGGACGTTTGTGTAGATAGGACATGTAGATTAAATGTACACCAACGCTCTGGCCAGTGCCTTTGAATCTTACCCGGAGAGGCAACACAATAGAGGAAGACCTCGCCTCAGTTAGCACCCACAAGTAGAAAAGGACTTCAACCAACTTGGCGTGCGGAACTACAGGCAATTAGCTAAGGACCGAGTAAACTGGAGAGGCTTTTACGTTGAGACCTTGGTACTTCTTGAACTACACAGAGCGCCCTCTAAGTAAATGAGTAAGGTTGCTGTTGTGAAGTTATTTATGTGGTGGACTGTCTGGATCAGCGGTCTTTCTCTCTTTCGCATAGTGTTTTGCTTTTATACGTTCTTCCTTCATGACCGTGGTCGCAGGGGCTCAGTGATAGGTGCGTTAGATTGCTGTGCATGTTTGTGACACCACCTCTCGTTAAGGAAATTTGTTGTTTATTATTTTTGTATCTGTTCAGGTTCTATTTGACTTTTCTTTTGTCGTTCATTAGGTCCAGAGTTTTCGTTTCCTGCCAACACTTCCTCGGTTTTGTTTCACCTGGCCTCTATTGAACTTCCATTACCATCTCCATGCACTCTTAGTTCATGTAGCCCTGCATTTAATTCTCGTGTAACACCAGCATTTATGTCGAAGCTACAAACAGCGTCGATTAAGCTAAACTAAATGTTGATCTAAAGGGTGACAAATTAATCCAAAAGACGATGCATATCAAATTCGCGGACTGGAGTCCTCTAACACAGATTTGACCACGGGGATGGTTGGGAATAATGGGAGCAATTGGTTAAGAAAACGAACATGCTAAACAAACAATGCATCCACAACAGCCAAAGCCACTTATTCATGAATGTGTTCTGCTTAATTAAGTAGCTTATGGCTAGGACTGGTGACTAATAGTTTTTCTCATTGAGTGATAGTACGGATTATAGATAAGATTGAAGGAACTTTCTCTAGAAAATTATTCAAAGCACATTACGTCAATAGATTGGCTAAGTCATGGGAAAGAACTTTTTGTTGAGGTGTGTTCAGATTCTAACAAATGGCATTCCGACCGATGATCCGTTAATGACTGAGCACAATTGTCTCTGGTTTTCAGAGAGTGGTTTAGCGATTAAAAAGCGATTTACCTAATGCAAGACATAATTCGTTTTTAATGGGTACACTTACCTTTCATCGTCCATGTAGCCTTCTTCCGTCAGATCGATAAGTATAAGTTCATTCTCCGATGTTAAGTCTAAATTGCATAGCTGTGTAGTTGAGGCTTGGGCGTCCTGCAGTTTAGCCGGAGGCCAGCCTCGTATTGCTTGGCGACATATGGGAACTTTTGTTGTATTAAAGATTCTCTCCTTCAGATGACCTGCGGAACCAAAACAGAGTTGCTATACACACGCGGAACTCGAAATCAAAGCCAAACAAACAGCTTACCAACAGTAGCAGCAGACGGCAGTTTTATGGTATAGATTTGTTGATTGTAATGTATATTGAATGTCAGTGTCTGAGCTTCTTTCTTTGATGAGTCTAAATCGATATCGGATGTGAGATCAATAATGTCTGCGTCTGCAGATGTGGAAGCAACTACGAAACACAAAGCATCAGTTATTACGCATCGGAGAGAAAGCGAAATTTTCTTTGTTTCAAACACAAACCTGGCACAAAAGCGCTCTCGGCTCCACTAGAGTCCCACCTGTTGAAATTGGAGACAACACTTGAGAAATTGTTCATCGTCGCGGCTCTGCTGGAACTAAACGAAGCCTCTTCCATGGGGCTCTCTTCCTGGGGCATTACGCGTTGAATAGCCATCTAGAGAAAGAAAGAAAACGCAACAATGGCACAGCGATGAAAATAAAAGTAACACAAAATAATCTCATCTCACAAACCATTAGGTCCCAGTTTGCTTCCTCAAGGTGGGAAAAGGCCTCTCCAACATCGTCGATGCCAGTGATGCTCTGCAAAGGAGTTTAGATTTGTATAAACAAAAGAACCAAAACTCATCTTGCTTTAGTAGAAATTTCATTAGTCACTGTGAAATGTCATCGTCGAGACATTTCCTAACCTCGGTCTTTTACGCAGATAAAATGTTTTGAAGTTGAATTTGTGGTACTCACTTGAAAATTGGCCAATATCTCCTCCTTGTTTTCTGACATTTTTACGTGAAAATAAAAAAGGTCTGTAGTTGCAAGTTTTAATTAATTTTTCTCTTCTGCAAAAACACAGAGCATACACAGTAAAAATTCAATAAAAACACGACTGGGGACTTTATGAAGATCTGACGGCTGTTTCAAAAGTGACATTGTAGGAGGGAGATGGCCGTATGCGTAGGAGACTAGTGGACTCAATCAATCAAGTGCTTGTGGAACGTAATGACGCACGACGACTAAATTACCTTTAAGGGTGGAAGCGTATTGAAGTGTTGTGGAAGCAAAGTATGGGTGGTGGGTGTGTTCACTGTTCAAATCTAATGTTTTTGTAAAAGTGTCGAAATATAAGATTTATTTGATTTTGTAAACATTTTACGATAAATGTTGGTGGGGTGCGGATTGCGCGCAGCGTATTAACTAAATTGACCAAGGGTTCGTTTTACCTAAAATTTGACGATTCTGGGCATTGATTTGTGTATTTCAGCACAGTTGAAGGTTTAATTATAGGTGACACCATGGTTAAGCATACAAATTGTCAAAGCTGGCCGTCAATTGTCAGTTAAGCAGCGTTCAGTCGTTTAGTTAACTTTGTCGATGTGTAGACTTTGCTAGGGAAGCAACGAACCGTAAAGGCTCAGATTCGGTCCACATTAAGAAGGTAGGACCAAGACTTCTGCCCAAGAGGTCCAGATGATTCTAATGATGCATGCACAATTCTATGAATTAAAGGATTTGGACAATCTCAGACATTTTCAAAGCTCTGGATGGGGCGTGGGGAAACACACAGTGTTTCCCTGAGGCCTCCACTGCGCCATGGTATATGGTTTCTGGCGATGTGCTGCAGCTCACTCGAACTCTTTCCCAATTACCGTGACTTCTCGTAAACTCACCTTAACACTATCTTAGATCAGCGGCTTCTGGTGCAGCTGTCGTTTTTTAGATATGTTTTCGGTGTATATTGGTTCTTAATTCAGAGATGCAATAAGTCCTGAAAATTCTTAAGATCTTTCGCAGGCACCTATAGATGAAAGATCACTTTGCAATTGGTGCTACCCTTCAATAGCAACATTAGAATGAAACCTTTAAGCTGACAGTATAAAATGAAATATCAACAACTTTAGATGACCGAAGAATTAATTGCCGACTTCGAACGGCGAATTGAGAAGCTTTTTCATGAGAATTCTACATTCAGAGGTATGTACATATGTCATTCCCGGACGGATTGTATAGTTTCTCCAAATTTAGGACGACATTTCAAACGTAGACATCGTTTTACCGAATATCTTGCTCAATTCGCACCGAGACAATACTTCTAATATATAGTAGGAAGCCCCCTTTTTTCTCTACCGGTTGTCTAGCGACGCTAACATGAGCTTAAGACGTTTGCCTCTCTCCCAACGCCCGCGGTGGAGGTCTATAGTTTTATCTGAATAATAGTTCACACAAGTCTTTGAGATGTAAGAGTTCATCTTATTCCCCTTATTTTCCATCGATAAGGCAGTGTGATGCAGTTGTAATGGTGAACAGTATTTAACGCACTGTTCAATGATGATCCGCGGGGCGTGCTGTGGTTAACACAGGAAACATGCTTGTTGCTTTTATAATACCAAGTCTTGGTTGAAGTTTTGGCCGCCTGTAAAATGTTTGGTAATTCTGTAAACGGTTTTTCAATCGCATCAGCTTGGTGTCGGCGCTGGCAGGCCATCACATACTCGTAGCAGGTGACGGGCAGATTCATTTTCTTACTCGTCCCTGCAACTTCTACAGTAATCGTTTTAATGCCGAGGTGCTTCGCATGAGTACTAATAGCGTAGTACCCAGTAGTAGTAATCTCGGAGGCGATCCGTGCTTCCCGTCGGCTTAGTTTGATTTTAGAGAGAGAGAGGGAGATCTCTTCTTATTATTGCCCGTCCGTAAGCTCCTAGTCCTTGCATACGTGTCTAGTTGGACTCAACGCGTATTGACTTGACTGATGGCTTCGTCTTCAACATACCTTTTTAACGAGCTTATTGGAATCGTTGCAAAAGGGAGAGCCTGGGAGGAATGCAGATACATTTCACAGATTTCTACAAGCCTCGATCTAGTTATCGCAGACTCCAGAGCCTTAGTGGCTGCCTGGCTGTCGATGTAGACAGTAACTGTCCTTCACATGGATGGTTGTCAAAGCCAAGGTGATGGCTGTGATTTCGACTTAAAAAACAATGCTTACTTACTTACTTAAAGTGGCGCTACAGTCCGGGGTGGACCTGGGCCTCACCAACAGGCGTCTCCAGCCAGCTTGATTTTTAGCCAGCTGCCTCCAGTTTCCCACACCAAATTGGTTAAGGTCCCCTTCCACTTTTGTCGCGGTCTTCCTCTACTACACCGTTCCTCGGGTGTGGATTCGAAAATTATTCGAACCGGAGCATTGGTGTCCATCCGCTCTCCATGAGCCAGCCACCTCAGTCGTTGGACCTTCACTTTTCTGGCTAAATCGATGTCGCTGTATAGCCTATGAAGTTAAGCGTTGTATCTCCTTCTCCACTTCCCTATGCAGAAGGGGTCAAAAATAACCCGAAGAATTTTCCTCTCGAAACAGCCAAGAGCAACCTCATCCGCTTTTTACAGGGTCCATGCCTCTGCGCCGTAGAGCAGGACTGGGATGATTAAGGTCTTATACGGTTTGGGATGATTAAGGTCTTATAAGTCGTTCGAGAGAGGGCTTTGCTACTCAATTGACATCTTATTTCACAAAAACAGCGATTGGCAAGAGTTATTCTTCGTTTGATCTCAGCACTGGTGTCCTTGTCTGAATTTATAGCGGAGCCTAGGTAGGCAAAGTCCTTAACTACCTCAAAGTTATAACTGGGTATAGTGACGTTCTGTCCGATATGTCGGTGTTGAGTATAATTTCTTGTTGACAGCTTATACTTGGTCTTGCCCTCATTGAACCGCTAAACCCATCTTCGCCGCTTCTATCTAAAAAATCTTCCGATTATGTCAATATCGTCGGCGTATCCGAATAATTGGACGGACTTTTTGCACGACTCTTTCAAGAACGATGTTAAAGAAGTCACATGACAGCGCATCGCCTTGCCTAAATCCTTTCTTGACATCAAAGGTCTCGGTGAGGTCTTGACCGACCTTGATGCAGCAGCGTGCATTCTCCATCGTCAACCTGCACAAATGGATGAGTTTGGCAAGGATGCCAAAACTAGGCATGGCTCTGTATAGCTCGTCTCTATAAATGCTGTGGTACGCGGCCTTAAGATCGATGAAGAGGTGGTGGGTATCGATTTGAAGTTCCTGGATTTTTTCCAAGATCTGCCGCAGTGTGAATATTTAGTCGATGGTAGACTTTAGGTTGTTGACGAACGGCTTTAAGCTGTCATACAACACGGCAGATAAGATCTTGTAAGCGATATTAAAAAGACTGATGGCTCTCTAGGTCAGAGAGTCTCCTTTCTTGAGGATCGGGCAAAAAATGCTGAAGTTCCATTCATCGGGCATACTTTCTTCCAACCATATTTTAGAGATGAGTTGGTTTATGCTCCTCACCAAGTCATCGCCTGCCGGCAGCTAGGCCGCCAGCTCCAGTAGCTTTGTTCAACTTAAGTTTAGATAAGGCTATCTTCCTGTCGTTCAGGTCGGGTAGACGGAATTGTTGGTCTTCGTCGTCTAGGTTGAATGGTTCATTCTGCTGACAGCGGGATTTGATTCGTCGTCGCCGTTAAACAGTCTGGAGAAGTAGTTCTTCCATATCCTCAGCATCGACTGCGATTCTATTACGACGTTCCCTTGTTCATCCTTGCAGGCTTCGGTTCGGGCAATGTAGCCTTGACAAGCTCGTTTTACCCTTTGGACATACAAGTGGGCCTCTTTTCACCAGACCTTGGTGTCCTAGAATCCAAGTCACCTGGACTTTGTTTGTAGACACGAAACTGTTTAGGAGATTGGGGGAATCCCAGAAGGGCTTCGACCCTATCGCGTATGATTTTAGGGCCCTAAGCGCCGCTTGACTGTGCGAAAAGTTGTTAATGCGGGTTTTTTTGCTTATGGATATTAATCAACAAGTCTCTCTTTACCTGACAAAAAATGGAAAACATCGGAATACAATTTTTTATTTATACGAATGGGCATGAGCCCTTCCTCAAAGTCACTTATGTGTGGAAGTACCGAAGGGCAATTAGATTCGAATAGAGGGCCACTCCCAAGCTGTTTATGTGGTTCATACACTCAGCATTTGAATGGCTCAAGTTTCCAGAACTTGTCTCGAAACATCCATTGTCTGACTGCCACGATTGTATTGATTCAATTGAATTCATAGCTAAGAACTCAGAGTGTCCCGCCATGCCGCAGAACAGACCTATTGAATGATAATAAACAATTATCAACGCTGTACAGACAAGTTTCAGTGTTAATGTTTATTGCGCTTACTTTGTTCCATAAATAAGTCACGATACTCATCGGGAACTCCCCATTGTGCAAGGATGTAGTGCTCCCTGTAGATGTCCGAACACTTTTCGCTAATGATAAAATCAATTGATTGATCCACTGGCAGGTAGTTGGAACATCCTTTTAGCAAAATGAGTAACAGAAATAGCAACCTTAAAAGAAAAATATTAAGACTCGTGTAGGTGGGTGCTCTTGATTTGTTAAGGAGAAGGTAGTGTAGGCAAATTAATGTTTATGACCTTTGTAAGCATTATGACAGGTTTGTGACCTTTACGATTGAAGCGAAGGTCATTTTATATAACTGTTGTTTTCTAAAACTAAACCGCGTTATAGTCTGCAGCATGAATATTTCATGCCCGTCATACATACCAAGTAAATCAATAAGTTTCAATATAATCTCCTTGAACTTGAATACACTTGTTCCAGTGATCTTCTAATTTCTGGATTCCATCCCTGAAGTGAGAATCCGGAAAACTGTCGAAATACGCTTCCACGGCTGCTATTGCATGTTCGTTCAATGAAAATCGTTTTCCACGCATGCATTTTTTGAGATGTGAGAACAGCCAGAAGTCAGAGGAAGCTACATAAATCTGGCGAATAGGATGTGAATTGTTGTTCACTGATTTTGGCGACGGGTTTTCGAGCTGTGTGAGGGGGTGTGTTGTCTTGATGAAAAATGATTTTTTTCTTCTGTAAACCAGGTATGTTCTCATAAATTTTTGCATCTACCTGGTCCAAAAGGTTACAATAATAATCTGAATTTTTTGTTTTATCAGTTCGGATGTAATCCACGCACAAAATTCCTTTTGCATCCCAAACAACTGATGCTAACACTTTTTGGCCGATTTCTGACCCTAACCCGCTTCGGAGCCCTAGTATTGGGCTTACACCACTCCTTAGCCTCTTATTTTGATTCAGGATCATGGTGGTAGTCCCAAGTCTCATCCATGAAACGACGCACAAAATCCTTCTTATCCTTTTGAAGACGCTCCAAATGCCGCTGAGAAAGTAGCATTCGAATGCGTTTTTATTCCATTGTTAGCGAATGTGGCACCCATTGTGCACACAGCTTTCTGAAACCCAAAACTTGAGTCAAAATCTTGCTCACACTGCCTAATGAGATGCCTAGGGCTTCTACTAAATCTCTTCCAATTAATTGACGATCTTCCAAAACCATATCCTGTATTTTTGCTACGATTTCTGGTCTTGATGCACTTTTTGGACGACCTTCACGTGGATCGTCTTCAAGACTTCTACGACCACGTTTAATTTCAGCAACTCATCTGTCTATGGTTCTAATTGAAGGTGAAGAGTCCTTGTACACTTTTAACAATGGTTCATGAATTTATTTTGGTGCTACACCTTCTCAGGAGAATCCTGGGGATGTAAACCAGCAATGCCGAGGTGGAGGTACATCATGATGGTCAGACCAGTCATAACCTACGGGGTAGTAGCCAGATGGTCGCCGTGGCTCAGTGATTAGTGCGTTGGACTGCTGACCGAGCGGCGTGGGTTCAAGTCCCAGCCATGTTCAGTGAACATTTTTCGCGGCACCATCTCTCGTCGGGGAATGACAAACCTCCGGGAGTATAATTTGTCATGAAAGTAGGTCCCTTCCATTCGTGCAAACAATACAACACGCACAACATGAATGGTTGCGAGAAGCTAGGCCTTGGCTCATCCCGAGCTGTTGCGTCAGCTTTTTATTTATTTAGTAGCCTGGGCAGGACGATTCAAGCTAAGCGCAAAGCGAATCCTAGAAAAAATTCAGAGACTGGCATGCATATGCATCACTGGAGCAATGAGGAGCTGTCCCACCGCTGCAATAGAGTTGATTCTGGCGCTTACCCCCTTCACATTGTAGTAGAAAGGGTCGCAAAGGAAACAATCTTAAGAATTGTAAAAGAGCGATTGGCGAAGGGTAAAAGCATCGCAAGCGAAGAGCAAGACTCCCTCTCCAAAACAGTCCCACTATTAGACTGGCCTAGAGACGACACAGTCTATACTGCTTTGAAAACAATTTGAACAGAAAACTGAGCAGTAAAAAAGATCTGTGACAACAACTGGGAATTAAGTCCCAAAATTATGCTCCTTAGTCGTTAGACCTACCTTAACATCATCATCACCCCCATTTTCTAATGGCCCGCTTTTGATAGTCGCGGGTTTAGGGAGCTTAGGTGGACTCTCCACTTTTCCCGATCTTTCGCCACTGACTCTAAATCATCAGGGACTATCCCTATACTGGTATAGGTGAGATTTCGGACATGGCACGTTTTGGAAACCGAGTGGAAGACGTGCGTTTAACGTATCCAAACCATCGAAGTATGGACTTCTCCGTTTGAAGAAGTAGCTGCTCGACCTTGAGTGCCTCACGTATTCTGGTGTTCCTAACTCGATCTTGGGGAGTCACTCCAGCAATAAAACCTTAACATATGCGGCAAAAGTTGACTAACGAGTCCACTACAGTCATTAAATTCAACGTCTATCCGACATCTCTACGACAGGTTGTCTGCGTTCCACCCGCACTGCATCGCTCAAGACTGTCAACGCCTTAACGCCAGTTCAAGTTCACATACTAGAAATACAGGCAACACTTAGCCTGCGAAGGCTCTTCTACCTAAATAACATCGGCTCTGATGGTCTTTCCAATGGTCATCTCAACATGCTTAGCCACTTGTTACACAGCAGTTAAAATCAGCATTCCATTGATATGCTTCAAGCGAAACTACTCGACGGACGACCGGAAAAAGTTCAAACCCCGTCCACTAGAGCACGGCCAAATACGGTACTCGTATATGGATGAGTCAAAACTGGGTCTGGAATATTCAGTGAGTCGTCTAGCACTAACCACCTGGCATCTGCTTATTTCAACCGCACCTTCACAAAGCATAATCTATCACTGGACCGTATCTGTAGACTGTGCTTAGAGAACGGACTCTGGTCATTGAACTTATTTCACTGACTGTACTTCCTGCTTTTATTTTCACTTCCGTTCTTCATGACGTAACCTGTAGGTTATGTCCTTCCATGCAGAAGGCTAGGTCTGCATCGGAGTAGACCAGACTTACATTGAAGATGACAGACTCATGGTTTTGAGTAGGGCGGAGAATAGTCCCACCGTAAAGGAGGTGACTTTGGCGATTAAAGCGCTAAAAGTCGGCAAATCTGCTGGTGTGGATGAAATCCGGCCAGAAATGCTCAAGGCTTTGGGTGAAAAGGGGGTGAAATGGGTCTCTCGTGTCATTAAAGTGGCCTGGGAATGCAGTGAAACGCTTAGTGATTGGCAACTGGGGTGATTGTTCCTCTTTTTAAGAAAGGGGATAAGAAAGATTGGTCCAATTGTAGGGGTATATCTCTTTTAAGTCTCTCTGGAAAAGTATTTTGTAAGGTGTTGGAAGCGCGTTCCAGAGCTGTGATCGAGGCCAGGTTGGGCGACGAGCAGTGCGTCTTTCGTGCAGATCGAAGTACAACCGGCCAGCTACTCACTCTTAAAATGATACTTGAGCAGGCCTGGGAGTATGCAAAACCTATCTGCAGCTGTTTTGTGGATTTGGAGAAACCATATGATCGGGTCAATCGAGGTAAACTCTGGAATGTACTGCGGGAGTATGGGATTGACGATTCTCTTTTGAGGGCATTAAATCGACACCTTTCACTGTTCATTGTGTATATGGATTGAACGTTACAGCGCAGCCATGCCGAGGAACGGTTCGAATTGGGAGACTTAAGAATAAGTCATCTGCTTATCAGCGAAAAGCCTTGGTTATCCCGGGGTCCACCCAGACCAAACATCAGCGCGCACTTGACAGGTACGTAGCCGTCTGTGTTGGAGCTTTGATGAGGGTAAACGTGAACAAATCAGAGATAATGGTAATTTCTCGAACGCCTGTTCAATGCACTCATTTTTGTGGAGTTCCATTGGAACAGGTGGAGAAGTTTGAATGTCTCGGAGTCCTATTCACGAGTGATGGAATGAGCAATACTGAGTTATCCTGTAGGATTGGCAGGCTGGAGCAATTTCGGTCAATCTGTTATCAGGAGGGCTCAATTTGGGATCGAAGCTAAGTTATCGATTTTCAATTCGGTGTTCACATATGGTCATGAGGTTTGGGTAATGATCGAAGAAAATAGGATCGCGGATACAAGCTGCGAGAGATTTCTTCGTTGTATTGCTGGGGTAACGCGTCGAGATCGGGTTGGGAACACCAGAATACGTAGGGCACTCAATGTCAGCAGCTACTTCTTCGAGCGGAAACGTCCATGCTTCGATGGTTTGGGCACATTCAACGCATGTCTCCAACTCGGCTTCCGAGACGTGCCATGGAATTCGTGCCATCGGGTAGGCGTCCCCTAAGAAGGCCTAGGATGAGATGCCTGGACCAAGTCCGAAATTTTACCTATACCCGTATGGTGATAGCCCCAGATGATTTGGAGTCGATGGCGGAAGATCGGGAAATGTGGAGAGTCCATTCAAGCACCTTTAACTCGCGACCCTCATATCATTTGAAAATGATGATTGTGATGAGGTCTGAAGTAATGTCATAGTAGTCGGTATCCGTGTAGAAGGCCTTACGATTCAAAATATTTAGTAATTTTCCGACTAAAATACTTACTGGTGCGTTTTATGGTAGCCATATGCTGGTGCACGTGAAGTCATCATCATCAAACACCTAGAACTCACTACACACGATTTCGTCGTACCCAACTGAGCCATGCACATATCTGTAATAAAAGACGATAAGGACTACCAGAGGTATACCATATAAAACCACACATTCACCTGAATCGATAGTGTTCGGCAGTCCTTTGTCCACAATCCATTCGTAGTCAAGAAAAGTATTGTTAGACTTCACTACGTCCAACAGTCGGTGCTTAATTGTACGCCGCCATACTTCAGAATTTTCCGAAATACTCTCCAAGACTGGAAAAGTTTTAAAGAGTTTTTGAGGCACTATATTGCACGAATAGACGTCAGTCGGTTGCTCACTTATTTCCCCGTACACAGAAACATTTTGAGTGTGGCCACGACTCTTCAGAACTTTCAGATACTCCAAAGTTTTCCAATAAAACTCGTTTCGATATCCGTCGCTTGCGAGCAGCTCAGGGCGGGTTCCTTCACAATTTCATGTTTTTAATCGAAAGTATTTGATTTAACACATAAACAAGTCTACCCGCTAGTATTTTGTAGGCTAAATTTAAACCGAAGTACACATCCCTGGGCAGGGAGTCGGCATCCTTGTAGTTATTTAGGAGTTGTGTCAAACTTTCCGCGATATCCGTGCAATTCATTGCGGGCGGCTGCAGCAAGGAGAGGGCAAGCCACGCAACTAAAAGGCGACCCAGCATTTCAAACGAGCAAACAGTGAATGAAAGGCAAATAGGAATGGTACGACGCGCACATCCTCCCCTCCGAGCAAGGATAATTGAAATAAATTCGTCCCTAATAAATTGAATGATTTCACTGGATGTCCCGACAAATGATGTTTTCTTCGGCAGCTTACTGGCAATCCAGCTCAAGTTGTTTCTATTCAGGGAATTGTGTCCCCCATGGCATGGGGGCGAGTTTCGTTTCTTTAAGTGGAACTCAGTTCCGGGATACTCATGTGGCGGTGGAATGGATTGAATTTTTAAATGGCAAAAGATTTCCATCTGCACCGAGGTGCTCCAGCCTGCTCTTTGTGTCCTATTAATGACATTTTTCATGTAAGTCCATATCGAAAAATGCATCCCCCATCCGGACGCGGTTGACGTTTGCATTTATGGTTGTGGTGAGCCAGAGCTTTATTTGTGCTGGCAGTGGCTGAGTGTTTTTGTTACGCTGAGACTTCCTTTCAGGGAATGCATGCTAAAAGCTGTAGTTGGTGGTTTGATTTTTCTGTACCTTCGTGCACCAGAAATAGAGTGATATTTCGACGAGTGAAAGAAACGAGGAAGAAAATGGCAATAATAGACCGTTCGCCCACTTTTATTCAGCGTTTGAATGACATATGCAACTCTGAACGTGGAAATGTGGTGCTTATGATTCCAAGAAAGTTTGTTTAATGTATTCACCGTGGGAGCAGTACACAGGTTTCCATGCAATGAACGCGACGAAGAAAGGTAAGCACCATTAGAATGTTTTATGCATTATGAACTCTCTTATCCTAGATGTGACTGAAGGGTTTTTTTTTTAGAATAAATCGATAAAAACTTTATTTATTTTTTAGTTTTGTACTCGTATCGTACAAAGAAAATCGTACGAGGTATTCGAAAGCATTAAGAACTTAAGCTTTATGCGATGCGATTGCATTGGTTCTGCAGTCGATTAGAATTGAAATCGCTTAGATATAAATATGTATGTATGCACGTCCTGTAATTACGTGCTATTGTATTTTGCAGAGGGTCATCCTGGTGGTCGTCGCAAGCACGTAGACCTAATTTCATTGACTTCAGTTTAATTTTCTAAACAATTGTTGCAAAATGAGTATTTGAGAGATTCAAATGGTTCATTTGCAGAGAACCCAAGAATTTCAAATCGATACCCACCACCTCTTCATCGATTTTAAGGCCGCGTATGACAGCATCTATAGAGACGAGCTATAAAGAGCCATGTCTAGTTTTGGCATCCCTGCCAAACTCGTCCGTCTGTGAAGGATGACGATGGAGAATGCACGCTGCTCCATCAAGGTCGGTCAAGACCTCACCGAGACCTTTAATGTCAAAAAAGGATTTAGACAAGGCGACGCGCTGTCATGCGACTTCTTCAACATCGTTCTTGAAAGAGTTGTGCAAAACTCACGCGTCAGCTCCAGAGCCACAATATTTCAAAAGCCTGTCCAATTACCCGGATACATCGACGACATTGACATAATCGGAATAACGCAGCGTGATGTCACGGGGGCGTTCTTGACTATTGAGACGGAAGCGGCGAAGATGTGTTTAGCGGTCAATGAGGGCAAGACGAAGTATATGTATGCTGTCAACAAGAAAGGCCACCCAACACCGACGTCTCGGACAGAACGTCACTATAGACAGCTATAACTTTGAGGTAGTTAAGGACTTTGTCTACCTAGGCTCCGCTATAAACTCAGACAGCGACACCAGCGCGGAGAGCAATCGAAGAATAACTGTTGCCAATCGCTGTTTTTTGGTCTAAGAAGGCAATTGAGTAGCAAAGCCCTGTCCCGAACGACTCAAGTTGTACTTTACAAGACCTTAATCGTCCCAGTCTTGCTCTACGGCGCAGAGTCATGGACTCTGTCAAAAGCGGATGAGGTCGCTCTTGGCTGTTTCGACAGGAAAATTCTTCGAGTGATTTTCGGTCCCTTCTGCATAAACGGTGAATGGAGGAGGAGATACAACGACGAATTGTACGGGTTATACAGCGACATCGACTTAGCCAGAAGAGTGAAGTTTTAACGACTAAGGTGGCTGGGTCATGTAGAGCGGATGGAAACTAATGCTCCGGACCGGACAATTTTCGAATCCACACACGCGGGATGGCGCAGTAGAGGAAGACCGCAGCTCAGGTGGCGCACGCAAATGGAAGCGGACCTGAATCATTTTGGCATGCGAAACTGAAGGCAGTTGGCTAAAGATTGAGCTGGGGGGAGCCGGTTGTTGGTTGAGGCCCTGGTTCACCTCGGACGGACTGTAGCGCTACCTTAAGTAAGTAAGTTAAAAATGGTAGAAGGAGATGTTTTTCCCAAACCACGCGTAGTAACAACGCAATTTCCATGCACCAAATCGGTGGAGAAGGCTCTTAGAGTATTGCGCCTACAAAATAAAATTCTACTTCAACATCTAGTTTTAGAACTGGGTCAGTTCAGTTTTTTATTTAAAACAATCATCGGTTATCTAGCTCTGAGATCCGTTGCTTGTTCAGTATTTAAATTTAATTGCCATTTACTACTGCACCCTTTGCGTTTGTCAGAGCCACACAGAGCACTGATGCTCACCAGGAACAGCGGCGATGAAAGTGTGGCATTCTCCGTACATCACTTCTGACTTTACAGTTAATTGGCGAGTGGCCAATGGCGATTTGGTGATATGCAAAACGTGACATTTAACACCTTTATAAGTAGCCTTTCTTCAAGTTGTCAAATGAGTCCTCTATATTCAAGAAGAAGGCAATGTTTACGATCAAGTTCATTGCCATTTCCGTAGACTTGAACATGGTGGCTAAAGTGGATTGGTGTAGAAAACGAATAAAATAGCACTCCAACCTGGAGATGTGAGTGCGATAAAAGGTTGATTATTCTAGAGATCTTCAGAAGGATAATCGACAAAACCAGGGTACCAAAGTCCAAGACAATCCAGCCGTCGTTGACGTTGCTATAGCCGTCTCTTAATACCTTAAAATAACTCCTCCAAAGTGCTCTAAACAAGCTAACCAAATGTGCAGCTCGGTTTGGTTTCGGTGTGAACCCCCGCAAAAATGAGTTGGTACTCTTCACTAGGTAGTAGAAAATTCCATATATCGACCCTCTTACCATGGGTGGTCGCGATTGGTATTTATGTGGAGCGCCTCGGTATACATCACACCGTCTATTGCAGAAGTGTCCGATACCTGCTGTGTGAATGCCCTGCCCTCGAATGAGGACTCTTGGTAGTGACATCGAGCTGAGGGACCTCCTGAGATTAATTTCCTTATCTGGATGATTCTGGATGATCAGCGGCTAGCTTTCTGTTTACAGGTTCCTGTGGTAGAATTCTAAAATGGGCACAATAGACCCTATTGCTGGCCTACGTGAGTGGTGATGAATGTCACAAGGCGCCGAATTATCTAACCTAACCTAACCATTGGTAGTACAAGTTTAACTTTCTCCAACGAAGCAAAATTCTTGGGTCTTATTTTGGACAGGAAATTAAGCTGGAAAGCAAACATTCAAGAGAGAGTAAAGAAAGCTACAGTAGCACTTTTTTCTTGCAAAAATACTATCAGAGATAAATGGGGTCAGCAACCCTGCATAACGCATTGGCTCTATATTTCGGTAATAAGAACGATTCTTACGTACGGGGTAATGGTACCAACCTCACAGTGGTCTAGTAAAGATTTTGCCCTCGCCTCCATTTTAAAAAAGGTCAAAATTTCTTACAGAAACATACACTACACCACACCCAAGCTAAATTTTGACGAGAACTTCGAGGTAACCATCCCTCTCAGGTCATTCTGAGACTATTTATTCTCAGAATGCAAGTCAATTCACTTTTACATCGACCGAGCGACGATTCAAAAACTAGCAACGGGGTGGGTGGTGCTGTTTTCTCCGACAGGCTTAACCTCAGCCTAGCACTCCGTCTTCCAAATCATTGTAGCGTGTTCCAGGCGGATATCATGACGATCAGAGAAGTCTTATCTTGGCTGAAGAAAAACGTGATATTAGCCACGTGTATCCGCATCTTTTCGGATAGCCTTAGACTGCCGATCGTCCCTTATTGAGATGGTGGAGCAGTTTAATATTTACCTTTGTTGAGTGCCACGGCACAGTGACATTCCAGGGAACTGCAAGGCTGATGATATGGAACAACAACAACCTATTGGGCCTGACAAGGGCATCTTAGGTATACCAATCGCTACTTGTAAGCCTAAACCAAAGCTAGATGCTATCGAAAGAACAGATCTTAGGTGGACAAGTTGTACAACATTTGACCAAAGCTGGATCTGAAACACATATTAACATTATAATAGGTGTCATTACTGGACACTGCCTAGTAGGCAAGCATGCAACAAGACTTCTTTGCACCTGTCCAGCTCTCTCCCGGAAAAGAAAGCTTTACTTAGGAGCCTTCTTCTAGGCTAACTTATTCGACCTAATGAACATCGATGTTAGAAGCCTCCTACGCTTCATAAGAAGCTCCAATTAGTTCAATGAGTATGCAGGGGATCTTTTCGAGATCTTTATCGTATCAAACGGATCCCTCATCGGTCTAAGTGTGTTGGCTTTAGCTGGCAGCAACTTCAACATCATCTAACCTAACATGAAGACTTTTATAAAAAAATGTGCAAAAGCTGAACTACACTGGTTCCACAAGTGTAATAAGGAACACGCCAACCGCGGAATAGAAAGCTACTTCAAACCGATTCCTTTAGACACTTTTAGTCTAACGTGCCTTAAGAGTCAATCAAGCAGAGTGTTGAAACTGGAACTCGATCGATTCTTCTCGTATCCAAGGCAGCGTGGTAACTACAAACCAAAGACTCCAAGTAGACAAGAATTGGAGAATGGGGCAGTGTAAGTTCTAAGAGCGGCATTGATGTAGAGGGACGCTGGTTTGATTTGATATCTTGCACCTTTCCTCGAAAAAAGTCAAAATTTGCAAAGTGCTGTCGAGAATATCTAAACACAAACCAAAGTATGACTCCGCTCTCTCATAGTATCATAGCTAATGAACTAGCAGGAAAGGCTCTGTTCTTAGTAGGGACCAAAAAATGGTGCTCGTAAAAAACCATAGATCCTACGCAGAACCTATGCAGATTGATTGAAAGAAGCACAAGTCCTACGGTTACGGGGCGATACTTCACCTATACGGACATGGTGATCTCGAAAGGAAAACTGACTACATCACACCATACTTAGACTTCGACAAAAACTATTCCACCCTTATACCCAGCAGACAAGATTTGGAAGCCAACACCCTAACGGGAGAGCAAGTTAACCAAATCTACACTGATGGTTCTTAGATGGAGGAACGTACTGAAGCAGGGGTGTACAGCAGTGCGCTAAACATAAACGATTCTTACAGACTCCGGGATGACTTTAGTGCCTTCCAAGCTGAAATTTTCGCCATTGATAGAGCAGTAAGAGCAATAGATGATAGGAGACTGAGCCCAACTAGGATCACCATCCTCATCGACAGTCAAGCAGCTATCAAGGCCCTGGATAATACCAGCACCAAATCAAAAGCGGTGTCTACCTGTCGTAAAATCCTAAATAAAATAGGCGTCATCCACGAGGTTAACATCTGCTGGGTCTTCGGACACAGCGATTTCTAGGGCAACGAGAAAGCAGACGAATTTGCGCGGCAGGGATCAGCTTTGGAGAGAGAAAACACCCACACATTGATAAATATCCCTATCGGTGTACTGAAAGGTAACATCGACTACAAGATAAGAGAGCTAATCAACACCTCTTGTTTCACCAGGCGACTGCATTATATCCCACAGCTTATGGCAGAGAATAGACCAGAACAAAACAAAATGTCTTCTGGCTATGAATAAAAAGATACTCGCATCCTAGTAGGTGTACTGACGGGACATTATGCCATAGATACCATGGCCAGCAGACTCGTCATCGACCCCCAGACTACTGCAGGAGCTGTCAGGATGCGGAAGAGACAGAAACCATCAAGCACATACTCTGTGAGTGTTCCAACCTCCAAAACCGCCGACTCCGACACAGGGGAAACAGGCTGTTTGGAGAACTGAGTGACCTAACAGAATTACTGATAACGAGCATACTTCACTTCATTAAGAAAACAGGGTAGTTTGATAGACCACCCATCTAGTACCGAAGGTTGGAACATGGCCCACAACACAAAGGGGAACATAATGGACCAGTAGGCCCCCGTGGACGCTCGTCATTTGAATGGGCACTTCCCACATAACCTAACCTAACCTAAACTAAGAACGATACACAGCTGTAACATATGAAAAAACTAAGACCAAACGAAGATAATTTCTGTGGTGACGAAAGAGTGCATTTGGCGTACAATTTTCTTTGTTATTGCCCCAACCATAACCACCTCAGGGAAATCGGCGATCGTTCCGCGAGCAAGTGCTTTTTTCCTTTTATTACTTAATGCTGTCTACGTCAGAGTTCTTGCACTATTGGATTGTCAATTTCGACCTTTGCCTAGTGTCCGCAGCTGACGGCTATCGCCTGAAAGCGGGAAGCAATTTTTGGCAATTACCACACAGCTAACGTTATCTATTGAAGCAAGTTTCCTTTCAATTTCATATCCTGTCCACCACATTTAATTAGAATTTATTTCCTCCATCCGAAGAGATCAAAAACAAAAATTTTAGAACTTTTAATTTGCTCCGCCCGAACTCTTGTACGTGTCAACCATTGTTCGAAATTAATGGTTCCTTCCTCTCATGCCCGTTTATACATGGCTAGGAAACCTAACGAACACAGGAAGTGGCAATTTCGCATCGAAATTAAGATTTATCAACGAAACTAAAACTATCCGTCCTTGGTGTTGAGTGTGGAATGCAAATGACCCAATATGAGGAACGCCAGCTGCTGTACACACCATCCAGCGACCTTTGAAATGTGGCCAACCCACATTGTACTGTCAATAGAACTCTAATCAAACCACAAAGACAAAATACTCCGTCATGGCGTCATTCATTGAATTTCATCTAACATATCATGGCTCACGAACTTTTGTGAACTCAATTATGTACCCGAGTACCTATACATATTTACCGCATGCCATTCATTTTCATATTCAATTAAAGCGCCTTTAATTCAACTGGCACGGCACAGTCAGACCTATAAAGTCGGAGAAACACGTTTTGCATTTGAAAATGCTGGTGCTAACGTCGCGGTAGGTAGATGTGATTTGTCATGAATAACTTTGCAGGAGTAGGTGCCAGACTTGAAGCCGCATCCAAAGTTTATTATATTTCTCACTCAAGAAAAGTTATTTTCGGGTTTTATTGAGCGCACACGAATGTCATTCTTTGGTGCGTTATGTGGGATGTGCAAATTCGTCCTGACAATTGTGGAGATATGCATAACTTTTGGCATTCTTTGGGACGGAAAGTTGCCATGTGTAAGTCAAAAACTTGATACCATCGTATATTTTTTTTGCTAGAAAATGGCGTAGCCTTTAACTTTTAACAGTGGGTGAACTCTAAAGAGTGGCTATGTACATCTGGAAGGATGTATTCTTTGCATCATCGGTTATTTACTGGGACTTGTTGAGACAAATTTAAACGAATGCAGAAGTCAGCAGTGTGTTTCTTTAATCATTGTAATGGTTGAATGGGGTACTTGGTTTAATTTTGTAATTCCTTCCACACATCTAGGTTGCTGTCATGGAGTTATGTTCGTATCGAACGACGCATATTTGTTGTGAAAATATGTTTCAAAAATGAAGAAAGTTTTGCAGAAATGGTGGGTAGAAGAGTTCGTTGAGAATTTGCCTCATCCGTCATAGCAATAAAGGAATTAATCGCCAAATTTGAAGAAACTAGGTCGGTAGAAAGCTTCAAAACATCCGTGCGTGTTCGTTAAGGCTGTTGTAACGAAAATATTGTTTGAAAACCTCAATTCGCCGTCGTATACAGTTGAAAAAAAAAATCATTCGTCGCCTAAGTTTTCACCAATTTTTACAGATAGATTTGTATTTGCATACCTATGCGCTTAAAAGATCAAATAACTGACTGAAGGCTGGAGACAATTTTCAGTGCAGTACATTTTGAATGCTAGAGCAACAATTAGTTAACGATGTATCCAGCTATAAAAATCATTTATTTCCCGCATTTAAGTTGTTAAAAATTCTGAAATGTTGTCGAAAATCCTAAAGTTACAACTGGGTGGTAGACACTTTTCGCATAGGAGTTTACCACGAGTCCTTTTCGAAGCTCGGCAGACGGGTCGGCACACCAGGATGGTACCAAAGTAATGATGTCACTTCTTGGGATAAATCATTCCCCAGTTATTATTATTATTATTATTAGTGGGAAGCGGTCTGTCCGCTCTAGCACTGCGGTCTCATATAGAGGTCTATTGTGCTTTCCCATGAGTTTAGAGCAGTTTGTCTACTCCAGAGGATGTCAGGAAGCTAATCGGCCTCTCTGGGTGGAGCGTGGCAAGCGTCGTTGGTGAAACGAGTTCACTGCCTAGGATCCGCTTTCTCGCATGGATAAGGGGGGGGATATTCTGTGTCGATATGAAGAGAGGTTTCATCGCTCTCCAACCACAGTCTGCCGGCAGGGTCCGGTGACAGGCCAATCTTGTGAAGATGCCGTTTTAGTCGACAGTGGCCACTTAGAATGCCGGTTAGGATTCTCAGGTGGTTCCTGCTCAGGTTTAAAAGAAACTTGGATTTCTTTTGCGACATATTGGAAAATAAGTTTTTGGTACATTTCCGTCCTACACTTGAGCAGGGATTGCTCCCTCATGAAGTTTTTAAAAATGGCTTTGTTTACTCCACAGGCTGGTTCAGGATCAGTGAGGGGGGTGGTCGCACCTATCTTGGCCAGTGAATCCGCTGTTTCATTGCCAGCATGGCCTTTGTGAGCAGGGACCCAGTGTAGTATGACCAAGTTGTTTTTTCCCAGTTCTAGAAGCAAATTGACTGTCTCTAGGACTAGTTTCGATTTTATCGTGGCTGAATTCAGTGCTTTCAGCGCAGCTTGACTATCAGAGAAGATAAAAATGGTTTTGCCACGTGGATTAGAGAGCAAGTTTAGACCTGTGCACTGGTTTATGGCAAATATTTCTGCCTGGAAGATCGATGAGTATGTGCCTAGACTGACCGATAGGTTAGTGCTAGACGACTCTCGGAATATTTCAGCCCCAGATCCACTGTCCATTTTAGAGCCGTCTGTATACCATACCTGGTCATGCTCTGAGGGACGGGGTTTGAATTTTTCCCAGTCGTCACTGGGGGGTATGAATACTGAGTAATTTCGTTTGAAGCAATACCTTGGGAGAAAATCATCCAGCGGCATGCTGAACTTTCTTTGGAGCAGGGAAAAAAGCATGTTAAGGTGACAGTCAGGGGGAAGTTCGGACCTGATGTTGTTTAGGTGGAAGAGTCTGTGCAGGCCTAAATTTGCTTGGATTTCTGAATGGACTCGAACTGGTGGTAGACCGACAATAGCGCTAAGCGAGGCGGGGGGGTGGAGCGCAGCAAACTCGTCATGCAGATTTTAGATAGGCCCTGAACTCGTTCCAATTTCTTGGCTGTGGTGGCCTCATTTGTCTTTGTCCATCAGACTATTGCCGCATAGGCCAGAGTGGGTCTGACGACCAAGCTGTAGATTTGGAGCATGATTTTGGGACTTGGTCGATTTGGGGGTTCCAGGACAATTTGCTGTCCAGGATAACTCCAAGGTACTTTGCTTCTTGCGAAAACTGAATGGTTTCGCCATAGAAAGAGGGGCGAATAAACAGATTAAGGTTTCTTCTTCTGGTAAAAGGAGGGTTTAGAGAGAGCCCTTCTTTTGTGCACCATTTCTATATCTCAGATAGTGCGTATTGGAGCACTTCTGAAACAACGCTTTCATATTTGCCACTGACGATGACAGCGCCATCGTCTGGATAGCCAATGGCCTCGATTCCTAGGTTCTTTAGGGACTGAAGTAGGCTGCGAGCGACCATATCAGTGGCGACAGGACTCCGCCCTGGGGCATCCTCGAGTTATAAGCGCCGATATTTCAACATCATCGATGTTGGTGTGTATCACCCTCCTTTTCAGCATGGACATAATCCATTGCTTATGGTTGGTGAGAGGTTCATATTGCTGAGTGCTCGTTTAGTGGATTCATATGAAGTGTAATTGAAGGCTCCCTCGATATCAAGAAATGTGACAAGGCATATCTCCTTCCTATCGATGGAGGTTTCAGTTTTGGTTATCAAGTCAATGAGTGCTGACTCAGTAGATTTGCCCGGTTGGTATGCGTGTTGAGTGTCGCAGAGGGGGAAGTTGCAGAGTGCTTCTCCTCTTATATGTCTATCAATTATCTTTTCCATGCATTAACTTGCATTAACTTCCCAAGTTAAGTTTGTTTTCCATTTGGATCGTTTAAGTGTCTATATGAGAGAGTACAAAACGCTGATAGAGATAGTCCCCCCCCGGGCTAAGGCAATTTAAGAGACTTATCAAGTCGTTTCCCTAAAAGGAAATTCAAAACCTTGATAGAAGCAACATGCGAAAGCTAGTGGTCTTCTTATTGCGGCCTGAGATACTATCTCAACAAACTAAATCTTTGTTCAGGCACAGAGTGTCGGTTCTGTTTGGAAGAGGAGAAAACCTCTGAACAAATTCTCTGTGAATATCCGGCACTATACTGGCTTCGTATACTGATCTTTCATAGGGAATTCTCTTCGTTAACTGTGTTCAGAAACTTGGCTTCCAATGACTGCGCTTCAAAATCAATACGCCATGGGCATCTTCATTGACATAGAGGTTGCTTTCGATAATGCGACCTTTGACTTCATGTGTGACTCTGCTAGACAACACGGGGTTGATGAAATCCTGATATTGTGGATCCGAGCAATGTCGATGAATATAACTTTGGCTGTAGATTCGGATTGTGGGCGAAAAACAGAGGCTGTCCGCAAGGCGACGTTCTGTCTCCACTGCTATGGTGCATGGTGGTTGAGTCTCTGTTGCATACTCTCAGTTCTTCTAATGTCTACGCTCAGGCATATGCGGATGATGTTGCAATATTTTTTGTCGGGTCATGCCTGAAGACTGCCTGTGATAACGCGAAGGTGGCTTCATTCAGATTGGATCGATGAATAAGGTCCTTCGGATCTATACGGTTATGATAAGACCGCTTCTAGCATCTTTTATTTGGAGGAGGGAGCTTTCGCGTAAGTATGTTACTGCCTACTGCACTAAACTTCAAAGAACGGCTTATCTCGACTGCGAGTACGCCTGGCTCTGCTCCAGACGCTCCGCTTGATCTACCTCCCCTTGATACTTATATCATGGGCTGTACTATCAAAGCAATCTATCGTCTTAGGCGGAGTGGCTTTTGGTATCATCCGCACTGGAATTTTGATGACCTTGCACGACCCTAGTTCCATGGGAATGCCGTCTGATGCAATTACACCAGAACTTCGATTGTTGTGCTAATTTAAAGTCGACTTTCCTGCCTTCAGGACTGAGTCTGAGCTTGGACGGGGCTGTAGTCGAATCTTCACGGATGGCTCCAAAACCAGTCATGGGTCCGGTGCTGGTGTCTTCGTGAAAACTGACTTCACTACTCGTTAGGCAAGCATACCTCTGTTTTCCAAGCAGTGATATTTGCAATCCTAATTGCCACCGACTATTAGGGCTGCACTTAAGGCCTTGCTTAACCCTTCAACCAGTTCCAACAAAGTACAAAAATGCAAGAACTCTCTGAATTCGATCGCAACGCTGAACTCTTTGACTCTTGTTTTCTCAGGACCTGAACCTGCGTTGGGTCTCCCCGCGTCCTCGTTCAGGGCCTCCATTGACGGTTGGGTTTCCTAGGAATACAATTGTGTGTGACACTGCTCTCCGGGATACAGGCATACTAAACGAATGCTCCCGAACGTCTGTAAGAAATCAGCGAACAGAACAGACTGTGGACAACTTATTGGCATTCTACCGGCACACTTTGCTTTCGTCAAGCATCTTAGTGTGTTAGGCTTAAGTGACACCACTGTCTGCGACGCCCGTGGAAAAGGCGATGATACTTCGGATCATTTCTTTTGAGATTGTCCTGCCTTTCCTCGGATCAGGTGGCAGATTTTCGGTGCTGATGTGGTGAGTACTGTAAGCTTCTCATCATTGAAGCGCCTTCTCGGCTTTCTCCGAAAGTCGAGGAAATTCCAGAAAAAATGGGAAAAGACTGGGTCCTTGATTTCTGTTTGAGTGCTCTAGTATAACGTTTCCAAACCCTACAAAATTATAAAAATGCTTAAACTTAAAATTGTTATCACTATTCCGGTTGAAAACCAACATTTGGATCGATCGTTTATCGTTCAAATTGTTATTTGACGTAATGATTCCAGTTACAACTGTAGAGGTGTCTCTTTCCTTTATACCATAATTGAAATCTTTGAAAGGACCGTCTCACTGGATAGGTTATCACGACGAATGTCTAAAGGCAAGGTTTCGTCAAAAACGCTCAACCGTGGGCTAAATATTAACCCTAAGCACCATCGTCGCCTTCTACCTTGCAAACGACAACAAAAACTATGCGGACTGTATAGACTTCAAACCTGCTTTCGATTGTGTGAATTAAGGTTTGTTATTCGACAAATCAGAGTACCTCTTCATAGATGCTTTGGAGCCATTATATTGCGGTAATAACTTGTCAAAATAAAATAGGGCAGAAATTTCCAACCAATTTTCAATTATCACTGGATTACGACTGAGATTGATCCCACGTACACTGCTTTTCTAGTTTAACCTACATAGATGACATCGTGCATTTTTCAAACGGAGGAGTTATGATTGAAAACATCAACATAAAAACCATGATGTACGCGTATGATATTCTGCTGTTAGCAGATACATCTCATAAATTTGAAATGATGATGACAAAGCTGACGGAGCACTGCAGCCTGCAAACTGTGGAATTTCACAGAGAGTAGGAGGAAGTCCTTCGTTTTGGGAAGTGAGTGAGGAAGACGTGCACAAACCGAAAGATGAATATTTGAGGACTGGTAGTTTTGATGGAGTTTCCCACATGAAGTTGGCAAAGACGAGAAAAACAAGAAAAACTTGTTCTTAAATTATATTCCACATCGAAGTGACATTTCAACGTGAATCTTGTGTCTTGTGTAGGCTTTCTTATGACTCCGAATGCACATAAATTCCTCATACACTGGAAGTCTTGCAGTGACCGAAAATTGACAGCCAGATGGAAGAGAAAGTAAGAAAGATGATCATAAAACAGCGTTACGCGCCAAGCCTTGATGTGAAGACGAGATGTCAGCGAGTGAAGAGGAGAAATACGATTTCTGGTCTCGTCCATAATGTTTGAACAAAAGAGGTGTCATTTAATTATTTGGGAATCTACTGACAGGCATGGAAGTTTCAAAGGCGCAGGTTTAGAATCAGAAAAAGGTTTTGAATATCTAAAAAAGCGCGGGCTGGTGTAGATATGGGACTATATCACAACCTTAGGGTAGGGTACATTCGCAGAAAAAATAGCAGCCGTCCGGAATAGTGGAATGGTCCGAGGACACACCGACTTAAGCATTCCATCGTGCAGCGACATTTTAAGAACCGTCTTGTGCAGGAAACAGAAAAAAAATTAGTAGCGCTGCGCCTCTAGCCATACTTAGAAAACATTGAAATGCTGTTAAAAATGTTTTTGTCTCTCGTGAAAACAATTTCGACGATAAAATAGAAGAAGAGCATGTGGCTGACCGAAAATGTGTACCTAACGACAAAGCGAAGAGCAAAAGCAGGTAAAAGTTCGCGTTGCACTCACCCGTGGAGAGGAAAGAAGTGAAGTAGAGTCCCAGTATCGTATGAAGATGAGTGACAACAGAAATAACAGCAACGTCCTTGCTGAACAAACTGAAGAAACTTTTTTTTTTATTATCCGCTCGCGTTTCAAGGGGTTATATGCATACACTTAACCCTTATGATCTTCGAAACTCACGTAGTAGGCTAGCTGCGGACATTTGTGGTGCTTGTCATTGCTATAATTCACGGAAATTTTCTCGAATCACCTGATGTCATTGTCATAGTCAGCTTAATCAACTTTTCAAGCCATAAAACCCTACTGGCAGTGCCTTTGCAGTAGAGTCGACATCAGCTTTTCAGCTTAAGGTGATAGATATTTTATTTATTTTTAAGAAATAAACGTTCTCCGACATCAGAAGTTGAGCCCGGACGTTCAGCGTGACAAGCGATGATCCTATCCACTGCACCATGGTCACTGCAACCTAATGCGACCGTACAATCATTTATAAAACCAATAAAGAACTGACGGACCACAACTTACATCAGCACCCAGTGAAAAGCATAAGTGGTACCCTGCTAGTTTCGAATTAGCTACAAGGATGGAGGGAGTGTTTTTCGACCTTTCAGAATCACACTGTGTATGGCGGTATGCTTCATAATTGGCACGGATCCAGAAATCTCGAGTACGGATTCAACCGCCAATCGAGATTTAATTATAACCACGAGTAGAGCTCGTTAAGGAAGGCTCGTTGGGTACATTGGGAGTATTGGGTCGGTCGGTGGCTGTACTAAACTACATAGATGTGTGCAGACGAATTGGGAAGGCAAATACTGGTTTTGGTGTTCTGTTAAAGATCTAGAGAAGCAGCATAATCAGCCTTAACATTAAGCTGCGGTCATTTCAGTCAGACTTGGTGTCGGTACTATTGATGTGAACAGTGTTTAGAAAGTGACGGCCAATGTCACAAAAAAACCTGCAGACTTTTGCCAATCGCTGTCTAAGAATTGCTAACAGGTTTCTGGCCAAATCAAAAGAAAGAAAAACCAATTTTTGAAGAAGAATTTTGTTTAAAGAAGATGAAATGGCGGACGGCTTTACCTAGTCATGTCCTTGAAGGTTTTCTATATTTCCTGTTTATGGCTTCTGGGGATCCAGATCCAGAATAACCCTATAGATGTACCCAGCTATCGTTAGACCGATAACCCCATAAGGAGGTCTGGTCTGGTGGCACGCTGCCACCAAAACCGCCAACCTAAAAGATGTGCGAGTGGAAAGCTTTTTATGCTAGCGCTCTAAACAATTGTTAACATGTAATTTTTTATTTTATGTTAATAAATAATAATAATAATAATAATAAAAGATGTGACTAAAATACAGAGAGTGCCATGCACTGGTACAACCAGTGCGATGAGAACCATACGAACAGCGGAGATGGAGGTAATTCTTAACCTTTTGCCATTAGACCTCTACATGCAGGAGGCTGAAGAGAAAAGTGTTCTCAGAATCAGCCAGTCTAAACACCGGACACCAAATTCGTACGAACATGCCGAGATACTAAGCAATCGTCTGGGCATTTCTGTCAACTCGGATTACACCGTCCCGGACTTGGACTTCGAGAGATCCTTTCCATGGGTTTTTCCAAGCAGAGAATAGTGGTAAAACATCGGAGTGTTGAACGAGTTTAAATCCATTTACACAGATGACATGTTTCTCCGAACAGTAAGAACTTAGCAGCTCCATAAGACTTCCGGATAACACCAGCGTTTTCCAAGCGGAAGTCCTAGCAGTGACAAAAGCCGCCCAACTAGTGTCCATGCTAACAATATCACGGGAGGATATTACGATTTACATTGACAGCCAGGCTGCCATAAAACCAACAGCACCTACGCAGCTAACATCGAAGCTTGTGAAGTGTTGTCGCAAAGACCTTAAGGTTCTTGGCATGTACCACAATGTTAAACTCTGTTGCGGGGTATAAGGTAATGAAAAAGTTGACGAACTAGCAAGAATGAGTTCAACCCTAGTCTCAGATAAAGCGGACTGTACGTTCACACCGCCAATCTGCACTCGAAGGGCGAAAATTGGACAAAAACCTTAATAGAAGGAAATAATAGGTAGTCGCTAAATGCCTGTGAAGTATCAAGAAGGTTGTGACCAGAATATGACAAGTCAAAAACCTGCCAGATTTTACAAAAAGACAGGAAATCACTGTCGATGCTGGTGGGAGTGCTTATTGGCCACAACGTGCTTAGGTATCACACAAAGAAATTACGCCTGAATGATGACGATATATGCAAGGGATGCGGTGACGAGGAGGTTCTTGAGGACACAGCTCATTTTATCTGTCACTGCCCATACCTCTGTCAGTTAGGAAATACAACCCTAGGCAAATTCTTCTTCGATCATATCGACGAACTATGTATCTGATGGTTAAAACCGAGAAATTGAAACCGCAGTAGGAAATATCATGGGTATCACAATGGGTCTACATAGACCTAAGTGTGATACCCGCAGCCCGCAATACTAACCTAACCAGTGACTAAGAGCCAATGTAGTCCTATGCGAATTGTGCATCGGCTGAGCACCCAGCCTGAAAGCCAGAGTAGTTTTCATCCTTTTTCCGACTTTTCTCATTGCCATGTCTTCTTGACTTTGGCTGCTCATGAGTAGAAATCCGAAGATCATTGTCCTTCCATACATATTTGTTTTTTGCCCCAAGATGAACCTGCTAAGGCTGTCAAATAAATATGTATGTATGTACTCTAGTATTCCGAAGGATTACAATTTTTTTTATCTAGTATTGTCTCCTTCGACGGTGGATACTAGCTCAAGTATCATGTTGGACACGTATTGCTGGTTTTATGTGCAAAACATATCTTGTAACTATAATATAAGAGATGATGTGCCAACTTGACCCAAGACTGTTAAAGAGAAATTTCCTGGCAGTTGGTAAGGAAACGGAACGAATTGAGATAAGCCAAGCACTGCACTCAGCGGTGGTGTATATTTTCTTACGACACTCAAACTTGGTGGTACACGCATACACACAAAGGTACAGAGGACTAAAGTAAGCGATATTAAAGATATGCCTATAACCTTACTTCAACTTAATTTCAGCGGATTAGCACTCTAATACGTGTCTCAAAATGATTCGATATTGAAATTCCCATTTTCTTCCTTATCTCGATGGTTGAACATTGAAGCTGAGGGAAGGGATATGTGTCTACGAGTGCAGACTGTTAATGCAATGCGCCACGGGGGGTGTGTAAGAGAGGTGGTTATGATATTTGTATTTCAGCTTAGGGTGTGAATAAATGCGTTGGGATTAACGCTGTTTGCAGAAGGAGAAATATGTACAAGTGTGTACCTGTAACTATACTATAAACGTGCTTACGAATAGACATATGTTCATATGTATGTATATAGTTTGCTTCAATTCACAATCGGAAAACCTTGGATACAGTGAAGTATTTGTGGGAGTTTGCAGAGAAAGAAAGCAATGAATGCTTTGCGGATAAATTCTTTTCACATTTTTATTTACAATGAGGTTTTATAGTAGATGCCGATAACAAAGAATTTCCTATGAATGTCGAAAATGTTTAGAAAACGTCTTGTAATGGTAGGTATCAACTACACCCACTAGCGGTTCTTCTAAGGAACCTGAAAATATATGTAACTACTGAATGTAAAGTGCAGTGCTTCTAGGAATATTACGTAAGCTTAGCTTGAGTAATGGCATAATACTGGATTACGTTAGAATCGTTGAAAAACCTTCATAAGGCCCTAAAATACTTAGAAACATCGCTTATTTTTTTCTAGCAGAACACAAAGATTCTATTTTCGTTTTCAAATTCTTCTGCTTCGAGGTTGTGAAAACTGAAAAGGCAATAGTCAAGGGTCAATTAAGCTGTACGAGAGAGGGCTTTGCTACTCAATTGCGTTCTAAGCCCAAAGACACGATTCGCAAGAGTTATTCTTCATTTGATCCCAGCGCTGGTGTCGTTGTCTGAATTTATAGCGGAGCCTAGGTAGACAAAGTCCTTAATTACCTCAAAGTTATAACTGTCTATAGTGACGTTCTGTCCAAGATGTCAGTGTTGAGTGTCCTTTATTGTTGACAGCATATACTTTGGCTTGTCCTTATTGACCGCTAAACCCATCTTCGCCGCCTCCGTCTCAATACTCACGAATGCGTCAGTGACATCACACTGCATTCTTTCGATTGGACGGACTTTTGAAAGATTGTGCCTCTGGTGTTGGCGCGTGAGTCTTGCACTATTCTTCTACAATAAGAACGATGTTGAAGAAGTTGCATGACAGCCCATCGCCTTGTCTAAATCCAGTTTTGATATCAAAAGTCTCGATGAGGTCTTGACTGACCTTGATGGAGCAGCGTGTATTTTCCATCGTCATCCTGCACACACGGACGAGTTTGGCAGGGATGTCAAAACTAGGCATAGCTCTGTATAGCTCGTCTCTATAGATGCTGTCATACGCGGCCTTAAAATCGATGAAGCGGAGGTGGGTATCGATTTGAAGTTCCTGGGTTTTTTCCAAGATCTGCCGCAGTGTGAACATTTGGTCGATGGTGGACTTTCCTGGCCTGAAACCACTCTGACATAGACCGACCAGGTTGTTGATGAATGGCTTCAAACGCTCATACAACTCGGTAGATAGGATCTTGTAGGAGATGTTAAGAAGACTGGTGCCTCTGACGTTGGCGCAGTTCAGAGGGTCTCCTTTCTTGAGGATCGGGTGAACAATGCGGTTCCATTAATCGGGAATAATTTCCTCCGACCATATTTTACAGATGAGTTGATGCATGTTCCTTACTAAGTCATCGGCTGCCGCTTTGCACAGCTCGGCAGCTAGGTCATCAGCTCCAGCAGCTCTGTCTTCACTTCACTTCGTCTAGGTTGGGTGGACAGAATTGTTGGTCTTCATCGTGCAGCTTGAATGATTCATTCTGCCTGACAGCGGGATTTGATTCGTCGTCGCCCTTAAACAGTCTGCAGAAATAGTCCTTCCAATAAGTCTCTATAACCCCGGAAGAAAAAGGTGAGATTTCTCTTGCCGACTTCACGTTATAGGCGACGTCCTCTTCCTCGATCGACTGTACCTCCGAGAAATTTCCTACTGTGATCCTGTTACAGAGTTCCGAAACGACATTTAAGTTAATAACCTAAAACGCTTTTTCGACCTTGAAATCCCACTAAAATTAATCAGCGAAAATAATACCCTGCCATTTTAATTTACACTGCACGTTATAAATGATATTTTTCCATAAAAGAATGTCTCAAGGAAGAATATTAAATGTGTTCACAGCTTTATTATACTTTGCATACCTGCACAAGGCTTTTGAAAGAAACCACTGAAGATTGTTAACCATCAAGTACTTCACATAGATAGAGTCATTATAAGCTCATCACTTTGCACCGAGTGATGAGGAAGCTTCAAGTTTCAGATAATTGCATTTGAGTTGACAATAATTTAAGCGTTGGAAAATGAGACGCATTTAAAACTTAAACGCTAGTGGTAATTTTTTTCAAATTTACATAATGTATGCACATTTTAATCGATTTTTTTGTGAAACGAGACATTGCCAAGAAGTTGAATAAGTAAATGGCAGCCGTAGTTTGTACATTGGTAGATGCTTAGTGAGAAGTTTCAAGATTTTCTTCTCTGCGATTGCTTCATTTGTTTTATTAGCTACATATGTTTATATAAATGCCACTCTTTTACGTTAAATGCCTTCAAAAAATTGGCTCCTAGATGGAGCCAGTGTCAGGCAGGTGCAAACGAAGTAGGTAATAGTCACCTCGCCTGCGCTCCTTTATCCTCTTCAAAAAGTGTTTAAGAAGAGACCTAGCCTCTTGAATTGCATGCTTATGATAGCATCTGCTAAGAATTCTGATTTGAGATCCCTTTAGCAGGATCAATTCCATGTCGATATTGACTTGGAATAGGCCAAATTCGTCTGGAGAATTGGAAGTGTTTTCTTCCCATATGCGGCTGATTCCTCTGATGGAGTTTAGTTTGAAGATATGTTGACGTGTAGGGAGAGGTCAGGTCGGCTTCTGTATGTCTGGTGAGAGCATCAGCTGTGCAGTTTTTTGAGGCATATTGCACGTGAATATTGAATTGTTCTGTCATCTGTATTAAATACAAGCGATAATCTAAAGTGGCATTTGAAGTTTGTGAAAACAACGATTATAGGGACTTAATTGCTGCTTAACTGTCCATGAAAATGCTTTAATACAATATTTATATCCATATATGTACATATACTTCAATAAGGACAGTGATTCCTTGATCGCCTTGATTTCCGCTTGAAAAACGCTACAGTGATTGGGGATTCGGAAGGCAGTGGTTATATTGAGCACTTTGGAGAAGACACTACCCACTCATCTTTCGATTTTGGGGACTATCTGTCTGGAAGTGAACTGCAACAATATTATCAGCTCGTTGTGGGCAGAAATGGTTGCAGGGCAGTTTGGATTAAAGTCAATTTTCGAATGCGTGTTGTTGCTTTTATAACTAAAGTTTTGTACAATAAGAATAAATGAGTGGTTTGTTTGATAGCTAAGCCACTACGCAAACATTTTTAAATAATTGGTTGCAGACCATCTGTATGCTAAAAGTATCTAAAGGCTTTATGTGAAACCTAGTATCTCATGTTGCGCATAGAGTTGTACGAGTGTACCGTTAATACATGTGCAGTCGGATCTTCGAATTTCAAGCTCTAGAGGATCAGCCCATTAAGCAATATGGGCCCCATAACAAGCACGCAAAGCCAGACGGTAATGCGGGGTTAAATACCCCAGCTTCTACTGATAGCCTTTTGTCGAAGTAGAGAATGAAAGAGATTTATTGTCGACTCCGAAAGAAGAATTATAAAGCTTCTCGGAAGTTTATCATTCCCGGATGAGAGATGGTGCCACGAAAAATGGTTGGTGAATATATTGAGACCCGAACCTACGTAACTCGCACATCAGTCCAACGCACTAGCCATTAAGCCACTGCGACTACATACTAGTTCAGTTTTTCGTCTAAGATAAAATTTGGCATCAACTTCCACAAAACTAAACTTTTCTTTACTTGGAAGTAAAAAATGTCTCATATAGCAAAGGCTAGGGGTACGAGAAGGCCTATATGAGGAATTTTTTACTTCCAAGTGCATTATATTTCGCAACTTATGGCAAAGAAAAGACTAAAATAAAAAAAACTGTCTTCTGGCAGTGAAAAAAGAACAAACTCGAATCCTAACAGCCGTACTGACAGGACATTATGGCATTTGGCATAATCACATCGCCGCAGGAGCTGTCGCGACATGGAGGAAACAAAAATCATCAGGCAACTACTGCCCAACTTATCGAGCCATTGCTTCAGCAAAGGAATATTGTCAACAATCGTTTTTGGGACTTTTAACAACTTTAAGAATAGTCAAAAGTAACGATCTAATCAAGCTGGTGGACGAAGCAAAAAGGGATCAGTCAACCTGGTTATTTTTCTAACATAAGTTTCTTTCCTCGCAATTGACTGAGAGGGGAAGTTTGTTTTAGGAAATTATCGTTTTCATTAACTAGTTTTTACATTATTTACTTACTTAAGTGGCGGTACAGTTCGGGATGAACCTGGGCCTCAACCAACAAGCGTCTCCAGTTAGCCAGGTCCTCAGCTAATTGCCTCCAGTCGCACACGCCAAGTTGGTTGAGGTCCGTTTCTACTCTGCACGCCACCTTAGGCGATGTCAACCTCTAGTGCGTTGTTCCTCCGAGTTGGATTCGAAGACTCTGCGTGCCGGAGCGTTAATGACCATTCACTCTACATGTCTTAGCTATCTCAAAGATCCAATGCGTAGTTTTTTGAATAGGTCGATATCGCTGTACAGCTCGTATAGTTCATGATTAAATCTTCTTCTCCAAAGCCTTCAACGCATTCAGGAGCGAATATCTTTCGAAGAATTTTTCGCTCGAAATGACTAAAAATATTTTCATCCGCTTTAGATACAGCGCATGCTTCAGAGTCATAGAGCAGGACTGGGATGATTGAGGTCTTATACAGAATCTCCTTTAGCTGTTCGGGATAGGGCCATACTTACCTTCTCACCCTGAAGAAACAAAGATTAGGAAGAGTTATTCTTCGTTTGATTTCCGACGAGATGTCATTATCGGAGGTAAAAGCAGAGCCAAGGTAGACAACGTCCCTTACTACCTCGAAGTTAAAGCTATCAACTGTGACGTTCTGTCCAATTTGACGGTGCGTGTTGGGTATGCCTTCTTGTTGACAACAAATACTTAGTTTTGCCCTCGTTTACCGCTAAACCCACTTTGGGCGCTTCTGTCTCTATAGTCTCGAAAGCACCGGTGACAGCTCTCTGCGTTCGGCCTATAATGTCGATATCATTGGCGTACGCAAGCAGTTGGACAGATTTATGAAAGATTATTCCTCTGGTATTGACTTGGGAGTTTCGCACAATTCGTTTAACTATGATATTGAAGAAGTCACCTGACAGCGCGTCACCTTTTCTAAATTCTTTTTTGACATCAAATGTCTTGGTGAGATCGTTAGTGATCTTGATGGAGCTGCGGCAGGGATGTCAAAGCTAGACATGGCTTTGTATAGCTCGTCTCTATAAATGCTGTCATAGGCGGCCTTAATATCGATAAAGAGGTGGTGGGTATGGATTTCGACTTCTTGGGTTTTCTCCAGGATCTGCCGAAGTATAAAAATTTGGTCAATTGTGGACTTTCCTAGTCTAAACCCGCACTGATAGCAGCCAATCAGATTGTTGACAAAAGTTTTCAGGCCTTCACACAAAATGGCAAATAATATCAGTGCTTAGAAGCACGGGTTTATTAGAAATTCAACCGTAACCAAACTGCTTCCAGAGAAAAAGAGTTTTTCGAATTCTGACAGAAAAAACGTTTAAAAAAATTGTGGAATTGTGAGACATTTTTTTTTTTCCTGTTTAATAGATCTTCAAACAAATCGGAACACCAGCACTAAGATTCCGCAAATTTTTGAAGTCAAACACATATGTAGCTTGAAGGGAAACCTGGTCCAAATTGTTCGATGACTATCTTAAGTACGTACGAGGCATTCTTCAAATTTTATTTCCGTTTAATTACCACTCGCGCTGCTTCGCCAAAACACAAAATTAAACTATTTACATGAATTATTCGACCATAAATAACATTATTTCGTGTGCAATAGTCACATTTCATAAATTTATGTCTAACACGCAACGACTTCACCGTTCAATAAAGGACAAAACATATTTTTGTGGGCATATGAAGCCCAGTCATAAAAACAAAAACATTTGCTCCCCCCTGTCCACATTATATTGTATATATTCCTGATGATTATCTCATTTCCATCGGCCCGAGGCACGCAACGTTTCTATACTGCGCCAACAGAAAAAGGCGGGAAATGCTTCCCATAAGCGTCTCATTAAACGCCCCCGTTTTCAACTCCTGTACGAAGAATTATGCAAATGTAATAGACTACTACAAAGGGAAAAGGAAAAAAAAACAGCAGAAAAGGCAGAACACCAAATGTGAACGGCTACTAGGACACCCTGTCTTCTACCCTTCGTTGTTACTCCATGAATGGAAGTTACCAAGAAAAGGCATAAACTTTCAAGTGCTGGGCAATTTATTTATTTTTTTTTCCTTTTTATAGTTAGGTATCGATTTTTCCCACCGAAAAGGGAAA
Organism: Matsumyia berberina; assembly: GCA_917880715.2. NCBI lineage: Eukaryota > Metazoa > Arthropoda > Insecta > Diptera > Syrphidae > Matsumyia > Matsumyia berberina. The sequence goes on from OU862870.1 coordinate 99,575,029, forward strand.
ATGTGATACTATCTACTGCCCTGGCTGTGTACCGTGACAAAAATCGAACAGGCACTTGCGTTCCCTCGCGCCCGAGCTGATCAGCTGCGCCTTATCTTTCTTACCTGCTTTGGAGTTGTCCTGCTCCCCGGCCTGAGTGGACATGCGCCCTGCGACCCAACCAACCGCTCTCCCAGCGGGGTGGTTTTCTATTCGTATTTGTGCCACACACACTCGTGTGCGTCGTCTTACCACCCTGTAAGGCAGCAGCAGCCCTTACGGTTAAGTCAAAACCCAACACACGCGCAAGGGAAAACGCTGAGTTGTAAAAGTGGAGAAAATTCGCCTGAATCATCCAACACCGACACGGACGTCAGTTTAAGAACGTTTGCGATTGATTACGGTTCCCGTGGAAAGCGTCTCATTTTCGGTTATTGGAAAACCCCCAAATTAAGGACAGACATTTTTTTCTTGTCATTTTGATTTTCTTGCAAGGAAAACACAGGTCGGAAAGAACAGTGAGCCCTTACTGTCGCGTGTACAACAAAAGGATACGGCGCAAAATGTCCTTTCTAGTTGTATAAATTGATTTTTACGTTTTTCGCATCTAGGTCCGGCGACGGTGACGGCGGCGGCAACGGCGGTGTGTGTGGGAAGTGAAGTGAGTACAAAAAAAAAAGAAGAAGAAAAAAATCGTTTGGGGGTGACATTCACCAGGAGAATTTACACCCACCCACCCACCAACCAACCTCCTCCTATTTGCAACGAGAAAAAAAAAAAAAGAAAAAAAAATACACTTAACCACCTAAAGCCATTACAACTCGCTGCCATTGTGAAAATGTCCTTTTAATGTGCACCTGTGTAATTTTTTCAGAGTCATTAGTCACTTATGTCGTGCGAGTCGTTCAATAGCACCAGTGCTCCTCAAAAGGACGGAACCATCAGAACACCATTTTAGGTACTCTGGGTGCGAATTATTTGATTGTTGTTGGCAACGGATGGAGAAAACACTGCGAAGGTACTCGTATTTTTTCTCCTTTGTGCTCCTGTTTTGTTCAAATTTTTAGCCCCAAGAGGGAAAATCAAAAAATCAATTCACATTTCGAATCGAAAAATCGGTTTCCTTTTTTTTTTTTACATATTCACGGGAAGAAAACTCGTCCCGACGATGAAAAGAAAGCTAATTTCGGTCTGTCTTTTTTCCGTTTTCTCTGGAATCCGCAGTGTTGGTGCGTGTGTAGATGTATCCTGGTCCTTAAAATCAAATGTGTATTAAGTAAATCGATGTGCCAGTGTATTGTTCTTTGGTTTGCCTCTCATGTAAAGTCGGAGAAAATATAAAAGGAGCAAACAAAAAAGAAAAAAAAGGAAAAAAATAAGTGGAAAAAAGAAATGAAAAGAAAAGAGTGGAAAATTAAGCTTATTATTCGCGTCGATATGTACGAGTAGTAGTTCGAGTTGAGAATAAAATAAAATTGCGAGCGCCCCTCGATTATCTGCCCCTTGGCAGGAACCCAAGCACCGAATAAAAATAAAACACAGATAAGAGAGAAGGAATGGAAACCGTTTGATAGGGATGTGTAGCACGAGCACCACCATCACGCAGAGCAGAAACGTCGTTGTCCCAAACCGCGGCGGTTGCCTTTTGTGATTTCTTGACAGTGGCACTGGCACTGGCACTGGCACATAACATCCTCGCATTCGTGTGTAGTGTGTAGCCTTGTTTACTTGTTGTTTTGTCTATTTTGCTTTGTCCGCCCCCTTCCTGCCCGACCGGAACTTCCTTCCTTCTAGCCATTTGTAGATTTTATTTCAGTTTCCTTTTGTTTGGTATCCTTAATTTTTATGTGTATACAACTACAGGGGTGCCACTAGATATGCGCGTTTGGATGTGTGATTGGTGTTTGGAATAAATCGAATATAAGGATAACAAAATGTGGCTGAATGGATTAATCCTCGTAACAGTACTGGCTGCGGCCAAAAGCGCTGAGGCAGAACTAAATGTGGAAGCAGCTTTCCAAGGTAAGTAGCTAATTTTTGCTGGGCTGGTATTGTTGTGTTTTTGTTATCTTTTCCAGGCAATTGACTTTGCTGAGATATGTTTAACCTTAAAATTCAATTGGAAACCGTTAGATTTGCATTTATTAACATATAGACGCAGGATATGATTAACTTTGTGTGACTACTTGTTGCACGGAAAACAAGAAAATGAGTTGTGGGTGAAATACCTTCCGGGCCATTCCGGGTCAAACATCAGAGGGATGTGCTTGTGAAAAATCCTGCAAAGAATTACTTCACTGTTTTATTTTTTCTTACTTAAGGGTTAGGAAAACAGAGAAATCGATTTTCATGTCTAATACCTATTTACCAGGGTTTCGGGCAAACGGATAGGCGGGTTACGTGAGTTTAAAGGATTGCAGATTTTAATTTTTTTTCTTTAATCAAAAGAAGCTCTTAGGATTTATTTGGATTGTGAATCTACATATCTGAAAGGCTTGTATGTATGTATCCCCTTCCCGCACGTGGTTTCTACATCATCCTTTATAAAAGCAGTTGGGAGAGAAGGTCTTTTGTATTTACTTCTGTTGATCAGAGACCTAGCATTTAATCAGAGGGTTTTAAATGAAATAAAAGCTCAAGGTTCTTGGCTTGCAGCACAATTTAAGACTGTTGGGTATTCGGTCTACGCGAAACGGAGAAGGAATGATGAACTGGTAAGGAAAGGTCGTGACGAAGAGAAATAAGATGGGGATACACGACACTTTCCCTGTTAGGTCAACAATTCTTTAAAGAAATAAGCGAACTTTGCAGCTTGTCCTTTCGCTCCTTGGAGTGTAAGAAATCGATAAAAACTCCTCTATGGTCAGGTCATGCCATATCCTTCGACCGCTTTCAAGGGTTTATTTGCCCCTTCTTCACAAGCCTGGCAATGGTGAGTGTTTTCTGAGCATGTTACCTATCCAACTCCACTGACTTACATGTCCACTTTCCTAGGAGTGGACTTAAGTTGAAGTCGTCTTCATACCCAAGGTAGGCAAGAGCTCACACGGTCTGATCTGGATGTCAACCCCGAAAATACCGGACAAGTCCTCTTCACCAGGAAGTACAAAATTCCTCCAATAGACTCTCTTTCTCTAAACAACACCCGCCTGTGTTTTGCTAACAAAGCTAAATTTCTGGGCCTCGTTGTGGACAGTAAATTAGACTGGAAAGCCAGTACAATTGAAAACCACTGCAGAACTATACTGTTGCAAAAAAGTCACTGGTAAGAAGTGGGGACTACAATCTCATACCACGCACTGGCTTTACGTTTCCGTTGTCAGATCAATACTCATTTTTGGTGTGATCGTCTGATGGACGGCCTTAAATAGAGTCTTACACAGCAACCTATTGGGAATAGTGCAAAGATCAGCATGCACATGCAATAGCGGGGCAATAAGAACCACCGTATCCGCGGCACTCGACGTGCTCCTTCATCTACTTCCTCTAGATATTTTTGGCAAACAGTCAGATGCTTGCGCTGCCAAAAAAATGAAAGCCTCCTCTCAATGGTCAAGCAACCATATTGGCCACTCCTCGATCTTAGATCCCCTGACTTCCATTCAGGAAACCACCGACTACACACCGTCTAAGTTGAATTTCAACTTCAACTTCCAGACATCTATTCCTTCCCGAGAGGAGTGGGAAAGTGATGATGCCAGAAACGAGGATACCGTTCTTTTTTATACCGATGATTCCATAACCGAGAACGTGGTGCGTAACCTGAGCATCCCCCTCCGTTTATCTGACCACTGTAGCGTTTGTCACGCGGAAATTATGGCGATTCATGAAGCCTTATCCTGGCTTAGGCACAATGTGATATCCTTCAGGGACATTACAATTTTTACCGATGGCCAGGCTGCTATAAAATCCCTGGAATCAGTAACATGTACACCAAAAGCTACTTTAAAATATCGCTCATCTTTCAGCGAAATCGTAAGGCTGATGAACTCGCGTGGTACCACTCTTAACATCCACTCGCTACATGTAAACTTTTCTTATAGTACGACATGATCAGTAAGACAAAGCAAAGATGGAGGAATGGTACCACGTGCCGTATCTCCAGAGAGATATGGTCTATGCTAAATCTCACTCGATTTAAAAATTTGATCTTGCTCAAAATGTCGCTCATTAGCACCGCCATTGATGTTTTTACTGGCGATTGTGCCATAAGCATTCATGCCGGAAGGATGGGCCTCTTATAAATAAGGAGGAAGAAGCAATCCTCCATTTCCTCTGCACTTGTCCTACCCTATCCTTGTGCCTATGAAGTGAACTGTCTCACATCTGTGCTTTCTTATTCCGACAGACAAAAGCCTAATATTTAGAAGCAAACACGGGCAATATGAATTTAAACTGGATGCAGTCTAAACCGGGCTTCCTATGAAAGGCGTTAATTTACCATGCCCATGCTGCGGACCTATGAATACATCCTGCTTGACTCCCCAAATCCATTTTGTAAAGAAACAGACTGTCAACAGATGCCTTTTTCTAATCTTACTTACTTACTTAAGGTGGCGCAACAGTCCGGGATGGACCTGGGCCTCAACCAACAAGCTTATCCAGCCAGCTCGATCTTTAGTATGCTGCCTCTAGTTTCGCACGCTTAGTTGATTAAGGTACCCTTCCAATTGCGTGCGTCACCTAAGTCGTGATCTTCCTCTACTGCGCCGTCCTTCTGGTGTGGATTCGAAGATTTTCCAGGCCGGAGCATTAGTGTCCATCCGCTCTACATGAACCACCTCAGTCGTTGGACCTTCACTCTTCTGGCTAAGTCGATATCGCTGTACAGCCCATACATCCTTGTCTGAATTGATAGCGGGGCCTAGGTAGACAAAAGTCCTTCACTACCTCAAAGTTACATCTATCTACAGTGACGTTCTGTCCGAGACCTCGGTGTTGGGTGTCCTTTCTTGTTGACAGCATATACTTCATCTTGCCCTCATTGACCGCTAAATCCGTCTTCGCCGCCTCCGTCTCGATACTCACAAACGCACCAGTGACATCACGCTGCGTTTTTCTGATTATGTCAATATCCTTGGCGTATTCTAGGAATTGGATGGACTTTTGAAAGATTGTGCTTCTGGTGTTGGCGTGTGAGTTTTGCACAATTCTTTCAAGAACGATGTTGAAGAAGTCGCATGACAGCGCGTCGTCTCGGTGAGGTCTTGACCGACCTTGATGGAGCAGCGTGCAATCTCATTGTCATCCTGCACAGACGGACAAGTTTGGCAGGGATGCCAAAAGCTAGACATGGGTCTGTATAGCTCCTCTCTATAGACGCTGTCATGCGTTGCCTTAAAATCGATGAAGAGGTGGTGGGTATTGATTTGAATTTCCTGGGTTTTTTCCAAGATCTGCCGCGGTGTGAATATTTAGTCTATGGTGGACTTTCCTGGACTGAACCCACACTGATATGGACTGATCAGGTTATTGACGAACGGCTTCAGGCATTCACACAACATGGCAGATAAGATCTTGTAAGTGATGTTAAGAAGGCTGGTGCCTCTGAAGTTGGCGCAGTTCAGAGGGTCCCCTTGCTTGAGGATCGGGCAAAAAATCGGGCAAAAAGACATACTTTTCTCCGATCATATTTTACAGATGAGTTGGTGCATGCTCCTTACCAAGTCATCGCCTGCTGCTTTGAACAGCTCGACAGCTAGGCCGTCAGCTCCAGCGGCTTTGTTGGACTTAAATTTAGATATGGCTATCTTCACTTCGTCTGTTTTGGGGTACCACCCAACAGTGCCTACTCAAAGATAACACAATGGCAGATCACCAAACACGGCGACTACTGGGCCGAACTTCCGAGGCCTTAGACAAGCGAAAAAGGTTATCAACACCAACGTATACAAGGCAAAGACTTTACTTGATCTCACCAAAGACGGGTTAAGAACCTTAACGGGCTATTTAACAGGACATTGTCCACTCAGATACCATCTGCATAAAATGGAAGTATCAGATAATGATATTTGCCGGCTCTGCGGAGAAGAGAAAGAGACCGCTGAACATATTTTGTGCGTATGTCCAGGAGCTGCAAGGAAAATACTACATCACTTGACGCGGCCCTGAGGTTTATTAATATACCCTCTGGTTAAACCATATGGGCCACCACAATAGACCTCATAGGTCGCAGTGCGCATTTAGGGACTTTAATACAGAATACAGAACTCGCAGCAATATCCACCAAACACTTTTCGTGGAACCACCTTCTTTTGGTCGGGAAATGTCAGCAAAAACCGTTCGGAGTCGGCAATTAATTGAAGGTTCTCTCCATTCGTGCGAACAGTTTTATACGCCCAACATAAATGGCTACGAGAAGAAACGCCTTGGCTCCTTAAAAAAGAACACAAGCCTTACGGCAGGAGATTTGATGAATGTCAGTTTTAAACTCTCGTTGCAAGAAGTCCGATTTTGTTCGTCACGTAGTCTTTTTTGAAGAAAATCGTTGGGATCTGATATGCTCAAGCGAATTGTGTAAATCAAAGACCTATTAAGCTAAGTATAAGATTTAAAAAGCAATGGACCTACCACCCTTTATATTATAATGATTTCCAAAAGCTTATCTGTTTGTCCTATACAATGAGAATCTCTGTGTTTACTTAAACACCCCAGTCGTACTGGCGAACTAACGAACCATGACTTTTTAGTTTCAATTAGCACAATTGTTTGGTTGTCCTCCAAACGTGGTTGAACGTCCTTCAAACGTGAGTTGAGATTCGACGAGTTTCCTATTTTTCCGAAGCAATGCTGTCGATAAGAAATCTTATTCAAAACTCGTAATCCTCGCAGATTCCTATATCGTTCATACTATTCCTTTTCCTCGCAGGGGAAAATATCTGAGAAAGAATTTTCATCCCGAAGAATTTGAATATTTGCTCTGCTATCCTACCCGTCATTGAGCGTAGTTGATGTCCACGAGGGTGTCATTTGTAGAATTTACGTTTACTGCGAAACAGGTGAACCCCTTAACTACTCCTTATCGACGTTGTGACGTTTTGTCCTAAGCGATGAGCAGATACTTGGAAGCATGTACGCTGTACGTATATACCTATGTATGTAGTTCTGTAATCATTTAGGATAAGACGAACTCTTTCCTTTAATTTCAATTTGCCTACAACATTTCCCAGTATCTCAGACTTCTCCGTTGATTGGATTTGAGTTACTTCTGCTTATTTATTATCACTCTTCTAAGAGATTCGTGTGCTTTGCATCAATAAGCACGTAGTCGAGTCGGTTGGGGGTTAGATCATCTGGAGATAATTATTACCGTATTACGAGCTTCAGCAAAATTGGTTAATTAGAAGCTGCTGTCTGTTTTCTTATCGTGGAGGTTGGGGTGTCCTACGTACCACAATGGTTTTCATGGGAAAAAGGATGATACCACCGACCAATCTTTTGTGTATTTAGGAAAATTAACTCTCTCTCATGCCAGTTTTGGCAGCAAATTAAAATGGTAGAGAGTTTACCAAGGTACACCAGGAAGTGGGCTATGACCTTTAATATGGAGCTTTTATTACTGGCACTGTAAACTTTACTACACCTACTCCCAATGTTGTGCTGCTTGCAACAGTTGTAGGCAACGAATATATTGCTTGCTACAGGCAAATTCGTTCCCACTATCAGGGAACTTTGAATACTCTAAAAGCTTGGATCAAACAATGTGGCATGGGGGTGGACCCACGAAAAACCGAACTGCTACTCTTTATAGCAAGAAAACTATACCGTTTTACGCCCTACCGACTATTAATGTAACCCTCACCCGGACTGTCTGACAGTGCGAAGTATTTAGAACTTTTACAAGATAGGAGATTAAACTGGAACTTAAATGTAGAAGCGAGGATCAGTAACGATCGATCATCTACGTGTAAATAATCCAAATGATGTACGCTATTATCTTTAGACCAATACTCATCTTAAAACTATAACAAAGCAGCAAAGTGTGGCATACATTGGTACAACCAGTGTAATGAGGACCATATCTGGATTGAAAGGAAATCTTTGTCTGATACCCCTATACGCAGAAAACTGAGTTGGTGTTATTTACAAACAAAAGGAAAATACCACAATTCACAATACCTTCTGTTGGGGGCATCCCCGTCAGGATCTCCGAGAGTGCCAAATACCTGGGACTCGTGCTCGATAAAAAGCTTAGTAGGAAGCTGAACATCAACGAAAGAATCAAGAAGGCCACAATCGCCTTCTACTCGTGCAGCAGGATATTTGGGAAAACCTGGGGACCTAACCCGAAGATTATCCTATGGTTAGGGACATGGTAGGGGACACTCTATTCCCCCAACGGGTATCACAATGGGTCTGAACTGACCTGACTGTGGCGATATGTTTCTTCCTTTCGCCTGCCCACTAACCTAACCTAACCTACCCCTATACTTCTACCAGAATCTGCAGCAAAGAATGCTGTAAGAGTTGCCCATTTAAAATATTAAAGAGCTAACTCATTAGGGTACGCACAAAAATTTACTCCAACTTAAAGGTTTCATTTTTAGACTTGCTATGCATTTTCTCAAATTGGGGGGAAACGCTAATGGCTCAAAAATGGGCACGTAAAGTTAAGATTTGGTCGATTGTCGAATTCTCAGGCCTAAATCTACACTGGGAATTCCCCAGTAGTTCGTTGACTTATGGTTTCAGACACACAGCATTACGCCAGATTTTATATGCGATGTTCAGAAAAGTTATTCGATTGGCGCAGGTGAGGCGGTCTTCTTTTTTATAGATCGGGCATATGGTACTGCGGTTCCAATAACAGATAAGTTGGTGCATGTATGTACATTATCAAGTCATCGCCTGCACCCTTAAACAGCTCAGCTGCTAGGCCATAGGGTCCTGCGGCCTTGTATGATTTATGCCTAGCTATGGCTGCTTCAACTTCGTTCTGTATACAGTGATTGGTTGTCCTCTAGATCTGGGTGCACGGTAGTGCACCGCCAAGTTCACTACAGGCATCCTTTACCGCTAACAGTTCGCCGAAATTTCAGTGCCTTATAACTCAGCTCCCTTAGTAGCTGGAAGTCTGAAGTCTTAGTTTAGAGTTGTTATAGATACATTCACTCAATTCCACGCATAAAGCTCTAACTTACTGATCTGCTTAACTTCTCTAGAAAAGTTCTGCAAGAACTTGGCCGCTGGTATCTCATTACTTTTTATGGCTAAAATTTTAAATAAGAACTTGGCCTTTTTTTAACAGTAATGTTTTTGATGGGATTGAGATTACCAGACTGCCTGACAGCGGGATCTTGGCTTTCATCGGCCTTTAACAGTCCGCAGAAATAGTCTTCCGTATGTATAGAAACCTCTATGGTATTCCCATTTTCATCTTTGCAGGTTCAATATTACTATCACGTTTGAATAGCTAATATGTAAAAAAAAAAGTGGAATTTTCAATTGAAATCATATCTCTTCTACGTTCCATGTTTAGTGATAAACCAATGGTATGGACTTAGATGATAGGTGGACGGACACAGCCCAAGATGGTGCAACATGCCACGTGCCTCAAGATTTCCTGATTATAATTTCGAACGATAGAAAAACTTAAGGACAACATACATATGTAAGAGGAAGTATTGCAGAAATAGAGTCACAATTATGCCAAAAATTATGATGTGCAGCTTAGAAAAAAAGTGGTACAAAGCCAAAGAAATCTGGGAGTTAAAAGAAACGAGATTGTCCTTTTCACTAGAAGAAGATAGCCTCCACTATTCAAGAATCTATGCAAAGACGGAACTGATCTGACGGTTCTTTCGGCTTCACGCCGAAAGTGGTACATTGGCTATAAGACCAATTCTAACGTATAGACTGAAGGCACTTGAAAAGAAATGTCATCTTGCAACTATAACCAATATTGAAAGAGCAGGCTGTATGAGGATAACAGGGTCGATAAGATCAGCTGAATTTCAAACAATGCTGAGCCTTCCAGTAGACATCCAAAAATGACAATCTTCAATGAGAGGAAATCCAAAATTCTCGTAAAACTTTGACGAAAGGAGATTCAAGTCATTTCAAGTGTTCTTACATGGCATTGCGTGATAGGAACGTATGTGGAAGCTATAACGAGTGAGTGAGTAGGACTCGTGATCGAAAGCCCACGTATCGAATGAAAATCAAATTGTCCTAGAGAAATTCTACTACAACTCACAAAGTGACGATTCTCCGGTTGATATAAAAGATAGAAAAATATTATTTGCCGTGAAATTTAAGTAAAGAATGGATCTAATGGAATGGATTAACTGGTGGCCCTTCTGCATTTATGTAGCATTCCCGTCAGCTGCTCCCATAGTCGGAGCGATGTTGCTTTTCCCTGTCTGCAATTCGGCAAAATATTCTTTGCTAAATCAAGGTGTTTGGCCATAAAATCGGCCAGAATATTTTTTACAACAAATTAATTTTGTTGAGATTGGACCTTAATTGAAAAAAGAACGGACACTGTATTAGTAAATTACTTAAAAAAAATTAAACAAAATAGGTACTCGCATTTTTGCTGTTTTGACGGCTTGACAGCACAATAGTGTTCGAGTGTCATCGCAAATTTCGATACTGAATACTCGATCACAAGAGGGGTAATGCCAAATCCTCACATTTCGATAACGAGTTACTCGTCATTGATTGCGGTAATTCGGCCCGAGGTCTATCTAAGTCTTGGGACACCCGAAAAACCAAGCAATCAACCATAACAGAGGTACTTGATTGACATTGAACGCAAAATATGTATAATTAACAAGTTTATTCTTTATTTCAGAATCAATAAACTTGGAATTTTCTGCTTATTTAGGGATTTATTGGAAAAACAAATTGCAAACCTCTTATTGAATCGTCATCAAATTCATGATTTTATACATTTCAGTTATACCTTCCTTTGATAAGAGTATTTTAAATCGTTTACCAAATTTCAGTTATTGTACTGATGTAATTGAAACCAGTACAACTAAAAATACGCGGCAATACCAACTACCCTGAAGGGTTATCTGAATTTTAAATTTAAAAAATTTTAAATATCGAAATAAGTGTCGTGTCGATAAATCACATTTGGCCGCGGTTGCGGATGACAGCAGGGATTGTGGTCAGTGCTCTGATTTTCACTTTGCAATGAACCACCGGGCTGGCTGGATATCTTAATAAAATACGCATTCATAAAGCAATCCGAGCGTACGCATATAAATGACATTAACTTTGCGTGAAGCAGCATATTTTTATCCCATTTTCCAGAATTATGAAGCAAACACCCTGAGTGACAAACAACACAGAAGTACATACACTTACCGCACGTACTACATACTCGGCAGATATGACGAAGTTGTTACAGAAATACGCAACAAGATGAAAATGTTAAGGTACTGCGAGCATAATCTTCAGAGTACATTTAACCACAGGAAGAAATACGTTCGCCGGAAATTGATTTCGGAGGAAATTGGGAAAATGTAAATGAATATGAGTTCAATTATTTCATCCTCCGGTGGTGGGAGTTACTCTAATATACAGACGGGTACGATTTTGTTTTTCTCTCATTTTGGCAGGCGTAAGACGGAACGTGCTCGTTTACTCAACAAGTTGGTCACGACTTCTAATCGGAAGCTATACTGCGTTACATGGGCACTGAATTGTCCAAGTTGTTATCGTTGCTGTTATTCAATATAAATAATCTATTGTCGGCAGGGCGTACTTGAACGATGGCGTTCTGGAGGCGGGCTGAGTTAATCTTGGCCGAATTTTTGTTCAGCCTTACGTTCCTGGATTCGGCTTTTAAACACGACAACTCCGTTATTTTATGTAACAGCGGTGGGTGTAGCCTTTGTATAATATTCCACTGCGTTTTCGTTGGTAACCATCAAACAATACTTACTCCGCTTTTAGGCTTTCAGTCTCCGATTGAGCACCTTTCGATGGTGCAAGAACTAGGAGTAAAACTTAGAACCTTGGCGCTCATCATTATTTTCAAATGGCTCGCTTATCCACCATGAGGGCTTAGGGTGCTTAAGTGGACCCTTCACATCTCCTGATCTTCCGCCATCGACTCTAAATCTTCAGGGGCCCATTCGGGTATAGGTGAGATTCCGGAGTTGGTCTAACCATCTCATCCCACCCAAAAAACGCCTGTTTCTTGGATACAATAGCACAGCTTAGAAGCCGAGTTTGGGGCATGCTTTTAACATGCCTGAACCATTGAAGTATGGACCTCTCCGTTTGAAGACATTGAGTGCCTCGCGTATTCTGGTGTACCTAACTCGATCTTGACGAGTAACCCCAGCAACACAACCAAGACATCTCATTTCGGCAGCTTCAATTTTATTCTTTCAGTCATTCCCAAACCTCGTGACCACAGGTGAGGGTCGGAACAAACATGGAATTAAAGACCGATAACTTAGCTCCAATGCCAAGCTTTAGAAAATCTACTACATGTATTTAACATTGATATCTTCGGGAAATTAGTAGTGTCTAAGGCAGCTTTAAGACTCATGGTATTTCCACATCAACGTAGTTTCAATCAACTCTATTCCTAGTAAAATAGCCGCCTGATTCCATTCGATGACTCAACATCAAATACTTAAAGTACGATCATCGCAGACCTATAAGTGCGGAAGGTGTCTACTTTTTTACGGCGACGGTAAAGATGACGTTCTGACTCCAAAGCCCTAGTGCATGGTCGTTGGCATATGTGGTTGATGTTGCTATAGGCTCTGTTGGCTCATGCTAAAAGACTGCCTGTATCTAGCTTTCGGAGGGTTGTGACTGGCCTGACTTAGTCAGTCCTAAAGTGCGTCCGATGAAGCCAAATATTTAAGCTTTTGATAAAGCATGTCACGTCGAAGACATCCCATTCGCTCTCAGTTTACTGGTAGTGTAAGGCTGCCTATGGTAAGACGTGGGGCTTATCATCGAAAAAGGTCCTTTGGATTTATAAGGCAATAATAATACCGTTTAAGCGGTTGTTTGGTGGAAGGGACTTTCGCGTAAGTGTGTGACTGCCTTCTGCACTTCACTTTAAAGAACGACCAGTTTCGCTTCTAGCTGCTCTGATTAATTTAGCTGCCCTTGATAGTTATGTACATATATCAGCTGTATTATCTTAGCAAAGTCTTATCTTTTGGTATCATCCGCACTATTAATGACCCATTAATGACTCTGCGTGTTACTTATCGCATGATCGCTGTTGCATGGATATACCATCTGATGTGACGGTATCGAAACTTCGGCTGCCGGGCAGAGTCCGAGACTGGACTGGGCAAAAGTCACCGATGACTCCAAAACTAGCCATGGGTTCGATACTGTTGTTTTCTTGGAGACCGGTAATACTAGCGTTCACTACTCATAAGGCAAGTAAAGCATCTGCTTTCTCCTAATGGCCATGAAATATATTGCAAGGAATAGCTAAAGGGGTTAGAATATCTGCGTCTGTAGCGATAGCCAGGCTGCACTTATGCCCTTGCTCAACCCTTTAACCAGCTCCAAAATAGTCCTGGAAACAATACCAAACCAATTGGTCGGGTCCTCGACTGACTACTTAACTCCCAAGTTAAACTTCATGAAATGTTTTTCAGTAAGGTTTTCAACCAGAAAAAAAAATAGCTGGCGCGACAGCTCGGGATGAGCCAAGGCCTAGCTTCTCGCAACCATTCATGCTGTGCGTGTTACATTTTTCGCTTGAATGGAAGGGACCTACAATTTATTTCCGACTCCGAATGGCGAGGTAAGAAGCTCTTTCATGACAAATTATACTCCCGGAGGCTTGTCATTCTCCGACAAGAGGTGGTGCCGCGAAAAAATGTTTGGTGTTTTCCTGGCTGGGGCTTGAACCCTCGGTCAGCAGTCCAACGCACTAACCACTGAGCCACAGCGCCCACCAGAACAGACTAGAAAAAACGGAAAAGTGATCAAATGGCTCGAAAATGGACTGCGGAGTTGGCGCAGGCATTTTCTCAGAGAAACTAAATTTGTCGAAATCTTTTTGACTTCTGAGTTATGGCAGTATCTTCCAAGAAGAGCTCCGTGCTATTCCATTTAAAATACTGCTATCTTCATTGACACCCAAGCCGCTATCAAAGCTATTGATTCGGGCACTACATCTTCAAAACTGGTAAAGCAATGGCAGGAATAACTAAACCAACTGGGGGTCAAGTGCAGTGTTACTCTCACCTGGGTCACAGGCCATAGTAAATTTGACGGGAATGAAAGGATAACCTGGCCAAGATCAGTCCTTAACGATTCACAAGCGGAAGTTGTTAATATCCTGCAAGGAGCCGTTAAGGACAATATTCAACACTACTTTCTTAAGATGGCTAATCAAGCGTGGAATAGGCTTAATAACTGCGTCATATCAACGAAGATCCCGGTTACAACAAACAGAAAGGAATGTACTACTAAGCAGATCACGACCAGTTATTTCAAGAATCGTAGCCACTGACCAATAGCAGACCACGCAGCCTAGCTAGGTATCCTCCACAACACTGTCAGCCGTAGTTGCAGCGCACTCTAAGCAGATCAATCTTCGACGACCTCAAAGATATTTCCAAGAAAAAGATTGGTGAACTAAACCCTTTTATTAATTTCACAGGTTGGATTTAAAAATCTTCGTCTATCAACCTACGAGTATAATACCCGCAAACAACCAGGTCTAATGAGTTGTGATTTCAAACCGCTCTACCAACCTGTCTAGCTCCAAAATAGTTCAAGAATGCAAGAATTCTCTGAATTCGGTCACAAGACTTAATTCTTTTCGAATTCTTTTGACCACCGTTTCACAAAACCAAGTGCAGAGTTCGCTCTACTTAAATGTTATCGATGTTATCGATATGAGAACGAATTCACGATCGCAGATAACACCTAAATCGCGCGCTGAATTGACTAAGGGTACGGATTCGTCGAGAATAAAATAGGGCCTGTGAAGTAGGGGGAGACGCTTATGGGAAAAAATGATGGAGTGACATTTGGTGATATTAGGCTCTAAGAAATTTTGTTTGGCACCAGATGGAGA
Organism: Matsumyia berberina; assembly: GCA_917880715.2. NCBI lineage: Eukaryota > Metazoa > Arthropoda > Insecta > Diptera > Syrphidae > Matsumyia > Matsumyia berberina. Next base: position 99,590,033 of record OU862870.1, read on the forward strand.
ATTTATTCAAGTCGTCCTACAAGAGGCGAGTATCAGCAGGCGATAATATCTAAAGATTTTCATATCATTAGCATAAACCGATAGATCAGAGTTTCCAAGCACGAGTTCGGCAACATTTATAGTCAAAATGAAAATGAGAGGTCCGAGGTGACTGCCTTGAAGGACCCCAGAGGTTGTTTTGATAGATATTGAAGATTAAAATCGGACTTTGTACTGGCGTTCAATTAGGTATGATTTGATCCAGGAAATAAGTCGTGGTTGGAAACCAAGAGCTTTCAGTTTAAAGACGATGAAGGAGGGATTTTGTCGAAAGCCTAACTAAAGTCAGTGGCAACGACAAAAACCTTATAACCATCGTGCAAAGCGCATGTTCTTGATATAAACTCAGAGAGGTTAGTTACTGTTGATCTGCCCTCAAGGAACCCAAGTTGTTTTGGAGAATAAATTGGCCTGTAGTGAAATAACATTGCATCGTATAGTATGTTTTCAAAGAGCTTGGGGACACAGGATAGTTTGGCTATGGTTCTATAGTTACATATTTCACTCTTGCACCCTTTTTTTATGGATAGGGATGATGTACGAGTCCTTCCAATGGTCAGGAAAAACTCCCTGTTCGATTGAAAGCGAGAGGCTGAATTAGATGGATCTTAGACTTTTTTAAAACTATGGACATACCATCGGGACTAGGGGAAGTATCGTCCTTGAGTTTGTTTATCTTGTTGATGACAACTGACGAGGTTATATCTACAGACGCTAAGGAGATTTGTGCAACGTTGAAGGACGTTATGGACGTTAAGTTCAGAGACTTAACAAATCAATCAAGAGACTTTTGATAGATTATAGATCATCAGATGAAAAGACCCCTATCAAGACATGCTGTGTTAAAGTTTAAAGCCCGGCAAGCGTTGAAAACTATTACTGTGTCTATATATACGTTCACCGTTTTACGATTTTATTATCCGCACGAGCCAGGAGCAAAACAATCATAGCGCCATCAAGCGGGATAGGATGTTTCAAGTCAATAAAAAATATTGTATATTTCAATGGGACTTATTTCCCTTGCAGTTCTAAATTTATCGCAACTTTAAATGACAGTTGTTGTTCGAATGCATCATAACAGAGGGTTAGAAGTGTTCGCCTTTTATTAGCTTTTGATTACTCAAACGCAAGATGGATCGTTAAGTTCCGCAAAGAGAGCGTTTAAAGCGCTTCTTTTTATTAGTTTTTGATTACTTAACCTAAAGTTAAATCGTTAAGTATGGCATAGTGTGGGTCCCCTAATAATTGTTATACTTAACTTTACGGTGATGACTTCAGTGTCTCGTGCGCGTGGTCCTTGGAACTTTAATAATTTGCAGGTACATTAGGCATTCTTTGTTACCACCTTGTCGGAGTATAAGTGAGTTGAATTAAATATCATGCTTTCGGAAGACATTTATTGTTTTTTTTTTATTTCGCCTTGGTACCTAATAAAGTGCGGGTATGGCAGGAGTGAACACAAAGCATTGTTTAGTTACAGGGTAAACGATATCTTGATGTGTGTCGGTTGTGCCGGGAAGTTAATAATTCTTTTATTTTGTTTTCACTTAGCTTGGGAATATTTTAGGAGACTACCGCAAGTACTTTACGAAATGTCTGAGGTACTGCTTCGTATAAAACGATGTGGTGAGCGTTAATACCTGTTGGAGTCTGGCGTTTCGGTTAACTCTTAAGAATCCTTTAAATCCTTTACCACAACCACTCTTGAATTATTATCGAGTGTGATATCTAACCAACCCAAATTAAGATATTTGCTGCTTGGTTTACTAGAATAACAACAATTTATATGCACACAAAGACCAGTGTTTTCGGTTGGTGTCCGAGTGATTGAAAACTTGGAGAGATTAGATGCCTAGTTGGTACGTAAAACCTAAGAATATACTTCAAATACCTAGAAGAAAAATTCTAGAACTGTCACATTGCCTGCGTAATATAGGGTTTTCCAATAGGGACGGAAATCGAATAAAACAAGTTGTGTGTGAGATATCAACGAATTTTTGGTTTTATTTTGGTTTTATGTGTGGAATATGACATCGTTCAAATGGCCGCCGCGGCTTCGCTGGGTGGCGCGCATCCAAGAGGTTCATTTTTCGACGACTCTGGCGCATAGACCAGGCTGAGTTTGAGCGATGGCACGGGTTATGTTGACTTTGAGGACACTGGTCGTTTGCGGCTTATTGGCAAGACCTGCGACTTAAGGAAACCCCATAAGTTCATGTCCATCCAATTTTGGCCAAAAGAAATTGGTTATCGTCGATCGTTAGCGCTCTCCATTGATGGTGATGGAAATGCCAGCGTCGTTTTCAAAGAAGTACGGAACGATGTTGCCGCCGTCCCACAATTCACACCAAACAGTGACTTTCTGCGGATGCATTGCCACTTGGTGGACCTCATGTGGATTAGCATCGTCCCAAATCCGGCAATTTTGCTTGTTGACGTACCCGTTCATCCAAAAATGGGCCTCGTCGCTGAAGATAATATTTTTTGGCGGTACGCTTCCAACTGCCCCAGTTTTATTGTTTGCACGAGTTGCTCGAAGCTGTAACTTGCGTGGTGATTTGTCTTTAGTGTCTGAAAAATAAAAATCGGGAAAACTAACAACAGATTAAACAACATGGCGCCCGTGAACTGTCAAAATATACCCATCCCTATTGGAAAACCCTATATAATAATTATGTACATTACACGCGCACCAGATGTAAAACTTCTTAGCAGTGAGTTCTTATCGTTACGATTTTTTACCTCCCAATGCGGCTGAGGCAGTTTCATAAAAGTCGACAAAAATCTCACCTCACTTCACTGGACCGTTATCACAGATCTGCAAGGTGTTCTGGCCGCCGCACCGTCTCAGAGGAACAAAATTTAATATCATCAAAGGAGTTTAATCCAAAGATGTTGAACTTCTTTCCGATGAGAAGGACATCTTGCGCATATAGAGCGAGCACTTTTAGGAACTGCACAATCTCAAACAGGGCACTGAGGATGTCAGACCCATGGTTTTGAGTACGGAGGAGAATAGTCCCACAGTAGAAGAGGTGACTTTGGCGATTAAAGCGCTAAAAGTCGGCAAATCTGGTGGTGTGGTAAAAATCCGGCCAGAAATGCTCAAGGCTTTGGTGTGAAATGGCTCTCTTATGTCATTAAAGGGCCCTGGGAATGCGGTAAAACACCTAGCGATTGGTAAACTGGGGTGATTGTTCAAGAGAGGAAATAAGAAAAAATTGCTCCAATTATAGGGATATATGTATCTCTTTAAGTCTCCCGGGGAAGGTCTTCGCTAAGGTGTTAAAAGCACGTTCCAGAGCTGTGTTCGAGTCCACGTTGGGGACGAGCAGTGCGGCTTTCGTCCAGGTAGAAGCACAACCGACCAGCCATTCATTCTCAGAATGGTACTTGAGAAGGCCTGGGACTATGCCAAGCCTATCTACGGTTGTTTTGTGGATTTGGAGAAAGCATTGGGTCCCTCGAGGTAAACTCTGGAGTGTACTGCAGGAGTATGGAATTGACGGTTCTCTTCTGAGGGCCATTCAATCTCTATACACTAACTGTAAGAGCTGTGTTCGGGTGAACGGCGTAAAGTCGACACCTTTGACTGTGGGCGGTGGAATTCGCCAGGGGTGCATTCTTTCACCTCTTATTTTTATTGTGTGTGTGGATTGGATGTTACGGCTCAGCCGTGGCGGGGAACGGTTCGAATTGAGAGACTTGAGGATAAGTTATCTGCTTTTTGCTGATGATTTGGTCATCCTTACGTCCACCCAGACCGAACTTCAGCACGCTCGAGACAGGTTCGTAGCCGTCTGTGTTGAAGCTGAGATGAATGGTAAACGTGAACAAATCACAGGTAGTGGTAATTTCCCGAATGCCTGTTCAATGCACTCTGCATGTTAGTGGAATCCCATTGAAACAAGTGGAGAAGTTAAAGTAAATCGTGGTCTTATTAACGAAGGATGAAAGGAGCAATACAGAGTTATCCTGTAGGATTGGTCAGACTGGAGTAATGGCATCATAGCTAAGCTATCGGTCTTCAATTCAGTGTTTGTTCCGACCTTAATGAGGTTTGGAATAAGATCGCGGATGCAAGCTGACGAAATGAGCTTTCTTCGTTGTATTACTGGGGTAACTCGTCGAGATCCAGTAAGGAACACCAGAAAACGCGAGCGTCTACTTCTTCGTATGGAGAGGTTCATACTTCGATGGTTTGGACACGTTAAAGGTATGTTCTCAACTCGGTTTCCAAGACGTACCATCGAATCCGTGCCATAAGGTAGGCGTCCCCTGGCAGGCCTAGGATGAGATAGAGTGACCAAGTCCGAAATCTCACCTCTACATGTAAAGGGATAGACCCTGATGATTTAGAGTCGATGGGGGAAGATCGGGAAATGTGGAAAGTCCAATTAAGCTCCCTTAACCCGCGACCCTTATTGTGGATAAGCGGGCCATTGGAAAATGATGATGATGATGACTAGAAATTTCGTTGTAATGGCAGCATTTCTGATAGATGCTGGAAGCATAGGGCCTCTTGAAAGGTTTAGCGACACTCGATTGAAAAAGACTTTGACAACGTCTGGCTGATGTAGCCGTCCATAATCAAACTTTCCCTTGTCTTTGCTGTGCTGGTGATATCTTAAGCCGTACTTTGGTTGCAACGATTAAAAAAAAAATAAAAAATAAATAGCTTAGGCGACAGCTCGGGATGAGCCAAGGCCTAGCTTCTCGCAATAATTCGTGTTGTGCGTGTTACATACTTCGCACGAAGGGATGCGACCTACAATTTATTACCGATTCCGAACGGCGAATTGAGAAGCTCTTTCGTGACAGATTATACTCGCGGAGGCTTGCCATTTACCGACGAGAGGTGGTGCCGTGAAAAATGTTCGGTGGAAATGGCTGGGGTTTGAACCCACGCCGCTCGGTCAGCATTCCAACGCATTAACCACTCAGTCACGGCGACCAGTTCATTTAACCTAAGATATCAATAATGCATTAGTTTTAAGTTTATTTAAAGTAATAATATGTTGGAGTATAAATGGAAACATAAACAATTAAAAAAAAAGATTTTCATCGCATACCCCTATTTTTAACTCAGACGACTATCGTCTTGAATCTTTATTCTTATTCTCCAATCCTTTCTGAGTGAAGTTTTGAAGCAATATTTTTGTTTTCGAAGTTCGTCCCAAAGCGTATCATTTTATTTCCACTTCTGTCAATTCTTAATTGCACGATTATCTGCAGTTGCACTAAAGGATACATTTGTAATGAAAACATTTCATTCCACTTTCAGCTTTGAAATAAGTAGACGAGAAGGTTTTCCTTGTCCTTGTCAATTCAACTCAAAAGCACTGCCTTTCTGCATACAAGTCCTGTATAATTTACACAAAACAATTTTAAATGACAACGTCACATTACAAGGACTTAAATTTGACTAATAGCTTGGAACAAGTCTTGTATAATTTAATCACGCACATTTTGACTTAAACGAGTAAAAATAATTTAATATATTTTTTGACAGATCTAGGTCGACTTTATTAATATTTCTAGGGCTCTGTAGTAAATTTAATTAAATATGCACACATGTGTAAACGTAGTGCAACAGCCGTTTTTAGGGGAGAGGGCCGAGCTTAAATGGATGAAATGAAAGACTAAAATGAAATTGTAACCAGAAGAAAAAGGAAAAACACGTCTTTATCTTCTAATACCAAGAAATGACAAGAATAATTCCAATGGTAATGTGCAGTAGTTCAAATATGAATAAGGAGACACTTTGCCTACTGTTGCTATACCAGTCGGTAACGCAAACAAAAAGGGAAATAGGCCGACCATATTTACAAATTGGCTGATGTGAGATGAACTCGGCCAGTGACCGAATGAATGCCATATGATGTCAGGAACGGGACTGGCAAACAAGACAGACAGATGACATTCATTATTGACTGACCGCAATAGAGAGACAGATGACATATACTATGTAGGTAGGTACATTGAAGTACTTTTTTTTTGGGAAAGAAACGTACTTGCAATGATGATGAAAAAAATTACTGATACATGCATACATATGTATATGTATATTATATACCTACATGAGTTAGGTTAGGCACTTAGAGCAGAGTTTGGTCCATTGTGATACTGAGAGAACCTTCTGTGGAGATAGGAGCTTGGTAGGGTGAGAGAATTTGATCGAAGTCTAGGGGTTACAAATCTACGAATATGCACAGAGAAGGTAATTGATCCAATTAAACCTCGACTGTATTCAGGCTGGTAGTTAATACTATTAAGTAACTATGTCCTGCTTGGAGCTGTGAGTCTATAAATTGTTATCGCCGCAGGTCTTAATTAGGTAGAGGAAGATGGGTTAAGTCTATCGATAAATTTTGAGGTCACTGTTGTATAACAAACATCGGACTGTTAAAAAGAGGATATTAAGCCGGAAGGATATGCGCTCCTTGAGTATTTAAAGTGATCTTCCAGAGGTTGGGGCATTCAAACCTTCGGATTGTTTTTTGGTAATTTAAAAAAAAAAAACGCACACAATTTTTTTTAGCTGTGAAGTAATTTTTCGTTTTTTTGTAAATGGTCGCCGCCAGAGCGAATAGCGCAATGTTCTTATTTTTCGGCATTTCCCATCATTTTTCGAAGTGTTTCGGGCTGAATAGCGGTCATTTCCTGTCGTATATTATCTTGTAAGGCTTCTAGGGTCCATTTCTTGTTGACATAAACTTAACACTTCAAAAAAGCCCACAGAAAGAAGTCTGGAGGCGTTAAGTCGGGTGATCAGGGAAGCCAGTCAAAATCGGCATTTTTCAAAATTAGGTGTCCGAGGAACAAAGCAGACAGTGGCTCGGGCTAAATGACCTGTGGCGCCGTTCTATTTTAACCAAAAGTTGTCCATGGCGTTATCAGTCAGAATTTGTATCAAAAAATCCGCTATCAGGATCCGATAATGCTTTCCATTGGCGGTTACGGCTGCTCCAGCATCGTCTTCGAAGTAGAACGGTCCAATGATCCTTTTCGCACATATTCTAGCCCAAACAGTCACGCGTTTTCATTGGCGTAAAATCGACAATTTTGTGTTTATTTACTGTCCCAAATTCGCTTAGAGTGAAACTTCGAACGCGGGCTGTCATATGTCGTTCTGAAAACAGATTTCAAAGTTATAGGGTTGCAATATGTCAAAGGTTAGACCACTTTGAAGTAGAGTTAAATTTGCGTAAACACCGTAAGTCGATTTTTGATAGATCGGGCAGATATTCGAGGAGCTTGTGCTAGTGCAGCTAGTGCTGATAGTCCATTAGATACATACGGCGATGGTGAAGTCGGTCCTTATGTGTAAAATACTGCTCTGGTCTGGTGGACAGCACTTCACAGAAAAAGCAATAGTAGCCTGTTTCAAAAGATACAAAGGGGATCATGCATCTGCTCCATCTGCTTCCTGCCGATATCTTTGGTAAGCTAATGGCAGTCAAAGCAGCATTAAGGTTCAGAGAATCTTCCCAGCTGAACAGCACAGCAAGGAGTCACTCTAGGATCCTCAGCGATCTAGCTAAACTTGATATCGAGAAGATAAGAAACTTCATTTCTGCGACGAATTGGAACTCTGGAACTCTGGAACTCTTAGGGATAATCCCATTATGGTTGCCATCTCAATGTACTTTGTGTTACATACTCTGGTTCCTGGTGCTGGTAAGCCGGTTCTTCATCGTGCCTGATGAAGCGGATGCAGCCACCTAACCTTACCTAACATAGTGCTGGACAAGTGCCTAAGAGGTGAAGGTATATTTCCTCTTCCTCTCCGTCTCTGCAATTTCTCCAGAAGTTGTTGAAAAGCATTTCCTAATCCGAATTCTGTCTATCAGATAGTGGCCGGTGATAACAACTATGGTTGAAGCTAGTGTTTATGTCAGCAAGTCTTTTCCATTTTCCTGAACTGCTAATTCGCCCGTCTTACAGTTGCCCGGAATGTCTCTGTGACCCAGGATTCAGTAACAGTGATCCTCGGTATTGTTTTACTAACTTGGATCTTATTGTTGGGACTTTCAGACCCGAACTAGTGCTATCTGGAAGATTTAAAATATTTTAAAACGAAAACGAAAAAAGGCGGCACGATACTAGTGGACATACGGGAAACAACTTTCAATCGTCTCTAAAATTACGTGATGAAAGCCCTGACTTGAAGCCTAACAAAGAAATGTATCTGGCCCGACAAGCCGAGATGACGCAAGGCCCAGCTTCTCGCTTCCATTCATTTTGTACGATTAACATTTTTTTCCCTCAAATGGAAGGGATTATTGGAATTTATTGTCAACTCCGAATTGTACTCTTGGAGGTTTGTCATTCCCTGACGAGAGATGGTGTCAAAGAAAATATTCGGTGGATATTGCTGGGGATTGACCCTACGCAGCTCGCACAGCAGCCTAAAGCACTTACCACTGAGTCATAGCGACACAAATTGACTTTTATTACGTTGGATTAATCGTTGGTTCGTGCCTTTCGTAATTTCTCCAAGCCTTCTGTCATCCAGAATGAATATAAGCATTGCTTTTGGTGGCTCTATTGACAGTTCGTAAAGATATTGTAGTTGAACAATTGTTTTTCGAGGATTGTTATTCTGTTTCTGCTGAGATTTAGAAACTCGCATAGGATAGTAAGTTGTGTTTTTTTCGCCACAGTTTCTACATACGTTTGTTTTCTTCTGTTCAGGATGGCTACCAGTGGCTTGTGACTTGTTCGGCGTAAGGAGATTTTTTTTTCCCTGGCGCGGCATGATGGGACCGTCTTCCATATACAATCGGCCATCTTTATAAAATAAGTATCCAGCTTTTAAAAGCCTATGACTGTAATGCCAACAACATTAACGGGCTTCTTGCATTTGTTTAATCAATCTTTATAGGACTGTTGAAAATTGAGGAAAACTACCCAAGTTCGGAAAGGTTTTCGGTTCATAATGGATGGGGAGAATGTGTTGCTAAATTTAACCAGGCACGACAGGTAGTGCACATGTGGCCCTTCGCTTCAAAGGGGATAGATAACCTAATCAGGCTCAGAGCATACATTTGCAAAAACATCCTTTCAAATCGAATCATACGAACAGTTACGCTACACATAACGCAGATACCTACGCAGATTATTAAACAACCCTCGCGATATTTTATAATTATCTCAACGCCCAAGGGAGGAAAACTACTATGTACGGGCATGTACCCCCGTACAGTGAACATTTCTACACGTTTTCGGGAAAAATAGGTAGAAGAAGTGGCGACACTCTCTCCTCCTTTTCATTGTGGCTAGAGTACTATAAATATTGTTTGTTTTATCTATTGTTTCCTGGGTGGCTGTTGGGTTGCGAAGGAGCGTTTTGTTTATAGAAATATTAAAGAAAATTGTTATCGCTGTGGTTGGGAGGCCTTTTCACATGTATGGAGACACACATGCCCACACTGGATAATGTACCAGCTTCGCTTGGGTTCAAAATACATACAAGGCGTAGGCTATAATAAAGTGAAAACTAATTAGGAGTTTACGAAGCAGGCCCTTAAAAATGATATCCCAATTGAGCCGTTAAAGGACCACAGTTTGTAGGAGAGAGACGCGGGTGGACTCCACCCCACTACGACGACACTTAACCATATTAGGCTTCTGACCGCTAAAGAGTTTCTGTATGTGGCTTTGGTTTTTTTTAACAACACACGCAGCGTTTGTAGTTTGTGGTGATACACATACATAATATGTATATGCCTATTCCAACAGAGTCATTGATCTGGATCACAACCATCTTTAACTAGGTTATTTCCATGGAATAAGTAGGAAAGGAATTATCTTCAAGATGCACAGCGCAATGCGTGGTTTTCCAGTGTTACGCGGAATGCATTTTTTTTTAAACTGCTTCACCTCTTTTCAGGTGATAAAGAGGTTAAAGAGAAAAGTTAAAGCGTTGAAAAGGTGGAGGATGAGCTTACAATGGGGTTTAATTTAAAGGTTTCCAAGTTTTGTTTTTTAAAGGGAACCTTCCTTAGTCGTGTGCTGGGAGTAAATTCTCAAGACCAGGAGGGAAAGTGCATCTTACGGAAGTTATATCTCGTGATATTTGCGCAGGAGTTTGAAAATGTTTAAGCGGGGTATGCACTTGATAAACACTCCACAAGTCGGTGAATGAGAGATTAAGACAAAAAGGATATAACCTCTGTATTATATGGCTGATAGGATAAGTTGATGCGCATTCCTTCCATTGAGGATATTGTAAAAATAATCGTAAAACAACAAAATGCAACCGTTTTGCAAAATTTGTCCGCTTAAGTAGCCATGTAGGACGACGGTGAAGAACGCTTTCTGCTCCTTCAAGGTCAGAAAAATTACCACCGAGACGTTTATTACACCTAGAGGTTCTAGACAGGGCGAATCCCATGTCTACATGAACACCAAAGGGACGTTTCGACGACAATTTAATAGAGAATAAATAAATAGCTGCACACCATATCTATGTAGATGTCACAGGACCATTTTTAAACACCTACCCAAGCAAGGTAGAATAGAGAAGCGATCAATCATTAAACGTGCAATCCACAGCTGCATACACCGATGGATTCACAATAGATACTTGAGTGAGTGCAGGTACCTTCTCCGAACCGCTGGGCAGTTCCAAACAGTAGACCAGACATGTCCCGTGCCCGTAATCGGTATTCCCCAATGGGTATCGCAATGGGTCTAAATTGGCCTGAGTGAGTGTAGCAAAATGGATATTTCCCCCTTTCCCCTTCCCATTTACCTCACCTAACCTAAATAAATAGCTTAGGTTGGGCAAAGGGCTAGTTTCTCGCCATCATTCACGTTGTGCGTGTTACAGTTTTCGCACTCATTGAAGAGACCTACAATTTATTGCTGACTCCATACCCAAAATTGAGAAGCATCTTTCATGATAAATGGAGGTTTGTCATTGCCGGCTAGAAATGTTCGCTATGAAGCTCACACAGCAGTTAAACGCAATTACCTGTGATGTATGATGAACTAGTGAAGTGACTGCAAAGAAGAGGATGACCCCAGCTTCAATGGATGTGCTTAATAGGGAGGATGACCTCAAGGAACTCGGCGTATCCAACTGAAGATCCATGGCTGGAGAGGCCATTTTTCAAGACTTGCTTCCTTTGCTTTGGTGGAAGGCACCGGTTCTGGTATTCGTAACCGAAATTAAGCTCTTTGGCCCTCATTCCTGTCTAGCGATGGCCTCTAGCGCAGACAAATGCGACGGAAAATATCTTTTGTGTCAAGCAAGTTCTCCTAAAACTGAGGAAAGTTTTGAGCAAGATCGAGATCATGGAGGAACCTCAGAATGTTTGGGGATCCGTGTTTGATTGTTTCTAGGGAGGTAAATCCCCTACTATGCTCTACCGCGCAGAGGCATGGATTCTGTCAGAAGCGGATAAGGTTGCTCTTGGCTGTTTCGAGAAGAAAATTCTTCGAGTGATTTTCGGTCCCGTCTGCACAGACGGAGAGTGGAGGTGGAGATACAGTGACGAACTTTACGGGATGTACAACGATATCGACTTAGCCAGAAGCGTGAAGGTTCAACCACTGAGATGATAATACAGCTCATGATATAAGTATCAAGGGGAGGTAGATTAAGCAGAGCCAGGCGTACTCGGAAAAGCTCCCGAGCAGTCGAGACAGCCCGTTCTTTGAAGTTTAGTACAGTAAGCAGTCACATACTTACGCGAAAGCCCCCTCCACCAAATTACCGATGCATAAGCTAGAAACGATCTTATCATTGCCGTATAGAACCAAAGGACTTTATTCGGTGATAAGCCCAATGCCTTGCCAAAAGTACCCTTACACTGCCAGAAAACTGAGAGCGCCTTGGGGTTCTTCGACTTGACATGCTTTGTCCAAAGGAGTTTTTTTTATCCGGGATCACTCCTAAATATCTGACTTCATCGAGGATCTGAATAGTGAAGCCCTTTAGCATTATCTGAGTCAGATTGATCTTTCCTATCAAGCGCGCATTCAAATCTAGCAACTAGATTTTGAAGTGTAGTCTCGCAGGATTTTCCACGCTGGTATGCATGCTGCATCTCCGATAGAGGATGCACCCTCAAAGCAAGTCTGGTTTATCCTTCCAGAAACATGGATGTTGAAGAGAATTCCTAACTTAGCTTGGTGGGCTAATCGGATAATGGCCAGTGCTAATTGTAACAATTCTCGATGTCTCAGCTTAGGTTTTATTGATGAGATCTGGCGCACTAACCACTGAGCCACGGCAATTGACAGAAAGTTATAGAAAAAATTTCCCGAATCCCATTGGAGAGTGCACTACTTCCACAAGCGAACTACCAACGGCTAAGCATCGTCTAGTTAGCTCATCGCCATTCCAATTACCCTCTGAGGCCAGCGACTCAGACCGCCAGGACCCAGATTGGAGCGCTTCAACGCCGGCCTGGCTATCAATAACAATCGCTACATTGTTTATGGTTCTGGAACTGAGGTTGAATGTAATACAGGCCTCTCTAATCGCTGGTACTTCCGCCTGGACCTTATAAGAATCTGGAAGGCGAAGCAATTTTGGAGACGTTCAGTTCAGGTCAGTAAATAACTGATCCAATGCTTTATTCAACAGCGAAACTATTGGTAAAGCTTCAAACTTGGTATCATATTAGTCGTTGGTTATTTTTTTATTCCGATCTGGACGGGAGACGGATTCTTGAATTAAAGTTCAGGCGTCATGAAGTCAGTTATGGCCGAACCCAGTACCCTTGGCAACAGGTCCAGGATCTCGCTATAACCGTACGGTTTCGTGGACCAGAAAACAAATTCTCTGAGTCTTACTGCGCTACAGAAATATGTATTTGATATGTAGGTCAAGGATTCTCTCGCACGTTTTCAATTCAATGGAATTTATCGGAATGAACCTATGAAGCTCATCGGCTTGAGATCTTTGGGAAGTATGTAAGGAGACCTTGCAACTATTACTTTCATCTCAGTTTAAGGGCCAGATGTGGTACCTAGAGCTGGACAGCCTCTAAGGATTTTCATCACAATTTGTTCAGCATCTTGCAGGAGTTGTGGTGAATCTATTTTCAGGCCCGGGTGCTTTAACTGCAACCTTTTCATTTTAGCTTTCTTCAACTAAGGAAATGTACCTTTATAATTCAAGCCTCTGCTGAATTCAATCGAAAAATCGAGAAGATTGCGTTTTTGTTGGGTCTCATGGACACCAAAGTTAGATGGAGACAAACTAACCGAAGTCCTTGAGAAAACTGTTAACCACGACAGAAGTGGCTTCAAAATATTTAAACAGGTCAATGCCAACGAACGGCAAGGAAATTACAGTCAAATGGGACTTATTCAAGGACTGACCTGACTACGGAGGACATCATTTGCTTCCATTGACACCGGACTACTTCTTATTGTGCTAAAAATAAAAGAACTCTTGTCATTCAAGTAAGAACCACCAAAAATGCTTAAAATAGTGAAAAACGTTTGCGCTGTCTTCTGGAAATTAAAAAAAAAGGGTGACAAATGCCTTTGTCATCCCTGTCTGTGAAATTCCCATCTGTCTCAAATGTACAAGGACTCGTGCCTGCAAATGAAATAAGGGGACTTCAACTCCGAAAAAATACCTAAACAGCGTCACGAAATGTCGGCAAAGTTGGAATCATCTTTTAAATGTTCAAAAATTAAATTTGTGGACATATGACTGTGAGACATGTTGAAACAAGGGTGTTAATTATATTTGCACAGCAGTACATAACATTTCCCTCTGACAGCGCGCCGACACTTGCCAAAGGAACGAGCAAGCCATACGAGTTACACAATCAGACTGGCAGGACAAGTGACGAGATGATGTCGAACCGCAATTATCCTTTTGTGGGTGACATGTGTGTGTTCACATGAAAATGTTCCGGTACAAAGCAGTAACACCATGTACGAGTACTTGTGCATGAATTACTGTGTACTTGGGAAGATAAACATTCGACTAAATGAACAATTTTTTCTCGAACAACATGAACTCGGGCTAAAGATACTCTTAAAGGCATTTGTATTCTGGTACGAGCACCACCCGTGCTCAATATATTTTGAATAGATGATAATTGTTAACCCAGACAGGGTTAACGATACACGTCTAATGGTTGTGACTTGTGTTTTGTTGTCACTGGAGGAGAAATGGTTTGCTTGGGCTTTGCCCTTGTTTATGAATTATTGAGCACCATTCCGAACAACTTTTCAACTTCTATTGCCTTACGAGCTGCTTTTGAATAATGTTTTCCATTCTCCATAAAAAGTATTTTTAAATTTACAGTGCGAGTTAGACCTTGGGTAGAACCCGGCAATGATATTTTGTCAGCTGTTTCTATGTATGTAGTTCCATCCGCAGAATTGGTTAAGACCATGTTCTAATGGAGACCCTATCAGGAATAAGTTCGGTCTCATTAAAACTCTTGAGTGCCTCATAGTCTGTATTCAATATTGAAAGGTACAGCGTTGAATTTTTATTAGTGGGGGCGGTTTGTCTACTCTACAACTGCGGTCTCATATAGAGGCCTATTTTGCTGTCCCATATGTTTAGAGCAGTTTGTCTGCTCCAGAGGATGTCAGGCAGCAAGTGCCGTTGGTGAGACGAGTTCACTGTTCCCGGGTCCTCTTGCGGGGTACTCTGTGACGATGTGAAGAGAGCTTTCATCGCTCTCCAAGCACAGTCTGCAGGTAGGGTCCGCTGACAGGCCAAGCTTGTGTAGATGCCGTTTTAGTCGGCGATGGCCGTTTAGGATACCGGTTAGAACTCTAAGTTGGTTCCTGCTCAGGCTTAGAAGCAACTTTGATTTCTTTTGTGATAGGTTGGGGAAGAAGTGTTTGGTACACTTCTGTCCTACATTTTTCCTCCAAATTCGATTTGAGCAGTGATTGCTCCCTCATGAAGCTTTTAAAAACGGCTTTGTTTACTCCACAGGCTAGTTCAGTACCAGTAAGGGGGGGTGGTTGCACCTAACTTGGCCAGTGAGTCGGCTGTTTCATTGCCGGTGTGGCCCTTGTGAGTAGCAATTTGACTGTCTGTAGGACTAGTTACGATTTTATCGTAGCTGAGTTCAGTTCTTTCAAGGCAGCTTGACTGTGAGAGAAGATAAAGATGGTTTTGCCACGGAAATTAGAGAGCAAGTTTAGGCTTGTGCATTGATGTCTGGCAAATATTTCTGCCTGGAAGATCGATGAGTATGTGCCGAGACTGACCGATATGTTAGTGCTAAAGGAGTCTCCGAATTTTGCAGCCCCAGATCCACTGATCATTTTAGAGCCGTCTGTATACCATACCTGGTCATGCTCTGAAGGACGGGGTTTTCATTTTTCCCAGTCGTTACTCGGGGGGATGACTACTAGTTTCGTTTGAAGCAGTACCTTGGGAGAAAATCATCCAAGGGCATGCTGAACTCGTAGGGAGGAAAGCATGTTAAGGTGACCATCAGGGGGATGTTCGGAACTGATATTGTTTAGGTGGAAGAGCCTGTGCAGGCCGAGATTTGCTTGGATTTCTAAATGGACTCGAGCTGGCGGTAGACCGACAACTAGCGTTAAGCGAGGCGGGGGGTGGAGCGCAGCCAACTCGTCATGCAGATTTAAGCTAGGCCCTGAACTCGTTCCAATTTCTTGGCTGTGGCGGCCTCATTTGTTTTTGTCCACCAGACTATTGTCGCATAGGTCATAGTAGGTCTGACGAGCAAGGTGTAGATTTGGATCATGATTTTAGGACTTAATCCCCAGTTGTTGCCACAGATGCGGCGACAGGTCCACAGTGCTCGTGTGACTTTTTCAACAGTCCGGTTGATTTGGGGGTTCCAGGACAATTTACTGTCCAAGATTACCCCAAGGTACGTTACTTCCAGCTAGAACTGAATGGTTTTGGTTTAGATAGAGGGGAGAATAAGAAGACTTAGGTTTCTTCTTCTGGTAAAAGGAACTATAGACGTCTTTTTGGGGTTTACAGACAGGCATTCTTTGGTGCACCTTTTCTGTAGCTCAAATAGTGCATATTGCAGCACTATCGGAACATCGCTTTCATATTTGCGACTAACGATGACCACCACCTCGTCTGCATAGCCAATGGCCTCGATCTCTACGCTTTTTAGGGGCCGAAGTAGGCTGTCAATGACGAGCGACCAGATCAGTGGCGATAGGACGACGCCTTTGGGGGCATCCTCGAGTTATTAGCGCCGATATTTCAACATTTTACATAATATAATAATAATAATAAAATAGTTGGCGCGACAGCTCGGGATGAGCCAAGGCCTAGCTTCTCGCAACCATTTATGTTGTGCGTGTTACATATTTCGCACAAATGGAAGGGACCTACAGTTTATTGCCGACTCCGAACGGCCAATTGAGAAGCTCTTTCATGACAGATTATATTCTCGGAGGATTGTCATTCCCCGACGAGAGGTGGTGCCGCGAAAAATGTTTGGTGTTTCTGGCTGGGGCTTGAACCCACGCCGCTCGGTCAGCAGTCCAACGCACTAACCACTGAGCCACGGCGCCCAATAAAACACAGAATAATTGAGATATCGGGCTGAAATTTATTCCGGGTGTAGTTCACATGTTAGATTTAAATATGGAATTCAATCTCGTTAATATAACCACCGCGAGTTCGTCTGCAGCGATCGATTCTTTGAGGCCAAGTTTCCACAACCCTTCCATACATATCGGCCGGAACGTTGGCAATTTCGCGTTCGGTATTGTTCCTGAGCTCCTCTAACGTTGTTAGCTTGTTGGCAGAAACCAACGACTTAACGTAACCCCATAAAAATAAATCCAACAGCGTTAAATCGTACGAGCGAGGTGGCCATTCGACTGGACCCTTTTATGGATATGAATGTCTGTTCAACGACCTCAAAGACAGCTGCAACAGCTGGAACAGCAGTGGCAGTTGAATCAGCCATATTTTAAAGACCGGTCGGCACGAAAGGCACCAATGACAATTAAGGTGATCAGCCCTAGTCAGGACTTGTGGCAAGTTGTACCACAATGGTCATTGAAAATCCTTTTAATACGCTGCGAAAAATATAATTAAATTATTCCTCGGAATCCGAAAGCTGAAAACTTGAACTTTTATTTTATTTCAACAAAAGTAAAGTTTGTACAGATCACTTAAAATATAAAGATATGTCTGTTATCCAAACAATTCCTGGGGTGAATAAACGATTATTTTTCTCGATTATTGCAAAGGTAGCATCACAATTTTCACTCCTAATCGGCAGCCAATGTTACGTAGAAACAAAGATGTGAAAATATCACTTGTTATTCATCTTTAATTTAAATAAACTTCAAACAAAAAAACCGTAAACCCTAAACAAAAACAACCTGTGAAGTTTGTATTTAGAATTAGAAATGAAAAAGTTCCGAACACGAAACAAAACAGGGGAACTTTACGAGTTTTGCATTCATAATTTGTTCTTACTTTCTCGTGTTACAGTACGAGTAGCGTCTGCAAGTGCCTCGTTTTCCATAATAAATAAATTTGGTTTGCATGTCCGGCGAAAGATACAGCCTTGTAGCTGGTGTGCAACTGTTGGATTTTTGTTTTGTTTTGTGAAAGATAGGGTCGCAGAATTTAATTAATTCTAGAGTTTTTCACAAGTCTTAGCTGTTACATTCTCCAACAAGATGACTTTCTTCTTGAGCCGCGTCTTTTACACAAAAAACTAAATTGTGTCTAAAACGCGAATGCCTCTATTTGCATTTAATTTCCTCTATGATACGTACTAGTTGATACGCACAGTTCGGGCGCGTTACTATTTTGTTACTATTTTTATCAAACTAAACTTATCCCAAACCATTTCTTTGATTGTTGATTAGATTAGGTGATAATACATACTAAAGCTTTGAACAAATGCTTTTTTACTTATGGAAAAACCTCATAAATGTAAACATGAACTAAACTTTTAAAATCATTCAGACTCCCGGACTATAGCAGCGTTTTCCAATCAGAGGTACTAGCAGTGACAATTGCTGCCCACGAGACTGCAATGAAGGCAATACCAGGCAAGGCTTGAACTAATCCACGCTCGCCGTTGACGGTGATGGCTTGGCCAACGTCGTTCTCAAAGAAATATGGACCAATGACGCCGCCAGCCCAAAATCCACACCAAACAGTGGCTTTTTCGGTATGCATTGGACGCGTGTGGATCTCATGTAGATTGGTATCGTCCCAAATTCGACAATTTTGTTTGTTGACGTACCCATTCATCCAGAAATAGGCCTCATCGCTGAAGATGATTTTTCGATGAAAATCAGTTTCCAACTGCTCCACAGCCCATTCAGCGAACACACATCGTTGTCTATGGTCGTTTACCTCCAGCTCCTGGGTCAATTGAATTTAGAACGGGTGCAGGCCCAAGTCATGACGCCAAATTCGCCAAGTTGTGGTCTGCGAAAGGTCGAATTCTTGTGAGCGACGCGAAATCGACTGCCTCGGATTCTCCTGCACACTCTCACGGACAGCGGCGATGTTTTCGGCAGATCTTGCGTTTCGCCGACGTACGCGTGTTGATTGATCGTTTACTAAACCAGTGGACTCAAATTTATCCACCACACTGCGAATAGTCCTCTCGGAAGGACGATTATGGCGACCGTAAAATGGGCGAAGCGCGCGGAACGTTGCCCGAACAGAACACCCATTTTGATAAAACAATTTTATTATTTGCACGTACTGTTGAACGCTATATCCTTCCATGGTGATTTGGGAAAACAGACTGAATAAATGACAGCCAATTTGACAGATGTAGCTTCAACAATATGGCCGCTATCAACTGTCAAAGTTCGGAAGCCCTGTTGGAAGACCCTTTATCTGTGTATGGTACAATAGCGCTACAATCTATCGCGGTAATTAAGAGCCAAGCTGCACCTTCGCAGACTGCCTTAATTTTGCTTGAAACACACTACAGTGATCTGGCAGTCACGTAGTAATGGCTAAGTAAGGTGCATTGGAGAAGAGTCCTGCCCCGTACCATCCGCCCCATCACTAATATCAAGTAATAAGTTCGAAAACTCACATGACACACATTTTAGTTTTCAAGGACGGTGCAACAGCTCGGAATGGATTAGCCTAGCCTAGCTTCTCGCAACAATTCATGTTGTGCGTCTTACATTTTTTTGCACGAATGGAAGGGACTTACACTTTATTGCTGACTCCGTTATACTCCCTCAAATTTATCACTCCCGGACAAGAGGTAATATCACGAAAAATGTTTGGTGAACATGGATGGGTCTTGAACCTACACAGCTTGCACAGCAGTTCAATGAATTAACCACTGAGCCACGGTGACCACGCATGTACATACGTGAAAAATCAGGTTCGACCGTCTTAAAGAAAATTCGCGTAAAATCGCTTAGGAGGGCATAAAACGCGTTCTTGATAGCGCCTTCAACCTCTTCAGTAGGAGCTTGGGCGCGTTTTCAACTGATAGTGGTCTAGGATGGTCTTGATGTGGGTCACAGTCGCCACCCGATTTAATTTGAAGCTAATACTTATACGATTGCAATTTACCGGCTGTTAAAAAAAATGCACAGCTTTGTTGCTTTGACAATCCTGCTGCGGTTGGTCATCATTTGATTGTTTTAACGATAGTTGGCTTAGAGCTGCCCTGAGTCTGCAGTCTATGTCCTTAAAACACTCATAGTCTATCTAAGGCTCCAAGCATCTTTCTCTTAATTACGTAGTTGGCTTGACGAGCAATTTCTAACCCATTTGGAAGTGTGAGCGTTATAGTTGACCCGCTTAGTTTTGTTCTGTCATCATTCCTCCTTTACAAGGCTCTGATGTAGTTTCGAGGTTTTCCTCCATACCTGAGCTTTGAATAAGTACGTCTTCCTTCCCAGAAACCCTTACCATGACTTCTTAGAAGTGACTGCCTTGTTAGAAGTGACTTACCCTTTTTGCAAGATTTGAACTGAAAAGATTTAAAGAATTGTTTTATTCATTGTTTTATTCATTTTATTTATAATCATTGCATCTTCATGTTAATTAATTTAAATTTTATTTTCATATATTGTAGGCCATTGCGGGCACACGAGTCCTTGTGAGCAGCTTTGTTATGAAATCCATGACGGAATGTACGAATGTGATTGCATAGAAGGGTACGAATTGAACAAGAATGGCTATAGCTGTCAAGGTAAGAACAATGTGCATAAACATAAGAGTTTTTGTTAAAGTTTAACTTGATATAAACAGACTTTTGGATCCTTACTGCATACGTATTGCAATTTTTTGGGAAAGGATTTAGTGGGATAAGTTCAATAATAGTTTCTAGAGTTGCCTTGGGAACGGTGCCCATATTGCAGGTTGCGCGGTTTCACACTTCAACTTTTTTATAACACTTGCCACTGGTTCCTCTAACCACTAAGTGTTCTATTTCATTTCAACTTTAACGTTTCAATAGATAATAACTCATGGTTAAACAGATTATTAATTAATTATTGTAAATTTAATTAAATATATTATCTATTAAACTTTGTTATATACATATATTATAAGGTTGAATTGGAATAATAAAAAACAACAACAACATGTCTCTTACGGTGGCCCATATGGCATTAGTCGCTATAGCAATTTTATTTTTAATATTTACTTGACCTCGTCTAAGAAGCCGATAGTTATATCGTTTGTTGTGATAGAACTTAAGTTCATCTTTCTCCTTTTTACGAAATAAACGATGACACTTATTTTATTATTCGGAAGACCTTTACAGCACACCAGTCGCATAATTTCGGGATGGGAGTCCACACAAGCTCGCTTCATTTTTGAAGTTAATTATCATAAGTAAATCATCCGCTTTATAGACTACGTTCTACTAAGCCGCTCTTTGAATTTTGTTAATGACTCAGGACATACCAAAATTTTCAACCTAAAGGGCACCCAAATTGAAGCTAGGGACTAGGTAACTCCGTAATATTCGCAGTCGACGTATGTTCCCTACGTACGCATCTTTGCGATACTTTTCAATATACATCAGTATTTAAAACTACCGAATATTACCTAACCTAACTTAAAATACCACCTTAGGGGTGTCCCTTTTCTACCGATATCGTAACAGAGATAGTTCTTTGGTTCGACTATAGCGAATAGCCCGTGCCTCGTACACCAGTCATCAATCTACCGCAAGCCTCTTCACAGCATCACATTGACCAAAAGGGAAAATTATAACTTGATTCCGCGTGTTCACTGTTTTCGAACTCAAATATGAAAAGCAGGCACGAGGGATCTATCATATCAACTTCCACGTTCTGCCATTCGGTCAAGACTTTTACCAGACAGGACAGGGTAAGGACAATCTTGGCTTTGTTTTAATTATCTTGTGCTTACTAACTTACTTCGGGGTGAAAGTTGGCCTCAACCAACAAACTTCAAGCCTCTCCAGTTAGGCCGGTGCTTAGCTGACTGCCTCCAGTTGCGCACTGCAAGTTGGTTGGGGTCCCCTTCCACTTGTACGCGCTACCTTAGGCGACGTCTTTCTCTACTCTCCCTCCGAATTAGACTCGAAGACTCTGTGAGCCTAAGCGTTTGTATCCATTCGCTCTTCATGCCCCAGCCATCTCAACCGATGAATACGTATCTTTTTACCAAGAGCGATGTCGCTAAACAACCATGCTTCAATACCATAAAGTAGAACTGAGATGATCAAGGTCTTATATAGAGTCTCCTTAGTTTATCGGGATAGGGGCTTACTACTCAATTGCCTAATTATCCCGAAGAAGCAGCGATTGGGAAGAGTTATTCTTCGCTTGATTTCTGGGCTCGGGATGATCCAAGGTCTAGCTTCTCGCAACCATTTATGTTGTGCGTGTTACATTTTTCGCACGAATGGGAGGGACCTCCAAACGGCGTATTGAGAAGCTTTTTCATGACAAAGTATACTTCCGAAGGTTTGTTATTCCTCGACGAAAGGTGGTGCCGCGAAAAATCTTCGGTAGACATGGCTATGGCTTGAACTCACGCCGCTCGTACAGCAGTCCAACCCATTAACCACTGAGCCACAGCGACCACCAGGTAATGGTTGGTTGATGTGTTTTATCCTGTCATTGATTGCTGTTTTGATGGCCGTTAATGCAACTTCTATCTTGCCGTTCGTGGGTCGTACACTTTTTTTTGTCCTCTTCTCTCGCCAGTTAGTCGGCTTTCTCGTTTCGCATAACACCTACTCCGTGAGATATGCACGTTGTTTTGGCTGCCGAAAGATTTATTGTACCTTATTCTTGCATTCGCGTAAGAGTAGGGATTTCGAACCAAGATTTGTTAGTGTTTCGATTGCTGCTTTGCTGTCAGAGTAGATAGATGTCTATGCGTTTTCTCCCACAATGACCTCTGTCCCTTTCAAGATACAACATCTTTTTCCCAAGCGGTTGCAAGCAGTATACTCTGGCTCGGGGTATCCATTCGTGGTGTCTTATTTTGTCGCTGTGCGTCCAAGAGCCTCTGAAACGAAAAGTCGCTCAGAAGCTTTTAACAATTTTTCTAATTATTGTGGTGCGGTTTCACGCAGCAACCTTATAAAATTTCAGTGTCCTGCACACGATTTATCGCCGATGATACAGGGGCTCTGGTTGCAGTTAGGTTAGGTTAGGTTAGCGGGCCGATGAAGAGGATGAAACTCTCTTCATCTCACTTAGGTCTATGTAAACCCATTGTGGTACTTCAAACTGCGTGGTTCTATATACCTGATGACAGCCACTTGGCTGTGCTTGCGAACTTGAACAGATCCGACAGTGAGCCATCAGATAGCTTCTCGATGTTATCAAAGAGGTATCTACCCAATGTTCTTTTTCTAATACTGCAGAGGGTTGGGCAATGATACAGAAAGTGAGTCATGTCCTCATGCATCTCCTTGTCCCCGCATCTTTTGCATAGGTCGTCTTCGGTCGTCTTATAATTAATCCTACGAGTAATAACAAAGATTTCCTGTCCATATGTAGGAGCTTGGTCGTTCTGCCTTTATCATATTCTGGCCATAGCCTACTGGAAATTTCGCAGGTGGTCAGTGTTTTCCACCTGTTATTCGTCTCAGTTAAGGATCAGTTTTTGATTTCTTCGCATTATCCGTTGAATATTCGGTATCGCTGTCGGTGATGAAGATGCTTTTGTACTAGTCGTTGGCACGTTATCCGTATATTTATTCGGAATCATTGACCGATGTCTTGCATACGTTTTTCAATTATCTCAAAATCTTTCCCATCCATGTATGCTACGGATTCTTGAGCGATAGGCGACACAGGTTTAATTTTGACTTATATTTCTCGAAACAAGTTTCTATACTCTGCGTACTCTGTAAAGGGATTGCCAAGGTATAGAGTTCATACATCTACATATGATCTACTTGCTTATGACGTTTGTTCAACAATATTAACTCATACAAATATTCTACTTCATTTCTTCCTACAGTAATCAATTCAACACTTTCGCCAGAAGGTCCCACAAAATCCGAAGAGGATGTACTTTACCAGAAGGGTGCCTCGTTTAGTGCTAAACTGGCAAACGGTGTCAACGGAAGCAACCAGATGTTAACCTCAGGTGAAGACGAAACCGACGACGATGACGAAGACTTCATCACAGACACAGACGACAACTCGAGTCATCGAAAATCAAACTCATATAGCGATAGCAGCAATTCAAAAGATTACTACATATCTTCAGATAGCATAAGTTTTAACGACGATCAATTAGACTTAAACCCTGTACCTGAAATCAGACACACAAATTCGAATTCGAAAAACTACTCAAACCGTTTGGAAATGTACTCAGAGTCAGCTATCAATGAACTTAACCATCGAATCGAATGGCTTCATCAACAAGAGACCCAGCACAAACACCCACAGCTACTGCGAATGAATGACACGTCCGTGAAGTCAACGACATCCGCAGAAATAGCTGCGGACATTCTTGAGTCGCCCATGACTGGCGGCAATATGTTGGAGGATGACTACTACTCGAAACTGGATATGTCTGTCTATGACGACGTCAATAACAATAAGTTGAACCTCAGGCCATTGGATGCAAATACATATCAAAACGAATACAATCAATTGCAAGCGACGTCGTTCCTGTCGACGACACCTACCCCAGTGCCCTCGGAACCCAATGGCTCACGCAAGGAGGAAAGTCAAGGAAAGCGAGCCACAAGTGCCAACAAAGGACAAACTAAAGCGCCCACGATTTCATTAAGGGAGATGAAATCCAATTCCTCGAATTACACCCGGACAGGAGGGTGAGTAATTTCCCTCCCTCTTTGTTTTAATTATTATTAAAAGCTCGCGCTAAGGAAAATGGCTTGAGTAGCCACGAGATAATGAAATTGGTTTTCCCGATTGGCGGTAGGTCCCAGGCCAGCCCAGCTTTGCAGTATTGTTGCTTTCCATTAAAAGATGATAGTTTCCAATTGGTGCTGAGATATTAGAATCTGTGAGTTGCAAGCGACTTAATTTAATTACAAAAAAAGTTGTTCGAAGTGTCTGAAGTTTCTTCGATGATAAATGACAGAGCTGTTACCGCAGAAGGCAGATGCTTAAGATGCCGTGCGTTAAGGCTTATTCACAATAAGGAAACATTTGGAAAGCGATGTTTTTTAACGATTTCTGTTCTGAAATATTTTCATGCTTTTGAATCTTTTCCATTTGTTTTGGAAGTTTTAGTATTTCTTGAGAAAATGTCTTAAGTTTTTCCATTTCTTTGTTGCTATGCGAATTATTTTACAGCGAAAAGAAGTCGGGAAAGTGCAGGCAAGGAAAACAACTTTAATAGTTTTCGAAACTATTCTCGTACTTCCAGCAGTGATTTTCAATATAAAACAGGTGTAAAACCGTGGCAAAATTATCGTGTTCTATTCAAACTTAAACCAAAACAAATCCTCGGGTTTTTTTCATTAAAGGAACTAGGGAAATTAATTAGGAAACGGTGTGTACTTTTTCTTCTACTTTAATCCTTAAACGTCAAGCTAAGCGTGAGGCAAATCATCCTAACCCCCATTTTCTTCACTATTTACGATCCTTGCAAAGTTTCTTCACTTTTGTTCCTGGTATATACATAAATTTGCTCGATCCTGCCTTCCTATGTCCTAGGACCGTCTATTCACTCCCACTTCCATTGTCGGCATACGTTTCCTTGTATCCTTTATCGTTTTCTTGACCTTTTCTCTTGGTCTTCGCTTGTAATCGTTTATCTTGTCGACAATTCTTCTTAGACACTTCTTCAAATTACCTGAGGTGTCTCTCTGGGGGTGGAAAGTGGCGTAGGTGGTGATTGGAACAATTACTGCGTTACGTACTCTTTTCGACTGAAGTGTTACTTAATAATAAGCAGGTTGAATGTAGCTCGAATTACTGTATGTACAGCACAACCACTTTTAACTTGCACTACACTACAGAGTATGGTTATGCGGAAAGAACGAAGTCACGTTTGCCTCGTGACTTACTACGTTCTCCTTGGATATGTTATCCTCTTTCCAATCTTAAATTTTATGTCCTTAGTCGAACTAGACTGTGCTGGTTTCCGTAGTACTGCTGCCAAGTCCCTTGTTTTCCCAAGCGATCTGATTTCTAGCAAAGTCGATGGTTCCTTCGTTTCTTCTGTATCATGACAGTAGTTGATTCCAAGTCTAGTGGCTATCGTGATTTGAGCGCGTCTTGTCCGCATGTACTTAATTATATGAATATCGACCCTGACTAGGTCGCTGAGATTGCCGCAGAAGCACTCTCCGAGAATTTTCCTTCTCAAACTCGATTGCGCTAGCTCTTTGGTTTTCGACTGTAAGAGCTAAAAATGGGTCGTGTAATTCGCTCA
Organism: Matsumyia berberina; assembly: GCA_917880715.2. Classification (NCBI taxonomy): domain Eukaryota; kingdom Metazoa; phylum Arthropoda; class Insecta; order Diptera; family Syrphidae; genus Matsumyia; species Matsumyia berberina. The sequence goes on from OU862870.1 coordinate 99,615,870, forward strand.
CGACGTAAGGGGGCCGAGTCTGTCTTTAAGTTCCACGTTAAGAGGCGTAAGGGTGCCGCCAAATTGAGGCCACGGGATTTCGGCGAACGTCATGGCTACATTAGGGATATAGTCAAAGAAATTATTCACGATCCCAGGTCGTGGTGCTCCATTGGAAATCATTCACTTCCGTAACCCCCACCGCTGCAAGGTCCGCAAGGAGATGTTTATTGCAACAGATCGTGTCTGCGGACGTAAACCCACCCTCCAAATCGACAATGTGATGTCATGTTTCCAAATGCCTGCAGGTACCATCATCCAACCTTGAAGAGATGGCTGGTGATCGTGGCCGATCGGCTCGTACCTCTGGTGACTATGCCACTGTCATCGCCCACAACCCAAAACCAAAGAAGACTCGTGTCAAGTTGCCTTCTGGCGCTAAGAAAGTTGTCCCCTCAGCCAATCGTGCCATGGTTGGCATTGTTGCCGGTGGCAGTTGTATTGATAAGACTATCCTGAAGGCTGGTCGTACCTACCACATGTACAAGGTGAAGAGGAACAGCTGGCCCAAGGTTCGTGGTGTTGCCTAAATCCCGTTGAACATCCCCACGGTCGATGATGGTATTGGCAACCAACATCTGCGGGTCGTAAGGTCGCTTTTATTGCTGCCCGTTCGTACCGGTACGATACGTGGTGGTAAGGGAGACACCAAGAAGGATGCTTAGTAGATTTAGGCCTGTTGAAGTTGTGTACTATTACCTACAAGTGTCAGTGCGCAGTGGATGAAATAAAAAGAGCAGGGCAGGCACATATGTACATACATAGAAGGCGGCTTATTGATTCTTCCTCCTCCTCGTCCCTTTAGCTTCTATAGAAATCGTTAGCGGAGACAAATATTCATATACCGTTTCTACCTATCAAGCAATTCCCCATGAGCGGCACCTTAGGCATTGCCTCTTAATAGACAGAAGTCCTTTAAGATCCAACATAGGTCAGATCTGTCTCAATAAGAGTCGATATTACTGCAGCTGCTGTTTGCCATTCTTTTGAGGTCAATGTCACGGCGGAACTTAATCGTCTCCTTGTTTCCAGTAAGGTTCTAGCCAGTTCCTTCCTTTGATATCTTGTCTGTGGTTGCCCGAAATGTCCCTGTATTCAACAACTCAGCACAAGGACACGTCACCTAGCTTAACAACTTGGATCGTATTGTTTGTCATTATAAGACATTTATCGCGGTATTGTGCAATAGCGCTACCATTTATCGCGTTACATAACATAAGGCTAAATCACAACTTCTTAGACTGCCATGATTTCTGGTAGGAACACACTATAGTGATTCGGTAGTCGTCTGGTAATCTTCTCACTAGGTGTACTAGAGAAGATTCCTGTAATCGTACCATATTCAGTTTTACATAGATCCATCTGTGGTGTATGTGCATGTATCCCTGTCGTAGATTATTTCAAGACCCCCGGTTCTGCTAAGAAATCTAATCTTGTACATATTTGAAGTTTAAGTCGACGCATGGCTTTTGCTAGGAATTGCGTGTGGAATTATGGAGTGCCCCATATAAACATTGACCTAATTGTGAGGATTCCCTTAGCCTAAGTGCTGCTTTAGCTGCATTTATTTTCTATAGATAGCAATGGTAAGTAAGTAAATAACTATTTTATGAAAGTTTCTAAAATCTTCCGAGAAGATTGTGTAACTCATTTTTTTAAGAACATTTTTTTTTTCTTGGCAATATGAGCTTGAAGGATATTGTACCACCCTCACAGGTTTGAGTTTGAATCATTGTCGGAAGAATCGTCCTCCAAAGACACCAACTTCGTGCAGATTCAGGACTAGGGCAAAGTTGAGTTAAGTCAAGTTGGGTTGGTGCACAAGCGCCAAGGACTCACTTATACCAAGGGATATGTTAGGTTAATTAGGGCTAGCAAGCAATTCCTAGAAACACCGGGCACCAAGAAGGGCCGATCGCTATCATTGTGGGAACCTACAAATGCATCAAAGCCTAAGGGCTCATTCCTCAAAGCATTTTATTTCCCTGAGAAACTTAATATCCTAATTCCTTTAAGTTCCTAAAAATGAAATTTCCTTGGTATTTAAAGCGTCTTTGCGCTATGCCCTCATAATCGTTTAGAATATGTGTAATATCTTTTGTAATGCATAAATCGTCACAGTATATACACGCGTTCGATTCTTAGAGCCCGAGTCTCATAGCGTGCCTAGGTAGAAGGCAATGCCCGGACAGAATTCCTACACCTATTCTTAGGTTTGATATTTTTTCCTCGTCTTTTGTTTATCTAATCCCGGCCATCAAGCCTTAGACACCCTATGTTCTCTTGTCTGTGGTTAGCTTGCCTGTTTATGTTCCCTAAGAGGCTCGCCTTAATCGCGTAGGACGGCGGTTTGACAACTACAGCATCGCCTTGACGTCGTTCTCCCCCATCTCTTCCTAGTTTATCTGTAAGCTCATTACCGTTCATATCGCAATGTCACGCACCCAGCATCCGGATCATGCCTTAAGCATTGCCCGACAGTTCACAGCTAGTAGATCGAATGACGTTCGATTCTAGCGCTTTGAGTGCGGCCTGGCTATCGACGTAGATGGCGATGTTCCTCTCGGATACCGCCTTCCACTCCAGTTATTCTGCAGCTTTTTCCATGGCTAGAACTTCTGCCTGCAACACACTGCATATATCCGGAAGTCTTATAGACATTTTCAGTTTTGGCTCGACTCAGTAGATACCAGAACCCGTTCTATCTGGTGTTTAAAAGCCATCTGTGTATATTACATCCCTTTGCCTTTTTCCCTGTCGGGGTATGTGAAAGGGTGGTTATTGGTTTGGAAGTCAGGGAGGAAAGAGCAGTGTCCTACACTCCCGTCCTTGCCCAAGTCCTGAATCCGAATAGCCAGAGATTGCGAGCCGGAGCGGGCTCGTGCTGTTCTTTGTACTGTCGCTAGTTTCCCTTGTGTGGCTACTTTGGTTGTGGCCTTCCATCAAACCATGGCCCCATACTTATGTGAGTATGATTATAACTACCGTTATGTATAGCCAGTGCATTGCTGGCTTCAGTCCCTACATTTTCCCCGCTATTCTCTTACATGTGAAGAAGGCATTGTATGCTTTCCTGATTCTTTCTTGTGCGTTAAGTTTCCCGTTTGGTTTCTATCCTATTCCTACTCCATGGTCCAAAAGGGACAGTTTAGTTTAGTTTAGACACTTTGAATTGTGGAATTTCATGTTTTCTGGTGAAGAGGAAAAGCTCCGTTTTTACTGGGTTGACTTTAAGCCCGCAGCTAATCACCCAAGGAATAGGTCCATTGTAATACCATTCTTACCATAATTAAGACTGAGTCATAGGGTTACCTCCTTTCTTACCCCCTCACAATATATTTCAAAGCAATGGCATGAGAAGGATCCAGGAATTCCCCCTAAACCACTGTGCCGAATGAAGAACCGACTAAATTGAGACACATGGATGCTAGAAAGATGGAGATGGTGCAAAAACTGAGGGATGGAGAGCACTGTAGCTAACGCAACAAAAGTTTGCGGTTTACGTTGTTTTTCCCCCTACTGGCTTTGTAAAAAAATACACTTGAATGTGTTCAATAACATTTTACTAAGGGTGGAGAAGTCTTTGAGGTTTTATCTTCGAAATGTGGCTAATTAGCTGTCGTAAATTAAGAATTCGGAGAAGGTTTAGAGCTATTCTGTATTGCGTATTAGGGGCCCTAAATGCGCACTGCGAACTATGGGGTCTATTGTGGTGGCTCATATGGTTTAACCAGGAGTTATATTGAGGCTCAGTATAGCCTTAGGTTCTATTTTCCGAATTTTTACTGGGTTGACCGAGGGGAGGTGGTCACCGTAGTTCAGTGGTTAGGGCGTTGGACTGCTGACCAAGCAGCGTGGGTTCAAGCCCCAGCCAGGAACACCAAACAATTTTCGCGGCACCGCCTCTCGTCGGGGAATGACAAGCCTCCGAGAGTACAATTTGTCATAAAAAAGCTTCTCAATTCGCCGTTCGGAGTCAGCAATAATAATACAACACGCACAACATGAATGGTTGCGAAACCTAGGCCTTGGCTCATCCCGAGCTGTCGCGCCAGCTATTGATTGACTGATTGACTGAGGCCCGCGTCAAGTGGAGTAATCTTTTCCTTGCAGGTCCTGGACATACGCATGGAATGTTCTCCACAGAGCCGAAAAAAATTTTTATCTGATATTTTTATTTTATGTAGATGGTGTTTGAGTGGACAATGTCGTGTTAGATAGCCCGTCAAGGTTCTTAACTCATCTTAAGTGAGATCAAGTATTGTCCTTGTATAAGTTGAAGTTGATGAAGGCCCTGAGGGTTGGTGCAGTACTGGCCGTGTTTGTTGATCCCCCACTGTGTTATCTTGGAGTGGGCACTGTTAAGTGGTACCCTAAAAAAAGGTTCAGGACCAACAAGTGGGCGGCAAGCGCCTGTTCTCGCCAGGCAGTCAGCCCATTCGTTACCCTCGAAGCCTTCATGTTCTGGGATCTAGGCTACGGTAACCTTATTTTCCAATGCAAGGCTTTCGAAAGGTTGAGACAGTCCCAGACAAGCTTCGACCCTATCGTATAGGATTTAAGGGCTAATAGTGCTGCTAGGTTGTCTGAAAATATATAGATTTGGGTTCTTCTCCGCAGGCATTCTCTTGCACGCAATTCAATAGCGCGGACTTCCGCTTAAAATACTGTAGGTGACTTTCCAAGCTCCGTCGCGGGTTGGAAACTGGGACAATTTTGAACCAGCTGTATACCAGGTTTGGAAATTTGGTAGTGTTATAGGGCGTTTACTTCTCGATTAGCTGCGGTCGCCAATAACAACTTCGAAACTTCTGTAGAATCGAAATCTCTTGAGCATGGTATCTGGAATCTTAAGAATTGGGTCAATCTAGGTATTTAGTTTTTCTCGAAACACTCGTCGGTACATCTATATGAAATATAATAATTTTTATTTGAATCTTTTCAGAGAGTCATGCTCTTTAGATTGCGGTCTGGACGGAATATGTGATACTAATGATGAAGGAATTCCCAGGTGTTTATGCACTTTTGGCAAAAGTGGTAATGGATGCTTAGACGGTAAGAAAATGAAAAACTACATATCCGACATGTAGTGAACTTACTATTTTTTTACAACACTTCCCTGCATAACATTTAGTAGATCCTTTAGGGCCATTAATATCAAATGGCAATGTCATAGGACATCTGGCTCAGGTAGTTCCGTCTGTGGAATCAACAGACAAGTTTAATTTGAGTCTTTTCTTGTGTGAGGATCTATTCTAAAATACAAGTCATAGACTCATACACCCTGCACCAACTCACTGTATAACGTGTCCACTTTTCTTAGGAGCCTTCTTAATATTTTTTTTTAGTTCGTGGTCATACTGCTAGGAGTGATAAAAACCGGAATAAATAGATCCAATTTAATTGGACGTGTTGTGAAATATCTCGCATCGGGCCACAGAATAGCTTTGTGGAATTTTAAGTGACTTATGGTTATCCGTGTCACGTAATAGGCCGACAAGAAGAAAACGGAAAATCCAATTCCCTATTGCTCTCTCATATTAATTTTATTAAATGCACAATGGGTGTTGTTTATCACATTTGTGGATACGAACTTCAATCTTTTGAGTTCAAAATGTATTTTGCCTCTGCCTTGTCCCTAAATATTTACATAAACATACATGTGCATATGGAGAGGACTGTACATCACAGGAATGTGTTATGTTGGCTCTCTTGTGCAGGGTGCTGGGCTATTATATATTTTTTTTTAAAGGATCATGGCCCTCAGTGATTTATATGCGAAAGAGTGCAGTTCCTTCCGCAACTGATGCATGGTGACGATATAATGGTGTAATACAACACTTGACTCAATTACGATGCACCGACGAGATATGCCGATGGAGTGGAAATAATGTCACTGAAATGAAACGCGAACGCCGGCAGCGAGCAGGCAGAGCCTTCTGGCAGGAAGCAGGGGCAATAGGACCCGGACAAATTGATGTAGGCCATTTTAATTCAGGCAACCGCGAAAAGAATATACACGCCTTCCTCGATGGTTCTGTGTAAGTGTCGTGTGAAAATTGTTATCCGCGCGGTGTAATAAAAGAATCAAAAACGGTTTGGACAAAAATTAATCAGAAAACGAAATGAAACACGTCTCGTTATTCATCGGCAGGAATTACAGATTTTTTCGTAAAAAACTTCCCGTCACAAGTCGCAAAAGTTTTGAATCCGCCAAATGAGATGGAATAGGAGGGTTGGATCTACATTAGCGAAAGCGGTGTGCTCTCATGGAAGGCGATTTGTTTGACATCACATCAAAGATAAATTTATTCAATGCTCAACAGCTAGCATATTGTTGATGAAGTCATTCCCAGGTGTCAAATTTTGAAAGCAACAACGCTAGGTTTTGAAATAAATGTAAAACGGTTGGTCCATCATCCTCCAAATCTCCTCCTATTTTGTGAACCGAAAGCTGATGCTGACGCCAGAATCGACGCCACAAGAAAGGGGTTCTCTCATCTCTAATGTGGAGTCTCGTATTGAAGGGGCTTACTTTCTTACTTAAGATGGCCCTAAACCCATCTTCACCGCCTCCATCTCAATACTCACGAACGCTCCCGTGACATCACGCTGCGTTCTTCCGATTATGTCAATATCGTTGGCGTACCCGAGTAACTGGATGGACTCTTGAGAAATCGTGCCTCTGGTGTTGGCGCGTGAGTTTTGCACAACTCATTAAAGAACGATGTTGATGAAGTCGCATGACAGCGCGTCGCCTTGTCTAAATCCTTTTTTGACATCAAAGGTCTCGGTGAGGTCTTGACTTAACTTGGTGGAGCAGCGTGCATTCTCCATCGTCATCCTGCACAAACGGACAAGTTTGGCAGAGATGCCAAAACTAGATATGGCTCTGTAAAGCTCGTCTCTATAGACGCTGCCTTGAAACCGATGAAAAGGTGGTGGGTATCGTTTTAAAGTTCCTGGATTTTCTCCAAGATCTGCCGCAGTGTGAATATTTGGTCGATGGTGGACTTTCTTGGCCTGAAGCCACATTGATATGGACCGATCAGATTGCTGACGAACGGCTTCAGGCGCTCATACAACACGGCAGATAAGATCTTGTAAGCGATGTTACGAGGACTCATGCCTCTGTAGTTGGTTCAGTTCATAGGGTCTCCTTTCTTGAGGATCGGGCAAATGATGCTAAGGTTCCATTTATCGGGCATACATACAGATAAGTTGGTGTATGCTCCTTACCAAGTCATCGCCTACCGATTTGAACAGCTCGACCGCAGCTTTGTTGGACTTAAGCTTAGATATGGCTATTTTCATTTCGTCGATGTCGGGTGGAAGGAATTGTTGGTCTTCGTTGTGCAGATTGAATGGTTCATTCAGCCTGACAGAACTCAGACGCAACTGGTCCCATTTTATTGGAATTTCCTCGACTTTCGGAGAAAGCCAAGAAGGCGTTTCAATCATGAGGAACTTACAGTATCAGCACTCACCACATCATCTGCCACCTGATCTGGGCACAGCCTGGACAATCGCAAAGGAAATGATCCGAAGTATCGTCGCCATTTTCACGGAATCGCAGACAGTGGTATACTTAAGCCTAACACACTAAGATGCTCGACAAAAGCGAAGTGTCCCGTTAGAACGCCAATAAATTGTCTACAGTCTCTTCTGCTGCAAGAATTATTTCTTACAATCGTTTAGTCTGCCTAAGTCCTGGAGAGCTGTGCCACACGCAATTTTCTTTGCAAGAAGCCCAATCGTCAGTGGAGGCCCTGACCGGAGACGCGGGAGGACCCAACTCAGATTCAGGTCCTGATAAAACGTCCTCCGAGCCTTGACTAGCAAACTCATCGGAGATCTCATTTCCAGATATCATATTGTGACCTGGGTCCCACACAAGAGTCAAAGAGTTCAGCCTTGCGACCGAATTCAGAGAGTTCTTGCATTCTCGCACTATATTGGAGCTGGTTAAATGGTTGAGCAAAGCCTTAAGCGCAGCCTGGCCACGCTACAGACGCAGATGCTCCGACTTTTCCACCTGTTCTGAACAAAATAGTCTGTGGCCATTGGGATAGCAAAGAACTCTGCTTGAAAAACAGAGGCATGCTTGCCTAACGAGTAGTGAAGTCTAGTGTTGTCGGTTTCCACGAAGACACCAGCACCAGATCCATGTGTGGTTTTCGAGCCATCCGTGAAGTTCGACTACAGCCCATTCCAGGCTCAGACTCTTGTCGAGGCCAGTCATGAAGGCAAGGAAATTCGACTTTAAATTTGCACAACAACTGAAGTTCTGTGTCATTGCATCAGACGGTATATCCATGGAACTAGGTTCCTAGAATAAGTGTTGCGCAAGGTCATCAAAGCTCCAGTGCGAATGATACTTAAAGTCACTCCGCCTAAGACGATGAATTACTTTGATAGTACAGCCCATGATATAAGTATCAAGGGGAGGTAGGTCAAGCAGAGTATCTACAGCAGAGCCAGGCGTACTCGCAAAAGCTCCCGTGCAGCCGAGATAAGCCGTTCTTTGAAGTTTAGTACAGTAAGCAGTAACATACTTATGCGAAAGCCACCTCCGCCAAACAAGCGACGCATAAGCTAGAAACGGTCTTATTATAGCCGTATAGATCCAGAGGGCCTTTTTTGGTGATAAGCCCCATGTCTTGCCAGAAAACTGAGAGCGCATTGGATGTCATCAACTTGACATGCTTTGCCCAAAGAAGTTTTTATCCAGAATCACTCCTAGATATTTGGCTCCATCGGATATCTGGATAGTGACGCCCTTTAGAACTGACTGAGTCAGACCGGTCACAACCCTCCTTCTCGTAAAGAGGACAACCTCAGTTTTCAGAAGGTTGACCGAAAGCCCACCCCTAGCGCACCATTCATGGCCCATGTCAGAAGCTGCCTGCACCGTGAGACAGACAGACTTGAGACATGACCCGACAGAAACTATTGCGACATCATCCGCATATGAAACAACAACATCATCTTGCAAAACTTGCAAATAATTTTGTAACGGCTGGTGCCTAAAACGTCACTATAGTACGCGTGGCGATTGTAGTTGTGTTACCGTAGTAACCCGACTTGAACTTTATGTTTTTATTTTGAAGCTCGCGACCCTCTAGGCCTAGGACGTTGCGACCCACACTTTGAAAAACACTGATAGCAAAACGGTTGGCTTAGTCTTTTGGCTGCACGAACTATTTCAAGAGACGAACTTTCCATGTTCCCAGTTGCTCCTACATAACTTTGATTGATATGGTCGTTCATAGTAAGATCTTTCTTACCCCCAGCTGGTTAAGTTTTCGTCGCGAGATCTTCGTCTATGAGCGACGTGACACATCAACACAACACAGCAAGTGTTAGAAACAAAGGGTAACAGGATATTATTTACGGGGGGAATTATTTAATTAGCAGGGTAGTAGAATGGCTACGCAGTAATGAAGCCAGGCATCTCGCCTTGAAATATCCACTAAGGTAGATATCAGAAATCGTCGCCTTGAGCGTGGTGCCCAAAGTCTAAAATCCATTGTTAGTTAACAGGTGACGGTATAAACCTTTTATGATATTTCAATTGACTTTATTTCTGTCCATTAAGCTGATAAAAATCAAATTTGCCAAATGGCACACAATTTCGATTAGCAAGTTGTGCCAAAATGTGCCAACAAAGCCATTATCCTTAGTCAATTTATTTTTCAATCAGATAGGGAATAATGTAAAACGGGTATTTAATCTAACGACATAACTCCGTCATGAGAGTGCCACATGGGACCCTTCCTAGCCTCCGACACATATCTCACTAATTGGATTACACAAATTGTAATGTTTACTTATCTTCCCGCAGATACCAAGGTTCGTATTCCTAGATTTTCGAAAAAGTCGTGGTTGGCCTTCCCAGCCTTACGCGGTGCGTACAAGCATGTGCAGGTAAATATGTGCCCCAATACACCCTCCCGGGCAGCCAAAGGAGCAAATTTATTGATTTCTACATTATTTTTTTTTCTTTGTAAAACAATTCAGATTAGAGTTGAGTTTCGACCGGAATCCGTTGACGGCATTATCCTCCTAACTGGCGAAAGAGACGATTTAACTGGAGATTTTATGGCGCTACTCATACATCAGGGCTTCATTGAATTCTGGTAAGTAGATTAAAAGGATCTAAAGGTGATAATAATTCTTATGAGATTTTAATGCAAAATACACCGTTAAACTGAACGTAATTCCACATTTGAAATGCGGCCACGTAGAGCGTTTTATTGATTTTTGTTTTATTTCTCCGAATGTGTGGGCGGAAAGCAAGAGAAACACCCGCACTTCCATGGCAATTCGCTACTAAAAACAGATATGTATGTACATATGTATGTACGGGCGGGGGTGGCAAGGCACACCGACCTCAATCTCTTGGTTCAATAAAGTCGTTGCATAATCCTAGTGCTATCGCAGTTACAGTTTCTTCCGCACACACATGTAGAACTGGGAAGTTTGCCAAACGAGAGAAAAGCAATCCTCAGAGATGAAGACGGTTTAAGGAATGTGTGAGTCATGGGAGTGGGCTTCCCTCGATGGCACTTGAAAGGCCTGAACTATGCGCTCAACCTGTTGAGAATCTGTTTGCACTGGAGGAGTCTTGTTGACAACAATTATTCCGCAAATTAGTGAGGTGTGCCTGGAGATGGAGAATCGACAAATGTCACCAGGGACAGGAAGGTCCGGAAGAAACCTAACCTTGATTTTTTAAAATCAATTTTCAGTGCAACATTCGAAACTCTCGGCCTTGCTTAAACTTCCTTCGTTTGGAATACTTATCACGCATCTATGACGTACCCAGAACGCCTTCAACTTTTTGAAATTTCAGATATCGGAATGGGGCCTGTATATCCTGAAATAACTTTTTTTTCTTTTTGCTCGCCGGGAATTTCTTCTTGTGTTTTTGTTGCGCCCGCCTAGGGAAGCCACTGCGCCCACAAGATTGGTAGTACGAGAGCAAAAGCACATTAGGGCTTTGTACGTGTGGAGTGTGAAATGCGGTTTGCAGTGGTTTTTTAATCACAGTTTTTACAAGGCTGGAGTTCCAAATAAATAGAGAATGAGCACGGTGGTTCCTTGTGGAAGCACGTCCATGTGAAGGCACATCTACGGGGTGGGTGAAATGAAAGTGAATGATGTGCTTCGGCTATGAAACTTAAATTAAATAAAGTATCGTGTGTATGTATTTGTGTGAAGGTACTTTCATTGATTACTTTTCAACTGAAGGAACATCTTTACTCCTCGATGATTTACAAAAGATTTTCCATTGCCATGTATGCTTCCCGTCCTTCAGTTTCGGATTTTTGTTTTTGATTGACAGTACAAGGAGACTTGGTTTCATTACATGAAAATGACAGTTTGCTGTGAATATGTGTGGAATGTGACATCGCCGTCGGCCAAATCGAAGTCTTAATAAAGAAAAAATTGCTTCCAGACAAACATCTTATAGCTCTGTTTTACTTCACGAGTTACCATAGAGCCGTCTTAGATATTTTTTCCGGAAATTAGTTACTTCCTGAATCCTATTAATCCTCGAGGACTATACGGCATGAGGATCGTATCCACGTTGTCTTGTTCTGAATTTTGTAAAGCGTTTTAGGATTTTTGACTCCTTCCCAAGGTTCTCGATTCCTCGTCAACTGCTGTGTGACATATTTGCCTAAGACTGTCCACTCATATGCCTCACTGAGTAATTGAATTAAACCCCAACTGGGATACGTTCCTAAATCCTGGAGGGGAGTAAGGGTGGTTTTCATTCCTAAAGCGGGGAAGCCTAGTTAAATGACCGCTAAGGACTACAGGCCCGTCAGCCTATTCTCATTCCTTCTAAAGAGTCTGGCACGCCTTATAGATGTGCACATAAGGGATGCGATTGGAGATACATACTTATCCAAGTCGTATAATGCGTACATGAAGGCGAGTTCTGTGGACAACCGCCCTAAACAGGGCGGTATACACAATCGAGAAATCGCTCTATGTCAAAGAATTCACACTGGGCGCCTTGAATAACTTGAACACTGCAGCTATCGTCGTTATTCTGGTCTCAGGAAAATTCGCCCCCATACTAAGCGAAAGGCTTAATCACGCACTGTCATTGGTGAGCAGCTGGACCAAAAAGCAAGGCTGCGAGTTAACCCCTCACAAAAGCGAGAGTGGGCTCTTCACTAGAAGATGATCGATTCCACCTTTCAAGAATCCATGTATGGAGGGAATCGATCTGATCTGGGAAATAGATGAGGAAACCATGATCAGGGCTAATACGCGATAGTATCACATGGACACATGTGCAATAGCCAGATCATTGTGGCCAGCCTTCAGTAAGAAGAATTCCAAAAATCTCGCGCAACTTAGTCACTGCGGAATAGGAATCCATGCGGAGCGTGTTGGATTACCCTACAATGACGAATTCAGAATCTGCAGGGACGAAGAGGAAATAGAATCCATCTAGCACCTGCAATGTGAAGGCTACCAGAAGACTGCGTACTCTTGGTAGTAGCTTCTTCCATGGGCTAGAGGACCCTCATATCCCTAATTTTGGAAACTCCTGAGACTTCTCTTCCGTTCTGGGTGGTTTCCAGATTAGCCAATTCTAATACTTAAGTTTTTGTGTACAATGGACCCGCTTGAGATCTAAGTAGTAGGACACCCACAAAACTAACCAACCAACCAAACTGCATAGCATGTCTCGTAAACGGAGTTATGTTCGTTTCGTAAGGTTGGACTAATCCATTGCCATTCTTTCGCCGTATGGTTACATCTACAGATCCCTGACCCGTTATTAAGTAAAGATATTCTTTTGAGATGCGAATCGTCCAAAAAAATCCGAAGGCATCTGTTAACGAAGGTGCAATCTGGCTAAGTTGCAGCTGGATTCCAGTCCTGTATATATTCCTTTTTCCAGATTTAACACTTCGAACTCTGCACACTTTCAGTTCTGAGCCATTGTTGACAGAGTTAGCTTTGTCGACTTGTTTTCCGATCGTTGGTGGCGTTAGAGTTCGAGTCGCTTAGGGCTGTAATTTGGCCTGTGCTTCCAAGCTACTTATACAAATGATTTGGCTTATATTTATGAATCCATGTGAAAGCAAACAAGCATTTTTTACGTAATCTAGGTTCGTTGATGTACAATAGATAAGTTGGCGAGAGTTCGTACAGACTCACTGTGACGCCCATGAGGTGGCGTCGGGAAGTATCACTTGCTCGCGGAGTAGTTCTTGGTTGGTTGGTTTTAGTGGTTGTATCAGGTAGAGAGCGCCCGATACTCAAATTGTTGCTGAAATGCACCGTTTTGTTACCACAGTTCTTGTGGCCGGTTTGTTGGATGAATGTGGTTGGGTGTCGATAGACCACGGCTGTTGGTCTTAAATCCACCCTGTGGATTTAATGTAGGGTAGAATGTTAAGGATTTTCTTCTATGAAAGTTCGCCGTTTGTCAAGGAAGGGTTTCCCTAGCGCATTGAGTCTAGCTATAGCAAGTACCGAGTACTTGCAGAGGAAGTGTTCTAGGGTTTCCTTCTCGTTTGTGTCTTTGCAGCTACGACAGGAGGGATTAAAAGGGTGACTGAGCTTGGCTGCATGGGTACCTACTGCTCAGTGACCCGTATAGATGGCGACAGCGCGCGCCATGGTTGTATGTTGGCCAAGTCTTTCTGGCTATGCCGCAGCTACCAAGGTTTTTCCATTTGTGTTTGGCTACTGAGAAGTAATGTAGGTTGATTTTCCCCTTGAGAGCTCCGAATGGGATAAGAACTTCGATGAGGTGGTTGTGGAAATAAGAGCCATGATGGCTCCCTCGCTATTGGAGAAAATTGCGACATTTCGTTTGGGGGTGGTGCCGTTGTTGAGCACACGACAGGCCTCGTAGATTGCGAGTATTTCAGTCTGAAAAACACTGGCGAAGTTCGGGAGTCTGAATGATTTCGATATTTTCAAGGCTGCTGAAAATATAACCGAACCTACCCCGCATTCCATTTTCGAGCCGTCCGTGAAAATTTATGTATCGTTGTATTCTGTGACCACACCACTGTTCCATTCCGCTCTTGATGGAATACGCTCGGCAAAGGCTTGGCTGAGCGTAATGCGGAGGGTAAGATAGTCTGTAGAGGATATTACCGCCTGCTGAAGCAACGAAGACAGAATGCTACAGTGGCCATGGGGCTGGCTGACCATTATCCAGATTCTCTGAGTCTGACCGCACTACAGTTTGCCATCTTCCTGACGTGAAGATCGTGGGGTAGGAGGTATCGCATTCATCGGACATAAACGTATTCCAGTGCGGGCCAGTCCAGTCGTGAAGGAGTAGTCCTTACAATCACTGAATTATTCAATAAAGTAAAATATCTAGGAATGGTTCTTAATAGAAAGCGAAACTGGAACTCACTTATAAATAATTAAATTATCAAAGCCATGTTAAAACCTGAGGATTAACTCCAAATGTCGCACAGTGATGTTACGACCCATGATTACCTAATAAATAAATAGCTGGCGCGACAGCTCAGGATGAGTCAAGGCCTAGCTTCTCGCAACCGTTCGTGTTGTGCGTGTCACATTTTCGCACGAATGGAAAGGGCCTATAATTTATTGCCGACTCCGAACTTTCGGAGGTTTGTCATTCCCCGACGAGAAGTGGTGCCGCGAAAAATGCTCACACAGTAGTCCAACGCATTAATCACTAAGCCACGGCGACCACTTAACCACGATCACATACGAATTAATAAGAGAATACAGAAATCTATTACATTAAAGCTGCAACGGCTTCAAAGACTACACGACTCGGCATTGCCGGCTCCATCCCCACATGGCAATCTGCAGCACGGTCAAACTACTGCAAATGTTCAGCTGGGGCTTGAATGATCGTGGACCTTTTTGTAACACACCGAACTCAGTAATCAATTATTTAGTTGAAAGTTGGGAGAACAAAATGGTCCTTATCCTATACTAACGCACCATTTATAACCGACAGAAAATTGGTACTATTCAGGTGACTGAATGTGATGTTTGTTTGGAAAACGACGAAACTCCGGAAATGGCTAAGAAAAACATTAGTCCTTGAGAAAATCTTCAAAACCTCCACCAAAGAACAACTTTATTGAGTGAATTCAACCTCTTCTGGTCTCTCAAAACTGACTACGTGGCAATAAAGACCTTTTAAGTCGCAGTGCCCTACTGCATTTAACTTTGCACCACCAAGGAAGTGCCTTGAAAAATCTTGGTCATTATATTGCTAGAATTGGGTTCTGCTGCTCGGATGTGATCTATTTGAGACGACATTTCTTCGACAATTTATTTTATTTGGGGGGCGCGTACTGTCATAAAGCATAAGGTTGCTTTTCCAAAGATTTTACAATCAATGGTAACGAGTCTTCTGCTGATCTAAACCCTAAGGCTTTTGTCCTTACTCATTTTGGAGTTTCAATGCTTGGGTAAGTCTTTAAAATGTCCTTCAATCCATAAGCATCGTGTTCTTAATCTCTTTTTACAGAATAAATGGCAAAGTTCTATCTGGGCTAGAAGATTTGCAGTTTACATATGACTAGACAGTTGAAGCGTTATGCGGATATATGTATTCCAATGACCCGCTTTTTCACTATGAAGATCGCGAGTTTAGGGTGTTTAAGTGGTCTTCTCCCGATCTTCCGCCATCGAGTCTAAATCATTAGGGTCTATCTTCATACAGGTGGAAGTGAGATTTCGGACTTGGTCCAATCGTCTCATCCTGGGCCTAACCAGGGGACGCCTACTTAATGGTACGTCTTGGAAGCTGAGCTGGAGGCATACGTTGAACGTGCTCAAACCATCGAAGTATAAACCTCTCCGTTCTAAGAAGCAGTTCCTCGACATTGCGTACCTCCCGTATTGTGGTGTTCCTAAGTCGATCTCGTCGGGTTGCTCCAGCTATACAAGGAACAAATCTCATTTCGGCAGCTTGTATCCTCGATCTTATTCTTTCGGTCATTACCCAAACCTCATGACCATAGGTGAGGGTTGGATCAAACACTGAATTGAGGACCATTAGCTTAGCTCCGGTGTCAAGTTCCGACCTCCTGATAACAGATTGCTCCAGCGTGACCAATCCTACAGGATAACTCTGTACGCATATTTCTGTCATTTATGTCCGACCTTTTAGTGGCATACTACCGCCGTCACAGCAGCTGCGGATCGGGAAGCTTTTAAGGAATTAATTATTAAACCATTATGACTCAAATGCGGCGAATGTTGGTAGTGTTTATGGTGATTGTGAAGAGTACCTTCACTCTTTTCTGCTTCGAAGTGCAAGCACAAGTCCTTGTAAAACATTTTCGTCCTAGGAAGCATATGTACTAAATGGGGTCATTAGAAGAGAGCATATGCAGAGAATGTACACGTCTTCTATGTACTGCAGTTATCTAACGGATACCGAAATTGAAGTTCATTTGATTTCGAATGGCACACAAACATCTTTAAAGAAGTTACCTTAAATATTTTTAATTGTTTATGCCCAACAAATCGTTTATCTAAATTAATTTCTTGTTTGTTAATTTTTCATCTTATAGGTTTGACTGTGGATCTGGTGTTGGAAGCGTACGTTCTGAGGAAATGGTGCAACTTAATCAATGGAATTCGGTGACCATATACAGGCATAGGTGGGATGCATGGTTGTTGTTAAATCATGGCTCTCGCGTGCAAGGCCGATCGAAGGTAATTGCTTTAATTTGATTAGAAATATTTTTTTCTCCTTTGAACTACGTATCCGGAGGCTATCATTAAGTTGTGACTGGTTGATTGCACTTAAGGTTAATTGAATGTTATTTACTTTCAAGAGAAAACCATAGAAATCAATGCTCAACGAGGGTAGTGAGGGTTAGCTACAAAAATGCATTACAGGAAATTGGTTCAAAATGTACGTACAATGTGCAATGTGTACCGTCTAGGGTGGAGGATTCTGATAGTCTGCTGCTTTATCGTTGATTTCTGTCGATTCTTGTTTTTTCCTTTTAAATGGTTGAAATGTCTTAGCAACTTTTAGAAAATAAGACATGGCAGGGTATTTTCCATTTCGCCAAATGGAACGATTGATACCAGCAAGGACTGGAGTGATTCATACTCACAAAACGACTGCGAAGGTAAGGTTAGGTACTGATTGGAATCCATTGTGAGAAATCAGAAGGTTGTCGTTTAGTTTTTGATTAATCCAGTTCCGTCATGTGACTTAGTCTTAACAAAATAATACATAATACGTACATATGTACATATGTATGTACTTAGATAGAACAAAATCAGACATTTGTAAGCAGAAACTTGCACCAGCCATTTGGTGTCCATGGTTAGCATAATCGCTTGTCACGCAGGATTCAACTCCTGATATCAAGAAAAATGTATTTCGATCAAATGTAAAAGCCGATGTCGATACTACAAATGCATAACACAGGCAGTAGAGTGATCATGGCTTAAAGAGTTATTCGAACTGAAATTTGTTATGCCATCAGAAGGTTAAAAAAAAAACTGTGAACCAGTTCAGTCAAAAAAAAAAAAAACCATTAGTCCCGACACCATCCTCGGACGCCATTAAAGCTTTTCCGAGTACGCCTGGCTCTGCTCTAGGCGCTCTGCTTGACCTACCTCCCCTTGATACTTATGTATATCATGGGCTGTGAAGTAATTCACCGTCTGAGACAGGGTGGCTTTTGGTATCATCCGCACTGGAGTTTTGATGACCTTGCGCGAGACTTATCCTGCGACCCTAGTTCCATGGGAATGCCGTCTGATTAAATTACACACAGAACTTCGGTTGCTGTGCAAATTTAAAGTCGGCTTTCCTTGCCTTCCGGATTGGCTTCGGCCAGAAGGCTCCAAAACTAGTCATGGGTCCGGTGCTGGTGTCTTCGTGGAAACCGACGACACTAGACTTCACTACTCGTTAGGCAAGGATATCTCTGTTTTTCAAGCAGAGACCTTTGCTATTCTAAAGGCCACATACTATTTTATTAAGAAAATGTGGAATGTCGGACCATATGCGTCTGTAGCGATAGCCCGGCTGCGCTTAAGGCCTTGCTCAACCCTTTAACCAGTTCCAATGAATGAACTCCTTGACTCTTGTCTGGGTCCCAGGTGACACTAGGATCTCTGGAAATGAGATCTCCTATGAAATTGCTAGACAAGACTCAGAGAATATTTTCTCAGGACCTGAAACTGCGTTAGGTCTTTCCGCGTGCTCGGTCAGGGCCGTCGTTAACGATTTAGTTTCATACGAAAGCAATTGTGTGTGGCACGGATGCAGGCAGAATAAACGAATGTTTCCGAACGTCTGTAAAAAATCAGCGTCAATCCTGCTGTCACTTAGTAGAAGAGACTGTAGACAACTTATTGACGTTCTTACGGGACACTTGCTTTTGCTAAGCATTTTAGTCTGTTAGGCTTAAGTGACACCACTGTCTGCGACGCCTGTGGAGAGAGCGACGATACTTCGGATCATTTCCTTTGCGATTGTCCTGCCTTGCTCAGGTGGCAGATTGTCGCTGTCGATCCTGTAAGCTCCTCATCATTGAAGTGTCTTCTCGGCATTATAATAAAATGGGTAAAAACTGCGTTCTATTTTCTGGTATTACAATGGACCAGTTGCGTCTGAGTGCTTCAATATAGCGTCGGTTGACTCAAGTTTTTTCCACCTTTTTACCAAGACGTTCAAGGATGTGCAAAGGGTGTAAAGCTTCTTGGATCCGGTTGATGACAGGATTCCTGGCTCTATCGGTGATGCCAATTACTGGAATTTTTTCTTATGGTACCAGCCTCTTGGTGTAGTTTTTCGTAAGGTTGGAAATCTTGGCCCTTCCAGTAGTTGAAGAAAGGATGGTCAGTCTACATAAAGTCGAGCACTATGCTGATAACCGATTTCCAGAGTAGCGATTTTAGCATGGAGCCTTCGGAAAAGTCGACTTGGACTCACTGAGTCCAAGCCACTGACTTCCGATTTCCCTGTTTTTTTTGTCAGAATAGACTGTGTTTCCTCCCTCTATTTCTTCCACGTATTCTTATTTTTACGATAAAAGAATTGCCTGTCTTTCAGTTTTGCCCCAATGATTTCGATCGCCTGCATTGCACAACCCGATAAAGCTTTCCTTGCTTCTTTTCTTATCTTTGCTTTGTCCTAATAGCATTTTCCGGCTTCCCTAGCCAATTACATAATCGAATAAGATCTTCGCCACGATGCATAGTTTCTGTCCCTTGCAACATTGATGCATAGCCAGCTCTAGTCAATCCTTCCAGGGGCGAATTCACTTTTCTGACAGCAGTCCACCCATTCCCAGAGTTTTTTTCTTTTTCTCATTGGTTCTGATTTCTTTTCGACCGATCTAGGTTTCGTTTTGTTCTCGATCGCCTAGTGATCGCTGTGCAAGTTCTGAGAGTTTCTCTTGCTCAGCTAGGTGATGTCGACTAGTAACTACTGTGCAAATATACATCTATGTTTATGTGTCTACATCCTTTCAAAATCGGAGGAATTTACATCCATTACATTCGGCACATATACATAGATACAATACAATCTGAAGCCTGGAATTTAATTCAGTCCCTCACGTACAAAAGCAGTTGAGTAATTAAATTAAATTAAATTTAAAACCTTGACGAAATCAACCCTACAGAAAGCGTTTTAATTTGAAGTCGTCCTTGGAACTGAAAATCCCTAAAAGAGTGTAAGAGATATAACAAGCGCTGTACATTAGTACAGCGCGCGTCAACTACTAACAAAAAGTAGACTCGCACGTTGTATCAAAGAGGTCCTTACACAAGTAAGTGGAGAGGAGCACTCGTAATGCCATGCATTAAGGACAAAAATTGACTGTGACAGCGTGCAAAGAGCAAATATTGTTCTTTAATGTACCCGTACCCCCCGCTACGTCCCAGTTTTAAGCACTAAAAGATTCGAAAAACATTGTGTCAAAGCAGACACAAATGCGAAGGATATGACTCGTACAAAGCAAAGAGGTGTGCCGAGTTCGACAGTGAAATAATGCAGGGGTTTCAAATGGGGTAGCGTTCCATTTACTCGAAATTATTAAGCGACAAATTGGTTTATGACATGTGCTTCAACTAACATTACTATTCACAGGGTTTGTTCTCCAGAATCACATTCAGGGAGCCCGTCTTCCTGGGCGGAACTGGCAATATTACAGGTTTGGCGAAGCGGTTGCCCGTCTACGAAGGAATGGTTGGATGCATACGAAGATTTGTTGCCAACGAACACGAGTACAGCTTCAGTGAGCATCCGCTGGGAGACGTCTCCAAAGGATTTGACATACGTAAGTTGAAATAAATTTCAAATAGATACCAACCTGAGTTATGACTAAATTAAAACGATTCGCATGAAGAGAATGGGCGCGGTGCCATTGAAAGTGTTCTGAACTGAAAACTCGCAGCTGCTGTTGCACTCTTGACTTGAATAAATGGGAGCTCGTCATGGAAACGTCCCCTAATATCTGTAACATCTAATGCGAAGGAAGAAGCCTTTCAAATGTGTGTTCGCCACTGTGCACGTGTTAAAAACCTGGATTACCATCATCGCTCCCAAGCCAAGATACGTTACGTACCCCCCTTGCTAAGTAGACTGCAAATGCGAATGCGAGTGCGAGTTTCAATGAGCAATTCCATGCACACACACTAATGATGTTTTGTTGAATGCAAACCTAATTAAAAATGAAACACTGTGAGACGCCCGGTAATACAGCAGCGTAAACATATTTCCCCTTCTTATTTCAGAGGACTGCACCATGGACAAATGCTACAAATACCCCTGTCAGCATGAAGGGAAATGTTTGCCATCCGATCAAGGCGCAATGTGCCTCTGTCCGATGGGTTTTGTCGGGGACCTCTGTGAACTGAGACTAGACTTGCAAGTAAATACACAAAACGGGGGTGTACCACCCTTCTGCATGAATGTCAACCAATCGAGTATGTTGTCGTCATTAAGATTCAGAAATTAAATGCATGCATGCAGAGGGGTTCCAAGACCGGCCTGGATGAGATGATGTCGTTACTATAGTCACACTCATTAAATATTCTTGAATTCGCAGGTGCCCTCATTCAATGGATCGTCTTACTTGCGATATGCGCCGCTGGGAGACAGCGCTCTTATTTGGCTTGAACTTCAGGTTTGTAATTAATTGATGTGCTAATTAGCTGTTTGGGAGGTTCTTTTCACTTTTGCACATACACTCGCTTTGCATTTTCTCTCTTTTGACTGTTTGAAGGTTATAATCAAGCCACTGGAGGAGAACGGAATCATTTTGTACACTGGCCATGAGCATCGTGGAGACTTTATATCGTTGTCCTTGGATATGGGTTTTGTGGAGTTTTCCTTTGACCTAGGAAGTGGTCCTGCACTTGTAAGGTAAGGATACATTTTGTTGTCATTACTTTTTGTTTTTAAATAACTTTTACAAAAAAAAAAAACGTTATTTTTATTTGGAGGAGGGAAAATACGGGATTAGACAAAGTTAACTGTTAGGGTTATACATAGTACACATTTCGAATTTGGCGTTTGCAACCGTCTAAGACCGAGCAGGAAGGTGTATTTATTAATTAGGCTTCATTCGTCTAAGTTTAACATACGTCAGCCGGTTATACGTAGTTAATTTTGAGTGGTCCTTTGGAGAGAGATGCACTAAGACCAAACGTAATGTGATACCACTGTTAGCGCTAGGGCTGATTCTAAGTCTACTCCTGAAACAATATAAAATATTCAACAGTTATCGGCTGCCTTTGATGGAAATGTTTTGATTATTTGGATTTTAGATCATTAAGGAGATTTTTTCTTAAATTACCTTTTTCTCCCTATGTCCTTTGACTTACGTGCCACATAACTTACGTGCAATTCTGGCGTGGTAATTGTACTTTCTCAAATTTAGTCATTCTCATCACCGATACATTGACCGTGGTGACCGTTGGTCAGTGGTTTGTGCGTTGGACTGTTGTGCGAGTTCCATAGTTTCGAGCCTCGGCAGTATCTACCGAACATCTTTCACAGTACCACCATTTGTGAAGGAATGGCAATCCTGTGAGAGTATTATTTGTCATGAAGAAGCTTTAAAACTCGTTGTTCGAAGTCAGCAATATTTTGTAGGTTACACGGACAACATGAATGGTTATGAGAAGCTAGGCCTTAGAGGGTGAGGTTCTCTCCGAGTCGTAGGTGTTGAGTTGCCTTTTTCGCTGATAGCATGGACTTAGTTTTGCCTTTTGTGACCGTTAAACTGACATCACGCTGGGTTCTTTCAATAATACTAATAGCGTCGGTGTATGCGAGTAATTGCACGGCCTTTTGATTAACGATTCTCTCACGAACGATGTTAGGGAAATTGCATGAAAGCGCATTGCCTTGGCCTCATTAAAGTTTTTGTCATGGAGCTGCGTGCATTCTTCATCGTCGTCCTGTGGAATCGGACTAGACATTGGTCTGAATACTCGGTCTGTGATACACTAATATGGTGAAATCAGTTTATAAGCAAAAGGCTTTAGCCGCTCATACACTACACCCCTATTGATCTGTCCAGCGAAGCAAAGTATCTTGGAGTTATCCTTGACGAAAGAATTACCTGGAACTTACACGTAAACATTGTTACCAATAAAGCGACTAGGGCAATGTTCATGTGCGAAGGTCTCTACGGGAAAACTTGGAGACTGAACACCAATTTTTTTATTGGTCGCACGACGCAATGATCCCCTAAGCGTCATTAGTATGATGGCCAAAAACCCCAAGAACCACAACCCAAGAAAAGCTGAGCATAGTTTATCGCCACCGGGGTTATGAAAACGTGCTTAACCTCACGCCGCTAAATGTGGAAGTACAAAAAGAAGCTTGGCTTAGTGCTCTCAGGCTGCCTCAGGTACAGTGTCTTAAATTCACTGCCTTTACAGGTCAACTGAGGAAACTAGAATACATTCATCGTGACACGTGACCCAATTCTTAAGATTCCAGATACCACCCTCAAGAGATTTCGATTCTACAGAAGTTTTGAAACTCCTCGAAAGTATTGCATCGGTAAATGAGTTTACTGCAGCCTGGATCCCAGGATATGAAGGGCTCGAGGGTAACAAATGGGTTGACTTCCTCTCGAGAAGAGGCGCTTGCCGAATACTCGTTGGTCCCGAACCCTATTTTGCGTACCACCCAACAGTGTCTACTCGAAGATAACACAATGGGAGATCAACGAACACACTGACTACTGAGCCAACCTCCAGGGCCTTAGACGAACGAAAACGTTCATTAACCCCAACCAATATAAGGCCAAGACTTTACTTGATCTCACCAAAGACGATTCAAGAACCGTAACGGGCTATTTAACAGGACATTGTCCACTCAGATACCGTCTGCATAAAATAAAATTATCTCTTTGGAGAACAGAAAGATCTTGTTAAACGTATGTGCGTATTTCCAGGAACCGCAAGTAAAAGATTATTCCACTTAAAGCGGGCCTCGGTCAACCCAGAGAAAGTTCGGAAATTCGAACCTAAGGCTATACTGAGCCCCAATATAAGCTCTGGTAAAACCATACGGGCCACCATAATAGACCTCACAGGTCGTAGTGCACATTTAGGGGACCTAACAAAGAATGCGGAATACCTATAAATTAATAGCAGAGACAGCAACCAGTATCCAATTATAACATTGGGCATCGCCAAATTGAAGCCAGTCAATACCTACTACCTACCTAATTTCTACAACATCCAACCACCATAATTGCAGAATTAGTATAAGAATTAGAAGAACTAGTAACACATGAAAGTTTAAGTCCAAACGGCGCGGCGGTCTAATTGAGATAAAATGGGATATTATGTCGCATTTATTGACCTGCTAATTCACGGTAAAAATGCTGGCTAAATCCTATTTGTTACAGTTGTATATATGCATCTGTAACCAATATTGCATACAAGCAGCCTTATGATGAATCTTTTTCCATGTGAACATACCATGCATACCTACTGGAATATTAAATTAAATCAACAATATAAGTATGAACATCATTATTTTCCATCTCTCCAGATAGAAATAACAGTTTCCAGAATCGAATGCAAATATTAATCAGAAAAACACAGAAACTTATTGTATTTCAATTTTACTATTCATAGGAGTGACTATCCCATTACCCCTGGAGAGTGGCATACAATTAAAGTGTCGAGAACTGCTCGATTGGCTGTGTTAAGGGTAAGTAGCAATGTTTTATCCACAACAATGCTTTTTAATGCTCCATTGATGGCATAGAAACATTTGGCTCAATCAATAATGAATCCTTTCATCTTACAGGTAGACCAACTTCCGGAGGTAATGACCATTTCATCAAATGGCTTCTGGCACTTATCCTTGCCACATAATCTCTATCTTGGCGGTGTGCCTCATACTGATGTTGTTCCGATAATCATTAGGCACAGAGGATTCTTTACCGGATGTATCCAAAAGGTGAGTTTGCATTTTATTGTCTTATGCTCGTAAATATATGAACATACATTTGTGTGTAGTAATTCGTCCTTAGGATGCTTATATGTATGTATGTAGAAATGAGAGCCTTTTGTTCCAATTAAATATCGATTAATGCAAATAACTCATTTCGTTCATAGCTTAGGTAAAGTAGATGTCTGTGTTTGCTCACACAGACCAACAGTTGGGTTAATTGTGTCCATTAATCTTTATCCTTTGAATCAACAAAGGATTAAATTCACCCGAATAGGCATAGAAAGCTGAAAACTTGGGATCTCTTACACTAGACGGTTTTGATCACATGGCAGAAATTCGAAAATAGCCTTAGAAAAAAAACAATTCGTGTATCTCTCCGAAGGACTCGATCAGAGAAAAGGTCCATGTTATTGGGACGTGTTGGGTAACAAATATTATTCCGACACTTTTCTTGGAAAGCTCGTCGGCTGTTTAAATACTCCTGATATTTATATGACCCAGGGTCACATTACCTGTTAATATCTCGTTAAGATATCGCTTACTTAGTAGGTTTAGCCTTAAATTATCGACTCCGGAGCCTTAAATACGGCCTGAATATATCATTGTGAAGCCGATATTCGCAGTTGAGCTACAAGTTCACAGAAAGCTTCAATCCTCGTGCCAGCCTCTATCTTGAATCTGTGAATAAATAAGACCAGTTCCTGATTTGTCGTCATCTATCGAAATTTGAATGTCAGCGTCAGGAAGCCAGTTCATGTCAAGCAAATTAGCACATTCCACCTTGACAGATTTCATGAGTCGCCTTAGATTGATGATCCCATCAGAGTGTTATTAGCAACTGCAGCTGCTGTTGTATGCTCGCTTCGTGGATTCAAGGATTCGATGCATGTGTCTTGATTGTCGAGATTTAAAACCATCCAACTGGATATACACACGGACACCCAATCTGCCATTGGAGGCCATAGCCTCCTTAATTACTTCACAAAGCTGGTTTCCGTTGACGACCACCCTTTTGAGTTGGAGCTTGACATTATTCACTCCGGCTTCTCACACCAAAATGAGGAAAAGCTGGGGTAATTAATTTCCACCTTGTTCCCAGTGTCGGCAATACCTCAGCCGCTTCCTTCTAAACATGTCCCGCGTTCTTTATGAGTCGATGTTGCTCCGTTTTCACTTTCACTCGCACGAAGTTAATTTCGCAGTCGCTTTTGATCTGAACACAGATACACCTCGTCGAACTTCAAGTCTTGTGAGCTCTGTCACTACTTCCAAGTCCATTGCCTTTGTGAAAAGGCAGACAAAGCCAGATATCCTCTTAAGCATTTGGCTCTGTGACCTAAGCAACTTGAATGACCCCTCGAATGAGGCACCCTTCCCATCATAATGATCAGTTCAGAAATGCCTAAGGCAACATACCTTGGACAACCAAGCTAGGTGTTAAGTTATTTGTAGGATGATGGGAAAAAATTTCATCGAAAAGGTTGAGTTCCGTATGAATTTTGTCCGGAACCACCTGTTCATCTACCTAAAAAATATCAGTGCCCTGATCATCAGCCCTGATCACCATACATTCCATCGGTATGTCTAAGATAGCCTGGGATTCGAGGTTTCTTGCCAAGAATTGTTCGCTCATTCTAGTCAATTCTAAGGCACTTCTGTGCCGTCGTCGAAAATTTCCATAGAGATACATACATACGTTTTGCTCTTTCAAATTTCCTCGAACTAGGATAGGTTAGGTTAGGTGGCTGCCTCCGTTCAGACAGGTACACACTTAGACCAGTAGTACAACTATGTACGTCATAGGTGAGCAACCGTAACGATGTTAACCCTATAATTTGAACCATTTCGTCGCAATGATGAAGCTTCTTATCTTCTGGATGTCAGTTCAGCTAAATTATTAAGATCATCGTATAAGTATTCCCCGAGGATTTTTCTTCTGAGCGTCGCAAGAGCAGAACATGTGCACAGTAAGTGGGTTGTGGTTTCCTCTTCCTTCTCGTCTCTGAGGCTTCTACAGAAATCATTGGGGGAACCCACAGTCTCCTTATCAAGCAATGCCCGGTCAGTGAACCTTGGTTTTTCCGGTTTGTGGTTAAAAGTCTCACCGTCTTCGTCAAATCCAGGTTACGCCCGAGATATTTTGATGGGAGACATGTGCTGATGTTGTTCCACCTGTGGCTTCCCAGTTTCTTGGCGTCTGTGTCAAGGAGGATCTTGATCGATTTGATAGGCGCAGGTGGTTCCTCGAAGTTTTCAGGGAGATGCCGTCCTGCACCCCCTTTTGCCAGCTCGTCCGATCTGCAGTTGCCTGGAACGTCCCTGCGTCATGGGACCCAACACAGGGTTAAGTCTCACCTGTTAGGAGATCTGCGCCATTTCTTTACCAACCTTGATCATATTATCAGTGATTCCAAGCCTTTAATAGCTGCCTGACTATCGTTGTATAGTACAATAGCGCTACAATCTATCGCTTTTATTGTAAGCCAAGCCGCAGCTTCGCAGAATGCCGTAATTTCCGCCTGAAATATGCTACAGTGATCCGGCAGTCGCGTGGTAATGGCTAAGCCGGATCCGTCTGTGAACATTTCTAGAGCGGAATCGCTCAAAACTGTACCAGACTCCCAAGAACTTCTGTCAGGAATCCAATTTTTTACCTGATGTTGAAATCGGACGTAGCACAACGTAGTCTGTTTTACTAGAAATAGTATGGTTACCTTTGAAGTACCTAGAGGGGCCCATGGGTATGCTAATCAGCTGGGAGGATTCTCTGAGCCTTAATGCTGCTTTGACTGCCACTAGCTTCCCAAAGATATCAACAGGAAGCAGATGAAGCATTACCTCCAGTGCGGCAGTGGAGGTTGTTCTCAAGGCACCCGTTGTGCAGATGCGTGATTCCTTTTGCACTTTTTCAAGAAGGGTACTCTTGATTTTCTTGTCCAGTGCTGTCCACCAGACCAGTACTTTGTACATAAAGATCGGCCTCACCACTGCCTTGTATAACCAGTGGACTTCTTTAGGCTGCAGGCCCCATTTCAGACCCAGAGCTTCCCGGCAGGAGTGTAAGGCAATTAAGGCTTTTCTAGCAGGATCCTGAATATTCAGCCTCCAGCTGAGTTTCCTATCGAATATGACCCCTAGGTATCTGGCGTTGTCTACAAATTGGATTTCCGTGCTTACTTATTTGAGAGGGTTGATATACGGAATCTTAAAACGTCTCGTGAAAAGGACAAGTTCGGTTTTTGAGTGATTAACTCCGAGACGAACCTTCTTCGTCCATCCTCCCAGTAGGGAGGAATTTATCAGTGATTGCTATTGCAATGTCATCAACTTATGCCGTTGTACTGAATCCCGCCCTATCCCATGTCATTACAAGTTCGTTTATTACCGTCAGCAAAAGTAATGGTAACAGTACTCCGCCTTGCGATGTACCTCTGCAGACCGTTCTGCTCATTGAACAACTCCCCAGCTCATCCTGTCAAGCTTTTAATCAAGAGCAGAGGCAATTGTCAACCTTCAGGTAACGGAGTGCGGCGAGAATTGCCTCGGTTCTGACGTTGTTGACATTGTGTAGGAAACTCTCAATGGTCTTCACCAGTGCATGAAGTATGGTCTCCACCGATTTCCCCTTGCAGTGTGCATGCTGGAATTTCAATGTGAAATTGCTATCTAAGTTAGATCTTATGTTTATATCAATCAGCCTCCTCTGACTAACTTTGTATCGTTTTCAGTCTACTTCGTTGTTGCGGTGAGAGCTCTTTATTCCATTCCTGCAGAGGTTTTTGATCTGATTATACAGTGAACAGCTTTACGCAATGGGATTGGTATTCTCTTATCATAACCTGACGTCTTGTGGTCCGAATTTGATTATGTTTTTTCCAGGATCTATTCTCTTTTCCTCTCTGGTATCTTCTATATTTTCTTTTACAGTCAGTAGATATGTATGCGCATATACCGCTAGCGTTCAAAAAATCTTATTCATACGGTCTCGCATGACACTCTTAATAAAAGAGCGGTAGCCATTAATCTATTGCTTCTCAATCTGACCACAAGAAAGAGGCTTTAGCCTTTGAATCGCAATAAGGTAGATGTCAAGCACAGCCTGTGAAAAAAAGCAAACATTTTAGAAGCCTCCGTCTGAACCTAACCTAACCATGCGATTTATAGATATTAAATTAGATATGTATATGTACCGTTCAACATATTGATCACAGAAAATATTTCTCTCTGCAGGTCAAGATAAACAGCAGGTCTATGTCCATCGTTGGGGATGCACTCGGAGGCACAAACGTTGACAACTGTCCACATGCATGCAATAACCAACCATGCGGGCCACTTTCAGAATGCGTTCCGCTTTTGGACAACTACGAATGCCGATGCGGACAATTCAGCACGGAGTGCAATAAGACAGCCAACCTTTCATCCCAACAACCATCAGCCATCATCCATGATCCAAGGACTAGCACAACGGCAGCACACACCTATATGCCGCCAATTGGAAATAATCAACAGCACCACCAGCACAACAAGCCATATTCTAAACACAATAAAAGTCATTACCCACAACGTCAATCAATACAATTTTCCAGCGCAAATTCCATAGACAATCCGATGCCGAGTTCCAAGTCCAAAAGGAGCCGGAAGACCCCCAAACCAACAACCACCAGCAAACCGTTCGATGATAAAGCAAAATGGAGTGAACACATAACACCGGAAATGCTCTATTTCGAGAGCGAATGGAAGGACTCAGCCGACGATGCGGACCTGTACATCGACGACACCCCCATCGGTCATGATTTCCATTTCCCCGACGGTTCGCATGCTGAAGCACCTCACAAGAAGGATTTCCACTTCGATGAAAACAATTTACAACTAGACATGTCGGTTATACACTTGCCATCAGGAGGACACACACCATCGGCCAGAGAATACCCACAAGTACCCCCACTCAGCAGTGCTGGTGCGAAACACCACAAGCGCCTGGGCAAAAAACATCAAAGGACACGGAACAAAGGTGACTCCGGTGAGGTGAACGAGAAGGGTCAGCATGAGGATAATAAGCACAAATCGGAAATATTTGAAGCAGATTCAAATGTGCTCGAGCACATGTCCGCAACAGGCAGGCCCAAAAAAAGGCTGCACAAAAGGCCGTCCCATCGCTGGAAGTACCATAAAAAACAAAACAATTACTATGATAAAAGGAGACCTCTCCACGAGCCCACATCGACCAAGAGTCAAGCTGACGATGGGATCGTCATCGGCGATGCTCTAGTCGTAGATGATGGGGACTACCACACAAAGGAACTTTTCCAGGACATGAAACGCATAATGAAAAACAGCGATGATGGCCTCTCGACGATGTCGACAGACACATTAGAGTCAAGAACAGGCGCAATTTATGAATCGGTCCCGGAACAGGAGCCCGTGATTAGAAAGAGTTTGGGGGCGTGCTTTACCGGCACCGACAGCTACTTCCACTACAACGACGCCGAGACTATGAGTCAAATTATCAGCTATAAAATCGATTTGAATCTGCGAATTAAAACACACTCCCGGAACGGGGTTATCCTGTGGACCGGCCGACAGAGTGCTCTCGACACCGATGACTATCTGTCGCTGGGCATTGAGAACGGGTACGTTTCGCAATGACCTTTCCAATCCCCACCTTCCTGACTTTTTTTTTTCTCAAGGTATCTACACTTGCGGTACAATTTGGGATCGGGCGAGGCCAATGTCCAGTTCAATGCAACCAAAGTCAGCGACGGGCTCTGGCACAGGGTGCGGGCAATCAGGTGGGAACAATGTTTAATTTGGTGTGCTTTGGGTGTGCATTGTGATGTATTCTGTTTATTTGTTTGTCCACAGGAATTCTCAAGAAGGCTTCTTAGAGGTAGACGGCCGGAAGTCCGTTGTGCACAGGTCGCCGGGAAAGCTAAGACAGTTGAATACGGACACCGGACTCTATGTCGGTAAGTATGGTAGAACGCCAATCCTTCGCTCCAAAGGGTTATGTGAAGTGAATTGAAGTTGAAAATAGGGTTGGGGGAAATAATCTGTAGTCTGTGTCGCACCTGCAAAATAAACATTAGGGTGTAGACTCACCCTCGCCAGTGCCGTGGTGGCATTGATGGAATTCCATCGATTTCATATTGACTTGGGGAGGAAATAATTTGTTTTACATTTCCGTTTGGCTGCCTCTCCTGCACCGTGTCCTGTAATATGCTTTCAATGATATTTTAAAGTTTAAATTTTTAAAGCACACTCATGTGGAGTGTGGACTCTTTTTAGGGTCTACAGTTGAAAATTCGAAGAAGCATTTCGCTGAAGTACAGGTTCGAAAGCCACTCTTTTTCTAGCATCATTTTCGCTGCTCAATTTTTCTGTGACATTTTATACGGAAAAGAAAATCCCTTGTATTCGACAATTTTGATTTTTTCACTTTTTCCTTGTAAATGCTTAAACCGATGAAGTATTCGACCGTACCTGATCCAATTGAGATTTTCTGTACATACAACATAATGCCGCCAATATGTATGCATGCATGCTTATTCCGAAACTTCTACTTAACTGTTCTGTGCCATGTACCTATGTAATTCTCGGTTAAGGGGTTTCACTCCATTACGTGGCCTATTCGAAGTAACAACGGCCACTTTTTTTATTGAATGATGGTACCTATTGGTTACTGATGCATTTGTGGGTAAAAATCTTCGTTTAAGATGCTTTTAGGTTGGAAGGAGCCTTAAATGCCTCATAGACACCGAGTCACAGACGTCGTTCACTTTGCATGTCCTGATTCCGTATAGCTGTAGCTTCATGTTTCAGGAATTATGAACATTTACAGCTTGGAGATAAAGCGATTGATAGCACTGGTCAACAAAAAAATCAAAAATGTTTCGAGTCTTTATTTGATTGACTATTTTCTGATTGAGATCCGTAAGGCCCGAATATTTCTAATACAGGGTGGGCCATTTAAACCTTTGGGATGTTTTTTGGTAATAATTTGAGAAAAATCAAATTATTTGCTGTGAAGTCATTTTTCGTTTATTTTGGACCTTGCAAATTCGTTCTGATCAGTTTTTGAATATGATATCACGTAAATGGTCGCTGACAGAGCTAAAGGCCAAATGTTATTGTTTTTCGACATTTCCCACCACTTTTCGAACTGTTTGAGGTTGAATAGGGGTCATTTCCTGTCGTATATTGTCCTTCCCGTGGACGACCGATGAAGAAAGGACGCAATAAATCGATCATGGCCCGGGCTGTGGCACCGTCCTGTTGCAAACAAAACTTGTCCGTAGCGTTTTCAGTCAGAATTGGCATCAAAAAATCCACTGTTAAGGCCCGATAACGCTCTCCATTGAAGGTTACGGCTGCTTTCTCAACGCTGGCCTGTACAGCCTCAATGTCCTTATTAGACCGTCTCGGACGACGTCGGGCTTGATGACTGGCATTACCCAGATTGTCGGTGGCGATAACTTTTTGATGTCAATGCCTCACGGTGTGGTCTTAAGGCGCTTTCCTCACTTGATATTTTAAACTACTACTCTACTGTACCAAATTCGCTTGGACTGACGCTTTGAACGCGGGCTGTCATAAGCCAATCTGAAAACAGATGTCAAAGTTATAGAGTTGCCAGATGCCGAAGGTTTAATTTGCCCACCCTGTATAACCAATGTGACCTGGTGGTAAACCCTTAGAAAATCGGACCAGCGATCTTCACAAACAAAAGAAAGAAGATTGTATCTTATTGTGTGAGACTATTGCAAATAAAGATTCGAAGATTTTCTTGAAAGACCTACACCAAATTTCTCGCTGGCAACCATACTTAGATCTCATTTTCAACAGGAATTGATATTGAAACTTTTACCACAACAGAGCACAAACAACAAATATCTCCCTCTAAACAATCTGACAGGCAACATATTGTATTGTAGTTTAATCACATCTATTCTCTAGATTTGACTCTTGGCAAACAGCTGAGTCAGCCAGCTAGCCAGTATCAGCATAATCGTTCATCCGTAGAAGCTAGACAGACACTATTTGCAGCCAGTGCTACTCTCGCCGTGTTTCGTCAGTCGTGAGTTGAATATAGTTCCAAACGGTCCACACCTGAGGTGGATGTACATCATGATGGTCAGACCCGTCATAACATACGGGCAAAGAGAGCCCTGGAAAAACTGCAGAGATTGGCATGCATCTGCATTACAGGAGCAATGAGAAGCTGTCCCACCGCTGCAATAAAGGTGATTCTGGGGCTTACCCCCCTTCACATTGTGCTGGAAATGGTCACAAAGGAAACAATCCTAAGAATTGTTAAAGAAGGAGTGGGGAGGGGCAAAAGCATCGCAAGCAAAGAGCGAGACTCCCTCTCCAAAACAGTCCCACTATTAGACTGGCCTAGAGACGACACAATCAAGAAATACTGCTTTGAAAAGAACTTCAACACAAAACTGAGCAGTAAAAGAGAATGGAACGACGGAGTGTATCAATTTGAACACAACACCATCAAATGATACACCGACGGCTCCAAAACACACACGGGCACCGGACGGGAGTATACGGTCCCCGAACCAAGTTCTCGAAGCCAATGGGAACATCGCCCAGTATTTTTCAAGCAGAGGTATATGCCATCGAAAGATGTGTACAAATAAGCCTCAATAGGAAATATCACGAGCAAAACATTGCGATATCATCAGACAGCCCGGCTGCCATCAAGGCACTGAGTTCCTATGAAATCAGATCTAAACTGGTTTACGAGTGTCTGGAGAAGATAAACAGACTTGGCCGGAACAATAAAGTCACCCTCTACTGGGTCCCAGGTCATGTAGGGATAGAGGAAAATGAGGCAGCCGATGAACTGGCAAGGAAAGGGTCAGAAACACCATTCGTTGGACCCGAGCCATTCTGCGGGCGGGGACCGCACCGAATCCAAGAGGAACTGGGAAAAGAGGAAGAATGCAAAAGAAGGATGCTATGGGAAACACTGTCAGGACTAAGGCAGGCAAAGGAACTCCTCGGGAACAACGACCGAAGGAGGAGCAAGGCCTGCCTAGGTACCAGCAAAAACCAGCTTCAAATTCTAACAGGCTTTCTAACGGGCCATTGCAGGCTCAGGGAGCATCTCAGGAAAATGGGAATAGAAGCAAATGGAAACTGCAGATTCTGCAGCGATGCCGAGGAGACTCCGTCACACCTCCTTATGGACTGTGGAGCATAGATCCACAAAAAAAGAGCACACCTGGGAGCGTACACTTTCTTTTAAATGGATCTCTCATCGTTGGACCCAATCCAGACACGCCGATTTCTCAGAGTGATTGGATTGGAAGACGTATTGGCCAATATGAATTCCGGGGAGCACAATAGACAAGTCGCAGTGCACGCACACACACCCCGATTTCTAACATCTAACATCTAAACGGTCCACACCAACGGACACACAAAAATCGCTAAGCTACTGGAGTCTTTTACCAAAAATCTTTTTCACCATCGATCGCTCCGTATAGGCAGTCAATGTTGAAGTCCATTCAAATGGGAACGGAAATGCACATTTACCCGAGTTCAAGGGTGAGCAGAAGGCTCTTCACTTAGGTCTCAGTCGAACCCGTTGTGTTCCCCTCTTTTAATCGTCGGAGCTGCAGGGATAGATTTGGTTTGTGACCTATGTTGGGAGGGATGTAGGGAAGGTAGAAACAATTATGGAGTTGACACTAGTGTACGTGTGGTCTGGCGAATCTTCCTGTTTCTTTGGTAAATTCCAGGATGTCGCCGATTCGTTTATCTTTGAGGTGTCTGGTCCGGTATCCACATGGACCCCAGGATCGTCTGTCGTATTCTCGCTAGGGCTGGGCAGTAGCACTGGAAGGGTTAGAGGTCTTCTTCTTCTTTCTCCCAGTTTCTACATGTCTCTGTGTCAGCGCGGCCCATTCTATGCATGTGTTGTTGAGGTTTATGTGTCCTGTGATGAGTCCCACCATCAGTTTCAATTACTCTCTCCTTGAGCCTAGAGCTTTCCTAGTGATCAGGTTGTTTGGTTTATTTACGAGTTATCTAGCCACTTTGCACGTCGGGAGGTTTGCCCAGTGACCCTCGTAATCCCTTTGCATCCTCTCGTTGGTTGCTGTTTTAATTATTGTTAATGTGACCCCCACTGTGTTCTCAGCGGTTTGTTCTATCGCGTGCGCCCCTTCTCTTGCCAGTTCATCGGTTTTCTCATTCCCCGAGACACCTTCGTGACACGGTACCCAGACAAGGCGGACGTCTCGTTGTGACTGGCAAGCCTGTTGAGTTTGTCTTTGCATTTCCTGACCAGATGAGATCTGGATGTTGGATTTGTGATGGTTTTAAGTGCTGCTTGACTATCTGAGCAGAGTTCTATTTTCCTTCATTGGGTGTGGTATTCCAAGAGACTCCAGCTCCCCTCAAAATGGCAAGGACTTCTGCTTGGATTACTGTGACGAAGGGATCTACATGAATCGCGAGTTCTACCGGTGGGTTGTTACAATATGCGCCAGCAGCGATGTTGCCTGCGTTGTTGGAGGCGTCCGTAAATACAGTTATCCCATCTAGGTTTCTTGTTTCGTTGGTTTTAAAATTGTTGAAAAAGCTGATTTGTTTGCCTCCAAAATCGCTCTGATGGTTGATGAGTGGAGTGATCGTTCTGATCTCTTCAATAATTTTTCGGTGCCCTACGAGTATATTAGAAGTCGTATCGAAATATCCGACGGCCTTCAATCTTTCTGCTGAGTGTGTTTCGGTAGAGGATTGGTCAGGACATAATTCATGACTCGAAAACTAGGCAAAGTACAGACAAGCGTAAATCGCGATTAAAAAGTGTCTGCTGGAGAGAAAAGAAAACTTCTAAGCCTTACACGAGAAAATATCAAATGGATTGCAGCGGATAGCTCCGGGCATGGAATTCTCAGAAGCAACCCAACGAAAATGGAGATGGTGGAAGGTGACAAGTGTATATAATACCTTGAGGCTGTGAAGACGGCGGCGCATTTACTATTCCAATGTCCTACTTTTGTTAGCAAAAAGTGTGGGATTTTGTGGGTTTCCGGGTGTAGTATTCGAAAGGATCTGCGCAGTTATTCTGAAGGTATCCTGGACTAAGATTCTAGGTGAAAAAGAGACGAAAAGGGTCCACTCAAGGTGGCTTGGTTCGATATCTCTCTCTTAAATAAACCCAGACAGAAGTGTTTTAAGCTTTTTTAGTAGAAAACGTAAATGACTGACTTAGGAATAACGACAATACGGATTTCCCTCTGAATCAAATTATTTTCAAATTCATTCTTCTTTTTTAGGCGGAATGACTGACGTTTCATACTTCACAAGAAGAAGATACTCCACCGGAATGGTCGGTTGCATATCAGAGATCATACTAGCAGGAGAACTGAAACTTAACTTCGACCCAGCTACGCTTGGAACGGCGCACAACGTCGAGACCGGAATCCTCTGAAAATTCTTAAACAGTCAAAACACTTGACGTTAGTACAATATTATGTTTTATTGTATTAAGTTTGTACAATACCAGGCATACTAAATTCATTTCAATGTAATCCCAAAACAAACACAAAACTAGCCGCAATAGAAAAACAAAAACAAGGTGAGAACATTATATAAGAATCTGCTGCATAACCACTCTTTTGTAAACCCTCAATGATTTGTGTTCTGCATCGATAGGTTAAGCTAACTTTTTAGGCGAACTATAATACCTTTATAGACATGAACGTAATTTCATTCAAAACAAAGATATAACGCTATTTGTGATCTAAAAAAAAAACATAAAAACAAAAACAAACAGAAAAACCTATATATCATTTTCTTCAATTAGTCAAATAATAAAAAAAAAATTATTAAATAATTGTTTTCTAGAGATATTTATACAAAAAATGAAAAAAAAAAATAACTAAAAATAATGTAAAAAATAATAAAAGAAAAAAAAAAGAAACAAAACAAAGGTAAATAAATAAGGCGATAGAGTAGAACAATGCGTAAAACAAAAAAAAAAAACAAAAAATATCATTTGTAAATGTATACAGACGAAAACAAATAATAATGATAAACACTGATCAACCACCAACAATTTAGACAAAAATCTAATGTAGCTTATTTATATATAAAAAATGGAAGAAAAAAAAACAAAACAAACAAAATGATTAATACACAACGCTAGGACGAAGGAGCTATTCTTATGTAATCGTCGTCATTGTAAAACAAGTACTTTCTATCATTGAGCCACAATAAGTCAATCGATGATGGTGTTAGTGGGTGGCAGCACTTCAACGACGAGTAACATGAAAAAAAGGGAAAAAAAGTAATAGTAATAAAAAATATATATATTAATAAATAAAAAAATATATATACTAAATAAATATGTATAGGCGACATTTTTGTACGAAGTTTAATAAGAAAAAATCAAAATAATAACTTAATTTAAAGCAAAACAACACATAAGTACTCTTATGTGACATAAAGTTTGTGGTGGTGTCTAATGCATGCAAATGATGACTAGGATTACGGATACTATCATAAAAGTATATTGTCAGTGTTTAACCTGGTTTATACCCCCAAATCTGTAGACAGAAAGAAGCCGACGCTGATGCTTGAAGATTTATGTGAGTGTGGTGGTATGTTTTTTTTTTTTTTAGAGGAAATGCTTGTTCCACGACCGTGTTGGGCTCTAACCAAATAAGCCCTCTCCATCTTCAGGCAAACCAACCCCGGAACTACTTCTTTTATTAATTTCTTCAGAGTTGTGCCACTTTCGAATCTTTTATGGCCTGGCCGGATTTAAGTTCTGTTCTCTCTTCTTGACCTTTAGCATTCGGTAGAAGCTCGCTACTCGATGGACTCCCGATTTGTGATTTTTCTTGATTAAGCGCATCAGCCCAGATCTCTAAGCCGTACAAAATGATAGAATCTGTGACTGTTATAGGAAGTTTCCGCCAACTTGCCTTTGGTTTACCATAGCCTGTGGAGCAGAGATATTAATAGCCGCAAATGTAAAACGTGATATCTTTTTGTGATATTACCTTCATCGAAGCGGCGCTTGTCAGATTGAATTATTGTATTTCGAGCAACATATCCTCTCTTATGCCTGTGGCCATTTTTGAGGTATGTGCGGAGATGAATATGGAGTTAGGGGTTTCCAGCTTCGCTCCTTGCCACTGTTCCTACTTGGAAAACGCATGAAAAGGTTTTATTCAAGTCCAAGTATGGTAAGGTGTAATTGGTTTTAGCCACGGTGCCTAGATATTTGTGTAACGTAGGGGCATTTCCGAATGGGTACGCTTTCCCATGTTTTGATTGGTCCATTCTCAGAGCGCTCATTGTTGCAGTTTCTTGTACTAGAGGGTCTAGGGACAAGAGATTAAGAAAGACTTCAAGTTGAGCTGTTGGGTATGTCATAATGGTACTAGAAGTTGCCATACATCAAAACAAGGTACATTCTGTCAATAAAAAAGGACACAGAACATCCACGTCTGAGATAGTAGATCACACTTGGCAGATATAACTTTGAGGTAGTTAGGGAATTAGTCTACGTAGGCTTCACTATAAGCGCAGACAACGTCACTAGTGCTAAGATCAAAAGGAGAATAACACTACAATCCTTGGTCCCGTTTCTGGCCTTGAAACTTCTAGTTCTTAGCTTAATTTCTACATTCAAGGATAAGGCGGTAAAGGGTTGAATTGCATGGGACTGTACAAGCTTTTATGCTTTGGAATTCTTAGTTTCGAAAATATTTGTCCAACCATCGCCTTTGTTCCTTTATGATTTGTCAATAGATTTATAACGAGAGGGCTCATTGTTATACATCGTTTCCAACACTTTTGTTTTATTGATTTCTTATTTGAGGTCGTATGACATCGGTTGAAAGATTAGATAGGTAGATAGGTGGGGTGGGCCAGCAAGGCCCTTTGTGATACCACATGGATCTATACCCTGAAAAACGCCACTCACTTTGTTGAAACCATTTCGAGCTCTTAATGAAGCTGAAGATACTTTTACGTCAGTATGTGATAGTTCGCCCAAGTTGTCGAATTAATAGGCTCCCAGACAGAGCTCCCTTCTTTGGGATAGGGCAAGACAAAGTCGAGAGTTTCTTCCTCCTCTTCGTCTATGCAGCTTCTGCAGAAGTCATTTGAGAAGAGACTCATCCGGGGATGCTCAGGTTAAGCATATCGGAGAAAATACCACCTCCTACTCCGTTCTCGGTTTCGGAACCGTCGGTGTAGAGATGAACAGAATGGTCGCCTCTGGCGTCACCACTCGTCCACTCCTCTCGGGAAGGAATGGAAGTCTGGAAGTTGAGGTAGACATTTAACTTGGACGGTGTGTAGTCGGTGTTTTTCCGGAATGAAAGTAAGGAGATCTAAGATCGAGGAGTGGTCAATATGGTTGTTTGACCATTGGGAGGAGGTTTTTAGTTTGATGGCTGCGCTAACACCTGACTGTTTGCCAAAAAGTCGATGTAGGAGCACATCCAGTGCCGCGGATGGGGTGGTTCTTAGTGCTCCGCTAATGCATATGCCTGCTGATCTTTGCACTTTCCCCAATAGATTACGGTGTAAGGCTCTGTCTAAGGCCGTCCACCAGACGATCACACCAAAAATGAGTATAGGTCTGACAACGGACACGTAAATCCAGTGCGTGGTATGAGGTTGCAGTCCCCACTTCTTACCAATGGCTTTTCTGCAGCATAACAACGCTGCAGTGGTTCTTTTTAACGCTTTCAGTCTAATTTACTGTCCAGAATGAGATCCAGAAATTCGGCTTTGGAAGCAAAGCACAGGCGGGTGCTGTTTAGAGAAGAAGGGTCTATTGGAGGAATTTTGTACTCCCTGGTGAAGATGACTAGGTCAGTCTTTTCGGGGTTGACACTCACACCACTTTTAGCTGCCCATCTTGAGAGGATAGAGAGGGCATTTTGAAGAAGTTCACTAAGAGTGCTTGGGTATTTGCCGAAGATAGCTATCGCAACATCATCTGCATAAGCAATCACTTTGCATCCAGCCCTTTCCAGACCGAGCAGCAGCCTTTAGACCGATACAATCCAGAGAAAGGGGGACAGAACACAACCTTGTGGCGTACCGCAGCTCTCGGATCTGCGGGCCGAGGCATTGCACATCTTGGTACTAATTGTTCTGCTCGTGAGCAGTTTTCCAATTAAAAGTCTGAGCGAGTTATCGACTCCTAGGTTCATGAACGCATCGATAATCGCTTCGGATTTGACGTCATTGAAGGCGCCTTCGATGTCCAAAAAAGCAACCATGTTGGACTGTTTAACGCTAAGTGACTTTTCGATGATATGTACCAATAAATGCAAAGCGGTTTCAACAGATTTGCCTCTGCAATAAGTATGTTGGGACGCTAATGGAAGTTTGGTGTCCATGTTATAGCGTAGGTGGGAGTTTAGTAGCCCTTGCAGTATTTTTAGTAGGAAGGATGATATACTAATGGGACGCAGATCCCTAGGGTTAACGTGTGAAATGTTGCCTGCCTTGAGTATGAAGACGGCTTCAACTTCAGTCCACCTCCTGGGAATGTGGACAAGGTACAGGCAGCCTTTAAGGATAATTTCTAGCCAGGGGAGGATTAAAAGATTAACACTTCCTTTGCTCAGTCAAATACTTGTTATATATTTTTTTGTAAAGCCTTGCCAGACCACCACACATCATTTCAAAAGGTCAGCGTCGGATGAGTGTAATTGTAAACTAGAATCAATATAAAGTAGATAATGTCAATTTATATACAACCTCATACGAGTATATTTATTCCGCCCCCCTCGTCAACTATCCAATTGTACACCTATTTCACCGAAACCAACACACAGAAACACAAACATACACCTACACAAATATGATATATATACAAAAAAAAAACACCAACTATTGTTTATGTGAGTTTAACCACCCCCTCCCCACGTCACCCAAGCGCCCACAATGTCCACATACCTAACCAACTATTGTCCAATTCTTATCGAATAAATACATAAATGATAAACGAGTAATAAGAAAAAACCAAAAAAAAAAAAAAACAAATCACAATTACTAATGCTGTTATCTATTATGCAAAGAGTAAATATATGTCAATTCCTAAGAAGCAAAGAAAACGCTATGAAAACTGATTGTAAATTGAATTATTATTATTATCTCATAAGTTCTTGAGTTCTCCACATGCAACACAAGAAACAAGTGAACAATGAACTAACTATGATTTACAATTATTATGGCTGAATAAATTTATTTTGAATTTGTGATGCTCGGTGTATAATTTATTTATTTTTTTTTTTTTTTGAAAACTGTCAAGGCTCGCACACAATCGCAGAGGTAAGCAACTTTTTTAATAAATGTCATAAGTCATCTAACCTAGCCTCCGTTCTACTATGTCACCAGGGCTTTCAATCAACCTTCGTTATTCGCAGCAGACAGGACATCATGGACATAACACTTGTCTCTGGTCATATTGCAAAGGACTGGAAGCATTCTTTTTTGA
The DNA here is from genome assembly GCA_917880715.2 of Matsumyia berberina. NCBI lineage: Eukaryota > Metazoa > Arthropoda > Insecta > Diptera > Syrphidae > Matsumyia > Matsumyia berberina. The sequence continues at coordinate 99,656,852 of OU862870.1, forward strand.
ACCTCCGTTGTCTCTAATTTGTCCCATCCCCTAACCACAAGTTCTTCAGAAGGAAGACACCATCGTAGAAACCCTCACAGGGTCTTCCAGTTAAGCACTGGCATTTTGGAACACTGTTCTCGGAATTATTAGAAAAATGTGCAGACCACGTTTCAACAGACCCCAAAGCTCCAAAAAGACTGCCGAATTCTACAAAATGTCACTGTGAAAGGTCCTTGAAGTCGCAGCGGGGTCTTTCTTTGAAACTTCGCCAGAAGTGTCCAAACTATGTAAAATCATTTCCAAATGTCCCTTGACATCCTGCTACCCAAGAAGTCCAGACTTATTTAAGGTGGCGCTACAGTCCGGGCGGACTTGGGCCCCAACCAACAAGGGTCTTTAGCCAACTCGATCTTTAGCCAGCTGCCTCCAGTTTCACACGCCAAGTTTGTTGTGGTTTCCTTCCACTTGTCTTCCTCTACTGCTCCGCTTTTGACAGAGTCTATGCCTCTGCGCCATAGAGTAGGACTGCGACGATTAAGGTCTTATACAGGGTCACCTTAGTTGTTCGAGCGAGGGCTTTGCTACTCAATACTCAGCCCAAAAGAAACAGCGATTGGCAAGACCTATTCTTCGATTAATCTTAGCGCTGGTGTCGTTGTCTGAATTTATAGCGGACCGTCGTAGGTAGACAAAGTCCTTAACTACCTCGGAGTTATAGTTGTCTGAGTGACATTCCGTCTGAGACATCGGTGTTGGCTGTCCTTTCTTGTTGACAGCATATATTTGGTTTCGCCCTCATTGACCGTTAAACCCATCTTCGCCGCCCCCGCCTCGATACTCACGAACGCGGCAGTGACTATCGTCTGCGTATCGAAATTAGACGAAGTTTTGAAAGATTGTGCATCTGGTGTTGGCGCGTAGGTTTTGCACAACTTTTTCAAGAATGATGTTGAAGAAGTCGCATGACAGCGCGTTGCCTTGCCTAAATCCTTTTTTGACATCAAAGGTCTCGGTGACGTCTTGACCGACCTTGACGGAGCAGCGTGCATTCTCCATCGTCATCCTGCACAACCGGAAGAGTTTGGCAGGGATGCCAAAACTAGACATGGCTCTATATACCTCGTCACGATGAAAAGGTGGTGGGTATCGATTTGAAGTTCCTGGGTTTTCTCCAAGATCTGCCGCAGTGTGAATATTTGATCGATGGTGGACTTTCCTGGCCTGAAACCACACTGATATGGACCGATCAGGTTGTTGACGAACGGCTTCAGGCATTCACACAACATGGCAGATAAGATCTTGTAGGCGATGTTAAGAAGACTGATGCCTCTGTAGTTGGCGCAGTTCAGAGGGTCTTCTTTCTTGAGGATCGGGCAAACAATATTGAGGTTCCATTCATCGGGAATACTTTCCTCCGACCATATTTTACATATGAGTTGGTGCATGCTCCTTACCAAGTCATCGCCTGCTGCTTTGAAAAGCTCGGCAGCTATGCTGTCAGCTCCAGCAGCTTTGTTGGACTTTAGCTTCGAAATGGCTTTCTTCACTTCGTCCAGGTCAGGTGGACGGCATTGTTGACCTTCGTCGTCCAGGTTGAATAGTTCATTCTGCCTGATTTGCTTCGTCGTTTCCGTTAAACTGTCTACAGAACAAGTTCTTCCATATCCTCAGTATCGACTGTGATATTCTACTACGATGTTCCCTTGTTCATCTCTGATGGCTTTTTGGCAATGTTGCCACTGGTCTTCAATTCTTGATGCTGGCGGCGTAGGACCTCTTAAGATATTGAGAGAGACTCGGTCGGAAAAGGATCTGGCGATCTCTTGCGATTGCAGCCGTCCGACGTCAAACTTCCTCACAGTATTTCCTTGTCTTGGCGGTGTTCGGGATATCCGCAGTCGTACCTTGGCTACAACAAGGTAGTGATCCGAGTCAATATTGGGCCCTAGAACGTTCGGACATCCATAATACTGGAGGAGTGCCTTGCGTCGATCGCAACGTGGTCAATCTGGTTGACGGTTGATTGATCAGGAGATCTCCATATTGCTTTGGGAATCTCGAGATGCAGAAACTGCGTACTAGCTACGATAACATTTCGTCCCGCAGTAAAGTCGATCAGCCTTAAAAATCCGTTATCGGAGGTGGTGTCGTGTAGGCTGTACTTTAACATTGTACTACCAAAGATGGGCTCTCCTCCTAACTTTCCATTTTAATCGCGTATGGCAATTTTAATGTCATAATTAGGGCACTGCTCGTATATATTGTCCAAGACTTCATAGAACCTGTCTTTGGTTTCGTCGTCTTTCTCCCATGAATTTTCCATATCCTTTTTGCCCGGCCCTTCTCATCGCACTTCTTGGATGGCAGTAATGTCTGCTTTGCAGCAATCTTGGGCCTCTGCTAATTGTTCGGCTGCACACGGTCTGTTGAGAGACTTAACATTACACGTGCAGATCCGAAGATCGTTGTCCTTTGCGAGGTTCGTCATCAGTAGATCCGTCAGTCTCCGAGGCTTGTGATCGTTCTGTAATTCGCTGTTTTTTTTTTCGTAATCGGACAGTTACCCGCAAAACCCCCAACTTGGAGGATCAGTTCCATTAGGAAAACCCCATTATCCCCCACCATCTCTTTTCCAATACCCCAAATGAATCTTTAGAAATACGTATCGGCCTCAGCTCAAAATATGTCGAAGTGGCCCAGAAAACGTGCTGTTTCCGTTCCTGCAATTTGTTACTCCACCGTTGGTTCCATCTAGTATACTCGTCCGCTGTCGTGTGCTGAATTTTTCTGTCTGGTCAGCACTCGCGCTTATGAGTTTAACCAGTCGAGTCCGGGTAGACAACAACTGCTATCCAATGACTACCGCGAGGAGGTAAAATAAGAACAATTGATGTGTAGTTGCAGTTACAACACTGAGTACCACCTGGTTGACACCAATCAGATTCTACCCTATTACTACAACACCCAACCATCATAATACCAATTGCAGTATCCTTGAAATTGTCAGAATTATTTCTGAAAACCTCGAACGTTAAATTACGGTTTTTTCGACAACCAGGCAGACACATAGGCTTTGGACTCTGCGATAATCAGATCTCGCGGATGTTTATGTTTTTGGAATTATGACAGGAAAATATCACTTCGTTTTGAGTCAATTTGCGTCAGTTGTAGACCAATCATATCCTCTCAATCAGCTGGTATTTAGAGTTTCGATGTTATTTGGATGTTTACTATATCCTCCCTGGATTTCAAAAGTCCTTGGTTTGGTTATTTGGTATTGGGAAGCTCTACATTTTTCTTATTTCAATTCACAATATGAATCAAAGATCAAAACCGATTAATAACTTCGATAATAATTTTCAGTCACTATACAGTGTCATCTACCGGCATCTAGCTACATCGCACTATCAGTCGTTGTTTTGACATTTCACAAATATGCTCTTTCTCTTTCTGCCTTCCACGAATCTTACAGACTTGACAGCTGTCATCAATTTTCTACGGCTGCGAGTTTAGGCAGAGTTTGCCAAATTTTTTCGTTCATCCAAGTTTCAACAGAAAATTTTCGTAAAAACAAAAATTTGCAATCCCAGCAATTGGTGTGTAGCTCCAGTGTTCGATTTCAAACCAAAGGTCGGTCACAAAAGCCCAAATGAATTGCGTCATAGTTTAGCAAACCAAAGTATAGTCCGAGCAATAAAAAAGTGAATTATGATAATTAGCCAAACCATGAGCCGAGGAACTATCCCCCCACTGGAGTCTGAATGTGTTCTTCGAGAATACTTTTGTAGTGAAACAGTTTTTTTTTTAAAGTTTCGCAAGTTGCTCGCAAGCTTACTCATGTGACCTTTTTGTTTTGTTTTGTTGGTCAACAGGAACAGCAGACTACAATGTTGCGCATGAGGATATTCACATAAAACACATCACTCTTTGAAAACTTCATATAACCGAGACGGGGAACCACGAAGATGTCTGGACCAGCCAACCCGAACCGGAATTTGCCGCGCCCAGAGAATGGCAACAATCCAGATGTAATCATCTCGCCTCCGGTAAATAACACCCCCAACAACAGGAATCGGAACACTCAAGTGAGCAAAAAATATTTGACTTGCCTTCCGTATCACTTATGTTTGTCGGAATTTTTGTTTTTAGAATGCATTGATAAACGTTCGGGATAGACTTTTCCATGCGATCTACTTCAAAGCTGCATTGTTCTACGCCCAAACGATGCCCAAGTATGATGAACACTGCTTCGACAGGCGTTGTGTAGTGAGCTAATCGTGTCTTTTTAGGTCTTTCCAAAGGGCCTTGGAACTGATCATACTTCTGAAGGCTCTGTTGTTTTTCTTTGCCCTCGTCTACATCCATGTGACTTTTATTAAAAATCCGGCGACATGCCTCCAACACGTCAAAGATTGGCCCAGAGATGGTGTGCTGCGGTTAGTTTTTTTCTGTTCTGTTTACATTTCTGTGTATAAACATGCATCTAATCGAATTAAATCGCAATTTTCTTACAGAGTGGAAGTGCTGCCGAATTTAAACAAACATAGAGCGCAGGTGGAAGCTGCAAGGTTGAATCGCCTGCTTTTGAAAAGTCTCCAGGACAATTTGTAAGTGTAGTGACAGAATTGGTTTCTCAATCAAACAACGCAGTGAAGCATTGTACGTACACTTTAGATGTCAAACTATTCGTTGACAAGGAAATGCTTACAGATTACAGTTTCTGATAAGAAAAAAACACTTGTACACGTATACATGAGACTCATTTCGTAGTCACTTCTCGTTTCTCTTAAAGCAGCTAAAGTTAAAAAAAAAATCACTGCTTTTCGTTTGCTTGTATAGGGCTGATGTTTTAGTTTTGTTGTAGCAGTTACATTTATTTTGCGGTCAAGTCTGCTGCTAGGCCCAGAAAAGAGGGGGTGCTTGCAAAGGGGCAACAGTTGTTGTTGTTGGTGCCATCAACGATCTCTACCCGAGTATGGAGGACAAATACCCAGATTGCAAAAATGATACAATTTCGCTTTAAACCCAAAAGCTTGCACTCAGAAGTTCTATGCTGGAAATGTAGGTGCTACCCCAAGATGTTTTGTCACATTCTCGCTTAGGTTAGGCGAAGTTTTAGTTGAGGTCTTCTACATAGTTCTTACAAATCATTGCTTCAATGAGTTTCGATCGAATGAGCAAAAAGCAGATGACTTATTCTTAAGTTTCGAACCGTTCCTCGTCACGACTGCTCTGTAACATCCAATCCATATACACCATGAAAAAGAGGGGTGGCAGATCGCATCCCTGGCGAAGTCCAACGGCCACAGTGAAAGGTGTCGATTTTACGCCTATCACCCGAACAACGCTCCTACAATTTGTGTATAGAGGTCGAATGGTCTTACCTTGAGGGACTCGATCATATGCCTTCACCGAATCCACAAAACAACTGTAGGTAGGTTTGGCATATGGTTGGTTGTGTTTCTACCTGGACGAAAGCCGCCCAGCTCATCGCCTAACCCGGACTCGACCACAGCTTTGAAACGCGGTTACAACCACTTTGCAAAGACTTTTCCAGAGAGACTTAAAAGAAATATACCCCTGTAATTGGAGCAATCCCTCTTATCGCGTTTTTTAAAAAGAGGAACAATAACTCCAGTTTGTCAATCGCTAGGTGTTTCACCGCATTCTCAGGCCACTTTAATGACGCGAGATAGCCATTTTGCTCCCTCTTCCCTCAAGGTCTTGTACATATTTGGCCAGATTTCATCAGCACATTTGATCGCCAAAGTCACCTCGACTACAGTGGGACTATTCTCCGCTCTACTCAAACCCATGGGTCTGCTATCCTCAGTGCCCTGTTCGATATTGACCAGCTTCGAAAAGTGCTCGCCACATCTGCGCAAGATATTCTTCTCATTGGAAAAAAAGTAAACCGTCTTTGGATTTGATGATATTGAATTTCCTCCGTCTGAGACGGCGCATGGCCTGATCCAATGTGTAAAGCATTCTTTGCATAAATCCTCACCTACGCAACTGAAAAATTTACCTCACCGATCACAATATCTTTTTCTACATACATACTTCTATTTACTTTAAAAAACCTTTTAATTCTTCCTCAGCTATGGATCCAATACATAATGTATTTCCACAGAACCAAAGATGCCAACAAAGAAAAATGAAAATAAAACTACGCTTGTACAACTGGGCAAAACAGAAAACAACAAACGATCACGAACCGATGTGCTGCTGGCTACAGTAGCGTATTCTTTAAATGGCCAAACTTTAAAACCTCAATATCTCAATAACTATACGACATATGTACATATTACATAGCCTGTGACAATCTTATACCTATAAGCTATAATATTGTGAAAGTTTTATGTCAATTGGATTAGTAGTATTTGCGTGAATCTCTAAAGCATTTTGACACAAACAAACAAACTCTTCCTCTTTATTATATTAGTAGGATGACTAAACGATTAAAAATTTGTGGCGCTGCTTTTAAAGGCCAGTACAGGGCAGTCACATAGCAGGTGATGAATAGATTCGATTTCTTCATCGTCCCTTTCTTACTAAGTTAACGCTACAATTCGATATTAACCTGGGTCTCAACCAACATATGATATCTCCAGTTAACCCGGTTCTTAGATAACTGTCTTAAGTTACGTAGTTCAAATGAGTTGAGGCCCATTTCTACTTATGCATGCCATCTTAGACGAGCTCTTTCTCTATTCGAACACTCTACGGGCTGAAACGTCAATTCGCTCAAAAGCCAATCAAACCACACGCGCCGAAAAGCGCTGTTTTGTAAAACCATGTAGGAATTTCACTCAGTCCTGACGCTTTCTTGGTCTTCTGTAGTTTAATTGCACTGGAATCTCGGGCATCTCGTAAGGGTATGTCGTTAGCAAATAAAAGAATCCGCGCTATAGTAATATCCGCAAGGTGAGCCTTTCATAGGCTCGAGTATGATACACTTCTCTCAGGCGATTATTAGACTATCCTACTGATAGAGTAGCTGCTATGCGTTTGTTTAGTTGTTTTCATTCATCGATTGATTTCCAAGCCTTTTCAAGCCTCGTGTTCAGCAGCGCTGTCGATTATTTCTACGCCTTTTGTATAATGCTCCCTGACAGAAAGTTCCCTAGTCTGTCGATGTTATAGCTCAGTTTTTGAATACTGTAACGTATTCTTTGAACAATTAGGTTGACGTTGAATATCATCAGATGGTGAGCTTTTACTATCCGAATATCGTCGATATTCAGTTTATTCAAGCGTTCAAAGCACAACTGTTCTCCAAACGATAGACGTTGTTTGTTTTTTAGTTCGCACTTGGTATGTCTCATACTCAAAGGCGATTGTAGAGGTCCAGACATCTTTTACTTTTGTCGTTGAGGTCTTCAAACCAATGTCCTTCAAAACTGAACTGATGCTATTCACTACCAAAACCAAAATACCTGACTTCGCCCTTCTCTGTCTTAATGGCCAATTACTCACATTATCCTCAAGCGCTAGGCATCTGGGTATCATGCTTGACTCAAAGCTTAACTGGAAGCAAAACATTGAACACAGAGTAAAGAAGGCATGTGTAGCCTTTCCTGGTTGCAGTAAAACCTTTGGGAAGAAGTGGTCTTGTGGATGTACACAGCTGTAGTGCGTCGGATTTTCACCTACGGCTCGCTAGTATGGTGCTCTGCGCTGAACAAGGCCTACAATCTTACAAAACTTAAAAGGCTCCAAAGAACAGCGAGTCTAGGCACCACGGGAGCATTGATCTCGGCGCCCTTGCTGTGCTCCTGCATCTTTTGCCTCTAGACTTACACACAAAAAACACCGAACTATGCAGCGCAGTCAGACTCAAAGAATCTGGCTGCTGGACTGCACGGCTTACGGTCACAGCAACATCATGGACTCGCTACCAAGCGGCATGGTCACGTTTCCAACCGACTGGGCGTGACGAATCACACTACCAAAACATTGCTATCTTCATAGATAGCCAAGCCGCTATCAAAGCCATTGACCGGTTAACATATCCTCCAAACTGGTGCTAGAGTGCCGGAACAAGCTTGCCCGCTTGGGTGAAGGGTTCAGGGTCACACTGCTCTGGGTTCCAGAGCACAGTGACATAACAGGAAACGAGCGTGCAGATGATGTGGCCAGGCAGAGGTCAGCTCTATACGGCTCACTCGTGGCAAGGGTCCACACTCAACTAGGAGCCGTTAAGGGACAAATCCACTGACACTTCATGCAGAAGGCCAACCTCCAATGGAGGGGATTAACCAACTGCGCCATATCAAAGAAGATAGGGGCGACCTACGATCCGACTAGAACAAAAAATCTCCTAAGCAGAACCCTTCCAGATATTGCCAGAATAAGGGCGATAATCACGGAGAATTGGCCAATGACCGTGTGGCTAAAACAGGTATTCCATACAACCTCCACTGCCGCAGTTGCGGAAATGAAAATGAGAAGGAAACTCTCTTCCACTTCCTCGGCAAGTGTCCGGCATTTGCAAGAGCCAGACTGCGTGCACTGGCACGCATCTCGTGTAAAAGGATACAAAATCTAATTCAAATTCTAAACTCCAAAGGTTGGATCTAGGCACTCCCGGCTGTCTTACCCTTTTTCAACAACACAAATCATCAACCAGGTCACACGAGTCGTGATAGCAAACAGGCACATTTTAGTGCTAATTGGGTTCAGTTGAACCGCCACCTCCGCCTAACTATGACCTTCAAAAAGTTTCTGTAATATTTATAAAGGCATTAGACGAGAAAGCACAAATGTTACTGACTATATTTAACCTCTCTATTTTAGCTACTATGGCATTGGTCCTCAGTCAAAGATATATTACAGCAGCTACAAAGAGTATCTTAAGAGAACATCAGGTCAATTACGTCAGAGATATTTCGCTGCCGGCGCCGGTGCTGCGAACTATACAACAATCCAATATTTTGAGTATGTTTTACCGGATGCATGGAAGGAACCCGCAGCTGACGAGAAGTCTACCGGAACTGAAAATCCCGAATACGACGGTAAGATTTTTCAACAATTCTGTAAGAGTTAAGATATATCATTTAGTTGTAGAAGATCAATATATTGTCGAGTACTCTCTGGAATATGGTCACCTACGGTTATCGCAAGCAACACGTCAACGTCTCAAAATTCCAGTCCGAATAGTGCAACTAGATCCAATGACTGACAAATGTTTTGGCGACTCTTTAAGTAAATTTCTCCTAAAAGAATTTCTGGGGTAAGTTATGTCGATTAAAAAAACAAGCGATATGCATTTTATGCAATAAGCTCTGCCTACAGATACGACGACCTGCTGATGGCATCTGTTCGAATTATTGCCGAACAGGAAGACAATAAAGGCTATCTACGGAATGTTATAACCGGAGAGCATTACCGCTTCGTATCGATGTGGTGGGCAGCATGGAGTTCCTATCCCACAGCATTCTGCGTCATGTTACTCTTCGTAAGTTACATTGTTATTATTGTTCGAAGTGCTGTTTTCTATTTTGATTTAACTTCTTTCAGACATTCTCGATATCGATGTTATTGCGGTTTTCTCATCACCAAATTTTTGTATTCATAGGTAAGGGAATATTTTTAAACCACATCGTTTGTTCATTTCAATTAACAATTTTTTTTTTCAGTTGATTTACTTCAAATGCTTGAATTTAATGTGACTGCAAGATTTCCGATCGCTCCACTATTAACAGTTATATTGGCGTTAGTTGGTAAGTACACTTACTTATTTACAGTTCAAGTTGGAGCTAGGCCTCAACCAACAAGGTTAGATTGTTAAGATCATCGTAGAATTATTACCCGAGGGTTTTCCTTCTTAGCGCTGCAAGAGCAGGACATGTAGGCAGTAGGTGGGGTGTAGTTTCTTCTTCCTCCTCGTCTCTGGAGGTTCTACAGAAATCATTGGAGGGGACACTCGGTCTGAGTGCATGTCTGCCTATCAAGCAATGTCCGGTGAGGACTCCTATTAGTTAACCTAAGTTTTTTTCCGGTTTGTGGTTAAAAGTCCTCCGTTTTCTTCAAATCCAGGTTAGGCCAGATTTGTTTTGATAAGAGACATGTGCTGATGTTTTTCCACCTGTGGTTTGCCGTGTCAAGGAGAAATTTGATCGATTCGATGGGCGCAGGTGGTTTCCCCAAGTTTTTGGGGAGATGCCGCGGTATCCTGGGGCCCAGCATAGAGTTACGTCGCCCCTGTCTGCAATCTCGTTAAGAGATCTGCGGCATTGCTTTACCAACCTTGATTGTATTGTTGGCGATTCTATCCGATTCCTGCCTGACTATGTTTGTACATATAGAAGAATAGCGCTACAATCTATCGTGTTAATTGAAAGCCAAGCCGCAGCTTCGCAGACTGCCGTAATTTCCGTTTGAAACATACTACAGTTATCCGGCAGTCGCGTAGTGATGGCTAAGCCTGGTGCATTGGAGAAGACTCCAGCCCCCGTACCACCCGCTGTCTTGGATCTGTCTGTGAATCACGCTAGAAATCAGGGTTTTTTTTTTTTTACCTGAAGTCGATATGGGGGACAACGTAGTCCGTTTTACTAGAAATAGTATGGTTACCTTTGAAGTACCTAGAGTGGCCCATTGCTATGCTAATCAGCTGGGAGGATTCTCTGAGCCTTAATGCTGCTTTGACTGCCATTAGCTTCCCAAAGATATCAACAGGAAGCAAATGGAGCATTACCTCCAGTGCGGCAGTGAGGGTTGTTTTCAAGGCATCCGTTAAGCAGATGCATTGTTCCCTTTGTACCTTTTCAAGCAGGCTACTGTTGCTTTTCTTGTCTAGTGCTGTCCACCAGACTAATACTCCGTACATAAGGATCGGCCTCACCTCCAGTGGACTACTTTAGACTGCAGGCCCAATTTTGGGCCCAGAGCTTTCCGGCAGGAGTATAAGGCAATTGAGGCTTTCCCACCACGGTCCTGAATATTTAGCCTCCAGCTGAGTATCTTAGCAAGTATGACCCCCATCTGGGTGGTCTGCAAATTGGGTTTCCGTGCCTTTTAATAAGGTTCCGTAAATCACCACTCCTAAGGTAATTTACGGAACCTTATAGCGTCTTGTGAAAAGAACTAGTTCGGTTTTTGAGAAATTAACTCTGAGGCCTGGGTTTTGGTTACAGATGGCACCCTAAAGAAACTTTTCTCAAGGGAACTAAACATCTACGCCTACGCTGACGAAGTAGTCGTAATTGCAGGGTGAAAGTTTCTAGACCCAATCAGCAACATCATGGAAGCTGCCTTAGCAACTTTGAGTGCATGGGCAAAATGTTGCGGATTGAACGTTAACTGAACCGAAAAGGTGTAGTCGTCTTGACAGAAAGTTATTTTGGAATCTTAATAAACAGGGACGGGTCCAAAAGGACTTCAATGCTCTTTCCGCGTGCAAGAAAATAGCAGGAAAGAAATTGAGTCTAAAACAAGTATAATGTACTAGCTATACACAGCAAGAGTCAGACCCATACTCACGAATGGAGTACTTATCTGGTGGAAGGCAACCAGTACAAAGAACTGCCAGTATCGTCATAACGGGTGCTCTTCGCTCTACACCCTCGGCAGCTCCAAATACTTTTCTGCCTTTGCTGCCACTAGACTTTCAGATAAAATAGTGCACTGAGTCTCACTTATTTAGAGGCAGACCTCAAAATATTCATAAAACTCCCGGATACTTCCAGCGTATTCTAAGCAGGTATTCTGGCCGTGCTAATAGCTGCGGAATCACCAGGGATGAAACCGATGTACGGAAGGGAAATCCCTAATTACTATTTTAGTCAGGCTGCACTTAAAGCACTAGAATCAAATGTCGTTAGTGCTGAAGGCATTGTGCGTGTAGAATTAAGTTAGACTCTGTTGGGTACCAGGTCACTGTGACATTGAGGGAAACGAAAAGGTCGACGAGCTGGCCAGTTTGGGCGGAGAACAGCATCACATGTAAGAGAGGATCGCAGTCGATCCTCCTTCCTAAGTAGCTAAAACAGAAATCTTAACAATAATTACAAATAAGCCAAATTAGAGATGGTCTAAGAGGGCATAACGTATGGCCTCTATGGCCTACGCTAGATCGCTGAAGAACCAGATATATTGTCAATTGAAATGGCACTACTACAGCAGGTCACTGGGATATTGTCCGGCTACTGTATTCTGAGGGAACACTCTAAAAGATTAGGGCAGCAGGTACTGATTGCAGGTACTGCAACGGCCTAAGCGCCGTTGAGGGTACAACACACATATTATGTCCGTTTCATTCGTGCGAAAAATGTAACACGGTCGTGAGAAGCAACTCCTTGGCTCATTCCGAGCTGTCGCACCAGCTATTTGTTTTTTTAGATAGATATACATTGTGCACAGCTTTTTAAAGGACTATACGGTATTTGGTCTTAATAACTAGGGGTCTGACGTCGTAATGACGCCTAACATCAATGTTTGAACGGCTTCTTTACTTATTGTAATTTTTGGGATTAAATCGATTCTAATGTGGAATTGACTGCAACTAGGCTTGTGATGAGACCAGACCTGTTTTCGGGTGTTGTGCGCAGGGGCCCTTCCTCTTTTACTAAACTTTTCGTACATGTATGTCTTTTGTTGACAACATGAATCTTGTTTTGCCATCGTTGACCATTAAACTGTCGCAATACTCACGACCGCCCTATTGATATCATGCCCCGTTCTTCCTATAAAGTCAATATGGTCGGCATTATGTGACTAATTGCACAAACTTTTGAACACAATTGATACAATTTCACGAGCACGAGCGAGTCGCCTTGTCTAAATCGTTATTGACATCATATGTAAATGATGTGGGGGTGTGGCTTTGATGATGAATTTTTCGATGCCTTATGTTTGCCGTTGCATCAAAATATCCAAAAACTTTCAGTCTTGCGGCAAAGTGTCCTGCCACTCTCTTTGCTTCGAGGTATACAATTAGAATGTTGAGTACCACTTCCATGGTTGGTGGTTGGTGTCAAAGCTTGAGTGCCAATGACAATGAGTGTATGACCAATTTACGACCACTTTCATAGTTGGATGGTTATTCCTCCGCTTGCTAAGCCGTTTTCTGATAAAGATGTTCTTTAGAGATACAGGCACTTATTACCCAACGTTTGCAGATTTCTCGTGATAGTGGAGGTCGCTTTTCAAGTGCTGCACCCATATACCAACACGGATTCACCATTGGAACCGAACAATCGCAGCTGATGTGTTGGTTCCTAGGCTGATAATATTGGTTTTAGCAGTATTAATCTTCAGGTATCACTATACAGAGTATCAGATATAGAGATCTTTCAAATTTTAACGATTCTTATTTCTTTCGTACGGGGTGATGTTGAGGACCGTCTTTTTACCGCGATAACCTAAGCAGTGTCCAACGAATAGCTTGGATATGTATCATCTAAATTCTACAGCTAGTGCAGCCATCCGCCTCAAAGCAACCTAACAATGGTTTAATAAAGATTTGGCCATTTTAAGGTTTGACAAGAACTTCGAGGTAACCATCCCTCCCAGGTCATTCTGGGGCAATGCAATCTATAAAGACAAGTCGATCCATTTCTACATCGAAGATGGTTCAAAAACTAGCAATGGAGTGGGTAATGGTCAGGTGAAAAGAAATCTATTATTTTTGCATGAAATTGAAAAATTCATTTAGTATAGTTGAAATGATACAATTTAGGTCAAATATGCGCCATTTTGTTCGATAACTTGTTCCCATTTTGAAGGTAATGCCATTATGCCTCTCTCATAGAACCATTCGTCCCTCTTGAAAAAAAAAATTGGGACAGTCGATTTTCACAAGCCTGTCTTGTGGCGAATTTTTCACTAGCGAAATTGTTTGCCATGGACAGGAACAGGTGGTAATCACTTGGTGCTAGGTCCGGACTATAAGGTGGATGCATAAGAACCTCCCAACCAAGCTCCCGAAACTTCTGGCGAGTCACTATCGCTGTGTGTGGCCTGGCGTTGTCCTGATGGAACACAGTTTCTCTCCTATTGGCCAAAGCTAGCCGCTTCTGGGCGATTGCTTCCTTCAGACGGTCCAATTGTTGACAGTACACGTCCGAATTAAGAGTTTTACCGTAGGAGATCAGCTCATAGTAGATAATTCCCTGCTAATCCCACCAAACACACAGCAAAACCTTCCTGGCCGTCAATCCTGGCTTGGCCACCGTTTGCGCCGGCTCACCGCTATTCGATCACGACCGTTTTCACTTTAAATTGTCGGAAGTGATCCACTTTTCATCACCAGTCACCATCCGCTTCAGAAATGGGTCGATTTTGTTGCGATTCAGCAGCGATTCGCAGATGGAAATTCGGTCCATGAGGTTTTTTTGCGTTAACTCTTGTGGCAGCCATACATCGAGCTTCTTTTTGTATCCAGCCTTATTCAAATGGTTCCATACTGTTTTTTGTGCAATGTTTAGCTCCTGGGCAATCGAAACTGTCAGACTCGATGATTTCCATGATTTTATCGTTATTTTCGACAATTGGCCTTCCAGAGCGTGGTGCATCTTTGACATCGAAATTACCGGAACGGAATCGACGAAACCAAAACTGCGCGTGATTGTCTGTTACAGTATCATGACCATAAACACTATTCACATTTTCAGCCGCCTGGCTTGCGTTTTCACCTTTATCGAAGAAGAACTGTAAAATATGGCGTATTTTCTCTTTGCTTGTGTTCATCTTTGGCGCGCGCTCAAATAAAACTGAGTCAACCAATCACAAAACTGTCAAAGAAGTTTTTTTTGTATGAAATCTCATCTTTCTAACGGCATTTACGTCCTATAGGATCTGTACAACGCGAGATATAGATTACTACAGCCATCTTTTGGAAAAATAATGGATTTCTTTTTAATACACCTGATATTTTGTCCGACAGGCTTAACCTCAGCCTAGCGTTCCGTCTTCCAAATCATTGTAGCGTGTTCCAGGCGGAAATCATTGCGATCAGAGAAGTCTTATCTTGCCTGAAGAAAAACGTAATATCAGCCACAGATATTCGCATCTTTCCGGACAGCCACCCGGTACTGAAGTCATTGGAATCAGTCGCAGGGCTGATGAACTCGGCAATTGGGTCTGACAAGGGCATCTTAGGTATACCAATCGCTTCTTGTAAACTTAAACTAAAGCTAGATGCTATCGAAAGAACAAATCTTAGGTGGATAAGTGGTACAACATGTCTGGCGATAAAGCCGATTTGGCCAAAGTTGGATCTGATCTTAGCACTATAATAGGTGTCATTACTGGACACTGTCTAATAGGCAAGTATGCAACAAGGTTTGGCGTTTACGCAAACAACTTCTGCAGAATAGAGTAGCCAGGAGATCTTTCCGAGATCCTGGTAGTATCACAACGGGCCTGTCATCGGTGTAAGTGTGTTGGCTTTAGCTGGCAGCCACTTCAACCTAACTTAACCTATTAGAAGCTAAGTTTAATAAACTTGTATAAAATTTTAAATTTAAACGCTCCGTCTGATGTGAATACAATCATTTCGTTGTAAACTTAAAACGCAACTTTAATTTGTCTAGCATTCAGTTTAACAATGCATCGAGAACCCCTTTTCTATTTTAAGTCCATTTAAATATTATTTAGGTTTCAGAGTACATATTAATCAAACGCGGAATTTAATTTATGCGTTCGAACTTTGTACTCAAAATAATTCACCATACGAATGCAGTTATCGATTTCATTTCAAATTCACTAATTTACGATTTATTGGGAATCGTCACTGCGCTTTGCCACCCTTCGCAATTTTGCACCCCACCCAGAGACTTAACAAAGCCCAATCAGTCATTGAAACATCATTCTGGCACGACCAGGTGTGCCGCGACCAGGGCGGGACGGGCGGCGAATAAAACTTCAAAAGCAACTATAATCAGTTTAATGAAAATATTAGCTGCCAATTAAATTGGCGAATTTACACGCTTAATTATTGTAATAATTAATTTTAATTAAAGCAATTTGCTAATCAGATTGCAGTTGTGCCCGCCGGAAGCAGGCCGTGGAGGAACGCGCGCGCCATAGAAATCCTTGCAGATGTTATTATAGATTGCTCGAAACTAATCCGCTTTCGGTTTTGCTGAGATCTGCTCTTTAATCAGTGGGCCGTGCTTTGTTTCTACCTTCAACATCCTGCGATCGAGCATAGATGCAAAGTCCCGACTGTGCTGTTTCATTTTCTAATACGTGGTTAATTAATTATCTGTTAAAATAAAATCAAAACCAAAGCCATTGTATCGTATCACAAATCGATTCTGTCACTCGGTGGTTCTGCATGCGGATGCGGTGTCTGTGGGCTCCGTTGTAGTTTCGATGACGAGCTAGGTACAAGTACAATTGTTCAATAAAGGCTTTCGATGTCACGTGATCACATGTCGGATATCAGATTTTGGACGGATACCACACCTCCCATTACCATATGGGCAATGTTGGCTCCATTCAACTGCAGGGATTCACTGCGAATACGTAATTAGGATTGAATAATATTTTAGTATGGACTAAAGGGAAGGACTCGACTGGCCGCTTGTGATGTGCGGATGATGTGGGTGCGTATTTAATTGTGTGCCTTTGTTTAATTTCATAAATGTATTGTCGGGATAATTGATTGAAATCAACACATTGAGTCTGTTGCGATGCCGATACATGTCCCCTTCTGGCGAAGGCTGCAGGACAATAAAGATTTTGTCAGCATTCCGGCGAAAGAAAAACATTTTTTAATTCGATATGGCACTGATTCGAATGTCAAATATTGTTCTGACTTGGGCCAGAAATGAATGGGCTATAACTACCTCTATGATCATTCGATTCGGAAATATTTCAAGAGTTGTGCATCTGTTCCTTTCTGTTTTCTGTCAAAAATTGTGCTGCTAAATGTTGGAAACTATTCTGAAACTTTTGGATCCAATCCACTGTTCACATTGGTTAACATTACACTACACCCATTTTTTGGCTAAAATTATAATATGACCAGAGTCGTTTCTGAATACAAAAAGTTGGCATGCGTAACGATCGAATCCTCGTGGGATTGGATCAGAAGGAATATATTTATACGACAGAGGTGCTTTTTATTCGTAAAGCTGACAAGCAGCTGCCATCCCCTCCCCTCATGCACTTTCTTACTTACTTACTTAAAGTGGCGCTGCAGTCCGGAGTAAATCTGGGCCTCGATCAACAAGCGTCTCAGACCAGCTCGAGCCAGCTGCCTCCAGTTACACACTAAGTTGGTTAAGGTCCCCTTTTACTTACGTGTGCCACCTGAGTCGCGGTCTTCCTTTACTGTGCCGTCCCTCGGATTCCAATTTTTTCCGGGGCAGAGCGTTGGTGTCCATCTGCTCTACACGACCCAGCCATCTCAGTCGTTGGACCTTCACTCTTCTGGCTGAGTCGATGTCGCTGTGGAGCTTGTACAGTTAGTCGTTGTATCCCCTCTTCCACTCACCGTCTATGCAGACGGGACCGAAAATCACCCGAACAATTTTCCTCTCGAATCAGTCAAGAGCTCATCCGATTTTGACAGAATCCATGTCTCTGCCTCGTAGAGCAGGACTGGGACGATTAAGGTCTTATACAGGGTCACTTTAGTTGTTCGAGAGAGAGCTTTGCTGCTTTCTACGCCCAACGAAACAGCGATTGGCAAGAGTTATTCTGAGTTACATCTGACTACAGTGGCGTTCTGTCCGAGACGTTCGGTGTTGGATGTCCTTTCTTGTTGACAGCATATATACATAGGTACTTGGTCTTGCCCTCATTGACCGTTAAACCCATCTTTGCCGCATACATCTCAATACTCACGAACGCGTCAGTGACATCACGCTGCGTTCTTTCGATTATGTCAATATCATCGGCGTACCCAAGTAATTGGACGGACTTTAAAAAGATTGTGCCACTGGTGTTGGCGTGTGAGTTTTGCACTATTATACAGGGTTTTTCAATAAGAGCCCTACAAAAGTTTTTTTTTAAATAAAACAAAAACGGTTTTGGATATCAATGAAATTCTTTATTCCTGTGAAAGTACGTTCGATGCCATTGTGTATGGAACTCGTTTTCTTTTGCATGGCCACCACGGGCACGCTTGCAGAAGTCCAGACGCTGAACCCAATTTTCGACGGTTTTCAAGCATAAATCGGCCGATACTGCTGTAATTTCACGTTCGTTATTCGTACGAGGTTCATCAATCGCCGCTGGCTTGTTGGCATAGACCATAGACTTGACGTAGCCCCACAGGAAATAGTCTAACGGCGTCAAATCGCACGACCGAGGCGGCCAAGCGACTGTACCATTTCGTGAGATAACACGTTCTCCAAACTTGGTTTCCAATAAATTGATTGTGACATTCGCTGTGTGGCTTGTGGCGCCGTCCTGTTGGAACAGCATGTCCTCCAAGTCCATATAATCCAATTGGGGCCAAAAATATTCGGTTATCATTGAACGGTAGCGATCCCCATTCACAGTAACGTGCCGGTCTTGATCATCACGGAAGAAGTACGGCCCAATGACGCCGCCGGCCCATAAACCACACCAAACCGTAATTTTTTCGGGATGCAATGATGACTCATGGAGTACGTGTGGATTGCTGCCTGACCAATACCGCATATTTTGTTTATTGACGAAGCCATCCAGCCAGAAATTATGACGACCATAAATTGGACGTAGCGCTCTTAACGTTGAGGCCACTGACTCCGAATTTCGGTAGTAAATTTTAATAATTTCGACTCGTTGTTGGCTCGTATATCTTTCCATCATGAAATGGCAAACCTTACTGAAGAGAAATGTCAAAAAACCGCAAGAAAAATATGGCGTCGTTTGCTGTCCCTGTCGCTCTACTTTTGTAGCGTCCCTATTGAAAAACCCTTTATTAAGAACGATGTTGAAGAAGTCGCATCAGCCGACCTTGATGGAGCAGCGTGCATTCTCCATCGTCATCCTGCACAGACGGAAGAATTTCAGGGTGGCGGTCTTGTGAAACCCAGCCCATCAGTTGCAATTCTTGCAATTGCAACCTGTCGACGTTGTATATTCTCTCTTCTCCGTTGTGGCGCTTGGGACATCCACATTCGTACCTTGGTTGCAACAAGGTAATGATCCAAGTCTATGTTGGCAGCTCAGAAGGCTCGAACATCCAGAACACTGGATGCATGTCTTGCGTCGATCGCAATGTGATCTATTTGATTGACCGTTTGATGATCAGGAGACCGCCATGTCCCTTACGGACGTGGTGTCATGTAGGCTGTGCTTACCACCTGTCCTGCCAAAGTGGTTCTCCTTTTCTATTTTGGGGTTAAAATCACCCAGCACGATCTTAATGTCATATCTAGGACATTGCTCACATGTTTTGTCGAGGAGCTCGAAGAAATATGCTTTGGTGGAGTCGTCCTTGTCTTCTGTAGGGCCATGAACGCATAACAGGCTGATGTTGGTGAATTTAGCCTGGATGCGGATAGTCCTAAGACGTTCGCCGAAGTGCCGAAAGCTTAAGGCTTGATGCGTAAGTCTGGCCCATGCGACAAATCCGCATCCGAATAAGCGCTGTTACTGCTTCCTGTATCGATCTCCATTGTAGATGCCACAGTTTTTCATCCTCCTTATAATCGAAATACTAGGCACCCAGCCTTTACCCCGAGGAGGTGAGAGAAGGAGTTGGTTGACAGAGGTTGGTTCGATAAAACCTGTGGACGCTTGTGCCCTCTTGCACGCGTCTATCCTTTAAACCCTTGGAAAGGTTCTTTGCCTCTAGATTCGCCGTTTCTACTACTATTTCTGCCTTATCTGTTCGTACGTACTTCCTCTCTGCTGTTAGGAGATCGGTAGGGGTCACTTCTGCGACTACGAGAATGACTAGTTCCGACAACGTTCGGTAAAAGTTTGCTACTCAAAGGCCTCAAGTCTCTTGCTTTTCTATTCTTAACTGGTTTGGTAACCTTGCAAGAGAAAGTCATGCGTGATCGACGCGAAAATCCCCGCGTTTTTTCCGTTGTTTCGCTTACGGTGTAGTGGTCTTTGCAATTCGCTCTAATACGGTATTTGTCTGCCACCTGCAAGTGGGTTTTGGATATAGATTTATTCCCATTTTTGCTGATTATTAACCCTGGGCGTGCCTGTCGTCAGGTATAGTCTCCTAGTCGGGTGAACTACCTTCGTTTTTCTGTCCCAAGCCTAAGACTATGGTTTAGCCTGTTTAAATCAGTTAGACTCCCGGACCATAGCAGCGTTTCCAGGCGGGGGTCCTAGAAATAACAATTGCTGTCCGTGAGACTGCAATGAAGGTAACACCACGTGATGATATCCTTTCCTTCCCACCTTTTTCATCGACAGCTAGGCAGCACTAAAAGTGATTTCTGCTAATGAAATAAAATCGCTGCTTGTGAAGTGCTGTCGCGAAGAGCTTAGTGCTATTGCAACACAGCCTGAGGTAAAATTATGCCCGGTCCCTGGTCATGAAGGCATACCAAGGAATGAGAAGGCTGCTGAATTGGCAAGAAAAGAATCTACGCTAGACCTGGACCCGGCTGATCAGTCAGTGAAACTCCCGGCATGTATACTCAAACATGAATCATGGATCAGAATTCCTTGTCGGAAGCGAATGAAAGACGGAGCCCTTTGGACTCCTGTAAAGTAACTAGAAAACTATGGCCAAGGTACCAGTCATGGCCATACATGCAGAAGGACAGGAAAACCCTCTCCATTCTTGTAGGAGTAATTACAGGTCATAGTACTCTGCGTTATCACATGAAAAACCTAAGGCTAAGTGAGGACGACCTTTGGAGGAATTGCGAAACGAGGAAGTCAATGAGGACACAACCCACTTCCTCGGTTTTTGCCATCTCAGACATAAATCTTTTGGAAGGCACTTTTTCCAGGATACCGAGGAACTGAGAACTAAGGGACGTACTTATCAGAGACATCTGAGGCTTCAAAATGGTTCGAAAGCCTGGGGCAATAGGAGAGTGCTTTGGGTCCTGCTCCACAAGCAAGTTGTACCTCCGCGCTCCCAAAACGGGCATCACAATGGGTCTCTACTGACCTGAGTGTGTCGCAGAGGGCTTCTTCCCCTCGTCAACCCATCTACTTAGCCTAACCTAAGACCATGACTTTTTGTGCATGCATCACAGGCGTCAATTAAGTCTCCATGTGCATATTCGGTGTCTCTTGCGGTAATCGCCGCGCCGATACCTTTTGCATTGGTGTTTTCAACATTGCTATCGTAGGGAATATTCCTCAGGCAAGGTTCCTGGATTGAGCAACAACAGTAGGCTACACATGTTCTCTCAGTACGCTGTTCTTTTTTAAGTCTCCAGCTAAGCTTAGGATTCTCTTCGTGCTGGCGAAGAGGAAGAGCAATTAGCCATTAACCCGTTTGTTTCAGTAGTCAATGTAGTTTTGCCTGGATTAGCACTAAGTGCACAGCTTTCCGCGTGCGTCCACTATAACTCTGTTTCTGTCGAACCTTAGCTAATATACACCATCGTTTCCAAATCGTCAAGAGGGTCCTTACGAAATAGCATGTTTCCGTTATTTACCTTACCTTCGAACAGATTATCCACTTGTGGAACAATCGCAGAAGTAAATCGCCATAAGACTTGGACCCCATCTTGATTGGCTCGCTTTGGTACCTTTTTAAGCGACAAACACTTCCATTCGGTGCAAATTCAATCAAGAAGGTCAAGTGCCCCCTTGACTGGGAGTCATCCTGTAGTCTACCACAAACATAGCGATAACTTCATTCAATCATTCAACGCAACCAAACCGTGATGCATACAATTTCACATCGCTTTCTTGAAAAAAAAAAAAAAAAACGACCAAACCATCCTGAATCACAGATTATCTTTACAACTAGAAGAAGCAGCATCTGTACTCATTTCAGCTTTTACATAACAACAACAAGTTAATATGAGAAAATGCGGTGCGGCAAATCCACTTGGGTAAAATAGCAAAAGTGAGCACAAAGTTAAATTGAGTGCACGCTTTTGATCTTTTCTGGCACCCTCATTCTTTCACCTCGGCTGAATGCCAATGGGCTCTATTCATACTTTGTTGTCTTTGTTCTCATCAAAAGCCGCCCACCGACCGTGGCAACCGGCAACCTCCGTGCCTGGCTTCGCTCTCTGTCTCCGCCTTCCACCGGCAGGCGAGGAAGGACCCATCCAACTTGAATAACAAATTACCGACTTTAAATTATAATTTTCACCGGCAATATTCTTTGAAAGTTTCCACAGCCGCTGATGCAATGTAGCCTCACCCTCTCGACGGTCCTCCTCTATCCGGTTGTTGAATGTGCTGGAGAGATGTTTATGTGTACTGACAGTCATCTTTATCAACTTGCTTTGCACACTATTAATTTATACAGCCACTGGAAAATCCTTATTTTATCTTATTTAATACGGAGCCGGGTAAACATGCAAACAACCGATTCTCCTCGCATTGCTTTGCAAGTCTAGAGTGCCGAATGGAGCAGAGCAGAGCAGAGGGTCGCGTCGTCCACAAGTCAATTGGAAAATGTGAAAATGTTGATGAACATTGTCCACATAATCAGGCTTATTATGTCCTGGAAACGAGTGAGTTTATCTATTTTATAGTGTGAAATGATTTAAATGGTCTTTGAGAGAGAGAGTTTCCTGGGCAATTGCCTTTTGCTGTCCCATTAATTTTGCAGTGAGGAAAAGGCAACAATCGGAGTTTTATGTTGAATGTAGTGGTCGTGCGGCATGCCATAGACCTCGCTCAGACTTTTAATTGGTTAACTGCTCACGTGGTGGTCAATAAGCTGGTGCTCGACCTGAAAAGGATTAGAAGGAAAGTGATTGCTTATGCAGATGATGTTGCGATAGCTGTCTCCGGTAAATACCCAAGCGCACTTAGGGAACTTCTTCAAAACGCCCTCTCTATCCTCTCAAGATGGGCAGCTTAGAACGGTCTGAGTGTCAACCCCGAAACGACTGAACTAGTCCTCTTTACCAGGAAGTTCAAAATATCCTCCTTCTCTAATTGACACCCGCCTGTGCTTTGCCAACAAAGCCACATTTCTGGCTCTCATTCTAGACAGTAAATTAGACTGGAAAGTCTAATCTGCAGCGCTATACTGCTACAAAAAAAACCATTGGTACTACTCTGGGCATCTTGCCGGAACGAAGAAATCTGGGTATTCCACTCGCTACATGTAAACTTCTTTTAGAGTACGACGCGATCAATAAGACAGACCAAAGATGGAGGAATGGTACAACGTGCCGTACCTCCAGGAAGATCTGGCCTGTGCTAAATCTTACTCGATCTAAACGTTTGATCTTGCTCAAAAGGTCGCTCTTTAGCACCGTTATTGGTGTTCTCACTAGCCATTGTCCCATTGGCACTATCCCAAAGAAGGAAGCTCTATCTAGGAGCCTATAACTTCGACAACTTGGACGAACTATCACAAACTGACGTCAAAAGTATCCTCAGCTTCATCAAGAGCTCCAAATGGTTTCAATAAAGTGAGTGGCGTTTTTCAGGGTATAGATCCATGTAGTTTCACAAAGGGCCTTCCTGGCCTACGTGTGTGGTACCTACCTTCCTATGCCATAGACTCGATTCGGAGCAAAATCAACCTTCTTGCGATTTCGTGGTGTCTAAAATGCACTTTCAATTCAAAATTTTGGTCTTAGCTGGAGATTTGTTGTTTGATTAACTTTACGGCCCTGTGTGTTTAGCTGTCAAAATTTTGTTTTTTTTTTTAGCAAATTATTGCCATCGTAGATAGCAAGGGTGTCCTGTGACATGAGTCCTTGGATCACCTAGACCACCAGTTCAGTTCATTGTGTCCATCGTGCCTTTCCTCGCTTAGGCAGAGACACACAGATCAAGTGTGAGTACATTGCGATACCACGTAGAAATTATCTTGTATGGTGCATTAGAATTTTATTTTAGGAAAAGGGCTTTATAATTCTCTTGAATTGCCTAAGCCCGGGGATATTTTCCCAATGGGCTAGGCGAAGTTGGTGTTTCCAGTTGTTTAACAAAGTTGTGGCGGTAGCCGAATTAATGCCAGAGAGGGGTTCCGGTCACAAGAGCGCGGAAGCCGAACCGGCCATAGCCAGCTCATCCGCAGTTTTATTGCCTACAATGCCCTGGTGGATAGGCTCACAACCAAGTTTGACCTTGTTGTCCCTGGCAAGTGCTTGTAAGGTGTCGTAGCAGTACTAGATTCCACAAAGTAAGATGTCAATGCTTTTGGCGCTTCCTGACTATCTGAATAGATACGAATTTTGGCAGTCCTAATACCTAATCAAGGTTTATCCTAGCGTAGATCCCGATGGCATGGATTTCAGCCTGGAACAAGACGTCTTTGGGTATAAAGACGTCAGCACCCACTCCAGATTTCGTTTTTGATCCTTCGGTAAACCATACTAGATATCCTGAGTCTGATAAAGGTTGTCCATTAGAGCAGTCGACACGGTCTAATATTTCTACCTCAAATAGCCTTCTGAAACAGTACTTCCTGGCCGTAACGTCGGGGATAGTGCAGAACATGCCCGAAGTTGGAATTGAATCAAATATTTTCAGGTGCCCTACAAGATTACCTGATTAATACTTGTGCTCTAGCTGCAGCTTTATAGAATAACGAGCAGAGGTCTTCCTAGTGGATGTGTAGGGGTGTGAGGACAGGTGCGCATAGGACCTGTTATATTTGCAGCTTCTTAAGCTTCATTGCCGTCGTTCGTTCAATTACGTTTGGCCACCAAACACCAAACGCGTATGTTATTATGTATCATACTAAGACTAAAACCCCAAGTTCTGCCGTAGAGACGCCGAGTAGCCCACAAGGCTCTAGTGGCACGATCAACCGCGAACTGGATATGTGCATTCCACTTTAAGCGTCTGTGGTGGCTTTAACGATAACAGGTCCTAGATTGATCAATCTTCTTTTCGTAAAAGGCACTAGAACAGTCTTGCAAAGATTGATGAAGAGTCCTTCAATGTTGCACCATTCTAAAATATATAGTAAAGCACTTTTTATGACGTTGGAGATCGTCATGTGATGCCTTCAGCATAACCAATAGCTTTGTAGTCCAATCTGTGAAGATTGTCGATGACTAAAGATCACAGAAAAGGAGAGAGAACTCTCCTTTGGGGGCATTTTTTTTTTTTTTTTTTACTGCGGTCACAGTCACTGACACGAAGAACAAGTGATTATACGACTTTCCAACATGGCCCTTATCCATTGATTGGTCGAGTCTTCGATTCTTCTACTACTGATTGCCCTTGCTATCGAGTCGTAGCCAGTATTATCGAAAGCACTCTCGATGTCTAAAAAAGCACATAGGGCTGTTTCATTGGAGCGGAGCACCTTTTCTATCTCTTTGACTAGATGGTGAAAGGTACTCTCCGTGGATTTACCTTCTGGTACGCATATTGACTCGAATGCAGAGGGGTAGACATCTCTAGCCGGCCTCTGATATAGACATCTATTAGTCTTTAAATAGTTTTCAATATAAAACATATTAGACTGATAGGTCTGTAAGATTTAGGCAACTCGCCTAGCCAATAACCACACGCTGTTTACCAGCCGGGTTAAATCACCGCAGTATACGTACAAGTTGGTTGGTACTGGTTGTGCCGGCCACTCAGCTGGGGTGGGTTCGGGTGCGCTATTGTTACTGAGCGTTTTACTATTGAAAATGTGCACTGCCCAATTTTTAAAGAGGGAATTGGGAACCCTAGAAACAACTGCTCGATGACACTGATTGAAAAAATAAAATAACTTTATTTAAAAGGTTATAAGGCTCGCTTGGAGCAACGGTAACTCACTATTTCTTTGCCCCGTATTGACAACTGTTAAAAACAGGACGAGTGCCTCGCATTTTCTCGAGGGTGGACAGCGAACCTACCAGAAACTCAGACAACAATATCCTATTCATACAAGACTATACTTATCTTCCTTTCTTGCTTCTCTCTTCCCCGGTTTGCTTCTTTCCTGCAACTTCACGTCTTTCCTTCATATCTTCTATCTTCGTCGCTTTTCTCATTAATTTCTCTAACTATCTCGCTTCGCTATCGTCTATCACTTGTTTTCGCACGCTTCACTAATCACTACACGTACAGGTTCTGCGAGCCATCCAAGAAGTGACTTTTAGGGTTTCTACCAGCCTCCTCTTCAGCTCGTCTTGTCGGACTCGACACCATTTAGATGCGGAGTGATAATCATGTGAATATCGGTCCTGGCTTGGTCATCGAGATCTTGGTAGAAGTACTCTCTTAGAGTTCTCCTTCTCAGTCTTGGTAAGGCAGGACAGGTATATAGAAGTCTCTACAGCTTCTGCATATCTACCTATCAAGCAACGCCCAGTGACGGCTTCACTCTAGATCTTACGCATTGTCTATTAAGGGACAGCTGTCTTCGCAGATCCACGTAAGGTGAGATCTGGCTCGATAAAGATAAAAGGCAAATGTCGGTACTATTCAGCTGCTGTTGGCCTATCTTCTGGCTTCAGTATAAAGGCGAAACTTAATCGATTCTATAGGTGCATGCGGTTCATCTCTAATTTCAGAGAGGTTCTGGCCTGGCCCTTCCTTCAGCTCGTCCTCTCTGCATTTGTCCGTGGTGTCCACAACATTGTGGAAAAATCCCGACAAACAAAGTCCTGGAACTTCCGCTTTTTTTTTCTATTTTTAACGATTTTACGAAAATAAATTACTTTAATTTTTATCAAAAAATATCTCTTGGAATTTTCATCCTTAAAAAAACGATTTTATGGTGAAAATAGAATCAAAGAGAACCAATCTGTTTCAAAAGTAAGAATCAAAAGGATTCCGGTCATTCAAAGAAGTGAAAATAACGAGGAACCAACATTTATTCGATTCCCATGAATTTGAGTGACGGCTTTTCTACAGAAAAACTGTAGTTTATATTAAAAATTTTAGCAATAATTCAACAATTAAATTATTGTTTAACAAAAATCAATGCGCAAAATTCGGGTATTTTCAAGCCTTTTATCGCTGTCTGCATCAAGAAAAAAAGAACCCACATCCCTCTTAAGTTCTTCGCTTTTTATAAATGAAAAAATCAATAACC
The DNA here is from genome assembly GCA_917880715.2 of Matsumyia berberina. Classification (NCBI taxonomy): domain Eukaryota; kingdom Metazoa; phylum Arthropoda; class Insecta; order Diptera; family Syrphidae; genus Matsumyia; species Matsumyia berberina. The sequence goes on from OU862870.1 coordinate 99,683,886, forward strand.
CAATAAGTATTTTCCAAGAATTGTTTACTAACTTATGTCCAATAAAACTACATACCGTACTATTTGCTGCAGATACAAAATCCGAGCAAATATATGTAGGTATTTCAAAAAAATGGCGGAAAATGAAACAATATTTTTAGTGCAGTGGGTGGTAAAACCTTTTAACAAGAATTTATTATTTTATGCCATAAAACTATACAATTTGGAATTAATATGTACGAATACATATTTGTATACAATCAATTACTCTTATTAGTACTTTGCAGCGCCTCCTTAGTTTTCTACGACGTCATTAATCCGCTTTGGCATTGAATGATTCAATTTAAATCCACTAGATTAAATCATGAAGATGTTCCGCTGATATTTCTTAGTATCAAACTCACTTTATAAAACATTTTGACCGAAATAGGCATTATGTTATGTTATTTATTGCCAACTCCATTTTATACCAGAGATTTTCGATTGGGTTAAGGACTGGCGAGTTGAGTGTTTTTCAATCATAAATCTGTGAAAAAATTGAATTGAATTTATTTTCTTTGGCTTATTATAATAAATAAGAGATTAGAAGAGAAGTAAACAAAGAAAGTGGCTTACCATATTGAAATGATGGCACGGAGTTGAGTCGTCTTGAAAAACTATATCCTCCGAAAAATGCATTGCCATCGACGGTATCAACTGATTGTTTTAAATACTTTGTATACTTCTGAGCTTACAATTCATTTAATGGAGGCTGAATTTCAATCATGTAGCCGGCTGGATGCTTCACCGTTCGGTGAGGCCCGTTTTTACTTGGACGCTTTCCAGTTCTCACCAAACGTATGGAATTGCATCTAATTCGTATATGCTGAGTTCAACGTCGCGTTTTTTTTTTTTTTTGCGGGACAATGAGCCATTATACCTAATTCTCTAAACCTTCGACACATTGTATGCCCAACAATTTCAGTTCCACTAGACTCAACAAATTCTGTTCTTATTTGTACCACTCCTAGTTGATGCCTAAAGCTAAACTTAAGCATCTCCTTTCGCCTTCCAGTCAAAGTAGCCTTATCCTAGCTTAAATGTTATGTAATATTTGCCGTGAATATAAACATTTTCACCAAATTGCCAAACCGCAATTAAATCCTTAGAATCGTGTTCGTACATATTAGAGGTCGTTTTCGATTGCCGCTCGTCTGGTGAGGAGATGGCGACAAAGTTACATTCACCTATGCAGAGTGGAAGGCCACCGAGACATTCCAAGAAACTGCAGCTCTGACGGAGTCACCAGACTCTATTCAAAACTCCTTGAGTGCAAATTGGCGCTGTGGACCTGTGCCTCAACCAACAAGTGTCGATCTTTAGCCAACTGCCTCCAGTTTCCTATGCCAAGTTGGTTAAGGTCCCCTTTCACTTGCGTGCGCCACCTGAGTCGTGGTCTTCCTCTACTGCGCCGTCCCTCAGGTGTGAATTCGAATATTTTCCGGGCCGAAGCATTGGTGTCCATCTGCTCTACATGACCCAGCCACCTCAGTCGTTGGACCTTCATTCTTCTGGCGATGTCGCTGTGCAGACCGTACAGTTCGTCGTTGTATCTCCTCCTTCACTCACCGTCTATGCAGCGAAACCGAAAAGCCAAGAGCAACCTCATCCGCTTTTGACAGAGTCCATGGCTCTGCGCCGTAGAGCAGGACTGGGACGATTAAGGACTTATAAAGCGTCACCTTAGTCGTTCGAGAGAGGGCTTTGCTACTTAATTGCCTTCTTAGCCCAAAGAAACAGCGATTTGCAAGAGTTATTCTTCCTTTGTTCTCAGCTCTGGTTTCGTTGCCTGAATATATAGCGGAGCCTTGGTAGACAAAGTCCTTAACTACCTCAAAGTTATAACTGTCTATTGTGACGTTCTGTCCGAGACGTCGGAGTTGAGTGTCCTTTCTTGTTGACAGCATATAGTTCGTTTTGCCCCCATTGACCGCTAAACCCATCTTCGCTTCCTCCGTTTCAATACTACGAACGCGCCAGTGACATCACGCTGCGTTCTTCCGATTATGTCAATATCGTCTGCGTCTCCGTGTAATTGAACGGACTTTTGAAAGATTGTGCCTCTGGTGTTGGCGCGTGAGTTCTGGACAATTCAGTATGATGCTAGAGAAGTCGTATGACAGCGTGTCGCCTTGACTTTTTTGACATCAAAGGTCTCGGTGAGGTCTTAGTCGACCTGCATTCGCCTTCGGCATCCTGCACAAACGGACGAGTTTGGCAGGGATGCCAAAACTAGGCATGGCTCTGTATAGCTCTACAGATGCTGTCTCAACAGATGCTGTCATGCGCGGCCTTAAAATCGATGAAAAGGTGGTGGGTATCGATTTGAAGTTCCTGGGTTTTCTCCAAGATCTGCCGAAGTGTGAATATTTGGTCGATGGTGGCCATTCCTGGCCTCAAGCTATACTGATATGGACCGATGTCGGCAAATGGCTTCAGGCGTTCACACAAAACGGCAGATTGATGCCTCTTTAGTTGGCGCAGTTCAGAGGGTCTACTTTCTTGAGGATCGGGCAAACAATGCTAAGGCTCCATTCATCGGGCATACTTTCCTCCGACCATATTTTACAGATAAGTTGGTGTATCTGTATCTTAACAAGTCATCGCCTGCCGCTTTAAACAGGCCGTCAACTCCAGCAGGTTTATTGGACTTAAGTTTAGATATGGCTATCTTCACTTCATCCAGGTCGGATGGACGGAATTGTTGGTTTTTGTCGGCCAGGTTGAATAATTTATTCTGCTTGACAGCGGGATTTGATTCGTTGTCACCCTTAAACAGTCTGCAGAAATAGTTTGTCGATGTCCTCAGCATCGACTGCGATTCTACTACGATGCTCCCTTGTTCTTCCTTGCAGGCTTCGGTTTGCGTTGTAGCCTTGACAGGTTCTTTTTACCCTTTGGGAAAACTTCCGAACCGCATTCCTGCAGTAACATTTATCTGTTTCCTCGATCACACGCTTCTCATGTTCTTTCTTTTTCCTTCTAAGAAGCCGGTGTTCGTAGAGCTCGCGGCCTCCTCTAGACCTTCTGTGTAACGTCGCTTTGTATGCCTCTTGTTTCGCTGCATGTGCTTGCCGGCACTCGTTGTCAAACCAGTTTTTTCGTTGCAGTGGCCAAGTGAAACCCGGCATGTGTTTTTTGGCAGTGTTGCAACTGGTCTTCAATATTTGATGCTGGCGGCATAGGACCTCTTAAGAGATAGAGAGAGACTCGATCGGAAAAGGATCTGGTGATCTCTTGCGATTGCAGCCATCCGACGTCGAACTTCCTCACAGTATTTTCTTGTCTTGACGGTGTTCAGGATATCCGTAGCTGTACCTTGGCTACAACAAGGTAGTAGTCCGAGTTAATGTTGGCCCCTCGGAACGTTCGGACATCCATAATACAGGAGGAGTACCTTGCATCGATAGCAATGTGGTCAATCTGGTTGACGGTTTATTGATCACGAAATCTCCATGTTCTCTTGTGAGTATTGAAATGCGGAAACCGCATACTAACTACGACAGCATTTTGCCCCGCAGCAAAAGTAGCTCAACAGGTTGCGAACATATTCAGCTTAGAAATCAATCGCAACTTGGGTTAAACTTTTTTTTTGGTTCACTGTTGGTAGGTTTACGGTCAATGATAATAAAATCCCAACTTAAAAACCCCGGACACATTTTGAAAGATCCGTCCGGACGCGACGTCTCCGAACGTACTTCAAAAGAGGACGGGTGGCAAGCCTACCCTTAAGACGCCTAGTACGATGTTTGATAAAAGCGTAGTGGCTCATGATTACTTCTATAAGTTTTTGCAGTTCTTAATGCTGAGAGGCAGAGAGAATGCCGCGGATTTCTTGTAGCGCCATTGGCGTACCCACGACTTGGAGACTTCGTCATGTCATACACAAATTGGTTCTTTTAAAACTATATTATCAACGATTTCGTACGACTTTGTATTGTTTTTATAGTCATCTTTTTTGCAAATGACACGGACAGTGATTATATGCCCTCAGCTCGTCATGTTAAAAGCAGTTTTGATGTCGACTTGGCTTCAAGTTTATAACGTGAACAGATTTATCGGCTGTTTTTACCACCTCTGCAATTTCATTCATCATTTAACTCTCCTTTCTAAAAGTAGGGTAGGGAAGGCAGAATAGGCGGTGATCAGGCTAGCGTGCCTGAGACGTCGTTTTGATACCATGACCCTTGAAAACCTTATTTGATTCAAGAGAGTGGTCTTGTTTCTGGTAGTCCTTGTATCCAGTCTGTGAATTTGGCGAAGGACAACTTTAAAGTTTGTCTTATGTACGAATTTTGGTTTTGGTCAGAGCCCTACATTAACAAAATAACTGGTCGGCGGTTTCTACCTCGTTCACATCTTTATGGCAGTTAGTATTAAAAGACCAGCTAATGTATTACTGGCACTTCGCCATTTTCAACCTTTTCGAAGGGTATGTATTCTTAAACCTTGCCGACAGGTCCCAGAATGCAGAGATGTCGTCACAACGATGGGGGTGATGTGTCGATTCATAATAAAAAAAAAAATAGTTGACGCCACAGCTCAGTATGAGCCAAGGCCTAGCTTCTCGCAATCATTCATGTTGTGCGTGTTACATTTTTCGCACGAATGGGGGGAACCTTCAATTTATTGCCGACTCCGAACGACGAATTGATAAGCTCTTTCATGACAAATTATACTCCCGGAGGCTTGTCATTTCCCAATGAGAGGTGATGCTGCGAAAAATGTTCGGTGGACATGGCTGGGGCTTGAACTCACCCCGCCCGCACAGCAGTCCGATGCACTAACTACTGAGTCACGGCCACCACGGCGGATTCATAATGCCAGCCTTGTTCTAATGGCACTTTCAACTCACAGTGTCCAGTTTCTTTTTATTTATTACAAGTATTTTTTTCCCAAAAATGAAATTTAAATTTAATTTGTGAATATTCATCGAACTTTAGAGTCCTCACTGTGTAGCTCAATTTGTGTTCATTTATGCCGTCTTTGTCGGATAAAAAATCACGTGAAATGCAAAAACATTTGAACAGAGTCAGCTTTTACCAATTACGATGAATATTGCCTCCCATTGCCGACAAGGACACTTCGCTTTCATTCAAATTTCCCAGAGATGATTTCTCGTGGTGCGATCCTAAGTGCACAAATCCCTCATAATTTCATTCATTAGGTCTAATTAGAGTAAGCTGTTTCCAAACATAATTACCCAGGTAAATTTAGACAAGGGGCAATGCGTTCTCATCCTTGAGAGTATGAGAAGTGTAAACATTGCTTAGAAACAAAAACCGAACAAGGACACTCGACAGGATTCTCTAAAAAAAACCCGAAACAATGCTCCCTTTTAACAAAAGTCCTTTTTTTTTCTATTTGCAGGCATGGAAGCCATAATGTCGGAGTTTTTCAATGACACATCAACCGCTTTTTATATAATTTTAATTGTTTGGGTTGCGGATCAATACGACGCCATTTGTTGCCATACCAGCATCACAAAGCGCCACTGGCTTAGGTAAGTGAAAAAGAACAATTTACAAGTGAAAAGCAGAAAACTTATAAGGCGAGGCAATTAGAAAATGAAAACAAAGTCCTTCAGATGTTTCAAGTGAACGTAAGCCGCGACTCGAGAAGGGTGGTTCGTTGCTGCAAAGACGCCGAGCTATCGTTATTGTTGTTAATATTTGCTTAATTGTTTCAATCCGCATTTAAATCTGCCTTTCAATACAACCTGGAGTGGAGGAAGTTTCTGTTCGTGATCCCGAGTCCTGGCAATAAGCCAGTCGAAGGAGGCGAGGCAAATAATTCGAGTTTCTTTCTGCAAAGAATGATGTTTAATTCTGAAGCTTATTCAGCTCCTCATGGGTAATTGTTGCCCACTTAGGACGGATTTATATACGCGGGTAAAGGCGTCCGGACACTGGGAGTGAGCAATAGAAAGGAGGTGTCGATATTTATTTTCTTTTCTAACGATAAAATCTTGACGATGGCAATTAATGAAATGAAAGTCGGAGTTTTCGATCTGAGGTTGCTCATCGTACTTCAATCTTTGTTGATGCACAGATAAACCACTTGAACTTAATCGTTTGCTAATTATTGTTGAAAATATGTGGGAACATAATTAGTGGAGATGATACTTCAAGTTCTAGTGTATAACGATTTCAAAGTATGATCAGTACCATAGCGAGCCAATGAAACAATGGCTGCATATCTGACGTTGGGGTCGACCCCCAACAGAGTTGGGAAATGTTCATGGTCTCAATCAATAAGCTTCTCCAGTCAGCAGAATCCTTGGGCAACTGCCTCAAGTTGCCTACACAGAATTGCTTGAGGGCACACTTTATTTGCACATCCACAGTCCACTCTCTGCGTAATCCCTTTGGGTTGGAATCCAAGATTCTTCATTTATTAGCATTTCTTCGCTCTACATTATCTAGCCATATAATTAATTGTATACGTACCATCAGCCTGTAGGGAATTATAGGGAACAACGTGAGGATATGCAGCAGCCTACTTAAGAAATGCGCCTTCCATGTCATTGAGGGTACCTTCGATAATACTTTTTATGAATCCGTAGCCAGTCAATACCGTGAGATGCAGGAAAGCCGAAAAGCCGTCAAATCACGTTCGCTTTTTCACGGTATCGGTACGAAAAGGCTGTCAATTGGTTATGCTGAATAAGCATAAGGGTAAGGCATTTCTGACTGCTGTGCTATAACAGATTTTTCCATAAAACTCAGCATCATACTCTCTAGTGTTCCTGTACCCGTAGATTCTGTAAACAGCGATCCTTTAGGATTCCTTTAGATTCTGTTAGGTTAGGTTAGGTTAAGGTGGCTGACTGCACCTAAGATGCAAACCCATACAGACCAGAGTAGGTCCATTTTGATACCACAGAACCTGTCAATAGTCCATAGCTACTTCAAGGACTAATTAAACCAACCAGAGGTATTTATAAAGCGGAAGATACTTCTGATGTCAATTTTTCCAATGTCGCCGAGGTCATCGAAGAAAGGTGTGAGTACAAATGGAGAAGTCTTCTTTTGGACAGGGCTGGACAGGTGCAGAGGAAGTGGAGAATAGTCTTCTCCTCCTCCTCCTCCTCCTCCTCCTCATCCTCATCCTCATCCTCATCCTCATTCCTACCGTTTCTACAGAAATCATTGAAGAAGAGGCCTAGACTCTGGGCAAGTTCTTTAGAACAATGCTCAGTGAGAACATAGTGCTAAGTTACCAGCACTTTGTCAGGACAAAACCATGGAATCAATTCTGATCTAATTGGGCCAGACCTGTCTAGAAATTTGGCATGTCGTGCCTTCCTCCTATCTGCAATTGGTTCTCCTGATGGCGTCTAATTTGATGTATTGTAGATGTTTACACCTAACAAATGCCATATACCCAGTTCTCTCAGTCTAGCGAGTCCATCAGCCATACTCATACAGTTTCCAAGAACTAGCACCTAGCATAGGTGTCTTGTAGGCTGGCACCTAGCATAGGTGAATGTGCCATCTCTACAAGAGACGATTTTAGGGACTTGATTGCCGCATGGATGCCCGTGAAGATGCTAATATCCAAGGCAGATACTACGTTACATTTGAGCCGGGAGAAGGCTTACTGGCGGTACAGTCCGTAGCGTACCTGGGCATCAACCAACAAGCCCCTCCAGCCAGCTCGATTTTTAGCCAGCTGCCTCCAGTTTCGCACGCCAAGTTCGTCAGAGGTCCCCTTCCACTTGTGGCGCCGCCTGAGTTGCGGTTTTCCTCTACCACGTAGTCCCTCGGGTGCGAATTCGAAGATTTTCCGGGCCGGGGCATTGGTGTCCATCCGCTCTACATGACCCAGCCACATCAGTTGTTGGACATTCACTCTTCTGGCTAAGTCAATGTCGCTGTACAACCCGTACAGTTCATCGTTGTATCTCCTCCTTCACTCCCCGTCTATGCAGACGGGACCGAAAATCACTCCAAGAATTTTCCTCTCGAAACAGCCAAGACCAACCTCATCCATTTTTGACAGAGTCCATGCCTCTGTGCCGTAGAGCAGGACTGGGACGATTAAAGTCTTATACAGGATCACCTTAGTCAGTCGAGAGAGGGCTTTGCTGCCTTCTACGCCCAACGAAACAGCGATTGGAAAAAGTTATACTTCGGTTGATCTCAGCGCTGGTATCGTTGTCTGAATTTATAGCGGAGCCTAGGTAGACAAAGTCCTTAACTATCTCAAAATTATATGCATCTGTCTATTGTGACGTTCTGTCCGAGACGTCGATGTTGAGTATCCTTTCTTGTTGTCAGCATATACTTGGTCTTGCCCTCATTGACCGCTAAGCTCATCTTCGCCGCCTCCATCTCATTACTCACGAATGTGCCAGTGACATCACGCTGCGTTCTTCCAATTATGTCCATATCGTCGGCGAATGCGAGTAGTTGGACGGACTTTTGAAAAATGTTGCCTCTGGTGTTGGCATGTGAGTTTTGCGCAACTCTTTCAAGAACGATTTTGAAGAAGTCGCATAACAGCGCGTCGCATAACAGCGCGTCGCCTTGTCTAAATCGTTTTTTGACATCAAAGGTCTCGGTGAGGTCTTGGCCGAACTTGATGGAGCAGCGTGCATTCTCCATCGTCATCCTGCACAGACGGACGAGTTTGGCAGGGATGCCAAAACTAGACGTGGCTTTGTATAGCTCGTCTCTATAGATGCTGTCATACGCGGCCTTAAAATCGATTTGAAGTTCCTGGGTTTTTTCCAAGATCTGGCGCAGTGTGAATATTTGGTCGATGGTGGACTTTCCTGGTCTGAAGCCGCACTGATATGGACCGATCAAGTTGTTGACGAACGGCTTCAGGCGCTCTCATAACACGGCAGATAAGATTTTGTAAGCTATGTTAAGAAGACTGATGCCTCTATAGTTGGCGCAGAGGCCCCTTTCTTCAGGATCGGGCAAACGATGCAGAGGTTTCATTCATCGGGCATACTTTCCTCCGACCATTTTTTACAGATGAGTTGGTGCATGCTCCTTACCAAGTCATCGCCTGCCGCCTTGAACAGCTCGGCAGCCAGACCGTCAGCTTCACCAGCTTTGTTCGACTTAAGCTTAGTTATGGCAATCTATATTTCGTCCAGGACGGGTGGACGGAATTGTTGGTCTTCGTCGTCCGTGTTGAATGGTTCATTCTGCCTGACAACGGGATTTGATTCGTCGTCGCCGTTAAACAGTCTGCAGAAGTAGTTCTTTCATATCCTCAGCATGAGCCAACAGTGACCTGTTAACAAATATACCTATCAGGAACGAAGTCGGTTTATTAAGGGTTAGGCAAGATTTGCTCCTGTTCTGGTTATATTTACCCAGAAGTTCCTTGGACTGCCTCGAGCCGTTTCCTGCGAATGCGTCAGCTGCTGTATATCCCTCAACTGCAACATGTCCTGGTAGTCAGTGGAGGTTGACTCTTTTCGCTTAGTTATACTAGTTATACTAGTTTCTTGTGCTAAAATTCCTCTAAAAGCAGTATTTCTTGACCACATCATTTGGAGAGTATTTTTTGTCCTTTAAGTGCGATGCAAAAGGTGTGTCAATCGGGGCACACCGCAAGGTGGTGTTCTGTCTCCCCATCTCTGGAACCTAATTGTAAATTCACTTCTAATAATCCTGGAAAGCGAAGGCTGTCAAGTAATCGGTTATGCGGACGTTGCTATTGCTGTCTCTGGAAAACATCCTGATACCTTGAGCGAGCTGCTCTAGAACGCGCTCTCTAAGTTCTCCAATTGGGCGGTTAGATGTGGTGTTACTGTAAATCCACTTAAAACAGAACTAGTCCTGTTTACAAGGAAGCATAATACTCCTTGTGTCACTCCTCCTGCTCTAAACGGTACCAGCCTAGTCCTTACAGGCAAAGCTATGTGTCTGGGCCTCATCCTGGACAGAAAGTTAAACTGGAAGCTGAATATCCAAGAAAGCATACGAAAAGCAACCGTAGGAAACACGCATAACTCACTGGCTCTATACCGCTGTCGTCAGGTCAATACTGATGTACGGTGTGATTGTCTGGTGGACTGTCTTGGATAAAGCAATAGACCGGAACACTTTAGGTAAGGTGCAAAGATCCACTGGTTTTTGTATTACCGGTGCGCTGAGAACAACTCCCACCCACGCTTTAGACATTATCTTGCACTTGATTGCCATAGACATTTTCGACAAACAAATGGCAGATAGTGCAGCTATTAAACTTGGACCCATCTCACAGTGGAGACACTAATATTTCCAAAAACACAGATTACACCATCGCAAGGTATTCTTTTAAGGCAAATGTTGCTATTCCCACAAGAGATTTCTGGGAGAAGCCAAAATCACCTACAAAAGAAACGTTGGAGAGCTACACAGACGGTTCTAAAACCAAAGATGATGTTGGGAGGAGGTGTTTTCTCCGATGATATAAATCTTGAAATCTCATTGTGGCGTCTTCGAGGTGAAAATCATGGCGACCGGTGGAATGTAATATCTACTCGGGTCATTAGCATTTTAACAGACAGCCAGAGCCCCATTCAGTCCCTGGAATCGATGTCTGTAACATCACAAACTGTTCTAGAGCAGAGCAATTCAACATACTCCTCTGATGGGTACCAGGACACAGAGACATTCCAAGAAACTGCAAGGCCGATGAACTCGCCAAGAATGATACTACAATACAAATTCTGCCTGAAAAAAGAAACCTCGGAGTGCCACTAGCTACATGCAAACCGAAATGAAAGGCAGATGCAATCAGCAAAGCACATCTGAGGTGGTCAAATGGCAGCACCGCCTGTCAAACTAGCAAACAAATCTGGCCTTCAATAGACCACAAGCGCTAAACGGTATCTCTGAGCTAGAGTAGGTGTTATCACATGACACTGCCTCATAGGCAGACATCCCACTCGCCTGGGCGTTTCTGCAAGTGAAGAGGAGACTATCCTCCATCTCCTCTGTACCTGTCCCGCGCTCTCTCGCAAAAGTTGCAACCATCTCGGTGCCTTTTTTTTTTTTTTTTTTTGTCAGTCTTGGCGACCTACACAACAAGATGCCAGAAAACTAGTTCGCTTTATTAAAAGCTTCTACTGATTCCACGATTAGGAAGGAGAACTCCCCCTGGATCCTAAGGCATCACAATGGACCTACCGCTAGTCTAAGTCCGTCGGCTATGTCGACTGCCTCTCTTACCTAACCTAACCTAAGTGCGATGCATCTAGGAGTATGTACGTTTTCCAACGTCTTCTTTGATAAGTCTTAATGTTTTTTGGATTTTTAACGATTTTTTATAGCACTTTACGCGTAGCACTTTCGTAGATCATGTTACACAAAAAAAGAGTAATCCTTGCATATTACCTAGGGATAGGCTTTTCTATCTGCAAAACTTCCCTAGTCTAACCAACTGAGCTCTAGTGCGATACGTACATAGTTTAAATACTTTCAGAATGTTTAGCTTGCTGCGTCAACATGGAATGTCTGTCAAAATCCTGTATCCAATTGAGGAATCCACTGCATTTAACTGTGTGTGAGGCAATGACGCCTGTCCATGTCCATTCCAGGAGTTGTATGTTTCTGTCACAATGCTTGTGTTGTCATCGTTTATGCATTCACTGAAATATATTATGCAATCGCATAGATGGTTATCCAAGTTGTTGACACACACTATCGATTTCAATTTCCATACATTTCCAAAACAGGCATCGACACGAAAAGTTGTGCGTATTTAAATGAAAACACTTGTCAAGCTCCACTCTCTCTGTTTCTCTTAAGGATCCTGTAACAGCTTATTTTCTTGTGATTTCAATCCAGTTGACAATTATACGTATTCTTGTATACATATGCCAACAGTCAAGAAAAATATACTCTGCAAGATTCCAAGAGCACAATATCCTTCGACATTTCGGTTCAGAACTGGGTTGGCGAGAATTTTATACTTTCTCGCACTTGTTTTTCTTATTCACCTAATTGCCCTCCTAACCCATTACCATCTCTGCTGAGAAAACGTTGACAGAATTAACAGTAGCACCTCTGTAAGAAAATGTCTGACCACCTGGAAGTTAAAGCTGTTCAGCGTGATGTTTTGACCAAAACGACGGTCGCTATTTACTGACAACATTTTTTATACTTTGTGTTATTGTCGTTCATAAGAAGTTTCCTTTTGATTCGTTGCTGACAACAAACCCAGCCATGTAAAGCGTTTTCCAATAGGGACGGGTAGATGTTAAAATTAAATAAAACAAGTGGTATGTGAGATATACACGACACCAATTCCGATAACGGATTTAGGCTGATCGACTTTGCTGCGAGACGGAGCGTTGTCGTAGCTAGCACGGGGTTACCACATCTCGATATTCAAAAAGGAACATGGACGTCTCGTGATCAATCAACCACATTGCGATCAACGCAAGGCATTATGGATATCCGAACGTTCCGATGGGTCAACATTGACTCGGACCACTACCTTGTTGTAGCCAAGGTACGGCTGCGGATTTCCCGAACACGGCCAAGAGAAGGAAATACTATGAGGAAGTTCGACGTCGGACGGCTGCAAGCGCAAGAGATCACCAGATAATTTTCTGATCGAGTCTCTCTCAATCTCTCAAGAAGTCCTATGCCGCCAGCATCAAGTATTGAAGACCAGTGATAACATTGCCAAAAAGCCATCAGAGATGCCGCCTCTGATGTGCTGGGTTTCATTAGGCCACCCCAACGAAACCCCTGGTTTGACGACGAGTGCCGACAAGCACATGCAGCGTATTTAGAGACATACAAAGCGGCACTGCACAGAAGGATTAGAGCTACTCGCGAGCTCTACGAGCAGAAGAGGAGAGACGAACACCGGCTTTTCAGGAGAAAAAAGAAAGAGCATGAGGAGCGCGCAATCGAGGAAATAGAGAGATGTTACTGCAGGTAAAAATAACTTGTCAAGGTTACAAAGCCCAAACCGGAACATCGTAGTAGAATCGCAGTCGATGCTGAGGACATGGAAGAACTATTTCTGCAGACTGTTTAACGGCGACGACGAATCAAATCCCGCTGTCAGGCAGAATGAACAATTCAACCTGGACGACGAGGACCAACAATTTCGTCCACCGATAGCCATATCTAAGCTTAAGTTTAATTAACCTGCTGGAGCTGACGGCCTAGCTGCCGAGGTATTCAAAGTGGCAGACGATGACTTGGTAAGGAGCATACACCAACTTATCTGTAAAATATGGTTGAAGGAAAGTTTGCCCGATGAATGGAACCTCAGCATCATTTGTATGATCCTCAAGAAAGGAGAACTGCGCCAACTACAGAGGCATCAGTCTTCTTAACATCGCCTACATGATATTATCTGCCATGTTGTGTGAGCGCCTGAAGCCATTCGTCAACAACCTGATCCACCAAATATTCATACTGACCAAATATTCATACTGCGGCAGATCATGGAAAAAACCCAGGAACTTCAAATCGATACCCACCACGTTTTGGCATCCCTACCAAACTCGTCATTTTCTGCAGGATGACGATGGAGAATGCCCGCCGTTCTATCAAGGTGGGTCAAGACCTCACCGAGACCTTTGATGTCAAAAAAGGAATTAGGCAAGGCGACGCGCTGTTAGCTTTCGAACCATTTTGAAGCCTTAATAAACCCCCAGATGTTCCTGATAGGTAGGTCCCTTAGTTCTTCAGTATTCTGGAAAAAGTGTCTTCCAAAGGATTTATGTCTGAGGTGGTTCCGTGCAAATTCATCAGCCTTCTCATTCCTTGGTATGCCCTCATGTCCAAACAACCAGCATTATTTTACCTCATACTGTGTGGCAAGAGAACTAAGCTCTTCGCAACACCACTTCACAAGGTTTGATTTTATTTCAATAGCAGAATAGCTTTTAGTGCTGCCGGGGTATCGATGAAAAGGTGATATTATCACGTGGTATTACCTTCATCGCGGTCTCACAGAGAGTAATTGTCACTGCTAGGACCTCCGCCTGGAAAATACTTCTATGGTCCGGGAGTCTAACTGGTTTAAAGGGACTAAGTTTGTTGAAAATATACCTGCACCCACCCAAATGTCCATTTTGATAGGGCCTTGGTTTGCGGGTTTGGAATTGTTCCTCTTGTCCATTCTTCTCTACTTCGGAATGAGCAAGAAAACGGTCTTTTGAAGTCTAGGTAGGACACCGTATAATCAGTGGTTGCTACATTGCTTAGAATCTGAGCATGCTTCGTCGTGCTTGGCCTCCAGCCATTCGTTTGGCTGATTCTCTGGGCATTTCTGGCCCCAGATTTCTGTATAAACAGGTCTAGTGGAAGCAGGTTGAGAATAGCCTCTAGTCATGCTTTTGACGTAGTTCACTAGCACTAGTAGCTGCTATGCATGCCAGGCTCTGTATTTTCGTGATGGTCTTCATGTTGGTGGTTTTACTAGCAATTTGCCACCACACACGCTGCCGGGCTAGCGAGCTATTTGTGTTACTATCGCTCTATACGTACACATTCTTTTTTTTTTTTTTAATTTGATTCAACAACAGTTGCTATCCTCAATCCAACCTCACTACACCTGGTATAAACACAACATGAAACTGTACTTAAATTGTTATTAAATTTGGCCTTCTTAATTTTGCCATCACATTCTTTCTGCTTCCCCGTCAGGATACCCGGGCAACTGCACCCTCCGCCCAGCCATTCTTTTATCTGAATAGAATCAATTTAATATTTTTTTACGAAACACGAAAGCATTCCCCAATCCGTAATCCCAAATTGGTTAAATTACTTTGTATCGCCAACAAATGACATTCCATCGATATTAAGGCCTAATTAAAGATAAACATTAGAATTTCCCTATTGAGGGCAAACGCACAAAAAAAAAAGGACGAGGTAGCTTACTCTGTTCGCATCCGCACGAAAGGGACCCCCTATATTGTCGACGGCGCGTACATCCAATTTAAGTTAATTTTTTTCCTTCCACGGTTCGCCTGTCGGCGGCCCGTATGTGAACGGGGGAGGCAGAAAAAAAAAGCTTTACACAGACCTCTCTACCCGGGAGCAGCAGCGCATTTAAGGGTAACGTAATTAAGTAGAAGAAAACTTGCAAAACACCAAAAGCCGCCAAGCCAAGACCAAGTATTAATGTGTGCGGTAAGAAGGCTGTTTCTGGTGGCGCCAGAAAGCCAGAACCAAATTATACATTTTAATTTATACACGGCCTACAACTCCACACGGAACGACGGAACGACGGAACGACGACGAATACATCATTTAGAAACCTTTTAAAATGTGCTAAGTGAGGAAAACATCGGGCAGGATGCGCCCACTTGCAGCTATGACAACACGCTCCGGCAAAAACACCCCCCAAAGTTAACTTATTGGGCTTGAGATATAAAATACCGCAAATATGGCAATCACAGAGGGTGAAAGTACGCAAATAATAGCTGAAGGTAGGAAAAAAAAAAAAAAAAAAAAAAAAAAAAAACCAAGGAAGGGATAATAAAAGGAAGAACCATGTTTTTCTCTGAATTCCTTTGATGTAGTGTCTTTGATTCCGGAGTTCTTATAATGGAAATAGCATATGTATCTTTGGGTACGGGTATTCACTGACATTTGCCGCCGCCATACAACTGCCGTGCAGACTGCCTGACTGTTGCTTGACGCGCTACACAAATAAGGCAGCAGTGCTCCTGTGCTCTCCTGAGTCCTGGTGGCAGATTCTACCCCTCCACGGATATACAACACATGCAATTATGTGAACAGCTCGTATATGTTTTCAGCAAACAAGTATTGTGTGACAAAATAAATTATATCTGTACATTGGTAGGATGTAGATTTTTTACGAATGCTGTGTGAGATGCTTCTTTGGTTGCCACAGTAACTCATCATTAGTTCTTTTTTTTTTTTTTTTCCTGTTTTGCGCTCTGTATTTTCTATGATTACAATTGAATTTGGAAAAAACTTATAAAAGGCATTTATAGAATTTTTGTTTGTATGAAAATCTTGTAAAGAAGAATGCTGCAGCCCGGTAAATGTACCCTATGCATCTTTCGCAGGGTTATATACTATTTGGTGAAATGCCGAAGAAGACCACCTTGTCCTTGTTTGAACGCAAGCATATGTTGACAGTTTGAACCAATTGACAGCCTTAAGCCAGCGCTGAACATTCAATATTCGTCGGGATCTCCCCATTTTCACTGGCTTGCATTTTGATAAGTTTTTCTATTCTCTTAGATATTTATTTATGGGCAATTTATGTATCACAAAGCGACGGGATATGGGTCGGGACCTAGAAACTCAGAGGCTTATCCCTGCATTTCCAGTTTGCCTGCCTTTCGGGCCAGGCTCAAGCCATTTTGAGTTTTAACAAAGTTAAGAGAAACGCTTGTATGTTTTTGATTTGTCTTGGTGAAGAGCTGCAATCAGATAACTAAGATCAATGGTGGAACGTCTTTCAAGGCACATAGTAGATTTCAAAAAGCATGCACACGGATTTGGACTCACCGACACCACAATCTGCGAAAAACTGCAAAAAGGAACGGGGAAAATTTCCTCTGTCACTGTCCCCTTGTGGTCGCCGTGGGTCGGTGGTTAGTGCGTTGGACTGCTGACCAAGCGGCGTGGGTTCAAGCAAACATTTTTCGCGGCACCACCTCTCGTCGGGGAATGACAAGCCTCCGAGAGTATAATCTGTCATGAAAGAGCTTCTCAATTCGCCGTTCGGAGTCGGCAATAAACTGTAGGTCCCTTCCATTTGTGCGAAATATGTAACACGCACAACATAAATGGTTGCGAGAAGTTAGGCCTTAGCTCATCCCGAGCTGTCGCGCCAGCTACACACACACACACAAATGCCCTTACTATAAGACTGTTCCAGAGAGTACTGAGATCTCCATGGTAATATCCTGCAGTTTCTTGAAATAAAAAACAGGGAAAATTTCCCGCTTCGTATGCAAACATTAGTCAATCCAGTCTTCCGACCATCAATTTTTCTATACAAAACTGTCCTTTTAGGAGAATTATCACGGGTCGAACTAACAACTTCATCACCATCATCATTTTCAATGACCTGCTTATCCACTATGAGGGTCGCGGGGTTAGAGTGTTTAAGTGGACTCTCCACATCTCCCGATCTTCCGCCATCGACTCTAAATCATCAGGGGCTATCCCCGTACGGATAGAGGTGAGATTTTGGACTTGGTCCAACCATCTCATCCTAGGCCTACCCAGGGGACACCTACCCGGTGGCACGGATTGCATGGCACGTCTCGGAAGTCGAGTTTGGGACATGCGTTTGATGTGCCCAAACCATCGAAATATGGACCCTTCCGCTCGAAGAAGTACCTGCTTCACATTGAGTGCCTCGCGTATTCTAGTGTTCCTATTTCGGTCTCGACGAGTTACCACATCTTATTTCGGCAGCTTGTATTCGCGATCTTATTCTTTCGGTCATTACCCAAACCTCATGACCATAGGGTGGCTGCCAGCTAAAGCCAACACATTTAGTTGGAGCGCCTGGGAGAGGAGCCGGTGTTGTACACCTCACCCTTTTCGATTCCGAGGCGGAATCGTACAACGACATTAAGTCGCTGCTCGTCTTAATTGGTTCGGTGCTGGCAATTTTCTTTTTTTTTGCCGTTCATTTTTCTTCCGGGATGCTTCCGAAACTCTGGAGGATACGGCTTGCAGTGCGGCGCTCTTAATATGCCTTTCTGAAAGGGGTATTGTGTCTCATGACACGTCTTGCCCTTGGTAAGTTTTGTCTACATCGAGGGTGGGTAGGTTTAACCTTAAGATCCACGCGGCTATTGGCAGCCACAAACCGGACAAACCGTTACCTCAAATCCTTCTCTTTTATCTGGCCTTGTGACCGGTAAGCTACTTGCATAGCTAGTAGCGGAGTTAAAATATTCGAGGTGGTTCCAAAATTAGCAGCCCTTTACAAGTTATCATTGGACATTCAGGAACCCAATACACCAATCATGGCTTAACCTTGGGTCTGACTACTAACACTATTAAATATTTTTAATTTTTGTTGAACCAAACTTAAATGCGTTCGTTGTCTCGCGCTTCGAAGTTAAGGAAAGTAAACTCACACCAAGCTTTAAAAGCTTCATAGACTAACTTGACTTGGCATTACAAAAGCGCACGTATCCCATGGTGACCTTAAAGGTGAAGTAAACCCACTGCAGTTTTTCGTAAAAAAGAACCAAATACGCCTTTCAGTCAGCCCCAAAAGTTTAATATAACAAATGGCCTTACCCAGCATGGTTACCGACTTCTTAAATTACTCTACTTTGGTAGGATGTTCAAGGTCAAGGCCTAACACCGTGATGTTCAATATTTTTTCAATAAATAAGGAAAAATTAAGTGATTGAAGAGAAGAAAACTACGATGCTGAGGTCCAGACGCACTCCAACCTGTAAGAGTTATTGTGCTGACCTAATGGTTAACCAAAGCCAAATTGAGGCTCAATATTGATTTAGTTTCTGTACTGATGAAGTTTCCTTTTCTTTGCGGCCACTAGGCAAGTTATGCCGTCTCCTTTTGTTCTCCGCAAAGTCGGCTGCCCAATGTTCATCGGCCTCCCACTGTATCATATTTTAGAGTGAACACTGCTGGGTGGCACCACAAAATATATTTCAATGCCAACAAGTGATTCAAATGCAGATTCTCGTCCTACAGTCCACCCATTCAGTGACCTTGCAACCTTTGTGTTCCAAGATCAAGGCTACAGCAACCTTGTTAATGAACGGAAAGTGTTTGAGGAGATCCAGATAGTCCCAAACCCTATCGTGTAGGATTCAATCGCCCTTGATGCTGCTTAACTGTTCGAAACGATGTAAATGCGCGTTCTCTTAATTATCCTGCGCACGCATTCCCATGCACATATGTATGTACGTAGTTCGATTGCGTGAACCTCCGGATGCTGGAATTTGAGACTAGCTCCAGTATTGCCATTTTTCAATTTTAAGCCGTCTCCTATGTACCAGATCTGCGATGAGGTAAGGTAACGAGACCTTTGTTTTTCTATTCGTGGCGGTCACCTACATATGTCTGCCTCTAACTTTCTGAAGAACCGAGCATCTTATCTTGAATCTTGAAAATTGGATCGCTTTGGATGTATTCGAAAATCCTTAGTCTGTTCGACTTTGACTGTTCGTAGACTTGCAGGATTTTTCGCCTTCTTACAGAGATGCAGAAGTTTTTCTTCATCTCTGAGTCTTTACTTAGTTACAGTGTAGGATTTCCACCCGCTGAGTCTACCTCCACTTCCACCCCTGATTGCCGTCAAGCATTTCATTGTCACGGAGGCTCTTGCCTTATGCCTTTGCCTCGCACACATTCGGATTCCGCTGTTGTTCTGCTTTTTGTCTCTCTTCTAAACGATGATTCTTCATCACGACTTCACCATCTGCTTGATTATGTCTTCCGATATGATATCCTCTCCAAGTTTTTCTCCCCAGTAGATGCCTTTTGGTTCTGTAGCGCGGGCAGTGAAATATGACATGGTTCACATCTTTCTGTGCAGCTTGGACAATTGGAATTATTGTCGTGCCCGAACTTGTGCAAATATGTCCTGACGCACGCATGGCCTATTAACATCTGGGTTATGCATTGGTAATGTAATATTAGCCCTACATCTATTATGGCAGCAAGGTACTTCAACTCTGGTTGAAGGAGCCTTGAAAAATTCCCTCTGTGATGGTGTACTCCTTACGTCCAGTTTGTTGTGTTGAAAGTATTCTTGATGTCCAACGTGATAAAAGCCCAGTACAGACTTGTATGGCCTTGTGGCTTTCTGTGGTCTCTGTGGCTTTCTTCGCTATGCTTACCAATTTTTTTGTAGCTTTATTCGTCGAACGAGTTCTACGGAAACCATTCTAGTGCTCCGTAAATCCACCCGCATTCTCGATTGCAGTTTTAAGCCGATCACGTATAAAACGCTTTAGGATTATGCCCATAGTGTCTAGTATGCTAAAATATCTATACGAAGACGGGTCTTGTGGTGGTTTCCTTTCTTTGTCGAGATAAAGGGTTTTCCAACAAGGACGGGTGGATGTTAAAATTTAAAAAACAAGTTGTGTGTGAGATATCAACGAATTTTTTTTTTTGTTTTATTTGAAAGGCATATCAATGACATTATGTGTGGAATATGTCATCGTTCAAATGGCCGCCGCGGCTTCGCTGGGTGGCTCGCACCCGAGAGGTTCAATTTTGGATGACTCTGGCGCATAGATCAGGCTGAATTTGAGCGATGGCACGGGTTATGTTGAATTTGAGGGCACTGGTCGTTTGCGGTTTATTGGCATAGACCTGCGACTTAAGGAAACCCCACAAGAAAAAGTCTAAAGGGGTCAAATCACACAGCAACAGCTGTGTGGCACGTAGGGCTGTTCTGTTGAACATGTTGTTCACATGCATATTTTCCAATTTGGGCAAAAAAAAATTGGTTATCATCGATCGATAGCGCTCTTCATTGATAGTAATGGCAATACCATCGTC
This sequence comes from Matsumyia berberina, assembly GCA_917880715.2. NCBI lineage: Eukaryota > Metazoa > Arthropoda > Insecta > Diptera > Syrphidae > Matsumyia > Matsumyia berberina. Next base: position 99,704,369 of record OU862870.1, read on the forward strand.
GTTTTCGAAGAAGTACGAACCGATGATGCCGCCGGCCCATAATCCACACCAAACAGTGACTTTCTGCGGATGAATTGCCACTTAGTGCACCTCGTGTGGATTAGCATCATCCCAAATCCCGAAATTTTGCTTGTTGACGTATCCGTTCATCCAAAAATGAGCTTCGTCGCTGAATAGGATTTTTTTTTGCTGAAATTCATTGAACCATTTTGATAATGAAGTTTTATTATTTGCACGTGTTGCTCGACGCTGTACTTGCCATGGTGACTTGTCTTTAGTGTCGGGAAAACTAATAATAGATAAAACAACATGTGCGCCATGAACTGTCAAAATCTGATACGGAGATTTCTAGTGCGATTTGCTGAAGATCATACTTTTTCTTCCCAAAAAAGAGTACGAGCACAGTTTACCCTGGTTGATGGTCAGGACCTTTATTATTATTTTTTATTTTAGTGCGGAGCAAGTAGCCCGCTCTAGCACTGTGGTTTCATATAGAGCAGTTTATCTGCTCCAGAGGCCGTCAGAAAGCTGATCAGCTTCTCAGGGTGAAGCGTGGCAAGTGCGGTCGGTGAGACGAGTTCACTGCCTAGGGTCCGTCTTCTTACGTGGGACATTTTGTGACGAGCTTTCCTCATTCTCCATAGTCTACAGATAGGGTCTGGTGGCAGGCTAAACTTGTTAGGACCTATGTTTTGACCACTCTGCATTATTTCGGATATGGTGTCTTCGAATTTGCCTCATGACACCGACACCGTCTATCCTTGTATTCTGAAACCGTATCTAGCTAGTAGTTCGTTATTGGTCAGAGTCCAGCCAAGGAAAGAGAGAGAGCACACCCCACTGAAGCTATCCTCTAGTAGCTCTAATAGTATGCTCGCATTCTAATTTTAGTTTTCTGCTTTGTAGCAGGGGTGCCATGCGTTTCCTAGTCATAGCCTTATTGATGGCCTCAAAGGAAGTGTTGTGCAATGCTCCTGGTATGTACAAGGTGGCGCAAGAGGCATCACCCTATCGGAAGATGCTATAATTTTTGCAAATGGCGGGAAATGTCAATTCTGCTTTGACATTGGTCATGAATCGCTATACTCCTAAAGAACGCGGAATAATTGTTTCGATTTTTTTTTTGCGGTTATTTCGTAGTGGTGTTGGTGCAGTGTGAATTTTGGCGCAGATTTCCCGGTCGTCCGACACCAATTGGGCAAACACTACGACGGTTAGCGGCTCGCATAGAAGAGTATAGGACAACACGAAATGCTGTCAGGTCTGGCCGGTCCGGAGCAGCCGTTCTGCTGAGAATATCCCAGCGGAGAATAACGCCGGGGCCAAACAACTACTGTGGACGGCGAGTGGTACAGAGCCATGCTTAACGACTTTCTCTTTCCTCAATTAGAGGAATTGGGATTGAAGAACATGTGGTTCCAACAGGATGGAGCAACGGGGCATACTGCAAGAGCTACAACCGAAATTCGCCTAATCTCTCGTTTTGGCGATTTGCACTGCCCAGCAAGATCGCTTGATTAAACGGTTCCAGACTTCTTTTTTTTGGGATTTTTTGAAGTCACGAGTCTATGTCAACAAGCCTCAGAGTCTTGAAGCCCTCAAAGAAAATATCCGTTAAGAATGTGAGGACCTATCGTCGGAAGTTCTGGCAAGAGTGATGGAAAATGCCTTAAATCGGGCCCGAATGGTAATCAATTCTGGCGGCGGCCACTTAGCCGATATCATTTTCTCGACGTAATGGAAAAAAATGTAAGACATCAAATAAACATAATCCAAAAGGAGAACCAAATTTGTTCATTCATAAAATAATTACAGCCAAAGAACAGCCGAAACTGTTTGCCATATTTGCGAGAAAACCAAACAACTCTCGTATGTCATCAGAGACGTCGAAATTCATGATTTAATTGCGAATTGTTTGGTGATAAGTTGGACCAATAAATACAAATACAATGTATAATAAACTTAAGATTACAAATGTCAGAGGTAGCCAGCAAACACCCCAAAGACAGATACTATTGAAAATTCACCACAACACCACATCTCACTAAAGTGGACACAGATTTATGAACAAATCAGATGCTGATCAAACAACGCAAATGCATTAATTCAGCATTATGCAACATATGCAATTTCAATGGGCCTTCGTGTCTCCAAATTGGCCGACATGCCTGTCTAAAACCCCATGTCATTGACGAGAAATATTGAAATTTAAGATCGTAGTAGATTATTACTGAAATTCTAGCAAAACCACACATCAAAACGGAACACAAGGGCACATCTAGACCGCAAACGCATTAACAAGAAAATGAAGTACGACGACTTCCAAGCACTTGGTGGTTATTCAGTCCATAACTTGTTTGACTCGAACGTATGACACATCTCGGACTGGCATCATAACTTTATTTGCAATTAAACGTCAATGGCCGGACTCAAGTGGTTTGTGTGTGAGGAGTACAACAAGGACACAAAGCAGAGAATTACTTTTACCCCAAAAACCACTGACAGCCTTGTGTGTACCAGCACACTGCCGGAGTATCAACTTCATTTGTGGGTTTATATTCTAAACAGTAGATTTCAATAAATGAGATTCCAGCTGCCAAAATTCATTGGCCATCGGGAAAATGCTAATTGCGCTTCTGCCGCGCACGCTACATTACTCGTAAGAATGTATTATTTTCCTTCAGAAAAACATAATTGAAATTTTCGAAAAACATTATGTGCCTACGAAAGGAGAACGAACCGAGCGGAAGAAGCGAGGGTAAGTTCCTTGGTTGGAGTATATAAAAACGTATGCTAATATCATCGATAAATAAAATTTAAATAAAATAACATTGCGGTAAATAGGTAATTAAAATTCAAGGATCCAAGTGACGCAAATTTAATGTGCGAGCACGAGGAAATATTTCCAAGGATTCTTCAAAAATTATTATGCCAACGCCGAGTGTTTAGTGCATTTTGGTTGTTGATTTGTTTTTCCACACACACACATCGTTAAGTCTTTGAAACGGGGTGTCTATTTCTGTTTAAGGGTTTTATAATTGGTGTCGATGAAGAAAATTTTAAGATGTTTTTGTCGATGTGGCATATACATACATATATGCATGTGGGTTGAGATGTTCTCGTTTTCCAATTGGGGACTTACGTACCTCATTTGTTCAGGAGTTTTTTTTTTTTCCAAAAAGTTGTCACTTCATTTTACATACACTTTACTAACTTGTGATGGCGCTACAGTCCGAGGTGGACCTGGCACTCAACCAAGAAGCATCTCCAGCCACCTCGGTCGTTAGCTAGCTGCCTCCAGTTTCGCAAGCTTAGTTTGTCGACGTTCCTTGCACGCGATATCTTAGTCGCAGTTTTCCTCTACTGCAACTTCCCTTCAGGGTAGATTCGAAGATTCTCCGGGCCGGAGCACTAGTGCTAGTCTGTTTTACATGTCTCAGTCATCATAGTCATCGCTCTTTATTGACCTTTATAGAGCAGCGTATATTCTCCATCGTCATCCTTCATTAACTTTTGACGGGGAAGCCAAACCAAGACATTGCTCCGTACAGCTCGTCTCTATAAGTGCTGTCATGATCAGCCTTGAAATCGATAAAAATGTGATGGGTATCGATTTGAAATTCCGGTATTTTCTCTAAGATCTGCCTTAGTCTGAATATTTGGTCGGTGGTTGACTTTCCTGGCCTAGAGCAGCACTGATATGAACCAATTGGCAGAAAAAATTGTCCGGGTTGAATGCTTCGTTTTGCCTGAGAGCGGAATTTGCTTCGTCATCTCTATTACGTATGTACGATCTGCAGAAGTGGTTATTCCAAATCCTCAGTACCGACTACGGCTCTACTACTATGTTTCCTTGTTCGCCTTTACATACTTTGGTTTGAGCTTTGCGGTCTAAACATATTCTTCTTACCCAATAATAAAACTTCCGAACCACTGGTCTTCAATACATGATGATGGCGGAATAGGACTTCTTAAGAATTTAAGGGATATCTGGATCCGACGTCAAACTTCTTCACAGTACTGTCTTATCTTTACGGTATTCGTAAAAATCGCAGCCGTACTTTGGCTACAAGACGGTAGTGGTCCTCGTTTAGGCTGTACTTTCCGACAGAACATACTACCAAAGATGGCCACTCCTCCTAGATTTGCGTTAAAATCATTCAGGACAATTTTATTGTCATAGCTCGCACATTTTTTTCAAGAGTTCGTAGAACCTATCTTTGTTGTCGTCATCTTTCTCCTCCATACAGGTGTGTGCGCATATTAGGCTTATGTTGGCGAATAAAGTCTTGATATGATTTGTGATGAAACTTATGTTGCGTTTGCAAAGGTCGTCAACAGTAAATCCGTCTAATGTAGACCACAAGACCATAAAAGATTACCCATGGGAACTAGAAATGATAACATTTGTGATGAAAAGTAGCGTTAAGGAAGCCCCTCAATTTAATATTCCTGAAGTCCCCAGCTAACAAGAGTCCGAAATATGATGTTAGCTAGAGCGGGGCATTAAGAGAGCAGGTGATGGACGAATCCTACTATTCCTAGTCGCTGCAGCTTCTTCAATAGTCGTTGTGAACAACCTCGAGTCCCTCTAGATGGCGGTCAACAGCGACATGACCTGAAATTTTGAAATTTCATAAGGCTGGTGATCCGGTGCCTTATCATAATCTGATGATCCGGTGTCCTCGGCGTTTCTAACTCCATTAAAATAGCCTGCGCTGCGATCGACACATTTACCATTACGTTCAATAGAGTTTTTAAAAAGTCATGTCCAGGCACTAATTTTTGGGATACTTAAATAGGAGAGATTTTCCGCAACTCCAGACTGATGTGGTATCTTGCTAAGGAGGGCGCCTAGCTTCTCGAAAGTATTTATGTTGTATATATTAGACTATTCGCAACAATAGAAAAGACCAACAATTTTTATTATCAGCTCCGAACGGTGGAATGTGAAGCAATTCCTTGACAATGTAAGGCTCAGAAGAAAATTTCATTACCTTCTAAGTGTCTATGCTCCGATACACCGGCATATGTTGACTTTGTTGTGATGAGCTATAAACGTATTATTCTGGTTATTATTAGTGGGGAGCGCTTTGTCCACTCTAGCACTGCGGCCTCATATAGAGGCCTATTGTGCTGTCCCATACGTTTAGAGCAGTTTGTCTCCTCCAGAGGAGGTCAGGAAGCTAATCAGCCTCTCTGGGTGGAGCGTTGCAAGTACCACTGGTGAGACGAGTTCACTGCCTGGGGTCCTCTATCTCACATGAATGAGGGCGGGGCACTCTGTGACGATGTGGATAGAATTTTCATCGCTCTCCAAGCACAGTCTGCAGGTAGGGCCCAGTGAAAGGCCAAGCTTGTGTAGATGCCGTTTTAGTCGGCAGTGGCCGCTTAGGATACCGGTTAGAATTCTAAGGTGGTTCCTGCTCAGGTTTACAAGAAACTTTGATTTGTTTTGTGATAGGTTGGGGAAGAAGTGTTTGGTACACTTCTGTCCTACACTTTTCCTCCAAATTGGATTTGAGCAGGGATTGCGCCCTCATGAAGTTTTTAAAAACGGCTTTGTTTACTCCACAGGTTAGTTCAGTACCAGTAAGGGGGGTGGTTACACCTAACTTGGCCAGTGAGTCGGCTGTTTCATTGCCGGTGTGGCCCTTGTGAGCAGTGCTGTATGACCAAGTTGTTTTTTTCCAATTATAGAAGCAATTCGACTGTCTCTAGGACTAGTTCTGATTTTTTCGTGGCTGAGTTCAGTGCTTTCAGGGCAACTTGACTTTCAGAGAAGATAAAGATGGTTTTTGCCACGGAAATTAGAGAGCAAGTTTGAGCTTGTGCACTGATTTGTGGTAAATATTTCTGCCTGGAAAATCGATGAGTATGTGCCTAGACTGACCGATATGTTAGTGCTAAACGACTCTCCGAATATTCCAGCGCCAGATCCACTGTCCATTTTAGAGCCGTCCGTATACCATACTTGGTGGTACTCTGAAGAATGAGGTTTGAATTTTTTCCAGTCGTCACTCGGGGGGACGATTACTGAATAGTTTTGTTTGAAGCAGTACCTTGGGAGAATGTCATTCAACGGTATGGTGAACTCGCTATTTTGGAGTAAGGAGTAGAGCATATTAAGGTGATAGTCAGGGGGATGCTCGATGTTGTTTAGATGAAAGAGCCTGTGCAGGCTGAGTTTTGCCTGGATTTCTACACGGACTCGAACTGGGGGTAGAGCGACAATGGCGTTAATCGAGGCTATGGGGGTGGAGCGCAGGTAACCCGTCATGCAGATTTCAGACCCTTTCCGGTCTCTGGGCTGTGGTGGCCTCATTTGTCTTTGTCCACCAGACTTTTGCCGCATAGGTCATAGTATTGTAGGTCTGACGACCAAGGTGTGGATTTGGAGCATGATTATGGGACTTAATTCCCAGTTGTTGCCACAGATGCGGGGACAGGTCCACAGTGCTCGTATGGCTTTTCCAACAGTCCGGTCGATTTGGGGGTTACAGGATAATTTACTGTCCTGGATTACCCCAAGGTACTTTAGTTCTTGAGGTAATTCAATGGTTTCGCCGTAGATAGAGGAGCGAATTAGAAGACTTTGGTACACCATTCCTGTATCTCAGATAATGCGTATTGCAGCACTCCGAAACAGCGCTTTCATATTTCCCACTAACGATGGCCACCACATCGTCTGCATAGCCGATGGCCTCGATCCCTAGGTTCTTTAGGGACCGAAGTCAATGACGAGCGACCAGATCAGTGACGACAGGATTCCGCCTTGTGGACATCTTCGAGTTGTGAGCGCCTACTACTCTTCAGCATGGACATAATCCACTTGCTTATGGTTGGTGAGAGGTTCATATTGCTGAGTGCACGTTGAGTGGATTCATATGAAGTGTAGTTGAAACCACCCTCAATATCCAGAAAGGCAACAAGGCATATCTCCTTCCTATCGATGGAGATTTGAATTCTAGTTACCAAGTCAGTAGATTTGCCCTGTTGGTAGGTGTGTTGAGTGTCGCAGAGGGGGAAATTGCAGAGTGCTTCTCCTCTTATCTTGCCATGCATTTTAGGATGAATGAAATAAGACTGATGAGACGGAAGGATTTGGGACTTGAGTCCGAGGATCTGCCAGCAAGATATTTGATAGTTACTTTACACCACGCAGCCGGTAGGTATCCAAGTGCTAAGCTACAACTAAACAGCTTGGATAGTGTGGGAGCAATTATGTTAGGTTAGGTCAAGTTAGGTGGCTGTCCTCGCTTAGGCAGGGACACACTTAGGCCAGAATGGCCCATTGTGATACCACAATGAAGAAAGCCGGCTTACCGGTACCAGGGAACTAGAAAATGTGGCATAACTACAACGAAGGTGGGCAAGATTTGACCCATTTCGTCCCAGAGATGCAATTTCTTATCTTCTGGAAGTCGTGTTCAGCTAGATCGTTAAGATCATCGTATAAGTATTCCCCGAGGGTTCTCCTTCTAAGCGTGGGAGCAATTAACTCTGCACCTTGTTGCAGTAGTGCTGGAAAATACAATTATCTCTGGGGGCTTTGAAAAGTTTCATGGAGGAGATGTCCCATTTGGTGGCCCCAACACTGCAGATTTCTCTGGAAAATCGCAAGAGAAATCTGCAATGTTGGGGCCTCCAAATAGCCTTTCTTCTCCATGAAACCCTTCAAAGGAGATGGCCCATTTGGTGAACTACGTATGTCTTGAAAGGTCTTGAAGGGTATAAAACCCTTCAATGGATTTTGAGCTTATTAAATTATAACAGAGTATCTTGAGTCTATGAATGGAGGCGTTTAAGTGGAGTAAAGATCAACCTAGATAAAGAAAGGCATTTTGGAGACTTTTTAGTTAGACTAATGCACATTGACAGCGGCCCCAATTTTTTTAAGATTTCCGTACACGGTTCAGAAGCTGCTGAGCAGCTTAGCAGCGGTCGGTCAGTAGCCGATTAAGCAGATTATTTTAAAGTAAAATCAGGAATCGCGCGCTCGCAAACAACACTAGTTCGGGATAAGTCAAAAGCAAGACCACGCTATTCTTCTGTAATCAGAGGACAGAAACCTTAACGTTAGTAGCAGAACAGCAGGAAAAGGTTAAAAGAACGAGAACTAAAATAATTTCGTCCAGTTCATGTATCAGATTTGGTCGTGCACTACACAATAGGTTCACTTTCTAAACAGTGAAATGGATCAAAGACATGCTTAAAACTTATGATGGTCGTTAGAATCACAGGATGTGCAATGAACAGTTTCTTCTGTGTCAGTCGGTTAAACGATTAAGATAAATCTTAATGGGGGCCTCCACTATCATAAGAAAAATACAAATCGTCAATAGACTGCCTGCGAATCATCTTAAGGGTTTCTTGACTTGGCCTAATCTCTAACAGCTTTATCAGAGTATGGCCCAGGAACCAATAAGTCCAAACATCTAACGTCGAAAATGGCAAGGCTCCATTGCAATCTATTCCACTAACCCAAGGTTAGAGAAGACTGTGTTGACAAGAAATTCATGACGCAGAAAAGTTGGGGAGTAGTAGTGGTGGGAATCGGAGGGAGCTGAGACTTATTGCACGATGACGCGTTACCTTAGTAAGGTAATGGACAATGAATTGCTTCCGCAAATATACAAAATTGAAAGCATCAAATCTAAAGCCCGGAAGACCCTCGTCTTTTCCTCAGAAGAACAGACTTCTCAACTTACTGTCAAATTCGTGGAACCTGATGAAAATAGAACCATCAATGCTCTAAAAATATGTGTGTAGCTATTCGAATTACCATCGTAAATTGATCATATTTACAATATATCGCATCAATATACTATTTTTATGTATAAAATGTGTTTCTATTTACCCACCACAATTGGACAAAGTCGTAAATCTTGAATCTCCCATTTCATTTCCTTCATAGGTGCCCCAGTGTAGTGCTGTAACACAGTAGAGTTGAAACTAATGGCACGTACACACCGAAGAAAGTCCCAAAGAACCCACACAGAATAAATGGCAGTCGATGAGCGCAAGGATATCGAGTGGATATTTGTTCAAAAAATTAATTACATCCGAGTTGCCGGCCATCAGTGTGAATTATGGTGTTAAATTAAGGTGGAATGTGACCATTGGCTGGCTTGCCCATGTTGGGATCGATGAGGCAACGTGCAAATAAATATATGCAAACAAAACAAACCGAAAACACTGTACTATGTACTGTTGTGCATAGTTTAGGTACAACACACCCTGGTTGCCGAAGAAGATACAGGGGTGAACCACCATCACCGCCGATAATGGAGCGACTTTCAACTCTTGTGTCACTTTACCTACCCCATCCGCCTAATCCTTTGGCACACAGTTCGAAGAAACGGAGAAACCACACCCCTCCGTCCTCAAAATCGACTGTTGATTTTTAGTACACATCGAAATCGCGCTCTCCAACCAACTGGGTGTGCCCTAAGTGCAAACATATTAAAAACAACACAACGGGAACGGGTACTCCTCTCTCTTGGGGTGGCATCGGCCCATAATTAAGTTTATACTCCGCTGGAGTTACGTAAAATTGGCATCGCCTCGAACGGGGTAAATGTCGTCGAAATTTCAAGCAAACACTTGGCAATTAAGGACTTCTCGTCCCGCGTGATGACACATTGGTATGAGTAACCCAACGATCGTTAAGTTGATTTGAGTTTATGCAATCATGCAGTACCGCTGCTCCACCTTCATCATAACTGATGGCGGATTGGGTTTCATGTTCAACGCCGAAAGTGAAAAAATTGATAACAGTGGGAGGGAAAGAAACTAAACAGTATCGCTGTCGTCGACGGGACGGCATGGGAGCACAGCAAACAAAGCATGTTTCCACATTTCATAAACCAATCGCTTAAAAGTATTGAAGTCACATTATGTATATCCCTCGTTACGATTATTATTATTTCATATCCCTTACAGTGTCTTCAACACAGACAGCTGCCAAATAGGGCAAACGCTGACTATGAATAAGGACCCAATGAAAGGAAACAATGAAGCTGAATGAATTTTCTTTCCTTCGACATGAGATTAAAACTGTCGATTGCAGTTGGGTTTCTTGTCGTCGTTGTCGGTGTCGACGGTCGGTACATTTGGCATTCGAAGGCGAGTATTTATGTATGTACGTCGGGGCAGACTCTTGCTGTGAGCAAATCAAAAGCGTATGTATATGTGCACGTTGGATCTAAGCAAACAATTTAATAATAAACGAAATCAGTATTTGCAAACCACGTGCCTTAGTTTAGTGTCCTTTGTTTTTTCTCAACTATCATTCAATTTAATGTATAATAAATATATATGTATGTATATATATTAATTAGGGGAAGAAATTCTTGACCTCACTCTCATTAGTGACTACGCTCAGAATAAACGCAATAAACTATGGCAAGCATTCCTAAGATCCAGATCTCTGCCGGAATTCTTAAATTATAGAGCACAACGACTTCTCCGCACTATGCGAATCCCTATACTCCGATTACCTTAATCGTATGCAGCCCGATCTTATTCGTAACCCAAGGCCATTTTTCCAGTTCATTAATACCAAAAGAAAATCCGACGGCTACCCCTCTAACTTAAAGCTCTCAAACTATTCGTCCGCCGATCCTAAAATATTAGCAAACCTCTTTGCTGATTTCTTTAGCCAAGCGTTCTTGAACGACAACGTCGAACCAGATCTAATCTACTTCAGTTACATGAACAGTCGTACTCAAACCTCCCTTACTTCCATTAGTATAACTACGTCGTCAGTGGTCGACAAGATTAATCTTCTTCAGGACGACTACTCATCTGGTCCTGATGGTCTTCCCGCAATAGTTAAAAAAAAGTGTGTCTGTAAATTAGACCACTTACTTTTCTCTTCCAACTATCAATTGCGAGCGGTGTCTTCCCCCAGCTGTGGAAAGACTCATTTATCATTCCCATCTTTAAGACAGGTTGTAAGAGTGACATTTCCAACTACAGACCTATTGCTAAACTCTCATGCCTAAACTCTTTGAGAACATCGTGTATGTTCACATCACTGTTCTTCCACTGCAAATCAATGTTCTCTACAAAGCAGCATGGGTTCCTAAAAGGCAGGTCTACCACCACTAATCTTACTGCATTTATTTCAAACACACTGTGTGCCTTGGAGGATGGCAAAGAAGTGAACAGTCCTTAAATGCAGGTCGCGACGAGGCTGATATACTGTTTGTTCATCAGTTATTAACTGGAGCCATTGATTGCCCTCATCTTCTCTAAAAGATTTTCCTTAACATTAATCCCCTAAATTTACGATCAGTTCCTCTGTTCCACCTCCCCTTTCACCGCACGGAATATGGTCAACACGAACCTCAACTAGAATGCTAACTAACGCAAACAAGTTTTCTCACATCTTCGACCTGCATTTTAATAAATCCTCCCTGAGACATTCCGTGCGCAACCTACCTTACTAAAACAACAGCTCTCTTCCCCTGTCCTTAGTCTTTAGTTTATAGTTTAGATTTAAGTTTTACCTTCTTGACCAATTGTTACTTTTAGATTAAAGCTTAGAATTAAGTTTTACTTCCTTGATCCCTTAGCACTGACACTGACAGTATGAGGGTAGAAAACTGGAGAGTCTCATCTAAAAATTCTTTCTCAGACCATTTAAGAATACACTTTACAATTGACTTTTGCCCCATAAAACCTAGATTTTTTAGTAACCCAGTATAGCAGCCCTATATGTACAATGCGACCTATGAGGAGTATTGTGGTGACCCATATGGTTAAGCCAGAGGTTATATTCAGGCTTTTGATAAGGTCCAATTTTCCGAATTTCCGCTGGGTAAACCGAGGCTCGGAGGTTGGCCTAGTAGTCTTCGTGTTTGTTGATCTCCCATCGTGTTATCTTAAAGCACTGTTGGGTAGTACCCGAACACAGCGTTCGGGACCAACGTGTAGGCAGCAAGCACCTCTTCTCGCCAGGCATGTTGCCCTCTAAACCTTCATGTCCTGGAATCCAGGCTACGGTAACCTTATTTACCGATGTGAGGCTTTCGAGGAGATTTAGACAGTCCCAAACAAGCTTGGATGCCTACTATATAGGAATTAAGGGCTAATATTGCTGCGTAGCTGTCTGAAAAGATGTAGATGTGGGTTCCTCAGGTTTTTCTCCGCAGACATTCACTTGCACACAATTCAATAGCGTAGACGTCCGCTTGAAATACTGTAGGTGACTTTCCAAGTGCTGTCGTGTATTGGAAACTCCGACCATAAACCCCAGCACCTGTGCTGCCGTTTTCCAATTTTGAACCATCTGTGTACCAGGTTTGGAAATTTGGTAGTGTAGTAGGGCCTTCATTTCTCCATTCGCTGAGGGCGTCTATAACAACTTCGAAACTTCTGTAAAAACGATATCGCTTGAGGATTGTATCTGTAATCTTAAGAATTGGGCCGCGATAAATGTATTCTAGTGTGCTCAGATGATCCGTAAAGTCACCGACTTTAAGGTTCAGTATCTGAGGCAGCCAGATGTAGCGACGTGATGTTAAGCACTGCTCCTATAGCTGCCGTTGGGCACGTTCTCATCGCGGTGATTCCTACGCAGGCTGAGCGATAGATTTTGCTCAGCTTATCCTGGTTTGTGGTTTGTAGGGTTTTTAGCCTACTAATGACGCTTAGGTAATCATTGGTTTGATTATAGCGTTGTACACGCCCAGCACCCGACAGTTTGACCTTTTCTCTCTGCGATCTTTTGGCGTCATTATGGATGGTGCCCCATCGATTGATATATCTCCTCCAGCAGTAAAATTTAGGGAAATATAGTAGTTATCAAATTCATCATGTGAAGTTAATAATAGGGGTGTTTTTTTGAAACCTAGCTAGCCAGTCGTTCAATTAGACGATTCCCAGCCAGCCAAACCCGGTCGAATTTTTATACCGTCAAGTTGGTACGTGTGATTTCATTCCTATGATATCGGCTGCCAAACTGTCAAAGTATTCGGCATTAAACCAAATTGTTTTTTTTTTTTTAATTTGTTTTGAAAACCATAATTTAGAGAATTTATTCAATGGATAATTTACAAAAAGAGATATGAAATCATAACATCTCCCGTCTTCGTACTCAGACGCCGGTCAAATGTCAAGAGAGCAGAACAATTTGGCAGTGATACCAACGCTATAAATGAAAAACATCGCTTTCGGCGCCCCCTGGTCATGGGGATAAAATCAAGAGTTTGTAGCCAGCTGGTTGTTGTATTTGTTTTACGTATAAAATTTGACTTTGCTAACAACTACTGGCTAGGTTTCAAAAAACACAGAATTTTAGGTCGGAAATATTTGATAAATCTTCAAAAAAGGCATCGCCAATTGTGAGATGCCTGGCTCTAGCTAGTGCATGTCAATCAGTCAGAAAGTGAAAAAAATATTTTGCTTTTTCTATATATTGTTTTAGCTACGGCAGTTGGGCGAATTCCTTACTTGGCAGCGTGCTTGTCAATTAACCAATAGCCTGTGCTAATTGCTACAATTCTTGCTGTCTTAGTAAGAGTTTGTTCATTAGGTCGTGCGTCGTATTTTTATTCTTGGTTTGAACATATTCTTTCGGATCTAACATAGTTTTTTTTTTTAGACTATTCTACCTAAATTTTACCCTTCAACAAGTTCCATTAGAAAGCAGACCGCCCCCGCAAGGGAACCATCAAGGGCTGAACCTCGTCTTATTTCCTCTATATTTCTTCTACAGGTTTATAAAATGTTATGTGTGAGTGCAACGTTTGTAGCACCCTGATTATCCCTGAAGATTGCTACATTGTTGATCTTTCGTAAATTTGTTATTTCACCTATATTCTGCGATATTTTAAAAGCATCAGTGCTTATAATTTTTTATATAACGTGGAACAGAATATCCGTTCCTTTATAAACCTTGTTTTTCTTTCTTTACAGGTTTTTCTATCTTTACCACTTCTCGTTTTATGCTTACCACTATCGGTTTAGTGGACAAAATCGCAGTTTGGCTTTGGTGTCATCATGGCTGTTTATTCAGGTAATTAAAGTTTTAAATTACCCTTTTCTAGATACTTTTCCATTCGTCTTCGACTTGGTTTATTTGTACAGTTTTGGACTCGTGCTACTAACACATCTGCCATCTGATCAACTCGTTCGAGATGATCTTATTTCTCTCCACCTAATAATTTTATTTTTAAGTCATTTAACGGTGAAACTGAATATTTTAAGATCGTGTCTCTTTTAAACTGATGGGTACACTCCGGGATGGACTTATCACCACCTTAACTCGTCTTAGATATCTGCTTCTCCGGACCGTTGATACAAATGTCTCACTCTATGGCATCTTTTGTAGTTATATGATGTCTTGGTTATACCAATACATGATGACCAGTGTTTGTCTTCCTAGCCATTGGTGCATCAGATGCTCTTCTTACATAGTTTTTATGTATTAACCTATCTGTCGGTAACCACGTGACCGCTACAGCCTTTTTAAACATTTACCAAATCTCCATTGTTTTCGGTTTCTAAATGGCCCGTTTATCCACAATGAAGGTCACGAAATTAGGGTGCTTAAGTGGACCCTCCACTTCTCCCGATTTTCCACCATCGACTCTAATTCATCAGGGGCTATCCCCTTAGCGGCACCGGTGAGATTACAGTCTTGGTGCAACCATCTCTTCCACGGATTCTATGGCACGTCTTGGAAGCCGAGTATAGGGCATGCGTTTAACGTGCCCAAGCCATCAAAGCATTAACACCTCCTTTCCGAGAAGTAGCTACTCAAGATTGAGTACCTCGCATATTCTGATGTTTCTAACCCGACGTCGGCGAGTTGCCCCAGCAACACTTACTTACTTAAGGTGGTGCTACAGTCCGGGGTGAACCTTTAATTACTTTAGTCGGTCGAGAGAGGGCTTTGCCTGCACATCAGCTACACTGATATGGACTGATCAGGCTGGCTTCAGGCGCTCACACAACACATTGTTAGGAAGACTGATTCCTCTGTAGTTGGCGCAATTCAGAGGGTCTCATTTCTTGATGTTTGGGCAAACAATGCCACCGCTTTGAACAGCTCGGCAGCTAGGTCGTCACCACAAGCAGCTTTGTTGGACATAAGCTTGGATATGGCTATCTTCACTTCGTCCAGGTCGGGTGGACGGAATTGTTCGTCTTCCTCGTCCAGGTTGAATGATACTTCCATATTCTCAGCATCGACTGCGATTCAACTACGATGTTCCCTTGTTCATCCTTGCAGCCTCTGTTCGGTTCGGGCATTTTTCCCAGCAATACAACGAAGAAATCGGTGATTATCTAAATCTCATGACCGTATGTGAGGGTCGGAACATATTCCATAATATGGCCGTGTGGTCAATGTATGGCCACTAGCATGTCATGTTGACTTGTGTGCCGCATAACTGGTTGCGTTACTTCTACTGGACGCACATTTTGTGTTTAAATATCTCTCCTTTATCAATACGCATCCGGTATTCGGTTGTTCCAGACATATTGTTGGTTAATCTGTTCTACCATTCTTAGGCACTGTCAGTAAAAAAAAAAAAGCACAGATAGGACATCAAGGGTTTAAAAGAACGAAACCATTCCTCCCCAGTTCGTCTGCTGTTTTATTATCTTCAATGTAATTTAGAGCTGGCGAAATCTCCTTTACGCTGTTCTATTAGGTTAGAGGTTGTGGAAGCTGAGCCTGAAGTTTTGAGGGCTTCTGAATAGAAGTTATAGCACATTGCCTTCCGAATTGCCAATCCTACCTCTGCCTGGAATACGCTTTCTGCGTGGGTCGGACTGTAGTAATAAAATATCCACATGCATGTGCATCCATGTATACGTATGTGTTTGCCGTGGGTCAGCGCGTTACACTGCTGTGCGAACTGCGTAAGCTAGCGCTGCATCAAACAGTTTGCGCGACACTATCTCCCGTCGGGGAGTAACAAACCTCCGAGAGTGTATTTTGTCATGAAGAAGCTTCTTAATTCGTCGTTCGAAGTTTGTAACTAGTCGTCTGTTGATTTGCATATCGGGTTGCCTATTGATTTCAGTTGCTAGTTTGCTGAATATTAGTGAACCACTGCTGGTTGGGGAGGTTGAAAAACATCCCGGTATTCATGACGACACTGAACGAACTAGAGATTTTGATTGGTGATGAGTTTCCTCGTGTGTGGAGTCAAGTCACCGCTGAGTCCGTAACTGGTTTGTAACCCGAGTTGCCAACCAGTTTAGTTGTTTTTCAGTTGCTCCGTGTGCATTGGGCCTTAAATACGAATTCTAAGCAACTCCAACAGTATGACGATTTAGCTGAGTAGGTACAAATCCGTTGCGGCCAATTACCATGACACCGTATGATTCCCACACTACAGCCAGATAAGTCGCACGCCATGTCCTTTTAATTTGAGAAAATGTTTTATTTTCCAACTAATTAAGAACGAGTGCAAGAGTAATGCGCGAACGTACAACAAGTATGCATGATTATCGCCTATTCATCGGGATGCATTTCCTTTATTTTCAGCATAATTGCGTTCACCCCATAGACACACACACCCTCACGAAATAAGATAATAATTTCATCAACAGAGCAGCAATTCTTGTGTGGTATTATCTTCGCACACAGTGATAAATTTAACTTTGCGGAAACCTTGTATCCTTTTCCATTCGAAAAAAGGTGCCTTTATTGCTGCTATTTCTGATACACAGAGCTGTGGCAAATTCACTGTATGCACGGGTGCGTGTGTGTGTGTGTTCCTGTATTCCAATCATAGAGTGTGGTCGTGTTTCAAGGATTCAGTTTATTTCATTGTCTGGCAGTCGACCCCCTTTTGAGTCTTCTTGCGATATGGTGACACGTGAATTAATTAAGTGATGTTTTATCACGTGAACAGCAATGCACCCTGAGCGTACATCCACGTGATGAAAATTTCAATTAATTTTTGTTTATAATATTTTTCGGTTATAGGATTTCGGTTGCATTGCTTGTGACTTTTGTTTATACTAACAGCCGACGTTGCCAGATGTTTTGGTTTTTGTTAGTTGTTGGATAAGATTTCCTTTTGCAGTGACAAAGGTTTTTGTTTCAAATGAACATTGGGCAAGTTTCGTTTTGTCGTGCAGCGAGTTTATGCAACTATTTCGATGTCGGGAGTTATGAAATAGTTTGACGGAATAGTTCATGTACTTAGTGAAGTACAATGGAACTTCGCAGACTCACCAATGCTGAGTGTTATAATGCACTCAAATGATACGTGCAAACGGATTATTATTATTATTTTTAAGAAGGGGTGTGTTGCACTGCGACCTAGTGATCTATTTTCCCCACAACTATGTAATACTTGGAGTGGTTTGTTTTCTTCTTAAAATTCCCCTCGCAGTGAGTTTATTGCAAGAACTGTTTTTGAGCACGCACATGTACTCTGACTTAGCCTTGTGCATAGTACACCCTAAAGCGCTCTTTCCAAAGCAGTTTATTTTAGTCATGGGAAAATGAGACTGCAGAAGGTGTTCTGGAGACTCACTGAACCCATTACAGAATCCCCAAGGTCTTCTGCCATACCTAGTTCCCTACGGTATCCCTTGAGTTTGCAATGCCACTTTAGCAAACCTGTCAGAATGCGTAGATTATTGTTACTCATGTTATTAATCCCTAAAATTTATTCCAAATTTTCGCACTGCTTCTTCCCTCTAGTTCTCGAATTCTTCCTTAAAAGTGCCTTTTTTATAAATGGTTCTGCTTCAAAGGCAAGGCTTTCTAAAGAGTCGTCTGCTTCATTACACTCTATTCCGACATCCCCAGGCATCCAGAAAAGTGTCATCAACTTCCTAGTTGTCTGGGCACTCCCACACATGTTAACACTTGAAAATACTCATAGTAGTCAATCGCTACGGTTGTTGCCTGACAATATTACAATAAATGTATGTATTGTACATTTTTGTCAAGATTGATTTGGACGCACCTGTCTATGGTATGTATTTCAGCCTGCGAGATACTGGTACTTTTACCCATGAATAAGAAGTATTTTGTTCTTGGTCCAATTACTCCTTTGATAATTCTTGACTTATCTATTTACAGCTCGATTGACTTTTTTGAGATGTACAGAGACTTTCTTTAAACGTATTCTGTATTCTCCCTTAGGGGCCCTAAATGCGCACTGCGACCTATGAAGGTGACCCATATGGTTTAACTAGAGGTTATATTCAAGATTTTGATAAACGTATAGCCTTAGGTTAAATTTTTCGAATTTCCGGTAGGTTGACCATGGCCCGCGTCAAGTGGAGTGTAATCTTTTCCTTGTGGCTCCTAGCCATATGCACAGAATGAGTACAGCGGACTCTTTCTGTTTCCCACAGAGCCGGCAGGTATTGGAATCTGATACAATGTCCTGTTAGATAGCCCGTTAAGGTTCTTAAGATCAAGTAAAGTCTTGGCCTTGTATAGGTTGGGGTTGATGAACGTTTTCGCTTGTCTAAGGCCCCGGAGGTTGTCCCAATAGTCGGCTTGTTGGTTGATCTCGCATTGTGTTATCTTGGAGTAGGCACTGTTGGGTGGTACCTCAAAACAGGGTTCGGGACCAGCGAGTGGGCGGCAAGCGCCTCTTCTCGCCAGGCAGTCAGCCCGTCTTTAAACGTATGCACCACTTGTTCGTATTCCTTCTTAAGGTCGTTTTATTTGCGCAGACCTCAACCAAGCTTACAAGTGACATTAACAGCAACCTAAGATAGAACTGGAAATTGGAAAATCCTGCAGAGCCACAAGTGACTTCTCCGATAACAGTGAAGGAAGTGGTGAATTGTTCGACCTATATTATCCCTGGAACCATATCCATGGCTACTGTTAAGCATGTTCTTAAGGCAACAGTAATGTTTTTGCTCTTAATTGGATTTCTCCCTTGCTGTGGCAAGGCTTTATCGCTTCGCCTTGACTATGCAGATGATTAGTAATCTCACAATTTGAATATATGTACATCCATCTAGGGATGACCGGACTATATCCGCAGGACTTGCCCGCTAGGCTTCTGATCTAAAATAAATTTTTTTTTTCTTGTTCCGCAGAAGACCCTTTACGTTTATTGAAGTACCTATGTATGTATAGAGCTTGTGAAATCACTAGCGCTCCTAGCTTCTATTCGGGCATCTTCAATATTACGCTTTCAAGACTTTCAAATGTAGCTCAAGATCTACCCCTCTTCCAATCAACTATTTAATTACTTAGTTATGCTGACGCTTCAGTCTGGGCCGGGATGGTCCTGGGCCTCAACCAACAAACGCATCCAGCCAGCTTAATCGTTAGGAGCTTCTGTCTTCAGTTCACGCGCTAATTTGATTGAGATAAGTCGTGATCGTCTTTTTCTGCACCGTCCCTCCGGGGAAAATAAAAATATGTTTCACGTCACTGTACAATCCATACAGTTCATCGCTGTGTCTTTTTCTCGACTCGTCCTCTATGGAGACGGGACAAAAGATCACCCGAAGAACTTTGCTCTCGAAACTATCGAAGGCGTCCTGTCCTCATCTATTCTTGACAACGCCCAGAAATCAGCGCCATAAAGCAGGATTGAAATGATTAAAGTCTTGTATAGGATCACTTTAGTTATTCGAGAACAAGATTTGTTACGCAACTGCCTTCTTAGTCCAACGAAGCAGCGATTAGCAAGAGTTATTTCTATATATATATATATGTATATTCTCACAACAGGTGTCATTGTCTGAG
This sequence comes from Matsumyia berberina, assembly GCA_917880715.2. Classification (NCBI taxonomy): domain Eukaryota; kingdom Metazoa; phylum Arthropoda; class Insecta; order Diptera; family Syrphidae; genus Matsumyia; species Matsumyia berberina. The sequence goes on from OU862870.1 coordinate 99,724,071, forward strand.
GGCATAGCCTATGAGCCTAGGTTCCTTGACTACTTCAAAGCTATATTCTGTTAGAGACGTCGGTGTTGGGTATCCTTTGTTCAAGCAACCGCCCCAGTCATTTCATCTTAGTCTGTCTGAATCATCAACATCATCTTTACTTTCATCTGGCATTTCGTCGAATCACAATTAACTATAGAATTAACTTCAAAGCAACTTTTGTGAAGTTAAACGTAGATTTTTCATATCGAACAAGTCGCCTTAATCACTGTCAGATATGTATACTTCAAAACTGAGCAGTTCCTGAACACTTCAATGATTAGACTGATACTCACTTATGGTATTATGGAGGTTTAAAAACTTCCTATATCTGCTACTTGCGGCGCATAGACAAATATGGCATGCAGCAAGCTTGACGTTAAGCTTCTAACGAAGTTCTTCACTTAAGATCACTCACTCAATCATCAGTTTAACAAGATGGTTATTAGAACATGTTTCGACTAAGTAGGGGAAACAGAAAAAACATTTCAGCAGGGCGTTCAAATTCAGCCTATCCAACTATCCGGTCACGAGAAGGGTGGTAATTGCGAATCAGGCGTGCATTTTCGGCATTACACGACTACTTTCATTTTCCTATACCTATCAACCATACATCCTTTCTTCTTCTTCCCTATACCCTTCCCTTATTATTAAAAAGATACAGTTCTAGGTGATCCTACGGATCCATAGCCACGTTCGTAAGGCCTCTCCATGACCTGGACCAGCGACACTCTTCCTGAAAGTATAATTCGTAACCATATATATAAATTCGCTGTTGGGCAAGATTGGGCACGACCTACAGAAAGATCACTTTCATTCATCTGAATATATGTAAACTGCACGCGGAAGATGGATGGTCGTACAAAGTCTTAACCCTCTTTGCATTAACGTGACCGCAGTTTTCTAGCCCTGAAATCTACCATCACCATTTCAAAAGTAGTAACTCCCCAACGGGAAGGTGTTATTCTGCTTATCTCATTTGAGCGCTAGCCGTGATGAACACTTCCACTTGAATATTTAAACCGACTAGCTTTTACATATGAACTAAACTTTGTTGTCCTTATCAGTATTTTCAATGCGTTTAGGTAGTCAGGGATGATATAGTAGCTCCTTTATAGAATACGTGCTTTTCTCGTTATAAAATGGCTGGAGGGTTATAGTTAGGGTAACCTATACTACCGCCAGGAGCTTTCTGTAGACTCTGACTGCTCCAGCTCAAAGTTGCTTTAAAATCACTGATTGATCATTTATGAAAATAGCAGCATAATTCGATTTTAAATTCCATAATTCCATTCTTACGAAATCTGCTAAATACAAATACATACCGTATTAATACAATAATTCCCATTGTTTCTAATTTCAGCACTCCATGTTCTACTTCTTCCATCACTATGAGCTACCGATAATAATTCAGCAAGCCCAGATCCTAATCATCGCCCGGAATCAAAACGGACAGAATTTACCCCCAGGTGGCGGATTGGGAAATCGCGGTGGTCTGCTCCGAAATACCGCTCCGAATAATCAAGTTATCCGCAATCAAATTGGCAATAATGTGTTGGGAGGTTTTTTGCGACAATTATTTGAAACGCGGGCAAATGCTCTCAACGGACTGCGGCGAATCCTCTTTGGTACGGGAATGATGGCACCAGTGCGGGTTCGCGTTGAAATCGGAAATTTGCAACGAATAAATTTGGATTCAATTCAAATAAATCCCGCAAACTTTCCCTTGTCGACTGCTGCAGCAAACACCCCACTGGGAACTCAAAATGGGCACTCGGAAACCGTAGAAACGCTTGCATCAAGTATGTATAGAGCTATTTTTACATAGATTTCAGGATAACCAAAGTTGACCCACAACTTTTTTCCAGATTCCCGAACAATCGAAGAAACGAACACAGCGCCGCAGGCACCCCAGGGCCAAGGTAACACTCCAACATCAGAGAACAACGGAAATCAATTCAACTCTGAAAGTGCTGTTGAAACCGCTACCAACAATAAGGACAACCCCAGTGCGCCAACTGATTCCCCCACATCATCGAGTATCGACACTAAAAGCGCACGACCACTGAATGAGGCGGAGAATGAAAAAAGTTTTGAGACAATTCAGCCAACTGGATATCAATTAGTCCGACCAGCTGAAACGAATACCGATGCCGAAGTCGGAAAACCAAAACATGCCACCTCACTTTACTCGTTGGAGAAGGGGGTGACATCTTTGTCAGGAGGAAATGACAAACAAATTTCCACTCACCCATTATTGAATGGCGCCCATGTGACAGCCAATTCAGGCAGTAGCGGCTCAAAGCCGAACGATGGTGGAAGTGGGATCATTCTGACAATAGAGAGTGCTCCACTCAAAAGTCAGGAATTCAAAGTTTCAAACACAGTGAATGGTGAAAGACTCCATTCCGTCTGCGGTGAATATGGTGTTATTGCGCCCAATGAAGAAGGAAAACACCAGCAGCAGCAGCAGCGCTCTGCAAGCTCCAATTCCTGCGACGGGAGTAGTTTGGGTGGTGATAGGGAAGCAACCTTAACAATAGAAGCAAATTATTCACATGAAAATCAGGATCTGCAATCCGATGAAGGGAGTCTCAGCAGCGAAAGAGCACAAGGTGAAAGGCTTGTGCAAAGTTGTTCGGGGAGAGGAGTCGTTTTAGCAGCAGCGGAAACCAATGAAAGGCACTGTGTAGCCGGGGAAGTGAGCAATTTTCCTTCAGATGATTTCAAAACGATTGGGGATAAGGATCTAAGTTCAACTAATTGCACGGCAGCACAGAAAAATCAGTCAGACAGAGAGAGTGAGAACTAGTAACTATAACAAACGGTGATCCTGATCCTGATTGGCCCTATTTTCCATACTTTCTTATTTTTGTAATTATTTTGCCTTGCCAAAGCATGGAAAGCAAAGGCACTGCTCATGTCAGGTCCTTCGACATTTTCTCCCGAAAACGACAGATGTAAAATTTAATTTTTATTAATTCTCATCTCATCACTGTTCTTAACGTAGCTGCGGATAGTTGCACTGCGCGAGGAATATGGCAACTACTCGAACGAGGAGATGGTTTCACTGTTTTCACTATAGCGACTCTTAGACTTCTTGTTGTTTTTTGTACGATTAAGTGAGACACTACTGCTGATCTTCATTCTTCGACTTGTGCTCACTTTGATTTTAGTTTTAAATTATACTAACGACCATCTGTCTGTGGCTCTTGTGAGGCCAGCCTAAGATACCGAACTAACATAAATATTGATAGCGATTTATTGTGTACCTATAAAATATGAGAATAAAGAAATAGATGTTTTTAAATGATATCCACCTGTATGTGAATGCATAAAAAAATTTAAATAAAAGATACATATGTTGTCCGCACAGGACGTCATCAATAGTAAGACGCGGGTTGTTTTACTGTCTGTTGGTTGGTTGTTGCAGATAGAGGGTAGGCATTGGCTACACAGCGGACTCGACTCAATGAACTTACAAATCCGGGTGTTGGCCTGGAGACGAAAATAGCAGCACTATAAACACGACAGGGCACGAACACGCATTGAATCAATGGTGGCGTCATAACCTCCGCAACGGAGACAGCACTTTATCTGGACTACTTCATCATGGTAAGAGCGCATATGGATTTCTAAGTATCAGGCGGGTTATAAAAAAACAAATGGCGAAAGAGCTCACTTCAAGACTTCTATACTTGAAAGTTCGGACACTTAACAGGTCGCGTCCACCTGAACAATAAGCGGAGGACATAGAAGGATATGGAGATTGCTTTAGGGGTCACAAGTAGCACTTATTCGGATGCCGATATCGTTCGTGGCAGACTTAGGTAACCAGTTTTAGACTTTTGACTGATGAGCGAACGTCTTACGACAATTTGTTTAAATTCGCCGATACCAGTATGACATGAGCCATGACAAAAGGCAAGAACGAAGCTACCAAAGAATGTTTCTAGGAACTCCAATGAACAATACAATAAATATTGCATTAAGACCGTGTTAGACTATTTTCACGCATATAGGAAAGGAAGACATCTTTGGCAGAACAATTGGTATCCAGCAGCCTACACGACACGTCGTCTGAAAACAGAATAAGGCGTCTTGACTTTGATGCTTGACTTAAAGCTCACTAGCAAGCACACGGTTTCCTCATCTCATTATTCATAAAAGGTCGTGCCGGTCTTTCGACCATCCGACCATTATTGAGATCGAGGCAAAGCACGCCTTCAATATTCTGCATGTATCAAAAACGCCATAACAAGGAAGAATCACCGCAAGAAGGTACAACGTCGACAGACTGTACACGCAAGAGACCGCCAGAATCGTTTCCGAACGTGTATCCCGAAATATGGGTGAGTTCAATAATGCAGTGTTGCCGCAGTGATGCAGCAACAAAAAAGCAACGAGTTCAAAAACGCAACATGTTGGCAGTGTTGCTCAAATCAAGGGTTTTTTTTTTGCAACACCAACGTAACCAATCGTCAAAACCGAGTAATCTGAGCATCAGCTGTTTTGCTGCTGCTTCGTTTTGTTGCGGTTAAGGTTTTTCTTGTTAGATATTATTATTTACATTTCTATTCAATAATTCTGCGAAAAATGGATGAAAGGCAACATATGTAAAACAATTTTAATGTTTTATTTACATAATATGCAAATATGTATTTAATTATTTTTTTTTGTGATCGTGAAATGACTGAAACTAAATCATCGGAATACAGCCTATTAAATTATGATTCTTGAAATACGTCTTCTTTTGAACGCGTCCAACATTTTTACCACTGTTCCACCCCTTGTTTTTTATTTTTCCTTCTCTAAACATGTTCTATTAAGAAATTTTATTTCGGCTCTAATTTTCTCATAACATTGTTCAACACAAAATACTTGACTACTCCCTCCATTTTTCTATTGCGAACAGCTTTGCAACACAGCTATTCATAAATGTCAAAATAAAATAGGCCGGGCAACAGCAACAGTGAAGTAGCAGTGCAATAGTAACACAAAGCCTGTTGTGTTGCCGCATGAATTCACCCTATTTCAACAATTCTTAAACCGCCAACATCAAACGCTAAAGACCAGTGGCAATACTGTGAACATGTCATCAGAAACTCAGCAATTGAAGTGTTCGGTTTCATTCAACTGCAACCTCGAAACATTGGTTTGGCGAAGAATGTCGGTAAGCATATGTAATTAAACAAAGGGCATGTCAAGCAGCGCTGCAAGAAAAGACGAGGTCTGCTTGCGAGCTCTATAAATAAGAGGGCAAAGAATTTCGATTTCTGCAAGAGACAAAGGAAAAATAAGAGAAGATTATACTCTAGGAAAACATTTTTGGAAGTTTTGCCAAAAGGTAAGCAGAAAGTGTCAGGGGAGAAAACCGCGTACAGAAATCTGTAGAGATGAAGAAGGAAACCTTATAGGAAAATCACAGTCAGTGTTAAGAACTAAGAAGAAATACGTCTGCAAACTGTATTACAGCGCCGAAGCTCAACAATCCGCTATCAGGCGAACGAACGTACATAGATGATGGTAGCCACTTCCGTCCACCTAATTAAAACGAAGTGCGAATCGCAATGTCCAAACAAAAACAACAAAGCTACTGGACCTGACGACTTACCGGCCAAGTTATTTAAATCAGCTGGATATGACTAGGTAGAAAACATATGTACATCAACTCATTTCTAATTTGGTCAGATGTCTGATGAATAAAATCTCAAAATCGTTTTTTCCATTTCACAAGAAAGGGAACTCCTCAACTGCGCCAACTACAAGGTCATCAGACTCCTCAACATCACATAGAAGATATTGTCTGAATGTCACATACCTTTCACCGACATTCCGCAAAATTCCATGCTCGGCCTAATTATTTGGCTTTATTTTATCCTGGAAAAAGCCTATAAAGTCCAAATCAATACCCTTTATCTCATTAACAGCATTTATAGAAACGAGGTTTACAGAGCCAAGTCTAGTTTAGACCTTCCTGTCAAACTCGTCCGTTTGTGCAGGATGAAGATGGAGAATGCACGCTGCTCACGCTGCACGCTATTAAGGTCGGTCAAGACTTCACCGAGACATTTGATGTAAAAAAGGACTTAGACAAGGCGACGCGCTGACTTACGACTTCTTCAACATCGTTGTGCAAAACTCACGCGCCAACACCAGAAGCACAATCTTTCAAAAGTCCGTCCAACTACTCGGATACGCCGACGATATTGACATAATCGGAAGAACGCAGCGTGATGCCGCTGGTGCGTTTGTGAGTATTGAGACGGAAGCGGCGAAGATGGGTTAAGCGGTCAATAAGGGCAAGACGAAGTACATATATGGTGTCAACAAGAAAGGACACCCAACCCACCCAGGAAAATTCCTCGGTTGATTTTCAGTACCGTCTGCATAAACAGTGAACCGAGGAGGAGATACAACGACGAACTGTACGGTTTGTACAGCGACATCGGTTTAGCCAAAAGAGTTAAGGTCCAACGACTAAGGTAGCTAGGTCATGTAGAGCGGATGGACACCAATGCTCCGGCCCGGAAAATCTTCGAATCCGCACTCGAGGGAGAGGAAGACCTTGACTCAGGTGGCGCATGCAAGTGGAACGAGACCTCAACCCACTTGGCGTGCGAAACTCTAGCTGGTTAGAGATCGAGCTGGCTGGATACGCTTGTTGGTTGAGGCCCAGGTTCACTCCGGACTGCAGCGCCAGCTTTAGAAAGTAAGTAAGTAAGTTTCAAGTGGTCCTCATGACTCAGTGGTTAGTGCGTTAGACTGATATGCGAGTTGCGTAGGTTAAAGCCTCAGTCATATCCACTGACAACTTTTCGCGGCACCCCGTCTCTACTCGTCGGAGAATGACAACTTCAATTCACCGTTCGGAGTCGGCTAGGCATTGGCTTAATCCGACCTATCGCGTCAGCTACTTATTTATTTAGTTTAAAGTTTTGTTCCAAAAAAATCTAATATTATGCCTTTTAATTTTTATTGCATTTTTCTGGACAGCTGAACTGCATTTGATGATGCAGCCTCCTCCACTTTGCTGATTGTGTGGTATCTCAGCGATCGTCATTCGATCTAAGTGTAAATAAATAAATTTTCAGCAGCTACTATCACGCTTGAAACCAAAGAGTCCCTTAATATAACTTTACGCAGCCTGATATCATCCGCCATGTTCGCAATGGATTCACAAAGGGTGTCCCAAGATTATTTTGAAGATTCTCAGGTTTCTTATCTGAAGCCTTACTATTGATTCATAGACAACCCAACCTCCGTCCATTTTCGTTTGAACAATTTGATTGCAAAGTATCGACTTCTGTTCTACGCTTTCAAGTTTATATAATTCAGAACGTTGTTTGAATGGAGTAACATTTCTGAAAGATGTTGCAGAATTTGCTGTATGTCATAAGGTTGAAATTAGCCCTTCTGTCAATGGAATAGGTCTGGCTGGACCTTCATACATTTTCTATGGAAATTGAAGGAAAACAATGAAATAATTGAATTTTTTTTTTTTTGATATTTTTGACATGTTATTATTTTTGTTTATAATTTTGAGCATTTTTACATATTAGTGATATTACAACGTATTTTCTTGATTAACACATTTATGGCATTTATGTAACTAATACTGTGTTTGTAAACAAACAGGTTCTTCGTAGGTAGTGCATACAAGTCTGGTTTTTTGCGTTTTGTCGTTTATTCTGTAAATTCTGTACAACTTTATCTTTTCCGTTGATTTCTGGCTACCGCTGAGGCGTATACGCAGTTTCCAAATGATGATTCAGCATTGTCCACATGTTTCTGAATGAGAGCTGTTTTATCTGTCTTTTGTCATTCTAGTCGATTCTTTTGACCGTCAAATCTTCTAAGCCGATTTATAGCCCAAAATCAGTTTAGCAATATCATTGCTCAGAATACGGGATCAATGTTGTGTATGCATGTTTAGGCGAAACACCCGAACATATTACATTGTTCATACATAATGCAATAAACAAAACTAATGGAAAATAGAAGAAAAACAAAAATAAATTGAAAATACAAAGCACAGCAAATGAATATAAAATAATTTCAGTTGATTTATGACAAGATTTCTGCAAGAATTTTTGACTAAGAACTCAGTGCCGGACCTTCAAAAAATTTGTAAATAAATCCATTTACCTAAAATACCGAACGCGTCAATTAACATATACGTATACTTACTTACTTAAGGGCTTACCTATTTCCAATCATTTACAATTTAGCTTTTATTTTAATGAAATTTGAATAAAAATAAATGTTTATAATAGTTTTAGTTTGCAATTTTAAGCAAATACCATCCTTGGGGTTTTTTTCCATGATATTTTTCTTATATACATACATATTACAGCCTTTCTACTTAGCCAAGCCCTTAGCTATGTACCAACCTTCTGTTACGCAATCCAAGTATGTAGACTGAAGTATCCTTCTGATTAGATTCAAATACTCTGTGGGTAGGAGCTTTGGTCCTTATTCGCCGTTAATGTCTTAGCAATCTCAAAAGTTCAATTCGCAGTTTTTTTAAGTAGACCAATGACGCGAACGGCTCATATAATCCGTGACTGAATGTCCCTCTCCAAAACCCGCCAATGAAAAAGGGGCTGAAAATCTTTCTAATGATTTTTCGCTCGAAACGACCAACGTTATCTTTAACCGCCTTCAGCAGAGTCCGTATTCCAGGTCTATTCTTCGAGACCTTTTCAGCTTCTGAAACCTCGTTACCTACAATTTACTTGTGACCCGGAACTCATATATGACAAATCTGGTTGCATTTTCGACTTTCAAAATAACGATTGACTTTCAAAGGTCGATTGACGAAACGCCGTAAAAAAAGTCGGTCGAGGAAAATGTCTGTTGATCAAAAAGTCGAGAATATGTCGAGGGTATGTTTAGAACTATCAGGTAAACGCCTAGAGCTCAAGTCTGAAAAATCAAAATTGGGGGAGAAAAGTAAATTAAAGAAAAAATTAATAAAATAACAGTCTGTTTTATTTATATAATAAAGGTCCGGTGAAAAATAATTGTCGAAATTTTTACCGACATCCTTCTAGTTTCATATCATTTCATTTTTTTTATTGTCGGTAAAAGCTTTGTCAAAATTTTAACAATTGGTAAAATTGACATCTTAGGTAGTCGACATTCTCTTACTTTTATTATACATTCTAGAACAATGATTCTCGGGAGTCGCCAACATCTTTTAGGGCAGCCTGACTGTAAGTACTGATACTCATTCTTCAAGTTTAAAATGAAAATATACATATACTAGCTGATACCCGCGACTCTGTCCACGTGGAAAGACGTCACATTATATCCTATATATTTCCCAGGAAAGTTCCCCATATTCATTTTTCAAGACCTTCCTGTAAACAACATTCCTGGTTTTTCTTTCTACTTCGAGGATGACCAGGCAGTCAGGTAAATCGACTCTGAGCACGCTATAGGAGAAGCGGTCACTCCTCAGATTCACATTTTCCCCTTTCAAACCCTGTCCCTGTACCTTATTGATGTTCATGGCGCACAGTGGTTCAGGAACGGAAAAAATATCAAATTTTCGAATGTTCTATATTGAAATATTTGTTATTACAATTTCATGATAGAATAGTCAGGGAATTAGAATCGACTAACATTTTTTGAAAGTACCGTTACATTGCAAAAAAAACTAGGTCTGAAGTCACAAGAAAAAAATTCGGTCGGTTTCAAGAAATGATTGCATGATGTATGAAGAAAAATTTTATATAGTTAAAGTTATTTAAGATAATAAATAAATTGTTTTAAGCAAGAATCTAATAATACCATGAACCATTTTTTGCTCTGCGAGAGTTAAACATAAGAGTACCTTTTTAACACAAGCCTTGTATTTTGTTAACTGTACAAAACGTGCAGCGGGAAGCAGTGAGCTGGTTCATGGCTGTATTGATGCACTGTATTATTAGTTATATTAGCAAGTAGATTCCAGCTGTAAAGACCTGTGGGTTCGGCTTCAAGATCAAATAAATCACTTATTTACTTTTGCAATTAATTTGATTGGTGCAGCGCTATTTAGCTGTTATTCAGGTAAATTAAAGTGGCTTTCTCGTGAGTAGGAGAGGACGAAGGACAATCTCATACTACTGGAAGCAGAGCGAGACTGTTTCTCGTGTGCATTGGCGTTCTTCTACTACCCCTTAGGGAAAAAATAAAAATTATTTTTAAACAATTTTTTTTTTTAATAATAATAAGTACAGTTAACCCTCCGATGGGTGAGAAGGTCCCTGGGGACCTTTTCGATTTTAACAAGTTCACAATTTTTTTATTAATGAGTTAGAAACTTGATGCTGCCTGTATTCCACAAAAATTCTATGCTGAAGCGCTCAAAACCAAGTCCGAAACTATACGAGCACTCCATCCGTATCTTTTTTTTGTTTTGAAGGCATTTCAGACGATAATCAGGCACAAGGTCCCTAGGGACCTTGTGTATTATAGAGGGGAGAATATGATAAAATAACGGTTTAGGGTTAATGGTGACTCGTGTTTAGCTTTGATTAGCTCATTTCGTTTGAATGTATTGTATATTGCACTGGTATTGTACTATTTTTCAAAAAATGTTGACCTGAATTATCATCCAGGTGACATACATGTTTGAATCTAGAAATAAATCGTGATGAATTCAATGAAGATCAATGAAAGATCGAACAGCATCGAGAAAAGCTGCTACTGCCATTGTCGCTCTTCTTCGGACGAGGACTGATCATTTCTAAAAATTGCACGAAAAAATTGCACAAATCCGGCAAAGAGTAGTCGCATTTATTTTTGTAACTTTGTCGATTACACCAGAAGCTGATGTGCTTCTTAGCAGCCATTGAACAACATGATTTAGGATCCAAATTCAGAATGTAGAAAAGCCTACCAAGCAGAAGCAAAGGAAAACATTGATTCTGAAAGAGTTCGATAGATTTTTGGCTATCATTTTGTATGCTGGGGTGTGTAAATCAAACAGCGAGCCTGCTAAGAAACTTTGGGCCCAATACATGCTCCAATATACAAAATGAACGGCGGTCGTTTTTGAAATTGTTAACGCACCCCGAACCCAAGCTAATTGCTTTACCTACAATAAACTGGTTTGTGCTGAACACTCAGCACTAGTATATCGGTGCTATACCTACATTGCTGCGTTGCCTGACAAAAAAACTGGTATACTTTACCCAAATTACTTAAAAATGCCTTCTTTTTTGCTCTTATATGTTTCCATATACATTTACGCACTTAATACAACCATAAGCTAACACGCAGATCATAAAGACACAAGTGCATGATGATAATATAGTAAATTTTTTTAAAAATGCTTCAAAAATGGTCCACGGTCCCAAATGAATTATTTCCGCGCCCCCATATGACCTGAACCACTGTGTGGCGTATCAAAATCCAATAGAAAACTGCAGACGTTGAACTCAAAGTGGTAGTTTGATGAGATCAGAGAAATGAGTCGGATGAAGACGGTTTTTTTCTGATTGACACTTGTGAAAATCCTGGCTCCGATTACGTGCATTTTACAAAGTCTTCACCTGCACAGTTTCAGAGGGTTTAGATTGTGAAACAACTTTAAGGTTGAGTTGGGTTTCCTGGCGGATCGAAACTCTACAGGTTAATGTATTATACAGCATACTCGAGTTCCATTTTCGAGTCCAGAGATACATACTTCATATTCTGAGCTGGCAATTTCTTCAGCAGAAAATTCTCTGGTGCCAGGTATTAAGGGCTTAAGTCAGAAATTGCAGTTGCCAGATAATGAAATACTTACACCAAACAATATGAGCAATTCACTGGCTTAATTACCTATGTGCCGGTTAATTACTATTGGAAGGAGTTTTGCTAGATTTATATCTTTGATACCAATGTATGGGGGGCATGCTGCCCCCTGGAACCGCCCTGCTTGCAATCACTGTAGGATTTGGAGTAGGTGCGAGGTTGGGTGTATGCAAAGTTTCTCTATATCCATGCGAATTAACAGTTAGCGAAAGAAATTCTTTCAAAACAACAAGTTGTTGTCTAATCATAAGGAAAGTGGAAAAGCGCGGGAAAAGTGTGTATTGCGAAATGACCCAGTTGCAACATTAATCAAAGACCGAACGGAAATTTGCGAAACAACTATTGCGAGACAAACAATATTTATTTCGATAAATGGGAAGTAAGATTTGCGAAATGGATTTTGTCGAATAGGCTGGCACCCGCTTTCAGTCTCAAAATCTAATTTAATTTTTTTTTTCATACAAACTTGAACACCCTGTAACACCCTGTGGAAACCGAATTACGAAATGTCCTTCCTTATTCCTTGTATATGTATATCATAAAGGGTACCTATGTGCAAAATTTCAGCTTTCTAGGTCCAAAGGATTTGGCTGGACGTTGCTGAGTCAGTGTTCGTCAGAACATATTCTAAGAGAATCGAAAAAAAATAACTGTTATTTTAAGGAAAGTGCCCCTAGAAGGTAGGCGTGGCTATGCATAATGTAAGGATTATTTGTAGAGTAAATGAATATTTACACGTTTGCTTAAGTAAATTTTTTCGAGTTCATTGTAAAATTACTCAAAAAAGTGCGTTTTCAGTGCGAGGATTCTGAATGTGTTCATTTCCTAGGCTTAAGCTATCTTCGTACCAAATTTAATCGAAATCGGTTCAGCGGTTTACACACTTTTGCATTTATAATTTTAGTATGGATTAGTTAAGGTAATTTTAAAATATAAAAAATATGATTCGAAATTTACCCCATTAAGTTCTTAAAATCCCTTTGTTATTCTCGTCAATCTGAAAAGATTTACGTACATAGTGCACACATTGGATGTTATGTAATTATTAAATAAACGTTTTATTTGGTGCCGTGAATTAAAGTGGATGGTAATAATGTCGAACTGCGCCTGTTTCTGTGTTCGACTTTATTTCCATCTACTTTAATCTAGGTACTTTAATTCACGGCACCGTTTTATTTAATACGTATCACTTTTTATCTCACACTGCACAACTATTTCATTTCGTTTGATGTATAAGACTTGTTAACTACGTGTATTCTCAAGCAATAACAACATGAACAGTGTGTTAGTAACCCAAGAATACGCGTGGCCGACAAAGTTTCCCTAAGGAAAGTTGATTTCACTTCACTAAGATCACATATTTTTGCTCATATCAATTTGTTTTTTCTTGAAAATAAGACTTCTTATTTTCAAATTCAGGAAGCAAAGTACGATACTGAAACCGAATTACCGCAATCAATAACGAGTGAGTGAGTGGGACTCGTGATCGAATGATCCATAAACTTCATTGGAAGCGGTAATGCCAAATCCTCACATTTCGATGACGAGTTACTCGTTAACGAGTGTGGTAATTCGGCCCATGATTTTAATACATATCAAGAGAACTTTTTTCACATTGTCTTGATGTTTCTTGAGCTAAGCTATAAAAAAAGAAAATAATTATTATTTGCAAAAAAAAACTGATTTTTAAATTAAATTATAATAATTAAAAAAAGCTAAGACTTGTATTTATGTATATTTAATTCCATAAAATGTACAAAAATAAAACTGACACGTTTTTAAAAGTTTGACGAGCCACCAATATAAGCATCCAAATGTCTCCAGAATCTCCTCTTTCTTTGAGTTTGACCATGTTTCTTCCTAAAGTTGTTATAGAAAAAAGATACAAAATCCCCTTGATAAGTACTTACCTAATCTTAGCACGCGTGGAATAGCATCTTCTAAATTTTTAAAATTAAAATGTGTGTGGCTAAATTATGAAGCTCGTCGACGCCTTCTTTACAACAAGTCATGTAATTACCGGAACCCAACAGAATGAGTACAGTGAGTTAAGCTCGTTGGGCCGTCTTACACATATGTAAGTACTTTTAAAAAAAGAACTGCGGATGAGGTGGATTTTTCACAAAGCTCTTGAAACCTTGTTGGCCAGTCTGAAAAGATTCAAAAGCCGTTGTCCTCTGTCATCTTCGAACCGTCTGCAAATAAAGACAAATTTTTTAAGTTTGTTCCGTACAGAAAAGGTTAATCTTGGCGATGAGATGCGTGTGCACTTGGATGGAAGACCAAGGGCCGAGGGTTCCACCACCATAGTGTAACTTAAAGTCAACTATGAGTTAAGCTGGGCATCCACGATCACTCATGAATGACATTCCCGGCATGGGAGCACTCATGAATGCCGGTGGATGGGGTTACGTGTTAGTGTGCCTGCATGTGTGCATGAATTCAAACATTTTGAATTCCGCACTGACGCCTGGAACGTCATTCATGAGTGATCGTGGATGCTCAGCTTTAAAGTTGACTATGGAAGCAGTTAAGATCCTTGGAAGGGGGCTGGGCAGAAATGCTTCCAAATATTTAGCTAACCGGTCATGAGAAGAAAAAAGAACGAAAAAGTATAATAGAAGAAAAAAGCAGCAGCTCCCATGGACTTAATAGTGACAACACCTTTAACTTGAAATGGGGCAGATGTCGGGCTAGTAATTGGGAGTCCAACATATCGGTACCAATTCTTAAATTCATTTTTCTACAGTGGAAGTCGTTTATAACGATCTCGCTTATAAAGACGAGTCGGTTAAAACGACCACTTTTCTTTCACTTCGTTGGTTTCTTTAAAATTTAGTCTAGTCGACTATAACGACCTGTCGAATATAGCGACCAATTTTCAAAAATAAATCAATTGTTATTGTCGCTTTATAACGATGGAATGAGAGAAAATGAAAAAAATCACAAACACATGTACATCTGAACACAGATTTCTTGCTCATTCTTGTGGTTTTACTTTGGATAGCTCTAACGGTTTGTTGCGTTGCCGACGATCGTTTTACATTGTGTAGCTCTGTATCTGTTGAAGATTATTTAATGTGTCGCCATCTTTTTACCTGCAAATGTTCTTCGTTTTTTCGGAACACTTGTGGATGGCAGTCGGATATAACGGCCGCCGTTTATAACCACCGCTTTTGTTCTTTCCCTTCATCGCCGTTATAAGTGACTTCCACTGTAGGTCCATATCCATACCAATACCATCGCTGTGGCAGCAGTACTTAAAATCATAAAATAAAAAAAGATAAATAAATAGCTGCTGCTACAGCTCGGGATAGACCAAGACCTACCTTCTTGCAACCATTCATGTTGTGCGTGTTACATTTTTTGCACGAATGGAAGGGGCCTACAATTTATTGCCGATTCCGAATGGCGAATTAAGAAACTTCTTCATGGCAAACACTCGGAGGCCTGTCATTTCCCGAAAGGAGATGGTGCCTGAAAAAAAATGTACACAGGTCGCATAACAGTACAGCAATCACTGATTCAGGCGACCACTTATTTATTGAAAGTCAAACAGAAATGAAAGAATGTGAAATGTTGTCAAGAATATCCCAAGGTTCTTGAAATACAATACAAGGTTAAATTAAATAAGTGATGCTGATAAAGCTAAATGACATTCCGGTCGTGAATGCGAAATTCAAAATGTTTGAATTCATACCTTTGTTTTTACTTCCCACCCAGGTAGGGGAAGTA
The DNA here is from genome assembly GCA_917880715.2 of Matsumyia berberina. Lineage (NCBI taxonomy): Eukaryota > Metazoa > Arthropoda > Insecta > Diptera > Syrphidae > Matsumyia > Matsumyia berberina. The sequence goes on from OU862870.1 coordinate 99,739,614, forward strand.
TTGTAATCGGTCCGATCAAAATGTTTCGAGATATGAACAGGGCTTGACAACACTATACACTAGAAATCGTTTGCACCCATTTTCGAAATGATGTCTGTGTGTATGTGTGTGTGGGTGTGTGTGTAACAATATTTCCCGCCTTCGATATCTGGAGAACGAAACAACGTAGGATCATGCGGATTTTTTTTGTTTTATTTGTCAGCGTGAAACTTAGAGCTGATGAGCACAATCGGTCTGGCGGATGCTGAGGAAATTTAAGAAATGTCTTTTCGAGTTCGCGCAACAACTCTTTGTGGATATCTGGAGGACAAAACAACGTACGATCATGCAGTTTTTACTTCCCACCTGGTTTTATTTTATTTGTCAGCGTGAAACTTAGAGCTGATTAGATTTTGAGCATAATCGCTCTAGCGGATGCTGAGGAAATTGAAGAAATGTTTTTTATCAAGTTCGCGCAACAACTCTTTGTCGAACAATTGCTGGGGAAATTGAAGAAATGTTTTCTTTGACATTAAATTGTTTATCCAATTATTTTATGCAAAAACAAAAATATAAATAAATAATATTAATTCAACTCGATCGTTATGTGGGCAGTGGGAAGTATAGGACTGGCTCCCCAGTCGATTTTTTTTTTGTTTTGCCGGTGTGTGTTGCGCCATAAGCACGCATGCAATCATCGACAACGACGGTGGTTGAAAACATTTTTGTCTGATTCGGTGTGTGTTGTCCGTATGCAAACCCATGTATCTTCGACAATCAATCACGAAACTCACCGAATCAAAAACATGTGTTTAGTTTCGCCTGCTTTGGTGTGTGTTGGCTCATAAGAATCAATGTATTCTTATTTGATCAGTCAAGACAAAACGTTTTGACTGATCCGGTGTGTTTTCAGCCTAAATCCTGAGACCACATACTCGTGAGACAAAATTTGAAATTAATTAAGAGGTTAAGGCATTTGCCAATTAAACAATTATAGATAAGCACACACAATTCTGTTAATCCTCTACGAAATACATTAAATAATCAACTGGCACAGGCTACTGGTCATAGGAACTAATTACGCAATCTAATAGGGGACGCCTTAGACCAAGAAATGCACGTCATTACTGTGAACAAACACGTTGCATCCTACATATATACATACATATATAAGTACATATATTCGCAAGATATTAGTAAGCATGAATAGAGTTCACAGGCGCACCCAGCATAGACTCATAACGAAATCAGCATACAAACTTTTGCTACGAAATTTCAAATAAGATGAATTGCGTCCCTAGTTTGGTAGACGAAAGCGAACTTCTCAATAAAAAGTTCGAGAAAACTAGCGATGGCGAAACGCAGCCCAATAAATGTCAAAAACACTAACTTTGCTTATTTCAATAGTACAGCCTACAACTCCCTTTGCAAACTGGACAATAGCGCACCAAGAACCACGCCTATGCCTACCTTGAGGATAGCTAAGATCGCAAAGCATGACAGTTGCCGCCGGGATCGTCAGACTATTTAAGACAATTTCGGTCACAACGCAGATCGCAAAGCATGACATTAAGGCAAAACTAAAAGAAATAATAAAGGAAGGCAATTCTGCCCGAATTTTCAAGACTTTTAGCCTCGATTAAGCTGTCGAATTTAAATTCCTTAGAAAAGACTATCATCCAATCGCTTTACTTAGTGTTGCGTATAAACTTTTTTAAAGGATGGCAACTTCCAAACTAAGTTTAACTTTGTCAGCAGTTATATCAAGCAGCCATATCAATACAAACTACTAAGCCAGGGTTAAGCGCTGTTTACAATTACAATACAGTCTGGAAAGATGATAATTCAAAACAAGACCACGCATCAAAATAGCATTTTCCACCAGTGCCAGCTAGAGTGCCATTTGGTAGATCTGGAAGCAAAAGAAATGATCTCTCGGAGTGTACTTCGTCGGTTTTAGCAGATTTATGTAAGAGATGGACGATTGGAGAGGGCACTTGAAAAAGAAGTGTGACGAAGCTGGCATCGAAGTAAGTCCTGGAATGCTGGCAAGCATTTTTGACTTTACATAAATACATATATTAAATTAGGAGATTTTCCTCAGTTTCTTCCTTGACGAACACAAGCTTATGCTTGGTCCAATCATTCGGGAATACATATATCTACCGTAACGATATTCAGTCTGCTGTGCCTAAGTCCAAGATACTGGCCCAAAGTTTTCGACCAGAGGTCTCCTTAGTTATTCGAAATCAGCCCTTGTTTTTGCAGCCCAAGCAAAAATACAATGAATGGCAAGAGTTATTCTTCGTTGTTATTCTGATAAGATATCGTAATCAAAGGTAATACCGAGGTAGGTAAAATCTCTTACTACTCCAAAGTTACAGATGCCAACTGTGACGTTCTGTCCGATTCGTCGATGGTGTGTTTACAGCAAGTACTAAACGTTATTCTCGTTTACTGCTAAATCCATTTGGCCCGCTTCTACTGCTATACTCGTGAATGCACCGATGGCACCTATAGTACATCTTATCAGGCTTCCATTTAAAAAAATAAAATAAATAGCTGGCAGCTCGGGATAAGCCAAGGCCTAGATTCTCGCAAACATTGATGTTATGTGTGTTTGTATTGTTCGCACGAATGGAAGGGACCTACAATTTATTGCCAACTCCGAACGGCAAATTGAGGAGTTCTTTCATGACAGATTATACTCCCGGAGGATTGTCATTCGCCGAAGAGAGGTGGAGCAGTGCTCGGTGTTCCTGGCTGGGGATTGAACCAACGCCGCTTGGTCAGCAGTCCAACGCACTAACCACTGAGCCATGGCGACCACCTTCCATTTAGGGTGAGAATATCAAATTCGCACGAGAAGCAAAATACATTGGGATCATCCTGGCCAGTAAATTGTCCTGACAAGCCTCCGCATTGACCGAATCGTTGAAAAAGTCAAACCGATATCTTCGTATCTGTCACCGTATTTTTGGCAGAAATTAAGACCTTGGGCGAAAGACCAACCTGATCATAGTTTGGTGAACAAAAACTTACGGGATGGCTCCAGTTGAAGAACTGAATACTTAGCTGAAATCTGCATGATTAGCTCTCTGCGCTCCATCGCTGATTCATCTTTTAAGACTATTCTCGAATTATCTGCAACTTCAAGTTCATATAACATCGACCCAAGACATTTTTCCGACGGTCATATGAATCTGTTTAGCTCCCTGCTACAAAGCATCGAACTCAATACGACATTGCAGGATATGGTTCAAAATAACTGCGTTATGCGAAATTATTCAGTAGTACCCCTAAGGGACGATTGGGAAAAGGTTAAATCCCGTCCTTTAGAGCACAGTAAAGTATGGTACAAATCTGTGAGATGGGCAGTGGAAAGTGGATCTGCGTCTAAAATGTACGCAAATTATCTAGCGCGTCTCTAACTTAGCCTAGGCATAACCATCAATCAGGCAGAAATTTTCCTATCAATCAGTGCACTCGTGGTTTAAGCATTTTTATCGGTCCTCACAGCCAAGCCGCTGTAATGGCACTGAAATCGAAACTGGTTCTCAACGCAATCAAAAGCTATCATATTCTAGAACTAGGAAAAAAAAAAACTAGGTCGTACTACAATACATTGGATGCCTGAAGGCAAGGGTTTGAGGCAAAGAAACCACTCACTGGCCAAGATCGGCTCATGATTCCGAACAACTTTGGGGGGTAGCAAATGTATTTTCAAAATCCATACGAAGGAGCAGAGCGTAGGCGTTCCATATGTAGGCATAGGATGAGATGGCTGGACCAAGTCCGAAATCTCACCTCTACCCCTATGGGGATAGCTCCTGATGATTTAGAGTCGATGGTGGAAGATCAGGAGATGTGGAGAGTCCACTTAAGCACCCTAACCCCGCGACCCTCATAGTGGATAAGCGGGTCATTGAAAATGATGATGATCCTCTCATTAGAAACCCTAAATACATTTAAATTTCTAAGAGCTTCCGGACAAGGAGAGATAATATAGACCGAGCACGAATCGGCTATTTTCAGTGGAGTGTAAAATAGATCTATGTCGTAATGTACGTTGCCACCTACCAATCAATACACCCTGAGGAACTTGTGACTTCCTGGCAGTTTCTGGAGTTTCTGGAGCTTCTGGATCACCTGCACTTTTCCAAGAAGAGAAGAATTTGGAAACCAATGAATCAACGAGAAATAGGTCTACACCGATCTACACAGATGGGTCAACGATGGACATAGGAACAGGTGCCGATATATTCTCCGAAAAACTGAACATTCACACCTCAATCAGACTTCCTGATCACAGCAATGTCTTTCAAGCGATGATATCACGAGATGATATCACCATTTCTATTGACAGTCAAGCTAGCTGACGCTGTCGCGAAGAGCTTAAGTTTCTTGGCTTTTCCTAAGTAAGTTACAACTTACCAAAAGACGACAAAGCTAGAACCAACAAGCTTTTGAAGTAGGACAGAAAGTGGCTGTCAATGTAGGTGGGTGAACTCACTGGCCACAACCTTCTAAGAAACCACACAATGGAATTTAAACTCAACGATAACAATATATGTATGTATGTAGGGGCTGCGGTGACGAAAAAATTCAAGAGGACATAAGAGAACTATCTGATGTTTCACTAAACGATCTCTTCAGGTTTTTGAGGACATCACGATGGCTGGAGACCCAAATCAACAAAGAGCAGTAAAGTAGAAGCTCGGTAGGAATCGGGATCAACCCCCATGGGCATCACAATGGGTCCACAAGGACCTAAGTGTGATGGAATCGAGTGCTTTCTACCTCATCAACCCTGATACCTAACCTAACCGAGAGCAGATCAACTGGGAAGCTCTTAGTAATGTGTGTTGTATGTCCTAGGTCGTCTTTCACGCCGACGCGCCATTATGTGTGTTGTGTAAATATATCAAAGCTCCTTTCAGTTCTTTTGCTGAGATTCCTCGACTGTTATCAAAAACAACGTATGAAAAGTAATAGACTTATAAAGTCGACAAGCAGTCCTTAGAATTTGCCAGCTTACTTCCCGGCATTTTGCAGGGAGTTTTTAAGGAAATATTCATTCAGACCCCCTTTCGGTGACCAACCTTAAGTTGATTAGACTAAATAACTACGTTATGTCCAGAACGATACGACGAATTCAAAGATAGCAGGTCTCTGGTAAACATATGGCATTAATGGGTATGCGAAGATGAAAAGATCACAATAGAGCCCTGCTCTGGGGTCTATTGCTTCACAACTTACTGTGTGACGTTCACAAGTCCAACCATTGTACCACCCTTTCTATTCAGAATCTTGAATTCCTGTCTAACGTCCCCCTATATTCACATGAACATAAATACCCTTTTATGCATATAATGGACATCGATTGTTCACACATCCACGATCCCATGTCGCCATCACCTTAGCCAACTTGAAAACATTAAAATTTATGGGAAGAAGAAATGATGCGAAGCAGTCATGTGAATGCAAATGATGCCAAGACGAAAGGTGATGCGGATTCAAGCAATGGTGACAAAAAACGGTACAACATCTGAAACAATAGCACATTTACATCCATTCTCCAGCAGGATGCGAGAGAACGTTTTTTTTTTCACCAACTCTCTACAGAGTAATGCATGCAGGTTTGTTCTTTCTTTCTGCACAATGAAATCATCCTTTGATGGTGAAAATAGAAAGCGATGCACGAGTAGTTGAGAGGAAAAACAAAAATAAAAATCACAGCTTAGAGCTGGAGAACCATAAAACGGATAAAGGGATCTATGTATGTACTTGGGTAAACCCCTTAACTGAAATTGAACATAAAACATTCTAAGATATGGATGTCAGATAGGAACAGAACAACAATATCAATGCATAAATACCTCTCCTATTCGAAGACTGGAATCATCATTGGATATAAAGCTGTTTACACAATAGTATCGAAAATAGCATGGCTAAAATGGTGACAGGATGCATACATACATAGTACGTATGATAGATCCAATTGTGATATGGTGTCAGCAATGGTCATATAATTATACTCCGTGTTGCAAGTACCGTGAAGTATTTTACAGAATTCCACTTGGAATTCGAGTATAACGACCACTCACGGGAGACCAAATGTTTCGTCCTTTTAAGTGGAGGTCGCTATATCCGAATGAGAAGAACACCCGCTTCTTTTTAGTAGAACCCTTCTAAATGACAAATGAAAGCACAAATGAAACAAAAATCAAAGAAAGTAAACTCCAGATACGCATATTTAAAAGTGACTGTGTCCTTTCTAAAGGCACTAAACGCAATAATGGGTCAAAAGTAAACGAAAAGTCTTCTGCTTTGTTTAGTTTTCGGTCATCCTTTCGCGGTCACCTCACATGAGGCAATCAGAAAGGCCCTCGTAAGGAAAGGAGTAAACCGCACAATTTCCAACTGGGTGTGCGTGATGCTGAAAACTAGGACTGCCGAAACTGTACAACCTTAGGATGTCCGCAAGGAGGATTTTTATCTCCATTAATGTGGAGCCTGGTGATAGACGAGCTCCTGCAAAAGCGAGAAGAAATCGGCATAGACTGCGAAGGCTACTTAAAGCGAGGGACAGTAGACTGGGCAGGACGAACTAAGCTAAGCACAGCAAAGCGAGTCCTGCAGAAACTGGCATGCATCTCCATCACAGGAGCAATGAGAAGCTGTCCCACCGCTGCAATAGAAGTGATTCTGGGGCTTACCCCCTTCACATTATGCTGAAAAAGGTCCCAGAGAAAATAATTCTAAGAATTAAAAAAAGCAAGAATAGGGAAGGGTAAACCATCGCAAGCAATGAGCGAAACTCCCACTCCACAACAGTCCCACTACAAGACTGGCCTAGAAGTACTGCTTTGAAAAGAATTTCAATAGAAAACTGTAAAAGTAAAAGACAATGAAATGACACTACCGACTTCAATTTGAGCACAACACCATCAAATTGTACACCGAGGGTTCCAAAACACACACGGGCACCGGGGCGGGAGTATATGGGCTCCGAACTAAGTTCTCGGAGTCCATGGGAACATCGCCCAGTATTTTTCAAGCAGAAGTAGCAATAGAAGATATCACGAGCAAAACATCGCAATACTATCAGACAGCCAGGCTTTGAGATCTTATGAAATCAGATCCAAACTGGGTTACTGTCTGAAAAATATAAAAAGACTGGGCTAGAACAAAAACGTCACCCTCTACTGAGTGCCAGGTCATGTAGGGATAGAGGAAAATGAGGCAGCCGATGAACTGGCAAGGAAAGAGTTGGAAACACCATTCGTTGGATCCGAGGCATTCTGCGGGCTGCGACCGCATCCAATCCAAGAGGAGCTGCAATAAGAGGAAGAGTGCAAAAGAAGAAGGCTATGGGAAGTATTCCCAGGACTAAGGCAGGCAAAGGAACTCCTCGGGAACTACGACCAAGAGAGGGGCAAGACCTGTCTAGGCACCAATAAGAACTAGATTCGCATTCATAACAGACCCTTGCAGACTCAGGGGGCATCTCAGGAAAATGGGAATAGAATCGAACGGAAACTGCAGATTCTGCAGTGATGCCGAGGATACACCATCACACCTCCTTATGGACTGTGGAGCATTGATCCACAAAAGAAGAGCACACCTGGGAGCGTACACTTTCTCTGAAACGGACCTTCCATCCTTGGACCAATTCGGATACTCCGATTCCTTAGAGTGACTGGTTGGAGGGGGTGCTATAGGTCGAGTTACAGTTGAATGAGTATTTACCAGATGACAGCGCACCTTGCAAAAAAATTTCGCTATCACTTAAGAAACCTCATATCTTTGATAATCTAGCAAGCACTAATCCAGATATTGTCAGTCAATGTTCAATCTATTGTAGAGCGTTTAATTCACACCCATTTTTTTAGAGGTAAAGATCATTGCATCGATAGCTAGGCTCGTAATTTTAATCATAGTAAACGAATATAGGACTATTTCTGCAGACGACGAATCAAATTCCGCTGTCAGGCAGAATGAACCATTCAACCTCGGTGACGAAGACCAACAATTTCGTCCACACGACCTGGACGAAATATAGATTGCCATAACTAAGCTTAAGTCGAACAAAGCTGGTGAAGCTGACAGCCTAGCTGCCGAGCTATTCAAAGCGGCGATGATTTGGTAAGAAGCATGCACCAACTCATCTGTAAAATATGGTCGGAAGAAAGTATGCCCGATGAATGGAACCTCAGCATTTTTTGCCCAATCCTGAAGAAAGGAAACCCTCTGAACTGCGCCAACTAGAGAGGCATCAGTCTTCTTAACATCGCTTACAAGATCTGCCGTGCTGTGTGAGTTCCTAAAGCCATTCGTTAACAATCTGATCGATCCATTTCAGTGTGGTTTCAGGGCAGGAAAGTCCACCATCGACCAAATATTCACACTGCGGCAAATCTTGGAGAAAATCCAGGAACCTCTTCATCGATTTTAAGGCCGCGTATGACAGCATCTATAGAGACGAGCTATACAGAGCCATGACTAGTTTTGGCATCTCTGCCAAACTCGTCCGTCTGTGCAAGATGACGATGGAGAATGCTCCATCAAGGTCGGTAAAGACCTCACCGAGACCTTTGACGTCAAAAAAGGATTTAGACGAGGCGACGCGCTGTCATGCGACTTCTTCAACATCGTTCTTGAAAGAGTTGTGCAAAACTCACGCGCCAATACCAGAAGCACAATTTTTCAAGATTTTTGGTCCCGCCTGCATAGATGGTGAGTGGAAGAGGAGGTACAACGACAAACTGTACGGGCTGTACAGCGACATCGACTTAGCCAGAAGAGTGAAGGTCTAACGATTGAGGTGGTTGGGCCATGTAGAGCGGATGGTCACCAATGCTTCGAATCCACATCCGAGGGACGGCGCAGTAGATGAAGACCGCGATTCAGGTGACGCACGCAAGTGGAAGGAGGCAGCTGGCTAAAGATTGAGCTGGCTGGAGACGCTTGTTGGTTCAGGCCCAGGTCCACCCTGGAATGTAGCGCCACCTTAAGAAGAAGAAGAACTGCAAAGAAGCTAGGGATTTTGTCTGAGTATGCTTCTCTATAAACTCTAATAATGACACCAGCTCACATTTCAGGTCCAAAGAACTAAGTTAATTCAGTATAAGACCCAGTTCTCATTTACGGCGTGGGTAGATACCCGCAATGGTTGAAGCTATTACTTTGTATAAAAACAAGAGTCTGTCCCAAATCAATTGTTTTACAACCGTATGTACGTATTTGTATTTATTTGCTTCCGTATATAACGATGAACACAATTTAAGGTTGTATGCCTCAAAAATTTCTTCAAGTACATATGTATGTACATAAATACATTTCATTCCGTAACTAAACTCCCGTACAGAATCATGACAGCAGCCAAGCAAGAAAAAAATTGGAAAAAACTTTTTGGACGCTTTGAACTTTATCCTGGTGAGAGACGTAACTTTAAATTTTGATTATTTCGTTACCAGTTTAGAGGGGGAGCGTTTGCAGGATACGCAAACTTTCCAACGGGAGCCGCATCGAAAAATCAACTTCAATCACCTTCAATCAAAGTTTGTGGTCATCAATTATTTAGTTTCGTGATTAGCACTACTCACCGAAAACAACTTTAATTGATTGAGAGCTGTATACGTGGAAGGGCGTTGCCTTCGGACTAGCGTGTTGTGTTTCCTGGTCCGAGGAACAAACTTTCTAGCTTCACGTTCACGTCTTTAAAGGCCCTGACAGATGGGAAGTCTGACAGTTCATTTTAAAGCCACATTCGAATCGAGTTCACTTCTAATCTGTGTGCTTTCACCCGCAAGGTGATAAATTAAATTCGATTCGGATTTCCTGGGAAAAGGAAGGACACATTCACCGTCTGCGGGGGCGGAACGCCTCTCCAGCGCCATTATCAGCTTCATCCATATATAGAATAAAACATTTGCTTCACATCACTTTGCCAAAAGCAGGCAGCGATAGTCGTCGTTGATGTCGGAGCTGCGTACTCCTATGGGCCCGAAGGGAGGTTTGCATTATAGTTAACTGACATTATGATTGATTTTCTGTCGTGATCTGATGGAATTATTTTTTTTTTTTCTCCCTTGCTGTGTAGCATATTGTCGCCCCTCGTCGTGGTGTGTGCCGATGCCGACACCACCCTCCCGCCCTATATATCCTATTTCGCCAAACAAATATATAACCCTTCACATTCTACGCTGTGGAGTAATTTGTTGACAGGGAGAATAATTGCGGTTGAAGTCCCTTAAGTTCCGGTGCTGTGGTCCTTCTTCACACTTGGTCGTGTTGTGCGTAACCTTGGTCGGATATTAAAGATTTTAAATTCGTCCTCGGTCGCTGTGGTCTCTCTGCTCTAATTGATGATTTTTCTTTGAACGATGCTCGTCCTCACATCGAAGCCCATGATCCCCAATGCTGGGTCCTGAAATTAATTCGCATCACAAATAGTTTTTAACACGTTTTCCATTTTTGTTTTTTTCCCAAGAGTGGTTCGAATTGAAGGGTGTACTTGTACATCGTGTATCGATGTCCGAGGAAAAGAAAAACCGACCGGAATTTCCATTTAAAATCACTAGTTTTCCTTTTTTGCTTTTATTGTATTGTATTGTGTAGGACGCATGCCGGCTGTGCACTGGCACTGGCACTGGCACAGGGCTCCCCAGTAGTCGTGTACAAATCACAAATAATTCCAAAATCTGAACCAACGTCACGAAGTATTTGTTCTTCGTGACAAACAATTTGTCTCTCGCTGAAATTTGCTGCGAGCCTGCGGGCAAAAATTATTCCAAAGGATAACTATATTTCTATACACCTCACTTCTGTCAGGCGATGGGCACACCCCCGGCTGTTTCTTTATTGGCACAAGGACAACAACCAACAATGTCTGGAGTAGGGACTGGAATTGTGTTAAGAATAGTGTTAAATTTTTTCTTTAAAAATTACAAAAAAAAAGGGCTTCCACACGAACAGTGCAATTATCTGTTGCATGTATTCCTGCATTAAATTTATTCAGAAAATAATAATTCATACTATCAAATGGTAGATACATTATATGTATTTGCTTACAAAGAGTCCTGTTTTTTTGGTTAAATTCGAACAAAAAGTTTGAGTATTCGATTACAATGAGTGTTAGATGACCGTTTAATTAAAATGTTGAAATGTACTGAATTTATCCAGGCTTTTGAGAGGTAGGTAGAGGTGGCGGTTCAACTGAACCCAATTAGAACAAGAATGTGCCTTTTTGTTACCACGACTCGTGACCTGGTTGATGATGTGTGTTGTTGAAAATGTGTGTAACAGCCGGGAGTGCCTAGACCCAACCTGGGGAATTTAGGAATCGAATCAGGTCTTGTATCCTTTTGCCCGAGTTGTCGCTGAGGTCGTTGAAGAATGGTTGTTTCAGTGCACGCAGTCTGGCTTTTGCAAGTGCCGGTCACTTGCAGAGGAAGTGGACGAGAGTTTCCCTCCCATTTTCATCTCCGCAACTGCGGCAGTAGGGGTTGTATGGAATACCCAGTTTGGCCGCATGGTCTCCAATTGGCCAATGCCCCGTGATAACTCCGGTTATTCTGGCGATATCTGGGCGGGTTCTGCTTAGGAGATCTCTCGTTCTGGTCGTGTCGTAGGTCGGCCATATCTTCCTTGATATGGCGCAGTTGGTTAATCCCCTTCATTGGAGCCTTTGGAGGTGAACCCTTGCCGTGAGTGAGCTGTGTAGAGCTGACCCCTGCCTGGCCAGCTCATCCGCACGCTCGTTTCCTGTTATTCCCCTGTGCCCTGGAACCCAGAGCAGTGTGACCCTGAACCGCCTAAGCAGGCAAGTTCGTTCCGGCACTCTAGCACCAGTTTGGAGGATATAGTAGCCGAGATAGCGGCCTGGCTATCTATGAGGATAGCAATGTTTTGTTTGTGTGATCTGTCACGCCCGAGTTGCGTGCAAGCCTCCCGGATTGCTAGTAGATCCGCCTGGAATACGCCGGTGAAATCCGGCAGGCGATATTGTCTTGCTATTTGCAGTGATTCCGAGTAAACACCGGCCCCATACCGCAGGGATTTTTTACTACATTAATATTTTGTTAGAACGCTGTTAAAGATTTCAATTTACACGATTCCAGTTGACTTCGACACTCTGTACAGAAAAAATTGAAAGGAAGTTTTGTTGAAATTTTTGCTGAGGTTGTGTGTGCCGAACCACAAGGACATTGTACGCAATGAAACTGCGGATGAGCTAGCTAGGGCCGGCTCAGCTTCCACGCTCTTAGGACCCGAACCCTTCTGTGACTCTAATGGGCTAAGCAACTGGGAACACAAACTAGACCTAGCCCACTGGGAAACTGTCCTCGGGCTTAGGCAATCCAAGGGTCCTATAAAACCCTTGCCCACATGAGGAAGCTAGTGGGCTCCCGTACTGGCCATTGCGCCCTGAGATATCATCTCAACAAATTAAACCTTTATTCAGATTCTCTATGAACACATTCTCTGTGAATGTCCGGCACTACACTGGCTACGAAGACGGATCTTCTATAAGGAATTTGTTCGTTAGCGGAGGCTAAAGCAATATCGGGTAATAAAATAAAAAGGTGACACGACAGCTCGGGATAAGCCAAGACCTTGCTTCTCCCAAGGATTCATGCTGCGAATGTTACATTTTTCGCACGAATGGAACGGACCTACAATATATTGCCGACTCCGAATGGCGAATTGAGAAGCTCTTTCATGACAGATTATACTCCCTGAGGCTTGTCATTCCCCGACGAGAGGTGGTGTCTTGAAGAATATTCGGTGGACATGGCTGGGGCTTGAACCCACTCCGCTCGGTCAGCAGTCCCAAGCACTAACCACTGAGCCATAGCAATATCAGGTGCGTTGGAGAAAACTCCCGCCCCCCGTAACATATGCTGTCTTGGATCCGTATTGCGGAGTCGCTCAGAACTGCATCGGACTCCCAAGCGCTTCTGCTAAGAATCCGAGTTCTGTATCTGACGTTAAAGTCAATATGAGGGACAATATAGTCCGTTTTACTAGCGATAGTATTGTTGTCATTCAGGGTACTAGAGTGGCCCCTTGTCCTACTGACCAGTTGGGAGGATTCCCTGAGCCTTAGTGCCGCTTTGGTCGCCGTTAGCTTCCCGAAGATATCGGCAGGTAGCAGGTGAAGCATTGCCTCAAGACCAGCCGTAGGCGTTGATCTTAGGGTACCCATTATGCAGATGCATGATAGCATCTAGCATAGTGCTGTCCACCAGACCAGTACCCCGTATATCAGGATCGGCAATTTTAACGAAAATATATTAAGAATTCACCTGGTTCCGGATCTGGATAATTACAACTACATGTCGCCCTGAAATAATACGAAAATTTAGGGTTTCAAGCTCTCGCTGCATGCGAAATGAATACAAGTTCCAAGTTCAAGTCAAGTATTTTGTAGTCACATATATGTTTTCAAATCAGAGCAGTAAGATTTCGGTATTTATTTACACCCAAATCCATGTGCTCCAACTCGAAACCAAATACATAAATCATCACTGCCTCGAATATTCGGAGAATCAGTTACGACTGTCTTTAGTTCATTTCTAATTGATAAGACTCTTCATTGACTATCCGTCGTTAAGTTCGTCGAGGGCGCCCACTCTTATTTCGTCTTGGATTCCCACTCTTGTTCTACGAAAGTTTTGAAACCACCATCCCCCCCCCCCCTCCAGACTTTTTTTTTAAATTATCCACTCGCGCTCATGATGTTTTCACACAGCGCAAGTGAAATGCGGTGGTTCGAAACTCAAGTAGTATTCGATTTCAATGGCGTCCGAGAGTGGTATCCTAACTAACTGAGGACATTTGTAGTGTTTATCATTTGTATAATTCACCGTATTTTCTTTTGAATCTGATTGGGTGACTTAGATTACAGAAATACGTAGATAGTTTTGAAACAAAGCTTAGAATGGGTGGGGGTTTATAACCCAAAGAAATTAACGTTAGTCCCCCTTCCGCCTCCTTAGCCATTGTAACATTTTCTAGGCGAAGTTAATAGGGATCAAGAGGGTCTTGTCGTGGCTAAAATAAAATTTCGCCTCATATTGGAACTTCCAGGTCAACCAGCTCGCCCATACCATTCAATTCCATTCGTGCGAAAAATGTAACACGCATTGGCTCATCCCGAACTGTCGCGCCAGCTATTTATTTATTTATAACGAACTCGCCAGGCGAGGAGAAGAAAAATCTCGCTATACAGTGTGTTTCAGTTGAAGAGTTAGATCAGCCGGAATGCGATTCCTTAGGTTGAGACAAAAAGAAAATTTTTATAGAAGGGGGGTCGCAAAATGCCCTGTGTTTGTTTATGACAGTTTAGTTTTTTTATAATACTAACATTTTTTTTACAACGTTTAAAGAAATTCTAAGACACATTTTGATGATGAGCAGAAGTGCGCTCCGCTCAAGACTACACGCAGACGTTGGTGATGCCCTACCAGCGTTAAAAGGACTTAAGCAAAACCTAATGGATGGTTTAGATTAACGAGGAAGTTGGTGAACACAGATTGTCGAGACATTGTCATGCGCATACTAGTGGATGGAGAAGATTTACACTTATTTGTCTTTGCAGTAACGATAGGTTAGGTTAGATTAGATTAAAGGGGTGGCGGCTTGATGTTGGTCATCGCCTCAATCGGATCTTCAAGGATCCATTGTGTTCCCCGTTGTGGGACCTACATTCATGTACCTGTTGGGGAAAAGAATTGATTATTTATTGATCGTTAATTAGCCCCCGTGAATTCAGTATACATTTCAGGATGGCCTTCGGTGGCATGGTTAAGAGTTGGCCTGGGTCACTAAAGAAGTACACGCCTACGGTCTTCTTTTTGGGTCTACTGAGACATGGGAGTCGCAGAGAAACTGCATCGTGTCCTCCTCCGCGTCTATATCGCCACATCCTCTGCAGAGGTCAGTCGTGTTTAATTGCATTCTCTTTAGATGGACCGCGAGCAGGTTGGGACCTGTAGGGATGGTAATCACTAGATCTGTTCAACGTAAGTATTTCCTTTGTTTTTTTTTTACTGACTTTTGATCACATCCTTCTTTTCATTGCCATCGATGGCTCGGTGGCCCGGGACCCAACAGAGTGATACATTATAAATTAAGCCTAGGATCCTAAGCTCGCTGCGACAACTCTTTACTTCAAGTGATTTGAGTATTGTGGATGACACGGCTTTGATGGCGGCCTGGCTATCGATGAATATGTTATGAACGAAGTGCTCGGGCAGTTTGGAAGTTTTATCGACCGGGCAATGGCAGGTTCTTCTGAGAATATTCCGGAGCTTACCCCCTTATCCATTTCTGATCCGTCGATGAAAATGGATGTATTGCCGGATTTAATGAACCTTCCTTCGTCCCAACTTTCCCTTATTGGAAAGAGAGTTTGGAAATTGAGATCGAAGTCAGGATATGGCGTCGTGAAATCAGTTTTTGTTTCTAGCTTCGCCCATCTAGAGATACTAGGGTTCCCTATTTGGCCCTTTTTTCAAAAGCTGGATGCTTGCAGTCGTAGTGCGCTTTTTGCTGCCACTTCTTTAGTGTATACGTCGAGTGGTAGCAGTGAGAATATTGTTTCGAGGGCTGCTGTCGGGATCTTTCTTATGGTGCTCGTGCTAATCGTTGGATTTTTGTTAGTGTCTAAAGGTTTTTGGCTTTTTCAGCGGCCGGCCACCAGATCAGACACACATAGGTTAGAATTGGCCTAATGAAGGCCGTATATTAGCCAGTGGATTAAGGCGAGTCTTGGTCTCCATTTTCTCCCAAGGGTTCTGTTTCATGCATAGAACGCGATAGTTGCTTTCTTCTTTCTTTCTAGGGTGTTTTCCTTCCAGCTGAGGTTTCCTTCAAAGCTTGCGGTCTAAAATGCAGACTTTCTGAGATTTGAACTTGTATTCCATTGAATGTTGGTGTCGCCATTTTCTTGGAAAAAAGAACTAACTCTGTTTTTTTGGGGGTTGACGTCGAGATCACATTTCCCCCCAGTTATTCAGTGAATAGAACGCGGATTGTAGTAGTTCTGAAAAAAACTCCAAAGACTAGCTTGTGTGTGCATTACGGGTGCTATGAGAACAACTCCTCCTGCAGCGCTAGAAGTTATCGTTAACCTTCCACCGCTCCATCTTCAGATACAGAAAGAAGCAATGATTAACGCATTTATGCTCATATCTGAAGATGATGCTAACTCCAAACTAGTCTATCCTAACATTACCTTAGAATTAAACAGAAATGAATTACTTGGAATTACGATGACGGACAACTATCTACCAAGATTTTACTTCAGCCAAAACTTTAAAGTCACATTCCCAAACCGTCATAACTGGGAACAGAGTAAACCCACATTTGCTAACGATCCACATGTTTGGTAAACAGATGGATCGAAAACAGATGAAGGAGTTGGGGTTGGAGTATACGGTGCTAATACAAGAACATAAATCCACGCAAGTATGGACAAGTATAACTCCGTATTCCAAGCGGAAATCTTTGCAATAGAATTTTGCATCAGAGAGAATATAAAAAGATCTATATCAAACAAGAACATCTATATTCTCTCTGACAGCAAAGCCGCTCTTCTAGCCAGAAAGGCCCATGAAATAACATCAAAACTAGTATGGGACTGCGTACAACTGCTTACAGCGTTAGCCAGCTCAAACAGAGTTCATCTCAATTGGGTGCCAGGGCACAGCGGCCACATAGGCAATGAAATAGCAGACTTACCTGGCTAGTAAAGGATCCGCATCAAAATTCATGATGCCAAGACCATTCCGTGGTTTACCAATTAGCATTGCAAAATCCTCCATTAAAACCTGGCTGAAAAACAGAGCTCACCATTATTGGACGAATGTAGGTAAGGTAAAAGGCAAGCCAAAATGTTAATGCCAAACATCAAACATACCAGAACGAAACAACTCCTAGGACTAACCAGGAGTCAGGTTCGAATTGTTACAGGCTTCCTAACGGGACACTGTCTAGTCAAAAAACACCTAATGACTATGGGAATAGTAAAAGACAACACATGCAACGAAGACGAACCCCCCCATGGCGAGTGTCTCTGGAAACCAGGACTTGTGTTCTGTAACCACCCTCTGCGCTGATTCGCCTTGTTTTGTGGATGTTCACGGAGTCTAGGGCTTGTCGTATGGCTGTCAGTCCTACATTATTAAAAGCACCTCCAACATCCAGGAAGACTGCGAGGGTGTATTCTTTGTGCAGTAACGATGCTGACAGGATGTTCTTCAATCAGTCTTTTCAACGGTTTCAGATGCAATGGAAATGGATCGTAAACTTCTGAACTTTTAACGTCCTACCTACGATTTGAGATGATTAAATTTTGTGTATAACAATTTGACTATGTCAAAGATTTTAACAGTCAAAGTATCTAAGCACAACAAGTGCCACATGTGTTTTTAATTTCCAAATACGTTTTTAGCTCAAACACTTCCTGACATAAATGCCCCTAACCCGCTCATATCCCCACACGAAGGAAAACTTTATGTTCAGTATAAAAAAAAAATAATGAATCATGTATAATGTATCTGTGTGTAAATAAAAGTATCAAACCAAGGGGAGCAACACTCTGGAATGTGTCAACTCATCTTTCAATCTTGTCCGCAGTGACAGCGTAACCATCAAAACATAATCAGAATAATTATCTGATTTTCCTCTTCCAGTTCTGCACAACACAGTGGAGCAGAGTACACAGTACGCGGCACAGTGCCTGGTTGTTTATCCCCCAACCGAATGTCTTTGGCGTATTGCAGTTTCATCATATCCTTTGAAAATATCCCCCCGGGAGAAACCATTTGCGAAATTGCTTAATGACTTTCTAATTTTTACTCAACGCTAACGCTACATCAAGTTAGACGAGGAGAGTTATCGTTCAGACATTAGTGTTAATTATACAATTTTTTTGCTCATTAAAGATGGCAAACTTAACTTGAATAAAAAAAAAAAATTCAAAATTGAGCAGGAGCAGCATAACCTGGCGCGTACCTTCCTTCCTTCGAATGGGAATATCTGTGTGCATCGGGGATAAACCCACCTCGTCTATTTTTTTTTAACTAAATTTCACTGCAAACCAAAGTTAATTGAGATATTGGAAAAGTTTACCCTGATTGTTGGTGCCGGCTCCTCCTAACAATAGATCTCGTGCTACGACGCTTTCTGCCACATTCCTGCAAATATTTGCGATGCAAATCTCTCGTCTTTAATCAATTAATCCCTTAATAAACTTTTGCACAGCATAATCGGATAATGGATGCTATGTGCGATACACGGATATATAGGAAGAGTACGTATACCTGACTGGCTTTCAGACACATTTTCCTTTTAATCCAAAAAAATGCTTTGCATCCTTTTGTGTTTCCTTCCTTTTTTCGTAATTCCCTTATTTTAGTTGTTTTTTTGCGCTGGTCTCAGTGCTCTTTAGCTTGAGTTCGAGACAAGTCAAACTCCCTTAAGCTTTGGCGGTAAGGAATGCTGTCCTGTTTCGACTCCATTGCACCCAGTCCATTGAGTTTTGCCGTCTGGCATCGCATAATCTGGAAATCTATGAATTCCACCTCTTCGACAATTTTCGCCATTCCAAATGGTCTCTGGTATCTCGGAACGTTTGAAATCCTGTGCCCCATTGAAAGGCTGCATTTCTAACTGCTTGACTAGCTCCATTTATGCGGAATCAATACACCTCATAGCCACTCCGGAACAAGGGACGAAGTGAACTTGTTCACGTTCGCTATTCAAGTCAAAGGAACGAACCGAACGAGAAGAAAAAAATCCATATTCGTATGTCGGTTTTTCTTTACTTTTTTTTTCAGCTTTTGCGATGCAGATGGAGCAGAATAAATCTCCATGGGTGCTGTGTGTGGCCTCTCGGAACTTGAGAAAATTCTGAAAATAGAAAAAAGAAATGTGTAAGTTCCGGTTTAATGGGAAATTGTCAATTTGGACAACAGATGCTGTTAAGTGTGCGGTTGCATAAATTGTTAAATTTGTGATTTGCTGCACCAGCAGGACGAGGTAGGAGTGCCAAGTGGATTTCGTTTTTTCATACGACGACCTAAGATTTTTTTTAAATTTTATTCCATTGCAGTCCCAGATGATCGTTTTGATTTCGTTTTTCGAGCAAACATTGGGAGGGTGGAATGAGAATTTTGTTTTCAGTGCCATCTCTACGTCAATACAGGAAAAAGAGGAACGCTCAAGATGTGTTTTGCTCGAGAAGTAAACTACTCTAAACTACCTTCGCTATCAGACATACGTATGTAAGTGCAAATTGCCAGATATTACCCCTCTTACTAACTCGCCCATGACACAATCAATCGTGGCGGGTCAGAAGTTCGTGCGCTGGACTGGTGTGCGAACTGAGTAGGTTCGAGCCCGAGTACTATGTATCGACATTTTTTGCGCTCGCCGGAAAAAGAAAAGACTCCTAGAGTATAGGTTAGCTTTGGTAGAGTAGGGTTAGGCAGCCAGCGCTTGCATAAGACACTAGGCATCATAGCGATCCCTTTGAAATTAAAAAGGCAAAACCTAAACCATTTCCTGAAAGCATTTGATTTCCCTGCAGAGTTTTACCTTGTTCATATAGCTGTCATAGCCTTGCTCCTCCAGATTACTAAAGAAATAGTTGCCGAGAAGTTTCATGCATATCCTGGCAATTCCCTAATTCACATAATATATGTGTTATGTCCTCAGCGGCGCATAGGTCGTTGCTGTATCTGCAAACATCTGTGGCTGAGAGCCCTATTCTTTTAGCGTGCTTCCTGAGAAGATAGTGCCTAGACAGGATGCCAGTGACTAACTGTAGTTGTGCCCTGCTGAAGTTGGGAATATCTCATGTTTTCCTGCGATCTAAAGCAGGCCATAGGGCCTTGGAAACCTTATGCCCATTTATCTCTGATTTGCCTTACTTACAGGTATTTTTAGGATCTCTGCTTTAGCAGAAGAAGGAGGACCCGCGGTGGTACCCCCTCCTATGTTGCCGCCCTCCACCTAGTCTGACCAGTTCGTCGGCCTTTTCATTTCCATCAATGTCACAATGACCCGGCACCCAACAAAGTCTTAATTGGTTCCGTGCGCAAAATGCCTTCAGCAATTCAAGAGACTAGTGCAGATCTGAAGAACATTTGATTCTAGCACTTTAACTGTGGCCTGACTATTAATGTAATCGGCGATATCCCTTCCAGATATTGATTTCAACTCTAGTGATTCCCCAGCTATGAGCACAGCCACAACCTCTGCTTGGAATACGCAAGAAGTATCCGGGAGTCTTATAGATACTTTGAGGTCTGCCCCTTTGAAGTAAATCCCTTAACCCGTTCCGAAGGTGGTTTTTGAACCATCCGTGAAGACCGCAATCTCATCCGCTGAGATGACAGCGTTTCTCTGCCAGTCTTCCCTCTGAGGATACAACGTGATGTATGGTGTATCGAATACCATGACGGAGGCAGTCTCATCTGTTCTTTTTAGAACGTCAACGTTATATTCACTTGGGATGGAGCAGTGTCCAATACTATTATTCCTGAAGAAGCCTGAATTAGTGAGCCTCTTAGAGTATACCTTGCCATGAAAAACCTGCTCGATTAGCCAGATTAGAATACATTGTAGTTCCTTTTCATTTGTACAAAACATGTAACACGAGAAGCCTTCCCCATCGCCATATTCTATTGTTTTTAATAGCCAGAAATCAAACATTTTTACAAGTTTCACAAGTTGTTTTCCCCTGTCTATATCGCGTAAAACCTCCATGCGGTAGCCGTCCTGGTTGCCGTCTTCTCGGACCCGAGTTGCTAAAATTATAAGCACGAGGGCTGACAACTAGACTAAAAAAGGATTACTATGGATAAGACAGCGCACGAATTATCTAAATAGATGGAAACTTAAGGAACGGAAACAGCATCCGATCTGGGCTATTCGAATCTCAGGCCCATACGGTTTTCAAGAATGCAAAACGAGGTGATGGTGCCGGCAGATATCATTTCTGAGGAGGGAATATTTGGGCAATTGACTCATTCCAACCCTTTAAATCACCAGGCATTGATGGGATTTTCCCAATCAAGCCACAAAAGTCAAAGCCCCTTATAGCACAAACCTTACAAAGAATTTTTCTAGGCGGTCTTAGATGTGGTCACATTCCGAGAGGGTGGAGGGAGGTGAAAGTTATACCCAAAGCCGGCTAGACATACGACGGGGAAGGACTATAGACCATAAGTCTAACATTATTTATCCAAAAGACCTTATCGACGCTTATATACGCAACACGCTCGACCACAGGAACATATCCTTGGCGCAGCACGCCTATATTAACGGTAGAAGTGTGGAGACCGCTCTGCATGACGTCATTGGCACAATTGAAAAATTTCTGCATTACTAAGAATACACACTCGACATATTCCTAGACATTGAGGGTGCCTTCAACAATGTTGAGATATCTGCTGTTAAAAGAGCCTTGGAAAACAGCAACGTTAACAGAGCTATTATAAATCTGTTATATTACTTGCTGAGTAATAGGCGCATAAATGCCGAACTAGGAGAAGCTTTGGGTTCTTGTCATTAATGAACATCTCATGAATTTGAAATACAGCGGTGTAAACGTGAAAGCTTACGCTGACGATGTTATACTTCTTGCAACGGGCAGGTATCTAAACATCATCAGTCAGCTTATGCAAGTGCAGTGCCCTAAACACACTTAACGAATGGACTTAACAATGCGGCCTGGGGATGAGTCCAGAGAAAACCGAATTCGTACTCATTACCAATAAAGAAATACTACCAGAGTTTACACTCGCTAACATTGGGGGAACACCTCTTAAACTATCTGACAGTGTGAAATACTTGGGCCTTCTTCTGGATAGGGAACTGAACAGGAATCTAAATATTACAGAAAGAATCAAAAAGGCCTCGATCACTTTCTACACTTGCAGTAGGATTTTTGGAAAGAACTGGGAACCTAAACCCAATATAATCCTATGGCTGTACTCTGCGATCGTTAGGCCGATATTAACGTATGGAGGTTTACTCTGGTAGCAAGCTGCAACTAAAACCACTAACCTCAAAGCCTTGACTAAGATACAAAGACTAGCTTTCATTCAAATGACCAATGCACTGAGATCAACTCCGACAGCAGGTTTGGAGACAATTCCCAATCTGCTACACCTTGATTCCTGAATGCAAGAATCTGTAGCAAAGAGCGCTCTGAGATTAGACCAGTCTAAACTCTGGAGAGCGAGCTCATATGAACACGCACAGATATTGGACAAATATCCGGGCACAAGTATCGAAACTGATTACATGATTCCGTATCTTGACTTCATCAAATCCTTCTCTTGCATCTTTCCAAGCAGTGAACTGTTGGAGAACAAAGAAATTCTTAAAAAGGCAAAGTCCATCTACCGGGATGGCTCCAAGATGGACACGGGTGCTGGTGTTTTTTCTGAGAAGCTTGGACTCCGCATTTCAATAAGACTCCCTGCAAACAGTATTGTTTTCCAGGCAGAAATTCTAGCAGTGACCAGACCATTGGCGTCAATGCTCACGGTATCACGAAAGGATATCACGATCTTCATAGCCAGCAGGCGGCTATAAAAGCACTAACTGCTACTCAAATTACATCCAAGCTTGTAAAATGCTTTCGGGAAGAGCTGAGGGTTCTTGGCATGCAGCATAATGTAAAACTCTGCTGGGTCACAGGCCACAGTGGTGTGCCAGGAAACGAGACTGCAAGGAAGGGATCAGCCCTAAAACCAGAGCTAGCGGACGGTACAATTAAACCTCCACTTCGTCATCTGAAAGAAACAATAAGGCTAAGATCCTTAACTGGGGCGAATAACAGGTGGAAAATACTAACTATCTGCGAAATTTCCAGAAAGCTATGGACAGAATATAATAAAGGCAGAACGACCAAGCTCCTACATATAGACAGGAAATCGTTGTCATTACTCGTAGGTGAAATACAGGCCACAATATGCTCAGGTACGATGAAAAAAAGCTAGACCTGACCGTGGACGACGGGGGACGAGGAGGATGTGGGGACGAGAAGGTGCATGAGCACATGACTCACTTTCTCTGCCATTGCCCAAGCCTCTGCAGTATTAGAAAAATAACATTGGGACGATACCTCTTCGGTAATATTGAGCAGCTATCCGCTATATAGAATCAGGCAGTGGGAACTTGGGAAGTAGCTGGTAAAACACATGGGTAACACAATGGGTCTACATATACCTAAGTGAGACGAAGAGTGTTTTATCATCTTCATCGGCCTCCTAACCTAACCTAACCTTACAAAGGCTTTTCTCGAACAACTAAAGCGACGAATAATAGACTCTTATCATGTCAGTTCCGCTCTATGGCACAGATGCATCAATTTCGTCGAAAATGGATGAGATCGCCATCGCCGGTTTTGAGGAAAGTTATTCGGGTGTTCTTGGGGGGCCCGTCTGTACAGACAATGAGTGGAAGAGAAGATACAAGGACGAAGTGTATGGACTATACAACTGAAGCATACAACGCCATAAAGAGCAGATGAACACCAGAGCTGTCTTCTGTCACTCAAGCGAAAATCTAACCTCCAACCATTGTCCATGAATGCAAAAAATACTTTACCCCTTCTGATCTGGCCTCAATTTACAAGGCCTTCATTCGCCAAAAGCTGGAGTATAACGTCTGGTGCACCCAAAAACATTCTGGAATCCAAAATCGCGCATTGAAACTCATTGGTGACAGGGACATTGCGAAGTCAATAGACTCGCTTGAACACCGACGAAATGTGTCCTGTCTCTCACTGTTTTATCGTTTTTTCCATAAACAGTGCTCTAGCGAAATAGCCAGTTGCATTCCGCCCCTTCAATTCTTCACCCGTAATTCGCGTCACGCTTCGAATGCTCATCAGTTTACCCCTAAGCCTTATTTCGGGCATACAGTCAAATATAGAGATACTTTCATAAGCCGTTCAACGCGAATGTGGAACAGTCTACATAGCTCTGTGTTTCCCCGTCACTGCAACCGGCAGGCATTTAAGGTCAACGTGCATCGGTATCTCTTTCGTCTCTCCTCTAACTTCCCTAATGCTTGTGCTCTCGTTTAAGGGTAGTCATAACCCCTTTAGCGCGAGTAAATTATAAAAAAAAGAAAAAGACAGCATCTCACAAAGTGCAAGCATATGGAAAGGGACCTCGACTAACTTGACGTGTTAACTTTAACGCTGCCAAAAGAACAAAAGCTGATGCTGACTGGGAAAAATACAAAACCAGTCAAAGAAAATTCAAGAGTGCGGTGAACAGTGCTAAACGCACTTCATGGAGAACATTCTGCAATGGCATTGAGTGCACTACCGAATCGGCGAGACTGAGGAAAGTCCTAACTAAGGACCGTTCAGTCCCAATGTATCTAAAAGACGCCAACGGGAACTGGACACAGTCCTCCTCCGAGTCCCTGGCCCTTTTGCTTAACGCACATTTCCCGGGATGCACGATAGGTCAGATTAGGGACCCAGGCGGGGGCACTAACCCACAGAACGTGGTGCCGACAGAGGTGGTGTCTGAGGAGGGAATATTATGGGCAATTGACTCATTCCAACCCTTTAAATCACCGGGTAGTGATGGAATCTCTCCCATCATGCTACAAAAGTCGAAGCACCTAATAGTACAAACCTTGCAGAGAATCTTTCTAGGCAGTCTCAGATGTGGTCACATACCAAGAGGGTGGAGGGAGGTGAAGGTTGTCTTCATACCCAAAGCCGGTAAACCTAGTCATACGACGGCAAAGGACTATAGACCCATAAGTCTAACATCCTTTATCCTAAAGACCTTCGAAAAGATCATCGACGCTCATATACGCAGCAAGCTTGACCACAGGGGCTTATCCTTGGCTCAGCATGCCTACATTAAGGGTAGGAGCGTGGAGACCGCTCTGCATGACGTCAATGGCATAATTGAAAAATCCCTACATTATAAAGAATACACGCTCGCCGCATTTCTAGACATTGAGGGTGCCTTCAACAATGTCAAAATATCTGCGGTTAAGAGGGCCTTAGAAAACAGCAATGTTAACGATTCTATTGTAAATCTGCTACACGACTTGCTGAGTAATAGGCACATAAATGCTGAACTAGGAGAAGCTCATTTTAAAATGACTGTCACACAGGAGGGGTTATATCCCCCCTACTCTGGGTCCTTGTCATTAATGAACTACTTATAAAACTGAAGTACGGCGGCGTAAAGGTGATAGCCTACGCTGATGATGTTGTCCTGCTCGCAACGGGCAGATATCTGGACACTGTCAGTCAGCTCATGCAAGGCGCCCTCAACACGCTTAACGAATGGACTAAACAATGCGGGCTGGGAGTTAACCCACAGAAAACCGAATTGGTACTATTCACCAATAAGAGACGAATACCAGAATTCACACTGCCTAATATTGGAGGGATACCCCTTAAACTATCTGACAGTGCGAAATACCTGGGCCTTATTCTGGACAGGAAACTGAACTGGAATCTTAATGTTAAGGAAAGAATCAAAAAGGCCTCGATCGCTTTTTATACTTGCAGCAGGATTTTTGGGAGGAACTGGGGACCTAAACCCAGTATAATCCTATGGCTATACTCTGCGATTGTTAGACCAATATTAACGTATGGAGGTTTAGTCTGGTGGCAAGCTGCAGCAAAAACCACTAACCTCAAAGCCTTGACCAAGATACAGAGGCTAGCTTGCATTGGAACGACCAGTGCACTGAGATCAACTCCGACAGCGGGGTTGGAGACAATTCTCAATCTGCTACCGCTCGATCTATACATGCAAAAATCCGCAGCAAAGAGTGCTCTGAGATTAGACCAGTCTGAACTCTGGAGAGCGAGCTCATATGGACACGCCCAGATATTGCACAAGTACCCGGGTACGAGTATTGAATCTGACTATATGATTCCGTACCTGGACTTTATCAAACCGTTCTCTTGCATATTTCCAAGCAGAGAACAGTGGGAGAACAAAGAAATTCCTAATGAGACAAAGTCCATCTTCACGGATGGCTCCAAGATGGACATAGCCACGGGTGCTGGTGTCTTCTCTGAGGAGCTAGGACTCAGCAGTTCAATAAGACTCCCTGACAACAGCAGTGTTTTCCAGGCAGAGGTTCTAGCAGTGACCAGAGCTGCCCGATTGGCGTCAATGGCCACGGTATCACGGGAGGATATCACGATCTTCATAGACAGCCAGGCGGCTATAAAAGCACTAACTGCTACACTAATCAAATCTAAGCTTGTTAAGTGCTGTCGCGAAGAGCTGAGGGTTCTTGGCACGCAGCATAATGTAAAACTCTGCTGGGTCCCTGGCCACAGTGGTGTGCCAGGAAACGAGACTGCTGACGAACTGGCTAGAAAGGGATCAGCCCTGGAACCAGACCTAGCGGATGGTACAATTAAACCTCCACTTCGTCATCTGAAGGAAATAATAAGACTAAGACCCTTAACCGAGGCGAATAACAGGTGGAAAACACTAACCACCTGCGAAGTCTCCAGAAGGTTATGGCCAGAATACAATAAGAACAGAACGAATAAGCTACTACATATGGACAGGAAATCCCTGTCATTACTGGTAGGACTTATTACAGGCCACAATATGCTCAGGTATCATGCAAAGAAGCTGCACCTGACTGGGGAAGACCTTTGCAGGGGATGCGGAGACGAGGAGGTGCATGAGGACACTACTCACTTCCTCTGTCACTGCCCAAGCCTCTGCAACATTAGGAAAAGAATATTGGGCAGATACCTCTTCGATAACATCGAGGATTTGTCTGATGGGTCACTGTCGGGTCTGCTCAAGTTCGCAAGGAGAGCCGGCTGGCTGTCATCAGGCATATAAAATCACGTAGTAGGAAGTAGCTGGTAAACACATGGGTATCACAACGGGTCTACATAGTCCTAAGTGAGATGAGGAGGATGTTATCGTCCTCATCGGTCCGCTAACCTAACCTAACTTGACGTATAAAACTGGAGATAGCTAGCTAAAACTTGAGCTGTCAAGGGTTCCTTGAAAGACTGGAAGGCGTGGATATATCCTCAGGGTTTATCGAAGTTCACCACTTGAAGAATATGTGCTTATCCATATTTATACTTACATATGTATGTTCATACATAAGTCTATACCTACATACATTCGTTTTTAATTACATCGACAATTTTTATTTTTATCAGAATTGACAGTAGCTCGCAGCGGTAGTAATAAATCGACTTCACATGTTCACATGAATAAATTAATAATTATGCAACAAATGTCATTACCAATGTTAATATTTAATTTCTTATTAATAAGCCGACATGAAACAATTTTCACAAAAATCTCTCCCATCCGACTCGACTGGTTCATTGGCCGCTTTTGCCATCGCTTATGTGATAATATCATTAAATAGTGGATTTCTGTAGGCTATCCAGTAAGCTGCTGTTATTGCAAGCCGCCCCTTACGGCATTGTTTTAAGTGATTTTAACTCGAACAAAAAATGCATCAGCCATGGCAATTATTGCCGGATCACCGAATTCTCTCCCTCACACAGGTGAATAGGCCACTCTGCGGAGTGGTAGCGAATTTTGATACATCCCAGCACAAAGCATGTGTGCTTCACACACGCACACGGTTCATTTTTAATCCGTCCATCCGGCCAACCAACCCCTGTATGTGTATTAACACATTCTCGCACACGGGGGGAGACAGCGGGCCATTCAAAAAAAAATATCGTTGCTAAGGTCATTTTGCTCAGTGCTTTAAATTTACTCCAATGCAATCCTA
The DNA here is from genome assembly GCA_917880715.2 of Matsumyia berberina. NCBI lineage: Eukaryota > Metazoa > Arthropoda > Insecta > Diptera > Syrphidae > Matsumyia > Matsumyia berberina. The sequence goes on from OU862870.1 coordinate 99,767,403, forward strand.
AAAAAAGCTATTTGCCCAATCCTGCAGCGCATTCCGAAACGAAAAGTTATAACAATAAAAGCTGAAGTAGCGAGAGTGAAGTAAGAGTCCCGAGTACTATGTATGGTTCGGATGGCAGGGTTTTGCCACTGATGGAGGCCAAGCCGGGCAAAACGTAATCTTTTAGTATTACGTTCAATCCGGCATGAGTGTTTTCTCTCATTTATTAAACGATTAAAATGTTCCGGCTGTAGCCGAACCGAAATGTACCGACACGAACAACATTTTCGAGCTACTTGTACACGAGATACATTTTCAATGGAACAGTAGTACTCAACGAGCAAAAAAAAAGTAAAAATCTGGAATGGAATTAAAAAAAAAAAAAGTTGGAATGAAGTGCTTGAAAGTGCATCGAGGGCTAAAAGGCACAACATACAGGAATTTTTTACGCTTTCTGGAGATGATCGTGTAATACCCTACATGAGTTCGGCGTTTTTATTCGATAAACATAACGACCGTCCAGGTAGAAGTGCAATTGACCAGCTCTTCACTCTCAGAACGGTACTTGAGGAGGCCTGGGAGTATGTCAAGCCTACCTACAGTTATTTTGTGGATTTGGAGAAAAGATATGATCGATAGACCCGAAGTTAACTCTGGAGTGTACTGCAGAAGTATGGGATTGGCGCCGCTCTTCCGAGGGCCACTCAATCTCTATACTCTAACTGTAAGAGCTGTGTTCAGGTGAACAGCGTTAGGTAGGTAGGGTGGCTATCTATGCGAAGGACAGACACACGTAGGCCTGGAAGGTCCTTTGTGATACTACTTGGATTTATACTCTTAAAACGCCACTACCTTTATTGAAACCAATTAGAGCTCTTGATGAAGCTGAGGATACTTTTGACGTCAGTATGCGATTGTTCGCCCAAGTTGTCAAAGTAATAGGCTCCTCGATAGAGCTTCCTTCTATGGGATAGGGCAGGACAAGTGCAAAGAAAATGGAGGATCGTTTCTTCCTCCTCTTCGTCCCTGCAGCTCCTGCAGAAGTCATTTAAGAAGATGCCCATCCTATTGGCAAGTAAGAACACCACTGACGATGCTAATAAGCGACTTTTTGAACAAAATCAAATTTTTAGGTCGAGTGAGATTTAGCAAAGGCCAGATCTTCCTGGAGGTACGGCAAGTTGTACCATTCCTCCATCTTTCGTTTGGCTTGCTGTACGCGTCGTACCCTACGAGTAATTTACATGTAGCGAGTGCAATACCCAGACTCCTCCGTTACGACAGGATGTCCAGAGTAGTACTACGCTTGGCGAGTTCATCGGCCTTACAGTTCCCTGGAATGTCCCTGCATGGGTGAATGTTAAAATGTTCTGCCATCTCCATTAGAGATGAGCGACAATATGAAGCAGCTTTTGATGTACATCTTACTGATTCCAGAGATTTTATAGCAGCCTGACCATCAGTAAAGAATGTGATGTCCCTGAAGGATGTCACATTAGGCCTGAGCAGTCAAGTAGACGGAACGGGATCCCCAGGTTAAGCAGTTCTCGGTTTTAGAGCCGTCAGTGTAGAGAATGGTCGCCTCTGGCGTCACCACTCTCCCACTCCGAAAGTTGAGGTTGAAATTTAGCTTGGACGGAGTGTAGTCGGTGTTTTCCGGAATAAAAGTTAAAGAATATAAGATCGAGGTGTAGTCAATATGGTCACGCTGGAGCAATTTTGAGAGAACTTGGTCAATCTGTTATCAGGAGGGCCGAACTTGTCATAGGAGCTAAACTATCGGTCTTCAATTCAGTGTTTGTTTCGACCCTCTCCTGTGGTCATGAGGTTTGGGTAATGACCGAAAGAATAAGATCGCGGATACAAACTGCCGAAATGAAATTTCTTTTTTGTATTCCTGGGGTGACTCCCCGAGATCGGGTTAGAAACACCAGAATACGCGAGGCACTCAATATCAGCTATTTCTTCGAACGGAGAGGTCCATACTTTGATGGTTTGGGCACGTATAACGCATGCCTCCAACTCGGCTGCCAAGACGTGCCATGGAATCGGTGTCATTAGGTAGGCGTCACCTGGGTAGGCCTAGGATGAGATGGCTGGACCAAGTCCAAGTCTCACCTCTACCCCTATAAAGATCGCCCTTGATGATTAAGAGTCGATGGCGGGAGATCAGGAAATATGGAGAGTCCACTTAAGCTCCCTAAACCCGCGACTCTCTTAGTGGATAAGCGGGCTATTGAAAAATGATGATGAATGATAATGATGAAACCTAACGACTCGAGGAAAAGATTTTAGGGATTAAGTCCTAAGCAAAACGTAGGTATGCCACTCCTCTGTGATAGCCAATTTGACTAAATAGAATAAGATCTGTAGATGGCTCAAAAGCCCCCAAAAACAAGGCTTACACTTTTATGCGTCCTACATTTTATGCGTCGGCTGGACAGCGAATAGAAAATGTTCGAGGTCTTCCTCTTCTTGTGATTAACCATCAGTCTTAGTTAATTCTGTTTAAAACTAGAACCTTTTAGAATACCATATTGGTTGGTATCTTTACGAGTGAATTTCACTTGCTGTTTGCCACTCTTCTGGCTTCAGTATCAAGGTTTAACTTAGTCGATTCTATAGCAAACGGTCCCACCCTAATTTCAGAGCTCCCCCGTTCTACAGCTGCCCGGAACGGTTCTGTAGCTGTGTCCCGAAACTGGATAACTAAACGGTTTATCTGTCAGCGATCTCATTTAGAGGCATCTGCCATTGCTATGTCAAAGCAATGAGTCTCGCAACAATATGCAGCTCACACAGCAATCCACCACACTAATTATTAAGCCATGACGACGTTTTCTTTTATGTACCAACATACATGGGACGGGGGGAGTATCTCGAAGCCATCCAAACTGTCCCTATTGCTTTTCGGTTTCAAACCACATAAAAAAAATAAATAGCCGGCGCGACAGCTCGGGATGATCCAAGGCCTAGCTTCTCGCAACCACTCATGCTGTGCGTGTTACATTTTTCGCATGAATGGAGAGGACCTACAATTTATTGCCGACTCCGAACGGCGAGGTGAGAAGCTCTTTCATGACAAATTATACTCTCGGAGGCTTGTCATTCCCCGACGAGAGGTGGTGCCGCGAAAAATGTTCGCTGTTCCTGGCTGGGGCTCGAACCCACGCCGCTCGGTCAGCAGTCCAACGCACTAACCACTGAGCCACGGCGCCCACTTCAAACCACCTGGAACCTTTAATAAACCTACAGATCTCCTTGATAGGTATGTCGCTTCGATAGCCTAGAAGAAGCGTCCTCGAAGTAATTTATGGCTGAAGTGTGGTGTATCGTCACTGACTTTCTCGTTTTCTTAACAATTCTCGAGTGCTCGGCTTGGTCTAAGTCAATGCCAGATCCATTTTTTGCCAGTTCGTCATCTCACTCATTCCGCGGTATGCCGTCATGTCCACGGACACAGCACATCAAACTATGTGACAAGAACACTAAGCTCTTCGCCACAGCACTTCACAAGTTTGTCCATGTACTTAATATGTACTCCTATTTAAGTTCACGACATGAAGGCTAATTAGAAACTGCCTAAGTCTGACGGACGGTACTGGAATTCTTACCCCCAAACCCGCAGAAAATACATAAACTTTTACACATTTAACCTGGACGACAAAGACCAACAATTCCGTCTAGCCGACCTGGACCAAGTGAAGATAGACATATCTAAGCTTAAGTCCAACAAAGCTGCTGGTGCTGACGGCCTAGTTGCCGAGCTGTTCAAAGCGGCAGGCGATGACTTGGTAAGGAACATACACCACCGCATCTTTAAAAAATGGGCGGAAGAAAGTATGCCCGATGAATGGAACCTCAGCTTATTATTATTATTATTATTTTATTAAAATATAAATGAATTTATATCCTAAACTTAAGATACAGCACTAGCTACTAGAGCCATGTCTAGTTTTGGCATCCCTGCTAAACTCGTCCGTTTGTGTAGGATGACGATGGAGAATACACGCTGCTCCATCAAGTTCGGTCAAGACCTCACCGAGACCTTTGATTTAGACAAGGCGACGGTTATCATGCGAATTTTTGAACATCCTTTTTGAAAGAATAGTGCAAAGCTTACGCGCCAACGCCAGAGGCACAATCTTTCAAAAGTCCGTCCAACTACTCACATACGCAGACGATGTTGATATAATCATTAAAAAGCAGCGTGATGTCACTGGCGCGTTCGTGGGTATTGAGACGGAGGCGGCGAAAATGGGTTTAGTGCCAAGACGAAGTACAAGCTGTCGACAAAAAAGGACACCCAACACCGACTTCTCGGACTGTTATAACTTCTTAGTAGTTTAGGACTTTGTCTACCTAGGCTCCGCTATAAGTTCAGACAACGACACCAGCGCTTAGATCAAATAAAGAATAGCTCTTGCCAATCGCCCTTTCGTTGGGCTAAGAAGGCAATTGAGTTACAAAGCCCTCTCTCCAACACCTAAACTGACCCTTTATAAAGCCTTAATCGCCCCAGTCCTGCTCCATGGCGCAAAGTTTGCTCTTGGCTGTTTCGATTAAAGATGTAACGGATAGTGATTTGATGCAATACTGAATACCGGATATTCGGTATATTCTTTGGAATATACTGTCCAGAAAAGAATACATTCCGATGGATTCCAGTTCATACACGTCACGTGTACAAGTTGTAACTGGTTTGATTGTGGTCCCGTTTTTTGCCGCACATGAGGTAACACATGAGGTAGCAAAGCCTGGTTATGTATCTCCTCATTCACATTTAGATCGGGATTCCCTGAACTGAGACGAATGTGACATGTCATCCTTGTATTTATTCCACAGTTCACGTGGATTCGACGTATGTCGAAATAATGATAGCAAATAATGTGCGTATCTGGCTTGGAGATGTAGAAACAATTGCTTCAGCGATTGTCATGTCCCAATGAATATCGTTTTCAAGCAAAATGTCGAGCACACTACACCATTGACAGTAGATATGGCGTTGTGATTGCCTTACTTTTCCAATGCGCGAAGAAAATTCTCGAGGACAATACGAACAACAAATAGAAATTTATCGAAATCAGTCAATCCGGTTCTCGAGATATCATCCAAAGAGGCAAAGAGCCGTTTTATACAAAATGTATGAGAAAATGAATTTTCTTAATTTTTTTTTTTCGTTAATTTTTCCGATGTTTTAATAGTTATTCTGAAATTCGGAGACAAATCCAACAATACAAATATCTTAAGGGGGGAAAGGGGTCAAATTGATTAAATTGAAATGATTTTGAAATGATTTTGATGTAATCCATTGATGATTATGAAATTTTTACATGTTATTAAGCTTATGTCTAAGATTATTATAGCAAATTTTTAAAAAGATGTTTTTAAAATTGATCCAGTGGTAGTGGGGAGAACCGCGTCACCTTCAAAAAAACGTTTGATTCGGTAGGCAGGATTACTGGCGATTGCTTCATCGGAAATCAAAAAACCAAAAAGATTTCTTTAGTTTGGATTTGAACGAAGGTATAAAGAAAATATTCATTTTTGGATTTTTGGTAAAGGTGGAATCAGAAAACTCTGATTTTTGACAGAAATTAATCCATATTTTTAATAAAAAAATTGGTTGTTATTAAAAAAAATTCCTTCGTTCAGATCCGAGTATTGAGTATGTAAAAGAAGTGTTAAAAATTTAGGCGAAATCGGTCCAAAAGTTTTTGAGAAATTTTGTCTACCGACTCAAAAACAAAGTTTTGAGAAAAACGCGATTGAAGTTTGACCAAGAATAAAATAGAGAAAACTTTTTTTTTTTAAAAACTCATATTGTGTCCTCGATTCCAGCTCCATAAAGCAGTTCTCCTGCAGCGGATGCAATATTCAAAGCATCTTTTTTCCAGACTGCAGTGACGATCAAGGTGACCGAGCGCCCGGAGACAAAATTGTCTATAACTTGAAAAGTTTCAGTCCAAATGACTTGAAATTTTTGGACGATATTCTCTACAAGTTGTAGTATCAGAGAAATTTTTTGACCCCTTTCCCCCCTTAAAAATCGGTCCAACCGTTCTTGAGTTATAAATGGTGTAACTAACCCGACTTTGGTTTATATGTATGTATGTACAGATTTTACCTATCAGGTTTTCGCCGAATAGTGGGTCTCTATACGGCATTCGGCCGGATACAAAAAAAAGTGTCTGGAAAGCCGGATAACGAATACTAACCGGATACATCTCTAGTTTCGAGAGAAATATGCTTCGGGTGATTTTCGGTCCCATCTGCATAGACGGTAAGTAGAGGAAAAGATACAAGGACGAACTGTACGGGCTGTACAGCGACATCGGCTGTGAAGGTCCAACGACTGAGGTGCCTGGATCATGTAAAGCGGATGAACACCAATGCTCCGGCCTAGAAAATCTTTGGACCACACCTGAGGGACGGTGAAGTAGGTGGAGCACAAAGGTGGAAGGGGATCTTAACCAACTTGACATGTGAAACTGGAGGCAGCTGGCTAAAGATCGAGCAAGCTGGAGACGCTTGTTGGTTGAGGGCCAGGTACACCCCGGACTGTAGCGTCACCTTAAGTAAGTTAGTTTTCAAGTTGCAGCTGTACGCTTAGCTTGTTATGACTTTTTGAAAACAATTTTCAGAGAGTCTATGTTTTTTGTGGATCAGAGTCTCGCCCACAATGTATTTTTAAAACTGCAGAACTTTGTGCGATTTATTGAAAACTATTGACCAATTCCTGTTGATGCAAATATTTAACGTTCCTCAAAACATTCAAAAAGAACCAGGCTTTGATGGTGGTCTCATCTTCCATTAAAAAAAATAATAAAATAGCTGGCGCGGCAGCTCGAGATGAGCCAAGGCCTAGCTTCTCGCAATCATTCATGTTTTCGAACGATTGGAAGGGACCTACAATTGATTGGCGACTCCGAACGGCGAGTTGAGAAGCTTTTTCATGACAAATTATACTCTCGGAGGCATGTCATTCCCCGACGAGAGGTGGTGCGGCGAAAAATGTTCGGTGTACCTGGCTGGGGCTTGAACCCACGCCCCTCGGTCAGCAGTCCAACGCACTAACCACTGAGCCACGGCGACCTCATCTTCCATTACAGGATACAATATCCAACGTTCGGTTCCAATAACAGCACATCGAATCAAAAGACAGTTTTACCCTCATTTTCAAAGCATAATATTGTTGAAAAAACAATATTGCAAATTAAACCCTTTTCAATCGCCGGGGACACGGAATGTTTATCACTTAAACCATTTCGAGAAAAAAAAAGTGCAAAAAAAAAGGACAAAAGGGGAACAAAAATATTCAATAAATCATTGATCCTATTTGTACTGCATTGTTGTGTGAGCTTCGCAAGGTATTGGACAAAAAATAAGGTTTCACAGAGGCAAAGACGGGTCAGGCTTCTATTACGTTTGCACAAGCATTTCGCTAGCCACCCTCAAATCTTAAGGGGTTTAGTGTGCCCTACCAGAATAAAGAATATAAGTTGTCAGTCGTTGTCACCCCATTATAATATGGAAATATTATTGAGTGCGGATTCCCGTGTCCTTTTCTCGTTATTTTCTTTTTCCCAAAGACACTCTTGTGTAATAAAACATAATAAAAGCGTGTTCGACTGTCTTATAGTGGTTCCGACACAGTAGGTAGTGGGTTCACCATGCATATGTGGGTGTAGATACTATGGATTTAACCTTCCTTCTTCCTGATACACAGACACATATACACTTTGTTTTTATTCATTGACTTCTGCCTTCATAGAAGCAAAGGACCAAATGAAACTTTTAGCTTATAACAATAAAATTTAAAGCGCCGACGAAGACAGTAACAACGATTTTTTATGGGCCTTCCATGGGAAACCTGTCATAATATTCCCTATGTGCACAGAGCGCTGTCAGTTCGTCACCATTGCAACCGCTACTCGAACGCAGAGTTTTAAGCTTCCTTCCGATCCCAACCGACTGAGAGTGGTTAAATTTTTCATCGCCATGCCTTAAAACACAATAAGTGTAAACGTATTTCACACAGTATGTATGTAAACATGTACACATGTGGATATACAGGGTGTTACGTAGAAACGTTAAAAGAAAATCATTTATGGCGTCAATGCACGTCAAATGTATAAAAGGCTCTCATACTGCAATTCGATTTTAGTGTGTCACTTTAAACTTTTGAATTTAAGTGCGTGGAGAATATTTAGCATATTTGGTGTTATGCTAAATATAAGTAAGCCACAGGTCATAACACTCTCGACATTTATAACCGCATTAATGAAGCGCTCAGTGGACTTTTTATTCTCATATCATGATATTCTGAATGGTTGCAGCATGTGTATCAGTTGCCATCATATCTACTATCCTGGTGGTTATTTTTGAACCAAAATTTTCTTTCCCCTAAAATTTATTGTGGTCAACAAGAAAACTAGGTCCGAGATGGTAAATGCAATTCGCAACACGCAGCACACGAGCGGGTTGTAAATGGCTGTAGCCCCTATGTATGTGAAGTCAAACTCTAAATTTTGCGACATACCCCCAATTCCCATGTCACCATAACAATTTAGTTTTCCCTATGAGACTTCCGGTTCAATTGTATATAGAATACATCTTCCAGCTGTGCAATTATCTTTTTAATACCCGGCGTAATAGACTTCGCAAGGACTTCGCTGTACGTATCCTACCAAAAGCGCAATCGAACAACGGTGAGGTTTCCAAAGAGTACGTCAAATCAATCTTGACGAAAAGTTCAAAAATTGAATCAGTTTAGGAACCTCATAGAATTTTAAACTTCGCTAGTGTTTTACAAGCTGAAATAATTCTAACGAACTTAACGAAGATCCATTTTCAACGAACCGAAACGCTGCATTATAGGGTGTCGATCCTCCTAGGTCAAAGGGGCATTGAAGGGAACGATGTGGCAATAAGGGTCGCCCCTTGAGAGATCACTTGCAAGATAAGATTTCATTCCACGAGAAGCTGGCAAGAGAATAATCAACTCACACTACTTTCAGTAGCAAAACATACATGGAAGAACATTGCCAGCCACGCCACATCCATCAACACGTGGCGAATATAACCAAATGAAAAAAAAAACGTCTCCTTAGCAGAACAGTTGCAATTCGTATGGGCCCCTGGCCAGTAGGAACTCATGCAGCTTAGCTTGGTGTACCTTTTCACTTGCACTGCCGCAGCTGCAAAGACACAAAAGAGAATAAAACCCTCGACCATTTCGTTTGCAGGTTCCTGGCACTTGCCAAAGCAAAACATCATGCGTTGGCCTAACCTTTCCTTGACAATCTAAACGAACTATAGAAGAAAAAAAATTTTATATGCTACTCTTCTTCATTCTTTCTTTTGTTTTCCAATGACCCTCTCATCCACTATGAGGGTCGCGGGTTTAGGGTTCTTCAATAGACCCTCCACATCTCCATATCTTCTACTATCAACTCTTAGTCATCATTGGCTATCTTCATACGGGTAGAGGTGAGATTTCGGACTTGGTCTAACCATCTCATCCTAGGCTTACCCAAGGGACGCCTACCTGATGCCATGGATTCTATGGCACGTCTCAGAAGCCGAGTTGGGGACATGCGTTGAACGTGCCAAAACCATCGAAGTATGGACCTATCCGTTCGAAGAAGTAGCTTCTCGACATTGAGTGCATCGCGTATTCTAGTGTTAATAACTCGATCTCGTCGAGTTACCCCAGCAATACACCGATTAAATCTAATTTCGGCAGCTTACCCAAACCTCATGACCATATGTGAGGATCATAACAAACCCTGAATTAAAGACCGATAACTTAGTTTCGATGTGAAGTTTGGCCCTCCTGATAACAGATTGACCAAGCTGTCTCAAAATTGCTCCATGGTGACCAATCCTTCAAGTGTTCGGAAAATTACCACAACCTGTGATTTGTTCGGGTTTAACTTCATCCCAGCTTCGCCACAGACGGAAACGGGTTCGGTCTGGGTGGACGCAAGAATGACCAAGTCATCTGCGACAACCAGATGACTTATCCTGTTTTACCACATTCCAAAGCTACTTTAATGACACGAAAAAGCCGTTTTACTCCCTCTTTCCCCAAGGCCTTTAGCATTTCTGGCCGGATTTCATCTGCACCAGTAGATTTGCTAACTTTTAGCGCGTTAATCGCCAAAGTCATCTCCTCTACGGTGAGACTGATCTTCCATCCTACTCACAACAAGGGGTCTGTCATCCTCAGTGCCCTGTTCGGGATTGAGCAGCTCCGAAAAGTGCTCGCATCATCTGTGCAAGATGCCCTTCTCATCAGAAAGAAGTTCACCATCTTTGTATATGACCCCTTAGATGATAGTAAACTTCTTTCCTTTAAGGCGGCGGATAATCTGCTAGAACACCTTTTTTATATTCGTTGATCACAGTCCAACTACTTGCGGAACTCTTTCCAAGACTGCTCCTTAGCTGTTTTAACAGCCAGCTTGCAAGTTCTTCGCGGTTCCATGTACCGGTTTTGATAAGTTAAGTCCTCTAAGTGTATTCACACCTGAAAGATTTCTTCTTCTCACTGATTGCTTCTTGAACTCCGAGTGTTTTAAACCACGCAGTTCTTTTCTAACCACCAGCCAATGACTGCTGTTGAAAGCAACCGCCATTCTTCCTCTATATTTGTCGGAACAGTTCAAATCTTTCCTCCCGTATCTCATCGTTCTGCAAACTCTCCCACCTTATACGTGTCACCAGCCTTTTTAACGCTTTGGTGAGAAGGTACTTTATTGTTGAGATAAAATTTGCACAACACGAGGTGGTGATCAATTGACAGTTCAGCTCCTCTCAAAACGCGAACATCACAAACCATCCTTTTAACACACACATCGTGTGACTGAAGTTGTCTTTCAGCGACTTCCGCTTAATGCTCTGACGGTATCATCTGCATTTATGGAGGTCTTTTTGCAGAAAGGTGTTCATAATGGTTATGCCGTTTGCACAGCAAAAGTCCAACAACTTTTCTCCGTTCGCGTTCTGATCCGGGTTACCTTTCTTTCCAAATACGGCTCCCCATGTCATTACGTCCACGTGAGTATTGAAGTCACCTATGAGGACATAAGAATCCAAATCGGCCACCTGTTTTAGGGCGGCATCTACTTTATTCAAGAAAGCTGCATGCTCCGACTCCAGATTTGGCACATATACCTGCACCAGAGCCAGAGTTGACCTTTCAAGCTTAAGCCTCAAAATCGCAGCTCTCCCTCAAAATAGTATCCACTCCAGTAATCTGGCTGTCAGCCGGGGACTTGTGAGTATCCCCACTCCCCCCTGAGCAGACATTGAAAGTGCTACTCCTGATATGAAGAGTTTCCACCCATCCAAAAGGTCCACAGTTCTAGAACCCCTTTGCTTTGTTGAGGAGATAGCAAATACTGAAATACTGAAATACTGAAGGTTGTTTCCTATCACAAGTCGATGCCGTTTTCAGGAAACCGAAAGTTTACGATAGAGGCGTCGGTGCATAGCGTATTCATCTTCTGACCCCTGTAATGGGTTGCGGGACCATTGCCGGGAAGCTCTTCACTGTTTCGGGTTAACAACCCGACCACCATACGCTCGCATGCTGCCACCCTATAGGCCTGGCGTAGCAGGGCGATTTGGCATAGCAGGGTTGTCAATATCCGATGCCAGTTTTTTGACTGCGTTTGATACAAGTCCGCTTTTTCCACTTGTATGTAAAGTGGCTGTCCATACAAGCGAGACACACTTAGGGCAAGGTATTGTAACCATTTGAAGATCTTTATGAAGCTGGGGATACTTTTAACGTCGGTATGTGGAGGTTGAGCCCAGTTGTCAAAATAGTATTTCTTTGGGATAGGGCAGGACAGGTACATACATAGGAAGTGGAGGATTGTTTCTTCATCCTCTTCGTCCCTGAAACTCCTACAATAGTCGTTCGAGACAAGGTGAGAACACCGAAAACCAAAATTCTAGATCGAATGATGTCTAACCTAGGCTAAATCTCCCAAGAGGTGTGACATGTGTTCACGTTTGACGAGTTCCCATTCCTCCATCTTTGGTTTGCTTTGGTGATCGCATCGTAGCGAGTGTATTTCACGGATTGCACCGTTCAGGTAGTATATCTAGATTAACATCACGTTTGACGAGTTCATCGGACTTAAGGTTAGTGAACTCTGTAGACATAAGGAAATTCAAATTCATTTATTTCAGGACCGTTTTACCATTTGGTCCCATAGCTATTTAGGAGCACCCACTCTACTCCACCTCGTTACAAATATCGTTTAACATTCCAATTAATTCTTAATTTACAAGCATACACCAGAATGTTCGCATTTGGGTCTACATAAGTATTTAACAAGTCGTTCCGCAGCGACCTTTACACAGCCATATTGATTACGGCAATTGACTAGCATCGTCCTGGGATCCCTGCTCCGAGCTTGTTTATGTTACTTCTTTTGTATTTAACAGCAATTAGAAACGCATAAAAGCATTATTATTAATATGAATGTGTAATTAAAGTGTATGTACATGATTTCCACACGACATCACGTGTGCGGTGGCTCGGGTCTTTGTGAACTATTATTGTGATGAGTCCTCCCAGGAAGGAGTGTACCGTTTATCATAACAGGAATCCAATTACGATATTGTTGGGACAAGGGCTGTGCTGATGACAATAAAATAAAAATGGAACACGGAAACCAGTATCGTCAATGGGAGAAATTTGCTAGTGCTCTCGTTCACACAACAAGGGTTGGGCCTATAATAATTATCAGCAGAGTCCATAAAAGATGGTCATGGAAGTATTATCCGGACACTGGTCAAATCACCCTTAAATTTAAATGGAATTCTTGTTCTCTCGTGCGTTATTGTTTAACAGTGTCTCGAGCATCTAAACTTGGTTTTATGGTTTTATATTGGAAACAATGTAAGATAGTGTTTATTGAGATACAATGAAGTTAGATGTGCTGTTTCATATCTTAGGAAGGACCAGTGAGTGGAATGGTTGCACCTATCTTGGCCAGTGAATCCGCTGTTTCATTGCCGGTGTGATCCTTGTGCGCGGGGATCCAGTGCAGTAGGACCAAGTTGTTTTTTTCCCCCAGTTCTAGAAGCAATTTGACTGCCTCTAGAACTAATTTCGATTTTATCGTGGCTGAGTTCAATGCTTTCAGGGCAGCTTGCCTGTGAGAGAAGATAAAGATGGTTTTGCCACGGAAGTTAGAGAGTAAGTTTAAGCTTGTGCACTGATTTATGGCAAATATTTCTGCCTAAAAGATCGATGAGTATGTGCCTAGACTGACCGATATATTAGTGCTAGACGACTCTCCGAATACTCCAACCCCAGATCCTCTGTCCATTTTAGAGCCATCCGTATACCATACTTGGTCGCGCTCTGAAGGACGGGGATTGAATTTTTTCCAGTCGTTACTCGGGGGGATGACTACTGAGTAGTTTCGTTTGAAGCAGTATCTTGGTAAAATGTCATCCAACGGCATGCTGAACTCGCTACTTTGGAGTGGGGAGGAAAGCATGTTAACGTTTAGGTGGAAGAGCCTGTGCAGGCTGAGTTTTGCCTGGATTTCAACATGGACTCAAACTGGCTGTAGACCGACAATGGCGTTAAGCGAGACGGTGGGGGTGGAGCGCAGGCAACCCGTCATATAGATTTCAGCTAGGCGCTGTACCCGTTCCAGTTTCTTGCCTGTGGTCCCCTCATTTGCCTTTGTCCACCAGACTATCGTCGCATTGGTCAAATTAGATCTGACGACTAAGAGGTAGATTTGGAGCATGATTTTGGGACTTAATCCCCAATTGTTGCCACAGATGCGGCGACAGGTCCATAGTGCTCGTGTGGCATTTCCAACAGTCCGGTCGATTTGGGGTTTCCAGCTATTTTACTTCTTGCGATAACTCAATGATTTCGCCGTAGATAGAGGGACGGATTAGAAGACTTAGGTGCACCATTTCTGTATTTCAGATAATGCGTATTGCAGCACTTCCGAAACAGCGCTTTCATATTTCCCACTAACGATGACCAGCACGTCCACTTGCTTATGGTTAGTGAGAGATTTCCGATTTCCAGAAAGGCGACAAGGCATATCTCCTTCCTATCGATGGAGGCTTCAATTCTAGTTACTAAGTCATTGAGTGCTGACTCAGTACATACATAAGTACGGTTCTTACCCCAAAGCCACACAGAAAACTGAACATTGAAAAGCTTTCTATGTCTCCAACAAGACTTTCGGTAAAATTGAGGACTTCTGCCAAAAATGACCCCATGGATGTGCACAGTCGTTGTCCGTCAAGTTTTCTTGCCATCGTGTGGTGGCCTGCACTTAAAAATTTCAAAGAATGGTAAGCATAGCCATTACAAGCCCGGTGACATCTTATCCTATAGGCGCCTTGAGATCTTGTCCTACAGACGAACGGAACCAATTGGGCGTTCAAAAAACTTTTACCCAAGTTTCAGGCCACAGTATAATCGAGGGTAACGAAAGAGCTGTTGAACTGACCAGGCCGGAGTCAGCCCTTGACGTCTACCTGACCAATAGAAGACCACAAAGTCAAGCTAGAAGGTATCCCTCACAACACTTTCTCTACTATATTTCCTGTGTAAATGTACGGCCTAGCTCTAGGGTCAGACAACGTACTCTACACAAACTCTTTTTCGACGACTTCTAAATCCAAGAAAACATTCACATATGTAAGGTAGTTTCTTTGTAGTCTAGTGACTGCACCTACACCTGAGTTATTAGATGAAGAGTGCAGCTTCTAATGAATGGTCAACTTGATATGCATGTTGCTTCTCTAGGAGGAGGGTTCTCTCAAGGACAGTTGTTTCCAGACGACGAGTCTTAACCGCCGTAAAACATCTGAAATCAGGAACAATCAAGTCAAGTCAAGTTGCAAAAAGTACATAGACATCAGGGACATCAGAGGCCAGTACTGTGACTTGCTAGGTACCAGATAAAAATGATATCTTAGGAAATGAAAGATCTTATGTTCTGGAAAAGAATGAGGCAAAAGAATAAGAATCCCGCTCAGTTATATGTATATGTAAACTGCGAAAGAAACAATTAGACTAAAGGAAGTTCAATGTTCGATGGACCCAACTTGGAACATGCACATCCGGAGAGACTTCGGGAGATAGGTTGATAGAGGTGGATGTTCAAAGAACGCAATTAGCGGTTAGGTGGCGTTTTGATTCTACAACTCATGTGGTCTGATGTTAATGTGAGTGATAGTGGAAGTAACAAGGGAGAGAGATCTACTTAAGATTGTCAAGGAATAGTTTGTCCAATGGGTGTTCTCTGGCTCTAGCCAAAGCCGGACATCTGCAGAAGAAATGAATGACAATTTGTTTTTCCTTAACATCTTTATAACTATGAAATTTTGGGTTTTGTGGGATACCAAGCTTGGCTAATGGTGGATGGGTCCTGTTAACGAACACTGTGGTCCTGATGTTGTAAATTGGCCACATCGCTCTGAATATTATTTAATTACTGTGCTCCATCTGAGATTGGCCAGTGATAGGAAGTGTGAAGTGCAAGAGGGGCCATGAGAATACCAACTTGTTCTGAGAGTGAGTTGTCAAGAGATGAACCTTACCTGGTGAATTCTACAACACGTTCGGTTCCGGCAATGTGCCTGTGACCTGGAACCGACTTAATTTCGACAATGTTCTACTACCTTCAAATATACAAAGGCCACTTCAAAGGCGTTGAGTTTTGCTTAACTATCGACTTAGACAGCAATGTTATGCTTTGGTAATGATATTATCGGCGACCTTCCCAAATTGCCAGGAGGGTAATACATATGTACATGTACAGGTGGACGGGTAAGATATTGGGCGCACACGACTGCAGAGCTCCCGTGGTGTCTTCTTCGCATTCTTTTTGGCCACCAGATTTGTGATCCGTAGGTAAGTAGGTGAAAATGACAGAACACTGACAGTGCACATCCATAGCGTCATCTTTGGCTGAATTCTTAATGTCTTGCCAAAGGTTCTGCTAAAGGCATAGGCGGCTTTATAGACTTTTTGAGTCCGCCCTTCTATATTTAATTTGCATCTTAATTTTGTGTCCAGGATAACACCAAGATATTTAGCACTGGAAAAGAGTAAGAGGGGTGAGAGAAGTCTAGTATTTTGGTTGATAATCTAGGACCCATGAGCTAACCTTTTGAGGTCAGCTTCCATGATTTTGCTTATCACGGAAGGGAACTTTTTTGAGGCCAGTATGACTACATAGTCATACTTATCAAACCTTGTGGGATTTCTCTATACGTATTAGCACTTTTGTGTAATTGGCTATTGCCTTGTGTTGACTGATTAATTCTTGATCTTAGCATGAATATAATTCAACGGTTAGGGCACTCCTCTATCTCTAGATCGGTAAAATGCTCCTAGGTCTGAGGTCTTTTGCAGATTTGTGGCCTCGCTTGCCAGCTTTCGAAAAGAACACTACTCGAGCGGGTCTCCGAGTTAGATGGTTTTTTAGAATGCAACTTCTAAATATTTGTAGGTACAAGCGATGGGATTCCTTTGCCGAAGACAAGCTGTTGACTGCTCAGATAGTTTTCTCCTTGGTAATGATGGATTGAATGCAGGGGTTGCCAATGCAGGGTATTGGGTGATAGAAGGCTCATTATTGCTGCAACTTGGGAACTAGCAGTCCATTAAAAACTTTCTAAGGTTTTCAAAATAATCGGCAATAGACAATGGTAGCCATCAACGGTAATGGTTCAGTTTTCCTTATCTAATAAATGAACAAAAGCTCAGAGAAATCTGCTAATAAACTTCAAAATTTGCCAGAACACTCAGGTATCCATTGGCAGTATTGGCATGGTATGGAACCAGTTGATCATTATCCTGCCATCATTGCATCAGTCAAAACTTCAAACTACAACAATCTGCAACAAACTCTTCCTGTTCCTACTGCAAGGTAATTTGATTATTTGATTTCAAACCGACTATTAGTTTTATTGACGCTCCGCGTCACAAGCACCCTATTGCCTACATAAAACCCAAACACGGATGGAAGTTTAAATTTTTACAAAATTAAGTCCGTGTTCTTCGCCGTTGGGCCCGTAAAACTCCAGCAATTGTCTACGAGCCATGAAAGTAATGGCACATGGGCTCATAAGCCGTTTAGTCTTAATAGCAACAAAATGAAATGAAAAGCTGTGTTTTCCATCCGAAAGTTTATTCGCCCACCACCATTCTTTAGAACGTTAAACGCTCGTATTTGTTGTATGGCGCACCTGAAGGTACAACTTACTGCCGACTTGGGACACAAAGGAGCAACCAGCTCCAGTGCCCCCGTCAACCCAACCGCACTTATTGTTCATATCCGAAAACCTGATGTCTGTGGTGTGGATGGGCTCGTTGGCAAATGAAGACAAACTTTTGGCAATTACTGCTCCACATAAACCGCCCCTGGTGAGAATGAACAGAGGTGTTGAACAAACATCCATGATTAGAGCATTATTCCTAATTTAGTTGTTACATACTTTCCCCTCTCTCGGGTGTGAGTCGCTGTGAATACGCTTTAGTGCTGAAATCTGTGCCGCCGACGCTGTACACCACCAATTACACCCCTCCCAAAATCCGCAAGTCACAGATGCTCTTTGTTCTCAATAACTGCATGGGTTTATTGATTCTGCACAACCCTCGGACTTCATAAGGCAACGAAACTTTTTCAATCAATCTTCCTGCAAGTGCAAACAGCAAACGTATGGTTGCGCCATACAACTCAACCGCACCGCGCAAGCTTTCGTCCACAAAAAAGGTCCCTCAAACGGGATTCCCTTATACAACTAATAATAACAACAAGAATGGCGAACAATAATCGATGGCCGCTCTCAGGAAGAAAAGTTATATCTTTTGAATAACCATTTTATTACTCGAAAAAGGGTTTGTTTGCCAATCAACAGAGAAATTTGTCTCCCGGTGAAACCCCCATTAGGAGCGGTTCGGGGATTTGCTGTGCTGGAGTGGAAAACTTATATTGTTTCCTTGTTTTCGATTGTACGACAATTGAACCCTAGTTGGAAGCCGTTGAACGATATGGGTGTGGAAGTGGACGTGGACGTGGATGTAATGGCTTGTTAGATCATAGGTAGGTTTGGCAATCTTCCGGAAAGGAAATCCGTGAAGGATTTCGTCGCGTGAAAATTTGGTGGAATTGTGTACTCGCACTGGCAGCACGATTAAGACTTTTAAGCAGTTCGGGGTAGAATTACTGTTCGTAGGTTTTCAAGTTTGGATGTTGCTAATAATTTCAAACATAACTCTCTTTTCAAACTGATTCAGAAGTCACATATTCACCAAAATGTAAGCTTGTGTGCCCTCCTACCTATCCAGAAAAGCACTTCAACCTAAAAGACCGATTATGGTGGCAAGTTCTCCTACCTTTAGAGAAGTTTGTGGTTCAGAGCAATATCGTACTCCGAGCGGAACGCAAGATTGCATCAAAAATATCTTTATCTTACAAACATAGCCCTTGTGCTTGAGTACTTCAATGAGCAATATAAGGTTAGGTATATGGGTGCCTTGCGACTTAATTAGTGCCTAACCCTAATCACAGCTTGCTAAGATGGATAACATCTATTTTGTCCGGTTTTCAGAAAACAAAATATTTACCCCAGGAATCTGTGGAGAAGGAAAACCATCGATTTAGAACCATCCCTCATCTCTAGCTCTTAGAACAAGTAACTCCAAGAGTCCCCCTTCTTCTGCCGAAGAGAGCCTGATATTCGTATAGCTGGTGACGGATAAATTCAATTTTGTACTTCTTCGTCATCACAACCGCTTCTGCAGAAGTCGTTTTGATGTACACCGAGACACTCTGTAATAACATTCTGTAGTAATAATAATAATACCGGACATGACATGACCACTCCCTCTTACTCGAGCTGTGTGAGTAACACATCGAATATTAATAAACCCTTGATCGCGAGTGGATTATAGACAGAGCTTTGCAATAGAGTTTTCGAACGTCCATTTTAGATCCGTCAGTTTAGAATGCCAGTTCTATTCTCCTAGCCACTTTTTGGTCCCTCCAGTCATTTCTGTCAGAAATTTCGATTGTAAATCTCCTGCCAAATACCAGCATGGGAGTCACATAATCAGTTTCTGTAGACCTGTTTGGAGTTTTCCATCAATATATAAACAGAAGCAACATCTTAAGGAGCTGATGACCGCAATCGCTCTTCCGTTAACGTTACAGCAGCTTTAGCTGCCATGTTACTACAGTACAGTTTTTCACAAAGAGGCTCTAGAACTGTGGACCTTTCGGATCAGTGGAAATTCTTCATGTCAGGAGTAGCACCTTCAATGTCCGCTCGGGGGGAGTGGGGATACTCACAAATCCCAGAGTATTGGAGTGGATACCATTTAGAAAGAGAGTTGCGATCTAAAAGCTTAGGCATGAAAGGTCAACTCTGGCTCGGAGTATGATGCTTCGTTGGATAAAATAGATGCCGCCCTAAAACAGGTGGCCGATCGGGGTTTTTATATCCTCATAGGTGACTTCAATACTCACGTGGACGTAATGACATGGGGAGCTGTGTTTGGAAAGAAAGGTGACCCGGATCAGAACGCGAACGGAGAAAAGATGTTGGACTTTTGCTCGTGTTGTGCAAATTTTATCTCAACGATACGTAAAGTACCTTCCTACCAAAGCGCAAACAAGGACTGGTGAGACGTATACGGTGGGAAAGTTTGCAGAACGATGAGATACGGGAGAAAGGAAGTTTAATATCATCGAAGGAGTCGCATCCAAAGATGGTGTACTTCTTTCTGATGAGAAGGACATCTTGCGCGGATGGGATGAGGACTTTTCCGAGTTGCTCAATCCCGAAGAGGGCACTGAGGATGGCAAATCCATAATTTTGGGTAGGGCGGAGAATAGTCTCACCGTAAAGGAGGTGACTTTGGCGATTAATGCGCTAAAAGTCAGCAAGTCTGCTGGTTTGGATGAAATGCGGCCAGAAATGGACAAGGCTGTGGGGGAAGAGAGGGTGAAATAGCTCTCTCATGTCATTAAAGTGGCTTGAGAATTCGGTAAAACACCTCGCAACTACAAAACTGGGGTGAATATTCCTCTTTTTAAAAAAGGGGATAAGAAGAAAGTCTCCCCGGAAAAGTCTTTGCTAAGGCATTGGAAGTGCATTCCAGGGCTGTGGTCGAGTTCAGGTTGGGCAATGAGCAGTCCGCCTTTCGTCCAGATAGAAGCACAACCGACCAGCTATTCACTTACAGAACTGTAATTGAGAAGGTCTGGGTGTTGCTTTGTGGATTTGGAGAAAGCATATGATCGGATCCCTCAAAGTAAACTCTGGAGTGTATTGCAGGAGTACGGCATTGATGGTTCTCTTCTGAGGGCCATTCAATCTCCGTATACTAACTGTAAGAGCTGTGTTCGGGTGAACGGTGTTAAGTTGACACCTTTCACTGTGGGCATTGAACTTCGCTAGGAGTGCGTTCTGTCACCTCTCCTTTTCATAGTGTGTATGGATTGGATGTCACAACGCAGCCGTGGTGTGGAACTGTTCGAATTGGGAGACTTAACGATAAGTCGTCTGTTTTTCGCTGAAGACTTGGTCATTCATGTTAGTGGGGTAACATTTAACGGGTGGAGAAGTTGAAGTATCTCGGGGTCCTATTCACGAGTGATGGGAGGACCAATACTAAGTTATCTTGTAGAGCTGGTCCGGCTGTAGCAATTTTGCGACAGCTTATCAGGACGCCCGAGCTTGAGATCGGAGCTAAGCCATCGGTCTTCAATTCAATATTTGTGCCGACTCTCACCTACGGTCAAGAGGTTTGGATAATGACCTAAACAATAAAATCGCGAATACAAGCTGGATCGAGTTAGGAACACCAGAGTACGCGAGGTACAATGTTGAGCTGCCTCTTCTTTGAACGAAGACGTCCATACTTCGAAGGTTTGGGCACGTTAAACGCATGTCTCCAACTCGGCTTCCAAGACGTGGCATCGAATCCGTGCTATCAGGTAGGCGTCCTCTGGGAAAGAAAGAGATGGTTGGACCAAGTTTGAAATCTCACCTCTACCCATATAGGGATAGCCCCTGCTGATTTTGATTCGATGGTGGAAGATCGGGAAATGTGCAGAGTCTACTTAAACACCCTAAACCCGCGACCGTAATTTTAAGATACAATTTTACTTCTTTATTAAATAAAAGTAAGGGTAGATAAATAAGGGTAACATTTTAGCATGGGACCTGCGCCAAAGTGTTCCTAAAAGTTCATTCTATTAAAAATTGTTGTTGAAGTTGGCTTGTGAAATCCTGTGAACACTTGTGTCCGTTTAATTGCACATATCTACTCTTCGAACACTCTACCGGCTTTGGGTGAAAAAAAATACTTTCATCCCATTCCAGCCACTGGCTCTTTCTAGAGCCGCGCTTGTTCTTTGCATGTTTTTTTTTTTGTTAAAGGAAATTAAATCAATTGAAGCCAAATCTTGTTTTTGAAATGCAGATGATTTAGTTCGACTGTTTTTCCTATTATTCTGCAAGAGCATCGTGTGGCACTTCAAATACTACTGAGTCGTGTCCACTGCCAGCGACGTACATACATACATACATAAATATGTATACCTTACGAAACTTTAAAAATGTCCACTAATGACGGTGACCTGCTACCTGAGCATGAAATAAGTATAGATGCTATCCTGTAGATACTATCCTTCACAACAAGGTTTCAAAATTAAACCATAATAGTTGCATTTACCTATCACTTTCATTAAATTGAAATGGTAAGGCCACTCGAAGCATTTCTGTATTCAAATTTTGTTGCACTCCTAACTAAAATGTGCAAAAAAAAAACCAAGATACCTTAGAACTTTTATGCAAATTTTATTAAACATTTTTTGTTGCTTCTTCCCATCCAACTTTTGCCAAACAATTTTCCAACGTAGCAAAGTTCCTCTTTATGTATTTAGTTCTCCACCCAAGAAGCATAATATACTCGTACATATGCAAATGAAATTGTTAGTTTGCTCGTTGTCTTCATTACATTAATGCTATTTTTGAGAAACCGCGAATGTGAGGCTGTTGTGGTTTTATAAGAAATCAGAAAGTAGAAATTGTATCTTTTGCAGTATGCATCGATTTATGTAGCTTTTCAGGTTGCAGATACGGGGGAGAATTATCTCAAAAAAATGTGGTGGTCGTCAAACCGCCATTCCCTGCGGTTAAGGCCAACTTCTTAGGCAATATAACTAGATAAGCTGACCATATATGGTCCAATATAGGAAAACACAGGGTATGTGAAGTTCTATGACCAGAGTTAAATACGAAAAAGACGAGGGAAATTTTTAGGCTAGAGAGATCAAACCTAAGGATAGATGTAGGAGTCCTATCCGAACATTGCTCACAGAATTTTACTTACTGACTTAAGGTTGCGCTACGCTCCAACCAGCTCGATCTCCAGTTTCGCACGCACGTTGGTTGAGGTCACCTTCCACTTGCGTGCGCCACCTGCGTCGCGGTATTCCTCTACTGCGCGGTCCCCGGGTGTGAATTCGGAGATTTTCGAAGATTTTCCGGGCCGGAGCATTGGTGTCCATCCACTCTACATGATCCAGCTACCCCAGTCGTTGGACCTTCACTCTTCTGGCTAATTCAATGCCGCTGTACAGCCCGTACAGTTGTATCTCTTTCGTCTATGCAGATGGGACCGAAAATCACCCAAAGAATTTTCCTCTCGTAAAAGCCAGGAGCAACCTCATCCGTTTTAGAGCAGGACTTGGATGATTAAGGTCTTATACAGGGCTTTGCTACTGAATTGCTTTCTTAGTCCAAAGAAGCAGCGATTGCCCAGAGTTATTCTTCCTTTGATCTCAGCGCTGGTGTCGTTGTTTGAGTTTATAGCGGAGCCTAGTTAGACAAAGTCCTTAACTACCTCAAAGTTATAGCTGTATACAGTGACGTTCTGTCCAACCGTCGGTGTTGAGTGTCGTTTCTTGTTGACAGCATGTACTTGGTCTTGTCCTCATTGACCGCTAAACCCATCTTCGCCGCCTCCGTCTCAATACTCACAAACGCGCCAGTCACATCACGCTGCGTTCTTCCAATTATGTCAATATCGTCGACGTATTCGAGTTATTGGACGGACTTTTGAAAGATTATGCCTCTGGTGTTGGGGCGTGAATTTTGCGCAACTCTTTCAAGAACGATGTTGAAGAAGTCGTATGATAGCACATTGCTTTGTCTAAATCCTTTTTTGACATCAAAGGTCTCGGTGGGGTCTTGACCGACCTTGATGGATCAGCGTGCATTCTCCATCGTCATCCTGCACGGATGACGGACGAGTTTGGCAGGGATGCCAAAACTAGACATAGCTCTGTATAGCTCGTCTCTATAGATGCTGTCATACGCGACCTTAAAATCAATAAAAAGGTGGCGGGTATCGATTTGAATTTCCTGGGTTTTTTCCAAGATCTGCCGCAGTGTGAATATTTGGTCGATCGTGGACTTTCCTGGCCTGAAGCCACACTGACATTATCCGATCAGGTTGTTGACGAACGGCTTCAGGCGTTCGTATTTCGTACAATTGTGGTCGCCATGGGTCGGTGGTTATTGCGTTGAACTGCTGACCGAGCGGCTTGGGTTGAAGCACCAGCCAGGAACAACGAACAACGAACAATGACAAGCCTCCGGGAGTATAATCTTTCATGAAATAGCTTCTCAATTGGCCGTTCAGAGTCGGCAATAAATTGTAGGTCCCTTGCATACGTGAGAAAATTCAACACGCTCAACATGAATGGTTGCGAGAAGCTAGGCCTTGGCTCATGCCGAGCTGTCGTGCCAGCTATTTATTTTTTTATTTCGTAAGATTCCCCCTAGAAATAAGTGAACAAAAACGCGGGATTCTGAGAATCGGTCTTTTAGAAAGCGGGGTTTTGTATAAACGGGATCTTATAAGACGGGATTTTAAAACTTCTCTCCCTTTGAAACCTACATAATCGTATTGTGCCAATTAACCGCATTTCTTGCTAATTAATCTACAAGTTCAGCTATATATTTTAAAATATACATACGTACATATGTACAGTTTATATTTAAATCCATTTCAGCTTCTAAAATGAACAAAAAATGTTCAAATACACCCCAGGTATCCACATATTTGTCGCTCATTATATCGCATAGCTTCCTAAGCCTTTACACCTTTGAAAAGACTTTATATTCGACTTTGTAAATTAACACACATACAACACGATTATAACTCACACACTGAACAGGTTATGCTTTTAATTTTTCCAATTTTCGCAAAATAGAAGACTGTTTGCTTTGGGATGAAAAAAAAAACACAGGATACGTACCTAAGAAAAGTGTAAAGCAATACCGGAGGGCAAAAATTAAACCAACTCTTTGCAACAAAACAACAAAACAAAAACAAGGATCTTAAAATTAAGCCAGACGAGCAATGGAGAAGGAGAGAGAGTAAGACAGAGAGAGAGAGAGAGCCTTTTCGTTTAATTTTTGTTCCTTTTAAGATGCCAATTGCAGATGGGTGTAAGAGTTAATTTTAATTAACATTAAACCCACGACGAAGGAGTTACGTGCGGAAATAAAGCTCCGCAAAGTTCCGAGGGCAGCTTTGATATCGAAAGTACAAAGTAACGCACTAAAACCTCGTCGCTGTTTTAAAAAATAAAATGTAAACAGAGACCTTGTCGGATGAAATCCCAAGCACGAAACGTGAAACTATTTCCACTTAAAAGGGTTCTCAGCAAAATCCTTCCGGCAAAGATTTCTTCTTCTTTTTCGCCGCAAGAGGCATAGGGTAATATTGTGGTAATGTATTATGAGTGGTGTTTCTTGTTTTCAATCATTTTAAAAGGATGTTTAAGAAGACATTTCAATAAAAGATACGTGGACCAAACGAGCAGAGGTAATGAAATAGACTTTCCTCCGCCTGAGGACCAAAAACACACTTTCAAAGGGGATTTTAGTTTCATAGATCCTCTATTCATTGATTTTGAATAGACTTTCGATATGTGATTTTATTAGGCTTGAAACAGTAATACGGCCAAAGAAATCTTGAGAACACAATTATCTGTGCAAATTGTTAAGGAGACTATATGACAGACAACATGCCTACCATAAAGGTAAGTCAGTAGAGACACCTGCATCGAGAAGAATATGTACTACAAAGAATATACTCTAGCCACCTTCTTGGATATAGAGGGCGCTTTTAATAACGTTTAAATAGGCTCCATCACATCTGCCTAGGAGTAAAAACAGAACTGACTAGATGGATAGAGTCAATGCTCAACAGCAGAGTAATTAACTCGCAAATCGTTAAGAGTACTCTTAGGAAGACAGTCACAAGAGGAACCCAGCAAGGCTGTGTCATTCCACTCCTTGTACGGCTACTCGTTAGCAACAAGATCCTTACAACTCTAAAGATGAAAGGCACCAAAGCAATAGCGTACGCAGATGACGTCATGATCCTGATAGGAGACAAACATTTACCCAGCGAACGTATGGAATCTACGCTAAAAGAATTATCCATGTGGGCCCAAAAAGGGGAAAATAGAAAACTTTGATCTTCCCAAAGTAAACGGCATTCCTTTGTCGCTTTCTCCAGAAGCTAAGTATCTCGGTACCATCCTAGACTCAAAGCTTACATGGAAACGCAATACTGAGGAAAGAATGAAAAAAGCAATGTGTGCTTTTTACTCATGCAAAAGAACCTTTGGTAAACGGCGGGGAATGCGGCCGCACGTGGTATACTGGATGTATACAGCGATCGTCAGACCTATACTTACATACCTACGGCGCGATATCATGGTGGAAAGCAACTGAGAAGTCTACATATCTCCAAAACCTCACAAAGGTACAGAGTATAGCTTGTCTAGGAGTAACAGGAGCTATGAGATCAACACCCCAATTAGGTTTAGAAGTTATGTTGAATTTACCCCCACTAGACCACTTCGTAAAGAGTACAGCGGCAAAAGCAGCACTCAGGCTTAGAGAGTCCTGCTCTTGGAAGCACAGCTCCCACGGTCACGGGGCGATGGTGAACTATTCCACCATTATACCCAGTAGACAAGATTGGGAAGCCAACACCCTAACGAGAGTGCAAGCTATCCAAATCTACACTGATGGTTCTAAGATGGAGGAAGGTACTGGAACAGGGGTGTACAGCAGTGCGCTAAACATAAACGATTCTTACAGGCTCCCGGATGACTGTAGTGTCTCCCAAGCTGAAATTTTCGCCATTGATAGAGCAGCAAGAACAATAGATGACAAGAGACTGAACCCAACTAAGATCACCATCCTCGTCAACAGTCAAGCAGCTATCAAGGCTCTAGATAATGCCAGCACCAAATCGAAAGCGGTGTCTGCCTGTCGTAAAATCCTAAATAAAATAGACGTCACCCACGAGATCAACATCTGCTGGGTCCCCGGACACATCGATTTCAAGGGTAAGGAGAAAGCCGACGATGTTGCTCGGCAGGGATCTGCTCTGGAAAGAGTGAACACCCACACATCGATAAACGTTGACACAAGTAACGTTGAACACAAGATGAGAGAGCTAATCAACACCTCTTGGTCCGCCAGAGGCGACTGCATTATATCCCGCAGCTTATGGCAGTGAATAGACCAGAAGGTCTTGAACGACCTTAATGGAGCAGCCTGCATTCCCCATCGTCATCGTGCACAAACGGATGTGTTTGGCAGGGGTGTCAAAACTAGACATGGCGCTGTGTAGCTCGTCTCAATAGATGCTGTCACATGCGGGTTGGTTTCCATCGTCCAGGTTGAATAGTTCATTCCGCCTGACAGGGGTATTTGATTCGATGTCGCCGTTAAACAGTCTGCAGAAGTAGTTATTCCATATAATCAGCATCAACTTCGATGTTCCCTTGTTCATCCTCGCAGGCTTCGGTTCGGGCTTTGCAGCTTTGACATGTTCTGTTTTCCCCTTGGGTAAAACTTCCGAACCTCATTCCTGCAGTCACATCTCTCTATTTCCTCGATCGCGCACTTCTTATGCACTTTCTTCTTTCTCCTGAGAAGCCGGTGTTCGTCTTCTCCTCTTCTGCTCGTAGAGCTCGCGAGCAACTCTGGTCCTTCTGTCCAGCGCCTCTTGTTTCGCTACATGTGCTTGCCGGCACTCGTCGTCAAACCAGGGGTTTCATTGGGGTGGCCTAACGAAACCCAGCACATCAGAGGCGGCATCTCTGATGTTTTTTTTGGCAATGTTATCACTGGTCTTCAATACTTGATGCTGGCGGCATAGGAGAGATTGAGAGAGACTCGATCGGAAAAGGATCTGGTGATCTCTTGCGATTGCAGCCGTCCCACGTCAAACTTCCTCACAGTATTTCCTTGTCTTGGCGGTTTTCGGGATATTCGTAGCCGTACCTTGGCTACAACAAGGTAGTGGTCCGAGTCAATGTTGGCCCCTCGGAACGTTCGGACACCCATAACACTAGAGGAGTGTCTTGCGTCGATCGCAATGTGGTCAATCTGGTTGACGGTTGATTGATCAGGAGATCTCCATATTCCTTTGTGGATATCGAGATGTGGGAACCGCGTACTAGTTACGACAACATTTCCCCCCGCAGCAAAGTCGATCAGCCTAAACCAATTGCACTTAAAGACTAACTATTCAACAGTGGACATTCTGCAGAAGGTGTTTTACGCTATGGAAAACAGGTGCTTTTTTCAGATCAAGCTGCTACACATTTGAATGAAAACTCGAGGCCTAGCACACTGGGACGACCAAAAATTAAAGAAACACCATTACTCCATCACCAACTGCGCACGCAATCGTCGCAACCGAGTGGATGCAAAGTCTCACTTTCACGAAAGAGTTAGCAAAGTCGATTTGGGAGAAACTAGACTTTGCACTAAGCGAGACTAGCTTGTCGGCCTTTCTCATTCCTCTCTATGTTACTATGGCCAGGAACCAGAGAAGAGTGATGTTTAACCGAGCGCTTGCCACTGCAATTAGTTCCTTATATTGTCCTACTAACTTGGCGCATGATTGGAGCACTTTGATAGCGAGTTGACTATCAATAAAGATCGCTAAACTGTGTATGACTATATAATTGAGGCTAAGTATCTTCCATGTCTCTCTTATCGCTATTCCGCCTCTCTTATCGCTATCGCTATGCTCTAGAGTCTAGAAGAATCTGGAAAGCAGTACGATTTGGTACTGTAATGTGCATATGTATGTGTGATTGACTATATCATATTTTGTTAATTCAGCATAACGTGCTCACTTGGACGACAAGTGCCGTTGCTGTTTGCGATGTCCGATTCCCCTCGGATAAAAGTGTGGGTAAGGAATGTTGATATTGATATGCAAGAAAATACAGTCAACCACACATACATATGTACACTGAGATTCACATGCGCTGCGACGTATGAAAAATATTTCTTTTGATAAACAGAACAGTAATAAAGAAGATTTGAGACAAAGAAGTATTCATTTTTTTTATTTCGGAAGACAATTTTTAATAATGAACTTTACTTTTAGTTCAGCTGGGTGGACACATGATCCGACACCGCATTTCACCTTAGAGATTTCATCACTGAAGTTGGTATTTTAGTATTGGCGGGTTTTTTTTCTATTCCAAGATAAATTTGGATATTTTTTATTTTTTTTTAAGTTGAGGTATCAAAGCCGAGACCAACGTACTTAGAAGCAAATACTACTTCCAGGAACTATTACGCGAACTTTTCTAAATTAAGGAGGTGCTTTAGGCAGCAATTTGCAGAGATTAAGAGGAGTGTAGGTATCTTGAATCCAACCAAAAAATGATCCATCTTGTTTGGGAAAAACCAACATAATACACTTTTCCCAACGGAACGAAAACTGAGTTTTCGCCAAAACTCACGAAAACTACATCCAAAACTGAAGTTTTCCCATACATTTTTCAGTCATCATAAAACCGAGTTTTCGGCAGTTTCCGAATAAAACTTCACGAAACCGCCTCGCAATAGACCTTTTAATTTCCTTGTCAAAAGTGATTTTTTGTCGGTAATGTAGTGTAGTAGGTAATGTTTGGAGGCCCCCAGCAGCCATCTTATTTAATTTTTGTGGGTAGAAAAGGCTCCGACCGTCCTAAAATAGCTTGATTAGCCCTTTTAAAGTCTGTGACTTTGTGTTTTGTGAGCATTTTCGTTATTAGCACATATGAACAGTTATTTCTAGTAAAAAAAACCGGAATGCCTGGAGCAAAAATTCCGAGAAAAGTGTTGTTTTGTAAATTCTGGCGATCGTGCAGCACGCGAATTGCTCCAGTATGCTGGAGATACTAAGCGGCGGATTAATTTTTTTAGTGAAACTTATTAAAGTCTACTCCAGCAAGATGTTGGATTAAGAATTTTTGTGAAATAATAATTCAATCAGGGGAAATTCACCAGTGTATGTGACGAACTTGGTTATGACGGATTTAATTGTCTATTACTTCTAATCTGTATACAGAATCTAATCTGTAAATCAGAAAATGTGTGTAGATACGTGTTTCACATATATTCTTCTAATATCTACGTTTAAAGTTTCTTAAAATTAGAAAAACACAACGATTTCGTAGTACAAGAAACTTTCTTCCACATACTTCGATCGTTCAAAACACGCAGAAAACTGGTATACAGTCACAATTTTGTCGGTAAACGTCAAATCGTTAAAAGGTCTATGGTAAGGTAATGTCAAGGTGTCAAAAACAGCTGTTTAATTTCCGTTGATGTGTTGAAATTTACTTTTATATTTTTATATTTGGATATTAGTACGAAGAAAATATCTGAATTAATTTTTTTAATATATTAATATGAGAAATTTACGAAATCTTATCAAAGTCAATGTTTTTAGCCAACACAAAAAATTCACCTTTAGTGGCAAAATGATGGAAATGACAAGCGAAAACACGTTTATGTTCGATGGGAATAGTTCATAGAGTTTTCGTGAGTTTTATGCCGAAAACTCAGTTTTCGTTCCGGTGGGAAAAGGGTATAAATCCAAAAAAGCCGGGTAAGGTAGTGCACTACCACCGAACGCATGCGAGGTACATATTTCCATTTGCTGAATAAGATTGTTTCGCTATATTTAAAAATGTTGTCTTCCTAGATTGTTTTCGAAATTACTTCATGATTTTCATTCTTGACAAATGAAAATGCATATTTATTCATCCATTCGACAAAACTATTTGATAATAAATCTGCACGATCGACAGTGTGCAAAGTGTTATACATTTTGATCCAGCAGAATCTATTACAATTAGATATTTTCATTCGCCAAAGGGAGACAAATAGAACCAAGTCAGTTTCAATTTGAATTTTTATTTGAAGTTTGTGGGAGAAGCGTTTGATGGGTCTAGGTGCTGCTGAAATTTCTATTCAACTCAAGTATTCCGGCGATGTTTTATATTTTTGAATGAAACGATTGAATTTACATTCAATCTCATCTGTTGACTTGCGAAGAAGTGAATGTGGAACCTGAAAAAGTCAACAAAAAAGATCAGCACAACTAAATAGAAAGGTGCAACCTTGTCTTCATCCAGCAAGTAGTGTTGCTTATTGTTCGAATTGCGTTTTTAATAAACCCCGAGCTGTGCATTGCCTAATTTTGTTGTGCAAAGTCCTTCAGTTAAGTGTAAGCCACTCATCGCAAACAAATTCCTATCACACCAGTGTAGGTATTCCTTTAACCTCCTTTATCTTGAGATATTATTTTGAACGATTTTTTACTTTTTAGTTCAATGGAATGCAATGCTATGAGCCACCGACAATTGCTGTACAAAGCCAATGCTTTGATTTTGAGTCCGAAAAACTGCAAACGAAAAATCGCACATGACATACGGGCGACAAAAAGGAGTGAGTTGTATTCCTTAGTAAGAAATATAAGAACTCCAAGTCCAACTCCACGAAAGCCAACGAATTTCGCAGACGAACAGAAGGAAAACTGCAAGCCACAACTCACTGTAGTGCCCCTGAAAACGGAAGAAGCCGCTTGTAGCAGACAGGAGCCCGGAATTTTATTCGAAACAGTAAATACTCAAATTTGTGAAAAGCTGTCGCGAAAGAAGGCGTATTTGATGCGTTATTTGGCCTGGAAAGAAGAAAAAGTCAAGAAGGCTCAACTTAAAGATAAAAATCCAACGGTAGCACCATTTGTTGTACCCATTGGGGCTGCGGGAGCGAACGATTCAAGAAAATTTAAAAAGTCTTTTGCGCCAAAGAATCATGTTTTCCATCCGCCCGCTAATCTAAAAGGCATTACCCTCGAGATAGTTGGGATGAACAGCATCCGCTCCACAAATGGTGTAAAACATGAAACCTACCACTTTGTTGAAACTCCGAAAAAGCAGAAAACCATACTACTCAAGGCAGCTACTTATTCGAAAGGAGCAACGCCATCAAAACATTTGATTCTGAAGGCCCCAGTCCACAAGACTCCTAGTCAACAAATAAAGAAAAAAGCAACAGCGTCCGCAACAGAACAAAAAGCCAGTGTTCCAAACAGTAATGCTAAGAAGACACTCGTGTCGTCTTCAAGACAAACTCGTAATGCGGGAATTAATGCAAAACAACCAAAATCCGCAGTAGAAGCCGATGCAAAGTCGAGAAAAACTCCAGCGAGATCGAAACCAATTCCACCACCACAGAAACAGGCACCGAAACTTCTTGAGAAACCCCAACCAATCGTGGCTAGTTCGAAAGTGTTACCACCTAAACAGGCGCCTAAAACTAAGGAGCCCGCAAAGACGTTAACCGTTACCACATCGAAAGCATCCGCTCGACTAGGGAATTGCAAGAAGGACATACCATCACTTAAGCGCACTGCATTTAAGGCTTCGAAAAAGCCTAGTTCATCAATATCCACCGCTCTGCTTGCAACGAACAGGAGCACCCGTTCAAACCCAAACAAACTGAATGCAAAAACTCTTCTGCAAAATATGTTAGAAACCGCAAAACTGCCTGATCCGATTCCGGTGCCTCCTAAAAACGCAAACAAGGTAAAGATTCCCACGTCAACAAAACACAAGTTACCACTTACAAATTATAATTTTCAGATTCCCAGGCTCACTATCACTACCAACCCGTCTAACGATTGCTTTCCCAAGCCAGCTGTGCAAATTCCTACACAAAAAATTGACAAGTTCAATTTTGTTCGGTACTCGATTGTACAGACAGACGTTAAAGATCCCGACCCAGCAACTCCGGAGAAAGCTGCTGAACCGCCCACCACTTATTTGAGTCCTTATGTGTCGGTCTCACGGGGGAAGGTGAACACGAAAATTGAAAGAGAGAAACGCAATAGCGTCTACATGGTACCAGATAACTCTCTTGAGATGAAAACCACTGTTCAGCGCACATTGGCGACTGTTCGTTATTATCGCAAGCAGTTGATGGAAGAAATCGACCGTTTGAATGACCAGTGTCACATTTGGCAGCATTATCAAGAAAACAACGCCAAGTTGATCGAAGATGGAGTAGATATGATCGTTGTGACCATCGGTCAAACCAGGTTACTTACCTCGAAAAAGTTGAAACAGTTCGGTGGTCTGATAGATCGTTGTGAGGCTGGTGTGCTTGGAACAGTTAAAGCTACCAACGACGGTAGTGAAGGTACGAAACCTATTCTACCTGAAGATTTGGAAGGATTTTGGTCCATGGTGAGTCTACAAATCGAAAACGTTGATAAACGTTTCGCCCAACTTGAGCGATGGAAAGCAAACAATTGGACTGATCCCGATGCAGTTTTAACGACGCACAAGAGCCAAACTAATGTTAGGAAACCAAAAAAATGTAACCCTGTATCCACAGCCAGACCGAACGAAGGTCTACAGAAAATGCTCAAGTCAGCTCACGCCGCTTACCTAAACAAGAAAGCAGCGGGGCGAGCGGATGAGGATGTTATTTTAACTCCGTCGAAGAGTAGACGTGTTTTGATAAAAGATCGTCGTTCCAGATCTGCTGCTGCCACTGTCATTACAGTCAATTCACCGCGACCAAATCAAAAGTCACCAGCATGCGAAACAGTCCCTGTAAGAGGACCCAAACTTTCGAAACAAAAAAGTCCAAATCTGTTGAAGAACACGCTTCTAAAGGAACAAGAGAAGAAATCCCCAGTAAAAGATTGCCTTAGCCCAATAAGAAACCAACAAAATGCGAGAAAATCGATATTGAAAACCCCTGGCTCGAAATGCAAGCCGAAGAGTGTTGTTTTCAATAGCCCTAGCCTGAACTTCACTATCGAATACACGATAGATGAGACAGAAGCGAAAGGTAAATCCAACGACGAGACGGCGCGTGCATACAAATTGCGAAATAGGAGAGTTGTGCTGCGGGATTCCGCTGAGTTTACAATTCCAAAATGATAATTTTAGTTTTATTTTTTTTTTAATTAGAATAATTTGTATCCTTGTGGGAGTCACTTTTTACACATGTTTAGCCATTGATCACTTTTTTTTTATATTTATTCCTTATGCTTAATAAAAATCTTAATGAACGTGAACGAATTGTCTGTACTGAGATGAAAGCGCGGGACTGGAGAACCAAACTGCACTATCAGAGCCATGTGATACGTTGCCATAAGTATGTGGCAACAGCGGAGAATATGTTTGACGTTGAATCTGTGTTGGTTTTTTCCACTTCTTCGGTTAGTACTTCTACTAACGATTATGTTTACAACAAAGTTGACATTAGGCATAGGTGGCTGCTCCCGCTCAGATAGGGACACACTTAGACGAGATCGGTCCATTTGTGATACCACGATGAAGAACCGGTACATCGTAGATGGGCAACCGTACCGGTATTAACCATGAGAGTTGAACCATTGCGTCCCAGAGATGAAGTTTCTTCTTTTCTGGATGTCGAGTTCGGTTAGATTGTTAAGACCATCGTAGAAGTATTCCCCGACGGTTTTCCTTAGGGTCACAAGAAGAGGACATGTAGACAGTAGGTGGGTTGTAGTTTCTTCCTACAGTCTGAGTGCATGTCTGCCTATCAAGCAATGTCAGGTGAGGAACCTTATTAGTGAACCTAGGTTTTTTCCGATTTTTTGTATAAAAATCTCTCGGTCTTCTTTCAGGTTGGGCCAGATTTGTTTTGACAAAAGTTCGTTCCACCTGTGGTTTGCCGGTTTCTTAGGATCTGTGTCAAAGTGGAACTTCATCGATTCGATAGACGCGGGTGGTTCCGGCAGGTTTTCGAGGAGATGCCGTCCTGCCCTTTTTTTGCCAGCTCGTCCGCTCTGTAGTTGCCTGGAACGTCCCTGGGTTCTAGAACCCAACACAGGGTAACGTCGAACCTGTCTGTAATGACATGCAGCAGACAAAACAAATACCTCTCGATGTTTATAAGATATGCCGGCATTAACCCTGCTTCCCACCAACAAGGACTTCAGACAACTTATTGCAGTTTTAGAGCACCACTTCACTTTTCTCCGAAAGATGGAGAAAACTTTGTTAAAGAGTTGTATCTGCTGGCAGTAGAATTGGCAGGTTTTAGTGTCTGCGTCCCCTAGGGTGAGTGGCTGGGTGTTGTAGTAATAGGGTAGGCTCTGATTGGTACCAACTTGGCGATGCCCAGTGTTGTAACTGTTACTACACATCAATTGTGCTTATTTTACCTCCTCGTAACCCCTCGGTAGCCACTGGGTACTGGTTGTTGTCCACCCGGACTCAACTTGCTAAACTTATAAGCGCGAGTGTTGACCAAAAGACAAAAATTGCAGCACTATAAACACGACAGCGGAAGAATTCCCTAGATGGAGTCAACGGTGGCGTCTATAACTTCCGGATCGGGAGCAATACCTTATCTGGGCTACTTCAACATATTTGGAGCTGAGGCCGATAAGGATTTCCAGGAACTGGTTGGGATCTTGGAAAAGAGATGGTGGCGGATGAGCCCTACAGGGGCCAACGGCAGCGCTCACATCCCCGAAGTGGGTTACCGACATCGGTTTAACCGGCCCCTCGTCCCAGGGGTTAAAACAATGGACCTGGTCCTCCAAGTTGGGGGTTGTGCACCGGGGTAACTGCCCTGTCACGGAAAAAAATATAGTTACGAAGCGACAACAAGCCTCGTATACGGACGGATTCACTGATGACAACCCATGCAAACGAATTAAGGACAACGAATTTCGGATCTGCACGTGGAATGTTAGGTCCCTTAACAGACCACGTGCAGCCGAACAATTAGCGGAGGCCCTCAACTGCTGCAAAGCAGATATAACCGCAATCCAAGAAGTGCGGTGGGATGGGCCGGGCAAAAAGAGGATGGAAAACTGCGATGTATACTACGGCGATTGCTACCGACAACAAAAGCAGCGCTTATTTGGATGTGGATTTGTCGTTGGAGCCAGACTTAGGCAAGAAGTCTTAAGCTTCAGGTATGTAAGCGAACGCCTCACGACAATCCGCATCAAGGCTAAATTCGCCAACATTAGCCTGATATGCGCGCATGCCCCCACAGAGGAGAAAGACGACGACACCAAAGACAGGTTCTACGAGCTCTTGGACAAGACATACGAGCAGTGCCCTAGCTATGACATTAAGAATGTCCTGGGCGATTTTAACGCAAAGCTAGGAAGAGAGGGCATCTTTGGTAGTACTGTCGGAAAGCACAGCCTACACGACACCACTTCCGATAACGGATTTAGGCTGGTCGACTTTGCTGCGGGGCGGAACGTTGTCGTAGCTAGTACGCGGTTCCCACATCTCGATATCCACAAAGGAACATGGAGATCACCTGATCAATCAACCGTCAACCAGATTGACCACATTGCGATCGACGCAAGGCACTCCTCCAGTATCATGGATGTCCGAACGTTCCGAGGGGCCAACATTGACTCGGGCCACTACCTTGTTGTAGCCAAGGTACGGCTGCGGATGTCCAGCACAGCGCTAAGACAAGGAAATACTGTGAGGAAATTTGACGTCGGACGGCTGCAAGAGATCACCAAATCCTTTTCCGATCGAGTCTCTCTCAATCTCTCAAGAGGACCTCTTGAGATTGATGCCGCCAGCATCAAGTATTGAAGACCAGTGGCAACATTGCCAAAAAGCGATCAGAGATGCCGCCTCTGTTGTGCTGGGTTTCACACGGCCACCACAGCGAAATCCCTGGTTTGACGACGAGTGCCGGCAAGCACATGCAGCGAAACAAGAGGCTTACAAAGCGGCGCTGCATAGAAAGACCAGAGCTGCCCGCGAGCTCTACGGGCAGAAGAGAAGAGACGAACCCAAGCTTTTCAGAAGGAAAAAGAAAGAGCATGAGAAGCGCGCGATCGAGGAGATAGAGGGATGTTATAGCAGGAATGAGGTTCGGAAGTTTTACCAAAGGGTAAAAAGAACCTGTCAAGGTTACAGAGCCCGAACCGAGGCCTGCAGGGATGAACAAGGGAACATCGTAGTAGAATCGCAGTCGATGCTGAGGATATGGAAGAACTACTTCTGCAGACTGTTTAACGGCGACGAAGAATCAAATCCCGCTGTCAGGCAGAATGAACCATTCAACCTGGACGACGAAGACCAACAATTCCGTCCACCCGACCTGGACGAGGTGAAGAAAGCCATTTCGAAGCTTAAGTCCAACAAAGCTGCTGGGGCTGACGGCCTAACTGCCGAGCTGTTCAAAGCAGCGATGACTTGGTAAGGAGCATGCACCAACTCATCTGTAAAATACGGTCGGAAGAAAGTATGCCCGATGAATGGAACCTCAGCATTGTTTGCCCGATCCTCAAGAAAGGAGACCCTCTGAACTGCGCCAACTACAGAGGCATCAGTCTTCTTAACATCGCCTACAAGATCTTATCTGCCGTGTTGTGTGAACGCCTGAAGCCGTTCGTCAACAACCTGATCGATCCATATCAGTGTGGTTTCAGGCCAGGAAAGTCCACAATCGACCAAATATTCACACTGCGGCAGATCTTGGAAAAAACCCAGGAACTTCAAATCGATACCCACCACCTCTTCATCGATTTTAAGGCCGCGTATGACAGCATCTATAGAGACGAGCTATACAGAGCCATGTCTAGTTTTGGCATCCCTGCCAAACTCGTCCGTCTGTGCAGGATGACGATGGAGAATGCACGCTGCTCCATCAAGGTCGGTCAAGACCTCACCGAGACCTTTGATGTCAAAAAAGGATTTAGACAAGGCGACGCGCTGTCATGCGACTTCTTTAACATCGTTCTTGAAAGAGTTGTGCAAAACTCACGCGCCAACACCAGAGGCACAATCTTTCAAAAGTCCGTCCAATTACTCGCATACGCCGACGATATTGACATAAGCGGAAGAACGCAGCGAGATGTCACTGGTGCGTTTGTGAGTATCGAGACGGAGGCGGCGAAGATGGGTTTAGCGGTCAATGAGGGCAAGATATGCTGTCAACAAGAAAGGACACCCAACACCGACGTCTCGGACAGAACGTCACTATAGACAGCTATAACTTTGAGGTAGTTAAGGACTTTGTCTACCTAGGCTCCGCTATAAATTCAGGCAATGACACCGGCGCTGAGATTAAACGAAGAATAACTCTTGCCAATCGCTGTTTCTTTGGGCTAAGAAGGCAATTGAGTAGCAAAGCCCTCTCTCGAACAACTAAGGTGACCCTTTATAAGTCCTTAATCGTCCCAGTCCTGCTCTACGGCGCAGAGGCATGGACTCTATCTAAAGCGGATGAAGTTGCTCTTGGCTGTTTCGAGAGGAAAATTCTTCGGGTGATTTTTGGTCCCGTCTGCATAGACGGGGAGTGGAGGAGGAGATACAACGACGAACTGTACGGGCTGTACAGCGACATCGACTTAGCCAAAAGAGTGAAGGTCCATGTGGGTTGACGATCAGTTCAGAATGAAAAAACTCTAAATATAAAATGTGAAATGAACACCGCAGAGAGAGCTTTATTGACCACCAGTTATGAAATGTGCTACTTGATTTTAAGCAAATCAATCAGCCTAAAGCCGAAACAAGAATTCTGGTTTACTCCGATCCGTTTAATTGCCGGCCAAAAAATTAAAAGGCTTTCGCCTCTGTGTTTGTATAGAAATGGTAAATTCGTCCTAAAATACAATTCCATCAAGATCAGAAAGTGAGTCAACAAGTACCTAGATACTTCAATGTCCTAAAGACAGTAAGACTTTCTGGTGTTTCGTTAAAAGATTTAAAGGTGCAGCCTCATCGACCAGCTCAGCCCATGCCTACAATGCAAAAGACGCCAAAGAGAAAAGCAACAAACTCCACCTTGCCAGACAGTTCCCTCTGAACCAAGTTGAATATTACAATACATATTTACAGTACCTGCAGTGTAGTACCTAACTCGAGTCCTTAAAGATCTCAATTGTAACAAATCTTCAGGTCTAGATGAACTTCTTTTCCCTTGTTCTAAAGAGTTGCTCTTCTGCCCTGGCCAAACCTCTAAGTAAGCGTTTTCACCTTTCTTCTTCGATAGACATATTCCCGAATATACATATGGAAGCTTACGCATGTTAAACCTGTTCCCAAAAGGTCAGTAAAACGTGCCCTTCTAACTACCTACACTTAGCTTTAACGTCAATGCTGTCTAATGTCATGAAGATGGAGAGCAGTTATCTCGAAAGGAACAAAACAGGTTCAATGCATCAACTACGTTTGCAGTGCCTTTTTAGCTAAAATCAAGGCCATCATCAAGACTTCAAAAACTATCCATGAGAAGGATATCAACGGGAGGACAATTACTGTATAAATTGGCAACCAGGCATTCGTTTAGGCTCTGTAGTACGCGATAACTAGATCGAGGCTTGTAAGAATCTGTAAAAATTAACCGTAGGTATGCTTGATATTGAGAACAGGGCAGATGGAGATCCCAGGCAACGAAAGGGCTGACGAACTTGGACGGAAGGGAGTAGCGCTGTATACCTCACAGGTTGAGTCAATAAACGGTGGATACAGCCTCATAGATACATGCGTACATCACAATGCCTTTTGCATATGTATTTCCTCTGCCTCAAAGTAAAATTTACCTAAATGACGGTGACGTCCTCTGATTAAACAGTAACGCAGAATGTGTTCTGCTGTGTTGTTTTGGGCTATTCCCATAGTCATGAGATGTTTTTTAACTCGAGAGTGTCTAGTAACAAGTCCTGTGACTATTCGAATCTGACTCCCAGTAAGTCTTAGGAGAGATCTGTCAGTAGAGGCACTCCACAAGGTGGGGTCCTGTCCCCCTTCTTTGGAATTTGGTGCTAAAAAAACAATCCTGGAAGCGGGGAGCTGCGAAGTGATCGCCTATGCAGATGACGTTGCTATATCCGTCTCGGGAAAGCACCTTGACACCTTAAGTGGTTTGAGTGTGAACCCCCACAAAACTGAGTTGGTACTCTTCACTAGAAAGTATAAGATCCCATACATCGACTGTCCTAGCATTGGTGGTACAAGTTTAACTTTCTCCAACGAAGCAAAATAAGCTGGAAACCAAACATTCAAGAGAGAGTAATGAAGCTACTGTAGGGTCTTTTGCATAAACCTTATCGGATATGAATGGGGTCTGCAACGCCGTGATAATTTAAGCAAAGTCCAACGAACAGCTTGAAAAATGCATCTATTTTGAAAAATGTCAAAATTTCTCCCAGAAACGTAGATTACACCACACCCAAGCTAAGTTTTGACAAGAACTTCGAGGTAATTATCCCACCCAGGTCATTCTGGGACGAGGTATTCTCAGAAGACAAGTCGATTCACTTTTACATCGAACGAGCGACGATTCAAAAACTGGCAGCGAGGTGGGTGGTGATGCTTTCTTCGACAGGATTAACCTCAGCCATATTCCATATCATTGTAGCGTGTCCCAGGCGAAAATCATGGCGATCAGAGAGGTCTTATTTTGGCTTAAGAAAAACGTGATATCAAGCACGGATATCAGCTTCTTTTTGGACAGTCGAGCGGCATTAAAGTCCTTGGAATCAAGCGCTTCAAATTCACTAATAGCCCTAGATTACCGATCGTCTCTTATAGACGTGGCGGAGCAATTTAATATTCACCTTTGTTGGGTGCAAGGACATAGGGACATTCCAGGGAACTGTAAGGCTGATGAACTCGCCAGATATGTAACAACACTACCTATTGCGCCTGATAAGGGCACCTTAGGTAGCTACTTGTTAACTTAAACTAAAGCTATATGCTATCGAAAGAACAAATCTTAGATGGACAAGTCGTACAACATGTCTAGCGACAGAGCAGACTTGGCCAAAGCTGCATCTGAAACGCTCTAAGTATTTGATTTCTCTTAATAGATCGCATATTAGCACTATAATTGGTGTCATTACTGGACACTGTCTAATAGGCAAGCATGCAACAAGCCTTAGCGTCTACGCAAACGACTTTTGCAGAAGCTGCATTTGCGAGAAGGACTATTCTCCATCTTCTTTGCACCTGCCCAGCTCTCTCCCGCTTAGGAGCCTTCTTCTACACCAACTTAGGCGACCTGATAAACATTGATGTAAGTAGCTTCCTATGTTTCATAAGAAGCTCCAAATGGTTTTTTTTTTATAACCCACACGCGGATCAAGGAGTTATGAATACCCTTTTAATGTTATACACACACCAAGAGCGAGGTGCAATGGTTCGAGGTACGTTCAAGGGTGGGGTCCAGGCTACCTGGGAACATTGCTGGTGTTGGCCATTGCTATAATTCAAAGGAATTTTTTCGAATCTCCTGATGTCATAATCAGTGTCAGCTCAATCAACTGTTCAAGCCACGACACTCGACTGCCAGTGTTATGCCCTTGCAGTAAAGTCGCCATCAGCTTTCACAGTTGATCGATTTTTATTTATTTTAAGAAATAAATGTTTTTCCGACATTAGGAGTTGAACCCGGACTTTCAGCGTGACAAGCGAAGATGCTAACCACTGCACCATGATCACCCTCCAATTGGTTCAATGAGTAGGCAGGATATCTTTCCGAGATCCTTGTATCACAACGAACCCCTCATGGGCCTAAGTGTGTTGGCTTTAGCTGGCAGCCGCTTCAACCTAACCTAACCTATGGGTCGTACGGAAGTTTTACCAAAAGGTAAAGAGAACGTGTCACGGAAGCAGAACCCGTACGGAAATCCGTGGAGATGAAGAAGGAAACCTCGTAATAGAGGTCGGTGCTGAGAATTTAGAAAAACTATTTCTGCAGACTGTATAACGGCGACGAAGACCAAAATCCCGTTGTCAGGCAGAACGGACCATTCAACCTAGACGATGATAGCCAAAATGTCCGTCCACCTGATCAAAACGAAGTGCGGAAAGCAATATCTAAAATTAAATTCAACAAGGCTGCTGGACCCGACGGCCTTCCGGCCGAGGTATTTAACCTTCCTATACCCGCGCATTGGTCTGTGAGACCAAGGAAAAAATACCTTTTTAAGAGGCTTAATAAAAAGACTGCCATTAATTTGTCAAATACAATAACTAATATAAACTTGTTTTATTTCGTTAACAATATATCACTCTAGTGATTAAAACAAATTTCATAAAAATATTCGAAGTAGAAGAGAAACTACGGGCTGTTGAGTTTCGGTCCCAGGGACCGTGCACGGGTATTCGTGTAATATTTTTTGACGCGGGTATAGGAAGGTTAAAGCAGCTGGAAATGACCTGGTAGAGAGCGTACACCAACTCATTTCTAAGACTTAGTCAGATGAGTGTATGCCCGATGAATGCAATCTCAGCATCGTTTGCCCGATCCACAAAAAAGGAGACCCCCTCAACTGCGCCAACTACAGGGTTATCAGCCTCCTCAACATCGCGTACAAGATTTTATCTGCCATACTGTGTGAACGCCTGAAACCTTTTGTCAACAACCTGATTGGCCCCTATCAGCGCGGTTTTAGGCCAGGAAAGTCCACAATTGATCAAATTTTCACACTTCGGCAGATCACACCACCTCTTTGTCGATTTTAAGGCCGCCTATGACAGCATTCCAGGAAAATCACCAAAACATTTTTCGCGGTACCACCTCTCGTCGGGGAATGACAAGCCTCCGGGACTAAAATCTGTCATGAAAAAGCTTCTCAACTCGCCGTTCGGAGTCGGCAATAAATTGTAGGTCCTCTCCATTCGTGCGAAAAATGTAACACGTACAGCATGAATGGTTGCGAGAAGTTAGGCCTTGGCTCATCCCGAGCTGTCGCGCCAGCTATTTATTTCTTATGACAGCATTTATAGAGACGAGCTGTATAGAGCCATATCTAGTTTTGGCATCCCTGCTCAACTCATCCGTCTATGCAGGATGAGGCCAATGGGTTTGCGGCCAAAATGGGTTTAGCGGTAAACGAGGGCAAAACTAAGTATTTGCTGTCAACAAGAAGGGACACCTAACACTGAAGAATTGAACAGAACGTCACAGTCGATAACTATAACTTCGAGGTAGTAAGGGTCTTTGTCTACCTTGGCTCTGCTATTACCTCCGACAATGACACCACGTCGGAAATCAAACGAAGAATAACTCTTGCCAATCGCTGTTTCTTCGAGCTAAGAAGGCAATTGTGTAGTAAGGCCCTATCCCGAAGAACTAAGGAGATTCTGTATAAGACCTTAATCATTCCAGTCCTGCTTTATGGCGCTGAAGCATGGACACTGTCGAAAGCGGATGAAGATATCCTTGGTTGTTTCGAAAATTCTTCGGAAGATATTCGGTCCCGTAAACGTTGACGGGCTATCTCCTTTCAAGGAGAGGCTTGTTGATATTTGAGCTGCCCGAGTTTGTACGGTGGGCATTCGCATCGCATTCAATAATTAGCTGGAGCTTTCTTTTGGCACAGTAGTCCATAAGTCCCTGCAGTGGCAAAAAGTCGAGGTCAGAGGAATCATACTCACATACTCGTACTGGTGATTATTATTATTAATACGAAAAGGCTGCTCGCCGAATCACAAATTAATCATATATCTCAATAGTTAGAATTACTCGAGGGCGATCAAGTGAGGAAACCTGCTCCTGGCGCTAGCATGGTATTCTAAATCACTAATCGGAATAATGCTCGAATTAAAAGGTATATTACGAGTATATTCTCAGTAATAATAAATATAAATCAAATGATTAACAGACCAGTTGACGTGAAATATTTAGCTCTGGGAACTCAAAATTCAAAGGATCTGCGTTTCGAGGAAATTGTTAATTTCCATTTTTAATTTGCATAAGAGAACTCTTCACTTTAGCTAATCACCATCCCGTCCCGCCTATCTACAGCGATCAATTGTGACAGCTTATTAAAGGTGTCCATCCATCAGCAGGGAATAAATTAGCTGTTGGAAACATTCCCGAATGTCGACTCACCACTTTTTCAAACTGGCAGCTGCTATAACACTGGGCAAGTACATTCTTTAACAATTGCCTCCTTGCTTATGTAAATAAATCATAAAATCGATTTTCCATGGAATCCAACTCAAAAGTTCCAATACACAAATTTAAATCATCTATGTTCAACCGACAACGTGTTCAATGATTACGAAGATGAATGCATAATGCCCTCGTTGCATGTAGAAAAGAGTCATACTCGTCTTTGCTCCTGATAGTGATATATTTGTTAATATAAGGATTCATGGCATTTTTGCATTTTTTTTTTTTCTTTTTCATGTTCTCAGCGCCAAGGGATGAAACTCCATGGTTGCTCTGTAAACCGGAAGGCATAGGCGAGGATTATATCACGCGTCCTTTATGTCATTCCTCGTTTCCGTTTCTAGCGGCGGCGGTACACAATTCTAATTTGAGACGGCAATAAATATTCATCGGA
The DNA here is from genome assembly GCA_917880715.2 of Matsumyia berberina. Lineage (NCBI taxonomy): Eukaryota > Metazoa > Arthropoda > Insecta > Diptera > Syrphidae > Matsumyia > Matsumyia berberina. The sequence continues at coordinate 99,811,126 of OU862870.1, forward strand.
ATTTATAATTGACACAAGTGGATGTGCGAAAAAGTGGTCATGAATCACAAACTGAAAGTAATGTTCCATGTTGGAAGTTAGAGGGGCAACTATCCGCATGGTAGCTGTCTACCTTGATGAATCGCATTTGACAGCAATAATTTCGTTTGATTATTTGTCAATTGTCACAGTTGATAAATACCTATCCCATAAAAAGCGGTCTCACTTAGACTTTATAGCCAATAAAAAAAATACTAATTAGATTATGCTATAATTCTCATAACGACGACGAGGACGACGACCCTTCCAACCCCACTTTGTTTGCTTAACCAAGGCACACCTACGCGTTTGTTGGCTTCCTCTGGGAGAAAATTCGACGGTGGCAGAAAGTCGGTTAAAGTTTTATGCACATTAACTTTAATCGTACAATCGGAATAAATTATTAGTGTATATTTCCTTTGGGGACTGCGAGGAAGTATATTGTAATTAAGTTGAGTTTTCGAAGCAGCAGAGATACAGATCAAAGATAAATATTTTCCCACTTCGGAGTGTACTCGTACAAGCACAACACAACATATGGCCACATTTCTGCTTGTCAATTGTCAACTTTGTACCTATTTATACTTTTATCTGAGCATCTTTTGGTATTAACCTATATTTTAGTCTGACAGTCCCCACTTATGTGTGTATTGTTATGTGCAAGTCGTTCAATCACTTTTCGTCGATCCGAGATAGAATGACAATGAAAGTTTGATAAGTCAGATTCAATTTATACCTACTTAACTCTTGAGCATAATTACTTCGAAGGACTAAAATAAACGGAGAGACTTCATGCGAAAGAGTGCTTCAGAATTGCGACCTCAATCGTGTCCACAAGATATGTTGCATATATGTATACCTATACATATACATACATATATCTATATCTATAAAAATGTTCTGCTGAACATCATCCGATTTGCATGGGGATTTTTTTGTTGGATTCGCATTAAATCAGGTAAACACACAATGGAGCCAAAAATTGGAAATTTCGACCGGAAAAGTCGTGAAAACCCGAAATTGCATACTTTCACGGGTGGACGATGATATCTGAAAATGCCCTTTATTCATCCACTGTTTTTCTGTGATTTGGTAATTTAAATTTAAATTATTCGTTCATTTTGTGGAGAACGAATTTCAATAAGGCATTTTATCAACGACCAATTCGTGTTTAATGCAATTGATTGATTGTGTTAGTGTAATAATGCCGCCGATAAGACGATCAAACATTGGAGCTCGCAATAAAAATTCGAGACGGGTGGCTAATTTTCGTGCGAATAAAACGGATGAACAGCGTGCACATTACAATGAACAAGCCCGTTTACGAATGGCTAACATGCGTGGAGCGTTGTCGCAAGAAGAAAGAGCCGATCATATGGAAGCAGATCGTGTAGTAAGACCCACCCATTGTGCAAAGGATGATCAAAATCAACGTAATCTCAATCAACATAAAGAGCGAAGGACACGTGCGCCACTTTTCAATTTATATCGAAGTGTATTACGCTATACTTCCACATTCACATACAACGATCTTCCGTACGTTAATATTGAGCCACTGAATGTCGTCTGTCAGCATTGCAATGCATTGAAGTTCTCAACGGAAACGCCTGAGTTGTGTTGTACAGGAGAAAAATTCAAATAATCCCCGTTTTGCACCGCCACGGCAGCCATTGCGGTCGCTTTTGTATGAAGACAATCACACCATTTGCTCTCACACTCCCATCAATACAACGGCTATTTCCAAATGACGTCATATGGAGCCAGTGTTATCAAAGAACGCGGTTACAATCCCACCTTTAAGGAAATATCGTCACACAAAATTCTCCTACACGAACGCAATGCGTTGATTAAAGCGTTCAAAACTGCATTGGAAGCGATGCCTTCTGATAATTACAAAATCATCAGCAGCGCAGACAAAAGACCAGGTGGTGCCCATGCACGACAATTCAATGCTCCCACAATTGACGAAGTAGCAGTGGTGATTGTTGGCGAAAATGTGGAATCACGCGACATAGTCCTTGAGAGACGTGATAATGGACAGTTTCAACGCGTCATGGAGACTCATCGATCATACGACACATTACAATATCCGCTTATGTTTTGGGAAGGCGATGATGGTTACCATTTTCAAATTAAAATGGTATCCCCATTGAACGGTTAGTTGCTAAGTTAGACAGGCTCGACTTTCGTAAGGGACATTAATAATTTAATCAATTTTAGGCGGAAGAAATTTCCCATTTCTAGGACGGAGAAAATTCCCACCGTAGAGGAGGTGACTTTGACGATTAAAGCGCTAAAAGTCGGGAAACCTGCTGGTGTGGATAAAATCCGGCCAGAAATGTTCAAGGCCTTGGGTGAAGAAAGAGTGAAATGGCTCTTTCGTGTCATTAAAGTGGCCTAGAAATGCGGTAAAACACCTAGCGATTGGCAAACTGGGGTGATTGTTCCTCTCTTTAAAAAAGGGGATAAAAGGGATTGTTGCAATTATAGAGGTCTCCCCGTTCTCTTAAGTCTCCCTGAAAAGTCTTTACTAAGATGTTGGAAGTGCGTTCCAGAGCTGTAGTCGAGTCCAGGTTTGGCGACCAAAGCAGTGCGGCTTTCGTCCAGGTAGAAGCACAACCGTCCAGCTATTCACTCTGAGAATGGTACTTGAGAAGGCCTGGGAGTTTGCCAAACCTATCTACAGTTGTTTTGTGGATTTGGGGAAAGCATATGATCGGGTTCCTCGAGGTAAACTCTGGAGTGTACTGCAGAAGTATGGGATTGACGGTTCTCATCTGAAGGCCATTCATTCTCTATACAAAAACTGTAAGAGTTGTGTTCGGGTGAACGGCGTTAAGTCGACACTTTTCGCCGTGGGCGTTGGACTTCGCCAAGGATACGTTCGGTCACGTCTTCTTTTCATTGTGTTTATCGGTTAGATATTACAGCGCAGCCGTGGGGAGGAACGGTTCGAATCGGAAGACTTAAGGTTAAATTATCTGCTTTTCGCTATTGACTTCTTACGTCCACCCAGACCGAAATTCAGCGCGCACTAGATAGGTTGGTCGCCGTCTGAGTTGAACCTGGGATAAGGGTAAATGTGAACAAATCAGATGTAATGGTAATTTCCCAAATGCCTGTTCAATGCACTCTGCATGTAAGTGGAAAAGTTTAAGTATCTCGGGGTTGATTTCATTGTCACTAGCCGTAACACGATTGTACTCCACGGAGGTCTGTGAACGAGTGAATATATTTATTGAATTCCGTGAACAATTCAATAGTACATTTCCATCGTTTATTCAAATCTCTTCATGGTATTGTCTGCATAAAATACGTTCGTTAATTTGTTTACCTTCTCTCTTTGAAATCGAACAAAAATAATTTTCCAATTCAATAAACTTCTGTTTATTCTGTTATGAACAACTTTTAATAAATTATTTCCTTGTAATATTTGATATTTTTTTTAACTTTCTGAAGCAGCACGTGAAGTTTTTTTTTCCTCGATAAACAATGGATTCATTTAAATGCGAAAGCAAACATTATACGTCATTTTTGTATGGCCCTCTTCATTATGTTAGACTTGTCTCTCTGGATTACTCAACGATAAACAATTAAGCCAATTACAGCCGGGTCTTGTCAATAAACCTGTACTCATTCATGCCAAACCGTATATGTCACAATGATACACCATACTCACTTGACCTTTCGCCTACAGATCACCAATTTTTCCAGCCCCTCGACAATTTTGTGCGAAACAAATTGATTGCTGATCGTGACTCAGTCATTTCCACCTTCGAAGATTTCGTCCTTTTATTTATCGCTCACGAAATCTGACATTTCATGCATACAAATCCCGTAAAAACGATAAGCGCTCCCTTTACCACCATTCCCAAAGGAGGTCAAGTATGCATCTAGGAGTCGTTCTAGAATAAAATCACAACTGAATAGCAAAACCCTCTCACCAAAGCAACCACAACTCCATGGGCATGCTTAAGTCTAGTTGAAAAGAAATGGGGTCTGGACTTTCTTTGCAAACCGGTTTCTCAAGTAATTCAAAGGCTTACCTGCTCAAATATCACAGGCGCAATTTGCACTTACTAAACTGCATCTTTGAAAACTCTCTACACTTAATTTGTGTTTAAGGCTCAGAGTTCATACAGCTCTGACTGAAAGGTCGTCTAGAACTGTCTAAACACTTTAAGCACTTGATGATAAGCTTCTTACGGACTTCCTCCCATACCAGCTGATTCAACTTTTATCTCAACAACTTCTTCGGACACATGTCACCCAGGAAGATCAAGAAACTGCTAAGCATGTATTGTGTAATGGACCCGACATAGCCAATAGGTGACAAACAAATTTTGGCAGGAGCTTTACACCGCCAGCTCTTATCATCTTCCATCATCAAGCCCTGAATCTAGGTCGAAGAGCTCCCTAACCTCACAGTCTACCGGCCTCCCACAGCGCCTAAATTCTGTGATTCTAGAACAAGTGCCTTCCATTCTTGGCAAAGATGCCATTGAGAGACCTAAAACGACTCACACAGAGAACTGGGTGGTTCATGTTATATCACATGGCTCATATACACATATCGCCATGAAATCAATGGCTTTCGGGTAAATCTAACCTCATTATCTTTTACGAGCAAAATACCCGCTAATGCGAATACATCTCACGTCTGAAGATGCTGCCAAATCCGCTCCGTGAACGAAGACTTGCATGTGAAAGAAGGAACTTCCTTGGTTTCATTGCCAATTTGTTTAGATCGCATGAACTACCAGATATCCAACATCACAAAATCACCTTCTGCGAAATTAAGCTATTATCCTTTAAAAGGCAACAAATATTAAATGCCATATTACAGAAAATCACAAGTCAGAACGGACCTCAAATGTATCTGGAGTTCGGCCCTAAGACAACGTTTTCATTTACTCTACGGAGTTCCGAAAAGAGCAATTCGACTAACAGGCGACCCCTCACTAACGTCAAATCTGCAATCACCGCTTAAAAAACTCAGTGTTTGATCGTCTGACCAGACATACTATCAGAGCATTAGAAAAGTAAGAGGATAGACGCAGGAGACACCGATGCACATCGGTTGAAAGTTGTAGTGATGAGGAAAAGAGGTGAGAGATAAAAAAAATGCTTATTTTTGACAGTTCGTTCAATGATAGGCTTAAAAGTAAACTGATGATCATTTGAAGAAAGTGCTAGCGCACTGTTTGTGGAGCAAGTTATAAAGCAGTGAGGTAGGTAGGTAGGTAGCTGGGGTGGCTGTCTGTGGGAAGCACACGCAGGCCAGGAAGGCCCTTTGTGATACAACATGGATTTATATCCTGAAAAACGCCACTTACTTTATTGAAACCATTTGGAGCTCTTGATGAAGCCGAGGATACTTTTGACATAAGTATGCGATAGTTCGTCCAAGTTGTCGAAGTGATAGGCTCCCAGAAAGAGCTTCCTTAATTGTGATGGGGCAGGAATAGTGCAGAGGAAATGGAGGATCGTTTTTTCCTCCTCTTCGTCCCTGCAGCTCCTGTAGAAATCATTTGAGAAGAGGTTCATCATTTAGGCATGAAGGCCAATGGGACAATGGCCGGTAAGAACACCAATAACGGTGCTAATGAGCGACCTTTTGAGCAAGATCAGACCTTTAGATAGAGTGATTGCTCCATCTTTGCTTTGTCTTACTGATCGCGTCGTACTCTAAGAGAAGTTTACATGTAGCGAGTGGAATGCCCAGACCCCTTCTTTCCGGCAGGATGTCCAGAATAGTACCACGTTTGGCGGGTTCATCTGCCTTACAGTTCCCTGGAATGTCCCTATGACCGGATACCCAGTATAGGTGAATGTTAAAATGTTCTGATGTACATGTTACCGATTCGAGGGATTTTATAGCAGCCTGGCTATTGATGAAAATTGCAATATCCCTGAAGCATATTACATTGTGCCTACGCCAGGATAAGCTTTCGTTGATCTACACGGTGTAAGGCTCTGTCTAAGGCCGTCCACCAGACGATAACACCATACATACGTATAGGTCTGACAACGGACACGTAAAGCCAGTGGATGGAACGAGGTTGCAGTTCTAATTTCTTACCAATGCTTTTTTTGCAGCAGTATATAGCGCTGCCACGGTGGTCGCCGTGGCTCAGTGGTTAGTGCCTTGGACTGCTGACCGAGCGCCGTGGGTTCAAGACCTAGCCATATCCACCGAACATTTTTCGCGGCACCACCTCTCGTCGGGGAATGACAAGCCTCCCGGAGTATAATTTGTCATGAAAGAGCTTCTCAATTCGCCGTTCAGAGTCGGCAATAAATTGTAGGTCCCTTCTATTCGTGCGTAACATGTAACACGCACAACATAAATGGTTGCGAGAAGCTAGGCATTAGCTCATCTCGAGCTGTCGCGCCAGCTATTTTATTTTTTTTATATAGCGCTCCCGTGACTTTTTTAACGTGTTTAATAGTATTGGTTTCCCAGCGTCATTTAGTGTCCAGAATGAGACCCGAAAATTTGGCTTTGTTAGCAAAGCATAGGCGGGTGCCGTTTAGAGAAGAAGGATCTATTGGAGGAATTTTTTACTTCCTGGTAAAAGGGACTAGTTCAGTCTTTTCGGGGTGGACACTTAGACCGCTTTTAGCTGCTCATCTTGAGAGGATAGAGAAGGCATTTTGAAGAAGTTCACTAAGAGTGCTAGGGTATTTGCCGGAAACAGCTATCGCAAACAATCACTTCGCATCAAGCCCTTTCCAGGTCGAGCAGCAGCTTATTGACCGCTACAATCCAGAGAAAGAGGGACAGAACACCACCTTGAGGCATTGGCCAGCTTGGTACTAATTGTTCTGCCTGTGAGCAGTTTTCCAATTAAAAGTCTGAGTGAGGCATTGTCTCCCAAGTTCATGAGTGCATCGATGATCGCTTCTGATTTCACGTTATTGAAGGCGCCTTCGATATACAAAAAAGCTATCATGGTATACTCTTAAACGCTAAGTGAAAACATTTTGTCGGTGTTCTTGTCTTCAATAAATCTTAACGCGCGATTTCTGATTTTATCTATGACAGAATGTGCAAGACAGTTTTTGGTGCATAACGCCAGATATGAGCGTTTTACTCGAGCTTCTGACCAGGTCTACCTAGACATTTCGCAGCATTTTTAGCGACTTTGAAGATGATATCGTTTCAACGAAGTTTGTCACTGATACAGACACGAATGTAAAAAGCCTTTTGTATTTAGCGATACAAGTACCATTCATGAACAATGGTTGGAGATTTGTGTTTCGCTTGAGTAACAGAAGACAGCATTGTGTTTTGGACGCTGTCTTCGACCTCTCATGATCGGAATTTATCTAAGGTACATTGCCTGCCTTTCCCTTTTACGTACGAAAAGCTAGCTATGTAAGAATTAAGGAACCAATTTGAAAAACTGACGATACTGTCATCAGCGAAAAAATGAATTGGATTACAAGTTGCAGAGAAGAGAGATCATTTATTAAAATAAGAAAGAGTCGGAGACAAGCAAAACCTTGGGAAACACCAGCTCGTATGTACATAATTATGTTGAATTGCAGACTTGAAACCGTCTAAAATAACTTGAATTGAAAAGCGCGAAAGGTCCAATCCAATGAAAAAAAAGCCATTGCGCGAGTTCTGAAATTTAAAAGCATTTGACTCATTGAATTTTCGCATTTTTTCAAGACGTTCGTAAAGTAATCCCCAATTTTTTAAATCACAAAATACAAAAATTCCGTGTACAGGATTCGAATTATAAAAACCATTCCAAACCAACGTGTATAAGCCAAATCCAGCCCAACCAACTATAATCGTTAGCGTCCCCACTATCGCTATTTTGATATAAAATCTAAAAACAAAAATATACACGAGTGTGAAACTCCAACAGCATCAGATAATAATAATTTCTCACGTGCACGGATCAAATTTAGAAAACGAATAAAACGCTTTCAAAGCCCTTTGTCGAAGTGTGGCTGTTCAAAAAAAAGTAACAATAAAATTAAATTCACATTTTGACAATGGATTCTATCCCTAACACCGGGTATGTACAGGTGATTTCGGTTCTCCTTTATCGTTCCACTTAACCTGCACATCTGTAGGTACATGCATAGCTTACCTTTTTATTTTTAGCTCTGAAGTTGGTAATTGGAACGGATGAGCTATGGAAAAAATACAAAAGAGTGAATAAAGCCATCTGGGGCTTCGTATGATAGCAACTCAGACTTGCATCATAATATGCCGCGTAGTGACTTCTACACAATTGTAGCGACAACCAGTATGTGGGTACCACCCAGGCAGTTGAAAATTAATTTAAAAGTTTTGTGCCAACCCGTAGAGTGATTAATTATTCGAAAATATGCAAGTTTCCAATTTGTTCCTGCAGGCACCGTAAAAAATGCTAATTACCCATTTTTCTACACCTTTTTCTTTGTATGTGTTGGCTAGCAAAACCAGAGTTTGTAGAAGTTCAGCCCTGCAATGGAATAGTGATTTTAAATTAATCGAGATATGTTTATGCACTAAGCTTGGAACATTAAAACCGTTCGATTTCGTTACATTAATGCGAACCTTAGCCAGATATAGTTCCCAACCCAAAGAACCCATGTTGTCCGATGGATCAAGACTAAATCAACTGAAGGAGACTGGATGCAATACTGAAACAGCCATATGAGTTTAAAATAAAAACAAGAACATCTTAGAAAACGACGTGAGTTTTGCTACTCCTCCAACATTGAATATGTAAAAAGGGCGGCCAGATTCCTTCAAATAATAACTTAAAAAATGATTTTCGTGACCGTTCAAAGCAGAAGCCTTTGACACAAATTTTGAACCTGTAAGGTCCTCATGCTCTTTCGTTTTTCTTCTGAGAATCTTCGTTCGTCCCGATCTTTTTTGATAGTCGAGTCCTCAAGAATTTTTTTGCCCACTGTTGGCTTCTTGGTAGTGTTGCAACTGGTCTTGTAGCATAGGACCTCGCAGTACAGAAAGAAGATATGCTGAGTGCTCTAAGGTGGCCCCAGAAATCGAAATTAAAAGCCAGCCATTGGAGGATCTTAGAATGCATCCTAAATGATCCAATTTTAAAAATCCCAGTTCGAATGCAACGAAAATGCAAAGTATGACTTGATTAAAATGTAAAAGTTTCTGAGAAAAGATTATAAAATGCCCATAGCTCTCAACATAGGCCTATCTTTCTCTCCAGGAATCGTTTTATAAGCTGGTGTCTTTAAACTAGGATCTATTCATTTAAAAGTGGGGCCTACCATTGGAACTATGTATATGCGGAGAAAATAACGATTTGTGCGAACAGTCAAGCAGCACTCAAAACGAACGACTTTACCCTTACGAAAGAGCACCAAGCCATAAAACATTCCACAGTTTTGCTCTACATATTATATTTCTAGAGGCCAAAAAAAATAAAACATAAAAAATAGCTGGCGCGACAGCTCGGGATAAGCCAAGGCCTAGCTTCTCGGAACCATTCATGTTGTGCATGTTACATTGTTCGCACTAATGGAAGAGACCTTCAATTTATTGCCGAAAGGCGAATTGAGAAGCTCTTTCATAACAGATTATACTCCCGGAGGCTTGGCATTCCTTTATTAAAGGCTTAGCAACTACAGTAGAGCGTCGATTATTCGAGCGAAGTTTTAAAAAGTGACTTTCTTAACTGAGCCACAAGTCACAAATAAAATCAGCAACTTTCACATGGATACTTGTTACGTGCAAGTTCCCAATGATCGCGCTTCAAAGTAGACCCTTAACTTTGGAATGCTCCGTTTAATTCTGTTTTCTTTTTTTAAAATTTAGTTCGGTTAATTGACTTTTCGGTTGATTGGCGTTCGGATAACTGACATCCATTTGCTTCCGATGTTGAATTCGGATAACTGACGCTTCGGTTAACTGACGTTCGACGTTGGGATAGTCGACGCTCTACTGTAATTACTAAAAACGTTTTTGGAAGTTTTAAACCAGAAATTGAGAAAAAAAAGTTGTTTGTTGAAATCTTCGATTTTGTTTCTAATAAGATGTCCACCTGAAGTTTAAAATAATTTTGTTTTAAACCGTAAAAAACATTTGTTTAATGAATTTCAAATTTTGTTTTTATGGCTTTGAAGAATAAACTTAAATCTTATATAAAACATCGCTAGTTTACTATTTAACAGCACATTGTTAATAAACACCGTTTCGTAAAAAGTATAGTACAAGTAATTAGCTGCTCACAGCTGTACATACATATGTATTTGTTCCACACAAGCTTATTGTTGGGTGCTACACCCTTAATTGATGGTCGCGTCTAATATAAACAAGTACATATGTTTTACTGTCATAATCTTCTGACGCCATTTGCTCAGTATATATCGAACAGCATACAGTATGTAGATACAAATGTTTGTCAAACAAAAAAACCAATGAAACTTTATTGGTTCTCCAAACCATAAAACACGTGAATGCTACACATCCAACTCAGACCAATAAATACACAGAAATAAAAATCAAACAAACGAGTTGTCTGTACACAAATAGTTTGTGGTATTTTTAACAAATTGCAACAAAAATCATTGTAGTGGCAAATTGTAGAGACTAAAATAACAAACAATAAACTAGAGTAGGTACACCACTAAAATATTACGTTAGCCAACACCTTTTTTATTTGTTAGAAACCAATTGCGTGATTGTCAGTGCTAAAGTAAAAACCTATGTATTTAAAAAAAAATGTATGGACTAAGTTTCCTTTTTACACTCTGACGCAGAAGTGGTAAGTTGCTACTCTGTTGAGCTTCGTACTCCCGTACGACATATCTCTTTAGTTTGCTAGATCCTTGGCCAGCTTTCTCCGGCTTTGTTCACCAAACTAGGTGATGCCCTTTCCCACTGTATGAATTACTGTCTCGTTATATGGAATACAGAACTGCCTTTCGCACATCTGACGCTGTGGTTTCTTCATGAAACTACAACTAATACATATTTGATAGTGCTCTAGAAAGAACTAACACCGTCTATCAACCTAGTACTTGCTCCAGATCAGAGATACGCTATAAAGAAACATTCAACGTTCGTCCCCTATGCCTGCGACACCCATTTGTTTACATTGGTCGCGTTCAGTATTCCGGGCAAATTGATTTGTTTACATATTTACGAGTTTTGATTGGCTACTAGCCTGAAAAATGACTAAGGATTTCGTCAATTGTTGTTGTTTGACTGCAAATAAATCCATTTGACCGGAATATTGAACGCGACCATTGTTTTAGCTGTAGCGCTATATTGAATTTCTTCGTTGTCAGCTTTTGTCTGTGAATACGTGTAAGGAAAAAGCAATAAAAATTTGCCCGGTCCCTTTCAAAACGATACTTTAATACCACAATCATGTGAATAATTTTTGATATTTTCAAAGCCCTTCCGTGGACACATTTTTACGGCTAATTAATCTGCCGAATTCAAAAAACTCTTAACATACCAAATTTTAAATTGGCGGCTTAAATTGTTGACATTTTTAATACCCGACATCGAAATGCGAGCAAAATGCAGCTGTTGTGCTCGTAAAGTATAGAAGTTGTTGAATTGAGCTAGTAATTCATTCAACGAATCACAAAATAGTTGTTATGCACCAGCATTTTTACATATGTACATACATAAATATATGCGATATCATGTGTTGCGAACATTTGTAAATACTCTAAAGCAGCGGTTCCCAATCTTTTTTGGCATCGAATACGATGCTAAGGCTCAGATGCACTACAACCTGTAAGATCTATTGTGCTCGCATAGTGAACAAGAGTTCGCCAAACGCTTCTTCTCGCCAGACACTCCGCCCGTTCATTACCATCGAAGCCTTCGTGTTCGGGATCCAGTTATTTATTTGCGGACAAAAGGTCTACGAGAAGGTTGAGCTTTGACCATATCGTATAGAATTTAAGGGCTATTAGTTCTGCCGTGCTATCTGAGTACTTATGCACGCTGGAATTTGAGACCATAGACCCCAGCTCCAGTATTGCCATTTTCCTATTTGGAGCCATCTGCGGACCAGTTTTACGAATAAAGCAAGGTAACTTTACTTTTCAATTGATGCAGTCACCAGACCTGTGATCACTTCGAATTTTCTGAAAAAACGAAATCTCCTGACCATTTTATCTGGAACTTCGAAAATTGGATCACTTTGAATGTGTTCCAGGATTCTCAGATGGCTTACGAAAATCATTTATAGATAAACTAAAGGGCACTACGATTCTTTTTTATCTGTTGCAACGTTAAAAAGATACACAAAATATTAACAGCAATTGCAATACAACTGTGATCGTTTCAAGTGGGCGCCGTTATAACTAGAACATTGCACTACGACTTGATTTTTTTTGACTTTCGGCTGATTGCCCACAACTTTTTCAAATAAAACCTAGTTGACTATTTGTTTATATTGATTTCTTGTTAGAAGACTAATTCGTACTCAATGGTGCGAACAAACTGGAGAAAGCTCTAAGATTTTTCAGAAAGCCCAAATTAACTAGTCAGATGGGATTTTGATATTTTTTTTTATCTCTCCGCGGAGCAGTTGGCGCACAGGTTGGGAAACCCGGCTCTAAAGTAAGATTGCGAAGCAAAAAAATGGGTTCTACAATGCAAAATTTGTTCAAATATCTACATATATTGGTAGCTCCAATATTTAAGGCCATTCGGCCCCTTAAGCCCAAGGGATCCAACAAAGGGCCTGGCTCTTCAGGTTGGGGGTTGTACGTGGGGATGACGGCTCCAACACGAAAAACTATTTATTGTTGTCAAGCAACTAAGAGCCTCGGAAACAGACAAAAAGAGAATGGTACCGGAAACAAAAGCAGCGCTTATTTGGGTGTGGATTCGTCGTTGGAGGTATACTTAAACAAGAAGTCTTAACCTTCAGGTAAGTGAGCGAAGGCCTCTATAGAGACGAGCTATACAGAGGCATGTCTAGTTTTGTCATCCCTGCCAAACTCGTCCGTTTGTAAAAGATGACGATGGAGAATGCACGCTGCTCCATCAAGGTAGGTCAAGACCTCACCGAGACATTTGATGTCAAAAAAGGTTTTAGACAAGGCGACGCGCTGTCATGCGACTTCTTCAACATCGTTCTTGAAAGAATTGTGCAGAACTCACGCACCAACACCACAGCGACAATCTTTCAAAAGTTCGTCCAATTACTCGGATACGCCGACGATATTGACATAATCGGAAGAACGCAGCGTGAGGTCACTGGAGCGTTCTTGAGTATTGAGACGAAGGCGGCGAAGATGGGTTTAGCGGATAATGATATGCTGTCAACAAAAAAGGACACCCAACACCGACGTCTCAGACAGAACATCACAATAGACAGTTATAGCAACGACACCAGCGCTGATATCAAACGAAGAATAACTCTTGCCAATCGTCGTTTTTTTGGGCTAAGAAGACAATTGAGTAGCAAAGCCCTCTCTCGAACGACTATAGTGACCCTGTATCAGACCTAAATCGGCCCATGGACTCTGTCTAAAGCGGATGAGGTTGCTCTTGGCTGCTTCGAGAGGAAAATTCTTCGGGTGATTTTTGGTCCCGTCGGCATAGACGGGGAGTGGAGGAGGAGATACAACGACGAACTGTACGGGCTGTACAGCGACATCGACTTAGCCAGAAGAGTGAAGGTCCAACGACTGAGGTGGCTGGGTCATGTAGAGCAGATGGACACCAATGTTCCGGCTCGGAAAATCTTCGTATCCACACCCGAGGGTCAGCGCAGTAGAGGAAGACCGCGACTCAGGTGGCGCACGCAAGTGGAAGGGGACCTCAACCAACTTGGGGTGCCAAACTGGAGGCAGCTGGCTAAAGATCTGGCTAGAGACGATTGTTAGTTGAAGCCCAGGTCCACCCCGGACTGTAGTCCCACCTTAAGTAAGTAAGTAAAGATCAGGAAGAAGGATCTAACTGTACTCAACTCACAGAAAAGAGGGCAAATTTCTCTGCAGTTTGAAAAAACTGCATTGAGCCAAGGAATCGTTCGTATCGTACAAATAACCTGAACCGGTTGGCATTCTGACTAAGAGCACCAGACAATGCTCAGGATACGACTGAGGGAGTTTCACTTTTTTTTTTTGAGTAAACAGATTTTCTCGGCAAATGTATCTTAAGCTCCAGTGTTTTTTCGTGACTGAATGTAGATGCTATGGGACTTCAGTAGCAACAGCACTATATTCGGAAATTTCTTTCAGAGTACCTTCTGGAGACAAGCTGGAACTGACGGAACTTCTTCCCAATGACTTTTAGATTTGCTTCACTCCAGCGTGAGTGTAATCCACATCTTGTTGTGTGCTGAAAGGTGTCCCCAACATCTTATGGATTCTTCTAAGCTCTTCATTCCACCATGTCACCCACTGGCACTCTATTGGCTGTTCTTAAACATATTTAAAAGTTTCTCGCCCTTAAAACGAACAAGAGTTGTGTGAAATGGGACGCCAAATCATTCCTAGATCATAGATCATTTGTTATCCAACAATAGTCACCACTTATTTCGTTCCATCTTTCTTAGGTTAATTTCGTTTCCGGTTTCAAGCACACATCCCATAACTATTGGACTTCTTCGAAATATTAAAAAACCCAATTTACGTCGCATTGAGAATTTATGCGAACAGAAAGACACACGCACTCTGAGAGATGCTGAAGTATCTCCCATGTTCTTATGAAATATGTTATGGAATGTGGTGCTCCAACATGAGAGACAAATTGAAAAAAAAAAACTACACGAATGCCCCGTCCCGAAAGGGTTAGCTTTGACCAAATAAATCGCATTATGGAGGGATCCTTTTGAAATGCAGATGAAACACGTTTTTTTTTTCTGGTCTCCCCTTTGAAATGCTTCGTCTTTACATTCCGTTGCGGATAAACTAGTAGACGAATGAATTTGATTTGATTGTGAGAAGAGTTGGCAGGTCAAACGGAAAAGAAGGACCATACTGATGAATGTATCAAATCACGATTGATATTATGCGTAAACATGTTACTTTAACCCTTGAATATTAAATCAGGAATCAACCTCTTCAATAAGGCGCACGCGAATGTAGGCAGACGTAGACACTCCTAGGTTGCTGCTTCGCTCCAAGGAGGCAGTTTCAATTACGAGTACTTAAATCTCGAGCAGTTAAAAGGACTCATTATGTGGCTAATAAAAGTTCGAGTTGGATCCTCTTGTCGAAGGTTAATAATATTTGGCATGCAGTATACGTAATTGCCTGCTCCTTGATGAATAAAGCAGTGCACACGTTTAATTGCATTTTAACTTGAATTTAATTGTTATTTGCCGAGATGTCTGTGAAGAACAATCCCTACGGCGCCGCGGTGGCGGTATG
This sequence comes from Matsumyia berberina, assembly GCA_917880715.2. Taxonomy (NCBI): domain Eukaryota; kingdom Metazoa; phylum Arthropoda; class Insecta; order Diptera; family Syrphidae; genus Matsumyia; species Matsumyia berberina. Next base: position 99,826,483 of record OU862870.1, read on the forward strand.
CTCAGCAGAGCACGTGCATTCAAGGCTGAGCGTTTCCCTTCTTTTTTGTTTTTTTTTTTTTCATATTGAACTGACTTAATACCTGTATGCATAAGTAACTAAGGGATTTGCAAAGATTTTCCAGTGTATATTTCAAATTTGATTCCGGGATGAGCAGCATCGCAAGCCATAAAAATGTACACCTCTTCGATGTACAGGGGCGTAAGTCACCGCACCCCTGCCATTTAGTCTGGAGTTGTATGAACGGGTGTGGAGCAAATAAATGACGTTTAAAAGAGTTAATGTCTCGATTTTAGGATTCACTGATTCGTGCTGGAGGAGGGGCGGTATTCGGTAGAAATCACTTCCTACCAGCCAGCCGTAGCCAATATGTGCTGCAATGAAAGGTTGATTTTTGAATTCCTTATCCGTTTCGTTACACGACAGAGATCGTAAAATGTTGCTCGTAAGATGACGTAACGCTTTTGGTGTTTTTATGCCCGTCTAAGCCACAACATGCTACAAAATTAGCTTCAGTAGGCGGGACGGGACGAGGGCGTACTTTCGGCGATAATGGAAACGTATAAAGCATTTAAGATTGCAAAATCGTAAATTTCACGCTTTCGGCAATAGATAGGCTGCAGGGAAAAATTATATCCGTACGTGTGTAAAATTAGCCGAAAGTTAAAAAAATAGAACTTAATGCTTTCTTACATTTATAGCATTTACGAAAAAAAAAAATCACCGCTGTTGCAAATCGCTGCACCATCTGCAAAAGTGGATATGGTCACACTATTGTCTGTTGGAAAATCAAAAGTTTAACTCAAGTGTAGATCCAGACTACTTCTTTCAGGAACGCCAGGTCTGATACTATAATCGTCCTATGGTGTAAAATATTTTATCATAAAGTAGCGATGAGTTCGGTATGATTTGAGAATTTTGTAAATACTTTGTGGCAATAGTTTATGAATTTTGTGGATAAGTTCAAACATTGTCGAATCCTTGAGAGACATCTAGGAACACAGCTGTGCACTAGTTGCGTTGTTAAAGGTTTTGAAGCAAAGGGACAAGCATATCAATAATTTTAGAACTGAATTTTCTTCAAGGGATTCTTGGGGCCAAACCAATGAAGCAAGTAACTATGACGGGATAACTGTATATACGTCCGCCTCCAACATCGCAGGCAACTCCGGTACTGGTGTATATTGCAACAACCCACTGGTAAAACTTGCAATTCATCTAGATCCCTTCGTCACAGTATTTCAAGCAGAAGTCCTTGCCATTTTGAGAAGAGCTGCAGTTTTCTTGGAACACCACACCCAAAGAAGGAAAATAGAAATCTGCTCGAATAGTCAAGCAGCACTTAAAGCCATCACAAATCCAACATTCAGATCTCATCTGGTCAAGGAATGCAAAGACAAACTCAACAGGCTTGTACCGGGGTCTGAGTCACGAAGGTGTCACGGGGAATGAGAAAGCCGTTAGGTTAGGTTTGTGGGCCGATGAGGGCTGCCTCATCGCACTTAGGTCCAGGTAGACCAATTGTGATACCCCCTACTGCTGTTTTAATTACTTGGTGCCAACCATCCGGTCGCCCTTGCAAATTTGAGAAACTCCGATGAAGAGCCATCAGCTAGTTCGTCGATATAATCAAAGAAGAATTTGCCTTGGGGCCTAGGGTATGGGCAGTGACAGAGAAAATGAGCTGTGTCCTCATGGACTTCCTTATCACCACATCCCCTGCATATATCATCATCATTCAGGTGTAATTTCTTTGTGTGATATCTTAGCATGTTATGGCCAGTAAGTACTCCCACCAGCATTGACAGTGATCTCGAAACTTCACAGATTGTTAGAGATTTCCACCTGTTATTTGCCTCAATTAGAGTTTTTTGTGCAATTTTCGCCCTTAGGTTGCAGGGTGGCGGTATGACCGTACAGTCCGCTTACTCTAGGGCTAGGGCCTTTCTTGCCAGTTCGTCAGCTTTTTCATTGCCTGGTACTCCGCTGTGACCAGGGACCCAGCAAAGCTTAACATTGTGCTGCGTACCAAGAACGCTGCTGTTATCCGCGAGTCTTATGGAACTGTTAAGTCCTAACTGTTCTGAGAAAAGGCCTGCTCCTATGCCTATATCCATTTTTGAGCCATCTGTGTAGATGGATTTGGATTCATTCAAAACTTCGTTATTTTGCCACTGTTCCCTGCTTGAGAAGACACATGAGAAGGGTTTCTTAAAGTCCAAGTCCGGGACAGTGTAATCCGAGCTGACATTTGCGCCCAGATGATTACTAAGTGTCTCGGCATGCCCATACGGATTTGGTCTCCAGTGTTTAAATTGGCTGATTCTGAGAGCAGTGAACTATCAAGAGAAGGCGTGCGATAGAAGGAACCGCTTAAAACACAGTGGGAGTCGCACTAATAATAATTAAAACAGCAACCAACTCTCGGATGCAAAGGGATTTCAAGGATCACTGGGCAAACCTCCCGACGTGCAAAGTGGCTAGATCACTCGTAAATAAACCAAACAACCTGCTCACCAGGAAGGCTCAAGGTTTAAGCAGAGGCTGATGGTGGGACTCATCACACGACACATAGCCCTCAACCAAAACATGCATAGAATGGGCCTCGCTGATACAGAGACATGTAGAAACTGCGAGGAAGAAGAAGAATACCTAGAACACTTCCTATGCCACTGCCCAGACCTAGCGAGAATGCAACAGAAGACCCTGGGGTCCATGTGGATACCCGACCTAAGAAATCTTAAGGACGAAGGAATCGGCGGCATCCTGGCCTTCACCGAAGAAACAGGAAGATTCACCAGACCACACATACACTAATGTCAATTCCATAATTGTTTCCGCCTTCCCTATATCCCTCCCAACATACGTCCCAAACCAAACCTATCCCTGCAATTTTGAGAATTAAAAGAGGGGAATACAATGGGCCCGACTAAGGCCTAAGTGAAGGACCTTTCGCTCACCCTTATATAGCTTACCATACCAGGCCTATTCCAGCTTTCTCTACTTCCATGTGGACTTGCTACAGGAAACCATGGTTGGCTCCGAATCCAGGAACTTTTTTCTCTTCCAGGTACGGTGTCAGTTTTTTGAAAAATTTCGATAACATATTGGCAGAAGGCTTATAGATCTGTATAATAAGACTAGATTTGGGTCTTTATCTGTGTTTGCCATATTTACATCTTATAAGGTTGGGGATAGCGCCCTAGTTCTAGAGTTTTGTTAAAAATGCTGGTCAAGTGTTCAATTGCTACATCAAGGAGCATTTTTTTAGTAATTAGGTCATATTCTGTTGCCAATATCCTTAATAAAAACACGCATAGGGTATTGTGGTTGTCAGAGGCTATTATGATTTTAGTTTTGCATGAGATTCTGGAATATTGGTTGTAATATTTGCTAAGGCGATTTACAAAAGTGCTGTTTTAGTTGTCTTTGTTTGTTTGCAGCAAACTTGCATTCGGAGCAAGATTTTTGTATAATTTTTTCGGCTTTTTGTGGTAATTTTCTTTGTACAAGTTTCCCAGAGTTTTTGTTGTCTCGAACATTTTAACAATTGCAATGAGGGATCAATTTTCTAATATTTTTACAAGTGGACCAGTGATCCCCTAAATTCAGGAACTCTTATGCACAAAAAAAATGGCAGCAAAGAGCTTTCTACTACTTCAAGTATCCAATTTCTAAAAGAAGGACCAACTAGGACGCATAAGTATAGCTGAATGGAGAAATCAAAACTGATTATTTAACGCCACACTCTAAGCTTAACCCAAACTTCTAAACATGCTTCCATCAAGAAAAAGCTGGACGTCATTATACCCGACCATTCATACATTTCCACAAGCGATTTAAAAGTGTATGAAGGACTCACCTACTTACTTACTTAAGGTGGCGCTACTGTCCGGAGTGGACTTGAGCCTCAAGCAATAAGCGTCTCCAGCCAGCTCAATCCTTAGCCCTTGGATGTGGATTCGAAGATTTTCCGAGCCGGAGCATTGGAGTCAGTCGTTACACCTTCACTCTTCTGGCTAAGCCGATGTTGCTGTACAGCCGGTACAATTCGTCGTTGTATCTCCTCCTCCACTCACCGTCTATGCAGACGGGACCTAAAATCACCCGCAGAAAAAGCCGAGAGCAACCTTATCCGCTTCCATGCCTCTGCGCCAAAGAGCAGGACTGGAATGGTTAAGGTTTTATACAGGGTCACTTTACTCGGTCGGGGAAGGGATTTGCAACTCAATAGCTGGTGTAGTTGTCTGAATTGATAGAAAAGCCTAGGTAGACAAAATCCTTAACTACCTCGAAGTTAAAACTGTTTATTATGACGCTCTGTCCGAGGCATCGGTGTTGGGTGTCCTTTCTTGTTGACAGCATATACTTGGTCTTGCCCTCAATACTCACAAACACTCCAATGACGCTGCGTTCTTCCGATTATATCAATATCGTCGGTATATGCGAGTAATTGGACGGACTTTTGAAAGATTGTGCCTCTGGTGCTGACGCGTGAGTTTTGCACAACTCTTTCAAGAACGATGTTGAAGAAGTAGCATGACAGCGTGTCGCCTTGTCTAAATCCTTTTTTGACATCAAAGGTCTCGGTGAGGTCTTGATCGACCTTGATGGAGCAGCGTGCATTCTCTATCGACATCCTGCACAAACGGACGAGTTTGGCAGCGATGCCTTAAAATCGATGGAAAGGTAGTGGGTATCGTTTTGAAGTTCCAGGGTTTTCTCAAAGATCTGCCGCAGTTTGAATGTTTGGTCGATGGTGGACTTTTCCGGTCTGACGCCACACTGATATGAACTGAACAGGTTGTTGACGAACGGCTTCAGGCGTTCACGATGTTAAGAGGACTTATGCCTGTAGTTGGCGCACTTCAGTGGGTCTCCTTTCATCAGGATCGGGCAAACAATGCTGAGGTTCCATTCATCGGCCATACTTTCCTCCGACCATATTTTAGAGATGAGTTGGTGCATGCTCCTGACCAAGTCATCGCCTGCTGCTTTGAACAGCTCGGCAGCTAGGCCGTCAGCCCCAGCAGCTTTTGTTTGACTTAGTCTTAGACATGGCTATCTTCACTTCGTCCAGGTCAGGTGGACGGAATTGTTGGTCTTCGTCATCCAGGTTAAATGGTTCATTCTCCCTGACAGCGGGATTTGATTCATCGTCGCCGTTAAACAGTCTGCAGAAGTAGTTCTTACGGCATCGACTCCGGTCATTATAAAATCTGTCCAGCACAACAAAATCTAGATCACTGAAGGACTGCCGCATAGTCATACGTTTGTATCCATGCACTCTATACATACATATGTATGTGCAGGTACCCATCACGCATAAACTTAATTTTAGAACAGTTGCTCCAAGAGACTTCTTCCGCACAAATTCACAAACGTAAAACTGGGAAACAAAAGGAGGTTCCGAACTTCCGATGCACATTGGTCTTGAATGCTTATGGATTGCAATGAGGGGGGAAACTCGATGTGGTAAAGCACTCTACATTCGTATTGCAAGATTCAGAAAAAACTCCATCTATACCTTTTGTATTGGAAGCATTTCGAGTAGATTCTTGAAGGATCGTAATGTAACTGATACTATGAATCAACAACTTGATCCGCTCCCTTTTTGCATCAAATTTCTACATGTACGTAGGTACACTAAAAGCTCTGTTTACGTCTAAAACCCTAGAGAGACGACGTTTGAAATTCTTACATTTTTAATGTTTCAACAAACTGTATCTTGTGGTTGCACTCCCCTCTCGAAGGAGCATTACACTTTAAAGAAACTTTAACATAAATAATTCAGCACTGTCAGTCATCATCTTTCCAATAAAATACGCAATTCTCTCTGCCAAGTTTCCCCGCAATTTAACAAATCATGATCTGTGTACACGAGGGGGAGGGTACGCTTTCAATAAGGGTGCCGCAACATAAAAACAAATAATTTATAGTCATTCCCAACTAAACTGTATGCCTAGTGAAACATTTCTTTGAAATATTTCTCTGAAACAAAATGTGTGTTCTTTCCCCAAATTCTCACCCACCCAATTGCGTATTGATAAGCACTTGCAAATACGCCGCCAACCACCAGCGAAACCAAGGAGAAGGTGAAAAAAAATCAAAACATAACTACATTATTAGATACTTTGTATATTTGTGAAATTCATTTCCATATTTATGTCCTTAGTGGTAACATGATTACATTAAAGCAGGGAATTTCATCACAACATTCCATGGCATTGATGCTGAATAAATTTGCCTGCTTCGGAGGGAGGAAGGCCAACAATAACAACAACAACAAAAACTGTACCTAACCGAATAACAGACTTCATTCAGGTGAAACATTAAAACGAAAGGAACGCACCAACTCTCTCTCTCTCTCTCTGTGCCATAGAATCTATGATTGTGGAATTTGTGATTAAAACACAGACGGAGTAGCGTGTCAAAATTGAACAGAAGTACATAGATCTGAAAATTGGATGCTCATGACCCATTCGCATTGAGTATGCACATAATATTTACTTGTCACTGGGAGACATTTAATTTTTACAAGAATATTATCTGGTACTTGTTGAGTGCCTATCGCATCCTCCGTGAGCGTATCGGTTTAGTCAGAGTTGTAGTGGCGCCAGGAACAAGTACAAACCGAACATCTTATAACTAATAAATCGATTTTGATCTCAATTTTTCTATTTCTTCACATCTGTTATAGATGATATACCATCACCTCCGGTATCCTAAGACTCAGTCCCTCTGCAATTATTTGAAGTACATATTGTGCAAGATCATGCCGCTGCCTTTTGGTTTATTGTTTCATAGCGTTCTATTAACCCATTTTCCAAATTGAGACCTTTATAGGACGATATTGGTCTACATAATCCAGGCTAACAATCGAAGGGACACCTATCGGCTTGTAGCAATCTGTACGGATCTCTCGACGGTTCGGTCCACAACCATGCAACAAGCCAACACTTCAACACTTAGTGCCGCAACTGTAGAGATATGAAACCCTTGATCATTTCTCTTGTTAATGTCCGAAGCTCACCAAAACCAGGCATTGTACCTTATTCAACAACCCTAACGGCCCATAGAAGCTGTTTTTCTTTAAATGCACAGACTGGAAAGAAAGACTACCAAACAACACCTCTACTCACGTTTTTCAACCCAATCAGGTTCCTACAAGTCGTGGTGTCAAAAGAATGTCATAATACGAATGGCCCTCCAGGTAAGGAGTTTTGCGTGGGGTTGACGGCACCACCATGGAAAACCAATAATTGTTGTGAAGCAACCAACAGCTGCGATATCTGTTACGGCAAATGCTATCGACAACAAAAGCAGCACCGATTTGGGTGTGGATTCGTCGTTGGAGGCAGACTAATGGAAGAAGTCTTAAGCTTCAGGTATGTGAGCGAACGCCTTACGACAATTCGCAATAAGGCTAAATTCGCCAACATTAGTCTGTTATGCGCGCCCCCACAGAGGAGAAAGACGACGACACCAAAGACAGTTTCTACAAGCTCTTAGACAAGACATACGAGCAGTGCCCTAGCTATGAAGAAGAGAAGGCATCTTTGGTAGTGCTGTCGAAAAGACGGATTTAGGCTGATCGACTTTGCTACAGGGCGAAATGTTGTTGTACGTCGTTTCCACATCTCGATATTCAGAAAGAAATTTGTTGATCCAGATCGATGCAAGGCACTCCTCCAGTATTCCAGTTCCATTGACTCGGGCCACTGTTTTGCTGTAGCCAAGTTATGGCTACGGATATCCCGAAAAACACTAAGGCAAGGAAATACTGTGAGGAAGTTTGACGTAGGACGGCTGCAATCGCAAGAGATCACCAGATCCTTTTACGATCGAGAAGATCTATGTCGCCAGCATCAAGTATTGAAGACCAGTGGCAGAGATGCCGCCTCTGACGTACTGGGTTTCACACGACCACCGCAATGAAATCCCTGGTTTAACGACGAATGCCGACAAGCACATGCAGCAAAACAAGAGACATACAAAGCGGCGATGTACAAAAGGACAAGAGCTGCTCGCGAGCTCCAAGAGCAAAAGAGGAGAGACGAACACCGGCTTATCAAGAGGAAAAAAATCATGAGAGCATGAGAACCGCGAGATTAGTACAGTTTAACGAATCACCAACTTTAACCATAGTTTTACAACTGGATTTTTATTTCACTTCAAAGTACAAACAACAAACTTAAAGTAGGAACACCTGCAAATCATTGCCAAAGTCACGTACTGTCCCACGGGATCAGATGACGAGATGTGCAATGTTGCAGGTGTGTCCTAGGAATTAGATTCAAATAATGGAAGTGTTGATGTAACTCGCGCGATCGAGGAAATAGAGAGATGCTACTGCAGGAAAGAGGTTCGGAATATTACCAAAGGGTAAAAAGAACCTGTCAAGGCTACAGAGAGCGAACCGAAGCCTGCAAGGATGAGCAAGGGAACATCGTAGTAGATACGCAGTTGATGTTGATTATATGGAAAGACTTCTTTTGCAGACTGTTTAACGGCGACGACGAATTAAATCCCGCTGTCGGGCATAATGAACCATTCAACCTGGACGACGAAGACCTACGCTTCTGTCCACCCGACCTGGACGAAATGAAGGTAGCCATATCTAAGATTAAGTCCAACAAAGCTACTGGTCCTGACCACCTAGCTGCCGAGCTGTTCAAAGCGGCAGGCGATGACTTGCTAAGGAGCATACACCAAATCATCTGTCAAATATGGTCGGAGCAAAGCAAGCCCGATGAATGGAACCTCAGCTTTGTTTGGAGACCCTATGAACTGCGCCAACTACAGAGACATCAGACTTATGAACATCGTGAACGCCTGAAGCCATTCGCCAACAACCTGATCGGCTCATATCAGTGTGGCGTCAGTCAAGTAAAGTCCACAATCGTCGGTCTTGACTTCAAAAAAGGATTTAGACAAGGCGACGCGCTATTATGCGACTTATTCAACATCGTTCTTGAAAGAATTGTGCAAAATTCACGCGCCAACTCCAGAGACAAAAAAAGCCCGTCCAATTACTCGGATACGCCGATGATATTGACACAATCGGAAGAACGCAGCGTGATCTCACTGGCTTACTGGGTTAAGCGGTCAATGAGGGCAAGACCAAGTATGTATATGCAGTCAACAAGAAAGGACACCCAACACCGACCTCTCGGACAGAACGTCACAATCGACAGTTCTAACTTTGAGGTAGTTAAGGACTTTGTCTACGTAGGCATCGCTATAAATTCAAACTATGACACCAGCGCTGAGGTTAAACGAAAAATAACTCTTGCCAACCACTTTTTCTTAGGGCTTAGAAGGCAATTGAGTAGCAAAGCCCTTCCCGAACGACTAAAGTGGCCCTGTATAAGACCTTAATCATCCCAGTTCGGCTCTATGGCGCAAAGGCGTGGACTCTGTCAAAAACGGATAAGGTTGCTCTCGGCTTTTTCTGCGGGTGATTTTCGGTTCCGTCTGCATAGACTGTGAATGGAGGAGGGGATACAATGTCTAACTGTACGGACTATACATCGAAATCGACTTAGCCAGGAGAGTGAAGCTCCAACAACTGAGGTGTCTGGGTCAAGTAGAGCGGATGGACATTGGACACCAATGCTCCGGCCCAGAAAGTCTTAGAATCCACAACCGAAGGACGGCGCAGTAGTGGAAGAGGACCTCAATCAACTTGGTTGGCGAAACTTAAGGCAGCTGGCTAAAGATCAAGCTGGCTGGAGAGGCTTGTTGATTGAGGACCAGGTCCACCCCGGACTATAGCGCCACCTTAAGTAAGTTAGTGAAAGTGCGTGTCTCGTTTTTTTTTAATATGCTTTTCCCGGAAAAGGAGAACCTGCAATGCATATGGTACTCTACGAGATATTTGCAGGTGTTTGTTGTTTCTACTTTTGAACTGCTGGAGATCGAATTCGTCCGGAAATACGTCTTCTAGTGCTTTTAAATATTCGCAAGGTCAATGAGAAAATTAATTTTGGTAGAGGCAAATTTGTGCAGTTTCTAATTGCATATAGAGGCATTCGAAAGCATTGTTCACTAGAGTTCTTTAGAAAGCCTCTCTGTAATAGAGGCATCTCTCTGCTACTTAGTGAAGGGTCGTCTATTAGGTGAATTGCTCTTTTTCTGGATTATGACGAACAAGTGAAGGGAGACATACGTTAGACGTATGCTTTGTAAAAAAAAGTAGCTGCGATGGTGTAACGTTTTCGCTCTAAAAACACAACTCAGTTTCGAATATCTGACTTTGCGATGTTGGAAATTTTCTTGTGCCATGTGATATATGTAAGAACTGACGATGACTCCAAGGAGATCCTTGCTTTCATTGGGTTGAGTCATTTGGTTATTCATATACAGTTGTGGTACAATATATATTTATTTTTTTTTTTTGAAAATACTAAGAATTGTTTTTTACCCGTTAAAGACCATTAAGATTTCTTCTCTCCAGCGTAAGATTTTTACTTAGTCTTCGCATCTTTGGACGTGAGATGTAACGCGTGTGTTATTTTTTAGTTTAACAAAATTGATTTTTAATTTTAAATAAATAATCCACGGTTATACTTGTGCAATAATAAAAAAAAACCGCTGAAGCTGGGCCTAGCTCCTTGCGCACAAATGGAAGCGACCTACAACTTATTAACGACTCCGAACAGCGAATTAAGAATCTTTTCTCATGGCAAATTATTCTTCCGAAGTTTTCGCATTCGACGAGAGGTGATACCGCGAAAAATGTTCGGTGGATATTGATGGGGTTTGGAAATTACGCACCTCGCTCAACAGTTCAACGTACTAAAGGCAGCACAGCGACCACTTAAGTTGTATGAACCACAATAAAATATTAAAATATTAAAGAGTTTTACAGAGTGCTATAGTCTTGGCGTATATTTTAAAAAATTCCCCAGGGATCGCGATGCGGTCACACTTTGGCGCCTAGTGTTAAACGAGACCCTTCACAGCTCTGTTTCACCTAACCTAACTTTGATGTTGTTATAATAAAATTTAACTTAATGTAGACTATGATATCTTCGATATCAAACTAACATCAAGTGTCTTGAGATTTATTTTGGTTTGGTCTCAAATCTAAAGTCAAACTTCTGCAGTTGAACTGCTAAATTGATTAGCCCTACAAAAGAGCCGGAGTATAAACTTTAGTCCAACCGAAGAAACATTCATAAGCCACACTTTGCGGAGCATAGCGATTTTTATAAGTTTTATGTGTATGTAGGACAATAAATTTAATCCAAAACAAATTGTGTATAATTCCAGAAAAACCATTACTTTCGGCAGCTGTTTGTTCGTGGAACAAAGAAAAAAATAGTGCAGCTCGGTTCCGGGACAAGTTCGTTGCGTTGAATTAAACCGCACCAACTGTGTAGAAAACGTTACGAAAACCGGACTATATATTCGGTTAAACTTGACATCAAACGCTCACTATCAATGATTGTAATTTATTTTCTTTACTTGATGTATGTACATATGTAGGTATAACCTCAAACTATGTAAATTTGGTTATTTACATTTTGTCATTTGTTAAATACTGGGATTTTTCTGCCGGGCCATTTAGTGCGTCCGGCCGTTCCTAATTGGGATGTGCTCATCGCCAACAGCAGCATTTGACGAACTCGAGAAAATTTTCATCCAGATGGTGGTGTCCATTTCCGAAAACCCACTTCTCACTGAAATTCAAAACTATCTTAGCGGAGTATATCGCGAATCCAATGTTCTCCCTTACGCACACGATCTCAACCGAATGCCACGTGCATAACTCTTTGTCAAGACGACAATGTGTCACACGATGCCAACCATATGTTTACTATCTCAACCCTACGACAAATACTATCCAAGAACATATGCTTTCCCCGTCGTCGTCCACGAATATCCACCACAGCTTTTCCTTAATTTGTTTATCGCACATCACTTGAGAGTCGAAAAAAAAATAAATAAAATCCAAACTTTTGTACTTACCAGATGTTAAGAAGTTTTTAAGGACATCGCCACCATATGGCAGCGGTTTATCGGACTCGAAGACGACACAACACACCCATTTGGTTGGGAAAAAAAAAAATGTATAACTCTCAGCAGCGGGCGAATGTGTGTGTTTTTTCGCCAAATCGCACTTTGGCGGTGCCCACTGCTAAGCTCAAGCACACGCACACACACACACAGATACTCCGAAAGTATTTTCAATTAAATTTTTCGATGAAAATCCTTTTGATCCCGTTCGAAGAACAAATAACCGATGGCGATATAAATATACGGCAAAAACTTCAATTTGGAACGGATTGGCAGAAGCGACTGCAGACAGTACACGCCGCTGCAGGGTGGCAAAATGTCAACTTACAGTCACCCTCCCGAAAAGGGAAAGTCCTGCCCGTCATTTCTGGCACACTATATATTCAAGTTGATTAATTAGGAGAGAGGTCGGACGGCGGAGTCACCCGGATATTTTTTTTTTGTTTGCTCGAAACGTGTGGTTATGTAAAAGCCCTCAGAGGTTCGATTGCGATTGCGACTGCCTCGACGAAGAGGATTAGGCCCTTTAATTGGTTTGGCTGTGAGAACGTCTAATCACCGAAAATATTTATTTGAGAAGTATTCACGGTGAAAGTCAACTTCCGACTGTCAGTGTCAGTATGTGAGGCGATAACTGCCGGGTCCCCAGTACGATGGGTGAATGGGGCCGATGATAATAATCAGAAAGTTACTGAACGCGTTCGCCCGCTCTTCGGCTGACTTCTTCTCGGTGGTAGCGGTGGTAACTAGGGTGCGGTATGTCTCAAACGCACACACTCACAGTGGGCTATACCCAAGGGAAATCCTGCTTACACTAACGCGCTTCTTATCGTTGCCGTGTGACAGAGGGAAAAAGGCCGTACAGTGTTTCCACTCGCATCGACTCGCAAAGGGAGTATTCCGCCTGCAAAGGCGTGCGCACTGCACAAGTAAGCAACAGGAGTAGAGCAAGTGGACCAGAAGCAACAGTTACAAGGAACTCGGATGTCCGAAAGCACTTTTGTCGTCGTCGCACCCCAAGACAATGGGTAAACAAGCAGCATTTGAGTCTGAGGCTCTGAACTTCTAAGACCTCCTCAGAAGCAATTCAAATCTCAAACATATGTTACTTGTTGCTCTGGCCTATTTTTTCCGGTTTCGAAGAGCGAAGGGTGAACAATCTGAGCTAGGGGTGAATATGCCTCAGTTGCTTTATGGGAAGTTCTCCATTCAACGTGAGGGGTGCGTTTAATTTCACTTCCCCTTGGTACGACGACGACGACATTGAAGTGGGTGCTGTAGCTGTTGCCTTCGCATGGGTTGAATGATGGTTTCGTCGTCGATGGCAGTCGTGCGGTACGGGAACGGGTCTCGAGTTATAATAGACAAATAATTATGATATCCCATGAATATGTTTCGTACGAAAATTTTCCGGTCACAAAACCGAAAACTTAATTATGTGCTGAATGGCAGGAAGGTTCTGTCATTTGGAGGGTGTCTTTCCTTCGTTTTTTTGTTTTTGGCTCTTTTTCCCGTTTGGAGACTCAATGATACGCCGACGGAATTCCTGATGAAGTGCGGAGTTATTTTTTTCGCCGTCGCCACCGCCATCGCTATCGTGCGTCGTCGTCGGTCGTCGTAAGCTTCACAAGGAAGGAAGTTATTAATATTTCTTCATTTTTTACGAACGAGGGTAGGTTTGCGTTTTAAGATGTTTTCTTGTTTTGGCGTTATTTTATTTTTTAATATTTATCAAATGATTCCACCTAAGACTTTGGAGAAATGGGTCTTAAAGTTGTTTTTGTTTTTTTTTTTTACCGAAGGTAGGATGGGGACTTATTCTCTTTTTTTTATGCATCATCCTTCTGTCGTAGTCGATAAACATCGGGGGGTGAATAAGGCATTAAATCCACAGAATGGACCATTCCATAGTTTAGTTTGTATGTTTTTAAGTACAGTCATATGTATGAATATTAAAAAAGAAAAAAATGGTTTTATCTAACGCCCCCTTGTTGATTCCTTTGTGTTGAATTGAACACAAAAAATACTTTTTCGCATTATCGCATATCGCATATCGTTGAGTTCGATAGTTTTACGTGAACGATACCTGTTGGGAAAGGCAGTTTCGTCATTGGGCAGAACGAGGACTACCTACCTGCGTACGAGGTTTGCAAATGACGTTAGCTCAAAAAATGTGAACTGGTAATTTTGGACAAAGAAAAAAGAATTGAAATGTCCGGATAGACGTCAGTTCAAATTTTTTGTTTTTTATGCATCATTAAACCTTTTGTGACGTGACATTTGCATGAAGACCAATGAGGTAAAAGATGTCATAAACTGTTCGGGGACTTTGAAAGGTCATGTCTTGTAGTAACTTGGGTTAAAACGGTTTCACGTTGGTTGTCAAATCCTTATTCAGTACAATTAATGGTGATAAGTTAAAGTCACAAACAAATTTAGCACCGGAATTTTTATCATTTAAGACTAGGAATGTCCTTTAAAGTTGCTCATCACCCTTTGCTGGAGCGAAAAAAAATGAAAAATGGGCAGGTAGCTAGCAACTCGTGGTGAGCCAAGGGATAGCTTCTCGAAACCATTGATGTTGTAGGTTTTACATATGTCATATGAATGGAATAGATCTTAAATTGAATGCCTACTAAAGGTGAATAAGAAAACTTCTGTATGACAAGTTATACTGTCGGAGGTTTATCATTCCAAGAAGAGAGGCAGTGACAGGCTATACTCCCGGAGGGGTGACAGATTATACTCTCGGAGGCTTGTTATACCCCGACGAGAGGTGCTGCCGCAAAAAACTTTCGGTGGACTTGGCTGGGGCTTGAACCCACGCAGTTCACTTAGGAGTCCAATGCACTAAATACTGAGCCTAATGCTACCTCGATAGCTCCTCACCTTAAAAACACATGTAAAGTTCTGGTCCTCCAAGTTGAGGATTGTGCAGTCGAGACAACTACACGGTGACGAAAAAATCAACATCTAATCTAATCTTAAAAGGATGACACGTATGTTAACAACTCTGGCATATGCAATAGAGAAAACAATCTTTGGTTCTGCTCGTGGAAATATCAGCCTCGTTCAACCAAACAAGAAAAGTACCTCTTTACTGCTATAATGGGGTAGGACAAGCAAAAAGAGAACGAAAAATGGTGACATCTGCTGAGGATATTGCTACAGAAAGAAAAATCAGCAATAACCCAGAATCTGGGTGATTGGCCGCAGAGCCATATGGTCACTCTAAGGTCTTGAGAACATCTTTGGTCGGGTATTCGACTGATTACATGATACCTACCCTCAATTTTAGGAAAATATTCCTTACCAAATGGAAGAAGAATCGAAGAATGGAAGCGTTATCAATAACTATAATATTGGTTTATATACGGACGGGTCGAAAATGAATTGCGGAGTTGGGTTTCCAGGCGGAGCTTTCGCGATTCGGGAAGCCTGTCGCTTGCTGAACAATCTCCAAACATCCAAGCAAAATATTTCTATTTTATTAGATAGTCAAGCCGCTATCAAAGCCATTGATACGGTCATCAAAACTGGTAGAGCAATGCCGGCTTGAAATTAATCAACTAAGTACCCACTCCATAATTACACTCATCAGGTCATAGCAATCATGAGGGCATTGAGCGTGCCGACGAGTTGGCCAGGAGAGGATCGGCTCTTAACAGTTATCTTGTAGGAAGTGTCGATATTCCGCTGGGAATTGTTAAGGGCTATAAACATCTTCACTTCCTCCACCTTGCCAATCATAGATGGAATGGCCTGTCCAGCTTAGCAGATTTGGCCAAAGCTGGATCTGAAACGCTCTGAGTATTTGATTTCTCTTAATAAACCGCATATTGGCAATATAATAGGTGTCATTACTGGACACTGTCTAATAGGCAAGCATGCAACAAGCCTTTGCGTCTACGCAAACGACTTCTGCAGAAACTGTATGGACGAGGAGGAGGAGGAGACTATTCTGCATCTTCTTTGCACCAATTCGGCTCTCTCCCGCAAAAGAAAACGCTACTTAGGAGCCTTGTTCTATATGGACTTAGGCGACCTGATAAACATCGATGTTAGTAGCCTCCTACGCTTTATAAAAAGTTCCAATTGGTTCAATGAGAAGGCCGGAGACCTTTTCGAGATGCTTGTCGCTTTAGCTGGCAGCCACTTTAACCTAATCTGTGTTCTTTATGATTTTCTTAAGCAAACTGGATCCCTCACTTGTTGATGCTGTTGGCTGAGTCGTTTGTTGCTCTTTCTCTGAACCATGGAGCACAATATACTCCAATTTGATGAATTTTGGGGTATATTCTGTCAGTCAAACTAATTAGATCTCCCATAACATCACAAGGGTTATTCTTCCTCTTGGATATAAATATTAACTCTCAAGGACATGATTTTGCCATTAGGTTATAAGCTGAATGGCTTGAGACAGCCGTTAAGTTCATCTGCATGGGTCAAGTCACCAGAAAAAATCAGCGTCTTGTTTAGAGCCTCAATACCTTTCTTATAAGACATCGGGCACTCATCCCACGCGATAACTTTGGCTTTTCGAAGCACCTGAGCCGTGTCACTCTACTTAGAGATGTTCCAAAGTGCAGACTCAAAATGATGTAGGTTGAGAAGTGTTGAGAAGGCACTTCTTCAATCAAGGTAGCTGCAATACCTGAGGAAGCAACAGATATGTCGGCATTCCGACGGTTGTGGCCAGCTCTGTAGATTTTGTATTACTAGAAATAAGTGTTTCAAAGTGGTTATCCGAATATAACCAGAAATCCGAAGAAGATTCGAAACCAGGATTTGATATCCGGGCTATTCGAATAATGTCGGAGGCTTCACTGTATTTGGATATTCGGGAGCGCGAAGAAAATTCGAACCCATCTGAAGATGCGGATAGTTTGGAGATTCGGTTTGAGATCTGGATGTTGCGTGATAAATCGACAAGTAAATAACATAGTTTCACTTATCTTTCATTGTCTTTTGGTAGCATTCTTAAGCAAAGATTAGACAACATGTAAAAACCAAACAATTGTATATTCGTGACGTCATGGAAAGTACATTTAGTACGTGGAACAAAATTGCCGGGTCACATAATGTGTGTATTATCTTATTCTTCATCATCATTATTTTCAATGGCCCGCTTATCCACTATGAGGTTTTCGAGTTTAAGGTGCCTCATTAGACTCTCCGAACCACCTCCAAATTGTCCGCCATCGCATATAAATTTTTAGGAGCTATCTTCATACTGCTACAAGTGAGATTTCGGACTTCGTCGACTATCTCATCCTGGGACTACCCAGGGGTTTTCTACCTGATGGCAGGGATTCCATTGCAGGTCTTGGAAACCGAGTTTGGGACATGCGTTTAACGTGGCCAAATCATCGATGCATCGACTACCTCGCGTATTCTAGTGTTTTTAACCCGATCTCGGCGAGTTACCCCAGCAATATAAAAAAGAAATCTCATTTCGGCAGCTTGTACCTGCGATCTTACTCTTTCGGTCATTACCTTAGTCTCTAGGTCGGAACAAACACTGAATTAAAGACCGATAGCTTAGCTGCGATGCCAAGTTCGGCCCTGTGAAAGCAGGCAGTCATTGTCTGTTCTGTACCTCTCTGCATCAAGATGGTACGGATCACATCGCTAAAAACCACCAGTGATAGGTTAGGTAAGTGGGCAGGCGAAAGGAAGAAACCATATCGCCACACTCAAGTCAGTTCAGACCCAAGTCAGCTACCCAATAGTTGCAGTTGCGTACATACATATGTATATATATATATATATGTATATCTAATGGACATCAGTAGAACATCTCCAACTTACTGCGTCTGTGATACAAACCACCCTGTGGATTTGATGAATCTCATAATTTTGTCCACTGGTGTTTCGGATTATTCTTCAATGTTCTCGAAAAAGTGCCTTCCGAGGAACCTATTTCTTAGATGACAGACACTAGGGTAATGGCAAAGGAAATGGGTTGTAACCTCGTGGACCCCCTACAAAGGTCTTCTTCTGTAATTTGAAGGTTTTTCATAGGTTAGGGTAGATAGGGATCTTCTGTCGATCTGCACAAGTCTGTCGGTCCTAACCCTAACGAATTTAGGCGATATCTTCCTTGGGGATGCACAAGTGTTTAGAGAGATCCATCTTTTATTAGTCTCCCTTAAGACTCTCTTCCCGGCTTGATGTTCACCAATGTCTCGGCTTGTTACGGGCTTGTTGGTGAGCTATTTCTCGCCAGTTCGGCCTTTTATTACTGCCTGGCTGTCAATAAAAAAGGTGATATCCTCTCGTGGTATTGGTCTCATCGTAGTCTCACAGGCGGGTAGTGTCATTGCTCGGACTTCCGGAACGCGGGCGGACTTGAAGATGCTCAACGTTTCGGAAAACATACCTGCCCCCACACCAGTATCCGTTTTGGATCCATCGGTGTAAATTGCTATAAAGTGTGCGTTTGGCATTTGCCCGCTTTTCCAATCCTCCCTGCTTGGATACGCTCTTAGAAATGGTCTTGTGAAACTCAGGTATGGTGTTATGTAATCGGTTGTCGATACATTGCCTAGATATTTCTGTAGAATTGCATTATGACCTTTTGCATTTGGTTTCCAGCAGTCAGACTGGCTTGTTCGCAATGCACTAATGGCCGCTGAGAGTCGTAGAAAGATATCCACCGGAAGTAGGTAGCCTTAAGTGCTGCGGTTTGTGTTGTTCTCATTGTACTGGTAGTTCCAATGCACGCCAGTATTTGTACCTTCGTGGTCGTGTTAAGTTAGTGATTTTACTAACGGCTTGCCCCCATACTAGGCTGTTGTAGGTCAGTATGGGTCATGGTCATGTTCAGCTTCAGCTTCAGCTAGAAGGTCCGTTGTGTATTCGGGAAGTCTTCTATCGGGAGACTCAATAAAGTTTAAGAATGTCGTGCTGTCGAGGTGGCTTAGTACCATTGTAAAATGCTTTCTCCATCGCCTGAACTAATCATTATTCAAGAGAAAGAAAGAAACGAACCATCTAGACTCTTGGCACCATGTTATTTGGAGGTGCGTCAACCTATTAACTTGGCAGCAGTGCTGTCTTCGAGTAAGAAGTTCGCTGCTTATCAGATGGAACTCATCTGATCTTAGGGCAAACTTTATGCTGAAACAGGGTGCTTCCAAACTAGGTATTGGAAGAGTTATCCTCATTTAAATCTATGAGTCCGTAACCCCTTCCATCACGAACTTTACGTTTGAGCGTGGAGTTGCCGGTTCCTTCCTCCGCATTAACATCATATTGCATAAAAACATGTCGAACGATATCCCCATCTAATTGTAAAAGTTGTCATTCAATAGGTATCTAGTGAACGCTGTGATGTTTCAAAAGACAAAAGACTGCCGCGTTCTTCTGGAACTAACATCAGTTCTATCACGGATTCACGAATGTTTCCAGTTTCTGGAAGAATCTTGCGTTTTGGAGATATTTATCCCGCAAATCAAGAAAGGTTCTAACATCACAACACCAACACTGACGTCTCGGACAGAACGTCACAATAGACAGTTTTAACTTTGAGTAGCAAAGGCCTCTCCCGAACGACTAAAGTGACCCTGTATAAGACCTTAATCATCTCAGTCCTGCTATACGGCGCAGAGTGATGAACTCTGTCAAAAGTGGATGAGTTTGGTATTGGCTGTTTCGAGAGGAATGAAAAAATTCTGCGGCTGAGTTTCGGTCACGTCTGTACGTCTGTACATCGACTTAGTCAGAAGAGTGAAGGTCCAACGACTGAGGTGGCTGGGTCGTGTAGAGCGGATGGACACCACTCTTGCGCCCCGGAAAATCTTCGAATCCACATCCGAGGAACCGGACGGCGCAGTAGAAAAAAAACCGCGACTCAGGTGGCGCATGCAAGTGGAAGGGGACCTCAACCAACTGGAGGCAGCTGACTACAGATCGAGCTGCCTGGAGGCGCTTGTTGGTTGAGACCTAGTTTCACCCCGGACTATAGGGGCACCTGAAGTAAGTAAGTAAGATTGTCAGTATAGTTTCGCCAAAACCTGATCCAGCTGTGCTGTACCCAGCGACATTGTCAGACGCTGCATTTTTTCTGTTAATCTTCTCAGTTTTCTCAGAAACGGTAGGAATTTTGCCGACGTCTTCAATGAAGTGAACATTTATGGGCCATTGCCTGCAGCAATAACCCTATAATTGACGATCCCTTTGTCACTTACTGACCTAAGGTCCTGCATTTATGCAGGCACGTTAGCAAGAATCTTCTCCTGTGTAGGCTTTGTAATGAAAACACTTTTGAGTGTTCGAGAAAGTCGGCAACTATCCTGATACGTGGGTGGAATCGACATAGATGGTAGCTCGCTTGTTTGCCAAAATCCCCAAAGCACTTTCCAACAATCAGTTCAAAACCAAAACAAGCTAAATATAGAATCAGTACGAAAGCTAATTCAGTTGCTAAGTTCTTATGTACCTCTATCCCCCATCTGTTACTGTATTCGAAATCAATTAGATTATCGAGATAATTCACGATTTCCTTGTTACGCATTATACCTTTCTAAGTGTTACGCAATCACCTAACACACTTGATACCACCCCGTGATCCCTGTTAACCATTCCTGAAGTAACCTTCCGAATGATAAACTTCTTTGTGTAACTTCCAAAGAACCATTCAGACTAACAATGAGATTCTTCTTCTTTTTCTCAACAATGGGTTTCAATTGGTCCTTCCAACTTGGAAAAGTTGCATTTCCTGCCAAGCGAACAAGACCTCAAGAACTACCCATAAAAGTAGGGTCATGTTCGAATTCGTCCCCCGCGCAAGTGTTCGAAAGCTCATTCAATCGAAAGCTCCACCACCACTACAACGGCACCGCCCCTGTGAGAACAGCACACTCAGCGACGTTATGGGGAAAATTCAGCCAGGAGCGAGCAAACAACCTCCGCTCAGCTGAAAAAGTCCTTCCCCAGGACAGCGTCGTTAAAGAATAAAATGTGGACCATTGCGAGAGTGAAAATATCTGCTTCCACCGTAATAATATATGAAAGAGTATAATATATGGAAAGCCAAAGTTGAACGCAGAGCAGAATGAAACAGGAAACCCTGTTGCATGGAAACAACCCTCAGTGAGACAGTCGTATACGGGCACAAAGGCAGAGTGAAGGCAACAGGATGCGCTGTTGATTTTTCCTTTATGACGACGATGATGGGGAAAATGAGACACGGCTGGTCAGTTAATGAGGCGCCACCAAACATTTGCACTCATACAAGTACCAAAATGAAATAATAATTGCTATGGTGACCTCGTACAGGAAAACATGTTTCGTATGCTCGTATGGGTTAATGCACAATGGCATTGGGGTGGTGGTGACACTCCCACCACCAGCTCTCTCAGCTACAGGATCTGTTTTACTTTTGTATCGCTCCATGGCAGGACGCCATGATGCAACAATTTATAGAGCACCGCGCAATGGGTTTCGTTTGTTTAAAAGAAAGGGAAAATATTGGAAACATATGGTGCGCCCATGGCTGGTGCTGGTCGCATTTGATTGCCCAGTGAGCTGCACCCTCACAACCTGCAACCTGGCCCGCGGAGGTTAACTCATTTGATTTTGGAATTATGTATACACAGTTCCGACCTGAACGGATTTCCTGAACTTGCTTTTGTGAGAAGATCAACAGCATGTGCAAAGTGGGTTTATAACACCTGGAAAAGGGTTCGGAAAATAAGTCACTGAGACAATATCATGAAATGAACATAATGCAGTTTTGACTCACTACAAAACAGTCCAAAGCAGTAACCACTAAGCCACGGCGACCGATCATACTGGGTTGATAATTAAAACTCCAGCTACATCTTGATCACAAGGCAAAAACTCTTGAAGGTACACGAGGTTTGTCGTCACAGTTGTCGACTTTCTCACAAAAATGTCTTCTCATCCTTGCAGGATGGTTCCATATAAGAATAACATCATAGGACGAGTGGAGGAATGTCTCTCTCTTGTATGCTGACTCAATTCACTTCCATTTGCATTCATAGATGGCCCTACAGTCGGAAGCGGAGTAGGTGGTGCTGGTGGTGTCTTTTCTAAACAGCTTAATGTGAGCATCTTTCTAAATTGGATGCAATCGGAAAAACTAACCGCAGAATCATCTCACGGAGTCGGCAATATATTGCAAGTCTCTTCCATTCGTGTAAAAAATGTAACAGGCGCAGCATGTATGGTGGTGACGAGCTAGACCTTGGTCCACCACAGGGTGTTGCGGCTGCTCTTTATTTATTTTTAGATGAAAATAAGGTACGATGTGCAAAATCTTCACGTATAGAAAAGGTCAGAACCGATTAGATGGGTTGGTCAAAGTGACTACAAATTAGTAGCAAGTATTGGAGTCCTGGGGCGGAATTACCACACTCGTTAACGAGTTACTCGCCATCGAAATGTAAGGATTTGGCATTACCGCTCCCAATGAGGTTAATCTATCATTCGATCACGAGTACCACTCACTCACTCGTTATCGATTGCGGCAATTCGGCCCCAGTCTTCTCAAAATTATTTTTGCAAAAGCTGTAGAGAGAAAGAAGCGGAAAAGACTATTCTCCACTTCCTCTGCATCCAAAAGAAGAATGCTCCATTTTGAGGGTTTCTCTTTTGAAGATCTTGAAGACAGTGCAAATTTTGACGTCATAAGTGATCTTCACTTTATAAAAAGCTCAAGCTCGCTCAATTAGTTTTATCAGTATCTTTGGATTAGTGAAAGATCCGGCACACAGCCGATGTCCAAGTGTGTCTGCATTCAGATGTGAACCGCAAATCCTAACATTACCTAGCCGGCCACATGGACTGAAAGTGGTAAACTTGACGTAAAACTTAAGGGCTAGAGTCTTTTCAAAAAACAAGGAGATTCTATGTCAGATCAGGTAAGGGTGGCTACCTGACAGATACAGACACACTTGATATGCCACGGGATTAACCATACTCTTTTGGAAGAAAGATTTATACCAACAGGAAAAAAGAGCTCTCTGACATCCCTTGCTGTTCCATTTGAATGGCATTCTCGCGACTGTAGTTTGAAAAGTGGTTTAGCTAATCATTTTCTTTGACTTGGATTACTAGCATAGGAACACTAGTAGATATGCGATTGGGTCTGATGATCTAACTTAATTCAATATTCAGACTTCAGGCTAATCGACTTTTCTACTTAGCTGCGGGGCGAACTGTTGTCGAAGCTAGTACGTGGTTCCCGCATCTCGATATTGACAAAGAAAAATGGAGATCTCTTGATGAACCAACCGTTAACCAGATTGACCACATAGCGATCGACGTAAGGCATTCCTCCAGTATTATGGATGTCCGAACGTTCCGAGTGGCCAACATTGACTCGGACCACTACCTTGTTGTAGCCAAGGTACGACTGCGGATATCCCGAACACCGCCAAGACAAGGGAATACTGTGAGGAAATTTGACGTCGGACGGCTGCAATCGCAAGAGATCACTTTTCCGATCGATTCTCTCCCAATTTCTCAAGAGGTCCTATGCCGCCAGCATCAAGTATTGAAGACCAGTGGCAACATTGCTAAAAAGCCATCAGAGATGCCGCCTCTGATGTGCTGGGTTTTACTCGGCCATCACAATGAAACCCCTGGATTGACGACGAGTGCCGGCAAGCGCATGCAGCGAATCAAGAGGCATACAAATCAGCACTGGATAGAAAGAACAGAGCTGCTCGCGAGCTCTATGGGCAGAAGAGGAGCGACGATCACCGGCTTCTCAGAGCAAAAAGAAAGAGCATGAGAAGCGCGATAGAGAGGAATAAGGTTCGGAAGTTTTACCCAAGGGGAAAACAGAACATGTCAAAGCTACAGAGCCCGAACCGAAGCCTACAAGGAGGAACAAGGGAACATCGTAGTAGAATCGCAGTCGATGTTAACGATATGGGAGAACTACTTCTGTTGACTGTTTAACGGCGACGACGAATCAAATTCCGCTGTCAGGCAGAATGAACCATTCAACCTGGGGGACGAAGACCAACAATTTTGTCCACCCGACCTGGACGAGGTGAAGAAAGCCATATCGAAGCTTGAATCCAACAAAGCTCCTGGTGCTAACGGCCTAGCTTCCGAGGCCTTTGATATCAGAGAAGGATTTAGGGAAGGCGACGCGTTGTCATGCGACTTCTTCAACATCATTCTTGAAAGAATAGTGTAAAACTCAAGCGCTAGCACCGGAGTCATAATCTTTCAAAAGTCCGTCCAATTACTCGGATACGCCGACGATATTGACTTAATCGGTAGAACGCAGCGTGATGTTACTGGTGCATTGGTGAGTATCGAGACGGATACGGCGAAGATGGGTTTAGCGGTCAATGAGGGCAAGACCGAGTATATGCTGTCAACAAGAAAGGACACCCAACACCGACCTCTCGGATAGAACGTCACAATAG
The DNA here is from genome assembly GCA_917880715.2 of Matsumyia berberina. Lineage (NCBI taxonomy): Eukaryota > Metazoa > Arthropoda > Insecta > Diptera > Syrphidae > Matsumyia > Matsumyia berberina. Next base: position 99,850,920 of record OU862870.1, read on the forward strand.
ACAGTTATTACTTTGAGGTAGTTAAGGACTTTGTCTAAATAAATTCAGACAACGACATTAGCGCTGAGATCAAAAGAACAATAACTCTTCTTTGCGGAACAATATTAAACAGTGTGTCTTCGAATTTTCCGCTCTCTATGCATGTTTTCTTTAATTATTAAATAAATAACAATATCACTGTTTTTGATATAACATAATATGAGGTGGGAAGTATAGGACTGGCTCCCCAGTCGAATTTTTTTAGGGAGTTACAAGTCGTTGGTTTATGCTAACAAGCCAACAATGTTAGGTAAGGTTAGGTGAGGTAAATGGGTCCCTTTTGACATTGTCACTGCTCACTTATGGGCAAAGAGTCCATTGTGCCCATCTGCTAATTTTACTCCAGGAACCTGTAAAGAGCAGATCTAGACATGTGTCAGCTGGATCTACCGTGTATTGGCTCGACTTATGGCCTCGTCATCGATATACGTTTTTAACACGCTTATTGAAATTCTAGCAAAAGGAAGAGCCTGTAAGGGGATGAGGCGCTGCCCCCCTTCGTTTCAATTCATCAGCTCTTTCGTTACCTGGGATAAGCATATGCCCTGGTACCCAACAAAGAGTCACCGTTTTGACTCTCGATTTCTCATCTAGATCCTTTTTTGAGATTTCTACAAGCCTAGATCTAGTCATCGCGGACTCCAGGGTCTTAAGGGCTGTCGATATAGAACGTGATTGTCCTTGCTTTTATACCCCTATCTCGGACAGTTTCCGAGGCCTCGATGACGGTTGTGATTTCGGCTTGAAGGACACTGCAGTCGTCGTTTATTTTAAAGGCCAACAACGTTAGAGGAGCACATGAACAATATTGAACGCGAAATTGAACACGATATGTGTAGAAAAGTGGTGGAAAATTGGCTCCAAAATCGCTACAAACGTGCTCGCGGTGGTCATATGGACAAGATCGAATTTTATACTTAAACTTAGCATGTGTAGGTAGGGTAGGTAGACGTGGCGGTTCTAAAAACCCAATTAGCGCTGGGATGCGTCATTTTGAAACCACAACTTATTTGACCTGGTTGTTTATGGGCGTTATAGGTTGATAGACGAAGATATTTCGATCCAACCTGTGGAATAAAGGAACAGGATTAGTTCACCAATGGTTTTCCTGGAAATATCTTTGAGGTCGTGGAAGAAGCGGTTGCCTAGAGTGCGCCGTCTGACCCTCGCTTGGGCCTGATATTTACGCAGGAAATGATGCAGAGATTCTTTCTCGCTGTTATCCTTGCAACTACGACAGAAAGCATTGTGGGGGATACCTAGCTTGGCACTGGTCAGTGGACTGTTCTAGCGGCTACTATTCTCGCAATATCTTTTCTTGATCTGCCTAGTAGCTCGTTTGTTTTCTGTTTGTTGTAACCGGGCCAGGTCTTTCTCGATATGGCGCACTTGCTAAGCCTATTCCACACTTAGTTGGCCGTTTTCAGAAAGTGGTGTTGAATATTGCCCTTAACGGCTCCGCCAGTGAATCGTTAAGGGCTGATCCCCTTCTCGTTGCCGTCAATTTTACTACAACATACATTTGTACTATACCTGGAATAAATTTCAACCCGATATCTCAATTGTTCTGAGTTTTATTTCAATATAAAATTCTCATGTCCTTATTGAAAAACCGTTTACATATATCTATTAACGTCTGGCAGATAGTTTTGTTAGAGGAGCCTTGTCTAACTGCATCATCAATTTTATCCATACATATATGTACATACATATGCATGTGTAGTCTTCTACAATGCCCTGCTAATTTGATAGTTTTGTTTTGTTGTTTCGTGAAGGGATGAACTGTGGTACAAGAAAAATTATTAACGTGCACAAGTCTTCCTTTTGAATTCTTTTTTCAGTATTTCTGAAAGAATTTATTGCTGAACGAATTCCCGATCTACAAAATTTGCATTCCCTCCTTTATATAAGGTCTTGGATTCTTTGCTTAGTTAGCTCAGCTACCACGAGCACACATCCCTTGGTTCTCCCGCACTATAAACGTTTTCACAAAATTCTGAGAAAAAAAAATTCCGTTCGAATCTCTACTTCATCCCCCTCATCGACTTAAGCCTCAAATTAATCCTTTTCAACTTCGAAGTATTTGATTAAACGTAAATACTCCGGTTCATAGATTCCACTCCAACCATTTATTGCTGTAAAATAAAATTATAAAAATCTGCACCCGGAACCAGAAAAAAAAAACACAAACACCAATATCTTAGCACCCTTGTGACGGCTCTCCACTATCCAACGGTGATGACAAGGATACGAAGGACTATGCTGTTGCCACCAGCGTCAACCCCAACAAACTAAGAAATGATTTGTCGTCTGTCCATTGCATTGCTTAAGTTGTTGGCATTTGAATGACTGACCCCCAGATCAACTACAACTTCTTTATCTCGGGGTTCGTCATTTGATCTTTGTCATGGCATCAAGTGATAAACCCCTTGGAAACCAACAATATAATAAATACTTAAAATAAAAACACGCAAATGGCTGCTGGGCGAAAGGAAATCACACGACAAACAAGGATAATCCAAAAGCTGTGTTGCATCACTAACCGAAGGACAACGGGAATACGCACACCACACCACACGGGGGGGCGTTGTAGGTACACCGTTGGTACAGGTACCTATGGACAGCTGTATGGTGTACACGGATGCCTGCAATTACACAAACCTATGTACAGATATGAGTTGTGAATGTTGGTCCATAATTGTCCAGCCACCCTCTTTCCCGTGAATCTGATTCGAAAAATAGGTTCGTGGAGCACTGGATAAATTGGTACATCAATTAGTACTGTTTGTTGTCCATTGACACGGTGCAAAATAGGACGCACGAAAAAATCCGGCTGCAAATTAGTGCGCTTTTAAAAATACGAAGGATTTGAATTAAATTATGTTTCGATTGTTGTAATAAAACTAATGCCGTAGAACGAGAAGCGTCATTGTCCATTACATATGGACACACAGTCATTGGAGGACCTGAATTACATATGTATGTCAACCTCTGCAAAAGGAGGGGCCATAGAATGGTCAACGTAGAGGGAAAATGTCAAATCTCCTGAAGAAGGATATTAGGGCCGCTAATAGAAAATCGTGGAATACCTTTCGATGGGACTCCCACGAAGAGACGCTGAAAACGCTACTAAACTGCTTCTTTCCTGACTGTACTGAAATAGTGTTAGAGCCCCTACACAGAAGGACAGTCAGACAGTCATGGGCAATAAACTCGTTTGCCCCTGGCCCCTGGTCTTGATGGTATTCACCCAGTCATGCTGCATGAGTCTGAGAAAATTATAATTCCGTGGCTATGGCAGATCTAATGCTGGTGCCTCCAACTGGAGTATGTTCCTAAATCCTACGACCCTTCTATGATGTGAGCACTTAAGGGACTGTGCAACTAGATTGGTCATATGCTAAAGTCACGTACTATAAATTCGGTCCTAGGGAGTGTCACTCGAGGTACTCCTCAAGGAGGAGTTCTCTCCCCGCTGATCTGGCTCCTGGTAATAGACCAAATTATTAAGGCACTCGAAAACAACGGCTATAACGTGACGGCCTATGCTGACGACGTCGTTATTCTGGTCTCAGGAAATTTCGCCCCAATACAAGGTGAAAGGGTCAATCATGCACTGTCATTGGTGAACGGCGATGGGCTGCAACTCCCCAAAGAACAAACAAGATTAAACAAAACTCTTATCCTCGTGAAATATGTGAAATTATTACAGAAAAGAGGAAAGCTAGAAAACGCTGGCAACAGACAAGGGCGCCAAGCGACAAAACCACACGGAACAACTTAAATAATAAGCTCAGAAAATCTATAAGAGAATTGAATAACGAGTCTTTAAAATCGTATCTTACCAGTCTTACAAATGATTCTAGTACCGACTACTCGCTCTGGAAGGCAACAAAGAAAATGAACAGGCCAATAGCTCACACTCCGCCAGTAAAAACCAGAGAAGGTAATTGGGCAAAAAGCAGTCAAGAAAAAGCAAATACTTTTGCAGAGTACCTTGAGAACGTCTTCAAACCTTATGAAGATAAAGATTATCAAGGAAACGAAGAAACGTGCGAAGAAGACAGACCTATTCGGCCGGTAACAGCTAAAGAACTTGCCAAAGAAATCAAAGCAGGCATAAAAATAAAAAAAGCCCCAGGGTTCGATTTAATCACAGGGGAAATTTTAAAACAATTTCCTCGAAAAGGTTTAAAAAAACTAGCGCAGATTATAAATGCCGCATTTAAATTAAGATATGTGCCAAGCATGTGGAAGGTCGCGGAGGTAATAATGATACCAAAACCAGGTAAACCACCAAGCGAAGTAACCTCATATCGCCCAATATCGATACTACCAATGTTGTCCAAGCTATTCGAAAAAATGCTGGCAAAACGTCTGCAAAAAATTATTGATGAAAAATCGCTACTTCCAAATCATCAATTTGGGTTTAGAAACAAGCACTCTACAATTGATCAGGTGCATAGGATCACAGATAAAATCGAAAAAGCATTTGAAGAGAAAAATGTGTGCTCTACAGTATTTCTGGATATAGCACAAGCTTTCGATAAAGTCTGGCACAAAGGACTGATACACAAACTACAAAAGCAACTGCCGAAGCAGTATTCGACCATTTTGGAGTCTTATATATCAGATCGATTCTTCAGAATTAAGCAAGATACAGAGTGCTCAACATTAAGAGAGATTAAAGCTGGTGTACCGCAAGGCAGTGTGTTAGGTCCAGTTTTATACCTTCTCTTCACTAGCGATTTGCCTGAAAGTGAAGAAACCACCATAGCTACTTTTGCAGATGACACAGCCGTCCTTGCTGTGGGAGCAACTGTCGAAATAGCAACAAAAAAGCTTCAGACGGCAATAAACAATATTTCAGAATGGACTAAGAAATGGCAGATTAGATTAAATGACCTTAAGTCAATCCATATTAATTTTACGTATAAAAACGTACCACACATTCCAGTCTACATTAACAACAATGTAGTAGAATTTTCTAACACAGCTAAATATCTAGGCATGACTCTAGACGCTAAACTGCGTTGGAAAGCGCACGTTAAGAAAAAAAAAGATGAGTTCAACATGCGATACAGTAAAATGTATTGGCTTATTGGGAGATACTCATCCCTGTCCAACTACAATAAGTTATTGCTATACAAGCAAGTCCTAAAACCAGTATGGACCTACGGGCTCCAATTGTGGGCATGTACATGCCAAACAAACTTACAAAAAATTCAGGTTTTCCAAAATAAAGTACTAAGGAACATAGTTAATGCACCTTGGTACATACGCAACGCCGATCTGCATAGAGATCTAAATGTTGAAATGGTTGAAGATGAGGTTAAGAAGGTTGCTCGGAGGCATAGAAATCGGCTTCTCAATCACGTAAACACAGAAATAACAGAACTTTTAAATGATGACAATGTAATCAGGAGACTGAGACGGATAAAACCTCTTGATCTGTAAGATTTGGCTAGGGCTAAGAAATTAGGTATTAATTTCAAACAAAACAAGTTTAAAAATCCGACAAACGGCGGATTTATCTCTTTAAATTCATTAAATAATTAAAAATATAAATTGCTGATTAGTCGTACGACTAGGTGCAATCTTATTCGGGATGGCTAATGTCAGTCCCCCGGGAGTTTTTTTCAACCTCAGACTTCAATAGGAGATTTGATATAAAAATACCAAGAAGAAAGGACTGGGATGACGGTACAGTTTGCACCGAAAAAGAGCTAGCCTTCTACACCGACGGATCCAGAATGAACGCTGGTACTGGTGCCGGTATCTTCTGTAAAAACCAGAAGGGTAAACTAATCCTTCAAAATTCGAGACAGAAGCAGCGTTTTTCAAGCCGCGATAACTGCTATTCTACCGGCCGCAAATCTAACGCAAAAATGACAACATTGTCAGAGAAAGTAGAAGTCTATGTTGATAGCATAGATAGCATAGTTGTCGACAAAATCGAAGCTCGTAAAGGTCTGCAGACAAAATCTTGACGATATATGAATATGAACGACCAACAGGTGGCGCTATGCTGGGTACCAGGCCACAAAGATATATCAGATAATGAGAGGGCGGACGAACTTGGCAGGAAGGGTGCAGAACTAGTATATGCATACACTCTTCCAGTTGCAAAGACTCTCATTACCACTCTTTACAGTAAAATAGATGAGGAAACTACGATCAGAGCTTATACGCGATGGTGCCACATGGACACATGTGCAATAGCCAGATTACTATGGCCAGCCTTCGATAAGAAGAATTCCAAAAATCTAGTACAACTTAGTCGAAGGGAAATGCGAATCGTCTCCGGAATCCATGCGGAGCGTCTAGATTACCCTACAATGTTTACTGCAGAAGCTGCAGGCACAAAGAGGAAGTAGAATCCATCGAGCATCTGCTATGCGAATGTCACGCACAAGCCACCAGAAGATTACGAACTCTTGGCAGTAGGTTCTTCCATGGGCTGGAGGACCTTCATATCGCTGATTTTAGGATATTATATTATTATTATCATATTAGCCAACCCTATTACTTGGTTTGACTCCCATGAGTATGCTTTTTATGGGTACAATGGACCCGCTTGAGGTCTAAGTAAGTCTTTAGGACACCCACAAAACCAACCATTTCACCCTCTGAAGCTAATGAAGCGAGCAAGTTTGCACAACCAAATTATAAAGTCCCACAGGTCAGATACACTTCAGACCATACTGTCGGAACAACACTATCATTAAAAGTTGCCATATTCCTAGGAGGTGGACTGAAGTTGAAGTCGTCTCCATACCCATGGCAGGCCACCATCATTAAAAGCTGCTGTGCCTTGTCCACATTCCTAGGAGGTGGACTGAAGTTGAAGTCGTCTCCATACCCATGGCAGGCAAGAGCTTACACGTTAATCCTAAGGATGTGCGTCCCATTGCATTAAAAACACTGGAAAGGCTACTAGACTCGCACCTACGCTGTAGCATAGATACCAAACATCTGTCAGCGGTCCAAACATGCTTATTGCAGAGGGAGATCTGTGGAAACCGCTTTGTACTCATTGGTATATACCCTTACACAGTAATCTATTGAGAAAAGTGCAAAGATCAGCATGTATGTATGTATATGCATTAGCGGAGCACTAAAAACTACCCCACCTCAGACATTAATCCTTTGGAAGGCACATTTTCTATGACACCGAAGAACTAAGGGATGTACTTCTCAAGGACATCTGCAGGTACATTAAGACTTCAAAATGGTTCGAAAGCCTGGGGCAATAGGAGAGTGCTTTTGGTACTGCTACACGAGCAAGTGGTACCGTCCCCCCAAAAATGGGCATCACAATGGGTCTCTACTGACCTGAGTGTGGCGCAGAGGTCTTCGCTCCACTCGCTAACCCATCTACCTAACTTAACCTAAGAACTACCCCATCCGCGGCACTTGACGTGCTCCTACATCTACTTCCTCTAGATATTTTTGGCAAACAGTCAGCTACTAGCACAGCCATCAGACTGAAAGCCTCCTCCCAATAGTCAAACAATCTTAGATCCTGAAAAACATCAACTACATACTGTCCAAGTTGAATCTCAACCTCAACTTCCGGACTTCCATTGCTCACCGGGAGAGTGGTGACGCCAGTGGTGACCATTCCGTTCATCTCTACACCGACGGATCCAAAATCGAGAAGGTGGTGTTTTCTCCGATATACTTAAACTGAGCATCCCTTTCCGTCTACCTGGCCACTGTAGCGATTTTCAAACGGAAATCATGGCGATCTACGAGGCCTTATCCTGGCTTAGGCACAATTTTTACCGACAGCCAGGCTGCTATAAAATCTCTGGAAGCGGTACCGTGTATATCAAAAGCTGCTTCATATTGTCACTCATATCTCATGGAGATGACAAAACTTTTTTACATTCACCTATGCTGGGAACCCAGTCATAGGGACATTCAAAGGAATTGTAAATCCGATGAACTCGCCAAACATGGCACTACTCTGGACATCCTGCCGGAACGGAGAAGTCTGGGTATTCCAATCGCTACATGTAAACAACTCTTAGAATACGACGAGATCAGCAAGACAAACCAAAGATAAAGGAATGGTACCATGTGCCGTACCTCAAGGGGGATCTGGCTAAGTCCCACTTGATCTAATAATTTGATCTTGCTCAAGAGGTCGCTCATTAGCACCATTATTAATGTTCTTACCGGCTATTGTCTCATTGATCATCATGCAAGAATGTTGAGCCTCTTCTATACGATTTCTGCAGGCACTGTAGAGACGAAGAGGAGGAAGAAACGATCCTCCGTTTCATCTGCACCTGTCCAGCCCTATCCTAACGAAGGAAGCTCTGTCGAGGAGCCTATCACTTGGACAACTTGTGCGAAATATCACATACTGACGTCAAAAGTATTTTCAACCTACACATTTTACAATCTATTTATGTATATGTACAGTACACATGGTACCGTCAGAGTCTTTAGCAGAAGTCGCTGATAGACTTCTTCTTTGTAACATCGTGTACTAAAAGGATGTTTTGTGATGTTCATGTTGTGAGAGGGGTTGCACTGTCAACTAATCACCACCTCGTCTTGTGCAAATTGTGTCTTAACGATAAAGTACCTGTTCTACCAAAGCGTAAACCAAAGCTGGTTACACGCATACGGTGAGAGAGTTGGCAGAACGATGAGGTACGGGAGGAGTTTATACGGCTGGTAACCGAATGTTTGAACCAATTCCAACTGTTCCGACAAATGTAGAGGAAGAATGGCGGTTGTTTTCAACAGCAGTCATTGCCTCTGCAGGAGGTATTTGCGGAGTGGAGCGGCTCAGTGTGGCGGCTGGTGTGGTAAAATAACTGCGTGGTTTAAAACACCCGGAGTTCAAGAAGCCATCAGAGAGAAGACGAAAGCCTTCAAGGTGTGGATACACTTGGCGGATTCAGCTTCTCGAAACCGGTACATGGAGGCGCGAAGAACCTGCAAGCTGGATGTTAAAGCAGCTAAGGAGCAGTCTTGGAAGAAGTTCGGTGAGAAATTGGACTGTGATCACAGATCTGCAAACAAGGTGTTCTGGCAGACCATCCGCCGTCTCAGAGGAAGGAAGTTTAATATCATCGAAGGAGTCAAATCCAAAGATGGTGTACTTCTTTCCGATAAGAAGGACAGCTTGCGCAGATGGAGCGAGCACCTTTCGGAGTTGCTCAATCCCAAACAGGGCACTGAGGATGGCAGACCCATGATTTTGAATAGGATGTAGAATAGTCTCACCGTCTGCTGGTGTGGATGAAATCCGGAAATCCAGAAATGCTCAAGGCTTTGGGGGAAGAGGGAGTGAAATGGCTCTCTTGTGTCATTAAAGTGGACTGGGAATGCGGTGAAACACCTAGCGATTGGCAAACTGGGATGATTGTTCCTCTTTTTAACAAAGGGTATAAGAGAGATTGCTTCAATTAAAGGGGTCTCCCCTCTCTCTTAAGTCTTCCCAGAAAAGTCTTCCGCTAAGGTGTTGAAAATGAGTTCATTGCTGTGGTCGAGTCCAGGTTGGGCGATGAACAGTGCGGCTTTCGTGCAGGTAGAAGCACAACCGACCAACTATTCAATCATTGCAACTACCCCCGATTTCTATTAGTTGCGATAATCGAGAATGTACTGTACTTGAGAAGGCCTGGGGGTATACCAAACATATCTACAGTTGATTTGTGAATTTGGAGAAAGCCTATGATCGGGTCCCTCGAGGTAAACTCTGGAATGTATTGCAGGAGTATGGGATTGACGGTTCACTTTTGAGGGCCATTCAATCTCTTTACTCACACACAAACCGTAAGAGCTTGGTTCGGATGAACGGCGTTAAATCGACACTTTTCGCTGTGGCCACTGGACTTCGCCGGGGGTGCGTTCTATAACCTCTCCTTAGTGCATATAGATTGGATGTTACGGCGCAGCCGTGGTGAGTAACGGTCTGCTTTTCACTGATTCCCATTGAAACAGCTGGAGAAGTATTTCAGTATTCTTATTCACGAGTGATGGAAGGAGTAGTACTGAGTTATCCTGTAAGATCAGGTCAGGCTGGAGCAATTTTGAGACAGCGTGATCAATCTATTATCAGGAGGGCTGAACTTGGCCTCAGAGCTAAGCTGTCGGTCTAATTCATTGTTTGTTCCGACCCTCACCTATGGTCATGAGGTTTGGGTAATGACCGAAAGAACAAGATCGCGGATACCAGCTGCCGAAATGATGTTTCTTCGTTGTTTTGATGGGGTGACTGGCCGAGATTGGGTTAGGAACACCAGAATACGCGAGGCACTCAATGTCGACCAGCTAATTCTTCGAACGGAGACATCTATACTTTGTTGGTTTGGACACGTAAAACGCATGTCCCCACTTCGGCTTCCAAGACGTGCCATGAAATCCGTGTCATCAGATAGACGTCCCCTGGATAGGTCCAGGATGATATGGTAGGACCAAGTCCGCAATCTCACCTCTATCCGTATGGCGATAGCCCCTGATGGTTTAGAGTCGATGGCGAAAGATCGGGAAATGTAAGAAATCCACTTAAGCTCCCTATACCCGCGACTATTGGAAAATGATGATGATGGTGGTATGTATAGGTATATGAACTTGAAACACATTACATATTGTGACACAATTCGTCTGTAACAAACCATTTCTTTATAAAGTGCTCCAAGATAGCTTAATGGCAGCTTACTCTTACAACGAAATTCGTTATAAACCAAATCATTTTCGATATATGTATGGATACATATACATACAAACATAAGTACAAACATACGTACGAGCATCTAATTAAATGAAAAATTTCCGCAAGCCAAACATGCAAACTAATGAAATGAATTTCAATAAAGTTCGAATCATATTTTGAATCAAAATAAAGCACTCATAAGCTCAATTGCTGTGGGACGCATCATTCTTTTATTAGGACTTCAACATTTGTCCGTACAATAGGCTTTCGGAAAAGGAAACCCACATTAAAAGGACACTTGCTCTCCATTGTTCCACCACCTGCGTACAAGCTTATGTACGTTTCCACATTGAAAACGGTACTTATAGCCTCCCTGTGACTTACCATCCGGAGTTTCTGAGGGTGGAAGGCCAAATCACGGACGAACGAAAAAAAAAAAATATTGAAACATGGGGATTTAGTTCTCATTATATAAAAAAAAAAAAAAAAAGAAGAATCCGTTTCTGTTTCATCTTCGGAACTACGGGACTCCGGGACTCCGGTCCTGCGACAGCCTCATAAAAATCACATAAATCAACAAAAAAATAAGTTAAATATTAACTTATTTCCTATAGGGGGATGGCCTATTAGGGTAAAAAGTACCACGTAATCCGATTGGGGCGATATGTACTTTGCTCAATGGCCAGCTAATGCCAATAGGTTTATTTGCCAAAATCGAAAGTTTTGAGTTCTTAAAGTCTTAAGTATGAATTTTTAGGCATTTTTGAAAATGCTATTAGTGACTGAACGTGCGTTCCCATAGCGTGAATGCGGATGCGAGTGGACTTATGCGTCCAGTGTTATAGTGACGAGCAGTTGGTGGGTTCTTGAGTGCTCAATTATTTTATTTGTTATTTCTTACTACTGATCTGCTTATAGAGGTGATTTGAATTGTGCTGTCGTGACCCTTTTCTATACAATGCCGGGCATCAATGTCCTCGGTCAGGTTACCAGTAGACACGAGAAATCCACTCGCAGTGCGGTTGAGGAATACGAAAAAATGCTTCCCATACCTTGTGGAAGTGGAAGTGCAAGTCTCATCCACCATATTTTAAAAGCTGTGAGCACTTATTAGCTCATTAGTGACTCTATACATGATGCCGCTGTCACATCTGGTAATGTTGAGTGGTGTTATATAACATACTAAGAACAGAATACAGAGACTTGATCTCACTTCTAACTTTATTTGTGGTCTTCGAACCATTTTAGTTGTCTGTGGTCAGAATATAGCCAACGAAATTCTGTCTCCGTATGGCTCCGATTCAATATGCCAATATTGGTTTACGCCTTGGACATAGTCCCTGAAGGCCCTATCGTTGCACGACGTAGATCTGGGGTTTTTAAGTGTTTCACTCTCTTAGTCAAAGAACGTTCTCAGATTGCAGAAACCATCCCAAGCCGGATTCAGCAATCAATGTCAATCGTTTTCCGAAGTGTAGTGTCGGTTTCGTTAGCTTAATAAAGTTTTGGCTCAGTACTCTTTCCACGATAGATAGGTGAAATGCTGAGAACTAGAGAAGCAGAAAGAGTGATAAAACAAAAAATCCTCACTATCAACACAAACAAAGGATGTCCACAAAATAGATCTTATCGCCACTCTTGTGGAAGGTGGTGGGACAGTCCGGGGTGCTCCCTCCAGTTTGGTATGCCAAGTTAGTTAAGGTCCCCTTCGACTTGCGTGCGCCACCTGATTTGCGGTCTTCCTCTACTGCGCCGCCCTCAGTCGTTGAAGTTTCACTCTTCTGGTTAAGTCGTTGCACAGCTCGTCGTTCGTTGTTTCTCCACTCACCGTCTATGCGACGAAACCTGGGGGGTGGGTTCCCTACCAGGCGCGTCCCCGGGTGGTGGATAGGGGGAGCCGCAGCACCGCACAGCGAAAGAACTTTATCACTGTGCTTCTGCGGTGAATGAGGTGAAAGCAGTGATGAAGGAAAACAATTCCACTGTAAAAGCCCATCGCGAACCAACCCTTACTGTAGTTGCTGATAGTTGCTCATTCACTCAGCCCGCGCGGGAGCCAGCTCCCCGAAGCGTACATGGCTGAATAGCAACAAATCAGCCCCCTAATCCAGGGTGTTACGCGAGACCGTGCCCATTGGATGGTTTGTAGCCAGGGGTTAACCGGCTGTATTTGAACGGAGCCTCTCCGAAACCGAGCCAAATCGGAGAGTAATTATGGCTGTACCACATCAAGCGGGGCTCTGATGTGGTGGACTTTTATTTCCCTAGCTACTCGTGGGACCACACATGAAAAACAAAGAAAAACAGTTTAAACTTATGCGGGATGTTACCGCGACAGAACTGGCTGATCGATTGGAGAAAGATCGCCAGGGAGAAAATGACGGCAGACCAGGTACTAGCCGTAGGAGAACACCTCCTAGACCAACACAAGGCCGAGACAAGGATTGGGCGAATAGGGAGAGCCAGAGGAAACCTCTGGCCAAACCTGTGTCCAAATCCACTGAGAAAAGGGAGAATACCTCCCAACCGGCCAAAAAGGAATCAGAGAAGGATGACAGGGGAAGGGTAAGAAGGCCTCGGAAACCTCCAATCCTACCGGCTCTAGGGAAACCAGGCGCACTCGATGACCCGCTGAGGAAAGGTCTCAGCGGTGCGGGTGCTAAATGGTACCTAAGATTCCTGGCTCAAGGCTTTAAGCCTGAAGAAGCTAGGAGAAAGGCGGAAGATAGGAGGGCACCAAATAAGGAGCTGACCTGAACCCCAAACAAAGAGGGGAACAAGAGGGGGAGGGACGCCATAACCCCTCCAGAGAAAGAGGATGTGAAGCGGGCAAAAATCGGTCCCAAAGGTGCAGCGGGACCCAGCACCGCCCCACCCGTCAAGAGAAGGAAGACGGGCATCAGCACCGACCACAGCTATGCGGGAGCACTAAAGAACACGCGAGTGGCAGTCCTCCCGAAGCAATACCCGCAGACAACCTTAAGTGCGGAAGAGCTGACCAAGCTAGAGGATGCCATAGTAGAAGAAGTAGCCCTCGGGTGGGAGACTAAACTCCAATTCGAGGGCATATACTTTCGACCAGGCTTGCTACTGGTGGATTGCGAGAATGAGCAAACGGCAAAATGGCTCCTATTGACTGCCGGAAAATTGAGCGCGTGGAAGGGGGTGGCACTCACGGCGTGTGTGGGAAGTGAAATCCCTAAAGTCCACACGATATCCGTCTTCCTACCCAGAAGCGCAGGGCAGGATAGGAAAAAGCTTCTGGCCCTTATCGAAGCCCAGAATGAGGGTCTCAATACCCAGCTCTGGAAGATAATGAGCAGTCGAGAAGAGAGAAAGGGCAGATGCTCTCGATCCTCATCGACGATAGAGCGGCGGAGAACATCGCCAAAGAGGGGCATTCAATCAGGTACCGGTTCGGGAAAATCCCAGTATCAGGGCTGAGGAAGCAAGAACCCGGCAATGCCCGGGGAGAAGAACCATCTACATCTTCAGCGGCTCCCCAACCCGACCCTGTACCTATGATAATAGAGAAGGTGGTGGCTAACGATACAGCACCCCAGGAGGAAGACGAGGAGATCCATATCGAGGAAGAGCTTGAAGGCATGGACCTCGCCACCCTCGATATAAAGGATCTCCAAGTGGATCCTCTGACAGAGGAGGAGGAGCTAGAGGGGGCACAGACCCCTCAGCAAAACCAGCAGTCCCACCATGGATGCTAGAACTGGCATCCACGTCGCACAGGCCAATATTCACCACGCTAAGGCGGCATCAGCCGTCATAGCGAGGTTGTTTATTAAAGAACACCTAGGGCTTGTGCTGATTCAAGAACTCAGGATCTACAGGGGCCAAATTAGAGGACTGACGAGTAAGAATGCGAAGGTGATTTGGGACGACAGGCAGGCCTCTGCCAGAACTTGCATCCTAATAAGAAAAGATATTAACTTTATTTGTCTTTCAGAGTACATAACGCGGGACCTCATGGCCATACAGGCCACCCTTAACATAGAGGGCATCGACCGCAGCTGCGTAATCGCCTCAGCCTACTTCGCTGGAGACGGGACAATACCGCCTTTAGAGGTCCAAGGGCTGGTGGAGCACTGCAGGAGCAGCAAAATACCCCTAATTCTGGGCTGTGACGCTAACGCCCATTGCACGGAATGGGGTAGCACAGATACCAACGAAAGGGGTGAGTACCTTTTAGAATATATTATAAAAGAAAATTTAGAAATCCTAAATAGGGGGAATACCCCCACGTTCGTAACCAGGGTTAGAGAAGAGGTTCTTGATATAACTTTTAGTAGTAGTAGCTGTAGGGACTGGATAGGTGGCTGGAGAGTCTCAGACGAACCGTCGATGTCGGACCACAGAATAATAAGGTTCGATATAGTAGGCAATGTTGGAGAAGGTACCTCCAGGAGAAACCGGCGCAAAACCGACTGGGAGTTATACAAGAATACACTAGAGTGGAATTTAACCAACGGCAGTGTGAAAAGGGGGGCGGGACACCCTCTTGAACTAGAACAGAACTTAGAGAAGCTCAATAGGGCGATGGTGCAGGCATACGAAACCAGTTGCCCTCCATCCACCCCCAGAGCACAAAAGGACGAGCCATGTTGGAATATGAGATCCAAAGCTCGCAAGCTCTTTAATAGAGCCAAAAGCGACGGAGACTGGCAGAGATACAAAGTAACTCTAACCGAGTACAATAAGGAGATACGGAAAGCGAAAAGGAACAACTTCAGAGCTTTCTGCGAGACCATTGCATCTACACCTGCGGCGGCCAGGCTACTCAAGGCGCTGTCCAGGGACAAATCGGATGCAACCTGGTCACTGAAAAGGCAGGATGGAAGCCACACCGCGAATGAGGAGCAAAGAGCACTGCTCTTACTGGAAACTCACTTCCCGGGAAGCTCAATACTGAACCCCTCACGCCCAACTTATATCACCAGTAGACCAAACAGGGAAGACTGGAAGGTAGCAGCAAATGTCTGCACAGAACAAAGACTGAATTGGGCATTAAATACCTTTCAGCCATACAAGGCACCAGGAGCAGATGACATATTCCCCGCTCTCCTACAGAGAGGGCAAGGTACAATTATGCCATACCTCCTCGGAGTAATAAGGAGCAGTCTAGCCCTCGGGTACATACCGAGTACATGGAGAAGAGCTAAGGTAATTTTCATTCCAAAGGTGGGAAAGAAAGACACCACCTCGCCGAAATCCTTTAGACCAATAAGCCTGACCTCATTCACATTGAAAACAATGGAAAAGGTCATAGACAACTACCTGAGGACAACTGTGCTGGAGAGAATACCTCTCCACTGCAGGCAACATGCGTATCAAGCTGGGAAATCCACGGAAACCGCACAATACCAGCTAACTAGTCTAATCAAGGATGCATTGGACCACAAAGAAACAGTCATCTGTGCTTTCCTAGACATCGAAGGAGCCTTCGACAATACCTCGCATGAGGCGATCGGAAAGGCCCTTGAAAGGAAAGGAGTAAACCGCACAATTTCCAACTGGGTGCGTGAGATGCTGAGAACCAGGACAGCCGAAACTGTGGTGGGGCTTAAGACCATCACAGTAAACACAACCAGAGGGTGTCCACAGGGAGGCGTTTTATCCCCATTAATGTGGAGTCTGGTGGTTGACGAGCTCCTGCAAAAGCTAGAGGGAATCGGCATAGACTGCCAAGGCTATGCGGACGATATAGTGATCATAGCTAGGGGAAAATTTGAAGACACCCTCAGCAGTATAATCCAAAGAGGATTACGAGTAACTCAAGAATGGTGTGTATCAGTGGGACTCAAAATTCCACAAAAACCACGATAGTACCATTCACTAGGAGAAGGAAACTCAGACACATGCAACCGATCTTACTAGGTGGAACCACAATTGACATTCAACAACAGGTCAAATATCTAGGCATAACACTGGATAGTAAACTTCTATGGAAGGCCCACATGGAGTCGGTAGTGTGCAAAGCCACCCGAGCACTCATGATATGCAGGCGTATCTCAGGAAAATCCTGGGGATGTAAACCAGCTATGCTGAGGTGGATGTACATCATGATGGTCAGACCCATCATAACATATGGGGCAGTAGCCTGGGCAGGACGAACAAAGCTAAGCACAGCAAAGAGAGCCCTGGAAAAACTGCAGAGATTGGCATGCATCTGCATCACAGGAGCAATGAGAAGCTGTCCCACCGCCGCAATAGAGGTGATTCTGGGGCTCACCCCCCTTCACATTGTGCTGGAAAGGGTCGCAAAGGAAACAATCCTAAGAATTGTTAAAGAAGCAGTGGGGAGGGGCAAAAGCATCGCAAGCAAAGAGCGAGACTCCCTCTCCAAAACAGTCCCACTATTAGACTGGCCTAGAGACGACACAATCAAGAAATACTACTTTGAAAAGAATTTCAACATAGAACTGAGCAGTAAAAGAGTATGGAACGACAGGGTGTACCAATTTGAGCACAACGCCATCAAATGGTACACCGACGGCTCCAAAACAAACACGGGCACCGGGGCGGGAGTATACGGGCCCCGAACCAAGTTCTCGGAGCCAATGGGAACATCGCCCAGCATTTTTCAAGCAGAGGTATACGCGATCGAAAGATGTGTACAAATAAGCCTCCATAGGAAATATCACGAGCAAAACATTGCGATACTATCAGACAGTCAGGCTGCCATCAAGGCACTGAGTTCCTATGAAATCAGATCTAAACTGGTTTACGAGTGTCTGGAGAAGATAAACAGACTTGGCCGGAACAATAAAGTCACCCTCTACTGGGTCCCAGGTCATGTAGGGATAGAGGAAAATGAGGCAGCCGATGAACTGGCAAGGAAAGGGTCAGAAACACCATTTGTTGGACCCGAACCATTCTGCGGGCTGGGACCGCATCGAATCCAAGAGGAACTGAGAAGAGAGGAAGAGTGCAAAAGAAGGATGCTATGGGAAACACTCCCGGGACTAAGGCAGGCGAAGGAACTCCTCGGGAACTACGACCGAAGGAGGAGCAAGGCCTGCCTAGGTACTAGCAAAAACCAGCTTCGCATCCTAACGGGCCATTGCAGACTCAGGGAGCATCTCAGGAAAATAGGAATAGAAGCAAACGGAAACTGCAGATTTTGCAGCGATGCCGAGGAGACTCCGTCACACCTCCTTATGTACTGTGGAGCATTGATCCACAAAAGAAGAGTCCACCTGGGAGCGTACACTTTCCTTGAAATGGACCTCCCTTCGTTGGACCCAATCCAGATACTCCGATTTCTCAAAGCGATTGGATTGGAGGAGGTTCTCTAGGTCGAGATATATCGGCCAATATGAGCATGGGGGAGCACAATAGATCTAAATAGGTCGCAGTGCACACACACAAACACACACCCCAATTTCTAACATCTAACAAATCACCCGAAGAATTTTTCCTTTTCCTCTCAAAACTGCCAAGACCAATCTCATCCGCCTTTGACGAAGTCCATGCCTCTGCGTCTTAGAGCAGGACTGAGTCGATTAAGGTCTTATACAGAGTCACTTTAGTCGTTCCAGAGAGGAATTTGTACTCAACTGCCTTATCAGCCAAAAGAAGCAGCGATTGGCAAGAGTTATTCTTCGTTTCATCTCAGCACTGGTGTCGTTGTCTGAACTAATAGCGGAGCCTAGGTAGACAAAGTCCTTAACTGCCTTGAAGTTAAAACTGTCTATTGTGACGTTCTGTCCGAGACGTCGATGTTGAGTGTCCTTTCTTGATGACAGCATATACTTCGTCTTGCCCTCATTGATTGCTAAACCCATTTTCGCCGCCTCGGTCTCAATACTCACGAACGCCCCCGTGACATCACGCTGCGTTCTTCCAATTATGTCAATATCGTCTCCGTATGCGAGTAGTTGGACGGACTTTTGAAAGATTGTGCCTCTGGTGTTGGCGCGTGAGTTTTGCACAACTCTTTCAAGAACAATGTTGAAGAAGTCGCTTGAGAGCGCGTCGCCTCGCCTAAAGCCTTTTTTAATATGAAAGGTCTCGGTGAGGTCTTGACCGACTTTGATGGAGCATCGTCCATTCTGCACACGAGTTTGGCAGGGATACCAAAGCTTGACATGGCTCTGTATAGCTCGTCTGTGTAAATGCTGTCATACGTGGCCTTAAAATCGATGAAGAGATGGTGGTTTTGGTTTGGTTTTCTTCAAGATCTGCCGCAGTGTGAATATTTGGTCGATGGTTGACTTTTCTATCCTGAAACCACACTGATATGGATCGATCAGGTTGTTGACGAACGGCTTCAGGCGCTCGTCATATTTTACAGATCAGTTGGTGCATGTTTTTTACCAAACTTTAAACATAAAGCGGCAGGCGATGACTTGTTGGACCTGTTGGTCGGCAGCTAGGCCGTCAGGTCCAGCAGCTTTGTTGGACTTAAGCTTCGATATGGCTATCTTCACTTCGTCCAGGTCGGGTGGACGGAATTGTTGGTCTTCGTCGTCCAGGTTGAATGGTTCATTCTGCCTGACAGCAAGATTTGGTTCGTCCTCGCCGTTAAAAAGTCTACTGAAGTCGTTTTTCCATATTCTCAGCATCGACTGCGGTTATACTACAATGTTTGCTTGTTCATCCTTTCAGGCTTCGGTTCGCTCTCTGGAAGTTTGACCCTTTGGTAAAACTTCTGAACCTCATTCCTTCAATAACATCTCTCTATTTCCTCGATCTCTATTTCCTCGTCTCTCCTCTTCGGCTCCTAGAGCTCGCGAGCAGCTCTGGTCTTTCTGTGCAGCACCGCTCTTTATGCCTCTTGTTTCGATGGCTTTTTGGCAATGTTGCCAATGGTCTTCAATACTTGATGCTGGCGGCATAGGACATCTTGAGAGATTGAGAGGGACTCGATCGGAAAAGAATCTGGTGATTTCTTGGGATTGCAATCATCCGACGTCAAACTTTCCTACAGTAAGGACTTATCTAGGGAAATTTCTACAACCTGACGAAGATTAGGCTAAAGCCGAAATACATTACGGTAGACTGTAAATGGTTTTGTTTGACGTGACTGAAATTTTTGACGCTACGCTTGTATATGTGATCATTTTGACTTATGTGAGACTGTCGCTACCAACGGACTTGCCAATCGCTCGCGAATGAAATAAAAAATTAATTAATGCAATAATTTTCCAGAAACCATTTTTTTTTATTTCGATACATAGTATAATGAAGAGATAATTAGCTTTTGGAAGTTTGCTCCAGCAACCCTCTTGCTGGCGAAGGCAATTCCTTTAACAATGTTCATGCATCAAAAGCCGGGGGGATATTATTACCTCCCATCCAGGACAAGCTGCATGAAAACGCGTATGCTTCCACTAGTCGCGTACACATAGCACTCGTATACTATATCGCGATACACAATGTGTAGATGCCATGAACGAGCCGTTCAGCACGCTGCTTGTCGGTTGTCGCCTCCTCTTCAAGGCCCAGCCACTGAGGGTGCTTTTAATTTGCGCTCGTTTGTATCCGATGACACTCTTTCTAATATCATAATTTTAATTTATAGACATTGTTCCATATTATGTGACTGTTGATGCCGTGCAGTGCGGCAGCGGTGGTGCGGCCAGCTCACATGACGCACGACCACGCCATTTGAACCACTTTGTGCCGCATCATGCTCCTCGACGAGAGAGACCTACGAGTAAACCACAAACAAGCCCAACACAATTTGTAGGACAGCAACTTGAACTATATAATGCGAGAGTTTGTCGTCGATGGTGGCAGCGGCGGTGGCGGCGGCAGCCACCCAACTGTGGAACTGATGAGGCCGATTTTGAGGTTTTATTACCCCCATTACTTTCATTACTTTAAGGGTTCATCAGAGAGATACTCTCATCATCGCGCCGAGGTGGAGAGGCATTCCTGCTTAAATGCATAACTAACCATCCGCTGGCCGTTTGGTAATTTAAGCGCACGGGACGGGACTCCTGCTCCTGCTCCCGTCCTACTCCACTATAAGGATAATATTTGCGTGTTACATTTACCTGTTTGCGGTTTGAAGTTGCGGCCGGCACAGGGTTTAAATGAAAGCTTTCCGTACGTTGTGTTTGCTAATTGCGTTCCATAAAGTAGTAAATATTAATGGGTGTTATATTTTATATTTTATTTGTGTTTGCCGTGGGATAATTACGGGCTTCCTTAATTGTGAAAGTCGTATGGCGGCACAATCATGGTCTTTCAGTTACAGTGTAGGAAATTAAATTCACCTGAGGAGTCATTTCATGTTTTACCTTTGGACTTGCTCTGCAAATACGAATAAAAATTTGGCTTCGAGGGCAAGGGACGGGCCAAATGAAACAGAATGATGTATTGAAGCAAATCAAGTATTCCATTGGTAAATTGCTGCAGGACCTTCCTTTATCATTCAGATTGTAATGAAGTGGATTACAATTAACTTGTGTCGTGTGTCGTCGTGGAATGGTGTGTTTAGTTCTTTTCACGTTACATTGTACAAATTTAAAGCCAATGAATTAAATTTAACGTTTGACAATTTGAACTCTGAGTACAGATGGCTCTGCGATAAGCATATGTGTATGTATGCATGGCGCCCACGTTTAATAATAAAGGTCTGAACCAAAGATCTGGCTTTGGAAAGTGGAAAATTCAGCAAATCAAGAAAGGAAGGTTGTTGATGGTAGCTGGCGAGAGAAGGGAGGGGGAGGGTGTTCCCACTAAGGCACTCTCCCTTGCATTCGGACGGCAGCGGAAGAACTCCCATGATGGAATCAGCGGTGGTGTCTACAGTTCCGGTTAGGTCGAACTACTTGGTGAACACCTCATATGGGTTACTCCGGCATAATCAGATTATAGGGCAATGAGGACCGGATTACCCGGCCCCTTAGGTCCAAGGAGTCTAACAAAAGACCTGGCCCTCCAGGTGTTACCGCCATCCAAGAAGTGCGGTGGGATGGGCCGAGGAAAAAGAGGATGGAAAACTGCAATATCTATTACGGCGATTGCTACCGGCAACAAAAGCAGCGCTTTTTTGGATGTGGATTTGTCGTTGGAGGCAGACCTAAGCAAGAAGTCTTAAGCTCCAGGTATGTGAGCGAACGCCCCACGACAATCCGCATCAAGGCTAAATTCGCCAACATAAGCCTGATATGCGCGCATGCCCCCACAGAGGAGAAAGACGACGACACCAAAGACAGGTTCTACGAGCTCTTGAACAAGGCATACCAGCAGTGCCCTAGCTGTAACTTTAAAATTGTCATCGGCGATTTTAACGCAAAGCTAGGAAGAGAGGGCATATTTGGTAGTACTGTCGGAAAGCAAAGCCTACACGACACCACCTCCGATAACGGATTATGGCTGATCGACTTTGCTGCGGGGCGGAACGTTGTCGTAGCTAGTACGCGGTTCCCACATCTCGATATCCACAAAGGAACACGGAGATCTACTGATCAATCAACCTTCAACCAGTTTTACCATTTTCCGATCGACGCCAGGCACTCCTCCAGTCTTATAAATGTCCGAACGTTCCGAGGGGCCAGGGTATGGAAGAACTACTTCTGCAGGCTGTTTATCGGCGACGACGAATGAAATCCCGCTGTCAGGCAAAATGAACCATTCAACCTGGATGACGAAGACCAATAATTCCGTCCACCCGACCTGGACGAAGTGAAGATAGCCATATCTAAGCTTAAGTCCATCTAAGCTGCTGATGCTGTAGGCCTAGCTTCCGAGCTAGGGGGCAGGCGATGACTTGGTAAGGAGCATGCACCAACTCATCTATAAAATATGGTCGGAGGAAAGTATGCCCGATGAATGGAACCTCAGCATTGTTTGCCTGATCCTCAGAAAAGGAGACTCTCTGAACTGCGCAAACTACAGAGGCATCAGTCCTCTTAACATCCTCTACAAGATGTTATCTGCCGTGTTGTGTGAGCGCCTAAAGCCGTTCTTCAACAACCTGATTGGTCCATATCAGTGTGGCTTCAGGCCAGGAAAGTCCACCATTGACCAAATAGCCATGTCTAGTTTCGGCATCCCTGCCAAACTCGTCCGTTTGTACAGGATGACGATAAAGAATGCACGCTGATCCATCAAGGTCGGTCAAGACCTCACCGACACCTTTGATGTCAAAAAAGGATTTAGACAAGGCGACGCGCTCTCATGCGACTTCTTCAACATCGTTCTTGAAAGAGTTGTGCAAAACTCACGCGCCAACACCAGAGGCACAATCTTTCAAAAGTCCGTCCTATTACTCGGATACGCCGACGGTATTGACATAACTGGACTTAGAAATGGAGAAAACTTTGGCAAAGCTTCGTTATTGGTGATTTACATACATACATATGTATATCTCGAAGAGTTCAGGATTGAATTACGGAAAAGAGCCGGAAAGGTGTGTTTAGGTTGCAAAGTACATTGCCCCGAATGATCGAGTGTTTCTAGGCTAAAACGAGTGGTCCTTCACCCACATACAAAACCTATAAAAGAATTTCGAGATGCAACTTCAATTAATTTTTCTGAGAAATTAAAAGTACAATAAAAAACAATATTTCCAATGTAAACGACGCCCAGGTCAATGTAAAACAACTTAATAAGCGGATTAACTCGCAGAAACATCCACTATCCGTATCTATCGGGAGTAATTAGCGTGCAAAAAACTTATTTTTCAATTCAAGACAATGCCAGGTTAGCGAAAGTATGTGTATTGCTGGGGGACTCCAACTCCATTAATTACTGCAATGACATTACTTTTGACGCCATTCAATACACGCGAGTAATCAGAATTAATGACCAAACGCCCATCCTTAGGAGCGAACGAGTCGTGTAATCGCCGTCTACATCTCCAACCCCGTGTCGCGAGCCCCGGTGACATCCTGATCAGCTCAGCTTACCTGATCCGTTTTGATAGCAATATAATCAAACTGATTATTGACATTATTGATAATGGCTTTGTTTGCCGGCAGGATGAATTGAAATTATTATTTTTTGAAGCATAAGGACACACCACACCGATGGCAATGGACATCGTGTTGTCACACCCTCATTTGTGTTCACGGCATGATGGACGCCGGCAAACAAAAACTCCCTGTCATCTTTAAGTGGTGGATTAATAAAGGAAAAGGGACCTGGTATTGATTGCACTAGCTCCGTTGTCGTCGTCGTCGTCATCATCATCGTCGCCGTTGTCCTCGGTGCTCGGCGTTGCTAGGAGTCCAGTTACATACACACATATAAACGAGCGCGTTGTCATTATTGTGTTTATTATTTCTATTAATTCGATAAGGCCGCCCCCAGATGCCCGTGCGTCCTGCATTGTGCTCGTACTCGTATGTCCCAAATGTGACACATGAATCTAAACATACTTACAGTTTTTGTATGAGATGCCCTCCGCCATGCGGCGCGTAATGATGTGGTGTACAGCTGAGTTCTTTGTTATTTTCGCTGTCGGCTTGAATATGTTTTTCTGCTCTCCACTGGTTTTCAATGTGTTTACTTAGTTAGCCTATTGAAAAGGAAATGGGCGTAATGGCACTCGATGAATAATCCACTAACGAGACGTAATTTCGGCTCAAATTACATTGTTTTGCATTCGGCTCTCTTGAGGGGTGGTGGCGGAAGTGGTCCTGAATTTCGGCGAACTGAAATAAATCGGAGAATTTCAACGATTACCAGTGGAAACCAGCGTATGTTCAAGAGATGTGTTTTGAGATTGAGTGCTAAAATGGAATAATAATTTTAAAAAAAATAAACATGTTTCCTTTGGACAGGATATTACCAATGGGTGTTCTTCCTACATAGTACGTCCATATGTATGTTCGTCCGCAAGGCCACCTTTCAAGGCGCTAGTCGCGTAAGTTGAATCACTTTAAGGAGCTACCCACGCATTTGTTTTAGTGTTGGGTTGCCAGATCTTACGCATACAAATTGTTACGTCGGATTAAACTGAGCCTGAGATATTCCCATTGATTCAGGGTATTATGCCCACCGTTTTCGGTGCAAAGCAATTCCGTCCCTATTTGGGACTTATCGTTCGTTCGTAACACTGCAGGAGTGACGACAGGTAAATAGGTTTATACACGCCCGTCGTCATTATAACCTAAATAATAAGAACGCCGTTAAATTTTAAGCACTCGACTTATACGTCAAAAAAATCACTAAGAAGAGTCTGATTTCTAATGGCAGAATTACAATGTGACGTAGAAACAATGGGCTCTAATGGTGTGACACGAATTCTTACCTCAGGTGTTAGGTCAGCTTCTGATCGTAAATATAGTAAGTGCCACCTCAACGCCCAAGTAGAGCTACTCTCTACTTCGTCGCACGTATGACAGTTCACAAATGTGTTGTATTGTATTGGTTTTTGTTCACATACTTTTGTTTGCAATGTCATTTCCTGCATTATTGTTTCTAAATTTTACTTACATACTTAAGGTGGCGCTACAGTACGGGGTGGACCTGGGCCTTAATCGACAAGCGTCCCAGACAGCTCGATATTTAGTCAGCTGCTTCCAGTTTCGCACGCCAAGTTGGTTGAGGTCCCCTTTCGCTTGTACGCGCCACCTAAGGCGAGGTCTTCTTTTACTGCGTTGCCCCTCCGGGTTAGACTTTGCGCGCCGGAGCACGTGTGTCCATTCGCTCTACATGCCCCAGCCGATGGATACGTATCTTCTTGACTAGGGCGATGTCGCTGTACAACTCGTAGAGTTTAGTTGAATCTTCTCCTCCAAAACCCGTCAACGCAAACGGGGCCGAATATCTCACGAAGAATTTTTCTCTCAAAGCAACCAAGGATATCTTCATCCGCTTTCGATAGAGTCCATGCCTCAGCGCCATAAGGCAGAACTGGGATGATCAAGGTCTTATATAGAGTCTCCTTAGTTTTTCGGGATAGGGCCTTACTACTCAATTGCCTTCTTAGTAATTTTTCGCTTGATCTCAGCGCTGGTGTCGTTGTCTGAATTTATAGCGGACCTAAATAGACAAAGTCCTTAACTACTTCAAAGTTATAACTGTCTATAAAGACGTTCAGTCCGATACGTCGGTGTTGACAGCATATAATAAGTCCTGCACATCTTCGCGGCATCCGTCTCAATACTTACGAACGCACCAGTGACTTCATGCTGCGTTCTTCCGATTATATCAATATCGTCAGCGTATGCGAGTAATTGGACGGACTTTTGAAAAATTGTGCCTCTGGTGTTGGCAGGAGTTCTGCACAACTCTTTCAAAAACAATGTTTGAAGAAGTCGCATGACAGCGCATCGCCTTATCTAAATCCTTTTTGGACATCAAAGGTTTCGGTGAGATTGTTACCGACCTTGATAGAGCAGCGCGAATTCTTCATCGTCAGCGAGAATTCTTCATCGATGGCCAAACTAGACTTGGCTTGGCCTTAAAATCGATGAAAAGGTGGTAGGTGTCGATTCGAAGTTCCTGTGTTTACTCCAAGATCTGCCGCAGTGTGTGTCGATGTTGGACTTTCCTGGTCACAAACAACACTGATATGGACCGATCGGGTTGTTGACGAATGGCTTCAGGCGTTCACACAACACGGCAGATAAGTCGTAGCCTTGATAGGTTCTTTTTAGCCTTTGGTGAAACCTGCGAACCTCATTTCTGCAGTAGCATCTCTCTTTTTCCTCGATCACGCGCTTCTCATGCTCTTTCTTCTTCCTCCTGAGAAGACAGTGTTCGTCTCTCCTCTTCTGCTCGTAGAGCTCACGAGCAGCTCTGGTCTTTCTATCCAGCGCCGATTTGTATGCCTCTTGTTTCACTGCATGCGCTTGCCGGCACTCGTCGTCAATCCAGGCGTTTCGTTGTGGTGGCCGAGTAAAACCCAGCACATCAGAGGCGGCATCTCTGATGGCTTTTTGGCAATGTTGCCACTGGTCTTCAATACTTGATGCTGGCGGAATAGGACCTCTTGAGAAATTGAGAGAGAATCGATCGTAAAAGGATCTGGTGATCTTTTGCGATTGCAGCCGTCCGACGTCAAACTTCCTCACCGCCCAAACGTGTTCGGGATATCCGTAGTCGTATGTTAAGCTACGATCAGACGATTTGCAGACGTGTGGAAATTTTGCAGGGAAATGTGTCCCAAATGTCCAAATCGTGTGATCAGCAAATTTTTGTCCGCAAATGTTTTCACATATGTCATTTGCCCACGATTTGCAGACGTCGTCCGCAAACGTTTGCACACGTCCG
Source organism: Matsumyia berberina (assembly GCA_917880715.2). Taxonomy (NCBI): domain Eukaryota; kingdom Metazoa; phylum Arthropoda; class Insecta; order Diptera; family Syrphidae; genus Matsumyia; species Matsumyia berberina. Next base: position 99,877,828 of record OU862870.1, read on the forward strand.
CAAATTGTGGGATCATCCTTTTGGGACCATTTGAACACATTTGCTGACTTTTGGACATTTGCCCACTGAAAATGACGTTTCTTCAAATGGGTCTGCAAATGTGCTATTTGCATATGTCGGCAAATCGTGTGATCGGACAATAAATGCCCTGAAAAAATTTCCAGATGTGTCATTTGCACACATTTGCGCACAACCAAAAATTTGCAGCTTTGCGACAAATTCGGCAAATCGTGTGATCGGCCTGCAAATGGGCATTTGCGGATGATTTGCAGACATTTGCATATGAGGAAATTTCGCGCACATCTGCAAATCGTCTGATCGGAGCTTTAGCTACAACAAGCTAGTGGTCCGAGTCAATGTTGGCCCCTCGGAACGTGCGGACATCCACAATACTGGAGGAGTGCCTTGCGTCGATCGCAATGTGGTTAATCTGCTTGACGGTTGATTGATCAGGAAATCATCATGTTCCTTGTGAATATCAAGATGCGAGAACCGCGTACTAGCTACGACAACATTTCGCCCTGCAGCAAAGTCGATCAGCCTGAATCCGGCAGTGTCGTGTAGGCTGTACTTTCCGACAGTACTACCAAAATGCCCTCTCTTCCCAGCTTTGCATTAAAATAGCCTAGGACAATCTTAATGTCATAGCTAGGGCACTGCTCGTAAGTCTTGTACAGGAGCTCGTAGAATCTGTCTTTGGTGTCATCGTCTTTCTCCTCTGTGGAGGAGGCTTATGTTTGCCAGACTTTGAATTGTTTAACTTCTTTCCGTTTGTTGTTCTAGGGTTGAGCTTCTCCTGCAAAACTACTGCATTCGCTTTGAGATATGTACATCCCTGAGGTCTGAGAGGCATATCTCTAAAAAATTATGGTTACATTGTTCAGTTCGCTGCAAAAATATCATCAAGACCGTAGAATTTCTCGGGCAGCTGTTGCCCCACTTACTTTTTGATTCGAAAAGCTCCTCATTCCTCCAATATCCGGTCGCGAATTCTTAGAAATTTAATTTAACATCGTCGTTTCGCTTCACAGACTTTATGATAAGTATAAGTGATAAGTATGAGTGTAAAACGTTGTTCTTGCTTATGTACAGTGAAAGCACAGTCGATTGGTGTTCCTTTCAAGCACCTAAAACCATTAACGATTCAAAACATCGCGTCGCTTGCAAGACTTGTGTGGAATTCTTACAAATTGAACGTCTTCATTGTGAAATATTTCGCTACAGTTCTCAAAACATGTGACGAATCCATCCACGAGGATGTTTTTATTTTTACTTCCCAGAGCGCGCCAGCGAGGGGCAGGATCAAAAACATTTTTATTTTGGTTTGTTTATTCGATTAACAGACTGACTCTCACAAAAGACAAATGAGCCCGACCACTCGCTGTTCGATTAAGATTTATTGTATTTCAATTGCATCCCCGTTGAGATTAGCCCGTCGTCGTCGTCGCCTCAGTCCCACTACTTGTCGTGCTTGCGTACGCACGGAAAAATTTAAGTTTCACTACGTGCGTTGCGACGTGATAAGATATATTTTTTTTTTTCGTTTGCAAAATGTCAACGTCGAAGAGGTGTGAGTCCTTAACACCCAACGCGCCGTGACGAACAAAATGAGCCCCGGTGGAAGGACGAAAACGTATCTGTCTCAAAGAACGAGTGAAAATCCAGCTCCGCGCCGGAGCGCCGAATGGGGGTATGACAAAATACAGTGAAGGTATTCCATTCTTCTAACGCAATTAATGTCAAAGTCTACTCGATTTCCCTTATGAAGCAGTCTAAACTACGGGTGGTAAATTAAAACAAACGGTCAACGCGTCCTGGAACATTTGTCAGTTGTCAAGCGTTCCAACGTATCGTCTCTCTCTATCTCGCTGTCTATGTGAAAGGCAAGAGGGTTACTTTTATCAACTTCCAGTTCTCTGCCCTTAGCCTTTCGGGTCTTTACTGTCAGCCGCATCCGGATCATCAGCATGGCAGTGTTGGTGACGAGAAAGTGAAATTAGTTTATCCGAAATGTTTGCACCAGGAATCCTTTGCAGTGTCGGCGGCCATAATGGATTTTTGTTCGCTGTCAGCCTGTGACACTTAAACGTCAACTGGAAAAGTGCAATAAATTCCAAGCGTCGACAGAATGACCCCATAAAGCGCATGGAATTATAGGACGTATTAGCGCCAGCCTGTGGCCCATTCGACGACCGAATCAATTTACATAAATCCAATAAATAATCATTTTTATTTTACCCAATCAATGTGGGAACTCGAAACGAAAATCCGAAACCTTATTATTCATGTAATAACTCGATGGCATGACGAGCGCTCCGGAGTGGGAATCGTCGTCGGGGCAAACGTATTTGAAACGACCTCATCCATTCGGTATCCATTTGAGGAGTAGGAAATGCTATACCATCGTAGTTTTTCATAAATTTCGCATACAACTAAGTACGAGTGTCTCGCATAACATATGGAGACGCGCCGAGGAGAGGAAACGCACATGATTCCGGGTGTTTTCGTACACCGAAGTGACAGAGTCGGCACCGAGCTGTTCATTACAAAACATATCAAAGGTTTGCGACCGTGAAATGATATTCCCTTTCTTCTGCGATACATGGTTACCAATATGGAGACCAAAAGATTTGGATGTGGATGCCGTAGGGTACTTTTGGTGGAGCGGTGAATTTTTAAGTCTTATTCATATGTAAATTAAGAGAAAGTCCTGCCTTTGCAGTTTTCGCGATTTCTGCAGTCGTACCTTGGCTACAAGGCGATAGTGGTCAATGTGTGTTCTTCGGAATGTTTTGACATCCATTATACTGGAACCGCATTCTTGTGACGACAATCTTTCGCCCTGTCGTACAATTGATTAGTTTGAATCCGTTTTCGGAGCTGGTGTCAAGCAGTGAAAATTGAGGGACGTTAACCTAGTCAGCTAAGAAGAACTTCCAGCAGTTGCTGAATGGATATAATATTGAGAGAGTGATACGATACGAAAGCATGTCCGGTGACTGAAATATCACCTCCTGTCTACAAGAAAGGCGATCTGGCACGAACTATGTACATATGCAAAATACCAATCGACAATAGTGTGGCTTCCATCCCGGCAGATCAACGGTAGTTCCAACCTTCAGACTATAACAAACCTTGGAAAAGACCAAAGGAGTCGAGACTCACCACCTTTTAATCCGTATGTGATAGCCTTCATTACTTTGAGCTATACATAGCGATGGCTCAATTCGGGATCCCGACAAAAATGATCCAGGTGTGCCGCATGACGCTCGAAAACATGCGGTCCAATGTGCAATTGGGAATAGCTCTTCTCAACTCTTTCAATCTGGGACTGGATTTCCATAGCGAGATTTGTAAAAGTGTATTTTATTCAATCTCATGCTGAAATGGATATTTATTTATTTATTTATTTATATACTGAGCTTAACACAAGCATCAGAAAGAGAAGACTTAAAGCTAGACATATCAAAATCTTAAAAAGAGAAACAGTTGGAAGGTAGGTTGCGAAGGAAATTTCTCAGAGAGGATTTACTATAGTGTAGGTCAAAGATATTGGGGTACATATTAGCGTTTCTTAGCATTCTTATTAGGGGTCCGTGCTGACCATACTCCGTGCGGTGGTAGTTGAGGCAAAACAAAGGGACAGATCTCAAGCGGTGGGGATTAGTGTTAAGGGGGAACTGTTGAAGCAGATGAGGGCAATCAAGGATTCCAGGCAATAACTGATGTATCAGCGACATTACGGCGTGTGTATAATGTTTGCAAGTCTAACAATTTGAGTCGGTTCTCGTATGGAGGTACGTTGAAAGGGTCATCCCAGCCCAGGCCACGCAAGGCAAATCGGACGAATCTACGCTGAACAGCTTCGATTCTCTGAATGTGGACTTGGTGGTAGGGTGACCAGACCAGACTAGCATATTCAAGGAGCGGTCTAACGAAAGTGATATAAAGGGATTTGGTGACGTATGGGTTGGAAAATTCTTTCGACCAACGTTTGACCAAGCCAAGTGCTGAGTAAGCTTTATTAATAATGCTGTCGATGTGAGAACGGAAGTTAAGTTCAGGGTCGCAGATGATGCCCAGATCACGCATTGAGGTCACTGAGGGAACGAGCTCATTGTTAATAAAGTATGTCCTTTGAGGCAGCGGGGGGCGTTTGCGAGAGTAAATAATAGACTGACATTTTTTCACATTGAGCTCCAAGAGATCAGCCTGTAGTGAGTGAGAATCAGCAATACATGAAATTTGTCTAGAGATCCTCATGTCGTCTGCGTAGATTTGAAGGTCAGAATGCATAACGGCAAGCTCTACGTCGTTTATAGTCAGTACGAAAATCAGAGGGCCTAGGTGGCTACCATGAGGCACTCCTGAGAACGCCATGATTGGTTTTGAAATACAAGTTCTAAAAATAACTCTATACTGACGATCTTTTAGATAGAGCACGGTCCATTTAACGAGCAAAGGCGGAAAACCAAGAGCTTTTAGTTTAAGGAGTACAATTTGGTGAGAGACCTTATCAAATGCCTTACTGAAGTCAGTGGCCACGACGTCTACTTCTTTTCCATTTTCCAAGGCACCAAGTGTGTTTGAAACAAATTCAGTAAGGTTAGTGGTTGTAGATCTGCTTTTCAGGAAACCATGCTGCTTGGGGGAGAAGATTGGTTCGCAGTGGAAGAATAGTGAGTCGTACATGATGCTCTCAAAGAGCTTAGGTATGCTTGAGAGTTTAGCAATAGGTCTATAATTGGAAATGTCACTCTTACAGCCTTTTTTAAAGATGGGGATGATAAATGAGTCTTTCCACAACTAGGGGAAAACTCCGCACGCAATTGATAACTGTAAAATAGTAGTGAGGGGCTGGGCTAGATTGTTAACACATTTTTTTAAAACTATGGCGGGAACACCATCAAGACCAGAAGAGTAGTCGTCCCGGAGAAAGTTAATCTTGTCAACCACTGCTGGCGTGCTTATATAAATGGATGTTAGGGAGGTTTGAGTACAGCCATTCATGTATCTGAAGTTATTAAGATCGGGCAGCGTTTCCGAGGTCGAAAAGCATGGAGAGCTGCTGTGTTTAAGACAGAGACCGCCCATGGATCTGGCACCCGCTAAGCAAGTAAGTAAGCAGCGATTCTCTGTGCTCGCAGTGGCTTAATAGTTAGTACTTTAGACTGCTGTGCGAGCTGCGTGATTTCGGGGCCGAGCAAAATCCGCTGAAATTTAAATTGTCATGAAGAAGCTGTTCAAATCCACTATTCCGAGTCGACAATCAATAGTAGGTCCTATCTATTCCTGCAAAAAATGTAACACAAACAACATGAATGATAGCGAGAAGCTAGGACTTGCCTGTTTGAAGCCAGCATCCAGTCGATCGCAGTGCTCCAAGAATGTACATACTTCCAGTTTGCAGAACCGAAATTATTCTTAACGTTAAGTGTAATGACGGCGCAGTATCACTTAGATCCTGATTTTCATCTTCTGCCTTCTATTGCCTTGTGTGCGGTGTTAACAAACATTAATATGGCGTCGACACTTGAGCTACAGGTGCTCTGCTATTCCTCCTGCATTTTCTATGGCTGACGGGCACTTTTTTACTGTATAACGACGGATCTCCGGATGGGTTTAGGCAGTGAACTCTTTCACCAACGGCGCTTGCCATGCTTCACCCAGAGAGGCTGATTAGCTTCCTGACATCCTCTGGAACAGACAAACTGCTCTAAACACATGGGACAGCACATAGGCCTCCATATGAGATCGCAGTGCCAGAGTGGACAAGCCGCTCCTAAATAAAAAAAAAGAACCTTCCGGCAAGCGCCGCAAGAGGTAGGTGGATTTCTTATGTCATCTATTCTGATGGTAGGAACAAAATGGCGGACAAAAGTTTCCACTTTAACAACGAATTTGTACTAATTACCTCGAAATTTGTAAGGATTTTCAATTTCAACGAAATCCAATCAATTTTGAAGAATTTCAAGATGGCGGATCCAAGATGGCGCCCAAATTGGTAGCAGGCGGATTCTGTTCACTGTTATCTACTATATTACTAAAAAATCAAAACCGGAGGTTGGGATTTATTTGAGTTGTGAATTGTACCGTTTGAGACATAAAAAGGGGCGTAACCCGCCCCCCTCTGGACCGATTATGCCCATCTACGAACTTAGCCGAGGTATTCGGCATTCGAACGTGTATACCAAATTTTATTAAAATCGGTTCATAATTGCGCCCTCAATCGTGTCCACAAGAATCCGTTATATTGCATATATATATATATATATATATATATATGTACATATATATACATACATACATATGTATATATATATAATTTTAACGGAGTATGAGGTTAGTGTTTACTATGATAGCGAAGACGAATGGCATTCAAAATTTTTTAAAGTCGCGTCATGAGGACCTCTGCAATAGGTGGTATTTCTATGAAATCCACCTAAAAAAACTGGAGGCAGCTGGATAAGGATCGAGCTGACTGGCGACGCGGTGAGGTAGGCCGCCTTCTTTTCTTTTTCCCAGTCCACTGGCTCAACATTCTTATCTCGCTGCTTTACGGGTGCTGCAGTATGTTTTCCGTTGTACCACTTTTCTTCCATGGCTGACCGATAGGCTGCAACACTGGATCCACAGATCATGGACATTTTTGGCTAGTGAAAGTTTATTGCATACCTCTTTGCTCTATTGCCTCCACCTACTCGAGCTCATGCACTCAATGCAGAATCTTCCTTTCAAGGTGGGCCGCAGCTTATTTTCTTCTGACAGTTGACCTCTAAAAAGGTCAAACATCAAGCAGTTGTAAGAGTCGACTCTTAGGGTAAGAGGGGAAACATTGATTCTTTTCCAATTTCGTTTGGGTTCAAAAAGACAATTGATATTAGAATGAGGACCTATACGATTTTACCCATAATATCACCTGATACTCCTTCCTTCCTTGATTGAGTGCTGGGAGAAAAAATGAAACTCGAGTTGTTTTTGGTCTTTTTTTAAATTTTAATTCACATAAAGCCAATTGGACTGCTCAACAAAGTAAAATCTTCTCATGCGTATGTGCGTACATATAAAAATCGACCCTGTCTTCGAATCTTTTCCAAAAAATGACAAATCCAGATATTTTCTCCAACGTCCGTGGCAAAGTGCTTTTTTTTTCTTTCCTACCGTGTAGGATGACGTGTCAAGTTTTGAATACGAAAAAAAAAAACTCTGAGACAAACTTCCTGATAGACCGGAATAGAATCACATGAGTATCATTGTCGTGCCCGACATCCAGAATGGATGTGTGGTGTACTGTGTACCCATATCGAACATATGAAAATGCCTTTTAAGTTGTGTGCGGTCCCTCTTTTGCTCACTTTGTGAAACTTTGTGGAAATACTCTCAGGAAAATGACATGGCAAAGTGAACTCCCCACAGGATTGCCAGCGTACGACTGGAATGAAAGAAGTCAAACAGGTACACGAAATAAGTTGTTGCCTTCCTGTTGTGATTTTATCATAAACATTATTAGCTCCCAAAAGTGCCTCTCGCCAAAAACCTTTTGGGATCGTCGAATCGCTAGAGAAGATTCGTATTATAAAGTGTGCGGTATTGGTTGCATCTGTCGAATGGGGATCCAATTATTTGCTTATTTTTCAGTCAAACATCAAACAAATAATGACTTTCTTTTAATATGATTCGATGGGATACGTTTTTGTGGCACACATAGGTCGGTGGGTGGCGGCCGGCGGCCAGTGGGGTGGGTACATTATTTACTCCAGCATATGCTCCTTTTATTTGCGAGAGATTCATGTCCAATGCTCTTTACTTATTTATGTGTTCCGGCGGCAGTGAGGTTGGTACCTATTTGAGAAAGTTTTAGCGTTGGGCCGGGGCAATTTTAAGCCGCACGCTACATAATGTGAAGTGGAGTTTAAAGGCGATTTTGCACAAAGTATTTCCCAGTAAATTTGTTTACATAATTTCTTCGTAGAATTGTCACAATTGTGTAAGGAGCGGAAGCTCTGCGTAAAATGGATCGAACTGCGTTGTTAGGACATTGCTAAAGGATTCATCTACTCCCTGTTAATTTGTCTTATGAAATATATGCCTGTGTATGCCTGTATCTACCGACTTATATATTTGAACCTTAAAATTATTTGATTAATAAATCGAACCAGCTATGGCTATTTATAAAACGGAGGATACTTCTGACGTCAATATTTGCAAAGCCGCCGAGGTCATTGAAGAGAAAAGCCCACAGATGGAGCAGCGTTCCATAAAAAAGGGAACCGGGAACAGTATTCACTCCTCTGTTTCGCTGCAGCTTCTGAAAAAATGAATTTGACAACACATCGTTTTCACCTGAGTTTTCTACTTAGAAAGAAGAAAACTAATAGCACGACAAAAAATAAAATATCTAGTGATGATGACTGATTGGTGTGCATTCGTCGTTGGAGGCAAACTTAGACAAGAAGTCTTAAGCTTCAGGTATATGAGAGAATGCCTCAAGACAATTCGCATCAAGGCTAAATTCACCAACATAAGCCTGATATGCGCGCATACCCCAGAGAAGAGAAACACGACGACACCAAAGACAAATTCTACCAGTTTTTGGACAAGACTTACGAGCAGTGCCCTAGCTATGACATTAAGATTGTCCTAGGCGATTTTAGCGCAAAGCTAGGAAGAGAGGCCATCTTTGGTAGTACTGTCGGAAAGTACAGACTACACGACACCTCCTCTAATAACGGATTTAGGCTGATCGACTTTGCTGCGAAGCGGAACGTTGTCGTAACTAGTACGCAGTTCCCACATCTCGATATTCCCAAAGCAACATGAAGATCTCCTGATCAATCAACCGTCAACCAGATTGACCACATTGCGATCGATACTAGGCACTCCTCCAGTATTATGGAAGTCCGAACATTCCGAGGAGCCTACATTGACTCGGACTTGTTGCAGGCAAGGTACTGCTGCAGATATTCTGAACACCGCCAAGACAAGAAAATGCTGTGCGGAATTATGCCGTCGGACGGCTGCAATCGCAAGAGATCACCAGATCTCTTTCCGATCGAGTCTGTCTCAATCCCTCAAGAGGTCCTATGCCGCCAGCATCTAGTATTGAAGACCAATGGCAGAGACGCCGCTTCTGACGTGCTGGGTTTCACCCGGCCGCCGCAACAAAACCCCTGGCAGAAGAGGAGATACGAACACCAGCTTGTCAGAAGGAAAAAGAAATAGCATGAGAAGCGCGCGATCGAGGAAATAGAGAGATGTAACTGAAGGAATGAGGTTCGGAAGTTTTACCAAAGGTCAAACCTGCTGATATTAACATAATCGGAAGAACGCAGCGTGATGTTACTTGCGCATTCGTGAGTATTGAAACGGAAGCAGCGAGGATGGGTTTAGCGGACTATGAGGGCAAAACCAAGTACATGCTGGCAGCAAGAAAAGACACTCAACATCGACGTCCCGGACAGAACGTCACAAAAAAATAAATAGCTGGCGCGACAGCTCGGGATTAGCCAAGGCCTAGCTTCTCGCAGCCATTCATATCGTGCGTGTTTGTATTGTTCGCACGAATTGAAGATACCTACAATTTATTGCCGACTCCGCACGGCGAATTGAGAAGCTCTTTCATGACAGATTATACTCCCGAAGGCTTGTCATTCCCTGACGAGAGGTGGTGCCGCGGAAAATGTTCGGTGTTCTTAGCTGGAGCTTGAACCCACGCCTCTCGGTCAGTAGTCCAACGCACTAACCACTGAACCACGGCGACCACAGAACGTCACTATAGACAGATATAACTTCGAGGTAGTTGAGGACTTTGGCTACCTAGGGTCCGATATAAATTCAGACAACGACACCAGCGCTGAGACCAAACGAGGAGAAGCTTTTGCCAATCACTGTTTCTTTGGGCTTAGAAGGCAATTGAGTAGCAAAGTCCTCTCTGGAACAACTAAGGTGACCCTTTATATATCATGCCAGTCCTGCTCTACGGCGCAGAGGCCTGGACTTTGTCAAAAGCGGATGAGGTTGCTCTTGAATTTTTCGAGAGGAAAATTCTTCGGGTGATTTCAGGTCCCGTCTGCACAGACGGTGAATGGAGGAGGATGAGGCTGTACAACGACATCGACTTTGCCCAAGTGAGGTGGCTGGATCATGTAGAGCAGATGGTTACCAATGCTTTGGTCCAAAACATCTTGGAATCTACACCCGAGGCAGTTGATAGACCGAGACTCAGGTGGCGCACGCAAGTGAAAGAGGACTTCAACCAACTTGGCGTCTTCTTAGATGTGTTTTAGGTTAGTCTCGATGTTCTGAACCCAACCACTCTTCCAGACGTATGCTGGCTAACAATCACAATGAATTTTCATCTATCTCTGCAATTGGACTTTTTATTTTCCAAACAAGTTGGCATAAAAGACCACCAAGTACCTGTCCCTGTGGCAAATTAAGTTTCCATGTCTGTGGTTCCTTCCCCTCGAATTCTCTACTCTTCTCTCTAATTTCGTTTCTCTCCCTTTTGCATAAAGAAGTTATAATTACACTCCCGACAAAAAAATAGAAACACGTTTTCCCCATTTGAATAAGCTGTGGATACCAACCCCAATGGCCTTAGCGACTAGCCCCAGAGGTGGGGCAGATTGTCGCATGTTATTTCCTTTTATAAATTGAAAGAAAAAAAACGAATTTGGACTCGAGAGAACCTAAGAATTCAATGTTGTCTGCAGACCAATATACACATGTATGTATGTAGGTCTTCATCTACGCTACCACAATTAAGCAGCGTTTAACTTATTCCGCACTCGAGTTTACACTGGAAAGCTCTCTGCTTGATTGCATATTTATTTTTGCTAAATATATTCTTCGCTATTTGTTTTCCGAATGAACGAGGAGTAAAGGGTTTCGCTTTAATGTCTAATAGCTTATTTAAAAGTAGTCGTCCCTATCTGGGCTCGCATCCGTATAATATTCCACCAAAGGCCCAGTGATAGTAGGAACAAATATCCCGGGGCAGTGTTATTTTAAGCCTTTTTAATTCCAACCACGCCTACGGCTGCAATATAAATAATGAATGAAGCATACATACGTACATACTCGTACCCACCTACCGGAGCGAGAAATACACAGAAGAACGAAGAGGATACGGGGTCCGTTTACACCCCGAGCAAAGTGAATCTTTCTGAAATGTCTGGCTTCGGGCCATTCGATCCCTCTTACAATTGACACACCTCAATCTTGCCTTATAGCTACGCACCTTCTGACCTGCCTACCTACGTCATAGTCCATCATTTCGTCGAGAGGACAAATATTCGCACAACCTTAATCGAATGTCATCCATGATATCTGCATGCACAGATGCGGAAGGTGGACACAATAACTTCTTTAATCTACGCAAAACATGGTTAGACACACATATTCCAAACGAGAAGGACCAGCCGTTCATTGTTCTTCAAGCAGAGTATCCCTATCCATCCTTCGTCAATTGAAACCAATTGCGAGCACATTGTGCAAAAACATGGAAATTCAATAGGCTGTGTGCTAAATAAAGGATTTTAAATTAGGTTTACAAGTCCACACACCAATACAGACATCGTCATGCGTTGTAAGGCGTCAGGGGGTATTTTTCTTCTCCAGATGGGATATGCTTCTGTCCATTTCGGAGATAATACCGTGGTAAATAAATATTGGGTTTCCGCATCGAGGCCGGCGGCGATAATCACTTAGCTTTCCGGTTCGGAAGTTGTCTTACCTAATGCAGTTTTTCACCTGGAGCGTTACGCTGTCAAAGCTGAAAGGAACCCAACGAACTATTGCTCGGCGTACGGATGTATCTCTATGGTGCCCGGAAACCGACCAAAACAAGCAGCCATATCGGTGCGGTGCCGACTAATTTAATATTTCGCTGAAGTATGCGAATGATTAATCGAAAGTTTAATTAGGCGTATCGCTGCATGGGGAATATTCATGTCATAAGTGATGCAACCAATGATAACTTTTGCGAGAGCACAAATTGCCATTGATTTTCCATTACGGCTCGCCCTTCCGGTAGGACGAGGGGTGGTGCTCCGCCGGCACTTCGTCATCGCCGAACCAGGAGTACAAATACCATTCCCGCAGTATCATCACTGCAAGTGCTGAAAACTCGAATAAATTGATAGATATGTATTTCCATTTTCGCCTTTTCGGTTTATCTGGCCGCCTCACTCGGTAAATATTTTGCGTCCAGCGGCGTATGAAGGAGGAGTGTGCTCAGCCTCGGATCATGTAATCCTCGTTATGTGAGCACTGTGATAGGGTGGCGTTCATGTCGGCAAATTCTTTTCGAGCTCGATGTGCATGTTACACTTGTTTGGGCGGGTGATGGATGCCACAAAGTACGTTCGCCTCTGGCCACAAAATCCTGTCGCTCGGTTCGCCAATTTAACATGAAAAGATGCAGAGAGGACGACGCAAGTACCAGTATTTTAATAATTTCCATTCTCTCTCAGTTAATTTTCCACATTTGACAGACCGAGTTAATCAATCCGAGCACTGGCAGTGGACAACGCCGCAAATAGTTGGTCAATTACAATAAAATGCTCGGTCCATTCGTTTGGAATGGGTGTATCTATCGACTGAATCTGCGGAATGCATTTGATTTTGGACCATTGAATTTGTCTAAAGATGAACTTTAATTAAGTATCAAAGCCTTAATGGTGATACCACAAAGGGTTGGGGTCGGAACGCATTTAATTTGTCGCGTAAGCACAATCAAAACTACTATATAAATATGTATATGTGTTGAAAGATGCAGGACCAAATATACTATAAGGTCTGCTCTTGTTGCACATATCGATGACTCTTTCATTAAAGCCAGTTGAGCGGCAGAAATTGGTGTACTTCACACAACGCCGAGGAATTTAAGGCTGTTGAACCGGTCGTAGGAGAGTATTTTTTCGCCTTACTTACTTACTTAAGGGGACCCGGTGGTCTAGCGGCCGTGAGTTTAAGGTATTTTTAGGATTTTTTTTGAAGGTGAAAAAATGAACAACAATATTTAAACTTTGTAGGCATATTATAATAATTGGAAAAAAAATTTAAGTATTTAAAAAATGTCGCTGAAGATGACCCTCTTAAAAAAAGTACCTAGGTGGCGGGTGCAATTTTGGCTCTTTCATTCTTTGGAAAAATAAAATTAGAATAGTTATTAATCTATATGAATGTAGCTAAGCTATGGCCGGAACCAAAAGAAAAACAAGTTTTTTTTGACAAAATGGCACGCTCTTACAGATTTTAATATCGAAAACACGCTTTTTTCACTAGTTTTTTTACGTAAAATATAAGAAGTTATTAAGATAAAACTTTTTTAGTGGTTCCGGCCATAGCCATTGGTTTTCTGAATAATATTAAAATTTGAGATCATTCGGATGGATAGTTTTTTTTCTACATCCCGCCGTGCAGAGAAAAGTGGTTTCGAGATAAATAAGTTTAAAGTTTCAAGTATGCGTCCAATCATGAGGCGGGCCATTCGTTCGCTAGGCTGTAGAACCTAAACTACCGTCAATATCAATACAAAAATGTAACAGTATATTCTCGAAAGACTATTCTGCAGTGACGCTACAGTCCGGGGTAGACCTGGGTTTCAACCAACAAGCGTCTCTAGCCAGCTCGATCTTTAGTCAGCTGCCTCCAGTTTCGGACGCCAAGTTGGTTAATGTCCCCGTCCACTTGTGTGCGACACCTGAGTCGCGACCTTCCTCTACTGCGCCGTCCCTCGAGTGTGGATTCGAAGATTTTCCGGATCAGATTATTGGTATCCATCCACTTAAACATGACCCAGCTATCCCAGTCGTCTGACCTTCACTCTTCTGGCTAAGCCGATGTCGCTGTACAGCCCGTACAGTTTGTCGGTGTATCTCCTCCTCCACTCACCGTCTATGTAGACGGGACCGAAAATAACCCGAAGACTTTTCGTCTGACAAAGTCCATGTATATATGCCATAGAGCGGGACTGGGATGATTAAGGTCTTATACAAGGTCACTTTAGTTGTTCGAGAGAGGGCTTTGCTACTCAATTGCCTTCTTAGCCCAAAGAAGCAGCGATTGGCAAGAGTTATTCTTCGTTTAATCTCTGCGCTGATGTCGTTGTCTGAATTTATAGCGGAGCCTAGGTAGACAAAGTCCTTAATCACCTCAAAGTTATATCTGTCTATAGTGACGTTCTGTCCAAGATGTCGGTGTTGGATGTTCTTTCTTGTTGACAGAATATACTTCGTCTTGCCCTCATTGACCGCTAAACACATCTTCGCCGCCTCCGTCACAATGCCAACGAACGCGCCAGTAACGTCACGCTGCGTTCTTCCGATTATGTCAATATCGTCGGCGTATCCGAGTAATTGGACGGACTTTTGAAAGATTGTGCCTCTGGTGTTGGCGCGTGAGTTTTGCACAACTCTTTCAAGAACGATGTTGAAGAAGTCGCATGACAGCGCGTCGCCTTGTCTAAATCCTTTTCTGACATCAAAGGTCTCGGTGAGGTCTTGACCGACCTTGATGGAACAGCGTGCATTCTCCATTGTCATCCTGACAAGTTTGTCGGGGATGCCAAAACCAGACATGGCTTTGTATAGGTCGTCTCTATAGATGCTGTCATACGTGACCTTAAAATCGATTTGAAGTTCCTTGGTTTTTCTCCAAGATCTGCCGCAGTGTGAATATTAAGTTGATGGTGGACTTTCCTGGGTTGAAGCCACACTGATATGGACCGATCAGGTTGCTGACGAACGGCCTCATTCGTTCACACAACATGGCAGATAGGAGAAAAAAAGACAAACGTACGGTTCTTTATAGCTAAAGACTGATTGATTTGCTTGTGGAGGACACAACTCTGGCAGTTCTGTGAATGAAAGGACAGGATATTCGCACATCAGTTGATAAATAGAGTATTTTCTTTGTCTCTGCAGCTTTTTCAGTAAAATGCAGTAAAATGAAGACCCAGACATTCCGCGTGGATATCAATGACACTGTGCTCAGTAATGATGCTGGAGGCGACACTGTACGTTATTGCGATTAAGCTAACCAGAGAAAGAGATCTTTCCTTGGTGTAGACCGACCAAAGAGTCCTAGCCGTTAGGCATGTGTCTAGCTAAACCCAGTATACATACATATATTGTCATCACAGACGATTTCCTCGTCAATATTCAACGAACTTATTGGGACTCTTACAAATGAAAGGCATGTATATAAGATATGCAGCGCCAGCCCCTTCCTTAAAAGTTGATCGGCCCTTTTGTTGCCTGAAATGCTTATATGCCCTATTACCCAACAAAAAGTCACCATATTGGCTTTAAATATACCATTTAGAAACCTTTTGTGGGTTTTTACATGCCTCGAGCTAATCATCGCAGAATCCACAGCCGTCACGGCTCTGACTGCCTATTTAGTGCCTATCCTACCGATAGTAACGTACCCTTGAATAATTTCACCAGCCAGGATAATGGTCATGATCTTGACCCTGCAATTGTCGTCTTAGAGTTAACCATCTACGTCCAATGTAGAACCGCCAACTTAGATCGTATTACCGGTGATTCCAAGATTTTTATCGCTACCAAACACAATAGCACTACAAGCTACAGCGCAGCTTCACGGAGTACCATAGTTTTTGGGTGAAATACCCCACAGTGATTAGGCAGTTGTCTGGTAAACCTCACATTGAATTCACTGGAGATACCCGCTGCTCTAGTACGAGGAAGGTAGAAGGAAGAATTTGCCATGAAAAAGCTTCTCAATTCGGCGTTCGGAGTCGGCAAAAATTTGTAAGTTCCTGGCATTCCTGGGAAAAGAAATTTAACACACTCAATATGAATAACTGCGAGAAGCTAGACCTTCACTCATTATCACTTTTCCTCAGGGTGGAATCCTCTCTCCCCTAATATGGCTTCTTGTCGTGGACGAGATCTTGGTATTACTCAGGGATAATGGCTTGAAGGTGACGGCCTATGCCGCCGATGTGGTCATTCTGGCAGCAGGTAAATTCCTTCCAGTCCTAAGCGAGAAGCTCAACTATGCACTACTACTGGTCAATACTTGGACCAACACCAAAGGTCTGGGAGTCAATCCTACAAAAACAGAGGTTGTGCTTTTCACTAAGAAGAGATCAGTCTCTGATTTCAAACCTCCGAAGATCGTGGGTGTTGAACTTAATCTTGAGGGATCAGCACAGTACCTGGGAGTTATTCTTGATTCCAAACTAAACTGGAAGGAGAACATCGATGAGCGCATCAAGAAGTCATGCGTAGCCTTCTACCAAACGGCGTTCAGTAATAGATGGGATTTTCAATCGGCTGTGGTACACTGGCTGTACATGGTGGCGATTGTGAGACCCATTCACGAGTCTGGCGTAAGGTGCTTGAGAAACAATAGCGGCTTTCAAATCTCACTAGGATTCAGACGGCGCACTGTATAGAAATCCGGGGATCAATGAGAACAACACTAACAGCAGCAATGGAAAGCATGCTAAGTTTCATTCCGCTGGATCTGTGCTGTAGCAGCACGCCAGATAAAACTGCTCTGAGACTGAGAGAAGGATGACCAGCTCCCTAAGGTCACGCCTCCGTGTTGTCTCGATGGGAGAATGGCGACAGATCAACAGAAACAGATCATATGATCCAGACTCTGGCATTTGACAGAAGATTCAGTATTCCTGACAGAGGTGACTGGAAAAACCACAAAATTACCAATAAAAAAGAACTGTCTTTCTACACTAATGGTTCTAACATGGATATTGCTACAGGTCCCGAGGTCTACTATAAGGTCCAAGGAATAAACCACTTTTTTATAATAAACGATGACTGCAGTGTCTTCAGGCTGAAATCACAGCCATCATCGATCACCGCAAGGACAATCACGATCTATATCGACAGCCAGGCAGCCCTTGAGGCTCTGGAGTCCGCGATAACTAAAGGGTCTTCCAATAGGGACTTCCAAACTTTGACAGTCGATAGCGACCATATTGTTGAAGCTGCTTACATCGGTCAAATTGGCTGTCATTTATTCAGTCTGTTTTGCCAAATCACCATGGATGGATATAGCCTTCAACAACACGTGCAAATAATAAAATTCTTTTATCAAAATGGTTGTTCCGTTCGGGCAACGTTCCGCGCTTCGCCCATTTTACGGTCGCCATAATCGTCCTTCCGAGAGGACTATTCGCAGTGTGGTGGATAAATTTGAGTCCACTGGTTCAGTAAACAATCAAGCAACACCCGTACGTCGACGAAACGCAAGATCTGCCAAAAACATCGCCGCTGTCCGTGAGAGTGTGCAGGGGAATCCGAGGCGGTCGTTTTCGCGTCGCTCACAAGAACTCGACCTTTCGCAGACCACAACTTGGCGAATTTTGCGTCATGACTTGGGCCTGCACCCGTACAAAATTCAACTTACCCAGGAGCTGAAATTAAACGACCATAGACAACGACGTGTGTTCGCTGAATGGGCTCTGGAGCAGCTTGAAACTGACCCTAATCGAAAAATCATCTTCAGCGATGACGCCCATTTCTGGATGGACGAACAAAATTGCCGAATTTGGGACGATACCAATCCACATGAGATCCAAGAGTGTCCAATGCATCCTAAAAAAGTCACCTTTTGGTCTGGATTTTGGGCTGGCGGCGTCATCGGTCCATATTTCTTTAAGAACGACGTTGGCCAGGCCATCACCGTCAACGGCGAGCGCTATAGGTCGATCATTACCAACTTCTTTTGGCCTGAATTGGATGGTATGGACACCAACGACATGTGGTTTCAACAGGACGGCACTACGTGAAACACAGCTCTTGCCACATTGAAAATTCTGCCCGAGCGATTCACGTGAAGGTGATGTGAACTGGCCACCGAGATCGTGCGATTTGACCCCGTTAGACTTTTTCTTGTTTTCTGAAGTCACAGGTCTATGCGAAAAAGCCACAAACCACAGCGGCCTTCAAAGCCAACATAACACATGCCATCGGTCAAATTCAGCCTGATTTATGCGCCAGAGTCATGGAAAATTGGACATTTCGGATGCGCGCCACCTAGAGAAACCGCGGCGGACATTTGAACGATGTTATATTCCATACATAATGGCATCGATGGTCCTTTCAAACGAATAAAAAATTTCGATGATATCTCACACACACTTTGTTTTATTTAAATTTTAAGATAGGAAGCGCTTAATGAAATACCCTTTAGTTCGAGGCTTGTAGAAATCTCCAAAAAGTATCTAGATGAGATATTGAGAGCCAATACGGTGACCCGATGTTGGATCTCTGGCATCATTACTGGGCACTGCGCCATTGGTACTCATGCGGAGCGCCTCGCCACACATTACAACGAGTATTGCAGATATTCTAGAGACGAGGAATCTGTACGTCGAATCTGTCCGTCACCTGCAGTGTGCATGTCCTGCCCTCGCCGGTAGAAGAATGAGGACTATTGGTAGTTACTTCTTCACGGAACTGGAGCACTTGCGTGACGTCGATCTGAGAGTGGTTCTAAATCAGCGGCTCCCCTTCTCTTGACCCTATTACTAACTATCTTTATTAACTATCTTTGAAGAAGATCATAGCTCTGCAACTACTGAGAAGATCCAGATACCGCCAGCAGATAGAATTTAATTAGCTTTAGTGATAAACATATGTAAGTGAGAGAAATCAATCGAAGGGAACCTTTCCCATCTCTGCGACTATAAAAAGCACCCGGAATATTCGTGTCTCAATGAAAAAGGGTTCCAGGACGCCTATATTGTTTGTCGATTTGTTTATCTACTCTGCTCCTCAATGCGGGTGCATTTAATTAAATTGAAATAAACAATATTAAAATAGAAAAAAAGGAGAAAAACCACGTTGAGGGCAGTCCATTTTAAACCATTAGGTTTCCGTTTCACCGGAAAACCACTTGACGATATAGAATGCGTGACTAAACACGAGTATTTAATCCCAAATGGAAAGGCAACAGGAAAGAAAAGTAGAAAACAGAATAAAAAAAAAGGAAATGGAAACCGAAGGCGGAGAAAGAATTGAAAAACACCACTAGTTGAACTAATGCATATTCGGTTTGCAAATGTGGAAAAAGATTCCAGTTCATTGCCTCAGAATGGATTGGAGAAGATGATGGCTCTTGTTTCTCTCCACCTGATCGGCCAAGTCGTTAACCTACCCTCGCCCAGCGCCAGACACCCGTAGGAAAATGGGTAAATTCAGTGGTATTTCTGTATCTTTGGTGGCGTGCCTTCGAAAATTTTCCAACAAATGTACCTGCATTCACATATACCCTCGTCGGATGGACAGATACAATCCGCACTTGACGTAAATTTCTCTGGCATAATAATTCCACTGGGAAATTGAATTGAAAATATTTAAGTGGATTGGACAGTTTGGGGTCACCATTGGAATAAACGACAAATTTGCATGTCTTATCACAAGACGTTCAATTTAACTCGGTCCGTTCTCCGCACTGCCACTGGCCGTCCGTGTACTCTAATTTCTTGGAGCGCTCGGGAGAGTATGTATGTACATTGTTTACGCTAAATGGATTTGTGTTAATTATATACTTACTCAAGCTCTGCAAAGCTGGATTTATATTTTCTAGACAGTGTTTGGTTGTTTACTCTAATGTACACGATCCCATATGTCACACGCTACAAGAGTTATTTATAAACATTGAATTGTCGCAAGAGTGGATATGGATGACGCTCGTTATAGCTCTTTGCAATTATAAGGTTTTATGAAAATGCAAGTTTATTGTGAAAAAATGGATCCAAATTGATCATTCAAAGTATTGCCGATCACTAGCTACAACTTTTTCCTATCTTTATGGCAAAGCTCGAATACCGTAAAAGTGTTTATCTTTTGAGGCTTTCCACGAATCAAGCCATTCTTGTATGTCGTCATATGAGCGGAACTACTGATCAGCCAGGCCATGTGCCATCGAACGGAATAAGTAATAATCGGACGGCGCAATATCTGGGGAATATGGCGGGTGGGATAGGACTTCCCATTTGAGAGTTTCCAGGTTGGTTTGAACGGGTTTGACAACGTGAGGCCGAGCGTTGTCATGCTGTAGAATCACTTTTTCGTGCCTCTGCGCAGTGCTCGGCTCAATCGTATCAATTTAAGTCGATACCATTCCCCAGTGATGGTTTCTTTGGGTTTCAACAGTTTATAATAAATAACACCGACCTGGTCCCACCAAATACACAGCATAACCTTCGCAGCGTGAATATTCGGCCGTGCCGACGACGTAGAAGCATGACCGGGCATTCCCCATGACTTTCTTTTTTTTGGGTTGCTGTAATGAAACCATTTTCCATCACCCATCACGATGCTTACTTCCTTTTATGCCGCTGGAGCAGTTGTTCACAGGCGAAAAAACGACACTCAACGTCCCTTGGCTTCAAATCATAAGAAACCCAAGGTCCTTGTTTTTGAATCATTTCCAACGCATGCAATCGCTGGGAAATTGCTTGGCGGGTAACTCCTAACTCCAATTCAGCGTTTTCGAAGGAATTTGACCTTCCTTCACGCGGACGGTCGTCAACATCGAAATCACCGTCTTTGAAGCGACGGAACCAATCATGGCACGTTGTTTCACTTAGGGCAGCATTTCCGTAAGCTTTTTGGAGCTCTAGATACGCTTAACCCGCCGTTTTCTTCGAATCAAAGAAAAAAATCAACACTTCCCGCAAATGACGATTATTTGGCACAAAATCAGACATTTTCACACAACCAGGAGAATATGACGGAAAAACAAAGTCAATAATATGTCAAAACGGTTTGTTTACCATGTGTCTAAGCTAGGATCATGACATTTTGGATATGTCAAAATCGACCAGAACTTACTGCTAGAGCCAAAACTTACTTGCGCACCTAATAGAAAAGTTTTTTTCTTTAATTATGACGACAAGATTTAAGAACTTTTGACTAAGCGTTAAAACATTCGATGTATTTCGATATCCCGCGAAGAAGTCAGTGCATTATCTATGTACATACATTCTGTCTACAGCTTACTGGATCAAGTCAATTTTTCCCGTTTTGAAGCCATGGGAAGATCCTCAATTGAGAGCATTGGATAAGGAAGGTGCGTATTTTTGGCCTCAGGAAAGCTCAATACAATGGCCTTCGTGTCGATGACTGCAAAGTCCTAAAGAAGGTACATCGCGGAGACGTCGTGGTGCTTGCCACAGCCCTTCGACCAATGTCAGCCCCATACCTCAGTAAGATCGGAGCTGCGGTTTTAGCTCCGCCCACCGAAGCCCCAAAGGAAGACAGACGCTCCAAGACCCAAGGAGGCGATCCTGCTAACTCGAAGGGAACCCAAACCCAAACCAGCGGTAACGCAGCCACCATAGGCCCCAGCACTAGCGCTGACACGACACCTGTTAAGCCGATGCAAATCAAAACATTCGGGGTCACTAGCAGGCTCGCAGAAAAACCCACCCTTCCCCACAAAGAAACGACTACTGTACAAGAAGGCATCAAGTGCATCCAGAAAAGACCACGGGAGAAGCCCGCCACTACCATTTTCAAGAGTACGAAAGTAGGAAGGAGGAACCCCGAAAAGGATGTGCAGCTGAGAAGCAACAAGGCCAAGCTGCGAGTAGAATACAGCTAAAGCGCCTTCAAATCAACCTACATCATGCTAGAGCAGCATATACTCTTCTTAATTAACGCTTCACCAAAAAAGACATTGACCTGGCTTTAAAGCAGAAGCCATGGGCTCACGATGGAGTTAGCAAAGGGCACCCAACAAAGAACTGTAAATTGCTCTATTGTGAGGCCTTATCTATTGTGGTCACTTTTATTCAACCAATATTTGTATCTAGACTCAAAGCTAACTCAAAGCATATCTACTTATCCTTGCAAGTCCTCATAAGAAGACGAAAGGAACGGAGTGAAACAGCAACAGATAACAATTCTACAACAGGATAACAAATGTTGGGAAGAGCTCAGAGAAACTACAAGCTTTTATTCTCGGTGCTAAAGAGGTGCAGCTGTGTCGGCAAGATTACCAGATGACGTTTCCAACGTATCTAAAAACGTCAGAAGTGCGACAAAAATCATTAACCATGTCGAACCCCACTTTGGATCTTGAATTTCTCTG
This sequence comes from Matsumyia berberina, assembly GCA_917880715.2. NCBI lineage: Eukaryota > Metazoa > Arthropoda > Insecta > Diptera > Syrphidae > Matsumyia > Matsumyia berberina. The sequence goes on from OU862870.1 coordinate 99,899,932, forward strand.
ACAACCTTTCTCTGTGCAGAACGTGGCACCTTGACGCTTCATAAGTTGCCTTAATAGAAGCTTTTAATTTCTCAGGGATACCTCTCCTGCGCAAGTCAACCCGAATAAAGTCTCTGCTGAGACTGTCGAGCGCCTTCTCGAAATCCATGAACAGCGGGTGAAGTGGCGAATGGTATTCAATGCACTGCTCAAGATGATCCGCAGGGTGTTGATGTGGTCGACATAGGAGGATACAGAGCGGAAACTTGCTTGTTCGGCATCGAGTGTATTTACCAGTTTTTCCTTTATTAGCTTAAGTATTGCTTTAGCTATCACTTTCACTACTGTAGGCAAAACACAAAGCTTTCGGCTTCTCACGCCTTTTCTACAAGTGGATGCAGAATTTAAGCAGAAATTGTTGGCGCTGCTGCTTAAACTTTTGGAGGTATACCGTTAAGTCCTTCCGCGTTGTTGTTTTTCAATGCTTTGAGCGCAGTAGTGATCTCATTATCACTGGGAGTTGTGGTGCGTATTCAGATAGTTGTTGCTTCGCTGTTGTCGATCCTTCTCCAAAGCCACGCGTTGTGTGTTTCCTGTGATCGACCGACATCAATGGTTTTGGATGGTGGCGGGCATTGATCTGCTGATTATTTCGAGTCCTTACGAAAGGCGATTGCTTAATTAATGACGCTGAGACCACCTACAAGCAAGAGTTTCAACTAAACTGATCTGCCAGTTAACCAGAAGGTCTAAGCTTTCGAGTACACTAGAGGGGTTCAATAATTTGATATTATAAGCACCTCAAAATTGTTTTTATAGTTGTACAGAAGTGGTAGCTTTGGAAACCACTTAATCGAATTGTACTAACAAGACGCTCATGCTCAAACTCCAGAGTTTCATATAATGCAACCTTTCTGTTTCCTTCTGAAAGTTGCATTTGAATTTATCTTTCATGACAACACCGATTACCAGCAATAGTTCGCACAAGTGCAATCCACTGGTATTGAGATCACACCCATATGCATACACTCGCACATGAGCGATTTGCAACTAAAAACAATTTTCCAGTCGACTAAGCCATGTCAAAACGATAATAAGATGCGAAAAGAAGCAATGAAAATACCAAATAAACTTGTACTGCCCCTCTGCATCAGTACATCAGTCGCCACCGTAACAAGCATCCATTCTGAGTCCTGCCACTTGTACATGGGGAGGAATATAATCTCTGCTCGCCTGTCATTATGAATTTTAGTTGAAATAAATTCGTATTCAAATTTATGCACTGAAGTAGATACTCCGATAGATTTGGCTTTCACTTGGGATGTAATCAAAACAACATCAAACTTTAACCGTGCGTACCCAATGAGCAATGGCAGCATTGTAAGAACGTTTGTGAGGATGATGAAAACAATATTACTTAACCTCTAAACGTAAAATACTCGGTTAGCCAAGGACCTTTGTATAAACAGACGGTTGTTGTGTTTCATTCGAATTGGAAATCTGAATAAGGTCTTTCTACGTAATCCACCAACTCTCCATGTCTCATCGTTGACCAAGACAGGCGTGACTACATCCTTGAAACGTCTCTTAAATTACACACTCTTCCAGGATCAATTATTTCATGCCCTCATTGAAAAACAAAGACCTTGTCATCATTAAATAGGGCACATGCAGGCAAATCACTGAGAGTCTAAGCTTCAATTTTCAACAACATCGCGACAAACCTCGAAAGGATATATACTCGTACTTACTTATTTTCTTACTAACTTAACTTACGTGGAGAGTCTCTGCCTGAGTCACCGCCTCCCATTCCCTTTGATCCCGAGCACACTGTTTCTAGTTCTCCAGATCAAGCGCCCTGGCATCAGCGATGGATTGGTTCTTAAAACGGAGGTTCGGTCTTCCTTGTCGCGTCGATCCTGATCCTCTGCCTGAGGAATTGTTTTTCATTCGCTCAATGCGGTCGAACCAGTGTTGTGGACATGTTTTGGACTATATCCACATCTTACTTACTTACTTACTTAGGTGGCGCTACAGTTCGGGGTGAACCTGGGCCTCAACCAACAAGCCTCTCCAGTTAGCCCGGTCCTTAGCTAACTGCCTCCAGTTGCGCACGCCAAGTTGGTTGAGGTCCCCTTCTACTTGTGCGCGCCACCTTAGGCGAGGTCTTTCTCTACTGTGTTGTCCCTCCGGGTTGGATTCGAAGACTCTGCGTGCCGGAGCGGTGGTGTCCATTCGCTCTACATGCCCCAGCCATCTTAGCCGATGGATACGTATCTTTTTGACCAGGGCGATGTCGCTGTACAGCTCGTATAGTTCGTGGTTAAATCTTCTCCTCCAAAGCCCGTCAACGCATACGGGACCGAATATCTTCCGAAGAATTTTTCGCTCGAAGCAACCAAGGATATCTTCATCCGCTTTCGATAGAGTCCATGCTTCAGCGCCATAAAGCAGGACAGGGATGATTAAGGTCTTATAAAGAGTTTCCTTAGTTTTTCGGGATAGGGCCTTACTACTCAATTGCCTTCTTAGCCCAAAGAAACAGCGATTGCCAAGAGTTATTCTTCGCTTGATTTCTGCGCTGGTGTTGTTATCGGATGTGATAGCGGAGCCGAGGTAAACGAAGTCCCTTACTATCTCGAAGTTATAGCTATCAACTGTGACGTTCTGTCCAATTCGTCGGTGTTGGGTGTCCCTTCTTGTTGACAGCAAATACTTAGTTTTGCCCTCGTTTACCGTTAAACCCATTTTGGCCGCTTCTGTCTCTATACTCGCGAAAGCCCCGGTGACAGCTCGCTGCGTTCTGCCTATAATGTCAATATCGTCAGCGTACGCAAGCAGTTGAACAGATTTATGAAAGATTGTGCCTCCGGTGTTGACAATTTGTTCAAGTATGATGTTGAAAAAGTCACATGACAGCGCGTCTCCTTGTCTAAAACCTTTTTGGACATCAAAAGCTTCGGTAAGATCGTTACCGATCTTGATGGAGCAGCGAGAATTCTCCATCGTCATCCTGCACAGACGGACGAGTTTAGCAGGGATGCCAAAACAAGACATGGCTCTATACAGCTCGTCTCTATAAATGCTGTCATAGGCGGCCTTAAAATCAATGAAGAGGTGGTGGGTATCGATTTGGACTTCTTGGGTTTTTTCCAGGATCTGCCGAAGTGTGAAAATTTGGTCAATTGTGGACTTTCCTGGCCTAAAACCGCACTGATAGGGGCCAATCAGGTTGTTGACAAAAGGTTTCAGGTGTTCACACAGTATGGCAGATAAAATCTTGTACGCGATGTTGAGGAGGCTGATACCCCTGTAGTTGGCGCAGTTGAGGGGGTCTACTTTTTTGTGGATCGGGCAAACGATGCTGAGATTCCATTCATCGGGCATACACTCATCTGACCAAATCTTAGAAATGAGTTGGTGTACGCTCTCTACCAGGTCATTTCCAGCTGCTTTAAATACCTCGGCCGGAAGGCCGTCGGGTCCAGCAGCCTTGTTGGATCCACATCTAGATACAGCTAATAGAGTTCGTGGTTGCATCTTATCCTCCATTCGCCCTCCTCCCACCAAACAGTAGACGAAGGATTTTCCTCTCGATGGATTCTTCCTAGTTTTTCTGCCTATATTTCAGCACTTGGCACAGAATAGAGAAATTGGCAGGATCAATGCATTAATTTCGTCTACCAAGTTAGGAGATTTGTACTCATTTGTTTTGTTTAACCGGAGTAGCAGCGGTTTCCTACAGTGAGTCTTTGTCGAATCGCCACTAGGATGTCATTCGTCGAGTGGACATTTACTTCGAGGTAGTTGAACTCCTTAACTACTTCTAAGTTACAGTGACATTTTGTCTCAGGCGTTAGACAAGTGCTTCTCTGTTTGTTAAAAACTTGGTTTTGTCGTCATTTACTTCAAAGTCAACTCGTTTTCGCCTGTCCTCTATGACAGAACGCTGGTAGCGATCGATTATGTCGATGTCATCTGCTTATCTCAACAGCTGAGCAGATTTGTGGATAATTGTGCCTTCCGCGTCAGCAGCTGCCCTTTGCACTGTACGGGATTGAAGAAATCTCATGTGATAGCACATCTTCTTGTCGAAATCCGGTACATATTTAAAAAAAGTTCAGTATAGCTGTTCTCACATTGCGCATTGCACCGCGTGTTTTCTAGCGTTACGCGGCAAGCTGGATCAGTTTTGACGGAGTCCTCAATTTAGCCATCACCTCAGCGTGAATTGTTTTCTAAATCTACGTTCAATGTGCGTGTTTATTTGCATCATGGGTCGTGGGAGGTACGAGTATGGATCTTGTTCGTGAACGACGATTTATAGGTGCTGTCGTCGGCGACGCTATAAATTTTGTTGTTTGTGGATTGGAATACAGAGGTCTTTGACATAAAGAAGGAACAGTTTTCTGGAGTTATAATCCCGTGTTTACATAAAGCGACATCATCATCATTTTCCAATGACCCACTTATCCCTTTGCGGGTTTAGGCTTCTTAACTGGACATTCAAGCGACATTCACGGGAACTGTGTGGCTGACGAATTAGCTAGACTAGGCTTCCCATGTACAGATGGCAGGAAGCTCGACCATGTAAAAGCGTTTATGTCGTTTGTTAAACACCTGACCCACACCGACGCTCTGTCGAAAGCAAATCGTAGACAGTAAAACCTCGATTATTGCAACAATGCCAGGCTGATCTGGCCTGTCTTGGATCTAAAAAGATCAAAAGCATTAATACGACTTAAAAGAGACCAACTTTGGAAACTAACGCCGTCATAGATTGGCATGCTCAACGCTTAGGTATAACATGTAACGAATTCTGCAGAAGCCGTAAAGACGAGGAAGAATCTATGAAACACTTTCCTTGCTAAAATCAGGAAAACAACTTAACGCGAATATGACTTTAACCATCTTAATTATCTGAACTTCGCCAGCACGGCTGATCTCAACAGCTACGTTAGGAAATCTTAATGGTTTCAGGAGTGAGCAGGCTGACACCCCAGTACTCTGTGGTATCAGTATGGACCTACTTTCTGGTCTAAGTGAACCTGATCTTGAAGGACCACTTTAACTAACTAACTGAGTAGACCTTCCACATCTCCTGATCTTCCCACATCGACTCATAATCATCAGAGGCTATCCCCATACGGTTACAGATGAAATTTCGGACTTGGTCCAACCATCTGGCACGGATTCCATGGCAAGTCTTGAAAGCCGAATTGAGGACATGAGTTAAACGCGCCCAAACCGTTCGAAGAAGTAGCTCCTCGACATTGAGTGCCTTGCGTATTCTGGTGTTCCTAACTCGATGTCACAAAAATCCAACGATTAGCATGCATCAGCACAACGAGCTTCATAAGAACGACTCCGACAGCAGCCTCCGAAACGACACTCACTCCTACCGCTCGATCTTTACACTAAAGAAGTGGCAGCAAGAAGTGCCCTACGACTGCAAGCATCTAGCTTTTAGAAAAAGGGCCAAATAGCTAACACCAGTATCACTAGTTGGTGAGGTTGGAAACAAAAACTGATATCATGACGCCATACCCTGACTTCGAATTCAATTTTCAAACTCTCTTTCCAGCAAGGGGAATTTGGAACGAAGGAAGGGTCATTAAACCCGGCAATACATCCATTTTCACAGATGGCTCAAATATGGATGATGGGGTAGGCTCCGGGATATACTCAGAAGAACCCGCCATCCTTGGTCGATAAAACTTCCAAACCATGCTAGTGTGTTCCAAACTGAAGTTCTAGCGATAACCGAGGCCGCAAGAGAACTGTCCTCGGCAGCCCCGAGAAGAAACATCGACATATTCAACGATAGCCAGGCCGCCATTAAAACCGTGTCATCCACAATGCTCAAATCACTTACAGTAAAGAGTTGTCGCAGCGAGCTTATAATCCTAGCCTCAAGAGATAACGTACCACTCTGCTGGGTTCCGGGGCACAGAGGCATCGATGGCAATGAAAAGGCAGATGAACTGGCAAGAAAGGGATCGGAACTGAATCAAATAATGGTCGATCACACGGTTCTGACTCCTTTAGAAGTTCTAAAGCAAGAGATACACTTAGACTTCTGAAGACTTGCCGATGAGCGATGGAGCACACTTCCGTCATGCCGTATATTAAGAAAGATGTGAGCAAAACTCAATAAAAGAAAAACAAAGGAAATACAGATCGCATTTAGCTCTAGTGATCAGCATCCTCACAGGCCACGACCTGCTGGCGGCCCATCTAAAGAGAATGCGACTAAGCACGACGGACCTCTGCAGAGGATGTGGCGATATAGACGACGCACTTTTTCTGCGACTGCCCAAGCGTCAGAAAGAAGACCCTAGGCGCCACCGAAGCTCATTCTTTATAGTGAATTCAGGGTGACTTAGGGGGGCTAATAACGATCAATAAATAATCTATTTTCTTCCCAACAGGTACATGAATGTAGGTCCCACAAAGGGGAACACAATGGGTCCTTGAAGATCCGAGTGAGGCGGTGCTAACTTAACCTAACCCACGACGAGTTAACCCAGCAATACGACGAAGAAATCTCATTTCGGCAGCTTGTTTCCACGATCTTATTCTTTTTATCATCACACAACCCTCATGACCAAAGGTGAGGGTCGGAACAAACACTGAATTAAAGACCGATAACTTAGGTCCGATGCCAAGTTCAGCCCTCCTAATAACAGATTGACCAAGCTGTCTCAAAATTGCTCCAGCCTGACCAATTCTATAGGATAACTCAGTATTGCTCCTTCCATCACTCGGGAATAGTACCCCGAGATACCTTAACTTCTCCACCTATTTCAAAGAAATCCATGCAAATTTTCGTTTTGCTGGATCTGTACTGTAGCAGCTTAAATTGCTTTGAGACTGAGAGAAGGACGACAGTGGACAGACAGTCACGTCTCCGTGCTGTCCCGATGGGACAATGCCGACAAATCGACAGAAACAGATCATATGAGCCAGTCTCCGGTATTTGACAGGAGATTAAGTATCAGAATTCCTGACAGAGATGACTGGAGGAACCACAAAGTTACCAACAAAAAAGAACTGGCTTTCTACACGGACGGTTCTAAGATGGACATTTCTATAGGTACCGGGGTCTACTGCAACGCCTAGGAATAAACCACTGCAATATCTTTCAGGCCGAAATCACAGCCATCATCGAGGCCTCGAAAACTGTCCACGAGAAGGGTATAATTGCAAGACAATCAGCATCTATATCGCCAGCTACGTAGCCGCTAAGGCTCTGGAGACGCGATAATAAGATCGAGGCTTGTAAAAATCTGCAAAAGGCATCTAGTTGACATATCGAGAGCCAATACGGTGACTCTATGCTAGGTCCCTGGTCAAACTTAGTCGTCGCGAAGCAAGGATAATCTCCAGCAACATAACTGGGCACTGCGCCTTTGGTATTCATGCGGAGCGCCTCTGCATACATCACAACGACTTTTGCAGAAGTTGTAGGGACGAGAAAGAAATCAAATCTGTCCGTCACCTACAGTGTGGCCTCGCCGGTAGAAGAATGAGGACACTTGGTAGTTACCTACTTCTTCGGGGAACAGCTCGGGATAAGGCAATGCCTAGCTTCTCGCAACCATTCATATTGTGCTTGTTACATTTTTCGCATGAATGGAAGGGACCTACAATTTATTGCCGACTCCGAACGGCAAATTGCAGTGACGAATGTCACAAGGCACCCATTTGCCTAACCTAACCTTCAATGGGACTCCAATAACATACAGAGTGCTTTAAACAGGCGTTCAGGAAATGACCATTACTTCTAATTTGTTCACGTTTTCTCTCATTTCAACTTCAACACAAACGGCTATAACCCTTCTAGTGCGTACTGAAGTTCGGTCTGGGTAGAAGTAAGGATGACAAGTCATCCAATCCACATCACAATAAAGAGGAGAGGTGACAAAATGCACAACTGGCGAAGTCCAACGCCCACTGTGAAATGTGTTGCCGTTTACCCGAACACAGCTCTAACCGTATACGACGATACTCCGTCAGCCAAAACTTGAATAGATTTGTCTTTGAAAAAAACGTTGATCTCCAGGAGAAGCGAGGAACTCGTACAATATGTATTTGATAGGATAGTCTTTCTCCTCTGTAACGGCATGAGAAAAAACAAGGCTAACGTTGTGGACTGGCTAAGCTCGGTTTTTATTTTTTTATGTGACAGAAGCACAATCCCATTTTTTTCCATGAGAAATCTCATGCATCATCTCAGCTGCCTTCTCTACTCATGATAGGAATCATCAGACGCTTTTCGGACACCCCGTCCGAGGCAGTTTCTTAAGAGTGGTTATAACCATGCCTTAGCGATCGACGATCCCTGCCATCGACACTTGGTCTATTCAGAATACGAACATCCCATGTTGTCCTTAGTGCATTCGTAGCGGTCGTCAATAATAAAATTCGTCCTTTTATCTGAGCACTGCGTTGCTTTCATCACTCAGTGTTTTCTCTGTTCGTGATTAAAAAGTGACGTCACGTTTGACGTTAATTTGAACTATAACCGGTTCTTCGTGGGCGCTTAGGTAACGTAATTAGAGGGCCACATCCTCGTCGCTTTCTGTTTATTCAGACGACACTGTCTGGAACTGACGATGCATTTCAGTGCTCCATGGTCTAAATAACTAAACAAGAGTCAGCTGAAGTGATTTTTTTATCAATTTAGCCTCACGACCGTCACTCAAAGCTGATATCGTTCTTAATTTCCCCCAGAAGCCATAACTCTCACTACAAACACCGACTTCGAAAGTTTAAACGCGTCAAATCGCTAAGCCCACCGTCAGATGACGCAACCTCCACCATTCCCTAAAAATTCTTAAATATTGTTCAGCGGCTGACAGGAGTCGAGGAGATCGTCCCTTTCGATATAAATTTCAAGCAATTAGTTTGATGGGACATTTAAACAGGACGATAAAATGGACAAATGTGTTGAATGGAAAACTGCTGAAGCATTTTATATTCCACAGTCCTCCACCCCAGATGGCATAAGTCACGTTAAGTGAGCGGAAAGTGAGTTCACCCTTTTCGAATATTCTAATGAGGAATACGACCTGACGCTGGTCGTCTGTGTCAACAAAAGCGATTAATGTGCAGATACTCGTGTAATCTAAAATCTCAACAACACCCCCACCCACGCCCACACACACCATGCGGAAGAGCAAAATCAGTAATTGTCATCCGGATTCACACTCAGGACATCATGTGTGTCAGAGTTTCTCCAGTTTCATTCGCACTTGTGTTTACTCCTCCTCGGCGACCCGACGACGGTCGGGGCTAAATGAAAACTGATGTCGAATCCACAGGAACACATTCACATTTACACTTCATTTAATTAAGTTGTCAAATTACATTAAATTTTCGTTTATACCGTTTTACCCCATCAATTAAATTCGATAGAGAAGAATTTCGAAAATCTATGCCACGTCGAGATGTGTATGTACTGTACATTCTCAGTTCGCATTCGCACCCCCGAGCCAATGCACAACTACAAACATGGGGTCCGGTCGCCCGTCGGACGACAGCAGGAATCAGTAGGGCGCCTTTTTGTTAATTACTGAATTAACACCCTCCAATGGAAGCTCGAACGTCAACAACATGGGCCAACTGGACCAGAAAGCAGTCTCGCCCGCACCGTTGACAAACGAGTCACTCGAGGAGACTGCTATATTCCAATCTGGCACTGACAGAGTTGGCATATCATTTAAATTGGCAAGTGGGTGGCGATTTAGGCGTAGTGTGGTAGTCGGTTTAAAGTAACAACACTGTCTCGGTCGTCCTGCCCGATGTGTATCCTCCATCCATCCACCATCCCCTGTGTGTGTCCTGTGGCCGAAAATTGATAATGGAAACATTAATTGTAAATTTGCACTATTCGTGCACAGCACACAGTCTCGGGTAAGATCGGGCGGAATTGGGGCATCTGCTCGGGAAATCTCCGTTTAGCATTACTCGGAAGGAATCCATATAATTTCCTTGGACCAACGTAATGTGATATTGAATGGACGTGGAGGGTATTGATGCTCTGCAACTCGTACGGATTCTTTTAATTTACACAATCAGGGTATTTCTTTTTATTGTAACGATATTTTGTCTGATACGTACATCTCGTAGTGCTTAAATTTTATGATTCATGGCGTGGCGCGGTTTTTTGCTTTTGGGCTGTCGGCACGGACAGTGTACCACTGTCGATTTTTGACTGAAACCATACAACGGAAGGGAGTGGTCGAATGTTTCAGATTTTGTGATGTTCTGCCAAAATGTTACACTGGCATTCAGTTTGTAAAGGAAACTATGTAAGTTAGCCAAGGGTCCACTTTAAGTGGCGGCCACTTTTAGTCAGTTTATCGTGTCATTTTGATGTATGCACGCATTTTCAAGAAACAGCTCTGACATTGTAATTTCTTACTCCAGAGACTGTTAGGAAGTCACCTATCTTCTCTGAGGTTTTCCATTAACGACCACCTTTCTTAGGTTCGCTCCCAAAATAAAGCAGATCTAACAAGGATTTTCAAGGATGGCAAGAAAATGTAGCAAAAGCTTTATGCGATGTAGGTGTTCCTTTTTCAAAATGGAGTGCCTGCAGATTATTCCGGTATGGGTTCTGAGATTGCACTTGCAATCTTTCTCGGTGAGGTCTTGATCGACCTTGATGGAGCAGCGTGCATTCTCCATCGTCATCCTGCACAAACGAACGAGTTAGACTAGACATGGCTCTGTATAGCTCGTTTCTATAGATGCTGTCATAGGCAGCCTTAAAATCGATGAAGCGTTGGTGGGTATTGATTTGAAGTTCCTGGCTTTTTTCCAAGATCTGCCGAAGTGTGAATATTTGGTCGATGGTGGACTTTCCTGGCGATGTTAAGAATACTGATGTCTCTGTAGTTGTTCAGAGTTCAGAGGGTCTCCTTTCTTGAGAATCGGACAAACGATGCTGAAGTTCCATTCATCGGACAGTTCTTCCTCCGACCATATTTTACAGATGAGTTGGTGCATGCTCTTTACCAAGTCATCGACTGCCGCTTTGAACAGCTCGGCAGCTAGATCGTCAGCACCAGCAGCTTTGTTGGACTTAAGCTTGGATATGACTATCTTCACTTTATCCATGTCGGGCGGACGGAATTGTTGGTCTTCATCGTCCAGATTGAATGGTTCATTCCTGACAGTGGGATTTGATTCGTCATCGCCGTTTAACAGTCTGCAGAAAAAGTTTTTCCATTTCCTCAGCATCGACTGCGGTTCTACTACGATGTTCCCTTGTTCATCCTTGCAGGCTTCAGTTCGCTCTCTGCAGGTTTGACCCTTTGGTAAAACTTCCGAACTTCATTCCTGCAGTGATATCTTTTTTTTTTTCCTCCTGACAAGCCGATGTTCATCTCTCCTCTTCTACCAATGGTTTCGTTGCGGTCGCCGAGTTAAACCCAGCACATCAGAGGCGGCATCTCTGATGGCTTTTTGGCAATGTTGCCACTGGCCTTCAATACTTGATGCTGGCGGCATACTACCTCTGGAGAGATCGTAGGAGACTCGATTGGAAAAGGATCTGGTGATCTTTTGCGATTCCAGCCGTCCGACGGAGTTCTGGATGTCCGTAGCCGTACGTACCTTGGCTACAACAAGGTAGTGTTCCGAGTCAATGTTGGGCCCTCGGAACGTTTGGGCATCCATAATACTGGAGGAATGCCTTGCGTCGATCGCAGTGTGGTTAATCTGGTTGACGGTTTATTGATCAGAATATCTCCATGTACATTTGTGAATATCGAGATGCAGAAACTGCGTTGCGGCTACGACAGCGTTCCGCCCCGTAGTAAAGTCGATCAGCCGTAATCCGTTATCGGACTTGGTGTCGTGTAGTTTTTACTTTCCGACGGTACTCCCAAAGATGCCCTCTCTTCCTAGCTTTGCGTTAAAATCGCCTAGGACAATTTTAATATCATATAGCTACGATCAGTAGGTAATCCTTAATGTCTGGATGTGGTCGACGCAGGAGGATCTTGAACGGGAAAATTCTTTTTCATTATCTATAGTGACTATAGTCTATAGTATCATTTCGACGGAAATGCCAAATGATTTATGTTTCTCGAGAACCTAACTGGGTTCTGTGGGATGTATTCAGGATTTATGTGCATCGGGTAGATGATTCTGACTTTGGGCTTATGAAAGACTAGCTGATACCCGCGTTTACGTTCGCATGGAAAGACGTAACATTATACCGAATGTCCTTTTACGCGTTTAAAGACATTGATGAGTTATGATCAGGGTTGTAGACGTATAATAGTTGGCGTATTATACATACTTTTTTAAAATGTATAAAAGTCAAAGTCATTATTATAGGTTCTTGTAAAATTGTATACACTTTTAGACATTTTTTTACGCTTTTATACACTTTTATACAATTTTGTACCCTTTTATACATTTAAATACAGTTTTATACACTTTAATACACTTTAATACGCTTTTTTACGGTAAAATGTGTAAAAACCAAAAAGTGTGACATTTAGCAACCCTGGTTATGATAGACTTTTAATTCACATTAACTTTGCAAGACCTCGCTGTAAACAATATTCCTGGTTTTTCTTTCTAAAGGGTGGTTACATTTTAAGGGCCGATGTTGATTTTGAATAAAACACAAATTATTTAGGAAATTATTGTCATTTCTTTTTATTATGATAATATTGGTATGGTTAAATTATGTATGGAATAAAATATAGGCCAAATGGCCGCCGCAACCTCGGCGGCACACCTCCATCCGATGGTCCAAATTTTCGATGACGCTGAAGCATAATTAAGGTTCTATGCCGTTAATGTGCCGAATTATCTCATCCTTTAGCTCTTGAATTGTTGCTGGCTTATCGACGTACACCTTTTCTTTCAAATAACCCCAAAGAAAAAAATCCAACGGTGTCAAATCACATGATCTTGGCGGCCAATTGACATCGCCACCACGTGAGATAACACGGCCATTGAATTTTGCGCGCAAAAGAGCCATTGTTTCGTTAGCTGTGTGGCAAGTGGCACCGTCCTGTTGAAACCACATATCGTCCACATTCATATCTTCCAATTCGGGCCATAAAAAGTTCGTTATCATTTCACGATAGCGAACACCATTCACAGTAATTGCCTGACCGGCCTCATTTTGGAAAAAATACGGCCGCCAGACAGTCACCAAACAGTCACTCTTTGTGGGTGCATTGGTTTTTCGACAATCACTCTTGGATTATCATTCGCCCAAATGCGGCAATTCTGCTTATTGACGAATCCACTGAGGTGAAAATGTGCCTCATCACTGGAGGTGATTTTCTTCGAAAATTGATCATCCACTGTTGCCATTTCTTGCCACCATTCTGACCATTGACGACGCTTGAAATGGTCAAGAGGCTTTAGTTCTTGAGTCAATTGCACCTTGTAAGCGTGCAAATGCAAGTCTTTATGCATAATGTTCATCAAAGACGAGCGTGAGAGGTGCAATTGTTGGACACGACGACGAGTTGAGGTGGACGGCTCTTCAGCCACACTATCGCGAACAGCAGCAATATTTTCTGCAGTACGAGCTGTACGAGCATGCACTGGTGTTTTCACATCTCCTACAGACCCGGTTTGCTCAAATTTTTGCACGATTTTTCCGATTGTACGCACATTTGGACGATTAAATTGACCGAAAAAATCACGAAGTGCACGATATGCATTTTGATTTGAACGCCCATTTTCATAATAAGCCTGAATAACTTTAACGCGTTGCTCGATTGTGTATCTTTCCATGGTTCAAATTGAGTTAGTCTGAAATTGAGAAATGACAAATGAAATGCAGAAAAAAACTTGACGTTTAGGTGTGGTTCACATTCAACATCGGCCCTTAAAATTTAACCACCCTTTAGCTCGAGGATGACCAGGCTTTCAGTTTAATTGACTCTGAGCCCGATAAGGGACAAAAAGTCATTCCTCAGATCCACACCATCCACTTCAGCAGAAAATTATTGGTGCTGTTGGCTGAGTCGTGTAATTGAGTGAAAATAGCTCTTTCCCTCACTCATGAAACGCAATCCCCTCCAGCATGATGAATAATTAGGTACATTACATATATTCTGTCAGAAAAATCAATCATATCTTCCATAACATCGCATGGGTTAACACCAATATCAAAAAATACTTCCCTAAAGTCACGGCGAATATGGATATGTATGTTAACTTTCAAGGAGAGGACTTCGACATTAGGTTATCAGATTGATGACTTGAGACAGGCCTTCATTTAATTTGCTGTGTTCCTCCTAACACAACAGGCTTGGTCTGTGTGAAGCCACCACCCAAAAGCACTGTCGGAGCATCCGATTTCGATACTCAATACCTTTCTATGAGGCATGGTACACTCATCCCACACTATAACTTTGGCTTCTCGAAGCATCTGAGACAAAGTGTAGACTCAGAATGACTCAGGTTGAATTGCTTTGAGAAGGTAGAGTGACCCATCATGTCTTCTTTAACCAAGGTAGCTGCAGTACTGAGGAAGCAATGGCAACGGCAATGCCGCTGACTACAGTTGCGCATTACTATAAAAGGCCAAACTTTAACGCCCTGTATTTTGGCCAACAGTTATAATTTTGGAAAACGGTAAAACACGTATTTATTTATCTCTGTTCTAGAATATACTTCCCAATTTTCAACTCCAAAATCCAATTTAAATTTTTATTTTTTTATACAAACTTTAACACCCTGTTAGCTGAATTTCATAATGTCTTTCCTTATTCCTTGTATACATCATAAAAGGAAGCTCTGTGCAAAATTTTAGCTTTCTAGGTCCAAGGGTTCCGGCTGGGCGTTGATGAGTCAGTGAGTGAGTCAGGACTTTTCATTTTGTATATTGAAGATAGTGCCTTCCGAGTTGACGCCATCACAAAGTTGAAGAAATCTCATTACAGATCATCACTTTGTCGAAATCCGGAGCATAGCTAGTTTATTTTTTTCGAAATCCCGAACTCTGCCAAAGTTATGAGAGGTTCAAGCTTTGACTACTGGCATAAGCGGCTTTAAAGTCGATACTTTCGACTTTAAATTCGTTAGCTGTCCTTGAGTTTCCCTTAGTGCGAGGCGGAAGCCACACCGATTGGTGTTGTGAAGAATGGCTTTCCACATTCACACAGTAGGGTAGACAAGATCTTGTGTACGAATAAATTAGTGATTCACTGCATGATCCCTATCAAAACATAGCCTCCATGC
This sequence comes from Matsumyia berberina, assembly GCA_917880715.2. Classification (NCBI taxonomy): domain Eukaryota; kingdom Metazoa; phylum Arthropoda; class Insecta; order Diptera; family Syrphidae; genus Matsumyia; species Matsumyia berberina. The sequence continues at coordinate 99,915,142 of OU862870.1, forward strand.
TTGAATAGCTCTAAGGATAAATGATATAGAGCCCATTCTTTCCGGCTAATCTGCCAAAGATGTTCTTCTTATCGATTGTACCAATGAATCTAAACAGTCTCTGTAGGATCTGAATAATCTTGAAATGCAAACAAACAAAGGGCGTTTTCATGAGAAGAAAACTACTGCAAAGTCCTTCATATGACCAGCGTAACAGTGGAAGAACTGCGCACCGTAATGTAATCAACTATGGCGCCAAACTGCTTAGTGGATAAAAGGTCTATTTAGGGAAACAAAGCTAACAATCTTTGAAGATGAACCCTTAATTCAAATTCGCCACCTTCTTTACCAACACATAAGCCATATGGCAAGATTTTGTTTTTCATGTACTCCTAAGCAAATACGACACACATCATCGACGCGATAGAATATCGATTGTTTGTGTCGCCAAGAAACGAATTCCTATCCTACACCCATCGAAAGCCAACAGACCACCAAGTAATTGTGGCAGTCAAGTCCTTCGGGTCCAGGCATGTTTCTATACATTATCGCTGTGGGCATTCGGCGTTTCTCGGCAGTGGACGAGCGCGTGGCTCGCTCCGATGGGATGTGTATACTCCGAGGTATAGATTAAAGATCTTTCCTTCTATGTATGTGGGTTAATCAGTATTTATGTTTGTAGTACTCGGTTATATTCTTCAGTGCCGTAATCAATCCCCCTTCCTGGATACACTCGTCCCGTGTTTCGATGTCATTTGAGTCACACAGTGTTTGTTTTGTGCTTAATTAAATTATTTCTGGAGTATTGTCTTCTATTCTTGGTTGCCGTGGATTCAATTACGTATCCTTCTTCATTCAAAACAGAAATTCACGCTGGTAACTAGAAATCTTGCATCTGACATACAGGTCAAAAGAATTGTAGAAACTACCAAATGTTCCGACCAAAGAGCAGATCTAGGAAAATACTACTAATCGCAGCATTAAAAAGTCAAATTGATCAACCACTCCTCAAGCTTGAGATTAGAACACAGATTTTAAAGATCCAGGGATACCCGGTAGATAGGCGGCAGTTGAACAGAACCCGATTAGCACTAGGATGCACCTTTTTGTTACTACGACTCGTATAACCTGGCTGATGATGTGTGTTGCTGAAGAGACAGCCGGGAGTACCTAGATCCAGCCTGTGGACTTTAGAAATCAGATTAGATCTCGTATCCCTTTACCCGAGATGTCGTTGAGGTCGTCCAAGAATGATTGGTTAAGTGCACGCTGTCTGGCTCGCGCTAGTGCCGGACGTTTGCAGAGGAAATGGGAGAAAGTTTCATTCTCGTTTGGATTTCCACAGCTGTGATAGTGGCTAAATTCATCAACATAAGCCTGATATGGGCGCATGCCCCACAGAGGAGAAAGACGACGACACCAAAGACAGGTTCTACGAGCTCTTGGACAAGACATACGAGCAGTGCAATAGCTATGTCATTAAGATTGTCCTAGGCGATTTCAACGCAAAGCTAGGAAGAAAGGGAATCTTTGGTAGTACTGTCGGAAAGCACAGCCTACACGACACCACTTTCAATAACGGATTTAGGCTGATCGACTACGGGGCGAAATATTGTCGTAGCTAGTATGCGGTTCCCACATCTCGATATCCACAAAGGAACAAGGAGATCTCCTGATCAATCAAGCGTCAACCAAATTGACCACATTGCGATCGACGCAAGCACTCCTTCAGATGTCCAAACCTTCCGAGGGGCCAACATTGACTCGGACCAATGCCTTGTTGTAGTCAAGGTACAGCTGTGTATACCCCGAACACCGCCAAGACAAGGAAATACTGTGAGGAAGTTCGACGTTGGATAGCTGCAACGCAAGAGATCACCAGATCCTTTTCCGATCGAGTCTCCTACAATCTCTCAAGAGGTTGCGGCGCTGCTTAGAAAGTCCAGAGCTGCTCGCGAGCTCTCCGAAAGAAAGCACAAGAAAAGAGACGAACACCGGCTCTCAGGAGGAAGAAGAAAGAGCATAAGAAGCGCGAGGTCGAGAAAATAGCGAGATGTTACTGCAGGAATGAGGTTCGGAAGTTTTACCAAAGGGTAAAAGGAACCTGTCAACACAGAGCGAAACGAAGCCTGCCTGGAAGAACTACTAATGCAAACTGTTGACTGTCAGACAGAATGAAACATTTAACCTGGACGATGAAGATCAACAATTCCTTCCACCCGACCTGGACGAAGTGAAGATGGCCATATCTAAACTTAAGTTCAACAAAGCCGCTGAAGATGATGGCCTAGTTGCCGAACTGTTCAAAGCGGCAGGCGATGACTTGGTAAAGAGCATGCACCAACTCATCTGTAAAATATGGTCGGAGGAAAGTATGCCCTATGAATGGAACCTCAGCATTGTTTGCCCGATCCTCAAGAAAGGAGACCCTCTGAACTGCGTCAACTACAGAGGCATCAGTCTTCTTAACATCGCCTACAGCCGTTCGTCAACAACCTGATCGGTTCATTCCAGTGTGGCTTCAGGCCAGGAAAGTCCACCATCGACCGAATTTTCACTCTGCGGAGATCTTGGAGAAAACCCAGGAACTTCAAATCGATACTTACTACCTTTTCATAGATTTTAAGGCCCATATGAAAAGATCTATAGAAACGAGCTATACAGAGCTATCTCCGACTGCGCAAGATGACGATGGAGAATGCACGGTCAAGACCTCACCTTTGATGTCAAAAAGAATTTAGACAAGGCGACGCGCTGTCATGCGACTTCTTCAACATTATTCTTGAAGAAATAGTGCAAATCTCACACGCCAACACCAGAGGCACAAGTTTTCGAAAGTCCGTCCAATTTCTCGGATACGCCGACGATGTTGACATAATCGGAAGAACGCGTCGTGAAGTCACTGGTGCGTTCGTAAGTATTGAGACGGAGGCGGCGAAGATGAGTTTAGCGGCCAATGACCAAGTATATGCTGTCAACAAGAAAGGACACCCAACACCGACGTCTTGGACAGAACGTCACTATAGACAGTTATAACTTTGAGGTAGTTAAGGACTTTGTCTATCTATGCTCCGCTATAAATTCAGACAACGACACCAGCGCTGATCAAACGAAGAATAACTCTTGCCAATCGCTGTTTCTTTGGGCTAAGAAGACAATTGAGTAGCAAAGCCCTCTCTCGAACGACTAAAGTGACTCTTTATAAGACCTTAGGCGTCCTAGTTCTACTCTATGGTGTAGAGGCATGGACTATGTCAAAAGCTGATGAGGTTGCTCTTAGCTGCCTTGAGAGGAACATTTTTCGTGTGATTTTCGGTCTCGTCTGAATGGACGGTGAGTGGAGAAGGATATACAACGACGAATCGTATGGGCTGCACAGTGACATCGACAACGACTGAGGGGGGTCGATCCTGTAGAGCGGATGGACACCAACGCTCCGGTCCGGAAAATCTTTGAATTTGCACCCGAGGGACGGCGCAGTAGAGAAAGACCGCGACTCAGGTGGCACGCACTTGGCGTGCCAAACTGAAGACAGCTAGCTAAAGATCGGGCTTTCTGGAGACGCTTGCCGCCTTAAGTAAGTGAATAATATAGTGCGGGTTGTACACATGGAATAACTAGTTTGGCCGCCAATTGATCAGTGGCCCGTGGTTACCACCGTTATTCTGACGATATCTACACGGCTTCTGTTTAGCCGGCTTCTATTGTTTCAATTGTATCGTAGTTTGGCTTCTTCGTGCATATGGCGCAGTTGGTTAACCCACTCCATTGGTTGGTTGAAGGTTGAGAGCTTACACTAAACCAGTGTAAGGAGAAATGAATTTGAATTTCCAAGTATCAGAGTTTGAATTTCGATACAAACAACAACAACGACAGCGTACGAAAATTATTTCTTACAGCCAACAGCGACATCTCTAATAAATTATATAAAGTAAATGGTTTATCTAAGAAATAAACCCAATAAGAATTCGCTGTCCAATTGTTGTATACACCAACCATGTAGTATTCCGCAAATGTCCTAACCTTGTATACACCAACCATTTGCACAAGCAAATATCCTAACTCCGGTTTGTGACTCAAATAGGGAATTATTTCTGCGGTGATGGGATTGGATAAGGTCTCGAAATTTCGTAATCTTGGAGAAATTTATATCGTAATCCAGTGCGTGAACCTTTATCTGGGACATGTTTTGACATTGGCGTGGTCTGTGTCTGAGTTAATTTACATCACTAAAAATCGAGAGAAAAAAAGTTTCCACGATTTGGAGACTTTTGTCATTTGTTGTTCCAATTGTCAAATTTTTTGTGTTTCTCTTTAAAACAGGTAAAGGCTGCAGGTGGTGCACAAATTTTGATGTAGTTTTGTACTGCGGAGGTTGGTCTATGAGATGAAGTTTACGGAAAATCCATAGCATGTACCGTTCACGTCAAAACATAAAAAATAACGACTATCTGTGTATTCATTGTCTGTGATTAGGATATATAATCGATTTGACAGACCGTTTCAAGATCAAGAGACCACCACGTCCCCTTGTGAATACTAAGTTTCGGAAACCGTGTTCTAGCTATATTGATGTTCCACCTCGCAACAAAGTCCATTTTCAGACGTCGTGTCATGTAGTCTGTGTTGTCCTGCCAAAAGTGCTGTCTTTTCAACTTAAAATCGTTCAAAATTATCTCAACGTCATGTTTAAGACATTGTTCATATTTTGTCGAAGAGCTTATAGGATATTTTTCGCTGCCATCTGAATCCTGCTCTGCAAACACTTCTCCTTCCTCTCGGGTTAGTCTAGTCTTCAGTTGAAGTACTGAGCATCAGAAGTTCTTAGAACTCTTAATGTCAACAGTTGCGTGGTTTGGGAAAACTTTATGTCCTCTTGAATCCATTAATTTACCCTTTGAACGCCTTAGCGTTTACTGCCTTCTGAACAAAACATCTACATAGAATGAAGTTTTCATTAAGTCCACACTGTATACTATGCCATGAAAATACATGGAAACCTCTCTCATGCCATCTTTAACCTTAGAGCGAATTCTCGGCCAGCAAAAATGTTCTGCTAAAATACCCCATAGCTATTTGTTCGAGGAATATACTCGACTTTTGGATAACCCCTGGGGTAAACCGACTATTCTAGATTCTCTAAGCCCGTGACTAAGTTAAGTTTAAGTTAATGCGTTGAACAGCGGTGCGACCATCATAGATTCAAATTCCGGCGCAAGTTCTCCCCGTGGAATAACAAACCTTCGAGAAATTTGTCATGAAGATGCTTCGTCGTTAGAAGTCGGTAGGTCTCTTCCATTCGGGCGGATAACGTAACACGCACAAGATGAAAGGCTAAAATAAATTAAATTCACTCAATACCCTTCATTTGGTACACGAGACATTGAATGCTTTTATTGCATAAATAATTGATAATAACTATTCCAAAAGAAATGCAAACTAGCCTTTAGGTACGATGAATCTATTCAATAAGTTCCCAAAACCACTGCTATGTTCACGTCAAAGAATTTTGTTCCCTCTGTCAACAAATGTCATATCTCAAGAGCGATTCCATCTCTTGAAACCAACAAAACTTCTCTTATTTCATGCGTTTCTCTCTTCCCAAAGGGGTTTTTCCGTAGTATTCTCTCAGGCTGCCACTGGTTCGCCGTTCGCCGTGTGTAAAATCTTTTCACCCAGCGCTCATTTTCACATCCAGTTCTCCTCGACTCGACGAAGGGCGTCGCTGAAGACATAAAGGATTCGTTTCACCCACAATCTAGGAAAAACCCAATTTTCCAACTTAATTGTGCGCTGGGAACAAGAATTTCCACTTGGAAAATGCTCGGGCATAAGTGATTCTGTAAAACATTTGATTCGCAATCGATTTTGTTTTTTATTTTCACGCGTTCGCGGTGAATACATCTTCCACGGATTAACCAAGTGAACAGTGCGTGCGTGTGTGTGTTTATTTTGCAGCTGTTTACTGAGTGCATCAGAGTGCTTCGCTTTGCTTGACATTTAATTTACAAAAAAGCGGAATCAAATTATAACCATCGGGAAATATAGCTACAGCAGCCCGGGGCCCAGCCGACATCGTTTTCTCCATTTCCAATTGCGGTAAGTTCCATTTGGCAGCAGGAAACAGCCAAAAACTGTGGCCCAGGGTTTGGGGACTCACTCCTCTGTTTATGTTGCTGCTACAGCAGGGCGGAAGTAGACATCACAGGGAGAAGAAAATCGATTATTTCCCCCAAAAAAAGTGTAGCGACACCACTAGAGCGCCCGGACACCTTCCATTTCTCCCATTTGTGTGCTTTTTTTTTTTTATTTTTTTGCTTAGTTATGTCAGCCCTTCTGGTTTTGATTTTTCACTCAAATTCCCGAACGCGGTCATATTTCGGGGTATTTGTGGAGCAAACCAGTCACAGACGCAGTTTGCGGAAAATAAAACTCCAAAAGCCCGTAAAATATGAAAAGAACGACTGGTGGTGCTGGCTGCTGTCTGTTGGCTGGCCCCTCTAATTTGTTCGAAATTTGCGTTGGGTCGACGAGATGCGGTGTGGGTCGTGCAACCATTCCACTGGTTTGCACACACTGCTTGCAGACGATCATGGTCGGACTTGGTTGTTTCTGCTGTTTTGCCAGCAATGCTGGTGAAGCTGTAGCCGCCCGCTCATCGTCATCGTCATCGTCCTTTTATTTATTTATTTATGGACCATCTACTCGGTGGAGGAGGGTACTCTGTTTGTATCTGCTTTATTGGGAGTATTAGTGCAGCGATACAAAAAACTCTTTGTTCTTCTGCTTTGGTTGTTTTGGAGGGCAAACGCCGGAAGGGGGACAGCTCTGGCGGACGCAGGAGCACACCGAAACAACTGGGATTGGAAAATGGATGTGTTTCTGCAGGAAATTGTGTGACACTTTTACAGGGGACACTAAATAGCATTTAAATGGAGGAATGATCTGAGGTAGGAGTTCATGTCACCGGGATTTTTTCATCAAATGCAGTCACCGAAACACCCTTCACCATTTTTTACCTCTATTTTGACATTTAAAACCGAGGGATGAATGTGACGCCAGGGCCACTAGCTAAGCCGGGGTATTTCCCATTCACTTGATAAAGAAAAAAATTGTCAATAATAAAACCCCAAGAATAGATAAGAACGGAATGAGGTAAGATATCGTAGTCTATCCGATGAGGCATGTACATGTATCCAATTTGCTTTGTTGAGGAGCAGTGTGCTTCCGATTTAATTAATTGAAATATGTTCTCCATTCTACGTATTATACCTACGACTTTGCGAGCCTCTCACAACTCAAATTGTCTACGTCTACAGCTGGGGAGTCTGAGATGAAGCCCAAGGAACGTGAATTTTATTTAAATGACCTCTCGGAGATGTCACTAATAAAGTTCACAGCGATAAGTAGAGCAGTTTTTATTCTACATGACACAATCGTCTCCATTTGGTCATCCCAATCTGAGGACATTTTTGCCTGTAACTGGAGGAATGTTGAAAGTCGTTAATAGTTAAGTGATTCGCATATTATCCTTGATGGAAGGGTTTGTGAAGTCCCTTCTACAGCAAAACTTGTCAGACTTTTAAATTCAAGAATTGAAGTAACCAATTGTCCGAAAGACGATGAAATGCATTGGGTTGGATGATAATGGTCTGAGTTTTTAGTCTTTACTAACCTTCAACATATGACCTTAACATTTACTGTCCCTATGATTTAAGGGAAGGTAAGATTAGTAAGGGGAACTTTTCTCCGTCACACTTAGATCAAGGCAAATCCATTGTGATGTCCATAGACCATGGACATGAACCCATGTTTTCATGTCATCCCGAGGGGTTTATAAATCTGTTGAGTGCATTCACGGACCGGTCGGAGAGTTTTTCGAGATCTGGAAAGGAAACTCTTTCCAGGAGCCATACATCTTAATTGACACAGGCCTGGACAATGACAGAGAAAGTGTGGCATATCCGCATGAACTTCCTCATCCCCGCAGGCTCTACATAGCTCATTTGCATTTAACTTTAGTTTCTGGTTGATATCTTAGCATGATTTGGCCGATAATTATGCCTATTAGAGCAGATAAAGATTTGCTTGTTCCTTTGCAGGATCTTTTTGCCACACAAGCTTTGATTTCATTTCTGTGTGCAGAAATTGCTTTTATTGCCGCTTGAATGTCAATGAAAAAGGTCATATCCTCATGAGGTATCGCGTTCGTTGAGTGGCTGATGCCGCTGTCAGAATTTTTGATTAGAAAGCGCACCTGTTATCTGGGAGTCTGAGTATCCTCTGTGCATGGATATGGTATTATCGATGAATGCGCGGTTTGTCGCCCACTTTTCTTTACTAAGAAAAGCGATTGAGAAGGAAAAATAATAAATAGATGACGCGACAGTTTGGAATGAGTCAAGGCATAGCTTCCCGCAACCATTCATGTTGTGCGTGTTACATTTTGCGCACGAATGGAAGGGATCTACAATTTATTGGTGACTTCGAAGGCCGAATTGAGAAGCTTTTTTATGGCAACTGGTACTCTTGCAGATTTGTCATTCCCCGACAAGAGGGAAAAAATGTTTGGTGGACATGCCTGGTGCTTCAACTCATGCAACTCTCACAGCAATCCAAATCACTTACCTCTAAGTCTCGGCGATAACATTGAGAATGTGAAAAGATTTAGTGTGGTGCTATCCACACTAACATGCGAAAGCTGGTTTTGATTCTCAAGTATCTTCCATTCCAGATCTACCTGAGTAATACCTGAGTAGAAGGGTACTTACTTACTTACGGTGGCGCTACAGTCTAGGGTGGACCTGGGCCTTAACCAAAAAGCGTCTTCAGCCAGTTCGGTCTTTAGCCAACTGCCTCCAGAAACCCTAAGAACTCCTTCAACTTGCGTGCACCACCTGAGTCGCGGTCTTCCTCTACTGCGCTGATCCTTGGGTGTGGATTCGCAGATTTTCCGAGCTGGAGCATTGGTGTCCATCCACTCTACATGACCCAGCCACCTCAGTCGTTGAACCGTCACTCTTCTGGCTAACCCGATGTCTCAGTACAGCCCGTACAGTTCGTCGTTGTATCTCCTCCTTCACTCACCATTTATGCAGACGGGACCGAAAATCACTCCAAGAATTTTCCTCTCGAAACAGCCAAGACCAACCTCATCCATTTTTGACAGAGTCCATGCCTCTGTGCCGTAGAGCAGGACTGGCACGATTAAGCTCTATAGTTGGCGCAGTTCGGAGGGTCTCCTTTCTTGAGGATCGGGTGAACAATGCCGAGGTTCCATTCATCAGGCATAGTTTCCCCCGACCATATTTTACAGATGAGTTGGTGTATGCTCCTCACCAAGCCATCGCCTGCCGTTTTGAACAGCTCGGCAGCTAGGCCGTCAGCACCAGCAGCTTTGTTGGACTTAAGCTTGGATATTGCTACCTTCACTTCGTCTACGTCGGGTGGACGGAATTGTTGGTCCTCATCGTCCAGGTTGAATGGTTAATTATGCTTGACAGCGGGATTTGGTTCGTCATCGCCGTTAAACAGTCTGCAGAAGTAGTTGTTCCACATTCTTAGCATCGACTGCAATTCTACTACGATGTTTCCTTGACAGGTTCTTTTTACCCTTTGGTAAAATCTTCTAACCTCATTCCAGCAGTGACAGAAGACACTTATGCTTCTTTGACCCTGTTCACACAGGAGCAACGGACTGGATTTTTTTTGACGTTTCGTGTTCAGATTGATATTCCTGTCTGAACACTTCCGCGGACTTTTTTTGACATATTTATTGTCAGTGTCGACCAAATTGATTTGATTTTCGTGCTTATTTCATGAAATTTAGAACAATTTAAATAAATAACACAAATGCGATCAGCCTCCAGCCCAAAAGACGTATTGTTTTATTCACGAAAACAATTTTTTTTACACGTTTGTCGAGTGACTGCCGATTGACATCTACAAACGTAAAAAAAAAATCCAAGAATTTTAAAAAATCTAAAAATCCGGAGCGACGTAACATGTCACCTCTCCGCTTCCCCCCTCGCCTGTAAACGTCAAAAAAATCCAATCCGTTGCTCCTGTGTGAACAGGGTCTTTAATATGCATATCAGTGTTCTCCTTCCATGTTCTACGCCCAGGTATTGTGCTGATCTGGGAAGACTAAGGTCAATGAAACGGTTGGTCTCTTCTTAGCGGAAAGAACGAGTTCTATCTTTGAAGGGTTAGCCCCCCGCCCTCAGCGGCTGATGCAATTATTAACTACTTATTAGAGTATGTAGCAGAGTCTTTCTAAGAGATATCTACCTATTGTCAAGATAATCATATCGCCTATGACCATGATTGCCTCCGATTAGTAGCTCGTACGTCGGGCTGATGTCCGTACTTTCTAGTCCCAACAATATTGGCACCAATTCCAAATGTCTTCGTTTTATACTAAGCTTAGGTTAGGTAGATAGTATACCCTGCGCTACACTCAGATCAGTAGAGACCCATTGTGATGCCCATTTGGGAAGAAAGGAACCTCTTGCTCGTGGAGTAAACCCCAAAGTACTCTCCTATTGTCCCAGTGTTTCGAACCACCTTAAAGTTTTAATGAACCTACAGATGGCTTTGATGGGTACGTCACTTAGATCTTCAGTATCCTAGATAAAGTGTTTTCCAAAGGATTTATGTCTAAAATGGCAGTGGGGGAGAAAGTGGGTTGTGTCCTCATTGACTTACTCGTTTCCGCAGGCCCTGCCAAAGGCATTCTCACTTAGCCTTAGCTTTTTCATGTGACAGTGCAGTGTATTACGACCTGTAATTACTCCTACAAGGATGGAGAGGGTTTTCCTGTTTCACGCTGAGAATTTTAATTTTTGCACAGTCAATCTGCAACACCACCAGCTTCGCCTTTCTCAACACACCGGCGTCCATTTGGTGTAAACGACGTGCGAGACTAAACATCATAGCTGAGGTGTGTGTGGGGAAGTTTGTTAGACTTCTCCCATCGATCAAGTACCGCGAAGCATGTTATAGTGTTGGAAGCAGTATACAGCATGGTTGGACACCGCTTTGAATGTTAAATTCTTCTGGCATCCTACGCCTGTGCAACATGTAACTATTGGCGCCTTTATAGCTGGCTTTGATAACAGCCACCTATTTCCCTGAAATACGTCTGCTGTGCTAGGCATGCCAAATGAATTTTACATGGCAGAAAGCCTTTTGCAGTTCGATGAAAAGCCGGTATAGCGGAAACCACGCAGTGTGTTCTTTTTTTTGTCAAAGTAAGGTGAAAATCGTCAAAAGACGAGTCTGAGCCCATACGCAGGAACAGTGTCGGACTTTTTTCCCAATAAACTGACCTGTGATACTGTCGCTTTAGCATTTTTTTGCATTGGGGTTTTGACATATTTTTCATTCCTAACTTCATTAGTTCGGTTGAACTTCTCCCGCCGTATTTCGAAGGCTTGCAGTTTACTCATGATACTCTTTGCGCTTTCAACAACAGCCTTCAAGGATTGGCGGAACGCCATGTTGGAAACCATATTAAGTCTCACTCCACTTGATCTTTACTATACCTGCATGGATTGTGGTCACCGGCTTCTTACGGTCACGCCTCTTTGCTATATCGATGAGAGACTTCAAACAGGTCTGGAGAAACTGATCAAATGACTCCGATGCTGGCATTTGGTACACATTTCACTAATTGAATCCCTGACAGAAATGACTAGAGGAACAAAAAGCATCAGCATAACGGAATTGTCCTTCTGTTCTGGCGGTTCTTGGAAGGACATTGACACCCGAGTTGGGGGCCGTTCTTTTAGACAACGATGGAGTGTGTTCCAAGTCAACATCATGGCTATAATTTAGGCTGCGGAAATTATGCGAGAGCACAGTATTGTCAGAAGGACAATAACTGTCTAGACTCGATAGACAGCCAGGCAGCCGCGATGAGTCTAAACCCAGCGTCAACTATATCAAGGCTTGTCTAAATGCGATATCCAGAGCCAATATGGTGATCAGGGTATTTGAACATCCCAGTCAACAAAATTGGTTACGATCTTGCAAAGAAGAAGTGGCGTATCTAACAGGCCCTCCATTGTAACAGTTCCAATAGGCTCGCTGAAGAGGAAGTCACCTGTTAAGGCAATTGACGCAGAAATTAGCTATACAAATGCATAACGTCCATGGCCGGCCTAAAACGAGAAGAGATCTGTTTCTCCGGTCAAGTTTAGGCTAGTCTCCGGCATCATTACTGGACAATGTGCTTTTGGAGGTCATGGTGGTTACCATAATCGTTTCTCACGTTAAAGGTACCCGGTTCAGTATGGGTAGTCATACAGAAATTCACGGTGTATATCACAACAACTACTGCAGAACCTGCAGAGATTAATAAGAAATTGAATCTGTTCGTCACCTGCTGTGCAAATGTACATTCATTCGGTTTTTCCACTTCGCCGATATAACTTCATGAACAGCAGAATTGTGGACGCAGCTCCAACCCGTGGTGAATTCCGTGCAGAATTTGGTTCTCGTGGTGGACGCGGTCGTGGACGTGGTCGTGGTTGTAGATGTTAAAATTTTGGGTGTTTTTATGCAATATGTCCTAAGAGATCTAATGTGCTTTCCCGATATCGTGTTGGTCGATGAGTATCGGCCTATAACACCTCCTCCAATCGCTCTGAGGAATCGGAGTATCTGGATTGGGTCCAACGATTAGAGATCTGTTTCAGAGAAAGTGTACGCTCCCAGATGTGCTCTTTTTTGTCGATCAATGCCCCCCAGTCCATAAGGAGAGGTGTGACGGGGTCTCCTCGGCATCGCCGCAGAATCTGAGCTGGTTTTTGTTGGTGCCTGGGCAGTTCTTGCTCTTCCTTCGGTCGTAGTTCCCGAGAAGTTGCTTTGCCTGCCTTAGCCCTCGGAGTGTTTTCCATAGTCTTCTTCTCTTGCACTCATCCTGTCTTCGCAGTTGCTCTTGGATTCGATGCGGTCCCATGCCGCAGAATGGCTCGGGTCCAACGAATGGTGTTTCTGACTCTTTCCTTGCTAGTTCATTGGCTGCCTCATTTCCTTCTATCCCTATATGACCTGGCACCTAGAAGAGGGTGACTGGTCGTGGTGCTAAGGAAGATTCCAAGGAATCGGTTCCAGTCACCAAGTTGGTATGTTTGGTTTGTGATGCCAAAATCCATAGTCTCGAGATTTACATGTACTCCTTGCCAATCAAAGAGTTTGAAATCATCGATTTCTTCTTGGGTTCCGCCCTTAAGGACGAGGTGTTGAAGATCATGCATGTGCAGAATCTGACTCGTGCTGGTCAGCGTACTTGTTTCAAGGCCTTCGTCGCTATTGGTGATAATAATGGTCACATTGATTTGGGAGTTACTTGCAGCAAGAAAGTTGCTACTGCTATCCGTGAATCTATCATTTTGGCCAAATTGTCGGTTGTTCCCGTTCGTTGTGGTTACAAGGGAAGCAAGAACGGTAAACCCCACACCGTACCATGCAAGGTTACTGACAAGTGCGGTTTCGTTTCGGTTCGTTTGATTCTAGTTCCTTGAGGTACTAGTATTGTATCGGCCCCAGTTCCCAAGAAACTTTTGATGATGGCTGGTATTGAGGGTTGTTACACCTCGGCTTGTGGTTCCACTGGTATCTTGGGTAACTTCGCTAAGTCCGTCTATAGTGCTAACAGTTAGACTTACGCTTACTTGACACCAAATTTGTGGTAGGACTTACCACTCGGTATGACCTCATACCAAGAGTTCGCTGATTTCTTGGCTGACAAACCAGGCGTATGGCATGAAAAAGCAGGTCACATCGTATTTGTTGAGTTTGAAAAAAGCTCTCCAGCAGTTGAAAATAAAGTCATGGTAGCAACACCACCAAGCAAAAAAAAAATCTTGCCTTCTCCAGCAGAAAAGGACCCTTCTTGTAGCTGGAGGTCTTACGCACCATTGAACTGAAAGATGTTCTGAAATTTATACACCTACAGGGTGGCCCAAAAACATTCACCCGAGGTTGTTTTGCTTTATCTTTAAAATGAAGCGTCATAATTTCATAGTTTGTTTGGAGCTTTAAGTTTTTTTCCATTACTTTTTGAAGGTGATATTGGTCAAGCGGGGACAGCCATTGACCATTTGGGCTCTTTTTACCGCATTTTCAATCGTCTTGGCGAGAATTTCGCACAATTATGTAGTTTTCGCACTCTTGTCGGATATTCTCTTTGAGACCTTCCAGAGTCTGTGGCTTGTTCTCATAGACCCATGACTTAAAAAAAAAACCCCAAAGAAAGAAGTCTGGAGCGGTCTAATTGGGCGATCTTGCCGGTCAGTGTAAATCGCCAAAAGGAGACCATAGCTGTTTGTGCGGTTGCACCATCCTGTTGGAACCATATGTCCGCCAGTCCCAATTCATCAATTTGCGGAACGTGTAATGCCCAATGGTGTGGCACGTCATCTGGTCGACATTGACGGCTCATCCGCGATATCAGCCACAGCGGCGATATTCTCGAGCACTACGAGGCCTTCCGGCGTCTCTTCTGTCACGCGTTGTTCCAGTCTCTTTGAGGCGAGCGGCTAAACGCCTTAGTGTTTGACCAGTTGGCGTAAGACAGCCGGAAAAGCTGGGTCCGAATTACCACAATCGATAACGAGTGAGTGAGTAGGACTCGTGATCGAATGATCGATTAACCTTATTAAGATGATAGCACTCGAAAGCCCACTTGTCGAATGGAAATTAAATTGTACTAGAGAATTTCTACTACAACTCACAAAGTGACGTTTCTCCGGCATTTAGCATTCCCGTCAGCTACTGCCTTCGTCGTAGCGATGTTGCTTTTTCCTGTCTTGCAGTTCGGCAATATATTCTTTGCTTTGTATTAGTAAATTTCTTTAAAGAAAATTGAAGCAAAAATACTCGCATCTTTGTTGTTTCGCTTGACGACTCAACAGCACAATAGTTTCGAGTGAAATTATGCACTAAAACGCGTGCTGTCATCTCAAATTTCTATACTGAATGCTCGATCAAGAGAGCGGTAATGCCAAATCCTCAAATTTCGATAACGAGTTTCTCGTTACCGATTGCGGTAATTCGGCCCCTGAGCCGAAATTCACGTTGCGTCAAAATCATTGACGAACTATTCCGTCAAAAAATAGTCTCGAGTATTCTGCGATTTTGAAGAGTATAGCTTTCCATGGTTTGTTAACGTGTATTCTGCACTTGTTTTCTTCACAATTATCAAAACTAAACTGGTAGGGTGATACATTTTGGGGAACCTTGTATCTGGTTGGTTCTCAATCGGTGGTTTTTCTTCTTCACAGGCTCCCGGAATAAATCTTTTTATAAAAACTTGTTGGTTTAAGTGAACAGTGACGAAGTCGAAAATCACCCTAACCAAACATAAGTTTCTCAGTTCCCAAAAGTGCGTGTATTTACACCTTCCATTAATGTCTCATCGAAAGAACCTTACAGACTTACTTCCACGAACTGAGTTCATAATTCGGTTCCACCTTCCTTTCGCTTTTAGAAGTGAAAGTATGTATGTATGTACTTTGTGTACCTCTTTATCGACTATTGCCTTTATTAATGTCCTGTTCAATTAGGCTCACGGTGAAAGTAGTCACCTTTCGCTTGACTGATATTAATCTGCGTTACTCAGAATTGTGCTTGATTTTCCTAAGTGGACTCACCTTGTACCTGATTTGAACTGCATACCCTACCTACAAGACAAATCACGGATCTAATAAAACTTTATTTTTACATAAATATGGCTATGACTGCATGCAAGTTTTTTTGGAACTAGTTAGCAGGTTTTTGGTCAGTGGGTGAGTTTATCGGTCTCGCCAGACTATAATTGGTAGAAAAATAAATAAATGCAAATACAGCGGGTGGAATACCCTTCCTCCGAATGGTACCTGTACATGTTTTACGTGTACATGTTTTGTTCTGCAAACAAAGATCACCACAAGCTTAATTAATTGACAAACAAATACTTTTTTTTTTTTTTTTCAAATGTAAACTTTGGAAATGGCCAGTGACGAGACTCCACATGCTGGGAAGAACGAAAAATAATAAAATTTCACGTCTTTTTCTTTTGTTTTTATGCCTCTTAACTTGAAAATTTGTCTGTGTACAGAAAAAACTTATTTAATCGCCTCTCAAGCCCACGGGTGTATCTGGCAAAAATGAAACTAAATTCCAACATGATCAGCAAAAATAGGCTCCACTCACAAAGGTGTAGGTTTTGAGTGCCGAATGTGCGCTGATATATGAAGTGCAGTTCACTGCTGTACGCGTTAGCACTTTCAACATGAAAATATCCAGAAAAGAAAAAAAAAACACCAAGATCATCAAAACGGGAAAATTTAAAAATAGAAAATAGTGTGTTGTTGTGTACTCCGATTGCTCTGGTATATGTTGGAAAATGTTTATAAAATTTTCATGGATAAAAATAACAAGATCAATTGGCTGAGTAATGCTGGAAGCGGCAGGTGTTGAGCATGTTGATTATTCCATTCAACGGTCATTTAACAAAAGGCCGCCGCGCAGTTGAAAGCAGCACCAGTACGAATGAGACGGTCCATATGTTTCGTTTGGACAGGTTTTCCGTGCAATATATGCAGGGTTTCCCAAATTTAATTGTCCACATGTTTAATGAACACTAAAATGTTATAACTAATGTGAATTCTATCTTATATGCATAAATTTTGGATTCGGATATGAGTTTTAGAAAGCGAGATGTTTTTTCTCACATCCATCGAACTTCTTCGACACCTATTCGTGTTGTTTGAAACGTGCGAAGGGGGTTTTGTTTTTAATTTCCATCACTTTGTAGGAATTCTTATTCTTATTTTTTCTTATATGTATTACATACATACGTTCCTTTACCGATCGCACATTGAAATGCGGGTAAAGTTTGGATGTGCAAACTGATAACTTCCATGTATCTGAGTAGGAACTTCCTCTTTATTCTGTTCGGGGTATTGAGAAACCACACGCAAAACTATTCCCAAGTATAACGTTTTTTTTGCAACAGCCTTCACCTGAAGCCTGGTTGCACAGTTGGATGGTTTAGGGTACAGGACGTTAGGTGGTATTTTTGGTGGATTGAGACTGTGCAAGAACTCGGCAGGGTAATGTACAGCATCCTCGAATTTCAATACCAAGTCAATAGATTCATACTTGTTGATGCTGTTGACGGAGTCGTTTGTTGGAGTGAATATAGCTCTTTCCTTCAGCCATGAAGCACAATTCACTTCAACGTGATAAATGCTGAGGAAATTTCTGTCAGTCAAACTAATCGGATCTCCCATAACAGGGTAAATCAGAAAATTTATTCTTTCCTTACTTACTTACTTACTTAGGTGGCGCTTCAGTTCGGGTTGGACTTAAGCCCAGTCCTTAGCTAACTGCCTCCAGTTGCGCACGCCAAGCTGGTTATGGTCCTATTCCACTTGTGTGCGCCACCTTAGGCGAGGCCTTCCTCTACAGCGCCGTCCCTCGTGTGTGGATTTGAAGATTTCCCGCGCCAAACTATTGGTGTCCATCCGCTTTACATGATCCAGCCACCTCAGCCGTTAGAGCGTTGGAGCTTCACTCTTCTGGCTAAGTCGATGTCGCTGTACACCCCGTACAGTTCGCCATTGTATCTCCTCCTCCATTCACCGTCTATGCAGACGGGACCGAAAATCACCCAAAGAATTTTCCTATCGAAACAGCCAATCACCCGTTTTTGACAGAGTCCATGCCTCTAGGTCACTTCAGTCGTTCGAGAGTGGGCTTTGCTACTCAATTGCCTTTTTAGACCAAAGGAACAGCGGTTGGCAAGAGTTATGCCTCGTTTAATCTCTGCGCTGGTGTCTATATCTGAATTGATAGCGGAGCCTAGGTAGACAAATTCCTTAACTACCTCAAAGTTATAGCTGTCTTTAGTGACACACGTCGGTGTTGGGAGTCCTTCTTGTTGACAGCATATACTTGGTCTTGCCCTCATTGACCGCTAAACCCATCTCCGCTGCATCCGTCTCTATACTCATGAATGCACCCATGACATCACGCTGCGTTCTTCCGATTACAGATGAGTTGGTGCATGCTCCTCAACAAGTTATCACCTTCCGCTTTGAATAGCTCGGCAGCTAAGTCGTCAGCACCAGCAGCTTTGTTGGACTTAGGCTTAGATATGACTATCGTCACTTCATCCAGGTCGGGTGGACGGAATTGTTGGTCCTCGTCGTTGGTTGAGTGGTTCATTCTGCCTGCCAGCGGGATTTGATTCGTCGTCGCCGTTAAACAGGCTGCAGAAGTAGTTCTTCCATATCCTCAACATCGACTGCGATTCTACAACGATGTTTCCTTGTTCATCCGTCTTCGGTTCGGGCTCTGTAGCCATGACAGGTTCTTTTTTCCCTTTGGTAAGACTTTTGAACCTCATTCCTGCATTAACATCTCTGTATTTCCTCGATCGCGCGCTTCTCATGCTCTTTCTTCTTCCTTCTGAGAAGCCGATGTTCGTCTCTCCTCTTCTGCTCGTAGAGCTCTGGTCCTCCTGTGCAGCGCCACTTTGTATGGCTCTTGTTTCGCTGCATGTGCTTGCCGGCACTCGTCGTCAAACCAGCGGTTTCGTTGTGGTGGCCGAGTAAAACCCAGCACATCAGAGGCGACATCTCTGATTGCTTTTTAGCAATGTTGCCACTGGTCTTCAATACTTGATGCTGGTGGCATAGGACCTCTGGAGAGATTGAGAGAGACTCGATCGGAAAATAATCTGGTGATCTCTTGCGATTGCAGCCGTCCAACGTCAAACTTCCTCACAGTATTTCCTTGTCTTGGCGGTGTTCGGGATATCCGCAGTCGTACCTTGGCTACGACAAGGTAGTGGTTCGAGTCAACGTTCGGACCTCCATAATACTATAGGAGTGCCTTGCGTCGATCGCAATGTGGTGAATCCACTGTTGATTGATCATTAGATCTCCAAGTTCCTTTGTAAATATCGAGATGTGGGAACCGCGTTATAGCTACATACGACAACGTTCCGCCCCGCAGCAAAGTCGATCAGCCCAAATCCGTTCTCGGAGGTGGTGTCGTGTGTACTTTCCGACAGTACTACTAAATATTTCCTCTTCCCGCAGATTGTCTGCGGTATGTCATTAAATTTGCCTGTCTTGGGCAAATTTAATGACATAGCTAGGGCACTGCTCGTATGTCTTGTCCTAGAGCTCGTAGAATTTGTCTTTGGTGTCATCGTCTTTCTCCTCCGTGGGGGCATACGCTTATGTTGGCGAAATTAGCCTTGATGCGGATTGTAATGAGGCGTTCGCTCACATACCTGAAGCTTAAGACCTCTTGGCTTAGTCTGCCTCCAACGAGGAATCCACATTCAAATAAGCGCTGCTTTTGTTGCCGCTTTAAAGCAAGCATTCAATGCTTCTCCTTACTGGGTTAGCCAGACCATCAAATCAAGCTCTTTTACGACAATGATACGGCCTGTTGAGATAATTTTAAAGTCATCCTCCGCGAGTTTGTATATAATGATGCAAACACACTTCAATGATTTCCCTTAAGCGAATTCAATTGAATGCATTCGAATAATTGCATTATTAAATTCTTAAACTTTATTGGACCCTAGTTGTGTGCACACTAATGAACATTTCTTTCTCAAGTGGATTCTAGTGATCTAATGGGGCTGATGCTACTCTTTTCCATGGCTCACATTCGGTGAAGGCTTAATTCGTCGCACGTGGCGACGCCCCCTTTCATACGATAACAAAAGCGAGTGGGTATTATGTTTCTACTTTAAACAGGATGGCTTTGATATCGTTAAAATAAAATTCAACGAATTACGCAATAAGTTTTCCACACCCAATTTTACTTAAATAGATAAAAGATGGATACCGTAGCAGAAAAGTACTATTTTTGATAATTTTATAGCGTAGGCAACTGATTAGAACCGATTCAATAAAATCGGAAGAGTTTTATGGGAAAAACTCGTCACCGGATGACTTTTAATTAGATTGATTGATTTAATTTAAAAGTTGAAAGGAAAAAGGTCTGGAAAGACTGTTGTAACAGATAACCGAAACAGTTAAAGTCTTAAAGTGCTCGGGGAAATGGTTGAGAACTTAAATTCGTTACAAGCGACACACGCATAGGGGCTTTTACATAAAAACC
The DNA here is from genome assembly GCA_917880715.2 of Matsumyia berberina. Classification (NCBI taxonomy): domain Eukaryota; kingdom Metazoa; phylum Arthropoda; class Insecta; order Diptera; family Syrphidae; genus Matsumyia; species Matsumyia berberina. The sequence continues at coordinate 99,935,257 of OU862870.1, forward strand.
GTGACCAAAAGTCGTCTCATATACTCATTACAGTTTAAAGATATCGGACTTCCATATCGGACTGCTCTCGGGAACTGAGATTATAGACTATGCGCTTTTAACAGCGATACGATCCCTGTCGACCTGCTTTTTGATTGCACCTGCTTTGTAAGATCAACTCTGATGTTTACTGCAGTACTCTGGTGCATACAAAATAAAAAATTGCAGTAAGAGTGCCAGATATGATGTGACTTACGTATATCAATTTGAGCATAACACCGTCAAACAGTACACCCACGGGCACCGGGGCGGAAGTACACGTAAGTTCTCGGGAACATCGCTCAGTATTTTTCAAGCAGAGGTATATGCGATCGAAAGATGTGCACAAATTAGCCTCAATAGTATCACGAGCAAAACATGCGGTAAGGCTCTGTGACTCATAAGGGGGAGAAGGCCGTAGATGTTAGATGTTAAAAGTCGGGGTATGTGTATGCACTATGACCTGTAGAGATCTATTGTGCTTCCCCGAACTCGTGTTGGCCGATGAGTGCCAACCTATAGCACCTCCTCCAATCCAATAGCTCTGAGTAATCGGTGGGTCCAAGGATGTGCTCTTCTTTTGTGGATCAGCGACTTACAGTCCATAAGAAGGTGTGACGAGGTATCTTCGGCATCGCTGCATAATCTGCAGTTTTCCTTCGCTTTTATTCCCATTTTTCCTGAGATGCTCTCTGCGTTTGCAATGGCTCGTTAGGAAGCCCGTTAGAATACCTTGCTCCTCCTTCGGTTTTAGTTCCCGATAATTTCCTTTGCCTGCCTTAGCCCTGGGAGTACTTCCCATAGTCTTCTTCTTTTGCACACTTCCTCTCTTCGCAGTTTCTCTTGGATTCGATGCGGTCCCAACCCGCAGAATGACTCGGGTCCAACGAATGGTGTTTTTGACCCTTTCCTTGCCAGTTTATCGGTTGCCTCATTTTCTTCTATTCCTACATGACCCGGTACCCTGTAGAGGGTGATTTGGTTGTTCTACCTTTTCCAGACACTCGTAAACCAGTTTAGTTCTGATTTCATAGCAACTCAGTGCCTTGATGGCAGCCTGGCTGTCTGATAGCATCGCGATGTTTTGCTTGTGATACCTTCTATTGAGGCTAATTTGTGCACATCTTCGATCGCATATACCTCTGCTTAAAAAATACTGGGCGATGTTCCCATGGACTCGTGTACGGTTTCTAAGAAAGTGTCGCAGCCCTTCGCCAATTCTGGTTGATCCCCTCAACTGTTATTTTGGATTTGCGGGTTTCATTGCACATCGCAGTTAATAATAAGGATGATGCCTTTTCGAAATGTATAACCAGTCCACTGCCCCTTTTCCTGACCTGGTCCCTGGTCAAGATTTTCGTGAGAGAACCAGCCTGTACATTTTATAAAGTGGAGTATGTTCAATAGTGGTATTCCTCTTTTCTAATTCTCCAAACAGTCTGTTTCCATGTGTCGAATGCGGCGGTCTTGGGGATTTGGAAACTCACAGAGTAAGTGTCTACTAGTGTTTGTTTTCTCCGTACCTTGACAGCTTCTGGGATACTCCGGGGGAGTTGATGCCAAGCCTATGCCGCAATGTCCTGTCAGTACACCTATTAGAATACGAGTTTCATCTCGTCCATTGCCATGAAGCAATTTGTCTTATTTTTGTCAATTATCTGCTGTAATCTTATTTACCAACCATTGCAGCTCTCTTTTCGCCGGAAGACCACGGATTTAACATTCAATTACAATAATCTTCCTTAATACTCATGAGGAACCAAATTCGAAGGACGAACTGAATACGGATCTCAAAAATACTATGTGCTCGGTGTACATTAGTTAGAGATGTTCTTTCTCAGAGGACAGCATGTATTATGCTATGGACCATCAGGGAGGTAGCCACTGCACCTCGGTGTGTCTCACCCACTAGACTCTCGCCCTTTCCAGGCATCGTAAAATGAAGCAATAGGGAGTCATTCCAGCTTTTTGATTTCTTCTACCTTGAAGTTAGAGCAGGTCCTCCTCTTACCTTAGTTCCATTGCTCCTCGTTTGTAAACATCGTTCTTAAGATATTGTCCGATGTGATGAATTCTACGAACGTTTCCAGCCTATGATTTGCATCGTCGTGATGGGGATCACCATATCGAAAGGTGCGCGAGTGAGTTGAGTGAGGTAATAATTAACTTCTTAGTGGATCTTCTCCGACACATCTGTATGTAACAGTTTTACCACTAGACCCATCTTTCTCTGGTCTCTGTTCTTCAAAATGCCTGTCAGCCTTGCTTGGTAGTTTTCTTCCCGTCTACTGTTGCCATTTTTTAACCTATTTCATCTTTCCTTTTGTAAGAGATCGTCAGAAATCATTCCCATCACTAGGCAAGGGGCAGGTTCCGATATTGTTCTTCAATGTTCTGGAAAAAGTCGTCCGAGGAACTTATTTCTTAGATGGTAGAGACTTTGGCAGTGGCAAAGGAAGTGGGTAGTATGGACATTCTCATCACCACACCCACAGAGGTCTTCTTCTGTAATTCGAAGTTTTTGCCTATGGTACTGCAGAGTATTATGCCATTTAATTATTCCTATCAGGATAGATAGGGATCTTTTGTCCTTCTGCAAAAGTCTGTCGGTGCTAGCCTTATCGAATGAAGAGCACATCTTTCTTGTGGTGGCACGAGCGTCTAAAGAAGTCTATCTGCTATTTGCCTCTCTTCAGCGTTTTCCTCCGCTTCGAGCTTAAGTGCGCAAGGCAGGATGCTCACTGAAGGTTCAATTTGTTCCGAGCTTGTTGCCGAGCCCTTTCTCGCTAATTCGTTGGCGTGCTCATTACCTGGTATACCCTCATGTCTAGGGAAGTTTTACTTTGTACTGCGTTCCAAGAAGCTTGAGCTCTTTTTAACGACATCTCAGAAGCTTAGATTTTTTTTTTCTGTACCCGAGATTGCCTTTATTGCTGGGTGGCTGTCGATGAAAAAGGTGATATGACAAAATGGAGTTAGAATGTCTTGTACGTTAAGGAGGTGTCCGTGAATGCCCTGCTATCTTTAAAGGACAAGCGTGCCCTCCAGGTCCCGCGTGCTTCATTGAGCTGCTCAAACTGTAGCTCAGCCTCTAATCCAATTGCTTTGAAGAATCAGTGTTTCTGTATGGAATTTATCGGGAGTTCAGTTTATAAGAGCTGGTATGCTGTAACGTATACTTTTCTGTTGTGGATCTGTGCTTCACAATCTTTAAGGAGTGTCCTGGGCATCCCTGCAGAATCTGCAGTTTTCGTACTTCTCGATTCACAGTCTTCTGAGATGTTGTTTGAGACTTGAATGACTTGTTAAGAAGCTTGAATCTACACGTAGCTCGATATTAATATTTTGATTGGTTGGATGGTTTTAGCGGTTGTATCAGGTAGAGAGCGCCCGATACTCAAAAAGTGCTTAAATGCACCACAGTTCTCGTGACCGGTTTGTTAGAAGAGTGTGGATGGGTGTTAACAGACCATGTCTGTTGGTCTTAAATCCAACCTATGGAGTAGAATGTTAGAGATTTTTTTCTCTGAAAGTTCGCCGAGGTTGTCGAGGAAGGAATTCCCTATCCCATTGAGTTCGAGGGTTTCCCTCTCATTTGCGTCTTTGCAGCTTTGGCAATAGGGATTAAAAGGGATGCCAAGGATTGGTACCTACTGTCCAGTGACCCGTACAGGTGGCGACAACGCGCGCAATTTCTTCTCAGATTCTTCTTAGGAGGTCGCTTGTTTTCCTATGGTTGTATGTTTGCCTAATTGTGTTTGGCTACTGAGAAGTAGTATAGGTTGGCTTGACAACACCCATTAGGATCGACTCACTCTCTTACGAGTGAGCCGTCAAGAGCCGACCCCCGCCAAGCTCATCAGCCATTTCGTTCTCTGTGGCCAGGGACCCATACGAGGGTTAGGGAAAATAAGCTCCCCAGGCGAGTGAGTTCGGTTCTGCATTGTGCTACAAACTTTGATGAGATGGTTGTGGAGACAAGAACCTTGATGGCTGTCTGAGAAAATTGCGACATTTCCTTTAGAGGTGGTGTCGTTGTTGAACGCACGATAGGTCTCGTAGATAGCTAGTATTTCAGCCTGAAAAACACTGGCAGAATTCAGGAGTCTGAATGATTTCGATATTTTCAAGGCGGCTGAAAATATACTCGAACCCAGCCCGGATTCCATTTTCGAGTCATCCGTGAAAACTGATGTGTCATAGTTTTTCGTGACCACCCCGCTGTTCCATTTCGCTCTTGATGGAATACGCACCGCGAAGTCTTTGCTCAGCGTAATACGGGGGGTAAGGTAGTCTGTGGGGGATGTTACTGCCTCCGACAATTTTAGTTTTTTGCCTTTTTGTCTGCAGGTTATACCTTTTGCATTTTTACCTCTTTTCGTAGTTCATTTCGAATTGTATGTGTCGGTAGAATGATGCCGGCGAAACGAATTAGATCTCTGACCCTTTCCTCATCAGTTCATAGGTTCCCCGTTTTCCTTTCCTCTTCATTCGATGAATTTGGTAATAGGTGCACAAATGGAAACCAGAGCTAGGTACCTGCTGATGAACATAGGAAATGACTTGAGAATCTGATGACCTAAAGAGTTAAACTCTGCATAGTACACGGGTTACACTTGCCTCCAATATTCAAATTTCAAAACCTCTTCTGAAGCAAATGTCGGTTCGTAACTGAAATAGGCGTTGTGCCGTCTGCTAAGACGACCTATTGCTCTCATCATTTCCAGTTCCACTATTTTCCCATAAATCATTTTTTATATCTTTTGTCAAAAATAATTTTTGAGAATAGTGACTGAACTCTGCATCAAACTGTCCCAATAGATTGCCAACAAAAATAGAACAGACTTGTTTATACTTCCGAATGTGATTCCGAGAGGTCAATCGCCTTCTTGCTTGATTATGAAAGCATCACCCGATCACAATGTTTCAGGTTAAAATCGTGTGTCAACCTCAACTGTGTGGAAAATGTGAGTACCTTCACCCACGACACGATACATGAAACCACATTTGCAAAATCCATAAGTGTTGTTTAAACAAAAGCGAATAAAGAATATTCATATGTTTTTTATTGACTAATTTCTTTTCGTCAAGAGAGACCATTGGAGTTCGTTGCCCTTGGTTGTCTGACGTTGTATACTCTTAATCGATGCGTAACCTGAAAAAAACTTTCTTCCGAATTTATGTTTGGGGCTAATTGTGAATCATTTAGCTTGACGTTCGCCTCATGTGGTTTATGCATTTTTTAAATGCTTCAGAGGTTTCCTCGGGTCTACGGCTCTGTTGCTTTTGTTTAATTTGACTGTAAACAAAATCGTTTATTCACCGGTTTGTTTGGAAAACTGGTTCGAAGAGTATCGAGGAAACATTGACATACGAGTACATGCATTGACTGTAAATGCATCCATGGAATCTATCTGTTTTCTTGTTTGGTTTTTTAAATATCCAGCTAACCTTTACATATAATCGGCCTGACTTTTGTGTGATGGTGATTTTACTAAGACTTATTATTTAATTTATTTCGATATTATTTGTTGTTTTATTCTTTTAATTTGTTGACCAAATTGTAACCTCTACGTAGTAGCTTAATCGATTAAATTTTTGGGTTAATGCCGAATGTAAAAAAGAGATAATATTATAATATGTACATATATAGTGTCCGAAGCTATAGTCAGCTTAAGGCTACATATCCCTACACTATGACCTCAACTACAATATAACGATCATGGTTCGCAGCAGGGAATACCGGTTGTCAAACAATTTGGTCGATCAAGGTTAGAAAAGGCTCAAAAAATGTATCTATGCACTTAAACAGCTTTCTAGTTAGAAGCTTTTAACAAACGGGATTTCCTCAGACTACCGACCGCGTGTAATGTTTTCTAATCAGAAATCATTGCAATGAAGAAAGCGGTAATATCCATAAAATATGACTACCTCCTGCTTCGTAAATAACCATCTATAGGTTCAAACACAATCAAATCAAGATATATCGCAATGCAGCAAATGCACGACGATTCCGCGCTCTGGGTCACAGACTGAAAGAAACTAGAAGTCATGGACAAAACCCTCAAACATTGCGTCCATACCCCTAGATTTTCAATAACCCGCTTATCCACTATGAAGGTTGCGGGGTTAGGGTCCTTAAATGGACTGTCCACATCTCCCGATCTTCCGCCATCGACTCTAAATCATCATGGGCTATCCCCATACGGATATAGGTGAGATTTCGGACTTGGTCCAGCCATATCATCCTAGGCCTACCCAGGGGACGCCTACCTGACGGCACGTCTTGGAAGCCGAGTTGGGGCTATGCGTTGAACGTGCCCAAACCATCGAAATATGGACCTTTCCGTTCGAAGAAGTAGCGGCTTGACATTGAGTACTTCGCGTATTCCGGTGTTTCTAACTCGATCTCGACGGTTTAACCCCATCAATAGAACGAAGAAATCTCCTGTCGACAGCTTGTATCCGCGATTTTATTGTTTCGGTCATTACCCAAACCTCATGACCATAGGTGAGGGAAGGAACAAACACTGAATTAAAGACCGATAGCTTAGCTCCGATGTCCAGTTCAGGCCTTCTGATAACAGATTGACCAAGCTGTCTCAAAATTGCTCCAGCCTGACCAACTATACAGGATTACTCAATATGGAGCCCTCCATCACTCGAGAATAGGACCCCGAGACACGAGACTAACAAGCAGAGAGCATTGTACAGGCATTCGGGAATTACCATAACCTCTGATTTGTTCACGTTTGCCTTCTAGTGCGCGCTGACGGTCAGTCTAGGTGGACGTTAGGATGACCAAGTCATCAGCGAAAAGCAGATGACTTATCCTTAAGTCCCCCAATTCGAACAGTTCTTTGGCACGGCTGCGCTGTAAGATCCAATCCACGTACACTATGAAAAGAAGAGGTGACAAAACGCATCTCTGGCCAAGTCCAACGCCCACGGCAAAATGTGTCGATTTAACGTTATTCTTCCAAACACAGCTTTTAAAGTTTGTGTATTGAGGTTGAATGGCCCTAAGAAGTGAACCGTCAATTCCATACTCCTGCAATACATTCCAGAATTTACCTTGAGGGACCCGATCATATGCTTTCTCCAAATCCATAAAACAACTGTAGATACGTTTTTCATACTCCCAGGCCTTCTCAAGTGCCATTCTGAGATAGAAAAGCTGCTCGGTTGTGTGAGACGCACTGCTCGTCGCCCAACCTGGACTCGACCACAGCTTTGGAACGCGCTCCTAACACCTTAGCAAAGACTTTTCCGGGGAGACTTAAGAGAGAGGGAAGACCCCTATAATTGAAGCAATCTCTCTTATCCCCTTTCTTAAAAAAAGGAACAATCACCCGCAATCACCCCACGCACTCTCAGGCCACTTTAGTGACACTGGAGAGCCATTTCACTCCCTCTTTACCCAAAGCCTTGAGCATTGAGCATGGCCGGATTTTATCCACACCAGCAGATTAGCCGACTGTTCGCGCTATAATCGCCAAAGTCACTTTCTCTGCGGTGGGACTTTTCTCCACCCTACTCAAAATCATGGGTCCGCCGTCCTCAGTGCCCTGTTCGGGATTGAGCAGCTCCGAAAGGTGTTCGCCCCATCTGCGCAGGATGTCCTACTCGTCGGAAAGAAGTACACCATCTTCTTCTTTTCTCACCACTAGCCATAACACTGAGCCGCTTCATTCAGCGATCATCTCCTGCAGAGGCAAGGGGACTGTCTTGTTGTCGAAACAATTGGAATTCGTTCAAACTTTTCGGATACCTGCCGTGCAAACTCCTCCGTGTCTCCCGTATCAGTTTGTTAACTCCCACCGTACACATGTCACCAGCCTAGGTTACGCTTTGGTAGGACAGCTACTTTATCGTTGAGAAAAAATTTGCACAATACAAGTGGTGATCAGTTCAGCCCCTCTCACAACACGAACATCACAAACCATCCTTTTAACACACGATGGTATCACGAAGAAGTCTATCAGCGACTTCTGCTGAAGACTCTGACGGTACCATGTGTATTTATGGATGTTTTTGTGCGGAAAGAAGGTGTTCATAATGGACATGCCATTTGCACAGCAAAAGTCCAACAACTTCTCTCCGTTCGCATTCTGATCCGGGTCACCGTTCCTCCCAATCACACTTCCCCATGTAATTACGTCCACACCCACGTGAGCATTGAAGTCTCCCATCAGGACATAGGAATCCATATCTGCCACCTGTTCTAAGGCGGCATCTACTTCCTCCAAGAAAGCTGCATACTCCGACTCCAGATTCGGCGCATATACCTGAACCAGAGCCAGAGTTGACCTTTTACGCTTACGCTTTAAGATTGCAACTCTTCCTTCCAATGTTATCCATTCCAGTACTTTGCCTGCCAGCCGGGGACTTGTGAGTATCCCCACTCCCGCCTGAGCAGACATTGAAGGTGCTACTCCTGACATTAAGAGTTTCCACCTAACCAAAAGGTACACAGTTCTAGAACCTCTTTGGTTTGTTGAGGAGATTCAAACTATATCTAATCGATATTTAGTAGCTTTCCCAATAAGTTCAACGTCATCTACAATAGCCTGCCACACAGTGATAAACCCCCTCGTTTGTATAATCGCCTTCATTGTCGACAGTACAAAATAAATAGCTTGCGCAACAGCCCGGACAGGGCTGGACTCCGAACGGTGAATTGAGAAGCTTCTTTGCGACACATTGTACTCTCGAAGGCTAGCCAGTCTCCAGCGAGCATTGTGCCGCGAAAAATATTTGGTTACTATTGCTCGGGATCGAACCTACGCAGCTCGCAAAACAATTATAGATATTATAGATTCCACACCCAACATAAATGAATAGTTTTGTAAAATTAAACTAAAATTTTCCAAGAACAATTAAATCTTTCGTCGTTTATTGAATACGTGTTATTTAGAGACAACCAATCGGCAGAATGCTCTTATTTATCGGCGCCGAGTCATTCGTACTAAAATAGGATCACACACTTCGTTGAAAACCAATGACGCTGTGTTCTCCTGTTCTTTCCGTGTTTATATCTTTTTTTTTTTTGTTAGCACGGTAGTAGAACGAATTTGTTTTGCAGACTCGTCGATTAAGTACAATCAATTTCCATCTTCTTCGTCGTGTGTGCTTCTTCCACTGGCGCGTGTCATAAGATTTCTCCCTCTCCTGCCTCTAAGAGCGACGTGTTATACATAATTCATTATTTTAGAAGTATTCGCTACTAAAACAATCTCCTATATACTTTTTGGACTAGGGTACTCCATTTTTCTCTCATTATGGCACAATCGGATTTTTTTCATGTGAAACGATATTTAAGATTGCATCTCCATAACTGACTGACTTTAGTTTAGCATCCTAAGTTGGTTGAGGTAACATACCTTCCCTTCGTACGTTTCACATCTCAAGTGCCAGTGTGAATTCGAAGACTACAAAACGAAGCCGATATGCTTTACACACCATTTAGTGTGTTGAATCCTTTTCGATTAGATTGCTTGAGTGTGAACAGGATTATATGTGAGAATATAAGATTCTAAGAGAAAATATTCTTTTGAATTTCTGGTTAGACTGCTTAGAGTCTTACAATGTCCCCTCTTATGTACAAATAGTACACTTGTTTCTCATGGTTTTTCATTTTTTCTTTCAGAGAAACCGAAGCTCGTATCTTCTATTCCGCTTGTGGAGCTAGCTGGCAGCCCTCGTCTTCCTGTGCAAATTAAGTGAGTATATCCTTTGGTTTTCTGTAAACTTTTATAAATATAAGAAGAAACTTCAAAGTGATTTCTTCTGTTGTTAATGCAAGCCTTCAGCATCTTAATAAATCCGAAGGTAATGGTCACAGATCCTCGACAAATGTATTATCTTGCTTCAGCCCTGGCCTAAAGGATGTATGGGCGCCATTCCTTGACCGAAATGAAAATTTTTGTTGCCCCAAACCTTAGTTATTCACTCAATATATTTTGCGGAGTGCTGCTAATTGATTTTCGCACAAGAAGGATCTAAGCTCATGTTAATTGAATTTTTTGGAAACAGTTCCGCGTTTAGACTGAGTATTTACTCAGTCTAAATTCGGCCTAGAACGCGGTTCGACGAGCTCGAATAATATCCACTGAATATTTTGTGCGACGCCGCCTCTCGGCAAAGAATAACTAGCCTCAGGGAATATAATTTGTCATGAAGAAGTTTCTCAATTCACCGTTCGAGGTTGGCCATTAATTGTAGGCCCATTCCGTTCGGACGAAAAATATAAAAAGCATGAGAATAACTGACCTGCCCTCTTTTATCGACTTTAAAACACAATTTACGTATTCATTTACTCTAACCCAAATAAATAAACTTCCGATCAATGACTGGTTGTCAGCCCTCTTCTCTTGATCTCGATCTTGCTCAAGTTGTCTCAAATTAGATGACAATGTCCGCACAAACATGGTCTTCAGAAGGAACGTTTTGATGAGAGTCAAGAATTTTTTGCTGAAGCGATTTTGTCTTTCCGCTCGTTCAGCTCGTTCGTCGCTTCTTGGCTTTTTGGACAACACCCACGTCCTTCGTAAATGTAGTTCGTCTTCTTTACACGCAGGATCCCCCCTCCACGACTATAGAAATGGGTTGGAATCTAAGATGTGTGTCGTTTAAAATGGGGGAAAATAAAATTAAAAAAAATGAATGTTAAAAATATTTAAATTAAAGTTTTTTTCCTATTCATTTATTTAACACGTTAGCTATGAACTATTCTGTATCGTGGCAAGATCATCGAACTTTAGCCTTGCCACTTCCCATAAAGTTCTGAACACAATTTTTCGTGAGGGATTTGGCCACTTGTCTCCATTTCTGCGAATAATTTGTTAGTTTCAGCAAGTACCACCCTTTGTGTCCAATCTTGCTTTAGTTAGTGCCCAAAACCCTCCTATAAGGCGAAGCTGTCGACTACTAGGGGGATTCTCATCTTTTACCTTTTTTTTTGCATAATGTGGTGTTGCCAAATCGGGCACTGATTCGTTCGAGCTTCAGAAGACTTTTTTCCAAGAACTTTTGAATGTATACTTCGGCATTAATTGTGCCATGTGGGATGAATTCCTGACTTTTCTTCCCACAAAAGCAAATGACCCGCCATATAAGAAATTTCTTTGGCAATTGGCCCTAAGAGTTGAACCATTTCGTCCCAGAGGTGGAGTTTTTTATCTTTTGGATGTCGAGTTCGGCTAGATCGTTAAGATCATCGTAGAAGTAGTCCCCGAGGGTTTTCCTTCTTAGCGTCGCAAGAGCGAGAAATGTACACAGTAGGTGGGTTGTAGTTTCTTCTTCCTGCTCGTCTGTGCAGCTTCTGCAGAAATCATTGGACGGGACCGTCCAATCGCCAGAGCTCGCCCGCTCTGTAGTTGCCTGGAACGTCCTGGGCCCTGGGACCCAGCACAGGGTTACGTCGCAACTGTCTGCAATCTTGTTAAGAGATTTGCGGCATTGCTTTACCAACCTTAATCATATTGTCGGCGATTCCAAGGCTTTAACAGCTGCATGACTATCTAAGCCGTGAGCCAAGCCGTAAGACTGCCGTAATTTCCACTTGAAACACACTACATTGATCCGGCAGTCGTGTAATAATGGCTAAACCAGGCGCGTTGGAGAAGACTCCTGCTCCCGTATCACCCGTTGTCTTGGATCCGTCTGTGAATATTTTTAGCGCGAAATCGCTAAAAACTGTACCAGACTCCTAAGAGCTTCGGCTAGGAAGCTGAGTTTTGTACCTGGCATTGAAGTCAATATGTGAGACAACAAAGTCCTTTTTACTAGAATAGTATGGTTGTCCTTGAGTATCCTAGAGTGGCTCATTGTTGTGCTGATCAGCTTGGAGGATTCTCTTAGCCTTAATGTTGGTTTGACTGCCATTAGCTTTCCAAAGGTATCAACAGGAAGCAGATGGAGCATTACACTCAGAGAAAAATCGCAAGCTAAAATCCAGTACAATCGGGCTTACTTTTGCATTTTTTCATTCTCACTTTCTCAATCTTAAAATAAAACCCATGATTCTTGAAACAATAACGAAAATCTAGAATCAAGCTTAAATTCTTAAATTAAGAATAAAAAAGTTGATTTAAGACTAAAATTGTTTCCTCTGGACGGAGGTGAATTCGATATTCGAATTTCGAAAAATAAAACATTGCAATCTTAAATAAAGATTTCACATTCTTAAAGCATTCCGAAAAGAACTGTAGTACAAGAATACTTGTTCTTATTTTCATGCTCTTTCTGATTATTTTAAGAATAAACAAACTTGATTTAAGATGGCATTGTTCTTGTTTCTGATATGTTTAAGAATACGTAAGTTTACAGTAGTCTTAAATCTAGTTCTGGTATTCTTAAAATGACATGATCCTATTCTTAATTTAAGCTCACACATTCTACTGAAAACGGGCTCGAAATAAGATTTTTGTACTTGGCTTAAGAATTTCCGAGTTTAACAGACTTTCGTCAACGAATAGGCTTGATGTGACACTGATATTCTTGATTTTAGCTCGTTTTTTTTTTCTGAGTGTACCTTCAGGGCAGCAGTGAGGGTTGTTCTCAAGGCACCCGTTATGCAGATGCATGATCCCCGTTGTAGCAGACTGCTGTCGCTTTTCTTGTCCAGTGCTGTCCACCAAACCAGTACTCCGTACATAAAAATCGGCCTCACCACCGCCGTATATATTTCCCAATTTTAGACGACACATATCTTACGTCCTTTTTCATTGACTAAATGTGGGCTTTCTTCGTATCCTGTCGCTGTGGCTTTTTGATGTCCACTGGAACTATAATAATGTTTCTATAATTCTACATTACGGTGACGAGATCTTATTGACTATCCTGAAGGGTTCGGGCTTGTAGTCAACGGCGACTTGCTTGAGCTTTTTATAAAATACCCGGATGTTCGTTCTCGAACTCCTTATATTGGGAGGCGTTCTTCTACTCTCTTTCTCTGGGGCGATAAATTTCTCATGCTGCCTTTGTTTCGCATTGCAGCTTTTGCATGTGGACTTGGTCCTCGGGGATAATTGAATGTTGGGGCACTACAGGTGTCACAGGTATTTGACGTTGAGTGGATTGGGCCTTGTGCGACGTCGAAATACCAGAAATCTCAGATGTTCTCCGAAATCTCAGATGGCATCTTCAACATCTCGGTCATTATTAATTTTTTTCTTGGGTGTCGAAGCTGAAGCGGCTTGAGAGCCGCAACCAAGAAATGATCTGGTGTTCGCATCCACAACTTTATCGCTTTCAACAGTTCATTTGTGTGCATTGCATAAACAAGCGTGGTCGTGCTCAGTGGTTAATGCGTTGGACTGCTGTGTGAGCGGAATGGGTTCAAGTCCCAGCTATGTCCACCTCTCGTCGGCGAATGACATCCCTCCTGGAGTATAATTTGTAATGAAAGAGTTTCTCAATTCGCCGTTCGGAGTTGGCAATAAATTCTAGGTCCCTTGTAGGTCGAGAAGCTAGGCTTTGGATCATCCCAAGCTGTTGCGCCAGCTATTTATGCATTTTTTATTGCACAGAGAAGCACATACTCTAGATACCAAGAGCAGCTAAGTTGCATTTACTAAATTTTTCATAAAAGTCTTAAGCTAGAATCACAATTGATCACATCATGTGATCACACCCCATTCTTCGAAAACGTAGGATACCATTCTTCACTTTAGCGCAGAGAAGTAAATACCTTCAATTACTTAAGCCATTTATTTGCAAAACGAAGCATGTGCTGGCATTTTCCACTGTCAAAATTACGTACGTGATGAGCGAATCGCTGTCGGCTCAACTCCACAAATTCAAGCACAAAGTCCACTGAATTTTGTGTAAACATCCCGAAAATTTCTTTTGGTTACTTAAGCTAGCTTTAATCAATTGTGTGGTTGGGCACAACAAATCTGTTGACGTCGACATTTGTGCCCAAGTAGTACATACTTTCGACGTCTGTTAGTCATCCGAAGATACTCCCAGTAATAAAGTCTTACGCTTCCCAATGACTAAGTCAATCATCCATTTCATGAAATTTCTCCATTCTGAGTCCGAAATGTGGTGCCACATTATGAGACGGTATAGTCCCTCTATATGTAGTCTCACTGTGCAACAACGTGAGACTCCCGCCCCACCAACATGAGCATTTGTCGCTCGTTAATTTGACTTGTTTATGAGTGAAATGCTTCAATTCAATTACGAATCGGTCCGGTTAAATGATCTGATACTTATGCGATGACATAAGCACTGCTGAGCGCTCAAAGATGTGTGTCTGTTGGTATCTATCTATGGCATGGTCGTGAATTTATTAAAGGAGGGTGTTGGACTCGAAATGTGATAAGAAGTGTCTTATCTGCGCTTAGAATGATGCAGTTTGTTCCCACCGAGGCTCAACGGAAACGCGCGAGAACCCAAGTCGATCCATTATGCAACAAATTTAGCACGCTTTGACACAATTCAGGTCAAGTAACACCCCTTCACCGGCGTTCGATAGACGTTTCGTGACCCATATCTCCGGCTCGTATCAACTCGAAATCTATTTCGAAGTCGAACTCCAATTACACCTATGTATATCGCGTTCCTTAATCGCAAACATTTAGAGTACGTACCGAGGGTATCTCGCCTCGAAAGTGCGCTAATGACATTTCCACTGAAATGGGTACACGATTCTATTCAGTTTGAACGCGTGGTTGGTCGTTTGACGCACAATTGTTTAAAATTAATAGCAAACGACTATTTAATTGAGTTGCTGCACACAAACAGTTTAAAGGAAACAGCACGAACGATGCGATTGACTGGCGACTGGGAGTGGATGGAACACCACCATGCAGTGTGAGATACATACATACATATGTACTTCATGTCAGTCTCCTGCCACATCGGACAAAGATTGCCAGCACGAAGATGACACTCTACATGTGAGTTACACACATGGTTTCATTTAGCAAAACCGATATTTGAACGAGAGTAGCTGACGTCATTCGGAAATGAAAGATATTTCACTGCTCCAGCTTATGATAGTGTCAAGTGTTCTGTGAAATAGTTTCGAGAAACAGGCGAATTGAACTTTGCTACAGAAGAAAGGCGCCGCAGAAATGTGGAATATTTCTTCTATTAATTAATAATTAACCTTCTTTAGTTGGTGAGTGTCCGTAGTGGGTCAAGAGAACAAGACCAGACCCCACTGCAACGGATACACACGCAGAAGAACTTTGTTCGACTGATGAATTCATTTGAATTTAATCTAAGAATGCGACGAAAGGTGAATTGTGTTATCAGTAGAGATTAGATATTTTCTTTTTTTTGTTTTGAAATACGCCTTGGTGAAGCTTTATCTTTAAAAAGCTATTAAATTGTTTAGTGAACTTTCCAAGCCTTAGGTCGAGAGCATTCTTTAAATTTAGATGCGGAGATGTTGATGCGTTTGGATTTGAAATTGAATCTGAATTGTGTTCGGGCAAAACATTAGATGAATCAACTGTTACCGACAGAGGCCAAAAATCTTTTAGGTTTTAAAGGAAACCGCGGGCTTTTTAATATCACCAATTGTAGATTGTTGGTAGAGGTGGGACCGAGTCACCTTATAACTGCGGCCAACGATGGGCCTATTGTGATTTCCTCCAATTAGAGCTCGCTCATGATACCTGAATTCGAGATGAATCCAGAGATGTCTTGGAGTGAGCTGGCAGATATATCCTCCGCAGATATATCCTCAAGGTAGAATTTTCCTAATTGACGATATGACGTGTGTGATACAAAATGTGTTCTGCTGATTCTTCGTCTTCGTTACACATTCTGCATGGACTATTCCCATAGTCATTAGGTTTTTTTTGACTCTACAGTTTCCTGTTAGCCTGTAACTATTAGAACCTGACTCCTGGTTAGTTCTAGGAGTTGTTTCGTTCGGATATGGGAGATGTTTGGCATGAACTTTTTGGCTTGCCTGTTACCTTCAGTATTCGTCAAGTAATGGTGAACTCTGTTTTTCAGCCAGGTTTTAATGGAGCACTTTGCAGTGCTGATTGGTAAACCACAGAATGGTCTTGGCATCATGAACTTTAATGCGGATCCTCTTATGGCTGTAAGTCTGCTATTCGTTGCCTATTTGGCTGTTGTGCCCTGGTACCCAAATACGATGAAGTTTGTTTGTGTTGGCTAGTGATGTAAGCAGTTGTACGCAGTCCCATACTAGTTTTGATGTAATTTCATAGGCCTTTTTGGCTAGAAGTGCGGCTTTGCTGTCGGAGAGAATATAGATGTTCTTGTTTGATGCATAGTTCTATAGCAAAGATTTCTGCTTGCAATACGGAGTTGTATTTGTCCATTCATCTGTTTTGATTTATCTGTGTACCAAACGTGTGGATCGCTAGCAAATGTGGGTTAACTCTGTTCCCAGTTATGACGGTCTGGGAATGTAACCTTAAAGTTTTGGCTGAAGTAAAATCTTGGTAGACAGTTGTCCGTGATGGTAATTCCAAGTAGTTCATCTCTGTTTAATTCCAATGTAATGCCAGGATGGACTAGTTTAGAGTTCGCATCATCTTCAGATATGAGCATAAAGGCGTTAATCATGACTTCTTTCTGTATCTGAAGATGGAGCGGTGGAAGGTTAAGGATAATTTCTAACGCTGCAGGAGGAGTTGTTCTCATAGCACCCGTAATGCACACACAAGCCAGTCTTTGAAGTTTGTTGAGCTTGTCTTGTGTGGTCCTTTGTTTGATTTTTCGCCACCATGCGGGTTCTGCATAGGTGACAATTGGTCTAGTTATAGCTGTACAGAGCCATAGTGAAATTTGTGGGTTCATTCCCCAGCTCTTACCAATGAGACTTTTGCTGGTCCATAAGGAAATCCTGGCTCTGTATATGGTTTTCATAAGATGAGAGTTTCAAGTAAGTTTTTCGTCTAGGGTGAGGACCAGGTATTTGACTTCTTTGAGAACTCTATTGCTTCACCGAACAGAGTGGGTTTTCGCTTTGGTGCTATGGTGCTTTTTTGGGGTTGACGTTTAGTCTAACCTTCTTGCAGCAATCAGCGACCAGGTCGAGTGAATGAGAGGAGGTCCGAGATTGTTTCTTCGAACTTACCTCTGATCAACGACCTTACATCAGCGTATCCTTGGACATAGAACTCGCCATTGCTGAGTAAGTTCAGTAGTTCATTTACTACGATGGACCACAGCAGTGGGGGAGAGGATACCACCCTGGGTGCACCCTTTCGCAGCCATGACTCTGATTTTGTCGCTGCCTAGTGCGCCGTTGATGTTCCTGCCATTAAGCATGTTTCTTATCCAATTGCATGTAGTATTGTCTACTCCTGTGCTTTGGATGCATCTATATATCGGGGCATGTTCAGTGTTGTCGAAGGCACCCCCTATGTCAAGGAAGCAGCCCACCGCAATTTCTTTGTCTCTCAAGGATTTGTCAATTCTTGTAGTGAGTTCCTGAAGAGTGTGCTGATAGGCATATTGGTTTTTATGAAGTGAATTCCTTTAAGCGGATCATCCCTGATATATCAATCAACTATTTTTTCACCACCAATAGTGCAGAGCTAAATATCTCAGCCGCCGTTGCACTAAAATAAGTCTCAGAACTTTCTCACAAAGAAAATGTTGATTTCGGGCGGGACGGTGTCCTAACATACTTACTTGCTTAAGGTGGTGCCACAGTGCTGGGTGAAGCTGGGCCTCAATCAACATGCGTCTCCAGCCAGCTCGATCTTTAACAAGCTGCCTCCAGTTTCGCACGCCAAGTTGGTTAAAGTTCCCCTTCCACTTGCGTCCGCCACCTGAGTCGCGGTCTTCCTCTACTGCGTCGTCGCTCGGGTGTGAATTCGAAGATTTTGCGGGCCTGAGCATTGGGGTCCATCCGCTCTACATGACCCAGCCACCTCAATCGTTGGACCTTCACTCTTCTGAACCAAGTCGATTTAAAGTTCGTCGTTGTATCTCCTCCTCCATTCACCGTCTATGCGGACGGGACCGAAACAGCCGAAAGCGACCTCATCCGCTTTTGACAGAGTCTGTGCCTCTGCGCCGTAGAGCGGGACTCCGATGATTAAGGTCTTATACAGGGTCACTTTACGTCGTTCGAGAGAGGGCTTTGCTACTCAATTGCCTTCTTAGACCAAAGAAGAGCGATTGGAAAGAGTAATTCTTCTTTTGATCTCAGAACTGGTGTCGTTGTCTAAATTGATGGCGGAGCCTAAACGGCGACGAAGCAGTTCCTCCATATCCCACATGATCGACTGCGATTTTACTGCGATGTTCCCTTGTTCATCCTTGCAGGCTTCGGTTCGGGCTCTGTAGCCTTGACAGGTTCTTTTTACCCTTTGGTAAAACTTCCGAACCTCATTCCTGCAGTGACATCTCTGTATTTCCTCGATCGCGCGCTTCTCATGCTCTTTTTCCTCCTGAGAAGCTGGTGAAAAGGTAGTGCCGGGCATTTTCTCGGACATACCGGTGCATTTCGATTCAATCAGACCTTCAGACCTCAGACTGATGCCGTCCGTGAGATTGCAATGAAGGCTGTGTAACGCAATAATATTACCTATTTTTGACATCTGAGAAACAAAAAGCGAATCTTGCAACATGGGCCTTGTGTCACACCTAACATCAAGCCCAAGAAGCCCACGTGAGATGAGCAAACTTCGTCGATGCTCGGTGCTCAACAAATGGTGCCAAATCTGTGCAATAAATGTCAAAGACCTGCCGCATTGTTTAAAGAAAGAAAATTTGTGAAATTCACATTTGCTAGCCAAAGAAAAAAAGTGAAACAATCAAAAGCAAAACAAATACGCAGTGGGACACGAATGCAAATACTACTTCGGACGACTTTCTACTCAGACGACACGATTGCTGCGTGATATTTTAAGATGCATTTCTATTTTTACCGGTAAACACTGAGAGCACCACTGTCTGCTGGGCACGTGCATTAAAGACATGTATCTCTACCGCTACCGCCTCTACTACCGATTTTAAGTGATTCACCGAGAAAATATCTTCTCATCTTTTTTAAGGGCTTAATTTGTGCGCTGCTGCCAACTCCGCCGCTCCGGATTACCAATGAGAGAGAAAACTTGTGTTTGTTTTCTTTTCGAAATGAATATCATGTCAATGAAGAACTTGTTCTTGCTAAGCGAACCGTAAAATACTACTACACGAGTGGAGTGCATTAAGGCGGCTGCTCGGTTATTTTCTTATTTTCCTGTGGGCCACCACCGCCACCGCCTGTATGTTTATATTATTTGGTTCATTATAACGAGATAAACTATGTTTCCTCTGTGTTCCTTGGATATTTGTATGAAGTTTATTATAACATGCTCGCCATTAGCGGAATTCATTTTTGTTGCTTCCTTTTTTTTGTATTTAACACACATCCACAGCTAAACGCAAATAATCCCAGATAGGACGTAATCCCATATGTTTTGGAATGAGTCACTGAGGAGTTGTCGCGGATGCTTGTATTCGCAATGTACAGTGTGCGCGAAAAGTACGCGCAATTTATGGGGCAGCTTTATCAGTAAACTTCCCATCTGTTAATAAGTTTAATATTTTTGTGTTGTCTGTGGTACCTGATCCTCAAGGTTACTGTAGGAGATCTGTGTTTTATTTTAGTGCTAGCTATTCCTCGGCATTTGCACAGGAATGCAGATATCGTTACAGTATCTGTATATGAGCTGGCATCGCCTAGCCTTTTGAACTGCTTTCAGAGAAGGCAATATCCTGATAGGATTCCTATGATTATTCGACTCTGCTTCATTCTGACTTTTCATATGGTCTTGATTAAACGTCAGGTTCAGCGCTTAGCCAAAATCTGCATGACGGGTTGCAGGCAAAACTCAGTCTGCACAGCTGGTCCACCTGAACAGCATCAGCTCGAAACATCCTCCTGGCGGCCACCTTAACACGTTTTCCTCGTCGCGAGTTAAGCATGCCGTTGGATGACATTCTCCCAAGGTACTGCTTCAAACGAAACTATTCAGTAGTCATCCCCCCGAGTGACGACTGGAAAAAATGCAAACCCCGTCCTTCAGAGCACGACCAAGTACGGTACACGGACGGCTCTAAAATCGACAGTGGATCTGGGGCTGGAATATTCGGAGAGTCGTCTAGCCCTAACATATCGGCCAGTCTAGGGACATACTCATCGATCTTCCAGGCAGAAATGTTTGCCATAAATCAGTGCACAAGCCTAAACTTGCTCTCTTCTATGACTTGCTCTGAAAACACTGAACTCAGCCAATCGCAACTAGTCCTAGAGACAGTAAAATTGCTTCTAGAACTGAGAAAAGAAAACAACTTGGCCACATTACACTGGATCCCCGCTCACAAGGGCCACACCGGTAATGAAACAGCGGACTCACTGGCCCCTTACTGGTCCTGAACCAGCCTGTGGAGTAAACAAATCCATCTTAAAAAGCTTCTTGAGGGAGCAATCCCTGCTCAAATCCAATACAATTTGGATGGGAAGTGAAGGACAGAAATGTATCAAACACTTCTTCCCCAATCTATCACAGAAGAAATCGAAGTTTCTTCTAAATCTGAGCAGAAACCAACTTAGAATTCTAACCTAAGCGGCCACTGCCGAGTGAAACGGCATCTAAACAAGCTTGGCCTGCAAGACTATGTTTGAATAGCGTTGAAAGCTCTCTTCACATCATCACAGAGTGCCACACCCTTATTCATGTGAGAAAGCGAAAGCAGTGAATTCGTCTTACAACGACACTTGCCACGCTCCACCTAGAGAAGCTGATAAGCTTCCTGACATCCTCTAGAACAGACAAACTGCTCTAAACATATGGAACAGCAAAATAGGCCTTTATAAGTGGACAAACCGCCCCCCACTAATAATAATAATGGTCTCGATTCGCTTGATATCTAAAGCAGTCCATAAAGCTTTCTGGACTAACGTTTGTCGGCTGTTTTGGTGGTTCTGTCTTTATTGATTGGCTTTTCCGTGCATGAGTGTGGTTTTGTCACTCCCAGATCGTCGATTTGTGTAATCGTCTCACCTTTTCTTCTCAGTTCGGCTGTAAGTTCAGTTCCTTCTGTTCCACAATGACCAGCATAGTGTTGACCAAGTCTCTGTGCATAATACCTTAAGCATTCTGCGATGGTGCCACTTTACAGTTTTAATTTTTCCACCCTATCGGCGCTGTAGTCACTTTTGGCATTATGCCTCTTTAGGAGGCTGGTTATGACTGAAAGATATAATTTACCTTCAGCCAATCCAACCGTGAGACTGGTTTTCGCCACTTATTTTGACTCTGTGTTTTGCCTTCATACAATAATGCCCTACTCAATCTTCTTCACCTTTAGCATTGT
The DNA here is from genome assembly GCA_917880715.2 of Matsumyia berberina. NCBI lineage: Eukaryota > Metazoa > Arthropoda > Insecta > Diptera > Syrphidae > Matsumyia > Matsumyia berberina. The sequence goes on from OU862870.1 coordinate 99,956,590, forward strand.
TTTCAATGCAAGAGCTCACAGTTCCAGTAGTTCCTACTCGTGCGCATCAACTTCATAATGTTGTGAGCAATGTGGCCTATTTCCATTTTAGGCCCTCTTGTCTCACCGGATGCCTTTTAAAAAACGCATGAATGTCATTGTCTTGAAGGCCATGCTAAAGCTCACTTCCTTCCCCACCTTTTGCATGATTCCGTTCAAGCACTGCTGTCTTATAAAAAACTGATAAAAAAATGAGCCAAGGCCTAGCTTCTTGCAACCATTCATGTTGTGCGTGTTACATTTTTCGCACGAATTGAAGGGTGCTTCAATTTATTGCCAACTCTGAACGGCGAATTGAGAAGTTTTTTCATAACAACTGGTACCTTTGGGGCTTTGTCATTCCCCGACAATAGGTGGTGCTGCGAAAACTGTTCAGTGGACATGGCTGGGGCTTGAACCCACGCAGCTCGCTTAGCAGTTCAACACGCTAACCATTGACCCGGAGCGGCATCATTTCGTGATGTTTAACAAAAACTTCGAAGGGACGAGTAGATGTTAAAATTGAATAAAACAAGTTGTGTGTGAGATATCAACGATTTTTTTTGTTTTATTTCAAAGGCCTATCAATGACATTATGTGTGGAATATCACATCGTTCAAATGGCCTCCGCGACTTCGCTGGGTGGCGCGCATCCGAGAGGTTCAATTTTCGATGACTCTGGCGCATAGATCAGGCTGAATTTGAGCGATGGTACGGGTTGTGTTGACTTTGAGGGCACTGGTCGTTTGCGAAGAAGTACGGACCAAGGATGCCGCCGGCCCGCAATTCGCACCAAATAGTGACTTTTTGCGGATGCATTGCCATTTGATGGACCTCGTGTGGATTGGCATCGCCCCAAATCTGGCAATTTTGCTTGTTGACGTACCCGTTCATCCAAAAATGGACCTCGTCGATGAAGATGATTTTTTTTTTTGCTGAAATCGGGGTCGGCTTTCAACTGCTCGACTGTCTAACTTGCCATGGTGATTTGTCTTTAGTCTCTGAAAAATAAAAATCAAGAAAACCAACAACAGATAAAACAACATGGCCGCCACGGACTGTCAAAATCTACCCGTCCCTCTTGGAAAACCCTAAAAACAGGCCTCATTGCTCCAGCATTCTTGCAAGCGATGCATGTCGAACTTCGCGACTTCCAAAGGTTGCCCTTTCCACTTGAACTTGGGCTTCCTTTTTGTAGATATGTTTCTCCCTGCTGATAGAGATTCAATGGGGATTTATCTCGCAATTACTAAAACCGATGGGTCCGAAGCGCCATCCGGAGGATTTTTCTTCGCTGTACAGGTGCCATTCACATTTCATATTTTTCTTGCCTAAGGTCATCAGCCCAAATCTCACAGTCATATACAAAGTGTGTTTAATCGTTAGCGATCCTACATTTGCTATTAGTGTGCTCAATGCTCAAACCAGCATTAAGGCTCAGAGAATCCTCCCAGCTGATCAGCACAGCAATGGGCCAGTCTAGGATCCTCAAGGGCAACCATATTATTCCTAGTAAAACGGGCTACGTTGGCCGTAATAATACCGTTATGGTTGTCCACCTGGTAAGCCTGTGGTATCACAATGGGCCAATTTGTCTAAGTGTGTCCCTGCGAGGGCAGCCACCTAACCTAACCTAACCTTGCTTAATGCTTGTGGACTTGACCCTATGCCAATATGTGACTTTGTATCCAGCTTCACACCCAGCTACTTCACGGCATCTTTTGTGATTACTGCGTTCAAGGCTTGGACTTTAAAGACAACTGAGTATCTGACACCTGGCTAGGCTTTGCCTTGTCGTTTAAAAGTCGTGTACTTTTTTCTTACTCTCATTGGGTCTGTCATACTCTTTCCCTGTGGAGATGCAAGGTGTATGAAAGGAACCCCCTCTGTTTAACCGTGACTAAGTGAATAATCATTTGTTGAAAGCTCCTTTACTAAGGGCGGCAGCCGAAAGGATTTTTTTTAACTTCTCTGTCTTCTTTTACCTTACCCCCTATTGCGAACCAATTGTTAATAGAAAATGAAAAAGAAAATTTTAGGGTTAATCTATAACAAAGTTCATGAAACCGTGTTTAGTGAAGCGTACATGCTAATTATTCTAATGAGTTAAATGCCCCTAAACGGTTTCACTTTAGATTTTAATAACAAGAGCAGTGTTCAGTCTTTTATGTTGCAACGACTTACAGTCGATTTGCAGTTGTTCTCTAATTGGTGAAATCAGTTTGCTATTTTGTCCCTGATCTGTGCCTAGTACAGGGTAGGCCATTTAAACTTTCGGGATGATTTTTTAGTAATAATTAAAAAAAAAAAACTCAAATTATTTGCTGTGAAGTCATTTTTCGTTCACCTTTTTGAATATTATATCGCATAAACGGTCATCTAAAGAGCGATTAGTGCAATGTGCTAGTTTTTCGCCATTTCGGTTCCACCTGTCGTTGCTCGAGGTTATCATTTTTGCCGCGTTTTTCGGGGTGATGTTTCTTGTCTCTAGCTCCAGGCTGGCTCCTTCTGCTGTCTATCTGTTACAGTTGAAAAGGTGTGGTTTACATCATCTACTAGGAAGCCGCCGTATCGGCAAGTTGGGCTCCCAACTTTTCCCATCTTATGGAGGTATGCGTTAAAGTTCCCATGTCCGGTTAGGAACTGGGTGACGTGGTTGTTTACTTCTCCATGTATCCGCTCCGTTCATTCAGCAACGTCCCTAATCAGTCTTGCCGTCCACCTTCCTCTAGTTTCAGAGGTCCACCGCTCTTGCTATTTTTGTTTGGTGAGCTTTTTTCCCTCTGCCGTCGCCACTTTCACTCCTGTTTCGGTTTTATGCTCGTGGGCGAATTTTCTCTCTGCCGTAAGGAGGCAGGTTCCGACACCGTGCGGTAAGAGCTTGCTACCCGGAAGGGCTCCGCGTATCCGTACAGCTGTCATCTGTTTCCTGTACTTCTCTTTCTTAAGGGCCTCGGCCCGGATCTCGCAACCATACAAGAGAATGGCATGCGTGATCGACATAAGAAGTTTTCTCGCTACTTTAGAGGACTATGCTTGCAGTTGCTTGGACTATGCTTAACATGATTATATAATATGCGCTGGTCATCGCGCGCCGTAACACCTTGTGGCCTACTATGCACAGTTTACCCGGACCCTAGGTCCCAGAAGAGAAAATTTAAATAAATACAGTCGATCGACCCGGTTTGCCTGCTGAGTTATGGTACTCTCTAAAAAGCTGACTTTCGTGATGGCATTCAACCGGAGTCCAACGCAAAATGGGTGATAATAGCTGCGCGGCAGGCATCATTCAGCTAAGATTGTGTTGGGAATGCGTTTCATTAGCTAGTGCTCATTTATTGACATCTTTTGGTGGCATGTTGATGAGTTTTATCTTGAGGACTATAAAACGAGTGAGTAAGCTTGAAGTTCTCCAAAGTAACCCTTCCAGTCTTCAAATCATCCAACCATTACTTATTTATCAAGTCCTAGCGACGACCTTCATTAATTCATTGGCCAAGATCAATAAGCATGCATAATTAAGCGCATCTGTCCCACAAGAAAATCTATCCAAAAGCCACACGCTCGGGAAGCAGTAAAACACGTTCTTCCGATCAAAATAGACTAATTTATTCAAAATGCGCGTTTTGTTCAAATGGTGTCAATAAAAGAATATGAATATTCTGATTGGTGTCCAACACCTTCAAAAAACCAAACGACATTTGGATTTGATGGGAGAAAAACGTCGCGTGTTCCTACAATCTGCAGACAGTAATGTATGATATTTTATAAAATATGATAAGCAAACTAATTAGTTAGAGGCGATGGTTGTTGGGTGGTGGGAACGGATGCCATGGGGTAACCTGACATTTGATTAATTTTTCCTCTCATCGGAGTTGCTGGCGTAGGAAAATCAAATTATTGAAAATCGTCTTGTCGCTCTTAATTGAAAAGTGAACACAAGCTCATATACATAAACAACACAGCGAAAGTTGGAAATTATTGGATTTCGATTGAAACCGAGAAACAGCGACTAACTTGTAAGCACACGAGTAAACCGGTGACGAAGCTGGCAATGAGTAGGCCAGACTCAACGGCGCGACGATGTTGTGATGTTGTCTGCCTTGTGAGAGATGGCTCGGCGATGAGAAATTTGAAATGTGCTTCGTTTAAAGAGTTTTTAGCGACTCGGAACCAAGTACTGTGGAAGTCGCTTATAACGACGAAGAAGAGACCGAGTAAATGCGGTCGTTATATCCGACCGCCCCCCACAAGTACAGTCAAAATCGGTTATACCGACCTTCAAGAGACCGATGAATTTGGTCGTTATAAGCGAAAGGTAGCTGTAACCAATATCATCATCATCATCATCATCATCTTCCAATGGCCCGCTTATCCACTAAGAGGGTCACGGGCTTAGGGAGCTTAAGTGGACTCTCCGCATTTGCCGAACTTCCGCTATCGACTCTAACTCATCAGGGGCAATCCCCATACGTAACCGATATCAAGGTTAGTTAATGGAGCTCAGCCAGACCTAAAAATTTGGTCGTTATAACCGATACGTCGTTATAACCGATGTCGTTGTAAGCGATTTTGACTGTATTCGCAATATAAAGAAACCAACCAATGAAAGAAAAGTGGTCGTAATAAGCGAGGTCATTATAAGCGACTTCCACTGTGCTTGTTTCACCTTCTAGTAGTGTTGATCTCTCATAATTATTATAATGGTTCCAACAGGTAGAATGTAGGTCTGCCAAACGTCCGATTCAAGTGGTCGCCTTGACTCTGCGGCTAGTGTGTTGGAGTATTGAGCGAGCTGGAATAGGGGATGCTTTAGAGAATTCAGTCGACTGCTCAGTTTGAGCAGTTATCATACTGTTTAAGTATTCAAATTTCCAACCATCTGTGTGCAGATGTGGTCGTTTATGGCAGCCTTGCGCAGTATCGGGAGGAATATTTTATTGACTGCAAACGTTACAATATAATTGTAAACAACACGTTTTCCTCAGCCGACTCACAATTTTTTTGTTTCAGGCTATCCGAGCCCTGAAAGATTTAACTGGATTAGAACATTTACATTTCATTGGAAAGCTTTTTAGCCATTCTTAGATTTACTGACTGAGTATGCTTAGTTCGTTGTACTTGTTACAATGTGTTCTTCTGCTGGTAAGTTTACTTACTTACTTAAGATGGCGCTACAGGCCGGAGTGGACCTGGACCTCAATCAACAAGCGTCTCCAGCCAGCTCGATCTTTAGCCAGCTGGCTCCAGTTTCGCACGCCAAATTGGTAAAGGTCCCTCGGGTGTGGATTCGAAGATTTTCCGGGCCGGAGCATGGGTGTCCATCCGCTCTACATGACCCAGCCACCTCAGTTGTTGGAGCTTAATTCCTCTGACTAAGTCGATGTCGCTGTACAGTGTACAGCCCGTACAGTTCGTCGTTGTATCTCCTCCTCTATTCACCGTCTACGCAGACGGGACCAAAAATCACCCGAAGTATTTTTCTCTCAAAACAGTCAAGAGTAACCTCATCAGCTTTTGACATAGTCCAAGCCTCTACACCATAGAGTAGAACTAGGACGCCTAAGGTCTTATAAAGAGTCACTTTAGTCGTTCGAGAGAGGGCTTTGCTACTCAATTGTCTTTTTAGCCCAAAGAAACAGCGATTGGCAAGAGTTATTCTTGTTTGATCTCAACGCAGGTGTCGTTGTCTGAATTTATAGCGGAGCCTAGGTAGAGAAAGTCCTTAACTACCTCAAAGTTATAACTATATAAAGCGACGATCTTTCCGAGACATCGGTGTTGGGTGTCTTTTCTTGTTGACCAGATATAAATGGTCTTGCCCTCATTGACCGCTATACCCATCTTCGCCGCCTCCATCTCAATACTCACGAACGCGCCAGTGACATCACGCTGCGTTCTTCCGATTATGTCAATATCGTCTGCGTATCCGAGTAATTGGACGGACTTTTGAAAGATTGTGTCTCTGGCGTTGGCGCGAGAGTTCTGCACAACTCTTTCAAGAACGACTTGGTGGGTATCGATTTGGATTTCTTGGTTTTTCTCCAAAATCTGCCGCAGTGTGAATATTTGGTTGTTGGTGGACTTTCTTGATCTGAAGCCATACTGATATGGACCGATCAGGTTGTTGGCAAACGGCTTCAGAAGTTCACACAACACAGCGAATTGATGCCTCTGTAGTTGGCGCAGTTCAGAGGGTCTCCTTTCTTGAGGATCGGGCAAACAATGTTGAGGTTCCATTCATCGGGCATACTTTCCTCCGACCATATTTTACAGATGAGTTGGTGCCTGCTCCTTAACAAGTCATCGCCTGCCGCTTTAAACAGCTCGGAAGCAAGGCCGTCATCACAAGCAGCCTTGTTGGACTTAAACTTGGATATGACTATTTTCACTTCGTCCAGGTCGGGTGGACGGAATTGTTGGTCTTTGTCGTCCAGGTTGAATGGTTTGTTCCAGGCAAGGCTGATAGCCCAATATGTTCCCTGCTTTATCCTTAACGATGGCCTGACCCCGGATCTGCAGTTAAATGATTTATCAGGCATACAGATGCCTAAGTCAAACTCTGAAAAGGTCTGCGAAAAAGAAACGGTCACAGTCGACGTTCATGTGTTCACATCCAATATGTTGAGAGCCACCCACTTATCGGCTTAAAGTCGGTAACTCTTGATCTTTGCCAAACGAAGCCGCATCTTAACATATTGAATCTCTTACACGACAATTAGTGAAGAAAATATAATTTCTTCTGCCTCGCTCCTCATGTAATGCCTACCTAATTGAATAATGGTTCATGTGCCGTACACCCAAACTCTTAATTGTATTTCCATTAGTACTTTATTTCAATTGACTCTTTGACCCACTGTAACATGATGAACTAATTGTTAGAAAAACTTTGGAGTGGGCTCCGTTTATCAGGCACACATGTGAGTACCCCCAAAAAAGATAGCACTCGCCCTCTTCAAACTGAATGCCCAAGACCACGAACACGAAAGATCACAGAAGTACGGCTGCTCACACATGTGATAGAAAAATGATATCATTCCGTTTCCACATAGCTTTCCAAGTGAGTAACTTCGGTTTCGGTTTCCGTCTATGAAAGTTCCATATGCTACGCTGCAGCTGGGGCAGGAGAAGAGACTTCTTCTTTTTTTTTTTTTAATTTCCGTTTAAGAAACAAACACAAATGCTGTGGTTGATGAGTTCTGTCGTGTACGTGAACTTTAGTTTGCGAGTTTTTCATTTTGAAAATACGCATAAAAATAGTTATAGCTTCGGGGCTTCGGGAATCCGATTGGTAGGATTTTGTCCAATTTATCGTTGAAATGAAAGCACGAACTATAATTTAATTTGGACTTTAATGCGACAACTGCCTGAAATATTTCAAATTCACATCAACTGTATCTGGTGTCACTGCCTCAGTAGTGTTAAGCGATCGAATTTACGAGTATATCCACAAATAAATTGTGGAGGTTTCCTTCAAAACATGTCGGACATCTTACATAAGAAGATTCTCGATATTTCCATTCTATTTGACGCTTTGTCTTGGCACTACGGTTCCAAGAGCAGAACTATTTTGTTCGAATGCTCTTTGACCTTCGCAATACCTTTTAGTTGTTAAAACTTCTTGCTCGGACATTATATGTTCATTTGATTTGACTGTAATTTCGTCTGTAGATTTCGTTTTTCCTAACTAATGCGAATTAATGGCTGTACTTTGTGAACAACAATTCTAACAACTTTGAGGGTTGAAGTTCGGAGCAGACAGCTCGGGATGAGGCAAGGCCTAGCTTCTTGCAACCATTTATGTTGTGCGTGTTACATTTTTCGCATGAATGGAAGGGACCTACAATTTATTTTCGAACGGCGAATTGAGAAGCTCTTTCATGACAGATTATACTCCCGGAGGCTTGTCATTCCCCGACGAGAGGTGGTGTCGCGAAAAATGGTCGGCGGCCACGGCTGGGGATTGATCCCACGCCACTCGGTCAGCAGTCCAAAGCACTAATCACTGAGCCACGGTGACCAGACGGAAAACTTGCACGCATTTATTTCAAGTGTCGCTTTTCTATTTATGGGCACAGACATGGAAATGGGTGTTGTGTCTAGAATTGTTTCCTGATCAACGAACTTACCGCATTGAGCAAGGTCAGCCAGCATCATTGCCCGTTTACTCATATGGACAATCATTTAGAAAAATATCGAACCAATCTGAGTCCAGGGTACCCCCAAATGTTTTGCAGTTCCTCTCTAATCTCGATTGCTCTTCTCATCGCCTACATATTGGTGATTGAAATTTGATTTATTCTATGGGTTGCCATCCAGGAACAGCATAACGACAGTATGTGCGCTGCTATCTTTGCGTCCTCAAGCATAGATTACATCTAAAGTTTGCATGCCCAGTCAATAATCATTCAAATTGCTTGAGAGTTCCTTGCGTGAGACTTTAAAACTTTTCTCATGAAGTACCCGACAGACAATTTGATCGCATTTTGGCTTGTCCGCATTTTACATCGCTTGCCCAACTTTATCACTCACTCATATCACTTATCTATCTCCAATCTGTGTATTTTGCTTGCATAAGCTTCCTCAGGTTCCTTCAGGGAAACGAACCCTGTGAATACTTCTTGCATTACATCGGGTTCAGGCCCCACTTTCCTAAGCCTCTATGGGGCTCCAATCGGTACTGTTCTCTCTTTTTCATCTTCAGCACTTCTTCTGTGTAAAAGCGCACCCGGTTTTCAATCGTGTCTGTATTTTTCTAAGCCGGGCTTCCTTTTTTTTTCCCCATCCTGTGCAGATATTTGGTAAATTTGTTGATCCGCTGCCAATACGTGAGCTTTGTATCCAGGTTCACTCTCAAGTATTTTACTACATATGTACATATCACTTTGGTGTCTCCAGGAATACCCGCATCTAAGACAGAGCTATCTCTGTCTTCTGTGTTGCTTAGTCCATGGTCTCGCATCCAAAACTGGGCACACCTCATGAGTTGAATTAGGCACCTTTGGGGGTTTCCATTGTTCTGCGCGGTAATCATTGCTGCGATATCATCGCCGTTACCAACCAGATACGTATGTATGTTGGGGCATAACCATTCGGACGATTCCATCGTAGGAGATATTCCACAAGTCGGAATCTAATGTCTGTAGCACCAACCGGTTCGTATCCGCAAGACAACCGCTTCGCTAGGACATCTGCCTTTTCGTTTCACTTATTTATGATGGTGCTACAGTCCGCGGTGGAACTGGGACTCATTGGAAAAGTATCTTCAGCCAGCTCGATCGTAAGCTAGCTGCCTCCATTTTCGCACGCCAAGTTGGTTTAGACCCCTCTTCACTTGGATCCACTGGATTTGCTCTAAGGTCTGATATAGTGTGGTCTGTGGTAGACATTTCTGGTTGATAAAACAGATGGTTCTAAGCTATCTTTATTTCAGGTCAGGTGGTCAAAATTATTAGCTCATGTCGTCTTGGTTTAATGTCTAGGAAAAGGCTTCGGAATTATCCGATGTCTTCTCAAAATATTTCCTTTTCATCACTTGGTTCATGATATCTGCAGCCGTGCCTTGTCCTCAGCAAAATAGTAGTCCGGGTCAATGTTCGGAGCCTTGTACCCTTGTACAAGGTAAGCGTGATGCTAAGCTCCTAACGGACTTCTTCACTTGGTACTGCTCACTCAAAATCAGGAAACAGCCGAGCATTGGTCTATTGTCCCGCCATAGGTGGTAGCAGTCAAAAAAAAAAATTCGGCAGGGCGTTTACATCCACACTCTTAATAAAATTATCATCCACTCCGAGTTCAGATCTGAAAGTCGGTTTCCTTATTATGTTTGAAGAAGTCATCAAACGTACTCCTGTATCCGAAGTCTGTTGTTGGTTCGCAACTATTTGGTTTTTTTTTAGACTCATAGGTTAGGTCAGGTAAATGGATACCTTGTGACATTCGTCACTGCTCACTTAGACCAGCAATAGGGTCGATTGTGCCCGTTTCTAGTTCTAAAGACAGAGGGATTGATCCGTCAGCTGAAGTCAAAAGAGTCCACATAGACTATTCTCTAAGTGGTTTGGCCTATCTGGAACTGTAGACGCCACCGTTGACTCTGTCTGGAGAACTTTCTTTGGATCCAAGGAAGATTGCCGTAATGAAACAACTTCTCAGATAGTTTACTTAAAGCAAAAGTAACCTTCAAGTGAAACAAAGACTTGAAAGTGAAGTCCAACTAAAGTGTCAGTTTCCTAATTGGAATAATTACGAATTCACATGCAGATGTCAAACTATCTTCGCCGACTAAAACGGTGACAGCGTGCAGAATCGATTGCATGCAAATGCGATGATTAATGCATTTTTTTTTATAAATGAATTTCCGGCCGAATGAACGAGCCAAATGGAACAGAAGCAAGAAAAGACAGAAAGCGAAACGTGAGCAATTTGAAGAATGACTAGTCGTCTTCGTTGGCGACCAACTTCTTTCGCTTCATTGGAGTTGTGATCACAAGTTACTGATTTTTTTTTTATCATTCTTCTTTGTTTTGCATTGAGAGACGACTTATTATTAAGTTCGACGTCTATCATGCGTAGCAGAACGTACACATATCTAACGAATCAGAGATAGGCCATATTGGATTTACTTTTTATTATGTCATCGAGCATTGATAACTGCCGATCATTGACTGCTGACTTCGCTGGCTTCACCAGTTCTTAAGGCATTCCGGTGGAGGCACCCGGCGTCGTCCAGGTTTTAGTCGCTTTGGCTAATGCAGAACATAATAATGAGTTGACGGTTATGAAATTGACGGTAGAAAGTAGCCTTTGTGCGCGGATTTTGCCGGTCTGCGACGATCGCATGTGCGAAGACAACAACTGATGGATGGTTGGAGTGACATTCTTGTAAAAACTTTTGCTTTTACGCGGAAATTGATTTTCAATCATGTGTCGTTGTCATAATTGATTTTGTGTATATGTCTGTACTTTCTTGAAGGTTTTCTGTGGGAACGTTTGATGAGTTGGTTTTGGAGTCTAATAAACTCGAGATTCGAACGATTCGAAATTTGGGCAACCAAGCATTTTTCTCAATCGGCTCCTAACGTCCCCAGGTTTACGAATGACATACCTGGAATTAACAGGTGTGCATTTAGATCTACGTCAGCCACGGGGGCGATACTAAATATACTCCCAATCCATTAAGAAGTCAAGATATCGGCCGTTACACTGAGAACCCCAGGACACTTTGAAGATGTACAAGTTCTTCGAGAAATCATCAGAGTGGTGGGTTTAGCCACACTGATAAATCAACCAAGCGACGTTGCCATCGAGAACTAGAACTTTGTCAGCAGCCTGTAAGTGACTTTTCCCTTCTGAAAGTCCTAGATAGGTACATAGATAGAGTGGCGGTCATGAAATAGCTTCTCAATTCGCCGGTCAGGGTCGGCAACAAATTGTAGGTTCCTTCCATTCGTGCGAAAAATGTAGCTAGGCCTTGATTCATCCTGAGCTTGCGCGCTAGCTATTAATTTATTTAACAAACACCCTTAGCACATAAAACTTCTCAACCAGTCATTTGAGGGGACTTATCAGTGCATGTAAAGCCCCTCACCTTTCAAAGCCAACCGACCAATGGGGCTGGGTGACTGGATAGCTTATTGTCAAGCGTTAGCATATATTGCGGAGCTTTTTTACAATCTTTTCTCAGAAGAAACTGAGTCAGCTTCTCCGGAAGGGTGCGATTGCCTTTAATTAGCTGAATACGAAGTCCACTTATGTCGTTTCTAGGGATAATTCAGTCGACTTTGTCAGAACTTTTGTTATTGTACCAACAAAGGTATAAACCCTCTCTTTTGTATGACTTGCGTTTTGTATAGAAAACATCTTTTTGCTCTGAAAAGGTAGTTAAACTTCATGATTTGACTTCCTTATTGGTGTCCGACCGTTTCAATTCGTTATGTAAGTCCGGTCTCCCTAGTCTTGCTTTGCTTTGAAAATTCTCTCGGCTCTGTGCATCGATACGGGTATTGGTTTTAGCTTTCATGTAAGATCCTCCTCTATAAGGAGAATTGCTTCAGGATCCTCGTCCACGTTAAGGTAGACGAAGTGTAAGCTTTTTGTATCCCCTTTACTTGGCTGTCCTCCATTGCTGCTGTTGGTCCAGTGGTCGTGACTGTTAAGGCTGCAATACCAACAACTGCCTTCTCGGTGACAGCCAAAGATGCCACAACGTTCACTCAGGAGCACATTGGCTGTCTATTTTCTTAATCCGTTCCCGGAGATTTTGCCTGCAGCGGATTGTATGGCTTTGACTTGTAATTGATCCAATTGGTCCTTTCCTTCTTCTCGACTAATCTTCGCCTACCTGAGGTATGTACTTAGCTGCGCAGTTTCTTTTGCTCCTGCCTGGAGCTTCTGGAGATAAAGATGGTGGTTAAGTGCGTTTTATGTGATTTGATTTCTCAAACACACCGCCAACTGCACCTGCTTGGACGTGCTTAACCATATGGCTACGTCTAAAAGCCATTTGGCCGTTTGTTCGTTTAATCCACTAGTAGGAGGCCTGGTCTGAAGAAGATGCTTTCAAACTGAAATTTGTTCTTCCAGGCTGGGGTTGATGGCGTCTTCAAGCGTCACCGCTTCGCATCACCAGTGGTTGGTTTTACTGAAAACAGTCAGCCTCTATTTGTTGATTATCTTTTCTATCCGTCCCGCGCTCTTCAGTTGCTACTTGGACCTCTGTCATACAAGGAACAAACCTGTGGAAAAATAATTTTTCTACGACATCAAAGAACTGCTCGCTATAATTTGCAACGGCTGCCGGAAGTCCACACGAAAGGAGGGAAAACCCCTGAGGGTACCAAAATGGGTCTACATTGACCTAAATGTGATAAAGATGACCAACGACGTCTTCATTAACTGTCTCAACTGTAGCAACATGGTAGCAAAACACTGCTTGAGAAGGACAACAGTGGACACCAGCTCCCTATGATCACACCTCCGGACTGTCTCGATGGGAGAATGCCGACAGATCGACAGAAACATATCATATGGTCCGGACTCTGGTATTTGACAGGAGATGACTGGAGGAACCACAAAGTTACCAATAAAAAGGAATTGGCGCCGGGGTCTACTGCAAGGTCCTAGGAATAAACCACTCCTTTAGAATAAACGATGACTGCAGTGTCTTTCAAGCCGAAATCACAGCCATCATCGAGGCTTCAAAAACTATCCGCGAGAAGGGTATCACCGCAAGGACAATCACGCTCTTTATCGACAGCCAGTCACCCGTTAAGGCTCTGGAGTCTGCGATAACTAGATCGAACTAGAATCATCTAGATGAGATATTGAGAGCCAATGAGGTGACCCTATGTTGGGTACTAGGGCATATGGATATCCCAGTTAACGAAAGGGCTGACGAACTTCCACGAAGGAGAGCAGCGCTGCATGCCTCACAGGCTCTTTCCTTTGCGAGGATTCCAATAAGCTCGTTAAAAAGGTATATCGATGACGAGGCCTTCAGTCGAGCCAATCCAAGTTGGATCCAGCTAGAAACATGTGCAACGACTAGAAACTTATAAACGGGTTATAATAAGAAGAGATCTCTGTCTCTGGTCAAACTTAGTCGACGTGAAGCAAGGATAGTCTCCGGCATCCGCACTGGGCAAGTTGTAGAGACGAGGAAGAAATCGAATCTGTCCGTCACCTGCTGTGTGTATGGCCTGCCCTCGCCGGTAGAAGAATGAGAACTTTTGGTTGTTACTTCTTCACGGAACAGGAGAACTTGCTTGACATCGAGCTGAGGGTGGTTTTAAATCAACGACTCGCCTTCTCTTACCAGGTTCCTGGAGTAGAATTAAAAGATGGGCACAATGGAGCCTATTGCTGATCTAAGTGAGCAATGACGAATGTCACAACGCACCCATTTACCTAACCTAACCTAATACCTGGCTAGTTTTTGATGCTCATTCAGTGGCCGAGTGGGTCCTTGCAACCCCAAGCTCTCACACTTCGTCATGGTGCCTGCCACACGAGAGGATTCTTATGTAATTGAAGAGTTTCTTTACATCTGGACTGCCTGGCTCAATTCAAACGCATTTCATAGGAGTGAAGGTCTGCGTTTTTTATCAAGAGTCAAGTACGGCTGATGGCCCACGTTTGATAAATCTTTCCTGAGTTTGGGTACCATTTCCTTCCTTTGAGTATTTCCTAAATATAGACAGCACTTGAAAATGTTCACCAAGTTTGGTATCAGGGTGTGTTTCTCCATATATTCGGTCCCGGTAATTTATATGGTGCGAAGGATCTAATGGCCAAAGTCACTTTATATGCGTCAATGATGCTCTCAGTTTATTCCCATGTCATACTATGTACTCTCAGCCTCAGTGTTGAAGTTTTTACTGGTGAGCAGTTCGAGAGGTGGGATGTCCATTAGTGAATCTGTGCGAAAGTTGGTTTGCTGGTTATTTTGTGCCATCCTTGACAGAATTCTCTTGAATCGCGTTGCTCCGTTGGTCAACGACCAAAAGGAGAGTTAAAGGGAACAATTTAGCCAATTCTTGGTCTACGTGAGAAGTGGCTTCAGTCTCAGGGCACCCACCTTGCCTGACCTAAACTATGCTTGCAGCAAGCATGTCATTACGGTCTACGATAACTGTTTCGAACTACTGAAACACTTTGTTGAAATGTGTGCGTTTCCATAGTGACATCTATACTCCATGTCTACAGGGTTTTTCAATAAGAGCCCTACAAAAGTTTTTTTTAAATAAAACAAAAACGGTTTTGGATATCAATGAAATTCTTTATTCCTGTGAAAGTACGTTCGATGCCATTATGTATGGAACTCGATTTATTTTGCATGGCCACCACGGGCACGCTTGCAGAAGTCCAGACGCTGAACCCAATTTTCGACGGTTTTCAAGCATAAATCGGCCGATACTGCTGCAATTTCACGTTCGATATTCGTACGAAGTTCATCAATCGTCGCTGGCTTGTTGGCATAGACCATAGACTTGACGTAGCCCCACAGGAAATAGTCTAACGGCGTCAAATCGCACGACCGAGGCGGCCAAGCGACTGGACCATTTCGTGAGATAACACGTTCTCCAAACTTGGTTTCCAATAAATTGATTGTGACATTCGCTGTGTGGCTTGTGGCGCCGTCCTGTTGGAACTACATGTCCTCCAAGTCCATATCATCCAATTGGGGCCAAAAATATTCGGTTATCATTGAACGGTAGCGATCCCCATTCACAGTAACGTGCCGGTCTTGATCATCACGGAAGAAGTACGGCCCAATGACGCCGCCGGCCCATAAACCACACCAAACCGTAATTTTTTCGGGATGCTGCCTGACCAATACCGCATATTTTGTTTATTGACGAAGCCATCCAGCCAGAAATTATGACGACCATAAATTGGACGTAGCGCTCTTAAGGTTGAGGCCACTGACTCCGAATTTCGGTAGTAAATTTTAATAATTTCGACTCGTTGTTGGCTCGTATATCTTTCCATCATGAAATGGCAAACCTTACTGAAGAGAAATGTCAAAAAACCGCAAGAAAAATATGGCGTCGTTTGCTGTCCCTGTCGCTCTACTTTTGTAGCGTCTCTATTGAAAAACCCTTTAGTTGACAGCTGTCAAATGCAAAGTGAATGAAAGAAACGCACAGAAATCTTCTGCATCACTTCCGATATTTCAACTTGTTGCTCTAGGAGAACAGCACTCGTTATTATTCGTACGCCTCCATAGGGCCCCAAAGGGCCTGCTTATCTCCTTTCTATTCTTTTTATAGCTTCTTATATCGAGCTTTGAACATTATTAACATTCCACTTCTATTTTCGTGTGCATAGTTCACGAACTCTGGTTCAGCATCAACGTCAAATCAGCCTTCGTCAAAATGCACACTTCGGCTTCCCCATCAATCGGTGCTCACATAGAGACCCACAGAATTGGTGGCCAGCACCGTTTTCCCAAACTAATCATTTCGGTTTCTGATTTCCTTCTATTTTAAAACACAAAACCAGAGAAAGCATGGGCTCCGCCGCCGCCAGAGGAGCAGCTGAAAAAACATTTCTTCTATTTGTGTGTGGCAAATTGTTCTCGAGTTTTCGGACGAATTAATAAATGGGTCAAGCGAGGTATTATGGAAACTCTACGACCGCATCGCACAGCAGCACACCGCTTTGGCAGGCGCACCCTTTTCGCATTGAAACATTTCTTTGACCGCCACTTTCGAATGGGTCTACTCTTGCGACAGCGATTGCCGCGAGCGGCATTGGGTGCGAGTGCAGGAATGTGGCCGCAATGTCGCGCAACCATGCGCCCCCAGAATCCACCACATCCCCCACAGCTATTTTGTTGCTCGCTTACATTTTGTTTACCTCTTTCAAGTGGTTAGTTTACCCCTTTCTCGGATGCAACTAGCTTTGGTGGAGTGTGGGGTTGAGCATGGAAGTCGAGTTGTTTGGGAAGTTGATTCCTTAACAAAACGCATCTGGGTGAGTGGAGATGAGTTGAAAGATAAGAATGTTGCCCAAGATGCCTGCTAAGGGATGTGCGTTGGGCATTCCAACTAAATGACTTCCCTTTCGGATTGTGGAGCCAGTGACACCGAGCCTTGGCAATCACATAATGGAAGCACAGTTTGGCTGTGTGGGTGAGGGGTAGGTTAAGTGGGTAACCACGTCATTCCTGTTTTTCCCTCTGCATTCTACGTTGGATGTAAGTTTGCCATGTCGATGCATTCATTAGGAAGAGCTACCTGAGGGTTGTGTAATGATGTGGATATGGACTATCGACATTGTGCAATCTATTGCCTGAGCGGAAGAATCTGTCAAGGGATGCTTGCTGCTGTGTAGAGCGTTAGGGAACGGGTAATACAATTTGCGCATACCTTGAGTAGGCAGGCATCTGTTTATAGCACATTGCAATGCTTGTAAACAAATTCTTTGCAGATAAGATTGAGTAATTAGATATTTTGTGAAAAAAGAAAACCAGAACCACACACGATGAGAGGGCTGGGGAAACAATTGAAATGGTAACTCGGACTGAATACGATGCATTTGTGTATTGATTTTTAATTAAGATAAACTTTGGTTAGATGAAACAGCATTCCAGTTCAGTGCACTGTTCCGCCTGTCCATGGATCCATTGTTTTTGATTTTTGTTAGTAGTACAGAGGGGAATAGTGCTGGTCGCCTCCCTGAACCATCCCCAGTTTAGTATAAACCTTAGTCGATCATTCTCTCTTGAAAGTTTTCCTAGTTGCTGTAACTTTCTCAATCCCATATAGCAATCGAACCATTTTTGTCATATTTAAAAAGCCGTGGCTCAGTGGTTAGTGCGTTGGGGTGATGTGTTAGCGGTGTGGGTTCAAACACGAGCCATATCCACCCAACAGTTTTCGCGGCACCACCTCTCGTTGGGGAATGACAAGCCTCCGGGAGTATAATATGTCATGAAAAAGCTTCTCAATTCGCCGTTCGGGGTCGGCAATAAATTGTAGGGTGTGGATTCGAAGATTTTTCGGACCGAAGCATTCGGGTCCATCCGCTTCACTCTTCTGGCAAGAGTTATTCTTCGTGTGACCTCAGCGCTAGTGTCGTTGTCTGAATTTATAGCGGAGCCTAGGTAGACAAAGTCCTTGACTACCTCAAAGTTATAGTTGTTTACAGTGACGTTCTGTCTGTGTGAGTTTTGCACAACTCTTTCAAGAATGATGTTGAAGAAGTTGCATGACAGCGCGTCGCCTTGTCTAAATCCTTTTCTGACATTTAAGGTCTCGGTGAGGTCTTGACCGACCTTGATGGAGCAGCATACATTTTCCATCGTCATCCTGCACAGACGGACGAATTTGGCAGGGATGCCAAAGCTAGACAGGGTTCTGTATAGCTCGTCTCTCAGACGTTAACACAACACGGCAGATAAAATCTTGTAAGCGATGTTAAGAAGACTGATGCCTGTATAGTTGACGCAGGTCAGTGGGTCTCCTTTCTTGAGGATCGGGCAAACGATGCAGAGGTTCCATTCATCGGGCATACGTTCCTCCGGCCATATTTTACAGATGAGTTGGTGCATGCTCCTTACCAAGCCATCGCCTGCTGCTTTGAACAGTTCGGCAGCTAGGCCGTCAGCTCGGCAGCTTTGTTGGACTTAAGCTTAGATATGGCTGTCTTGCCTTTGTTCAGGTCAGGTGGACGGAATTGTTGGTGTTCTTCGTCCATGCCGTTAAACAGTCTGCAGAAGTAGTTCTTCCATATTCTCAGCATCGACTGAGATTCTACTACGATGTTCCCTTGGTCATCCTTGCAGGCTTCGGTTCGCTCTCTGTGGTCTTGGCAGGTTTTTTTTTTTGCCTTTTCGTAAGACTTCCAAACCTCATTCCTGCAGTCTCAGCATCTCTTTATTTCCAAGATCGCGCGCTTCTCTTGCTATTTCTTTTTCTTTGTCGGTGTTCGTCTCTCCTCTTCGGGTTGCGTTGCGTTGGCCGAGTTAAACCCAAAACGTCAGAGGCGACATCTCTGATTGCTTTTTAGCAATGTTGCCACTGGTCTTCAATACTTGATGCTGGCGGCATAGGACCTCTGGAGAGATTGAGAGAGACTCGATCGGAAAATAATCTGGTGATCTCTTGCGATTGCAGCCGTCCGACGTCAAACTTCCTCACAGTATTTCCTTGTCTTGGCGGTGTTCGGGATATCCGCAGTCGTACCTTGGCTACAACAAGGTAGTGTGCCGAGTCAATGTTGGCCCCTCGAAACGTTTGGACATCCATAATACTGGAGGAGCGCCTGGCGTCGATCGGAATGTGGTCAATCGGGTTGACGGTTGATTGATCAGGAGATCTCCAAGTTCCTCTGTGGATATCGAGATGTGGGAACCGCGTACTAGCTACGACAACATTTCACCCCGCAGCAAAGCCGACCAGCCTAAATTCGTTATCGGAGGTGGTGTCGTGTAGCCTGTACTTTCCGACAGTACTACCAAAGGTGCCCTCTCTTCTTAGCTTTGCGTCAAAATCGGCTAGGACAATCTTAATGTCATAGCTAGGGCACTGCTCGTATTTCTTGTCTAAGAGCTCGTATAACCTGTTTTTGGTGTCGTCGTATTTCTTCTCTATGGAGGCATGCGCGCATATCAGGCTTATGTAGGCGAATTTAGGCTTGATGCGAATTATCGTGAGGCGCTCGTTCACATACTGGAAGCTTAAGACTTGTCTGCCTCCAACGACAAATCCACACCCAAATAAGCGCTGCTTTTGTTGGCGATTGGAATCGCCGTAATATATCCGTACATCGCAGTTTTTCACTGCACTTGATGCCTGCCCCTCCGCTAGTTGGTTGTTAGGTTGCACGCGTTCTGTTAAGGGATCTAACATTCAACGTGCAAATCCGAAAATCGTTGTCCTTAATTCGTTTGCGTGGGTTGTCATCAGTAGATCCGTCCATATCCGAGGCTCATTGTTGTTTCGTAACAATTTGATTTTTACGCGGTGAAGCCGTCAACCCCACGCACAACCCTTAACCTTGAGGGCCAAGCCCGTTGTTAGACCCCTTGGACTTAAGGAGCCCGATAATCCAGTCCTCATTTGTCTTTAATCCGATTATGTCGAAGTAGCCCATATGAGGTGTTCACGCCACCGTTGATTCCACCGTCTGAGTTCTTTCGCTACCGCGATGCAAGGGAGAGTGCCTTATTGCCTTCCGCTCTCCCCACCCTCCTCAGCTGATATCAACATCCGTCCGTAGGGGTTGAAACCCTATCTTCGGCTGAGGTACTAGGCACCCAGCGTTCACCCCGAGGAGGAGTTGGTAGACAGAGGTTGGTTTAAGAAAAACCTGTGGATACTTGTGTCCTCTGGAATGGACATAGCTACCCTTCACACAGCCCCTCTTTTACCAAAGAAAGAGGATTTTTGATAAAAAAAAAAAAAAACTAGAAACCCTCGAGGCTGTTTAACCAGATATGTAAGATACTGGACCATCTGACACCTTTTGAAGTTAAAGAAGAAAAGAAAGTGCAGTGCAAGAGGTGAGAAAAACTCACTTTTAAAAGCTTATAAAGGCTCACACAAGCCACCTACGCATTAGAAGCATTAAAAGGAATCTTGTATCAGAGATGAGCGCTGTTATCCCACAATGGAGTCTCCAATCATGCAAGTGGCTCAATCTTCGGCGTAAATTGCGTCTACACCACCGCGTTTCTTCATGAATTTCATTATTCATGCACAATGTTTTGAGTACTTTGAGCTTGGTCTTACCATACGAGGCACATCGGCGGGCGCATCGTACTCTTGAAATCGGTTGAATAAACAATAAATCGTCGTCTTATGAAGCGCCGGACGACGATCAAGACCTTTTCTTCGAAATTCCCGCTGAGTTATTATTTTTTAAATAAAAAGTGTAAATTATCTCTTTTGGCGTGTGCTTTTCCACTCTCCTCTTCACACGTCGCGATTGTCAAATTGCCCCACCCTGTGTTTTACAATTTGAAAAGGTTAAATAATCTGATTTGTGAGGAATTAGTGCGAAAGTGTACCCTCTACGTCCCTCGGCTGGAATAACTTTTTTTTTGTCACAGAAACTACCTTCAATGAAAATCGTACATCTATTTATTTTTAACAATTAAAATAATTTATATAATAAATTAGTCAGTCAACTGATTTTTCAATATCCAACCGCGAAGAAGCTCATGCTTTCCATTAAAGATTTAGTTTTTGTGTTCCTCGGAGTGAAAGCTTTAAAGAATAACAAACAAACATTTCTAGTCTGCGTCAGTGGATACCCTACTTGATACATGTTTGTGCGCTTATCGTCAAATAACTTAAAAGAATTTCGCAAATGATAAACAAGCAGACTTCTCGGAATAAACTACACCTCACCCCAAGCAGTACCCTCCCCTGTTATATGTGTATTAATATTTCTGAGCATGAAAATCGGCATAAATGCGAATCACAAGTTCTTATGCAATGAGGTTCATAGTAATCATTTTTTTTTTTTTCTTTGCTGGGTATTGCTAATTTTTTTTATCAGTTCATGAACTTGTTGCCATTTTTGCAAATGATAATATTTGTTTCTTTTTGTTACTGAAGTTGTATTCGTATACTAAGGAAGCTATGTCAACGCTTGAAGGTCAGATGGTGGGATTAGTCATAGGTTGGGTCTGGTCTGGTTTGGTTGATAAAAACTTTAACTAACCTCTTTATCGCACTAAGGTCTATAGGAATCCATTGTGGTACCCATGTTTTCATTGCCCTGCAATGAACGTGACTTGGTACCCATTATTCCGTCATCCTTCCAAAGTTGAGTAGAACTGATAGTGGGCCATCAGAAAGTTCTTCGATGTGATCACAAAAAGTTTTAGTCACGATCTTATTCTTTACTTAACAAAGGTTTGGGCAGTGGCAAAAAAAAAAACTCGACTGGTCCTCATGTACCTCTTCGTCAACACATCCTCTCCATAAGTCATATTTGTTCAGATGAAGCTTCTTAGTGTGATGTCTTACCCTATTGTGACCAATAAGTAAGCGGCCGCTTGCCAAGGACATGCTTAGATTAGGTGCATTGCGATACCACATGGAGCACCAGCAACCTTGTATGATGAATCCACTTCTTTAATATTTTAGCTCCTCTAGGCTTCCGAAACTTTACTCCCTGGCCATAATGTCAAGATACCTCTCAAGGCATGGTCTACGGAGTGGGTCTTGTGTAAACCTTAGAAAACAGCCTCTGTTTATGTCAATAAAGACTCGGTTCCTATCGATATTGACAAGAAAAACGAATATCTCTTACGGTAGTATGGAATATGGCAGCTTATTCTGTATTGGGGGCCCTAAATGCGCACTGCGACATATGAGGTCTATTGTGGTGGCCCATATGGTTTAACCAGAGATTATATTGAAACATTTGGTAAGCCTCAGTATAGCTTTAGGTTCGATTTTCCCAATTTCCACTGCGTTGGCCGAGGCCCGCGTCAAGTGGAGTAATCTTTTCCTTGCGGGTCCTGGACATACGCACAGAATATGTTCAGCTGTTTCTTTCTGTTCTCCACAGAGCCAGCAAATATCGGTATCTGATACTTTTCTTTTATGCAGATGGTATCTGAGTGAACAATAGCCCGTTAAGGTTCTTAACTCGTCTATGGTGAGATCAAGTAAAGCCTTGGCCTTGTATAGGTTGGAGTTGATGAACTTTTTCGCTTGTCTAAGGTAGTAGTCGTCGTGTTTGTTGATCTCTCATTGTATTATCTTGGAGCAGGCACTGTTGGGTGGTACTCCAATAGCGTTCGGGACTAACGAGTGGGCGTGAAACGCCTCTTCCCGCCAGGCAGTCAACCCGTTCGTAACCCTCGAAGCCTTCATGCCTTGGAATCCAAGCTACGGTAACCTTAAATACCGATGCAAGTCTTTCGAGAAGCTTGAGACAGCCCAAGACACGTTTTGACCCTACCGTATAGGATTTAAGGGCTACTAATGCTGCCTGACTGTCTGAAAAGATGTAGATGTGGGTTCCTTGGGTTCTTCTCCGCAGGCATTCTCTTGCACTTATTAGGGCGTGTCCTGTTGTATGTTACCAGACTTCACTGAACTTAGATAAGACGAGCCTTTCAATTTGATGGTCTTGTATTGTCATGGGAATCCCTGTGAAGGTTTCTCTTACGTTTCCCGAACTCTTAACCTCGAAAAAAAAAAACTTAAAATCGATCAGGATTTTTTTTTAGCAGAGCGTCCTGAAAACTAATTTAGGGGAGAATGATCCTCTGATGTTGGTTGGTTGGTTTGGGAGAGTGAGGTTAAATCCTCGTTTGATTGGCCGCCATCCCAAAATCCATAACATTTTAACTGTACCTACAAAATCAAATTGGTAAAGTGTTGAAAAGTGTCTATTGAAGTGTTTCATTAAATTGAAAAGCCAATTAAACACTTTGTCATGACATTCCATATAAGGTATGCCGTTGCGCGCATCATCAATTAACGCATTTGCAACTACTGCGTGCATTAAATCATTTTTGTAATTCGTCATCAACTCGTAAAAACCGCCAAAAAAACAACGCCAATCCATTTATAGCACAAAACTGTAATTCATTTTAATTTTTTTTTATGAATTAGTCAAGTGTGTTTATGAATGTCAATCAAATGCTAATTTTATCTTCGAACCTTCGAAGAATATTCTCAATTAAGAGGCGCCAATTTGATTGCAAAAACAGTACATAAAAAGCGCGTGTTTGGTATTGATTACAGTAAAAGAGGTGAGACATAGACGCCTTTTTATGTGGTGTAATAGCAGAAGTTCGGTTTAGAGCTTCTTGTGCTCCAACAAAGGCACCGCTTTCAAAAATGTACGAGAACAAATGTTTCAAAAATGGAATCGTTTCTCTGACTATTTGTCATCGTTGGTTTGGCTTGAAAGTGTTGGGTCGAGCAAAGTGTCAGCTGGAATCCGGAAATATCGGCAATAAAACGCGAATAGACATCCGCTGAGCATGAGTTTTGTCATGCATTTTAAATTTTCGTTGGAAATTTCATGGAAAATGATGACGACATCGCAAGTGCAACTGAAACAATGAAAATGTCTAAACAGACAAGAAGGTGATCGAAGTTGTTTTTACTAAAACGTTGGCGCGGGACATTGCAACGGAAAGTGTCAAGTAATAAGTGCAGGGTTAAACCAAGTATGTTTGTAAGTCAGAAACAGATGAGAGAGTTTGACAATGCAGTAAGAAGTAGACAAACCAAATAGGCAGGTGTAAAGCGAACTGGATTTACCCACACCCCTCTTCACGTTTAATAATCTTTGGATTCCTCCTTAACAGACATCATACTATAACTTACTTGTGAGCAAAAGTGGCTGATATCATCGTTGTTGACTCCAGCATCGTCACTATTAGGTTACGATAGGTTTGCGGCCTGATAAGGGTTACCTCATCACACTTAGGTCTATGTAGACCCATTGTGATAGCCATGATATTTCCAACTGCGGTTTTAATTCCTTGGCGTCAACCATCCAGTCGCTCTTGGAAATTTGGGAAGTTCTGACGGTGAACCATCAGATATTTCTTCGATATGATCGAAGAAGAATTTGCCTGACAGAGGTATGGGCAGTGACAGAGAAAATGGGCGTGTCCTCATGGACCTCCTCGTGTCACCCTATCCCCTGGATATCTCGTCATCTTTCAGGCGTAAAATCTTTGTGTGATATCTTAGCATGTTGTGGCCAGTAAGCACTCTCACTAGCATCGACAGTGATTTCCTGTCTTTTTGTAAAATCTGGAGGATTTTTGCCTTGTCAACCTTCTTGATACTTCACAGGTGGTTTGCGACTTCCACCTATTTTTTGTCCAAGTTTCGCCCTTCGAGTGCAGAGTGGCGGTGTGACAGTACAGTCCGCTTTATCTCGGACTAGGGTTGAACTCATTCTTGCTAGTTCGTCAGCTTTTTCATTACCTTGTACGTTGCTATAACCAGAGACCCAGCAGAGTTTAACATTGTACTGCATGCCAAGAACCTTAAGCTCTTCGCGACAACACTTCACAAGCTTCGATGTTATCTGCGTAGGAGCTATTGGTTGTATGGCAGCCGGGCTGTCAATGTAAATCGTAATATCCTCCCGTGATATTGTAAGTGTTAAAACTAGTTGGACGGCTCTTGTCACTGCTAGGACCTCCGCTTGGACAATGCTGCTGTGATCTGGGAGTCTTATGGAGCTGCTAATTTCTAACTGTTTGGAGAAAACACCTGCCCTCTGTGTAGAAGGATTTATACTCGTTCAACACTTCGTTGTTTTGCCACTATTCTCTGCTTGGAAAGACCCATGGAAAGGGTCTGTCGAAGTCCAAGACCGTGATGGTGTAATCCGAGTTGACATTAACGCCCAGATGATTGCTTAGTATCTCGGCATGTCCATACGGATTTGTTGTCCAATGGTTAGACTGGCTGATTCTGAGAGCACTCTTCGCTGCAGCCTCCTGCATGTAGAGGTCCTGACAGTGGTAAGGAATTTAACCGTAGCGAGCAGCACTACATCGTCTGCGTATGCTATTACTTTTATTTCATTTATTACGCAGAGCGTCTAGAGCAGAGCCAGGCGTACTCAGAAAAGCTCCCGTGTAGCCGAGACAAGCCGTTCTTTGAAGTGTAGTGCAGTAGGCTGTCACATACTAACGCAAAAGCTCCCTCTACAAAATAACCGACGCATAAACTAGAAACGGTCTTGCTCTTTAGCACTAGGTTGTGAGTCCTTGTAAAGTGGGGTGATGGGATGAGGCCAACAAAAGATGTCTGTTCACCTCACGGTAGCTTTTCGTTCATGGCTGCATCCAGGGACGCACTTTGGCACTCTGATGTGTAAAGGCCCACACCTCATCTGATTTGTAACGTAAGCAATGAAGCGCGGCGAAATACGCATGCGCAGCTCTGAGAATTCAGAACCACCTGTGTAATTAAATTTAATATGCGCCGTGGTGAGGTGGTGTTGTGTTTTAACTAACCTCATGAAAACCACATTTTTTTTTTATGTTCGAGTTTCAATTTAGTTTTTTTGTCTAAGACAACCCCAAGATGTTTGCATATTGGTCTATAGTTCAGATTCGGGAGAGTATTGTAAAACGGTCTATGCAAGTAACATACAGCACAACCTCGCTAGTCCGGACACATATAGTTTCGGGTGTGTCCGGAATAGCGAAAAATCCGGACTATAGAGAAAAAATAAAATAAAGTGGACAACCGACAACTTTTCAAACACCCTTTATTGCTAATAGAAAATATATGTATGCACAATATACGCATTTCGAAAATCTTTAAAGAGGAGAAAAGAAAGCGTTTATTTTCGGCTGCAGAGCTTTTTCTAAAAACATATTTTCGGCTTTTTCGCGTAACCTCTTTAGTAGAAGGATATCCATTTGAGACGCATTATTTTGTTCTGCCCACTGAATGCCCCTGGCAAACAATTTTTGTATGAGCATTTATGGAATCCCCCTACTAGTACACAGAAGAGAGATATGTACGCATTTTAATACTCTGTCCGGACTATAGAGGTAATATTTTGAAAGTGTCCGAAATATAGAGGTGTCCGTGTGTCCGGACTAGCGAGGCTGTACTGTACATGTAAATACATTTTCAGAATGACCCGCTTATCCACTACAAATATCGCGGCATTAGCGTGCTTAAGTGGACTCTCCACATCTACCGATTTTACGCCACTGACTCTAAATAATCAGCGGCTATCCCCATAAGCGTAGAGACAAGATTTCGGACTTGGTCCAACCATCTCATCCTGGGCCTACCCAGGGGACACCTACCCGATGGCACGGATTCCATGGCACGTCTTGGAAGCCGAGTTGGGGGCATACGTTTAACGTGCCCAAATCACCGAGACCATCTCCGTTCGAAGAAGTAGCTGCTTGATATTGAGTGCCTCGCGTATTTTGGTGTTCCTAACCCGATCTCGGCGATTCACCCAAGCAATAAAACGAAGAAATCTCATTTCGACAGCTTGTATTCGCGATTTTATTCTTTCAGTCATTATTTTGCCGAATCTCATGACCATTAGTGAGGGTAGGAACAAACACTGAAATAAAGACCGATACCTTAGCTCCGATGCCAAGTTCACCCCTTCTGATAACAGATTGACTTATCTCTCCCAAAATTCCTCCAGCTTGAACAATCCTACAGCTTGACCAATCCTACAGGATCACTTGTGAATAGGACCCCGAGATACTTAAACTTTTCCACATATTTCAATGGGACTCCACAAACATGCAGAAAGCATTGAACAGGCATTCGGAAAATTACCATAACCTCTGATTTGTTCATGTTTACGTTCATCCTAGCTTCAATACCGACAGCGACGAACCTATCTAGTGCGCACTGATGTTCCAAATCCACAAAACAACTGTAGAGAGATTTGGCAAACACCCAGGCCTTCTCAAGTACCATTTTGAGAGTGAATAGCTGTTCGGTTGTTCTTCTACCTGGACGAAAGCCGCACTGCTCATCGCCCAACCTGGACTCGACCACAGCTCTGGAACGTGCTTCCAACACCTTAGCAAAGACTTTTCCTGAGAAACTTAAGAGGGATACATATACCCTTATACTCCATACTACTCTTATCCCCTGTCTTAAAAAGAGGAAAAATCACCCCAGTTTGCCAATCGCTAGGTTTTTTACTACATTCCCAGGCCACTTTAATGACACGAGAGAGTCATTTCACTCCCTCTTTACCCAAAGCCTTGAGCATTTCTGGCCGTATTTCATCCACACCAGTAGATTTGCTGATTTTTAGCGCTTAAATTGCCAAAGTCACCTCCTCTACGGTAGGACTATTCTTCGCCCTACTCAAAACTATGGGTCTGCCATCCGCACTCCCCTGTTCGAGATTAAGCAGCTCCGAAAAGTGCTCGCTCCATCTGCGCGGGAAGTCCTTCTCATCGGAAAGAAGTACACCATCTTTGGATTTGACTCCTTCGATGATATTAAACTTCGTTCCTCTGAGACGGCGGATGGTCTGTCAGAACACCTTCTTTGCAGATCTGTGATTACGGGCCAACTTCTCGTCGAACTTCTTTCAGGACTGCTGCTAAGTTAATGAATATTCTGTACTGGGAGAAGTTTGGTTTTTCTCGACGGAACTGGACCCTGTCATTGTACATTTTTCGCCGGCCCATTTGATTGGGTTAAAGAATTACCATTTACACTTACAATTGTACTTAAGTCCTTAATCTTCATATTGTGAAAACGTGTGTAGACGTATGGATGTCAAAAATTGTTAGCAGATACTATTAACGTTATTAAGGTTAAAATGCAAAAGGCCCTGTATGAACAACTTAATCGTATTACGATAGACAGAACAAAGAAGCCGGTGTTGGCCACTTTGTGTAATGTTTCAGCCAAAGTACAATAATTGTACACACATACACGTGTACTCGTATGTTAGTATATTCAAGGTGTGATTTTCAAAACGAGGAAATCTACAAATTTAACAGAAAAGGGGACTAAAACAAAGGCCTCCATTGTTCTTCCAAAATACATAACAGGATACTCGCTTTGAATTGCATAATTAAGAATCAGTTAAGCGGCCGTTTCAACCCCGGTTTATAAAAGCACACACACACACATTCATAGAGCAGATTGAAAAAAGGATGTGCGATATGAATCATCCCACACGTTTAACGCGTAAACACAAAAAGTGATAAGAGTTTCTCAAATCGTTTGTTTATTGTTTGTTTCCCTAATTCACTGTTGAATCAAAAAAGGGGTCCCATTTCTGAGTGCCGGCATGGAGTGGATAAGGAAACGAAATTCAGATTAACAGGGTCTAGGCGGGATTGAATTCCCTTTTGCAAAATTAGCGAAGAAAGGGATAAAGGTTCGAGCAGTTTCGACAATCGACCATTATGTATTTATAAATTATTTTAGAGGCACTCTAGTGAATTAGTTTTCTATTTTGGTTTTTGGTCTACTGATTGGTTTGAGATATTAGTTTGCAGACATTTATAATACCCCTTAGGTTTAATGTGAGTTGAGGTGAGGTGATTGCCATATATTTAGTCAAGACCCTCTTAGTTATGCCCATTGTGATGCTACAAATAGTCAGTGCTTAATAGGTCCCTTGTGGCTGCAGTGACAAGGTGACCAGTTCCCACCACAACAATCAATAATCTCCAAACTCATCAGTAGTGCTAGTTTGCGCTGCAGCTGTCGTTGAAAGCTGGCGTAGTCTTCTCAGGAACTCGCCTTTTAGAAAGCCTCATTCTCTGTGTTGTGGATTGTAGGGGATTTGGCCACCATACTAATGATGCGTAGGTGATCATTGGTTTGATAATGGCGTTGTACGACCAATAAACCATTTCGTGTTTCAGTCCCCAAGTTTTGCTGTACAAGCGTTGGCACATGAACATTGCCCTGGTCGCCTTGTTGGTAACCATGGTGAAAAGCCTCATGTGTTCGCTTCAGTTGGTATAGATCTAATGACCTTGCTACTTTCAACAAGCAGTTTGAGCCGTGGAAGTGGTACTAAACTAAAGACTTTCCTTTTGAAAGAGTATAACGCCTGACAGATCTTTCTTTTCCCTCGGCCTCTTTGGCATGCCTGCCTATCAAACAATGTTTTTGAGGTCTGCCTCTTGGGCGTAAATCCCGACTTACTTGGCCTCAACCAACAAGGGTCTCCAGTCAACTCGATCTTCTGCTAGCTGCTTCCAGTTTCGCACGTCAAGTTAGTTAAGATCCACTTCCACTTGCGTGCGCCACCTGAGTCGCGGTCTTCCTCTACTGCGCCGTCTCTCGGGTGTGGATTCAAAGATTTTCCGAGCTGGAGCATTGGTGTCCATCCGCTCTACATGACCCAGCCACCTCAGTCGTTGGACCTTCACTCTTCTGGCTAAGTCGATGTCGCTTTAGAGCCCGTGCAGTTCGTCGTATCTCCTCCTTCATTCACCGTCTATGCATGCGGGACCGAATATCACCCGAAGAATTTTTCTCTCGAAACAGCCAAGAACAACCTCATTCGTTTTTGGCAGAGTACATGCCTCTACACCGTAGAGTAGGACTGGGATTATTAAGGTCTTATGCAGGATCACCTTAGTTGTTCGAGAGCGGCCTGTGCTACTCAATTACCTTCTTAGCCCAAAGAAACAGCGATTGGTAAGAGTTATTCTTCTACCCTGAAACCGCGCCACTTCAATGGAACTATTTGGAGCTCTTGATGAAGCTGAGGATACTTTTGACGTCAGTATGTGAGATTTCACCCAAGTTGTCGAAATGATAGGCTCCCAGATGGAGCTTCCTTCTTTGGGATAGGGCAGGACAGTTGCAAAGAAAGTGAAGGATCGTTTCCTCCTCCTCTTCGTCTTTCCAGCTCCTGCAAAAGTCATTTGAAAAGAGGCCCATCCTTCTGGCATGAAGACCAATGGGACAATGGCCAGTGAGAACACCAATAACGATGCTGATGAGCGACCTATTAAGCAAGATCAAACTGTTAGAACGGGTGAGATTTAGCGTAGGCCAGATCTCCCTGGAGATGCGGCACGTGGTGCCGTTCCTCCATCTTTGGTTAGTCTTGCTGATCGCGTCGTGCTCTAATAGAAGTTTACATGTAGCGAGTGGAATACCCAGATTCCTTCGTTCCGGAAGAATGTCTAGAGTAGTGCCACGTTTGGCAAGTTCATCGGCCTTACAATTCCCTGGAATGTCCCTATGACCGGGTACCCAGCATAGGTGAATGTTAAAATGTTCTGCCATCTCCATGAGATATGAGCGACAGTCTGAAGTAGCCTTTGATTTACATGTTACCGATTCCAGGGATTTAATAGCAGCCTGACTGTCGGTAAAGATTGTAATGTCCCTGAAGGATATCACATTTTGCTTGAGCCAGGATAGGGCTTCATTGATCGCCATTATTTCCGCCTGAAAAACGCTACAATGGTCCGGGAGACGGAAGGAGATGCTCAGGTTGAGCATATCGGAGAAAACACCACCTCCCACCCCGTTCTCGGTTTTGGAACCGTCGGTGTAGAGATGAGCGGAATGGTCGCCTCTGCCGTCGCCGCTTTCCCACTCCTCTCGAGACAAAGTCCTTAACTACTTCAAAGTTATATCTGTCTACTGTGACGTTCTGTCCGAGACGTCGGTGTTGGGTGTCCTTTCTTGTTGACAGTATATACTTCGTCTTGCCCTCCGTTGAACCCATCTTCGCCGCCTCCGTCTCTATACTCACAAACGCGCCAGTCACATCACGCTGCGTTCTTCCGATTATCATTTGGACGGACTTTTGAAAGATTGTGCCTCTGGTGTTGACGCGTGGGTTTTGCACTATTCTTTCAAGACCGATGTTGAAGAAGTCGCATGACAGTGCGTCGCCTGTCTGCAAACCTTTTTGACATCAAAAGTCTCGGTGAGGTCTGGACCGAACTTGATGGAGCAGCGTGCATTCTCCATCGTCATCCTGCACAGACGAACGAGTTTGGCAGGGATAACGAAACTAGACATGGCTCTGTATAGCTCGTCTCTATAAATGCTGTCATACGCGGCCTTAAAATCGATGAAGTGGTGGTGGGTATCGATTTTAAGTTCCTGGGTTTTTTTCCAAGATCTGCCGCAGTGTGAATATTTGGTCGATGGTGGACTTTTCTGACCTGAAGCCATACTGATATGGACCGATCAGGTTGTTGACGAACGGCTTCAGGCGTTCACACAACACGGCAGACAACATCTTGTAGGCGATGTTAAGAGGACTGATGCCTATGTAGTTGGCGCAGTTCAGAGGGTCTCCTTTATTGAAGATCGGGCAGTATAGATGTAGGTATATCTATTTACTTCATTCAGTGTGCAGAGTTTGTCATTTGAGAATGATACATTGCTTGTGATGACATTACATCATAATGTAATGAAAAATCCTTGGATTGAAAGAAGGATTATGCTGGAGTTCACTAAAGCACTGGATTGTGTTGGAAACATAGTTTTTGTCGTTACTCCTCCAAGATGAAGTACGGACAAAACGACAGCTATTGTCCCACAAACTCTTCAGTACGTGCACAGAATAAAGAGACGTTGTAAGTTGTAACACACGAAAAGTGTCAATGAATCCGAACGTCATTTGGCCGACTTGAAATCAATATCAAATAAAATTCATATTCCCATACGGCTCCTGAAATACTTGAGTAGTTTCTGTGATATAATTTATGGGCGAGCAGTTTTATTGCATCGTAACAGCTAAACATCCATTCCGACTTTATTTCTTTCACATGATCCAAATATTAATAGGTATCATAATACATATTCCCCACTGACCACCCCCCTCGACACTTCCTTTCGCTGGAGTAAATCTCTCCGTTATTCTTCGGTCACACTTTGTGACTTCATATCGCTTACCAAAGTGCCATAGGGTGCATCGAAGCACCACACACACACACACACACAGCCAAAGCCCTGCGTGAGCACAAAAAGGCCCCTATCCCCGTCTGTACACAGCGGATGTGCGCGTGTACGACACGTACGAGGCAAGCGATGAAAAATGAAAGGTTTTTTTTTTGTATATGTATGACGATTACGACAAATGAATCTCTAAAAATACCAAACACCGCAGTATCTTTCGAAAAAAATCTTTAATAGGTTCTCTGTCGAATGAACAGCGGATATGCCTTCTTTTTGGAAACAAAAATGAACGTGAGTCGGGAGAATCGAAGAATCGGGAGGATTTGAGAATCAAGAATGGAGAGATTCCCATTCCAGATGAAGGATTGCTCGGCGAGGGGGCAGATGGTTTATGGACTTAACAAGCGGACGCCAGCCAAAGAACACGGTGCGCATTTTAATGTGTTGATGCACACTATCCTGTGATATATTAGCAATAAGCGAACAAAGACGTTTGGCCTTGCCGTACAGATTTATTAATTGAAACGAAAGTATGGATTCCAAAGTGAATATTTTTTGAATTCGGAGAAGAACCTTGTCCAGAGTACATGTGGTCATAAAATTATGAATTGCTGCAACGAATACATATACATATCTAGGTCAGTCCGAAAATATGAATTAACATTCACTGAAGTTGCAATTTGGGATGTAGGACGGCTCTTAATTCGATTACTTTACAAATTGAATTAAATACTTCGAAGTTCTAGGAATTACAAAAATACTTCAAATGCTATTATTGAATCAGTTTCGACGCAACAAAGAGGAGGATGCACCTGTTCAGTGCTGTGGGACCAGATAAAATTGTTTATGGCTTGGGAAACTATTTCAGTGATAGAATTTCTTTTGCGTTTCCAGTACGTGCTGTAGAGTCTCATAAAAGTTAGCAAACACAGTCGAATTTTTCTAGAATCGGTATTGAAACTTGAGAAATTCCAGGACAGCATTGACAACCAATCAAAGCCAAGTTCAAGGCGTATCACACTACTCAAGAAAGACGCCAACATATACAAATATACACGGACAGCCATGATACCATTGCCTCTGTAAGGACATCCTCCATATTGAAAGAACAATGTCAGCAGAAACTAGCAAGTCTGGGCAACCAGTTCTCCGTCACCCTTACATGGGTTGCAGGACATAGGGGCATAATTGGTGACAAGTACGCCGACGAATCGATCAGACGAGTTTCAACTCTTGATAGCTTTCTCGCGGGACAAGTGTACATTCTACTTGGATCTGTCAAAGAATAACTATTCTTACACTCCCTGAAATGTCTAACCACAGATGGGTCAGACTAGGTAGCTGCATCATCTCTAGGACGATATGCCTTAGATACAAAAAAAAACATAAACCAGAAGGTTAGGTTAAATTATAAGAGAAGTGTCCAGTCTAATGACTGAGCGTCCACGGAGGCCTACTGGTCCATTGTGTTCCCCTTTGTGTTGTAGTTCATGTTCCAACCTTGGATTCTCGATGGGTGCTCCATCACGAAACCACCTTGTACTCTTAATAAAGTGGAATATGTTCGTTATTGGTACTACTATTGCCAAGTTCTCTAAACAGCCTGTTTCCCATGTGTCGGAGTCGTACATTGTTAACAGTAACTCAACCTATCTAGAACTTTGTTCAAACTTATAAGATTTCTTTTATCTTAATGTGCAACTATACTTATTTTATGAATAAATACTAAATACTTAATACAGAAGTGCTTGATAGTCTCTGTCTCTTTCGCGTTCTGACAGCTCCTGCAGCAGTCTGGGGAGTTGATGCCAAGTCTGCTGGCCATGGTGCCTATGGCACAATGTCCCGTCAGTACACCTATTAGGATGCGAGTATCTTTTTTTATTCATAGCCAGGAGACATTTTGTTCTCTGCCATAAGCTGCTTGATATAATGCAGGCGCATCTGGCGGATCAAGAGGTGGTTATAAGCTCACTCATCTTATGGTCGACGTTACCTTTCAATATACCGATAGGGATATTTATCGATGTATGGGTGTGCTCTGAAGCTGATCCCTGCCGAGCCAGTTCGTCTGCTTTCTTATTACCCTCGATATCGGTATGTTCGGTGACCCAGGTGACCCAGATGTTGACCTCGTGGATGACTTAGCAAAAATCGAAAGAACATTTCTCGGTTGGTAACAAACTGCACGGGTCGGCAGCCAGACTGGACATTCCCTTCTTCCTCTCTTTGCGTCTTAGAAAAAATGTGAACTAGGCAACCCTAGACCACATCCTTTGTAAATACTCTGCTCTCGCCAGAATCACACGTCGTACATTAGGCAAATCTTTCTTCAACAAACTTAACGACCTGTAGAGGAAAAATAATTCCCGTCCACCAAAAACCACTTAATAACAGCTCCACTTCCGTTTTTTTTTTTTTTTTTTTTTTTTCGCAACCAAAAAGGTTCCTATAGGAGTCATGGTATCAAAACAGCTCCAAATGCCCATGTCCTAACTGGAACTCAGGCACATCAGCCTGATCACCCCTACTCGTTCCTATGTAGTCCATGTTCTCGGAAGAAATTTGGAAATTATTCAGAATAGAGGCTTGGAGAAAATCTTTACTGGACCAGAATGCGAGTGACTGCACTATTTGCCTGCCAAAAATGTCAAGGAGTGTCTTATGAAATCGAATGTCCTGCGCTGTAGAGGGTGTCGTTTGAAGTAGTCCGCTTATACACAAACAAGCTGATCGGTGGACCTTGCTTCGATTATCACGGTTTATGACTTTACCGTTCGATCACCGTCCAACCATCAGTTTTCAAGATTAAGAGCAGTATATTCGTATTGACTACCAAATTTTAAAGAAAAAGGGATTTTAAAAATATTCATAGACTAATCGGTCTTTTGGATTTGCAGCTTTTAGGCATGAAAGCTACTTTAATCTCTCTCAATACTAGAGGATCGTTTAACCTGTCACGTAAAAACGAGCATTCTGGCGCCAAATCGTCTCGTTTTTACATGATGAGTTATGCGATCATGGAAGAGACTATTTGGGCCCAGATCTAGTCAGCTCTATCATTTTTGCAACTGACCAAACATGCACGAGCCACTGGGACATTTAGGTCGTGTAATTGACTCTCTCTTAGTGCCACTGCCCTTTTGCAGGCACTTTTTGCAGGACATCGAAAAACTGAGTGATGTATCTACATATCAGGGACATCTGGAGGTTCATTAGGGCTTCAAAATGGTTCGAAACCCTGGGACAATAGGAGACTGGTTTGGGTACTGCTTCACGAGCAAGGGGTACCTTCCCACCGAAAATGGGCATCACAATAAATCTCTACTGATCTGAGTGTGGCGCAGAGGGCTCTCTGTTCCCTCGCCAACCCATATATCTAACCTAACCTAGTGAATACTTCTTCTTTTATTGTTTAACAACACAGAGATTGACAAAGCAAAATTTTGTATACTCTGTCGGGTTGGATCGCCTATGTGCATATTGGCTCCGTTCTGAACAGCTATGAGTTCCTCCTTAACTCTATTAAACCAGAGTTTGCTGAAGGCTAATTTTAAGAACTAAAAATATTTTTCCCTTCCGAGAAGAACTATCTCGGGGATGACTTCTACGGAAAAGTTGACGTCAAAAAATAAACATATTCCACCAAAAGATCAAAAATATCGATCACGATCCTGTCGTTATATCATAGGTGCCGGTAGTGGATGTGATGATGTCTAAATTTTCTTGACGAACAGGAATGACAAAGGTTTAGAACTAACGAGAGAGAGAGACCTACATAGCTTAGGTTAGGTTTGTGGGTACACGAAAAGAGGAGTAACCCACTTCGGAAACAGGTAAAAGAAGACCCATTCGAGAACCACGTGCTAATAAGTGTTACCTGTTCAATTTGATGAAGTTCTTTATTTTGTCCACCGGTTCATTAGAAAATTGCTCTTTATACTGGAAAGAGTGTCGATTACTGAATTTTTTTCTTAGGTATAAGATAGATAGATAGATATTTATTTTCTTCTTTATAGTTAAATATTTACAATATTTTTGGTTGATTAAGCACAGCTTGCACAGAGATATGATACATTACACCTTACTACTGAGACAAACAATTGATGTTTAAGTGCTTTTGTGTTAGAATATACATTTGGAGGAAAAACTATAGAAAAAAACCTCCATTAAATAGAAGATGAAGTGGGTTGTACCTATATTCATGAACTTCCTCTTCGCCATGTTTCCTACAGGCGTCTTTTTCCATTATTCGTAGCTTTTTCATGTGGTACCGCAGAGTATTAATCCCTGCAGTCACTCCTTTAATGTTAAATATGGATCTCCTGTCGGTCATAGCCTCATCGAATGTAGGCTATATTAAGTGTGCAAGGTTGGGTATACTATTTACTGAGGTGTCAACTTGTTTCAATCTTAGTGCTGAACATCTTCTTTTCAGTTCGTCAGTATTTTCATTTCCTGGTAAGTCCTCATGTCCAGCGATTCAGCAGAGTTTCACCTTATGCTGTGTTCCAAGATCGTTGAGCTCTTCTCTTCATAAGCTTCGATTCTATTTTTGTAGAAGAAATTGTTTTTATTGCTACCTGGCTTTCGATGGAAAAGGTGGTATCCTCTTGTGGTATTGCCCACATCACAGTCTCAAGGGCGGCTAATATTTTTGCTAGGCCTTTTGCTGGAAGGCACTGCTCTGAAGGAGGAGTCACTTGGATATATCCAGCGGTTCTAAGAAGATACCTGCACCCACACCGATATTCATTTTGGATCCTTCAGTGTAGACAGCTATATACAGCGCGTATGACATTTGACCTCTCCATTCTTTTCTGCACGGGTTGGTGCTTGAAAATGGTTGTCGGAGAGACCTTAGGTATCTGTGACTTTATTTGGGTTGTCTAAATACCCCTTTATCTGCTCGACAAATTGAGTCACTTTGTAGTTGATCGCTTCAGCTTATTTGCCTGCTTCATAAATTCTAATAGAGTACCGCAGCTAATTTGAGTTGCTAGCCGAGGACAATAACTACAGCCGTCGGGTATCAATTTGAAATCCAGTCTGCCATGTCAGATGAATGTTGAAATAGTCGGGCTGGTGGGTTTGCAATAAGAGGCCGGTTAAGACATTTAGTACACCCATGCAAGAGGAGTCTTAGACAATTGTGTACATTTTTACATGTCCGTGTCCATTAACATGCAAATTCTGAACTCTTCCCAACCATTTACATTTATCTACATTAATTAAAAAACTTTTAGTGGGTGCACAAGTCACCGCAGTCTCTCAATGAACTCCATCCTTTACATGTGCATTCAGTAAACAACGTTATTTTTTTAATATTCTATACGCCTTTCAATGCTGATTGCATACATCAGAAGCAAATAAAACACAGTCCACAGCTTCAAATGAATAATAGATTTCGATTTAGGTACTTCTTGAAAATCCCAGCAACATTGCATCAATCCAACACGCAACTGTGGTGTGCCCACCACGTACTCCAAGAGCGCATTAAAATTACCTTGCTCGCCATTGTGCCGCATTGTTCAACAGATAATGTGACTCCTACCAGAGATTATTAACTACTTATTGTGTGTGCTGCTCTCCATCGATTGCCATCCATTGTTAAGCATTTTCGCCGCTCGACTGTACTAACCCCACTCGGGGGGCAGCAGACTTGGAATGGTTCATGCGGAATCTGGGTCACACCCGTAACCTTTTTTGAAAGTGTTGTTTATGCTCCTATCATCCCCTCGAAAACCATTTTGTTCTTCATTGTGTGTCTACGGCCCAAGCACGTGGATGCATTCAGAGCTCAGTAGAAGATTCCTTTCTGTGCATGCAACCAAGTGGCTGGGGGAGGGTAAAGGTGGAAGCCAAGATGAATTATCGAAAACTTGCCCAAGTGCTAATTAGTGCAACTTCACAACTGCTCCTCGAAGTGCATTGTTTAAGTTTAAGAATGGCGAAAGTAGAGCCACATCTAGCATTCCCAATTTACGCTTAAGTAGCATTGTGCCCGTTTGTTTACTTTGATTGCAATAAAAAATGTTGTTTCGTTCTTCTTTTTCGTTTCAGATACAACATGATTTGAATTATTTATCGTAGTCGAACGCTTTGTGTTGGATACGCCTTTGGAAACGTCTGCTGTTGGCTTTCATCAGGAACTTTTTTCAAAACTAGTCTTCAGAGAGGAGAGCAAACATGATATCGCTCGGCATACGGAATCTATCATTATTCACGCTATGTTTTCTGTTCTCGACGAAAGCAGAGCGGGATTTCAATTTCAATGATGACGTTCAGGTAAATAAAAAATCAAAGAGGAAACTTTAATTTTTATTTTTTTACGCAGTGTACGTACATAAGTATGTCTTCTTCCAAATTAGCTGGTTCGAGTTGGGTTTTGGAACTAAAACACAGCACAACATACTCACTCATGATGGGGCTTCACGCCGAGTGGGTTGGAGTCACTCTCCAATTGCGCACGCCATCGGAGATGAGGTCGCCCACTTCTGGGGTGGATTCGAAGATTCTTCGTCTGAAACAAGAACCCTTTTATCCGATTTTGATAAAATCCATGCCTCAGCACCATTTTTTTTGTCGGGTTTGGAAACGCTATACTGGAGGACTCAGATGCAACTGGTCCATTGTACTACCCAGTTTTTATCCATTTTACTGGAATTTTCTCGACTTTCGGAGAAAGCTGAGAAGGCACTTCAACGATGAGGAGCTTACAGTATCAGCACTCACCACATCAGCACCGAAAATCTGCCACATGATCCGAGCAAAGACAGGACAATCGCAAAGGAAATGATCTGAAGTATCGTCGCCCTCTCCGCAGGCGTCGCAGATAGTTGTGTTACTTAGGGCTGACACACTAAGATGCTTGTCAAACGCGAAGTGTCCCGTTAGAACGCCAATAAGTTGTCTACAGTCTCTTCTGCTGAGTGACAGCAAGAATGTCGCTGATTTCTTATAGACGTTCGGAACCATTCGTTTAAAGTGCCTGCATCCTGGAAAGCCGTGCCACACACACACGCGGGAAGATCCAATGCAGGTTCAGGCCCTGAGAAAACGGGAGCGGTACGATTGACCGCAAACCAAAATCTCTAATAACGAAATCTCGCAATTTTTAAATAAATCCCGAATAACAAAATCTTGCATTTTCGAAATCTCGCATTATCAAAATTTCGCATTATCAAAATTTCGCTTTAAAAGATAGAAATCTCGCAAATACAGGAAAATCTCGCATTATTAAAATTTTGCTCTAAAAGAAAAGTACAAAACGAGAGGTAGATTAAATAAATCTAAAGTGCTGAAATGGTTGCACTCTGAGCACCTGCATGTGAGGCCGAAGGCCGTCCGGTTTTGATGCTTCGCAATCTTTAATTTTTCAGACTTTAGCTCTAGGCGCCTGCCCGACAGTTGTTAACATACCCTTAGCGGAGCGACGAAGTCGCGTGAGTGGCTAAATCCAACCCGAGAAAACATTCTCTGAGCCTCGTCTAGCAATCTCATCAGAGATCTTATTTTCAGAGATCCCAGTGTACCCTGGGACCCAGACAAGAGTCAAAGAGTTCAGCCTTGCGACCAAATTCTGAGAGTTCTTGCATTCCCGCACTATTTCGGAACTGGTTTGGAAGGTTGAGCAAGGCCTTAAGCACAGCCTGGCTATCGCTACAGACGCAGATGCTCCAATCCTTCCACCTATCCTTAACAATATAATCCGTGGGCATTAGGATAGCAAAGGTCTTTGTTGTCGACTTCCACGAAGACACCAGCATCGGATCCGTGACTGCTTTTAGAGCCATCCGTGAAGTTCGACTGTCCAGGCTCGGACTCTTGCCGAAGCCAGTTCTAAAGGCAAGGAAAGTCGACTTTAAATTTGCACAGCAACCGAAGTTCTGGTGTCATTGCATCAGACGGCATATCCATGGAACAAGGGTCGTAGAATAAGTGTCACGCAAGGGCATCAAAACTCCAGTGCGGACCATACCAAAAGCCCTCACTTGCGGATTTTATTTAGCGTCTTTTTGGTTCTTCGAAATAGTTGTCTCTTAAGGTGATAGTAACAGCGATTGCCGAATGTAATTCAACGTCGGATATCCGCGCTGACGTTATGACGAATTGAAAGCAGAGCCTTAAAAGATGAATACGCTTAGAACCTAGAAGTTATAGTTGTCCATCGTTACGTTCTGGTCAAGACGTCGATGTTCGTAAACAGCATTTTGTTTTATCTTTCACTTTGTTTTATCCTCGTTTATAACCAGGCTCATTTTAGCAGATTCTTGCTCACTTTGTTTTATCGGTGACGTGAATGTCGTCTGCAAAACCACGTAGTTTTATTGCTTTGTGAAAAATACTACCTGATGTGTTGACCTGGAAGTACCGCACTCTGTTCTTTAGAACCAGGTTAAGGAACTGCTCGAACAGTTAAGACTTAAACCTCTTCTGGAATTGAAGGTTTTAATGACATATAGACGCCACCGTCGCTGTATGAATGGTCCTACCTTGAAGGAGCAGCGAGCGTTTGCCATCGTCAAGCTATATAATCGACTGAGTTTTGCAGGAATACCAAAACTAGACGAAGTGCAAAGAAGCTCATCTCACATGCGGATCTGATATAGCCACCTAGCTATGTCTGCTTAAATTTCATTTTGATTAGGTGGTTGTAGTAATTGATTGCCCTTAAGATTGATACTATCAGACAGAAAGCGGGATTTAGGGTTCCGTAGACACATAATAGTCCGCAGAAAGTATTCATATATTCAGCACCAGCTGGTTCTCTACTGTATTCCTGTTGTTGTCTTTTCAGGCTTGAGTTGCGAAACCTCGGTTTTACCCTCTTTATCCTTTTATAAATACTCCATATCTCTTTTCTGTCGTAACTTCTCTGCATCTCCTCGCTTTCACGGCTTCCTTTTCTCACATCGAAGAACGTGCTTTTGACCTTCCTTTTCGTACAGCTTGCAAGCGGCTCTTTTTCTTTTTTGGAGCTTTGATTTATAGACAGGCCTTTATCTGCGTTTGCCTGTACGCAAATCAGCAGTTCTTCGCAGATGGAGGGGTGAAACCTGGCACGTTACTCGAAGCATTTCTAAAGGTTTGCCTTTAGTACTGCCACTAGTGTTGTGCGGTTATTTGTGGTACTGTGGAAGTTCTACAAAGCTTAAGGGAAAATCAATGGACAAAGGTTCTCGCGGTCGGTTTGCAGCCTTACTGGATATTCAAATGCTGCAACAAGTTAACGTCCGAAGTTATGTGTGGAGCTCGGAGTGTCTTTCGTCGATTGTCAAGAGAAATCGATCTCTGTCGATGGTTTTACTTTATTTATTTTTTTTTTGTTGTGGATGTTGAGATGTGAACATTTCGTCAATGAGCCGCCATAATCCTTTTTTAAATGTGCTGCCGTACAGACTATGTCTTCCGATTGTCCTACTTAAGATGTGCTCCTTTCTGATTTTAGCGTTGAAGTCTTCAAAGACGATCTTGTTGTCTTTTTTTAAGCATTGCCCATAGGTTTTTTCCAGTTCGTGCCTTAATGATGCTGAAGCAATGAAATTTAATTCTTACGCGGATCTCGATCTGTACGATCTGGCGAAAGTTCAAGACTTTTTGCTTAAGTCTACCTCTAAGTTTAAGTCGCAGGTATTTGTTTTCCGGACCCCCGCTCTATCCCAATGCACTGAAGAGCGTTTATATCCGCTATTCGTTATATCCGCTATTCTCTGCTAGTTCGTTAGCGTTCGTTAAGTTGTTATATTTTTATCGGGGATGGTTTCCTTCAGTTTCGTTCTTCAGTGCACTAGCGCCACAAAGTCTTGTTGCATAGACACTTGCCAGACATTAGAAAGATGCCCACTTTATATTACATACATACATATGTACGCCTTTTAGAGTCGAATATGTACCTATTTAAATTGTTAAATACTCCAACCCATTTTTTTTTCTATTTGCAGATTTCTTTCGCTGAACCCCAAGAGGAACCCAATAAAGTTTTACTGTACAAGAACCCTTACACAGTTGAATACTCACAATGTCCGTACACAGAAAGCAAAATTATGCTTTCATTGATTCTCAAATCAAAGGACTGGAAAGATCTCATAGAAAAGAAACGAACCAAAGTTCTTAATAAGCTTTCAAAATTCTTCGCAATCCCAAAGGTAGAAACTAACTCCAGAGATCTGCAAAAACACCAATACATTGAAGAACTTTTGTTTAATATTTTAGGAATTCGTAGATTTTGATTCTGTGACAAAGCGAGAACTATTGGACCTGTCAAAGAATTCAATTCGACGAGGACCAAACAAATCTGATACAAGCAAACGGTTGGGTAGAGTCGACTTTACGGTCAGTATTATTGACATTGAAATCTTTTGCACAAATAATAAACAATTCTTTTATTTCGCCGTATAGATTGGTTGTGGCCAAACATATTTCGCAGCCGGCGAACCAATTGCGAACCAGATTGCGTTGC
Source organism: Matsumyia berberina (assembly GCA_917880715.2). Classification (NCBI taxonomy): domain Eukaryota; kingdom Metazoa; phylum Arthropoda; class Insecta; order Diptera; family Syrphidae; genus Matsumyia; species Matsumyia berberina. The sequence goes on from OU862870.1 coordinate 99,998,917, forward strand.
AAATGAAGGATGGTTCGATCAACGATATAGCTGGTGTTGATTTTGGATGGTGGGTTATCTGGCGGAAGAAACTTAGCAATAGGTAAATATTTGTTCAGCCATAAGTGGTTTAGCTAATTTTTTTGAAATGACACGCAACAGGGTACAGAGGTATAGACGACAGGTTGAAGGATCCGGTGAAGAAGAATACGAATATGAGTATGAAGATGAGGACGGCGATGATGAATTAGAGTAAGTAAAGCTAAAGTTTTATTTTTCAACTAACCAAATTGTTTTTATCATACATACAAACGCCAGTCTTATATTAGAGAGAAATCGGTTGTATTGTTATCAAAAACGCTATCAGTACATTGTTCGTCTTTTTTTCTAGACTTCAAATATTTTGTTGGAGATAGTTTGAGACAGACCTGCACACAGAGGAATAATTGTTCATTAAAATATCCAGCTTCTCCTCACGCAAGTCAGCCCATTAATTATCGCTTTTTTCTTGATCTGAGATACCGGCATTAGTGTCGTGGTTAAAATTTTGCTTAGGCGGTTCGCTTCAATAGTCCATGTTATAGACCCGCAAAAATTCCATGAGTTCTTATTCGCAAATCTGATTTCGCAGAGCTTTTTACTCTCAAAGTTCAACGAAGTATAGGTGGATCACTGAATGACCCCTTCTTTAGCGAAGTTGCAACTTATTTGTGATTTACGAATGAGTTTCGCAATTTTTGCGTTGCACCAGGTTGCCGCAATTACTACTCGGGCAGAACCGTTCAAAAGATTGTGTAAAAGAAGTTGTAAGTGCATCGACAGTCGACAATGTGACTGATTGCTGTAGAGGTCAGATTATCTCCCTGTCAAATTCCAACTCGGTTTACTGCATTTAGTTATCATTCCAGCCCCAAGTGCGACCTAAACGATCTTTGGCGGAATGGAGAAACTTCTGAAACTGTACTCCCTGGTCAGAACATGTCCGTACTTGCAATTGAGTGAAGTATTTTCAGATGAACCTCAAGATAACCTGCTTTGTATTTGTGTTCTAGCTGCGGCTTTATCGCATAACGGGTAGCGGTCTTCCTAGTGAAGACATGTAGGGGTGTGAGCCCGATGACGCCCTCTATGGCTGAAGTGGGGCAGGTGCGCATAGCGTCTGTAATACCGAGATAGGCAATTCTTTGTAGATTCTTTCTCAAGCTTCATTGCCGTCGTTCGTTCAATTACTTTCGGTCACCAAACAATGGTCGGATACGTTATTATGGGTCCAACTATCGAAACGTACAACCAATGTAATGACTAAGACCCCAAATTCTGCCGTAAAGATGTCGAGTCGCCCATAAGGCTCAGCCACGAACTTAATATGTGCATTCCAATTTAAGCGTCTGTCTAAGACAACGCCGAGGTACCTCGTTGGAATAGTCTACAGTGGTAACTTTGACGATGATAGAACCGATATTGACCTACCTTCTTTTTGTGAAAAGCACTAGAACAGTCTTGCAAGGGTTTATGGAGAGTCCTTCAACGTAGCACCATTTTAAAACTTGCAGTAAAGCACTCTGCATAACATTAGAGATCGTCCAGTCATGTTTACCACTTAAAATAATTTCTAAGTCATCAGCTAGGTGAAAAGATTGTTTATTTGCTGTCAAAATGTTTTCTGTCTTTTTGTCTTCAAGACTGCCTAGTCGTTAATTGCCGAGGAATTTTCGTCTTCTTATCCGTTCAGCTGGACAGGCTAAAGGTTTGAGTTGTGCCGTTTGACGTTTGACACCGCCAGCGTTTTATGGCAGAACGTGTTAATTTAATTTACCCGAACTCGACTTCATATACAGAGGTCTATACTGAAGACATAAAAATTGGCACAAGCATCGTTAAGTCTCCAGTTGAAAATTTGTTAGTCTTTTCCAGGATTTGTGTTAACTGATCAATTGTCAATCTCTTGAAAGTCGAACCTGTGTTTATGCTACATATCCATTTAAGGCATATACACAGTTGGCAGGTTGTATGTACGCACATAATTTAATGAATTCACCTTTAAGTTTATTAAACAACTGTTTAAAAATATTAACGAACTATTACTCTTTCAGAGAATCGGTTACCGAAATTCCACCAGTGACCACACACGCTCATAGACATCACCATGGCGTGGCTAAGGTAAGTGCAGATTCGCTTACCACACTCATCAATGCTGCAATATTTACAAACATACACATTGGGAGTTCAACCATAAAGCATTTTAGATCACATACACACCAACACAATTGCTTAGTTAACATTGCGAGAGCTATTAGTTTCATTTTGACACACTCACGCTATTAGAAATGGCAAAGCACCGTTTCTGTATACCACTTAGAAATTTAATTTTCAAAAATAAATTCATTTCATTTGTTTTTCTATTAGTTTTGTTAATGTAAATGTGTTAGTAATCCTTCATAATGGGACCAAATTTCAAATTTAAATTTGAAAATTCTTGTAAAAAAAAAAAAAAAAAAACTTAAGGCTTACTAACTGAGAGAAGCGTCTCTGACAAAAAAAAAACAAAACAAACGCCTCTCTCGAGAATATTTTGAATTTATTTTGTAATATGCTTTGTTTTTTTCTGTTTTCTGCCTCACTGCTGCCTCACTGTACTACTGTGTGTGTGTTTGTATGCGTGTGACTATTTCTTTGACGTGTGTCGAATATATTTAATAACACAAATTCATCTTTCAACTTGAAACAAACGAAAACGAAAACGCGATACCAAAAAAATAAACGAACAATTGACACATCTGGCAAATTTCCCCTCCGACTCGTGACTGTCCTTGTGTAGCCCGAAATCACTGATACAAGTAAAATCAGGAAGGTTCCTCTTGACACAAATCAAATTGAAACCACCAACAAAGTTAAGCACAAGAAAAACGATATGAAACCGCTGGTTAAGAATGAGAACATTGACGAAGATATCGTGCGTGGTGTTTCGAAACTGGAGTCCGACATTACAAAAACAATCGAGAATACGAAGAGAATCAAGGATTTGCCGCCGTTCGTTGAATCCGAAATAAACTCATCGCCGTTGCAAGAGGACTTCAAGGATATGCTCAAGAATAATGATGATTTTGTGATTGATGATTTCGATACGACCACTCCAATGACAGTCGGAGTAACGACCACAAGTATGCCAGTTAGTAGCAGAAACAGCAGCAGCATCAGCAGCAGTAGTAGAAGTAGTGCCACTGCCAAGGTTAGCAAAAGCACAACAATTTCGGTTGAAAAACCCGCAAGCGTCACTCCAATATTGTTAGAACAAGCGACACTATTAAGCACAACCCCAACCACATTGTTGCCAAAGGTAATAGTGATCTCGCAAAACGGATCGCATTCGAATGCAATTTCCAAAAAATTATATAAATATTGTATTAATTTTCCTCTTTCCCCGATTTTCCTTATAATATTGTGCTCTTATCCTTTCCTACAATCACCAAGTCACTTATTTTATTTTTTCTGTTATTTTCTCTCAATTTTGTTCAATATGATTATTTTTTTTCTCTTTGTACGAACTTCCTATTCCTTTAATAACTTCAGTAAGTTTTATTCCATCCACCTTTCTCCATCAGTATGGAAAATTCTAAATGTATTTGTGTTCATGATGCTGAATTCTGCTGAATTTCGATACAAATATAACCCCGTTGTCAATCCGTCGAAATTGAGTGCGCTTTAAACATTGTGCTCAACTTTGACTGCCCCCAATCTCCAAATTCTAAAATTAATTCCTTCGTCGTGGTTCCTAGTCACAAAACTGATATCAAATCTTGTCTTTAACATTGTTCTCATTTGTGGATGGTTAGTGTATACTGTATAGGTATACCTACCCTGCTTTCGAACATCACAATTAAGTTTTATTTTTAATTCTGATCACAGAATAAGCGGAAGCTGCATTTGGAATAATCTCTATGATCCAATTACTCTCCTAAATTCCTCCAGCAATAAACAGTATGCTAACTGCTGCTACTAGATTTGATAGTTGGCCTTTCTAGTAATTAAAATCTTTTTTTTTTTTTTAAACGTGTGTATAGGTAGGCCTTCTATCAGCATGTCCATTTGTAAAATCTCTGCTTGCCACTGATAAACGAATTCTGTAGTTGATTTTTTCTGTTTTTAAATGACGTCAGTCTATAAATCCTAATCAGATTATTTTGACCCCTCATGGCACAGATGGGTTCAAAATCAAGGAGCTTAATGTGAGCATCCTTTCCCACCTCCCTAGTCTGCAGCGTTTTTCAAGCAAAAAAAAAATAGTGACGTTTATAGAAGCCTTGTCCTGGCTGAAATGTTATGCAATATGTGCCTTAGATATTACCATTTTTTTTCACACAGCCACGCGCCAATAGACTCCTTAGAATCGTTCTCAATTACTTCAAAGGTCACTTCAAAAGCCGGCAGAACAATTCAGTCACTGCTTGGTGCCAAACCGCAGAAACATTTTAGGAAACTGCTGGAACGACTGAAAAGGGAGATGTCACTTACTTCGCGTCAATATATTTTTAAACCAGACGCAAGCTTCTAGGCAGCACTTACCAGATTTAATTTCAATTTATTGCTCTTATTGTTGTCGATTAAAAAGGTGATTTCTTTTCGTAGCATTGCCCTCACAGCCTCACGGACACTACTAGGACCTTTGTGTAGAAGACACTGTTGTGGTTCGGAGGTCTGACAATCGATATATACACATACATACACTTTTTGCATTTTGGGCCTGTCAGTGTAGACGGCTTTGGAATGTTTACTGGATACTGCTCAGCTTTGTTGATCCTTTTTAAGATAGGTTAGGTAAGATTTTGTAGGGTGTGTGATGGATAGGCCTCATCATTTTCACTCGGAAACTTGGAGGTCCATTGTGAGTACCCTATTAATGGTGTGGAAATAGAAATATGATTCCCAGGACAACCTAAGGACCTATCCTATTGTTGGCTGTTTTGTGAACTCTTTAAGTAGGTCCTTTCACTGTAAGTCTGTTACCTCTGCTATGATTGCAAAGAATCTTGATCTTAATGGGCGGAGACTTCGGTCTTGCAGGGCGGGGCATTGGCGCAGCAGATGTTGGATTGATTCTACCTCTTCTTCATCTCCGCAGCTTCTGCATAAATCGTTAGACTCGCATCTCCATGCGCAGTGTCCTGTGACAACACCAGTGAGCATGCGGATAGAAGATCTGGCCAGTGCCAGAAGGCACCTTGTTCTAGCTTTATTTAATTTCGCCCATAGCGTCCGAGAAATGGCGCATTCCTCTCTGGCTAACCAAAAGGAATTAGCTTCTTTTACTTTTATCCTGTCTATTATCCCATGCAATCTGCCTATCGGTGGCATAACAAATGTGTCTGCTTCGCTAATGTTCACTTCATAGCCGACCCCAATCTTGCCAATTCATCAATTTTTTCGTTCCCTTCTATGTCCTTTTGTCTGCCGATCTTCTTTACTTGAATACTGACTTAAGAATGATCTTGCTAAGTTTGAATATGTCTTCGTTGACATTGATCTGCCAAATGCCGATTAGTAAGATGTAAGCCGGAATACTTACTTAAGGTGGCACTACAGTGCGGGGTGGACCTGAGCCTGAAGCAACAAGCGTCTTCAGCCCGCTGCCTCCAGTTTCGCACGCCAAGTTGGTTGAGGTCCCCTCCAGTTGCGTGCGCCACCTGAGCCGTGGTCTGCCTCTCCTGCGTCGTCCCTCGGGTGTGGATTCAAAAACGTTCCGGGCCGGAGCATTGGTGTCCAGCCGCTCTACATGACCCATCCACCTCAGTCGTTGGACCTTCACTCTTCTGGCTAAGCTGATGTCCCTGCACAACCCGTACAATTTATCTTTGTATCTCCTCCTCCATTGAGCTTTTATACAGACGGGACCGAATGTGCGCCGTAAGTGGTATTTGCCGAATAATTGTAGGCCGGTATAAACGTTACGAGATTTTGGATTACATTCCAGTCATCGGAGACGCTTTAGTTCATCCATAGCTGAATAGATGACAAGCCATCGGGTCTTTAGTATATTAATAGCTACGCCTATTTCCTACAAACTGGGAAGGGGGAGTTATTTATAGACTTGATTTGGGCTTATGTCTTTATTTGTAACCCATTTAGCAGCTGGTGAAAATGTCTCCACATCTTATAGTCGACGCACGTCGGTAATTAGGCGTTTTTTACCATTTGGGGCAGTCTGTGTTGCCTATAAATTATACGGACGCCGTTCCTATCACAAAATCCTTCGAAATTCTTACGCTGGAAGGCCGTCTTCTGTTTTTTCAACCTTTACGCTCGATGTCCTTATTTTGCGCTGCAGCGCTTGTCTATGTGAATATTCTGTTTCGTTGGTGGCAGGAATTCGATGCTGTAACACCATCCATTCATCACTGGCGAAATGTGACCAGGTTTTTCCTCAGTCGTTGTCTGTAGTCTCTGGCTATTTCTTCACTGTAAAATCTTCTTTTCAGGGTAGATTGCAGCTTCTTTTCATTTGTTGGCAGTCAGGCGGATATTTGAATCAAACACATCTTATATCTTGTATTTAACATCACTATTTTGAATTTAATCATTTGTTCTGAACAATGTACGCTATGTACAGTGTACACCCCTTTTGGCTCAATCCCTTCGTACAATGAGACTCAATACTTTCTTTCTTTTCTTTAATTTTGTTTATTAACTTTTTAATATAATTTTCTTCCATTGGCTCCTTATATTAAATACGTTTTTTTTTTTAATTTATTTAGTGCACTAATTTAATCACATAATCTAACCCTTCTATTAACAACTCACATGAACGTAGTTAAGTCTTACAAATATCTTAGTTAACTTGAATTTAATCTTTAACCGTTTTTCACTAAAAAGAAAAAAACAATCGTAAATAACAGCAATACAACAAACTCATGGTATACTTTATATTTTACATTGTTATTTGTCGATTTCTCTAACAGCAACCGTACGATGATGATAGTAGTACTTTAGTGCCATTAATACCGGATGAAGTAGTGACTAACACTGTGAATACAATTCAAATGACTAAAACATCAACTGCCCCGACAACGACTACAACTGAGAGCAGCGTTGTGGCGACTACACCAGCTGCGCACGCTGCTCTAACACCAATCGATTTGGCAACAACAACCACCATATCATTTACATCATCATCTCCATTGGTCACCACCATGACACCCCCTGGGGTTACAGAACAAAGTGAACCAACAACGCCAACACCTACCACGACCACAGTTGTCACAAGTACTTCCGTCCCGACCACAGGCTCTGTTATAGTTTTAAGCAAAAAGGTGATGGAAGCTCTTTACTCTGGTGTAATGTTTACAATGTGAAAATGTTTTTTTTTTTTATTTTTTTTTTGTATACCCATCGTCATTGTGATGATGGAAGTGTCTTTTTTTTTTGGACTGAGATGGGCTTTATGCTTGAATTGTTTTCTGAAACGGAAAATTATCTCTGAATATCATTCACCGAATCTACGTTTGGAAACTGGAAAATCTTTAAAAGTAAAACACTGTTGTATGTTGTATAGCTACTGTTGTACTTCCTTCACAGCAGCCCCTATAAAGAGGATCCAAGTTAAGTTTACGGTTCCTTATGTTACGCCGCAAGTGCTGTGATTTACTCTGACGTATTGCCATTATCAGTGCTTCGACCTCCACGCAACTTCAGTCTGGAAGTACGATTTAGCCATAAAAATCGACCATAAGCTCCTGCCGAGAGAGTCGATGCCAGTGGCTCTTCAAGAAACCTTTCCATCCACCACTTCCTCAGCCTTCCTAGCCACTGCACCGTCTATCAGGCCGAAGTCGCTTACCTCAGCATTACAGGTGCGCTGAGGACTTCTCCTACAGCTGCGCTTCAAAACATGCTCCACTTACTGTCAATAGATTTCTATTTATCGTATGCAGCAGGCCACTAACGTGGCCCTAAGACTGAGAGGAAATCACCAATGGTGTGAGAAAAATGCAGAACATGCCAGAATCTTATTAACTCACCACAGCCTTCCTAAATCAACAAACACGCTATCCACTGAAAATGACTTCAACATGGGCTGTAAGCACAAAATACCGGATTGAGTCAGCGTGAAGTCCTCTTCAATGAGTTTATCTCTGTCTTTGTGGACGACTTTAAAACAGCCGAAGGAGTCGGTGCCGGTGTCTTTTCAGAAGACCTGGACATCCACCACTCCTTCAGTCTCCGCAACCACTGTAGCGTCTTCCAAGTCGAAATCACAGCTATCAATCAAACCGGTACTTGGTTGAAGGTTAGCTCAATATCACGCACAGTTATTGCGATCTACATCGACAACCAGGCTGCGATCAGATCCCTTGTATCCAACAAAATAAAATTTAGGGCAGTGAAGGACTACCGAGTGTCACTAAATCGTTAACCAAGAATGTCCCTAGTCACTGCGACATTCAAAGGAACTGTGCGGCTGACGAATAAGTCGAACTAGGCTCTCAATGTTCAGACTGCAGGAAGCTCGATCATGTCAAAGTACCTATGTCCTATGTTAAACATCTGACTAACACGTTCTGTCGAAAGCAAATCGTAGATGCCAACACTTTAATCATTACAACAATGCCAGGCTGGTCTGGCCTGTTCTGGATCTGATAAGATCAAAAGCACTGCATGCTAGGCAGGCATGCTCAACGCTTGGGTATAGTATCTAACAATTTCGGCAGGAGCTGCATAGACGAGGAAGTGTAAGAGTCTACTGTACACTTTCTCAGCACGTGTCCCGTCATTTCCTTACATCAGAAAAACCACCTTAGGCAAATATTTTTTTAATGATCTAAATGATCTGATCTCCGCCAGCAGAGCTATGTACGTTAGGAAATCTTTCAGAAGTAAGCTGGGGTCAAACCCCAGTACGCAGTGGTATCAAAATCTAACTATCAGACCGAAGTCACAACTGTAATCAAGGCCACCACATACTCGTAGTTCACGATAAACCTAATATGATGCTCTGATATTGCGATTTATATCGATAGTCAAGCTGTGATTGGAGCCGTTGTATCCAGCACACTTAAATCCTGGGCATTGAAACACTGCCGTATGTCTTTTAACGAAATCGGGGAGCAGCTTATATGTCAGAACAGCTTATATGTTGAAAACGTCAAGCGCTTATGTCATTTTTTAAGCACTCGACTTATCGACGTAAGTCAAAGGTAAATCATAGATGCATTGAAGCTAGGCTCATTAGACCTATCGTCGGTCCTAAGAATCCGAAAGCGTTAAATCGGTTAAGAAGTGCCCACCTCTCAAAAGCAACCCATGTCATTACGGGCACTGTATCATAGGTAGAAATGCTTAACGACTCAACATACATAGTTTGGACATAATTTTCTACTGGAGCTAGAGATGAGAAAGATGAGCCCAAAGTTCACTTTCTTTGCACATTTCCAGAAATAGAAAATCCACCTTGGGAGAATATAGATAATCTGAACTCTTACTGAATCTTAATAATTTCATAGTGGTATTACAACGGTATCAATGTGGTCTAAATGAAACCACTACTTCAAACTAAGTAACCACGGTTGTAATCTTTTTTTTTTAGTACACCGATAGGGTGTATTTTTATGTTGATATTTTTTCTAGCTTCGTATCTGCTATCTGATTTGCTTCTATTATACGATGTCCGGGAACTTTACTTCTTGAGTGTCCCATATTCTTTTGAAGATTTATCTACACCTGGGCACTGCTTTTGATCTTATTATCTCGCTGTCTAGTCCCTTGATTGCTGCTTGACTACGACGATTGTTATCCTGGACGGAGTTAGTTCTTAAGTACTAACTTATATACAAATAGCCTGTTTTTCCCTCTCAATGGCAAAGATTAAGTGAATTGTTGATCTGTTTCTTTATGCAAACTAACAGAGAAGTCCAAAGGCCGGTTCTTAGTCCATTTTAAACTTCCCAGTGTATATTTGGATTTCCCATTCTTTAGTTAAACTCTTACTCTTCTTTTTCAGGAATAAGAATGCAATAAATCTGTGTAGGGCACAATATGTTATACTGTCAAGATCGTGCATCGTATAAATTACATTACCTAGGTTTTTATTTATAATCTGCGAATGCCCGGTCGAGTTTCACTTCCAGCATTTTATTTAGATGATTCTCAGCGCACTGTCTGAAGGAATAAAGCATATTCCCGCCGTCGGCTTTTCCAAATATTCTGCTGTTTGTGTAGAATACTTTCATTGTCTAAATATTAAATAATGTACTTTGATCCGGCGATAAAGTTTCTTATCTTTTGGATATCGAGTTCAGCTAGATCATTTAGATCATCATAGAATAATTTCCCGAGGGTTTTCCTTCTTAATGTTGCAAGGGCAGGTCAAGTGCGCAGTAGGCTGTACAGCTTCTACAGAAATCATTGGAGAAGGGGGTCTTCTCTGAGTGCATGTCTGCCTATCAAGAAATGTCCGGTGAGTGGATAAAAGTCTCTTCGTCTTTTTTAAATCCAACTTGGACCAGATTTGTTATGACGAGAGACAAGTCCTGATGTTGTTCCACCTGTGGTTTGCCAATTTCCTGGCATCGGTGTTAAGGAGGAATTTGATCGGTTCGATAAGGGGCAGAAGGTTCTCCCAGGTTATCGGGGAGATGCCGTCCTGCGCCTTGTTTTGCCAGCCCGTCCGCCCTGCAGTTGCTTGGAACATCCCTATGTCCTGGGACCCATCACAGGGTAAGGTCGCATCTGTCTGCAATCTCGTTAAGAGGTATGCGGCTTTGCTTTACCAGCCCTCGTGCCACACGCTGTCTTGGATCCGTCTGTGAATATTTCTATTACGGAGTCGCTCAGAATTGCTTTGGACTCCTAAGTGCTTTTGCTAGGAATTCGAGTTCTGTATGTACCAATGCCTTAGTACTCGGTCTTTAGTTCAGTATTTATTGAGCCAAAGTCCCAAATATTTCGCGCTGTCATAAATTCTGAGCATGGTTCCCTTTGCCCGCATTTTCGACAAGGCCAATCTTCTTCCTGCGCATTTGTTTCCACCAGTTCTCTGGAGGTATTCTTCAACGCCGGCAAATACACCGCGTAAGATTCTCTTCTGGTCTCTGCGTGATTAAATGCAAAAAACCCCTAAAACAATATTAAAATCTTGTTCTCTCCCCATTGCACTACGGACTAAGGTAATAGAAACTCTGATACACCGGAAACTTATGAAATTATTGAATTACGAAAACTAAATGGTCCGCATCGTTTTGATAGCAAAATGTCCACAACAATGCTCCCCCTCACAATGTTTGCATAAGATATCAATGAACATGGGGTTAAATCGATTGAAAATGAACCTTTCGGGTCGTTTAGGGTCTAAATCAGCAATTCACCATGAAATTTGCGGTGTCCCATAACTAAGTTTACGATTCTTTTTTTCGTCCACTTACTTATTTAGATCGTGCGTCCTCCTAGGGCATATATCCCACCTGTGCTCCATCGTGTTTGTATTGCTCCCAGAATGGTAAAAAAGTGCTTCTTCCATGTTTTTAGCTGGCCCTCATTTGAAACGAGCAGGATACCAATTACATATGAATGTAAGCTTTTCACTGGTTGCTGAAATAAACTGTGACCATCTATCAGCTCTTTGGCGATTCTCTTTTTTATCTACTCGCCTTAAATTTGGGTATAGAGCTCATATTTTTATAGAGGCTGAGCGGGATGTTCTTTAATTAGGCTTCAAACGGGCCACTTGTGTTTGGAAGGTAGGTTTGGGAATCTCTTCAGCGGCCCTGTTGATATCAAGGTCTTACAGACTTCAGAGCGTCGTAATCCGGCCTCCTGGACTACGACGTGATTCGTGCACTTAATGGAGACACAACTCCCAAGAGAAAAGTCGCAATCTTGTCCTGAAACGGTTAGGATTTCATTCAGCTATGTTAAAGTGGTTTATTAATTCCGATAATTCCACATCGCGCATTATTAAGGTAGATTCCGGTGTATCCAAGGTAGACCTTGGACCATTGTTATTTCTTTTATTTATAAATGATGTTCACGGTAATTTTAAATTTAGCTTTGACCTTTGCCGATTAAATCAATAAATAAATAGCTGGCGCCACAGCTCGGGATGAGCCCAGGCTTAGCTTCTCGCAACCATTCATGTTGTGCGTGTTGTATTGTTTGCACGAATGGAAGGGATCTACAATTTATTAATTGTCATTCCCTCATAAGAGGTGGTGCGGCGAAAAATGTTCGGTGGATATGGCTGGGGCTTAAATTCACGCCGCTCGGTTAACAGTCCAACGCTCTAACCACTGAGTCACGGCGACCACCTTTGCCGATTATTTAAAGTTATTTGCCCGCTGAGCAAGCATAACAGATGTTATTGAATTTCAGTGGTGTTGTTATAATGTTGTGGGTCTTAACATTTCGAAGTGTAAGATTTTTACTGCTGACTACTTAATACAGGGTTTTTCAATAAGAGCCCTACAAAAGTTTTTTTAAATAAAACGAAAACGGTTTTGGATATCAATGAAATTCTTTATTCCTGTGAAAGTACGTTCGATGCCATTATGTATGGAACACGATTTCTTTTGCATGGCCACCACGGGCACGCTTGCAGAAGTCCAGACGCTGAACCCAATTTTCGACGGTTTTCAAGCATAAATCGGACGATACTGCTGCAATTTCACGTTCGATATTCGTACGAAGTTCATCAATCGTCGCTGGCTTGTTGGCATAGACCATAGACTTGACGTAGCCCCACAGGAAATAGTCTAACGGCGTCAAATCGTACGACCGAGGCGGCCTAGCGACTGGACCATTTCGTGAGATAACACGTTCTCCAAACTTGGTTTCCAATAAATTGATTGTGACATTCGCTGTGTGGCTTGTGGCGCCGTCCTGTTGGAACCACATGTCCTCCAAGTCCATATCATCCAATTGGGGCCAAAAATATTCGGTTATCATTGAACGGTAGCGTTCCCCATTCACAGTAACGTGCCGGTCTTGATCATCACGGAAGAAGTACGGCCCAATGACGCCGCCGGCCCATAAACCTCACCAAACCGTAATTTTTTCGGGATGCAATGATGACTCATGGAGTACGTGTGGATTGCTGCCTGACCAGTACCGCATATTTTGTTTATTGACGAAGCCATCCAGCCAGAAATTATGACGACCATAAATTGGACGTAGCGCTCTTAACGTTGAGGCCACTGACTCCGAATTTCGGTAGTAAATTTTAATAATTTCGACTCGTTGTTGGCTCGTATATCTTTCCATCATGAAATGGCAAACCTTACTGAAGAGAAATGTCAAAAAACCGCAAGAAAAATATGGCGTCGTTTGCTGTCCCTGTCGCTCTACTTTTGTAGCGTCCCTATTGAAAAACCCTTTAGAATAGCACCCCCTGTTTTTTACGATTATTTTGTTAATGGTAAGATCTTGTACATCAGGATAACGCAATACTTCAGCGTTATCCTGATGTACAAGATCTTACAAAGCTTAGATAAGAGCGCTCAGAAAGTTTTCACAAGATTTGCCATCTAGAAATTAAATTTGTTTGAACCACTTTCTGGTTATGATGGCAGATGCAAACTTTCGCGCGCAAAGCATCACACGTAGGGATTCGATCCTTCCGATATTTCGTATGGGTCCTACTTCATAGAAGCGGTAAGGATAACGAGGTGGTTGGTAAATTAGCCACGCGAAGGCCTTGACAGCTCATTTGGAATGGAATTTTTCCTCCCACAGGGAAGAATCAAATCGCACTACTCTTCTAAACACAAAAAAAAAACAATCTTACCAGCTGCGCCATATCCACAAAGACTTAGCCAACATATTGTCTTAACAAAATCCGAATAGACATTGCGCGTATAGTTGTTATCTTTACGAGCCAACGGGCAATAGGAACCCAAGCAGCCAAGCTAGGTATTTCGTTTGACTCGCACTGCGGAAGCTGCAAACACGTAAACGAGAAGGAAACACTCGATCACTTCCTTGCTGCCCAGCACTTGACAAAACAAGACATCGTGCGGTGGGCAAACCTTAGACCAGATTGGCCCATTGTGATACCACAGCGATGAAAACCGGCTTACCGGCACCAGGGAACCAGAATATTTAGCATGAGTACAACGAAGGTGGGCAAGCGTAGCAGTGTTAACTCTAAGATTTGAACCATTTCGTCCCAGAGATGAAGTTTCTTATCTTCTGGATGTCGAGTTGAGCTAGATCGTCATAGAAGTATTCCCCGAGGGTTCTTCTTCTTAGCGTCGCAAGAGCAGGACATGTAAACAGTAGGTGGGTCGTGGTTTCCTCTTCCTCCTCGTCCCTGCAGCTTCTACAGAAATCGTTGGAGGGGACCCCCAGTCTAAGTGCATGACCGCCTATCAAGCAATGTTCGGTAAGGACCCCTGGCAGTGAACCTAGGTTTTTCCGATTTGTGGATAAAAGTATCTCCGTCTTCTTTAAATCCAGGTTAGGCCAGATTTGTTTTGACAGGAGACAAGTGCTGACGATGTTCCACCTATGGCTTGCCAGTTTCTTGGCATATGTGTCTAGGAGGAACTTGATCGATTCGATAGGTGCAGGGGGTTCCCCCAGATTTTCGGGGAGATGCCTCCTCCGTTGTCAGCTCGTGCGCTCTGCCGTTACCTGAAACGTCCCTGTGTCCTGCGACCCAGCACAGGGTTACGTCGCACCTTACCTAAACAAATTGGAAAAACGGAGCTTCTTTCTTAAATGTGCCATACAAATGTCGTCCATTGTCCTGTTATATAAGCAAATTGTTTTGATACTTTTTGAAACCATTTTGATTTATTAATATCCAAATCGGCAACATCTGAGAGTTACTCGTAAGAGTATTTTTGCAGAACTTGATTTCTTTTGAGGATAGTAAAGTTGCATACCAAGTGAAGAGAAGTTGCCGCGAAAAAACCATTGCACTAACTAGAAACAGCGTCCAAAGTCTCACTGGCGTATTACAAAGCTTTTGCACTAACTTCGTATGAACTGCTATTTTAAACATTCGTACCTATCGTTTACCTTCCGGCACAGTTTCCTATCCAATACCAGACCGATTTTTTGAACGTGGTTTCGAATTTTAGTCCCACGGCCTTTAGAATCATTTGGTTTTTGGTAAAAAGTTTAAGCTCTGTTTACATTGAACCAGTTTACATTTGTCGGTCGATTACACCGAATTTGCCACAGATTTTTGCTTCGGTTAGGTTTACTAGGGGTCGATATAGACTCAGTTATCCACAATGTCCATTGCGATACGAAGAAAATTGCCTGTTATGTGAGTTCCGCCCGTGGGACCATTTGGATTCGTTGATAAAGGAGAGGAGGTTGCGAATAGGGGTCTGACCTACATAGATCACTGGTATCATTGAAATGCTGTGAGATAGCGCTAAAGAATGGCAGAAGGGATGAGTTGTGGTTTTTTTCTCCCTTCTCGTCTCTACAGCTTTTACGAAAGTCATTGAAGAGAGCTCCTGCGAAAGGGTGAACCGGGTCTAATTTCTATAAATTTGGAGAACCACCTTGTGTGAGCTTCTAGTCAGCCTTAATAAACATTTCCATATTCGATATTTACTAAATTCAAACATATTTCTGCTTCTCTGATGCACTATCTTTATGTCTAAGCTCGTTCTTGAGCTCATCATGACCATCGGATCTGAAGGTTTCTTTTTTATTTCTTCAGCTCGTTAATCGCTGTAAGTATAAGTATGTATACCACCAAATTTTTTCGCATACAGTTCTTGTAAAATATTTTCTTTTCATTTCCATTTGTTTCTGAATATAATTGTCGCACTACTTGTGACCCCGTTCATCATGTCCATGTCCAAAAACAAAACAAAAAGACATTTTCATTTTCACAATGATGACGTAATTTATTAAGTGTAGCGTCTGCTTAAAATATATGTATGGTACTTTGGGTTCTTGTATATATTTCATTTTTGTATGTCTATCACCCAAATATTCTTTTTTTCTCTTTATATAAACAAGTCTGCTTGAAATTAATATTGAAAACATTTTTAAAACAATTGTAATAGAACGATACACCTGCGCCGCAGTTGATAGACGAGGAATTAACATCCATGCTACCAATGTTTGACGAAAATGAAGAAACGGAAAATTTAACTACACCGCGAGAAATAGAAGCCAGTGTTGTGGTAAGTTAATCTTCTTTTATTTTTTTTTTCTATATATAAAAATTAATTGCTGTGCGTTAGTCCCGCTTAAACTCGAGGAAGGGCTCAACCGATTTGGATGATTCTTTTTTTGTTTTGTCTGTATTGTTTCAGGGTTGGTTTAGGAAAAAAGAAAATTCAGAAAAACCCAAAGAAAAAGCCGAAAAATCGAAAAAATCGAAATTTGCGTTTTGTATGGGAATTTTGTATGGAAATGCACTAAACACCACGAATGAGAATTGTATTTCGACAATGACCATCACTACGATGAGCACGGGCTAATCTCGAGAACCACTGAACGGATTTGGCTGCGGTTTTCACTGTTATGATCTGCATTTCTCGGGGAAGGATAAAACGGAATAGAACTGCTCTGTTACTAATAAGAGCTGAGCATTCAAGGTTTAAGTGGCAGAAAGTGGATTAAGCCCAAATTTATGTTACAAAATTATTTTAACACTGCTCCAACTCAATAATGACTAATTGGATTTAAAAACGGAAGAACATGTTTTTAGTAAATTCCTCTATGATTAATTTGAGCTATAAATCATCCTTCTGTGTTATCCGGAAGCTGAGCTATGCTCAAAACAATTCATGAAATCATCGCCAACAATTTTCCATCAGTGGAGACCGCAGCCGACAGCCATGCAGCAGTGGGTAACACATCGGTTCGTGATCGTATGTTGTTTTTGTTTTGTCCAGTTGTACAAGGGTAGTTTTATTTTCGTTTTTCTTTGTTCGTATCTTTGGTTTTGTGGAAATACAATATGTATTGGATCCGTAGCTGAGGGAGATTATTTTTTTTTTTAATAGAAGTACGTAGGAAAGGAATGCGTATTGTGATAACGATCGGTACCGTATATTTGCGGACGTAGAGCGGGAACGGAGAAGAGAAACTTTCAGTAGCGTAGATGAGGATTTACGCAAAAAATCCTTTTCACATTGGACCGAGATCACAGATTTGCAAAGAAGGAGTTCTGACCATCCGCCGTCTTTTTTTTTTGGATGAGATGGATATGATGCGCAGATGTGGTGAGCACTTTTTGGAGATGCTCAATGCCGAACAGGGATTGGATGCCAGACTGAGTGGGGCGGAGAATAGTCCCATTGTAGAGCAGGTGACTTTGGCGATCAAATGTGCTGATGTTTATTAAATCTGGCCAGAAATGCACAAGCTCTTGGGGGAAGAGGGAGTAAAATGTATCTCTCATTAGAGCGGCATGGGAATGCAGTAAAATAACTAGCGACAATCAAGCTATGGTGATAGTGCTCTTTTTAAGAAAAGGGGGACAGAGTGATAGCTCTATTTTTAAGTCTCGAAATAAACTCTGGAGTGTACTGCAGGAGTATGGGATTGGCGGTTCTTATTTGAAGGCCATTCGATCTATACACACGAACTCTAGGAGATGTGCGCAGATGAATGCGTTACAAAAACATCTTTCAATGGGAGCCCAACCGTGGCGAGGAACTGTTCGCATTGTGAGACTAAACGATAAGCCATATGCTTTTCGCTGATGACTTACTTCAAACCACCTGGACCGATCTTCAGCGACCGCTTGATGGCTTAGTATTCGTCTGTGTTGAAGCTGGATAAACGTGAACAAATCGGAAGTAATCATAATGTCTAGAATGCCTGTTCTAGGACCAACCGTAGTAGCCTTTTAATATTACAGTGTATCAAATGAAGTCGCCTTACTTGCGTCGGCACGAATAAAATAACCGGTTTGAGGGAGTTGGTAAAGTCTTAACGGCCTAATAAATTGTTTGCAGTCTTTTCTTCTGATAGAAAATATATGATAGCAGGATAGATCTATTGTGGCGTAAAATGAGCCGCAGGAGAATCAGGAACTTTCCCTGACAAATTTAAATTTAAGTGTGCAAAGCAAGAGCACTGGAATTGAAGAATCCTAGTATACTCCCTCTAAGTCATAGTCCCAAGAGGACAACGGACTAAAAGAGATGAAAAAGGCCGGAAATGGTGATGGGGAGGGATAGAGCGGACCAGGATTTTGGTGCGTTATTTTAACGCAACACAATGTATGCTTGAGATCCAATCCAACTGATCTGACAAATTGGAGTATCTTAAGTGGATTTCAGATAGTAGATATGTTCCTAGGTGAGTCCTTCTGCTGTGAGTAAGTGGCGCACAATCCTTAAAAAGATGTATTAGGGTTTCTTCATCTTCATCGTACAATCTGCAGTTCCAATTTTCTTCTAACCCTTGCCTGCTCATATGAGTCTGCAAGGGCCTGTTGGGAATCCTGTGCAGGTGATATATTCATTATTTTTTTAATTTCCGAGGAGTTTCTTAGCCTGCCGGAGACCAGGGACTCAGCCCATGACTTTGTTCTTTCTTGCTCCTCCTTGTCTCTTACCGTTTTCCTTAAGTTGTGGGGTCCTAGCACACAAAAGGGTTTTGTTCCTATGGGTTGCCTTCCGACAGAGAGAGTAAGCACATCGCGAAATTCTTACAAACTTCAATAGTCATGTAGTTGTATTTGGTGGAAGGTAAGTAGGCAGGTAAAAGTGGTCGTATCAGGCTAAGATTTGCGCGAATGGGATGTTAGAAATATTTTTCCCCGATAGTTCGATGAAGTTCCTGCCAAGGAAAGGTTTGTTCAGAGCATGATGTCTTACTTTAGCAAGTATCGAGCGCCTGCAAAGGATAAGGTCGATGGTTTTCTTTTCGTTTATGTCTTTGCAGTGTCTGTTAAAAAATACTGTGCGTTGATTGTTTCCTTGACAGCTCCTAGAGGAATGAAAACTTTTGTTGCAGATGAGATGTTAAGGGCCGAGCCTCGCCTGTCTAGTTCATCAGGCATCGTGTTCCCTTGAATGCCCCTGTAAACTAGGATTCATTCAAGGGGTAGAGAGAATCGACTCCCTAGGGGCGCAAGCTCGGTTTTGCATTGTGCTACTATAGCTTGAAGAAGATTGTCGTCATGACAAGCACTTTGTTGGCTGCCTGACTATAGGAAAAAATTGTGACTTTTCGCTTAGTTCGCTTAGTTTGACGGAAACTGAATATGTGACCATTGAGCCAGGTATGTCGAACAGAAAGGTTCAAGATCTATTCATGATGGCATTAGGCGCTCAAATGACGGTATCATTCCTTCTTATAGAGTTGTATGAGCTCCATTTTTGGGGGTTGACGTTAAGAAAACATTTCTGCGCCCAGTTATTCAGTGAGTTTAAGGCCGATTATAATAGTTCTGAGAAGGTAAATGCTAGTTTACATTGCGAAATGTTATAGAGTTAATTTTCTTTACTTTTTGTCTTAAACGGTTTAAAAAAAATTAATCTCTATTCAATTTTATTTAGCCAACAACGACAACTCAACTTCCATCAACAACCACAACTTCAGAGAGCACAACAACAAGCAGCACCACATTGGCTCCGACGACAACTACAACAACCACAACAACCACCACCACAACTACTACTTCAAAACCAACAACTACACCTATTCCAACAACAGAAATTACAGAACCAGAGCATATCAACAATCCACCTCTAATTAAGAATCGTCTTAAGAAGCATCCAGTCACAGCCGGAAAGCCATTTAGTCTAACCGTGCCATTAGAAACTTTCTATGATAACGAAGATGGAACCAACTTGCGATTAGACCTTCTAGATAAGAACAATAACGAGCTGAAATCCACGTCCTGGATTCAGTTTAATGCGGAAACCAGAGAAATTTATGGATTGTAAGTTGTTTGTTTCTCGTGCGTAATTTATCTACATAACAATTTGAATTCTTTAACAGACCATTGGAAGATGCAGTTTCGAGATGGCAATACAAATTGGCTGCCACTGACAGCAGCAACGAAACCGTTGTGGAAACTCTGGACATATCTGTGCAGCAACACAAAGGTCACCGCAGTGTGAATCACGAAATAAGCATAGGGGTGAAACTCAATGAGAAATACGTGCGTAACATTGATTGGCAAATTCGTTTGATCGAGGGTGAGGATGTGAGCATTTTTCCAGTCACATATGCTTACAGTGTTTTCTTACAGGAATTGTCAACACTCTTGAGGATGATTCAATGTTTGCTGTTGTAGTTAGAGAAGTTCGCCAAAGTCAACTTGATCCACATACAGCAACGTTTGTCTATACAAATGAAACACTACCCAAGAGCGAATGTCCGGATGAGGATCTAAATGAATTAGTGAAACGCCTCAGTGAGAAGCTCTCTGAGGCAGTGCAGCCAGAACTTGGAATAAAATCTGTAAGTGGGCAAACAGTTGGGCCTTGCTTGAAACAGCATGTACCAAAGCCAAAGCCTACGTCTCACATGGCAAAGAACTACCCGCCTGTGCCCAGGAATCAAGTGGATCGAGTAAATGCGACAGTTGGTCATTTGCTTGTGTTTAAAGTGCCAGCGGATACATTTTACGATCCAAATGATACCACAGATCTCAAGCTATCCCTCTTGACAAATGAGCGCAAGGAACTCAGCGCTCGGCATTGGCTTCAGTTTGATTCAAAGAATCAAGAATTTTATGGAATACCAAAGAGTTTCGACCTGGGCTCAGAGGAATATCTATTAGTAGCCGAGGATAATGGTGGCCTAACGGCAACTGATGCGCTTGTCGTGGTTGTTAGTCATTCGCCCAAGCGTGAATTTAGTGTTTATTTTAAGGCTTACCTTGGCATCAGGCATGAACAATTTAATTCAGACATGCAGAGGAAATTCGTCGAGCGTGTAGCACAACTCTTCGGTGATCACACAACGCAGTTTATTCAAATCCGTTCTATCACCACACATCACGACTCCGATGGGACGATAGTTAACTTTTACAACACAACGCTGTACAAGTCGCACAATCGTTGTCCCGAGGAAGAAATCGAAGCGACTAGGAATGTTTACTTCCATCAAGATACACTCCTTCGAGATCGCGTCAAGAAGGCTGTCGGAAACGAGCTCAATCTCACTAACGTTCAAGTGGTACCTCTAGGATCCTGCAATCGTAAGTCTGCTAATCGATTTTAGGATTGTTAACCTGTATGCTCTTATTTTATACTGTAGCTATTGTTCCCGATATCATTCATCGCGACACTATCCCAATTAAAACAGAAGAACCCAACACAACTTCAACCTTTACCGATGACTATTTGTTCACATATATTTTGCCAACTGTGGTTATGGTGGTAATTATTATACTGGGAACGCTAATAGCTTGCGTCTTACACAGACGTCGTCTTACTGGCAAAATGGAATTGGGTAAATATCGTAAATTTTACATTTGAAATGTTTTTGGCATTTGTTTTGTATGATGTCGTTTATGCATTTAAGGTGACGACGAAGAGCGAACTAAATTTCGCTCCAAGGGAATTCCTGTGATTTTCCAGGACGAGCTGGATGAGAAACCTGAAATTGGTAATAAATCTCCTATAATATTAAAAGATGAGAAACCGCCCCTTCTACCACCATACAACAGTACAAATTTGGATGGTAAGTTATTTTCATTCATTACTTTGTTAGTTAAGAAATAGATCTATATACACACATATATGCCTTTTTAGGTGTAAGGCTTAAGTAGTGTATCGCTTAGATGCATGTAAAACACCCTTCAAAAGTCAAACAAGCATGCACAATCTCGGTTAATCTTTAAACATGTCCAAATTTTAATAAATAATGTATTAAATAGTTTTAAATAAGTCTTCAATTCTTTATTCAGACTCCCTTTGCTTCATTCAGGAATCCCCCAGTACTGATCCTTGAGATGTGTAATCGACGTGGGTCAAGCGTCGCCTTACTGCGCGAGAGAGAGCTCTTTATAAGCAGCTAAAATCTCGTCTAGAATAACTTGAGGCTATTTTTGTTGTTTTCTAGGAAGCAAACTCTCCTGCTTAGGTTATAGGTGGACGACGCAGTGATTTTAAATGCCAGGAAACTTTTTCTTTGTCCTTTTAACACGCGTATCGGCCCATCCAAGACTTGTTGATTCGCCACTACAGATGATTGTACATAAATTTATTGGGGATAATAAGTTGAAACCGAAATAAAATGGTGATTGTTAGGTTAGGTTAGGCGGCTGAATCTAACATAGATCAGTGTAGGTCCATAGCGATACCACAAATCTCCAGAGTTAATTAGTCATCACGTTACATTTATTAAGAACAAATAACTTTGTCCGTTGTGCAAAATTGATGAAAAGTTGTTAGCCATGTTGAGTTTTGAGTTAGCCACTTCTTTGGGTGTTCAAATAGAACGAGACTAATACAAGTCTGCATGCGTGATATCCGATAAGACGGTCTCCGGTGATAACACCTAGAAGTAGTAGAAGAAGTACATTCCACTCTAGATAGCTTCAAAATGTATTTAGTTTCATGATCAACTAGGCCTGAATATTTTGGTTATTTTACAACAAGTGATCTGGTTCTACCTCTTGTCCGCTGTTTTTAGTATAGTATGGTATGGTAGAGTGAGCGAAAGGCTCTTCACTTAGGCCTCCGTCGCGCCCGTTGTGTTCCCCTCTTTAAATAGTCAGAACTGCAGGGATAGGTTTGGTTTGGGACGTGGAAACAATTATGGTGTTGACTCTAGTATAAGAGTGGTCTGGCGAATCTTCCTTTTTCTTTGGTGAAGGCCAGGATGCCGCCGATTCCTTTGTCCTTGAGATCTTTTAGGTCCGGTATCCACATGGACCCCAGGGCCTTCTGTCACATTCTCGCTACTGCTGGGTTGTGGCATAGGAAGTGTTCGAGGTATTCTTCTTCTTCCTCGCAGTTCCTACATGTCTCTGTGTCAGCGAGGCCCATTCTATCTCTATGGATGTGTTTCTTGAGGTTAGTGTGTCCTGTGATGAGTCCCACCATCAGCCCCAATTGCTCTCTGCTTGAACCTAGACCCTTCCTGGTGAGCAGATTAATTGGTTTATTTACTAGTGATCTAGCCACTTTGCACGTTATAGGTGCCCGTCGGTAGGTTTTCCCAGTAATCCTCGAAATCCCTCTCGTTGGTTGCTGTTTTAATTATTGTTAGTGCGACTCACTCTGTGTTTTCAGCGGTTCGTTTTATCGCGTGCGCCCCTTGTCTGGCCAGTTCATTGGCTTTCTCCATGACACCTTCGTGACCCGATACCTAGACAAAGCGGACGTCATTGTGACTGGCAATTAATGAGTTTGTCTTTGCATTCCCTGACCAGATGAGATCTGGATGTTGGATTGTTGACTATCGGAGCAGATTTCTATTTTCCTTCTTTGGGTGTGGTGTTCCAAGTGAACTCCAGCTCTCCCCAAAATGGCAAGGACTTCTGCTTGGAATACTATGACAAAGGGATCTAGATGAATCGCAACTTCTACCAGTGGGTTGTTACAATATACGCCAGCACCGGAGTTGCCTGCTATATATGTTGTTCTTAGTAACGTAGCATCGTTTTTAGAGAAATCGGGCTAAAAGAGCGAATAGCCCATTTTATTCTGTTGGTAAATACATATATTAGGTAACTCATCCTGGATACCTGCTGAATCTTCGTTAGGATTAAAGTTAGGATTTTCAAAGCACCCAGGAAAGTGAGTTTTCAGCAATACTTCTAGTCCTTCCTCTGTATCTACAGAGTAATTAGTAAAGGTGCCGTTTCCTTTTTGGCAAAATATATTCTTAGGCATCCGTGTTTGACGTTCTCTCTATCTTGCCGGGAAAGTCTCTCCAACCTTTAGCTGTTTTTAACTGTTTCTTGAAAGTTTTACGTTCAGCTCTATAGGAGCTGGACTTACAACCAGGCTAGAGGGTTGTAAGTTGAATTTTTTAGTCGTTCGTATTTTCTTGCGCCCCTCCAACAGTTCTTTACCCCACCACGGAGGCTGTGCTTTAAACGTTTGTGTTTTTACGAGACAGGCGATGTGGTGAAAGCCTTTGATAAATACTGGTGATAGCCTTTCATTTGCCTCTTTTATTTGATTAGCGTTTTCATAGGTTCGAGTCGAAGTGCTTTTAAGTTTGGACCTTACTATCTGAATGTATTTTTTCCAATTTGTTTTTTCGAGATTTTTAAATAATTTGGCTGACAGATTTGAATTCAAATCTACAAAATGGGGAACACACCCAAGTATTTCTGCTTTAGCAACAACGTTCTCTGTAAATTTGAATTTAAAATTCCTTTTTTTAACTGATTTTCGCTCTCCATGTGAATACAAACTTCGTTTCTTTATCAAACATTATAACAAACAGAATAACAACTTCATTTATAAGTAAAGAATTTTCATTTTCAGGTGACAACGATGTTGATGAATACGTTCCTCCGCCTGCAGTTGTGGTTGGTGGTCGAGAATTACGTGGAAAGTCGCCAGTCACTCCATCCTACAGAAAACCTCCGCCATACGTATCACCATAAGAAGATAAAAATCCATATTTCTTTTGTTTAACACTTGAGTCACAAATGAAAGTACTAAGCGTGAATTTATTACTAAATTCAATTTAGTCACTTCAAAGTTGAAATAATTGTCGACTGATTTTTTTACGAATATACTGCAAGAGTATACTTCATAATTTTTTTCTTTTTCTTAAGCTAACTTTTTTTTACAAGAGAATACACTCGAACATGTGTAAACTAGAATAAACTTTAGCCGATGCAAAGGAACAAAGGTGTATAACATCATGGCTCTGCGCGTTCTAAGTACGTTAATTTATGGCGCACTCTACTCTTAATATTCTTGTCCGATGATGCACTGCCATTTGCTAGTTGTTTCTTTATAATCAATTTCTATTCCTCTTGATGGCAACAACAAAAACTATTAAAAAAAAGGCAATGTTAACTTTTCCTACAGGTAGCTATTTTAAATACAACTTTTTAATTTGTGAAAAAAAAAAAAAAAGAATTTAATCTCAAAAGTGCGACGCGACTTATTACTCTTTAAGCGTCGAACGAATTTAAGAATTATTTAGAATTTAAGTATTTACCATAGTTCACAAAATAATAACCCATTTAATGAGTTGCAAATTCAAACCCTAGACAAATTTCCGAAGCTCTTAAACAATTGCTCCAAGGACATGCTTCCAAAATGAATTACCAAATACCAAAAAAAAAAATATTTTCTTAAATATATAATCAAGTAATCGTAAATATTTGTACAGGAATTGAATTCTGTAAATAGAAACTTCGGTTATAAACAAAAAATAAAATAAATTCATTGCAATACATCCACTCGACAAAAACCAACCGATATCCCATCTCAAGTAATAAGATTATATATGTGAAATTATATCGTAGAACTTAAAAAAAAAAAAAAAACAAAAAACAATCCTACAATAATAATATCAAATCGTATATTTAACTATGAAAAATTATATATATTATATATTACGTATTACTATAGCGTAGGCGACTGTGAAAGAAAGAAAATCCTAAAACCAATCAATAGAGTTCGATCGACGTATTAAAAACACACAAATGCAATCACTGGTGAAATGATTTCAAATGTAAATTTTAAGTATATATATTTTTTATAACGAAAAGAAATAAGCATAGTCAGAGAAAAAAAAAATGGTAACAGATCCACAATCAAACAAGTATTACAAATTTTAAATGCGCGTTTTTTTTTTTCTTTTTTCTATTTCCCTTTGTTTTTTTTTTTTTTTTTTTGTGCGAATTCACAATTTCGAATAAATTTTATTGCGAGAGAGAAATAACTTTTATGATTACAATTATCTAATTTTTTTTGTTTCCTATAACCCTTTTTATGTTATGAAGTATTTGAAAGTTGTATTTTTCAAATGATCATAGTATTATCGATTCTTCGATGTCATAATCAATAATATATAAATTTTTTATATATAAAACGTGAGAAAAAAAAAATTAAAAGCAAAATTTAGATAAGTTATGAACAATAATAATTTATATATCTGAATATACGAGAAAATTAGATTACATGGGACAACAAGAAGAAAAAATTTAATAAAAATTAAAATTATACGTCTTAAGTATTACATTAAACATAAGAAGAGAAAACCAGAGAAAAAAAACACAATATTCATTGGGAAATGAAAAAATAATATGAGGAAAAAAGAAGAAAATATTTGTAATTTTGTATTTTTAGATTGTACACATATTACATGAGCCCCGAAGAGGTGCACTTTGATATTAGAACACATCAACATTTTTATACAAAAATCATATATTATGAATTTTATTGAAAACAAAATGAAATAAATTTCGTAGAGGGAGAAAAAATGTAAATTAATAATAAATGATGTTTCCATGATTACAAACGGCAAATATAATTTTCATTTTTTTTGAAAGGAAATGAAAAATAATCTAATAATATATATTATCATATATATTATGTAAACTACCAAAAACAATAAAATGAAAAAAAAAAAAAAAAACACTTGGACTATTTCTTGTGTTATCTTTTTTATGATAGGTTAGGGGCAGAGGGAGTTAGACCGATGTATATTGATTGTGATACGAAGGGATCTACTATGCAGTAATGCGCGACCACAGCCTTCACTTGATCTGATCATAAAGTCAAGTGACGGATCAGGAAGCAGGCCTCTCCGGATTCGAACACAGAATGGTGCGTTAGACTGCTGTGCGAGTTGCGTAGACTCAAACCCCAGCTATGTCCACCAAACATGTTTCGCGCAACCACCTCTCGCCGGGAAATGACAAGCCTCCGAGAGTATCATTTGTCATGAAAAAGCTTCTCTCAATTCGCTGTTCGGAGTCCCTTCCAGTCGTGCGAAAAATGTTAAACGTGCAACATGAATGGTTGCGAGAAGTTAGGCCTTGGCTTATTCCGAGCTGCCGCACCAGCTATTTATTTTCATTTATTAGTAGCACTTTTAGATGCCGTTACGAGTTTTATGGAGAAGCATTACCTCGTGATATAAGATAACCTGAATAAAAATCTGTTTAAAGGG
This sequence comes from Matsumyia berberina, assembly GCA_917880715.2. Taxonomy (NCBI): domain Eukaryota; kingdom Metazoa; phylum Arthropoda; class Insecta; order Diptera; family Syrphidae; genus Matsumyia; species Matsumyia berberina. The sequence goes on from OU862870.1 coordinate 100,025,917, forward strand.
TAGATATGTATACGCATACATTAGGACACAAGCGTTTACAGGCTCGTTTCAAACCAACCTCTGTCTACAAACTCCTACTCTTACCTCCTCGTGGTGAACGCTTGGTGCCTAGTACGACAACTGAAGATAGGGTTAAAGCCCATGTGGAGGGTTGTTGGTGGCAGCTGACGAGGGAGGGGGAGGACGGTGTTCACATTAAAGCACTCTCCCTTGCATCCAGACGGCAGCGGAAGAACTCTCATGACGAAATCAAAGGCGTCTACAGTTCCAGTTAGTTGAACACCTAATATGGACATAATCGGATTATAGGCCAATGGGGACCGGATTACCTGGCACCTTAAGTCCAAGGGGTTCAAAAAAAAACCTGGCTCTTCACGTTAGTGGTTGTGTGCGGGATTAACAGCTCCACCATATATGTAAATAAATATTGTTACGAAGCATCCAACTGTTGACGACCCAGCATAACGAAAAAAGGACAACGACTTTGGGATCTGGACGTGGAATGGTCGGACCCTGAACAGAACAGCGGAAGCCCTAGACTGCTATAAAGCAGATATTACCGCCATCCAGAAAATGGGATGGGATGGACCGGGCAAAAGAAGGATGAAAAACTGTGACATTTACTACGGTGACTGCTACAGAGAGTAAAAGCATCGTTTATTCGGGTGCGGATTTGTTATAGGCGGCAGACTTAAGCAAGCAGTCTTGAGCTTTCGACATCTATGTGAACGTCTTATAACAATTCGCATCAAGGCTAAATTTAAAAACATTACCCTAATATGCGCTCACGCCCCGACGGAAGAAAATGACAAAACATACGAGCAATGCCCTAAGTATGACGTGAAAATTGTATTAGGCGATTTTAACGCAAAGAAAGGAACCGAAGACCTCTTTAGTACGATCGGTAAACATAGCCTACATGACGTCACGTCTGAAAACGGACTTGAGCTAATTGATTTCACTTTGGGACAACGTCACTATAACTAGTACGCGATTTCCACACCTTAATATCCATAAGGGGACATGGCGGTCTCCTGATGAAAACACCATCAACCAAATTGATCATGATGCAATCGACAAAAGGCACGCCTCCAGTATTCTGGATTTCCAAGCTTTCCTAGCAGCCAATATTGACTCGGACCACTATCTTGATGTAGCCAAGATACGAATGCGGCTATCCCAAACACCTCAACGAAGAACTACAGTGAGAAGGTATGACGTCGAAAAGCTACATTCGCAACAGACCGCCAGAGCCTTTGCCGATCGTGTATCCCGTAATCTCTCGAGAAGTCCAATGCCGCAAGCACCAAATGCCGAAGACCACCACCAAGAAATGCCTGGTTTGATGAAGAATGACGGCAAGTACACGCAGCAAAACAAGATGTACATAAAGCGGCGCTGCAGAGAAGGACGAGGGCTGCTAGCGAGCTTTCCGAGACACACGAGAGCACAAGACACACATGATTGAGGGCATAGAGAGGCGTTAGTTTTATCAAATGGTAAAAAGAACATGTCACGGCAACAAGGCCCGAACAGAAACCTCTAGAGATGAACAAGGAAACACTGTAGTAGAGTCTCAGTCGGTGCTGAGAAGTTGGAAGGACTACTACTACAGACTGTTTAACGGCGATGAAGACCAGTATCCCGCTGTCAGGCAGAATGAACCATTCAACCCAGACGCTGATAGCCAAAACTTCCGCCCACCTGACTAAAATGAAGTAGGGATAACAGTATCCAAACTAAAGTCCAATAAGGCAACTGGCACTGTCGGCTTATCGGTCGAACTGTTTAAAGCAGCTGGAAATGATTTTGTAGAGTGCATATATCAACTCATTTTTACAATTATGATGATGAATGGAACTTCAGCATTATTTGCCCGATTAATACCCAACATCGACGTATCGGACAGAACATCAAAGTGGTCAGCTATAACTTCGGGGTAGTAAGGGGCTTCATATACCTCGACTCCTCTGACGAGTCTCTTTCGAGTTAGAGGGCTTCAAACAACTCCTTCATGACGGCCACTGAAGACACCGATAACTCTGTGGTATACGTGACCAAATGCGGACTTTCACATTTAAACGCTCATAAAATCTTTCGGTCAGTTTTTTTTTTTAACGATAACCAATCACCACACCACTCAACCACAAAATGGGTTCGTCATAGAAAAAAGCCGTCCGTAAACCGTAAAGTGTGACTTTGTTGCCCGTTCGATTTGGTCCGTGCGGTCAAGAAAAGAGCTTTTAGTCAAGTGCTGAAAGAAAAAATGTAAGCATCTTGTTATTCTATCACGTGACAGAGTCTCGTCCAATCAAAATGCTCCGTTCATTTGAAATTTCAGATATCTGAGAAATGGAACGCAGCCTTTTAAAAGTTAAAGATAAAACACAATTTATTTAAGTAATTTTCAGGACAGTCAAAAAGCATTTTCATAGTCACTTAATAAATTGACACTCATTCTATGTGGATTGAAACTACGAAATCTATTAATCAGCAGCCTTAAATTTAAAGCCCCTAATACACGTGCCAACGGCGGCAATTTCGATGAGACCCATTGTCTTCAGTTCTAAAAGCAAAATTGAGCTGAATTTAAAAATTTGAGCATGATTTACTTACTTACCTAAAATAAACTTAAATCCTTTGGCAGCCTCAAGTCTACTCGTACCCGCCTCATAAAGGGTGTCCATTGCGACAAAGTCTTCTTTGATTATCCGTTTGAATATGCGCGTGTACATCTCAAAGTTGGCACTCTTCAGAACAAGATACAAAGTAATTCTACAATTTTCACAAGCAAAAGTTGAGATGGATTTTGAAAAATACCTCATTGAACAGATAAGGATCAAATCGTTCCCATGTCCTATATTCGGGATTCCTACCGGCCTCCTGCAACAAATTTATAGGTTTGTATGAAATTAAGGATATTTTATAAGCAAACCTTTATTAGCTTGAAATAACTCTCAAACCCTGACACCCTTCCCTCCGAGCAATCTGGCATCGGGACGTCGGTAATTTGATTTTGGAAGTCATTAGGCAGGAGAGGAATATTTGGAAAATCATTACGTCCAGGACTCATTGGAATTTCTGATAACTCATGAGTTCGGCGAGGCTGGACATCATGATCCTGGCTCCTTCGCCTTTTCCTTTTCCTTCTTTTCTTTCTCTTTCTTCCTATGTCTACTTGTGGATAAATTATGTCTGCTCTGGGCCGAAGAACTTCAAACCAACTAAACTGGACATTATCTTCGGTCCGAGGAACAATCATTGCAGGAATGGCTTCATGATCTTGGACCTGAGGAACAATTGCAGGAATGACGTCATTATCTTGGACCTGAGGAACGATTGGAGGAATAACTTCATTATCTTCGATCTGAGAGTCCATTGGAGGAATGACTTCATTAGAGCTGATTTGAGGAACATCAACTTGTGAATGGATGTCATCTATCTGCATTGGAACTACTGGGCTTTTGCTAGAACCCACACCGTGAGAGCTTTGTGCCTGCTGGTCAATCATTTCAATTTCTTCAGAAATTGTTGTTGGAAGGTTTAAGAGTGAGCCCAGTTCGTCGCCAGTGTTCAAATTTTCAGGACACCGTGGGAAATTATTGAACGGAGTTTCTTCAAGATGTGGACTTAAGGGAACTGGTATCAAGGAGTCCCTTTCCGGTATTGGCAAAAGTGGCTGTTGACGCAAGATTGAACGCCTGGGAAAGCTCACAAAATGATCAATTTCCATTCCAAGTGAAGGACTACAAAAAACAAATGTTCCATCAAACTGAAAAGTCATTTCGATATAAATTTACCTTGATATGTCTCCGCGAATAGGCGTGAATGGCAGAATTTGTGAAGATCTCAACATACCCTGAGGGGTGCATGGCGAACGTGATCTGGTTAGCTGACTCATTTGGCCTGGTTGTTCAATTGATGATTGTCTTTTGTTTAAAAAAAAGGTTCAAAAGGCAATAGTTAACAAAATCCCTTTCCCCTCATTGTTTTTTTAAAAAAAAACAGCTGGATAGTTAGATATTTAGACTGAAATCTCGAGCTTAAGTTACCTAAAGTTATATGCAATGTCGACTTATATCACACTAGTTGATACCCGCGACTACATCCGCGTGGAAAGACATCACATTATACCCTATATTCTTTCCCTGTAACACCATAGCTAAATTTCGAAAAATCCCTTCTTTGTGGGTGTCTGCGCCCTCAAAGGAAACTACTGTCTCAATTGTAAGTTTCTAGCGCCAGCGATTTAGACTTGACTTGGGTCAGTCAGTCAGGACAAAGCATTTTATATATGTATGTATGTATGTAGATGGGCAGATACGTATATTTTGTGCCTCTAGGTTGGAGATACATAGTTCCGAAGCATAGGAATCTGACTTCACTTCGAGCTATAGCCGGACAGTCACTTGATCTTCAAGGCACAGTCGTCAAATTCGGACTTTGCCTAGTTTCTTGAGACGATATGTAAGTGATCATTGACCTGTCAGAAAACCTGTTTAGAAACTTCTACCTAAAAGAGAAGGCTTATGAGTAAGATACCAAACGGCACCAGTCCGATGAGGAATATTTCGGAGCCTTCTCTGGTGGAAGAGCTGCCCTTTTAATCCCTTGTGAGCAGGGAACATCGTAGTAGAATCGCAGTCGATGCTGAGGATATGGAAGAACTAATTCTGCAGGCTATTTAACCCCGACGACGAATCAAATCCCGCTGTCAGGTAGAATGAACCATTCAACCTGGACGACGAGGACCAACTATTCCGTCCACCTGACCTGGACGAGGTGAAAATAGCCATATCGAAGCTTAAGTCCAACAAAGCTGCTGGATCTAACGGCCTAGCTGCCGAGCTGTTCAAAGCAGTAGGAGATAACTTGGTAAGGAGCATGCACCAACTCATCTGTAAAATATGGTCGGAGGAAAGTATGCCCGATGAATGGAGTCTTAGCATTGTTTGCCCGATCTTCAAAAAAGGAGACCCTCTGAACTGCGCCAACTACAGAGGCATCAATCTTCTTAACATCGCCTACAAGATCTTATCTGTCGTATTGTGTGAACGCCTGAAGCTGTTCGTCAAAAACCTGATCGGTCCATATAAGTGTGGTTTCAGGCGAGGAAAGTTCACCATCGACCAAATTTTCACACTGCGACACATCTTGGAAAAAACCAATGAACTTCAAATCGATACCTACCACGTTTTCATCGATTTAAGGCCATGCTATACAGAGCCATGTCTAGCTTTGGCATCCCTGCCAAACTCGTCCGTCTGTGCAGGATGACGATGGAGAATGCACGCTGCTCCATCAAGGTCGGTCAAGACCTCACCGAGACCTTTGATGTCAAAAAAGGATTTAGACAAGGCGACGCGCTGTCATGCGACTTCTTCAACATCGTTCTTGAAAGAGGCACAATCTTTCAAAAGTCCGTCCAATTACTCGGAGACGCAGACGATATTGACATAATCGGAAGAACGCAGCGTGATGTCACTGGTGCGTTCGTGAGTATTGAGACGGATGCGGCGAAGATGGGTTTAGCGGTCAATGACGGCCAGACCAAGTATATGCTGTCAACAACACCGATGCTATCACTCAACACCGATGTCTCGGACAGAACATCACTATAGGCAGTTATAACTTCAAGGTAGTTAAGGACTTTGTCTGTCTAGGCTATAAATTCAGACAACGACACCAGCACTGAGAACAAACGAAGAATAACTCCCGCCAATCGCTGTTTCTTTAGACTAGAAAGGCAATTGTGTAGCAAAGCCCTTTCCCTCTCGAACGACTAAAGTGACCCTGTATACGACTATAATCATCCCAGTCCTGGTCTACGGCGCAGAGGCATGGACTCTGCCAAAACCGGATGAGGTTGCTCTTGGCTGTTTCGAGAGAAAAATTCTTCGGGTGATTTTCGGTCTTGTCTGCATAGAGGGTGAGTGGAGGAAGAGATACAACGACGAACTGTACGGGCTGTACAGCGACATCGACTTAGCCAGAAGAGTGAAGGTCCAACGACTGAGGTTGCTGGGTCATGCAGAACGGATGGACACCAACGCTCCGGCCCGGAAAATCTTCGAATCCACACGCGACGGACGGCGCAGTAGAGGAAGACCGCGACTCAGGTGGCGCACGCAAGTGGAAGGGGACCTCAACCAACTTGGCGTGCGAAACTGGAGGCAGCTGGCTAAAGATCGAGCTGCCTGGAGAGACTTGTTGGTTGAGGCCCAGGACCACCCCGGTCTGTAGCGCCACCTTAAGTAAGTAAGTAATTCCCTTGTGACCGGAAACCGAAATTTTTACAGCAGACTGCCTTGACGGAGAAAGTGTATGTATATGTTGGTATTGCGAAAATTGCGGCTTCAAGTCGAACAAAGACTGTTGAGTTGTTAGACCCTATCCCGACCAACTAAGGAGACTCCGTAGAAGACCTTAGTCATCACAGTCCTACCTTATGCCGCTGAACCATGGACAGTATCAAAAGGGGATGAAGAAATCCTTAGTTGTTTTAAAAAATTGTTCACTTGCGTTGACGGGCTTTACAGAAGGAGATTAAATGAATTCTTACTACAATATCATTGTGTTGATATAGAGGAGGGCATTTGCAGTCCACAATCAAAATCTACTCTTAAAGCCTACTCGATGTTTGCGCTGAGATGGAGGATGGTTTCAGTAGTTTAATTATTGGTTTTCCTATAGAAACTCTCCTGCATGTCAACACAAAACGAAGCGTATGGGGTACATACATACATATAATACATACATGCATTCGGCAAAAATACGCGTTCATATCGACTTTCAGGCAATCGCCCACTAGTCACTTCAATACTAAGTAGAGGCGGGTACGACCTCACATGCAGGTGCACAGGGCGACGCTTTGCGCATTGTGGTCCCATAAACTCTATTTGCTGAGACACACAAATACACATTAGAAATCCCTTGAGGAAGATTGACAATTGTATAATAAAATCATAAATACATTACTAAAACCTTCTTCGATGTCAACACAATGAGAGTTCATAATACGCTACAGCGATATCTATCTAGTCAAAAAAGAAACTGTGCATTGCACGTTGCTCAAGCTTCGAATATATCCCAAAGCTACAATCTAATAGAGGAAGACCTCGCCTAAAATAGGCCGCACAAGTCGAAAGGGACCTCAACTTACTTGTCGTGCCCAACTGGTAGCAGTAAGATAAGGAACGGCCTAACTGGGCAGGTTTGTTGGTAGCTGTAGTGTCCTTTAAATAAGAGGAAAAGGCTTAACATAAACCAGAGTCTTCAAATCAAACCCAGAGAAACCGCGCAATAAAGGAAGATGTTACCTACGAAAAGGCGCGCGAGTGAAGGGGGAAAGCAGCTGGCTGAAAGGAATTGTTGGTTGAGATCCACCCCAGGCTGAATTATAATAGAAACGTCAGGATGCGTAGACCGCGGCACATTGTCGATATGCAGAACATGTTAGCGTAATAACAAATGACACACAGTCAAGTACCCTTTAATCAAAGAATCCCCATAGGAATCAAATTAAAAAAATAACACTGGAGAAACCTACTTGTGGTAGGAAGATAAAAACCGATTGGTGAACAACATTTTATGAACTCTTACTCATGAAATCTTGCTCTATAACGATCAAGAAGCCTTTTACTAGTTATTAATGTTGTAACATATTTAAATATTTACGTTTGAATATATTTACCTCTGACTTGCGTGAGCGCGCAGTATATTCGATAAATTTATTATTCTTTCCATTGGAATGTGACCACGTTCTCCTTCCGGTATGACGACATTATTAATTATTCTTTTTAGCATGTTCCTGGTTTTTCCCGGCATGAGTGGAAAATATCTTCAAATATCCCGACCATAACATGTAAAACCGTTTTGTTTTGTTTAAATATTCGACTTACAAAATGGACTCCTCAGCTTTTTTCGTTTGTTCCTCAGTTCTCCGCTTTTGTGTCAAACAACACAGGTCCGCGAAGTCAATTCGTTTCTTCTTGTCCCTAGGTTGTCTCTATAGTAAATACAATTTAGTCAACAAGGACATGCATACATTTGAAAATGTTTACCAAAATGGGCTCATTAACGGATAAACGCTCACGGACAACTCTTGGAGTAGTTGCATGTCGAGTTTGCCTTGGTTTGTCCGCCTTCTTTACTAGACCAGCAAATCCTCTCAGAAATGAAACTTCAGCTCTTTCTTTTGGTATAGACCTGGTACTTGCTTCTGCGGGGCGCTGCTCAGACGCTTGAGGAATTGGTGATAGATTAATTTGAGAAATTATGTCAGCAGTGAATTGATTTTCTTCGTCTAGTCCCAATCTGTTTTGATATGATAACAAGTCAGTTCCTCCTTCCGTTGTTATTGGCACGCTAAGTGGTGTACTTTGCATTATAGGAGCTGTCGCTCTCCTGTGCATTGAAGCAAGTGTATCAATAGAAGTCTGTTCTTGTAAATTCGTTTGGGAAGCCAAATTCGCCGATAATTCTTCTGATGCTGACTGATTTCTCAATCTTTTTGGCTGAGAAGATTGTAAATCATCACTTTCTTCGCTTATTGGCATTAACGACGTTTCCATCTGAGACGAAACTGGAGTAGGCTTATCCAATGCACCTAAAAAGGAATATCAAAAAAAATTATTATTGATTAGTAACAATCAATAATCGTTACCTGTTAAATGAAAAACTAACATGTCGTTGAAATAAACTCCGATACGCATCACTTCTGTGTACGACAGCGAGGGCAACAAGTCCTCCATATGTAATCTGCATAAGTATTTTAGTCTCTTTGAAGCAAACTAACAGCCAAACATACCTTATATATTCAGATTTTTCTTCAACGAAGTCATCAGCGCTCCACTCATCTTGTGCCTTACGAATAAGGAAATCAGCTAAAAACGATTTAAATTCACGATACACCTCGGCGGGTTCAACTAAGTCATCCATGTTTATTGAAAAATGAGGTAGATGAATCAGGTATCACTGGAATTGTTACTGTAGGAACTCGACTTAAAGATCACGGCAAATATTTGTAAGAATATTACTACAATAAAATCATATTTACAGTTTGTAAATTCAAAAAGACATAGTTAACTTTAATCGGAAATTATTCTGCGGTCAAACATCGGAAACACTGTATACTTCCTTATCCTGTTTATGTTTTGATCGCCTGAACGGAAGAACATTGCGCATTGGAGTGAGAATCAAATGCGCGACAATGGACGCATTCAGTTTGTTAAATTACGAAATCTCTTATGTACATAAGCAAGCAGGGTATATGCAAGTAATTAGCCCGTAAAATGTTCAAAAGATAGACACATGCAGGTTTAGATTTTCTCAAGCCAACATCTGTCTTTTAACTCCTACTCTGACCAGCACGTGGTGAACGCTTAGAGCCTAGTTCCTTGATCTGAGAATGAGTTTAGATGCCTTTGGAAAATGTTTGGCTGTAGGTTAAAAAAAGGGGGACAGGAGTGTTTTCTTTAAGTCATTTGGTCTTGGATCGAAATAGTAGGGGATGAACCATTTCGACGAAATTAAAGGTGGTGTCTACAGTTCCAATTCGGTCAATAGGGCTAAGATCAATAAGAATTTAACCAGCTTCTCATCCCAAAAGTAAGGGCCTGGCACTGCAAAGAGGGTTGATGGATGGTTATGGGTTAACTGGTAGTCTTTGGAAAAATACATAAAACGAAAAGTATCGGGTAAGAATGACATTACTGTTGATCACCCGCACATACAAATGACATATCTACGAGTTGACGGAGTTAAACAATTTGTTTAGGAATAGTTTAACCACTGCAAACTATGCATTTTTTTCATCTTACCTCAATCTATTTATTCATTACGAAGCCTTTTCTGAGGCACTTAAGGGAAACAACGAATCCACTAAATGAGTTTGCAACCAACAGGCATACTTTGTCTTCAACAAAACACACTCGTATTCTCGATGAACACGCCCCTGTTTCTTCTAATGTCAAAATCTTGTCACACGTGCTGTCGTGTTTTTGTTGTATTTATTCAATTGTCGCCGGCATTAAAATATGCGTTTGGACTTTCCACAATAAATTAATCGTGCTATTGTGTTGGAACAAAATTTGTTCGTTAATATAGTTAACGTGGTATTATTTAGTACTTCCTTTAGAACAAACTAAACACATGCAAGTATCGCAATGAAAAATAAACGTGTAACGATTAATGAAGAATCCTCAATAATTCCGACGAGCAAAAAATACGTCATAAAAAATCGTGAAAAGCTAAGAAAAAAATTAAAAGTTTTGCTGGACAAACAACAGACGAAGCTGAATGTCTTTCCATCAGGCAAAAACACGCTTCCATATGAGCCGAAAGTTGTTAATAACTTCCAAAAGCCAAACCCCAAAAGAACTGTGTTAAATTTAAATAATAAAGGTGCAGTTGCCGACAAAGATGAAATTCCGAAGAAGATTACACCAAACAAGAGCAATCCAAACGGAGATGATAAAAAACAGCCAGGCAAGAGAAAAAGCAATGAAAAATCAAGAACTCAAAAGAAGTCGGCTAAACTCTCCAAAATCGTTTCCACAGCTAAAGGTGTTCCTGCACCTGGAATTAAAAAGCTTGATCATGTTGTCACAAAAAGTATGAAGCAATTGTCGACGAAAAAGAAGTCTCCGAAAATAAAGAAACTAGTAAAACGGCCAATTAAAGGTAGAAATGTGCGAAAGGCACAAGGTAAAAACAAAGCAAAAGCACATTCTGAACAGGAAATAAAGAAAGAAAATATTAAGGAAGCATTGAAAGAAGAAGAAATTAAGGTCAAAACCTATAGAGGTCCATTGCGTCCCCATTCCTCTGAATCTGACACAGACGATAGTTTGTGGATTCCCCCTGTCAAACCGATGAAATATAACAACCATGCTGGAGTGAATAAGGTCACCGGTAATGAACAAGCTCTAACCCGATTGGATTATGAAGATGCGAACTCTAGTAGTAATGGATCCGATGATGACATAGATGATAGCTGCTACTCTGACGATGATGACTATTCTCCTAACGATTTTGATGAATACAGTAGCAATACGGACGACGACAGTAGCTTTGAAGATGATGACAGTATTGGGAGTGTTATCTCATGTTTAACGTGTGGATCCGCTTCAGACAGTCATTTTTACAATAGTCAATCGGACAGTACTTATGAGCCGCCCAAAGACATACTTGAAGACATTTACATTGCTAATGGTAATTATTTCTTCTATATATATTTATTCGCCTTCGATGGAGTGCCATAAAGCAAGCCTGAGACGATCATTCTTTCTGTTTATTCCACTAGAAGTAGACTATGTCAGTACAGTTTTTACGAATACCTGGTCTGTGCAGATGATTTCTCTAGCTTTTACCACAATTTACGTTATATTGTTAATCTAAACTTTGTATGTTTTTAGGTACAGCGATAAAGCACGACTTATCAGCAACAAATGAAGTGTGCTTTGATAGCGATACTAGTAGCGCCCAAATAATTGAAATTCCCAATAATAATATATCAGAGCCAACAGCTGCACTAAGATCTGAAACTCTAAAAAATAAAGATCATGCAGACAACAACGAGTGCGAAAGCGATGATACTTGCCCGGAGTTAGTTCCAATAGATTCTAATTCAACTTTAATGGATGACGACTCTGATTCAGAGTTTTATTCCGATATATCAACTGACCTAGATTCGGATACAAACACCCAATGTTTTGTAGAAGCTTCTAAAATGACCCCTCAAATTTTCCGCGCCGATAAGACAATACAACGAGAGGAGATTTGTTTTTTCTGCAACGTGTCGAATGGTCCCTCCAGAAATGATTACCCAGACTCTCCACTTGATCTAATCATAAACGGCAAATGTAATACGGCGTCGTATAAAGTTATTACCGCCAACAATGAAATTGTTAGTCCCGAAACAGAAGTAGAAGATAAGTCTGAATCAAGTATGCTGCAGCCAGAGGAAGCACTGTTAGATGACATTCCAGATTCGCCGGATATATGTGTTCAATCTAGTGGCGAGAGTGTAGAAATCAGTGAAGATTCCGAAAGTTTAACTTCCAATCACAACATCGAAGCAACTCCGGGCTATGAACAAACCGAGTCGCCACAGGATAAATCCTCATCTACATTCCGGACATTGTTTTTCAACGCCGTCAACTCTAATCATGTCATTGTTCTACTCAAGCAACCTCTGTACATCTATGGGACAGTAAAACTCAAACTAATAGCCGGTTCTCTTGAAATATTTGGATACAATCCAAAACGCAATGAGGTATTGGAAATTTTCTCACCTCGAGGTTACAGTTCGTTAAAAATTGAAGCATCACGAAATACTGCTCTAAATGCATCACTCAATGAAGAGGATTTGCTCTCGCTGACGCCTTACTTCATGCGATCAGATCTAGAGGCCGTAATTGAAAAGTTCAATGCCAATAACGACGCCATCGTGATTCTCGAACGTAACGATCGTAGCAAAAAGGTGAATATGCTGAAGAAATACATGGTGGAGCATCTGTTCCCAAATATGAATTCTATTCAAAGTGATCGACCCTACTATACGAGTGAGTTCCTTTTGCGTTGTGTCATAACACGGACAACCGATAAAGCGCTTATTGTTGATAACAAATGGAAATCCATCAAGGTACACAAAAATAGCAAAATTATGGTTATTGGCGGCAAGGCTATAGGCAAATCTACTCTGGTACGCTACTTGATCAACAGTAATCTGAATCAGCATCCTAAAATCCTACTAATTGATTTGGATATTGGCCAGCCGGAAATATTTGTTCCTCAGACGGTAAGCGCTACAACCTTAACTGTACCATTACTTGGTCCGGGATATTTTTTGAACAAGGAACCCGACAAAGGTTTCATAGTGGGACAGACAAACGTTGTTTTCCTGCCACAGAGGTACATTGAGAATGTCCAGCTTTTGATTGATTACTGCCAAAATAATGAAGAATACAATGACATCCCTTGGATAATCAACACAATGGGTTACAATAAGGGTTTCGGGCATGAGTTAATTGCTGTCATTTCTGGCCTTCTACATCCTACCAACATTGTTCAGCTCGAAAGCGACCGGGAAATCAATAATTTTGATCTAATTATGAGCAGAGAAAACATACAAACCATGAAATGCAATTTCATTGGAGATATGGTCAGCTCCAGTTCAATGCACGAGTCACAACATAATTTAACCTTGATGACTTCTGTGATACCAAGTAATAAAAAGTATCAAAGGGAGTGGGATATGAAACCAAAGGATATGAGACTAGCGATGATTGTTTCCAGACTTAGTGCCATACTGACGGGTCACGCCGAGTGGGTGACGGATATAAAGCCAGTTTGGTAAGTTAAATATTTAGTCCTTTCAATAAACTGAAATCACATTGATCAAATATGTTAGATATGTAGATACGTAGTAGATATGTAGTTAATAATGAATCTCTCACCGAGCTAGGGAGTCGGGAAATATAGACATAGCTCGAAATCGTAGGCAATATATAGGTTGAATTAGACAAGGTAAAAAATGGCCACCAGAAAGACCCATCGCAACCCCTGAAGTGAACTTTATTAACGAATCTAATCAAATTTACAAAAGCATTTTATTTTTCTGCACAATTTGACAATCTCTACTGCCGCAGCTGCCGAAATGAAAATGAGAAGGAAACTTTCTTCTAGGGTAAAGAGATACGAGACCTAATTCGCTTTCTAAACGCCACAGGTTGGATCTAGGCAGTCCCGGTTGTTTCACCCATTTTTAACAACACATAACATCAACCAGGTCACACGAGTCGTGGTAGCAAAAAGGAAAATCCTAGTGCTAATTGGGTTCAGTTGAATCGCACCCTCTACATATTAACTTGACAATTTTCGTGTTGTATAATCTACTTTCATACTCTACTGTAGAAGTAATTGTGTGAAGTCTAGTGCCCAGGTGATGCGATGTCCTCAAATAGGCAAAAGTCGTAACTGAACCTGTTCGAATCTGACTGTGTAATGACTACGTTTTGGTGTGTTTCCTTAGAAAACAGCGTTCTGATAAGATGTCTATCCCCAGCTTTACCTGATTCTTATTCCTTTTTACTATTGTTCTGGTTCTTTTGATATCCAAACCAGGCCATAAAGCTACCCCTGTGCGGATTTGGTTACCTATTTTTATAGTTGCCTGTTGGACACATAAAGCCCGTTTTATTTCTTCTTCTTTCGCTATTCCCTTCAAATGGGATTGAGTCTCCTTGAACGTGATCTCCAGATCCTTCGGCCCTTGATTTTCGATTGTTTTAGTTGGTCCTTTCTTAGCCTGTTTGTGATATTCAATCACCGTGTTGCTTGAGGTCATCATCTACTCCTTGGACGTGCTGGAATTTGAAGAACTTTATAAACAATATATTCCGCTATTCTCCTCATGATGTGGTCGCCATCTGAGGCTTACTTCTTTAAGCTTTTCCGTATTTTAAAACTGTCGTTGACTGTCGTTGTTTCGTCCAACACTATGCATTATACAACATTACTGATTTCATAGCTGTTTTGCAACCTTTAAACAAATAAATAAAAAAATAAATAGCTGGTGTTACAGCTTCTTTCAAACATTCATGTTGTCCATGTTAGATTTTGCGGACGAATAGAAGGGACCTACAATTTATTGCCGGCTCCGAACGGCGAGGTGAGAAGCTCTTTCATGACAGATTATACTCCCGGAGACTTGTCATTCCCCGACGAGAGGTGGTGCCGCGAAAATTGTTCGGTGGATATGGCTAGGGCTTGAATCCACACCGCTCCGTCAGCAATCAAACGCACTAACCACTGAGCCACGACACACAGTGCTTCTTTTCAGTGAAGCTGGCAGAAAAAACTACAAAAACGAAAAAACAAGAAGTGCACATATTCTCTTCATTGATATATGTAGAATCATAAAAGCATAACTCTGCAAATTATTTCATTTTTGGGTTTATTTCCGCCTGTAAACAAGTGAGCGACGGCTACTTTTGGAAATTTTCGCCTTGATTCTTATCGGCATTTTCGGGTCATACCTCTGTGAGTTATGTCTGGCTCTACATTTGCTTCGAACTGAAGAACCATACCGAGCTGTTTGAATTGTGTAACAGTGTGTGATTCTTGTATGTGGATACATTCGTACTGTGTTTCACCTTCTCTGTTGAGTTCATACTTGGAGTAAGCATCGTCTGCAAAAAATCGAAGAACTGAACGTTTCATTGCTTTGTTCACGTCATTTATTTAAGGATCCTGTTGATGGTCAGTGCCCACAACAATGGGTATAGGACACCTCCGTGAGGGTAGCGGTTGATGGCCGTTTGCCTTACAAATTTGAGTCCTACTTTGTTTGTTAGTTAACTTACTAATTCTAGTAAGTTCATCATCATCATCATCTTCCAATGGCCCGCTTATCCACTATGAGGGTCGCGGGTTTAGGGAACTTAAGTGGACTCTCCACATTTGCCGATCTTCCGCCATCGACTCTAACTAATCAGGGGCAATCCCCATACGGGTAGAGGTGAGATTTCGGACTTGGTCCAGCCATCTCAACCTAGGCCTGCCCAGGGGACGCGTACCCGATGGCACGAATTCCATGGCACGTCTTGGAAACCGAGTTGGGGACATGCGTTTGACGTGCCCAAACCATCGAAGTATGGACCTCTCCGTCCGAAGAAGTAGCTGCTCGACATTGAGTGCCTCGCGTACTCTGGTGTTCCTAACCCGATCTCGTCGAGTCACCCCAGCAATACAACGAAGAAATCTCATTTCGGCAGCTTGTATCCGCGATCTTATTCTTTCGGTCATTACCCAAACCTCATGACCATAGGTGAGGGTCGAAACAAACACTGAATTAAAGACCGACAACTTAGCTTCGATGCCAAGTTCGGCCCTCCTGATAACAGATTGACCAAGCTGTCTCAAAATTGCTCCAGCCTGACCAATCCTACAGGATAACTCAGTATTGCTCCTACCATTCTAGTAAGTTAATAAATTTAATAATAATTTAGCTACGTACCCAATTCATTATGTCTGATTCAACTTGTGGGTTAAAGTTGGTTTTAAATGCTTGAGGGTTGTATGACCCTTATCTGATTAACAGGGTACATTCGTTTTGCTTTTACCTCTGATTAGAAGCAAACAATGTTTCTGTTGTTTTTGAAAGAAACGGAAGGTTCATAGGTCTAAAGACCTTTGCTGTTGTGTGGTCTAGTTTTGCTGATTAGAGCACGAATATGGCATATCCTCCTTTTTAACCAATTTCCTTCTACACTACAAAACGTTCTGCGCACTAGCTTCTATTCTACATTTTGTCCCTTAACATGCATGGACATATATACATATGTAGAATTTATAAAATTAATATAATTTTTTTCTTTTATTATCTATAAACAGCGCGTCTATTGATGACTTGAACATCATAAATTTGGGAGATGATTATATGACCCCAGAAGACTTACTAAAAACTTTGGTTGGAAACCTTGTTTACTTGTGCCGACAGGAGTCTGAGACGGTGAATGAATGTCTTGGAATAGGTAAACCTTGAATTTGTACCAACATGTCATCTGTATTCTAATGAGTAATATTTTATTTCTTTAGGCATTGTAAGAGGCATCGACTATCCGTTGAAACAGATTTACTTATTGCCAGCAGTTCCGTTGGAAGTGTTGGAAAAAGTAAATTGCTTAGCGATTTGTGGAATTCCCTTACCCTCTTCTATTCTTATCAATCAAGGGCCGAAAGTTAAAGGCGTGGCATCATATGTATATAATACTGTTGATAAGGCATCTTCAATGTATATCAAACAAATATACCACAGACCTCAGCATTTCCTAACTGGTAGGCATAAATCTTTTGTTGGATAACTAAGAGAACTCTTTTGTGTTATTGTTCCTTAAATAAATTATTAAACACGTGACTAAATTTGTAATCAGAAATCATATGTATAAAGCTCACTTACTCAAATCAAGATAAGAGTAATTAATAAAGATTTACTTTTGAACTATGGATGTTAACCAAATGTGACTGAAGGTGAGATAAGCGGAACGAGATGCCGATGCCGACAAAGGGAGACTAATACTTTTCCAAATTAAAAAGTCATGACAATCAGATATTATTGACTACTAATATAAGATATGTTTTCGAATCTTACGTCATATGAATCACCCGTTCATGTCTGCAAGGTGGATGCTGCATTTTTTAACCCTCAGCCGATTGTTTTGTACTGTTTAATTGGATTCACTAGTACATCGCATGATCAAAAAAATTGAGTTTGAGTTTTGGTAAACCGGTTAAGAAAGTTTACTGTCCAAAAATTTTGGTTATCTACACTCTGTCTATCAACTCTTTATCTCACTAACAGGTGAATGCTAGGTGCATAGCACCTCAACCTAAGATTGGGATTTAACCCCTTTGTAAGGTTCTTACTGATGACTAACGAGAGAGGTGGGGAGGAATGTTTCCACTAAGGCACTCCTCCGGGCGGCAGCGGTATAATTCTTCAGAATGAACCAACGGTGGCAGTTTCACTTCCAATTACTTCCAATTGACCACATTACAACCGACCTCCTTCGGTATAGTGGATGTTCAAACGTTTTGAGAGGCGAACATTAACTCGAACAACTACCTGGATGCAATCAAGGTACGGCTGCAGACTTCCCTATCACCGCAAAGACAAAGAAATACTCTGAGGAAGTTTGACGTCGGACGGCTGCAATCCCATAAGACCGCCGAAGTCCTTCGAAGTTGTGTATCCCTAAATTTCTTAAGATGGCCTTTACGGCCTACTCAACTATTGAAGACCAGCGGCAACACTTACGAAAAGCCATCAGAGATTCTGCTTCTGATATTCTGGGTGTCTCTTGGTCAACACAACGAAATCTCTATTTGGGCGACGAATGCCGGCAAGCACATGCGGCGAAACAGAAGGCGTGCAAAGCGTCGCTACAAAAAAGGACTAGAGTTGCACGCAAGTCTACGAGTAGAAGAGAATGGACGAACATCGGCTCCTCAGAAGACCCAACACACGAATCCTCAGAGATCAACTTAGCAGTCCACTTCACTTTATTTTTAAACCAAACTTTCTTTTACGTTTGGACTACGTTGGACTACGGTGCGAGCTGCGTAAGTTAAATTTCTAGCCGTGTCCACCGAACATTTTTCGCGGCATCACCTCTTGTCGGGGAGTGACAAACCTCCATGAGCCCAAATTGACATGAAAAAGCTTCTCAATCCGCTGATCGGTATCTACAAAAGATTTTAGGTCCCTTCCATTCGTTCGTAAAATGTAAACCGCACAGCATAGAGAGAGAAGCTAGGTCTTGGCTCATCTCGAGCTATCGCGGTGATAATTTATTTATTAAATCAGATCCAAGGATTTAATTCTTAGTTCTTTCCATTTTTATTTACAGCATCAATCTGACCCTACCATTGGTTTTCATACTTCGCATCCAAATCGAACAGTTACGGTATTCAGCACATTCCCTAGTACCAAACAGCGCCCCCTACGAGGCGCTGCATCGAATTAAATCGTCTAACTTCCAATTATATTTCTGACAGTTGGCAGTCATTTGCTGTGCTGAACTACTTCTTGACAGCAGTGCTCAAAGTGTTGTAGAAAAGTGCGAAGCTAATTTTTTTTTTATTGTTTCCAATAGTCTCAAGTAATAAAAGTTTAATTGTGCCACAATTTCATGTGTCCCATTTCATAGTGCAACGTAAATTAAGCATTTAAAGTTTGTCCAGAAAGGTAGAATAATTTAATTGCTTTGCATGCAGTGAAGGAATTTAGTTATGTGGTGTTTTTCATGCGTCTCATCTGATACTAACTCAGGTATTATTGTTGCTTGCTTAAATTGTGTCTCGTATTTTGCTATTATTATCCTCTTTCTTGTCTCTGCTACTGCCTTTTACTTTGCTTTCGGGGCGGTTGGTTTGTGCGTTCTCCTAATATTAACTTTTTTTGAAGAAAACTGCGGAGAAAATTGACGGTCGAGAGTCGTGACGCAATGGAAGTGCAAGTTAAAGAGACAAACTTTCGCCTTAGTGAATTTTCCACCCATTTTTGTATCTAGTCGGAGTCTGTATTTCTAGATCAAAATTATTGGGAGGAGTTGAATCCTTTGTTCAAAGAGGGCATGAACATTAACAGAATTAGAATTTACGTCATAGATCTCCAGGGGAGTTGTTTTTTTTTTCCTCAGTCTACAGGAATGGCATGACGCAGATCGGAGGCACAATAAAATAAGGAAAAGAACAACGGAAGCATGAAATGGAAGTTTTGTTGGATGGAAGATTGTAAATAGCAAAATTATCTGCAAAATAAACATCCAACAATTCGACACTGTTGCCAACATAGAAATTGCGAAAGTCGTATTGCATCCAGCAATAAGCTGACAAGTACGCTCCCTTTCAGCAATCAGTGCTGTCGGTGTCTTGTACGCAAAGTAGCATACTTTGGTGTGAAGGTAGTTATTTTTTTTTGTGGTAGGATGAAGCAGTCAAAGCGTGGTAATTAGGGTAACATTGTAATACCTGTTACCGTGGATCGCTAAGTGCTTTAAGTCGTCTACACGAACTACACGAACTTTTTTATGAAATAACAACAGAAAGTGATTAGCATTGTATACGATGAATGGCATACGCGTTATGAGGTTATCGGAAGACGACCCCTGACGTCTCACAAACATGAAAAAAAGTTCCCAAGTTGCACTTTAATCGGATAAGTCGTTCGGGAGGAAAAAGCTCATTTGTGCCTTAGCCGGAATTAGAAGACTTCTATTAAACAGCACTCGTTGTTAAATTTGTATAATATTTATTTTCAATCGCCAAAGTGATACAAGTTATGGCGCGTCCATGCATTAAGCTTCTGATTAATTTTTTATTTCATCTTAACTTATGATAGCACTTCAAACAAGCGTTAGCTTCAGTCGGTTAAGGTCCATAACCACAGCGGGCGGCGTCTGATTTGATTTGGTATATTCCAAGATTTTCCGATCCGCTGGTGCTTTTTCGCTCTTCATATCCGAGCCATCTTGGGCGTTGTATTTCAATTCACCGTACACAGTTCATCGTTAAATATTCTCTTTCGTATGTTACCGATGCAGACGGGGCCAAAGATCTGTTAAAGGACATTTTTCTTGAAACAGCTGCGGGCGACCTCATCTGCTCTTAAAAAAATCGATCCTTCTGCTCCATAGTGGCGGACTATGACGATTAGGGTTTTGGGAAGAGTTACCTTATTTCTCAAGGGAAGGCTTTGCTACTCAATTGCATCCTTAACCCCAAGGAATAGTGATTGGCAACAATTATTCTTTTTCTTTAATTTCAGCGTAGGTGTCATTGCCTGGGATTAATCTCTCCAGCTGCAGCAACTTCGAACTCAACGCTCTAACCTTCCAATACCCGCGCCAAATGGAATAAGAGATGTGCCCGTGCACGTCTGAGACCGAAAGTTCTAGAGCCTGTTTTTCTATAATTTTTTACGAGAGCCTTAGTTGAAAGAGATGAAGGAAAATAAATAAAAATAAATAACCTGCCAGTCTGACCAAGCCCGGGGATCTTTTTCTTGTAATTCCACTCCACTGTGGAAGTTGGCCATCATTCCCTAGACCTTGTCTCTGGCATAAACTGATCTGAACAATGGTTTTAAACAGATCGAGTTGGGTTAAATAAAACTTCTGTTGTGAAATTTGGGGTTCACTCATTCAGCTTAACTTCGTTGCCATCTTAGGGAAGCGAATTCCTGGGAAAAGAGACACCAGACAAATGCTACTTGTTTGCAGTCATGAACTGCCTTTAGAAATGCAGCCCATTGCGCAGTTTGTGCAGCCATCATTCTGTTGACTATGCAGTCTCACTTTTCAATATTTAGTTGCCTGGGCCAGCCGGGCATGGTATCGACTACAATCATAATTGACTGCGTAGGCTGCAAACTAATACAAAAATAATTCAAAGGTCAAGTGGAATTTTTTTCTTTTCTGATCAGAGTCGGCTTATATACAATTTATGAGCACATAAGTAACTGATAATAAATACTTGGCGCAAGGCATAAAAGGGCCCACGACACAAGCATAAATGCATCAACAAGCAGGCAAGCTTGCTTCTGTATTGTGCTACCGGCTTTGTGGTTGGGTCTTCCTTAAATGCATGGACTGCGAGTATTTCGGCTCGAAATACACTGGCGAATAATAAAGTCCTGAAACCACCCCCGATTCAATCTTTGAACCGTCCGTAGAAATGTAGGTATGTGTCGTATTCTTTTGTAATCTCATGGTTGTTCCATACCGTTCTTTGTGGGCACAAGAGTCTGTAGGAGACACTACCGCCTCCTGAGGTAGTGTAGCTATAATGCTACAGTGGCCGACCAGCGCCCACATTTTCTGAATCTAACCGCCATCTTTTTAACGTGAAGGTTGAGGGGAAGCAGATTTAGAATAAACGTTGGCGTTCGTCCGTCGGGTATGACCGTATGATGCAAGCGAGCTTGTATCGTGTATAGGGCTTAGCTTCTCGCGATCGTTAATGTTGTGCGCGTTATATTTTCCGCATGAACTGACCTCGAATAGTGAATTAAAAGGCGGTTCCGTGGCGAATTATATTTCCAGAAATGCGTCATAGCCTGCCGATTGGTGGTGCCGCATCGGATGAACATCGGATAACACTCTGACTAGTACAATATTATTTGCCTTAGGCTGGTTTTATAAATCTTATCCTTAGCCACTTATCGAAGATTTACAAGGCTTTGCCAAAAGAAACATTGTTCCTAGAGGACCCCACCCTAGAGTTCGTCTGAATCATTCACTATATTCCACCTTTAACCAGGTATTTCGAGTACTACATGCTTAAATCTTTACCTTTAATGAAGATTTCCACGGAAAGACTATGCTTTCCGAGTTTAGTTTTAACTCGCAAGTTCTAGTGCAATCTGATTCTGTGAAAAGGAGGTATGGGTTTAGTGTGCCCATCAATTTTTCTGTCGTACTCCCTCAAATAGTAAACTGCTTTTTGTATGTCCACAAACCTCACTCGTACCCATACATCAAAACTGTTTCACAAACAAAACTAGAAAAAATTCTTATTTGATTCCGATTACCATCTTCTGGTTTGAAGCAATAAACTTAACCAAATAAGTGGAGTGATGACAATACCAAATAGTACGACATTACCTTAACAGTGCAAATGACAGCACTGGCAACAGTACGTAAATCGTTCGAATTCAGCTGAATTTTCTGTGTCGCCATTTTATTTGTATCTCGCTCTCGTTCTCGTCAAATTTTAAAGGCGTTGTTCATCCCGTCGAATTAAAAAAGTCTTTTCCGACAGAAAATAACTACTTTTGATTAACCACCTTTTGTTGCAGTATAAGAAGTAATTGAATTTAGTGTTTTTACGTGTGTTACTTGGTGGGCAAGGAAAAAAATTCATTTTTTGCTGCACATATATACATACATACTTTTTTTTTTTTTCTTTATCGACGACCAAGACAAGATAGACGTGCAAAAGAAAAATCTCATCGTCTACCAACTTGATATAAAAATTTAATTGAATAATTCAGTGTGAATAATTTTTATTTTCTTTAACTTTTGGAAACATTTCAATTTCAATAGAACCAATGGCGACAATTCGCAAGAAGTTAGTTATCGTCGGCGATGGTGCTTGTGGTAAAACATGTCTCCTGATAGTCTTCAGTAAGGATCAATTTCCAGAGGTCTACGTCCCAACAGTCTTCGAGAACTATGTCGCAGATATCGAAGTCGATGGGAAACAGGTATGTAGATAAAAGTTATTTATCCATAAAGTGCATGCATGTAGCTAAGTGAAATGTGAATCATAGTTAGTCTTGGAAGCAACAGATTGCCTTTGATTAGATGTGGTGATATAAACGCGTGGATGTGTTTCTCTTCTTTTTTTCTAATGACCGTTTTTGATTGGGGCTCCTATTTCTATCGCGTTTGCATATGAGCGTAGAGTAAGAATCATAGCTTTACAAGGAAATGAGTCATGATTACTTAAGGAATTTTCAACGGAACAAAATCATCAGCAGCGCCCGCCAGCCAGCACCTTTTTTTTTTCTGTATTTGCTTCATTCTAGTCTTGTGAATGTGTGATTACGAAGTGTGTACATGCACACAAGTGTGTGTGAACGAGATTCGACATTCAACAAGCCTGTTGTACTTGAAGATTGTGGATTTTTATTTATACCCCCCATTAGTCCACTTTTTTGCTGTTTCTTTTTAGGATTTTCCTTGTTGAATTTTTTTAAAATAAAGAAATTTTTGCATGCCTCATTCAAAGATCTGTTTAAAGTCATATTTTTTGTTGATGCAATGATGTGAAGTTACTCGCGGCCGCGGCGGAATGTGGGAATAAGCACAACCCCCCGGTAAAGAGGAGGGGAACAACGACGACTACCGGATCATTGAATTCGTTGTATGTGCTTCCGATTTTACCTCTGATAAGAAATTGTAACTTTTTTTTCTTCTAAATGCTTTCCAATTTGGTTTCTGACTTTTCTCATAGATTTCTCTTGTAAACACGCATATCGATGGAATGATGAACACCATCGTTTGCGATTGATGATGTAATTCTGATTTGGCCTTTTTTTTTTTTTTTTTTTTTTCCTAATGCTTGACAATAAAATCAAAGTCGGACTTCACGTGAGCGAATCTGTTCTTTGATCACATTCCTCCATACCTGTGGTCTTCTTCTCTCCCCTTATGATATGAATGTCTACATTGTTAAATGATGTGTAGTGTCTTTGTCACGCTGTAAAGGTATTTTTTTTTGTTTACTTTGTAAGAAAAGTATAAAACTTTACTCACACGTCTTGTGTTATCATTTTTAAAGTTATTTTCGAACAATATGACTGCAAACAATTATGATTCTTCACTTTTGTTTTCTTAAGAGATAACGGGAAGATTATAAAGAAGCAAAATGGCTTGAAATAAGTATTCTTCATTGAACCGCGGAGGGTTTAGTTTTCATTTATACATTGAATTTGGCAAATTACTACTATTCGATGTGCAAATTTGATTTAAAATATTACAGTTATTGTAGTGTGACTCAATGGATGAATGATAATCGGTGTGACAGCTCATACAGTATTACAGTGGGCATCCCTCGCTTGACAACTATTCTCTTTAGTTCGCTTTAATACATCTTTTGCACGAAAAGCGAATCTGCACGGCATGAATTGAGAAATTTCTCATAACAAATTAAACATACATGGGAAGATACTTTCGGAGATTTGCCACATGAGGTTTTACGGTGATAAAAAAAACCTGTTGCTTGTTGCTTTGGGATTTTACCTGAGGCCAATAGCTAAGAACTGGAATAATTGATCTAGCTTACAAAGAATACTTGTTTTACTTTAGGGATTATCTAATGTTTTTAAAATCACTCTCGTTCGAGTTAACATTTTTTTTAAATTTCCATGGAAATGTTATTAACGTTTCTTTATTTTTCTCTATTGTGAATCCTGTAACTACATAGCCAAAACCGTCTCAAAACGCTGCAGTAGCACAGCAAAGGACTTCACAGCTACGAACCTATAAATAACTGGTAGTTTCTGTTCAAAACGCAAGCGACTGGATTGTTCTTATAAGAAAATTGCTAGAGACGTCTCTATATGAAGTAGTAAGAATAATACATGAAATGTCATCATGACAATGCAGAAATGGCTTTTCAAAATGTCGACAGATGGCCATTCACGTTTACTTTTAAAAGAAAGCATCAAATTTAGAAGACGGGGGAGCTATCTTTCTTGGGTAGTTAATTGGAATGATTCCGGACTTCACTGAAATTTAATGCCAGAAGGCAAATGGCTTCTGCAGAAGCTGCAGGGACGTAGAGGAGGAAAAGCTGATCCTACATTTCCTCGGCACTTGTTCTGCCCTATCCTAAAGAAGGCAGCTCTATCTGGGAGCCTATCACTTCGACAACTTAGACCAACTATCACCTACTGACGTCAAAAGTATCGTCAGCTTCATCAAGAGGTCCAAATGGTTTCAATAAAATGAGTGGCGCTTTTCAGGGTATAAATCCATGTGGTATCACAAAGGGCCTTCCTGGCTTACGTGTGTCTGTGCGAAGCCACACCAACTCTCTAAATAATTTGGTTTTTGTACAAATTGTTCCCAAAAAACTGCAATTTAGGTATTTTTTAGAAACAATAGGTATGTTTTCTAACTGTATGTCTTGAAATGTTTTAATTTAACCGATAAAGAGTCAAAAAAAAAAGTATCAAATGGGAAGAAACAAGGAAAAAACAGAAGTTGGACGTTTTGGCATAATTACTCTGCATAAAGAAAGGCATGGTCGTCGTGGGTTAGTAGTTAGTGCTGTGCAAACCTGCGTGGGTTCGAGCCCCAACATGGCTAACGAAAGTTGTTTGCGGCATCTTCTGTGTAATTTGGCATGAAAAAGCTTCTCAATTCATTGTTTGACGTCGGCAATAATTTGTAGGTCCTTTCTATTCGTGCGAAGGGCAAAAAGCTTAAAATATCGAGGTCGCCAGTGCACGATGCCATACGCCACCTTAAAGGGTTATCGACTCTCAAGACCCGGAAAAGAAACGAAAGCCCCGAATTAACATCAACACAGGAGAACCAGACTAAGGTTAGTAAATAAATGAGCAGGCATCAGTAAGTTAGGTTAGGTGAGGTTAATTAGAGCTAGGAGACATTTTCTAGAAACACCGGGCACCAAAATGAGCCCATCGCGATCCCTGTGGGAACCTACAAAGGCACCAAAAACCTAAGCCCTCATTCCCGGAAGCATTTTAATTCCCTGCAAAATTTGAATTTTGTCCTCTTATGGTTAATAGAACCTAATTCCTCCAAGTTCCTACAAAAGTAGTTTCCTAGGTGTTTGAAACGCCTTTGCACTATGCCCGCACAGAAGAATGTGTCTATTATCTTTATTGCATAAATCGTCACAGTATCTACACGCGTCCGATTCGGAGAGTCCCAGTTTCCTAGCGTGCTAACCGATAGAATTCCTACAGCTATTCTTAGGTTTGATCTTTCTAGCTTAAGAATTTCCCTCGTGTTTTTCTTATGTAATCCCGGCCATAAAACTTTGGATACCCCCTTATATTTGATTATCTAGCCAGCTTGCTTGTTTATGTTGCCTAAGAAGTTCGCCTTAACCGAGCAGCACGGCTGTTTGACGACTACAGCGTCGCCTTGGGGTCAGGCATCAGTAACCCCGACAAAAAGACGCTTAGCTTCCGCAGGACTTCACGGTAGGGTAGCAATACGATAATATTTGCTGTGACCTTGTAACAAGGTCAAACAACTAGATTGTGCAAGAGTGTAATGCACAGACGAGTCCAGATTTGAAGTTTTTAGATAAAAAAGGAGAGTTGATGTTCGGTAGTCTACTACAAAAAAGATGCTCCCTAGACCTGTATACATCTATTGTGCTACTCCGTATTCATATTGGCTGATAAGTCTCGACCTAAAGAACCTCCTCCAATCCAATCACTCCGAAAAATCGAGGTATCTGGATTGGGTCCAACGATGGGAGATCCGTTTCAGAGAAAGAGTACACTTCCAGGTGTGCTCTTCTTTTGTTAAAATGCGAAGCTGGCTTTTGCTGGTACTTAGGCAGGCTTTGATCCTCCTATGGTCGTAGTTCCCGAGGAGTTAGCGGGAATAGATGAGCAGAGTGCTGATCCCTGGGTCGCCAAGATGATCGCAAAAGTAGAGTTGAATCCGTTGGCTTATCCCGCCTGGAGGGAAGAGAAGGGAATTTTATTGAAATTTGTTAGGGCCAGTCATGTGGTTGTCCATGACAATAGTTCAGAGTGGAAGGAAGTAGTTCCAAAGTTAGATAGAATCAGGGTTTTGAAAGAATGCCATGACAATCCATTAGCAGGGCATATGGGGGTCAGGAAAACTTTTGCCAGAGTAGGAGCTCGGTACTACTGGCCTAAGATGAGGTCAGATATTACCAAATACATATGTTAGGAATTGTAAGGTTTGCCAAAGTGTGAAGCCGGTGAACGATAAGCCAGCTGGTTTGATGGTAGAAAGGAAAGGGATTTCGAATCCCTGGGAGATGATCTGCGTGGACTTGGTAGGTCCACTTCCAAAATCGAGTAGGGGTTTCTGTTATATCTTAACCGTGGTTGACTATTTTACGAAATTCCCCCTGTTGTTCCCCTTGAGGTCTGCGACTGCATCCGCTATATGTAGGGATTTAGAAGATAGTGTTTTCCTGCTCTTCGGCGTACCCAAGGTAGTGGTATGAGACAACGGTTCTCAGTTCCGGAGCAAGGAACTGAAGTCGTTGTGTGCAAATTACGGGGTGGATATTAAGTTCACCGCCCACTACCACCCACAGGCTAATCCGGCTAAGAGAATCAACCAGATTACCAAGACCACGTTACGTGCCTACGTGTCTGATAATCACCGGTCCTGGGATTCTCACTTGGCGAAGGTTGCATGTTGCATACGCACCTCGCAGCATGACGTGTTAGGAGTTACCCCGTATTATGCTAACTTTGGGAAGGAGATGGTCACTTATGCGGGCGGCCGTGGTTGGGCACCCATAAGTCGAACCAGTGAGTCTGATAGGGCGTTACGAACGGTAGCTAGGGACATGTCTGAGCTAGGGAAGCCATCCTACTGATGTCAGCCCTAAGTTCGTTGAACAAAAGCTATTGCCTGCCTTAGTCCTGAGAGTGCTTCCCATAGTCTCCTTTTTTTTTTACACTCTTCGCAGTTCCTTTTGAATTCGATGCGGTTCCAGCCCAATGAATGGTGTTTCTGACACTTTCCTTGCCAGTTCATCGGCTGCCTCATTTCTCTCTCCCTACATGACCTGGCAGTCAGTAGAGGTTGACTTTATTTTTCCGGCCAAGTCTGTTTATCAGTTTGAATCTGATTTCATAGTAACTCAGTGCCTTGATGGCAGCCTGGCTGTTTGATAGTATAGCGATGTTTTGCTCGTGATATCTTCTATTGAGGCTGATATGTGCACATCTTTCGATCGCATACGTATACGTGTGTACCTCTGCTCCGAGAACTAGCTGGGTGGTCCCTAAAATCAAGCGTGCCGGTGGTTAAATAATGGTCTGGGGATGTTTCCTTGTCAACTGCCAGAGCTAGCGGTTTCTTCGTTTCTCGCTGCTCTTTTCTCTATTCGCTGTTGCTGCATTATACTCGTGATAACTTCACTTGCAGTCTCCCAGCCCTCGCGCGTCGCCAGTATAAATGTGATCAGGTCTCTTGGGGCCAATTGGCCTCCAATTTCTCTCTCTAGGATGGTTTTAGCACGTGTGTAATTTTCGCACTCCATCAGCGCATGCTCGGCGTTCTAGGCTTTCCCTTCACAGTGCTGGCAGAAAAGGTCATCCCATCATGTATGAATGCAAGTAGTTTTCTAATTTGAACTTTTAAGACTATAGGATCGAGAAAATGATGGCGCTTGCATTTTGTTGGTTATAATAAATTTTGATGATTATAGATGGGAATATACTTGCATGTGTGTAGGTCGTACACGCGTTGAATCAAATATTTACTTTGTCGCACAAAGCACGTATTCTTTTAAGTTTAGTGAATCAGAGATTTTTACGTATTTATGAAGTGCTTTTACATTTTATTATTGTTGAAAGAATGTTGTGTCGTCTCGTGTAGACATATTATGATAAAATTATAAACTTAAGTTTTATTTATATTCATGTTTTTAAAAATTTAAAATTGCAGGTCGAACTAGCTCTATGGGATACAGCTGGACAAGAAGACTACGATAGGCTCAGGCCGCTGAGTTACCCAGATACAGATGTTATTTTAATGTGTTTTTCAGTTGACTCACCAGACTCTTTAGAAAATATTCCAGAAAAGTGGACACCCGAGGTAAAAACTCATTGAGTAAATAAAGTCTCACATTTACATTAAATATTCATATATTCATAGGTGAAACATTTCTGTCCAAATGTCCCTATTATCTTAGTGGGAAACAAGAAGGATCTTCGAAATGACCCCAACACAATTAGAGTAAGTTCAGACAAGAGGCAATGCCTGCTGCTAATTATGATTTAAATTAAATTTTAATTGCCTTCTATCTAGGATTTAGCTAAAATGAAGCAGGAACCTGTTAAGCCACAAGAAGGCCGTGCCATGGCCGAAAAAATTAATGCTTTTGCATATTTGGAATGTTCCGCCAAGTCAAAGGAAGGTGTTCGGGATGTATTCGAAACGGCTACTAGAGCTGCCCTACAAGTCAAAAAGAAGAAGAAGACCAAATGTCTTTTGCTCTAAGAGAGCAGCTACGACATCAAATGCGGATTTGATCGATGTTTCATCTTTTTATTATTATTTTATTTTATTTTACAATTTTTGAAAAATTATATATATTATATTTAAAACAAAACAAAAAAAAATCAAATCAAAAACAAAACCAGCAGCAACAGCATCATATACATAAATGAAACAAATGAGAAACAAATCGTGCAGAAACAAAATCAGAAAACCGAATAATGTTTAACATCTACAATTACTAAATGGGAAATGCAAAACAGCAGCAACCAGCTACTACGAAGGGATTGTTTAAAAGTATTTCTTATTTTTAAACGCGGAGAACAACAGTAGAGAAACGCGCAGAAGAGCAAACGCAACCGATGGAATTTTAGGATTAAAAGGTTGGAATTATTTTTATTATTAAATGAAATACTATTTTATTCAATTGTATGCTACGCAAAAACAAAAAACAAAAAAAATAAATATCTATTTATTATCGATAAAAGAAAACCAAAATGCCTAAACATTTACCCAAAAAAAAAAAAGAGTGTAATTTTGTTGTTTTCCAATTTGTGCATCTTTTTGTTTCTTGCTTTTTTATTAAATTTGCTGTTTTTCGAGTTAAACATATTTTTAGTTTTTTCTTTCCTATTTTATTCGTGTTTCAGTTTTGGGTGCAATTCATTTTGTTTTCTTTTTCGTGTAATATCTAACAAATACGTATATTTAACCCGCGACATATGCGACCGATCCATGCCGACAAAATCGTATATACAGTCAAAATCGCTTACAACATCGGTTATAACGACCAAATTCTTAGGTCCCGGCTGAGGTCCATTATAATCCCGTTGAATAACAAATCGTTTACAACGACATCGCTTACAACGACGGATTTTTTCATTTTTTGAAATAAAATATTGGTTACAACGACTAAAATCGACGCAGCTACTGAATTTTTGTCGAAAACGGTAAACTCTTTATCTGTAGATGCGATTTATCTATGTACATAGAATTTGTTACAGTTGACCGTTTGTTGATTATTGGTTTTGAGTTTGTTCAACAGTAGGTGGAAAAATTAAAAAATAAATAAATAGCTGGCGCGACAGCTCGGGATGAGCCAAGGTCTAGCTTCTCGCAACCATTCATGTTGTGCGTGTTTGAATTGTTCGCACGAATGGAAGGGACCTACAATTTATAGCCGACTCCGAACGGCGAGTTGAGAAGCTCTTTCATGACAGATTATACTCCCGGAGGCTTGTCATTCCCCGACGAGAGGTGGTGCCGCGGAAAATGTTCGGTGTTCCTGGCTGGGGCTTGAACCTACGCCGCTCGGTCAGCAGTCCAACGCACTAACCACTGAGCCACGGCGACAGGTGGGAAAATTACTTAATGCAAATTTGTCTGTGTGACGAGTGGTCGTAGAAGTTTAATTTTATTCGGTTCGCATAAAGTTGTATTGGAAAATGAGTTAGAAACGAAAAATCTTTACGATTGAAAAGAAAGCATGTATCATTTTTAGATTGGAAGCTGGAGAGCTTGCCAAAGAGTATTCCGTTTCACACTCCACTATATCCACAATACATACCTTGATATCAGTTACAGCGACCAATCGCTTATAAGGACCATATTCGTCAGTCCCTTGAAGGTCGTTATAACCGATTTTGACTGTATACAGAAAAGCAAAAAAGGACTAGAATGCAAAAAAAGCATTCAATGCAGAAATTCCAGGAGAATACTGAACCGGTTTTTTTTTCCATCGGTAACAAAAGGATGATGAAGGCGTGGATGGAAAACAAATCAGTGCAATAAAAAACTTTATCTTTTGATATTCTCATACTTTACGCCTCTGGATTTGTTCTCACGGTATTAAGGGAAGATTGAAAAAAAATACAATCGTGTAAATGAATAAGCATGCACTAAGACCGAGTATGTCAGGCGAGTAGTTAAGGTTTGTTTGAGCATCTTTTATGAGTCAGCAGGTCGACTCTGTGAGCCTTAGTCTAAGTGAAAAGTTTAATATGTTTGGTAGCAAGTAGGTAACGAATCTTCTGAAGAGCGTTAAAAATAAGGGCATTGATAGGGTATATGTTATAGAGCGGTCTTAATTCATTGGGCCAGCATTCACCCGGGATAAAATTAACTTTGTAGAAGAGGGAGATGAAGTGTACAATAAGAAACGGGCAAATGTACATCCAGCGTTGAACTGATTGAACATCGGGTGAAAAGCAATACACACATAAGTTGTCAATTTCGAGATGGTAACAAATACCACTACAATGAAAATCGATTTGTGTATACACAATTTTCCCTGGATTATTCATCCAGAGTGCGATTGAAGTAGAATTTACCCCTATTTTTTCCGGGGAAAATGTTCAGTATGCGCCGGCCCATTGAGTATGTGCTCTCTCCTCACAGACACCACTCATAAGCGGACAATTTTCTCGGAACCGTCGGTGTGCGCTTATGATAGAGTACACTGTATTTGCAACCGCATATTCTCAATTTCTTTTGAAATTGTCCTGCTCCACTAGTTATCTTAATGAACAATGATAGACATCCCACGACTTGGCTAGATGAACAAAAGCTTCCATGAAATCACCTCATCAGGTCTACGTTTGTGTGTGCGCACCATTTATTTGTTTAGACATCCTGTCCATGTAAAGTTTAAAGCAAAAAAAATGTTAATAACGTCCTCTTCATATGCAAAAGAGCTTGAACAGTCTTGGCGGCTCTATAGTGCTCGATGAGTTGACGAATAGAGTTCAGGATCGAGCGTCGGATGAAACTAAGTTTATATATGTACATGCTTTGTCGAAACGTTAGTTGTTCCGAATTTCGAGCGTTAAAGCTAAAGTATAATCAAATCATAACTGTCCACAGTATAAACAACGAAAATATCAGAAGGAGAAAGGGGTAAATATACACTCTGATCATCGTTGGGGTGTAACAAATCGAGCTGTGGTTGAAGGTTGTGATAAATCATAATAACCGACATCCTTAGGATTTTTCAGTCTTTTTGACAGTTACGTACATAATGTATGTACTGACTTTTTCACCTAATGCTTATTTAACAATTTTTGCGAAGCTTTTTATCTACTTTTTCTAGCGTTAACAGGACGACTAGTTTTCCTTTGCTGTAGCAGTCTGCCTTTGGAATTTAAAATTAGTTGCTTAGTTTTCTTGTTGATTCTTTCGTAAAACCTTTCTTCTTGCTGTGTAGCTTTTATTACTGGTTTCGAATGTCGATGCATGTTGGGTGCTGGTGATAAAAAATCGTCCAGTTGTTTTGCCGACTCTCGAGCCTATTAGTACGCTTAGGCTTACACAATATCCACTAAGCCACGGCAGCTATAAGTAAGGTTTTACGGATTTTCGTTTTTTCGTAGCATTTCCTTTTAGCCGTAATACGATGAAAAATGCTACAATTGGCACAATGTTGGTAAAGCACTTTGGCGAAGTTTTAATGATCTGTGTTTATGTGCATACCCATGTTTCTACATATTTACATCATTTTAGAAAATTTAAGATTGTTGCTCCTTACATTTCAAATGGATTTGGCAAGGTTTGACGTAAATCTTCTTAGAAACTATCGGAGAACCAACCATAGTTATTTTATTGGTGTTCCCTAATGCTTCATTTTGTTTCCGATTCTTAATTTTATAATTAATATCTTGTCTGCAACTTCTAATCAAATTTATGCAAACCAAATGCTGTCTACTGAACCCAAGAAAACTTAATTCTTCAACCCTTATCGATGAATGTTACTTACATCTTTAAAAACTTTCCATTGTCGGTATATGTACATGTATGCATGTGTTAATTGCAACTTTCGTTCGCTAAAAATGCTGGGAAAGGTTTAGATTTCCTCAAATTCGGCACAAAATACTTTACCCATTCTTATCTGGGGCCCAATTCCGCAAGCCTGAGTTTACTGTATACTCAAAAAAAGGGAACATAGGCTCTTTTCAAATCTGTTTATACATTTTTTTGGGTACACAAAAATCTCACGCTTGCGGCACCTGGTCTCAATTGTCCAAAGCTTGAATAAAACGCTTACATCTGGCCACAGCCAAAATTGCACATTCTAGTTAAAATTCAAAACACATTGTGTAGTCAATAACCTGAACACCTGTGCTGGTTTCTCACTGCTTTATTGTTTTTTCAGTGCTCCAAAGAAATTCGCAATTGCATTCCGCTGGTGGATGAAATAGTAACATCCGCAATACGTGTCATCTTTCGAATTCTCATTAGTTCAACTTTAAGCCTTCTTTCGGATGTACCGTCTGATATTTAGGAATTTTTACTTGCATACATGAGTCGTACAAACATTTAAGACCAATATGCGTCAGTATTTTCTTCCCCAGTCTTTGTGTGTCCCACGAACAGTTGTACGGCGAACTCTATGTCAAAAAACGAGAAAAGAATTTTCACCCGAAAAGAAAAGAAACACCGTTTGCCGAAAGTAACCTCACAACATTTTTTATTCTTCTATTTATGCTTTTTTTTCTTAATTACTAAAAACGTTATAAAATATAAGTTCAGTTTAAAAATATAGAAATGTGCCACCTGATGTAGAACTTAATATGTTCACGGGTGTGAAAGATTGACTTCTTGACCGCAACACCCAGTCTTTTATCTTTCCTTGCGACTTGCCACCTCTTTAGTCTTTGCTTGCAAAACCTATTTATAGGTACCTTGTACGTTCTGGTACTAAAGGAATTCCCTACATGCTCTAACAAATAAGGTCTAGATCGAATATTTGGAGACCGATATCTTCACCGATAAATGAACCTTGAAGTTGTATGAATTGGTGTTTTTATTTGTTAAATCCTCGATACTTGCACCAGTGCCTGGTTTTTATTACGTGCAGAGTCTTCATATAATGTATGCTACACCTGTCCCTCGATTTACATGGTATATACGTTTCACACAAAACCGTGCAAATTGAAATCGTGTTAAGCGAGGTAGAACTTGCAAAGAAAAAAATGTTGATGTGAATTCAATTTTAAGTCGTGAAAACCAAATCAAAGAAAGTACGAAAATTCAGAGATATGTATGTATGTATGTTGATAATAACCGTGTAAAATGAGGCAAGGATTGTATGGAAAAATT
This sequence comes from Matsumyia berberina, assembly GCA_917880715.2. Lineage (NCBI taxonomy): Eukaryota > Metazoa > Arthropoda > Insecta > Diptera > Syrphidae > Matsumyia > Matsumyia berberina. The sequence goes on from OU862870.1 coordinate 100,060,278, forward strand.
GCTGAATGCCAAGAAATTAACCTGATGCTCTACAATATGGATAACATGTTCAAAGACGTAAACTTTTATGGTTTCAGCTCATTTCTTTCTTTACAAAAAGGAAAACCACAAACGTAAACAACTTTAAGAACCGTGTTAGAGTGAAGCTCTGTAATAAATTTGAATAAAACCATATTAAAGCGAAACTGTGGAATACATTTGAACACCGTGTTAAAGCGAAACCGTACCGTGTAAATCGGGGGATGGGTATGCTTTATTATGTTCGTCTTAAGACCGCTGTTGTTTGTTCTGGATTATTACCATTCGTATTTTACTATTAATTAAGAATTTGTCTGTTTGCCTTTGCCTAATTCATTCTGAAGTACAAGAATCCGTTCTAAATTTTTTTTTTCAAATGTTTAGCCCAGTTAACAACAAACCTAATTTATTTTCATCGTTTTCTTCTCTTTCAGTTAAATACCTGAAATGGACAAAAACAATGTTCTCTTTGGATAATTTTAACTAGTACGCTATTTTGTATAAAAAACAAATATGTGTATCATAATAAATAATTCATATATTTAATATTTAATGCATACCTATACAAAAGATTTTTTCGATTTCATTTACATAACATTAACCGGTAAAAGTAAATTAAGAACTATTTTAAAAAAATAAAAATAAAAAAAGAATAAGAAATATAATCCCTTTCATATGCTCTACAAAAGTGAATCTTTCATCAGAAACGCTTTTTTTTTTTTCTAGAACATTAATTCATCTTCAGTTTTTCGATAATATATATACAAATATAGAAAAAAAAAACCATTTGTAATTTATTTTCTTGCGATACAGTTTTGCTTTTGAATGTATTACGTATTCGATTTATGGATGTATTTATGTATTTTTGTACGAAATAAAAAAAATATCATGTTTTTGAGTTTAATACTATAAATTCTTTGTAAAAGAAACAAAACAAAATAAATAAACTAACATTTATTATAATTATTATAGCTAAGAGAAAAAGAAAAAAAGAAAGAAGAAATTATGAAAAGCAAACACTTTTGAGTAGACTTTTGAGATATGCGTTTTCATGAATATTTGAAAGTGCCTAATTTTACATGCATACACTCGTGCACACACATTTTGCAATTATTGAACGTAGTTTATTTCCGTTCCATTTAATCACATTGAAAGGGAGAGTGAGTCTGCACACTAGCCCATTTCTCTTTGTTATTGAAACAGGTTGTTCGTTAATATTTTCAGTTAAAACCTGTTTAATTGTTTATTTTTCCCTTACTGTATTAAGGTTGTCTTTTTGTTTTTACTTTATTGTTTTCTTTTTTTAAATAAAATTGGATAACTTCGATGCGGTCGAACACGGAAAACGTCCAAGTATATTACTATGCATTTTCCAATATTTAATTTTTGTACCTTCAATGATACTAATAAAAAGTTCATGTTTTTTGAACGTAGTGAAATTCTTTTAATATCGCGTTGACTACACTGCCGGGCACAAATTGAAATTGTATATTACAAAGTAAAAATAGTAGTTCAATTTCCCATGCAAAAAGACTAAACTACCTTCTTTTGTTCTGTAGCCATTTTTATATCGTTCAACGATTTACACAATCAAGATATGTATTTACTATGCAGCTCTTTTTTTTCTCACAACAATGGAGAAAATACTTCACAGACTTATCGTGTTTGTATGAAGTCCTTCTGCATAGATGTGACGAATATAAATGGAATTTTATAAAAAGCATGTAGAGAAATAGAAAGATTCAAATTACACTAGACAGCTGCGATCGCAGCGCTACAGCTACGAATAGACTTTTGCAAGGGGAGTTCTACCTCGTTTACTTTGGTCTATTCTAGTAAATCGCCTGTAGACAATACTCAAGGCTGGCAGCTTTACGTATGTCCAAGGATATGTAGAAAACATTAAACACCCATTTGATTTACTGAACACCCATCAAATTGTTCTGGTCAAGAGAAACCAGGAGCCGAATTAACACACTCTGAGGATATGGGGTTATTGCTCCCAATGAGGTCAATCGATTATTCGATCAGACGATCAGACACTCGTTAACGAGTAACTCGTCATTGTAATGTGAGGATTTGGCATTACCGCTCGCAATGAATTTAATCATTCGATCACGAGTTTCACTCACTAGCTCGTTACTGATTGCGGTATTTCAGACTTTTGGCTTTGGTAACCTTTTGCAGTCAATACCACGGGAAGAAGGCAAGTATGATAGCGAAGATTTGAATGGTCACGTAGGAGCGAGTAAGAGAAAACATTTTTAATGTTCATGGTGGTTACGGCACTATAAACACGGTGAATACGTCATGAGTTCTGCATGGCACCTCTATGGAATCATTAGAAAACGAATACATACATTTTTTCTTCATGGAATTTTATAAAACAAATCAAGGTATGTATTTAGATGGTTCCACTCCCATCGTAGTAAATAAACTGCTAAACTTACTCAGAAATGAAGGATGACATTGCGATCTTAATCAGAGGTAAGTTCAAAGAAATAATCTCGGACGTCCTTTCACCCACTCGACCTGGTTGCTGACTGGTGCAAAAAAGTTGGCCTAAACGTCAACCCAAAAAAGAAGGCCCATTGTTGCTTTTACAAAGAGAAAGAATCTAAGTAAACTGCGAAAACCCACTATTCGGTGAAGCAATAGAGTTCTCAAAGAAATCAAGTCAAAGGATCACAAGACAGGCTCAACAAACTTCAAAGACTAGCTTGTGTGTGTATTACAGGTTCTTTGAGAACAAGTATTGCAGCGCTAGAAGTTATCCTTAATCTTCCACCGCTTCATCTTCGGATACAGAAAGAAACCATGACTAACACCATTAGGCCCATATCTGAAGATGATGCCAACTCTAAACTAGAATTAAATAGAGATTAACTTTTTGGAATAACCATCACATAACTGTCTACCAAGATTTAACTTCAGCCAAAACTTAAAGGTTACATTTCCGCCCGATCGTCATACACAATTGGAAACAGAATAAACCCACATTTGCTAGTGTGATCCACATGTTTGATACACAGATGAGTCGGGGCTGGAATATACGGTGTTAATACAAAAACTTAGATTTACCCAAGTATACAACTCCGTATTCCAAGCGGAAACCTTTGCTATAGAACTATGCATCAGAGAGAATGCGTATAAACAGATCTATATCAATCAAGAACATCTACATTCTCTCCGGCAGCAAAGCCGCACTTCTAGCCATAAAAGCCTATGAAATAATATCCAAACTAGTATGACACTGTGTACAACTGCTTACAGCACTAGCCAGCACAAGCAGAGTTCTTCTCATGTGGGTGCCAGGGCACAACGGCCATATAGGCAATGAAATAGAAGACTTCTGTGGTTTACCAATCAGCACTGCAAAGCGCTCCATTAAAATCTGGCTGAAAAACAGCACACCATTACTGGACGAATACAGAAGGTAACAGGCAAGTCAAAATGTTTTTACCAAACATCTCCCATAGACGAATGAAACAACTTCTAGGACTAACCAGGAGTCAGGTTCGAATGGTTATAGGCTTCCTAACGGGACACTGTCGAGTCAAAAAATACGTATTGACTATGGGAATAGTACAAGACAACACATGAAGAATGTGCAACGAAGACGACGAATCAGCAGAACACATTTTGTGTCACTGTAACTGTCTTCTCAGAACACGTCTTCGTCATTTAGGCAAATTCTACCTTGAAACGGAGGACATATCTGCCAGCTCACCCAAAGACATTTCTGAATACATCTGTAATTCAGGCATCATGAGCGAGCTCTATTTGGAAGAATTCACAAAAGGCCCATCGGTGGCCGCAGTGATAAAGTGACACCTCTACCTACAATCTTCAATCGACATAAATGGTTCCACAGAGGGACCACATGACTTTAAAGGGTAAAGATTTTTCACTGACATCTAACGGGTGAAACGTTGTCTTCTGCCTTGAAGTAGAGCATTTTGTTGAATGGGATAGACTTAGAAAGCAGTTGCAAAAGGATATATTGCGTTAAGTTTTCCATAAGATCTCATAGGGTAAAAGCTTGCACTCATTTTCAAAGGATGTGCCTCTGGTTTAAACAGTGAACCGGGTAGTGGTAGTATAGAACTAGTGGAAACCGTAACGGAGAAAGAACAAGGTGAGCAATTTACTTATTTTCACCCCAACGACTGGCCTGCGTGTCTTTGACCGGTGCAATGCGCACATGAGTCATGACCTACGACAGAACTGAAAGTGATTCTATGACTATCCCCACTACACATCGTGCTAGAAAGATAGAAGGAAAGAAAGCCATATTCCGAATCAGGAATGAAGGGAGAGGGAAATGTATTACGGAAAAGGAAAGCGTGACACTTTTAGAAACAATTCCCCTCTTCAACCTACCTTGGAATGTTAATGGTTAGGAGATACTTCTTCGAAAGTTCGATTCTAAAACGAGCAGCAAAAGACAATGGAACAATGAATCCGACGTGTATCCAATTGAACCAAACTGCATCAAATGGTATATGGACGGTTCAAAAACATCCACGGGAACTGGGATAGGGGTATATGGGCTGAGGACAAAACACTTGGAATTTCAGGAACGTTTCACAGCATATTTCAAGCAGGGGTCTAAGGAATTGAAAGATGCGCTCAATTAAACCTCAAGGCCCTATGCTCCCTCGAGAAAATCAATAAACCGGGGCAAAACAGTAGAGTTATCCTCCACTGTGTACCACGCTACGCTGGGATCAGGATAACGAGAGAGCGGATAAACTAGCAAGAAAAGGGTCGGAGAGACAACCCATAGGACCAGAACCCTTCTGTGGGTTAGAGCCCTGAAACTTAAGGGAAAATATAAGACAATAGGAACTGCAGATTCTGCGATGAAGATGAAGAAATCCCAATAAATCTTCTTAAGGACTGTGCTGCACTTACAGCAGAATGATTCACCTAGGGACATACATATCTACTATTTGACGAAAACCTACCCTTGCTAAGTCCACTTGAGATACTCCATTTTGTGAGTCATTGATCGCAGTGTATCTACACCCTAGCCCACAATCTAACCACATTTACGTCCTTGCTTGCTCGTGAAACATTGGGCAAACCAAAAGGGTCTGAGACAACCCTAACAAAAATAGGGCCAAAAAGCTACTTGTAGTAAAAAATCATGATTAAAATCAATATAACTGTGCGAGAAGGCGTTTGATGATGACCAAAAGCGGTACGAACTCTACAAAACGTTTCCGGGATATTTTCACTGTGTGAATTTTCACTATTTCAATACGTTGTGCGATTGTGTATCGATGCATATTTACTAACCCCCTAATTTTTACTTACCAAAAGTCATCGATAGTTGAATGTTGATAGTTCAATAATTGCACGAAATTAAAAAAAAACACCCCTTGTTAGATTACCCTATGTTTGCAAAAAAAAAACGCGAGTAAAACACCAAGAAACAGAAACAACTTTTATTTTACTCTGCCTGAATAAGCAGTAAAGAAGAAAAAAATTCTTTATTGTACATAAATTATTCCCTACACAATTAATTCACAATTGGTCACATTGGCTTAAGCCGTCCGCCTGAAAAAAGAAGTTGTACAAAGCTTTTAAAAGTTATGTAAATTCTAAAAGTTAAAATTTCAACTGCTTGAAAGTATTTTAACACACAATTCGAAAACCATCGAGGTTTAGTAAAAGTTGCTACTGAAAGTTTCAAAACCTACATCATTTCTGTTTACATTAACCGTAATTAGTGGATGGACGACTTCACAAATCATCACACCCTCTGTTTGAAATTCTACCTGCATAAAAGTTCCTTGAAGTACCGGCTGCTTCTTTATACGAAATCCTAGTAAAACAAAAAATACACAATATTTCCCAAGAGGAATTTTAATCCCTTGAGAAATCTCCAAAATCTCCACTAAAGACATCCGCAATTTCATCAATACAATAGAACCTCTTTTGGTCCTTTAAAAACGGCTGCGTAGAACAAAACATCTTTTAGGTCGGGGTGACCTGCGCATTTTGGTGGGCAGATCCTAAAAAAAAAAAAATACCAAAAACTCACCATGTTCTTCCTTCTTCTCTGGCCAACGTGAAGTTTTACAGTCCAGGACTAAACTAAATAATTCCAAGATGAGAGACTTGTAAAAAAATAGTAAAAGCACACATACAAATATTTAAAAACAAGTGGATTTATTATTTTTGTAATTATTTACAGTAATTAAATAAAAATTTCTTAAGAACTAGAAAAAACGAGAGTTTTACAATTTTCATTTGAGCGAATGTGTTGAATTCAATAAAAATTGAATGTCTACTAAACAATACATTTTTTTACTTAACATTTTCAAACATTTAAAATTTTTTATTCTTTTTTACTACATATGTATGTATGTATATATTAACTTACATGCTAGACAAAAACGCGTATAACTAATTTAACAAAACAAAATCTTATTCAAGCTTACTGGCTCTTGCCGAGCGCTCTAAACTTAATAAAATTATTTTACCTAATAGCTCTCGATCTAAACTGTATTATATCACTGAACTAATCTAATACATATATTTTAAAAAAGTTTAGAAAATTTAAATTTAATACCAATTTTTTTTACATATTTTTTAAACTAAACTAATACATTTGAGGCTTCAAGTTGCCTTTTTTTGAAATGGCTTTAAGTATACCTTACAGTAGTTAGATAAAAAATTCTTAAGGACTAGAATAAATGGGAAATTCACAAAGTTAATTTGAGCGAATCTGTCGAATTCAGTAAAAGTCGAATGTCTACTAAATTATACATTTGAGGCTTCAAGTAGCCTTTGTAAACATAGACTACAATTAAGCATGATTCTTGCTATTTAAATTTTTTAATTTTTTCAAATAATGTTGACCAATTAAGGTCAATATACTTGTCCTACTCGGTTTTTTGAATTTAAAAATGATTGCGTCGCTATTTACATGTGTATGATAAATTGATCTATAATTGATAATAAGTTTAGATAAAATTTTGTTTGTAATGCTCGTGCTGATCAAATTAATATGTAACCAGGTAATTTTGCGTTAAGGTTTTTGTTGTCGACTGTTGACAAACGTCATTTTTGAAATGAACATAACTCCGAAAAAATAGTAGGTCCGAAACACTCTGACCCAATAAATAAAGAACTCACTAAAATAGTTCTTGACAAGGAACTCATTGAAAGAGTTCATATCTTCTAATTTACTGCCCACATAAATATTCGCCATATAATTGCGTCCACTTAAGTACATTGACACAAACAATAGCCCTTCGCTTTGCTTATGCATAATACGCACTTTATTCATTATCGGATCACGCAGCCACATGCGTAAACAATTTAGGATTCTTCGAAAAATGCAACTAAGCATATTTCTATCCCATCTCTGTTATGATTCTTTGTCTGCGAGGTATAAATTAAGATCACAATTTCTTGTGAGTAGAGTAGAGAGCTAAGAGTGGTATTGAGAAGTTGTTAAGTTAAAACTTTGTTCAATAAAGAATCTTTTTTTTTTTGTGTTTAATTTAGTTTATTTTATTGGCGCAGTCGGTAGGATACCAAAAACTTTGGTATCCGAAAAAAAGAACTTAGGTTCTCGAAAAGTCCACAAATATATAAAATATACGAAACAAAATGAAAATATAATATAAACGAGAATATAAGTGAATAATTAAACAAGAAAAACTAAAAATGGAAGTTAACACGATCCGACACGCTCCGCCCTGCGGACGAGCAAACATGTTCCCAGGCGAGTCAGCATTTCCCCAGCGCACAAGTGCATGCGTCGGATACCTGAAGCCGTGCCGGATGCACGCGAGTTACGTCACCTACACTTTGACTCCCCTTCCCACACGAACAACCAGCACAACACACCACAGTCCATTCACCTTTTCCCTAAATGCATCATCAGCATCTAAACGGATACACCTAATAAATAAAATGTCAATTATGTATTTATTAATTATTGTAATTGCCTAATTGACAAAAGAACTTGATGAGTTAGCGTCTACTGCACTTTTCAAGTTCTTGGAATTCAACTGGGCAACATAGGTATCTTTATCAATTACGAATTGTATTGAATAGAGTTGTATTTTGTATCTGAGACCAAACGGTCACAAATAAATATTTTTTTCAAGACCAATTGTTTCGATAACTTAACTCGCGCAATACATAAAGTGATGACACCGCGGGAATCCTGGGAACCAGGCCTTTTTGGGGACGTTAGGTGTTAAGTGAAAATTGTAAATGAGATCAGATTGGATTGTGCACTCAACCGGAACGGCTATTAAATGTATAAAAACCCATTTTAGTTCTGTTTTATTTTCCATCACCAATGCGACACCCAGTGTCGGTGATTTTTTTTTGTAACAACGAGAAGAGCGAAATTTAACTTAGAACTAAAAAAGGTTATTATAATAAAAACACTCAAGTCAATAAGACCTTTCGACGGAAAAAGAGAAGATCTTCCTCAATACATCAAAAGCATAGAAACTGTCCCGGGATATCTGAACGAATTCAACGAAGATGAACAACGTCTATTCCTACTCAACATCATCAATACTATCCAAGGTGAGGCGAGAGCTATTCTCAGGAAGATAACGATTAACACATGGGAAGATCTAAAAACAGGACTTATACAGGAATTCGTTGGGAAAACCAGCATCTCAACATTATTGTTAAAATTTAAAAACATTATTTTTAAGAACTGTGTCGTAGAGTTTTATAAAAATATTAACAGTCATCTATGTAGGCCAAAAGATCGAATAAACCTAAGTAATGAGATTGAACCTCTCAAAGCTGTTTACACACACGAATGTGAAAGGCAGGCATTCGAAACTTTCCGAAATGATTTCCACCGCGCTTTCAATGGTTCATTCTCTCTCGCGATATATTAAAAGTTGAGCCAGCTTCTGCGTTATTAGCCGAGCATAATTAAGTTACATATAATATGCCGATTGTTACAAAACCTCTAATACATCTAGTAATTCGGAATTCACTTCCTCAATTCGATATTCGATATTACAGACATCATAATCAAAGTTATAGACCCCAATACTAACATAATCCCCAACAAGGTTATAGGCCCCGATACCAACATAATCCCCAACAAGGTTATAGGCCCCAATTCAACAATAATTTCCAAAATCAAAATTCATTCAGACCAAATTTTAACCCAAATTACCGTAACCCAAAAAGACCTAGGGAGAATGACAGTAATCAGTCAAGAATTAGGAAATATGGTGCTCCAAAGTCGATGGAAGTCGTTGAAGAAAATTTTCATCAACTAGGCTCGGGAGATTACCATACATTGAATTAATAATACAAAGTAAAATACAGGGTTTTGCAATAAGAGCGCTACAAAAGTTTTTTTTAAATAAAACAAAAACGGTTTTGGATATCAATGAAATTCTTTATGCCTGTGAAAGTACGTTCGATGCCATTATGTATGGAACTCGATTTCTTTTGCATGGCCACCACGGGCACGCTTGCAGAAGTCCAGACGCTGAACCCAATTTTCGACGGTTTTCAAGCATAAATCGGCCGATACTGCTGCAATTTCACGTTCGATATTCGTACGAAGTTCATCAATCGTCGCTGGCTTGTTGGCATAGACCATAGACTTGACGTAGCCCCACAGGAAATAGTCTAACGGCGTCAAATCGCACGACCGAGGCGGCCAAGCGACTGGACCATTTCGTGAGATAACACGTTCTCCAAACTTGGTTTCCAATAAATTGATTGTGACATTCGCTGTGTGGCTTGTGGCGCCGTCCTGTTGGAACCACATGTCCTCCAAGTCCATATCATCCAATTGGGGCCAAAAATATTCGGTTATCATTGAACGGTAGCGATCCCCATTCACAGTAACGTACCGGTCTTGATCATCACGGAAGAAGTACGGCCCAATGACGCCGCCGGCCCATAAACCACACCAAACCGTAATTTTTTCGGGATGCAATGATGACTCATGGAGTACGCGTGGATTGCTGCCTGACCAATACCGCATATTTTGTTTATTGACGAAGCCATCCAGCCAGAAATGAGCCTCATCGCTGAAGATGATTTTTCGATGAAAATCCGAATCATTTTCAAGTTGTTGCTCAGCCCAATTCACGAACATACGACGCTTCTGATGGTCAAGCGGCTTCAGTTCTTACGTCAATTTAATCTTGTAAGGATGTAGGCCAAGATCTTTTCGCAAAATTCGCCACAACGACGTCACAGAGATGCCCAACGCTTGAGAACGACGTGTGAGAGACACATTTGGGCTTTCTGCAACTGAAGCCTCAGCGGCAGCAATATTCTCGACACTACGGGCACTTCTTTGTCTCACTGGCACGGGAACATTTTGTACTGTGCCTGTGGATTCAAATTTTTCCACTAGACGCTCAATTGTTGATCTGCTAGGACGATTATGACGACCATAAATTGGACGTAGCGCTCTTAACATTGGTCCACTGAATCCGAATTTCGGTAGTAAATTTTAATAATTTTGACTCGTTGTTGGCTCGTATATCTTTCCATCATGAAATGGCAAACCTTACTGAAGAGAAATGTAAAAAAACCGCAAGAAAAATATGGCGTCGTTTGCTGTCCCTGTCGCTCTACTTTTGTAGCGTCCCTATTGCAAAACCCTTTATATACTTAAAGCATTAATAGATACTGGATCTACATTAAGTTTTATAAACCCTAACGCATTAAAACACCTATATTAAAAACTGAAAACACAACCATTAGAACTAAGACGGGATATACTAAAATTAATAAAATACAGTTAATCGATGCAGTGGGTAACATTCAAGGAAAATTAAAGTTATTTGTTATTATTGTAGTAATTAATTATGTATGGCTATGCCGTCTTATGTCTGTTACTAGTAAGGCCGTCAGATGGCGTGTATAACAATAACAAGAAAATGTAACTCTCTAAAAAAAAGGAGAACAGAGATAACCTCGAACAAAGAAGACTTGTGCAAGGAAGACTTTAAATAAATAATAAAGAATCGGGTTTTATACAATATAGACCTTAAAATTACGGTTATTAAACTATAATATTCTATTAGGTAATGACGTTTTAAATGCTCTAAGTGGTAACATCGATTATAAAAATAAGGAACTAACATTAAATGATATGAAATACACCTGTTAATATTCATAATTCACTACTATTACGCATCATGCATCCTCTGCAAAGCCAAATGTATCCCACCGTATCCACTGTACCCATTTTGCTAGATAATCACTTTGTTCTACATTCCTTCCCCCTTCATCCAATATCCCGTACTCTAAAATTCTTCGCGTGCGTCTCATGTAACAAGGTGTAAGTTAACACAAAGCCTCCCACATAAAAAACCTAATCCCAGCACCCACGCGCAAACAGCAACATTGAAAATGCGCCACATCCACCTGCAGATGCACTTGACACCACAAGTGCACATTCTTTCAATCGACACAACATGACACCATTGTCGTCCACCAGTCACGTACTCCAGTCCACATCCTCCCACACATTTTGCTGACATCAAAAAAACATAGAATAAGTACTGATTTTTGTGAGAAGTTAGTTTAGTTTTAAAATTGTAACGATACAAGAAAGAGGCTTCTCCTCTGAGAATAAAAATATATTTTTTTAATGACAATTCAGTAGTAATTGTTTAACTTGTACCATAGTGTAAGTTAACGTCGCGGATGTTGCAGGATCGGATATCAACACATGCCGTTCATGTTCGACATGCGAAGACATCGAACGTGACGGGATGCGGACGGTGTCCAGTGGCAGACGACAAATCAGCACAATGAGCGTGGGAAGGAATGGCACCACGAGCTGCAGTAGGTTAAGTTAAGTTAAGATTTCATTTTTGTATTTAGTTCTAAGTTAGCCGTGAAGGCATAAAGTCGAAGTCGATAAATAAAATTTATTTTTTTAAAATTAAATAACATAAGAGTTTAATTTGTACAACAAATGTAAAAAATTAGGTGTACTCATATTAGATGGAAGCCCGGACACAGGCGTCAATTGCGACGTGATGAATCTGATCTCGCCTGTGTCTGGGAATGCCAAACTGATCGTGAGAACACTTTTTTTGGACGATAGTTTTTTTTTTTTTTTATAGCCGAAAATCCGAGCGAAATTGTAGTCGAATTAAGAATTTTGACTTTCAACATCCGCCATTTTGTGAAAGTTCAAAATTTTTCAAATCCCGTCGTTCAACCGGAGCATTATGTAATTAACTAATGATCCCTTTTGTTTTTTTTTTTAATTCCTATGATCCAGTGACGAGCAGCAGTGATTTGGCCTTCTTAGTCCTCTGTGATCAATTTAGAGAAAAACGCAAGTGGTTTTTTGATGTACCCCGAGTCCCGAAAAATCATCCCTTTTATGATTATATAACAACTGAAACATGGCCTACTCCTATAGAGATTGATGATTTTTGTGATAATTGGCACACACTTTCTTTGACGAAATGCTTCTTTGTCCCGGATGTATTGGATCCTTCGTTGATTTATTCTGACAAAAGTCACTCTCTCAATCGAGATGAAATCATTAATCATTTCAAAAGTAAACCTAATACTCCAGTCCCCACAAAAAGGGTCTTAACCACACTCTTGGAGAGACCATCAAGAGGCTGGAAAAGATTTATGGAACAAGTTGATAAGTATGGATTGGATGTAAATTCTTTAGTAATTGGATTAAAGGCTAAAGAGAGAGAAATAAAAAAAAATGGACGTTTTTTTGCACTCATGTCTTGGGGACTTACGTGATTACTTTTGGTGTTGGATGTCAGTCTGTTCTGTTAACTAATAAATGGGTATACATTGAAGCGAGCATTTTTATTTCGGCTGATAGTGTGGAAGTTCATGTAACTCGAGAGGATTCGTCCTGATTCCAAAACATCCAGTCAGAGAATCTAAAGAACTGAACTTCATCTTGTGTTTGACACTGTAATGGCAATATTCTATGCTTCGCTTTTTCGTCCTTCTCCCAAGCAGAACTGGCAAATGTAGATCCTACAATTTGATCAGCCGCCCGATCAAATCCGGCCATCGATTGTTTTAGTCTGGCTCTACATTTTGCCTGGTGCTACGGTGTTCCCGAAACAGGTTCACACATTGGTTTGGCAAGTGATCGTGCCATCGGGGGAAATACACGCGGGATCCGGTTTACGATCGTTCGAGGGCAGATCGGCTGTTTAGGCATATGCTTACATTGGCAGTGTGTACCAATGTATAAAAAAATGTACATACGGACCTATAGGGCGATAAACCCGCTACCGATCTCGCGTCGGTGATGTGACGGATCTTGTGTGGTGGCCGATCTTCCGACGGGTCCGAGAGGGGTCGCGTACCAATACACAACCCATGATGATCGTGCGAGAACTCCGCTTAGACATTTTTTGCACGATCATGAATCGGGAAAACGGGTGATGGGTCCGAACCGATTTTGGGACACCAGGTTGACAACGGTGGAATGAGGGCGTTAGGCCGAAACAAAGGAGACGAGTTCAGGAGTCAACGTTTAGAAACCGGAGAGATCAGTCACTGCGTCGGGATTGGAAAAAAAAAAGAAAAAAATAACCAGGGAAACGATCCCAAGTTCGGTTTGGTGCGCGGGAGTTACATATATGCCAACGTCAGCACTTGCATATACGCCAACGCCAGCACCAGAGGACAAGTATGCCGATTTTATCAAATCAATTGCGAAATAACTGACCTGAAATAACAATCGTCCACTGAGCGATTTCTTAGAACTCAAGCAGATTGCGAAATCGCTGACACCATCACCCCTATTATGGAAACCGGCGGATTTGCTTCGGAACGAATCAATCCGATCCGTATCCGATTAGCTCTAATATTATGGAGCTATTATGGAAACCGACGGATGCACTCCTTTACCTACCGGACACTGCCTTAGCCATAATCATATGTTTTGCTTTTAGCTGTCAAGTTTATTTACATTTCGTGTGATTATTTTGTGATTGATTAGCAAAGTTTAGTGCAATTTTTAATAAAGCATTAGAAAAATGGACACAATTGGATTTTTTATATCAGATAGAGAAATCGAAACCAGGCGAAATCGATTGGAAATAAGAAAAAGGGCCATAGATTTGTTGAAATTGTCCGACGTCCAGTGAGTACCTAAAGCAACATTTCAAGAAACATTTTAATCTTTTGTTCTTTTTTCAGGTTTAGAAAGCAGTTTAGGATCAACAAAGCTGCAGTATCAGTAGTGTTTTCCGAGTTATTCAATGTATTAGAGGAATATTTATGCCCCAACTGAATAACTCTCCATATGTCAGATGAGGAAAAAAGAGAGGCGAAGTCTTACTTTTATGAAAAGTCACGAATCCCAGGTGTAATTATGTGTATTGATGGAACACACATAAGAATCTTGAAACCTGTTGCTGATAACGCTCATCTTTTTTATAACCGAAAAGGTTTTTATAGCCTTAACGCAATGATCGTAAGATATTCAATTTAGCATCACTATTTGTTTTTAAAATGTTTAAATGTTCCTTCAGATTTGTGATCACAAGCTGCGTATAAGGTATGTGGACGCTAAATACCCTGGAGCAAGTCATGATTCATTCGTGTGGAACAACAGTAATGCCTTTGGTTTTTTTAAATCACAGTACGATCATGGAGACAGAACCTTAAGAATCCTAGGTAAATAATATATGATGTAGTAAACTTTTAAACATTTGTTTTTTTCATTTACATAACTAATGCACACAGGTGACGCCGGCTATCCGTTATCACCTTGGTTTATAAAGCCGTTCCGGATTCATTGCACCCAAGAAGGCATACTAAATGCAATGAAGAAGTTATAAGAAGCAGTGAACGAGTAGAATGAAGGAGTAATATTCCAAGTGTCAAACCAGAAGCCCCAATAAAAACCCTCTTAAATAACTTTGTTTTCTTTTCTTTTCTCTTCATTATTATCGAATGTGAAACGATTAAACATTTCAGTCGGGCGTTACATAAAAAAAAAAAAAAAAAAAAACCCGAGAAACACTTAAAACAAAAAGCGGAGTGAAAAAAAAAACTTTTTTGCACCCCGCCCTATTAAAGAAATAATATATAACGAAAAGAAAAGCTTCCGCGGGTTCGCCGACGACAAAATTAAAAACTCGGGGTCAGTCCCACGCGTCCTAAGTGTGACCTCTCCCCCCCTCTTTGAAAGTAACACCGCCCGTTGCGTTAAGCACCCCCAGTGCAAACTTAATCCTGAGCCACGTGCCACGTGATAGACTCTTTGTGTTGCGGCCTCAAGATATTAAACTATAACGCCCGTGAACACATACTTATCATCCACATGACGTGGCAGATTTCTATGTTTTTGTTATAACTGAAGAACATTCTTGTAACGTTTTTTGTTATAAGAGGAAAAGTACATAAATAGATGAATAAAAATTTTATTATTCATTCCGGTACCCATAACGTAAGCGTTTGATTTACCATCGTTCTTTTTTCTCGGGTAAAAATTTCCAAGTTTACAAGTTCTCGCTCCAACTCGTTGGACGGAACACTTTGGCGAAAAAAAAAAAGAAACCGCGACCCTGGCAGACTATCGGCAAAAAAAAAAGCCCGTGTCGCAGGCCCCAGTGTCTAGCCAAGATCCACGTGTCCCCAACGACCCAACGGCGATCCAGCGGTGCTGGAGATTTGGAGTTTGTGCGCCTCCCTCCCCCTCAACAACCAGACCAGCGAACCTGTCTACCAACGTGTTCAGCAGCCACCCCAGCTTGATCCAGACCTGTTTTTTTTAATAAATTTATTTTCTATTTTCTTCCCCTTTTTACTCCTTTTCTACATATTAATTTTAAAACTGTACAAAGTACAAGTGTGTCATTTGGGAGTGTTAATTTCTATAAAAATAGTATAGATGTGTATGTTACTAAAACAAAAAAAAAAAAAAAAAAGAACGTTAAATCCCACCCCCTAAAGGGATAAATGGGAAATCATCGGAATCCGCATCTACAGGCCTGTCGAGGAAGATATCCAGGTAAGAAATAACATAATAATTTTGATTTGACTACATATACATACGTACTCAAATATAAGTTTCGCGAACTACCCTCAGAAGACACACTTCCCCTCTTTTTTTTAGCTTGAGGGGTTGAGTTTTGTTGTTTTTTTATAATGTGTAGAAACACAATTAGATTTTTAAAGATGAAATAAATTGTCATAAGGTTGGTTTAAAAAAAAAAAATCTTTTGGTGTCTCATTTCGATGGCGAAGCTTCAGTGGTCCGGACTGTGATAGCAGGGCTATCTTTAGGGTGCCAGCAACATCAGTGGCTACTGGCACAAGGTAGGGTAGGTATAGACCCGCTGGGAGGACGACCACCTATTTCTCCCCACGGTAATGTTAGTGTGCTTTTTTTTGTTTTTGGCAGGTAAAAATTTAATCAGTTTGGCTATTTAGTTTTTTTTTTCGCGTGAATGTGTGCATGCGTTATTTTTGTGTAATGGCGATATTCGGGATCTTTGAGGCAAGAATCCACCCTCCGACGAGCTGAGCCAGACCAGCAAGGCATGCACCCCGCTTCCGAGGTTTAGAAGTTCATTTTTCCTTCCTTACCGCTTTCCTTACCCTCAGTCCCCTAACCTTCAAGTTTCTTCAATCATACTCTTTTTCTCCTCTTCTACATAGCCAGCGTCCATAACAACATCCTATTACAAACAGTTCATTCAGGACTACACGAAGGTAGCTAAGCCTCTGGCAAACTTTACCAAAGGAGAAAACGTCTAGGTTAAAGCCAACTAATCCAAGCACATTCGTGTTGACCGTGTGTGTTTGTTTGTTTTGATAGCAATAAATCGCAATGCTCACAATTAATTTGTTAAGATTCGCGGTTTATTAATAGCGATTCATTTATGTGAAGTAAATGCCTTTGTGCGGAGTAAAATTCTTGTTTCCCTACACAAATTCAGTGTGTCCCATGCAATATACGTTAGAAAGTACTTCTATATCGAAGTGCTTTCTCCAGCTTCGGTGTTGGACGATTGTTACTGTTGGATACGGATTCGCTTTTTGATAAGGGTGTTCACTAGGGATATGGTAAGACCTATTAACAAATGTTATCAGGATTTTTCTGATAGTAGAGATCGCTTTCCAAGTGCTGCATCCAAATAAGAACACGGATTCAATACTAGAACGAGACAGTTTCAATTGAACTAATGGCATTGCTTCGCCGTATTTTGGACAACATTTCTACTGCAAACTTCGCTTTGCCGATCCGGCTGCCACTTCCTGGTTCGGGTCCACCATCAGTCGAAGGAATACTTCTAAGAAATTGGGAGCCCTGTACTCGGTTCACTGGATGTTTATCAATCCTAACTTGAGTTCCAATATGAAGACTTTGAAACACAACTTCAACGAAGAAAGATCCAGTAAAAAAAAAACCTCATTAATTCAATGAAACAAACAAAGCCCATCGCAGCAAGGAATCTGAAAACGAGGAAGAACCAGAGGAACAAAAGCCTTCTCCCATTTACGACCATGAAAATTATTTTTTTTTTTTGAATTAAGACATAATTACGATTTTGCGAGGGTCAAAACTAGAAAAAGTACATAACAATAGACTGAAACCATATTACGGAAATGATTAACTAAATTGCATCTTTGGCTAAGTTTAAAAAAGCAACCTAACCCCCCTATGTTTACGATTATTGTTTTATTTCTTTCAGCCCTTGGGTAGAAACTGAGAAAAGTTAATTATTCCGCAATGAATCCTAATCATTCTGTATTCATTATTGTATTGTACTCAGCGCGTAAGAGTCATCGTAGATCAATTGGAATGCGCAGTAGGAGTTTATTTTGACAACATCGACAAAATCCAACAAACTGTCAACAGCCATTGGAGCCTTTTTGTTTACTATAATTTAACAACATATGTATTAGCTCGAATTGACGAAAATAAAAACATAGATCAATCGTATGGAAGAATTCTGTACGAATGAAGTTTTCTATCAACGACACTATCAGGTGAGTTTATTTGCTTGCTTACACATTTTGGGTGAAATATGGAATCAATGACGAAGTCAATCACCGAGCTGACTGGCGCAGTAAATACGATCACAGCCAAGCTCAGAGCATTCGAGTGTCGCGTTAAGTCCCTGGAAGACCTGCGGGGGCAACCCGTGGAGCCTGCTGTGACTGAGGCTAGTCGGTCCGCGGCACTTAATTCTCCGCAGAATGAATCTGAGCTTAGAGATATCAGTCGGCTGCCCGACTGTGTCTATGAGCTGCATTTTCGACAGCGACTGGCAGGAAATTAAACAATGCTTGTCTCTTCATTACGCGGACAAGTGAAACATGCGTACCCTGGAGCACCAGCTGGCCTAAAGCGGAGGCAGGCTGGACGAGTTCTACGTTGCTGTAAACCACCAGTTGTCGCTGATGGGGAACCGAGCAAATTGATCGCACCTCGACACCTGATCCGGGTGAATGGGAGTAATGTGGATCTGCATGGGAATTGCAGATCAGCATTTTACTTTATAATTAAGTTAGGAATAATTTCTGTATTTTGGCTTCATTTTCATTGCGACGCGCGAGGCGATCGGAATAAACGATTATTGTGAACAAATAGAAAACCTGTGTTTGAATTGGAAGGACCAGTTGTCGGTCCAGAAAATAATTATTTTACCCGCCGCGAAAATAAATTCGTTTACTGACATAGTAGTAGGTTTATTTGGAATTTTTGATAACGAATATGCTAAACACATTGAAAACCAAATATCTAAGGTGAACGCTAACGAAAATCATTTGTCCGAGTTCATTTGAAAACAGAGCGGACTCCACTATTAATATTCTTAAGCGTACTACTTTACAGATAAATAATCAATTCAAAGTTTTAAATGAGTATTTGACGATCCCACAAAAAATTGATTAAGGATTACTGTCAATAAATAAAATTAAACAATGTAACATTGGCGTTACTCATGGCGGACAACTTCGCTTGGTGGACGGAC
Source organism: Matsumyia berberina (assembly GCA_917880715.2). NCBI lineage: Eukaryota > Metazoa > Arthropoda > Insecta > Diptera > Syrphidae > Matsumyia > Matsumyia berberina. The sequence goes on from OU862870.1 coordinate 100,079,264, forward strand.
CCCGCGCTATCTGTCTCTTTTTAGCTGTCAAAATGGCATTTCCGGCTTTTGGTGTCGTGCTCAATGGTAAGAGGCTTTTTCCTTTCCTTTTTTTTGAAGTCGTCAGCCACCAAGCGAGGTTGCCCGCCAGGAGTGCCAAATTTAGTAAGTGAAGTACCTAACACAATGAATTTACGAATTGTAAACCTATTTTCTTAGAAATAAACATTCAAACGAATCGTTCTAGTAGTTTGGTGGGTGGCGCCGACGACAATTACTTTACAGAAAACGCGCAAAGGAACGATTTGGCTTAATACTTATAGTAACAAATTTTGAAAGACTACAGGGAATTATGTTAGATATTCCTTTAGATCTTAAGAACGCTCAAATAAGCCCACAAATGCTAGCCCCGAATCAAGTTAATGAACACCAATTGGTCATAAGAAGCCATATTCCGGGTTCGTTAAGATTGCCCAAGGGTTCAGCAATCGAATTTTATAGAATGGCTACAGTTAAGGGCTGCGTGATGGAAGAAAGTGTAGTTTTCGAAATGCGTTTGCCATTACTTGAGCTTGAAGATTACCAACTATTTGGACTAATATCAATACTCATTTTCCATAATAAATTTAATTATTTTTCTTCGCCTTAATGCGAGACAAATACTTAACCGATATCAGAATTAGAGCTTAGAACGAGTTGGATTTTAACTATCAAAGCGTTCGGTTGCACCGTTAGCACATACACTAAAAGAGTGAGTAACATGAAAGTTATCACGGTCGAATATCAACCCGACGATATTCCCTTTGCCCTTTGCTATTGCCTACGGGCCGACTGATCATGTTATCAATTGCATGGCGTCGGTTTCTTCGTTGGTTGTGAGTGTGTTATTGTTTGTTTATTAATTAATAGAGTCGCGCCAGGGGTGAATGTTGGCGACAATAAATTAAAATATGTAAAATTCTAAATTCAAATTTGTAAATAAAAATCATTGTGAATGTAAGTTAACGCCACGTTAACAATTTTCCGAAACATTTCGCGCATGTCACATCACTCATGCGCAAAGTGCAGGTGCACTCCAGAATTCCCACATTAATATGACACCGCACGCGCAATGCAGTACATCCACTCCCATGCAATGCAGTGCGCTCCACATTCCTATCCTAATCCGACACCTCAGTTTCACCTTATCCAGACATCCCGCATTCCTTCACGTACACTTCCTTTCCCATAGCCGAACGTAGGTGTTAAGGTTACCTTCGTTAGTTCGTAAGATTAATTCTGTTTTTGTATTCAAACAATAAAGAGGCTTCTCCTCAATAATAAAAAAATATATATATAATATAATAAGTTTTGCATTGTAGATTTTTTTTTGTCTGTTCGTGAGAAATGAAAAGTGATTTGAAATCACATTCGGAATAGTTGTTTAAAGTTTTCGCTGGGTCCCTGAACCCATGAATAAAATTACCATTCAATAATAATCGTACTGGTGACTCCTGAATTTGTGAAAACTATATAGATCGCAGTGTGCGAAAATTCCCACATGTTTTAAATTCTGATCATTTGCGCAGCTAAATGTTCTACCCGTGAAAAATATTTGTATAGTACCGTGTGGGAAGCCGATAAAACGTGTGTTAGAACTGTAAAAACGAAAAAAAAAGAAAAAAATATAACAACTGGGTGGTATGGATCTCTAATTGAAATATCAGTCAACCAATTCCCAAAAATGTCATCAGAAAAAAAAGGACCGAAACTTCAGCTTATTTATACCATTAAACTAATTAAGTATTTTTTTTATTGCTAAGAACTTAAATAAATACATATATTAATTATAATAAGTATTAAATAAAACGAAATACATTTTTAACGCGGTTAACATAATTAAACACAAAATGGGAGGAAAAAAAATCAAGAAATGAAAAGGCAATGAAGTTAAGGTAGAAGAACAAATCGCACTAGTATTACAATACTGTAGTAACTCAAAAAATGACGATTTTGAGATAACACTGTATTCAAATGTAAAATTAAATTCCCCACAAGTTAATAAAATCGCCGTTTTTGTAGTGCAAGAAACCACGTACAGCTGACAATATGAGTCATTGTTTCTGATTGGCTGACGGTAGTAACCCTTACTTCAATATTGCATCATCTTCAGTTGCAATCGAAATTCGGAGAGGAAAGGGTCGCCTTTTTGTTGTTAAACCGATTTGATTTGAGTTGGAACGTTCTTGCTGAATCAGGTATGTCGAAGTTAGTTAATTATTTCGAGTTAAAACTTTTTAGTTGATTTAAATGTTAACAAAAAATGGGATAATTCAAGTTATTACCCTATTGTTGATTCACAAAAATGCGATTTAAAATATTATTTTAACTTACGACGTTCTTGTCGGTTTATTAAGCAATTTTAGACTTATTTCAGTTTTGTTGAAGAAATTTTACTTTCCAATTTTTTGTGATAATTTGTAAACATTTAAACAAATGCTTAATTGGTAATCATGGAATTAGAAATCTCGGATGCGATAATATTAATGAAAAAATTGTCAAGTCGTCACTTTCTCTGTTTTGAAAAAATTTTTGAGTTACTACGTTTTTGTTGACATATAATGTTTATGGTGTTTTACTCAATACATTACTTCCTTTTTTTGTAGATTAAGAATGCATCGTGCCCGATTGCTTGTAGAAATGGCTACAAAAGCCAAGACAAATAATTACCAGGAGAAGGAAAACGACAAGCCACACTTCCAAACTTCACCTTATCCAATTCTTCAAGAATTAAACAGTGCACCAAGTACATCTTCAATTCTTCAAGAATTAAAGAGAGCACCAAGTACATCTTGCAGTGCTGACCAAAGGAAATATTATATTTCCCCTATTCACATTCACAGTGATCATAGTGACTTTGATGATTCCGACGCTGACCCTAATTTTATACCAAGTCCAATAAGAAATGCTCAAGGTTCAATGCAACGTCTATTAACAAAACCGCCAACTCGTTCTTCGTCAAGTAGCTCAACTTCAAGCAGCTCTTCTTCAAATAGTGCCAGTAGCTCCTCATCAAATAGCTCGGATAATGAAGCAAATAATTCTTTGAATCCCGCTACATCAACTGATGGACCAGCTGTTCAAAGTCCTTCAGAGTTGAACATTGCTTCAGAAGTGCAGGTGGAACAAAGAGGCAGAAAAAGGGTAAGAAATCCAGAAAAATGGAAATGTGAAATTGCAAAAACCCTTCGCAACTCTGGCAAAGCGTACCAATCGAATACTAAAAAAACAAGTACCTGCAAAAAACATGGGACCAGCGTGTGGCGAAAAATGCAGGTTGAATTGCAAATCAAAGATAGATGAGACATCAAGACAGAATATTTTTGAAAATTATTGGAGCTTGGGAGATTTGCAGAAACAAAGAGATTTTATTATTTGACATACAAAAGAAATTAAACCAAAATACAGATACTCATCCACTCAAAATTTTCGACAACTTAATACCGCATTTCATTTCCAGCTAAACCGTATACATGTTAGAGTCTGCAAAACATTTTTTAAAAATACTTTAGCAATTAACGACAGAAACATTGCTACTGCACTAACAAAAAAAACAGAGACTGGTTTTGTGCAGGAAGACATGAGAGGAAAACATGGAAAGCAACCTACTATGGAACCAGCAGTCTATGATAGTGTCAAAAGGTTTATCGATAGTATACCACGAATCGAATCACACTATCTCAGAGCGCAGACGTCGCGAGAGTTTATTCAGTGTGATAAATCCTTAGCTGACTTGTACCGTGACTATAAAGATAATCGTCATAAAGATAACCTGGAATATGCTTCTGCGTCATCTTTTAACCGCATTTTTAACAATGATTTTAATATTTCATTTTTCACACCTAAAAAAGATCAGTGTGATCTTTGCGAAAGTTTTAAAAATGCTAAGGAAGAAGAAAAACAAGAAATTGTTGCAAGTTATGAAAGGCACTTGAAAGAAAAAGAACTGTCTAGAAGTGAAAAGGAAAAAGATAAATCTCGGACCGACAACACAATTGTTGCTGTTTACGACTTGCAAGCTGTGATTGCCAATTCCAAAGGGGCAAATTTCAATTTTCTATTACAAGAGTAAAATTAATTGCTTTAACTTCACTGTAAGCGATTTACACGCTAAAAACGTTGAATGTTACTTCTGGGACGAAACGGAGGGAAAACGAGGTGCCGTTGAAATTGGAAGTTGCATACTGAATTATATAGAAAAAATTACTCAAGCTAATACTGATGAAGAACTGGACTTTATATTTTACTCTGACAATTGCTGCGGTCAGCAAAAAAATAAATATCTCCTTTCAGCTTACGCCTACGCAACGCAAAAAAATGAATGTAAAGAGTATTACACATAAATTTTTGATTCGTGGTCACTCTCAAAATGAGGGTGACAATGTGCATAGCGTAATTGAAAAACAAGTAAAGCGCTTTCTTAAATCTGGCCCAATCTATGTTGCTCAACAATACGTTACTCTAATACGTGCTGCCAAAAATTCAGGGGAGCCCTACAGAGTGCACGAAATGTATCATGACAAATTTTACGACCTGAAAATACTCCAAGAAGAGTGGGGTAGCAGTTTTAATATTAACGAAAAGAGAACGCAAGTAAAATGGCACGACATAAAGTTACTTTGTGTCGAAAAAGCACATCCATTATCTTTTTTCTATAAGAACTTGTAATGAAGAAGAAAATAACCAAAAAGTTTTCGTACGGAATAAACGACAAACAGTAAATCTAAATGTACTATTCGCTACTAATTTGAAAGCAGCATACACAGAGAATAATCCGCTTACCGAAAATAAAAAAAAAAGACAAACGAACTCATTGTAAAAAAAATTATTCCTCGATCGTATTATGAATCTTATTTTCAAAAAATAATCGATTAAATTGTTTAAAAAACAAAAACAAAAATTCCTATAAATGTATAACATACATTTAACATAAATAAAACATTTACATAAACATGCTTTATCTACTTAACTTTTAACAAGACTGAAATATCTATTTTTTATTTTATAAATTTTCTGTATAATTTATTTATTTATTATTTATTTTTGTTGGTTTATTGTGGAAGTTTAACTTTATTTTCGTTTTTTTTTTAATTCAAATAAGTACAAAATATTAATATAAAATATGAACTATATTTTTCTTGAAAACCTTGTCTTTTATTATCTGGTTTTATCTCTCAATGTCTTAACTTCTTTAGAAAAAATTGTTGAGCTGGAGGTTACTAAAAAATGTAACTCAAAAACTAAAACAGAAATACTTAACTTAAAATTGTAGTAACTCAAAGTTTGTCAACTATAACGACATAACTAAAAATAAAACATCTTTCCGAAAACTTGACTCAGTGCAATATAGTCTTAACTTAAAATTTCTAAATATTTCAAAAACCTGTTATTTTAAAAATTAATGGTAAATAGAAAGTAACTTTAATTTAAGACCTTTAACTTATAAAATAATAGTTTTTTTTATATCTGTAACAGGAAGTTTATAATCAGTTTCTCGTCGATTCTGAAAAAAACTTGATTTTGAGTTACAACAGTATTGTAATACTAGTGCGAAATACATGTGCAAATTTTGTTTTTAAATTATATAAAATGCACAATAACAAAGTAAAAAGGAGGTATTTAAAAAGGGCAGCCTCAGTAAACACAATAGGTTAACATTTTGTATGTACCCCATATAATAATACTGTAAATGGAGTCATGGACAGATATCCTTCAACAATTAAAAGTATATAAGGAAAAATTTGCTAAATCCTATAAATCGGTGTATAGGAAACAAAACGTTTCAAATGAAACTTTTAATAAACATTATCAAAAACTGTTACAACTGCTCATAAAGAAGGTAACAATTTGTATTAATAAAAATAATCTAACAACAAAAGAAAGATTAGAATAAATTATAATAATAAAGGAATATAAACAAAAGAAAAGAAGATTATTAAGACTAAGAAATTCAAGGATAAAACAGGAATTTAATAGCATTGAAGAAGACATAGATTCGGGCGAAGAAATAGAAACAGATGTAGAATCACAGAACTGACGACATGACTCAGACCGTTGCAGAATTTTTAAATACAGCATCCAAAATCATACCCGATTTTGATGGCTCTGCCGAAAACCTACAGAGTTTTATTGACGCATCAGAGCTAGTAAATAAAATCAAGGATGAGCATGAAGCAACAGCTGTGTCGTTAGTAAAAACCAAATTAATCCCTTTAACAATTAGAAATCTAATAACCAACGAGTCAACACTTTTCGTTATAAAATCAGTAAAGGGTGAATCTGTACAACTTTTTGGCTAAGAGTTATAATAACCACTCACCCCGCACCGACAATAATATAATATTGTCGTTTTCCCTCCTCACTCGTCAGGTCATAAAATCAATTGTCGCTTCACTTTTCCTAGTCCCGTCGGTCATTGTCTTATCGTGTTTCGAAACTTCCAATTTCGAAACACATTGTTGACCCATAAACAACGACACGACGAGTTCGAATGTGCTGAACTGTAAGATCAGTAAACACACTCGAACTTACCGTGAACAATAAAAGGGTCTACTAAGCAAAACAATGTAGATCGATAACCGAATGACCGACCCGGATAAATAATATTGCCACTCAGCATGACGCAATAAAGAATAATGAAAATGCATGTGCATACGAGACATGGGGAAATCACTTACGAGGTTTGGTGTAACGAAAACGAAATTGTATAAGTTAGTCTTAAGATAGATTCAATAAAGAACAGTTAAAGAAAAAAAAGTTTTTATTTTCCATTTGAGGAAACTAAATATAAAACTATTCAGCTCATAAGAGGCCCAGGTCTCAAGAGGATCCTCTGAAAGCCCCAAAGAAAGCCAAGACAATGCGACCCTTGTCTAGGCCTTACAACGTGGTAGCGAAGGGGCATCTGACCTTTGGGATCATCGATCAGGGCGATGAGGAGGGCAGAATCAGCAATGAATCTGGCTTTAGTCATAGGTTAGATGTAAGACTTTTTCTATTTGTTAGTTTAGTTTTGAGTCCGCCCCGCAGGCATTAACATAAAATAATTATTTTTTTTGGAAAATAAATCCAACTTAGTTTACTTTATACTTATAATGTAAAGTATGTACCGTACTGTAAATTAATTATGATTGTGACGAGGATTGTGTTTTTTTTTTTTCTCAAATTTTTCGAATCCCGCGCAAGGGCTGATAATTTGAAAAAAGTCCCACAAATGGATAAAGCGACCGTCGAAGCAATCCTGGATTCACAGCGTGAATGGATGCAAAAGACTTTGGCGGATCAGCAAGCATAGAAAGCGGAAAAAACACAAATGGCATCGAGCGTAAGTGCATGAGCGCCAAGACAACTGAAAGACCTATTGTAGCGATGCGATTTGGCATCACCTTTTTCAATTGCAAACTTCAGTTTATGTCGTCTGTCAAAATCGTTTTTTCTTTCTTTTGAATTCTAACCTTGAAAGGGACTGGGCGGTTACCCAGACACAATGGTTATATTTTTTGTATAATTAATCTTTCATATCAATTTGTAATCATTTTTCTTTAATAAAGATTTTAGTTAGACACATTATTTGGATATTCATTTTGGGCACGAAGAATGTGATGGTGATGCGGTTGAACAAGGTGCTGGTCGAAAAACGTGGTGAGGTGCTCGGAAAAACCGACAGACGAGAGAAGGCAGCGACGTCGCAAAAGCTACCGTCTCATACGGGTGAGGAATACGCCGAAGATCGAACAGATGACGGTGAATGTGAGGAGGGTGACGGCGATAGTAGTCTAACGGAACAACGGGAGTGTCGGACGACAAGTTGAGTGTGCGGATGATAAAAGTTAACGACAATTATGCCATCTCCAACGCCATCTCCAATGTGCACTCCAATCCCGTACCAGCATGACACATGACACCCCACTTTGGCATCTCCAACGCCCAACGTGCAGGTGCACTCCAATCCCGTACTCCCATACCAACATGACACCCACGCGCATGCAGTGCGCTCCTCATTCCCATCCAAATCCGACACCTCAGTTTCACCTTATTCCCCAAGTTTAAAAATATAAAAAGGTTTTAGATTCTGAAAATTTGCCTACTGTGGCAACAGTATTCAAATGGGGAATGTATTTTTTTTTTTAATGAGCCTTTTGTTATATTCTTTAGTAACTTCTGTGGTAGCAGCTTATGGAGAAAGATGTCAGGAAGCACTAGCAAAAAAAAAATAAAAAAATTTTGCCCATAACTGCCCCTCAAAACAAGCTCTAGAAACGCTGAGATCCGAGATTCTTGGCTCATTATCCTTACAAAATATTGATGAGACTTCAATATCCAATGAAAGTGAAGATAAAGAAACAGATGAGGAATGTATTGATGAAGAAGAATCCTGGGCAGAGTCCACTGAATAACGTAAAGTGCCATATATTTCAATCCATACTAATCTTTCACGTCAATAAAATAAAATCTAAATACATCAAAAATTATGAGGGCGATAACTGAAGGAAAATAACCAGGCATCCAGATCGGTGAAGGAGAAGACAGAACCATTTGCACATTGCGAACTCCGTTCACGGCGGGGGAAAATGTTGACGTTTAAACATAATGTATTTTATTTTTATTATAATTCTTATCCATTACTGTACACGAATAGTATAACGTCAGATTTGCCCTTCGTTTGACCTATTTGTAACATCGTTCAATCAATAAAAACTATTCTGCTTAATAACGTGATAGACTACGGATCGGTCTTTTTCTTTTGTTGCAATCCCCGCTAATCCGATCGGACGATTCTTTAACCGGCTTTTTCTTTTGTTCAAGTCCCGAACATTTTGGTCCATACGACGCCATGAAATTCAGTAAATTAAATTTTTTTACATTACATGTACAAGTGTACATTAACCCAATAATTGCGCTTTGTAAAAAAAAACCCAGGTGTGCCGATTGCCCAAAAAACCCAACCCGGATAGGTCATCTTAGGAAAAGTTCGTTCGGAAGCTCCTCTCAAAATCCAGAGCTTCACTCAACTAGTAGACCTTGAAACGGTCGTGAAGAGATTCTGGGAGATAGAAGAATTACCTTTCCCCGCTCAGGCATCGAAGGAAGACATCGCATGCGAGGAGCACTAGGGTCAAGTAAAGAAAGTGCTCTTCGACGGTTCCAGCAACTCGAACGGCATTTTCAGAACAACCTGGAGCTGAAGGAGAAATACACTGAGTGTATAATGGAATATTTAACCCTCGATCATATGGAAGAGGTCGATTTAAACAACGACGTTAACCTCACAACACCACACTCGTTACGTGAAAAAAACGTTCAGTTCAGATGAGGCTGTAAAACAGCACCTTCTTCAGTTTTTCGCCGATAAACACAGGTCCTTCTATGAACGAGGAATTATGCAACTTACTGAAAGATGGCAAAAGGTCATCGAACAAAACGGTCAATATTTTATTGATTGGTTTCTGTTCTTTATATAAATAAATAATCTTTGAAAAACAAAAATGCGTCATGACTTTTTCGACAACCCAATATTTCCTACCCCATCATGCTGTATTTAAGGAGGCGAGTTCCACAACCAAACATGCAGCATTTCAAACAGCTGATAGAACATCGCTTAACGAGTATTTACTTGTAGGTCCTGCTTTACAAACAAATATTGTCGACATCATTTTAGACTGGAGAAGGTACAGGTACACCTTTACAGCGGATAACAAAAGAATGTATCAACAGATACGAGTGAAGCATTCAGACAGCTATTACCAGGTGATATTTTGGAGGGATGCTGACGGAAGATTAAGGGCATCCAGACTGAAAAGATTCACCTTCGGTACAAGAGGATAGGCGAAGACGAAGCGATCAACTTTCCCATCGGAGCTAAGGCAATTCAGCAGATGTACGTCGACGTCCTTATAAGTGGAGACGACACCATAGAAGCCGCTCGTCAAAAACGAGAGGAAGCCCGGAAAGCCCTATCGTCCGCTGGACTTAACTTGAGATAGTGGACAAGCAACACACAAGCCTTACTGGACGACATCCCTGCGCAAGACCGAGAAGTTGACTTTGAACTTCCGTTTGGATCGTCAATACACGTCAAAACGTTGGGCATCAAGTGGTTTCCAGTTGAGTCTGAGTCGTCACACAATTGGCAAAAGTCAAACGCCCATGAGACGAGGAAGTCGATGCTGGAGGATGCGGTGTTTTTGTTCTTTGTGTAAATTTGTGTTTATGTGTTTTTTGTGGACAAATTGTTCGAGTGATGTTGTTAGTTTGTTGGTGGATCCTTCAGGTAAGTGTTGTTTATATTGTTCTCGTTTTATAAAGGGTGGTTAAATTTTAAGGGCCGATGTTGAATGTGAACCACACCTAAAACGTCAAGTTTTTTTCTGCATTTCATTTGTCATTTCTCAATTTCAGACTAACTCAATTTGAACCATGGAAAGCCTCTTGACCATTTCAAGCGTCGTCAATGGTCAGAATGGTGGCAAGAAATGGCAACAGTGGATGATCAATTTTCGAAGAAAATCATCTTCAGTGATGAGGCACATTTTCACCTCAGTGGATTCGTCAATAAGCAGAATTGCCGCATTCGGGCGAATGATAATCCAAGAGTGATTGTCGAAAAACCAATGCACCCACAAAGAGTGACTGTTTGGTGCGGTTTATGGGCTGGCGGCATCATCGGGCCGTATTTTTTCCAAAATGAGGCCGGTCAGGCAGTTACTGTGAATGGTGTTCGCTATCGTGAAATGATAACGAACTTTTTATGGCCCGAATTGGAAGATATGAATGTGGACGATATGTGGTTTCAACAGGACGGTGCCACTTGCCACACAGCTAACGAAACATGGCTCTTTTGCGCGCAAAATTCAATGGCCGTGTTATCTCACGTGGTGGCGATGTCAATTGGCCGCCAAGATCATGTGATTTGACACCGTTGGATTTTTTTCTTTGGGGTTATTTGAAAGAAAAGGTGTACGTCGATAAGCCAGCAACAATTCAAGAGCTAAAGGATGAGATAATTCGGCACATTAACGGCATAGAACCTCAATTATGCTTCAGCGTCATCGAAAATTTGGACCATCGAATGAATGTGTGTCGCCGAGGTCGCGGCGGCCATTTGGCCGATATTTTGTTCCATACATAATTGAACCATACCAATATTATAATAATAAAAAGAAATGACAATAATTTCCTAAATAATTTGTGTTTTATTCAAAATCAACATCGGCCCTTAAAATTTAACCACCCTTTATAAATAAATAATCTTTGAAAAACATAGAAAAATGCGTCATGACTTTTCCGACAACACAATACAAATAAACTTTGTAGAATTTTTAAGCCGCAACGGTTCTAAAAACTTGATAACAATTCTTAAAAATTCTTATTCGTGACATTCGCTGAATAAGTTGAGCACCATGCCAAGACGAGCTGGAAAATCAACCCCGGCGTTAGTCCTGCAATACAACTGTAAGTTGTGCCATGAGGCGGACACACTCGAAATGGTACAATGTGATAATTGTGAATCCTGAAACCACCACCAATGCGTCGACGTTGCGGCGTCAATTGCAAACGTTATCTGGAAGTGCATCGACTGTGAAAACGCCGAATGATACTCACAACGAAACCACGGGAAAAAATGCACACCAACTATTAATGGCACATGTACCTAGGGATACTTTTCAAAATGCTCTCGCCCAAGAAATAGATTTGAATCAACGTGCCTAGACATCTAGCAAATGCGAAAGGAAGATGCCATAACCCAGGCCCAAAACATGCAAGAACTTCTTCATGATTCCAAGCATTGAAAGGCCAAGGAGTACAAGCTGGGTGATTTGGTGATGCCACTGAATGATGGGCTAAAGCAGCTAAATATTGCGGCTCTTACCGTGTCTCCGTTGTTCTTCCGCATGATCGATACCACGTAGCTGAAATACCCTTTGCTTCCAGAAACCAAAAATATGGGTTAGTTAGCGTGGTTTTCCTAAAAGAACTGCGGTATTAAGTGATATTACAACTTTGTACAACTAATATCTTTCACCCAAAGAACGGATAAAGAAATTGTAAGAAGAATTACAAATAGCTGGAAACAATATTGGAATCTGAAACCGATTTTCAATTCCAATATAACGCAGGAATCAAAAAAATACTTGTTCGCTGCTGGAACAAACAAGGTGGACAGACGTAATAAAACGAGAAAGGAGCTGAAATGGAGCTGGGCAGGATATGTAATGAGAATGAACGATAACAGATGGACAACAACTGATTGGACACCATACGAAGGACGTAGAAAAGTGGGTAGACCACAAATAAGATGGCGAAACGACATTTCGCGACATCCAAAACTTCCTTAACAACTGCAGACATGTGGCGCATAATAAACAGCAATGGCGACTTCTGGGGAGGCTTATGCCCGTTTATAATTACATTTTTTGAATTTCAGATAAACCTATTCACTTGCAATCAACAAAATATTTGTTTATATGTAACTAGATATGTTTACTTTCGCAGCCTAAATAACAAAAACATTGCCAGTAGGTATTGGGACGATTTGGCATGGGTATTCGGCGTTAGAGCGAGAGGGAAGATATGACCTTGGAATGACCGCTGTTGTTGTTTGCGTTGGGTGCTGCTATCAGTTGTGGTCAGCAATTGTTGTGAAATATTTTTGTGTGAGCGGGATTGGGGGATATCGGGGAGGGGGAATTGGGTAAGTTGTGAAATTTTTATCGGGAATTGTTTGAAAGTGGATAGATTTTGGTGGTTTTGGCATGTGCCGTTGTCTGGGTATAGGTTTGGGAATTGTGCCTTTTTTCGGTACCATGACCTTGTATGTTATATTTTTGATATTATGGACCAAATGAGTTTGGAGAATTCTTGTTTCCTATAGTAAGTTGGTGCGCATTACTCTTATCTTATTGATCATATTGTTCATATTGTTTAAAAAAGGTGAAATTTTAGGAGGGGATTTCTTGTATAAAAGGTCAAGTGTTAAAACTAGCAACTATCAGTTTACTTTAAGCTAAAAGTGTTAAACAACTGTAGCATTTCACACTCTATGCACCACTCAAATTACCATCCCTCTATACCATTGTTTTCATACTACAGCTGTGCGCAGGCGTCGCGACCTTGATCACCAATGCACAAAACCTAAAACCATTAAACGTAAATACTCATCCGATTACACACACACCGTATCTGCATATATCCAGATGGAACTGATTACTGATTAACAGTATCCTGGATGCATAGCACTCGCTATGTATTATGACAAAGCAGATAAGCAGTGCTTGGGTTCAAGTGTAATAAAACGGATTAGGGTAGCGTTGGTTTAGGCGCATTAGGTAGAATGCTGAGATGCAATCCATTGGTAAATGTTTAGATGAGAGGTATAGAGAGTGGGGATGAAGATAGTAAAAATAATTTGTATAAAAGGAAGTGGATCGGAAGGTTCGTCAGAGAGAACATAACATAACACTTAACTATAAAGGTCGCAGCCAAGCGAAGACAGCGGGCCTAATTATAATAGAACATTTTTAACACAACAACTAGAAAGTCGCAGCATTGCTAAGGACAGCGGGCTAACTAGTGTTGTAATAATAAATATACATTTTCTTAATAATTACATACTCTTGTTTTACTCTCCGCCGTTGCACTCTTCCCTCGAAACACGAGAAAGCACGGGCATTTGGCGTTACAACACAACTCTCTCTCTATAATAATGGAATTTTTAAACCAATTGGGAAAAATTAAGCCTTTAGAGATTTTAAAAACTCTGCAGTTAAAGACGAAGCATAGAATACTCAAAGCGACAAGATGTCAAACCAAATATGGACCGAGGATACTGGTGGAGATGGACAACAATGAGGTATTCCCGCCGATAAGATTCAGCACTATGAATGAGGACTCCATGAAGCTGCTTTCCTCAAGTGAGATGGAGGTGATACAGGCTGTCGGAAACTCCTTTGAATTGGTATTTTACCCCGCATCAGCAGAAACAGAAACTGACGAGGTGCAATTTGTATATTCTCAACCATTTATGTAAAACAAAAAAGATTAAATAACAATAAATAAAAACATATTAAAACATTGAAATTAATTGGTGTTTTTTTTTTTTCATTTGACTATTCAGTGTTTTGAGGTGGTTAAGGATTGTGCAACATTCGTCAAAAGATTCAACTTACGTGGTCGTAAGATTGAATTCCGCATTAAGAATGTGCCAGACAACGCTGAACCAACAAATTGGGTCCAAAAAGCTGTGAAGGGCATGTTAAAACGTGTTGCTGATGATCTGGATTCTTCCGATATGGATGGTATAACATTTACGGGTAGGAATTTTGAGCATCGTGGTCCTGGTTGGATGAGCTATAGGAAGGCGTTCGAATTTAATTGGAGCGATGCATGGGAATTGATAACCAAAATATTCCAAAGCAATTCCGAGGGCATAAGCAAAGATACTTTCCGTAGAAATGTCACAGCAGTAAGGCTTCCTAGAGGGCGAGGAAATGAACGAAGACACAAATACAATTCTTTCGATGAAGAATGTGCAAGACGGAAAGGAATAATTGTAATAAGAAACAAAGATAACCCATGTTTACCTCGAGCATTGACTGTAGCAATTGCTCTAGTGGACAAAGGTTCGGAATATAAAAAAATTCGACAAAAAACTGCTAAACTGTCAATGGCAGTCTACTGTCACTGACAGTCTACTGACTTAGTGAGTTTCTGTCAATTCTCCAATGTGGTCGAAGTAAAGTTTTTAATGAGTTAATTATAAATCAATAAAGTTTTTTAAAATAATGTGGAGTTTTCTATTATTTTATGTGGGTATTCACTGGCACATATACAACATGCCGATTCGGTTCACTAATTTTTTTTTTCTTCAGAAAATACCCCGAAAGTAATCCAAAAATCTTTCTTCAAAATATGGAAAATGGCTTCCACAAATCATAAAGTGGACGCTATTTTTAATCATATTTTGATTAAGTACGATTTGGAAAATGGTCCAGATGAAATTACTGAGAGTGTAAAAATGAGAAAGTATCCACCGCGCAAAAACATTCATATTCACATTCAAAAACATTCGCTATGGGGGGAACTGGTTAAATAAAGAGGTCATACTGGAACATAAAGTTAGCAATTACTTGCAGTGGGCAATTGGGAATGCTTTTTTCTAGTGTGTTGCAAAGAGGAAGACAGGAAAAAAAATTTTAACGAATTATAAAAAAAAAAAAAAAAAGAAAAAAAGGAAAGCTGCGAAAAATCTATGTCTGCTCTCCAAGGATTAGTTTTGTATTTACATTTAGGACTTAGCTTTAAGAAGTACAATATTTTAAGCACAACTGTAAATATTTTACATGAAAACACATTTTCTAGCTACTGTTCTTTAAAGAAAGTTGGAGAGACTACCTATTAAGGTAGATGTTACGTCTCCTCAACAAAACGCAAAATATATCATCGAGTCTATCTTCGATAAATCAATATTTTCGTCTAATTCTATAAAATTTATCTGCAAATGGGGCTTCAATGGAAGTTCTGGACACAGCCTTTAGAAACAAAGATTTAGTTCTGAGGAATTTTAAATTTTTACTGCACTAGTTCCTGGGCAAAATGTTGCTCACTTCACATTCGCATTTGCATTTTTAGCGGCAAATTTAGATTATTCGTTGAAATGGCAGAAGCCATTGGAGAAAAGTAAGCTGAATTTAATAAATACCTTTTGGAGACCGCTAAAGAACCCTAATTGATGGATAGTTTTTACAGGATCTCTCATAACTGGTCACTTAATATGCAACGAGCTTACAGAGAGTCTATCGGTGGTCGATAACGGTTTACTAGAGTTTAAGGAACTTTGCATGCTGAAAACGCCAACCTTGTCCATTATGAGAGAGTTTGTAGCGACCACTCGACCGCGTAAATTTAAAATAATTCGTGTTTTCAGACCCACCAATAGGGTGCGCCACTCACTAAAAAATTGTGTATATAAACACTCGTCGCCACTACAGTTTCCTCTTTCTCTTTCTTTTCATCTGAAATGTCTGTCAAGCGTATAACATCCACAATCAAATATTTGTGAAATTAAATCGTGGATTAACCCTTTCGACCCCAGCGTTGCCTGAGAGCAATTTCTGTTGTTCAAGGGTTAACGGTAATTGTTTCTTTTGTTTTTGTCGGTGGATTCTTAATGATAACGGAGGTTTTATATGTCTACCCAACATTTGTGCAAATAAAAGCACATTTGAATATCATTTAGCGAATTTATGTTCAATAGACTGCACGTGCGTCGTCGAAAATACTTTTGTGAAATTTGGAAGAGGTATTGAAGTTAGTGATTAATTTTTATATAGTTAAAAGAAACTAAAAATGTGTAAATGAAACAGTTTTCAGCAAAGATTAAACTGAACGGTGTAAAAGTTGAATTTTATTAGTTTTGAATAATTATCTGGTGAGTGATTTTTAAAATTGTAATGTTGCTTGTGGGCAACCTTGGGCAATTGTGGTAATAAATATATTTGTGCTTAGATATGAGACCGCAAGAGAAAGGTCTGTCAAAGGAAGACATTGAGAGAATTTTAAACTTCGATTGGGATGCCTCTACTGACGAAGAAAGTGGTGATGAGATGGAAGACATTTCTCCAGTGCTGGAGAAGAATTTGCAAGATATCGTGGAAAGAGGAGAAACTATAGAGATTGATCTTCTTGCCAATATGATTCCAGAAGAAAGTGAGCAGTAACATAGTAGTTTTGCTGATAATTGCTTCGAAAAAGTTGATTTGAAAACACTTAAGTGGAGATCAAGACCATTTGAAGCTCCAGGAAGTATTTGGAAAGAAAACAATACTTTAAACGTCGACGGCGTGATGACTCCCGTAGAATATTTCTGCACCTTTTTTGATAACAAAGCTTTTGATTTGATCACACAGCAAACTGATTTGTATGGGCTGCAAGAACTCGGGATAGAGCTTAAATGTACTGGAGAGGATATCAAACGTTTTATTGGTATTTTGTTGTATTTGGGTGTTTTGAAATTGCCACAACTCAAAATGGCATGGTCAAAAGAATTAAAGCTAACCGCTATAACAGATGCAATGCCGCGTGGTAGGTTTGAAAAAATAAAGCAATGCTTACACTTCAACGAAAATGCTAAAAAACCCCAAAAAGGAGATTGGAACTATGACAAGCTGTACAAGATACGCCCTTTACTAAACATCCTCAAAGAAAATTTTAGTAAACTACCCCAGGAAGAACATCAAAGTATTGATGAACAAATTATTGCGTTCAAAGGTAATTCATAAATCTCATAATGTACTTGTTACTACAACTCTTGGTTACAGGTCGATCAATATACAAACAGTACAATCCAGCTAAGCCCCACAAATGCACAATTGCAAACTTACCGTCCAAAATTTAAAAAAAACCAATTCTACTTCAAATTCAAGTGGTATTAAGACCAGACAGACAGAATGGACACATCCAACCCTTTCTACCAACCTGCTTAAGAAAATGCTTAAAAACACCAGTGGACGAGGGGGGAGAACGTAAGAGAGGATCACCATTGCCAATCACTTTGACTACACAAAATGGAACAACTTCCAAAGAAAAAGTGCGAATGGTCCTATTAGTACTGCTATGGGGAAATTTTTCGGGATGCCGATGTTGTTCTCAAAAATTCATCAGTTTTTATAGGAATCCCTTGTCTACCATTGGGATAGACCCGACCTGATGAAGGTGGTCCAGGGTGAGGTCGCTAATAGGGATCCAACTCAAAGAGTATGCTGGCTGGGACAAAAAGCAGGGTTCGAAGGACTAAGACAGAAGGGGTGGAGTGTTCACAATCTCCTGGCGTTTGATAGAGAAGGTAACATTCGAAACACCATGATTAAAAGCCTAGCTCAGGGAGATAATTAAGTTATTTGCACATTTTATAAGATTAATCCGTTAAAAGAAATCATAGACAACAACTCAGCTATTAGAACTGCTGCCTCGAAAATCGGGTTAAAGATTAACGAAAACGAGACTCTTCAATCTTGCCATCTTTTGATATACGGTAAGACGACCATTTTCCGAGGAAATGTCACTTGCCTAGAGAAAAAAAGATACTCTAGAATAACATGTACAACAAACGACCAACTTCCATCTCTCGGAAATATTTTGGCAACAGTATCAACGAATTATCTCACGGTTTCTCATTATTCCAAGAGTCCAGTTAACGCAATACTGGACTACAACTATCTACCTTTTCACTTTCCATCCTGTCGAGTCATAACCCAGCCGTCCGGTGTGCACCCGGCAAGAATTTTCGCATTGGAGCACTCTTTCTAGATCCATCGATAGGAGGCATTTCAGGGATGTCACTGACTAGATTTCATCTAAGGATGTTTCCAGATTTGGTTACCGAAGGTCTAACGTTCTGGAAGATTATAGCCAGACATATCCCGTCCCACGAAATCAAACAACTGGCGATTGCCTTCGGTAAACTATTGTGGTGTTATCTATCGGATCAGGTGCAAATTCGCGTTCTGACGCGACGTGAAATATTTCGTGGGAACAAATATTGTCCCACGGTAAATATGCCCGTTGCATATTTTATTTCTCACGAAATGCTCGTCGCAACGATCATGTTTCACCTCAACCGGGCGATGACACTGCATTGACTCTCACCGATATTAGGAGAGCTGAGTCTTTAATAAACATCCAAAAAGACGGGTCTTTTTAATTGATAACGTTTTATCACATTTGGCGCAGCCGGAGTAAAAAAAAAAACGAAAAACCAAAAACGCATAATCGTTCCCTTAAAGAAAATATTTTGAAGTTCGCGAATATTTTGCAAAAAAAAAAAAAAAAATTAAAGTAACGTGAAGAGAATTTGTGACATTTTGGCAAATAGAGTGCTCTCTATCTTATTACTAGCTTGATAATAACAAAACAAAAATAAAATAACGAAGGCAAAAAATGGCTGCTTCGAGAGGAAAATTCTTCGGGTGATTTTTTGGTCCCGTCTGCATAGACGGGAAGTGGAGGAGGAGATACAACGACGAACTGTACGGGCTGTACAGCGACATCGACTTAGCCAGAAGAGTGAAGGTCCAACGACTGAGGTGGCTGGGTCATGTAGAGCGAATGGACACCAATGCTCCAGCTCGGAAAATCTTCGAATCCACACCCGAGGGTCAGCGCAGTAGAGGAAGACCGCGACTCAGGTGGCGCACGCAAGTGGAAGGGGACCTCAACCAACTTGGCGTGCGAAACTGGAGGCAACCGGTTAAAGATCGAGCTGGCTGGAGAGACTTGTTGGTTGAGGCCCAGGACCACGCCGGTCTGTAGCGCCACCTTAAGTAAGTAAGTAAGTAAGTAAGTAAGGCAAAAAATAAAAAAATAAAACAGTAAAATAAAATACTGTGCAGCAATACATTTTTTGTTTTTGATTATAAAATGCGGAGTTTGAGCACTTAATAAATAAATTGCAAACCAAAAAGACAAAAGAATAAAGGCAGTGAAACCAAAAAAAGTGAAAAAAAAAAAATACTTAAGACAGTACGTGCTCGCTAGAAGAAAAAAGGACAATATCAGGACGCAAATACAAGACCACTACCAAACAAGGAGGAAGCGCAACAACCGAACAAATTGAAGAACAGCTTTGCGAGCTAGAAGTAAAGCAGTCCCAAATAAGGTTATAACTTAATAAATTAAGTCAACATTTTAAGGTAGAAATAGAAAATTTTAAGAAAGCGTCATTTAATCTAAATAAAAGTGTTAAAGAAACAGAACCAAGTTTTGAATTATCCCTGTTCCCGTCGATAGGTCAACTCGAAAACGCAATACAAAGCTTAGATTCGAATCAAATAAACGAATCAGAAAAGAATTGTCAACGTATACCGGAAAACACTTCTCCAAACTTTTGGAGGATCCTAGTTCGTTAAATTTACCCAAGGATCTGAGTGCCCCCAATTTAATTAAGGATGAAATATTTAAATTGCATTTCTTTATTAATTTAACAAATATAGTTGGTAGATTGGCAACCACATTGGCTGCCAAGGCGTTTTAGCGATTTGGGTCGCAGGAGGCCAAGGCATTCCTTTTTCATTTTCGTGTCTCTCACCACCCAAAAAGTAGTTCTACCTCACGCCAAGTAAGAACAGTGAAATTAGTGATGAAGATTTTTCAGCGATGACTGGCGGCCAGAATTTGGATAGCGACTCTGAGGTTAGTGATGTCAATGTTTTCGATGCTGAAGCACATAGCAGTGATCAAGAACAAGCAGATGCCGAAAACAAAAACACATCAGATGCCACAAATGTTGGGCCAAATTGGACCGAGTTTTCATCAGGACAAAAAAACTTTCCTTTTACGGGCAGATCTGGTTTCCTCATAGATGTTGCAAACAATATAAGTTGCCTTGATGAGTTTAACCTTTTTGTCGATGAAGAACTTATTGAGCACATCGTTCGTGAAACCAATAAATATGCGAAACAGCAATTGGAAAGAGTCACTATTACACGAGCATCGTGGAAAAGAAAATGGAGACCTACAACCAGTCAAGAAATTAAGAAGTTTCTCGGACTTTTATTGTGGGTTGGCAGTCTGGAAGACTATTGGTCTAAAGACCTTAAATACAATTTTGGAATTCCCGCAAAAACAATGTCCCGAAATCGTTTTCAGCTTTTGTTGAATTTTCTCCATTTTGCGGACAACGATTCCATAATTCCAGGTGATAGAATAGACAAACTTAAGACCCTTTTGGACATGACATATACACAACTAAGTAAGTACACAACTTGGTGGAACAATCATCTTTTGTTTTTTATTATAAGTGTTATGAAATATAATTTAAATTGTACTAGTGGTAATGGCGTGGGTTTGACGAACACACTCTTTGCAGAAACTTCTTATTAATTTTCTGAACGCGTCCTTTGCACGCGAAATTGTGTAGGAATACGGGCATAAAAAAATGCAAGTAACTGTCGCAGCTATGTACAAAAAACACATCGTATGAGCGACACAGTTAATCATCAGATCGATCAGTTTCTCAACACAGTAGTCGTCAGCCAGTCAGTCGTACTTTGTTTCATGACATCAAAGTCTTCAGCCGGCAGCCACCCACATCTTCTCGCGTTTGTTAAATTAAATTATAAAATCTTAAAGAATAAAGTTTATAAAGTTTAAGTTGGTGTTGCCTTTTATTCATTCTGGCCAAACAAACCACTTATACATACATATATAGCAGTAGAACCATTGATTCCGCCGACAAAGCTCACGCCATCGCCATCGAAATAAAATAAAAAAAAAAAACTATTGAATAAATTGTTCTACATTGTAAATCAAGAATTGTTAAATTTATTCCAAGGGCGAAAGGGTTTTGTCGACAATAAGAAATGGAGAAATAAAAAGTATGCAAGTTATTCGTTCATAAACGTTAAACACTTGCAATGCAAACATATTCTTTTGATGTTTCACCTGCTCTTTTGCATTTGCTTTGCAAGTCTTGCGTTGTCGAATTCGGTCTATGATTCTTAAGAAATCTCATTCTGCAATATTAAACATATGATCCTGTAAAAGCCCTCTTCTGCTACTATAAAAAGCGCAGCAGAAGCGAGCTTGATATTGTTCCGTGTTTGCCAGAGCAACGGAAGGAAATACTCTAAGCCTTAGAGTGGATACAAGATCCACACAAGCTCCACCAGAATTCACATCACAAGAGAAAGAGAACTCTTTTGCGACAGTAGCCTTAAAACAAGATTCACCAGTTCCGGTTTGGTGGAGTTTTGGTTATCGATTCAAAATAAATATCCAAATTTAACTTCAAAAGCTTTAAGAATTTTTATTCCGTTTGCAACATCATGAAGCTGGATTTTCAGCTGTAGCTCTAATCAAGAGCAAATATCGCTCAAGGATCAATGTGGAGCAAAAAATGAGAGTAGCAGTATCAAGTCTTATTCCCCGCTTTGAAAAACTGTGTGGAGGTCACCAGGCTCACCCGTCACATTGATTTGACTGAGTAGCTATTGTATATAATTACAAATATAATAAAAAAACTCAGTTTCATATTGTGGATGTTTTAAGTTTTGTGCCTATCTATCTATTATTTCATTCGACTGTATCTTTTTCAAAAAGTTAGGGTAGGGCGTCGTGACAAAATACTGAACTTGTAATTGCGCCGCGGGCTGAAAAAGATTGGGAACCACTGCTCTAAGGTATAAGTTAACACCGAAAACACCGACAACATCGAAAACATCGGATGCAGGTTGCACGCACACTGTTTCCCACGACGCTGCTGCCACGCGCAAGCAAAATGTGACCAAATTCGCTGACATCGCACCTGCAATTCAACCGGCAGAACAACGGAGTGGAGGTTAGCTTAAGATAAGATTCAATTTGTATATTTAGTCTTTTTTAAGTGGCCGCAAGGCGAGCAAGTAGATAAAAAATTATTTCTTTAAACAAATAGAACTTTAAACTCTTTAATTTATATGAGGTTTACTGATGCGTGAAAATAGTTTGAGTTTTAAAAAAGATAAAGTATCAGTTGCTGGAAGCATCGGTCTTCCTTTTCTTTATCGGACAAAAAAAAAAAACATTCAAGACGACAGAGTTACGTCACAGAGAACACTTCCTTTCAGTCCCGTTGCTCTAATGTCTCCCTCTCCTCGACTCCACCAATCTTAACACGCGCAAGACTCTTGTTACTTTCCCCCTCTCCCTCTTCTATATGATAAAACTCAATACATTGACCCCTGCAGCGGAAATGCTAACGCCAACATTTCCAGCGGAAATGTTGCAATAGCAATTGAGTCAATAAAACGAAAATATAAAATATAAATAATGCTGACTGTGTAGCAGGCCAAAGAGAGGACGTATGGAAGAGAAGAGGAAAACACTCGAAACCAGTGATGGTAAGTGTAGGGAAAAATCCCTACATGTAGGTATTTTTAACCCAAAAATGATTGCGTAGGGGAAAAAGGACAGATTTTTTAAAATTGTCGAAAAGTAGGTTTATAAAAAAAATGAAAAGGTGATAAAACTTTTCGCTTTTAATTTGCATAATATGAAAATTTCAATGTTTTACTTTAATGATATATATTTAATGAGTACCTTAATATCATCTTACCCTTATCCCATTGTCATTGTATTTCCTTCTTAATGATTTGCTTACCAAAACCAAGTAGTCGTAGAATGTTTTCATATTTCTGTCAGTTACGCCTACCATAAAACATTCAAATCAAATTAAATTTTCTTTCAAGTGTTTGATTCTGTTTGTGTTTAAAAACGTAATTCCAATTATTGTGTTGTGTTTTGCATTGTTGTTGCAATTAAAGAAAGTTTAATAATCCAATATACCTATTGTTGTAATACTTTTTGAAAAAATAGGTAAGCAAGACATTAAAATATATTGATTTTCATTTCACTGGCATAGCTTTTTAGAACCAAAATGGTCAAATTCTCGCGACAGTAAGGCAGATGTAGTTCCTAGGAAAAAGTATCGCAAACAAAAATTCAACGACGGTTGGTTGGAAGCAGATTGTTTCAAAGGATGGTTGACCAAATTGAAAGATGATTTGTTTAAATGCAAGTGCGAAGCTTGTGACAAAATTTTAAATTGCGGAAAATCGGAACTTCTGAAACATGCTGAAACAAAGTTGCACAAAAAAAATGTTTCCTCCATCAAAAATTCTAAGCCCGTCAGTACATTTTTCCAACCAAAGCAGACAGCTCAGAGTATTGACCGGGAAGTACACAATTTCGAAGTAAAATTAAGTATGTTTTTCGCAGAGCACAATGTCGCTCTTCAAATTGTTGAACACTTACTTCCGCTTCTTAAAGACATAGTCCCGGATTCAAAAATCGTACAGAATTCCAAGCTGGGAAGGAAAAAATGTACCAGCATCATAAAAAATGTTTTGGCCAGACATGAGACGGAAGAACTTGTCGAAAAACTCAAAACAAATAGTTTTTCAGTAATGATTGATGAGAGCACTGACATCGGATTGAATAAATCTTTGTGTGTGTTAGTCAGATTTCTCGACGATGAGAATAGCAGAGTAGTTGTTAAATTGCTAGATTTGCTCAAGGTTGGATCGGACTGTTCTGCTGAAGCTCTATATAATAATTTCAAAGATTTTATTGTAATGTATGGAATTCCCTTCGGCAACATTATCGGTAGGAAAATTTCTTGCTGAATTGTAGTTAACATCTGAAACTTTTTATTCAATTTATTACGATTAAGGCATGTGCAGTGATGGGGCTAGCGTTATGGTTGGACAGCACAACTCGTTTGCATCAAGATTACTTTTAGACAATCCAGGAGCGATTGTTATAAAATGCATTTGTCATTCAGCTGTAATTATTGCAAATAAAGCTTGCTTGGCTTTACCTAGAGCACCCGAAGAATTGCTGCGACAAATTGGGTCTTACGTTTCTGGAAGTTCAAAAAGATGTCTGCAAGTGGAAGAGTTCCAGGTGTTGTTAAACGAAAAAAGAAGGAAAATTTTACGAACATCTGCAACGAGATGGCTATCTCACCAAAAATGCATTGAGCGGATTTTGGAAAATTGGGATGTACTGTTAGAGTATTTTAGGCAGGCGGTAACCTCAGATAAGCTTAAATCTGCTGAATTAATTTTAACGGAACTAACAAACCAATGTAACAAAGCTTATTTGTTATTTCTCAGATACGTCCTTGAATATTTTAATACTCTAAATGCCCTATTTCAGTCAAAAAAAACTTTAATTCATGTTCTGCATAGTGAGTCAGTGAAAATCTTTTTTAAATTGGGACAACATTTTATAAAAAAATCTGAACTTAAATTGAACGCTAATGTTAGATCACCTCATGTATCTTTACAAGTGGATCAAATATATCTTGGACCAGAATGCGGTGAGATAATAAAAAGTATTCCAAAACACGGTGCAGATAAGATAAGGCTTGATTGTCTTAACTTTTATATTACTGCTTTGGAAGAGATCCAACATATGTAGACTACCCATACAAAATGAGACAATCTTTAAGGAAATTGTATTAGGATTGGATGGGGATAGATCTGAGTTCTTATTCGAAGTTCTTTCCCAAAAACTTTCCTTAAGCATTAAAGATCTTTCGCAAGAGTGGAGATCGATTGAATACAATTTTGAAGAAAGTGAAAAAAAAACGGTTATTTGAATTAGATGTTGAACAGTTTTGGTTTAAAGTTAGTAAGATCCGCAATTTTAATGACGAGCTCATGTTTCCTGCCCTATCTTGTCTCGCAAAATATGTCTTGACTCTTCCTCACGCAAATGCTGACGCGGAAAGAATATTTTCTGTAGTAACAGATGTTAGGACAAAAAAAAAAAAATAAACTTAGTCACGAAAATCTGAGTTCAATGTGCATTATTCGGTCATACTTGCAGGATGCAAATTTGAACTGCGTTTCTTTTAAATGTAATAATAATCATTTTAATAACATGAAAACCACAGAACTTTATGACCATCATATGTAAATATTTTAAATATTATATATAATCTTCATAATTATTTTTATTTATTTAGATATATGGATGTAAAATTTAGTTATTGTTAATGCCCCTTAAGTCACTTTTATTTATAAGTGCAATATGAATTCCCTTCAAATTGTTTTTTTTGTATTATCTCTTTATGTTGTTATCGCTTTTTAATTAACTTTGCATTCCTATAAATATTTAAAAACAGAAATAATATTAAATTAACAATTCTAGTACTTTTCATTTAATGAACAATTTTAGTGGATTTGTAGGGGAAATTTTACGAAAGTAGGGATTTTTGCCATCGTTGGTAGGTATTTTCTTTTTTTTTAGTTACCATCACTGGTCGAGATCCTGACGCTGACGTGTAAGGTCATAAAAGTGTAAAAATAATAAATAATAAATATATAAAAGTAGTAAGTGTTTAATTCTTATTGATCGCCCTGTTAAAACCTCAGAAGTGGGATTACTCTTTTGAAATATCTAATTTGCACAATAACATGGAAGAAGTCGAAACACTAAAAAAATATACAGCAGTGCAAATAAAACAATGGCTCAGCGTTCTCGGAAAGAAAACAACGGGAAATAAGAATGATTTGTTACTGCCTCTGCTGTCACTACCCACGAAGGAAAGAGGTGAGTATCCAGACATACGCCACACAGACAAAGATCTTGGTGAGGAGGAATCCTCATCAGCGGACGAAGAATACAGCAACTTATACAGCGGAATCGGCGACGAGCGTTCCAAGGAAAACGAATGAGCTAATGAAAGCGATAATGAGCGAAACAACGATACTGATAATGAGCGGGATGACGAGCCGCACAAAGAGAGGAATAATGAACGAGAGAACGAGCGGAACAACGAGAAGAACAATAGAGAGAAGATCGTATTAAATAAAAAGGGTGACATCGAAAACAATGAGTGGGAACAAAGGGAAGAAGGAACTGGAGACAATGAAGAGGGAGATCCAAACCTTAAGGAAAGAAAATGAGTGGCTCGAGAAAGAGAAACGAGATGGTGTAAATCCTAAGAGCAGCACGGAAGAAAATGTAAACAATTTGAAAGATTTATTAGCCGAATTCAACGGCGAAGGAGATTATTTTTCTCACTGGGAAACGCAACTCCAGAACATTCGGTGCGCCTATAATTTAGAAGACAAAGCGGGGAGATTGCTGATTTCTTGCCGCCTTAAGGGTAAGGCTTTGAAGTGGTTTCATTCGAAGTCAGATCTCATAATTGTTCCAACGTCGCTGTTGCTTGCGGAAATGAAAGCTATATTCGGGGATCACATAAGCCTATTTACCTTCAGGAAAGCCGTCGAAGGAAGGAAATGGTCGCCCAATGAAGCATTCCAACAATACTTCCACGAGAAAGCAATACTCCCTAACAAAGCCGGAATGAACGAAGAGGAACTCCTTGAATCTCTCATCGATGGAATCCCAGAAAATTAATTCCGAAATTTAAAGGTCCATATAAAATAACTAAGGTATTGTAAAATGACATGTATGTAGTAAGAGACGTAGATGGCTATCAATTAGGGCAAATTCCCTATGAGGGCATATGAGAAGTAGCAAATCTGAAGCCGTGGACAGGTAATTATCTCGAGGGTTCTTTCGACGGAATCGGGACGATTGTGGGTCAGAATGGCCGAGTTGTAGCAGGCCAAAGAGAGGACGTATGGAAGAGAAGAGGAAAACACTCGAAACACGGCAGTCGAGATCCTGACGCTGACGTGTAAGGTCATAAAGATGTAAAAATAATAAATGATAAATATATAAAAGTATTAAGTGTTTAATTCTTATTGATCGGCCTGTTAAAACTGGGAAATTATCCGATCGACGACACTTCTCGAAGTCAATGACAAAAGAAAAGAAGAAAATAACTAATTTTGCACTCCTAAGAGTAAGACCCTCTTTGTTCTATGTATATAGTAACTGAGATTGTAAGTAGCGAATAAAATTATGCGCTCAGGTGACACAATGCAGACAGCATTGCACCATACAAATCTGCACGTGCAAACAAGATCGGATGACAAGCCAGCCAGTAAGAAACTCCTTTCCCACGAATTAGATTTTAAGTAGAGGTGGAAAAACTGACGATAAGAGAGGATTAAGTAGACAACGAGATAATAAAGTCATCTTTATTTTAAAAAGTCTCCGATTTTAATACCGAACATAAGTGGCGCGCAGTCGGTGCTCGCAAAAGAGCAAGCGGTTTTAAATACTATAAAGTAATTTAAACAACAGTGAACCAAAAGTGTATTTGTTGAAATATGATAAAGTAATTTACTTACAAGTAAACCAAAGGTGAATTTGTCTAAACACTATAATAATTTGAACACAATACTAGTGGACCAAAAGCGATTAGTGAAGCAGAAGTGCAAATGATAAACGCGATAAAAATACCATACTACGGCCCGAAAATGCAGAGAGTTAAAACACGATAAAGAAGATAAGCGACGTCCATACTATTGCTCAACAAAGTGCAAATAATAACACTTAAAGCAACATAATAGTGTGCCAAGAAAGTGCAAGCAGTTAATGTAAAACAACATCTACATAGTGCTCGAAAAAGTACAAGCAGTAAGGCAACTAGCGCTTGAAAAACTAATAAGTAGCAGCAGAACATAACACGGCGATATCAGCGGCAACAGCCATTAGTACTGTCAGTCTTACGTTAAATTTAGATCCCATTAAATATTTAAACAGCCTTCCGCTGTATAATGGTAGCAGAGATGATTTGTATAATTTTATGGGATTAGTGGATAGAATATTTCCCACACTGACACGGTATGATGAAAACAGCTAGCTTATATTTTTTGACATCATCAAAAGTAGATTGGTAGGAAGAGCAATATCTGCTGGGCGCTCGTACTTGAAATACTTGAACCCGAGTACAGCGGGTGTATCCGGACGCAACACCAATGCCGTGCCAGCAAAACCTACCGGAGCGATGAAAATGAATACCCATAAACGGGACATATCAAACCGTACTGTTCCCACCTATTACGTCAAAATGGGTATTGTTTCCGATGTTGCGAGATGGGACATGACCACCGATCGTGTCCAAATCCAAACAAGACCTTGCCTTGAGTTGCCGTCCCAAATAAAGCAATGTCCATGCCGGTAATTCTGGGACAATATTTATTTAACCAAAATAAAACTCGAATATTGTAAGACACTACTTTCTTTGAATAAAAATAATGAATTCCGTATGTTGCCAGATGAACTTTGTATGGTTCTTGATAGATATGGCCTTTTGAGAAATGATAAATTGCATGCCGATGATGATAGATACCGAATGACAGAATCTGTTTTGCAAGCTGGGTCAATATTTAATATTGAGGTTGTTCCTAGCGAAGTTGAAATGAATATCAATCCTAGACTAGGTAGTAGGTAAATCTAGCTGTGCCAAATTGAATGACTTAATTCTAGATTCCTATGTTGCTCCGAAAGATGTGAAAGTAGAACCTTCAAATTACGAAATGAAGATTCATTTAAATGCCGATGACGCTCCGTTCCGTTGTGCTCCTCGACGACTTTCTCATTTTGTACGAACTAAAGTTTAAACAATAGTAAATCAGTTAGAGGAAGATGGAATTATCCAGACTCGCAATTTGTCTCAGATCCGAGCGCACGCGTCAGTCGCAATTGATAGTTGCCAGGTATTTGCTGTTAACCAGGGTCTCACATATCGCAATCTAAAAAAATTAAGTCTTCATAAGATTCAGATGAGAGTCTATGGCGGTACTGGTTGCATTGGGGAACTAAAGTGCCCAAAATATAATTGCAAGTTGAAAGCAAGCCGCGCTGCGGGAAATTAGTTTGAGGCGACCTGAATGCCTTTGCCAAGGATATTCTACCTAATGTATTGTTATGCAAGCAAATTGTAACATCCCTGACGACAACAGGAGCAGGGAAGACGACCATCCCTGACGCGACGAAGGGAACAAACGTCATTTGAACGAGAGCAATCACGAGGCGAGGACGCGGCAAAGGAGGAGAGAAAAAAAAAAAGTCTTTTAACCCGTTGTAAATTAACTGCATAAATTAATAAAAGTGAAAAGAGGTTTCTTAAATTCTCAGAAGTTGCCCACTGTGGCAACTTCAATAACTTCGTTGTTGTGTTTTCTTTTCTTTTCGTTATTATCGTTCGTTAAACGATTAAACATTTCAGTGGCGCAGACGGTAGGATTCTAAACAGAATCCCAGTAAGATTCAGTAAGAATCCAGTGAAACGAATTATGTTGTGTGAAATTAATTCAGTAACTTCAATTAATAAACATGTACCCAGTGAACAAGAAAAAATCGACAAAGATTAGTGTGTTCAACAAGTGAATTCGAAAAACTGCAAGGTATGCAACAAAATCGACAAAGATTAGTGTGTTAAAAAGCAGATTTAAAAGAAAAGTGAAGTGTAAAAGTTTATGAAGAGACATCAAATACACGATAGCAATAGAAACATGGAAAACCATAATCAACTAGTAGCTGAACTAGAGCTCAGAACCCAACAGTTAGAGCAGATACGAGCCGCATATGTACAACTCCAACAACGAGAAAATCGCGAGGAGAGGGAAAGAATTCTAAAAGAGATCCGATACATACATGTCTACGTTCACCGGACAAGAAGACGTCACAATTAACTCCTTCCTCAGTTGTGTAGAATACTACCTCAGTCAGGTAGAAGACCCAGAACTAAAGAAAACCCTTGTAAAAGCTGTATTCTACGAGAAGATCCAAGGCGAAGCGAAAAACGCCGTGATAAATACATATACCACAGACGGACAACTGGAGCACCATAAAGGACATTTTGAAGCTGAGATGCAAGCCGGACGTCGAACCCCACGAAATATACAAAAAAATTACCAACCTTAAAGTAAATACGGTGAGCGAATTAGCAGTAGAATTACAAAACATTAAATTCAAATCTGATGAATTAATTGTATACTATAAAGGCGAAAATTGTATAGATCTAAGTAACGTAGAGGTGATATTAGTAAACACAGTGAAAGAAATGACCCAGGGCACATTGTTGGATAGAGTCTATGAAGAAAATAATTTAAATAAGATAATTTCAATAATGCGAAAGAGGAGATTCGAAGATTCCTGCATTAGGCCAGAATTCCGAAGAATAGCTAGACCAAAAGCGTTTGTTTCACCTGAAAAGCAAAGGAATTATTCAGGACAAAATAGGCAGAATGATCGACCAATCCCACTAGCAGATCGTATGGAAATTGATAATATTCAGAGAAAAAACAGTAATAAACAAATAAACTCGGATTATGACGTTCAGTGGAGAACATTTACCTGTTATCGGGTGCACCACATTAGAGTGTTACTACAATGGTCAACAACATCGGATTCAATTACAGTGACTCAACTTTTTGATCACATGATCACGAGAAAAAACGTTTTTTGTTGTTACATTTTTATTTCTATCCCTAATGCAACAAATTTTTCACACATAACAAACACAGATGTTTAGAATAAGCGTACCCAAAAAAAAAGGAAATACACCGTTAGGGTTTTGATTCTTATAAAAAACCCTTCTTGGATCATTATGTGATCAATTAGTTGATACAGTCTCATTTGTGCGTTGAGTGTGATCGTAGAGTTGGAAAACTCGGAGAAGTTGCTGTTTTTCTCTTTTTTTTACAACTTTGAAAAATTACGCGTTGAAATTACATAGAGGTAAAAATAATTCACTTTTATTTTTTGCATTTTTTAAATGGTTGTTGTTTGTTTGTCAGATGAAGGAACTAAGCCGTTCAAAAATAGAAGAAGTTAAAAGGCTTATCAATTCCAAGGTCACCCAAAGTGAAATTTCTCTTAAGGTTGGAGTTTCATTAGGTGTCATCTCAAAAATAAGAAAAAAAAAAAAAAAACTCAAGCCTGAGGTCGAAAAGAACAAGCCTGGTAAGAAACCAATTTTGAATTCTTTAGTACAAAGCAGAGATCGGCATGCGATCATATTTTTGCGACTTAACATCTACTCACAACAAAAGCGATGCGCGAGTTACACAAATGGATGTCAGTAAACTTGAAGACGGAACATTTTTGTTGCTTCGAATCCTTTTTTTGAGATAACGGATTTTTCGGGATAGCAATGGGAAATGGGAATGTCTCTGGTCTGTAATGATCTTGGTAAAGCATTCCAAATTAGTGTTGTGAGTTGGATGTGAATAGACGTGTGAGAAAAAATTAAGTTTTGTTCATTGAGAATATTATCAATAGATTTGGTATAATTTCGAATAATCACGCATTGGTTGCTGAGCAAATTTCTAGTGGTGTTTACACCTTGTCACAACGACACAAGGGTAGAAGTTTCATTTGGAATATACTGTCCGAAATCTTAAAGGAAGACGAAACCATAGTTGAATGATTGTTATACTGCCGAACATGCCGCAAGTTACTTAAATACTCAGGACATCAAACATCTAATCTGAATCGGCATAAGTGTTGCCAAGCCCTTAAGCAGCCAGAAGTTTTAAAATCTGTTGCAGCAGATGACAAAAAGAACGCAATTGACATATGTACAGCTTGGGTTACTGAAGATTGTAGGCCATTTTCGGCTATCGCTGGTTCGGGCTTCGTTAAGCTGGTGAAGTTTTTTATTAAGATAGGTGCAACCTATGGAGAAAACGTAGACGTACATGATTTACTGCCTGATCCAACAACAATTTCGCGTAAGGTGCAAAAAGCAGCAGATGAAAAAAAGAAACAATTCAGAAGTGAAATAAACGAAGTTGTGAATAGTGCATCTGCTACAATTGATATGTGGTCGGACAATTACGTGAAACGAAACTTTCTAGGCGTCACATTGCACTATCAGAAAGATTTTAAATTATTTGATATCGTTTTGGGAATGAAATCAATGGATTTTGAAAGATCAACCAGTGACAATATTTTGAGAAAGTTGAAGACTTCGTTAAGTGAGTTTGGAGTCCAAAATATCGAAGCAATAAAATTTACAACAGACAGAGGAACAAATATTGTAAAAGTTTTGGAACACAATACACGCTTGAACTGCAGTTGCCACTTATTAGCAAATGTCTTAAACAAGTCGTTCGACGCAACAACAGAGCTCTCAGAATTATTAGAGTCGTGCAAAAAAATAGTGAAATACTTTAAAAAAGCAAATTTGCAGCATAAGCTACAAACTTCTCTGAAGAACCAATGTCCCACACGGTGGAATTCTAATTACACAATGTTCAAATCCATTGTAGATAATTGGTTCGATATAAATGCAGTACTAACTGAGAACGAAGGAAGCCAACGGCTACTGCATATAAATATTTCAACACTTAAAGTTATAGTTGAAATCTTTAAGGACTTTGAAATCATTTTTAAGAAATTGCAACTCTGCAGCTCTCCGTCTTTGTGTTTCGTTTTACCTTCAATTCATAAAATTAAAACTATGTGTGCACCTAACATTGCAGACATAAGTGGTATTTCGGTTTTAAAGGAAAAAATTATTCAGAACATTGATGACATCTGGTTAAAAAATTTGAGTTTATGGCATAAGACTGCATTCTTTTTGTATCCACCAGCTGCAAGTATGCAACCAAACGACCTCAACGATATTAAGAGCTTTTGCATTTCTCTCATTAACAATTTAGAGTATGCTCCAACAGCGTCTACTTCGCAGCCAATATTATCAATCTCTTCACCAATAACTCTTGACGCAGCCAGTCCTGCCACACCTTTATCTGTATCAGTTTCTCAAATAGTATTTACTCCAAGTGACACCGTAGACAACATACCTACTTGCTTAATTCCAAATTCATCATCATCCCCCAAAGAAGATATTCAGTTTTTTTTCTCAGATTTATTGAGAGAATCTGAACAGGCGACCCCAGAAACTCCTGAAGAAGAAGTAGAAAAATATAGCAGAGAACTAATAAAAATAACTGAAGATTTTGATGTGATTGAGTGGTGGAGGATTAATGCAAACAACTATCCTCACTTATCAAAAGTAGCACTGCAAATTCATTCAGTTCCTGCAAGCAGTGCAGCGGCAGAACGAGCATTTTCATTAGCAGGTAACATAATAACAGAGAAGAGGAACAGACTGGGACCCAAGACAGTCGATAGTATATTATTTTTACATTCCCATTATAAAAATTTCAACAAATAATTATAACTGTAAACCTAAAGCCTAAAAAAAAAAAATAAAAAAAAAAATAAAATAAAATTTCAAAAATCTTTTGTCTGAGTCATTTAAACAAATGAGGGTAGTTGCGGTGTTTTTGTTTGTCATAAGCGGTCGCACATACCAACGCTTCGGTTAAGTAAATATGAACATGCGGTAGTGCAGGATTCGTAATACTCGGGTTTACTATAAATACATATGTAAAACTATCGCAGCAATTGCGGTGGAAGTTTATACTCGCACCGCTTTTTTCTCACTCATCGCTATGATCTGAGAAAAAATGATCAAACATCGCATAGTACTTCAATTAATATGACTGCATGAATGCAACACCATACGTGTTTGCAGTCAATGCGATGGGGATACATATTTTATGAAGGACCAATGAGTTAGAGTCGTAGAAAAAATCAATGTACATGTATTGAACGCATAATTGCGGCATATCGCTGCAGATCTCTGGTACAAACGCGTATTTTAAGACAAATCAAATACGGAGTGCACGATAATGCAGTTCAAATAAATAAAGAACTGCACCAGAATGACGGCATAACTGTTTCAACCGAGGCCGTAAGGTAAGTTTTGAGGAAAAGCGGTTTTCACGGTCGTGTTAAAGTGAAAAAACCACTCCTGACAGCAAGGCACAAAAAACTTAAGACTGGAGTTTGCCCAAAAATATAAAAATAACACCACCAGTGACTGGGCAAGAGTTGTTTGGTCGGACGAAACAAAAAATAACCGTTTTGGATCCGACGGTCGCCAATGGACCTGGAAGAAGTCTGGTGAGCCAATCAAAGACCGTCATGTAAAACCAACCATTAAGTTTGGTGGTGGTAATCTAATGATTTGGGGCTGCATGACCATGGAAGGTGTTGGTGAATGCGTAAAAGTAGTGGGGCGAATGGATGCTACCCAATAAATCAGCATACTAGATCGAGGGCTCCAGAAAAGTCTTGATGTTTGGAGCAAGAACGTGTCGGACATTATCTTCCAGCAGGATAATGATCCGAAATATACAGCAAGAGTTACGAAAGCTTGGTTACAAGATAAAGAATTTCAATTACTTGATTGGCCACCACAATCCCCTGCCCTCAACCCAATCGAACATCTTTGGGTTGAAGTCAAACGGGTAATTACGGAAATGCCCGGCGATTGTCCAAATCTGAACGATTTGTGGGATCGAACGCAAACTGCTTGGCACAATCTCAGTTCTAGTAAGTGCAGGACGCTTGTGGAATCGATGTCAAAAAGAATTCAAGCGGTTCTTAAAGCAAAGGGAGGGCATACAAAATATTGAACACCAAAATCCATATATTATGCCATATTTTTTGCTTCTTTTTTAAATCTGATGAAATTCAAAAAGAATCTTAAGTTTTTTTTCAAGTAGCTGAATAACAATATTTCATTAATTTATCTTTAAAAATAAAAAAGTTGTAATAAAAAAACATTTTTTTTCCTTTTAGGTGATCAAAAAGTTGAGTCACTGTATATATTCTGGACTTTCATTGTCATGCAGTTCTTGGACTATCAACATGCAATAAACTTTAGTTACTTAATAAGGTAGATGAAATTAAACTGACATGCATTAATAAAACTAATTCCAAAATTTCAAAAAGTTCTACAAATGAGAATGTATTAAATCAATATTCTTCTAAAAGTGTTAAAAATTGCGAATCAATTTTATACAATTATAGTGACGTATTTCATGGTCTCGGGCTATTAAAAAAATAAGTGTCATTTAAAGCTTCTTTCTGATTGTCCTCGAAAAATTCCGTTTGCATTGAAAAACTTATTAAAAGAAGAATTAGACCGGATGGAAAATTTGAAAATGATTCTTAAAGTTGCGGAGCCTACTGAGTGGGTCAATTCAATAGTTTTGGTCAAAAAAGCTAACGGGAAATTAAGAATTTAAACATGAACATCGCCAAATCTTCTTCGGATAAATGATGAAATTTTTGGATCTTGCTTTTTTTCAACAAGTGTAAGATATGTATCCAACGCCATTATTTTCAAACTTTGTACCTTATGTATTTTCACAATCTTAGAGTGAATCCATTCATTTATTAGACTCATTTTAAAAAAAATAAAAAAATATATATTTTACTTTACCAGAAACAAACAAAGACAAAGAAGTACTAAAGGAATAATGTTATATTTCATTGGTTAAGCTAAGCGTGTGAAAAAAATTCCGGAAGAAATTTTTAATAACACATTCCTTCTGTGGGGTTGATAAAATAAATTCAATGTTCACAAGACTAATTGTTATGATTTTCAGGAAAATATATTACCACATTTTATCAAAGTCAAACCACAGTTTTTTTTTTTTTTTGATAATACTAATTAGGTAATATGTTCTTAAGCATCACATTTCTCACAATTTTCGAGTATAAAAGCAACTATTAAATTTAAGCAAACCATCTCAAAAACCTCTGCAGCCGATAAAATCGCTACAGATAAAAAAAAAAAATAAAATTTTAAAATCAACCCTCTGCGCAACCAAATATTGTGACAGAGTAACGGTCGAACTACTGGAGTGTAAGGTGTTCCTTCCCTTACGGTTCAATAAACTTAGCCAGGAGGAGATACAAAGCTTATCTACGTGTGAGCTTGAAGTGATATCTCCAATAGGGAATACCGTGGAACTGGTGTTCCACAAAAAATCAGAAGAGGACTGGGATGATTCTGATGCTGATCAATAACAACAAGAACAATGTAAAAAAAAAATCATCATCTGAATAAACTAAATAGTTTGGGGAAACCATCTCAAAAACCTCTGCAGCCGATAAAATCGCTACAGATAAAAAAAAATAAAATAAAATTTTAAAATCAACCCTCTGCGCAACCAAATATGGTGACAGAGTAATGGTCGAACTACTGGAGTGTAAGGTGTTCCTTCCCTTACGGTTCAATCAACTTAGCCAGGAGGAGATACAAAGCTTATCTACGTGTGAGCTTGAAGTGATATCTCCAATAGGGAATACCGAATATCTACGTGTGAGCTTGAAGTGATATCTCCAATAGGGAATACCGTGGAACTGGTGTTCCACAAAAAAATCAGAAGAGGACTGGGATGATTCTGATGCTGATCAATAACAACAAGAACAATGCAAAAAAAAATCATCATCTGAATAAACTAAATAGTTTGGGGAAACCATCTCAAAAACCTCTGCAGCCGATAAAATCGCTACAGATAAAAAAAAAAAAATAAAATTTTAAAATCAACCCTCTGCGCAACCAAATATGGTGACAGAGTAATGGTCGAACTACTGGAGTGTAAGGTGTTCCTTCCCTTACGGTTCAATCAACTTAGCCAGGAGGAGATACAAAGCTTATCTACGTGTGAGCTTGAAGTGATATCTCCAATAGGGAATACCGTGGAACTGGTGTTCCACAAAAAAATCAGAAGAGGACTGGGATGATTCTGATGCTGATCAATAACAACAAGAACAATGTAAAAAACTCATTAAAAATCATCATCTGAATAAACTAAATAGTTTGGGGAAACCATCTCAAAAACCTCTGCAGCCGATAAAATCGCTACAGATAAAAAAAAAAAAATAAAATTTTAAAATCAACCCTCTGCGCAACCAAATATGGTGACAGAGTAATGGTCGAACTACTGGAGTGTAAGGTGTTCCTTCCCTTACGGTTCAATCAACTTAGCCAGGAGGAGATACAAAGCTTATCTACGTGTGAGCTTGAAGTGATATCTCCAATAGGGAATACCGTGGAACTGGTGTTCCACAAAAAAATCAGAAGAGGACTGGGATGATTCTGATGCTGATCAATAACAACAAGAACAATGTAAAAAACTCATTAAAAATCATCATCTGAATAAACTAAATAGTTTGGGGAAACCATCTCAAAAACCTCTGCAGCCGATAAAATCGCTACAGATAAAAAAAAATAAAATAAAATTTTAAAATCAACCCTCTGCGCAACCAAATATGGTGACAGAGTAATGGTCGAACTACTGGAGTGTAAGGTGTTCCTTCCCTTACGGTTCAATCAACTTAGCCAGGAGGAGATACAAAGCTTATCTACGTGTGAGCTTGAAGTGATATCTCCAATAGGGAATACCGAATATCTACGTGTGAGCTTGAAGTGATATCTCCAATAGGGAATACCGTGGAACTGGTGTTCCACAAAAAAATCAGAAGAGGACTGGGATGATTCTGATGCTGATCAATAACAACAAGAACAATGCAAAAAAAAATCATCATCTGAATAAACTAAATAGTTTGGGGAAACCATCTCAAAAACCTCTGCAGCCGATAAAATCGCTACAGATAAAAAAAAAAAAATAAAATTTTAAAATCAACCCTCTGCGCAACCAAATATGGTGACAGAGTAATGGTCGAACTACTGGAGTGTAAGGTGTTCCTTCCCTTACGGTTCAATCAACTTAGCCAGGAGGAGATACAAAGCTTATCTACGTGTGAGCTTGAAGTGATATCTCCAATAGGGAATACCGTGGAACTGGTGTTCCACAAAAAAATCAGAAGAGGACTGGGATGATTCTGATGCTGATCAATAACAACAAGAACAATGTAAAAAACTCATTAAAAATCATCATCTGAATAAACTAAATAGTTTGGGGAAACCATCTCAAAAACCTCTACAGCCGATAAAATCGCTACAGATAAAAAAAAAAAAAAAAATTTTTAAAATCAACCCTCTGCGCAACCAAATATGGTGACAGAGTAATGGTCGAACTACTGGAGTGTAAGGTGTTCCTTCCCTTACGGTTCAATCAACTTAGCCAGGAGGAGATACAAAGCTTATCTACGTGTGAGCTTGAAGTGATATCTCCAATAGGGAATACCGAATATCTACGTGTGAGCTTGAAGTGATATCTCCAATAGGGAATACCGTGGAACTGGTGTTCCACAAAAAAATCAGAAGAGGACTGGGATGATTCTGATGCTGATCTGATCAATAACAACAAGAACAATGCAAAAAAAAAATCATCATCTGAATAAACTAAATAGTTTGGGGAAACCATCTCAAAAACCTCTGCAGCCGATAAAATCGCTACAGATAAAAAAAAAAAAATAAAATTTTAAAATCAACCCTCTGCGCAACCAAATATGGTGACAGAGTAATGGTCGAACTACTGGAGTGTAAGGTGTTCCTTCCCTTACGGTTCAATCAACTTAGCCAGGAGGAGATACAAAGC
This sequence comes from Matsumyia berberina, assembly GCA_917880715.2. Lineage (NCBI taxonomy): Eukaryota > Metazoa > Arthropoda > Insecta > Diptera > Syrphidae > Matsumyia > Matsumyia berberina. Next base: position 100,118,065 of record OU862870.1, read on the forward strand.
TTATCTACGTGTGAGCTTGAAGTGATATCTCCAATAGGGAATACCGAATATCTACGTGTGAGCTTGAAGTGATATCTCCAATAGGGAATACCGTGGAACTGGTGTTCCACAAAAAAATCAGAAGAGGACTGGGATGATTCTGATGCTGATCAATAACAACAAGAACAATGTAAAAAACTCATTAAAAATCATCCTGAATAAACTAAATAGTTTGGGGAAACCATCTCAAAAACCTCTGCAGCCGATAAAATCGCTACAGATAAAAAAAAAAAAAAATAAAATCTTAAAATCAACCCTCTGCGCAACCAAATATGGTGACAGAGTAATGGTCGAACTACTGGAGTGTAAGGTGTTCCTTCCCTTACGGTTCAATAAACTTAGCCAGGAGGAGATACAAAGCTTATCTACGTGTGAGCTTGAAGTGATATCTCCAATAGGGAATACCGTGGAACTGGTGTTCCACAAAAAAATCAGAAGAGGACTGGGATGATTCTGATGCTGATCAATAACAACAAGAACAATGTAAAAAACTCATTAAAAATCATCATCTGAATAAACTAAATAGTTTGGGGAAACCATCTCAAAAACCTCTACAGCCGATAAAATCGCTACAGATAAAAAAAAAAAAAAAAAATTTTAAAATCAACCCTCTGCGCAACCAAATATGGTGACAGAGTAATGGTCGAACTACTGGAGTGTAAGGTGTTCCTTCCCTTACGGTTCAATCAACTTAGCCAGGAGGAGATACAAAGCTTATCTACGTGTGAGCTTGAAGTGATATCTCCAATAGGGAATACCGAATATCTACGTGTGAGCTTGAAGTGATATCTCCAATAGGGAATACCGTGGAACTGGTGTTCCACAAAAAATCAGAAGAGGACTGGGATGATTCTGATGCTGATCAATAACAACAAGAACAATGTAAAAAACTCATTAAAAATCATCATCTGAATAAACTAAATAGTTTGGGGAAACCATCTCAAAAACCTCTGCAGCCGATAAAATTGCTACAGATAAAAAAAAAAAAATAAAATTTTAAAATCAACCCTCTGCGCAACCAAATATGGTGACAGAGTAATGGTCGAACTACTGGAGTGTAAGGTGTTCCTTCCCTTACGGTTCAATCAACTTGGCCAGGAGGAGATACAAAGCTTATCTACGTGTGAGCTTGAAGTGATATCTCCAATAGGGAATACCGTGGAACTGGTGTTCCACAAAAAAATCAGAAGAGGACTGGGATGATTCTGATGCTGATCAATAACAACAAGAACAATGTAAAAAACTCATTAAAAATCATCATCTGAATAAACTAAATAGTTTGGGGAAACCATCTCAAAAACCTCTGCAGCCGATAAAATTGCTACAGATAAAAAAAAAAAAATAAAATTTTAAAATCAACCCTCTGCGCAACCAAATATGGTGACAGAGTAATGGTCGAACTACTGGAGTGTAAGGTGTTCCTTCCCTTACGGTTCAATCAACTTGGCCAGGAGGAGATACAAAGCTTATCTACGTGTGAGCTTGAAGTGATATCTCCAATAGGGAATACCGAATATCTACGTGTGAGCTTGAAGTGAGTAGTGAGTTTATGGGGACTCTGGGACAGAGTTGCGGTTTTCTTTTAACCGCAAAGCTCAAGGTCGAGACCGCAGAATGTGGTTTTCTTTGAACCGCAAACTTTAAGACCGCAAATGACTCGTGTTTGGGTTGAAGTCTGAGGTGTAAATCTATATATAGATCGATAGGTGACGTGTTTGGGGTTAAAGTCTGGGATATAAATATATATATAGGTCAATGAACTTGTACGTAGCATAGTGAATAATAATTTTGTTTGTGATATAAAAATAAAAAAATAGTATATATGGGAAAAAAAATGTGTGGTCTTCAAAATGTATGTAGATAATACTAGCAATATTCGTATAAATAGAAAACTTCAATTCATGTCAGTTCAGTTCAACAATATAATTCGAATACGAAGGACCATATCAATCAATACAAATAAAAGTAAGTAAAGGTATATATTATAATTATAAATAATTTTTTAATTGTTTTTTTGTTTCTTAGAATCATGAACAGCATAGTGGATGAACTTAAGAAGTACATTGACGACTTCAAAAAGGAGTGTTGGGAGTTCTCCAACATTGTTGAAGAAGCGGAGGCTGCTTTGCGGGAAGCAGCTAAGCAGCAAAATATGAAGCTGCTAAGAGCAACCATACATATGCTCGAAGCTCTGCGGTGCAGAGTGGAAGTGGAGGGGTTTAATCCCCCTCCAATTAATAAGTTTTTAACAAATATATTAAAATTTGATTAAAAACAAAATAAAACTGTTGATTTGAAATTATAATCTAGAATGAGGTATTTTGATTGACATGTGAAATGTGGTTTTTCATGTGTTGCTCGAGCTGTGGAATATGGGTCGATGGACTTGTACATATATGACATAGTGAGTAATAATTTGGGTGGTAACTTTACTCCTATAAATAGACGACTTTAAATTGAGTCAGTTCAGTTAAAAAAAAAGATTCACCCAGAGAGGGAATATGTTGACAGTTTCATTGAGAGGTAAGACATTTTTGTGAGTACTACTTATATTTTTAAAAGATAAAAAACAAAAAAAAATCTGGTGCTCTAAAGTAATATAAAAAAGTGAAAACTTATCAATGAAATATCTGAATCGTTTTCTTTCAGAAAGTCTGTGTGTGTGTGTGTGTGTATGTGTGCGTGTGTGCATCTTTAAAAAAAAGAGAAATGTTTCGCTGTGAAGTGTGTAGCAGGGAATTTTGGGATAAATCCTCTTTCGTGAGACATTTAAAATTAAAAAGATGTAGTGGAAAGAGGCAGCCTTCTCCAGATCCACAGCCAACAACTTCTGCTGAAGTGCATATTAAAAAAAGAAATACAAAGCCAACTGTTTATAAACGATGTGTGATTTGTGAAGAGGACGTTAATGAAAGGTATTGGAATCAACACCAAAGGAAAAATAGCCATAAGGAAAAGGCTAAGTTGGTTCTACGAGAAAATGTTTGTTGTATAGAAAGTGCATTTAAAAATAGAATTAAAACCTTTTCAATTTCTAATAATGATGAGACCATATTGAATGTACAAGTATTATTTGAAAAAAAAATTGATTTAATTATGGAATTGTTAACAAGTGAATTGGAAACTATGAACGCTTTCAAGTTTAACATGGAATTATTTTGTGAATTTGTAAAACATTCAAATGATGATGACAACATGATCGCGAGTACCAAGAGTATGCAGACGGCGATGTATGCAATCCTACGAAACGATGATATCTCTGAAAAGCTGAATAAAATGTTCGAAGTCATCAAGTCAAAGTTGGAGGAATTCCAAGAAAGAGATAGCGGATGGGCTTTGCTATCATTTTTGAGAATTGAAATAAATATCAATAAATACCAACCGCTTCGAGGTTCATCATACTTTCCATTACCAGCGCAGATTCGCTCAAAAAATGCTTGTATAAATGTAAAAACCAATGATGAATATTGTTTTAAATGGGCCATCATATCCGCTCTTGATAATAGAGTACAACATCATAAAGAAAGGTCGTCAACATATAATATTAATGATATAACAAGTGACACAATAATAGTTAATGAAGAAGTCCTTAGTTTTCGAAACATGCAGTTTCCTTTGAATGTTAAAGATGTAAAAATTTTCGAAGATTACAACTCAACCATTAGTGTAAACGTTTTTGGTTATGAAAAAAATAATAAGAAATACGATATAATTGGACCCTTTTATCATACACGTGAAGAAAAGGCAAAACATATTAACTTGCTCTTTTGTGAAAATTTCGATGGTAGTCAAACACATTACGTGTACATGAAACACATGTCACGTTTATTGAGAGGTCAAGTAAGCAAACACAAAACTCAAATGTATCTCTGCAACGCTTGTTTACTACGGTTTCCCAACGAATCCAATCTGCAGAAACACAAAAGCGAGTGTGGTAAAAAGGTTACGATAATGCCAGAAGAAGGAAAGAATGTGTTGGAGTTTGTTAAACAAGAAAGAAAGCTGCAAGTTCCCTTTACTGTGTACGCCGACTTTGAATCCATCCTAGATCCTGTGAGTCACTCTATACCGAATCCAGAAACTTCATCAACAACAAATATACAACAACATATACCATGTGCATTTTCATATTATATTAAGTGCTCATTTGATGATGATTTAAATAAACACAGAACATTTGTTGGTGAGCAATTAAATTAATAACTATGTAACAATTAATAAACAAATTTTTCTTAGGAGAAAACTCATCGGATAAATTTGTTGAGATGCTGATTGAAGATCTCAGATACCTCTATATGGAAGTCATACAGAAACCAAAGAAGATGATACGGTTGACGGACGTTGAGAATAACTTTCATCATACATCTCCTGTATGTAGTATATGTAAGAATAGTTTTAGTCAAACAGATATAAGAGTAAGAGATCATTGCCACTTCACCGGTATGTATAGAGGGCCTGCGCATTCACAGTGCAATTTAGATTTTCGTATGCCGAATTTTTTCCCAATTTTTTTACATAATTTTTCGGGTTATGATTGCCACCTCTTTGTGAAAAGTTTGAACAAAATTGACGGTGAAATAAAAATAATTCCATTAAATAAGGAGAACTACATTTCACTTTCCAAGCGGGTTGACAATGCGTTTGAAATGAGGTTTCTAGATTCTTTTCGATTTCTGCAATCTAGTATAGACTCGTTAGTGAAAAATTTATCGGAAGATGATTTCATTATTAACAAGATAGTTTATAAAAATGATGATGAGTCATTTAAATTAATGCTTCGGAAAGGTGTATTTCCCTATGATTATCTTGATTCATGGGATCGTTTAGAAGATTGCCTTCTTCCACCAATTTCAAAATTTTATAATAAATTAACGAATGAATATTGCTCAGAAAATGATTATAATCACGCTCTAAAAGTGTGGGAGCATTTCAATTGTAAAACCTTAAAAGATTACATGCTTTTGTATCTACAGAGTGATGTTTTGTTGTTGACTGATATTTTTGAGAATTTCCGTAAAGTTTGTATAAAAATATATGAGTTAGATCCATGTCACTACTATACATCTCCTGGTTTATCTTGGGATGCAATGCTGAAGGTAACGAACATTAAATTAGAACTGTTAACAGAAATTGATATGTTTAATTTCTTTAAAAAAGGTATCCGTGGTGGTTTATGTCAATGTTGTTATCGACATGCTAAGGCCAATAATAAGTATGTAGGTAATTATGATGAAACGAAAAAAAGTGAATTTCTCATGTATTTCGATGCAAATAATTTATATGGTTGGGCAATGTCGCAACCGCTTCCCGATGGAAATTTTCAATGGCAAGATCCTGAGATCTATACCACAGAATATATTTTAAATTTGAAAGAAAATAATAATGTTGGTTGCGTATTGGAAGTAGATTTAGCTTACCCGGGGGATCTTCACGATTCTCATAACGATCTTCCATTTTGTCCAGAAAATACAATAACTCCGGGAAGTAAAATTCCCAAGTTGATAGCTAATCTAAATAATAAGACAAAATATGTAATTCATCTCAGGAATGTACAACAATGTCTCGAGAATGGATTAACTATTACTAAAGTACATAGGGTATTGTCCTTTACTCAATCTGAATGGTTACATAAATATATTGAACTTAATACTGAATACAGGAAAATTGCTAAAAACAAGTTTGAAAAAGACTTTTTCAAATTAATGAATAACAGTGTCTACGGTAAGACTATGGAAAATGTAGAAAAGCGAAGAGATGTGAAGATAGTGACAAAATGGGATGTTAAAAAAAATTTTTTTAGTGCAAGAAAGCTTATTGCAAGCCCTAATTACCATAGTCGATCTGTATTTACTCCAGATATGTGTGCTATTGAAATGGTAAAGGGAAAAGTAACATACGATAAACCGATTTACTTAGGTTTTGTTGTATTAGAGTTATCAAAATGGCTTATGTATGACTTTCATTACAATTATATGAGGAAAAAGTTTGAAGAATCAGTACAATTAAACTATATGGATACAGACTCATTTATTTATTCAATAACGACAGATGATTTTTATTCCGACATATATAGTGACGTCATTAATCTGGAGACATCAAGATTTGATACATCAGAATATCCCATAGACAACTTACACAATTTTCCGCAAACGAACGGTAAAATTCTCGGTAAATTTAAGGATGAAAATAATTCTAACAAAATGCTAGAATTTGTGGGTTTAAGAGCTAAAATGTATTCTTTTAGCGTAGATACTGGTGAAGTGGTAAAAAAAAGCAAAGGGCGTTAAAAAGTCTGTCACTAAAAGTTTAAGTATAAGAGATTATCGCAAATGTTTAATTAAGAAAACAATACTTTTCAAACCAATGTATATATTTAGAAGTAAGTTGCATAACCTTTATACACAAGTTATTAATAAGTTAGCGCTAAGTTATAATGACACCAAGAGATATATATGTAGCGATGGAATAAGCACATATGCTTGGGGTCATAATAAAATACCAATAAGTGATATTTGATTTTATCTATAATGTTTTTAAATAAACTACACATAAAACAATTCATGCGTTTTTTTATTTTATACATATGATATTTTTATTATTTTTCACAAGTTAATTCTAATTCGATTTTTTTTCCAGATAAAGAAAATTTAAAAAAGCATCATGAACAATGATTTTGAGAACGATTTTTGGCTCTATGAAGAACTCATGATGCCATGGTTACAACAAGATAATTTCACTCCCAAGGAAACTCACATGAATGAAGCGAATTGTAGTGGTTCATTAAAAGAGATTTCTCCATATTTTGAGGAAATAGAGACAGAGGAAAAATCGGAAGAACACTTTGAGAATGGTATCGGTTGCCTATTTGATGAATTCATCGAGATAAATGAAGACATGAGTTATATCTTCGATGAACAAAGTGAACACAAGGCTAATGACAATAACGACTTTTTATATTGTAACGAAATCATGTTAGATTCACCAGTAAGTAATATCGACAATCCTGAGGACGGAAGGATTGTTGAGGAGTCGATTTCAACAGATACTATTAACGAAATATCTCTGAGTAAGGGGCGGGACCTTTTTCGTTGGGTTAATAAGATGAAACGCACACTGAAAGTTGTTTTCCCCAGCCTCTTTTGGAGTGTGCAGAAGGCCGCCGATTGGCCTAAAAAAGGTTTTTTCCGTATAATTTCTAAGAAAAAAAACAACAAATCTCTTAAATATGGTTATGTATACTTATATGAAAGAAAGACACATACAATTGTGTTTGATGAACAATAAACAAAAAAGTCGACAATAATTTTTTGGTTTTTTTCTTTTTTCATGTTACTAAAATAGTATTATGAAGAATAATATGAAAAAAAAAAAACTCATCATTGCGGTTCTTATTGTGGTTTTCATTATGACACTGAAAAAATGGTATAAAACGACGAAGAAATTCGTTGAATTTAATTAATAAGTCAGTATCAGTCAAAGTGACTAGACGATGGATCCTCAGGAGGAACTAAATCAGCTTGAAGTAGGTTTCTATAAGGAAATAATCAAGATTTCCAACTTGGAGCGAGGAATTGCTTACAACATCGAAAGCGTGAGAGTTTGCAAGACGATGTATGGAAATGCAATTCTCTGTGACCTCGGCAAATTTCAAGTAAGTAACAAAAAAAAGGAAAAAAGAAAATGTATTTATTTTTGTTTTTTTTCCCTTCGCACAAAGGTCTTCCTTCCAACCCGATATAACAAGATGTCGCATACAACAATGGAGGAAATAAACAAAAAGGAATATACGTTAACATATATTGAACCATTAAGTAATAGTTTCCGTATACGAATTACAAAATAAAAGACAAGAATAACAAGCATTATTTATTCGTTTTATTTATTTATTTATTTTCAACCAATTCTCTCACAAGCAAAAAGTGTTTAAATAATTCTTTTGACCTCGCCCGTAAGTGGGGTATATTCCAGGAGTCTATCATGTATGAGCACGCAAAAAGCTGAAGTATTTTCAGGTATATTTTTTGCGGTTTTAAACTCAACTTTTATATCAATTGGTCCCGTTTTGACTGTCTCGTTCTGATGTGTTACATCAACCACAATGACTGGTACCATTTTCCCAAATTCTTCTCGTGATAACAAAGGTTGAGGTTCTCGCATATAGTAGCTCTGTTGAAATTTTGCATACATGTCATATAAAACAGTGTATCGACCGCGATCAAATTTAAGATTGAGATCATCATATGGATATGTGTCGGAGTTAAGATGTACTTTTATATCTGTCAAATCACAATGCTGTAAGCCGGTGGATGTTTGGAAAGCAATTAGTATAAATCGTGGTCTTTCACTTTGGGGCGAAAGTTTCACATTCCAAAAGTGATGTATTCCTTGTGATAGTACGGGGTTAAAATGACAATCCCAGCTTCGAAATGTAATTGGTAAGGGCTGTCCACTGCTTATTATTTTGAAAATATTCATTTTTGAAAAATCAGCTACATGTATGTGTGGAACTTTCCATGTTATATTCAAAATATTTAACTGAATTTTTTCCTTTGGATCTGTTGAATAGACCGCATTTATATCAGATTTCGAACGTAATAATATAAGTTCATGCTTAGAATTCAAAATAATTTTGTTAAAGTCTTCAGCAAAGCCTAGAACCATTTTAAGTGGCACACAGAAATTAAAATAACCACTTTCAACGTCAGCATTATCCTTCGCAAACCATCCAGCATTTTTCAGCATAGTGCTCTCGTTATTGTTTAAGGAAACAAAATTCTTCAGCATAGTTGTTGTTCCTGCATATCGTGTGCGGTCCACTTCAATTCCATTAAGTTCATAACGGATCTCATCAAACAAGAATGCTACACAGTTGTTTTTCAATTTAATATTAGTTGATTTTGTTCCATTCTCTAGAGTTACGAATCCTTCAATGTAAATGTAGCTCTCACAAGGCAACAAATAGAGGTCCTGGTTCTGAATAGATATTCTGATTTCATCGTTATTTTTAAATGATTGTAAGTATGGTATGTAACTGTGATATTCTTTTTTTATAATGCTCTCATCGCTGATGGGTTTTTGTGATACGTTTAAAATTTCACTCATTTTTCTTTTGTTACTTAATCTGGAATCCCAATGATCTTAGGTACTTTTTATTGTTTGAAGTTAGTGCTTTGTCTTGAAATTTATTGTCCTTTTGTGTCCTCCTTAACAATGTTTCTCGGTTGAACGTTAAAAGAGAAATGATAGGAGGCTCAATTTTTGTGATATTTTTATTATAAATAATCATGACGCCTTTGGTCTTAAATGTACTCTAAGAGTAATTGTTTCTCCGCGAAAATTAATAAGATCACCGTTTTGGTCGACAATTTCAACTGTAATAGAACCTATCTGTCTGACGATCACTGGCAAATAAATAAGATTTTTTGGAATCTCATCTAATTTATGTCCTGGACTAACATTCAATGAAAATTCATGAAGTGTATGCGCCGGTGAATTGTTAATATATGATCCGCCTACAATGTTACATTCCACACGTATTGCATTGATATTTGATATATGAATAGGCATGTCTGATTCATGAGTATCATTTGCTTGTAACACTTTCTTACTAAAGCCCATTAATGAACCAATGCTTCGCGGTTGACTTAGATCTATAACATCATCACTTGTAACTTCAGTTTTGAGTGTATTGTAATTAGCATCAATGTAAAGTTTTCCAGTTGGGTTAATCTGTGCATATTTGCTTTGTAAGTACTCAACGATATCTCCAAATTCATATGAACCTATAGGAATTTCAATGGTTTTATCTTTTATGCAAAATAAATTGTTTTCCAAATCAACGTTGGGCACTGAGTTATATGTATGAAAATCAACAAGTCCACACTCATAATCCCTATCTAAATCAATTGGTGGGAAATAATGCGTAGTGATACTCGATGTTTGTCCTGTCAAAGTTAATGTTATTGACATTTCGACGACTAGTTAATAAATGAAAAATGAAATACTAAAACAAATCTTTTAATATCACTTTTTTATTGGAAATGTATATGTATAAACATTTATATGTATATGTGTAAGTGTTACAATATATTATTTTTATTAATCCAAGAGTTGTGTTCGTTTGAAAATCCTAACCATTTTACTAAGCCTTTATCACCTCTTGTGCGTAGAATTTTTTCAACAAGGTAATTGTTTGGATATTGTGTTTTTATCAGCTCATGTCCATAGAAGCCTCCCTTGATAGTATAGCCCTTATAATCTTCCAAAATATATGTAACTGGATTTGTGTTTTGAATTGCTTTAATTTTGAATATTTCTGTTGTCCAATTTGGTGTATAGCCTTTTTCAAAAGTGTGCTTATATTTACTGATTCGTACATGCTCGTTAACGAGAAATTTAGGTTTATCATATATTTTTATGTTGTTGTAAGCTGTGTCTAAGATGTGCTTTTCATTTGAAGAATTGACATTGCTTGGTGTCATTCCAATTGTACGATGTTTTGTGTTATTGTATTTCTCGATCAAGCCTTTGTATCCGTTAAGCCATTTGTAGGAGCCATTATAGCTAAATTCCTTCCACATTAAACTCTTTAAGGTTCTATTAAAGCGCTCAACTATAGAAGCCTTCAAGATACTGCTTGTTGAATAATGATTAACACCATACATTGTCATTAGATTTTGAAACTCTTTGTTGAAGAACTCTTTTCCGTCATCAGTTTGTAAATTTTTTGGTGATCGCTTCCCCTTGTTAAATATGTTTTTCATAGCTTTTGTAACGTCAGAAGCACGTTTAGTTTTAAGTGATACAGCCCAAGCAAATTTGGAAAAAGTGTCAATGACTGTCAAAAGAAAACGGTAGCCTTTGTTGAAGGTTGAATAATTGCCCATTTCTACTAAATCTGCTTGCCAAAGATCATCTATGCCTTTTGTTATCACTCGTCGCCTTTTGAAATTTCTACGGGTCGGTCTATGAAGCTCATCTACAATACCTCTCTTTTCATCAATATTCATGTTTTATATTTTTTTTCAAGCAATTCTACGGATTTCGGTTTGATAAATTGTTTGAAAATGTAATCTTCATTCCTTTGAATCTATCTTCAGTATATTTTACATGTGCTGCTATTGCGTTATTAATCTGTTCTTTCTCACTTCGAAGAGTATCCGCAAATTTTTTTTCAAGTCGTTCTTTAGCAATGTGTTATTTTGTTGTGCTTTCAAAGCCATCTGCTTAATATTATCTGTTACAAATACCTTTGAAGCCGCATCATTATCTTCAGCAGGTAAACCCAGATTTCTTAATCGTTTAAATTGAAGATTAATATTCCTATCACGATCCAAATTAAAGCCTAAGCTTTTTCTCAGACGTTTGTCGTTATAATGAGATGTATTACCAAACTTGTCGACACTCATTTTGGTAATGGATATGTAATTTGAAATCTATGCAATTATATTACTTTCTCTCAATTCTTCAATGATGGAAGCTATTTCATTTGTATGACCTGTATGACCAGCTGATTGTGATGAAATCAGAAGGCGTAATCTGTCTACCAATTCATTTGGATCGTCCCAATATACATAATTGGGTTTTTGCCTATTTACTGTCATCAAGCCAGATCCTTTTTGAACACTTGATGAAGTTTTATCCTTGAATAATGACTTTAAAATATGCTTGTACTTGTAAGCTTTAGTTCCTTTGATTTGTTCATTCTTATTATACTTACGTTTATGCGCGTTTGTTTTGTTTAAAATTTCCTTATAGACTTGTAAGTCACTAGTACTATAGTGCTTAGGTGTCTTGTGAAATAACAATTCAAAGAGCCCAGGCGTAACAGACCAACTATTACCATTAATTAAAATCTCATTTCCTTCCAATTTAAATGTTGTATTACCCAGTTTCCATTCATCATTTAAATCCCTATGGGGACCATATAATGTATCTAGATTGTTATTTTGTTCCAACTCTGTCAAATTTAATAGCAATGTATGGTTGACGCTGCTTGAAATGTTGTCATCTTCATCCGGTTGTGTGAAGAAAGTACTTTCATTAGTTGTATCAGTTGTATTTTTGAAGGGAGTACTTGCATTAAGTATTGAAGGTTGTTTCAGAGATTCGATCGCGAATTTGATGTTGGTGTCATCATGATTTGTACCAGTTTTATTTTTGTAGGGAGTACTTGCATTCATTTTTGAAGGTTGTTTCAGAAATTCAGTTTCCAATTTGATGTTAGTATCATTATAATTTTGCTTAGTACCTTTAACTAATTCCTTTAGAGGTTTAGTGATAGGGTTAAAAGTACTCTCCAATAAGCTTTCTGCTATAGCTCCTTGTTCCTTGATACTACTAAATTTCTTCCTCAACACCCTTCTAGCATTTATAACGTCCTTTAACAATTGCTCTTTTTTATGCATTATGAATTCAATCTATTGAACTGATCCGATCAGATATCAACGTTTTGTGGCAATCAGTTAATAGAACAGTTCAGATATCAGCTTATCAGTTATCAGATCAGATACTAGCTTATCAGTTATCAGATCAGATATCAGCTTATCAGTTAATATAGCAGATCAGATATTAACTTATCAGTTATCAGATCAGATATAACTTAACGGGTTGAAAACAGATTATACACTAATTGGAAAAAGTCTGAAGAGTAAACATTTATAATCGAATGAAAACATCAAATCCTTTTCTGTAACGCCCACAATCCATAGGATCATCTTTGATGATAACTAGAAATCCATATTTGTCCTTCCAACATTCACTACACATACTTAAAAATTCACTGAAATTCATATCTGCTCCCACATGATCGTTGTATATATGTCTCATATTCATTTTATCTTGCTTGAACATGACAATCATATTTGCATTATCGCGTATTGAATGTTTTGGAATCCGTGTATATGTCTGATACAAATAAAATGCGTCAATATTTTTATGACGCCCCATACAAAAATATGATCTAATATTATCTTGCTTCTCGCATGCAACGTCATCAAAAATAATAATAGAATCAGGTTTGGCTTCACCTGGTGGTAGAACGTCTTCATTCTGAGAGAATGCATAATATCCCATACCTTTTATGGGTTGCACTAATTGCTGCAAATAGTTATATTTGGGTTGATACAGTGACTTTGAATAAATATAGATATTTTTAAATTTAACTCCATTGGGGCTCTCTATTAAACTTAACATAACATTTGTCTTTCCACAATTTGATGGACCCACAATCAGGGCTCTAATTGAATTTGGCAAAAGAGAACTATGCCTTCTTTCCAATGAGCTATTGGTATTGAAATCAATATTTCGCACAACCAGATCCTTATGTTGTTTCATGAAACGCATTTTGACGACTAATTAAAAAAAAAATATATGATGCATAACATATTTAAGTCATGTTCTTTTATTACAGCATTTCAGTTTGTAAAGATTGGTTCACATAGTTGAACGCATGATAAAAATGGGTGTGCTTTATAGAAAATCAATTAGTCGTAATAGAAACACTGTTGGAAGAGGACTGGTAGACAATATAATCAATTCGCTACCAGTGGAACTTCATCTGCCGGGCTATCAATTTTGTGGACCAGGTACAAGACTTAAGGAACGTCTTGCTAGAGGGGATAAAGGAATTAATCCATTGGATGCTGCTTGTAAGCAACATGACATTGCGTATTCTCAATCAAAAGATATAAATAAACGCCACGAAGCAGATCAAATATTAGCCGAAAACGCTTGGACAAGGGTCAAATCGAAAGACAGCAGTTTGGCTGAACGCGCAAACTCATGGTTTGTAACGAATGCAATGAAGGCTAAAGTAAAATTCGGTATGGGTAATAATATGAGCAAAATAAAGAAACAAAAATCAAAACCAAAATCAATACGAAATAAAAGAAAACGCACATGCAGAAAGAATATCTTCAATGAGGCTATAAAAAAAACCAAAAAGGTTTTACAGGCAAAGAAACCAGAAGACGTACAAAGTGCAATTAAAATTGCTCAGAAGATAATAGGCAATTCCTTTAAGAGAAATAAAACAGCTCTGCAAATTCCCCGGATAATACCTATACCGAAGATTGGAGGTTTTCTACCTCTAGTACCAATACTTACAGCCCTGGGAGCAATTGGAGGCTTAGCATCTGTTGCAAAAGCAATAAATGAAGCTAAATCTGCTAAAAAACAATTGGAAGAGGCTAATCGTCATAATAAAACTATGGAAGCAATTGCCATCGGTAAAGGCTTATATCTTCAACCATACAAAAAGGGTTATGGTTTATTTTACAATGCAGTGCCAAAAAACTACTAAGCAACCTACCCAGAAGAGCTCTTACCGATAGAGATTTAGTGAAATACACCAAGTTCTTACCACATTTCAGAGGTGTCTTTATGTTGGATACTCTACCGAAACTACCCTATGAAACGGAATGTGGTATCGTCAATTTAGATTCTTCTCACGGTTCTGGAACACACTGGGTAGCATATGTTAAGAAGAAAAACCACAAAGAATACTTTGATAGTTTTGGAAATCTGCCGCCCCCCATAGAAATTATCAAATATTTGGGAAAAAACATTCAATACAACTATACTCAACAGCAAAAGTTTAACACCTACAATTGCGGACATTTGTGTCTGAAATTTCTTTATAATTTGAGTTGAAATTACAAACACAAATACGCGTAAAATAAATGCTCTACAAATATAAATCTAATGAATTATTCTCAAAATAAATATAAATATATATATATATATATATAGATAAATTATTTGTTTGATTCGTTTTTTCTTTTTGTATGAAAGAGATGGTTATACAATTTGTTGTATGGATAGAAGTATAAATAAGGGAGAAACTCCTAACGAAGATTCATTACTTAACTGTCAGTTTGTCATGATTTTTGTTGTCTCGTCAGCTAGTGTTATAAAATGTTTTGGATAAGAATAGTAAAATTCTATAGTACAAAAAATTGTTGTTGCACTAAACCATGTTGTGTGCGCGTATATAAAAGAATTTTTATGTAAAATGTTTTGGATACAAACAATAAAATCCGGAGATAAGTACTGTGTTTGTCATTCATCGTGGAGATATTTTCGAATAGTGGGAGTAGATGTAACTAGCTCAATATTAACTGTTTGTATCACTGTCGAAAATGGATATGAATCTCGGTTGCTGAGCCTACGAAGAGGAGAAACACTACCTAATTTTTGGTCTTCAGTACCGTTTGAATTTAATGTCAATGATCATGCTAAAATACTAGTAAAAGGTGGTTCAATAACTTTAGTAGGTGTCTCGTACGAAGGTGTTAGACGTATGAACCACACAAATCGATTCCATGAATTTTGTGTTTTTAATGATTTTGACGGTAACTCAACATTAGGCGACATTGATGAAGAAGATATAAAACTTTTAGACAAGTTAAGTGCAATTGAATTTGAGAAATAATAAGGATGTCAAATACAAATTCTTTAGAACTTTTGAAGAACATTCAACAATTTATAATAGATCATAAGGAAAACTTATTAGATGAGCATTTAGAAGAGATCCTATCTTGTCATTCAAAACTAAACCAATACAAACATATTAATATCTACACAACAAAACATGGACAACACTATTCTACATGCAGTTGGGTTTCAGAAAACTGTCAAGATGTACCAGACACATGTGGATGTTATATGCTGGAACAACAAATAAGGCGGATAAAGAAATTGATGTCACTTTATGAAAGATTTTAATAAAAAGCATTGGTTTAAATAAATTGTATTTAGTTTTATTTCAATCTTCCAACCAAGTAGGTGTTCCTCTCAGAAGCTAATAATGGAAAAGTACACTCCTATATTCATTTTAATTTGCGTTTTGGTGGGCTGCTTAAAAGCTAGTCCTATACCAATAAATATGTCGGCTCTTAGTAACAACAAAGGAAGTCTAGAATTTAATGTTATTCTACCAAATAATGATACTCTTAAAATTGATTTGTCCTTCCAATTGATGAAATTAAGTAAATCTTTGGATAAACCTCAAGCTGATGAGGACACAGTAATAAAAGCAACAACAACAACAGAAAAACCTAACGTCAAATATTTTACCGTTGATGAGGCCATAGAAGCATTTAGACAAAATTTGATTCGTAAAGAAAAAGATATAGCTGGAATTATTGAAAGTGAAAACAAATTCTACCGACACTTTAGATTAGAATATTCTGATGTATACCTAACGATTCGATGTACGTATGACAGTCATTATAAAAATCGCATATTGAATATAAATTGTTATGAGTATCGCGAATATGAAAAGGAGCGAATTATGAGCAATGGTGAAATAGAAATTTTTACAGCACAAGATACAGATTACCGTTCAGATGTGGAGTTGATCAATATTGAAAACTATAAACAAACTTATGAGATGACAATCTCTTAAGTTACACGATTAGACATGTCCACGAAATTATCACTGAATCAATGAACTGCACGATTAAGCTTGTCTCTGAAGTCAAAGAAACAAAGGGTGAAACGTAACGGAGAATGCTCTGTTTACATACAATTTTTTTCTTCGTCTGAAGATGAATAGTGACCCCTTCTTCGATTTCGTTGATTGGATTCAGTTTTATTTTAGAACTTGTGAAGGCAGCATCATGGATACAAATTCAAAGACCGACATGAAGGAATCGTGGACCAAAAAATGGAAGTACTTAACAATCAAGAATCCCTTTAAACCTGAAACAAAACCATCAACAACAACAGCAACAACATCAAATATCCTATATAAGAAATTTAAATAAAAAACAAATATGCATTTTTTTTTCTTTTATTGACTAAAAAGTAAAAACTTATATCTGTAAAAAGAGAAAAAAAATATATAAATTTTTGAAATGAAAACACTTTTTTTGTTTTATTTGTTCAAAGTGAAAACTTTATTTTAAAACAATGGTACCTGTAAATAAGCAATGAAAAAAAACAAAACTAAAACCAAACGAACGAAATAAAAAAAAACAAATATTTTTATCAACAGTTTTATTTTATTTTTAATCAAATTTTAATATATTTGTTAAAAACTTATTAATTGGAGGGGGATTAAACCCCTCCACTTCCACTCTGCACCGCAGAGCTTCGAGCATATGTATGGTTGATCTTAGCAGCTTCATATTTTGCTGCTTAGCTGCTTCCCGCAAAGCAGCCTCCGCTTCTTCAACAATGTTGGAGAACTCCCAACACTCCTTTTTGAAGTCGTCAATGTACTTCTTAAGTTCATCCACTATGCTGTTCATGATTCTAAGAAACAAAAAAACAATTAAAAAATTATTTATAATTATAATATATACCTTTACTTACTTTTATTTGTATTGATTGATATGGTCCTTCGTATTCGAATTATATTGTTGAACTGAACTGACATGAATTGAAGTTTTCTATTTATACGAATATTGCTAGTATTATCTACATACATTTTGAAGACCACACATTTTTTTTCCCATATATACTATTTTTTTATTTTTATATCACAAACAAAATTATTATTCACTATGCTACGTACAAGTTCATTGACCTATATATATTTATATCCCAGACTTTAACCCCAAACACGTCACCTATCGATCTATATATAGATTTACACCTCAGACTTCAACCCAAACACGAGTCATTTGCGGTCTTCAAGTTTGCGGTTCAAAGAAAACCACATTCTGCGGTCTCGACCTTGAGCTTTGCGGTTAAAAGAAAACCGCAACGCGGAAACCGCAACTCTGTCCCCATAAACTCACTACTCACTTGGGATTATATTCGTGATTTGGATCTGGCTGATCCTAGTTTTAACATCTCTGGCGCAGTTGACCTGATCCTTGGAGCTAATAAGGTTTGGTCCCTTTTGAAAGCAGAACAAATTGTTGGACCGCAAGGAAAACCAATAGCTCAAAATACGTCTTTCGGTTGGGTAATTTCAGGAGAGTTATATGGATCTGATCACGAACCTGAACTTTTGTCCTTTCATTCGGCTATGGACATGGACCTAGATGGTCTTTTACAACGGTTTTGGGCTCTGGAAGAAGTTTCGCCCCTACCCTCGCGTGCAAGTTTTAATGATCCTGCCGAAGAACATTTTTTAAATACCTTTTCTCGCGCTGCGGATAAAAAATATATTGTGTCTCTTCCATTTAAGAACTCTGAACCCAAGTTCGTAGGTACACTGCAGTCGACGGTTTCGCGGCTACATTCGATGAAGCGTCGGTTCCGAACTAACCCAGACTTGAGAAAAGCTTACTCCGAATTTATGAGTGAGTATCTTGCGCTTGGCCATATGGAAGCGATCCCTCGTGACGAAATTTATAAAGACCCTTCGCGTCAGTTTTACCTTCCTCATCACGCTGTACTTAAACCAGACAGTTCGACAACAAAACTTCGCGTTCCGTGAAAGACTCTGTCGGGATTTCATTAAATAGTCAGTTGTTAATCGGTCCTCCATTACAGCGTGATCTCGTCGGTGTGTGTTTACGCTTTCGGCAACATCGTTTTGTGTTTACTGCCGACATTGTTAAAATGTTTCGACAGATTTGGATATCGGATAAGGACTCGGACTATCAACGCATCGTTTGGCGTCAATCTCCAAATCATGAACATCAACACTTTCGGTTAAAAACTGTGACATATGGTACGGCTTCGGCGCCTTTCTTGTCGGTTAGGGTTTTGCAACAGATCGCGGATGATTACCGGTCGAAATACCCTAACGCCTCTCGTATATTGCTCAACGATGTCTACGTAGACGACGTTATGACGGGAGCATCATCAATCGAAGGTTTGCTTGAGTTACAATCGGAACTTAACGCGTTATTGTCTGAAGCAGGGTTGAAACTTCGAAAATGGAGTTCCAATTGTTGGACTCTTCTTGCTCAGCAAAGTCCTGATGAGTGTGAATATTCGTTTAATCCAGAACATTCACAGGTTCTTATTAAAGTGTTGGGGATGTATTGGAATCCTTCAGCTGACATATTTTCATATCGCTTATCCTTGACCAAACCCTCTGCTTCCGTTACCAGACGAACCTTGTTATCTGAAATCGGACAAATTTTTGATCCCTTAGGGCTTCTCGCACCTTCGGTTGTACTATTTAAAATTATGTTCCAGGAGCTCTGGTCTGCTGAGTTAAATCTGGGTTGGGATGATCCCCTTCCCCTTGAACTTTCTGAACAATGGTTTAACTACCGCGATCAGCTGCCCTATTTCGAGAATCCGAGTTCCGCGAAATATTGGTTTCTCCGAAGAAACAGTTGAACTCCATGGCTTCTGTGATGCTTCGTCTCTAGCCTACGCGGCCGTCGTTTACGCCCTTTCGAAATCCCCCACCGGTGAAATAATTATCACAATAGTTGCGGCAAAAACAAAAGTGGCCCCTATTAAATCTGTCTCTATTCCCCGGCTTGAACTTTGCGGTGCTTTGCTATTAGTTCGGTTAATAGCTCTAGTGCGGTCGTCGCTAAATCTTTAAATCGGTAGAACATTCGCGTGGTGCGATGCTGAAATCGTACTACATTGGTTGGCTTCACCCCCTCGTCGTTGGACAACCTTTGTTGCAAATCGAACAGCAGCAATTTTAGAAACGCTTCCAAGGCATTCGTGGCGCTACGTACCCTCCGCATCAAATCCAGCTGACTGTGCTTCACGTGGTATTCCACCTTCGATTCTTTCTAAGCACTCTCTCTGGTGGAACGGTCCAACCTGGCTGTATCAATCCGAAAATCATTGGCCTGTTTCAAAATCATCGTTGTATTTATCTGAACAGGATTCAATTCGACGAGAGGAGAAGTCGGTCGTAAGGCATGTGCTGGTCACGTTGTCTGATGGGCATGTCTTCGACGACTTAATAAGCAGGATGTCATCGTGGTTTCAGCTGCAAAGAGTTGCCGCTTACGTGCTGAAGTTTGGCTTGAATTCGAAACCATCAACTCCCCGTCTAGCATCGCCATCGTATGGACTTAAGTGTGCAGAAATGCGAAATGGAAAAATCGCAATTTTGAAATTGGTGCAGCAAAGGTTCTTCGAAGACGACATCTAGCATCTGAGTACAAAGCAGAAACTTCCTACCAAATCAAAGTTATTAAAGTACTCAGCGTTCCTGGATAGTGATGGACTCCTCCGCATCGGTGGTCGAATTAAGCATGCTTGTGTTCCCTTCAATATAAAACTTTTTACCAATAAACTTAAAAATTATTTTACCAAAAAATTCCCCAGTTTCAAGCCTTATCATTGCAGAGTTTCATCAACGTTATATGCATTCAGGAGCATCCGAAACATTTGCGTTCGTCCGACAAGAATTTTGGATCATGGGCAGCCGTAACCTCATTCGGAGCATTATTCATAAATGCAAAAACTGTTTTATGCAGAGGAAAGCTACTAGTCAGCAGATCATGGGAGATTTACCAGCTCACCGCACGGAACCAAGCCGCCCGTTTTCCAACAGTGGATGTGACTACGCTGGTCCATTCACCATAAAATTATCCCGCTGTCGCAATGCCAAGACGTCCAAAGCATACATCGCCTTATTTGTCTGTATGTCTACGAAGGCAATTCATCTGGAGTTGGTGAGTGATCTCACCACTGATGCCTTTGTCGCAGCCTTGCGTAGATTCGTGTCTCGTCGTGGCAAGTGTGCGGATCTTTACAGCGACAACGGGACGAATTTTCAAGGAGCTCGCCGGTGTCTAACTGAGATGCACAAATTGGTTATGGCACAAGCCCATAACGACATCATCGCTGCCGCTCTTGCCAAGGATGATACAACCTGGCATTTTATCCCCCCTTCTGCACCACATATTGGTGGTTTATGGGAGGCTGGCGTTAAGTCAGTTAAACTGCACTTGCGTCGTGTTATTGGCAGTTCAATGCTAACTTTTGAAGAACTTTGTACCGTCATTACCCAAATAGAAGCCGTCCTTAATTCTCGTCCTTTGTGTCCTATATCCGATTTTGATTTGAACCCATTAACCCCAGCTCATTTTCTCGTAGGAGAACCATTGACAGCTGTTCCAGAGCCAAGCAACCTCGACCTTCCAATCAATCGCCTTTCACGTTGGAATCTCGTCCAAAATATGATACAAGGCTTTTGGAAGAGATGGCACTCGGAGTACCTTACTACGCTACAAGAACGACCGAAATGGCAACAAAAGACGGTCAACTTCAAACCAGGCGACTTAGTGGTTATAAAGGAACCAAATACACCGCCTACAAAGTGGATTATGGGCAGAATCGAATCCGTCAACCCTGGGTCTGATCATCAAGTACGAGTCGTCTCAGTGAGGACATCAGCAGGCACATTTGTTCGCCCAATAACCAAAGTGGCTCTACTACCGATGTCCTGAAACTCGTTCCAGGGGGGGCAGGATGTTTAGGACTCAGCGGCTATATTTAATATTAAAATATTCTTTTGCTTACTTCATCTAAATTTTATCATTCGTTATCTCAAAGTAATTATTTATTCGATTTTGCATCTAGGAAAACATTGTAATCCTATCAAGTTTTGTTTAACTCAATTTAATTGCTTTTCGTATGCTTTCATAATGTTCTTTAACGTAATAATTAACTTCGCTCATGTAATTTCTCTTTCTGCTTTGAACTTTCATTCTGACCATTGACTCGATCAAGTGTTGTGTGTTATCAATCACTTAGATCTTTTGTCTCTCATTGTAATGGTCAACGGTGTCGTGAGTAATGTTAATCTCATTTCTGTACTGACTAACTCTTTTACAACAATAGTGCATTGGTGATGAGTATGCGCCTTGGTGGAAGAGAGCTTAGTTTCAGCCCTTAAAAGCATTAATCGCGAATGTACTCTTTCACTTGGATCATGACAACCTTAAACACCACACCTTTGGCCAACTTGCTAAGTATCTTTATTGCTCGATTATATTATCATTCAAATATCTTGAAATTCTTCGAATCGACTGGCTTTTCATTTTGGCATATTTTTGTTTCTTTTTGTGTGGGTTAATCCAAGACAAAATCCTTAACGGAGCTAACCGGGGCAGTTAATGCCATACTTTATAACGTTGAAGAAAGATGTTCTTTTACTTTTACTGAATTAACACCGGGAATTTCGTCAAGTGGGTTTGTGCAACCGTACAGCAACAATTGAAGGATGTTGATGTCCGCGTCCAACACCTCGAAGAGCGACGAGAGCCTGAGGTGGTGGTCGATAATGGTGCCAACCGAGTGTGCGAACTTCTTGGCCCGTCCAGTGAGGCTGAGCTGAGGGAGATATGTCGTCTTCCTGACTGCGTCAAGGAGCTGCAAGTCTTCAGTGCGCATCCAACGCAATATGTGTCTTGGGTAAACATTGTGGAGGGAATTCTCAAAGACTTTTCGATTGTTAGGGACAAACCTTTGTACCGTGCAATCCTTCAGCACATACGCTAGAAGGTGCGGGGTAGTGCGGATGCCGCCCTCATTTCGTACAACATCTTTGATGATTATATGCGGATAAGAGGGATATGCGAACGTTGGAACACCAACTTAACCAAGTTTCGTAGAGAACCTCCAGGGTGGATGAATTCTATGCCGCCATTAATCATCAGCTTTCGCTAATGATCAATAAAATTAAGACCGAAAGTTTTTCGCAAGAAACCGTCAATGCTCTTGTGAAAACCTACCGCAATCGAGCACTGGACGTATTCATTCGTGGCTTGAATGGTGACCTATCAACAGAGATGTGATCCGAAACGAAATGGTACTAAATGGCACGATCCAAAACAGTTTCGGTTCACGAAACCCTGATCCGAAACTGGCACGAAACTCAGGCACTAAACTTAGGCATGATATGTCTGTTACGAAACTGCTCGGCACTTTACTACGTTTAGTTTCGGTTCACGAAACCTTGGTCCGAAACTGGCACAAAACCGGCACGAAACTCAGGCACTAAACTGAGGGCACGATATGTCTGGTACGAAATTGCTCGGTACGAAACTGTGACGTTTAGTTTCGGTTCACGATAAGATAGAAATAATCGGATTGAAAATTCTAAATTCTCACAAAAATATATTTTCTTTATGACTGCACATAAAGTCTGAATAGCGATTGTTGAATTTTTTTTTAAAAAATAAGAGCTGTTAGAAAAAGAAAAAATCTCACAATCGATATCAGAGCATTCAACAAAACCCAAAACTGCAAAAATGTCCGAGGAAAATATAAAAGCATTTTTTTTTTGTTGGCCAGTCATTATAGACTCAAACCAAAATAATAATTTTTCTTGGAATGAGTAATTAAATAATATTTATGATTGGTTCTTGCCATAAAATATTGTCAACCGATATCGACGTTGGGAAAACCCTTTACCCTTTAATGATTTACTTCCTGTTTTAATTTAGTCTGGACATTTCATAAACAACTCATTAGCAATAAGAGTAATTACATCAGTGGTAAATTCCGGTTTTGTGTCTTTGCTTTAATTGTGACGCGAACTTTTATTTCCGCGCGCATTACTTTTAGTTTTCATTAGTCTATATAATAATAATAAATAAGTAATAAAAATTGCATCTTCTTGACTTTTATTATTCATGTTTTCTTTGTTATATTTACCAATGAATTGTTTTTTCACCTTTCGTATCACCTTGCCGCGAAAAATGTTCGGTGTTTCTGGCTGGAGCTTGAACCCACGCCACTCGGTCAGCAGTTCAATGCACTAACCACTGAGCCACGGCGACCACAATTTCGGCACGAAAGTCGGTACGAAACACGGTACGAAAGTCGGCACGAAACTCGGCACGAAAATGTACGATACGGCACCAAATTACACACAATCCGTTCACGAAATCGTGTGAAATGGTACGAAACAAAAAAAACAGTTTCGGATCGGACTGGCACGAAACTGTGCGTACACAAATGAGTTTAGTTTCGTGCCGGTCCGAAACTAAACATAAAGTTTCGTTCCGGATCACATCCTTGCCTATCAAGGATGCTTATAATCCAAAAGCCGAGAAACCTACCAGAGGCTTATTCAGCCTGCCTGGAAATCCAGAACCTAACACCCCGTCTCCACGAGAACTGTCTAACTACAAATCAGACTGCATGTCCGACATTTTTTTTTTTCATACAAAATCGAAATATGATGATGAGATATGCAATAACTTCAAAAGTGCGACTCGCAATAACTTTAAGATATATTGCTACAGGAGATTCCTATCGGTCTCTCGAGTTTCTCTCGCGTGAGTAACATATGCAAGCACAGCGCCACCAATTACGGTCAGTCCCCCCAAGCCACCAAGAATTGGTTCATCAACAGCAACGGTCATTTCCATAACATCAGCAGCCGATACCGAAACCAATACAGCTGACTCAACAATATCAACCTATAAAAGGGGAGAACCAAGAAACACCAAGAGACCAGTATTTCGATTATAGCCATTGTTGACTGCAGCGACGCTAAGGACGGCGGGTCAGCTTTGGTTCAGTTTAGCATTTAAGTTAAAGAAATAAATAAGGTCCCCGTTGACCACAAGATATAAAAAAGTTATTTTTTTTTATCTCGCGGCGCAACGTAAAACGTTACTCGCGTTTCGAGGGAAACTATTAGTGATTTTGTGCCCGAAGTCCTCACAGCATTTTGCGAAGCACTGGATAATTAATACATGAAGGTATGTAGGATCGAACAACACATCCCTGTACGTGTTGCAACTCACCACACCTAGATCCACCACCAGATCTGTAAAGTCGATAATAAAGGGGCAGTTGTATTGTAACTCCGAAGCAAATAAGACGTTTAACTAACTTTTCTGTGTGTTTTCTTTTGTTTTAATAAATAATTAATACGTTTAATAATATAAGTGCGTTTTATTTAATCGAGGTACCCATTAAGGAATATAAAGTTCTGTTGAAAGTAAAAACCCACAGGTATAATCAGTAAAATTTGTCAATCAGTAATTTAAATATGTATATATAAAGTTTCTATTAATTTTTAGATGCCGCCTACAGAAGCAGAATGCAGATGACTATGAAAAGTATTGGGATTTTCCGCATACATTAGGCGCCATTGATGAGAAACACATTCGCATTATAGCTCCGCCGCATTCAGGATCAGATTTCTACAACTAAAGGGTGGTTTTTTCTGCATTTAATTTGTCATTTCTCAATTTCAGACTAACTCAATTTGAACCATGGAAAGCCTCTTGACCATTTCAAGCGTCGTCAATGGTCAGAATGGTGGCAAGAAATGGCAACAGTGGATGATCAATTTTCGAAGAAAATCATCTTCAGTGATGAGGCACATTTTCACCTCAGTGGATTCGTCAATAAGCAGAATTGCCGCATTCGGGCGAATGATAATCCAAGAGTGATTGTCGAAAAACCAATGCACCCACAAAGAGTTTGGTGCGGTTTATGGGCTGGCGGCATCATCGGGCCGTATTTTTTCCAAAATGAGGCCGGTCAGGCAGTTACTGTGAATGGTGTTCGCTATCGTGAAATGATAACGAACTTTTTATGGCCCGAATTGGAAGATATGAATGTGGACGATATGTGGTTTCAACAGGACGGTGCCACTTGCCACACAGCTAACGAAACAATGGCTCTTTTGCGCGCAAAATTCAATGGCCGTGTTATCTCACGTGGTGGCGATGTCAATTGGCCGCCAAGATCATGTGATTTGACACCGTTGGATTTTTTTCTTTGGGGTTAATTGAAAGAAAAGGTGTACGTCGATAAGCCAGCAACAATTCAAGAGCTAAAGGATGAGATAATTCGGCACATTAACGGCATAGAACCTCAATTATGCTTCAGCGTCATCGAAAATTTGGACCATCGGATGGAGGTGCGCCGCCGAGGTCGCGGCGGCCATTTGGCCGATATTTTGTTCCATACATAATTGAACCATACCAATATTATAATAATAAAAAGAAATGACAATAATTTCCTAAATAATTTGTGTTTTATTCAAAATAAAAATCGGCCCTTAAAATTTAACCACCCTTTATAAAGGATTTTTTAGCCCTGTTCTGATTGCTGTAGTGGATGCACACAGCAGGTTCAGATACATCGATGTCGGTGGAAATGGTAGAGCCTCAGATGTTGTGGTATACAAAAACAGGGGCTCACATGGGAAGTTGAATATACCCTCTCCAAAGCCTCTGAAGGGGCAAGAAGTTTCAACTCCGTTTTGTTTATCAGACATCGAGTTATAATTAAGGGATTCGATGACTTGTTGCAAGCAGATTTAGTAGAAATTATACCTTATAATAGCGAAAATAATATGCATATTTATTTACTGATAGTAATTGACATTTTTTCAAATTATGTGTAAAAGTTATTCTTGTTGGGATAGTCCCAGCTGAGTGTGCACGACTCATCAGCGCGAGTTATATCCCTAGGGAACCCACTAGCAACAACAACATACCGAACAAAGCCAAGCCATTAACGACAGCAACATGAGGCCATGTCACACTCATCCAGCAACAACAGTCCAGCACATGACATCGTAGCCAAGCCAAACACCGTAAACACTGAAACCCAAGCCAAGCCAACAAAATTCACCCAGCAACAGCAACAAGAGTCCACAGCACGTGCACCGACAAATTCGAGCAGCAGATTGGTGGCAACAACAGAGCGGAGACAGGTATCTCTGGCGATAACAGCGACAGCAGCAGAATGACTTGAGTAGAGTGAGGCTGGAGTTGGAGATTCATTCGGTTGTTGATCGCGAAAGTGTAAAGTACAACTAAGTAATGAAATAAATCAGTATTAAATAAAGAAATGTTGTTTATTTTATTTTCCCTGACGCGTTGAGAAGTAATGCACTGAGTTCACATAGAATTAAGTTTATCAGTAAGAACGAGAGTGAAGTTACACTACGCCGAATCAGCTTGCTGACGGACAGGTGTGTGGCTTCACAACCGAAGTTCATATTTCATAAGTAGGGCAATGTACTAAGTGTCTCATGGCCTCCATATAGTTCCCATGGGACACATAATACCGGCATGCAATTTTGTGTTAAGTGAGGTTTTGTGTTGTGAACCAAATTTTTGACTCTTAATAAATAAAGACTTTGTTGTGAACATTGTGCATGGGCAGTTCCTTTGAAGAATAAGACAGCATCATATACTACCAGAAGCTATAAAATCAATTTTCAATAGTTCCCATCGAATATTAAAAAATCTACAAACCGATAATGGCAAGGAGTTTTTTAATAAAAGCTTCCAGAATTTGATGAAAATGTACAACATTAATCATTATTCAAAAGTATAGTTCATTGAAAGCATCAATTGTTGAACGCTTCAATAGGACACTTAAGGAGAAAATGTGGCGAGAATTCAGTTTGCATGGTAACCACAAATGGCTACCCATTCTAAATGGCTTGATTCATGCATATAATAACTCGATACTGTAGTAATAATTAAAATAAAATAAAGGACAGCGAACGTTTTTCTTTGGTTCTGTTTTTGCCGATTTGATTGTCTTCCCCTATAAATATTTTCTTTCTTTCGCAAGTTTTCACAATTTCTTACAAAAATTGTGTGGCGCCCTTAACCCCTTTCTTCCCCTTCTCCGAACCCGATCCAACTGAGCAGCCGGTGTTGGAAATTCGGTCGCGGGTTACATACGTCAACATTCATCCGCCAAAAAACCTAAAAAAAAACCTAAACCTTGTAAAACCTAAATGTAATTAGATTTATTGTTAATCAAGCTGTCGCACAGTGGGACGACCCATAGCAATAAATAAAAAAAATCAACTATTTTAGCGGTTCTTTTTAGTGATTGGTAAGTCAACTCAAATATATATAACTGCATTAAAATTATTCGGATTTGTCAACTCGTGCAACAGTTACAGAGCTGTAAACATTGACTTGTTGAACTTTTTTCGTAGACAGTGAAGTCAAGTGTTTTTTCTAACATAATTTAAATTGGTTACATATTAAGTTGTGCGCATAAATAATTATTTTACTATAGATAATGCCAATAATCAAGGTATGAGGAATAATATGGCGTTTAAAAAAATTGCGTCTACTTCGTGGTTTTTTAATATGATGTCTTGAATACGTGGCTAATTCATATTAAAAAAAATAGTGAAGTTTAACTCTAGGTCAACTTTTCTCGAATACACCGAAAAACACTCTCGAGATCTTTCTTGTTTTATCATAAGCTATATATCTATTGACTAAATCATGAAAAAAACTTTGCGCAAGTTTGCGCCTTTTTTAATAATTGACCTTTTTGTAGGTTCATCTCTATCAATCAAATATGGTGACCTATTGCAAACAGGTATTCAAAGTGAGAAGTCTTATTATTATTATTATTTATGTTAAGTTTAAAGTTTATTGAACAATAAAATTTATACAGAGTGACTGAAAATACAAATTCAATTTTTTGAATTTTTTACAAGATCAGCAAAATAAAGGAAAAATTCTAAGAAAAGTTCGCTATCCAACTCTTTTTGTCCGAACGAATCCGGGCGGGTCAGCTAGTACTCGTTTATTCATGTACTTTCAAGTTTATTACACAAAATCATTTATTATTTGCAAAATCATGAGGTTCCATTCGTAAAAACACAAGATATTAATTTCGCCGAATTTCCCATACACTCGTCGCACTGTGTGTCGTAGGGTTAAACACCCAGAAATAAGTTTGACTTTAACTTTAATCGCACACTTCTCTTATCTTCTTCGTTGTTTACGTTCGCGCACTGGGATTTCGCAAAAAATTTCCTTCGAAAAAAAAACCTAAGTCGCTATCTAAAATGGCTACAAAAAAAAAAGGATCCAGGTCTAATTACTGGAGCCCTTTGCAATGTTAGCCCGATAGCGATAATTGTGTCATTATGGATGAACATGTTTTGCCAAAACATAATCCAAAAGTAGTTGTTCCCCCAATTAAACTATTACAATAAACTTGTGAATATGTGCAGAGTGTAATGAAAATCATCAGTGTATCTGACTAGGGTCAATGTGGGTAAATGTAAACTGGGGGAATTGAAAACACGGCTCATATCCAACTCTGGTTAAGTCTCTTTGACACATACAATAGTAGAAATGGTGGACGCATGCATGTTTTATCACATACTTCGAACTCATTGCTGCCAAAAGAGAATTTATTTGACAGACGCATTTTTCGTGAAAGTTTATTTTCAAAAGTGTCAAACAAGTCTTCACTGTTTCAGAGAAATAAGTTATTTTTGCATATATATTTGGGTAAGTACATTTTGAAAATACTTTTTAGTTCTAAAATTTGATGTAGATTCTTTGTGAAACTAAATATCTTGAAAATTTATGAAATCTATGTCGATTGTCGTGCGTTCACATTTACCCCAGAATATGTTTTCATCTGGGAAAATGTGAACAACATTCTGGGGGTAAATGTAAACATAATATTTTTGATAAAACTTTTGATTTAACTTAAAATAATAGGGTTTTAATTAATATTAATTGCTGTTATGCCACGGAACTACATATTAAGGAAGCCACCGCCATCATATTCAGTGGATGATGTTGCAAAAGCGGTCTGTGACATACAAAACAAAAATATGACATTCAGACAAGCTCAGGAAGCATATGGAGTGCCAATATCCGTAATTTATAACAGGATCAAACGGAGAAAAAACTCCATGGACAAATTCAAACAAGGACGTAAGATTGCACTTTCATTAGAAGTTGAAAATGAGATTGTCAAATGCCTTCTTGAACGATCTTCATGTGCTTACCCGTGCGATAAAGAGGAACTTCTAAATTTAATCACTGACTATGTCGATACAAATTGCATAAAAACACCTTGATGTAAAGGAAAAAGAAATTAAAGTCCAAAGGTTATCTTCGTTAAACTCATCCAAAACTACATATGTTTAAAATCGTGAAAAATGATGTCAGTTTCATAAAAGTGTCCCAAGTGATTGCAATGCTCCCATTACCGAAGGAGTCATTAGAGGACGACGGAACAACTATTTATTCATTTGAAGGATATGTTCCTGTCAAGGAAATACGTTAATAAACTATACTTGTTTCTTTTAATCAACCTTTTGTATTGCCTATGTATTTGAAAATAAATCTTTCTTTTGTAAACAATACCTAATTCTAATTTTTAAATTTACTTAATCGAATTTTTCTTCTTTTTTGGGGTAAAAGTAAACATTCACTTTTTGTATTTTTCTCACTGCCGTGAGTTCTATATTCGCTTTTGTTTTCATTTCCCCCAATTTAGCTTCCATTATCATGCCTAGTCAATGAAATCAGAGTTTACTTTTACCCCCGATTTTCTAAAAAAAAAAAAAAAACATGGTGGGGTATATGTAAACATACTATTTTTGACAATTATTTAAACAATTCCAGAAATATTTGTGTATATTTATACAAAGGAATTGCCATTATTTCATATTTATATTCAAAGATTTCCGTCAAGTTGTTTTGTTAAAACATATTAACAACTGAAGTCGAAAATTAAAAAAAAACATGAAATTGTTTACATTTACCCACATTGACCCTACTCAATTAAAAAAATTTCCATTGGCATTAAAATTATGTGCGATTCAATGAACAAAATTGTGACTTTTTTTTAATCATGACACTAAAAGCGAGAAAGCTTTCAAAGTGGTGCTTTATGATCTAGGTGCTTATGACACTAATACGTTAAAAAATAAATTAATAAATCTCGGTCTAAAGTGCAAGGAAATAAAAATGATTTCTAAGAAATACGAACACTTTTCAGAAACCTTTTACATACACCCCGTGCCAAAAAAAAAACGCCGCACTAAGATATTTTTATGATTTTATGACTTCCGGACAATTGCACAATTTCGTGGACCTACTTAGTCTTTGTCATGTATAAACGATAGAGCAATCAAGACGGTTACGCATTAGTGTTCTAGAATTTGTCAAAGTGTTTTGTCAAAACTAAAGAATTCCGGGATGGTTTTAAGCGAAGCAGATAAAGGTCATATTCTTGCTCTCCACGGCGAAAATTTATCAAACAGGCGAATCGCACAAGTTGTGGGTTGCCACGAAAGCACTGAGGTGACTTTTAAAAAAATTGAGAACGACGGGCAAAACGGAGAGGCAACCTGGAAGCGGAAGACCGAAATAGACGATAGCACGGCAAGATAGGATTTTGGGGCGCATGTTACTCAAGAATCGCTTTGCAACAGCCAAGGAATTCAGAAAGGAGCTGAGCGAGACATGTGCTACTGATATCAGAACGCGAAATGTTCAGCGCCGGCTAAACGAAGTGGATCTTCAAGCCCGTCGACCTGCGAAGAAGCAATTTCTATCAGCAAAGATGAAGAAAAAAAGGTTGGCGTGGGCTAAAGAGCACTGGGAATGGACCGCGGACTATTGGAGAAGAGTCATATTTTCTGACGAATCCAAGTTCAACCTCATCGGACCTGATGGAAAGCAGACAGTGCGAAGGAGAGCCAATGATATTTATTATATTATTATTATGGTATAGGGATGCATGACAAATTGGGGTCTTGGACGTATTCTGCTGTTGGATGGTTGTGTGAATGCAGAGAAATATAAAGAAATCATTGCTGATGGTGTTGTTCCTACAATATAGGAGTTATGCCGCTACGTCCCAAATCCCATCTTTCAGGACGATTCCGCTCCCTGTCATCGTTCTCGTTCGGTAAGTTAAACCAAATTATGACTTAAATTCTACACTCCTAACCTCGTCTAATTATTATTTTCTTTCAACAGATAACCCTATGCAAAGAAGATATTGGACTGTAATCCCTGAATTGGTCCGGAAATAGCCCAGACTTAAAAATAATAGAAAACTTGTGGTCAATTATGGGCCGCAAGGTACGCAACAAGGCCCCTAAAACTATTGCAGAGCTCAAAACTGTAATAAAAGAGGTATGGACTGAAGACATAACAGCAGAGGAAATCGAAAAACTTTGTGACTCGATGCTACGAAGGGTTCAAGCGGTCATAAAGGCTTAGGGTGGTGCTACAAAATATTAGGGAAAAACTAAAACTGTTTTTCTTGTAGAAACGACTAATTAGCTTATATTCAATGTTCCTTTAATTAGTTTAATAAAAAAAAAAAGTGGAAAAAACTACCGTAATATATTTTTGTTTATTTTTCTTTATTGTGTATCGTTCTACTCGATAAATATTCCTATTTTCTACCTGCTTTTTGCTAGAGTCTAAGTTAACACGCCGCACGACATCTGACGCTAACAGCGAATCGCATGGATCCGCCGAATCAGCAAGTTCGCCGACAGGTGCGAACTCGTTCCCACGCTACGCAGGGGTTGTATTGCTGAGTGCATGAGAGTCATGTTGCTGCACTAAACCGGACGCGCGTGTGCGATGCAGACTTGATGACTTGGCGGTTTGGGGTGAATGAAGCGAGGTGTAAAGGTTATTGGCGAGTGGCAGGAAGTTAGTTGAAACCAGAACTCGGAATCGACATATTGTAAATCGGAAATTTAACTTAGAAATAAATAAATATTATAACGTGGTAAAACAGTTTTTTAATTGGACAAGTCTGTCGTCCGTTTTTTTTTTTTTGTAACGCCTCTAGGAGGAAACGTTAACTTCTACC
Organism: Matsumyia berberina; assembly: GCA_917880715.2. Classification (NCBI taxonomy): domain Eukaryota; kingdom Metazoa; phylum Arthropoda; class Insecta; order Diptera; family Syrphidae; genus Matsumyia; species Matsumyia berberina. The sequence continues at coordinate 100,150,594 of OU862870.1, forward strand.
TACTTTCGCCCTTTTGTCTCATTTGTGAGAAATTTGACCGCAAATTTGTAGACGATATTAGGAAGGACAACCCCTCATTCAAATTTTATAGAAATAATAAAATTTCAGTAAAATACAGCACTTTTCAGAAAATATGCATGGGTGCGGCGTTTTTTTTTTGGCACGGGGTGTAGTTCTCTTAGAATGTGGCACGGTTAAGTTAAGAAATTAAGAAAAACTATTCGCTCCATCTTTCATACCCAAGTCAAATGGAACTTTTATCGTAAACAAAAAAAAAAAGAATTACGCAGTGCCGCCACTGTCAAATGTTTGGCCACGGTGAGAGAAATTGCCACATAAAAACATATTGTGCAAACTATGCTGGTCCTCATTACACTGAGAATTGTAATACCACCAACGTTTACAAATGCGCAAACTGTAGTGAGAACCACAAATCCACTGATGGCGAATGCGTTGGCAGAAATAAATACCTTGAAATAAGAGAGAAAATCGCGATAAAAACAAATCGTTCTTCGCCGTACAATAGCAAGTTCACCAACAAGCATAACAATAACAACGCAAACGTTTCATTCCTGAAAATGAACAAAATTAAAATTATTTTTGTTTTCAATCAATAGTTTCATAATTGTGAAACTAAACATATTTTTTTTCTTTTGGAAAACTGTCCTATGTGAAAACTTGGTTTTTTTTCCCAGCCGAACATTTTTGTATAAAATACGCAATATCAGCTCTGGATTAATTCATTAAATAAACAGTTACAGTCTTGTAAGAGTGTAAGAGTAAACAATTTTTTACTAAAAAATTAAAATGTCCAATTCTTGTGAACATCAGTTAAAACAATTGTCTACGGGGTATATCCCCACAATAAATATTAAATGTTTAGTGGAAGGAAATCAATATGATATTTATCTTTTAAACATTGTATCAACAAAATTCAGAAAACCAAATGGTGGCAGACCTGGGAGAATAAAAGGTTGTAAATTGCTTGGTCGATTTACGGTGTTTGATGGGTTCATGAATCCTCACGACTTTTAGGATAGAGAATCAAAAGAGATTCTCCCAAAAAAATCGACCTGATATTACTACGACCGTTAGAGCCTTACGGTTAAGAGTGAACAAGACAGTACTCTTAATGTAGGGCGAACAATTTATGTAGGGGAAATAACAATGCCAAGAAATAATGGACGATTTAGCCCGAAGGCACGTTTTTTGTTTCTCTCTCATGCAAATTATTAAATTCATTGACGACCGAGAATTTGCGGAGTCAGACGAGGCGCTTTTTAAAACCAAGCTAACAGCAGTAGATAGTGCATTCAAGAAATTGTTGCAGAGACTCATGCGGTAAGTGGAGAAGGCGACAACCCAAGGCGTGTTAGAGGTCCACGACACGTACTTGACAGCGGGCGAGGCTGTCTAATTCGCATTCATTCGGAAAGTATAAAAAAAAAAAAAAACTACCACTAGCCCTAGGCTATGTTGCTTATCACAAAACGAATCTAATACAAGTTCACATTCGTTTGAATAAGGCTTTCCCTGAAGGACAACGCAGTAGAGGAAGACCACGCCTAAGGTGGCGCGCACAAGTAGAAGGGAACCTCAACCAACTTGGCGTACGCAACTAGAGGCAAGGCTTGTTGGTTGAGGCCCAGGTTCACCCCGAACTGTAGCGCCACCTAAGTAAGTAAGTAAGTATTCGGATGAAGTGATTGACTCACCGTGAAGAGTGTGAGCTCACATTCGACAACGGAGTGAATATTTCGAGTGCCTCATGGATGCGAAAAATAAGGTTATTTGTCAATACAGTCACAAGCTTGAAAATGGAAGAAGAGGTAATTAATAAAATCACGAGTGGTATTTTTAAAATAACTACGAAAAGGCGAGCAAGGAGCAATATATGGGATATACTCGCAGAGGTGCAAAATCAAGATGAAGAATTTCTGGACAATATTATTAGCCAAGACGTGAACCTAATCTTTGTGTGAGCGAAAACCTGAACCATTTCTTGAGTTTAATAATTGAGTAGGGGGAAATCGGCCCTGCACATGCAACTTGCCAAGTAAGACAGAGGAGAGAGTTATGTTCGCAGTTCGTATCTGATCGGCCCTTGACGAGTTCGCTCAGTGTCTTATATGTATTTTTGGTGTTCACAATATTGTCTACAGCCGTTTATGTAATCGCATATTGAAATACAACGGTAAACAAACATCAAATTTGGTGAATTACAAGTGCTACCTTTGGGAAAACCAAAACCTATCATTAAAACAACTTGCGCTGGAGAAAAAATTTGCAAAAAATGAACTTAAACAAATTGTTGAAGATGGATGAACTGCTATAACATCCAAATTATGGACTACTTTCCATCATATAGAAAATGGACAATTTAAGGAAATTGTATTAGGACTAAAATCTATGGACTTTGAAAAGTCCACCGGTGAAAACATTCTTCGCAAAATGAGAAACATTCTTCCTGAACTAGATATTCATAGCCTCGACAAATTTATTTTTGTAATAGATACAGGAGCCAATATAAAAAATGCCTTTAAAAATCAGAAGCGAATAAACTACTCTAGGCATTTATTTGCTAACGTCTTGGATTTTGCATTTGATGCTACGTTATAGCTGCTTGCAGTAATTGAAAATTGCAGCAAACTTGTTAAAGATTTAAAAAAAAAGCCAAAAAAGCCCCTTGCATAACCCGGTGGAATTCCCACCTTTGTAGTATTAATGTAACCTCAGCTTTACTGATCACATAGTTATGCTTATTGTGACTTAACCAGTCGTGTGGGTTCCCAACTTCACTTACAATTGAAATGTCATTTTACACACAAAGAATAAAGCTCACTTCCTCTTAAAACGAACACGTGTGCACATATATTACTTGGCGCAGTCGGACTTTCCAAAACCACTACAACTGAACTTAAATGGAAATTTGCGTGAAAATTGGAAGAAGTTCAAATCCCATTTTACTGTGTACGCAACAGCCACCAAGACGGACGAAGAAGAGGACCCCATCAAAATTGCCAGATTGCTGAGCTGTGTGGGAAGTGAGGCGATTGAACTTTTTCACATATGTATTTACACTCACATATGTTGAAAGGGCACAGTTCAATAGGATCATTGAAAAATTCGACGAGTATTGCAATTCTCGTACAAATATTGTATATGAGCGATACCTGATCTACACATGGAATCAAAAAGAAGAAGAGCCCTTTGACCACTTTTTAAAGGACGTATCGGCACTAGTCGAGAACTGCAGTTTTGGTGCAGAAAAAGATTCGATGTTACGGGATCGCATCGTAATCGGCGTCGGAGATGGTTCGGTGCGAACACAAATGCTGAAGCAGAGTGACCTACTTTTGCCAGGGCGCACAGTGGGGCAGAATACCCCTAAAGCTGGCAGAAAATCAAATTATGAAGTTGAGCTTTGTCTTTGACTACCGTTTTATTTCTGCTTCAAATAAAATAGACAATCAAAAATGAGAGGGAAAAGAGTCATTTGGATCACATGATCCTCAGCAGATCGACACCAACGAAGCTCGTTTTTTCCATCTTGTGCAGACGTGTTTTTTTTTGTTTTGAGTTCCTTCAATAAATTGTGTGCTATTTTTTTCCTGTTATTTACTTCAAGATACATTTTTTTGTAATGGAATCAGTAAGCTCAGGTGTGTTTCATATGTTTTAATCTTGAGTAAAAACTACTTATTTATTATTTTAATAAGTGGTTGAAAATAGGAAAAGTGTAAAAAAAATGCTGTTGTTTTGGCATTTAACTGCAGTTCTTAAGCTTTTAGTTGTGTTGGCTGTGGAATGCTGCAAAGTGTTATATGTCGTCGTGTTAGTTATTTTGTCTAGTTTAATAAAGTGTAATTTTTTTTTGCTCCAACCTGCTCCCCTTCGTGTAGTATACATTTTTGTTGGTGACGTCACTTAAAAAAAAAAAATAAGAAATTGTTCGTAAATTTTTTATTATAATTACTTCTCAGGCCGAACGTCTTCCAAAACCTTATCTCTTGCAAGGAAAGACCTTAATAATATAATGAAGGGTTCGAATCGCCAAGGAGTAGACAACCAAATCGAGTTCTTAAAGGCAGAAGTGGTTAGACGGACTCAATGCAGTGGTACATTTGAGCACGATATCAATAGTAAAATTATCGATTTTAAATCAAAATTTAAATCTCGTTGGGAAAAAGCAAGTCGAATTGAAAAACGGTTTTTGAAAAATAATAGTGCTTGGCTGAACACGCCCATTCTGTTTACCTACGCATGCTCTTCTAACTTTAAACGTGGCCGACCGAAAATTTCGTTTGAAGAAGGATCAGACAGAACAAAACGACAAAAAACTGAAGAATTGAGGAAGTCCAAGTCTCGAAGCGAATTGACATATGCGGCTGAAATGGGTTTAAGAGCATCTCGACAGTCGGAGGCTGCAAAATTGATTCGAGAGGTAACCACTATTGCAGGTCATGCTGAAAAGTGTAAAAAGGCCTTGAATTCCACAAAAAGTCCATTGAATCTACATCAATGACTGGGGAAGAAGCATTAGCGATGATTGTTCAAGCAAATCTTTCACGCTTTCCGTATGACATTATAAGATCAAAAGCTCCTAAAATATTCCCTTCCTACAAAATTATTCAAGAGTGTAAGAAAGAATGCTACCCCGAACCTGAAAACATGAGTATTTCGGAGACTTCTGTAAGAACAGATTTACAAAGTTTGCTAAACTTAACAATTGAACGTTTGATAACTGTTCAAAAAGACGTTATTGATTCACTATTCTAAATGGTTATATTCTAAATGGGGCTTTGATGGAAGTTCTGGTCATAGTTCGTATAAGCAAGCTTTTCATGGATTGGACGCGGATGATTCAGCTGTTTTTATTACATGTCTTGTACCTCTTCGTTTAGTGTCTGGTACAAAGATAATCTGGCAGAATCCTCGTCCAAGCTCAACAAGATACTGCAGACCTCTGAAAATAGAGTTTCTGAAATAATCTGCCGCAGTATCCGTGGCTGAAAAGCAGAGAGTTGATGACAAAATTAAAGACCTCGAACCTAGTATCGTAACAGTAGGTGCAAACGCTGTTTTCGTTCAACATAATTTAATCTTCGCCATGATTGACGGAAAGGTTTGTAATGCCATTACCGAAAATTCATCCACACTAAAATGCTACATTTGTGACGCTAAGTCAAAAGAATTTAATTCTATTGATGAAATGATACGAAGGCCAGTTAAAACCGAAAACTTAAAATTTGGTTTATCTGTGTTACACGGATGGATCCGTTTTTTTGAATGTTGTTGCGTTAAAATAACGCAGCAAAAATCCCGGTCCGCTCCATCCCTCCCCATCACCATTTCCGGCCTTTTTGTCTCTTTCAGTCCGTTGTCCTCTTGGGACTATGACTCAGCGGGAGTATACTAGGATTCTTCAAATCCAGTGCTCTCGCTTTGGCATACGTTCGGAGGGGATAACAAAGCAGGTACCCCGGACCCAGAGCCAGACGGACGGTCTGGAAGCTCTTTTCGGACGGACGGTCCGCCCCCCTTTGCCACCCTGGAAGACCTCTATAACCGGACGGACGGTCCGCAACGCCCTTATACGAAAGGCTGAGAGCCCAACCTAAAACATATTGTTTGTTTGAAGACGCCGACATTAATTGATATTGTAAACTCCCCCCTCCCCCACATATAATAAATATACTTTAATTTTGTTAGGGAAAGTTCTCGATTCCCCTGCGGCTCATTTTACCCTTGTCTTGACATCTGCGCGAAAGCTTATCCGCGCCCCAATCTTTGATTATCTATTATTATCTATTTATCTGTGCTTAGGAATTTTGAATGAGGCTCATAGCGTAAATGTGGATCTCCGGCTGGGAGGGGACCCGAACCCAAGCAGTCCCCGTCTAACCATACGTAACAACGACCCGACGACCGTGAGAGATGCTGAATGCTGAATGGGAGCCGCTGATGGAGAAGCTGTCGGAACTCTGGATGTGATTCCCTTTGTTCTGACAGCTGAATCAAGAGAAGTCAGCGGCGGGGCGAATTCAGCTTAAGCTACGAAAGCTGAGTTCGCCCCATGTGTGCGAGCGTGAGTGATCGACAGAACTGAGACCGACACTCTAGAGCCGACTTTTGAATAGCGAGGAGTTCCAAAAAAAAAAACACGAGCGAAGACGAACAAAAAGAAAAGAGACTGCAAAAAAAAAGGAAGAACACAGGAAAAGACACCAGAACGAGATACCAACAAAACGAGAGGAAAAGACCAGAACACGGAAAACAACAAGACACAAACCAAGTGGCAATAACACGAAGAACGAAACTACAACACAACAAGAAGAACGGACAGACTGTGGCGGAGACGGTTCCACCTCATCCCCGGAGATAGCCAGGATAGCCCCAAGCACAGATAAGTAGAGTGGTTTGTGATAGTTTTTTTAAGAAGTGATTTTGTGGTTCACCCCTTTACGTTCTTTCCGCGGATAAGCCTTCGCCCCCCCCCCCCGTTTGTTTTACTGTAGCGCATTACCGGCTACATTGTACCGTCGTGACCGCGTTGTCTGAGTTCCGCAAGGGAATCCGGAACTTACCCGTTGGGCCAAGTTCCGTAGCTTTCTAATTCTTGATTAACCGAATTTTCTTTTGATTTCTTTTGTGTTGCATTGGCCGATTATTTTGTCATCCCCCCAAGTGAGAAAAAAATATAAATCTTAATTTTTCTTCCCCATCTGGGACACCCACAAAACAATTCTTTTCTTTCTACAAGTTTTCGCAGTTTCTACAAAAAAATTGCGTGGCGCCCTTAACCCCTTTCTTTCCCTCTCTCTCGAACCCGACCCAGCTGAGCAGCCGGTGGTTCAGCAAGATCGTTGCTGCCGGTGTTGGGAATTCTCGTGTTTACTTTCGCGCACCGGGATTTCTCAACAATGTCTTCTTCATCTATCGTATAAATTGGAAATAAAACAATGGCAAGCTAGAGGAGAAGAACACAAAAAAGTTGTCGCCAAAACAAAGAAAGAAATACAAAGGCAATTTCGAGAGCGTTTGGGTTTGATTGTGGATAAACCTAAGCCCGGTTTCGGAAATTCCAATGACGGAAATACCGCCAGAAGATTTTTCGAAAATGCAGAAATTTCAGCTGAAATTACAAAAATTGATATGTGTTTGATAAAAAAAAATGCATATTATACTGATAGTTGTTTCATGCGGCCATGAAGTTGATGCTCAAAAATTTAGAGCATTTGCCCAGGAAACTGCGAAATATTTTGTCACCAAATATCCCTGGTACTATATGCCACCTACCGTCCACAAGTATTTGATACATGGAAAAGAAATAATTTCATCTGCTTCATTACCTATTGGGCAGCTGAGTGAAGGAGTATGTAGTAGAAACAACTCCCACTGGTAAAAACAGTGCAAAGAATGACAAGTGAAATAATCGACTATAATCACAACAATGGAAGCGAATCCAGAAACCATTTCACATCCAACATCCTCCTCAGCCCAGTCGCAATCTCCAGCGACGAGGAGGACATTTTTGTCAACCAAGGCGGCAGCCAATTTCGCTGCTTGGAATTTAACGCCACTGACCATCGTGGCCGCCAACAACGGTGGGCTTCAAGCCTACTCGGGAGGGTGGGACAACGCCAAGGCTCATGGCGCTCCCGCACAGCGGTATTCATCTTATTCTTGCTTAGCGTCTTCATCTGTGTCGCTTGTCGACGCAGCTCCAGGCAAGACCATGACATCGAGTCAGGCTTCTCAGACCGTCGCGGAGGACGACGATATAAGAGAGCCAACGGCCGCAGAAATCGCGAGACTGAGCGCAGCCAAGAGGAACTCGTATTTAGCAGGGGAACTGAGTTTCTCCAAAGCGTACGGGTTCCTGCCTCTTGCGACAATCATGAGCAAGAGGCAGAGGGCACAGAGGGGGGACGCGATCGTTATGACAAACACAGTCGCAATAACACCTACTTTGCGACCACAGACGAGTCCACTGCTCCCCCAGGAATCAGCCAGCACCTCTGGGACGGCTGGAACAAACGAGCGTTCAAGCCTGGAGTCGCCAGGAACTCGAAGTAGAGTGACATCGACTTATGTTCCTGTTCGCGTCATGAGCCCAGTTACTGTAACACCAATGGCCCAAACCGAGACAGCCTCCGTTCTCCCAGATATACACCACCTACGCTGAGGCACTGGCCAGCGACACCGCAACCGCAGTCAAGGCATCGGTAAAAACGCCTCTGATGAGAGAGACCACCTCTTGGTACACACTTACAAAAGTATTATCACAGGAAAGGGGTGAGTTCCGAGACACCGCACCTCTCGTGCGTTTGCTTAACCTGGCTTCGAGTCTGTGCCCCGATACTGCCAGACTTGATTGGACTATCGAAACTTTCGCGAGAAATTTGAAGGATGTCACATACCAAAGCACCAGCATAATTCACCCTGACAAGAACTATCCGGAGTGTAGGATGGTCGCGATGCCCATCGATGTTTTTATTCCGTTTCTGACTGGGTTAGACTCACAGCATCGCCCCCCCAGCATTTTTCCGGCTAATCTTATGGACAAGGAGTGGATTGCTGTCCCCATTTCTTCTGAGATCCAAAATAGCTCATGCATTTTCGAGTATATAATCAGTTTCGTAACCTCCGCCACCACATTTGGGTCAGTGAGCCACCACTACACTGCCACAACAACGAACGGGGACGTCAAGGTTGATGCCGCTACGATGCCTGCTGCGAACCTGACGTATATCCCCGGCCCGCAAAACATTGTGCTCGTCCTCACCGACGCATCTTCGGCGTCCGTGCCATGGAACATACAGCTGAAGGACCTGCCCGTTCCTGTGTACACAGGAAAGACCCCCCCCGCCTTAGGAGACCAACCACGCGCTGAGACTGCCAACTTTTCTGCTGCGTGGAAGAACTGGTATATCACGCCTAACATACCGGCCATTAGAAAGAAGCGCAGGAAGCCCGAAATAAGGACTTCAAGAAATATAGAGAACATCACTCCCGGAAAAATAGCAGAGAAAATACGAATGCAGACATATTCAACTTTTTTTTTGTTGTCGTCAGATCCTGTTTTGACAAGTATGCGAAGGATTCCAAAAAAGAAAATTCAACATCTACCCCAAGAGGCTATCAGTTTGCTCATATCCCCATCTGTATTGTCACCAAACCAAAGTGATTGTGGATATGAAATCAATGAGAGTGACGAAGAATCCTAAAAAAATGTATCTATTATTTTACATCTCAAGATTTAATGTATTTATTTAGTGAAGAAAACTGTACTTTTATACTATCTAATGTGTTCTTTATTATGGTTTTTTGTCTTTTGATTAATAAAATATATTTTGTTTTTGAAACTCTTTGAAACGATTTTTTAAAAAAAGTGGGCGTTTTAGTGGGCGTGTCCATACATAACTTCCAAAATGTGTTTACATTAGTATCAGTAGTAATTCTCCCAAATTTCAGCTTTCTAGCTTCGCTGGTTGATTTAATGCCATCTTTTAGGCCATTCTGCTCCATTGTGGGGCGGTTGAGATTTGTCGCGTGGCGGAAGTTACGGGGGTACAAAGCAGGGTAATGCAAAGTGAAGGGCCAGTGCAACAGTGGACGCCCACTCCTTCTCTTAAGTCAGTGTTCAATAGCTGGTTCAGAACAAATGAAATTTTGTTCGACAATAATGAAATCTATAGATTATCAGAAATAAGCACGAAGCTTCTTAGTTGCTTAGTGGAACTGTGGAAAATTGTAAACGATTTCAATGAAATTACAAGGCACAAGTTACGTTTCCATTAGCCATGTTTTTCCGTCAATAAATCGCCTCCGAAAAATTTGTTATGATACCAAAGAAGATGCTCCAGCCATTTATAGTTTAAAAATTAATATTTCATTTCAAGTAGTTGCCAAATGGGTTCCAAATTTAAGTGTATATCACAAAGCAGCTGTTTTTCTTATATCCACCAACCAACTCAATTCATAAAAATAGCATTTGTGGTGTCTAGCGCTTTAGTGACGTCCCAAACGTCCCATGAATGTAATCTTGGCAGCCATTTTGGACTGCTGATTTTAAAGCTAGTGTCGCCCCTGGAAAAAATACTCATCGAGAGAAAAATGGAATTATAAATAAGAATCTGTCCACGAGTAGATATGTTCAAAAAATAAAGAAATAAAATATAGTTGTTTGAGAATCTAAATTTGTTAAATCATTTGAAAAATTAAATTTATCTCGTTATTTCATATATTTCGTATTGCTTTCGTTTGTTGGTTGAATGTACCAAACACAACGTAATTTACCCTACATTTTTTTGTATTATTCACAGCTAATTGCCTCTTGTTTCATCAACCTGTTCAATATAACGTAAATTCTCTTAGTCGCTCTTGCTAATGTTATATTCAGCTATGTACAAATCAAATGTATTATGTTTGTTGTACCATGTATAAAAATTTCTCGGTCACTTGGATCGCAGACGTACAACTGGTAACACCTAGCAAATAAATTTACTTGTCGTTGAACCACTCGTTTTTTTTCTGATACATATTTGGCTTTCATCGGGGTTTCCTTTCGTTTTTTTTCGTTTCCCGTTGCGAGTCTCAATCAATAGTTTTAGGTCAATTGGCCGATTTGCTGATCGAGCCCACCCTCACGGCTACACAGCCAGAACTACGTACATTGTATGTTGCACACATGTCGTATTCCATTCTACCGAAGAATTCCGCTGGTGCGGTGACAATTGCAGCTAAATCGAAGCCTGGACGTATCACGGAGGATAACAATGTGTCACACATCTCCGTCCGTATAGAAAAATGACAGAGCATGGCAAATGATATGTGGTACCACCGGCCCTGAAAGAGTTAAAACGTGTACAATACTTCAGTGTACTCTATTTATTACACTCATGTTAATAAAGTGGCAGCCCTGCCGTAAATGTGGGCGAGGTTTTAAGCTGTCATCTGCGGTTTTAAGCTGTCATCTGTCAAAATCATTTTTGTACTGTAGAAATAAAATCGTGTGCGCAGAATTGCTTATCAAAAGTTTCAATCCAATGTTTTAATTAAACACTCTCTAAAATTTTGGCATCCCTTGCGGGGAACCTGTTTCTTTGCCTATTAACTATAATACACCACAAAACGAGTGAGTAAGTGGAATTACGAACAAATAACCTCGTTAAAATAATGTCTTTAGCTAAAGAATATTCGTTGCTTAAATTAATACAAAATTTCTCTGCAAATAAATGAATGCACTCATTCTACTCAGTGTACTCAGTGCAGTGTACCCATTCTATGTGAGTACACTGAACTACAATAAATGTTTTGTTGCCAATGGGTGAAATACTCACTCACTAATCAAATATCAGACCATTCATTCATTTTCTTGTTCAAGATGTGAGTGAAGTACCCGAAGAAAAACTGAATGTCTTGGAACTGGTTTCAAGACATTCAGTGCAGATGTCTATTAAATAGCCAGCGCCGATCGCATATTTTTCACTCTTGTCAGGATTTTTGACGTGGATTTCGCTACGGCCAGTTCTCTACTGCCTCTTGAAAAACACATCACACTTCCTGCGCGATATACCAAGCTTGACGTGGGTACATTTTCGGACAGTACAGCCTTCTGAGAACCGCCCCACACTTGTTTCACTACTTTTGCCCCTTGGCTGACCTTTAAGGGTCACATCATTAGTATCGATGAGTTTAAAAATGGAAAAAATAGTTGGTAAAGCCCACGCAACCGTATTAACACAGGGACTAATAGAGACATTGCCACACCTAAAGGCCATTTTAATCAGTAAACATGGTGAAATGGCATCAACGGAATCTCTATTAGATGAAATCGCGTTATGTCGTTGTCGTTCTACTATAGAGTAATTCTTTAATGAAATAAACAGTTGTTTCTATTGTCAACCGCTAAGCTCCGTGTAGCTTGCTTGTAACTATATGCTGCACCGTTTTTTGTTGATGTAGATCGTGCGTCGTGTTAATAGGAGTTCAAAGTTAACGATTGCATTTGCTGCCTTCTTCTTGGAGTGTGTGCCATTTTGGTCAGTGAAAGACTGGCTTCGAGATCAAAAAGTGTCCACAATTTCATAGCCCAGTCAATCCCCAGATCTCAATCCAATTGAGAACTTGTGGAATGAGCTGAAGAGGAAAAGGGTCAATATTTCGCAAACAAAGAGCTATTGTGGGTAGCAATTCAGAAAGAATGGTAGTCATTACGGGTATTACTACTTGCAGAACATTTGTCGAGTCAATGCCTCGGCAAATTGAAAAAGTCCTTGAGAATAATGGTGGATATTCTGGATACTAACGTAAGCAAAGTAGTAAAATTTTATTTTTCAACAAATTTTGCTTAATAATGAAATTATTGCCATTACAGCACGACACACCTATTTTATTGGCCAACCGCTGAAAGTATATTTCACTTTTTTAAAGTTTTATTTTATTTATTTTTAAACTTTAGTGTTTTTTTTGAATTTGAAATACCTCAAGCTGAAAGAAATAAAATGGGTTTAATTTCAAATCTATAGGAAGAATTCGAAATAATTAAGAAAATTTAATAATTTTTGTTCACACTTATTTTTTTGGCCAGCTGTGTACATGTATTATGTACGATATGCATTAGGTATAAAAAATGTGCACACAAAACATCAATCCAAATTCGTTCACGAAAAAGAGGGGTCCGTGTTTCCCACGGACGCTGCTGCCACGCGGAAGCAATACGTGACGGAATCCGCTGACATCGCATCTGCAATTCAACCGGCAGAACAACGAAGTGGAGGTTAGCTCAAGATAAGATTCAATTTGTGTTTTTAGTCTTTTAGGTGGCCGCAAGACAAGCAAGTAAATACAATTTTTTTAAACAAATAGGACTTTAAACTCTTCAATTGGCGCTCGAGCAGGGACCAATTTTTGTGAGCGTCAAGTACCCCCGCGACCCGAGTGACGGGTTTATGAATACCATAAACCGGGGTTAATTTGCGCCAGCGGGTGTAACTTTGCGCCACTGTCAAAAAGAGTTTAATATTTGTTTCATGTTTAGACACGTTGTACATGTGTATTAAAAATTATGTGCAGCTGCGAGTCTACGTTTTTTTTTTGAGCTGTGGTGTTTTGAAGAGAAGTCACTAGATTGTGCTTTTTTTTTGTAATGCAAAATTTGAGGTGTCGAGCTGTGTGTTTCAAAGCATACAAAGTAAGTGTTTATGTACCAGTTAAGATGTTATTTTGTCTTTAAATTTTATATAAAGTTAACCTTCTTCGTCTTAATGTATATTTATAAAATTATTTTTTGTGAAACCATCCAATTTTTCGTCATTTTGGAGCAACTTTGCACCGGAGCAAAATGCCTCCAAAACCAATTTATAAAAGAGCTACATTCTCTGTGCCAGAGCTTAAATCCATATTTGATTAAATGTTACCAACTTTTTCAGTAAGTTTTTATTTTTTCTATGAATTTATATACGTTCTATGTTTTGTTATTTATCACTACTGCACAACCTGATAAAAACTATTATTTTTCTATTGATGGTATTTTTTCGAAGAACAATCAAATCAGTTCATAGTCAAATCATAGTCAAAAACTAAAGGGCATTCAACTTCCTCGGAATCCCGGACCACCACGACTTTTAAATTATTAAAGCAAAAACTCAAAATTGTTCATACTAATTTGAAGGTTATTCATTCGAATCTTCATTATTAGTAGTTAAGATTTAGGGGTTCTGTGACAACTGGAGAGGGCTTCAAGGTTCTGCGACAAATTCTCAGTGGCATGGTGTTGTAGTGGTTCTGCGACAGTTGGTGTGGTGTCACTGTAATGACGGAGGGGATTTTGTGACAGAGTATCCGCACAAGTGTGAATTAAATGTCTTGTAAAAAAAAACCAGTAAGTGTAGTGTTTTAATGCTACGAGTGGAGATTCATCCGGGAAGGATAAATAAATCCAGAACCAACGCAGAGAAAAGTGACATACGTACAGTTTTGTGCAAAGCATTAATCGCAAACAAAGAAAATGCTGTGACAAATGTCATGCTTATTTAATAAAAAGAAAAAGCTCCCATATAAATTTGACAGCTACAAAACGTCGGAAATCAACGTGGGCGAAGAATTGTGTTTGGTTAGGACGATCAAGAAGAGAATAAAGAACGTGTTGGTTCGTTAAAATCGAAAAAGTAGTTTTGCGTTTTCTTCCACTCCCTCGAGGAATCCAAAAATTATAATATATAACTTAACACCGACAAAACCACTTGCACGCGCAATGGAAATGCTGACCAAGCGTCTAGGGCAACGAAACGAATTTCCAGGGAAATTCACACAATGCAAGCTATGGGAAAATGTTATTGTAAGAAATTAAGAATGCAAGCTTTGGTAATAAGAAATTGTTTGTTATAAGTTAGTCTTAATCGATTCATTGAACAATAAAGGTCAGAGCAACCTGCTCTGAATGTATTTTTTTAAATAATTTTTGCGTAGATCTTTTTTAACTGGCGCCCAACGTGGGGCTGCATTCTGTAACACTGTGAAAATTTGCTGTTAAAATCTCGAGTGAACTCAGGCAATAACCAAGCCTAAAACCAGTGAAGTAAAACATTTTTTTTGCTGTTAACATAAAATCTGGAGTGAACTCAGGCAATAACCAAGCCTAAAACCAGTGAAAGTGTTTGCAAACAAAGAGTGGACAACCAAGCCACCAACATAACAGTGAAATAAATAGAGAGTGGACAACCAAACCACCCAGTGAAGTAACTAAAAGAGTGGATAACCAAACCACGATAACAGTGTAGTGATAGGGAAAACGAAGGCCCCCGAGTAGTTCTACTAACCAAAAGGAACAAAAAGGAGTCAGGAGACACTGACAGCCGCCCTAACCAGCAGAAAGCAGCCCAGAACCCACAAAACAAAAAACGTTAAGAAGAGATGCTACAAGAATTAATTATAACATTACTGTAAGTCAATAGTAAATAACTTAAGTAACCAAAATTTACATATTTTATACCTGTATGAAACCAAATCATATCTTATCAATTTGAATAAGAACGAAATAATTGCATTATCCTAACAATTGTGAAATACTACTTAGAGAATTCATTATAAATTTAACTATTCCCTCGAATTATTGTTCCAAAAGAAAGTACGTTGATTAAAATATCCTTTGTTATTACTTGAAAGTGATATAGTTGATTCTCTCATTTGATAAAAAACATATTTCGAAAGATGTCAAACCCTAACAATCTAATACGACCAGCTCGTCTAGAAGTCCCTGCAGATAATGTTGCAGCTCCTCAACATCCTGCTCCCATTCCTCCCCCTGTTCCTAATGCAATTAAAGATGACATGATTCAGATAATCTCACAACTAGTAACTCAAACCCTTCAAATACAAGGACGACAACTTTTCAATTCTATTATGAACCCTGCGTCCGATATAAATAATGACATAGACCAGCCAATAAATCTGGCTAACGATAGGAATTTGTCAGAAATGGACAAAATACCCGACGTAGTGAAAAGCTTAAGAGAATTCTCTGGCGAAGCACACGAATTTAACTCATGGAAAAAGAGTGTCGATAGGATACTCAAAATCTATGAACATCTGAAGGGTACCCCCAAGTATTATGGGATCCTATCAGTCATCAGAAACAAAATTACGGGCTACGCAGACGTCGCCCTAGAATCGTACAATACCCCATTAAACTGGGATAAAATATCAAAATGTCTCACCCTCCACTATGCGGATAAGAGGGACTTAGGAACCCTCGAATACCAAATGACAACTTTGGTACAAGGCACTAGTACGATTCCTGAGTTCTATCAGGCCGTCTACCACCACTTGTCGCTTATCTTAAATAAGTTAGGATCAATGGATATGAGTCAGGAATCCATGAACAATATGACTCAGTGGTACCGGGACAAAGCTCTCGATACCTTCGTCAGAGGGTTGAGAGGCGACCTGCCTAGGCTACTCAGTATCCGTGAGCCTGCTGATCTACCCCAGGCTTTGCACCTGTGCTTAAAATTACAAAACGTCGATTTCCGGGCCCAGCATGCAAACAATTCGCAAGCTAGCACCCGGAAAACTTTTCAACAGACACCACCTCCAGCTCCCCCTAGAAGGAACAATTTTGCATATTCAAGACCAGCACCAATTGCAGCACCCAGACGCGAATTTCATCCTGAGTTACTCCATAACCCACGGAATGCTCAACCACCACAGTTTTATAGGGAACCTCAGTATCTACAGCAACGACCACCAGCAAATCAACGCCCGCTTCCTCCGAAGCGAATGGACATCGATCATTCCGTCAGATCCCAACATGTGAACTACCAGAACAGACCCCGTAACCAACAGTTAGTTCCACAGAAACGCCAATATTCACAACAGGCCCATCATCCACACAAAATGCAGAGAGTTTAACACACGGAAGGGCCCGATCCGGACGAGAAGACATCGGAAGAATACGACAACGAAATAGAACAAGAAGACCAAAACTATGACCAGACATTGACGAATTACATTGACTCACAAGATCACCCTGACTTCGACCAACCTGAAGAGCTGGACGACATTTATTTTTTAGATTAGCATCCTCTTCACTTCCCTATTTAGAACATATTTCTAGAAGTGGAGAGACCTTAAAATTTCTCATCGACACCGGGTCAAACAGGAATTACGTCCAACCACGTCATATTAAGAAACCTTTAGCGAATGATAAACCCTTCTACGCTCATTCCGTTGGAGGTAGCATCCAAATAACACACCACGCACTTATCCAACTTTTCGGTCCTCAAACGGACAAAATACAATTTTTTATCCTCCCCAGTCTCATTTCATTTGATGGGATCATAGGACATGACACCCTAAAACAATTGAACGCAATCATCCATACGAGTAAAAATCATATGTCTATCCACCCTGGTTTCACCCATCCAAGAATTTCAATTCCACTTAAACAACACCAATCACAATTTGTCAACAACATAAATATTAGAACTGATCACATGACCAAAGAACAACATTCTAAACTTATC
The DNA here is from genome assembly GCA_917880715.2 of Matsumyia berberina. NCBI lineage: Eukaryota > Metazoa > Arthropoda > Insecta > Diptera > Syrphidae > Matsumyia > Matsumyia berberina. Next base: position 100,167,624 of record OU862870.1, read on the forward strand.
GAAATCATTCATAAATGTCCCAATGTTTTTTCGGAACCTAACGAAAAATGAACATACACTACCACGGTTAAAGGAGAAATCCGAACTACAACCCGAGACCCCGTGTATTCAAAATCCTATCCTTATCCCATGGCACTCAAAAATGAAGTAGAAAAAGAAATACAAAAACTTCTGGAAGATGGAATCATAAGACCATCAAAATCTCCTAACAATTCTCCTGTTTGGGTTGTCCCAAAAAAAATGGATGCTTCAGGAGAAAAGAAATTTCGAATGGTAATCGACTACCGTAAGATAAACTCTATAACTATTGCCGACAAGTATCCGATCCCTGAAATATACGAAATCCTTGCAAATCTCAGTAAAAATCAATGGTTTTCCATAGTGGACCTAAAAAGTGGCTTTCATCAGATCCCCCTTAAGGAATCTGATATAGAAAAAACTGCCTTTTCGGTTAATAATGGCAAGTTCGAGTTTACTCGTCTCCCATTTGGGCTAAAGAACGCACCCTCCATTTTCCAAAGAGCGCTAGATGACATTTTAAGAGACCTCATTGGAAAATGCTGCTACGTCTACATTGATGACATTGTCATCTTTGGGAAGAACGAAACCGAACATTTTCTGAATCTGGAAAAAGTATTTCATACATTAGAAGCCGCAAACATGAAAATTCAACTAGATAAGTGTGAATTTTTTCAGAAGGAAGTTGAATTTTTAGGATTTATTATTGGCAGATCTGGAATAAAAACTAACCCCCAAAAAAAGTACAGGCTATAGTCGATCGACCTATTCCCGAAAATCTAAAAGAACTTCGATCCTTTCTTGGAATGTCAGGATATTATCGCCGCTTTATAAGGGATTACTCAAAGTTGGCGAAACCTCTGACATCCCTTCTAAGAGGGGAAGACGGACACGTGTCCAAAAATATGTCAAAGAAAAAACTAATTCAGTTAGATCAGGAAGCCATCGAAGCATTCAACAAATTAAAAAACTCTCTTGTTTCTGAAGAAGTAATTCTTCAATATCCAGACTTTGACAAAAGCTTTCAACTAACAACCGACGCTTCTGACTACGCCATTGGCGCAGTTCTTTCTCAAGATGATAAGCCAATCACATTTCTTTCCAGAACCTTAAGTAAAACAGAAGAAGGTTACGCCACGAATGAAAAAGAAATGCTGGCGATTATTTGGTCCCTCAATTCTTTGAGAAACTTCCTTTACGGATCCCGGAAAGTTAACATTTTTACAGACCACCAGCCACTTACCTATGCCTTGAGTAATAAAAATACAAACTCCAAAATGAAACGGTGGAAAGCCATATTGGAGGAGTATAATTACGAATTAAAATATAAACCAGGCAAAGAAAATGTGGTTGCTGATTCTCTCTCAAGACCCCCAAAAACAGAAATTCACTCAATGACCCCAACAGAACATAGTGCTGACAGCTCAGCGCAAAACCTAATTCCATCTGTGGAGATCCCTATAAATGTTTTTCGAAATCAACTTCTACTCAAGATAGGAAATGAAAATAGTTACCAAATTCAGAACCCCTTTGACAATTACACAAGACATATTCTGATACGGCAAGACTACTCAGGAAACGACATCATTGACATTTTCAAGAGATACCTCAATCCAAACACTATTAACGGACTTCTAACAGACGAAATGACGATGGGTCGAGTGCAAGAAATTTACCCGTTACATTTCAGAGATTATCGTATTCGATTCACTCAAAAATTTGTTGAAGACATACCCGGCCAAATCGAGCAAGAAGAAAAAATTCTGAGCATACACCGAAGAGCCCATCGCAACGCCGAGGAAAACAGAATTCAACTGTTGGAAAATTATTACTTCCCTAAAATGTCCTCAAAAATTAGAGCATTAGTTAACCGCTGTGTAACGTGCAAAGAAAATAAATACGACAGGCACCCTAATAAGCCACATCTGAAACCTACACCCATCCCTAATTATCCTGGACACACTATTCATATCGATATCTTTTCCACCGAAAAACAACTTGTCTTAACAGCCGTGGATAAATTCACAAAATTTGCCCAAACTAGAACTATCCCATCACGCTCAATCGAAGATATAAAACGACCATTACGAGATATTATATTCTTCTTTTGCGTCCCTGAAGCTGTCGTAATAGATAATGAGAAGGCGCTAAATTCAGCCTCAATAACCTCGATGCTGGAAGACGACCTTCAAGTAAAGATTTTTAAAACACCGCCATACAAAAGTGAAGTAAACGGTCAAGTTGAACGTTTTCACTCCACATTGTCCGAGATTATGAGGTGTCTAAAATCAGATGGACCCGCACGGTCTTTTGAAGAACTCTTGGAACGAGCCGTGAACGAATACAACTTCACCATCCACTCAACGACAGGTAAGAAACCAATAGAACTATTTTACGGACGAATACCTAGACTAAATCCCGAACAATTTGAAAAGACACGGTTGACTAATATTGAAAAACTTAGAATTAAGCAAGAGAAGGACACTAAATACCATAACAAAAAAAGGAAACCAATTAAAGATTATCAAATAGGACAAACCATTTATGTTAAAAATAATAAACGTCTAGGTTCGAAACTAACAGGCAGATACCGACAAGAAATAGTTAAGGAAAATAAGAACTCTACTGTCATAACCGAATCCGGCAAAGTAGTACATAAAAGTAACATCAGAAATTAAACTTTATCTTTCCAGATGTGCGTTCTGCACTTGCCAGGCAGCCATGCAAATATTGGACTTTTCAAACGCACAAATAGTTACCTTTCACGTTGGACAGACAAAGATACAAGAAGGAAACTTTAAACTAATACATGTTATCGACTTAGACCAATACGACCAATTCATATCCACAATAACCCCTATCCTTAAACTTGAATCAACCCAAAACCATACCATATTCCCTTTGCTATCACACGAGTTGCAACAAATAAAAAATCTTTTGCATAACTTGAAACCGCGAATAACAAAACGTTCTTTAAATTTTATCGGTAGCACATGGAAATGGATTGCTGGCAATCCAGACCATGACGACTTTGTCACCATCAAAGAAAAAGTCACCGAAGTACTAAAAAATAATAACAAACAGGTTGTCATAAATCAATTATACAATGAGAGGATGAATAATATCACTAAAGTCCAAAACGAAATACAGAATTTATTAAAAGAAGACAATAAATTAAGCTTCGAGGTAATATCAAATGTACAATACAAAATTAAACTTGTAAAAGAGGAAATAGAAAATATTAATTATGCCATTCATTGGGCTAGATTAGGAATGATCAATTCATTTATTTTATCAAAAAAAGAAATAGAACTTGCTACAAATATTTTAAATAAACAGCAGTTACCGTATAATACAATAGAGGAAGCTTTAGATTTCTCAGAAATAAAAGTCATAAGCAATAGCTCAACAATGCTCTATATTATAAACATTCCGCTAACAACAAATGAAACCTATGAAAGCCTTGTAATTAAACCAGTAAAGAAAAATAATGTTGTAACAGAAATTATATTTGAAGTAATTCTTAGGAATAATGAAGAGATGTATGGAACAGTAAAAAAAAAAATGTAAAAGTTATAACTCTTTATCCATTTGTAATTCCAAAGACATTGTTAATATTAGAAACGATACGTGTATTCCCAGCTTGCTCAACAGTCTCCCAGCTATCTGCAACACCGTCAATAGTCAGCATATTCCAACCATAGACGAGATATCAACAGGCAATGTATTGCTAAATCAATTTACCGGAACCATACAAGCAGAAAACACTACCCACAGCCTCAATGGAACATTCCTAATAAAATTCCACAATACCACTATTAATATCAATGGACAATCATTTATTTCCCAAGAAGTATCAATGGTTAAAGCATTACCGGCAATACTCCAAGCCAGTCCAAAAGAGAAAAAGTACAGAGAAATCCTATCTCTAGAAATGATGAAAGATCTTTACATCAACAACACAAATGAAATCCGACTATTACAAACAGAGAAAAACACACATCAAGTAACCACCTGCTCACTCATATCCTGTCTCGGAATACTTGCAATAATAGCCACGATCCTCAAGATTTTACCTAAACGAAACAATACCAAGGTCACTATCCAGATCCCAAAAGAAGAGGCCCATGAAGAGCATCCGGACCCAGGAACAATCGCATCACCCAACGCGCCCCAACATCTTGAGATGCCACAGCAAAGTTTTAACAACATACCATATTTTTAACGATCGAGGACAATCGCACTTAAGAGGGGAAGACTTAACACCGACAAAACCACTTGCACGCGCAACGGAAATGCTGACCAAGCGTCTAGGGCAACGAAACGAATTTCCAGGGAAATTCACACAATGCAAGCTATGGGAAAATGTTATTGTAAGAAATTAAGAATGCAAGCTTTGGTAATAAGAAATTGTTTGTTATAAGTTAGTCTTAATCGATTCATTGAACAATAAAGGTCAGAGCAACCTGCTCTGAATGTATTTTTTTTAATAATTTTTGCGTAGATCTTTTTTAACTTATATAATATTAAAAGGCATCAACCCATAGCGGTCGGCACGAATTTGGGAATTATTGTTTTGAGTTTGTCAATTTTATTTTCTTTCGTGGTAAATTCTTATGTAAATTTTTTATAATAATTGTATCCTACATAAATCCTCAAAATGGACAAGATCTTAATTTTAACTGTAGACTGATTTAGGGAACGACTGACGTAACTTAATTTACCGACAGTAAGGTTGAAGACCGTGCTACAAAATAGGCTCCTGCGACACGTCGGTTTGTCCCGCGACGTTGAAAATGAGGAAGACGATCAGTTTGATGAAGCCGAAACCTCAATGTGCATTCGAAATGCACCTGTCGGACGAATGACCTTTACGCTCCGTGACATAGAAGATTCAATGACGCCGTTTGACGAAACTAGTAACCCGGAGATCAATCTGTGATAACAAGAATTCAAAGAGACCGCTCATACTGTCAACTGGGGCAGTTTGCAGAAGTTCGTGCACGCCAAGCAGCTACTTAGAGGAGCCGCCAAGCTATTCCTCCGCAGCCAAGCAGGAGTACACGCCTGGGAAACGTTGAAAGAAGTGGTTCACCGTACATTAAGGGCCCGTCGCAAAAAGTCAAACGAAACACTAAGGGAGTACCTTTACTGTCTTATGGTAATAGGAAAGGCAATAGCATTAGATGACGAAAGTTTAGTCGACTACTTTATCGAGGGAATACCAGATTCCAGACAAAACAAGTCCATCCTGTATCAGGTAAGGTCGATAGGTGAGCTTAAGATTTACAAAAAGGTGCGGGGCCCTGAGTAAAGCTTCTCGCACACTAGGGGGAACTCTCGAACACCCATTAACGATAGTCAAGCCCTATTTAATGTGGAAAAAAAAAAAAGGGAACGAGAATGTTTTAAGTGCGGGGAGGTTACACACTTCGCAAGAGACTGTAGGTCGCGATCCTTTAAATGCTTTAAGTGTAGCAAACCGAATCATCGAGCCAGTGAGTGTAAAGCAGATGCACCAAGGACGCAGCAACTAAGAAGAATCGAGAGCAGTAACGTTCACACTGCATCAACGTGTGATGGAGCTGACTCATTGCCGGTAGCAAGGCTGTGTTTAGCTATTGGCTCCAATAGTGTTTAAAGATATCTCTGTAGACGGTGTACACTTATCTGAATTGCTGAATACAGGCAGCGACCTAAGTCTTTCTACATGGATACGTTAAATGCATCATAGCGGAGTCAAAGAATGACAGGAAGAAAGGTTATCTGAAGCCCATTGATAAGGAGGACAAGCCTTTAGGGACCTACCACATCGATCACGTCGGGCCGATGGACCTAACTCATGTGGCAACATTGTTTAAAGTATTCTATGTAAGCTCACGTATTCACACACATGTAAAACACAAATGTATCAAGAGTAGAGCACGCATGTGAAAGAGTCACTTCTCCTTGATGGACTAAAAAAGACACACGTGCCATATAGCAAGAAAAAAAAATTTGACCGAAGTGAAAAATAATAATTGAAGTGTGCGCCGCTATCCCTCGCCAATCATACGATATTCCAGCACAAGGAGTTCCAACTAATTCACCGTTGCGCAGTTGAAAACGTGGTTGGATGCGATAGGGAAAAAATCCAACGGTAACAAATCGGCATAATGGAATGGCGAAAATGGAACGCAGAACAGGAAAAATTAAATGGCAAATGAGTATAGCCCCAGCAAAATATGAATGGTACGGGAGGTGCTCCGAATATTCCGGCGAGGGAGACAACTTCCAGTTGTGGGAATCCCAACTAAGTGTACAAAGTCCGTATAAGATAGACGAGTCGCTGCGGAGTGCCTTTAGTCTAGTCGCTCTAAGAGCGAAGTCGGATAACATGAAATAGTTTAATTGGCGCCCAACGTGGGGCCCAGGCACGGTAAATACCTAAAGTAGTTCTCGCCTTTTTTTTTAAAGAAAAACCCGGTTAAGACCTTAAGTAGCTCATACCGGTAGTGTTCCCCCAACGACAAAAAGACCTCAAGTAGCTCGTGTCGGAAGTTTTATACAGAAAAAGTGCGCCGTGAAAACCTGGGTCCAGCGAATCCGTGGACATTCATAGCGAGAACAAATAAATCACACCAACGAGGAAGTGTCGAGAAAGGCGCCCTAGTAACCAGGATCAGTAAACGAAATCGAGCCCCTTGACCAGCGTTGGAAAATGCTTGCCACAATAATATTGTAAGATAATTTTAAGTGCATTTAAGTAAGAGTGAAAACGTAACGTGCGTATAAAGTGAAATAAGTTTTAGTAAAAATAAATTAATGAGAGTAAATACGTAAATATTTAAGAAAGAATATAATTTTGGCAAGTAAAAAGGATTTCTTCTTTTTAAAAAAAATTTTCACAAAATTAAATCAAGGAAAGTAAATAAGTAAATACGCAGGAAAAAATGAATTTTTGCCGACTGCAAACAGAAAATGGCGGAAATTTGCCAAAACTGCAAACCGTGTAATTTCAGCTTAACAGGATTGCCGGTTTGCTCCAATAGCGGTTTGCTGTAATAGCCATGCTCATTCAAAATATTTGAAACGCTAGTTTCTGAAAAATTTGAATCTCAGTTTCTAAAGTCGGAAAATCAAAAACTATATCTATTAACTTTAATTTTTGAAAGGCTGGAATTTGATGAAGAAGGTAGCATTAAATGTGAAAATTCTTATTATAGTATTATTAAAAGAGCTATTGGTGTATGGTGCAATATTTTGTTAAATAATTATAGTAAAAATAGTGCAGATAACTTAAAAGTAGATGATTATACTAAAAAAGAAAGCTTTTAACTGTTTAATAAGTAGTTGTAGTATAACTGTATATATTTATGAATACGGTTTTAAACTGTTGAGTAACAGCATTGATTTTAAAAAGAATATAACATATAAATACATATCTCCATATCTATATAACCATTTCATATAATTTAAAAAAAAATTCAAATCACCTTGTAGAATTGCTATGATCATTTAAATAAAAATAAGAGATATAGATTTATTTTCTCAATCCGTAAAGGAAAAGTTAAATAAAATTACCGCGTATTGACGAAAGTGTGAAGAGTTACCGCGATTTATTTTCATATTGCTGCATCTTTGATAAAAAAAAATTAATGTTGTTAACAATGGCTCCTCCAACCACGCGATCCAGATCAGATCAAAATGACCCTAATCCCGAATCCTCAAATCGAGCCCCATTTGTCCCATTACCAACCGTATTTGAAAATGTAGAAGCCTTCAACTCACGTAGATTTTCTCCTTCGAGTAACAGTCAGTCTGTTGGTTCTACCCCAGAATTAGATACTTTAATCACTTCTATTGTCTGTCGCGTATTAGAAACACAGGGACGCATGGAACAGTCGCAGCGACTAGAAGCTTATCGGGAAATTAATTCTCTGTTGGGAATTCTAACAGATTTCTTGACGAAGTCCAACGATGAAATTAAAGAGGCTTGTACAAAGTTTAGTGAACATTATTCCGAGGACATTGAGCCTGAGATTATAGACGAGATGGTGAAGTTTAAGTTCTTCATCTTACAATTAGCGGATGCGGGAAAGATAAAATTGTACCTGCCCAGGAATTTTATGTATAAATAAATTGCAAAAATTATGTATGTATAGATGATATCAAACGAATGAAACTAGTGTTGAAAAAAAATTACTAAAAATCAGTAATAGTGAAAACAATACTGTGTCTCTCTAGAAAAGAAACTTCTAAGTGTTACGCTACAAATCAATGCACTTAGTATACATCCCAACCACGGCGAAACCTTAAAGAAATAAAGAGCAATAAAACGACTAAAATCGATTGCACCAAAATTGAAAATAAAATAAAAACGATTGTAAGTGATAAAAGTTACGCTAAACAATCAACATCAAGATAAAAAAAAAAGATGAATAATATTTTCGGGAATACGAATCGAACTTGCCTTGTTCTTCGTTCTGGAATACGAATCGAACTTCCCCTTTTATTCTTCGTTGGGTTTTATCCCCGTTTCTCTTTTTCGGTCATCACGCGACGAACACGAGACATACGAATTTCATCTTTCCTCGTGTTCGGTCTACGGTGTTACATAAGAAATTGTAAATTGAGTCCTTTTACTCCTCAGTCTTAAATGCAAAGAAATAAGATAAAAAAAAAACATCTGTTGCATAAGATACAAATCCATATCTTTGTGGAATTTGACACTTCACATGTTCTCAGTGGATATTTCCACTGCACATGTTATCTTGTGGACCTTCCGACTTAAGACAAAATCAGAGAGTATGAGAAGGATCAAATTAAAAATTAAAAATATCCTTGGGAAAAGGATTGATGGTTCATGTTGGTCACGGCAGTCACTGTCGGACATTACACAAAGCAACAACCACTCGTGAGTTACACAATAGTTCTCACTGCTAAAACCGAGTTCGCGTTCACTAAACATATTATAATTATAATTATATTTTTATACATGCATACATACATGTATTAAAGATAGAAGTAAATTGTAGAAATAAACAAAAAGAGTTAAACTGTGTTGTAAATTAACAAAAGTGATTTAAAAGCACATTTTCCCTACGAATAACGATTCATCCTCAAAAGAACATAAACAACGGTTGTAAATTAAAACTCAACAAAAAAAAAATTAATTAAAACTGTTAAAATGAATTACATAACATGAATTTATGTAATCAACGTGTCTCAACCGTACATACTTACATACAAATACACTATTCGTTATTGTTAACTGCATATATTAGCTTAACCAAATCTTTACTTAGTTGAGTTGCTACTCAATTACTAAATAAATCGGACGTGTAACAAAAAGGGCTTTGCGTTGCGTTTTCTATCCATAAAATTTAACAAAAACTGTACAAGAAAATAATCCGAATAAAATTAGCGTACTTGTAAAAGCGTGTTTTCCTTCCTTTTTTTTCTTGGTTCAACAGCGATCACCTCGAACAAATATGGAGGAACTATTGCAAGCCATAATACCCACCATGAATACCTAAGCAGGCATTCAACAGCAGCAGCAACATCTTCACCGAAAAGATACCGTCGAGTAGAAGATAAGCCAAGCCACATTTAACCATTCTCGGGAATTAATAAGGAATTGAAACAATTCCTTACTGTACTGGACAACCACATGGCCGATGTCCCAGCCCATCAGTTAGCCGATGTACACAGAGCCATCTATAACAACAAGATCATCGGGAAGGCGGAAACAAAACAACTACTGATCCAGTCATTCAGGCCAACAATCAATTTTACCGACATTATCACCAAAATAAACAACATCAAGGTAAATATTTTATATATGAATATGCTGCATATGTACAGCTCACCAAACCGAATAACCACACTGGAAACTCTGAAATAGAAAGACTTCACCCAACCATTCAAGAAAAACTTGTTAGTTTAAAAGACACTACCCATTTTTCGAAGGAAAATCCTTTATTATTTTTAGGTAACGGGGTTTTCTTAATGACTTTAGTTCTTTTTAGGTAAATATGTGCATAATAAGTCATTTAAAGCCATTTCAGTGTTTGAAGTGATAAGTGGTGGTGATAAAATTGACGGTTTTTAAAAAATGCTAAATGCTAACAAGGCGACAGTGAGCACGTTACTAAAAAAAAAAAAAAAGCTGAAAAGCGGAAACAGCTGAACGGAAAAAGGGGTCAGGAGGTATTCGCAAGACTTCTGTTAGGGAATAATTATGTAAATCTAACTAAATCTACTTAAAACAAAATCAAAGCAAATCGACCTAAAATTATACTATTAAATTTATCGTTTATACCATTACAAAACATTGTAAATTTGAACTTAGCGCCAAGAAACCAATGTTCGCCATATATTCTTTTTCCAAATTGTACCATTACTGTTTACATTTTACATTTTCCTCTAAACCGAGGCATCGTTATGCATAAATGAAATAAACACACCACTTGTTATGGTACAGTCGAGGAGCATGGTCATTTCTTTCCGCGCAATCATCCGCAACACCGTTTCGTCGTCGTTCTAGCCGTGGTTATTTTTTCGATAGTTGGCAATTAAACGATCGAGTTTAATTCCAGCTTTTTTCGCTTCTCCGGTTGGAAAATACGAACAGAACAACTTCTACGGCGGATGATCGAGTTTTACACCCGCCATCACTGAGGAATCGATTTTCCACAGCGGTACAAATAAGAACAGAATTTGTGGAGTTTAATGGAAGTGAAATTGGTGTTCATACAGTGCGCCGAAGGCTTAGAGAATTCGGTTTAATGGCTCGTCGCCCAGCAAAAAAAAACCCATGTTGACACCCAAAATGATGAAATCTCGCTTAACCCTTAATGTCCCACTGGTACCGCCAGGAACCAACCGTTAAAAATCAAAACTTCGTTTAACGATTTTATTTCAAATTTGTCTGTCACTCTAAAAATGTTACTAGATCCAAGCGCCAATGTTTGCGTCGGTTGCCGTTTGAAACTAACTTCGTTTATTTTCTGTGTGTTCTTTAAGCCAAAGCAAGTGCAAAAAAAAAAGGTTTGTGAAATTGTGCAATATAAAAATATTATTTTTGTGGTAAATCAGTAAAAATCGAAGCAGAAAAAAAAAATTTCGTTATTAGTGTTGCATCGAAAAGTTATTGTGAGTATTTGGAATAAGAAATGTGTTTTGTTATTGTGGATATTTGCGAATTTTTGGCTGGTTCTTTGCGGAACCGTTAGGCACTGGCAGTTTGAAATTGAGCAATGGTGAATTTCCATAGAAATTATTTTTTTATGGATTTTTCTTCTTTGTTGTTTAGAATGGCGCGTAGAATTCGTGATTTTCGAACAGAAGAAGAGTTATCCGAGTTTGTCAATTCGATAGCATGGTCAGAAAGTGAAGATGATGGCGATTTTTCTGCTGATGACAGTGATTGTGACCCAGATTTCGACTTTAATGGTGCTTTACGCAACGAAAATTTAGAAGATGTGAGTGATGTCGAAATAGGTATAGCCGATTTGGAAAGTTCAAATAATGAAGCAGTGGATGTCGATATGGACAATCCAAATAATGAAATCAACACTGTCCAAAATCAAGGTAAAATAATATTTTTGTTATTTGTCCCTAATTGTAATTTATATTTGTTATGGGTGTCAAAGAAGAACCGGTTATTGTTGGTGATCGTTCCCGATGGCGAGAATACGCGACGATGTTTGAAGGCGTAACGATTGACAAAGACTCTAATGTTTTCAAGAAACCATTGTGGCGAAAAGGAAGTATCCAATTGTATTCAAATTGGATAACATTTCGAGGCGATGACGCGTTGACACCGGAAATATTGACATTAGACTCACCGCTGCAGTTTTATTCGTTTTTAATGTCGGATGATATTATTTCGGGTATTGTGGAACAGAGTAACTTGTACGCACTGCAACAAAACGTTGAAAAACCATTGAATACCACCCCGGATGAAATCAAACGATTCATGGGAATCAATTTCTACATGTCGGTCTATAAGTATCCGAGCGTTAGGTCGTATTGGGGTGAGTATGGTTTCAAGCCAATTATTGATTGCATGTCACGAAATCGTCACGACAAGATTCGTCAATTCTTACACTTCAACAATAACGATGCAATGACGCGTCGTCATCGTGTTCAAGAGCCATCGACATCATCCGAAGGTGCTCGCAGTCGAAGGCGTAATCGTGTTGCCGAAGCAGTTCGATTGTATGGACCGATACCACAATGCGATCCGGAATACGATCGGCTATACAAAATACGTCCAATTATCACTGCACTGAACCGAAATTTTCAAAAAGTACCAAAGAGAGCCAGATTGTGTGTTGACGAGCAAATCTGTGCGACAAAGATAAATCACTATTTGAAACAATACATGCCAGACAAACCACACCCGAAATCTGGTACTGAAATACGATTGGGAAAAGGTCGACCAAGCAATCTTGAAGTGGAAATTGCTGCAAAGCGTAGTCGCCCAATGTCGTCTTCGCTGCCGCCTCCAAATATTCGTCTGGATAACGTCGGTCATTTGCCGGAATATATAACGGAAGGAAAGCCGCGATGCAAAATGCCGAAATGTACATCCCGTACAAAGGTTCGTTGCCAAAAATGTGGAATACATTTGTGTTTTTCGATGTAAAAAAAACTGTTTCGCTGAGTTTCACCAAAACTAAATGACTCTGTTGAAACCTTTTTCCTAATTTTATAATTGTACTTTAAACTTTTTGAATTTTTTCTGAATAAAATTTCTTTACTTTTGTAATAAAAAATTTCTTTGGTACAAAATGTTATTCTTAAATTTTAAAGTCTGGGTGCCTAGTGGTTCCTCCAAGAACCAACCAGGTATTTTTTACCTGCCTCAGGTAAATGTCACCTATGAGAAAAGTCGCGGAACAAATTTTGTTCAGAAATTCGAGTTTTATAACGTTAATTTTTTTTAGCTCAATAAAAATAATCAGGCTTTTAAGGGTTAACCTGGGCAAAAAAATACCAAAATTGGACAGAAACTAATTGGAGAAAAGTCACATTCTCTGATGATATCAAATTCAGCATATACGGATCAGATGGTCAATTCGTGCGGCGAAGAACTCGAGAGCGCTTAAGTAAAAACTGCCTTCAAAGAACAGTGAAGCATTGGAGATTTGGCCTTCATAAAAGAAACTGTAAACTCAGAAGTATACAAAAATATTCTGAACGATCATTTAATACCGTCAATGGAAATGCATTTCTCGGAGGCTGGTGATACAAACTTTTAAGACGACTCAGCTCCGTGCCATCACTTCAAAATGGTAAGCTACTTTCTTTAATTACTGCTATTGTAATCCCAGTTTAATTATACTGAATAAAAGAAAATTAATTTAACTTGTATTTTTCACAGATTAAAGAATTTATGATAGATATAGAATTTATGATCGATACACTCGACTGGCCAGGTAATTCACCCGACTTAAACCCAATTGAAAATCTATGGCACATCATGGCATTGAAAAAAAACAGCAAAATGCCTACCTCTGTCAAAATGCTCAATGAAGTGATTGAAAAAGTTTGGTACCAAGAAATATCAGCGGAACATCTTCATAACTTAGTGGATTCAATGTCAAAGCGGATTAATGACGTCATAAAAAATAAAGAAGGCACTACAAAAAACTAATGTCACCAAATTAAATGTATAAGTTAAGGAACATTTCATCAAAAACACTTTCGGCAGAAATCATCTCACGCCGAACGACATCTCCACTGTTTCCACCGAACGCAACCGCTGACGTAGCGTCAGGTCCACATGACACTGGCATTCCATCACGTACGGCAGTGTAACCTGGCCACACGCTTGGGAGTGAAACATCGCTGGACGTCGAGTGGATTATTATTTAAGGTAGCTTTAAGTAAATTGTTTTTTAGTCTTAGTTCGAAAGTGTAAGGGTAAACTCTGCCCAAACCGAGTTATGTGGAAAATACATTTTTTTTAAATTAAAAAGTCTAGAATAAATTAATTGGCGCCCGAGCAGGGACCAGTGAGTGAAACAGTGCAAGTGTGCCGGTACCGTAAAAGACCTAAAGTTAGGCATTCGCGAGCCGAAAAGACGTCAAGTACCTCGAAGTGCGTCGCGTTCGAACACAAACCTAGTGCACCAAACACCTCAAGTACCTCAGTGTGTCACGAGTCTGTTCAAAGGTACCAAGTGCTGCTGCGTGTGACCATTGGTCCCAACGAACCCAAAATACAGCAAATTGGCGTTATTAAGACCATAAACGTCCGCAACGTGGGCTCCTTAGTAACCGCATCAGGAGGAAAAGGAGTCATCCCCTTCGCCGGCGTTGGAATGCTGTTCCCAACATTATTGGTCCTGATATCTGCAAGCCATGCAGAGGTCCAAATATTGGACTTTTCGAAATCACAGCTTGTCAAAATTAATATCGGAAATGCAAGATTAATACAAACATTAAAAGAAAACATAATTTTGCAGATCCTGATAACCCTCATGATACTATTCGATTGATAATAACCAAAATCGAAGCAACTAATAGATATGTCAAAATAAATATGGGTCCAATGGAAATGATAAACGACACTGTGACAATTTCTCACATAATCAACCTGCAAGAACTTAGGAATACCGTAGAGCGTAGACCAAGTCGAAGATAATTTAAGGCAAGTACCTATTGGTATAGAAAAGGCATTAGTTAGAGAAATAGAGATTATTAACTCAAAATTATCAGCGATCTTCGCTAATAGATGTAAAAGAGGCTTAGTTAACTTCATAGGAACTGCAAGTAAAGAGCTCTTTGGGACAATGGACGACGACGACTGACAAGAAGTTGCAGGACATATAAAAGTTATAGAGGAAAATTACCATAATGCGATTGAAAGTTCAAACAAACAAATAAGAATTTTAATGAAACAATATTCGATTTGAAAAAACTCATAGAAGATAACGAAAAAAATAATACAGCATTTCATCAAGCAGACAATACCCAAAAAGACATAACATACAGTAACGAGAAATAAAAAGGCCACACCAAAAAAAAAACATTAAATCGGTTACATTTTTAGCAAATGAGTGTATACCGGTAAATTTTTGTTTCTGTTATGTTGATAGTTATATTACGGAATAGTCTGCGCAGTAAGTTAAATTTATTCGTTGAGTGCAGTAGTAAAAAACGCAAAAATTAGAAAAAATGGGAAATTTTAAGAAATTAACCAACGACGAAAAAAGTAAAATGTTGGCCTTATCTGAAAAGACAGGAATGTCTGCAAGACAAATAAGTAAAGAAATTGGATGCAGCAATTCAACCGTAAGCCGATTTTTGAAAAAAATCAAGGATACAGGTAATCCAGGTCGGAAGAAAGGTTCAGGAGCTGTAAGAAAGACAACAAGTGCGGAGGATCGATTGGTTAAGCGGATGTCCTTGCAAAATAGATTTTTAACGGCGGTGGACATTCGAACAAAGTTCATTGAAGGTGGTGGAAGTGAAGTTGGAATCCACACAATCCGGAGTAGGCTTCGTGAAGCTGGTTTAATGACACGCCGACCCGCTAAAAAACCATTCCTCACATCAAAAATGAGGAAAACCCGTCTGGATTGGGCCAAAAAATATCAAAGTTGGACTGAAATGGATTGGCGAAGAATCATATTCACGGATGAGAGTAAGTTCAACTTATTCGGATCGGATGGAATCCAGTACGTGAGACGCCGACTTGGAGAACGGATGAAAGAAAATTGCCTCCAGAGGACCGTGAAGCACCCAGCTGGCCAAATGATTTGGGGATGCTTTTCCTATTATGGAATCGGGGAGTTGGCTTTTGTGAAGGGAATGGTTAACTCCGAAGCCTATAAAATAATTTTGACCAACCATTTAGTGCCATCGCTCGAACACCATTTATCTGAAGCAGATGGGGCTATATTTCAAGACGACAGTGCTCCATGCCACCGGTCAAAAATGGTTAGTGGCATTATTATGTTGTCTTTTAATAAATTGTCAATAAAAATATTACAAAAAAAACTAAAAATCTATCTTCTCTCTCTTCAGATAAAATCGTTTATGATAGAACAGGGGATATCTACATTGGAGTGGCCAGGGAATTCCCCTGATTTGAACCCCATAGAAAACCTGTGGCACATAATGGGTGTCAAAATCAATAACATGAAGCCTTCTGCTACAAAAACACTTATCGATGTAATCGAAAAAGTGTGGTACGAGGAAATATCCCTGGAACACCTACAGAACTTGGTGAATTCTATGCCCCGTAGAATTTCCAATGTAATCAAACAGAGAGGTGGTCCAACAAAATATTAAAATAGTTTTTTTTTTTTTTCTTTTTCTTTTTGCAATGAACCGGCATAATACATTTTTCAATTATTCAAACAGAAAAAATAAAAACAATATTTTTTCTAAAATAATCTTATTTTGACTTAATTACCTGTTTTTACTAATTCCCTATTATCTGCAGTTATCTGTCTAAAACACAGATTCAATTACATATATAATGATGTCTTATGGTGCACTTGAAAAATTCTAAAACACCTTTATAACCTGTCCTTATTTTCCGTGAAATAAGTTAAGAAAAATCATTTTTTTGTTAGTGTGGCCTTTTCATTTCTCGTTACTGTAGGTATCCCATCAAAAACATTACTGTTAAAAAAGGCCAACTTCTTATTTAAAATGTTAGCCATAAAAAGTAATGATTTACCAGCGGCCAAGTTCTTGCAGAACTTTACTAGAAAAGTTAAGCAGATCAGTAAGTTGGAGCTTTATGCATGAAATTGACTCAGCGTACCTATCTACAACGACTTTAAACTTGGCCGCAATCTATTGTAAGCGATCGCAATGAAGGATGAAAATCAATACGTTTGACCTGCTTTCGCTTATTGTACGTTTTTGTTGTGCATTTTGCTTTAGAATAGTAGAAATGAACATGTGTAGAGAGTGTCCCTACCCACTGTAAGCAGATTTACTCTGATCGTCACTTCCCTCGAACAAATACAATCATCGTTCCTGAGAAGTATGTTTTTACCCAAATCGAAATAAGTCGGTTTATGGGTACCAGTTGTTTCCTGGTGTGATGTATGTCGATATCCCCCCATCTGCTTGAGATAGACATAGAGTGGGACATTCCGAACACGTATAGCGAGCGAATTCGCAGCATTAATCGTCGAGTTTGAAATTTCCGTGTGATGTGTATTACTTTACATGTGTAGGCACAAGGCAGCTTGTATGACATGGTTAAATTCGGCGAAAAAATTCGCTGTATTCATCGTTAACTACACAATACAACTGAAATGTCGATGTGTATGAATGATTACGTACGGCGAACGAAGGGTGTGATCAATGTGTGGGAAATCCAATAGAACAGATATCAATGGGTGTGTAAAATAATTGGTATACATGTGTATTTAATAAGTTTTTATTTATTTAAACAATTTCCAAGTGCTTAAATGAAGATTTTAGAAGATTTTTCCCTAAATATGCACCGTAGGAACTACATGTGTACCAAATTTCAAGTCTCTAGGTCTGCTGGAAGTGGGTGATAGGTTTTTGATGATCTGTTAGTCAGGGAGTCAGCTATGAAATTGTAACAACTTGGCGATTATCTGAATCAAATATCTCAGAAACTAGAAAATCAGACTTCCAGCTATTAAGGGAGCTGAGTTATAAGGTACTGAAATTACCGCGAACTGTTAGCGCGAAAGGAACTCGTTAAGGCTGAAGAAGCTAGCGCGGAGGTTGCTGCTGCGTGGGACACCAAGGACGAGAAGGCGTTGGCATCCATAATGCTTTGCATAAAACCCTCCGAAATAAATCACCTAAGGCATTGCACAACGAAATTTCGCGATATATACCAACCACAAGGACCAGCGAGGAAAGTATCCTTATTTTAACAATTATTGCTGAAAATGCTGGATGGGGAAAGCGCCAACCAACACGTAAATGCATTTACGGCCATCGCTGAAAAAATTCAAAAAGCTGGTATTGATATCAACGAAGAATTGCTGGTTATTGCTATTGAAACCAGCGATAATTTGCCTAATCCAAGTGCCTTAAAAACTAAAATAATTGTAGAAGGAGAGTGTAGAGTAGACAAAAGTAACTGTAGCTTGTCAACAGACGGACAGGCAATTTTAGTACGAACAAAAGTGCAAAAATCAAAGAAATACGTAAATCAAAAAAACAACGGTAAATGTTTCGATTGCGGACGAACGGGGCACTTCGCAGAAAAATTTAGAGAACAAAGGAGAGACGAAAAAATGTTCCATCAGCAGTCGTCATTTTTAACCACAGGTACGGAAATCATCAATGATGCAAACCCATCAGAAAAAGTTGTTTGCAATGATATCTCCAACCCAGTTCAGTACAGTCCAGCAGAGGTTGATGATGAAGATGACATCGAAGGGGAAGAAGAAGAAAAAGAAGTAAAATAAATCTAGGAGGATATTCCCCTGCAAGGGCCAGAGAGTTCAAAGCTCCTACGATCAGGTAAACAGTACAATGCTATTAATTTAATAAATAACACAGAAACAATTAAAGTACCGCAAGATGTGAAAGAAGCCCTTAACAATACACACCGTAGGATGTGGATTAAAACGATGACTAAAGAATACGATTCGCTCATCGCAAAAGAAACATGGACCTTGAATTACCATCGGGCCAAAAGCCCATAACTTGTAAATGGGTTTACAATTTAAAACAAAAAAAGGAAGAAAGTATTGACCGATTTAAAGCAAGATTAGTTGCCAAAGGCTGTAGCCAACAGTACGGTATTAATTATTCGGAAACTTTCTCCCCCGTCGTTAGATATGCCACCATTAGAATGATCATTGCATTAGCCGCTGAGTATCAGTTGCACGTACATCAAATGGAGATCTCTACAGGGTACTTAAACAGCGACTTACATGACGAAGTATATATGAAACAGCAGGAAATGTTTCTTAATAAAAGACACCCATTTAAAATTAAATAAAGCAATTTATGGCTTAAAACGATCCGGGCGAGAATGGAATGCTCGTCTTGATGAGGCATTGAAGAAGATTGGTTTTAAGCCCTGCGTGTATATTATGAACAGCAACAACGACTATAATATAGTAGCAGTGTATGTAGACGACATCATCATTGCCAGCTCGAGGAAAGACAAACTAAATAAAATAAAAACAAGCATCTTAAATGAATTTGAAGCTGTGGACAATGGCCCGTTGCAGTACTTTTTGGGTAGAGGTAGAGCATGATAGTGTACCACTGTACCACTCGAGAAGCAAACGCATAGACATAAAGTATCACTACGTCCGTGAAATTTTCCAACAGAAGCAGATTGATGTAAGATACGTTTCTACAAGCAACATGATAGCTGGTATTTAAACTAAAAATCTTAATAAATTTAAACACTGTAATTTTACAAGCTAAATGGGATTGAATTGATGTAAATACTTCTTTAACGTATTATGTGTTGAGGAGGAGTGTTGTTTCACGTTTCCTTTATTTTCTTTTTCGAGTCAGTCTCCGTTTGACTCTAGACAAATAAAGTTGTGTTTGAAGTGTTCATAGTTTTTTTCTTTTTTGATAACCTCTAACACAGTTCATTCGTTCATTTCTCAAGTCATAACTTAAAAAAAACATGTACGCATTTTCTTTCTTTTTAAACTTTGTCGCCGTCGAGGGCGGTCGGCCCAATACATATATAGAATTGAATTGTAAACTAAAGTAAATTAATTTGTATTCCTGCAAAGGGAGAAAAACTCAATCAAATAATTTTCTTAAATAGTAATTCCGGCTTGTGGATGAGGGAGGAAGATTAAAGCACTGGAATGAGGAAACACCCTGAATGTGAGCGCAACATATAAAATAATTAATTTGTGTCTACGGCGTTGACATATACAAGGTGACACAAGAGTAATCACCCTATCGGAAGATGCTATAATTTTTGCAAATGGCGGCAAATTTCAATTCTACTTTGTCATTTGTGAAGTAAACAAATCTAAAATACACGTCAACAAGACATAAATCGCTATACTCCTAAAGAACGCGGAATAATTGTTTAAATTTTTTTCTAGTATAATTCGTCGGTGGTCTTGGCGCAGCGTGAAATCCGGCGCAGATTTTCCGGGTGTCCGATACCAACTGGGCAAACACTACAACATTTAGCTGCTCGCCAAGAAGAGTATGCGACAACACGCGAAGAGTATGCGGCAATATGCCAATTTTTATTAATTTTTGTTTTCTTTACGCTATAAAGTAGTCACAAAATGTAAATAAAGCACATGATCTTAACATTGGTGTCAGAAGTAAAATGTTTGTTGTTAAGTAAATTTTTTGAAGTGAACTTAAAGTTATTTCTTTGCGAACTTTTATCTTCATAATTATGCATATTGCATGTTGCTTTTTCTTGTAAGTATTTGTAATCATTCTAACTTGAAACACAATTTTATTATTATAGTTTTTGACTGTTAGATTTTATTCATTTCAATTGTTTTATTATTGTTTCGCGCCTTTTCTGTGTCACTCTAAATTCCTTAACGAAAAATGCCAGATGAAAACTTAGAAGATAACGAGAACGAAGATAATATGTCCGAAACGGGTTCCATTCGGGAAGTGTCATCCCAAAATGCATAAGAAACAGAATAAACTATTCGCATTTTATACCTCGAACGTGGTTTTATCTAAACAATATAGCGTGTGCGGGTTCTAGTCAAAACAACATTTTTAATTCGATTCATTAAATGCTTTAATGGTTCAAGAGATGAATTGTGCGCTAGAAGGTTGACTCGAACTCCTTAATGAAATTGTTCTTTATAGATTTATTTTTATTTTTCTTTACCGTCTATATCTAATGTTTTACGGGTTCGTAATATAAAATCTCTTAATAAGGCTATATTATTAGCAGTTCCTAAAGAACAAGTTGCAAACATAAGGCATTCACATTAGCATCAGATAAACAAAAACTTGAAGTTTTTTTCTTTGGACAACAATCAGCAGTTTAAAATTTTTAACAATAAATATTGTTGACACAACAATGAATGTTAAAAGGAACACGTTATTTCTTGACGATAAGAGTGAACAATTGTTAGCTTAATAAATTTTTTTTGTCTTAAAAAATTGAATTGAACGTATATTAACGTAATAATAATTAAAAAAAGAAAAAAAATGGAAAGTGAAAATATAGACTGTACCAGTTTACAGTTATATCTGATTTGGAGAATTTCTATGGATGGAATTAACGCCCTAGAAGAGTGGCAAATATCGTCCACACAATTACTGAAAAAGCTTAATTCACACGAAGTCGACGAAATATTTAACAAAAGGAAATTACTTGCAGACAAGGTGAAGTTTAGGTATAATTTAAATAAATGGCGTGAGAAGAATAATGTAGGTATAAATTGAGTAGTTCGAAGTTCTTCATATTATCAGACTTGAGAAATTTGGAGGAAGCATGATAGGTTTTACAGAAACATTCAAAAAATCACGTTTGTTTAGCTCAACACATGAAAATCTGTAGAACTGTAAGAGAGTGATTTTTGATTTTTAATTTTTTTTTTTCGATATGATATGAGCTGCTATCATGTTGTCCCAGCGATAAAACCCTCTCAATGGTGTCCAGCTGGATTTCGTCCTGCAGCTTACCATCTAGCTCCACTTCTTAACCAATGCCATCGACTCAAAACAATAAGGGAGTGATGTTGAAATGAATATACTGATTATTTTACAAGAAACACAATAGGAACTTCCGAACTATGACAGTTGATAGCGGCTTTATTGTTAAAGCTACATCTGTCAAATTGGCTATCATTTATTCAGTCTGTGTTGCCAAATCACCATGGACGGATATAGCGTTCAACAACATGTGCAAATAATAAAATTGTTTTATCAAAATGGGTGTTCTTGTAGCAACCCGGCAACCCTTGAGGGGCCTACGTGACTGCTCGCTCGTCGTTGCAGCCGAATTCGTTCCGATCCTTCAACCCGGCAACCCTTGAGTGGCCTACGTGACTGCTCGCTCGTCGTTGCAGCCAAATTCATTTAAGTCTTTGTAGCATGCGATCTGCACATTTGCCGATTGTACCAGTCGTCTGCTCACACGCCGTCGCGACCATGATTTTCGTTTTCCTTTTTATGCAAGTTAACGACATCAACAAAATTATTTTGAATCATCTCTGCGCACGGCACCAAGTGCAAGATAAGCAAATAGACAGCAAATAACAAAATCATCCAGCCACCGCATGACACCTGCAGCCATACGACCAGGTATCACACGTCGTCCGAATGGGTTAAACCCGACACCTTCCCATCCAAATAGCACATTCCGTCACGTACCCATTCCAGCACATTCCTCACCTATTCCCATATTCTCCCACACATTTTTCCCACACAATAAGCTAGATGAAAGATTCGACATTGAAAATCATAATTTAGTCTTAAGTTTGATCTGATACAATAAAGAAGTTTTTTTTTTAAAATAAATCCAAAGAGAATTTATTAATTGGCGCCCGAGCAGCTTTTGACCCGAGTAACATAGTGTCTGGTGAACGTGAGTGAAATTGTTTAGAAGAAATACCAAGTGGCCCTTAAGTAGTGCTTTCGCTTTTTTACCTTTTCACTAAAAACAAACGCCCTTAAGTAGTGCGGTCCGCGTTAAAACGCCCTCAAGTAGTGCTTTTGTGACAAGTTTTGCGTCACAGATTAACGTGCGTTCGCGAAAGACATTTGTGTTCTCGTGGTCTCGAACCTAAGAAGGGAAGGACTTCGTCGCTGGAGGACCCTTGGAACGTCCCTAGTGGACTACGTGTTAAGGAGCGATAAGCAGGGGCTGATAGTTGATTGTTGACAATCACAATTATCGCTTTTGCTCTCTCTAAGGTGACAATAACCGTGATAATCACATTTTTGCGATTGATATTGTGTGACAGCGATTTAGGTGTCATTTTCATATAAAATCATTCTGTGTTTTACATTTGTTAGTTCCGGAAGTTTTATTTGCAAAGTGCTACGAAAATGTTTACCTCTCTGGAATTATTTCATAGCACTAATGATGATGAAGAAAACAATATCTTGAATCTACGACTGCTTCGCTCTAATTTGAGAAATAAGTCAAATATTTTGGAACTTCCAAATCCAATGTAAGTACCAACCAATGCATATTTTTTGTGTCGCTGAATATATTTTTTTTTTATATATAGATTTTTAAAAAATTTTCGATTGACAAAGGAAGTTTTTATGTTTGTCTTGCGGCTGTTAGACATATCAAATGGAACACGGGGCACATATATACCACCAATTCTTCAACTGGCTGCAACACTAAATTTACTTGGTGGTGGAGGTTACCAAAGGCAAGTTGGTGCTGACTGGTTTGCACCAATAGGGCAAAGTACTATCGCTAGAATCACTGCTAGAGTTATTAAGAAAATGCAGTCAAAATTGTGTCCAATATTCATTAACTTTGTGCCGATGGAATCAACCAAAGTATTTTTCTTTGAAAAGTATAGGATACCAGGAGGTGATTTGTTAAATTAAAGAATATAATTTCAATTTAAGTTCTTGTTTTTTTTTTTCAACATTATACAGGGTTTTTCAATAAGAGCCCTACAAAAGTTTTTTTAAATAAAACAGAAACGGTTTTGGATATCAATGAAATTCTTTATTCCTGTGAAAGTACGTTGATGCCATTATGTATGGAACTCTTTTGCATGGCCACCACGGGCACGCTTGCAGAAGTCCAGACGCTGAACCCAATTTTCGATGGTTTTCAAGCATAAATCGGCCGATACTGCTGCAATTTCACGTTCGATATTCGTACGAAGTTCATCAATCGTCGCTGGCTTGTTGGCATAGACCATAGACTTGACGTAGCCCCACAGGAAATAGTCTAACGGCGTCAAATCGCACGACCGAGGCGGCCAAGCGACTGGACCATTTCGTGAGATAACACGTTCTCCAAACTTGGTTTCCAATAAATTGATTGTGACATTCGCTGTGTGGCTTGTGGCGCCGTCCTGTTGGAACCATATGTCCTCCAAGTCCATATCATCCAATTGGGGCCAAAAATATTCGGTTATCATTGAACGGTAGCGATCCCCATTCACAGTAACGTGCTGGTCTTGATCATCACGGAAGAAGTACGGCCCAATGACGCCGCCGGCCCATAAACCACACCAAACCGTAATTTTTTCGGGATGCAATGATGACTCATGGAGAACGTGTGGATTGCTGCCTGACCAATACCGCATATTTTGTTTATTGACGAAGCCATCCAGCCAGAAATGAGCCTCATCGCTGAAGATGATTTTTCGATGAAAATCCGAATCATTTTCAAGTTGTTGCTCAGCCCAATTCACGAACATACGACGCTCGCTCGTCGTTTGCTGTCCCTGTCGCTCTACTTTTGTAGCGTCCCTATTGAAAAACCCTTTATATCACACATGTATGTATGTATCGCACATGTATATTTGTTATTGCACAGGTGAACTTCTCGCATAATGCACATAATGCAAACTAGGCGTCTGGCTGATATCCGGCGAATTGGGAAAGAATGCAAGTTCAGCGTCTACAGCATTAACGAAAAGTTCACGTTTGCAAATCTAGCATAAGATTGATTTATTTGTCATATTATTGTCACTTCACTTTACTTTTGTATTTCAAAGAAGACGGTTCGTTCGTCGTTAATAAACTAACTGTTAATTGGACCAAAGGGTCATTAAGAAATTGAAAGTGTTTTTTTTCAATCGCCCTGAGGCAGACCACATAACTCGGGCGCATAGCAAACCGTGTCCAAGGATGCAAGGCTGAGGGTTAAAACAGTCACTAACGAGCTCCTTCAAGTACTAATGTAGGTTTTGTAATAATCATAATACTTATGGCCATAGCTTTATTTTTCTGTGTATCTATAAAAACTAAGAAAGATAAGATCAGTATTGTCAACAATGTGAAGATTGCGACTTCACTTAAACCGAGGAGGAGTTACATATATACATCCGGGAAATGGCGAAAACGATGACCCGAAACTTGCCGTTGACCTTCCAAGTGCATACAGAATAAAACCAAAAGCAAAACCGCTTGCTTGGTAGTTTTGTATGACACAATTGTCGGTCAATGGCAAGAACAAGGTCATGTTGCTGACAATGCAGATATCGAAGAATGAAAAAGACCATGAAAAATATAAAATAGAATTGAAGAATTTAATCGATGGTGTGACACGACCGAATAAAGACAATTAAACGTAAACAAAAAAAGAGTGGCCTTATTATTTCTTTACCGGATTTTGTAAAAATATAACTCGCGCGAGTTACGATCACATAACATCCCACACCAGCAGCAAGACACCCTAATTTTCCAACAAACCATATTGCACCTTTGTATTGTATGCACTTCAACATAATTCCAAGAATTGTTTTGCACCTTAATTCTAAGAACAGTATTGCACCCAATTTTTGCATTGTCATTTCCATTCAAAATTGCACACTAATCAGATTTCATCTATTTATACCTGTAGTAATGTAACATCCAAGATTCACTCTTTCAATAAAGCTCAATCCGTAAACATAGCAAGCTGTTTTTTTTTAAAGCAATCGTTCGGCAAAGAACATAATTCGCGCGAAGTCTCAACAATTAAGTTTCAACAATTAATTTTCTGTAAACAACTTCCCAATCAAATCGGAATAAATATTTAAATTAAATAAGGAACGGTCTTTCCTTGCGTAAAGTTTTTCTACATGTACGACGTCCCCCAAGACAAGAATTGAACGCGCCATTAAACACGGAGGTGGCAGCATAATACAATATATCCCTGGTACATGTTGTGCTTGCCATCAAGTGCAATAATGAAAAGCTATGCGAGCTTACCGACGCGATTGATGAGCTCAAATCCGAAACCCAACACAGTTTAAAAAAACGAGTGTACTTCTCCCTGACCATTGTGTATCCCTCACCAACACCCCTGAAAGCTGTACATCAGACTTCAAAATCTTCCCTTAAAAAACTCAATGAATCCGTGCGTAAGATATCTAATAGTTGCGACAACGTGCTCTCGGTGTTAAATCATACTAATACCGGGCTCGATAACATCAATAGTCGCATAACCCCAAATGCTCTCTTGCCTCACCCATTCTCACTGCCATGCATGGAAATATGTCAACGATTTCCGAAACTCTTTCTGCCCATTCTGCAACAGCTAATTCCTTGGTCAATATGATTGCTAGCCACGAGAAACATATAAAGGAAATACAGCTTGCTCTGAGTACTTTCAGTGCTGATTCTGCTACAACCAAGAGCTTAACGAACCAAATCATCGAAGTATTGAAATTGTTGTCCAGCGAAACTGATGCGAGTGTGCCTCCATGTGTTAGTAAAAACTATAACAATGATTCTCTTCTGAACGAGGTTCTCGACGCGTCCAATGCTGGCGAATACATCGTCCCCTTAGAAATCTTACCGCATACCACGAAGTCACTCCCTATAACAGCGCCATTGACAGTTCTAGACCCCAGCAGCGCAACGCCCATCGCAATATCTAAGCCGCCCAATTGTGACAAAGCAATATTTCGTTTTGGAACTTCGTAGTCGGAATCTGAATGGAGCGACCGTCTCCTAAAATTGAGAGCTGGGAAACACATAATTCTCTCAAACAACGAAATAATCAACAACAATATTTTGAACAAAGTTCCCTTAACAATTCAAGTAAAATACCTTTAGAGGGAAGACAAGAATACTTAAGGGGCATAGACGAACAACTTTCCTTGAACTCAAGGCTCTTCCCAGACAATTATAACCTCAGACACCCTGACAAAATGGCTCAACCCCAAGACATTTTCAATTCATTACGCATCCCTGACATTAGCAAAGACTTGTCGAAATTCGACGGCAACCCTAGATTATTATTACCAACGTTGAAGAAATTCTAAAACAAGAGTTAACACGCCGCGTTGTTAATCGGACAAGAGTGTCGCCCTTTTTTTTTTTTTTTTTTTTTTTTGTGGAACGTTTCCCGGGGGAAACGTTAACTGGCGCCCGAGAAGGGACCCGCTTAAAAAATCCAGTCCTTTGTGCTGTGCGAACTGTTGTGTCCTTTCATACAGGACCGCGGATTAGTACGCTCTATTGAGTGGATGTTAATGTACCCATGGTAACACATTAACCAATCTAACTTCCCAGCAGCAGGACATTGGCATGCCCATGGAAACATGGTTGGAAGGATGAGATTTCGAAGTTGCTCGTGCCATTAGTAAGTTGCTTGCAATGCTAACGCTTGCGACTAAAAAGGAGTAACACAACTCTTCCAAAGCCGGTGCCTTAATGTCGCGTGGTGAACCGCGAAGTCTAAAGCCCCTTTTTTTTTTAATAGAGACTGTTGCAATAATCACATCTCTATTTTCCTCTTCTAATATAGTCGCCCTCTATGGGCCAATAAATTAGAGAGCTATGATATATGACATCGATATTCATTGAGAATCTGGCAGCGAAGCCATGCAAACATTGTACGATCAATAAAAGTGAATTATACTAACTGTTGACGATTAAACTTATCACATACTTTATTATTATACAGAACGGATCGGTCTTTTCCTTTTTCTTTGCCTCAATATCCGATAATCCGATCGGCCCACAAGTAACCGCACTTTAACAGTTCAAGTCCCGAACACGAACAAAAGATTGTTTTAATTAAACATAGAAGCTGAGTTTGTGTTTTTAAAAGTGGAGAAAAGAATCTGCCGCGTGCATGAAATAAAATGGCGTATGCAAAAGTGAATGATGTGGTAATATCAATTTTTGATAGAGAGGACTACGCAAATTGGAAAAAGAGACTAATGAATTTTTTAAGAATTCAAAACTGACGGAATTAACCGAACCTAAATAGTTGTGTTGCCGGCTTTTGGTATAAAGACGTGTTCTTTTTTGGCTCTCACTTTTAAACTGTTTATCTTCTTAAACTAATTCAATTTGCTTAAATTTGTAGTGTGCCTTGTGAATTTTTACCCCACACATTAATTTAATATACTTATATGGGAGAAATTCCTCCCACTTGAGTCTAAATCATAGTGAAATTGTCTCTTCCTAATTCATTTTATACCGGTGAGTTCAATTATTAGTGGATGTTCTGCCACTGAAGCTTTTGATTTTTCACTCAACTCCTCCGTACGGTTCTCATTTCATGCTGCAACTGAATCAACGTTTACATATGAGTGCAAAATCGTTTCGGACTCTTCTATCATCTGTGGAATACCTCATCTTCCTACTTCTTCGCAGAGTGAGTACACTTTTATTGTGTGTTTTGCCACTAATACCTTGCATTGCACCTGATACCTTGCATTGGAAAATTATTAAACTTCAAAAGGCCTTTAATAGCATGTCGATGCTATTCTCGGAACTACAGGATGTATTCAACTTTAACGTCAGCAGCGGTAACAAGCTGATTGAAGGGTTTTCGAACATGGATCGGATCTTACAGCATCAGGTACACCAATCACCCGGACATAGCCCAATTATCGTCCAAGAGCAACCGAACCTCGAAAACCAAGCACTTCATCCACCGCTGCAAACACCAAATGTAGTCATAACACCGACTTTGATTGAACCAGTCTTGCACCTTCAACCTCAACCTCGTAGTCGGATTCCTCAAAGTAGTACTAATAGTAATCTACCGGAAGGATCTAAAAGTCCGTTTCAGGAAGTACTACAAGATCCTATTCTACAACATCAGCTCACTCTAACGAAAAGAACTCTTCGATCTAATTCGCAAGGTAAATCGCCATCGGGGGGTATCATACCTTCCGGAGTCGACGATAATGTCATTACTGCCTCAATCCCGATTGACAAACCATCTACTAGTGCAGTGGCTTTAAACGCCAACCAACGAGTGATTGGTGTTCCGAGTACGGACTGTACTCTTCGAGTGGTACCTCCCTACTTTACAGTATTTTTGTCACGGCTTGAATATGGTACAAAAAGCAGTGAAATTGTCAACTACATTGCTGGGAAAGGCATTGATACCAGCAATATAAAATGTCACAGCCTGACGGCGGATAACCTTGCAGATCGCTTGACATCATCATTCAAAATTTTAACGTCTCAACCAATTGGAAAACAGCTGGTTAACCCAAACTTTTGGCCTAAGGATATTCTTGTAAAATAATTCTAGAATTCTAACCGATTGCGAGAGAGGTGGTGGAGTATTGGTTTCGGTTCGGGCCTCTTTGCGCAGTGATGAAATCAATCTACCTCCAACAGCAGCAGGCTTAGATGTTGACCAAGTTGCAGTCTCAATAAAATTCATTGCTGGAACTGAAGTTATTGTTATTGTAAGTTATATACCACCAAGGAGTCGTTACCTATTATATAAAGCACATATAGAGAATTGCTCCTTCATCTTAAATAATTTAAAAGATCATCAGCACGTTATCCTTCTTGGGGACTTTAATTTACCTAACTTAATTTGGTCATTTGATTGCGATGATTCTAGACTTCTCCCATTTAACGTTAAATTAGATTACGAGCCTGAAGTCGTTGATACTCTTACCCAGCTTGACCTTCGTCAGATAAATAATTTTCCTAATGAATTTAATAACATCCTTGACTTGGTATTTGTTGATTCCGAGCTCGACATTAGTATCAACAACTCCAACATTCCACTTTTTCGTAATTCCGTTTTTCATGTAGCATTATCCATGCAGTTTGAATTTTATGAATTTTTTAAACCAGGTTCCGGTGACACTTATTTTAAATATAACTATGCAAAAGCCAATTTCAGCAATATTTCAAACTATTTAGATAGCATGAATTGGTTAGATATCTTTAATAATTGTAATTTAGATAATTCTTTTAATTTATTTATGAATACTGTAAAAATGGCAATCGATTTGTTTACACCCAAAATGAAGTCTGTCAAGGGTAATAAACCCATTTGGTTTAATGATAGAATCATCAACTTAAATAATAGGAAAAATAAGGCCTATAAGCGGTTCCGTAATAGTAATAACGACCCGGAACTTTTGACAATTTATCGGATACTCCAAAAACAATTTAATGTTTTAAATAAGTTTCTCTACAGACACTATGTTCTTTCTGTCGAATCTAATTTAAAGACAAATAGTAAGCGCTTTTGGAGCTTTATTAATAGCAAAAAACAATCTAATGGTATTCCTAACTGTATGTGTCTTAATAACGTATCTTCATCTGATCTTTCAACCATCTGTAATATGTTCGCTAACCACTTCCAGTCTGTATATTCTTGTGGTACTACCTCACCTATAGTTTCTAGTAATACCTCAATGTCCTGTGATTTATTTAATATCGGGAACTTAGAGTGTTCAATCCCTGAAGTTCAAATTGCTCTTTCCTTATTAAATTTAGATAAAAGTCCTGGTATAGATGGCATCCCGCCAATTTTACTTTAAAAGTGCTCCTTCTCGTTTTCAGTACCTCTGTGTTTAGTTTTTAATTTGTCTCTCCGGTCTGGAATTTTTTTGAGAAATTGGAAGATCTCATTCTTAACGCCCATATATAAGTCTGGATCGAGACATGATATTACGAACTATCGTCCTATCTGTAAGATTTCTACTATTCCTAAGTTGTTTGAAAAACAAGTTTGTGACAAACTCACACCTATCTTAAAGAGATTTATATCTCCGTTTCAACATGGCTTCGTCGCAGGCAGATCAACTACCACTAATCTTTCAATTTTTTGCAATTCTGTCTTGAATTACCTTGAGAATGGCTCGCAATGTGATGTAATGTATACGGACTTTGCTAAAGTGTTCGATAGCGTTAACCACAATATACTAATTTCCAAACTAACTGGCTTAGGACTTCACTCCAATTTCCTAAAGTGGATTAATTCCTACTTAACTGATCGTATCCAGTATGTTCGCATTAATGACACGTTCTCGTCACCAGTTTATGTTACCTCTGGAGTACCTCAAGGAAGTCATTTAGGCCCTCTTCTCTTCCTTTTATTTATTAATGACATTCCTGACTTGTTTTTGAGTTCCCAGTGTCTTATGTTTGCCGACGATTTGAAGGTGTTCCGACCTATACGTTCAGTTCACGATTGTATTCTTTTACAGGGGGATCTTGAACGACTTTCCATGTGGTGTCATAATAATGACCTTCATCTCAATGTCTCTAAATGTCAAAGCCTTTCTTTTTATCGTAACCTCTCTCCAGTTCACTTTACGTACGTAATCCATAATACCCCTCTGTCCATTTTTTCATCAAAAAAAGATCTTGGAGTAATTTTTGACGTAAAACTAAGCTTTTGCAAGCACATTGAGTCTCTGGTTGCCAAAGGTAATCAGATGTTAGGTTTTATATTACGGAACTCGAAAGACTTTCAAGATCCACATACTCTTAACTGTCTATTTTTTGCATTTGTCCGATCTCATCTTGAGTACTGCAGCATAGTATGGAATCCATTCTATGAAGTACATTCTATTAGAATAGAGAAAATCCAAAAGCGTCTTACTAGAGTAGCCGTACGTAGACTGCGATGGAACATTGAAATGCCGTCTTACGAGACGAGGTGCAAACTATTTGGTATCTTACCTCTTTTTAAACGTAGGCAATATTTTTCAATTGTGTTTATTCGTGATTTGATAACTGGTCATATCGATTGCCCTTTCCTATTATCATTAATTGGATTTTATGCTCCTTCGAGAGCTCTTAGAAATCATCTTTTATTTTATGTACCTTATCATAGAGTTAATTATGGATACAATGAACCAATTTCTAGGTGCCTCAGGGAATCCAATAAATATTGTAATATATTCGATTTTCATCTTAGTAGGGATTCATTTAAAAATAAATTAATTCTGTTGCTAGGCTTTGGTGGTCGTTTTTAAGTATATTTTTGTATTAAGTAATCTAGCGAGAACAGTAGATGTACTCATTTGATTTGATTGAAAATAAAATAATAGCTGATATCTTTGGCTAGCAGTTAGCCGCTTGAGCAGCCCTCAGACTGAAATAAAACCGAAAACTAAAGGAAAATAAACGAACAATAACTTTTGTGACGGCAACCCCACGCAATATGTATCCCTGGATACAAAACACAGATTCACTATAAAATCAAGCCGCGCTCTTGGCGGTTGGTTTGGGCAGGCTCGAATGCCGTTGCCAAGAATATTCTATGTAATGTATTGCTACGCCCGCAAATATTCCTACGAAACGGCGAAAATTGAAGAATTCACATCAGCTACGTAGTGTTTATCCCAACGCACTATTGCCGACTGGTATAGCTATTGTCGCGAGACAATAGTATTTAAATACCTAAATGCGTTGGAGGTCAAGGAGCTAATTGGGGGACCGGGAAGAGTCGTTCAAATTGACGAGAGCAAGTTTGGCCGTCGCAAATATAACAATGGAAGGCACGTAGACGAGCATTAGGTTCTAGGACTCGTCGAAGATGGTTCCGAAGACCTAAGACTCGAGGTATGTCCAGACAACATACGCAGTGCAGAGGAGCTGGTGCCTCTTATTAAAAAGCACGTCAAGCCGGGAACTAGAATCCACACAGATTATTGAAATGTCTACGATTGCCTGAGTGACCATGGGTTCATCCATAAAAAGGTGAACCACAGTGACCCTGTTGGCGCAACAACTGTTGGCAACGCGGACATATTCACCTTGTAAACAAACCTATTATATATCAAAAATCAACTTGTAAAACAAACTATGGGTTATGTAGCAAATGTCAAGTACAATAAATGAATTTTTATTATAACGATTTAACAGCCGAACTGAGCAGACGTGTTTGATTCTTTTCTCTAAAATATATATAATAATTCCTTTTAGTCAATGTGAAAGTTCGCAGAGAGTTATAGTGTGCAATTAAACATAGCATTCATGAGATTAAACAGACCCAGACAATCCCTTTGTCGGCCCAGATGAGAGAAAAAAGCAGGTAAGTGCAGTGAAATCTTATTGGAGGTTATTCTTTTGGAATCTGTAGGATTTCCTTGAGAATAATCTCCAATTGGAATACCGAAATTTTCTTGCTTCCAAATTTTTCTTTTTTTGTTTCCTTTTCAGGTCACAGGTGCCCGCAACAGGATCGACAACGGTTGACGAGTGGTCGCGAGTCAAGCGGCCTCGTAAAAAAGGTAGCCTGTCGACCTGTGCAGTTTAAAAACAATAAAGTCTTACAAAGCAAAGGATCAAGGCTGTTGCAGTGCGTCATATTTTATGATGATGTCGATGCGGCAGAATATAAACTACCAAAAGTTGGAGTGTGGAATGATGTCTCCGATCCTATGGTACATTTTATTGGGACCAAATGTAAGGCCAAATGTACCAATTTGCGAATTTTGTCAAATTCTAAATACACTCGTAACCCAAACCTGCTTCATGGCGCAAAGTTGCTAATACGAGAATAAAGACATCTTCTTTAAACGTGTGGTTTTACTTCAATCGTTCGGACACAAAAATAAACGTCGAAACAAACAAAAGTCTGATCAACGGATCGACGAATCACGAAGCATCACTTGAAAGCTCTTCAAGCCTATGCTGTTTTTGACGGCTTACGAGTTGCGCCAATCAATGGAATCGAATTCGGTAAGTAAATTGATTTGTAGTCAATGTGAATTGCAGTTTCTGCTTCTGTTTTCGTCAATCTTGCAGTTCTCCAAACCCAGTCACTTTTGACCGCTTTAGTTCTGACTAGCAATCTCTGGACAACGACACAAACACTGCGCTAGCAGCACACAGCAACGCACGCCAACTATGCCACGGTCGAGGTCAGAGTTACAATCGCTGCTGGATTTGGCAGCACAGGAAATTTGAAAATATTTTGAGAAAAAAATGGGCACGAAAAACGAAAGTTAATATTGATCGACCAGAGCAATAGTAAGAGCTTCTCGTAAGGATCACTTTAAGAGCTCTACGGAAATTAAACGCGATATTGAGGATAATTCGTAGATAATTCGTAATTCGTAGAAGGAATTACGTTGCAGTGGAAAAAGTGAGTCTTACGTTATGAAGATTCTATGTGTGCTACATTGACTGTCTTCAAGAAAATTATTTTTAGTCTTAGTTCGAAAGTGTAAGGGTAAACTCTGCCCAAACAGAGTTACGTGGAAAATAAATTTTTTTTTTTAAATTAAAAAGTCTAGAATAATATAATTGGCGCCCGAGCATGGAACAGTGAGTGAAACAGTGCAAGTGTGCCGGTACTGTTAAAAATTAACTAAAAGTAAAATGCATTGTATCAAACTTTCTAACGAACCTGTACACTTCATGTACATTGTTCTTGTCATGTTCACGTCATGTCAATTAGAATCAATCTGAATTATAGTCAGTCTTAGTTTGGCACTCTATGAATTCGGTGAAATAAAGTTTTTCTTTCTTTTCAAGTCTTAGCTTTTCTTTAATTTTTATTTCGGGAGTTAACGATTTTTTACAGGAACCGTAAAATACCTAAAGTTAGGCATTTATGAGCCGAAAAGACGTCAAGTACCTCAGTGTGTCACGAGTCTGTTCAAAGGTACCAAGTGCTGCTGCGTGTGACCACTGGTCCCACCGAACCCAAACAACAGCAAATTGCCGCTATTAAGACCCTAAGAACGTCAATAGTGGACCACGCAGTACAAATTGTAAACGTGCGCAACGTCGGATCCTTAGTAACCGCATCAGGAGAAAAAGGAGTCATCCCCTTCGCCGGCGGCGTGGGAATGCTGTTCCCAACATTATTGTAAGTTTAGTTTAAGTATGATCGTAATAATAATATAATAGATATTAGCGAATCCACCTGCGTCCCCAATCTACTGAAAAGCAAAGCTTCGAACTGTGTCATCATCAACAATCAACATGTTCCATCCGCTGAGGAAATCCTGCCTGGAATACTGTTTCTAAACCAATTTAATGGCTCCATTACCATCAACATACGCAGAAACTAGAAGGCACCTATGTTATCAGGCATTTCAATACTCCAAACCAAATGGAAAACGAATTTTCAGGGAAGAAGAGGCCACCAAATACAAACCATTGCCAGCAATATTACAACCAACACCCGAACGCGAGGACACCGAAGAAATGCTGTTCCTTGAGATGTTGAAACAGCTACAAGTCTATGGCACCCAGGGATTATGCCTACTCCAAACTAAAAACAAATTCAATTCAATTGTCAGTATCAGTCTAGCAATGCTCCTGATTATTTTAGCGCTAGTTTTCTTGTGTCATCAAAAGTACCAAAAACATAAAGCCAAGAAGACCATGGGTACCAATGAGGAATTTTCCAGCGTCCATAACAATAGGCGTGCAGGACATCTCACATCATTTGAGATCATCGAACTGGAAGGAGGACGTTCGGATTTGAAGGTGGAGGAGTTAAGAAACATTTCATTAAAATCTCTTTCGGCAGAAATCATCCCACGCCGAACGACATCTCCACTGTTCCCAGCGAACGCAACTGCTGACACAGCGTCTGGTCCACACGACACCGGCATTCCATCACGTACGGCAGTGTAACCTGACGACACTTGTGGGAGCGAAACATCGCTGGACGTCGAGTAGATTATTATTTAAGGTAGCTTTAAGAAAATTGTTTTTAGTTTTAGTTCGAAAGTGTGTCAACGTCAGAAAGAGATGAGAGGAGTACGGGTGTGGCAGTCGTCTGAGGTGGAGGTGTTTTTTAGTTGCCCTTTGTGACAAGGTTTTAAATGTTAATCGTTAATTGAATTTCGTACTGTTTTAATTGTTTAATAAAGTCTCTGGTTTAAAATAAGGCTATCTTTTGACAAGTCAGAAGTGAGATACTAACCCACACATCATAATTCAAAAATTTGGATGTACTCGGAATTAGAAAAAAAAAAAAAAAAAAAATCAAACGAGAGAGCCAACGATAATTTCAACAGAAAGGGTAAAAAAAATCACGCCAACGAAAAGAACATACAGCGAAGAAATGACGCTATTCGCTGTACAACACAAACTGGAAGGACTCGCAAGGGATTGGCAAGATTCACAGCCGGTATTCCAGACGTGGAAAGAGTTTGTCTTTGCCCTCCAAAGAGATTTCCCATGTACAGTCAACGTGGCAGACGTACATAGAGATCTTATGAAGCGGAAGCGCAAGTCAGACGAATCCCTTATTGAATATTATTACGCATAGGACGACGAGGTGAGTTGGATGACCTATCTATTAATTCGTATATCATTAATGGTTTCAATGATTCCATACTTTCACGTACACTACTCGCCATGAATCTGCGAACGTCCAACGAGTTGCTAAAATCCTTGGATAATGTTTCCTCATTGCCGACGTCATCACAAGCTACTATAACAGAATCCGCACGACCAAGTCCTGACGGTGGCACCTTTCACGACAGAAGAGGCATTAAGTGTTTTAATTGTAACCAGATGGGACACATCGCTGCGAAGTGTCCACAGCCGCAACGAATGGTACGATGTTCAAGTTGTTTATTACAACTTGAACATCGTACCATTCGTTGTCATTCCAGGACACGAGGCGAAGGATTGTCGTGCGAAGAAGTCGACAGTGGCCAAAGTCGAGTTGAGCCCAGATGCAGCAGAAATTATTCCACCAATTATGAAAGAGGTCACATTGGAAGGACGTACATACTCAGCATTCGTTGACACTGGGAGCGATCACTCTTTGATAAGTGAGTCAATGACCCCCAACGAGGTTCAACGAGAAACATCTGTAAAACAACTAAAGGCATTCGGAGGATCGATCGTGGAATCGAAGGAAATGATTGTAATACGTATGCAGATGGACCAGAACGAGATGGAGGTGTCATTACAAATTGTACCAGACGAAGTCTTGCCACAAGGAATACTGTTGGGTCGGGATGTTTTATGTCGACGGAATCAGCGAATGGTGATTGAATCCGGGGTGTTGCAGGTTCAATTTAGTCAATCGAAACCGTTTGAAATTGACAAGGAACTCAACGAAGGTCATCGCAAGGCAGAGAGGAAGCACTCCAGTCATGAGTTGGAGGTTTTGGCGGTTGTTGAAACACTGAGCCGTTTTCGAATTTATTGTTGGGCACACGATTTCGTATCATCACGGATTGCAACGCTATTGCAACGCCAAAGGCTACGTCGCTGTTATTACCACGAATAGCACGATGGTGGCTAAAATTACAGGAGTTTGATTTTGAAAGTATTCACCTACCAGGTGTTAAAATGAGTCACGTCGCTGGGATGAGTCGCGCTCCAACACTACCACCGGAGAAGCCGACGACTGTCGCTGAAAACATTCTGAAAGTGTGCTCGGTAGCTGAAGACTGGATCTTCACTATGCAGATGCAAGATACTCAACTTAAGAACATCGTGAGCTCTCTTCAACGGAAGGGCGGGGAGAGTCCTGTACGGTTGAAGCAAACGGAAATGGACTATGAGATAGAGTCAGGCCGGCTATATCGAAAAGTTGGAGGTCAGAACAATTTAGTGGTGCCGTAGCTAGTAAGGTGGCGAATTACGAAAACTTGTCACGATGATGTGGGCCACTTTAGCTTAGAAAAAACATTGGGTTGCATCAAAAAGGACTTTTGGTTCCCTCGAATGAGGCGATATGTAAAGTCATATATCGCCGCGTGTCCAGAATGCTGTTTTAATAAGGTCAAAGGTGGTAAGTCGGAAATCCAACTTCACGTGATGAAAGTTTTAGCAATTCCTTTCCGGTGTATGAACATGGACCATCTGGGACCCTTCCCTAAGAGTAAGAAAGGTAATCAGTATATCATTGTTTTAGTTTGTTCAGGGAATTGAAAAAGTAAGTAAAATTTTTAGATCATAGGGTGTTTACTTTTTTTTTTGGTGGTTGGGATGGAAAAAATGGAGTATTTTTATTAAATTTTTACATTCATGAGAGAAAAACTATATGTATTCAGTGTTGTTCGGTTTAGCGACTACATGCATTTGAAAGCCTGATATATCGTCTATCATTAAGTGCTTTAAGGTGCTGCGAAAAAGGTGCACTACATTTTTTTTTTAATTTCGAAGTGGTTACCTAAAAAAAAAAAAAATTTACAAAAATGTGTCTAAGTTGTGTTGTGTCTTTTATATTAGTTTTGTTGTGTCCTATATCGTTTTTTGTGGTACGTATAAGTACATATTTCACTTTTAATGTGCGTATAGGGTTTTCATAAATATTTTTTTTTTTAATTTTCAGAATGTCTATCGAAATTACGAAAAAACAAATTTTTGAGGTTTGGATTTCCAAAATCAAAATAAAGCTTGTTGAAGCGGTGTTTTTATTTATTATGAGCTATTTTGATGAAATACAATTTTCAGAGGAAGCAATCAAAGCACTTAAGGCAACTGTAAGACTGATTTGTTTTAAAATAAATGAGAGGTGGGCCAAAATTGGTAGGCAACGGGACCGCTTCGAAAGAACTAATTCTTCCTGGCTTAATGAAACCCTAAATCTTCCACACAAATTTTTGGATGAAATTCCATCCTCTTCAAATATTAAGAAAGTAGGGAGGCAAAAAAAAAAACTTTGAAGAGTGCTGTGAAAAAATTAAAAAGAAAAAAGTACAAAGACTCTTGGATTCATTAAGCTTTGAAGAAATTGGAACGGCTTATGAAAAAAACTTGAGAAAAGTTGGAAAGAGAGATACTGCCGCTGTAATCAAAAAATTGTCACTTAGTTCCCCAAAGAAAGGTTTGTTTAAAATATTGTATTATCAACATTTATTTACTTTTAATTTAATTAAGGTACGAATTTAAAGAAATCTCTCAATAGAGTGTCCTCTAACCAAATTTTTTTATCTGCTGATGAAGCGCTAGCATTGATTGTAGATTCGCAGTTATCTACTCATCAATATGAGATTATACGTCAGAAACTCAAAAAAATTGTTCGAAATTTACTGCCCACATACGATAAAATTAAAGAGTCTAAGAAAAAATGCTATCCTTATCAGAAAACTGTGTCAGAATCGGCTGCCACATGTGATCTTCAGAGCTTAGTTGATCATAGTGTCAGGCGTTTATGTTTGGCAGAGAAAGATGTTTTAAATTGTGAGGATTTTAAAACAGGCCTAAAAGAATTATCTCTGATTTTTAAATGGGGATGTGACGGAGCTCAACAAAAATCGTATAAACAAAAATACACATCTGATGAATGTTATGACGAAAACCTTTTCAGTATTTCTATGGTTCCGATTCAAATGTCTTTTTGTGAGGAAGAACGTAAGACCATAATTTGGCAAAATCCAGCCCCCTCTTCAACAAGATACTGCCGCCCCATAAAACTTGTTTTTGCAAAGGAAACAACGGACTTGATAAAACGGGAAGTTGATCTAATAGCAGATCAAATTACCGCATTAGCACCTGTTGAAATCCACGAGGAAGAATTTCATATTGCAGTTAAACCAGTTTTTTTGCTAACAATGGTAGATGGCAAAGTGTGCACTGCCTTATCACCTGTGACTTCATCATCACAAACATGTTACATATGCGGTGCAAAGCCATCCGAAATGAATAATGCCACTATTATTTCCAGAAAGTCTGAGAATGCGTTTTCAATGTCCTTTGGGTTAAGTCCGCTCCATTCTTGGACTCGTTTCATGGAGTGTATACTTCACATAGCATACAGGCTTGATGTTAAGGTTTGGCAAGTCAAAGAACAAGAAAGCAAGGAAAAAGTCAAAGCCAGGAAAGAGCTCATACAAACAAGATTTAGAATGGA
This sequence comes from Matsumyia berberina, assembly GCA_917880715.2. Lineage (NCBI taxonomy): Eukaryota > Metazoa > Arthropoda > Insecta > Diptera > Syrphidae > Matsumyia > Matsumyia berberina. The sequence goes on from OU862870.1 coordinate 100,207,255, forward strand.
AACTGGCTTACGCATTGACATGTCAACTCATGCCAACTACGGCAAGGCGATTCTTCCGAGACGAAAATAAAACGGCTGAGATAACGGGCATTGACATCGAGCTTATAAAAGGGTTCCACATTATTTTAGAAGCTCTAGCGTCTGGGTTTCCCATTAATTTAGATGCTTTTGAAACATGTGCGATCAGGACTAGGGCTTTATATCTTGAAAAGTATGGATGGTATTACATGCCAGTAAGCGTCCATAAAGTTTTATTTCATGGCAGACAAGTGGTTGCTTCTTGCATTCTTCCGATTGGCCAACTTTCGGAGGAAGCGCAAGAGGCTAGAAACAAAGAGAATAGGAAATATAGGGAACTATTCACAAGAAAAACATCGCGGTTACACACGATAAAAGATCTTCTTAATAGACTGTTGATAACTTCAGACCCTTTTATTGCAAGTCTCAGGTGTATTCCGAAAAGAAAGAAAAATGTAATCGAACATGAGGTCCTTGATCTTTTAAATGTCACATCTTAAGCTATCTAAAACTTTTTTATAATCTATTTTTCTGCTAAACTGTGAATGATTGTTATTTTAATTTAGGTTCTGTTCAATAAAATGTTTTTAAGTATATAAATTATTGTAGTTTAATTTCATTGTTGTGTAGACATATATTCATTACAAATTTTACAAACAAAAATTATCAAAAAGTTTTTTGTGAGCGAAATATATATTTTTAAGAGGGGTCTACCAAAGTGCAAAAAACGTGCACTTTCACAACTCTGTAAATCACTAAGTTTTCTTAATATGTAAGAAATTGTAGTTTTATTCTTTTTTGTGTATATTAATCATGGTTCTCAAACGAAAACATGACAAAAAAAATTTTTTTGTAGCCGTAATATATTTTATGAAATGGGTCTACAAAAGGGCAAGAAACTTGCACTTTTAGAGCCCTGTACCTCAAAAATTTCGTGAAGTATATTAATGATTGTATTTAAATTTAGTTTTTCACATATTAAAGATAAATCTTGCAAAAAAAAATTATCAAAAAACATAAACTTGTAAGCGCTATTAATTTAATTCCGATAGATGAGCGAATTCCCACACTGTGCGACGGCAGATAACAACAAAAGAATGGAGAAGTCGGTCAGCAAAGCTCCATTTGAGGAGAAGATGGAGGAGATATTTGACAGCAAGCCCGAGATGAGGAACACCCACACCAGTAATTTGTTAGGAAAGGCCATAGATGCTTTAAGCAAAATCTGTACGCCATTTGATGACTATTTCAGCGCCCCTATTGATAAGTAGAGAACTATTTTGACACACATTTTTTCAGTAAAGCTTAACTGAAGAAGTATCAGTCGTTCTGTGAGCAATGGAAGTTGAAAGTCGCAAAATAATGGTGAACAAATTTCTTGAAAATCCTTCGTGGTCGGGATCAAAGATCGCAAAGGTGTTAAAAGTACCAAAAACAACTGTGTGCAGTGTGATAAAACGGTATAAACATTAAGTGTCGAAAGAGCTAAAAAAAAAAAAATGTAAGAAAACGGGATGTAAAAACTCAAAAGTGGTCTCAAACGTAATGAGATCTGTAAAACGTAATCCCGGGCTATCGGACAATGATCGAGCAAAAAAGGTCAGTACAAGTAAAAGTACAGCAAGGCGTATGCGTTTGAAAGCATGGTTAAAATCGTATCGTGCTTTAAAATACCCCAACCGGTCCGATAAACAAAATTTAGTAGCGAAAAAACGGGCAAGGAAAGGCTGCTTAGTAATGGACGACAAAACTTATGTGAAATTTGACCTTAAGCAGCCTACCAGGTCAAAAATTGTAAGTGTCAACAAAGCGTGATAATGTCCCTTCGAAGTTCAAGTATATAAAAGTGGATAAATTTGCTAAGAAGGCAATGGTTTGGCAGGCGATCTGAGGTTGTGGCCTTAAGAGCAGGACTTTTGTGACAACGTCCACAATGACATCAAATGTTTACATCAAAGAGTGCCTAACAAAACGACTTCTGCCTTGCATTCGTCTACACCATTCAGCAGTGACATTTTGGTCTGACTTAGCCAGTTGCCACTACTCCAGGAGTGGTACAACAGTAACAAAGTGGATGTTGTACCCAAAAGCATGAATCCACCAAATTGCCCCCAGCTTCGACCAATAGAAAAATATTGGGCAATTGTTAAATTTAAATTGAGGGAATGCAGGAATTGTTAGAAATTCGAATTGAATGTTGATAAAATGGAACCATATTGCAGGAAAAGTCAACAGGAAAGATGTTCAGAAGCTTATGGGGTCCATCATCAGAAAAACACCCGAAATTGTTTGCACAGCAAAGAAATCTGAGATTATTTTTAATATTACTTTTAAGCTTAATGAATAACTTTTATTTTGAGGTATTATTTGCTTTTCTCGAAGTGTTGGTTCAAAAGATATAATAGCATATACGCGTACAGAATTTGCATGAACCGAACTTTACTTCTTGTCTAACCATGTAAATCCTTTGTCTGTAGCTTTAATCTGCAGTCTAAGCTTATCACTAGTTAATAAGATATTATATCTTAAAGTGTATAGGCATTACAAAAAAATAAATGAATGAAATCTGCCTTAAATGCTCTTATTTAAGGCGACGACGGCAGATAACAACAAAAGAATGGAGAAGTCGGTCAGCAAAGCTCCATTTGAGGAGAAGATGGAGGAGATATTTGACAGCAAGCCCGAGATGAGGAACAACCACACCATTAATTTGTCAGGAAAGGCCATATGTAGATGCTTTATCTATACCAATGACCACGATTCAAGACATTGCACCAAAAAGCAGCTCTTCGGGTTTGCGTTGTCAATTAAATGTGAAGTGTTTTACTAAAATGCATCTTATTTTACAGGTCAATTAGAGCCTTCGTCAGAAAGCCAATCTAATTCAAACAGTGAAGCAAGTACTTCCCGTCAGATTCGAAACAAAAAATACATGTCGTACCGAGAGAAAAGTTTGAAGGAAGAAATGGACTTTAAACGAAAAACTGCTGTAGACAGGAATGCAATTTTGGCCGATTATGCTACAAAAAAAATTTGTAACACGTCCATTTTTATTTTGCGTAAAACTCTTTTTATTATTTTTCCTCTTTTCTAACATTTATGTAAGTTAACGTCAACAATACCGAAACAACATAACATCGACAACAAACAGATCAGGTTGCACACACAGTGGCTCCCACGGACGCTGCAGCCACGCGCAGACAGTACGTGAGGGAATTCGCTGATGTTGCACCTGAGATGCAACTGGCGATTGGCGAACCGAGGTAAGATTAAGTTAGAAGTAATTTTTGAATGTTAGTTTGTAAGTAGCCGCGAAGGCAACAATAAAAAAAAAATTTTTTTAAGTAAAATAATAAATAAATAGTTTAATTGGCGCCCGAGTAGGGACCGGTGTCGGTGAAAGTCGCGAGTGAAAGATTTACAAATAAGTGAAAGTAAAAACTTCCAATTTTGTGCGTCCAGTGGCCTTAGAATAAAAAGCTCCCGTGACAAGAAAAAAATAGTTCACCCGACGAACCACATCGGTTTCCAATTGTTCTTCCGTTGTCCAGTGGCCTTAAATAAACAAGCTCCCGTGACCTCTCTCTAAAGTGCGAAAAGTGCGAAAGAACACAGTTTCATCATTGTTAGAGGGTCCTAAGAACGCCCCTAGCAAACCACGTGAATAGTGCGGACATTGGATCCCCAGTAGCTGCAGCAAAAACGAAATAATCTGAGTCGCCGGCGTGGGATGAAGCTGCTCATATTACTCCTACTTCTGGCTTTTGCCAAAGGCGAACATCAGATTTTAGACTACACAAACGCCCAACTTTTGACATTAAATTCAGGAACAGCCAGACTTCAAAAAGGAAATTTCAAGATAATACATGTAATCGACTTAAGAACTTACCAAAAATTCGTAGACGACGTATACTCAGCAATCAACAAAAATGTTAGCTCTAATACTCATAACTCACTCTATCCTTTTATAATACATGACCTAGAAATTATACAAGATAACATAAACAGACTCAAGCCTGCAAACCGAGTAAAAAAATCATTAGACTTTTTAGGCACAGCTTGGAAATGGGTTGCAGGCTCCCCTAATCACGAGGATCTCAAAATTATAAGCGGAAAAATAAATGAACTTTCCGAAAATAGTAACAAGCAATTGGTTATTAATAGGGATACAATTAAGAGAAAAAATACCTTAACAGAAATCGCAAATAAAATTATAAAACTTACTAAAAATAAAGACGACTTTTATAATGAATATATGAATACAATTAGAAATAAAATAAATGTCATTAAAAATGAAATCCTCAATATAGATTATGCTGTGCAATGGGCTAAGGCCAATATAGATAATTCATACATTTTGTCAGGCACAGAAATTAAAGTAATCGAAGAAATTTTAATAAAAGAAAATATGCCATTCCTAAGTGTTGAGGAGGCATTAGAATTTAGTAATGTAAGAATAGCTATAAACGAAACAGCTGTTATCTTTATGATAAATTTACCTATAACAAAAAGTGAAAAATGTAAGAAATTATTAGTAAGACCAATAAAGAAAGGAATGTTTATCAACAAAATAATATACAACTCAATACTAAACTGTAACGATAGAATATATGGTTTGAAAAATAATTGTAATACATACAAATGAGTTGTCAATTTGTAGTAATAAGAATTATATTAATATTAGTAACTCTTCATGCCTACCTAACCTGCTAAAAGGACAACCATCCACCTGTACGAAAATCAACAACCAGCATGTCATCGCAGTAGAAGAAATCTCCAGTGGAACTCTATTCCTTAACCAATACGATGGGACGATTCTAATAGACAACAATCCAGTGAATTTAACGGGAACATTCATTATCCAATTCCATAACACTTCCATCACAATCGACAAAACAATCTACACCTCAACGGAGATATCCTTTACCAAACCTTTACCAGCAATAGTGCAACCGCTTTCGAATGAGCTTAACTTCGAAGAAATACTCTCCCTACAGATGATCAAAGAATTACACCTTAACAACACGCATTTTATCAAACTACTAGAAACAGAAAACAGGATAAAACATTTTGGCAACTTTAGATTGTCAGCCATAGTCATCACCGCATTATTGGTCTACATCGCCAAAAGCTACAGATCAAGAAGAACTAAGAAAGCGGAACTTACCACGATCATACAACCAGGCACCAATGCTGCAGATCTAACAATTCATCCTGAAAGGCCTAACCAGAATCAATTAATTTTTGAATGTTAGTTTGTAAGTAGCCGCGAAGGCAACAAGTAAAAAATAAATTTTTTTTAAGTAAAATAATAAATAAATAGTTTAATTTATATACCATAAGGGTAAGCACGCGCGGAGAGCTACAACAACAATTGCAAGCATATGCCTACGGAAAGCGAAACGAACAAACTCCGTCGTACGATGAACATACAAAGCGACAGAAGACATTACACCACACACAAATAAAATGCCATTATTGCGGACGGCTTGGGCATAAGGTGATAGCATGTCAAAAGAGGAGAAACGATGAGACGAATATTCGAAGATATGGCAACAATGGAAGAGAGCGACAACCAGTATAATGCTTCAAGTGTGGTAAAGTCGGCCACATAGCATCGGCGTGCATGATGGGGATAACGGCGACGAACGGTACAGGCAGAAGCGTCGAGAAGCGAATCGATTTGTGCACGATTGTGCAGCCAGGCGGAACATTCTACCAATCGGGTGAGAGCTTTCCATTTGTATTTGACTCGGGAGCTGAATGCTCATTAATAAGCGAAATGCAAGCAACAAGATTAAAGGGTAAACGATTTGATAATTTAGTAATTTTGAAGGGCATTGGGCAGGATGCCGTGCATAGCACAGTTCAGATTCTATCGATTGTTGAATGTTCTAAATTATCTATAGAAATATTATTTCATATTGTAATGAGTAAATTCTTGAAACACAATGTAATCATAGGTCGTGAGATATTGAGCCAGGGATTGGGTGTTGCCATGGACACCGACAGTTTCAACATTTTTAAAGTTAAGACAGTCAATGCTATTACAACTAAATCGAATTGTAGTTAGCTTGATCATCTGAATAATGATGATACATTGAATTACTCTGATAGGGCTACGTTGATAAAGATTCTAGAACCGTATGCAGATAATTTTATCAATGGTATACCCCTAAACCGAATCACGACAGGTGAATTAGAAATTCGTTTGATTGATCCAAACAAAACGGTCCAGCGAAAACCATACAAACTGAGTGATGAAGAGAAAAGAATTGTCCGAGATAAAATTCAGAAAATGTTAGATACACAGGTCATACGTCGAAGTTGTTCTCCGTTTGCGAGTCCGATGCTTTTAGTTAAAAAAAAGATGGTACTGATAGATTATGCATTGATTTCCGTGAATTAAATTCAAACACCGTCTCGGATAGATTCCCTTTACCACTCATTTCTGATCAGATAGATAGAATGCGAGCGAACAGATATTTTTCCAGTTTAGATATGGCAAGTGGTTTCTACCAAATCCCAATGCATCCGGTTTCCACAGAACGAACAGCGTTTGTAAGTCCGGAAGGACAATTTGAATTTCTTTCAATGCCATTCGGCTTGAAAAATGCGTCCTCCGTATTTCAGCGAGCCATCACTAGAGCGCTTGGCGATTTAGCCTACTCATACGCTATTGTTTATATTGACGACGTGATGATAGTCGCCAGCACAAAAGAAGAGGTGTGCGCACGATTGAAAATCGTCTTAGAAACATTATCCAAGACGGGATATTCTTTCAACATTAGTAAGTGTTCATTCCTTAAAACCAGCATAGAATATCTTGGTTACCAGGTTGGAGGAGGTGAAATTAAACCGAATCCACGCAAAATACAAGCATTGGTGGCAATGCCTCCACCACAGTCTGTCGCGCAATTGAGGCAGTTTATAGGGCTAGCAACATACTTCAAACAATTTGTACCACGATTTTCAGAGAAAATGAAACCATTATATCATTTGACTTCTAAAAATGTAAATTTTGATTGGAAGCCAAGGCATGAAGAAATACGCCGTTACATTATTGACACGTTAGCAAGTGATGTAGTATTGATCATCTTTGATCCGAAGTATCCGATAGAGTTACATACGGATGCGAGTTCCGATGGCTACGCAGCAATGCTGATGCATCGAGTGGATGGCAAACCAAGAGTAGTTGAATACTATAGCAAGTGTACTACATCTTCGGAATCCAAATATCACTCATACGAGTTAGAAACATTGGCAGTATATAACGCCATGAAGCATTTCCGTCATTATTTGCATAACCAAAAGTTCGTGGTTTACACGGATTGTAACTCGCTCAAAGCCAGTCAAAACAAGAAAGAATTGACACCGAGAGTGTATCGATGGTGGACCTACCTCCAGGCTTTCGAATTTTCAATAGAATGTGGATTGTTTGTCACGGAACCCCATTTTGAGTGAGACAAAATCAAATAAAGTAAGTGAGATGAGGGTTGATCTTGCTGAAATTACAGAAAATTGGCTCCTCGCCGAACAGCAGCGCGATCCAGAAATATGTTCGGTCGTTTCCCAGTTGCGCAAAAATGAACTTAAGGAAGAAATGTCCGGAACGTACGAGATTCGTACTGGAATATTATTTCGCAAATTTCAGCGGCACGGTAGAACCCGATGTCTTCCAATTATTCCAAGAGCATTCAGATGGTCCGTAATCAACCATGTTCACGAAGCCATTATGCACTTAGGATGGGAAAAGACAGTGGACAAAGTATACGAACAGTATTGGTTCAAGAATTTATCGAAGTACGTCCGAAAATTCGTCGAGAACTGCATCACATGCAAACTCTCAAAACCAACAACTGGAAAGCCTCAGATGGAGCTGCATCCCATTCCCAAGGTAGACATACCTTGGCATACGATTCACATAGACATTAGTGGAAAGCTCAGTGGTAAGAACGAATTGAAGGAATATGTAATAGTGCAAATTGATGCCTTTACAAAATTCATTCATTTGCATCATACACTGAATTTGGACGCGGAAAATTGTATCAAGTCTGTGAAAGCAGCAATTTCTATTTTTGGTGTTCCTCAGCGAATTATTGCTGATCAGGGTAGGAGCTTCGCTTGTAATGCCTTTCGTGAATTTTGTGTAGCTCAGGGTGTGGATTTGCATTTAATTGCGACTGGAGCTAGTAGGGCAAACGGACAGGTGGAGCGCGTGATGAGCACGCTTAAGGGTATGTTAACGGCAGTAGAAACGAGTCGGCGTTCCTGGCAAAATGCACTCAGCGATGTCCAATTGGCTATGAACTGTACGACAAATAGGGTAACAAAAGCTTCTCCCCTAGAATTGTTGATAGGAAAAGTGGCTAGGCCAATGAATCTCTTACCAATAGTAAATGAAGAGAAAGTTGATATGGTTCAGACTAGATCTCAAGCTAAAATGTTAATTGATAAGAATGCGCTTTATGAAAAGAAACGTTATGATCAAGGGAAAGCAAAAATTGTGAAACATGGTGTTGGGGATCACGTCTTGCTCAAAGGAGAAGAACGACACCAGACTAAATTGGACCCAAAGTTTAAAGGGCCATTTGAAGTGATAGAAATTCTGGATGGTGATCGTTACATACTAAAATCAATGATGCTTTGAGAGCAATGTCGAATAAGGAAGTTTCGTTGGAGAACGATTTAAACTTTACTGAAGATGAAGAGAGTGACGGTCTTAATGTTGAAGAGATGATGGAAGAAATGAATGAATAGATGAGACAGGTGATCTTGTGGTGGCTTGTTGAGTGGCCAGTGTAAAATGTCTCAAAATCGGCACCATGAGGGTGGCCAGGTGGCTTGTTGAGTGGCCAGTGTAAAATGTCTCAAGATCGGCACCATGAGGGTGGCCAGGTGGCTTGTTGAGTGGCCAGTGTAAAATGTCTCAAGATCGGCACCATGAGGGTGGCCAGGTGGCTTGTCGAGTGGTCAGTGTGAAATTTCTTGAAGAACAGTCAGTGAAGGAACTGTTTCTTATATTGCTGTATGTAGCAAGGACCTTGTTACATGATTTGATTAAGTGGATTTGATTTGATGAAACTTTTGTCTTAAGTTGAAGGATTAATACGATAAGTTCGAGTTTTTTTTTCTTTTTTTTGTTAATTTATTTTTATTAAGTCTGAAATTTTGAGTTTTGAACGTGAATTTTGAGCAAGACGGGGTACCAACATAATGTTACAATCTGAACAAACACACTGGGACGTGCGTTTGTCAGGATTGGCCGTGTCGTGGACGAATATGTCGTAGAAGAATAAGTATTCTGTAATATTATAAAATTGTAGTAGTGTATAAGAATTAAGAGTTATAAACTTTGTGAATTTGGAATACTCTTTGTTTCATAGGCATGCAATGAGAGCGGGACAGAGAGCATGCTTCTCTGTCGAGTAGCACAGTACACATAATAAAGGTAATATACTCCGGGCGTTCAATTTCGTTCTCTTCTGCGCATCTGTCAAAATGGAAAAAAATGGCGGCAAATGTGACCCCTCTATTTGTTGTAAAAACAAAATAATTCGTATTCGTTTGTGTTTTCGTGAGTTCCGAAGTTTTCGTGAGTTATACATACATTATAATATACAGTGGTGGTCATATTTATAGGGACACTGTAAACTTTGGCACGCTTCTGTGTTTTAAATAACAAATATCCCTCAAACAAATCAAAATAATGATTGCATATTAAGAATACACCATTATTTTTTATATTTGTGAACAAAAAAATTCAATTTATTCCATAAAATTTAAAAAAATAAACATTATGTGGTCCGAAGTCATTTAATGTCTGGTCATATTTATAAGGACATTTTCTTACTTCTACGTGAATTCAATAACTGAGCGGTTGTCAGTTAATTCAGATAATTCTAAAGATTATTAGTCGAGTGCTACTTAGATATATTGTATCAGAATTTTTTAAAACTTCATTTTAAAGTTCGGTATTTGAAAATGGGAAGAGGCAAGAAAAATTGTACCGCTGAACAACGGATCGTCATCCAAAACTTGAGAAAAGAGGGAATGTCGCTCAGAAATATCGCAAGAATGGTTAAATGTTCAAAGTCGATGATGGCAAATGCCCTTAAACCACAAAAGGTTAAAGAAAAAACGGGACCAAAGAGAAAAACAAGTGCACAAACCGACCGTCGAATTGTTAAGCTATCAAAGCAGGATCCGTTTAAGTCTTCTCGAAACATAAAAACCGAAGTGAACGCAAATATTTCGGCACGAACAGTTCGCAGACGGTTGCAAGAAGCCGGTCTTTTTGGTAGATCTGCTATAAAGGTTCCTTTGCTTAGCAAAAAGAATATAGCAGATCGTCTAAAATACGCAAAGGATCACGAAGACTGGAGTGGAGAAGAGAGGGCGAGAAAATGGCGTAATATCTTGTGGAGCGACGAATCCAAATTCAATTTAATAGGATCGGATGGCCGGCGGTATGTACGAAGACCAAAAAACAAGGAACTTCATCCCAAATATACCGTAAAAACCGTCAAACATGGAGGAGGAAATATTAAAGTTTGGGCATGTTTCTCCTGGTACGGTGTAGGTCCTATTTTTTGGATTCGGGAAATCATGACGGCAAGATTTTATGTGGAACGCATACTTCAGGATATCATGTTGCCGTATGCTGAGGATAATATGCCACTTCGATGGATATACCAACAAGACAATGATCCGAAGCATACGGCAAACATGACGAAAACTTTTTTTAAAGATAAAAATGTCCATCTGATGTTTTGGCCAGCTCAATCTCCGGATTTAAATCCGATCGAAAATCTATGGAAGCTGGTCAAAGACAGAATTCAGAATGAAAAATTTAAAAAACAAGAAGATTTGTGGAGAAAAATAGAACAAATCTGGTATGCAATTCCCAATGAGACCTGTTGTCACCTTATCGACTCAATGCCTCGCAGGTGTCAAGCTGTTTTGAAAAATTCCGGTCATGCGACAAAATATTGAATAGGTACTTACATCTTTTTAAATAAAAGTAAAAAGAAAATACTACGTGTCCCTATAAATATGACCAGGAAAAAATCAAGGCGCTCTTATATATTATTAATTTTTAAATTTTCTGTTAATTATGTTGAAGTTTTTTTTTTACAAGTTTCTATGAATTATGTTATGTTTTTAATAAAAAGTGTTTGTTTCAGTTAATTCCGATGTTTTTGCATTTTTAACACTCAATTTGATGAAATACACGCAATGTCCCTATAAATATGACCACCACTGTACATTAAAAACAAAAATTATCAAAAAAACATGCGTTGTGCTGTATACGGATGTTGTGCAAACAATAAAGGGAAAAATGCCAACAAAAAGATCTCGTTTCACGCGTTCCCAAAAGATAGTAAATTGTGCAAACAGTGGGTGTTTTAATGTAGGCGAAAAGACAAATTTAATGTCAGCACAGCTAGGATTTGCTGTAATCATTTTACAGCAAATGATTTTGTTCCGAAGAATCCGGTGTTTGAGCAATATGGAATGACAAGTGAGTCAAGACGGCTGAAGCAAAATGTCTTACCATCACTTATGTTGCCCTTAAAAAGGCAGGGTTTCTCAACAGACCGCGATGCAAGAATGGAGAAACGAGCCAGTAATGCTAAGCCATGGTAAATTAAATTCTATTTTATGAAATATTTATTTTATACTATATGGCTTATTAAATATTATAGCACAATCGTGAGCCAGGCACACAATGAATGTGACCCACCACCCACCGACAACGATGCTGGTTCATCTGGTTCCGGATCACAAAATATGGAAACAGCTGTACTAGCGATTGACGACGATCTGGGGCAGTCTTTATGTTTAAACCAAGAACCACCTTGCGCTACCAGTGTGGATTGCAGTACACAAACTGAGTCGACTTCACCGTCCAATTCCGAGTGAGTCAAATATGAATGCAGAATTGTAAAAATTCTATGATACGTTTATTTTTTTAGATTGCAGAGTGAAATAGAAAAGCTGAGACAACAATGCTGGAAGCAGCAGAAAGTTATTGATTCCATTGGTCATGTTTTCACCAAAGGGCAATTGAGAAAATTGGAATGTCCAAAAAAACGCATAAGATGGTCTTCGGAAGATATTGCGAATGCAATCGCAATACACGCTGCAGGTCCACGGGCGTACAGACTCCTGTTAAGAAAAGAGTATCTATTTCCGGCCGTGATAACTCTAAAAAAGTGGTGCGCGAAAATTGAGGTGTATCCAGGGATAATACGATGTGTACTGGATATTTTGAAAAAGATAGATATGAAGCCCCTAGATAAGATCTGTGTCATTTCATTTGATGAAATGAAAGTAAAAGAAAAGATATGCTACGACAAGCGCAGGGATGAGACTTTACGGCCTGCCAAATACGTTTAAGTTGCCATGATACGTGGTTTATTTGCGAATTGGAAGCAGCCAATTTATTATGATTTTGACCAAAAAATGACTGAGCACATACTACACAACATTATTAAGGCCGTTCATGAGTGTGGATTCGAAGTAGTGGCAATGGTTTGCGACCTAGTAGGAACCAACCAGGGATTGTTAAAGGAACTAAAGATATCAGTTCAAACATCCTATTTCCAGAATCCTAGCGACATTAGTAAAAGAATTTATGTTTTCGCCGATGTGCCACATCTCATGAAACTAATCCGCAACAACTTCGTAGATAGTGAAGGCTTTTTATTAGACGGAACCCTTATCAGTAAAGGAATCTTAGAAGAGCTGATTTTGAAAACTAATAATAAGTCCGATCTATCAGTGACATATAAAATATCCATGGCAAGTCTGAATGTCCGAGGTGCAGAGCGTCAGAAAGTTAAACTTGCAACAAAACTATTTTCGCATACCATCTCGCAAGCAATATTCCGAGCAGGTAGCTTGGGAGAGTTGACTTCGGAAAATTGGTTTAAATGTTCTGAGTTTTTTAAACAGGTACATGAACAACATCTTCTTTATTTTTGTTATGAAGTTAAATTAAAAAAACATTTCAGGTAAACGATTGGTTCGACACATTGAATATAAGAGTTCCATACAAGGACAGTAGGCAGCGTTTACAGGGATTCGGTCTATCGGAAGCTTTGCAAATTGAAACTCTGGATAACATGTCCTCCACTATGCTGCACATGCAAGTCAAAGGGAAGTCCAGTATGATGCCTTTCCAAAAAGGTGCCTTATCTATTTATTAATAAGTATACGAGCGATTTCTAACAATAATTTCTAATATTAATAGGCATCATTATGACCAACAACTCTTTGAAGCTTCTGTATGAAGACTTAAAATCCAGAGAACATTTCCTATTTGTTGACCTACCGGCTGAATCAGGATGTACTCGAAAACTTGTTTGGAGTTATGCGAGCTAAAGGTGGACTACACGATCATCCAGATCGTTTAGAATTTATGTATCGGCTTCGCTCATATATTCTTGGTCGAAATGAGGGCAGTTTATCATCCCATGGTAGTTTACATACATACATTATGAGTTGAAATAGTGAAAATGATTTAATTTGTTCTTATACGTGCTGTCAGGTAATACTATGGTAGATGATACACCGGATTTGGATACTACCGAAAGTTTAAGTAGTGACTTATTCAAGTCATTGACATCTGAGATAAAGGCATCTGATGAACTTGGAGTTGTTGATGAGTTGGAGTCATTGCAATATGATGCGTAAGAACACTTGGCAGGATACATCTGCCACAGAATAAAAAACCCAGATTTAGTTGTCGATAACTCCGTGGTCAATACACAAAAGGACACGTCATACACATGGACCAACCAGTTAACTGAGGGGTTCTTACAAAAACCAACTGAAGAAATGATGACCAAAACAGCAGAAATGGAAACTATTTTCAAAAATTTCAATGGGGAAGAAATTAAATTTTGTTTACGTTATACACATATGCTAATAGACTTAGCAGCAAATATTACATGTGAACAAAAAGTTAAACAAATCTTTTTTCGCTCGAGAATGTATTTCAGGATTAAACACTTAAACAAAAAACATGAAGAATATAGTAGAAAACATAAAAGAAAGTCAAATAAAATAATTTCATAGAAAAAGAGCCTCTTTTATTTGGTAATTCATAATTCATATTTAAAACAAGTGAATAAGTGCAAGAGTTCGTCTGTAACGAACTTGTTAATAAATAAACAAAAGGGTCACATAGGTGGACAGATGCGCAATATATTATCTTTATTATGTGTACTGTGCTTTTAAATAACTTATTATTTACTGCAAATAATAATAATTTAAATTAAACTTGGTTTGAAGCACAAGAAGAAATATATCGCGCGAAAAAACGACTGCTTTTTTAGATGCATACAGCAAAAGACAAGCAAAATTTCAGCATGCTAGAAAAACAAAATTCGCTATGATAATGTGCTGGAAGACCTATTAGTTCAGGGAGTTTTGGTATATTTATATATTTTTACAATTGGGTTCTGCTGATTTAAATTAAATTTATTTTATCTTTCAGAGTAAGCCGACGACTGTCGTAATACTCAACATAAAATTTTCGGTAGGTGTAGCTTTGCCAGTAAAAGAATATACTCTTACCTTACTTCCGAGTGACAGTTTTTAATTAATGCTATCCGCTTATGGAATTCTTTGCCGCGTTCTATTGGACGAATTGAAAACGCAGCAAGATTTAAGAACGAATTAATTACTTATCTGTCCTGTTGGAGCCGGATTCTCGTCATCATCACTTTAAGTAAATGCAAATATTTAAATCTGGCGCTTCAATTATACCAATCACCATCTTTTTTGTATTTTGTCAATTCGCCACATTTTAACGAATGTAAATTTTCTCTCTTGAAGGGAAATATTCTGTTATACCATATTGTATAAATACCCCTCGAAATAAAGCTTTGAGTTATTGCAGGAGGCCCCGCATTATTCTTTCGTTTCGCTCAGCCGAATCTTTCGGTCGTTTCGCTAAGTTCGAAGTAATAAGATTCGTTTTATCGCATCGTTTGGCAATCGGTCAAACGCAGTAACCAGGTCCGTCGGGAGAAACTAGAGATCCCGAGGTAGACGGTCGAAATCGTCGACTGTACATGTCCCAAAATACTTGGTTAAACAACAATGTAATTTATTTTAACTTAGCTATTTCTGGTCTAATCATGTAAATCGTAGGATTTACCTGCAGTCTAAGGTTATCACTAGTTAATAAGATATTATATCTTAAAGTGTATAGGCATTACAAAAAAATAAATGAATGAAATCTGCCTTAAATGCTCTTATTTAAGGCGACGACGCACGGCAGATAACAACAAAAGAATGGAGAAGTCGGTCAGCAAGCTCCATTTGAGGAGAAGATGGAGGAGATATTTGGCAACAAGCCCGAGGTGAGGAACAACCACACCATTAATTTGTCAGGAAAGGCCATATGTAGATGCTTTATCTATACCAATGACCACGATTCAAGACATTGCACCAGAAAGCAGCTCTTCGGGTTTGCGTTGTCAATTAAATGTGAAGTGTTTTACTAAAATGCATCTTATTTTACAGGTCAATAAGAGCTTTCGTCAGAGAGTCCATCTAATTCAAAGAGGGAAGCAAGTACTTCCCGTCAGATACGAAACAAAAAATACATGTCGGACCGGGAGAAACGTTTGAAGGAAGAAATGGACTTTAAACGAAAAACTGCTGTAGACAGGAATGCAATTTTGGTCGATTACGCTATAAACAAAATTTGTAACAACACATTTGTTATTATTTTGCGTAATACTCTTTTTATTATTTTTCCTCTTTTCTAACATTTATGTACATTCAAAGTTTCTGTAATTAGTGTACAAAAAGTAAACCAATCAAATCGTATGTGTTAAATCTCTTCCGGCTGCGTTTATTTAAAAACCCTAAAAGCTCTCCCAAATGTGTTTAAATAGCCAGCGCCGATCGCAAACTTTTCACTCTTGTTCAATCAGGAGTTTGACGTGGATTTCGCTACGGGCAGTTCTCTACTGCCTCTTGAAAAACACATCACACTTCTTGGGCGATTTACCAAGTTTGATGTGGGTCCCATTTCGGACAGTACACAACTGCCTTCTGGGAACCGCTACACACTTGTTTCATTACTTTTGCTCCTTGGCTGACCCACAGTACACATAATGAAGGTAATATACTCCGCGCATTAATTTTCGTTCAAGATCGCTCATCTGTCAAAATTCGAATTAAATGGCGGCAAATGTGACCCTCGGAATTTGTTTGATTTGTTGTTTATATTTTCGTGTGAAGTTTTTATTAAAATTGGCAAAAGAAAATATATAAAAATGCGCTGTGCTATTCATGGATGCAATATAAACAATAAAGGGAAGAATTCTGCACAAAAAATGTCGTACCATTCATTTCTTAAAGATACTAAATTATGCAAACAGTGGGTGTTTCTGTGCCGAAGGAAAGACAATTTTAAAGCAAAAACTGCTCGGGTTTGCTCTAAGCATTTTGTGGAATTTTATGAAATAAATCGTTTTATTAATATTTAGTTCATGTACAAAATAATACAGCAATGATGGAAGCAACCTCAAGTAATTGATTTCATAGACCACATTTTCACGAAATGCCGAATGAAGAAGTTTGAATGTCCTGCAAAGCGAGCCAAATGGTCAGCAGAAGATTTAATGCAGACCAAATAGTATTTTGTAAGAATAACGTAAAGTAATTGTTGAACTTGTGACCAAATATTTCTTCTAAACAAAAAGTTAAAGAAATATTTTTCCGTTCGAGAATGTGTTTTCGAACAAAATATATTAACAAACAAATGAAAGGAAAAATTACAAAAAGAAAAAGAAAGTCAAATAAAACCGTTGAGTAATGAGAAATCTTGTTTTAATTTATAAATATTGCACATTAAACTTGAATTCGGATTGTATTTTATGTCATGAATTCGTCAAACATCGTACATACTTTTACCATAGTTTATACGTACAAACAGCAAAAGGGTCACAATTGTCCGCCATTTTTAATTACAAATTTTTGACACATGCGCAATATATTACCTTTATTATGTGTACTATGTGGCTGACCTTTTAGGGATTTTACTTCAACGGGTACTGCAGTCCCCGGACAGTTTACCTGTGGGTACAAGTTCCTCAAAGGGATTCAATTTTTATTATTAAAAATAAATTGCCAATCGTTTTTTTAAATCAACACATCGTCTTTCATTGCACCAAGAGAGGTGTATCGAATCCATGAACACTCGCCCTTACAGACACAACCGCATAGACGATTCATCGTCCACCCTACATTGGCGCCCAACATGGGGCCAGTTTGGATACTTCTTCAAGACGGATTCAAGAAAGAGTGAGCGCATTTCTACTCGAAGTGCAAAAGAAACAAATAAAATGGCTCATCTATCAGCTGAACAGATGAGAGAACTCATTGCCGCTATGACAACGCAGTCTGCGAGCAAAGGCAGCTTTAGCCATTGCACTGAGCGTTTCAAAGGCGAAAGAGATCCTGTCGTGGTGGAAAGCTTTATCGTGTTGGTGGTTTTTCAGAACTACCAATCACATTCGTCATCAAATTTGTCAAATACTTCCCTCCTAATTGGCAGATGAGGGTAGAGTTGTTATCAAATAATATCGCGCAGGCTGCCACTATAAGGTCAGATGGTCATGCTCAAATGAGTGTTTCCAATGCTTTTACAGTGTTAGACTACAGCAATGTTAAGACAAAGGTCCAAAGTGTGTTTGAGAAATTCTACTTCACTATAGGGGACTTTGGCTCCTTCATATTTGGGATCTTTATTTTCGCTCGTATTATCATGTTTATTATCAACATATTTCTGAATATTATGAGAACGAAAACCGACCGTTAAGTGACTGACAGAATCCTATGAAATTCTCGGCGTACCGGAAGAAAAATTCTGAGCTAAATATATCCAGGGAACAGATGCAACAAATTTTGAAAAATGAGCTCGGACTCAAGACTATAAAGTTCCAAAAAATGCACGATCTCACACCTGACCAAAAAAAAAGTTCGAGTAGAAAGAGCAAAGGAGTTGATCCGATTGCACGGAAGTGACCAATTGCCAAACATCGTCTTTTCTGTAGAAGCGCCATTTCCAATTGAGCAACAAACAAAATGATCGAGTTTACTTGCCAAAGAGGTCATTCGATAATTTTGACCTAAGAATGGCCACCAGGAAACAAGCGCCACCGTTTTTGATGGTTTGGGCCGCAGTGACTGACGATGGTCGGTCGCCGCTCGTATTTTTGGACCGTGGCGTTAAGATTAACGCGATCGTTTATGGTGAAAACTGTCTTTGAAGCTGTGTTGGAGTCATGGGCACGCAAATATTTCGGCCAAAAACTCTGGACATTCCAAAAAAGACTCTGCAATAAAACGTTCCGCACTTCATTTCCTCGACACAATGGTTATCAAATTCACTCGATGCGAATCCGTTAGACTTTTCTGTCTTGGACATTTACAAAATACTAAGCAACGGACGTGCTCAAGTTAGCGTTTCGCCGGGAATGGAAGCGCATTCCACAGACACACTTGCGTGCAACGTGCGATAAATGTATTGACCGTCTCAAGGAAATCATTCGTGCCAAAGGTGGCTATATCGAAAATAGTCATAAGATCCTTGAATTTGAATAGATTCTCAACATGGATTTTTTGGATTCAATAAAAAAAAATCACAGTTAAAAAAAAATACAGTTTTTTGAATTAGTAACAATTCATGTCAGCCACCCTGTTTATGCAGTCGTTACAATTTTATGCCCGGTAAACACCCGTTAAAATATGCTATATCTCATGCATTCACATATGTTTCTGAGGATAATGTATCTGTTGAGTGCAACAATTGGTTCTTGGTTAGTTCTATAAATTTTCTTTGGTGATCGGTCGGTCACGCTTAATTTTTTCAAGAACGGGAGTTACTAAAATAAATTGCGAAACTGTCAATTAAAGATAGAAGTAAAGGTTTGGAAAAAATTGATAAAGTTTTTGCATTATCTAAACATTTAAGTGTTCTGTTTTTTTTTTAAATAGAATATCGAAAGAAAAAATTAAATTTAAAAAAAAAAAAAGAAATAATTAGTTATTTAATTTATATTTAAACAAAGACTGGCGTATTTTATGTAACTGAAGAATCCACAGGAAAATGCCTTGTTCGAAAGTAGGTATGTGAGAATGAGAAGATCATAGTTCGACTTTGATCGTTAAAGTACAACAATTTCCTATTCCTACGCCAACAGACACAAACCAGAACTACTTGCTGAGTATAACCCAAACCTCATTAAAAGAGATTAAACACTTTCGCCAGTTCAAGTGCAGACTTAGCCCATGGAGCTATGATGAGTATATCGACTCTATGGACAACCCCGGCAAACGAAGATTTTATAGCGAATTTCTCGGACAAATTAAAAGTGAAAGAAAAATCACGTCTGGGATTACTCCTTTTACAAAGCTCGAAAAGATGCGATCAAATAAGTATAAAGCTCCTCGGCTTATACAAGCAAGACATCCCAGTTTTAATCTCGCGTATGGAAGATATATTAAACCACTTGAACGAGCAAACAAAGGAAAGCTACAATTTGGCAAAGGCACATATGACCAAATTGGTGCCAAAGTCACAAACTCGCTAGCAAATACCGCTATTATACTGAGGGAGACTACAAAACGTTCGATGCGAGGTGAATATGATTTTTCTTCTGCTTATTTTAACTTCAGTAACTGCTTATCTTATCAACCTTACACACAAATTATGGCAATTATAGATATGTATCTCAATGAGTTCTTCCTACATCCCTTCGCCCAAGCTAGAGATGTTACGCCTAAGTCATGAACATTACCTCAGCTGTTACCGACAGGACAATGCACTACGTAAACTTTGCCGAAAAACTTTACGCAACAGCGCTCGTTCCAGGAATGGCGAATCTTACAAAGTACACGGAACACGAATGTCAGGCGACGTTAATACTAGCTATGGTAACAGCCTCATCAACTATTTCATCCTCAGCTCGCTCTTGGACAGACTGGGCCCACAGGCGATTGAAACTGGAATGGAATCGGAAATGTCAAAAAAAGGAGAGATGGCGGCCGTCTAAAAAAAAAAACAACAACTTGAATTGTCAGAGAGGCGCTTAAAGATCCATTCACTACATCTACCTCGGTTAAAATAAATTTATCGTTGGAAACCATTTGTAGACGGAAAGAAATTTGCGTGGTAGAATCGGGAGAAAGCGCTAAGAATATAAAGCAGCGGATTAAGTTTGCCACGCCAAATCAAGCGTCAGCCAATACGCGCAATTGGAAGAATCTTCTGTACAGCGATGAAACAAAGATAAATTTGTTTGGATCTGATCGTAGAATTGATGTAGGAAGAAGCAAAAATCAAGAGCTGAATTCTGGGAACACCACAAACACCAGGTTTGCACCACGTTTACATGTGGATAAACCTCGACAAGGGACTGGTGACAGTAATGATGGCAACACTGCTCGAGTTATATTCCTAGGGAACCCCCTAGCAACAGCAACATGACTCGAGCACATGGCGAACGAACCCAAGCCATTAACACTCAGCAACAGCATCATGAAACGAAGCCAAGTCATTGTCACAAAACTACCACAACGGCATGAATCCTGCATTTGCACCGAAAAGCCAAGCCACCCACACAGCAGCAAGTTGATGGTTGATGGCTCAGCAGCATTTTATCTAACAGAGCGGGGACAGACTCTCTGACAAAGAAGACAACAACAACGACAGCAACAGAGGACTGGAAACAGTGCGACAACAGCGTTGGGCGATTCATTTGCATAGTGGTCATCAGAGAGTGAACTTGTAAAAGGGAAAATAATAAAATAAATTAGTTTTTGGAGTTTTCTTATAAAAGAACATAAGTCTTGCAGATTTTTCCAAAAATATCAATGTTCTGCGGATATAACAGGGGTGGACGAAGAATTTATAAGAAGGTTTTAAGTTATTCTGCAAACGCTGGCATCAGGGATGTCTGTCAATACTCAGAAGTTTGGCAAGTATAGCTTGCATACTGCTCAACTTTAGGTGAAAAAATATAAATGGTATAACTTGCCATTTTCGGTGCATAAAATATTTATACACGGTGAAGCCATTATCCAATATTTAGCGGTATTACCCATAGGTCAATTATCGGAAGATGCCCTGAAGTCGCGTAATGAGGATTAGATTGACGCATTCTAGAAAGCGTTCAAGAGAAGCAACCAACAATGATGTTTTTCATCACTTATTATTGACATCAGATGTACTTATTTCAAGCTTACGAAAACAAGAAAAATCGGTATCCAAAGAGCTTTGGGAAGAAGCTATACACATCTTGGAAGACAAATTATTAAAATTTTATTTTGTTTCTAAAACACTTGTACAAGTTAACAACAACATATCGGCTTTCACATTCCTCACGACACGCGCAACCATCTACAGCGTGAAATGCTCCAGGTACAACCGGACACTGGCATCAGGTGATACGAGTCGACACCGCTCCCACGGGTAGGTTAGGCATTAAGTAAGGAAAATGAATAATTGTAATTTAGTCTTAAGATTGCAGTTGACGAATAAAGATATTTTTTTTACCCCAAATTCCGGTGTAGAAACTTAATTTATATTTAGTGGAGGTCGAGTATAACAAACGCCGATATAACGAATGATCGTTAGCGGAGCGCGATTCTGTCCTAATTAGTGGCCGAGCTACTGAAAACACCCCAACCAACGCTATCAATTTTAAGTTTCTTTGTAAAATTTTAAAATATTCATCATGAACATGCAAGAAGTAGGAGCTATCCTAAATGAAATTAATCAGCCAATTAGTTCTGGAATTATTCCAACTCCCCAACCACCTAAGCAGAAGAAGGTGCCAAGTAAAGCTGCGAGAGAAAAGAGGAAGGATTCTCACAAACGTCATCTGAACCAAAAGACGGTTGAGAACCGACTGAAACCGCGCTTAGATGCGAAACGCTATTTCCCTGAAGAAGATTTAGCGGCACTACTCGAGGAATGCAGACGTACAGCAGTACAACAGCCAGCAAAAGAGGTCGAGATTCAAGTAATTACTCCCTCGATGCAGTCACTATGCCAAGAGACAGCTGTAACCAAAGTACATACTGCTCTTCGCAGTAATGGAAAAATAGTTGAGACAGCAGATGTTGAATACGTGAGCAAAGTCGAAAAGAAGTTCACTGTATTACCAAAGGTACTAAATATATACCTAGAGCAAATTGGTCAATTTGTTCTTGAAGGTCAAGTCTTTGTACCAAAGCGTCTCCCACCATTACGCTTCAGTAGACTGGCAGCTGAACACTATCTGACTAGCCTGGAACGCAACAGTCCAGAGGGTATTCGTCAGGTTGAAATAGCAACCGTTCAAGCACCACACCTAGCAACGTATGTTCAGGATGGTAGATCGATATAATAAATTATCGATATAACGAATTTTCAATATAACGAACTTTTTCAAATGTATGTAGGAAGTGGACATAAATGCATTTAACAAATATACGAATTTCCAAATTCTACGAGGCTCCATTTTTCTAAAAAGCTGAATGTGGACATTCAGATTTAAAGGAGGAGGAGCTAACAACAACATATCGGCTTTAACATTCCTCACGACACGCGCAACCATCTACAGCGTGCAGTGCTCCAGATACAACCGAACACCGGCATCAGGTGATACGAGTTCTCTTCAAAACTCGTTACGTGAAAAAACGTTCAATTCAGATGAGGCTGTAAAACAGCACCTTCTTCAGTTTTTCGCCGATAAAGACAGGTCCTTCTATGAACGAGGAATTATGCAACTTACTGAAAGATGGCAAAAGGTCATCAAACAAAACGGTCAATATGTTATTGATTGATTTCTGTTCTTTATATAAATAAATTATCTTTGAAAAACATAGAAAAATGCGTCATGACTTTTCCGACAACCCAATAATTTATACAGTGCGGGTCGAGTATAACAAATGCCGATATAACGAATGATTGTTATAACGAATGATCGTTATAACGAATGATCGTTATAACGAATGATCGTTATAACGAATGATCGATATAACGAATGATTGATATAATGAATTATCGGTATAACGAATTATCGATAAAAGGATGATCAATTTAACGAACGTTTTTTTCAAATAGGTAGGTTAGGCGTTAAGTAAAGAAAATGAATAATTGTAATTTAGTCTTAAGATTGCAGTTGACGAATAAAGATATTTTTTCTACCCCAAATCCCGGTGTAGAAACTTAATTTATACAGTGGAGGTCGAGTATAACAAATGCCGATATAACGAATGATCGATATAACGAATGATTGATATAACGAATGATAGATATAACGAATGATCGATATAAGGAATGATCAATACAACGAACGTTTTTTTTCAAATGTATGTAGGAAGTGGACGAACGATCATGCAAACTACTGTAGGATGTCCACGAACGATCACGCAAACTAATATGACGAGACAACGACGACGATGACGAAGAGACTTACACACGGAGGCAAACAAAGGACACACAAAAGAGGAAACCGAAAAAAGTACGAACAACTAATTTCTATGCCATTCGTTTGTGATCAGTACCAGCAGCCGGTTGAGTTATCCCCAGTAAAGTCCTTTTGCTTTCATTGTTTAAGTTCAAGTAAAGAATTAATGAGTCTTAAGTTCAAGTTAATGAGTTAATCAGTTTTAAGTTTGAATCAATGAAGAATTAATAAAGTTAATATTCTGTTTAAAAAATTGTTTAATCCATTCGTGATAAGATCTTATGATAAGATCTTACTCTTGAGGGACCTCTCAAAGCAAAGTCGTGCAAGTTTGGGGAGCAAGAGAAGAATATGTTAAGGGACAGGATCGTACTGGGGATTTTGGTCAAAAGAAAACCCAAGAAAAATTAACCCAGCTGGATAAGCTTCACTTCCAGAAGGCCCAATAGTTTTGCCCAACAGAGGAACTATCCAGGCAGCAGGCCAAAAAAAATTCAAGGTCCATTGCGGAAGTAAAGCGAAATATGCAGATAAGTACAACAATCTAACCAACACAAGCATCTTCTTCGGTTACTTACCTTGTCGCGGTGGAGATGCTCAGTAAGACCCAGCGACTCTAGAGTGAGATTGCAGCAGGGCCACCCAAGCTGTAAGGTCTCTAGGAGAGGGTACGAAGCTAAAGAGTAGCCAAAAACCTGATTCCAGTGGTGGTGTGAGAGCATAGCAAACCGTGGTCAGGGATGCAAGGCTGAGGGTTAAATCAGTTACCAACGAGCTCCTTCAAGAACCTTGGCAAGGCTTGTAGTGTTAATGCCTTATCCCAGTAAAACCGGCGTTGCTGAGAATGGACCTTTTTCTTACCGGCTCACTCGTGGGAACAAATAACGAACAAAAAAGAAAATGGACGGATCTAACGGTAACGACAAAGCATACGATTTCGAGGTTATTCCTCTGACTAAGGAACTGACGACGAAAATACGAACGGACAAGGATAAGAGCAAGACAGTGGAGAAACGGCTACATAGGCTCAATATAGACGCCTACCGCACCGACAACTCCGCTGTCACAACCGACACTGATTTTGAAGCAACTGTTTCGGATGCGTCAACCGTTGTGCCAAATGTCAGTGCGCGCCCTGCCAGAGCAGACCGTGGTAGGGCACATAACAAGAAGCACACTCCCAGTGCAATCTTGTATAAAAAGCGGAGAACCGCAAAGTTCATCCTAGACAGCCTTCTTTTAAAAGGAGAGGCGAACTGGGATGAAAAGGAGAAAGAGTCTGCCAAATGGGCAAGAGATCTGCTTGAACAGAGGCCTAGTCAACCTGCTACGAAAGGACACCCCAGTTCCAGCGGAACAGGTCAAACTGCTAGGGGGAGGCCAATAGTCAAAAGTCCGATAAAGGAGGGCCCCTGGCGACAATAGGCAGCCCTATAAGGGAAGGTCATCTAAGAGTGGTAGGCAAAGGAGTCAGCGCGATACGGGAAGGTCCTTAGCCTCTCACTTGGAAGGCAGGAGAGATCCAGCCCATAAGAGGCCCAGGTCTCAGGAGGACCCCTTGAAAGCCCCAAAGAAGGCCAAGATTGGTGAGCTTTGGCGTGAGGCCAAGCTAAAAGCCGTGCGAGAAACCGAAATCCCTGCCCGACCCAGAGCAAGGACTTGGGTCCCACCAGGGCCTACGGACCCGGAGGACATTCTGCGGCTCATAAGGATACAGAATATTGACCTTCCTATGAACAATTGGAGGGTCATCAAGGCCAGGAAACCCAATGACGCTGGGAGACTAGTATCCTTACTACTCAACCCGGAGTCCATTGAACTTCTCGACCATTTCCGAACAAGAGGACACGTCACAAGATAGTCTCGTAGGTATTTCAGACCTTCCACCTCTAAATAACCCTTCCGTCCACAGAGAATCTTCCGACTTTAGACCATCTTTCGCCCTCCGAGAACCTTCCGACAACGGCGAGCACCTCCGACACCTTCAGGCCAACGAATACAGAGCCAGCCTTTCAGTCAACCAACCTTCCGACAATAGATGCCCAAGAAGACGATAATGACGACATTCTCATCGCAGATTTGGAGAAGAAAAGAAAATCCTCATGTTCCAGGCACTTGAGGAACAAACTATAAGCAGCCACTTGCAGAAGCTAAGCATGAGCGAAGTCGAAGCACCACAAACGCAGCTACCTACGCCGAATTGAAGGAGGAAGTGGCTAAAACAGTTCAAGCGGAACATTTCAATTACCGACGTCTATCGACAACTTCAGGCGCGCACCAGAAATGAGAGTGAGAACATCATATCATACATGCTGTCAATGCAAGAGATCACATCACAGGCAACATTCAGGAGGACGAAATAATTGGATTTATCATTGAGGGACTACGTGATCGAACGACCTACACTTCCATGCTATACACAGCAACTTCATTGTACCAACTAAAGGAACTTCTGCGAAAGTACGAGAAGAAACGCTTGTCTGATCGGCCGGAAGGATTACAAAAACCTAGTCTGTACCAATTGCCACAAACCACCAATGCAATCAAATGCTTCGACTGTACCAAGTTCGGACACTACTCCTTAGAGTGCACACAAAAGCGGGGTGCTCCGGGCTCCTATTACCGCTGTGGCAGCAACACGCACAGTCTAAAAGACTGCACATAGAAGCAGAGCAAAGTGCACAGTCAGCAGCAATAAGGAAGAAGTAGGATAGGACGCTGAAACAGATATCCAACTTAAACCTTTCCAAAATGTAAGTATTGTCTTTTCTCAAAATATTCTGAATTCATGAATTGATAGTGGTAGTCCAGCAAGTTTAATTTATAAGGAAATAGTGCACTTCCGCATTATTCAAGATATGTAACTCGTCAAAACCAAATTTTTCCGGCATCATAGGTGCCTACGGTAAAGCTGATTGCATCGTTTCATTGCTTAATAAAACAAACAAAATCTCTTTATTTATATTTGAACAACACCTGCTCCCAAACTACTTCGCTTGGAACGAGAAGTACTGGCCATACACAATCCACACAAGGAAACTAAACTCTAGTGTGACGCGAGTAGTACAGGATTCGGGGCCGCTTTATTGCAACGACAATCCGATGGGAAATTTCACCCGGTATTTTATTTTTCGAAGCGAAGTTAGAAACACTCGCCATCATTTACACTTTAAAGCGATTGCGAGTATATTTAAAAAGGGATTACTTTTAAGATCGTTACCGATTGCCACCCCCTTACGTTATGTTGAATAAACATTGCTGAACGCACCCAATGGAACGCATCCATTGTAATTTATATTTCAACTTCAAACATATACCTATCGCTTATGTATCTGCCTCTTTCATCCTTTTTTCAAATCTGGCATCCTCAACGAACTTGTCTGGTGCCAGAGTTATTTTGATAAATAATTTTTGTTGTAAAACTTTTCTTTAATCCTTTCAACACGTTATCAGCACGAATCAGTTGTTGCAAACACTGCTGAAAAGGCTTTATTTCACCACGATGGACAAAAGTATAACATTGCATAAATTTAATGGAAAAGATTACTCGCTTTGGAAGTTCCAGGTACTAGTTTATCTACGTGCACATGATTTAGAAGGCGGTCTTGATGAATCCAAAATGCCAACGCAGGAGTTGGCCCTTGCTGCTTGGATTCACAAAGACAAGAAGGCACAACTAATAATCACTTCGTCGATGGACTTTAACCAGCTGAAGTTCTTGGTGACAAGTGACTCTGCGGCCAAAATGTGGACAAAACTTTCTTCCATCTATGAGCAGAGATCTGGAGTCTCACTTAGTGCACTGCAACAAAAGTTTTATGAATACCGAAAGCCGGAAGACGACAACATGGCCAGCCACATATCAGCCATTGAACAAATGGCCAAACAGCTCGAGGAACTGGGTGCTCCGATGGCAGAATCAGCAATAATTACAAAAATCATCTGCAGTCTTCCATCACAATTCAAGCATTTTAGATCAGCATGGGACTCCGTGGCCCAATCGGAACAAACACTCCAAAATTTAACCCAGCGCTTGATGAAAGAAGAGATGCTTCTGATGGATAAGCCGGATGATTCTCCTACAGACCAGGCATTGTTTCATCACAACAAGAAAAAGATGTCCGTAGCAGATAAAAAGAAGAATTCAACCTGTGGTTTTTGCAAGAAGCGCGGGCATTGGTGGAAAGAATGCCGCACCCGACTCGCACAACAAAACGACAACAAACAAGGTTCATCATCGGCGTTAATGACTCACTTCTCAGACAAAAAGAGTGATTCCTGGTACACTGACTCGGGAGCATCGAGCCACATGTGTTTTCAAAGAAGTGCATTTAGTAGTTTCCGACCTCTTGGTGAACGTCAACATCCAGTTTGCTTAGGAAATATGGAAACGGTGTATGCACATGGTATAGGCGAGGTGAAAATCAAATCAGATGTTTCTGGTAAGGTGCAGTTCCACACACTTAAGGATGTACTTTTCGTTCCCAGCATTGGATTCAACTTATTCAGCGTCAGTTCAGCTGATACGCGAGGTGCCACTACAAGTTTAAAGAGTGGTCGTGCGGAAGTTAAAAGAAACGGACAGACTCTTTAAGTTGGACAACGTTGTGAAGCTTCTCGGCTGTATAAACTTTGTTTGAGCATTGTTCTACCAGATTATGCAAATGTTTCGCTCAGTCCCAGCATTGAAAGATGGCACAAGCGCCTTGGACACCTGAGCGTCGACACAATCAAGCAATCAGATATACACAAACAACTCTCTATGTGTGAATCTGAAAATTTCTTCTGCAAGGGATGCGCTCTGGGAAAATCTCATCGACAGAGTTTCGTGAAGGATGAAAAAACAAGAAAGAAGAAACCAGGTGAACTAGTCCATGCCGATCTCTGTGGACCAATGCAGATTCCTTCCCTAGGGGGTTCTAAGTATTTTCTTCTCATCAAAGATGATTTTGCAAACTACACACAAGTCTATTTCTTGCAAGAGAAATCTGATACTGCAACAAGTTCGACGAGTTCCTGATCAAAGCACGCGCTAGCTCAATCATTGTGAAAGCGGTTAGAACAGATAACGGTTCAGAGTTTTTGTGCACGGCGTTCAAAAGTATTTTGGCAAAGCATTGTGTTCATCATGAGACTTCAACACCATATACTCCGGAGCAGAACAGTTTCATTGAACGGCAAAACCGTACAGTAAAGGAGACCGCTCTCTCGATAATTTGTGATTGTGGTGCTCCGCAGTTGCTTAGGGCAGAAGCTGTCAATATGGCGGTACAGGTTCGAAATATTTGCCCTGTTCGATCGAACAACTGGAAATCGCCTTTTGAGTTATGGAAGAATGCACCTCCTAGTTACAAAACTCTTTACACTTTTGGATGCAATGCGTTCTATCATATTCCAAAAGAACATCGTAAAGGATTGGATGCAAAGAGTAAGCATGCTGCTTTCGTAGGTTACAATCATGAAACCAAAGGCTATAGACTGTATAATGGATCCAGGATTGTAATAGCCCGAGACGTACGGTTCAACGAAGATGAATCATTTTTTGAATCTGCAAATACAAACTTAAGTGAATCATCAAATTTGTGCGTACTGCCGTTCGTCATTTTTGATTTTCAATCTGTGCAAAGCCCTCAACAGAATCAATCTATCGAAGACCAAGCGAAACAGTGTGATGCTCCATTTACATTTCCGATGGATGATCCTCTAGAAGTTACCCCTAAAGATGTTGCCACTACAACCGAAGACGAAGACTGCATTTCAGACGAACGTTACCCACTGAGGAATAGAATCACAACCAATATGTGTACTATAGCTACAGCAGAAGAAAGCCCAACCTATGATGAAGCCATATCAGGTAGCGAAAAAACTCAATGGCTAAGCGCTATGACTGTAGAGTTAGAGTCACTCCGAGAATCTGACACATACGAAGTACTTGAACGTGAGATCTGGATGAAGCCGATCCAAAGTAAATGGATTCTCAAACGGAAGATTGGTGCTGACGGTTTTCCAAGTCGTTACAAGGCTAGACTTGTTGTACTGGGTTGCTCACAGAAACCAGGAATAGACTACAAGGAAACATTCGCACCAGTGGTAAAATTTGATTCTTTACGAGTTTTATTCTCAATTGCAGCTCACAAGCAACTTCACATGCGCCAATTTGATAAACAAACTGCTTTCTTGTATGGTGAATTACAAGACCAAATTTATGTGACTCCACCGCCAGTTATAGGACAGCACAATCAAATCTGGAAGTTAAAAATGAGTTTGTATGGGCTTAAACAGGCTCCTCGAGTTTGGAATGCAAAGTTCAAAGAAACTCTCAACAAGTTTAATCTTCAACAATGCCAAGCGGACTCATGTGTCTATTTGATGAACAGTAACGATATTTTGATCCTTGCCCTCTACGTTGATGACGGCCTTGTATTCTCATCGAGCAAAGTCATTTTGGATAGCCTGATACAACATCTAAAAATTGATTACAAAGTTAAAGAGTTTGAAGCTGCATATTTTCTCGGACTACATATCATCTCTACGGAATCAAAACTCAACATTAACCAGAAGCAATACTGCGAACGAGTCTTGAAAAATTTCGATATGGACCTTTCTTCACCAATGAGTATTTCAGCCGATCCGAACGTCAAGTTTGAAGCCACAAAAGAAGACCACATATCAACATTTCCATTTCGAGAGGCCATTGGAAGTCTAATGTACCTCGCTGTCGCCACTAGACCAGATATTGCCTATGTCGTTAATGTTCTCAGCCAATATCTAGACAAGCCATCTGCTGCACATGTAACAGGCGTCAAAAGAATCTTCAAGTATCTCAAAGGAACTATGGATTATGGAATCGAATACTCCAAAGTTGCAGAATTTACCGAGTTAACTGGATATTGTGATTCAGACTTCGCCGGCGATGTGGATACTGCAGCAGTGAAAAGCAGAAAACCGTCTCATTATCATCCACTGAGGCTGAATACATATCAGCTTGTTCTGCAGCAAAGGAAGCGATGTGGTTGCGAACTTTTCTGAAGGAGCTTGGTATTCTCGAGCAAAACAGCGGTGCAACAACAATATTTTGCGACAACATGAGTAGCATCAAATTAGTTCAGAATCCCGAGTTCCACAAAAGAACTAAACATATTTCCATCAAGCATCACTTCATACGCCAGCTGCAAAACGAAAATCACATTGACATCAAATACATATCTACAAAGGAGCAGAAAGCAGACGTTCTCACGAAAGCATTGCCAGTTTCAACTTTTTCTAAACTTCGATCTTCTATTGGAATTAATCGACATTAGATGTGTTCACAATGAGGGAAGGTGTTGAATAAACATTGCTGAACGCATCCAATGGAATGCATCCATTGTAATTTATATTTCAACTTCAAACATACAGTGCTTTGCAAAAGTATAGCCGCACCCTATATTTTACTGTTTTTACCTAAGTCAATGCAGCTACAGCGCTTAAATATTTTTATTACTTTATGGCATCAATGTGCAAGCTAATGCGAAAAAAAATTTAGCCCAGATCTTTTATTGTTCGGATGTGAATAATAAAAAACGGTTATTCCTATTTTTCATAAGTATAACCGCAATATGCAAAAACTGCAATTTCTCGCTAGTTTGTGGTTTTTCTTCAAAGAAGCAGCAATGATGCGTGGAACGCATTGAAGCGAAGTGGAGAAAGGAAAAAATCTGGCCTTCAAAGAGACTGGTCTAAGTTTTAGGGCAATCGAAAGGTAATTATCGAGGTCGGACCGCGTTGTTCGAAATTTTTTAAAAGACACCGAGTCCTATGGGAGATCTGTCCGACCGGGTCGCCCACAAAAGCTGTCAAGACTTGACCAGATGCGTTTAGTCAACGCATCTTCAAATTCTGTTCATTCCCTGTCTGAAATTCGGAATGACATGTTTCGGTTTCCACGGTTTGGCGAGCAATAAAACGCAGTGAAGTCATCGTTCGAAGCAAAATGATGGCTGCTCCATGTTTAACAGCAGCCCATAAGGAAAGCAGAGTCAAATTTGCCCGTGAAAACATGGATCGCAATTGCAAAACCGGAAGTTACTTTATGTTTATTTAATTAATTTTGGTCAATTCGAGTTCTGACCTTACCTAATGACATATTTTTTTTTAGATTATTTTCAGTGACGAAGAAAAGTTTAACCTTGACGGCCCTGATGGTTTTAATGGATATTGGCATGATCTGCGAAAGGAACCAAAATTTTTTTCTAAGAGAAACTTTGGTGGTGGAAGCTGTATGGTGTAGGGCGCTTTTTGCAATCGCGGTAAGGTCTCACTTGCCTTTACTTCCACCCGAGTGGACAGTGCTGCCTACACTGAATTGCTCCAAGACAATTTGGTTATTTATTTAAGGCGATATCGTCGATTCCCGCACATCTTTCAGCAAGATAATGCGCCAATCCACGTTAGCCGTCATAGCAAGGACTGGTTTCAAGCCCAAAATATCAGATTGTTGGACTGGCCGGCTCGTTCTCCAGATTGCAACCCCATTGAAAATCTTTGGGGAATTATTAAGTAAGAAAAAACTTATTTTTTCCAATGTTACATTTATTAAAGTTACGTCGATAACGCCACTTCCATTCGCACCGCCCCACCCATTTCAATACATCCCCACACAATTCCAATCCCCATGCGCAAACAAACATGCGCCATTCCTTTTTGCAACCCCAGCAAAACGCGCAGACTCCGTTGTTATTGTCGCGAATGATAAATACAACGATATCATAGAAGAGTAGAAGTGCAATGCTAGCATAGTGCAACGATTTCGTAGAAGAATGGAAATGCAATGCCAGCATACTGTCAACATCAGAGGAGTCTTGAGGAGTCTCTTATCCCTTAGCTTATAGTTTAGATTTAAGTTTTACCATTTGTAGTTTAAGTCATAGTGTTAAGTTTTAGCTTTAAGTTCCGCTTGTACTAAGCTAAATAAATATAAAAATCGTCAAGTGCAGCCTCGCTTGGACAGCGGCTCCTTTTGATTATAATTAGTAAAATAATTATGATTATAATTATTTTACTAATTATAATGAATTATAATTAGTAAAATAATTGATTATAATTAGTAAAATAATTGATTATAATTAGTAAAATAATTGATAATAATACTAACGATAATAAATAAATTCTTTTTCCGACCAACCAACCAATTGTTGGTCTCACAAGACCGTTATATAGCGAGAATGAGTTTTCGAGACCGTTTTAAAACGGCTACGGAGATTCGAAGGGACCTCGAAGAAAACGCAAAAAAATAAATATAAGTGTTGACACGGTACGTAATCAGCCGTTGCTGACCACAAAAATAAAGGCGGCTCGGTTAAATAGGGCAAAAAATCACCAAAGTTGGACTGTGGAGGATTGGAAAAACGTCATCTTTTCTGATGAGAGTAAATTCAACCTCCATCACGCTAAAGTGACCAATGTACCAGAAAAACGGTTAAGCATCCCCCTGGTAAAATGGTTTGCGGATGCTGTAACGTGGAATCGTCAACACCAAGAAATATATTGACATTTTACAGAACAGTTTAGTTTCATCTCTAGAAAGCCATCTCGCGCAGGTCATATACCCCATTTCGCATAAATACATTTAACATGAAAATGGGTGTCGTATGACTGATTGAATGTCATTCAATGCGAATATCATTTTTCACATAATTACGTCGACCTCGCTCAACGCCAAATAAACATCCGATTGATTGGTCAGCATAATTTGGCAACAGCAAAAGCGAAGTATAACTTGACACCAAGTAATGATGACCAAACATTCGCGATGCACTTTTGTTTGTAGATAATTGAAAATTGAATATTATGAAGTATCGCAGTTGAATAAAGAACTTAAAAGCAACAAGACAGAATTTTAATTTTTAAAGTTTTCTTCTCTCGAGAATTCCGTTTTCCATACACAGAAAAAACTTATTTCGCACGCTGATGATGTAATTTTCCAAGCAGACTCCGCCGGTATGAGTAATTAAAATAAAAGCAGTGAATAGGGAAATAAATTCGGAGACAGTGATTTTCTTTAACATAATAAAACTAAAGCGAGTGTGGCGGCTTTCAAGCGAAAACTGTGTGCAAAACAAACACCAACCACGGCGACAACAATCCCGTTGTTCGGTTCCAGTAAATCGTGAAGAAAAAAAGTTTTGAAACAATAAAGAGTTTTTAAGGAACTAACCAAGTAGCGGTCGGTACGCGTCCTTTACTAAGTCACTAAACGTTTGACAAAGCCGAACCGAACTTTCTTTTAGCCTGCCGCTCATCGAATAAATTAAAAAATTATGTAGCCGAAGCATTCCAAAGATTCAAAGCAGAAGCCGAAAAACAAACATCAAAGCAGATAAAAGTATTAAGAACCGACAATGGTCGCGAATACCTGAGTAGTGATTTCAAGCAATTCTCGTCAGGATGTGGAATACAACATCAACTCCCAGTGACATACACCCCACAGCAGAACGGAGAGGATGAACTACTAGCTAACCGGACGCTAGTGGAAATGGCACGCTGCTTGTTGCTTGGGTCAAATTTGCCTGAATCACTATGGGCTGACGCTGTAAGTGCAGCAGTATATTTGCGTAATCGAGCGCCCACTAAGATGTTAGACAACATCTGCTTGGCATGGAAGGAAACCATCAGTATCCTATTTTAGAACATTTGGTCGCAAGGCGATAATGTTGGATAGAAGTCCTGGCAAATCCAATTTTAAGCCAAAAGGAATTGAGTGTGATGGTTGGCTACGCACAGGAGTCCGCTGTATGAACCCAAAACGAGGAAAACATATAAGAGCCGTGATGTCAGATTTCTTAAAAATACGCGTGTTCCGAATGAAGACTGCAATGAACAGGACGCTGGAAAATTGGAATATTTAATTTTCGATTTCGATGATCAAAACGTTGCTGACATAAGAGAAAGTAGAAATGCTGCTTCCATCAAAACTGAAAGTGCTACTGCTGCTAAAAATTTTCTGCTGCTGCTAATGTTACAAATAACCTTAACTGTATTCCTGGTTCCGAAAGATCTCCTGCTACTAATGAAGAAGCCCACATAGCTGTTACTCGAACTAATGGGCAAGTAGAAAATAATAATGTTAGTTCTATCGGCAAATTATTTTGTTAGTCAGTCGTAAGTTAGCCGCGAAGGCATTTGGTCCATTATATTTAACAGTTGAACAATTTGGCGGGGTATAAATACTACACTGTACTAGACTTGGCGTCAGAATATTACCAAATAACTATTAGGAGCAAACACACCCACTACACAGATTTTATAACAGCGGATGAGTTATTGGTTTTCCAAAAGTGTTGGATCAAAAAAGTGAACAACGCGAGACGGTCAACTTGTTTCAAGGTGCAATTTTGGGGAACATCGAACAATTTTTACTCGATGACGATTTTGACCAATATGCAGAAAGACTGGAACATACATATATTTAATCTAAATAACATAAAGGAAGATGGGAAAAAGAAAAGTTTATTTATCAGCCTTGCAGGCCAAGCAGTTTACAAAGTTCTAAGATCATTAATTTCGCCGAAAATACCAAATGATTTGCCATATATCGATATCATCAAAGTACTTAGTGCACATTTCACTAGGAAAATAAATGATCGAGCTGAGAAACACAAATTTTACTGTCGTAACATGAGATGCGATGAGTCGTTTGAATGGCTTCATTGTGGTCATAAAATCATTGGCAGAAAATTTGCAAATTCGACAATTTCTTGGAGTCCACATTGAGTGATAAATTCATTTGGGCACAGCGTGACGAACACATACAACGAAAATTAATAAAACAACCGTTGTTCACACCGTTTGAAAAAAATATGCGAAACAGCTCTAGTAATGGAGGTGTTTGAAATGAAATAAAGATGATCCGACGAACCATTGCATACTTTCAGATACTTTAAATTACTTGCGAAATTTTCGTTACTGATGCATATTTTCAGTTATTCAGAAGGCGTCAGTTTAGCGATTAGTAACTGTTAAGGATACATAAGAACAGGAGCGAGCGATCGTCGGCATCACCATGCTGAGGGCCGGCGGTTTTAAATTGAGCAAGTTCATGGCATCAAGTCAGCGCGTGCTATCTAAGCTTACTAGCACCCTACGGTTCGAGGAAGAGCTGCCTTTCCCCAAAGAGCACAAAGCATCGATGTTGGGACTCGTGTGGGATTCGGCGAGGGATGAGATCCTATTTAAGGTACGATCCACAGAGAGCAACACCCCGCTTACAAAAAGAGCAGTTGTCAGCGCAATTGCAAGGTTATACGATCCAAATGGATACCTTGCTCCAGTGGTAATAAGTGCAAAGATCCTCATACAGAACTTATGGCGCTGTGGAGTTGGCTGGGACGAGCAAATTTCCGCAGGCAGTGTGCAGGCATGGCGAAAATTCCAGAGTCAGCTGCCGCAGCTAGAAGCGATAAGAATTCCGAGGTGGTTGGGCAACACAGACAGGCATGAGTTGGAGCTTCATGGGTTTGCAGACGCGTCAATCAGAGCCTACGCCGCAGTTGTTTATACGCGTGCAACCTCAGCTAGCGGCAGAACAACGTGCAGGTTAATTGCATCCAAGACCAGATTGGCACCAATCAAGGCGTTGTCTGTGCCAAGGCTGGAGCTATGTGCAGCCGAGCTATTGTGCAAGCTCATGGAGGCTGTGTGCAGTGCGTGTGCAAGTCAAGGCGTAAGGAGGAATTACTGGACTGATTCAATGGTTGTGTTGTGCTGGATCAGTAAGGCGCCTTGCGAACTGAAGACATTTGTGGCGAACAGAGTGAGCAGTATTCAAGATGGAGACATGTGGGATCGAGTGATAATCCCGCAGATTTGTGTTCGAGAGGTATCCCAGCAGAGCAGCTAGTTAACTGTAACCTGTGGTGGCAGGCGCCAGCTTGGCTTCTTAAGCAGAAGAAGGATTGGCCAGTTGCAAAGCCGATTGTAAGCGGGCAAAATCCACAAGAAGTGATGGCGGAGCTTAAGCCACCCGTTCTCGTCAACCTCATAATTCAAAGAGCATCAGTGCTGAGCATCAGTGGTATTAGGCTTTTGGAGCGAAAATCAACCCTTCAGAGCATGCTGAGAGTGACAGCCATCGTGATGAGATTCATAAAGGCGATCAGGAAGACCGGTCAGGGGTTTCAAAGTGGGCCAGTGACACTTGCGGAGCGGTAAGACGCCCTCGCTTATTGGGCCAAGATTGTGCAACAAGCTGCGTATTATAAGGAGCTACAACAACTAGAGCAGAAACTCCCGTTGGAGAATTCGAGCAGCATCGCGTCCCTCTATCCATTCATGGATGCAAAGGGGATCTTAAGAGGGGGTGGGGGTGGGTGGGGGTGTCGTCTTCGAAGTTCAGCAATGCCGTTCGAGACGATCCATCCTATCATCATTCCAGCTAAGAGCAGGCTGAGTGAGCTCTTGCTTCGTGAAGCGCATCTTAGAACGCTGCATGGAGGCGTGCAGCTGTGCATGCAATACATCAGGCAAAGATTCTGGATTCCATCATTGAGACGTGCAACAAAAACGCACATTTCAATATGTATAACGTGTTTCCGGCAGAGCAAGGCAACATCAGAGCAACTTATGGGCACCCTTCCCAAGGAACGTGTCCAGCCATCAAGAGCATTTAAGCATAGTGGAGTTGACTATGCGGGACCAGTGCAGATTAAGGCCAGATCAGGGCGATCAAGGGTCATCGAGAAGGGCTATATAGCAGTGTTCGTGTGTATGGTAACCAAAGCCATACATCTAGAGCTTGTGAGTAACCAGACGAGCGGTGCCTTTTTGGCCGCATTCCAGCGTTTCACAGGTCGTCGCGGTGCATGCGAAGTACTGTGGAGCGACAGTGCAACAACCTTTGTCGGAGCGAATGCGGAGTTGAAGAAGAGCGGTGAGCAATGGAAGGACAGGCTTCCAATCGAGCAGATTAATGCCTTGGGGACGAAATGGAAGTTCATCGTTCCGGCCGCACCGCATATGGGGGGCATCTGGGAAGCAGGTGTTAAGTCCGTGAAGCATCATTTGCGAAGGATCATGGGCAAGCAGATCTTCACATTTGAAACACTTTCGACAGTGCTAGTTCTCATCGAAGCGTGCCTTAACTCCAGGCCTCTATGTGCGCTCTCAGATGATGTGGGCGACCTGAGCGCGCTCACACCCGGACACTTTTTGGTTGGTGAGCAGATGTTGCTACCACTCAGCGCTGACGTGAGTAACGTTCCTCAAGGACGACTCAAGCTGTGGAGCGTAATCAACCAGATGCAGCAGCATTTTTGGAACAGATGGAGCGACGAGTATATCCATACTCTGCAACAACGGTGCAAGTGGCGCAGGCGCATGAAGAACATCGAGCCAGGCAATTTGG
Source organism: Matsumyia berberina (assembly GCA_917880715.2). NCBI lineage: Eukaryota > Metazoa > Arthropoda > Insecta > Diptera > Syrphidae > Matsumyia > Matsumyia berberina. Next base: position 100,245,139 of record OU862870.1, read on the forward strand.
TGCTTGTTAAACATGAGAATTTGCCGCAAACGTTGTGGCCATTGGGGCGAGTCACAACTGTTCATCAGGGCAAGGACGGGCTAGTGCGAAGTGCAGAGGTGCGGTTAGAGCATATGACCTTAGTGCGACCAGTTCAAAAGCTGTGCATTCTTCCTCTCGATGAAGCTAGAGAAACAATTGAAGACGAGCCTTCAATTGGGGGGAGGAATGTTAAGGATGCATAAGAACAGGAGCGAGCGATCGTCGGCATCACTATGCTGCAACGGGTCGGATGTTCAGGGCAGGCAGCTGGCAGCCAGACTACATCACGCCACCACACCAGCCGACGGTAGCAAACACCAAGTAACATTTATTAGAGTATTACTTTTAGTTGTGATTCGCCAATTTTTTTAAGATGTTAAGCGTTTCATCCTTTTGTAGTTACATATGTTATTAAGCAAATAGGAAGGTAAAAAAGCAAATTATTCGCGTTTTTGTACTCGAAAAAGTGTTTTTCTCACTGGTCCATCGGAGACTTTAATTGTTTATAATTTTGTTAATAATAGCGTCCTCGCAAAATAATTTTTATTTCCGTGTTTCTGAGGCAATTTCACGTCAAAAGAAATTTAACCCTCTACTGCTCAACAAGCCATATATGGCTTTTGATTTTCAGGCGTCGACTGCAAGGGCTGCGCGACAGCCACGGGAAAACAACCGTTATTTGTGGTCATTGGAAGTCATTGTGTATGTGTACATGTGAATTTGTTTTTGTTATCTCTACATAAGAGCGAACAAATTGCAGTCAAGTTCAATAGTGCACAGTCTATAGACATAGTGAAAAAATATAAGAAAAAACAGTGCTTGATTTTACGTTGTAAGTGACTACAAACACAATTTTTTTTTATTTCTAAAATTGTGTTTCCTTTGGTTGGCAGAAATGCCATATTTCGGAAATTTTTTTCAGGTTGAAAAATTGATTACTGCTCAAGAGGCCATATATGGCGAAAGTGATTGTTTTTTTAAACGTAAGCAGATTTTTGTAATTTTTTTTTAAATCTTTTAAACTCTCAAAAATGAAAAATAAAAACCAAAAATAAAAAAAATCTTATCGCTGGATCTTAACGCGAGCAGTAGAGGGTTAATTCCGGTTATTTGTGATAGTCGCCTATTGGAAAGCGGCCCCGGAGTTTTTTTTACCCAGAATTGTGCCGAAGACGTATCTTTTTCAACAGCATTTGGTTCCAGCAAGATGGAGCAACTGCACACATAGCCAGACCGGTTATGGCGGAGCTCCAACGAAAATTCCCAAACAAATGAATATCCAGAAACTCGACTTTCCGCTAGCCCCCAAAGTCACCTGACTGCTCCAGACTTTTTTCTATGGGGTTATGTCAAGCAAGAGGTGTACAAAACGAAACCAAGGAATTTGACTGAATTGAAGCAGTCCATTAAAACAATAATTGAGGCGATCCCGACTTCAACCCTTCACAGGCCGCAATGAATAATTTTCTCATCAGGTGTCGCATATGCGTGGATTAGCATGGAGGTCATTTACGGTCTATCATCTTCAAAAACAATTAGTTATATAAAATAAAATCGAATTTTCTATACAATAAAAAAAAAAATGAAATACATTGATTACAAAAAAATTTTTTTTAATTTCTTATTGTAGCACAATTGGTGCGCCACCCTGTATAAAAAGCCTTAGATGACGACAATAAACCCGTTAAATGTAACAATGCAACAAGCTTTCGCATTGCGTTATGCCAGTTGTGGGTTGCATATCATTTTCACCAGGCGTACTTTTAAGCGTTAATTATTTTAATCGATAACCAAGAACTAGAAAAACAAAACGTAAAGTGCTGAGAAAGATGATGTATTGAGTGAAATTAAAAGAGTATGTGTTGGTGAAACAAAGCCAACGTATTCTGAATTAGTCAAGGAAAGAGAGCCACCTGTCATTGTTAAACCAAAAAAAAACTCAGGAGAATAAGAAAACTACACTCTGTCCCACAAAAATTGTCTGTACAGACCTTATGGGGGAGCTTTTTTTCAAACACTGGTGCCGTTAGATGTTTTCCGGGCACTTAATGCAAGAAATTGCCACTGAAATACAAACCAAACCACTGACTTTGTTTGTGTATTTCTCCCAAAATTCGAGTACATCCCACCATAACCAGTCTGCCATACAGCTGAGGGCAGAATGATCGTGTTGTCGTCATCAACTCTCGCGGTGTGTGCTGAAAATATGTTATCCAGTCAACGCAAATCGTTGCAGCTTTTTCTGTGGACTTTGTCAAAGAGCTTTGGTATTTTGTGCTTTTGACAACAAATAATTGAGGATGAGTATGTGAGGGTGTTGCCGCTTAATTTTTGGTTCTTTTCATTTTCTTATTGTTCTGGGAAACCCGTTAAAATGCGGTAAAATTTTCTTTCGGTTTATGTGCTTCGTAATGAGGGTTTATTCGCGCGGAATTTTAAACATTCAATTCAGTCACAGTTCTATAAGTTATCATATTTATTAGATTAAATGCGTTATAGTGATATTGTGATACATCACAATACTTGAAAAAATGTCTTCTACAAAATATAAAAATTTCACCAATATCGAGTCAGTGTTCATTTTGTAAACAATTATTTCTTTTTTCGTCAACAAATTGTTTTGTTTTTAAATCAGCAGATGGTAACCATACGGTTGTTACTCTCCGATTTCTGGCGATTTGTCATGCATACTACGGTAACCCTGAAATAGCTTTAAAGAGTGACAGATTTATGTAAGCTCTTGCAACCAGAGTGAGAGGCAAACGTCCTATCTTCCCTGTACTGACAATTTTTGTGGGACAGAGTATAGAGAGGACATATAAGAAAAAAAATCAATCCGTCATATTTGGCAGCTAAAGTAAACAGTGTGGTAGACAAGAAAGACGGTGTTGTAGTCATTAGCTGTGATGACAATAAATTTCGAAAAGTAATACATAGAAAAGGAGGTAAGTGAGAAACTATGTAGTGAATATGAAGTTTAAGTCAATATATGCGGACTTGTAAATAATTTCCAAGAGACAGTAGAGTCGAATAAATTCAATGTTATTGTCCTTTCGGAAACACATCTAACTAAAAATGTTGCGAATAATGAAATTGCCCTGGAGAACTTTAGTTTAATTCGGTGTGACAGTGAGTCCTCCCATATGGGTGGTGTTGGTATTTATGTGAGAAATCCTATTTGGGCAGAAAAACTAAAATCGTATGCCAAGGACAGAGTTTTGTGGTGGTCTTCCAATTGTTTATTCTTCCATGACTGTTAAGCCCAATTTTGTTTCAAAAACTATCCTACTGAATTTCAATAATATTGCTTAATCAATTTCTTAACACTTCTAAACTCATATTTCTAATCAAAATTGTAACTTGAATTTTTCTTTATCCTAATTGTATGTGCGCATAAAACTTAACATTCATAATTTACCCTAAACATGTATTATGTAAAATCTTTGAAAGTATATATATACCGAATTACAGTACATAAATACCGAAGGCATAATCATGAGCTGATCCATCTCATGATCGCGAATGCTTGAGCCTTTTTCTTCGGTACAGTCCACTCGCGCTCGCACTCTAGTTTAGTTGTTGACTTGCTCTACCAATAAAGCTCGAATTTTGATTGTTTCTATAGTCTTTTTTTTCTGCCTTGGTCTAAACTTAGTGCAAGTGTCGTACAATGACTATTCGTTTATTGTTGTTGCGTTATACAGATCCCCGAGTTAATCGTATAGGACATTTTGTGACGAGCTATCTACATTGATGGATGAAGTCTGTGATATTGGGAATGATCTCGTTGTAATAGGTGATTTTAATATTGACTAGCTAAATTCTAACGATACGTATGTGAAAGAGTTAAAGCAGATTGTTGAAGATAGTGCGTGTGTTCAATTCACAAACCCTGATTGATCTCGTGATAACGTCTAACAAGAAATTTAAAGCAAGAACAGAAAAGGAGTTGATAATAAGTGACCATGAAACAATAATTGTTGAACTAAAAGGTGTTCGGGAAGTTAAAGAAAAAATAAAGTCAATTCCAAGGTTTAAATACCGTAAAAGTGATTTTAAGAATGTTTTATATGTTAACTTGTCCTGTTTATGTAATCTAAATGTTATGAATGATGTTGATTTGATATTCGAAGTATGGAGGAACGATTTGTGTTTGAATCTAATGCAATATACAGTGGAATCCGTTTAATACGACTTCGTTTATAACGACCAATCGTTTTTAGCGACGTAGAAACAACAACTTGTTAGGTTTGCATACTAATTGCTATGAGCGAACATCCGTTTAGAGCGACTCCGGTTTGAGCGACTAACCGCTTTCAACGACGTAATTTACCGATAAATCGTTCGGTTACAGCGACTAGTGGTTGTTGTTTAAAAAAAAAACAATCGTAGTATGCCAATCATTTTTGTTCTTTTCTTTTCTTCTTCTCTATTACTAATTGGCGTGACTGGGGACAGTTTTTACGCGACAGAGCTACGCGAAGGTGTAAGTTTTTTGTGAGTGAAAATGAGTTCAATTAAAAAGAAAAGTTTCTCAATTGAAGAAAAAAGTCTTATTATACAGCGTTTGGAAGCTGGTGAAACTAATGTCAATCTTGCAAAGGAATTCGGTGTAAGTCATTCAACAATATCTACAATCAAGAAAAATAAACATAAGATAGAACCCCTGTTCAATGCAAATGTTTTGAAACCGACACAATATAGTCGCTGGTCATTCAACAATATCTACAATCAAGAAAAATAAACATAAGATAGAACCCCTGTTCAATGCAAATGTTTTGAAACCGAAACGAGTGAGGGTCTCCACTCAAGAACGAGTTGAAGAAGCTCTATTACAGTGGTTTAAACTGCAGCGTAATCGGGGAATACCCGTAAGTGTGCCTATGCTTCAGGAAAAGGCCAATTTTTTCTCTAAGGAGTTAAGAATTCCTAATTTTCATTGCTCTGCAAGCTGGATTAACCGTTTTAAGAGAAGACACAATATAGTCGCTGGTAAGATAGCTGGAGAGTCGATGTCCGTCCAATAGAGTGATGTGAGTGAGTGGCAAGCAAAAGTTTGGCCTAGCCTGCGGGCGCAATTTAGCGACGATGAAATTTTTAATGCGGACGAGACGGGTTTGTTTTACAAATTAACACCAGATAAAACATTAAATGCCTTGGAGGAAAACTGTCCAAAGAAAGAATTACTGTTATGGTTGCAGCAAACATGAGTGGCACGGTTAAAAAAAAGCTGTTGATAATTGGCAAAGCCCGACGCCCAAGATGTTTCAAACATGTACGGTCATTGCCAGTAGATTATGAGAGCAATCGGAGAGCCTGGATGACATCTGAGAGTTTCATCAAGTGGGTACGTGATTGGGACCGTGAATTAACAAGCAAGAAACAAAAAATCCTGCTTTTGATTGACAATTGTCCAGCACGTCCGAAAATCAGTGATTTAAAAAGTGTAACTATGAGATTTCTGCTTCCCAATACCACTTCGGTATTGCAGCCTATGGATCAAGGTATTATCCGAGCTCTTAAATCTCACTTCCGCAAAAATCTAGTTCTAAAAATAATCGACTACCTTGATACAAATAAAGACGCCAGTGCCAAACAAACAAAGATTACGGTTCTCGATGCTATACTTATGATTTACGATGCCTGGAATAAAATTACACAAAGTACAATTTTTAACTGCTTCAGACATGCTGGATTTGCCCAAGAAATTGTCAAGTGTCCGAATTCCATGGTATCAGCTGATTTAGACGACGAAGATGACGTTCCGCTTTCTGTTTGGATGAGAGCTTTTAATCATCAGATACCCATAGAAAACAAGGAGCTTGAAAAATATGCTGCTATTGATGATGCTGTAGCAATATGTGAAGAACCCTCCGAGGAGAATATTGTACAAAATGTTATCATCAACAACCAAGATAGCGACGAAAATGATGACGAACTGGAGGAAACGAGTTCTATCCCCAGTGCATCTGAGCAGAAACGCTGAATGTGTTTGTGCATTCTACATTCAATGATGATGGAATGAAAAGTATGATGTCTCGCCTACACAATGCTGTACGTAGTAATTACTATCGATTAAAAACTAATCAAAAGCAGACTAAAATTACAGATTTTTTAAGCTAGATACATAAAACATATGTATGTAGTTAATAATATTAAAATATTGTTTTTCTTGTAATACATTGACATGTACTAATAGCTATGCTGAGTGAAAATAAAAGAAAAATGTTTCTGATTTAAAAGATTATTTGTTTTTCATTGAAATTACTTCCTTCCCTACAGATATGCCGGCCCTTGACCGTCGCTTTATCCGGATTCTACTGTATATCTACAAAAACAATAAGGGAAAATTTTGCCAAAGAAATTGTGGTAAATTTTTTTTTAAATATTTAAGAAATGTCTTCTTTTCGAGTTCGCGCAACAACTCTTTGTGGAACAATTGCTGAGGAAATTGAAGAAATGTTTTCTTTGTCATTTAATTGATTACCTATCCAATTATTTCATGCAAATACATAAATAGATAAAAGACATGTACAAATAAATAAATAATAATACTTCAACTCAACCGTTATCTGCGTGTTTTTATATGCCGCACAATTTTATCTTATTGATGTAACGGAATACGAGGTGGGAAGTATAGGACTGACTCCCCAGTCGAATTTTTTTTTTTCTGTTTTACCCAGAATTGTTCAATAATAAGTTAATAAATAAGTTTAGATTTTCTTCGCGCTAAATATGCATGATTTAGCTACAATATAAATAGTCATATAAAAAAAATAAAAAAAAACGTTTTTTCTTGAACCTAGAAGGAAGGAAAAGTGACAATGAAAAGCTTACAGCTGCCATATTAATCAAAGGATGAAACAAACATAAAAGAAGATGTACTGGACCTCTTTCCCGTAAGTAAGTATAGGACCTTTTGTTCCAATTGAAGGAATGATAAAAAAGCCAAAAATACAAGAAGCTACTGGAACCAAAATTCTCCAGAGCTGGAAAAAATTGATGCCAGCTTGAAAGCATTTTTTTAACAGGCTTCAGCCCGATGCCACTCCTTGAAGCTTTCCATTAAATATTTCATTCTTTTGATACTGTATTATTTTTTTTAATTTCCAGTCTTAAATATATGACGATACGAATATGGTTTAGGTACGTAGTTAAGAACAGTATCACTTCACACATTCCATTAGAGAATATAAACAATACCAAAGGCATTTTACAGTACGAAATGTTATGAGCTAATTCGATTCTTTAAATCGATTAGTCTCTAAAATCAAATTGCAATTAACAACTGCATAAACAAACAATATCTAATTGATCCAGAGAGGTGGGAGAAAAGATCTCGTGGTGTACGAATTCTACATTCATCCTACATGTACTTTAAGGCCGCTACCAACGCTACAAGCTAACGAAGATTTTTACTTTATCTGCTCTGGATTGCTCCAATAAATATAGGCTAATATAAACGGAAGTTATAATGCAACTTTGATAGCAGTGGAACAGATTAATCTTCACGAACGAGCCGAACATTACAAATATGGAAATTATTGGTTACTGCAATTTCTATCGATTTCATATGATAATTTTGCCCACAAATTCCCGTAAAGTCATCTTGATTAATTCACATGTAAATAGAGTCTTCGAAACTGATTCCTTTTTTGGTGCAGTTTCAGCGTTTAAAATAATAAAATTTATAAAATCATTTTTCCCAAAATAGAAGAACGCAATCGGTACTTAAATTCTAACGGAGTAGGATGGTTTGGTGGAATACCCTTAGATCTAATAACACTAAAGAATCGCTCTAATTCTTCGTGATTAAGCTTATTAGTCATAATACAGTTAATATTATAATTTAAATTTACATACGTCAACATCTCAGGAAGCGCTGCGTTATTCAGCAATATGGCGTTTTGAAAATGAAGAACTGTATGTCTTTTGCGAGCTTTTAAACTCTCTACTGTTTCAGTCATTGATAGAAGAACACTGTTTTGCACATCCGGCAGCAAACCGTATGCCTTGTTTTTTTCTTTCGCCTCTAAAGACGCACATTTTGAATTAAACACTTCAAACCATTCACTAAACAACTCTATGAAGTCCGCACACTCGCAAGCATTCGACGAGTGCATTCTTCCCAGAGATATGCTTCTTTTTATTGCACCAGATACAGAGTGCGATAGCAATTGTTTAACATAGTTCACTTTTCTTCGATCAAAATTAGTTATCTCAAGATGCTCAGACGATATTTTAGATTTGCACTCATCATCATCCAGGATCTCCTTTATGGGTCCAGTGTCAATTGTTTTTCCATTTAATACGAAGCCCGTGCGAACAAAACGATTCCTCACAAGCGTGACTAGATGAAGCACATCAACGAAGAAGAAAATTTTCCTAAATTCGTCACTTGGATGAAGGAAGTATGGTTGATTCTCAGAAATGTTCAGTTCTTTCCACATTGATAAAGTAGTTGGCCACATGACGGAAACTACGGCCGTAACAACGAAATTTATTCCGTCCAGTTCCATGATTATTGACTTTAAAACCGCAACAGTCGTTGGTGTATCAAGATCATAATAAATTATTTGCATCCAGTCCTTAACAAGCCCTCTGACCATGACAACATGAGCATATCTTGCCCGTGACATTGCCGTATTGTTGGAATTTTCTGCATAAGTGCTGGCTTTTAATCTAATTTTGTCAAAGCACAATACGCATAGTCGGTCTTTTTCATCGTAGTCTAATTTCTTCATAAGTTGGAAAACAATATTCAACATTCCCGGATTGATTTGAATTTTTCCCGCCCAACCGCGCAGCGTTGACGACGACGGAAGGGGAAAGTTTCTCTTACGAAGTAGTGAGTATGCCAGCGGACCAGCGGTATACAAGGACATTGCCGAAGAAATATCTTCGGCACGCCATTTTAATTTCCTTCCGGGATGAATAAGTCTGTTTATTTGGCCAGTCGTCATTATGTCTCTAAGAGAGGATCTCATTACTTCGCTGTCTTGGGCTCGTTTAACTTGTTTTTTGATTAAAAGCTTTAGTTTGCGATTTTCAGCTTCCAGTCGCATAATATGCATTTCCTTGCAACAACCGTAATCAAAACTAAATAGGAAAACCAAAATTAATTAAATCTGTGCATAGACATGGTCATTTTTATCATTAACTTACTCAGTCTGCGTGGATCCGTTTGTGAAGTACTGAATTTGCGAGTAAGAATGTTCTTCTAAGGGTTTATCCGCAAAACAAATGCCAGATGGGTTATCACTGTATAAAAATTAAGTGTGTCAAATAAAATTATGTACATTTTTGTATGTTCAACCAGTGCTATTCACAAGTTTGTGTGTATCATAAGATTCAACAAGCAATGCTACACCTTTTTATGAGCCACGGGCAAACAACAAAGGCGTCAACGGTGTAGGTACCGGAGTAGTTCTAGCACCTTTACTCTCACACTACCTGTTTAAATTAGTTTAACTCATAACACATCTACCTAATAGAAAAAAAAAGATCATTACCGAATCCGAAGAAGAAATGGGTGTACGCTCCTTGATTATTGAATAGATTACTGCAACCGACAACCAAGAAACTTTCAATGAAATACAAACGACGGGTCAGTATATTCTAACTTGAACTACACATTTAATAGAATACCACTATGCAGTGCAGTGCAGCTCAGAGCATCTGGGTGCTGTTCCGCAAAGCTCTATAAAGTTAATTACTGGAGACAATACCAAACCCAAACGAATTTGTTGTGTCCTCGACTGACAAATTAACTCCTAAGCTACACCTTAGGCGCACCCTCCAAGCAGATCTCCTTTCTATTAGAAAAGCCTGTGAAAACCATCTACAACACTGCCAGCTTTCTCCACCACTTTTTAAAGACGGCCAACCAACGGTGTCAAGCAAAATTTGGCTCAGTTACAACAAAAAAGCTACTAAGCAAATCCAGATCAGATATTACAAAAATCGTAGCCATTAGCATACGCCACTGGCTAATAGGAGGTACATATGGATATTCCCCACAAAACTGAGCTTATACCGTTCACAAATAAGAGAAAGATACCGCAATTCAAAATACCTTCTGCTGAGGATATCCTCCTCAGGATCTCTGACAGTACAAGATACTTGGGACTGGTGCTCGATAGAAAGCTGAACATGAAACAGAATTTGAACGAAAGAATTAAGAAGGCCACGATAGCTTTCTACTCTTGCAGTAGAATATTCGGGAAAACTTGGGGACCAACCCCTAAAAACATCTTATGGATGTATACGCCTATTTTGAGGCCTATACTTACCTATGGCAGCGTTGTGTAGTTCTCACCTCGTATTGCGTTGTATCAAAAAGATAAAATTTTGCGACATATAAAAACACACACATAACAGTCGAGTTGAATTAATATTACTTATTTTTTTTTTTTTCAGAAGATAATTAAAGCTTAAATTTAATGACAAAGAAAATATTTCTTCAACTTCCTCAGCATTCGCTTGAACGATTGTGCTCAAAATCTAATCAGCTCTGAGTTTCATGCTGACAAATGAAACAAAAAAAAACCGCATGACCATAATCATGATCGTACGTTGTTTCATTCTCCGGATATCCACAAAGAGTAGTTGCGCGAACTCGAAAAGAAAACACTTCCTAAATTTCCTCAGCATTCGCTAGACCGATCGTCAAAATCTTAATAAAAAAAAAAAAAAAAAACCACAAGATCCTACGTTGTTTCGTTCTCACAAACACATACACACACAGACATCATTTCGAAAATGGGTGCAAGCGATATCTAGTGTATTGTAATGTGAAGCCCTGTATTCCACAAAAATTCTATACTGAAGCGGTATCCGAAGCGATACGTTCATTTACCTAAATTACTTAAAAATGTCTTCTTTTTTTACTAGCTAGTATATTTCTCCATATATGTACATTCACACACTTTATACAACCATAAGCTAACGCACAAACCATCAAGGCACAAGTGCATGATGATAATACAGCACATTTTTTGAAAAATGGTACAAAAATGAAATCCCTAGGGACCTTGTACCTTGTACAGCGGCGTCATGGCTGTCACTGATCGGAGAGTTAAAAGTAATTCATAAAAGAATCTACTTGAAGAAGATATAAGCGCTTCTCAGTTTGGTTTTAGAAATAATTTCGGCACACGTGCAGCACTTTTTACCCTCAACATGATCGTCCAAAGAAGCCTATATATGAACAAGGAGGTCGGCTTCGTGGATTACGAGAAAGCTTTTGATAAAGTTTAACACACAAAAATTGGGAACATGCTCAGAAGCAAAAACATAGACAAAAACAACGGCAGAATAATTGCAAATCTGTACTGGAACCAGTAGACAAAAATAGTCATTAAAGGATAAAAGTCAGACGGTGCGGAGATACGCAGAGTGAGACAAGATTGCATTCTGTCACCATTACTATTCAACATGTTTTCAGAAGAGAATTTTAAAGAAGCAATAGCGGATAACGACGGCGGAATCAAGATAAACGGAGTAAAGATAAGCATAAGGTACATTGACGATGCAGTCATTATGGCAAATAGCTTACGCGAACCGAGTAAGCAATCAATTATGGTCTAAAGATTAACGCTGCAAAATCCAAGTTTACTGTATTTACAAATATCCAACAACCACAGAACGTAAAACTCAGAATAGATGACACAGTAGTGGAAAAGTCAAACAGCATCAAGTATCTAGGAACCACTGTCATCAGCAACGGAATTCCCGTCGATAAAATACAAAGTAGATTTGAACAAGCGTGAGTGACTTTTTGCAAAATGAATAAGGTTTTATGCAGTAGAGAAATTAATCTGAACATAGAAACCAGGCTTGAAAAGTGTTGTCTGGTCGGTCGTACTGTACGGTGTGGAAACATGGACGCTGCATTAAAAAAATTTCAAGTAATTGGAAGCCTTTAAAATGTGGATTTATAGAAGAATGCTGCTTATCTCTTGAGTCGACAGAATCACAAACGAGCTTAGAACAGTAAGATGCAAAAGAGAACTAATAGCTTTGTTCAATGAGGAGAAACCAGAACAGAACAGGACAGATTTGTGGAAAATGTCAGAACAAGTTAGAACAGAAAAGTACAGCCCTAACACTTGAAAAGCTAACACATACATAGTTATTAAAAATTTAAAAATGTCTGCAGAAATAAAATTCTGAAAACATACCAAATTGACAGGCACAGCCCACTTTGACATTTTTCACAATTCTGTTCTACCTCATGAGTAGGTGCAAGATTTCCTTTTCCAAACTGTTCGGAACAACCTCATTGAACAAAGCTAATAAAAAGAAGAAAATTAGAGTACAATGGACATGTGCTCAGGAACAATAAAAAAAAAATATCAACTGCTACATGTAAAAATGCCAAAGAAGATAGAAGGAAGGGCAGTGGCAGGAGGGCAGAGATTAACATAGCTAGCAAATCTGCGCAGATGGCTGACATTTTCGATGCCAATAATTATGAGAGACGTTACAAACATACAGACGCTGAAAACGATGATTTCCAACATCCGAAGCGGAGAGGAACCTTAAGAAGATGTATTCACATCCAGTCTTAAAATTATCGTGTGAACCCAAATGTAAAAAAATATATACAACCGTGAATAGTACAGGTCAAAGAAAATTTGTTAGGTGAATAATGTTACCTATTCAAGTCGTTGGGGTTGTTCCTTCCAAGCTTGGTTCCCCGAGAGGGCTGATCTTCATCTGCCGTACAAATGCTAAAGAAATAATGCAAAGTGCGTAAGATAAAATCATTATCAAATCAAGACATGCGATCAATTACCTTTCCAATAAATATTCCACAATTCTAGTCTCCTCTTGGTGGTGTCGTTTTTCTGCGGAACTTATATTTGTACCACATTCCACATTACTAAACAAACATTTAATATTGTATGTAATTTAAGTAAAATATGAAGCATAGGATAAAATTTTACCTCGTGTCAGAAGTGAAGCAACCATTTGCCGCTGCTCCATTGTTTTGCATATCGACACCTACCGCTGGCGTTCCTTGCATGTCCTTTTGTTTTCTAAATAAATTAACGTGTAGTTTTAAAGCAAAAATAACTAAAAAATAACTGTTAGTTTACCTCTCATAATTAGCCAGACATTCCTCCACCAGTGCTTTGTTTTCCAGTTTTTTTCGTTTTTTTTCTTGTTTGGAGATACGCTTCTTGTTTGGCAAATTTTCTGATGGGATTGCACCATGTTGGAGGCGACGTTTGTGATCTGGTACCTTTAGTAATATGTCCTGAAGTTTAAAGTCACTCTGGACAAAATGTTTGCCGCAAATTCTAGCGCAATCCACTTTAAAAGTTTTCTTTTTACCGCATGCCATAATCCATTCCTTGCAAAGTTTTGCATCTTTTGGAAAAGTAAAAAATCGCAGCTTTTTGCCATCGGGGCGATTTTTGCATCCCTCTACGGCACAATAAACCATTTTTAATAAGAAACCAACTGTTTTCGGCTTTTAATGGGAAAAACAACACAAAATAACTGTTCAACTTCGTCCGGCTGTCATTTGCCGAATGACTACCAGGCATGGCATTTATACCAAATTCAGTTCAATTTTTGTATAACACTGCGTATGATACTATTTTCAATGCCTTAATGACCCATTTGTCGTCCGATATATACGAAATATACAGCGCGTCTGGAAATTACATTGAAGATTAGGTTAAAAAAATGTTCGTATGGTCTGCACCTGAATGCCCGAATATAAGACAAATGTCCGATACGGTACAACACCACAAGATTGTTTTTACCCGGAGAATAAATTAGACCAGTCATGAGTAGCTGCAAGTAGTATAACATAAACAAGTATAACAACCTTCTTAATCAGCCGTTTTTAAATCTAATTTTGGCGCAAAAAAATCTTTTAGGTCGTAGTGCCTTCCTCATTTGGCGGCTCAGTTGACAGTTCATTAAAAAAAAAAAGTTTTATTTGGTTGAAAAAATTACTACACGCTATGGCAACAGAAGAATTTCTCAGGAAAATGCCAAAGCTGGTATGTTAAGAAACTTAAATCAAAACACTGAATGTATTTTTTTTTTTTTGTAACAGCTTGCTTTACTTTGACGGGATCCGGAAACGAATAGTGAGGAAATCTGTTTAAATTTTTTCTAAATCTCTGTAATCATTCTTCGTTAGCTGACAAATGACTTTGTTGTTGATTTCTTTCGTTCGTTCGACATATGTACATACAAGGCCTGCTCCAGAGTAAATCTGCTTACAATTAATTTCTTATCAGCTTTTTCTGTTCTTCTATTCCTCTTTTACTGCCGTTTTTCTTATTGGGATTTATTTCTCGTATCTGCACTACTGATAACAATTAAAAAAAAAAAACACGTGGAGAGTGTCCCTACTCACTGTAAGTAGATACATATACTCTGGACCAGCGATGCCAGATGTGGGGATTTTTCCCCATTTTGGGGAGTTTTTCACTTTATGGGGAAAATGGGGAAAAGTGCTCCTAAAATGGGGAAAAACGAGATGCGTGCAAATTTATTAATTTAACATAGTAAAAAATAGAACTCGTGTAATTAGCTTCAAAATAAAAACCGAAGAAAAAAGAATTACAGCGTTTAAAGCGCTGCGTCACTGACTTCAACTCCAAGCAGAAAGCACCGATAGCGATTAATTTTCAGATAATTTTGCAGCTTTAGAGCCGGAAAAGATCAAAAGAAAATGAAAAAAAAAAAAAAAAAATTATTGGCAATTCTATTGATAAAAGAGAAACAACCTTTTTTTATGTTTTAATTTATCCATTTTTACGTTTTTTACCAGGAATTCAAATGGGGGAAAAAGTGGGGAAAAATCGGATGTGGAATGGGGAACATTTTCAAAAATGTCCCCAAAAATGGGGAATCTCACCAAAAAAAAACTGGCATCACTGCTCTGGACTGCTCTGCATCTTGCTAGAGGCAGTGAAGCGCGACATTGCTCATTGGACATATCTTTTGCGTTCGTGAATTTGCTGCCCGCATTAGTTTAACGCTACATTACACCCGAGAATTCTTCCTAGATAATGAAACTACTTTGCTCCAGCTTCCAGAACACGCACCATTTGTTCTTAGTACTTAGTCTATTATCTTGTATGAAACCGGATAAATATTGCCAGTATAGTCTTGAGTTATACAGACTGCTTTTTATATGTACTTGTCTTGCAAGAGATGACACTTGGCACTTTCATATGTAGCTTTAGAGCGATTTCGAACCTTGCCACATTGACAGGGTACCCTTTAGTCTCATTTAGAATCTTAGTCCAGGATACCCTATTCTTGTTATCGTTACCATTTCGTTGATTGAAATTTTACATTATTCGATGGATTTCTATCTATGGACAACCCCAAATTCCAGTTCCACACATGAGGCTTAGAATTTCTCTCTTGACACTTTGGTTTGTCTGGACTTTGCTCCCTTTGTCCATCTTTTTGAGTCCTAATTCGTGGTTCAATTATTAATCATGTCCCTCACTAATCCCACGTTTTTGCCACTCGAAGGTTGATCACTGCTTCGCTACATGCATAGGTATGCATTGAATTTCTGGACACACTAAGGCCCAATGCACACGGAGCAACTGAAAAACAACTGAAAACCGATGCGAATTGGCAACTAGTTTGCTTTGAGTCGTACCCTGTGTAATCAAATGGGACGCCGCACACGACGCAACTGGTTGGAAACTCGATTGCGATTCACAAAAAACAGTTTGTAACTAGTCGTCTGTTTATTTGCATGTCGAGTTGCTTACGATTTCAGTTGCTAGTTTGTTGAAGATGAGCGAGCAACAGACCAACCTGTTGCTGGTGGGGGAGGTTGAAACACTGAACGAACTAGCGATTTTGATTGGTGATGAGTTTCCTCGTGTGTGGAGTCAAGTCCGTAACTGGTCTGTAACTCGAGTTGCCAAGCAGTTTAGTTGTTTTTTAGTTGCTCCGTGTGCATTGGGCCTTAGGCCAACGGGCCTTAAATCGCCAGTGATGACTGATGTACAATCTGAATCGTTTGCTTGATCACAGTTTGATTATCCAGTGCGATTTTGACTTACCTTCCGATCTCTTGATCGTCAGGCAGGTGACCTAGCGCATGGATCAGGCCCAGCATTTTGACTCGATACACTGAGGTTCTTGACCTCAGAGGGAGATTGCAGGGTAGATTAAGTTCATCTAAAAGGAAACCTGCTCCCGCTTTGCAATATATCGGCGTTCCATTTGTGAAAATTGTGATTTTTCCCAATCGAAGTCGACCCGTTTCCTATTGAAGTAGGATGATAGTCGCTTGTAGCTACGTTGGTCCAAATTCTTCCTATTCCCATAGATGTTCTTTGCCAGTGCCAGTTGATATAGTGGTGTAAACGAAGTTCTGTGGTTACCTCCGTTTTCCTTATAAATAAGTGTGGTTTGAACCGCGTCAGTTATTCCAACACATGCTATCTGTTGTACATTTTCCGGTCGCATTTTCGATGTGATTTGTGGCGTTTTGTAACACCACATCCCCGAAGTATACGAGATAATGGGTCTAACCATTATAGCGTAAATCCAGTATTCTAGCATCGGTGCGTCCCATATGTTTAGAGCAGTTTGTTTGCTCCAGAAGTTGTCAGGAAGCTAATCAGCCTCTGGGAGGAGCGTGGTAAGTGCCGTAGGTGAAGCGAGTTCACTGCCTAGGGTCCACTTTCCCACATGAAAGCGGGCGGGACATTCTGTGATGATGTGAAGAGAGCTTTAATCGCTCTCCAAGCACTGTCTGGAGGTAGGGTCTGGTGACACGCCAAGCTTGTTTCGTTGCCGTTTTAGTCGGCAGTGGCCACTTAGGATGCCCGTTAGAATTCTAAGGTGGTTCCTGCTCAGATCTAAAATAAACTTGGATTTCCTTTGCGATACATTGGGGAAGATGTGCTTAGTACATTTCTGTCCTACACTTTCCATCCAAATTGTGTTGGATTTGAGCAGGGTCTGCTCCTTCATGATTGATCGGCTTACCTGATTGTTAAAATTCTGACTCTTTCTAGTCTCTCTAGACTAGAGGATTGCTCACGGTGACATTCTACAGAATCGGTGATAGAACATGATCCTGTGGGCAATCTCTACTGACCTTGCCCCTACGGTTCCTGGACGGTTCCTTCTAAATATTTATGCCTTTGTTCTTTAGCATATTGTCCACCCACGTCTATATTGTTGACCCTACGTGTCTTTCTATAGCCAGATGTTCTAACTAAAATATTTTCTTAAACGCTTAAATGCTTCCTCGAAGTCTATTCTCGTTTGCCAATTTATTAACATTTGATGCGAATACGGAAGATGATTTATAAAAATTTCCTTAAAGGAGCTACACGCCCATCTAAATGGATCTCTAAGCACAGACACATTACTGGAACTCGGGGCGACAATCTATGGAGAAACCACCGATGAATTTCGTAAAATCTGTGAGAGTTTCAAACTTGTAGAAAATTTGACGCTAGCAGAGTAAGTCTTTATTTGTGCCGTCAGCTACTTTGGCTTAAACATCGTTTATTTTTAGCTGCTTTCAGAAGTTCCAAATAGCACATGAGCTTACTGTGACCCAAGATGGCTTAAGAAAAGCCACTTTATCTGTAATTCGAGATTTCGCCCAGGACAATGTGGTGTATTTAGAATTACGAACAACGCCTCGAGACACCGCCCATATGTCAAGAAGCGAGTATTTACAAACTGTATTGGATGCAATAAGGTAGGTTACAAAATTCCTTAACCCTTACCCATCTCGATGTGTAAATGAATCAATCTCCAAGTTCGGCGATTCTTTTGTATCCAGATATTTGCGTGAAGCTTATACCATCCATTGATCGATCAAAGGGGAAACAAGCTGCAAGGGATACACTCGATTTAGTGGTGAAAACTTTGAGCACGCACTCGGAAATGGTTAAAGGCATCGATTTGAGTGGAAATCCAGCATGTGGCTCGTTTGATGAGTACAGTGGAATTCTAACAGGCGCTCGTAAAATGGGATTGAAGCTCGCGCTGCATTGTGCTGAAATAGAAAATAACGAGGAAACCCGGAAAATGCTGGAGTTTGGCATGGAAAGATGTGGCCATGGAACGTTTATGTCATCCGAAAATTTAAGCATTGCAAAGGAAAAGAAAATCGCTATTGAGTGCTGTTTGTCGAGCAATGTAAAATGTTGTACAGTGAAGACGTACAAAGATCATCACTTTAAGTCTCTTTTTTTGTCCCAACATCCTGTAGTGCTTTGCGTAAGTTATCAACGTTATTCGCCACAAAATTTCCAAAATGCTCACAGTGTGTTTTTGTGATTTCAGACTGATGATTCCGGCGTTTTCGACACGACATTATCTAATGAATTTATTATAGCACAGAAGACATTCAATTTATCACGGGAAGATATTCATAAGATATCATTGAACGCTGTCGATGCTTCATTTGCAAATGTATCTGAAAAGAGTGTACTAAGACAAGCGATTGAGAATTACTTTGCCAAAGAATAAACGGAGAAATTTTGAAAACATTTTTATTTATTTATATATTGTCAGGGTTTATTCCCTTATCATGATAAACATGAACCAAGTAATACAGGCCGGAAACATCAATCGGCTGATTTAAGTTTGCTTCAATGCGCTTGTTGGTTGAGGCCATGGTTTACTCCGAGCTCTATCATAATTAAGGAGGTTCTATGGGCACATTATACCTATACCCCGGGATCTACTCAGTAACTGAATTGTTCGCATGCAATACAAAGATAATACAACTGCAATGCAGGAGGTGCGTTGCATAGAATTCGATATCGCGATGAAGACGAAAAGACGTCTGAGGAAGAACTTTAGATGTTAGTGTTACGAGGGTTATGGACGAAAAACGACAAAGTCAATACCAAGTATAAGAAGTTTGTGCAGTCAACGACCATGGAATACGGGTTACCTCTGATGCTCATGAGTTGCTTGTTGATATATGTTTGGAAGCATTCATCGGAGACTTTCAGAAAAAAGATGTTTAGTATCACATGAAGAATTTCTGCAAAGTACTCTTCCGTCTCCTCTGTGATCGCACAATTCGTCACGTAAAAACGAGACAGATTGGCCCCCGAATACTCGTTTTTACGTGACGAATTATACGATCACGGAAGAGACGATTCGCAGTCGCAGTCAGAATTCTGCCTTCCTCTAATGCGCCGTCCGTCAGGGGTAGAATTGTACTAGTGTACTATGCGTGTTATAGCCATCTCGCATCATTGTGCTCGTACTCGATGCCGCTGGAAAGCCCTTGCCGTTGTAGCTTCTCCACTACACGTCGGCTATGCAGGCGGGACTAAAGATCAAACAAACTCTTTTTCTCTCAAAATAACAAAGGGCGATCTATCTATACTTTTGCGATATAACCAACAATAATGACCAGCAAGTTTCCGTCAATTCGTTGGGCGCCATTTAAATAATGAATGATTGATTGTCGGACCTACGGTGGACACCATTTATAGTATGGACATCTAGTGGAGTAAAGAAGACGGAATAAACTTGTGGGACTACAGGACTAAGAGTGTCGTTTGGAAAAGGAATGAAAATAGAAGTTCGAAGTCCCGAAGGCGGGTGGATGTCTGGTTTATCTTTGGTGATTGAGTTCTTGCTTCCCAACGCCTAACCTTCTTTTGTAACGCGCACAGGATCATGGGATGTTTTCCTATTTTTCAACCCCAAACGGCCATGAACGAACTGGCCTTATCAGAATGGACTAATTATTATCGTAGGCCTTTTTTTTGCGATTTTTCGCCTTCTCCCAACTTTCGAGACGAAAACCGGTTCTGCCCTTTCGAACCGTACAGAGGGATTACTTTTGAGTCCAAAGAGGGACTGTTCCAACGGATTGTGGAATATTGGCAGGAATGACACCGCCATCTCCTGGTAATTTGATGGGATTTAAACTTCGTATAACCCAAACTAGCTTTTAAGCTGTTACCATGCTTAAACGGTTGAATGCCGGTATATATTTCCAACGCGACTTGCTGCAACTGAGTACTGTCACGAAAATAAGTTTCTTATAGAAGGTCAATGGTTTCATTGGCATTGGAGGTCCGGATACACCAGCTGAGTGTTGAAAATCAGATTTTATGACAACATTGTGCGTAGTTCTTTGTGAGGATTCTTCCACGTTGCTTTAGAAGTCTCCAGGAAAGACGCTGCTATTTCCTTAAGGAGTGTCCCAGTCAGCAGTATCTTTGGAGCTTTAGAATTTGTTGAATAATTGTCTGAACTTTTTCCTACGAGCTTCGATTGGATGTTACAACGCAGCCGTGGCGAGGAACGGTTCGAATTGGGGGACTTAAGGATAAGTCATCTGCTTTTCGCCTGATGACTTGGTCATCCTTACGTCGCAGACCGAATTTCAACGCGCATTAGATAGGTTCGTCGCCGTCTGTGTTGAAGCTGGGATGAAGGTAAACGTGAACAAATCGGAGGTTATGGTAATTTCCCGAATGCCTGTTCAATGCACTCTACATGTTAGTGGAGTCCCATTGAAACATGTGGAGAAATTTAAGTATCTCGGGGGTTATTCACGAGTGATGGAAGGAGCAATTATCCTGTAGGATTGGTCAGGCTGGAGCAATTTAGAGACATCTTGGTCAATCTGTTATCAGGAGAGCTATCGGTCTTCAATTCAGTGTTTGTTCCAACCCTGACTTATAGTCATGAGGTTTGTGTAACGACCGAAAGAATAAGACCGCAGATACAAGCTGCCGAAATGAGATTTCTTCGTTGTATCGCTGGGGTAACTCGTCAAGATCGACTTAGGAACACCAAAATAGGCTGGGTACTCAATGTCAAGCAGCTACTTCTTCGAACAGAAAGGTCCATACTCCAATGGCGTGCGTCGAGGGATAGGCAAGCCACAGACAATGCATCATTGAAAGTTTAAAAATCATTGCAGTCTAAATAAATAAGTAAATCAATACTTTAAAAACAAAATTAATTTTATTTTTCCTCTTTTTTTTTCTCATAAATATTTAGTTTTTGTAATTTTTGTTTTTTTTTTACTTTTCTACAAACCATATTTGATTAAAAGCTAAAAAATGTTCTTTGGACTGGTATTTCACTTTTTTGAATGAGTAATTAACAGAAAAATAGTTCAACAAAACATAACATTTGATAAATATTCTCAGATTTAAAACATGTTCTCTAATGGTTGCCCACGGGGGCAACTAGTAAAATAGTAAAAGGCAGTAATTATTGATGACTGTTGCAAATGTTAGTCGTCTTATTATTTAATTGTGTTTTTTTTCTTTTTTCTGATACACAGTGTAGTGTGCAGGTGTGTGGTTATCGTAAAATCCATTATATTATTCTCGTAACATCAATATACATATAGTATTCATATTTGTAGTTTACACGAATTGAAACAGAGAACAAATAACTTAGTGGGTAAATTTACAAGTTTTCATTATAACAATATATTTTGGTACAAACACAATTCGTAGTTAAACATAGAAAACAACATTTCTAGAACAGACTACCATAATTGATAAAAACTACTCAAGGTAGGCGAGAAACCGAAGCCATCGTCAAAGATGTGTAATGCATATTTTTAACTATTATAGAAAAACGTTATGCTACTTCTATTTCTTTTGACGACTATATAGCTTAGGGGGGTTTCTATTCCATCAACTCTTTCGTTATATTTCGTGTGAGGATTTAGGGTAAATTCATCCTTTTCTTTGTTCTATTTCGTATAGGTCTATATTTCTTAAAGTATTAGATATATTTCTTGTTCCCTTCATTTTACATTCTTAGAGGGGAAGGGAGTGTAAGCTATCCATACAAAGTAACAATCAACTGGAGCCTAGTCAAATATTTTAATGGGAATTTTTCCATTTGATCTCTTTTCTTAGCACAAATTAAGCGAAAGCGAATGGTGGGTGCAGTTTTCAGGAGGAACAGATTCTTGGGAGATGAGGTGGGACACGCTTTTACAAAGTTGTCGCTGTCGGCTGACAAAACAAAGAGCACATGCGCGATTGATTGCAGCATGGATTAGGTATCATTCATAAGGAAGTTTCATGTCCTCAAGGTCGAGCGTAGAATAACTGCAACATGCTATCAAAAAAAATTATGATGGTTAGGACATCTAGAGCGGATGCACACCAGCGCCGCGACCGGGGAATTCTCCAATCTACTCCGGAGGGACGGCAGTAAAGAAAGACTGTCACTCAAGTGTCAAGAGATCTCAATCTAAATTTACATACAACAGGTGACTGAAGATACTTGTTGGCTAAGCCCCAGGTCCACCCTGAACTGTACTACAATCGAGAGCAATTGAGCTATCAAGAATATTACCTCTAATGTGCTGGAAATAATGAAACTTCTGGGGCCGATTTACCACACTCGGAATGTGAGGATTGAGAATGAATTTTATGTATCACTCGTGAGAGTGCCACTCACTCACTCGTTATCGATCGCGGTAATTCGCGGCCCCGGTCTCATTTTTATTTTTATTTACATGTTCTTCAGCACTAAGGACTATGTCCTTTAAAGTTAGTGTAAACTCAAGGATGGAGAGAGAGGAAGGGGTATAGAGGAGTAGGAGAGTTAAAGTGTAGAGTCGAGTGGATAGACGGTAAGGTGATGATGAGCGTTTATTTTGAATCTTTGTAGTTCATAGGTTTCAGGAAATACTGAGGCAGGCAAGTTATTCTTTTCTCTTGATTTTTATTTTGAATTATGCATTAGAAGACAATTATCTGTCCTAAATGAGGATGTTTTTCATACTGTACGCATATGTGCGCGCACTCTGGGCAAACCCTTCTTCGATGACCTCAAAGATATTTCTAGGAAAAAAATTAGTGAACTAATCCTGTTCCTTAACTCCACAGGTTGGATTTAAATATCTGCGTCTACATTCCTACAACGCCCACAAACAACCAGGTCCAATGAGTTGTGGTATCAAAACGGCGCATCCAGCGCTAATTGGGTTCTTAGAACTGCCACCTCTACCTACCTACCTTACGCATATGTGCAACTACAAGCAAAACTGAAGGGAGAATACTTCACCGGTCATATGTGAAGTGTGCAATCGAGTCAATACCGAGGCGTTACTGTAGCCTGATATTTGAATGTTTTACTACAAGATCCGAATGAAAAAACTTGTAAGGACGAAAGAGCAAACATCACAATATACTTGCAGTTAGTGCTGAGAATGACCAATACTCTGCTGTAAGGCAGATCAAACCTATGCAAGGCGCTATCTTCGTTCACCCTACCAACTTAAAGTTGATAAATATTTAAAGATAATTCCAACAAAGCTGCTGATTCGAATGGCCTGCTAACAAATGTATACAAAGCAGCTGGAAATCAAGTTTGTGCAGTGCGTAGACCAACTAAAATAATCGGGCGAATTATATTATCGTCTCTAAATGAATAGAGAGAAAGAAAGGAGACCCTCTGAACTGCGTCAACTTCAGAGGCATCAGTCTTCTTAACATCGCTTACAAGATCGTATCTGGCGTGTTGTATGAGCGCTTGAAGCCGTTCGTCAACAACCTGATCGGTCCATATCAGTGTGGCTTCAGGCCCGGAAAGTCCACCATCGACCAAATATTCACAATGCAGCTGATCTGGAAGAAAACCCAAGAATTTCAAATCGATACCCACCACCTCTTCATCGATTTTAAGGTCGCGCATGACAGCATCTATAGAGACGAGCTATACAGAGCCATGTCTAGTTTTGGCATCCCTGCCAAACTCGTCCGGTTGTGCAGGATGACGATGGAGAATGCTCGCTGCTCCACCAAGGTCGGTCAAGACCTCATCGAGACCTTTGATGTCAAAAAAGGATTTAGACAAGGCGACGCGCTGTCATGCGACTTCTTCAACATCGTTCTTGAAAGAGTTGTGCAAAACTCACGCGCCAACACCAGAGGCATAATCTTTTAAAAGTCCGTCCAATTACTCGCATAAGCCGACGATATTGACGGAAGAACGCAGCGTGATGTGACGCGTTCGTGAGTATTGAGACAGAGGCGGCGAGGATGGATTGAGCGTTCAATGAGGGCAAGACGAAGTATATGCTGTCAACAAGAAATGACACCCAACACCGACTTCTCGCACAGCACGTCACTATAGACAGCTATTACTTCGAGGCTGTTAATGACTTTATCTACCTAGGGTCCGCTATCAATTTAGACAACGACACCACTGTTGAGATCATAAGAAGAATAACTCTTGCCAATCGCTGTTTCTTAGGGCTAAGAAGGCAATTGAGTAGCAAATACCCTAATCGTCCCAGTCCTGCTATACGGCGCAGAGGCATGAAATCTGTCAAAATCAGATAAGGTTGCTCTTGTCTGTTTCGAGAGGAAAATTCTTCGGGTGATTTTCGGTCCCGTCTGCATAGACGGTGAATAGAGGAGGAGATACAGTGACGAACTGTGCGGGCTGTACAGCGACATCGATTTAGCCAACAGAATGAAGCTCCAACGACTCATGTAGAGCAGATCTGCATCAATGTTCCGCCCCAGAAACTCTTCGAAGAGGAAGACCGCGACTCCCGTGACGCACGCAAGTGGAAGGGGACCTAATCCAACTCGGCATGCGGAACTGGAGGCAGCTGGCTAAAGATCAAGCTGGCTGACGACGCTTCTTGGTTGAGGCCCAGGTAGCGCCACCTTAAGTAAGTAAGTAAATTAATAGAGAAATAGCTGGCGCGTCAGCCTTGCATGGGCCTAATCATAGCGTGTGTGTTACATTTTTCACATGTATGGAAGGGACCTATAGTTTAATGCTAATTTCGAATGTGGAATTGAGAATCTTAGAGATCTGTCGACGAAGGGTGGTGCCAGGCGGCGACCGACTATTAGGATGTGGTCCATGGAATACATACTGGATCGAGAGAGTGGAAACTAGTTACAAGCGTTCTTTGCGATAGAAAAATGGGATGCACAAAGCCTCCATGCTGTTAAAACAGGCATGGTTATTATTGTCCAGAAGAAATGCGTTTCATGATAGAATAAAAAGTGAATATGCATGTTCCAGCCCCAATTGCGAAAAAAATTAATAGAAAACAGATTGAGATGGAGATGTCATAAAGAAAAGGTAAGAAGATACACACATTGTTAACACGACTTCAAAAGTCGAGCAACCACGAGCTTAGAGAATAAGCAAGGTCTTATCAGTCAACTCATTGTGCAAAACAAGGAGGATCTTTTGTTTAGGATAGAGTGAGATCTAGAAGTTTATTAATTAGTGCTCAAGTCCACCGTGGACTATAGAGCTACCTAAACTATTAAAATAAATGTTAATAATACCATTCGCCTTCGCTATTGATTGTGCCAAGTTTTAAGAAGTCAACAAATCGTCAAAAAAAAACTCATGACAAACATAATACAAATTTAAATAAATTGCTCGCTACTCGTACTTTGATTGCTACAGAAACAACTAAATTTCTCTTATTCTCTTTCACGTTATAGTAGGTATTTCTTTATTAATAAAAACTAAATAAATTAAAAAATAAAAATAAAAACATATTTTCGGTAAAAACAAAGGATTAATTTATAAAAAAAAAAAACAACAAAAATGTAACCTAAGAATTTAATTTGAAATATGTATAATATATGTATTAATATGTATATACTTTGTATTGCGCTATTATTTTGTTTTAATGTTCTCTTAAATTGTATCTACCTAAAAAGGTACTTAATTAAAATCACAGATGGTTTGGTAGGTAATATACGAACGAATTTTTGTTTTTGTGTGTACAGCTTTCACGGCATTTAAAACGTTTATTTGAGTGAGTGAATGTGTTTTGAAAGAATTTTAGTCTGTGTGAAGATTATAACCGATACTGCAATCTAAGCGATATGATTAAGGCCGATGCCTTATGCTCGACTGGATATGTCTGATCTAAGGAGTAGGTTCAGTTAAGTTTGCTGAAAATAATATAATTAAAGACACGAGTAGAAGTGAAAGAAAAGCTGGGTTTTCCGAAAATTAGATTTAAAGATTTACAGCCTTTTTTGGAGACCTATCAGTGGCTACGTTGCAACTGTAAGGCTTGCACATGTCAAACGATATTACCTTCAGATGCGATATAGCACCCTCATCCACTCATGTCTTTAGTTATTGCAGAACAAATGCAGAAAGAAAGAACAACAATAAAAATAAACATTAACAAAAGCTAATTAAATGGAAATCTTAATAAGAAAAAGAAAGCACATACTTAAACGTAAAAGTAAATCTAACATTCATTTCCTTACGAATCGTAACTTATTTGTATGATTTTTGGTATAGTTTTCTTTGCTTAATGTGGGATATGGTAGTACACTCGGTGTTAATGTGTCTTGTTGACTCAAAGCCTGTCAAATTAGCTCCGTTTATGTTAGCACTGTGTAACATTACAAGTAGAGTAAGGAGGGATCTAAACATTGTTTAATATAAATATTTTTTGTCGTATGATTTGTTAATTAAAGCGATTTTACGTTGACGCATCGTTTCAGGATTTTGTGTGTGTACAATTTCTTTCAGGAAATACATTATTAACAGAAAAAAATATGAAACACTTGAATACTTATCGAGTTCCATACGAACGAATAGTTAGATTTATGTTTTTAGTTTAAATTTCTCCGTCTGCGAAAAACCAAAGCGAAAATCGATCGTATCCTCCACCAGCGACTCCTTCGGCGCGGATTTATTTTCTCCGAACTGGAACCATTTCCGAGAGCCTTAAATAAAAAAAAAAAGTGTAAATAATAAAATACAGGATGACTAGTTTTACTGCTGGAGAAAGAAAAGAAGACATTGCTTGGCTAGCAGAAACCTTCGCAGTTTGCGATCTCTACAAGCAAAAGCGCGACGACGCCGACCTCTTAAAAGAAAAAAGAATGAGCATGAGAAGCATGTGATCGACAGAATAGAGATATGCTATTCCAAGGATGAGGCTCAAAATCATGTGGTGTTATACCACAAAGCCTAAATCGAAGACTGCAAAAATGAACAATGAAACTAAAGAATAGAACTGCATACAGGGCTGAGAACATGAAAGGATCATTTGTGCAGACCGTAAAACCGCGAACTACGATTCAAATACCACAAAATGATTCATTTAATTTTAATTAAGTGAGCCGTGATGCAGTTAAACCGGGCCCCGTCCTAGGGGTTCTGGTCCTCCAGGTTGGTTCAGGGGTAACTGTCCGACCACAGAAAAAAAAAACAAGGAGTTTTGAAACACAAACAAGCCTCGGAGGCGGACGGATTTACTGATGACGAACCAAGCAAACGAAATAAGGACAACGATCTTCGGATCTGCACGTGGAATGTTAGGTCCCTTAATGGGCCGCGTGCAGCCGAACAATTAGCAGAAGCCCTCAACTCCTGCAATGTGAAGATAGCCATATCTAAGCTTAAGTTCAATAAAGCTGCTGGAGCTGAAGGCCTAGCTGCCGAACCGTTCAAAGCGGCAGGCGCTGACTTGGTAAGAAGCATACACCAACTCATATGTAAAATATGGTCGGAAGAAAGTATGCCCAATGAATGGAACATGAGCATTCTTTGCCCGATCCACAAAAAAGGAGACCCTCTGAACTGCGCCGACTTCTCAGAGGCATCAGTTTTCTTAACATCGCCTACAACATCATTTCTGCCGTGTTGTTTGAACGCCTGAAGTCATTCATCAACAACCTGATCGGTCCATATCAGTGTGGCTTCAGGCCAGGAAAGCCCACAATCGACCAAATATTCACACTACGGCTGATCTTGAAAAAAAAACCCAACTTCAAAGCGATTCTTACCACTTTTTCATCGATTTTAAGATCGCGTATGACGAGCTACATATGTCTGTTTTTGGCATCCCTGCAGAACTCGTCCGGTTGTGCAAGATGACGATGGAGAATGCATTCTTGCCAATCAACGTTCCTTTGAGCTAAGAAGGCAATTGAGTAGCAAAGCCCTCTCTCGAACGACTAAAGTGATTCTTTATAAGATCTCAATCGTCCCAGTCCTTCTCTACGGTGCAGAGGCATAGACTCTGTCAAAAGCGGATGATGCTACTCTTGGTGAGATTCAGTTCCGTTTGCGCACACGGTGAAGGGAGATGAGATACAATGACAAATTGTATGGGCTGTACAGCGACATTGACTGAGCCAGAAGAGTGAAGCTCCAACGACTGAGGTTGCTCCGACCCGGAAAATCTTAGAATCCACACCCGAGGGACGACGCAGAAGAGGAAGACCACAACTCAGGTGGAGCACGCAAGTGAAAGGGGACCTCAACCAACTTGGCGTGCGAAACTGGAGGCAGCTGGCTAAAGAGAGATCAAGCTGGCTGGATACGCTTGTTGGTTGAGGCCCAGGTCCACCCTGGACTGTGGCCAGGACATATGCTATAAACAGAAAAACAACCAACACCGACGTCTCGGACGGAACATGATCCTCGACAGATATAACTTTGAGTTAGCTATGGACTTAGGCTCAGCTATGAAATTAGACAACGACACCATTGCTGGCACCAAAAGAAAAATAACTCTTGCCAATCGCTTTGGGCTGAGAAAGCAAATAGGTAACAAAGCCCTTTCTCGAAAAAATAAAGTGACCATATACACGATCCTAATCATCTCAGTCAAAAAAGTCTTTTGCGTTATCTCTGTTCCCGTCTGTATGAACGGTCCAAAAACGGAGCTAAATGGGTTTAACCTCGACCACATACAACTAAGATAGCTTGCACATGTGAAGCGGATGAACACTGGCCCGGAGAATCTACCCCAGAGGGTCGAAACAGTAGAGGAAGACCGCGGCTCAGCGAGCACGCGAAAGTGGAAAGGAACCACTACCAACTTGGCGCGCGAAACTGGAGGGAGCTAACCAGCGATCGCTACCTACGCTGATTGGTTGAGGCCCAGGTCCATTCTGGATTGAACCACTACCATAAGCAAGTACATGACTTTGCGCTGCCCCTTCCCATTTTGAATTTGTTCTCTTTAAAATATACTTCTGAATCATTTCATTTGAATTCTTCAATTGTACAACTAGCAGACAGGTTGAGGGGCTAACAAATCTGTACATAGATATTATCACACATTCACAACAAGCCTTTACCGCAGTTCAAACTCAGGCCAAAAGAGTTAATTTGTCTGCAGTTAAACAACGTTAAAACGAGTGTATGCATGTAATACAGCATCTAATTACCTTCTGTTGTTCCTTTCGACGTATTTCTCTGACAAGGCTATAAAATGCATCATCTATGTAGTGCCGAAGAGCAGCAGACGTCTCATAGAATGGACAGCCAAATTGTGAGGCAAGATTCCTTCCTTCCTCTGTTGATACCTAAAAAATTATACAAAAATAAATTTATATATTTCCAACATAAAACAAATTTTATTTCTATCACCTTTCTATGCATTTCCAAATCTAATTTATTTGCAATGAGAACCAAAGGGATATCCTCTGAAAGACGAACACGGGTGATGAGTTTTCTATACTCGGACGCTTCTTGAAAACTATGCCGATCGGTAACCGAATAGCAAATTATGAATCCTTCACCACATCGCATGTATTGGTCACGCATTGCAGTAAATTCGACCTGACCAGCAGTATCCAGAATGTCTAGCAAAGCTGCTTCGCCATCAATGACAGCCTGCTGCTGATATGAATCCTCTAAAAAAAAAGAAAGCTATTAGTTTCAAATAAATTGTTAGAAAGTCATTAGGCAAAGTATATACAGACAGAACACAACGGGGGGGTATTATCTTCCCTCTTTTATGGATTCTGGTAATGGACAACCTTCTAGGGACACTAGCGGAGCCGACCTATCCATACGAAAATATAGGAATACGTGAGCAGCATAGAGTAACTCATGCAAGGCACAATTTAAACAGTTGTACGCTAGGCGTTTCTAGAACTTTCTAGAATAGGAGGTGAAAAGTTGCAACTACCCTATAGTGGCCTTACTGACCTGGAAGAACAAACTATTAAAGCTAAGACCGCCTTTTGGATATGCAGAAGAGTTTTCGGCAACACATGGGTCTTTAAACCGAAGCAAGTTCACCGAATATACAATTGTGTCACCAAGTCAATCTTCTTTTACAGTGTAGCGGTTTGTTGGCCAGTCCTTCCTGTGCTTAATGTTCGACACCAATAGCTACCATGGAAGTGGTACTCCCACCAGTACACTTCGAAATAAGGAGATTGTGGCAACACTCAGCTATAGGACTGAAGGACTGAGCGATCACACCACTCACAAACCATCAGAATGATTTAGTCTGAAAAATTTCGCTCGAGGGATTGTTGGGTTCAAACCAGCGAAACAAGAAATCATGACGAGATAACTGATATATAAATACGAATACCATTGTTCAGTGGCGATCCTCTTCTAGCTAGTTCGTCGGCTGCCTGGGTGGCGTAGCACAAGTTTACATATATCTATTTGCGGAGTTGAAAATAGAGGCAATTCTTTAGAGGACTCGATCATAGCTTTGAATTGTGACGTCGGTCTAGTCAGTAGGCTTAGATTAATCGAAGAGAGCCCTGGAAAAACTGCAGAGACTGGCATGCATCTGCATCACAGGAGCAATGAGAAGCTGTCCCACCGCTGCAATAGAGGTGATTCTGGGGCTCACCCCCCTTCACATTGTGCTGGAAAGGGTCGCAAAGGAAACAATCCTAAGAATTTTTAAAGAAGGAGTGGGGAGGGGCAAAAGCGTCGCAAGCAAAGAGCGAGACTCCCTCTCCAAAACAGTCCCACTATTAGACTGGCCTAGAGAAGACACAATCAAGAAATACTGCTTTGAAAAGAATTTCAACATAGAACTGAGCAGTAAAAGAGAATGGAACGACAGGGTGTACCAATTTGAGCACAACGCCATCAAATGGTACACCGACGGCTCCAAAACAAACACGGGCACCGGGGCGGGAGTATACGGGCCCCGAACTAAGTTCTCAGAGCCAATGGGAACATCGCCCAGCATTTTTCAAGCAGAGGTATACGCGATCGAAAGATGTGTACAAATAAGCCTCAATAGAAGATATCACGAGCAAAGCATCGCGATTTTATCAGACAGCCAGGCTGGTATCAAGGCGCTGAGTTCCTACGAATTCAGGTCCAAACTGGTCTATGAGTGTCTAGAAAAGATAAACAGACTTGGTCGGAACAATAAAGTCACCCTCTACTGGGTGCCAAGTCATGTAGGAATAGAGGGAAATGAGGCAGCCGATGAACTGGCAAGGAAAGGGTCAGAAACACCATTTGTTGGACCCGAACCATTCTGCGGGCTGGGACCGCATCGAATCCAAGAGGAACTGAGAAGAGAGGAAGAGTGCAAAAGAAGGATGCTATGGGAAACACTCCCGGGACTAAGGCAGGCGAAGGAACTCCTCGGGAACTACGACCGAAGGAGGAGCAAGGCCTGCCTAGGTACTAGCAAAAACCAGCTTCGCATTCTAACGGGCTTCCTAACGGGCCATTGCAGACTCAGGGAGCATCTCAGGAAAATAGGAATAGAAGCAAACGGAAACTGCAGATTCTGCAGCGATGCCGAGGAGACTCCGTCACACCTCCTTATGGACTGTGGAGCATTGATCCACAAAAGAAGAGTTCACCTGAGAGCGTACACTTTCCTTGAAATGGACCTCCCTTCGTTGGACCCAATCCAGATACTCCGATTTCTCAGAGCTATTGGATTGGAGGAGGTTCTCTAGGTCGAGATACATATATCGGCCAATATGAGCATGGAGGAGCACAATAGATCTAAATAGGTCGCAGTGCACACACACAAACACACACCCCAATTTCTAACATCTAACATCTAGATTAATCGATAAAAGTCGTTGAGGCCCTTTAGCAGTTGGTCGAATAGTATGGACCAAAAGTGAGGTGAGAGAACTCTCTACACACCGTTTTCCATTCATTAGGACACATGAACATTTGAACAAAAAAAAAAAGGCAATTTGATAGCAGTACAGACACGGGTTATAAATGATCCTAATGTTCACTTGAGTGTAACGTTTAATACAAGACAACATCTAGCTTTTTTCTAGACCAAAACAATTGTTAGCTAGTTGGGAATTTTTTTAAATTTCCAATTACCCGTTCCACTCCCTGTGTACCTAGTTTAATAGTACATATCTAAACAAAACCAATTTATACAGAATTATTTAGAATATGTATTTACCAATCGTTGGATCGTGGTAATCGAGGAAACTATGGCTCACGAATTGCAAGGTTACAGCTGAAAGAAGAGAAAAAAAAAACAAATTTATTGATTTTTTCATGAACCAAACAGAGTATCGTCTACGAACCGGATTTTCCTACTCCACCATCGCCCAGGATAACTATCTTATACACCCTGAGACCACCGCGAGTTGTCTGCATAACAGTATTCGGTTTATTGGACGCATTGCCATTCTCCCGTTTATTGGCACTATCCTTTTCGCTTCCTTTGGACTTGGATTTCTTGAGAGCTGCACATCCAGTCAGGTCACCAGCCATTCCTTTGCCTTTGCAGCTGACCTTGAATCAATATTTTCTACTCGATTGGAAATTTAGTTGTGCCTGCTCTCATATGCGCACTTGATTTGTACTTTGCTATAGCTTCACTTTACGATTTGCATTTTTCTTGTAAAATTTACTTGTCCGCTTTTCTCGATCGCAGAGAAAACCAGGAAGAAAGTGTTTAAAGAAATTAGTCGTCACACCCCGAAAAGTTTTGCGATTTTTTTTTTTGCACTGTGACCTGTGACGGAATTCGGGTTCTTTTTTTCGTTTGAATACCAAATTTTGACGTTTACTTATCAATAATTTGCTCTTGAAAGACGAATACATATTTTTTGGCGAAACAAAACTAGAATTGCGAAACTGTGGCGAGAGGGAGACAAAACAATAACAAATTGTTCTCAGTTCTCTGTTTACATTTCAACGGAGACATTTTTGGGCAAGGCTGTCATTTGGTGAACTAATATAAAATGGCAGCATGTAATAGAGGAAATTGAAAGAACGTAGTAGATTTTTCTATTGTGAATATTATTTTAATTTTAAGTGTAAAAAAGTTTCAAGCAACTAATGTTAAATTAAATTTTTTTAAATGCTTAACGCGTTTTTATTTTAATTGGGCATTTTTAATACCAAGTGAACATTAGATGGGTCATCTGTCGTCAACATGAAGACGTATTTCCAAGAAATATTTCTAATAAAAGGCCACGATAGCTTTCTATCCATGTAATAGAACATCAGGAAAACCTGAGCACCAAGTCATAAAAATATCGTATGGATGTACACGATTATCGTTAGGGTTATACTTATCTATTGCAGCGTTGTGTGGTGGCAAGCTGCTAGAAAAATCACTAGCCTTAACGCTACCACGAAAATAAAGAGCTTAGTAGCTACAAGTGACATGAGAACCACGCCAACAGCAGGACTAGAGGCTATTCTCAACTTGCTTCCACTAGGTCTGTTTATACAGGAATTTGCGGCCAGAAGTGCTCTGAGAATCAGTTAAGCAGATGGCTGGAAGTCAAGCATGAAAGGACATACTCAGATCCTAAGTAAATGCATGGGCAATGTAGCCACTAATTACACGGTGATCTACCTAGACTTCAAAAGTAAATTTTCTTGCTCAGGACGTGAATGGGGACAATACCAAGCACGCAAACCAAAGCCAAGGCTATGTATATACTTATGGGTCCTAGCGATGGAGCTGACAAACTTAGCCTCTTGCAATCAATTAGACTCCCGAACAGTAGCATGTGAAGTGCTGTCGCGAAGAGCCGAGTGCTCTTTCTACCCAGCCTAAGATGAAAATATACTGGGTCCCTGGACATGAAGGTATACGAGGGAATAAGTTAGATAATGAATTGGCAAGGATAAGATCTGTAAAAGTCTCGCCATGTACACTAAAGCATGAAGGAGAAATCAGGTTTTTAGCGGATATGAATAGAAGATGGAGCTCTTTGGACTCTACTGAATTAACAAGAAAACTATGGCCAAGGTATAGTGGCGCCAGGACTAGTACTCTCATGCAGCAGGACAGGAAAATCCCTTCCCTCCTTATAGTAATTACAGATCATAATACTCTGCGCTGTCACCTGAAAAAGTTTTGCATCAGGAGCTGTGGATACGAGGAAGTAAAGAGACACTTTTCCAGGATACCGAAGAACTATGTAGGTAGGTAGATGGAGTGGCTGTCGGCCAAGAAGGCCCTTTGTGATACCAGATGAATCTATACCCTGAACCGCGCCAGTCCCTTTATTGAAACCATTTGGAGCTCTTGATGAAGCTGAAGATAGTTTTGACGTCAGTATCTGATAATTCGCCCAAGTTGTCGAACTGATATGCTCCCAGGCAGAGCTTCCTTCTTTGGAATAGGGCAGGACAAGTGCATAGAAAGTGTAGGATCGTTTTCTTCTCCTCCTCGTCCCTGCAGCTCTTGCAAAAATCATTTGAAAAGAGGCCCATCAGCCAGTGAGAACACCAATAACAGTGCTAATGAGTGACCTACTGAGAAGATCAAACTTTTAGATCGAGTGAGATTTAGCATGGGCCAGATCTCCCTGAAGGTACGGCACGTTGTACCATTCCTCCATCTTTAGTTTGTCTTGCTGATCGTGTCGTATTCTAAAAGAAGTTTACATGTAGCGAGTGGAATACTCAAATTCCTTCGTTCCGGAAGAATGTCAAGAGCAGTAGCACGTTTGGCGAGTTCGTCGGAACCACAGTTCCCTGGAATGTCCCTATGACCGTATGAGCGGGTATCTCCATGAGAGATGAGCGACAGTCCTTTGATGTACATTTTACCGACTCCAGGGATTTTATAGCAGCCTGGCTATCGGTAAAAATTGTAATGTCCCTGAAGGATATCACATTTTGCCTAAGCCAGTATAAGGCTTCGTTGATCGCCATGATTTCCTACTGAAAAACGCTACAGTGGTCAGGTAGAAGGAAGGGGATGCTCAGGTTGAGCATGGTGGAGAAAACATCACCTCCCACTCCGTTCTCGGTTTTGGAACCGCACCGACGCAGAAATGAACACTCCTCTCGGGAAGGAATGGAAGTCCGGAAGTTGAGCTTGAAATTTAACTTGGACAGTGTGTAGTCGGTGTTTTCCGGAATGAAAGTTAGGAGATCTAAGATCGAGGAATGGCCGATGTGGTTGTTTGACCATTGGGAGGAGGCTTTAAGTCTAATGGCTGCGCTAGCAGCTGACTGTTTGCCAAAAGTATCTAGAGGAACTAGATGTAGAAGCACGTCATACATGAGTATAGATCTGACAACAGACACGTAAAGCCAGTGCGTGGTATGGGGTTTAGTCCCTGCGGTGGCTTTTTTTAACGCTCTCAATATTATTGGCTTTCCAGTCTAATTTACTGTCCAGAATGAGACTCAGAAATTTGGCTTTTTTAGTAAAGCACAGGCGGGTGCCGTTTAGAGAAGGAGGGTCTATTGGAGGATTTTTGTACTTCCTGGTGAGGAGGACTAATTCGGTCTTTTCGGGGTTGACACCCAGACCGCTTTTAGCTGCTCGTCTTGAGAGGATAGAGAGGGCGTTTTGAAGAAGATCACCGGAGACAGCTATCGCAACTTCATCGCCATAAGCAATCAGTTCGCATCCAGCCCTTTTCCAGGTCGAGCAGCAGCCTATTAACCGCTACAATCAAGAGAAAGGGGACAAAACACCACCTTGTGGCGTACCGCAGGTCACGGATCTGCGGGCCGAGTCATTGCCCAGCTTGATACTAATTGTTCTGACTAAAAACTAAGTGACGTACCAATTAAGGTCATCTGGAGGTTCATTAAGGCTTCAAGGTGGTTCGAATCTTTTGAGGATTGCTTTACGAGTAAGGAGTACCTTCCCCCCAAATGGGCATCACAATAGGTCTCTACTGGCCTGGATATGGCGCAGAGGATACTCTCTCCCCTCGCCAACCCATCTACATAGCCCAACCAAACCTAAGGTACCCAAGAGTTATGATACCAAAACGGTTCCCGACTCTTAAATTGGCTCTCAAGTACGCCAGCCTGATGATCGCCACTCCTATCTACATACTGCATCCTAGGCAGACATGTTTAATGACTGTGCATAGTCTATAATTATTTCTGCAGGAGCTACAGAGACAAGAAAGAGCAGGTATTTTTAGTGTATTTTCTCTGCACCTGCACCTGTCCCGCCCTTGCCATAATCAAAAAGGCCCTCTTAAGTGAACTTATCTTCAGCGATATAAATAATATGAACACTTCCAGTATGGTGGCCTTAAACTATTGCGCTAAGAATTCTAAATGGTTTCAGGAGTAGTCTTTGTGTAGATCTTAATGCTGATAGTGATATTACGACTCACGATGGACCTATTTTCGGTCTAGAGAACCTCTTTATAGAAGATCACTTCAAACTAATCAACGTAGTCTTGTGAAACCTGACTGCCATTGGCGGAGACATAATGAGATAATCCACCAATCCCGATATTCACATCTTCATATGGATGGCATCTCTGCACGGTTCCCTCAAGAAATAGTCAGAGCGAGTCAATGACTGGTGTCACAGGGCATCATATTAACTATATCGTTGATTGTAGCCAACTTCAACTTCAAGACATCGTTATACAAGTCTCACCAGTAAAATCATTTACGAAATTTAGCGTTTTGGTAACGTTTTCTGTAACATAACAATCGAAGTATGCCTCTGGCTAAAAGTGTGTATTATTTTCTGACCCCATCTCTCCATTCACAAAACAGAAGATGGATATTCATTCAGTAATGATCTTTTGCTAAAACTCCTATTTTATCACCGCCACAGCACACAGAGCGAATCCGAAGCGAATTCCTGCTTCATTCAGTCTCTGGCAACGGAAACCATCTACCATCTACCACCTCTCATGCCCACAAACCAATAAATTAAACTATCATTGATTAATGATTTCATAAACCATTTGTTTAAGCTTTGATAATTACATTTCAATGCTCCGTAGCTTGTAGATACTCTTCACAGCATCGGATACTTATTTAAATTCGAATGATGCCTCCCCAGTCGCTCATCAAAAGGGCAAAATTCTCTGTGTTCGTCTCAGGCATTAGTTAAGGATGCGAGGCGTAGATGATGCCGCAAAGCTACCTTAGCAATACGCTGTTCTAAGGGTTGAGCAATAAATTAAACACCACTTATAGCATCATTAATTATGCTGTTGTTTTCTTTTCCTGTGTTCCTGTACTGGT
Organism: Matsumyia berberina; assembly: GCA_917880715.2. Classification (NCBI taxonomy): domain Eukaryota; kingdom Metazoa; phylum Arthropoda; class Insecta; order Diptera; family Syrphidae; genus Matsumyia; species Matsumyia berberina. Next base: position 100,282,333 of record OU862870.1, read on the forward strand.
GCATGCCAACCAACCAACTAGGAGATTATGTAACATTTGCTACACATCCAGTGCTTATCTACGAAACACCGCGTCAGTGGAAAGAATTAAATGGCAAATTGTGTCTTTTGGATAGCCTCCAGGGAACACGTGCTTTTCGGTCATGGATATTTCGCATGCTGCCACGAATCGGTCAGGAATGCTAAAGTATCTTATTAATTCGCACGTTAACAGCGATCTCTGAATGATGAGGTTCTGTTTCCAAATCGTCTTTATTGTCTTTATGAACTCGGCTGAGAATCAGATGTGGATGTGGATGGTCCTCTATCGTTTTAATGATTTATTGCCAAAATCCATTATTAATGATGATGAGTTCTTGTGAAATTTCTCTTAATTATATCAGCAACAACAGAGGAGTACACTTTTTTCGTCGACCATTAACCGGAAATAAAAATCTCTGAGATAATTCATTTGTTGGAGGTATTGAGTCAGTGTCGGGCCATTGAGGCGCCTTTGGATCAGGTGTGGAGGACGTCGACAAGCTTACTGAAGTTAGATTAGGGTGAATCTTGTCAACCCTATCTTGTATCTGTGACCAAATTTGACAAATAAGAGAGGTTTTGACGGGTTTCCCGGTTTTGAAACCATTATAAAGCCGCCGAAGTTATAATGGTTTCAAAACCGGGAAAACCGCCAAACGACAAAAAGTCGTACAGACCGATATCGCTCCTGCCGATAATTTCAAAGGTTTTTGAAAAACTGTTATTAAAACGGTTAAAACCGGTAATTGAAGAAAGACGTTTGATTCCTGATCATCAATTCGGGTTCAGAATCAAGCATTCCACAAATGACCAGGTTTATAGAATTACCAATGAAATTGAGAAGGCCATAGAAGAGAAAAAGATATGTTCTAGCGCTTTTCTTGACGTTTCTCAAGCCTTCGACAAGGTATGGCACGAAGTCTTGAATTATAAACTAAGACAGGTACTTCCGGAAGAATTGTACAAGATCTTAGAGTCGTACTTGGAGAACAGACTTTTCTGTGTTAAGCACGGAGCCGAATACTCGGAATTGAAGGAAATCGCTTCCGGAGTTCCACAAGGAAGTGTTCTTGGTCCAGTCTTTGTCTTGCGTTATACTCGAGATATACCTTAAGAAGAGGGCACCGTTGTTGCTACGTTCGCGGACGATCTGGCTATTCTGGCAATAGAAAATTCAGTAGAGTCAGCAACTGTAAAGCTTCAACGAGCTTTGGATAAAATCTGCGAGTGGACAAAGGTTTGGCGCATTGTTCGCAAAACCAGCATTAGAAATATTTTACAAACCTTTTAAAATAAGGTGCTCAGAACAATCGTTAATGCGCCGTGGTACATTAGAAACGACGATATCCATAGAGACCTTGGTTTAGCTACCGCCGAAGATGAAATAACAAATTTTGCTCGCAAACTCCGTGTTCGTCTTCATGGACATTGCAATAACGCCGTACTCCAAATTTCTGGACGTGACAAATCTTGTGCGCAGACTACAAAGAACGAAACCAATCGATTTAGCGCAATTAAGAATTTCCGCATATAATGACGGTATTAGTAGGTGATTTTACTGGAAAGCCACCTGCACGTCGAAAGTTAAACTACTTGATAAGGCTTTTTTGTACTTAGTCGTAGTAACAAGAAAAGGGGAAGTGTTTTTAGTGAGTAAGAATCTCAGACCACCATGAACACGTGCGGTAGATCCTCATGGTGTCTCATGAAAGATTTTCACCCACCCTCGTAAAAAAAAAATAATAAGAGAGGTGAAGTGAGGTTTCCTAATTAGAAAAGAGGCAGACATCTGAGGGCAAGAAAAAGTTCAAAGATAAAAGTCCACGGACATATGCCCCGATACAAGAGATACAAGCAAGGTTAGGTTAGGTTAGGTTAGGTGGCTGTCCCCGCTCAGGCAGGGACACACTTAGACCAGATTGACCTATTGTGACACTACAGTGAAGAAAACCGGGTTACCGGCACCAGGGAACCAGAATATGTAGCACAAGTACAACGAAGGTGGGCAACCGTAACGGTGTTAACCCTAAGAGTTGAACCATTTCGTCCCAGAGATATATGTATGTAGTTTCTTATTTTCTGGATATCGAGTTTAGCTATATCGTTAAGATCATTATAGAAGTATTCCCCGAGGATTTTTCTTCTTAGTGTCGCAAGATCAGGACAAGTTCACAGTCCCTGCAGATACAAGCAAAGATCAAGAAGAATTATCACCTTTCCAATTCAGATCGCCGGGGGGAGATAGATCTACGAAGGACTTAGATAAATAGCTGGCGCGAAAGCTCGGGCCCAGCTTCTCGCAACCATTGATGTTGTGTGTGTTACATTTTTCGAACGAATGGGACGGATCTACAATTTATTACCGACACCGAATGGCGAATTGAGAAGCTCTTTTATGGCAAATTATACTCTCTGAGACTTTTCATTCCCCGACGAGAGGTAGTGCCACGAAAAATGTTCGGTTGACATGGCTGGGGCTTGAACGCACGTTCAGCAGTCCAACGCACTAACCACTGAGCCACGGCGACCATTCTTGAAACTTGAAACCATCAAAGGCAACTTTAATTGAACGTATTTTCGACAAATAAGCTTGGTGTCGAACTCTGTCAAATGCATGAATCTTAATTTCGACAAAGTCATGGAGTGATTGGTTCCATGTTTTGATGGCATATACCAAATCATTCTGCCGGTCATTTCAATTCATGAGTTTATCAGCGTTTCGGCTGTTGGAGGGAGAAAGAAATGCGCATTTTATAGGGACGGCCGGACAAATGCAGTTTTCCATCAACTCGGAAAGGGACTACAAGAGTGAGATAGCTTACGCAGAAGTTTCCCCGGCAGAAAACCTTTTTAAACTATGCGTGGAATACTATCTGGGCCAGCGGACCTATGAATGAAGCGCAAAACAAGCAGATTGGCATTGTTAAGGGAGTTTGATGATCTTAACTGGCTACAAATAAAGGAGCACATACCTAGGAAAATGGTGTTAGTAATCACATAAGCGGCGGCATCCACGTCGCCATCGAGGAAGCATAGCGAAAGCTTAGCTGTATGTCCTCTTGCCTCTGTATGTAAATACATAGGTAGGTAGATAGAGGTGGCGATTCAATTGAACCCAATTTGCACGAGGATGCACCTTTTTGTTACCACGGCTCGTGTGACCTGGTTGATGATGTGTGTTGTTGAAAATAGGTGAGACAGCCAGGAGTCCCTGGATCCAGAGGGAAATTTAGAAAGCGAGTTAGATCTCGTATTTTACCTTTACCCGAGATGTCAGTGAGGTCATCGAAGAATGGTTGGTTTAGTGCTTGCAAGTGCCGGACATGTACAGAGGAAGTGGAAGAGCGTTTTCTTCTCATTTTCCTTTTCCCAGCTGCGGCAGTGGGGGTTGTATGGAAAACCCAGTTTGGACGCATGGTTTCCAATTAGCCAACGCCTCGTAGTTATCGCCGTTATTCTGGCAATATCTGGGCGGGTTCTGCTTAGGAGATCTCTTGTTCTATCGTAGGTCGGCCATATCTTGCTTGATATGGCGCAGTTGGTGAATCCCCTCCATTGGAGGTAGGCTTTTTGCTGGAAATATGAGTGGATTTGTCCTTTAGCCGCTTCTAGCGGGGTGTGGACCTTTGCGACGACTGAGCCGTGTAGAGCTGACTCTTGCCTCACCAGTTCATCTGCACGCTCGTTTCCTGTTATCTCACTGTGCCTTAAAACCGAGTGCAGTGTCACCCTGAACCGTTCGCCCAAGCGGGCAAGCCGATGCAGGCACTTTGGCACCAGTTTGGAGGATATGTTAGCCGAGTCAATAGCTTTGGCAGCAGCTTGGCTATCTATGAGGATAGCAATGTTTTGTTTATGAGTTTTGTCACGCCCGAGTTGCGTGCAAATTTTTCGGATTGCCAGTAGTCAGCCCCCACACCGCAGTTCATCTCGTATTTGTCGGTGTAGATGACCGGGTCGAAATTCTTTACCACTTCGTTTTTTCTTCCAATATGTTCTGGTGGGGAGCGCCACATGAAAGTTTTTCCTAAAATTAAGTTTGGGTGTGATATAGTCGGTTGGAAACGTGGCCATGCGGTTTGGTAGAAAGTTGCTGTGGCTGAAGGGCCATGCGGTCCAGCATCCAAATTCTTTAAGTCTGACTGCGCTGCATAGTGCGGTGCTTTTTGTGTGTAAGTCGAGGGGCAGAACATGCAGGAGCACAGCAAGGACGTCCGTTGTGGCCGACCTCAATTCTCCCAAGGTGCCTATTCCCGCTGTTTTTTGGAGCCTTTTAACTTTTGTAAGGTTGTAGCCCTTGATCAGCGCCATACTAGCGGCCCGTAGGTGAGAATTAGACGCATTACAGCTGTGCAAATCCACAAGGTCATCTTTGATTGAAGTACCCACTTCTTTCCAAAGGTTTTACTGCAGGCATAGAAGGCCTTGCCTTCTTTACTCTGCATTCAATGTTTTGCTTCTAGTAAAGTTTTGGGTCAAGCATGATACCCAGATACTTAGCGCTGAAGGACAGTATGAGTGGTTGGCCATTAAGACGAGGAAGGGTAAAATCAGGTATTTTGGTTTTGGTAGTGAATAGCATTAGCTCAGTTTTGCTCTGGTTTACACCAAGGCCACAACCTGCGGCCCAGGTGTTTACCTTGTCTAGGCCGGCCTTCATGATTTTACTTATCACAGAGGGAAACATCCCTTATACTAGTATCACCACATCGTCCGCATACGCAACCACCTTGACCCTTTCTCTTTCCAGTCTTACAAGAATTTTATTCATAATACCCAGAGTAGAGGACAAATGACGCAATCCTGTGGCGTTCCTCTGTGGGCGAATTTGGTTAAGTGACTGTTATCCAGAGTACGCGAGGCACTCAATGTCGAGCAGCTTCTCTCGAACGGAGAGGTCCATACTTCGATGGTTTGGGTATGTCAAACGCATGTCCCCAACTGGGTTTCCAAGATGTGCCACGGAATTCGTGCCATCGGGCAGACGTCCTCTGGGTAGGCTTAGGATGAGATGGCTGGACCAAGTCCGAAATCTCACCTCTACCCGTATGGGGATTGCCCCTGATAAGTTAGAGTCGATGGTGGAAGATCGGAAAATGTGGAGAGTCCACTTAAGCTCCCTAAACCCTCGACCCTCATAGTGGATAAGATAAGCCATTGGATGATGATGATGATGATGATGACTGTTACCCAGTGTTGCCTGAATGATTCTTGTTTAAAGCATGGAGGTTATTCATTGACTAATAAATTCCTCTATGCCCAGCTCGATCAGAGATTCATGAATAGCTTCAGTGTGTAGGTTATTAAAGGCTCCCTCTAATCCAGGAAGGAGGCTAGTGTATATTCTTTGTAATGTATAGATTTTTCGATTGTTCGAAACTACCTGGTGGAGAGCCGTTTCCGTGGATCTTCTCTTGAGGTAAGCGTGCTTTGATTTGGATAGCGATGATTCTTCTAGAGTTCTTCGGATGTGGATGTCTAAGACGAGCTCGGTTTTGAGTACAAAGGAGGATTAACTAATTGACCTGAAATCCTTCGAGGTCTCGTGTTTTCCTACCTTCAGTATAATCACCATTCGAGCACGTCTACAAGAATAGTGTACATGGTTCAATATTAAATAGCTTCTCAAGAAGCGTTTTCCGTTATTTGTAGCATGACGGGTAGTATGCTGTCAGGGCCCAGGGATTTGAATGGAGAGAAGCTGTTAATAGCCCAGGAAATCTTTTCCTCGGAAATGATTGATTGTGGGATGCAGGTTCTACTAGCCGAGAACTCCAGGCTCCGTATTTATATCGATACATCCGGGGAAGTATATGTTCACTAGGAGTTCCACAGTCTCCGCAGAGAGTTCTGTATGCAAATTGTCTTATAAAAGAAATCAAATAGGGATCCAATTGCCATATGCTTTTACAAAAGGTAAAGACATGGCCCTGGACAAGGTAGCCTACACGATCGAAAGCCAACGGAGCAGCAGGACACTAGACCATGCACTGTTAGTTGTCACTAGTGAATAGCTAGGTTGAAGAAAGGGGCCTCTGGGTTAACTCCTCCAAAATTGCGTTTGGCTGCTTTACGAAAAGGTTCAATCCCTTCCTTCCTTCGTTCTTTAAATGTGTGGTCTGAGTACGAGAAATTAGCTGATACAACATTATGGTTTTTATGGTAAAAAAGAGTTCTTCTGCTATTTTTGTCCCCATTTTTCCAGTTTGTGGTCCTGTATGCAGCCAAGGCTGCATAGAATAGAGGATTTTTTTTAAATGAGTCACAATGAGCTGGAATGTGTTGCCTCCTTCACCACCAGCTGTAAGTAATTAGCAAACTCATGCGCAATAGCAACTTAGTCAATCGAGATAGAGACCTTGTATCGAAACCATCATCGACTCGATTAAGAACCAACTTTCAAGGTATTCAGATTCATTTATCATTCTCCCCCGTTCACAGAACAAACGATCACTTGTGGGCGATTAAAGAAATTTTAATTAAAGGGGAAAGAAAAAACGAGTCCCACAAGTTGCGGCGCGCATCAAATGGCGATTCATTTTCACATCCAGCCAAAGCATTCCAGCTCTTTGAATTATGTTAAAGATGCAATAAAATTTATAAATAAACGATTTTCTGTCTGCCCGTAACGCGATGCAAAACGATTTGATTTATTCGCGGAATAATCGCGGACCGCACTTGATGGATGCTGCCAAAGATGAACGAGGACCGACGGACGCTGCAACAACAGACAGCCGGCATCCATTCCACCTTGGCACCGCAGCACATCCAAATCAAAGTAGTGATGCTCTCTGCAACAAATAATGCAGATTATTTTATGTATTCGCCGAAAAAGACGTAAAGAGTCGAAGTCGAACATTAAAAATTCGGCTTCTTTCATCTAGTTTATTGCGGCTTTTCATTTCATGCAATCCGACGGCGATGGGGCGAAATGGTGCAGGGGGGGCGGCTTATGCATATCCTCAGCGGGTAAGGCTCTGATCTATTTTCTTCACTCATAAAGTTCATGAATTAATGTGAAACATCATGTTCTTATTCACGGTCTAGACTGTAAAGTGAGCTTTCCAAGTTTTGGCTAGAGGAAGGGGAGAGGATGCCTTTTACCGGATGTACTACATTTTAGAATTATCTGTTTAATTAGAAATTTATGATTAAGTATACTCTCATGGCAGCTTACAGATCCACTGTGCTCTCTTCTTAGCAGTTTGTTTGAACAATGTATTTTTACGGCTTTATGTCCTTTGTGTCCTGACAGCTCCTACAGTAATACCGCAAATTGACGTCAGAACTAGCGGATCGAAAATGGAATCTGGAGCTGACATTTTTCGACCCAACCCCAGAGTCTCGATATCAATGAGAATGTGTACCAGTTTGTTTCAAGCTGAGATCCTAAAATAAACCTCTTAAAAATTGTGTAAGGGACGTTAGAATATACTACATCTTCTCAGACAGCACGTTAAACAGTGACATCTCACTCAGTGGAATCTAAGTCAGGCGAGTGATGCTGAGAGGTCATGTAGTTTCTTGCATAGCAAGGTCAAGCTTGGCTGGATGCCTGGTCACCACGAAATCGCAGGCAACGAATCAACGAACAAACAGGCCACGGCCGCCTCGGCTTCCAGTTTTTAGGACCTGCCGTAGCGCCGTTCAACCGTTGGGATCACCAAATTCCCCCAGCTTGCTGTGAAAATGTTTCGTGGTTGAGGGAATCCAAAAACAAAAAATCAAGTCTTACTCTTACAAGAAAATTCTTAGTAGACAAGGGAAGCATCGGGAAGTCGGTGAGCTTTTCAACAGCCAATTGCTGCCTGAGATATCATCTCAACAACTCAAATCAGAACGCCTATTCTGACTTGAAGGGGAGGAAACTGCCGAGCATAAGCTATGTGATGAATCATCTACAGAAAGGTGACCCTGTGTCTTGCACCAACTATCCCTGCGAAATGTCGCATATAAGATTCTTTCGAACATACTGTGTGACCGTCTGCTTCAATCTAATCGGCAAGTATCAGTGTGACCTCCGCCCCGATTGACGATAGACTAAATCTTCAAGCTTATGCAAATTCTGGAAAGGACTAACGAATTTAAAGTCGACAATCACCACCATCGACTTCTTGAGCTGTACTGGGCGATATGGGTGAATTCGGGATCCAGGCACAACTGATACTGTTGCTGTGAAATTTAGACGATATGGACATTATCGGTCGATTTCAGCGTGTCGTGATGGAAGCACAGGCGAAAAGAGTTGGCCTTGAAGTAAATCAATGCGAAACCAAATACATAGATGTTGTCAACAAACAAAGAAGAGTCTGTCGTAGGACGAAACGCCACTGTTGACAACTCGAAGTAGACATTTACTCTACGAATGACAGCCTAGTGGACACTTGACGAAGACTTACCCGAGGAAACCGCTGATAATGGTATTTGGCGAAACAAATGAAATCAAAAACTACTAACTTTACTATACACAACACTGATCCTTCCAGCTCTGCTATATGATGCTGAATGCTGGAGGATAAGTTAAAAAGAAGAGCAGATATTTCGAGAATGGAGTAGACGATTCAATTTCGAACCCAATGGGCTATATTAAGTTGATGAAATTGAAAGAGCCAAAACAGTTCGACTACATTGGCTAAAGTTCATCGAACGAATGGACGATAAAGCTCCAGCAAACAGGATCTTCTAATCACAACCCTTAGATCTGAGACAGTAAGGAAAATCAAATTTGCGCTACAAAAAACAAGTGATTACGGATGCCAGAGAGCTTGGTCTGATAAATGGAAAGTAATACGCCCGGGATCAAAGAGAATAGAAGGCTGCCGTGTCTCAGACATAGACCGTCCATGTGTCAGAGCCCGTTAAGTTAGTAAGGAGTTACTCGAGAGCAAGTACTGAAATTGAGATTTCATCTTCTAGAAAAGGCTCTTTGGTTATGCATAGGTTAGGTTAGGTTTGTGGGCTGATGAGGGTTGCCTCATCACACTTAGGTCCATGTAGACCCATTGTGATACCCACAATATTCCCTACTGCGGTTTTAATTCCTTGGTGCCAACCATCCAGTCGCCCTTGCAAATTTGAGAAGTTCTGATAGGGAATCATAAGCTAGTTCATCGATATGATCGAAGAAGAATTTACTTATAATCCTATTTCTTATCTGGCAGAGGTATGGGCAGTGACAGAAAAAATGAGCTGTGTCCTCATGCACCTCCTCGTCACCGCATCTCCTGCATATATCGCCGTCATTCAAGCGCAATTTCTTTGTGTGATATCTTAGCATGTTTTGGCTAGTAAGTGCTCCCACCAGGATTGACAGCGATCTTTTGTCTTTTTGTAAAATCTGACAGGTTTTTACCTTGTCATATTCTGGCCACAACCTTCTTGATACTTCACAGATGGTTAGAGATTTCGACATGTTATTTGCTTTTTTGTGCAATTTTCGCCCTTAGGTTGCAGAGTGGCTGTTGCACCGCGCTAGGGTTGAACGCATTCTTGCCAGTTCGTCAGCTTTTTCATTATCTGGTACTCCGCTATGATCAGGGACCCAGCAGAGCTTAACATTGTGCTGCGTGTCGAGAACCTTAAGCTCTTTGTGACAACACTTAACAAGCTTCGATGTTGTCTATGTAGCAGCTATTGCTTTTATTGCAAGCTGGCTGTCAATGTAAAACACAATATTCTCCCGTGATACTGTAAGCATTGAATCTAGTTGAGCGGCTTTTATCACTGCTAGGACCGGCTTGGAAAACGCTGCTGTGACCCGGGAGTCTTATGGAGATTCTAAGTCCTAACTGTTCTGAGGAGTAGGTCTTCTCCTATGCCTATATCCATTTTTGAACCATCTGTGTAGATGCATTTGGATTCATTCAACACTTCGTTTGTTTATGCATGTTCGGACTTCCAGTCGTAAGCATTGTTCAAGGCTTAAAACTTTGTACTTGCAAATGACGGTTCTCATGGATACCCGATCGCCCTTTTCGCCATCGGTGGCCACATGGACCACATTTTTGCCTACTTATACCTCAGCGGTTAATTCGCATATAAAGTACATCAATCTGCTTGTCTGTTCGCCTTCATGAAACCGATAATGTGCATAAGGCACTCCACCTTGATCTTCAGTTTACCCCGCTTCAACAAATCGTTACTCACATCCAATATGCGCCACAATCGTCATTATGTCAATAATTATTGTTATTCCAAGAGTTGTACAAATAGTACATGAGAGTGGCTCTGGCTATGTAGCTTCGTTGGCGTGAGATACTTTTTCTGTGGCGACGATTCGCTAGACAATTGTCGCTATTCAAACGTGCCCCGATCCAGGGAGACGAACAGAAACAGAAAAAAAAAACTTCATTCAATTATGATGAATGCATGGATCACAGAAATTAGTATTCAGAGTTCCATGACGACAGATCGCATCTCGTCGTCCCATGACATGTGTATAATCTGACGTGGTCACAGGGAAATCGAAATTTATCATTATAAATGGTGTTAAATTTTAAATAAAGATCTTACAGACAGAGGTAATAAATTCTACCGGCTCTGTTCCCTCGTATACAATGGCGAACTGTGCGACGAATACGTACTCGTACGTCCGGCGTTATTTGAGAAATGTACACACAATAGTTTGGCTTTGGTTTTGTACTTAGGGAAGTTTATTGTTCGATCAAATGCCGACTGACACCGCAATATTAATTGCTCACAATTTCTCAAAAAAAAAAAAAAGACTTCGTCAACGCCAAGGGGTTAATGTCAATAGTTGATGTGAGCTGTTGCAAGGTTACAAGAAATTCAGTTTATGGATCGAATTGAAAGATGACAGAAATTATTTTATGCTTATTAAGGCTCGCAGGCAATATTTATCGCACTGAGTGCTGCGAACCTTTCCTTGACCAATAGTTGTTTCGGAGGTTTGTCATTTTCTGCCGAGATTTTGATGAGATTTGAACCTTTTAGCCCGCTCAGCATAAATCTCTAATACCCTGATTCCCGCCGAGCCTGCGTTAAGTGAATTCGAGTCTGTATTCCAAGCGGAGCCAGTCGTATCGGCGTAAAAAAAACCAGTGAAGAGGATCGAGTATCGGCATCTATAGCGATAGCCAGGCTGTGATTAGGTTTATCCTTACTATTTCTTCGGGAAGACATTCTCTACAGGGCAGAGGGAAATGACTCTAGCTCCAATCTTAACAAAACGAAACTGGTACTCTTCACTAAAAAAACAACCAAAATAAGTGATTTCAACGTACCAAGGATAGGAGGTGTACAACTGCAACTCCAGGATAGCATCCAGTACTTTGGTATTATACTAGATAAGCGACTGACCTAGATAAAGAACCTAGTGGAACGAACTATTAGAGCTAAAAGCGAAGAACTTCAGCAAGACATGAGGTCTAAAACCGAAAAGAGATTCGCTGTATATACAAATGTGTCATCAAGCCAGTTCTTGTTTATAGCATATTGGTCTGGTGACCAGCCCTAAGGAACAAGTATGCAATATAAATGCTTATCCAAACACAAAGAATGGCTTGTCTGAGTGTCGCCGGCGCCCAAACTTCGACACCAAGGGCTGCCATGAAAGTAATACTCAACATCCTATCAATACACCTTGAAGGAAGGAGATCGGCAGGACTGTTAGGACTGAAGGCCTTTGGGTATTTCGACATGACATGATATGGGGCATCGAAAATGATTGAAGAGATCAAGGTAATTTTGGTGACAAGCAGATCGGTTTTGTCAATTTTGAAATAAAATTTCCCTCCAAGGGATTTTTGGATTCGAACTGATGAAACAAGAATCCATGACGGGATAACTACTCACGGACAATCCACAGGTAGAACTTGCGATTCATCTAGATCTTTTCGTCACAGTCGTCCAAGTAGAAGTCCTCGCCATTCTGAAGGGAGCTGTAGTTCTCTTGAAATACCACAGGCAAAGTTGAGAATCTGTTTCTAGTTAAGCAGCACTTATAGCCATCACAAATCCAACATCCAGATCTCGTCTGGTCGGAGAATGTAAAAACAAATTCATCTTGCTTGCCAGCCATAACGACGTCCGCCTTGTCTGGATATCAGTTCACGAAGGTGGCACGGGGAATGATAAGGGGCGTAGGCAGAGAACAATTGAGGCTGACGGTGGGACTTATCACAGGGCACATTAACTTCAAAAAATATGTGTAAAGACTGGGCTTCACCGAACGACATAGAGACCTGCAGAAACTGCGAGGAAGAAGAAGATCTCGAACACTTCCTATGCCAATGCCCAGCCCTAGCGAGAGCCCAACAGTCTTGGGGTTCATCTGGATACCGGACCTGAAGCATCTTAAGGAAAAAGAAATCGGTGACATTCTGGACTTCACCAAAGAAACAGAAAGATTTGCCAGATCACACGTACGAGAGTGTCAACTCCCTAATTGTTTCCTCTTTCCCTAGATCCCTCTCAACATTCTACCCTATTAGATGTTCACTATATACGTAGAAGATGTGGATGCATTTCGATCTTGTGTCAGTTGAACTATAGCACCTTCTCCAGTCTAATTGCTATGAGGAATCGGAAAATTTCTACGGGATTCAACGATTGTAGTTCAGTTTTAAAGAGCTGATATATTCCCAGTCATACATTTCTTTTGTAGATCAGTGTCGCACAATATTTAAACAAATGTGATGAAGTCTTTTCGGCATCGCTGCAGAATCGGGTTCTGTTCTCTTATATTTCTTGTTCCCTGAGATGTTCTTTGGTTAGGAAGATTGTTGGAAGCTGGTTTTGCTACTGCTTAGTAAGTATTGTACCTACCTTGTTTGATTTCAGTTCCTTTAAAGAGTTCGGTCCAGAGTGAAAAACATTGGCTGACACTGCGACCTACAAGATCTATTGTGCTAACTGTACAATCAGCTTAAGTAATAGACTTACCATCTTCCTCATCAAGGTGAATACGTCATTAGTAGCCGCTAGCGAAAGTTATTCTTTATAGACGATCCAGCTTCGTAGTCAGTATAGTGTCGGACATGTAGATTTAGTTTGCCAAAATAGTATCTCAGGCCACAATGGCCTGTGAGGAAGCACCCCATCTTAATCATGCTTTCCTTAACTAGGCTAAGCTTTTCCTTACAGCAATAGGGTTTAAATATTCTTTTGGATTCCGTAAGCTCCGGGATATTTTCCAAATGGGTGAAGTTGGTGTGCCCAATTGTTAGTCAACTCTATCTCAATAGTCTAATTGACGCCACAAAAAGGTACTGAATGCAAGAATACGAATCTAAACCAATATTAGCCCGATTGTCCGATTGTCTATAATTCCTTGATCACATGACTTAGATTCCACTAAGAGGGACGTACATACTGGTAAGTGCTTTAAGTGCTGTCTGACGATCTGAAAAGATATGCATTTTAGTACCCATTATAGCTTCATCAAAAAATATCCCACAGCAAATATCTGTGGCATGGATTTCAGCCCAAAACACCTTGGAGCACTTACACATCAGCATCAACTCTAGATTCCATTTTTGATCCGGTGGTTAACCATACTACTCTTCGAATCCTATGCGATCCGCGATCCAAGGCCCTAGTGCTAAACCACAGAATCGCGTCAGACAAGCGAATAGTGTCTCCAAACGTTTTTCTTGCCAGTTCATGGATTAGCTGATTTTCCTTTACTCCTTGATGACCTGGTACTCTACAAATGGCACAATGCATTTTTCCACTAAACGAATGAGTCTTAACATCTATAAAATCCCTAAATTTTGTTTAATACCCGAAACACCCAAAATGCCTGTATATGGTAATGTCCTCCAGAGAGGATGCCAGATATCTGGGACTAATACTTGACACAAAGCTGTTGTAGAGAGAAAATATTGCCGATGATGCTTAGAAACCCCTAGTAGCACTCGCTGACAAAAATCATCGGTGGCTTTACACTGACTCACCTATGGCATATCAGTTTGGTGGCCTGCTTTGGAAAAAAGGATCAACGTGAAAACGATTGAGAGGGCTCAACGCTGAAAACTTCTCGAAATGCTGCGCTCCAAACTTTGCTACATTTGGTGCACTTGTTAGCAAACCACTAACCTAGTCCAGAGGTTGTGCGATAGTCATCAATAAAGTGAGAAGAACGTGAGCGTGTCAGAATTCGCAGCTTTTCTAGTTCAACAGATATGATGTGACATCTACCACTACTTCAGTCTATCTAACCACTGTAGGATATTTCAAGCCGAAGTCACTGTTGTAGGATAGGACGCCGCATAGTTTGAGATAAACCTCATACCATACTCCGTAATTGTGATTTATGTCGGCAGTCAAGCTGCCATCAGAACTTCACCAAATTTTATTGTGCTGAATACCACTAGGGTCGTGAGGAACTGCCACGTGTCTCTGAACGAGATCGTTGCTGTTTACCTAACATCACACTCTGCTGAGTCTCTGGCTATAACGACATCCCGGGCCAACTGTCATTTGCTTGGCACCTGAATTACATCGACAAACGAGGGCTAGATTTAGTTGCATACTTATTACTGCAATAACCCCCAGCACATTTGGCTTTTATCGATACAAGGAGGTTGACAGGACGAAATCGATTAAAAAGGGACAACCTTTCAATAATAATCAATGTCATTATAGAATACTGCATTCAAGGTGGACATACTCAATAACTGGGCATAGTCTGTAAGTATTTTTAGATGATGAAGAACAGAAGTCCGTCGTGCACTTGCCACTTTTAGAGAGTATCTCCTGATGCTCATAATGGTATCACCTTTGCTTAAAGTGCACCACTCTCTAGAGGACCACTCCATACTACACCACTATTTAACTACGTACATATATGTATGTATATAGAGATGTTATTAATATTTATACAAAACAAATAAATAAATAAAAAACACAGAAAAAAATATTTAAATGCAAAGAAAAACAGTGAAAATTGAGTAAAAAAAAAGCAGAAAAGTTTAAATTTTAAATACAAATTCCAAAATGTACATTATGTACACAAACACACATCTACTTATTCCTAATTACTCCCACAGTAAATTAGCCCTTCTTATTTATTTTCTCTGCAAGAAATTCAGTAAACATTCAAATACAGTTTCAATATATCCATGTATACATGAATCTACATCACACTGATGATACACATTAATACAGAACAACACAGATACTCTTATCTATAAAGAATTGAAGTTGATTGGCTGCTCTATATAACTTGATTGCGTTCAATTTATATTTGGCCCAGCTAAGCGATTAAACAGGTTCACGCCCCTTATAGGAGCATCTCTCAAATCCGATTGGCCTTTGGAAATAATGGGGTGAATTATTTTAATATCGATTCTAATTATCAAGTCTGGTGTATGCGCATTTTGCATTTCAAATGAATTCCAGATGAAACCAACAAGAATTGGAACATTGCGCACGCAAGGTATTGGTTATCTTTATCTGTTTCCTCCCCCTGTTTTGAATAAATACATGTAATTTTCCTATCACTTATCTTTAGAAGGGAATTGGCGTGTTGTAATTAATTCTATTGTTACATATTTACTTGTAATAATAAATCATCAAGACTTGCTAGAGATGCTTAACTAAATGACGCTAACAAAAATCAGCTTTAAAATCGAACATACCGAAATTAGTACGTGTTTTAAGAAAAGAAAAGAAAATCTAGTACCTTTACATTTACAGGGTTTTTCAATAAGAGCACTACAAAAGTTTTTTTAAATAAAACAAAAACGGTTTTGGATATCAATGAAATTCTTTATTCCTGTGAAAGTACGTTTGATGCCATTATGTATGGAACTCGATTTCTTTTGCATGGCCACCACGGGCACGCTTGCAGAAGTCCAGACGCTGAACCCAATTTTCGACGGTTTTCAAGCATAAATCGGCCGATACTGCTGCAATTTCACGTTCGATATTCGTACGAAGTTCATCAATCGTCGCTGGCTTGTTGGCATAGACCATAGACTTGACGTAGCCCCACAGGAAATAGTCTAACGGCGTCAAATCGCACGACCGAGGCGGCCAAGCGACTGGACCATTACGTAAGATAACACGTTCTCCAAACTTGGTTTCCAATAAATTGATTGTGACATTCGCTGTGTGGCTTGTGGCGCCGTCCTGTTGGAACCATATGTCCTCCAAGTCCATATCATCCAATTGGGGCCAAAAATATTCGGTTATCATTGAACGGTAGCGATCCCCATTCACAGTAACGTGCCGGTCTTGATCATCACGGAAGAAGTACGGCCCAGTGACACCGCCGGCCCATAAACCACACCAAACCGTAATTTTTTCGGGATGCAATGATGACTCATGGAGTACGTGTGGATTGCTGCCTGACCAATACCGCATATTTTGTTTATTGACGAAGCCATCCAGCCAGAAATTATGACGACCATAAATTGGACGTAGCGCTCTTAACGTTGAGGCCACTGACTCCTAATTTCGGTAGTAAATTTTAATAATTTCGACTCGTTGTTGGCTCGTATATCTTTCCATCATGAAATGGCAAACCTTACTGAAGAGAAATGTCAAAAAACCGCAAGAAAAATATGGCGTCGTTTGCTGTCCCTGTCGCTCTACTTTTGTAGCGTCCCTATTGAAAAACCCTTTATTAGAAGACATTTTAAAACGTCAATTTTTAATATGGAGTATTGTATTGGCAATCATTTTGAACAGTTTCGTACCCTATCATTTACAGTGACGAGGTGCCGAGAGCAAGTTGCCCTGGGTGAAGTTTGCCAGGATGTTAAATTTATCCGGCATTCCCTCACCAGTTTAGAGTTGGTTTATGGATTTACGTGTGCTGCCTATGGGTTCTATGTGTTTCAATACGAAGAAGTAATTCCGCGTCCTTGAATTGTTCCAGATGAATGGTGGCCTCTAGATTATACCAATAAATACTGCGGGGCAAAAACGTCTGCACCAATAGCAGCCAAGGGAGAGACTATGAACTTTGAGCACTGCGCCGAGCACAACCACAACAAAAACCAAACAAGCGATGTATGTGACAAGACTTTCAACTTCGTCAACAAATTCTTATTATTATTATTATTATTAAAAGCATAACTTATGATTAAAATCATAAGTTAGCTAGTAACCAGAGCAGCTAAGGCCTTCGGCTAAACAAATTCTTAATAACTCAACATTCCAGCGAGGGTGTTTATAGAAAAACGCATAGATATCAGCAAAAAAAAAACAATTAATGTGATACTTACTTACTTACTTAAGGTGGTGCAACAGTTCGGGGTGGACCAGGGCCTCAACCAACAAGCGTCTCCAGTCAGCTCGATCTTTAGCCTCCAGTTTCGCACGCCAAGTTGGTTATAGTCCCCTTCCACTTGCGTGCGCCACCTTAGTCGCGGTCTTCCTCTACTGCGTCAGGATTGGGACGATTAAGGTCGTTGCCTTCTTAGCATTTTCCATCGTCATCCTGGACAAGCGGACGAGTTTGGCAGGGATACCAGAACTAGACATGGCTCTGTATAGCTCGTCTGTATAGATGCTCTCTTACGCGGCCTTAAAATCGATTAAAAAGTGGTGTGCATCGAATTGAAGTTCCTGGGTTTTCTCCAAAGTCTGCCGCAGTGTGAATATTTGGTCGATGGCCTGAAACCACACTGATATGGACCGATCAGGTTGTTAACGAACGGCTTCAGGCGTTCACACAACACGGCAGAGAAGATCTTGTAAGCGATGTTAAGAAGACTGATGCCTCTGTAGTTGGCGCAGTTCAAAGGGTCTCTTTTCTTGAGGATCTGGCAAAGAATGCTGAGGTTCCATTCATCGGGCATACTTTCTTCCGACCATATTTTAAAGATGAGTTGGTGCATGCTCCTTACCAAGTCATGTCTTGCCGCTTTGAATAACTCAGCAGCTCAGCAGCTTTGTTGGACTTAAGTTTAGATATGTCTATCTATCGACCAGGTCGGCTTGACGGAATTGTTGATCTTCATCGTTCAGGTTGAATAGTTCATTCTGCCTGACATCGGGATTTGATTCGTCGTTGCCCTGTAGCCTTGACAGGTTCTCTTTACCCTTTGGTAAAACTTTCGAACCTCACTCCTGCAGTGAAATCTCTCTATTTCCTCGATCGCGCGCTTCTCATGTTTTTTCTTCTTCCTCCTAAAAAGCTTGTGTTCGTCTCTCGAGCAGCTCTGGTCTTTCTATGCAGAGCCGCTTTGTATGCCTCTTGTTTCGCTGCATGTGCTTGCCGGCACTCGTCGTCAAACCAGGGATTTCATTGTGGTGGCCGTGTGAAACCCAGCACATAAGAGGCGGCATCTCTGATGGCTTTTTGGCAATGTTGCCACTGGTCATCAATGCTTGATGTTGGCAGTATAGGACTTCTTGAGAGATTGAGAGAGACTCGATCGGAAAAGGATCTGGTGATCTCTTGCGATTACAGCCGTCCAAGGTCGAATTCCTCACCGCATTTCCTTTTCTTGGCGGTGTTCGGGATATCCGCAGTCGTACCTTGACTACAACAAGGTAGTGGTCCGAGTCAATGTTGAGCCCTCAGAACGTTCGGACATCCATAATACTGGAGGAGTGCCTTGCGTCGATCGCAATATGGTCAATCTGGTTGACGGTTGGAGATCTCCATGTTCCTTTATTTATATCGAGATGTGGGAACCGCGTACTAGCTACGACAACGTTCCGCCCCGTAGCAAAGTAGATCAGCCTAAATCCGTTATCAGAGATGGTGTCGTGTAGGCTGTACTTTCCGACAGTACTACCAAAGATGCCCTCTCTTCCTAGCTTTGCGTTAAAATCGCCTAGGATAATCTTAATGTCATAGCTAGGGCACTGCTCGTATCTCTTGTCCAAGACCTCGTAGAACCTGTCTTTGGTGTCATCGTCTTTCTCCTCTGTGGAGGCATGCGCGCATATCAGGCTAATGTTGGCGAATTTAGCCTTGATGCGGGTTGTCGTGAGGCGTTCGCTCACATACTTGAAGCTTAAGACTTCTTGCCTACATAAGTCTGCTTTCAACGATGAATCCACATCCAAATAAGCGCTGCTTTTGTTGCCGGTAGCAATCGCCTTTATAGATATCGCAGTTTTCCATCCTCTTTTTGCCCGGTCTGCTTTGTAGCAGTCTAGGGCATCCGCTAATTGTTTGGTTCCACGTGGTCTGTTAAGGGACCTGCCATTTCACGTATGATCGTGCACATGCAACGTATTAAATCCTCCAGGAATCATAACTTTTGTTTAGTTTTCATCTGCGAAATGATCCCCGATATTCAACTTTTAATAAAGCACCCCGGTACCGGACACCTCGACTGATATCTGATCCACTAATGGCTTTAATCGTTAATCTCTGCCACTTATTAATTTTCGTTTTATGATTCTTTTCTCTCGGTAAACGATGATTTATGACCGCGAGACATCCGAGAGTATTTCTCATGCCAGACCAAATCACAGATCCCGATACCCAGTCGAATCCGTACTGAAATATTAATTATATTTTTAGTTCCCCATATGTGATGCCCGCAAAGCATCAAATGCCGTTCGGATCAAAAAACTATTAATTTGTTAAATAAATTTAAAATTATATTTTCATTGGTGAGCTCCGACGGACTCGTTGTGTAGGAGTTCCATTGCGGTCCACTGCGGTCGCGGGGGGATACATCGATACGCTCCGAGAAATGTATCAATCATGGGTATCTGCACACCAGATAATTTGTTAAGTGTTTGCTATTAAAATGAGATTAATTACTGGTGATTATCAATTTGTCTATGGGCAATGTACGCGTCCGATTCCCACAATGGATTCCAGATCCAAATTGTGTGAAGACAGCGCGCACGCCGCTGGGCTAATCCGATCGCCTATTTATTGGTTAACAATAGTGATAGGTATTCAAAAAAAAAACTCAACTTTAATTGTTCCATGTTGCCTCCCTCTGGAATGGGGGCCGCAGTGTTTCCATCTACTTCGTGCCACATGAGGAGTCATTAAGTCCAATCTTGAATAATTGAATGTGTGATGTGGGGTAAAAATAGAAATGCAATTAGAGCGCGGATGCTGCTGTCATCGGCTGACAGATATTGAGTCGACCTCTGCATCTGATATGTACGTACATCGCTTCCGCAGAGTTTGACACGCTTTGCTGCATTAGATTCGATTAATTTGCAGTGTTAGTTGCAATCGGGTAGATATAATTAATCAGGGCAGTAATGTGCATGTGCGTAACCAACAACACCTTGACTTATGTCTTTTCCACTCAGAATCTTGGTGTATGATAATAAATAAAAAAAAAATAGTTGGCGCGACAGCTCGGGATGAGCCAAAGCCTAGCTTGTTGCAGCCATTCATGTTGTGCGTGTTATATTTTTTTAACGAACTTAAATTTTATTGCGGACTTCGAACGGCGAATTGAGAAGCTATTTCATGTCAAATACTCCCGGAGGCTCGTCATTCCCCGACAAGAAGTGGTGCCGCGAAAAATGTTCGGTGGACATGGCTGGGGCTTGAACCCACTCTGCTCGCACAGTAGTCCAACTCACTAACCACTGAGCCACTTCGGCCACCTTATTTTAGGATCCTTTCCGAATATCTAGTAGTTTCTCCCTAATATCGATTCCTTGTGTCATCGTTAAGTTAGGCGAATGGTGAAGATCAACTAAATTACCTTCATCTCACTTACATATGTATGTCTATGCAGACCCATTGTGGTACCCTCAGTCGTTTTCCTCTTCTCTCGTGTGAACTTATAGTTCAACTCATCTGATTGCCCTTGCAATTTTTATCATGTCCGGTAGCGAACAATTGGATACCTATTCGACGTCATTGAAAAAGTATTTTCCTAGCACTTTGTCCTTGTGTGAAAGAGGTCTTTCGGTGACAGAAAATGAGTTGTGTAGTCATGGATGTGTTCATCATCGCATACTCTTAATAGACACTCGTAGGTCATCTTCGTTATTTGCCTTTTGATGGCTATAGTAACCACATATGTACATATGTAAGTCCACAATGCATAAACAGTAGAATATCTATGCGGGGGCATGCTGCCTCCCTACAACCGCCCTGCTTCGGGATAGGTTCGAAGTTGGGTATATACAAGGTTTCTTTAACTCCGTGCAAACACCATGGAACAGCTTTTGTATACAAAAACCCCTGCTGTTACGGAGCGAATCCGCAAGCGGTTCTCCTGCAAGACTGTTCAGAACACGAGTAAAATGCAACTACCCACAGATTATGAAGGCGGTATCTTTGAAGTACAAGATAATCGCAATCGGCATCTAGAGCGTTATTGGGGTTGAGGTGGACCACCACACTAGATCTTGCAGGTCCCAGTGCATCATCGCCCTAGCATCGTATCGTACACAGTTTTGTGCGGGATACGTTGAGCAATGATCTGAGTGAATCTTTTCTGTCAGGACTTGAGCGTATATTACAGAAAACCGTCTAAGGCTTGTATTGACTTAAGCTTTGACCACCTATAAGCTCTTAAGCAATTCTGTTATGCTGTCTCTGCTTCAGTAGCCAATGTATTGATGTAGTTGCGCTTGCCAGGTGCACCAATGAGAAGAGTTTCAATGCTCCTCTAAATAACTGCTGCAGAAGCTGCTGGAAACGAATAACAACAAAATCTGTGCGTTTTCTGCTCTCTGAATACCGACAGAAGACTGCATATACCTTCGGCAGTTGTCCTTTTTTCGATGGAATACACCTTGGTTCGTATCGATATCTGTGTGGCCTGATGACCGATGGACCGATGACGTACATACATACATACACATATATGTGACAGGCAGCCACCA
Organism: Matsumyia berberina; assembly: GCA_917880715.2. Lineage (NCBI taxonomy): Eukaryota > Metazoa > Arthropoda > Insecta > Diptera > Syrphidae > Matsumyia > Matsumyia berberina. The sequence continues at coordinate 100,304,097 of OU862870.1, forward strand.
TCTTACCTATGTACATACCTACGTACGTATATATCTATAGGTATCGAGAAACCAGTTGAGGTTGTTCAGCTAGTGGTTAAGGGCTTCATTATCCGCATCTCCGATGAAGCCAAATATCTGGAAGTGATTTTGGATAAAAAACTTCTTTGGGCAAAGCAAGTTAAGCCAAAGGCATCTAAGATGCTCTCAGCTTTCTGGCAGTACCTGGCGACACAAGTTGGATGGGTATGCAGTGACACCAGAACTTTGGCTGCTGTGCAAATTTAACTGACTGACATCGGTCAGAGTCTGAGCATGGACTGGGCTGTAGCCAAATTTTCACAGATGGCTTCAAAACCATTAATTGGTTCGGTGCTGGCGTGGAGACCAACAACACTAAACCTGACTACTTGTTATACAAATATATCTCTGTTTTCCAAGCAGAGGCTTATGCTATCCTAGCGGCAACGGACAACATTTCAAAGAAATGGTGAAAATGTCGGATCATATTCATCTCTAGCGATGGTCAGGCTGCGCTTAACGCCCTGTTCAACCTTTAAACCGGCACCAAAATCGTTCCGAAATGCGAAAACATTCTGAATTTGATAGCAAGACTGAACTTTTTGTCTTTTGTATAGATCCCATGTCTCAGGTCACAATGGAATCTCTGTCTCTGTCTGTCTATCCATCACTTTGGTGAAAGTAAGATTGTTGCGCTCGATATTTCAAAAGCATTTGACAGAGTTTGGCATCAAGCTCTTTTGTCGAAAATGCGTGCATTTGGGATCGACGTGTCTCTTCTTCAATAGATTAAAAACTATCTTTCAGACCGTTCAATCCAAGTCGTCTTGGACGGTGTCAAGTCTGCAATGCACCATATAAATGCTGGTGTTCTCAAAGGCCCTGTTTCGTCTCCGACTCTCTTTCTCATTTTTATAAATGATCTCTTGTCTGCAACTTCTAATCCAATCCATTCCTTCGCTGATGACAGTACCCTCAGCTTCTCATATTCGTTCCTTAACTCTCGTCCCTGCTCTTCGGACGTAGAAGAGGAGCTCATTAAATTCCGACCTTAACAGCATAATGAAATGGGGCTTAACCAATAGAGTGGAATTTAATGCATCCAAAACCCAATGCTGTCTTCTGTCACTCAAGCGAAACCGCACTCTTCAACCATTATCCATGAATGGTACTTGCATCGCCGAAACCGAAAGACTTTCCATTCTCGGTATGTGTGTCAACGACAACCTGCGTTGGAATGACCATATATTTGAAGTCGCCAAAAATTTTTTTTTTTTTTTTTTTTTTTTTTTTTGCGCTGGGAGGTGGTAATCTTCAAAAGACGACGAAAAGACAGTGTGGGATTTTTACCCACTAACCCCTTCTCCCTTCTTCCCCTTATCCCTGCGGTACGGCCATCTTGGCATTTCATCACAGGTGGGGGAGAAGCCAGCCTTCGTCGCCAAAAATGCTGCGAAATGTCTAGGTTTCCTCAAACGGTGTAAAAAATACTTTACCCCTTCTGATCTGGCCTCAATTTATAAGGCGTTCATTGGCCCAAAGCTCGAGTATAACGCTCATATCTGGTCTGGTGCACCCAAAACCGTCTTGCACATTCTGGATAGAATCCAAAATCGCGCGCTAAAACTTATTGGTGACAGGGACATTGCGAAGTCTATAGACTCGCTCGAACACCGACGAAATGTTTCCTGTCTCTCGCTGTTTTATCGTTTTTTTCATAAACAGTGCTCCAGCGAAATAGCCAGTTGCATTTCACCCCTTCAATACTTCAACCGCAATACGCATCATGCTACGAATGCTCATCAGTTCACCCTTAAGCCTTATTTCGGGCGTACAGTCAAATATAGAGATTCTTTCATAAGCCGTACAACGCGAATGTGGAACAATCTGCATAGCTCTGTGTTTCCCCGGCACTGCCACCCCGCCCATTTAAGACCAACGTGCATCGGTATCTCCTACGTCTCTCCTCTAATTTCCCTAATGCCCGTGCTCTCGTTTAAGGATAGACATAACCCCTTTGTGATCGTCATGCCTTTGCACGGATCAGATGGCAGATCTCCCGTGAGTTCCTTATATTTGAAACGCCTTCTCGGTTTTCTTGGAAACAATATGAGCTTTCATTTCCGGATTTGCCTTAGACGAGGAAAGTCCCATAGCAACTGCTTAGTGCAACCAAAGATTGGCATCACTGTTTTCAATTAAATTCGTTTAGTAAATTCTTGCACGACTCCCCAATACCGAAATGCAATCATTTGTACTAGTAAACAAGCTTCCAAAACAGGCTGTCTAATAAAATTGATACGTTCAGCAATATCAAAAAGTGACTCGACAAAACTACAACCGTGCGCCTCACTCACTCGACACCCTTTAGTTCCGCAATGACTTTCACTTCTGGGTGAAACACAAACACGTATAAATGCATTTTTTCCCCTCAGTGTTGGTGGTAGTATCTTCGAGTGCCTCAATTGAATGTTAAGGACACGCTGTTGAAGACGAATCGACGAACAGTAGTATGTTTGGCGCTATCAACACGAAAACGAGACGACCGACACGACGGAATGCACGAAGAGCAACACAACGAGGTGAATAAAATTACATTTGAATTAATGGTTTCGTAATTGTAAATGAAATTGATTGGGACGCTACTGGAAGTAAGTTGAGATGAAGATTTATACAATCAAAGACTCAAGGCCTCTTGAGGCTGAAATTTATTTTCTTCGGAGTGTATGAGTAAATAGTGGAGACCCTCTCGAGTGTCCTCCTGTAATTCATTATCATATTTTTGTACGAGAGCTTATTATGATTTTATAATGATGACTGAATCAATTAAATGAGAAGATTGTTTGTTCAATCGTCTTTTTTTTTTTGTTGTTTCGGTGGACAAGAGTGTAGAATCGAGATTGGGATCGTGGGCCAATGATCGATGTATTGCTACTGGATAATAAAAACCAACAGAATTGTCAGAGAAATATTTTTTCCAGATTTTTTTTTTATCTGATTTGGTAGTTGAAATTTATTCAAAAATATTTTGACTACTAAATGTATGGATGTTACCCTATGATAATGTGGATCGACGCTAAGTAAACAAATACATACACGTACATATGTATGTTTGCATTGTTCGCACGATCGGAAAGGACCTACAATTTATTGTCGACTCCGAACGGCGAATCGAGAAGCTCTTTCATGATAGGTTTTACTCCCGGAGGCTTGTCATTCCTCGACGAGAGGTGGTGCCGCAAAAAATGTTCGGTGTTCCTGGCTGGGGCTTGAACCCAAGCCGCTCGGTCAGCCGTCCAACCTACTAACCACTGAACCACGGCTACCACTAGTATTCTCTATATATTCACTAGAAGCCCTAGATTGCCGTTCGTCTCTCGTAGAGATGGCAGAGAAGTTCAATATTCAGATTTGTTGTGTGCCGGAGCATAGGGACATTCCAGGGAACTGTTGCGCTGATGAACTTGCCACATATGGAACAACGATGCACATTTTACCAGAATATTGTACCTTAAGCATATCCAACGGTACGTGTAAACTTTAAATTTAGTGAGATGCTCTCAAAAGAACAAATCTAAGGTGGACAGGTGGTACAACATGTCAAGCGACAGAACAGATTTGGTTCAAGGTGGATTTGAATGGATTTGATTTCCCTCAAGAGATTGCATATCAGCGCTACTATAGGCGTCATTACTGGACAATGTCTAATAGGCAAGCACGCAAAAGGACTTGGCGTCTTTTCGAATGATTTCTGCACAAGCGGCATGGACGAAGAAGAGGAGGAAACTATCTTCCACCTTCTTTGCACCTGCCCTGCTTTCTCCCTTAGAAGAAAAACTCACCTTGGTGCCCTCTTCTAAAACGATCTAGGCGATCTAGTCAACGCAGATATTAGAAATTTTCTACTCTTCATCAGAAGTAGTTTAACGAGTAGATAAAGGAGAATTCACCAAGATCTACGTGGGATCACAATGGCCCTGTCATTGGTCTACGTGTGTTGGCTTTAGCTGGCATCCACTTCAACCTAACCTAACCTATAGTTCTCCATTCTCATACTACATTTAAGACGAACTACATAACATTCGCTGACCTACTTATTTCGTGGTAGTCAAGGTTCGTTCGATAGATCGTCAATTTAAACCCACGCGGCGGCGTCTCAGTGCCTGTTTTTCTGTTCTCAAATCAGGCCGGCCGATCTAGTACAATTCTGTATTGTGTCGACATTTATTGACAGAAAAAAAAGTGAGCAACACTCTTTTGAAAGCCATCCGAGCACAGCTTGAAACTGAACAAGAGAAACATTCCCATTACGTGGCGCATTTAATCACAAAGTTGTTTAAACCCATAATGCTCGCATCCGCCTGTCGTCGCAGCCCATAACACTGAGCGATTTATAAACTTCACACATGAAATCATTCCCTCATCTGGCCATCAGTGCCGAGCTGGCATGGAACTACCATGCTAATCATGAAATTTACGTAGAAGTCGTAAAAATGTTTCTTTATTAATGGAAAAATTGAAGTTAGGTTAACAGCGATTCGCGCAGGCCCATTTAATTTAAGATTTGGAAAACGGCACGCACAATCTTCAGCATAAATAATTCAAATGGATTCCTGACCTGACGTTCGACGCCGCATTTTATGCGCCAGTGTCAGTGAGTGCTGGCTGGCTCCTTTGTGTGATGTGTGCTGCAACTGCAACATTGTGTCTCCCGGCATCGTATCGGCGTAGAGCTGTGTCGATGCAGTGCATTGTACTGACTGTCAACAAATATTGTCCGAGCTTGATGGAATACTTTATTACCGTGGAGAAATCACAATTTAATTGTACATCTCGTCGTCTGGCCGGCCAGTCGACCAGGCCAGACCACAACCACCGATAAGGGCATCACAGTGTCGGTTGGTCTCACTCAGACAGTCACCGGCCAAGGAATCGTGGTCGAACGTGCCGACCGCCTTTTTCGCTAATTCCGATCGGCACCGGGCGGGGAGGGGCAGCCGAGAAGTGTTCCGTCTGCTGCGGTCGGTGCTAGCGCTGGTTAATTGAATAAACGAAATTAAACTGTAATCGATTTCGATTTAATCAAATTGATCTGCCACCGCGGGGCCTTATACATTCGATTTGGAATTGGGTTCATAACTTAGCGCCTCGTTAAGTGGCAATGAACGTATATGGCTGCGAGGGCTTAACCGCCGACATGACACTATCAAATCCGGTTGAGGCAGCTCGTTGTGGTCCAGATTTATTACTAATTGAAATTAGAATGAACGGCATTAACCGCACGTTGGATGACGGCGGCCAAGTACACAGCCTCCGTGCACATGGGATCTGTCAAGCGGTGGCAGTGCATATAAAAAAGGAGTCTGGTCTTTAGAATGGAATTTCAGTATTCGCTTGGTTTCGTTCTACTCTCCCGTTGGGATTGTCTTGAATTTGTAAATTCTAACTTTTTGACATGTGTCATTGGCCCACGAATATTCCCAGGTGGGCTCATGGTGGCATAATTGATAGGAACCTGAAATAATCTAAATAGTACCGTTCAATGAGACTCAATATAACTAGTAATAGTTTCAAATCGAATTACAGCTAGAACGGAGGAATTACGGAGCTTACGGATGGATTCAACTTTATTCGCGCCCCTACAGTCATAACTAAATGAGATTTTACTGCAGGAATAAGGTTCGGAAGTTATACCAAAGGGTAAAAAGAACCTGTGAAGACTACAGAGTCCGAACAGAAGTCTGCAAGGATGAACAAGCGAACATCATAGAAGAACCGCAGTCGATGCTAAGGATATAGAAGAACTACTTCTCCCTACTAAATACTACTCCCGCTGTCAGGCAGAATGAACCATTCAACCTGGATGACAAACACCAACAATTCCGTCCACCTGACCTAGACGAAGTGAAGATAGCCCTATCTAGGCTTAAGTCCAACAAAACTGCTGGTGCTGACTGCCTAGCTGCGAGCTTTTCAAAGCGGCAGGCGATCACTTGGTAAGGAGCATGCACCAACTCATTTGTAAAATATGGTCGGAGGAAAGTATGCTCGATGAATGGAACCTCAGCATTGTTTGCCTGATCCTCAAGAAAAGAGACCGTCTGAACTGCGCCAACTACAGAGGTATCAGTCTTTCTAACATCGCTTACAAGATCTTACGTATATCTGCCGTGTTGTGTGAACGCTTGAAGCTGTTTGTCAACAACCTGATCGGTCCAGTATGGCTTCAGGCCAGGAAAGTCCACCATCGACCAAATATTCACACTGTGGCAGATCTTGGAGAAAACCCAGGAACTTCAAATCGATACGCACCACCTTTTCACCGATTTTAAGGCAATCTTTCAATAGTCCGTCCAACTACTCGCATACGCCGACGATGTTGACATAATCAGAACGCAGCGTGATGTCACTAGCGCTTTCGTGAGTATTAAAACGGAGGCGGCGAAGATGGGTTTAGCGGTCAATGACAGCAAGACCAAGTATATGATGTCAACAAGAAAGGACACCCAACACCAACGTCTCGGACAGAACGTTACTATAGACAGCTATAACTTTGAGGTAGTTAAGGACTTTGTCTACCTAGGCTCCGCTATAAATTCAGGCAATGACACCGGCGCTGAGATTAAACGAAGAATAACTCTTGCCAATCGCTGTTTCTTTGGGCTAAGAAGGCAATTGAGTAGCAAAGCGCTCTCTCGAAAACTAAGGTGACCCTTTATAAGTCCTTAATCGTCCCAGTCCTGCTCTAGGGCGCAGAGGCATGGACTTTGTCAAATGGGGATGAGGTCGCTCTTGGCTGTTTCGAGAGGAACATTTTGTCGGGTGATTTTCGGTCCCGTCTGCATAAACGGGGAGTGGAGAAGAATATACATCGACGAACTGTATGGCGGCATCGACTTAGCCAGAAGAGTAAAGCTCCAACGACTAAGGTGGTTGGGTCATGTAGAGCGAATGGAGACCAATGCTCCGGCCCGGAAAATCTTCGTATCCACACCCGAGGGACGGCGCAGGAGAGGAAGACCGCGACTCAGGTGGAAGGGGACCTCAACCAACTTGGAGTGCAAAACTGGAGACAGCTGGCTGGAGAAACTTGTTGGTTGAGGCCCAGGACCACCCCGGTCTGACCTTAAGTAAGTAAGTAAGAACCTCTTGTCTCTGATATTAAATCTTAACTGAGGAATGCCATTCATGAATGATAGTGGATGGTGAGGCAAAAAACAAGCAAACAAAAAACCACATGCCGGGAATATCATTCATGCGTGATCGTGAGTACAGGTTTCACAATCGCTGTGTGGATCTATAGTACTATTCTGGGTTTATGTCTTTAGCTTTTCCCATAAAATCAGGTGTAGTACACCAGAGTTATCCGACTTGCGTAGAATAGACGTATGACCGAACATTCACAGCCCCGCCTCAAACTTATTCGACCACTTCATTCAACCGTCAAAGACCTCTCGATTGAGATAAAGATACATGTGCTGTTACATATTTCAACATTACACTTTCGTTCATGTTGACTTAGATATATAGGTTAGTTTAGCTAAATGGGCGCCTTGTAGCCTCAGCTAGATGGGTCTTGTGACGTTAGTCACTGCCCCTGTAGACCGGCAATAAGGTCCATTGTGCCCGTGTTTGCCCCTATGAGAAGGAAACTAAAGCTGATTTAGAATCACTCAGATAAGGATATGAGTCTCAGGAGGTCTTTCAGCTCTATGTTTCATGTGAAAGTCCTTCAGCTTCGTAAAGAAGTAATTGCCAAAAATCGCCATTCTTCTGCGGGCTAGGGGAGCACATTCGAATAACAACTGACGGACAGTTTTAATTTATACCTCGTCCCTGTAGATTCTGTAATAGTCATTGGGTGGTATCAATAAAAACTGAGGCTGAGTGTTCACTCAACTTTTTGGAAAAACACTCAATTTAAATTGAATAAATATGAGTTTCGTCAAGTTTCAGAAAACACTTTCCTAAAGAGGGTTTGCCAAGACTGTTCCCTCAGTTCCGCATGAATACCAAAGGCGCAGTGCCCACTTATGATACCGAACACGATCCAAGCTTCGAGGCGACTAAGTTAAGTCATAGAAAGAGATCTCTTTCTATTATAGCCCATGACATCACCTCCGATAAGGGATTTAGGCTGATCGGTTTTGCTGGGAGGCGTAGCTAGTACGCGGTTTCCGCATTTCGGTATTTACAATGGAGATCTCCTGATCAATCAACCATCAACCAGATTGACCACATTGCAAGGTACTATGGATGTCCGAACGTTCCGAGCGCCCAACATTGACTCCGACCACTATCTTGTTCTAGCCAGGGTATGGCTGCGGATATCCCAAACACATAAGTTCTTAGTTGTTGTAGATGCGTTTAGCTGGCCGTTTATTGGTTCGTTTGACGGTTTTGTAGCTAACACTCGATTTTATTCTCGACTCGTAAATATCAGATCCACCTAAAAAGTGCAACACTTGTTTAAAGTAATGTGTCTATAAAAAATGGTCGCCTGCACCAGCTCAAACTTTTTTTTGGCTGAGACACCGCCTTAAATCAGAACTAAAATATTTGTAAATTTATTTGATGAAATAATAATAAAGATTGAAATTATAACATTATACACGCAAATTAAGTTTCCTGCCGGTAAAGTATGCAGCGCTGCTCCATTCCGTGCAAGTTCATCACACCTTTTGTTACCATTGGCTTTCGATATCCCTTTTAGACACTTTTTGCAGATTTTTTCAAGCCTTGATCTAATTATCGCAGAATCCAGAGCCTGCCTCGCTGTCAATGTAATTTTTCTTCCGTTTATATTATTCTCACGGAGTCATTTATTCTAAAAGGGCGGTTCACTCCTCCTCCTCCATGTTTTCGTATACGAACTTGTTTGTAGTTTCAACTGCTGATGTAAGGTCATTACAGATGCAGTGGTGATTACAACCATGCAGACATCTGTGAGTATCTGTGTCGCCGAGGCTCAGTGGTTATTGCATTGGACTGCCGTGCGAGCTCCGTGGGTTCAAGTCCCAGCCACCACCTCTTGTCATGAAAAAGCTTCTCAACTCGTCGTTCGGAGTTGGAAATAAATTTCAGGTCGCTTTCGTTCGAGTGAATGATGTAACACACACAACATGTTAGGAGAAGCTAAACCTTAGCTCATTCCAAGCTATCGCGCCAACTACTTATTTATTTATGTTAGACATCTGTGAAACAGCTTCTCAAGCCTTTGCTGCTGGCTAATGATCAATCTAGTTGAACTTGTTCTTATGGCACGCATTATGCCTGAACAGTGTCCCTCCAACAATAAGTGGGAGTGGGTCACTGGCTGTCTTGTACAATAGAATATGAGACTTTGGCGTACCATAGGGGTCAACAGCAGTCCCACGCCGGACACACAAACAACTCTATCGTTGGTTCACCTTTTGCCTAATACACAGAAGGACCGCTACTATTCCCCCGCCTGATTTCAACAGTCTTCGTGTCAAATAGACACGTCTAGTGTAAGCTTGAAGCTTCAATTAATTAGTATCTAGCCAACAGCGATCGGTCGCAAAGATTTATGCTCCACAGGACAGTAACTAATCGTGCTCCATTATTTAAATTTTTTTTCCCGTTTTATATCAAAAATGTTTTTATTAACACTCGTTGGCATGAGTGATGGCTGGTCGGGCTATTAATGCTCCCGCTGATATCCGAATGAGATCCAAATTGATTTGAACACCCCCGATAGCAGTTGTGCTTGTCCGTTTCTGAGATATTTTTGGGATGGCCCGAAACACAAACGCGTGTATATTCCACTGCATGGATACAGGGGGTTCACCTATGTTTTGATTTCCCCCGCGCCAAGCCACAACACAGTGTGCGACACCAGGCACAGTCACAGATACAAATTAATTAATCCAGCTGACACGCAGCTTTCGTTGAAATTAGCTTCTCTGGACGCAGTCCCGCCCTGAGTCTTCGAACGGGGGCTGCGAATTTTTAATCTCGTCAAGTTGCCAGCGTGACGCGGGTGCCACTGGGACAGCGTGTCGGGGGAATTTATCATTGTTCGTCTTCGGTGATGCTCCGTTTTATTAATTATATTATTTTAAGACTGGGATGATATCTAATTAATTTTGATGTTAATTCTCTTTTATGTCATGGGAAAGTGGAGAGCTTGTTCGGACGCAACGCCGAGAGGAAGACAATGGTCTGAGGCTTTTGATATTTACGCAATACATTAGCAGATGTGTGTTTTTGTAGGGACAGCGGGTGATGTACGCATTCGTCTTGGATTAGATTAATTCCGGCGATGATTTCCACGACGAATGTGAAATGCTCCCCTAGAGCACCACACTTGTGGGGCATGCGTCAATGGTGAGGACGTGGAAAATTTATTTCTTTTCGCCGATGAGAATAGTTTTATGTGTTTTTTTTTATAAATGATTGTCATCTGTTGGGGAGACAATGCACCTTGCAGCCTCAGGTTATTAACATACTTTTGGAGATTTACGCGGTTGTAAATATTGTCCCGAGTCTGTGGCTAGGGGGTGGTATTTAGTTCCTAACTGTCAAAATTTAAGGAAAAAGGGGTGGATAGAGGGAACAGCAAACACGGTGCTCGTGGTTTTGAAGCTACACCTTAATGTAACCGTAATGATGACAGAATTCCAAATTCAACAATCGCAGATAGTTGGTGGTTGTATTTAGCTCAGGAGTTGGCTTATTTTGAGTAATTCAGTGGCTTCGTGAGTACAATTTTGGTTAGTGGGAATAAAGTACTTATAGAGCGAGTGTGAACTTGTCCCGCAACACTCATTCGCAAGTGTGTATGCGAATGTACTAAAGTATTGTATTGTATTCTAAGCAGAAGTCCTTGAATTCTTGGAACGCCACACCCAAAGTGGATAAATAGAAATCTGCTCGGATAGTCAAGTAGCACTTAAAGCCATCACAAATCCAACATCCAGATCTTATCTGGTCAGATAATACAGAGACAATTTTTAACAGGCTTGCCAGTCACAACGACGTCCATCTTGTCTGGATGCCGTGTAACGAAGATGTCTCGGGAAATGAGAAAGGTGATAAGCTGGCAAGAGAAGGGGCGCACGCGATAGAACAAACCGCTGAAAACAGAGTGGGGGTCGCATTAACAATAATTAAAACAGCAACCAATGAGGGGATGCAAAGTGGCTAGATCACTCGTAAATAAACCAAGCAACCTGCTTACCAGGAAGGCTCTATGCTCAAGCAGAGAGCAATTGAGGCTGATGGTGGGACTCATCACAGGACACATTAAGCTCAACAAACACATGCATAAAATGGGCCTTGCTGACACAGAATAATGTAGGAACTGCGAGAAAGAACAAGAAGACTTCGAACATTTCCTATGCCACTGCTCAGCCTTAGCAAGAATGCGACAGAAGACCCTGGGGTCCATGTGGATACCGGACCACAAACATCTCAAGGACAACGGAATCGGCGGCATCCTGGCCTTCACCAAAGAAACAGGAATATTCGCCACACCACACTTACACTAGTGTCAACTCCAAAATTGTTTCCCCCTTCCCTATATCCCTCAAAACATATGTCCCAAACTAAACCTATCCTTGCAGTTCCGACAGTTAAAAGAGGGTAACACAACGGGCCCGACTGAGGCCTAGGTGAGAAGCCTTCCGCTCACCCTCATATACCATACCATAACATCTCGCGAAGTTCCGAAGTTCATTCATATTGGCGTTCAAATCACCAAAGATGATCTTAACTTCGTATATCGGACATTGTTCATAGGTTTTTACGCGGAACTCGGAGAAACAGCCAGTTTGGTGCTATCATCTGTTTCCTTTTTGGAAGAGTAACTTTAATGAGTGGGTGCAGATCGTCATCACTAAGCTTAAGTCTTAGGTTTGCCCTCATCCCATCGGATCAGCCAGAACGCATCGCCATTCTTCCTAGATAAACAGAAAGTTCCACTAATGACGAGCTTTGGTATCCTGACGATAGGTTAGGTTAGATTGAAATGGCTGTCAGCTAAAGTAAACACACCATGAGGGGTCCGATATCGTCATTCTATCAATACACAGGTTTCCTTTCCCCTCGCGTGGCATGGCTGCGTTAAACTCTAAAGATTTTTTTTGTCGGTTTTGGAAATCCTGGAGCACTCAGGCGCAACTGGTCCATTGTACTACCAGAAGGCAGGACCCATTTTACTGGAACTTCGTCGACTTTCCAAGAAAGCTGAGAAGGCACTTCAATGATGAGGTCCTTACAGTATCAGCACTCACCACATCAGCACCGAAAATCTGCCGTCCGATCCGAGCAAAAGCAGGACAATCGCAAAGGAAATGATGAGAAGTATCGTCGCCCTCTCCACAGACGTCGCAGACAAGAGTGTCACGTAACCTTAACACACTAACATGCTTGACAAAAGCGAAGTGTCCCGTTAGAACGCCAATAAGTTGTCTACAGTCTTTTCTGCTCAGTGACATCAAGAATACCGCTGTTTTATTACAGACGCACACTGGGGCCGGTTATATGGAGAGCATGCCCATAATGCGAAATCGAAAATTGTTAATTTTCACGAAACATTTATTTCGCTATATAGTTAATGTAACTGTGCATCATTTCTTAAGTTTTTGCAGTCCTGGAAATTGGTTGAGTAGTAGAGAATAAGCGGGGAAAAATAGAATTGCTATGAATTGCAAGATCAACTGTTTGCTTGTTGGCTATTTAGAAATTAAATAAAAAAATGTTTGCATGGAATAAAATAAAACGAAACACTTGTCCGGTATAAACCAGGGTCAGTCAACAAGAAAAAAATATTTTTAAAAATTAAAAAAACTTTTTTTTTACTTAAAACTTAATAAACTTCTGAAATGTTATATAAAATATTTAATGTTATTGTTCTTCAATTTGCGCGAGAAATGATGCATAGTTATATGTACTATACAGCGAAATAAATATTTATTAAAAAATAGTTAATTTCAATTTCGCATTTTGGGCATGCTCTCCATATAACCGGCCCCAGTGTGAGACGTTCAGGAGCATTCGTTTAATCTGCCTGCATCCTGGAGAGCGATGCCGCACACAATTGTGTTTGTAGGAAACCGAATCGTCAATGGAGGCCCTGACCGAGGACGGGGGAAGACCCAACGCAGATTCAGGTCCTGAGAAAACATCTTCTGAGCCTTGTCTAGCAATCTCATCGGAGATCTCATTTCAAAAGATCCCAGTGTGACTTGGGACTTAGACTGGCCTTGCGACCGAATTTAGAGAGAACTTGCGTTCTTGCACTATTTTAGAACTAGGTAAAGGGTTAGGCGCAGCCTGGCAATCGCTATAGACGCAGGTGCTCCGAGGCTTTTACCTATTCTGAACGATATAGTCCGTGGCCATTAGGATAGCAAAGGTCTTTGCTTGGAAAACAGAGGCTGCTTGACCGACGAGTAGTGAAGTCTGAAGTTGTCGACCTCCACAAAGACACCAGCACCGGACCCATGACTGGTTTTGGAGCCATTCGTGAAGATTCGACTACAGTTCCGTCCAGGCTCAGAAACTGACAAGGAAAGTCGACTTTAAATTTGAACATCAACCGAAGCTTTGGTGTCATTGCATCATATCCGTGGAACTATGTAGGGTCGTAGCATAAATGTCGCGCAAGGTCTTCAAAACTCCAGTGCTGATGATACCAAAACCGCCCTGTCTTAGATGAAAGATTGCTTTGATAGTACAGCCCATGATATAGGTACCACGCAGAGCATCTAGAGCAACACCAGGCGTACTCGCAAAAGATCCTGTGCAGCCGAGACAACCCATTCTTTGAAGTTTAGTGCAATATGCAGTCAAATACTTACCAGAAAGTCACCTCCGGTCTTATCATAGCCGTATAGATCCAAACGACCTCATTCGGTGATAAACCCCATGTCTTGCCAAAAGCACCCTTACACTTCTTCCATTCTTCCATTCCTGATGCCCTGGTTGGGTACCCGCTAAGTAAACAATTTGGAGAGTATAAAGAAGTTGGAGAAGAAAAGATTTTTTTAGAAATAATGTTACTGCGTCCATCGAAACGCCCATCTATATACCTAGCGACGCATTCTATCCAAAGGTGTAAAAGACATAAATACGTACTACAGATGGCGCCGTCAATCAATTTGCTTTTATATTAGCTCTCTGTTATGGATCTTGTCCTGCCTAGATCGATTGAATGTACTCATGATGTGCCCAATATAAGATGCCCTTCCACAAAAAGAACCATAAAACATCAGATGCTGAGTTGCTTTACTCTAAAAAAAAAATCAGTTGCAATTGGTTGCGGAATTTCTGCCGATTCCAAGAGCATGCAACGTTCAATTGACGACTATTGAAGTGAGATATCTCCAATTTTTAACAAAACTCTAAATATCCACTTGTCTCAAAGTCTTTTCGAATGGATTCAAATGTATATAATTACTACATACCGTTCTACTCCACCAATGTGCACACCACTTGCAAATGCTTAACCGCAACTTCTTCGTTTATATTCGAAAGCAAACTACTCGTATGTGCCTGTACCTGCAATAACTCGCAGATGGTGTGTGTGCAGGTGTGCACCCAGCAAAATGGAATCGCAAACCTCAACGTAAGCTTATTGTAACCTTTTATGACTTAATCTGATTTAAACATGTTATTAAAACAAAAAGAGGGGGAGGGGAGGGGCCGACGCCGGCCGAATCGAGTGGCCAGAATGCACTTGAATGGACTGTGTAAGCCTAGTAATTGAATTATTAATTCCCAGTGGCATGCCAGCAGTTTACAAATACGAGTTCATACATTGTCTCGATTTTTGCATCGAATTTTTTCAAGCCTGGCACAGGGTAATATCGTTTTTATATGTTTCGAGCGAAGCCTGACAAGTGCCAGGCGTATAGTGTTTCTATTTGGAACGATTATATTATTGTGACGCTGTATATGAATATGTGCCCGGGTGGTGTCTTGGTGCTGTGATTTTGCATTTCCACTTTGTGTAAATCATGTTCGCACATCATGATTTCCGTATTGGGTTGGGCTTTACCCAAAGCAGAGGACCCTGTTTGTGCTGTGGGTTTTTTTAAAGCTAATTGAGGATAGAGATAAAGTAGTGGTGGAGTACTATGAGGGTCATGGCTAGCATCAGTCTTATACAGCATAGTGTGAAATGACGTTTAAAAGTACCGTATCTGCAAGAGCGTCCTGTCCTGTGTGTCAGTTCAGCTACAATGAAACCGCACAGCACCGAAGCACATCTCTTCTGTGGAATCTATTCCTTAACAAACTACTTCTGGAATTAGAAGTTGCTGAGTATATCTCCATCTAGTTAGTTAGTTAGAAGTGGCCCTCGGAGAAGAGGTGCACTTAGACCATAAAATAGGTCCATTGTGATGCCACTGAGTACTGGGGTACCCTGCTTACTCCTGAAGCCATTTAATTTAGATTTCCTAACTAAGATATTAAGATCGGTCGTGCTGGCGGAGTTCAGAGCATTTAGATCGTTGAGGAAGTATTGGGTGGCTTTCCTGATATGAGCCAGTGCGGGAAACGTGCAGAGGAAGTGTGCCGTGAACTCCTCCTCCTCCTCGTTCCTGCAGCTCCTGCAGAAATCGTTGCATGCTATCCCCATGCCATGAGAATGCCTGCCTAAGATGCAGTACCCCGTGAGAACGTTGATTAGTTTTGATCCAGGACAGGCCAGATCAGCCAGTCATTGTTGCAATAATCTACGAGTTGCTTTCGACAGAGCGTCGGTGAGAGTCAAGTGTTTAACAAACGACATAGGCGCTTTGACATGATCGAGCTTCCTGCCGTTCGTATATTGGGAGTATTTTCCATCAGCCGCACAGTTCCCCTGAATGTCTCAGTGCCCAGGCCCCAACAGAGTGTGACGTTATACTGGTTAGACATCTCGTTTAGAGACACGCGGCAGTCCTTCACTGCCCTCGATTTTATTGTGTTGAATACGAGGGACCTGGTCGCAGCCTGGCTGTCGAAGTAGATCGCAATATCCGTACTGAGTTAGCCTTCAGCCAAGGAGCGGATTCGATTTATAGCTGTGACTTCGACTTGGAAGACACTGCAGTGGTTGGGCAGACTGACGGAGTGGTTGTCATGGCGATGGCGACGTCATCTTCATATGCTACCACGCTACAGCCCGCATCCTCTATCTTCAGAAGTAGCTCGTTGAGTACAAGATTTCATAGAAGGGGAGATAGCACACCCCCTTGGGGTGTTACCAAAAGAAGCGTTAATGACTCTGCTATTAAGGATGTGGCGTATTAGACTGCAGACTGGATCGCAAATGTTTAGATTTTTCAGAGCATTGATTATCGAAAGCGTCTTAACGTTATTAAATGCTTCCGTCAATATCTAGGAATGCAACCATTGTAAGTTCCTTGAGCGCGATTGATCTTTCTATAGACAGTATAACGGAGTGAAGGACCGTTTCGACAGATTTGACTCTTTCGTAGGCGTGCTGTGATTTGGAAAGACGATTGCAGTCCAAGGAGTCCTTTACATAGAGGTCGAGGATTCTCTCCAACGTTTTCAGTAGAAACGAGGTCAGGCTTATTGGCCTGAAGTCTTTAGGGAGTGTATGTGAGGCCTTACCTGCTTTACCTGAGTCCAGCCACTGGGTGTTGTAGCAAGAGCTAAATAGCCTTTTAGGATCCTAGTGAAAATGTGTTTGACATCTAGGAAGGCTCTTTGAAGTTGTGCAGGGAATATACCATCGGGTCCTGGTGCTTTGTATGGTTCAAAGATGCAGATTGCTCATTCTAACTTATTTTCGCTGATCAGATCAGTCAAAGTGTGAGGTCGCACGTAGCTGCTCAGAGCAGGTAGGATGGTAGTGGCGGCGGGCGTACAGCCGGGTAAGTGCGTTTCCATTAGCAAATCCAGAGATTTCTCATCTGTGTCAACCCAGGTACCATCTGGTTGCATAAGAACACTAGGTATTTGGGGTGTTTTAGAGAGGACCTTGCGTAGCGTAGATGATTCTGCTGTATTGTTAATTTTCTCGCAGAAACTAAGCCAAGATCTACATTGCGATTTCCTTACATCTTTCCTATAAAGCATCAGGATAGCTTTATAGGTTTGTCAGTCGGTGTCGAGCCGTGTAAGTTTGGCTAAGTTGAACGCTTTCCGCCTTTTGCAGCGAAGAGACTGGAGCTCTGCGTTCCACCAGCAAGGACGTTTGGCATTTTTTTTCCTTACAATGGGGCAAGATTTGGTGAACGCTTCATTTAGAATAGAAGTGAGTACATATTATAGTTTAGCGTGTCCAGTTCTGACTGACTCCATCTACATCGCGGGTATCTTCCTTCACACTTAGATATACTCTTATATGACTTGAACAAGCTGATATCTTGGATGAAAAGCTGTGGTCTAAGTGTCAATTCGTCTTAAACAGAGCTGGTCCTCTTTTCTAAGATTTAAAAAATGTCTTGGATTATTCCACCCAAGCTTAATGGTGCTTCCCTGCAATTCGCAGACAGTGCCAAATATCTGGGACTTATTCTAGGCAGAAGTTCGATGAGAAAAAATATTGTCTACAGACAGTGCGGAGAAATCGTTAGGTTAGGTTAGGTTAGTGGGCCGATGAAGATGATGAAACCCTCTTCATCTCATTTAGGACTATGTAGACCCATTGTGGTACCCATGTATTTTACCAGCTACTTGCTATGCAGGGTTCTCCCTGATGACACCCACTTGGCTGTCCTTGCAAACTTGAGCAGATCCGACAGTGAACCATCGGATAGCTCTTCGATGTTATCGAAGAGATATATGCCCTTCTTTACATTATGTTGCGTGCCAAGAACCATCACCTCTTCGCGACAGCAGCCTGTACGTAATTTAAGTAGCAGGTAGTGCTTTTATAGCCGCCTGCCTGTCTATGAAGATGGTGATATCCTCCCGTGATTCCGTGAGCATTGACGCCAGTTGGGCAGCTCTGGTCACTGCTAGAACCTTTGCCTGGAACACACCACTGTTGTCAGGGAGTCTTATTGAGCTGTTGAGTCAAAGTTCCTCAGAGAAGACTCCAGCACCCATGCCTATGTCCATCTTGGAGCCATCCTTGTAGATGGACTTTGTCTCGTTAAGAATTTCTTTATTTTCCCACTGTCTCTGCTTCGAAAGATGCAGGAGAAGAGTTTTACAAAGTCCAGATACGGAATTATGTAATCAGAGTCGATACTTATGCCAGGATGTTTGTCCAATATTTGGGCGTGTCCAAGTGCGAGCTCTCCAGAGTTTAGACTGGTCCAAAGAGAGCTCCTTGCTGCAGATTCTTGCATGTAGAGATCAAGGGGTAGTAGATTGAGAATTGTCTCCAATCCTGCTGTCGGAGTGCACTGGTAGCTAGCCTTTGTATCTCGGTCAAGGCTTTGAGGTTAGTGATTTTTTGACGTTAATACGTTAATATCGACCTAATGATCGCAGAGTACAGACATAGGATAATACTTTGTTTAGGTCCCCAGTTCTTCCCAAAAATCCTACTCCAAGTATAGAAAGCGATCGATGCCTTTTTGATTTTTTCTTCAACATTTAGATTCCAATTCAGTTTCCTGTGCAGAAAAAGTCTTAGGTATTTCGCACTGTCAGATAGTTTAAGGGCTATCCCCCCAATGTTAGGCAGCGTGAACTCTGGTATTATTTTATTGTTGAACAGTACCAATTCGGTTTTCTGTGGATTCACCCCCAGGATGCATTGTTTGGTCCAGTCGTTAAGCGTGTTTAGGGCGCCTTGCATAAGCTGACTGAAGGTGTCCAGATACCTGCCCGTTACAAGCAGTATAACATCGTCAGCGTAAGCTATCACCTCTACACCGCCGTATTTCCAGTTCATGAGTAGTTCATTAATGACAAGGACCTAGAGTAGGCGGGATATAACCCCTGTCGACAGTGCAAGGAAGTCTTTAGTAGCAGACTTCTCGTGCAAAAAAGCCGAAGATCTCAGATGGGGTTTGCAAACAAAAAATCATGCACTGGATTTAAACCGCGGTCATCTAATCCTCATGCATGGTCTATTCGTTTGGTGACCAGATTTAGAAAACAAATCTATATTTGCATTACAGATGCGTTGAGAGCCAACTGCTGGGCGCCAGACTTTGCAGCACTTGCTAGGAATGTATTAATGGCATGCAGCAAGCCACTTACTTAGCCCTAAGTTGGCGTTCTTGAAAGACAGTTGCCGAATAGGACGCCAGTAACGTATTGAAAGTTTTGCTCTGCTTAGCTTGAGAATATTTTTATTTTTTCTGAGGTCTAACGCAGGCAATAGAGCCTTGGATACTTTGTTTCCCGCTTTACTCAACCGTCTTTGGTTTGCTCTACTAGTGGTCATTCTCAAAATTTTCTCTTTAGCTAGGAGGATCTTTAGGAAGGAGGATCTACAGGAAGGAGGATCTACAGTATGTCCATCTTCTACACGTTGCTGTTATTCTTGATGGTTACATCTTGATTAATACAGTATCGGCTTATCGTCAAAGGTCAAATTAGGTCGACTAGGTAGGTTAGGATCTTCGATAGATCTTTAAGCTTATTGAAGAAAAAATGCTTAATGTGTGGTTTGGACGAGAGCCGAGCCTTTACAAAGATTGTGGTCGAAGGTTTTTAATTTGTGTTTGAGGGGATGCTCAGTCTTGCTACATGGTTGCGAACCGTCCAATGACCCGTGCAGGTTGATACAAATCGAGGAATGTCCCTTCGATTTTTGCTAAGAAGGTCTCTGATTATAGTTTGGTTGAAAGAAGTCCTAAAGATGACCCAGCTATCTAGTCCGCCCCTTCTTTCGTTAGCCATTTTTGGAGAGTGTAAATATAGTTCCCCCTTGACAGATGCAAGTGGAATATGGACTCGTTCCTCGAGAGACCTGTTTTACCTCGCCCGGCTGCGTCATCGGCCTTTTCCTTACCACCTATGCTCTCATGTCCGGAGACTCAAGGTAGAGTTACGGTTGTCCAGATTTGCAGATTCCTTCTGACATTGTTTTACCTATTTGGAGGATCTGGTTCCAGAGGCTATGGTGTTAATGGCCGTTTGGTTGTTCGTGTATATAACGTTTCGTTTATGAAATGATTAGGAAGTGATCAACATAGAGCTTCGCTATTAGAGGCAATTTTGCGCTTAAGTAGGCCTGTTAGCATGTGCTTCCTTAAATCCGCTTTGAAACCCACATGTGGTACGGTTTCCTCCTCCAATCCAATGCACAAACCATCTACATTTCCAAGTAAATGTACATAGTATTGTAATTTGACTGCAGTAACAATGTTGTGGACAAAGCGAATCCAGGAAATTTCTCCTCCAACTCCCGTGTCAATGTGTTTTCCTTTGATACAAAAACAAAAATACCCCCGACTTTCGAAACAGGAAATGTTTCATATTAAATTTCTACGTACATACGCAGAGTTTTCTTTTTACAGTATTTATTTATTTTTTCTTCCTTTCTCACTTAATCAATCACATAATTTGATTGACAGAAATCCATTAACGAGAAATAAATTATAATTCCAAGGAATTATGTTGCCAGATACTCAAGCTCGAGCAGTAGAGCGGGCACGTTTGCGGGCGCGGACGGACGACGACAACGGATGGCGGTGTTGGTGGGACGGGCACCCAACTCATTTAAAATAATGAAACATTCCTCACCCAAAACGAGAGCCTCCCCCCCTCCTCCGATACAATTTTTTATTTTTTTTTGAAATCCTATTCAAAGGCAAATGACATTTCATTGCGGTGCGCAAACGAAATTTCAAATTAATTATTGTTCGTTTCGCATCAGCCGTACCTGTGACAGTTGAAAACATGATGAGCGTCTAACTAAAAATAAATACAGTAACTACGAGTACGAGTGTGATGAGTACATGCCCGTTCGAACAACACATGATCATTAAAATTGATCTAGATACACTTTGAGATGGACAAAATCACAGAGGTTTTGTGTGCGGCATTATTTTTTTTAAATGAATTGACATTTGAAATGTTTTTCATTTATGTATATCTCTCGCATTCGGTTGATATTAATGACAAGGTTTTCAAAAAATAAAGTACGTATTGGCTCACAAATAAACAACAGTTTCGTCGGTTGAAATGGGAAAAAAAACGAGAACAAATGTCGCATGACTCGGTCATTTTTATTATACAAGCGAATTGTATTTAAATATCCGAAGCCAGCTTGAAAAGGGGAGAATATGTGTGATATGTACGTTATGCCGTTTGTTAATTATATTTAGAATTTCAAAAATAAATTTGTTATGGTCATAAACCAGGCAAACATTTTGTGAACTATTGAACTTGTATCCTGTCATGCTATGAGAGCGGCCTTCGCTATGTTTACAGACGTATGTAGACACTACAAGTTGTCTCGACGGGCATCCTTTACTAGGTGGAAAACTTCGAACAAGAAACTTGCACTGAGAACATTAGCGGACAGTGCCGCAGCTCACTTACTTGAATACTTACTTAAGGTGGCGCTACAGTACGGGGTGGACCTGTGCATCAATCAGCAAGCTCGATCTTTAGCCAGCTGCCTCCAGTTTCGCACGCCAAGTTGGTTGAGGTCCCCTTCCACTTGCGTGCGCCACTTGAGTCGCGGTCTTCCTCTACTGTGCCGTCCCTCGGGTGTGGATTCGAAGATTTTTCGGGATGGACACCAATCCATCCGCTCTACATGACCCAGCCTCCTCAGTCGTTGGACCTTCACTCTTCTGGCTAGGTCGATGCCGCCGTACAGCCCGTACAGTTCGACGTTGCATCTCCTCCTTCATTCACCGTCTATGCAGACGGGACCAAAAATCACCCGAAGAGTTTTCCGCTCGAAACAGCCAAGAGCGACCTCATCCGCATATTTTCCTCCGTCCATGCCTCTGCGCCCTAGGGCAGGACTGGGACGATTAAGGTCTTGTAAAGGGTCACCTTAGTTGTCCGAGAGAAGTATTTGCTACTCATTTGCCTTCTTAGCCCAAAGAAACAGCGTTAGTTATTCTTCGTTTAGTCTCAGCACTGGTGTCGTTGTCTGAATTTATAGCGGAGCCTAGGTAGACAAAGTCCTTAACTACCTCAAAGTTATAACTGTCTATAGTGACGTTCTGTCCGAGAAGTCGGTGTTGGTTGTCCTTTCTTGTTGACAGCATATACTTCGTCTTGCCCTCATTGACTGCTAAACCCATCTTCGCCGTCTCTGCATCAATACTCACGAACGCGACAGTGACATCACGCTGCGTTCTTCCGATTAATTGGACGGAGTTTTGAAAGATTATGCCTCTGGTGTTGGCGCATGAGTTTTGCACAACTCTTTCAAGATCGATGTTGAAGAAGTCGCATGACTTCGCGTCGCCTTGTCTTAATTATTTTTTGACATCAAAGGTCTGTCTCGGTGAGGTATTGGCCGACCTTGATGTAGCAGCGTGCATTCTCCATCGTCATCCTTCACAGACGGACGAGCTTGGCAGCGATGCCAAAGCTAGATATGGCTTTGTATAGCTCGTCTCTATAGATGCTGTCATACGCGGACTTAAAATCGATGAAGTGGTGGGTATCAATTTAAAGTTTTCTGGATTTTTTCCAAGTTTTACCGCAGTGTGAATATTTGGTCGATAGTGGACTTTCCCGGCCTAAAGCCACACTGATATGAACCGTTCAGGTTGTTGACGAACGGCTTCAGGCGTTCACACGACACGGCAGATAAGATCTTGTGAGCGATGTTAAGAAGATTGATGCCTCTGTAGTTGGCGCTATTCACAGGCCCTCCATTCTTGAGGATCGGACAAACAATGCTGAGGTTCCACTCATCGGGCGTATTTTCCTCCGACCATATTTTACAGATGAGTTGGTGCATGCTCCTTACAAAGTCATCGCCTGCCACTTTGAACAGCTCGGAAACTAGGCCATCAGCACCAGCAGCTTTGTTGGACTTAAGCCGAGATATGGCTATCTTCACTTCGTCTAGGTCAGGTGGACGGAATTGTTGGTCTTTGTCATCCAGGTTGAATGGTTCATTCTGCCTGACAGCGGGAGTAATATTTAGTAGGGAGAAGTATTTCTTCCATATCCTCAGCATCGACTGCGGTTCTACTATGGTGTTCCCTTGTTCATCCTTGCAGGCTTGGGTTCGGGCTCTTCAGCCTTCACAGGTTCTTTTTACCATTATGGCTCAGGCTTTGTGCATAGAATTAAAAAAGTCCAAAGACTGGCAAGTATAGGCATCACATGCTTGCTAAGATCGTGCCCAACGGACGCCGTAAATGTCACCCTACACCTACTAACACTTGGTCTAATAGCAGAAAAATAGTTTTAAGCACCGCAGGTCGGCTCAGAGAATCTGGATGCTGGACCCCACAGCCCTATGGTCACAGTAAAGTCCTGGAAACAATTGGTCGGGTCCTTGACTGACTACTTAACTCCCTAGTTAAATTTTATGAAATGTTTTTCAGTCAGGACTGTAAAAACGGAAAAGGGATCAAGGATTTTTTTAAATTTTTTCGAAAATGGACTACGGAGATGGTGCAGGCATTTTCTCAGACAAACGGAATTTTTCGAAATTCTTTCGACATCCGAATTTTGCCAGTGTCTTCCAAGCAGAGCTCTTTGCTATTCGAGAAGCCAGCCTTGTGCTGAAAAATTCTCCAACACCCATCTACAACACTGCTATCTTCATTGACAGTCAAACCGCTATCAAAGCTATTGATTCGGCCACTACGTCCTCAAAACTGGTAAAGCAATCCCAGGAGAATCTAAAGCAACTGGGAGTCCAATGCAGGGTCACTCTCACCTGTGTCTCAGGCCATAGTAAAATTGACGACAACGAAAGAGCCGATTACCTGGCCAGGCGGGGATCAGCCCTGAACGACTCACCATCGGAAGTTGTTAATATCCCGATAGGAGCCGTTAAGGGAAATATTCAACACCACTTTCTAAACAGGCCAACCAAAGTGTGGAATAGGCTTAGCAAATTCGTCATATCTGGACCGGTTACAACAAACAGAAGACAAATGATCTTCTAAGCAGATCAAGATAAGCCGCTAGTACAGGCTACTGGCCAGTGGGAGACCACGCAGCCAAGCTAGGTATTCCCCACAACACTTTCTACCGCAGTTGCAAGGATAACAATGAAAAAGAGTCTCTGCATCATTTCCTGTGTAAATGTCCGGCCCTAGAGGAGTCAGAGAGCGCACTCTAGGCAAACCCTTCTTTGACGACCTCAAAGACATTTCCGAGAAAGTTGGACTTAAATATCTTCGTCTATCGACTTATAACGCCCACGAACAACCAGGTCAAACGAGTCGTGGTTTCAAAACGGCTAATTGAGTTCCTTTAGAACCGCCACCTCTACCTACCTACCTAGGCTTTATGCAAAGGCAGTTGTGGAACATTGCTCTGTTCGTCATGTCTTGGACTTCGTTCCAACAAAAACTGACGTAACCTTTTCCTTTGATAACTCATACGAAACAATAAGTATTAGCAGGTATAGTTCTTAAATCTTAGACGGAACTGCACGGACTGAAGTTCGGTCTGGGTGGACGTAAGGATGGCCAAGTCATCAGCGAAAAGCAGAAGACATCCTTAAGTCTTCCAATTCGAACCGTTCCTCGCCAGGGCTGCGCTGTAACATCCAATCGATATACACAATAAAAGGAAGGGGTAACCGAACCCACCACTGGTGAAGTCCAACGCCCACAGCGAAAGGTGTCGACTTAACACCGTTCACCCGAACACAGCTTTTACAATTTGTATAAAGATTGAACGGCGCTCAGAAGAGGCCATCCCATACTCCTGCAGTACATTGCAGAGTTCACCTCGAGGGACTTGATCATATGCTTTCTCCAAATCCACAAAACAAATGTAGATAGGTTTGGCATACTCCCAGGCCTTCTCAAGTACAATTCTGAGAGTGAATAGCTGATCGGTGGTGCTTCTACCTGAACGAAAGCCGCACTGCTCATCGCTCAACCTTGAGTTGACCACAGCTCTGGAACGCGCTTCCAACACCTTAACAAGGACTTTTTCGGGGAGACTTAAGAGAGGTATATCCCTATAATTGGAGCAATCCCTCTTATCCCCTTTCTTAAAAAGAGGCTATTCCCAGGCTACTTTAATGACACACGAGAGCCATTTCACTCCCTCTTCACCCAAAGCCTTCAGCATTTCTGGCATTTTAATCCCCAAAGTCAGCTCCTCTACGGTGGGACTATTCCCCTCCCTAGTTCAAACCATGGATCTGCCATCCTCAGTGCTCTGTTCGGGATTGAACAACTCCGAAAAGTGCTCGTCCTATCTGGACTTGGATTTGACTCCTTCGATGATATTAGACTTCTTTCCTCTGAGGCGGTGGATGGTCTGCCAGAACACCTTGTTCGCAGATTTGTGATCACGGTCCAATTTCTCGCCGAACTCCTTCCAAGACTGATCCTTAGCTGTTTTAACAGTTAGTTTGCAAGTTCTTCGCGCCTCCATGTACCGGTTTCGAGAAGCTGAATCCCCCAAATTTATCCACACCTGGAAGACTTTCTTCTTCTCTCTGATGGCTTTTTGAATTCCGGGTGTTTTAAACCACGCAGTTCTCTTCTCACCACCAGCCGCCACACTAAAGAGCATTCCAACATTCAACCATGTTGCTTCTTCTTCTTGCGCAGGCCACCATCATCGGTATACTTATTTCGGCCACGGTATGTACAAATACCAAAATCTAAAGGTATGAGGTTCATGCATTCATGCGCTATAAACACAGAACATCTAGGAGTATGAACTCAAGAAACTCAAGATAGAAACCTCAAGGTAAATTGTGGCTCCTGTATAAGGGGTAATGGTGCATAAGGTGCATCATGAGGATAGCGCATGCTAACCTACAATGATGACGAATTAAGTGCAAATCCTACACTTTAAAGTTTGGAATGGGAGTCCCATTACAAATTATTACCACTTCCTGTAAAACATTGTAGTAACAGAAATTTACACAAAGCAACAGTATAGGGTTCATATCAATTAACTTCCCACAATTTAGTTAGGAATTTTAAAATATCTCTTGCAGTTTACTGTTTATTTATTAAAATGAGCCGTGACTACAATTTACAATTTTGCGCCTATACTTGCGGGGAAAATGAGTAAAAAACTTAGTAACTGTACATAATTGCATTCCGACAGCGTAATTTACTATTTATTTTATTGGCTGTTCTTGTTGGCCGTTTTTTCGCGCAAAGATGCCGGACGGTGAGTAATACGTGTACCCATAGATGGCGTAGATCCCGTACCCGCAACGACATAGTTACGTGTATCTTCGCTGCGACAGAGAGAGGAGAGAGGGGAGCAACAATAAATAAATCCATCAATGTTAGGTATTCAGTGTTTTATTGTTAAATTCGACAGCACAGTGCATGGACTGTTGCAAATAAAAGTATATGAAACAAAATTGCCATGTAGAGAGACTGGCTAAGGGGTTATTGAAACAAGATGATGGAGTTATGATCGTGGAATTTTTGTATTCAAAATGACTGTGTCGCTATACACTTTCCGAGTAGGTTATATCAATAACTGCAGACGATGTGGAGAAAGCTTATGCAGAAGATTTGAATTTACTTATCCTATGCGACTATGGAGGTCACAAAAGTCTGCATGTTGAAGTTCTTGCCTCTGACCGGTCCATCTCTTTGGGTTCACTCACAAAAGAAGATGGAAGTCAAATCAAAACTAAGAAAGAGACTCTTGAACTTTTACCAATTGATCCCCTCTCAACCAGACCATCACCCAACAAGGGGAGACTGGAAAACTGCGAGAAAAATCTGAAATGTTGGGGCAACCAAATGGGACATCTCTTCCATGAAACCCTTCCAAGGCCCCGGGGATGAGTGGCTGTAGGTCTGTACCTATCAGCTGCGTGGCGTAAAGTAACTTTCAAATATCTGCCTAAGGGTGGCAGAATCTTGGATTTAAGTGAGTTGTGAGTTTTTATAAGACTATCAGGCATCCGTTTCCACATCACCCATCATTTGAGGTAGGACTTTCAATGCGCATTTTTTAAAGAGGTTTCCCCATGAGGCCTAATCCTCTAATTATATAAAATTTATTAATAAATTCAATATGTAACACAAAAAATTAATAAGTTATTCACGTTCCACGCGTCTCTTACTCTAAGGGTGCTTTTTTAATGTGAGTTCCCTGTGCCTCTCACAAAAAAAAAAACGTTAAAAAATTCTATATATTTCATTTATATTTTATATACATACATATTATAACACATTCACATTTCATACATTTATTTGATCTTTGCTCACATTCAGGGTGTTTCCTCATTCCAGTGCTTTAATCTTCCTCCCTTATCCACAAACCGCCATTACTATTTAAGAAAACTATTTGATTCAGTTTTTCTCCCTTAAGGCGGTTTCTTCTGTGATTCATTATTTCACCTGCCTTTGAAAACACTCTCTCTGAAGGGACAGACGTTGCGGGAATACACAAATATTTTTGGGAGAGCTCGAAAATTTCCGGGTGTAATGCCTTCTGAGAATTCCAAAAAGTTAGTGGGTCTCGCGAACGATCCAAATATTCACTTCGCAGATATTGTTCTATGGAAAGATTTGCCATAACGCTAGGTGAATTATTGCGCGTCGTCTTGACTTCGCTTACCTTTTGATCAAGCATTGACCATAGAGATATTGGCTTTGCAGTGGTTATTTCCAGAACTGGATCACCTGATTCCATGTCCGTTGTGGTAACGCTTTTATTATTTAAAATATGTGTTACTTCCTCCGTCAACCACTTTCGTGCATTTGTAGCATTTGCTTCATTTCCAAAAGCAATGTTCTTAAATCTGGGATCCAGTAAAGTTGCTTTCGCACAGATTTTGTCCGCTTCTAAATGACCTAGCCGTCTTTTTATGACATCGAGAAGAGTTGTTTTAAGGTGAATGCCGCAGGAGGTTACTTCATTTACATGTGTGATTGTGTACTGGAGTCCTCTTATCAATGGTATTATCATCGACATGGTAGAATATTTTTTCGCAGATAATTCGGTGGTCATAGTTTCTACTGGCTTTAGAATTGCTATGCAATCAGGTATTATCCCCCACTCTGAAGCAGTTAAGAACTCTGGAGAATTTGGTAGAGATGTAATTATTGCTGACAATGGTTCCTTTACCAAAAGCATCCGCTCCAGCATTATCAAAGAAGAATTCCATCGTGTGGGAACATCCTGTTTTAATTTTAATATGTTTGATCCCATTTGTCTCTGCATGCTCTTAAGTTTTTCCGTTGCAAAAGTACTATGTCTAAAATGTGACAGAATTGATCTACATTTGACTAGTAGCTGTGCAACTTCTGAAACATTTTTAACTGTGTCGCTTACACACAAATTCAATGTATGAGCGACACATGGATGATGGTGTTTCCTTAAATTGTCTATGATAGCCTTTTTGATGTTGGCGCCATTGTCACTTACGATAGTCACTACTTTTGTCGATATACCCCATTCCTCAAATATATTTGACAAAATTGCTGCTATATTATCTGCAGTATGTTTCTCAAGAACTTCCCTCGTTGCCAGAACTGCTGAATATATTTTATCTTGAAAAACAAAGTGACTGGTAAGTGTTAAAAATGCGCTGTTGCTATCCGATGTCCACATATCCGTTGTAACAGCTACATGGTTCACGTTTTCCAATATATTCTGTAGTCTGCTGCGAATTTCCGAATATTTTGCTGGTAGCATGGTATTCGACAAAAGTTTTCGATTTGGAACTCGATATAACGGCTGCATCTTCCGTGAGTATTCCAAAAACCCTGCGTTTTCAACAATCGAGAGTGGCTGTAGGTCTGTCGCTATCATTTTTATAATCGAATCGTCGATGCTCTTTGTCTCTGATTCCGAAAGTTCTGAGCGTTTATCTGTTACAAATAGTCTAGACTGCACCGTCTTTTTAATTTTTGGAATTGCACCTGTTGATGTTTCCGCTACTTCCATATGTACGTTGGAAATGCCTGATGTTTGTGATTCTTGTATCATCACAGACACTGAAGGTGTGACATCCATTGCAGTTGGACGTGCTGCATCATTTCCTGTTAAATAGCCAGGATGTTTACGGCGCAAATGGTCGTTTAAATTTGAAGTGTTGCCCGAAAATTTCAGGTCTCTTTTGCATATATTGCAACGAACACTGTTGCCAGTCTTTCTAAAGAACTCCCATGCAGCCGATTTCTTCAATCCGGGATTCATATTGCCACAAAATATGCTGTATAGTTTGGGAAGACAAAAATACAAATACTCAGATATATGACTTACCTGCAGAACGCAGTATAAAGCATAAACAATTATGAAAGCGAGACACTTAACTTAGAACTCTTAAGTACTAAATTCTGCAGAGCAACCACTAATGAGCGCCGTGGCTCAGTGGTTAGTGCGTTGGACTGCTGACCGAGCGGCGTGGGTTCAAGCCCCAGCCAGGAAAACACCAAACATTTTTCGCGGCACCACCTCTCGTCGGGGAATGACAAGCCTCCGGGAGTATAATTTGTCATGAAAGAGTTTCTCACCTCGCCGTTCGGAGTCGGCAATAAACTGTAGGTACCTTCCATTCATGCGAAAAATGTAACACGCACAGCATGAATGGTTTCGAGAAGTTAGGCCTTGGCTCATCCCGAGCTGTCGCGCCAGCTATTTATTTTTTTAACCACTAATGAAGCAAGTAATATTTAAACAATTTACACTTGCCAAAACAAGCCCCTTTCACCTGGTTTGAAAACCAAAATAATGGCTCACAAAAAACTCCAATCGGAAAAACTTGAATTTACTAGCAATTAATTCAATTCACGATTTTAAATAACTTCGGTTAAACAATAAACAACAGAGCGTTTTCAGTTGAAACTAAAATCTTTCTAAAAAAGGAAAATATGCACGAAACAAACAACTCTGTTTAATACAACTAAATATTATTCACTCCAATAGCCAATGTAAAAAAACATTCAAATAGTCCGATAGTTCAAAATCCAAAGCCAAACGAGTAAAAAAATCATTCATTCAATTCAAATTTTAAAACAATCGAACATTTTTTCCAACCGGCCGATAGTCCAAAGTCCAAACGAGTGAAAAAAAAGTCGAATAAACTATCGGAGTATCCAAGTGAAAAAAAAGTCGAGGAAAAAGTCGAGGAAAACTATCAGCGTATCCATAGTGAAACATTTGAATTTGAATGTTTTTTTATTCGATTGCTTTGAGTGAATGATTTTTGAAAAATAGTAACTGAATGATTTTTTATTCGATTGCTTTGAATGAATGATTTTTGAAAAATAGTAACTGAACGATTTTTATTCGATTGCTTTGAATGAATGATTTTTGAAAAATAGTAACTGAACGATTTTTTGACAGCTATCGAATAAATGAATATTTTGCAACTATCGAATATGTCGATTGTTTTTATTCGATAGTTCCCAGCACTACTTCAATTACACTTCATATGAATGCACTAAACGTGCACTTAGCAATATGAACCTCTCACCAACCGTAAGCACGTAGATTATGTCCATGCTGAAAAGTAGGGTGATACACACCAACGGTCATATTTGATTTCTTGAATTATATAACATGATACTACAAGATTTATAATCTTAAAATTAAGTATCTAATAATAAACTATTAATTTAGAAACGAGTTTTTGAAAGTTTAATAAAATATCTGCAATAATATGTAAGAGAGTTTTTTTGAATTATTTTATAATGTAACAAATTGTATTTTCAAATATAGAGATTTAGATTAGGTTGATAAATGTTGAAATATCCTCTGCTTGAACAAGGGTAGTGAAGTAATAGTCTGCAATTCGACAGGGAGATCATTCCAGAGTCGAATTGCTGACACGATGAAGGAGCGTTCTGCTATTGTGTGCGAAAAACGTGGAAATATCAAACTGACACCTCTACGTGACTGAGCAAAAAGTATCATTTCACTTAGGTATACGGGACAATTGTTCTGAATAATACTATGTAGCTTTAAAAGATTTCTGAATGAATAGTATTTATCAAGGCTCATTCCCAGAAGATTAGGATTTAAACGTGAAACACTGGTGTACCTACTGACATTGTATATAAAACGCACACAGTCATTAAACGCAACATTTAGCTTACGATTACATTCATAATCCATTGACGGATATACATTACAATTGAACGTAAAGAACGGGATAATCAGACTTTTCACTAGACGCAATTTCATGCTGGGAATCAACAGATGAGACGAACATCTTAAAGTACGAAGACCAGAGTAGATTTTTCTAATTGCATCAGAGACTGCATCGCAGCAACTTAGGTGTGAGTTAATGCTAAAGCCCAAATATTTAACCTTATTGACATACGGAATGGTTTTACCACCTAATTCAATTGCCGGAAAACCACATGGATTAACTTGAGTTCTCGATAGGATCATAGCCTCGGTTTTCAGGGGATTAAGTAGAAGTTTATTCATAGTAGCCCAGTTTTGAATCCTTAACAAATCTTCATTAACTCGAACAACGCAGTCTTCCATCAAGCCAATAGGACGAGCTAGGTATATTGAAACATCATCAGCATACATCAGCACTTTGCAGTGAGAAATTGATTCTGGAAGGTCGTTAATAAAAATTGAAAATAGTAAGGGTCCCAGAACTGAACCCTGAGACACTCCTGAGTTTACAACAGATGGAAATGATGTCCCACTTTCAGTTTCTATAATTTGCACCCTATTTCTGAGGTATTCACTCAATAACCTAAGAGCAGCAGAGGAAAAATTAAACTTATCCCTAAGCTTACGAAGCAAAATTGAGTGATCAATACTGTCAAATGCTTTAGTAAAGTCTAAAAGGACAATAACTCCAAACTTGCCAGCATCAAGTGCAAAACGAAGATCAGAAGTAACCTTCAACACGGCCGATTCGCAGCTGTGATTGATTCGAAAACCGGACTGCCATTCAGATATCATGTTGGCCATTGTTAGATAATTTTGTATCTGCTTAGCTATTATTTTTTCAAAAACTTTTGAAAAAAAACACAAAAGGCTAATGGGGCTGAAATCTGAGGGGCTTGATGGATTCTTTTTTTTTGGAATTGGTACAACCGTGGCTCTTTTCCATTGCTCAGGGAACTGACAGGAGTAAATACATGCATTGAAAATGTGCAACATAAATCTTAGAACTATGGGCAATATCAACTTTACAAATTTTGGAGAAATGCCATCCGGACCAAGAGCATTTGATTTGACTGAACGAAGGGCATCCAGAACGTCAGCTACACCTACACAATCAAAAGAAAAAGACTGATCAGGGCTGATAAAATGTGACTCAACATGAGGAACATTGAGGACGCTGGGAGAAGGAGTGAAAAATCGGCTCATATCTTCTGGATTTAACGAACATTTACCACCACTTCTATCCGCAGTTACTCCTTCTGCCTTGAGGTTTCTCCAGAGTTCTTTAGAGCTAAGCGAAGAATCAAGTCTTTTTAATAAATATGTCCTCTTAAGCGAGCGAATTGCAGCATTGACATTATTTCGAGCAACTGTGTATTGCCTTCTATTAAATTCGGATGGATTTCTTTTATATGTCCTGTAAAAACGCTCTCTCTCCCTAATACGTTCCTTAATTTCATTGGTATACCAAGGGCAATGCTTCCGTTTAACCCGTTTTGTGACAATAGGAACATAGTCATTATAAAGTCTGCTTATAATAGAATTAAAAAGCTCTACTTTGTTACTAATGTCGGGTGAATCATAAATTTCGTGCCAATTAAAGTTGCTCCTGTCCCGTTGAAGGGTTGCAAAATCAAAGCTCCGAAATGATCTATAACTATAAAAACCACTATTACGAACTTCGTTGACATGAAAATCAAGAGAGCAAAACAAAAAATCATGAATAAATTCAGAAGTCGGCCTAACTTGATCATTACCAAGAACTCTGCGCCTTGAGCTAGTCAAAAACAAATCAATCAAAGAAGGATTGGTGCTTGACTGAAAACATGTGGGATAGCGATTGTTAATTAGCGAGAGTCCCAGTTTATCACAAAAATAGTGAAACAGACGTGTAGTGCTGTTGTTAGCTAAAAGGTTAACATTAAAATCACCACCAATTAACACATGATCATACTTTGGACTTAACTTCAGCAGGATATCTTCCAATTCCAACAAATTATTCTCTTTAAAACTGTTTGGGGGACTGTAAACAACAACTAGTAAGCATTTTTCAAAGGAATTGTTAAGCTCAATACAAAGAAACTGGATAACTGACAGGCTTGACGAATAAATATTTTTGGACGAAATATTATCTCTAACGTACATACACACACCACCCCCAATTCTATCAACACGATCATTCCTTAACAATTTAAAACCAGGAAACATAACGAGTTGGGACGAGATACTACAATTAAGCCATGTTTCAGATACCATGACAACATCTAACTTGGAGGTGCTAAGCATCTGGTAAAGAACAGTGTATTTGGACCGTATACTTCCTGCATTAAGGTGACAGATACTCAGACCGTTGAATGCGCCACACAATATATTGAGAACGCTCCTTACATTGTCAGGATCTAGACCGAAAACCATTAAAGTAATTTAACATTAAAAACAATACCCATTCAGAAGAAGACATTTCAACAAAAATCAAGCCTACATACCCAAAATAGAAAGAATTTGTTAACAATTCTTGTAAAAAAATATTAAAGCATTTAGCCATTAAAATAAATAAATAAAAATAATTCATTCAAACTCAACTACGCAAAAAATTCATAATCATTAAGTTAAACAAAAAACGTATTCGAAGTGTTCAAAGGAGGAAAACAAAATAATAATAATAACAAGATCAAATATACAAAAATAAAAATGGCATCACTGGCCGAAAGAAAAATTCAATAACAAAAGCGAACAATGCAACAGTTACTATGAAAGACAAAAAAGACAAAATTATGAAGAGAAGAAAACAAAAAATAATATAAAAATTTATGTAAACAAATAATCCTCATAAAACAGTATCAGCAGCATCAGCGGTATTGAATGCAAGTCCACCAGTGCAAAGAGATTCAAGCGAATGCATGTTGACAATACACGTCGGTCTTATTTCGGCAGTCTCTTTGATGAACACCCTCCCTCCTCTCGTAAAGACAGAGTGTATGACTTTATTGCGACGAAGTTCATTGGCTCTTCGAAAAAGTGCATGATTATGCTTGGTGAGACTTTCGTACACACGAACAAATTTATTGCTCGTGAAACCAAGGTCATTCAAAGTAATAGATTTGGCGTTTGTTTTGTAGAACTCTGCGACCTTTTTCAGCAAGTTAGTTTTAATTCGAGGGTGCGAAAGCTTCACAATAATAGCACTATTTGAAGAATTTCTCACGGGTTCAGTGCGAATAATGTCGAGCGGTGTTATTAGTGGCAAGTTAATTTTAGTGCAAAACTGAAATATGTCAGCGAGATTTTCGTTTTCGGTAATTCGAGCTCATCAATTTGAAGCCTCAGCTGGGTGTTATCGGTTTCTAGCATTTGCGTTCTTATTAAAGAAAGTTCCTCTTGGAGAACATCAACACTAGAACATTGACTTATTGCATTGTCTACACAATTTTTAATGGTGAACACTGAGTGATTTATGGAGCTGTATCTTTCATTAAATTCATGTTCCAGCGATACAATCTTTGCACTATAGTCACTCTCAATTTTGTTGATACGTTCAGATAAACTTGTGAACATAGAGTTAAATTCCGTTTTCAACTGCGAAACAATGCCCTCAGTAATATTTTTAGTCAAGGCCTCCAATCGTGCCTCTATTTTGTCCCATAATTTAACAGAAGACAAGTGTGCAGCAGGAGAGCCGGATAAAGGAGAGACGGAGACAACACTCTTTTCTGCCGATCTCAGCTTTCTTTGTTGATCTTTTAAACTGGACATATTGCACTTTGATATCAATGTACTCACAGTAACAAGAGTAATAAATTATTGTTCAAATTATTAGAAAATTTTGATTAAGACTTGAAATTTATATGGCAAAATAAAGGTATATTGTTTAATAACCACAAACGAATTAGTTTTACTGGTAAATCACTGATTAAGTCAAGCTGCCCTGAAAGCTCTGAACTCATCCACGATAAGTTAAATTGCTTCTAGAACTTTCAAAAAACAACTTGGTCATACTACACTGGATCCCCGCTCACAATAGGTGCAACTACCCCCCTCACTGGTCCTGAAACAGCTGAGTGAACATATCCATCTTTAAAAGCTTCATGAGGGAACAAACACTGCCCAAATCCAACACAATTTGGATGGAAAGTGTAGTACAGAAATGAACCAAACACTTATCCAATCTAACACAAAAGAAATTCAAGTTTCTTCTGAATCTGAGCACAAACCACCTTAGCATTCTAGTGGCCATTGCCGACTAAAACGGCACAAGCTTGGTCTGTCACTGAACCCTACCTGCACTATGCTTAGAGAGCGACGAAAGCTCTCTTCACATCGTCACACAATGCCCCGTCCTCATCGAATTCGTCTCACCAACGGCACTTGCCGCGCTCCACCTAGAGAGGCTGATTAGCTTCCTGACCACCTATGGAACAGACAAACTGCTCTAAAAATAATAATAGTAATAATGGAGGTCAAAGACTCTCCGAACTTGTCTCTACAGATGACGGCAAACAGTCAAAGATAGTCAAAGGATCTGTGCTGATCGAATAGCTAGCCCCTCTGCAACAGGTAGCCTTCAGCCAGCCTATCTCCCGCGATAACCCAGCGTCATCATCCTTTACTTAAACAAAGGCCGTCTTAAGCAGCTTGCTTTGGCGTGAGCCATCAGCTTGATGAACGGGAGTCGATTATCGGTTGTACACTTGTACCTACTGATCCTTTCTTTCATTTTCTTTATATATGTACATATGTAGGTACTCAATAGAATTCCACAGTGGAGTACACAGTGAATCCATGAAAACACATGACGACAGCCCTTTAAACTAACCTAAGTTCAGAAATTCTTCTTTTCAACGAGCAATAGGAAATCTGGCAGATCGTACAAACCTAAATGGATGCTTTGGGCCATGAAAGTGCGCAAGATAGAAAAATAAGTAAGATATTCCCAAAAGAGCCCTGACCAAAGTCGTCGGGTATGCAGATGGCCTTCCTACCCTCTGGTTGGGAAACTGCATTTGGTAACAAATGAATAATAGGAAGTTTTGCCCGATCCACCTAGAGAGGCTGAAAGGAGACCCCCTGAATTGCACAAGAAGTTCACTCTCCGATGGTACAAATTGTTAAAAGAAAAGTGTTTTCTCATCAAAGGCTAGTGCATTCAACGCCAGTAGGAATATTTTACTTTATTCCACCTACAAGACAATAAATAAGATGGTGAAGCTTCACCCAGAACTACAAAAGTTTCTTCCTCTATAGATTAATGATCGCGCATGTTCTGGTAAATGGTACAGCGTTCGACTAACTTCTAAAATGTCCCAATACTCCATTTTATGGCTTCAACTTAACTCTATGTACTCATTTGCATTCCCCTTTTCCTGTTCGTTGACATTTCTATAAACATTATGGCATACTCGGCATTACAATCACGTCGTCTTTACGGGCTTAACAGCGCATTCCCAAGCCTACTTTCCTTTATGTACTCGCATTGACAAACAAATTTCTAATATCTTGCGCACGCAGATTTTCTCTTGACATCTTTCCTAATAAAGATAACGTGTTATTGTCACAACAATATAGGTATACGACACCAGACTGCGTGGACATACTCGTAACTCCGTATTCCATTCACATAAATCCAGTCCAAGTGTCATAATTTGACATTATTGAGGTGAAGATGAAAGGCGCATTTGTCAGAGGTACGACCGTTCCACAAAACATATTAATACCCGGGTGTAAACGCAAAAGCGAAACTGTTAACAATAAAATAAATGGAGCCCCACGTCCCCTGGTCCCTCTGACTCCCTCCCCGCTTATAAGCTTATTTAAATTTCTATAAATAATTTGTTAAACAGTCAACGCTATTCAATTTATGAGGCATCCCGCAACGAGACCATTGATGCCGATGATCGCACCAGCACGTACCGAATCTTCCTTATTACCTTGCAGTCAAGTCCGTTTCGAAGTTGGACGTCTTTATGCCGCGAGAGTAATATGAACAACCCACAGTCGTCGTCGCCGCGCGGAAGGTTATTAAAAATAATAATCCGACCACAGAATTTCAATTTTCCCCATATGAGAGTACAAATGGCGTTAAATACGAAATTAATGGACAGAATTGTTGAGACCTCTGCCTCTGCAGTTGGGGCTTTGTGATAAATGCTTTTGTAGCCTTTATGATGGTCCAAGTAAGGAGATCGAGAGATGCTTTGATGGTGCACGTGTAATTATTCAAAAGTTGTCACATCGTCAATATCTTTTGGAACCATGATGGTTAGATATTTCTGTAGATGTATCCGCGATTGTGATGGCAAACCTTTTCATTTGATTGTTGAAAATGATGATATTCTTGCTTAATGTGGAGACACAATGGTTTCGAACGCAACCATTTACAGTTAAACGAAAATTCTGCAAGGAAGTCTATACAGAAGCGAAATAGCTAACGAACTCCTTAAAATTAATCTGATTCTCACTAGAGAACAATACTGGTACGGACTTGTTTAGTTTGCTGACACATTCGGTGCACAGATGGGTTCAATTTAGAAAATTGAGGTCATAGAGCTGGGGTCTATGGTTCTAAGTGAATTCGGCCAGCGGCAGTGGCAAAATTAATGGAACCCGCATCTATGTACATCTCTACGGAAAATTATTCGGCACTAAGGACTTTGCGTCCACAAACCAGGTTACTGTAGCTTGAATCCCGCGACACGAAGGTTTTGAAGGTTAAGCGAACTATCTGGCGGGAACATACTCTTAGCTTCCACTTGTAGGTTGTGAAGCCTATTTTGAGATAGTCTTCATTTTGGTTGGTTGGTGGGTGCCCTAAGGGCTTACTTAGACCTCAAGCGAGTCCATTGTACCCATAAAAAGTATTCTCAAGGAAGTCAAACCAAGTGAAGGGTTGGCTAATCTGAAAACCATTCAGAAAGCGATAGAAATCTCAGGAGTTTCCTAGAATGAGCGATATGAAGATCCTCCAGCCCATGGATGAAGCTACACCAGAGTACTCAATCTTTTGGTGGCCAGTGAGGGTCACTCGCTTAGCAGTTGCTAGATGGATTCTATTACCTCTTCACCACTGCAGCTTCTGCAGTAGTCCTTGTTGGATAATGCAAGACGCTTCGCATGGATTCTTATTCCGCAGTGTCCTGTAAGGACACCGGAGACGATTCGTTTTTCCCTTCGACTAAGTTGTACTAGATTTTTGGAATTCTTTTTATCGAAGGCTGGCCATGGTGATCTGACTATTGCACATGGGTCCATGTGACACCATCGTCCTGATCCTGGTTTCCTCATCTATGTATATCCCCATAAAGAGTGCTAATGGGAGTCCTTGCAACCGGAAGGGTGTGTGCATATTGTAGTTCTGCACCTTGCATGGCAACTTCATCCGCCCTCTCATTACATGATACATCTTTGTGGCCTGTGGCACCCAGCATTGTGTCACCTTATTGGTCGCTTCGATTTTGTCGATCCTGACTACAAAGACTTGATAGCCGCCTGGCTGTCAGCATAGATACAGGAAATCGCTTATAACGACGGTGAAGGGACCAACCGAACAAATGCGGTCCTTATAACCGCCGGTCGCTTTATTCGACTGCCCTCCACAAGTATTCGCATTAAAAGGAATGAAGGAAAAGTGGTCGTTATAGGCGACTTCCACTGTAGTAATAGTTTCTCTGACAAGTTGTCGTTTTTAATTACTTTTTCACCCTGTAGAATGGCAGCTCGGCACCCGTCTTCAATTTTGAAGGATTGATTTACCCCTCTGGAGTCACAGAAGATACCGGCACCAGTACCAGCGTCCATTTCGGATCCGTGGGTGTCGGCTAGCTCTTCTTTAGTGCAGACTATACCATCATCCCAGTCCTCTCTTTTTGGTATTTTGATTTCAAATCACCTATCGAAGTCTGAGGTTGGAATGATGTAGTCGGTGTCCATGTTCTCCTTCGTGGTAGTCCATCGGGTTAGAACGGAGGTGTGATTATAGGCGCTAGTTGTTCAAACACCTGCTCCTCTTAGTCTGTGTGCTATTTTTGACGCCCTACTACTACAGTGGATGCCCACTGGAACTAGGTCAGCATTGTTTCTTGCGCCGCTGTGTGTGTTCATCTTATCGATCCTGTTATCCCTATACAGTCCGCTCTTTGAATCTTGGAAACACTTGTAAGATGGCATTTCTTCTCAAGTGCCTTCCACCAAACAATCGAATCGTATGTTAGGATGGGTCTACCACAACAGTGTACAGCCAGTGTACCACGTTCGGCTTAAAGCCCCATATGTTACCAAACACCTTTTGACATAAGTAAAAGGAAATGTAAGCCTTTTTATTGCGGTTCTCGATATTGGCTTTCCAGCTCACTTTTGAGTCTAAGATTACGCCTAGATATTTTGCCGCCCTCTTAAATGTCAGATCGATTCCTTTCGCATACGGATTCTTGAAAGGTGGAATCGATCTTCTTCT
Source organism: Matsumyia berberina (assembly GCA_917880715.2). Classification (NCBI taxonomy): domain Eukaryota; kingdom Metazoa; phylum Arthropoda; class Insecta; order Diptera; family Syrphidae; genus Matsumyia; species Matsumyia berberina. The sequence continues at coordinate 100,343,665 of OU862870.1, forward strand.
AGTGAAGAGCACCATCTCGGATTTGGATGGGTTAAATCACAGACCTTTCTTTTTGGCCCACCCGCTCACCAATGACAAAGCGAGTATTCACTTTACAATATCACAACTCGCTGAACATTGGGAAAACCAAAATAGCCTGAGGCCAAAGCCAAGAGAAAACGTTTACCAACTTTAAGAAAAAACAAAAAAAATTAGTTAAACCCAGCAAGGAAGATTTAAGGACCCTAAAGGGTTACCTAACTGGACACTGTTCACTGAGGTACCATTTGCATAAGATGAAATTATCAGATACAGACGTACCTACACAAGCCGACTCTGCCGGGAACAAAAAGAAATGGCAGCACAGATTCTCAGCTGGGAGTGCCAGGACCGCAAAGAAAATACTGCTCCATCTAACGCGGGATACGATGTCTAATGGATGGATACTTAGGATCTGGAACCTAGAGCATTCATTTGACTTCTGACTAACCACTAGGCCAGCACAATAGATCCTACAGGTCGCAGTGCATTTTGCCCTTAGCATCGAAATCGATTTATGTATTTACATCCTTAAAGACACCCTCTGGTAGCTCTAGCTGCGAGCCTTTCCATTATAGGCTTATTTCTCTGCTGCGTATCAATTTAATGACCAGTTTCCTGATCATGCTCTTTTTTACGGACATACAGGATATGTTGTCCAAGACACATTGGATGGTTTCTTTAGCATCCAGATCCCTGTTGACATCAAGAGTGAGACAACGAATGGCAACTTCAATGGATTTTTCAGGTTGATAAGCGAATTGACTTATGTGTAGAGGACCATTTAAAAGCTCTAGTATCTTCTACAAGGTCTTGAGAAGGAAGGAGCCTATAGAACGACAGAGTTTGAAATATTGTTCGCCTTTTGTTGCCAGCCTTTGGGATAAAAATGATTATGGTTTCAGAGGGGGAGTAACAGACCAGACAATATTATGTCACACCCACCTCATTTTATGTGATCGATTGTAAGAACTGTAGTCTTGCACGGCGTTATTAAGAATCTGGCTCCTCAGAGGGTCCGCGAAGGGTTCCCAAAAAAAGTTAACACATTTCTTGGGGACAACCGGTCAGTTCCAGTTTTTTTTTTTTAGAGAACCGACGGCATTGATTTAATCTTCGGCGAGGACTTTTCGGAGAAGTTCCGTTGCGAAAAATTCTTCGAAACTCTCGCAGTGTTTCCAAGTCTTCCTTTTAAATTTTCTGATTTTCTTCCTGAAGTGAGTTATTAGTTACCACCAATTGCCATTAATCTTGGCTCTTTGGAAACGTTTTCTGTCTTCTCCGTCTCTTCTACTCCGCTTTTTTATTCCACCAAGGAGGGTCTCGGCGACACCTTTAAGTTTTAGACTTACAGCTACTTTTGTTAGACGTGCCTCGAAATTTAATTCTGCGATGGTTAACACTTTGGTTAACAATTTTTTTATTCCCTCTGCATAAACAGTGAATGGAGGAGGAGATACAACGTCGAACTTTACGGGCTGTACAGCGACATCGACTTCTCCAGAAGAGTGAAGGACTGAGGTGGCAGGGTCATATAGAACGGATGGACTCCAATGCTCCGGCATGGAAAATATTCGGATCCACACCCGAGGGATGGCGCAATAGAGGAAGACCGCGACTCAGATCGCGCATGCAAGTAAAAGGTGACCTCAACCAACTTAGCGTGCGAAACTAGAGGCAGCTGTCTAAAAGTCGAGCTAGCTGGAGACGCTTGTTGGTTGAGGGCCAGTTCCACCCCGGACTGTAGCCACCTTAAGTAAGTTAGTAAGATGGTAACCATCCACAATACTCAAATCACTTGCAGTAAAAAGTTGTCGCAGCAAGCTTAGGATCCTAGGCTCAAAACATAGTGTATCAATCTATTGGGTCGCGGGGCACCTAGGCATTGATGGCAATGAAAATTCCGATGAACTGGCAAGAAACGGATAGGAACTGAACCAAATAATGTTCGATCACACGGTTCTGACTCCTGTGAAAAGTTCTAAAGCAGAGATACACTTGGACTTCTGGAGGCTTGCCGCTGAGCGATGGAGCACACTTCCGTCATGTCGCATACCTATCAGAAAATATATGGCCAAACTCAATAAAAGAAAAACAAAGGAATAACTTTCGCTGAACAGATCGCATTTAGCTCTAGTGATCAGCATCCTCATAGGCCACAACCTGCTGGCGGCCCATCTAAAGAGAATGGGACTAAATACGAATGATCTCTGCAGAGGATGTGGCGATAAAGACGCGTAGGAGGACACTACACACTTTCTCTGCGACTGCCCGGGGCTCAGCAGAACCAAAAAGGAGACCCTAGGTGCTTTCTTCTTTAGTGACACAGTCCAACTCTCAACCATGCCACCGAAGGCCATCCTAAAATTTATACTGAGTTCAGGGTGGCTTAGGGGGCTAATTAACAATCAATAAAAAATTCATTATTTCCTTAACAGGCACATGAAAGTAGGCCCCACAACGAGGAACACAATGGACTCTTGAAGACCCAAGGCCAACATCAAGCCGCCACCGCTTTAACCTAACCTAACCTAAGGTGGTTACCATTGGTTTCAAGGTGCTCACGCACGTCGAACTACCTTGTTTTGCTCACTCCCAATATACTCGTATCTTTGCCAATCATCATGCCATCAACCTCGGCAGATATCATTGTACACGCAACACTCTTATACAACTGACAAATGTTGGGCTATCGTTTACCGCCACTTATTTGGAATAACATGGCATCGCCTAAATTCTCTTTCCAGTTGGGCGAATCGGGTACTTTGAGGATCACGTTCACCTGAGTAGATGGCGTCCTTACGTAGCAGAATTTAAACGTAGTGTCAGCCCGTATCCGCGGAGTCGTTATCCATTTCCGAACAATTAAAACTTTTATAGCTGCACCTCTCTATGATTGCTCGGCCTTCGACACCATCCAAAGTGCTCAAACGCACATTTACTCAGAAAACACTTTTTACACGACATTACATATTTCTGGTCATTTTTGATTAAAATTAACCGAACTCTTTGCGCAGTGAACACTAATTGGGAACGAATTTCTGGAAAAGTTCCCACATCCTTGTATTTTTACGATCTATGATACATAGGTACGCTTTGAATTGCGCAGCTAACTAAGTATTAGCGGTGAGGCATTAATGTCTCTGAAAATAAACCACAAAAAATCATTCAACAATAAGTTGACAAATGGTTGCACAATTATTTAAATGTGAGCAAACAAAGTATCGAATATACAATGGAAACGCCCAATTATCGGTTCCCTCCTCGACGTTGGGTAAGATTTTCCACATTTCGATTCCATTTATTAGATAAAAGATAGAAATCCTTTGTGTATTAATACAAGAGCCGAACAAAGGGGAAGGTGCCACATTGTGACAGCAACAACATTGTAATACAATGTATTGATTTTTTTTTTGGAATAAGAGAAGGGCGCATCGATGATCTCTTGATCTACTGGAGGGGTTCTGTTTCGCTGTTCCTCTGTTTCATTGTGACATTTTCATTTTGTGTTTTGACCCCTGATAAATTTGTTTTTGGAGAAATGATTTTTTGTTTGTTCTTTTTCGGTATATTTACAGCTTAAAAGAAAGAATTATTTATTCAAATGTGTCTTGAGCTGGTAATGTTATTTAAAATAGTAATGTAAAACCGAATATATTGCCAAAGGCAGAAGATATCCTTGTTTGAGAGCGAAATTAATCTTGATTGTATGAATAGCAAATTTGTCTAGTTTTCGACCAATCAGCTGCGACTCGCAACGCACTTCACGTCAAGTAATAAGCGCTATATCACAGGTAGAACTTTTTAAATTTAAACAAGCACATTCAAATAAGCACGAGCACATTCACAATACATTCCCTGAGCCTGACTAACTTCCTTTTTAGTCTCGTCTTCACCCATGATCCACAGTGATATCTTTGCAATTGGTCACATATTTGAAATGAGAAATCCTTGTATATCAAGGATTTGAGTTTATTTAAAATACTAAAAAGAACAGTCCTCGATACATACGGGTCCCTTAGGTTAGGTTGCTGCCCCCGCTCAGACAGGGACACACTTAGACCGAGTCGGCCCATCGTGATACCACGATGAAGAACCGGCTTACCAGCCCAGAGAACCAGAGTATGTACACAAGGTACATCAAGATGGGCAACCGTACCGGCATTAACCCTAAGAGTTGAACCATTTCGTCCTAGAGATGAAATTTTTTATCTTCTGTATGTCGAGTTCGGGTAGATCATTCAGATCATCGTAGAAGTATTCCCCGAGGGTTTTTTTTCTTAGCGTCGCAAGGGCAGAACATGTGCACAGTAGGTGCATTGTAGTTTCTTCTTCCTCCTCGTCTCTGCAGCTTCTTCAGAAATCATTGAAGGGGACCCCCAGTCTGAGTGCATGTCTGCCTATCAAGCAATGTCCGGTGAGGACCTCTATTAGTGAACCTAGGGTTTTCCGGTTTGTGGATAACCGTCTTCTTTAAATTCAGTTTCGTGGAGAATTGCTTTGACAAGAGACTAGTGCTGATGTTGTTCCACTTCTGGTTTGCCAGTTTCTTGTCGTCCGTGTCAAGAAGGAATTTGAGCAATTCAATAGGCGCACGTCGTTCCCCCAGGTTTTCGAGGAGATGCCGCCCTGCACCTTCCTTTGCCAGTTCGTCCGCTCTGCAGTTGCCTGGAACATCCCTATATCCTAGGATGTTGTAATCCAGCACAGGGTTACTTCGCATCTGTCTGCGATCTCGTTTAGAAGAATAGTGCTACAATCTATCAAAAGCCAAGCCGCAGCTTCGTGGACTGCCGTAATTTTCACATGAAACACACTGCAGTGATCCGAAAGTCGTTTGGCAATGGCTATGTCAGGTGCGTTTAAAAAAACTTTCGCACCCGTACCAGACGCTGTCTTGAATCTGTCTGCGAATATTTCTATTGCGGAGTCGTCCAGAACTGCATCGGACTCCCAAGCGCTTCTGCTAGGAATCTGGTTTCTGTATCTGACGTTAAAGTCAACATGAGGGACAATATAATCCGTTTTACTAGGGATAGTATTGTTGCCATTCAGGATACTAGAGTGGCCCGTTGTCGTACTGACCAGTTGGGATGATTCCCTGAGCCTAAGTGCCGCTTTGGGCGCCATTAGCTTCGCAAAGATATCGACAGAAAGTAGGTCAAGCATTGTCCCTAGTGCAGCCGTAGCGGTTTTTCTTAGGGCACGCGTTATGCAGATGCATGATAGCCTCTGTACTCTTTCAAGTAGGCTGATATTAATTTTTCTTTCTAGTGCTGTCCACCAGACCAGTGCCCGATATATCAGGATCGGTCTCACTACCACCGTATAATTCCAATGGATTACTTTAGGCTAAGACATACCATAGAAGTTGTCAAGACCACTCGAGTCATTATGTACATGATGATGTTGACGTTGGTCTCTTCCAACAGCTGTCGCCCCAGCTAGCGGGAACAGGGGCAGGCGTGTACGGACCCAGAACCCTACGGAATTTTTAAGAAAACTCCCCAGCCTCTTCCAAGCAGAGGTCTCGGCGATCGTATGGGCTGCTTAACTCAACCCTAACAGGAAGAATGGTGCGACAGTCATCGTCTTTCTGTCTGACACTCACAGGATGCCTTATGAAACTCAACAACCTGCGCCAAATCAATAAAGTTATCATCTGTTGGATACCAGAACATTTAGGTATTGAGGAATGTATGTAGGTAGGTAGAATAACGTTGCCATGCCTGAGACCCAATTAGATAATTTAAAGGGTTTTTGATATCATGACTTGAGAGAAACGAAGCAGTTAGAACATTTGCCAGGAACGACTGGAAAATCTCATTCTTAAGACTATAACCATACTGCGGATTATGACCACACAAAACATAGAAAGTTCTAAACAAATGGGCTTTATCTTTATCTTCTCTGACAGTCAAGCTGCCCTGAAAGCACTGAACTCATTCACGATAAGTCAAATTGCTTCTAGAACAAACTGCTCTAAACATATGGTACAGCACAATAGGCCTCTATATGAGACCGCAGTGCTAGAGGGGACAAACTGCTCCCCACTAATAATAATAATAATTCTCATGGAAAGTGAAGCTTTAATTCACAAAGGAAGGAACTTTTATCTAAGCAGAGGATGCTGTATCTTCGTTAGATTTACACAGGATACTCCATTTCGTCAAAGCAGTTGGATGGAAGTAGGCGCTCCAACTTAAATTTTACCTCGACTCATTGCTGTCGACTGGTACTATACTTTATATTGAAGTCTAGGTATGGGAATAAGCAGTCCACATTTTCTCTTAAACTGTTGTAGACATCAGCCGTGCCCTACTTCGTTCTACTTGGCAGTGTTTTGTTGGTTTTTCCCCTCCAAGGCATGTGGTCGCGATCATTACAATTGATCAAGAAACATACTCATGTCCTTTTTGCTTGCCATGTGCACCCTTCCAGAACTCGAAAGCTTATTTAACAACCAACTCCGGCAATATAACGTAGAAGGCAATATAACCGAGCATCGCTAAGATAACTGAATGAACACCATGGTCATAGTCCCAAGTACTTATAGCTTTTCGAATTTACTTCAGAGGAGCGAAGTAGTTAAGGAAGCCTTCACCTTAATTGGCACGTACAAGTGAGGGTTTTTTTTTGGTTCTGACGTAAGTAAAGTTTTGTATGCAAGTAAAGTAGGCTTAGCATTGCTTAGTCATTTACTATTCCTCAGAACGAAAATTCCAAAACAGGGCCTTTCCATACTCGAAGCCTTTCATAACTTAAGCGCTTTGCAGCACTATCAATCTAGTGACTCAAGAAAACATGTCACAGATACCAAGTGAATTTCAATTGTCGTGTAAATTCGAAAGGAAATCCCCAAATTCAAAAACCCAATTACTAAACATGCCCCACTTACGTTTGCAAACCAATTAACGACAAACATCGAAAACACACGATGACAAATTATTCCGGCGCGGTCCGAGCGTCAATATTTGCACCCGAATAAGTCTATTTCCTGGGTCTGGCTCTAATGAACGCTCCTTGGCCGATTCCACCAACAGAGCGGATTTTTTCAAAATTCAAACAAATCGAAAGTGAATCGCACCGCATTCGGCATTCGTCCGCTGTTGACAGTATCTCTGTGAACAATATCCACACAAATTCACGACAAATCGTCAAATTGTTTGCCCGCGCTGGTCCCCCTCGAGGTGTACATATGTAGGTATTCTCATGCATTCGGGCGGAAAGTTCTGTGGCTTTCGGTTGAATTCAACGATGCCGTGAGAATTCCTCTGCACGGCCATGTACACCGGCTTGAAAGCTTGAAAGTCTACAAACGGCTGGTCGACGACACACCGAAAGTATCGACTTAATGTGTTAGCACACAGACTAACTGCCCGTGAATGTGGTGAACAGTGGCGCGGCAGTGACTGGGCGAGGGGAGGTGACTGGTGACACCTATCGCAAGTACTCAATGTGGCGTTCGTTGATATAATCGACAATTACAAGTGTTTCCCCCTTCTCCGCCGAAGGAGGCAACACAACAACGAGGGATAACAAAAAGCGCTTTGTAATTCCCAGAGGGGCGCTGCGTGCCACCTCCGATACGATACAATGGTGCCAGTGCGATGGCATTAACACGATTGCCTGGGAAGAGGCAACACTTTAATACTCAATTGGATGCGATTACGCTGGGTGTGCGCATGTTTATTTGAAGAAGTGGGTACATACGTAGATCAAATGTATCTTTGGTTTGGAGCGCGATAAATGTGGGGAAATGTGATACCGTGAAATCAGATGCATTTTCCACGAATGTTGTCATTGGGGTTTTGATTGATTGTTTGATTTGCCAATCAGATGGTAAAGTGGTTTCGAATTAAACTACGACAGTCACCCAATGTGTTTCAATTGTTATGAGAGTTATAGGTGCGAAGGAAGAGATCCATTAGCAATTAAACGAGATATTTTGTCACTGCGTGACAGGGTTTTGGGGACAATAGACTGGGGAACGAACCAAGCTAAGCACAGCAAAGCGAGCCCTGGGAAGACTGCAGAGACTGGCCAGCATCTACATCACAGGAGCAATTAAGTGCTGTCCCACTGCTGCAATATAGGTGATCCTGGGGCTTATCTCCTTACATTGTGCTAGGTCGCAAAGGAAACAATTTTAGGAATTGTAAAATAGAGAGTAGGGAAGGGTAAAAGTATCGTAAGAAAAGAGCGAGACGCCCTCTCCAAAACAGGTCCACTATTAGACTGGCCTAGAGACGACACGATTTAGAAATACAGCTTTTAGCACAAAACTGAGGAGAAAAAGAGAATAGAACGACGAACTATTAACTGGTACACCGACGCGTCCAATGCATTCGATGGTTCCAAAATACACACCGGAGCGGGAGTATGAGCACCTTGAACTAAGTTCTCGGAGTCCATGAGAACATCGCCCAGTATTGTCCAAGCAGATATATATGCGATCGAAAGATGTGCACAAATCAGCCTCAATAGAAAGCAAAACACAGTGATACTATCAGACAACCAGACTTCCATCAAGGCACTGAGTTCCTATGAAATCAGATCAAAACTGGAAACACCATTCGTTGGACCCGAGCAATTCTGCGGGCTGGGACCATATCGAATCCAAGAGGAGGAGAGGAAGAATGCAAAATAAGAAGACTATGGAAAGAACTCCCAGGACTAATTCAGACAAAAAACTTCTCGAAAACTACGACCGAGTGTCGTCTGTGCAAGCCGGTGTGGGTTAAAGCGCCAGTTATGTCCACCGAACATTTTTCGCGGCACCACATCTCGTCGAGGAATGACAAGCCTCCGGGAGTATAATCTGTCATGAAAGAGCTTCTCAATTCGTCGATCGGAGACGGCAATAAATTGTAGGTTCCTTCCATTCGAGCGAGAAATGTAACGCGTACCACATGAATGGTCCGAGAAGCTAGGCCTTGGCTCATTTCGAGCTGTCGCGCCAGCTGTTTATTTTTTTTTTTCATCCGGATCCAAGGAAGAAAGCCTGCTCCAGCTCTTTCTTGACCCAGAAAACCTCGTCAAATGAGCTAAACCCAATCTTCCGCTGATGATTTTGAATTGCGCAGTAATTGAGTCATGCAGTTGCAAGTGATGTACAGACATTGGTCTGCTCTATGCGCTTATCCATGTTGGTTGTCCAATAAGATTAAGATATTTCTACCTCGCACCTGGTCCTCACGCCAGTTGTTCAGGGCATGCAGTAGGTATAGGATCAATATACTGAGTATTCTGAGGCGTTTGTCCCCAAACTTAGATGCTGCCACTCTTGTCATTTATCTGTCAGAGAAAATGATTGCGGATAGGTTTTAGGTAGGTAGGTGGCTAGCGAGCATGTGCCTAATTTAATAAAAAAAAACTTGAGCGAATGTTGTTTGGTGTTTCATATCCAATCTATGGATTTGAGGTAGGACAGCGTATTAGAATTATTTCTATTCGATAGGTCGTTAAAGCTGTTAAATTAATCTTTGCCTTATGAAGTAAAGTACGATCCCTGGTTTTGGCGAAAGCCGGGATTTAAAAAAGAAGTGGTCGCGGGTTTCTGACTCGTTCACATCTTTGCAGTGACGGCAGTAAGTGTTGAAGAAGGTCTCTGGTTCTAGCCTGGCTGTATATACAGCCATGGACACATAAATAGCACAAAATCAGTTTCCAAAATGAACACGAAATTTTATTACATTTTTTTTAACAAAACCTGAAGAATTTAATTTTATTTGAAAACTTGATGAATAGTAAGTGTAATGACCTTAAAAAAATGATGTTGACATACGTAAAAATGAATTCAGAATTGAATGAAAATAAAAAGTTCAAAATGGTCCTGGACACAGAAATAGCACAACATTCGATTTCTGAGAATTTAACTGAGAAATATTCAAAAATTTATTTAAAATGTTTTTGTTTTGTATTTAACCTATTCAATATTTTGTACTGTAGCTAGAATTATCTATTACCGCCTCACATCGCCCCATACTCTCAACCAGCTTCTGACATCTTTCCTATGGGATAGAATACCAAGCTTCCTTTATGTCACTCCAAAGTCGGTCGTTGTTTTTGAAAATTTCTTACCCAATCTTTACCTTAACATCGTTCCACAAATTTTCTATTGGGTTAAGGTCGGAACTCTGTGCTGGCCAATCCAAAACACAAATATTTTCTTTGGACAACCACTCTTTTATTAATTTGGCCGAGTGCTTCGGATCGTTATGGTGCATAAAAATCCAATTTACTGGAATAGACTCAAAAGTATCGGGCTGAAACTTGTCCATTTTCCCAGTTATTTATTCAAGAGGTCCTACTCCGGGCCAAGCAAAAGCACCTCAGACCATTAGATTGCCCCCACCGTGCTTGATAATTTTTTGCGTATACCTGGGGTTTAAAGCTTGGCCTTTTGGACGATGAAAAATCGTTCTACCATCTGGCCCAATTCTATTTATCTTGGTTTGGTCGCTCCATACCACTTATTTCCAAAATTGTAGGTCCTTACCTTTATGAGATCTTGCAAAGGTTAAACGTTTTCTAATATTTTTTTTTGGTAGGAGCGGTTTCTTTCTAATCATTCTCCCAAAAAGCTGAGCTTTATTCAACCTTCTTTTTACTAATCGACTCGATACATTTACATCAAATTCTTCGTTAATTTCATTGGAAATTTGCCGAAAAGACTTGAAGAAAGACTTCTTGCATTTTCGGACCATGTTTTTATCAATGGAGGCAGTAGTTTTTCTTGGTTTCGGGTCGCGTTTTTTATTTTTATTTGAATGAGCTGGGTCTTCTTGTATTAGCTGAATTGTATTATAGACCATTTTCCTAGAACACTTCATTATTTCCGCTATTTCAGCTGGCTTTTTCCCATTGATGTACAGGTCGTATATAATTGCTCTTTTTTCTGGGGTATAATGTACGCCTGTTCCCATTATGGCACAAAGTTGACTTACAAAACAATGTTCAAATGGAATTGTACAAAAATAATACAATAATGTTTACTTATACGCAATGAAATTGTTAAATTCGCAATGTGTGCTATTTCTATGTCCACCCGCAACAAACACTTCGCAGACTAAAATGATCACGTGTCAACATACCGAAATGATAACGGTACATTTGTTCGTCTAACATCTACTACACGATAGGGGGAAACAGTATAGTCCATAAAAGTTGGAATCATTTAAATTTTATAGTAAAAAATGTTTGCGCACAATTTTCATTTTCATTTGTGCTATTTATGTGTCCATGGCTGTACATATGTAGGCTATATCTTTCTAGAGATCTTTGATTAGCCATTCTTAGGAAGTGTAAGAAAAGTGAACTCGTTCCGTGAGAGCTGAATCTCGGTTGACCAATTCATCGGCCTTTATATAGTGGAATCCAGGTTAAAGTGATGGTGGTCGCCTAACTCTCTGCCCGAAATTGATCGATCCTTGATTAGACTTCGAAGGGTTTATGAATCTACCCTTTTTTCAAAGCACTAAGCACCATTATGAGGCCATCACGATCCATCGGGAAACAGGTATCTACAGTATCTGCACACATGCGCACGTATCTATAAGTCCCAGGTTCATGGTATGTTTCCGCAAAAGGCAATGCCCGGATAGGGTATCTACTTAGGTAAGAGGATTTAATTAGTTTTCCTGTGATTTAGCGCTGGCCAAAGGGCATTTGATACCCTTTGCCCTGCTAAGTCGAACCATCTACATATGGTCTACCTTTTCGGTGGTGGCAGAGCTTTCCCATTATTTGCGAAATTCATTTTAACTCAGTCTGACGTAGTTCTGCATTCATAGTGCCGCATTGAGCGGCAAGTTCTGACTGCTTCCGATCTAATGACACTCGATTCCGGCGCTTAGAGCGCGGCCTGACAGTCTTTGTATGTGGCGATATTCCTTTCACAGCTACATACATAAATCAAGATTCCCGGTCTCCCGATGCAGAAGAAGTGCTGTAGTTGCTAATAGATTCATTTTGACCTCAGATGTTCAAGTGGTGGGCAGGGCCAGTACCAGCCATTATTTGACGCTGTCTGCCGCCATCGAGATATGAAAAATATTGTGTCCAACTATAATTGTTACACCTCTGTGATAGTCTCTACAGTTTTCCACACACTCCCTCAAAACATACTCTCTCGGACAACTTGATTTCCATACTAAAAAGTGTCAAGAGCTTCTTCCGTTGATGAAGACGATTGAATCTGTTTTAGAAGTTTTGGTTCTAGTACCACTGTTCAACTACTCGGACAATAGTCCTCATGAAGTCTGCTCTAACCAGTGTCGGATTTAAGGCCCTAAGCAAACAATTCTCAGGTGGATTGAATCTCATGTATGGACAATTTAAAGAGTCGAACTGAACGGACTTTTTTCGATTATTTAACTAACGAAATATGCCCGCGTCTTTTCAAAAGCTTACCCGATATTGTGCTTACAGTTTACAGTGTTCTCAGTTTTTTCTCCTGGATTAAGAAATGTCCTAAGGTGAACTCCCCAAGTAACGCTACATACAGTGGAAGTTGCTTATTACGACCAATCGCTTATAACTTTTCTTTCATTGCTTGGTTTCTTTATATTGCGAATACTTGTAGAGGGCAATCGGATATAGCGACCGCCGGTTATAATGACCGCATCTGCTCGGTCCCTTCAACGTCGTTATAAGCTACTTCCACTGTACATATGTATAAGCAATTTCCTCACTCTAATTGATATTGAGAATCAATCAACATTGTCCTTTGACCAACAAATCGAAATAAAAATCCCAAAGCGATTATAACCAATTCATCGTGAGGACAAAATGTTGACAAAATCACACAAAGGACACAAATCCAAATTAATTTCTCCACTCAGCTCTAAGTCCACGACTCATTTACGCTTTATACGTGTGCATTTATAGATTACGACTTCCCTTTTGTATCTGATTGAAATCCAGATCCGGCATCGAATGACAGGACGTTCCCGCCCGTCTGTCATTTGATGTAATCATATTACATTGCCAGTGCCACACGTTTCTTGTCCTCCGTGTATCGGGGGGTGGATTTCTACTTCGAGGAGAAGGATAATGTCTATGAAGAATGAAATCGTAAGGTTTCCTTCTATTTGTTTGTCTTGTTAAGGTGTTTCGTTCTGTGTTCTTCTTCAATCAAAGAAAATCGTGGATTTTCTGGTTAAGTTTCCTTTCGTCATATGTATCTGCCATGTGTGGGGGAAAGAAGGATTGTGGTGGATTATTGTGGAACTTAATACTGTCTCACATATAAATTGTAGTCCTTGCGGTATGCGATCAGAACAACTTAATAGCATTGTTTGTCTGCCAGCAAAATCAATTGATTGGATTACTTCCTACTCCTTAAATGGTTTTCCCCATTAAGGGATATGGCTTACAGGGAAAGTAAAGGGTTTGTTGGTAAAAAAATGTAAAATGTTGCTCTCGTGACCTCTATTTGAGTGCTGTTCTGCTGATTTTGGTGCCCTTATTGCACATTTCACTTCCAGTTATAAAGATTTGAAAATGTATCCTTGAGGAAGGAGCTCAAGATCAACTTTCTAAACATCCGGCCGTGAATGATGTTCCAAGTTAAGCACCGCTGCTTTCTCAACGAGGAGGTAGAGTGGTCAAAGATTAAGAGTTGATGGCCAAAACGCTAGAGGGAATCCTAGATGTAGACTTCAGACACTCACTCGATTTCAAAACCTCATCACGCATATCATCATCATCATTTTCAAATGACCCGATTAAGTGGACTCTCCACATCTCGCGATCTTCCGCCATCAGCTTCAAATCATTAGGGGCTTTCCCCATACGGGTAGAGGTGAGATTTTGGACTTGGTCCTACCCAGGGAACGCTTGTCTGATGGGACGGATTGCATGGCTTATCCTTAAGTCTCCCAATTCGAACCGTTCCTCACCACGGCTGCGTTGTAACATCCAATCCTTATGCACAATGAAAAGGAGAGGTGACCTAACCCACCACTGGTGAAGTCGAACGCCCACAGCGAAAGGTGTCGATTTAACGCCGTTCACCCGAACACAGCTCCTACAGCTTGTGTATAGAGATTGAATGGCTCCCAGAAGAGGCCAGTCAATGCCATACTCCTGCAATACACTCCAGAGTTTACCTCGAGGGTCCCGATCACATGCTTTCTCCAAATCCACAAACTTCTCAAGTATCATTCCGAGAGTAAATAGCAAGTCGTTTGTGCTTCTACCTGGACGAAAGCCGCACTGCTCATCGCCCAACCAGGACTCGATCACAGCTCTAGAACGCGCTTCCAACACCTTAGCAAGGACTTTTCCAGACTTTCCTCTTATTCCAGAAGCCTAGATCATTTCTGGCCAGATTTTATCCACACCAGCAGATGTGCCGACTTTTAGCGCTTAAATCGCCCAAGTCAGCTCCCCTACGGTGGGACTATTCTCCGCTCAAAACCATGGGTCTGCCATCCTCAGTGGCCTGTTCGGGATTGAGCAGCTTCGAAAAGTGCTCGCTTCGATGATATTAAACTTCCTTTCTCTGAGGCGGCGCGGCGGGTGGTTTGCCAGAACACCTTGTTTGCAGATCTGTGATCTCGCATATATCAGGAGAAAGTCCACAGACAGATTATGAAGTGTATACTCTAGCTACATTCTAAGCCGTAGATTATAGAAGGTGCTTTCAATAATGTCTACACATAAACTATGCAAGGGTTCCTCATCACACAAGGAGGGGAGGAGTTTCTCGTTAATTGGATAGTATTTCTTGTTCTCAAGTATTATATGTATTATCAACATTAGGAAATAGCCAACAAACCAAATACGTGCAGTTATGAGCCCTAATTATGGTGGTTGGTAAATAAAATATAAGTGCGGTTATATCAGGATAGCGTAAAAGCTTTCCCGTACCCGGATGGTGGTGATTTTACTTTCTGGACAGTTTTTTTCAATGACCAGCTAATTCATGACGGTTGCGCTGAAAAGGGTCAACACTTGAACTAAAAATTGTGGCCTCTGTGTGAATGCTATAGTATGACTCTTCGTTCTTGCCTCTAGTGTCAAGCACCTAGCCACTGCTCTTGACCCCAAACTAAACTGGAAAATAATCAAAGAACAATGAATAGAAAAGGCATGTAATAGAACCATTGGCACAAATTGTGGAAAGACCTAACTGTCGAAAGACTTTCAAGGTGCGATTTCATACCAGACACAACATAGTAAAGTGGAGATGTGATGCACAACTCTGACATCTAAATGTTTACAGACGGATCGAAAATAGACTGTCGGTACGAGTATTCACTCTGAAGCTTTGAAGTTTCGAAGTTGTTCAAAAATTTGACTTCCGATGGCCAAGCGAAAACCACCCCAATTTTTGATGTATGCCTCAGGCTGGAAAACCACGCAACTCCTAAACGCAACGTCGCAATGCATATTGGTGTGTATCACCATAGCTTCTATAACCACATCTTATAAAGAGGTAGAACGATCTCCGAAGGTATTCACAAATCTGTGCAACCGTTTTTCTATCACTCTAACCCGAATCGCAGGATACACAGGCATAGGTAGATATGAAGAGACAGATAAATCGGTTAGGGGACGTTCAAAACTTTACACCTCTCTCGCAATGCACATTCCAGTTCAATGTGTCAAGGGTACAGTTCTGTGACTAACGAAAGTTGGGTTGAACTAGATAACTGTGTAATCTTCAGGACGAAATGCCGTACATACAACCAGACTAGAACCAGAGACGAGAGACCTTTTTGGCAAATATCGCAGGGACATCTCTCCAGCCGCAAAGATGAGAACGACGCAAAGACCCCCGACCGCTTCTTGTTTAACTAAAGTCTGACCGTTTCTCAGACGTCGAACATACTATGGATTGGTTGACTCCTCGGAGACAGGGTCCAAATCTCAGAATTACATTGTACCCGTGCACGAGGATTTCCCGATCAGTTTATCCTCACAGAATGCGAGATCATTTCTTGTAAGATTGAAGAGGTTTAGTTTGCAAGAGCAAATTTAGGTTGATTGTTTAACTCATGGTAAAAGCTTATTCAAATTTTCGCGTGACTCTCATTTTTGGTTCCATTGCCAATAAGTAGCATTCATAATTTGCTAAAGAAATAGGTTCCTGCGTGCCTTGGCTATTGTTTATTTAGCTTAATGCTACAACTATTGCCCGTGATTCAACACTTGTATCCTAAAATTCACCTACCTAGTGTGTGTATTAATAGAAACTTTAAAATAAATAAATAGCTGCCGCGACATCTCATGATGAGCCGGATGCTAACTTCTCGCAACCATTCATGTTGTGCATGTTACATTTTTCACACGAATGCAATTGAAACTTTGCTCTGTATAATTTAAGAATATCTTCTGTGGTCTAACGAAGGCCACAAAGCTTTGAATAACTTGTTTCCCACTGAATTTGACCAACTCTGGTTTGCTCTACTAGTGGTTATTCTATCCGCTATACGTATAGCTAGAAAATTCTTCTTGTGCTTTTCGGTCCCGTCTGCAAAGACGGTGACTGGAGGAGAAGATACAACGACGAACTGTACGGGCTGTACAGCAACATCGACTTAGCCAAAAGAGTGATGGTCCAACGACTGAGGTGACGACTGATAGACACCAATCCTCCGGCCCGGAAAATCTTCGAATCCACACTCGAGGGTCGGCGCAGTAGAGGAAGACCACGACTCAGTTGGCGCACGTAAGTGGAAGGGCACCTTAACCAACTTAGCGTGCGAAACTGGAGGTAGCTGGCTAAAGATCGAGCTGGCTGTAGCGTCACTTTAAGTAAGTAAGTAAGTATAGCTAGACAGAAAGGAGAATCTACAGTGGCCCCATCTTCCATGTGCTTTCCGCACAATCTGGCCAGTTCATCAGCCTTTTCACTTCTCTCAATTCCACAGTTACCTAGTATCCAACAAAGTCTAATTCGATTCTGCCGGTATAATGTCTTCAGCATTACGAGGCATTTCGTGAATAGTGCAGATCTGGCGACATTTGGTTCTAGCTCTTTGAGTGCCGCCTGACTAAATAGCAACATCCCTTCCGAATAACGATTTCTTCCCAGGTGATTCCGCAGGCTTGAGTACAGCTGGAGCCTCTGCTTGGAATACTCTAGATGTGCCTATTGCCTATTGGTAATAAATTTAATACCCTTAATTCGGTTTGAACGGTCGGGTCCTGTCAGTAACTGTGAAGGGACTATAGGAGTGTGCAACAATGTCCATATTGCTGTTCTGTTTGTTGTTTTCTGTCCGATTTGTATTTCTTTTTTTAAGAATATGTTGGTTAACCTTTCGCCAAATACTTTACAACTTGGGGAGGCCTGCTATAATTGCTCTCCTCTGGAATCTGAAAGCATTTTCATTGGGAGAAGATTTTTTTATAATCCACTGGCGTTTGGGGTTATGAATACCATTTTGATGTTATTCACCCAACGCGAACTAGGCGCAGTGGTTCGAAACTCAGGCAGTATTCGATTTCAATAGCGCCCGAGGGTGGTGTCCAGACTAACTAGGGACATTTTTGGTGTTTGTCATTGCTATAATTCTCAATTTGTTCGAATCTGTTGATGTCATAATCATTATCAGCTCAATTAACTCTTCAAGCCATGACACTCTACGCCAGTGTTATGTCTTTGGAGTAGAGTTGATATCAGCTTTCAAAGTTGATCACATCACATCAGGAGTTAAGCCCGGACTCTCAGCGTGACAAGCGATGATACTAACCAATACACCGTGTCCATTCATAACCAGTTCAAATCGCTGTATTTTCATCTCCAATTTGGCACTTTTGCTTATTTGCTCTTTGTGTTTTGGACGGCCGTACTTGATGTACAAGCTTTTTTGATAACTTAAGATCTCCTTGTCTTAAACTCTGCATAAAGGATATCAATACCTCAAATAACGTAGGAATACCTAGAAATCATCAATAAATATTTGAAGATTCTATGAAATTAGTGCAAATAGATGTACGTAACAGCTGTCGAATTTAGTTTATCCTACGTGCCACGTCTGATAAATTAAAACGCTTGTTTAAAATAATTACTGTCTAATTTCACCTTTTGCGAAAGGGGGGGTGGATTTTCTTGGCAGCTCGATTCCTTGTCGTTAGGGAGCAGATATATATCCTCTCGCTCATCAATTGGAAAATCGAAAGGAAATTAGAGGCAGCAATTTATCTCTCGAATCATTAATCAACGCCATAAAAATTGCTTTTCCTCTCGCTTGTAATATTGTTTAACTACACTTTTCCGTTCGTTTTTTTGTTGGTGCTGCTGTGTGCAAGTATCTACATGGATTGGATTCGCATTTAACCCGAACATCGGGGATGGGGTTGTTAAATTTGAACCCTACTCGGGGGAAAAGTGTGCAAATTGGAATCCAAGTAATGAAACGTTTGTGTGAAATTGATGGAGAGTTTGTTTTAGCATGAAGATGGAACAGTTAGAATATGTATTTGGAATTAGATAGAAAGTGATGGACATTCATATAACAACGCAATAAATGTTTTATGATTAAACAAAGATTCAATTATCAGAAATCGCTATGATATGGCGTTAGTTAGGTGGTGATGTACTACCAGTGTCCTTTTTTTTTTTTTTTTTTTGAAAACTGCTCGCAGGCAGAGTTGGGCAACGTTTCGGCCCGCAGATCCTTGAGCTGCGGTACGCCACAAGGTGCTGTTCTGTCACCCTTTCTCTGGATTGTGGCGGTTAATAAGCTGCTGGTCGACCTGGCAGGGGCTGGATGCGAAGTGATTGCGGATGATGTTGCGATAGCTGTTTCCAGTACACTTAGTGAACTTGTTCAAACGCACTTTCTATCTTCTTAAGATGGGCAGCTAAAAGCGGTTTGGGTGTCAACCCTAAAAAGACTGAACTAGTCCTCTTCACCAGGTAGTAGGCCCTCCTTTTCTTAACGGCACCCGCCTCTTCTTTGCTAACAAAGCCAAATTTCTGAGTCTCATTCAGGACGGCAAACTAGACTGGAAAGCCAATAGTACTGAACGCGTTAAAAACGCCACTCCAGCGCTATACTGCTGCAAAAAAGCCATTGGTAAGAAGTGGGGACTGCAACCTCGTAACACGCACTGGCTTTAGGTGTCCGTTGTCAGACCTGTACTCATGTGGGATCGTCTAGTGGGCGACCTAGGACAGAACTTTACACCGTAATCTTTAGAGAAAATACAAAGATCACCATCCGCGGCACTCGACGTGCTCCTAAATTTACTTCATTTAGATGTTTTTGGAAAACAGTCAGCTACTAGAGCAGCCATCAGACTAAAAGTCTCCTCCCAATTGTAAGCAATTGATTCTTAGATTCCCTAACTTTTATTCCGGAAGACACCGACTACACACCATCCAAGTTTAATTTCAACCTCAATTTCCGGACATCCATTCCTTCCCGAGAGGAGTGGGAAAGGGAGGACGTAAGAGACGATCACTCTGTTCACCTCTATACCGACGCTGTCTCCAATTTTTTCCAGTCTGACCAATCCTACAGTATAACTCAGTTCCAAAAGAGTTCCAAAAGATCATTACAAATGTGGTGAACATCCTATAAGTGACGCCGAGGACAACGACCTAAAACATAGGACGCGACGACCGTGCGTTATGGTTTCACCTCAAGTGCATCGATTTTGTTCGAACGATGTACAGCAGACTCGCGATAACGTGAACACCCGCTTACATGAACAAATTTCATTTTACATTGACTACTCTAAAACCTGGATAAGTTATAAAGAGCTTTTATAACTTGTTAACGTTTTTAGAGTGAACGATTATTTTTATTTCAAAAAGAACGGAAAATTAACGAGTTTGAGCATTTTCACTTGAAATTTATTCATGTATGCAAATCCTTATCCAGCATATTATTTGTGTATGGATTTCAGTCTGTCGCAAAGTACATATGTATATTAAAAATTAAACATTCGGAAACATGAACATGCTAGCAAACGTGAACCAGTTTCGTTTTTAATTGTTCACATTGTTCACTACTGCCCCTTGAATAGTTGATTACTGGATGTGTAATGGGCAAAAGTGGCTTACATATAGAGTGTACTCTCTCCTTACGGACACCTCTCATAAGCGGACACCCCTCATAACCGGACAAATTTGAAAGAACGGAGAAAATATGTGGTTTTGTTTATTTTCTCACAAGCGGACACCTCTCATAAGCAGATAATTTTCTCGAAACCGTCAATATCCGCTTATGAGAGAGTACACTGTACATAAGTCATTTGCATTTTTAATTTATTATAATTGAAGAAAAAAGCCTTTTGTTTTTGTCAAGTCTTTAATTTATTAGACGGAGTTTATTATATTAAATACAGCTCTCGAAAATAAGAATTCGCACTGAAAGACTGAGACTGACTACTGGATAGGTTACCCTATAACCTTACACCATGTTCCCACCGAAACGAAAACTGTGTTTTCGCGAAACTCACGAAATCTTAATCTAAAACCGAAGTTTTCGAAACCGTAAGGCAGAGTTAATGTCTTCAAAGCCAACACAACTTTTGATACATTCAGAAGAGCAACTGAGAGAATTGCAGTATAGACCAGCTGAGAAAATAACTGTTAAAACCAGCTGTTTATTTGCCTTTGACATGTGGAAATTATATTTTACTTTTTTTATGTGGATATTCGTACGCGGAAATTAATTCTTTTATGTAAGAAATTTACCAAAGGTTATCAAAGCTAATGTTTTTAGCCTACACAAAAAGTTCACAGATAGTGGCAAAATGATTGAAACGTCAAGCGAAATCAAGTCAATGTTCGGTGGGAATAGTTCCGAGAGTTTTTGTAATTTTTTGCCGAAAACTCAGTTTTCGTTTCGATGAGGAAAAACAAAGGTATTATGAGCGCAGCGGATTTTGTAATAGAAGAGCAAGTACCCAAAAACCTAATCTGTACATTGGATTGCAGATATTTAATAATCTTCATTATTTAGTTAAATTTGTTAAGCTAGAATTAAGAGTTTTCTTAGCATGAATTAAGAATAAAAAATGCATTAAAATGCAAGCAATTTGATAATCTTCCGTTTAATTTTACCGTTTTTAAGGAATTGCATTGTACAAAATGTATTTATTTAGCAACGAAAAACCACATGAACTAGCACAAAAACAATAATAAACAATAAAGGCCTCACCTTGTAACTCTAAACACAAAGTGAGAAATAAAATGATTTCGATAGTAAACGCCAGGTAAAATGCGCTCAACTCCTGTGTTACCTTTTGCGAGAAAACTTTGAACATGCTTTAACAGTAAAAGAACCGAAAAGATTCTGCAAAGGAACAGAAAATCTTTATCAGCTCTAATAGGCGCAATTGTCGGATATAACATGGTAAGAGACCATGTCAAGAAACTTAAGTTAAATGCTAACGCAAATGATCTCTGTAGCAGCTCCGGTGATAAGGAATTACATGAGGATACTCCATACTTTCTCTGTCATTGTCCAGTACTCTGTCAACTAGGTAAGGTTTAAATTCCTGGGAAGACATTTCTTTCATGATCTCGTAGAACTCTCCACAATTCGGGAAATGCCCTGAACAGATTTATAAACGCCTCGGGATGATTTGAAAACCCGTACGTTCATATTCATAGGTTCATACAGTGTGCAGGGAGCACCCTATGGACATCACAAAAGGTTTACACTGATCTAAATGCGGCGGGGAAAGTTTCCCTTACATTCGTGAATCCACTTATCTAACCTAACCTAAATTTAAAACTTTGACGTTTCGAAAATTCGTTTTTTAATTCTATACATACATACATACCTACAATACATATGTACATATTTTTATTAATTTTTCTTTCTTATAGGTAGGTATTACATGCAAAAAATTACGTGGCTTCTAATCTACCTTAAAAAGTAAATTGAAAGCGTCCCTGTTTCCTCAATGTTGCCTGCACTGTAAAATTTCTATTAACAGTACCTATAATCTCGAAAAGATTAACTGTTCTAAGTAATGACCAATCCAGAAAGATGAACAGAATTTTTTCACCATTTCACTTCACTTTGAGAAAACCTCTAAATAAATGTTCCGCGTAACTGTATTTTGTTCATTTGTGGTATAAAAATAAAATGAATTCCTGTTATGTTGTAATGTCTTTATACTATGTAACGGTGTTAACTTGTACTTATTTTTAACCAAAATAAAATACCTACTCAAAAAGATGAACAAGCCCTGTTTTTTATTTGTTCATCTTTCCGAGATTCTACTGTAACTTTGTTTTGTAGAAATTCCACTTGCACTTCCGCGCAACATCTCCTGAATCTTCCTACCTAATTGCATTAATTTTTAATTATATTAGTTTTGCTGAATTTTTCCATTACAAAGTTCTTAAGATTAAATTCAATTCAATTTCGAAACTTACGAACTCGTCACTCTTCCGCTAAAACAAAATCACAAACACAGTCCATCCTCATCGTTCACTCTTGCATGTCAATTCGTTGCCCCAAAAAGCTAAAACACCACCGCGATCCGAATCTGACTCCGACACAATTATGTACATCCGACCTCTCCCAGTCAATCGCAATGAATCACATGCGCCTCCATTTTATTTCCGCCTTTCGCCTCCCTCCACACACACTTCCTCCACGAATCAAATCGACACCTTAACAACAAATTCCCCACTTTCATCGTGCCAATTCAATTGATTATGTTTTCCACGCCCATATCACGCAGGGCGTCGTAGATCCAAACGACTTCGGGATTGGCCACAAACAGCACAGGAGGAATTAAAGTTCCCAATTTCATTCAATAATAGCAGAGGCGCGCCGGGGCGCAACAAAACACTGTAAATCAATTGTTCCACTTCCCAGAGCGTCCCTAGCCCGATACGCTCTCTAATCAATTATTTGTTTACATAAAGGTCGCATCCCTCTCGCCTTCTCGCTCCAGCAGTATCGCGCTCTCGCTCCGGCTTCGTGGTGCCCTCTCCAATTCTTCACACTATGAACGAATCAAAACATTATTACCGGACGCTCCACTTCCATGTCGTTTCGCCGTTCAATTGAAATTGAAACACAATGACGACCATCGTTTTGCCGTTCCTCTTCTTTTCTCATTCGGTTTTCGGAGTGTTACCACGACAGTTGACAACGGAACTGCAGTGTTTTTTTTTGTTCTTGAAAATTGTTTATCCCGCCGTTCTCATACCGCACTCCGTTCCCAGTAAACGATTCTCTCTCTGCCACACACGGTAAATCGTAAGCGTGTGTTCGTGTTGTTCGATGCACGCGACAGAGGTGGCGAATTAATGAACGGTATATATTTTCGTTTTGAGTGACGCGACAGTTCAGCACAGCCGCAACCTGTTTCTTTCTCTAGTGGTCGAGTGCGCGCTGGATCATCGAATGGCAAGTTCTATTCAAATCTCTGTGCACCGCGTTGTGGATTTTGTTTGAAATTAAAAAAAGCAAAACAAGTATTTTCTCGTTTATTGTCGACATCTGGCCGCAAGATCTTTGAGAATCCATCGCCCGAGGAGTACGTAGTGTCGGGTCAGTGAGTGTCGCTTTCGGGTGCGCGACCCATCTGTCAATAGCTCCCCGTCCCCAGTGAGGGCACACGAACAACAATTGCACGGTCTCGCTGATGTTTATGATTTGACGCGGGTCTCGATCGCCTCAGGACCGGTGTAACCGCGATATCTGGCGGAACTGTGAAGTGTGTGCTGTGTGAAACAATTGCATTGTTTGTTAGATGAGATTTGAATAATTTTTTCTTAAATTTTTTGTGTACAGCCACAGCCGGGCTAAGTGATTATTTAACGGCAAACAAAACTTCGAATCAACAACGCACAATAAAACCGTTGATTCGCGCTCAGTATTCCAGTGTGTGCATGTGTATCGGTGTCTGTGACATTTAGCCAGAAATCAAACATGGATTGTATTCGATCAAATAACACGGAAAGAGATTCGGACTTAGGAGATGATTCACCTGTGGTAAGTAAATAAAATCAAGAAATCAACTTTTTATTTTGCATGGATAAGGCTAAGGCCTCGGTGTCTGTACACAGTTGGCGGCGGTAATATCGCGGAAATTGGGGCGCAATTGTTTGAAAGGAGTGATGGGAACATGGCGGGAAACCGCGAGATTAATGCGAAATTTCGCGTTGATTAATTGGACAAACAGAGTGTCTGTGTCCGGAGGAGATCTGTCGTCTTGTTTGCGTTGGGCATTATCTTTTGATTTCACCTTTTCCCTTAATGTATGCACGCACAAAACACATTAACAAATAATTCAAATATTTACCAAGTGACTTATGTACGTTGGCGGCCTGTAATGGCTCCGGGGTTTTCTCCGGACTGAGGTGGTATCACAATTATTTCTGGAATTGTCTGCAGTGAGAGACTTTTTTTTTTTATTGAATTATTTTTGCATTGTTGATAATTTACCTAGCGGAGGCTTTGTTGGTTTAATGATGGAATATTGTTAAACATGATAACCTTTGGTCGGCATCAGGAAATGGTTAGATCGAATTAAATTTTTTTGTGGAAGTTTGAACACTTACGAATTCAACTTAACATTCAGAGTTAGTTGTCCCATAACTCGACAAAGTGCTGGCTGGGCAAACGAAGCCACGGGCCGAATCACCACACTCGTTAACGTGTAACTTGTCATCGAAATGCGAGGATTTGGCATAACCGCTCCCAATAAAGCGGTCATCGGTTATTTGATCACGAGTACCACTCACTCACTCGTTATCAATTGCGGTAATTCGGCCCCAGAATAGATTTTCGAACATATCCTCGATATCAGTTTAATTATAAACGTTAAGTGGCCAAAATTAATTAATTAATTTAAAAGATACAAAACACATACATACTCATATTTTTGTTTGACTAGCTTAGGTTAGGTTAATGGGTAGGCGAAGGGAAGAACCGTATCGCCATACTCAGATCAGTTCAGATAGATTGTACATTAATAACCGTTGGGGGAAGAGAGTGTCCGTTACCCGTAAGAACGCTACCCAATAGTTAGTTTCATACATATTAGTAAAATGATCAACTTACTGCGTCTGTGATACAACCCTGTGGATCTGATAAATCTCATTATTTGGTCCACCGGCGTATCGGATAATTCTTCAATGTTCTCGAAAAGTGCCATCTATTTCTTAGATGGCAGATACTAGGGCAATGGCAAAGGAAGTGGGTTGTATCCTAATGGGCCTCTTCATCGCCACACCCCATACAAAGGTCTTCTTCTGTAATTCGAAGCTTTTTCATATGGTACCGCAGCGTATTATGCCCTGTGATCACTCCTATAAGGGTGCATAGGGATCTTCTGTCGATCTGCAAAAGTCTGACGGCCCTAGCCTTAATGAATTTTGGCCATATCTTCCTTGTGGTTGCACAATTGTTTGGAAAGGTCTGTTGTTAGCCTCCCTTAAGGCTCTATTTCCTGCTTCGAGGAGGTATGTTCACCGAAGTCTCGGCTTGTTCCGGGGTTGTTGCCGAGCCGTTTCTCGCGAGTTCGTCAGTATTCTCGTTTCCTGGTATTCCCTCATGTGCAGGGACCGAGCAGAGTGTTATCTTGTGCTGTGTTCCAAGAATCTTGAGCTCTTCTCGACAGCACTTCACAAGCTTCGATTTTATTTCGTTAGCAGAAATTGATTTTATTGCTGCCTGGCTGTCAATGAAAAAGGTGATATCCCCTCGTGCTATTGCCCTCATTGCAGTCTCACGGGCGGCTAGAGTCACTGCTAGGACTTCCGCTTGGAAAACACTGCTGTGGTCCGGAAGGCGGGCGGACTCGGAGATGCTCAGCGTTTCTGGTTAGGCTAATGGTTGCCCCTCTTGGTAGTCACTTAGATCATACAGAGTCAGTCCATTGTTGTCGATATTAAATTATTTCCGTGACACATCTGATTTTTGGCCAAAAGATGTCTTTAGGGAGCAGATTCCATTACGTCATTTTATTTGAAAATATGGGCTTGTGTAAGTGATGTTGGTACTTCAAAGGTTTTGGAAACATTTAAACGATAGGAAGTTTACTCTCTGGCATTTTCTTTTTTTTAATATTTTTATTTTAGTTTAAGTATGCAAATTCTGTTGCGCTACTTAAAGTTTAAGTGTTTTTCAATAAGGACATAACAATTTTGTATTTAAATAAAGCACAGAATAATTGAGATATCGGTCTGAAATTTATTCTAGGGGTAGTACACATGTTAAATTTAAGTACGGAATTCGATCTCGTTCATATGAATACGTTTGCAGCGATCGGTTCTTTGGACCCAATTTTCCACCATCCTTCCACAAATATCGACAAGAACGTTGGCAATTTCGCATTCGATATTGTTCCTGAGTTCCTTTAATGTTGTTGGCTTGTTGGCCATTCGACCGGACTCGATTTCTCGAAATTACACGATTACCGAACTTCCCCTTCAATAGATCAATTGTTTGACCAACTGTGCGGCATATGGCACCATCTTATTGGAACCACATTTCACTGATGACAAGTCCATCCAATTCTGGCCAAAAATAGTCTTCCAACATGGTACGATAGCGAACTCCATCGTATCATGGGTATCATTTTCATCGACGAGAAAGTACGGTCACTGTCACTTTTTGTGGGTGCATTGGAGTCTCTTGAAGCACATGTGGGTTTGTTTTTCGATGAAATTTAGGACTTTTGCAGAGCCCCATCAGAGAAGTTTCGGCGCTTTAAATGATTAAGAGGCTTCAGTTCTTGAGTTAATTTGATCTTGTAAGGGCATAGGCCAAGATCTTTACGCAAAATTAGATACAATGTGGACTGAGAGATTCCCAATTTCTGTGAACGACGTGGAATCGATTGATTTGTCTCATTTTTAACTGAAGCACTTACGGCTGCGATATTTTTGATACTTCAACCAGTGCGTTGTCTCACTGGTACAGGAACATTCAATAGTGAATATGTTGACTCGAATTTATCCACATAGCCCAGCTTGTCTGGTGGGACGATTATTTCGACCGAAAATTGGAGTAAGCGCTCTTAAAGTTGCGACCACTGACTCAGAATTTCGGTAGTAATTTTTAATAATTTTCAAACTTTGCTCGTTCGTGAACTTCACCATGATGAAAATTTTGACTGAGATTTTGACATTGACAAATCATAAAAAAAAGTTTAAGAGTGCGTTTGTATTAAAATACAAAATTTTTAAGGTTACCCTCTACTGTCGAAAACCATCGGAGATTAGGTTGTCTTCTTTCGCCTAGTCCCTTAGTAGTAAAAACTAAGACTGGTGTTCATCCGCCCTACATGACCTAGCAATCTTAATCGTTGTATATGCACAATGCACGTACGTATACATGTATGTTTTTGACCTGATAGATGTCGCTGTGGAGCTCGAATAGCTCGTGGTTAAATTTTCTTCTTGAACTGTCTCAGGTAGAACCATTAATCGAAAGTAAAACTTTTATCTTCCGAGTTTGACAAAGTTCATGCTTCTGAAACCACGTCAAAAAATTATTCAAACGATCAGAATAGTCACACCACTAATTGATCATCAAACTGACTTTGAAGACAAATTAAAGAAATTTTGTTTCGAAACAGGACTTTTCATGTGGGTCTAAAGGCCTCCACGACGCCTATACACCATCGCGCTCGGTTTCTGGGAATACCTATGTCGCAGCTCTTCCCAACTTCGCCCTAGCTGCTGTGACGTCTCTTTGCTTGTCCTTTTCCATGTATGTCCTGGGTTAGTGGATTACATTGCATATTTTGGCAAATAATGGAGGTATCGACTTTTCGAAAATTATATAATAGTATGTGCGAACCACTGCCAACTCCGTCTTTGAATTGTTATATCTATGGGATCTTGACCCGTTCTCTCGGGGAACTCGGTATACTAAATATGGTTAGGTCAGAAAATCCGCAAGATGTTTCGATTCGACATCGTTTGCAGTTTTCTTCTGATAGTGGCGGACATTTTCCAAGTGCTGCAGTCATATTGGTCTCTAAGCTAATAACATCGCTTCTCATTATTTTGGGACCAAACGCTGATTTGGCTTTGTACTTTAAATATATTGGAAACCAGTCATCCTGCAAAATAGTTCCAAGGCTGATGATTTGGCTGTTTAGCCCCACTACTTTTGCTTTCTTTTTCACGTCGACTGCCATTTGGTGGGTGGCTATTATTCTATGCGATAGTAAATAAAAAAAAATCCTCAGCGTAGTCGAGGTGTTTAAATTTAGATGTTAGGGTCATTTGAATTCCTTCAATTTCCATGGATACAGCAGCGCGGAGCACATCACTTATCGCCAGTAAAAACAATATCAGTGAAAGGATGCACCCTTGTCGCCCGCCAGTTTGGATTTCAAATTCGTCTGACAGCCTTCCCCTATGCAGAACGTGACATTTCCCGTCATACGCTACTTTAATTTTAGCTAAAAATTTATTTGGAATGCATCTTCTGCGCAAGACAAGCCAAATAAATTCTCTATTGATACTGTCGAACGCCTTTCAGAAATCGATATACCGCACTGTTCGACGATGATGCACAGTCAATTAAATTCAATCCTCCAAAGTTCGTTAGCGCAAACGCTGTCGAATATCTTAAGATACATTTTTCGCCTAAAGCGACCAGTCGCTTTTGATAAAGTTAATGCTTCTGCACCATAAAGTATAATTCGGGAAGGTCTTAAAGCGTCCGGTCTGTGGGCACAAGCGATAACTGCTTAAGTCGACTTAAGATGAAAATTAATTTTTTTTTTATTTACACATTTGATGGGTATAAACGAGGAAATTAGAAATAATTCTACTATCGCTGTTAAGATGTACTTTTAGGCTTTCTATGGGTGTGTACCTTAAAAGTGTAAAAAATGTTGCAAGCCGAGTAAATGAATCTTCAAAGCGCTTGTTGTATTTTTCGACTTAAGCTGTTATCTCTAGTTGTCAAAGAGTTATGTGGTTAGTTACTTTGGAGTGGCCTTCTAGAGAGAGGTGCACTTAGACCAATGATAGGTTTATTGTGATACCACTGTGAGCGCTGTCCCCAAGTCTCGAGGAAAGGTCTTACAATTGGCTTCTTAGAATCAAAAAACAACGTATGAAGTTTTGTGCTTGATGTCGTGTCACTTTGACGTCAAAGATCACGATTTGATCTAGGATATAGCCTTAAATCGCACTGATAGTTTCCCTTCTTGTGAATTAGGTGTTTAAATTCTTCTTAGTAAATCTTAGAAGTTACTTTCATCTCCAGGTGCTTTAAATAAATCGGCCGGTAAGCTGTCAGTTCTAGCAGCCTTGTTGGCTTTTAGTTTGGACATTGCTATTCGGACTTCGTTTTGATTAGATGGACCGACATTTTGGATATCATCTTTCAAGATGAATGCCTCTTTCTGCCAGACAGTGGGAAGCTGGTCGCTGTTATACGGTCTACAGAAAGAGATTTTAAATTCTCAGCACTGACTGTAGTTTTACTATCTACAAGGTTTTCTTGGTGGCAGTCGGGTTACACACGGCACATCAGTTGAGGGGTTTCTTACTGCAGCGTTGCTATTGGTCTTCGGCACTTTTTAACACGAAAGAGATGTGTTTTGTCACCCTTACCTCCATTTTAACATTTTTAAATAAAAGAAAACAGCCAGAGTTCTTTCTCGAGAGTAACAAGTAGGAGAGAAGAAGTTACAGGGAACCTAATATAATACGTTTTCATCGGACCGAGATGTCAATTAAATTTGAAAAAAAAACTAGAATTAATAGGTGCAACTATTTGATTGCAACTTATGTATTGTTTCCTTAGGTATTTACAAACCATATAGAATCAAGGCGAACACTGTAATCAAAAATTTCATTCCACGGTTAATAGCAATTAATTTTTTTTTCTAACAACTGAGTAGATGATTGTGTTTCCAATCAAAGATTTTATGATGCCAATTTATAGTTTATATAAACAAGTATTATATACCAGCTTCTGTGGTGTAGGGATCGTGTTTATTCAAAGTCAGATACACCCTGAGGGTTTTAGTGAATTTGAATTTTCAATCCAACAACTTACAATTGAAACACTATGGAATCAATCATTTTGCACAATTATTGATGAAAAGCAATAATTTATAAAAAGTGAATAAAATAAATTAGTTTTTAATGCCTTAAACTCTAGTTTAAGTACTACGTTTTTTACTACCTTTTCTAGCGAAGAGAAGCTGTCATGCATTATGATATTTTCGTTGTTGTGCCTCGTGGGTATTACAATTACAAATCATAAGACCTTGCAAAACGTGATTCAAATTAAACGAAATATGAGTCTATTTAGAGAGGGATCACAAGAAGTAGGCAAAATTTAATGAAATTTGATCGCGAGCCTTATGACAGTCGTCACGTTAAAGATTTATTCAGCGTATGCACTTTTCTTACTCTAATCTTCCAGCGATTCTAACAGCGTTTTTATATGTTCATACGTAGATCAATAGATTCTATCACAAAGTGTAACAATGTAGAAGAACAAGAAAATCATTCCAGACATCTGCAGTATAAAGCTGGTCCTTTAATTTACTCCAATGCTGGCTCGAATAAATCATATAAAACCTAAACCACTCTAGGTTAGGTAAGGTTTTGAGGGAAGTGCCCAGTCAGTGACTGTGCGTTCACGGGGGCCTACTGGTCAATTGTGTTTCCCGTTGTGTTGCGGTCCATGTTTAAACCCTAGGTTCTAGATGGGTGGTCTATCGCAAAACCAACCTTCACTCTTAATAAAGTGGAGTATGTTCGTTATTGGTACTTCTGTTAGGTTTTCCAGTTCTCCAAACAGCCTGTTTCCCATATGTCGAAAATTGTGGTTTTGGAGATTGGGACACTCGCAGAGTAAGTGCTTGATGGTTTCTGTTCTTTCGCATTCTGACAACTTCTGCAGTAGTCTGGATAGTCGATGCAGAGTTTGGTTGCCATAGTGCCTATGGCACAATGTCCCGTCAGTACACCTATTAGGATGCGAGTGTCTTTTTTATTCATAACCGGGAGACATTTTGTCTTGCTCTAGTCGCGAAATATAATGCAGTCGCCTCTGGCAGACCAAAAGGTGCTGATTAGCTCTCTCATCTTGTGGTCGTCGTTACCTTTACCTTACCTTATGTGGGTGGCCTTAATACGTGGGGCCTTAATACGTGGGGAATGGGAAGAATTTACACATACTTTTGTGTAATCGACACAAAAATATGGAGCAAATTTTGTGTACCAGATTATATGCGAACCCCAGAAGAACATATTTTTATTTCTACTCGAGTAGAACTCGATTATTTTCGTAAATGATACGAATGACTCGAGAGGAAAAAAATCACTCGAGTCACATTACTAGTGGGTGTGTTCACTTTCT
Source organism: Matsumyia berberina (assembly GCA_917880715.2). NCBI lineage: Eukaryota > Metazoa > Arthropoda > Insecta > Diptera > Syrphidae > Matsumyia > Matsumyia berberina. The sequence continues at coordinate 100,374,969 of OU862870.1, forward strand.
AAAAAGGATCCTTGCCGAGTTCGTCTGCTTTTTCGTTGTCGCTGTCGCTGTGTCCGGGGACCCAAAAGACGCTGACCTCGTACGTGACGGCTATTTTGTGTAGAATTTCTCCACAGTTGGACTCTTCTTTAGATATGGTGCTAGCATTACCACCTTCCTATAGTATGTAAGTGACAAAGAATCCATGATGCGGGATACAGACGTTTGAAGTCAAAACTAAGTTTAACCGATTGCATTCAAATCTTTATAGACGGCGCTACCGCTAAAATATGTAGCTACGAGTATGTGAGTCGGTGCCGGTGTGTTTTTAAGAATCTTTTACATCCACCACTCGTTTAATCTTCTTAGCCACTGTTGCGTCTTTTAGGACGAAGTCACAGCTGTATGCCTGGCCACTGCATTGCTTAAAATTAATCCAGTATAAGGCGGAATTATGCCGATTAGACACAATTGCGCGTGGCACGGCTCTTCAAGATACAGGCAGACTAAACGAATGATCCAGTCTCTAACGAATATCTGTAAGAACTCTGTGGAGAGAGTGACGATAAATGTCCTTTCTTTGTTCGAATCCGGTGGCAGATCTTCGGTGCTGACATAGTGAGTGCTGATTCTGTAAGCTACTCATCGGCGTCTTCTGAGTTCTCTCCGAAAGTCAAAATACTCGGTAAAACTGGATCCTGTTTCCTGGTAGTACAAAGGGCCGTTTGCGTCCGAGTGCTCCTGTGAAGGGTTTCGTAAACCGACAAAACCATGCTCGATCTTAAGTGTTACATTAGGACATCTAAATGATTTGGGTCAACTTTAGCGTTCAAAGTGGTTTTCCTTTGGTCTAAGTGTGCCTCTCTTTAAAGTACCACTTTAAACTAGCTTATTACCCTTGAGGCTTCTAAAAAGCCGGTGGCTCGCCTTGAAGAACGCTGCTAATGGGCCAGCTTCCACCTCATAGATTATTTTGGATTTGTCTGCACAGAAAGCTAGCAAACCATACTCTCATTTCAGTGCTCTTTGTAGCCTTAGGAAACAACAATGTCGGTATCCGTACGGCAGATCGTCGGGTTTAAAGGGCGGTATGATCGAAAATTTAATTTTGTCACATCTTTTTGGATATTTAATTGTTTAGAACTCTTTGCGGAAGCAATTCGTTCTTTCATTTATTTCAATTTAAACTTAATATAAACATTGTATCTACAATATTTGTTAAATCTGATGCATACATACGTACGCATGTACATAAATATATTAAAAATGGCTGGCAAATTATTTGTTATTAATCATATTTTTCTACATCGCTTATGAAAATTCAAAACAAATGAGCTGTCCAAAAATATTGTCTAAGCTTCCACACGTTTGTGTTTCTCTTTTTTTTGTTCACCAAAAACTTATGTCTTAATTTAGGAAGTGAACAAAATAAATACTTGTGCCAAATTATTTTCATTTAACTTGTCTTCTATTTTGAGGATACCCCGATTGATATATTAGTGACAGCTATAAGTCTAAGTTGATCTCAATGCTTTTAAGGCTGATCGAGTTATAGGATAATGTGACTTTGTACTAGTTGAGGTTAAATTACTTATATCAAGCTTTCTGAGCTGTCAAATAAAATAATGTTCCCTTGTAAACATTCTGATATTGGAAGTACAGACCCGACAGGAATTTTGATGAGTCATACTTCTCTATATGCTAAGATTAGAAGCAAGTGCGATAAAAGCTATCTAAAGAGCATATCGGTAGATCGGTAGAAGTCGCGCTAAATAATGCAGTGGGAAACAATTTAGACACGCGATCATTATAAGAAGTGTGCGCTAGCGGCTTTTCTAGACGTAGAAGATGCCCCAAAATTATGGAGAGTAGACCCATCAAATGTGCTAAGATGTTCAGGAGATTAGCAAGGCAATACAAACTGGACATGCAGGATGTTAACCAGTAGGAACATTTATTCTGTTCTGGGATTTGTTGTTAACGAGATCGGTTACCAGAAGCACTCCTCAGGCGGACTTATCTTCCCACTTTTATTTGTGCTATTTTCCGAAAACTGTGGTCAGTGGCTATTAGCGCCCGGCTAGCAGTTCCGCGAAGGCGTTGCAGCATAGATGATGTCATGGTTATAGTCCGACAAGTTTTCAATATGCTAAGTGACTACTGACTTAACGTCAACCTTCGTTCAAGTTGACAAAGCTTGAGGGAGTAGAACTGTCCCTGCGGGATCATGCAAAATATCTAGAAGTTATCCTGGGTAGAAAACTGCACTGGAATCTGAGCACACATGAAAAATTTAAAAAGCCTACAACGCACTCATCATTTGTAGGAGGGCGGCAGGGAAAGTCTGGGTGTGAAGCCAGTAAGGATGATATTTAGGTACGGCGCGCTGTGAAAACCTTTGGTAGAAGGCGATAAACAAAAAGATTAAACTGCGAAAATTCGCAACAGTGTAGAGAATTTTCAGTGTAGCTGTACAGGTGCTTCACGCGCAAATTTGGTTTCGAAGGTTATGCCGTCGGACGAGAAGAGCCGCTTGGCGCCCACTTGTTGATCTTGAACCCTATTTTTGGGTACTACCCAGTAATATCCACTCCAAAATAACACCATGGGAAGCAAACAGACTCGCTGCACATTGGGCACACCAGAAAGGATCGAGCCAAGCGAAAAAGTTAATCAACGCCAATGAAAATAGGGCAGAAAAACTGATTGAACTTAACAACGAAGACTTAGGACCCTAAGGGGGTACCTGGACACTCCACTGAGATACCACCTGCATTAGATGAAATTATCAGATTCAGATACATATGTGTCGACTCTGTGGAGAGCAAAAGGAGAAGGCAGAACATATTCCTTGTGAGTGCTTAGATGTCGTAAAGAAAAGACTGTTCCATCTAAAACGGGCCACGACATGTCCAGTAGACACTTAAACCAAGGAACCTGGCTGGAATCAAGTGTCATTAGATCTAAAATAGTCTGGATACTGTTGAGTAGAGCAGAATTTCCGAATCGACAAGAAGCAGGATAGCTCTGGGTTTAACATTTTCGGCACGAATGACAGGGACCTACAATTTATCTCCGTTTCCAAGTGACGAATTGAGAAGCTTCTTCATGACAATTATGTTTCCGGAGATTTTTCATACCCTCCCGAGAAGTGGTGCTTCGAAAAATATTCGGTGGATATTAGTGGGGCTGAACTTGTGCAGCAGTTCAAAGCAGGCGACCACGCCGTAAGACTATATGGATGTCTGTAGATAATCTCCTCTATAAATGTTAGTAAACAGTCAACATTCAAAGGAAAGCTTTTAGCAACCTAGACGTATTAGGATTCATTATGTATAAAAAAAAATTTTGTAGGGAAACCCAGTGTTTTGAGAAATCTAGGGTTTTCGATACCTTCGAAGGCTTCTCAAAGGATCGCAATGGGCGAATCCTAATCGAATTCTTCTCTAATGTAAACAATAACTTAAGTGTGCATGTAGAGTGTGTTTTCTCGATCGGCGGCAACCATGTTTGTAGATTGATCGACTAATCAATTTATTTGTAGTAAAAATTATTTCTTCGAACATTCTTGAAGTACAAAATGCTAAGCTAAGCTAAGCTTAGTAGGATTTTGAAGATCGATTTTCACTTAAAATAAAATGTTGTGTTCTTCCAATTTTTGCACTAAACAAGAAGCTAAGCTTCAAACAGACTTCCTATGAAAATGATGGCGAAACTGCTGAGCACATATTGTAAGGAGTTCAGATTCCATGAAGTATGACTTAAAGGTCGTAACGGACTTCCTGCTTTAAGAATCGATAGACTGCTGAGCACATATTGTAGAAAGTTCATATCCCTTATTTTAGTCAATCCGTCATCCATAAATATGATACTCTAAATCCTGTCTCTGAACAAAGTTGAAGGAGAATAAAGTCCCTCACAAAAGATCTTCTGGGTTGAAGTGCATTCTGATGATCTCAGGAGGCTCCAAAGAGCATTATTTTGACTCCCCTAGATTAGATACAACTCTAGGAGTTGGGAAATATATTATTATTACCTGCAGTGGCACTACACATTTTATCTTTAAGAGCCAGTGCTGCCAATCGAAAAACCTTTTTTCACATAATGTCGCAACGTGATTGTAATGGCAACGTGAATATTTCCATAAATTGTACCAGCTGCTCGGTAACAGTACAGTAACAGTGTTTGTAATGCGATATTAATTAAATTATAACAACTCACGATCGATGCTTTAATTGAGGGCATCAACTGCATGCTGCGATAAAGCGCAAATATCGTCGACTTTCCGCACCGTTTCGCGCTAATTTGTAGATTTTTCCTGATTTCTTTTGACGAATCTGTTAATTTTATTATTTACTGTGCACTCTGGACCGGTCTTGCATCGCCTGCTGTTTAGTTTACGCGTCTAATTCGAGATCTATAAAGGTCTCAAGAAATTCCAAGCGAAAGAGAGCTTTTGATAGGTTCACAGCAGGTGCAAACCAAATCGTCACATCAACGAAAATCTTTCCACGCGCCAGCCATTGTAAGTGCTGACATTTTTCACAGCAAAACATCTGAGACGAGAGGATTGATGAGTTGAGGAGTACAAGTGAACCGCCGCCATCCGCCACACACCGTCTCTGCGTCTGGCGTGCCTTCTGGAATGGAGTGGGAATGCCGACTATTTATGGCACCAATGCAGAAGGGTATGGCCGCGCCGCCACTGTCGTGCTCCAGATAAGTGGTTCGAACTCTATATGTGGCGCTGGCTCTGTCTTCCTGACTCCATCGGGGAGCGAACAGATAATGGAATCTGTGTGATTTGTGGCACCCTGCGCGAGAAGATTTAATGTGGGAACTTTGTGTGCTGACGCACAGCACGTGTTTCGGACGAATACCACGATGGGTGAGCCGAGTGTGTCGATGTCGATGTCGATTGTCGACCACCTATAAGTATAAGTAAAATGGAAGTCATTTTCTCAGCCCAAATGGATGACTAAAGCGGAGAGCTCGATGACAACAGGTAGCCGTAGCTAAATGAACGTGAATGGTCTTCGAATGCGGTGTAGGGAGATCGGATTAGGTATACAGTGGTTGTATATAGACAACCGATACACCGAACCCGTAGAACCAGATGCTTTGTGTGTGCAAATTTCACCGACCCGCATTAGTCGAAGTGTGTTTTGTTGCTGATTGGAACAACGAGATAAAGTTGTCACTTTTATTTATTTTCATCGGAAGTTTTGACATTTCCCACAAACTGTGAAATTGACTCGGCCGAGGTCATGCGCCACCATTGTGTCAATTGACTGGATGTGGAGTGGATATTCTGCAATGATAGTGGGTGATGGTTATTTTCAATTTATTTTCAAATGTCATTTTGTGTGAGGAGGTCAAGGAGAATCGAAACTCAACCATGGATGTCACTACTTATGGGAGAAAGTTAATTACGAGCGTATAGGGGTAACCCTGGGTTTTCACGATCCCAATGGGTTCTGTCGCGGAAGTGTCTGATTTTATTGAAATTTCTCGTGTAGTTTGGCTGCTGGTTTAGATTACAATTTATAACTGCCATTTGGTGGTATGATGGGGATTAAAATGAGATGACATTGCCATATTTATGCTTAGGAGTTGGTCGTCTCTATTCGATTAATGGAGGGTTGAAAAATGCCGGCGGGTCCTATTTGCATTCACACTTGTCGATATCTGTTAGGAACTGAACAATGTTTCTTTAGCTCCAGTTGAGATGGTTCTGAATTTGGATCGTGAGAAACGAATAAATGACTCAAAAGACAGTTGGCAGTTATACCTTAGGTTGTGTGCCAATACAACTAGTCCTTTTCAAGGGTTAGGCCTCTGGTCACGACGTCACGACTTTTCAGTGACGGATGTTTGCTATTTAATATTTGGCATTAAAAACGCAGAAGATGAACAGGAAATTACAATACTTGAGTTCAGCTCGTCGAACGCTCATAACTTGAGAACGCCAAGCACATTGAGACCGCAGAAGGAAGGCTGGAAGATGGCTTCAGATAATTGCCTAAGAAAGTATCAGTTAAACGCAAAAGGGACTTCACGGTCACCGTCAATGCGCATACGGAGCGGGCAGATATGCTGTATTTCAACTGACAGAAATTGTCCTGATATTTTTTGAATCCTTTTGAAAGACATACATATGTACATAGAACATACATACTGTGTGTCATCCTAGACTTAGAAGGGGCATTTTATAACACCCCCCACGAATCTGTCATACGAGGCCATAAGAAAACTAGTCAACAGCACTGTATTACCATTATGTATATGTACCAGCTGCTGAACACACGACTGCCGTAGACCCACATTTTACAAAGAATCATGATGATCAATACAGCGCGAGGGAGAGCACTGTTTCTTTTAACTTAGAGCTTAGTTGTGGACAAACTACTTGATAATTTACACTACCATGGCATCAACTGAAAAATCAGAGGAAAATTTGAGAAAGTCCTGTCTGACATCATTCGGAAAAAAATGACAAACGTGAAGAATGTTGGTACAAAGCATAAATGTTTCACGAGCAAGAGGAAACCTGAGCCAATTAAACCAATTAGGCTGTCAGGTGTAACCTTGACAATATTCGAAGAAGCTAGTATCCGAAGAGATAACCCGGAAAGACACCCGGGCTCCCATGCCTTGGAACAGCTTTAGTGGGAGAGCATCGAGGACGCAGTTCGGCCATCCTTTGATGGAAGTACATACATATGTATGTGTGTATCATACATTGTGAGAGCAACTATCTCAGCAACTAGTCAACCCTGGCACAATGTGGAAGATCCTTAAAAAGTGTAAAGATTGGCATGCCTCTACAATACCAGTACTTTTGGAACTGACTTTTATACCCAGTGGCTGAGGACTGCGCAAATCAGAAAATATTACGGATGTGAAAACAAGGAATAGGAAGGGACAGGTGCATCGTACCAAACGAATTGAATGTGTATCCACGTATTGCGCCAGCAATATACACCGATAATTTTTTGCGGCATAAATTCTCGTCAGAAAATGGCAACCCTCCGAGAGCATAATTTGAAGCTTCTCAATCATCCTTTGGATTCGGCAATAGATTGCGAAAAATGTAACACGAAAAACATGAACAGCTGCGAGAGCTAGGCCTTGCCCCATTTGTTGTTGTCGCCCCATTTATTCATTCATCAAGATGAAACGCAAAATAACTGGAGTTTATGAGGATTAAGTGACAGATACAGGTATCTGCCTTTTTTTTTAATAGGTTAAAAGCTAGTCAGACACGGACTATTGGATGGAATAGGTTTGCAATGAAAATCAAGTCTTGTTTTCTCTGGTTTTTAGTCAGGTTGTCCAGACCTATCGTGGTCGTAAAGCAGTGCATGGGTGTAACCATGTACCTTCATATGTTTCATCATTTCTGGGGTGAAATGACACTGTTCCCTGCTTAGCGCTTAATGGATTGTTTTCAACTATCGTAAAGAGGATTATTTTTTTCATTGAACGTTATAATTCGACACAAAAAAGACACACAACGCTTAGGTGGAGCGGGTTATCTTTAGTACTTACTATTGAAATTTAACACTCCCTGAATGGATTTTTTGCACTCAAACCCCCTGTTATTTATGAACTTAAATTGTAGTTCAATCTCATGATAGTCATGCAATCGGCGAACCGAATTTTTCAATCTAATCGTTAGCTACACTAGGGCCATTAATATTTCTATTAGCATTTATGGATGTTGTTTTGTTTTATTTGGCCACCTTCTAGATGAGGTATAAAGGTCTATTTTGAAAAACTGTCCATTTCCATCCAGACAATTCAAAACTAAGAACCTAATTCTTTAACCTCATCAAAAGTAACAGCGTTTTTGTCATTTCTCGGTAAACATCGGTACTGTTGTTGGTATTATTGTTGGTAGAAATGGAAAACCCTTCGATGCGGGAGTTTATTGTCCTATGAAAAGGTGTTTGCCCAGAGTAACCCTATTAGAATGGGTGAAAGTTGGAACCATTTAGCGGAAGTGGTAAACTATTTTCTCCATATCTAGGTATACACTATACCAGTCTACTTACTTACTTAGGTGGCGCTACAGTTCGAGGTGAACTTGGGCCTCAACCAACAAGCCTCTCCTACACTATACCAGTTAGCATTAAAAACACCAGTCTTATCACTTTTTTCCACCAAATAACCCACATCGACCAAAAAGTGGTCGCTATGGCTCAGTGGTTAGTGCGTTGGACTGCTGACCAAGCGGCGTGGGTTCAAGCCCCAGCCAGGAACACCGAACATTTTTCGCGGCACCACCTCTCGTCGGGGAATGACAAGCCTCCGGGACTATAATCTGTCATGTAAGAGCTTCTTCTCAATTCGCCGTTCGGAGTCGGCAATAAATTGTAGGCCCTTTCCATTCGTGCAAACAATACAACATGCATAACATGAATGGTTGCGAGAATTGTCTAATTTTTGTTTTTAACTTCTCCCATCTAGCGATACTGGTGTGACCTTTTCCAAAAACTAGATTCTTGCAGCCGTAGGAGTTCGAACGGTAGGAGTGGGAATATCGTTTCGAGGGCTGCTATCGAGGTCTTCTTATGGCGTTGTGCTGATGCATGCTAATTGTTGGATTTTTGTGAGTGTCTTTAGGTTCGTGGCTTTTTCCGCGGCCGGTCACCAGATCAGACTCCCAAGTTAGGCTTGGCCGTATATAGCCATTGGATAAGGGCGGGTCTTGGCCCCCATTTCTTCTTAAGGATTCTGCTACATGTATCGAACGCGATAGTTGCTTTTTTCATTCTTTTTATGGTGTTTTCCTTTCAGCTAAGCTTGCGGTCTAAAATGCATCCAAGGTACTTGACACTTTCAGAGATTTGAAGCTGTATTCCGTTTAATATCAGGGACCTACATAAATGTTGGTACCGGCCTTTTTTTTGGAAAAAAGAACTAGCTCTGTTTTTTGGGGGTTGACGTTGAGACCGCATTTTCTCGCGCAGTTATTCAGTGAATATAACGCGGATTGCAGTAGTTCTGAAGTGGTAGGTAGAAATTTTGCTGTTATTAGCACGACTAAGTCGTCGGGATATGTTACCGCTTTAGCTTCATCACGCTCCAGTTCCCCTAAGGCCAATAGAAGTGGTGATGACCCCCACTCAACGCTACGGGTGCCTCTGGAGATAAGGCCTTGTGTTCTGTAACCACCCATCTCTGCGCTTATGCGCCTTGTTTTGAGCATGTCGTCCACCCAGTCTGAGAGTGACGGGTCTATGTTCAAGAAGTTTAGGGTTTGTCGTATGGCTGTAATATATATAAGACGAACAGCCACCAACGCTCTGGTTCACAGAGTCTTTGAATCTAACCTGGAGGAAAAAAGCAAGAGACAAAGACGTCGCCTTAAGTGGTGTGTTCAAGTAGAAGGGAACCTGGACCAACTTGAATGTCTACTGTCCACTACTGTCATTTGAGGAACAGCTAGTTGTTTTCAGTTCCTAGGTACTAGCCTTTTGCAATCTAGATACTTTTTCCTCTTCAGTTCAGTCCGCAAACCTAGACAAGGCAGTCAGATACATTTACCAAATCGTGCCGTCTAATCCAACGGCCTGATGGAAATACATTTCAAAAAATCATCATCGTGATAGATTTCTGAGTTTTATTGAAACATTTTTTTTCCTCCAACCCAAAGTACCGTTTCACATATTTTCCGCGAAATAAATTCAAACTGGTGAACGCTGAACGAACACTTTTGTGTATGTGTACATAACTTTTTGCACACCTATGTGAGAGAGGTCACATTAAAGAGCAACACATTAATAGCCCAAACGAATACCACCAGCAAATCCCTTCGTTTCGCCGACACGATGGAGCTGCGCATGGTGGCAACGATCCAACAGCCGTTCAGTAAGCAATCTGCCCGACAGCACGAAAGTTGCACTCGTATTTGTGGCATCTGCTGATAGCGTGAATTTTTCCGCTTCGGAACCACCACCGTGTAACGGAATGAATATAACAAAAACACAGATAAACAGATACATCGTGCAAGTGGTGGAAATGTACGTGAAGAGAGACAATCAAGCATCGGCAAAGCGAATCGATGCCGCTGTTGTTTGTCCGCCAACCTCACAGTCACAGATACACCATACAAAGGCGAATAAAAAGCGACGGGGAAAACGAGTATCTATCTGTTCGTTCCCTACACGACGATGACGATGACGGCGGCTATCTCGGGCGCGCATGAATGCAATTGCACGATTCGAAAGCAGCGCTATGATATATTAAGCGGATAATGAAGCGAATAAACGGGTATGAGCACTTTAGGCCCCGCCCTGTATTCGTTGATTCGTACACACTGCATGCCGGTCGATTAATGTACTTAATTTATCCACGGATACATTGTTTTCCGTGCGAAGTTGTTGCTACTTGTTGGCTGCCGGTCGAGACGTGGCGTGGAGTTCAATCGGAACGCGGAGAATCGTTCATTTTGTCGCGACGTTTTTCATGATTATTGTTGGGAGTCGTAAAAAATAAACAAGAAACAAAAATCAACACTTCCGGGAAGTTTGCCAAATAATCCTTAACACATGAGACGGCTGTTAATGTTGGGTTGTCTGCAGACTTCATTATCCTTCTGGATCGCGACTGCAAGGGACGAAGCCATAAATCCCTGCGACGATTTTTTTTTCTTATTTTTACTAGTACGGAGAATAATAATCCCAAACATGAGCGGAGCATATGCTTAATAGCCACTTGAGTAGGTATTGACAATTGAATTTGGAAAATTCCCAGCATTCGAATAGACATTCGAAAGGGCTTCACATTTTAATATTTCTTCTTTTGTTTTATGAAGAATTAAAAAAAATACGGGTCAGGATAGTTTTGCCTTTCTGCAGATTGTTGTAGGTAGGCTTGGAGGTAGTAGGTATGTAGGTATCGATCAATTCTACTTTTTAATTTCGTGTGCAAATGTGTATTTTAAAAAGACGTCTGATTTTAAATTTGATTTTGAAGTTATAGCATCTGCGATCGTAATAGGACGCTGTCACCCAAAACGAAAGGAAATATTCTGAAACTCGGAAGTTATATGGAATATTGACCCAGCATTGCCTTGCAGTTTGCGAACAATACTGTGATTGATTCGGTTCATCGAAATAGATCTCAATAAATTGTTCCTAAAAAATTTACCCAAGGATCTGAGATTTTACGCTGACGCTGTTGAAATTTTGAGATACATAAATATTTCCAATAAACGGTTATCGAAACAAACGAAATTTCTCGATTCAATAAGATGTGTTTCCATACCATTTTATTTATTTTTTTCTTCTCTTTTGTAATCTAAAAAATTGGGAAATTTATTATGGACCAATTAATACTTTACGAACGTCCGAAAATAGCGAAAGTTAATTATCTCAGTTTGATGGTTAATTACACAGGCCTGCAAATAATGGGGTCATGTCAGTTATTGGTAAGCTTAGGGTCTTTTGCGAAGTAAATTTTTGCGTTGAATACGAATCCGGTGTCAGAATTGTCCCATCACGTCACGATTTTGAGATATTTGAGGTTATGTACCCAAAAAATGACGTTTTTGGCTAACTTTGAGGTTATGTAGAGGGTGCGCAAATTTTTTCTGGTCTCTATCTCCAGTTACATCATTTAATACTACTGTTACTCTTCAATTTAAGAGTTTGAGAGATCGGTTTAGATTTTTTTCCTCAAAGTAACGGCTCTATACATATGAAGGTATGTATGTACATATATATAAAATAAATAAAATAAATAGTTGGCGCGACAGCTCGGGATGAGCCAAGGCCTAGCTTCTCGCAACCATTCATGTTGTGCGTGTTGTATTGTATGCACGAATGGAAGGGACCTACAATTTATTGCCGACTCCGAACGGCGAATTGAGAAGCACTTTCATGACAGATTATACTCCCGGAGGCTTGTCATTCCCTGACGAGAGGTGGTGCCGCGAAAAAATGTTCGGTGGACATGGCTGGGGCTTGAACCCACGCCGCTTGGTCAGCAGTCCAACGCACTAACCACTGAGCCGCGGCAACCACATGTATGTATATATACCCCGTATATAATCTCTCAATATCTTTGATCAAATTTTTTGGGCTTCTTCTTTTGTAGTAGCCGATGTTCTTCCAATCTCTTTTGCTTGCAAATTTCGAGAGCAGCACTTGTTTTTCTTTGCAACACTGCATATGACGTATGTTTTGTTGCCAGTGCTGGCCGGCATTCTTCGTCAAACCAGAGGTTTCATGGTGGCGGTCGGGTCAATACAATACAATGTTTTTAACGGCATGTTGGCAACGTTGCAACTGGTCTTCATGAAGTGCGTTCCGCAAAGATTCTAACGGTCTCATGCAATTGCAGCCTGTCCTTGTTGTATCTTTCCACAGTATTTTTCCTTTATTGCGACGCTTGCGATTTGTATCCTGGTAGCAACAAGGTAGTGATACTTATCAATGTTGGCAGATTGGAAGGTTCGGACATCACAATACTGGAAGCGTTTCTTGCATTGATCCTAATATAATCGATTTGCTTAACCGTTTCTTTGTTAGGCAACTTCTACGTCCTCTTGTGAATATTGAGGTTAGGAAACTGTGTGGATGTTCGTCTCTGAGCAAAGTCAATTAGGCCATATTCCTTTTTAGACAGATACTATCACAGTTCTTTATCCTTCTTTTGCCCAGTCCATCCCATCGCACAGCAGACTAGAGTTTATGCTAAGTTTTCGACTGCACGCCGTGCCGTGGTTTAGGTGGGTTTCAAAATGTTTTTTTTTTGTCTTATTAAATAGTGTATTGTACTATCTAGAATATTCTCCTAAAATTTTAAATCGATCAGAGTAAAATTCTAAGATATACCCCCTTCGGAAGTTCCGTCCATCAGGCCACGTCAGCCTGGCGCGTCGCACTTCAATCGCGTTTTTTTTTTAACCCCTATTTTCGAAATCGGTAGTCATGATTTCTCAAAAAGTTATGAAACGATATTTTGCACACTTTTTCAAAAAAATGTTATATAGAACAAGAACCTGAACGAAGGATTTTTTTTTATTACAACTTATTTCATGAATTTGACCAAAAAATGGGTTTTTTTTTTGTTCACAACTCCGCCAAAAATTCTAATTTCAAGTTTTTTTTTTATTCCTTCGTTTAAGTTCAAGCTTTATATATCTACTAACAGAAAAAAATTGTTTTTTTAGTTTCGGGTGAACCAGTCATGAGTTATCCTGACTACGCCGGGAGAATTTTTTTTTGCTGAATTTTCCAAATTTTTAAACGAAAACTTCACAAAGTACTTGTTAAATATGTATCTTTGATATGGTACATTGTTTGAATAAAATATTTTATTTGATATACATAGGTATTCAAAAAAAAATAAATCGGTAAAAATACCCTTCTTTTGAGCCCTCGAAACCCACCTAACCCCTTAAGGATCTGAACAGTCTATAAGTAGAATCGCAGACCGTTGTCCTCTTCTCATGTGATAAGGTCGTCTTCAGTAATATCGTCTTTATTCGAAGTTTATGGTGGCTACGTAATATATAGTTTTTACGTGGTGAAGACGGGTGAGAAAAGCTATATAAACCCATAAATGGGTTGCACTACGTAGTTCGTAGTGCAGCAGGGTTCCTGTAGCCTACGACGATCGGTCATGCCTCTATTGTAAGCATATCAATTGGTGCAAAACGGAGACCTGCAGAGCTGGCGAGACTCCAGACGTCTAGAATGTCCGTCATTTAGAGTCGATGCAGTGTATTTCAAGTCGAAATCACTCTCATTATCCAAGCTCCAGGGATTATGAAAACAATAATGTAACCGTATGAAGCGCCAATAAAGCAGCTGCCATTCTTTGGGTTCGGCAACAATCTTGCCAAGGTTTGTAAAGTCTTGCAAGAAATATGTAAATGAGATAGTTGTCAATGTGGTAGCACTATCCTGGTCATAAAGGCAAAATAAGACTCTGGCTAATGAAAAGGCGTCTCAGGCATCCTTTATAGCCCATCATGCCGCAAATAGACTAGGTCTTTCTCACGTTGGCTACTACGGAAGCGGCAGAGACGAGGAGGATTGAATTTGCAAATCTTGTTTAGTCCTTTGTACCCAACGAAAGACTGTGAAGAGTCCACAGTTGTTTTTTTTTTTTTTTTTGACAAACTAGGGGGGGGGGGTAAGATCGTAAGATCGACGGAATGTTTCTTCTGTTTTATGTTGTCACAGGTTAAAACATTATAGACACAGTAAACGCAAGTGCTGCTTAAAAGTGTAAAATTAACTTTAACAATCACAACTACAAAGTTCAAAAAATAAAATAAAAAACTCTTTAGCAATTTGAAAGCTAAATTATTGTAAAGTCGGATTTGCAGAATTGTTTAGAGTCAAAAAGTGTGCATTCGCTGTTTTTGCTTTGACCTGCCTTGTAGTTTTTAAATTGTTGGAGAGTTCCAAATCTGCACTATAAACCTATGATAACCATTGTTGACTTTCTCTACTGATAATTTAGTGTTTGTAAACTCAGCTTTGCATTTTCCACTTTTTCGTTTGCGAATATTTTTTTTTATAGTAACCAGATTTATTTTTCCTTTTCGATATTTCACCTTGCGTACGATAAAACCAAATTGCAAACGAAAATTCCACACAGCACCTGCATACAATTTTATATTTACGTATGTACGTTCGGTTATTATAGCGTTTGGAGTCGTAAATATCGCCACAATGCACCAAAGAAAAATAATAGAACATTTTGATAAGAAACCGAACAGGGAGGTGTAATTAGTTTTTAATGTTCAAAATGAACACTGCCGATGCTTATTTGAATATACGATTGCAATTGCAACAGAAAAAAAAAAACAGTCCTACATTGTATGCCGTAGAGGGTACGGCCTCGGCGTGTATTAAAATGCCATATTGTTCTAAAAATGTTCATGACATTATTGATTTATGGCTATTGTCGCCATTAATGCCGACCAGAGTACCTGACTGACACTAATTCATTGCAATTAAAAATTATACCTACATTTCACGGAATAATATTACAAAATGAAATAAATTTATTTCTTATCTTGGCAATTACGAGTAACCTTTGGGTATCGTTGAAGTGAAGTGTCTACCTGGGGCTATTGTTCGTTGTGTTTTTTTTCCACGTGCATTGAATCAGATTGATAACTCCAGATCTGAGGACGAGGCTGGCTCTGTTAATTGAGTTAGATCTGGAAGTTGCAAGAAATAGAGATGTTACATGCAAATGAGCTTCATGGGGAGTTTTCGGTTCATAGGAGGTGTCTTCAGTAGGATATACTTTGGTGTCTGAACTTGGCTTTGAAAAGACGTACGCGACGCGCTGTCATGCGACTTCTTCAACATCGTTCTTGAGAGAATAGTGCAAAATTGACGCGCCAACACCAGAGGCACAATTTTTCGAAAGTCCATCCAATTACTCGAATACGCCGACAATACCGACAAAAACGCAGCGTGATGTCACTGGTGCGTTCGTGGGTATTGATACGGAAGCGGTGAAGACGGGTTAAGCGGTCAATGAGCGCAAGACAAAGTACATGCTATCAACAAGAAAGGACACTTAACCCCGACGTCTCGGAAAGAACGTCACTACAGACTTTGAGGTAGATAAGGCTCGGTTATCAATTTAGACAACAACACCAGCGTTGCGATCAAACGAAGAATAACTGTTGCCAATCGCTGTTTCTTTGGGCTAAGAAGGCAATTGAGTAGCTAAGCCCTCTCTCGAAGTGACCCTTTATAAGTCCTTAATTGTCCCAGTTCTGCTCTACGGCGCAGAGGCATGGACTCTGTCAAAAGCGGATGAGGTTGCTCTTGGCTGTTTCGAGAGGAAAATTCTTCAAGTGATTTTTGGCCCCGTCTGCATAGACGGTGAGTGGAAGAGGAGTGCAACATCGACTTAGCCAGAAAAGTGAAGGTGCAACGACTGAGATAGCTGGATGAATACGCGCCACCTTAGGCGGAGTCTTCCTCTATTGATTTGTCCCTCCAGCTTAGACTCGAAGACTCTGCGAGCCGGAGCATTTGTGTTCATTCTCTCTATACGCTCTGGTCATATGAACCAATGAATTTTTAAGTAAGCTGATGTCACTGTACAACTCATAAAAGTTATCTTGAATCTTCTCCTCCAGAGCCCGTCCACGCAAACGGGACCGAATGTCTTCCGAAGAATTTTTCTCTCGAAGCAACCAAGGATATTTTCATCCACCTTCGATAAGGCCATCCATCAGCGCCGTAAAGTCAAACTGGGATGATCAAGGTCTTATAAAGGGTCTCCTTAGTTGCTCAGGATAGCTTTACTACTCGATTGCCCTCTTAGCCCGAAGAAACAGCGATTAGCAAGAGTTCCTCGTTTAATTTCTCCGCTGACTATTATGATTAATTTCGGACTTCTTTTTATAGTTTCCATGACTTTCCTGCTACAAATATGTGGACTTATGAGCATCAGTTGTGTTTCAACTCATCCAAGACATTAGCTAGGACCGACACGGAGGTCTCCTAATCAGTAACATTATGAATTTATGATCGACATAGGGCACTATTTCTGTCTGAACATTCCAAAATGAGAACAATTTATCAATACACGACATATGTACTTGTAGTAGTAGTTGTCAAGTTGTAGTAGGGGGTACCATCGAAATAGATCGCCCGGACCTTTTTCGGTGAAGTCTCCGTTCTTCTCTTAAGAAGTCACATGCCGCCAGCAATAGTTGCAACGCTGCCAAAAATTCTTTAAAAATGCCGCCTGTGATGTTGCTAGGTTTCTTGCGTCCATCGCAGTGAAATGAAAAAAAGGCTAGGCGGACTCGTTAAGCAATGCACACAGGTTAGGTTAGGTTAGGTAGACTTCTGAAGCAGTGCTGACACTAACCCTAAGCACTCAAAGGGAGAAGAACTTCAATGATTAACCTAATCACTTTCCATAAAGAATTTGATAAATTGCGTGTGCACTAGTCCAAGTGTGTAATGCCTTGTCTTTTGACGTGTTTCCGTAGAAGACAGTGTCCTATTAATTTTTATGATTAACAGGCCATCAAACTTCAGATACGCCAACTGGGTCTATGAAGTAAGATGGCCTCGAGTCTTAGTATGACGTATATTATGTTTAATGGCAGCGGATGTTTAACGGATGCCTCCTGTAACGTATTTCAAAAATACAGGGTTTTTCAAAAAGAGCGCTACAAAAGTTTTTTTTTTTAAATAAAACAAAAACGGTTTTGGATATCAATGAAATTCTTTATTCCTGTGAAAGTACATTCGATGCCATTATGTATGGAACTCGATTTCTTTTGCATGGCCACCACGGGCACGCTTGCAGAAGTCCAGACGCTGAACCCAATTTTCGACGGTTTTCAAGCATAAACCGGCCGATACTGCTGCAATTTCACGTTCGATATTCGTACGAAGTTCATCAATCGTCGCTGGCTTGTTGGCATAGACCATAGACTTGACGTAGCCCCACAGGAAATAGTCTAACGGCGTCAAATCGCACGACCGAGGCGGCCAAGCGACTGGACCATTTCGTGAGATAACACGTTCTCCAAACTTGGTTTCCAATAACTTGATTGTGACATTCGCTGTGTGGCTTGTGGCGCCGTCCTGTTGGAACCACATGTCCTCCAAGTCCATCACACTCAACATTTTCCCTATATTTTCCTCAATGGTACTCTGGAAAATGACCCCGAAATAATATCCAATAATTTCTCTAAAACATGGGGAAAATATAGTGAGAATAATACTTTTTCAGACTACGTTACAACTAGGAAACGGAATTTTAACTTAAGTGATCTTCCTCACCAAGAAAACATATGCTTAGAGCTTATAGACGACATTTCAAGAATGGAATTTGACACTACACTACAAATGCTTAAAGGTAACACCCCTGGAGAGGACAAAATTACATATGCTATGATTAAATCAGCAGCTGAAAGTCTTAAGAACCGAATTTGCTTGCTTTATAACAACATCCTTCGGACTGGTATCTTTCCTCACGATTGGAAGAAAGCTATACTTAAGCCGATTCCTAAGAGCTCTCGTAACTACCACCAACTTGATGGGTATCGCCCGATATCTCTTCTTCCTGTTCTCTCCAAAATTTTCGAAAAAATTATAGGACGTAGAATAGGCTGGCGGATGGAAAACTTAATTAGTAATAAACAACACGCTTTTAGACCGAACAGAGGTGTTCAATCTCTAATTCACCTCATGGAACATAAACTTGCAGACAATCTCTCATCTCGTAAGCACAGCGTAGTTATGTCATCGGATCTAGAGAAAGCTTTCGACCGCGTCACAACTTTTCCCGTAATTGAACAGTTACATAAGTGGGGAGTTCCAGAAAAAATCTTAAAAGTTATAGTGTCCTTTTTATCCGGAAGGACCTTTTGTGTTAATGTCAACGGTTTTACCTCAAACAAATCAAATCTAGAAAACGGGGTACCACAAGGGTCGCCTTTATCAGTATACCTCTATAATGCATACATAGACGCTCTTATAACGGAACTGGAAAAACCTAAACATTGTCTAGATTTTGTTGGTGTATATGTAGACAACATCTTCATGGTAGCCTCTGGAGATCCTTCCACTGTGAACAATATTTTAAAGTCGGCAGACGAAGAAATCCATACGTGGACCCAAAAAACCGGTGCTATTGTTCCACCATCCAAAATAGAGGCACTTCACCTTTGTCGGAAAAAGAAATGCTTATACACAAATTACCCACTCATAATTCGCGGCTCCACAGTCAATCTGAGAAAAGATCTTAGAATACTCGGTGTTAATTTCAGTAGCAATATGAAATGGGACCTTCACATCAAAAACACCATTAATCAACTGAAGAATCGAAACAATGCTCTGAAAATGATATGTTCTCGCCGAAAAGGTCCACATCTGGAAACCGCCCTTAAAATAACCAAAACTCTGGTCGAAGGAACCCTCCAGCACGGAATTACTTTATTTATGTGGACTACAAAGAAAAACTTGGGGAGCATCGATATAGCCATAAATGAATGCTACCGTACATCCACAGGAGCATTAAGGACAACACCAATCGAAGCTCTAAGAATAGAAGCTGGTTTTAAACCAATCAATAGACTAGGACGAAAAAGGGCGGTAAACTTAATGAGCAAAGCCCTTACTGATATTTGTCATCCTCTTTACACCGCTTCTAAGGAAACCTTGTCCAGGGAAAACCAAAACAAGAAAAACTCACTATCTTCTATAAGCAAAATACTTGCCCTAATTTCGTCTCACGGATGTACTCCTTTAAAAACTACTGAGAACCCCTGCACACCGATTCTTCCACCTTGGAAAAGACATTCACTTAACATCGACACCAGCCTCTCCAGCCACAAAAAAGAATATACTTCAAATTTACAATTCCGTATGCTTCACCGTGAACTAATAGAATCTATCAAGCCTTTGAGGACGGTATACACTGATGGATCCTGTAAGGACAACAACTCTACTTACGCAGTCATCGAACTGAAACCAAGCAACGAAGAAATTATCCATTTCCAAGGTATTCTTCCAGACGCAGCTGGTAGCTACCTAGCAGAAGTAACAGCATTGTTAAAAGCTCTTTCATTGGCACAAACTTGGGCAGTTAAGACATTGATTCTTACTGATAGCTTAAGTATCCTTTCAGGAATCAAAAGTGCTACAAATAACTGCTCTACTCTCAAATGCATTAGAAATATCCTCCATAACAACGCACATATAACTCTAGGATGGATACCAGGCCATGTTGGCATTACAGGAAATGAGGCTGCAGATACTGCAGCAAAAGAAGCGACTCGTTATCCGTATTCAACTGAGTTTCCCAATATGTCTCAACTCATAAGAAAAGTTTTCATTTCCAACGAAAATGTTGAACTCGAAAACTCCTGGCAAAGTGCACATAATTTCCTTCGGCAACATCACTCCACACATATTCGTATTCCATACAACAAAGCTCTAACAAGGGAAGAATGCATAACTATCTTTCGGATCAGAGTAGGTAAAACCCTGTTTTCTAGTCGGCACTATTTTACTAATGACACCCCAGAAGAGTGCGAAAATTGCAGAGAGGTCCTTACAGTTTGGCATATATTTGCCGATTGTCCTATTTCCCGGCAAACTACAGCCACTAATTCTGTGGAAGATAAGCAAAAAAAATTAACCGAAGTACTTAATCCATCTGACGTTCGATCCTTTCAGCGCATTAAAGAAGCAACAACTTTACACAACAAGTTTAAAGACATTTAAAATAATTATGTTAATATTAAAATTGTTTCCTTAAAGCATCTATATAATTCTCATTTTAAGAAGAATATAAATTCACTTTTTTTCTCTTTTTATTTATGCAATCGTACCCCTTCAATATTCAATATCCAATAATTTTAAAACGACATCTATGGTCTTGCTGCCCTGATGTCTTCCAATGTAAATAATTTCATAAATTTATTTTGTAAGTTATTTTTGATAAATAAATAAATAAAAATAAAAATAAATATTCGGTTATCATTGAACGGTAGCGATCCCCATTCACAGTAACGTACCGGTCTTGATCATCACGGAAGAAGTACGGCCCAATGACGCTGCCGGCCCATAAACCACACCAAACCGTAATTTTTTCGGGATGCAATGATGACTCATGGAGTACGTGTGGATTGCTGCCTGACCAATACCGCATATTTTGTTTATTGACGAAGCCATCCAGCCAGAAATTATGACGACCATAAATTGGACGTAGCGCTCTTAACGTTGAGGCCACTGACTCCGAATTTCGGTAGTAAATCTTTCCATCATGAAATGGCAAACCTTACTGAAGAGAAATGTCAAAAAACCGCAAGAAAAATATGGCGTCGTTTGCTGTCCCTGTCGCTCTACTTTTGTAGCGTCCCTATTGAAAAACCCTTTAGTTCACAAGTATTTTATGTAGAAATTCTGGCCCTTTGGCCCTGAGAATGTTAAAGTTCCGGGTGCTGAAGGCGTTTTTTTTTTTACTTCCAGGATGGTGTTGATACCCTACTGCTTACTCTCCTCTTCCACAGTGTTTTCTTGATGGTTGGACGTGGGGGCTTATAACTCGAGAACTCGAGGGAGGGTCAACTGGCCAATTAAACATTTGTTTCTGCTTCTTCTATTTGCATTCTTGATCGGTTGTAGTTCTGCTGGTGCATAGTTACTGCGGTCATGTTAGATCCTCTTAGACCCATAAGGAGACACAGAATCTGACTTTCAGTAGAATGTGGACCTCTTTCCATTGTAGTAGTGGCGACAATTCTCATGTCTTATGAAAGCTTGTTGGCACCGTCGACTGTTCTCCTGGGAACATCCGTAGCCGAAATGGGCCTGAGAGTCAAGACACCTCTCGAGCTTAGGCGAGTTAAAGTAGGGACAAAGTCCTGCTTGATGAGTAAACACATGATCGATCTATTTTCCGATAGCCCATTTCTAATAGTGTGAATCATACATTGCACAACTGGAATGTAAAATCCAATTGAATTGATTGTTAACCTTAATTTTTTTTTAACTATGACAAATAAGTGTAATAAATTTTGTAAAATGAATAACAGATATCACCCGCAAAACCAATCAAATGATCAGGCGTGACAATTAGAAAAATAAGAAATGCAATGGAATGCCAGATGTGTCAGTGTTTCAGCCTCAATTTGATTGTTTCCTCCGACATACACGATCTTGTAACGCGAAGTGCTACTGTTTTACTTCCACATCGTCACCTTTTATTTGTTAGTATAAAACCATCAAGTGTTGAATAGATTCGGGTTTATACGTGGTTTAAGAATTTTTTTTATTTCTAAACGATTTTGAGGTTAAACAAGATTGAATTCTTAAACTTTAATTATACAAGTGGGGTAATATTTTCCCTTTTCCTTAACAACTTGCTACACTAGGCACAGATATGGTTAGTGACTTGATCAAGATCTGAGTGACTATTAAACAGAAACAATAGGCAAATGTATAGTGTAGAGTAGACTTACTTACATTTTTACTTAAGGTGGCGCTACAGTTTTGGGTGACTCTAAACCTTAACCAACAAGCGTCTCCAGCCAGTTCGATCTTTAGCCAGCTGTCTCCAGTTTCGCACGCCAAGTTGGTTGAGGTCCTCTTCCACTTGCGTGTGCCATCTCTACTGCGCCGACGCTCGGGTGTGGATTCGAAGATTTTCGGGGCCGCTCCGGTGTCCATCCGGTCTACATGACCCAGCCATCTCAGTCGTTTGACCACTCTCCTGGGTAAATCGATGTCGCTGTACAACCCGTCTAGTTTGTCGTTGTATCTTCTCCTCCTCACCGTCTATGCATACGTGACCGAAAATCACCCGAAGAATTTTCCTCTTCAAAAAGCCAAGAGCAACCTTATCCGATTTTGACAGAGTTTATGCCTCTGGGCAATAGAGCAGGACTGGGAATAATAATAAGGCCTTAGACAGGGACTTGCAATGCTCAAGTACCAATGGAAGATCGTTACTATTTTATAGTGAAAAACAGTGGACCTAGGATTGATCCGTGTGGAATGCCGACAGAAGTAGAAGGAAAATCAGACAAGTTACTGTCGCGGTTTGCCTTCTTCCTCTTAAGTAATTCTGAACCATGTTCAACAGAGTGGGATCGAAGTGAAATTGTTTTCCAGATTTTTTAAAAATGTATTATGCGGAACTTTATCAAAACGCTTTGGAAAAATCGAGCAACACCAGACCAGGTCATTACCCTTATTAATCTGTAGCCGTATATCTTCGACGATCGTCAAAAGTGCCGTGGTACAGCTATGTACATATGCTGGGGCCTGAAACCAGATTGATATGGTGTCCACAGAAGTTCGGAAATCTGATTGCTCATTAACTTTTCGAACACTTTCGATGGAAAGGGTAAAATTGAGATAGGTCGGTGGAGCTAGTTGTTTTTAAAATGGGAACAACTTTTGAAAATTTCCATAGGGTCGAGTTACAGGACGTTGTTAATACCAGAGTATGTAACACAGAGTACATCGAGATGGGCATCCGTAACGGTATTAACCCAAGGGGTTTAACCATTTCGTCGCAGAGATGACGTTTCTTATTTTCTGGATGTCGAGTTCGGGCAGATCGTTAAGATTATCGTAGAAGTATTCCCCGAGGGTTTCCCTTCTTAGTATTGCAAGGTCAGGACACGTGCACAGTAGTTGCGTTGTAGTTTCCTCATCCTATTCGTCTCTGCAGCTTTTGCAGAGGACCCCCAGTCTGAGTGCATGTCTGCCTATCAAGCAATGTCCGGTGAGGACCCCTATTAGTAGACCTAGGTTTTTCCGGTTAGAGGATAAAAGTCTCTCCGTCTTCTTTAAATCCAGGTTGACCATTTGTTTTGACAGGAGACGAGTGCTGATGTTGTTCTACCTATGGCTTTCCAGTTTCTTGGCATCCGTGTCAAGGAGGAATTTAATCGGTTCGATAGGCGCAGGTGGTTCCCCTAGGCTATCGGAGAGATGCCGCCCTGCACCTTTTGCAACCTCGTCCGCTCTGCAGTTGCCTGGAACGTCCCTGCATCCTGGAACTTAGCACAGAGTTACGTCGCACCTGTCTGCAATCACATTAGGTGATCTGTTGCATTGCTTTACCAACCTTGATCGTATTGTCGGCGATTCCAAGGCTTTAATAGCTGACTGACTCTCTATGTACAGTGCAGTAGCGCTACAATCTATCGCGTTAATTGAAAGCCAAATTGCATCTTCGCAGACTGGCGTAATTTCCGCTTCAAACACACTACAGTGATCTGGCAGTCGCCTCGTAATGGCTAAGCCTGGTGCGGATTCACTCAAACCTGTACTAGACTCCG
Organism: Matsumyia berberina; assembly: GCA_917880715.2. Classification (NCBI taxonomy): domain Eukaryota; kingdom Metazoa; phylum Arthropoda; class Insecta; order Diptera; family Syrphidae; genus Matsumyia; species Matsumyia berberina. The sequence continues at coordinate 100,398,760 of OU862870.1, forward strand.
AGTTTTGTACTTGACGTTGAACTCAATATGGGGGACAACGTAGTCGTGGTCTACAAATTGGATTTCCGTGCCTTCTTATTTGAGAGGGGTGATGCACGGCCCGACTCAGCTTGATCTACTTTATTGAATCAAAATTCTATAGAGTTAGTGGGATTGTCATTGTTTGTGAAGTGAATGGCTGTATCTCCTGAGGATGCCCTAACAAATAGTTTGGATCGCAATCATAAGATGCTTTGTTTGACTGTTTGGCCGATAAATTGAGTTTCTTTAAGTTTTTTCAGGATTTCTGAATTATGGAATTTAGAAGTAAAAAATCTACGCCTTAATTTTCTCATCTCGCGGTCAACGTACATACATATGTAGTTTCGCGGTTTTTTTTTTTAAACTCGGTATAAAATACAGGAAGTTTGAAACTTTTTTTTAGCCTTTGTACAGTGCTTTTCTCTGCGATATTAATCTGTCAATTCTATTGGTGTACCACTCGTATTACTACGTATTGCTCCGTATAACTATAGTTTTCATTGTGTACATGTGTATAAAATAGATGGACCTGCTCGTCAACCGACGCAAGAGAATAGATCCTATGTCAACTGAAATTAACTACATGGCTACCCGGTTGATTTGTGGTTGATATGCGCCTTGCGGAGTGATAGCTTCTTCCAATTTGTTCCTCAGTTGATGCCTTTCGGTTCTGTAGTGTGCGGAGTGAAATATAACATGCCCCACATCTTTAATAGTTTCTGTGCAGCCTGGGCAACAAAGGTTATTGTCGTGCTCAATTTTGTGCAAATGTGCCCTGAAGTACCCAGTGTGTCCTCTAGAAAACACCCCTATTGATCTGTCCAGCAAAGGAAAGTATCTTGGAGTAATACTTGACAAAACGCTCACCTGGAACTCGCACCTTAACATGGTTACCAACAAGGCGACTAGGGCAATGTTCATGTGCCAACGCCTGTACGGCAAAACTTGGGGACTGAAGCCCAAAATGGTTCATTGGTGGCATAACGCCATATCAAACCAACGTACGCATCATTAGTATGGTGGCCAAAAACCCTACTAAACTCTATCGCTTAGCCTGCAGCACCGGGCCTATGAGAACGTGCGCAACGGCAGCTATAGGAGCAATGCTTAACCTCACGCCGCTACATCTGGCAATACTAAAAGAAGCTATGCTTAGTGCTCTAAGGCTGCCCCAGATACTGGACCTTAAAGTCGGCGACTTTACAGGTCATCTAAGAATACTAAAATACATTCAACGTGACCCAATTCTTAAGATTCCAGATACCATGCTCAAGAGATATCGTTTCTACAGAAGTTTCGAAGTGGTTCTGGGCGCCCGCAGCGAATGGAAAAATGAAGGCCCTACTACACTACTCTATTCCCAAATCTGGGATACAGATGGCTCAAAATTGGCAAATGGCAGCGCAGGTGCTGGGGTTTATGGTCCCAGTTTCTAACGGGCAACAGCGCTACAGTATTTCAAGTAGCAGTCCACGCTATTGAATTGTGTGCAAGAGAACCCGAGGAATCCGCATCTACGTACATTTTTTCAGACAGCCAAGCAGCACCATTAGGCCTTATATCCTATACGGTAGGGTCCAAGCTTGTCTGGGTCTATCTCAACCTCCTCGAAACCCTTGCATCGGTAAATTAGGTTAACGTAGCCTGGATTCCAGGACATGATAGCTTCGAGGATAACGAACGGGCTGACTGTCTGGCGAGAAGAGGCGCTTACCGCCCACTCGTTGGTCCCGAATCTTGTTTTGGAGTACGACCTAACAGTGTCTACTCCAAGATAACACAATGGGAGATCAACAAACACGCCGCCTACTGGGCCGTCCTCCGGGGCCTTAGACAAACGAAAAAGTTAATCAACCCCAACCTATACAACGCCAAGACTAGACGGGTACCATCTGGTGATTCTGTTGCTATTCTCTTGGTTTTGTTCTCTTCTGGGCTTCCTTAGCTACATATATGAAGACGGATTTTGTGGTCTTTTGATCTGATAGCATGTTGAATTCAATACTTTTGTTCCAGGAAGTTAAGCATGACGAGATAACCGGGGAGATGTTTTGTAAAAGAGTCTAAGCACGCTAAGTCTTGGCTGGTTTCCTATCCAAACTTGTATTGACCGTAAACCGGGGACAGCGCTGAGAGATGTAGTAGGGATTGAGTGGAGATATCCTGTCGTGCAGATGGCGGCTAGGCGTGGAGTTCGTTAGTTTTTGTCCATCAAGTTACTGCCGCGTTTGTTAAGGTTCGTTTGACGACCAAGGTATATACATACATACGTAAGTATGTAAGTGCTCGTGTCGGCCTTGAACTGCCCGGTCCAAGATACCCCCAAGGTATTCTGTTTCTATTAAAAACCGGATAGTTTCGCAAAAGGAAGGTCGAATAAGAAGATTTAAGTTTCTTATTTGGGTAAAATGTCACAGAGAGCCCTTCCCTTCACCTCCATATCTCAGATAATGCATATTTTTTTAGCACCAATGAAGTAAAAAGGCGATGAAAAATAAAATCCCTAATACACTTTTTTTGAGCGAATGCATACCGCTATTGCGTTTCCGACTCAGCTTTATCTACTGCTCGGGAGGTTTTCGACCTATTCGTTTGCTTTGTTGAACATAAACGATGCCGTCGAATACCGTGTCATCTCGTATCATTTCTGGATGTTAAAACACTTCTTCCGATGGACATTTACACTCGCGATTGTGACCGATGAACGAATAAGTTTATCACCAGCGCGCTCTGTGTCGAATTCATTCATCATTTGTTTCATTCTTCTGTGACGTTGCATTCTCTGATTGAATCGCATCACTGGAGCATAATATGCTACCGAGTACCGACACCTTTTATGTATGTACCTGCACTCTGTCAAACTCTGTTGTAAAGAGAAACAACTCCCTTTGCGGTCTTAAAAGGCGCGCTTCTGGCCTAACCAGCCGTTGCCAATCGAGACCATAAAAGTAACAAATGACAGTCAATTGTGTCGCACCACGCGTGCCCATGTTGTACAGATTAAACTGTGATCCAAATGCAATCGAAATGCTCGCCCCAAAGGTTGACAACGATGATAGCCCAGTACGGCTACAGCGTGTTTTGATCGGTGCATCATGTAGCTCTCAGTGCGATTGGGACGGTGTCCGCTTGTTCCAATAAATGTACCAATAAATCGCGGCAACCATTCTAGACGGCCGGCATGCGCTTTAATATTTTCCTTTTTGCATTTGCAGTCCAACGACGAACACTCTGAGGACGACATGAGGGACTGCGAGTCAGTGGATGATGAGAACGCCAGCCGATTAAATGCCTCGATGGCCAACGGACTGGGCATGGACTATGGAGCTCTCGGAGGCGGCAGGAGCCCAGACCAACACAACGCAGAAATTCCAATGAGGTATGTAGCACTATCGTGACATTAAAATGATTCACAACAACTAACCCGAGTTTTTGCAGTCACCATCATGCACAGTTCGCAACGAATCATCCGCTGGGGGCACTGGGTAATTTCATGAGCATGGGCGGCCTGCACAGTATCCCAAATCTACAGCAGCAACACAACGATGTGCTGGAGAAACTGAAGATGCAGGTCCGTGATATGAAAGTCGGCCTGATGGTAAGTAAATCACAAATCTAGCGCAACGCCTAGAAATGAATGAGTTTGTATCTTTGCACACAGGACCAGGAATATCCACCACATGCAAACTTTGGCTCAAACATCATTCCAACCCCCATCAATACAGCGTTCACCATCCCGTCAACTTCTCATACCTCGTTCGGTCACTCTCCACAGAATCTATCGCAGCCGTCGCCGCAGCCACAGCAAGTCTTGCTATCTACGCACCAACAGCAGCAGCAGCACCAGCAGCAACAACAGCCGCAGTCGCAAACGAGCTCCCAATCGATGCCGAATGGGTTCTCATTCACGTCGCCCTCAGCCCCAAGCACAAAAGACGGTAAGTCCCTCGCCATATACACAACACTCTTTCTGCACGCCTTTGTGCAAATGGATGCTTAACAGCGGTATAATTAAAACGTTTCGTTAATTGGCCGAAATTAACCGTGCGCTGCGCATGTATGTAGATATTTTCGTGTTTGAACTCAAGTGTTGACTTCTCGGAGCTATTGAACTTGCGAGCGAGGCGATATGTGGCCAAATCATTCGCAGCCACTAGGAATCTGGCGCTCGTCACAGGTCGCAATGCCTCAAATGCGTTCCTCAAGGTTAAAAACTCAATTTCCTGGTCAAGTGTAATTAAATTGTTTAATGTCTTGTATATCATTATGTTTTTTTTTTTTTTTTTAACGATCATCAGGTGGGTAATTAATTTGTGAAGTAAATTATTTTATAATGCAATAATGGGGTGGATTTTACTCAGGTGGAAATGGGTAGGAAATAATGAACTTTAGAACGGTTTGGCTTGTATCTTGATCAATTAATTTGTAAGTCAGTCTTGTTGGAAAGTTTATTAAATTTTCATAGAAAAGAGAGAACAGGTGACGATGCACTGCCAATAAGGTGACCCGACCCAACCAAAAGCTCTTTTGTGATACACTATGGTGCCCAAAGCGTCTCTGATGTCGTTCGTCTGATCTAACAGAGTCTGCGCTTGGTGGTTTAAATAGAGTTAACATTTTGTTTGTATAGTTTTAGTTGTAATTTTTTAACATGTCTACGAGTTTTTCAATATAGATACATTTGGCCCATCGATTCTTTACCTATGTACCTAAGCGCCGAAGCGATTAAATTAAAAACATCAGATGCCATTTTAGGAGGCAGATTTGGTCCGAATAAAGAGAAATAAGTTCATGTCAACATAAGCTCTATAATTGGAGCTGAAGAGATAAGGAGTTCCAGGAGACAATGCTTTCCACTTTACAAACAAAAATCTTGACTTAAATGGACTGCGTGGTCTCGGCGTCTGTTGGATGAGCATAGTAATATTTCTGGGTCCAAATGGCTCAAAACAATTAGAAAAGTCAGCTTAGAAGAATATTACTTCAATGATCTTAGTGATCTGAACACTGCTAGTATGGCCAACCTTAACTATTACGTTAGGAAATCTGAATGGTTTTAGGAGTAAACTTTAGGCAACTATAGCGTTCATAGTGGTAAGACAATGGAACTACCTTTGGTAGTAGGAAGATAGGTAGTTAGGATGGCTGACCATGCAGACACATGTAGACCAAGGTAGACCCTTTGTGATATTACTTGGATCTATACCTGAAAAGTCTTAAATTTATTGGAACCATTTGAAGCTCTTAATGAAGCTTAGGATACTTCAAACGCCAGTTTGAGACAGTTCGCTCAAATTGTCAAAATTTTAGGTTCCTTGTTTGGGATTGGGCTGCACAGGTACAGAAAAGGTGAAGGATTGCTTCTTCCACCTCGTCGTCTCTACAACGCATGCAAAAGTCGTTTGAGAAAAGGTCCATCCTTCTAGCATGAAAAAAAAAAACAAGCTTAATCGAAGCAATTTAGCATAATTGTCCAAATGTAGCATTTACCTAGTCCGTTTTCGATCGCAAAAGAATATAAAAACCTACAGTACAGTCACTTTTAAATAAAATCCACAATGTGTTATAGGATTGTGAGAGCCGGTCAATCCGATCACAATGGACCTTATTCTTGCTGCTACTAGTGCAACGACTGCTTGCATCGATGACAACCTGTCTCGATTAGATTTTTTTTATGAGACTTGTTGTAGCCATCCAAAGGTTAGGCGACCTATTCGAGAGGAAGCATGGTTTTAAAAGAAACTAATCTACCGCCTAGGTGACCCAGCAAAGGAACCACCAGTTTGGGCCTGAGCTACGCTTTCAACTCTGCCAGATAATGCTGCATCGTGCGAATGGTGAAACAATGCTTTGGGGACAGAGAGTAGATTTATTACACCCTTGGTCTAAGTTTGTCCTTCGAATAGCTTCAGTAGCGTTCGAATCCTACCTAACCTAATCTTTAATGTCCTCTTCGTACGACTGAAAACAAAATTATCGCTGTAAGCGCAGCCTGGCTACCTGAAAGAGACATCCGTTCCAACGCTTTGATACCTTTATCAAAGTTTTACTTTTATTTACATCCTTAAAGTGGCCTCAACCAACAAGCCTCTCCAGCCAGCTCGATCTTTAGCCAGCTGCCTTTAGTAACGCACGCCAAGTTGGTTAAGGTTCCCTTCCACTTGCGCGCGCCACCCGGGTCGCGCTCATCCTTTACTGCGCCGTCCCTCGGGTGTGGATTTAAAGATTTTCCGGGCTAGAGCATTGGTATCCATCCGCTCTACATGACCCAGCCACCTCAGTCGTTGGACTTTCACTCTTCTAACTAAGTCGATGTCGCAGTACAACCCGTACAGTTCTTCATTGTATCTCTTCCTCCACTCACCGTTTATGCCAACGGAACCAAAAATCACCCGAAGGATTTTCCTCTCGAAAGAGCCAAGAGCAACCTCATCCGCTTTTGACATAGTCCATGCCTCTGCGTCGTAGAGCAGGACTGGGATGATTAAGGTCTTATAAAGGGTCACTGGTCGTCGTGGCTCAGTGGTTAGTTCGTTGCTGCTTGAGCGGCGTTGGTTCAAGACCCAGCCATGTCCTCCGAAAATTTTTCGTGGCACCACCTCTCGTCGAGGAATGACAAGCCTCCGGGAGTATAATCTGTCATGAAAGAGCTTCTCAATTCGCCGCTCGGAGTCGGCAATAAATTGTAGGTCCCTTACATTCGTGCGGAAAATGTAACATGCACAACATGAATGGTTGCAAGAAGCTAGGCCTTGGCTTATACCGAGCTGTCGCGCCAGCTATTTATTTATTAGTTGTTCAAGGAGGGGTTTGCTGCTCAATTGCCTTCTTAGCCCAAAGAAACAGCGATTGGCAAGAGGTATTCTTCGTTTGATCACACCACTGGTTTCGTTGTCTGAATTTATAGCAGAGCCTAGATAGAGACAAAGTCCTTAACTACCTCAAGGTTATAACTGTCTACTGTGACGTTCTGTCCGAGATGTTGGTGTTGAGTGTCCTTTCTTGTTAGCAGCATATACTTTATCTTGCCCTCATTGACCGCTAATCCCATCTTCGCCGCCTCGGTATCAATACTCGCCAACGCACCAGTGACATCACGCTGCGTTCTTCCAATTATGTCAATATCGTCGGCGTATGCGAGTAATTGGACGGACTTTTGGAAGATTGTGCATCTGGTGTTAGCGCGTGAGTTCTGCGTCGACTTGTCTAAATCCTTTTTTGACATCAAAGACTTTGGTGAGTTCTTTACCGACCTTGATGAAGCAGCGTGCATTCTCCATCGTCATTCTGCACAACCGGACGAGTTTGGCAGGGATGCCAAAACTAGACCTGGCTCTGTATAGCTCTTCTCTATAGATGCAGCCTTAAATACGCAGCCTTAAAATCGATAAAAAGATGGTGGGTATCGATTTGAAGTTCATGGGTTTTCTCCAAGATCTGCCACAGTGTAAATATTTGGTCGGTGGTGGACTTTCTTGGCCTGAAGCCAAACTGATGTGGACCGATCAGGTTGTTGACGAACATCTTCAGGTGTTCACACAGTCAGTCGGCGCAGTTCAGAGGGTCTCTGAGGATCTTGCAAACAATGCTGAGGTTCCATTCATCGGGCATACTTTCCTCCTACCGTATTTTACAGATGAGTTGGTGCATGCTCCTTACCAAGTCATCGCCTCCTGCTTGGAACAGCTCGCCAGCTAGGCCGTCAGCACCAGTAGCTTTGTTGGACTTAAGCTTTGATGTGGCTATCTTCACTTTGTCCAGATCGGGTGGACGCAATTGTTGATCTCCATCGTCCATATTGAATGGTTTAGTCTGCCTGACCGCGGGATTTGATTTGTCGTCGCCGTTCAGCATCTTAAGTCTCAAAGATATAAACGAATTTTGCAAGAACTCTATTGAAGTGTTTTGTGTCTTATTCGAACTTCAGCGGTTTCATAACTTCGAGGGCATAATTGTTTTTGTTGTGAAAGACTGCTTTCACGAGTAAGGGATTCTAACACTCCATTTGTACATCGCAACGAAAGTACATTGTACTTATTTTGACGACGGGAGGATCTCTCAACCCACTAGCTTAACTTAACGTCTAATATAAGTCATATAGTTAATAATCATCCTGAGTCTGATCAATTTCAATCAACATTTAATTATTATTGTTATTATTTTTTTAATTTGAAACAGTGAACCCTGCGTCTAACTCATCGACATCCAGCGAAACGTCTAACTCGTCACAACAGAATAATGGCTGGAGCTTTGAGGAACAGTACAAACAAGTTCGACAGGTGAGTCGTAAATCCTTTTAAAATTTCCTACTCAGTCATATTCCATTTCAATTTCAATTCAACAAAATATTATTATTAGCTGCTGTATGTCGTTTTTTTTTAATTTTGCAAAATCGATTACTCACTACATGAATGCAAACCAATAAAATTCAACTTTTAATCGAACAATTATCGACGAGGGGTAGTTCAGTCATTCTAAATGTCAATAGGTTTTGTTTGGTGTTTTTTTTTTTTTTTTTGCTGCGGGCAAATCGATTAGTTCCGAGATTACCCCTCGAATTATTATTGTCATTAATTATTGACATTTATTATGATGTATCTCTTTGAGGATTAGAAGAAAAGATCATGTGTCACAACAGTCTTAAAATGCGGAGTCTAGGTTACGTTACCGCGTTGCATTAACTTATGGCACTGTTAGGCAGGAGAATATGAGATCTCCAGGTTCAGTTTTGGAGCTTAGATAATGCTATTGAAGCTGGTGTCTTCCTTAAATCCAGAGGTATAATTCAGTCCTTCTATAGGCTAGGAAACTTTCATATTTCTGATTTCAGGAAACTCTTAAGATTTCTATCCCTTTTTAAGTGGAGTAGGTACAATGAACCTGTCTGAGATCTAAGTAAGTCTAGTAAGTAAGTAACCAACCAACTCACCAACTAGTTTCTCTAGATTGCCTTACGCTACGTCCTCTTTTGTTACTGTCAGCTGCAGAAAGTCTTCGAATAGATCCAAATTCGGGCTGCAGGTCCTTGGCTCGTTTCGCGCGTTCCAACGTAGTGGACTTCCTGAAGCAGTTTGCAACCTGTTCCGCTCTTTCCCGCCGTAAGTAGTTTTTTTTCCTGTCTTCGTCACGTTCTGTCAAATAAAGTCTCGAAGCTTAAGCGTGTTGCGGGCTTTATCCGAAGCAGATGTTTCCTTGTCCGTGTTGAACTCCGGATCATACTTTTTAAGCCCTCTTATGGGCCGCAATCACGTTTGGCTTGGCTTAGGTTAGGTTAGGTTAAAGGGGTGGCGGCTTGATGTTAGGCGCCGCCTCAATCGGATCTTCAAGGATCCCCCTAATCCACTCTGAATTCAGCAAACAACTTTAGGATATCCTTTGGTGGCATGGTTGAGAGTTGGCCTGGGTCACTAAAGAAGTAAACGTCTCTCTGGTTCTGCTGAGGCTTGGGCAGTCGCAGAGAAAGTGAGACGTGACCTCCTTCGCGTCTATTCTGCCACATCCTCTGCAGAGGTTAGTTGTGCTAAGTCGCATTCTTCTCAGATGGGCCGCCAGTAGATTGTAGCATGTAAGGATGTTGTTCACCAGAGCTAAATGCGATCTGTTCAGCGTAAGTATTTCCTTCGTTTTTCCTTTATTGAGTTTTGGCCACATCTTTCTTGATATGCTGCATGACGAAAGTGTGCTCCATCGCTCAACGGCAAGCTTCCAGAAGTCCAAGTGTATCTCTTGATTTAGAACTTCTATGGGGGTCAAAACCGTGTGAACGATCTTTATTTGGTTCAGTTCCGATCCCTTTTTGACAGTTCATTGACCTTTTCATGGCCATCGATGCTTCGGTGCCATAAGACCCAACAGAGTGATACATTATGTCTTGAGCCTAGAATCCTAAGCTGGCTGCGACAAATCTTTGCTATTAGTGATTTGAGTATTGTGAATCACACGGCTTTGATTGCGGTCTGTCTATCGATGAATATGTCGATATTCCTTCTCGTGGTTACCCAGAATAGCTCTCTTGCGGCCTCAGTTATCGCTAGAACTTCAGCTTGGAATACACTGGCGTGGTTTGGAAGTTTTATCGACCGGGCAATCGCGGGATTTTTTGAGTATATTCCGGAGCCTACCCCCTCATCCCTTTTTGAGTGGTCGGTGAAAATGGATTTATTGCCGGGTTTAATGACTTTTTCTTCGTCCCATCTTTTCCTTGTGGGAAAGAGAGTTTTGGAAATTGAGTTCGAAGTCAAGGTATGGCGTCATGAAATCAGTTGGTGTGACCTATTTGGCCCTTTCCAAAAGCTAGATGCTTGCAGCCATAGGACACTTTTTGCTGCCAATTCTTTATTGTATAGGTCGAGCTGTAGGAGTGAGAATAGCGTTTCGTGGGCTGCTGTCGAGGTCGTTCTTATGGGGCTCGTTGTGCTGATGCATGCTAATTGTTGGATTTTTGTGAGAGTCTAGGTTTGTGGATTTTTTGCGGTCGGCAACCCGACCAGACATCCAGGTTAGAATTGGCCTAATGATGGCCGTATATACCCAGTGGATTATGGCAGGTCTTGGCCCCCATTTTCTCCCAAGGATTCTGTTATATGCATCGAACACGATAGTTGCTTTCTTCGTTCTTTTTAGGGTGTTTTCCTTCCAGGTCAGCTTACGGTCTAAAATCCAGCCAAGGTATTTGACACTTTCTAAGATTTGAAGCTGTATTCCGTCCCGATTCAGGTGGAGAGCATGTGGCTTTTCGTCCACGCCGTAAGTAGTTTTCTTCCAAATAGAGCCCCAAAGCTTAAACGTGTTGCGGGCTCTATTCCAAGCAGCGCTTTCCTTGTCCGTGTTGAATTTCGGATCACACTTTGAAAGCCCTCGTATGAGCCGCAATCGCATTTCGCGTAGGGTCCGTCTTGGTTTTTCCTCGCTCGCGTCTGCAGCAGTCGGTCTTCTTACACTCCGATGAGGTCAGGCTGAGGTTGACTGTCAACTTTTGATTTTTGACCATTTGGAGGCTGTCGACATATTTCAGAATGATGAGCTAGCAATGGAACAAGTACATATTGCGTGATTCAAGAAAGAGATTTGCTTTATTAACGCCAATTACTCCATCGCTTTCCCCGTCTGTGGCATGAAGCAAAAGAACTTCTTCGTTTTTATGGAACTAGGAGGAGTCCAATGCGTTTACACCCTTTGTTTTGTTGGTTCTCCTGTACGCAGGTGGGTGGAATAAATTAAAACTGCAGTTCCGCCGGTGTTCAGAGTTTGCGCTCACTACTGAGTTTTATCTCAGCCATGCAGGTCTCGGGACGTCGTTCCTTACCTTTGGTGATCCCTTTTGATTTATGAAAATCAATCCTAGTCGGAAGTTAAATTGTTGTTAATCATTAAGTCAAGTGATGAGTTGCTGTATTATTGGCACTGTTCTCCCATGCGATGTTGCATGACATTTCCCACGAGTTTTAGTAAGAATTGATGTATTATATGTTTAGCCGATCGACCGTAAATTGGTGGGAATCTATTTAATTTTGTAATTTATTCCTTTAAATCTAATTTGGATTGTGGACTTGGCGGTCCCTATCGATCATTTCTAATTTATTTCAATTAAAAGTGACGCAGCAAGTGATGAGTCAAATTTGAACAGTTTCTATGATCCACCATGATTAGGTTAATTTTTCAATTTATGAAATTTTCCCTCTCCGAACAAGTGACAAGGCTGTAGTATGTCATCCACTTGTACTCGGCAGGTGCCCTCACACGAAACACCTAACACGACGAAGTCCTGCCTAGCGTATTGTTCACCTCGTTTTAATCCTTTTGCACAAACAACGTCATTAAAACAGTTTTTGTCCGAATAGTGGTGTTTAAATTCTTTGAAAGCGGCCTTACAAACCACACCGGCCGGATTATCAGATTATCACGGTTGGACAAGCATTGCGGGCGTTGGCCGACTAAAGGAACGGTCATGGCACACCGTCTTTGCAATAAATCAATCAACTCACACTGCCAGAAGGACATCTAATCCGTTTTAAATAAAACCGAAATCGCCCTGTTTTTCGTCTCTCACCTGCAGCGATGTGCACTTTACTCGAGCGAGCTCCGTGGTTGTTTCTTCCTCCCTTTGTGCTGCTTTCTTAGGGTTTTCATTGTCCGGCAAACACCCCCCGAGAAAAGGAAATTAATCCCGATCCCTGCATTACTTTGGTAGATTTCATTAAAACTTTATGGATTGGGTAGCTGCTAGGATTCCCATGAATCCCGAACGTGTACTTTTAGTGCTCTTGGCAAATTGCCAGCGCAGACAAGTGTGTTCAACAAGCAAAGGACGACTGTGAGTGTTCCTTTCGCGTATCGCACAGGTGATAATTTCATTAGACCTACACTCACAAATTCCATGCGGCCGCCACTCGAGGGAGACACATAATCACGATACACGGCTTCCACGATGCACTGCTTATGCATCCCATTGTGTGTGTGTGCTCGGCATCGACGATAATTAGCCGCAATTAAAAACAGCAGAGTCCGTAAACTAGCACCAATAAGTACTGAGCACACAAAGATTTCTCAAAAAAATTAACACTTTGTCTTCATTATAAACCTCGGCGTGCCTTGTGGGGCCCGTCGCACCGGGGACAGATGGTTTGTGTGCGGAAAATTTCCCAAGTCGTCGAAGACGAAGACGACGACGGCGAGGAATCTGTGCGAGAGCCTTTGCGTGAGCTATGCGTGCATGCGAGCCAGTGCACTTGAAAAGGACATTAAAAATTAGTTTCGGTTCTAAATTTAGAAATCGCCATCGAGACATAAGGATCAATCGACACATTAATTTATTGGAAAGCATATGTGCTGTACTGCTCGGTTCGGGGCGGATGAGACTGCGATTCACAACGTGTATTGATTCATTATCACATGTGGTCCTTAATTTGTTACAGCACAGCGACACACTGACAACACTGTTGGGTGCGAGTTACATTGAGTGGCTGGAGGGAAATTTCTGGGAAATCCGACCGAATGGCAAAATTATTATCTTGAAAATATTTTCATATGGTTGTCAAGGTTAAGGACAGTTCGGCGGGTGTGTGTGGATTTTGAAAATGCTGCTCGTACATGTAATTTCTCTGACGAGAGGTGATGCTTCTAAATATAGACGATTGCAGCCGACACAAAATTACGAGGAAGATACTCGTTAAACTTTAAGGGGATGGTGGTGTTTTTTTTTTATGACATTTGCAGTTTTTTTGGCGTGTCGGAATACAGGAAGGAGGTCGGGTCGTTAAGCATTTAGATTGTTTCTTCTTCACGCAACAATTCGGTCGCTGAAAACCTCTTGGAAGTTTCGATTGTATGTAATAATATTTCATGACAAATTTTGCAGCGCTAATGGTAGTGAACGTAGGGTCAGTCAAGTAAAAACTAAACATATTCTCTTCACCAAGAAATAGAAGATCTCATCATTCAAGTTGTCCTTGAACGGAATGGAATCTGGGATCGCAGAAATGTAGTCAAGAAAGTATACAATGACATCTTCACTTGTAGCAAAAGCTGGAAACATGATGCACTAACCTTTTACCACGATCTTCAAAAATCCTTCAGTATAGCTATCACGGAAATCCTGCGCACTACCCCCATGGTTGCACTAAATAGCTTTCTTCATTACTGCTGCTGCATATTTAATCCGAATCCGAAATTCATTTTAGAGAATGGTACTTACTTTATGTACCTACTAACTTATGTCATGTTTCCCCTTAAGGGTCCTAGGGACTCTACAACGCTTCAGCTCTCTCCAACTCTCCTCCAATTACCGAGATCCTTCTCATCTGTTCTGCGCCACCTATTTCTCGTCGATCCATTCTTTTGCCATCATGGGTAAGTAGATTCCATTGCAAAGCGCAGTTGGCAATGGAGCTGTCGCCTTTTCAAAACGTTCGACCAATCCAGTGCCATTTTCGTCGTTGATTAGTTGTGCCGTTCGGTTTCTAACCCGTTCTCTAGTAAAGATGTTCGTTAGATGGGGTTAGGCCAGAAAATCGTCAAAATGCTATGCAGGCAGCTTTCCTTTGATGGAAAAGGTCACTTTCTAAGTGCTGCACTCACTTACCAGCACGGATTCAACATTGCAAAGGAACAGTCGTAGCTTGGTGTTTAAGCTGAAACATTGCTCCGCCATATTTCGGACAACATTCCATGCGCAGACTTCGTATTGTCGATTCCTCTGGCAATATCTTGGTCGGTTCCACCATCAGGCGAGTACTCCCAAGCGATGCGAGTTCGACGATGAGTTCGTTCCGAGGCTCATGATTTTGGTTTGGCTGTGTTAATCGTCAACCCCCACGACAATTTTCTATTTCTCAATGCCCGCTGTCATTTAGCAGAGTTCCATAATCCTATGCGATAATAGGCATACGTCGTCAGCGTAGTCAACAAGATGTTTGAGTTTAGATCTAAGAGTCCATCGAATTCTGTCATCTTCGATCGACAGAACAGCTTGAAGCGCAATTTGTGAAAAAAGGCAACCCAGATAAATTCAGTCGATGAACAGTAGGTGAAGTTACGAACAGTATTCAACGCACTGCTCAATGATGATCCGGAGGGAGTTAACGTGGTCGACCTAGGAGGATCCAGAGCGGAAACCTGCTTGCTCGGCTTCGAGTGCGTTTTGCAGTTCTTCCTTAATTCGCTCAAGAATTACTTTAGTTATTACATTGGAACCTGCAGACAGCACACAAATATCTCCAATTTTCACACTGCATAAGATTACCTTTCTTGAGAAGCTTGATGATCCTTCCTTTCTCCCACTCATTGGGAAAGCTTTCAGATTTGCGGTTTCACTAGCTCAGGAGAATGTATCCAAAAGTCCTTTGGGGGCAGATGATGGGGGGGAAGGCGGAGGATTAAATCCATTGGCATTTGATTAAGGACTCCACTAAAATATTTGTGGTTTGATGAGATAAGGAGCTTTTAATCAACTGATGCTGTCAGCTTTTCTAAGAGAATTGTTAGACAGTTGAAACAGCTTGATGACCCTTCCTTTCAGCTTTCCGGGCCTTCTCTACAAGTGGATACAGAACTTCAGCAGAAATGGTTGGCGCTGCTGCTAAAAGTTCCGCAGGTATTTCGTTAAGTCCTACCTCCTTGTTGTTTTTCAATGCTTTGATCGTGTTAATGATCTCTTCCTTGCTGGGAGTTGTGTTGCTTCGGGCGGCTCAACCGGTTGCAAATCACTGGCGAATTTCCGTAGCAAAATGCTTCTTCCATCGCTTCTCTCATCTTTATACGATACTAGCTGATACCCGCGACTACGTTCGCGTGGAAAGACGTCACATTATACCTTATGTCCTTTTCCGGGTTTCAAGACATTGATGAGTAATTATAGGCTTTTAATTCCTCACATTAATTTAGCAAGACCTCCCTGTAAACGACATTCCTGGTTTTCTTCTCTAGCTCGAGGATGACCAGGCTATCAGAGACCTATGCCACAAAACTACAATTTAACAATTCTACATGCACTTGTCAACAATCTAGATTAAACAAGTTACTATAATTTCTGTACCACAAAACAAAGCTCTATAATTGTTAAATGTGCAAATTTCCATTTTTTGTACAAGTCAGTTGTACAAGGGTTCTCGTGACGGCTAGACAATGCGCATTCAAATTAGCGTAGACAAGGTTATTTGGGAAAAAAGTACTGGCTCTGGTTGGGGAAATAAATAGAAGTTGAAGGGTTGCGATGATATTATTCTCGATGTCATCGGAAAAAATTCGGATGCTATTGTTGGGTTTGGCGTTAAAGAGTCTATGGGTCACATGTGATAATGTGCTTCACCTTCATTACATTCTTGTATTCTTTTGCACTAGTTATGTATGTCCACGTATGCATGCATGAATGTACATATATACTACGTACATACTTATTGCACTCAGCGTACAAAATTTTGACAGTACTTAAGAGTGTACATACAGACAGAACAAACCTCTCTTTCTCACGCTTTAATCTGCAAATGAAAATTAACATTTACTTGTAAATTTGGTGCTTTAATAAAACCAAATAACTTTTACTATCTTTATGTAAAGACAAAACACTAAAATTTCTATTTAAAACCTCTTAAAATCCGACTTGTAATGACTTAACAAGTTTCAATTCGCACGTTAGGTTTTTCCAACTATTTAACTATGATTTGTTAAGTATTGTCTACACTTGTAGTTTTGTGGTACAGAAAGTGGGGAAATTCAAATTTCCCACTTGTTAAAGTTCGCTTGTACAATTGTTAAGTTTCAAGTTTACTTGTACCTTTGTGGTACAAAAATTTGTGTAACTTGTTAAAGCTCGGCTCTTGTACAATACTTGTAGTTTTCTGGTATAGGCCCCAGGTCAATTGACTCTGAGCCCGCTAAAGGAGAAACCGTCATTCCTCAGATCCACACCATCCACTTCTTCAGCAGAATATTATTGGTGCTGTTGGCTGAGTCGGGTATTTGAGTGAAAATAGCTCTTTCCCTCACTCATGAAACACAATCCCCTCCAGCATGATGAATAATTAGGTAGGTACATTAAATATATTCTGTCAGGAAAATCAATCAGATCTTCCATAACATCGCATGGGTTACTCGGTACATTTATTCTTTCTTCCTCTTTTCATCACCAATACCGAGGAATAAGTTAGAAAACACCTCATCCCTCAAGTCATGGCGAAGATGGATACGCATGTTAATTTTCAAGGAGAGGACTTCGACATTAGGCTATCAGATTGATGACTTGAGACAGGCCTTCACTTCATTTGATGTGTTCCCCGTGGCACAACAGGCTTGGTCTGTCTGAAGCCACTACCCAAAAGCACTCTCGGAGCATCCTCTTTCGATACTCAATACCTTTCTATGAGCCATGGTACACTCATCCTACACTATAACTTTGGCTTCTCGAAGCACCTGAGCCAAATCACTCTCCTTAGAGAAGTTATAAAGTGTAGACTCAGAATGACTTAGGTTGAGATGTTTTGAGAAGGTAGAGTGACCCGTCATGTCTTCTTTAACCAAGGTAGCTACAGTACCTGAGGAAGCAATGGCAACGGCAATGCCGCTGACTACAGTTGCGCATTACTATAACTGGCCAAACTTTCACGCCCTGTATTTTGGCCCACAGTTATAATTTTGAAAAACGGTAAAACACGTGTTTAATTATTTCTGTTCTAGAATATACTCACCAAATTTCAATTCCAAAATCCAATTTAAATTATTTTTTTCATACAAACTTCAACACCCTGTAACACCCTGTAGAACCTGAATTTCCTTATTCCTCGTGTACATCATAAAAGAAACCTCTGTGCAAAATTTAAGCTGTCCAAGGGTTCCGGCTGGGCATTCATGAGTCAGTGAGTGAGTCAGGACTTTTCTTTTTATATATTGAGATATGTAGGGACTCTAGCTCCCTTCTCCCTGCTGATGGAGGAGTTGCAATACGAACTTTCAGCTGTTTCCGCTCGTCGATTCTTTTACAGGTGTCTTCCGTAAGCCACGCGGTGTTTCTTCCCTGTGATCGACCGACACTTTGCATTTTGCACCAGATATGAAAACATTTTTCACACGACACCAATGGTTTTGAACGGTGGCGGACATTGAGCCGCTGATTGTTTCCAATCCTTGTGAAAGGTGGTCTCTGAATTGTGGGCACACTGAAGGATCCTTTAGTCTGTCGATGTTATATCTGGACATTCGTTGCATTCGGTGGGTATAATTCAAACGTATAAGCGAAAACTGATACAACCAGTGTAGGCGCTAGGATGCGCCGTTTTGTTACCACGAAACTCATTTAAATCTATTTATGTGTGAATGTTGATTGGTTGTGTTGGGATGATGTCGCTAAATCTAGCAGGCATCAGCTTTCTCGCTGAGGTACACGAAGAAGGATTTGCTCAAAGTACGCTGTTTGGTTCTTGCTAGGGCGTTGCATGGTCTCCAACTTGCCAGTGGCCCGTAATAGTGGCTCCAATTCTGGCAATATCTGGTTTTGATTTGTCAAGTAGCTCTCTTGACTTGGTTTTTGTGAAATGAGGCCATGTCTTTCTTAAAATGACGCAGCTGGACAGGTCGTTCCATCTATTATTAGCAAGCTGGGGGAAGTGGAGATGTATATAGCCCTTAACAGTGCCCAGCGGAATATCGACACTTTCGAACTGTTAAGGGCCGATCCTCTCCTGGCCAGCTCGTCGGCACGCTCATTGCCCTCATGATTGCTAAGACCTGGTATCCAGATTTTTTTTTTATAATTTACGCGCGCTAAAGGGGTTATGACTACCCTTAAACAAGAGCATTAGGGAATTTAGAGGAGAGACGAAGGAGATACCGATGCACGTTGGCCTTAAATGCCTGGAGGTTGCAGCGACAGGGGAACACAGAGCTATGTAGACTGTTCCACAATCGCGATTGTAATTGTGGAGTGGGTACTAAGTTGAATGATTTCAAGCCGGCATTGCTCTTCTGGCTTCTTTGCTTGAGCTGCAACCATTATTAGACAACGAAAAGACGCCATTTTCAATGTCTGTTTTAACCTCTCCCATTGTCCTTTGAATACTTGTGTTAAAAGTAATATCCACCCTACTTTTTTCACAAAATAGTTTAAAATAACATTTTGAGTACTAAATAAGTGATAATATTTTAAAATCAACAACTGCGAGAAATTTGTCGCAATAAAACTTTAAAAAAACTGCAAGACATAAACGTGCAAAACTGAATACAAATTCCCAAATTGTTCGCCTTAAATATCCTAAACAAATTCCATTGACCATGTTATTTCTGCGTCATTTGATAGAGAAGGTACCTATGTACATATATCCTTGTGAATATAATATTAAGAAAGAACAGCGATGGTGTATTTATTAGCGATTTTGTTGCAAAATTCATGATTTTTCATTCATTATGTATCCAGTTTTACTCGCCACTGTATGTACCTTCATACCGTAGTTCACGAATAACCTGACATCTTAAGGTCATTATAAAGGCATGTTCGTATACTAAAAACCAAAAACACCGCTGTGGCTTAATTTATTTAGATTTTATTGCCCCCGACTCGATTTCGCCGACCCTGTGTTATGCGACGAATATCCTCTCTTTAAGCACAATTATTTGTCTTCTGCTTCCCCTAATCCCAGAAACTAAAATCCTTTTTTTTTCTTCTAAAAACAATCGATTTGAATACATTTGCCACCAAAGCCGAATATGTCCATTTTTTTAAAAATTAAAATCACGCCGCTCATAATTCTGTCAGAGAAAAAAAAAACACGTTTTATTATTTAATAGCCTGTGTTTATTTTAGATTTACATTTAGCATGTGTCCACAAACACATCCTGTATTGCACAGCAAAAAGGACGACAAACAAAAAATAATTCCTCGTCTCATTCAAGTACTTGCCCTTCGAATATGATGTGCCCAATAAAAACGTTGTCCTTTGTCTTTGCACAAACCTCCCTTTCACCGAAATCAACATCCTTCCATGTAAGGCGACAATAATTCTGGTCACCACCAATCCTTGATAGTTCTTTTTTTTCGAATCGAATTAACATCGGTGCGAGAGAGAGGCAAACAGGTTTCATCCACCGAAACGATGACATTGCGGCGTGCAATATAAAATAACATCCCTCACGAATAAAGAGGCACAAAACGAACTCCCGGAAAGGCCGGTCGATTGTCGGTATTGAGCCTGACCTGTCTGTCGTCCCTAGCCTTCCTGGAAGGGATCAAATTACATGCTGTTGCTGCCGTAAATAATCTCGTATCTGTTTTATAAGCCCTATTTAGTACGCATTCGAGAAGGGACAATTATACTATATGGGATTATGATTGTCCTTGTGTGTAGTACACAGCTACACGCTGCCGATGGCTTTATATTCTAATCCCTGCTGACGCTGTCACCAATACAAATGCAAATGAGCACAAATACCTACCGGGGTTGTGTTTTCCTATCTCGATTATGCATTGATTGGTTTCTCAATTTTCTATTTTTAGTTTATTAACGGTCCTTGATATCGAGAGATCGCATTTGAATCGGCTTCGTTGTGATCATCCGCGCGGCGTTGGTTTTTCTTACACAGTGAATTGAATATTTAATTAATTATAAATAAATTGTTTTGTGAAACAAAATAAAAACATATAAGTGGGAAAAAAATGTTATTAACCGAGGATCAGCTTCAGGAGGTAATAATACATGTTTTTTGTGTAAATAAAAAAAAATAAATTAAATAAATTGGATTAATATGAAGTGTTGCGTGATCGTTGTGTTGCACGCATGCGAACGTGTTTTTTTTCTGCCCGTTTACCGTGATTCATCTGATATTCGTGTTTGTGCCAAAAATTATACCCTGTTAATGGATCATCATCATCCTTGTAGCTACTGGACTTGGCTCTAAATTGCGCCCAATTTTCGGAAGCACACTTAAACGATGCAAACTTACTTCATTAAACTGGAATTTTTCAGAACTTGACGCCGAGGAGTGACTGTGTTCCATGCAAATGGATTTTTCGATTTTTTTTTTTTTAAAGGAAGTTTTTGTGAATTTAAACATTCGCTTGAAGGAAATTAGAAGTTTGATGCTAATTTTGTGTCATTAATTGAACTGTCAAATAGTGGGAAAGAGACGCGTTAAAAAAGAGTGAAATAGCAGAAGTAGAAATTTGATACCACCTCTCTTGAACAGAACATTTTGTTGAACGAAACGATAAATTAATTATTTTACATTCACCCGAAAGTCCTGGTAGCTAGCGCTGTTTAAATTAAATTGTAAATTGATTTTACCTTTTAAGAAACAATAATAGTTTTACTTGGACTTCTTAAATAGTGCAGAGGCAGGCTTCTATCTCGAGCCTGGTTCCTCTTACCTCCTTACTTAACAGTCGGCACAATAGATCTTAAAAGTCCCAGTGCCACGTTAAAAATAGTGGACTTCCAACTTGTAAAGAGTCGTAGGCGCAGCCTACAGTTCCCACTACCAAGCCTTCTAGCCCCCTATTGCCCAACTTACAATAATAACGGATCTTAACTTCGGTTTCAACTATGATGTTAACTTTTACTTATAGGTAGTTTAACCCATTAACTACTTGAAACTGATATCTGTCGAGAGTGATGCTGAACCTTAGGCAATGGCCAACATCAAGTTGATTTCCTAAACGAAGCCTTTTCGTCTTTTCTTCTAATGCATCTTTATAATGATTCGTTAGCAGCGCAGTATAATCTCAATGTCATCAACGTAACACACTGGTTGTCCCGGGAACCATAGGTATTGCTATTCCCACAACACTAATAGGGTACTCACAACGGACCTTTAGGTCTCCGAGTGAAAGTGATGAGGCAAATTCATCACACACCCTTCAAGACCTAACCTAACCTATACAGTACCCAGGTGAATTTGTTGAAGATAGTTCTTTACGATTTGACATCCACCACTGCGTCTCTACGAGATATTGAAAAATTCACTTGACGCCCTATTGCTTAATTGAACAATACAATATTGGATTCGATCTGTATAAGCTTTGTAGGAATTCCAAATCTAACCAATGCTTTGTAGAGATGTAAGGGTTGAATGTCATCGTATGCGGCTTGTAAATCGATGCTGGCGATATGTAGGATTTTTTGTTCATTTGGCAAATATCAGGGCATTATTTTGTCTGGTCGTAAATGTGGCTCAGAATGCCTAAAATGCTGACCTTGACAGAATGTTGCAAAACACATTGTGCAAGGTGATCTCTAGGGAGTCGAGTTAGTAGCCGAGTTTCTCAGAGCCGCCAACGAACAAAATTCCCGGTGAAAGATCCATCTAAGCAGCCTATACAGTGCCGGACATTCACAGAGAACGTCTTCAGATATTTACTCCGCTTCCAGACAGAGCCGACACTCTGTATCTGAAAAAGGTTTAGTTTGTTGAGATGATATCAAGCCCACTACCTTCCTCATGTTGTTCCTGTCAAGGTTTAGAATTTCCTTGTAAGAAAAGGGGTTTATAAGTCTCTTGGATTGCCTAAGCCCGGGGAAATTTTCCCAATGGGCTAGGAAAAGTTGGTGTTCCCAGTTGTTTAATAAAGCATTGGCGGTAGCCCAATTAACGCCACAGAAGTGTTCAGGTTCCAGAACGCGGCAACCGAACCGCCCCTTGCCAGCTCATCCGCAGTTTCATTGCCTACAATGCCATGGTGGCCGAGCACCCAACCAAGCTTGATTGTAGGGTATCGTAGCAGGAATTGACTGCCATAAATTCCACGAAGTGCCTGACTATCTAAATAAATATGTATTTTTGCGCCCCTAATACGTTTATCGAGATTTATTCCGGCGCAGATCTCAATAGCATGCATTTCAGCCTGGAACACTCCGGGGCACATCATCGTTTGTTTCCGAGACTTAAGTGTTGAGTCTAAAGCCGCCAGCACCCACTCCGGAATCTTTTTTTGATCCGTCGGTAAACCTTATCAAACGTTCTGGGTCTGATACGGGTTCTTCATTAGACCAGTCGACACGGTCTAATATTTCTATCTCAAATAGCCTTCCGAAACTGTACTCCCTGGCCATAACGTCGGGGATAGTGCAGAATTGAGTGCAGCTTTATAGCGCTTCGTAGTGAAGCTATATAGGGGTGTGAGCCCGATGACAACCTCTATGGCTGAGGTAGGGCAAGTGCGCATAGCACCTGTAATACCAAAACGGACTACGTTGTCCCCTATATTGACTTCAACGTCAGGTACAAAATTCGGATTCCTAGCAGAAGCTCTTAGGAGTCTGGTACAGTTTTGAGCGAAATATTCACATACGGATCTAAGACAGCGTGTGGTACGGAGGCAGAAGTCTTCTCCAACGCACCTGGCTTAGACATTACCACGCGACTGCCGGATCACTGTAGTGTGTTTTAAGCGGAAATTACGCCAGTCTGTGAAGCTTCGGCTTGGCTTTCAATTAACGCGATAGATTGTAGCGCTATTAAAGCCTTGGAATCGATCAGCGGATCTCTTAACGAGATTGCAGTCAGGTGCGATGTTACCGTGTGCTGGATCCCATGACACAGGGACGTTCCAGGCAACTGCAGAGCGGACGAGCTGGCAAAAGAAGGTGCATGACGGCATCTCCCCGAAAGCCTGGGGGAACCACCTGCGCCTATCGAATCGATCAAATTCCTTCTTGACATGGATGCCAAGAAACTGGAAAACAACAGGTGGAATAAAATCAGTACTTATCAAAACAAATCTGGCCTAACATGGATTTAAAGAAGACGGAGAGATTTTTATCCACTAACCGGAAAAACCTAGGTTCAATACATAATACGGGTCCTCACCGGACATTGCTCCATAGGCAGACATGCACTCAGACTGGGGGTCCCCTCCAATAATTTCTGTAATATCTGCGAAGACGAGGAGGAAGAAGAAACTACAACGCACTTACTGTACACGTGTCTCCTGTCCTTGTGACGTTAAGAAGAAAAGCCCTCGGTGAATACTTCTACGATGATCTTAATGATC
Organism: Matsumyia berberina; assembly: GCA_917880715.2. Classification (NCBI taxonomy): domain Eukaryota; kingdom Metazoa; phylum Arthropoda; class Insecta; order Diptera; family Syrphidae; genus Matsumyia; species Matsumyia berberina. The sequence goes on from OU862870.1 coordinate 100,422,251, forward strand.
TAGCCGAACTCGATATCCAGAAGATAAAACTTCATCTCTGGGACGAAATGGTTCAACTCTTAGGGTTGCCCATCTCGCTGTACTCTGTGTTACATACTCTGGTCCCTAGTGCTGGTAAGCCGGTTCTTCATCGTGGTATACAATGGGCCAATCTGGTCCAAGTGTGTCCCTGTCTAAGCGGGGACAGTCACCTAACCTAACCTAGCCTTACCATGCTCATAAAAGCATTACTAACTTGCGCTTCAAGTGTAATGTATTCAACTTTTTTTCTTAAAAATCTGCGATACACAGAGTCGCGTTTAACGTTCTTTGTTCACAATAGAGGTGGCATCACTGCGTCATTCTACTTCAACCTTCATTAGCTGAGCTGTTTTTATTCGGGCTTAACATTTTGACACTCACACTGTTAATTTTTGACACTTGGCTATAATTGAACCCACTGACCTGACATCGTAGATCGGAATCGAAGACATTTTTCAAATGCCCATAAAATAATTAACATGAGATTGGCTTTTAAAAGCCAGCCTGGACTATGCATCGAAAAGTTAACCGAATATGCACTAAAAATATTGATGACTCGATTGATAAATGAATAAAATCTTGAGTTAAACACGTTCTCTCCGAGTTGACATATTCAAGTTTCAACCGTCATAATGTTGATGGCAGCTAATCATTTATTATGACGGGATTGAAGTGTCTCTCCACAACAATAAACAGAAGAAGAAGAAGCAGATGACATATTAATAGTATTATCAAATATGTTTATTTAATTGTTATGATTTTCCATAACGCGATACACGATACACGCGATGCAATATGTGCTAATTATAGCAAAGTTTGCATTTGATATTTTTCGTTTCCGTTTCTTCCACTGGAGTCGTCAGTCACCATGTGGCTATAATTTTAGATCAATTAAATTAAAAGTGGTCGATGGATATTTGATATTGGTGTCAGAAATAGAGTTCAGAAATATTTGATAGCGGCTCCACTTAGAGCCCTTCAATGAGGAAGGACTGGTGCTCCTAATAATCTTCAAGTAAAACACTACAAGTGACGGTCAAGGCAATGGCAATGCTTACAATTCCACAAATTCTGTTCGAACACTATTTTACCAAGAGAAATGCCATGTTGACAGCTGGAATATTTCTAGAGGGTGGTCACAATTTTATGGATTCAATAGCCCTGTTTTAAGAAAGATGTGACCAGATGTACCCTGACAGTAGTAGAAAGCTTGAACCTTTTCATAGTGAGCCTGCTAGCTTGAAGGTCATAATGGAATGTGAGGTGCTAACCACAACCATTAATTAGGCGAAGCCCCGATGCTTAAACTGCCGAAATTCGACTGCAGACTAAATCAGCCTACAAAGGAAGTTCTGTGGAGGACTTGAATGTTTGTGTTGAAACTAAATATACAGACTAGACGCTATCTAAAAAATAAATAGCTAGCGCGACAGCTCGGGATGAGCCAAAGTCTAGCTTTTTGCAACCATTCATTTTTCGCATGAATGGAAGGATCCTCCAATTTATTGCCGACTCCAAACGGCGACTTGAGAAGCTTTTTAATGACAAATTATACTCCCGGAGGCTTGTCATTCATCGGCGAGAAGTGGTGCAGCGAAGTATTTTCGGTAGACATGCCGCTTGCACAGTAGTCCAACGCCCTAACCACTGCGTCACGGCGACCACACGACGCTGTCTGACAGTACGAAATACCTGCGATCCATACTAGATAGCAAACTAAATGGGAACATGTGCTTAATGCCTGGGGTTAAGAATAAAAAAGGCCTTCTACACGTGCAGTAGAATTTTAAAAAGCTGGCGACCTTCAACCTCGGAAATCGTTAGGGGTATTCGTGTGTTGGCACGATGTAACTGAGACCACAAGTACAAAGGTTTGCATGCATTGCATCAACCAGTACTCTGCTGGGTTGAAAACCATTGTCAATTGTTGCCCCTTGACCTCGACCCGTCAAACTCATACGGACTTATCCAAATATTGGGCAAATTGGGTACAGATGTTGTCTCCGACTCCACGATTCTGTATCTGTGCGACCAGTGGGTAAAAAACAACGAAATTTCTGATAGGCATAGGAGCTGGATTCTTCTTTGAGGAGCTTAGACTGTCGTCGTTTTTTTCCACCCTGAGGGTCTAGCACTGACAAAAACCACCGAAGTAGTCTTACTGCTCACAATGTTACGGGGAGATATCACGATCAATGATGACAGCATAAGCTGCTGCTTAGATCACTTTGAAGCTTGTATAGTGCTGTCGCGAATAGCTGAACGCTCTTTGAACGCAGCTTAACGTCAAATTTTGCTGGGTTCTTGACCACAGTGGTAGATGTACCAGAAAACGGGACTATTGGTGAGCTATGAAAGAGAAAGATTCAGGTCGAGAGCAAGCGGGCGGCACAATTAAACCTCCACTTTGTTATCTGAGCGAAAAGGCTAAAAGCCTTTATCGAAACAAACAAAAGATGGAAGTCTATAAGGGCCTGTGAAGCCTCAAAAGACTATGGCCCAAATTTAAAAAAACATGAACCAAAAACTCTTAAATATGGACAGGAAATCCTTCTCCTATGCTAAGATACCATGCAACGAAGCTTCATAAGACGCCTTAAGCAGTGGATGGGGGTATGAAGACACAACGTTTTCTTTTACACTGTCTATGCCCAAACCTCTGTAATATACGAAAAAAAATTATCCAACGTATTTAGAAAGTGGGTTGTATCCTCGTTGAAGAGTCTACCTAAACCTAAATGAGATTAAGTGGGGTTTTACCGATTCCACCAAGTACACCATTCTGCGCGCCAATATAAATACAAAGGTGGTCCTCCAAGAAAAGGTATACTTAGACCAGAAAGTAGGTCCATTGTGATACCATTGAGTACTGGGGTTTGACCCCTGCTTACTACTCTTGAAACCATTTAAATTTCCTAACGTAGCTGTTGAGATCGGCCGTGCTGGCGGAGTTCAGATCGTTTAGGTCGTTAAAGAAATATAAGGTGAAATATAAGGTGATTTTCCTGATGTTGGCAAGGGCGGGACACGTGCAGAGGAAGTGTGCAGTAAACTCTTCCTAACTGAGGTGGTCGTTGGCATTTTGTGCCGGGTAACTGGCTATTTTAGATTGCCAAGAAGGCTCTTTTCGGACCATGTTCACATTGGTAAAGTTTAAGCAGTTTCGCGATCTGCCAAGGCAGGTGCCATGAAAGGGACAAATAATTTCTTCTTTTTTTTTTTTTTTTAAATGCAAGTGCACGCATCTCCTCGATCTCACGTTTCTCATGCTCTTCTTTTTTGCGCTTGAGTATGAGCTTTTCGTCTGTACATTTATGCTCGTAGAGCTAGTGAAGGTTTTCGTCCATATTTCTAGCGCCGCTTTATTGCGTCCATTTTATCTGCGCGTGCGCCTGCTTTATCAAACCAGGAATTTCTTGCAAGTGGGTGAATCCTAGTACGTCAGTTGCGGCATTCCTGATGGCTTGCTGGTGGTGACACCACTAGTCTTCTGCGCTGTTCGAACATCCAATACACTGGATAAGTGTTTTCCGCCGATCTCATCGTGATCAATTACGGTTTGGTAGCCTGAACAGGTGCCTTGTAAATGTTGAGATGTGGGAATTTCGTGCTACACACCACCATGTTTTGCAGGAATCATTGCTTCGAGTTCTTCTAAAAAGAAGAACCAGTTCTCTAGTCCAATGTTACGTATGTACATATGTATCTTGCGTAAATCTATATAACATTTTTATTGTTAGTCATCATAAGGCGTCATCAGTACGAATACACCGGAAACGTAAAGAAAACAACGGATTGGCGTTTTTATATTCTCATGCTGTTTACCTGTGTCGGTTATTATAAACATCGTCCAGTGTAAACACTGACAATAGAATTCAAAATTGTTCCATGGCATTAAATTCAATTAATAACTTCTCACGGGATTTTTGATTTTTCAAACAAGAAGCAGCAAGTGACGTCTTGTTGCTTGTGAAGAGGAGTCATAGTTAGACTGATGCAAGTGCTCTACAGTTTATTTTGATGCACCGATAGAAGGTTGTGGTCACTGAAATGTTCGAGCTAAAGCAGCTCCTTCGGTGTGATAACCTTTATGATATGAATTTTGGAACTAACGATAAAAGATCTACTCTTGGTATCTAATATACCCCTTTGGACAAGTACATTTCTTTTAGGTGCTCGGACATGTGTCAATTTGGCTTGGAGGATCAAGAAACGACTGAGCATATATTATGCGATTGTCCTTTCATAGTTCGCGTCAGACAAAAAAATATTTTGACAGGGGGTTCACACCCCTAGTCGTAATTAATTAACAGGCACGACCCTAAAGTTCCTCCATGACCTTGATCCGATTTCCGAACCAAACTGTTTTCCAATTGTAGGACAACATTGCTTGCTACGGTAGATTGTATAGGTCACAGTACATACTCTCAGGCTTCAAGTGGTATAGGTAAGAGGCGCCCATAGACCCTAACTTTTGTAGTTCCAGAATAGGCGCTTTCGAATTTACCAAAGATTAAAGCAATTCTATTATTTTAAGCGCATTTTCTTCTACATCTTGATTCCGAATTCTGATTTTAACTCCAAGATGAGGCTGACACAGATAATTTTCCACAGTGAAAGGAAAAAGGTATTTAAATTTATTTTAAAAAGCCTTAGGTATGGTTGAAGGGATGCCAGTGCAACAAAACTGCACCGCCTCACTTGGATAGCTTTCTAGCGCTTTGTGTTTTGGGAAATAAAATGGGGGAAAATAATAATTGGATCGCGGCCTTGCTTTAATTAACAATCATCGTCATTTTCTAAACGATCCGCTTATCTACTATAAGGATTGGGTTTTTGGTTTTTGATTTCTTTATTGACAGTTTGTCCAGGACGAAGGCTCAATTTTTGGTTCTGCTAGAGCTTGGACACTCGCATAAACAAAAGAAAATACTTAAATAAATAGCTGGGGCGAGTGTCACAGGTGGGCAAAGGCCTAGCTACCATTAATGTTGTGTGCGATATTTTTTCGAATGAAAGACCTAACGTTTTTATCTGGCTTTGAATGACGGATGGTGGAGTCCTTTGAAAACAAATTACACCTCGAGAGATTGTCATTGTCTATCTAGAGGTGGTACCTTGAAAATGCTTCGCGTTGATCCTAAGTTTCGCGCAGCCGTCTAACGCACTAACCACTGGACCACGGCGACCACGCTGTCTCTGTATAGCTTTTTTCTATTTAGGCGGATTCTTTAAAAGTTTGCTACTAGTAAATTATAACCTGTTCCGGATGTCGTATGATTAGTTTAGTGCTAGAACTTATTTACTTGCTTAAGGTTGGGATGGACCTGGGTCTCAACCAAGAAGTGTCTCCAGCTATCTTGAGTTTTGGCCTGCTGGCTACAGTTTCGCATGGCTGAGGTCCTCTTCCATTTGAGTGTGCCACCTGAGTTGGGCTCTTCCTCTACTGTGCTGAACTTCGGGGGTGGCTGGAGAGTTGGTGTCCATCGACTCTACATGACAGTCGTTGGACATTCACTCTTCTGGATAATGTACTATGCAAACAGGACTGAAAATCACCCGAAGAATTTTCCTCTCGAAAAAGCTAAGAGCAACCTCATCAGCTTATTACAGAGGCCTACGTCATAGAGCAGGACTGGTATTATTAAGGTCTTATAAAGAGTCACGTTAGTTATTTGAGAGAGTGCTTCAACTGCCTTCTTAGCCTAAAGCAACAGCAGTGATTGGTAAGGATTAATCTCAGTGTTGGTGTCATTGTCTGAATTTATAGTTGAGCCTAGGTAGACAAAGTCCTTAGCTACCTCAAAGTTACATCTGTCTACAGTGACGTTCTATCCGAGACGTCTGTGTTGAGTGTCCTTTTTGGTTGAAAGCACATACATACTTTGTCGTGCCCTCATTGACCGCCAAACCCATCTTCTCGGCTTTCATCTCAATCGACCCAAACGCCAGTGACCTCACACTGCATTTTTCCGATTATGTCAAAATCGTCAGCGTATCCGAGTAATTGGAAGTTTATGCCTCTGGTTTTGGTGCGTGAGTTCTGCACTATTCCTTCAAAAACGATATTGAAGAAGCATTACTGCGCAGAGAAAAGGTCTAAATCCTTTTTTGAGATTAAAGGTTTCGGCGAGGCCTTGATAGCGGCGTGCATTCATTCTGCAGAAGCGGACGAATTTGATAGGGAGGTCAAAACTAGACTTTGGTCTGTATAAATGTTGTCTCTAAAATGGTGTCATAGGCGGCCTTAAAATCGATCAAAAGGTGGTGGAAGTTCCTCGGTTTCCTCTTAGGTTTTCAATATTTCATTTCATTTCATTTATTTCATCTACCGAGCTTAACATTGTGAATATTTGGTCGATGGTGGACTTTCCTGGTCTGAAACCAAACTGATATGGACCTATCAGGTTGTTGACGAACGGCTTCAGGCATTCACACATTACGGCAGATAAGATCTTGAATGCGTTGTTAAGAAGACTGATGCCTCTGTAGTTGGCGCAGTTCAGAGATTCTGCTTTATTGAGGATCGGGCAATTTATCAGCGCTAGGACGTATTTTGTTCTTCGTTCGCTGTGGCATGAATATAGTCTTCCTGAGATACGGTGTGATAGGATCGTCTTGTATCTACCATCTTGAGAAAAATGGCATCTGTGCGAGTTTTCAAAAGTTCCATTGGATCTAGGACTGAGTGGTCTACCAGTGTAATGTTCAGCTCAGAAGCTCTTCTAGCTAATCCGTCTACCCTCTGGGACCCAACAGAGTATCGAGAACAGAGGTGGTTTCGATCGTTTCAACACTTCGTAAGCAACCTGACTCTATGTAAATATTTACGACTCTTCGCGGAGTTGGCGGTACAGACAATTTTCGTCAAGAGTTGGTGATGGCGGGCTTTTTTAGAAGATGTCAGGGCCGGTGCCTTCTTAAATATTTACCAGTCCGTGAATATTGAAAGATTTTGAAGGTTACTTATCTTTTCGTGAGGGGGAGTTTTCTCGAAAGTTATATTAAAGTCAACGTAGGGCGTTTCGTGATCTGTTCTTGGGTCTAGTGACCTTATTGGACTTCCCCAATAGTAAGTTTTGCTGGAAGATGTTGACAGCAGTAAGCTTTGTCTAGGGGATAAAACTGAGCATTATTTTGAAGATCACAGTTGTAGTTGTTCTAATGGCATCTGTTGTATCTTTTCATGCATAGCACTGAATTTTTAAAATGGTCTGGCACTTCGAAGTCTAAGTTCGGTGTACGAGTATATTAATCAAACAGAGTTGGGAGACTAGTTACAACACATCTTCTCAACTTGAAATTTTTATATTAATTGTTCCCAACTTGAAGTTGAAAATGTATAGTTAGGGCCTACTTAAAATCTCGGTGGGGTCTTGGCGGAGTCTTATTCTCTTGAACATAAGAGCTCTGGGCCAGGATTTTTGTAATGCACTGAAACCCTCTAAGTACCTTCCAGGATATTTTATGTCAGTCGTCAAGCACTGGCGGGAATGTTTTCAACTCTTGATTAAGAGAAGATACTGCACTTCAGTTCGGTAATCTAATTTCGCAATTTTGAGCCCAGTCTATTGCATGTGTGGTCTTACATCAATCTCAAGGTATGGAGAAGCTGAATTTAGGGGCGTTGATCGAATGTAGTTGGCGTACCCTTTCTTAAAGATTTTTCGGATTTTTTTCGTATATGGCCCATTCGTTGGTTAGCAACGCAGTTGGTTAGCAGGGGCCGAATTACCGCAGTCGATAACGAGTGAGTGAGTAGGACTCGTGATCGAATGATCGATTGTCTCGAATTAAAATCAAATTGTACTAGAGAAATTCTACTACAACTCACAAAGTGAAGTTTCTCCGATTAATGTAAAAGATCGAAAAATATTACTTGCAGTGAAATTTAAGTGAAGAATGGATCTAATAGTTTTAATGGAATGTATTAACTGGTGGCCCTTCTGCATTTAACATTCCTGTCAGCTGCTGCCATAGCCGTAGCGATGTTGCTATTCCCTGACTGCATTTCGGAAAATTATGCTTTGCTTAATCGGGGTGTTTGGCCATGAAATCGGCCAGCATTTTTTTTTTTGCAACAAATTAAATTTGTTGAAATTGGACCTTAATAACAAAAAAAAAAAACGGACACTGTATTAGTAAATTCCTTGAAAAAAAAATTTAAACAAAAATACTCGCATCTTTGTTGTTTCGCTCGACGACTCGACAGCACAATAGTGTTCGAGTGAAATTATGCACTATAACGCGTGCTGTCATCTCAAATTTCGATACTGAATACTCGATGACGAGAACGGTAATACCAAATCCTCATATTTCGACAACGAGTTACTCGTGATCGATTGCGATAATTCCGGCCCCAGGTCAATCTCAAGTTATGGAAAGCTTCTCAAACTTTGCATTTTACTAGGATGGACGATTTCTCCAGTGCCTGGACGGAGTTATGTGCTTCCAGAGTATGTTTTTCAACAAAAGAAACAGTCAAGTCAAGAAAAAAAAAACCCTTGCCTTCCAAATCTCAATGGATCTGTCAAAATAAATTCGGACCAAGTTACCTCCCTTTCGATACTTCATTCATTTTTTTTTTCTGCACAAGTTTAGGTGTTTGCACAAACTTTCACCGTGTGTGTTAAAATTGTTATGTCGATTCGATACACAAACCATGTAATAGCCTAACACCCATTTTCCGAAGAATCTTTGGAGGGGCAGAGCACTTTGGTTCCACTCTCATCCACATCAGTGATTTGTCTGATCCATCATCGTTCAGGTACATTTATTTTAATTGAATTTCATTTATTCCTTTCGAAAGCAATTTACCACCGCAATTCAAATGAGGGCAGGGGAACAGGAACAAAATTACTATTAAACAATTCGAAGGGTTTTATTTTCATTAAAAGTGAAAATAAAACCACACCAGACGTTTAATGCAGCCGTCTCGTGTACCGTGCGTCTGAAAACATAAAGGCTGCAGCCTCGATGGCGGCGGCGAAGCGGCAAGAAGGTAAGCCAAATCCATCACATAAATTCGCCCGTACATAAAGCTGTGATGGGCGGATTGACGCCCTCATAATTCGCAATGAAAATTACAATATAAAGACACGACGGATAGTGGGGAGGGCGGAGAGGTCCGCAGTGGCTAACGTACAGGAGAGGAAACATAAAAGGGCCAGCTCAGGGTCCGTTTCATCAACGCTGCGGCCCTTGGGCGCAGCAGAGTAAGAACTTGGCCAAATGTGTGTACCAACTGCATGCATACATGTGCATACCATTTGTGATTGGATTGTGCCTTTTTTTATGTTTTTGTTTTTAATTTAAATTTATGAAGGATACGTGGCGGTGAATATCGTTAGACGTGGATGGTTGCTCAGGGTAGGAGAGACGTGGCGGCAGTTTTATGGTTCCATCAATTCAGGTGGATATGGCCATAAATCCCTGGGAGGAGCGAACGAATTTCAGAGCTGTTCCCTTTGCGCACATATCCGTACAGGCCGGGGTGCATGATCGCCAGAGCCATTAATGAGTTGGTGAATGGTTTGTAATGTAATCAGGATTGGTGCCGCAGAGCGGGTACTGGCGGGAGGCAGTTTATTTGGAGTTTGGGATTTCATTTTTGCGTGATGGGCGTGGCAAATTGGAATCAATCAAGCCACAGAAACATATGGTTTTCTAGGTTATAGACGCCGCGCGATTTAATGCACGAGCTCTAAAGTTTGAATAATCGCGCTACTCCATCAATCTGTTCGAATCGTGCAGCCTTCGACGGGGGATATAAATTCGTTGGCTGCAGCGCAGCCCCCAAAGTGATTAAGAAAACGCTCAAACGTTGAATTTTTTGTATTTCAATCTGAACGATTGGGTAACGACTTGAGTGCGCGATTTTCTCCTCCGTTCTCGTCTCGTTCCCCTGTTCACATAGCGAGGAGATTTGAAGAAAGTCAAAATATTTCACTCCCCTCTCGGATCGCACACAATGGAAATTATCAATGGGTATCGCCGTGCTAATTCCTCAGATGAAACATAAGAGTAGGGATAGAAGAGACAGGGATACCACACGTAGATACTCAGGAAAGTACACGTTTTTTGTTTGTTTGCTTAGAATTCTCTTTCCCTTGGTAGGGTGTGTTTTTTTTTTTTTCTTATGTGTGTTATGTGTGATCCCATTGAGTTGTCGGCGCATGCCCTCCAAGACCCGGGGTGCATTGTAACACCTAAGGTGTTTAGGGATTTGCCGGGCGATTATATTAGCACAAAGGAGGGTTATCAGCAGATCAGGAGACGTGAGATGGGATGAGATTCGGTCCATTGGTAGGTCAGATTGGTGTTGACACAGAATGTGGTTGACACACCAGTCCCCCGGTGGTTGTTAGGGTCTGTTATATTCCAATTAGTCAACTCGATGTTATTATCCGGTTGTAGAGGATGTCTTGTGTTTTTTTTTTGTTCACGTGAATAATAATGCAATTTGTTTTCGGTTTCTTTCACAGCTCTATGAAATCAATGATGACCCTAAGCGCAAGGAGTTCCTCGATGACTTGTTTTCGTTTATGCAGAAGCGAGGTAAGACTATTTTTTGATGTAAATTGTGGAAAATGTTGGGTTCTTTTTTTGTCTTGAGAAAAGTGTGGGAATTCTTATCGAAAAGATGTTTTAATGCCGAAAAATGTTGTCATTATTTCTAATAAATCGGTTGACTGTAAAGTTCAAGATGAAACTGGAAAAACACGACTCTGATCTGCTTGAGAACGATGTCTTAATTGGAGGATTTTGCTTAAAATTTGGAAGGAGTAGGGGTTGTGAATTCTGATTACATGTAGATTACAGCATCATTTGAGTACTTATCTACTATTAAACATGTGCACATGTAAAGCGCCATGCAGGGTAGACCTGGGTTCCAACCAACAAGCGACTACAATCAACTCGTTGACGTTATTTTCGATATGCGCGCCTCTTCAAGGATTTCATCTCCTGTCTTAATTCTATCGAAAAATGCTTAGATTTTCAGGAGCCTTGTCGCCGTTCTACACGTCTCAGTTTTTTCAGCTGTTGTATCATGTTTGATCTTTTGTGACTAGGCCCATGTCATTGAACATGTCTTCAGGCGAAGGATCTTTCTCTTGAAATAACCAGAGAATAACCTCATTCACTAGTCACTCTGTTTCTGTGCCTTAGAACAGAACTGGGATTATTAGGATCTTGTAAGGAGTAACTGTCATTTGGAGTATCAGTGATTGGCAGAAGTTATTTTTCTTTTAATCTCGCCACTGTTGTCATTATTTAAGCTTCCGGCGATACCGACATATCGCTAATTACTTCAAATTCTAATCTGCCGAGGGTGACGTTCTGCCTGAGGTGTCGGTGTTGGGGGTCTTTATATTGTCGTCCTTGCCTTGGCAGATGAATCCATATTTGCTGCTTCCATTTTATTATCTTCTTCTATTATCATCTTGCTGCGTTCCTCTAATCATGCTAATATCGTTGGGGTAAGCCAGGTATGTCAACTTGTGTAAATGCTTTTAATTCGTGCATTCTTCACTGTGATCCTGTACAATCGGACAAATTTAGCAAGGATCTCAACTCCGTTTAGTTAAGAAAATAAATAGCTGGGAAGACTGTTCGAGAAAGCCAAGGGCTAGCTTTTTGTAACCCTTCATGTAGAGGTAATACACTCTAAATTTTTTTTGCATTAATGAAAGGGACCTACAACTTAAATGGTAAATTGAGAAGCTTCTTCATGACATATTATACTCAGATACTTGCCAATGCTTAACAAGAAAAATGCTTGGGTGGTTGGATGGGTCGAACATATGAATGTTTGACAGGAACCCTTGAGTCACGGTATCTCTTTAAATTTCTTTATACACGGTCTCGAAATTTACATAAAGTTGGTGTTTTGCATTTGAAATTGATTTTTGTAGTGGATGGACTTTACAGGCTGTTAAAGCGCATTTTTATGGACCAAGATTGTTGACAAAAGGCTTTAGGCGATTGCAGCCAGTAACAACTTGTAGGCTATATTGTGTGAGCTTACTACTCTGTGGTTGGAGAAACATCGGGCATGCTTTCGTCCGACCAATAAAACATCATTGGGGTTACACCACTTTTACTCTCCCAGCCTCTCCCAGATATGGCTATCTTTTCTTTGCCCAGGTATTTCGAACGGCGTCAATGTTTGGATGACTCATTTGATAATATGCATATTAACACAAGCTGTTCTTACTTAATGTCACTGAACCCCAGCAACTCATCAAAGACCACATAACTTATTTAAATCTCAGTCGCTTGTCTTGAAATGGGTGAGAAACCCGGAAATCCGACTCCGAATGCGAGTAAATTGATAGTTGTAGGATTGCGAGAGGATATAGGTTTGCAGTATTCTGTGAGACAACCAGTGCAAGCTTCTCAATCAGCTTCGTCTTCCATTTCTCAATTTACCAGACAAAAGTCTGGACAACCAACCAATGTGTAAGAATAATTCTACACTCCAACACCCGCGACAACACTATCCTTATCTTCTCTGATAATTCCGAGTAAAGTGCATGACTCAGTTATGGAAAAAAATGTGTCTGGTGATATTGGAATGGATCTAAATGGGGATAAGGTTAGGATATGGAGAAGTAGTCTAGAGACTAGAGATTTACAGGTCCACTGCGTTGCCTTAATTCAAGGCAGCAAGGCTCTACGTCAGGTCTACTCCATGGTCGTACACAACCTTCTAGCATTGCGGTTTCTTTCAGAATCATATTGTGCCATTCCTTGAGGAATCTATGAATAATTTTCTTTACTTCAGAGAACCTCAAATAATCAAATACTCCAACATATCTTTTTTAAATTAATGTCAGCGGGGTTTATCATTAGGAGATCTTTGTTTGCCAAAATTCGTTTTCTAAGATAAAAGAAAGCTAGGCGTTCTGTTAGAGATATTTTCTCTCTTGTAACATATAGACTACAGAGGACATCTGACGAGAGATTTATGCGGTGAACCCTTTTTTTTCAGGAAGTTGTGCCCACTGATTATTTCAGTTAGGACTTTGAAATTGTTCTTTTCGACGTTGAAATAATTATTCCTCGTTTTGAAAGAATATGGTTTGCTTTTACAAGACTCTTTTTAGGAGGGTAGGTCTTACTCAGGTAGAGTATCGCTGGACCTTCTTTATCATGATTTCCATTGTAATTGACGTTTTCTTTGGTCATCATCTTATAAAAGCAGTATTTTCTTTCTCCAATGGCTCGGGGTGAAAATTGTATCAATAAAAATTAAGAAAAGTGATTTGCAAATGTTAACACCCCTTTATTTAGTTTATAGAGAAAAGATCCCTTCCAATGAAGTTCAATTACTGTCGTTTCATCAATGGGCTTGTTATTTCTTCTTTATTCCTGTATTCAAGTTGCACTATTACAATCTATAGCCCCATATCAATAACGCCTACAAGTCAAAGTAAAAAATAAAAAAAGAGCAACACTTGCTATACTCGTCAGACTTTGTAATACAAAGTTTGTATACTTTTTCAAATTCTCAATTTATTTTGGAAATTTTCATTTCGTCAAGCAACTAAACTAAATTTTATAAATTCACATCTTTTTGGAAAAAACAGTAGCAAAATGTTAGTTTAAGTCGTGGAATTAAAAAGAAAATTAAAAAAAAATACGGCTCCAGTTTTGTGGTAAGTTTTCTTCCCATCCATTGCATTAAAAAAAAAGTTGAGTAGTATAATAAGGCAAAATCTAGACTGGACTGGACAAAAGAAGCGAATTATTTCAGAGCAGTGGCGACTTGGGACTCTATCTTGGTACTATTTAGAACTGCTTCATTGTAACTTTGATTAAATCAAATAACCATGTGTGTGTGTGTGTGTCAACATTTTAAACAGAATTTGGAGCCAGAGAATTCAGTCGTCACGTGTAGAGTCTAGAATTCATAAGATTGAAGATTGAAGCATGTGAAGAACCACATGCCCCGTTATATCAAACTCGTACTTCTTAACCTTAATATGTTTTATTGAAAAATGATTTGACTTAGTCTTTTCTAACCAAGGAAAATATATGTAATCAGACGTGCAATTGTTTTGGTCGAGGTTTTCGAAGAACGAAGAACTGGCATTGGAATTCTGTAACTAAGGGGTTTTTTCATTAAGCGTGTCTTAACTTTTAAATTGAATAAAGAGAGTTGTGTGTGAGGCATGACAGACACCTTTAAAGTACATTCAATACTAATTTTATATGACTCTGGTGCATAAGTCGGGCGGGATGATATTGTTCTCCAGTTGGTCAGTTGTTGATCTGTTGCCATAAATCAGCGACTCAACGTAACCCCTGAGAAAAAAGTAAGGGCGCTAAATCGCACGATCTTGGTGGTCATTTCACATCGTCTGTTCTAGAAATAACGCGTTCTGGGAACTTTTCTTGGAATAACTCCAATGTAACGCGCGATGTATGACACGATCCGTCTTGTTAGAAAGCTATCATGGCCCGATACCGTTCGCCATTGACAGTCACAGACTGGCCGTTCCCGTTTCGGAAGATGTATGGCCCAACGCCTGACCAAAACCCACATCAAAGAGTAAGTTTCTCCGGATGCAATGGAGACTCTTGATACTGCTGTGGCTTATTCTTGCCCCAAATGCAGCAATTTTGCTTGTTCACGCAGCCGTTCATTAGAAAATGTGCTTCATCACTGAAGATCTTTGTCCACTAGATTACGCTTCCAACAGCCAAGATATCATTTTGGGTCTGACATCTTAGTTTTTGTGGCAGATTCAACAGCTTCGAACTACGAAATCGTCGTCTATTGTAGTTCTGGGGTGGTGTTAGTAAGTGAAAATGACCAGTATTGCAGCTTGTAGGCGTCTTTCTCACAAGGCGTCGGTTTTTAGACTGACAGACAATTATTCCGATGAGCAAACCTCAGGCTGAAAGTACATTTTGTACTTACACGGCCCCTATTTAACAGTTTCTCTTCACTTACCTTCGATTCCCCCCCATTCATTTGCATTTATTTCCTATATCTCAACTGACCGTTGGCATTAGCACTCTCCCTCAGATTGGCATCCCTAATCTCTTCAAATAAATCTGCAAAGGTCAGTGTATTTCCTGATCTGCTTCTGTCCAATCGCTCAACTGTGTGTCGATGAAGCAATTTGTAGACGGGCATCAGCAATGAGAGTTGGTTGTCAGAATTTCCTACATCTCGAACAAAAGTTGATCTGTTTTCCGTTGAATTACCTGTAGTTGATATGAAGCAGTTAAACGTCGAATGCAGTAGGCGTAAGTTGTGAGTGTTGCAACAACTCTGATGAAATAACTACCACAACGGGTGTCATTAACCCCCAGCAATTCGTCTCCTTTCACACAAACGGGGAAATCGGAGTGGAATACGAATGTATACACGCATTTGCTAAGCTCACCCCCGCGTTTTATTACACTCGCTCCGGCAGTACATACATTACCATATCAAATGCAGCTCGACAGCCCCCTCGGTCGTGCTGTAAGTTCTGTAATTTAATTATTAATTCTACATTTCATAAATTGTTTGTTTGATTTTGTTATTATTTTCGTTTTCACGTTGCTGGTGGTGGTGGTGTTGTGTGCTGTCGTCGACTCGCAGACGATATCATTTTCCAAGCGAAGAAATCATAAAAATGTCATAAGCCTCTCGATTTCCTTGCTGCGCTGCTCCCTCTTCTTTTGAGTGTTCTCATCATCATCATCGACGGAATTGTCGCCGTCGCCGCTGTTGCCGCCACCGCCTCTGACTGTTCAAGCCACTTTCTTTGTTCATATTTCACAAAACATTATGACTTTCAAGTGAAAATTGCGCTTTTAGAGAGAGCGCGCGAAGTAAAGAGGAAATATCGCATACAAGACGGCGGCGGTGGTTATCAAGTGGGATCGTGTTGGTCAAGTTGACGCTCGGCAGGGGCTTGGTTAGCATGGACATGTTGGGGAAACATATTGCCAATGCTAGGACACCAATGTTTGTCGTGCATTCGTTGGGAAATTCGCAAAATCGATTGTGGGTTTATTAGTATCGCAATCTCATATTTCAGCGGAAAGACAATTTACACGGTGGCAGGGAGGGTGGTGCCCATTTCCACTTTGAATGTTATAAAAAAAAAATTGTCATGTCTGTGAACTTTTGTTCAAATATCAAATTTTCCGGCTTTTTGGTGTGTTGAATCCTACATCTTCTCTGTTGCATTTGAGTTAAGCCAATGTCATGCGAATAGCTGGAGCTACAGTGAGTTTGCTAAAACCGATTTCGCACACCAGGTTGGTTGATGTCGATTTCGACTTTTGCACATCAACCTCGTTATTCCTCTGGGATCGATTTGAATACCACAGGTCGGATCGCTGAAGTCCATCTGCTGTGGCCATTTTAGCCGATGAAGACACACTTTTCGATTTGTCGTTGCATTTTCTTCATATTTCGTCAATGGGCATGCAGTTGAATTTTTCTTTCAAATCAGTCAAGGATTTTGTTTATCAATTGCCTAAGAATAGAAAACCAATGCCAATGCCGCAGATCTCTTAACGAGATTGCAGACGGATGCGATGTAACTCTGTGCTGGGGACGTTGAAGGCAACTGCAGAGCGGACGAGCTGGTAAAAGAAGACGCAGGACGACATCTCCCTGAAAACCTGGGGGAACCACCTGCGCCTATTGAATAGATCAAATTCCTCATTGACACGGATGCCAAGAAACTGGCAAACCACAGGTGTCTCTTGCCAAACAAATCTGACCTAACCTGGATTTAAAGAAGACGAAGAGACTTTTATCCACTTACCGGAAAAACCTAGGTTCACTGAAAGGTGTCCTTACCGGACATTGCTTGATAGGCAGACATCCTTTGAAACTGGGGGTCCCCTCCAATGATTTTTGTAGAAGCTGTAGAGACGAGAAGGAGCAGAAAACTACAATGCACCTACTGTGCACGTGTCCTGTCCTTGCGACGCTAAGAAGCAAAACACTCTGAGAATACTTATACTATAATCTTAACGATCTGGCCGAACTCGACATCCAGAAGATAAGAAACTTCATCTCTGGGATGAAATGATTCAATTCTTAGGGTTAATACTATTACGGTTGCCCATATCGGGCGCCGTGGGTTCAAGCCCCAGCCAGGAAAACACCAAACATTTTTCGCGGCACCACCTCTCGTCGGGGAATGACAAGCCTCCGGGAGTATAATTTGTCATGAAAGAGCTTCTCACCTCGCCGTTCGGAGTCGGCAATAAATTGTAGGTCCCTTCCATTCATGCGAACAATTTAACACGCACAGCATGAATGGTTGCGAGGAGCTAGGCCTTGGCTCATCCCGAGCTGTCGCGCCAGCTATTTATTTTTATAATTATCGGTGTACTCTGTGTTACATATTCTGGCTCCTGGTGCTGGTAAGCCGGCTCTTCATCGGGGTAATGGGCCAATCTAAGTCTCTGTCTGAGCGGGGGAAGCCATCTAACCTAAGACCAGAAAACAGAAGAATAACAATTTAGCGGGATATCGAAGCAGGTCATCTTGATTGGGCTCTTTTTCGTTTCTCTTCCACTTAGAATTTTAGTCCATGATAGGTGTCCGAATGTCTTCGCAGTCCCTGCTAATCTCGATTCTATTTGTCATCGTTAGCATCGGGTTATAAAATATAGTTTTCCATACAAGGACAGCCCAGAGCGCCATGGCTTCTGCTAGTCAAAGCTGGACACTGGCACAGTATATGCGCCGCTGTCCTCACGTCCTCAAAACATCGAGGGACGGGAATTAAAATTGGGTGTGAGTGTTCCCTCATCTTTTTAAGAAAACACTAGTTGGAATAAATAAAAATGCGTTTCGTCAAGTTGAATAAAAACCCTGCACTCACGCATTTTTACAATCGAGGTGTCCCTCCTCCTTGGTGTGAATAAAATCATATTTTATTGAGGGAACACTCCAACAAGTTGAAGATCCATGGAGGCACGATTATAAGATCATATTTCTGTATGGCCTCAAGTATGTATGCCAAACATATCGCAGTTGTGAACTAGGAGAAATCACATAATCAGGTTCCTCAAGGTAGACTTAGGAGTGTACTGCAGGAGTATGAGATTGACGGTTCTCTTTTGAGAACCATTCGGTCTCTATACACAAACTGTAGGAGCTGTGTTCAGGTGAACGGCGTTAAATCGACACCTACCTTTCACTGTGGTCGTTGGATCCTGCCACTTGTGCGTTTTGTCATTTCACCTTTTCATTGTTTATATGGATTGGATGTTACAGCTCAGCTGTTGCGAAATACGATTCGCTTATGACTTGATCATCCTTGGGTCCACCAAGAACGAAGTTCAGCGCGCACTAAACAGCTTCGTAGCTGTGTTGAAGCAAGCAGAACAAATCGGAAGTAATGGTCATCTCCTGAATGCCTGGTCAATCCACTATGCGTGTTAGTAGAGTCCTACTGAAACAGATGAAGAAGTTTAAGGATCTTGGGGTCCTATTCACGAGTGATGGGAGCAGCAATTCTGAGTTATCCTATAGGGTTGGTTTTCAGCTTGGTCTATCTGTTGTCAGGAGGATCAATTTTGATGTCTGAGCTAAGCTGTTGGTCTATAGTTCGATAATAAGAAACTTCATCTCTGGGACGAAATGGTTCAAATCCCAGGATGAGGTGCTCGGAACAAGTCCGAAATCGCTCCTGATGAATTAGAGTCGATAGCGGAAGATCGAGAGGTATTGAGAGGTATTGAGAGTCCATCTAAGCACCGTAAAGTCGCGACGCTCATAGTGGATAAGTAGGTTTTCCGTTCACTTTTGGCGGTAAATCATAAACAACTTGACAAATGAATTTGGCATATCTCCACTTAAGTTTTGACTCACTTACAAACGTATTTGAAAAAAATTGTGTTCCCTTTTGGGAAAATACCTCTCTTATGATTGTTTACTCGAAGTGTTCCCTCAGTTTTTATCACCCATTCAGGCAGCGCACACTGGATCAATTTTCCCCCGAGGTAAGATCGGGATATCTTTTACTTCAAATGCACATGATTTGCATTTTAGAGGTATGACATAT
The DNA here is from genome assembly GCA_917880715.2 of Matsumyia berberina. NCBI lineage: Eukaryota > Metazoa > Arthropoda > Insecta > Diptera > Syrphidae > Matsumyia > Matsumyia berberina. The sequence goes on from OU862870.1 coordinate 100,441,309, forward strand.
TCATTTTTTTGCATCGCGAAATTGACAATTTATGTGAGTATTGGTTTTCACCCGACGTTCACGGGTTCTACCACTTCAACGCTGGATAAACATTTTACCCCGCTTCTTACTCTACACTTCATCTCCCTCTTTTATAAAGTCAGTTTTACCCCAGGGGAAGTGATCCAGTGCGCGCTGGTTCATTGTCTGTTCTGGGCACACTTCTCACCAGTGGAGTGATTGTGCGATTTGGACTTGCCTTTCCTTTCACCTGATTCTCGGCAGTACCTCGACTTGATACAGCATCTCGGGTAGGTACACTGAAGTTTTTGACTCCAGATTAAGATGGGATCCTCCGGCACGAAAGGCGTGAATAGTACAGTCAAAATCGGTTATGACGACCTTCAAGGTACCGATGAATTTGGTCGTTATAAGCGAAAGGTCGCTATAACCGATATCGAAATTTGTTAATGGAGCTCGCCCGGGACCTAAAAATGTTGTCACTAAAACCGATACGTCGTTATAACCGATGTCGTTGTAAGCGATTTTGACTGTAGGTCCTCTACAACCAGTATTCATCGTTAGTTTATCTTCGGGATTCACGCTCATTTTTCTTCTACGAATGAGACGAATGGGTACATCTCGGCTTATCAGGTAACAACGACAAGGTCTTTCCAAAGAGCGTATTAATTCATTCGTCGCAAGGCACGTTTTTACACGATCATGTCTGTTAGAATTAGGTTGTTTCGGAAATTCACAGACCTTATAGCTTGGGTGGGCCTACAGCAGAATTCGCTGCTAATCAACTTCACCAAAGTAAAGTAATGGCGTCCAAACTAGCGCGTGCTCTATGAACAGGATGTAGGCATACACTTCTTTTTTTTTGTAACAATCTCCGTCAACCAAAAACAACAAAAAACACTCGAATGACTTTAATTTATTAGCATGCAGTCTCCTCGTATGCATATTCCATTAAATGATTTATTTAACTAATGTCACAAAGTTCAACAACACAAACATTCGTCTAGGAGAGGGCGAAAAAGTGTGATTGATTAAAAGAAAGGAATCGGGAAAACTAAAATCCATTACGCCAGACAGATTGCAGACACACACACAAACACACGCAAGAAGGAGCCCTTCATCCTCCGGTTGGAGTTCCCGCCCCCCTGCCTCTGCGATGACGATGACGATAGAAAGAAGATATCAGAAAGGCATTAACTCTGACTGAGAACACATCTCTGCTGATTCATTAATCTAAATCCATTCTAGCATCCGAGCGAGTCGCGCTCGACACCACCGCTGGGACCGTAGCGTTTGCAATCCATTTTCGAGCCATCCTGCGATCACTGTGGCAGGCGGAAACTTGTCATTTTACTCATGCCCAGGATAATTATTATTTTATTTGCATTGTCTGGCTGGGTGTGCGTGTGCGTTCTTCCCCCGTAGCTGTAGAGCGCAACACGCCAGTAGTACGTATTTCGAAAGAAGTCGGCGTAAAGTGATCTATTTCGGGACGACGGTTTTGATTTTTGAATGACATCCGATGATGAACATATGTTTATCTTGGAACTTGGACGAAATTTTCCAATTTGAACACTAGTCACTCACTTTGTCCTTTCAATTGACGCTGTCTTGTGAACCGGTGCTTGATGGTAGGTAGTGTACTATAAAATACAAGTCGTACACATGTACGTAGTTTGCTCTCGTCCCATCGAACATGTGTAGCTTCAGTGCGCGCCGATGATGGATCGAATTTTGATGTGTGGTTTCTTATTCTAAAATTAACATTTTAATTGGAAAACGTCGGCGGTCATAGTACGACGAAGTGGTGTATACTTGTACTTTGTAGTTTTTTTCATTTTATTAACCTCGCACCATGCGTGTAAGATGTCAAAATTGTAAAAAAAAATGGACACAATTTGTTACCGTTACGATTAACGGTTTGCAAAAATTGCATGCGGCTGTCAAAGGACGTCACGTTTTTTTGGCAATTGAACTTCTCAAGAGCACCGGTCATGGCAGGGATACACAACCAAAAAAAAAAACAACAAAACGACGTCCACTTGCGGCAACTGACAGTTGGATGTACCCAACTACACTATGCAGTATATTCTCAAAATATTTTGATTACATTAATTTGAGATGTGCGTGTTGCCCCACGTTCCGGAGCCGCCGTGCACTCGGCCGGTACCAGTGGAACGTAGCTTTGTTTATACTACTTTTTGCTTCAATCAACATGTCTATCATTTTATTTGATTGATTTCCCCGGCATAAAATCGAACTTCAAAAAAAAAAAAAAAAAAGTGAGAAAAAGGAACGAGAATTGGGATTTTTTTTTAATAAATTCGAGTGAATTTATCGACAGCGCGAGCGTTAATGGCCGCGCGATTCCATTCATTTGTTAGACTCGCTCGCTACTCCAAATGTTATCTAATAAAAACGAAATAAATCCACGTTCTTTCGTTTGGATACACGGATACATTGTTAATGGCTCGTTTTTGAGTTTACTTAAAAAATTTACTACCGGTTCGACAGTGTGTCTGATGCACGGGGTCTGCGACGGGGGTGTGGGTATTTGTACTTAATTGAGAAAAAACACTGGGGATTAATTGCGTCAGGCAGAGGATAAACACGAGGTGCGCGCAATAAAAGCGATGGCTAATCGACAATAAAATTCTGGATGAGAATCAGAGAGTGAGAGAGAGAAAGAGCCGGGAGTGAGTGCTTGTCTTGTTGGGTACAAAAGGTGAAATAATAAACAATTACGCGGTAATTAGTTGCGTTTTAAGTTCCATAAATATTTGGATTTGTCCTTGTAGGTAGGACGGACGTTTTATTTCAAAATTTCAATACGGCCCGACTGCCGTCTGCGAAGGTGATAAAAAATCTGAGAAGAAACGAAAAATTTATTGTTTAAATGTTTCATAAGTTCTTGTCTTGTGTAGTCATCGATTGCGTTATTGAAAGCTCACGTAATACTCGAGAATTGAGTATTTTCAGACATATGTACATATACGTTAGACACTTCATGAAGAGTCGGTGAGGCTGATTTTATCAAGTCGGGATAAATGAAGATAAATCGGAGGAATGGTCTTGCGTTACAGTCCCGCTACAAATCGAAGCCTCACCAAACAAGTCTCTTCAGTCAATTTAATCGTATAGGTACTCTGCCGGCCATAAGTTTGGAATCACCTAGTAATTTTATACTGTGTTGGAATATTAATTTGAAAAAGATTTCGTCGATGTCAACTATCTTGACTATCAAATAGCTTTAGTCTAAGTGAGGATGACCTTTGCGGAGGGCTGAAAAGACGACGAAGTTAATGAGGACACAACCCACTTTCTCTGCCACTGCCTAGGCCTCTGCTATTTCAGATATAAATCCTGTGGAAGACAATTCTTTCAGGAAACCGAAAAAATGGGTGGTGTACCTATCAAGGGCATCTGTGGATTCATCAAGGTTTCAAGGTGGTTCCAAATCCTGGGGTAATAGGAGATTACTCCACGAGCAAAGGGTACCTTCCGCCCAAATGGGCATTACAATGGGTCTCTACTGACCTGAGTGTGGCGTAGAGGGTTCTTTCTCTCCTCGCCAACCCATCTATCCAACCTCACCCAATGTTAAACAAAAAAAAAATGGCAGGGAAAAATACTACAAATGTAAAATATATATGGTGATTCCAAATTTATGATCGGTACAGTATACCAGTTGCGTCTAATCTGGCACGTCAAGTTATTTTCAATTCCTTTTCGCTAGTGTGCAGCACATACCAGTGTTGGTCTTTCTCTACTGCGCCGCTCTTTCGGGAAAGATTCAAGGTAGTCCGCTAGTGTGCATCTTTGCATCTAGACTCTTGTGGTTAGGTAGCAGAAGAGGCCATACAGTCGTCGTTGTATTTTCTCCTCCACTCACTGTCCAGGACCAAGACTTATTCGAAGACTTTTCTCTTAAGTCAACCTAAATGTTTGTCTACTTACGTTTTTCCTTGTGGATCTAGGGCCTCTACTTCGCCGATGCAGAGTAGTGTACGGCTTCTGGCAATATCTATCCAACTCTTTCTTAATCTCCAACTGTTGTGTAAGTATAACTCCAATGTTTAGTGTGGTTAGCAATAAAGTTTGTCGAATGACGAATCCACTGCCATTTTCGTCTTTTGTTGTCCAATAGTTGTGCCTATAGCTTCCGGACACGTTCTCTGGTAAAGATGTTCGTTAGAGGTACGGTTAAACCAAAAAAAACTTTGACGTGTTTCGTGTGCATCTGTAAATGAACGTTTGCAGCTTTTTCGTGATAGTAGTGATCACTTTTCAAGTGCTGCTCTCATATAAGAGCACGGATTCACATATTGCTTCGCCATATTTGGGACAACATTTCGAACGCAGAGTTTGCTATTCCGATTTGGCTAGTAATGTCTTGTTTGTTCCGTTCTGCCACCGGTCTAGACAATACTCCTCAAAATATTATTAGCTTGCTTCCTTCTCTACCGGTTGTCCAGCGATGCTAACTTAAGCTGATCAGTTCGTTCCGAGACAGATAATGTTGGTTTTGGCAGTGTTTATCTTTTATCCCACGAGGCTTGCCTCTGTCTCATCATCCAGTGTCGTTTGCTGGAGGTCCATAATCCTATGTGATACTGGGCATTTGATCCATCAAACGTTGCTTTGAAAGTAGGTATTTCTTTGTAAGGTAAAGTCTCGGTGTGGTACTTAACGCACTGCTCGGTGATGGTAATTTCTTCGTTCCACTCATCGGGAAAGCTTTCGGCTTCCCACGCCTTATGTTGCCGAAGCTGGTCCTAAAAGTTCCCCAGGTTTATCATCAAGTCCTACCGCCTTGTTGTTTTTCAGTGCTTCGATCGCAGGTGATCTCTTCCTTACTAGGAGTTATAGTTCTTGTTTATTTTTATGCGCAGGTATGTGTGAAAATTCTTTATGGATACATTCCGGCCGTGCCACGACTCCATGCTCCTGCATGTGTACGTGCCAAAAAACACCTCTTCTGGCCGACAGTCAAGGCATTCTTTCGCAGGGCAGGTTCGACATTTCGACGTCTCTTTTTCAATTGCCAGAGCTAGCAGTTTCTTCGTTTCGCGATCCTATTTTCTCCATTCGCTGTTGCTACATTATGGTTGTAATAAAGGAGAAGTAATATTGCGTATTCGGGTAATTTAGTTGCGGGCGGCTTAACTTGCATTTAAAACCATACTTCTTCCTTCGCTTGTGTTAGTCCGAAATTAACAGTAAACCGTCTATGGCTTTCACCGGGTGTTGGCTGGACCTTTGACCACCTATAAGCTCTATAGTGATTCTGTTGAATCGCCCCTGTTCAGTATTTCTGCATTGATGTATTGTCCCGTCGCAGGCTAGGCTTCACTTCTCTCATCTTCAAGCAATATATGCTCGCTTCTTCCTGCTGCAGTAGTAGCTATAATATGAGCTACATACTACGAGGCGGTGTTTTCTCTCTTTTTCTCCGAATTGTGGCGGCTAATAAACTGCTTCTCGACCTAGAAAGCACTGGATGTAAAGTGACTGCCTATGCAGACGGTGTTTTGATTGCTGTGTTTGGTAAAAACCTGAGCACTCTTTGTGAAGTTCTTCAAAAAGCTCTTTCAATCCTCTCCAGATGGGCAGCTAATAGCAGTTAGAGGGTTAATCACAAAAAACCGAACTAGTCCTCTTCACTAGGAAGTATACATTTTCTACAGCTCTCGATTGTTTGCTAACAAAGCCGAATTTCTGGGTCTCATTCTACACAGTAAATTAGATTAGAAAGCAAACACTCTTAAACGCGTTAAAAAAAGCCACTGTAGCGATATACATATTGTTGCAAAAAAGCCATTGGTTAAAAGTTGGCCCTGCAATCTTGCACCACACACTAGCTTTACGTGTCCATTATCAGGCCAATACTCATGTATGGTGTGAATTTCCGGTACACGGCCTTAGAAAAACCCTTACACCGTTACCTATTAAGGAAAGTGCAAAGATCAGCGTGTATAGCGGACCACTAAAAACTATCTCATCCACAGCATTAGATGTGCTCCTTCATCTACTTCCCGTAAATATTTTTGTCAAGCAGTCAGTTGCTAACGTAGCAAACAAACACCACATTGGCCACTCGATTTTAGATTCTTTAACATTTAAAACACCGACTACATCTCGCCTAAGTTAAACTTCAACCTCAACTTTCGGACATCAATCCCTTCCAGAGAGGAATGGAGAATGTTGGTGCCAGAGGAGAGCACTCTAACGACTGCTGTAGCGTATTTTAGATGGAAATGATGGCGATCAACGAAGTCTTATCCTGGCTGAGGTACATTGTGGTATCCTTTAAGGACGTCACCATTTTGACCGAGAGCCATGCCGCTATAAATCCCTTGGAATCAGTATTTATACAACAGAGACTGCTTTCGACTGCTCATCTCTTATGGATATGGAAAACATTTTAATATTCACCAGTGCTGGGTACCCGGTTATAGGTGGCACTACTGTAGGTATTCTACCAGAATGGCGGAATCTGGGTACTCCACTCGCTACACTCTTGCAGAACAACGCGATCAGGAAAGCAAACCAATGATGGAGGAATGGGAACACATGCTACTCGTAGGAACAATTGGCCGAGGTTAAACACCAGTCGATATAGAAATTTGATTTTCTTAAAATCACTCTTCACTCGGTCTTCATGCCAGAAGGGTGGGCCTTTTCTCAAACAACTTTTGCAGGAGTTGCAGTGATGAAGAGGAGAAAGAAACAATTCTTTGTATCTCCTTATCCCAAAGAAGAAATGTCTATCTAGGAGCCTACCACATTGATAACGTGGGCCAACTATCACATACCGACGTTGAAATTATCCTCAGGTTTATAAAGAGCTCCAAATGGTTCCAATAAATTGAATGGCACTTTCGGGTATGGATTCAAGTGTAGTGGTATTACAAAGGCCCTACCTAGCACTACACCAATACCCGCGCTATGTGAGTCAGGGTTTCCATAACCCCTTGAGAGAAGTTCGCTATGAAAAGGTGGAGCAATGAGCTCCCAATGGATGAGATCAGTCTTATTTCAGCAAATGTACAATACCACCTTTGTCTGGGGCACTTTGGATATTGGAAGCTTTTGAATCGTCTGATCAGGTCTGCTTTTGCCCCGTTTTCGGATGACATTGTATTGGATTCATTTTTCACTTTTCGTAGCCAGTCGTTTTAAAAAAAGTTCGAATCCATATCAAGTGGGCAGAGAAGACGAGATGGAGGACTGTATGTTTAGATGGTGGAAAAGGTACACCGTAAGGAGTCGGCATTCAAAAGTAAAGGTCCCTCCCATTCGGGCGAAAAATATAACAAACGCTAGTTTTTAGCCCCGCTCGTTCTTTCACGTCAGCTATTTCACGTCAGTTGTTCAATAGGTACAGATTGTCACAGATCTAATAGTTTCCGGATTATTAAATCGTAACGTCTCTGTATTCATCGATCAAATGGCTTTATGTACGAGAAGTAGCTGCAGGCTTGCACTTAATCCATTCAACTGTGACTACTCTGTTGATCCATCGGCTATTTCGACATGGAACCATTCTACAATGCTGAAGGCTACACATCTACTTTGATGAGGAAACTCTCGTTACTATTGCAAATAGTTTAAAAGAATTTCAAACAAAAATATTTTCCATGCGAGTGCACCTAAGAAAATATCAAAGAAAAACCCGATCTCTCGCTGCACAATCTAATTTGGTACGACGAACAAATCAAGAAAAGACGGAACAGTACACAAGTCGCAGATAGATAGTGAGCAAAAGATACGTAGATACCCCCCAAAAGAATCATTAATTTACATATGAATTCAATCACTCTCGCAGTGACATGGCAGCGCAGTGAATGCGCTCGGTTGCGGCGAAGTGGCACATGATTGCGTCGCCTAAAAATACAATTTATGTGTCTCATAAAAAATATTATAAAATTCATTTAAAGAGTGAGGTAAGCGACTGAACGGAATAATACCCACTTGTGCTTAAAGGACCATCATTAACGACATCATCATCGTCCTCATCGGAGAGCATCAGGGGCGGAGGCACGCAGCCAAACAGAAGCACGTCAAATATATTTTCAAAATGAACATCTTGTGCGCATCTTCCTTGTGCATAAGGTCACCAGAGAAAGAAGTACAATAAAATGATGAAAATTACTTGTGACACTTTGCTTGACACTCATCTGTTTGTCAGAGTATGTTAGCCTCGATCCGCGCCATTCCGCCTCTTATGTTTCTTCTGGTTTTTGTCGCATTCGGCGGATGCAATCAAATTTGCATTTTCTTTGAGCGTGAACACTTAAATTGTTTCAGACTTTTCCTTAAAGGTGAGCCAATTGCGTTCTATTTACATGACTTACTTATACATGTCTACTTAGGTCCTATCGTGGTGGTTTGGCAAACCTTTCGCGGTTGATACCTCTGCAATGGACTTTTTTCCGCGACCTAGATTCTTTCTTACCTTTTCTGTGTCATGTTTGTTTATGGCGACTCACGCTCCCAAGAGATTGGGAGAGTGAACTTAATTGCATTTCATACTTCTCACCGGACTGTCCTATGCCTTTGTCGTTTCTTTCTTTTTCGTTGAAATTCAAAGCTTTCGCTCGAGATACGATTCTAAGAATGATGCATTTACGAATAAAAATTATCATTGTAGTCACTTTTTAGGTACTGCTGCCATTCTACACCTCGATTTTTTAGTGAAAATGTTGCTCTTTCATGTCCGATACAGCGTTCGCTTTTTCATTGCTGCTGACCATCTCGAGTTCGATGCCAGTCGGTTGAGCCAATGCTTCCCAGATAATGCTGTGGATGCTGTGGCATCGTATCACAAGCATCGTCAGCAAAGTTTATATGTTATCGTTGCTTGGCTCTCATCCGTCATAGCTACGACCGTTACATGTAACATATGCACGTCATCATAGAGGATCACTATGAAGAGTAATGGTGATGCAAATTTTTGGTATCCTGATTTTTAATTTCAAAGTCCCAGATATGTACATGTACCCATTTCTGTTCCAAATTCAAGTTGTCAAAAGAATCCCGAACGAAAACCTCCAGGTCTGACCACAAAGTTTCTTTTATTCTCTATACTATAGAATAATCCGTGCTACTAATTTTGCAGCTACTGAGAGGACGCATATAAATACTTCTTCACTTGGTAATTATTTCCATTTCCTTGGTAACCCTTCACTATCTTATGCATTCTTTGTGGGTGGGTCTCTTGATATTTTTACGCCGCTTGGAACTGGTTGGTAAGCATTTTACCAACGCTTACCACATTACTCTTTTTGAGCTCTTGGTCTCTCTGATCCTGCGACGTCCAGTACGTATTTGAGAGTTTGTTGTTTTAGGTTCAGAATCGTGGCGCTGTGTCAAAGTCTACTGTTGTCAAGTGCTCTCTTCATCTTCTGAGCCATTTTTATCTAAAAAGTTTATAAATAGCTGATGCGGTAGTCCAAGTGGCGCCAAGGTTCGCTTCTCGCAACCATTCATGTTGTGCTTATTATATCTTCGGACGAATGGAAAGCACATTCGACCCCGACAAATTTTAAAGCTTTTTCATGAAAAATTATACTCGAAGGTTTGTCATTGCCTGTAGAGAGATGATGCCGCATATACCATACCTATGTCAACTCGCTTAACAATCAATCCAATGCTCTAACCATTAAGCCACGGGGGCCAAGATTAACTTCCATCTCTTCGTCCTAAATCAGCAGAAAACCGTTTTCACTATTTGTTATTTGGTTCTTCGACCTTTTGTTGGCTACATGGTGTTGGTTATGTTAAGTTAGGCAGTACTAAGAACCTTGTTTGCTGAAGTTTCTGTGCTTTTGCCTTCTTTTCCATACTATGCGTGAAAACACTTAGAACCAAAGATTAAGTTCTTTATTTTGTTAATACCGAGCCTGGTCCATTGGTAAAACTGTGAATAGTCCTATTGTTGCTCTTTGAAGCTATGTTCTTGGCTTGCAAAGACTTTAGTGTGGTTTACTGCGCAGAATTTACTTTTTTTTTGTGTAGTACCAAAACGCTTCTTCTAAAGAGGTTGCAATCTGAACTTAAACTAAACCTTGGTCTCTGCCGGAGCGTCTGCCAATATCCACAAGGTGATATTCTGTCTCTCACCCAGATACCCCAGACCTTTCCAAAGATTATCCTTATCCTATCCATAAGTTTCTTGGATTCGCATTACGTTTTTATGTGTGACCAGCGACCCTTGAAGGATCAGGGCCTGAACAGCTGCTTTTCATCCTTCACGGTCCGGGGCACGATGCTTTCTGTTGGCATAACCAGGATTCGTGACGTCCACGATCACTTGATCCTCTAACCCGAGGGTCTCCTTTTCCTTTGCGAATCAGATGGGTGTGGTTTATTCATTCACTCAGTATGGTAAAGTCCGAATTACATCCACATCTTTGTAGTGCTCGTAGAGTTCGCGGTTATGCCTTTGATCACATTGATTTTTTCCAATTTATAAGGTAAAAAACGCCTTTACCGTGGATATGATCTTGTAATCGACACGATTTAGCAAGGCTATGCCTCGGTTGTTGTTGGAAGACATAGAATCACTTTTCTCCTAGAAGTGGGAGATTTTTGTCCTCCAACTTAACAGATGAACTGGTGTATGCTCCTTACGAAAACGGCGCCACCAGCTTGGAATATCTCTGATGGCAAGTCGTTCGAGCCTGCGGCCTTTTTGTTCTTTAGCCCTCTGATAGCCGCACCGGCTTCTTTTAAGCCGGGTGGGGAACTACTTCATCGACTGAGGTTGAGTTTTCCTCATTTTCTATCACTCTCTGTTGGTCCAGCCCGCTGAGCAGCGGGTTAGTGAAAACATTGTATGTATCGTTCCCAGCATCCACCTAGGCTTTTGTTTCTTTTTAAAAAGGTATCTTTTTACTCTTAGGAGACCACGACATTTTTTCTGCTTCTCCTTTTGGTTCTGCAGTAGGGCTCGTTCTTGGGTTCTGGCGCAGCGCCTTCTAAAATGCCTCAGAAACCACGGGTTTAATGTCGAAATTGGTTTAAATCCTTCGTCACCATAATCACCAGCGGCGCATAATTGACTGTAAAAGTCCTTGTCATCCTTAGCTGCGTCTTCAGTCAGGGCGTAACCTTGAGTCCCACCATAGTAAACCGGGAGACTGTTTTGCGTACGTGGTTGGTATGCACACTCATCAAATCATCTTACCTCACTCGGTTAAGATGCTCATCTCGTACTGCAGCTGTAGGTACTCACATTTAACTTGAAAAAATCTAATGTTTCCGATGTAATCGACTGTCTAAGTCGAGGAAGAAAGTCCTTACGTTGAGTGACGTTTAATGTTCAACCAAAGGAATTTCTTGGCATCTTCGTTTGAGCGCGTAAGTGAGTAAAGCGTTATACGTAACAATAATACGTAACAACGCACTCTCTCTGACGAAAAATTCGACTGGGCTGAACTTTTGTGGGCGTTCTGACACTTCGCATCGCAGATTTTTTTTTATTTCAGAAAATTCGACGGAATGTTGAGCAAACAGCTGATAAATTTGAGAATGTCAGTTCAATGCATCCGTGAAGCACTTCCAACGTAACGGAAGAACGCTAGCACAAACGTAGTATTGTGTTTCAGGCATTCGATATTCGTCAACTAGTTTTCAGAGCTTTGCTAACCGCTTCGAAGTTTTAAATGTTTTTTCAAAGTGCGCGGAGAAGTGGATTTTTCTTTTTCTACGTGTCCTTCAACTAATCTGTGCATATTCTGTTTAACAATTTGTTTTAATTTTTTTTTTTCAACAGGTACGCCTATCAATCGCTTGCCGATCATGGCGAAATCAGTGCTCGATTTGTACGAGCTTTACAATTTGGTAATAGCACGAGGCGGCCTAGTAGACGTGATTAACAAGAAATTATGGCAGGAGATCATCAAAGGACTGCATCTACCGTCGAGCATAACCAGCGCAGCGTTTACCTTACGCACACAGTAAGTACAAATTTAAATTGCAACAAACATCTACATATGTATCTACTCCCCACTTGACAGAAGAGAAACCTCAGACGATAGTGTTTTAGTTGATTTAATTTCTCGAAAAGTCACAGACCCATAGTTCGAGGCACGAATGCGGTTGTCTTAAATCGATTTATAAAAAGGCTGCGGTCTGCCGGTCGCGCACCGAGTGATTTACACTAGAGAGCGGCCGATGTGTTCGTCTAATGGCCGGACCACTACTTTGTAGCCATTTTTAATGTACTTATGGGTTATTGAGTTTCTTTGTTGGGTGCCCCCCGAGCAAGGGCGGGCGGCCGACCGGCCGGGGTTGCCTTTCGTTTAACGACACACACCATGCAGGCAGAGCCAGGCGTTTATTAGGTTTATCGACGGCGCATATTTTGCGAGTAGTGTCGGAAATTTATCGCCCATTGTAGTAATAGTGAATAATTATCCACTATTTAACGCATTTTTTTATGTTGGTTGGTTTGTGTGTCCGTAAAATGCGATGATGGAAACCGCGCGCCAGAAAATAGGTAGGTCCGCCAATTCGTTCGCGCACCTTTGCCGTGCGGCAAACATGGTGAGCATGGCTTACTCACATGCCGTCGTCGCCGGTTCATGGCGGCAAATAATGAAGAAACTAAATTTGTATTTTCCATGTTTTCTTATCGTCTAAATAATAATACCATGTAATCATTTTGGAATTGATGTCGACGATTTCACTCGAAAGTTGGTCGTCGTGCGGTGGCTGGTGGTTGGTGGTGGTATCGGCGGTCAGTGTTGTGGGATTAGCGGATAGAGGTTTCCCATTGGGCCGTGCCTTGTGAGGAAGGCGTGTGCATGGTTGGAAATGGGATACAATCGCACCTGTTTAGTATTCATGAGATTGGCCAGGTATTCGGAAGTTGACTTGGTGAATGGGAGAATGAAATGACTGTGTCTAATTGAGAGGCACGATTCTTATCAATTGGGAGTGGCGTGCCCAATAGAAAATGGTTCGCATTAATCTGGAGTAGACATCTTTGGATTGGTGTCTGCTGTTCAAGATATTGCGAGAGGATCGTCGTCTGTGGGGTCTTAGTTTACTTAACAAAGTGGCAGTAATTGCTCTATAAAACTGCATCACAGTTGAATCCTATTGTTCGTAGTAGAGCATCGGATTACCAGCAACAGAAACCTTGCATGATGAATTCTTTGGGTAACTTTTTCGGCAGAATGGGGTTACTTCTGCTCCACGTTAAGTGCACGACCAAGCGTGGCTAGGTGGTTGAGACCTAGTTGGACCTTCAACAATATTGCTCAATGTTTTGAGTTTCGCCGATCGACTAAGCCTTGTTCAAAAAGAAGTCTGTGAACAGAATTTTAGGCATATCGAAGACTCTATATGCTGTCAAACACTTGGAAGAGCGATCCATTGCTCGTAAGCTACGGCTTTGATGCATTTTTTGTCGGTTTCGAAATACAGTCAAAATCGCTTACAACGACATCGGTTATAACGACGTATCGGTTATAACAACCAAATTTTTAGGTCCCGGATGAGCTCCATTAACTAACCTTGATATCGGTTATAGCGACCTTTCGCTTATAAAGACCAAATTCATCGTTTAACCGATTTCGACTGTATTCTTAAAGTGGTTCTGCAATCGTTTGGTAAGCTTGACATTGGGTGCACTGAAGAAGAGTTTTGCCCCCAAAGATATGTAGGTGGGTAGCCAAGTAGGGTTTGTGTTGGTTTAGGACGGTGAATTTCGGTAAAACCTCGTCACGTAGGCCACCGTTTGGGCCCGTTGTCTTCCACTCTGTAGCATCTGTTGGAGAAGAAGTGGAGTAAGCGGGGGGAGGTAAAAGTGATGGGTTATAGGTTAGCGGATAGAGAATAGGATGGGGCTTACATATCCGAGAAACGTCCTGTATGTTCAGCGAACCCCAGAATATTCTCGAAACTAAATTGCCTAAGTGAGGTCAGCCCGGGCAGAGCATATCTTCTCAGGCTTTTGTGTCTTAGCGCCCCGGGACAAGCGCAGAGAAAGTGCTCGAGGCTTTGTACTTGAGACGTAATTAGCGCATTATGGCGCATACATATGCTCTATGGTTCTAATTTAATTATTTTTAGAACGATAGGGCCTACAACCCCGCTTTCGTCTTAGAAATAACGTAGTTATCTACTCCATTTTTAGGAAGTGTATAATAATTTTCCCTTGACAGATCTAAATGAAATTCGAAAGCGGTCCGCGAGAGATTTGAACCTCGCAAGGCTAGTTCATTGGTCTCTTTATCTCCACCTATGTGGCTATGTCTTGTGATCCACGTTAGATTGCCAGAGCTTTGCATTGCAGTGCATTGTTTAAGAGTTGCTTGGTTTTAAAGTTCGAGGGATCCATTCAAAATCATGGGTGTCGATGGCGTGAAAACGCTGTCGAAACCCGATAGCCTGAGCAAGTCATAGCTAGTCAGTTTTGGTTCGTAATGCTTCTTGTGGCATCGAGTTGAAAATGTTGGTCTGGCAGGCCAGAATCTCAATTCTCTGAGGCTGACAACACTGCATATTGCCACCAATTTAGAATGTATGTCAAGGAGAAGAATGTTAGTTAGCGCATTTGTTGGGACGCAGTACTCCAGTTTGCAGTTCTTTGGACTCTACTCAGTTTGGTTATGTTGTATGTTTTCGTCATTGCGGACCACAAAACAAGTGACCCATGAGGATGAGACGTACCACTGCTGTGTACGGCCTGGGCGTTTTTTGCAGATGAAGTTCCCACTTTTTGCCGAACGTAGAAGCCTTTGGAATTTATTGTTCTATATTTACTTTCCAGTTCAGTTTGGGATTAAAAAAGAGAGAACAAAGGGTTGGTTGTTTAATCTGGGAACGGGAAGGTCGGGTATTTTGGTTGTCGTCGTGATTAGTACAGTCTTACCAGAGTTACAGCCTTTCCTCATGGAATAATGCTGTTTAAGACTTATCTGTCTGTATCCTTATCGCAAATTTATTTCAGGCCCACCTATACCCAATGGCTTATGCTATGTGTTCTGATATTGTATTTGACATCAAAGTCAGTGTAAGCCTTGATGCGGCTTTAACTGTCATTTGCTTCCTATATAAGTTATAAGCAAGTGGAGTTTTGTGAGCTTTTCCCAAAAGATCAGTGTTATTTTTTTTTTTTAATGCAGTCTCGCAGACTAGTATTCGCCACATCATAATGTGGTGTAAATCCGGGGAACTGCTTTAGGCAGTGTGTCCCATTTTGGATTCAAAGCCTTACAACAGAAATGAAAGGCAACCGAGGCCTTCTCCTAAGTAGTGATATTTATTGAGAATTGAAGTTCGGTGCTATTTAGCTTGGTACCTTGTTCCTTCTCGGTCTTTAATGTGTAAACTGAAAGACCGACCTTGTCAGACCGCTTTTTTTTATTGCGATCTGAATTCATCTGGTCTCTTATTATTGGAGAATACTTGACCGATATGCATACATTATTTGTCTGTTGAGTAAATTATTCGCTACTATAAGACATATTAGTGTCGATATTACTCCACCCTGTTGATTGCTCCTGTAGACTGATCTTCTTGTTAACAGCTGCCTAGTTCTGCATGGATTTGTTATGTCTAATAGCAAAGGCAATAATCAACCATCACGTTGAGAATTCCAGCAGATATAGCCTCTGTTTTAACATTGTTGGAAGCTCCTTCAATGTCAATAAAATACCTCATCTTAAAATCCTTGTTTTCAAAATATCTCTCAATGCATCTTACCAGGGAGTAAGGGGCAGACGTCGCCGATTTTCTTTTGCAGTATGCATGGTGGGAATTCGATATAAGATATTTCAATCATGCTAGTAATGTTGCCCAATGCCGTTTTTATGCCATGGGCATATCCGCATGCTTGTTTCATACATATATGGGCGCCAATCACTTTCTCTGAGGTCTTCAAGATAAGATTTTACGGGTTAGGAAGCTATAGTGCAGAGATTTAGCCTAGTTCGTCAGCTTTGGTGGTGAAGACAACCTTCACTTCTTTCCAAGTTCGTGGTATGTGTATACATCCAAGACTGCCAAGAAAAATTAGCTTTTAAATTATTGCTATAAGGTGTTAAGATTGTTATAGCATGATTGTAAATCTTACTTGTGCGTTGCGACGAGCACCGTTTCTAGTCAATCTTTGATTTCGGTTGTGGGATGATGGTAAGGTGTGAGATTGTGAAGTTTTCTTTCGCGTAATAAGTTTGGGCGAGGGAAGATTGGGATTCAATCCGGTAGTTGTTTAAGGGTAATTTTGGATTATTAGCGATTTGCCGACGGAAATTCACTGCGGCTAATTTATTTTATTCTCCTTCAGAACTACACTGTCTCTTCTTTTTTTTTATAATCCACTTGCGGTCAAGGCGTTTTGAATGCCCTTATGACACAGCGCGAGTGAGGTGTAGTGATTTGAAACTCATGTGATTTTAGGCTTCAATGGTGTTCGAACGTCTCCAGGCTAACTGGAAACAATTTTGTTGCTGTTGTTACTATTACTTGTAATTGTTCACGTCTTAAACATTATCAGTTCAAAAAACTTTTCAAGCCATGACCACTTTACCGCCAGTGTTTTGCATTTTCAGAAGAGTTCAGACATCAGCTTTCGCAGTTCGATTCTATTTATTTTCTAAGAAATAAATGCTTCTCAACATCAAGAGTTCAACCGGGGGCCTTTAGTGTAACCACTCTCCACTACACCGCGCTCTTAAGATCTTGTGATCGTTTCCTTTTTTCGAACTGACTGAACGTGCCTCTTTTCGACTCTTCACTTACCTTCCAGCATTATGGCAATAGCGTTCTGGTTCTGCCCTTTTGGACCCATCATCCGTTTATTTCCATTCAGTCACCATGCGAAAAGTGCTGAATTGTCCCACGATCACATTGACCCGATGGTCTCTCTTAGACCCATCATATGATTACTTCGCTCAGAGGCTATCAGTGCGTTGGACCGCTATACTAGCTGCTTAGGTTCGAGCCCCACCAAAAATTTTTTGCAGCGCTTCCTGTCGACGAGGAATGACAAACCTCCGAGAGCTTAATTTTTCATAAAAAGGATTCTCAATTCGTCGATCGTAGTCGGCAATAAGACTGTTCCGCCACCTTTTTATTTTTGTTATCTGTGCCCTGATGCGATAACCATTTGGTAGATCTCTGGTTGAAGCCTGGTTTTGGGAACACAAACACCACTTAGTCAAGTGTGGAACCGAATAAGATCCATCAAGAAGACGATCGAATCAAGGGCTGTAAATTCACCGTGTTCCCACTCCAGAAAAAGACAAAAAGTCGAAACCCAGATTCCTGCCATTACAGTAATTATCTACCTACCACAATGCCGATCCTTGCACACACAGCTGTAAACCCCGTCTCGGTGTCGACAGTCCAACACACTACCAATTGGGATAACACCACCAATGGACATATCATTACATCGTATTTGAACAGACACACATCAAATTTATATAAAACTCGCTAAACTATTTAACAATGCTCCGATGTTTACTAATAACGATTAAAAAACATCTCATCAACGATGAGCACTGCGCACAGTCATAATAAGATTCCGACATCTTATTTACATTCCACTGCATCATCAGCGGTGAGGAGATCACCAGCATCAACAGAGTACCAACACCAACACCAGCACCAACAGGAACAACAACATCCAACAGCATTTCTATAAATCGTGTTAACTCAAAGTCACACTTTAAACGCTTGTTAACGTGAATCGTCCATCGAACCGCGCTTAATTTACCTATTCCGTCCATAAAAGCCATTCACATTACCTATTCATGAAAGCAAACAAAACGAGCAAAGTCGCTTAACCACTCGACTCAGACTCGGGTGCTCTGGTGGCTGAGCGCAAGGATCCGTGCGCGACCCAAGCGATGCCGGAGTAAACAGAGTGCATAGCCCAGCGTATACCAAATCAAATATTATCCTGCCGTTCCCGTCGCTGTGCTCGGCGCATTAATTTAATTAACACAATCAATGCAGTGATTTCGAAGTCTATTATTCAAATATTTGATATAAAGTTCGTGGTATTCGTGGAACGGGCAGGAGACATCGTCGCCGGGTCCTTATGCGCGCGGCAATAGCTCAAACGAATGTTTATGCAAATAGCGTGGCATTACCTATTCGGTGCGGCGCGGGCTTCTCTTTGCATGAATTGCTCGTCGTCTTGGTAGAGATCGTCTCGGATCTGTCATTAATTTTCATCCAACTAACAGCACATCTCGCCGGTGTGATGGGTGATGACAAATTCCTGTTTGCGTTGCAATTAATAAGTGATTGTGCGAAGGTGTGCACGTTGATTCGACTGAGGGGCATTTCAGGACGTTGATCTTGGTAGTGCCTACCGTTTTTCTTTCCAATTGAAACGCCAAAATTTTCGTAGATTCTCCATGTGCCACTGGAAAAAACCGCAGCCATAAAACCGCTGCCAGACAACCCCCGGACCCGGTCGAAACTGTGATTGACAATTGGAATGATCCTAAAATTCATGGCTTTTATGTTTTATGACGATTTTATTGCTCGATTTTAATTTGGCCTCAGTGCAGACCTGCCCGATGCGCAGATCGGCACAGCTCGGAACAGCTCCCGCCAGAGCGGCGGAGTCGTTGTCGTTCCGAAAATTTTCGTTTTAATATTCAGACTTCGCTTGATGAATTATCCCCGTTGCGAGGAGTATGAAGATATTTTCCGCTTGCGCAGCGGAAAGTGTGTTGGGTGCCTACGAGTGTCTGTGAGTCCGGTGAGTAATGGCATAAAATTTGCCAACTGTCCGTCCGCGGAGCGACCACTAGTAGACGGGACGCGTAGGATGAAATCCATCAAAATCTCGACGTTAATTTGAAAACCTTGGAGGTTCATTTCGATTGGTTTGTTTCGTGTTGAATCTGAGTCGCGCTGCACCGGGGGAACATATGTATTGGAAACATTTAAATTCTCTTGTTAATCCCGTGTCAGTGTTTTCTTTTTGTGAAATGAGACTCGCAACCTGAGCGTATGCATATAAATTTATTTAATGAACCCGTAGTTAACCGATTTTTATAATTAAAATGCTCGAGGCGTCAGATTTATCGAAGAAACCCTATAACGTGGGTCTTAACTTGACCAAATGGTGTATAATTATGCTTTAGAGTTGACTGGGCTCGAAGTTCCGGTAGCTGAAAGGATATTTGAAACGTTTGAGCTGATCCCGGAAATTGTTTGTCTGAATCAACGTAAAGGACTTAGATAGGAACACTGCTTCACACTGAACACACAACTAATTGTTCTGTTGATTGTGTTCTAACTCATGTTGTTTTTTACAGAAAGCAAGATGCGTCCGCCTTTTTGACTCGGGCCGAAGAATCGAAGAAATCAAGACGCATGTAAGAAAAGTGGCACTTCTTCTTTGTACAGGGTGCCCCAAAAACTCTCACCCAATATTGTTTAAAATGAAACGACATGATTTCATATATATATTTTTTTTTTTTTTTGCAATGTTTATTTGGACCTTTAAGCTTTTTTTTCATTCGTTTTTGAAAATGATATCGATGAAGTGGGCGCCGCCATTGTTGATGACCATTTGGGCTATTTTTACCGCATTTTCAATCGTTTTGGCGAGAACTTCTGGCGAAAATTTCCAAGCCCGTAGACAGGATTGAATTCTCGAGAGTGTTCTGGAGATTTTGAAGGGAGCTCCCCAAATCTCAGTGGGAGCTCAGCGCCCTTCAGCACCTACCTGGCTACGGGCGTGATAAGTTCCCGCACTCTTGTCGGATATTCTCTTTGAGAGCTTCCAGAGTTTGTGGCTTGTTCTTATAGACTACTGATTTCAAAAAAACATCAAATAAAGAAGTCTGGCGCGGTCAAATCGGGCGATCTTGCCGATCAGTGCAAATCGTCAAAAGGGGACATTAGGCGACCCAAAAACGCATCCTTCGAAATTTCCATTGTCGCGCGAGCTACATATGTCTGCAATTACACCGTCCTGTCCCAATTCATCAATTTGCGGCAGTAAAAACTCGTTGATCTTTGTTCTGTATCGTCTGGTCGACGTTGACGTCTCATCCGCGACATCTTCAGCCACAGCCGAAATATTCTCGGTGAAACAAGCACTACGAGAACTTCCGGCGACTCTTCTGTCACGTCTAGTCTCCTCGGGCCGAGCGGCTTAGTGTTTGATTAGTTGGCGTAGGATGGCCGGGAAATATGCGCCGAAATTCACGATGCGCCAAAGTCACGCGATCTTCAGGAGTATAGCATTCCATGGCTTGTCGACGTGTATTCTGCATCTGTTTACGTCACAAATATCAAAACAAAACTGACAGCTGTCACCGGTGATACGTTTTGGGCCACCGTGTACTCTTGTGAACTGGAAAGTTTTTTTTCTGTTTTTTCTAGTTTGAACAAAGATTCAGTGGAGAAGGCTATAATGTGCCGTATTATTGACAGTGCCAAAAGTGTTGATGAAAATTGGTAAGAATGTCGTCATGTCCGGCCGTATTCGACGGGAATTCGGGACATTGCGACATATTCTCCAATGTTCGGACATATCACCTTCTACAATGTGCGGAAAATGCTTTCTCCATTTTTAGGTGATATCATTCGAAACCAGCACGGTAACAGTTAAACTTTTGTTGACGTAAACTATGATAACTTGTCAGGTTCTGCTGCTGCTATTGGCCTTTCCAATCCATTGCCACTTCTGCCTCTGTATAATCATATCTAAACGTCCGTCATTGGCCTCTTCTCTCATACAGTTGTTCATTTAAGATTCGGGTTTGATCAGAACATTCGTAATACATGTGTCCATATCTATCTTACTGTTGTTTCAGTTCAGGACAAACGTGGGTCTCAACCAACAGGTCTCTACTGCTTCCAGTTTCTGTCTGAAACACTCGCTCTCCATTTTCCTCGAGCCCTAGCATGCCGCTTTCAGTCCTGCAGATCAAACTTTCTGAAATTCGCAATTTCTAGGGGGTTCTTGGAAGTTCGGTCTAACCTGTCGTCTTGAGCCTGGCATTTAAAGATCCTCGTTTTTATCAATTCATTTGATGTGGCCCTCCTAGCGTAGTCAACGTGTCTTGGCAGTTTATAGTGTTTGCGGTTACATTTTGTCTTCCATTCGCTCTTCTCGGTTCTCGCACAATGGACCTTAAATCCGACGAAATATTTCTCTCTTGACGTAGTTCAATATCTGCTTTGTTTTCTTACTTTCCGTCCACTACTCGTTTCCATATACTAAGACTGGTTCTGAAGAGCATCATTTCGGCCGTCGAGTTAGAAAATTCGAACTCGAACCCAGTTGTTTTGCTAAACCGAAGTGGTAGGGATTTTCCAAGGCATTTTTAAGTCAGCTCTCGACGAGGGTGTCATTTGTGGGGTTGAAATGCTTGACTATTTCATCTCTGCCATAGCTGTAACCAGTGGCGTTCTGTCTTATGCTATGGAATGATACTGATGTGTTTGTTGACAACATTGAAACAGCGAAACCAGCGCCGAAACCAATAAGCCTCTCCAGTAAGCACGTTCCTTTGCCAACTATCTCCAGTAGCGTACGCCGATTTTGTTGGGTTGACCCTTCACTTTCGCACGCCATCAGAAATGAGGCCATCCTCTTCTTCGTAGTCCTTTAGGGGTGGTATGGATGAGTCTTTAGGCTGGAGAGTTGGTGTTGTGCATGATCTTACTCTCTTTCATTGTACACGTACATATATCTTTCAGTTACGCTGTATAGCTCCGGGAGTTAAATCTTCGCCTTCATGAATCGTCAACGCTGGTCCCGAACATTTCACGTGCCCGCATCGATTTTGACAAATTCCGTGCTCCTGCACCGTACAACGAAAGGGGATGATGAGAATCTTATAAAGTCTCCTTCTCGATAGGGCCTAAGGTCGTAGTAACAGTTATTGACGACTGTTAACTTACGTTGAATTTTCGCACTAATATCGTTGGCAGAATCTATATACTTACATAAGTAGACGAATTCCTCCACTACCTCGAAGTTATAGTTGTCCATTGTAAAGTTTTTGCCGAGACGTCAGTGTTGATGTTTCATGTGTTGACCTGAGAATTTTTCAAAATTTTCCCCAGTACCAAGTTGAAAGTTGAAAGCCTCTAGTTGTATTGAAGGTCTTGGTGATTTCTTTTCTGATCTTAACAGAGCAGGGTGAGTTCTCCATTATCATTCTACATAATAAAATGCGTTTTTGCAGAAATACCCAAACTAGGCATGGCGCAATATAACTCATCTTTGTCGTGAGTATCGATGTACATATGTACATAACTCTTGGGTTTTCTTTAGAATTTGGCGTAAATCGAAGATATGGTCGATTTTCAAGTTTTCAAACCTGAAACTGCACTGGTTCATTGACATAACGCGTCAGCGTTCCAATAGATAGTATTTTGTATGCGATTTTCAAAACACTTGTGGCTCTGTAATTGGCGCCACTGAGGCGGTTTCATTCCTTATGGATCGGGCAGATTGCGTTACGGCTGCGATTATCGGGTACGCTTACGTTGGACCTTATCTTAAATATGAGCTCTGCTTCTACACCATAGGCACCTTAACGTAAATAGTCTCAGATGAATGTTCAAGCTAAAGTTTTGCATGCAAATGCAAGTCGTGGATCAATTAAATCGCCCGGCTGAGGAGATTCATCTGCAACTATGACAGGAAACTTTACGACCTAGAGAAGTGATTGACATGAGAATTCCTTGAATTGTTCAACGTCAAACGATTTGAACTTCTGCGTATGACTCTCATCATACATACGCTTACCTATTTTTTCGTGTCGTTCCAAATTCGAATTTCACATAAAGCATAAGACCATTTTGTAACAGATGGCTTCTTACTCCATTTTACTAACATAGTTCCAATTATTCGCTAGATCTTAATTTCCGATTGAAAAACTCATGACACTTTCTTGGTTTTTTTTTCTCTGCTGCCATCAAAAAGTCAAGAGTGACATTTGAGTAAGGAACGTGCTATAATTGTTTATTCCTGAGACAGACGGCATTTCCGATCATCAGGGGCTGTCGTATTATTTTCGGGCTTAGTGATGACTAACTTTTCACCAGTGAAATGGTTTTTCAATATTTGATAGAAAAAAGATCACATGATCGGTATTAGGTTGCAACAGATGTTTATGGTGATAAATTAAGAAAATGTTATATCAGTCGTTGCAGACTTGTTGATGAAAACTTTTTCGGAAACAAATTCATCAGCGGATATCAGGTTCAGTTGGAAGGGTAAAGAAGTTGGGACATTCCGATGGAATGAGAGATATTGTTTCATAGGCATAAAATAGATAGAGGGACGTTTCGCTCCAAGAATATAGCACTCTGCGCATCAAGGGCCCCTTTGAAAATCACCAGCTATGACTCGATTATAAGAACCAATCGTCCCAAATGATTCAAAGTTTTGACCAACAGATTAGGTCAAGTTGTATGAGTACTTCTACGTTTGGACAAGTGTCGTATTTTGTCCAAGTGCTACACGACCCTATTACCTAGAATTGGTTTCAATTTATCCTTGTAAGACCGTTCTAGTACCTTTGTTCAGTTCAGAAATGTTTTGTACTTTTCCCAATATGTACAATACATTGATGAGGGTAAATTCTTGTAGTTTCGGCAGCGGTATTTGTTTTAGATTTCATTGATTGGTTTATATAAAAGCGGTTCATTACTGGACCCTAAAAGATGGTTCTAATGCAGTGACAGATCGAAAATTGTCTTCGGCCCTAACTTAGTATTTTAGCTACACTAAATTACAAATATCCTACACTTATTACAAATAAAAATGGCATTCTGCAAGCCACTACCGCGGCCCTTGGACTGTAAGATACTCACCAGTGAAGTGAGGAAAACGTTAAACATGCTAGAATTCTTATACTTCCTCCGAACTGATCTGATGATGATGCCCACTGAAACTATATTCAATTCAGGAAAGCCTAGAGCCAGCCGGAAGTCTTCTTTAATGGCTCCATCTCCATCTTGCACAGACAGCTTCAAATCAGCCGAAGAAGCAGGTCCCGCTGTCTTTCTAAAAGACTCGAGGCTTCTCTCCCAAAGTCGCAGCTGTAAGTTAGTCGGTCACATGGCTGAAGAATGACATGCTCAGAACAGATCCTTTTATCCAACACAATAAAATTGAAAGGCGTAGATGACTACCGTGTGTTTCTGAACGAAATCGCTAATAGCATAACGTGACACTCTGCTGGCTCCCAGATCACGACATCCCGAAGAACTGTGCGCCTGACTTACTACAAGGCTCTCTGGGTACAAGTGATAGTTATTTTGATCTCGTTGAGGCTGAGCACCTGACCTTCTTTCAAAAAAAACTTTTTTCTAAAAAAACCACCCCCGTTAAATGCGGTAGGCAGTGCCACCTAAAAGGTATATTTTTTTGCGACACAGTCAGTTTTAAGAGACCAGAAGAAGTCTCTTGATAATTCTCTTGATAAAATTGAGGATGTCTCTGGTGGAGATTTAGAGGATTTTACCTGGGACTGAAATTTATTTTAGAAAATTTATCTCCCTATTGTGCATGGGGTCATGCATTCACTTACAGCACACGTTCCGCAGTTCCGTCGTCTTCAAAGCAAAGACGACATTGAGTCTATTGAATTATACCCATTTTGTGTTGGTGATAACGAAGCTGGCAGTGTCCTATTCGAAATACTGTCAGTCTTTCGATGTCATGCCTTTTGTAGTACATGAATTCCTTGGATTTGTTATGGCAGGGTCTTTAGACCTCTAAGTACTATACGATATGGTCTAATCTGATTTCTAAACTCCATAGGCTGGATTTAGGCCCCCCGGCTGTCTTACCCATCTCTAACAACGCTCATCATCAACCAGGTCACACGAGTCGTGGTATCAAAAAGGCACATCCTAGTCTTAATTGGGTTTCAGTTGAACCGCCACCTCTACTTACCTACCCATACGATAGGGTCAAAGCTCATCTGAGACTGTTTTAATCTCCTTGCGTCCGCAAACAAGGTTACTGTAGCCTGGATCCCTCGTTTCGAAGTTAATGAACGGATGAATTGGCTAACGAGAAGAGACGCTGGGCGCCCACCACTATTTGGTCCTGAGCCCTAGTTCGAGGTACCAACGAATAATATACACTTCAAAATAACACATTGGACAGTGGATAGGCTCGCTGAATATTGCGCACAACTTCTGGGCCTGAGACAAGCCGAAAAGTTCATAAATCCCAACTAATACTGGACAAAGAAACTACTTGATCTCAACAAGATACCATCTCCACAAGACAAGGTTATCAGATATAGAAATGGGCCGACTCTGCGGAGCGCAAAAAGAGACGGCTTAACATGTTATCTGCGTGTGCCCAGGGGTCGCAAAGAGAATACTACTTCATCTAACATGGGACAGAGACCTCATACTTGACAGAAAGCTAAACTGGAAGCTGAACATCAAAAAAAGGGAAAAGAAGGCATCTGTTGCCTCCTATACCTATAGTAGATTATTTTTCGGTAAAAATTGGGGATCCAGACCCAGAATAGCCCTTTGGATGTACTCAGCTATCGTTAGACCGATACTCATATTCGGAGGACTGGTTTGGTGGCGCGCTGCCACGATTTACATTGACAGTCAGGCTGCCATTAAAGCAATAGCTGCTACGCAGATAACATTAAAGCTTGTGAAGTGTTGTTGCAAAGAGGTTAAGGTTCTTGGCACGCAGCACAATGTTAAGATCTGCTAGGTAATGAAGAATCTGACGAACTGGCAAGAATGAGTCAGACCGCCACTCTGTAACTTAAGGGCAAAAATTGCCCAAAAACCCTAATAGGAGCAAATAACAGGTGGAAATCTCTAACTAATGTGATGAGGCAGCCCTCATCAGCCCACAAACCTAACCTAACCTAACATGGGACAGAATACGTCCAGTGGATACTTGGAACATGGAACCTAAAATCCTCTGTTTGCCTTCTGGTTAACTACTAGGCCTGCACAATAGATTTTACAGGTCGGAGTTAGGATCTATCGTAACCTGACGAAACCCCTGGGTATTTTTCCAACAAGGTACACATTCCCCAATTTTTAATTGTTACATTGATTGTTGAGCTCGGGATGTTACAGAACAGCTTGGAGTCAGTAAAGGACTTAGCCGAATTATTTCTAGTTAATTCATCGGCTGTCTTATTAGCAACAATGCGTTTATTATGTCCAGGCATCCACCAAAGCAGGACTTTGGTCCTACTAATGGTCTTGGAGAATATTGAAGCAGTGTAATATTGATTTGGAGTCAATCAGATTTAAGCCTATGGTTTTAACTGTCCGTGAGTATGTGAATGGGAATACATTTAATTTCGGTGTCAAGACTGAAATTGGCACATTCTTAAATGGCATGGATCTCTGTTTGAAATCCACTAGGACTTTTGCGCATTGATACTTGGTGTTTGATTCAAAGATACCAGCACCTAGGCTGGTGTCTATTTTTGGTCCATTCGTATACCAGTTGTTACCTTTAAGGTCAGAGGTTGCGTTGAGTGTCGAACCTCCTGCCAAAGACTAGAACTAGACGGTCAAATCATGTCAAGCTGTGAAATTTCTGAGAGAATATTGAATTCATCCATATGATCTCCAGATTTCCAGTAGTCTGATAGTGTGCTGTGCCCTTTTTATAATAAAATGGAGTGGCGTTAAACCAATGAACGCTTTTATGTATAAAAGCTGTAGGACAGGTGAGCATGGCTTCGGCAATGTCGAGACATGCAAGATTTTGAAGACTTTGCGTCTCAATGTATTCTAAACTGAAGTCGATGTCATAGATCAACGTCAGGGTCAACCTTAATGGAGGCATCAAAGTAGCGATCGTGAAAGTCTTCTTCTATGAAAATTGTAACACTCTGCAATTTTTAAGGGCCAAAGCTAGTAAGATGTCCAAAAAAAGCCAAATTCAATTTAGAAGTCAATGAAGAGAAGATGTTTTAGTAAGCTCTAGTGCCAAAGCCCATTTTGATTCTCTATTCTGCACCCCAGTTACCAAGTTCTGATTCTTCAAAAATTGATTCGCGCTGTATCTACTTTAACACCCCCCAGTGATTACTGACTTATTCGTCATTCGAAAGATTCAGTTCCCACTGTTGTCAGATAATTACCCCCTCTCACAATGATTACCATTATCGCCATAATTAAAAAAAATACAAGTGTTGGCCGTTTAGCTGATGATGGATTAAGAACCGCCGCCATCACTTCTGTTCTTTTTGTATTCCATCTCTCGGAGATACATATATGCGATTGCTTCAGC
Organism: Matsumyia berberina; assembly: GCA_917880715.2. Classification (NCBI taxonomy): domain Eukaryota; kingdom Metazoa; phylum Arthropoda; class Insecta; order Diptera; family Syrphidae; genus Matsumyia; species Matsumyia berberina. The sequence goes on from OU862870.1 coordinate 100,468,559, forward strand.
GAAACGGTACGAACCAAGGAGAGACAGCAGTGGCTGTCCAGCGGAATCCATCGATATTTGTCTTTGCGTCTATGTTTGTCCATCCAATTAATAAAAAGGGAAAATATGTTTAGTTCCAGTACTTAGACTTCATGGCAAACTGGTTTGCTCACGCATTCGTATGCAGAAAAGAGATGCAGATACATACGCCGGACGATTGTGTTATTGTTTTATTCTTTGTTGTCTTGTCGTTGGTGTTTTTTTTTTTTTTTTTTTTTGTATTTTTTGTATTCCATCTCGATCTTAGCCTCCGGCGGAAAGAGGGAAAATCTCTTGGATACTCCACCAGCAAACAATCTCTTAATTGTTTATTGAAATGTACGCTTACAGTACGAGCGAGTCATTTGTTGATGGTTCCCATTCATTACCTGTTGAATGTGTACGGTCTTCGATGTTTGCACGTTTCTCTCGAATCCACACGATTTTATTATAGTTTTTGTTGTTTTTAGTTTTTAATAACTTTTTAGAGAATTAATTGTTATTCGGTTTTTTATTTTATACTCTGTCTCTCAATTGCAGGTACATGAAGTATCTGTATCCATATGAATGTGAAAAGAAGAACTTGAGCTCACCCGCCGAACTGCAGGCAGCGATCGATGGCAATCGCCGAGAGGGACGTCGTTCCAGCTATGGTCAATTTGAGGCGATGCACAGTCAGATGCAGATGGTGAGTACAAAGCGGGAACAAAAAAAAGTGTCGGTCCACGAGTAGTGGTGTGCGGGAAATGTCGGATAAAGTGGGGCGAATTTGACCATTGCATTGGAGACTTTTAGTGGTCAATTAAACGCTGTCAGCTCGGCATTTGATTCGACTGTGAAGCTTTTATTTCGGACCGAGTTTGTGTTGTGGTAGATTGCCGGCTGCTTTGAAGTTTGGTGATCTGTTCCTGTCACTTTGTTAACGGGATTCTCATCCTAGCTGATGAATTTTATAGGAAGAGCATTCGATGTAGAAGGCGCCTTACCATCAAGATTAGTACAACACTAAATTTCCGACCTTATTATGGAGCGTAGTCGTGGAAAATACTTCAAAACGCTTACAAGTTGCGACATGATTTGTATTGGATAAGTGATACAAGAGGGAAAGTTCGAGAACAAAATTCGACATAACAGAGGGATCACTTTAAACAACTGGAGAATGATGCTTCCAACCCAAGCAAAACCGTCGTGAGGCCATTTCCCAGAAAATGTCTATCGCATTTTCATATAACATGTCTGGCTTGAGGAATATTACAGATATGCTCTGAAGAACTCAAGGAAATGTCCTCGAAACTCAGGATTTAAATTTTCGACTAGATATGCTACAATACAAAGGTCCTTTATCTTAACGTAAACTCAACAACTATAAAAGCTTGGCTTTACCAAAACTCGTTTTGTTATAGAATCGGCGAATGTTGAAACGCGCTGCCGAGAGAAGAATTTAGTTCTCAACAGTTCAAAAGCAGAGTCAAAAGACATCTACAAAGATCTATAAGCTTATAGATTCGCCATTTCTTGAAAAAGCCCATTAAAAAAAGAGGTCAAGCAGTTAATAATCAGCCTAAGAAATTACCGAGTCTCCCCCTCTAGCTTGATCTTTAGATAGCTGCCTCCAATTTTGTACGCCAAGATGATTGAGCTCGTTTTTAACTGTGGGTCGCATCATGAGTCGCGATCTTTATAAACATTTAAAGGATCGCCCGGCCAGACCGCCGGAGTTCACCCGTTCTATACGTCCCAGTAATTTTAGTCTTTGGATTTGAACTCTCCTGACATGGTTGACCTCGTCCATACATTTCATCGCTCTACCTTTCTCTTCACTCACCGTCTATTATTCACCCGAAGAATTTTTCTTTCGAAGCGACCGACGGCAAACTTCATTCCATAAAATAGCACTGAGCTGGTTAGGGTCTTGTATGGCGTCACTTCAGTTGTTTGAAAGACGGTTTTGCTACTTAATTGCCTTCTCAGCACAAATTCACAGGCTACCTCAAAGTTATATCTATCGAGGGTACTGATCTGTTTAGAAGGTTGGTGTTGTATATCTAATTTTGTTGTTCGTTGACTGTTAAAGCCATCGTGGACACCATTCCATTTTATTACTCAAGAATACGCTTCTAACAAGAAGCTGCATCCTTGCCATAACGTCAATATCATCGGCAGGTATTTGCGTTGAGGAGGATTGTTTCTTTGCTGTTAGCACAACGACAAGGTCTTTTTTTTTTTGAAGATAGGGCGTCCTCTCGACATAATTGTGCAGATGAGTTGATGCATTCCACTTACCAAGTAATTTCTCGATAGGCAGCTCAGCTTCAGACTTCAGCCTTCATGCGGCTAGCTTTACTTCGTCCAGGGCGGGTGATTGGAATTGTTGCCTAATATCGTCCAAGTTGAATAGTTTATTCTGCCTGACAGCGCAAATTGGATTCATCATTGTCATTATGCAATCTGCAGAAACAGTTCTGTTAGTCCTCAGCACCGGTTGCGACTATGATCCTTTTATGCAACGGCGAATGATTTAGAGCCTTTTATAGTGAGTTTTTGAGAACTTCGAATGGAATGTACACATTCCCCGCAGTGGCCCGTCCTCGCCTGGGTAGTTGATCGGCTTAATCATTTTCATCTATGCCGCTAAAAATTTGGACAAGGAAGAACGAATTCCCAAAGACAAAAGTTCATTTTTAGACAGTTCCCCCAATATACACTTATTACAAGGGACACACAGGATAAGAAAATGGAGAAACGAGTTTCCAGATTCGCCACCAGACTGTCCACCAATCGAGGGCCTTAATATTGTAGCTGCTTGACTGCCTCTCTATTACAACGGTGCGTTGGATCACTTGCTGTGCACACGGAAAGCCTTGCGGATTTGCCAGTAGATTCGGCTGGAAAACAATGACATACCACGCAGTCCATTTTCAGCGGTCATCGGCAAATGTCACTTATGTCACGAATATGAGGACGAAACATCTAGAAAATTGTAAGGATTTGATGCGACGGAGTAGAGACCTCACAAGAAGAAATCCCAAGCGAGCGATGTGACAGCGATGTTTTACCCCAATGCATGGTGCCCTCTGGATATTTGTCAGACCCGCTCTTCGTTTTTATTCAGTTTTCATATCCCATTAGCCGAATTCGCTTCAGCACTTTTTAAACCTTTCAACTGAACTAAACCATTTTTCTTCTTCTGCTTTTAGCCCCAAATGTCCAGAAGTAATATTCCTGGTGCAATGCAACAAATATCCCCACTTGCCCTGGTCACACATGGCAATCAACAAGCGGCGGCAGCAGCTGCACATCACAGACTGATGGCACCATCCTTTGGTCAAGTTCCCAATCTGGTACAACATGAAATCGAGCAACGTATGATGGAGTATTTAAAATTGATTCAAGCGAAAAAGGAACAGCCCCGCCCCAGATCGCAGAGTCCAGAAACCACCACCCGCGAAGCATTAAATGCACTCGAAATGTCGCGTGTAGCTTTGTGGTCGATGTATCACAACAATACGAGTCCACCAGCATCGGTGAATACCTCCCCGCAGGGAATTGAACCACAACGGTTGGTGTTCGTACTTTGGCGAATTCAAAAATTGTGCATAAACTAACGGAAGCTGTTTTTCTTTTAATTTTTTAGCGAGGCACTAAACCTTTCGGACTCACCACCCAATATCGTAATCAAACGTGAGCGTGAACGTGACCCTTCGGAGTTGGGCGCAAATTCGGATAGAGAGGATTTCAACCAACCGCCGCCAGCCAAAAGAGGATTTCATAATAATTTATATGTACCTCCTCCTGTTCGGGCTAATTTTCCTCAGGAGCACGATGGCTTAGATGCAGACCATTCCCCAGCTAATATCTCACACGAAGAATTGATCCAACATGACATGAAAGATAAATCAACTAACGAAAGGAGTGGTCGACAGTCACCTCAGCTAATATTGTCGCCACTGATGAAACAGAATGCAGGTTTAATTAGTAACGATGTCGACAAATTTTCACACAATCGTCTGCAAGAACAGGAGCAGAAATTAGTTCCACAGGTCATTACCAACACGGAGTTGTCACTTCTCTCGGGGATGCAGTTTAAACTATCGAACAAGGGTAAGTAGTTCAGAAAAGAAGCGTTGTTTTGTTAGTTTTTTTTTAATGAAAGATGAACGCATCACGCCTTTTGCAGGAAGTGTGAATGAATTTGCCTTTTATACGCTCCTAATGTTGCAAGTAAACCGTGCAGAACTGAGAGTAACCGAGTTAGCTTATCCGCACGCTAATTTTCTATTATGTCAGTGTCCCCCGGAATACAAAGCAGTGTGATTCTAAACTGATCACCCTGGCGAGCAAGCTCATTCCAAACAATATTCTCTTTGGGCGTTGTGTCACGCATCAGTTGCCTCTAGGATTACCAGTAATTCCCCCCTGGAAGACACTGGAAAAATCCGGTAACCAATATGATCTAACCGCAGTTATTCTTTGATCCGTTGGTATGTAGATGAACATATGTCCCCAAAAATGTCCAGGTTTCCTCAAACGGTGCAAAAAAATAGTTGAGCCGTCTGATCTAGCCTCAATTTATTTGGTGGTCTGGTGCTCCAGAATTTAAACAACATCTTGCATCTTTGTTTTACATAAATCGTGCCGGAAACAACGCCTCCTGACTCAGATCTCTGTGGATCCATTGTGGTTCCTGTTGGAGCCTGTAAAAGCATTTTGTATTTTTAGACCCCATTGAAACATCTGAATACATGTAATGATGATTTTTGATGGCTTTGTCACCCAAGTCGAACTGTCACCCAATTCTGTAAAGTCATCCTGATTCTGCTAGGATGAAGGCGTATTCTTGGCATCGTTTATTCAGTCTTGCCAATCGCGCATGTCATTAGCCTCAACCCTTGTAAAGAAAGTGGACTCTGTCCTTTTCAGCGTCAAAATCGACACAACCTTTCCACGGGGCTGTTGTTCTTCGGCGCAGTCAGTTAAGATGGATCGCCAGTGTGTTTTGAGCTGTCAAATACTTAAACCTATTAGAAGTCTCAAGAATGATTTGGTCGGTCTTTTTTTGCTATTGCTTTCGTTTGTCAAGCTATTGATGCGGCATGAGAGACGTGTGCTCCATCTGTTATCGGCGTTTATGCAAGCCTTGATGAGTGACAAGTTTTAGTTGGACTGAGTGGTCTACAAGTGTTAGGTTCAGTTTCAAACCTCTTCTGGATCGCCCCTTTTTCTGCCATGAAAATCTTTGTGCTCCGCGAGCCAACAAAGTGGAATATAGTGAACGAGCTTTACTCGTTGCACCATCACTTAATTTTAGCACTGCGGATGAGATGGCTTCAATTGCCGTCTGGTTGTTTATGCAAATGTTTGTATTTTCGCAGAGATGTTAGAAAGGATAACTCTGGGGAAGTCTCGGAGATTGATAAGATTTCAGCCTGCAATACATCCCTTTGGTTAGGAAGCCTTATTAGAGGCGGGCTCATCCACGAAGATAGATAGAGCCTTTTCGATTGGTAGCGGTACATAATCCGTTTTTGTTTCAATTTCACCGAACTGGCGATAGTGCAGTGCAGTTGTGTGGCAACTTGACCGGGTGATGACTGACTGGAGGCTGCTCAGTCCATTTACAACTTACAATTCCTCTGTTCGATTACTTGACGATGACAAGGGTTTATCACATGCGTGCCAAAAGATGGCTGCTTTTAATCGCATCATCTTACACGCAATGTTTGTTACTTTGACAGATGTACCACCTTTTCTTCCTAAGACTTACATTGCTTTTTCAATGCAACAATTCTAATTTATTTACATTCTTATCTTTCAGCTGTCGGTGCAAATGGTGAACAGCAACTTGTGGTCAGTCTCCAACTGAATGGAGTTAACTATGAAGGTGTTCTTATGGCTAGCCCCACTTCAACGCCAAACGCTGTAGATAAGACAAACACATCATCACCACCCTCTCCGGCTAGCATAGTCTCCAATGGTCCAAATGACGCCCAAAAGAAAACTCGTCTGGAAGAACGACCACTAGCACTATTACTACCATAAATTAGAAATAAAATCGCAAAATTTTGAAGCCTGAGTTCGTCGTTTAAAATGTTGAGAGCACGACACTTCAATTCAGACATACTAAAATACCAAAGGATTCAACGGTTATTTTCTTTCCAACTGTACATATACGACAACAAGGAGTTTACTTTTAAGTCACTTTTAAGCCATTTATTTGCTTATATATCGCCACTGACATAAAGCTTTTGATGGGAAAAAATAGCGCTTGCTGCAGGGGAACGCTTTCAGATCTTCGAGTGAAAATTCAAGGACATTTTTTAAGAATCAATTCATGTATTGGCATCTGTTTGTACATTTACTTGGCTTTTGTGTGAAAGGACAAAAAAGTCCTTCAACGTTCACAAACATGCTAGTGTAGAGACTTGCAACCGTAAAAGACAATTTTTTCGAAATGAAATTAATGGACTTTTAAGAACAAACAACCGTAAAATAAAATATTTTATTGAGAGCATACCAGAGACAAATTGTTTTAGTTTCGAGTGCTGGGTTTTCGTCGACATGCCTGTCCGCATGCACGAGATTTCGGTGTTCATATATATATGTATTTTTTTTTTTCCAATTTATTTTGACAATTTAATTGTGCAAATGAATTCAACAAATTTACACAATCAAAGCACCAACAATTTGTGTAGACATAATTAAGTTAGTTAACTAGTTCATAAGAAATGTAAAATGCTTAGATTATCCTTACCAATGCGACATGCACGGTGGCGTGCCACTTGGTTTCTTAGTCTGTAAGTTGCGTTAAAGTTGGCAATAGCGAGGCAATTTGTAAATAGATTAGTTTATTGTATTAAAAACAAGTATATTGTCGCTCATTGCTGGCTTTTTGCATGCTTGGAGCCGCTGTTCCGGTCGATAGTTGGCTTAGGTGGGCTCCAAGCATAGGCTCCATGAAATATTAATTCTGTTTAGGAATTAAAAGTCTCATTCGGTTCTCTTTTTGCTTAAATATAACTTAGAGTTAATTGTGTATTTATCTTAAGTTAATTATATTATAAACGCCATCGCGAGGGAAAGCGCTGGGCTAAACGTTATTTTATTTTTTTTTACTTTTGAGTTGTGAAGCATTCATTTTGGTTATTCTATGATAAAATAAAATATTAGAGAAAAAAACGCGACATCGCATTTACTTTTGTTTTTATTCTTGAGCCAGTGGAACGGAATTTGCTACAATCCATGAATGTGGCTGTCATTGAAACGTGTTATGTAGCTCGATACTCCTTTAGAAAGTCTATCGGTAGGTATACAAGTTTCTACCACAATTTGTCCGGCCCTTGTTACTACATGGCGTGATTGTCTGGTCTACCACAACCTTTTAAGCAAAGTCTAAGGATCAGCGTGAATCTGCCTAAGCAGTGCACTTACGTTCACGTTTTACGCGATACTCGTACACATTTTCGGCAGAACGAAAGTAGTCTTCATTCTGGTCAAGCTATCAAACTGGTCACTCTTCTACCCTAATTGTACATAACTTCACATTTCTGAGCACCCATTCTTGCCGTAGAGTGGGATTTGTTGCTGCCTCAGATATGAGTTTAGTTCACTTGCTAAGCCAGATGTGGGTAATGATATCTACTTTAAAGAGCTTTATATGACCATCACTGAAATTGATCTCACGTGCAATCCACAGAGGCACTTCAAACAATTGGATAGCGGGCGAGCTCGCCCGGCACTGCCCTAAATATACTGCCGGGACGATAGAACCGGGGCATCTCCAGACAGACTTTGCCTCCGATAGATACTCATGCGGTCATGCTTCATTGGTTTTGATTAAGTGCTCTGAAATCAGCGTCATTGTCTTTGTTTTCACATTACACTGCTTAAAAGGGCTACACGCCAAAAGATTACGGACTTTTCAAACGACTTCTACAAGAGCACTATTTCCCTTTGCACATGGCCAATCCTGTCAAAAAGAAAGCTACTCCATCCACGAAATCTCTTCTTCGATGATGTGGCTAATTTTTTCTATAAATTTGGCTCTCCCTTATTTGATCTGTATTTCAGGTCTCATGTGCCCTAAAAGCTTAGACATCGAGGGTTAAAGAAATCGATGGCAATAAATGCCTATTTCGTTTTGAAAAATTTATCTTGCATATCATTAGGCATAATAATATCCGCAAAGAAAACAACCAAAGCTAGGAATGGTAGTGTGTCTAGGGAATTTCAGACGTGACAACAAATAAGTGTCTAAGCTAAATATTAGAATTTCTGAATTGGAATCCAAACACAAAAGGAAAAGTTCGACTCTTTTAAGGGATCGTCAGGAGGTGAAACATTTATATGTAGCCTTGTGAACCCAAACTTGCTCTACAAGATAGAGTCCTTCTAATCTCTGAAAGGCATCCCCATATGAGAAGACATGTTAAAATGCGAAAAAAACCCACGATAAATGGCTTTCCGTTTTCTGTCCGTTATTCAAGATTTTCCGGATTTATTCCAATACACGTAAACCAGAAGAAAGTAATGGTCGCCGTGGCTCAGTGGTTAGTGCGTTGGACTCAAGCCGCAGCCATGTTCACCAAACATTTCTCGCGGCACCACCTCTCATCGAGGAATGAAAAGCCTCCGGGAGTACAATTTGGCATGAAAAAACGGCTCAATTCGCCATTCGGAACCGACAAAAAATTGAAGGTCCCTTCCATTCGTGCGAAAAATGTAACACGCACAACAGAATGGTTGCGAGAAGCTAGGCCTTGACTTATCCCGAGCTGTCGCGTCAGTTATTTATTTATTTATGGAAGAAAATAATTTCACAGAATTTATTTCTTAAGGAAAAAAGTGTGCAATGAAAGGTATTTCCTCTCTCTCCTTGTTCATGCAACTGTGACAAAAGTCAGTGTCTACTAATTGCATTATGGTCTGTTGGTACACCCATTAGAATGCCGATACGTGATCTGCTGATTTGGGGTAAACTATTTGTCTTGCGTCGACTGAGTTGAGATCACGTCTGTTTCGCATGATTGAACAAATCTAAGTTACCGTATTTCTCATTTGCATTACAAAGATCTTGTATCTTCCAGTTTCTATTGGGATAATGGGTTCAGCTATTCAGCATGAGCTTCTGCTTAGTGCCCTTCTTAGCTAGTTCATTCGCTTTTCGTGTATTACTCCATACATATGTCCAAGAGCCCAGCGCAGGATAAGATTGCATCATTCTGATATGGGTGGCAGTTCTTGATCAATTCAGACCTTTTATTGATGAATTTGATAACTTTTATGGCTGAGCTACCGGTGTAAATGACCATTTTAGGGTTCAGCACCAACTTCATCGACAACCATTCAGCGACTTCACGAATGCCCATATACTCCATCTGCAAAACAGTGTCTAAGACCCGTATGGTCCTGCTGGCTGGGAACATTTGCTTCATAATTAATGTTGAATTTTTCCTTGAGGACAAATTCTCCATCTGCGGGTCCAAGTCTTTATACGTTTAAATGCATTACCTTGCCGGTTAAGCTTCGTGTCCAGCAGAAGACTTAAGTATTTACTATGATTGGAGAAGCTCGGCGGGATATGCAGCATGGCTGCTGCATAAAATAGCAGAATCATCTTTGCTATTAATTCAGTCAATGACACCAGCTCTGAGATTAAATAAAAAATAATTCTTGACAATAGTTGCTTAAGAAGGTAAGCGAAAAGCAAAGCCCTCACTCGAATGACTAAAGTGCCATAAAGGACTTAACTGTCCCAATCCTACTTCATGGTACATAGGCTGACCTTTGTCAAAAAGTTGCTGGTGGCTGTTTTAAGAGGGAAATTCCTTAGGTGATTTTTGGTGCCATCTGCATAGATGGTGAGTGGAGGAGGAGATACAACAACGGACTGTACAATCCGTACAACAACATCGACTTAGAGTGAAGGTCTAACGACTGAGGTGGCTGGGTTATGTAGAGCGGATGGACACCAATGCTTTGGCCCGAAAAAAATCTTCGAATCCACACCCGAGGGATGGCGCAGTAAAGAAAGACCGCGATTCAGGAGGCGACTTAGCATGCAAAATTGGAGACAGCTAGCTAAAGATTGACCTGTCTGGAGACGATTGTTGGTTAAGGCCCAGGTCTACCCCGGACTGTAGTGCCACCTTTGCTTTGTTATTTTTTTGCCCCGTGCTTCCTGTGGTATAATAAATGTTAAAGATAACTCTGAAGATACAAATAAGGACGCTTTCAGTTGTTACACCTCAGGAACTTAACCAACTCGGGATCAATTCCTAGCATGAGAAATGAGGTATCAACGTTTCCGTGATCCGTTTTAGGTGGATTTCATAGAAATACCACCTATTGCAGAGGTGCTCATGACGCGACTTTCAAAAAATTTGAATGCCATTTGTCTTCGCTATCATACCAAACACTAACCTCATACTCCGTTAAAAATTTTATATATATATGCAATATAACGGATTCTTGTGAACACGATTGAGGCCGCAATTATGAACCGATTTGAATAAAATTTGGTATACACATTCGTATGCCGAATACCTCAGCTAAGTTCGTAGATGGGCATAATCGGCCCAGAGGGGGGCGGGTTACGCCCCTTTTTATGTCTCAAAGGGTACAATTCACAACTTAAATAAATCTCAACTTCCGGTTTTGATTTTTTAGTAATATAGTAGATAACAGTGAACAGAATCCGCCTGCTACCAATTTGGGCGCCATCTTGGATCCGCCATCTTGAAATTCTTCAAAATTGATTGGATTTCGTTAAAATTGAAAATCCTTACAAATCTCGAGGTAATTAGTACAAATTCGTTTTTAAAATGGAAATTTTTGTCCGCCATTTTGTTCCCACCATCAGAATAGATGACATAAGAAATCCACCTATCTCTTGCGGCGCTTGCCGGAAGGTTCTTTTTTATCATGCTGTAGGAGTAGACTCGTCATAGTTCAGTGCCTTGTCCCGGATGTTGACTGTGGACTCGAATCACGATATTGTCTGGTTTCAGGGTTTCGTCGTCTACACCAGCCCCCGAACTCTGCTTTAATCTTTTGCAATAAACATGCGGCTTTCGCAAGCTGTAATTTTAGTGACATTTTCAGTCAGCGATTTAAATAAAATCCGAAGACTCAAACTTGATTTCGATTCCCAAAAATGTGGGCGTGTCCTTCGACTGACCCATGTCAACTTCTAAAGGTGATCGTAAACACAGTCCAATTGGCCTTTTGATATTGAATTTTGCGCTCTGCCTGGCGAAAATTAATCCAATCGGGATCGCATACTGATGTGTATACGCTACTGAGGTGGATCCAGGAACTTCAAGTGTACTTATCCTGATTCCAAGGCCACATCGGCAATGAAACAGCGGACTCACTGGCCAAGATAGGTGCAATTACCTTCCTCAAATCGAACACAATTTGGATGGAAAGTGTAGGACAGAAATGTACCTTCTTTCCCAATGTATTGCAAAAGAAATCCAAGTTTCTTTTAAATCTGAGTAGGAACCACCTTAGAATTCTAACCGGCATCCTAAGTGGCCACTGCTCACATCTTCACAGAATGTCCCGCCCTCATTCATGTCAGAAACCGGGCCCTAAGGCAGTGAACTCGTCTCACTAACGGCGCTTGCCACGCTCTATCCAGAGAGGCTGATTAGCTTCCTGACATCCTAGGGAGTAGACAAACTGCTCTAAACATATGGGACAGCACAATAGGCCCCTATATGAGACCGCAGTGCCAGAGTGGACAAACCGCTCCTGACTAATAATAATTATAATATCCTGATTCTACTTCTCAATCTTCGTCGGCTTGTAGTACGGCTTTTGCCTGCAGGAAAAACAGCCACTATCGCCTGCATATACTTTTATGGATAAAATCGTGGTTAGTTGGTAGGTTTAAGTGGCTGTATCAGGCGGAAATGCAACGTTTTGTTACCACAGTCCTCGTGGCCGGTTTATTAGATGGGTGTAGACGGGAGTCAACAGACCTTGGCAGTTGATTTTAAATCCAACCTGCGGAGTTAGGGAAGAGTAGAATGTTAGTAACTTTCTTCTCCGAAAGTTCGCTGAGGCTGTCGAGGAAGGGTTTCCCCAGCGCCTTGAGTCTGGCTCTGGCAAGTGCCGGGCACTTGCAGAGTAAGTGTTTTAGAGTTTCCTTTTCGTTTGTGTCTTTACAGCTACGGCAGTAGGGATTAAAAGGAATGCCAAGCTTGGCTGCATGGGTACCTACTGTCTAGTGGCCTGTACAGATGGTGACTACGCGCGCAATGTCTGTTTGGGTTCTTCTAGAAGTTCGTTTGTTTTTCTATGTTTGTATGTTGGCCAAATCTTCTTGGAACTGGCGCAATTAGTAAGGTTGTTCCATTTGTGTTTGGCTACTGAAAGTAGTGTATGTTGATTCTTCCCTTGACACCTCCTAATGGGATGAAAACTTCTCTTGCGAATGAGCTTTGAAGGGCCGACCCTTGCCTGGCAAGCTCATCACCCATTTCGTTTCCCTCGATGCCTCTATCACCTGGGACACATACGAGAGTTAGGGATGATAAACTCCCCAGGCGGGGAGGTCGGCTCTGCTTTGATGAAGTGGTTTTGGAGATAAAAACTTTAATAGCTTCCTGCCTATCGGAAAGATTGCAACAACTCGTTTGGGAGTGGTGGCTTCGTAGATTGCGAGTATTTCAGCCTAAAATACACTGGCGAAGTCCGGAAGTCTGAATGATCTCGAAATTTCATTCCATTTTTGAACCGTCTATGAAAATTGATGTGTCGTACTTTATGGGACCTCTCCTCTGTTCCATTCCGCTTTTGATGGAATACCCATGGCGAAGCCTTTGCTGAGCATAATGCAAGGGGTAAGACAGTCTGTGGGTGATGCTACCGCCTCCTGAGGCAGTAAAGTCAGAATGTTACAGTGGTCATGGGGCCTGTCCGACCAGCACGCAGATTCTCTGAGTCTGACAGAGCTACAGGTCAAATCATACTGCCTGGATTTGTCATTTTGACTATCAAATCTGTGACCGATTTATTTTCGGTTAAAATACAGCATAAGGTAGATATTCTAGTAGACATACCAGGATTCGACGTGGTCAACTTATTCTTCAGGGCATCCACAGAAGTTACCAGCATCATTCTTCCTCCATTGACGTTCTCAATCTACCATTGAAAGAACACCCGTCCAAAGATGCGAAACCAGCTTACAATAGGAAATAGTAGTCTGCAGATTTAGAAGATATATTCCATAAGCTGAAGCGATTTGAATCCTTTCGCACTATGTTCTCACAATACCCTTCCAACGAAACCCGATCCAAACCACTCAAGTTGAGAAATAGCTACCGAACACCGCGACCGTTAAATTAGGGCATATCGTGGCTTAAATTTTATTAAAAATTGCTTGTAGCACCCGCCACTAGCATCTCAAATCAACTTTCACCACGCATATTGTATTCACTGCACCCTTCCTCTTGTTTGTGACCGTTCCTCGGGCTGTGTTTCAGTTTTGTTTCACTTCGCCGGATGTTGCCCGAAAAACTCTATGTTTTGCAACGTCTCGGATTAAGTTGAAATATGTGCTAAAAATAGGATCCTTTCGGTCCACTCCATTCCGGAGAAGTTGTTTGAGCAAAATGAAACTAAACAAATGGATTACGATGCCAAGAATGGGCGGTTTGGAGCGTCTCCGTCATCGTCATCATCATCATCATAACCGCGACTCTCCTCATCCCCTCATGGCGCTCACAAAACCTTCAAGTCTTTGAAATTTAATAACATATTTTTATCATGCCCTAAGTGAGTAATGATTTGTTCGTCTCCTCAGATTATCATGCTCATGCGACAATGGCCATTGTCACCAAGTTAATTTAAGCAAAATGAATCCTTGGACGAAAAATGAAAAAAATTGAAAGCATAATTTTCTGTGGCAGGAAAAGAAAATGGGGAACTCCGTTAGCCGGGACGCGATGGTCTTGTTTTTAAAGTGTGGACATCTTAAAGTTTTAATTACCTTTTCTTAACGACTCCTTCCACAGGCGCGACGGCCGGTATCCAAGCAGTAATGTGTTGATTGCAACGGAAATTATGAAATTTTTTAATTAAGGCATAAAACTTTCTTGTTTCTTGTTTGTTGGGCTTTTGCTGATTTTTTTCTGTGGGATAATTGCGACAGTACGAGTATTGTCCTTAATTTAGAACAAAAAATAATGACAAATTGGAGGAACGTAGATAGTCTGTTGGAAATTAGTCGCAGTTGTTTTCGAGCGGACGCGTTGGTTTCTACGAAAAGTTTGCATTATTTATGGGATGTACCAAGACTCCATTCTAGTAAGGGCGAATGTGTGAGTTTGGGTACTTCTGGGTTCCATAATGCTCCGGCTACTACCTTCAGCATGCATAGGGCTGTTTAAATACTTGAACATAGTAAGCCTCCATATTTCTCTAAATTGAACCAAAGGGACGAATCGGCAATACAAATTGTATACGTATCTGCCGTAATGTGTGAGCGCCTAAAGTCGTTCGTCAACAACCTGATCGGTCCATATCAATGTGGTTTCAGGCCAGGATCGAACAAATATTCACACTGCGCTAGATCTTGGAAAAAACCTAGGAACTTCAAATCGATACCCACCACATTTTCATCGATTTTAAGGCCGTGTATGACAGCATGTATAGAGACGAGCTATACAGAGCCATGTCCAGTTTTGGTATCCCTGCCAAATTCGTCCGATTGTGCAGGATAACGATGGAGAATGCAAGTTGCTCCATCAAGGTCGGTCAAGACCTCACCGAGACCTTTGATGTCAAAAAAGGACGCGTTGTCATGTGACTTCTTCAACATCATTCTTGAAAGAGTTGTGCAAAACTCACGCGCTAACACCAGAGGCACAATCTTTCAAAAGTCCGTCCAATTACTCGCATACGCCGACGATATTGACATAATCGGAAGAACGCAGCGTAACGCACTGGTGCGTTTTTGAGTATTGAGATGGCGGCGGTGAAGATGGGTTTAGCGGTCAACGAGGGCAAGACGAAGTTTATGCTGTCAACAAGAAAGAACATTCAAGACCGACGTCTTGGGCAGAACTTCACAATAGACAGTTATAACTTTGAGGTAGTTAAGGACTTTGCCTATCTAGGCTCCGCTATCAATTCAGACAACGACACCAGCGCTGAGATTAAGCGAACATTAACTCTTGCCAATCGCTGTTTCCTTGGACTAAGAAGGCAATTAAGTAGCAAAGCCCTCTCTTGATCGAATAAAGTGACCCTGTATAAGACCTTAATCACGTCAGTCCTGCTCTACGGCCCAAAGGCATGGACGCTGTTAAAAGAAGAAGAGGCTGCTCTTGGCTTTTTCGAGAGGAAAGTTCTTCGGGTGATTTTCGGTCGGTGAGTGGAGGAGGAAATACAACGACAAACTGTTCGGGCTGTACGACTGAGGAGGCTGAGTCATGGACACCAATGCTCCGGCCCGGAAAATCTTCGAATCCACACCCGAGAACGGCGCAGTAGAGGAAGACCGCGACTCAGGTGGCACACGCAAGTGCGAAACTGGAGGCAGCTGGCTAAAGATCGAGCTGGTTGGAGACGCTTGTTGGTTGAGGCCCACGTTCGCCCCGGACTGTAGGAACTAGAATACATTAATCGTGACCCGATTCTTAAGATTTCAGATACCATGGTCACGAGATATCGTTTCTATAGAAGTTTCGAAGTTGTTATAGGCGCGCGCAGCGAATAAAGGCTCTACCACGTTACCAAATTCCCAAATCTGGTATACAGATGGTTCAAAATTGAAAAATGGCAGCACAGGTCCTGAAGTTTATGGTCCCAGTTTCCAACACGCGACAGAATTGCATCGGTAAATAAGGTTACCGTAGCCTGGATCCCAGGACATGAAGGCTTCAAGGGAAACGAACGGGCTGACTGCCTGGCGAGAAGAACCCTGTTTTGGGGTACTTCCCAACAGTGCCTACTCCAAGACAACACAATGGAAGATCAATAAACACGCAGACTACTGGCCCAATCTCCGGGGTCTTAGACAAGTGGAAAAGTTCATCAACCCCAACCTATACAAGGCTAAGAGTTTACTTGATCTCACCAAAGACAGCACATTGTTCACTATGATACCATCTGCATAAAATGAAAGTATCAGATACCGATATTTGCAGGCTCTGTGGAGAATAGAAAGATACCGCTGAACATATTCTGTGCGTATGACCAGGAGCCGCAAGGAAAAGACTACTCCACTTGAAACGGGCCTCGGTCAACCCAGCGAAAATTCGGAAGATTGAACCTAAGGCTATACTGAGGTTTATCAAAAGCCTCAGCATAACCTCTGGTTAAACCATATGGGCCACCACAATAAACCTCATAGGTCGCAGTGTGCATTTAGGGCCCCTAATACAGAATAGCTAAAAGAATATTGTATCGGTTTTGGCCGTTGAGACGTGTAAGATGAATGGAAATCAATGCGCCAGCTCTGGAGAGAGACCTTAGTCAAATTGTTGAGCACAACTGGAGGCAGTTTGCTAAAAATCGAACTGGCTGGAGAGACTTGTTGGTTTAAGCATAGGTCCTGCCCAGGCTGAAACTCCATGGAAAGTTAGGTGTGCACGTAAGTTTGTATTTTGAACTGTGTCTTTGGTGTGACTGCTAACTCTACGAATTTTTAGAAAATTCGAGCTGATGAGTATTCTTAAGATATCGGTGCATGATGTCGGTGTCCATGAATTCTTTCGTGTGCTTTTGAGCTCCTTGAGTTGCATGTACCTTTTAAACGATTATTATCAGTCCGGAAGGATGTTCGGTGACTTCGGTTTGTTCTTATACATTTCTTGTAGCGATCCCAACTACCGTAATTATTCAAATGAATATTATTTAGAGTTACCTATGGGGGACAAGCAAGGACAACCTACACTCATAGGCACTCCTCGGCTCTCTAGCTTTTCTAAACTCCACAGGACAGATTTGGCCTCTGCCATCCCACCCTACATATTTCGCATTGATACACCTGAAGCGAGATGTGGGATCAATATGTTCCCTAAACCACAACTTCCACCCATCATTCTGAGATAATCTCCATCAATTGTTTATCGATTTCAATGAAAAGGGTTGATCCCGAGTCGCAAGTAATAAAAACCCTCTAGACTCTATCAACAACTTAGCCTTTAACTGAACTTTAAGGCAGTCCAATTAGAGCAAACGACAAACCGACACGACGATGTTATTTATTAATGCGAATGTGTGTGCTCTACACATCCGAAAACAGTAGAGTAATCAAAGGTAATTAAGTTATTGTACCACAGAAGCACATTACCCAAGCCGGTTCGACGCACACCCACAGCCACCGAGAACCGATTTCAAGGACAATTTGTGGCAACAAATTCGCATTATTCCTATCTTATCTGTAAATAGGTCTGCGAGTGCCTTTATCGCTGCCGTAGATCAAAAGTTACAACCAGGGAGGAAGGGGGAACTACATATATGACACAATAAATTCAGGTCCTCTACAAATTTCCTGGTTACCTTATCGTGTCGATTGTCGCCGTTGGAACGTTACGAGGACGACGACATCGACGACGACGGCTAAGTAGGTACATAAATTTATTTTCAGTGTGTGCTCGTGGTGATGGCGGTGAATGCTGAATTAAACTTGACTGCTCGGGAATTTCATTACGTGTACGTCCACAACTCACCCTCAGCCATAGCCAGGAATCAGGATCAGGTTGATACCAGCGAGGAGAGCTCTCGGTTGTTGCATCTATTATGGCGAATTAAATTATCCGAGCTCTGGTCCTGCACTGGAAGCAACAGTTGGTGCGAGGTGATTGGGGATACGTGCAGCACACACAACCCGATTTATTGCCACTTCCGTACTTGTGGTACTGAAAAATTTTAATATCGGAAATCTGAAGAGTTTCCCTCGACGACGACAACGGTGATGATGCTTTCAGCGGGAGAAAATCGTTCAGCGGGAGCGGATAATCTGCGCATTCGCCGGATGGGTGCGTTAGTGTGCGAATTTTGTGCTTTTTCTTACACCGCAGACGTTTCTGTTCGGTATACTCTCGATTTTCCCATCCGGCGCCCACGAGGTGGCAGCGACAGACAGTTCAATATTTCTGGTGTGAACATTGACAGTTTGGCCCTGTACTGGATGGGACTTTCGGCCGAGTACCTGATTTGGTTTTGAATGGGAGAGAAACCCCTGTACAAGCAATCAACAGAGTTTTAATTAATTCCACTCTATCAAACCGAACAACAAATAGGTAAATAAATCACGGACCATTACGTACTATTTTAATCGGTCTGGCACGGTGCCACCGTTTCCATTCCACCATCACCATCACCATGGCCAGCGCCAGCATGCCCGCCGCTGTGACCATTGCGCACGGTATTTGTATTTCGGAGGTGGTCGCGGCTATCTTTAAATTCCGAACGGCTGCTCGGCGATTGCCTCACAAATTTAGAATACTGTATCGATTGGTTCGCCAATTGCGGTGTCATTTAATTTGCCAATAACCATTATGCACTCCAATTGGGGCTAAATGAGCAATTTGTTGTGGTAGCTGACCATTTAATTTCGCCCCGATTGAACTCAGGATGGGATTAGTGCAAGACCGACGCGGCGATATCTGTATCAGTGGCACTGGCATGGCGTTGGGGTTTATTTTTGCGCGGGTACGAGTATATGTGTCTTTCTATCGTTTAAAAATACAAATCGGTGGAATTTCAAGATGAAAAGTCAGCTGTGTCGTCGTCGTCTCGTTAGAAATGGATACGTACGACGGTATTTATAGAATTTGTGATCTCACTGTCGTTACATGGTTGAAAATAGAAACGATTGATGTTGACATTTTGGCAACGATTTTGTCGAGATTTGTTTCACAGATACGGATGGTAGTTAGAAGTCAAGTGGTAGATACATTTAACTATTCGATAAGGGTTAATGGTTCGCGAACGTTCGGATTGCGATTATTTACTTCAGTTTGCTCATGGTTTTTTCCTGCAGAAACGGCTCCTGGGCGCTTTTAAGTTGGTTCCCAGGCATTTAAATACAACTGGTACCACTTTCTTCAGCTCATCGTGTAGGACTTAAGGCCCCTTAGTGCTGCCTGACTCAATTTTTCTCCGATGACATTCCCATGCAAATACTTACTTACTTACTTAGGTGGAGCTACAGTTCGGGGTGAGCCTGGGCCTCAACCAACAAGCCTCTCCAGTTAGCACGGTCCTTAGCTAACTGCCTCCAGTTGCGCACGCCAAGTTGGTTGAGGTCCCCTTCTAGTTGTGAGCGCCACCTAAGTCGAGGTCTTCCTCTACTGCGTTGTCCCTCCGGGTTGGATTCGAAGACTCTGCGTGCCGGAGCGGTGGTGTCCATTCGCTCTACATGCCCCAGCCATCTTAGCCGATGGATACGTATCTTCTTGACCAGGGCGATGTCGCTGTACAGCTCGTATAGTTCGTGGTTAAATCTTCTCCTCCAAAGCCAGTCAACGCATACGGGACCGAATATCTTCCGAAGAATTTTTCGCTCGAAGCAACCAAGGATATTTTCATCCGCTTTCGACAGTGTCCATGCTTCAGCGCCATAAAGCAGGACTGGGATGATTAAGGTCTTATACAGAGTCTCCTTAGTTCTTCGGGATAGGGCCTTACTACTCAATTGCCTTCTTAGCCCGAAGAAACAGCGATTGGCAAGAGTTATTCTTCGTTTGATTTCCGACGTGGTGTCATTATCGGAGGTAATAGCAGAGCCAAGGTAGATAAAGTCCCTTACTACCTCGAAGTTATAGCTATCTACTGTGACGTTCTGTCCAATTCGTCGGTGTTGGGTGTCCCTTCTTGTTGACAGCAGATACTTAGTTTTGCCCTCGTTTATCGTTAAACCCATTTTGGCCGCTTCTGTCTCTATACTTGCGAAAGCACCGGTGACAGCTCGCTGCGTTCTGCCTATAATGTCAATATCGTCAGCGTTCGCAAGCAGTTGAACAGATTTATGAAAGATTGTGCCTCCGGTGTTGGCTTGAGAGTTTCGCACAATTCGTTCAAGTATGATGTTAAAAAAGTCACATGACAGCGCGTCTCCTTGTCTAAAACCTTTTTGGACATCAAAAGCTTCGGTAAGATCGTTACCGATCTTGATGGAGCAGCGAGAATTCTCCATCGTCATCCTGCACAGACGGACGAGTTTAGCAGGGATGCCAAAACTAGACATGGCTCTATACAGCTCGTCTCTATAAATGCTGTCATAGGCGGCCTTAAAATCGGCAAAGAGGTGGTGGGTATCGATTTCGACTTCTTGGGTTTTTTCCAGGATCTGCCGAAGTGTGAAAATTTGGTCAATTGTGGACTTTCCTGGCCTAAAACCGCACTGATAGGGGCCAATCAGGTTGTCGACAAAAGGTTTCAGGCGTTCACACAGTATGGCAGATAAAATCTTGTACGCAATGTTTAGGAGGCTGATACCCCTGTAGTTGGCGCTGTTGAGGGGGTCTCATTTTTTGTGGACGATGCTGAGATTCCATTCATCGGGCATACACTCATCTGACCAAATCTTAGAAATGAGTTGGTGTACGCTCTCTACCAGGTCATTTCCAGCTGCTTTAAATACCTCGGCCGGAAGGCCGTCGGGTCCAGCAGCCTTGTTGGATCTTAGTTTAGATATTGCTTTCCGCACTTCGTTTTGGTCAGGTGGACTGAGATTTTGGCTATCATCGTCTAGGTTGAATGGTCCGTTCTGCCTGACAGCGGGATGTTGGCCTTCGTCGGCGTTATACAGTCTGCAGAAATAGTTTTTCCAAATTCTCAGCACCGACTGTGACTCTACTACGAGGTTTCCTTCTTCATCTCTACAGATTTCCGTACGGGTTCTGCTTCCGTGACACGTTCTTTTTACCCTTTGGTAAAACTTCCGTACGTTATTCCTGGAGTATAATCTCTCAATATCCTTGATCGCGCGCTTCTCATGCTCTTTCTTTTTTTTTTTTTGGAGAAGTCGGTGTTCTTTCCGTCTTTTTTGCTCGTAGAGCTCACGAGCAGCTCTCGTCCTTCTCTGCAGCGCCGCTTTATATGCTTCTTGTTTGGCTGCATGCACTTGCCGGCATTCTTCGGCAAACCAGGGGTTTCGGGGTGGTGGTCGTGTGAAACCCAGCACATCAGTTGCGGCGTTTTTGATGGCCTGTTGGCAGCGTTGCCACTGGTCTTCAACATTTGATGCTGGTGACATAGGACTTGTTAAGAGATTTCGGGATACGCGTTCGGCGAATAGTCTGGCAGTCTCTTGCGATTGTAGCCGTTCGACGTTGTATCTTCTCACAGTGATTCTATTTTGTTGTGGCGCTTGGGATATCCGCATTCGTATCTTGGCTGCAACAAGGTAGTGGTCCGAGTCAATGTTGGCCCCTCGGAACGTTCGGACATCCAGAACACTGGAGGCATGTCTTGCGTCGATCGCAATGTGATCAATTTGATTGACCTTTTTATGATCAGGAGACCGCCATGTCCCCTTGTGAATATTGAGATGAGGAAACCACGTGCTTGCTATAGTGACGTTCCGTCCCGCAGCGAAGTCAATTAGCCTAAGACCATTTTCGGACGTGGTGTCATGTAGGCTGTTCTTACCAACTGTCCTACCAAAGATGTCCTCCTTTCCTATTTTGGCGTTAAAATCTTAACGTCATCTTAACGATCTTAACGTCATATCTAGGACACTACTCATAAGTTTTGTCGAGGAGCTCGTAGAAACGTTCTTTGGTGGTGTCGTCCTTGTCTTCTGTCGGGGCATGAGCGCATAACAGGCTAATGTTGGCAAATTTAGCCTTGATGCGGATTGTCATAAGACGTTCGCTTAGGTCTCGGAAGCTTAAGACTTGTTGCCTAAGTCTTCCGCCTACGACAAATCCACATCCGAATAAGCGCTGCTTCTGCTCCCTGCAGCAATCTCCGTAGTAGATGTCACAGTTTTTCATCCTTCTTATGCCCGGTCCATCCCATCGTACTTCCTGGATGGCGGTTAGGTCTGCTTTATAGCAGTCCAGGGCCTCTGCTAGTTGTTCGGCTGCACGTGGCCTGTTAAGGGTGCGAACATTCCACGTGCAGAATCGAAAGTCATTGTCCTTATTCCGTTTGCTAGGGTTGTCAACAGTAAAATCATCCGTATCCGAGGCTCGTGGTTGTTTCGGAACAGTCTCTTTTTTCCATGGTGGAGTTGTCACCCCCACGCACAACCCCCAACCTGGAGGGCCAGGTCCTTTGTTGTGCCCCTCGGACAAGAGGGGTCGGGTAGACCGATCCTTATTGGCCTGAAGCTCCGAATAGGTCCGAGTAGCCCAAATAAGGTGTTCACCAAGTAGTCCGACCTAACTGGAACTGTAGACGCCACCTTTGATTCCATCGTGGGAGTTCTTCCGCTGCCGTCCAGATGCAAGGGAGAGTGCCTTAGTGTGAACACCCTCCCCCCCCTCTCTCGTCGGCTACCACCAACAACCTTCCACAGGGGCTTGCACCCTATCTCCAGTTGAGGTACTAGGCACCCAGCGTTCACCTCGTGGAGGTGAGAGTAGGAGTTGGTAGACAGAGGTTAGTTGAGGACGCTTGTGTCCTCTTGAATGCACATAACTACCATTTAACATAAACCTAGGTTTATGGAAACATAGGTTTATGGAACGCAAATATGTAGTTCCCATGCAAATATGTAGTTCAATTGCGTGAATCTTAGCTTGAAAGAAAGTTGGTAACTTTCCAATCTCTGTCGCATGCTGGAATTTGGGACTATAGACTTCAGCTCCTATATTGCCATTTTCCAATTTAGAGTCATCTGCGTAGTATGTAAATTTGCGAGTTTCAAACTTTCTGGAAAACTGAAATTTGGGATCTTGAAAATTTGATTGGTTGGGATGTATTCCAAGATTAATCAGAGCACCTGTCTGTAAAATCGTCGGCTTTCAGGGGCAATCTAAGAGCAGTCAGCATATTTTCCTTCTATACTTCGGGTGTATGGGTGTGAGCCTATGTGTTGCCCCTATGACCGCCATCGGGCACGTTCTTACTTCCCCAGTAATAACAGCGTAGCCTAAGCGAATTTTTCCTGGGCTTTAACTTCTAGAGTCTATGGCCTCCATCCCACAGATGAATAGGTGATATTTTGGTTTGATAATAGCGTTTTACAGTCAGTAGACCATCTTCCCTAAGTTTAGCTGGCAAATATACATTTTCTAGTCGCCTTGTTGGTAAGCTTGTTGGACACTGCACGGGCAGTGCTAATTCTGCATACCGTGCGGACTTTGCCCGTAACATATGTATGCCTACATATATACATATAAGAATGTCTTCGGTAAGTGTATGTTTACGGAAACTTCGGAACGGATTTCAACGAGGTTTTAGGGGTATGAAAATGCGGATCAAAGTTTGTATGAGAAAAGGCAGAGCCGTTCGGTGATCTTTAAAAAGTGAAAAACACCCCCGAAATGAGCTAGCACAAGGAGTGGACCTTGTTACTGGTGCGACGACGAAGTTAAAACGCTCAGGGCAAAGTGCCTCCAAGCCCGGCTCAGATCCCAGTGATCCAGTAACGTCTAGCTATCTTCAGACTCCTAGACGGCCATCAAGGAAAGTAAGGCGAGATGCTTTAGACGGGTCTGTGATAAAGCAGATCCAGCCCACTGGGGGATGGCATACCGGATGGTGATGGAAAACCTAAAGGACAGCATTTCCTTACAAATATCCTGGACGACAATGCGGAGGACAATATTAGAACATCTATTTCTCCATAGACCATCTACTTTGTGCATCATCAGGAGGGAGACCAGCACAGAAAAAAGTCCAACAATCACGTCGGAGAAACTTTATGAAGCATGCAGAAGGATAGGCGACAACAAAGCACCGGGACCCAACGTCATCCCATACATGCCAGTTAAAGCGGCCGTAAAAAAGAGACGGTACTTCTTTTTATAGCAACGATACAAAGCATGAAGGGGGGATCACCCCTGAACCATGGCATTTCCAACATTGGTGGCCCTGGATACACCAAGAGGATGTGCTATCCAGAGTGGTCCTCTCAACCCTTCTATACGCTGCTCCGGTCTGGGCAGTGGCACTTATAGCAAAGTAAATAAGTAGGAAGCTCTCATAAGCATACAGGATCTGCACAATAGAACGGTAAGTGGTTTCCGAACAATCTCGGACGAAGCAGCCTGACTTATAGCCGGCGGCTATAACGGCGGCTATCGAAAATACCTCCGCAGATTTGGATACGATAGCTCGCCCTTCTGGGCAGAATGTCCAGCTGAAGAGAAAGGCGCGGAGCACGCAATGTTTCAATAAATACATATGAATAATAATAGACAAGTGGACAAACAATTATTTTCCTTTTTGGAGAAAAGCTCAATGTTAATTTACTTTGCAATCTGTGCAGAAAGATTTCTTTCAATTTTAGTCAGAAATTGATTCTTTTCAGCATTGCACATTCAACTAGTCCACCTCTCCCTCCTTTTCATCAAGTTCTCGATCGAAAAACTATCCAAAAACAGTCAAAACTCCAGAAGCAAGTGCACAAGATTTGAAATTTCATTTGTGTCACACAAAACAGACGGAAAAATGCATTGAGTTCAATAATAAACTCATTGCACTTTTTGGCTGTACACATGATTTTTTGGAAAAATAAGTTTTCTATAAAAATATTGTTCGAAATTTATTGCAACCTCGTTTTAATGTGTTGATGGTTTCAATAAATGCAAATACAGTGAAAATTCATCAGAAAACTGTGTAAAATATTAAAAGCTTTGTAATAAATCCGATACTTCGGGTTTGTGACAATACTTACTGCATTTTACTACGATTTTGACAGCTATTACCTTGATGTGTGCATAAAAGTGTTTGCGCTGAAGAATTTTGAAAATACGTTTGTAAAGGCGAAAGTGAACAGAAGGGATTGCATAATTTTATGCTCCAATTTTGGTTGTACAAATAGAGGAAAGGCTTTCAACCGGATCAATAAGGCATTTATTTGATTTGTATTTGGCAGGAGATGCGACAAACGAGCAGGGCGATAACTGGATAGGCGGATTGAAATCAGAACTAGTTATCCGAGATTTTTATTAATAAAACGGTCAACAAAGGCAACACAAAATACATAATGTCAACAAAGAAGGACATCCAATGTCGACGTCTTGGAGAGATCAGACATATGTAACTTTGAGGAAGTTAGGGACTTTGTTTACCTAAGCTTCGCTATAAACTCAGGCATTGACACCAGTGCTGAGATCAAAAGAAGAATAACTCTTGCCAATGGCTGGTTCCTTGGAAGGCAATAGACCAACAATGTTCTTTCTCGAAAAACTAAAGTTACATTATACAGTACCCTTATCATCCCAATCTTGCTCTATGGCGTAGATGCATGGACTTTATCAAGAATGAAGTCACCTTCCGCTGTTTCAAGAGAAATGTCCTTCGGATGACCTTTATTCCCGTCTGCATAGACCGTGAGTAAAGAAAAAGATACAACGACTGGACTCTACTGTAGCATTGATCTAATCAGAAGAGTCCGCGAACATCGACAAAGATGGCTTTGACATGTAGAGCCGAAAAATACCAGCGCTCCGGCCCAAAAAAGTCTTCAAATCAAACTCAAAGGAGTGACGAAGGATGTTGATTAAAACAGCGACTCAGCTGGCACTCTTAAGCGAAATTGGAGGCGGGTACCTAACGACCGAGCTGCCTAGAAATAGTTGTTGATTGGGGGTGCCCAGGCCCACCCCGGACTGAAGCGCCAACATTAAATAAATAAGTAAGGTGTAGTGACTCCTTCGTGCTGAAATGGTCGATATATTCCTGATTCAACAATTCACTAACCAGCCGCTATCGCTCGGCTTCTCGGCTTTGATGACCCCCCAAATTATTCGTTAAAAGGTCTGGGTTCTGGATCGTTATGAATAAACTTATGTAGTAGGGCCTTAAGGCATTATGTCTTAGCTGTAGCATAAACATGTCAATACCTGGACACCAGCATAATGCCGGCCACCGTCGCTTAAATTCAGTGGCGCTAAAGTAGAGAAGATTGGGGTCGGCCATAAACATTAGCGAAGCCGACACATCTGTCATGCCACTAATAGGGAGATTGCATGGGATAAAAGACAGCATAATAGAGAAAGAAACTAACACCCTCTGGTCAGCCAGAGAGGATTGCGCCACCTCTCGGACGCTATGGCCGAAACTAAATAAAACTAAAAGGAGGTGCCTTTTGGCACTGGACAGATTCTGTATCCGCATCTCACTGGATTTATCACATGACACTGTGCCATCGGGGTCATGCTCTATGAACTATGCAGAAGCTGCGGAGATGAAGAAGAGGTAGAATCAATCCCACATCTGCTGTGTTACTGCCCCGCCCTGCAAGAACGATGTCTACGCGCATTAGGATCAAGATTCTTTGCAAGCATAGCAGAGGTAATAGACTTACAGTTAACGGACCTACTCAGATTCTTAAAGAGTACGAACTGGTTCTCAAAACAGCCAATAAATAGGATAGGTCCTTAGGCTGTCCCGAAAACCATATTGCTATTCCCACAACAACGAAAGGGTACTCACAATGGACCTCCAGGTCTCCTAGTGAAAGTGATGAGCGCTATCCATCACACACCCTTCGTAACCTAACCTAACCTAATGTAGACAATTTCTTTTAAATGTACTGCATCACTTAGGACTTTGCCCGAAGGCACTTTCGCCTTTAGCAGTCTCCAGTTTCCCATGCTGATCCCGCCATTCTCGACACCCTGATCAACACTAAAGACCCTTCCATATTGAAGTGCCGGAACTAATTTCTTCTCTTTATTTTTGGGTTCGGAAGTAGCATTTTGTGACCTGAGTCTCTTGGTGGCCAAAGTTAATAAGTAAATTGTTTGTATGGTATACAGTCGTTTCTCTAGCTAACCGGTATTGAAAAGTCAACCTGAGCCTAGCCGGTTCTACTTCAGCAAGGTTGTAATGATGACCGGCTTTTCCAACACCGTTAATTAGCAAATACATAACATGAAAATCATTGCTGCCCCAGAATAAAATTGACAACATTTGGTTCTGATCTCACAGCTTTCATCGTCGAAGTATTTGCACCATTTAGGTTGTCAACGAAGTTCGAGACAAGCACGTAAAAGATGAATGGAAGACCCTTCCTCCTTCTCTTTAAGGTAAGTAGCAATGTAATTGACTGTTGATCTATGTTCCTCCGGTTCTGTTGAAGTTAGGATCGCTATTACACGCGAAATCAATTCCATTCCATCTCATCAGCTGCAGTTACTACATTCGTTCCCTACTTTCTCTTTCAATCGAAAAAAGCACAACACCATCAGTATCAGTAACTAACGCAGATTTGCTTACAATTCCGATTGGAAGGACCCTCCATTCTAGACAAAAGCTAGACCGACCGTTACATAAGCATAGCCCAGTTGTCAACAACATGAAGAACCACAGAAAACCAAGGGAACTACTATCAAAATGCAACGTCTTCACTGACGTCTGTTCAAAAATCCGTGCACTCACCGATGACGAAATATTCGTTTTAATTATTCATGCAAGCGCAGGTGAAAATATCTCAATCGAATCCAACCAAAATACAAATCGCGTTCGTTACGTGACTCGCGAGCTTTTTGTTTTTTTCTCGAAAAGCGTTTGCCCAAAAATTCAGTTTCTAATTTAGCTCGCTCGCTGCTGATAAAATGTCGGAGTCTTATCAGCGCAGCAGTGGCTGTGACTGGGGGGCGACTGTGTCTGTGAAACGGGAGATGTGGGATTCTCTCTGCTGAGTTGCGGGGCCGGTATCTCTTCGCATACAAACAAAACCGGATAACGTGTACGCAACTCTTGGTCTTAACATTCAGCAGCCGCCGTCGCTCAGTGAGTTTCAGCATACACCGAACCACAGCTGAGGAGGAGGACACTGACATGTGTATATCCGTCCGAAACACCATCAGAGCAGAGTGTATTTGTGAGAGCGGCAGCCACATTGACTGAGAGCGAATTGAGGACAGAAGAAATTCCTGGCCTGGGGGAGGAACTTTTTGTGCGAATACGCACGGGGTATTCGCCACACAATCGCATCGTAATTCACCCATCAGTTGGGATTCTGAATCAACAGATAGATAAACAGATTCACTTGGATATTTTCGCGTGCGAAACACGGTGCGCGGCAGCGAGACGAACAATCTCTCAAAAATAGATCTAAAGAAACTAAGAACAAATAAACAAAGCCCCGAGAAAAAAAATAATTAAATAAAAGTCCAATTAATTTTTTATGATTATTATTCCGTTTGATATACGCAGTCCCGCATCGAGAGCCAGTGTAACATTTTGTTTTTTTTTTTTCTTCAAATTTTCAACGTTGATTCTGTGGTGTGTCGACGAGTGTGAGAGTGATTTCGATTTCAGTGCCGAAAGTTCAGTTTAGTGCGGTTCGACGGTGTAAGCAGGCGCTTCGGGGGAAATCGCTGGCGAATAGTGTGCGATAAGACACCTACCTACCTTGTCGTGTTGATGTTGTTGTTGTTGTTGTGTTGTTGACGGCAGTGTCAACAGTTAAGTTACCTTTGGCAGGGACGACACTTGTACCAGGTCGCGTATCGGTCCTTACGACAATTTGAAGTGACAAGGGGGCAAACGAACGTACGAACGTCTAAAAATCGGCGCGTCGCGCAAAGTTCTTCGTGTTTTTTTTTTTTTAACAATTTCTCCCGTGTTCGTGTGGTGAGTGGTGGCCCCAAGCTGATTTTGCATTGAAATCGCAGTGAAATACCATTGAGTGGTGGTCGGTGGTGCGCGCTTCGAATACGAAGTATCGACGATTGTGGGTTATTCGCATTCGCATTCACGTAGATGAATACTGTGGCCGCTGTCAGTTGTCAGTTGGCATTAGTATGTATGTAATGCTCTGTTGTTTTTGAGAGATTGAGCAAGCACGAGCATTACAAGGCAGCGCGGCAACGTGTGGTGAATTCAACAAGTGGCTAAGTGGCTAAGCAGTCGGAGTAGCTGTAGCTGTAGCCCCAGAGCATATATTTATCACAACACATATCCACGTTTATTATCTACCTTGAGCAACCAGTACAGACGAAAAGGCGTTACAGTACACACCGAGATAACCGACCGAGGCAGAGGCAGAGGCAGTGCTGAGCTGAAAGTGAACAGCGCCCCTGCGTCGTTCATTACGTAGCCAAGTCGTTTGTTTGACGGAAACGGAGACAGAGACGGTGTGGCGGGAACAGCTATCGCTGTGAGCACCAAAGACGCAGTCTCGAATTGACTCGACTAAATAAAAGGTGAGAATTAAGCGACAGTTTTATACAATTGGGCATAAGTCACAGGCACAGGCACAGCCTGTGTGCACTGTCCACACACCGCTAAACAGCGGTATAGTGTACGACTGCGAGTACGGAGTATGTTTATGTTTTGGTTGCTCTTTTTATTATCGTTTTGGTTTGTTGATTAGGACTTGAGATCGTTCTCAGAGAGTTCTCCGAGATGCATACGAACGACAGTGGCAATGGCAGCGGCATACAAGTGTTATTCGCGATGGTTGGTGGGAGGAAGGAGGGAGAGACTAGCTGTTGCTTCGTGTTGTCGTAGGACAATCACTATTTTTAGAGTGAATCTGACAAAGTTCATTGTGCCAAGTTATTCAGTTGTAGCCGCGCACAAATTCTAGGAATACGAGCACACGATACCACAAGTATTTGTCGTTTTTTTTAAGGATTTTCTGCGGTGAACCATTGTGGGAGGGAGAGGGTAGGTGGGTGATAGCACTTTCCATTTTTATGGGGGTAATTCTAAAGATACTAAGAATATTCTTGCCGTGCGGCTGTCTCTGATAAATGGAAATCGTATTCGTATCTTTGCCAGCGCTGTCGTCTCCTGTCAGTGTCCATAAAAGTTCTTATGTCATTCAACAAGAAGCCAGTAGCGCGCTAGAGCTGTTGTCTGCCTTTTTTTCTTTTCTTTTATAGACTCAACGGTACCCATCTTATCTTGATGGCAGCACCATAATCAAACATTGAACTCGCGTATTGTTTTCTCTATGTGCGGGGAAGTGTATGTGTGCATCTGTTTTGCGTGGGGAGTTCCTAAGTGGAGATGAATTCTTAAAGTGTACTTAAGTGGAAATTTTGTTTTTGTTTTGATTTCTCTGCTCTACTCTGTCTTTGTAGCGAGAGCTTTGTCATTTTTTTTTTTAGTTTTTTTTCCTTTTTTTTATGATGCGCTGTTTTGGTTAAATTGATCTAAAAAAGTTGCAATTTGTGACATTGTGCTGGGCGAGATGTCAGAAGGATGCAGATTAAGTGTACGACTTAGATATTCATGGTGGGTACGAGGAATCGCCTGACGAGCGTTTTGAATTTTGATTTTAGCATCATCTGGTAAATGAATTTATCTGAAAGAGGAAGACATTGCTAAGACTGTTTAGACTGGGGAAAACTGAATTTCCTTGAATGGGGAACAGTAAAGGAAGTCAAAAATTTGTTTCGTCTAAAAATTTGTTGCATATCAAGTTGGTATCAAGTCTTATTTAAGGTCAATGGATTCGCAAATTAAGAGAGAACCCTCTGCAAATCTTAGTAAAGACTCATTTTCTCAGGCATCCTTGAGAGGTACCTATGTATGTCGGCTGCTGCAAAGATCATCCTCACTTAGCCTCAGGTGTGGTATCGCAGAGTTTTATATCTTGTAATCACTTCTACGAGGGGGGGGGGGGGAAGTATTTTCCTGTCCTTCTGCACCAATGAGTTTGTTCCGGTTATGTCGTAAATTTCTCATAGCTTTTTCGCTGTTTAACGGTTACTCAATGAACGCCATCTGCTGTTCACTTCCACGAGAAACCTTTTCACTGCTTTATGTTAGGTAAAGCTTCTTTTAGAATATCACAACTTTTTACCGATAGCCAGACTGTTTTCTGGAATCTGTAACATACACACCAAAAGCTATTTCAAATTGTCGCTCGTCGCTCTTATGGAGATGGCAGAACATTTTAGCAATCACCTATGCTGGGTACCCGGTCATAGGGATATCCCAAGGAATTGTTAGGCCGATAAACTCGCTAAACGTTGCACTACTCTAGAGATCCTACCAGATCTGCGGAATCTGGCTATACTCTTACTTACTTTGACTAACGTGGCGCTACAGTCCGGGGTGAACCTGTGCTTTAACCAACAAGCGTCTCTAGCCAGCTACATATACTCGTTACATATTAATAACTCTTAGAATACAGCCAACAAGACAAACAAAGGTGGAAGAATAGAATCGCATCCCATACCTTTCAGAGGGACTTGACCTATGTTAAACCTCACTCGAGCTAGAAGTCTGATCTTGCTTTAAAGGTCGCTCATCAGCACCGGTGTTATTGGTGTTTTCGACGGCCATTATCTCATCGGCCTTCATGTCAGAAGGATGGACCTTTTCTCAAATCAGTTTTGCAGGAGTTGTGGAGAAGAAAGGGGAAAGAAATAATCCTCCACTTTCTTTGTACCTGTCCAGCCCTATCTCAAAGAAGAAAGCTCTGTTTATGAGCCCACCACTTCGACAATTTTGGCGAACTGTCACAACTGTTAAAAGTTTCCTTAGATTCATTAAGAGTTCCAAAGGATTCCAATAGATTTGAGTGACACTTTACCCTACTTTGTCTGTGCTCTGCATGGATAGCCACCTTGCCTACTTCCCTACCTAAGGGACATGATTTACATATGGTCCACGATCAAACACTTATAAAGGTAAACGAGGCAAATTGCAGACAAGCCAAAGTGTCTACTGGCTGCATTAAGAGAGAATTTCTAAGCCCCACGCAAGGAAATCTCAGATGTTTTGTGCCGCTATCTACTGGAAACTTCAGAGGTCACCTAAGAAAAATTGAGCTGGTGGAAAAAGACAACTGAGAACGTAGAGACAGCGGCGTACTGTGACAATGCGCAGCTTTGGTTAGCCGATGGTTCTTATCCATATGCTAGGTACAATTTCAATCAACCAGTTGCTAAGGATGACAAGAAAAATCGAGATTAAGGAGGAACTGCGAAGATATGTATATGGAGGGTATTGTGGTCTAAGAAGTGGAAAAGAGACGTAAATGATCCCAACCAAGTTGGCCTGGTTCGATATCTGTCTCATCCCCATCTCAAGTTTTACCTTATGGTTTGAGCCAAGTACCTTACTTTTATAGTAGAACTCCCCTTTGTTAGTTTTAACTCGTGGTATTGCCTTCATCGCAGTCGCACGGGCAGCGATTGTCACTTCTAGCATATCTGGCCGTAAAACACTGCAAACAGAAAAGACGCTAAAACTACGCTAATGTCTAGATTGAGGTCGTCAGTGCAGATAACTTCGGTCTGTGTATTCGACATTGTTTCATATATTACTCTATACTTTGAAAAGAAGAGCAGAATAGGTTTTTAAAGCCTAGATATTGCATATAAACGGATCTGATGGAAATAGGTTAAGAATAACCTTCGGTCTTACTATTGACGTGGTTCTCATAGCACTTGTAGTTGCAATGCACGTCATTGTTTGTATTTTTGTAATAACCTTTAAGGTTGGTGGTGTTTCTAGCGGCTTGCCACCACGCAAGGCTGCCATAAATCAGTTAAACCCTTCTTAATCCATCAAGTTTTTCTGCGTCTTTTTTTCGTCTTATACAGGGTTTTGCAATAAGAGCGCTACAAAAGTTTTTTTAAATAAAACAAAAACGGTTTTGTATATCAATGAAATTCTTTATTCCTGTGAAAGTACGTTCGATGCCATTATGTATGGAACTTGATTTCTTTTGCATGGCCACCACGGGCACGCTTGCAGAAGTCCAGACGCTGAACCCAATTTTCGACGGTTTTCAAGCATAAATCGGCCGATACTGCTGCAATTTCACGTTCGATATTCGTACGAAGTTCATTAATCGTCGTTGGCTTGTTGGCATGGACCATAGACTTGACGTAGCCCCACAGGAAATAGTCTAACGGCGTCAAATCGCACGACCGAGGCGGCCAAGCGACTGGACCATTTCGTGAGATAACACGTTCTCCAAACTTGGTTTCCAATAAATTGATTGTGACATTCGCTGTGTGGCTTGTGGCGCCGTCCTGTTGGAACCACATGTCCTCCAAGTCCATATCATCCAATTGGGGCCAAAAATATTCGGTTATCATTGAACGGTAGCGATATCCATTCACAGTAACGTGCCGGTCTTGATCAACACGGAAGAAGTACGGCCCAATGACGCCGCCGGCCCATAAACCACACCAAACCGTAATTTTTTCGGGATGCAATGATGTCTCATGGAGTACGTGTGGATTGCTGCCTGACCAATACCGCATATTTTGTTTATTGACGAAGCCATCCAGCCAGAAATGAGCCTCATCGCTGAAGATGATTTTTCGATGAAAATCCGAATCATTTTCAAGTTGTTGCTCAGCCCAATTCACGAACATACGACGCTTCTGGTGGTCAAGCGGCTTCAATTCTTGCGTCAATTTAATCTTGTTAGGATGTAGGCCAAGATCTTTTCGCAAAATTCGCCACAACGACGTCACAGAGATGCCCAACGCTTAAGAACGACGTGTGAGAGACACATTTGGGCTTTCTGCAACTGAAGCCTCAGCGGCAGCAATATTCTCGACACTACGGGCACTTCTTTGTCTCACTGGCACGGGAACATTTTGTACTGTGCCTGTGGATTCAAATTTTTTCACTAGACGCTCAATTGTTGATCTGCTAGGACGATTATGACGACCATAAATTGGACGTAGCGCTCTTAACGTTGAGGCCACTGACTCCGAATTTCGGTAGTAAATTTTAATAATTTCGACTCGTTGTTGGCTCGCATATCTTTCCACCATGAAATGGCAAACCTTACTGAAGAGAAATGTCAAAAAACCGCAAGAAAAATATGGCGTCGTTTGCTGTCCCTGTCACGAATTGAGAAGCTTTTTCATGACAAATTATACTCCCGGAGGCTTGTCAATCTCCGACGAGAGGTACTTCAAGATAGTACTTCCTATATCCTCGGTACATGCCCACAGGCCCGATATTCATTACATGCAAGAATCGAGTTACTACTGGATCTGTGTGACCTTCTTCCGCTTTATTTTTATTAACTTCTGAACCTGAAGACGTTGAAGTTTAATTTAGTGCTTAAGTGATTGACTTTTATGAGGAGAATCTGCGGTAATTGTATTGATTTAAATTTTAGACACAATAAACAGTATGAAGACTTTTGGGTTTTTATTTTTTGCAGAATTTCATTTGAGTCCTTTTTCTGAAGGGCACAATCCTTGTTGTTCTTGTGGGATATGGATTTGGTGCTGTATTTAATCTCGTTGATTGTGGTGGGTAAACATATTGAGTTGGTAGTTAGGTTCGTTCGTTGGTCGTCTTTGTTTTCAGGCCTAGAAGGCAAACGAATATCAAAGCTAACTCATAAAAAATTCGATAACCTCCGGACAGGACCTTCATAATCCTACTCCCGCTCAAGGACACTGAAAACATGGGTGATATCAAAGGTTGATCAAATTACCATTTATTGTTTCTGAATGGCATATTCAATAGGGTATGGGACAGAAGACGCCACAATAATAACAATTTTAAGCCGAAATGGAGCTGAAACGCCATTTCATATCGTTTTCAATTCGATTAATATCTTTGGTGAACTCCAGCAGCTGAAAATGCTTGTTGGAGATATAATCGTCCGTGTTGACACCTGTTTGACTTGCTATCTATACCATTACTTGATTGCAGATATGTGTATCATGACAGTCTGACTAAAAGAGTACTCGCATGTACAGGAAATAGTAACAAACGTCAAAATTAAACAGCAAAACACCCAACAAATTGCGCAGCATGTTCATAGTACGCCATAATGTCAACAAGTAGAATCGGAAAAAGAAAGTATAACGCAGCATAGTGAAACTGAAAATTTGAAGTACAGTATAGAGGAATAGTGCATGGTTCGTCGACAGACCATTTAACAAAGGTGAAGTTGGGTTAGGTAAACAGGAGAGCCTTGAAAAAAATATTGGAAAAGCTTTACAAGTCCTCCAACGCACTTGATTTGCCTGCAGAACTCATTCTAAAGGGTTTTCCAATAGGGACGGGTAGATGTTAAAATTGAATAAAACAAGTTGTGTGTGAGATATCAACGAATTTTTTATTATAGTTGAAAGGCCTGTCAATGGCATTATGTGTGGAATATGACATCGTTCAAATGGCCGCCTCGGCTTCGCTGGACGGCGCGCATCCGAGGGGTCCAATTTTCGATGATGGACGCATATATCAGGCTGAATTTGAGCGATATGGCACGGGTTAGATTGACTTTGAGGGCACTGGTGGTTTGCGGCTTATTGGCATAGACTTGCGACTTACAAGAAAAAATCTAAACAGAGTCAAATCGCACGATCTCGGTGGCCAGTTTAAGTCGCCTCTGCGTGAGATAACCATGTCCTCAAATCGCTCGTACAGAATATCCATTGTGCCATCAGCTGTGTTGTACGTAGCGCCGGCCTGTTGGAACCACATGTCGTGCACATCCATATCATCCAATTTGGGCCAAAAGAAATTGGTTATCATCGCTCGGTAAGGCTCTCCGTTGATGGTGATGGCAATGCCATCGTCGTTTTCGAAAAAATACGGACCGAAGATGCCGTCGGGCCATAATCCACACCAAACAGTGACTTTCTGCGGATACATTGTCACTTGGTGTACCTCGTGTGGATTGGCATCTTCCCAAATCCGTCAGTTCTGCATGTTGACTTACCCGTTCATCAAAAATTGGCCTGGTCGCTGAAGATGATTTTTTTGCTTAAATCGGGTTCCGCTTCCAACTGCTCCAGAACCCAGTCAGCGAACACACGGCGTTGTCTATGGTCATTTTCCTTCAGCTCCAGGGTCAGTTGGATTTTATACGGATGTAGGCCCAAGTCCCGATGCAAAATTCGCCAAGAAGATGTCTGCGAAAGGCAGAATTCTTGTGGGCGGCGCGGAATTGACTGCCTCGAGTTCTCCTGCACACTCTCATGGACAGCGGCGTTGTTTTCGGAATATCTTGCGTTTCGTTGACGTACGGGTGTTGGCTGATTATTCACTGAACCGGTCGACTCGAATTTGGACATCAAACGTTGAATAGTAGACTGGGAAGGACGACCATGTAAACCGTAAAATGGGCGCAAGCCGTGCATCGTTGCCACAACAGAACAACCATTTTGATAGTTCTATTATCTGCTCGACGCTGTAACTTGCCATGGTGATTTGTCTTTAGTGTCTGAAAAATAAAAATAGGGAAACTAACAACAGATAAAACAACTTGGCCGTCATTTACTGGCAAAATCTACCTGCCCCTATTGGAAAACCCTTTATTTAACTTAATGGGTCACAAAACCGCCAGGTGTCTGGTACAGTAGTGGCCTATTCTCTGAAACTGACTCACTAGATGTGGCGTGCCCCTTACAACGCATTTGCCGTTGCAATATCTACATGTACCTTTGTGGTTCCAATATCGTGGTATGCTCTCGCAGACGGCAATGGCCGGTCAATATACCTGTTGCTATACTTATCTGACCTGCATAGTTTAAGGACTCCTTAAATTTTCGTGCGACCTAGCGCCAGCAATACTAACTTCTTACTTTAACGGCCTCCGAAACTGAGGCACAGTGATTTTCCATCGTCTTCCCAATCTGCTCCCAGATCTTCGGACCAAGCGCTCTGATATCCGAGGGACACACTTAGGCCAGATTGGCCCATTGTGATACCACGGCGAAGAAAACCGGCTTACCGGCACCAGGGAACCAGAATGTGTAGCATCAGTACAACGAAGGTTGGCAACCGTAGCGGTGTTAACCCTAAGATTTTAACCATTTCGTCCCAGAGATGAAGTTGCTTATCTTCTGGATGTCGAGTTCAGCTAGATCGTTAAGATCATCATAGAAGTGTACCCCGAGGGTTCTTCTTCTTAGCGTCGCAAGAGCAGGGCATGTACACAATAGGTGGGTCGTAGTGTTTAATGTCTGCTTTCTTTCCTGCTTATAATCCTTCATAGTTTCGTAGAGCATTCGTTTTGTCGTCCGGAGTTTGGAGTTCTGAACCCATTTGTTTAGTTGAAGCAACATAGTAGGATTAGTCTTCGTCGAATCTACTTCGAGGTTATTGTTGTCAACAGTGCTTTTTTTTCTTACCTGTGGATAGATGCTTCTTTGTTTGTTACTTGCCCTTGTTCTCCAACCCATTTTGTCTCTTCTTTTGTTGCGAACGATGGTGTCAATGTCATCTGTACTTTTCGAGATTTCAAAGTTCAGGGTTTCCAAATTGTAAATTGAACCGCGTGTTTTTCAACGCTATACCTAACTGGCACAGCTGGATCCGTTTTTTCAGGATCCCGAAAGATCCTGTAGAGCTTAAGACGATATGCGGCTTTGAAGTCGACTTAAAATTCGTTGGCCTTTGCAGAATGTGACTTAGGGTAGAATTTTTTCTCTTTCGTCCTGCTGGACTGGAAGTCACACTAGTACTTGCAGATGAATGCGTTGCAGAAGGGCATTAGCGTTTAGACAGTACGTTGAATGGGATCTTACACGAAACATTTAGCTGGGTACGCCAGTAGTTGTGCAAGGCATGGGATCGATTTTTTTTGTAGATGGGGGCATACTTATTGTATTATTCAGATCGTCAAGAAAGGAGACCCTTTGAACTGCGCCAACTACAAAAGCATCAGTCTTCTTAACATCGCTCTCAAGATCTTGACTGCCGTGTTGTGTGAGTGTCTGAAGCCGTTTATCAACAACCTGATCGGTTCATATGAGTGTGACTTCAGGTCAGGAAAGTCCACCATCGACCAAATATTCACACTGCGGCAGATCTTGGAGAAAACCCAAGAACTTCAAATCGATACCCACCATCTTTTCATTGATTTTAGGGCTATCTATGATAGCGTCTGGTCGTCGTGGCTCAGTGGTTAGTGCGTTGGACTACTGTGCTAGCGGTATGAGTTCAACAACATCTCTTTATTAGTCTGGTAGTATCGTTTCGAAGGCCGCGGTCGGGGTTGTTCTTATGGCACTGCTTGTACTAGTGAGAGATCTGTCAACAGTACACTTTCCAGATCTTCTTCTTCAAGACAAAAGGTAGACATATATGTAGAACGATATTCTTCTTTTCCTTGCTTTCTGTTAAAATCATTAGAGGGAAGATCTAGTCTATTAGTGAGCCTGTCACTGATGTAGTAATAAGCAGTCTTATTAGACAGTTGGAGCGTTTGTGACCCAACTTAGATGTGCCATTGAATGCCTGTAAAAGAAGAAGAGTGGTCCAGGACCTCCCTCAACTATGTGAAATCCAAAATCATGGTCTCTACTCCGAAGCTTGACTTTTGTTGCTATTTGCGGAAGACACAACTGGAGGCGAATTTGCCTTAAAATCTAGTCATACCTCGGTCCTCTACACCTTTCTAAGATAAAATGATATCTTACACAGATCTAAGGATGCTCCTATACCTATCAGACTCCAATTAAAGCCGCAAATCGTGGTAACCCAGTCGTAGTTTTTTTTTGATTTTCCCGTAAAACATAATTTCTTATTCTTGTCAGCGGGTAAATTGCAATTTATCTCAACCACATCTAGTTGTTCCATCTCTAAGACCAGTGTAATGTCCACTTTTTCGATCCTCGCACTCAAAACTTAACTCCAAACCACAAAACGACCTGTCAATCAGGAGAACATTTTCTCCAAAGCCAACAAGTGCCTCACTTGCCAATGCCAATACTCACCATGCAAAATTCCCCTACATTCTCTCGGTGGGGAGCTGTCAATCAGTGAGTATTTGTGCGCGAGTGAATTGAATTGGTTTGCCAAGGTGATCGAAAAAAAAATTAAATAAAATCTCTAATCCATATTTTCCGATCCAAATTTATGATAATCTATTAATTTGATTGTTCGCGATCATTTTGCGATATGTTTGGTGGTATTCGGTTTAGTAAATCTGTGTTTTTTACACAATTTAAAATGTGTTTCCCTGACAAGTGTTTTTTTTTTTTCTGTTCTTGTTTCTCGTTCGTTTGTTCGATTTGTGTTTTGACGGTTAAAAGTCGTTTAAAATTTCGAATTTCAAATCATTTAGGTGAGTCGTCGCATTTAATATCGATTTGATTGGATTTTATTGATAATTGATTCATAGTTTGAATACGTGAACTTCAAGTGGTGTTTTTGAATTTCATGTGTATTGACCTTTTGTATTGTCCTCTTGATTTTTGCTCTTTTGCCCCAGTCATGTCCATCGAACATTTTTCGCGGCACTACCTTTCCTCTAGGAGTATAATTTGTCATAAAAGAGCGTCGCAATTCGCCGTTCGTTGTCGGCAATAAATTGTAGGTCCCTTCCATTCGTGTGAACAATACAAACTCGCACAACATAAATGGTTGCGAGAAGCTAGGCCTTGGCTCATCCCGAGCTGTCGCGCCAGCTATCTTTTATTATTACAGCATCTATAGAAACGTGCTACACAGGGCCATGTATAGTTTTGGCATCCCTGCCAAACTCGTCCGTTTGTGCAACATGACGATGGAGAATGCAAGCTGCTCCAACAAGGTCGGTCAAAACCTCACAGAGACTAAAGTGATTCTGCGTAAGACCTGAATCTGAAAAGCGGATGAGGTTGCTCTTGCCTGTTTCAAAAGAAAAATGATTTGGGAGATTTATGGTCTCATCTGCATAGACGGTGAGTGGTGGAG
Organism: Matsumyia berberina; assembly: GCA_917880715.2. Classification (NCBI taxonomy): domain Eukaryota; kingdom Metazoa; phylum Arthropoda; class Insecta; order Diptera; family Syrphidae; genus Matsumyia; species Matsumyia berberina. Next base: position 100,508,297 of record OU862870.1, read on the forward strand.
GAGATACAACGACGAATTGTAAGGGCTGTACAGCGACATTGGCTTAGCTAGAAAAGTGAGAGTCCAACGACTGAGGTGGCTGGGTCATGTAGGGCGGGTGGGCATACTTTCTCCTGCCCACAATTGGTTGATGATTTTGCGCGTGCGTTCTACTATAACATTAAGGAATTCAAAAAATGTGGACGCAATTACTACTTTACTACTTCAAAGGACCTGCCTTGAAGCCAGTATTCAAGTGTCTGGCTTTCTAAAGAACTGTTGGGCAACTCTTCGATTTCCTCGGGCTGAAAGTCTGCATGTGCCATTTTCTTCCTTGACAGGACTTTAATTCTCCCTCTTGGTCTTCCTCTATTCTTTTCCCGCGCTGCCCTGAATTTGCACTGTAACATTTATTGGTGCGGGGGTTTAGACTGACGAATGGGCGCCAGGCCCCTCCTCTCGCCATACAGTCCGCCTGTCCATTTTCCTCGAAACCTTCGTGGTCCCAAGTGCGAAACCTCGCGTCTACTCGTATGGGGATAGCCCCTGATGATTTGAAGTCGATGGTTAAAGATCGGGAAATATGGAGGGTCCACTTAAGCTCTCTAGACCTGCGACCCTCATAGTGGATAAGCGGGCCATTGAATGAATGAATCAATGAATGATTATCATTTATTTTTTCCGAGCACGTATTATGTAATTCAGTTGCGTGATCCTCAGCGTGAACCAAGCGCTGCCGCACGCTGGAATTTACGACCAAACCTCCTCTATAGCAATTTTCCAATTTGGACCCATCTGTGTACTAGATTTACGAGTTTGGTAGAGTAATGAGATCTTCATTTTCCATCGGAGGGTTAAAGGTAGGAGGCTTTGAGTTCCTGTTTCTAAGGCAACCTAAGAGCGCTCAGGATATGGCTGCAGTCGGGCACGTTCTCACTGGCTCAGTAATAACGGCACAAGCTAAACACAGTTCCCAAATATGGCGCTAAAGGCTCCGGCTATAGACATTTTTCTAGTTGTCTTGTTGGTAAACTTGTTAAGGCGAGAACTTCAGTTAAGCGTTTTGACGAGTATTATTCCGAGATACTTCGCTTCCCTAAATAAGTCCAAGGGATTTTTTTTTCTGTGAGATTTGCTTAAGGTCTTGGTTTCGTTTCCTAAGAAATGATGCAAGGACTATTTTACCGGCTTAGATGGTCAGCCCCTTAGACGTTCTGTTTCTATACAAATTAGATGTTGAAATAGTCGCTTTCTACTATTTAGTACCTCACCATACTATGTCTCAAGATCGACACCACTGCTTTTTAACTTTCTGTGATCTTAGGAAAACTGCTTTTCTGCTTATATATGTATTCCTTCTATCTCACCCTACAGCAGAAGCCTGTCAATTCTGTAATGCCCACTGCGACCTATGAGGTCTATTGTTGTGGCTCATATGGTTTAACCAGAGGTTATATTGAGGCTTTTGATAAACCTCAGTATAGGATTAACGAGTGGGCGTCTCTTCATGCCAGGCAGCCAACCCGTTCATTACCCTTGAAGCCTTCATGTCCTGGGATTCAGGGTACGGTAACCTTGTTTACCGATGCAGGGCTTTCGAGGAGGTTGAGAAAGTCCCAGACAAGCTTGAACTCCACTATTGTGCTGCTTGGCTGTCTGAAAAGATGTAGATGCGGGTTCTTTGGGTTCTTCTCCGCAGGCATTTTCTTACATACAATTCAATAGCGTGGACTTCCACTTGAAATACTGTAAGTGACTTTCCAAGCGCGTTGGAAACTGGGGCCATTAACCCCAGCACCTGTTATGCCTTTTCCAGTTTTGAACCATCTGTATACCAGATTTGGGAATTTGGTAGTGTAGTAGGACTATAACAACTTCGAAAAGAAGCCTGTCTAGGAATTGGAGTACAAATTTAGTCATGCTAAGTTGAATGACAGCTGTCAGAGCAAAGAAAATCGCTTTAGTATTTTTTTCAAATTATTTTAATATAAAACTCGAAAAATGTTCGCCACTCAATAAAAAAAAAGAAAATTAAAGAGGCTTTTTAAAGTTGTTGTGGAATTTAAATTTGGCCTCGCATTTCAGTGGACTACATGTCGAATGAGTAACATTTCTGCTTTTAATGATAAAATCGATTTTTTTTGCCCGAGTATATTAATTAAGACATCACGTCAAATGGATGTGAACATCCTTAATGACGCTCATAAATATAATATCCGCCAGTAAATTCAAGTGAAATTCTTTTCATCGCACCGAAGAGAATAAACATTCCTGTAGCCATTGAATCAAACAAGCGCGAAATTTGAATGTCACTGCGTTGTGATTAATTAGTTTCGGCCTGAAATAATATAATAAACAATTTTTTAAATTTCGACCGCTGTTTATCGAGTAAAAAGCGTGTGTTGGCTATGAGTGTCTTTTTGAGTTATGGCCTCGTTAAAGCTGTGGGCAATTTGGGATAGTAAACAGTCAGATGCAATATGAAGTAAGAGTAAAATTATTTGTCGATTGAAAATGTCATAATTCTATTTTTGTAAAAATTGTTTTTTGTTAAGAGAAGTCGAAAGTACGGGGGAGGAACGTGGAATTATGATGCTGGTCGTCTTTTTAATGCATGTCCCTTGACATAATTCAGAATGAAAACGATTTCGTGGTTTCATCGTTCCTAAGATTGGAAGATGTGAATAAGGTTAGGTTAGGTTAGGTAAATGGGTGCCTTGTGAAACTGTCACTGCTCACTTAGACCAGCAATGGGTCCATTGTTATTTCACTGCGGGAACCTGTTACGAGAAGCGGAGCTGCTGATTTAAAACCACCAGCATGGAAATGAATCTCAGGACTTCCCTCAGCTTGATGTCACGCAAGTCTTCCAGTACCGTGACGAAGTAACTACCAAGAGTCCTCAATCTTATACTGGCGAGGGCGGGACATTAACACAGCAGGTGTCTGACAGATTCGATTAGAAGAAGTGAGTTAACAACTAAATAAGTCACAGAGAAGGGTTTGCCTTGCGGAATGTTTCTGTTGACACCCTTTCTGGCAAAAGCATCAACTAACCTAGTATTGAGACAGCGCTGCTCAGCGTAGTCGGTTTAATAAGAAAAAAAAAACACAAAAGGACAAAGAATACACCCTAGCCGCGTTCTGAGACATTGAAGGAGCCTTCAAAAATGTCAATATGGACGCGGTGCGAAGAATTTTAGTCAACCTCAACCTTGATCACACTCTCATCTACTGGGTTGTGAGCATGCTAGAGGAGAGACATATTAATACAGAACTAGGGGGAACTCAGTTAAAGGTTTACGCCTCTACAGGTGCACCACAGGGTGGGGTCATATCGCCTCTGTTATGGGTTCTGGTTTTGAATGAAATACTGCAACAATTTAAAAACAGCGGATGCAGATGCTGTGGTCCTTCTAGCGACTGGCAAATTCCTTCCAAGTCTAGTGAGCAAATAGAAGGAGCCCTTAAATTGTTGGACACAGGGTCCAAGAAATGTGGACTGGCGGTAAATCCCCAGAAAACTGTGCTGGTACTGTTTACAAATAAGAGAAAGATACCGCAATTTAAAATACCCTCTGCTGTGGGTATCCCCCTCAGGATGTCCGACAGTGCAAGGTACTTGGACCTTGTGCACGAGAAAAAATTGAACTGGAAACAGAATTTACTCTTGCAGTAGAATATTCGGAAAAACATGGGGACTAAGCCCTAAAAACCATCCTATAGATTTCCACGGCTATTGTGAGGCCTATACTTACCCATGGCCCGAACCATAGCAGCGTTGTCCAGGCGGAGGTCCCAGCAGTGACAATTACTGCCAGTGAGACTGCGATGAAGGAAATACCACGTGATGGTGTCCCCTTTTTCATCGACAACCAGGCATCACTAGAAGCGATTTCTGCTATTGAAATAAAATCGAAGCTTGTGAAGTGCTGTCGCGAAGAGTTTAGTGCTCGCATGAGGTAAAAATTATGCAGGCTCCCTGGACATGAGGGCGTACCAGGAAATGAGAAGGCTGATAAATTGGCAGGGAAAGGATGAAGGATGGAGCTTTTTGGACTCCTGTAAAATAACTTGAAAACTATGGCCAAGGTACAACGGTGCCAGAACCAATACTTTCATGCAGAAGGACAGGAAAACCCTCTCCATCCTTGTAGAAGTACTTAAAGGTCATAATACTCTCCGTTATCACATGCAACTTCTAAGGCTAAGTAAGGACGACCTTTGTAGGGGTTGCGGAGACGAGGTCAATGGGGGCACAACCCACTTCCTTTGCCACTGCCCAGGTCTTTGCCACCTCAGACATAAATTCTTTGGAAAGCACTTTTTCCAGGATACCGGAGAACTAAGGGACATATCTATCAGGGACATCTGGAGGTTCATTAAGGCTTCAAAGTGGCTCGAATGCTTGAGGCATGCTTTGGGTATTGCTCCACGACCAAGGGTACCTTGCCCCTAAAAATGAACATCAAAATAGATCTCTACTGACCTGAGTGTGGCGCAGAGGCCTTATTTCCCCTCACCAACCCATATACCTAACCTAACCTAGTGTTTATAATCCTACTCTACTTATTTAGTGATTGCTCTATGTTCAAATTTATACGATCCGATATGAAGGGTCAAATGCGCTTCGATCTGTAAGATCTGTAGTGGTGGCCCAGTTGTTACTCCTGACTTGTGAAGAGTTTCTGCCTGAGACACCATAGTTCTCCATCCTCTTTGATACCGCGTCTATTTTCAGGGCATATCTTCTGTCATCGGCGATAAAGGTTCGGTCTTCCTGGACACCTCGAACAGGGTAGCTGCGATTCGAAGATTCTCTTGGCTGGAGCACTGGTACAGCTCATAGAGCTCGCGGTTATATCTGGTTCTCTATTCGCCCCTCTCGCAAATAGGTCCGAAAATTCGACGAAGTATTTTTCTTTCAAAAGAGTCCAGTGTCTGCTCTGCTTTCTTGGTTATCTTCCAGAGCTCGGCTTCATATAACAAGACTGCCAGGATTAGAGTCCTAACGTGCATCACCTTGGTGTTTCGTGTTAAAAGCTTCGTTAAACCGAAATAGCAACGGTTACCTACGGTTATTCTGCGCCGGATCTCCACAAAGATGTCATTCGTGAAATTTACGTTTACTTCGAGTAAGGTGAAGTCCTTTACTACTTACTACTAGCTATCGATAGTGACATCGCGTTGTCTTGCCAAAATCCGGTGCACATTGGAATAGACCTGAGGAGGTGTTTCCAAATTTCACAGTACACCGCGTATAGATCAAAACGTTGGATGCTGTTATACACGGCTTTAAAGATGATGAAGAGTTTCGATTTGAAACTCCTTGAGCTTTTCCAGGATTTGTCTTGGTCTACATTCGAATTGTCGGGCCGGAAGTCACACTGACTAGTGTGGTGCAAGAAGACATAAGACGTTCACATAGTACGCTTGACAGGATTTTATATGCAACAGCAAGCTAAGATATGCCGCTATGGTTGTTGCGAGACATAGGATCGCCCTTACGACGATATGCTTGAGACTCCTCAATTTCCTTGGGCTGGGAGGTCACATAGGCCCTCTTCTTCCTACGCAGAGTTTTTCTTTCCTCCAATTCCCGGAGCGATACTCTTTCCGCGCTGCTCTTGTTTTGCGTTACAACGCTTGGTAGTCCAGTTGCCTCACTCAACATCATACCACGGGTTTTTTCTCGGTGGTAGCTGGTAGCCTAGGAGGATTCGTTTACTTATTTCATGACGATACGACACAGGATCCACCGATAATTTGTGGCTGGTTTTGGCATAGCGGAGTGTTTTTCGCTTTGTCGCACTCTGTAGTCTCTTGCTACCCCAGGTGTTCTTCAAACAAAAACAAATTGCAGGCGCGGCAGTCCGGGGTGGGACAGGCCTAGCTTCTCACAACCATTCATGTCGTGCGTGTTACATTTTTCGCACGAATGGAAGGGAGCTACAATTTATTGCCGACTCCGAACGACGAACTTAGGAGCTCCTTCATGACAGATTATACTCCCGGAGGCTTGTCATTCCCCGACAAGAGGTGGTGACGCGAAAAATCTTCGGTGGACATGGCTGGGGCTTGAACTCACGCCGCTCACTCAGCAGTCCAACGCACTAACCACTAAGCCAAGGCGACCAGGTGTTTTCGGCGCTCAAGAAATACTTTCTTTTTAGTGTCGGCTGCAGCTTCTTTTCGTTTCAGGGTTGAACTCTAAAAAGGGTCAGAGTCAAGTACGCGCATCGAGGAAGCAAGTAGTCGATTTGGTTGGCATTTCGACCGCCTGGAGAAAGCACGGTTGCTATGTGGATTCTTTTGTGAGGAAACCTACCTAGTTAGAGGAAACCTGCAAGTTATTACTGTATTCCGTGCTGCCGCAAAGTCGTTAAGCTGAAGCTAAATTGAGGTGCTTGGCAAACCTCAATAACGCTTTAGATTCTGAGTTCTAAATTTTCGCTGGGCTTAGGTTAGGATATTCCCTACTGCGGTTTCTTTTCCTTGCGGCTCCTAAGCATTTACAAAGAATACGTTCTGCCTTCTCTTTTTGCTCAGTAAAGAGTCACCATATCTCATCATATGATAGTGAGTCGCAGATGGAAATAAGTCGACAATATCCTATTAGGTAGCCTGTGAAGGTCCTTTGATCTTCCGTACTGAGTTCAAGTAATTGTTTGTCCTATTTTTGTTGGGGTTGTTGAACTTTTTCGTTTGTGTTATTTATGGAGTGGACACTACTGCGTGGCACCGTCTAAGGACCAACGAGTGGGCATCAAGTCCCTCTTCTTACTAGACAGTCCGCCCATTCATAATCTTCGTGTCCTGACAGCAACTTTGTTCGTGGACGGACTGTCTTCGAGGAGATTGAGACAGTTCCAGACGAGTTTTACCTTATCGTGTCCGAAAAGATGTAAATGCGAGCTCCCTTAATTTTTCTCCGCAAGCATTCTCGAGTACCTACATAGTTCCATTGCGTGAACGTCTGCTTGAAATATAGTTAGTGACCTACCAAGCGCTGATGGCCTAGAATTTAAGACCATAGACCCCAGGTCCATTGTCTAAGGTATTCTCTGCCATCGAACTCAATAACATTGATAGATGGATATTTGAGCACAAAAGCTAATTTGAACTCGGTGCCATAAATCCCCGCACCATTTGTTCACCCATCAGAGTGAGCCAATTTGAGTGGGAACAGCCGAAGTCGGGGTCATTACTTTCCTAGGCATGGCAATTCAAGATGGTTTATGGTTTGTGGTGGTCCATTATACGCAACATTAACTATTCCTTTAGCTTTATGGAAATTAATTCGTTTTTAAATATTGTTGGACCATGTGCTGTACCTGGAGTTAACATAATTTAAATGTGCCTCGGTTACAAACGTGTCTTCTTTTGCTTAAAATTCAATCCGCCTTCGAAGCCATGCGATGTCGGGCCTAGTGCTTCCACTTCCACTCCTTCCGATTTATCAATTTTATTTCCTTCTCAGCATTTTACTACAGTTTCCGATTTCCACCTCCATCTCAAGGGACGTCGTTTCGTGCTTCATTTGGGTTTTTGTTTCAACGCTTGCCGCCATGACTCAAAATTCCTTTGAATTCCCTCCAAGAGGGGAAGACACTCGCACTCGTTTACCTACCATAATATCCTTTTCGCCGTCTAAGGTCTCTATTGCAATTGGGTTTTTGGCAGAATTTCGCACGTTATTCGATATTTGAAATTGAATCTAGCCACACCATGATGCCGTCATCATCAGTCGTCGACGTAGGCATCTGTTAACGAGGGTTTGGTTGGTTGTTAGCTATGGTTTCTTTCATTTTTCTTTCCTGTAATTGTCGACCTCGGTTGTTAACCACGTTCTGTGGTGGGGGGAAAGAAAAATAAAAGCAACTTGCCTTGTTCCCGGTAATGATTCCGCGTATTTGCTGGGTTATGTGCAGCCTTGTCGGCAGTGGTGGGAGAATCCTCCATTCGTTTTTTGCTGTATGATGGCTTCATTTAACTATCATTTAGAAATGACAGCGTTCAGTTGATATAAATTTGTTACTTCAATGGTGTTGCCAATAGATACTTTTGCAATTAAACAGCATCATCATTCATGAAGCATCCTGGAAAGTCATTGAGATAGGTGGACGGAAACTTGCTGTCCAAGAACCCGTGTTTGTGATTTTTGAAAACCTTGCCACAATTCTTTCAAAGAATGTTGCCAATTGATACAATAAACTAGTCGGAGATCTGTAGACTTATGTAGATCGACAGAAGATCCCTATCTACCCTTATAGGAGTGATCGCAGGGCATAATACGCTGCGGTACCGTATGAAAAACCTTCGAATTACAGAAGGGGGTGTGGCGATGAGAAAGTCCTCGGGGATACAACCCACTTCTTTTACCATTGTCCTAGTCCCTGCCGTCTAAGAAATAAATTCCTCGGACGGCACTTTTTCGAGGATATTGAAGAATTATCCGATACACTGGTGGACCAAGTAATAAGATTCATCAAATTCACAGGGTGGTTTGTATCACGGACGCACGGACTTGGTCATGTTCTACTGATATCCATTGGATATATGTATAGTAGCGTTCTTACGGGTAGGGGACATCTCTTTTCCCCCAACCGATATCACAATGGATCTGAACTGACCTGTGGCGATATGGTTTCTTCCTTTCGCCTGTCCACTTACCTAACTTAACCTAGATTCGGATAGGTTAGAAGGATGGCGGCTTGATGTTAGTCGCCGTCTCACTCGGATCTTCATGAATCCATTGTGTTCCATCTTGTGGGGTTCTACAAACGTGTACTTGTTGGGATGTGAGAAGAGGTTGGTTGTTATGTATTGTTCGCCTCTCTAAACCACATAGAATCCAGTATGAATTTTACGATGGCCTTCGGTGTTAAGGTTTGACGTTCGCCTAAGCCGTTAAAAAAGTAAGTGCCTATGGTTCACGCTTATTCAGTCGCGGAATCCTCCTCGGACGTTGAGTCCTCCTCGGCATCTATATAGACTTTGAAAAGGTCGGTAGTGCTTAGTTGCATTCTCCTAAGATAGGCCTCCAATAGGTTGTGGCCTGTGCGGATGCTGACCACTAGTGCTGAGTGCGGTCTGATCAGCGGAAGAATTTCTGTTCTTTTTCTTTTTCTATATGTATATTGGCCACATCTTTTCAATATGCGGCATGAAGGGAGCGTGCTCCATATCTCATCGGTAAGTGTCCAGAACTCCAAGTTAAAGCTTCTGTAGGAGTCAGGACGCAGGCGCAGAGGTTTTAAAACAATTGACGATCGCAGTGGTTTATTTTTTTGCAGAAGATTGATGTCAGTATCCAAGTTGCTTAAAATTGAATAAGGTTTTGTCATTGACTCTGGTGTTGGGGCTTGTGACTTTGGTCTTGAGTCAAGTCTCGAAGGCACTTGAATTGAATGGTTTTGTCGTAGATAGAAGGGCGAATTAGAAGATCCAGGTTTCTTTTTCTGATAAAAGAACTATAGTTGTCTTTTTGGGGTTTACAGAGAGGCCTTCTTTGGTGCCCCTTATCTGTATCTCAGATAGTGCCTATTGGATCACTTCTGAAACAGCGCTTTCATATGTATTTGCCACCGATGATGACGACCACATCGTCTGCATAGCCGATGGCCTCGATTCCTAGATTCTTTAGGGACCGAAGTAGGCTATCAATGACGAGCGACCAGATCAGTGGCAACAGGACTCCGCCTTGGGAACATCCTCGAGTTGTGAGCGCTGATATTTCAACATAGTCGATGTTGGTGTGAATCACCCTACTTTTCAGCATGGACATAATCCACTTGCTTATTGTTGATGAGAGGTTCGTATTGTTGACTGTACGTTTGCTGGAGAACGCAAGGAGAACGCAAAATCTTGGCAGGATGAGATTAAGACTGTTGATCGGACCCTTCTACACGAACAATCATAGCTACAGACTGGGACTGGTACTGCCATTCAACGATTACAACCGTATTTGTGGACCTGAAGGTTATTAAAACCGCTTGTAGCGGCTCATTTGCTATACGCCACCTGTAAAGTGGCCAAATCCGCTTAATCCTGGCAGGATTCAAATAAGACTGTTGATAGGCCTATACATCGGACACATGAACCCGACAATACATGGCTACAGACTAGGACTGGTGTTGCCATTCAATTTTTGCCCGGTATGCGAGAACGAGGAGGAGAGCCTCGAACAGTTCCTCTGCAATAGCTTCGCAATAGGAGCCCTAAGACACATATACCTGGGAAGATATGTTCTGCCCGGTCTGAGCTCTGTTATGCAGGACGTTTTTCTGATCCGTGAACCCCATACAATTCTCAATCGCCAAACATAAAACCCTCCACTTACATATGTACATCTCCCATTCCCACATTTCTTCTCTAAACAGTTTTCTTAGAGGGGAACACAACAGGACCAAACAGTGGCCTACGTGGTGAGGTTTTTTCTAAAAAGCACCCTTCCCAACCAACCAACTATTCTCAACATAACTGAAAAGGTATGGGAAGTGGGATGCAAAGCAATAGACACAGTGCCACCTGTTACCACGGGTTTTCAAAACGATATATCGTCAGTAAAACGATTGTTCAACTAAGTATGACCAAGGCCACTTCGCCTGGAAACGGTTAAATGAAGCGGCCTCTAATAGCACTGGCTGATTTTCTATCAGCTGGAAACTTTTCACAATCATGCTGTACTTTCTCAAGGTTAGTTTTTAAGTCCTTAATGTTTGGATTTGCAATTGTTTGGCCAATCCTTCCAGCATCTCCGACAAAACTCACTAAAAACTTTTATCCTTTCCCAGCTTTTTACAATTTTGTTGCTTATTTTTCGTTGCAATGCAGTTTATTGCATATTTATAATGGTAGATGTTTTAAAGAAAAAACAAATCCAAATATTTCTCTTAATCATAACAAGGAGATGAAGATCTTCGGCCTCTATTCGAGAGTGGTTTTAATTTTTTGAAACATAGTGATTGGCTCTGCTGTCGTTCACGGCGTTCAGCAATACTCAGAGTTCTACAAAGAATTATGGTGAGAGAGTGGTTATGTGCACTTGTCCTTTTTTAAATGTCGGTGCATTTTTATTTGAACAGAAAAAAGATCAACGTACATGGTTGGATTTTTGCCAATGGACCACAACTCTTCTGTAGATTAGATCCCAATAGCACTAACTCACAGCAGAAGGACTCATCTGAAGACATATCTACTATCTGACCAAGATTTTTTGTCGCTTATTTCACTAAATATACTCCAAGATTGTGCATAGATTATAAGAAAAGGGGTGCAGTACATACATACAGGGTTTTGCAATAAGAGCGCTACAAAAGTTTTTTTAAATAAAACAAAAACGGTTTTGGATATCAATGAAATTCTTTATTCCTGTGAAAGTACGTTCGATGCCATTATGTATGGAACTCGATTTCTTTTGCATGGCCACCACGGGCACGCTTGCAGAAGTCCAGACGCTGAACCCAATTTTCGACGGTTTTCAAGCATAAATCGGCCGATACTGCTGCAATTTCACGTTCGATATTCGTACGAAGTTCATCAATCGTCGCTGGCTTGTTGGCATAGACCATAGACTTGACGTAGCCCCACAGGAAATAGTCTAACGGCGTCAAATCGCACGACCAAGGCGGCCAAGCGACTGGACCATTTCGTGAGATAACACGTTCTCCAAACTTGGTTTCCAATAAATTGATTGTGACATTCGCTGTGTAGCTTGTGGCGCCGTCCTGTTGGAACCACATGTCCTCCAAGTCCATATCATCCAATTGGGGCCAAAAATATTCGGTTATCATTGAACGGTAGCGATCCCCATTCACAGTAACGTGCCGGTCTTGATCATCACGGAAGAAGTACGGCCCAATGACGCCGCCGGCCCATAAACCACACCAAACCGTAATTTTTTCGGGATGCAATGATGACTCATGGAGTACGTGTGGATTGCTGCCTGACCAATACCGCATATTTTGTTTATTGACGAAGCCATCCAGCCAGAAATGAGCCTCATCGCTGAAGATGATTTTTCGATGAAAATCCGAATCATTTTCAAGTTGTTGCTCAGCCCAATTCACGAACATACGACGCTTCTGGTGGTCAAGCGGCTTCAGTTCTTGCGTCAATTTAATCTTGTAAGGATGTAGGCCAAGATCTTTTCGCAAAATTCGCCACAACGACGTCACAGAGATGCCCAACGCTTGAGAACGACGTGTGAGAGACACATTTGGGCTTTCTGCAACTGAAGCCTCAGCGGCAGCAATATTCTCGACACTACGGGCACTTCTTTGTCTCACTGGCACGGGAACATTTTGTACTGTGCCTGTGGATTCAAATTTTTTCACTAGACGCTCAATTGTTGATCTGCTAGGACGATTATGACGACCATAAATTGGACGTAGCGCTCTTAACGTTGAGGCCACTGACTCCGAATTTCGGTAGTAAATTTTAATAATTTCGACTCGTTGTTGGCTCGTATATCTTTCCACCATGAAATGGCAAACCTTACTGAAGAGAAATGTCAAAAAACCGCAAGAAAAATATGGCGTCGTTTGCTGTCCCTGTCGCTCTACTTTTGTAGCGTCCCTATTGAAAAATCCTGTACTTGCACCCCTCAAACACAATCTTCGCAATAAACCACCTGTGCTTCTATTAACATTTTCTTCCATGAAATCTCTGTGCCAATGAGACTTAGGAGTATCAAAGTCCTTCAACTGGATTTCACATTGACGTGGCGAAAAACTTTGCTAAGCCAATCAATCAAGAAGAGAGTAGCGTTACATACATACGAACATGGAACATGTTCACATGAGAGTTGTCAGCATTTGAAAGGAATGAAGACTGGGTGGTCGCTTACAAAAAGCAACGGACAGACGTGAAGAAAACTGTCGTCAGTAGTCAATTTCCACAAGAATTACTCGAAGAATGCAACGGTATTATGAATTTTAAATTTTGTTCAAAATTCAAACATTTCTACACAAAGTGGAAACTCAATGCGAACAACTTCCCAGAATCCTACGTTCATTTAATCCCATTAAATCTGTTGAGCAAACAACGACTATCTCCAGTCGAATGCACTAGACTCATAACTCAAAGCTCCAGCACAAATCTGCATACCACTACTCTGTTTATCTCTGTTTACTCGCATTTTAAAGAAACAAGAACTTTTTCCTAGAACAAATGAGATTAGATCCTTGAAATCGCCTCGAGTTTCTGTCAAAATTCCATTATTGAGATTAAAAGCCCCTGAAACAGAGATGCGTCATGCCGTCTCCTGGGCCCCGGAACTTAATTGAAATAAACCTATTTGGATTTTTCAACTCTGGAAAAGTCTAAAAGGCATATAAAGGGCAATTTCGAAGGCAAAATGTGATTGCCACTTTTTAAAACTGTCACGAAGACGACTGTGTCCATTCGCTGGGTACACACGGCATAGGGGATTGACATTGGCATTGGTATCCTTTCTCTGGTATCCGGCGCCAGCCGACCACTCGGGCGGTCGGTGGTGGCATCCTCGTCGGTGGGTATGCGAATTATTGTCAACCAATTTAGAGGGTTCCTCCTTTTTTTGGTATACGAACACAACAACGGTCATGGTAAACTAAGTTATCCTCAACTTTCACGAACCGAAAGCATGGGAGTGAATGTTTTTCTTGCTGCTGTTGTTGTTCCCGGGAAGCTGGCAGCGTTTATTAAGGCAGAAAATTGTTTGATAACTGCCCTCGTAAACTATTCAAAGTATATGCAAAACGTAAACTTTTCACTGCTGGAGTTGACTTTGGTTATCTTGGGTGGAAGTGTTTCCGAGTTGTGGCAGGTGGCGTCGGTAGATAAAGGCGAGGAAATTGGAAATAAATAAATAAAAAAACTGAATTGCAATTATTAGGGTTGTTGTGGCAGAAAATCTAGATTTGCATATCAGGTCATTTAAAGTTAGATTACATTTAATTGGATGTATCCACAAGTGGTCGCCGTGGCTCAGTGGCTAGAGCGTTGGACAGCTGTGCGAGCTGCTTGGGTTAAAGCTTCAGCCATGTCCACTGAACATTTTTTGCGGTACCACCTCTTGTCGGGGAATGACAAATCTCCAAGAGCATAATTTGCCATGAAAAAGCTTCTCAATTCGCCGTTCGGAGTTGGCAATATATTGAAGGTTCTTTCCATTCGTGCGAAAAATGAAATACGCAACAACATCCCGAGCTGTCGTTCCATTGTGACATGCATCTTACTATACGGCCCAGTCCTTTGCTTGAATCGTTCTAGATTTGTTGGTGGTAGCTAAGCCATACGGGTTCAAAAGGAACTGAGCAGGGGCACACAATATGCTCTGCGGATTATTTTTTCTTGTTATCTACAGATTCTGTAGAAGTTGTTCATAAGGATACCTAATCTTCTTATGTTTCCAAAAGCACAGTGCCAGTTATTGCACCAACAAGGATTTGAATATTGGCAGCTACCGAGAGATAGTAGGATCGTTGTTATTCATGTTAACGCAAATACTGATGTGTTGTCATCGTTCTCAGTAAATTTTACAGTGAAATGGTCTGCGAAAAAATTAATCCTGTGAACTATATCCATGTCCGAGACTTTCTGGGTGAGTTCATCTTCTTTTTGACTTTCTTCAAATCTCTAATGTCCAGAAACCTTACCTACTTCCTTCCATATAATGGCGCTACAGTTCAGAGTAAAGCACAGGTAACAAGCCTCTTTAGGCAGCACGTTTCGTAGCTAGCTGAGTCTAGTTGGATGCGCCGAGTTGATTGAGGACACCCTCAACGTTATAACGCCATCAAAGATGAGGCGTTCTTCTTCTGGGGTAGAATCTAGGGTTTTTCGAGTTTCATTCTTCGTAACCTAGCCACCTTGACTAAATCGTCAACGCAGGTGAAACAACGAACGTAGAACTTTTCTCTTGAAATTTGCAAATGCTTTCACCCATTTCTACCAACAAGCGTCCCGTGCCAGCTCGGTCTTTAGCCAGCTGCCTCCAGTTTCGCATGCCAAGTTGGTTAAGGTCCCCTTCCTCTTGCGTGCACCACCTGAGTCGCGATGTTCCTCTACTGCGCCGTCTCTCGGATGTGGATTCAAAGATTTTCCGAGCCAGAGAATTGGTGTCCATCCGCTCTACATGACCCAGAGACCTAAGTCGTTGGACCTTCACTCTTCTGACTAAGCCAATGTCGCTGTACAGCCCTTACAGTTCGTCGTTGTATCTCCTTCTCCACTCAGCATCTATGCAGACGGGACCGAAAATCACCCGAAGAAAGATTGTGCCTCTGTGCCTGAGTTTTGCACAACTCTTTTAAGAACGATGTTGAAGAAGTCGCATGACAGCGCGTCGCCTTGTCTAAATCCTTTTTTGACATAAAAGGTCTCAGTGAGATCTTCACCGACCTTGATGGAGCAGCGAGCATTCTTCATTGCCATCCTACATTATGGAATTAATTTTACAGCAATGCGAAAACTAGACATTTCACAAATCCTTGAAATCGATCAATAGATGCTGAATACAAGGCGAGGGGAACACTTCTGAACGCACATTTCGATTCAATTTAATTTTCCAATTCCTTTCACTCCACAGTTCAGCTGCAATCAATTACTTTACTAACTTTCTTATGTCCTGTTTACCCTTGTGGGTACCATGTACATATTTCTCGGTCGACCAACTCTCTTGCCATCTTGGGTAAGTGGATGACCAATCCACTGCCGTTTTTGTCGTTGGATGGTTGAGTCTATCGGTTCTTGACCCGTTCTCTGGTAAACCTGTTCGTTAGAGATACGGTTAGACCAAAAAATCTTCTGAATGCTTCATGGGCACCTATTAGCAAACGTTTGTATCTTGGCAGAGGTCACTTCCAAGTGCTGTAGCCATACAACAGCACGGATTCAACGTTGAAACGGAACAGTCGTAGCTTGGTGTTTAAGTTTTTTTCATTGCTTTGCCATATTTTCGACAACATTCCAAGGGCAGACTTCGCCTTACCGAATCCGCTGGATGTTGGATAACACCATCGGTCGAGAGAATACTCCCAAGATATTGAAAACCCTCTACTTTCTCTATTGGTGATCCAGCGATGCTAAACTCGGATAATGAGTTCGTTCTGAGGCTGATGATTTTGGTTTTGGCTGTGTTACTCTTCAACCCCACGACAATTGTCTCTCCTAATACCCTCTGTCATTTGGTGGAGTTTCATACTACTATCCGATAATAGGCATACGTCGTAAGCGTAGTCAAGAAGTTTGATTTGAGATGCAGGAGTCC
Organism: Matsumyia berberina; assembly: GCA_917880715.2. Lineage (NCBI taxonomy): Eukaryota > Metazoa > Arthropoda > Insecta > Diptera > Syrphidae > Matsumyia > Matsumyia berberina. The sequence goes on from OU862870.1 coordinate 100,524,531, forward strand.
ATCGAATTCCTCCATTCCCCATAGACAGGCCAGCGCGACACACATCGCTAATCACCAGCTAAAACCGTACTGGTGAAAGAACGCAGCCTTGTCGAACACCATTTTGGATCTCGAATTCCTCTGACAGGCTCCTTCTGTCCAGGACGTGACGCCGTGACCCTTCATGAGTTGCCTTAATAATAGCTATTTCTCAAGGATAACCCTCCTGCGCAAGGCAACCCAGACAAATGTTCTGTTTATACAGTCGAACGCATTCTCAAAATCGATAAACAGCAGGTGATATAGCGAACGCATTGCTCAGTCATGATTCGCAAGGTGTTGATGGAGTCAATACGGTAGGATCCAGAGCGGAAATCTGCTTGTTCACAATCAATTATGTTGAGTCTGTAAGCCGGAGTTCGGGCAATTGTTCGGTGTGCGCCTATACTAACTTAGCACATAAGGCTTGAGTGGGCTCATATACTGACTCAATACCTAACAGTAAGCGTCACTGATATAGGGTAGGGTAGATAGGGTGGCACATGTAGGCCAGGAAGGCCCTTTGTGATACCCCATGGATCTATACCCTCAAAAGCGCCACTCACTTTATTGAAACCATTTGGAGCTTTGGATACTTTTAACATCAGTTTGTGATAGCTCGCCCAAGTTGTCGAAATGATAGGCTCCCAGATAGAGCTTCTTTCTTTGTGATAGGGCAGGACAAGTGCAGATGAAATGGAGGATCGTGCTAATGAGCGATCTGTTGAGCAAGATCAAACTTTTAGATCGAGTGAGACTTAGCACAGGCCAGATATCCCTGGAGGTATGGCACGTGGTACCATTCCTCCATCTTTGGTTTGTCTTATTGATCGCGTCGTGCTCTAAGAGAAGTTTATAGCGGATGGAATACCCAGATTTCTTCGTTCCGAAAGAATGTCCAAAGTATGTAGTACCACGTTTGGCGAGTTCATCTGCCTTACAGTTCCCTGGAATGTCCCTATGATCGTGTACCCAGCATAGGTGAATGTTGAAATGTTCTTCCATCTCCATGAGAGATGAGCGACAAACTGAAGTAGCTTTTGATGTACATGTTACTGATTCCAGAGATTTTACAGCAGCCTGGGTATCGATAAAAATTATAATGTCCTTGACGGATATCACATTATGCCTAAAGCAGGATAAGGTCTCGTTGATCGCCATGATTTTCGCCTGAAAATACGCTACAGTGGTCAGGTATAGACGGAAGGGGATACTCTAATTAAACATATTGGAGAAAACACAATTCCGTTCCGTTCTCGGTTTTGGAACCGTCGGTATAGAGATGAACAGATTGGTCGCTTGTGGTGTCACTACTCTTTCACTTCTCTCGGGAAGGAATGGAAGTCCGAAAGTTGAGGTTGAAATTCAACTTAGCCGGTGTGTAGTCGGTGTTTTCCTTTTTCCGGAATAAAAGTTAGGCGATCTAAGATCGAGGAGTGGGACTCTGGCATAAGTTTGATATCTATGCTACGGCGTAGATGGGAGTCCAGTAGCCTTTCCAGTGTTTTTAATAGGAAGGATGATAGACTAATGAGACGCAGATACTTAGGATTAACGTGTGAGGTCCTGCCTGCCTGGTATGAAGACGATTTCAGCCTCAATCCACCTCCTGGGAACGTGGACAAGGTACAGGAAGCCTTTAAGGATAATGTCTAGCCAGGGGAGGAAACTGATATAAATATACTAAAAATTATTGCTTTATTTTTCTATAGCAGAAGTTGGAATGTCGCTTCTAAATTTCTGTTTAGTATCTGGAGCTGGGAAGAGTGAAGTAGTTCTCATCCCTGACATAAGTATTAGGCCTTTGCATAACTTAAGACGGCGGTACAGTCCGGGATGGACATGGATCTCAACCAACAATTGTCTTCAGTGAGTTTCGTCTGCCATGTTGACCAAGGTCCTTTTCCAATTGCACGCGCCGCGGTCTTTCTCTACTGCGTCGTCATTTCGGGGTACATTTAAAGATTCTTCTGGCCAACGTAGTCATTGTAAAGAGATTCTTCTGACTACCGTCTTTGTATCTTCTCCTTCAATTACCGTCTAAGTCTACTGCTCCCTTATGCTGCAAGGTCACTTCGTTCAAATAGGGTTTTCGGAGTTCGTCTTAGATTGTGTTTTGTTGTTGATGCAAATGAGCTGTCGTGCTTTTCATAGATCCGGTAAATATTGTTAAATATTTGTCGGGTTATCCCATCATGTCTTGTATATGCCTCGAGTTTGGATCTTTGACTTTCTAAAATATCACCGCAATCCATTGCTATGCAGCTGATTAAATTCAATTTGGTCAGGGGGTTTGAAATAATGACGATTGTTCGGAGTGTGCCTAGTAAGTTAGTTTAGGTTGAAGTGGGTGCCAACTGAAGTCAACACATGTAGACGAATGACATGTAGGTTCCATTGTGATACCAAGTGGATCTTGGAGAATTCTCCTTTACATATTCGGTAAACCACTTAGAGCTTCTGATGAAGCATAAGAGACTTCAAATATCTGCGTTGATTAGAGCGCCCAGATCATTGTAGAAGAATGCACCTAGATGAGTTTATTTTATATGTGAGAGAGCAGTGCAGGTGAAAAGAAGGTGGAGCAAAGTTTCCTCCTCTTCCTCGTCCATGCAGCCTCTGCAGAAATCATTTGAGAAGATGCTAAGTTTTTTTTTCCATGCCAGGCTATTGAATAATGTCCAGTGATGACACTAATAGTAGCGCTGATATGCAATCTCATGAGGGAAATCAAATCCTTAGAGCATTTCAGATCCGGCTTGGGCCAATCTGTTTTGTCGCTAGACACGTTGTACCACCTGTCCACTTAAGATTTGTCCTTTCGAGAGCATCTCGCTTAATTTTTAGTTTACACGTTGCAATGGATATGCTTAAGGTACCATATTCTCGTAAAATGTGCATCGTTGTTCCATATCTGGTGAGTTCATCAACCTAACAGCCCCCTGGAATGCCTCTAAGCCCCGGCACCCAACAAAGTCGGATATTGAACGGCTCTGCCATCTCTACGAGAGACAAACGGCTATCTTGTATAGTGTGCCTAATAGTTCCAAGAACTTTCGAGTGATTTTGTTCTCTTTGTAGCATGACATGTTTTTTGTCATAAAACCGAGAGGTAGGTAATGAGATGCTGGTAAATTGTGTACCACGCTCTTTTGCTGTACTTGAGCTTCTAGAGGACTCTTATTCCAATTAAAACCCTAGATTCCACCTAACGATCCCTACCTTGCTGTCCTGTAATGCGGTTCTTGTCGTCAACAAATCGTCCATTTATCCAAGGCCCTTGAATGCTTCACCACTAGACAGTTTCCCTTTCATTGAAATCAATTGAACTCGATGTACTTCGTTTGTGAATCCCTTACTGATTGGATGAGTGCTTCCTCAAAAAAGGAACACGAATGTCACCATTAGTAGACCACAGCGCTCATTCCATTACAGTTTATCCCTGCGACTTATCCCAAGTACTGTCCCATCTACCAATGGCAATGCCGTTATTAAAGAATGACCCTAGACGTTTCGGTCAAAGTATAATTCAATATTTGCATAGACCGGTCTACTGCCCATTGGGATTGCATATAAATCAGGTGCTTAGGTATCTTTGAATAATATAGCAGGGCGCAACCCTGCTCCTGGCAACCCCCTCATAAAATCCACTTATTACCCAACAATAATCCTATCTTGCTTTATACACCATTACAGGATTAACAAATGAATGGGAAGATGATGGGGGTATTCATTGAAGCCCTAGTAATGGAGGGACATCCTCTGCAGGACTAGGGTTAAACTATTCGGCTTACGGATAGATAACTCAGCAGCTCAGCTCCGTGGAGTTTGTTTGTGTTTAAGGGGATTACTGTATACAGCATTTGGATTGTGATTTATTGATTTTTCTTGAAGAGGAATAGCAATGACATTTGGAAGGCAAACATATAATTGGCTTGTCCCCTAATTATGCAACGAGTGGAAGTGAAGTTTAAGCTTACTTATGCTGGAATAAACTTTTAAAGTAACCAAAGCGTTACTTTACTTTGCTTACAGTTTTGGAAGCGTAAACTACTCCTAATCGACGAGTGGACGAATAATGAAGGCGTTAAGACACCTTCATGGGAATTTATACACTTAGGTTATTACACTAACCCCATTATCTGGAAGTGAAAAAGTAATTTCTTGGAAACAAGACCATGAATTTGCTAGAGGAAGTGTGGAATGAGACGGGGGAGAAGCGAAACAATTTGTGAGTCGTGAGAAAATGTGGAAAACTTTTGGCTGTGTCATCAATGTCGCATCCTTATACTTTTCGTGTATTTTTTATGTATATCGCGTCGTATTATATCCTGTATTTACTTTTGAATTGGGATAACGTTTTACACCGTCGTTTCATGGCAACATACTTGCCAGGGAAGTACGCAGAAATGCTTATCATTTAGCAATGCTATTCTGTTAAGATGTCATTCTATTAGGTGTTCGAAGGATAAACAGAGGACACATGTGTTCACTGGTTTTCTCAAACCAATCTCTGTCTACCAGATCCTACTCTCACCTCCACGTGGTGAACGTCGGTTGCCTAGTACTTCAACGTAAGGTTGGGTTGGCTATAGGCTAGTGGTTAGGATAATCGCTTGTCAGGACTCCTGATGTTGACAAACGCTTATGTGCTGATGTGAACTCTTTTGCGTGCGTCAGCTGATTCACGGTCTACCTCTACTGCGCCATCCCTCGATTGTGGATTCGAAGATTTTCCGGACCGAAGCGTTGGTGTCCATCTATCGGTACATGATACAGCCACCTCAGTCGTTGAACCTTCACTCTTCTGGTTAAGTCGGTGTCGCTGTATAGCCCGTACAGTTCGTCATTGTGTCTCCTCTTCCATTCACCGTCTAAGCAGACGAGACCGAAAATCACCCGAAGAATTTCCCTCTCGAAACAGTCGGGAGCAACCTCATCCGCTTTTGAAAGAGTCCATGTTTATGCGCCATAGAGCAGACCTGGGACGATTAAGGTGTTATTTCATCTTAGTTGCTCGAGAGAGGGCTTTGGTACACAATTGCCTTCATAGCCCAAAGAAACAGCGATTGGCAAGTGTTATGCTTCGTTTGATATCATCGCTGATGTCATTGCCTGAATTTATAGTGGAGCCTGGGTAGACAAAGTCCTTAACTACTTCAAAGGTATAACTGTCTATTGTGACGTTCTGTCCACCATGTCGGTGTTGGGTGTCTTTTCTTGTTGGCAGCATATACTTGGTTTTGACTTCATTGACCGCTAAACCCATCTTCGCCGCCTTCGTCTCTATATTTACAAACGCACCAGTGACATCACCCTGCGTTCTTCCGATTATGTCAATATCGTCGGCGTATGCGAGTAATTGGACGGACTTTTGAAAGATTGTGCCTCTGGTGTTGGCGCGTAAGTTTCGCACTATTATTTCAAGAACGATGTTGAAGAAGTCGAATTACAGCGCGTCGCCTTGCCTTTTGACATCAAAGGTCTCAATGGGGTCTTGACCGACCTTGATGGATCAGCGTGCATTCTCCATCGTCACCCTGCACAAACGGATGAGTTTGACAGGGATGCCAAAACTAGACATGGCTTTGTATAGTTCGTCTCTACAGATGCTGTCATACGCGGCCTTAAAATCCATGTAAAAGTGATGGGTATCGATTTAAAGTTTACTTACGCCATGTGAATATTTGGTCGATGGTGGACTTTCCTAGCCTGAAGCCACACTGATATGGACGTCTTTAGGAGCTCACACAACACGGCAGATAAGATCTTGTAAGCAATGTTAAGAAGACTGATGCCTCTGTAGTTGGCGCAGTTCAGAGGGTCTTCTTTCTTGAGGATCGGGCAAACAAAGCCGTTTGTTTCGGGTCTACTTTCCTCCGACCATATTTTACAGATGAGTTGGTCCATGCTCCTTACCTATTGCTTCGTACAGCTCGGCACCTAGGCCGTCAACTCCAGCGGCTTTGTTGGACTTTAGCTTTGATATGGCTATTTTCACTTCATCCAGATCAGGTGGACGGAATTGTTGGTCTTCGTCGTCCAGGTTGAATAGTTCATTCTGCCTGACAGCGGGATTTGATTTGTCGTCGCCTTTAAACAGTCTGCAGAAATATTATAGTTCTTTCATATCCTCAGCTTCGACTCCGATTCTACTACGATGTTCCCTTGATCATCCTTGCAGGCTTCAGTTCGGGCGCTGTAGTCTTGACAGATTCTTTTTATCCTTTGGTAAAACTGCCGAACCTCGTTCCTGCAGTAACATCTCTCTATTTCCTCGATGCTTCTCATGCTCTTTCTTTTATTTTCTCCTGAGAAGCCGGTGTTCGTCTCTCCATATTCTGCCCGTAGAGCTCGCGAGCAGCTCTAGTCTTTCTACGCAGCGCCGCTTTGTACGCCTCTTGTTTCGCTGCATATGCTTGCCGGCACTCGTCCTCAAACCAGGGGTTTCGCTGCGTTGGTCGGGTGAAACCCAGCATATCAGAGGCGGCATCTCTGATCGCTTTTTGGAAATGTTGCCACTGGTCTTCAATACTTGATGCTGGCGGCATAGGACCTCTTGAGAGATTGAGAGAGAGTCGCTCAGAAAAGGATCTGCTGATCTCTGGCGATGGCAGCCGTCCGACGTCAAATTTCCTCACAATATATCCTTGGCTTGGTGGCGTTAGGGATATCCGCAGTCGTACCTTGGCTACAACAAGGTAGTGGTCCGAGTCAATGTTGGAAAGTTCGGACATCCATAATACTAGAGTAGTGCCTTGCGTCGATCGTAATGTGATCAATCTGGTTTACGGTTGATTGATCAGGAGATCTCCATATTCCTTTGTGAATATCGATATGTTGGAACCGCGTACTAGCTACGACAACGTTTCGCCCCGCAGCAAAGTCGATCAGCTTAAATCCGTTACGCTTAGGCATAGGAACAAACTTTTCTAACATCAGGAGAACCACCTTTGGCGAATATTCCTGCAATGATCTAAATTCGACAGCACGGGATATCTAAATGGTTTCACGAGTAAACGGGGCCCAAACAACTGGGGTCAGTGATATCACTACGGCATACAATGGCACACTTCTGGCTGGCTGAGGATATACAGCCAAAACCACCACTGTCTCCGAGGACTGGTTCAGTATCAATATTGATGTCGGTCTTCTTACGGTTCTTTTCACGCAAATCTATACCAACTATAGACTATCCTTTTAACGAAAGTAGTTGTCGTTAACTTATTGCGTTTTAATTGCCTGCACTTCTCCTACCAGTTGTTGGCACAATATTTGCGAGTCTTCCCACACAACCCATTGGTGCATGTGAAGTAAAGCCATCAATTAGTTCCAACATCTTTTCCACCTCCATTTACCTACTATTTCTAGCTTTAACTTTTGCCATCTAGTTCACCCTAATCCACCACCGATAGTTTCTAGATGAGCAGCATCCATCATAGGACATCGTTCGTTAAATCATTTTGCACGAGCAAACGCTGTGCAGAATTTCGACCTCGAGGGTGTTTTTTTTTCGCCGTGATTGGCAGAGAGAAGAAACTCTCATCTCTCGATGACCAAAGTGCTGTAACCATATTTTGCGGACTCACATCTAGGGCACACGGACACAGCCGGTGGATGGGGCAATTGCCTTTTAAAATCGAAGGGGAGAACTGATTTTGTCGTTTGCCTTTAGGTTGTAATAAATCGATTTTGGTTTATTTAATGGAAACACCGAAGGGATGGACGTATGGACGAAATACATTTCCATGAGGACTACTACGAGGATTTACGGGCAATAGTAGGTATTCTCTGCACAAGAACGCGTAGCGGTCATTTTCGTTTCGTCGTCGTGCAAATGTGTCAAAGTTGTAAAGTAAATGCCTGCTGGTAAGGTCTCAATTTGGATTCCTTTTCGATGGCGACTTCAGGCGATGTCCTGAAAGCTATCACGGAATAGTTTGGGGAAGTGTTTTCTTCTAAAGATTTATCGCTGCCAGAGAGTGAATTTATAGCATACTGCGGGTGGTGCTTGTGCTCCTTCAGGAGTCTCCATAAAGATAGAAAAAATAGTCCTAGATCCTTTTTTTTTGTCAAGAAAGGTTTGCTACGAAAGCACCAATTATGTGTAATAGAATGTCTCTTTGTATTCACATGGAGGGAACTCCCTTTGGCCGACGTCTTTGTTCGAACATGAATAACCTAATGTAGGGAAGAGATGTGTGGTCTTTGTGAAAGGAGCGAGTGTTCCATTTGTCTTGCGTTTTTGGAGAGAGTAAAGGTGGCTCTGGAGGCTCCAAAGTTAGTCCTGTTCGGGTTCCACTGGGTTTCCTATGGCCTCTAAAACGCTAGCAACATGTGGATATTTTTTTTTTTAATTGTTTTCAATTGAAACAGGAATGTGTGGAAACTTTTCGTTTTACAATTTAACGAAGTCAAATTCCATTCCTGCGAAAACGACTGAAGGGGAAAATTGTTGGGAAACTCCCATGAATATTTGCCCAAATGAACATTTCATGTTTCGCGGATGTTTATGGAAACAAAAATTATCTTGGGCGCTCCCACAACTTAGGTGAGGAATGAATATTCTGTACCGAATATTCATAGAATATCCTTTCGAGGGATTCTTAAAGGTGCAAACCATGAAATTTGAATGTGCTCTTGAAAAGAGTTCACACAGGGCATCGATGTGATGTTCGACAGGAGTTGCCTAGAAGTTTGGGTGTTTTAACGTACTACATACAGGGTGTGGCAAAAAATTCCATCATTTCTCACTGTGTTTCCCTTATCTCCAATTCTGTCCCAATTGTCGAGACTCCTTCTCGTTCTGCGTTCCGGGTGACTTACTCTTCTGCTATCTTGGGTAAGTGGATTTAATTGCATAACGTAGTTAGCAGTGAAGCTGCGGGCTTTTTGAAATATTTGGCCCATCTGCCAGTTTCGTCCTTAGGATAGTTGTGCCTATTGGTTCCTGACCGGTTCTCTGGTACAGATGTTCGAGAAAGAGGGTATGGTATGAGAATGGGAGGGATGCTCTTCACTTAGGCCTCAGTCGGGTCCGTTGAATTTTCCTCTTTTGAACAGTAGGAACAATTTATGGAGGTGACACTACTAGTATGCATGTGATCCGATGAAACTTGTTGTTTCTTTGGTACAAACCAGGATGCCACCGACGCCCTTCTCTAGGTCCGGCTTCCACATAGAAAGCCCTCTAGTATTTTATGTCGCATTCTCGCTAAGGCTGGGCAGTGAAATAAAAAGTGTGCGAGGTTCTACCTTGAGCGACTCTTGAGTCTTGAGGTGGCTTTAATGGCGTCGGATACGGATACGGATACGTCAACTTCATTGTCATCATCCAGAGCACACAGGGTGCTCAAGAAATCCGTGTTGATTTGGAGAAAAAAAGGCTTGCAGTGAAAAAACATTTCATCATAAACAATACTTTTGAAGAGATTGGGTATGCAAGAGAGTTTGGCGATAGGCTGGAATTGGATACTTCGTTGTTAAGACTGCTTTTATGGATGGATATTATCTATGACTACTTCCCCAGTTGAAGAATAGTTCTCTGCGAAAAGGATAGTTGGGAAAAAGCAGAGAAAGGTTTAAGCAGGTAGTTTGCACATTTTTATAAGACTAAGTCGGGTAAAACATTGGGACCGGGGGAGTAGTTTAATAAACGGTTTAACCATAAATTATTTGCCTCACCCTCATATTCTTTCTTTGGAACTGACTCCTCTGTGTTCCAGCGCTCGGACATCTTTCCATTCGACGAATTTTTTCAATTCATTTGCTTTTGCGATGAAGATGTTGAGGCGCTACTATCAATTAAATCGAACGCAACAGGTACATAAAACTATTGCTCCCTTACATACTACCGTTTTTCACTCATGGTTTCCATAATAAAAAAAAAAAGCAATTCGTCGCCGAGAACAATATTAAAAATCGGGAATGACCTGACAACTCGCCTACTACTTTCCTGCGTAACAATTATTGTGTACCCCGGAGGACAGGGTTTTCTGTGAAAACTATAGAATATCTGTGTCGAAGCCGGGTATCTGAAATAGTGACTGATTCGGTGCTCCTTGGCTTATTTAAAATGACCCAACTTTGATATAAGATAAACAATTTTGAGAGATCGTGCAGATCTTCAAAGCAGATCAGGTACCTAACGATTGGTTTCCGCTTTGTATACGTCTTTACAGCTTCTGCAGATTTCTTGAAAGGTATTTCCACACGTATGGCATGCCTAGCAAACAGTGGCCGGTGGAGCTCCTGTTATCGAAAGAAGCCTCTCCGATTTCATCCGATTGTTCCATTTGTTATTCGAGTTTCTTAAAGCTTGCATCAACCTGAGCATTGTTTGACCGAACATAACCTATAAGGTCTTATCCGCCGTGTTGTGTGAACGCCTGAAGCCATTCGTCAACAACCTCATCGGTCTATATCAGTGTGGCTTGAGGCCAGGAAAGTCCACCATTCACCATTCAGCAATTTCTTTAATATCGTTCTTGAACGAATAGTGCAAAACTTAAGCGCCAACACCAGAGACACATTGTTTCAAAAGTTTGTCCAATTACTAGCATACGCCGACGATATTAACATAAACGGAAGTATGCAGCATAGGGTCACTGGCGTGTTCGTGAGTATTGAGATGGAGGCGGCGAAGATGGGTTTAGCGGTTAATGAGGGCAAGGCCAAGTATATGCTGTCAACAAGAAAGGACACTCAGCACCGACGAATTGGACAGAACGTCACAATAGACAGTCACAATAACTTAACTTAAGTAGTTAAGGACTTTGTCTACCTAGGCTCCGCTATAAATTCATACAACGACACCAGCGCTGAGATCAAAAGAAGAGTAACTCTTGCCAATCGCTGTTTTTTTTGGGCTAAGAAGACAATTGCGTAGCAAATCCCTCTCTCGAATGACTAAAGTGACAATTTATAAGACCTCAATCGTCCCAGTCCTGCTGTACGGCGTTGAGGCATGGACTTTGTTAAGAGCGGATGAGGTTGCTCTTTTCTGTTTCGAGAGGAAAATTCTTCGGGTAATTTTCGGTCCCGTCAGCTTAGACGCTGAGTTAAGGACGAACTGCTCGGGCTTTACAGCGACATCGGCTTAGCCAGAAGAGTGAAGATCCAACGACTGAGTTGGCTAGGTCATACAAAGCGGATGGACACCAATGCTCCGGCCCAGAAAATATACGAATCCACATCTGAGGGACGGCGCAGTAGAGGAAGATCGGGACTCATGTGGCCCAAGCAAGTGGAAAGGGACCTTAACCAACTTGGCGTGCGAAGCTGGATGCTGCTGGCTATGGATCGAGCTGGCTGGATACGCTTGTTGGTTGAGGTCCAGGTCCACCCCGGACTGTAGCGCCACCTGCGGTACCTGCCTGTTATCAGTAAGGTGTTTCCCAGGGTGTATCGAATGAACCCTCAAGGGAATCTATCGCTCTGTGATCCTTTACTTCCATAGTCAAAACGAGTCCTCATATTGTTTACTTTAAACAAACCGTTGTTGGGGTAAGGTAACGGAAAAAAAACTCAGGTGTAATCACTCTTTGTCTGAAGCAAATTGTCAATTTCCACGTTGTCAAATCTAGAATTTTAGCATTAGATCTCTGTTCTTGCTTTTTGAAACTTAAGCCTAAATATACAGACTTTTGACATACATATGTATTTTTAAGCATACTTATTAGTTGTTTTTTTACAATATGTAAATAGATAGTTTTCTGCATCTTCTTGTTTCTAACACCATTTTCATTTTATTTTACAGGTTAGTACTGGTAGTCTTTCTAATTTACGTAAGTTTTTCCCTTCTTCATTGAATACAAATTATTTTATAAAAAAACGTAATTTCCTAACTTTTTTGTTCCGACCTCTTCTCCACATCCTGTTTAAAAATATTTCCTTAAAGTCATTTGTATCAATTTTCTCACCCCGAAAAAAAAATATCAAAAATATTTATACTCTCAGCTTGTACAAAATGAATTTATAAATAAATATCTTTTATTGCCCGATCTACGCAATCGGGAACCAGTGTTTATCACACGTTGCCTTCGTCTTATAAATAAATTTCTCAAACCTCGCCATCAGGTAATAAGTGGAAAAACGCTAGAAGCACCTCCTGCGAGTTTCGTTAATAATCTTCTCCGACAAAAAAAAAAAGAAAAATCCCCAGAACTGTATAATGATTTTATGTTTTTTTTTTTTTTTAATTTAACATCATATTTCTCGCAGCATACACGACGTGCGGTTTTTCACAAAGAAAAACTGCGCTATGCATTGGCCAAATGTTGTTTATTTACGTTTTCGCATCATTTTATGGAAACATAAACGGTTCAGCATTCAGTCGTGTATTTATTTTTTATTTAGTGTATATTCGAGGATCGTATGCGAACTTATGCCAACGTTATAATTTTTCTTTTCTTTTGGAAATAATTGGCCGCCAGCCAGCCACAGACGGCTTAGACTGAAAGCATAAACTGTTGAATTGTTTTTCTAGTTCAAGAACGATCATTTGGATTATTAAAGATGAATGCCAAAAAAGTGAAGACATCAAATTGAATGGCAGTAGAATGTTTGCGCATTTTAAGTTTTTTAAGTTTTAAGGGAATTGGTGTCAGCTTATGAGACAGAGAAGAGAACTGACTGACCTTGTGTGTCGAGAGGCTCTCGAAGTGACCTCGATTAGGTGTTGTTTTTTGAATTCAAAATGAATTTGTTGCAAAAATATTTTGCTTTTGATGTGTTTTGCAATTGTCTCCTTGATGATGGTCCTCGTATATGACACGTATGCAAATTGACCATCACCGGGGAATTTCATTTACAGGCTGCAGTGAATTTTGAATAGATTGTCTTCAAAAATTATTAAGTTTCGACAGAACGTTTAGATAGAGAGGATTTTCGGTCATTGACTTCCCAAGGATGAACATTTTGGGAGACTAAAATTAAATTAATCTCCTATCACAACACTCTTTCTTTCCCAACGGTACCACTGTTAAGAATTTCGTCGTGTAGTGAGGTTCAGTATTCATTGCCGGTTGTATCTGACTTCAGATTTATCTTCTTACCCTCTTCATCTCATCATCAGTTCGGGATGGACGTTGGCCTCAACCAACAAGCGTCTCCCGCCAGCTCGATCTATAGCCAGCTGCATGCAGCTTCGCACGCCAAGTTAGTTAAGGTCCCTTTCCACTTGCGTGGGTCACATGAGTTGCGATCTTTCTCTACTGCCCCGTCCCTCAGATGTGGATTCGAATATTTTCCGGCCCGGAGCATTGGTGTCCATCCGCTCTACATGACCCAGTCACCTGAATCGTAGGATCTTCACTCTTCTGGCTAAATCGGTGTTGTTGTACAGCCCGTACAGTTCGTCGTTGTACATATCTCCTCCTCCATTCACCGTCTATGCAGACGGGACCGAAAATCACCCGAAGAATTTTCCTCTCAAAACACCCAAGAGCAACCTCATCCGCTTTTGACAGAGCCCATGCCTCTGCGCCAGCAAGACTGGGATGATTAGCGTCTTATACAGGGTCACTTTAGTCGTTTGAGAGATAGCATTGTCTTCTTAGCCCCGAGGCGTCGGTGTTGGATGTCTTTTCTTGTTGACAGCATATAGTTGGTCTTGCCCTCATTGGCAAGGATGCCAAAACTAGCCATAGCTCTGTATAGCTCGTCTATATAGATACTGTCATACGCGGCCTTAAAATCGATGCTCCAAGTTTGTGTGAACCAGTGCGTTGACAAACAAGCCTCTCCAGCGAGTACGACCCTCAGTCAGCTGTCTTTAGTAGCACACGCCGAGCTAGTTCAGGCTATCCTTTACTTGTGCAAGCCATCGAAGATGAGGTTATAACCTTCTGTGCAGTCTCTTAAAAAGGTTCTTCGGGTTAGACTTCTGGTGTTTATCTGTTCTACAGGATGTAGCAATCAAATACCACCGGGTCGATGTCCCTGTACAGTAGAAGAGAACTTTTCCATCGGAAATGTCAAGTGCTTTTTCATCTAATTTTGACAAAGTTCCTGATATATATGTATAGCGTCTCCTAGGTTGTTCTCGATAGGACCTCCCTTAATAGTTGCGTTCTAAGGCCATAGGTACAGCGATTGGGGTTTGGTTTTCGATGTTAGATCCCTGCACTGATCTCATGGACAGTATTGATAGAAGAACCTAGGTGGACGAACTCGTGACGTTCTGACCGAAAATTTTTGTTACGTCTTGGTGTTTTCAACCAAACCCATCTAAGCAGCTTCTAATTTGATGTTTGCGAAGGTGTCAGTGACTACTCGTTTAGTTCTATCGATGATTTCTGATTTTGCGGGAACTCGAAAACTATACAAAATAGCTTTTCTCTATTCACAATGGTGGGTATCGATCTGTTACTCTTGGGTCCATGATTTGGCATACAAATTTGGTCAAAAGTCAATTTTTGAGGTCAAAAACCTCATTGGAAATTCTGCAGCTGTTCATCAATGAACAGATACGGTATTTTGCCTACGATTTTTGAAAAGCTTACGTCTCTATGTTTAAAGCAGGTAATGTGGTCTTTTTTCTTACACATGGTGCTTAAGTTTCAATCATCGGGTATTATTTCATCGGAGTATATCTTGCAGATGAGTTGGAGTATGTATCTTAACAGGTCATCCACTGGAGGCTTGAATGGCTAAGCTCCTATGCCATCCGGTCTTGCGGTCTTGTATGATTTAAGCCTTGGTATGGCTTCGTTAACTTCATTTGGGTTCGGTTGGAGATCTTGTGTTTCATGTTGAGACTATCAGACTGCTTGACAGCCGAATGTTGGGTCCCGTCGCGCTTTAACAGTCTTCAAAAACAGTCTTTCTATATGTTCAGCACCTTCTGCTTCTCTTCTAGGGTATTCTCGATTTCGCCCTAGCAGGTTTCAGCTCTTAACGTTTTTAAAAGAAATTCAGATTTCTGTCTTTCCTCGTGCTCCTTTTTCTTCTCTCTGAGAAGTGAGAACGTGGTTTTCTGTCTTTTTCTATCCGCTCTAAGAGCTGATTCGGTGATAATTTGACCAGGCAACTTCTAAGACGTCTTGTAGATGTTAAAAAGTTGGAAATTTTGTGCCGCACACCACCATGTATTGGCTTGCGTTTCCATAAAAGGGTACTGGAGAAAAGAAATATTAAAATTCATATTTGCAGTCAGCATTTGATCACAGATCTGCAAATATGGTGTTCTGACAGACCATCCGCCGTCTCAGAGGAAGGAAGTTTAATATCATCGAAGGAGTTAAATCCAAAGATGGTGTACTTCTTTCCGATGAAAAGGACATCTTGCGCAGATGACTTTTCAATCCCGAACAAGGCACTGAGGATGACAGACCCATGGTTTTGAGTAGGGCGGAGAATAGTCCCACCGAAGGAGGTGACCTTGGCTATTAAATTGCTAAAAGTCGGCAAATCTGGTGGTGTGGATGAAATCCGGCGTGAAATGGCTCTCCCGTGTCATAAAAACGTCCTGGGAATGCGGTGAAACACCTAGCGATTGCCAAACCGTGGTGATTGTTTTTCTTTTTAAGAAAGGGGATAAGAGGGAAGAACTTTGCTAAAATGTTGGAAGCGCGTGGTCGAGTCTAGGTTAGGCGATGAGCAGTGCGGCTTTCGTCCAGGTAGAACCCACCAGCTGTTCACTCTCAGAATGGTACTTGAGAAGACCTGGGAGTATGCCAAACCTATCTACAGTTGTTTTGTGGATTTGGAGAAAGCATATGATCGAGTGCCTCGAGGTAAACTATGGAGTGTATTGCAGGAGTATGGGATTGACGGTTCTCTTCTGAGGGCCATTCAATCTCTTTACACTAACTGTAACGGCGTTAAGTCGACACCTTTTGCTGTGTACATTAGATTTCTCCAGGATGCGTTCTGTCACCTCTCCTTTTCATAGTGTATATGGATTGGATGTAACAGCGTAGTCATGGTGAGGAACGGTTCGAATTGGGAGACTTAAGAATAAGTCTTCTGCTTTTCGCTGATCCTTACGTCTACCCAGACCGAACTTCATCGCGCACTAGATAGGTTCGTCGCCGTCTGTGTTGAAGGTGGGATAAAGGTAAATGCAATGCACTTTGCATGTTAGTGGAGTCCTATTGAAACAGGTGGAGAAGTTTAAGTATCTCGGAATCCTATTCACGAGTGATGGAAGGAGCAATACTGAGTTATACTGTAGGATTGTTCAGCCTGGAGCGACAGCTTGGTCAATCAGGGCTGAACTTTGCATCGGATCTAAGCTACCGGTCTTTAATTCAGTGTTTGTTCCGACCCTTACCAATGGTCATGAGGTTTAGGTAATGACCGAAAGAATAAAATCGCGGATACAAGCTGTCGAAATGGGATTTCTTCATTGTATTGCTAGGGTAACTCGCCGAAATCGGGTTAGGAACACCAGAATACGCGAGGCGCTCATTGTCGCGCAGGTACTTCTTGGTACGCAGAGGTCTATACGTCGGTAGTTTGGACACGTTAAACTCATGTCCTCAACTCGATTTCCAAGACGTGCCATGAAATCTGTGTCATCAGGCAGGCGTCTTTTGGGTAGGCCCAGGATGAGATGGTTTGACCAAGTCCGAAGTCTCACCTCTACCCGTTTGGGGATAGTCCCTGATGATTTAGAGTCGATGGCGAAAGATCGAAAAATGTGGAGAGTCCACTTAAGCTCCCTAAATCTGATAGTTGACAAAGAGGGCAATGGAAAATGATGATGATGAATGAGTCAGCATTTGAAGTTTTCACAGATCATTTAAAGGTTGTTCTAAAAATTCATACCACTCGGACTCCGAAACAAATATCCGATGAAGGACACGAATTCTGTACTCTATCGATTCTTATACAATTTCTATCTAGAAAAAGTGACGGACTATGTAACTTACTTTTTCTAAAAATCATCAAAAGATACCCCTGAGAATTCCCTCTTTCACTGTCAAAAATAAGATTTGGGTGGGCATCGATGTCACAAGTACGGGCTCAATCTATTCTCTGTTTGTGCTGAAAATTCCGGTAACAAAAGTTGTTTGAATATTCCAAGTGTGCGGGGTCCTATCGTGTACACAAAACTTTGATTTCTAACTCAATATCGAGAGCACCAACCACGGGTACTTCACCAACAACATTAGGATCAACAATCAAACATACATACTTCGTACTTTACCACAGCCGCTTTCCTTCTACGAAAATTTCGAATTTTTTTTTGGCCAAACACAAGTTTTTTTTTTCCTTTTATTAAAAGGACATACACACGCATGAAGACACAAAAAGCTTTGAAGTGGATTCCCCTTACAGCCTTGAGAACCCAATTGAAAATAAGGCTCTAAAAAATGGTAAAGCAAATGAAATGTAATCCTGGATTAAGTACTTCCTATTTATACCTATATTTGTCAGTACAAATGAAGTGAACTTTTTGTCAGGACGGATTTACCACCGAGATCTCCCTAAATCTTACACTTGATGTAGAGATATTATTTAACAATGTGAAAGTAGGCATTAGAGGGATATACACAAAGGATGGTGGAAATGAAAATTGAAACACATTCGCACCTTAGCGGGAATTCTAAGAACACAAACGTACACGTGGAATGAAAGGTTTTGCAGTAGAACGCCGTTTTTAAACTGTAAGCCAAAGAAATAAATAAACATTAACATCATATATCCTTTTCTGCAAGGTGTAGCATTTTTGCCAGGATATTTTGTTTTATAATTTGAGGTGTCATGTGCTAAGGGCTTGATGTTTTTTTTATTTATTGTGCTCATCCACATGCTTTTGGTGTTATTTTCCTTCTTCGAACTGTCGGTGTTTTCGTACCCGTTTTTACCACAGTTCTTTTCGGGTAATATTTTTTTCTAAGATTCTTCCTTGCGGCAGTCAGTGGATTTTATTCTTCCTTCAGGCCGGGAAATCATCTTAAATGCATGACTGTCACGACAACTTGAGGTGGACCGAGGCCTAGTTTGATCATTAGGTTCATGTTTTCTACCAAAACATATCCTCCACATTTGCATCTCCATGCCAAGTCATCAATAACAGTGACTTTATTGTTCTTTAGTTTTTAGCCCGCTAATCTCATCCAAACTGGGACAAGGGAGTCGTTCACCGACTGATTAAGGCTCCAACCTTTATTTAGTGTCTACTGGACAGCTAGTGAAAATACTTCTCAAAGCCAACAGTCAGTTTCTTAGCTTATATATGAAACTTTAAGATTTTGTTTCTCAGACATGAGATATGATTCATACGAACGATTTTGCTTTCCTCCATTCTTTTAGCTCAATAAGCTTCCCTTGACCATATTTTTGAGTATCTGTTACCCTCTAGGCTTCAGGCGTATTCAGGCGCTCAATAAAAAATCAGCCAAATTCTGCAAAAAAGCTAAAACGAAGAAATGGTCAGAAACATGATGGGCACACATGTACTCGTATGTTGTTTTAATTTGGTGGTTCGACCATCTGTAGGGAGAAGCTGTATCTTTTTCGCTACATGTAAACTGTTAACCGTACATCGTTCGTGCTACTAAAACAATCTTGGCTTGAGCTGAATCTCAAACGCTCCAACTGCGTAATTATGCAGAAAAGTCAGCTCATTAGAAGGTGTCATCACTGGTCACTGCACCATTGGTGGGCATGCCATTCTGCAGAAATGGTCAAAGATGAAGAAAACGTTTTTTCATCAATTGGAGGAGAATACACCTAAGTGAAAGCCCATTTCTGCGATAACCTTGGCGTACTTGCAAACATTACCTCCAGCGATTTATAAAAAGTTCTGGCTGGTTCTGCAGGTAGCTCTGTGGAATTGGCCAGATCCTTGTGATAATACAATGGACCTATGCTGATCTCTGCATTGAATGCTGTTTTTGGGAAAACTAAACTTTTTTTGATAGGGTTTTGAATACCCTCATTATGTTATTCACACAACAAAAAGCGTTTTGAGATAAAATCAGTCTAAATTCTGGAAAGCGAGCTCATATGGACACGCCCACACATTGAACAAATATCCGGGCATAAGTGTTGATTCCTAGTACACGACTCCTTATCTGGACTTTGTCAAACGCTTTTCCTGGTTCTTCTCAAGCTGAGAACAGGAGGTAAACAAGGAAATTTCTAATGAAGCAAAGTCCGTCGACACGGATGGCTTTAAGCGGAAATAGGCACAGGACAATGTGTCTTTTTTAAGGAGCCAGGACTCACGAAAATTCCCTGACAACAGTGGCGTTTTCCAGGCCGAGGTTCTAGCAGTGACTTAAGTTGCTCCACTGGTATGGGAGAATATCAAGATCTTCATAGGCGGCTATGAAAGCATTAGCTGCTACTCAAATCACGTCCAAGCTTGTAAAGTGGTGTCGCACAGAGCTGAAGGTTCTTGGTACGCAGCATAATGTAAAGTTCTGTTTGGTATCTGGTTACAGTGATGTGGCAGGAAACGAGACTGCTGACTAGCCAGAAAGTGATCAGCCCTAGAACGACAGAACGGTACAATTAAAGCTGCCCATCGTCATTTCAAAGAAACAGTATGGCTATGGTCCTTAACTGAGGCGAATAACAGGTGGAAAACACTAACCACCTTCAAAATTTCCAGAATGCTATGGCCAAAATATCATAAGGCTAGAACCAAGTTATATATGGACAAGAATTCCTGCCATTACTGGTAGGATTGATAACAGGCCACAATATTCTTGGGTATCAGGCAAAAAGCTGCCTTTGCCCAAAGACGTCCCCAGAGGATGTGGAGACGAGGAAGTACTTGAGGACACTACCCACTTTCTTTGTCTATGCTCAAGCCTCTGCAACATAAAAAAAATGACTCTAGTTCCTCTTCGATAACAACGAGAAGCCATCAGATGGTTCACTATCAGATTTGCTTGGTTTTGTAAGGAGGACTAGGTGGCCATTATTAGGTGAATAGAACAACGCAGTTGGAAGCAATAGGTAAAATACGTGGGTACCACAACGGGTCTACATAGACCTTAATGAGACGAAGAGGGTCTCATGATCTAACCTATTCACCCAGCGCGAGTGAGGTGGAGTGGTTCGAAATTGTTAAAATTTATTATAAAACTTCGTTTTGTATTCGCCAAACTTTTCGCGAGCTACGAAATATTTACGTCCGAAATGATCGTCCAGCCGAGCGAGCAATTCAACGCGTCTCAGTTGCTGATCGAACAGTTCCTGCATGACGCCAAAATGCGCGGTCAAGCGAGACTATTGCTGCTGTTGCTAAAAGTGTGGCTGAAGACTCAAACTCCTCGATTCCTTGTCGCGCACAAGGATTTGGTCGTTCCGCGACCTCAACTTGGTGAATTTTGCGACAAGACTTGGGCATGCATCCGTATAAGATCCAATTGGTACAAGAATTGAAGCCCCAAAATAACCAATTTCATCGGCTTTGGAGATCCAAACTTTCGCGAAAAAATCATCTGCAGTGATGAAGCACTTTTTTGGTTGAACGGCTTCGTGAACAAGCAAAATTGCCGCATTTGGGGGGAATGATCCACAGCAGTATCAAGAGTCTGCATTGCATCCGGAGAAACTTACTGTTTGGTGTGGATTTTGGTCAGTCGGCGTCATTGGGTCATACATATTCCGAAACGAGAATGGCCAAACGGTGACTGTCAACGGCGAATGGTATAGGGCTATGATAGCTTACTTTTTGTGGCCTAAATTGAATGACATGGATCTGCACGATATGTGGTTTCAATAATATGGAGCAACGTGCCATACATCGCGGGTTATATAAGAATTGTTGCAAGAAGACCGTGCGATTTAGACCTTAGACTCTTTTCTCTGGAGCTATGTTAGGTCGCTGGTTTATGGCAAAATATCAACGACAATTTACCAACTGGAGAACAACTCTCGGATCGAGTTTGTAAACGAAGCCGCGGAGGCTATTGAATGCACTTTAGTCCGCAATAAACGTTTTTGTCATATCTTATACACAACTCCTTTTATTCAATTTAACGCTTAATGAAAAACCCTTTATAAGACACCCAGGGCATTAATGTCTATTCACTCTACATGTCCTCTTTTTCACAAAAGTCCAATGTATGAATCTCCTCCTATTAAACCCGTCAACGCAAAGGATATTTAGACCCACTTTAGAGTAGGACTGAGGTCTTTTATTATGTCTCCCTAGTTGTTCCTAGTTGTTCGGGATAGGCCCTAGCTTATCGGCCTGACTAAAATTGTATATGCCATCATTGATATTTTCTTAGCAATTCTGCCGCCTGAATTCAACGAAGAGTGCTATAGTAAACAGTATCACCCCTCCCACGTGCGCTACTAGCTTTTCAAATTGTTGAAACCCAATCTCCAGTTGAGGTTATATGCACTAGAGGTCATCGCTCTGATTAAAGTTTGCAGACAGAGGTTGGTCGAAAAAAAAACCTCTGAACTGGACACTTGTTTCCTCGCGTTTGTATACTTTGTCCTCTCGCAAAGAATCATTAACTCCTAGGGACCCCCAATAGAATTTTTTTTTGGTCATAAAAGTTGAAAGCATTAAATTCATATCTTACTCTTACCTTAGACACAATGCCCGCTAAGTGGCATGACATATGAGTGGCAACTTTTCCTTGCAAATAACTTTACAAAAAAAAAAAAATTGTTCAGAAAGTTAAATGAGGTAAATGAACTGACTTGTCCTCCACACGTGGCAATAAGAAGAGCATACAGCGATTGCCTGACACTGATGTGACATGTGTCAGATTCACCACCATGTCGCATCACTTCGGTGGGCGCTGAGTTATATGCTTACATTGATTTTTGAACTAAGGATGTGTGTTGGATGCCACATTAATGTCATGCTGCATATCATCCTGGGAGAACAGCACACCGCTCAGACAAGATAAAGGAGCTATTCGACGTTTAACCGTAAAAATAATAACATTCCGAGACACAATGATTGGAGGCGTTTGAATAAGATGGATGCAATTCAGTAAATATAATGTCGACTCTGCCTTACAGCGCATAGTACATGGTATGTACACTGACATTTATCTGGTAAAGTGTCCTTTCTCCGTGTTAAGTATTCTTACATTTATTAGGCAATTAAACCAACCACTAATGGTTTTGGGTTGGACGTTCTTCTTTGTTGTCCATTTTAGTCGCTTTCGTTTTTTATATCCACGAACGACCTGCTGATTTTGAAAGATCGCATCGTGCGTATGCGGATTTTGAAAGATTGTGGCTCTGCTGTTGGCGTGTGAGTTCTGCACAATTATTTCAAGAACGACGTTGAAGAAATCGCATGACAACGCGTCGCCTTGTCTTAATCCGCTTTGGCTTCATATCTTGGCCTCGATAAGGGGTTTACCGCTCTTGAAGGAGCAGCGTAAATTTTTTTATCCTCATCCTGCACAATTTTAGTGTGCAGAAATCCAGACATGTCTCTATATTCGCGGCCTTAAAATTGATAAAGACGTGGTGGATCTAGAATTCTTGGGTTTTCTCCAAGATTTGCCGTAGTGTGAAGATTTGGTGGTAGATTTTTCAGGCCGAAAAAACACCCTGATATGGACCATTAGGTTAGCAAAGCTTCTCACGCACAGTGGTATTACAATGGATCTTCTGTTGATGTCAGAGCACCTCTATCTATAGGGCCGCTGCGAAAGAACTAACTTAGAGCATAGGGCGGTCACACAATACAGCATATAAGATCTTGTATTCGATGTTGATAGTCTTCTGCTTCTATACGCAGTTTAAAGGGTTTCCTTTTTTGCGCATCGAACAAACAGTGTTAAGTTCTATTCATCAGGCATGTTCACTTCTGACCATACTTTGTCATCTTCGGCTGCTTTAAACAGCTCAGCGGATAGACCGTCAGCTCCAGCAGCTTTGTTTGACTTGGGGCTAGATGTAGTTATCGTTAGTTCATCCAGGTCGGGTAGACACAACTGTTGGCTAACATCCGGGTGGATAGTTCATTCCGTTTGATAGCAGACGTTGATTCTGTCATCAATCTTATATTATCTGCAGAAGTAAATAAAAAATAAATAGCTGGCACCACAGCTTGGGATGAGCCAAGGCCTAGCTTCTCGCAACCATTCATGCTGTGCGTGTTGTATTGTTTGCACGAATGGAAGGGACCTACAATTTATTGGCGACTCCGAACGGCGAATTGAGGAGCTCTTTTATGACAAATTATACTCCCGGAGTCTTGTCATTCCCCGACGAGGGGTGGTGCCGCGAAAAATGTTCGGTGGACATGGCTGGGGCTTGAATCCACGCCGCTTGGTCAGCAGTCCAACGCACTAACCACTGAGCCACGCCGACCAGAAGTCTGCAGAAGTTCCAAATCCCCAGCAACTACTACTAGGTCCCTTTGTTGGTCTTTGCATGTTTCGGTTCGGGCTTTGCGGCTTTGGCACTCTCTTTTTACCATTCCTTCAGTAGCAGCGCTCTATTTCATCAATCACGCGCTTCTCATGAGCTTTCCTTCTCCGTTTGAGAACGCGATTTTCGTCCCTTCTCTACTGTTCGTAGAGAAGTGTGTGTGCCTCTTGTTTGGCAGCACTTGTCGTCAGACCAGGATTTTCACTGTAACGGGCAAATGCAGCATATCAAAAGCGGCATCTCTGGTGGCTTTTTGGCAGTGTTGCCACTGATCTCCAATACTTAATGGTGGTGGTATAGGACTTTTTAAGAGATTAGGGGATACTGACGATCGTTTGCGATTGGAGTTGTATGATATCAAACTTCGTCACAGTGATGTGACTCCTAGACGTATCTTGGCTACAACACGGCTGAGATCGCCCACGGTTGTTTTGAGAGAAAAGTTCTTCGGGTGATTTTTGATT
This sequence comes from Matsumyia berberina, assembly GCA_917880715.2. Classification (NCBI taxonomy): domain Eukaryota; kingdom Metazoa; phylum Arthropoda; class Insecta; order Diptera; family Syrphidae; genus Matsumyia; species Matsumyia berberina. Next base: position 100,548,335 of record OU862870.1, read on the forward strand.
CCAACTGAATAAAAGGTGAGTGGACGAATCTGTACTTTAATTAATTTTATGAACTGTCAACATACGAGCAGAAGAAGACGACATCTAAGGGACCTCAACGCAACTGGAGGTAGTTACTGACCGAGTTAAGTGGGAAGGCTTGTTGGTTGAGGCTCAGTTTCACATTAAGTGTTAAATTAAAATCGAAAGAGGTGAAGTCAAATGGGAAGCGTGTAATCATTTTTATTTGCTTAATAATGTTGGCAACACCTAGAAGAGGCTAACAAAAGTGCTGTTGTAACTCGAAGGATTTTACGGTGTTTTTATGTGTTTTCGTTTAAGGAGATCAAAGCCAATGCCATAATGTCAAAATTCAAATATGTCAAGTAACATCCTTGGAACGAAGTCTACAGTAGGGTTTGAGTGGAATAGTGATCTGTGAAATCTTGATGTCCTAGGCTTTTAAGCATTGGCTTCGTTGTCCTAGCTGTCAGAGGCAATTAATTCAGTGGAAAATGGGTTCCCATGAGAGTAGTCCTTTTTGTTCATTTCAATTGCTAATTTGCTCATTTCGAAAATCATCAGCAGGTGGAGGTTATTTATACGACAAATAATATTATGAAGAACTGTTGTTCCTACAATGATGCTTTGAATTGTCAATAGTTTCACTTTCATTTCAGCCACCTTGTGATCTTTCGAGTGAGTGGATGTTCTGTGCTTCAGCTGTCGAAATTAAAGTTTGTTAATCCTACCTAAACGAACTTTAAACGGTGGAATATGGTCGTTTGACTTAAATCGAACATCAAATTCAGCTTAAAGTTAAAACGAACGATATGAAACCAAAAAAAAATGTTGAATTCCTATTTGGGCTCAGCTCTTCTCGTACGTAAGCGTCAGAATCTCCTGTCTTGGGTTCATGGGTGCGTATAGTCTACACATCGTTGTGGCATGTCATTATCTATCGCTCTGCTCCGTATTTTCGGCGGTTTGCTTGGTCCTCACTTGTTGATATTTTCAACATCTTCTTGATGGCATGACTTTTCTTGCAGTTTTTCTGTGATTGAAGCAACTTTACAGCATACGCTTATTTATTTGTTTTCAACTTTATCGAGCTTGGTCACTCCTGAGGCCCACCTTAAAATTCGCATTTCTGCCACATGTAACCTCTGTTTATGTGCCCAGCCCAGCATTCTCGATTGCGTTTGGGATTTACCTGACCTGTGCGTCATCCATTGATGTTTGAATAAAAAGATCTTAGAATCTGAAGAGCTCAAGAAGATGAGTTTGGTTCATAATTGATGTAATCGCATTTGTTGTTTTATCTCCTCCTCCACTTACCACGTGCAGACGGAACAGAAAATTACCCTCTAGAAACAGCCAAGAGAGTCCATGCCTCTGCGCCGTAAACGAGGATTGGGATGAAAGGGTCACTTTAGTTGTACGAGAGAGGACTTTGCTACTCAATTGCCTTCTTAGCCCAAAACAACAGCGATTGGCAAGAGTTATTATTCGTTTGATCACAGCACTGGTGTCGTTGCCTAGATAGACAAAGTCCTTAACTACCTCAAAGTTATAGCTTTCTATTGTGGCGTTCTGTCCGGGACGTCGGTGTTGAGTGTCCTTTCTTGTTGACAGCATATACTTGGTCTTCCACTCATTAACCGCTAAACCCATCTTCGTCGCCTCCGTTTCAATATTCACGAACGCGCCAGTGACATCACGCTGAATTAATCAGGTTGTTGCCAAAGGGTTTCACAAGGAACTTATGTACTTTTGATCTAAGAGCTCTAAGCTCGATTATGCCAATATCGTCGGCGTATCCGAGTAGGTTAGGCTAGGTTGAAGTGTCTGCCAGCTTAAGCCAACACACTTAGACACATGAGTGGTCCCTTGTATTGTAATACCACCAGCATCTCAAAAAGTTCTCCTGCCTACTCATTGAAACCAATTGGAGCTTTTTATGAAGCGTTGGAGGCTACTAATATCAATGTTAAAATGGCCGCCTTTCCTTTTGCGGGAGAGAGCTGGACAGATGCAAAGAAGATAGAGAATGGTCTCTTTTTCCTTCAAGTCCATATAGCTTCTACAGAAGTCGTTTGAGCGTATCCGAGTAATTGGATGGACTTTTGGAAGATTTTGCCTTTGGTGTTGGCCCGTGAGTTTTGCTCAGCTCTTTCAAGAACGACGTTGAAGAAGTCATGTGACAGCGCGTCGCCTTGTCTAAAACTCTTTCTGACAAAAAAAAGGTCTCGGTGAGGTCTTGACCGATCTTGATGGAGCAGCGTGCATTCTCCATCATCGTCCTGCACAAACGGACGAGTTTGGCAGGGATGGCAAAACTAGACATTGCTCTGTATAGCTCGTCTCTATAGATGCTGTCATACGTGGCCTTAGAATCGATGAGAAGGTGGTGGGTATCGATTTGAAGTTCCTGGATTTTCTCCAAGGTCTGCCGCGATGTGGGGGACATTCCTGGCCTGAATCCACACTGATATGGACCGATCAGGCTTTAGGCCCTTACACAAAACGACAGATAAGATCTTGTAAGCGGTGTTAAGAAGACTGATGCCTTTGTAGTTGGCACAGCTCAAAATGTCTCCTTTTTTTATGAACGGCCGTATACGTTTGACGTTAATTGAATTGTTTTCCCAAATTGTTTGGGATTTTGTTGATTTTTAGCCAAGCTGTTTGCCATTGGAAACGCATTTCCTTTTCAATTTGTATCTGAAACTTTTGTATAGTCTGACTTGAATGAAACTTGTACACATGTACTCGTACACATATCCTTTCAACGAACGAAATAATGGCTTTACCCGGTTCCACTGTAAGACGTTGGTCAATAAGAACTCACATTTGGAATCAAAAAAAGGATTTTCTTTGGAGGTACATGAAATGATACGGAGACATTGTATTCCACACGAAACTACCACAAGTTGCCTTTAAATAAATTTCAACACGACACTACCTAATTAAAGTGAAACCTCATCCCATCCAATCACAAGTTCCCAAAGGCCCGTCGATGGACTGTGACTCTCCATCAAGAATCCATTTAGGGAACCATTCGTCTTTACAGGAAAAAAAAAGTCTCCAAAGAGGACTTATGAACATCCTATCGGTGAAGCGATTCCTCTGTGACGGCCGGGGTAGAACATACCTGAAACATTGTTTCGCTTAATTTACGAAATTAACACCCCGTAACTTTCATCTTTAAAGGAACCATTCCAGCTTCAGTCGGCTGCCGGGATAAACGTGTCCCTAACTAGAAAATAAGAAAACACAATTTCACACACTCCTTTGAGAAGAAAGAAAATTAATTTTCTTTTGCTGCTGCCCAAGTATATATGTGTTTCCTTTTCCTTGTGTGCGTGCATTTGATTTTGTTGGCCTAAGGTAGAGCATTTATTATCCGAGAGCAGCTCTTAGGGGTCAAGCAAATAGGTCTTTTTCCGTCCCGGCGGCGGCAAACAGCGCTGCCTAGTGTAGTTTTATATTTTAATTTGTTTGCTGGATCTCTTTGATCTATTAAATGTGGATCGTAGGAGCGGGTCTACATGGACGTTGGATGTGTTTAACTACAATTTTCAAAATGAGTGATGTATCTCACGTCAGAAACAAGCAACGACTGGTGGTGTTTATGAGGCCTGCTTGCTGATTAATTTTTTATTTTATTCCATCTCTCCTGTTGGTTTTCGTTTAATTTTTGATGATGATGTTGTCTTGAGATATTTTCATTTCGACAGAGCTACTGTATGTCATGAGGAGTCGCCGAAGTAAGAACATAAATTGTCTGAGTCGGATTCGCTGTATGTATTTTCGTCAGCTGCCCTTTCGATTTTGTGAGAGCAGTGGTACGGGTAACAAAATAAGAAAATTATTCCTTGGAACCACATTTCAGTTGTCACATTCAGTTTGGGTTCGGTTTACGGTTTGTAGAAAACGGTGGACGCTTACGATTTTAAAGTCAAACTTCCAGGAATAATTTGAAAATTTGGAGTTGTCTGTGAAATGCTGTGAGAAGAACAGAGGTGCAGAGCCAGTGTTTGGAATAATTGAATTTGCCTTTCGTGATGGATCTCGTCAGCTGTTCACTGAACTAATGGTTACGCTTGGAAGCCTTTTTTTTGAATTAGAAACGCAAGCTAACATTATCCATTACCCTTACCAACTTATGAGCTTATTGTGCTCTCGTACAACATTATTAATTTTTTTGTTGGTTTGGGATCCTTTGTGCTATAACCCTGGCATTTACACAGGCCGGTTTTAATTGCTTGAAAGATCCAAGTTGCGAAGAAAGCTCGAAAGCATTTGGCTTGGATGTGTTTTTTGTTTATAATGGGGGTGAAACTACTGTGCTATACCTCTCATCGAGGAATGACAAACTTTCGAGAGTATACCTTTGCCATGGAAAAGCTTCTAGATAAAGTCAATTAAATCCGAGGGAAAGCAAGTCCACGGATGGTTCCTTTCACTGTCTTGTCAAAAACAGAAAAGACCTGCCGCTTCAAAGAGAATCCATTTATGAGCCTTTCTAGACGTCGAAAATACCGGCTTTTACTCCCTGACGAATGCAATCGGTAGTAGAATCATTGCAGATGCGACCAACTAACCACGGATGTCATGCTGCAAAAATAACTTATTTTTGTAACGTAGTGTCAGGGTGTACAACTGCTATTCAGCGCTGTAGAAAAATTCCTGTCATCTCTTCTGTGGTCCATCTGCTCTACATGACCCAGCCAGACGAACCTTCATTCTTTTGGCGAAGTTGATGTTGCTGTACACTTCATCGCTGTACCTCCTTTGTGCTGTAGAGCAGGACTGGGATGATCAAGGTCTTATACAGGGTTACTTTAGTCCTTCGAGAGAGAGTTCTGCTACTCTGGGCCTTCTTAGCCCAAAGGAACATCGATTGGCAAGAGGTATTCTTCGTTTGACCTCAGCGCTAGTATCGTTGTCTGAATTGATAGTGGAGCATAGATAGACAAGGGCGTTGCATGAGAGCACGTCACCTTGTCTAAACACTTTTTTCACATTAAAGGTTTTGGAGAGGTCTTGATCGACCTTAATGGAGCATTCCCGATCGTAATCCTGCAAAAACGGATGAGTTAGGCAGGGATGCCAAAACTAGATTTTGCTCTGTGTAATTCGTTTCTATGCTGTCATACGCGACCTTAAAATCGATGACAAGATGGTGGGTTTCGATTTGAAGTTCCTGGGTTTTCTCCAAAATTTACCATAGTGTGTGCCGGTGCTGGAGTTTTCTGGCCTAAAGCCATGGATCAATCAGGTTGTTGCCAAAGGGTTTCACAAACAACCTATGCACCTTTGATCTAAGAGCCCTAAGGTATAGAGCTTTTCACGAATAGAGTAGAAGTCAATCTTGGACCTATCGTCATCAAGAGTACAACTTCAGTTTATTCCAACGAGGTTGTTTTTAAGTTGATCATTGAACGTATTGCAAAGGCCTTTGAGGGCGATTTGTACTAATATTGGCGGGTTTAGTAGAGAACCCTTTCTCAACCCAAAATGTCTAGTCTGGTTCACCGACGCATTAAGAATGTAATCTGGAATTGAAGCTGGTGTCTTTGGACCCAACGCCAAAGTTTGGTAAATTTAAGAAGACTATAACGTGAAGTTGGAGAGGTCTCGTCACGGACCTTTGCCGCCGTCTGGAAGAGATGAAAATGAGTCGTAGTTTATCTTCATTTAAAGCGGTTGTTGGCTAGTTTTGTGATGTGTGATAAGTCGTGTGATTGTGGCAGTACTTAGTGGTGCTAGTGACTCGTATCAGTGATATGTACGCCAGTCATGTCAGAAGTAATAGAGGTAGTGTAAGTGCAGCTTTCTTGAGTTAGTATATAGTCGATTTGAAGATATTTCCAAATTTTTCAGAAAAATGTGTCCCAAACGTCTGCAATCGGGTGATTTTCTTGTCACAATTCTCCAATGCGTTCACTGCTTCGTTGGTAACTCGCTTTGGTCGACATTTTCGCTGCTGCTCTCAAACACTTCTTGAGTTCTTTCATTCCTACAAATGAATAAAAAAGACGTAGTCTGCAAATGAGTCTGCAAATTCATCTGCAAATCTGCTATTTGGATATGTCCGCAAATCGTCTGATCGGAGCTTTAGATATGTATTTGTTCCATAAGTTGTCACTTTTTCTCAATTTTATGGCCACATAGTTCTGCACTTATGTAGGTAGTTAGACTGTCAGTTCCTGAGAACATAAATAGCGCTAGGGTGCGCCGTTTTGTAATCACGAAACTCGTTTAAACTCATTTGTATGGTGTTGAATTGCTATGTTGGGATGATGTGGGTAAATCCAGCCGGTGGAGTTCAGATACAAGATCAGTTCTCCAATCCTTTTTTCAGCTATCTCGCCGAGGTCCACGAAGAAGGGTTTGCTCAAAATTCACTGTCTGGTCCCCGCTAGGGCCGGACACCTAGATGTTAGATGTTAGAAATTGGGGTGTGTGTGTGTGCACTGCGACCTGTTTAGATCTATTGTGCTCCCCCGTACTCATATTGGCCGATACGTCTCGACCTAGAGAACCTCTTCAAATCCAATCGCTCTGAGAAATCGGAGTATCTGGATTGGGTCCAACGATGGGAGATCCATTTCAAGGAAAGTGTACGCTCCCAGGTGTACTCTTCTTTTGTGGATAAATGCTCTATAGAGGGCCAGACACCTGCAAAGGTAATTAAGTAGAGATTCTTTCTCATTAATGTCCTTGCAAGTTCTGCAAAAGTTGTTGTGAGGAATACCAAGCTTGAACGCATGGTCTCCAACTGGCCAGTGGCCCATGATAATAGCTACAATTCTGGCAACATCTGGTCTTGATTTGCCAAGTAGCTCTCTTGACTTAGTTTTGCTGTAATTAGGTCATGTCATTTCTTAAAATAACGTAGCTGGACAGGCCGTTCCATCTATCATTGGCAGGCTGGAAAAAGTGGAGATGTATATAGCCCTTAACAGTGCCTAGCGGAATATCGACACTTTCCACAAGAGAACTGTTAAGTTTTTAAGAGCCGATCCTCTCCTGGCCAACCTGTCGGCACGTTCATTGCCTCATGATTGCTATGATCTAGGATCCAGATGAGTGTAATTATGGAGTGGGTACTTAGTTGATTAATTTCAAGCCGGCATTGCTTTACCAGTTTTGATGATATGGTAACTGCATCAATGGTTGCTTTGGTAGCGGCTTGACTGTCCGAGAAAATAGAGATATTTTGGTTGGATGTTTGGAGACTGTTCAACAAGCGGCAGGCCCCCTGAATCGCGGGAAGCACGGCCTGGAAAACGCTAGCAGAGTCTAAGAGATATTCAGTTGGTCATAAAAGATACCTGCGCCGATTCCGCGATCTATCTTCGATCCGTTCGTTTATATACCAATATCATAGTCATTGATAATGTTTCCATTCTTTCATTCTTCCATTCTTCTATAGTAGGAGAATAATTTCCAAAAATTAAGGGTAGGTGTCATGTCATGACCAAAATTATTTCCAAGATCTTACAGTGACCTTATGGCTTTGTCGTCCAACATCCAGATTCCCTGAGCCGGACCGCACTGCAGGTAACTGGGCCTTTGATGTAAAGTTCAAGGGGGATCAGGTGCAGTTTCACACTTAGAGCATCAGTAGGACAAGATCGCAATGCTCCTGTAACACCTACACACGCCGATCTCTGTACTTTTTTGAACTTATCGACATTTTATTTCTAACTCAGGGCAGGCCAGATGAAGGCGTCATAAGTGAGAATTGGACGCAGAACACCAGTGTACATCTACAGGGTCATCTTTGGCTTGAGACTCCATTTTTTGTTACAGGTTTTATTACAGGCATAGGACGGTACGCTTTCTTTCTATACCCGCTGTTCTTTATTGAGCTTCCAACTCAGTTACGGATGAAACTGGCTGACCGCTTAGTTTGGGTGAGGTGAATACCGATAAATACCATCATTTCGGTCTTCTCCGGATTTACTCCAAGGCCACTGCTCGTGACCCATGAGTATACCTCATCCAGAGCTTTCTCTATGAGTTGACTTATCTTTGGGTGAAACTTACGTAATACTAGTATAACCACGACGTCGGCATACGCATCCCCCTTACACATCTCCCTATCCAGGCGCACTAAAATTTTGTTGATTGCCATACCCATTACCATTAGCCATAGTTGCACTGCTGTTGCCTGATGATTCGAGTCTTAAGCATGGAAACTATCCATCCTCTACACCTATGTAGCTCGGTGAGAGCCTCCCGAATAACTTCAGTATGGATGTTGTTAAAGGCTCCTTCTATGTCAAGAAAGGTAGCAAGAGTTTTTTGTTTGTAGTGGAGAGTCTTTTCCACCGTGCGCACCACTTCATGAAGAGCCGTCTAAGTAGAACGAATCTTAAGGTTAACGTGCTAAGATTTTGACAGTGGAGGGCTCTTCAGGGTTTTGCGGATGTGATAATCTAAGTTACGTTCTAGAGTCTTTAGTACAAAGGAGGACAGGCTTATAGGTCTATAATCCTTCGCGGATTCATGCTCTCGACGGCCCATCTTTGCACTTATGTACACGTGTAAACAAATATGTACGTGTTTCGATTCTCAAATGGTCTGCGTCATAAGTTTTTTTGGTAATTTCATCTACTTAGGTCCTTTAATCAGCACGTCTTAGTTAAAGGTTCCTCGTGCTTTTCCTAAGACACATGGAACTGGGTATTCTGCCGATTGTGTTGAATTTTAATACAAAGTAACACCCATATCCGCTTATGGTTTTAAACTAGCTCTTGTTATTTAGTCTTCTAAAAATAAGAGCATGATTTCATAGAGGACAAAGACCGAGTGCTTTTGAGTCCAAATTGCCCTCCTTTGCACATGAACTTGTAGCATCTATGTTGGGTTTAAGTTTCAATAACTTTTTTAATTTCCTTTTTCTGTCCACCTTCCTGTTGCATGTGACTGTTTTAGGAATTGTCCGTTCCCAGCACTTCACTGCAACAAAAAGCCAATTACACACTCCTAACAAATTTGATATAAACAAACACCTCACACAAAAGAAAAATCCAATTATCAAGCCTCACAAACACTCATTTTGTCCAATCTTGGCAAATTGCATTCGTCCTATGAGATGTGGCCTGCATGTCAAGTGCAGTGACACACACAAACACACTCAATCTATGTAACTAAGCTGCAATCACTGGGAGAAGCTTTAATTTACAAAAAATATACACACATGTCCTTTGTGGCGTGACATGCACGCTTGGAAAGCACTGAATACTCTTTGATCTCTCTGGCAATCACATTGTTTTCGACCTTAAACGTGTGTCTCTGAGATTTATATTAAAAGTCAGAACACGGATGTCGTCCAGGGTAACACCACGATATGACATTCACCTCTGCACCACTTCACCCACCCGCCCGGTGTGTACATGTACAAAGTTTAATGAGAGCTTTTAATTTGAAATGGAATGAAAAATACAATTTAATTGAAATCTTCTTTTGAGCAGACATTTTTAAAATGACGTCCGCTCAGCATGCCTAATAGATACCAACTTCACAGAAAAAATGGGGGAACAACGTGTTCACACAGATGAAACGGGGCTAGGTCTCTGTGTCATCAATTCAGCGTATGTGAGTATGTCGTACATACGCCCGCGACGCAGTGGCATTCATGTCGTATGTGATTGGAAGATGTGGTGCAAACACATGACTTTTAGTTTATGTCTTCTGAAGCTACGCGTATCGCGTTTAAAGAAGTTTAATCCTCATTATGGGCAGCGGGATGGCACAGAAATTTTAAAAAATGTTGTTCTCAAACGATTCCCAAAATTGTTCTAATTGACACACATCGTACTTACTTATGTGGATGGCGCTACAGTTTGAGGTGAAACTGGGTCTAACTAACAGGTTCTAGGCTGGCTGGTCAGTAGAATTTGTCATCGCATGTTCATCCCTTTTCTTCTGCTCATAAGCAGCTATGCAGCATCACTCTGTATACACATGTACCTCTTGTTTTACTGCATTTGATTGCCAGTATTGTTCGCCAAATCAGGGGTTTGGTTGTGGTGATCTGATAGATTTTTGGTAATGTTTCTGGTCTTCAGTACTTGATGCTGGCGGTAGACTTCGGACCAACCATTTTACGTGCAGATTTAAAGGAAATTCTCTATGCTTTGCTTCCAGTAGTCCTTAACAATAAAACAATAAATCTAAAAATTTTGAAGGCTTGTTGTTGCTCCGTAACTAAAAATCAACGTGAATGATCCTGCTTTGCGTCCGTTTTTGCAATATGAGATCATCAGATGGCGTTGCCATACCGTTGTTGTCTATGACGATCCGCGAGTCTTTATGCTGTCGGCCCTTATTTGAGTTTATCTAGTCCGAAGTCGGGCTGAATAGACATTCTCTGCAATTTAGATGGGTGGTCGACGGGAGAGAGAACCCTCTACGCCACACTAAGGTCAGTAGAGACCCATTGTAATGTCTATTTTGGAGGAAGGGTGCCCTTTGCTCGTGGAGCACTCTCCTATTGCCCCAATTTTCGAACTACCTTGAAACCTTAACGAGCCCACAAATGTTCTTGATGCCACTTATTCCTTCGGTATCCTGGAAGAAGTGTCTTTCATAGGATTTATGTCTGAGATATGACAGTGACAGAGCCTTAATCAAATCAATACAAATCGATACAGCGTAAAATTACTAGGTGCTTCAAAACTTATGGGCGGCAGAGTGCATATATGTAGGTGGACCATGGAAATATTCTATGAGCTCGCTGAAAACAACCAATGTCCAATTTTGATGATGGCAATCGAGTTCAAGTTGTCCAGAATGCTTCATGACAATAGGATTAAGTTCATTTTTCTGCTGTGTATCCTGACTAGATTCGAGCCCCAAAAACAGCAATATCCACCACATGTTCTTGGCAGAATGACAAACTCCCAAGAGTATAATTTGGTGTTTAAGAAACTTCCAACTTTCATCATCATCATCATCATCATCTTCCAATAGCCCGCTTATCCACTATGAGGGTCGCGGGTTTAGGGAGCTTAAGTGGACTCTCCACATTTGCCGATCTTCCGCAATCGACTCTAACTCATCAGGGGTAGAGGCGGGTAGAGGCGAGATTTCGGACTTGGTCGAGCCATCTCATCCTAGGCCTACCCAGGGGACGTCTACCCGATGGCACGGATTCCATGGCACGTCTTGGAAACCGAGTTGGGGACATGCGTTTGACGTGCCCAAACCATCGAAGTATGGACCTCTCCGTTCGAAGAAGTAGCTGCTCGACATTGAGTGCCTCGCGTACTCTGGTGTTCCTACCTCGATCTTGGCGAGTCACCCCAGAAATACAACCAAGAAATCTCATTTCGGCAGCTTGTATCCGCGATCTTATTCTTTCGGTCATTACCCAAACCTCATGACCATAGATGAGGGTCGGAATAAACACTGAATTAAAAATCGAAAACTTAGCTTCGATGCCAAATTCGGCCCTTGTGATAACAGATTAACCAAGCGGTTTCAAAATTGCTCCAGCCTGACCAATCCTACAGGATAACTCAGTATTGCTCCTACCATCACTCGTGAATAGGACCCCGAGATACTTAAACTTCTCCACCTATTTCAATGGGACTCCACTAACATGCAGAGTGCATTGGACAGGTGTTCTGGGAATTACCATTACCTCTGATTTGTTCACGTTTACCTTCATCCCAGCTTCAACACAGACGGCGACGAACCTATCTAGTGCGCGCTGAAGTTCATTTTGGGTGGACGTAAGGATGACCAAGTCATCAGTAAAAAGCAGATCACTTATCCTTAAGTCTCCCAATTCGAACCGTTCCTCACCCAGGCTGCGCTGTAGCATCCAATCCTATACGCTATGAAAAGGAGAGGTGACAGAACTCAGCCCTGGCGAAGTCCAAAGCCCACAGTGACTTTACGCCGTTCACCCGAACACAGCTCTTACAGAGGTTGAATGGCCCACAGAAGAGAACCGTCAATCCCATACTTCTGCAGTACACTCTAGAGTTTCGCGTTTTCGCAAACGACTTTTGCAGAAGCTGTATCGACGAGGAGGAGGCGGAGACTATTCTCCATCTTCTTTGCACCTATGCAGCTCTCTTCCGCAAAGGAAAATTCCACAGGAGCCTTCTTCTATACAAACTTAGGCGACCTGATAAACATCGAGGTTAATAGACTTCTACGCTTCATATGAAGATCCAATTGGTCTCAATAAGTAGGCAGAAGATCTTTCCGAGATCCTTGTGGCATCACATCGGACACCTCATGGGTCTAAGTGTGTTGGCTTTAGCTGGCAGCCACTTCAACCTAATCTAACCTAACCTATCTCTCTTTCTAGGTTTCCGGGATAAAATTCTTAAAATGGGCGCAATGGGCCCTACTTCTGGTCTACGTGAGCAGTGGCGAATGTCCCTTCCATTCGTGCGAAAAATGTAACACGCACGACATGAATGGTTGTGAGAAGCTAGGCCTTGGCTCATCCCGGCCTGTCGCGCCAGCTTTTTATTTATTTTTAAGGAGAAATGTCACGGCCACTTGCCCTTGGTCCACTGATCCTCAATTAAGAAGTCCCTCCAACTAGCCCCGCCTCTAGCTAACTGACTCCAATTTCGTTCTGCAAGCTAGTTGAGGTTCTCTTCTATCTAAACTCTTAAGCTTCAGCGTAAGTTTGGGTCTCGCTGTTTTTCTGGTCTAAGGCTGCTGTTTTTTCCGAGAAGCGTTCTCTAATTTATCGTCGTTGACGTAGCCCCGTCTTTTCTAAATGGATCGCAAGTAGGATGATAGGATGTTTGCCAGGTGTTTTAATTGCTTTGTTTAACACGGGGAGAACTGTTTTCTTGCATTGTATTGTCTCAATTGTTGCCATTGCAAGCAACATGACGGCTAAAACTGGTCAACGGCTCTTCCTTTTTCATTTTGTTCAATAACCTCTAAAGATTTTCATGTGGCTAAAAATTAACTACAATATCTGAACGATGATTATTATCGCTCGGCTGTGCCTTTTAGGTGACTTTTTACGGAGATCACTATCAGCAACTATGACATTTTGTACATGTCATCTAGCGTTAATAACGCTTTAAGTGTCACTTAATTTCTTGAGGTGAGCTGAAACCAATAAAAAGCTCTGTTTGTGTTTTTGTCATTAAAAAATGCATAAATGAAAGTAATAAAATTAAAAAATAATTTAAATTTTTTTGAAAAGGTGTTGAGTTATTTTTTTTTTCTAAACAATTATAAACAAACAAATTTGCTGGGTTTAAACAAAAATTGTGTTGGTAACATGTGTGTGTGTGTGTATTTAATGAACGTTAAAAATAAATTAGTCAGGCACTAAGTTTCAGTCATACTGAAGCTCAAAATGGCTTAATATGCAGTAAATGTCAGATGAGTTTGAGGTTACATACATTACGTATGTACCCTATACATGTCATCTGTGACTCAAGGCATTCATTAAATTTTTGCTTTCAAATGCCTAAATCGCCGCTTTAAGTTGTAATAAATATTAGTACGTGGGCTAAAGATGTGGTTCCCCCCCATCATTGTTAACCTGGTGTTGACTAATTGTGATACCAAGTTCTCCTACAGATTTCCCTCTGACATCCGGACAGTTTCAATATAATCATATTGCTCTAGGCAAATTAACCTTCCGGCTATAATTAATAATGCGAATAATCAACTTGATGAATGGGAGACAGTCTGTATGGAAACACCCCAGGGCGGCCAGCGCGTTGTACTCTCGTTTTGGTAATACTAAAGGTAAATTGCTTTGACCTGACGGTGTGAGCTTGTTGGTATCGGGTTTCAATCCTAAAGGAAAATCGTATCGATGCACAACTACTATTGTTGTTTATAACTGCTTCAGAAGCAGAGAGCTGGGTGTTAATACTTCAGAGACAGAGGTAGTTCTCACTGCCATTCAACCACCAAATGTTGGAGGAATTTTCAAGTTTTTAAGACCAACGCTCTTAGCTCAAAGAAGACGAGCTCATAAGGATAGGATGACTGGCCTTCTACTCAAACAAAGTGTTCTTTTATACGCGGGATTTTGAAGCATCTGTGCTGTACTGAATATACCCGTATTCTAACATACATCTCGCCAGTCTAGTGGAATATATTTTTTAGAAGCAATACTAGTTGTCTAAACTCGCCAAGAGCCTAAAACGCAAAACGACTTGTTGCGGCAATGGAAGCCATGTTAGGTTTTATTCCGCTTGATGAAGTAGCGTGGAGTCTCCACTGTCATCCTGCACAGACGGACGAGTTTGGAAGGGATGCCAAAACTAGACATTGCTCTGTATAGCTCGTCTCTATTGTTGCTGTCATACGCGGCCTTAAAACCGATGAAAAGGTGGTGGGTGTCGATTAAAAGTTCCTGGATTTTCTCCAATATCTTCCGCAGTATGAATATTCAGTTGCTGATGGACTTTCCTGGCCTGAAGCCACACTGGTAAGGACCAATCAGGTTGTTGACGAACGGGTTTCATGCGCTCACACAACACGGCAGATAAGATTTTGTAAGCAATTTTAAGAAGACTGATGCCTCTGTAGTTGGGGCAGTTCCAGGGGTCTCCTTTCTTCAGGGTCTGGCAAACGATGCCAGATCGATTCCATTCATCGGAAATACTTTTCTCCGACCATATTTTACCAATGAGTTGGTGCATGCTCCTTACCAAGTCATCGCCTACCGCTTTGTACAGCTCGGCAACTAGATCGTCAGCTCCAGCAGCTTTGTTGGACTTAAGCTCAGATATGGCTATTTTCACTTTGTCCAGGTCGAGTGGACGGAATTGTTAGTCTTCGTTGTCCAGATTGAATGGTTCATTCTGCCTGACAGCGGGATTTGATTCATCGTCACCGTTATACAGTCTGCAGAAGTAGTTCTTCCATATCCTTAGCATCGACTATGATTCTAGTACGATGTTTCCTTGCAGGTTTTGATTCGGGCTCTGTAGCCTTGACAGGTTCTTTTTACCCTTTGGTAACACTTCCGAACCTCATTCCTGCAGTAACATCTCTTTATTTCCTCGAAGGCGCGCTTCTCAAGCTCTTTCTTCTTCCTCCTGAGAAGCTGGTGTTCGTCTCTCCTCTTCTGCTTGTAGAGCTCGCGAGCAGATCTGCTCCTTCTGTGCAGTGCCGCTTTGCAGTCACTCATCTCAACGCACTCGGCGTTATGCTGTTGGTTCTGGTGCTGGTAAGCCATTATTTTTCTTGGTGTCACAATGGGCCAATCTGGTCGAAGTGTGTCCCTGCTTGAGCGGGGGCAGTCATTTAACCTAACCTAACCTAGATAGGTTAGGTAAAGAAAACCCATAAGCAAGGGTGTTGAATATCTCACTGGCTGTCTCCTTCTTATAAAGTTAAGTTAGGTTAAGCGGGTAGCGGCAGAAAAACGTGCTGCCTCACTTGATTTTCATGAATCCATTGTGATTCTCTGTTGTTGAATATCCTTAACACTTGTTAACGAGAAAGGAAAAGAAGTAATGAGCGTTCCTAGCTCCGATTTTGCTCCCTCAACAATCCCGAACTTAATATGAATTTTAGAATATTTTTTGGTCACATGGTTGATGGATGTTTGAAAAAATCCGAGTCGTGGTTTATCGTAGAGACCATATTTTCTTTGATGTGCAGTATGATGTGAGTACGCTACATATCTTTTACCGGTGATCTTCCAAAAATCCATGTCAATGCCGGGTTTTAATGTGTCTATTACGGTTCTTACCAATTTACCAAAAAAATAGCTGGCGTGACAGCTCGGGATGAGCCAAGGCTTAGGTTCTCACAACCATTCATGTTGTACGTGTTGTATTGTTCGCACAAATGGAAGCGATCTACAATTTATTGCCGAATCCGAACGGCGAATTGAGAAGCTCTTTCATGCAGATTATACTCCCGCAGGCTTGTCATTTTCCGACGAGAGGTGGTGCTGCAAACAATTTTCGGTGGACATGGGTAGGGCTTGAACCCGCGCCACACGCACTTACCATTGAGACACGGGTACCAATTTACCTATCATTTAATTTTCGCCGATGCCTCTGTATCACAAGACAGAGTATGACCATAGGATGAAGAAAAAATTGATTTGTCGACAGGCAACTTTTGGTCATTACGATTCTTGGTCATTAGCTGGTTAGAACCTTATCTGGCTGGATCTTATTCAACGACCCGTGTTAATATTAAAATATGGGCACAACTGCTGGTAACTTACACATGTACATCACAAAACTCCCATTTACCTACTGACCTACATACAACGACGAAACAGCTATCTTCAGTAAAAGTGAAGTCTCTACTCAAGCCTTATGTCTTATCTGGATGTCTAATCTTTTAAATCTGTGAAACAGTGTAGAAAGGTGTTCGCTAAGTGTGGTTGTGATTTCAAGGTTAATCTTCTCGTGCTTTTTGGTAATGGAATGAATGGACTGACGAACTAGCTTGGGAAGGCTCAACCCCAAAAAAATTCATTGTGGAACTATTTTTCACTATTGGTTAAAACTCTATCTTACTATACCTCGGCTTCTTTTTCTTTCGGTTATTTTTCTCCGATAATCTTGGCTATTACCTTATATTGACATGCAGTTTGATCCTTTAATAGCCGATCGGCTTTCACATTACCCTCCACACCAACGTGACCTTGCTTCTAGTATGGACTGACAAGAGAGTGGTGATGTTGCCTAATTTGACGAATTTATCTTTCCATGTCCGTACCTGTAAGGATGACTTTAAAACCTTAGTTACAGCTGAAAAGCCTCAGTTGGGAACTTTTTCTTACCTCCTAAACTTTTGCCTAAAAGAAGTTTCAAAGAATCACATATCAGAATCGGAAAGACCCCCATTTTGTGATTTTATCTTATTCTTGTCTTGGAAAAGGGTTGTGACCAATACAATTCACAGATGTGTGCCGGCCCCAGCTCGTTAGGCATCTAGCCATAGCGTCCCTGATGTTGCAAAGAAAAAGAAAAAGGAAATCGCGCATAACAATCTACATATCACATGAGGTCTGTTTGTTATGCCAGTTGTTGGTGAATACGTAGTGTAGCCACCACAGCCGAATTACATCACTTACTTTCGTGTCACCCACTCTATAGTACATGTCTGTCATGGGCCACTAATTACCAAGTAAATGTTTATGGCAGGCAGGGTAGATTATGTTTATCATGGTCATCCAAATCTCCGTTCCTGTAGGTGGAAAACTGTATTTCGCTCAGAATTGGATAAAAAGATGCGAGAGTTGGGAGAATCCTGGCGGAATTTTGCGGTCAGGCTTTTGAAGCAAGAAGGAGTTGAAAGTAACCGGCAATGGACAGGTTGAGGGTATTCCGAGAATGTGACCCCTCGTTTGAAAGTAAAATTTGCGGTCATTTCAGAAGAATTGGAAACACCGGTGATCAAATAAAGATTTTCTAAATGGCAATGAAACAAGTTATTTTTGTTTAAATTTTTCCAGGAAAAGTGAGACGGCTGGAGGGCTGTGATGCCTTTAGATTTATGGGGGAGTCGTCGGTTTTCGTAATTTTAACAAATTAACATGTTTTATAATTCATTCCGTTGTTGGTGGTGCTTTTAAAGTGGCCGTGGCTCAGCGGTTAGTACGTAGGACTGTGCTAGGCTCGCACTTGAAGCGCGACTTGAATCTGAGCAAAATTAATCAAATTAACAATTTTATTATAAAAAAATCCTTTCAATCCACCATACGGAATAGGGAATAAGAACTGTAGATGCTGTGGCGATATCTAAATTTTAAATTTCTACTCTTTAGTTATTTAATCGCTGGTATTCAACCTTTTGAAGACCCACAATTTGTGACCTCTTCGAACATCCACAGTCCTGTCTATTTGTAGGAAGAATTTAACACATAACATGAATTGTTGTGAGAAACTGTTGCTGGCCTACTCACGTTCAAGTTTTCTTTACTTCTCCCGTCACGTTCCACCCCAAAATTCTGTTTTAATCAATTGGTGGTAACTTTTATGAAAAATTAGGGCTTTAAGTACACAGGAGCTCAAGAACACAGGGTTCGCCAGCCAAATAATGTGTGTGATGTTCCTCGAGAAGACATTTAAACGATTCGGTGGTTTTGACTCAGATCGCTTTGTACAAAAACTTCTAATCCTGCTGAGATGGCGTTCATTGTAGAACTTAAGTTAAAAATAAATAAATAAATAAATAGCTGGCGCTACAGCTCGAGATGAGCCCAGGCCTAGCTTCTCGCAACCATTCGTGTTATGCGTGTTGCATTTTTCGCACGAATGGAAATGACCTACAATTTATTGCCGACTCCGAATGGCGAATTGAGAAGCTTTTTCATGACAAATTATACTCTCGGAGGTTTATCATTCACCGATGAGAGGTGAAGCCGCGAAAAATGTTCGGTGGACACTGCTGGGTTTTTGAACCCACGCAGCTCACACAGCAGTCCAACGCACTAAGCAATGAGTCACAGCGAACAGTGAACTTAAGTTAGGTTAGGTAATTGGGGATGTGCCCAGTCCATGACTGAGCGTTCACGAGGGCCTACTGGTCCATTGTGTTTCCCATTGTTTTACGATTCTTATTTCAATCCTGGGTTCTAGGTGACTAGCCCTTCGTCGAACCAGCCTGAACTTTTTGTGAGGTGGAATATGTTCATCTGGGGTACTTTCATAAGATTTTCTAGTTGTCTAAACAGTTTGCGTCCCACGTGTCGTGTTTACATACTTATTATCTGGCGAATCTTCAGGTTTATTTGTTGAACGCCAGGATATCAACGATTTCTTTATCCATGAGATGCTTCAGGTCCGGTATCCACGTGGACTCCACGATCCTCAGTCGCCTTCTCGCTAGAGTTGGGCAGTGGCAAAGGAAGTGTCATCATCATCATCTTCCAATGGCCCGCTTATCAACTATGACGGTCGCAGGTTTAGGGAGCTTAAGTGGACTCTCCACATTTGCCGATCTTCCGCCATCGACTCTAACTCATCAGGGGCTATCCCCATACAGGTAGAGATGAGATTTCGGACTTGGTCCAGCCATCTCATCCTAGGCCTACCCAGGGGACGTCTGTCCGATGGTACCAATTCCATGGCACGTCTTGGAAACCGAGTTGGGGACATGCGTTTGACGTGCCCAAATCATCGAAGTATGGACCATTCCGTTCGAAGAAGTAGCTGCTCGACATTGAGTGCCTCGCGTACTCTGGTGTTCTTTACCCGATCTCGGCGAGTCACCCCAGCAATACAACGAAGAAATATCATTTCGGCTGCTTGTATCCGCAATCTTATTCTTTCGGTCATTACCCAAACCTCATAACCATAGGTGAGGGTCGGAACAAATACTGAATTAAAGACAGATAACTTAGCTTCGATGCCAAGTTAGACCCTCCTAATAACAGATTGACCAAGCTGTCTCAAAATTGCTCCAGCCTGACCAATCCTACAGGATAACTCAGTATTGCTCCACCATCGCTCGTGAATAGGACCCCGGGATACTTAAACTTCTCCACCTGTTTCAATGGGACTCCACAAACATGAAGAGGTGTTCTGGAAATTACCATTACCTATGATTTGTTCACGTTTACCTTCATCCCAGCTTCAACACAGCTGGCGACGAACCTATCTAGTGCGCGCTGAAGTTCGGTCTGGGTGGACGTAAGGATGACCAAGTCATCAGCAAAAAGCAGATGACTTATCCTTAAGTCTCCCAATTCGAACCGTTCCTGCGCTGCGCTATAAAATCCAATCCATATACACTATGAAAAGGAGAGGTGACAGAATGCACCTCTGGCGAAGTCCAACGCCCAGCAAAGGAAGTGTTCGAGATTTTATTCTTCATCCTCGCAAATTCTGTACATTTCTGCGTATTTGTTGCGGTTAATGTGCAATGTGATTAGTCCCACCATCAGTTTCAAGTGCTCTTCGCTTGAACCTAGGAACTTTCTGGTAAAAACGTTACTTACGAGTGATCTAGCTACCTTGCAGGTTTGCCCAGTGATCTTCGACATCCCGTTGGCTTCTGTCTTATTTATTTTCCGTGCGACTCCCAGTTTTATCTGCTGGGTATGAGAGTGGTGTAGTGTCTCTATATGATCTATATAGTCCCTTTTCTCTTAAGGGATTAACAGGATCCATGTTCATAAGATCTAGGGCTTCAGGCACCTGACTCTCTCAGCTTGAGTGCTGGTTTTGTCACTGTGCACTTTATGTACATAGTAGACTAGTGGGGGCTAATTTGGTATAACTTCGTGTTGATCTAATATGTATCTACATACGTATACGATTACATTTGAACCTTTAACTTTGAGAAAACGCTGTTACAGACGAGAAGCCATAGATAGGATGGCGCGGGGGGTGGAATTTAGCGATATTTTCTCAAAAGATCCAAAAAATGTCTCGCAAAAGACTAGAAAAAGTAATTGAAACACATGGTCATAAAAATAGATTTTATAACTCTTACAATAGCGTTATCCGCCGAGGTACAGAAAAAAATTTGGTTAGGGTCAAGAGGTGTCATTTTAATTTAAATTTCGCGCCATTGTGGAACTGTAAACATTCAACTATCATTGTGATGACATTTGATAAGTAAAAACCAGGAGGTTATTAAATCTGGATCAATACACACTCACATAACGTGTTGAAATAGTAAAAATTCACACGGTGAAAATATAGCAAAAACGTTTCGTAAAATTCGTACTGCTTTTGGTCATCATCAAGCGCATTCTTGCACAACTACCTATAGTGAATTTAATAGATAAATTTGAACGTCTCGAACGATTTAGTGATGATAAGATTCCAACTCATGTTCGTTCGGGAAAGTCAGCTAAAAATTTTCGCGGCCGTAGCTGAGAGTGTGATCGAAAAATCAAGTGTGTCCGTTTTAAGACGATCGCAGGAATTGGGCCTATCCGTATCGATTTTGCACCGCATTTTGCATAAAAATCTTGGCCTACATGCTTATAAGGTCCAATTTACACAAGAATTGAAGCCAACAGACCAGGCACAACTCCGTATTTTCGCCAAAAAAAAATGCCACCTCTTGTTGGACGACCCTATATACATATTTAGAGAAGCAAGCCCATCTAGAAGATCCTTATTCATCGTTCACCTTAAATAGGTTTTAAGGCGACGAAAATTGCACAAGTGATAAACACAGCGCATAAGTTAGGAAGTACGTTGCATGAAAAAGAGCTAAGCTCTAAAAACCAGAAAGCGCTTGCATGTGTATGAAATTTACACTTTTCGTACTTTTTTACAAAAGTGGCCGATGTGGCTAAGTATGCCCTAAATATGGCTCTAAAGGGCTACCTATAGCAATGAGCTTTTGCATCACTTTCATCATGTGCTCGGTGGTGCGACAGACAGCCACAGACGATCTTGAGGTCAGGAGTTCAAACCTTACCTGGAGCTTAAGGTTTATTAATTTCTTTTACACCACCAATGGCGGGAGATTTGAACCCCCAAAACCCCCCTTGTCTACGCCCCTGATAAAGGGGAAAAAATTACCTTAACTCCCACAAATTCGAGGTTTAATAACTTTGCCGTTGTCATCATACTAATCATCATACTAATCATACTAATATTATAAAGAGGTAAAGTTTGTAGTTTGTATGTAGGAAGTAATCTTCGAAACTACTCATCCGATTTCAAAAATTCTTTCACCAATATTTAGAACGGACTTTAACGGTGAACATCACTACATAGTATAAAAGGAATTCCCAAGCATTCGAGGTTTAAGTAGCAGAAAGGGAAAAAAAACCCAAATTTTATGTTATAAAATTATATTTACACAGCTCTAACTCAACAATGGCTTATTGGATTTAAAAACAGTGAACAGTTTAGTGAATTTGCCTATGATTCATTTGAGCTATAAATCATCCTTCTGCCGTATCCTGAAGCTGAGCTGTACTCAAAACAATTGAAGAAATCATTGCCAAAATCATCCCCAACAATTTTCCATCAGTGGCGACCGCAGCCAACAACCATGCAGCAGTGGGTGACGTCATAGTGTATGTATGCGCGCTCAGCGAAGAGATGGAAAGCAAATGTACTGCAGGAATGAACACGATCAGTTTATATGGCAAATTAAATTTTGTGTGTGTGTGTGTGTGTGTGTGCATATGAACTACTAATCCGATTGACATAAAACATGATAGCTTATAGGTATAAAGTTTGTCACAGGCTGTAGAGTATGTACATATGTTGCATAGTTATTGAGATTTTAAAGTTTGGCCCTATATAGAATACGCTACTGTAGCACATCGATTCGTGATCGTACATATGTTGTTTTTGTTTTGCCATGTTCTACAAGGTCAGTTTTAATTTCATTTTTCTCTGTTCGTATTTTTGGTTTTGTGGAAATACATTATGTATTGGATCCGTAGCTGAGGAAGAACAAACTTTTTTTTGAAGTAAATAGAAGAACTTTCAGTTGCGTAGATGAGGATTTACGAAAAGAATACTTTCACACTGGACCGAGATCACAGATTTGCAAAGAAGGAGTTCTGGCAGACCTTCCGCCGCCGTCTCAGACGAAGGAAGTTAAATATTATTGAAGGAGTCAAATCCAAAGATGGTTTACTTTTTTTTCCGGTGAGAAGGATATCTTGCGCAGATGAAGCGAGAACTTTTCGGATCTGCTCCATCCCGAACAGGAATTGGATGGCAGACTGTGTAGGGCGGAGAATAATTCCACTGTAGAGCAGGTGACTAAAATGGCTCTCTCATTAGAGTGGCATGGGACTGCGGTAAAACAAATAGCGATGATCAAAGTAAGGTGATTGTGATCTTTTTAAAAAAATGGTATAAGAATGGTTGCCCTAATTATAAGGTCATGTCTCTTAAAACACTTTCTGCAAAAGTCTTTGCTAAGGTGTTGGAAGCGCGTGCCCGAACTGTGGTCGAATCCAACTTGGAAGATGAGCAGTTCAGCTTTTGTCCAGGTAGAAACACATCCAAACCGCTATTCATTCTAAGAACGGTACTTGAGAGGGCCTGGGAGTGTGCCATGGGAGTAGCGATTAGCTCCCTCGAAGTAAACTCTGGAGTGTACTGCAGGAGTATGGAATTGACGGTTCTCATTTGAAGGGCATTTGATCTCTCTACACAATCTGTAGGAGATGTGTGGATGAATGGCCTTACATAAACATCTTTTACTGCGGGCGTTTGCCTTCGCGAGGGGTGCTTTTTGTTACCTCTCCTTTTCATTGTGTTAACATGGATTAGATGTTACAGCGCAACCGTGATGAGGAACGGTTAGCATTGTGATACTTAAGGATAAGCCATCTGCTTTTCGCTGATGACTTAGTTCGAACTATCTGGACCGAACTTCAGTGAGCGCTTGATAGCTTCGTAGTCGTCTGTGTTGAAGCTCGGTAAACGTGAACAAATCAGAAGTAATGGTAATGTCTTGAAAGCCTGTTCAATGCACACTGCATATAAGTAGAGTCCTATCGAAACCGGTTCAGAAGTTTAATTTTTTTGGGGTCATATTCACGAGTGATGGAAGGAGCAGTACTGAGTTATCCACAATTTAGTTATAACAATTTTCAGTTATGTATTACAATGTCAGTTATTAAAATTTTGTGTGTTTGATTTGACCCTCACCTATCGTCATGAGATTTGGGTAATGACCGAAAGAATAAGCTACCGAAATGAGATTTCTTCGAGATATTCGTTCGTTTATCGAGTTAAGAACATCAGAATATACAAGGAACTCAATGTCGACCAACTACCGTTTCGAACGGAACGGTCCATACTTCAATGGTTTGTGCACGTCAAACGCATGCTCCAACTTGGGTTCCAAGACTGCGTGTCATCAGATAGACGTCCCCTGCGTAGGCTCAGGACGATATGATGTTTTACGTTATTATGTTTTTGTAAAATAAAGCCAAAAAACAATAATCAAATAACTTAATTGTTCCCGTACGAAGTCGGGGCGGGCTGCTAGTCATTTCTATTCGTGTGAAAAATTTAACTCGTTTAACATGAATGGCTGTCGTACCAGTTATTTATTTATTTATTTATGTGTGCATATGTATGTAAGCATATGTTATTCGAATTAAATTCATTGCCTTGTCACGAAAATATAAACATTGCTTAAGTGAGCTTTGAAAATAATCTCACTGGTAGATAAATAGCTAATCAAAATAAAGTCCGAAAAGGACCTGCCATTCTTCAGTACGGTCAGGCAACCTTTTTAAATTTACACCATAAATTGAAATTACTACATATTAAGCTTAGCGTTAAAGAGACAAATGCCTTGTTTCTTATTCTCTCTCCATTTACTGTTATTTTTGGTGTGCAACGTGATTTCTAGTGTGCACGGATATTTCCTCAGGGTTTCGGTTTGGTCTATATATGCAAATCAAAACCCACGCACATTACGTGAAGCGCAAAACCTAATTTATGCAACGCTTGGTTCCCTCTCGTTTAACTATTTTCATAGAAACTCGTATATAAAGGACATTTCCATTAGAAAACAATACCCCGTAACAGAGTCAATATGCCAATATGCAGGCACATATTCGCAAAAAAGAACGATTAAATGCATTTCCATGGCTTTTGTGACATCAAAGCCCGCCTCCGTCATACGCGAATATTGTTTCCGTGGTAACAAACAATTTCACTAGCATTTACGACATGTTGCCATTAAAAACAGAAAAAAAAAAATTAAAAATTTACATATGCCATAAAAACTGGAGGGAAACTTACATACGCCTGCATATTAACCGCACTTGACTCAGGGCCGGCTTTTCCTGTTTTTTTATTTTGCAATATTTCTTTTTTGATTTAAATTGGTTTCCTGTTTCCCATTTTTTAAATGTGCGCTTAATTGGATAGGTATTTGTGTTTGTTTTCTCCTCAAAACTGTGTAATAACTAAGTGAACGGATTATCTAATTTTCAGAAATCAATTTTGATTTAACTGTCGTTTAAAGAATAATTAACGCGGAAATATATCATAAATTGAAATCTGTGGTCGGAGAATTGGAATTCTTTGAAGGTAGGTCGAGGTAAGAACCCAGTATGCGAGAGATGCAATTAGCATGTAAAAATTTTGGATTACACGGCAATGTAATGAAAAACGTTTAACATGCCATGACTTTGTGTGACTGCACTCATTTTGCCTTTTACCTGTTGGAATAAGGTGAAAATTAAAAAAATATGCCTTGTGGCATACGAACCGCGAACCTAATTGTTGTGTGACTTCATTTAAAAGATAACGAGTGACTATTTTAATTCATAGGTGGTTAGGTTAGGTAAATGAGCGCCTTGTAACATTCGTCACTGCTCAGCAGAGGGTCCATTGTGGCCATCTTCTAATTTTACTCCGGGAACCAATAAACAGAAGGGAAGTCGCTGATTTAAAACCACGCAGATAAAGAAATGAATCTCAGGAGGTCCTTCAGCTCGTTGTTCCGCAAATCCATCATTTCTGTGAAGAAGTTACTACCAAGAGCTCTTATTTTTTGGCGAAGACAGGATATTTACACAGCAGGTGTCGGACAGACTCTTCCTCATCCCTGCAACTTCTGCAATAGTCGTTGTGATGTATACCGAGGCGCTTTGCATGAATACAAATGGCTCAGTGCGCAGTAATGATGCCGGAGACTATCCTTGCTTCGCGACGACTAAGTTTGACCAAAGACAGTCATCTCTTCTTATTATAACTCGTCCATAAGCTTCATAGACGTTGCACATGTGTCTAGCTGGGGCCAACGAGTATTGGCTCGACTTATGGCTCGATATCAATATAAGGGGAGAGTCCGTGAGGCATGCAGCGCTGCCCCCCTTCGTACCAATTCGTCAGCCTTTTCGTTACCTGGGATATCGATATGCCCTGGTACCCAACATAGGGTCACCATATTGGCTCTCGATATCTCATCTAGATGCTTTTTCCAGATACCTACAAGCCTCTATCTAGTTATCGTGGACCAGAGCCTTAACGGCTGCCTGGCTGTCGATATAGATCGTGATTGTCCTTGCGGTGATACCATTATCTCGGACAGTTTTCGAGGCCTGATTCATGGGTGACTATGGTATCGTAGTAAGCATCGTCACCAGTCACATTAAAGGGGTTCAAACCCTGATGTCGAGAGACATTTATTTATATTGGAACAAATGTGAAAGCTGATGTTAACTCTATTACAGAGGCTTAACGCTGGCAGTAGAGTGGTCGTGACTTAAAAAGTTGACCAAATGGTGACATCAGGAGGTTCTTCACGGAAGAGATCCATTGTGTTCTTCAAAGATCCATTGTGTTCCCCGTTGCGGGACCTACATTCATTTACCTGTTGGGAAAATTATTTTATAGACCGTTAATTAGCTCCCCTAAGCCATCCTGAATTCAGTATACATTTCAGGATGGCCTTCAGTGGCACGGTTGAGAGTTGGTCGGGTCTTCTTTCTGGTTCTGCTGAGGCTTGTGCAGTCGCAGAGAAAGTGCGTCGTGTCCTCCTCCGCGTCTATATCGCCACATCCTCTGCAGAGGTCAGTCGTACTTAGTCGCATTCTCCTTAGATGGACCGCTAGCAGGTTGTGGCCTGTGAGGCGTCATAAAGTCAGTTTTTGTTTCTAGCTTCTAGGTTTTTTTCCAAAAGCAAGACGCTTGCAGTCGTAGGGCGCTTTTTGCTACCACTTCTTTAGTGTACAGGTCGAGCGGTAGGAGTGAAAGTATTGTTTCGAGGATTGCTGTCGGACTCGTTCTTATGGCCCTCATTATGTTGATGCACGCTAATCGTTAGATTTTTGTGAGAGTCCTAAGGTTTGTGGCTTTTTCCACGGCCGGTTACCAGACTTGACACCTAAAGGTTAGAATTGGCCTAATGATGGCCGTATAAAGCCAGTGGATTATGATGGATCTTGGTCCCATTTTCTCCCAACGCTTCTGTTACATGCATAGAACGCGATAGTTGCTTTCTTCGTCCTTTCTAGGGTGTATTTCTTCCAACTCAGCTTGCGGCCTAAAATGCAGCCAAGGTACTGAGATTTAAAACTGTATTACGTTAAATATTGTAGGCTCAAATGCTGGTGTCGCCCTTTTCTTGGAAAAGAGAACTAACTCTGGAGGTTGCAAAAGCACCGTGAATTTAATCAAGAACAATTGACTGACTTAAAGACAATTGCAACATTCTTGGATAAGTCCTTAGGTTCGTGGACGGTCGCTGCTTTGCTCTATCTGACAGTGGAACAGTCTTGACCTAAGTTTCTACCGCACCTGAAGATAAAACTGGTTTCCCTGAAGTTACGTCTATTACCACTTCCAACTCAAGCTAAAGCTGAAATTTGCTCTCGATTAGGTTAACGAGGTATCTGGGACGTTTCCGACTGCTGATGTTATTGCCTTTTTTCCTTTTTTCTCGCCATGCTTCAGTGTAGTCCTATGCATAGAGAGAGACAGTTCCTCGGAGCTTGTTTGTCAAGTCCAGAATTCGTATAACATCCTTCCTCCTGTGCAGTCTAAAGATGGCGTTAGATGTGTTGTTTATTTTTTTGCATAGGCTCCGTGTATCCGCGATCACTAAAGAATTTGGTATTTTCAACAGTTTCAGATATGTAGTTCCTTTGCTCTCACATCTGCTTACAGCATAACTTGAGTTGGCATAAACATCACCATATTCTTCTCATTGGGCTTATTCTCCAAAAATTCCACTTTGTGCTCTAAGGTCAAGATTCCATATGTCCCTGCATGTGTTGCACTTACTCTTGTAGCACCGAGTTTTCTCTTTGTAGTGCTTGTACTTGATCCCTTTTAGGTCCATTAAAGAACGTTGAAAAAATCGCATGGTAGCGTGTCGTCTTAAAAATTGCGTGGCATCAGAGGTGTCGGTAAGGTCTTTTCCGATCTTGCACTCTGCAGCGTCATTTTGCACAATGGGACGAGTTTGACACCAAAACTGGTCATTGATCTTGATAAGTGTATATACATATATACGTGGCATTGAAATCGAGAAGAAGATCATGTGTATAAATTTGAAATTCCGGGTCTCTGTTCATGATCTTCCGCAGCGTGAATATTTGATCGTTGGTGGACTTTCCTGGCCTGAAGACGCATTGATAAGGTGTTGACATAATACAGCAAATTAGAAACATTTGTCGGTAGCGTCTTTATCGTCTTTTGTGGGCCATGAGCGCACACCATTCTTATGTCAACAAAGAAAGCATAAGTTTAGGATTTAGGATGAACGGAACAGTTGTACTTTAACTTTTTTCTTGGACCAGGGTCGCTAACATCCTTGGCTCGGTACGTAGATTTTTTTCCTTGTCCAGGCACAACACAACTCCGAAGGTGGAGGGTCAGAATTTCTCAGGACAAATAACCGGAACAACTGTTCCTTACCCTAAATAAGTTAAGTAAAGCCATGAAAAGTGTTCACTGAGTAGTTTAATCTAACTGGAACTGTAGACACCATCGTGGATTCCATGTGAACAACTCTTCCGCTACTGCTCGAATCCAAGGAAGAATGGCTTTGTGCAAACACTTCTCCTTCCTCTTTCGCCAGTTACCCCCAACAACCTTTAATCTCAACGGGGTTGATAGAGATTGGTTTGGGGAAATGCTTACGTCCTCTTGAATGTACGTTACTACCCCTAAAACACTCCCCATGTAATAAAACTTCATCAATTTTGTTTATTTTCCAAAGCTAATTTTGACTTTCTTAGATTGCCATAACTTTATTCTTTACTCAAAGGTAGATTGCACAAACCATCTCATGAAGCACTTCATTGATGAACAAGTCACACATTCCTAGGTGACTTGATCGTTGTGCTTCTTCCAATTACCCCCCTAGATGATTGAGTACATAAGAGTAAACCGCACTTGTTCATTTCCTAAAGATGATAACTTTTCAAAATAACTCCCAAGATAATCCGCAGCTCCGTCTTAACCAATAGAATCTCTTGGTAAACTTTGTTAAATGCATTTTTCAAGGGGAAGCAACCAAACTTTGCAATGATGCTTTTGACAGTGCAGTGGTGGGGTGCACTTCTTGATATTGAATTGAACTGGGAAAATCTTTTGCGGGTTTTACCCTTGTTGAATGTTTGATTAAAGAAATATCCAGGACTGGAGAAAGTTGCTCTGTTGTGCAAGAGGGTTACTTGAGAATTCCCATAGTGATAAACTCTTGCTGCGGTTAGGTTATCGTTACTGGATGGTAGTTTACGAAATCCACGTACACAATTCCTTGTGAATGACAAACCACAGGATTTTGTGAAATTTCTCAATTTATTTTGAAGTAACGAACCAAAATGAAAATATGCACAGTGGATCAAATTAGATGTCGGATATGACTGCGATACTGCTGACAGCACATATTTTAAATTCAGGGGAGACTTGAGTGATGATTTTGCTTTGTGCTAAATACGCTCCATCTGGTACTTAATTTGCGACGTGCTTAATTCTACCCGACCGAAAAGAGGGGTGAAAAGTTAAAAGAATCAAAGTTGTTGGATCGGTTGTAGGAAGCCTTTTCTGAGGAATGGAACCAATGATTGCATTTGAGGTCATTTTTAGCTCAAACCTTCTAGACTTATTTCTGAATAGAGGAAGACTGCTTTTGTGTACTCTTTGTGATCGAATGAGCGTTAAATTTTTTTTTCAAATATATTTTCGGTCCGGCAATTGAAGTGATAGGTTATGTTTACGGAGCTATCATTTCTAACCCGTTTTTAGGACTACATTCAAATTCACCACGAATGCTCTTTGACTTATTGTCTGTGCAAACGGTGATTGATCTTCATTTAGAAGGAAAATCCAATATCCAAACACATCGAGCCCTGCCGAATATGAAATTGACCGAACTGTTCACCAGTCGCACCATCTACCGTTATAAGGAGACTGGTAGCATTAAAAAACACTATGGTGAAGGCCGGCGATGTACTGCAACTGGCTGTGCAAACGTTGAAAAAGTGCGCAAGAGATTGGCTCGAAATTCTGAGCGTAGTGCAACAAAAATGGTGGGGGGCTGAATGTGAGCGATCGAAGTGTGCGCCGCATACTAAAAGAGAAGTTGAATCCCAAGCCTCTCAAAGGATTCAAGTCGCAGGAACTTACCACATTGTAAAGAGCCAAGCGATTAGAAAGATCAAAGGTGCTGCTTCGCATGCGTCGCAGAGGCGAGTTCCCCAATTTAGTGTTCTCCAACGAGAAAACTTTCTGCATTGAGCAGTTCCTGAACAAGCAAAATGATCGGAAATGGTCATCAGGACGTGCCAGTGACCATTCCGATGAATTACGCGTCACTCGACGGCAAAGAGCCGACCAAATCATGGCATGGACGGCTGTCACCGAAAATGGCAGATCTCCGCTCGTTTTCTTGCCGATGAGTCGCAATGAAGTCAAAATAAATCAGCAGATCTATCGGGAAAACGTGCTGGAGCCCGACTTCCTGCCGTGGGCACGTAAACATTTTGGTTCGGAGCGCTGGACATTCCAACAAGACTCGGCGCTATCGCATAAGGCAAAAGGGACCCAAAATTGGCTAAAATAAAAAGTTCCAACGTTTATCTCGCACGAAATTTGGCCGTCGTCCTCGCCTGATCTGAACCCGCTTGATTTCTGCGTCTGGGGTATTTTGCAGGCTAAGGCATGTGCTAAGCAACACACTTGTTTGGAGTCATTCAAGAGGGACTTGAGCCGAGAATGGGAGAATATCAGCTAAGACGTTTTTCGGGCATCGTGTCAGTCGTTTAAAAAGCGTCTCAAGTCTGTGGTACAAGCCAAGGGCGGATATATTCCAGATGAATAAACAAGAAATCAACTTTATAACTTCCACTTTTACTTAAAAAAAATCGAAATAAAAAATTCTCAAAAATAACCGATTTTTTTAATTTCAAAAACCCATCACTTCAATTGCCGGACCTGGTAGATACATACACATAAGCTTTTAAAATGAAAAGCTCCGCGAAATGAAATGAGCCCCCAAACAGAAAATGAAATCAGGCCCCGCGCGTAAATACAACAGCAAAAGTTGTCCAAATTTGGGGTGCAAATAATTTATCTTATTTTATCACTTGGGGCCTAATTTCATAATGAAATATAGCCGCAATGAAATTAGGCCCAAAAAAAAAAAAAAATTAAAAATTAAAGTCCGCGGAGCATCGAACAGATCTTGGGTGGCTCCCTTCGCCTGATTTAGCCACACGTGTCAGGCGAGCGCCAAAAACAATATTTTTGATATAAATTCTACCAAATGCTTAACGGTCGCCGGGGCTCAGTGGTTAGTGCGTTGAAATTGCTGTACGAGCGTCCGAACAGATCAGTTTTCGCGGCATCATTTCTCGTCGGGGAATGACAAGCCTCCGGGAGTATGATTTGTCATGAAAGGGCTTCTCAATTCGCCGTTCGGAGTCGGCAATAAATTGTAAGTCGCTTCCATTGATGCAAAATATGTAACACGCACAACATGAATGGTTGTGAGAAGCTAGGCCTTGACCCATTCCGGTGTGTTGAGCCATTTTTTTAAAGTTATCATGGTAGCAGTGTTTTTATTTAAATTCTTAAGTTGTACTATTTCGAGATCAGCAGAGAATCTTCTTTCTAAAGGATGTTGTTTGAAGCAAAGACAGTTCTCTTTAGCTATCGTCCTCTGAATTAGTTTCTCTGGAAAGATGGCGGTCTGATCTGAAGCGTTAATATTCACTGTTCCTTCTTGCTAATGGTCTCGGGGTAACATGATCCCAATGACCGAAGGCGATCCAGTAGACAGGATCTTCTAGCCAACATTTAGAAGACTGATCCGGCTATAGTTTCTACAGTTCAAAGAGTATTTTCTCTATGGGGAAACGATTTTTAGTTTCAGCTGCTTTAACGTTGCATATTCCATCCGGAACTTAATTTTGAACGAACCGAAGGCATTCTCGTCCATGCAGGATTCTGTCTTCGCCTTGTAGCCTTAGAGGGGTAGACCCAGTTGGGACTGCCAAAAAAATCTCTTTTTTAAGGTTTTTTTTGTGGCGTCGCATGAAAATAATTAATAACAAATGATTTTTCATATGAAAGATATGTATTTCCAGAAACTATTAAAAAATTTTTTATAACAAAATATTAAAAAATAAATGAGCTACACCAAATTTGGTAGGTGTCCAAAAAAAAGAAGTGTTTTGCGGTAATCGCTGCTGCTCGTCACTGGATCATGCGAATACAAAAAAAAAAAAACAAAAGGGATTATTAGTTAATGACATAATGCTCCGGTTGAATGAAGGGATTTGAAAAATTTTGAACTTTCACAAAATGACGGATGTTGAAAGTCAAAATTCTTAATTCGACTACAATTTCACTCGCATTTTCGGCTATAAAAAAAAATGTATTGACCAAAAAAATGTCCTTCGTTCAACCGGAGGACAATTATGTATAGAATAAGTGAGAAAAATTTCAAACCGATCGGCAAAGCCGTTCTCAAGTTACAGTGAACACCGATTTCGAAGACACGGTTTCGAGAAAAACGCGCTTAAAGTTTTGAGTACGAGTAGTTATGTATGCACTAGAGATGACTCCGTTCAAAATTATTTATCTCCAAAAACAACGGTCCAATTTGTCTGAAATTTTCATAGAATAGTTTTGAAATTTTATACTTCGAGAAAATGCAAAAAAAAAATTGATTTTTTTAAAATTCTAACTGGGTCTACCCCCTTATGATCTTCTGATTTCATCATCGAGCTCGACCTTTCGGCCAAGTAGGCCGCTGTGTGCGAACATTCTTCACTTACTTTTCGCTTACTGATGTCAATCAAATCCGACTCAACACTTTCAAAGGCGTTCTGGCCACTTGAATACTGCTCCCCTTGGTTAGATTCTGGAAATAGTGGCCTGCCCAAGAGATCGCAAACCTCACGATCTGCTCATGCAGACTTTGTCAAAAAGCCATTCTAGTGAAAGCCCCATAGCACCCCCTTTGGTATTAAGAATGAAACCATTACCTAATCATGACGGCCAATCGAAGTGAAAAGGGTTTTGAAAAGCATACTCGTATGCATACCTAATCGATTTGATGTAAATATTCATCACAATACTTATCCCTTTACAAGTTCACTACCGACGTCGTTACCTCAAACTTTGCTGATTGTGTCAAAAATCGATTCAATAAAATTGTTGATGTAGGAAGCAAATTGTCATTGAAATCACCTGACATTGCTGCAGCACAGGGCAGATCCCTTGTCACCTTTCAGGCAGTTACACTTGAGAGTAAACTGCCTGACCCCAATAACTCTCACAAGAAAAGGTTATGTGCTTCACCGTCGTCGTCCTGGGTGGTCTATTATATAAAAAAGGACTTTATCGTATACAAACGATTAAAATTTAATTTGAGTGGAATGTTGCTGCGGCCAATGGCAGGCTATACCACGCGCCGAGAGGTGATAATTTTTCATCACAAATTCAATACCCCACCCATCCAGCTGGTGATAGTGGGCGTATAACTTCCCGAACTCTAAAATGAGCCCTATTGTCAGATTGTTGACATTGAAATTAGTCGAATGTCATTGGAACGCATTCCATGTCGAAAATGTTTGCATTAAGTCCTTTTGAAGCAACTTAGCTCGGACACAGTTACTCGTACAAGGAAATTTAATAACAGTTTCCACTTCAAATAATAAAATCGATTTTCTTAAAATACTGTGTGGTGGGGGAGGGAGGCAGTTCCTCAGGAAAGCCCCATAAGTGTGCTCCTTGATGTACTACACCGTAGCGCTCGGTATCTTTTGGGGTGGTAAATTTATAAATTCGTTAGTGCTCCATCGATTAAATCCCGAAAACGAAACCTCAATCTGGGGAAGTAACCCACACATATCCGAACAAATAATTTGCCAGAGATTACGAACCGGTACGTACCAAGTGAAGGGCTCTCTCTTTGCGATCAAAAGCCTTTGGGTAGACCAATATCTCATCGCTCTGGCAAACACTTTGCTGGGGTAAGAGTGTTATATTGAATTTTAATTAAAGTTTTTATGCGACCTAATTGGATGGATTGGTAGATACTTCTCGTTAGTTTTATTCTGCTTTAAAGCAATGTATGGAAGGTAAGGATTGCTTTATTTGCTTAATTGAACAGTCTATTCATCATCATCATCATCATCATTTTCCAATGGCCCGGTTATGCACTATGAGGGTCGCGGCTTAAGGGAGCTTAAGTAGACTCTTCACATTTACCGATCTTCTGACATTGACTCTTAATTATCAGGGATAGCCCATAGGGGAAGAGACTTGGTGCAACCATCCCATCCTGGGCCTACCCAGAGGACGCCTACCTGATGGTACGGATTCCATGGCACGTCTTGGAAACCGAGTTGAGGACATGAGTTTAACGTGTCCAAACCATCGAAGTATGGAACCTTCCGTTCGAAGAAGTAGCTGCTCGATATTGAGTGCCTCGCGTACTCTGGTATTCCTAGCTCGATCACGACGAGTTATCCCAGCAATACAACGAAGAAATCTCATTTCGGCAGCTTGTATCCGCGATCTTATTCTTTCGGTCATTGCCCAAACCTCATGACCATAGGTGAGGGTCGGAACAAACACTGAATTAAAGACCGACAACTTAGCTTCGATGCCAAGTTCGGCCCTCCTGATAACAGATTGACCAAGCTGTCTCAAAATTGCTCCAGCCTGACCAATCCTACAGGATAACTCAGTATTGCTCCTACCATCACTCGTGAATAGGACCCCGAGATACTTAAACTTCTCCATCTATTTCAATGGGACTCCACTCACATGCAGAGTGCATTGGACAGGTGTTCTGGATATTACCATTACCTCTGATTTGTTCACGTTTACCTTCATCCCAGCTTCAACACAGACGACGACGAACCTATCTAGTGCGCGCTGAAGGTCGGTCTGAGTGGATGTAAGGATGAACAAGTCATCAGCAAAACGCAGATGACTTAAGTCTCCCAATTCGAACTGTTCCTCGCCACGGCTGCGCTGTAACATCCAACCCATATGCACTATGAAAAGGAGAGGTGACAGAACGCACCCCTGGCGAAGTCCAACGCCCACAGTGAAAGTTTTCAACTTAACGCCGTTCACCCGAACGCAGCTCTTACAGTTTGTGTATAGGAATTGAATGGCCCTCAGAAGAGGCCCGTGAATCCCATACTCCTGCAATACACTCCAGAGTTTACCTCGAGGGACTCGATCATATGCTTTCTCCCAATCCACAAAACAACTGTAGATAGGTTTGGCATACTCCCAGGCCTTCTCAAGTACCATTCTGAGAGTGAATAGCTGGTCGATTGTGCGTCTATCTGAATGAAAGCCGCACTGCTCATCGCCCAAACCTGTACTAAATCACAGCTCTGGAACAGTCAATTTTATGGAGCAATTTAAAAAGAAAGAAGCGAAAGAATTTGTTTAGATTCAGATTTTAACCCAGTTTTGCACTCCAAGTTGGTTACCGACTCGTGTTTTTTATGGTGGATTTTCTTTGCCTACTGGACACTCATTTTCCTTGTAGTTCTCCGGTTGCAAGGCGTGAAACTCATTGGCCAAGCGAGTATTCATCTTGCAACTCCTACGGTATGATCAACAGAGATAAAATGCATACACTTTGGGCCATTCAAAATGTTAAACCCTTTAAATCTGCAGTACCAGATGGCCGAATTCCAGCTTAACATCAGCAGGCATCGGATATCAGTTGACGTGGCTTGAAATAATACTGACTCACTCACTTATATCCTCATACATACAGGCTTGATTGGAAATACATACATATAGCGGTTGGAAACACTTCACTGACGGAACAGATTACTCCATTCCAATGTATTTTTGTAAGAGATTTCTAAGAGAAGCCATCACCACCTATGCAAGAATCCTTGAAGATCTACACAGACAAAACCAAAGATGGTGTGGGAGGAGGTACTTCCTCCAATGATCAATCTCATTACGCCTTCCAGAGCAATGTAGCGTCTTCCAGGTGGAGACTGGAGGTAAAAGGAGAACTATCTTGGCTGAAGTAAAATGCAATACATACTCGGGATACTAGCGTTTTCACAGACAGTCAGGCCGCCATAAAATCCCTGGAATCAAATTATTAAATTTAGTTCTAGATTGCCGCTCGTGTCTTGTAAAGTTTGCAAAACAATTCAACATACTCCTCTGTGCCTGTTCCTGAAAAAGAGAATCTCGAAGTGCCTCGAGCTACATGCAAACTAGAACTAACCTGACAAATCTGGCCTTCACTAGACGAAAAGGTATCATTATAAGACGCTGGCTCATAAGCAGAAATGCCATTCTCCTGCGCGTTCCTGCAAATGATTCCTCTATCTCCTATGTGAAGCGGGTCATCCGTATTACGCTCTCTCATAAAGACGCAGCTATCTCGATACCTTCTTTTTTTAAATTTTAGCGACCGCGCACAACCAAATGTCTGTAACCCATTTCGATTTATTAAAAGCTCCTCATTATAATGGTTATGGTTTCGGTAATAGTGTCCCACCTTTCTCGAAAATTTACCATCTGCCTGGTTATACTATATACTGCCATTGGATCCGGCCAGGTTTGAGATCCATAGAGAATGCCATATTTTGGCCCGCCTGTTCAGTCAAACTGGAACTCCGACCTTTCGAATGGCTCGATTTTGTTTAAATAGACCTAGGAGTCGCCGCAGCTCAATAGTTAGTGCGTTGGACTGCTGACCAATCTGTGTGGGTTCAAGCCTTAGTCATTTCCACTGAACCTTATTCGCGCCACCATCTCTTGTCGGCGAATGACAATCGTTCGAGAATATAATTTGTCATGAAAATGCTTCTTAGGCCTTCGCTCATCCCGATCTGTGTATGGTTTCTAACCCTGCTGCTAGTGTGTTTCTTATTGCGCTGTTTACACCTATGGATGTAATTTTTTGTACTTCAGGCAATATCCTGAGGTTATTGGCTTTACTTGCAGCTTTGCACCACACTAAGCTACAAGCCAACTCATAGGTTTGCGGAGTTCCTCTCAAGGCGGTCACTCTGACTAGACTATGCGTTTATGCATCTTGCATTGGTACTATCAATTTGACCTCTCAAGACTTTTTAGGGCTCCCTTGATTTCCTTTGTTTTTATATTGTTAAGGGCCCTTTCTATGTCCAAGAACGTAGCAAGTGATCTTTTAATCGTCGACTGAACAGATTTGATTCCACCCAAATCCTGGTTGAAATCGTACAAGAGTGACATTACTCGAAAAATATCCGAAGAGCTGGTCACACTATGTCGGACTGATATTTAGTCTATTGTCAAGTATCTACATACAAACCTATGTATTAGGATGGTCCTTTTTTTTAAATTTGTTTGTTGCTTTACATCTAAAAACTTTATGCCTTTTTTACTTGATTTTTGCGATTATGAGGGTCGCGGGGTAAGGGTGCCTTAGTGGCCTCTCCAAATCGCCCGATCTCCCGCCATCGACACTAAATCATCTCGGGAACTATAATATGTACAAACTTAAAGCGTGGAACATGTTCTTATATGGCGCTCTTCTTCTCTGTGCCATCAGAAAATTCAGACTTCCAATTACTACTGGATTTTAGTTATAAGGGCATTAAAACAGCCGTGGAGCGCTTCGGGTAAAGGATGCCTGTAGTGCCATCGAACTTGGGGGTGCACACCCAGTTTTGTCAAAACATTAAAGTTCGCATGTGTCATGCTGTCAACCAAAAATTTAAATATTCCCTGTCAGTTTAATTATTGTAGTTGGTCGCTAGGTACATATGCAGATATACATATGTGTGTGGCCTTTGAAAAAACCCAATTGGCACTAAGATGTGTCTTTTTGTTACCAAAACTCGCGTAACCTGGTTGATGATATTTGCTGATGAAAATAGATGAGGCAGCCAGAAAAGTGCCTAAATCCAGGCTGCGAAGTTCAAAAAATAGATTAGATCTAATATTCCTTTACTCGAGATGTCATTGAGGTCGTCAAAGAATGGTTGGCGTACGCAGTCTAACTCTTCCTAATGCCGGACATTTACAAAGGAAGTGGGAAAGAGTTTCCGCAGCTGTAGCATTGTCTCCAATTGGTCAAAGTCGCGTGGTTATCACCATTATTCTGGCGATATCTTGAGGGATTCTGTTCAGGAGAGCTTTTGTTCTAATCTTATCGTAGGTCGGCGATATCTTTCTTGATATGTCGCAGTTGATTAGCCTACTCAATTGGAGGTTGGCCTTCTGCAGAAAGTGTGGCTGAATTTTTCCCTTAATCGCTCCTAGCATAATCGGGACCCTGGCCGTGGGTAAGACATGCATAACTGAGCCCTGCCTGGGCAGTTTACCTGCACGTTCGTTTCTTTTATATCACTCTGCCCGGAGACCCAGAGTGTGAATCAAGTGGACAAACTCGTTCTGGCACTGTTGCATCAGTTCATAGCAGTTTGAGGATAAACATGTTCTGTTTGTGCATTGTGTCGCACCTGAGTTGGATCCAAACCTCTCGGATTACCAGTACTTTCGCCTGGAAGACGCTGGCAAAATCTGGCAAAATTTTGGTCTTGATATTTTCAGTGGTTCCGAGTAGACACCGGCACCCACATCACAGTTGATCTTAGATCCGCCGGTGTAGATTACCTTGTCGAAGTACTTCACCGCTTCATCTTTCTTCCACTGGCCTCTGGTGGGGAATCCCACGTGGGATTTTGTGAGTAGGAAGCGTGACCATGCCGTTTGGTAACGAGGCAAATTGATGTAGCCATACTGCCTCTTAGTCCAGCACCCAGATTCTTTGAGTCTGACTGTGCTGCATAGTGCATTATTTTTTATGTGTAAGTAAGAGCATGCGCTCCTGATGCCTATACTTGCTGTTCTTTGGAGCCTTTTGTCTTTCATAACGTTGTGGCCTTTGCTCAATGCGGGTTGACATACCAATGACCCCTAGGTGAGAATAGGATGCACTATGACTGAAAATTCTATTTCTTTTCAAATGTTTTGCTACAAACTTAGAAGGGTCCACATGCCTTCCTAATTCTGTGTTCTATGTTTTGCTTCGAGTTATGTTTTGGGTCAATTAAAATACCCAAATACCTGAAGAACAGTTTGAGTGCTTGACCATTAAGACGAGGTAGGATGAAGGCGGGTACTTTGGTTTTGGTAATAAACAGCATCAGTTCAGTTTTGCTCAGGCTTACACCAAGCCCAGGTGTCTACTATGTCTAGAACCGCTTTCATGATTTCACTTATCACAGAGGAAAGTATCCCTGGCACTAGTATCATCATATCACACGCACTAACTTAACCCTCTCTCTGTCTAGTCTCACAAGAATATTGTTCACGACCATTAGCCAGAGTACAGGAGAAATAACTCTGTGGTCGAATTTGGTTATGTGACTGTTACCTTCTTTTATAGAGCTATTATCACCAAAATCAATAAAAATAATTGGAAGGTTTGCCTTATCTTCCAGCCTTTTTTCCTTCATACAAATAACGACCACCTTAATATGTTTGTATATATAAATAAATTACGTCTTAAAACAACTTTCAACTTCTCCTCCTTTTAACCAGAAAGATAACTTTTAGTTATAACACTCCTGCTGCTTTTCCATATCCTGTCCCAGTGCACTGCATCTTCCCTCTGCTCTGTTAGATGCATGAGTACCTACCGGTTAGATGAGATTAAGCGCAACGATAAAGAAGTTTAAACAACTTATACTCGTAGCTTTTCCAATTTAAAATCATATTTTTTTATAAAGTTGTTACTGAAGTTGATGGGTGAACTAGCAGATGGTAGGGATGATGGTGTTGTGTGTAGGAGGGCAAATGAGTAACATTGTGCACTTTCCAGTGCAGAGCAACGCTTATCGGTAAACTCTTCCAGGTGAAGTGAGCTATGGTGATAGGTAGTGCTTTCCTCGTGAGTGGCGTTGTGATGATGCCTTCAGAGGTAATCGTCGTTGATGTATGGTTGATTACATCTTCCCAACTATTGAAGTGTGGTTTATTACTTCTAACTTCATTGTCGGTTCACTAAACCCGACTACAGTTTAATCGCGGCGGAGTAAACCCTTGAAAGACACTGTCTGAATCAGGCTTTCGAAGCCTGGGTGACATGATTCAATAGAAGACAGCTTCATTTGCCATTCACACGGTGGACATTTTTGTCTGTCAATAAGAAGGTGCAGTGAATAGGGTTTATTTTTTCATAATTTTTACGCACTCAAGGGGTAATGGCTACTTCTAAACTAGATCACTGGCATACGCCAAGTAAGAGGAGCTATGTATATCGGTGAAAGTTGGTTTTAAACCCTTGTAGGTTTTAGTGATGAGGAAACACTGAGCTACTTAAACACGAAAATTTTTCGCGGCACCACCTCTCGTCGAGGAATGACAAGCCTCCGGTAGTTTTCTCTGAAAGGGCTTCTCATTTCGCCTTTCGGAGTCGGCAATGAATTGTAGGTCCCTTCCATTCGTGCGAAAAATACAACACGCACAACATAAATGGTTGCGAGAAGCTAGGCCTTGGCTCATCCCGAGCTGTCGCGGCAGCTTTTTATTTTAGAAAGAATCGCTATATGTGGCAGTACGCCCGGAAGAAGTCTCAAGGGGAGTCACCGGAGTGCCGGTGTATTATAAAGGGCGGAATACAACTGGCTATTTCGTTGGGGCACAGTTGGCGATGGAAGCTATGAGAGAGTGAGAGGCAGGAAGCATTTCGTCGGTATTCTATTGACTTTACAATAAGTTTTACCGCTCGATTTTGGATTCTATTTAGAATTTGCTAGATGGTTTTGGATGCACCAGAGCGGGTAAGGACAATGATTTTCGGTTCTGCACTTGGAATGTTCGCACACTTAACAGGCCGCGTGCAGCCGAACAGCTAACAGAGGCCCTGGACTGCTATAAAGCAGACCTAACCGCCATCTAGGAAGTACGATGGTATGGGCCGGGCATAAGAAAGATGCAAAACTGTGACATCTACTACGGAGATTGCTACAGGGAGCAGAAGCAGCGCTTATTCGGATGTAGATTTGTCGTAGGCGGAAGACTTAGGCAACAAGTCTTAAGCTTCCGAGACCTAAGCGAACGTCTTATGACAATCCGCATCAAGGCTAAATTTGCCAACATAAGCCTGTTATGCGCTCACGCCCATGCAGAAGACAAGGACGACGCCATCAAAGAATGTTTCTACGAGCTGCTCGACAAAACATATAAGCAATGTCCTAGATATGACGTTAGGATCATGCTGGGCGATTTTAACGCCAAAATAGGAAAGGAGGACATCTTTGGTAGGACAGTTGGTAAGAACAGCTTACATGACACCACGTCCGAAAACGGTCTTAGGCTAATTGACTTCGCTGCGGGACGAAACGGCACTATAGCAGGCATGTGGTTTCCTCATCTCAATATTCACAAGGGGACATGGCGGTCTCCTGATCACCAAACGGTCAATCAAATTGATCACATTGCGATCGACGCAAGACATGCCTCCAGTGTTCTGGATGTCTGAACGTTCCGAGGGGCCAACATTGACTCGGACCACTACCTTGTTGTAGCCAAGGTACGACTGCGGATATCCCAAACACCGCCAAGACAAGGGAATACTGTGAGGAAATTTGACGTCGGACGGCTGCAATCGCAAGAGATCGCCAAATCCTTTTCCGATCGAGTCTCTCTCAATCTCTCAAGAGGTCCTATGCCGCCAGCATCAAGTATTGAAGACCAGTGGCAACATTGCCAAAGAGCGATCAGAGATGCCGCCTCTGATGTGCTGGGTTTCACACGGCCACCACAGCGAAATCCCTGGTTTGACGACGAATGCTGGCAAGTGCATGCAGCCAAACAAGAAGCATATAAAGCGGCGCTGCAGAGAAGGACGAGAGCTGCTCGTGAGCTCTACGAGCAAAAAGGACGGGAAGAACACCGACTTCTCCAAAAGAAAAAGATAGAGCATGAGAAGCGCGCGATCAAGGATATTGAGAGATTGTACTCCAGGAATAACGTACGGAAGTTTTACCAAAGGGTAAAAAGAACGTGTCACGGAAGCTGAACCCGTACGGAAATCTGTAGAGATGAAGAAGGAAACCTCGTAGTAGAGTCACAGTCGGTGCTGAGAATTTGGAAAAGCTATTTCTGCACACGAAGACCAATATCCTGCTGTCAGGCAGAACGGACCATTCAACCTAGACGATGATTGCCAAAATTTCCGTCCACCTGACCAAAACAATTTCTAAACTAAAATCCAACAAGGCTGCTGGGTCCGACGGCCTTCCGGCCGATGTATTTAAAGCAGCTGGAAATGACCTGGTAGAGAGCGTACACTAACTCATTTCTAAGATTTGGTCAGATGAGTGTATGCCCGATGAATGGAAACTCAGCATCGTTTGCCCGATCCACAAAAAAGGAGACCTCCTCAACTGCGCCAACTACAGGGGTATCAGCTTCCTCAACATCGCGTTCAAGATTTTATCTGCCTTACTGTGTGAACGCCTGAAACCTTTTGTCAACAACCTGGTTGGCCCCTATCAGTGCGGTTTTAGGCCAGAAAAGTCCACAATTGATCAAATTTTCACACTTCGGCAGATCCTGGAAAAAACCCAAGAAGTCCAAATCGATACACACCACCGCTTTGTCGATTTTAAGGCTGCCTATGACAGGATTTATAAAGACGAGCTGTCTAGAGCCATGTCTAGTTTTGGCATCCCTGCTAAACTCGTCCGTCTGTGTAGGATGACGATGGAGAATTCTCGCTGCTCCATCAAGGTCGGTCAAGACCTCACCGAAACCTTTGATGTCGAAAAATGTTTTAGACAAGGGTACGCGCTGTCATGTGACTTTTTCAACATTATACTTGAACGAATTTTGCGAAACTCTCAAGTCAAAACCGGAGCCACAATCTTTCATAAATCTGTCCAACTGCTTGCGAACGCTGACGATATTGACATTATAGGCAGAACGCAGCGAGCTGTCACCGGTGCTTTCGCGAGTATAGAGACAGAAGCGGCCAAAATGGGTTTAGCGGTAATCGAGGGAAAAACTTAGTATTTGCTGTCAACAAGAAGGGACACCCAACACCGACGAACGTCACAGTTGATAGCTATAACTTCGAG
Organism: Matsumyia berberina; assembly: GCA_917880715.2. Taxonomy (NCBI): domain Eukaryota; kingdom Metazoa; phylum Arthropoda; class Insecta; order Diptera; family Syrphidae; genus Matsumyia; species Matsumyia berberina. The sequence goes on from OU862870.1 coordinate 100,591,296, forward strand.
GTAGTAAGGGACTTTGTCTACCTTGGCTCTGCTATTACCTCCGATAATGACACTATGTCAGAAATCAAACGAAGAATAACTCTGGTCAATCGCTGTTTCTTCGGGCTAAGAAGGCAATTGAGTAGTAAGGCCCTATCCCGAACAACTAACGAGATTCTATGTAAGACCTTAATCATCCCAGTCCTGCTTTATGGCGCTGAAGCATGGACGCTGTCGAAAGCGGATGAAGATGTCCTTGGTTGCTACGAGCGAAAAATTCTTCGGAAGAAGAAGGCGACATCGTCCTAGTCAAGAAGATACGTATCCATCGGTTAAGGTGGCTAGGGCATGTAGAGCGAATGGACACTAATGCTCCGGCACGCAGAGTCTTCGAATCTAACCCGGAGGGACAACGCAGTAGAGGAAGAGCTCGCCTAAGTTGGCGCGCACAAGTAGAAGGGGACCTCAACCAACTCGGCGTGCGCAACTGGAGGCAGTTAGCTAAGGACCGGGCTAACTGGAGAGGCTTTATGGTTAAGGCTCAGGTCCACCCCGAACTGTAGCGCCACCTAAGTAAGTAAGTAGACCGGATATAAGCTTTATACTCGACTGAAATGTCTGGCTTAGATGTCAATGCCATCGGCGTATCCGAGTAATTGGACGGGCTTTTGTAAGTTTGTGCCTCTGGTGTTGACGCGTGAGTTTTGCACTATTCTTGCAAGAAAGATGTTGAAGAATTCGCCTAAAAGCGCATTGACTTGTCTAAAACTTGATGGAGCAGCGTGCATTCTCTATCCTCATCCTGCACAAAAGGACGAGTTTGGCAGGTTCTAGTCACCTACATATATTATCTGCTTAACTTCGTAAATCTTTATATTTTAAGGCGAAGTTGTTCACATGACTTTGGTTAAAAATCGTGTCACCCTGTTTTATTGCACTTGACATTCTGAAGAGCTCCGTTGTTTATGATACACGAGTATCTTCACTTGAGTAGCTGCAATCGTCAGTGCCACAAGTCTGTTTACCTTATGACATATTCTGGAAATATCTTCGGGAAATCTGTAATCATATGTCTTCATTGCGTCTTCTGTTCTTGTATTTACATATATAATGGTCGAGAATAGATTGAAGGATACGTTCAGCAATGTGTAGATAGCCAGGATTCGGCCAATATTCTGACTCTCTGCTTGTGGACCATAGTGACGTTGTCTTTTCCTGAATTACTATTTCCATCGTCGTTCAACTGCAACTTCACTTAGCTTTACATTTTCCAAAGGTTATCCCGGTCTCAATTACTCTAAGAGCACATACATACATACATGTGTGTGTTTATATTTATTTCCAACATTAACTCTGAAAATCAATTATCGAAAGTGCAGATTCACATTTGTTATAAACAAAAGATACGAGTGGATACATGTTTTAGCCGAGAATCAGACTGCTGCATCGCACCGCTCAGTGGTGGATGAAGCTCTATTCTCTTGTACGGGTTTTTAATTAACTTTTTCGATTATCCCTGGTGAAACAGGGGAAAGGGGAAACTGTATGTTATTCCTATTCACTTTTTCACTCTCAATCTCTCTCAATAAATATGATTTATGCAGATTAAAACCGACGATCCTTTCGCTGAATGACTCCTTATTCATTGACTCTTTTCTCCCCTCTTATTCTTTTCAGGTTCATGCATCCTTGCAAGATTTGTTTATTGAAAGTTACCGTGGCCCAAAGTAACCAACCCAGCCGCACATCCTTTTCATCAAATGCGAATAATGAACGTCGTAGCTGAATGAAAGAATGAAAGGAAATTCAATTTTTGTCGGCGCATGCATACATAAAGTACTCGTACTTACCACACACACAATACTATACGTTGCGGGTGTCCTCCCATTTAGGCTACTGTCAAAAATCAGAATTGGCTGAGAGCCGCCTCATGCTCTCGGTGGAAGTCATTCTTTTGCCAATTTAATGTGCGTGTAAATGAAAAGAAATTGAGGGAGTTTTTTTTTTTTTGTGTGCGGCACCGATAAATGATAAGCAGGACTAGAACGAGGACGAGGACTAAACAGCAAACGACGGCGGCGGTGGCGGTGGCGACAACGGAAGAAGAATGTTATGAAATGGAATTTCATTATTGTGGCGAAAATTAGAAGTGAAGCGTGACGAAGGACGCACACGAGGAAGCAAATCCCAGTTGTAGTAGCGTCCTTGCCGCATTGCAATTTAAAGTTTGTGTGTCATGGGTTGTGCGCCGAGTTTTTTGTCAGATCAAAAGGATGGCAATATCTTGTTCTGTATTAACTTCCGAAGGACTCGGAGGAGATGCAGCCTTCAGAATGGGAACGACGTTATTACCACCGATGATTTAAACAATTCGAATTTATGCAATCAGTCGTTGTTGAATCCGATGCAAATTAAAAATGAGTCTGATTATGATAAGGTAAGTTGGACTTAACTGTAAGATTAGGTTTAAGTGCTGGCTAATGATTTGTTTTCATTGTATTTCGATCTGAAGTGGTCGGGCTTATGTGACTTGCAGATAAGCAAAATTGTTCCAAAAAGAAAAATGATACCCGCGACTAGGTCCGCGGCAAAAGACGTCACATTATACCCTATATCCTTCCCCGGGTTTCAAGCCATTGATGAGTAGGTATAGACTTTCAATTTCTCAGATTAATACTTTAAGGCGTCCCTATAAACAACTTCCCTGGATTTTCTTTCTGGCTCGGGGATGACCAGGCTATCAGGTATATTGAGTCTGAGCACGCTATGGAAGAAGCAGTAACTCCTCAGATTGTCCACTTTCAAGCTCTGTTCTTGTGACTTATTAATGTTCATGGCATATCAACGCTCAACAGTAAATTGGAGACATTTGAACTCAAAGTGATAGTCCGATGGGATCAGAGGAATGCGGGGGATGAAGGCGGTTTTTCCCTGATTGATCTTGGCTTCAATTACGTGTTTTTTACTAGGCCTTCACCTGCAGAGTTTCAGAGGGTTTAGATTGGACAGCAACTTTGAGGTTAGGTTGGGTTTCCACAGGTTAATGTATCGCATTCTCGAGTTTCATTTCCGAATCCAGAGATTCATATTTCGTATACTCAGTTGTCAATTTCTCCAGCAGAAGATTTTTAATGCGGTTGGCTGAGTTGTTTAAAAATAAAAAAAATAAAAAAATAGCTGGCGCCACAGCTTGGGATGAGCTAAGGGCTAGCTTTCGAACCGTTCATGTTGTACATTTTTCGCATGAATGGAAGGGATCTGCAATTGATAGCCGACTCCGAACGGCAAAGTGAGAAATGTTTGCCGCGAAAAATGTTTGTTGTTTTCCTGGCTGGGGCTGAGTTGTTTATTTGAGTGAAAATAGCTCAGCCATGAATGTCTACAGCTAGCCTGGACACCACCCTTGGACGCCAATAAAACCTAACACTACCTGAGTTTGAAACCACTGTACCTCGACTGGGAGTGTGTGTTTAACATTCATATCCGCTTGATCCGCGTGTGAATTATACAAAAAAACCAAGATCTCCAAACTGATGAATGTTTCGGTACATTATATTCTGCCAGTCAAACTCATCATATCTCCCATAACATCGCAACGGTTACTTGGTATATTAATTCTTCCCTACTATTTCCATCACCAATATTAAGAAAGAAGTTAGAAAACTAATGCGCCCTCGAGTCACGTTGAAAATGGACATGAATGTATGATAACTCTCAAGTACAGGACTTTGATAAAAGGCTGTCAGATGGATGACTTGAGACAGGACTTCACTTTATTTGCCGTGTCCCCTGTGGAAGAACAGGCTGCTTGGTCTGTCTGAAGCCACCAGCCAAAAGCACTGTCGCAGTGTCCTATTTCGATCCTCAATAACTTTCTATGACCCATGGTACTATAAATGGCCAAACTTTAACCCCCTGTTCTAGAATATACCCACCAAATTTTCAATTTAATTCAATTCCATTTGAACGCCCTGTAACACTCTGTAGAAGCTGAATTTCGAAAAATCCCTTCTTAGTGGATGCCTACGCCACAAAAGGAAGCTATTGTCCAAATTCCATGCTTCTAGCACTAGCGGTTTGGGCTGTGCGTCTATCTGTGGGTCAGTCAGTCAGTCAGGACAAAGCCTTCTATGTATATAGATGACATGCAGTTCTTGTAGAGTTCAGAGGGAAGTCCAGTGAGTTTGTCGTGAACTTTGCGTTGACTTGTCGGACTCTAAATCAACCGGGAGGTTTAAAAAAGGCCTTTTATAGCAACATATATCTTCAGGTGAAGATGCTGTTAGATTCCATGAAACGATGGACGAGAAGATTGGCAATTCAACAGAGGCTGTACCTCCCCATGAATCAGTAGTAGACAAATGATCATAGAGTGACAAGAGTTAAACTACTTAATCAGCATAAGAGTGAACTTTCCAAATTTCCAAATCTCTCTTCAAGTCTAAAGAACTTGACCGCGGCTCTCTGGGATCGGTGATAGAATGGATCAAGCACCAGGGCTTTAATACGAATGTTCAGGCCCCATTGGGATTAGTGTTCGTCATCGCTCTGTTTTCACTGGCCAAAAATGGGAGTTCGCAAGAAATGAATACTATAAGGTTGCCCCATTGGGAATGCACAATGTAATCTTTACATCAACTACATTTTTTCTTGAGTGAGTGACGACATTTTTACTTAATTGTAAAGTAGAAAAGTTGCAATTAATTGATTAGAAAAAATGTTTGCCAACTATACTACATTTCTTCGTCTGCCCACTTGTGTTCTTTTGATGAAATTTTCGATAATGATTGTGTAAAGATGCGATACAGTTCCACCAATCATGTGTTGGATCTCAGCCCAGAGCAATTGAATTGTTTGAAGTTTGCTGGTATAACCTTGAGATTTTACAAAATCGCAAAAAGAGGTCTTCAATGTCGACACGAAATGATACCTTTGCTGTCGCAGCAAATCAATTGTTCCTCTCGCGTTGTGACAGTTCTCGCCATCTTGCTGGAATCAACGTGCATACCGATTAGTTTAGGCTGCGAGAACTCAGTTATCATGGTATAGTTTGACGCTGTCTACAAAAATACGGCCTATTTACTTCGTCCGTTCAAAAACTGTCTCAAACTGTGACTCGTCGAGAATGATTTAACCTCTCAACAATTTATTTGCCTACGATTTCTTCTTCAGTTGGAAGTTCGCCTTGTGACTGGAGGTGGAGAAGTTTAAGTATCTCGGGGTCCTTTTCACGAGTGATGGTAGGAGCAATACTGGGTTATCCTGCAGGATTGGTTAGGCTGGAGCAATTTTGAGACAGCTTGGTCAATCTGTTATCAGGAGGGCTTGACATCGAAGCTAAGCTATCGGTCTTTAATTCAGTGTTTGTTCCGACCCTCACCTAGGGTCATGAGGTTTGGGTAATGACCAAAAGAATAGGATCGGGAATACAAGCTGCCGAAATGAGATTTTTACGTTGTATTGCTGGAGTGAATCGCCGAGATTAGGTTAGGAATACAAAAATACGCGATGCCCTCGAAGTCGAGCAGCTACTTGTTCGAACGGAGAGGCCTATACATTGTTGGTTTAGACACTTTAAACGAATGTTCCCAACTCGGTTTCAAAAACGTGTTATGAAATCCGTGCCATTAGGTAGGCGTCCCCTAGGTAGGCCCAGGATGAGACCAAGTCCCGTATGCGGATAGATACTGATGATTTAGAGTCGATGGCGGAAGATCGGGAAATGTGGAAAGTCCACGATTAACTCGGCAATCATGGTTCCACTTTAGATATTCTACCAGAACGGCGAAATCTGGGTATCTCACTCGCTAAGTCGCTACATGTACATAAATTACTCTTGGCGATGTCAGCAAAGGGCGTATCTTGGCCTACGTTTGTCTGTGCTTGCACGGACACCTATTCTACATACAGTATCATACGGTGGGTGCTTGTTGGGCGATAACCATGCCCTCAAATATCTCGTGCAGAATGTCCATTGTGGCATCAGCTGTGTGGCACGTAGCGCCGTCCTGCTGGACCCACATGTCGTTCACATGCATATCATCCAATTTGGGTCAAAAGAAATTTGTTATCATCGCTCGGTAGCGTTCTCCGTTGATGGTGATGGCAATGCAATTGTCGTTTTCGAAAAAGTACGGACCGATAATGCCTCCGGCCCACAATCCACACCAAACAGTGACTTTCTGCGGATGCATTGCCAATTGGTGGACCTCATGTGGAAATTCGGCAATTTTGCGTGTTGACGTACCCGTTCATCCAAAAATGGGCCTCGTCGCTGAAGATGATTTTTTGCTGAAATCGGGGTCTGCTTCCAACTGCTCCAGAACCCAGTCAGCGGACACACGGCGTTGTCTATAATCATTTTCCTTCAGCTCCTGGGTCAGTTGAATTTTGTACGGATGTAGGCCCAAGTCCCGACGCAAAATTCGCAAAGCTGATGTCTGCGAAAGGCAGAGTTCTTGTGGGCGGCGCGGAATTGACTGCCTCGGATTCTCCTGCATCTTGCGTTTCGTTGACTTACGGCTGTTGGCTGGTTGTGCACTGAACCGGTCGACTCAAATTTCGCCCCCAAACGTTGAATACTGGGAAGGACGGCCATGTAAACCGTAAAATAGGCGCAACGCGCTCCTCGTTGCCACAACAGAACCCCCATTTTGATAATGAAGTCTTATTATTTGCACGTGTTCCTCGACGGTGTAACTTACCATGGTCATTTGTCCTTAGTGTCTGAAAAATAAAAATCGGAAAAACTAACAACAGATAAAACAACATGGCCTCCATAAACTGTCAAAATCTACCCGTCCCTATTGATAAATACTTTAAATAGTTTGGATCTTTGCCGATTGTAGTTCCCAAGTATTTACTTCGATTGCCTAAGCCTTGAAAATTCGTTCGTAGTTGTTTACGAACAACGCTGTCGCATATTTCGTAAAAGGGCTCTGGTCCGAGAAACTGCGTTTTCGACCTTTTCTTTCCCAGTTTATCTGCCTCCATTCCAGTGTCGATGGTACCCATTGTTTCTTTCGCCTAGGCTGTTTATTTTATGCCCACATTCCCGCCCTTATTTCGAGGTGAGTGTGTACTATCTCAGTGCCTTGATGGCTACGTGGTAGTCTGACACAATTGCCATGGGTTGCGCTTTGTATCTTCTGTCGAGGTTAACCTGCACACATCTTTCTACTCCGTGTACTTTCCATTTGAAGATGTACGACTCATTCGTATGGAGCTTTTAGTTTTAGGTAAAAATATTCCTGCTTCAGTTTCATCGGACATTTTCGATAGTTCTGTGTAACATTTCAAGGTGTGCGCCGTTGGTCTGCTGGCGAAGTACCTGGTTCCTTAGCAATTTTTTCGCTTAAAACCCGATTTGTATAAAATCAGCAACCATAAACCCAACATAGTGAGATGTGTTCTTTGCTCTGACCGCATTAAGTCCTTAATCTTCGCAGCACTGTTTTTTATTTGCAATGCTCATGTTTCGCATGGTGAAAATAAAATATGGTGAAGGTTTCAATGAATTTTATATGACTTTCCGTCAGTGTCAATGTGCTATCCATCCGTCAGAGAGTGTGAAATTGCTCGGTACTTTTGATCCTCATCTCTCACACACCCTGTGGCAGCTCTCTAGACCACAGCCAACGATTGGCGTCAGCTATCATTATAAAATGCTGATAAGAGATACCCGGCAATAGGTATGCACAGCCAATACGACTACTTTATACCCAAGAGCGGAGCATTAATATCCGCTTTAGAAATAATTAAGCATTTCAACTGTTTGTCCTGTACTCTACGAATTGAGTACTTAATTTAGTAACTCACTTGTACTATCGCAGACCCAGCACTCAATTCATATTTGCGAATGCCGAGTGCCTGCCTACATATACGAGCAAATAACTTATGCAATAGATATTTGCCACTCAACTGAAAAGATATGATTAATTACGGAGCACACAAAGCCCAAAAAGATACCCGCTGCCGTAGCTACTCCCGTAGCCAAGACAAAAAATAAATAACTCACCGTTTTCTTGACATGAATGAAAAAAAAAAAAAAAAAAAAGAAACAAAATGTGTGTGCCGCGATAAACAAAATAAATTAAAAACTGTCTAAACTATTGCATTTAATTCTTATATTAAAAATTATCTGAGAAGTTTATCTCTCTTTTCGTAACCACGGGAGATACGAGTAGGCTCCAGTGTTTGTCCTCAGTAATGCCTTCGCTATCCCAAGCGGAGCGTGAATGTTTTCTGCTGCAGACAACTTGGCAGTTTCTCTGATTAAAAGTACACAAATTATTTTTATTTTAATTTTTTTTTATCGCCAGGCAGCAACATTTAATTGTACACGGGATAAGTTTAATATCTGAATTTTTGTATATTTAATGAAACGGTTAGCTACGGCAGCGATAGGAGGAGGCATGATTGAGTGGAACTGCGATCATTGTAATTCGTTTTCTTTTCACTGACAATGCTGATAGTCTGTTTGCAATTTATTATCACCAATCAAGTGAAGTGTGAGTTATTCGGTGGCAAATCAAGATGAAAGGGTTTCATACACGTAAGAGACGAAATTGGCATAGTGTGACTCAGGGTATCGAAATACAGGTATCAAACTGGGTAAGCGTGGGATGTTACTTAAGTTTTTAACAAACAACGCGGTTAAGCTAAGAAGAAGTAGGCACAAAAAATACTGTGCATCTATAACGCTAAGTGTAAAGATTGCTTTCGTTTCCTACTTAAAACTAGTACCCAACACTCGCTCTGTATGAATAACATAGTTAGAGCATTCATACGAGTTCAGAAGTATTTGGTAACCTGTGAAGTTTCACAAGGGTCGACGCCATGTCCGCTCTTGTGGTGTTTCATACATGATGACATTTTGAAAATGCCAATCCGCAACGATGTCAAAATTAAGGTGACGCTACAGTTCAGGGTGGACCTGGGCCTCAAACAACAAGCGTCTCCAGCCAACTCGATCTTTAGCCAGCTGCCTCCAGTTACATAGGCCAATTTGATTGAGGTCCCCTTCCACTTGCGTGCGCCACCTGAGTCGCAGTCTTCCTCTACTGCGTCATCCCTCGGGTGTGGATTCGAAGATTTTCCGGGCCGGAGCGCAAATAGACGGACAAGTCAAGTATTGAAGACCAGTGGCAACATTGCCAAAGAGCCCTCGGAGATGCCGCCTCTGATGTGCTGGGTTTCACTCGGCTGTCGCATTAAAACCCCTGGTTTGACGACGAGTGTCGGCAAGCATATGCAGCTAAATAAGAGGCATACAAAGCGGGGCTGCACAGAAGGATCAGAGCTGCTCGCGAGCTGTATGAACAGAAGAGGAGGGACGAACACCGGCTTCTCAGGTGGAAGAAGATAGAGCATGAGAAGCGCGCGATCGTGGAAATAGAGAGATGTTACTGCAAGAATGAGGTTCGGAAGTTTAACCAAAGGGTAAAAAGAACCTGTCAAGGTTACAGAGCCCGAACCGAGGCCTGCAGGGATGAACAAGGGAACATCGTAGTAGAATCGCAGTCGATGCTGAGGATATGGAAGAACTACTTCTGCAGACTGTTTAACGGCGACGACGAATCAAATCCCGCTGTCAGGCAGAATGAACCATTCAACCTGGACGACGAAGATCAACAATTCCGTCCACCCGACCTGGACGAAGTGAAGAAAGGCATATCGAAGCTTTAGTTCAACAAAGCTGCTGGAGCATCCCTGCCAAACTTGTCCGTCTATTTGCGCTCCGGCCCGGAAAATCTTCGAATCCACACCCGAGGGATGACGCATAGGACCTCTTGAGAGATTGAGAAAGACTCGATCGCAAAGGCATCTGGTGGTCTCTTGCGATTGCAGCCGTCCGACGTCAAACTTCCTCGAAGTATTTCCTTGTCTTGGCGGTGTTCGGGATATCCGCAGTCGTACCTTGGCTACAACAAGGTAGTGGTCCGAGTCAATGTTGGCCCCTCGGAACGTTCGGACATCCATAATACTAGAGGAGTGCCTTGCATCGGTCGCAATGTGGTCAATCTGGTTGACGGTTGATTGATCCGGAGATCTCCATGTTCCTTTGTGGATATCGAGATGTTTAGAGCTTCCGCTAAGTGTTCGGCTGCATGCGGTTTGTTAAGGGACCTAACATGCTACGTGCAGATCCTAGGATGGTTGTTTTTATTTGGTTTTCGTGGTTCGTCGTCAGTCAGTAAATCCGTCCGTTTTTGAGGCTTGTTCAAGTTTCAAAATCCGCTGTTTTTTATCGAGGTCGGGTAGTTTCTCCGGCGCACAACGCCCAACCTGGAGGACCAGATCCATTGTAAAAAACACAAGAACGAGGTGGCGGTTTAGCCAATGTCAGTAACCCACTTTGGGGATGTAAGCGCAGTCCTTGCCCCCTTTAGGGCTCATCCACCACTATCTGTTTTCCAAGATCCCAACTGATTCTTGGAAATCTTTATCGGCAACAGCTCCAAATATGCTGAACTAGCCCAGATAAGGTATTGCTCCCGTTCCAGAAGTTATCGATGCTACCGTTGATTCCATCTAGGGAATTCGTCCGTTAATGCTGCATTTTTTTCTTCTGGTCAGTACTCGCGCTTATAAGTTTAGCAAATTGAGTGAACAACAACCAGTACCCAATGGCTATCGCGAGGAGGTAAAATAAGCACAATTTGTGTGTAGTAACAGTTACAACACTGGGCATCGCCAAGTAGATACCAATCAGAGTCTACCCTTTTACTACACACCCAGCCATCAAAAGATTGCATCACCTCTCAATAATCCCGTGTAGAAGTGTTTCCAAACTGTAAAGTACATACACCGCGTATTTTGTAGTGTGGCTGAATTACTTTTTTCGAGTTTCCGAAGATAGCCATCGTTTGCTACAGCTTCAAGCGATGAATGCTGTCGTATGTGACTTTAAAGTTGTAGGCGTAAGCATTTAACCTCGAATTCGTTACGGTTTTTGTCCAAAATTTGCTTTGTGGATGCGGAGGACGTTTAAATTACACTTTAGTCGCACTCTTTCCTCAATCCTTCTTCAGCCCTTCGAAGCCCCAAAAAGTGTATATGACCTTGAACGCATGTGAATACGTTCTGGCACAGGCAATCAACAAGTTCATTGCGCTACAATTCCTCATTTCCGGATGAATTCTATTTCCTGCTTAAGGAGTATAACATATTCCAATTACGTCCAATGAATAAGGAATTCTATTTATTTATCATTCTCGTGAGTGATTCGGTTTTAAACATAATTAAATGCAACCGGAGCTCAGATAGATACACATGTGTATAAGTTGAGGGAAAAGTGCTTCCACTTAAGATCTTCAAATCCCACCCAATCAACTGATATGTCTGGAATAAATTCCACTAAAGAACCGATGCCACCAGCAACGAATGAAAAAAAAATAAAAAACCATTCTCGATGCCACCCCTATGTATACGATAAATTAATAAACTCTTCCAATTACTAGACTGCCTCTCGGCAGGATGACCATCTTGGCAATGGTTGTCCTGAACCCAAGGCTCAGTCGCCCCTATTTATTAGTCGGTGAAGGCCCATTATACCACCACACCACAACCACCGCCATCGTGGTCCGCAAAGTATTGATTCATGATGTAGATATTCCAACAGAATCACGATTGAACCCTCATGAAGGAGCTCCTCAATATTACCTTCTCCCCCTGTGTGTGGCTGTGTGGGTGGAGGAAAATGGAAATGTTAAGGACAATGTAGACCAACTCAATCGAGAATGTCCCTCAACGAAATGTATTCCGGGTAAACTTTGAATTGAAATTGGCCAAAATATGTTTACCAATAACAATCATGTATCCAAGACCGACCGACCGACAAGTCTAATTTGTTGAGGGAGGGCGGCGACCAATCCGTTTATGCAAAGAAATAAAAAGTTGTTTATCAATAAAGGAGCCGTAAGTATCATTAATTTTCAAGAAATGAGAGGCAAAGAAATGTGTATTGAATTTAATCCTACTACAGGGTGTATCAATGGGAAAAGGGACGCAGTTGAGTGTCGTCTGTAGAGGATAATTGGGAAAGAGGTGTGCTTTGGAGAATGGGTCACAGACGGCACAAGGATATTGGTTCAGTTGCTCATTAAGTTAGAGGACGGCTGCCTTTTAGAGCACAATTGTACCTTTTAAGTCTCATGAGTGACTCTGTTCTTAGAATTTAGAATGGGCCTATAGTTTTAAGCAACTTTAACTTATCGACGGCCTTTTCCACAATACCGGTCGAAATAAGCGTGTTTCTCAGAACAGATGTTTAGAAATACATTTCCTCTTCTATAACTATGTGAACTGGGTTTTAAACAAAACGAGTCACCGTGTACGTGCGTTGAACTGTGAGAGCTGCGTGGGTTCAAACCCTAGTCATGTCCACTACACATTTTTCACGGCACCACCCCTCGTCCAAGAATGACAAGCTTCCGAGAATATAATTTGTCATGACATTTGGACCGTGATTTTTACGATTTAGGTTCCGTACAGAGAGCCGATTAGACGATTAGAATTTAGGAATCAGGTAGTCCTAGAGGAAAAGTCGCCTCATATACATAGTAAACGTTCTGCTGAATCCCCTAGGCAGAGTCGACATTTGATATTCCATCTTAGACTGCAGTGTCCAGAAAGGAAGCTAGAGACTTATCGAATATCATTCCTATCGCATTTTAGGACATTCTTTAGCGTGGGGAAAACTTTTTGCTTGTCCGATTCCTTTAATATTATCCCAGTAGGTGGTTAGGTTTTTTTCCCATCTGCATTCTGTATTAGGGGCTCTAAATGCACACTGCGACCTATGAGGTCTAGTGTGGTGGCCCATATGGTTTAACCAGAGGTTATATTGAGGCTTTTGATAATTTTCAGTATAGGCTTGGGTCCAATTTTCCGAATTTTCGTTGGGTTCGGCGTGTTTGTTGATCTCCCTTTATATTATCTTAGAGTTGGCACTGTTGGGTGGTACCCCAAAACAGGGTTCGGAACCAACGAGTAGGCGGTCAGCCCGCCAGGCAGTCAGCCCGTTTATTACCCTCGAAGCCTTCATGTCCTGGAACCCAGGCTAAGCTGACCTTATTCACCGATACAAGGCTTTCGAGGAGATTAAGACAGTCGCAGACAAGCTGGGACCCTACTGAATAGGATTTAAGGGCTAATAGTGCTGCTTGGCTGTCTGAAAAGATGTAGATGCGGGTTTCGCGGGTTCTTTTCCGCAGGTAATCTCTATCTTGACAGTTCTAAAAGTGGAGTTTGTGAGTCGCAAAAGGGTTCGTCTTGGCTGGAGCGTTATTGTCCATTTACTCGATGTGGCCGAGCTAGTGTAGTCGACGTGTTTTGGCTTTTAGGACTATATTTGCATCTTGGTACAGCTCACGGTGTTACATATCTTCTCCTTAATTTGCCCTCCTCTCATACGGGACTAAATATACGACGAAGGATTTTTCCCTCGAAAGTGAAGTGACGTTTTGTCCTGGGCGGTGGACAGAAGCTTCTTTGTTTGTGGCCAACATATACTTGGCTTTGTATTCCAACATTTGGACTAGATTAGTTAAAGATAGTACCTACTGTGCTGCGGACTATCTGTTCCAGCACGAGGTTAAAGAAATCATATGATAGCGTGTCTCCTCGCCGAAATCCGATGCATGTTTAAAAGAGCTCAGAAGAACTATTCGCAAGCTGCACATTACACACAGTACGTTGGATAGGATCTAGGGTCGATTCTGAATGTTTTCAACCAGCCGTCAATACCTTTTCACCAAAGTAGTTAGAGCCCAGTGCTTTAAGCGCTACTTTACTGTCGGTAGTCGAGATTAATATTGGCACAGAACTCGGCCTGAAAGACCGAGCTATTCAAGATTTCGATTTGAATTCTTCTTCCAAACTGGGGCGATTTGGGCATGGAGTCTGATACTATGCTGATTCAGCGGTCTACTTGGTGGGTTCGAGCGTTACAGATTAACTACAGTGAGTTCTGCCACTTTTTTGATAAGATCGCATAGGGCAAGATCGCATAGCCCAAGGTTTGTTGTCACTGCATCTTTGAGGCTGTTGTTTTCGTTTTGAATTTGGTCTGACCATCATGGTGTCAAAACAAAATATAACCTTGAGTTGTGAATCCCAGGATTTGTCGTACGTTCCGAGACGTATTCACAGAAAGCAGGGCCCAGTTTTTACCCATTTAACTATAATCTCGGAAGCAATTATTTGATCTACCTTCATCCTGAAGAGCCGTGCTGTAAAGAATTGTATTTGTAGGAAACCTAATTGTCAATGGAGGCCCTGACCAGAGATGCGGAAAGACGCAACGCAAGTTCATGTCTTGAGAAAACATTCTCTGATCTTGTCTAGCAATCTCATCAGAGATCTCATTTCCAGAGATCCCAGTGTGACCTAGGACTTATACAAGAGTCAAACAGTTTTCAACCCTGCGACCGAATTCATAGAGTTCTTTCATTCTCTCACTATATTGGAATGGGTTAAAGGATTTTTTTTTTTTTTTTTTGTGTTGGGAATTCGCTGGAAGTAAAAAATCATCGGAAGACATTGCAGAGTTATACGCGAGGGATGCTTCTGCAATAGTGATGGACTTTAACTCATCTAAAAAAACTCCCGGGGGACTGACATTAGCCATCCCGAATAAGATTGCACCTAGTCGTACGACTAATCAGCAATTTATATTTTTAATTATTTAATGAATTTAAAGAGATAAATCCGCCGTTTGTCGGATTTTTAAACTTGTTTTGTTTGAAATTAATACCTAATTTCTTAGCCCTAGCCAAATCTTACAGATCAAGAGGTTTTATCCGTCTCAGTCTCCTGATTACATTGTCATCATTTAAAAGTTCTGTTATTTCTGTGTTTACGTGATTGAGAAGCCGATTTCTATGCCTCCGAGCAACCTTCTTAACCTCATCTTCAACCATTTCAACATTTAGATCTCTATGCAGATCGGCGTTGCGTATGTACCAAGGTGCATTAACTATGTTCCTTAGTACTTTATTTTGGAAAACCTGAATTTTTTGTAAGTTTGTTTGGCATGTACATGCCCACAATTGGAGCCCGTAGGTCCAAACTGGTTTTAGGACTTGCTTGTATAGCAATAACTTATTGTAGTTGGACAGGGATGAGTATCTCCCAATAAGCCAATACATTTTACTGTATCGCATGTTCAACTCATCTTTTTTTTTCTTAACGTGCGCTTTCCAACGCAGTTTAGCGTCTAGAGTCATGCCTAGATATTTAGCTGTGTTAGAAAATTCTACTACATTGTTGTTAATGTAGACTGGAATGTGTGGTACGTTTTTATACGTAAAATTAATATGGATTGACTTAAGGTCATTTAATCTAATCTGCCATTTCTTAGTCCATTCTGAAATATTGTTTATTGCCGTCTGAAGCTTTTTTGTTGCTATTTCGACAGTTGCTCCCACAGCAAGGACGGCTGTGTCATCTGCAAAAGTAGCTATGGTGGTTTCTTCACTTTCAGGCAAATCGCTAGTGAAGAGAAGGTATAAAACTGGACCTAACACACTGCCTTGCGGTACACCAGCTTTAATCTCTCTTAATGTTGAGCACTCTGTATCTTGCTTAATTCTGAAGAATCGATCTGATATATAAGACTCCAAAATGGTCGAATACTGCTTCGGCAGTTGCTTTTGTAATTTGTGTATCAGTCCTTTGTGCCAGACTTTATCGAAAGCTTGTGCTATATCAAGAAATACTGTAGAGCACACATTTTTCTCTTCAAATGCTTTTTCGATTTTATCTATGATTCTATGCACCTGATCAATTGTAGAGTGCTTGTTTCTAAACCCAAATTGATGATTTGGAAGTAGCGATTTTTCATCAATAATTTTTTGCAGACGTTTTGCCAGCATTTTTTCGAATAGCTTGGACAACATTGGTAGTATCGATATTGGGCGATATGAGGTTACTTCGCTAGGTGGTTTACCTGGTTTTGGTATCATTATTACCTCCGCGACCTTCCACATGCTTGGCACATATCTTAATTTAAATGCAGCATTTATAATCTGCGCTAGTTTTTTTAAACCTTTTCGAGGAAATTGTTTTAAAATTTCCCCTGTGATTAAATCGAACCCTGGGGCTTTTTTTATTTTTATGCCTTCTTTGATTTCTTTGGCAAGTTCTTTAGCTGTTACCGGCCGAATAGGTCTGTCTTCTTCGCACGTTTCTTCGTTTCCTTGATAATCTTTATCTTCATAAGGTTTGAAGACGTTCTCAAGGTACTCTGCAAAAGTATTTGCTTTTTCTTGACTGCTTTTTGCCCAATTACCTTCTCTGGTTTTTACTGGCGGGGTGTGAGCTATTGGCCTGTTCATTTTCTTTGTTGCCTTCCAGAGCGAGTAGTCGGTACTAGAATCATTTGTAAGACTGGTAAGATACGATTTTAAAGACTCGTTTTTCAATTCTCTTATAGATTTTCTGAGCTTATTATTTAAGTTGTTCAGTGTGGTTTTGTCGCTTGGCGCCCTTGTCTGTTGCCAGCGTTTTCTAGCTTTCCTCTTTTCTGTAATAATTTCACATATTTCACGAGGATAAGAGTTTTGTTTAATCTTGTTTGTTCTTTGGGGAGTTGCAGCCCATGCAGCTTTTTGTATATCCAGTGTAAATATTTGCACTGCTTCTTCTAGTTGATCTTCTGTTTGAATAGCTGACGATAGTTGGATACATTCTTCCAACTTCTGCCTAAAGTGGTTCCAATCAGTCAGTCTATTAACTAGTTTAGGGCTATGTTCTTTTATTATTATTCTATCGCCAAGTGTAAGAAGTATTGAGGAATGATCTGATTGAAGATCAGGGCCTTCTTCTATATTTATTTTATTTGAAGATATATTTTTGGATATAAAGAAGTCTACAAGATCTGGGGTTTTATTCCTATCTGTAGGCCAGTAGGTAGGTTTCCCCGTTGAGTGATATTTGCCGGCGACTTCTTTAATAGTTTCATATAATTCTCTGCCTCTAGTATTTGTTAATCTAGATCCCCAATATTTATTCTTGGCATTAAAATCCCCTACCGCGATTAATCGATTGTAAAATATGCGGAAAAGACTTTTAAAATCATTTTTTTTTAGTCTATAGCTAGGAGAGCAGTATACTGCTGCAACAGATATTTGCCCACTACCCGTTTCTACACTTATGGAAATTCCTTGGATGGCACATGATTGGAATTTTGCTTCTATATGGTGTTTTATTGTATTCTTTATTAACACTGCAGCCCCACCTTTTGCACAGTTATGAGGATGTGGGGAGTGATATAATTCATATCCTTGCAGTTTAAAATTAGTTATCAATTTAAAGTGTGTCTCTGAAATGAGACATATATCTATCTGGTGTATGTCAAGAGCCACTTTCATCTCGTCCTTGCGACTCTCGATACCATTAGCATTCCATTCAAGAATATTTATTCTATTCATCATGTTTGTCTTTTTGGCACAGCTTTTTTGTTGCTGTTCTGTCTCTCTAACAACGATATTCTATCTAATATCGTTTTATTCGATTTTTCTATGGAACCAATCCTGTTTAGGATTTGTTTCATGAGGTTTTCCATTCCAGTGTTTGGCTCTACTTTGCGTCTTATCGTTTTATCTGCTTGGTTATTTATTGATGCTGCCTCAGCATATGTCATTTTTGGACCCGCTGTATTTTGTTTCGGGACCTTTTTGATTATCTTTTCGTCTTTAGGCTTTTCTTTCTGTGGGCTTTTTTATAAGTCCTTTTTGACTTTTTGCTCTTCCTTATGTTTCTTTAGCTTTTTGACCCTTGCAAGTTGGATTTCTTTTGCAACTAAACAACCTCTGTAGCTAGCAGGATGGTTTTCATTGCAGTTTACACATTTAGGGTGTTCATTTTCTTTCTTCCTACATTCCTTGGTGTGGTGACTTCCTGCACATTTCACACATCTTGGATTTGAGCTGCAGTATCTATGTGTATGCCCATATCTTTGACAATTTTTGCATTGGGGTACTTGTTTCGATTTACGTAGGGTATGAATCTCAACTTGCATCCCAAGTATATTTTTAATTTCATATACTTTTTTCTTATCTTCATCATGCTCAAAACTGAGTGTAAACATTGGTAGTGGTACTTTGCTTCTAAATTTAAGCATATTTACAACTTACATGATTTTAAAGCCTCGGTCTTTTAGCTCTTTTTTAATGCTTTCCGGTGAGCATGAATAATGCAGTCTTTTCACTACAACCTTCATTGGTCTGGTCTGCTTATTTTCATAAGAATACCACTGCACCTTTTTTTTGGTTTAGTATTTTAGTGAGGCTTCTGTATCCCTCTTCTTCAACCACATTGATTTTGATGTCATTTTTGTTTATTAGCGCTGTACTAGCTTTAATTTGATTTTCCTCCAATACTTTGGCCAAGCTTTCATACTTATTTATTTGCAGTGCTATAATTGGTGGGGGCTTGGTTGGATTATGTGTTATATTTTCTTTGTCTGAAGCATACACAGTGACTGTGCAGCTTTCTTTTGTTGGTGAGACTTTTGGGGATGTCGTCGCTCGCTCCTAACATGGAGAACAGACGCTGACCAGGGAGCCGCCCAATATGGATCAGACGCTTCTGGGTTTAAGTGACTAGGGTCCGCGGGGTCGTTACGCCCGTTACCTCTCTCTCTCTCCAGATAAGAGAAGTACCCTTGCGGGTAAAGGATTGAGCAGTGCCTTAAGCGAAGCCTGACTATCGCGTCAGACGCAGATGCTCCGACCCTACTTGCTCTTAACAATATTGTCTGTGGCCATTAGGAAAGCAAAGGTGTCTGCTTAAAAAACAGAGGCATGCTTGCCCTACGAGTAGTGAAGTCTGGTGTTATCGACCTTCACGAAGACACCAGCACCGGACTCAGTTTTGGAGCCATTCGTGAAATTTGACTGCAGTCTAAGCTCGGATTCTTGCCGAAGTCAGTCCTGAAGGCAAGGAAAGTAGACTTTTAATTTGCACAGCAACTGATGTTCTAGTGTCATTGCATCAAACGGCATATCCACGGAACTAAGGTCGTAGGATAAGTGTTGCGCAAGGTCATCAAAACTCCAGTGCGGATGATAATAAAAGCCATCCTGTCTAAGACGATGCATTGCTTTGATAGTACAGCCCATGATATAATTATCGAGGAAAGATAGATCAAGCAGAGCGTCTAGAGTAAGACCAGGCGTACTCGGAAAAGCTCTCGTGTAGCCGAGACAAAAAGCCCCCTCCATCAAATAACCGACGTATAAGCTAGAAATGGTCTTATCATAGCCATATAGATCCAAAGGACATACTTCGGTGATAAGCCCCATGTTTTCCTAAAAGCACCCTTACACTGCCAGAAAACTGAGAGCGCCTTGAATGTCTTCGACTCAATATGCCTTGCCCAAAGATGTTTTTTATCCAAGATCACTCCTAAATATTTGACTTCATCGGAGATCTGGATAGTGACGCTCTTTAGCACTGGCTGAGTCAGACCGGTCATAATTCTCCTTCTCATGAAGAGGACAACCTCAGTTTTCAGAGGGTTGACCGAAGTTCACCTCTCTCATTAATATATAAGTAAAACAACAAAGAATTGTTTAATAAAAATAAAACCGAACTTTATGTTTTTTTTATTTTGAAGGTCGCGACCCACACGCTTTATTTATTTGGCACTTCTTCTGGTAAACAGTACGAGCTGTACAGCGACACCAACCTGGTCAAAAAGATGCGTGTACAACGATTGAGATGATTAGGTCATGATTAGGTAAAGTAAAGGATGAACACCAATGCTCGAGCCCGGAGAATCTTCAAAGTTACCCTAGAGCGACTCCGCAGCAGAGGACGACCTCTTCTCCGTGCACAAGTAGGGGGTGACCTTAACCATCTCGGCATATTCAAGTGGATAGTACTGACTTGTTGGTTGAGGCCCTGGTTCACCCCGAACTACATAAAGCCAAAGTGAGATAAGCCATATCTGAAATAACAGTCTATGCGTAAAGCACTTTGCGTGTTGCGTATCGTATCGCGTAACGCCGATGGCATTGAACTAAGGCTGCTGCGTTTGTTAAGCGTAAAAGAGGGGAGATGATACCACGATGCTGACATTATTTAACCGCTGATACTGAAACTTCTCCACAGATGGCTGTGCTTCTTCCGCTTTCAAGCATCACCCTTACCCACCTGATAGTGGGATGAACAATGCCCCTGTGAAACAAAGCATTGGTAACTGAATCACAGCCTGGCTGTCAAAAGCTCCTTCAATGCCGAGAAATGAACAAATGGTAATCTTTTTCAAGGTATGGGCTGCTTCTTTCTGCGCTCTGTGACGTAATCATCCTCATACTGCTGGTAGGCTTCATACTCACTTGGTCGTCCGATGAGCTCTTTTATATTTGATTTGTAGGCAATATTTGACCAACAATTCCTCTTTTGAAATTAATTTTGACGCTCTTATTCGCCTTAAACTTGGTATCGACCTCTAGGTCAAGCTTTTATGTCTTTAAAAATACACCCTATGCGGATGGAGTCTTAGTATCCCTCCCCGTTGTCATACTGCCACCACAACCTTTATATTAATTATTTCAATAAAATTGCCGCCATCATATTGACATTTTTAGCCTTCACCAGAGAAGTCAATACAACACTCATCGTCGTCTCCTAACCAGGTTTTCTTTTAAACTCGGGAAATGTTATATTCATTCCGTTGTCGCCTTTGTTCTAAATAATCAGATTTATGTCAAACAATTGTCAGTTAATTTAACATCATGCGTCGTCGGCGTCATTCCTGTTGTCATTTTCGTTGTCATTGTTATTGTCTAAGATAACTGTACACTGATGATAGACATGCCAAGCGAAAAAAAAGTTGTAAACCATTCGCACCGATGCGATGTGAGAACGGAAAGTAAAGGCACCCTCTTTTCCACGGGATACGTGAACGAGATTATTTTTACAAAACAAAAATGGCAGCAATAAGACCGCGTAGATTGCAGACAATCCAAAGGAAACCCCTTTGACATTTTGATTGAACACACAAATCAAGTGGAATACGTTCAGCAGAGTGTCTCCTCTCCGTCGCATATCCTCACATATTGACGTAGGAATTTAGCATTTTACCACAAATTTGTTTTTTATTTGATCCTGAATTTGCATTTTGTGTTTGTTTTTTTTTTTCTGTTTTCAGATGAGTAGCGGGAAAAAGGATTCCATTGTTACTGTAGCAGCATTAGGCAACTTAGCTGGATTTAATACCATCCACACGGTAGTGCGGAGAACCACTGGAAGTAAGTAAAATTTAAGAAAAACAATTTTATTTTCAGGGTTTGGTTGGTGTCTGAGGGGAGGCTACAAAATTAAAGACAATAAACGGATAAAGGTGATGAATGTTGGACAGAATTCTGAGAAATGCTATGAGCTTATTGCCGTTGAGCTATCAGACCACTACGACAATTATCCTCTTTACTTACTTTGAGAAAAACAACAATCTCGAGTGTCCCTTTACCACGAGCCCAATGGCATAGCACCAGGCCACCTATAAAGTTGCTGGAATCGTTGCCAAATATTTACTTATGTATATATATTCCGCTAGAGTTATGGCACTGTTTACTTAATCGGCATAAGGTGAGGTTAAGTTTTAGTATCTGTCAAGATTCGCTTGGATTTTTAAATCGAAAAGTCCATTGTCATATGATAACACTTGAAGCACTCGGAGTCGATGACGGAAAATAGAGAAATGTGGAGGGTTGCAGATATGTGGGGTAGCAAATTGTTCATCATTTTCCAATGGCCCGCTTATTCACTATGGTGGTTAAGTGAACCCTCCACATTTCTCGATCTTCCGCCATCGACTCCGAGTCATCAGGGTCTATCCCTATACGGGTAAAGGTGAGATTTCGGACTTGGTCCAATCATTTCATCCTGGGTCTATCCAGAAGACGCCTATCTGATAGCACGTATTCCATGGCACGTCTTTGAAAACGAGTTGGGGCCATGCGTTGAACGGGCCGAACCGTCAAAGTATGAACCTCTCCGTTCATTGAGTACCTCCCGTATTTTGGGACCAAATCGTCTTTTCCGTGATCGTATAACTCGTCACGTAAAAACGAGCATTTTGGGGCCAAATCGATCATTTTTTATGACAAGTTATACGATCACGTAAAAGACGATTTGGCCTGTTCCTGACCTGATCTCGACGACTCACTGCAGCAATACAGAGAAGATATCTCATTTCGGCAGCTTGTATCAGATTGTTAACAATTATAAGAAGCAAGCGGTGTACTTAGTTTCCAGATTTCTGAATCGGTGTTGAAATACCGAAAAAGTTCATCTTCTTTATCCCGGTACGACACTATCTGAGCTCCAAAAACAGATGTCATCTCGTTAAGATATGAGCCGTGACGGGTTCTCCATAAAAAAATTTTAAATCACTATTCCGCTTAAGCCTAGATATAGCTTCTTAAATTTAAATTATTTCCACTTGGATATGCTGCTGTGATAAGCAAAGCCTGACCTGAGACTTGCATGCCTTATCGGAGAAAAAAGTCTTACGTAACACATGTTAGGTCTTGATGCCATCCGTAAAAATATCGATTTCTTTCCTAAGGTGTTGCCATCATCTTAGAACCATCTATCAGAAATTTTTATTTTGAGAGTTCTGTTCGAATTGAGCAACGGTAGGGTGCAATCAGAGTTTCGGAAAAAGGAATACATACTTCTCACTACAGTTCCGGGTGAACCTGGGCCTAAAGCAACAAGCGTCTCCAGCCAGCTCGATCTTTAGCCAGCTGCCTCCAGTTTCGCACGCCAAGTTGGTTGAGGTCCCCTTAATTTTGCGTGCGCCACCTGAGTCGCGGTCTTCCTCTACTTCACCGTCCCTCGAGTGTGTATTCGAAGATTTACCGGGCCGGAGCATTGTTGTCCATCCACTCTACATGACCCAGCCACCTCAGTCGTTGGACATTCACTCCTCCTCCATTCACCGTCTATGCAAAAAATCACCCGAAAAATTTTCCTCTCTAAACAGCCAAGAGCAACCTCATCCGCTTTTGACAGAATTCATGCCTCTGCGCCGTAGAGCAGGACTGGGATGGTTTAGGTCTTATACAGGGTCACTTTAGTCGTACGGGAGAGGGGAGGACACCGATTGGCAAGAGTTATTCTTCGTCTGATCTCAGGGCTGTCCACGGTACAGTGGTTACCATCATCGCTTGTCACGCTGAAAGTCCAAACTCAACTCCTGATGTCGGAAAAACATTTATTTCTTAAATAAATAAAAATCGATCAACTGTGAAAGCTGATGGCGACTCTACTGCGAAGGCAAAACACTGGCAGTAGATTGTCTTGGCTTGAAGAGTTGATTGAGCGACCACTGAGTATGACATCAGGGGATTCGAAAAAATTCCTGTGAATTAAGCAATGACAAAAAAAAAAAACACCACAAAAATGTCCCCAGCTAGCCTGGACACTTAACGAAACCTGAGTTTCAAACCACTGTACTTCGCTCGCGGTGTGTGTATAACATTATAAGAGTATTCATATCCCCTTGATCCGCGCGTGGATTATAAAAAAAAGGGCTGTTGTCATTGTCTGAATTTATAGCAGAGTCTAGGTAGTCGGTCGGTTGCTCGGGAATTCCTCCGAAGACCGGTTTGCAACAAAGGTGGTCGTCCAGACTAAATTGACTGCATATTTTGTACATATTTTCTGATGAGTTGTCGTCAAAAGTAATAGCAGAGCCAAGGTACACAAAGCCCCTAGTACCTCTAAGTTACACCTGTCCACCTGTGGTACTTCTTGTTGAAAGCAAACCGGAAACATCAACGCAAATAATTGCACATACATCATGTGTACATACATACATATACTTTTTTTCAAAATCCAAGTGCCTCTGTTGTCGAGTTTAAAATCCGTACAACTCGTTCAAGTATGATGCTAAAGAAGTCACAGGACGACGCGTCAACTTGTGTGTTCACTTATTTGGCATCAAATGCACCGGAAAGATTGTTACCGAACCTTGATGTAGCGAGCGTTCTCAATCGCCACCATGCACAATCGGGTAATTTTGACAGGGATGCCAAATCTAGACATAGCTCTGAACAGCTTGTCTCTGCAAATGTAGTAAAACAATCAGATAAAAAAGATGGGGATAGAGGGTATCAATTTGGACTTGCAGGACGATTTGGATCTTTCGAAGTGTGCAAAATTGGTCGATTGGGAACTTTCCTTTTCCTTTCCGCACAACGTAAAAAGAGTTGTTGACGAAAAGTTTTCCCCAGAGTATCGAGTCCGTGTAAGTGCCAATAGTTCAAGACTGGCAGAAATTATGCTGAAAAGACTATTACACAATCTATGCACGTCAACTTTCCTTCCTGGACCGCAAGAAGTAAGCTACTTATGCACGAACATCCGTGGCGACCATGGGAACTTCTCCCTTGGAGACAATTTTCTATAGAACTTTCAAGTGTACTTGAAAGTTTTTTCAATATTTCGCACAAGATTTTTCATTACTGAGTAATATTTTTTGCAAGAGGTAAAGTGACTTATAGTTTGCACTGCCTCTTCCGAACAACGAATTGAAGTGCCAATGTCGAGACAAATTATAGATAATCTCAAAGGTGTATCATTGCCTGCTGGGAGCCAATGTCGCGTCAAGTGTTTGGTTAGTATAAGGCAGTAACCATACAATAACCAGGCATCTTCTAGTCATAACAATACATTATTCCTGGCTCATTTCAGTTTTGGGAAGACTATAATCGCTGAGGATCCTCCCTGTTTTTGCTAGAGGCAATCCTTCTTCCAAAACCGGCAAAAATGATAACCAATTTATTGTCTACATGTTTTTTTCCTGTTCCTAAGATTCTCTGTGCATATTCACTTAGATTTCCAGGACCACCTGTGCACAAAGGTACTGGAACTGGAATGTTCTCCGGTGGTTTAGGTTAGATTGAATTTGTTTTTAGCTCTACTTAGAAAGCAGTACTCTAGTACTGTCTTTTGTGCCTACGTATGTAGGTTAGGTTATGTGGCTGCCCCCGCTCAGACAGGGACACACTTAGACCAGATTGGCCCATTGTGATACCACGGTGAAGAGCCGGCTTACCAGCACCAGGAACCAGAGTATGTAACACAGAGTATATCGAGATAGGTAACCGTAGCGGTATTAACCCTAAGAGTTGAACCGGGA
Organism: Matsumyia berberina; assembly: GCA_917880715.2. Taxonomy (NCBI): domain Eukaryota; kingdom Metazoa; phylum Arthropoda; class Insecta; order Diptera; family Syrphidae; genus Matsumyia; species Matsumyia berberina. Next base: position 100,616,437 of record OU862870.1, read on the forward strand.
TGGTCGCCGTGGCTCAGTGATTAGTGAATTGGACTGCTGAGCAAAGACAGTGGGTTCAAGCCCCAGCCATGTCCATCGAACACGCGGCACCATCTCTCGTCGGGGAACAACAAGCCTCCGAGAGTACAATTTGTCATGAAAAGCTTCTCAATTCTCATTGTAGGTCCCTTCTATTCGTGCGAACAATACAACACGCAGCGCCTTGGCTCACCTCGAGCTGTCGCGCCAACTATTTATTTTATTTGAACCATTTCGTCACAGAGATGGCGTTCATTATCTTGTGTGTATCTTTTCAATCAGGCTACTGTTGCTTTTCTTGTCCACCAGATCAATACAACACGCACGGCCTTGGCTCACCGTACATAAGGATTGGAATCACCATCGTTGTATATATTCAGGGAACTACTTTACTTTGCAGGCCTCATTTCGGGCCCAGAGCTTTTCGACTTTCATAGCACGGTCCTAAACAGTCAGTCTCCAGTTGAGTTTCCTCTAAAGTATGATCCCCAGGTATCTGGCGTGTTTTACAAATTGGATTTCCGTTCGTTCTAATTTGGGAAATGTGATATACGGAACTTTATAGCGACTTGTGAAAAGGACTAGTTCGGTTTTTGAGAGATTAAACCCGAGGCCTATCTTCTTCGTCTATCTTGCCAATATGTTCAGGGCAGATATTCCGTGGGGTCTATTATTGTAGAGAGGAATTTACTAGTGATTGCTATGCCGTTGTATTGAATCCTTCCATGCCCAATGTCATTAACAGTTCGTTTACTACCGTCAACTAAAGTAATGGAGAGTGCACCTCTGCATTCCGTCCTGCTCATTGATCAGCTTGTGCCTACCTGACGTACACTGCCTTTTGAGAGGCTTTTCTTTTCAACGCATGTCACTGCCTTCATGATGCATTCCTTGACCCGTACTGGGACTAATAGAGGTTCGTTGTCATTGTATTGTCACTTTCCAAGCAATCTCACCACCATATAGTGTTTCAGAAATCTCCGGACCCTCCCAAGACCACTTGTTCACAAAAACATAAATTCTGAAAATTGTTTCAAAGTATCTCATAGTATTTGCATATGGCCATGGCGTATGTCGTCCATTCAGAGAGCCCACAGCATCTCTGCGATCAATAAACTCTGGTCACTCAATCAGTGCCTGCGTTAAGCGCATGAACGCATGAATGAAGTGCAAAAAAGTATCCGATTACTCGTTCAAGGGACTCACACCACCTGTTGGTCAAGTGAACTGTGTGCGATGAAGTACACGACAAGAATGTCATCTGTTCGGTTCCAACCGAATAGGGGGGCCGAGAAGGAATACGTCCTAAAGGAATGTTGTGTCAGCGACGGCGGTATCTCGCTCAAAAGTTTTTGTCCCAAACGAACCGTGCCTTTGTGCTTCGGGTTCTGTGGTCTGTGTTCTTTGATTTGCGTTCTTTGGTCTGTGTTCTGTGCGGTGCTCTCTCTGCCAACATAGAAATTTTTCACACAAAACTTGTTTGCCAAGCTTGTTAACAAACAGCATATTGACGTTCACATGTATGTGTGTAGTGTAGTGTTGTGTGTAGTGTACTCTCAGATATTCCGAAATTCCAAGGCGTTTCACTTGCTGTCCCACTGACTGTAACAGCTGCTCGCCTTACTGCTAAGTGACGCAGCCTGAATGTGTGACTTTTTGCAGCTGAATGGAGGCTTCTCTGTCTATCGTTGCCTTAACCATGGTCTGGTCTCCGCTGGCTGGCTGCGGCTGGAGCTAGAGTGCCACTCGCTCTCTCGCTCTGTGCAAACATGGTTACACTGGCAGATAGCAAGTTATCTGACTCTGCCTCGCCAGTTATTTAGTCCGTATCACGACGCTGAATATGATCGGTCGGCAGTCGTTGCGGGCGGTTGACAGTGAATAGACCTTCTTCTCGCTTTCAAGTCAAAGGTCGTCTGACTTATTCATCATCGTTAAGGTTAGAGTGAATGTTGCAGTGTTTTCCACCGAATAAATCACATTTTGTGCGTAATTCGTCGGGTGCTCGTGGGTTTGGCTAGATTTCGACCTATTCGTCATCGCTCCGGAACAGTGTGTGTGTGTGTGTGTATGTGGCTTGATCTCGAGGTTCGAGTTTCGCTTCTCCATTTCGTTTGCGTTCGCACAGCGCAAAAGTAGATCGTTGTGATCGAGTGAATGGCACAATCCGATCGTGTTACGAAATACTCGCGCATTCAAACTCAAAGTGTAGCTCCGGATTCGAATTCGGATTCGAATTCAAACTCGGATTCGTTTGGATAAACAAAATACATACATATGTGTATAGTTGAACCCACAAAATAAATTGTCTAATTAATTTAATAATGTGACACATTCTGGTGACTGCGCGGAGATCGCTTCTAGACGAAAAACGAAAACAAGTTCACTTCACATGACTGTCATGTCATGGGTGGTGCTGTTGTTGTTGTTGTTGTTGGTGGTTTGCTAAGTTTTCTTTTTATTTGTCCATCTATGCGAGAATCCGTAGGCGATCGAGTGATGTTTCTTTGAGGTGTGGGAGACGTGGGTACCGAAGATGCGAAAAGTGCAGTCGGCGGTATCTGGAAATTTGTGAAAATTCCATTCGATTCCTCGTGTGTTTACACTAATCCTGTGCGTGTGTGTGTGTCCAAATAAAACAAACAAGTTCACACACCTTCATGCGGTGGATGGAGTAAGACTAAGAGTAACCATTGCGCGTTAACGATATGTTAGTCGGTTCGCCACCTTGTGCTCTCTGTGGGACTAACCTTTTTTTTTTTTGAATTTAATTTGCATGGAAACGAAGGAAAAAATAGCAGCATGGCGCGCGTTTATTTATTCAAAACAATAATAACTAATAACGATGAGTGAGAGATAAACTAATTCAATAAGATATTTTAGATTGCAAGCTATTTTGGGTAGGAGGAGGCTATCGGCGCGTCGCAGTGGGTAGATATTCCGGGAATGGCGCAGGGAACTATCAGCAGTGCTCCAGCTGTGTGTTTGCTCGTTTAATCCACATGTCATTCAGCGCCTGGCTGAATCGCGTTTTGTTTACCAAACACAAGTACACACATATAAATTGAGAATTTCATGGAAGACATATGTACGTAGTGATTTGCAAGAGGGATCTCGTAAAAGTGCAAACATAGCGCGAGTTTGTTAACTCACCGCTTATGCGTTTCAAATATTTCCCCAAAAGATTCCATTATTTGTTCAAATTTTGAGAAACGAAAGTGTGTTCAAACAATTTGCGTTTTCACATGTCAGTGACGGTTGCAGGCAAAGTGCATTTGTGGCGTTTGTTTCGCCAAAAAGCATGAGTTGCATCTGTGGGAGATTGACGGTCGACAAATTTGATTTATACAAAGGCTGGGAAATTCTTTTGTTGAATTTATTTAATTGAGTGTTTTGTTGTACGACTGACAAGCTGTCATAGTACGATTAATGAATACTTGCGGTTGGTTATGGAGGATTAAGCGCGGTACTGAGTCGGTAATCAAATTTTCAGAGCAAGTTATACATAGTTTCGTGGTCCCTGAATTGTGCCAAGAGACAAAGCATTCTGTGGAAGGTAGTTTTTACTTCCTAGGCAGGAGTGCCGGCTCCTGAGAACCCGAATAGGGCTAGAGTGCGCCGTTTTTTAACCATGAAATTCGTTTAAACCTATTTGTGAGTGGATGTTGATTTGCTGTATTGGGATGATGTGGCTAAATACATCTGGAGATTCAGGATCAGTTCTCCAATCAGTTATCTCGCTGAGATTCACGAAGAAGGGTTTACCCAAAGTACGCTGTCTGGTCCTCCCTAGGGCTGGACACCTGCAAAGGAAATGAAGTAGAGATTATTTCTCATTAATGTTCTTGCAGCTTTTGCAAAAGTTGTTGTGAGGAATACCAAGCTTAAACGCATGATCTCCAACTGGTCAGTAGCCAGTGGTAATGGTTACAATTGGTAAGCTGGAGGAAGTGGAGATGTACGTATATAAACCCTTAACAGTGCCCAGCGGAATATCAACACTTTCTGTAAGAGAACTGTTAAGTGGCGATCCTCTCCTGGCCAGCTTGTCGGCACGCTCATTGCCCTCATGATTGCTATGACCTGGGATCCAGATGAGTGTAATTATGGAGTGGGTACTTAGTTGATTAATTTCAAGCCGGCATTGCTTTACCAGTTTTAATGATATGGTAACTGCATCAATGGCTTTGATAGCGGCTTGACTATCTGAGAAAATAGCGATATTTTGGTTGGATGTTTGGAGATTCTTCAGCAAGCGGCAGGTTTCCCAAATCGCGAGAAGCTCCGCCTGGAAAACGCTAGCAGAGTCTGGGAGACGAAGGGACTTTGATATATTTAGTTGGTCAGAAAAGATGCCTGCGTCGACTTCGCAATCCATCTTGGACCCGTCCGAATATACTTATACCGATGTCGTAGTCATTGATAACGTTTCCATTCTTCTCTGGTAGAGAATATAGCAAGGAATAATTTCCAAAAATTGAGGGTAGGTGTCATGTAATCATTCGAAGACCCGACTAAATCTCCTGGAGTTATTTTCAAGATCTTGCAGTGCGGCTTTACGGCCCAGCACCCAGATTCCCGGAGCCGGACCGCGCTGCAGGTAGCTTTGATGTGAAATTCAAGGGAGAACAGGTGCAGGACCACACTTAAACTTCCTACACATTAATTTTTTTGGATAAATGTTTTAAGAATTTAGAAGTCATCCACATTGGAATATGAACGTTGGGAGTCTTTTTATCTCAATTTTGCAAAGGTCAAAGCAACAGATGGGTATCAAATTTACGATATTAAGATGACCGACGGATTTAACAACCTCCTCGGTCCTGCAGTTTCAGCAGTTGTTCTTGTGAGAACTCATGAGTCTCTTTCGCATCGTTCGCGCTTCACTCCAAGTCTTTTAAGGGAAATAAATTATCCTGGTAATTCCGTGCAGTCGGATCCGCCGCACACACACCTTGCTTGTGGTCTTATTGGGTAATATGGATAAAAACTGAGGAAACACTCTAGGCAAACCCTCTTGATGGAAGTGTTTTCTAAAACTTAACAAAACTCATTTTCGTTCAACTCAAATTGAGTGTTTTATCCAAAAATTTGGGGTAAGACTCTGCCTCAGTGTTCATACCACTCATTGTCTGTCCTGTTTAGATAATAGCGAATTTTTTTAAAAAACGAAGGGCATGATAGTTTTAACCCAAAATGGCCCCATCGTCATATGCTGAAGGCTAGGAAAGGTTAACTAACTTTGATTTAATTGGTGATGATTCCAGAGACATTACGATCGCCTAGCTTATTTTATTCATATTTTTAATAAGTTTGGTTAGATGGTTTTCCTCCATTGGGTAGGGACACGTCGATCGTTAAACCACGTAAAGCACAGCATGACCAGCACCAGGATGGTGACTCCTTTCTTTTAAGGGAATAATTTTATGGGTAACCGCATCGGTGTTAACGCACTTCTGTTCCACACGTTCTGCAGAACCGTTTGGATACGGACGCGGACGTCTCTATTTTTTGAATATCAAGCCTAGCTAGGTCACCGAGATCTTCGTAGAAGTAGTCCTCGATAGTTTAATGATTCCTTGCTTTTCTTGCCTCTAAGTTTTCTACATAAATCCTTGGAAGGGGGTGTAACTTCTTCTTTAAGTATGATTTCCACCTATTAAGCAATGTCTCGTGAGGACTCCTATATATCGCTGAGACAATGTCTGTCAAAAACAGAGGGCTGCCCGTTCTTTTTACATCCAAGATAGGCCAAATTCGTCTTGATGAAAGACAGTGCTCTTTGCCATTCTTGTGAATAGAACTTAGTCCACTCTATAGGAGCAGATGGGCTCTCCCAATTTCCAGAGTTCTGAAATTGGGAGAGCCCAGGCAGTTCTGACCTGCCTGATGTGGTCGCAGCCCTGGAATCTGACAGAAAAATGACGCATCAGTGATCTCATTTAGGGACCTGCTGAATTGGTTTATTAACTTCGTCAGTGATTGCAAGGCGGGTACAGTATCTTTGTATAATACAAGAACGCTACCAGGACTGACGTAATTTCAACCTGAAATAAGCTACAGTGATCCTGCAGTCGTCATGTTGGATAGGATGGAGAAAATTTCTGCCTCCGTACCACGCACCATTTAACATCCATCTGTAGATTCACTCAAGACCGGAGGGGTTCCCAAACGCTTCTTCTAAGAATTCTGGTCTTATATTTGACATTAAAGTCAGTTTGTAGGATGGTATACTCCGCTTTTAAAAAAATAGTAGGTATTATTGCTGTGTAGAATCATAGAGTCCCCATGTTGTTTTGGTTGCCGTTTGCTTCGCATAAATACCCCAACCATCAGGATGGGTCCCACTCTTGCTAAATCCAGTGCATGAACGTCTAAGGATTTCCTGACATACACCGTATATGTATATGTATGTATGTATACAGTTTCCAAATGAGTTTTTTGTGGGCCAAGAATGACCGCTACGTATCTGGCATGCTCTGCGAATTTACAGGTTTACAATACGCTGCAATTAAATACACTCTAAATACACAGATGATGTCTAAATAGATTGTCTCGGAAAAGATGCCAACTCCTTTGCCTGCCGATTAATATAGAATGCAACCTTCCTTGTCTCATTAACTCATTCGTGTCTTTTTATAATTCTATCTGGACCTTGTGGATGATTCACCGGGTCCACTCCGGACTTCAACGCCATCATAAGCAAGTCAGTACATAAGAGCTTCTAAAGCAACTGTAGGGGTATCTGAGTGTGCCTATGATACTAATGCAAGCTAATTTTTGAACGCGCTCGATGGCACTGGTGTTGCACCTTTTTTCCCCAGTGTTGAGACCCGATTTCGGACCAATGCTTGCTGTTATGTTAAGATGCCGATCGACCTGGCTCAGTGGTTAGTGTGTTGCAAGCTGTGTAGGTTCGAGCCCCAGCAGGATCAACCAAACATTTGTCACGAATAAAAACTTGTTAATTCGCCGTTCGGAGTCGGCAATAAATGGTAGTAACCCGCACCAGATGAATGATTGGAAGTGGCTCGGCATAGGTTTTTTCCCCGGGCTGTCGCGCCATCTGTTTATTTATTTATTTATTTGACGGTCGCAACCTTGCCTATTCCATTTCTAACTAAGTTTTGTGCTTTCAAGCTTGGGTAGAGCTATGACCAGGGTATGGGATCTTTTGGTGACGAGTACTAGCTCAGATTTAGACGAGTTGACACTAAATCCCACTTTGTCAGTCCCTTTGATAAGTGTATCTACTGTCTAGAGCTGAATTCATCAGATGTCCTGAAGAGTGGGGATTCATTATGATCATGGCACTTTATACTGTAGTCCGGAACCTGCCTATTAAAATTCTCTCATCATGTTGTTCACGTTAACAGCAGTTCCATTCCGGGTGCCCTCGAATATTCGGATGATCTTTCAGAAGAAAGTGGCACTGTTTCACGCATGAGAAAATGTTTGATATCATATCCGATTTCTAAGCGTGGATGACTACAGAGTGTATGATTTGTACATTTGTATTTCTATTTCGCATCGCTTTTGAGGGATATATTTATGTTCGCACACACATTCACACACATAAGTTTAACTTCTGACAATAGATGCTGCCACGTAAGTTGATTTCCTTACCCTTCAGCTCAGACACAACAGATGAAGTTGGAGAAACAATTTCTGTCAGCTTCGTCGTCGTGTAGCAGCTTCATACAGACAGACAGATATTGATCGATTTCTTTTCCTGGTTCTATTGAAAAGAGCATCAGTCTCATCTCAATCGTTAATTTATTACGTTGTTTTCCTTAAAATTAAGTTTCATAAGCAGCTATAATACTACAAACAGTTTAAGAGATTGTCCCGCGTGTTTTGAATGAATCAGCATAAAGTTATTTTTATCCGATAGTACTGATTTTTTAATAAACAAATGCTTAACAACTTTAAGCAGCTGTTCGATCGTTTTAATTTGTTTTTTATCCCGCAAGAGTGCACAGGCGAAAACAGATGTTACAAGCGGTCGATTACTCAACTCTCGTTGAACTTTTTCTCTCACCCATTGAATTCCAGTTTTGTTGCATTGTTTGGAACGTATTCCACTCATTAAACCGAGGCTGAGTTCTATGAACCCGCATTAATATTATTCCCGTATCAATGTTGACAAGCTGATCACAGCAAGACGAAAATCAATAAAAACAAATAACTGATGTTCATTATTTGTTCGTGAAATGCACATGTCACATACAAATATAGAGAGGCTAACATGGAGTTTCTGTCGAACTAAGTCTTCCTTTCTTTCTTCAGACTGGGCTTTCTGGCGTCAGGGCTCACTTTGAACAAAAAATATTTGGCGCTAAAATATGTAGACTTGGTCTCAACGTTCACCTGAGACGAATCGAAAGTAGACTGTGTGGTTGGTGCGGAACCCAGAGACTTTGCTCGTATTTCGTCAGCGTTTCCCTGGGGAAAATGCTTGCAATCCTCGTCGTTTGACTCGTGTTTAGGTTAGGGCTAGGTTAGGTAATGGGGAAAGTGCCCAGTCTGTGACTGTGCGTCCACAGTGGCCTACTGGTCGATTGCGTTCACCTTTGTGTTGTTTATGTTCCAACCTTGGGTACTGTACTCTTAATGAAGTGGAGTATGTTCACTATTGGTACTTCTGTTAGGTTTCCCAGTTCTCCAAACAGTCTGTTTCCCATGTGTCGGAGTCGGCGGCTTTGGAGATTGGGACACTCACAGAGTAAGTTCTTGAGGGTTTCCGTTTCTTCCGCATCCTGATAGCTTCTGCAGTAGTCATATGGCCATGGTGCCTATGGCCCAATGTCCCGTCAGTACAACTATTAGGATGCGAGTAACTTTTTTCTTTATAGGCAGGCGACATTTTGACATAATGAGAGTAAATTCAGCATAACTTCTAACCCTATTTGAGCTGTTGATCTCATAGCTCCTGTTTTTCCTAAGCATGTTAATCGCTGTACCTTTGTAAAGTTGGTGAGATATGAGGACTTCTCAGTTGCTTCCCACCATGCTATCGCGCCATACGTAAGTATGGGTCTGACGATCGCTGTATACATCCAGTATAATCGTGCGGCTGGTGCTTAAAAACCACCTTAGTCCTAAACGATGCGATAGCAAAACTGTGTCAACACGATCTTGTTAATTTGGTCACTCTAACATGGGTTCCAGAACACAGAGGGATTGGTGGCAAAGAAGAGGTCGATAAACTGGTTAGGCGATTTTAGGAGATTTCACTCTAGACAACTCTCTCTCGAATCGAGTTCACATCTCTTTTAGATCTATTAAGGGAAAATTACTTACACTTACGAAAAGTAGCTAACCAAAGGTGGGGTCGAACTACATAGCTGCGTCATCTCTAGGGCCATGTGGTCCACATACAACCCAACCAGATCACCTTAGCAAAAATCGAAGGGACATCTTTGGGTTTGTAGTAATTCGCACGGATCTTTGAAGGTCAGTCATCATGCAGCAAGCCTGGGCATCCCCTTTAACTCTTACAGCCGCAGCTACAAAGATGTGAACCTTCGACCACTTTTTTTATAAATTCCCGGCGCGACAGACAAAGGAGAGCCAAGGCCTAGCTTCTCGAAACAATGTTATGCGTTGCACTTTTCGCACGAAAGGAAAAGCCAGAAATGCTCAAGGCTTCGGGTGAAGAGGGAGTGAAATGGCTCTCTCGTGTCATTAAAGTGGCCTGGGAATGCGGTGAAACACTTAGCGGCTGGCAAACTGGGGTGATTGTTCCTCTTTTTAATAAAGGGGATAAGCCGTTTTTGGTTAATGACGGAAAGAATAAGGTCGCGGGTACAAGCTGGCGAAGTGAAATTTCTTCGTTGTATTGCTGGGGTGACTCGTCGAAATCTGGTTAGGAACACCAGAATACGGGAGGCTCTCAATGTCGAGCAGCTACTTCTTCGAAAGGAGAGGTCCATACTTCGATGGTTTGGACACTTTAAACGCATGTTCCCAACTCGGTTTCCAAGACTTGCCATTGAACCCGTGCTATCAGGTAGCCGTCTTCTGGGTAGACCCAGGATGAAATGGCTGGACCAAATCCGAAATCTCACCTATACCCGTATGGGGATAGCCACTGATGATTTAGAGTCGATGGCAGAAGATCGGGAAATGTGGAAGGTCCACTTAAACTCCTTAAACCCGCGACCCTCATAATGGATAAGATATAGTCTCAAAAATGGGAAAGCGGGGAACAAGGTACGTCCATATACAGCGAAAGTTAGGGCAAGAGTTGAAATGTGCAAAGGCATGCTCCAGTAAAGTTTTCTTGCGAACGAAAAGTTGTTTGTTAAAATCCTTAAATTCCTACCACCAGCCTTCTAAATCATGCAAAATAATGCTCACAAAAAGTCCTATCACTCAAATTCAAGGCTTTAGGCAACAAGATTACTTTAAATTTACTATTCTGACAGTTGAAATCTCTTTTATTGCTCTATAGTGGGAACGTACATACGTACGTACGAGCATGTACAAAGTTCTCAAATGTCACACGCTATTGAATAAATCATTTAATGAACGCGTTCAGGTTTCAAGTGCGCTACATTATCCGATGTTTAATTAGACTAACAGCTTTAATTAAAGTAAGAATTTATAATTGGCCCCCGAGTCAATTTGTCGACCGCAAAACAATTTTACTTTTCATTTTAATTGTTTTCCATTAGTGTGAATCTATTCTACACGAAGTAATGTTTAAAAATGCCACTAAATATTATTTATGATATGTTTTTGTAGATACTACCAGTGTTAGTAGATGTAATTCCAACAGATTCAGCACAATGTCGTTCTGAATTCCGAATTTAGAATTCTGTAGAAGGTTTTAGGTTCTATGGACGTTTTTGGAGAACCTTTTCTGAATAGCTGGACAGCAATTTCCGCACATTCTACTTACTACCTTAGGTGGCATTACAGTTCAAGGTGAACCTGGGTATCAACCAAAAAGCCTTTCCATTCGCCATTAGTGTCCATTCGCTCTACATATCCTAGCCGTACGTCCATATCCGTACGTTGTTCCTGGAGTATAATCTCTCAATATCCTCGATCGCGCGCTTCTCATGCACTTTCTTTTTTTTTTTGGAGAAGTCGGTGTTCTTCCCGTCTCTTTTGCTCGCAAAGCTCGCGAGCTGCTCTTGTCCTTCTCTGCAGCGCCGCTTTATATACCTTTTGTTTGGCTGGATGCACTTGCCGACGTTCTTTGTCAAACTAGGGGTTTCAGGATGGTGGTCGTGTGAAACCCAGCACAGTAGTTGACGCGCTTTTGATGACCTGTTGGCAGCGTTGCCACTCGTCTTGGACATATGATGCTGGCGACATAGGACTTGTTGAGACATTTCGGGATACGCGTTCAGCGAAGATGCTGGCAATCTCTTGCGATTGCAGCCAGGTAATGATCCGAGTATATGTTGGCACCTCGGAAGGTTCGGACATCCAAAACACTGGAGACTCGAGACTCGTCTTGCGTCGATCGCAATGTGATCAGTTGTACTGACCGTTTGATGATCGGGAGGCCGCCATGTCCCCTTATGAATATTGAGATGAGGAAACCACGTGCTTGCTATAGTGACGTTTCGTCCCGCTGCGAAGTCAATTAGCCTAAGTCTGTTTTCGAAATGCTGGGCTACGAATACGAATACGATGCTAAGGCCCGTATTTCTGACCTCTAAGGTCTATTAGGCACTTTAGGGACATGTCTGTGGTTTCATCTTATGCAGATGGTACCTCAGTGGACAATATCCAGTGCATAATTTCTTTGCATTTTTTCTGTTGGGGTCGATGAACTTTTTCGCTTGCCTCAGGCCTTTTTGTTGTGCCCAATGTTCACCTATCCTATCAGCGTTCAATTTTATTATTTTGGAGTGCATACTACTTTATTTGGTCGCCGTGCCTCAGTGGTTAGTGCGTTGAACGGCTGAGTGATCGGCGTGGGTTCAAGCCCGAGCCATGTCTACTGAACATTTTTTGCCGCACCGCCTCTCGTCGCGGAATGACAAGCCCCCGGGAGTATAATTTGTCATGAAAGAGGTTCTCAATGCACCGTTCGGAGTCGGCAATAAATTGTAGATTCTTTCAGGCCCAACGAGTGTGTCTCTGACGCATCTTTTCGCCAGATAATTCGCCTTCGAAACCTTTGTGTCCACTGTCCAGGGATTCAGGTTACAGTAACCCTGCTTGCAGATGCATGGTCGAGGAGGTTGAACGAGCACGCTGGATTTTGGGACCATAAGCCCCGGCTACAGTGTTGCCATTTTCCAGTTTGGATTCAGGTAACGAAACCTTAATTTTTCGTCGAGGTTCCCTAGTGTTGTGGTGTCAAAACAGCGCCGAATGCGTTCATTGGGTCTCACACACGCCTTCCTGATCACTGCCAAGCGGCATGGGAGCAATTTGGCTTTTCAGTCAAAAGCAGCCCGATTCGGTTGTAATCAGCGAGTTCGTTAAGCTTAAAATTGTGAATATTCCCCAGTGATCGAGTTCATGCACTGCTCAGTTGGATACAAAGTTCATTAGATAAAAGAGAAGCAGCGACAGCACTGATCGTTGTGGCAGTTTGTTGTTGACTTATCTAAGTTTGCTCACGTCGTTGTTAAAAAGCATTGATAAGCAGTCGTCCTTGCTTGGAAGCTACCCAACAGAGTTTCACGTTGTGCTGCATATCAAAAATTATCAGTTCTTCGTGGCAGCCTTCCACAAGCTTCGATGTTGAGTATGGAGCAGATATTGTTTACCCCTACGTCCAAGGCACTTTATGAGAGTTTCACCTCGCTAGCTAAATTGAGTTTTTCACTTACTTACTACGGATGGCGCTACAGTGGTCTTCAAGCAATAAGCATCTCCAGACAGCTCTATCTTTAGCCAGCTGCCTGCAGTTTCGCATGCCAAATTAGTTAAGGTCCCCTTCAACTTGCATGCGGCATCTCAGTCGCCGTCTTCCTCTACTGCGCCGTCCGTCGGGTGTGGATTCGAAGATTTTCCGTGCCGGATTGGTGTCCATCCGCTCTATAAGATCCAGTCACCTCAGTCGTTAGACTTTCACTCTTCTGGCTAAGTCGATAACGTTGTACAGCCCGTATAGTTCGTCGTTGTATTTCCTCCGAAAATCAGCCGGAGAATGTTCCTCTCGAAACAGCCAAGAGCAACCTCATCCGCTTTTGACAAAGTCCATGCCTTTGCGCCATAGAGAAGGACTGGGATGATTAAGGTCTTTACAGGGTCACCTTAGTTGTTCGGGACAGGGCTTTGCTACTCAATTGCCTTCTTATGTCGGAGAAACAGCGATTGGCAAGAGTTATTCTTCGTTTGATCTCAGCGCTGGTTTCGTTGTCTGAATTGATAGCGGAACTTAGGTAGAAAAAGTCCTTAACTCTCTCCAAGTCTATAGCGACGTTCTGTCCGAGACGTCGGTGTTGAGTGTCCTTTCTTGTTGACAGCATGTACTTGGTCTTGCCCTCAATGATCGCTAAGGCCACCTTCGCCGCCTCCTTCTCAATATTCACCAACGGAGTTTATCAACGGAACCCTAATGCTTGCTTCCAGAACACTTATGTAGGCTGATAGCAAAAACAAGAAGAACTTGTTTGGATAGCACGGTTGAATATACATAAGCATGGATACGGTTAAAATCCCTACGCCATCATCTTCAATAGAATGTTCTTTTGCCTTTATCATCGAAGTTGAATGTCAATTGATTTAGGTCAGTTTAGTCTGGTTATCGACTCTGTTGACTTACATATGATACGATGCTGTGGCACTGTGCTGGACTTTGTTGACATCTTTCACAAAGTTGTCCATGCTATAGGTCTTTAGACTATCATTAATCTGCAATGTACAGTTTCCGTGTCTGCTGATGAAGGACATGAGAAAAGTACACATCCATTACACTTTATTTGCAAATGACCTACTTATCACTATTGGTCTTCCGATTTGACGTCAATGGCACGCCGTCATGGGAACTGCTTTTACTGACGTTCCCATCTCAAATCCTACGTCCCATTAAACTATCCACAACATTTTCAAATCGATTTTAATCAGTTGTTCTGTGTTTAGATTTCCTTGTGTTTCAATTTCCTTTCCACTTAAAATTCGCTTGTTCGAAAACAACATCAATATTTACTTTGGCCGTGTCGAACTGATGACCACGTTCCGACCACACATTGTTGGGAAGTGATAAAACAAGGGAAAGCTCTGGCCACTACGAGTATACACAGGTTGGGCAAGAAGCTCTTGTGGAAAACACAATCCAAACAGAGGGTATTTGTCAGTTTTTTTAGGTACACTTAAGGCGGTGAAGCACAGACATGTTTCCGAGTGCGGCGCGCTTAGAATTGTAAACTATTTCAGATAATGTGCGCGAAAAATGTGTCCAAGAGTCTGTTCGTAGTTTGGGGCCAGTTTGAGGTAAGGGTCAGAGTCAATTTGATTGATCAACAAAGGATTGAAAGGGAGACTTCGTAGATAGAGTTGAACTTAGAAAAACCAAATCTTCCTCACATATTCCGCTCATCGCACTTAAGAGTGAACTCTGCTTTCAGTCAGCTCTTAAGCACCTCGCCATGGTCTAGTTTTTTCACGACTCTTTAACTTTTTTATTGAAACGCTGAGTTGATTTTTATGTTCGTTCAGTTCGTTGTTAATTCTCTTAATAAACGGCAGCCATAAAATTCCCGATAGTAGACACCTCGGCTGATTGCAATACATAAATTGATTAATGTTACATGATTCGGATACTCGAGGGGTTAGGGTTAAATTCGAAACAAATTGAATCCCCATCCATCAATCAGTTTCAACACAGCTCACCCTTACCTGATTGAATTAGATTCAGGGAGTTGAGGGAGGCGGAAAGTTATTTACACTCGTAAACTCATCATCCCTTCCTCGGTTTTATACGTACCCCCCCTTGGCCATAATGTTCCTGTATTTCGTGTAGCGTTCACCTTTATGATGAATGAAACCGTAGTCTTAACAGATGAACGGATTTGTTTGGATTGGTTCTGCCATAAGAAATTCCTGCCCCAAGTAATGACTAAATCCTTTCAGTGTTTACGTCTTTCCAGCAATGTGTGGTCAAGTCAGTGGGCTAAAAGTAAATATTGATATTGTATCGCTGCTACACAAGTGCTTAAAGCGAAATGAGAGGGGAAGACGTCTAAACAGCGCGGGGAGCTGATTAAATTTCGGTTATGATTGATAGTTTATTCGGAGCCTTTGATGACACGTGGGTGCTAAGGTTATTTGCAAGAGCCAACTAAACGCTGACCGCTGACCGCACTATTGCTGAAACTTACTTTTTAACAATTTTGAAGCGCAATGTCGTGTCTTTTAGCTGTTAACGACAAGGCAGTTCCGGGAATAGAGTTCCAGCAGGCTTTCGGTAGAAACACAGACTAGAACGTCTAAATAAAAATAAATAGATAGCGCGACAGTTCGGGAAGAGCCAAGGCCTAGCTTCTCGTGACCATTCATGTTGTGCGTGTTATATTGTTCGCACGAATGGAAAGGACCTACAATTTATTGCCGACTCCGAACGGCGAATTGAGAAGCTCTTCCATGACAGATTCTACTCCCGGAGGCTTGTCATTCACCGACGAGAGGTGGTGCCTCGAAAAAATGTTTGGTGGACATGGCTAGAGCTTGAATCCACGCCGCTCGCACAGCAGTTCAACGCACTAACCACTGAGCCTCGGCGATCGTCTTTGATATGATATTTCTGATAGATTTCCCGCCAGTTAACTCTTTCAGTGCTCCGTAGTTCAGTAGAATATGTTCCGAAAATTCAGTTTCCTGAGCTCATTCTAGCTTTTCCTCATAAAGGCTTTTCCGGTTAAAGGTCCTGAGGATTGCCTTTGCTAATCTTCGATTACTGAGGTGTTTCGGTATAGAAAAATACAGAATCAGTATAATTTGTAAGTTAGGTCGAGATGTGCATACGTGATGTTTTTAATTAGCAATTCGGACATCTCGTGAAAACCAGTTTTTTTTTGTCGGATTAATAAATGCTCGAGTGGAGCAATTGGACCCAACTGGTTTATTGTGCTACAAGCAAGCAGGACCCAGTTCTACCAATTTTACTGGAATTTTCTTGACTTTCGGTGAAAAGCGAGAAGGCGCTTCAGTAATGTATCAGACGTTCGGGAGCATTCGATTTGTTTGTCTGCATCCTGAAGAGCCGTGCTACACACAATTGTGTTTGTAGAAACCCCAATCGTAGATGAAGGGTTTGAGGTGAGAAGATTCAATGCAAGTTCAGGTTTTGAGAAGTCATCCTCTGAGCTTTGTCTATCTCATGGGAGATCCCAATTTCAGAGATCCCAGTGTGACCTGATTTCCACGATTTCCACGAAGACACAAGCACCAGACCTATGAATAGTTTTGGTGTCATTCGGCCTGCAGCCAAAGCCAGTCCAGAATGCAAGCAAGTTCAACTTTAAATTTGCATTGTCATTGAATCAAACGGCATGACCATGGAACCAAGATCGAAAGATTTCTTTAGTGATCTAGAGGACCGAGGCTATGATAACTATAAAAACATTGTAAAATTCTGTAGGGAAATCAAATGCTTTTAGAAATTGGTTTAGATGTTACCTTTTTGGTTTCACAGAGATCGCCCACTATATTGCCTAGTGTCTTATGCAAGCGCTGGCTGCATAACCCTCCTCTACCTAACCTAGCCTAACCTAGGATCAGATATATGTCGTGCAAGGTCATCAAAACGGATAATACCAGAAGCTATCCCGTCTAAGCGCTCTGCTACGCAATGAGCGGTAAGCCGCAAAACTAAAACATATGAAATCGTATAGTTTTATCCACGCAGTCATTGAGCGGTAAGCGTCATTTCTGAGCATATTTTCTGCCGCTTTGCCGCTTGCCGCTCATTGCGTGGCCTTGATCTAAGACGTTAGATGCTTTGATGACGATAAAGAGGAGAAGCAAGACTTTTCTCCGAAAAGTTCGTTGAGGTTGTCGGCGAAGGGTTTGCCCAATGCACGATGTCTTACATTGGCAAGTGTCGTCACATCCAAAGGAAGTGGTTGAGGGTATCCTTTCCGTGTACTTGTAGCTGCAGCAGTATGGGTTAAAATGAACATCAGGCTTAACTGCATGAGTTCCTACTCCCGAATGGCCCGTACAGATAGCAATTACACGGGCAATGTCTATTTAGGTTCTGCTAAGGCGATCGTTTGTATATGTGCGGTTGTGTATATTGTTGACCAAGTCTTTTTTGGATATTGCGCAACTGGAAAAGTTGTTTAACTAGTGTTTAAGTACTGAAAAGAAGTGTTCTTTCCTTGGCAGCTCCGAGTGGGGTAAAAAGCAAGTGAACTGTTTAGGGCAGACCATCGGCTGTCAAGTACATCAGACACCTCGTTCTCTTTAATGGCCTTGTGACCTATGATCCACACGAGGGATGGGAAGGGGCGACTGTCTAGGCACGCAATCTCGGTTTTGCATTTAGCTACTAAGAGCAGATTGTAAGGTCCAGGGAAATTACTTCACCGGGGAATTTACTCCACCACAAGTGGAAGTGGCAAATTACTTACTTACTTAAGGTGGCGCTACAGACCGGGGTGGTCCTGGGCCTCAACCAACAAGCGTCGCCAGCGATCTCGATCTTTTGCCAGCATATTAGCACTATAATAGGTGTCATTACTGGACACTGTGTAATAGGCAAGCATGCTACTAGGCTTGGCATTTCCGCAAACGACTTCTGTAGAATCTGTATGGACGAAGAGGAGGAAAAGACCATTCTCCATCTTCAGCTCTCTCCCGCAAAAGGAAACTCCACTTGGGAGTTTTCTTCTTTACAAACTTAGGTGACCTAATTAACATTGATGTAAGTAGCCTTCTACGCTTCATAAGAAGCTCCAATTGGTCTCAATGACTAGGCAGGAGATCTATTCGAGATCCTGGTGGTATCACAACGGACCCTTCATGGGTCTAAGTGTGTTGGTTTTCGATGGCAGCCACTTGAACCTAACCTAACCTAAACAAAACAGTGGAGTAATTTTCCACAAGAAAGTGGAGCAATTTCCCTCTGCCAGTGGGAAATTACTCCACATACGAAAAGTAAATTCCCGTGGAGTGATTTCCCTGCACCGAGTATGATTGAAACGAGCCCTCGTTTCGCTTAAGAGTTGGGACTTCGTTAAGCCCGCGGCAGCCCTCATGCTTCGCAAGTATTTCAGCGTCAAAAAAAACGACCTTGATATTTTCAACTCCACTCCTGATGGAGTACGCACAGAATTTTTGATTTCAATACGGAGGGTGTAGATAGTCTGTACCGACAGGTGCAGGTGAAGCCAGAGTGCTCCAATAGCCAAGTCTGACTAAGCTTTAGGGGCGATATTTCTGACGTGAAGGTCGAGGGGTTGAAGGTTTAAGCGTAACCTTAGTGGTTCTTATGTTAGGAAATGTCCCTAGTTAATCTTTACAACACCCTCGGACGCCATTGAAACCTAATACTACCACTGCAACTCTTTACCATAACCCCTTGAACGCGAGTAAATTATAGGAAAACAAAGCTCTCTGGACTCTGTTTAGCTTAAAGATGATCTTACCTGTGATCAAGTACCCGTATTTATTCGGCAGTCTACACCCACAAGGTCATAATCTCGACTTCCCCCTTCAAAGTTATCCATAAAAAATGCCTAGACGCTTTCTTCGTTCTATGAATTGAAGAAACTTTATCCTACGTCATTCTGTCTCGCCGTTATCCTGGTCTTAATGCTCACTTTAATCAACTAGAATTCTCAGAACCCCAGTGTGACAAGATAGCCCCAAAGACAAATCGAACCTTCTATTTGCGTCCAAAATGATTGCAGACATTTTTGCCATATCACGGCTATTTACGCAAAAGCGTTCTTTAAATACCGCCCCACTATTAAAGGCCACCCTCCCTCGCCTGGGGTTCTGGCTATCTATCGCTCGGCGATATATAATCCCAAAAACACACTCGAACGTAATTTGGAAAGCACTCTACAAAGACCCTTATCGGCCGGGATTGATTTAAATTGAAAAATTGTTGTATGAAGATTGATTTCGGAATTGGAATTATTATTCATCGATATCGATGATCAATTGATATGCAACTGGATTTACTGGCTTTCCCGAGAAATATTCAACGCTCGTCCCCGACGCTCGTCGACGTCACGAGTGTTTTGTTGGATAAAATTTCCCCGCACGCCAGAGTTCCCATAATTTCCATGCCCAAACCCGTGCGCACTTAAACCGGCTTACGGAGGGCGCAGAGTCACGTGAATTCGAAACTATCTGTGATCGCTGTTCCCGATTCGACGGATGACTAATGTAGATTAAAGCTATAAAAATGGCCAAACGATTTATCTGAGAAATGTGTATTCACTGACTGAATTTTAATCAAATCTCCCGCGACACACGTTACGCGCCGCGCGCTCCCTGTACCCAAAGATAAATGTATTTTTAATAGAATACTAATTGCTAATCAGTATTAATTGTTTTTTTTTTTTCGTTTGTTTGTAATTTAAAAATTATTCTATTATGTCCAAACCTCGGTGGATTGGTTTAGCTCAATTGAATATTGATTTTGGAGGAGCGTGTGTGTGGCTGGGGTATGGGCACGGCAATTCCAGGAATGCTAATGTCAGGCCCGCCGTGAGAAGATAAGTCAATGTAAACGAGTTCTGCTGTCTGAGTTAAGTCGATTAAGTGATTCTCAGGACGCGCAATTACTTGTAACGATTACTTGCTTGAAAGTTGGTGGTCGTGTTAAGAATTCGAGTAGATGAAGGGATCGCGAGGCGTTGGTAAAGTGCGTCTCAGAATTTGAATTTCCCTTGAAATTCTAGTTGGTTTGGAGTAATCTATGAATACCTAGAACTTTGCTTTGAGTGGAATGTGGAGTCTGGTATTGTTAAATTGTTTGGCTTCAAAAATCCCATAACACTGACCGGGAGTCAGACGAAACCCTAAAGTGGAATTTGATGGCAAAACATGGCAAGTCAGCACAATTTTAGTGAAGCTAAACATAGCGATATCGTAGGGTTGTCAAACTACATAATTTCTTCTCTTCTAACAGAGGCGCATTGATGGAACAAAGCACGTCTATCACGTCAGCTAAAAGGCTACTCATGGCCTTGTCTCAGGGAAATTCACGGCAACAATTACGTCGTGGCAGAGAAACAAGAAGAGTGTCTCTTTCTCAGAACTGACTTTCCTACCGAATCTGCCAAAACATAATTGGGACCAACCGGATGTGATCTCTAGCAGTCGATAGTTTTTTTTCCATATCCTGAATAAACAGAGCACAATTTCCGTAGGCTATTAGGACGATGCAGCAATACTTTCTGAAAGCACCGCCTCGGCAGTGCTGTTCCACTCCCACTCTCTGAGATACAGGGATGATGCTTAAACGAGAAAGCTCAATCGCCTTAACCGCCATACCAGGCCAACAGACAGGTGACCCGTAAGTGAGGATGTAAAGTACAACTGCTGTACTGCGGTACCTTAATTCCCTGATCACTGAAGAAAACTCTCCTGTTAGAGGTTGTCTAAAAAGGATTTGAAGGAACTGGGAAGATTTAAATGGATTACATGCTAGATGTGGTCAATTGTGGGTTCATCACCACCACTCTCAGACAGGGTCACACTTAGACCAGATTGTGATACCACGATGAAGAGTCGGCTTACCAGCACCAGGAACCAGAGTATGTACATCGAGATGAGCAACCGTAACGGTGTTAACCCTAAGAGTTGAACCATTTCGTCCCAAAAATGAAGTTTCTTTTCTTTGGATGTCGAGTTCGATCAGATCGTTAAGATCATGGTAGAAGTATTCCCCGATGGCTTTCCTTATCATCGCAAGAGAAGGACACGTGCACAGTAGGTGCGTTGTAGTTTCCTCCTCCTCCTCGTCTCTACAGCTTCTAAAGAAATTATTGGAAGGGACCCCTAGTCTGAGTGCATGTCTGCCTATCAAGCAATGTCTGATGAGGACCCCTATTTATTAACCTAGGTTTTTCCGGTTAGTGGATAAAAGTCTTTCCGTCTTCTTTAAATCCAGGTAAGGCCAGATTTGTTTTAACAAGAGACAAGTGCTGATGTTGTTCCACCTGTGGTTTGCCAGTTCTTTGGCACACGTGTGAAGAAGGAATTTGATCGATTCAATAGGCGCAGGTGGTTCCCCAAATTTTTCCGGGAGGTGGCTTCCTGCTCCTTCTTTTGCCAGCTCGTCCGCTCTGTAGTTGCCTGGAACGTCCCTGTGTCTTGGAACCCAGTACAGGGTTACGTTGCACCTGTTTGCAATCACGGACCAGGTGGCTAACCTGACCATGTAATCAGCATTAGCCTTCCTTCTAAGATCTCCGTTAAGAGATCTACGACATTGCTTTACCAACCTTGATCGTATTGTCGGCAAGCTCGATAATAACAAGATCACAAAAATGTGGATTTTGAAAATTGTACGCAGACTTGAGGTTTCTGCAGAGCAGTCTCCAGGAGCAACGTTTCTCCCTTCTCGGTGGTTTTTGATAGGGACTAAGACATTTAATAGATACCCGACTTAACTTTGAAATTTTCTGATTTTTTTCTAGGATTATCAGGAGTTAGATTCCACCGAAATGTTTCCCTATGAAGTGACGATTTTACCTTCTTAACGTTTCTAAAAAAAAAATCGGTTGGTAGGGCCATCTTGACTGAAATAGAAGCTAGCTACATTGGAATTTGTGGTTCGGAAGAAAACGCTTAAAGACCATGAGCACATGGCTTGTGTCTAGTGCTCCATGCTGCAAATCATGTCGTCATCATGCTGGACTCTATTCTTTGTTCTCGCTGCGTACTACTGCGCGGTTGGGTCCCGCAACCCTCATTTCTTCCTTCTTGAAGTTGGAACTGTTTCGCTCAAATGTGCAGTCAGTACTACGGGTGTAGTACTTGGAGAATCACATCCGGCTAAATCTAGTGAACGTTTGACGCAAATTCATAATTCTGCTTGACAAAGGACAAACTTCTTCGTCTTCGGCGTTATAGAGGTATTTGATATACACGGGTTGAAAGACACCACTGGATACCACCGGCTCCCACAAGCGAAGCATGTAACTTGTCAAATATCTACTTGGAAGGGGATCAGTGTAGGTATCAACAAAAGTGGAGTGCATCGACTTGAGTTGCAACTAAATGACCTCTTAAATGTTGGCTGCACATATTGCATATGGGAACGCAACCTAAGTTGCTATCATCACTGATTGAAGATGAATGATATCTGTACTTCTCCTTTCAGTGCCCAAGAGAATGTGCAGAGTTTAATTGCTGACTGGAAATTAATCAATCTGTTCTCTGTCTGCCACCATCTTTCAATAAATGACGCATGACTTACCTGAATGAATATTTACCTAAGCCCTTGTGGTTAGCGCGAAACTAGTATCTTAGACTCACGTTTATTAGGGTAAGATACCTACCGACGTGTTTGTAGATTATGCCGGGCTTTGTGCTTTTATTGACGGTATTATACGAGTTCATTAATTAACGCGCTTCTCATTTAATTAATTTTCACACTTACGTTGTAAATATCTTAAGTGTCGCTACGTCACTAGCATTTACCGCATCTCATATTATCACTTGTTATCACTGAAGCTTTAGAGAAATCGTTGATAAAAATAAATCTGTCATACAGTTGTGCTGAAGGTAACACCCTGTTCAGTAGAAGGTGACCTGCGGAGATGCCTAATAAATTCGGTTTTCAAGGCGAATCACTGCTTCTTTTTATTTGAGAATCAAACTCTGAAAACAAAATTCGTAACAGAACGGCTTATAAACCCGGTTAACTGTGCTTTTTTACAAATCCTCCTTATGCGTTACCAGGGACAGAAACGTACTTCCACAGTAGAGTTACTGGGTTCTGTCGGCATTTCGGTGGTAGGTAAGGTAGGTACAATCGCAGTTGATTCAAAAGTGAGGACTGATTTCTAGTGTTGGTTAGTGGAGACCGACTTCCAATTGGGAACCCTTTGTGGCCCTTTACTGACCAGGTGGCTGGCCTGACCATAGAATCAGCTTTAACCTTCCTGCTCGCATCTCCCACATAAAAATGAAGTGTGACCAGCAGGTCCAACGAAAAAAATTTAATATTATCTCATTGCCGCTGGAGGTGTAACTTTATGAGCCCTGTTGTCCTAAAGCAGGCTGCAGTTTGTATAGGAACGAAACTTGAAGAATGACTTTTTTTTTTGCAAGTGTCTTTCATTGATCATATTGTCTTTTACAACCAGCAGGCTGCAATCATTACCGACACTTAATGAGCGGGTCATAGATAGAGTCTTAGACAGTAGACAGACAGATTGTAGACAGAAGGGTGATACCGATCTTCATTTTGGTCCCACCGGTGTAGAAGGTTAGCCCTCTTCTTTGTCACAGTAGGATGCGTCCATTTGTCTGCCAGAAGCTCTAGCATGAAATTTTCTGTCAAACTTTTGACTTCTGGACAAGCAGTCAGTTTTTATACCCGAGTTACCTCCATTGTTTCTTGTCTCACTGAATATACATATGTGCAGATTTAGCTACTCATGAAGTGGAAATCCAATGATATACTCGTACACAGTTGTTTTCATAATTTCTAGCGTGCCATTGGTGCCGATTTTCATTGATCCTGCTATCCCTATGCAATCTACTCCATGTACCTCGGTCAGGTTTTAAGGATAGCACTTCTCCGTATGAGCCTTTGGCCAAATCATTGATCGCCGCGTTAAAAGAGACCTTACTTACTTACTTAAGGTGGCGCTACAGTCTGAGGTGGACGTGGGCCTCAACCAATAAGCCTCTCCAGCCAGCTCGATCTTTAGCCAGGTGCCTCTAGTTTAGCACGGCAAGTTGGTTAAGGTCCTCTTCCACTTGCGTGTGTCACCTGAGTCCCTGTCTTCCTCTACTGCGTCGTCCCTCGAGTGTGGATTCGAAGATTTTCCGGGCCGGAACATTGGTATCCATCCGCTCAACATGACCCAGCCACCTCAGTCGTTGGTCCTTCACTCTTCTGGCTAAGTCGATGTCGCTGTACATACAGCCCGTACAGTTCGTCGTTGTATCTCCTCCTCCACTCACCATCTATGCAGACGGGACCGAAAATCACCTAAAGGAATATTTGGTCGATGGTGAACTTTCCTGGCCTGAAGCCAAACTCACACAACACGGCAGAAAAGGTCTTGTAGACGATGTTAAGAAGACTGATACCTCTTTAGTTGGCGCAGTTCAGAGGGTCTTCTTTCTTGAGGACCGGGCAAACAATGCTGAGGTTCCATTCATCGGGCATACTTTCGTCCAACCATATTTTACAGGTGAATGCATGCTCCTTACCAAGTCATCGCCTGCCGCTTTGAACAGCTCGGCAGCTAGGCCGTCAGCACCAGCAGCTTTATAAGACTTAAGCCTAGATATGGTTATCTTGACTTCGTCCAGGACGGGTGGACGGAATTGTTGGTTTTCCTCGTTCAGGTTGAATGGGTTATTTTACCTGACAGCGAGATTTGATTCGTCGTCGCCGTTAAAGGAGACCTCAGGACCGAATTACAAGGTTAATGTACGATGTGCAACCCCATTTTTGTGGAAAGCTCGTTTGCATGAGAAGATCATCGCTGATGAGATTGTCGACGTTATCTTTGCAGGGCAGCTTGGAGGCAATGACTCCCGCGGGATGTTTTTCCTTTAGGAGCGGCGGAGAATTCATCATGCACCGACAGGGGGGTTATTTCACTCACCTGGTGTGTCAGACTCCCACTGACTAAACTTCCCCTCTACCCTTGGTATTCTCGGTAAACTCACTGAGGCCGCTGCGTTTCTTGACACTTTAAGCTCAACTCCGCCAATTTTTATAGTTCGAAAGATGGGATTGATCTTTTTCTAGTAAACAGAATGGTCTCCATTTTAACGGTGAAGTCCCAAACCCTTCACGATGGCTAAATTGTTAATTAGTTGTAGCACAGAGGCAATTACCTGATGCAAGTAATGTACGGTAATTTATAGGTAGACAACATTGTCCATCACTTGCCATTTATTTAAAATCTCGTGAAAATTTCTCGAAATTTTTCACTAGGTCTACCAAGTTCAAGTGAACAGTTTCCTACCTCAGACTAATACCAATCTATTGAGCCTCCCATTGACTCCTATTGAGTCTAGCTGTGTGCAGGCTACCAGGAATTGCATCAGTGTTAACTTTAAACTGACATTTAAATACCAGTAATGAATTCTTTATCCTGCAGCATCTTTTCAACCTTAGACATGAACTTACGAAGGGCTATTTCTACAGATCTGCCGCTTGAATATGAACGCTGTGACCTCGAAAAATATTTGTCCCGGATCACTTGGCTGATGTAAGCGTCTATTAACAGTTTTAAAATCTTTAACGAAGAAAGACAGACTAATCGGACGGTAAACCTCAGCCTACCCTTAAGGTTTGATGCTCTACAAATCGTTTCCTACGTCTTTTTTTGCTTGTCCTCTGAATGGTTAGATGGGCATGTCTTCGTCAGAACCTCTAAACAACCAGCTGTGACGTCGAAAACCTCTTTGCAGTGGTAATGAACAAGAAGGAACTCTACTGGCTTCTATTCGCCAGACCTAACATTAGACGCCAGCGCCTTCCTTAGTCATGACGCAAGTTCTGATCCTGCCTATAGTACCTTTCCTTTAATCCTAAGACGTGCTTATAGAGAACTTTCAGATGAATTCTTGAACCTTTTTCAGGAGACAACCTTACAATGATTGTCACAATGATTTTAGCAATCTCACTGTGTGTGATGACCAGCAAACATTTTTTTTTTTTCAATTAGCCACCCGAGGTGCAGACGATGACAACGGCAAACGACGGTCGTTGACGGTCAGCATGTTTCAATAAATGTGTTCAAACGTTGTAAACATCGAGTCACCGTTTTTTTTTTTTTTATTAATTTTCAATCATGTGCACACAAATTGAATCTTAAAATAATGACATTTCCTTTCGAGTTCCATTAAGACCCCAATGTCGCGAAAATATGTGCAAAATGCAAATGCCGCTCCAGTGTGCGTCGAAATGTAACACACAGTCTGTGTCGTTTTGTTTCTCGAATATCACCGCTGGAAGGTTGCCCCCCATATGCTGTGCGCACTTTGGCAATCTTTCGCTGCGCGAGTAATTCCCAAGCGACTCGGAATCCACTTGTTAAAAAGCAGCTCACGTCACCGCTCATACCCCAAAGTAGGTTAAATACCGTCGAAAAGACCTGGCTACGGTCGCACGCAGCCGATGGAGAGCGCATTCACTGTGCACAGCAAACGAGCCAAGGCAATCAGCGCGAGGTGATGTCTTCGCTGTCTGGGGGCTGCTGCTCGGCGATGGAAAGACGCGTCTCGCGTTCCCTCCGAGCGCTGTCTTTTGGGGCTCCAAGCGGCATTTGCATAAATGTGAAACACTTAATTAGGATCGAATCATTTAATTTACGTAATTATACTGACGACGATTCTGAACTCGATTGTTTGCGCTGTTGGGGGCAGGTCGTGCACCGCTTGCAATCTCGCGGTCCAATTGGGAGGCTTTCCGTTTGTGATTTAGTGGCTGACGTAGCGCTGACTGAGGCGAGATAATGCCGATTCCGTAATCGTGCGGGGTTCGTCTGCTATTGTGTCCAGCGACTTAATTAATTAAGCACGCTTATTGTATGGCGCGGTTTGGGCTTTGTTTCGGCGGAATACTTGTCGAACGACTTGAGGTGTTTGGGGCAAGATTGTGTGAACAATCAGATTAGGCGTTAAATTTGTTTGTCAAGACAGATGAGGTACGAGTTGACTTGTGAAGTTTTGCCATGAGAAATGTTTTGTGTCGTTGTTACTGGCTATTGTTTCCATGATTAGCCATTTATTCCGCCGCTGGGCACAGACTTAGTCGATGGAGCTTTGACATGTCTACTTCGTGAACAATTAGCTTTTGGCGACAAATTTATTAGTATCAAACTTGTAAAGGCTCTTGAAGTTGACGTTGAAAGGACATGCTAGTGTAGCGAATTTCCAGTAACTGGGCAGCTGCGCTTAAGGTCTAGCCCAACCTCAAAAAAATTCAAATGTTAACTGAGAACACACCTCGCTCTTTAAGT
The DNA here is from genome assembly GCA_917880715.2 of Matsumyia berberina. Classification (NCBI taxonomy): domain Eukaryota; kingdom Metazoa; phylum Arthropoda; class Insecta; order Diptera; family Syrphidae; genus Matsumyia; species Matsumyia berberina. Next base: position 100,643,550 of record OU862870.1, read on the forward strand.
TGAACTCACTAGTTTTTTGTGGGTCTCAAGTAACTCAAAGGGTTACTTCCCTTCTTCTCTTCACTTTCCGGTTTACGTCGTGCAACTATAGTGATGTCAGGGAGGTGAGCAATGTGACCTTGAACCATTCGCCCAAACAGGCAAGCTCGTTCCGGCACTCTAGCACCAGTTTGGAGGATATGGTAGCCGAGTCAATGGCTTGGCTTTCTATGCGAATATCAATGTTTTGTTAGTGTGATTTGTCATGCCCGATTTGCTTGCCAGCCTCTCGGATTGCCAGTAGTTCCGCCTGAAAGACATGGTTTGAAACGCAGGTAATGTTTGGTTTCATTGGTGGCCGAGGATGGTGTCCAGACTAAAATAGGGACACTTGGTGAGGTTTTTTTGTCATTGCTAAAAAATTCACGGTATTTTTTGTAATCTCCTGATGTCATCGACATTATCAGTTCCATCGACTGTTCAAGCATTTACTACACTACTGTCAGTGCTAGTGCCTTTGCAGTAGAGTTGACCATCAGCTTTCGCGCTTGATCAACTGCTTTTATTTATTTTTATTTATTTTGAAGAAATAAATGTTTATTGACATTAGAAGTTGAACCCGGAACTGTCAACGAAGATGTTGCTCCTCTACAATATTTGCGAGTTCAGAAACGTAGCAACATCTTTATTTCTCCATTCGCAGCGTTCACCGCAACCATGCTCTTGTTGATTTGTAGTGTAACAGTCTTCGTGGACTTTCCAGGTTGGCTTACCATGCATGTAAGAATAAGCAAGGTAGGCCATATGTAACGATACATTATTTTTCTTCATTGTTTTTAGAAAAAAGAAGTTGAAGCTAGTAGGACGGTACGATTAAGGCCTGTTTGGTCGGCTTCGGTTTAAAAGCTTTACTTATCTGTTTTCGAGTACATTTTTGGTATGTAGCCTTATGTTAGGTTAGGTTATGATAGGTAAATGGGTGCCTTATGACGTTCGTCACTGCTCATTTAGACCAGCAAAAGTGGCCATTGTGCCCATCTTCTAATTTTACTCCGGAAACCTGTAAATAGGGAAGCGATGATTTAAAAGCAAGCAGATAAGGAAATTAATCTCAAGAGGTCCTTCAGCTCGATATCACGCAAGTCCTCCAGTTCCGTTAAGAAGTAACTACTAAGAGTCCTAATTTTTCTATCGGCGAGGGCAGGACATTCACACAGCAGGTGTCAGACAGACTCGATTTCCTCCTCATCCCTGCAAATTCTACAATAGTCGTTGTGATGTATAACGAGGCGCTCCGCATGAATACCAATAGCGCAGTGTCCAGTAATGATGCCGGAGACTATCCTTGCTTCGCGACGACTTAGTTTGACCAAAGGCAGGGATCTCTTCTTAGGGGAGAGTCTGTGAGGCACCCAACGCTGCCCCCTTCGCGCAAGTTCGTCAGCCCTTTCGTTACCTGGGATATCCATATGTCTGGTACCCAACATAAGGTCGCCTCGGTCAAGCCTCGATCTAGTTATCTCGGACTTCAGAGCCTTAACGGCTGCCTGGCTGCCGATTTAGATCGTTATTGTCCTTGTACCTATATCTACCCTTCTCGCGGACAGTTTCCGAGGTCTCGATGATGACTGTGATTTCAGCGTGAAAGACACTTCAGTCGTCGTTTATTCTCACGGAGTGGTTTATTCCTAAGGCCTTGCAGTAGACCCTGGAACTTGTACCAATATCCATATTCCATCGGTGTAAAAAGCCAGTTCCTTTTTACTGGTAACTTCGTGGTTCCTCCAGTTAGGAATTATGATATTGAATCTCCTGCTGAATGTCAGAGTCTGGATGATATGATCCGTTTCTGTCGATCCGTCGGCATTCTCCCATCGAGCGTTATGTTAGACTGGATCTGAAGATCTGGCAATCAGTTCTTCTTGTACCTGATGCCATCCTCACCTGGTGAATACATTTTTTATGGTGGAGAGTGAACATTCTGCCAGATAAGTTATAATCTCGGCTTTATGGATTGAGAACCTGGTTCCAAGGAGACAGCACTTTTAGAGATGCATCCTAGGAAGTAAGTTTCAAGTAGAAATTGACACATCTCTTCTGGACTGTTGTTAATTCGTCGATTTGTTCTTGAAGCAGCCGAAGTGAATGGAATTACTCCTGTCAAAGGCCTTTTACAACCGGCCACCACTGGAAAGCCTTACATTTTATAACAATTAGTCCCCTACAAATCAGATTCAGATTTTCGAAATTCGTTATTGAAGGTGGTTAGAGCTTCTTGAAGGGCACCAGTTACCATGAGGGAAGACTTTAGTCATCACCATTGGCGCCATAGGTACCAGCAGACTCGGCATCGACTCCCCAGACTACTGCAGGAGCTGTCAGGATGCGGAAAGGACAGAAACCATCAAGCACCTACTCTCCGCCGACTCCGACACATGGGAAACAGGCTGTTTGGTGAACTGAGTGACCTAACACAAGTACTGATAACGATCATACTCCACTTCATTAAGAGTACAGGGTCTTTTGACAGACCACCCATCTAGTGCCCAAGGTTGAAATATGGCCGACAACACAAAGAGGAACACAATGGACCAGTAGGCCCCCGTGAACGCTCAGTCATTGGACTGCGACCTTCGCCCATAACCTAACCTAAACTAGTCTTCACCATCCACGAATACTGTGTAGAAGGGGATGCCTCTTAGTTCATGCAGCAGTTCACGTTCTAGTATCGGTCCTCGTAGGATAAGTCAAAATTCCAGTGCGGATTGTACCGAAGGCCATTTCTACAGTGCCTCACAAGAGAAGCATGGTTCAGGCCTTCAGAGTCACTAATCAGCGTTTTGTTGTCAGAAGCAACCATCAACCTCTATAGATAAGCAAAAATCAATGTCTTGCAACACGTCAATAGTGCATTTCAACTGCATCTTGATAGTATTGACGTGTGTATCCAATAATTACACACCAGCACTTAACTCAATCCATAGCCGAAAATTGGATGAGTCCAAGTGGTGGCTATCTCTGTCAATTGATTTCGAATGGCTGTGGTTCGCAGTGAAACCAGATATCTTTGACCTCAAATATTTTGACTAATTGATTTACTAGAACACACTTTCAACTTGATTGCAGATAATTAGCATTGACTTTGACTGACTGATGTGTATTACAATCAACAATGATTAATTTATATTGCTGTAGCCATTCGATCTTGGCGCGAGTAGGTATGTACTGTTTTGAAAGTACGGCCTGAGACGTAATTTGTGAAACCAACATAATGTGTCTATTTATAGTCATGTTTTTTTGGTAAACAAAATTTTGGTAGATTGTCAAGACTTGTGTAAATTGAATTGGAACATCCACACACCCACTATTACTTAATCACGATCCGTTATTAAATTAACTACTTCCAATTTTGACAACGCAGTGCTAATTTGCTGAGCAACATATTGTCCTAACGCCCACACTAAGCCGTTTGACCTTTTGTCAATAGAGAAGACCATATCTATCGTCTTGTTAAATTTATTACTATTTATCTTATGTTCACAATAAATTCGCGTTCTTTTGACGGCTTATAGGAAGCAATTGAAAAGGCAATCCGAGAGTGACAGTTTTTCTGTCAAAAGCTGATAGAACTTTATCGAAAAGATGTGTGTCGATTGGATAAGATTGCATACATAATAGTCGGGCAGCTGTTCCTCAACTTGAACTCTGAGGTTTGAAATCTCTTGTGCTATCTTTTCAAATTTCCTAGAGCCGTTTACTTAAGTAGTGTAAGATAGCGTTTGAGGTCTTTTAAGTAAATGACAGCAAAAGTAGTTAAAATGACAAGTTTGCTGCATAAACTGTTGAATTACTTGTATGGCAGGCTTGAATCAGGGTACATACATACAAATGTAAGAAGATCATGAAATATCTATCAAAAAAATGTGACGCCGTTTAGTATTACTTTCTTACCTAAGGTGGCGCTAAAGTGAACCTGGGCCTCAACCAACAAGCGTCTCTAGCCAACTCGATCTTTAGCCAGCTGCCTTCAGTTTCGTATGCCAAGTTGAGGTCCCCTTCCACTTGCGTGTGCCACCTGGGTCGCAGTGTTCCTCTACTGCGCCGTCCCACCGGTGTGGATTCAAGGATTTTCCGGGCCCGAGCATTGGTGTCCACCCGCTCTACATGACCCAGCCACCTCAGTTATTGGAGATCCACTCTTCTGGCTAAGTCGATGTCGCTGTACAGCGCGTACAGTTCGTCATTGTATCTCCTCCTCCATTCACCGGCTATACAGACGGGACCGAAAATCACCCGAAGAATTTTCCTCTCAAAACAGCCAAAAGATACCTCATCCGCTTTTGACAGAGTCCATGCCAATGCGCCGTAGAGCAGGACTGGGACGATTAAGGACTTATAAAGGGTCACCTTAGTTGTTCGAGAGAGGGCTTTGCTACTCAATTGCCTTCTTAGCCCAAAGAAACAGCGATTGGCAATAGTTATTCTTCTTTTAATCTCAGCGCCGGTGTCATTGTCTGAATTTATAGCGGAGCCTAGGTAGACAAAGTCCTTAATTACCTCAAAATTATAGCTGTCTATAGTGACGTTCTGTCCGAGACGTCGGTGTTGGGAGTCCTTTCTTGTTGACAGCATATACTTGGTCTTGGCCTCATTGACCGCTAAACCCGTCTTCGCCGCCTCCGTCTCGATACTCATAAACGCACCAGTGACATCACTCTGCGTTCTTCCGATTATGTCAATATCGTCGGCGTATGCGAGTAATTGAACGAACTTTTGAAAGATTGAGCCTCTGGTGTTGGCGCGTGAGTTTTGCACAACTCTCTTCAGAAAGATTTTGAAGAAGTCGCATGACAGCGTGTCGCCTTGTTTCAGGCGTTTACACAACACATTAAATATGATCTTGTAGGCGATGGTAGGAAGATTGATGCCTCTGTAGTTGGCGCAGTTCAGAGAGTCTCCTTTCTTGAGGATTGGCCAAACAATGCTGAGGTTCCTCCGACCATATTTTACAGATGAGTTGGTGGATGCTCCTTAATAAGTCATCGCCCGCCGCTTTGAACAGCTCGGCAACTAGGCCGTCAGCTCCAGCAGCTTTGTTGGACTTAAGCTCAGATATGGCTATCTTCACTTCGTCCAGATCGGGTGGACGGAATTGTTGGTCTTGACAGCGGGATTTAATTCGTCGTCGCCGTTAGACAGTCTGCAGAAGTAGTTCCTCCATATTCTCAGCATCGACTGCGATTCTACAACGATGTTCCCTTGTTCATCCTTGCAGGCCGGGGTTCGGGCTCTGTAGCCTTGACAGGTTCTTTTTACCCTTTGGTAAAACTTCAGAACCTCATTCCTGCTGTGGCATATCTCTATTTCCTCGATCGCGCGCTTCTCATGTTCTTTTTTTGTTCCTCCTAAAAAGTTTGTGTTCGTTTCTCCTCTTCTGCCCGTAGCGAGCAGCTCTGGTCTTTCTATGCAGCGCCGCTTTGTATGCCTCTTGTTTCGCTGCATATGCTTCCCGGCACTCGTCGTCAACTCAGGGATTTCATTGTGGTGGCCGTGTGAAACCCAGCACATCAGAGGCGGCATCTCTGATGGCTTTTTGGCAATGTTGCCACTGGTCTTCAATACTTGATGCTGGCGGCATAGGACCTCTTAAGAGATTGAGAGAGACTCGATCAGAAAAGGATCTGGTGATCTCTTGCGATTGCAGTCGTCCGACGTCAAACGGTCTTGGCGGTGTTCGAACGTTCGGACATCCATAATACTGGAGGAGTGCCTTGCGTCGATCGCAATGTGGTCAATCTGGTTGTTGGTTGGTTGATCAGGAGATCTCCACGTTCCTTCGTGCATATCCAGATGTGGAAACCGCGTACTAGCTACGACAACATTTCGCCTCACTGCAAAGTCGATCAGCCTAAATCCGTTATCGGAGGTTGTATCGTGTAGGCTGTTCTTTTCGACAGTACTACCAGAGATGGCCTCTCTTCCTAGCTTTTCGTTAAAGTCACCTAGAACAATTTTAATGTCAAAGCTAAGGCGCTGCTCGTATGTCTCGTCCAAGAGCTCTTAGAATCTGTCTTTGGTGTCGTTGTCCTTCTCCGCTGTGGGGGAATGCGCGCATATCAGGCTTATATTGGCGAATTTAGCCTTGATGCGGATTGTCGTGAGGCGTTCGCTCACATACTTGAAGCTTAAGACTTCTTGCCTAAGTCTGCCTCCAACGACGAATCCACACCCGAATACCTTTTGCATAAATAAGTTTCTAACATTCCTGTCCATTAAGCAATTCTCGGTGGTGGCTCCAATGCCAAAGTCCGTGCCTTTTCTTCTCTTCTTCAGAGATGTCAAGACTAATCTGTTCAGAACCGGATTTTTTTCAAATCCAGTTTATGGAAGATTCGACCAAGCACGTGTCAATGTTTATTTCACTTTTTTCCGAATCAAGGCCTAAATTTGCGTTAGTAATGATTATTTTCCCAATCCATATACGATTTGCATGACTTTATTGTCCAAATTCACTTGTCTGACTGTATCCCCACTCCTTTATTCAAATCTTCCTTCTCCCCACCTCCATTGAACATTTCCACATCGGTTTTTTCATCAACATTTCCTGTTACCGTCATTACGTTTCGACCCTTGTTATGCTCAAACTCAAAAACACATCTTGTAAACTCCATTATTTTCATTTTTCTCTCTTTGGATACCTTTTTTCGAATTAATGTGATTTAACATTTCTCTCCAATGCCGCAGGCTAGACACTCTCTACAGATGAAAATCCTTTAAAGGAAAACCACACCAATAGTCAGACACAACAGTTGACAATAATTTTAACATCCGCATCCGTGCCTATCGCAGCATTGTTTTTATTGGACGCGTACGCTGTTTGTTTTGACTGATTTGTCGTAGCTTTAAAAGGTAAAAAAAACATTGGCACACCGCAGACCCGTGTATACACAAAAAGGAACTCAACCCCCTTATCTTTAACACATTTTAATAAAAACGTACTGGCGCTGGCAAACAATAAATGTATCTATACACTCTCGCAGCGACTCAATAAAATCGTTACAAGGCGGCTGCTTCAAACATGTATTTAGCAGTCACTTACGAAACGAATTGTGTACGTTAGAAACGCAGTACCGCAGTCACCGCTGTGGTTAGCACCTTTGGTTGACTTTCCCAAAGGGTAAATTTACCCGTCTTTATCTACGTAGATACTCCGATACCGATACAACAGAATCTCGCCCATCGCGTGTTTTCGCATCAACTATCAAAAAAAAAAAAAAAAATCTCTCTACGTCATCGCAGTTGGCTGTGTTGGCCGCTACACCCCTGATTCCTCTTTATCCATATCTGCACTTAGAATGGCTTTTATCTTATCTAGTTACTATAGTGACACTATTGTGTATCTAGCTCTTCTTTCCTCGCCGGGCTGGATGGCCTGGATAGTCCAAATCCGCACCGAATGTCACGTATGAAAACCCACATCGGAATCTTGCCCCCGTGTTGGCTGCGCGCTTTTTTTTTTTTTTATTGTGAAAAGCAAATAAAAAGAAAACCTCAGCAATACATAAATAAAATATAAAAAAAAAAAAAATTTCATTCCATACCTACACCCGAAGAGATTGGCAAAGCAGCTACGCGCACACAAGCCGCTTCGGATAGTCATCGACTGGCCAAAATTGGATTACGGAGCGTTAAATTGATTACATTAGTGCGGCGCGCAAAGTGTATCGCATCTATGAATCGAACAAGTGAACTAAAATGTAAACTCCAAAGGGATAACCACTGCGAAGTGTGCTGCTGTGGTGGAACATAATCTCGCATAAGTGAATTTATTAAGCAAAGTAAAGTTTAAGTGATTGACAAACGGTAAACGAGGTGAAAAACATACAAAAATGATTATCGTAACTGGTGAACATCCCCAGTCCAGCAGCAGCGAGACACTTGGCTCCACTCCGTCCACAAGTGAACTCCAACCGTCCGAACAGGATTCAGCTGGTAATTTGTTAATTAAGAATTCATAACTTTGGCTAATTTGTTTATTGCTCTTATCGTCTAATTGTTATGTGCGTGTGAGGTGGAATTGTGAATCTAGTGCTAAGTATTCTGACACAGTTCTACGGTTCGTAGTGGAACTTGTTCTCCTCAGCTCTCATTTTTCCGACCGATTCATACTCTCAATTGTTAAATTTTAAGAAATTACGTACGTGAATTCCGACACAATGGACTTAGGTTAGGGTTGGTTTCGAAGGGTGTGTGATGGATAGGCCTCATCACTTTCACTCGGTCCAACTGAAGGCCCATTGTGAATACCCTATTTACGTTGTGGGAATAGCAATATGGTTCCCGGGACAACCTAAGGACCTACTCTTTAAGAATCTGAGTAGGTCCGTCAACTGTAAGTCTGTTACCTCTGCTATGATTGCAAAGAACTTTCTGCGCGTATACGTCGTTTATGCAGGACGATGGCACAGTAGATTTTGAATTGATTCCACCCCTTCTTCGTCTCCGCAGCTTCTGCATAAATCGTTGGACTCAATTCTTCACTTGCGGAGCATGAATCCGATGGCGCAGCGTCCTGTGATAACTGAAGTGAGCATTCAGATAGAGGATCTGTCCAGTGCCAGAAAGCACCTTGTTCTAGCTTTAATGGACTATCAAGTTGCCTGCCTCCGATCATCAAAAATGCTTCTTATTCTTCATCTTGCTTTTATGTGTGTTTTGGTTGCTCTTGTGGGTCCTATGGAATCTTGTACGTCCACGCGGAAACGTGTCTCAGTAATGTTTCTCCAACTCTTGCCTTGACTTCTCCGCAATTTTTCTGCGCCTTTTCTCGCTCGATCCACTCTTCTGTCATCTTGGGTTAATGGATTCCATTGCATGGCGTACTTAGCAATGGAGCTGCCGCATTCTCGAAATGCGTGACCAATTCGCTGTTACTTGTTCCTGAGCCGTTCTCTGGTAAAGATACTCTTTCAAGATACGGTTTGCCCAAAAAATCCCTAACAAGCTCCCTAGAGGTCTTTTAACGAACGTTCCCAGCTTTCTTGTGATAGTAGAGGTCACTTTTCAAGTGCTGCAATCCCTTGGTAGGGGGTACTATGCATAGATCCCACATAACCCCACTTGTCGAACAAGTCAAGTCGGATTCAGCATTAGCACGGAACAGTGGTAACCTGTTGTGCCAGCTAATTACATTGTACTGCCATTTTTTCGACAACATTCGCCGAATGAAAGATTCAACTGGCAGTACTTTGTTTGGTTCCACAATCGGTCGTGACAAAAGTCCCAAAATGTTGACAGCTTTGTACTTTCTCCAGCGATGCTAATTTAACGAGTTTATTCCGAGGCTAATGATTTTGATTTTCTTCAACACGACGACGTTTGTTTCTCTCTCAACACCCGGAGCTCCGAAATCCTTTGTGACAGTAGATTTCAATCGTCAACGTAGTCGAGATGAAAGAGTCAATCGAATTCATTCCATTTTCCATAGGAAGACAAGGCACAACGCTAATGACCAATCGAAACGACATTGCAGCCTTGTCGCACTTCACTTTGGATTTTGAAGACTTTTGACAAAATTCCTCTGTGCTACCTTGACTCATCATACGTTGCCTCGATAATAGCCTACCCAAGACAAGTTAGATAAAAGAGTCAAACGACTTCTCAAATCAGCTGAACAGCAGGCGTAGTGGGGAACGGGACGATGAGTCGCATCGCAGGGTATTAATGCGGTCAACACAAGACAGTTCACAGCGCAAACCTAATTGTTTGACATCAAGTCCATTTTCTAGTTGTCCCTTTATTGGCATGAGCTACTGCAACCTTTCGATGTTGCGCTTTGCATAGGATTACAAGCTTTCGGCCCCTGCCACGCAATGAGCGGCAAGTGATAAAGCGACGGAGCGACAGAAAATTTGTTTAGGAAGGAAGCTTACCGCTCAGTGACTGCGTGGCCACAACCATACGATGTCGCTCACTGCGTGACAGGTGCCTTAGGAAGGTTGACGATTATACCTTTCTTCCACTCACGATGGAGCTCTTAACATTCCACTCGTTCTCCAAAAAATAAGTTTAAAAGCCGGGCAGCTGTTGTTGGCCCTGTTCATAAAAAGTCTGCAGACATACCAAGTCCAACCGCCTTCTCGTTTTTCAGTGCTTTGATCGCGGTAGTGATCTCCACTTCACTGAAAGTTGTAGCGTAACTTGTTGTTATTGTTGCTTCGAATGGCAAAACCTCGTGCTGGGTCTCAGGACATGGAGACGTTCCAGGGAAGTGTAGGGCGGACGAACTGTGAAAAGAAGTCGCAGATTTCAATGATTTCTGTAGAAGCTATAGAGACGAAGAAGAGCAGGAAACTACAACTTGCCCTGCTCTTGCAACATTAAGAAGGAAAACCCTTGGGGAATAGTTCTATGATGATCTTAACGATCTAGCTGAACCCGATATCTAAAAGATAAGAAACATTATCTATGTGGTTTAACACATAGAGTCGCTAAGGTAAGGTTACGATCTTAACGTACTCTGCGTTATCGGATCCTGATGCTGATAAGCCAGTATCTTCCTCGTAGTATCACAGTGGACCTATCTGATCTAAGTGTGTCCTTATATGAACGGAGGCATCCATTAACTTAACCTAACTTATCTTCGAAAAGCTCAACCTGATTTGGGTGCAATTCACTGGAAAAATACACGGTTCAAAATCATAGCAAAATGCTTCCTCCACCGCTCAAGTGGGTCTAGGCCATCCACTGGGTGTTGGCTGGGACTTTGAACACCTATTCTGATTCTGTAGATGGTTCTGATATCGTACCTGCTTCCTTCTTTTGCTTCAGTGACCACCACACTTATGTAATCGCTCGAGCTTTCAGCTGTTTTCGATCCTCTAGTCGTGGGGCAAGGGAAGTTAACTACTCTGCGCTTTTCATTCCCAGTAACATCGATTCCTCCTCAACTGTCTTGCGCCACCTTTGCTTAAAGCAAACACACTGATTTGCCCACTATATCACTCCCATCCCATCACAGAAAGTGTTGTGGAGAATACCTAGCTTGGCTGCGTGGTCTCCCACTGGCAGTGGCCTGTACTAGCGGCTATGATTCTCGCAATATCTTGTCTTATTCTGCTTAGTAGCTTTTCTGTATGTTGTAACCGGGCCAGATCTTCTACTACACCTCAAAGACCGAGCAGTCTCGGCTGCAGTTGCTCCTTATATTACGGCCTGCTATATCAGCAATCAGAGCGTTTCTGTGACTACCAAAAAATTTAATGGAAAAGTCGAAATTCAGTTTAATGTATGCAGCACTGAGAGCTGTCAATGTTTCAAATTCACCACAAGCGATTTGAGTTTTTATATTTATTTTTCAAAAGCAAGTGAACGCTTCTCAAATACATCAGTACAACATGATGACTGTAAGGAGTGCAAAAATATTTTGACAGCACTAAATTGATTTTAGTACACAACCAGTGTTCACGTGAAATACAGTGCAACATCAACGAGACCCAGTATACCCTTCAAACGAATTTTAATTATTTCTCCAATGGAACGTCAAAAAAAGATGAAATGAAACACCAAACGTTCACTGAAACGTGTGCTTAGGATAAAGGCAGGCGAACCTCCAAATCGGTGGAACGAAACCTTGAATTCTTGAATGCAAATGCAGAAATCAGTTCAAATTAGTCAAACTCGCACGACTTGACACCGGCTGGCAGACCTACAAGACCTACCCTCCTGATGCTTAATAGGAGGTACAACCGACATAGATTTTAGATCGAGAAGATTGATAGACATAGAACAACAGAATCCTCCAGTCCTTTCTAGGAGCTATTATTGGAGAGCGTCCTAATGTAGCTAAACGATACTCGGGCAGACTCTGGTGACAAATCTCTGAACCTCGTAATGGACACTTTTTTCCACGGGTGTGCGCGCATGCACAGCGTGACCATAGCTATGAATCAATTTGATCAATGAAAAGAAGCTAAAGCGGACAGTTTATAGTTTCAAATCACACAAAGCATCATGCCCTTGATGTGAAGGATGAAGACCCACTTACAAGGTAGGACATACCTCCAAGAATATAATTTGTCATGAAGAAACTTCTCGATTCGCCGGTGGCGCTTTTCTTCGCTGGACATCTTTCGATCTTAGTGCTTCCAGATGTAGACAGCCTTCCTTAGCTACACTTTCCTGAGCTAAGAGTGATAGTATTGCAGCAGTAAATAGGTCAGTTGGTATGGTATGTTGATGTGCATTGCCTCTGCTCCCGTTTATCCTGAACGATTCTCATTGTTTTGGATTATTGACAAATAATGTAAAATCATAATGGACCCTATTTGGTCTACATCTGTCTGCATCTTAACCTAACCTAACTTAAACAACCCTCCTAATTTCTTCGCATTTCCTCCCTAGCATTGGGTCCATTGAAATTTGATCTATCCTTCAGCTTTCTATTAAAAATTCTACACAACACTATCAAAAGGCTGCTGTTTCCACGTCTTCCAGATGATCTCTAAAATATTCATGGCCAGTGGGAAGCATACCTAGCATTTGAGAGTTCCTTGCATGAAATTCGGAACTTTTCTGTTGATGCAGCCAATAGAATAAAAGCTTGCCTACATTTTGCGTCACCTGTTCTCCTTTTGGGTGCTCATTCGTGACGAATTTTTGAATGAAATGTCTTACCACTCCCCTGCCTATGGCAGCAAACGGTTAGGGCCCTTAAAACTTCAAGGAAGGTCCCGCTTCGCTTCTACATGTTCGTTAACATAAGTCAATGTCAGCACATTCCGGCCTACACGTTCATTTAGTTTTTTGACACACTGCATCGCCCTGCAGTCTCTTTCGCGAAATCACAGCTTGATTATCCAGTGCGATTGGGACTTGCCTTTCCCTTAACTAATCCTTATACAGGGTTTTTCAATAAGAGCCCTACAAAAGTTTTTTTAAATAAAACAAAAACGGTTTTGGATATCAATGAAATTCTTTACTCCTGTGAAAGTACGTTCGATGCCATTATGTATGGAACTCGATTTCTTTTGCATGGCCACCACGGGCACGCTTGCAGAAGTCCAGACGCTGAACCCAATTTTCGACGGTTTTCAAGCATAAATCGGCCGGTACTGCTGCAATTTCACGTTCGATATTCGTACGAAGTTCATCAATCGTCGCTGGCTTGTTGGCATAGACCATAGTCTAACGGCGTCAAATCGCACAACCGAGGCGGCCAAGCGACTGGACCATTTCGTGAGATAACGCGTTCTCCAAACTTGGTTTCCAATAAATTGATTGTGACAATCGCTGTGTGGCTTGTGGCGCCGTCCTGTTGGAACCACATGTCCTCCAAGTCCATATCATCCAATTGGGGCCAAAAATATTCGGTTATCATTGAACGGTAGCGATCCCCATTCACAGTAACGTGCCGGTCTTGATCATCACGGAAGAAGTACGGCCCAATGACGCCGCCGGCCCATAAACCACACCAAACCGTAATTTTTTCGGGATGCAATGATGACTCATGGAGTACGTTTGGATTGCTGCCTGACCAATACCGCATATTTTGTTTATTGACGAAGCCATCCAGCCAGAAATTATGACGACCATAAATTGGACGTAGCGCTCTTAACGTTGAGGCCACTGACTCCGAATTTCGGTAGTAAATTTTAATAATTTCGACTTGTTGTTGGCTCGTATATCTTTCCATCATGAAATGGCAAACCTTACTGAAGAGAAATGTCAAAAAACCGCAAGAAAAATATGGCGTCGTTTGCTGTCCCTGTCGCTCTACTTTTTTAGCGTCCCTATTGAAAAACCCTTTATAAGTGATTCAGCATATGGTTCAGACATTTTTCTCTGCAAAGACACCTGTTCCCGCTCTGCCAGCCAACTGAAAATTTCAATTTCTCCTAATTTCCGTTGCAACATCGATCCGTTTCCGATAAGAGTATAATGACACCTTTCGGTGACTCTCACTCTTCTCGTTCATCCATGGGCATATTTGAATCTTCCCATGTCCATAGTCAGTTGGCATTCTGGTGCAAATGATGTCTAGGGTTGCCGCAGTTTTCTAAATGGATAAGGCAAATGGCGGTAGCCCTTGCGACATTTTTTATGCACAAGTTGCTGCTTTAATAAAGTCGAGGCTCCTTCTTTGTGCCCAGAGACTATCGAGCCCCGTCCGACTTGTTTATCAGCCGCATAGTTAAATGAAATCTCGTCGTAACCTGCGACCTTATAAAGGACTGTGCTGTTAAGCGACCTCTTTCAAAGACACGTGGCAGTTTTTACTAAAATTCAAAGGTTGGAGGTGCCTTCAAATATTATCGAAACAGCTCGGCCTGAGTGTGATTGACTGCTGTTAGCTACTTTATCTTGACCTTGGATAGCCCTTCTAAAATCTAAGAGTTCTAAGTTTCAATGCCAAGTCAAGTTTTTGTCTATAGGGGCGATGCAGAAATAGAATGTATTCTCAAAGTAGTTTCTAGTTTCACTGCTGTGTGCACTTATCTCACATTAGCTTCGTTCAATGAGGCTGTTCCAAGGAGTTCAGAACAGAAAAGTACAAGAATTTGTGTTCAATGAGAGAATTTTCTGTCCGAAACTGTTCTGCTTTGTGTTCAATGAGGTTGATCCGAACAGTTTGGAACAGGAAATCTTGCACCTACTCTTGAGGTAGAACAGAACTTTGAAAAATGTCAAAGTCAGTTGTGGCTGTCAATTTGGTATGTTTTCAGCATTTTGCTTGTTCAAATGACATTTTTAAATTTTGGAGAACTAACATATGGGCTGTACTTTTCTGTTCGAACTTGATCTGACATTTTTCACAAATCCGTTCTGTTCTGTTCTGGTTTCTTCTCCTCGCACAAAGCTACGATATAGTAAGTCCATCAGTTAAATGTCAAAAAAAAAGTTAAAATAAAAACCAAGTGAAAAATGCCTAGATGTCAACAGTTGCAACATTCTGAAGTGTCAAACTGGTCAGTTGCTTTTGTGTCGCTGCACTTTTTTAACGTTTAATGTGTCCAAAAACGATCGTGTTAGTGCCGCTTGCATTGCTTTGCCGAACTCTTTGACATACCACATTGGGCTCGAGAGATATTTAGTCGCTAATTATGGCGCAAGTTTGTATTTATAACGGACAGTAAAGTCGTTCGATGGCCAACGACCTTCTATGGGCGGTGTTATCTTCTTATTTGACAGCAAAAATGATTGCAGTCTTTTTTATTTTGGTTTCTGCTCCAAAAAACAAACCGAATGTGTCACTAGCTCTGTGAATGATGGACTAATTTGCTGCTTGTAATGGACTTCATGACGTTTATACAGTTTTTTTTTAAACTGTAGACTGATTTTTAATGGAACTGCGGATTGTTATCGTGAATTCAACTATCCTCAGCGCATTTAATCGATAGATCAGTGCATTCAGTTTCACACACTGAGGTGATGCATCTAACGACGAAACAATTTCATTAAGAAGATATGTATCATAGTTTAGAAATTCTCTACATGGACATGATGTTGACCAAGTAACCTCCAGATCATTCAGAGAGAATTCACATAATAATCTCTTTATCAGCATATGAGTTTAGTGTTAAGCTGGATCTGATGCAAGAAACCTATCCAGTCAGGTGGCGCCAAATTCACTCACCAAGAGTTTATTCAGATCCAATTCCAAAATATGTGGATAGAAAGACTCTGTAGACTATGAAGATCACTTAACTAGAGATCAGCGCGATAACGGCGAGGTTGCTCTGAAGCACTTGACATAACCATTCTTCTGAGTAGGGAAGTTCTTCACAACTCCTCTTGGCAATACCTGAGTAGCCAAGTTCTTGTACTTCAAAACGGATTCTTCTGCTTCTCTGGATGGTTTGATTTTGAAATCACATTGTTGCTGCAATTCGTGTTAGGAGTTCATACGTTGCTTGCTGGAATAATTTTGTTCCTCTATGGTACTTCCGTACCTTATGGATTTGCGGAGCCCATTTTTCAACAACATGCCGCCGATGTTCGACTATTTGCTATCGTTCTCTTTACCTTTGATACCTTTTAAGCCGTGGTTTACCGGTGTCAAGTTCTTCAGTCCCTCCACGGCACAGTTGTTTGGTGATCACGGTGGGCCGTCCGCGCTCCACCCTACTGCATAATTGGCTTACTACCAGTTAAGCCCACATAAAACTACAAGCAAGGCTGAGGCCCAGATATACTGCGACCTGTAAGATCTGCTTATAGTGCTGGGATAGTGGCCAGAAGCCATCTTGAGGCACTTAGGTTCCAGAAACCAATTTGAGGGTCTTAGGTTCCAGGCTTCACGCATTTACCTAGAATATCATGTCCCTCAGTAGATGGAGTAGTATTTTCTTTGCAGCCCCTGGGTACTCGCAGGGAATACATATGTTCTGCCGCTTCTTTTTTTTTCTCCGCAGAGTTGACATATGTACGTTTGCATCTGATAATTTCTGCTTATCTTAACGAGATGGTTCCTGCGGACATTGTGCAGTTAAGGAGCCCGCCTATTTTGCTAAGTTCAAGTAGTTGATTCGCTTGTGCTGAAGCCCTTAGTGGGCGCATCCTTCGAGCGTACCAGATCTTTTGTCCATGGGCCTAAAATTGGCGAAGCCGACTCCATAGCTGGCGTGTGGTCTAAGACTATGGTAAGTTCTAAGATGATTGCTCGCTAGATTCTTTTGAACATTCTCCAGAGGGCGTAACTTTGCTAGCCATAGCTTTGCTGGAAAAGTACTCAACAAGTACAAATGAACGCTGAGATTCTCCCTCATCCACTGCTCTCAGTCGAGGATCTTTCGCATATTGGGCTCAGTTGCCTTGAGCTAGTACGCTGTTGGGTCGTCTTTGCAGATTAAGAGAATCCAGCCGGGTTTCCGTACACAAAGGTATGCAATGCAAAGCAAAACTGACTGATAGCACTATAAAGGTTCTCGTTATAACCTTAAACGTGAAGCGAGGCGCTTAGCTCCTAGGTGAGTTGTGGAACTCCGGTTTACGTGAATTTCTTCTCTGCTGTAGAATTTTGTTAAGCATGGCATCCTGAACCTGTCTCAACTGGTCTATCGTGCACGGTTTTCCGGGTAGTCGTGTCGATCTTTCCACTTCCCGCTGTGTTTCCGGGAACTAGACACTTATGAGTTGCAATTGATCTTAATGGCATTGTCCTTATCTGTTGTTTGTTGGCGTTGCGCTGCCTCTTCTTCGACGCTTTGACGCCTTGTAGTGAAACTTGGGTTATCTTACAAGAGTCCAATATGTCATCTCTTAAGACTTTTGTCTATCCCCCTATAGCTTGACTTTGTCTCACGAATGTTTATTTTCGTACTCGATCTAAGCGTCAATCTTCAGTTGTGATGACATCCATTGGGCCGATGTTCTCTGAAATCGATTGGCATATTGTCGTCTTATTAAACCTCTGCAGGAAAACCAGGTGCAAGCGATGAGAGACCATTGGAGGTGTGCAGAGAACGAGACTTTGAAAGCAGCTTGTCAGTGATGTTTCGATGCCTAATTTCGTTTCGGTGTAGAATTGTGCCTAAACGTTATACAAGTCTCCTAGATTTCCCTTAACTTTTTCTAAAACTTTGAGTAGATCTAAGAGGCTGTTGAAGTCGAATGCATTAGTTTTTTGACAAAATTTGCTTATCGAGTCCACAGAACACCGGGAAAAGTTCTGTCAAAAATGTTTCTTTAAACTTTTTTACACGCTTCTTCGTTCTTCCAATTTGGCCCGGACTAAAAGTTTATAGTGACGTCCTTTTCCAAAGTTCAGTGTTAAATAAAATTCCAGAATGTTGCTATGATCATAGAATTTTCTGCAACGAAGTCATTCGCTTCGCGTTATAATGGTTTCAAAACCGGGAAAACCGCCAAACGACAAAAAGTCGTACAGACCGATATCGCTCCTACCGATAATATCAAAAGTTTTTGAAAAACTCTTATTAAAACGGTTAAAACCGGTAATTGAAGAAAGACGTTTGAAACCTGATCATCAATTCGGGTTCAGAATCAAGCATTCCACAATTGACCAGGTTTATAGAATAACCAACGAAATTGACGTTTCCCAAGCCTTTGACAAGGTGTGGCACGAAGGCTTGAATTATAAACTAAGACAGGTACTTCCGGAAGAGCTGTACAAGATCTTAGAGTCGTACTTGGAGAACAGACTTTTCCGTGTCAAGCACGGAGCCGAATACTCGGAATTCAAGGAAATCGCTGCCGGTGTTCCACAAGGAAGCGTTCTTGGTCCAGTCTTGTTCTTGCTCTATACTCGAGATATACCCCAAGAAGAAGGCACCGTTGTTGCTACGTTCGCGGACGATACGGCTATTCTGGCAACAGAAAATTCAGTCGAATCAGTAACTGTAAAGCTTCAACGAGCTTTGGATAAAATTTGCGAGTGGACAAAGGTTTGGCGCATTGTTCTCAACGAAACCAAATCTACACATGTTAACTTTACTAACAAGAAAATTTACAACTTACCAATCTTCATTAACTCGGTACATATACCGTATGCAAACGAAGCAAAATATCTAGGAATGACACTAGATGCGAAACTCAAATGGAAGCCGCACGTTAAAAAGAAACGCGACGAGCTCGAAATTAGATTTAGAGAAATGTATTGGCTGCTTGGAAGATATTCCAAATTAAGCATGTATAACAAATTGCTCTTATATAAGCAAGTCTTAAAACCTGTATGGACGTATGGTATACAACTGTGGGGTTGTACTAAAACCAGCAATAGAAACATTTTACAAACCTTTCAAAATAAGGTGCTCAGAACAATCGTTAATGCGCCGTGGTACATTAGAAACGACGATATCCATAGAGACCTCGGTACCGTCGAAGATGAAATAACAAATTTTGCACGCAAACTCCGTGTTCGCCTTCATGGACATTGCAATAACGCCGTACTCCAAATTCTGCTGGACATGACAAACCTTGTGCGCCGACTACAAAGAACGAAACCGTTCGATTTAGTGCAATAAGGAATAGCCGCTTATAATGACGGTATTAGTAGGTGCTTTTATTGGAAAGCTACCTACACAACGCGAATTTTTATTGTCGAAAGTTAAACTACTTGATAAGGCTTTTTTGTACTTAGTCGTAGTCAACACGAAAAAGGGAGGTGTTTTTAGTGAGTAAGAATCTCACACTACCATGGGCACGTGCGGTAGATCCTCATGGTGTCTCATGAAAGATTTTCACCAACCCTCGTAAAAAAAAAAAAAAAAAATTCGCTTCGTAGACCTCCCATCCATCTATCCGGAGAAGCTCCCAATTCCAGCTCTCCCGTATCCTATCTTATCTTTCCATGTCTGTAGATCTTAGCAGGTTAACACCCATATTCTTCAAGATTGACTGCCCTGACGGGTACGATATTTCCTCATCCTGGTAAGCCAAAAAGTCAGAGTGCGTTGAGATCTGAAAGCATTCCACTAAACTACCATCTACCTCCGTTTGAAATCCACTATTTTTGCCAAAAGTTTTAACATATGTGATGTACCTTTTACAGTCATACCTCCTTTGAAAGATTCCTAAAGAACAACTCAACCAACTCGGTCTCCCCTTTCGCACAAACACCACGACAAAGTAAATAAACGAAGAAAAAAACAATCAATTTACAGACTACCACTATCTACTGCTACGCAAACTGCGATAACACGAAACGCACATACTATCCCCATCCACGTTTATGGACTTCGAGATCGTCACAGAACGATAACCCACCCAAACGACTGCCACAGGTAGCAGTGCCGCCCGAAATGACGCCATGAAAGTTGTTCGCTCTGCGTTTTCTGCTCGCACAAAATTGCAGTCTATATTTAGGCGCGGGTTGTTCCACTCTGGTGCTGGGTGCTGAATCACAGTGCCGTCCCCATAGATCCAACACAATGTCAATTGATTTTGCGTTCCAACTATGCACACGTTGTAATTCAATTGCTCGACTGTAATGTAATTTGATGGGGAATTTTTATGCGAAGGACTTTCAGGGAACCGTTTTGCCCGACCCGCATCCACCGCCACCATCATGAAATGCAAATTTACTTTCTTTAATGAAATTTTGTAACCCATGTTATCCTTTGCAGGTACCGGGACATCGAGTTCGTCGGGGAGACTCGGGCACAGGAAGTCATCTCTGGCGTTGACACCGGAAGATGAATCGATGGATACGAACAACCAGGTAAGCAAGTCATTCTCTTTCGCTCGTATTCACAGAAATTATCATCGAAGGAAACAATGGGAATTCCTTGGAACTATTCCTATTCATAGCGCGTTGTTCCTGTCTGTGGGCGTAAGGAAATCTTTGAAAATATTCGTGGAAAATATGTCGAAAATAGATTGACACAAAATGAAGTGAAAGGGGGGTCGTTTGCTCCCAGTTTTGCATCACATTTTGTGATTGATGAACCCGCCGGAGCAGCGGCAGGAAATAACGGGTCGCAAACAGGGAAGGGTGGTGTGTGAGTGGGGAATAAAGTTCGTAACTAACATGGAAGGGAGGTTATGATGTCCGGGTTAAGGCCTGGATGACTCTATATAAAAATGTATATAACAATCGAAACTCCAACAACTTGGAAGTATTTTTTTCGTGAAGAACATGACAGGACAGAGAGCAAAACGAATGCTTCATCCTTTCCTGGGATGAATTAAATGAGGTAGACATTCACTTCCCCATATCTCCGCCCCATCCCTTTCACGATGTTTGGGATCAGCCTTATTTCTTGGCTTCCGCTCTTGCCATTTCGTATCCAGCCTCTACCTTTCTTTCTTAAATGTAGTTTTTCCCTGCTGATCAATGGGGACTACTCCACAGACTACGAGAAGAATTGTTCCTGACTTTATTCGGATAAAGTGCGACGCCCATAAGTAGTTTTCGCCTGCTGGCCTTTGGTCCTCCCAAGTATGCCATTAGCCTTTGCATATGTCCAACGTCACTCCCAAGTACTTCTCTGTATCTTCAGTGGATATTCGGTCAGGCTTACCAAAGTATGTACATATGAAGATCTTCAAGACAGTGGAAATCTGTCTTCTACTCAGCAGGTTTATCTTCGTCTTCTCTCTTGCTAGATTCTCTTTTTTTTTTTTGGGAAGCTCTAGCATTGATGTCAAAGACGCCTATTACGCCTATTACCTTATGCATAGTTCTAGAGTAGTTTGTTTACTCCAGAGCCTGTCAGAAAGTTCATCAGCTTCTCAGGATAAAGCGCAGTGAGTGCAGTTCACAACCCGGAGTTTTTTTTTATATGTAAGTGGTCGGGGTACTGCGTAAGTTTAGCCTACAGGTGGAGGTGCTGTTTTAATAGATAAACTGATACGTTAGTGCTAGACTCTTGTTTGCCCGATCCTCAAGAAAGGAGACCCTCTGAATTGCGCCAACTACAGAGGCATCAGTCTTCTTAACATCGCGTACAGCCGTGTTGTGTGAACGCCTGAAGCTGTTCGTCAACAACCTGATCGGTCCATATCAGTGTGGTTTCAGGCCAGGAAAGTCCACCATCGATCAAATATTCACACTGCGGCAGATCTTGGAAAAAACCCAGGAACTTCAAATCGATACTCACCACCTCTTTATCGATTTTAAGGCCGCGTATGACAGCATCTATAGAGACGAGCTATACAGAGCCATGTCTAGTTTT
This sequence comes from Matsumyia berberina, assembly GCA_917880715.2. Taxonomy (NCBI): domain Eukaryota; kingdom Metazoa; phylum Arthropoda; class Insecta; order Diptera; family Syrphidae; genus Matsumyia; species Matsumyia berberina. Next base: position 100,665,164 of record OU862870.1, read on the forward strand.
GGCATCCCTGCCAAACTCGTCCGGTTGTGCAGGATGACGATGGAAAATGCACGCTGCTCCATCAAGGTCGGTCAAGACCTCACCGAGACCTTTGATGTCAGAAAAGGATTTAGACAAGGCGACGCGCTGTCATGCGACTTCTTCAACATCGTTCTTGAAAGAGTTGTGCAAAACTCACGCGCCAACACCAGAGGCACAATCTTTCAAAAATCCGTCCAATTACTCGCATATGCCGACGATATTGACATAATCGGAAGAACGCAGCGTGATGTCACTAGTGCGTTTGTGAGTATCGAGACGGAGGCGGCGAAGATGGGTTTAGCGGTCAATGAGGGCAAGACGAAGTATATGCTGTCAACAAGAAAGGACACCCAACACCGACGTCTCGGACAGAACGTCACTATAGACAGCTATAACTTTGAGGTAGTTAAGGACTTTGTCTACCTAGGCTCCGCTATAAATTCAGGCAATGACACCGGCGCTGAGATTAAACGAAGAATAACTCTTGCCAATCGCTGTTTCTTTGGGCTAAGAAGGCAATTGAGTAGCAAAGCCCTCTCTCGAACAACTAAGGTGACCCTTTATAAGTCCTTAATCGTCCCAGTCCTGCTCTACGGCGCAGAGGCATGGACTCTATCTAAAGCGGATGAAGCTGCTCTTGGCTGTTTCGAGAGGAAAATTCTTCGGGTGATTTTTGGTCCCGTCTGCATAGACGGGGAGTGGAGGAGGAGATACAACGACGAACTGTACGGGCTGTACAGCGACATCGACTTAGCCAAAAGAGTGAAGGTCCAACGACTGAGGTGGCTGGGTCATGTAGAGCGGATGGACACCAATGCTCCAGCTCGGAAAATCTTCGAATCCACACCCGAGGGTCAGCGCAGTAGAGGAAGACCGCGACTCAGGTGGCGCACGCAAGTGGAAGGGGACCTCAACCAACTTGGCGTGCGAAACTGGAGGCAGCTGGCTAAAGATCGAGCTGGCTGGAGAGACTTGTTGGTTGAGGCCCAGGACTACGCCGGTCTGTAGCGCCACCTTGTAAGTAAGTAATTCTAAGGACTGCAGCACCTCCGGTAATTTACTTCCGAAATGCCCTTTTGTGATATTATAGATGAGTACTTGTTTCTGAAGTAATGTTTCATCGTGCGCAGGAGTTATTGCGGTATTTTGATCTGGCAGATTTAAAAGCCTTTCTCACGTCTAGAGTGGATTTTTTTTATCTTTGCTGCTCCACTGTGCTTCATTGAAGATCACAATCACCTATTATTGCTCGTATTGCTAGGTGTATGTCATCTACTTCCAGAAATGCTGCTGATATTCATGGCTTGAGCATCCTGTCTACCATATACATACAGAGGGCCCTGTTTACAAATCGGGTACCAAGTCTCATTTTCCCTTGCTAACTATCACTTACTATAGCAGCGTGGAAAACCCTCTTTGTAGACAGCGGTTGTACAAGTTGACCAAATTTAGAGGAAACGTTTTCCGAATCACTTTCAAGACTTTTGCTGGTATTCCATCTAGTTCAGAGGCTTTTTTCTTTTCCTAGAGCTTACAAAGCTGGTAGCACAGTTCAGAACCGAGCTCGCCAGCCTAAGGAGCTTGGCATCCTTTTTAATCCCTATTGCCGCAACTGCGGGGACACAATATGAGAGGGAAACTCTAGAACAATTCCTCTGCAAGTGCCTGACACTTGCTATACCAATACTGAATGCGCTGGGGAAACCCTTCCTCGACAACCTCGGCGAACTTTCAGAGAAGAAAATCCCCAAATCGACCAACAGCCATGGTCTATCGACATCCATCCACACTCATCTACAAACCGGTCACGAGAACTGTGGCAGCAAAACAGTGCATTTCAGCACTACTTGAGCGCTCGACTCTCTGCTTGATCAACCACAGAATCAACCAACGAAGAGCTTGCAATTTATGTCAACCCTTCTTCGTTGGATGGTGGAACTTTCACTTTTTGCTTAAGAAAGTGGGATGTCCTGCTGTCTAATCAGACGTGTCAAATTGCGGATCACTATCAACACAGTTTCCACTGTAAAATTCTTCACATTGCAAGCAATTTAGTGGTCATAATACTTATGCTTAGCGTTAAGCGCTTGAAAGCTGGTCGGCTATTCATGCACAGCTATCCATTAGACAGATACAGCAGCTTGAAGGTTATGAAAGCTAGGTTGAGGCTATGTATACAAATTGTCAATTTGTCCAGAAAAAATTAATGCACCTCCACCACATTCCATGTTGGTGCAGAAACTTCTACCGAAAGCACCTTTGAGTTATCTATTCGTTCTGGTACTATGAAGTCCTTCCAGAAATTTAGGTCCCACTTCCCTACTAGTCCGGCACTAGTGCATGACAGGACCCAGTGGTTAGTCATAAATAATACATGAAGTGAATAATGATGAAGACGATTGCCCTTATGTCCTTTCGACCCCATCATCCCTCGTCGATAAATTTTTATTTTTTTTTCCGCTTTTCATCTAATCTCCTTTTTTTTTTTGCAATGAAATGTCCTTTGTCCTTATTTTTATGAAGAAAACAAACACACACGCACATAAGTTCTCCCTAGCATGTGAGGAACATAATTCAAACATCAAAATCCTGCACGCTGTGAAAAGTGACATTGGAGCCTGTTCTCGTTAAGCACAGATGACTGGAGAAATAGGACACAGCAAGAAATCTACACTGTTGGTGGTACAGCGTAAAGTGCACACTGAGTATACTCGTATGCTTTACGTGTTTTTGTCAGCTTAAATCCGACATTAGTTTAAATTAGTCTTGTAAATGCGTTTTCCACATTTTCATGCATAGGCTCAAATAACTTTCATACATTTTGTAACCTTTTAAGGATTTCAAGCTGACAACTTTAAACTGGCAACTTGAACTGTTGTGGAAAATAATATTCTTTTATGTTGGGTGGAACAAAGATTTAAATATTCGTTAAGTTTGCTTTAGGCGGCGATTAGCATTCAGGCAGCCAATTTCCCAATTTCTATCAAAAGATTGTTTGAGAACTCTTTCTTCTTGTGCGCGCTGCCTAAGATTAGGTCTTTCTTAGGAGTATCGAAGCAACGGGTTGAATTTAAAGATTCTTTAGCCCACCGTACTTGAGAATTGTTGCTTTACATGTCATTGCCATGTCAGATGATAGATTTAATTCATCCTGACCAGGCCACCGTTCCTGTGAAGCCTTAACAGCTTATTGTCATATAATCTCGTAAAGAATGAGAATGAGTTCCATGACGTCCCATGGAATTCATGCCATCAGGTAGGCGTCCCCTGGGTAGATGGCTGAACCAAGTCCGAAATCTCACCTCTTTCCGTATGGGGATAGCCCCTGATGATTCAAAGTCGATAGCGGAGGATCGGGAGATATGGAGAGTTCACTTAAGCACCCTAAATGACCGACCCTCATAGTGTATAAGTGGGCCATTGAAAAATGATAATGATGATGAAGATGATGATGTTCGTGATGTTTGCCAGTTCCTTGGGTTTCGTGAAGAAATTTCTAATCTTGTTTTACTTTCTTAAGGCAGGGGACTTCTTGGGTCCTCTTCATTTTATTTTGTTCTCCTTCTTCAAGCTTGAGACTAGAGAGATGAGTATCTCTAGTCTGGCGCTATAGCTTTTGTTTATCTGTAATTTCTGTCGCCTTGTTCCGATGAACGCATTCATCATACTGGATCCAATAATCATTGGTCCTTACTTGGGTGCTCTCTGTAGACATAAGAAAGTACTCAACGTTGAATTTCCTTTCTCTTGTGCGATTCGCAGTTCCTTCTTGTTGAGAAGTCAAACTCCGAATTTAGCTGCAAGAAAAAAATCATCACAGTCGACATTCGCTCCTCTGGGGTTTTGTATATTTTATCCAGAATGTTGCATCCACGTGGTTGATTTGGTTGCCGGTTCGACTAGGGAATACCAGGTTGCTATGTCAATGCATCATTCTTCAAACCTCTGTCTGCTGATCTTATAGCGAAGGCTGCATACTTGAGAATTAGGACTCTAGTTGTATCCGCATCCGCATTAACAAAATTCCATACGGCGTAGACCCGACAAACAATAATTTCGTTCGAATCACTTGAGCATTGCCAATCTCTGCAATAGCTCTTCAGACTATATTAGTCCCTCTCCCTAGTTAGGTTGAAGTGGCTGCCAGCCAAAGCCAACACACTTAGACCCATGAGGGGTCCGTTGTGATAAGTTGCCCTCTCCCTAGTGACTTCGTTGTAAAACTAAAACAAATAACCATCTGGCATGACAGCTCGGGATGGCTGGATGAAATCGATATTGTCTTCTAAATTCCATCAGAGTGCCAGACTTTTTGAAGCAGTTTTTTCGTGTTAATCGTAGACATGCGCGTTATCCTTCTCAGGTCGAGAGAGCAACCCACCTGCTTGCCCAAATCCTTTGCATGTACAGAATAGCTCTGAGGAGGTGCTTCCGAATTCAACAACGCACCGGTTATGATCACTAAAATATCATGGAGTGATCGCACTTAGCTTTACTTTCTCAAGCACCAAATACACCCGATTGCAAGGATGTTTCTGCTAACACGGTTAACTCTGAAATCAGAAGTGGAAGAGGTGGTGTTGTCTTCTCCAAAAAGCTGATTGTCAGCATCTCCTTCTAGCTTCATGATCACTGCATCATGCATGACGAACTAGCAAGACACGACTCTCGTTGCCTGAACGATGCGAACCGAGTATGCCATTCGCTAAGTGTAAATTCTATTATACGTAATCAGTAAAACCAACCGCAGATAGGAAGAAGGCAGTATATTCAGAATCTCCCGACAGATCCGGCCTAGACTAGATCAAAATCGGTTCAATGGTTTGGTCTTGCTAAAGCGATCCTTAATTGACACAGTTGTCAGTGTCAGAGTCAGTGGCTCTATCCACCAAGAAGGCTGATTTCTTTCATTATTTCTGGCTTAAGCCGAACTCTAATTTTAGTTATAATATGATCGGCGGTGGTAGCGGTGACTCAGTGGTTAATAAACTTTGGGCTGCTGACCGAGCCAACACATGTTCGTTTCCAACAATCATCCAAACTCTTTCAGAGGCACCACCTCTTAGATTCCCAACATACTAAGGAAAGCTTCAAGCGTACTTCACTAGACGGAAACATCATTTCCAATGAAACACTATCAATTTTCACAAATTTGTTCTCGGAATATATCGACATTCACCCCTGCTTTAACCTCTCAAAATGACTGCTTTTCATCAAGTCTTTGCCATCCAGCCTGATCACAATTACATACCAGGCAATTGCATCAATTGCAGGACTCCTCTACGAGCTATATAATTTCTCTACCACTAACGGATTACGTCTGACGAACATAATCGTCTTTCGCTTATTAACTCACCTAAGCTGACGCCGTATACAGAGGGAACCACTGCGTGGCATATTGCAACGAGTCTTGTGTAGGCGATGCCGAATCTTGAAAGGCTAAACGCACAGATTCAGCACAGGGAACCTATTGTACTCCTACTCCCTAACATTACTACTTACTTACTTAAGGTGGTGCTACAGTCCGGGGTGAACCTGGGCCTCAACCAACAAGCGTCTCCAGCCAGCTGCCTCCAGTTTCGCACGCCAAGCTGGTCAAGGTCCCCTTCCACTTGCGTGCGCCACCTGAGTCGCGGCCTTTTTCTATTGCGCCGTCTCACGGGTGTGGATACGAAGATTTTCCGGCCCGGAGCATTGGTTTCCATCCGCTCTACATTAGCCAGCCACCTCAGTCATTGGAACTTCGATCTTTTGGCTATGTCGATGTGGCTGCTCAGTCCGTACAGTTCTTCGTTGTATCTCCTCCTCCACTCACCGTCTATGCAGAAGGGACCCAAAATCACCCGAAGAATATTCCTCTCGAAAAAGCCAAAGCAACCTCATCCGCTTTTGACAGAGTCTATGCCTCTGCGCCGTAGAGCAGGACTGGGACGATTAAGGACTTATAAAGGGTCACCTTAGTTGTTCGAGAGAGGGCTTTGCTACTCAATTGCCTTCTTAGCCCAAAGGAACATCAATTGGCAAGAGGTATTTTTCGTTTGATCTCAACGCTGGTGTCGTTGTCTGAATCTATAGCGGAGCCTACGTAGACAAAGTACTTAACTAACTCTTAGTTATAACTGACGTTCTGTCCGAGATGTCGGTGTTGAGCGTCCTTTTTTGTTGAAAGCATATACTTGGTCTTGGCCTCATTGACCGCTTAACCCATCTTCGCCACCTCCATCTCAATACTCACGAACGCTTCAGTGACATCACGCTCTTCCGATTATTCCAATATCGTCGGCGCATCCGAGTAATTGGACAGACTTTTGAAATATTGTGCCTCTGGTGTTGGCGCGTGAGTTTTGCATTATTCTTGCAAGGACGATGTTGAAGAAGTCGCATGACAGCGCGTCGCCTTGCCTAAATCCTTTCTTGACATCAAAGGTCTCGGTGAAGTCTTGACCGACCTTGATGGAGCAGCGTGCATTCTCCATCGTCATCCTGCACAACCGGACGAGTTTGGCAGGGATGCCAAAACTAGACATGGCTCTGTATAGCTCGTCTCTATAGATGCTGTCATACGCGGCCTTAAAATCGATGAAGAGGTGGTGGGTATCGATTTGAAGTTCCTGGGTTTTTTTCCAAGATCTGCCGCAGTGTGAATATTTGGTCGATGGTGGACTTTCCTGGCCTGAAACCACACTGATATGAACCGATCAGGTTGTTGACGAACGGCTTCAAGCGTTCACACAACACGGCAGATAGAATCTTGTAAGCGATGTCTCCTTTCTTGAGGAAATTCCTAGACAGAACCGCGAGAAGGTGACAGGTCCGCTCCAAACTACCTATAAGGGCGCACTTTATGACAATACTTCAGGATTGACCCTAAAACCATAGTGATCAACATTTCAGATGAACTATGCTAGCAGTGTTCCGATTGTTAAGATCGATGAAGAGGTATTCTGGCAATTCGGGAAGTTCACGATCGATTCCTTCCCTTCTTTATCTCTGCAGCTTCTGCATAAATCATTACAAACTATTCCCAGTCGCTGAACAAGTCTGGCTAGGATGCAGTGTCCTGTAATGATGTTGGTTTTTGCAGGTCTGTGTCTCATATCAATTAACGCTTTCGACCTACACCTACCACAGGTACCTTTTGACCCTTAATTTAGTTCAGTGCGAGAGTAGTGTGAAGGTGTGCAGTGGCTCTTCTCGTTATTTAAAAATTAACATCTATCAGGAGATGCAACTCACACGAGGCCTTACACTTGTGACTCAAGGTAATCTTCAACTGCCTTCCACCGTGGATGGGGCGCCTTAACAACGCTTGCTAAAGCTTATATCTCCCCCACTTCCAAGAGAACACCACCAAAGTGAACAAACAGCTTTCAATTGTCCCATCGCTAGACAAGTAAGCCTGATAAAGACTCTAATTGCTTAATAAACTAAGCCACATAACAGAAAAAGACGATAACAGGGCCGTTTACCTGCTTATTTTGGAACTTGAACAAGTTTACAATGTTTTCCATAAACGAATTGACGGGACGGGACGACATTGCTTCTGCGTTGTAATCTAATTTGGGCGACGTTTATCGAAATAAATGGAAACAAAAGAACGTCTAAAGACCCAGTCGAGGGGAGACGACGGACTCCGCTGATATAACCCTATCAAGTGACGATAGGCTTGTCTTATCGTGAGTCAATCAATTTCTTTTCATTTGTTCGTGCCAAATGCTTCCAACGCAGTCAGTTGGTAAACGTCGTTCTTAAGACCGAATAGTCGCGAGATCGGAAGGAACCGTTTTCCCAGAAGTTGCTCCATACGCACGTGAATAGTCAGAATGCAAATTACACGCAACTGGCCTTGAGCATCGGCCGATACGTGATTGTTTATCGTAACTTTTATCGCTTGCTCATACGCAACATGCGCGACTGTTTCCTTCGAGTGACGAACGTATTTCGGGGCAAGTCGAAGCACCGATTAGGATTGGAAGATACCGAAGTTCAGAGTGATAGTGATAGTGATGAAACCAGTCCCACTGTCGCACAGCCCAAAGTGAAGAATCGCCAAGATAAAACAAATTTAATAACCAACCCCGCTACACAGGCGGAATCGTGTCTTTTCGATAAAAATCCCAATAAAAGCTGTAGCGAGCGCAACCCCGCCGCCGCCGCGCCGGAGTCGAGGAGCTGTTACCAGAAAAATTCGAAAAAGAGCTGCAAGTCTTATCAGGCCATAAACAAGTGCGTCACCCAGCACGACGACAAATCGATACCATTGACGAGGTGCGATAATTTGGAAGTCGGAAAAACAATGAATTCAGCCAACAGCTCCAGCGGAGATAGCTGCCACTCGGTTGAATTGAGAGTGAAAATTCCGCCATTCGGCGTTGTCGAGGGGGGCGGGTTCTGCCTGACGCCGGAGGAAATCGAGTACGAGAGGAATGTCGTCGAGGAGGGCGCAGATATTGCTACGCCCTTGCCCTTGCCCTTGCCACTGTCGACTACGAATTCTAAGCCATTTGCCTTCGGTAATGTGCGACCCGAAATTGCCGAAGTCATTAGGGACCTGGACCCCTACGCCTTGCGGATTAATAATCTCACGGTGGAGGACAAATCCGAGCTAATCAAGCGTTTCACGAAGACGTCTGATTTTTCCAGCAAGTGCAGTCAGCGGTCCAACAATAACGGCCGGAAACAGTTGAAGCAAACTAATAGGTCGCCCCTCGTCGCCGATTGTGCGAAGCGCCGTCCTACCAACTTATTGGAGCGCCGACAGCCATGTGGCTCCAAGTTGCAATTGCAAATTAGAAACGTGTCACAGGCGAACGACAACATCGATAGCAGCAGAGAGGTAAACCAATTTTGATTGAATGCGTTACGTTTCGGTGGGCGTGAGTGTGGGGGCCGACGAAATTGTATCTCCTGGCTGAGGTGTGCTTCAAAGTGTGTTGTGTGGTAATGGAGTGAAGAGACCGATAATGTGTATCTATGTACATGCGTGCATCTTTTGGAGCAGGCAAAACTAATTATTTGATAAACGGTCTCTGCAGGGACAGTTGGGGAGCACTTACTCTAATGAGTGTCTGTAGATGGGAAGATAGGATTACATGCCCGAGGAGCATGTAGAATTTCAATTCAACATGTTCAGGATGAAATTTATTCATGGAACATTGAACCAGCTCCATGATGTTGGGGAGATATCCTCCAACTACTTGTAGTACAAAGTATTTGAAGCTTCTGAAAGAAAATAGGAAGTTTCTGAGACCTGACAACTTTATCGACAAGAAGCAGAATAAATGTTGTAGTACTATAGGTTGTATCTTCTTCCTAGAATGTCTCTATTTTTTTTTCGCCCAACATAGGTAATGGCTGGTTTGTTTCAGATGGTGAATAGGCAATTGATTTCACCGTTTTTTTTAAGGAGAGGGAATGCCTAACCTGCACCGGCTGAACCCTCTCTATCTTCAGGCAGCCAACCGTGGGACTGCTTCGTGCATTACTTCGAATTCAGGTGCCACTTTCCTAGGCCTCTCATTCATTCATTCATTTTCCAATGGCCCGCTTATTCACTATGAGGGTCGCGGGTTTAGTGAGCTTAAGTGGAATCTCCATATTTCCCGATCTTTCGCCATCGATTCTAAATTATCAGGCGTTATCCCCATACAGGAAGAGGTGAGATTTCGGTTTTGGAGATGTGCCATAGAATCTGAGCCATCATGTAGGCGTCCCTTGGATAGTCCTAAGATGAGATGGCTGGACCAAGGCCGAAATATTACCTCTTCCTAAGCCTCATTGGGCCTCCAATCTTTTGTGGCCGAAACAGAGCTATGTCCTGTTCTCTTTTTTTCATCTTCATCACTTTATATGTAAGAGCGCACTCGGTTCCAGTTGTTTTCATTCGTACGCATTACCGTCACGATGTTGTCTGGAGTGATTACTCCTCCATTTTCACTCCCTATCCTCTCCAAGCCATCTAGTGCATTCATAAATCGTATAATATGCGTCGTCTTAAGTCGAGGCATCCTATTTTTCTCATACACTGCAAATATTTATTAATGCACCTGTGTCCCGTAAGCAATTTGCTCCATCCAGTCCGTGATGTTTCCTATCAATCTTACGGTTCATCACCCTTAGTTTCTGTACTCCAACGTTCTTACAAGCGACGCATCGTGGTCTCCTTATTTTCTGCTGTTGCTGTTTTGTTTTCATCTTCTGATTCTTTCCCGTATACATATTTTTTCTCCGCTGCTAAGAGGTCAAAGGAGGCTATTCCCGCAACTACGACAACGGATCTGAGACTCTTTGATACAAATTCGTCACCCGAAGAGGACCTCTTCGCTGTACCGTTTCAATTTATCTTCCCTGCTTTTTGAGCAAGAGCGCATCAAGTCGCATCCTTACAAAAGAGTGGAGTTCGTCACTGTCATGAGTAGTTTTCGCCTGCTTGCTGCGGGAACGCCCAAGTTTGCCATCAGTCAGCTTAGAGCTGAGATGGTTTATGCAGGTCTTTCGAAAGCGTGCCTAATCTGCTACCAATACGTGAGCTTTGATATATAGTTACTAGGTATACATCCTCACTCCCAAGTAGTCATTATCTCCAGCCCTACCCGAATCTCTAAGATAGTAGCGATACGTCTCCTAGTCAGCAGAGCTACTTCTGTCTTTTCTCTCCTCTGTATTGCTAAACGTAGTCCATGGTCTTGCATGCAGAACTGTATGCGCTTCATGACTTGATTTAGGCGCCTTTGGGCGTCCTCAGTATCACACGCCGTATTCACTCCCGAGATATCATCAGCTTAACAAACCTCGTACGTGCACTGGGGTATCACACTACTAATCTACACTTAAATCACGCTTAGGGTCCATAGCTACTATTACTACTTTATAGCCCCCCTAGCGCAGGTTTATAGTCTTTCAAATTCACGCCATCTTATTGCTAACTCTTGCACTTTCTTGGACAGATTTGCCATCCATGTCAACTTAAGGGTTAAGTTGTATAGCTTAACTCCATATCTTCAAAGAAAGATTAAATAATAGGCGTAGGCTTGTTGATAAACCTAATAGCACGTCTCTCATGAAACCAAGTATATTTTAGCCGAGTTCCTGATATATTCCTTGAAGAAGGATCCATTTTCTTAACCAGTGTGTTGACCGACATGCATAGAGAATGTGCTTGGTGGTTTCAACCTGTTACAGGCAGAACTTGGTCTCCGTATTGAGAATATTTCAAGTCTCGCCAAAGACTCCTCATATTTCATCATACTTTCCATCTTCAAGTTGAGAATTAGTCCTTTAGATTGTCTTAGCCCCGGAATTGTTTCCAATGGGTTAGGGAAAGTTAGTACTCCTAATTAACCCAATTGAAGTCACGGCAGGGTTCTGATTCTAAAAACGCGAAAGTTGAGCCGGCCTTAGCTAGTTCATCCGTATGTTCTTATTTACTTACTCAGGGGGTGCTATAGCTCTGGGTGATCCTAATGCTCAAACAACGAGTCTCTGCAGTTAGCATGGTCTTTAGCCAATTGCATCCAGTTGTGCACTCGAAGTTGTTTGAGGTCTCCTTCTACTTATGCGCACCATAGGCGTAATCCTCCGTGTAAGATTTGAAAACTGTCCAGGTCAGAACATTGCCTCTATTTGTTCTTTTCGACTAAGTCGATGTCGCTATACATCTCGTGTAATTCGTGATTCCTTCTTTAAAGCCGATAGACACAATGAAATCGATATTCTTAGGAAGGATATTTCACTCGAAACGACCATGGATAGATTTCTATAGAGTCCACGCAGTAGGTTTTAGAAAGCCAGAAGAGGTTCAATTCTCTCAATGAAATTGAGGGTCTCTCTGGTATAAACGATCCAGGGAAATTACTCCACGGGAAATGACTCCACATGTGAATTTACTCCACCACTAGTGGGAAATTACTCCACTTTTCGAATGTGGCAGTAGGAAATTCCTTACCACGAAAATTTGGTTGAATGGAAGACATTCACATTGCAGCGATCGGTTCATTGGAGCCAATTTTCCACCACTCTTCCACCCTGAGAGATGCCCAATTCCTGTGAACGGCGTGGAATCGACTGATTTGGCTCATTTTGAACTGAAGCGCTTATCGCTGCGATATTTTCAGTACTTTGACCGGTGCGTTGTCTCACTGACATTCAATAGTGAATACGTTGACTCGAATTTATCCAACATAGCACTCACAGACGGTGGGACGATTATTACGACTGAAAATTAGAGTATGCGCTCTTAAAGTCGGATCTCTGCTTGAACACTGTGACTTTGATATTCGAGATTTTGGTGTTGTTGTAAGTCACCCTCTACTGGGTGCCAGGTCATGTAGGGATACAGGGAAATGAGGCAGTCGATGAACTAGCCATTCTGCGGGCTTGAACCGCATCGAATCCAAGAGGAACTACGAAGAGAGGAAGAATGGAAAAGAAGGAGACTATGGGAGACTCCCATGACTAAGGCAGGCAAATGAACTCCTCAGGAAGTATGCCCGAATAAGGAGCAAGGCCTGTCTAGGTACCAGCAAAAACCAGCTTCGCATTCTCACGAGCTTCCTAACGGGCTATTGCAGACTCAGGGAGCATCTCAGGAAAATGGGAATAGAAGCAAACGGAAACTGCAGATTGTGCAGCAATGCCGAGGAGACCTCTTCAAACCGCCTTATGGACTGTGGAGCATTGATCCACAAAAGAAAAGCACACCTAAGAACGTGTAGTTTCTCCGAAACGGATCTCCCATCGTTGGACCCAATCCAGATATTTCGATTTCTCAGAGTATTTGGATTGGAGGAGGTGCTATAGATCGAGACTTATCGCGGCCAAGACGAGTACGGGGGAGCATAATAGATCTATACAGATCGCAGTGCATACACACACCCCAACTTTTAACATCTAACATCTAGTTGTTTGGGAGAAGGCCTCACAACGCAATTGCCTTCCTAATTTAAAGAAACAGCGATTGGCAAGGATTATTTTTTGTTTGATTTTTGATGAGGTGTCATTGTCAGAGGTAATAGCAGAGCCAAGGCGGACATAGTCACTTAATACCTCGAACTGTGACGTTCTCTCCGACTCGTCGATTTTTTTTTTCTTTTTCTTGTTGGGGCTGCCAGCATTAACCACTAAACCCACTTTAGTCGCTTCATTCTCTAAACCCGCGAACGAGTTGTGACAGCTAAGTTGAGCTGAGTTCACAAGTAGTTGCTGTAGAGGTAGACTGTGAAAGACTGTGTCTCTGGTGTTAGCTTGAGAGTTTTGCGTAATTCGTTTAATTTTGATGTTGAAGAAATCACACGACAACGCGTCACCTACACTAAATCCAATTTTTGACATTAAATGCGTCGGTCAGATCGTCACCAACCTTGACAAAGTAGTAAGCATCCTCCATCGCCATCTTGCAGGCAGGGATGACGAAATTAGACATGAGTCTGTATGCTGTCATAGGTGGCCTCAAAATCAATAAGAGAAAAGGAGTATCGATTTAAACTTCTTGGGTTTTCTCCAGGAAGTACCGATCTGTAGGCTTTCCTAGCCTGAAACCGCACTGATAACGACCGGCGTTCATACAATATGGGAGATAAGTTCATGTACATGATCTTGAGGAGACTGAAACCTCTGTAGTTTACGAAGTTGAGTTTCTTCCGACCTCTTTACGAGGTGATATTCAGCTGCTTTAAATAGCTCAACCGGCAGGCTACCAGATCCAGTAGGTTTGTTGGATTTAAGTTGCGATACTGCTATTCACACTTTGTTTTGAGTTTTGGTTATCGTCGTCTAGGTTGAAAGTTTCGCTCTGCCTGGCAACGGTATATTAGTCTTCGTTGTTATAGAGAGCTGATTTCGAATCGCTTAAGCAAAGGCAATCCTTTGATACGTGACTCCATCAGCATGGGCCAAGTCTGCATGAAGATATGACAAGTCGTCCCTTTCTCCCATTTCCCATCTCCCAAAAAGACGAATCGGTAATCCATCGATCTGTTTCTCCCTTGAATCAAATATTCCGCACGTTTTTAAATTCAAATATTTCAATGGCACATGTGTTCAACGTGTTTTAAGTTTTTTGATACCAATTTGATTACTTTCCCTCGCGAATCAATAATGTCAAACCGAAGTCAGAGAAGTGTTTTATCGAATAACTTGACTGATAAGTATGATGTCGGCAAACTCCTTCAATGAAAACCATGTTTTGAACATGTGTAACTGGGCAATTGTGTTTTAATTTATATTTTTTTTCTCAATCCTAAAGGTGTATAAAGGTAGTATGAACCAGTTAAGCTTGAACTGGGCGATGACTAAAAAACAATCGAGCGCATGTACTTGTATGTACATATGTTCTTCAATACAATTCATTCATACTGATAAGATTGTGTAAATCTTTTTTTTTTAAATCGTGAAAGAGTGTTTGAGTGGCTATCTACTGTCTATTACCCATTCTAACTAATCTTTGAGAATGCGGAATTCTGTTGAACTACTTACACTGCATTCGTTCTAGGTTATCCTCAAAGGCGAAGGATATTTCAGTTAAGAGATGTGTATGTATGTACAACGAGCCACGATGAGCCAGTTACTCAGTGATTAGGCCATTTAATTGATAAACTTGCTCAGCAATCTTACCAGAAGTATTTTCGCGGCTTTACCCCTCATCAGGCAGCAACAAAGCTCGATGGGAGTACTGATCCATTGTTTTTTCTTCAGCATAATACATCGATTTTTACGTATGGGGTGATGGTGTGGTGGACCGCCTTGGATATAGCCACAAACCGCGATAACCTAAGCAAAGTCTAACGAACAGCGGAGCTCTTCGTAAAACTCCCTCTGCAGCACAGGACATTTTGGTTCACTTATCACCCCTAGACACTTTCGGCAGACAAATGGCAGCTAGTGCATCCATCCGCCTCAAAGCAGACTCACAGTGGTCTAATAAAGATTTTGGCCACGCCTCCATTTTGAAAAAATTCAAAATGTATCCCAAAAACATAGGCTACGCCACACCCAAGCTAAGTTTTGACAAGAACTTCGAGGCAAAAATCGCTCCCAGGTCATTCTGGGATGATGTATTCTCAGCAGACAAGTCGATTCCCTTCTATACCGATGGCACAAATTAGCAACGGGGTGGGTGGTAATGTTTTCTCCGGCAGGCTGAACCTAAGCCTAGCGTTCCGTCTTCCGCATCATTGTAGCGTGTTCCTAGGCTGAAATCATGGATGAGTCAGCAGGAGATCTTTTCGAGATCCTGGTGGTATCACAACGGACCCCTCATCGGTCTAAGTGTGTTGGCTTTAGCTGGCAGCCACTTCAACCTAACCTAACCCTACATCGATTTTTTTCAACTTTCCTAAACTAATTGCTGAAGAGTAGTTTAATTTGCTTTGTAGTAATCGCCGTTGCTCAGTGGTTAGTGCGTTGGACTGCTGAGCGAGCGGATTGAGTTCAAGCCCCAGCCATGTCAACTGAACTTTTTTCGCGGCATCACCTCTCGTCTGGGAATGACAAGCCTCCGGGAGAATAATTTGTCATGAAAGAGCTTCTCAATTCCGGCAATAAATTGTAGGTCCCTTCCATTCGTGCGAAAAATGTAACAAGCACAACATGGATGGGACTTAGCTCATCCCGAGCTGTCGCGCCAGCTATTCATTTATTTATTTAGCGTTTTAGGGTCTCTGAAGTGCAGGTACGTAGGAAGAAGTGAAGATTCAACGTAACCCAATAAGCACTAATGTGTGCCTTTTTATACCACGACTCGCGTGACCTGGTCGATGACGGGTTTTGTTGAAGGTGGGTGAGATAGCCGGGAGTGGCTAAATCCAACCTGTGGAGTTTAGCAAACGGATTAGATCTCGTATCCCTTTATTCGATATGTCATTGAGGTCATCGAAGGATGATTGGTTGAGTGCAGCCAATCTGGCTCTTGCTAGTGCCGGACATTCGCAAAGGAAATCGAAGAGAGTTTCCTTCTCGTTTTCGTTTCTGCAGCTGCAGCGGGGGGGAGTTGTGTGGAAAACGTAGTTTAATCTGGCAATATCTGAACGGGTTCTATTTTGGAGACTTTTCTGTTCTCCATTAGAGGTTGGCCTTCTGCAGGATGTGTGAGTGAATTTGTTCTTTAATCGCTCAGGTCCCCTTGTCGCGAATGAACCGTGTAGAGCTCTGCAAGCCTCTGATTTGTAGTTTGTTAGCTGTACGCAGTCTGTAGAAAGAAAAAAGGTTCCACTCACAATTCCTTAAGATGTTGCCCTTAATGTTGGTAGCGCGTTGTCAATTGCACTTAAGAATGATGGGTTCTTGTAATGTGTGTGTTCTGCATTTTTGAGAATTATCTCCTTGAGTTCTTTGAAAATCCTACCGTGGATATACAGAAATGCAGAAGTCGTTTGAGAAGACACCAAGCCTTGTTGCAAACTTGAAACTTCTACAATCTACAACCGATTTAAATTCTTCAAATTTCTTGATCACCCTTAAGTTTCTCGTCCAATTTCATGTCACAAAGTCATACATATATATGTATGTGTATAAGTCTGCTGTTGGTCTTTGACTCTTTTTGTTAGATTTGAGACTTTTTAGAGAAAAAGTAGCTGTGATGGTGTGAAGTGTAGCGTGTTCCCCTGGGGTTGAATCCCTTGGTTTTCCATTTGTACTTTCTGGAAATTTTGCTTTTTTCTGTTGTTTTCTTCTTCGTTGCGTAAGACTTTTGGTTAGTTCTTCGTTCACGGAGCAGAGGCCGAATTACCGCAATCGATAACGAGTGAGTAAGTAGGACTCGTGATCGAATGATCGATAAACTTCATCGGGAGCGGTAATGCCAAATCCTCACATTTCGATGACGAGTTATTTGTTAACGAGGGTGGTAATTCGGCCCCAGATCTGTGTCGCATTTTTCGCTTATTTAAAAAAAACAAACAGAATTAGAGAGATCATACCTCCTTGAGATACTCCTGAGTTTAAATCAACGATATCCGACGATATGGCGAATAGATCCATAGTCCATACGCAATTGATTTTTAAGGAATTTAGTTTGGAGCCCAATGGTCCTCTTGATAGAGGTACATTAAGACCAAAGATAGGTCCATTGTGCAACGCGGATGGTTTACCTGAAAAGGAATTGGTGCTAGACTTAATCAAAGGCTTTTGAGGTGTCTAAGGCGACTGTATTTATGGCATATATCCATAAGTGTGTTACGATTGGTCTTTTCAATCACTTTCGACACATAAACAGGAAAAAAGTTTGGTGGGGATTCTGTGGCAAGCCTTTCTTCTCGTTTTTAAGAAACAATTGAACGAAGGCTGTTTTTCACCAAGAACCGAAAGTTTTTTTTTTTCATGCAGGACTCTATAAAAATCTCGCGATTGTCCTGATTTGTCACAGCTTCGATAATTCACAGCTTTATAGCCGGTGTTCTGCCGGGTCCGGTTGCGTTCTTACATTCAAGTTATTTAAGAAACCGCTGAATGGTCCAGGGTCGAAATTTAGCGACTGGCATCGACGTTCGGACGGCGTTTTACTTGGGCGTTCAGTCTGCTTCGGGTTTAGTGTGAAATTTACTGCAAATAGGCCTCCGAAGAGACCCGTCGTTATTCACTAATTCACTCAAGGCGGAAAGGGGGAATAACTAAGGTTGTTACTTATCACTTTAGCGATTGTCCAGGAGAAACACGAACCACTGGAACTTCAAACAAATTTATTGGTAATTCCCTCTTTGAAGATTCTTATCACCCGAGAATAATGAATTTCCTTGGTGATGAATTTGGACCCAGTTAACCTTGTCAGATAGATGTTTAATTAATCAGTGGGATTGATCATCATTTAGGGACCGATAAAGACAAAACAGGAATGAAATAGACTCGTAACGGGTGTCGTTTCCATCACTAAGTGTTTTTCCTTTCACAGTTGGCAATGCTTGATTTGATTTGAATCTTAAAGTGGTTCTTTGTACAGCTCTACGCTTCCCGAGAAGAAAAATCGTGTGGTACTATGACTTAATCGGTTCTTCGTCGAAATGGACCACACAACCCCAATGTTCGCCCTTCAGCTTCCAGTTCAATCAAGAGAAACTGAAGACGCGACGTTTACCTAATTGTCTTCACTGCCAAATAGGACCGAGTTGTCTAAAACCAAGAATTGGTTTCCATCTGTTGAATCTGGGATAAAATCCCCGGGACTTTAATTTATTTTCATCATGACCCTCCTTTGGGAGCTGCATTTGTCCAGGACAAGGACAAGCATTCATATAGTCGTTGTTCATTATACGATGGAGATAAATTGTGGCTTCTCCGAGTAGTATTTTGTTCTACGTCGTAGTTGCAACTGTTACAGCCACCATAAACGTTTATCTCTTGCGGCGTAATCGTTTTGTTCGTTTCCTTCCATATTCATGGCAAAAACAAGACCCCAGCAGGGGTTTTTGTGTTTCAATTTACCCTTATTACCCCAATCCTTTCTTCTCGGAACCAAACTTCGGGAACGAAGCCTATTTCCCAATGAACATGGCTATGTCGTAGCGTCAAACTTTCCCGGCACTTTAAAGTTTCCACTGTTTTCCTGCAAAGCATGCTGCTCTTAAAATAAACAGGAAACTTTGTACCAGGAAGTTTATACTTTACAATTGTTGAGTTAACCAGTGTCTGCGCGCCAATAACTCGCCTTACCGGGCTTCCTTGAAATTAAGGCTTCGCCAATATTTATAGACTTCGTGTTTGCGTGGCGCCACGTTTTATTAAATTTTCCAAGCTGAGACTTAATTTTTTTCGATTCCACGCCAAGGAAATACCTCACAAAGAGAATCCTTTTAGCCAGCCATCGGCCTGCTATTGTTGTTTATTTTTATTTGTCCATCAACTGTTTACCGCTTTTGTTCACCTAAATATTTTATTACTTTCTATTTTATGTTTCGATGTCACTTTTGAACTTTTGACATTTTTACGTGCCAAGTTTGGCGGTTTGTTTGATTTTATCGTGGTCCTCGGCGAAAGCATTGCCATGCGTCGATTTTCGAAGTTCGCTTGTGTCAAACTTTTATTATTTTGATGCAAATGAGGGCAATTTGACATTTAAATTGGATTTTTCGTGTGGGGTATTCGGTGAGTGGGGAAATTTATTCATTATCTAGCGCAAATGTGCGTAAAAGCACGGTTCGTCATTATTAAGGTTTCACGCTTCTGTAAATTACAGACAAGATTACTGTGTAAGTGTTAAACTTTGGCATCACGTATCCTGGCGATGACCCTTCTAGTTGAGGGTAGAATTTGGTTGAATTTTCTTGTCGATTTTGTTTGTACATACTTGTGCATATGTATGTATGTAATAGGCCTTTAGAATAGCAAGTAAATTTCATAAACATAAATAAAGATTAAATTCATGCAAGTTAATGTTCTTTGTTCAGCACAACCTGGGACTAGCTGACTCTGGAATTCATTTGTTTTATTCACAATACGGACCTTTCAAGTCGTAAACATTTGGAAAAATGCGGGCTAATAAAGTTCATGGAGTTTATTTCCTTAAAATCTTTAGAAGCAGACCCTTTTCTTATCAAATAATGCAGAAGTTACAGAGGTCAATTAGCAAAAAAGTAGGGAACTGTGCAAAGAATCGTCTGTGACGAACGGGCTAGAGATACACTTCGTATATGGGCTTAGCGACGACGAAGGGGTAAATTACGAATGATTAAGCTACAACCAACGTCGGATGAAAGGATATATGTATATACAAGTGTAAACATCACAGGCAGATCCTACATGATGCAGCCTTTACTTTTTGGTGACTTCATAAACAAATCGTCCAGATTATTAAAATATTAGACAGGAAGATGTGACCCAGCTCTTTGCTAATTCCTACATAGGGACATTCACAGGCCACTGCAAAGTAAGCAAAAAAAGGTACCAGTCAGGACCGCTCACTGGTAAAAAATATTTCCCTTCTCGCGACTTTCCTTGATATTGAAGGCGCTTTTAAGGACGTAGAAGAAGTGACTATTAGCCAGGCACTTGGAAATTTCGGTATCGAGCCATGATTAACTAATTGGTTAAGAAACATCCTTGTCTTTGTAAATATCAGCTCGGAAATAGGACAAATTCCACAAGGCGGAGTCATCTCGCCCCTTGTTGGTTATAGATGGTATCCTGAAGAAGCTTTGTTCGAGAGGACTAAACGTCTTAACGTCTACGCCTATGCCAACGATGTAGTCATAATTGTACAGGGAAAATTTCTAGACACAATCGGCAACATTATAGAAGGTGCCTTAGTAACGTTGAGTAAATAGGCAAAAGATTGTGGATTGAACGTTAACCAAGCAAAGTCAGAATTAGTTCTCTTCATAAGGAAACCCCCCTTCAGACTACCTAAACTTGGAGAAGTCGAGCTGTCCCTGTCAGACAGCGCCAAATATCTTGCGATAATCCTTGACAGAAAACTAAACTGGAACCTTTACCCATGAAGACCCTTAATGCTCTTTTTGCATCCAAGAAGGTAGCAGGGAACAAATGAGGGCTGAAACCATGTACTGGCTAAACATAGCAATATTCAGACCCATACTCACGTACGGAGCACTTGTCTGGTGGAAGGCAACTAGTAAGAAAACAACGCTAAGTAAGCTAGCTGCAGTACAAAGAACTACCAGTATCGCCATCACGGGTGCTCTTCACTCAACGCCCTCGGCAACTCTGGACACCTTTCTGCATCTGCTACCGCTAGACTTACTATAGAATACACTCTCTACAACTAGTTTTGATTTTATCGTGGCAGTGTTCAAAGCCTTTAGGGCAGCACCCTGACGGGTGATAGAAAAGAAGTTCAAGCTCATAGAGCTCACGAACAGCTCTAGTTATTCTTTGCAGAAGCTCTCTGCAGGAATCTTATTTCGTTGTAAATGCTCATCCGCCTTCTACGTGGAACCAGGGGTTTTGTTATCAGAAACGACATCTCTGACAGCTTTTTGCTGATGTAGCAGTTGCCTCTGATTGACGCAGGTTTTATGAGAGATTAAGAGATGCTCGGTTGGAAAAGGTTATAGAGATCTCTAGCGATAGTTGCTGGCCGAAGTCAGGATTCAGGCAGTGTTTCCCAGTTCCCCAGTTCAGAAATTTATTGACCATTAATTGATCAGTAAATCTTCATGTTCGCCTGTGGATATCGTAATGTGGAAAAACGTGCTAACTTCGCTAGGTGGCGCGCTTCCGAGAGGTTCAATTTTCGATGACTCTTGCGCATAGATCAGGCTGAATTTTAACGATGGCACGGGTTATGTTGACTTTGAGGGCACTGGTCGTTTGCGGCTTATTGAGATAGGCCTGCGACTTAGGGAAACCACACAAGAAAAAGTCCGACGGCATCTAACCGCAAGATCTCGGTGGCCAGTTCACGTCATCTCTGCGTGAGATAACCATGCCCTCAAAACGCTTGTGCAGAATGTCCATTTTGGCATCAATTGTGTGACACAAAGCGCCGTCCTGTTAGAACTAAATGTCGTTCACATGCATATCCTCTAATTTGGGCCAAAAGAAATTGATTATCATCGATCGGTAGCGCCCTCCGTTGATGGTGATGGCAATGCCATCGACGTTTTCGAAGAAGTACGGGCTGATGATATTGCCGGTCAACAATCCACACCAAACAGTGACTTTCTGCGGATGTATTGCCAATTGGTGGACTTCGTGTGGATTGGCATCGTCCCAAAGCCGGCAATTTTGCGTGTTGACGTACCCGTTCATCCAAAAATGGGGCACGTCGCTGAACACGAGTTTTTTTTTTACTGAAATCGGGGTCCGCTTCTAACTCCAGAACCCAATCAGCGAACACATGACGTTGTCTATGGTCGTTTACCTTCAGCTCTTGTGTCAGTTGGATTTTGTACGGATGTAGGCCCAAGTCCCGATGCAAAATTTGTCAAGTTGATGTCTGCGAAAGGCCGAGTTCTTGTGCGCTGCGCGGAATTTACTGCCTCGCGTTCTCCTGCCCACTCTCACGAAAAGCGGCGATGTTTCTTGCGTTTTGTTGACGTACGGGTGTTGGCTGATTGTTCACTGAACCGGTAAACAACATGGCCGCCATGAACCGTCAATATCGAAAAAATTCAAAAGCATGATATTCTAAACAATGTACTTGTGAATTTCTTGTTTTTCAAAAGGAGAGGATTCCCGGTCCACTTAAAAAACCCAGGCCCGGAAGGATCCCTTTCTCCCCCCGCCTCGACGGCCATGCTTATGTATTTTGCTTGTTATCCTGATAGATCTGTCGAAAGGCTAGGTTAGGTGAGGTTAGGTAGATGAGATGACGAGAAGCCCTCTGCGCCACCCTCATGTCAGTAAAGACCCATTGTGATGCCTATTTGTATGGGGGAAGGTACCTCTTGCTTGTGGAGCAGCACCCAAAGCATTCTCCTATTGACCCAGACTTTCGAACCATTTTTATGCCTTAATGAACTTCGGGATGTCCTTGATGAGAACGTCCTTTAGTTCTTTGGTATCCTGGAAAAGTGCCTTCCAAAGGCTTTATGTCGGAGGTGGCAAAGACCTGCGAAGTGGCAGAGGAAGTGGGTTGTGTCCTCACTGACTTCCTCGTCCCCGCAGCCCCTGCAAAGGTAGTCCTCACTTAGCCTTCGTTTTTTCATGTGATGACGCGGAGTATTATGTCCTGTAATTACTCCTGCAAGGATGGCGGGGGTTTTCCTGTCCTTTTGCATAAGAGTTCTGGCACCGTTGTACCTTGGCCATAGTTTCCTAGTTATTTTACAGGAGTCCAAAGAGGTCCAACTTTCATTCGCTTCAGCTAGAATCCTGATTTTTGAGTTTACTGGTACTGAAAGATCCGTCAAAAAGTTAATTGCTCCCGTTCTACCATCCATTATGCATCCATCTGTAAAGATGCTCAAGTTTCCTAACCCTCTATCTGGCAGCAAACTACCTTCGATAACGATTCTCTCTTCATAGATCTGTGTCATTAGTTCTAGAAAAAAAAGGAAAAAAGAGAAATAAGGAGGCGGATGCTGATGCACATTTTTGGTTAGTCCTTGGGGCGTAAAGTGGTTGCCAGCTGTCGAAAAAATAAGTCGAACTAGTTGCCTGTCATTTAATTTATATTCTTCTACTTTCCTTTGTTAAATTCACAAAAAAACACGACTAATGGCAATAACTGTCCGCACACCTACCTACACATCGTCCAAACGAAAAGAACAAACACTGATGACAATGACGGTAAATTTACCTTAAATAGCTTTCGTGAGACCGTATTTATTGTCCTCTGAGTTGGAGATAAATTCTTTTCAATTTCTGTGTAAACATTTCAGTCAAGCTATCTGCCTAAAAGACGGCACACTCGTTTTGAATAGCTCCCTCGGTTTCGAATTACCCAAAGACAATTTCATTGTTATTCCAATCGACTTGTGTTTGTATTCGGCTTGTGTCTACACACCCTGATTTCACGTTCAAACACAACTGATGCCAATACCAATAAAACACTTCTTACGTTATATTATCCCAGTTTAATCGATAACTTCTCCGCTGGCTTTAAAGAACCATTAGCGTTGGACTGGATTCTTTCTTGTATACTGCCAGACTGCCTCCTCTGCCTCCTGCAAAAGGACATCCTGCATTTTTTTCGTTTTTTTTTATACCTTCCTTCACTTGAGGTATCCAACGTTACGTGAGATCCCTTTTTTTTATGGATAGACCTGACAACATTTTTATTGTACAAACTTTACATGTTTTTGCTTTACGCAATTTTCACAATATTGGCTGCGGAAAGTACCTTCTGGAGCAAGTCAAAGCAATCCCCCCCCACTACCGAAGAAAAAGGGTAAATCGAAGGATCAAAATGTTTGATTCAGGTATACGACGGTATGCCCGACGGGCCGACAAGGCAGCCTTCGCAAAATGGCATCCAAATTTTGGAATTCTCCGGTAAACTATGTTTCCGGGAAGCTATCCGCCGCCAACAAGAGTGATTTTGTTTTATCTGTGCCATTAAAATGGCCTATAAAATTATATCTATCTGCTGCTCCACTGTCGGATGGCATTGACGTCAAGCGCTGGCAGGAGATAAGGAAATCGCTGGTAATGAATGTGATATTCCAATATACACTTTTTTTTTGTCTTTAGACGTTTATAATTATTTGGTATAATCATACTTCAAACAATTGGGGTTACTTCCTTGGGGTGTCACGGCATGTGTGCTCTAAATCCGATGGAAACACGGCGATTTTGCCACAGGCAATCTCAAACCCTTGCCATCAATTAACATGTTTTTGTGGCGTTGTCTTCACATCGGAGGAAATTAAAGTCGTTCTGTTGGAGGAAAAAACAGCCAATGCCTTCGACCTGGACGATTTCAGCTTGAAAGTTGTCCTGTACGTGTAGATGCGGGGGAGTTTTATGAGCTGCTTAAATTGCCTGTGAGCGTTCTGTCTTCGGCAGGATAAGCTGTTTGATCTCCTGCGCGAAGATTGCCTTTTATATGGCTACAAGGGAAACCCTGATCGATATAGCCCTTTTTAAACATGCAAGCGTACTAGATTATTCTTTTCAATTTTTAATAAACTTGAAGGGAGACAAAGACAAAAGCCTCTGAAGTGATGATAGAAGAACTATCAGAATAATTTATTGTTTACTTGGTCTGTGAAACAGAAATAGTAACTACATACTTACTGATGTGTATTTAAACGGGACAAAATGTAACCTTAACATTTTCGAAATTACAATTGTTGACTCATTTCATTGATGATGAATTTCATTATGAATGGAATCTCAGCACCGTTTGCCCGATCCACAAGAAAGGAGACTCCCTCAGCTGCGGCAATTACAGAGGACTCTTAAATGTCGCATATAAGATTTTATCTGTCATATTGTGTGAACGCTGGAAACCCTTCGTCAACAACGTGATCGGTTCCTATTAGCGCGGTTTTAAGCCAGAAAAGTCCACAATCGATCACATTTTCACACTTCGGCAGATCTTGGAGAAAACCCAGAAACTTCAAATCGATACTCACCACCTTTTCATCGCTTTTAAGGCCGCGTATGACAGCATCTATAGAGACGAGCTATACAGAGCCATGTCCAGCAGACTTGCCATTGCTACCGTTTGTTTCCCTCAACAGAACCTCGGGAATGGCCGACACCGAGACAGTTTTAACCGGCGACGTCTTCTCTTCATTGTACCACATCCATTTGGGTCCATTCTTCTTCCCAAATGCATTAACCTAGATCTTGCATCATTACGGACCCAACCGTCATGCTTGCTTGACTTTGGACCTTCTACATTTTCCATTAGTCAGCTAGACGCTGGCTTTAGTGATCCTTTTCTAGGTTGGGCTGTTCCTCGTTGTTAAGAAAAGGTATGCTCGTAGCCGAATTAAAGCCGCGGAAGGGTTCTAGTGCTAAGAGTGCGGCAGCAGAGCCGGCCCGAGAAAGTTCGTTCGCAGATTTATTGCGGACGGATGGTGCTGCTCTCTGGATGCCAAAGATATGTAGATGATGTACTGACTACCTTTTGTCGGAGCAATCTTATACTCTGCCCAGACCCTCACTCTCCTACGTAAGGTATATTCTTGATAAAGCAATGTTTACCGAGGCTATTTTATTGCACGTACCCTGCGTGCGTTAGCTAAATCCTCGCTAAACACAATCTTTTCGTAAGGAGAATTCTGTTTAGAAGTTTTGGTTTAAGTCGATTTATAGTATTGTAGAGTCTGTTTATGTCTCCCCCTAGGTCTAGAGGAACTTACCCAATCATTGTTTGCAGGACCGCGGTTGTGTTACTCATGGCACCCGTTCTACCTAACCTTCTCGGTGTTAAGTTTAAGTGGGAATATTGGGACATCTAGGCTTTCGCCCACCATACCAGGCATTCATATGTAATAAGGGACCTGAAAATATATGTGTACATCCACTGTATGACCGACGGCTGGTCTGCGATCCTATGGTTTTGCTTCCTTTTTGTAAATACTCTGGAACGAACTAATGATATCAATATGCCTTCTTCTTCCTATCATGTCAATGTCGAGTTTTGAATAATGTGCCTCTCATTTCACCGTGTATCTTTGTGTAGAGCTGTTAGGAAAGCCGTTGAAGATAATGTTGAGGTAGTTGGCCATATAAACTTTCGTCCGACCAAATTATACTGCTCATTCCAGCAGTCCAATAGCTAAGGTTAAACTACCAATGAGAATGCGGATATTAATGCTTACTATTTTTGTTTTATGAAAAATGTGTATATTCTTCCGTCCATGATGCGTTTTAAAACTACATATGTCAGACACTGTAGTGATGCCTGTTCGTTTTTGTGCGTAGATCCTGGAATGGATAAATGAGTTAAAAAAAACATGATTTGTACCATTTATAAATAGTACTGCCCAGTACTGCGCAAGTAGATCGAATTATACTGCCCAAGAAAAATGTGAAATGTATATGTACTTTCAGTTCGGTTCCACCATCGGCCGAGACCAGAGTTCCTAAATACAGGAAGATACCAACTTTCTCGACCTCCTATCTTGCAATGTTTGGTATTGTATATGAGGGTAAGTGGAAGGTTCTTTACTCAGGCCTCTGCCGTGCCCGTTGTGTTCCCCTCCTTTAATTGTTGGAACTGTAGGGATAGATTTGGTTTCGAACGTATGTTGAGAGGGATCTAGGGAAGATGGAAATAATTATTGAGTTGACATTAGTGTACCTGTGGTCTAGCGAATCTTCCTGTTTCTTTGGTGAAGGCCAGGATGCCGCCGATTCCTTGGTCCTTGAGATGTTTCAGGTCCGGTATCCACACGGACCCCAGGGTATCCTGTCGCATTCTCGCTAGGGCTGGGCAGTGGCATAGGAAGTGTTCAAGGTATTCTTCTTCTTCCTCGCAATTCTTACATGTCTTTCTGTCCTTTGTTTGGCTCGGTCTCCAAGTTACAGTCTTTCACATTGTGAAAAAAAAAGGTCTATTGGATTCCTCGGCTTTACTCTGTTAATGCTGTATGGATAGTATCATTGATGATCACAAGAAACAACAGTGGTGAAAGTATGTAGTCCTGTCGTACATCACTTTGGACTCAAAGTCCTCTGACAGCACACCATTGTGAAGAACGCGACACATAGCACCTTCATACGAAGACATAATTAAAGCAATGATATTTTCTGGAATACCTCTCCTGGACAAGGTCAACGAAATGAAATCTCGATTCATGATATCAAAAGCATTCTCGAAGTCGATGAAAAGCAGATAATATAATGGAAACCTATACTCGGACCCATTGGTCTACAACGACTTCAAGGTGTTTATGTGATCGATGCACAGGAAGCTCCAGAACGGAACCCTGTTTGATCAACATCGAGATGTGAATCTAAATCCTCTTTGATCATATTCAGACTTTTCCTCCCTACTGTTTTGACCACTGTCGGAAGAACGCATGTACCATCCCAGTGGTGTTAGGTTGCCCCTTCTAAAAGCTTGATTATTATCCCCTCTTCTAGAAAACGCTTGTTCTCCCATGCATTCCTTATAAGTCGCCAGAGCATCTCAACCAATATCCGAATCGAATTTTTCTTTCTTGCTTGTGTATACTCTACAATCCAATAAATCCCCTATTTTATTAAATCACATCCCAATTACTAGGCGCCATATTAAATGTTCCCAATTAATGTACGTCAGCACACCCAAATAAAAAAAACTTCAACGATATTTAATGTACAAATCGTAAGCCCTTCTGTCCCGAAAACCAATCTGAATGCCACTTTTTCATCGTAATAGGACTTATTCGTTCGAAGGATATTCGTGTTAGAAGGAACTCTCCTTTGGAGCTGAAAAGAAAAGCAAATACATAAAATAATAATTACACTCGACTCTATGCTGTATGCATCTATAGCGGTGTTTACTTCCCCTCCTAGGCGTCATTCAAGTCAAGTCCTTTGGTTCCTTGTTCCCTAATTGAACAAATTAATATTGATCGACAGGAAGTGAAACAGCAAATAACACTTTAAGCCGACAATAAACAATAAAAGCGCAATTAAAATTCAAGTCGACTCCACTTTTGTTATCACCCTTATTGAGTCAATTCATTGTGGCCGGATTTATTTATTTTTTTGGGGGGGAAATGCAAATTTTTTTTTATTTATTGATTTGTGTTGGAAATTTGCTTCAATAGAAAGTCCTGTTTGGAGTGTATTGTGTATTTTGCCTCAGGCAAAATGGTTGTTGTGTTTACATTTGACGATATTCATATTTTTACACTGTCCAAATATACAATCGGCAAAAACAAAGAAATGCACTTTAACGGATGAAGCACATTCAGAGTACTTTTGTGGACAAACTGCATTTTATCGAGAAGCTTCAATTTGACCTCCCTTGTGGCACTCTTTACTGTGAGTTCTATCGCCAATCAGTTTAGTCATGGTGTGAATCCTAATTGAAGAAATATTTTGCTACGTCAGAAATCCAATGGACTAACAAATTTATGCAACTCATACGCATGGGAGCAGTGAAAATTTGTGAATAAATTGGATTCGGTTGAAGAGCTGCCAATGAACTACGTGATTGCTCGCACGAGGTTATCAACTGGGATATTTTGAAGGCAGAAATTTGAATTCTTATATGTATGTATGTCCTCTGGATCTACTTTTTTGGATTTAATTTACGAATTAATTACTGTGACAAATGTATTTTGCCACTACAGTCTGAGCTTAACCTAGTCATCAACAAACAAATTTCTGCAGCAAGCTTTATCCTTAGCTAGAATACAGTAGAAGAGGGGAGTACTTTCATAATTTTTTTACAAGTTTATTTGGACCTTTAAGTTTTTTTTTTCCATTATTTTTTTTAAGACAATATCGGTCAAGTGGACGACTGGACGCCACCATTGATGATGACCATTTTACCGCATTTTCAATCGTTTTGGCGAGAACTTCTGGCGATGAATTATCGCACTCTCGTCGGATATTCTCTTTGAGAGTTTCCAGAGTCTGTGGTTTGTTCTCTTAGACCCGTGACTTAAAAAAAAAATCCCAAAGAAAGAAATCTGGAGTGGTCAAATCGGGCGATCTTGCCAGCCAGTGTAAATCGCCAAAACGAGACAAGCGTGAGCTGTGTGTGTCGTTGCACCGTCCTATTGAAACCACTTGTCCTCCAGTCCCAATTCATCAATTGGCGGCAATAAAAACTCGATCATTGTTTTGCATCGCTCGCCAGTCACAGTAACTGTGTTACCTACGGCGTTCTCGAAAAAAATGAGGCCCGATGACACCTCCAGCGTAAATGGCACACCATGCAGTGACTTTTAGTCTGTGTTGTTCCAGTCTCTTCGAGACGAGCGGCTTAACGCCTAAGTCTTTGACCAGTTGGCGTAGGATGGCCAGGAAATTTACGCCGATATTAACGTTGCGCCAAAATCACTGACGACTTATTCTGTAAAAAAAAATAGTAGAGAGTAATCTGTGATCTCAAGGATCATAGTATTCCATGGCTTGTCGCCGTATACTCCGCATCTGTTTACTTCACAAATATCAAAACAAAACCGACAGTTGTCGCCATTTCCAAAAATGTATAGCAGGATGATACATTTTGGGCCACCTTGTATAAGGTGGTCGGTGCATTGTGGCAGGCAGGTAATTAAGTTTCAAAAGTTCTCTTGTTCAAAATGGATATTTGGGCAAAACTTGGAGTTGAACCTAAATACATAGTTGATGTCGTCGTGTATGAGGTATTTGTAGATTCAAAGCAAACTTGAGTTTTTTGCTGCCATGTTGAACTCTTTTCTTATTGACTGGTCGACATCAGATACGAAATTGCGTGATGATCTTTGCCTTTCAGGGGGTTGGATTTCATCATCGTATGGCTTATGCTATGCTTAAAAGCGGTAAACGGTAAATCTGAAGAAATTGTAAGTAACTTTTCTATGTCGTCATAATTCTTGCTTCCCCACCC
This sequence comes from Matsumyia berberina, assembly GCA_917880715.2. NCBI lineage: Eukaryota > Metazoa > Arthropoda > Insecta > Diptera > Syrphidae > Matsumyia > Matsumyia berberina. The sequence goes on from OU862870.1 coordinate 100,695,063, forward strand.
CATACTTGCGTTACATAGCAGAATACTGACATCATAACAGCTTTGAACACTTCAACCTTCACTTGTAGAATAAGATAGAAGGTTTTCCCACGTTGAGTTTATGGCTTTCTTCGCTTTTACAAACTTAAGTTTAAAGCGTCGCTTCATGACCTAGTGTAACATCCAGTACACTGTAGTATCTCACTACTTATCAAAATTCTCCTTCAGACTTTCATTGTTCGCAAAGCATCCTGTAGCTTTACGAAATACCAACACTTTCTCGTAACCATTCATGTTGTGCGTGTTGCATTTTTCGCACAAATGGAAGGAACCTACAATTTATTGCCGATTTCGAACGGTGAGTTAAAAGGCTTTTCATAGCAAAATGTATCCTCGGAGGCTTGTCATTCCCCGACAAGAGGTGGTGCCGCAAACAATTTTCGGTGAACATGGCTGAGTCTTGAACCCGAGCAAGTCGTACAGTAGCCCGACGCACTAACCATTGAACCCCCATTATTTCACTAAACCATTTCCTGTACAATTTAAGAATGCCCTTATGGTCGATAGAACCTAATTCTTCCTAGTTCCTAAGAAATTAGTTTCAATCGCTTTTGAGCTATGCCCTCACAATTGCAAAGAATGTGTGTGACATCTTTTGTGACGCATAAGTCATCGCAATATCTATACGTGTCCGATTCCGTGAGTCCTAGTCTCTTACCGTCCTTCGTCGGAAGGCAATGTCCGGTTAAGACTCCTACAGCTATTCTTAGGTTTGATCTTTTTAGAATTTCCCTGCTATTATTCTTATCTAGCGACGACCATAGGACTTGAAATACCCTGTTTTTTTTATATTTGACCATCTGTCTAGTTGCATGGCCTAAGAAGCTGGTTTTATCCGAGCAGGACGGCAGCTTGACGACTACCGCCTCTTTTTGGGGCATTTCTTCGCCCTCTCTTGCTAGTTTATCGATAAGTTCATTTCCTTCTATACCGCATTATCCAGGCACCAAACATAGTCTTACTCGGTTCTGTACGCATTGTACGACAGTTGACTACTAGTCTAGATCTAAATGGTGATTTCCGATTTCCGCTGTAGTAATTCCGCAGCTTGGCTTGAACCTCTGCTTGGTATCCGGGGGTCTTATGGATGTTTTTAGTTCCGGCTCGAAACAGAAGATGCCATAACCCGTTCTGTCTGGGGTTTCAGAGCCATCCGTGTATACGCCTATATCTTCCGGTTGTCTTATTACGTCCATTTGCCGTTCCTCTTTTTCGGGGTACATGATCGTTTATGGCATTTCGAAATCTAGTACAGAAACGATGCTATCTGTACCAGAGGGATCTCACTGCCGTTTTTGAAGTAGCCCAAGCTGGTAACTCTGAGCGCACTCATGTCTGCCTGGTATTATGAATGTAAATACTCGTACATATGTTTTTGAAAGTAGGAAACGGCTCTTGGACGCTCCTTCTCTTTTGAACAGACTCGCTACACTTTCTCACTAGACAGGTTTTATTTATTGAGATGGTACCTCAAACAGCAATGGCCCGAGACGAAGCCTATAGATCTCTGATGTCCTCTCATTTGGAATTAAAGAGTTCCATACACATAATGAATCTTTAAGATTGCCTGAGTTTCGAAAAATGTTTGTCTGTAAGCTAGGTTTTTTAATAGGAAATATAACAATCCTCAGACAGAGAGGCATTCGCCTGAGTTTTGCTATGAAAACAAAATTGTTGTATTTCATATTGGTACACAGTAGGGACTGCAACCTCATACAACTCACTTGCTTTACCTGACCGTTATCAGACCTATGCTTCAGGGATGGTGTAATAGTCTGGGGGACGACTTATTCAGAAAGTACAAAAATCACTATGTACTATTTGCATAAGCGGAGCACTAAGAACATACTTACTCCGCCGCCGGGGTCATTGAAGTACTCAGCTAGCTATCAAAGTGAAGATCTTCACTACACATAAGTCACTCTTAAATCGATCTTCGGACCATCCGCTCCAGAGAATAGTTGAGAAGTGATGATGCCAGAGACGAATAATCCTTACTTACTTACTTAGGTGGCGGTACAGTTCGGGGTGAACCTGGGCCTCAACCAACAAGCCTCTCCAGTTAGCCCGGTTCTTACCTAACTGCCTCCAGTTGCGTTCGCCAAGTTGGTTGAGGTCCCTTTCACCACCTTAGGCGAGGCCTTCCTCTACTGAGTTATCCCTCGACGTTAGATTCGAAGACTCTGTGTGCCGGAGCGTTAGTCTCCATTCGCTCTACATGTCCTAGCCATCTCAAACGTCCAATGCGCAGTTTTTTGGCTCGATGTCGCTATACAGCTCGTATAGTTCGTGATTAAATCTTCTCCTCCAAAGCCCGTCAACGCATACGGGTCTGAATATCTTTCGAAGAATTTTTCGCTTGAAACGACTAAGAATATCCTCATCCGTTTTCGATAGAATTCATGCCTCAGCACCATAAAGTAGGACTGGAATTATCAAGGTCTTATGTAGAGTCTCCCTTGTTTTTGGGATAGGACCTTACTACTCAATTGCCTTTTTGGCCCGAAGAAGCAACGATTGGTAAGAGCTATTCTTCGTTTGATCTCCGCGCTGGTGTCGTTGTCTGAATTTATAGCGGAGCCTTGGTAGACAAAGTCCTTAACTATAATCCGCTCCAAAGAAGAATCCACTCACTTTTATACCGAAACATTTAACCTCAGCATCTCCTTCCGTTTTCCTGACCACTGTAGCGTATTCGAAGCAGAAATCAAAGAAGCTTTATCCTGGCTAAACCCCAAAGTAGAATCCATCACACTTTATAACCCATTCTACCATTAAATTCCTGGAATCTGTACTAACTTCAGAGAGTCGCTCATTTCGTAACGCAGAAAAATCTCGAGCGCAGAAAAATTTAGCATTTCCCATGGGTATTCAGTCATAGAAACATTCCAGGAAATTGTAAAACTGATGAACTCACCAAACGTGATACTACTCATATGTACTATGCATATACTCTAGATATACTACCAAAATGGCGGAATCTGTGTGTTACAACACTCTTTAAAACTCTTAAAGAACGATGCGATCAGCAAAATAAATGAAAGATAGGGACTGGGACCACTCGCCGTACCTCCAAAAAGAGGTACTAGACTAAGCCTCATTTGATCTACAAGTCTGACATTACTTAAAATATTTGCTTTTCAGCACCATAATCAGCATTCTTATTGACTACTGTCTCATCGACCTTCATGCCAGGAAGATGGACCACTTTTCAAACGAGTTGCACGAACAAAAAGAAGGAACAATCCTCTACTTCCTTTGTACCTGTCCAACCCTATCCCAAGGAAGAAAACTTTATCTAGGAGCCTATCAATTCGATAATTTGTCACAAACTCACATTAAAAGTATCCTAAACTTCATCACGAGCTCAAACAAGTTCCAACTTAATGAATGACACTTCCGGGTAGTAGATCAACCTCTTTGGCTTCCAAGGCTTCCAGTAGCAAAACTTTATTATGTTCACGTTATGTTCATGTTATGTTCACTGAAAAGGGTTGAAACGCCATCAAAGCAAACATAGAACATGGCAGTTATACTGGATTCTCAGCACAATGACGTTAAAGGTCCAAAAGAGTTTTATATACTCGTACATGTGTATGTACATACAAGTGGAGTCAACTTTTAAGCTGGTCATTGTTATGACATTGCCTTGGAGAATTTTATCTCCTTGCACAACGTTTTCGTATGTCTCCTTGTTCCAATTAACCAATGCCAACAAAACCTCTAGTCAGACGAGGAGAAAAAAAAAAAAAAATAATAAGCTACCAAATCACTGGGAAATAAATAAGGACTCCATTCCGGAGGTGCCACCAAAGTGCGAGGACATAAATTCGCTCCCCTCGGTCCACACGAGAAACTGTTTCGTGTATTGCAATAATTTACTGTAACACCAGGGATTTATTTTGACGCAAATACCTAAATTGATGAACATTTTTCTCTAGAACACGATTCCAAAGGGCTGAAGCTCACAGGACCACTCTTCGGCGCGGCGTCCCCTTCTGTGAGTGCGTGCGCGTATTTACTCCCCAAAATTGAAACAAAATCCGTTGCTCGGTGTAGACTCCTCGAGGATTCCTGCATTGGCCTTAATCGCTTGCGAAAGTAACAATAAACCTTATTGACATCGTCGTCTTACAGCCCCAAAGGATGCTGCTTCTGATGTCCTACCTCCAATTTCACGAATGCCAAGCATTTAAAGTTCAAATTTCATGTAAAAATGTTTTATTTCTCTTAGCCCTCCCCCTCCACGACTAGGACCACAGCGGCAGAGAAGTAAATAATTTTTCTTTTGTTTGTCTCATTTCAGAAATCTCTGATGGATTTGAAATACCCAACCGTATTACCACCGAATCCTCAACTGAAGGCAAGAAGCATCATCCATTACCATTACGTTACGTTATGCTCTATAGAAACTTTTATGATTTTGTCCAGGCCTTATTAGTTTTCCACAAGACAGACAACGTGTGCGATGTCTTCACAACGGCGTGCCATCGACAGCAGCTGGAGGTGACCTTGGTCAAGTCCAAGGAACTGGCTCTCGACACACTGCAGAACAATGCGGCAATGGACAGCTACCACCTGATAATAATTGACGCCCGCTCATCAAAGTACCTGGACGCTGAGTACATAACCAGGTGATGCCCCACCCCCTCCCCCCCCATGCAGACACACAGCTGTGAGTCCAACTCTAATCGATTTCGTTTCAGGTCAATACGGCACACAACTGGCTTCCATTTTACGACAATAATAGCCGTGGTGAAGAAAAGGTAAATTGTCGCCCTTAAAGCATAAATCAGAAATTGAAGCACTCCGCCTTTAATTACCCGCAAGACTGGGGAAGTACTCGTAATCCGAGATGCCGCCCAGAGTCTAGGGATAGTGGAAATTTATTAGCTGTCTGGAATGACGACAGCATTTCGCTGCCAGTGGATAATTAATGTTTAAAAGGTGTGAAATAATCCGAGGGAGAACTTTCGCTAATGAGTTTAAAATCAAGTTGCACGAGTATATGTCTAATAAGATAAATTAATCCCGAAGTTCTCGAGAAGTTCGCTCATGCCTTGGCATAACTCGAGAGCACTTGATCTCGGCAAAATTAACAGAGCGACGTCTAACATGGTGGCGACTCGGGATGCGGGAAAGAGATTGAAGTAAGGAAATGCTATGTAATTGGATACAAGTATTGAGGGTAAGATGTCGCTCAGCCATCTTCAGATTCCACGGATGGAAGTGCAGACATAAATTCTTGAGCCAAGTTATTTGCTCTGGTATTTTCGAAATGCTGCTGACAATTGAAGGTACTAGAGTGAGTTATCGCGCGGGTTAGGGGACTGTGCGTCAGAGTGGATTTACCTTCATCTATGTGTCAGAAAAGGTGACCTTTCTCACGTGTTTCAACATAACTTAATCTAGTGGTGTGATTTATATACACATTTCTCTTCTTTATTTGGCATACCACACAACCTTGACAGGAACAATCTTGATACCACAAAAAGATGGACATAGCAACGTGAGGTAGTGACCAACGAAGACACTTGGTGTACTTTTCTTTCTTTGCATATAAACGGGTCTAGGTAGGCAGATAAGGTGGCTCTCCACGCGAAGCACAGACACACGTAGGCCAAAGAAGGCCCGTTGTGATGCCACTGGGACATATTCCCTAGGTGCCACTCCATCTATTGAAACCATTTGGAGCTCTTAATAAAGCTGTGGATACTTTCGACTTCAATATACGATAACTCGCCCAAATTGTCGAAGTGATATGCTCCTAGATAGAGCTTCTTTCTTTGGGATAGGGCGGCAGAAGTGTAGAGAAAATGGGGGACCATTTCCTCTAAAGCAATGACAGGAAAAATTAAATCAGCTGGGGTTCCAGTGCAGAGGCACTCACACTTGTGTCCCAGGTCATAGTAAAATCGACGGCAACGAAAAAGCCGACGACTTGGTTAGGCGGAGATCAGCCCTTAACGACTCACTGGCGGAAGCTATTAATATCCTGCTAGGAGCCGTTAAGGGCAATATTCAACACCACTTTCTAAAACGGCCAACCAAGTGTGGAAAAGGGTAAGCAACTAGATCGAGGAAGATCTAGCCCGGTTACAACAAACGAGCTACTAACCAGATCAAGACAAGATATTGCGAGAATCGTAACCGCTAATACAGGCCACTGCGCAGTGGGAGACCGCGCAGCCAAGCTAGGTATCCCCCACAACACTTTCTGCCTTAGTTGTAAGGATAACAGCGAGTAAGAATCTCTGCATCATTTCCTGTGTAAATGTCCGGCCCTAGCTAGGTTCAGGCAGCACACTCTAGGCAAACCCTTCTTTGACGTCTTCAAAGATATTTCCAAGAAAAAGATTGGTGTACTAATCCTGTTCCTTAATTTCGCAGGTTGGATCTAAATATCTCCGTCTATCAACCTATAATGCCCACAAACAACCAGGTCAACCTACCTACCTACCTTCCTCCTCCTCTTCGTCCCTGCAGCTCCTGCAAGAGTCATTTGCGAAGAGGCCCATCCTTTTAGCTGAAGACCAGTGAGTGACCTTTTAAGCAAGTTGCGACTTTTAGCTCGAGTGAGGCTTAGCATAGGCCATATCTCTCTGGAGGTGCGGCATGTGGTACCGATCCTCCATTTTTGGATTGTCTTGCTGACCGCGTCGTTCTCTAAGAGAAGTTTACATGTAGCAAGTGGAATGCCCAGATTTCTCCGTTCTGATAGGATCTCTAGAGTAGTACCACATTTGGTGAGTTCATCGGCCTTGGAATATCCCTATGACCGGGTACCCACCATAGGTGAATGTTAAAATGTTCTGCCATCTCAGTGAGAGACGAGTGACAATCTGAGGTAGCTTTTGATGTATATGTTACTGATTCCAGAGATTTTATAGCAGCTTGACTATCGGACTAAATTGTGATATCCTTGCAGGATATCTCAATACGCCTAAGTCAGGACAAGACTTCTATGATCGCCATAATTTCCACTACAATGGTCGGGGAGCCGGAAAGAAATGCTCAAGTTGAGCACTTTTGGGAAAAATACCACCTCCCACTCCGTTCTCGGTTTAAGAACCGTCGAATAGAAGTGAACGGAGTGCTCGTCTATGGCATCATCATTCTCCCACTCCACTCTGGAGGGAATTGACGTTCGGAAGTTGAGGTTGTGTTCAACTTAAACGGTGTGTAGTCGGTGTTTTCCGGGATGAATGTTAAGAGATCCCAGATCCAGGAGCGGCCAATATGTTTGTTTCACCATTGAGAGGAGGGCTTCAGTCTAAGAGCTGCGCTAGCAGCTGACTGCTTGCTAAAAATATCTAAGGCAATCAGATGCAGGAGCGCGTCGAGTGGCGCGGATGGGGTGGTTCTTAGTGCTTCGCTAATGCGTATGCATGCTGATGCACTTTTCCAATAGATTACGATGTAAAGCTTTTTCTAAGGCCGTCCAATAGACGATCACACTATACAGAAGTATAGGTCTGTAATACAAGGTTGCTGGCCCCATTTCATACCAATGGCTTTTCTGCAGCAGTAAAGCGGTACAGTGGCTTTTTTAACGCGTTCAAGAGTGCTGGCTTTCCAGTTTAGTTTACTGTCCAGAATGAGACCCAGAAAGACTATATTAACAAAGCCCAGCTTGGTGCCGTTTAGAAAAGGAGAGTCCATTGGAGACATTTTGTACTTCCTGGTGAGGAGGACTAGTTCGGTCTTTTCGGGGTTGGCACCCAGACTGCTGTTAGCTGCCCATCTTGAAAGGATTGAAAGGGGGTTTTGAGGAGGTTCACTAAGGTATGCCCGGTAATTTACTGGAGGCAGCAATCTGCATCATCTGCATAAGCAATCGCCAGCTCGAGCAGCAGCATGTTGACGGCCTCAATCCTGAGAAAGGGGGATAGAATACCACCTTGCGGTGTACCGTAGCTCACAGATCTGCGAGCCCAGGCATTGCCCAGCTTGGTGCTAATTGTTCTGCCTACGGTCAGAACCATAGAAGGGGTTAAATAATCCCTCCCTATGGAGTTCCTCTGGTAATTGCTTTCCTTATGAAACTTTCTCCTAGTTCTGAGTTGATACCTCACTGCTTAGATACCCGGCATCCAGAATTGGGTTCAATCGCTGTATTCCAGTTTGAAAACCGTTAGGTCTCTTGTGCTACGCTGTGGCTGTATATTTATTAAAAAATAAGCGGGCACTGCTTGAGTTCATAAGGACACTTGGAGTTTATGAAGTTTAAGAATTTACTTTACTTAGTCTGGACGTTCCCATGATGCTATTGAGCTTCTCACTGCACCACCTGCAGATTCGCTAGCCTGCCTATAGGTTTCCTCGTCGTTGTCAAGTCTAGTGGCTTGGAGTGCGTATTTATCGTCATGGAATCTCTCTTATGTAACAGGAATGCATACGTATTTCATATTTTTTAAATCGAATTTTTTCTTTTTTTCTTTTTGGGTTCGATCAGTTTTTTTGACAAGGATGAGTTACCACTAATTGCACTCTTAGACGCTGGCGTAAATCGGGTAAGGAATTCATTTTCAAATTTAATAAATTTAGCTTACAAGATCTCTTTCTCTTATTTCAGTGCATCTCTGAAACAACAAGCCTGCCTATTTGTTGCACGGAGCTAAAGCAAATTCTGCATTCAATAGTTAGGCCGCACAATGTCATGTCCACACAACAGGTATTTACATAGAAATTTAATAAAAAAAAAATCATAAAGCGGGAATTTTTGTTGAATAATAGATTGTAGCACATTCTGAAATAGGGAATATGTATAATTTTGTTTACAGTGTATGTAGCTCTCTACTCCTGCGGTATATGACGTAATACCAAATACTGGCCCATAATATTTTATAAGTAGCATCTAGCGCGTGATCTAATGATGTTAGCCGGTATCTTGCATGCGCATCAGCGGTGTACTCAAATATCACCCTCCCTACCTTCAGACGTAATGTTTTACCTAATGTCTTCGGCCATTTTAAGCAAAGAGGTAGCAGCTTGTTAATCTATTCGTCAATAGTCTAGCTGTCAAATGGCTACTCCGACCTTTAAAGAAGAACACAATTTTACGTCGAAAAGTACTAAATAAATACATCCCGCAGAATCATTTCTGCCTTAAATGAATGGGAAAATGTTACTTTTCCATGCACACAAGGCGATGGGGCCTTCTCCTCAATGTAAATATCTACCTCCCAGATCACAGTAGCATAACATAACGTCGATTAAGAAAACCTTTTCCTAGCTGAAATGAAATGTAATGTCTTTGTCTTGAATATAAGTACTTTTGTGGACATTCAAGCGGCAATTAAGGTATATCGTACCAGAATGATGGGACCTGGATATACATAAGTATGTGCATATGTCTTGCCATGTGAAAACATATACCTACTAGACACAATACCAACAAAAAGTGGAAGTATAAATTCTCCACGTATGTATATTCGGCTTGACCTTGGTGTCTTTCCTGGCACAGAGCTATACTGGAAAGTAAATAAAAAAATAACGGCTTTGAAAAGGTTCTATAGCTTGTATACCTGTATCAGAAACTTTGACAAAAAGTTGGGAATCTAATCAAAGATGACCTTATGGATGTGCACTGGGATAATAAGACCAGAGTGAGAACTTACGGGCCACAAGTCTGTTGGCCTGTTCTGAGTAAAGGACACACGGGTTGCCAAACCCTTCGGTCACGGTAGAAACAAGAGATTCGATATATTCCCAGACAGACTATAGCAGTCCCAAATTTAAGTATATTAAAAGTTTCTATGTAGGTGAACCACCCCATCCGTGGCACTCGACATGCTCCTACATCTGCTCCCTTGGATATTTTTGGCAAGCAGTTAGCTGCTCTCGCAGCCCTTAGAATGAAGGCCTTCCCTTAATCGTCAAGCAATCATATTGCCCACTCCTCGATCTTGGATCGCTTAAAATTTATCCCAGAAAATACCGACTACACACCGTTTAAGTTGAACTTCAATCTCAACTTCCGGACACCAATCTTCTGCAGAGTAAAGTGGGAGAATGATGATGCCATAGAAAAGCGCTCCGTTTACTTCATCAAAAGCTTCATTAGATTGTCGCTCGTCTCTCACTGAGATGGCAGAATTTTGTAACATTCACCTGTGTTGGGTACCCGGTTATAGGGACATTGCTCGATATGAGCCCAACGGCGAATTTACTCGCGGAACATACCGTTTCTCTGGGCGCTGTCAAAGGTAATATGTAGATGACAGCATACATCTTGGAAGATTCTTTCAAGGGTCATCATCATTATCATCATTTCCAATGACCCGCCTATTCACTATGAGGGTCATTGCGCGTTAGGAATCTTCCGCCGTCGACTCTAAATCATCAGAGGCTATCCCCATACGGGTAGAGATGAGATTTTGGACTTGGTCCAACCATCTCATCCTGGGCCTACCCAGGGGACACCTACCCGATGGCACAAATCCCATGGGACGTCTTGGAAGCCGAGTAGGGGTAATGCGTTGAACGTGCCCAAACCATCGAAGTATGGACCTTTCCGCTCGAAGAAGTAGCTGCGCGTCATTGAGTGCCTATTCTGGTGCGTATTCTGGTGTTCCTAACCCAATCTCGACGTAACTCGTCAATGCAACGAAGAAATCTCATTTCGACAGCTTATATCCGCGATCTTGTTCTTTCGGTCATAGCCCAAACCTCATGATCAGGCGACAAAGAGGAACAAACACTATATTACAGACCGATAGCTTAACTCCGATGCCAAGTTCGGCCCTCCTGATAACAGATTGACCAAGTTGTCTCAAACTTGCTCCAACCAGGCCAATCCTACAGGATAACTCAGTATTGCTCCTTCCATCACTCGTGAATTGGACCCAGAGATACTTGAACTTCTCCACCTGTTTCAATGGGGCTCCACTAACATGCAGAGTGCATTGAACAGGCATTCGGGCAATTGCCATTACCTCTGATTTGTTCACGTTTGCCTTTATCCCAGCTTCAACACAGACGGTGACGAACCTATCTAGTGCGCGCTGAAGTTTGGTCTGGGTTGACATAAGGATGACCTATCCCTAAGTCTCGCAGTTCGAACCATTCCTCACCACGACTGAACTGTAATATCCAAGAGAGATATACCCCCATAATTGGAGAAATCTCTCTTATCCCCTTTCTTAAAAAGAGGAACAAACACCCCAGTTTGCCAGTCGCTAGGTGTTTCACCCCATTCCCATGCCACTTTACAAGAGGGCCATTTCACTCCCTTTTCACTCAAAGCCTTGGACATTTCTGGCTGGATTTCATCCACACCAGCAGATTTTCCGATTTTAAGCGCTTTAATCGGCAAAGTTACCATGGGTCTGCCATCCTCAGCGCCCTGTTCGGGATTAAGCAGCTCCGAAAAGTGCTCGCCCCATCTGCGCAAGATGTCCTTCTCATCGGAAAGAAGTACACCATCTTTGAATTTCACTCCTTCGATGATATTAAATTTCCTTCCTCTGAGACGGCGCATGGTCTGCCAGAACACTTTGTTTGCAGATCTGTGATCACTGTCCAATTCCTCGCCGATCTCCTTCCAAGACTGCTCCTTGGCTGCACTAACAGCCAGCTTGCAAGTTCTTCGCGCCTCCATGTACCACTTGCGTAAAGCTGAATCCCCCAAGTGTATCCACATGAACGATTTCTTCTTCTCTCTGATGGCTTCTTGAACTCCGGGGGTTTTATACCACGCAGTTTTTTTCTCACCATCAGCCGCTTGATGACTTCATCGGTCTAGTCAGTTGTCGTGTGTATATGCCGTATTTGAATCTGAGGACGTAGATCATATGCATGTGAAACCCTCCGCTTCTGCTCAAAGCCCCTGGTCTGCGAAGGCCTTGCCTGTCGCATTTTGTATACGAAGGAAAGGACCTACAACTCATTGGCGACTCCGAACGGTGAACTGAAATGGTTTTTCAAGACAAATTATACTTCGGAGGTGTTCGATTCCCCGCGAGAGAAGGTGCCTCGAAAATACTCGGTTGATATTGTCGGAGCTCGAACCTACGCAGATCGCACCGAAATCCAACGGACTGAGCCGAGGCGACTACTTAATGTCATTACAGCTGTCAATTCGCATGACATCTTGGGTTTACTGTGCTCCCAAAATCCTGACACTTAAGTTCTCCTTAAATTCAAGCGATGCAAAGACGTTCCCAAATAAAATCGACATTCAACTTACCCATAGGCAAACACCACAGCTGTTCCTTCCAAAGGTTTATCCTGACATCCTTACGCTGGTAATGTTTGAATCCATCAGCCATTAGCATCCCACTATGTATACGTCATAAATTCAGTTTACGCTCCATGAATTCAATTTTTTTTCTCCATCATTTAACAACCACGCAATTAAGGTCAATTCTCGTGCAAAAAAAAAAAACGAAAGAAAGCCAACTTGCCTCCCCGTACTTAGAAATATCATGTTACACCACTATATCCACAGATGAATCGAAGAGCAGGCCGGGGGTTTAACAGCCATCTACGGATGGAAATCATGTACATCGTTGTCCTACTTTCCTTTACATGCCTTGTGCCATTTCCGTTTCCTTCGGAGGGAAAATATGAAACGACTTCAAGATTGTCGACAGAAGGTTTCTTGAACATGGGATACTTCCCGTCCGAGCCGGCTCGCATTGAGTGTTCCAGAAATAATTAACACCAGCCAAAGCTTTATGGAATCATCTCACAATCAGTTCGATTTCCATATTAAACGCAGTGTGATATTTTAAGTGTGTATCCTTTTTTTTTTAAGGAATAATTGACTAGAAGCGCTTTTAAAGGTTTTGTGGCTTGAAAATGTTTGATTTTTTAAAAGTCGCTGGGTAGGGTGCTTGTAGGTTGAATTCTTGGTGTGAGTTTGGAAATTCACCGAAGGGAACACCGTTTGGTCCGCTCCCATCCCAGAGCAACGGATGTGAAATCATCAACACAATTGAAAGGGGAAAATAACTGCAACGGTTCAGTTTTTCCGACAAAGCTGACAATAGAAATCGATTTCCAGTCAAGAAGTGTTTGCCCTTTAAATTCGAGGCAACAATTGGAAAGCGTTTCCTGGATATTTGTGGATGATGAGGGTGAGAAGGACCGTGTCATGGATTTCAGTTGGGGTAATGTTTGTTTTGGATTTTTTTTTTACCATCCCATGTGGAAGAATAGTCTGACAGGGAAAACCCTAACAAGCCTGCAGATGGGCAAAAGGAAGATAAGACTCAGAGAGAGACATGGGAGCGACAGGACATGGAAGGAAAGAAAAGGTGGAATGATTGGTGCATATCCCACGACAACAAGGAATCGGGTTCAACAAGTGAAACTTATCCAACGAATGGCAGTCAACCTGTGTAAGGGTGATAATGACTCTAAAGTTATTAGATTTCCAAGCCAAATTGGCGTCGCGCTTACGTATAAGCTGCTTTTCACAAGCACCGCAGACAGCGGTATCGCTTCACTTTGAGGTGCTGGGCAGAAGCGTAATGCCAATAAGTTGTCGGCGACTCCTCACAGACAAGTTTGATCTGTATACATCCTGCAGAGTCAGGCCGCCTACAGTCATGCTTGAAAGCCAACCATCAATAGAAGGCGTAATCAAAGATGTGAGCAAACCCAAAATGAGCTCAAGATTGGAGACGTGCTTCTCTGAAGCCTGCCTAGCAAGTTCATCGGAAATTTCAAAGCGGGTAACGCCGATATGTCTTGGGCCCCAGATAAATTTAGTCTTCCGGCCGAATCTAAACTAGTATGGCATTTTCGACATATTTTGGATCTAGTCAGAGGACTAAGCAACACCTCGTGCGAGATCTTCAAAATTCTAGTGCCTGTGAGCCTTAGGATCCTTCTTCTACACCAATTTAGGCAACCTGATAAACTTGGGTGTTAGTAGCCTCCTACGCTTCATAAAAACTCCAATTGGATGAATGACTGGACAAGAGATCTTTCCGAGATCCTTTTGGTATCTGGAAGCTAGCAGGCACTCCAACCTAGCCTTACCTAGTGTCTGTGATATGAAAATTCGCTGAGTAAAACAAAAGACGGGTTAAATAGTTTAGGCTATGATGCCATCCAGAGGTGGTAAATTAAGCCAAGTGCGCAGGAAAAAACTTCACCGTGATGGAAGTAGAATGGGCCTAGTTCTAATTTTTTGCATAAAAGCTTACTTCACCAGACAATACCGAATATACTCAGTAAAGTCATATAATTGCACAACTTTGTTCGATAACAAGCGATGCCAAACGTGGCCTTACGTAACCTTGAACTTGTCGCGGCTCAATCCAAAAAAAAACAGCTGAATATCTACAGAGTGAGGCATTTAAACCTTAGGAATATTGTTCTTTTTTTTTTTTTGTGGTAATAATTTGAAAAAAAAAAAACAAATTATTTGCTTTGAAGTCATTTTTCGTTTATTTTAAATCTTGCAAATTTGTTTTGATCACTTTTTGAATATGATATCGCGTAAATGTGCTCGTTTTCGGCATTTCCCATAACTTTTCGAAGTTTTTCGGGCTAAATGGTGGTCGTTTCCTATCATATATTGTCTTTCAAGGCTTCTAAGGTCCGTGGCGTGTTGACATAAACTTTGGACTTCAAATAACCCACAGGAAGAAGTTTGGAGGAGTTAAGTCGAGTGACCGCGAAGGCCAGTCAAAATCAGCATTTTTCGAAATTAGGCGTCCAAGGAAGAAAGGGCGAAATAAAAGGGATCGTGGATCGGGCTGTATGAGCTGTTTGCGTTTTGAATGTAAAGCTGCACAATAACAGTGCATTGCGGTGGGGTTTACTGTTCCTTGGCACAAATTCGCTTCGACTGACGCTTCAAACGCGGATTGTCCTAAACCGATCTAAAAACAGATGCCAAAGTTATAGGTTTTCCATATGCCGAAGGTTTAAATAGCCCACTTTATATATCACTGCCTTAGAGAGTTAAATTTAGTCAATCAGCTTTCATTTTCTAGTACAGATAATCACATCAATCAATCAATCCGTCTGCGGCTTGAAGAAGACATTTCGCTCACGTACTTAAGCTCAGGTTCAAGATCTTGAAAAGGCATCTACATTGACATCACCACGAAACCAGAAGCTGAACAGGACTAAAGAAGGAAATTCTCTCCTTTTCAACACTGCAATTCGCGACAGCTCATTGAACCAAAAACTAGCTTCTCGCAACCATTCATGTTGTGCGTGTTGTATTGTTTGCACGAATGGAAGGGACCTGCAATTTATTGCTGACTCCGCGAATTGAGAAGCTCTTTCATGACAGATAATACTCCCGGAGGCTTGTGATTCCTCGACGAGAGATGGTGCCGCAAGAAATATTCGACGGATATTGCTAGGACTCAAACCTACGCAGCCCATCCAACAGCGCAGCGGACCACCAGTCTTTGAGTCCATTTTAGCAATCTTCCAGTTCTTACTCCGCAGGTGCATATTGTAAATCCTAATGAGTTATGTTGAACTCCAAGGACCTCTCAGAGAGAAAGGGTATCAAACCCTAGCTCTCTGTCTGAACGGTGTCTGAAGGATTAATTTCGTCGGCGAGGCTTTCGATTTTGTTGATTGAGAGTTCTTAAAGGTCGTTACTTACTTACTTAAGTTGGCGCTACAGTCAGGGGTGGTCTTGGGTCTCAACCAACAACCGTCTCAAGCCAGCTCGATCTTTAGCCAGCTGCCCCCAGTTCCCCACGCCAAGTTGGTTAAGGTCCCAACCACTTGCGTGCGCCACCTGAGTCGCGGTCTTCCTCTTCTGCGGCGTCCCTCGGGTGTGGATTCGAAGATTTTCCGGGCGGGAGCATTGGTGTCCATCCGCTCTACATGGCCCAGCCACCTCAGTCGTTGGGTCTTGACTCTTCTGGCTAAGTCGATGGCGCTGGTACAGTTCGTCGTTGTATCTTCTCTTTCTCCACTCACCGTGTTTGCAGACGGGACCGAAAGTCATCCGAAGATGTTTCCTCCCAAACCAGCCAAGAGCAACCTCATTCGCTTTTGACAGCGTTCATGCCTCTGTGCCGTAGAGCAGGAGTGGGATGTTTAAGGTCTTATACAGGGTCACCTTAGTTGTTCGAGAGAGGCCTTTGCTACTCAATTGCCTTCTAAGCCCAAAGAAGGAGCGATTGGCTAGAGTTTTTCTGCATTTGATCTCAGCGCTAATTTCGTTGTCTGAATTAATAGCGGAGCCTAGGTAGACTATCTATAGTGACGTTCTGTCTGAAACGTCGGTGCTGGGTGTCCTTTCTTGTTGACAGCATATACTTGGTCTTGGCCTTATTGGCCGCTAAACCCAACTTCGCCGCCTCCGTCTCAATACTCACAAACGCACCAGTTACATCACGTTGCATTTTTCCGAATTTGTCAATAACTGGACGGACTTTTGAAAGATTGTGCTTCTGGTGTTGGCGCGTGAATTTTGCACAACTCTTTCAAGAACGATGTTAAAGAAGTCGCATGACAACGCCTCGCCCAGATCCTTTTTTGACATTAAAGGTCTCGGTGAGGTCTTGACCGATCTTGATGGAGCAGTGTGCATTCTCCATCGTCATCCTGCACATACGGACGAGTTTGGCAGGGATGCCAAAAATAGACATGGCTCTGTATAGCTCGTCTCTATAGATGCTGTCGCACGCGGCCTCAAAATCGATGGAAAAGTGATAGGTATCGATTTGAAGTTTCTGGGTTTTCTCCAAGATCTACCGCTGTGTGAATATTTGGTGGATGGTGGACTTTCCTGTCTTGAAGCCACACTAATATGAACCAATCAGGTTGTTGACGAACGGCCTCAGGCGCTCACACAACATAGCCGATAAAATCTTGTATGCGATGATAAGAAGACTGATGCCTCTGTAGTTGGCGGAGTTCAGAGGGTATCCTCTCTTGAGGACCGGGCAAATAATGCTGAGGTTCAATCCATTGGACATGCTTTCCTTCGACCATATTTTACAGACCTGATAGGTCGTGTATATAGAAAAAAAACAAGGTTGGAGAAGGTATAGCTCCTTAACATATGTACTTGTCAATTTATGTATGTTTAAGGTCCAAACTCAAAGCTGTGAAAAGAACTTGATGCCAGGCTATGTCGAAGGCTTTTAAGATAGCTTAAGCGATGGCTCTTGACTCCAGATCCCTGGTAGAACGGCGGTTGCGTAAACCGTATTGCCAGTCTCATACTACCGCATGACTTTCTTTTTGGATGCTGATGGTCTTTGGGTATGGATCGTTAATTTCGTAGCAAGCATTTCTTTCTAGGAACCGGTTGAACGCCGTTTCAGCGTTATTATATACGGTAAGGAGAAACGTTTACAAGAAAACTGGTGATAGTTCTGGCGCACTGCTTTTAAGGACTATAGCTGGTATTCCATCTGGTCCCATGCTTATCTTAAAGTCAACTTGTTCAAGAATCCGTCAAATGGTATGGGGTGGAAATTTAACGTCTGACATTGTTTGGCCCGTTGGTGTACTTCGTGGTTCGGTCTGCATCTGAACTAATGCGAAGTTGGCTATGAACAGACTTGCGAAGAGTTCTGCCTTTTCTTTGGGTCTTGTGACTAGGAACGCGTCTCTAAAGGTATAAATGAGGAATGACTAAAGTTTTTACTACTCACTTTTACCATTGTCTAGAAGAGTCAAGCACTTCGTGTTTTTCGTCACCGTGTACCAGTCCACATCGGAGCTACATAGAGTATCACTCTGTTGTGGTGTTATAGCCTTCGCAAGTAGCCATTCCCGATTGTGCCTCAGTTCACCTAGATTTATTGATTTTCCTCTTTATCGTAAAAACTATTGCGGGCGAGAGCCACGACCGCATCCACCACGGAATTCAACATCTCCAGCTCCAGCTCCAAATCTCACTTTTTGTCAGCACCTTCTTGGGACGTCTGTATGCTGAGCGATCTCCCCCCCGTCTTTGAGGAGTCACCACGAGGCCGGACACGGTTAGGCGCGAACGAGCGGTCTCAGACCTGGCTGGACGCTGAGAGTTACTGGCACAATCTCAGGAGGCAAGTGCAAGTAGGTTCTAAGGTACTCAGTACCTTCGTTCGTCAAATGCCAGTAATAATGCCTTCAGGTGAACTGTTCCCTGACCAAGCCGCGCGAATGGAGTGACTGCAGAGTTTTGATGAGATGTAGATTGGGGATAGTCTCCAATTCTGGATGCTTTGACACACAATGACACCCTCTTTGAAGAGGTATTCATAGATAGCAACGCGATGAGCCTTTGGCATATGTCTTCTGTAGAGCAGTAGATTTGGCATTCTCCTTGACAGCACTTACAATTGTTTGACTTTTTATTCACATTCACAAGTGTGATGCTCTTTCAGGAAGAATCATGCGTCGATTCTGTCTTAATACTTCAGAACCCGCTTTTAAGCGATGTTCTGTCTTCCAATTCCCATCGTGATTTATTCTGTTTCATGTTCAGCCCGTTGTAGGCCTGCTTGACGCCCGAGTTCGGCCAAAGCCTAGCTTCTAGGTACCATTCATGTTGCGCGTGCTGCATTTTTCCCACGGCGAATTGAGAAGCTTTTTGGTGACATGAAAAATATTTAGTTACTTTTCGTGTGATCTATGAGAAGCTACTTTGCGGATGTTGTATTCGCAAGCCTGTATTCCAATGCCTGTCTTTGGTTTTGATGTAGACTTAGGTGCTTAGGTTATAAACCTTCATTTAACCCACCCTGTATAAATCAACTCTTTGGGAAAAAATTCTGTTCAAAAAAGCTAAAGGAGCGTAAAAGTGTCTGTAGCTTTTCTGGCGTCAGTGTTTCAGGGTACAAAAAATTTATTTCTTTGTTTTTTTTTTTTGTATCGGCCATTTTTATGTGCGTAACTGTTTTCAAGCATGATCATTGATTTTGACTAGTGTTTGAGCGTGTTGTTGTTTTTTTGTTTGTTTTAACTAATAAATATGGTACATCCAACCTGCAGGCACTGTACACCGCTTTGCACCGCCTCAAGGAAGTCCTGATAATCACTGACGACGTCCTGAGAATACAATATGCTAACAAGTCAGCTGAACGACTGCTCAACATGCGTTTGGTAAGCATCTAATCAATTAGCGACTGGAGTTTTATTTCCTCCCATCTGTGTTTCTACGTTTACTAACTAAAAAAGGATGTTTTGCCCCCTTTGTTCCCCCGAAGGACGAAATCATTAGTAAGCCGCTGGCGGACATTTTCGTTTCGGATGTGTCATCAATTAGTACACACGGCAAAAATATCAAAGAGTTCGATGGCATCCTGACGGTGAGGAGAAAAGGTCACGACGGCATACCCATGCATGTGAGGGTTGTGCCGGTGGCGTGCATAGGAAGGTGAGTACTTGTCGTCCGCATTTGCGCTGCAAAGCAACCACACAAAACAGATTAAAACTCTGGAACACTCAATATTAGCATTGCCTTACTGACAGTAGTTTGTTGTGTTGTGTTGACTATTTGCACATATAGGCAACCGACACATTATGTTTTTAATTTCGATGTACCCGGAGGACAGACAGATTTCATAGCTTCATTGCCACAGCCCAAGGAGGCGCCACGGGGATCGCTTCACTCGATTCGAAGGGGGAGTTTCGACGTTCGGTCTGTAGCCTCAGATGGCTTACGCAGAACCAGTCTGGCCAAGCTCACATCTCTTCCATTAGAGGCACCCATTACAAAAGTAGGAGTAATTTCTGTACACCACTACCCGTTAGGGTTTGACTTCTAATCGCACCTTTTCCACTCCCACTGATAACTTTAGATTATTAATCTACTCTCCCAAGTACAGGAGAATTGCTCATCGGACGAAGCAAAGCTCATAGATAAGGTGATGGAGTTCCTCAAGCGTGAAGGCCTGTACAGCCCTCAAATGAAAGAGATACGGACTGAGGATCCCATAGCTACTGACTTGATTGGTGCATTATTGACGGTTTGTTAAAAGTGTCCTTCACCCGTGGAGTGTTGTTAGTAAGTGTTTTTTTCTTTCTTTCAGGGTCCTAGCTTATACTCGTCAAGAAGAAGCTCAAATGATTCCATTATACGGACATCAAACAGTCGGCCATCAGGAATCTTACCAGCCAAAATGAAGGTACGCTCCCCAGTTCGACCGGATCTTCCAATTTGTTCTGCTATTGTTTTGCTTTAGGCCACACCCCTCATCATGGAACTTCTCGAAGAATCTCTCTCGTGGGAATTTGATATTTTCAAATTGGAAGAAATCACGGAACACCGGCCGCTACTGTATCTCGGGATGGAAATGTTCCGGCGTTTCGATGTGTTCGCCACGTTTAATGTTGAGGAGAATGTGTTCAAAACTTGGTTGGCGGTCATAGAGGCTCACTATCATTCACAAAACACATATCACAACAGTACCCATGCAGCTGACGTCATGCAAGTAAGTATACGTGCCGCGGGTGTCCAACCAAATGAACTGGAATTAATCGAATCGATTCCACAGGCGACTGGAGCATTTATGACCCAACTGGCGGCTAAAGAAATGGTGATGGATCGAATGGATGAAGCCACAGCATTAATTGCGTCGGCAGCCCATGACATTGATCATCCAGGAAGATCCTCGGCCTTCCTCTGCAACTCAAATAGTCCACTGGCCATATTGTATAATGATTTAACTGTACTGGAATCGCATCACGCGGCAACTACATTTAAACTAACTTTAGGTAATGAATGCAATGCAGTACATGCCATGAGTGATCCTGATTCCTGAATTCCTTTGTTTCCTTCTAGGTGATGATAAGATTAATATTTTCAAGAATTTAGACAAGGATACTTACAAGTCCGTGAGAAGTGTAATCATCGACATGATTCTGGCAACAGAGATGACGCGGCACTTTGAGAATTTAGCGAAGTTTGTTAGTGTGTTTGGAACAGATGTGGAGCCAAGAGATGTGAGTATGATTTCTTCTTCCATTTAACCCACATACTTTTTTTTTAATTATTTATTATAAAACCTTGGACTTATGTACACAATTAGTCGGAAATGGAGGCGAAAGGGGTCGTTTGGTTGGTTGGTTTATTGGGTGTCTTAAAGACTTTCTTAGACTTCAAGCGGGTCCATTGTTCCCTTAAAAAGTATACTTATGGAAGTCAAACTAAGTGATAGGGTTGGCTAATCTGGAAACCACCCAGAAAGGGGTAAAAATCACAGGAGTTTCCTAAAATCAGCGATATTAAGGTCCTCCAGCCCAAGGAAGAAGCTACTTCCAAGAGCGCGCAGTCTTCTGGTGGCCAGTGCGGAACATTCGTATAGTAGGTGCTGGATAGATTCGATTTCCTCTTCGTCCCTGCAGCTTCTGCAGTAGTCAGTGTAGGGTAATCTAAGATGCTCCACATGAATTCTTATTCCGCAGTGTCATGTGAGAACACCGCAGGCGATTCGTATTTCCCTTCGACTAAGTTGTATAAATGCAGTCAGTTTGAAAAAAATTGTTTTGGCCAGCCAGATTGGCCCAATACCCCTATGTGCGCCGGTGCGACGCCAGTGCAACGCCAGTCCGACGCCAATCCGACGCCAGTCCGACGCCGGTCAGAAAAGCTCCCGTGCAGCCAAGACAAGCCGGTCTTTGAAGTTTAGTGCAGTAGGCAGTCACATACTTACGCGAAAGCCCCCTCCACCAAACAACCGACGCATAAGGTAGAAACGGTCTTATCACAGCCGTATAGATCCAAAGGACCTTATTCGGTGATAAGCCCCATTTCGTGCCAAAAGCACCCTTTTTTTATCCAAAATCACTCCTAGATATTTGGCTTCATCGGAGATCTGGATAGTCACGACCTTTCGCACTGGCTGAGTCAGACTGGTCACAACCCTCTTCCTTGTAAGGAGGACAACCTCAGTTTTCAGAGAGTTGACCGAAAACCCACTCCTGGCGCACCATTCATCGATCATGTCTAGAGCCGCCTGAGCGTTAACACAGACAGCCTTCAGGCATGACCCGACAGAAAGTATGGCAACATCGTCCGCATATGGCTGAGGGTAGACGTTAGAAGAATTAAGAGTATGCAACAGAAATTCGATCACAATGCACCATAGTAGTGGAGATAGAACGCCGCCTTGCGGACAGGCTCTATTTACCACTGCCGTAGCATAGCGCCCACAATCCGCAACGAACTACAGTATACTCTCTCATAAGCGGATACCGACGGTTCCGAGAAAATTGTCCGCTTATGAAAGGTGTCTGCTTGTGAGAAAATAATCAGAATTAAGATATTTTTCTCCGCTCTTTCAAATTTGTCCGGTAATGAGGGGTGTTCGCTTATGAGAGGTGTCCGTAAGGAGAGAGTACACTGTATTCATCAACAATGCTTTGATCCAGGGTTTCATCCACCCAGTGTTGTTTAGCAAAGTCACACATGCAGTCAAAGGTCGGATTATCGATGGCACCCACTGTGTCGATGAAGATTCCCCTTCGTATTCTTCGTATTCTTTCCTATCAAGCGCACATTCAATTCTATCAACTAGATTTTGAAGCACAGTCTCGCTGGATTTTCCATGCTGGTATCCATGCTGCATCTCCGATAGAGAATGCACCCTCGAAGCAACCCTGCGTATGTGAATCTCGACTAGCCTTTCCATGCTTTTCAACAGGAAGGAAGACAGGCTTATAGGTCTGCAACTCTTTTGCAGTCATGGTATGAAGGCCACTCTAACCGCATAAGCGTAGTTGCCTATGTATATTCTGCCAAAAGAAAACATCTTCTCTTTCTTCTCACAAGGGAGTCTTTTCAGTTTTCTTTCACCTGTTTCTTCTGTCCTCCCTTCTAATTCTAACAATTGCTCAGTAGCTCATTTTTTTCTCCATACAACTTCCTGCTATTCAGTCTGCGTCTCTCCTCTTCTCCAGGCAATATTCCTTAACTTCGTAGTACTTCGACACTCATCATTCATTATTCACCTCCTCTTCGCTTGAGGAGCAAACGAATCCGCACAAATCACTTGTTCACCAGCTTGTGTAATGATCCCTGAAGAATATCCAGTTTTTCCTTGTCTTGTTGAGATCTTATGGCAATTTATCTTATTTCCATTTTCTCTGTCATTAATTTCAGATAGTACAATCAGAGGACGACAGCCAAATCCTCATAAGGAGGATGCTTATCAAAGTGGCTGACGTAAGTAATCCTGCGAGACCTCTCACCTACTGTGTGGAATGGGCCCGTCGAATTGCCGAAGAATACTTCACACAGACTGATGAGGAAAAGGCTAAGGCATTGCCCATCGTCATGCCCATGTTTGATCGGGCGACATGCAGCATACCTAAAAGTCAAATAGGGTTCATTGAATTCATAATTCAGGACATGATACACGCATGGGACAGTAAGTTGTCAACGTCACACATCTCCTAGCTCAGCCGAAACTTACTTTTCTCCTTTTCAGGTTTTATTGACATGCCACAACTGATCACCCACATGCAACTGAACTACTCCCAGTGGAAGAAGTTCGAGGAGCAAGGCGTTCACACTCTGGCCGACATTAAGACCAAGCAACTAACGATGGGACCAAAAGCTAGTGTTGCCAAATAACATAAGGCATTTCGAAGGCTGTTCTCAGGATTGCTGACGCCCCAGCAAGTACAGCCTCATTGTTCTCTAAAACCTGGCGACAAATGATGTATAGAAAAAAAAATTTGTTACACAAAGCAAGAGGAGTTTGGAATAATCACAGCGGAGGAGGTGGCGAAGTAACTCGTCACACAACTATCGTTATCTGACCAAAGTGCCGGTCAAATCCTTCTCGGATCTATACTTGATGTTACATTTCTAACTATCTAAAGGCCACTCTTGGAGTGAAGCCTAAACTAGAAACTAAAATAAGAATAAAATTCACAAAAAAGAAAAACAAAAACATTTATCCGAGAAAGCTGTTTGTTCGTTCGGTGTTAGATGTAAGAGCTAAAAGTCTACAAAACTCCTCTGTACTTAGTGCATATCTTGAGGTTTCAACGCATTTCCTACATGCATCCGAACCAACACATCTTTCCAAGATCCTAGTGCTCTTTTTTTTTTCGTTCTCTATACAATTTCTAATCTATCATATATACATATGTAATCTTAGTTAAATTTCTACATAACGCGATTGTACATTTTTTACTAAAAACTTATTTAATACCTCTAGACTTCACCGTATTCAAGTTATTTCTAAGTGTGGCCATGCTGGTCATGGCGTCTTCTTATTCTATTTAAAGAGAAAAGAATAGTTATAGTGAAAGAGAAAAATAAAAAGGAAAACCAACAACAAATAAACATGTACCTATTTAGAAAAATTTAATATTAAAACAATTGAAAGCAAACACAATGATACACAAAAAAAAAGAACAAAATATATTATATATTTAAAAATATAATTGTATACTTCTGTAATTATTTATAACATATCATTATTTAGAAATACATTTTTGTGCGGAAGAAAATAAACGATGAACTGTGTGTTAAATGTAAAACATCGCCCTTGACTTTGAGCTTGAAATCCTGAGAGTGATAGAGGGTTTTTCTTAGTTTATCTCACGAGAGCCTTCAATGTCATACTGTCTGTAATCCGTAGTCTGCCCGCGAAAAAAAAAAACGCTTCCGACAAGAGATTAAAACGAATACAATCATCAATCTGACGGATCTGAGATTCACTTCACCTATCCGAACCGCGTTTACCTTTAGTCTGACCTTTCAATCCGCCGGATGCACTGTTTTACCGACTACAATGTTCCTTGTTCAAAATCGACTATTCTGCCAAATTTCCCCCTCGGCTCTGTTTACAAATAATCATCCTTCTGATGAAATTTTTCATCACGCTTTCGCATAATTGCGGCTGTATTTCGCGAATACCACATCTGATATTTTCTTTTATTGCTTGAATCGTTGGTGGAGCATTGGCGTGGAATTTATCCTTTACATAGCCCCAAAGACAAAAGTCGAATGTTAAATCGCACGACCTTGGTGGCCAATTGAAATCTCCATCTCGAGAAATCACACGACCAGGAAATTTGTTACGTAATAGAGCCATTGTTTTACAAGTTGTGTGGTGCAGAGGTTCTGGCTGTGTTAATAGCTGCGGAATCGCTAGGGATGAAATCGATATCTGGAAGGGATATCACCATTTGCATTAATAGTCAGGCCGCACTTAAAGCGCTAGAATCAAATGTCGTCAGTTCTGCACTAGTCTCGAAATGCCGCGTAATGCTTAAGGCATTGTGCGCGCAGAATTAAGTATAACTTTGTTGGGTGCCGAGTCATGACGACATTGAAGGAAACGAAAGGGCCGACGAACTGGCCAGGCTAGGTGGAGAGCGACAACATACGGAGGGGGGAACCACCGTGGATCCTTCCTGTGTGGCTAAAGCAAAGCTTCTAAGAATAACTAAGTATGACAAATCAGAGATGGTCCAACATAAATGGGCATAGCGTACCCAAGGCTCTATGGCCTGCTCTGGATCGCAGGAAAACAAGAAATATTCTCAACTTAAGCAGGGTACAACTATTGGGTTGTCAGATGACGCATTTCTCGAACAGATGACGTTTGTTAATTTTTTTAAAGTAATGGATTAAGCCCATCTATATTATTGGTAAGCCATTTGACAGTTAACGGTTTAAGCGTAATTCTGAAAAAAATTGATCGGGATTAATCGTGTTTTGAAGATTTTGTAGCAGCTTAAATATGGAAGACCAAAGTGTGCCTTTTCGCCATATTTTACTCTTTTATTTCTGTAAAGGGAAGAATGCAAGTGAAGCTTGTGAAAAGTTACGTCAAGTTTACGGTGACGATGCTCTACAAAAACGTCAGTGTCAACGCTGGTTCCAAAAATTCAGCGCGGGTGATTTTAACCTCAATGACGCTCCTCGGTCAGGAAGGCCCGCCGAAGTTGACGACGACTAAATCAAGGCACTGATCGAGTCGACACGACACGAGAGATTGCAGAGACATTGAACATCCATCATTCAAGCGTTCATGACCACCTGAAGAAGCTGGGATACGTAAGCAAGCTCGATATTTGGGTTTCTCATGAACTCAAGGAGGTCCAATTGACGAACCGCATAAACATCTGTGATATGCTCATTAGACGTCAGGAAAACGTTCCTTTTTTGAAGCGACTGATAACAGGTGATGAGAAGTGGATTGTTTACGACAATGTTGTACGCAAGCGGTCTTGGTTCCAGCGTGATAAAGCGCCTCAAACGAGAGCGAAAGCCAACATTCATCAGAGAAAGGTTATGCTGTCAGTGTGGTGGGATTTTAAAGGCATCGTGTTTTTTGAGCTCCTACCAAGGAATCAAACCATCAATTCTGATGTTTACTGTCGGCACTTGGACAGTTTGAACGAATGCATTATCCAGAAACGTCCAGAGCTCGTTAATCGTAAAGGAGTTGTATTCCATCACGACAATGCAAGACCACCCACAAGTTTAACCACTCGCCAAAAGTGATTGGGCTTTGGATGGGATGTGTTGCCACACCCACCATACTCACCTGACCTTGCGCCATCGGACTTCCACTTGTTTCGTTCTCTTCAAAACTCGTTACGTGAAAAAACGTTCAATTTAGATGAGGCTGTAAAACAGCACCTTCTTCAGTTTTTCGCCGATAAAGACAGGTCCTTCTATGAACGAGGAATTATGCAACTTACTGAAAGATGGCAAAAGGTCATCGAACAAAACGGTCAATATGTTATTGATAGAACATAGAAAAATGCGTCATGACTTTTCCGACAACCCAATACAATTAGTCACTGTGATCCTGTCCGGCCACTGTCTTCTCAGGAAGCATGCTTAAAAACTGGGTCTTCAGAATCCTATGCAGGATTCAATTGACATTTTCAGCCAGCTCTGGCGATACAAAAAGGAAAGAGGACAAGGAAAAAGTAAGAAAGGGGACGAGGCGGATTGATCTAGCCAGTGTGCTTACTGTTGGAAGACCCTGCCAGAGAACAGACCAAACCGAACGCGTCTCCTGGGATCGGCAACCCCCTACAGCACGGCATGGAAAATTATCGCGCAGATGGACTGAATCATGATGAGAAATGTGAATGCCCTCTAATAAACCCAAACTGGAGATCGCATCAACTTACATGATTCAAGTTCGAGAACCACCGTCAAATAAAGCCCAGCAACTGATGTTAACAATTCGCTCCAAGAAGACCAGCGATGACGATGTCAAATTTTATTAATAACAAACTGCATACAACGAGCCTGATTATTAATTAACCACGCTTCGGAACCAGTTTGGCAGGAGGTTGAAGTACTTAAATTCTTAAATTGTTATTCTCCCCGAATCTGTAAAGACCTCAAGACCTATTGGAAATATCTAATCACGTTTGTCTTCGTTTGTTTGATGTGAGGTTACATGCATTCAAGAGGGTCACAAACTCTGTAATTGGTTAGAACGATACGAAATTTTATTTGGTTATGTCTGGGTAGGATCTTTCTGAAGATGATACGCTGTGTAACCTGCTACACATTAGCATGGCTTTTAAGAAATATTGTGAAACGATTCTTCGCTTCAACTCTCCCTCTCTTTCTTTCTCTTTCTATCTCTTTCTCTCTCTCTCTCTCTTTATCTCTCTCTTCCCAATCCAACTGCTATTAAGGGCCGATCGTGGTCCGGCTAGTTCATATAGAGGCCTATTGTGTTGTCCTAATCAGCCTCTCTGGGTGGAGCGTGGCAAGCACCGTTGCTGCCTAGGGCGAGCTTTCTCACGGGGTACTTTATGACGATGTGGAGAGAGCTTTCATCGCTCTCCAATCACAGTCAGCAGGTAGGGTCCGGTGATGGGCCAAGCTTGTATAGATGCCGCTTTAGTCGGCAGTGGCCACTAAGGATGCCGGTTAGAATTCTATGGTGGTTCCTGCTCAGATTTAAAAGAAACTTGGATTCCTTTTGCGATACATTGGGGAGAACGTGTTTGGTACATTTCTGTCATACACTTTCCATCCAAATTGCGTCGGATTTGAACAGGGATTGCTACCTCATGAAATTTTTACACATAATTTTGACTGTCTCCAAGACTACTCTCGAATTTATCGTCGCTAAGTTCAATGCTTTTAGGGCAGCTTGACTCAGAGAAGATAAAGACGGTTTTGTCACGAAAGTTAAAGAGCAAGTTTAAGCTTGTGCATTGATTTATGGCAAAGATTTCTACCTGGAAGATCGATGAGTACGTGCCTAGACTGACCGATTTATTAGTGCTAGAAGTCTCTCCGAAAATTTCAGCCCCAGATCCACTGTCCATTTTAGAGCAGTCCGTATACCATAGTTGGTCAAAGCTCTGAAGGACGAAGTTTGAATTTTTTCCCAGTCGTCACTCAGGGGGATGACTTAGAAGTAGTTTCGTTTAGTTGGTCAGCTTGTCATTTTGTTCTATGCCCCTATGACACTGGTTGGTGAAGAAATTACTTTCCAGAGACATAAGTTCGGTTTAATCTTGTTCCACTAGGTTCCATCTATGTCTCTTTCACCTGATATTCAGACTAAGACGATAGAGAAACGACTTTTCAGATATGCAAGATCGTTTTGGTAGTGTTCCACCAGTTTTGAGGATAAGGTTCCTGAAACGAGGACCTTGATGGTTGGCTCATTGCCAGTATACATATGTATATTACAACAGTCCGTTGGATCGGTACTGAGCCCGCGGAAGTCTTAAAAATTGCCAGCAGCTCTGCTTGAAAAACAATGTCGAATTCCAGTAATTTGTGCGAACATCTTCAAGGTCATGTGTGGTCGCCGTGGCTCAGTGGTTAGTGCGTTGGGCTACTGTCCAAGCGGTGTGGGTTCGAGCCCCAGCCAGGAAAGCACCGAACATTTTTCGCGGCACCTCCTCTCGTCGTGCCGTATTAAAAGAGAAAGAGCTTCTCAATTCGCCGTTCGGAGTCGGCAATAAATTGTAGATTCCTTCACTTCGTGCGAAAAACGTAACACGCACAACAAGAATGGTTGCGAGAAGCTAGGCCTTGACTCATCCCGAGCTGTCGTGCCAGCTATTTATTTTATTTCTGGATCCATGCAGTAACACAAAGGGTCTTCCTGGCCACTCACCTACCTACCTACCTACGAACTCATCAAATGGAGAAGAAAGCATTACGTAAGGATTTGATTCGGCGCAGTAGAGAGCTCGGAAGTATAAATTAGAAATGAGGGACAGTGATATTTGAGACACACGCCCGTTCATGAGGGGATAGCTATGTCTGGAGCGAAACGGCCGGTCTATTTGACTACGCGCGCATAGCCACTGCGTTGAATTGAAGTCTAGAAACAAGTTCGAGAAACATTCCAATGTCCATATTCGTTCGCTTTTGTGAAACATCTTTGGCTGCCTTAGAAATTTCAATAAAATTAAGCGAGTTGAACAAATTTCAACTTCATGCACCGTTTCTTTTTTAATTAACATCCAACATTATCGGTAACAGTCAACTGGTTAATCGGCAATTCATTGGCGGTAACAACACTAAGAGCCGTGGCGATTGTTGCAGCCGATGGAACAATTTCACGAGTCAGAATCCAAAGGCTCACTAAAAATTGAACCTATCAGTCCTAACATCCATGGAATTTGCTAAGTTTCTTACCTGAATTGGTCTCTGGTGTAAGAGCAATGCACGAATATACAACCGAGTAGTTGGTGTAATCGGTGGCCAACACCCAATAGTTGGTTCCAGTTCCTGTCCAAACAGATACGTTATATTATTTCAAATCTTGGTCCTCATGTACTTCTCTTACCTGATTGTCCATCGAATTCGAATAAGAGTTTACCACCATCAACTACCGAAACGGTTCCATGGAGATCCACAGTATTAACCACACTAGTGAAATAAAAATGTTCAACTTCCCATAACACTTAGTCATTTTGTTTAACACCCACTATATGTTGTACTGTGAGTTCACCACATCAATGGTTCCACTGGATGCAAGGCTATAAGATGCTGTAATGCATTTACCGCCCATCTCTGTTACTACTGGATATTTTTCAAACTCGTACCACAATCCCATGTACTACGGAAGCTAATCACTAAGTATAAAGTCCGTCAAGTAAAAGGGTAACTTACCGAAACGACATTGAAGTCCTCCACGGCTGCAAGGTCAGGACAGGCTCCACTGAACAATATCTGTGCGTCACCATGCTGAGCTAAAGAACCCAAGAGCAGTACGACAAATATGGCCAATCTGTCAAAAATTCAAAATGATTTAGATACACTTCCGACGAGAATCTCGGTTGTTTACACGTACCTCATGCTGTAAACCATTTCTGTTTAGTCGACGGAAAAGTTCCAACAAACTGAAGCCCGATGAAACCCTCTTTTGCATTTTATACTTAAAATTTCAAACTGATAAGCGAATCGTTTTGTGCTTAAGAACTCCGCTGGTTATGATAGTGCCTGCCGGCATTGGAATCCGATCAGTCTAACACAGTTATCTGTGACAACTAAGGAACTTACAGTCTTATGCAGGTGGAAATTGTGTTCTAGACAAGTGCTAAATATAAACGGTTATGAAGACCATTTAATTCGGTGCCTTTATAATAACGGGTTTTGATAATTATTTGCACAGTGAGTCACTTAGTCATACCCAACCAACCTTGTCAAAGGTCGCATCTAAATTCCTGTAATCAGCAAAGAAAGAAACATTCGAAGCGGAACAATATCGAGAACAGGCCGGCGAAATGATCTTACCTACTAACTTATGATGGCACTACAGTCGGAAGTGGATCTGGGCTTCAACCAACTTGACCGTTAGCTAAATGCGTCCAGCTTTGCAGGCCAATTTGGTTGAGTTCCTTTCACTGGAAACGAGATCTCCGATGAGATTGCCAGACAAAGCTCAGAGGATGTTTTCTCAGGACCTGAATCTGCGTTGGGTCTTCACGTGTCCTCGGTCAGGACCTCCATTGACGATTGGGTTTCCTACGAACAGAATTGTGTGTAGCACGGCTCTACAGGATGCAGGCAGACTAAACGAGTGCTCCCAAATGTCTGTAAGAAATCATCGGCATTCTTGCTGTCACTTAGCAGAAGAGACTGTAGACAACTTATTGGCGTTCTAACGGGACACTTCGCTTTTGCCAAGCATCTTAGTGTATTAGGCTTGACAGTGACACTTTTTTTTCGCTTTTGCCAAGCATCTTAGTGTATTAGGCTTGACAGTGACACCACTGTCTATGACGCGTATGGAGAGGGCGAAAAATCCAAAGCTGTATCATCCACAATACTCAAATGATTTCAAGTAAAGAGTTGTCGCAACGAGCCTAGGATCCTAGGCTCAAGACATAATGTCTCACTCACTTATTGGCGTTCTAACGGGACATTTCGCTTTTGCCAAGCATCTTAGTGTATTAGGCTTGACAGTGACACCACTGTCTATGACGCGTATGGAGAGGGCGACGATACTTTGGATTCAGATTTTCGGTGCTGATGTGGTGAGTGCTGATACTGGAAGCTCCTCTGAAAGTCGAGGAAATTCCAGTAAAATGGGGAAAACTGAGTCCTGCTTTCTGGTAGTATAATGAACTAGTTGCGTCTGAGTGCTCCAGTATAGCGTTTCCAACCCCGACAGAAAAAAACCATGTCTTCCATTCCGTATCATCATCTTGGATGAGGGAAATTCGATGACACAAGCTGCTCAGGCAGCGTTGCATAGTACAATGGAGAAGGAGAGTTGCAGCACACGATCATGTTTGGTTTGCAATAACTTACTTAAGGTGGGGCTACAGTTCGGGGTAGACCCGGGCCCACCTAAAACCATTTCCAGCCAGCTCAATCTTTAGGCAGCTGCCTCCAGTTTCGTACGCCAAGTTGGTTAAGGTCCCTCTCCATTTGCGTACGCCACCTGAGTCGCGGTCTTCCTCTACTGTGCAGTCCCTCGGGTTTGGATTCGAAGATTTTCCGGGCCGGAGCACTAATTAGCCACATTACTAATGACCTCATCGAAAAAACTGTACAAAATCCAAACATCGGCACTACAAACGCCGTGGGGAGCGAAATCGTAGATGCAAATAAGATGGTTTGGGCCATTGACTCCTTCTTACCGTACAAAGCGCCAGGCACGGACAGAATAATCCCGATGATGCTACAAAGCTCCAAAGAAACTGTTAGTCCTTGGCTGGTTTAGATTTTTAAAGGATGTCTTGGATGGACCTACATACCATACGCATGGAGGGAACCCAAGGTCGTTTTTATTCCCATTAAGTCTAACGTCTTTCCGACTGAAAACACTAGAAATACTAATCGACATTCAGATTCGCTCTAAACGAAATCCAAGGGACATCTCTCCAGCTCAACATGCTTATGTTAAGGGCCGATCGGTAGAGACAGCACTCCATTAGGAGGTTACGGTGATAGAAAAATCACTGCACCACAAAGAATACACCCTCGCTGAGTTGGAAGGAAAACACCTTAAAAAGAACAAAGAAAACAACTATCGCGTTCTATGCATGTAACAGAATCCTTAGAAGAAAATGGGGGCTAAGACCCGCCTTAATCCACTGGCTTTATACGGCCATCATTAGGCCAATTTTAACCTATGGATTGTCTGGTTTGGTGGCCGGCCGCGGAAAAAGCCAAAAACCTTAAGACACTCACAAAAATCCAACGATTAGCATGCATCAGTGCAGCAAGCGCCTTAAGAATGACTCCGACAACGGTCCTCGAAACGATACTCTCACTTCTACCGTTCGACCTAAATACTAAAGAAGTGGCAGCAAAAAGCACCCTACTACTGCAAACATCTAGCTTTTGGAAAAAGGGCCAAATAGGTCGCACCAGTATCGCTAAATGGGCAAGGCTAGAAACAAGAACTGATTTAATGACGCCATATCCTTCTTCGAACTCAATTTCCAAACGATCCTTCCAGCAAGGGAAAGTTGGGACGAAGGAAGAGTCATTAAACCCGGCAACACATCCATTTTCACCGACGATTCCAAAATGGACGAGGGGGTATGCTCCGGAATATTCTCAGAAGAACCCTCCGTCGCCCGGTCGATAAAACTTCCAAATCACCCCAGTGTGTTCCAAGCTGAAGTGCTTGCGATAACCGAGGTCGCAAGAGAACTATCCTCGGTAACCCCGAGAAGAAACATCGGTATATACATCGATAGCCAGGCCGCCATCATAGCCGTATCATCCACAGTACTCAAATGATTTCTAGTAAAGAGTTGTCGCAGCGAGCTTAGGAGCCTAGGCTCAAGACATAATGTATCACTCTGCTGAATACCGGGGCACCGATCACACGGTTCGATCGCTTGATTCTGACCCCTGTGGAAGTTCTAAAACAAGAGATACACTTGGACTTCTGCAGGCTTGCCGATGAGCAATGGAGAACACTTCCGTCATGCCGCATATCAAGAAAGATGTGCCCAACTCTCAATAAAAGAAAAACACAAGAAATACTGAACAGATCATATTAAGCTCTAGTAATCAGCGTCCTCAGAGACCACAACCTGTTGTAGGTCCATCTAAGGAGAATGTGACTAAGTACGACTGAACTCTGCAGAGGATATGGCGATATAGACGCGGAGGAGGACACGGCGCACTCTCTTTGCGACTGCGCAAACCTCAGCAGAATCAAAAAGAAGACCCTAGGCGCTTACTTCCTTAGAGAGAGTTGTTAAGGGAGGCTAACAACAGATGGACCTCTCTAAGCACTTGTGCAACCACAAGGAAGATATGGCCAAAATTCGTTAAGGCTAGGACCGACAGACTTCTACAGATCGACAGAAGATCCCTATGCACCCTTATAGGAGTAATCACAGGGCATAATACTCTACGTCACCATATGAAAAAGCTTCGAATTACAGAAGAAGATCTTTGTAGAGGGTGTGGCGATGAGGAGGCCCATGAGGATACAACCCACTTCCTTTGCCATTGCCCTAGTATCTGCCATCTAAGAAATAAGTTCCTCGGACGGCACTTTTTCGAGGACACTGAAGAATTATCCGATACACCGGTAGACCAAATTATGAGATTTATCGGATCCACAGGGTGGTTTGTATCACAGACGCGGTAAGCTGATCATGTTCTACTAATATTATATACATATGTATGAAACTTACTATTGGGTAGCGTTCTTACGGGAAAGGGACACTCTCTTCCCCCAATTGACCTGAGTGTCGCGAATGGTTCTCCTTTCGCCTGCCCACTAACCAAACCTAACATAAGCTGCATTAACCCGTGACCCTCATAGTGGATATGGAAAATGATGATGAATGATGATTCTCACATTTAATCGTATCAACGGATTCAAAAGCTTCCCAATTCAACATACTTACAATGGATGAACAATTAAATTGTAATCAACGCGATTACATAAGGTCTTCCACTGATTTCATTGCTCACTTTGGGGGTTAAGAAAAGATGATTGATATTGAGTCGAAAATAACATGAACTGATTGTTCCCCCCACCTCTTCCATGTAATCCCGATAGCAATTACAAAATAAACCAAAAGAAGGCTGAAAAACGAGTCTCTACACATGTACACAACATCTAAGAGCAAAAGACTGATAATTGTGGTAAAGTGCAGTGCAAGTACACGCAGATCAGTTGGTGTATCACCGTAACGCCGTTGACTTCTCGTTCAGTTCAGACTCTAGGATTCAAAGATTCTACACGTGAAATTCAAACATGAGTTATGTAAGTAAAAAAAAAACCAGCACACTCGTAACGCTCCAAGCCAGACTTATCACCAAAAACTCTTGCTTTCATCAGTGATTGCTGTGTCGGCTAAGGCCGCGTCTACTGCCAATCCGCTTTCGAGTATTGTCTAACGTTTGTTTACACCAATCTACATAAATTGGTCAAAGAAAGTCTCGTCTATTGGGCGAGCCAGTGGGGAAAAAAAACCCTCAGACGCAACTTTCTTTTCGGATTCACTTCGTAGCATTTGCAAGGTTATCGATTACCACTGTGACTCCGTCGAATCATTATACACTTGGCCTAAGCTCGATGCACACACGACTTGAAATCCATCCAATCTGCAGTAAAGCTGTTCACTTCTGAGGGCAGAACCAAAGCGAATTGCTGGTCATCCGTCTCTTTATTGATTAAGTTGAGACGTCACATTCCAGATACACACGTCGCATCCGAAATCTGCGTTGGACCACCTTCATCTTTGGACAGCTATCGCCAGTCAATTGGTGTCCACTGAATGATCAAGTTCAGCCGAATATCACTGCGTCACAGTTTTTAAGGAATTTAATCAAAGTAAGTGACGGTTACTGTGTGAAATTAAAAATTCAGACAGTGAAAGCGACCGACTAGCTTTGTATGTTTCGAAAATTATGTAACCTAAGTCTACAAAGAAACGTGATACAAGTGGTCAAGTGAGATCCAACCTAACTGGGTCAATTCATATTCTCCTCCTCATTCTCTTGCTGTTTATTTGAATTTCTTTGTGTACACGGTGTTTTTTTTTTTTTAATTTTTTTTTTTTTGGGTGCGCTTTGTTGATTTTTCTCAGATGCCAACATCGTTCTGCCGCGACGAGCCGGTTCCCAATGAACTGATACCCAAGATGATAATAACTGGTGGTTACTCGTCGGTGTTTACGGAAGAAGCTCCAAGCGTCCCCATTGTTGGCGATTGGAAGCGACGTTATTGCACTCTGGCCGATTCATTTATTCCGATACTGGACAGAGTTCATAACTTTGAGGTGAGGGATAGCGATGTGTGGATTGTTACGAGCACCAAGTGTGGCACAACATGGGCCCAGGAAATGACCTGGTTGATATTGAATGACTTTGACTTTGCGAAGGCTAAAGAAGTTGATTTAACCATACGGTCGCCGTTTTTGGAGTAAGTGCTTGGAATTGATATGGAAATGAGGTGGATTTTGATGTGAGTTCCTCATTCGCAGATTCAATGGCGTTGTCTCGAATGTGGACTACGATACGATGAAGCAAGCTGATGCAATGGATTCACCGCGGTTGATTAAGTCGCATTTGCCAATACAACTTTTGCCGAAACAACTGTGGACCAAGAAGCCTAAGGTGAGCTTAAAATAGTTGATATTCGTCAGGGAAGAAATTATATTAAAAATTGTAGTGAAGTGCACTGCAAGTACAGTTGGTGTACCACCGTAAAGCTGTTCAGTTCTCGTTCAGTTCAGACTCTACGATTGAAATTTAAGCATGAACTCTGTAGGTATATAAGTTCAAGAAAAAAAACGGTAGTAAAGTGCACAAATAAGGTAAATGGGTCCATTGTGCCCATCTTCTAATTCTACTCCGGAAATCTGTAAGGAGAAAGGGAGCCGCTGATAAAAAACCACCCAGATACGGATATGAATCTCAGGAGGCCCCTCAGCTCGAAGTCACGCATGTCATCCAGTTCCGTGAAGAAGTAACTACCAAGAGTCCTTATTCTCCTACCGGCGAGGGCAGGACATTCACACAGCAGGTGATGGATCGATTCGATGTCTTCTTCGTCCCTACAACGTCTGCAATAGTCGTTGTGATATATACCGAGGCGCTCCGCATGAGCACCAATGGTGCAGGGCGCAGTAATGATAACGGAAACTATCCTTGCTTCACGACCACTAAGTTTGACCAAAGACAGAGATGTCTTCTTATTATAACACGTCCGTGAGCTTCTAACCATTGCACACGTGTCTAGCTGAATCCATCGTGTATTGGCTCGACTAATAGCCTGGTCTTCAACATACCTTCCAAAGGGGAGAGCCTGTGAGGCATGCAGCGCTGCTCCCGTTCGTGCAAGTTCGTCAGCCCTTTCGTTTTCTTGTTCTTAGCTTGGTTAGAATCTAGCGGTTTCGAAACTCCTCTATCCCTAGTTCGGTAAGAGGTTCTTTAATAGCTTCAGTGTACACATTATTGAAGACTTCCACTAGGTCTAGGAAGGTGAATTCTTTGATTGATTTGGCTGTTCACAAGAGTGAACCACCACTCTCCGTGGATTAGATCTTTGCAGTGCGGTTTCAGGCCAGGAAAGTTCACTATCGACCAAACTTTCACATTTCGGCAGATCCTAAAAAAATTCTAGAACTTCAAATCAATACTCATAACCTTATTATAGATGTTAAAGCTGCGTTTGACGATGTGTATTGTTTTGGCATCCCAGAAAATATCGGGCGTCTGAACACTATGGATAACGCTTTCTGCTTTGTTTAGATCGGTAATGACCTCATCGATTCCTTTGATGTCAGAAAAGGCTTTCGGTAAGGAGACGCGCTGTCATCTGTCATGCGATGTTTTTGCAACATTATTCTGAATCGGATCGTTAAAAACTCAGGAGCCAACACCAAAGGAGGACTGTCTCCGTTGATTTGGCCTTGAGGTAGCCGTACTGCGATTTCTAATCTTTCTTGGGTATTACCCGGGTACCAAAATGTCGGGTACCCGTATGGTTTCGAGTACTCGCTATGTTTCGGGTACCCACGTCATTTTTTATATTTCTCGCACATCAAGGTTCATAGGTAGGTACATAGGTAAAAATGGTGGTTCAACAGAACCCAATTGGGACTAACATGTGCTTTTTTGCTACCACAGCTCTCGTGATCTGGTTGACAACACATACTTTGTTGACGGTAAATGCGACAGCCGGGAGTGCCTTGCTTTTCTTCCTTGTTGTATATATTCACCGCAAAAGGTGACTTAACAAACTTTTATAATGAGCTACCAGGTAGCTGACATTGCCGGGTACCCGCGAACTTGGATATACCCGCATTCCCTGGTAACCGGGTACTCGGGTAGTTGTTAAGATGGGTATTACCCGGGTAAAATCAAGAGCACTAATTCATGACCTCGCATAAGCCATGGGATTGCTACGTTTTGCAATCTTAGTAGCATAATAGACTGTATGTCATCAGATCCAAGAGATTTGCATGGAAAGAGGCTGTTGATTGCTCAGGAAGTGTTTTCCTCGGTGGTGATGGACTGAACGCTTTATATTGTTGCAGGGATTGCTAATGCAGAGCAATGGGTGATAAGTTAATAAATATCTGGCGCGATAGCTCGGAAGGGACCTACAGTTCATTGCCGACTCCGAACGGCGAATTGAGAAGCGTTTTTCATGATACTTCCGGAGGCTTGTCATTCCCGACGAGAGGTGGTGCCGCGAAAAATGTTCGGTGGCTGGGACTTGAATCCACGCCGATCGCACAGCAGTGCAATGCACTAACCACTGAGCCATGGCAACCACAGCAATGGGTGGCAGTGGATTTATTCTTCCTGCAACTGGGGAGTGAGGATTCGTTAAAAACTTCAAGAACTCTGCTTAGGTCCCTCTTTCCATTTTGAGGAATGATGGATTAAACCTTTCTTTGGATTAAATCTTACCAAAAGTTATGGTCATTACATATGTTAATAATGGTCCAACTAGTCTTCCTAAGTCTAGAAATATCTTCATTCCACCAAGGGGAAACAATTTTCTTGCAGTATTTAGCTGGAGATGAAATCTTGGAGGCAATATTCAAAACTTTTTCGAATGTCCAGCTCCTAAACTGTTTCGATTTTGCAGTTGAGTGTTTTAAGAAGTTTTGATTTGAAAATCTGGATGAACTTTTCTCAGTCAATCGTTTTGGGATTCCTAAAGCATTTCAGAGTCTCGATCCGCAGATTAACATCGAAGAGGATCCACCTACAGTCCGAAAAGGAGTTTAGGTAAGATGCTCTTCGTTGGCACCATAGCCCACCAACAGTTTAGCCCTTATATGATGGACAATAGCTGGGCTAACTTTTCCAGCGGTATTTGGCGATCATGAGCTAAGTAGGCCAAGAAGGGGAGGATTAAGGCAATTTTCATAACCAACTACATATCTTAACTTTTCACTGCATGTTGCTTTGAAGCCTGGACGTTTGAGACTCTATCCCAGAGTAGGAAGATTTAGAGATTCAATAGTAGGTAGGACATATGTATGTCATCGATTACATATTGCATTACTTTACACTTTAAAGCTCTTAGAAATATTCGTAAATGTACTTTTAGATCATCTACGTCTTCCGGAATCCAAAGGATGCAGCTATCTCCTATTTCCATCACTGGCGAGGCATGGTCGGATATAAAGGAACTAAAGAAGAATTTATGCATACCTACATGAATGGCTACGTGAACTTCAACCCATTCTGGCCACACATTCTCGATTTTTGGCATCTGCGAGACCAACCGAATATTTACTTCACCAGTTACGAGCGCATGAAATTCGATCTCCGTGCGGTGGTATCTGACGTCTGTCAGTTTCTCAATAAAAAGATATCTTTTGACCTAATGGAAGAGCTCGTCGATCATCTGTCCTTTGACAAGATGAAAATCAATCCAGCCTGCAACCATGAAAAGGAATTTGAAAGCATAAAACAAGCAGCTGGAGTAGAAGTTGAAGAGTTCAGGTAGTGATTGAAATGTCTAACTGTCTAGTTTTAACTTTTAACTTCGTTTTGCTTAGTAGATTTGTCCGAAGAGGAGTGGTGGGAAGTCACAAGGATGAGCTGCCGAAAGAAATTATTGACGAGTTTGACGAATGGACTGAAGATCAATTGAAAGATTATAACCTAACTGTGGATGAAATCATTTCCTACTGCAAGTATGGAAAGTAGGTTGTACAATTGAAACAAAATTATAAATTTAAATAAAATTAATAAAATAAATTTCTTGAACTCATTTTGATTATGTTCACGCTATTTAGTTAACACCCTCTACATTTTCATGTCGCTTTATCCTCGCTCCAAAAAATGCGTATAACGAGTGCAACTAACTTCACAATTCAAAGGCATTCATCTTAATCTAAGAACTTCCTCCATACTCATTTTTGTTTTTTCAAGTAGTACTGTCAAAGGCGACCTTGTTTTTCTTTACCCTGAAACCAATCCAACACAATCATAGAAAATTAAGCGCAAGCGATATTCTAATTCTAATTATTCTATATTATTGGTCCTTTGAGCCGGATGATGACAGTCAGTGGGCCAATGGCACCAGCACTAGCCGGAGCACGTACTTTGCTCTCGGTCAGTTTGACACGAATCTCACATTCCAGTTGACCGTTGTTCTCCAAATGTCCGCGGATGACCTTGCGAATCATGGATACAGATGTACTGCATTTACCGCAAATCCACATTGTCCACCCCGACGAAGAAGCTTTTTGGATATTCGTCGAACAATTGGACGATTTTTAGGAAATAGCTGACTTTCCAAGCAATTAGGTACTCGTTAAAAAATGTACGAACTTAACAGTTGTAACAAAGTTGTACAGTCACAAAGGATTTTTTTCCAGTATGTACTTGGCTGTTCAAAGGGTAGATATGTGCATTCAAGACGACACAAGCGTCCACAGGTTTGTCTCAAACCAACCTCTGTCTACCAACTCCTACCCTCACCTCCCCGCGGTAAACGCTGGGTGCCTAGTACCTTGACCGAAGACAGGGTTTAAACCCTGAGCTGACGAGGGAGGGGGCGGGAGCTGTTCACACTAAAACACTCTCCCTTGCATGCAGACGGCAGCGGAAGAACTCCCGCGATAAAATCGACGATGGCGTCTACAGTTCCAGTTAGGTCGACCTACTTAGTGAACAACTCATTCGGGCTACTCCGACGTAACTGGTTTAAAGGCCAATGAGGACCGGAGTAGCAGGCTCGTTAAGCCCAAGGGGTTTAACAAAGGGCCTACCCCTCCACGTTGGCAGTTGTGCGCGGGGTTGACGGCTCCGCCATGGTAAAGACAAATTTGTACGAAGCTACAACAGGCCTCGGATACGAACGGACTTACTCATGACAACCCATGCTAACGAGTTAAGGACAACGATCTCCGGATCTGCACGTGGAATGTTAGGTCCCTTAATAGACCGCGTGCAGCCGAACAACTAGTGGAGGCCCTGGACTGCTGCAAAACGGATATTACCGCCATCCAAGAAATGCGGTGGGATGGGCCCAGCAAAAACCGGCAATAAAAGCAAAGCTTGTTTGGATGTGGATTCGTCGTTGGAGGCAGACTTAGGCAAGAAGTCTTAAACTTCAGGTATGTGAGCGAACGCCTCACGACAATCCGCATCAAGGCTAAATTCGCCAATATAAGCCTGGTATGCGTACATGTCCCCACAGAGGAGAAAAACGACGACACCAAAGACAGGTTCTACGCGCTCTTGGACAAGACATACGAGCAGTGCCCTAGCTATAAATATTAAAATTGTCCTATGCGATTTTAACGCGACGCTAAGAAGAGAGGGCATCTATGGTAGTACAGTCGGAACCACGACACCACCAAGGGAAGGTACGGCTGCGGATATCCCGAACACCGCCAAGGCAAGGAAATACAGTGAGGAAGCTTGACGCCGGACGACTGCAATCGCAAGAGATCAGCAGATCCTTTTCCGATCGAGTCTCTCTCAATCTCTCAAGAGGCCCTATGCCGCCAGCATCAAATATTGACGATCAGTTGGCATAATTGGCAAAAAGCCATCAGAGATGCCGCCTGTGACGTGCTGAGTTTCATTGGCATTGCTTGCCCGATCTTCAAGAAAGGAGACCCTCTGCGCCAACATCAGTCTTCTTAACATCGCTTACGAGAACTTATTTGGCGTGTTGTGCAAACGTTTGAAGCCATTCATCAACAACCTGATCGGTCCATATTAGTGTGGCTTCAGGCCAGGAAAGTCCACCACCGACCAAATATTTACACTGCGGCAGATCTTTGGAAAAAACCCAGGAACTTCAAATCGATATCCACCACCTTTTCATCGAATTTAAGGCCGCGTATGACAGCATCTATAGAGACGAGCTATACAGAGCCATGTCTAGTTTTGGCATCCCTGCCAAACTCGTCCGTCTGTGCAGGATGACGATGAAGAATGCACGCTGCTCCATCAAGGTCGGTCAAGACCTCACTCACAAAGCGACGCGCTGTCATGCGAGTTTTTCAACATCTTTCTTGAAAGAGTTGTGCAAAACTCACGCGCCAACACCAGAGGCACAATCTTTCAAAAGTCCGTCCAATTACTCGCATACGCCGACGATATTGACACAATCGGAAGAACGCAGCGTGATGTGACTAGCGCGTTCGTGAGCATTGAGACGGAAGCGGCGAAGATGGGTTTGATGGTCAATGAGGGCAAGACCAAGTATATGCTGTCAACAAGAAATGACACCCAACACCAACGTCTCGGACAAAACGTCACGATAGACAATTATAACTTTGAGGTAGTTAAGGACTTTGTCTACCTAGACTCCGCTATCACTTCAGACAACGACACCAGCGGTGAGATCGAACAAAGAATAAGTCTTGCCAATCACTGTTTCTTTGGGCTAAGAAGCCAACTGAGTAGCAAAGTCCTGTCTCGAACAACTAAGGTGACCCTGTATACGACCATAATCGTACCAGTCCTGCTTTACGGCGCAGAGGCATGCACTCTGTCAAAAGCGAATGAATGTTGCTCCTTGCTGTTTCGAGAAGAAAATTCTTCGGATGATTTTTGGTCCCGTCTGCATGAGTGGCGATAAGTGGAGGAGAAGATACAACGACAAACTGTAAAGGCTGCACAGCGTCATCGGCTTAGCTCCACATGGCATGGCTGGGTCATGTGGAGCGAATGGACACCAACGCTCCGGGCCGGAAAATTTTCGAATTTTCATCAGAGGGACGGCGCAGAAGAGGAAGATCGCGACTCAGGTTGCGCACGCAAGTGGAAGGGGCCTCAACCAACTTGGTGTGCAAAACTGGCTAAAGTTCCAGCTGGCTGGAGACGCTTGTTGGTTGAGGTCCAGCTTCACCTTAAGTGAATATGTAACCTTTGAGGAAGAATAAGGTGGGACTTATAAGTCTGTAAGACTTCGGTAGAACAGAAAGTCTACGTCCTGGCTTCATAATACAGTTTACTATTATTTACTTCTTTCCAGGTTTTTAGTAAATGGTTCCACACGAAACTTGTTCTGAAGATGTTAATTATAACATGCATAACCTTAACTTAGTGTTTAGTTTCGACATTGAACCGGTTTTTGAAAGTCCATTGCAGTTTCTTTTCATTACAGACTTGAACTCTGCAACCAAAAAACGGTCGCCCGGCTTGTACCTCCATTCCTCTTTTATCAATTTATCGCTCATATTCGATTGTCATCGTAAGATCCTGCTTTCTTTTAAGGTCAATAAAATCTTTCATTTCATCCGTTCCATCGGATCAGGATCGTAATTCAGTCAAGAAACAGTGATTCACTGACGCACTAAGTGAATCATAACCACTTGGATCGAATGTCATTAGTTCATTTCTTTTTTTCTACAAACAAATGAGCCTTCTAGTCTCTCAGAAGCGCAAAAAATGCAATTAAATGTGAATATAAATTTGTATTTAAATTATAGCTACTAAAACATTATTTCAAATATAAAAAGAGAATTATAAACTAAAAAAAACATCCAATAAAAAATAATTTATAGTGTTAACAGTCTACGATACGTTGCTCTTAATTAGTTGTAGTCTCTACTTTCTTGGCATTGTCTTCTTTACTAGACGGGCCGGTTTGAGTGATGGGAACAACACGCTCAGTGTTTGGAGGTGGCAGCTTCTTAAACGGGGCTGTGATTGTCAGCAATCCATCAGAGGACAGAGACGAAGAAACATTGTCGGGGTTGACGTCACCTGCAGAAGAAATTCATAAATTTATTTAAAGACCACACTGTGCATGTGTCATCGTTTTTATTGACATCGACACTCACTTGGCAATAGGTAACGCCTTGAGAACTGTCTTGCGACGAATCCATGTTCGTCTTGTTTCTCCTCGTGCTTTCCTTCGACAACGACGAATTTATCCGTCACCTTGACAGTGATCTCTTTTGGCGAGAATTGCTGAACGTCCAAGATAACCTCGAACTTTTCGTTGTCAATGTTCAAAGTTGATCCGGATTCTTGCTTCTGCAAGTTTGTACTGCGACGCCATGGTCGAAGGTATCCCTGTCGCAGGACTGTAGGGTTTGAGCTCCATAACGAAGACAGCAGATCTTCACGCCTAAAATCACAAAACACTTTCTTTAGTATTGTCTAGAGCACGGTGAGGACAAAGTTATTACTTCAAGCCGGTGCCGAAGTGCTGATCCAGCAGACGCGAAGTGCGCATCGGCATGTCAAAGTCATCCCACCAGTCGCGGAACATTAGGGGAACTACGGACATCTACGAAACGAGTCAAAATTTAATGGAAATACACTAAATATCACCACTAAAATTTTACAAAACAACCGAATGAGTGCACAATTTGGAAAGAAATACTTCAGGACTTGCGATACCTTTTTGTTGGGATATTAGCAGTAATGGGATCTCAAGCACTGCGCTTGCTGGCCTCTAGGAAACGTATGCGCATTTGGCCCGAGTATTCACACTTTTATATCCGACTTTTCTGTTTCAATCTAAAAATACAAAAAATATAAATATTTCTAATTTTAGACGCATCATATGGGCAAATTATTCATCGGTGTGCCGTGGGGCCGGCCTACCTTGCGAGCGCTGTTCTGCAGAGGAGATGTAGGGTGTATTGACGGAGCATGTGCGCTTTGGTTCTTTATTAGGCGTTCCTATGCTAATGGGCTATTTATAATAATATAACTCACACTTTAGATTTCCATGCACATCCGAGCGGTAGGATCGGTGGTATTTCTTCTCTTGTTTTCGGCTCTCTAGCTATGATTTCGTAAACAAGCCAAAGAATGCTATTTGGGATTTCAAACAAGATGAGGTTCTCGTAGCGGGTGTTTGATACCAGATTCCTGCAGTTGGCCATCTGCACGAGTTTTGGAATTTTAGAAACGACGCAGTAGAAGAGATGAGTGGACTTCAGCGCTTAACTCTAACATAAGTAGGCTTCTATGAGAGTGGGTCCCGTGAATTAGCTAAGGTCCGTAAGGTCTTTTACGTCCAAGTCTTGGTTCCTAAGAATGAAACTAAGATGTAGTCAGTGCCCACTTCCCTATCCACTGGCATACAGATTTCGATCCTGTTTTACTCCACAAAATGAGCAACACTTAGGACAATGTCTA
This sequence comes from Matsumyia berberina, assembly GCA_917880715.2. Lineage (NCBI taxonomy): Eukaryota > Metazoa > Arthropoda > Insecta > Diptera > Syrphidae > Matsumyia > Matsumyia berberina. The sequence goes on from OU862870.1 coordinate 100,740,007, forward strand.
CAAAGCTTTGTTATTGCCCAGTGATAGAGAGAAAGGAAAGGGTGTAGGTTATAGATTAGAGATGAGAGGAAAGATAGTGAGGTGGTGATGCACATTAATTTTGAACTTTTGCAGGTTATAGGTCTCCGGAAATATTGAGAAGGGCAGATTGTTCCATAATCGTTTAATGTTCGCCCGAAAGCAGATGTAAGAGAGACGGACTAGTAAGATACAATTGTGATGAAACTATCGAAAGCTATAACTTCGAAGTAGTAAAGGAGTCCACTTACCTCAAAGCTCAAAGTAAACGTAAACTCCACAAATGACATATTAGTAGAGATCTGGTGAACAATAACCCTACGAAATCGCTGCTATTTCGATTTAGCGAAGCAGCTGGAGCTCCTAAAATGAAAGACCAAAGGTAAACACTTTATGACTCTAATCCAACCAATTCTGCTTTGTGCTGGACGACAAGCAAGAAAGCAGAGAAGATACTGGACTCCTTCGAAAGAAAAATACTTCCTCGGATTTTGGGAGGCGGGCGAATGGAAGAAGAGATATAACCACAAACTCTATGAGCTGTAACAGGATCTGGATGTAGGACACATCGAGCGAATCGAAAACAATGCTCCACCCAAGAGAATCTTCGGATCGCAGCCCCCATTGACTTCAACGTCAGGTACAAGACTCGGATTCCTAGCAGAAACTCTTATATATAGGGGGACCCCCTGCGCCCATAGAATCGATCAAGTTCCTCTTTGACAGAGATGCCAAGAAACTGGCAAACCGCAAGTGAAACAACATCAGCACTTGTCTCCTGTCAAAACAAATCTGGCCCAAGCTGGATTTAAAGAAGACGGGGAGACTTTTATCTACTAATCGGAAAAATCTAGGTTCACTAGTAGGAGTCCTTACCGGACATTGCCTGATAGGCAGGCATGCACTTAGATTGGGGGTCCCCTCCAACGATTTCTGCAGAAGCTGTAGGAACGAGGAGGAAGAGGAAACCACGACCCACGTACATGTCCTGCTCTTGCGACGCTTAGAAGAAGAACCCTCGGGGAATACTTCTATGATGATCTTAACGATCTTGCTGAACTAGACATCCAAAAGATAAACAACTTCATCTGTGGAACGAAATGGTTCAAATCTTAGGGTTCACACCGCTACGGTTGCCCACTTCTGTTGTAGTTATGCCACATTTTCTGGTTCTCTGGTGCCGGTAAGGCGGTTTACTTCGTTGTGGTATCACAATGGGCCATTCTGGCCTAAGTGTGTCCCTGCCTAAGCGGGGACAGCCACCTAACCTAACCTAACCTAACCTAGCCCCCAGGTTCAAGACAAATAGGATGACCGAATCTCTGTCGTAAGGATAAAGCCATCGCGAATGCCAGAATCCTTGACTTGACAAACAGACAGCACCAAGCGCAGGATCGAAAAGGATGGATGTGTCTCAGGCAGAGACTCTTCATGGGTGGGCAGCCTGTTAAGTGACTAAGAAGTTATGGTGAAAATACCGGTATAGAAGCGCCAAACAACACACGTTCCGTTGGTCTTCAGAAGAAGGAATTCGACTGCAAATTGATCGATCGCCAATCAATCGAAACGCTTGCCCCTCAACACGGTCGAGTAACTTAAACATGATGTAGGATATCCTGCCCAAACTTGGGAGTTATATTCCATTTTCGGACAAATGTAAGCTTTATAAATCGTAGCCGATGCTGTAGAAGCGAAAAACATTAGTGAAAACCAAGACATACAGCATCACTTTTAGCAGCATCTGAATTTTCCTGGTTCCAACGAAGGTCTGAGCTAATCTGCATACCAACCATTGATAAACCATTCGTTTCTTCAATGTCAACTTCATTCGCTTTGGGTTTGGCTGCATTAGAGACAGGAGACAGGAGACAGGAGACAGGTATTTGACAGGTTTTTGACGCGTTAAAATCAACTCAGTTTTTAGCACCTCAATTGATGATTCCTTCAATAACTGAGTGAAGCACGGTTGACATTCGCTGACGCAGGGGCTCAATGACTTCGGGGCTTATCGCGGATTCGTTAAAGAATACGCGAGGTCAAAAGTCCTATCATTTGCGAAGGAATGGATTAGATTGAAAGTGCATAAGTGAGAGAAGATCATTGATAAATATTCAAAAAGTATCAGAGAAAGATCGGAGCCTTGGAGGACACCAGCGTCAGTTGAGAAAGGGGGTAGAAGTACATCCCTTTAATGCAACCTGTATAGGTCAACGACTTAAGAAGCTCGCAATCCATTTAGAAAAAACATTACCAACTCCATATGCTTGAAGCAGTGGGACATTAGGACATTATTTGTCCTAATGAATTTTGAACTCGATTCGGAATAGGTTGATTGAGAGATCTGACTGGAAAGGTGGAGTTTGTTGCAAATAATGCCGCCAACATTTTAGCCTTTTCTTTGGAGTCCGTGATATTTTTGTAGAAAAGGTCTGGGGTGGTGGATAAGGTAGAGCCTTTACTGTCTTTAGGACATTGCCGAATGTTTGCCTGATTTTCTGGTCAAGCAGAAATTTGGCACTCATTAAGGCGAATTAACGGTCATTCCTAGCTCGCTTGAAGAGACTTTGCTTTTCCTCAGGAAGTGTTTAGCGCTAAACGCAAAAGCCTTTTCCTTCGTCCGGACGGCAGTTGCACAAGTTGGATTAAAGCATTGAACCCATTGAGAGCGGTATTCATCTTTTACATTCACTTCTCACACGAACTAACAGTCTGATCTTCATTTAAAAAAAAGTCCGATTTTCAACACCGTAATCGCTGTACTTACTAGACACTGTCCTATTTGCCTTCATGCCAGGGCGATGGGCCTTTTCTTAAGTGATTACTGCAAGAGTTGCAGGGACGAAGAGAAGGAAGAAACAATTTTTCACTTCCTTCCTTCCTGTCCAACAGCATTTCGGTTGGCTTTTTGGTAGAGTTTGCTGCAATTAATGCCGGTGGTATAGGACTTTTTAAGAGATTGAGGGATACTCGATCAGCAAATATTTTGGCAGTCTGCTACGATTTAACAAATTGCCTTGTGAATATTGAAATGTGGAAAACCTGTGGTCGCTACAATTATACTCCGTCCGACTTTTCGGATGTTGTGGCTTAAAAACTGTGTTTCGCGATTGTGTAACGACCACCTTTCCTATCCTAGCATCTAGCATTAAATCGATTAAGACGGTCTTATTATTACATTTAGGACATTGCTCCAAGTTCTTGTCGAAGAGCTCGTAGAAGCAATCCGTGGTGACATAGTCTTTCTAGCCTGCCAAGACTTGGGCACATTTGAGATTTACATTGGTAATTTTTCCTTGTGATGAGGCGCTCAATTAAGTACATGACTTCTGCATGACAAACGAGCGCTGCTGATGCGTTCTGTAGCAATCATCATCACAGATTTTTCATCTTCTTTTCTTACTTTTTGAATGGCGGTAATGTCTTCTTAATAGCGAACTAGGACCACCTCAGGCTGCTCGGCTGCATGTGCTCTGTTAAGAACTAGAGCATTCCCCGTACATATGTACGTACTCGTATGTTCATATCTGTTAATCCTCGCCCTTTTTTTCATATCCCAGGCTCGCTAATAGTTAAATCATGCTAATCCGAGGCTTGTTCGTGGCTTCCCACGTCGTTCAGGGATCGTGAGTCCTTATAATATTGTTTTGTCCCTCCCACATTGTTTTTAGCGTTCTTCGGATTTTATTTTATTCTGAATATTAATTCCCCTGAGAAATTATAGCCGATAAGGCTCTACAGAAGATGTTATTCCACCTCAGCGTAAGTTTTCGTTCAAGACTACTTCCAGAAATGACACTCTGACGTGCAAACACTTATACCTACTCTAAAGCTCACCCGGAGCTGCTTCTGCAGCCCTAAGTGTTTAGAACCACGTGTGTAGTTTCATTGAGTATACGCTCATCATTAGTTCAGATAATAAAAAAAAATAATGTACCGCGTTGGCACCATACCTCAGTGGTGGCCTTCGATTGCTGTGGAAGCTGCGTGGGTTCAAGTTCTAGCCATATCCACCGAATATTATTCACGGCACCACCTCTCATCGGAGAATGACAATGCTTCGAGAGTATTATTCCTAAATTCGCAGTCGACAATAAACTGGAAGTCCCTTCCATTCTTGCCAACATTCAACACATGTATTGAAAAGGCTGAAATCTTGATCCCAATACAACTTATTGCCATTTTGCTGAAAGCTTTCACAATTTTTGTACAAGTTGCACTGAGGAAAACAACCAACCAAGGAACAAAGAACCATCTGTCCACCGTTCAGGACAAAATTCTAGCCAGATGCGTACGTCGCAGTAAATGGCTTTCATGTGTCGCCAAAAACAAATCGCTCTCGTGTGGCCACATATTGACTTCTTATTATTTTTAGAAATTATGACGTATCCATCAGCGAACACTTACTCTCATACATATTTCATTTAAATTTGTACACAAATAAGTTAAAAGCATTTTAGATTCGCTATTGAATCATTTCTCTAGCAGGTTGGCGGATGCGTGGGAAAACGTCTAGGACATTCCAAAACAGATACCCGTCGAGTGTTAGCAGTGAGTCATGTTTATAAGATACAATTTGTTTACCTTTACACAAATATGAGCAACGGATTGTCATAAAGTGAGCCACTTTCTCAAATATAATGCAAGCATAGCCATAAGGGTAAACGGACGTTTCTATAAATAGTCGGTTTACGAAAAGAAAGACCGAAAATAACAATTCGAATTTTGTTTTGATTTGTTATACGGAAATTGAAATGCTTATGTCAAAATTGAGAAGGAGGTGCGTATTATCTGCATTTAGTATATATTTTGTGTACGAAATGATGCTGCAAAGGAAGGTGAAGTGCGACTTAGAATGACTTCATCCTATTCTTTTAAAGCCCTTATTCTCTTCTTGTTTCCGCAAGGATGAACATGTTTTCTCCTCTTCCTGACAGAATTGAACACATATTTGACTTGGGCAGATGATACATTTCTCAGGTTGCAGTGGCCTCTAAGCAAGGTATTTAGGTTCAGAAATAGGATTGATCATATAAAAGTTCCAGTCTTAATAAAGGGGAGCCTAAACGTGATCTAGCCAGTTCATCTGCAGATTCTTACTTACTAACTTAAGGTGGGGTTACTGTCCGGGGTGGACCTGGTCCTCTACCAACAAGCGTCTCCAGCCAGCTGCCTCCAGTTTCGCACGCCAAGTTGGGTAGAGTTGCCTTCCACTATCGTACGCCATCTGAGTCGCGGTCTTCCTCTACTGCGCCGTCCCTTAGGTGTGAATTCAAAGATTTTCCGGGCCGGAACATTGACTCTACATGACGCAGCCACCCCAGTCGTTGGAACTTCATTCTTCTGGCTACAGCCTGTACAGTCCGTTATTAAGACTTGTATCTTCTCCTCCATTCACCGTCTATTCAGAAGGGACCGAATCACCCGAAGAATTTTCCTCTCGACAACCAAGAACGCCCTCATTCGCTTTTGACAGAGTCCATGCCTCTGCGCCGTAGGGCAGGACTGAGACGATTAAGGTCTTATACAGAGTCTTTTTAGTCGTTCGACAGAGGGCTTTGCAGATACGTTCCCTACAACTATTTTTGGATGAGGTACCCAACCAACGTGTCGCTCGCCTTAGCTCAGTGATAAATGTGTTGGACTGCTGCGCGAGCTGCTTAAGTTCGAGGAATATCCATCAAAAAATCACATTTACCAGTATAAATTGTGTGGGTAGCATGTTCAAAGTAACATCGTATTCGAATGTTTCAAGCAAGGATAAGTGAGCCATGGAGCTCACCAATTTCCTTGCCAATGGAAGAATACTCAGATTGCTCTAACCTGACTCTACAGGGATCAGCAAACCAAGATATTGAGGCCGAAGTGTACTCAGCAGTAGTACTGAGCCATCGACAGCTCAACAGCATCTCGAACAGGTTGGGCATCTGGTTGGTCAAGGGCAATAAAGAGCCTAAGAGGTTCCGAGAGATTCTGAAAGAGTCTGAGAGAGTCTGTCTTAAAAAAAATTGTATTTAACTTTTAAATGTTTGAATCACCAGAAAAAGAAGTCACTCATGACATGCCCCGATAAGCCGTGAGAAATCGAATCTTAAACCGAAGGACGCTTGCGACTTAGCTCCTTCTTAGCCATGCAGCGTTCGCCTGATGTTCCCAAAGGATTCATTTCGGATTTTTATTGGTCTAAAATATTATTGGCGTAGATCACCGCAAGGGGGGGTGTTCTGTTTTGTCGTTACATCAACTCCATGGTTACAATAATTCGACCTATTTTCCGTTCTATGAGAGTGATGAGTACTTGCTTCTTGGAGTAATACCAAATCTCCAATCCTGATTGGTCGGGCTGGGAATTTTCATTTATTTCTCTTTGCAGCTGGTTGGGGTACTCTTGGTGAAACCATTTCCAAAATGGTTACTGACATTGTTGTATTTACTTGCAACCAGAGTTTTGTGATTGCACCAGCAGCTGGTAAGTTTACATCGACGACGGAGTTGTTGAAGCAGCTGCTGTATTGTCAGAGGGGACTAGGAAAGGTCAGCATCATCTATTTCAAAAGCATTTAAACGGTATAAGGAACCTTTCCGTGCTCAGATCTAAGCAAATTTGACAGTGGCAGGTCTCCCATGATAGGCTGAACAGTCTGGAAGGTCATCTCCGAATACATTTCTTGGCTCTTGATTGCACTCCAGAATTTCGCCCTAACAAGATCAGATGGTCATGGTTTTCCGGGATGTTGGTACGAGAAATCCTCTTTCCTAAACCAAAAATGCTATTTTCTGCATCAAATTTGGGAGATAAGGATGCCTATCCACTTCTCTACGAAACAGATATCGAATTTTGAAAGGACGAGTATGTATGTATGCTATTTTGTTAACAAATGAAAGATACTGCTGAAACCTGATTTTTGTCTTGACATTGAGCGGTATTAAGCGCTAATTATGTGAATTTGCTTCATAGTGAAGGTTACTTGCTTACAGTAGACAAGGTAGGACCCTCAAACCAGAGCCAGTAGTTCTGCTGTGAGACCGCATGAAGCCGGAGCTGCTGCACTTTTTACAAAATTAACGCAGTGAATGTTCGCTGGACCGATGACTTGCCTAATCTTGTACCCAGGCAAATCCACCTCAATCCCCGCATATCTTGTCACTGCAACTGTAGAATAGTGGACCTTACTCCTGACATGACTGATACATAGTTCGGTCAGAAGGATAACACCTTTAAACACCATCTTAGAGGTCGTGCATTACTTTCTGTCTGTGTTTGCTCTTGCCTTCAACGATGTGACGCGACCTCTAGCCGGTAGTTAATGGATAGTGTAGTTTGCTTACTTGCTGTGTAACCATTTCCAGATGAATGTCAAAATCTACAGAGTTGAATTGGTGTACTCTCACTTTCTCCTCCGATCCACCGATCGTAGAATAAGGACAACGTAACCCATGTCTTGGTAAACTTCTGGCGTTGTCAACCTGATCACGCCATTCGTATTTCAACAGCCACAACTCTTGGGTCCGTATACGAAGCAGGATCAAATCCATCGAATCGTAGAGTGATACATATTTGAATCAGTGACCTTTTTGTAGGCGCTGAGTGTTTTTGCTCCTTCGTGATAAAGAGCTGCTGTAAATCGCTTTCCAACCTCTAAGTTATTGAATATCTTAGACTTGACTTACTTCAATGCTATCGGCTCCATAAATATTCTTGTATTCATCCATGTATATTCTTGATGCTGTCTTCAATTCTCATAAACAAGAGGCGTCTAGAGATTTGTATATTTGGGACAACGTTAAAAAAATTAAAGATCTGAAGCATTTAAAAAAAACAACGTTCCTAGATTCAAGCGGCTGTTTGTATAGCGCCTGGTCTGCACATACGACTGGTCCGCCCATGCCTTTGGAATGGAAGGTTAGGAAATTTATTTTCACAAAATCATCACCTAGTCCATTCACGTATATCCAGTAATGCTTCCTAATTAACTTAACTACGAATTCTAGTGCTCTTGGCTTCCTCTCCATTGCCACACTCTTAGAATCCGCAATCACAGCTATACAACTTGCATCTTCTTTTAAGAGTACGAAATTCTCTACATCATTGGCATTCCAAAATTGAGTACAATGTCCATTATCCCTTCGACCAATTTTTTCCCACCACACGCATAATGAAAGTCACAAAAATCTTGCTGCGAGAACTTCACCAAACCAGCAAAACTTCTCACCACACACCCTCGGCAAGGGATTGCTGTGCTCCTTTGCTCCCTTGTTGGCCTTCCAATGACGCAAACATGAGTCCTCGCATACTTCGGCAAAACGACCGAGTTACAGAATATAAACAAACGACCCAACACATAAAAGGATTATGCTTGAGTAGAGCTGCTGACTTGCCGCACAAGATTCTTCGTCGCCCCAAATTGAACAGTGCAGTGGAAGTGCATCACACCTCGTAACGTAACAGTGAGCACAATGAAAAAGGTAACCGCGACCGCATTTTGATCAAATTACACAAAATTTAGCTGAAAAAAAGTCCTTTCAGATTCTCCTAACACTGTTTACATGCACCTTGATAGTTAACTCAACGCATTCGAGGATAACTAAGCGAAGCTATTCCGACCAAAGTGTTCACGGTTATATGACAGAGGTGACCAGCAGTGCTTTTCGAATTAAAAAAGAAAATTATTTAAACCAATTCCTTTGTGATAAATTTCAGCGTACGTGCTGGTGGAACGAGGTGTGCAAGGAGGAGTTCCAGAACATGTTTCGTTGCAAGTGCCCACAGTGGTCGTATTGCAGGTAGGTGCACGGGCGGTGGGTGGTGTTAATCTTTTATCACCTCTGATTGTCTTTCGTTTTTGTTATTAGGTCACCGGGTCGCTATTACAACGCATACTGCTCCATGACCAACACCGGTTACATATGGACGCAACCGACGTGGGACTGGGGCCCTTAGGCAACCAGACACCACCCTTCTTCTAGACCAATTCAACAAGCAATCGCGCTGCAAGCTAATATTTCTCTGATGTGTTCTCCGATGTTCCAAGGAAGTTGTAGTGTTCTATTTTGCTAGGTTTCTAAGGCAACTCTCTAGTGTAGTCGCATTATCTGTCCCAATAAATCGAGTAGTATGTAGCTGACGAGGGTTTTATTTTTGGCGCGGCTAAGACGCACTTCGTGGGGGTGGGGAAGAGCAACACGTTGAAAAATCGATACGTGCCCGATGTGTGCCACGTACAGCGACTCACAGATAGCCACCGGTTACTGGCTTGTCAATGACGAAAGTCATCGGCTAAGGCGCAAACTCACCAAAGCACTACTACAGCTCTTGCCAGTTGGGCAAATTTTTTCCATTTTCAGTAGCATCCGCTAGTTTTGCTTCTTCGAGTGAAAACGTTCTGAAATCCGTGAACCAAATCAATATGGGACCCAGTAATTGGATTGTAAATGTTGTACTCCTCTGGACCTGGTTGCATTTGGCCAACGGTGACGCTTTGTCTCTAAATGACCAATTTTTCAATGACGTACGAACGTTGATTAAGCGACGCCTGAAGGAAAATGTAAGTTGCCAAAGTTTCTGCGTACATATGTGAGGGGTATGAGCATTTGTATCCATCCAGCAGCGAGCTTCGGAACTAACATCGGAGGAAGAACGAACGCAGAATGTACCCACTCCGATTCTGGTGGAGAATTGGCCACAGGAGAAGCACTCGTTTGGACAAATTACTGCGGTTTCGATTGATCCCCATGGTAATCCAGTGATTTTCCACCGTGGCGATAGATACTGGGATGCGAAGTACGTAACATGAGAGTGGACTTTGGAGTGTTGACGAGATTGCTCATGTCATTTCGTTTTCAGCACCTTCAATGACAGCAACATATTTTACTTGATCGAGTATGGACCAATTAAGGAGAACACAATTTACGTTCTGGATTCGAAAACTGGAGGCATTCAACTGGGATGGGGTGCATCGATGTTTTACATGCCACATGGCATGACTATTGACACGTATGGTAACTACTGGATAACAGATGTTGCCATGCATCAAGTGTTTAAGGTGAGCTTATGGCCTGGCGGGGAGTGCAATAGACCAATTAAACTCTTTGCAGTTCAAGCCGTATGAAGAGACACCACAGATTACCATTGGAAAACGATTTAAGCCCGGTTCGTCCTTGAACCATTTATGCAAACCAACCGCAGTAGCAGTGTCCACTACTGGAGAGGTAACTTTTATTTCCCTATTGGCTTCCTTTGTTTACTGATGGTCGTTTATAGTTTTTCGTTGCCGATGGGTACTGCAATCAGAGAATTCTAAAGTTCAACGCAGCTGGTCGTCTCTTGCGAACAATTCCACAACCTCCAGGTGAGTAGTTCCATTGAATATGCGTTTCACATTCAGTGCTTCTCTATTGCATCAGTTGGCGTTTAAGTATTATGTCACGCAGGACAATAGAAGTAACGCGAAAAGGAATCTCTGCATTATTTCCTGTGCAATTGTGCAGCCCTAGCGACGGGCAGACAGTGCACTCTAGGCAAACCCCTTTTCGACGACCTCCAAGATATATCCAAGAAAAATAAAGTTTACACTTCTGCCTCATTGTATGATTGAAGTCAAAGGAGTTTTCCACATTCAGCAATATGAAGGTCCTCCAGCTCATAGAAGAAGCTACTACCAAGAGTACTCAATCTTCTGGCGACTTGTGTGGATCGTTCGCACAGCAGGTGTCTTCTATTTCCTCTTCGTTCTTGCAGGTTCTGCAGTAGTCGTTGTAGGATAACCCACGTCGTTCTGCGTGGATCCTACGGCACAGTGCCCTATAGGGACATTTGACACGATTCTTATCTCCCTTCGACTACAGTTTACGAGATCTTTCAAGTTCTTCATTCTAAAGGCTGACCATACTGATCTGACTACAGTCTATATGTCACTATCACGTATAAGCCCAGGCCAAGGTTTCCCCAGGTTGCAAGGTGTATGCAGGATCTAATTTTGCACTCTTCTTAGCAAGAGCGTCCGATATCTCATTCCCTGATATATCTTTGCGGCCTGGTAGCCATGTGCGTGGTTTTCCGTGGACAACAAAGTTATCTGAGAATGGGTATATGTGTACATATTGGATTCTGATGTCTAAACCTTCTTGCTGCTCAGCCTTCAACAAAATTCTTAGCATTGTATTTCTTGTATTTCGTCCCTAAGTGTTTCTAAAATGAATAATGCCTTGCTGTGAGTCACACTTCCTTAGTCCGATGCATTGGTCCTTTCCTATTCCCTCTTGACCAAGCCTTGACCATGATAAAAAGACTAGCTTGCATTGGAACGACCAGTGCACTGAGATCATTTCCAACGACAAGGTGGAAGACACTTCTTAATCTGCTATCCCTAGATCTCTACATGCAAGAATCTGCAGTAACGAGCGCTCTAAATTCAGACCGTATCTGGACTTCGTCAAACCTTTCTCCTGCGTATTCCTAAGCAGAGAACAATGGGAAAACAAACCAATTCTTAACGAGGCAAAGTCCATCTACACGGGGGGCTCCAAGATGGACATTCGTTCATTCCCCATCGCAGAAAAAGCTAGAAGTTGTAAAAGGAAAATGTTCACGCGTAGTATCTCGCCTCTTCAACAATAAAGAAACGCAAACAAAACCTTTGAAAAATCGCTAAAACCATATCGCTATTTTGAGCATTACTCGGTGATTTCGACGACGACAACCACATGAACTCAATGAACATGCAGATGCGAAACATGAATCGCTTGATGAACACCATGATGATGCCCGACCCGTTCAACATGCTGACACCATTTGACCGTGCATTCAGCGGTGGCAATAGCTTGATGGAGCGAACACCAATGCTTGGCGGCAGCCTGTTCGGGTTCCCCAGCATTCCAAACATGAATCGTTTGCTGAGTGCAGATATCGGCAACAATGGCCATCATTCTGTTCATCGAGCGTCATCTCAATGTCCTCTGGTCCTGACGGTCGTCCGCAAATCTATCAAACTACCAGCAGCACTAAAACTGGACCAGGTGGAATCCGCGAGACTCGAAAAACCGTTCAAGACTCTTCAAGCGATGTCAAGAAAATGGCCATCGGTCATCACATCGGCGAACGTGCTCACATCATTGAAAAGGAGCAAAATTTGCATTCCGGTCAACACGAGAAGCGTCAAGAGTTCATCGCTCTTGACGAAGAAGAAGCCGAAACCTTCGATCGCGAGTTCACAGACAAAGCTCGCATGCATACTCCATCGATTGAGGTGATGACCGGCGGACCCGGTCATCATTCTCCACATCACAGACAGTACCACAGGGCTCTGCCAGCTCTACCAGCAGTTGTTACCATATAACAACGTAGCCGCGCGTCGTAACTTTCGATCTAAACATCCCAAGCATCAGCATCACACCCAACAACAACAGCAGCAGCAACATCAGTCGCCGCTACCATCCGAGCAGCAGCCACCACAGCAGCAGCAGGACTCATCCAATAACGAATCAAACTAAGCTTTAGGGACAAAGGCATGGGTGCTGGTGTCTTTTCAGAGATGCTAGGACTCAGCAGCTCAAAAAGACTTCATGACAACAGTAGTGTTTTTCAGGCAGAGGTTCTAACAGTGACCAGAGCTGCGCAATTGGTGTCAATGCTCACGGTATCAGGGGAGTATAACACGATCTTCATAGACAGCCAGGCGGCTATACAAGCACTAGCTGCTACTCATAACATCCAAGCTTGTAAAGTGCCTTCACGAAGAGCTGAGGGTCCTTACAAAGAGCTGGCGGACGAAGCAATTAAACCTCCACCTCGTCATCTGAAAGAAGTAATAAGGCTAAGATCCTTAACTGAGGCGAATAACAGGTGGACCAGCAAAATTGCCAGAATATAATAAAGGCAAAATGACCAAGCGTCTACATATGGACAGGAAATGTCTGTCATCACCGGGAAGATTAATTACAAGGCACAATATACCCAGGTATCTTGCAAATAACCTTCACCTGACCGAGGATGACCTATGCAGAGGATGCGAGAACGAAGAGGTGCATGAGGACACGACTCACTTTCTCTGGTATTGCCCAAGCCTCCGCAATATTTGAAAAAGAACATTGGGTAGATATACGTACGTCTTCGATAACATCGAGGAGCTATCCGATGGTTCACTATCGGATGTGCTCAAGTTTGCAAAGACAACCAAGTGGCTGTCATCAGATATATAGAATCATGCAATAGGAAGTAGCTGGTAAAATACATGCTCATCACAACGGGTATACATAGACCTAAGTGAGATGTAGAGGGTTTCATTACCTACATCGGCCCGCTTACCTAACCCAACCTATTCCTTCTTTAAGTATTCTCATTATTTCTCCATGTGCAGCCTGCTCTCCTATTACGTGTAGAGGCGTGAGGTCTAAGATGAACCCTAGGGCTTGTGGCAAGTTATCAATACTTGACTAAGAATGATCTCTAATTTCAGAATTTATGTCGCTGCAAGTGCCCCACGGTATAACTCTCCTCGAGCATTTGGATTTGTTGTGCATCGCTGATAGGGAGAACATGCGAGTTGTGTGCCCTAAGTATATACCAACCTTTAACTTTTAGAAAGATTTCCCTAATTACATTTCTATTTCAGAGCTGGCTTGCAGTCTTCATTTGGCGAGGGACAACCAGCTGCCACCATTCAGGAACCAGATTTAGGACGTGTCTTTGATGTGGCAGCTTATGGCGACATTGTTTATGCTGTCAATGGTCCCACATCTATGCTACCGGTTCGCGGATTCACTATCGATCCAGGTTCTGAGACCATCATCGGTCATTGGGGCGAATTCAAGAATCCCCACTCGTTGGCGGTCTGTCCGAACGGGACTGCCCTGTATGTCACCGAAATCGGCGACAGCCCTGCTACAAACAAGGTCTACAAGTTTATTTTAGTTTAAACACATTCTGAGTTGAGCTGGAACAACCAACTAAATATTGAAAACAGAACCTAAATAGCCCTCATAACAACGCCCATATCAAAGAATTATAACCGTTTTATATACATACTTACACACAAATGCATACATGGACCCTAAATATAAATTTCACAAATCGCCTAGACCACACACCATGTAGTTATCCCAAATGAGTAGAGTCAACGTGATGTGTCGTAGGTAATATGCTTCCTGTGGTGTGTACATACATATACAACTATTATAGCACATTTATCTATTAAAAGTAAAAAGTTATATTTGATGTTAAACACTGTCGTTGATTTATTTGAAATAAACCTAATTTACTTAAACGCGGACACCTCTTCTAATTCGAGGGGACTCAACGGAGGAAGAAATGCCTTGAAAAGCGGTAGCGTGGTAGGTTATCCTTGATAGTCTACAAACAGTCCTTGAAGAGCAATAAGGACAATCGCAAAAGAGGAAGTTGGAAAAGAGAAATGGATTGGCTCTAGGGGCGGAGACACCCATTTCTGTAAAGAAATACTAGTGTAGAGATGATTTAAGCTAAACAAATGAGCAAATTCGCAGGATCTGGTACGTGATAGGGGGTTGTGAACACCTTAAACCGAGATCACTATCGAAAGCCGGATATTAATTTTAAGTCAGACTGCCAAGTTGCTTTTGAGGCCTTGCTCTTCTATGAAATCAGTTCTAAAACGGTATTTGAATGCCTAGACAAATTCAACAAACTAAGTTAGACCTGATCGAGCGTCAGCGCATCGTCACTTTCCCGCTCCCTGCATAACCAAAAGGTGAGTTAACGATGAGCGTTTGGCTCATATGGCCACTAATAACGCTTTCGTCTCAGCAAGTAGGGAAAAGAGTAACGATCGCCCACGAAGAACCCCAAAAAGAAAGACTGATTCAACTGCTTACGACCTCAACGCCAGCATACGATTAAAGTATAACGAATTAAGGATTTTAGCGTGGAATGTACGTTTTCTTAACAGTGCAGCTAACGATCTAGCAAAGATCATCGAACGCTACAAAACGCATATAACAGTTCTTCAGGAAGTGGAGATATGATCGAAATGTGACCCGTGGAGCAAGCCTTTGATGGTGAATTTGGTGGAATGTAAATCAAGGCACTTTATTGGCCTTGCGCAACATTCTTGACATTGGTTCGGGTTGGCTTTAATTGGTGCGATGGAGAGCGAGAATAAACAAGGATGCAGACCTGAAGTCATGAGGATTTGTGTTAAGGAAGAACATTTGAAATAGTACGGGGGAATCGATGGTGCCAGCTAGCAACCGGTGAACAAAGAGTACGTCGGCAACACCACATTTCTTAAGGATTTCAAAGTTAATCAGTCGACTGCGAAACGAATGGACCTACGCTGAACCGCTTCAATTTTTTGAGTTGTGTAGCATAAGAGCACCAAAATTTTCTTTCGTATTCAAGGAAGGGTCTAACAAAGTATCCCCAGGGTAAGAATTGGCTCTTCTTATAATGTATAATGTAAGTGCGAAAATATAGTTCACTGTCACAGAAGACCCCCACATCGAACTGGAGAAACCAGTTGTTAGGATCTAGAGCAGATATGTATATGTATGAGCCTGAAGTGAGTAACTAATTGAAACTATGTTCTATTATACTTGTATTGCATTACTGTATTTAAGTCACAATTCATTTACTTGAAAAGGCCTGGGAGTACCCCAAACCTATCTACAGTTGATTTGTGGATTTGGAAAAAGCATATGATCGGGTCTCTCAAGGTAAAGTCTGGAGTGTACTGCATGAGTATGGGATGGACGGTTCTCTACTGAGGGCCATTCAATCTTTTTATACAAACTGTAAGAGCTGTGTTCGGGTGAACGGCGTTAAGTCGACTCCTTTCACTGTGGGCGTTGGACTTCGCCAGGGGTGCGTTCTGTCACCTCTCCTTTTCAGCCGTGGTGACGGACAATTCGAATTGGAAGACTTAAGGATAAGTCATCTGGTTTTCGCTGATAACTTGATAATTCTTACGTCCACCTAGATCGAACTTCAGCGGGCACTAGATAGGTTCGTCGCCGTCTATGTTGAAGCTAGAATGAAGGAAAAAGTAAAGAGGTTATGGTAATTTCCCGAATGCCTGTTAAATGCACTCTGCATGTAAGTGGAGTCTCATTGAAACAGGTGGAGAAGTTCAATTATCTCGGGGTTTTATTCACAAGTGATCGAAGGAGCAATACTGAGTTATCCTGTAGGCTTGGTCAGACTGGAGGAATTTTGAGACAGCTTAGTCAATCTGCTATCAGGAGGGCTGAATTTGGCATCAGATCTATCGGTCTTTAATTCAGTGTTTGTTCCGACCCTCATTTATGATAATGAGTTTCGGGTAATGACCGAAAGAATAAGATCGCGGATACAAGCTGCCGAAATGAGATTTCTTCGTTGTATTGCTGGGATAACTCGTCGTGATCGAGCTAGGAACACCAGAGTACACAAGGCACTCAATATCGAGCAGCTACTTCTTCGAACGGAAGGTTCCATACTTCGATGGTTTGGGCACGTTCAACGCATGCCCCCAACTAGGTTTCCAATCCGTGCCATCAGGTAGGCCTAGGATGAGATGGTTAGACCAAGTCCAAAATTTCACCTCTACGAGTATGGGGATAACCCCTGCTGATTTAGAGTCGATGGGGGAAGATCGGGAGATTTGGAGAGTCTACTTAAGTAGGGTGCTTAAGTAGACTCTCCACTTAAGTAGGGTCCTTAAGTAGACCCTCCACCCGGTCGCGGGAGAGTCTTAGTGGATAAGCGAGCCACGAAAATTATGATGATGATGATTAATCGAGTACGTTTCTTTCTTTTGTCACCGGATCCCGACAGCACAATTTACACAGCATGCGAAGAATAGGGCGTAGTTCTACATTTGTTTTTGCTGATATATGTGTATGTACTGTGCTGATGGGATGGGGCGGAATAATGGGTCGTATGCAAAGAAAACTGCAACAGCATTGTCAATGTTTGTTTTCTGAATTGATATTGTTTGATCCTGCAGATTTGTAAGATTTAAACGACTTCGCTGCACATGCTATCTTGTACTCTATAATAACATTTTAAATCTCTTTATTATGTGTCAGAATTTAGAGCGGATAGTAGGTATATAGTGTTAGCGATTCATAGCTCACTAAATTGTCATTTTATTTGATCCGACGTATGACCTTCAAAGTTTAGGACTGACTACTATTGCATTTCCGACTGACGTCTCCTCTGTCAAATGGGTTTACTTACATAAATCAGCAGAAGGTACACAAAAGAATCACATTTCTCGTTTCACAGCTCTAACCATCGCAGGTGTTGAATCATAACAATGTACATATGTCTTGGAATGGTAAATTTATTATCAAAAGTAGTAACAGTGTGGTATAATAACAAGTGACGAAAATATACGAGTATAAAAATACACAAAGAAAAACAAAACGGTCTTACTAAGTAAATATATTGCACGGCAAACTTAGTTCATCCAAGCTGCAATGAATTCTAAGACTTCATTTAAGGCACTTATCCAATAATTGAGATCGTTTTGATTGTCGGCTGAGAAAAAGTATGTAGAAGGCGTTTCAGTTGATTCAAACTCTAGACTAAATGAACGAGATCGAGCGCAGACATCTCGTGGTGCACACTTCACCGGAAGTGATTTACACTTACAAAGGTCTACCGTATAAATTGGTTCATTTATACACACATCATTTGGATTGGTCCAAACGTTCAATCTTAAAGAGTCCAACTCACACCATCTTAAATTCCAATTGTGCTTTTTGCTTACATCCTGAACATTTAAAAACCCCTTATATGAAACTTTCCTAAACAACTGTTCCACCTCAGCGGACACATGCACTTCGTTGTGCAAATTTGTACTTCGAGTTTGTGGAATGATTGAAGATTTACAGGATCTTGCTGCATGCAAACAGAATGAACCTTCACTTGCATTCGGACAAGTCTCGACCAAGTGATAAGGTGCAAAATCACGCGGGCACACAGTAAACGACGCATGTGGACGAAATCTGGAGAGGATTTCATCGCTCGACGCTGATGCTTGTGAGAGTTTCTGGAAATAGTAATCAAAATGCATATAAAAAAAACCCAGAGTTCGAGAATTATGCCAAACAAACCTTTGGTTTCGGCGGAGGTTTTCTGCTGGTCGATATTTTTCTCAGTCTCAGCATGAATATATCACAACGGATTTCTGACTCTGATTTCAAGTTATCAAAGGAAATGTTGCAGTTTCTAAATATCGCCACGCCGTTCGTGATTTCAGCGGATTTTGTGGATTTAACTTGTCTTCCATTGGAGAACACTCCAATGTAGTGATAATTGAAAAACAGCTCCTGCTCGTTGTTCTCCTTTATTGGTAGACTTACGGATTTCAACACTATACCACCCTTCGGTTCATCATTTTGTGAGGAAACACTTGTATTGAGATTCTTTTCGTCCTTCTTGAGAGTTGAAAACAACAACAACCGCTCTGCTTCAACCATTTCGGGAGATGCCTCTAGTTCTGGGATTAAACGACATAGGCTGACGGCTTGTGTCAATTGGTGTTCCACTGGCGCCTGGTCCATTGAAAATAAATTTGTAATGCACAACGAAGACTCTTCCCAGAGCTCGCTAGACTGATTAAAATTCAATTGTTTTGGTGAATTCAGGGAACTCGAGATTCGTTTTCCTTCATTCTTAAGAAAATGCCTGCTCTTTCGAATTGATTTACGCAGCTTATCCTTAAGAGTTCGGTACTTCCACAAACTGGTCCCAGTTGCCCTCTCAATGCCCGTAGAAGATTCCTCGCGCAAGCTCATGGACTCATCCACGGGACTGTAACGTCGTTCATCGTGTGGCAACCATCCAGGCGTTGCCGGACAGCTAGTTGATTGATGAAGGCCATCGTCGCCCATCACTTCCATACCAAACTATATAGAATATATTTCGTAGATAACAAATTAAATTCACGAATCTTATGACCCTTTCGGAGCCAGCTTAAGACTTAGTAATAAAGATGCCAATTTGTTTGTGTATATGTAAAGTTTTAATATGAGAAAATAGCAACGAAGGAATTAACACCACGATATGATAAGAGTAAGTACAGCAATTTTTGTTAATAGAAGCAGGGAAGAGGAAAAGAGTAAGAGTAAGTTGAGTAGAAGAGATTTTGATTTTTTTTTTTTGTTAGTATGAATCAATATAAAATTCTACCTTAGACAAATGCATTATTTTCTTTGGTGTGCTCTGATTTCCAGACGCATTTTCTGCATTGATTGGGTTTGAATTGTCGTTGGGAAGCTCATAGGACACCGTATCCGATTCTTTGGCAATGGATTCTCTCAAACTGTCAATTGAGGCATATGAATCATCAAGATTATTCTGAAATGAAAGCAAGGAAAAACGTTGAAAAACTGATCACCTGTGAACTACA
Organism: Matsumyia berberina; assembly: GCA_917880715.2. Classification (NCBI taxonomy): domain Eukaryota; kingdom Metazoa; phylum Arthropoda; class Insecta; order Diptera; family Syrphidae; genus Matsumyia; species Matsumyia berberina. Next base: position 100,759,392 of record OU862870.1, read on the forward strand.
ATAAATGATTTCTACGCGATATCAGCGCATAGATAAGTGCAAAGCCAGTTACAGACCTTCCCAACCATACACAGGTGCAATACATCGGTACTATATCTCTTTACTTAAACCCACTTTCAGCAAAACATACATACATTTACTGTTCACATCACAGGATCAATGTACATGATATAGCTAACTTCTTGATAAAACACAAAATATTAAAGTCAATGCCATCGAAATAATCGCGAAACTTGTGGCAAAAAGTTTCTTTGTTTCATAAATACAAAATATAGCTAAGTCATGGAAGCGAGGACCAAGTTTCTCCAGGCATTGGTCTACTTTCTATCGCTTATAACATCTTATATTGGCTGAGGTAGAATGAATTATAATACCTACTCGGGATGCAGGATGCCAGGCCAAAGACACATTTCAGGGCCGATTAACTCGCCAAGCATGGTACTTCATTACAGATTCTTCCTGAAAAATACAATCTCGGATTGCCACTAGCAAGTGCCACATACATTGCAATCAGCAAAACAAATCTAAGATGATAAAATGGCACCACCTGTTAAACTTGGCCTATAATAGACCGAAAGAGTTCCAAGAAATTGATTTCGTTAAATAGACGGCATCTCGGAGTCACAACAGGTGTCATCACAGGACACAGCCTTATAGGCAGACATGCGATTAGACTGGGCCTTCCCGCAAATGCTTTATGCAGAAGCTGCAAGGACAAAGAAAACGAAGAGACCTAGATCAACAACAAGATGTCGGTAGACTAGTTCACTTTATCAAAACCTCTTACTGATTCAACGATTAAGATCCTTAGTCTTAGTATGTCGGTGGTATACGCTGACAACCTCTCTAACTTCATCTCTTAAGGGGGCGGCCATGGTGTAGTGGTTACTATCATTGCTTGTGTGAACATGTGAGCATAAGGGGAACTCAACTAACTTGGCCTGCGAAACTGGTGGCAGCCAGCTAAAAATCGAGGTGGATGGAGATAATTGTTGGTTGCTTGTATTTCGAATAAATAGACCTGTCGTGTTAATATTTCACGATGTCAAAAAAATTAACTCATCTTTGCTAAAAACTGTTGTAGAAACCAATTTGGAGCAATGTTGAAGAAATTCAAGACGGCGGATGCAAATTTCCACTTTATGCCTGAAACACAATACCCATAAATTAACATTTCAACGCGCACTTTTCGGACTGTGTAATTTTCATGTGAGTTCCACACGCACACTCATGCATGCACATCTACGAGACGGAAAATCTGTTGGTCTGACGCTCGAAATTTCAGCCAACCCCTACCGAGACCTAAGCGGTTTACATATAAAAAAAAACCTAACTAATGTAATGCTCAAGTGCCTTCTCCCGACGAACTGGTAAAGAATTATTATCAGTGCGATTCTAGGTCCGAAAAATCGAAGGATTGACCAAATCGCAACATAAAATCTTGGAGCAGACCTACGACCTACTTCCGAGTGGAAGTGATGAGGCCTATCCATCACACACCCTTCTAACCTAACCTAACCTAACCTACGAGTTTCAATTCGATCCTCAACGTCCATTTATCATTTACAATATGGATTATTTTGCTCCATGTCTAGTTTTGGTATTCCTGCCTTATGTAGGACAAAGATAGAAAACGCTATACAACTATAGGTTTTAGAAAGGCAACACACTATCAGCTTTTTGAGCCTGGTTTTGGAGAAATTCCTAGCTCAACACATCAGGCACTATTTTTCACTAATCAAAGCACTTGGCTATGCAGGCAATATAAACAGCATCACTGGTGTCTTCACGAACATCTCATTAAACACTATGAAAAAGGGGTTCAGTTGGAAACAACGATAAGACAAAATGCATGCTCTTTATGGACACAGATGAACGCTTCAAACTTCGCCTACAAAACAACTCGAGAGTTGGTGCTCTCATTGACGGTGTGATGAATTTTATCATGCACATGCATAAGTATGTATATTCCTGCTCATTAAGACGATATAAGACGATCAGCCAACTTGCATATGAATGTGAACCAAATTTGAGAAGGTATACCAATTATCAATATTAATTTATAAGTTAATAATGCTGATTGCTCTTTACTTACCACTTCACTGAATGACCTATTTGCTGGCTGCATGTTTTTTTTTTTTTCAGCTTTCTCATAGGAACAATTCGGTGAGGCATTATTCTCAGCTGTTAGGTTCTCCAGAAAGATCTCACTCTGTTCGGACAAATCGGTTTTACTGACGTTCCGCAGTTTAGGCGGACTATTCTGCTCCATTACATTGTTGAAGGAATTCGCATGTGGCTTAGACTTCTTAGGCGTTTTATTGATCTTGGCATAGATCGCTTTCGGATCACTATCTGCGACAAAATGTTCTATACCATTAGTGTTATCAAGGACTGGGCTACCAGTGATGAAAAAGCTGTCCTCCTCAATTTCAGAATAAGAAGGTTCTGCCTCATTGTGAACATCGGCTTGTGCCGATACATGGTAGACCCTCTGATAATCAAGTCCATCGACACAGTCGTAGCCAAATCCAGCAGCAGCTGCCTCTTTTCGTTTGATGTCCCGAAATGTCTCCACGGCATGATCGTCGCTTGCTTCTAAACGACTTCGAATATTACTCAATACTTGTCCCATCTTGCTTAGGGTTAAATCCTTATCCAGATCGGAGTTGTATGAACGATAGGTTTGGTTTTGGTTTCTATCGGAGTTTAATTTATGAGGAACTGTTTCCTTAAGAACATTTAGGGTGGGGAAAAGCAACTTGCGCTGAGGCACTTTGTCCTTCTTCGGCGAGTGAACTGTTCGTGAAAAGTCAAATTCAGTTTGAGAACTTTTCGACGTTTTCGCTGGGGTATTTGAAAAATAACTTCCGGGTGGCGATTGATGACTAAAACGCTGTTGTTTAGCAAAATCTGCAGCAGATTGAACAGCAGTTTGCACTCCAACCGACTTGCATTTGGTAGAAGGAGATTTCAGTGTCACAAACCGCAGAAGCTTAGTTTTCGATGCGCTTAAAAACGAGTTGGACTTCTTAACGTTTTGCTTGTCTTTCGCTTTTTTGCTTGTCCACGGGGAATTAGAGACAAAGTTCTTGAACTGCTCGGCTAGAATAAATTTCTGACTTTCGTTTTTGCTATGTAGCATTTCTGTCTTTACTGGTGTGCACTTTGACTCCATGTTGGCGACTAGGTTATGATAGGCACCATCAACAGTATCGATATCAAGTTTTGGTGGAACTGTCCAGCCTACTTGGGGCCCACACTCGGGATTGTTAGACTGAAAATTCTTTGTATTCACATCTAAGTTTAGCATCTCCCTGATTTTTGGATTGTGCCATGTAAATGCATGCTCTTGCAAGATGCCGCAACTTTCAGCCGATTTTTCACTACCCAAGCGTTCGATATCACTGAGTGATGGGCACGTAGGTAGCTGTTTTTGATATGTCGGCTTATGTTCAACCCCTGGTCTAACGATTTTGGTCAACGGAAATGACTTTCGATTGTTTTTTTGGGTTGCTGGTGTCTGTGGAACAGAAATACCCTTTCGACGGAGAAATTCATCAAGAATTTTCTCTGCATCTCGTATTGACGGCGCAGTGCTTATGGATGTTTTTTCACTATTTGCAGCCGCGCCATTGCGTGGTGGTTTCCTAGGCGGTGTAGACAAGTTTCTTGGTTTGTATTCCACACGAGTTCCACTCAGACGTTTTTGCAACAATCGCCCACCATTTTTGTCACTGCTTCGCGAGCTTGTATTTAGCGAGGACTGTTGAAAATCTTCCGCAAGGCTATCTATTTCACTGACATGATCAACATAGGCAGGAGAATTAGATTTTATCGGAATTTCTGATTGTACGTTGATGATTTTTTGCTCTGCGACCATTTGCTTCTTTGCTGGTGGACTTTTGCGGGATATCTTGTGTTTATTCACACGTACCTCTGACACTACGCAATTATTGCGTATTTCTTGGATTATGTGAATCAATGGAGCTTTTGAGTTGGGACTAGAGTCCTCTAGCTTGCTTACTGCTGTTACCTTGCGCGTACCACTGTTTGTGTGCCGCCGTTTGGAATGCAATGGGAAGGTCTCTGTTCTCCTCACTTTATGGCTGTTCTTAGACATATCTGAAGTCTTGAAATGAAAACAAAGAGTGTTAAGACATTTTAAAGTCAAAATTGTATTGTTTAAAGTGTTTATAATAGAAACTTTGGTAAAAAGTTGAAAAAGAATTTTGGCATAAGAGAGACACTACAAAATTTGAAGAAACCCCCAACTGTACGGCAATCCATTCTATGGCAACAAAACAATAAGGATGAAGAGTGTTGTGGAACGAATAGATTGATACCACTGGGAAAGCCTGACGAATGTTTTCCAGACTAAACCTTCAGTTATACATATGGACAACCAAATCACATGGGTTTAGGGATCAAAAAGGCGCACCAGCACTAAATGTGTTTCTAGAACGACTAACCACACAGGTACCTCTACTTTTCTATTCCATATATATAAGGACAAACGATGGATACGTTCGGTATTCTGTAAAAAAAACTTGGAGCAAGGCTTGTAGACAAAAAAATTAGAGTTTGGTACGTATAGTGGTATGACGGTGAAAGAGATTCTCTAATTGTCACACTCAAAATCTATCACAAATCGAAAGCGATGCCCAAACGTTGTATTTAGAATCGCTTACTCGTTAGAACAGTCTTTCAGAGCAAAAATAACTATAATCTTCGTTTTTAAAGCACTGCGAACCTTAGCTGCGAACTTTCGGGCGATTTTCTATCCCGTCTGCATAGACGGTGAATGGAAGAGGAGATACAACGATAAACTGTACGGGCTGTACAGAGACATCAACTTAGCCAGAAGAGTGAAGCTCCAAAGACTGAGATGGCTGCGTTATGTAGACCGGATGGACATCAATGCTCCGGCCCGGAAAATATTCGAATCCACCCTCGAGGGAAGGCGCAGTAGAAGAAGACCGCGACTCAGGTGGCGCACGCAAGTGAAAGGGGAACATAACTGACTTGGCGTGCGAAACTGTAGGCAGCTGGCTAGAGATCGAGCTGGCTGCAGACGCTTGTTGTTTGAGGCCTAGGTGCACGCAGAACTGTAGCGCCACCTTATGTAAGTAAGAGCCTTAGCTTTGGAAACCCGGACAATAACAGAGAAAATGTGGTGTGCATCATTGTTACCCTACCTCTACAGAAGTCGTTCTCGTTTAATTTTAATATCTTTGTTTGAACATGTAGTGTCCGGTAGGGATGTCAGATGAAAGGGAGCTCCTGTCGTTGGAATTGGAAAAGGGTTGTAGCTGTCGCCCGCAAAATGTACGGTAGGGTCAAGAATCACACAAAGCAAAGCTTAAACATTGACTGAATGCGGATACACCTCTAAATTGCCACCAATTACTGTAGACTTGTATAAAACGATCAACGACATAATAAAAAATGAAATCAACGATGTGTGTGAAACTTATCAACACCGCAAACTGCTTCAAAAAAATTAAAAACAATTTGCGCAAAAGGGTGACCAAAATCTAACTTATCTTGATGTTGTGCGTGTTAGATTTTTTACACAAATGAAATGGATCTCTAATTTAGTGCTGACTCAAATGACAAATTGAGAAGTTTATTTCTGGCTCGCGGAGATTTGTTATTGCCCACTGAGAAGTGGAAATATATTTGGTCAATATTGCTGAAGCTCGAACATACACAGCAGCAGCCTAACGCATTAACCACTGAGCTACGGCAACTAACACAAACTGATTGACGAGTTGAAAATGATTACAAATTCCTAAAACTTGAAGACAATCGCATTGAACCTTAGGATCTCCGATTGGAAATTTTGTGTTGTACGGCCACACACAGAATTTGTCTCTCGTTGACAATAAATTTCCGTAGATTTTATTTTATCATCCGATTATAAAAGTACTCGAGAGAGTAAAGCGCAAACTGCATAAATGTAAACTTTTATCCACTTAAAGCGAACACCAATAAGAGAACAAATGAATCGTGCAATAAAAATGAGTAACCTTCAGCAATTGTTGCTAACCAATTGACAAATCATGAGTTGTAGTCGTATTAATTTTATTTAAATGTTTGTGTCATTTGATAACTTCCCCAACTAGTACAGTCTATCACCCACAAATCGAAGTACTTATTTGATTTAAAATGTACGTAGTCTAGCCAAAAAGAGAAATCTAACACTAACCTGTTCCTCAGATGTCCCCGACCTGCGAGACCTCTTTTTCTCATCGGATTTGTATATTCTGAAATCATCGCTGTCACTTGTAAAACAGTAGCAGAAACCGTCCTTGCATGGTTTGCTAATCCGTTCGTTTTGCTTATTTGATTTATTCTGGTTTATCAAGTCGTCGTCGGTATTCTGATTGCTTTGGGATGAACGATTGATTTTCTTTGCCCGAAACTCATCTATACACTCTTGAAGACTAAATGAGGAAGATGATGCAATGGATTGCTGGGTTTTATGTGACGCCACCGATCCTGCTATAAATTGAAAAATAATAATCGCCTTCATAAAAACACGAAATAAAATTTCCATCAAACCTTCATCTTCTGTATGTTGATCTTGTGGTCCACGCGATGTGTTTGAACATGTTTGCGGAGTTCGCATTGCTCACTTTTGGAATGCATCAAACGCTAGAGATATGTGAATAATGGCGATGTTGCAAAGGCACGCACTCATTGAATGAAAATATCAAATTTCTAGACAATTATAATGCAAATTTGATGAAGCAGGACAAAATTAAATTTGATAAACCTAACCGACTACAGTTTCACGCAAGAGTTGTGTGACGTTTACAGAGTTTATCAGTTTTTTGAAGTTTATGCAAGCTTGCAGTTGTGGAAGTGTTACCAAACTTATTCCAAAATTCTCATGAAATTCACAATAGATTTTTTTCTGGGAATTTTAAATTGTGGTGTATTGTGGAAATTGTTTTGCGATATAACCGTTTTGTCGTGGAAAATCTGGCGGGCGGCACGCTTCATACATATATCATGTGTTATGTCTGCACATATTCATATAGATCATATCATGTCAAAAAATTCGTTATTAAATCGAAATGTGTAGTTGGAACCACAAACTGTCTGGTCTAAACAGTGACATTGAACTAGTGAGAAGCATTAAAATATAGCGATTAAGATGCCTGGACTTAGAGTAGACATAGTGGATAAATAAAAGCTTTCCAGCCTAAGAAATCTTCGAATTTACCCAATAGAGACATCCAGTAAGTGCGCGTAAACAAAAAGGGGCCATAGCCAACCTGACATGCGAGGTAGCTAGTTGAAAACCACTTGCGGTTTGAAAATTTGGTTTGATTAACACCAAATATACCAAATAATAATGACCAACACCTCATCAAATTCAACACTTCTTTCTTGTAACATTTTTGATCGGACTTACAATTCCATATCCGTTTGAAAAGTTTGCTTACTTTTCATTCACCTGAACGTAGCAGTGCATATCTCTAACATCCCTGTCTGACAAGAAACGTCAATTGTATGTTTTTGGTTATAAAATAGTCCGTGAAATTAGGTTCAAAATAAAATTTAAAGGAAGTAAATTAAAATTATGTCTAATAGTCACTTATTTATGAAATCTGGTTTTCCCAGAGCTCCTTTGCAAAATGGTGTTGGTAGATACGTGTGTCAACTGCAAAGAATAACGCTAAAGTTCTGTAAAAATAATGGTTCCAGCAAAGGCATGAGGTAAACTTCAATTGAAAATTTTTCTTGTTCAAATACATAACTTTATCTTGCAGAGAGTTCTTGGAGGAAAATCTTGTTGATTTCGCCAAAGAAAATCCGGGAATTGTCGTATATGTGAAACCAAGGCGTCATAGAACAGCAGTTATCGTTGGAGAATATTGTAAGTTTTTGTTATATCAATTTTTCCCGAAACGGCGATTGTAAAATTCTGGAATCCACCGAAATCCTTTTACAATCTCAGGTGCCTATAGCTTTTATACTATTATGAAAGTCTGAAGCGATACCCGTAGAGTTACCGAGTAAAACAGAAAAGGCGGTATGAGAACTAGCTAACCTTGACGGCGCTCCTTTCGTAAAGCTTCCTGAAGCACAAATGTTCTCATCGCAACGCCTTGCCAACCTGTGAAAGGACATAATCCTCATTCCTCGAAAACATTTTATTCATCTAAGTTGCAAAAGAAGTAATTTCTTAAGTGATTTATGCGCCTTTGAGCTGCATCTTCGCATAGAAGTATGTGCGATATCTTCCGCACCATATGCCTCATTGCAGTATTTAAACTATTGTAGTTCCAATATCGAATTACAAAACGGCCCGTGATCATTGCATATGAACTTGGTGGTTTTGGTTGACTGCAAAGTGTTCTATATGGTTAGCTATGCAGCTGTAGCGCTTTTGAAGTTTGTTGTCTGTCAATAGGCGCCTTTTTATCAATGTTGATTCTTATTGGTTCCTGATCCGGTTTCTATAAAAAGTCTGCTTTATATAAGGTTAGGGTAGAACTCCGGTTAACAAGTTTCTTGTAATAGTAACGGTTACTTTCCCTGTACTACATTCACCATAGCCATCGGCCTATATATTGCTTTCCACGCAAGTTATCTGCCATCGACCGGTTGTCCAGGAATACTTACTGCATTGTTAAAATTCTTTTGTTTTTTCTCCAGGACATAGATGCCTTTGACACAGTCCAGATGTTCAAGGGAAAATATCAAGAGTACACTGTGCGTTTATGTTATGCGAGTTTTATTTTTCTCAACGATTGACGGTGATATACAATTTTTTGCCGATTTCAAACGGCGAAGTTCCTTCATAACAAATTATACTCTGGGATGTTTGTCGTTACCAACTGAACAGACACCGCGAATTAACACACGCAGCTCGCATAACAGTTGAACGCACTGAGCATAGAGACACGGCGACTACGGAGCAGCAGGTGAAATTAAGATCAATATTCCACAAATCGCTAAATAATAACCCGTGAGGTATTGACACGAACGACCTAAGAGCATCCAGAGAAAACCTGTGACCTGTTCGTGTGTGTAGCGGTGGTGGCAGGGTCGACACTGGGGATCGGTGAACCTGCCTTTTCGGTGTATGATCACATAACTTTACCATTTAATCCGATAACGAACTGAACGCCAGATTATATTTCTCTCATTCCCCTTTTTGCGGCTCTGACCAATAACTACGACCACTTATTCCGACAGTAGTTTACGCGTTAACCCACTATTTATTTAGTTATGCACTCACATGTATTGTTCTTTTATTCTTTCAACAGTAAACGGCGAACGAGAATGGCTTAATTGCAGAAATTCCACCAAAGAAGAAATATCCAAGTGGATACAACTGCTGAGAACACAAAATGGTGCATCGAGCTCTTTGCGTCTTAGGAAAATGTGGCACACCGACACGCCTTCCATTCAAGGTCCATGGTCACCGTTTTTACTGAAAACTCCCGACTCGAATTTAATCGTCTATCCGAACGAAGAGGCATCCAAACCGCTCGACATAGAACAATCTGCAAGTGAAAAACTCTTGGAAATTTTTAGAAGCGAGAGGGACACACCAAAGAACCGCCAGGCCGAATAGATTCCTGTCACGATTATACGAAATAAAACGAATAACACCACAATTAATTGATTCTGTGTATTTATTTATTTAAAAAAAAAAAAAAAAAACTCCAAATGATTGGATAGGATTCTTTTGTGTTTAAATTTGCTCTCAATTAAGTACATAAAATGCTAAATTTAACAATAAAACATACACTGTGCAGCACAATATAGAATTCGAACACCAATTGTACGCCAGTTTCGGAAAAACAAACATTTGTCTCTCCAGGCACGTGCATGACGCAGAGCGACATTCTACAGACATAACTAAATGGAAATTTTCCCACGAATACAATCTAAAAAATAACAACACCTAGTCCGATACCGCGCGCACACGGTAGGCGGCACTTGGGCCCTTTCATAAATAAATATACATACGCATAAACTTTGTACTTAACTAATTGTGAATATCGGCAATAATATATAATAAGTAAAAGAATAAAATACAATTGTACAATGACCGTAATATATAATAAATTGTGCCACTTATTGTCACTTGGATATGTTCCGCTCAATGGGCAATTTAGAATTTAACATCCAAAATGGCAACGGTGTAAACAAAGTGAGGGAATGTAAGCTTCTGTCTTTCGATTGTTTGTTTGCATGGAATATCTTTCGTTTATTAAATAGAATATGATATAAAAAGTTGAACTTTGTGTGAATAGTTTAATATCAAAATTTGCAAAAATTTCTTTCGTTTAATATCGAAGCATAAATGCCAGTAGGTCTTACTTACTGTTGTGTGATTTTAATTGTTTTGTTTCTGCCCATTTGGTCCGCATTTTTACTTGTTTGATATATTTTTTCTTTTTGTTTTCCTAGAGAAGTTACTACGAAGTATAAGAGATGTAAACTTTCATAGTGATATATAAAGAGATAGAGAGTAGTAGAAACGTGTGATGCGGCGCGATATGCTTTAGTTTTTTTTTCGGATTAAATTGTTTTTTGGTATAAAAACGTTTTCGTTATCTTATTCTATACTTGCACCGTATAGAACACAAAAATATTCTACGAGTACTACTAACAGAAATGTGCACGGACACATTACATTACATAAAAAAAATTATTGCTGTTACACACAACAAATTCATAACAACAAATTGCAAAAAATACACTGCACTAACAAATAAGACAAGATTCCCTAAATTTTTTTTTTTGCTTTCTGGTTTTTTGTCTGGTAAAAGTCGACTTTTTAAAAATGGGACGTTTCAAATATCACCTACAAACTAATAACAATTTGTTATACTCAAAACAACACATTAATTGTCGGCTATCCTCGGCACCGAACTGTTGATTATATGTCGCCGGTGTCCATGGCTTGGTTGATGTCGGCAACGATTTTACCCATTACTTCGCGGTAGGGTGAGTCGGACTTGAACGCGGTTTCCAAGAGCTTTGCATCGCTGAAAAAGTCGAATACTTCGTTGATGCGGTTAAGCGACTTATCGGTTAGGTGTCGCTGTACAATTGACTTCAGGGCAATGTGTGACTCAGCAAAGGATTTTTGCAAGTACGGCAAATCGAAGCTAAAGTCCACTTCATAGAAGGAAATCACAGCGAGTTGAGTATTCTGAAAAAGAGGAATATCGACACACATATGTTTCTATTAAATTGTTGCTAAGTGCTGAGTGATTCTCAAGAAAAGACGAAGGATGTACATTGTAACGCCAAAACGTTTAGAGCCTAGAAGAGTTATTCGCCTAAGATGAATTTTCTGATATTGGCAAATTTTTCAAGGGTCACTAAGAGCTATGTATGAATGTATGGAAGTTTTACCAAGAGGCAAAAATAACGTGTCAGAGAAGCAGAGCCCATACAGAACCTTGAAGAAATGAGGAAGGAAACCTTGTAAAAGAGTCACAGTCAGCGCAGAGAATATTGAAAAACTACTCCAGTAGACTGTATAACAACGAAGATAACCAACCTGCCGCTGTCAGGCAGAACGAACCATTCAACCTAGATCAAAATGCACTATCGGTGGCAATATCCAAACTAAAATCCAACAAGAATGCTGGACATGAGGGCCTTCCAGCCGAGAGGTATGTGAAGCAGCTGGAGATGGAGAGTCAATATTTGTTTAGATATGTGAATGTATGCCTGATGAATGGAATCTTATCACCGTTTATTCGATCCACAAGAAATGGGACCCCTCAACTATCAACTACAGAGGCATCAGCGTGAACGCCTAAAACCTTTCATCAACAACCCGATTGGCCCCTATCTTTGCTGTTCTAGGCCTTTAAAGCTCACATTCGACCCCATTTTGAATAACGACAGATCCTGAAGAAGTCTAAGTCGAACTCTTAAGCCAAAAACAGAGGCACAATCATTGGCAGAACTCAGCGAACTTTCATCGGTGCGTTCGCAAGTAAAGGAACAAAGCGGTAAACAAGAGTAAAAAACCAAGTGTTTGCTGCCAACAAGAAGGGCAATCCAACACCGATGAAGCGACCAGGATCTCACAGGGGACAGCTATAACTTCGAGCTAATAAGGGACTTTGGCCCAGCCGTGTCCACCGAACATTTTCGCGGCACTACCCCTTTTCGGGGAAAGACGAACATCTAAAGGTACGACTTGTCATGAAAAAGCTTCTCAATTCACCATTCGGAGTAGGCAGTTAATTGCGGGTCCCTTCCATTCGTGCGAAAAATGTAACACGCACAACATAAAGGGTTGCGACAAGCTAGGCGTTGGCTCATCACGAGCTGTTGCGCCAGCTATTTATTTACTTTTTTAAAGGACTTTGTCTACCTTAACTCTGCTATTACCTCTGATAATAGCATCTCATCAGAAATCAAGGTAGCAAGGCCCTATCCCAAACAACTATTGACACTTGTATATAAGACATTAATTATATTAGTCCTACTTTATGGCATTGAAGCATAAACTCTATCGAAAGCGAATGAAGTTATCTTTGGCGGTTTCTTCATAAGATATTCGACCCCGTTTACGCTGACGGGCTGCGGAGAAGAAGATTCAACTATGAACTACAATGACAACATAGTGAAAAAAAATCTGCTCATTGGATGCTTGATATGGCTAGAATGGACAACAACGCTTCGGTTCTCAGAGTCTCCAAATAAAACCCCGAGACACAAAGCAATTAAATGTGGCGCGCAAAAGTAAAAAGGGATCTTAACCAACTTGGTTTGCACAACTGGAAGCAGATAGCTAAAGACCGGGCTGACTGGAGAGGATTATTGGTTGAGGTCCAGATCAACCCCGAACTATAGCTTCATAGTGTTATTTAGCAAAATATACACATCTAACCCCTGAATATCGAACTTACTTGGAATTTTCGTTTAAATTGCTCGGCAGCTTGCTGTTCTTCTGGACTGAATTGATTGTTTCTATGTAGGACACCAATTTTTATAACAATTTTTATGATGTTCTTTATCAGCTTTTCAGCTTCCTTCCTGTTACCGGTCTGCAAATATTCCAACGTCAATATCAACACATTTTAAGCATATACTGTATAACTTACGTGTATCTTGCATAGCTTGTACAGATTGTCGAGCAGCGACGCTGTGGTACCATCGATGAACGTTTTTGCTATGTTCTTCGTTGCCATGCGAGACAGAATTTTCTTCTGCGCCCTTAGACCTATGTCACGCGATTTGAAGTTGTTGTCTGTCATAACTGTGGAATTGGAAATGATATTGATTTTTTCTTCAAAACGAAAACAAAAATATAAAGCTTCGGTTAAGAAAAAAACTAGATAAACACGAACAAATTTACATTTTGCTACAAACTCAAGGAGGTGCGAAATCGATTGCAAACAAAAGACGAACTGAAATGGTAAACAAAAAAAAGAAAAACACTAACATAATAGTGGGAACTCAAATAAACCAAAACAAATCTTCATTAGCTAGCCACGGGTAGTAGGTACCTTCCAAGTTCCAGTAGTCCACACTCCATAGCAGCAAGTACTGTCTAAAGCCAGCTGAGGTCATTGTTACGTTTAATTTGTTTTAAGTCTGCTGATAGTAGAGAATGCATTAGTTATCCTTGATAAACAATGCGCAAAAGCGCGGCATTTCGCTTAATATGTAATCTATTTACAACATAAAGGACATACAGTAACAGATTCCCCGCAGAGCCAACCCTTCTAAGAATCAAAAATGACACTTCAAGTTCAATACAGTGAGTAATATAACAAAGAAATCGTTATCAGCTATTAGTTGTTTTCACTCAGTATCACGACAAACGGAGCAAGTATTTAATTAATTTCACGAGTGGAACACTCACTAAGTATGGCAACGCAATTAAAATTCTCGACCAATCTTCTTATGTCGCGTTAGAGAAGTTCATTACACTTCCTGTCTGCCCATGTACGATATGAAAACAGAAAAGTGGGTGTACGGCAACCGATACTATTACCTAGCGGAAGTTCAACTTAAAAAACATGCAATCCCCCATAGAGCAGAAATACACCTTAATTTTCCTTTTATTGATTTTGCCTATTTCAAGCACCTGACATGATTATTTAGAACAGAAAATTCCTTTTCGCTTAGGGTTCATTCAAGATGATCTCCCCTCACTCACCGTTGCTGTTGTTTACTATACAGTGGAAAAACCAATTTTACATATTCTAAATCGAAATAGGGTTTTAGAGAAAAATATCACGGGTATAATTTGAAATCAGTTTTTTCCTCTTGTTAAAAATAAACTATACGAACTCCATCACCAACTTTTTTTCCCGTCAGACTGATGGCTGGCAGCTGTCGTTTTTCTTGTCTTATTATTATGTTTAGTGATGCCAAATTTAAAATATTTCTAAGCCATAATGCATCGTTACACTTGAGGCCACTGAGTTGCTTGCGATAAATGTGTCTCTTGCTATAAAACAATTTTGCATTTGCAGGAAAATTGAAAACGGAAAACTAATTTTTTAATAGTTTTGCCCAATGCCTCATGAGTAGGAGTCTACTTAGAATTATTTTAAAAATAGGCACTGACTATTTTGAGGGGTCGAAACAGAAAAAAATCACTTTAAGTACCCAGATTCGAAAAGTCCGAACGCCAGGAAGGGGATAATTCTTCTTCAAAAGCAGCTCATGTGCCTTAGCACTTGTGGAGATTGGCGTGATGGTGACGTTCTTGAGATTCTGTTTGTAGAAATCGTATTCTCTACAAAATAGTCATTGCTACTACAATCCTTTTCTTCAGCAACTGTGCATTTGGTTGAAGCGAGGTGAAACAAAACATGCCCAACATACCTAACATAACATACCCATTTCAAATTAGAGATTTATTTAAATATCTTCCGGGATAAAATGGGTACAAGAAATTCAAGACGTTATCACACTGATTCGGTATTTTCTTCGGCAAAAATGAATCCAATAAATTCAAATAGGATTTTCATTCCCTTAATGATGGTTATCAAAATTGAATACAGCACACTTCATCTTCATTTCACAAATAAATTACACAAAACTGTTTAAAAATTAAAAATTACTCGCCAACAGTCATAGGAAAATAGGAGAAATAAAAGTTGACAGGGTCCCCTGTGAAGTCAAAGCTGCCCGGAAAAAATAAACAAACATGGCCGACATACGCAATGCGTAATCTTGTATTCCATCAAACAACACCAAATGTTCATGAATTGAAATTGAATTCAAATTTATTTTGCGATTAAATTTAATTGAGTAAAATGTGGTGTGCAGTGTGTGGGTGCAATAACAATAATATAGAAAACGCGAATTTGCATTTCTACCATGCTAAAGGAGGACGCCATGACCACCCAGACCGTCAAGAATTCAAGTACCGTCTACGGTCATATATACTGGGACATAACGAAGGAGTTATTTCTGATGCAGCAAACACGAGCACGGACGATACACCAGACTTAGACTCGCCTCTCTCGGGTAAGTAATAAGAGTACGAAATCACATCTGTACACATAGAAATTAATTAATTTTTTTCCAGGCATTATATTTAAAAGCATAGCTTGGGAACCGAAAAAAAATGAAGATGACAATGCCGAGCATGAAATAGATTTGTTGTCTAATGACGGACTGGAAAATCTTGCCGGTTATATTTGTCACAAGGTTAAACGTGTAGTTCCTAACTTAGAAGATGCTGGAGAAACGGACACTTCTTCGTGGGTAAAGCATCTAACTGAAGGAGCAATATCACGACCCGCGAATGCCATGATGGCAAATATGACCAGTTTGGAAGAGATTTTCAATTCCTTCAATGGTGAGGATCTGGTTATATGCCCGGGATTCACCAGAAACCTTATGGATTAAGCGGAAGATGTGGATTGCGATCCCAAAGCCAAAATGCTCTTCTTCCGCTCAAGGATGTTTTTCCGCATAAAAAAACAGCGAGATTATTGAGAACAATTCAAGGAAAAGAAAATACACAAAAATTATCACATAAATAAGGTAACTTTTTATTAAATTCCATTAATTTATTGTACAACATTTTAACTCAATTCACAGAAATTGATCAAAACACACAATGGAACAGTTTTAGAAATCCAATTACGGGATCTGTTTCTAATGGAATCTCAATACACGCGATTTCCAGAATAAATGACATTAATAAATTTTATGAATTAAAACAATCTTGTGCAACTCAACACGTTTTGTTTTAGAACAAGCGACGCGTTTCAGCAACACACAACGCTGGTAGGAAATACAATTTTTCTACAAGGATGACACCTAGCATAGTTCGCAAAACACAACAAGGCTTCCCTAGTGTTTAGCACTTAGCAGATGTTTGTAAAGCTTTAGCCATAAGTGAAGTATGTGCGCCAAAAACGGGTCGAATAATTATCAAGAATAAAATAAACAAACAATCTTAAATGAAGGAGCTCTGCGCCCACTGGGACACCTCCGTCGGCAGCGCCTGGTACCTGTTTACAGCCTGGCCAATCTGTCTATATGTCAGCGCCATCTTATGCATCTCAAACTCTTTCTGCACTTTACACGCCGTCGAGCTTAATGGCATAATAAATTCCAAATTTCAGAGCAGAGCATATCTGTCAAATGGTCTCCGGTTTGATTGTTGGATGTGAATCATTGATCTGGCTTACGACTTTGAAAAGAAATATTTTGAAAAACGCTTCACTCACATCAAAGTCGTAGATATTCTGCAAACAATTGCGAACTGTGTTGTTCGTTGACAGCTCTTCGATGTGTTTATTCCAGGTGTCGACGAATTTTTTCGGAAAACTATACTTTGATGGATTAAAGTGATTCCGGAGGAAGCACAGCTCTGAGTTTGTTTTAAACTGTTTAATGCTAGGTATAGCATCGCACAGGGCTTTGAGTTCCTTCTCCGTGGGCAGCCGAAGGAGATTCTTGAAGAGATCAATTCTACTGTCAAAGTCATCGCTGCTGAGGAAGAGAAACACTTGTCGATGGGAGAATCTAGATTAAACACGTTTCTCCAAAAGTTCGATCACATCTAGGAGGCAGGTGATACCCAAAACACACAACGGCGCCTGAGCAGACTGTGACACATCGAACAAGTTGTACAGAAGCGTCTGGTTGTGATGAGTGCAAAACAAGTCGAACTCTTCCAGAATAAAAATCACACTTTTTGATTTCTTGTTGCCGGATTTGAGACATGCAAGGAGAAATGCCAAATTCTCTGCAAACGAACCAAATACCTTTCCATCAGTGGCGTTTTCCAAATTCATTTGTACTGTGGCTGCCTTTAAAGCGAGCCTATCGTCGGTGTGGACCAGTCCATTGAGGTGAACAATAAGGGTGTTCTTTTGAAAGTCCTTCTTGGGGAGCAGGGAGTACAGCACAGAGTTAACCAACTATGTGAGAATGAGGAAATGTTTACAATTGTGTGATGCATTGAATATCGAATACAAACCGTGGTTTTCCCGGATCCTCTTGGTCCAATCAGAAGCAGAGAATTTGATTCTCCAACGTCGGCTGTGCGCTCAAGAAGATCGTGGACATTTTTCCACTCTGAATCGTGTCCATGGAAATTTGTGGTATCTCTTTGAAGGCGTTCTTTTATATATCGTCTGGCTAGTAGTGCTTCACTAATGAATTCGGGCATTTTTGTAATTTTTGGGCACAAAAACAAAAGAAAATATACAAAACCGGGAATATATTCAATTTCTGTTTACAAGCAGATGACATTTGAAAATCGCGCCTTGTTCGAAGTTTGAACAGTAGTGCCAAATTAAAATTTTACTTTGATGCATGTAGTAGATTAAAAAGAGTCGCTGAGGAATTTTTTTTTTTTAAATTAAAGGCGATGAATCTAATCACTATCGTTGAAGAATTGACCATAATTAATTGGTTATTTGTTTATCCATGCCTTCAAACTTTTCAGCCAATTGTAGTTTAAGTTTAGATTGGCCCAAGTAAATACATGGCTTCGTTTTTGCATAGGCCACTGAGTTGCTTGCGATAAATGTATCTCTTGCTATAAAACAATTTTGCATTTGCAGGAAAATTGAAAACGGGAAACATTTTTAATAGTTTTGCCCAATGCCTCATGAGTAGGAGTCTATTTAGAATTATTTGAAAAATAGGCACTGATTATTCTTGAGTGATCAGAACAGCGGAACAGGAGAAACAGGCAAGGATTTTTTTAAAGAAGTATTTCGGATGGTGTGTGTCATGATCGACGATAGTTGTTGCATTTCAAATATGTTCAATTTCTACATTTTCCAAATATTACTGTAATCACCACCAGAAAAGCATTTTCATACGATTAAATACGTTGCTTCGCTATTAATTTGCAGTACCAGACCGTAAAAGCACTCCGGTCTTGTCACATACTTCCTGAAACAAATTAACGAAACGAACATGCTCTTAAAATGTGTCACCTGAAACAACTTGCTCTTTTCTTCAGGTGTCAGTCGACGTAATTTTTCTTGTTCAATAGATTTTTCGATGCACGAAAAAATACAATTTTTGATGTTTCGTATTGTTATTCGTGTAATGAATAGTTATTGTGCAAAAAAGTAAACAAATTCCCATTGGAAGCTAATGAACTTTAATCAAAAGAAGTGAGTTCTTCAAGTTTTCATAATGTATGTTTTGTTAAGAATAATTTGGCATTCGTGAATGTTTTGACGAAAAATATTTAACGTTTCCTCATTGTTTCTGTTTCAGGAGGAAGCAAATATTCGGTAAACTAAAGTAATGATTCCTGAATAATCAACTAAATAATTAAATATACAAATCTACACCGAAAGGTGAAAAAATATGAATCAATCTTGCAACGGCGGAGTAGATTATATTGGTTTAAATATTGCCATGAACAATGGTCCTGGAAATGGTTGCAACAGCAATTCGAATAACACACCAAAGAACCGAATATGCAGAGATTTTGTTAGAGGAATATGCCGACGAAAACATTGTCGCTACCCTCATGTAGTGTCGCCAGATTTAGTAGTCTTCTGCCACGACCATCAGAATTCATCATGCACCAGACCCAATTGTAAATTCTTGCACTACACTGTACAGGAAGAGGAATATTACAAGGCCAATGGAGAATTTCCACCTGAAATGCCTGAAGACCAACCGCTACAGTGCAAAGACTATACAATGTATGGTCGATGTCGTCATAAAGATTGTTACATGGCAGATACGGCGCCATCACCCACAGCAATACGTGCTGAACTAATGGAGCGCCAGCAGCCAACTTGGAATCATACGGAATACAGAGAAGTTATGGGTCGTCCAGGTGTACTTATGAACGGTTACACAGCAGAGTGTGAAGATTTTCCATCTCTAAAGCGTCCCTCGAAAGTGGATTCTCTCGAAAGCACAACAGCATATAAAAGGTTCCGCGACGAAATCGAACGTATTGATATCGTAGCAGTGGTGCGTCGTTTTGAGGAGGAACAAATTATGCTAAGGCGGCGTGTCGAGGCAAACGAAATTAAAATTGCTGAGCTACGGGCCTCAAATGAATATTTACTTGCTCAAAATGCTCAACTGCGGCTCACCAATGTCCAATGTTCGACCGTGGTCAACCCAGTTACTGTGACTCAGACTACATCACAGCCACAAACCCAACTCATCGGTGGAGTCTCTATTGCACCAGTCCAAATGCAAGCCACACCTATTGTCAGCATTGCCACTCCTCAGACGCAAATAATAGCCAGCAGTGCCACTCCACTGGCTATCGCGGCTAACACTTCGCAGGGCCAGCAGCTGGCTATTTCACAGCAAAATATTACATCGTTGTCCAACACTACACAGCAACTGGCCCCAACACACGCCCAGCAAATATTGGGCACTTCCCAAATCACACTGACTCCAGCTTTGGCCCAGGGTCTAACCATCAACACTTCTCAAGCTTTGGCTATGTCAAATGCCACTCAGCCCATTATTTCGTACCCCATTATGACTCACAGCATTCTTCCACATTAGATAGTCGAAAAGCGGAGCGGAGCGACAAGTTTAAATTATTTGGAAAATTTTATTAAATTAATAGCTCTTTCTGTTGTTGATGATGTACACTAAATATTGTTGGATGAATTATCTTTTAGTTAATATTGATTAGTACTCTCGATGCACGAGAATAAAAAAAAAAGAAAATATAACGTACAAGTACGTATTATGAATTCAGTAGCCCAAAACTTGATGTAGATCGCAAATCATGAATAAACACTTCAAACTTAAAAGGGTTTCAGTTCTGTGCATAATTGACGGTGTAAAGGTGTCTTAGGTAAGAAGACACTAATCGAGGATTCAGTTTTTCACCAAATGTGAGTTCTTCCAGTAAAGACTACATTTAATTTCAGCCCAACAAGCCGAACGGACTTGGCTTTCAGAACTCGAATTGGCACGAAAAACTTGTCTGTACCAAGTGAAGAATGTCATAAAGGCTAAACACTCTTCATATTTTACATACGCAGACGTAAAGTTAGTATACATTGTGGCTTTGTACTTATATCTCGATGCTCGGGGTCGCGATTCGAAGATTGTCTTGGTTGAAGCATTGTTTTCCATTCGTTCGATGTGTCTGAGCCAATGTAGTCGACGAGGTTTGACATTCTGAATATCTTGGGGCAGCTTATAGCGTGTGCGATTATATCTCCTCCTCCATTCGCCCTCCTTGCAAAATCCGAAAATCCGACGAATTATTTTTCTTTCGAAGGAGCCCAGTATCTGCTCTGCTTTCCTGCTGGCTGGACTTGTGAAAAATAGTGCCCTCCGTGTTGACGTCAGCCCTACGCACTATTTGCTCGAGCACGAGATTAAAGAAATCCCAAGAAAACGCGTCGCCTTTTCGAGATCCCGTGGATGTTCGGAATAGATCCGATGGGGTGTGTGTGTTTTCAGCACGACGCGGCATAGCTGGACCTGTTTTCTAGGCATCCCGAATTCGCCCATAGCCTTGCAGAGCTCAAAGCGATTTAAGCTGTAATACGCGGCTTTAAAGTCGATGAAGAAGTTGTGTGTTTCGGTCTGAAACTTGTTAGTCTTTCTCAGAATTCGCCTTAGTGCGAATATTTGGTCTATAGTCGATATAGGAAAAATTTTAAGAGGAAATGAAAGAACCACATAAGCATAAGTTTAGATTTATCAAATGTATTTTTTCCATTATAAATACGCCCTTTAATCTCCAATAATTTTTTTAAAAACAATATCCCGTTGTACATGCGTTATGTTTAATTGCTTTTGAATATTTATTGCGATAATTTCTAGTTAGAAAGCACTGTGAAGAAAAATTAAAATGGAATTTATCTTTAAATACATATGCAACCGCAAAAAATATTATCAATTGGGACTATAAGGCTGAATAAGATTTTCAGAGAACTTCTGTATATTATCAGCTCCTCGAACTTCTTTTTCCAAAAGAGGTAGTTTAATGACATGGAAGTCTTCGTATAAATCGGCAATCTGATCTAAGTATTTCTCTTGAATCTGAAAAAAAAAAAACATGTATATGACATGTAATTACAGTGATGAATAGTTCCTCCTCGGCAGCTTTGTTAAATGTTATTGGTTGTAAATCAGAGTTCGAAAAAAAACACTAACGTACCGTACCTTAGTGTTCTGTACGGAACACCCCGCAAAAAAGAACACAAACACAAACCCTACGAATAGTTCACAAACACTACGTCCTCTCATAAAGTTTGCGTACGCGTACACAAACGATATTCACTACGTAGCGAACGCGAAGAGGGATGAAAAAATACTACGATAGTGTTCTTTTCTTCCTACACAAACTCTATCTCGCCCGTTAGAATATGTTCTAATCAGAAGTTAGAATATGTTCTAAGTTAGAACATATTTTATTAGTTAAAGAAAACGGAGTATTTACATATGTATATATGAAGATTAAATACTTGCGCAATTTTGTAAACCAATTGTTTTGGTCCTTTTTTAATGACCTAACCCTTTTTCATCATTTTATTGCTGCAAACCATAAAAAACGATTTTCCAAACGAAATACACGAACACGATCACTAAACATACCAAAGAACACTAAACGTACGGTACTTTTAGTGTATTGCGTTCGGTATTCGGTTTGTGTTCGCGTCGCCCGATAGAGTTTGTGTAGGAAGAACAGAACACTATCGTAGTGTTTTTTCATCCCTCTTCGCGTTCGCTACGTAGTGAATATCGTTTGTGTACGCGTACACAAACTTTATGAGAGGACGTAGTGTTTGTGTTCCTTTTAGGTACGGTACGTTTAGTGTACGGTTTTTTTTCGAACTCTGTTGTAAATCATTTCCGCTTATATATGTATGTATGTAGCTGAGATGTTTTAGCAGCACTTTAGCAAATGTATTTGACGCGTTATCAATTCAGTGTGCAATAACAATAATCAGACACCCAACTTTTTAACTCTTTAGGAATGCTTAGCAAGTAGATAAGGGTTCAAGCCTAAACAAATCAACCAAACATTTTCTAAGCACTACCTACCTAATCAATTTGATGCACCAGACCATTTTGGGCGCGCGGTACGAGGGTATGTCTTTCATTAATTTTTTTGAGCAAACGATGAATGGTTTTTTTTTATTGATACTAATATTCAATATGTGTATATGTGTATACATATAGAAGATACTACACAAATTTTTTTATTCAAACCTTAAGAATAGTTTGCCGTACACGCCGCTTCCAAAAGGACACTCCGACGAAGTTGCTGCTTAATGGTTGAGGTCTGTTCCTTTACTTTTTCAAGTAAACCAAAGCTACGAAAAGCTGCCTAATCCTGTTCCACAAGAAAAAAATTGGGCAAAAGAGAGAGGCCACGAGAGAGCAAATCACTTCCCCTCAACTGAGAGAGCTACGAGTTTCAGCCCAAGAAAATTCTTTGGGCAACTTTTGTAACACAGCTAACAGCTGATCTTATGACAGTTGAGATAGATTTCTGTTATTTTTCATTTAAATTTTCACAATTGTTTTGGTTTTGCATTTGACGTTTCTGTCAAGCAGCCTTAACTTACAAAAAAACGTTCCTTTACTTTTTCTTAATTTCTGCATTCTCTGAGAGAATTTATCCTCACTCCTCCAAATTTGAGAAATAACTCGAAGCTACTTGAAAAGTAAAGAAACAGACCTATAAGTTTATAGCATCACGTAGGGGAATTTCGATCCCTAAAAAAAATGGCGGCCCAGCGAATTTTATTTCCCATTTTCACTGAAAAACTTTTTCATTTTCATCGTTTATTAAAAAAAAATAGAAGGGGGCCCTTTATAAAAAAAGACCCTACGTGGTGCCATAGGCTGGATTTTCAAACGTTTTAAGACTTGGTACATGCAAATCTGATGAATAGTTTCTTAAATATGTTGTCAACCAGGTTGAAAAACACAGTTTCGAGAAAAGCGCGTTCAAAGTTTTGCTGAAGGAAAATTCGGCATAACTCGACATAAACTGTCGTATCTCCGTCAATTTTACGAATTTCTTCACAAAATTTGGTAAGAGCATTCCTAACAAATTACCGCGGTCTGGTGCCTTAAGAAAGAAGAAGTGGTCGGGTTTGTGTTGGGCTGGACAAATTAAATCTGGCTGCAGGACTAATACGGTCGATTGCTGTTTTTTGCGTTTATAAATGCACAGAGAGTAATACAATTTGCAATGTGCAGAAGTGTTGTCGCTCATAATCTACAAAGCATAACATACTGCGCCAAAAAAAAAAAAACGGAGTGCATATGGCGTACATAATATGTAAACTTAAATGCGATTAAGAAGGTATAACTGTGAACTGCGTGACAGTAGCCTGAAAAAATCGCGTCGTTAAATAGATATGAGCGCTCAAGCAAAGTGATCCTTCGAATCCCATGACGTATTTTCGAGACAACAGAGTGCAAACTCCCTATTTTGATGGCAAAATGTAGCACGCACGTTATTTCCATATGACCACACGCTCGGGGAATTTATGCAAAAAATAGCAAATGAAGATTAGGCGATTAACCCAGCTTACCCTCCAGATGACATGAACGATATCTACGAACATTATCCGGCATAAAAATATCTTCAAATTTTAGTGGATATCTAGTTAATCAACAGAATACCAACTTACCTTATACCGGGAAGCACACATAGAACAAGGCTGCTGGTCCGATTTTCTAAAAAGCAACTGATTAACAATTATGTTATGCGTATCGATACCACACTTTGTAAGTTCTTGCACCAGCCGTTCAGTTTCATACAAAGACAGGAATTCTGCAATGCACACACACACAAATGTTGTTTGGTTCTACAAATTAAATTTAAAATAAGGAATTACAAATTTGAAAATATTTGCTTAACGCATAAAAATTTCTTACTGGATCTCTAAATTGATCGTTCACTTGTCTTATTATGGTTAACATCTCATCAAGTTTAACTGTTAAAGCGTCAGCACTGAAGTCTTGCAAGCCAAGTAGCGTCCCAAATTGAGAAATAAACGGCGCGATTTTCATTTTTAAACGCATCAATTTTCCTAAGCCTTTTTCGACAACCTTTAACAGAGTGGCGTGAATTAATATTGTTATTTGCCATTATTCGAATGCCTTACCTGTGGAAATGAAAGTAAACGTAAAGTGTGGCCTGTAGGAGCAGTGTCGAAGACAACTGCTGAGAAGTTCATTGCTTTTACTAACCTTAAATGAGAACAAAACTTTATTAGATTTTTTTATAAGTGATAAGTTTGTTATTAAGAGCACGAATATGTATATTAGCTGGCTGTCCTGGGTGGGTTGAGACCGGGAGACAGTTAGGTTCAAATAGTTCGATGCAAATCAAGACCAGAATACCGGGCATACTGTGACCATGGAAAATAAGCATAACAGAGGTCGGCTTGCATACCTATTTGGGAACGTGGTAGGGTGACTGATTTATATGGACCCCAGAGTGGGGCTAGAGCTAATTTCAGCAGGATTATCAATCTACGGATTCCTTGCCAGTATACAAGACGTAGTTAATACGGACTGTATTCTGGTAACAACCGATTGAATGGCAGTGTATTATAGTATTAAACGTAGGAAGAGTGATATAACCCCAGCTACTATTGAGTATGAATTATTTCTTATGGTTTTTGTTGTTGTTTCAACCAGCAACCAAGAACTCTCAGAAAAATTGCAAATAACATACACATAGATTTTTACCCAAGTGCCCGAAACCAGGGACGATCAAAATTCAGTTATCCCATTGTTACATTTGCAAAAGCTGTAGAAACGCAAAATTTAATCCACTTCCTCTTTTTTGTCCTTATCGTAGTCGCGACAATCTTGGTAGCGCTATCAATGCTAATATCGAAACAAAAGAAAATACTTTCCATGCTATGCCTATGTTTCGGGACGGTTCTGCTTTATCTGCGTAGGTTTCTTTTACCATGGTTGGTGATTTGTAAACTATTGACTATTGATTGTGCGGTATTGCATCATCAACTGATTCACCAAAGTTCGTGCAGTCGATTGTGTGACTATTTTGCAATACTCATAACCTAATGTGAGATGCTTCGGTACCTGCAAGTAGGAACAATTCTATTCTGTCGATTCGTAAAGAGCAAGACATTGATGATTATGAGCTCATATTTAGGACTGACAATGTACATCATCATCAATTTTTTGAAACTGACTTTAATATGTATAATGTCATTTGAACAATTTCAATTTCGTTAACTATTATACATACATACATGTATTAGAAAAAACGAATGTACGTACTATTCGCCCCATTTAACAAAGCAGGAACAGACCTAAAGTACTCACTTCATGACCTCAGCATAACTCATGGCTTCATCAATGCCAGGTAGGGCGCCAATAAATTCATGTAACACACTTTTGCTTAGTTTAAGTGCATCATTTTCGCCCTCGAAATATTCGTCCGGAAGTTCATTCAAGCCAACATTAGGATCAATTTCCATTGCGTATAAATTATTAAAACCATTAACCTAAAATGAAAACAATGTATACAAGTTGAAAGGTCAAAGTAGAATTATCTGAACCTTAGTTGGAACTTTCGTGAACTTCTGATCAAATGCATCTGAAATATTGTGGGCCGGATCAGTGGATATTATCAATACGGATTCCCTCACTTTAGAGAGTTGAACAGCTAAACTACAACTGAAGTGGAAAATCGTATAAATTAAATTTTTCTCTTGAGATATAATCGAATTTACCTGCATGTAGTTTTGCCAACACCGCCCTTTCCGCCAACGAATATCCATTTTAAGGATGTTTGCTCGATAATATTTTTTAGACTGGGTTCCAAAGGTTCTAAATCGCCGCTCATTCTTGCAGTTTATTCGTGTATTTACAAATATTTCAGCAGCAAACAAAAATAAAAATCAAAAGATTTCTTTCTGCACATGCAAGCAAACCTGTCAAAGTTGATAAAATTTAAGTCAAAAGGGATACCCTGTTGTGTCAAAAATAAACGAATAGTTCCGTTTGATTTTATTTCCACAAATACCATTAACTGCAATTCACATGGATACAATTTTTTTTAACAGGCCTGACGTGGAGTGTATATAAATCCTCTAAATCACAATAGCTCGTTAGGCTTTGAAACTAATCCATCTTCAAAAAAGGTCACCACCGACCATGAGAATCCATGAATTCCAAATAGATACTCTCCACCCTTTATTCATTTGATAAAGGCCGAAAAACAGAAAAAATAACAGCATTTATAGAGAAGAATAGCTTTGTCAAGAGGTTACCATCCGCTGTTTCAAAAGAAAAGTTCTTCGGCTGATATTTGCCCTCGTCTGCATAGACGGCGGGTGGTGGAGAAGATACAACGACAAGCATTGTGGGCTGTACAGTGACATTGACCTAGTCAAAGAGTCTAAATATAGCGACTGAGGTGGCTAGGGTATATAGAGTAGATGAACATTAGTGGATCGGATTCTACTAGTTACTCTTCCTGAGGGATGGCGCAATAAAGTCAGGCAGCTCGCCCAAATGGAAAAGAACCTCAACTAACTTGGGCGTGCAAAACTGGATGCAGGGATGAAGCTGGCTGAAAACATATTTGGTTGAGACCCAGGTCACACTGGATTAATTAGTGAAATGTCTAGGCGTACTTGGACCAACTCTTTTAACCTGTTATTCAATTGATAATAAACTTTCGAGAAGGCTCGATGTGAATAATCAAGTCCTTGTTATCATCTGCACAACTAACAGCTGAACTTTAACACATATTGTTTTATTTTTAAAAAAAGTCTGTTATCAATACTCAGATGGTAAAAGTTCAGCACGTTGCCACTGATCAACGCCTTTGTAAAATACAACAAAAATTTGCCAACTAGAAAACAGACGTTATTTTGACGTCACTGGAACTTCACTTAAAATGACATATTCAACTGTCACCCAAATTCTTACGTCAGGAGCATGTCGGCTAAAAATCGTATAGTCAACTAATTGGGATAAAAACAAATCCAAAACTGGATGCGAATGCTTTTGTACTTTCATACTAATTTTAGTTTAACGTTGCGTTTTGATTTCTTCATTTTTGTTTGCACTTTTCATGGACAATAGTTTAAAAACATGTTTTCCACAGCTGTAAGTGTTATTTGATCAAATAAATCAGTTTCAAACACTTTGCCTTTCAGAGATCAATTTTATCAAGGAATTTTGGAAGCAGTCCAGTTAAAGTAAACAAAGTACGCGGTAAACCATACTTAAGAATAGGAGCTGGAACTGTTTTAATTACTTTTGGAGCTTATGACTATGTTGTGAATGATTTTACCTACTGCGGAGCAATTGGGCGTTTCTTAAGATCCTTAAAGGTAGCATCCCAGATATCACTCGACTACTTGTTGGTTGAACGAAAAGAGGGATATGAAAATTATGACGAACTCGTTAAACAGATTCACTTGAAAAGTGCAAATAGGCTACTTGACGCCTGTTTACGTAATGGTGGACTTTATATAAAAGTTGGCCAAGGTGTCGCTGCTATAAATCATATTTTGCCCATTGAATACACTAAAACATTAAGTAAGCTACAAGATGAGTGTTTACCTACTAAGAAGGAAGACGTTCAGAAAGTTTTCAAGAGTGATTTCGGAGTGTTACCTGAAGAGCTGTTTCAAGATTTTGACTATAAACCAATAGCGGCAGCGAGTTTGGCCCAAGTTTTCCGCGCTAAATTGAAAACTGGCGAAAGCGTCGCAGTCAAGGTAAGTTTATTGGAAACATTATCTTATCCATAATGTATTTAAGTTTTATTTTTAAACTGCCGTAACATTGAATACATAGTTTACTCAAGTACATGTATAAGGCTCCTGGCCTACCCAATTTCTTACAAGAATTCTTAAGGAGATTAACAAACATACATATATCCAACAGGTTCAATATGGAGACTTACAGAAACGTTTTGCTAGTGACGTGGGCACCATTATTTTCCTTCAAGAAATAGTTGAGCTCTTCTTTAAGAACTACAATTTCGGTTGGATACTACGTGATGTGAAAAAAAATCTCATACAGGAAATGAATTTCATCAAAGAAGGCAAAAATTCTGAGCAATGTGCCAAGGATTTGCGCAAGTTTAAGTTTGTGTATATTCCAAACGTTTACTGGGATTACACCAAGGAGGTAAAGCGCTAGACACATTGTTACTAAATTGGTAAACAGCCTTGATATTAATTTTCAGAGAGTTCTCACAATGGAATGGGCTGATGGAATTAAAATTACAGACATGGACGCATTAAAACTTAAAAAATTGAATCTTAAAGAAATTGACACGAAACTTTTCACAATATTTGCCGAACAGATCTTCAACACAGGCTTTGTACATGCTGATCCACATCCTGGCAATAGTAACTAAATATCTGCGCTTAGTTTTATATCTCATTAGCACTGATGTTTTCTTTTAAGTCTTTGTGCGTAGGAACAAGAAAAGCAACAATGTCGAACTGGTTCTTCTTGATCATGGACTTTATGAAACAGTACCGGAAAAGGTTCGTCTTCCTTTGTGCGAGTTCTGGGAAGCAACTGTATTGAAAAACGAAAAACGAATGAAAACCCATGCTTTGGAACTAAATATTAATAGATATAAAGATTTTGCGCAAGTATTGTTTCAGATGCCCTTCGAAATAACCGCAGGACAGGTAAAAACGAGACTTTCGGAAAAAGATATCGAGTACATGCAACAAATAGCCAAAAACAATTTCGATAGGATAATGGAGACGCTGCGAGAGATGCCACGAAATATGCTCTTTGTTGTTAGGTACGATAAGATTCTATAAATTTCGATTAGTTTTTCACCGTTCAATTATTACAGGAATCTAAACACTATTCGGGCGATAAGTCGTCATCACGGAGATGTTGTAGATCGACCAAAGCTTATGGCGCGTCACGCTCAAAGATGCTTATACACGAGGTATAACTCACTTGTCGGATATTTACGCTGGATTTGTAGAAGAATGGTGTTCGAATATAATCTAGCGTAAGATAAAATCAATTTGAAACACTCTATGTTCTAAGCTTCTACTTTTTACAGGAAAAATTCATTTAAAACTTCAATATTTAGTTTTTACATAAATATTTTGTACAAACTAGGAAGATCACCCGTAACATCAACTCAAGCCTTTCACAAAATTGCACCACCTAATGGGGCATAACAATGGGTTCGTCTAGGTTTAGGTTACTTTAAGTTAAATGTTGTAAAGCATGTAAATGTGAAGAGTAATGATTTGCTAATTTTGTTTAATTAGATATTTTGTTATTTATTTATTTTTTGCTGAATTTAAACACATTGAAAGTGCACTTTACTGAAATGCTATGCTCATTTGAACAAGCTCCTTTTGTTTACTGCGTTCGATTTGCTTTTTTTACGTTAGTCTAGAAATAAGAAAACATCTTTTACATTCACCTAAGAAGGTGTTGAATTAAATATATTTTTTTATCTATCTAATATTTTCAAAAAGGATTTGCTAATACTGAGGGTAGGCAACGACACATCTCTGAGACGGAAATGACGTTGAATAATGCGTATAGAGCGACACCCTATCTAAAAAGGCCTTCATTCAAGATATTATCGTAAGTGTAGCGGGATTACAGTGGTCAATGGGGGTTGGAACTGCTGAACGACCTGATACATGTCCGAATCCAGTAATCCCACAGAAATTTTTTCCGGCACCACTTGTCTGTAGGCAGTGACAAACCTCCGAGAGCATTATTAGTCTTGAAATAACTTCTCAATTCACTGTTGGAAGTTAGCGATAAAAACTGAAGTTCTCTCCCATTCGTACGAAAACCAAAAACACAGACAAAACAGTAGTCCAACGCACTGACCACTGAGCCACGGCCCCAACCATGTTGGGGAATGACAAGCCTCCGGGAGTATAATCTGTCATAACGAAGCATTTTAATTCGCCGTTCGGAGTCGGCAATAAATTGTAGGCCCCTTTCATTCGTGCAAACAATACAACAAGCACAACATGAATAATTGCGAGAAGCTAGGCCTCGGCTCATTCCGAGCCAGCTATTTATTTTTTTTAATATGAGAAATTTACCAAAGGTCTACACCAAAAAAAAAAGCGATGGTAGTAGTTTTCGTAAACTTTTGGCCTTTTTTCGTTTCAGTGGGAATTGGGTATAGTGGTGTCTCCTTTAGAAGTTAGATTGTTGGAACATTGAACGCGCTGCAATTCGGCTGTCAGCACAAACTTCAAAGTGACATTCAAATTGAATTTAATTGAAAAGGAAGTCAAAGACCTTGCGAAAAGTTCCTCTACGATTCAGAAGAGAGGTTTGAGGCAATGTCCAAAAAAGTGGAGGAAACTGACGTTATTAACAATAATAATCTGCTAAAAGACTCTTGGGCGGTAAGGATATATCGGGAGCTAAACTTTTTCATTCATAACACCCACATTTCAGATCCGCCCATGTGAAAATTATAAAGATGAATATAGCGATTGCACAAGCATTAAAGCCAGATTTCATCAGTACTTTATCCATGGGGAAAGCATCGACTGCAGTCAATGGCTAACTGACTACCAACATTGTGTTCGGTATAAAGATTCGCATGAAACTGATTTAGCTGCGGGTGAAGCTGTTATTAAAAGCGAAGAAGAACGAAGACACAACCGCTTAAGGGCTCATTATGCAAACACAACGTGGAAAAAGCGAAAAAGTCCACCTGAAGACTGGTCCAAGCCTTTACCCGAGTGGCTGGTGAAAAAGAATGAAAACACGTACCTAGAAATAAAAGCTAATGAAATAGCCGGTCTGACGCCAGAAGATGTTGGAAAGTCTTACTGTTCTATTATGTAGTCGATTAGCATAAAAAACTTGTTAAATATTGATAAATTATAAAATTTTATACTTACGTGAGTATTAACTATGTGAGACAGTACGGGTTTTTGTGGGCTGCTTGTTTTAGACGGACCCCTGCTCCAACTCCGTTTTCCGTTTTGGATTCATCGGTGTATCATATGGTGTTCAGTAGAAAGACATGTGAATTAAAGACAAGCCTACTAGAACCTGCTTGTACATCCATGAGAAGAATAATTTGTGCCTAGAACATCAACCTGGGATTGGGTTTCCAAAGAGAGAGCGGGAGAGCGAGCGGTGGCATGTTTCCACTAGTTTATCTCTGGTTTCCACTACGGCAATTTTCCTTGGATTCAGAAGGTAGCGCAAGAATTCTGCAGATTGAATCAGCGGTGGCTTGTGTAGTTGTGGTTTGGTAGAACTACTTAGTGAACACCTTGTCTTGGCTATTATAACATATTCGGAGCTCAAGCATACAAGGAGCAGCTTATTCAGCTTCTTGTCCCGGGGTTGTACGTTTAGGGTCTGGTGATGTAGAATGGGTGTTTTCCATCGAGCGAAAATTTAATCAGACCTCGTTATCGCCAAAGGTAAGGGTTCGGGTATTCCAAACACTGTAGAACCAAGTCAAGTCTCTCATAACCAATGATGGTTAGTGATTACCGGACTATAGCGCCACTATAAGTAAGTTATTCTGTGCGTTTCTCCTATGAATTTTTTTAATAACTTTATAACGCGCAGGGTATGGAAGGGCTCCGGCGGTGCTTCTTCTTTGCCCGCAGTCATGCCCTTTATATATCCTGGCTCTTTTCCACGCCCTTGTGGGTCGTTTAAGGTTAGATAAAGATAGTGTTCGAGGTGTTTCATTTCTTCCTCGCAGGTCATAACAATTGCCGTCGCAGTGAGTTCAAGTATATTCATGTGTTTGACGAGATTAATGTGTCCTGTAATTTATAATACTCTCACTCATCAACCAACCTGCTTCAACCTAAAAGCTTTTTGGTAGTAAGGTGTTTAGTTTGCTTAACGTGAGATTTTGCGAGTAATAAAGTAAGGTTTGCCCAGTAATTTTGAAAGAAAGAATATAAGTAGGTCCATACCATAGGATAAAATTAGATTTGGGAAGTACTTCCAGAATTAGAGTGAAAAAGCCTTTCCTGTTTCAATCGCCGTCTCGCAACGCCTTGTAAAATTGAAAAAATCTCGCGGGGAGACGACGTATATTTATTACCTTGCATAATTTGAAAGAGGGAATGACTATTTAAAGGATTTCTAAAAGGCCATTACTAAAAGAAACTCGCTGACACGCCATGTTAATTGTGAATTGACTGATAATTTTGTGGCAGAAACGAGACGACGCTGACGTTGTGAAACAGACATCATCTAAGCTTTTATTTAAATATTTTACACATATTAGCCTGAACAGATCCATTCTAACTTTATGACGTAAGAACCGATTATGATAAATTCGTTTAATTAAACGAACGGATCTGATGGGAACAAGAAAAAAAAAGGTATTTGCGTCAAATGTCAGTCAAAGAACTGTCAGTGTCACTGACTTATGTTGTTGCTGCGGGGTAACATAAACGAAATAACTTGGTGGGTTTATTAACATAAAATACTAAAAACACCAAATAAACTAACGAAATTTAATCAAAATTAACATACACATGGGCAAAACAAATTTTTAAAATTTTCAAAAAGTTAATTCTTAGAAAAGAGAAACCAAATTATTTACGATAACGTTTTTGCCAACATTGCAGTAGATAAGTGTTTGCCTTAGGAGCTAAATATCATCCGCAGTTCTATCATGTTACTTTGGAATGTTTGATGATTCAGAGCAACTATGATGCGGGCTGCGTTCAAATATTACGTATCTGGTGCCTGATAAGCTTAATCACTTGTTTATAGGTCTTCGAAAAACTTGTACACAGTGGAGGGCGCTGAGTTTTTAATGACAATCCAAGTGGAACTCTGATGATTCCGCTAAAGGCAAGAAGGATGAGTACAAACTATAATGATGTTCCCATTGGTATCAGGACTATTGTTCAGCTGTCTCGAAAATGCTGTCACCGAACATTATTTCCGAAGCATATTCTGTAAGTAAACACCATATGTGTTGATAAATTATTTAGGAATATCTATCCCTTTGGTTAGTCATGTTATTTAATATACTTAGATGCATTTCAAGGGAATAATATACCTTCAGAAATATTTTTTCTGTATTACTATTATTATTTTTTACAATAGTTGGTATTACAATTTATATCAACAAATGAAGTACGTGTCTCATTTGCATTTTCTTTGTTTTGTTTTATTATACATAGCTAAATGCAATTTCAACTTAACCATATGGATAATTGGCTTTGTTATGGTTTGATGATTTGTTTTCTTTTCAAGATAAGGTATGGGTTTGGTATTAGACTCAGCCTAATGGGTGTGCACATGGTTTTACAGTAACATTAAGTAATTTACACTGAGAATCTTAATAATAACCATTTGTACACACCTGGAACGGCTATTATTGTCTGTTAAGAGGACTTGTCTCTTAAAGTGTGCTGAGTAAATTTCTTTTGGTTACATCAAGTTGAAAAAGTAATCAGTTAAAATTGAGATGGTTCTACAAGGCGGAGTTCAAATTCATGTGTACATAAGTATGTAGAAACATAATTCACTTGTGGAAAAATAGCTTCAGTTACCAAAAAGCTGACGCGACAGTCCGGCCCAAGACCTAGCCTCTCGCATCCATGATATTTTACACACGAATCGAAGCGACCTACAATTAATTGCCTATTTCAAACGGCGTGTTAAGAAGCTTTTTCATGAAATTCCCGAGGAGAGCCAGTGCGACGAAACCATGCAGCTCACACAGCAGTATAACGCAGCCACTGAGCCACGGCGACCGACCTTCTGCTCCTGCGACCTTCGAAATGCTTTATTTTTTCTATAAAAATCATGAAAATTTGCGTCGTTGGACCCAGGTTGTGATTAAATCATTCACTATTCGCTTTTCACTCGGGATTCTCCCATTTTTTGGCACAGAATATTTCTTTCTGCAATTATTTTGGATTCATTTATTTGTAAGCTTAGCTGAACTAATCTAGAGTTTGAATCAGCTTCAGCGATGAGCATAAAGGTAAATAAGGGCTGAGTGATTTAAAATCTTTAGAACAAAGCCCGGATTTCCTTAGTATGATATTATATATTTTTGAATTTTTCAAACATGTCTTGTGTTTTAGTTTGTAGCTTTTTTAATTAAATTTTTAATGTCCGCAGATTCAAATCATCGATCCTCATACTCACGTATGTTGCGTATACGTGCTATCACATGACAAGAAAACCAATTTCAGTAGTAAAATCTGTCCTACACACAAATTGCACAAACCCAGACAATTCGACAACTGACTGCGGCTATCCGCCTTTTGGTAAGCAATTTAAAGAAAAAAATAACAACATCATGTCTACTACATTTGGCCCTTATAACTTCTAGATGGACACGATGCTCAAACGCTTTTCGGCGCTCTGGACTCGGCATTTCTTTTTTCGTATGCGGCCGCAATGTTTGTGTCGGGTTTTGTTGCCGAACGAGTATCACTGCGGTATTTTCTGGCATTCGGAATGATCCTATCAGGCATTTTTACATATCTCTTTGGCATTGCAAAAACATATAACATTCACAGTCTGTGGTACTTTCTGATAATACAAGCTTGCGCTGGTATCGCTCAAACGACCGGTTGGCCTGGAGTTGTGACAGTCGTTGGGCGCTGGTTTGGGAAATCGAAACGAGGTCTTATTTTTGGCATCTGGAACAGCCATACGTCCATTGGAAACATTTTAGGCTCTTTAATTGCAGCCAACTACGTAGAAAAGGACTGGGCCATGTCGTTTATCGTGCCCGGTATTATAATGGCTGTGTTAGGTTTCATTTTATTTTTATTCCTCGTCGATTCCCCTGAATTAGTGGGATATCACCCGAAACAACCTTTGCTTGAGAGACGTTCGTCGAATGCATCAGACATTGAAGATGGCACTGGTGTTGATTTCAGAGATGCGGTAAGTTTACGTTAACCCGTTTTTTTTTAAACACCTGCATGCGTTCAGAAATTTGTTACGCTTAGTAAATCCTATAAATCTTGCATGTTACAAAGTATCATTCTTTTTATCTCATCATCAGGCTGGTATTGACGATTTGCATAATATAAGCTGTGCGAATTCTGTAAGTGCATGCTTAACTCTAACTCAAATTCATACTTTAACATTTTCACTTAAATTTAATAATTCGATGCATAGAATGTTACACATTTAAAAAGATATATTCACGCGAAGAATCACATTATTTCTTGCACAAGTATCTTTACATAAAAGTGTGTCGGTGAATGGCATATGATGTTAATGAAATTTGGTTAAGAATGTTTCAAAATTATTCTCATTCTCATGCAATGGGTTTTCTAATACATTACGAAAGTATAAATTTGATTTTGAACAAGCAAGGTTAGATTAAGACTAACAAATATAAAGGCAATCATATCAGCATCATTTAACAAACGCATAGTTATCAAAAAGCGCTAACTATTGGGTGCAAAAGTTAGAGAGCAAGCTAAGTTTTGAAAGATTGAACGAAGAACTCGGATATTTAATGATGTGTGTCACGTGTTTTCTGTGACCGCCGTTGCTCAGTAGTTAGTGTGTTGAACTGCAGTGCCGCGTAGGCTCGATAGCCAGAAAAATTCTAAAACCTATTTTCGCGGTATCCCCCTAATCAAAAAATGACAAAACTCCGAGGGTATAATTTGTCATAAAGATGCATCTTAATTCGCCGTTTGGAGTGGGCAATAAACTCTAAGTCTCTTGTCTGAGTGCGAAAAATGTAATACCCACAAATATGAATGGATGTGAGAAACTAGGTCTAGGCCCACCACAGGCTATTGTGATAGCTATTTATTTATTTATTTGTGTTCTTCGTTGCAGACACTATACAAGAACCTACAGATATAGCACAGATGGCTCTGCGACATTTTCTTTGCACATTCCTTACAGATGGTAATCAGTTTAAGGATTAACTTTTATATCAGTGTATGGTGTATGCCACGGCTGTATGGTAATTGCACAAGAGTTAAGCGCACTTTATCTAGTGTTGATGAAAGGTCCTTAAGCGTGTAAGGTAGGATTTTAACCGATGTGTCAGGTTTTATTTGGTCAAGTGCTGAGCCTTTCCTTGCCAGTTTGTCGGGTACCCAGTAGAGTTTAACATTGTGCTGTGGGCCAGAAATGTTAAATTCTTCGCGACAACAACGAACGAACGTTGACTTTCCCTATGCGGCAGAATTAGCTTTGATTGCTGTCTTTAGAGATCGATTGTACTCCTACCAGCCTGGAGGAGTCGATAAGATTCTTAACCTTCCTATACCCGCGTCAAAAAATATTACACGTATACCCGCGCACGGTCCCTGGGACCGAAACTCAACAGCCCGTAGTTTCTCTTCTACTTCGAATATTTTTATGAAATTTGTTTTAATCACTAGAGTGATATTTTGTTAACGAAATAAAACAAGTTTATATTAGTTATTGTATTTGACAAATTAATGGCAGTCTTTTTATTAAGCCTCTTAAAAAGGTATTTTTTCCTTGGTCTCACAGACCAATGCGCGGGTATAGGAAGGTTAAACTACATATTAAGCAGCTTTCAGACACGCACTGTTCTGGTTTTACATTGGGGTGGCCATTGGGTTTCTTAATGACAGAAATACATAGTCTCGTTCGAAAAATTCAAAAAAATAATTACTTTTCAATCAAGTACACATTCTGGTCGCAATGACACATTTCCACCATTCAAACCTAACCTAACCTCCGTGAGTATAACATGTAATAAAGAACCTTCTTTATTATATTCAGCAATAAATTGTACAATAGGTCTCTTCCATTCATATGAAAAATGTTATACCCACAACATGAATATTTGTAAGAACTGACTTCACGTCATTGTCCCATTATGGTTTGTCGCACCAACTATTTTTATATTGTTAAGGAGTTTGGTAGAACGTTTGTATGTATGTATATCGCCTCATGGTCTTTAAACTAAGTCATTCAATATTTTCAAATCATTTAAATCTTAACCATGCAGATTAATATTTTATTTTATTTTCAAACAGGAGGTTAGCTACCGTCCAAACGAGAGGACTCCCATTTTGGAACGCTCGCCAGTAGTCACACAAGAAAGAAGACCAATCGGACTTATTAGTGCTCTTTATATACCAGGAGTTGTTGACTTTTCTTTGTGCTTATTTTTCTCGAAACTTGTAAGCTACACATTCCTATATTGGCTGCCATTGTATATCCAATCGTCCAGTAAGTGAAAAACCCTTGCCAGCGAACACAAGGATCTATTAACACTCTTTATTCTATAGCTACATTGGGTGCCAGCCTAAGCGCCGATTTGTCAACACTGTTTGACGTGGGAGGCATTGTAGGTGCAATCGCGGCGGGTATGATATCCGATTATTCTGGAATGTCGGCGACTACCTGCTCTGTTATGCTCTTCTTGGCTTGTCCAGTTGTAAGTTTCAATATTAGCTAGCCTTTTCGGTAGAAACTTTATTTGTGTGTTTTAGTTGCTGTTGTACAATCAATATGGAGCGGTTTCTCTGACAATAAGCATCGGTTTGCTTGTTTTGGGAGGTATACTGGTTAATGGTCCATATGCATTAATCACAACTTCTGTCAGCGCTGAGTTAGGACAACACAGCTCTTTGGAGGGCAATGCTAAAGCCTTAGCCACTGTTACCGCGATCATAGACGGCACAGGATCAATTGGTAAGACAAATGAAAACGTCTTCTAACGCAGGTCTTTCAACCTTATAATTTGTTTTACCTCTAGGCGCAGCTGTTGGACCTCTTTTAGCAGGAATGATATCGAGCCACGGTTGGGAAAATGTTTTCTATATGCTAATTATTTCCAATGTAGTTGCGATGATCATGCTTAGCAGACTTGTTATTAAGGAAGTCTCACGGCGAAGAATAAATCCACGAAGGGAATAGCAATGAAGTTTCTATAATGTATCTCTCTTTTAAATGATAAGTGATATTTATCTTAACCGCCAAGAATTTAAATTGTATTTTATATGAATTGGTTAACAATTTTTATCAAAACAGTTTGTTGAATAGAAATTTTAGTTTTATTTATCTTCTCTTTTGTGTACAACAAACTTTTTTTTTTGAGCACATTCATTTAAGAAGATTCTCAATGTAAATAAAAGTTTTTATAATATATGTTTACCTTCAATTGTTGTATCATTGTTGTCATTAAATTACTAAAAGAAACGACAATGAAGAACTATTCATAGAGTTCTGCAACGAAAATCAAGGTTTCAACTGGGATGCTGCGAACATCCTATCACTTAGCAGTCAGCCGCGACTTAAAAGCTATTTATTAAACGAATCGAACGGTATTAAAATATAACCTAATTAAAATGTATGCAAGCCCCAATATAACTTCGTGCCGTTTTCATAGAACGCAATCGCGTTACAATATTTCGCAAACATTGCTGACGGATTTCAGAAATAAGATTTCCGAATAAATGAAAATGGCACAGGTTAGTTTTCCTAAACAGAGAAAATAAATCTCCAGACGAACCATTGTCCATTGTGGAGGAGGGGGGATAAACTCAATAGTTAATGTAATAAGCGTTATGATGGAAACAGTGCAAAGAGCTATAGAGGGAGGGAGAAATAAATAAAACAAAGATCTTTGTATTTCTGTACTGCCTAGTAGTAAACCAATCTAAGTAAATTAATCAGACTCCTGGACTGTAGTAGTGTTTTCCACGCGAAGGTCCATCTGCCATCTGATTTTTGCTGATGGCTGGGTCATCCTTACGTCCACCCAGACCGAACTTCAGCGCGCACTAGATAAGTTCGTCGCCGTCTGTGTTGAAGGTAAAGGTGAAAAAATCAGAGGTTATGGTATTTCCCGAACCCCTGTTCAATGCATTCTGCATGTAAGTGGAGTCCCATTGAAACAGGTGGAGAAGTGGAGTAATGGTAGGAGCAATATGGAGTTATCCTGTAGGATTGGTCAGGATGGATCGTTTTTTGAGTTTGGTCAATCTGTTATCAGGAGGGCTGAACTTGGCATCGGAGCTAAGCTATCGGTTTTCAATTCAGTGTTTGTTCCGGCCCTCACCTATGGTCATGAGGCTT
The DNA here is from genome assembly GCA_917880715.2 of Matsumyia berberina. Classification (NCBI taxonomy): domain Eukaryota; kingdom Metazoa; phylum Arthropoda; class Insecta; order Diptera; family Syrphidae; genus Matsumyia; species Matsumyia berberina. The sequence continues at coordinate 100,798,857 of OU862870.1, forward strand.
GGGTAATGACCGAAAGAATAAGATTGCGGATACAAGCTGCCGAAATGAGATTTCTTCATTGTATTGCTTGGGTAACTCGTCGAGATCGAGTTAGGAACACCAGAAAACGCGAGGTACTCAATGTCAAGCAGCTACTTCTTCGAGTGGAGAGGTCCATACTTTGGTGGTTTGGGCACGTTCAACGCATGTCCCGAACTCGGCTTCCGAGACGTGCCATGGAATCTGTGCCATCGGGTGGATCAAGTCCGAAATCTCACCTCTACCCGTATGGGGATAGCTACTGATGATTTAGAGTCGATAGTGGAAGATCGGGAAATGTGGCGAATCCACTTAAGCACCCTAACCCCGCGACCCTCGTAGTGGATAAGCGGACCATTGAAAATGTATGCATGTAAATATGTAGGTCCTAGTTACAATTGCCGCAGGCGAGATTGCGATGAAAGCAATACCAAGCGATGATTTAATCTTTTTCATCAGTAGCCAGATGCAATATAAACGATTTCTGCTACAGAAGTAAGGAAGAAGGTTAAGAGTTTAATATTCTTGGTACACAGCATAAGGTGAAATTTAGTTGGAAGGTAGAAATCTTTCAAAGACGAAATTGAAGCCGTACCCAGCATCAGTGTACCCATTTTCCCCCACGTCACCGTCGTGTAGGCATTACATGATGCGAAGGCGAACGGCGCATCGTGCTCATTGTCTTGTTTTTGCTACTTTAGTCTATCGCCTTTCTCGCTCTCGGAGATAATATTATGCTGCTCCTTGGACATGAGGGGATACCAGGGAATATGAAAGATAAAGAATAGGAAAGAAATAGATCACTGAGTAAAAGTCCCGCCTTGGAAGCTTTAACACGAAGCAGGGAATGAGAAAATGAAGAATGTGGAAAAAAATGGATCTACCCTAAATCTAGAGTAAGCTGATCACTGAGTATAAGTCCCGCCTTGTAAGCTTTAACACGAAGCAGGGAAGAGGTCTCTCGCAGAAGCAAAGAGCAGATGTAGGTTTTTAACCACCGACAAATGTACGAAAATTCCAGAAGAATAATGCTTGAAGGACCCACGCAGGAGTAATAACGACAAAGACACCTCTAGGTTTGTCAAAGCTTCAAAGTGGTTCAAAACCCAAGGGCAATAGAAAAAGAATTTAAGAATTGCTCCACGACCAATCGATACTTCCCCATCCAATGGACATCACTATTGTCTATAAAAACCTGAGTGTGGCGCAGAGGGTTATTTTTCCCCTCGCGAACTGATCTACCTTACATAACCTAATAATCCTTGAGATAAGCGCTCAGGGTTCAGTGGTGTGTCCTGAAGAGACAAATATCGTAGGCTATGCTGGCGATATCGCCATCATTGTTACTTCTAACTGCCAAAAAAGGTGGAGCAGATTAGCTATTTAAAACATAAGAATTGTTCGACAGCGACTTGCATCGGGTGCACCCAAAAAATGCTCATAAGGAGTGAGAAAAGATCGAAACCGTCCACATAACAGTCGGTAGTTCTACTACTACATTTCAACACAGCAACACATTAAATTTTACGGTGTCGTAATAGACACAAAGGTTTCGTTCAAGGAGCATCTGAAATACATGAGTGGTAAAGTTTCAAAAGCGATTGCTGCATTCGTAGGCATCATTCCCAAAATAGGAGGGCCACGGGAAAGTCGAGGACTACTTCTGGAAAAAGTGGTTATATATTTTACCTTGCACTAATCTTGGATTGTGGATTAATTCGTGTGTCAGGCGTATTAAATGATTGCGTGGCGGCAAAATATTCCCAACAAGGATCCTCGCAGACGAAGAACGATGTAATGGCTTGCTGATCAAAGTGGAGACGATGCAACTATGCCAACTGACAAAAATGGCAGTGATGAATGTGGAGTATAAGGAATGGCAAAACTGCTAAAAAATATCATAGAAAGACAGGGGAACTATTGCCGAGACTCTAGTTGTGAATAGAAGGACCTTACGGAGGACTGATTTATACCCTAAATCAACTCCTGATATTCTGACCATTGATGCTTTCGCTCGTACTTGCAAAAGTACAAACATGACGACAGCGTATTTCTTCGATGAAACCGTAACGTTAAAAACACGGAGTGACACCAGTGGTTGTAAACGCAAAAGACATTATGGATCGGAGATTTGTCATTCTCCGGCGAGAGGTGGTGCCGCGATGCACGAATTTTATTTTGGTTCATCTTATAACTGATCCTGTATTCACCTAAATCAGAGACTGGTGCTCGTGTCTTAACGCGAAACCTATTTTTAGTCTAAACCAGCCACACTTAGATTCGTCATAATTCAAACCAAATGCGAACTTCATTCACCAACATCAATATGTATTTGATTATTCTTTATTTATGTTTCCAATACATTCAGTTTAAACGAGGTTATGTGCTTAAAATTTGTGCCTAACAAGTTACCAAGTCGGCATAATTACATCTGTTGATTTTAGGGTCAAACAACGTGAACGGGGGACATTCGTAGTCGTATCTGATGCCTCTGTTACAGAAATAGAACTTAGCGCAATCATATGGATTCCTTTGGTATCCACTTGAGTTATTACACAATTGTGTTTGAACTGGTGTTATTTGAGCACCAGGAGCGTGGGTAGTTCCAGTCGGTAAAGCAACTCCATTTTTTCCCGCTAGAACCGAGTTAATAGTCTTCAGTAGAATATATTGTTCACCGCAATTTCCTTGAAAATCATCTGATTCGAGTGACCAAATCATTACGCCTGCTAAGCCTTGGTTAACAGCGTACTGCGTCTTATACTGGATGCTTCTTTGGTTTTCATATCCAATCCACTGATCGTCTTTGTATACATATGGGACTTTTTGAGTGTCTTCCCAAACATAATTCCACCTTTCTGTGAGCATTTTTTCACACAACTCATTGTAGCCAATGTGTCCTGGTTCTTTAGAGTACTGGCCTGGCAGACCCGTTCCCAGGTGAGGTGAGCCTATTGTATTTCTGTTTTTATCCGACAAAGTAAATGTTCTACCATAAAATGGTAGACCCAATACTATTTTGTTCCTTGGAGCACCTAATTCAAAATAAAAGGGGATCAGTTGATCTTTTAAAGTAAGAGCAAACCAATCTGACTTACCGCTGTTTAACCAAAAGGAAATGCTTGCATGAACGTTCAACTGCTTATCCAACTCAGTAACATCATACGGTCCTTCGTAAAGCGGAGCATTAATACCAGTCACATCATCCCAAGAGCCGTGCAAATCGTAAGCCATCACATTTATAATATCCAAATACTTGCAAACCTCTGGAATGTTGTATGAAACGGACGACGAGAATTCTGCAGATCCAACAGCGGCTGTCAGGAGAAGATTTTGGGAGCTCAACCTGATTTTTGTAATATGTTAAATTTGTTTCAACTGGCAGTTGCATTTTTATAATAAACTCACGCTTGTTTCAATTCCCTTAGCAGAATCACATAATTGCTCTTATCATCGTGCTCTGTAAGGTTATGTCTCTGGTTTGGATATTCCCAGTCCAAATCTAGTCCGTCGAAACCATGTTGCTTAACAAAATTAACCGAGGAAGTTATGAAAACGCTTCGCTTGTATGGATCATTGGCAATATCTGAAAACTTGGCTGAACCCTCATTCCAACCGCCGACAGCAGCTAGAACTTTAAGCTCGGGATTCTGATTCTTGAGTTGAATAAATTTCTTAATGTTGCCTCTTCCCCAGTTTTCCTGCAGATCGAGGTATGGATCTATTATTCGAATCTCCCCGTTTGGATTAACACCGAAGAACGCATACATTAAGTGCGTGCATAGGCTTGGGTCAATATGAGATGGATCGAATTTCCCCTTTGAGGGTCGATATATGGCCCATGTTCCCTGGTAACAAACAACGAGTTCTATAAAGAGAAAAAATAAGAACAGAAGAGGTTAGTTATTTAAGGCTTGAGTGCAAATTTTGCCTACAAAAGGGCTGTGAGAATATGCAGAGATATCACGACTTGCTCAAGTCTATAAAAGTACTTCTTAAGGGTGCAGTGATACTTTATGCTGACTAGAAGCCTGTTCCTGATCAAGTTTACTAACAATATTGAGAGAGAGAGAGAGAGAGAGAAAGCAGGAATGTTAATTTCGTCTAAAATCTTCAATTCCATCTCTGAGGGATAATGCAGAAGAAGGCAAACATGTCTACGATGGCTTGTGCAAGAAGAGGCCTATACTGACTAGGTGGAGAGGCTTGTTTGTTGAGGACCCGGTTTACCCCGAATGGTAGCCCCATCCTACTTACTTAAGTACTTTGGTCTAAAGTTGGCAATCAAAATTCATTAAATTTCCTATGATTCCAAATTACGCTGATAACAACGAAATACAGTTGAAGATGTGTGCTGTAATATCTTTTTACTTAAAAACATTTAATCCCCGTGAGTCATAAGGCATCCTGATAAGGCATCAACAAATCTTTCCCTGATAACGTGAGTGGATTCGGTTGCCTAGCATATTTTCAGCGTAAAGTGTGTCCTATCGACTGCAACTTACTTTGCTTAACTGTGATCTCTATTTGGTCCTGACCTGTTCTTATGTCGAGCTATTCGTTTGAGATACGGTTCGACCAGAAAATCATCAGTGACATAAATAGATAATTATTTACTAAGGTTTTGCAGTATACGTGTACGATGGCAGTGCTCAATTCTTAAATAATGTATTCGAAGTACAAGACCGTTAAAAGCTGTTTCCTTTCCCTGTGTAGACTGTTACTGAGCAGGATAACCGTTGATTACGGATCGATAAGTAACCTCCAAATATTGCTTCAACACCTCGCATTATATTTGAATTTTATCTGCTTTACAGATATGCTGTTTTTTCTAAGTAAATACTTGTAGTGTTCCATTTTTGCCATTATTGTTTCAATATCGTGATAAAGTTGAACATTCCTTTGAAATTTCTACTAAACAAGTCGGCATTTTTATTAATTGCTGAATATTTTATTGAAATTTTCGAAGTCACGTTTTTCTGGATTGTGTTTTTTCTGTGATTTTCATTGGCGATACTGCCTTACCATACTAACTCTTTTCGCGGCTTCTGCGTATAATACTTTTTTGAGATAGTGACTCTTAACTAAAATAAAGTGGAAATTGGTGAAAAAGCCAAAAGTGGTATTCCGGCATTATTGCTGAGAAATAAAAACAATGATTTAATAAAAACGCATGCAGATGTACGTGTTTCTCTTAATGACATGAACCTTCGCAAACCTAAGAATCTAGAGGAGAACGCATTATACATGTCCAGCAGTATGCAGATACCAGATAAAAGTGCTGTAACATCAGCAGGCTCATGCACAGTCATGGACCTCGAACCAGCTGTGCACACACATGAGGAGAACATCAATTCAAATGATCGAAACAACGTGCTAGGTATGAATATAAACAATAACTGCTCTAGTTCAAATGAGTGGACAACTGTCATCGGCAATCTTAAACGAGCTGCAAGTAATTACCAATCTAACGCGGGGAAAAGAAGAAGGAACCTAGCTACTGAAACATCTTCACCTAACGAAATTAATTTGTCCAATAACAGATTTTCACCATTAGCAGATATTGACCAACAAGTGCCTGAACCATCAGGGAATCACCCAATCACCAATGCGTCTAAGAGCATTGGGCCCGAAATTCAAGCTATAAATATGTCTAACGTAAATACAAGTGCTTCACCGAATGGTATCAATAATTTACCTTTTTGTCCACCTATATTCATTTTTGGTGCTAATTGTAACCTTATTAGTGATGTTATAAAACTCGCCGCTACAGAATGTAAAGTTCATGATTTAAAACATAAGTTGGTTAATATGAGTTATCGAAAAACAAAGGTCTATGTTAACGATGCAAAAGTTCATGCTTTAATCATTGATCGGTTACGTGGAACAGGTATAGGAGCCTTTTCATTTTCTCCTAAGGAAACAAAAAAGGTCTCTATCTTGTTAAAAGGTCTTGATGGCGATACTCCAATAGAGGTAATAAATAAAGCAGTAAGAGCAGCAGCTCCTAACACCCAAATAAGTAAAATTACACCTTTTGTTACCTCTAAATCTAAAGAAATGAACATAAAATTAAATATTTTTACTGTACAGCTAGAAATAGGTGAGTCCACTAAAGACCTTATTAATATTAGGTATTTGCTCCATCAACGAATCTATTGGGAAAAAAAGATCAATAAAGGGGTTATGAGGTGCTATCGTTGTCAGAGATTTGGGCATTCCGGTGAATGTTGCGCTTACAATAGTAGATGCGTTCTTTGTGGAGATTCTCATGATTCCGAATCTTGTATCACATCTTTCAAAGTCCTCAAAGAATCCCACCAAGATGTTCCTATACCAAAGTGCATCAATTGCAATGCAAGTGGTCACGCTGCCAGTTACCAAGGTTGTCCCGCTTACCTTAAATACAAAGAAAAACGAGCAACATTAACTCAACGGGCAAGGGAAATAGCCAGCAAAAACAGAATTGCAGTACAAGATACTGTAAATACATTTACCAATGCAAACATTTCATATGCCGACAAGGTGAAATCTATTTCCTCTAGAAGTGCAAACATAAAAATTAGTTCTCCAAGCTACATTAACCATAATTCAAGCGATATAAATAATTTTTTAAATGAAGCAAATAATCTTTTCAATATCCCTTTTAACGATCTCTTACTCAAAATAAGACAATTCTGGCCCAAGTATAAGCAACTGCAATCTAAAGAAGAGAAAATGTTCGCTTATCTAGACTTTGTCGCTTCAATCGTTGTATAATGCAGCCCCAAAAATTGAATATAATGTCGATAAATTTTAACTCCATAATATCTATTGAGCGAAGACTCGCGCTTTTTAATATCTTAAATAACTATAAGCCTCAAATCTGTTTCATTTCGGAAACTAGACTTGGCGCAAGGCATAAGCCCTCATTTGATGGCTATAACGTAATTCGAAATGATTCCGGTAGAGGTACGGCAATCATTTTAAAACAAAATTACAAATTTAACGCAGTTTCCTTTCTTAGCGATGTCTTTTCAGTGTGTCTAGTAACTATAACTTCACGTAATTCTACTGGGTCCTTAAGGACAATTTTAATTGGAAGTATATACATCCCTTCTAATGCTGGGCTTCGTCTATCCACGGAACTTGATAGATTTTATACCCTTATAAATTCATTTGATGCGGCATTAATCGGGGGAGACTTTAATGCGCGTCACCAAACATGGGGAGACACTGTCCACAATAGTAATGGGAACCTAATTTACAGGTGGTTTAACAATGGTCCGTTTCTTAATCTGGATTTAGTAGCTCCTAACAGTCCTACGTTTCCTAGATCCTCATCAGTGTTGGATTTTTTCTTGATTTCCTCCTCATTTAACTTTGCAAATAATGTGACAAACCCATCTATTTGCTCAACATTTGCTACACCGTCTGATCACTTTGGAATTCTGTTAGAACTAAATACCATGAACTTTTTTCCTCTATTGCAACTACCAGCTACATACATTAGTTTTGAAAAAACCAACTGGGAAGCTTTTAGAATTGGACTCCACAACAGCGTCTCGCTCCTTAATATTCCTAATGAAAGGAACATAACTAATTTAGAAATAGATGCATTGATATCTCAGACAAATGAACGAATTTCTTCTAGTGTGGAAGCTAATTCTCTTATTCGCGTTACTAAAAATTCAAAATACCAAAACATCTCGGATTGCACTAAAAAGCTATTGAAATTACGAAATATTTGGCTCACACAACTAAAAAGACTGTATCATCGTCATCTCAATCAAATTAATGACGAATATCGTCAACTAAACTCTAGAATTCAGTGCCTTAGTAAAATCATTAGAGAGAGGGTTAAGATTGACACCAACAATGCGTTCAAGTTGAGATTACAAAAAATAAAGCCATCTCCTCATGCATTTAAGGAAATCGACAAGATAACAGGAAGAAAATACTTCGGAACTGATATCTTGAAGGATGTTCTGGTTCATAACGGACAGGAGCTGGTGGGTCCTCAAAATAAACTAAACGCTTTTAGAGACTTCTACTCTCTCGTTTATTTAGAGAGAGAACCAGCAATCGATCACAATGATGAAACTGTAATTCTGTCAGCAGTAAATGAATTCTCTGATTCACAGCTCATTCAACCGCTTACATCATTTAACCATTTAAACACTGCAACCAACCCAAATTTACCACCGTTTACTAATCCGACTGCTGTTAATCTTTTTAGAATAGCCCTCAATAATAAAAGGTCGTCTGGCATCGACCATATTTCTAATTTCATTTTGCGAAAATGTCCTCACTCTCTGGATATTGTCTTATCGTCAATATTTAACCATTGCATTAATAATGCTTACTTTCCTGCAATTTGGAAACAAGCTAAGATACTACCTATAGCGAAGAAAAAAAATGCAAAAGATGTAACCGACTTCCGACCAATATCTTTACTATCTAATATAGGAAAGCTATTTGAACGGGTACTAGCTGAACAATTGAATAAGTTTTGTGAGGAGTCACATGTCATTCCAAACAACCAATTTGGTTTTAAAAGGGGTCATTCTACGGAACACGCATTACTTACATTACAAAATAAAATTGTCCAAAACTTAAGAAATAAAAGATGTACTGTATGTTTAGATATAGATCTCGAAAAAGCTTTTGACTCTCTATGGCATAAAGGCCTTATTTTTAAGCTTATTAGGCTTAATTGTCCAACTTGGCTTACGCGCATTATATATAGTTTTCTAAAAAATAGATGTAGTTCGATTTGTATAGGCTCCGAGCATTCGGAGCTTTTCCCAGTTCGCTCTGGGGTAGCGCAAGGTTCGATACTTGGTCCTACCTTATTTAATATTTATATTCACGACTTTCCATTTCAAAGTCCTATGTTAGACGAACCCGGTGCTATTTTGTATGCAGATGACACTCTCATATTGGCAAGTGACCCAAGGCCATCCTACGCCCTTAACAAAATTATAGAAAAATTACCAATTTTAATAGATTACTTTACTAAGTGGGGTCTAAAAATTAATATTGCAAAATGTGGTATAACTTGCTTCAGAAATGCAAGTGGGAGAGGACATTACCTTGCAGTTAAAGAGAGTAAAGCCCTTAAGTTAGAAATAAATGGAGAAAATGTTCCTTTGAGAAATGAATTGAAATATCTAGGCATAAACGCTCATATAAGATTTATATTCAATAAACATGCAAGAAAAGCCCTAAATAAAGCAAAAATGGTAACTGCCATTTTAAAACCTTTACTGCAGGCCAAGCAAATGTCGGCGAATACAAAAATACTTATTTACAAAACATTAATTAGACCTATTCTAACATACGGATTCTGTACGTGGTTCACAATTTCACCCACTGCGGCCAAAGAACTACAGATCTTTGAAAGACGGATACTAAGATTTTGTTGCGGAAAATTCAGAAAACCAGATAAAACATTTTTTTCAAATAAAATTCTATACGAAGAAACAAAAGTTATTCCTCTAATGATTTACCAAATTGACCTGTTGTTAAAAAGATTGGAGCGTATAAAACATCACCCTAACTCGGCAGTCAAATCTTTATTGGATTCGAATATTTATGAGACTATAGATGACCACTACTATCTCTCACCTTTTAATTTATTAAACGCTGGATCTTTATCCGTGTTAAGACCAAATGCAAATAGAGGCCTTTTAGTTCCTTTCTACGAGAAAGCATCCCTGCTTAATTTACGCGGGTAACATTTCTTTTGAGTTTCATACTGTTCATAGACCATTGTTTAAAAACACTGTTGCTTTTGTTCTGTATGTGTTTATACCCTTATGTATAAAAAATGTTATTGTTATAATTATTATTATTATTTTTTTTTCCTTTCCCCCTTCTAGTCATTATTGTAGTTTTTTAGTTTTTAAGTTATTAAGTTTTTAAGTGCCCAAAGAAGCCATGTTGATTATGTATGCCGGGAGCAAGCATACACTTAATACGTTTTTAATATTAAATATAATTGGAATTCTGATATAAATGTATAAAAACATTTGCCTGTATCTGTTTAGCCAGACATTATGTTTAGTCGGCCGTATTATAACAACGTTTGTACAAACAATAATCGTATTGATTTTTTTTCTTGTCTCAATAAAGTAAATTGTAAATTGTAAATTGTAATTGTTGAACATTCCTGATAATACTAGATACTAGATAATTGATAAAAGATGCCGCGTCAAAACACTTACACCAAGGACGTCACATTTTGTTTATTCTATTTCTTTTTTCTTGGTAAACCTTATCTTCGAGTGGTTTTTCTCAGTTGAATACGAGTAAGCAATTATTGAAGGAAAGGAAGTAATTTTCCATTAATCAATTTTGCTTATTAGTGTACTTACGACAGAGCTCTTGCACAGAAGTTATTTCAGAAAAACACAAGCAGCGGTTCAGGGGAGTAGTTAAGTTACACAACTACATGAAAACAATTTGTATGTCAAACTGACAGTTGTTTTCGTTTACATTTTCTTACGTGGAATCCGGCTTTTTGCAACAATTCACATAAAACCATACGAAACATGAAATTTAGTGCCAAAAGAATTAGTTATGCCGCTGTTGTGTTTTTCGCTATGGCTTTGAGATCTATCGTTTCAATATATTCGTATTCTGGTGCAGCAACACCGCCGATGTATGGAGACTACGAGGCACAGCGGCACTGGCAAGAGATTTGTGTCAACTTGCAACCGTCCAATTGGTATACGAATTCTTCAAACAATGATTTGCTGTACTGGGGTTTGGATTATCCTCCATTGACTGCATATCACAGCTTGGGTTTGGGAAAATTGGCACGCATACTGAATCCGTCGTACGTTGAGCTGCATGCGTCCCGTGGCTACGAATCAGATGATCACAAGTTCTTCATGCGATTGAGTGTATTAATTGCGGACTTTCTTATATACATTCCGGCCATATACCTAGCTGTAACAACAATAAGTTCGCTACAAAAACGAAAAACATCACCCAGCTCGACACTTCAGCATTTAGCAGTTTGCCTATTCTATCCAGGACAGATTTTAATTGACAACGGGCACTTTCAGTACAATAACATATCATTGGGTCTGGCGACACTAGCTGCAGTAGCCATACTACGGGATCTTCCGGTTTTTGCATCCATATTTTTCTCGCTGGCACTCAACTACAAGCAGATGGAATTATACCACGCTGTTCCATTCTTTGTTTACCTGCTACAGAGCTGTATTCGGGAGAAAAGCCCTCAAAAAGGTTTACTGAAGCTTGTTAAAATAGGAGCAGGTGTTGTGATAACGTTCAGTTTTTTGTGGATGCCATGGCTTCACTCTTGGAGCAGTTTCATTGGAGTGTTTCGGCGAATATTTCCAATTAACCGGGGAGTGTTCGAAGACAAAGTGGCGAATGTATGGTGCGCTGCAAACGTTCTAATTAAGCTTAAAACACTGTTCAGCAATGAAAACATGGCTCTAGTTTGCTTGCTAGTGACCACACTTGCCCTCCTTCCCTGTGCCATCCAACTCTATCGAAAACCAACGAAAATATGCTTTCTCTATGGACTCCTGAATTCAGCTTTAACATTTTTCCTGTTCTCCTTTCAAGTCCACGAAAAATCTATTCTACTTCCAGCGCTACCGGCAATGATGCTTTATCCTTTTGAACCCTTCATGGTGACGTGGTTCTTGCAGATCTCTACCTTCAGCATGTTTCCACTCTTGGCCAAGGACAAACTGACGCTGCCATTCATAGCGACTGGTTTAATTTTCCACACGTCTCTTCAGTTGATAAATGAGCTGGAGCCCATGGCTAAAGATCGCATGGCTCAAAGCTGCAAATGGCTCTATCACAGTTCCTGTGTTATAAGTGCGATATTAGTTCTGTGCAATCTATATGCGCCGGCACCTCAAAGTCTGCCGCATTTGTATGTGCTCGCCATATCTGTATATTCGTGTGTGCATTTTATCGCGTTTCTTTGTTATACTAGTTATAAGCAATTTGTATACGATAAGACACCTACTAGAAAACTTTTTAAGAACTAATAGAGATTTTACCAAATTTAAATAGAAACTTGCATTGAAATATACTCTGTTGAATTTCGCTATACCAAATATTTAATATGAAATACATACATACGTGTTTTTGAAAAGAATTAAAAAGGGAATAGGATAATCAATCACCGACTTATTTAAAAGGAGCATCATTACATGTGAAGCTGAGTGCTTCACAAAAGAGTGGAAAAAGAAATCGATCACCAGGCTAACAAAAAAGGAAATCTGATGGAATGGTGAAACATAAACAAAGAGTGGTCGGAAGATTCGCCTTTTTCCAGACAGAACTATGTATCTGGACACAGGTTCTCAGGCCGCAATGAACTATCAGAAACCAACTTCCTAATGCTTTTCTTGTCAAAGTTAATGGTTTTCCTATAGGAATAGGCCTTGATAAGTTATTTGTATTGCGTAAGCCCGAGGCGTTTTTTTACATAGGCTAGGCGAACTTTGTCCGTCTAAATGCTAATCAGCGCTATTGCAGTAGCTCACAGAAAGTTTCTGCCAGATCACTCGCAAATCCATTTGTGTTAAGGCAACTCACCAAGTTGGGCGTTGTGTCTGGCAAAAGATTTAAGACCATCGAAGATGCACTTGGGTGACCTAAGTTCCACTTAGTGTGACGCTAGTGCTAACCGCTGGATGTGCTTTCACACATCTGGTCTACGCTGACAATTCATATCTACGTGCTTTCGCACTACTAGGACTACGGACCTACACCCACCGGTTCACAACATCGACACCGGGGCTGGAAGAGTCGAGCTGAAGAGAAATGCGACCAAAACGAACCGTAAGCCTTTCGAACCGAGACGCTCAACTAAACATGGCTGGACACGAAGTCAAGAAAACAAATGCCTGTTTTGGCCAACAGTAATACCGAACTAGAAGTGAACAACAGCATTGGAAAAGAAAAATCATCCAAAGTTAATTAATACAGATATTTCACAAATTATAGTTTCATGTATTAAATGTTTGTTGCTTTATCTTTAGTCAGGTGTTTGTGCGAACACTCCAGTCCTTGTACTTGTATGATTAATTTTTCATGTAAGGAACTCCAATTACAACTTAGCAGTGATTTACATATGTTTGTTTCATGAGCTTTTTGGTGATAAGATATGTTTTTGCCTGTAATTTCTTTATTATTGCCATTTGATTATTTAGTTTATGTTAAACAGGTGTCCCAAAGAGGACTCACTTAGACTCAAGCCTAATGAGGCCACTACAGCCAAGAAAGTTGGAATGGGTTCAGCGCCAAGCTAAAATCAGCATGACGGGTTGCCTGCGCTCCACCCCATAGCCTCCCTTAACGTCACTGTCGATCTACCGTCAATTCGAGTCTTAAACTTAAACCACATCAGCTCCGAACATCACCCTGACAGTTACCTTAACACGATTTCCTCCCTACTCCAAAGTAGTGAGTTTAGCATGCCGTTGGATGATATTTTCCCAATGTACTGCTTTAAATGATACTACTCAGTAATCATCGCCCCGAATGACGACTGGGAAAAGTTCAAACCCTTCAGAGCATGACCAAGTATGATATACGGAGGACGGCTTTAAAATGGACAGTGAAACAGGGAGCAATCCCTGTTCAAATCCAACCCAATTTGGAAGGAAAGCGTAGGACAGAAATGTTCCAAACACTTCTTCCCCAATCTATCACAAAAGAAATTCAAGTTTCTTCTAAATCTGAGTAGGAACCACTTTTGACCTAAGCGGCCACTGCCGACTAAAACGGCATCTACATAAGCTTGGTCTGTCACCGGACTCTACCTGCAGACTGTATTGGGAGAGCGATGAAAGCTTTATCCACATCGTTACAGAATGCCTCGCCCTCATTCATGTGAGAAAGCGGACCCTAGGCAGTGAAATCGTCTCACCAACGACATTTGCCACGCTCCGCCTAAAGAGGCTGATTAGCTTCCTGACATCCTCTAGAGCAGACAAATTGCTCTAAACATATGGGACAGCACAATAGGTGTCTATTTAACACCGCAGTACTACAGTGGACATACCGCTCCCCACTAATAATAATAGTAGGCTCAAGCCCCAATGTGATTCCTAGAGAATTCCTTATAACGGAGAATTCTACCTGTAGAACCGTTTAGAATTATTGATGAAGTAAAGGATCTTACGAATAGGGTTTTGGTTATTATGGATGGATGGATGTAATAATCCCCTAGAAGTCTTCGCCTGATGTGTTTCTGCAAAAATTGTTGATCAAAGAGCCCCAAGAGTCCTGGCATGCTGTCCTATAAATCTACTACTACCCGATGCCGATTTTAGAGTACAAGGAAATGTGAATAAAAACATCTCCCTTCAACTTATCGAGAAAAGTTAAGTATCTTGGAGTAGTCCTTGACAAGACACTTAGCTGTAACGCTCACCAGAACAAGGCGATTAGGACAATGTTTATGAAACCCAAGACGATTATATACCCTGCAAGTCAAACCCAAAAAACGTTTAATCGACAGTATTGTTTAACCTGCGTGGGTATTACGTGGGCAATAAAAAGTCGCCCGACAGTAGTAAGTTAGTAAGTCTTAGGTCTCCCCAGACACCTAAATCCAAAGCCAGTGACATTGAAAGTGATTCAATTTTCAAGATCCCAGATAAAACGCTCAAGAGACATGCGTTCTCCAAAAAGGTGGTCATAGGTGACCCCCACGAATGAGAAAATAAACGTGTCGTTATCTTACTAAATTCGGAATCTGGTACACAGATGGCTCAAAATTGGAAAATGGCTATATGGAGATGAGTTTTACGATCCTAAATGTTTGAATGCTAATTGCTGTCGTAGAATTTCAGAGTTTTATAACTTCAACAATTGACATACATATGTATGTACGCGATCCGGCACAGACAAACAGTACCCTGGACGCTTGAATACGAAGATATTAAACGAGTGAACTTTAGGCCAGAAGAGGAGCTTGGCGCCCATTAGTTGGCCAAGAACCCTATTTCAGGGTGCCACCCAGTAGCATCTATTCCAAAATAGCACAATAGAAAGCCGACAGGCTCGTTTAACATTGGGCCAACCAAAAGGGCCTGAGGTAAGGGAGTAGGTTCATCAACCCCAATAATAACAGTGCAAACAAGAGCAGAAGATTTAAGGACTACATTATCCGTGTCCACTGAGGTACCATCTGCTGTGCATCTAGGCCTCAGCATTGTTTGCAATCGTAATGCATCAAATTAAATCCACTCACTCACTGGTGCAGAAATCAAAGTCACTGGAGACGAGCTGAAGGAAACTGAAAAGCGTTGCAAAACTCCGCACAAGATGGCGCCCAGTCGTTGTTGAGGGATGAAATCTTTTAAGATAAAGAAAAATACTAATGACGGCGA
Organism: Matsumyia berberina; assembly: GCA_917880715.2. Taxonomy (NCBI): domain Eukaryota; kingdom Metazoa; phylum Arthropoda; class Insecta; order Diptera; family Syrphidae; genus Matsumyia; species Matsumyia berberina. The sequence goes on from OU862870.1 coordinate 100,814,255, forward strand.
CGGCTACTTAGCACATCCGATCTGCTTCACAAGGATATGAACGAATTTGAAACTAGGGCAGTTTATGTACATTACAAAGTAACGTTACGCGATTATAGGATTCAAATTAACACTTTTGTTTCAATTAACAATTTATTGAAGCCACAATTGTATTGAACTTACTTTTCGATTCCACGGCACAAACATACAACAGCACTAACGCACTTAATATCAATAAAGTCTTAGTTTCCATGTTGCAATCAAGAATGGTTCTAACTTTGAAAAAGTAAGGTGACGCGGAAGAACTGAGAGCATGTTGCCCGGAATGATTGGTTTTATACCTAAATTGTGATTGATGTCTCTTCGGTATTTCACAAAGAAGCCCTTGAAACTGATAGGAAGGTCTGATAAGATTACTTTAAGTGAATATCGGTAAGAGTATACCACAATCGATGCACTTCAAGTAGTCATCCTTTTAACCATTTGCTACTGCCTTCAAACAAACGTACAAACATACATAAGATAAATATGCATAAGTATGTATGTACATAAAAAGCTTTCCGGTGATGGTTTGTTTTCCGACGTCAATATGGCATTGATTCATGATGAAAATATTGGCTGATAAGGTGATAAAACAAAGGTGCTATGACAGAACAATAATAATTATTAATTAATGCTTTCGTACTGTAGCTGGATTGTCTGTAAATAATAAACCAAGCAAAGGAAACAACCAGATGTCTATGTACATAAGATATATGATAGTTGTAAGATAAAGAATGCGCCTGTGTAAAAAAAATAAATAAAAAGCGAATCTTTCTAGAATGATTTTGCTGATAACGACTAATATAAGGAGCATCTCCCATAGATGTTGTTTTAGTTTACTTTAACTGAATCTCGATCAGTGGAGAATTTTTGCTGCCAGTTGGGCAGATACGGCATGCTAACATCAACCAAAATGACCTCTGATATTAATTGTTGAATCCTTGGGTTTGGAAACGCTTTTGCCAGGTGTGCTTACTTCCTTACTTACTTATTATGAGACTACAATCTGGGGTTGACCCGGAAATTATGTCTGTCGACGATTATATTCAGTTGGAGTCGTCTATGTTGGGTTTCCCTTTTTTGTTAACAGCGTATACATATATATGTAAATACTTTGTTTTGCCCTAAATTCATATTCGCCGCGTCCATAAACACAGAGGAATGCGTTACTGAGATCACTCTGCGTTTATCTGGTCGGGATTGCATGGATTTTTAAAAGATTGTGCCTCTGATATTGGCGTTTATTCGCTCAATACCTGTTTGGGCTATTACCATAGTTACTACAGACAGGTCATCATTGTTGATTCTTAATGCCTTAATTGAGGTAGTGATCTCCTTGGTATTGTATGGTATGGTATAAAAGGGTGAGCGGAAAGCTCTTCACTTAGGACACAGTCGAGCCCGTTGTGTTCACTCCTTTTAAATTTCGGAACTGCAGAGATAGAGTAAATTTGGGAATATTGGGAGGGATCCAGGGGAAGCGGGAACAATAATGGAGTTGACACTAGTGTATGTACGTGATCTGTGTGTTATTTTGGTGAAGGCCAGGATGGCACCGATACTTTTATCCTTGAGATGCTTCAGGTCTGATGTCCAGATGGATCCCAAGGTCATCTGATGCGTTCTTGTTAGTGCAGGACAGTGACATAGGAAGTGTTCGAGATCTTCCTCTTCTTCCCTGCAGTTTGGGCAGAGCTCTGCGTCGGCGAGCCCCAGTCTATGCATGTGTTTGTTGAGGTTAATGTACCCTGTGATCAATACCACCATCAGTCTCAATTGCTTTCCTTTTGAACCTACAGTCTTTCTAGTGCACAGGTTGCTTGATTTCTTTACGAGTTATCTAGTCACTTTGCACCTGTTGGGTGTTTTGCCCAGTGATCTTCGAAATCTCCTTACATGTTCTCATTGGGAGCTGTTTTTATTCTTTGGTATCAGATACTAAAGGCTTTAATAGCATTTTCATGGCATGATATTAGTGTTGATATTCTGGAAACTAAAATCTGACATAAGCCCTTTTTGCCTACCGTCAAAGAATTATTATGATTGCGACTCCCACAGTGTTTTCAGCGGTTCGCTTCACCGTGTGCGTCCCTTCTCTTGCCTGTTCGTCAGCCTTCTTATTCCCCATGACACCTTCGTGACTCTCTTACCAGACAAGGCAGACATCATTGTGGCTGACAAGCAGATTTAGTTGGATTCGTGGTAGTCCAAGAGAACTCATACTCCCTTCAGAATGGTAAGGACTTCTGCTTGGAAGATCGTCACAAAGTGATCTAGATGAATCGCGAGTTCTACCGGAGAGTTGTTACAGTATACTGTATACACCAGCCCCTGAGTTGCCTGCGATGTTAGAGCCGTCTGTGATTACAGTTATTCCGTTATGGTTAGGCTATAGGAAAATTGCCCAGTCAATGACTGTGCGTTCACGAGGGCCTACTATTCCATTTGGTTCCCCTTTGTGTTGTGATCCTTGTACCAATCTTGGGTTCTAGATAGCTGATCTATCTCAACACCAACCTGTACTCTTAATAAAGTGGAGTATGTTCGTTATTGGTACTTCTGTAAAGTTTCCTTGTTCTCCAAACAGCCTGTTACTCATGTGTTGGAGTCGACGGTTTTGGAGATAAAAGTAAGTGCCTGATGGGGAGTTGATGCCGAGTCTGGTGGCTATAGCGCCTGTTGCCACCATCAGTACATCTATTAAGATGTGAGCTTCTTTTATGTTCATAGCCAGGAGACATATTGTCTTGCTCTGATTGATTCTCTGCCACTACCTGCGGGACATAATACAGTCGCCTCTGGCTGACCAAGAGGTGTTGATTAATTCTTTCATATTGTGGTCGATGTTACCAGTGCACCGAAAGGGATGTTAATTGATTCTCGCCGAGTCAGTTCGTCAGCCATTTGTTGTGTTTGGGTCAGCATTTCTATTCGTATTTGTTCTTTAAAGCTGACCCCCAGACCAATATGCTGTAAAAGGAATTGGCTTGATAACACAATTATATGTATATACATATATCCTCAGCAGTTTCGGTTTTAGACCTCATGACTTGCCGAAAGCTCTCTTACTTATCCAGAAGGCCCTTTTAGCTTGGCTCGATTTTCTAGGTTCTTTCTCCAGGTCCGTCTTTTTTCTAGTATAAGGTCAAGATACTTGACGCTGTCACGCAGTTGCAATTATATACCTCCTATCCTAGGTACGTGAGAATCACTTATTTTGATCTTCATATTGAAGAGCATCAATTCCGATTTGTTTGGCTGAACTCTAAGACTATTTTCTGCTGTCCAGCTTGCAACTGTTCGGAGTCTACTTTGCATGAACTCCTCTATGCTGCTTAGGTATTAACATACCTGTGACCAGTAGAGACTCTAGCTCGCGTCTCCCTTCTCCTCAAGTAGCTGCTATATAAGCTTTAAGCTGTTTTCGATCGTCGATCCTTCTCCAGGTTTCTTTGGAAAGCCACGCGCCATGCCTTCTCTGCGATCGAATTTTCGCAGTACACAAATGGTTTTCGATGGTGGTGCACATTGATCTGCTGATTATTTCCCTGAATTGTAAACGCACTTAGCGATCCCACAGCCTGTCGATTTTATACATGAGTATTTTTGGCGCGGATTTAGTGTGGAATCGTCGAACAGTAGCAGTCCCTAGTTACAAAGTAGCTGTCATGAGGTGCTGATCTCATACCATTCCCATATCCGCACCTCATCTGTTCTGGACGGCTAGGAAACTGCTTCTAAAGCACTGGTTGAGGACTAAGAGATTAGTTTGGAAATTACTTGCCTGTCAGTTGACACCCAGCTGACTTTGTGGCGGTTCTTATACTCAAATATTGGGCCACCTATATCAGGCCAAACGGCGGAAATTCACAAATCTTTCGCCATCTTCATTGCGGTTGCCTAGACCTTGCCTCCCGATAGCATTTCTAAGCCCTTCGTTGTTATCAACTACATTAGTATTCAAGTCCCCCATAATCATGTCTTCATTTGGTGTTATAGTGCAGGGCGCTCCTAGGTTGTCGTAGAAGGTCGCCTTCTCAACATGAGATAAAAGTTCGGTTGGAGCGTAACACTGCAAAATAGTCCTGAATCTGACCCTCAAGATCCTATCAAGGTGCGGCTGAAAATAAAATATTCTTCGAGGTAAAGCAAAAATTCTGCTACGAACTCAGTTATTGTCCTACTATTGATCGTACATATAATAAGCAATGGACCGCATATTATAGTACGATCGATACTTACCCAATCAATGGCTGTCGAATCAATATTTAAACAAGACGTTTGCTCTTGTTTTATATTCCCCAGATCACCCAAAGAGTTAATACATACAGTTTAGTTTGAAGAAAAAAACTATGGATGCTTGTGTCCGATTGAGTACATGTATTTACGTTGCGAAAGCCCAAGTCAAATTTAAATGAAACTAATATATGCCCGCGATAAGTTAGGGGAGTGTCGATTCAGTTGCAAACGACAGGTATAAAGTCACCATATGAAACTAAACGAACTAATTCGTATGCACTGCAATAATCGACTGCTGAACTTGGCAGCACTAATATTCTTTGTTGAAATCTTTGAACGCTACCCATAATTTCATAAATTGCGTCCGTCCGCCGCATCATTTGATTGTCAACTTGAGTGTTTTTATTTATTTGTTTCGTTTATAAAGTTAATAATTAATTTATCCAGAAATGGAAAACAGTTTTTCAAGTAACGGATGCTAAAATTCAGAATATACTGCTGTTACCCCACATGAATTTCGCATTTTCGTGATCTAATATCCTAATGAGAACAACAACAAGCCATGGACATCTCTGAGTATAATTGCGGAATAGATCAGGAGGAGGCTAAGAAAATGGATTCTTATTCGCTTCCTGCAGATTCTGGTTACGATTCCATCTGCAAAGGATATACCTCTGTGTTGATGGAGAAAAGTTTTAGCAGAGAAAGCTTCGACATCTTTAGTCCGAACTCGCCAAACCGAACACCCAACAAAAAATCCTCTGACATAAAATACCACATTTCCACGCCTAAGAGCACTGCATCAGTAAAAAGACATTTATACAGTTCACTCAGCACCAGCTCCTCCATATCAAAACGTATAAAATCCGAAAACAATGAAAACGAACCCAAGATTGTTAGCCCAAGTATTAGTAAAAGTGGAAAAATACATGACAATTCGTTTCCACTGAAGGCCTTGAATAATAATGAATTGCTAAACTCAACTGATCTTCTTAAATCAAAAAAAGATGAATCGTTAAACAGTAAGATATCCACTCGCAAGAGCTACAAGGAATATCAAAACGAGCAGGTGTTAGTGCCCGAAAGACCATCAAAAAATCATCGATACTTCGCGCCATCAGTTATACGCTCGAAAAGAAAGCTAGACATTGTGCCAGCAACGGAGCCAGCTCTACGAACATACTACAACGGAGCAAGATATTTAAACATTATTTCCCGACTCGAGCCATTTCCTTATGTCCTTGATGACATCTTCAAAAACCTCAACAGTAAGGACTTGTTAAACACGTCACTTGTATCGAAGGGTTGGTGCCGAATCATAAAATCGAACTCAACAGCAAATACTAGAATACGAAACTATTTGAATGAGTCTCATAATGTTAAGGAAAATTACAGGGAACCAGTGAAGCTGCCTCATACCAGTTCGATACGTCATCCTTTTGGACAGTTTAACGTGATATCTACTTCGAATAGAAATACAAGTACATTACCAGCTAATAGCAGTTTCTATGAAAACCAGAATGTTGTGCAACAGTTGTTGGAAAACGAAAGACTGGTAAAATGCCCGCGCTGCAGCAAGGCAAGCATAGTCTCAAACTCATCTGACAGGATGCTGCCAACCTCATGCACACGGGTGCCCACAGCAATAAATAACTCACAAAGTGCCACAAGTGTTCAGAACACAGAATCCGACAGTATTTGCGTAATTACAAAAAATAAGATTGAATCCGCTGATTTGAAATCAGTCTGTTTCGGTGTCTGCACACACTTGACATGTGGATTCATGTTCTGCCTGAAATGCCTATGCGATTATCATCCTGGAGAGAATTGCAAGCTTTCCGATCCGAAATCTCCTTCAAAACTTTTGACCTGTCGAAAGAAGTCGAAGCTTAAAAATAATTCTAGTTGTAAACTGAGCTCTAAGCGGCAGTCATTGAGGAGATTGCGTTTTCCATAAATTTTTATTATTTTTTTATTTAATTTCGTCATGTAATCAATGTTTTCTTTTCTTTTGAATAAATTTTTAAAATGTACTCATTTAAAGATTTCTTTTTACTTAATATTTAGTTGTGCAAAAAACGTAAGCGAAAAGACGGTAAATGTCACTCTCTAGGCCATTGCCTAGGCCTCTACACTTTTCCCGGATACCAATTATTATATTAAATCCGCAAGATGGTTTGTATCTCAAACGCTGTAAGTATTACCAATAATTTCTATTTCTGCGAACAAGTGATTCTTTCTTCCAATGGAGATTACAATGGGTCTTCGGTGACCTGAGCGTTAGCACTACCCCGCATATTTATGAAGTTTTCCTTGATGCCTATGGAAAAGACTACTTGAAACTTGACGCGCTTGAAACTAACACCACGATGTGGGTAGTTGATAGGTAACAGTTAACATGTCACCATTTTATGCTTGGAGCCGTAATTAGTGGAATCCACAAAAGGTTATAAGCACACAAACAATACTAAACGGTTGCTTCAAAGGTGTTTATCATTTCCCTGCCTAAAAATGTTCCGATCAAACAAGCTTCAACTTTCCGCTCGAATAGAATTGACCTACAATATATGTATGTGCAGATTTCGAACTTTTTTCAAATTGTACTCTCATCTACGCAGCTCCCACCGGAGTCCAATATTTTCAAAACTCTTTACTTATGTATGTATTTTCAAATTAATCAACGCAACTATTATGTTTAACCAGTACGAACTAAGTTTTAATGGCTCTTAGTTCAGCTATAAAAATCATCAAACATTAAGATACTTTTGTACAACTAAATAACTTTATGTGACCACAATTCTTGTTAAAACTTTTTCAGTTTTGCCAATTTATTATTCCTTCTTAGAGCCATTTTACGTATCCTTCGCCAGTACTGTTTTGTGTTGGGATCTAGTTCTTCCAATGGGACAATCCCTTCATAATTTATCTTCCACAACCAATCAGGATACTCCGAATCAAGTTTAATCTGAAGTGGTCATTATATTTTTGGGAATCAACACTCATAATTAATACACACTTACCTTAATATCTTGACCAGTTTTGTTAATATTACTTCCACAGACATATGAAACGAGTTTGTTTACATCAGTTTCCACAGGTATTACCTTTTTCTCAACTATTGGTCCAAGTTTTCCCAACTTTTTCTTTTTTCCCATCGGCGAAGCTGAAAGCATATTTTTGCAGTACATACCCGTCAAATATAACCAAAAATAATTTACCTGCCATTGGCTTTGCGTAACTTCTGGTCATAAGTGATGGCAACAAGATTCGTTGCTTTAATATATTAAATGTTAGTGAAATGGTGGAAATATTCATGTTATTTAAAAATTTTAATTCAACAAATTTATATAAAAGTTAAAAGAAAAATGCGGAGAAATACCAAAACCCAATATTGATAATTAACTGTCAGATGGGTCTTGTCAAAATGTCAGAGTTCAGGATATCGAGCAAATCATTTAATAACATAATTTTTTAAAAACATTTTTTGGAAGGGCATCAACTAGGAGAGTTTGTGTTTCGTTTAAATATTTTACCGGCCTTTAATACAATACCCTTTTACTGAAACGAAAACTAAGTTGTCGCTAAAACTCACGAAACCTACACCCAAAACCAAAGTTTTTCCACACATTTTTCGGTTTTCGTGAACTCGACTTTTCGGCGATAAAGAGGTGACGTATTTCGACATTAAAATCGTTGATTCTTTTCAAGATTTGTCTCAGTGTAAAAGTCGGAACTATTGTCAATTTATGCTCAGAAAGTGGCATCGACGATTTAGGACATTTACCCAATATTCTGAGCAGGATCTTGCTAGTAGCGTTTAACGAAGATATGATCCAATCATTTTACAGAGCATAGGATCGATGTTCTTGTTGCAGATAATCCAATCCACCGGCATGATTTCATCTTTTTTATAACCTTTTTTGAAAAAGTCCTAAAATGCCTCGAGTTCTTTGTACGTTTTTATTATGTCTGCTTTTAAACTGTTGAACCTTGAATTCTTTGGGAAATATTAAAAATTCAATAAAAAAATGTTTTATCGAATAAACCCTCCCAGAATTAAAGTGACATCTTTTTTCATTTGACAAAAAGTTCATGCTTGTAACTCTTGAATTAAATGACAGTCAGCTGTGTTTCTGCCGGTCACTAAAGAAATTTAACATTCTCGGCAGGATATGTAAATACCTATTTAGTTTTAACAGAAAAAGATAATTTCAAAATGAGATTTCCCTCTAATGCAACGCTTGGAAAAATTGTTGTTTACGGAGCAGTTGGTTCCATTACCGCTGTCATGTATATGCGCTACAAAATCCAAGACCGAATAAGAAATGCAGATTACTTTAAAACCGCGCTCCAGACAGTTCGACAACATAAAGGTAATATACGCACATGCATAAGAACCAATTTAACTATTTATAAGGTATCTGCAGGTGCCATAAGCCTACTCGGAGAACCAATCAGAGAAATAGGATTTGATTTAGCAGACGACAAGAAAAACCATTGCGATGGGAAGACAGCACAATTTGAAGTTTCAGTGAAGGGCCCCAAAGATAAAGGCATTAATTAACAATTATTCATCAAATGTAAATAAAAGTTTCAAAAATGCTTTCCTATAGGTACGATTTACTTTTGGGCAACAAGATCCGATGAGTTGGGATGGATACTGGACCGACTAGACTTAGAAGTTAAGTCACATCCGGATAAGAGATTTCTCATCAAAAAAGCTGAAAGTTAAACCAATTTGTCCAATAAGTTAACAAGTCAATATTAATAAACACTTTACAAGTGTATCGTTTATTCTATTGTATTTTTGCTTTACACTGAAATTGATGATATTTTAAAAATAAAGTCTAGGCAAACGAACGAAAACTTTCGGAGCAATCGCATACAGTATGGTATGGCTTATGTTTAGTTCAACAATGGATTACAATTAGACTTTTCTTCAAAAGATTATTTACACATAGCAATTTGTTATTCAATTTTCTATCTGCATTCGCCGACACAACAAATCGACACTACGCTCTATGTATACATAAGTTGTAAGTTCGTTTTAAATTTTGTAACATTTCATCGGAATTTTTATTCAATGTACATATATATATATATATATATATATTTATTTAAATATTCAATAAAAAAAATGTACATCTCTTTTAAAGATTAACAAATTGACGACTTTTAACTATTACTTGTCAAGCATTCTTTGTAATTATTCAATTTTACTTATTCCTTTCTTTCTTTACTACACACAATAGTGGTATTTACTACTTGCACCTCTTGTTCGGTTTTTTTTTTTTTAAATTTCTGCTAAGGGGGACAAGGACAATTTTGAAACCAAGCAACATGTGACGAATTCTGGACGCAAGCAAATTGGACAATTTAACCGGACACCAATTCTACCAAACCAAAATTAAAGTAAAATGCCAGCTGCTCAATTGAATGTAAATAAGTTTTGCATTTATTTAATTAATTTGTTGTATGAAGAATTGCTTTATTATCTACTGATAAAAATATATATTTATAAAAATTTATATAGTATACTTTATAAACGAATCCAAATGTAATGTAAAAAATTAAACATATTACGTACCAATGGATAACTAAACGGAATCGAGTGTGGTATTAAAATATAAAATAATTGGATACAAACGGAAACAAATATTTGATTTGTTTAATTAAAAACGAACCTGTTTCAAACGAGACATACGAAATACTTTTTTGCTTTTGCATAGTTCAGCCGTAATACCACTATTTGCACAACAAAATATATAAAAGGTTGATGATCTTTTTTATTTTTTGTTTTAATAGGTTTTTGTTTCGTTTAAAGAAAAAAAAAACATTGTGTTCGTTACTATGCCTTATTGCGTTTTCAGTTCTTTACCAATACTATACGAAACGATCTTGGTCCAATCTATTTTAGTTCGTGTGATTGGCAGTTGCCGGCGCATAGCCTTGAATGTTGTGTCCGACATTGTCTGGTAGTTTTCGGAGATGGCCAGCTGATACTCATTTTCGGCCTCTTCAATTAGTCGAATAATCTCTCTGGCTGTTTGTTGTTCATTAGTTACTACGAGGGCATCGCGGCACTCTTTCGATGACACTAATTGTACATTACCGTCTTCATAGTAATGGACCTGGAAGAGATGTGAATGTGAGTTTGTCGAATGTACAAAGTTACTGTGTTTCTATTCAAACCTGCACTTTTAAGACACCTTTTAGTTCCGCACTGCCTACGCCTGGTTGAAAGCTGACGTGCCACTGAGATCGCCATCGACCATTCCAATAGTTTTTCGGCTGAAATTGATGATCTTCAATACAGATGGTTAATGTAACTTGACTACCTTGTGACTTTCCGAACACGGAGCAGACCTGAGAAAAAAGTTGGGTTTAGACTCAAATTTTGACAAGTTTCAAGAGTTTATACGTACGCCGTGCCTGTAGTGATTAGAAGTGTATGCAATCGCTTCAATATCTAATGCGGAGCGCCATGGCTCAGCGGAAACGTCGCTTTCCAAGTTCTGGTAATCAGTTGCTTCTTTTCGCAAATGGTCGTACTTAAATGATTGCTTGGTGCGTGGATCGTAGAAGCGTCCGCTGCCTAAAAAAATTCAGAGAACGTTTAAGAAAATTGAAGAACGACTACCGAATAAACCTTATAAAGTGCAACTGTGGACAATTTCAAATTACTGTACAAGAATGTTTAATAACATTCTCAACATGGATCATTTTTAGAAAGAAAATTCATGGCAGATGTGGGATAAGCTTGATCTCAGCACTCTCTATTCTTACTTATGGAGTTGTACAGGGAATATTGAAGCAGAGGAGATAAGAGCACTCTGAATGCCAAGTTACATTCAATCGCTATCTCAATATCAGACAAATACCCCCCGGCACTTGCCGCTTTCTGCAATATGCCCTCAACAAAGAGCGACTAATGGCAAACGTCATTCTACTCCAACAGAGTAGCTCTAAAGCTAGACCAAGTTATGTGCGTGGCCGTGGTAGCGTGTTTGTTCGTTACCTTCGTGCTACATGTTCAACACCCATGAGGCATTAAGAGGAAGGATGGTCATTTATAAGCTGATTTTTTCGAACCGCAACAGCAACAAATTCTTTCCCGTTGTTGTTTCCAATTTATGTCGTACAGCTATGACCCAAGTTGCATTCAATTAGTGCTGAATTGCACTGTTCTAGTGACCCGTTTGTTGGATAGATGGGAGTGAATGTCAAAAGCTACAGCTGTCTCAGATCCAAGGCTCAAAAACTCTTGGCAGTGAAAGGACAGGACAGGCAGGAAAGGACAATCCACTAAATTCCAGAATCCTACTGATGCATCGCCGTGTTTCCAACGCCACTCAATTTCTGTACACGGAAATAGATGTGAATCCAGGGTTACAGGACATTCTTTCCCGGATAAATACGTATGAAAACATCGTAATGTCCTTCTGAAAGACAAATAGGATCGACTGAAATAAATAAATACTGAAATACTGAAATGCCCACCGCTAATAAAATGCTTTGAGAGTTATTATGAAATCCGAACGAAGAATTGAGAAGCTTTTCAGGACAAATTATAACTTCGGAGCTTTGTCATTCAAAGAATCCACTTTTGCTTGTGCATCATTTAAAGCCTTCGCCGTCTCACGACCTCACGTAGATCAAGTCTTAAATCTTGCCAGACTGTGCATTGTCCGACGTCCGATTATAAAAGAAAAGATTCTTCCGGCTCCTTAATTCCACCTAGGCTGTTGGTGCAGATAAAAATGTATAAGACTCGATGGAATTGGATTCATTAACACAATCTGGACAGCCTTTTGACTTCTGCTTGGAAAACAGTCGAAGCGGAAGGCAAATGCCCAATGAAAGTGAGCATAAACTCGTTAAGGTAATCACCGCAGATTTAAAGTCATCAGTGTAAATTTGCTTCATGAATTCCGCAAGCAACAGACAAGCTTCGGTATTCGAATCTTACCCGAAGGGGCGATGTAGTCAAGGAAGTCCTCGGCTAATGTGATGCACACAAGTAAACGCGGACATTAACGAACTTGGAGTGCGCAATTGCAGGAAGTAAGCTAAGCACCGGTGCTAACTGAAGAAGTTTGTTGGTCGAAGGCGAAGGTTCACCCAGTAAGATTAACGTCCCGGTCCTCCTTGGGAAATAATTGCAGTGAAAATCGTAATACATACTCGGTTGCAGGCATTTATAACCGAATGTTTTTTTGCAGGAATATGTAGCGTCGGTCTTTTAACTTGGGAGCCTCGAGATAAGGTGTCTTGTATCTTGTTGTATGACATACATGTTCCTTTTGAAGAAGGTTTCCTATTTTTTTGGGCAGAACCCTCTCCCTTACATCTACTTGGTCGATGCAAGCCATGCAAGTTGTGTTTGATTGATTCCTATACCCTTTTCAGGTTCAAAACAAAAGGCATGTCATTCAAGTGAATGTCTATAGCATTGGAGAGCTGAATGTAAGCATTAATGTTTATTTTTATCAAAATTAAAGCAGCTAACGAAGACATGATACTATCACATCATGTCGTAAGCGAAAAGATAAGCTGAATTTCCACAGAACTGTCACGAAAAGTAACTAATCCATAGCATGCAGCCTAACAAACTAGATCGATTTATTTGTAGAAACAAATTTGGGTTTCATTTTAATTGAAATGAGTCATAAACCTAGAGGATAGCTTCTAATTAGTTGACCCAAGTAGGAGCTACCGATTTCATGGTTTTTCTCCATAAACACAACCTGTATTGTTCGAGCTTTTGAAGGGTCAAATTTTTGGTATTTAACGAAACCAATTACAAATATACGCACAAAAAACGAAATCCTGAGCGAGACCAATGGAAAATCTTTACCACCAAAATATACTATAATTTTATCAGCATTTCCATGAATAAGTTAAGATATCGTAATGAAGTAACACACTTATATAAATAAATTTACACACGGTCGTAGCCCCTCATCTTGAAGTTGTTCAATTCAATTCAATTGTTCCTGATTAAGCGACAATGGTCAGATCGCTTTCACATTATATAAGCAATGGAAAGTCACTTTTGATAAATCACAAACTTACTGCTGATGCAAGATACATTTTGTTCGACCCATAACCATATATGGTCATAATGGAAACTTGTCCCCAATTAAATATACATCTTACCCAAATCATTGTATTCGGAAATAACAGCGTTGTGCTCGCTTCCTTCAATCCTCACTGGGGTTAACTGATCTTTATTATACTGGGCAAACGCTGAGCTAGCACCTTCTTTGAGTAATCCATCGTTCTTGAGCAACTCGCGGACATCGTTAAACACTTCATTGAATTCTCCAGGCGGTGCATGAAGAATAAAATCAGAAACGATTCTCACTTTCTCGGCATCACTAATGTTCGCTTGTTCCATCGTAGCTTTCGCTGATGTTGGATAATCTTTTTGCACGACTGATTGGGCTGTTTTAAAGGCGATTTAAATGTTTTAATTAATTTTCATATCAAGAAAACAAATTAATATGTATTTAGTTCTTTTAGGTGACGATACTCAATACTACAATTGTACTAGAATACATAAATATGATTCACTCTAGGCTTTCAGTAAACACAGGAGCAAAATGAATCAAGAAAATCAAATGAAAAAAAAAAAAAAAAAAATCTGACAGATAAAAACTGAACAAGTTTGGGCTAACCAACACCCTCGTATCAATAAGCCTGGCTTTAGGGAATAACTTATGGGGAACGCAAGGAAATGGGGAGAAATGTACACTCTACTGTGGTAAATATTAACGAAAATAATTATTTTATTACTTATGGTAGAAAGAAAATCTGTGAGAGCGGCTGTCAATATCAGTCCACTCGTTACAAATCCTAAGAAATGAAGATAAACTATGTAGTAGAACAATGAAGTGTTGATAGTGTTTTGACTCCGTTATATTGGTGGCACTGGCAATGAAATTAACAGGGTGCAACGTTGATTTATTTCGCCCAAAAATCAACAGTATTATTGCTAAGGTACTTTTATTAATTTATAAAACAACAATCTAGCAGATCGATGACCAGATGATGATTGGAAGATGATGATGGCGCTAAGCTGAACTAAGGACCACCCAAAGGGCTTTTCTATCGAAGCATTCGAGGTCGATCTCGTCCTAAGTTCATACCTCTGTGCCAAAGTGCAGGACGGAGATGTTTAAGGTGTTGTATAGAATCACTTTGGTTGTTCGGGATAAGGCGTTGCAACTCAGTTCTTTTTTTGATCTCATAACCGTTGTCATTTACTGAGTTTATAGCCAGGTAAATAAAGTTCATAACTAAGTCAAAATTATGTATGGCGAAAGTGACGTGTTTATAGACGTCTGATATAAATTTTCCCTACAGGGACATCTGGACCTGTACCTTGATTACACGACTTTCGAGCCAATATTTATTACTCGGAACAAGGAGCTTAAGCATCCACTATACTGGAGGATTGCCTTGTGCAATGTGATCTATCTGATTGACGGTCGATTGAACAGAAGATCTCCACGACCGCTCTTGAGATGCGAGAACCGCATGATAGTAATAAGTCCCCTCCCCCTAAAGGCCGTGCCTTTAGGTTCTTCCAAACATGTCGCCTCTTCTTAGCTTAGTTACGTCATCTTTCTTCTCGTGGAGACGTGTACAAATATCCAGCTTATGGCGAATTTAGCCTCGCTCGTTCACATGTGAAACCAATTCCAATACCAATAATCCGAATAAACTAGTAACCGGTTCGATTAAGACAAGACTGAATTATTGTGGTTTAATTATAGAAGACTCCATGATAAAGACGAAGATTGTATATTTGAGGTACATCGACGCTTCTGCAGCAAAAATTTGTAAAATTGACGATCACAGAGGGAGACTAAAGGGTTTCTGAGATGGCTACCAAGGCTCCGGCACGCAAATTAGAACGCCTCAGCTAAATCGGCGTGCATGCTTAACTGATTCGCGCCAATTATGTAAGTAAAAAATCGACAAAAACAACACGAACATTTTCATACCAATTTACTTGTTTTAAACTACAGCTTTACATCGAACAGTTAATTTACATTTTCTCAAAAGTTTCCGAGTATTGACAAGTTACACAAGCATGCGAATAGGTATCTTCTTCCTCATTGTACGTCTCAGGACCAAACTCATGCGTATGGGTTGCTTTCGTTTGCTTTGTATACAAACTACTTCTTACATCCATACGCAGCTGCTTCATCTGTTTGTTGTACTTTTTTATTTTAGTTACTTCGCGTTTTTCTTCACGATTTTCTTGTTGTTTAACGAGTTCTTCTTCACTGCCCCATACTTCCATAGCCCTTTGTTGTACCTTCACAAAGTTAAAGGCATTCAATACAGATTTCACAGATTATTTAAAAATGGTCTTACCTGCAGCAGAAGATAAAGTTTCATTTCACCCCACATGATGTTATGAGGATTTTTCCGACTAATATACTTCAGCGGAGGTTCCCGCTTATCGAAATCGCAATCTTTAAGCAAAAATTCTGTTTTCGCTTCTGTTCGGGTGATGAGACAGTGCTTCTCGTCCGGATCTCGACATTTATCACAGACAGCATGATCAAAGTTGTCTAAAAGATATGAATCAGAAAATTTGTCTCCGCACTCCAAGCACTCCTTGTATGTGATTGGAAATGTAACTGTGGGCTCTTCAAACGGTTTTGTTGTTCCTTTGGCTAGATTATTTTGTAATGCTGCTTGGCTAGCGGTTAGGGGGGCTTCCAACAGGAATCCACCGCCGCTGTCAACAAATTTTGTTCCATGTACTTTGATCACTGAATTCTCAGGAATATTAAGATCCCTGAAATCGATTTTGCGATTAGTTTTTCGCGCAAATATGTATTTACAAATATTCTACTTTTTGGTAACAGAATACGGGTGGCTTACTAGTTTTCCCTTGCGCAAATTCTCCGCTTTGACGCGGTTCCTTTCAATGCGCGATATTTGGGCAGCTGTTAGTTTAGTTTCTTTGTTTTCAGACATTTTATAATGAAATATATTGATTTGCAATTAGGAATAAACTCGGCAGTGGACGCTAAAAATGATTTTATTTATTAGTGAGAGCGGAGCGTGACGGAAATGTCACTTGCATGCAGAATTGAAATAAAATCGAGACTCGATACTCGTTTTCGCTGGTGGATTAAAAAGTCGGATTGAAATAAAATTCAATCTGACATTTGCCATACGCCATTGTACATATCGCATTTAGATTCGACAGCCGTTATTTTTTTTAAAAAGCGTTTTCATTTGTGTTTTGGTATCGTCCTGTGATTAAAAATTAAAAATAAATAAAAAAAATGGATCAAACAATAACAGCAGCCTACAAGGTTTTAATAAACGACAAAACCATTCATCGAATATATTCGAAAAAGTAAAATTGAAAAAAATGGCCTTGAGAGGAGAGTGGGTTTAATATGCGAAAGAACGACCAGAAAACATTAAAAAATAATGAAAAAGCTAGTAAGTATTAGAAACGTCAAAAGCCATCGAAGAAATATGTAGAAATAGCCCTTGTGGAAGAAGATGAGGAGTAGACATTATTGGCATTTTGTGGTTGCCTTCCAATATATTACGGAGAGGTTGAACATTTAAAGAAGCAGCACGAGAATCTAGGGATTTAGACCAATCGTTACACAGACGACAAAGCAGTTATGTTCAGTGGTATACACGAAAGTTTCGTTTCAGAAGTGCTGCAATATGCAATATGAGACATAGAGATGGTGCAGCAAAGGAGGCCTATCTGTAGATCCCAGAAAGGCGACTATTGTACTTTTCACTAGAAGAAGAAACTTAAATCTTCTCATTCGTCTCTTTACTCACGAAACTATCCAGTGCTTGCAACCACCTGGGAGTAAACTTGGACAATAAAGCCACACGAGCAATTTTGATCTGTCGCCACATCTGTGACAATAACTGGGAAATAAGTCCCAAATTATGGAGGTCAGAACTACCTTAACATATACCGTCAACAGCTTGGTGGGCAAAGATTAACGAGGTCACCAGAGTCCAGAAACTTGCACGACTTCAAGGCCTAACCGAAATCTGCATGAAGGGGTGTCTGCGGGCTCTACCCCCATCGCACCGCTTAATACTTATCGTCGCCATTCACCAGCACAAGTGCAGATAGAAATGCACGCATAACTTAGCCTGCATAGACGCTTGTACCTAAACAACATCGGCTGTAAATGGTTAATTAATGGTCACCTCGTCATGCTTATCTCCTTGTTACAAAGCAGTGAATTCAGCATGCCATTGAACTAGTATTGCTTCAAACGAAACTACTTAGTAATTATCCGCCGAGGGAAGACTGGAAAAGTTCCAACCCCGGGCAGTGGATGCCGACGAAGCATCGCACATGTTCGAGAAATGTGAGAAGAAGAGCCCACATTGTATCAGAGCGCCTGCAAATGCCTCAAGTTCGCAAATGCGTGTTTGGAAATGTTAAAAAGTTTGAAATTCTTTGCGAATGCTCTCAAAAGGTTAATCACATGATTTGCTGATGACGTGTGCAAAACTGTCGTATTACGATGCAGAAAGACAAGTAAGAAAATTTTAAAAGAAAAGTACATAATGTGAACACTCCGTAAACTCATTAAATGACGTCAAACCCCCACAATGGCGGATGAAGGTAAATTTGTGGGCACACTTCAGTCAACGGCAAAAATAGCAAATGTCAAAGTGAATTCCATTTGAATTCTTCTTTTAAATTCGGTTGAAACGAAATCCAAGATCGGATTTGAATTCCACTTCAATTCGATTTTGAATTCATCGTGTTCTGTCACACACAACAAGTGGTTGAAAGCCTTTTGTATGCATCAGCGTTCACACACAAATGTAACACCGACTCAACTCAACCGGTTTTGCGTCACCACACCATTGCAGAAGTGTATCTCACACTAACACCATCGTAGCGCTTGCGTTTTGTTGCTGGTATGGCCGGAATGTTGCTGGAGACTGCAGTAATAATTTGTCTTTCGACGAGTTCGATTCGTGGCGTTGTTGTAGCGGATCGCGTCGCTGGTAGCTTTTTTTTTTCTCGCCTGCCAATAACTTTCATTTATTTTGTTTCAAAATTATTAAAAATTAACTCGCGTTCTCTTAATTGCCGGCATTTAATTGAATTAAAAGTCAAATGAATTTAGGTGATTAAATAGAAAAGTAACCGGATAACGTTCTCTTCGCGTCCTGCTTTGACCCATCGTCGCTGTGAAACTTGCCTCCCTTTCTCTCTTGGATTACCTGAGGCTTACCTGTGTAATAAATAATTATAACGCAAAGAAACAGGGGAAGGAAGAATGAAATTATCGTTTCATCTACTCGTTCGCGTGTGTTCGTGTGTGTAACATTTCAGGTTTTCGGATTTTTCCGTTCCATGAAATGCATTCGAAAGCAAAAATGCCGTGTTGCCTCCTCGCCGTTCACGATCATCATCATCTCCAGCGCAAGATCCAGCTCCATCAGCAGCAGCAGCATCCTCATCAACACCGTGACTCAGACTCATTTTATGAAATTCACTCGAAAATGATTCTATTGTGAGCAAATACCTAGAGGATTACATATATTTTTCTTTGTTTGCCACTCTCGTTTGGTTGGCAGTTGGCACTATCTGTTACCTATATCTACCTGCTTAATTCAAAGAATGTGCACACACATGTGTACATAAGTGCGTTAAACATATGAATGCCCATTTCTAGCTCTGCACAGTGAAGTGAGAAATATTTAATTTTCCTTTGTAGTGGATTACTCTATTTTTTTTTTTTTTTTTTAATTTAAGTTTAGTTTGTGAGTTGAAAATATGTTGGTTAGGGGAGTATTTTTTCTAGTAACGCTCGCGTTTATCGTTGTAATTGTAAATATCGCAAACGTGGTCGGGCTCGGCAGTGAACTATTGGCGGAGAGCAAAGAAACCGGCTATATAAACGACACTCGGTTTGTCCGGCTGAAGCGTGAGTCGAACTCCGTGTATCAGAATCCGCCCGCGCTACGAAATGGCGGCGATAGCGTCTTCTTCGGGAATGGCGGCGCTAGCGAAGAATGGAACTCGGTGGACAATCGGAAGCCGGCATTTAAAAACTGTGCGGAATACGCTCCATCGGTTAAGGAGGAGCAGGCGGAGAATACCTTCGTGATCATGGTGCAGGCGGATGATCCTGACCCCGGCCAGACAATAAAGTACAGCTTAACGCAATCGTCGACCGAAAGAGCAAAGTTTGCTATAAATTCGAATACGGGCGTGATCGTGACAGCGCACACTTTCGATCGTGACGAACCAATTCACGAGAAAGCAGTTTATTTGACGGTGCAGGCGACGGACGACGGCCGACCGCCTCTGGACGACGTGTGCACGTTCAAAGTGACCATTGAGGATATAAACGACAATCCACCAGTGTTCAACAAGGCCAAATACGATGAATCTATGTCGGAAGACTTACAAGTAAGTAATACACGAAAGGATCTCTCTCTACAACGAATATCAGCACTCAGCTGAAAGCGTAAGCAGGCGAAACACTAAAGTCAATATCTTGTCGAGCTTGACGTTTTCAGGGCTGAAGACACTTTTCATATCTAATTTGAGTGCTGAATGTATTCTTTCGTTTTATCAGAATTGACATGCCTGTGATTAGCACTTTGACCAAAACAATGGGTGGTGTGAATAAAAACAGAGGGAACACTCTGGGCAAATCCTCTTGAGGGAAATATTTTCTAAAACTTGACGAAACTAATTTTTATTCAACTGATATTCAGTGTTTTATCCAAAAAGTTGAGTGAACACTCTGCCTCCGTTCTTTTTCACACCACCCAATAATCTCGCTTTTAAATGGTTTGTATGTTATCCTATGGAAAGTTCACATTTCAAATACGATAGATACAAGGTGCTTTGCAATTGAAAAGAAAGAAACATAGTGCCCCGTTTCACTGTTAACAAAAGAACTGTGCTATAACACCTTAACCTTTCTGCGAGGTCAACAAAACCAATTTCACACGACAAGCGGTGGCCTTATGCATGTTTATCAGAGAATCCTCGCAGAACACACCAGGGGAAGAATGTTTCGAGCTTCATTTTACAAAAGAAATACAATCAATGGGCTCTGTCTTCTAAAGAAAATCTACATCTAAGTCTCTAGATACCATACTCTTCAGAGACGAGAAACCACTTTCACATTAGAAAATACTTTTTCGCCTGTTAGTAAACTTCGCTGCCCTCTATCCAGAGCAGATATTTTACTTTATGATTTCCTTTGGAGTGAACAAAAATAGTCTGGAGCCCCAAGATTAGGTTAGGTTACGGTGACTGTCCGCATCTAGATGTGGTTTTGACTGAGAAATCTCCACGAAAATGAGTGTTTTTTGGTAGAAGTAGTTCAATGGTCATCTGAATTTATCAGGTAGCTGGTTGTTCATTGGCTTCTGGAAATGATTTTACGTAGTCTGGACGCTTTTGACGTTTCCTCTAGATTGTCAACGGTGCTCCTTCATCAAGTACTTTCTGTTGGTATCGCAGTAAGCAGTCACTTTGGAGTTTTTCAAGAGTTTTCTGTACTTTTTCCTAAGAGTTTTAAGATCTGCTTTTGACCATGGCGGTTTTTTTTTATGGCACAAACAATCCTACAAACAATGCTTCGTCGAAAGTTTTCATGAGAATTTCTGCGATAGTGTCATGGAGGAGAGAATGTTCTTCTTAAATGCACCAATTAGTGTCATCTAGACCAAAGAGGAGCCACCGGTGGTCTGAAAATAAATGCCGTTTCGGGACCTTCCAATCTCTTAATCATGTGTGAACTGTGAACAGAGACAAGTTTTATGTCTGCTGCGCGTGACGAAGGTTGAGTACTTGTGCACATCTAGATTTTAGGCTTCCCACTAGTGCAATCAAGTTCAGCAGACCCAGGTCGGAGGGAGTAGACCCAAGTAATCGTGGCCAAGTAGTCCTTGACACAACCCATTCTCTCAGAAGCAGCTGACACCTCTGCCATGTAAGACCCTGGGTAAATACTTCTTTGATTACATCGAGGAACAGTTCCAGTGGGCAGATCTACTCATAGACCTAAGTGTGACAAAGAGGACAGAAATCGCCGTGATTACTAGACAAAACCTAGCCAAACCTAAGGCTATTTCGTTTTAGACTTCTTCAACTGTTGACAAGCATTACGTTTCGATCTGATCTGTAAGAACCTTTGCAATGATACTGTAGTAACTTTCAATAAGGTTAATGGGATCTGTGTATCCCGGCAGTTGGGTATACAGTACCACACACCATCTACTACAGCGGGGCATTGAAAGAATCGCATGATACCGACTCTCGTTTTTAAAATCCGTCAAATATTTGAAAAACCTTCAGGAAGGCGTTTGTAAATTGTCCAATAAATTGTGAGTTTTCAGTGTTGTGCGTCTTGATGTTGTCGAAGTCCCGTGTAGATCTACAACCGCGCGCTGTTCTTGACTTGTCATTGTAATTGAAATTTCAAAAATTTGCAATGTGTGTTGCTTTTACGAAGATATTTGCCTTACTTGCATTCCAAAGTGAATGTGTGGCCCAGAGGAGCGTTGCAATAGCAACTGCTTGGAAACCAATGTCTTCAGACATTTGGGCTGATGAAAATCCAAATGAGATTGTTGAGAACAAACAAAGAATTAATAAATAAATACATAGCTGGTTCAACAGCTCGGGACGAGCCAAGGCCTAACTTCTCGCAACCATTCATGTTGTGCGTGTTACATTTTTCGCACGAATGGAAGGGACCTACAATTTATTTCCGCCTCCGAATGGCGAATTGAGAAGCTCTTTCATGACAGATTATACTCCCGGATGTTTGTCATTCCCCGACGAGAGGTGGTGCTGCGAAAAATGTTCGGTGGACATGGCTGGAGCTTGAACCCACGCAGCTTGCACAGAAGTCGAACGAACTACCCACTGAGCTACCGTGACGGTTGAGAACCCGAATCATCCACAAAAAGTCAGCATTTGTTCCTTCGTAGATAATGTTGTAACAGTCCATCATCACATAGTTTTAGGACGTATGTAAGTTACTTGATATGGATAAGACAATCATGCAGTTTCAAGGTTATAATAGTGGGTGGCATGATGAACGGACCGAGAGGTACTCGATATAATCAATTGATCGTAGAATCTTGACATTCGATATCAGGACTTCTTTCTCTGGGTCTAATTCCAGACCTAAAGGCGTAAAAAATACGCGAACCTCTTATTTTTTTTATCAGTACGGGCAAACCTTGGTATAGCATTCAGGCTCAAAGACTGGCTTCACAGACGTCACAGTGGTTTGGTTTAAGTCTAGACATTCTACAGACCGGCAGGTGAACATGTTGTTATAACATCCTGGAGAGTCATGCCACCTTCGATTGTTTTTTTTTACTAGAAACCCAACGATCAATGGATGCCCTAATCGAAGACGTTGGCAAGTCCAACGTATTTTTAAATCTGAAGAAATGCTCTTCCTAAATGTGGTTTAAGCATTATGCAAAACATTACGCTGTTTCACAGAAAAATTCGCTTCCCAAGAATGTACGATTATATGCATGTTTGCCCGATAAGGAGTGCACCATAACTTTGTCGCATTCCACAAATACACCAGCGACATATCCCCGTCTAGTTCTGGAGCTGCATTCCTTTCAAGGCTAAGCTTCTGACCAAAAGCTATTTTGAACACCAGAAAATATGACCCCACGTGCAGAGTAACTTCTTCTGTTGTCATTGCAACAGATGGCATACACGTGAGACAGTAGTGGTAGAACACGTCGACGTGTTGAACGAAAGATTTAAATGTCAGTTGGGAAGATGTTCAATAAAGTATGATGAGGAGAATCAGGCGTATTCGGGAAAGTAGTATCGTATTCACGCGACCAAGCTTTTTCCCCCAAACAATCGACATGTATGTGAATCGAGAGGACACATTCATTTCCCCCGTATCTTGGCTCCGTACAATCATCTTCCCCTGGTTTCTTTGCTTCAGGGTTCTTGTCAGTATGGTTGTTGTTCTTGTTGTATGGTGATCTAAGCTTCCGCTGTTGCCATTTTTTTCTCAACTTCTGCTTCTGTCTCGTGTAATTACTTTCTCTGTGCCGCTGGAGGATAGATCCCGCAACCACAAGAACGACACTTTTGCCAGTAGCACATTTGCATTATCAGAAGATTGACATTCGCATAATTGGTGAGATGGAGCTGATCAATGCCAATATTTCGTGATGACCTTTATCAAGAGAATGGGGTCATGATTTAGAAGCCGAGGGCAAGTTTTTACTTGGTTTCTGTGTCCCCTTGTTAGTCTTACAGCACCTGCAACACCGATGCGCTACAGTGTTCGATTTCTGACAATGCGCCCAATTCACTCAATTGCCTAAACTCCTCGGTAACAGTCCTGCGCCACGAACACTTTCTATGCCAGCCTAAGCGAGACCTTGGGGTATATGTGGATATCGAACTTGAAACACCTCTAAAGAAACGTGACAATTCTGTAATTGTTTCCACTTTTCTTAGACACTTTCTAACACATGGCCCAAAGCTGTCCTATTTCTACAGCTCTAATGAATAAAAGAAAAGAGCGGTACGAGTTCGACTGAGGCCTAAGTCGTGGCCAAATTTTTTTTGTTACTGAGAGGCTGCTTCAGCCAAGATTCTAGATCTCCATGTTATTTTTGGCCTACCTACTCGTCGCGTATACTGGGGATTCTGGTCGAGGGGGATTGCTTTGCGATATTGTTGTTTGGTCACCTCAGAGTGTAGCCAATCGAGCGCCACTTTCCTCATCTCGACATCCACCAATTTTTGATCTCTTATATGCCACAGTTCTTAGTTTGAATTTGTTTGTGACCATCGCACCCTTAGGATATATCGTAGACACCGATTAACGTAAGCCTTCAACCTTCCCCAACTGGAGGTAGAGACCTTTCAGGTTTCACAGGCGTTCAGCAGTACAGATTTTACGGATTCTAAGATCCTGAATGGAGAGCGTTAGGAGATTTGACTGAAGACAGAGTTCCAAAGGTCGCTCGGGCGTTACTTATTCTGCGATACAAAACTGCGTAGATCGTCAAACTGCTCGACCTCCTCAGAACAATGCGCTGATGTGTTAAGTGTTCCGTATGCATTATTTTGCTTTCGTTGCAATTGATCCTTATACCAGCCCTCTCTCTTTATTCACTTGCAGTGATTGACTTACATTCAGACAGCGGTTAACACATGGCACGAAACAGATATCGTCGGGATAATCCAGATGGTTTAGCCTGTCGAACTGGCTTCATTTTCTCACTCGCTGGTACATTTTAAAACATTCGTCCAAGAAACATGAGGTAAAGTGACTGATTATTCAAGAATGATACGCAGGGTGTTGATATGATTAAAACAGGATTAGCCACTGCGATCCATCTTGCGTGTATTATCGATTTTGTCCTTTTTACGCTCGAGCATGATAGTTTTGGAAAAACAGACAAGATGGTGATGTCACGTCAGTTACTCCAGTTCTTCAGGTCGCCTTTATTCATAATTAATCTCTCGGGTGGCTTACGTTTTCCCAGATGGCTTGTCTTAGTGGTAACAGCATACCAGCGGTTGTGTCGGGATCTGCTTTCAAGAACTCGGCTGTTATGCCATCAAGTTCAACAGCTTTCGATTTGGTGATATAAATTGGTTGTATGATTTAATACTTGAAGCGGTTAACCCTTATAATGCTTGCCGTACATTTTTACAGCTTCTATCTGCGGTGACGAGTACCCGGGTACACTCATGTAAAAATCTTTCACATTCGGCCGTATTCTATTACCATTACTCTGGTAACCGCTTGTTTCCGTCAAATAAGCGTGCAAAACGTTTCAGTCGCCTGCGATACTATCTTATTTAGTCGTAAAAGTGTTCGTAGTTGAGTTGGTTTAGCACTAGACGTAGGAGGTTCTTTCTAAAACGAAATAAAAATCAGCTTGCTTTCAGAATTTCCTTTCTGCATTTTTATTTATCGTTGGAAATTATTATGTCTAAAACACAAAGCTGCTGCAATGGCACCAGCCACAAAACTTCGTCGTTTCTACGTTTGTTAGAGCCGGTTCACACAGGAGTCACAAATCAAATTAATTTGAAGACACTGACAATCAATATGTCAAAATGAGCCCGTGAAAGTGTTTAGACAGGACCATCAATCTGAACAGGAAACGTCAAAAAAGAAAAAAATCCAGTCCGTCAGTCCTGTGTGAACACAACGGATCCCTCATGGGTCTAAGTGTGTTGGCTTTAGCTGACAGCCACTTTAACCAAACCTACTTTGCATATGTCGGCTTCTGTGAAAAGACGAGTATGAAGTAGGAGCTCTCTTCTTAAATGTTAATGACTTAGCCAACGTATAATCCGGTTGGTTTTAATCTTTCTTTTCTAGGGGTAGCCATAGAAATTGGTAGATCCCGTCGTGTCACTACCGACCTAAATGTGTCTATCTATACAGGCAGCCAGCTATCCTAACCTAACCAACGGTTTTTGCATGAGAAAATAGCGTCTTGCAGTTTGCAATCAATTGATCTGGAGTTTCATCTTCATAGTTGAAAAATCCACAGATTCCGTCTTTTTCTACACCTAATTGTTTAAGAAGTCTCTTGAGTCTGGGAAGTTCGTTCCAGTTTCTTGTTCTCGCGTCTTCTTCCTCCTTCGTCTCTGTTCGCCTATGAACTTGTTGCTCGTTATGGAGAAGAAGTTTGGTCCCAGAAGCGTCGATTGCTTCCCTTTCTTTGCCAGTTTATCTGCCTTTTGTAGGTTGACCTTCTCTTTTCGCCTATGCTGTTTAGTTTCTGCAGATCTTCCCGCTCTACTTTGGAGGTCCACGGGCTCCTCTGTATCTTCTATTCAGTGCGATATCTGCACACATCTTCCTCTTGCGTGTACTTCCGCCTGGAAGATGGTCGAGTTGTATTACCTAGGTAGCCCGCCACTTCGAAGTAAACATTAGCGCCAACTAAAAAGTGTTTCAAAGTGGTTATCGGTTCGAGGGTGAGGTTAAATCTCGATCACGTTGGCCGCCATTTGGAACTGTTGTATTCCCTTCTGTTAGTTGCAGGGGGAGAACAAGGTTATAAGAGACTGTAGGTAAAAGGTGGTTTGATATGTCGACATGTAGAGTTGGGTAGGGTGTTACAAGTCTGAAAAAGGTCCTGTGAACTCCAGAATTTTGTTCGGAACTATGACGGCTAACAGAATTCATCTAACACAGAATATATTTTCCCCGCTCCCCAAGGGTGTTGTTCAGGCTAGCTGGCACATTTGTGGTATTTGTCATTGCTACAATTCACAGGCATTTTTTCGAATCTCCTGATGTCATAATCAGTGTCAGCTTAATCAACTCTTCAAGCCATGACACTCTACTGCCAGTGCTATGCCTTCGCAGTAGAGTCGCCATCAACTTTTCACAGTTGATGGATTTTATTTGAACCCGGACTTTTAGCGCTACAAGAGATGATGCTAACCACTGCACCATGGCCCCCCTCTTTGCGAAGCACTCGCATCTTAGGCAAGTGGTACATAGATGTCACTTGTCCTAGTCTGTAGGCATGGTCAGGTTGATATGTCCGGTATAAATACCGATCGTCAGTCTTAGTTAGATTAGGTTAGGTGGCTGTCCCCGCTCAGGCAGGGGTACCCTTAGACCAGATTGGCCCATTGTGATACCAAAACCGAAAACCGGCTTACCGGCACCAGGGAACCAGAATATGTAGCATAAGTACAACGAAGGTGGGTAACCGTAGCGGTGTTAACCCTCAGTTGCAGCCTTAGTTGCTTTCTGTCAAGTTTGAGTATTCTCCCTACTGAGTAAGAGCGGAGTAAGAGCGCTCTGTCATGGATTTGGCCATACTATTTCATGGCGTTTTACAAGCGAGGTACTATACTTTACGGTTTTTTATAACATTTGAGGCTACACCTTCTTCTGTTGTAACCGTGAGGGTGTTTCTGTCTTCTGTTTCCTTCCTTGCCAGTTCATTCGCAGCATCGTTCCCTGGTATATGTTTTTATTACAGTGACCCAGAGTATAGGTTGGTCTAGTAGAGGGTTGTTAAGGTTTTTCTTGTATTCCCTCACCAGTTTCACTGCCTGACTGTCTGAGCAGATATTATTACCATGGGTTCTGGTACTAACAACTAGTAGTATTGTGAAGATCTCTGCCTGAAATAGTTCCAGATGGACAGCGATATTGAGAGGTGGGGTTAGGCAGTAAACCCCGCCCCAATTCTCCATCGATATGTGATCAATCATCCCCCTCAGTCAGGGATAACAGTGCCCTATTGCCATTCGTCTCTATTAAAGAGTTGACCTATATAACCTGTGCTAAAAAGATATTCCTTGCTTATAAGGTCGCGCGTAAAATGTACGTGTCCAGAAGCCGCCTGTAGCTCCTTCTAATGAGCCCTGTATCTTATTAAAATATTCTAGAGGTTTGAGTCTAAGAGCTAGAGCAAGGCTGTTCTTTTTATCTATAGTTCTATAGAGCGTGAGGTCAGGATTGTGTCTAGCCTTTCGAGTTAGACCGGCTTTTAGTCAACTGCCTCCAGTTGTGTGACTAATTGACTTTTTTATCTTAGCCAAAGTGAAAAGCTAAGTCGTCTACGTCAATAGTCCACTGACAGTCTTGTGACATAGAGTTCCAATAATGCCAAAATGTTATGGAAAACGTCAAACTTCAACTCTGGGGCTCAATTCCGCAAGCGTGAGTTTTTTTTTGCCTGTGTAACATAACGCAATTCCGCAACACTCTCTGTGCTGAATGAATTCGTTATGTCAGCCCAGTGAGCTGAATTGAGTTGGTGGAGGTTTTTATTTTTTCTGTGCCGATGCGATTCGCTTTACTACTCGTCTGCCTTGTGTCTTGCGATGTTTAAAAAGGCACGGGTGAAAAAAGAGAGAATAAAAACTCACGGTCAAAAACAGAGTGAATAAATTTCTTCAAGTGTGTACACCACATCTGTCAAAAATGCTCACCCTCACGCTTGCTGATTTTAAAAGAGTCTGTGTACACTTTTTTTTGGGTACACAGTAAAACTCACGCTTGCGGAATCGGGCCCCTGGTGTCATGCCAAAGTAGTCGATGAGGGCGTTTCACCGACTTTCTAATTCACATTAGATTGTCAAATGTTGGAGCCCCTTTAAATATTTAAGACACGCCATTTACAAACCCTGACAAACTCATACAAAATAGCTGTCGAAACATATGTCTATACAAAATTTGACAGATGAATTAAAAGTTTGGTGAAAACTTGGAGTAATTTCGAATTGTTCTTCGCGAAATTTGACGTTCAGAGTTCGGGAGTCAAGTGTCACATTTGGCCCGCATTTTGTGTGCCGTTTCACGTTACCAATGGAAACACTTGCCCCTGTTCCATACTGTCGCTCAATTGGTTTCAATTTAAAACGATTTCTCCCGTGCTGTTTTTGTCGAGATGTGTTCTGAATTTGTATTGTATCGAATTTGTTAAGTAAATTTCGTCTTTGTTTAGTCAAAGTTCTCCCCTCATCTCACTAGATTCGAAACTATCATTTTCTTCAGACAACGTCTAGAATGCTAATATTTATTGAGTTTTATATTCCATTTCATTAAAATTCGGTAAAACAATAACACAGACGCAACCATTTGAGTAAACAAAAGCTCATGCTCGGAATAGCCACCATTTTAGGACCATGTGTCGTCGAGTTTGTACATAATGTCATGTTTCGAATTTCTTTTCGCTTTAAATGGGACCCTTGTCCTCATAGTCAACGGCTTGGTTGTTTACCGTGTTCCTATGCATACGCCAGAGAAGCCTTGAGTAAATGCTTGTAGATTTTCCTCCACGGCGGCAAAAGGTGTTCGTATATGTAAGGACGGGCGTACATAATGGGATTTATCATTAAAACTCACGTTGAGCGTTTCGCAATCTAACACGTTGTTGACCGTCCCTCCTTTTAGTTTATTTATTCGCCAATTAACTCTTTTTTTTTTTTTTTGCTTGCTTTGCTTCAGTCGAAACCTGTTCTTGGAAATAGTGTGGCGGCAGTTATTCTTTGCGGCCGTTAAAAAACAGTTGAGGATTTATTTAAAATTTCTTGTGTTTTGTATACAGTTTGCTGTTGTAGTGTTGAGAGTAAAAATGTGTTGGGATTTTATTTTGGCCAATGATTCAGAGGTGAGGTCGTTAAGAAGTGTACGGTAGCTATGTGTTTGAGTTACGTTTGTAGCCGTTAATTAAAAAAAAAAAAAGGAAAGACAAGGCCGATGTTTCTTTTTGCCAGGGAAGCTGCTAAATTTCTACAGTTTCACCAAGATTTGGTCATTCAAGAGCGTTGTCTTTTCTTCATATGATGCTACTGCCTGCTGTAAACCAAAGTTTTGACCAACAGTTAGAAAGTTGGCTTTAATTACGTTTGCCAAGTTGATTGAGATCACCCTCCGCTACGCACGTCGCAAAGGATTAACACTATGGAATATACTCTTCTGGTTAAAGTATTGGTGCTCATTCGTATTTCTTGACTTATACATACGTGTTGTTTAAACCAGGCCTTCTTTGTCCCTGGACACGTATTGTTTGTGGTTGAATTTCCTTTCCATTGTGTATTCAACGCAGACAGATCCATGGGTCATTCAAAGAATTTTTATCTTAAAGTTCCCTCGCTTCTGAATCACTTAGTCAGGGCTAAGATGACGAAGATTTCTCAAAGTGTCTCCTTAGCTCTTTATTTACTTAATTTATGTTCTGTTCCCCCTGTGACTCAAACATCGCGAAACACATCACTAATCACCAATTAAAACTTTGAAATTTGAATTCCTCTGACAGCCTTGCTCTGTGCAGAACGTGACACCTTGATTGATAATAGCTATTAATTTATCAGGTATATCTACCCCACCTGCGCAAGGCAACTCATATAAATTCTCTGTTGAATGCTGTTGCACGCATTTTCGAAATCGATGAACAGCAGGTAAAGTGCTGAATGGCATTCGACACACTGCTCATAGATGATCCGAAGTGTGTTGATGTGGGAGAGGATCTAGAACGGAAACTTGCGTATTCGGTATTAGGTGTGTTTTCTAGTTGTTCCTTTGTACGCTCAAGAACTGTAGTAGCAATATCTCTCCAGTTTTGCACTGCATAAGGATAAAATTTCCCTTAAGGGGTCTTGAAGATTCCCTTCTTCCACTTCTCGGAAAACCTCATCGGCATCTCACGAGTTCTCTACAAATGGCTGTAGAATCTCGGGAGATGTGTTGTTGTTGGTATCTGTTGTTTCTAAAGGTATCTTTATCGCTTTCATCGCTTGAGTTGATCCCCACCTAAAATTAGCGGAAAACCACCTAGAGTCTTTACTGCGTGCTGGCTGGAGTTTTGACTACCTGGCACTCTGAACACCTAGAGCGATTTTGTAGACCGCTCCGCTTTCGCACCTGCTCGTTGTTTCTTCTGCGTTAGTGGTCACGATATTATTGCACTGGTCTCGTTGCACACTACGCTGCACTTCTTTCACTTTGATGCGATGCAGGGACTCTAGCTCACTTCTGCTAGCTGCTGTAGTAGCTGTAATGCGAACTCTTACCAGTTTCCGATTATGATCATTTGGATTCTTTTTTCTTTCATAGACTTTCGAATTCAGAATCGTCTGCGGAACAAATTATACTTTCGGTGGTTTGTTATTCACCGGGTGGTGAACCAAACATTTTTTAGTGAATACTGCGGGAGCTCGAACCTAAGTAGCTCGCGTAGCAGTTTCCCTCATACATGTTTGCATCACTGGGGCACGGTCATCACTAATTTTTTTTTTATGTCGCCTTTGGTGACTTATTACACAGATCGATGAAGACGTAGACAAAGGTACCCTTCTATACAGGCTTGCAGAGGCTGTTTCTCCTGTTAGTTGCAAGGAGAGCTTGGTTTTCGCGCTGCTGCCTTGCGACAATGGTATTTACTGCACATCCTGGACAATCTCGGTGCACTTATCTGTAGATAAAGTTAGATTTTGACCAGAGTGTCTTGGGCAGCATCTTTGTGTTCTGTCTTGGCCTGGAAATATTTAAACTTCTTTCTTATGTGAAGCAGAAAGCGGCTTTATTTAGAATCCCTTAGTCCATCAGGCTGTTTCGGTTCGATCTATTAAAGATTAAGAAGCGGTACAATGTTATCGTATTTTTTAATTCACAAGAATTGACCACATACAGACCCTTGCGACATTCCTTCATTTCTCGTCGGCGGCCCTTTTCGGTATCGTACAGTATCAAGTAGATCTCCAACTTTGTAGCAGTGGTTTGGTCATTTGTACTACGGGGTCTTTTTTCGTTAAGCGCTTGGAGTTAGTTTAAGGGTCTGGTTCCGACTTCTAGTTGCCTTCCAAAAGAGTTACAGGCATCTGTTCAGTCGGGTTTGGTAGCATAGTTTACACTAGGGTCATTCGTTGCTGTAGAATAAAGATGAGGCAACTGTGTATTCCTGAGAAATGGCACCCGGGAACCGGAAATAAGAAAAGGAATAGAGGGAAGATAGGATGATTGATTGGAACAGGGTTGTGAACTGGACAGGGATGGTTACGCAGCTGACAGTAGTTCAGTGGTTAGTGCGTTGGACTGCTGTGCGAACCACGTTGGTCCGGGAATGCCAAACCTCCGAAAGTATAATTTGTCATGAAACAGTAACATTGAGGGGAACGACCGATGAGTTGGTGAAGCAAACGTCAGCCCTTGTCATATTCCTCGCGAAGTGTGTTCACATCCCTGTCATTCTGTAGCTATGTCATCACTAAGCTTTACGCCTTTCGGACTTGAACTTATGTATGTATGTCTGTTTGAGCACAGAGCTCTCAGACTCCCAGCTGCTTTCATTCCTTGCCGACACTACATACATGTAGCGCTGCCGTAAGACCCTGTACGCAACTCCTTGTCTATCCCACTGATATAATCGTTGTTCTTTTTTTCAACACCTTCTAGGCATCTAAGCTTGTTCTTAACCAAATTGACCGCCTTTACCTTTTTATTCATGTTTTTGTTGCTTTGTTTCTTTGCAGCCCGATGCTATCGTAATGAGAATATCCGCTACGGACTTGGATGACGGCGACAACAGTATTGTCGAGTACGAGATTCTGCCCTTACGTGATTTTCAATATTTTCGAGTCGATAAAGCTGCCGGCATTATCTACCTGAGTCGACCAATCGACAAGCGACCGGGTCAGTATTATTCTATAACAGTACGGGCATACAACATAGTGCCAGATCCACCACAAGATGCTCAAATTGAGGTACTTATCCGTGTCATTGAATCCAATAAGAAACCGCCGTCGTACATTAATCCCATTGAAGATCCCATCTATCTCAAAGAAGACTTCAAAGAATATTCCGTGCCGATAGTGACGCTCACGGCTGTCTCCAATGTACCTGATAAGCCGGATGTAGTTTTCGAATTGATCACTGGTCGTACAGAACAGACGAACAGCAAGAACACTTTTGTCTTCAATCAAATTGGCAACACAGTCTCGATAAGCTTGGGTAAGACGCTCGACTATGAGGCGATTACTGATTACACACTCACAATGTCGGCGGGTAATATCTACGGTTTGGTGGCTGAGCATGTACTTAAAATAAAGATTGAGGATGTCAACGACAATATTCCGTACTTTACGGAGGTGAAAACGGGCACCATCTTGGAGAATGAGCCGGCGGGGACGCCGGTAATGCAAGTGCGTGCATTTGACATGGACGGCACTGAGGCAAACAATATCGTGTCGTTCGAGTTGGCCGACAATAAGGAGTTCTTTGCCATTGATCCTCATACGGGTAACATTACGGCGTTGACAACGTTCGATCGAGAGGAGCTGGACTTCTACTATGTCAAAGTAATCGCAAGTGATAACTCGCCATCGGCGTTATATATGAATGGTGAACCCAACCGGGGCCAGCAAGTGTTTCGTATTGAGATTGCCGATAAGAACGATCACAAGCCGCACTTCCAGAGGCCGGAGTATTTGGCCGAGAAACTGCCCGAGGACGCAAACATTAACTTCATCGTCATTGAGGTGACAGCTGTGGATGAGGACAATGCTTCGCAAATTGTGTACACAATCGAGAGTGGTAATGTCGGCGAGGCATTCAAAATCGAAACGAAAACCGGCAAGATAACCGTCAACAATAGGTTAGATTACGAAACGATCACGGAGTATGTGCTGAAGATACGAGCGTTCGATGGCATCTACGATGATTATGCAACAGTGACGATCAAATTGGAAGACGTCAACGACAATCCACCGGTGTTCAAGGAGACCTACAGCAAAACCATCCAAGAGGAGCAGGTTCTGGACTACTGTATTCTGGATATTGAAGCTTACGACCCAGATATTAAGGATCCAGCGGCAAATCAACAAATTAAGTACTTTGTTGTGAAGGAAGAGCAGAAGAAGTTGCTTACAATCGACGATAGTGGGTGTCTACGGCTAATTCAACCGTTGGACAGGGATCTACCAAATGGCCATAAGAACTGGCAGGTACTGGTCGCGGCCATCGACGAGAATGGAAATGGATTGAAGTCGGTAACTGTGGTAACGATTACCTTGCAAGACATCAACGATAATGCCCCGTTTCTAACAAACAAGATGCCTGTCATATGGCAAGAGAATCGAAATCCTGGACAAGTTGTCCAACTGCAAGCAAACGATTATGATGAGCCCCAGAATGGACCACCCTTCACGTACGGAATTGACCCTGATTCACCACCGGATATCAAGACAAAGTTCTCCATTGACAATGATTATTTGTTTGCGAATGTGCAATTCGATCGCGAAGAGCAGAAGGAGTATAGCATTCCGATTCGTATCAGTGATTCGGGAACGCCAAAACAAAGCAGTGTCAGCATGTTGCATCTGATCATTGGGGACGTGAATGACAACGCAATGAGTGAAGGATCCAGTCGCATATTCATTTATAATTACAAGGGAGAAGCTCCAGATACAGAAATTGGTCGAGTGTTTGTTGACGATCCAGATGATTGGGATTTGGACGATAAGACGTTTGCCTGGAAGGATGGCTTTCCGCACGAGAATTTCCGTTTGAATCCCAGCAGCGGTATGATAACCATGTTGGAGGGCATTCGAGAAGGCGACTACTTCCTGACTTTTAGAGTCACAGAGGAATCAACCTTTATCCCTCGGCACTCAGTAGACGCGGAAGTAACGATAGTGATTAAGGAGATCCCTGAGGAAGCGGTTGATAAGAGTGGATCCATTCGATTCGTAAACATTACTAAGGAGGACTTCATTTCGATACCACGATATGGGAATCCAGAGGCACTAAGTCTGAAAGATCAACTTCAAGTTAATCTTGCGAAGCTGTTCAATATCTCAGTGCTGAATGTAGATGTATTCACCGTTTTGGAGCACGCTAACCGCACCCTCGATGTAAGGTTTTCAGCACACGGCAGTCCCTACTATGCACCGGAGAAGCTAAATGCAATGGTTGCGCAATACCAGCGAAAAATTGAGAATGAGTTGGATCTGGAAATGCTGATGGTGAACATAGACGAGTGCCTCATTGAGAAGTACAAATGTGAGTCGTCCTGCACGAATACCCTGCATAAGTCGAGCATCCCCTATATGATCTACTCAAATATGACATCGTTCGTAGGAGTCAACGCCTTCATAGAAGCCGAGTGCGTGTGCGAAAGTAAGGTAAAGAACTATTGCCTAAATGGAGGTACGTTGAACGATGATGACATCTGCCTGTGCGTTGATGGTTTTTATGGTCCTCGTTGTGAACTGGTTTCGATAGGTTTCTACGGCAGCGGTTATGCGATGTACGAGCCTGTATCGCCGTGCGATAACACAAAGATTTCGATGGAAATCTCACCATACACCGAAGACGGTCTGCTCATGTACATTGGACCCCTCAATTATAATCCTCTGCTTCCGATTTCGGATTTCCTTTCGCTGGAGCTGATCAAGGGATACCCGGTTCTAATGGTTGACTACGGTTCGGGAACGATTCGTATCGAACATCGTCAAATTCAACTGCAGAGCGGAAAGAGCTACGCCCTCGAGATCATCCTACAAAAGACCAGTATCGAAATGACAGTTGACAACTGCAAACTGTCAACTTGTATGAGTTTGGGTGCCCCTCAGGGCCCCAATGAGTTCCTAAACGTAAATGCGCCGCTGCAACTGGGTGGGACCCCAATCGACTTGGACCGCCTTGGTCGTCAACTCAATTGGACGCACATTCCAAAAACAACGGGTTACTTTGGTTGCATCCGAAATTTGACCGTCGACGATTACACCTATAACTTGGGAAGCCCGTCTGTCTTTAAGAACGTGGATGCAGGTTGCCAGCGCGCCGTTGCTGTGGCTGTATCCTTTGGCATAAATCGAAACTTTATCATCGCCATAGTTATTTGTATTGCGTTGATGTTAATCATCCTGTTGGCCGTTGTGGTGCAAAAGAAACAGAAGAACGGATGGCACGAGAAAGACATCGATGACATCCGAGAAACGATAATCAACTACGACGACGAAGGTGGTGGTGAACGCGACACCGACTATGACCTAAACGTACTGCGCTCACAGCCCTTCTACGAGGACAAAATCTACAAGGATAACATGCATCCGATGCAGGATCCCAACGACATCCCCGACATTGGGGGCTTCCTAGGCGATAAGAAAGAGAACTGCGACAAAGACTCGGGCGCGTATCCCGTCGACGATGTGCGGCATTACGCGTACGAAGGCGACGGTAACAGTGATGGTAGTTTATCTAGTTTAGCGTCGTGCACAGACGACGGCGATCTCAATTTCGACTACCTGTCGAACTTCGGGCCGCGGTTTAGAAAATTAGCGGACATGTATGGCGAAGAGCCCTCCGATACGGACTCAAACGTCGACGACGACCAGGGCTGGCGGATATAGTTGAATAGTTGAATAACGCTTTTGATTTAACTTCATTAAAAAAAAAAAACATATGAATACTAAGCATTTATTTTTAAACAAACAAAAAACTTAACTTAAGCAAAAAGAAAAGATAAAATGAAACCCTGAACTATGTACATTTAGGCTAGACGGAGGGGAATACTATTTACCATCCGAGTGAATAAGCAAATAAATAGATTTATTTTTTAAACATTTTATACAAAACTGTACGCTTGTTTAATTGCATTTTCGAATGCCTACTTTCTTGGGATTACTGCCTTCGATTTTCTTCGGTTGTTCGTTGATTCGGCTGTTCGGTGGTGTGGTGGAAGCAATGGCTTGTCTGGACGTCAACTCTGTGGATTGTATTGCTGTTTGAACTTTTGTCCATTTTGCCGTAAGTATTATTTTAATTGAATTTTTTTTGCTTGCATTTATAATTTTGTATTTAATGGGAGTTATGACGGCCGACACTTTGTACATGCCACTGAAGTGGATTTTAACATTTTTCGAAGGCCTTAAGGTTAGGCTGGGTAGAAAAGTTGGCGATGGGAAAGAAAACCTTCTACGCTACACTTAGGTTAGTATAGATCCATTGTAAGGGGAGGGGGGAACTTTTCTTGGTTGCGGAGACATTCCAACAGTGCTCTCATATTGCCCTTAGATTTCGAACCACCTTAAATGAACCTGCAGATGGGCTTCGATATTTTAGATAAAGTGTTTTTCAAGGAATTTATACAGAGGGCTGGACAGTTGAAAGAAATTGGAATGTGTTCTCATTGAGCAACCATCCTCAGCATTAGCTTCTTATGAGGTATCGCATAGCATTACCACCTGCAATCACTCCTACGCAGGTGGAATGGATTTTCTTGCTCGTCTGTGCCTGTGTATTAGTTCTGGTCTTATCGAACATTGCCTGATTTGGTTTTACCTTATGCCGTGTGCCAACAACACTAAGCTGTTTACAAGCTTCGAGTTTACTTCTTTGGCAGAAATCGATCTTATTGACGATGGGCTATCAACGAATAAGATGATATCATCGCTTGGTATTACCTTCATTGGAGTACCTCGGGCAGCGTTTGTCACTGCTAAGATCTGCGTCTGAGAAATGCAGGTGTCTGACTGGTTTATAAATATAGGTTTGCCAGGAAGGCCGTATTTATGTCACAGAAAGTGCAGAAAACCGGAATAAGGTTTCCTTTTGTAGGATTACGAGCAAGGATCTTTGAGCCACGTAGACCACTATTTGCGTCCATTGTGCCCAAACTATGAGAGCCTTGTTAATTTGCTTGTATTTGGATACTTAAAGTTGCCAGAGGAACGTCTGTGCCGTCGTTATAATATATTTTGCCAGAAGCCATAGTCACCTTTTAGAGGATGGACCTTTGATATTTACCGCTGCCTCGTTTTAATCAAAGATGTTGGAGTACCATAATTCCATCACCTGATTGTTATGAATCCAAGTTTCCTAATTAGTGACAAATCCAGATACTCCTCGAGGAACTGCTTTAAGAGTACCAGAGGCTGGAAAACCTGCTTAAGGAGCTTGCGGGTAATGAGTTAATGAGTTTAGAATGGTTTTGTATAAAGCGTCGGAAGGTCTATTGTAAGCGCTGGGGTTGAACCCAAGTCTACTCCCGAAACCATTTAGATTTCCTTACGTTACAGTTTAGGTTCACCGTACGGCGTACTCCCAGTGTTCAGATCATTAACATAGACTGTAGAAGAGGTTATATTCCCCTAATGTGACTTTCCTTATTTTGACAAGGGTGGACCAGGTGCGGAGGAAGTTTATGATAAACTGCTCATTTTCCTGATCTCTGCGGAAATCATTACAGATTACGTGAGCCTTCGATATTTTACGCAGCACGCAAATACATTTTCAGTCGTCACACTGGACAAGAATTGGGCTTTAGGATCCTTCTCTTCTTCCATTCATCGGAGAAATCTCGGCACGACGGCTTCTGTATAAGTTGGTGCAGAAGCTCACCAGATATTGTTATCACTGCTTCTAAGAGTTCCGCAGGTATTCTTTCAAGTCTTGCCGCCTTGTTATTTTTCAGTGCTTTGAACTGCGAGTTGTGGCGCGTATTCAGGTTCGAGCGGCTGGACCAGATTTGGAGGCAAATGCGCCTTACACCGCTTGAGTTGGTTTTCATCCGAAACCAGCAGAGACCTAATACTTTCACTGAGTTTAATTGGAAATTGCTGGACTGTCAGTAGACATCCAGCTGACTTTGTATTCAGGTAAGAGTTCCAGTTGAGCGTTTTATAGAGGATTACTCCGAAATACTTCACTTTTTCGGATAAGTTTATGGGGAATTCCAGTAATATTTGCGCTGTCTCTTCCTGGGAAAGAGTACTAAGACAGTTTTCGCAGGGCTGGTGGTGTGGTCCTTCAGCAATTTAAAGTCACCAAAGTTAAGGCGACTTTGCATTTTGGGACTTTGGGTTTCCATTTCCTGCCAGAGAGGTCAAACTGCTCGTTTGGTTCTTAATGGGAGTTTGAGGACAATTTACTTACTGTTCACGACGACCGTAAGATACTTCGATTTCCACTAGAGTTGAATACTTACTTGAGGTGGCGCTACAGCCAGCTCGATCTTAAGCCAGCTACCTCCAGTTTCGCACACTGAGTTTGATAAGGTTTCCTTCCACTTGCGTGCGCCACCTGAGTCGCGATCTTCCTCTACTGCGCCGTCCGTAGAGTGTGGATTCAAAGAGTCCAAAAGTTGAATAGCTTCGCCATAAATTGGCGAATGATGAATTTTCTCTTGTAAATAAAGCAAAGGCTTTATTTTTCGGACTAACAGGGTGACCTATCTTGGGGCACCATTTGTGTATCTCAGATGCTTTTGTTGGGTTCTTTCGAGCAGGAGTTTTGAACCCTGGCTAGGGATGCGCCGAATTACTCGCAATCAATACTTCCCGTCCTATGTAATGGCTTCACTTGAGCTGAATCTAGTGTCAATTCTTTAGCTGGCTATGGCTGGAAATCAGTAAATTAAACGATTTGCTATTGCAATCTCTCAGGAGTACTTGGAGACACGGTTTTGCGAAATTTACTTCTTGTAGTTCCGCTCATTCTCGACATTCATTAATTACAAAACAGCAGCAGAACGCATTTTAATTAATTCATCACTCTCGAGCAGCGTCGGCGCAAACAATCAAGAACTTTTAATTGAGTAAAGACATGAATCGTACTTGAAACCGTCAGACAATGCCGCCGCCGCTGCTGGCTGGCTGACGCTACAGAGCAAGTCGTTTGCTCAATTAAAATGTTTCAAATACATTTTAGTTCTTTAGTCTTCCTCCCCATGCGTTGGACTTTTTTTTTTTTCAAAAACGAAAAAAAAAATTCCTTATCATTGCTTTTGAACTCTAAACTCAAGGGAAAACTTGATTCAAAGGGATGAGTGTTTTGCCTCCGTTCCCGTCAATTGTAATCTCAAAAGTGGTGGTTTATCTTTTTGGATTGAACTCGTCGTGTAAGTGCAGTAATGTAGCTACTACACACGTTTGTTTGATGATTGCAGTGCGCATTCTGAATATGATAACTCTAAACGAATCTATAAGTCTAATTAGGAACCGCTTTGTTGTTGAGATAATTGAATTCTTAAAAAAAAAAAATTAAGCCTTCATTTGGCGTCTTGTCTCTGAAAAAAGATACAATAGTGTCTGCGTCGATGATCTAATAAATTTTTGTTCACAAATCACATTTAATTGAATCAGTTGATGAATAAAATTCGGATGAGCGGTCAATGGTTCATTGTGGCTTAAGTTGGATTCGTAAATATCTTTTTTTTTCTTTTATCTCCGATAACATCCACATCCGGGCGTGAGGGAACAAATAAAAGATGTTGAGCATGTGATGCTTAAAATGCTCAAATGCACCTGTGTCTCAGGTGCGTTTAGCTGTTGGGTTTCTTCTTATTTTCCTTATGTCGTCGATGCCATCTGTTTAGTTTTTTTTTGTCTTAAGCAGACCGGTTTATGGACAGTTCTTTTATTTTGTGTGTTCGGTCAGGTAGATTCTTACCTGCTAACGTATATCCCTCATCTGTTTTCTTAAAGCCTGTTTTTTTTCTTTCTTGCGCTATCGGTTGATATTTTAGGAAAGAAACACATAAGGGCGAATGTGTTTGTGTGCATGTGTTTGCTACTTCAAAATTCAGATACACAGGAAGTTCTATTACATTTTCGAATGGAAATAATGACAATGGAATGAGGGCCGACTGTCTCTGAGAAATTTAGATTCGCAAGCGATCCATTTTTCATATCTACCTTCAATGGCTACTTTTGGATTGGAGACTCAAGATCTCATTTTAAGTCACGTCATTTGTAGTTTTCTTCTCGAACATTCTAGTTGAATTACGCTCAATCTTGAGGGATGTTAGTCGAAGGTAGGTTATCTATAAAGTGACCTTTCAGGTGGTTCTTTTCCGCCACTAATATAGCTCCTTGTAATGGATGAGATTCTGAATGTAGGTTAGTTTATGTCGATGGGTTGACTAGAGAGAGAGGAGTCCTCTGCGCCACACTCAGGTCAGTAGAGACCCATTGTGACGCCCATTTTTGGGGGAGAAGGTACCCCTTGCTCGTGGAGCAGTACCTAAAGCAATTGCCCCAGGCTTTCGAACCATTTTGAAGCCTTAGTGAACCTCCAGATGTCCTTAATATGTACGTTCCTTTGTTCTCCGGTATCCTGGAAAAAGTGCACTCCAAAGGATTTATGTCTGAGGTGGCAAAGACCTGAGCAGTGGCTGAGGAAGTGGGTTGTGTCCCCATTGCCTTCTTCGTCTCCGCAACCCCTGCAAAGGTCGTCCTCACTTAGCCTTAGCTTTATCATGTGATAACGCAGACTATTATGACTCGTAATTACTTCTACAAAGATGGAGAGAGTTTTCCTGTTCTTCTGTTTGTAAGAGATGCATAAATGGTTTCAACCTGACTGCACTGCGTAACGATGTTGGTATTTTTGTATCTGGGAAATTCTTAGTAAACAATTGCCTTGAAATTAACACCTTAAAGACAGGAAAATGCCTATTTTCGTTTTTAAATCTTTTACCACGGGATATCGAGATAGACCTCACAATTTTAAGTTCGGGAACGTATTTGGGCATAGATAGCTTTGGACTAAAAATTAAGTTGAAAAGTTAGCCTGTTTAGGCTTTTGATGGGGGTTTAGGATGAGCGTTGTACAGTGTGAAAAGGACTTGAACAACATTGTGAAAATTTCTAATGAATTTATAAAAATCTTGCTTGACAGATCGCGAGGGGCTAAGGTCCAGCTTCTCGCCACAATTCACGTTATGCATGCCACAATTTTGGATGGATGAAGGTAATTCTTAACTTTTTGCCTCTAGACCTCCACATGCAGGAGACTGCAGCGAAAAGTGCTCTCAGAATCAGGCAATCTAAACACTGGGGACCAAATCCGTATGGGCATGCCGAGATACTTAGCATTCATCTGGGCGCAAATGTCATCTCGGATTACACTGTCCCGGACTTGGACTTTGAGAAACCCTTCTCATGGGTCTTCCCAAGTAGGGAACAGTGGCAAAATAGCGAATTTGTGAATGAATCCAAATCCATCTACACAGATGGTTCAAAAATGGATAAAGGCATAGGAGCAGGCCTTTTCTCAGAACAGTTAGGACTTAGCAGCTCCATAAGACATCGTTTTCCAAGCGCAGGTTCTAGCAGTGACAAAAGCCGCCCAAATAGATTCAATGCTTACAATATCACGGGAGGATATTACGATTTACATTGACAGTCAGGCTACTATTAAAGCAATCTACCTGGTTAGCGGGGTATCAGGTAATGAAAAAGCTGACGAACTGGCAAGAATGGGTTCAACCCTATCCCGAGAGCAAGCGGACTGTAGGGTGGTATCATTGGCCCCTACTTCTTTGAAATTGAGGCTGATGGTAAACGAAGTGCGCTACAGAGAAGTGCCAATTTTTGTTTGGTTGCAATTTGACGATTTCAACTTGAACGGACTTTGGTTACAACGAAATGGTGCGGTGTGATACTCAAGCCGTCAAACAATCGATTTTTTATACATTAAGTACGTGCCTTGTCCATTAAGCAAATACGATGCAATGCCATTGGAATTTTGTTTGACACACTTATGAAAAACATTCATCGAGCTGTTTGCGAATAAGAGTCACAAACAATAGACGATCCACTAGAAAATTGGGTTGACAGCGGAGTAACGATAACCTGCAAAACAAGGTAACTCATCCATCCTGTCGTGACTGAAGGTGCTGGATTATCAGACATTCGCATGTATGTACATACATATATTAAGACCTTGAAAATAACCCCAAAGGTCACAAATTGGATTTATACAATGATGATACGAGCCATCATCACCTACTCCTCAGTAATATGGTGGTATAAAACAACAGAAATCTACCATAGCAAAGCTGCAACGGCTTCAAAGCCTAGCATGTCTCTGCTAGCATGTCTCCACTCCACCTCTTTGTAAAAAAGGTGGCTATCCGCAGCACAATCCGACAGGAGAGATGAGTCCCACAGATATTTCCGAAATTCTAGAACTTAAGATAATCTGCGCGGTGAACTACCGCTTACCTAAAACTCTATGCCTCGGCAGGAGGTTCGATACGGTGATCCCATGCCGAGAAACATGGTATGTGAAAAACCCAACCCAAAGGTTACAAGTGGTATACCGATGGATCAAAAAATTGTCACCAGAGTAGGTGCTGGTATTTTGCTATCAATGGGGAAAAGTCCAGGTGTATTTCACACAGGGATTCGTGCCATTCAAAAATGTGCAAATTTTATTATTGACGCCAGTATGAAAGGCGTCCCTATATACTCACAGTTAAGCAGCAGCAAAAGCCTTTACGCCGCTGTCACGCAATGAGCGGCAGAAAATTGTGCTCAGAAATTACGCCTGCTGCTCAACGACTTCGTGGCCACAACCTTACGATTTCATTCGTTTTAACGTTGCCGCTTTGCCGCTCATTGTGTGGCTTTGGCCTTAGGCTTAAATCTAATTGGCTCCAAATCCGTCTTGCACTCCTTCAATACCCTCCGAGACCTGGTCACTAAAAACAGAGTCAAACTTTGGTAGGTGTCTGCACATACGGGTATTGCTGAAAATGAGACAAACTGGCTAAAAAGGGTTCGCCATAGTCATTTTCTGACCCTGAGCCATTCGCAACATTCCAAACTCAGCAATTATTTAAACGATAAAAAAAATTGGGAAAC
Source organism: Matsumyia berberina (assembly GCA_917880715.2). Classification (NCBI taxonomy): domain Eukaryota; kingdom Metazoa; phylum Arthropoda; class Insecta; order Diptera; family Syrphidae; genus Matsumyia; species Matsumyia berberina. The sequence goes on from OU862870.1 coordinate 100,857,657, forward strand.
AAAAAGTGTGCTTCATATTGGGGAAATACTCAGTGGCTTCGTCAGGCTAAAAGAGCAATAAGACCCTTCCGTAACAAATCCAAAGAATTCCTGTACTTTAAAAGGGATGATATCAGAAGACTGGTGGGGTTCCTAACGGGACACTGCCAGGTTTGTTATCACCTACACTAAATATGTACGATTTAGGAAACTGAATGTCGTCTTTGCTTGGAAGGGATGGGTCTCGCTGACACAGAGACTTGTAGGAACTACGAGAAAGAAGAACAAGAGCTCGAAAACTTCCTATACCACTGCCCAGCCCTAATAAAATTGCGACAGAAGACCCTGGGGTCCATGTGGATACCGGACCTAAAACACCTCAAGGACAAAGGAATCGGCGGCATCCTGGCCTTTACCAAAAAAATAGGGAGTACACTAGTGTCAACTCCACAATTTTTCCAACTTCCCTATATCCCTCCCAACATAATATACGTCCCAAACCAAATCTATCCCTGCAATTTCGACGATTAAAAGAGGGGAACACAACGGGCCTCACTGAGGCCTAAGTGAGGAGCCTCCCGCTGACCCTCATAAAGCATACCATTGCATGGAAGACTAAACTGTGGAACACATTCTATGCGATTGCAAGGCTTTGAGTGCAATAATAAGACAATACCTCAGACACCGACTTTACTATTTGTTAAGTGGTTCTATGCAAGAATTCCTGACAGCATATATAATTTTGGCTGGGAGAACTTATTTACTGACGGATCTGAAATAGGCATCCATACTGCGTTTGAAATCTCCTGCGAATTTCTAGGGTGAAAAACGGCTCGAAAACGATGGACAGCAATTACAGTGTTTTTCTAGTTAAAGTTAGAGTCCATAACGGTGGAAAAATTAATCGGGAAATCACACAACTACTCTTGTAGATGTTGCAGGTACAAAGCATGTGCTTTACGAGAGTCCTCCCCTGGTTAGTAAAATAATCGTATTCTTAGTTGTCACTAACATCAGTGGAAAATGATATTTTGTTATCGGATTTCTACAAAATATAACTGTTTAAATCTTTACACATACATACGTAAATAGAGGTAAGCATACTTTGTAACGACTTTCTTGAAATTCGTCGGATCCGACTGAAATTGAGGTATGCCGTGACTGCAGTTTAATTTTTTTTGGAAATATGACATGTTGTTTGCACTGTGTTTCTGCTTGTTCATATGTAGATTCGATTATGGTTTTACTTGATTAATATGGACCTCGCATAACTGTGATCTCGGCAACAGTGGTCTACGGCTGTAGATTCTAATGTCCAGACTCTACTCGTAAGTGGTATATGTATGTAACGCAAAAACTTCATTTTGCAGCTTCAGCTATTTCTCCAACTCGCAGCATTCTGCATTTTTTTCGGCTCTTCCTCCCTAAGATCACACTACTAGTTGCTCTTGGGGCTGTTCAATGATTGTTGTGTTGCACTTACAAGTGATTCATTGCGTTGGCGCGCCAATAAAACCAAAATCCATGCCAACTCCAGTGAACTCTTTGCTTTCTAGAGCGGATTATTCAACATTTTTGAACTGCCACCAAGCGTCTTGGGTCTATTTTAGTTCAAAAAACATAAATTTCGTTTCAGAAGGGGGCAACCGGCAACGTATGCAATTTTCAATCCAAATAGAGAAGACGTGTCCAATAACCGCGAGTTTATTTCATGTTTCCATTTCTCATTTATATTTTGTTCTCGAAGCATTATTCGTTTTGACATTGCATGCCATATGTTCATTGTGGGACAGGGCCTGCTATAGTCCTCGTCTGCGATATTTTATTTGGGTGTGCAGGTTCGTCGCGTGTGTACTGCATGGATTTTTGTTTTCTTTTTTTTTGGGAATTTTATTTAGTTACAGCTACGAGTATAGGGTGTGTTTCATGGAGAAGGGAAGCATTTTGTGGGTACACACATGGACATTCGATGGTGTACAGACACCGTTAATGCATTTGGTGTAGTGTTTTATTGTGTTCGCTTTGAAAACAAGAAGAAGGAAAAAAACAGAGAAAACACTTCAGTTTTCCGACCACGCTTTCTGCAGGGGAGGGTTATTATTGTGCTCATATTTCACTTGAAGGGTTTCGAGTGAATTTGTGCAGCAGAAGGGAGCCGCAGAAGAAAGGAATTCCGCGAACAAATGAAAATGAAATTTTAAATATTTATTAGTATAAACAATAAAGGCAACATGACCCTGGAAATATTTCGAATAAACTGCCCGCTTGCATGTTTTTCAAGTATGGTTCGGGGTTATTGTAACTGTAGTCGATAGTGAAGGAGAGGCTTGAGGTTCTCTGTGAAGCAGCTCAGATATGGTTGGAGAATCAAGCAGATACTTGACGGTTTCCATGTTTTGCAATTGTTAATCACTAGCCTATAGCTATCAGAACGAGCAGACAATGTTACTGGTACAGGGAATGTTGCTTATAAATCGTTGCTTAACATCGATTAGTTTGATTAGTCCTGGCAAAATGATGAGTAAACGATACCCTACCAACGGGGATGTCGTTTGATTGGGCAATAACGATTTTCACAAGCGCGTATGGTTATTCTTTTAGTCATCAAATCCTGGTCATTCCCAAGAAATCTGTATAAGAGCTGAGTGAAGAGGAAAAGGAGGTTGTACTGGGAGTTAAAGAGCAAGTGGTGATAGTAGTTTTGATGAGGTGAAGGCTATTCCAATCAACCAACCCACTTCCTTAAACCGAAGAAGCTTTTCTCCTCTGACTTAAAGAAAATGGCATAAAGCAAGACGGCGACGTAACAACTGTGTGAACCAAACTCATACAAGAAAGATGTTTGAGTCGTTTTAAACACGTTAGGTGAGGAACTTGTGTAATCTTCTACGGTCAAAATTAGGTTTTTGTTTATGAACAAATCCTGCCTATTTGGCTGACATTGCGACCTAGGTGATCTGTTGGGTCACGGATAAAATTAGCCACCATCGACAGATTTGTCACTGGGTTAAACCAAAAGAGGCATGGAGTTACACTATTTTTGGTACCAGGACATGTAGCAGTTCAGTGAAATGAAGCAGCTAAAGCATTAGGAGGGAACCGCTTGGAGACCCAGTTTTTTGGATTCTGTGGACTAGAATCGTACAAAATACTTCAAATGTACAAATGGGTTAAGCATAGGGATGTAGTCTCCAATTGAATCATGCTAAAGTAAAGAACTTCGGGTAAAGACAGTTAAAAGAGGCGGACAAAATCCCCAAGCCTTAACAAATGCTAACGGCTCAAGGACCTTGGAAAGCTGAGTGCAGGACAAGACGGACACTGTAGATTGTGCACGTGTTGTGAAGAAACAACGAAACACCTTCCCATGGAATATGAACCTATAATGTACAGGATAAGGAACCATTTGGAGCCTATATCTTATCAGACAATCACCCTTATTCCGTAAGGCGTTTATCCTAAACGACAATTGTCGTTTTTTGAATCGTATCATTTAAGTATCAAGTGGCCGCCGAATGGAAGGGACTTACAATTTATTGCGGATTTTGAACGGCGAATTGAGAAGATTTTTTCATGAGAAATTATACTCTCGGTAGTCTGGTATTCTTCGACGTGAGGTGGTGCCGCTAAAAATGTTCGGTGGACATGGCTGGCTCTTGAATCTATGCAACTCGCACAGCAGTCCAACCATGAGAAGCGTGATCCTTCCATATCTAAAAAAGCGCATAAGGCAGTTTCTCTGTAGCCTATTGATTCCTGCACCTGACTTGTTAGCTGATAGAGTGCAGTTTCGTTTGATCTGACAGCTCGATATTCATGTTGCTTCTCATGGAGAGGGATTTTTTTCAAGGACAGAGTGGTTATTTGTAATATTTTTTATTGCTTTGAGGATAGAGGAATTGAGTATGATAGGTCTGAAATATGCTTAAGGCTTTAAGTCAAGACGGAGTGAAATGGTTCTGTAGTGGCATTAAAATGGCCTGGGAATGTGGTGAAACACCTAGCGACTGGCAAACTGGGGTGATTGTTCTTCTTTTTAAGAAAGGGGATAAGCGAGATTGCTCAAATTATAGGGGAAAGTCTTTGCTAAGGTATTGGAAGCGTGTTCCAGAGCTGTGGTCGAGACCAGGTTGGGTGACGAGCAGTGCAGCTTTCGTAGCACACCTCTTCTTTCATAGTGTATATGGATTGGATGTTACAACGCAGCCGTGGCGAGGAACGGTTCGAATTGGGAGACTTGAGGATAAGTCATCTGCTTTTCGCTTATGACTTGGTTATCCTTACGTCCACCCAGACCGAACTTCAGCGTGCATTACATAGGTTCGTCGCCCTCTATGTTGAGGCTGGAATGAAGGTAAACGTGAACAAATCAAAGGTAATGGTAATATCCCGAACACCTGTTCAATGCAATCTGCATGTTAGTGGAGTCCCATTAAAACAGGTGGAGAAGTTTAAGTATCTCGGGGTTCTATTAGCGAGGGATAAAAGAAGCAATACTGAGTTATCCTGTAGGATTGCTCAAGCTGGAGCAATTTCAAGATATCTTTGTCAATCTGTTATCAGGAGGGCTGGACTGGGCATCGAAGCTAAGCTATCGGTCTTCAATTCGGTGTTTGTTCCGACCCTCACCGAAAGAATAAGGTCGCGGGTACAAGCTGCCGAAATGAGATTTCTTCGTTGTATTGCTGAGGTAACTCGTCGAGATCTAGTTGGGAATACCAGAATACGCGAGACACTCAATGTCGAGCAGCTACTTCTTTGAACGGAGAGGTCCATACTTCGATGGTTTGGACACGTTAAAAGCATGCCCCCAACTCGGCTTCCAAGACGTGTCATGGAATCCGTGCCATCAGGTAGGCGTCCTCTGGGTAGGGCCAGGATGAGATGGTTAGACCAAGTCCAAAATCTCACCTCTACCCGTATGGGGATAGCTCCTGATGTTTTAGAGTCGATGGCGGAAGATCGGGAGATGTGGAGAGTCCACTTAAGCACCCTAATCCTGCGATCCTCATAGTGGATAAGCGGGTCATTTGAAAACGTGTGTATGTAGGTCTGTAATATTTAGGTAAGGTGGTGTCTTTCCATCCAGCTTTTGGAATGAGAACTATTCCTGCCCTTCTCCAGGATCTTGGTATACAATTGCATTTTTTTTTACCTCTTTGAAGTAGAGCAGGAAAGATGCCGTCTGCTTCTGGTTGGAAGGTATTCAATGCAACGAAGTCAAAGTATATCTGTTGCGCAGACTTCTGTAGTTGCTAACCAGTGTTTTATGCTGGATCTTCTGTAAGTTTCTGATTCCCCCTTACCGTAGTAGGTTTGGCATCCCGGGAAATGTGTACATACAAATGTATATAGTAAGAGATGCCGTCTTTCGTTCTTCATTCTCGTTGTTTCTGCCTCTTTTCTGTGAACAGTTGATTAATTCTGCTTTGGCCTTTTTTATTTTTTTTAAAGAACCTGTCCTTTTGGCTGACACTGCGACCTAGCAAGATCTATTGTTTCTCTGGTCTACTTAGCCTAACAGGTCTACTACCTTCCTAATGAAGGTGAGTTTGACATTAGTAGCCCAGTTAGCTCCCATAACGAAGAAAATTCTCTATGAAAGATCCGTCTACGTAGCCAGTATAGTGCCAGACATTCACAGAGAATGTGCTCAGAGGTCTCTTCCTCTTTCAAACAGAACTGACACTCTGTATCTGAACAAAGATTTAGTTCGTTGAGAGAATATCGTAGAGCCCAATGGCCGCTAAGGAAGCCCACTATTTCCTTAATGTTGTTCCTGTCAAGGTTCAGAATTTCCTTGTAAGAAAAGCGCTCTTGGATTGCCTAAGCCCGCGGAAATTTTCGAAGTTGGTTGGTCCCGGTCCCAAGAGGACGGAAGCCGAACTGGCACTAGCCAGCTCATCCGCAGTTTCATTGCCTACAATGCCCTGGTGGCCGGGCAACAAACTAAGCTTGACTTTGTTGTGTCTGGCAAGTGATTGTAAGGTATCGTAGCAGGACTTGACTGACATAGATTCCACGAAGTGGGATGTCAATGCTTTAAGCGCTGCCTGACTATCTGAACAGATATGCATATTGCGCCCCTAATACCTTTATCGAGGTTTATCCTGGCGCAGATCTCAATAGCATGGATTTCAGCCTGGAACATGCTGGGGCACATCCCCATTGTTACCGAGACTTTGGTGTTAGGTCGGAAGACGCCAGAACCCATTCCGGAAGCCATTTTTTAATCCGTCGGTAAACCATACCAAACATTCTGAGCCTAATACGGGTTCTCCATTAGACCAGTCGACACGGTCTTATATTTCTGCCTCAAATAGCCTTCCGAAACTGTACTCCCTGGTCATAACGTAGGGGATAGTGCGGAACATGTCCGTACTTGGAATTGAGTAAAGTATTTTCAGATGACCCACAAGATTACCTCATTTATACTTGTGTTCTAGCTGCATCTTTATAGCACAACGGAGAGCGGGAAGCAGTCTTTCTAGTGAAGATATGTAGGAGTGAGAGCCCGATGACAGCCTCTATGACTGAAGTAGGGCAGGTGCGCATAGCTCCTGTAATACCGAGGCAGGCAATTCTTTGTAGCTTCTCAAGCTTCATTGCCGTCGTTCGTTCAAGTGCTTTCGGTCCCCAAACTATAACCGCGTATGTTATTATGGGTCTAACTATCGAAATGTACAACCAATGTATCATTTTGGGACTAAGACCCCAAGTTATGTCGTAGAGACGCCGAGTAGTAACCCACAAGGCTCTAGTGGCACGATCAACCGCGAACTTGATATGTGCATTCCAATTTAAGCGTCTGTCCAAGACAACGCCGAGGTACTTCACCTCGTTGGAAAAGCCTACAGCGGTGTCTTTGACGATCATAGGTTCGAGATTGATCTATTGTTACTTAACTGGCAGTGTTTTGTTATTCCCTCTTCTAGATTTGCTTCAAGTTGTAAGCATTGTTAATGCCTAAGTACCATTCTAGCTTGGTTTTGTCCAACTTCTGTCTTTTGAGGGTTTCTTCTATTACATCCTCACCCAGGTACTCACCGTTTTCGCTGTTCTTCGTGCTTCCCCATTCCATAATTCCAGTGGAAGGGGACATAAATACCACTCTGTATATTGCATGTAGAACCAGAAAAAAAAAAGGTTTACAGGAGCAAAATGAACAAGCAATTCAAAAGCAGCACTATTTGGGTCTAACCCTTCCAGAACCGAGCCACAGAATTGTCAAAGTCAATCATTTTGTGTTAACTTTCCCTGTGACTCCTCTGTTTTCACGAAAAATTACCTTTTTTCAACAACAAACATTCCATTATTCATTCATCCATGAATAAGTCAGAACGGAGGCAACCAAGCCAGCCAGGTGATGTGGTGTAAAGCTTCAGAAGGCACAAAATTCCAAAACGTGTCCGGAATCAATTAGTCGATTCTTCCATGTGAGATTGCTTTGATTTGTTTGAAGTGAAGTGCATATTTATTGCTGTCGAATGTCGATAGGCTGTGCCATAAAAAATGTTCCCGTCCCCCCTTATTGGGTATGCGGTGCAGGTGCGCCTACTTATGCATTCAATAAGTTATAAGGGGTTGTAAGACTTACAAGTTCGCTTCACCCTTAGAAGTCAAATGTGCCATGATATTTTCAATTGCACCATACAATGCCAAAGATGGAGCCACTTACAAGAAGCAATCCAGCGACGACGGAGGGACAACTACCTGTCCGCATGAATTGATGTCACGTGGAATAATAATTGAAGCGTGTCATGTGCCCCAGAATGCGTAAATCTGTTGCCAATGCAGAGAACAGCGTACTTTGTTTCAATGTTAGAATATTTTTGCTTTGTGTTTGATGGTCTGTACTCTGCTCTATACTTTGACGCGACTGGAAAAAAATCGAAAGGTGTGCGTTTCGTTTTCTCCTCAAAGCATGCCGCGCACAGGTTCCATTTAACTAAGCCCGTAATTGGTATCACAGAGACATAATGTTGGTCATTTAATTTATGAGCGTTTTAATTTCAATAAATTAACTTGTTTGCTTTTCCCTTTGGTCGGGTCAGAGCTCCATTTAACGTGAACATCCTGTTTGGAAGCTTTTTCTCTTTGTCTTGGTCTATGCGACACTAATGAGTGTAATTGGTGTGTTGATTAGTTGATAAGTCTCGTAGATTGAGAAAATTCTACTGGAATGTCCTTCTTGAAGGATTTATCTATGTTTTTGAAGAACTGTCCCAAGTTGAAGGAAAAGTGTGCCATCATCCTGCGTGACACCAGATAAGCAATGTTCAGCCCGTACAGTTCGTCAGTGTATCTCCTCCTCCAATCACCGTCTATGCAGGCGGGAGCGAATATCACGCAAAGAATTTTCCGCTCGAAAAAGCCAAGAATCACCTCATCCGCATTTGACAAAGTCCATGCCTCTACGCCGTAAAGCAGGACTAGGACGATTAAGGACTTATAAAGGGTCACCTTAGTTGTTCGAGAGAGGGCTATGCTACTCAATTGCCTTCTCAGCCCAAAGAAGCAGCGATTGGCAAGAGTTATTCTTCGTTTAATCTCAGCGCTGGTGTCGTTGTCTGAATTTATAGCGGAGCCTACGTAGACAATGGGTGGTGCGAATAAAAACTGAGGGAACACTCTGAACAAACCCTTTTGAGGGAAGTGTTTCTGAAACTTTGCGAAACTCATTTTTATTCAACACAAATTGAGTGTTTTATCCAAAAAGTTGAGGGAACACTCTGCCTCAGTTTTTATTCACACCATCCAATGTCCTTAACTAATTCAAAGTTATATTTGTCTATTGTGACGAGACGTCGGTGTTGGGCGTCCTTTCTTGCTGACAGCATATACTTGATCTTGCCCTCACTGACCACTAAACCCATCTTCGCCGCCTTCATCTCAATACTCACGAACGCGCCAGTGACATAACGCTGCGTTCTTCCGATTATGTCAATATCGTCGGCGTATGCGAGTAATTGGACGGACTTTTGAAAGATTGTGCCTCTGGTGTTGGCGCGTGAGTTTTGCACAACTCTTTCAAGAACGATGTTGAAGAAGTCGCATGACAGCGCGTCGCCTTGTCTAAATCCTTTTTTGACATCAAAGGTCTCGGTGAAGTCGTGACCGATCTTGATGGAGCAGCGTGCATTCTCCATCGTCATCCTGCACAACCGGACGAGTTTGGCAGGGATGCCAAAACTAGACATGGCTCTGTATAGCTCGTCTCTATAGATGCTGTCATAAGCGGCCTTAAAATCGATTAAGAGGTGGTGGGTATCGATTTGAAGTTCCTGAGTTTCCTCCAAGATCTGCCGCAGTGCGAATATTTGGTTGATGATCGGCTTTTCTGGCCTGAAGCCGGACTGATATGGACCGATCAGGTTGTTGACGAAAGGCTTCAGGCGTTTACACAACACGGCGCATAGGATCTTGCAAGCGATGTGAAGAAGACTGATGCGTCTGTAGTTGGCGCAGTTCAGAGGACCGGGCAAACGACGCTGAGGTTCCATTCATCGGGCATACTTTCCTCCGACTATATTTTACAGATGAGTTGGTGCATCCTCTTTACCAAATCATCACCAGCCGTTTTGAACAACTCGCCAGCTAGGCCGTCCGAATGTCTGAACCGCATCAACTACAGAGGCATCACAAAATCTTACAAAATCTTATCGGCCGTGTTGTGTGAGTATATGCTGTCAACAAGAAAGGACACCCAACACCGACGTCTCGGACAGAACGTCACAATAGACAGTTATAACTTTGAAATAGTTTAGGACGGTGACGTGAAATAGCGCTCTACGAAATAATGCCGCATGTGTGCCCCATACAGATTCTACTGTTTATAATTCAAATCCTGTTCCAAGCCTGAAGTTTAGGGTAAATCCCTTCTATCCGTACGAAAAATAAATGTGGCCTTATTTCGTAGGGGGCTATTTTAGGTCACCGTTTAGGACTTTGTCTACCTAGGCTCCGCTATCAACTGACAACGTCACCAGCGCTAACCTATAACTCTTGGTAATCGCTGTTTCTTTCGGCTAAGAAGGCAATTGAGTAGCAAAACCCTCTCTCGAACGACTAGTGGCCCTTTAAAGAACTTAATCATCCTAGTCTTGCTCTACAGCGCACAGGCATGGACTCTATCAAAAGCGGATGAAGTCGCTTTTGGCTGTTTTGAGAGGAAGATTCTTAGGGTGATTTTCGGTCCTGTCTGCATCTAGAGGAGGAGATACAACGACGAACTGTAAGGGCTGTACCCCGACATTGATTTAGCCAGAAGAGTGAAGCTCCAATGTCTGAGGTGGCTGGGTCATGTAGAGCGGATGGACACCAATGCTCCGGTCCGGAAAATCTTCAAATCCACACCCGAGGGACGGCGCAGTAGAGGAAGATCGCGACTCAGGTGGTGCACGCAAGGGAAAGAGGACCTTAACCAGCTAAAGATCCAGTTGACCCAGGTCCACCCCGGACTTTAGCGCCACCTTAAGCAAGTAATCCCGTAGCTAAGAACCAGCGGCTCAAAATCTATTGTGAAACTCTGCACAGGATTCAAGATGACGGATAATATCCAAACGGGCGACTAGAGACGAATGTTGAAAAATGCCAAACAGTCAGCATCGAAAATGCCCCAAGAGCTGCTGTAAGCCACATCCAAACGCCTCCTTGGCAGCTGTAACCAAGCGCGCACAACAAAACAAAAATCGATTCAACCCGATGGAAAGGTTACAAATCACCTTGATTGGAAAATTAAGGTAACACAACCAGTTACCAACTGCACTACCAACATACAATCCCTTCCTTTGAGTTAAGTTCAAATGGATCAAATCACCGGGTACCCTCTCGCTCTCACTTGCGCGTTTGTGGCTTGGCTATGTCTGTGGCTGGGGTTGCCTTACCATAATCCTATTTGAAATTTGAGTTGACAAATCAATTGTTTCATTGTGTCTGCTTTCCCTCTAAGGTTGGCCCCCTTAGACCTAAACTGCACCGCATGTTCAGTAGAACAATCCTCGTGGCACAGCCCGCCGTTGAGTGTGTGTCATCAGTTTTTTTTTTGCTGTTTTTCATGTGCAACTTGTGAAATTTAAAACTGGGTTGAGCTTTGTTTCAGAACGAACGCCTGTGGTTCTATCGAAATGTGCATGCATCATTGGAAATTATACACTTTCCATTGTCGCTGTCTATGTTCGGTCTTTCGCTTGTTTCACTTATTTCAGGGCTCCCGGGCGGGGGGACGGACTCACCCAGTTTCATTGGAAATGTATCCAAATGACCCAATCAGACTTAAGGCGATTACCTTCGGTGTATTTGCAACTAATGAAGCTAAGGTTTTGAAAATATTTTAATAAAAAAGAAAACGAAGCTCAGGTGGGTCTTGCAACACTGCAGTGGATCTCGGTTTAACGAGAATCAGAATCGGAACGGGCCTCGTACTTTCGCAAGTGTGGCTTCATGACTTTTTGTCACATCGTGAGAAAAGGAATGTTACACATGTAATAACCGTTTTTTTTATTACGAAATATGTGTTCTTTTGAAGTAGACCTGTGACAATGGAATGCAGATACTCGTACAAACTTGAACTATGCTCGCGATACTCTTTGTCTCGCACACTGATTCACTATTCATTTGCTGTGCAAGCAAATTGTCGTGGATTGGTTGGACTTGATTGTGTGTGGCGCCGTGCACCGTCTGGCCTGGATTTGCTATCACAATTTTCCAGCTGCAGTTGCATGGCGTTTGTATGACATACGTTTTTCCATCGAAGCGATAACATGCTTCAATCGAAGATTGAATACGCCTATGGCGTTAAGGGAGGCACGAACCTTTCAGCAGATAAGAGGCATTGAACGTGAGTTTTTACGAGGCCCAAATTAACAGTTGATTGTATTTAGGTTAGGTAGAGTATTCGGTGGAGTTCACTTAGGCCAGGGAAAGCCAATTGTGTTCCTAAGTGAGCCGCTTGTGTTAATTACTTTTGGGACTGTATTGATAACTGGATAAGTGGCCAGATCTGGGTGATATCCCATTCGGCGATACAGATGCATGAACTTTCTTTCAAAAGAGAATAGAGGACAATACAATTTGGAATACATTTATTAAGATAATCAACGCCTCCTCGCCAGTAAGTTTAGGAGATTCTTTAAAAATTAATTATCTGGAAAGACAAATGGAGAGCTCCTACAAGAAACAGGATGAAGCTCAGAAGAGAAAGAGCAACGACCTCAGATACAGTCTGGATGTTCGCCGCGTGAAATCCAGCACGTCAGAGGCGGCATATCTGTGATGGATTTTAGGCAATGTTGCCACTGGTTTTCAATACTCGATGCTGGCGGCTGGTGTAGGCTGTACTTTCCGACAGTATTACCAAAGATGACCTCTCTTCCTAGCTTTTCGTTAAAAACGCCCAAGAGCTCGTACAATCTGTCGTACCCCCGATCTAGGTTGGAGGGCCGGTTAAAGTGTTCTTTGGACCAAATTAGTTCCAGCTTTTGACAAGGTATGTATCCCTTCAGTTTATCAATGAAAACCGGTCATGAACCAGTAGCTGGAGGTATAAGGAAAAGCTTGAAATAGATTCTGTCGCATCAAGGCAGAATTGTTTTTTGGACCAAAGCACACTCCAACCGGTCTTTCTGTCTTGATGGATTCAAAGCATAATCAGCAATCGTGTACATAGCTGATTGCGAAGTCTGCAATGAGACAGTTCGTAGAGATGTCAAAAAAAAAAAACGATTGAATCAAAGGCAGAAGGTATATAAGTTTACATTTTCGTGCATCCGGTTGATGGACTAATTGGACCTCGCCCTTACGCTCTACCTCCTCTCAAATCAATCTTTTTGTCTCCCAAGTAATGCTTCACTGTCAATTTAGCTCTGTTAGATAAGAATTCTAACTCAGGCAGTGCATTCACATAGCCGTGCTTGACAGAGTTTACATCTTAATTAAAATCAATGCTATCGTTGCAGTAGCAGTCGTGCTGACAAGCGAACGAATTTCACTGCCCAGACGCCTTCAACTCACTAGGGCTTTATAAACACTGTTTGTCGTTCCACACTCGAGCAATAGTGTTGTTTCGGGGTCACTTTGTTTGCGTTTCCTCTCAATCGATTAATTAAAAACTGTGGTGTGCTCTATAAATAGACCGGCTAGCACGCTAGAGCCTCGACCCCACCCCAAGTCTCGTAAGTTATTGATTTTTTTCTATTATTGGCATAGCGGATGATTGCGAATACCCTAAATTCAACGTTGTGCTCCGTTGGGGATCTGTCGGTCGGTCTAAGCGTCCGATAGAGATTCGTTCGGCAGAAGGGGCGAATGACTTCCGTGCGCACTGGATGCGAATCTATCAGCTAAGTCCGCAACAATTATTCTTGTTCTTCGTGAGAGTGAGGGAGAATCTACAGCTCGTCGGAGTCTTATCTTTTAGTTGTTGGTTTCCGTTTTTTATCTTTTAGTTGATGTTTGTCGACAAATATTCACTTATCTGTGAACGTTAGAGTATTTGTTATCAAAGAGATAATGTGGTGCAGGTATATATATGTGGTGCAGGTATAGATATGGTCTGCGTTCTTGGACAGTTTAAGAATGCCGGAAAATTCATTGAACCTGGGCTGCATAAAGTAATTTCATAAAATATTTCTGTTATTCAAAGTAAGAGAACGAGGGTATTGTGGAAGTGTCTTTGATGGAGGGTGCAGTTAAAATTTTAGTGTTTGCTTCCAGTTTGGACAGGAACGAGGTTGTCTTATTCATTGTTGACTCAGATTTCTGAAAATAGAATGTCATTTGCGGCCGCGCCGAAATTGACTGGCGTTCGATGCTGCTGAGTCATTTTTTCACACCCCTCAAGATTGATTATAGGTAATTTCGTCAGAGATCATATGTGGGTTGATCCCAATTTTACAGAGCCTAGGCTCGCCTACCGAAGGGTTTGAGGTATCCCACAACTTTTGGGTTAGGTTATAGTTTATGCAGACGCTTTTTGAAGTTCATTATGATGTTCATATGATGTCACTTTATCTAATCTGAAAGGGCTTATTGAAGCAGGTAGATATTTTTATAAAGCGAAGCATTCTTTTGGCGTCAGTAATCGTAACGTTGCCGAAATTAAAAAAGAAAGGAAGCCCCAAATGGTGCAGTTTTCTTTTGGATAATGGCGGCAAGGTGGAAAAGATATGGACAACAGTCTTCTTTTCGTCACTACAACTTCTGTTCAAATAGTTTGAGAAGATGCATAGCATCCTGATGTGCAGGCTTACAGTTTTCTGTGAGGGCACTCCCAGCCCAGTGGTCGCCATGGCTCAGTGGTTAGTGCGTTGGACTGCTGAGCAAGCTGGGTGAGTTCAAACCCCGGCCGTATCCACCGAACATTTTTCGCGGCACTTCCTTTCGTCGGGGAATGACAAATCTCCGAGAGTACAATTTGTCATAAAAAAGCTTCTCAATTCGCTGTTCGGAGTCGACAATAAATTGTAGGCCCCTTCCATTCAATACAACACGCACAACATGAATGGTTGCGAGAAGCTTGGTTTGCGATCGCTTCACAGGGCCATCCCATTCGATCGGTTCCGATCCTGCCTGCTGGGTTTCTGGAATTGTAATGATATCTGTACACGTTGTGATGCATAAGCAAATTCGTTTGAACATCAAAATGGTTTAGCTGACATCAAATCAGATCATTCTCAATAAGCCAAGCAGCATATATTTTAGTAAAATAAGGGTTGAACTGAATCAATCACTCTTTTTCCACGAGGTTTGTACTGAAACTTCACTTCAACTCCCCGAAAAACAAAAATCCCCTTCTCGCATCAAACTATTATAAGACCTTCCTCTAGGGAATGAAGTTGACACTAGTGTACGTAGGATCTTTCCGTGTCTTTGCTGAAGGCCAGGATGTCACCGATTCCTTTGTCCTTCAGATGCCTTAGATTCCCACATGGACCCCAGGGTCTGCTGTCGCGTGCTCTATAGGACTATAAGTGTTCATGATCTTCTTCTTCCTCATCAGCCTCAATTTCTCTCTGCTTCAACCTAGAACTTTTTTGGTGAGTAGTTTGCTTGCTTTCTTTAAGAGTGATCTAGCCACTTTGTCCACACATCCTCTAAATACCTTTGCATATTCTCATTTGTTGCTGGTATCCAGTGTAGGTGAATGTTGAATTGTCCTACAATCTTTATAAGAGACGAGAAGGAATAATGAAGGGAACTTTGAAGTTAGGGAGAAGGATTCCAGGGACATAATTGCTGCGCAAATTCTAATCCGAATATGTTACATAACATTTCAACCTGGACAAAACTTTCTTAAGGGAAATATTATATATACGTTTTCTTTGCCATTTCCGTTGGTTGCCTAGTTGTTTGAGAAGGACGTTGAACTTCACACAAGGTGTTTCAAACGGGAAAGCTTTTGAGGATAGAGTTCAAGACGCATTTTTGATGTCTTCAAAAAAAGCTTTGCCATGCGTGAGGTGATCGGCTCCGGCTATTGCTGGGCAATCGCAAAAAAATCTGAAGTAGGGTTTCCTTTTTCAGTGTATGGTTACAACTACAGTAGTAAACCAATTGGTCAATGGACAGTGCTAATAACAATAATTTTGGCTGCCTCAGTTCGGGTTCTACGTATTGATTAGGTCGTGCGTCCTATTTTTGTTGTACGTGGGGCATGTCTTTCTGAATATGGCACAGTTTGTAACGAGTTCCACCTAGAGTTAGTACGTGATAGAATGAGCTGACAGATTTTAACCGTGACGAGTATATAGTATAGAGTATAGAGAGTATACTGCCTCCGTAAAGGAACTATCAAGCGCTGACTACCTAGTCGGCTCTCTCATATTCTACTATTTCGGAAGATGTAATGCTTGATTGGAACGCTTTAAAGCCGGCCTCATTCTATCTTAAAGCTGTCGGTGAAAATTACTTATGTATTTACTTAAAGTGGCGCTACACTCCGGGGTCGATCTGGGCTTTAACCAACAAGCGTCTTCAGCCAGCTCGATTTTTAGCAAGCTGCCCCCAGTTTCTCACGCGCCACCTGAGTCGCGGTCTTCCTCTACTGCGCCATCCTTTGGGTGTGGATTCGAAGATTTTCCGGGCCGGAGCATTGGTGTCCATCCGCTCTACATGATCCAGCCACCTCAGTCGTTGGAGCTTCACTCTTCTGACTAAGTCGATGTCGCTGTACATCCCATAGAGTTCGTCAGTGTATCTCCTCCTCCATTCACCCTCTATGTAGACAGGACCGAAAATCACCTGAATAATTTTCCTCTAGAAACAGCCAAGAGCAATCTCATCCGGATTTGACAGCGTCCAGTGATTGCCAAGGGTTATTCTTCGTTTGATCGAATTTCGTTTGTCTGAATTTATACCGGAGCCTAGGTAGACAAAGTCCTTAGCTATCTCACAGTTATAACTGTCTTAAACCTTTTTTGACATCAAAGGTCTCGGTGAGGCCTTGGCCGACCTTGATAAAGCAGCGTACATTCTCCATCGTCGTCCGTCACAAACGGACGTGTTTGGCAAGGATGCCAAGACTAGATATGGCTCTGTATAGCTCGTCTCTATAGATGCTGTTATATGCTTAGGTTAGGTTAGGTTGGCGGGCCGATGAGGATGGTGAATCCCTCTTCATCTCACTTAGGTCTCTGCTGTGGTACCCATGTATTTTACCAGCTACTTCTTACTGCGTGATTCTATATACCTGGTGAGAGCCACTTGGCTGTCCTTGCAAACTTGAGCTGATCCGCAAGTGAAGCATATGATAGCTCCTCGATGTTATCGAAGAGGTATCTGACCAATGTTCTTTTTCTAATATTGCAGAGGCTTGGGCAATGACAGAGAAAGTGAGTTGCGTCCTTATGCACCTCCTCATTAACCTCCTCGTACCCGCATCCTCTGAATAGGTCGTCCTCGGTCAGGTGTAGCTTTTTTGCATGATGCCTGAGCATATTGCCGTCTATAATTAATCCTATCAGTAATGACAGGCATTTCCTCTCATATGTAGGAGCTTGGTCCTTTTGCCTTTATTATATTCTGGCCATAGCCTTCTGGAAATGTCGCAGGTGGTTAGTGTTTTCCACCTGTCATTCGCCTCAGTTAAGGATTGTAGCCTTATTATTTCTTTCAGATGACGAAGTGGATGTTCAATTGTACCGTCCGCTAGCTCTGGTTCTAGGGCCGATCCCTCCCTTGCCAGATCGTCAGCAGTCTCATTTCCTGACACACTACTGTAGCCAGAGCCCCAGCAGAGTTTCACATTATGCTGCGTGCCAAGAACCCTCAGCTCTTCACGACAGGACTTTATAAGCTTGGAGTTAATTTGAGTAGCAGCTAGTGCTTTTATAGCCGCCTGTCTGTCTATAAAGATCATGACATCCGCCTCTGTTTAATAGCAGTCTTTTGTTCGGCAAGTTGTTTGGCTGCGCCTGGTCTGTCAAAAGTTAATTTCATGACGCTTCTCGGAAGACGGTCTATTGCCGCGGCAAGATGTTCAACTGCCGGGATTGTTAAGGTTCCAGTAGTTTAACCTGCAGGTTTAAAAGTTGTGGTCCGTTTTTCGCTGTTGTTGATTCCTTCAAGGTCTCCCAACAACCTATAAAGGGGATTTGTATCATCTCGATACTCCTCGTTTCAAGATATTCGTATATTGGTAACCTTCTTTTGAGGCTTCTAGATTTACGTCCACTACCATCTCTTCTCCAAAATCCCGATCTATTTCTGGTGGTTCCTGACTAAACTGGTTCTCCAAATATGTTAAATACATAAGTGGGCGTTTTCATTGGTTTTAGGGCGTCAATTCCCACGGCTTTGTTAGACTTGAACAATCCAATACTTCAACCAGTGAGTTGGTCAATTGGTTTTCGTAATATGCAGGTCGAAAGTTTGAAAGAAGAGTGGTTCTCCAAGAAAAAATTGGAGTAGGACTGTCGAAGAGGAGTCAAAAGAATTAGGGAGACGTTGCCAGGAACTGAATTATGACGTGGAAACGTGGCCGATCCTCTAAATCGAGGGTTCCCAAAGTGTTCTTCTCCCCTAGTGTCATTGTACACATATTTCGACTAGGGCACTGTGAAATGAAAAATTTGGGAACCCCTGCCTTAGAGGACACAAAACCTGAATACATAACTGAGTAAGTTGGAGTATCTTTATTTGGGTATAATTCGCCGACGTGCTGTTTAATTTATTTCATCCTCTGATCCAAAGGAGCTAATAGACTCCACATCCAACAGTTCGTCTAACCACACCATCAGCATGACTAGCAAAAAGCAACAAAGTCCAGGTACTTTTACGAAAGGGGATCATGCTTTAGTTGTTTCCAAGTGACTGCAAATAACACGCAGTTTAGTGACCAACAAAGTGCAGGCAAGAGGAAATCGAAATACCCACTCCAGCTAATCCATTAGGATCTCTTGCCTCACTCTCGTAGTTACTTTCCCAACGAGAGCACGAGTGTGTAGTGCAGTGCACCCTTTATCTTGCACAAATTCAAATAAAATTTTATTGCTTTTTGTTGTCTCCTGGAGCAACCTTTAATGGAACGGTTTATGTGTAAAGTCACGTTTAGCCCGAGTTGGCAAGACCGGACATCGTTGAAAGGCGTCCAATGACTCCACCCAACATCAGCACGACATCTAACCAAGAAGCAAACGCGCCGTCCTCGCACCACGACCTATGCTGAGCACTGTACACAGCTGCGAATGTTGTTAGTCTTTCTCTCTTGTGTGTGGCTGGGAATACGTGTCCAAAGCATTAAATTCGGAGCAAACAACTCGGGCATGGCTCTCTGGTCTCTGCCTCTTAGGGTCATTTGTTGTACTATTGCTGCAACGTTTACCTTTTTTATTTTGGTCTTGTTACCTGCATGGCAAACGAAACAAAAGAACTAAATGTGAAAAACGAAATGTATGTATGTGTCCAACCGTTCCTTTTTTTTTTTTTGCATTGTTACAGCAGTGAGAGAGGTGGTGGCCGTGCCCGGGGCAGCCATGCAGACACAAATGGAAAACCCTGCATCACAATTGCAATGGTGGCGGTGTTAATACCAATGACGTACATGGGTTTGACTATGAATGTGTGCAGCTCGGAGCAGCACACTTTTGTATTTCTATGTACGAGTTCCATCGATAGATTATCACGGCACAGTGGTACAGCTGCTCATTCCTGGCCATTAAAGTCGAACAATGCGGTGCCACGTAGTAGTGCTTCGAGTGGTTCATCAATTTAGGGATGAAAGGAAAGTGCGTATGCCCAATTCGTTTGAAGGAATGGGAATAGCAGTCGCAAATATTTGGGACTTTTACTTGTTACAAAACGTCGACGTGAAGGACTCATTCATGCACACGCCATGGCTGTCGATTAAAATCGAAAGAGTACTGCCTCACCCCTGGTTCGGAATTATGGATAAAATATTTTTTAAATTGAATTTGGATCAATTGCCGTTGATTGACACATGGATAGCGGAGCATTATTTGCTTGGAACTGACACATTCGTTGTGTCCATTGGTTTAGGGAGTGGTTATCTCACGACACGTTGTGTGAATAAGTTTATTGTTGGCAATAATTTGAGAAACAAATTGCAATGATGGGGTTGCAGTTGTAGGTATTTCTTTCCTCAACTTCAACGACAAACTTTTTTTGTATTTGTGTTCTGCCTCCTATTCCGTCGTTTAAAATCGGCAGTAAGAGCTGTAGATTGCTTCATTCCTTACGCACATTCAACAAGCCTCTCTAGTTAGCCCACTCCTTGAGAAAAACACCAACAGCGGCAATTGAAACGACGTTAAGTTTCGTTCCACTGGAACTGTACTGCGGCAATACTGCTCTGAGACAGAGAAAAAGACGACAGTGGACACCAGCTCCCTACGGTCACGCCTCCGTACAGTCTCGATGGGAGAATGCCGTCAGATCGACAGAAACAGATCATATGATCCACGAGACACGAGATTCAGAATTAGAATTCCTGACAGAGACGACTGGAGGATCCATAAAGTTACCAATAAAAAGAACTGGCTGTCTACACCGATGGTTCTAAGATGGACATTGGTTAAGGCACCGGGGTCTACTGCAAGGCCCTAGGCATAAACCACTCCTTTAGAATAAACGACAACTGCAGTGTCTTTCGGTCCGAAATCATAGCCATCATCGAGGCCTCGAAAATTGTCCAAAATAGGGGCATCACCGCAAGGACAATCACGATCTACATCGAGAGCCAGGCAGCCGTTAAGGCTCTGGAGTCCGCGATTAGTAGGTCAAGGCTTGTAAAAATCCGTAAAGAGCTTCTAGATGAGATATCGAGAACCAATACGGTGACCCTATGTTGGGTACCAGGGCATATTGATATTTCAGGTACCGAAAGGGCTTGCGAAATTGCACGAAGGTGAGCAGTGCTGAATGCCTTACAGGGTCTCCACTTTGCGAGGTATGTTGAAGACGAGGCCATTAGTCGAGCCAATACATATTAGATCTTGCTATACACATGTGCAACGGCAAGAAACTTATGGACGAGTTATAATAAGAAGAAATCTCTGTCTCTGGTTAAACTTAGTCGTCGCGAAGCAAGGATAGTCTCCGGCATAATTACTGGGCACCGCGCGGTTGGTATTCATGCGCAGCGCCTCGGTGTACTCGTACATCACAACGACTATTGCAGAATTTGCAGAGACGAGGAAGAAATCGAATCTGTCCGTCACCTGCTGTGTGAATGTCCTGTCCTCGCCGGTAGATTCATATCCTTGCCTGGGTAGTTTTAATTCTCTTTACGGGGGAGAATTAGAAGATGGGCACAATTGACCCTATTGCTGGTCCAAGTGAGCAGCGACGAATGTCACAAGGCACCCATTTACCTAACCCTAACCCAGCCCACTCCTAAGATAACCTCCTCCATTTGTGAACTCAACAACAAAGTGGATGTAGGTTCATATGACCACGTTACAGTTTGGGGTGAAACAGGGTTTCATTTAAGAACCTTCTACCACCAGCATGATCCTTAATTAGCTGTCTCCAGTTGCACTGGCAGAGTTGGTCGTCTTATTCTGCCTAATCCCTCAGGGGTGGAGTTGACGATTCTTCGAGCAGGATCATTGCGGCTCGTCCGCTCTTCAAGTCCATGTTTCTTCGTCATACAGAAGGACGGAGATGCTGAGGATCTTGTATAGGGCCTCCTTGGTTCTTGTCGATAGCCCCTGACTTAGCGATTGGGGAATATTATTCCATGTAGTATCTCCGCGCGGATATCATAAGCAAAATTGTTACCAGAGCCAAGCTGTCTCTCAGTGTTCATAGACGGAATGTATTTTCTTTTAGCCTCGCTGACCTGATGACATGTTTGCGGAGCCGCCAGTAACTGCTCACTGATATCAATGCCGTCTGCGTAACCCAGTAGTTGGACTGATTTGTAGTGCCTGATCTGTTGATCTAGAAATTTCGCTCTTTTTTTCCAGTACTTCAAAACTTTTGTGTCGAGGGGTTTAGGCTACATTTTAAATTTGGCGTAGAGCGAAGATTTAGTTAATAGTCGTTTTTACAGGCCTCAACACCACATTGGTAATTTCCTACTAGTTCATCGGCTTATGGTTTCAGGTGCTTTAGGATGTTCAGGATGTAATTGATGCAAGTGAAGCGGTCTCCTTTCTTATAGATTAGACAAATGGTGCTAAGGTTCCTATGTACATGCTGTCGTCGGACCATATCTTAAAGATGGGTCAGCACAAGCTCCTACGCCATCTGGGTCTGAGTTCTTGAATGATTTAAGCCATGCAATGGGTGCTTGTAGTGATTGGTTGCCCTCTAGATTTTGACTATCAGAGCCTAATTCACCGCAAAACTTCGGTTTAAGTAAGCGAAACCTAGAAATCTACTTGAGAAAACTCTTCAAGACAACTTATATTCCCGAAGGTTTGTCATTCTCCGATGAGAGGTGGTGTCGCAAAAAAGGGGTTTGAACCCACAAACCTCGCACATTACACAAAGTGAAACGGAGTTTGTGCTTTCAGGCATTCTTCTTAAGATTGTAGATTGTTAGTAGAGATGCGACCGTGTCACCTTATCACTGTGACACACAGATTGTGATTTCCTCCATTTATAGCTCGCTCATGATGCCTGAACTCGAGATGAATCCAGAGATGGCTTTGAGTGAACTGGCAGATACGTATATCTGTGTTCTGCTGATTCTTCGTCCTCGTTGTACATTCTTCATGTGCTGTCTTACCATAGTCATGAGGTGTTGTTTAACTCGACAGTGTCAAGTAAGGTGTGGTGCGAGTATTCGAATCTGACTCCTGGTTATGGCGGATGGGAAATATTTGGCGTGAACGTTTTGGCTTGCTTGTTATCTTCCCATTCTTCCTTAGTGTGATGGTGTGGTATGTAGGGGTGAGCGGGATGATCTTTAGTTAGGCCTCAGTCGTGTGCTCTTTCCCCTCTTTTAAGCTTCAGACCTGTATAAATAGGACAGGTTTGGGACTCATGTACATACGTTGGAAGGAATACAAAAATTGTGGCAACAATTATGGAGTGTGATTTGTCTAATATTTCTAATCCTTTGGTGCAATCCAGGTAGGTAGAATAGCGGTCCCTGAGAATCCAATTAGCGCTAGGGTGGGCCGTTTTGTTAGCACGATTGGTTGGTGTTGATTGGTTGTATCGGGATGATGTGGCTAAATTCATCCGGTGAAGTTCAGATACCGTTCTCCGATCATTTTTTCAGCTATCTCGCCGAGGTCCACAAAGAAGGGGTTCCCCAAAGTATGCTGTTTGGTCCTCGCCAAGCCAGACACCTGCAGAGGAAATGAAGTAGAGATTCTTTCTCATGATTGTCCTTGCACCTTCTGCAGAAGTTATTGTGAGGAATATCAAGCTTGACGGCATGGTTTCCAACTGGCCAGTGGCCCGTGATAATGGCTACAATTCTGGCAATATCTGGTATTGATTTGCCAAGTAGCTTTCTTGAGTTTTGCTTTAAATAGGCAATGTCTTTTTTGAAATGACGCAGCTGGACAGGCCGTTCCACCTATGATTGGTAAGCTAAGTAGATATATACAGTACTTAACAGTGCCCAGCGGAATATCGACACTTTCCACAAGAGGATTGTTATGGGCTGATCCTCTTCTGGTTGGTCAGCTCGTTGGCACGCTCATTGCCCTCATGATTGTAATTCAGAATGTCGCCAATTCTTTTATGTATCAATGAGATGCTTCAGGTCAGGTACCTACATTGACAAACCCCAGAGTTGTTGCGTTCTCGCTAACGCAGAGCAGTGGAATAGAAAGTGTTCGAGGTTTTTCTCTACTTCCTCGCAGTTCCAACAGATAGCTGCGTCGACGGGTTTCAGTGTACTATGCATGTGTTTGTTGAAGTGCAAGAGTGTTGTTTGTTACTTTGTGGACAGATTGGGAATTTTATGTGAATTTTCACGTTATTCTTTGAACACTTTTTCCTTCACTGTAACAGTTTCATTCTTAATCCTTCAAGTTATTCAATCACCACGCGCGCCGGAAGAACATGTCTCTAAACCAGTTGATACATTAGCCACAACCGACGGTTGAAATTCTCCGAAAACGTTGTTTGTTTCTGATTAAACATAACAAAATATCTGCGGGGATAGATCGGGATCGGGATCGGGAATCTTCTCCCCCACGGAGAGAACTCATAAAAGTTTCCCTTGGTTACCCAGTCCTAGCCATTTGTATCGCAATAGATTCGTCGGTTTGGAGTTATAAACAAAAACCATCCCTGGGAACTGCTTAGCATTCCATCTCATTACGGCTGACCCTGTTTACACTGGCACTGGCAGTCTGTAAACAACACTTCAGCGGGCACATAGCGTCCATTCGTACTGCTTGAGGAGCCCAATGGCCGAATGAAAATCCACTTTGCCTTCTTCGGTTTTGTTTATCAATTGAGCGGAACCATTTCGTTGTTGCTCTGGTCGGTCCGAATGGTTTCTTAATTTCATTGGCATTTGCCGTTGCTCCACGAGCACAAGACATCCAACGCCCCAAGTCCCAATCCCAAGTGCTATTAACGCTCCGGAAATCGTAATTTCTTTTCGTTGGAAACAAATCGATTTGATTAGAATTCGATTAGCATATTTAGTCGTTTGAAACATTTTGTGAAATACCGTGAAATGCAACATAAATTTCAAACAATATGTAGGAGTGTTACGTCATGTGAGCCATGTGAGTCATGTGCTAATTGATAGACAATACAATAAAAGTTGCCCCATATTGGTTTCCCACGGAGTCATTGAAGCGTTGCGATTTTGTAGTGAAAATGCTACCCATCCCAGAAGAAGGGCTGACGCTTGATAAGTCGTTACAGTGGAAGAATTGGGAAACCACAAATTTTTGTACATTTTCGACTTGAAGGGAATTGTCCTCATGTTTTGTGAGGGGGTAGAGCTAGAGAGGAGACGGCACGGCACTCCTTGGTAGCGCTTGAAAAATTACCATTTCGAGTGGCGGAGGAAAATTGTGGGAAATTTCTTCACTTTTGTCATGGAAGAGTGCCCGTTTTCTTTTTTTATTATTAGGTTGTATAAAGGTTTCAAGGAATTGTTGATGCATTTGCAAACACATTTAATGAAAGGTTAAGAATTGAATGTGAGCTCGAGCGTTTAAAAAGTTGAAAAGAAGATAAAGCAAACTGAATGGGGAGATGTAATCAATGGGAGCATTATTCAGCGGAATAATTGAGGGACAAGTCGGAACTAAAATCCACGATCAATGGACTGTGAGATCCTGTAGATAGCAAAGCAGTTTCATCGAGGAGTTTCGTTGAATGAGGTAGTGATTGGAGAAGTGAGGCACTGACAACGAGCGGATGATAGTTAGGTACTTGACTTAAGATAGAGCAGTTCTATGACCTCTTCGAATCTAGATTCTGCCATCGAAGATCACTTACTGATCAAGGCCAAGATCCAGTCTTGCCTATTGTAAAGGGTTTTCCAATAGGCACGGGTAGATGTTAAAATTGAATTAAACAAGTTGTGTGTGAGATATCAACGAATTTTTTGTTTTATTTGAAAGGCCTATCAATGACATTATGTGTGGAATATGACATCGTTCAAATGGCTGCTGCGGCTTCGCTGGGTGGCGCGCATTCAAGAGGTCAAATTTTCGATGACTCTGGCTCATAGATCAGGCTGAATTTTAGCGATGGCACGAGTTGACTTTGGGGACACTGGTCATTTGGGGCTTATTGGTATAGATCCGCGACTTAAGGAAACCCCACAAAAAAAGTCTAGCGGGGTCAAATCGCACGATCGCGGTGGTCAGTTCACGTCGTCTCTGCGTGGGATAACCATGCCCTCAAATCGCTCGTGCAGAATGTCTATTGTGGCATTAGCTGTGTGACACGGAGCGCCGTCCTGTTGGAACTACATGTCGTTCACATGCATATCATCGTTCGGTAGCGCTCTCCGTTGATGGTGATAGCAATGCCATCGTCTTTTTCGAAGACTCACGGACCGATGATGCCGCCGGCCCACAATCCACACCAAACAGTGACTTTCTGCGGATGCATTGCCACTTGGTGGACCTCGTATGGATTGGCATCGTCCCAAATCCGGCAATTTAGCTTGTTGACGGACCCGTTCATCCAAAAATGGGCCTAGTCGCTGAAGATGTTTTTTTTTTTTGCTGAAATCGGGGTCCGCTTGCAACTGCTCCAGAACCCAACCAGCGAACACACTGCCTTGTCTATGGTCGTTTACCTTCAGCTGCTGGGTCAGTTGGGTTTTGTACGGATGTAGGCCCAAGTCCCGACGCGAAATTCTCCAAGTTGACGTCTGCGAAAGGCCGAGTTCTTGTGCGCGGCGCGGAATTGATTGCCTTGGTTTCTCCTTCACACTCTCACGGACAGCTACGATGTTTTCAACAGATCTTGCGTTTTGTTGACGTACGGGTGTTAGCTGGTTGTTCAGTAAACCGGTCGACTCTAATTTGGCCACCAAACGTTTAATAGTAGACTGGAAAGGACGACCATATAAACCGTAAAGTGGGCGCAACGCAATCGGGAAAACGAACGACGGATAAAACAACATGGTTGCCATGTACCGTCAAAATTTACCCGTTCCTATTGGAAAACCCTTTATATTCCAATTGAACGCAGTCGCCGGATTTAAGCTTTTAGGACTAATTTAACTTCTTGGCAGAGCTCTTGTGTATGCCACCCGAGTTGCGGTCCTTCTCTACAGTGAAAAATGTTCCGTTGAGTCAAAACTGGCTGAGTGGGTTGGTTTAAATTAATTTAGAGGAAATGTTTATAAGATTAGAATGTCGACATCGTCAGCATAAGGCGTCACGTTCAAGGCTTTATTTTCCAGCGTTTCTTCTCTTACTAGAAGCCAAATCAGCAGCGAGAGTCTTCCGCCTTAAGGGGAACCTCGGATGACGCTCTTTTAAATATTAGCAATTTTAACATGTAACCAATTCAGCTGCAGAGTCTCTTTCTAAGTTGGACTTTGTCGAGGAATTCTTTGACTTCTCAATTGTGAAGACAACCCTGATTAAGGCGGTGTCTACAGATCTTTCTTTCATGTGACTTAGATAGGATTTGGAGGAATAACCTCAGACTCATCCAGCATGCACCATCAATTCCACGGACTTGGTAAAGGAGTTAATTTATTTTGATATTTTCTTGACATCAATGATCTTAACGGCAGTCTCGGCTTTCATCGCTCTTAACTGTCATTCTGAGGTTAGACTCGTGGTCCCTTCTTCAGCACAATCGTGGGGCTCCATTCGGGGGCCATCGCTCTTCTTTATGAAAGACAATTGAACAGGTGCCTTAGCAAGTGTCTTCCTTATACGATCCGCTTTAGTTGTCAATTTAATAGAATTGTAAAAAGTACTCTTGGAGTTTCTTTTAGCGGGCCAATCTTTTTATTGAGGAATGTTTACACTGTCCATTCGAAGGTTGGGTAGGATATCTGGTAAGACGATGTTATTGCACTGCACCCACAGAGCTTTTTAGCTTCTTACTACACGTAACCAGTTAGCTCTACGTGGGTTGCGAAAGGTCTTCCGTTCATATTTGCAGATCGAAGAGTTATCGGATTTTATTACCTCTCTTCTATTAATGCGGAAAAAGACAGCGAGATCAGTTTTAAAAATATTGTTTGCAGATGCTTTACTTCATCCGAGAATTGTGTACCATTATGAGTTACTGAACCGAGATCCAGTATCTTCCTTCTGGTAAACGGTATTAGGACCGTCTTATTTGCGTTGATTGATACGCCCTTTCTGACACAGAAGTTAGAGGTGTAATTATAAAAAACAAGATGGTTGCTGAGTTCGGTCAACAAATTATCAATGATGTTTTGAATGGGATGACGGGAGTTCTGGCTATGATCGTCTGCGTTCGTTCTGCCAGTCAGCTCAGTGTTGGTCGTCATCATAGAACCTCTTGCTTTTCTTTGCGTACAGATCCTAACTTCTTGAGAAGATAAGTAACCATTTTCAGCCCAAAGCTTGACGTTCACGGCATGCAGTTTGTGTCACCCCAAACCAACCTTTATTTATTGGTTCATAAAAAAACGTCCATTTATGTCGGCATTTAATTAACTTAATAATAAACAGCGCATGGTTATGTTAATTCAGTACACGTCGTACAAACGACGCGATTTTATTGCTGACGAATCCAATTCATATCGGCAGAAGCATTTTTATAGCGAAATTCTGAACCAGTGTTCAGCCACAGCCACAGCCATTCCCTCAGCATTAACGATCCAAAGCAAAGCTCTAATTATATATCCGAAATGAGTTTCCCTTCCTTTAATGGGATACGTTCCTTCCCTTTGCTTGTGTTTGCCATCGTTTGTTCAAATACCTCAGTGTTTGGGGGAAGCATATAATTTATGGACTGCTCCTCGGACTTTGTTATGTTTTGATGTCTCCTAAACGTACATGCATCACGAACGCGCTTCGTTTGGAACATCTGATGCAGTAGCGCTGACGATTCCAGAAGTGGCAATTAAAGTCTTCAAAGATTTGTTTGGCCATTTTTTTCATTTTATTTGTTTTTCTCCTTGGGCGTTGGATATTCTAATTTTGAACAACTGACATTGATCTTAGGGCTAAAAATACACACATGGAGTATCGAACTTTGCACGCAGTGCATGGGGGTTAAATTAATGTTTGAAAAATTAGAAAGTTAAATATTTTCTGTCATTACTGTCATATGACGTGCAAAAGGATCGTGGAGAATGTCTTCCAGTAGTCTAGCGTCTACGATTTTGTGATTTTTAATTGACAACACGCGTTTAAAATGACACTTTGCAGATGATAGTGTTCAGTGCCTCATTTGTTCAAAACTTGCATGTAACAATATTTTAACTTTTGTATTCTCTTCTTTTTTACAGGAGTTGCATCGTCAGATCATCATTTGTGGATCAATGATTGAGGTAATTTATTCTAAGACTTAAAGATATCATAAATACCATTTGTTAGGCTTAAATAGACCAAAAACTGTCCCAATTGACGAATCTAATACCAACAGATTCACTTATCTTCGTTTCTCTTTAGAATGATTTATCAACAGGTTTTCTTTTGTGTTTTATTTCAGTAATTCACGACTTTTGACCCTCCTTCTCGTTTGTAACAGGTTGGTTCTTCGATTTGAATGTTTATTAGTTCAAGAACCAATCGTGGGAAACGAGTATTTTTTTCAATTCTTTCAGTCACTCCATTAAGAGTTAAGAGCGTGTGATCAAACTTTCCCTAACGTTTCACTAAAATTTGTTCATAGGCACGTTTTCCCCCGGATCTAGATTTATGCACATCATGTCCATAGTTCGTAAAAGGTTATTATGCAGCTGAATTACTTCATTTTTAAAGCTTTAGTTGGATGAGATGGTCATGCAAAATAAGTTTTTATCCCAAAAGTGGACAAGGTAAAGATCATCTATGTACATCCTTTACACTTGACAGCTTGGTCTCCTTATTAATTTATTAATTTAAGAAATATCGAACCAGGCTTGCTGATTCGCTCCTTTTCGTTTCTCTTCCACTTAGAATCTTAGTTCAGGATACGCTCCGAATATCTTCTCATTTCTTTCGTAATCTCGATTCTTCGTGTCATCGTTAGGATCTGGCTGATTGAAATTTTGTATCCAAGGACAACCTAAATTCACAAGTCTCCTGCTAGCCAAAGCTGGAAATATGCAAAATCTATGCACCTCTCAAGGTATATTCTACAGCTGGCGAATTCACCCTATATGACCTCTAAAATCGATAGCGCTCCAATCCATTTGAAAGGTTTTCACGTAATGCAGCCAGCACTGGTGCTTGTCTTCATTCGTAGGCCATTTGTGAATCATGCCGCTTACCTACCTCCTACTTATGGTAGAAAACGGTTTGGGCCCACAAAACTCCAAGCTGGACCTCTGCATCGGTATTAGGTCTGTCTTTTCGTTTTCTTCGATTTCTATATGTCCTCTAACCCAAGTAGACTGCATATGGATTGAATTTCCAGACATGAGCCAGTGATGACAAAATTTTAGTCAGACGCATACGCCGAATCGCAGCTTGATTATTCAGTGCGATTAGGACTTGCCTTGTTTTCTTCTGATCCTCATGCAGGTGATCAGAACCAACATCTAGGCTTGATACACTGAGGTTTTTGTCTCCAGATGAAGATGACAGCAATCGCGTAGATCTCTTTACGAAATTGCAAACAGGTGCGACGTAACCCTATGCTCGGTCACAGGACAGAGGGATGTGTCAGGCAACTGGACGACAAACTAGCTGGCAAAAGAAGGCGCAGGACGGCATCTCTACGAAAATTTCTAGGAACAATCCGCTACCATCGAATCGTATAAATTTCTCCCTGATACCGATGCCAGGACATCGGCAAATAATAGGCGGAACAATATGAGCACTTGTCTCTTGTCAAAACAAATCTGGACCAACCTGGATTTAAAAAAGACCGAGACACTTATATTCATTTACCGACGTGCATGTCGCCTTAACGTGCACTTAGATTGGAAGTCTAAAAAACAAGCTACTGTGTTCATTGCCCTGACCTTGAAGGAGTAAGAAGGCAAACTCTTGGGGAATACTTCTATAAAGACGGCTAGATTAAGTTCCTTCAAGAAGACTCCTGCTGCCATCTTGCAGCGATCAATCAGTGAAAATTTTAATTTTTCCCCATCTCTTCTACGGAATCAACCTTTGTCCAAAGGAGCTCTTTGGTCCTACTCCTGTATCAGATTAGCAACATTGCTCTGGATATTATATCGTTGTTTGTTCTGCTCCATTTGATGTTGGCCAATGAAAGGTATTGTAAATGTATAATTCCTTTCCAGCGCCCAGTGGAATATTGACTTGTTCTTATCAAGGGATGAGCCTTGCCTGGCAGACCCGTCGGCGCGTTTGTTTCTAGCAATATATCTGTGGCCCGGAAAAGAGTCGGAAAGCGTACTATGAAAGTTCTTTCAAAGTTTAGTCTTGAAGTGCGGAAGTCAGTTTGGTGTAATTTGACATGTAGGCACGTAAATGTTTGCAGTTCACTTGCCACAGCAGTGATCCCTTTCGAAATACTGACTCAAGGCTGGAGAAAAACAGTCGCAACTTGGTTTCGCCAAATCCAGTTTGGTGACAACCAGGCCCGAGACCAGACATATCTGCTTCCTAAATAAAGATAGCAGCCGACTTTTCGACCTCCCGCCCCAATGTTTACAATTCTGTTCAGTCCTATTCTGCGATCCTCGGTTTCCACGTTGTGAGCCATAGTTCTATGTAAAATCAGGCAGATACATATCTGTTTCCAAGTGTACTTTAGAAATTACATCTTAGTGGAAGTCTTAGAGAAATCCTTAAATCCAGACTTCTGGGCTTGGGACGTCAAGACAGACTGAAACACCATTATGGGGCTCCGTCTACGTTTATTTATGAAATAGCGAACTTATCGTTATCGACCAATGAAAACCTCTCCGAGCTATCATCTTACAGTTAATGTGACCAGTCAGTCTATAGTCGTGACACATTGGCAGTGACTGACCGTGTGTATCACATGTCTGTTTGATCACATTTGCAACTGTTTAAACTTGCAGTAGATAACATATCCGGGTACTGTCCTTGTAAAACTCTTCTACTGGAATTCCCCGAATCAAGAAAAAAATTGAAACAAACGATCTACAAACCTCCTTCAGGGGGGAAAACCAGTTTACGACTACGAGGCCTTCACCCTGAGCCAAGGATAGGACGCGGTATTTGCCGTAATTCGCTTACTTTCGATAATTTATGATTCCAAAATTATTTACTTTCTGAAGCAATAAATTTATCGAGCATATTGTTTGCCTTATCTCGCCGTAAGACCGTTGCACACAAGAGGGCTGCATCTTTCAACATAAATCACCACAGTTTCCCAATTATTTCGTCATTGTGTACTCAGCCAACACGTGATTATACACACAAGCACAGATTGCAAATTGCAAGGGAAGTAGACGAAGAATAAGGACCCCTTCGGTGGGTTGGCTTCTGTACTTTGCTAAATGATTGAGGTACATACGGGAATACCCGTGTGTAAACAAAAGTTGGATTCTACCCTCGCGTCTATCTAGATGGAAAGAAGGGATGCAGATGCAAAGGCAGAGACTGACATAAGGGCAAAACAAACTCCGGCCATTCCATTAATTCTGAAGTGTGCAAAACATACCCGTAAAGTGCTTAATGAGAAAATTACAATGAAGGGCTGATCGCTCTAACAGAAGGGGATACACTGTCTTCCAATGATAAGAAGTTGCCATTCGAATGCGTGCTCAATCTTTGCTACAGAATCTTTGAATGCCATTCAGTGGTTGAATCATGATTTCTGAGAAAACCCCTTCGGTTGACAACCACCCAAATGACACACCTAACCTTGAGTGACACTCATGAGGGTGAAACAAACGTCAGACCTCCAACGCAATAGTTTGACAGATACTCGCAATATTTTATTTAATTTTTTGACAAGCATCTGTTTATCGTTCAGTGTCTCGGGAATACTAAGCTGCCGTCTAGAAATGATTAATTAATCCTAAGTCCCAGGAGTGTCTTAAACTAATTTGCAAAATTTCACATGTGTCACGTTAAATGGAATTGACTCATAACGGTGAAACGACTTATACTCGCTCTATATCCACACACAAACACACTTTAACTTTGAAATCAAACCCAAGTCTGAGTCAGAATTGAGAAACTATGACAATAAAACCACAGAAATGAGCCGTGAAACTTATAGACTCAGCGCTACTATTTACAGATTCAAGCAGAAAAAGAAACCCAAGTCGAACATTCGCAGTTCAAAAGAGGTTGGGATGCGAGATGGATGGATTTAATAAAAAGCCGGCGAGACCATTGCTCCGGCAATGAGGTCAGCATACCGACATATGATCCAATTAATTGTGCGTTCACTTGGAATTACGTAAGCCCTTGACACAGTAATAAAAGCCAATAATTACGACTTGCCCGGTACAAGTACTCGTACACTTGTGCACAGTGTACCTAGAACAATTGACTCGAAATGAGATGCTCGCATGTTACGGTGTTCGTGCAGATTGCCCCATAAAAGGCTGTGCAATGCGGCAAACTTGAAATATGCACACAGCTACTCACTGCTGCGGGATAGAAAAAACAATGTGGCCTCGATTCCAGACGTGTCTTGTTTGGAACAATTTGTGTGTTGAATCAATTTGGAGAATATCGGAGATAGATGAGTTCTGCGTTTATGTATTCGCGCAAAGGATGGAGACTCAGATAATCAACGACCACACACCGGCCAAAGTTTAACTTCAATCTTAACTTTTGTATATCAATCCCCTTCAGAAAGGAGTACTCCAAACGCCTTTACATAGATGGTTCCAAATTCGAGGGCGCAGTAGGAGGAGGTGTTTTCTCTGAAATGCAGAACCTGAGGATCTCCTTCCTCCTACCTGACCCACTGTAGCGCATTTTAGGCGGAAAAAGAAATGATATCCAAATAGTTCAAAGGTATTCGTTAGTCTGCCTGTAGATGCCACCGTTGACAGTAAACTATTCGTGTCTTACTAGCACCACAAACAAACAACAAATTTGGATGCCATTGAGGAAATCGACCGAGAAGCGGAAGTGGTCCCGGTGACTGGCTACGACATACACTCTATGAGCAGTCCAAATTAAAATATTTATAAAAAAATTGTAGCGATGAAGGGAGCGTGCTAATTAAAAATGTACCCTCGGTAATGAGAAATTATTTACAGAAGACTTGGTGTCGAGTATTGTATCCAGAATGACGTGAATCGAAGCTTGAATACCTATTTGTTGGAAAGAAGTGACTTCGTGACAAGACAGTCTACTACCCTACATAATGCATTGGCTCTTTATTTCGGTAATAAGACCGTAAGTATCGATGGTCTGGCGGACAGCCTTAGACATAGGCATAAACGGCGACAATTTAAGCAAAGTCCAATGAACAGCTTGTTTGTGCATCAGCGGAGTAGCACTGGACGTTCTATTCCATCTATAAAAGAAATAGCTGGCGCGACAGCTTGGGATGAGCCAAGGATTAGCTTCTCGCAACCATTTATGTTGTGCGTGTTACATTTTTCGCACAAATGGAAGGGATTAAAGGGAATTGAATTGAAAAGCTCTTTCATGACCAATTATACTCTCGGAGGCTTCTCATTCCCCGACGAGAGTGGTGGACACGGCTGGGGCTTGTACCCACACCGCTCACACAGCAGTCAAACGCATTAACTACTGAGCCACGGCGATATACTCGTACATATGTATATTTGGTGAATACTACTGGGGATACTGATCGAACCTTCGCAGCTCGCACGCGCTAATCACTGAGCCATGGCGATCAGTCAAGGGAACATTCCTCAACGAGACCAAAAGAGCAATTGCTAACCCCACAACTTACCAACTCAAAACTAAAGTCTTTCCACTTATGTATTTCTTTTTTTGAGTTTTTGCTTTCAGAAAAACGCTAGGATCACACGTAGGCCTATGAGAGCGTGAAGTTTTAACGTCTGCGTGTCAATTTGTGGTCAATTAACTTGAGTAATAAGTTGTAACGTGAGTGTGACAATTCTTTTACTTTGTAGTTGCTGTGTCTTGAGGTAAAGCGATAAAGCCATAGATCCTCTTGGTTGTCATAGGCCCAACCATAACGGACTTGATTCAGCATAAATGACCAACGGTAATTGTGCGTACACAGAATTCCTTCGCTGCTGAACTTCGCTTACAGTTTCGATAAATTGTAGCATGTTGCTCAACAACTTGATTAATTTGTAAACAAATTTCTGGGAACGTCAACGAATTGTTTAGTCTCGAGCTAGTTTAGTCTAGTTTCGAGCTTAGCTTTCGGTCGAGAATGACACCAAGATATGCAGTTTTGGAGGGGAGTGAGAGAGGTTGACGATTAAGGCGTAGGAGGGTAAAGTTCGTTACTTTGTTAGCATTAGTTCGGGTTGACACCGAGTCTGTGTCTTTGGGCCCATATGCTTACCCTTTTTAGGACAGCTTCCATGATTTCGCTTTTCACAGAGAGGAATTTTCCTAAAAACCGTATCACTACATCGTCTGCACTGCATACGCGATCATCTATCCATATCCAGTCTCTTTAGGAATTTGTTAATGGCTAAAAGCTAGAGAAGAAGCGAGATTACTCCTTATTGCGGTGTTTCTCTGTTGACAGTTTTGGTCAATTGACTGTTGTCTAGTGTGGCCTGAATAATTCTTGTTCTTAAAATAATCATGTTCTTAATATAATCCAGCAGTTAAGATATTCCTCTACCACTAGATTGGAAAAAGATTCTTGCATCAGTTTACACATTATTGAAGGTCTCCTCTAGGTCTAAGAAGGTGTCTAAGGGGAATTATTTTGCAGTGGATGTCTGCTCAATCGGGCGGACCATCTAGTAGAGGTAGGCGTGTTGAGATTTCGAGAGTGACGAATCTCCTAGTGTACTTCTAATGTCGATGTCTATGATGCGTTCCAATGTTTTGAATAGAAAAGAGGCTAAGCTAAGGAGGATTAGTAGAATGCAGCTTCTAAATATAAGAACAAGCGGTGGTATTGCTGTGTCTTAAGGCTTTTGTAGCATGATGGCCTGTATGCCGTCAGATCCAGGGGATGTGTGCGTAGGGAAGCTGAATCTTTCCATGTTCATTGTTGCTGCAACCAGGGAAGTGAGAGTTCAATAAAAGCTACAGGGATTCTTCAGAGGTTTCTGTTGTCCTGATCAAAAAGCTTCAGATACGTAAATGTAATGTCGTCTAATGGCCAACTAGCGATAATTGCCCACGTAAAAGTGAGTTGTGTACCGTCGTTCTTTGCTTGTCACCTGCTAGCTCAAAGTTTTATAGCGCTGTGCTCATTGGATATCGATTTTATATTCAGTATTGCCGTTGGTTTAAGAACGCCCAACACCTCTGGTTGGAACACACTTCACGCATCCGATAATCTGAGAGCATTTTTTATCAACGGATCAGCGGAATACAACCCAGAACCATTGCCGTCTAAGATTTTAGCTCCGTGTGTATACCTTTATATTCCAATTTCGGTGCATTTTTTTATTGCCATATCCGCCATTGCCATTTTTTGGGGCATCACCTTTCGTTGAGGAATGGCGAACCTCCGAGAGTATAATTTGTCAAGAAGATGCTTTTCAATTCGCCAACCGGAGTCGACAATAAATCCATTCGTGCGGAAAATGTAACACGCGCCACACAAATGGTTGCGTCTTACGAGAAGCTAGGTGCCAGCTACATATTTATTTATTTAATTTTCACTTAAGCGGCAGAAGGTGGAAAAAAATGAGAAATTTTGTGATGAATACACTGGCCAATCGCTTTACTGGCGCTAATTTTACCAATGTGGATATCCACTAGACAAGTGCGTCGTTCGTGAGTACGCCTCTGACAATCTTTACCTCAAGCCAGTGTATCTTTTTGGTTTAAGTTCCCAGTTTTTTACTGTAGTCATTTTACAAATAAAGTGGGTATTACAAGCTTTTGAATTATTTTCTCTGTATTCGGATTACAATTTAGGCTCCTAGCCAGCATTATACCAACTTATTTCGCATGATGCAAGATGGTTCGTTAAGATTAGACAGTTTGAAGGGTGACATCTTGTGTTCTCTGGCGAAGAGGATTAGTTTTATTTTTGTAGGATTGACGTCTTACACCTCGTGACCTCGTGATGTAACATAACCCTAAATATAGCAATAAACCGGTTTTTTAATTTTTAGGTTAGGATAGTGATTGAGTAATTCTGCAATCGGATTTAGATGCAGCGCATCAACAACAATCGGAAAATATTGTTTGGTTTCTGATTTAGAAGATCGGTTAGATTTTGTCCGCCTGTGTAATTTTAATACTAAATTTTTCAAACGTAAATCACTCCATTTTAAATGTCCTAACTTGTAAGTTTTAAATTGAGAGGAAAAATAAAATAAAATTATATAATGAATACGACTTAAAATGCGAATCCGGCACCCAACAGAGGTGAATATTAAACCGCTCCGTCATCTCTATAAGGACGATCAGGATATCACGTTTTTTTTCAGCCAAGATAAGACTTCTCTGATCGCCATGATTTCCGCCTGGGACACGCGAGAATGATTTGGAAGACGGAACGCTAAGCTAAGGTTTAGCCTGTCGGAGAAAACATCATCACCCACCCCGTTGTTAGTTTTTGAACCACATCGGTGTAGAAGTGAATCGACTTGTCTTTAGAGAATACATCGTCCCAGAATGACCTGGGAAGGATAGTTACCTCGAAGTTCTTGTCAAAACTTAGCTTAGGTGTGGTGTAGTCTATGTTTCTGGGTAAAATTTTGACATTTTTCAAAATGGAGGCGTGACTAAAATCTTTAGTAGACCATTGTGAGGTTGCTTTGAGGCGACTGGCTGCACTAGTTGCCATTTATCTGCCGAAAATATCGAAGGGTGATAAATGAAATAAAGTGTCCATTGCTGCAGAGGGAGTCGTGCGAAGAGCTCCGCTGATACACATGCAAGCTTCTCGTTGGGCTTTGCTTAGGTTATCGCGGTTAATGGCTATATCCAAGGCGGTCTACCACACCATTACCCCGTACGTAAGTATCGGTCGAAATATAGAGCTAATGCATTATGCGGGGTTGCAGACCACATTTATTTCCGATAGCTTTACTCCCTCTGAAATGTTTGGTTTCCAGCTTAATTTCCTGTTCAAAATAAGAAGTTGTTATAAGCGCCCTCTATATCTGGAAATGCTACAATTGTGTACTCCTTGTGATGCAGGGAATATTCGATTTTACACACTAACGTGTGTTAAGGCATTTCTACTGATTCACCTTTGCAATATGCATGTTGAGCCGATACTGTCGCGTAGATGGCTATTAATCAGTCGTTCAATAGTTTTTAAAAGGAAGGATGATGTTCTGAGGTCTTTTGGGCTTACATAGGAGCATTTGTCAGCCTTGGGTATGAAAACCACGTTAGCTTCTCTCCATTAATAATTAAATTGATAAGTGAAACAAAAAATAAACGCCGTTTGACAGATTCGAGTGATCTAATTATTTCTGACAGCACTGTTTATTTATGACATTTGATTCTATTATAGTTGAACCTTTAATGTTTATAAACAGAATCACAAACAGTTCTAGGATTTCCATTTGAAAAAGTCCAAAGTAAACATTTCAATCAAAATATTGCACATCTTTCCAAGTGTGAATTTATTCATTTTAGAAATCAATAAGTTCAAACACATAACCTCACCACTGGCGTAGGTTCAAGTCAAAGTGTTAATGCATGCAACAGACAGCCGGCTCTCTGTTATTGAATCAGTAAGCAGATGGTTGGGTATACCGTGCCTGGCGTTCCCGACCATAGTGTTTGCTTCGCATCGCAAACCAGTAGTTCAACAAGGTTCCAACAGTTTACACCAACACATTGTTACGAGCAGACAGTACGTTTCGTTTTATTTACAGTCAATAGCACATTGAGTGCCGGTGATTAGCCCCCCTGGCTCTCCACATAAGACGCCATTGTACATGCGTTATTCCACGACAATAGATTCTTTCACATCGACACTTTCTGCAGCGAAGTCTCATGGAGAGCGGCTTCGTTACGAAGACTCCATATCTTTGCCACGATATCCGATGCGATCATGACGTTTGTAGAACAAGCAGGCCATTGACTGACAGAATTGAACTACAAAATTTCGAAAAAAAAAAAAAAAACGAATAGACTTCAATTACTTTTGTCATTTGACATAATTAGCTTTTACGGGCGGGTATGCTTCGCTCGTTCGTTTTCACGTTTTCCTCCGATTGTCATGCTCTTTCCGTATGAATTTTCAAAATGAAAGAATAGGAAGAGGAAAGAGAGGTATAAATGTTAAATTATCAGCAATTTATGAGACGCGACAATGTGTAATTTCTCCGTGCCGTACGCCGTCGTACGGATACAACAAACGTCGTTATCATTGTTTGTGGCTTTACATGGAGTCACTATGCGAAAGTGTCGTCGTACCGACTGGTTCGGTGTTTAATTTGGTAATGATCTTCTGACAATTGCTGATAATTAAACGTAGCTGAGGTGTGAATGGCTTTTTAGGGTGAATGCCGGTTTAATGGGGACTTGTAACTCGAACTGCACGGAGATAAGCGTCGTTAGGGTACGTCTTACACTGAATCACAACATCAACAAAATCCCAGGTAGGTTAAGTTAGGTTATGTTTGATAGTTTAACAGTCTTATCAAGTTTCAAGATCGTTCTCAACAGTTGAGACAGATTTCTTGTTGTTAAATGTCTTCAATCAACGGACGGTCTGCTCATAACACCATGTCTATTTTAGGTATTGCCTTTCTTTACTTAGGTGGCGCTGTAGTCGCAGTTAGTGTTTCAACTAATAAGCCTCTTCAGTTAGCAGGGTCTTTATCCAGTTGTGCATTCCAAGCTGGTTGAAATGCCCTTCAACTTGTGTCTACGTTAGGCGAGTTCTTCCTTTGCGTTGTGCCTCCGGATTAGATTTGAGGACTCTGCGGGCCGGAGCGTTGGTGTCCATTTTAATGCAATTTGTTTTGCTCCATTGACGCGCTAGATAGCTCGTACAAATCTTCCTCCAAAGCCCGTCACCGCAAACAGGATCGAATATCTTACGAAGAATTTTTCGCTCGTAACGGCCAAGGAAGAAGGACAATGATAAAAGTCTTATATTATTAGCCAGCGACCCTTCAAGGGTTGGAGCGTGAACTGACGTCTTTCATCGTTCACGGTCACAGGCAGTTGTTAGGAACAAGCTTTCTTGCGTCCGCGACCACTTGATCCCTTTTCTTTGTGAATCAGGTGGTTACGATTCGAAGACTTTTTTAGCTGTAGCTCTGTCGTCCATTCGCTCGATTTCCCCTTATCACTGTAATCAATGGATCTTTGCCTTCCAGACTAAATCCACTACTTTGTGCAGGTTGTAGAGTTCACGGTTTTGCCCAAAGATACCGGCAAGATCATCATTCTGTTAAGCACGAGTTTAGTCCTTCGTACTAGGAGTTTTGACCCTAATTGTTCTGACAAATCGTAGTAGCAGCGGTTCTGTAGGGTTATTCTGCGTCCAATTTCCATCCAATTTCAGAGTCGACATTTACCCTGTTGAATGTTCGTACGTCTAGGATGCTCGAAAAGTGTCTTGCATCGATAAGCACGTGGTCGACTTAGGGTTCGAACGTTTGTTATTAACCTCGAAGTTATAAGTTGGGTGTCCCTCCTTGTAGCCGGCAAATATTTGGTCCTCCCTTTTTTCACCGCTAAACCGATTTTGTCCACTTTTTCCTATATACTCGCGTGATAGCTCGGTTAGTTCTGTCGATGATGTCAATATCGTAGGCCTACACAAGTTGTCATAAGAAAATAAATAGCTGGTGCGACAGCTCAGAATGAGCCAAGGTCTAGCTTTTCGCAACCATTCCTGTTGTGCGTGTTACATATTTCGAACGAATGGAATGAACAATTTATTGCCGACTCCGAACGGCGAAGTGAGAAGCTCTTTAATGAAAGATTATACTCCCGGAGGCTTGTCATTCCCCGACGAGAGATGGTGCCGCGGAAAATTGTCGGTGTTCCTGGCTGAGGCTTGAACCCACTCTGCTTAATCAGCAGTCCAACGCACTAACCAATGAGTCACGGCGACAAGTCGTTATACAAACTTATACAAGATTGTGCCTCTGATGTTGGCTTGAGAGTTTTGCACAGTTTGTTTGTATGGTGTTAAGGGAGTCATATGATAGCGCGTCACCTTCACTAATCCGTTTTCATTTAAGGTCTGGGCGAGCTCGTTACAGCAGCTTGCGTAGATGTACAAATGCTATCGTATGCGACTTTAAAAGAATGTCCTCCTCATAGTGGATCCTAAGAGCTAAAATGTTAGGGAAGGACGTTCAGGTATGTACATAGAGCGACGGTGTTTACTCCAACGGGAATCTATGACAGAACTGTTGCTAAAATTGCTATTAAGGAGGAAATTGTTATTAAGGAGGTAGGCATTTAGCTCGTGGAAGTGTTGTCAGGTACAAATGAATCCAAAGCGATTTTTGGGACTAGGTTGAAGGACCATTGAGGGTTAGGTAAAGGCACGATTTGGTGGGAGAAGTGTTACGAAATAGGGCATTTCGGAGTGTGTTTTTGCTCCAATTGAAATCGAAGGATGAAGGCGCATTATTAGCTTTGCGCAGCATTCTTTTAGTTAGTTAGTGCGATGGGAGATGAGACTAAAGAGTGATGCAGACCTCAGATTGATATTGAGAGAGATCTTTTGCAGCAGCGCGGGGCAATCGTCTGCAATGTCGCGGCGATTTTCCAACGACTGTAAGTTTATAAGTCTCAGACGCTGAACTAAGGGCGGTAAGTTGTAAATGTCCATCTAAGGTAGACCACGCAAAGCGAAGCGAAAGAACCTCCGCTCAACGCCTTTGATTCTCCTGGTGTGGAAAACATGATGGGGTGACTATACTTGACTAGCATATTCCAGAAGAGGTCTCACGAAGGTAATGTCGCGGGCTTTGGTGACGTATGGATCTGAGAACTCTTTTGATCACTGTTTAACAAGGCCAAGTGCGGAGTTAGCTCTATCGAAGATAACGCCCAAGTTTCGAGCTGAAGTTACTAGGGGTATAAGCTCGTCGCGAATGTAGTAGACGCTGGGAGGTGGTGAGAGGCGCTTACGAAAATAGCTAATTGAGTGACATTTAGAGACGTTAAAGAACTCTAAGAAATTTGTTTGACACCAGATTGAGAGTCAGAAGGGGATGATATTCGTCTAAATATTTTCATGTCATCAGCATAGACTAATAGATCAGAGTCCCTTAAAATGAGTTCGGCATCATTAATTGCAGGACAAAGATTAGCGGTTCAAGATGATTGCCTTGGAGGACTCCGGAGGATGTTGGAGATCTAAGTCGGACCTTATACTGGCGTTCGACTAGGTATGATTTGATCCATAAAATAAATCGGGGTTGGAAACCAAGAACTTTCAGTTCAGAATAATTTAGTCAGGCATTTCATCAAAAGCCTCACTAAAGTCTGTGGCCACGACATCGACTTCATGACCATTCTCCAAAGCGTATAGAGTTTTGGATACAAATTAACAAAGTTAGGTTGGTAGTTCTTGATCTGTTGGTAGTTCTTAAGGAACCCATTTTGCTTTGCGGAAAAAGTTGGCTTGCAGTGAAAAAACACAGGAGAGTTTGGCTATGGGCCGATAGTTTATCAAACTAACCTCGCTCTTACATCCTTTTTTAAGGATGGGGATGATGTATAAGTTTTTCCATAGCTGAGGAAAAACGCCTTCTGAGATTGATATTTGAAATAGGACAGTAAAAGCCTGAGCCAGATGGTTCTTGCATTTTTTAAGACCAGGGGAGTAGTGGTGCTTGAGTTTGTTTATCTTATTAACAAGATCAGGTTCGATTATGTTATTGGCAAACGATTGGCTGAAGATGTGGCTGAATAGGTTAGCGGTTATTTAAGGATCTGTGGAGGTTGAATTCAGGAATTTGAGAGTCGGATTTTCTTTTAACGTTGATGAACTGGAAGAAGTACTTTGGATGAGAGATCCATTTAAGTTGCATCCGATCAAGGTATTCGATATAAAGCGTTTTGCAGAGCTCCAAAAAAGAGGGTATAAACGCGTATGTAATTGGAGAAGTCAGCTACAGATTTAGATTTTAGGTATTATTGCCACAGTTTGCTTCTGTGGTTGCAGAGGGAAAGTAACTCTTTAGTGTACCACGTTGGAGAGCTGTCGAAGGGATTCGCGTCTTAGTCGAAGATTTAGTTTAGTTTAAAGGGAGGGAATAGTAAAATTGTAATCAAGTACGAGTACACAAGTTGGATTAGGCTTTCTTTTCTTCCTTAAATAAGGTCGAGCCACAGTTTGAGTCACTTTTGCCGATTATTTGAAGACAGATGTTATCTCTTTTTTGGCCCCAAGTTTGCCGTATACGTCAAATTGTAATATCTAGATGAAGAGTGTATTAGTGGAATCAGTTCGCGTGATGTGTCATTGATTGAGATTTTTGTCAAAAAATGTTGTAGGCTTATTTGTCTAAGATAGTATACTATTTGATCCATGCATTAAAAGAGCGATTGGTGTACCTTTATGAAGTGTAACACAGAAAAGATCTTTGAAGACCTGGAGTCGTTTCAACTCCTATTGAATTTTCTCTACGTGAAGCTTTCTATTTAACGATCTGGAGTATTCAATAGCGGTTTCTTTAGTTTTTTCCTCACTGTTTAACGGTTTTGGTTTCGGACTTTGCGTTGGGGGTTTACCTGTTTGCATTTATCAATAAAAAAGCGAATTATAGAACTGACGCATTGGGTTATTTTTTGCGATTAGATGTATGTACATACATGTCATATACATATATGTATGTGTGTGATAACTCAATTTGCACAGGTTAGTCACTAACGCCTTCTGCATCAAAATAACCATTATTATTGACGGCTTTCCGAGAACTGAAAGTGCAATATTGATACAAATGCAATACATCGGAAGTCTTATCTTTTATTTAACGTACTCCAACTGCCTCTGATAACAGATAGAACGTGAATTGACTGAGAGTGGTTGTGAAAATTTGTATCAAAGTCGTTCAATATTGAAGTGCGATGATTCCTCCATTTTTCTTAGTATCTGTCTACCAAATTATTGATTCGACAAATGAAATTCCATTCCCATGATGAATGAAATGATGAAATGAAATAATTTGAAAACGTTAAAGCTAAAGCTCAGCATATGTATGTACGTGTAAACGCAGTAGTTCAGGGTGAACCACCTTTTCAAGTAACAACTCTGATGGCGTCATATTTTTTGCCTGATGCTTCCAATTGTATACGCCAATTCGGTTGAGCTCCACTTTCGGAATTTTTATG
The DNA here is from genome assembly GCA_917880715.2 of Matsumyia berberina. Classification (NCBI taxonomy): domain Eukaryota; kingdom Metazoa; phylum Arthropoda; class Insecta; order Diptera; family Syrphidae; genus Matsumyia; species Matsumyia berberina. The sequence goes on from OU862870.1 coordinate 100,900,994, forward strand.
TAATCTAACCATAATCGCTGAATGCACTTCTTTCCAGTCCGACAGGTGACGCTGTACAGCTTGTGTGGCTCGTTGTGACACCTTCTTTTCTATATGTGTTCACTTTGGAAATTTTTCTCTCTCAAAAACCCGATAAAGTTCAAATTCAGCTGCTCCAAACAGCTGATGCTTTTATAAAGCGTCTTTAGCTGTTCTTGCAAAGATCTTTCCTTCTCGGCTCAAGAAAATGCGCACTAGTTATCGACAGAATTGCAAAACAGGCAGAAAGTCATACATCTAAATTAACTCATAAAAATGCAGTGGTAAGCATCCATCAGCACAATCAGGTCCGCAAGAAATGGTCTTACAACGGCCCCTTACTTATACCATTCGAGCTGCGTAGATTGTAACGATTAACTTTTTGTGACTCCCCCTTTTCCTGTGGGCTGTGGTCGATGAATGCTTAACCAAGAGCCTACTCTCCAATCCAAAGACTGACAAATTGGAATATCTTTACTGGATTAAGGGAAACTTATTCTTCGTGAGATACTTGATACTCATGTCCCTAGGTGTGTCCTTCTACTTCGAGTTAGTGCCGCTCAAAAAGATATATGGGGGCTTCTTCATTTCATCGTAAAATTTGTCCACATTCTGCTACAGACTGCTTATATGCTTATTCAGTGGTCCGTTAGGAATCCTGATACTCAGCTTCTTCTTGGTCATGTTGATACAGATGGTGTATCTATTTCGCTTAGTGCTTCCTAAAGAGTTTCTTAGCCTGTCGGAGACTTGTCTATGACCTTTTTGGACCTGGCCCTCAATTGTCTTTTTGACAACTGCTAGTGTTAGCCTCGATCCCACCGTGGACTGGTACACCCAGTGAAGGGTAACTTTGTTACTTTGTTTCAGTTTATTGATTTCCTTCATTCAGTCCCATACCATTGTTGTTGTGTTTTTATGGGAGTGTAGAAAGTATTGCGATACGTTTGGTTACATTGACCGAATTATTTAATTACGTTGACCTGCTATGAAAGGTTCGTAGGGATTCCGAGTTTCTTGTACTCATTGATGCAGTGGTGTTCGATTAAATACGCATCGGATTCATTGCCTCATTTTTCTTTTTGCTTCTGCTTTTGGAATCAGACCTTCTTTCGAAGCAGTATTGCCCTACCATGTCGTCTTTAGGTGTAGGAATGAGACATTGTGTGCTTTACTTCCATTATCGAGACGATCAAAACGATCACACTACTCAACAACCAAAGTGATTTTAGAGACAAACAAATCAATTTCGTCACCAATTTTAAGGAATTTCCCCTCGACTTACGGAAATTGCGGCAACCCATGAGAACAACGTGGGATCTAACTAAAATCCTTCGTCACAGTCTTCCAAGAAGAAGTCCTTGCATTTTAAAGGAGTTATTTTAAAGCAACATTCCCAAAGTAGGGTACACAAGCAGCACAAACCCGACTTCTAGATCTCGTCTGGTCAGGAAATGTAAACACAGGCAAAATCTGCTTGCTAGCCACAACGATGTTCGCCTTGTCTGGGTGCTGGGTCAGAAAGGTGTCACAGGGAATGAGAAAGACAAGACGAACTGCTAAAAACATAGTGGCAGTCGCACTGACAGTAATGAAAACAGCAACTAACAAGAAAGAGGTTTCGAAGGCCACTGGAAAGTTGCGTGCAAAGTTGCAAAATCACTCGTAAAGAAATCAAACAACCTGGTAACCAAAAAGGTTTTGAGTTATAGTTATAGGGCAGATTAACCTCAACAGATATGTACATACTTATATGCACAGACAAGGGCTTGACAACACTTGCTGTCGTAGTTGCAAAGATAACAGCGAAAAGAATCTGTGCATCATTCTCTGTGTAAATGTCCGGCCCTAGCAAGGGTCAGGCAGCGCACGCTAGGCGGAAATATCTTCGACGACCTCAAAGATATTTCCAAGAAAAAGATTGGTGAACTAATCCTTTTTTTTAATTCCACAGGTTGGATTTAAATGTCTTCGTCTATCAACCTATAACACCCGCAAACAACCAGGTCGAATGAGTTGTGGTTTCAGAACAACGCATCGCAGCGCTAATTAGGTTCTTTTAGAACAGCCATTTCTACCTAGGGCTAGCCAATGCAGTAATCTGTAGGAACTTCGAGAGAAAAGAGTAGGACATCGAACACTTCCTCTTCTGCCGGTCCTTCTTTCTGCATCAACAAACACATGCATAGACTGAGGCTAGCCGACGCAGTAATTTGTAGGTACTGCGACGTGCAACATTTGCATTGCACAGGGTTTTGTTTCTACCCTCTTGACCGGCAAATTTTAGTTGCAATCCAGCGGCTAGCAATCTTGACAGGGATGATTTTATCACGGAAAAACTGTCGCTAACATCAAACAATAGTTTCTTCATGTTGGTTGTCTGCATCGGATACTCCCATATTCAGAGATCCCCACTTACTCAGTTTTTGCTGGTGACTGATTTCTCGCTTAGTGACGTAAGTCTGAATTTGCGGTCCAGAGTTATCTTACACTCATGGCCATTTTCTTCTTATTTCTTTTTGACGTCAAGAAGAATTTATAGACCCTGACAGATCGGTCAATTCTAGGTTCGACGGTCGTTGCCAGTTTTAAGTCCAACAACTTGATCCAGCAGTTAGATCACGCCATGAAAAGTTGACATCAGATGGGATGCGAGTAGCAACAACTGGCAAATCTGTGAGATGTAGACCTCTAGTAGGTCTTAATCGCTTGCCATCACACGTTCTGTGATAAAACACCCTTTCTACGAAGCCTTGAATAATGGTTGGCTATCCAAAAGTATAAAATGGGTCGTAAACTGCTTCGTCTAACAGTCTGCCTAATCCAATCACCCCCTTTTTATGGCTGACCTCGTAGATCAAGTTTAATGCTCCGAAATCATAAGAAATTACTTCTAATAATTAAATCACCATTTTGTTCGAAAATCTGAAGACAATATCTGTGATTTGAGCCAGACCAGCATGGTGAGGCATTGTATTCCGACGACAGAAGCTCCGTACCCTCCCCTGATCGTTCATAATTTTTATGGGACCCCGATGGTAACTCGAGATCTTGACGGAGTCTGTGTGTTGGCGGTGTACCCAAATGAGCGGCAATAAATGCTCGTATTCGCTGATGGACGTGTTGCGCGTGTATTCGTACGCAGGCAGCTGAGTAATATTTAATTAACGCTTCTCTTCCCGGTCTCAACCCTGCTCAGTTTCATTTGAAGCACCACCACGACGGATTTATTACGCTACAGTCGTGTTTGGTGCGCTATTCATTTGAGATGCTGCAGTCTTGCTCTTAAGATGCAACAACACAAGTAAACAAATCTGGACTGCGTCGTGGATTAACAGCGTGTGGAATGTGGTGACGCGTCGCCGATGGAAAGCAAACCGAAGGGGTGTTGCCTACGGATGGGTTTGTCATATCGTCTGAGCACTTTTAAGGGTGAAGTGAAGGAGAAGAACTGCCTGCCACTATTCATAATAATCAATTCGTCAAGTCAATTATAAAAAGGGAATTGAAGATGTGTGATTGACGTTTTGTTAAGAACACGCTCTGTTCACGCTCTGTCTATTGTTGCAGATACTAGAAATGGGGCGTAGATACTTGTAGGCAATTTCCACACACATAGAATTAAAGGAAATTAAGTGCAAGTGGATATAAATCTTGTACTTCAATTCAATCAGTTGTTCTATTGATTGATCGTTATTCAATCAACTACAGTTGGTATTGTAAGTGTGGACTGTTGTAGCATTATAACCGGGTTGAGGATACTGTATTCTTTCCGGTTGTTCATCTGCGCACTGATTGGAGAGTTATTGTTTTTGATGAAATGCAAATTTAACTCCTTTGTCCGTTATGGTTATGTAAATGTTGTCACTATGCAGGTCTCAAGCATACTACCCAGGACCGCTGGTTATAAAGTGGTACTGTGAGCTTACATGGGCGGAAACTACTGATATATACCGGATCGAGTCAAGACATCTCTAGTTGTTCTCTTACTTAGGTTAGGTTAGGTCCACAAATACATAGGTGCCTTTGCCTTGTGACATTCATCACTGCTTACTTAGACCAGAAATAAGGTCCACTGTGCCGATCTTCTAATTCTACTCCGGGAACCAGTAAAGAGAAGGGGAGCTGTTGATTAAAAACCATTCAGATAAGGATATGAATCTCAGGAGGTCCCTCAGCTCGATGTTCCGTAAAAAAGCAAAGCCTCCAGTTTCGTGAAGAAGTAATCAAGAGTCCTCATTCTTCCACCGGCGAGGGAGGGACATTCACACAGCAGGTGACGGACAGATTCGATTTCGATGTCGTTTAACGATTCGGTGATGTTTACCGAGGCGCGATGCCGAAGACTATCCTTGCTTTGCGACGACTAAGTTTGACCGGAGACAAAGATCTCTTCTTATTATAACCCGTCCATAAGTTTCTAGCCATTGGACATGTGTCTAGCTGGATCCAACTTGTATTGGCTTGACTTTTGACGTCGTTTTCAATATACTTTTGTAACGAGCTTACTGGAATCCTCGGAAAGCGGAAAGCCTGTGAAGCATACAGCGCTGCTTTCGTTACCTGGGATATCCATATGCTCTGGTACCCAACATAGGGTCACCATATAGGCTCTTGATATCTCATCTAGATGGTTTTTTGCAGATTTCTATAAGCCTCGATCTAGTTATAGCGGACTCCAGAGCCTAAACGACTGTCTGGCTGTCGACGTAGACCGTAATTGTCTTTGAGGTGATACCCTTCCCGCGGACAGTTTTCGAGGCCTCGATGATGGCTGTGATTTCAGCCTGAAAGACACTGCAGTCGTCGTTTATTTTAAAGGAGTGGTTTATTCCTAGGGCTTTGCAGTAGACCCCGGCACCTGCACTATCTTATGTTCTCCTTTTAGTTTAGTTTGGAGTCAAGAATTACGCCCAGGTAGTGCGCTGATCCCGCAAGATTAAGTTCAACACCCCCGATCTTCGGAGACTTGAAATCAGGAATTGATCTCTTCTTAATGAAAAGCGCTTTGCTGCTGTCCCAAGTATTGATTGGGAGTAGCGCATATTTGAACCTCTCGCTTAGGACTGGAAGGAATTTGCCTGCTATCAGAATGACCACATCGTCGGCATAGGCCGTCACATGAGTAAAACTAAGATCTCCGCCACGACAAGAAGATATATTAGGGGAAAAAAGACCCCACCCTGAGGAGTTACCCTGCAGACCTTCTTTTTACTGCATACGTTTCTCAACGTCGAGTTGATGATACGCGATCAGCCAATCCAATTGCGGAGTCCGGTACTGAGTTGGAGTCTTTGTAAGCTATTATTAACACCTTACAAAGAGCTCAACTCGGTGCCTCGGAGGTTACATTGTTGAATGCGCCCTCGGTGTCAAGTACTCCTACTTACTAACTCCCACCTCTTAATAATAAAATACATATATTTTCTCTATCGTCCAGTGCAAGGGTTATCCTTAACCCTAAACTGAACGGGAACCTTAATACAGAACGCAGGGTAAGGAAAACATTCGACGCATTCAGCAAATTCTTAGGTAAAGGATGGGAACTCAAACTCAAGGTGGTTCGTTAAATGTACACTTCCTAGGTATACGTAAGCTCAAAAGAAAAGCTGGGGCGACAGCTCGAGGTGGAGCAAGGCCTGGCTTCTCGCAACATTATGTTGTGTAAGGGACCTACAATTTATTGCCGACTTCGAACGCAGAATTGAGAAGCTTTTTTCTAATAGGAGGTTGGTCATTCACTGACGAGAGGTGGTGCGACGAATAATACTGCTCGAATCCACACTCGCACAAGAGTCCAACGCACCAATCCCTGAACCACAGCAAACACTGGAACTTTAATAAAGCCCACAACATTACAGAACTTAGCAGAGTTCAAAGAATAACTTGAATAGGATCGGTCAAAGCCGACAAGTCTGTGAATTTGAGAAAGATCGGCATTTCAGAATTTTTGGGGTAGATTGGGGAAGAAGTGTTTGGTACATTTTTGTCCCTACACTTCCCATCCGAATTGTGTTGGATTTGAACAGGGATTGCTCCCTCATGAAGTTTTTAAAAATGAATTTGTTTTCTCCATAGGCTGGTTCAGGACCAGTGAGGGGGTAGTTGCACCTATATTGGCCAGTGGGTCTGCTGTTTTATTGCTGGTGTGACCGTCGTCGTGAGCGGGTATCTAGTGTACTATGACCAAGTTGTTTTTTTCTAGTTCTTGAAGCAATTTAACTGTCTCCAGGACTAGTTTCGATTTTATCATAACTGAGTTCAATGCCTTCAAGGCAGCTTGACTATCAGAGAAGATAAAGATGGTTTTGCCAAGGAAGTTATAGAGCAAGTTTAAGCTTTTGCTCTGATTAATGGTAAAGGTCTCTGCCTGGAATATCGATGAGTATGTGCCTAGACTAACCGATATGTTGTTGCTAGAAGACTCTCCGAATATTCCAGCCTCAGATCCACTGTTAATTTTAGAGCCGTCGGTATACCACACATGGTCATGCTCTGCAGGACGGGGTTTGAAACTATTGAGTAGTTTCGTTGGAAGCAGTACCTTGGGAGAGTGTCATCCAACGGCATGCTGAACTCGCTACTTTTGAGTAGGGAGGAATGTGTATCAAGGTGGCCGTCAGGAAGATGTTTGGATTTGATGTTGTTAAGGTGGAAGAGGCTGTGCAAACTGAGTTTTGCCTGCATTTCTACAACAGGCATTAGCCGATCAAAGAAAGCTAAATTCAACCAAGCCGTGGGAGACCATTAGACACTTCTTGTTGTGTACAACAGTTGGAGAAATAATAACTTCTCGAATGATTGGTGCTATAAGAACTTTATTTAAAAAAGAACGCAAAAACGAACCCAAGCTTGAAATAATGCACCAATATATGTACATTAATTAGATGTAGTTTTTCTGCTGACAAGAACAGATTGCGAATACAAAAATCAAGTTGTCCCGGGGCTAAATCGTCTCTTGCGTGATCGCATAGCTCGTCACGTATTTGCTTCCAGAATGCTCATTTTTATGTGAAGAGCTATACGTAGCCCGTGGTTTTTTCAGAGCTTTGTACGGCGGTGAATGGTATACTCTCGCATCGGATTATTTTATTTCTTACTTACTTAAGGCGGTACTGTCCGAGGTCTCCAGCGAGCTGGATCTTTAGCCAACTGCCTCCAGTTTCGCACGACAAGTTGGTTAAGATCCTCTTTCACTTGCGTGCGCCACCTGAATCGCGGTCTTCCTTTACTGTTCCACTTGAATTCTCCTTCAAATATTTTTTTTTTTAATAAATTAATGTAAATTTTTGAAAACAATTAATATACGTTTTTTTTTTTTCAGATATTTTTTTTCCTATGGAAAAAGGAAAGCTGACGCTGAACGTTGAATTCATAATTTGTTTCCTAAGAGTCCGCTTGAAGAATGTTTCTCTAGAAGATTGCCAATGTAATGAAATTAGACAACTGAAACATATCCCTTCCAACTGTTACATTGGGTGTACTGATCTCTAGATTATGAATATAAACCGTGAATTGTTTTTTGTATGAATACCGGGAAATTTGAACCTATCAAATAAGATATCAGAATGAAGCCACAAACTAAATATATTTTCAAAATATACAAATTTATACAATTGAAAAGAATGTCCTTCCATTTGGATGACTCACTTAGTGCCTCTAATAATATTATAGAATACAATAATGCCCATATAGTCTTATAGTACGTTTTCTATAAGGGGAATCATACTTTTATTTTTATTATTTTGTCGCTGGCGAAAAGATACAATTTATTACAAAGTATCACGAGCCTTATATCAATTAAGTACCTTAAGCAAGAACAATATTTTTAAACAGTGTAAATTTTCCACATAATATCATGAATGTAAAAAAACCTACATACACCTATTTATTGCAATTTTTGACTATGCAAGTGCTTATAGTTCATTTAACATCCTTTTGCACTTTCATACGAAAAATGGTGGCTATTAATTTCGATTCCAATCGAACTTCCAGATTTTTTTTTTATTTAAACTAGTGAATATATAATAAACTTTTTGTTTTTAATCTTTTTGTGAACTAAATGTTCTACGAATAATTTTTTTTTTGCGTTTATACATTTAATCTAAGTAAAATCAAGTATTTTTTTAAGCAGAAAAAAAAGAAAGATCAAAAAGACAAGACTACGTATATATACAAATATAAATATATAGATTACATTGAACTTAAAACTGAGTAAAGTTTCCACTATACAAAATTAAAACAAAAGATTCTAACTCATAAGAATATTTAAAGACAACTCTTTACTAATTTATGGAATAATTTAAATCAAGTTTACTGCCTTAAATAGGAGTTTTTGTTTTCTTATCCTCATACATATTTGCTTATTTGTCTTTTTAATTCGCAATGATTAATAAGATCAAGTAAGAGGTGAATATACTTTTATTAATTTTTTTATTTTATTTTATTATTTTTTTTTTTTCAATAATTAATTATGTAGAAATAAATGAAAAAAATTAATCGTGATTCGTATTTTGTAAGTTTTGTACGTAAACTGATTCAATGTGAAAGAATATTTAATACAAACACACAAAATTTAGAAACGATGTTCTTAGAAAATGTATAATATATTTTTCTAATTTAAAAAAAAAACTTGATTTTCAGTTTTCGTTCTTTTAAGGATTGTGAATTGCTGTCCGTCCATCTGCTGCAAAAGGTGACCACGAATAGTCTTCATTGCACTTTTAAACGGAAAAGTCGTTCATCATTCACAGTGAGAATGTTCTCAAGGCGGCAGGCGGTATGATCTTGCTATTTTCAGTGATTACGAGTAGACACCGGCCCCCACACTGCAGTTCATCTTTGATCTGTCGGTGAAAATGAACGTGTCGAAGTTCTTTACCACTTCGTTTTTCTTTTACTGTGCTCTGGTGGAGAACCCCACGTGGAAGTTTTTCCTAAAGTTAAGTTTAGGTGTGATGTAGTCGGTTGGAAACGTGACCATGCCGTTTGGTAGCGAGTCCAGGATGTTGCTGTGCAGTCTAGTACCCAAATTCTTTGAGTCTGACTGCGCCCACTTCAATGCTCCCGTGGTGCCTATACTCGCTGTTCTTTGGAGCCTTCTGAGTTTTGTAAGGTTGTAGCCTTTGCTCAGCGCAGGCCACCATACTTACGACCCGTAGGTGAGAATCGGACGCACTACAGCTGTGTACAGCCACAAGGTCATCTTTGGTGGAAGTCTCCACTTATTTTCAAAGGTTTAACTGCACGCATAGAAGGCTATACATGCCTTTATTACTCTGTGTTCAATGTTTTGCTTCCAGTTAAGCTTTGGGCCAAGCATGATACCCAGATAGTGTGAGTGGGTGGCCATGGTTGGTTGGGAAAACGGAGGGGTGATGCCGAAGCTTACAAATCACTTAACTCTTCAACGAAATGTTGTTAAACAGACAAGCGGCCATTAAGCTAACTGGCTAGGTTAGGTTCAACTCTATACAGCTCTCTTGCAAAACGAGATCACATTCCGCTTGGATCTTTCAAGGGAAAACTTACTTACATTTCCTTAAAAATTAGCCAAAAATGGATCGGACTGTGCCATCTCTAGGACGATATGGCCCACAAACCACCGAAACTAGACCTTCTTAGCAAAAATCGAAGGGATATTTCTCATCTTTGCAACAATCTGGACGGGTTACTGGACAATCGACTCATTGCTGTTAACGCTGTCGATGAAGTTCTGTCCGAGCTTTAATTGTTGCAAGTCTTGGTTGCCGTACACCTTTTGACATATCAATACTAGAGACAGCATTGTTATCAAGATAAAATCGTCACCAATTAAAAAACTCTACCCTGTAAGGTGTACAGAGTTCTTGCTTCCTGAAAAGTGTAAACAATTTAGGTATGTATCTGCATCTACTACTGTATTGCTGTTTAAGTTCAAGTTAAAGGAAATAAGGTTAAAGACATTAGTGACTTGGCCATTAACAAATGCACACTTCTGTGTTTAAATATCAACCTGTCTTTACGTACGTACATCTACAATATGTAAGTTACGCCAGCTTAAATACTTTACAAACAAGTTTATTGCAGAGCTGGGTGTAGAATTTCTGCCCGCCTACTTTTAAACAGAATTCATAAATAATTTATAGCTAAGCATTAGTCATTGGGTGGTTAGATATTGTACGTAGTAAACTTTTATTTATAAACAATTTTCTGAAAGTGTCATTAGTATTCGTTTTCTGTTATCGTGGTTTTAATGATGCTTACACTTTTAATGCCACGTCGCATTTGAAAATTACTTTTCTTTCTTTTACATCAAGGGAATTGTTTAAAGGCGAGTCGGCTAGAGTAATTGCCTTACAATATTCAATTGGTGGAACAAAAGTTGAAGGAATTCGTCAAATAATTTTGGGACTAGTCGATACCTCTTTGTCTACCACATCAGTCTTGAGGCCTTGGAGTAATGATAAGCACCTAATCCTTTCGTAGCTGTTTAACACTAAGCCTCGTAATTTGCGGTAGATGATGGGTGATCCAAATTACATTATCACCTCTTCATTATAGTTCATTGTAAACTAATGATGCCAAGCAATTGTAACTGGGTGAAAGACATTAGATGTGAGACAAAAAAAGGACCCCTTGCTTGCCCCGGAAAAGGACAATGTATTCCGAATTTAAAATACATGTGCCTTCGTACTCTATATAATAAGGGGCAGCTCAAACAGCAGTTGCATTTAACTATGGGTATGTGGAATCGCATCAGAAATCTTGAAGCTAACAAGTTGCCACGTTTACTACTTTACTTACTTAAGGTGGCGCTACAGTCAGGGGTGGACCTGGACCTAAACCAACAAGCATCTCCACCCAGCCCGATCTTTAGCCAACTCCCTCCAGTTTGGCATGGCAAGTTGGTTAAGGTCATCCTCTACTGAGCCGTCCCTCGGGTGTGAATTTGAAGATTTTCCGGGCCGGAGCATTGGTTTCCATCCGCCCCACATGACCCAGCTACATCAGTTGTTGGAGATTCACTCTTCTGGCTAAGTCAATGTCGCTGTACAGCCAGTGTAGTTCGTCGTTGTATCTCCTTCTCCAATCACCTTCTATGCAGACGGGACCGAAAATCACCCGAAGAATTTTCCTCTCGAAACAGCCAAGAGCAACCTCATCCGCTTTTGACAGCGTCCAGCGATTGGCAAGATGTCGTTGTCAGCGCTGATGTCGTTGTCTGGATTTATAGCGGATCCTAGGTAGACAAAGTCCTTAACTATCTCAAAGTTATAACTATCAAAAACCTTTTTTGACATCAAAGGTCTCGGTGAGGCCTTGACCGACCTTGCTGGAGCAGCGTGCATTCTCCATCCTGCACAAATGGACGAATTTGGCAGGGATGCCAAAACTAGACATGGCTCTGTATAGCTCGTCCCTATAGATGCTGTCATACTCGGCCCTAAAATCAATGAAAAGGTGGTACGTATCAATTTGAAGTTTTTGGGTTTTCTCCAATATTTGCCTTAGTGTGAATATTTGGTCGATGGTGGCCTTTCCTGGCCTGAAGCCACACTGATATGAACCGATCAGGTTGTTGACGAACGGCTTCAGGCGTTTACACAACACGGCAGATAAGATCTTGTAAGCTATGTTTAGAAGACTGATGCCTTTGTAGTTGGCGCAGTTCAGAGGGTTTCCCCTCTTGAGGATCGGGAAAACAATGCTGAGGTTCCATTCATCGGGCAAACTTTCCTCCGGCCGCATTCGAATCTCCACAGAACAATAGTGAACGCTTTTTAGGGTGTTGGACCTATCCTCATAGATATCCAAGCATCTATCAAAGCTATTGACTCAGCTTCTTTATCCTCCAGACTGGTGCTAGAGTGCCGGAACGAGCTTTCCCGCTTGGGCGAATGGTTCAGGGTCACCCTGCTCTGGGTTCCAGATGCAGATGAGCTGGCCAGGCAGGGGTCAGCTCTCATTTGTGGCAAGGGTTCACAAACCGCTAAGAAAGGTTAAAGGGCAAATCTACCCATACTTCCTGAAAAAGACCAATCTCCAATGGAGAGGATTAACCAACTGCGCTATATCAAGGAAGATATGGCCGACCTACGATACGATTAGAACAAGACATCTCCTAAGCAGAACCCGCCCAGATATTGGACAGAATAACGGTTATAATCACGGGGCATTGGCCAATTGGAGACCATGCGGCCAATGTGGGTATTCCATGCAACACTCACTGCCGCAGCTGCAGAAATAAAAATGAGACGGAAACCCTCTTCCATTTTCTCTGCAGGTGTCCGGCACTTGCAAGAGCTCAGCTACATCTCGCATAAAGGGATACGAGACCTAATCCGCTTTCTAAAATCCACAGGTTGGATCTAGGCACCGCCGGCTGTCTCACCCATCTCCTACAACACCAGATCGCACGAGTGCTAATTGAGTTTTAAATTGAACTGCCACTTCTACCTACCTATTTACTTAGGGTGTTGAAATATTTGTAGAGAAAGAGGAAGACTATACTATAGTTCGAAGGCTCCCTGAATTATCTGGAATCTTTGTAAGCAAGTAATTTTAGACATTTTTTCCAACGGCCGTTTTCCTAATCATGCTGATACTTGGACACTCGCAGGGAAAGTCCTCTCCTATGTCCTACATCGTCGCATAGTCGTCAGCTGGTCCAGCTTGATGCGTATGTTTCCTGTGGTTGAGAACTGTTTACTTAAGCAAAACCGTCTTTATATATGTAGTTGTCTCTAATCTTTTCCTTTGATTTCATTTTGAATAAGGACGGCTAATTGGTCTAAAGATAGTGGTCTTTCTTCTCCACTTACTTGAGTTTCACCTAAGTCTTTAACCCTTTTGCACCTGTTGAGACCCATATGTCCTATTTAATGTTCGCATAGCCCTAACATCGAAACATCTAAAATAGTTGAATTACATCCCGCGCCGTATTTTAACAATTTTTAACCCCCACCGTCCCTATGGATATGGACAATTTTGGAATTTTTTTAATAGAAATGTGCTAAAGGTAAGTCGTTTGTTCAGACCAACAGAAAATTGTTGATATAAGTTAACTGACTGCATTCCGGGTGGAAAGAGTAAAATCACAATGACGCTGTCGAAATCCAACATGTGAGATGACGCACCTAATAATGATTCACTTTGAGGGCCTTTGTTAGACATGAGTTGAATTGAATTAGGTTCATTGTTTGGGTTGGAGAATGTGGGGAACGTAAGTTACTGTCGTTCTTAACTTGATCCAAGAATTTACTGCGATCTGCGAGTGATTAAACTCCGATGGGTGAACAGCTACGACATTGGCCGTATCGTAACACGCTTCTCTGATTTTCTAATAACTCATCACTAGGTTAGAGGAAATAGGTAGGTAGGTGAGGTGGCACACGTAGGCCTGGAAGGCCCTTTGTGATACCGCATGAACATATAGCCTGAAAAATGCCCCTCACTTTATTGAAACCATTTGGAATTCTGGATGAAGCTGAGGATACTTTTAACGTCAGTATATGATCCGTCTGGCATTAAGGCCAATGGGAGAGTGACATTCCAGGGAATTGTAAGGCCGATGACCTCGCCAAACGTGGTACTACTCTAGAGATCCTACCAGAACGGAGGAATCTACATAGGTATTCCACTCGCTGCATGTAAATTACTCTTAGAGTACGACGCGATCAGCAAGACAAACCAAAGAGGGAGAAACGGCACCACATGCCGCATTTCCAGAGAGCCTCTGTTAAGCCTCACTTGATCTTAAAGTCTCATCTTGCTTAATAGGTCGCTCATTAGCACCGTTATTGGTGTTCTCACTGGTCACTGTCCTATTGGCCTTCATGCCAAAAGGATGGGCCTCTTTGCAAATGACTTTTGCAGGAGCTGCAGGGACGAAGAGGAGGAGGAAACGATTCTCCATTTTCTCTGCACTGGTCCTGCCCTGTCCCAAAGAAGGAAGCTGTATTTAGGAGCCTACCACTTTGACAATCTGAGCGAATTATCACATACTGATATCAAAAGTATCCTCAGCTTTATCAAGGGCTCCAAATGGTTTCATTAGCCGCAGTAGCACCTAGGGTAGATTCCAGTGGTATTACAAAGGGCCTTCCCTGGCCTACGTGTGTTCGTGCCTCGCATGGACAGCCACCTTACCTACCTACCTACCTAGCAATCACAGGCGGGTGCCATTTAGAGAAGGAGAGTCTATTGGAGGAATTTTGTACTATACTTCCTCGTGAAGAGGACAAGTTCGGTCTTCTCGGGGTTGACACCCAGACCGCTTTTAGCTGTCCATCTTGAGAGCATAGAGAGGGCGTTTTGAAGGAGTTCACTAAGAGTGCAACTACATACATCTACATAATAAAGTGTTTTGCAATACGGACGCTACAAAAGTAGAGCGACAGGGACAGCAAACGACGCCATATTTTTCTTGCGGTTTTTTGACATTTCTCTTCAGTAAGGTTTGCCATTTCATGATGGAAAGATATACGAGCCAACAACGAGTCGAAATTATTAAAATTTACTACCGAAATTCGGAGTCAGTGGCCTCAACGTTAAGAGCGCTACGTCCAATTTATGGTAGTCATAATCGTCCTAGCAGATCAACAATTGAGCGTCTAGTGGAAAAATTTGAATCCACAGGCACAGTACAAAATGTTCCCGTGCCTGTGAGACAAAGAAGTGCCCGTAGTGTCGAGAATATTGCTGCCGCTGAGGCTTCAGTTGCAGAAAGCCCAAATGTGTCTCTCACACGTCGTTCTCAAGCGTTGGGCATCTCTGTGACGTCGTTGTGGCGAATTTTGCGAAAAGATCTTGGCCTACATCCTTACAAGATTAAATTGATGCAAGAACTGAAGCCGCTTGACCACCAGAAGCGTCGTATGTTCGTGAATTGGGCTGAGCAACAACTTGAAAATGATTCGGATTTTCATCGAAAAATCATCTTCAGCGATGAGGCTCATTTCTGGCTGGATGGCTTCGTCAATAAACAAAGTATGCGGTATTGGTCAGGCAGCAATCCACACGTACTCCATCAGTCATCATTGCATCCCGAAAAAATTACGGTTTGGTGTGGTTTATGGGCCAGCGGCGTCATTGGGCCGTACTTCTTCCGTGATGATCAAGACCGGCACGTTACTGTGAATAGGGATCGCTACCGTTCAATGATAACCGAATATTTTTGGCCCCAATTGGATGATATGGACTTGGAGGACATGTGGTTCCAACAGGACGGCGCCACAAGCCACACAGCGAATGTCACAATCAATTTATTGGAAACCAAGTTTGGAGAACGTGTTATCTCACGAAATGGTCTAGTCGCTTGGCCGCCTCGGTCGTGCGATTTGACGCCGTTAGACTATTTCCTGTGGGGCTACGTCAAGTCTATGGTCTATGCCAACAAGCCAGCGACGATTGATGAACTTCGTACGAATATCGAACGTGAAATTGCAGCAGTATCGGCCGATTTATGCTTGAAAACCGTCGAAAATTGGGTTCAGCGTCTGGACTTCTGCAAGCGTGCCCGTGGTGTCCATGCAAAAGAAATCGAGTTCCATACATAATGGCATCGAACGTACTTTCACAGGAATAAAGAATTTCATTGATATCCAAAACCGTTTTTGTTTTATTTAAAAAAACTTTTATAGCGCTCTTATTGCAAAACCCTGTAAATCACTTCGCATCCAGCCCTTTCCAGGTCGAGCAGCAGCTTGTTGATCGCCACAATCCAGAGAAAGGGGACAGGACCTAACCTTGTGGTATACCGCAGCTGACAGATCTGCGGCCGAGGCACTGCCCAGCTTGGTACTAATTGTTCTGCCTGTAAGCAGTTTACCAATTAAAAGTCTGATCGAGGCCTCAACTCCCAGTTTCATGAGTGCAACGGTGATCCCCTCTGATTTGACGTTATCGAAGGCGCCTTCGATGTCCAGAAAAGCACACATGGTGAACTCTTTGACGCTCAGTGATTTTTCGATAGTATGTACCAATGAGTGCATAGCGGTTTCAACAGATCTGCCTTTGCAATAAGCAGGTTAGAGGAGATCCAGATTTCATCTGTCACTGAACGAAGTACTATATAGAAAATCTTCGCAACATAGAGACAATCCACCAAAGGTTACAATATTCGTTCGTTGGAAATGATGCCCAGCTTTCTTTGTTCAATCAAACCAATATCAGCTTAAGAGATACCTATGTATGTGCATGCATATGTATATTTATATGTACATGCCTCTATACAGAGCCAAAGACCATACATCTTTGCAATAAAAATTCAGTTCAAGGACCATTGTACCATTCGCCACACAGAATGATTCGCACCGCGTTTATGTTTGGAGCCAAAGAAATTATGTGCCACGATGAACTGAAAGTATTTCCGGTTTAACATTTTCGGTTTCTCTCACGTTTCTCTTACCTAAAAGCAGATCAGGAGAAAATAAAAGAACCCACTCCCGTCTTACGCTCGGATGATGTCATAAGAGATGTCATTTAGCCAGTAAGCAACAACAGCATTTGTACCAGCACCGATTTACTGCCGGAATACTAATGTGCGAGACATTCTGTGCATAAGTGGCTGGCACCAGGCAACAGGCAACAGGCACCAGTCAAGTCACCAGTATCAGCCTCGGAACGAATAGCGACGCCGACGACGATCGCTCACCCGCAGCTATTTTTAATTGAAAAATGGTGGAGGCAGCGAGTGGAAAAGTGTAGAAAAATCTCCGTAATGCTAAGAGGTCAGATATTATGGCTGAATCTGTCGGCCAGCATGCGGAACTTACGAGTCCCGAACGGCGAACAAAGCTGCACGGAGTTCTTTGTTTGGGCATTTCATGTGGTCAAAACACTCTCCACACAGCAAACAGGTATGAGTGCGCTCTTCGGCGTAGTGGTGGTAGACGACAGCCATGAGCCAGCTTGAACTGCTCTTGGGTCTCTGTATACCTTTGCCTCGTTGTTTCCCGGCAATGCAGCAGCCGCAGTTCGCTTGTATTCGTTTATCTCACTTTTCGTATGCAGGCTTTGTAGAGTAGGTCGCCAGTCGTGACTCACTTAAATTGGAATGTATGCTAAGAAAACGACTTCGACTCTGCTGGCCATATTGTACAGTTTTTATTGCTCATGCCGCTCCAGCGCCAGTCGCGAACTACATACATATAACAATTGCATGGTGAACATTATTTGGCGAATTGTTGTATAATAAAATGCCGTCTTGAACCCACAAACTCGTAAATTGGAGAGCAGTCCGAGTACGAGTAACGCATTCACACTCCGCGTCGCGCGGTGTCAGTGAACTTGAATAAATGGTTTCTGACTGTTGTTGAGGTTTTCTCGAAGTGAATAGTGGTTTCGATGCCAGAGATCATCCTCAATTCTATTTATTTTATTGTACTCGTAAGTTAAGACCTTGCGGTTAGATGGTGGAGCGCGAAGATGCTAACTAGAGGATGCGTCTGCTTTGCCATTGCATGTATGCAAATATGTAGATGCATAGATAAATGGGAAACGTGAGTATCTGTAGAAAATTATTTTATTTTCTTTTACTTATTGTACATATGTATACTCGGCGATTAGAGTTCATTTTAATTATACGGGTGCTGAAAAGCCATTGAAAAGCAATCGGTTTGAGCTCTAAACTGGATTTATCTTATTGGGATTGTTTATCTGGAGGGTTGATACATGGTTGAGACATTTGGTAGAGATCTGGGGAGTTTCCATATTTCACTTAATAGGTACCTTCTTACTAACTTATAAAGTACCGAGACTTGTGACATGTGCTAATCTTTTCGCAATCTTAGCAAATAGGACCGAATATTCGACGAAGTGTTTTTCTTTCGAAAGAACGCAGTCTCTACTTTGTTAATTCAGTACTTGGCGTCAGAAACAGCAGGTCCACTGTTCAAAGCGACAGACGATAACTTGATAAGTAGCATGCACCGCCTCATCTCCAAAATATGGTCGGAGGAAAGTATGCCCGATGAATGGAACCTCAGCATTATTTGCCCGGTCCTCAAGAAAGGAGACCCTCTGTACTGCGCCAACTACAGAAGCATCAGTCTTCTTAACATCGCTTACAAGATCTTATCTGTCGTGTTGTGTGAGCGCTTGAAGCCGTTCGTCAACAACCTGATCGGTCCATATCAGTGTGGTTTCAGGCCTGATCGACCAAATCTTCACACTGCGGCAGATCTTGGATACCCACCACCTTTTCATCGAATTTAAGGAGCAATGTCTGAGTTTGGCATTCCTGCCAAACTCGTCCGTTTGTGCAGGATGACGATGGAAAATGTACGCTGCTCCATCAAGATCGGTCAAGACCTCATCGAGGCCTTTGATGTCCAAAAAGGATTTAGACAAGGCGACGCGCTGTCATGCGACTTCTTCAACATTGTTCTTCAAACAATAGTTCGCGCCAGCACCATAGCCACAATCTTTCAAAAGTCCGTTCAATTACTCGCATACGCAGACGATATTGACATAATCGGAAGAACACAGCGTGATGTCACGGGTGCGTTCGTGAGCATTGAAACGGAAGCGGCGAAGATAGGTTTAGAGGTCAATGACCAAGCATATGCTGTCAACAAAAAAGGACACTCAACACCGACAAACGAAGAATGACTCTTGCCAATCGCTGTTTCTTCGTTCTAAGAAGTCAATTGAGTAGCAAAGCCCTCCTCGAACAAGTAAGATGACCCTGCATCTTAATCATCATAGTCCTGGCCTATGGTGCAGAGGCATGAACATAGTCAAAAGCGGATGAGGTTGCTCTTGGCGTTTTCGAGACGAAAATTCTTCGGGTAATTTTCGGTCCCGTCTGCATAGACGGTGAGTGGAGGAGGAGATACAATGACGGACTTGACTTAGCCAGATGAGTGAAGCTAAAACGACTTATGTGGCTGAGTCACGTAGAGCGGATGGATACCAATGCTCCGACCCGGAAAATCCTCAAATCTACACCCGAGGGACAGCGCAGTAGAGAAAGACGGCGACTCAGGTGGCGCACGCAATTTGAAGGGACCTTAACCAATTTAACGTGCGAAACTGGAGGCATCTGGTTAAAGATCAAACTCGCTGGAGACGTTTGTTGGTTGAGGCCCAGGTCTACTCCGGACTGTAGCGCCACCTTAAGTAAGTAAGTAAGTGGCTTCCTTTTGACGCCAACATCTCTATGCCTGGAATACTAATTTTTCTTGTTATCACAAAAACAGCTACTGCTTTGTAGTGCTCAAAGCGAGAAACGCTAAAAGTCTGTGAAAGTAAACTCTCGGAAGTCCGACAAGAGAGCAGTGGGAGACTGGCGAAGCATGTAATAAATCCAAATCCATCTTTAATGATGGCTTAAGAATGAACATAGGAGCCGGAGTTGGGACTAAGCATGAACTCCATGATCGGTGGAAAGTTTAAAAGGTGAAGTTTTGGCAGTTACAAAAGCCGCCCAATTGGCGTTAGTGTTTACAATATCACTAGAGACTATACGATCTTCATTGACAGCGATAAAAGCAAATTACATAGATGCTTGCTAAATGTTAGGTGTTCAGTCACGAAGAGCAGAAGGTTCTTGGCGTACAGCATAACGTGAAACTTTGCTGGATCCTTGATTATAAGGGTGTGTTTGGCAATGAAGGGGCTGACGAATTAGCTAGAACGGGAGGAAGCGCATGGTACTATCGGGCTTTCATTTTGCAAGCTTAGGAGCATAATAATGGAAAAATCATTAACTGAAGCAAGCAACAGGTAGAACTACCACCTGTGAAATGACAAAGTAAGAAGTGCGACCGGATAGTTAGTACATACTAAGCAACTAAGCTACGTAGTAGGGAAAATAAAACATGCGTATAGCAATGGGTCCACATGCCTTAAGAGCAACCCCCACTGCAGCGCTGGGAATAATGCTCCACTTGCTTTTTGGGAAGCTAATGACAGTCAACTGTAGGGTGGACGAGCTTGCAAAGAAGACTCAGGGCGGTATCTCCCCGCAAACCTGATAGAACCATCTGCTCAATCATATTCCTCCTCGATACTGATGCCATGAAACTGGCAAAGAATAGGAGGAACAATATCAGCACTTATCACTTGTTAAAACAAATCTGGGCGAACCTTAATATAAAAAGGACGGAGAGACCTGTATCCACTAAGCGGAAAACCTAGGTTCATACATGAACTCCGATTGAGGTTCCGCTCAAATGAAGTTGTAGAGATGAAGAGGAGGAGGAAACTACTATTCACCTAATGTGCACCTACTCTGCGCTTGCAACGTTAAGAAGGAAAACTCTCCGGGAATGCTTCTACCATCATGTTAACGATCTAGCCGAACTCGACATCCAAACGATAAATAAGTTTATCTCCGGGGCAAAGTGGTTCAATTCATACCGTTGCAGTTACCCATTTCGATGCAATTTGTGCTACATTCTCTGGTTCTTGGTGCTGGTAAGCCGGTTTCCTTCATCGTGGTATCATAATGGGCTAATCTGGTCTAAGTGTGTCCCTGTCTGAACGGGGTTAGCAACCTATCCCAACCTAACCTAGGCTTACCACTTTAGAGTTTCTAAAATAAAATGGTTAGATGATGTAGAACGCTAAAGAGGTATTCTGCTAATCCTAAGGTTGATTTTCTAAATCTGGCAAGAGCAGGAGCTCTCTCTTCTTCGTCTGTGCAGTTTTTGCACAAATCGTTTAGCATGTCTGCCTAGAATGAAGTGTCCTTATATTGTTAACTTTCAAAAGGTTGTCTGTTCTTAATTAACACTTTCGACCCCTTAAGATCGAGGATAAGCTATGTATATGAGCCAGGCGTGATTGCAGTAGTCAAGATGTGCCTATATATGATTTGCTTTCAACAGAGTAAATCAGTTGCTTAGAAAATGACGTACATAGGGGCTTTGACCTGGTCTACTACTGGTAAGTAGAGAGCCTTGTTTGACAAGTTCGTCAGTTCGCAGCAGAGTAAGGCATTTCGCTCTTTAGCGATCACCTTTAGAGAAACGATGCATTGCTTATGGTGGGTACAAAAGATCTGATCGCAGCTTGTATGCATTTCAATATAAAGGGCAATTGCAAGAGTAGTAATAGTGTGGGAAACAGTATCAACTCATGGCAGTAGAGTAGATAGTTCATCGCATGGTGATGATATCACTAGTTTGGCCGAGGTAAAGACTAGACTTCGGCCTGAAAGAGGTAGGTAGCAGTGGCTATTAAGGCTGAAGGAGTGAGGGATGCCCATGTCTCTTAAGAAAAAAGTATCAGCATTGATCCTCCTGATTGATTCGTCTCTATAGATGGAAATGGAGTCACTAAAAGGCACTTTGTACTGGCTCAAGGCGTTGCTATTCGGTAATAAACGTTTTGTCGATGCAACGCCGATTTAGAGGTGATGAATTTTGACCTGCAGATCATAAGTTTTTCTAACATAGAATTACTATCTTCCTGGACTGACTCTGAAAATGACTATTGTGGAGTAACCGGAATGAGGATCGGTGAGACCTCCTTTCCTGTTCTGACTCCGACCAAAAAAAGCACTATGACTTAAAATATTTCTTGTGTCAAGTAAAGTTCAAAGCAAGGCCAAGATCATGGGGGATAGTCCTCAAGATAGTCTTATACTCGTATAGATACATATTGATATATGGCGGAACAATTGCACAAAATATTGCACAGCAGTTTCCTTAAGTGGTGCTCCGGGTCAAAGTGGTTCAATAGATAGAGTTACTGCCCATACGGACACTCATCTCAACGCACTCCATGTTTTACTTTTGGTATCTCAAGCTGGTAAGTTGGTATCTATCGTGGTATCACAATGGGACAATCTGGTCTAAGTTTGTCCCTGGTTGAACGGGGATAGCCACTTAACCTAACATAACCTTCTTGAACTTTCAGAAAACTGTCACAAGTACGAGGAACGACGAGTTTGTTGGTTTATCAAGAGCTTCAATTTGGCTTCTGGGATCGCATAACAGATTTTACAGATTGTAGTGCATTTCGGTCTAAGCAGCGTTTCGTTAGCTGGGAACTATTCGGAATAAGGAAGAGATTGCTAAATACAGCAAACGTCCAAAAGACGACAACTACAATAGTATACTTGGCTGCAAATGTTGAAAAATGTCCACCCAGTGACTGAGAGAAACCGCGGCAATTAGGTAAAAACTGGAAGGAACTATGTACATAAATATGTAAACTATTAAATTAGATGGGAACTCGTCGTCAAAGCGGTGGAATTTAAGTCTTGATTCCATTCAGAATGTTTTTTCTGGTTTTCAGGAAATGCAACGCCACACCTCCCAGATGCTTCTGAAACATTCTCCATCTTAAAAGAACCAAAACATGTACCAAAATCTTCTTTCGTAGCAACTGGTCGTATTGAAATGACCTTCTTTAACCAAGAAAATACCAGCAGATCCCTCTGGAGTCTGGAACACCATTCTATATTTTATAATTTATTTAACGCTACCCATGAACCCTCAGTGGCACAATAAATCTAGCTTTCTATACAGTCAGTCGCCAGAAAGAACGGATGCACTTAAGGAGATCATGGCTTTTTTTGTTTTCTTTATTAATTCCATTCTCCTCCGTTTACGTTGAGAAATATGTGGTGAACATGCAAAAAAATTGAAGGCGACACATTCAAGAATGTCTTGCAGTGCTGAATCATCTGGCGCGTCGTGGAAAGTTGAAATCGTGTCGCCTTCGTATCCAAGCTAAAGAAACTAAGCAACGTACATAGTATGTACATATCTATGCGCGAGTACTCGTATGTAACAGGAAAAATATTGTTTATAACAACATAATAAATGTCGCGCGTGGCATACCGTGGTTGCAAGTATCGCGTCGGGAATTGAACCCTCTATCCATTATCTAATTGAATAAGCTTCTGATAAACCGTTGCCACTTATGCAATTCATAGGGTGCCGCACCGGAATTCAATGCATTTAACTATTACTAGGATTGACGATGTGTACATATTTACGTACGGATGAGTACGTGCTTCGTAGAAACTATCTTTGTGGTTGTTCACACAATCGTGAATCACACTTTTCTACGATAGGAAAACCTTTTTTGGACGCTTCGAAGCCATTACTGTGGGAACTTAAGCAGTGACTGTACGTACAATTTCTTTCACATTCCCTCTACATTATACAGTGACAGCAAATGGTCCTGGAATTCCAAGAACTACTAAGGCTTTGGGGATGTGTCGTCGAATCTGTGACAAAAACTGGACTATTAGACCCAAAATGATACGTTGGCTATTATTATTAGTGGGGAGCGGTTTGTCCACTCTAGCACTGCAGTCTCATATAGAGGCCTATTGTGCTGTCCTATAAGTTTCGAACAGTTTGTTTGCTCTAGAGGATGTCAGGAAGCTAGTCAGCCTCTCTGGGTTGGTGCGTTGTAAGTAACGTTGGTGAGACGAGTTCACTGCCTAGGGTCGCCCATGAATGAGGGCGGGTCACTTTGTTAGAGCTTTCATCGCTCTCCAAGCACAGTCTGCAGGTAGGGTTCGGTGACAGGGCAAGCTTGTGTAGATGCCGTTTTAGTCGGCAGTGGGGACTTAGGATACCGCTTAGAATTTTAAGCTCAGATTTAGATGAGACTTGGATTTATTTTGTAATAAATTGGAGAAGAAGTGTTTGGTACATTTCTGTCCTACATGAAGTTTTTAAAAATGGATTTGTTTACTCCATAGGCTAGTTCAGGACCAATGAGGGAGGTAGTGCACCTGTCTTGGCCATTGAGTCCGCTGTTTCATTGCCCGTGTGGCCCTTGTGAGCGGATCTAGAAGCAATTTGACTGTCTCTAGGACTGGTTCCGATTTCATCGTGGCTGAGTTCAGTGCTTTCAGGGCAGCTTGACTATCAGAGAAGATAAAGACGGTTTTGTCACGGAAAGTAGAGAGCAAGTTTAAGCTTGTGCACTTATTTATGACAAATATTTCTGCCTGGAAGATCGATGAGTATGTGCTTAGACTGACCGAAATGCTAGTGCTAGACGACTCCGAATATTCCAGCTCCAGATCCACTGTCCATTTTAGAGCCATGTCATGCTCTGAAGGACGGAGTTTAAATGTTTCCCAGTCGTCTCTCTGGGGGATGACTACTGAGTAGTTTCGTGTGAAGCAGTACCTTGGAAGAATGTCATCCAATGGCATGCTGAACTCGCTAATTTGGAGTAGGGAGGAAAATATGTTAAGGTAACCGTCAGGGGAATGTTCGGAGCTGATGTTGTTTAGGTGGTAGAGTCTGTGCAGGCTGATTTTGCCTAAATAAAAAATAAACCGACAATGGGGTTAAGCGAGGCTGTGGTGATGGAGCGCAGGCTACCCGTCATACAGATTGCAGCTAGGCGCTGAACTACGTTGTCTACGTTGGCTATTTACTCTAACAATCAGACCGACAATCTCTTGTACTAGAGTGATCTGGTGAACCAATTTTAACGAAAAACATATTCAGTGTTTAGTCTGATCCTGAGACTGCTTTCTAGCACTCCAAACACTGCATTGAATGGCGTATTAAGTCTACTCTCAATCGAAATGTTCACACAAATTGAAGCTAGGACAGAGCATCTATCGACTTTTCTGCTCAAGCGACTTATATCCAAACTCCTATCAGGGAGGTTACCTGTCCTTGGTCAAAACAGTGAGGCAATAAACAAAATTCAGCATAATTTTAGATGTTTGCATGAATGGAAGGAACCTACAATTTATTGTCGACTCCGAACGGCGAAGTGAGAAGCTCTTTCATGACAGATTATTCTCCCGGAGGCTTGTCATTCCCCGACGAGAGGTGTTGCCGCGAAAAAAGTTCGGTGTTCCTGGCTGGGGCTTGACCCCACGCCGCTCAATCAGCAGTCCAACGCACTAACCACCGCGACCACTGCTTCACAAAAAGTTCTCGATACGAATACGATGCTAAAGCCAAGCTGCACTGTGACCTGAAAAATTTATTGTGCTGAAACTTCTCGATCCCGGGAGGGATAGGGAACACGCAAGTTTAAACCATCAACATTTGATCTTTTCAAGTATATGGACGGATCCACAATGGAGACACCAGTTGGGTTTTTGGGGAATCAACCAGAGCGAGCCTCTCAATCAAGTCTTAGCAAGCTGTTAGTCAGTGTGTGAGAGCTGGAGAAAACTATGTTTATCTTTTAAAACGCTCAAGGTGCATTAAATACGCTTAAGCCGTTTATTATTCTCATATGGAACTAGCAAGGATCAGAAAGTGTTTATGCATTTGCCCTTTAATCCGTCCTAGGGGAATGTGAAACCTTGTCACGAGTGAACCGTGTTGACCCGGGCTTTGCCTGGTTCATCGGTACGCTCATTTTTTTTTTATCACTGTGCCCTAACTCAGAGCAGAGTGACCCTAAATTGATCGCTTAGTCGGACATCCAAAGTTCCACTCTTTGCACTCTTGCATCAGTTTGGGAAATATGATAGCCGAGTCAATAGCTTTGATGGCGGTTAGGCAATCAACGAGGATAGTAATGTTCTGTTTGTGCGTTGTGTCACGTCAGAGGTGCGTGTAAGCCTCTCGGGTGCTGATATGATCTCCATAGATGTAGTGGCTCCGAGTAGACACCGGCACCGACACCGCAGTTCATCTTTCACCCGTGTGTGTTTCTTTTTTTCACTATGCTCTCATGGGAAATCCGACATAAAAAGTTTTAGTTTGGTTTTGTAGTCGGTTGGAGCTACAATGCTGTGTCGTAGTGAGTCCAGAATATTGCTGTAGCCGTAGGACTTTGCATTGTATGTTTAGTTTATTGAAGTCTGGCAAAACGCATCAGTACAAGTATGCTTAAAGCTCTGTGCAATATGCCTTATATTTCTATTAATTTCCCTGCACTCATTCACCTCCTTAAATTAATTTTCGGCAACAGAATTGCCGTTGGAATACCAAGTGGTCATCTAACTGCAGGTGCTATTATGCACTCACTGAGTGCCTCTAAAGTAAACGAACTATGTATATACTTTACACTTTGTAAGGATTAGCACAACTGGATTTGAAAAAAAAACCTTAGTACCAGAGGTAAGAAGACTTTC
This sequence comes from Matsumyia berberina, assembly GCA_917880715.2. Taxonomy (NCBI): domain Eukaryota; kingdom Metazoa; phylum Arthropoda; class Insecta; order Diptera; family Syrphidae; genus Matsumyia; species Matsumyia berberina. The sequence goes on from OU862870.1 coordinate 100,927,023, forward strand.
AGGACCTCAAGAACATTCTTGACAAGCTTTTAGCCTCAGCCTGAGATCGAAACTGGTGGTCTTTTGGATAGTTATGTCCAAGAATCAAAAGGAAAGGTAGTGAAATAAAATAGAATAGACTAACCTAAGCTTATTTTACTCTGAGCCTATAAAGGTCGGTGGGAGTCATTTGTATTCTTGACGAAGCGCTGATATTTGACCAAGCAAAGAACTTGATTGAGTTTATTCTCGCAACATAGATACCCAACATACGCTGAAGGAGGACACAAGCAGAAGAAGTTCTCCGTCGCATCATCAATGTCGAGACATGTTCTATGATTGGCCCCACCATTGTTCTACACGTGCGTTCTTACGATTCTGCAATATAATAGCTAACGTGGGTTACCATTCCGCATTACTTAAATATAAAGCTAATGAAACCGACAATACTACTCGCTTAAGGATTGATTACACGTTAACGACTAAAATTGGTTTCTGCAATGTAAGAACCCGCCTTACCTCAGTGAGGGATTGGGACAGAGGAGGGAAAAGAATTTATGCGATGTGAATTAAACATTTTTAGACTATCCTATGCGAAATAAGATAGGGAGTACTAACAACCACCACTATACTCTGACAAACCACCTGTGAATCGACTGGAATCTGGAGTGGGAGTGTGGCTTTACCAATAGCACGCAGATACTGAATTTCCTAGCAGCGGCACCGAGACAGAATTTTGACGGCCAGACTCCATCAAATGATGCTGCTTTTCAACGAAACTGCTCGTCTATAGAAGGAGGCCTTCTGCGACCGGGTAGTGGTTACTTTCAACACATCGCCAAATGTAGACATTGCCACGGTGATGTGGAGACTTGAATGTCAGGTTAATGATACAATAACGTATGTTATTGGAAAGCACGGACTAGACAAACGCGTAAACTATCGCGAACGATTTGTTACAAATGCATTCTTATAGGAGGAACTATACTTGAGCACAAGACCTGCCACAAAGTAAGCTGGCTGAAAGCAGGAGGAGTCACGCCAATTGGAGAAAGCTAAAACATGTTGCCAAGAACCGTACACGATGGCGCGTAGGCTTAGTAGAGGACCTAGTACCCACAAGGACTAACAGCACATAAAAAACAAAGTTTAAGCAGGCCGTGTTGGCCCACTTAGACTACAAGCTTAGTAGGATACTCATTCGAATGAATGTAAAACGCTCCGGACATAGGATTTTCGAATCTAAGACCCCAGAGACAACGACAGACACTAGACGAAGTGATTGCAGATACTAGAAATCTTAAGTTGCTGATATGTAAGCTAAAAGGTCGTAATCGACCTTTTCTTCTTTGTTTGTCATCTCTTTGCCATACTGGCATTTAAGTGCTAAAGCGGCTTTGAATTGCCAAGTTACTTCGTTCATTGCTTCGTATCTTGGTATTTATTTTACTTTAACTGTTTAACTATAACAAATTGCGGCAGCTTTGAGTTTTTATTCTTTGCCAGTTGTCCAATTCTTAGGCCTCTCTGCCATTAAGGTGTAATCATGATTGGCACCATGAAGTGAACCCAATTCATGAGTGGCGCGTTCCGGGAAAAATTCCCAGCCCTCCTGAATGGATAATTTTTTAAGGAACCCAGCAATAGCTGAAAAAAAAATAAATATTAAACCAAATTCTGTGGTTTGCAAATTCGAGTCATTACTGAAGATCATTCCCATGGCTACCCCACTGACAACGCTTCGCTTCCACGATCCATACACACCTCCTGCTAAAATACCACCAACGGTGTAATTCCATCTGAAAAATCAATGCCATTACAATTCAGAAATCCCAGTTAACTGCTTGAGCGAAAACTTACTTGTCGTCTTTACCACGCAGATTTGTAGACGCATAAGTGCCGAGTGTGAAAGCGGTGGCCATACCAACGAATGGTCCAGTAAAGTATGCATACCGGCCCAGTGTTGAGAGATATCCTTGAGTTCTTGACACCATCAGAACATCAACTGTGGACCAAGCTAAACCGAGACTGACGGCATATCTGTTAATGGCAACGATTTTTCCGAAGACATCTTGTCCTTCTGGTTTGTCGTAGTAGTTGGCCTTAAGGAGGGACATCTTTCAACTGGAATTGAAAGGAACAAGATGAATGTCTAAAGAGTGTACTACTGACTAAGATTTTATGCAAATTGCCTGTTAAGAACGTAAGATAAGTGGTTAAAATTAAATTTGAAATTCAGTAAGACATCTAACCTGATATTTACGTAATGTTTGACAAACGACAGTCGATTAAACTGTCAAAGTGACGTCTGTCAAAATACATTTTTAATTCGTGTGCGTTCAAAAATGTATTTTAGTTCATCTTACATAAGCGCTATATGGGCAAAAAAGAAGAACAATTTAAAAGGACGTGTGTCGCATATATGAATACTTGATTTTTTGTGCTATAAAAGTAACACAGCACAACTTGCTATTTCATTGTAGAGGGTAGAACGTTAAAAAAAAAGATTTGATGATATGGTAGAAGAAATATTGCATCGGAAGAATGTTTGACGTGTTTATGCCTGCGTACTTTAGGGGCTGATCAGAATATGCAACTGCGTTTGCGTCGTTTTGGTAGCGCTGCAAGACTGAGACTCAGACGTACGTTCTGTTTGGATCTTTGCTAATTTTAAGAAACAACTGATCAAATCTTTTGATTGCCTACCTCTATGGGTAGTCAAGTTTGGAGAACATTACAAATGCAGGTCTCGTTTTCCCAAAGCATATTGCTTATCACCAATTAAAACAATAATCGTGATGGAATGCCGCCTCCTCTGCTAATCTTTCTCTGAGCAGAAAATGAAACCTTACTGGATGCCTTGGCTATTAATTTATGAAGGATATCTCTTCGGAAAAGGTTTTGCCTCCAACACTTTCTATACAAAGCTGCAGAAGCTTGGTAGATATTATTGACGCTGCTCCTAGACTTCCTATCGCCATGTTGCTTTTCAGTGCTTGATTGCGGTAGTGATCTTCTTCTTGTTGATTTAGCATGATTTGAAATGCACCTTCCATCGATTAAATTAGTCCTTATTTGACCTTAGCAAAAAACCTAATACCCCTAAGCTATTGGGCTTCTTTCCTGGCCAGTGCGGCCTGAGATACCATCTCAACACACTAAACCTTTGCTCAGATATAGAGTATCGGTTTTGTTTTGAAAAGGAGGAAACCTCTGAACACATTTTCTGTGAATGTCCGATACTACACTGGCTGCGAAGGCGGATCTTCCATAGGGAATTCTGTTCGTTAGCGGAGTTTAGAAACTCAGCTATTAATGACATACTCACCTTTATAAGGGAGGTAGTATGATTATGTTTTTGGCTAGTTATACCAATGACACAATAGATCTTTCTAGGTCGCAGTGCCAGCCATAAGGGCAGGTCTCTTTTGTATTTGACCTCGTACATTATGATCAGGAATTGATGCGTGTGGAAAAGAGCCTTCTGGTTCTTGATGATTCATTTACGTATTAACCGAAGTAATCTTCGGACACGGTGAAACAAATTCCATCGTCTTCGATCCGAAGCACATTGCTTACAGTTCTCCAAATCAAGACTTCTGTTATCTGCGATCACTTGGTCTTTGTAACTGCTGTTCGTCTTGAACCTAGGGTTGATACTCAAAGACCATCTTCTCTGGAGTATTGTCCATGCGTACGATATTTCAAGATTCCTTTATATATGTACATAGCTATCAAGCAGTGGTGCATAGCGATATATGTATTTCTTAGTCAACGACTACCGAAAATCAGCGGGTCTGGCGTAACATTGGCGGTCGCTTTTCATGTTTGAATTAAGCAATTATGTGTATATAACCCTACTCATACCAGTCCTACTTTTTGGTGAAGAGCACAGACTTTGTCAAGAATAATGAAGTCACCTTCGGTTGTTTCAAGAGAAAACTCGTTAAAAAAAATAGCTGACGCGACAGCTCGGGATGAGCCAAGGCCTAGCTTCTCGCAACCATTCATGTTGTGCGTGTTACATATTTCGCACGAATGGAAGGGACCTACAATTTATTACCGACTCCAAACGGCAAATTGAGAAGCTCTTTCTTGACAGATTATACTCCCGGAGGCTTGTCATTCCCCGACGAGAGGTGGTGCCGCGAAAAATGTTCGATGAACATGGCTGGGGCTTGAACCTACGCCGCTCGCTCAGGACTAACTATTGAGCCACGGCGACTACGAAAACTTCTTACGGTGGGATTTCATCCCGTCTGCCTTAACGAGTGCAGAAAAAGATAAACGACGAATTTTACGGGCTGTGCAGCGATATCGAATTAGTCGAAAGAGTCAATATACAAAGAATAAGATCGCTAGGACATAGAAAGCTCTCCTGCCCGGAGAATTTTCGTCTGTTCAGGTGGCGCACGCAAATGGAAAGGGATCTCAACCAACTTGGCGTGGGCAAATGGAGACAGTTAGCTAACAATCGAGATGGCTGGAGACGCTTGAGGCCGGCCCATGTACTTAAGTTTCTTTGGCTTCCTAACATTCCAGTGTTCATTGTTTTTTTTGTCCAAGATTGCCCCTAAAGTGTTGACAGACTCTTATTACCTGTGTAATACTAGAGACAATATTAAAATTTATACAAGGAGCCACGGACCTGGCGGTCATTGTTACTCTGCACTGAGTTGTTACTCTATGTCATAACTAATGCAGGAGATCCATTTGTATTGATTTAATACTGACATTCCTGTCGTGCTGTTAGATCGTATATGGGCGTGGCTCTATCAATACTTCAACTACAGCGCTCCACAGGAGTGGTCATTTAAAATCAGAAATGCACCTTCGAAATGCTAATTCCTTTTTACCATTAAAGACTGTCTGTCTGTCTGTCTGTCAATTTATTCCTTTTTAGTTTCTTCGAGCAAAATCTCCATAAATTTCCCTCTCCACATGTAGATGCACCTGAAAAGCTTATTTTTGCACAACTTTCAAGGCGCATGTTCAAAATTTATGAATGGCCAGCGCAAATTGCATACACATTCCCAGCATCTCAGCTGGTATCGCCATCTAAGCACAAGAGAAAGAGTTCAACCGGAGCTATCGATTTTTCTCGTTTGGAAATTAATTTAACATTGTCGTGGTAAACAATAAATTTTCAATTAAATTGCGTGAATACTTTAGTTTAATAGCAATATGGATTAAATACTTTCACGTAAGTCTATTGCTTTGCCTTAAATTGCTTCTTGTGTTCATTTGGGAAGGTGGGACACCATTCGGAGGGGATGGGAGTAATTAAAAAATTGCTGAGCTAAGTGAAATAATTGTATCAGTGAATTTCGTTAGATAAAAAAAACTTAAACCTATTTAGCTTCCGAATAATTGTACCGTGAGCCACAAAAATTTAGGGACACACCAGACATCTCCTTTGTTGTGATTATTTTTTTGTCTTGGGATGCTCCCTAAAAGGAAGTACATCTGTCATCGAAGAATAATAACAACAATAGATATTTCTTCACCAACCAGCCTCCAAATATCCCTAAAACGATGACGACAGTTTTTATCGTCTCTACTTGGGGTGGCTCCTTTCTCTGCTCCATTTCCTATCGGCAGGGACTCCAAAATTCTACGAAACAGAGCCCTCATATCTACGATCCCATCATTTTGACTATGCAGGTCAATGTTGGTGTATAGCCCACAAAACTCGTTGCAGAATCTTTCCTTCGAACTCCGTCGATACAAACTGGACCGAATTTTAAATGAAGAAGATGCTTTCATCTGATTTTCTCATTTTGTTAACGTTAATGCTTTTGTGCCACTGGGATAAGAGTCTCCTAAGTCGGTAGAAATAGAAATAGTCACTTAGCAGTATCCATAGGAGTGTGGAGTTTACTATTGAGATGAGTTCAGGATGTTGCTATGCCCTCTAGTCTAGCCGAGTAGCATACAGACTTGATATTAAGATCAAGAGCTCTTCTACGTAGTAGACTTTCCTTGGTGCGTACAGCTATACTAGAACAGTGGGTGTGGAAAAAGCGCATTTGCCGTTTCGAAGCTGTTCGTGGTGTCACAGTACTCTGTGACGAGCAATCTGAAAGGCCGAGGGCTTGTCTAATTGTACAGAATTTCCTCTCAGTAACCAAACTTGGACAATTCTGTGGCCATGATTTGGTGTCTGCAGCTGCAAGGTTTGAAACGAATGAAGAATGAAAAACCTTCGTCGTTGTGTCAACTTACTTTCCCTATGACTTGGTAATGCCTCCGCCACAGAATGCCGTTGCCGAAATCTTGAGAATTTCGACTCTCGCCAAATGGGATTTATGTGTTGCGATGCTAATGCTTAGAATATAGTCTTGGGCAGCAGTAAATGCAATGTACGAGGAAACCATCTTCTAGATTTCATAATATCGTCTAACATAGTCATTAATAATGTTGGTTCTCAACCAACCTTTGTTACGGTTAGAAGAAAGGAGGTGATTAATTTAAAGAGTTCTGTTGGAAGTGTTCCCTGTCAGATCATTGATGTATCGCATTTCAAATCAATTGCGAAGCTATTACTTTGCAGGAGAGAAGGAACCCAAGAAAAACTAACTTAAAACGCTTTAGGGAAGAGCTAGATTAGTCTGTTAAAACTCTCCTAAGCTCAGAATGTGAGGGAGGGTGCTGCTCACAACCCGAGTAGTACATATCTTCACCCGGTGTTTTGAACCGACGTCGCGACATGTCCGGTTACGAAAAACTCCTGTAAATCACCAGTCCCCTAATAGAACCGAGAACTGCAAAGACTTAGAAAGGAAGCCAGAAAACTTCTAAACCGGTCACTTAAGACAAATTTGGATGAAGACGGGAATCTTTTCCGTTCTAAGAATTTAAGAAGTTTATTCGCTTGTCGAAAAGTGCTTCCTATCGAGATTTTGTGAAATGATCGAAACACTCGGTAAAACTAGTTGGTTGGTCAAAGTTCTCAAAAGGAACAAACCAACCAACCCGAAGTCACTTAGAAAATCTGATTTTATCTTTACTAAGACGAAAGCAGAGACTTTCGGTCGTTTGCTGGAGACTCATTTACCATGTAGCCAGGTATCGATGGAGTCACACCTTGGCCTGCCTACACAGGCTGAGATTGATACTCGGAGTAGCTGGTACACTGCATCGGTCATGGTAACAGACGAAGATCAAGAGAGAAGACGTGTAGTCAGAAGGCTATCCAAAGCGCCCATTCTTACAGATTTTTTAATTGGTTGGTTGGTTTGGGAAAGTGAGATTAAACCCTCATTACATAGGTTACCATTTCTCACAGGCTTATTGCGCTCCCCTCCATTTAAAACTGCTTGGAGAAAAAGAGGTTTAGAAGAGAGTGTACTGATAGTTGGGTAAGAAGTCACAGGTCCGGGAAACGTTCTGTATGTCCAGTGAACTCCATGATTTTCCCGAAAACAAAACGTCTAATTTGTCTCTTAACGCCTTTGTTGCGGACAGTCGCAAAGGAGATTCTCGAGGCTCTTTTCATCCTTCTCGCATCCCAGGCAAGTGCTCGATGTAAGGTTTGACATGTCCCGTGTATAGACCTATCATCAGTTTTAGTTGCTCTATCATGGATTCGGCGGCTTTATAGGTTTGCTATACATAGGTATATGGGATTTATAACCTTTAACGCTACACCTAGGGTTGTTACCGTGGGAATATTTCTGTCTCCCGCCACCTTTCTCGGTAGTTAATTTACAGTTTCGTTCCCTGGTATATTTCAATAATCCGGAACCGAGTATAGGTTGAGTTGGGATTGAGAGCAGGTTGCCAGGATGTTGAGTTTACCCTGCATCCCCTTACCAGTTTCTAGTTGGTTGTCAGGTTGGCGAGTTCTATTCAGGCTGCCTGACTGTCTGAGCAAATATAAATGCTGTTAGACAAGTCCCTCAGATTATGGAAATAGTATTCGGCGAGAACCATCCCTATGGTTCTTCATAAACTGGGGTATTCGTAGGAGAAGTGAGTTTTATTATTATCTGCTTGTATATTGCCGCAGCCTCTGCAAAAGTGCTATGAACTTAAGCGCAGTCATGGTCAGCGTGGCTCAGTGGTTATTGCGTTGGACTTCTGTGCGATTTTTTTTACTTTAGCGCAGTCTTTTAAGGTGGACCGCTAGTAGATTGTGCCCTGTGACGATCCCTTTGTAGAGCGCTAAGTGTGACCCGGTTCAGCGTAAGAGTGGACCTTGTTTGTCGTTATTTTTCCAGAGTTCTCTAAAGGCCTCGTATTGAGAGACAGCTCCACCTTTTAGCGATTCGTCGTTCTAAGTCTAGTGGTATCTATGCTATATTTAACAACGAGGGTAGTATACTAATTTTGATCATTAATAGGTCTTGTTCTTATCCCTTTTTGGCTAGTTCATCCGCCGTTTAGTCTCCTGTAGTTACCGCTGTGTTCTGAGAGGTTTACACTGTGGTTCGCGCCATGTATTTTAAGCTCATCGCAGTAGTGTTTAACCAACTTTTTTGGTGCTACAGTTCGGGACCAACCCGGAACTCAACCTTCGGTCCGAAGCGTTAATATCCATTCACTCTACATGTCCCAGCCATCTCCATAGGTTGATGCTTGCCTATAGTTGGTCGTTAAATTTTCTTTTCCACATTTCAAAAATCACGCGAAGAAATTTCCCTCGAAACGCCCAAACATATTTTCCTCTTCCTGCGCCATGAAGCAGGACAGGGATTATTAAGGTCATATAAAATTTTTACTTGGTTCTCCTTGAAAAGGGTGCGTGACTCAAATACCTGCTTAATCCAAATTAATAGCTATTAGCAAGAGTTATTCTTCGTGGAAGTCATAGGTCATGGGGGTAGTGCCCAGTCCAATGACTGAGCGTTCACGGGGGTCTCGTGGAAGCCATGGTTCAATGGTTAGTGCGTTAGACTGCTCTACGAAGTGCATAGGTTCGCGCTCCAGCAATGTCCACCCCTTGTTGGGGAATGACAACCCTGCGGGTGTATAATTTGTCATGACGAAGTTTTTCAATTCGCCGTTCGGAGTCGGCAATAAATTGTAGGTCCCTTCCATTCGTGGGAAAAATGAGATACGGCGTTTGTGATGAGGCAATGAATGGGAATTTTGATCCTAACCATGTGATTGGAACAGAATTAGGGCTATGACTCGGTTTTGTGTTTATTTAGAGCACAACCCACAAACAGAAATGTTAGCCATTCGAGGCACCAGTTGCTGGTTTAAATGCTTCGTTTCGTTTAAAGAAATATGAACATCCGTCTTCTTTTCCGAGAATTAGCTGATCTAATCTGGAGTAACAAATGGTGAAACTTAACTTCTTACGATTGCAATCCATTCCTTCCACCTCATTCAACTGTCAGTGTATAAACAGTCTCACCGCGCGGAAGACTTCCAATTGACCAAATCAGTTCCATATCGATTCGCACTTAGCTTCCGCTCATCATCAAAGCCGCGATGGATATAAATTATAATTATTATTTATTTATTTATTTCCATCTTCCCTGTTCGCGTTCGTGGAAGTCTAGGGAAAATACGCGTACATCTCTTCTCACACAAGACATCAGCTAAGAGATGGAAAACTCTTCAACGGCGAGACGTAATAATTTTGCAGAAAAGAAAAACACCGCCACCGACCGCCGCAAAGAGAGCGACCAAACAAAACAAATCCAAGATATGTACAAGTGTATCTATATTTCCAAGTTGTATCTCACCGCTTGGCAAACGATGTGAAAATGAAAACGGCGGCGCAAGAAGAAAACAAAATGGAATAAATCTATGATGAGTATGTGACGGTTTATAAAATATCTTCTTAGGTGATCCTAATAGTCACTGAAATTGGTTTGACCAGTTCGAACGGGCTGCTCGGACTTTGCGTAAGGTTGCCTTTTCTTTTATCAGCGCTTTTCTATTTCTAAACGCATACGTGTACTCGTACGCGTGTAATATGCAAATGTTCGTTACGATTTAATCAGTTTAAACCAAACCAAATGGTGGACAGTGAACTTACGGAAGTTGTGCTTTGAAATTATTGTAGTTAGACTGTTTCGTAACGGACTGTAACAGTGAAGAATCATACTTGAGAATTCTGCAAAAATCTAAATATACCTTAGGATGTGAACGCAGAAAAGTGTTTTTAATAATATTCTCCGTGTGCATGTGTCTGTGGATATAACGAGTTTATGCGAGCTCTAAAAATAAGACCGCACAGGATTTGCTGATATGTATATGTAATTGTGTGAAAAAAGTGTTTTTTTTTTTCTCTCTCGACTTCGGCGATTTATTACTTTATTTTGGTTTTCCACTCGAGTGCATTATTTATTTTTTTATTAAATTAAAAATCCATCAATGCTCTTGGACAACACTTAAGAATTTGGCATCTCATTTGAGCAGATAAAGTCCCTTAATTCTAAATTTAGTGTTGACATGAAATTATGACCCAAATAGACTGATGAAGTACGTTTGCCAAAAATATTTTGAAGGATGTAAGCTGGTTACACGAACGAGAATTGTCTTGGAAGACATTGTCGAATTTGTTCGGTTAAAAAGAAAAACATATTTCTTTTTCGCATAAGGTCATATTTTTTGACAAGATGTGGGAAGATATATAAAATAAAATAATTTCCTTTAAAATGAGTTATACTTAGGTTCTAGGAGTTTTAGGGTTTTGAAATTGAAAAAGGCGTTTACATATGTACGCGTGTACTTGCCAATTATGCGAAAAAATAACAAAACAGAAACTAGGCTTTAACTCATTTCAGGCTGTTGCGCGAGCTGCTTAACGAGCTCCGTCTTTTATTTAACTCCATGAAAAATTTTGTTTTCCTTGGGAGATGAACGACCCTGGTGGATAGAGCAACCAGTTTGGTCAGAGCAGAGCCCCTTCTTGCCATTTTATCGTTCATCTCGTTCTCTGGCATGCCATTGTGCAAATGTTGGAACTTAAAGTGATATTTTGATTAGAGGAATGATGAAGACGGTTGCTCCCTGTGAAAATCTTGGCTTCGGTTAGGTGTTGGACAGAATCTTCACCTGAAGCCGGGTGCACAGCAGGCACGATAGCAGCGCCAACTTTGAGGTAGAAGACGTGAGGTGGTATTTCTGGTGGGTCGAAATTTTCCAAGAACTTAACAGGTTAATGTATGTACAGCATACTTACTTACTTAAGGTGGCGCTACAGTCGGGGAGGACCTGTGCCACAAGCAATAAGCGTCTCCAGCCAGCTCGATCTTTAGCCAGCTGCCTTCAGTTTCGCACGCCAAGTTGGTTGAGGGCCCCCTCCACTTGCGTGCGCCACCTGAGTCACAGTCTTTCTCTACTGCGTCGTCCCTCGGGTGTGGATTCCAAGATTTTCCGGGCCGGAGCATTTGTGTCCAGTGGTCGCCGTGGCTCAGTGGTTAGTCGTTGGACTGCCGACCGAGCGGCATGGGTTCAAACTCCAGCCATACCCACAGAACATTTTTCGCGTGACCACCTCTCGTCGAGGAATGACAAGCCTCCGGGAGTATAATCTGTCATGAAAGAGCTTCTCAATTCGCCGTTCAGAGTCGGCAGTAAATTGTCGCTGTCGCGCCAGCCATTTATTTAATTTAGCATTGGTGTCCATTCGCTCTACATGACCCACCCACCTCAGTCGTTGGAGCTTCACTCTTCTGGTTAAGTCGATGTCGCTGTACAGTCCGTACAGTTCGTTGTTGTATTTTGTAGAATTTTCCTCACGAAACAGCCAAAAGCGACCTCATCCGCTTTTGACAAAGTCCATTCCTCCGCGCCGTAGAGCAGGGCTGGGATAATTACGGTCTTATAAAGGGTTACTTTAGTTGTTCGAGAGAGGACTTTACTAATCAATTGCCTTCTTAGCCCAAAGAAGCAGCGATTGTAAGAGTTATTTTTCGTTTGATCTCAGCGCTGGAGTCGTTGTCTGAATTTATAGCGGAGCCTATGTAGACAAAGTCCTTAACTATCTCAAAGTTATAGCTGTCTATAGTGACGTTCTGTCCGAGATGTCGGTGCTGGGTGTCCTTTCTCGTTAACACCACATACTTGGTCTTGCCCTTTTTGACCACTAAACCCATCCTCCTCGCCTCCGTCTCTCATGAACGCGCCAAGGACATGACGCTGCGTTCTTACGATTATGTCAATATCGTCAGCGTATGTGAGTAATTGGACGGAGTTTTGTAAGATTGCCCCTGGTGTTGGCGCGTGAGTTTTGTACAGCATCCTCGAGTTTAATGTCCAAGACCAGAGATTCATACTTTATATTCGCAGTTGGCAACTTCTCCAGCAGAAAGTTGTTAATCCTGAGTCGTTTATTGAAGTGAGAAAAGTTCTATCCCTCTGTCATGAAGAGCAATCCACTCCAACCTGATAAATGTTTAGACATATTCTGTCAGTCAAATTAATCAACCAATTTGGTTATTCTTCTCTCTCTTTCCATCACAAATATTAGGAAATAAGTTAGAAAACTCCTCTGCCCTCAAGTCACGTTGAAGATGGACACATATGTTAACTCTAAACTACAGGACTTTGACGTTAGGCCGTAAGATGGGTGACTTGAGTCAAGCCTTAACTTCATCTGCACGTGTTCTGCGTGGCACAACAGGCATGGTCTGTCCGAAATCACCAGTCGCAGCATCCTGTTTAGAGATGTTGCAAAGGACAGACCGAGTGAAGTGTTGAGAGGGTAGAGTGAGCTGTCTTGCCTTCTTCAACCAAGGTAGCTGCAATACTTGCAGGAAGAATCAGCAACGACGGTATTACTTCCGCCCCTATTTATGGCCAGCAACAGATTGATCAAGAATCTACATACATATGTATGCGTGTATATTATTACCAAATTGTGCAAGGTAGTTAGGATTTCAAGTTCGTATCGGGTAAGGGCATTTTGCTTTAATTTAATAAAACTTTAACATTTTACTTTAGTAAAACTTTTACAAAACAAAACATGTCTACGGAAAAGTAAATTATTGTCCCAGTTTCATGCTTCTACATAGCACCAGCGGTTTGGGCAGAGCATTGATCTGTCAGTCAGTCGGCAAGAGTTTTATATACAAATGTATATAGAAATTGGTTTAATTAGTTCTTAGAGTAGTTCTGGATTCATGATAGATCCTGTGGTATCACAACGGACATGCTCTAAGTGTGTCTGCATTCAGGTGCGGGCAGCCAATATAACCGCTCACTGCAATCAACAGGACTCAGTCCTCTATATACGAGTGCATACATACGGAGAATTGGGGTAAAAGATTTGTTGTGTTCCTTTTTACATTTTTTTTAATGATTTTCACAGGAAAAAAAACACAAATCTTTTCAAATCTCGGTTAAGATGAATGATGGAGATACCGCCCCAGCGACCAAGCACGTACAGTACATACATACATACATTTTCGGGTGTTTGCTTAAGAATTGTAGAGATTATCGGGCCTTTAACCCGTGACCCATCATAGGAAAGCACAAAACTCCGTTTAAAATTTTCCAAAAGCTGTGCGTAGTTTTATATTATCCAGCGAGACATTATGCTCGGCTAGGAACTGATAAAGTATGGCACGTCAGGAACATTTCCTTTCCCTTTTCAATTTACGAATAACAAAACCTTTTTTGCTAATCTGAATAACCTGCAAGGTTCCGACATTGAGAAGAAAAACTTACTTAATTTTTAATGATACTTGATGATAACTCGTCATGTAAAAAACGAGTCGATTTGGCTGCAGAATTCTCCTTTTTACGTGACGAGTTATACGATCATGGAAGAGACGGTTTGGCCCGTTGGGTAAGTGGGTTTGACAAAGACGAGAAAAAGTACAGGAGGAACATAGAACAAGGCGGACAATCAAGTGCCCTCTATGGCGATGGGTCCAAGATGGACATTGACGTGGGTATAGCTTTCTTGGAATGCACTCATACTCGTCTTCTTTAGGTGTTCTAAAATTTTTATCAATACTTTTTAAACTTTTCATCACGATGAAAGCTCTACCAAGTCTTTTTTGTTAATAAAAAAATACTCCGTAAAAAAACTGGTTATGACAATTTTTGTCTGCCATCGGATGTATGTAGATACATACATATTTGAAACAAGCATCAAGAATGCATAGGCCATATACAATACTAGGAAGGAATGCAGCCAGCCCTTTGGGGTTTTCCAAATTACATGAGCTCATTTCTATGAGAAAACTATATTCGGGAATTTATTTGTATGCTTATGCATGCACATAGACTCTACCAAAATTTGGTTTTAAGCACTAAGGTTGCTTCCCTCGCAATCTTCGTAATCCGGACTAACATTCCTACGCAGTAATCAAGTTACAACCGACGTGACTTTAGACCTTGCACACAGTCTAGTTTTTAGTTTTAATATTTAACTTACCATTTTCGTGGGTAGTTTTCAATAAACCTCTGCAGCATAGTATAGATGGTAGAAATATCTGTATGGAAATAACTACTTTTTTTAGTAAACTTGTTTTTTAATATTAATGACTGCATTTTATTTATGATTTTTGTTACAAGTTGTGTCTATAATCAACTGTTGGTAGTATTGAAGTCTGCATGACGGGTTGTCTGCGCTCCACCCACACCCTCTCGCTTAACGCCATTGTCGGAGATCAAGTCCGTATAAAAATGCAGGCAAAACTCCATCTGCACAGGCTCTTCCACCTGAACAACATCAGCTCCAAACATCCTTCTGTCCGTCACCCTAATACGCTTTCGTCCCCACTAAAAAGTAGCGAGTTGTGCGTTCTTTTGGATGACAGTCTCCCAAGGTACTGCTTCAAACGAAACTACTCAGTAGTCATCTTCCCAAGTGACGACTGGAAAAAACTCAAACCCTTCAGAGCATGACCAAGTATGCTAGACGGAAGGCTCTAAAATGGACAGTGAATCTAAAAAAAAAAAAAAAATAAATAGCTGGCGCTACAGCTCGGGATGAGCGAAGGCCTAGCTTCTCGCAACCATTCATGCTGTGCGTGTTACATTTTTTCGCATGATTGGAGTTGTCTAGCACAAGCATATCGGTCAGTCTAGGCACATACTTATCGATCTTTCAGGCAGAAATATTTGCCATAAGTCAGTGCACAAGCTTAAACTTACTCTCTAACTTCCGTGACAAGCCATCTTTATCTTCTCTGACAGGCAAGCTGCCTTGAAAGCAATGAGCTCAGCCCCTGGAAACAGTCAAATTACTTCTAGAACTAGGAAAAAACAACTTGTTCATACTAAACTAGATCCCCGCTCACAAGGTCCACATCGGCAATAAAACAGCGGACTCACTGGCCAAGATAAGTGTAACTATCCCCCTCACTGGTCCTGAACTAGCATGTGGAGTAAAGAAATTCATCCTTAAAAACTTGATGAGGAAGCAATTTCTGCTCAAATCCAACACAATCACAAATGAAATCCAAGTTTCTTCTAAACCTGAGCAGGAAGCACCTTTGAATTCTTACCGGCCACTGCCGACTAAAACGGCATCTACACAAGCGGACCCTACCTCCAGACTGTGCTTGGAGAACGATGAAAGCTCTCTCCACTTCGTCACAGAATTCTCCGCCCTCATTCATGTTAGAAAGCGGACCCCAGGCAGTGAACTCGTCTCACTAACTGCACTTGCCACACACTACCTAGAGAAGCTGATGAGCTTCCTACATGAGACCTCAGTGCTAGAGTGGACAAACCGCTTCCCACTAAATAGCTGGCATGACCGTCAATAGGGGACCAAGGTCTAGCTTCTTGGAAGTGCTCATGTTGTTTGGTCAGATCCTGCTGAGAAGTGATCTTACGAAAATTGTTTTACTGATTTTGTGCATATTCGAACCTGTGTCACCTTGCCTCTGTGGGTGTTGATTTCATTGATCCTGTTCTTGGTTGCACACCCTTGATACAATAGATCTTTTAGGTCGCAGTGTCTGCCAAATGGGCGGGAATTATTTATAAATTGTTATGCATGCGCTAGTGGTGCCTTTATGGATGACTTATGGCTGTCTTCAGACTGTCAAGAACATCTTCCGCATCGCACGTTTATGTGTTAACGTATTCAAAAGCAGCACGCTGTGCTTTAACTTTCTACATATGTAAAAATATCGCGGTTTAAATATTAAAAATGTCGCTAGCACGTTTCACACAACCAGCAGCTGCCCAGTGGCACAGTGCCCGCAATTAAAATACCAAAAATATAAGACATACAGATACAGATTTATGTATATGAAATGTTGAATGCTTTGATACATTGTAAAAAAAAGCCCAAACCATGTGACTCACAGAATCTCTTCTCTTTTCAGGTTATGTTAACCATAAGATTTTTACATTAAAAATCTAAATTATCATTTAAGATAAAAAAAATGATTGTATAGTATGTACTACAATTGAAACGAGAAATTAAATTTTAAGACAAAAAAAAAAAACAAAACTAAATAAGAAAAACGAAAACTAAAACTAAAGAAACATGAGGAACGCACCAAGTCATCCTGTGTACCTAAACGAAGGATTAGGTCCAAAGAAGACAGCATTCATTATCGTCACCGTAATTGGATGTGTTGCAATTCTATGGCCGAAAGTATTTCACCCACTGATGTTTGGAAGCAATCCTCCGACGACTCCAGTCGCAGGCAAAGAACACCGTCTACCTGGAGGTAAGTTCTTGATACATTTTTATATTTTTTTTTCTTTATGGATAAAGGGTTTACATTTCTTTAAAAAAACATCAAAGGATGTTGTGACGTCGTTCTCGATAGGGAAAAATTCTTAAATTCCACCCCCTTTGAAGTTGGACCACAATTGTATCGAAAGCAACTGAACTTGCTTACCGGCGAAATAAGTAGGTTATACCCCTCGTTTGTGTAATGAAATGCAGTGTTAAGATTGAAAGTGTGCTCACCTTTCCGTAACGTAAATAATTACTCTTGATTGTGGAGTCTCTAACAGAAAAGTGAAATTTTTTTTTTGTACAAAAGAAAAGAAGAATATAACGAGCAAACGAAAACTAAAAAAAATAAAAATTCAGGCTTTCCACTTTGTATCTTCGTGTGCCAAGTTTTTTTTTTTCTTTTTTAACAGAAATATGTAGATATATTTTTTTATTATTTATTTTATAATCTAATTGAGTGTTTTTAGTTTTTTTTTTGGTTTTAGACACTAACATCAAAGAGTAAATTTAGTCATACATGACAACTAATGAATTATTAAATTACTAGGCATTCGCCAAGAACGACCACCGCATTTGCATCCAGAATCCATATACCAGTCAATGAAGGAGCGAGGTCGAGCGATTCCAGCCACACCAACTGTCCCAATTGTTGAAAGGTCGAAGTCAGCCAGTAATCCGCCACCGAGAATTGTGGAAGGAAGAGTAAGTTTTCTAAAAATATAAACCTACCCGTTGTGTATTTTTACAAAAAACAACGATTTGTCTTATAACAAAAACTGTGCATTTATTATGATGGCAGATGTATATTTCTGTTTTTTTTGTTAAAAATAGCCACAATATGTGGCATCGAATAATATTGAACTTGTGCCAATTTTGTTTGCTAATTTGCTCCGGTCGTGTTCGAGTTTCATTCCATGTACATTTTTAATTGCATTAAAGGCTGCGATTATGTTTTTCACTTGAGAATTTGTCTCAAGAATGATGAATGTTTTGGACAACGTATCGAATTGACATTTTGACTATAATTGCGCTGCAAGAATAATTACCACAATAAAGAAAAGCGGCATCAAAAGAACTCATAATGCAATAAGAGTAGTCGGGGCGATTTATTTATTATCTCTGCATTAGGCAAACATTGAAGAAGAATCTGCGTAAAACTAATACAAATTAGTGAAATCATTTACGAACGGATGAGATATTTTTAGAAGACCTTTACCTCCTACGAGAGTTTTTGGTGTATAAATTCACGGTCAATATTCATTCAGGTCTGTGCAAATGGAAGGAACTGGCTGTGGTTGCCACATTACCAGATATTTGATTCATCAGAAAAATAACTCGGGTCAACTTTTACTGAAACCGAATACTAGAGCCAAAATAGGGCTTCAGTCCACATATTTGGCCTTTTCTTATAAACTTCGTTTGCAGGAAATTTGCCTTCTTCAGTCAAAGTGAGAAGCTCCTTTTTAGCCTAATTTTACAACTATCTATTCCCTTATTTCTTCGTTTTATCTTCCTATAAACACAGCCCACCTTTCTTTTAACGGGCTTCCGATTTGAGAAGAGCTTCTTCGTGCCGATCAACTTGTTGCCAATTCTTCTGGTCAGGAAGGTACATAGATAGGTAGAGTGGCTGCCCATGCAAAGCCCAGACACACATAGGCCAAAATAGGTCCTTCGTGAATCCACATGGATTTATTACACGAAAGTGTCGCTTTTGGAACCCTCGATGAAGCTTAAGGTAGTTTTAGTGTCAGTATGTGACAGTTCGTCCAAATAATCGAAGTGGTAGGCTCCTAAATAGAGGTTTCTTCTTTAAGAAGAAGGAGTGGATTTTTGCTTCTTCCTCCTCTTCACCTCGCAACTCCTGTAGAAGTTGGTTGTACACTGTCGGTTGAACACTGCCGTGGAAAGTCTCTATGACCGACTACCCAGCATAAGTTACTGATTCCATTGATTTAATAGCAACCTGGCTATGAGTAATGATTGTGATGTCTAGACAGGATACCACGTTGTACTTCGGACAGGATAAGGCTGCTTTGATCGTTAAGACTTCCGCCTGCAATACATAACAGTCATCAGGGCTGCTCAGCGTAAGCATTTCGGAGAAAATTTCTCCTCCCACTTCGCCCTCGGTTTTGGAATCGTCGGTGAAGAAGCGAATGGAATCTGTCATCATGGTGTCATGGCAATGTCGGAAAGACGAGGTTGAAGTTCAAATTAGGCGTGTAGTCGAGGAGTGACCAATGTGACAGTGTAACCATTGGCAGAATGCATTCAGTCTGATGGCTGCACTAGCAGCTCCCTGCTTGCCAAAACTATCTAGAGGAACTAAATGTAGGAGTACGTGCATGCTGATCGTTGCACTTTTTTTCCCATTATTGCTCTTAACCCTCTTCCTTCCAAAAAGTTCTTCTGTATATGGAGTTCGCTAAATCCTAAGATGAGGATTCTATTTAGCGATCTCCTAACAATAGATATCCCGTTGTTTATCTGCTGCATTCTGATGTATTCTGTAATAACTTTTCTGGCTAAATCGATGTCCAGGTTATGTTTGTATCTCCTCATTCAGTCACCTCTAATGAAGACTGGATAGTATCACTATGACAATATTTTGCTCAAAAGATTCAAGGACAACATAATCCACTTGTGACTGCTTCTGCGGCATTCAGGCGATCAGAGTCTCATATACATATGTACATAAGATCATTTTTGTTGTTCACACGAAGGCTTTGAAGCAATCAGTATACCTAGATACTGTTCTCTTTTTTAGTAGGATGGGTTTCGTTGTTCCTTATGTAGCGAGTTCATCAGGGTTACAGTTCGCTAGAACACATCTAATCTTCGGAATTGATCAAATTTGAATATTAAGCTGCCAATTTAGAGCTGTTTTTGAGATTGAAGAACATCCTTCTTAAATGAAGTCCGAAAAGATGGGGATGTCCATAGCATAGGTCACATTTGTTTAAATCAGGATAAGACTTTTTAAAATCAGATTTATTTGCTTGCTTTGCTGATTTGAAAGACAGAAAGAGACGGTACTTGTTTTATCAGCAAGAAATCCCTCCGGTGTAGAAATGAAATTAGTACCAATAAACATTTCTTGGTAATTTCACTATTTTTGTGTACATTAAATCTGGCAACCCTACAACCGGAGATCGTATCAGCTCATCAGCTGAGCAAATGCCTTAATTATTTTGTTATTTGTTTATTTTAGCCAGTTTAATGGATTTTATAAATAAAATTGTGGCGATACGTGTCTAGTGGGGTACCACACAGGAACAGCTGAAATG
This sequence comes from Matsumyia berberina, assembly GCA_917880715.2. Taxonomy (NCBI): domain Eukaryota; kingdom Metazoa; phylum Arthropoda; class Insecta; order Diptera; family Syrphidae; genus Matsumyia; species Matsumyia berberina. The sequence goes on from OU862870.1 coordinate 100,946,910, forward strand.
CAATTTACTTTTGGAGGCTACATTCTCGGCATGTTTGAGGACACTTTATTATCTTAATTATTATTCGTTGCCAGAAAGGCACATTGATTAAATTCTCTGGGTAAAATGTCAAAAATCTGAAATTATTTTTAAATTTTTGTGCCTTTTTGAAGGCTGTTGGGGGTCGTTGGGTGTCGTCTGTACGACCATACAAGACAGTGACTGAGGTCACTCCACAGGAAGCTAATTTATCTCTTAAAGAGGAGAAGTGCTTTTTAAAGTCATTTTTTAAATAATTGTGAAACTTAGCCAAGGATGTGGTAGTCCATTACATTTTTCCTTCATTTTGATATATGTATGTATGTACATACATATATCTACATTAGCTCTCGAGCGTCCTTGATAATTCAGCTGAATTGTTCTTGTCCCACATAAGACTGGATGAGGTGTCTGCCAAGCACCTTTAACTAGAATTAGTAAACGTGGTGGTTGTTGAATTGTATGTTGTGAAGATTGTTTCGAATTGGGAGACTTAAGGATAAATTATCTGCTTTTCGCTTATGACATGGTCATCCTTACATCTAACCAGACCGAACTTCAGCGCGCAGCGGAAGGAGCAATACATAGTTAGCTTCGTCAATCTGTTATCAGTTGGGCCGACCTAAGTTTTCGGTCTTCAATTTAGTGTTTGTTCCGACCCTCACCTAAGTCATAAGTTTTGGGTAATGACAGAAGGAATAAGTTCGCGGATACAAGCTGCCGATTTCTTCGTTTTATTGCTGGGATGACTCGCCAAGATCGAGTTAGGAACACCAGAATACGCGAGGCACCCAATGTGGAGCAGCTACTTCTTCGAACGGAGAGGTCCATACGTCGATGGCATACGTCGATGGTTTGGACACGTTAAACGCATGTCCCAAACTCGGTTTCCAAGACATGCCATGGAATCCGTGCCATCCGGTAGGCGTATCCTGGGTAGGCCCAGGATGAGATGGGTGGACCAAGTCGGAAATCTCACCTCTACCCGTATGAGGATAGCTCCTGAAGATTTAGAGTCGATGGCGGAAGATTGGGAAATGTGGAGAGTCCACTTAAGATCCCTAAACCCGCGACATTCATAGTGGATAAGCAGGCCTTTGGAAAATGATGATGATGACGATGAATGTGTTTTAGATTCGTCAGTTTTTGCCCACATTACTTGTTTACAACAGTTCGGGGTGTATGAACAAGCCCCTCCAGCCACCACGATCCTTAGCCAGATTCCTCCAATTGCGTACATCGAGTTGGTTGAGGTCATCCTTCACTTGCGCTCGCTGTCCGAGATGAGGTCGTCCTCTTCTGCATTGTCCCTCAGGAGTGGAGTCGAAGAATTTTAAGGCTGGAGTATTGGTGTTCATCCGGTCTACATGACTCAGCTATCTCAATCGTTTAGCACGTTTCTTTCTGACCAATCCGGTGTCGCTGTACAACTCAGATAGTTCGTGGTTAAATCTTCTCCTCCATGAACCGTTAACGCATATAAGAGGGACCATACGTCGAACGTATAACTTTTCTCTCGCAAATTTTAAGTGCGCTTTCATCCGATTTTGACAAAGTCCGCGATTCCACAACATGGGGGATGATGGATGTCTTGTATAGCATCTCCTTGATTCTTCTCGATAGGGGCTTGCTTAATAGTTGTCTTCAAAGGCCCTAGTAACAGCGATTGGTGAGTGTAGCAGAGTTCATAACAGAGTCAAGGTAAATTAATTCCCTCACTACATCGAAGTTATAGTTGTCCATCGTAAGGTTCTGGCTGAGACGTCGTTTTTGTGTCTCGTTGTTCGTAGACAGCATATGTACATGTATTTCGTTTTATTCTCGTTTACAACCTGACCCATTTGTTCAGCTTCTGATATGACGCTCGCGAAGGCACAAGTGATTGCTCGCTTTGTTCTACCGATGACGTCAATTTCGTCCGTGTAACCAAGTAGCTATACCGATTTGTGAAAAATAGTGACTGAAGTGTCCACCAGTTGAACATTAAAGATGATCGGTCCCCGAAACTATGTCTGGGACATCACTCCAGCGTTTGTAGCAATTGTTGTAAGAGTTAAGCTACGTTCAGACGATTGTAAGATCTTACAATATTGTATGATCTTCCAATGAAAAAATTGTCCCAAATGTCTTACAATCGTGTGAACTGACAATTTTTGTCTCATAACGTTGTAAGAAAAGCATTGTCAGGTCATTGTAAGACCGCCATCTGACAATAAAGATGTAAGGTATCTTCCAATCGTCTTAACACTCTTTTATGATATTGTCAGGCCGTTGGAAGACATTTAGGACATCGGCAGATTCATTGGATATTGTCAGATGTGCGAAGCTTGGGACATCTGACAATTTATTTATTGCAAGGTATTTCTGTTCGAAGAAAAAATTTATTTTCGAAGGAAAAAAAGTAATGCCAACGTAGAATGAAGAAGAAAATGGATTTCAGTCCAATTTTTTTTTATCATTTGCAAAGGTTTGTTTGTTATTAGGTTTATTGCATACGGGATTGCTAATGTTGTAGATTTTACGATTTTTGTAGCCTGAATGAATGAATGAATGTTTTATGGCAGAAGGTAGTATTTCAACAGTTATTTTACTACTTTAATGCATATTCGTTTCTTCCTTTTGGATATGCGGAATCACCAAAGCAAGGAGATCGTCGAATTGTTGGGAGATTAATACGCAAAAAATTGCGATACGATTCCGTCTACTCGGCTTGCAATTCGACGAGCAATTTCGCGCATAATCCTTCCTGCTAACGGCGGCTCACCAAATCCTTCCAAACATTACGGCATTTCTTCATCCTCACTGCTTTCGAATATGTAAGCGGCCAAAATCGTCGCAAGTGCCTCTTTTTGCTGTATTTCGATTTATATTTCTCTATAGCACAAAGAAAAAAGTTCTGTCAAATTCTTTTCCAATGTCTGACAATTTATCTGCCGATTTTTCATGAACAGAAACCTACCAACCGTGTGAACTGACAATTTATTGTCAGACAACGTTGTAAGAAGAAATATTGTCAGGTTATTGTAAGGTCGCCATCTGACAATGAAATTGTCAGAAATTGGGACAACATCTTACAATCGTGTGAACTGACAATTTTGCGGTGGAAGATAATTTGCCATTGTGAGCACATTGGAAGACCTGACAATCGTCTGAACGTAGCTTCACGTAGACACTCTTAAACTCTACATCTAAGACCGTCTATCCCGCTGTTGTTTGAATGGTTTTCGGTAACTTATTCTGAAATTTTCTTGGGATTGACATGTCCAGATACGTCTGTCATACTCTTTTAGATTTGGTTGTCTGTAAAAAAACGAAAAAATCCTCGAATGTAAATATTCAACTTGTCCAATAATTTTATATTTCTTTTTATTATTTTGTAAAGCCTGGACCTATACCCGGAATGCGTCCGCCAATGGGCGCCGGATCTGTTCACCAGGCGCAACCCAAGGGAAGCAGCATGGGTTTAATAATGCCTTTATACACAGTTGGCATAATAGTGTTTTTCGTTTACACTATTATGAAGGTAGACACTGGCTAAACACTGTAGATTATTTGTAACTCCATTTCTCACCCTATTATAGATTGTTTTCAAGAAACCCATCCCCAACGCTCCATATGGACCAGCCCCAGCCGATCCTACCTTTAGGAAAGAAGTATTCGGACACGACAAGAAAGCTGATGATGTAAATGGTTCCAAACTAGGTGAGTTATTGTTTTTATTACAATGCTAACAGTTCCTATTTGTAAAACTGAAAAAAAAACAAAACCGAAACTTATTTCATCTTATTGAACTCCCCTAAACAAAATCAGGGTGGAGAGAACATCAGACAAGTAAGCTCATTGTAGTGACTAGACATTTGCGCTGTATTACATAAATTCTATTTATTATTTGTTTTTTTTTTTCAAGTCATTATTCACTAATTACAAATTTTAAAATATGTCCTTCTTTCGTAATTGTTTGATCAAAAGTCAGATGAATGTATGTATTTGACGTTCTTCCGTATGAAATATGCTTTTTTCTTTAATAAAATATTTTATTAATAATTTTTCTATTAGAATTGAATTGTTGTTGATTTGAATAATTTCTATTTCGTACCTTGTTTTTAAAAGCTATAATAAAATCGAATAAACGGTACGAAGAAATGAGAACATGTCAACACTGAGAACATGTCAATACCATATCCATGTATCAGTAGAAGTTTTGTTTACTGCTTTCAATTCGGCCCATGATTTACATATAAAGGTTATAAATTGTAAATTAAATTTTACTAACTACATACCTACTTAAGGTGGCGCTAAAGTCCAGGGTGGACCGGGGCCTCAAACACCAAACGTCTTCAGCCAGCACGATCTTTAGTCAGCTGCCTCCAATTTCGCATGCCAAGTTGGTTGAGGTCCCCTCTCTTCCACTTGCGTGCGCCACCTGAGTGGCGGTATTCCTCTACTGCGCCGGCCCTCGGGGGCGGATTCGATAATTTTCCGAGCTGGAGCATGCTCAATATGACCCAGACATTTCAGTCGGTGGACCTTCACTTTTCTTGCTCCGTCGATGTCGCCGTATAGGCCGTACAGTTCACTGTTGGATCACCTTCTCCACTCACTCTCTGTGTAGACGGGACCAAAAATCACCCGAAGAATTTTCCTCTCAAAACAGCCAAGAGAAACCTCATCCGCTTTTGACAGAGTTCATGCCTCTGCGCTCTAGAGCAAGACTAGGATGATTACGTTCTTTAAAGGGCCACTTCAGTTTGCCTTCTTAGCCCAAAGAAAAAAAGATTGGCAAGAGTTATTCTCCGTTTGATCTTATCGTTGTCTGAATTGATAGCGGAGCCTATCCTTTCTTGTTGACAGCATATACTTGGTCTTTTCCTCACTGATCATCTTCATCTTCGTTACATATATACATAGAAGTTAAATAATTCATCTGTGCCTTCGAAAGCCTCTTCAGAAGGATACATATTACAGGATGTCTTGCAGCTCAATGATTAGTACATCTCTCAGCTCATTGAAGAAGAGTCCTCATTTTTTTGTTGGCTAGACCTAGAGCAAAGCAGATGTCTGTTGGTACATAGGTGTTCTTGCAGTAGGCAATCATTATATATTCAGTCAGACTCCTGGACCTCAGTAGCGTTTTCCAGGCGGAAGAACAAGTAAAGACATTTGTTTCCCATGAGACTGCGGTGGAGGCAATTTCACGCTATGGTATCACTTTTTGCATTGACGCATGGGCGGCAATAAAAGCGATTTCTGCTACTGAAGTGAATTTGAGATTTGTGAAGTGCTGTCTGTGACCCTGGGTATGATAGAACTAATGAATCGGTAGGAATTGCCCTAGACCTAGAACAAGCTGATCACTTAGTAAAAGTTTCGTCGTGTAAGCTTAAACAAGAAGCAGGGCATAGGTCCTACGCTGTACGACAGTACTAATGAACTAATGCAAAAATACCTGAAAATCTTCCCCACCCTTGTGGGAGTGATTAAAGGGCATAATTTTGACTGTACCATATGAAAGAGCTAACACGAAGTGAAGATAAATTCCTTGCAAGACACTTCTTCAAGGCTATCGAAGAACTAAGCAATGTACACATGTATGTAGGTACATCTGTAGGTTCATCAAAGCTTGAAAGTGGTTCTTAACCCTAACCAAAGGTTTTCTTTTCCCGCGCCAACCCATCTATCTAGTCAAACCTATTTTACACATACTACTTCAATACTATCTGCGTGGATAGCAACAGTGTTCAGTAAGTAGTTCAAGGACGACTCATACATATTTCCGGCTTCCATTGACCGCAGTGGCGAGACAAATTATTTTCAGAAGTAAACACCTAATATGGGCTGAAGATCATTCAAAAAGTATTTGTCCAGGGGTTTCCTTTTCATAAAGCGGAACATAGCCGACAAGTGCACATTAGATGAATCTCCTGCTCCTCTGTGCCTCTACAGCTTTTACAATTGCTGGATCTAATATTTTTCCTACCGATTTAAAAAAGTTCAGTCAACTTTCTACATAAAGTTCACATTGGACCACATTTTTTTCGCCTCGGGGTTTGGTCCTGTATTTCAACAGATGCACGGGAACCTCTGTGATGTGGCATTTCTTTCTAATATTGATTCTATGTGAGCCTGAAGAATCCATTTTAGAACAAGAGGACTTGCTATACATTCTGCTTGGTCCAAGAAAGATAAGTTTTTGCCTTTAAGTTTTTGAAGAAATGCAGGCTATTTTTTATTAACCAGTGATTAGAACTATGTAGTTCCCTTTAAGATTCATTGACTTCATGACTTGGCGAGCTAGCTGACAGGTTATTCCATTAGATCTCTGGTTGTAAGGAGAATCTTTTCGTGGCTAACGCGATGTAACCTGCGTAGGTTCTTATGAATGTATACCGCAGTTGTACGTCCATTTTCTCTTGGTGGCCCGCATTGAGAAAAGACTATAACAAGAAAAACAACTGAACAAACTTCAAAGAACAGCGGCTATAGGCACTACGGCAGCGATGCAATCCAGTCCTACTTTATGATTCTACTGGACCTCATACCGCTTTACATTCACATTGAAAACATTTCAGCGTGCACCGTGGTTAAATTAGGAGAAATAGAGTGTTTGTATGCTCAACAATTTGGCAACGACTCTAACTTTTAGGTTTCCCATCCAGGGTGGACTGGGAAAAGAGTGATGTGACTAACGAATATAAAACGACAATTCATACAGATGGTAGGTGCAGGAATTTTCTCTGATTCCCCCCAGATATCTGAGTCGAATCGGCATCCAGACTCATCCAGTGTATTCCAGGTGGAAATATTGGCCATACTGGAAGCACTCGGCCTAGAGTAAGCCAACCCTACATCCATCCAAAACATTGCCAGATTTTTTCATAGCCAGGGTGCCATCAAACTCGTGAAATTAAATAGAACATCCTCTTAGCTGTTCAAACAGCACAAGGGGGAACTCGCTTCATTAGGACATAGGGCAAAAGTCAGTGTTCTCTGTATGCCGGAGCGCAGTCACATGGAGGTGAACGGCCGGGCCAATGAGCTGGTGAGGTTCAGCCCTCGATAGATCCCTCGAGAAGTGTGTTCATATCCCGTTGGGAGGCGGAAAGGGCAGAATCCTGTCACACTTTCTATCGGAGGCTATCGTCAGGTGGCCCGGGACTGTGGAATTGTGGCCCAACTACAATTGGTCCAAAACACAATTTTTACAAAATAGGATCCGCGAAGAAATTGCAAGGATCGTGGCAATCAGTGCAAGACACTGGCCTATAGAAACGCGTGCGCCCAAATTAGGCAGCCAATTCTATGCACATTGTCGCAGCTGCAACATTGAGAGTGAGAAGGAAACAGTGTTTCAATTTCTCTGCGGTTGTCCGGCTCTAAGAAGGGTCAGATATCGTTCACTAGGCAAAACCTTTTTCCACAACTTTAGTGAAATCTCAGAGAAAAAGATTACCGACTTGATCAGTTTCCTTAATGCCAGAGGATGGATGAGAGGACTTCCGCCCCTTCTTTTACGTCACGTGAGTTGTGGTTTTAAAACAGCGCTCAAGCGCTAATTAGGTCTCAGCATCAGGATTGCTGAAGCTACCATTTTTACCTACCTACCTACCTTGTTCTAGCTTCGTCACAAGGTCATCAGATATTGGTGACTTGCTGGCATTGCTTACGACTCAAATCATACATACATCGAGGGTTGACAATTTATTTCATTTGTAGGGAAAAGGTTTTACGCTAGTCAGTGTATACGTTAATTCCTTTTCTCTAGGGACTTGGTGATTTATTCTATTGATTCTGTCGAGAAGAATTCGTGAAGTAACATTTTCATCGGGAACTAATGATGAAGTAGTACATGTTGGTAATCGATGTCCGTTAGCCTACTCAGATAGCTCGATCAGAATTCTGCCCTTAGCTTGAGTACAATTCAAGGAACTATTACAGTTCATAGCAAGTGCTGCTGTCGATATCGATCGTATAAAATCGGTTATCTTAACGCAGGCTACATCTGAAGGTTGGTTAACCTTGAAAGAATTAATTTTCGTGGAACTTCCATTTACCTATGTAGCTGTCAGCCTATGTATTCGTATTCCAGAACTAAACCGTCAACGCTTCTTCAGTATCAGGAAAGGTTACCATAGTATACTCCTTGCAGCTTAGTGATTTTTTTAACGATGCGTGTTAGGCGATTTTAACAGATAAGCCTTTTAAATACGCATGTTGGGAAGCGCAAAGTAAGTTCGGGCTAATGCTGAATTGCAATAATAATGGTGAGCGTCTGTGTCAAAAAGCAAGGTATGGGAGTTAACCCCTCCAAAACCGAGATTGTGCTCTTCACAAGAAGAAGGTCGATTCCACCTTTCAAGAATCCATGTATGGATGGAATTGATCTGACACTTGAAAGGACGGCAAAATACCTCGGCGTAATCTTAGACTCAAAATTGAGCTGGAAAGCCAATATCGAGAACAGCATTAAAAAGGTTTACATTCCCTTTTACGCACGTTAAAAGATGTTCGGTAACACATGGGGCGTGAAGCCGAAAGTGGTACGGGTACACTGGCTGTATACTGCTGTTGTATGACGCATCCTAACATACGGTTCGATTGTTTGGTGGAAGGCAATTGAGAAGAAGTGCAATCTTACAAGTGTAACCAAGATAACAGGATCGATAAGATTAACACCCACAGCGGCACTTGAAACAATTCTGTACCTAGTGGACATCAGCTGTAGTAGTAGGGCGGCAAAAACGACACTCAGACTAAGGGAAGTAGATCTCTGGACAAATAGCACCTATGGTCACGCCTCCGTTCTAACCCTATGGACTACCACGAAGGAGAACATAGACAACGACTACATCATTCCTCTCACTTTGATTCGAAGATTTGGTATCAAAATACGGATCCAAAATGGACGCTGGTACTGGTGCCGGTATCTTCTATGAATCCAGAGGGGTAAACCATGCTGGGTATCGGGCCACAAAGATACATATATCAGGTAATGAGAGGGCGGACGAACTTGCCAGGAGGGGTGCAGAACTAGACACCCATTAGCACTCTTTACGGGGTTATAGATGAGGAAACCAAGATCATGCGATGGTGTCAGATGGACACATGTGCAATAGCCAGATCACTATGACCAGTCTTCCATAAGAAGAATTCCAAAAAGCTCGTACAACTTAGTCGAAGGGAAATACGAATCGTCTCCGTGGTCCTTTCAAGGCATTGCGGAATAGAAATCCATGCGGAACGTCTTGTGTTACCCTATAATGACTACTGCAGAAGCTGCAGGGACGAAGAGGACATAGAACCCATCCAGCATCTGCTTTGCGAATGTCCCGCACTGGCCACCAGAAGATTGCGTATTTTTCGTAGTAGCTTCTTCTTCCATGGGTGGTGGAGCTTCATATCGCTGATTTTAGGAAACTCCTGAGATTTCTATCCCTTTCTGGGCGGTTTCCAGATAAGCCAACCCTACCACTTGGTTTGACTCCCATGAGTATACTTTTTATGGGTACAATGGACCCGCTTGAGGTCTAAATAAGTCTTTAGCACACCAACAAAACCAACCAACCAATCATCCCCCAAAATGATTCCCAAGGAAACAGAAAGATTCTCCTAACCAAGGCACACCTTCAATTTACATCCCTTCTATCTGATAGTATTTTTGTTCACATGGACTACATTTTGAGGTACCCCATCAAATGAAACCAATTTTTGTTCGAAAACCAAGCTTTTGTTGATTAGATTTCTACAGGTATGATATCGTCAGGGTCCATATGGTCCAAAGGAACTCCTTAGTAGTATTTATATTTAAGGGATTACTAAGGGGAGAGTTATCACAGTTTACCTCGATTTCTTGCATAGATTACGTTAGAATTTGGGGCAAGGTATACCACATCACAAACTTAGGTTTTATCCCTCTTTTATTTTAACTACGATACATTGCACTGTGCACACATTTTCTTGATACATTCACCATTTTGCATATTAGCTTGTGTTTTATTCAACTGAAGAGAAATATTTCTTCTAGGCTATTTTTTAATCGTTTTCTTTTCTTTACCTATGATTTATGAATTTAAGGAATCCTTCTTTTAAGTATACATTTTATTTAGTCCCCACCTAAAAAAAAAATGCTCTACTCTATCAACATTTCTCGTGAGCTTTAATAATACTCATAATTGGTTTGACCGAAGCAAAATTGTTTTTGTTCAGCAGTATACTTGGCTATGAGTTTGAATATGTTTCGTACAAACATTTTTAGGAACTAACCAGCAACACGAACCATGTAGCCGGATTGGTTGCCCAGAACCAAGGTTTCGAGATATTGCACCATCTAACCTTATTGTTGCTACTAACGGCTCACAAAGCGTTGGCCAATCACCAAACTATCAACTGACCAAATCAAACCAACCAATAAATAAGGAATCTGAACAATTAATGGAAATTGAGAAATTAAGGAAAAAACTTGAGGAAACTGAAAAGGCAATGGCCAAGTTAATAGCCGAAATGAATTCAGATCAATTCCAAGCCAAGGTTAGAAAAAAATGTTTGCAAAGCAATCGCACAATTATTAATTTTTTTTACTTTCAAATTTTAATACACTTTAGTTTGTTGGAAATTTTTTTATTCATTTTTTGGGTTAGCATTTAAATTCATACCGCCAAATTCATACACCCGATACAATACAATAACACTGGCCGGCGACAGAACTTAACATATTCCAAACATAAAATTAACAACCATTGTTACACAAAAATACACACACTAAACAGAGGGGAACCCCGGTCATTTAAATAAATTTAAAGCAAAGCAAATATACTATTAGAACTATTCATTTTTCATTTTCATTTTTCAAGATGCTGGCCATGAATTTTTTAAAGCGGAAAACTTTTGGCATCTCTTTCTAAAAACTAAGTAATTAAAGTTAATTTTTCAACTCGATTTCTTGAAATCCTTTACACTCATGTGGCATGAGAATATCCTTTGCATATCCATTTGTTTTCTGTTTTTTTTTTTTTCTTAACCATCACCACAAGTTTCTCGAGTTTGTTTGCACAAGTGTGTGTAACATTTCAAAATGCTGTCCATTTTAAAAGTACCTACTCGTATCTACCACACTAAGCACTGATTGAATTGCACCTCAGTATTTTGTAGCATGTATACTTACTATTAACTAAAAAAAAGGGGACATATTTTAAAAAGGTTGTAAGCAATCAATTGAAAATAATCATTTTCTTTACAAAAAAAAAATTCTACAATCTCTCTGCACAAACCTGCTAAGTTCGAGTTACTTTGTTACTCTCTATAACGAACAGTTTGGTTTTCTGCTAAATATATTTCCAATTATACTTCTTGTAATGCCTAAGAATTTATTATTAATTATTATCACATATATATATAGTTGTAACAGCTATTCAAGGTTTAATTGATGCTGCTGACGAGCAATTAAAAGTACGAGAAAAAAATTCGACTTCAGATTCAAATAAGGTTAGCAATTTAGAACAAAAAAAAAAAAACAAAACAAAAAAGCAACAAGATGGCGATTAATATATCTGTACATAACTGCTGTAAATTCCGTCTTCATTTCGTGTTTATGCCTATCTACTAATCTAAATAAGATACTAATGCACTCTGTGATACACTAAACATCTACTAAATGCCACAACATTTTTAACTAACTCATAATTACTAACAAAAACCATATAGTTATTTGAGTTTTTTTTGTTTGTTCACGTTATAATTCCTTAATTTAAAAAAATAAGTAAATAATTTTGTTTTAATTTAATTAAGAGTTTAGTGTGCATGCTCTGTTTTTTTATCGGTGAAATCTAAAAAAAATAATGCTTTCAGTTTACATAATGTTAAAGTTTTTACATTCAACATCGTGTGACAAAGATTTCACCAAAATTTAGTACAAAAAATATTTTAATTAATAAAATTTGTACAAAAAACACAGGAAACAAACGACAAAACGATGACATCGAATAATGGAAACATTTCAAATGGACACACAAACAATACCGAGAGCGAAGATCCTAATTCTGTAGAAAAATCTGTAGAAGAATCCCAAGAAGACGAACACAATTCTGGTACTGTGGAGCAAAATGAATTTAAAACTGAAAATTCCAAAGTGGAAACACTTGATCGCAAAAGGAGGGACGGAAGCGTTGACAGATCGGTAGCGGTAAGTTTGACGTTTAAAATGTTTTTTTGATTTTTGTATTATTTTTGTTTATTTTAATTTATCAAGGTGCTTGGTATGGAGGTAACAGCTAGTTGTGAAGGTGGCAAAAAATGGAGCGGTCGCCCTCCAACGCCTGTCTTTTTCTCTCATCCCGAACATGTGAGTGTCGAAAATGGCGAAGAGTAAAATTATTTGAATCGATATCGGCCTTAAGGGTTGATCTCTAGTTTAAGTGTTTTTCAAGTCTTGGGCTTGTAAAACTTGCTTCCACTTTTTTTGACAACCTTTACCTATAAAATGATTACTTACTAACTTAGGTGTCACTACAGCTTGCGAATATTAACAAACGAACCTCTCCAATTATGGTTACGATGCTAATGCCCTGATGAACTGCGGCCTGTAAGATCCATTGTGCTTGCCCAGAATTTAACCAGGAGCTAAATTGAGGCTCTTGATAAACCTCAATAATGCTCTGGGTTACAAATTCCAAGTATTGTATCTGCCGGGCTTATCGAGTCCCACGTTCGAGTAGTAGAGTAGTTTTTTCTTCGCTAACCTGGTTGTATATTTTTGCTCACCGTGGAATCGACATGTGTCTGTATCTGATAGTTTCATTTCATCAAGACCCTTTACATTTTTAATCAGTTTGTTTTTCTTAATCTTGGACTAGATAAGCTTTTCGCTTGTTTCAGACCCTTTAAGGTTTACCCAATGTGCAGAGTGGTTTGCATAAAATATGTTTCAGAACTCCCATTAACTTCTTTCAAAACTTTAGTGTCCAGTGATCTTGTGGACGACAGATTTTTGAGGACATTGAGATAGTCCCATACGATCTTTGACCCCATCGTGTATGCTAGGTTAGGTTATTGGGGGAGTGCGAAATCATTGACTGTACACTCACGGGGGCCTACTGGTCCATAGTGTTCCCCTTTGTGTTGTGGTCTTTGTTCCAACCTTGAGTTCTAGATGGCTGGTCTTTCGCAAAAGCATTCTGTACTCTTAAAAAAGTGAATGGTCGGTGTGGCTCAGTGGTTAGTGCATTGGACTTCTATGCGAGCTGCATTGGTTCAAGCCTAAGCCATGTCAACATTTTTCACGGCATCAACATCAACGTCGGGGAATGTCAAGCCTCCAAGAGTATTACTTGCCATGAAAAATCTTCTCAATTCGCCGTTCTGCGTCGACGATAAGTAGTAGGTCCCTTCCATTCGTGAGAAAAATGTAACACGCACAACATGAACGGTTGCGAGATGCTAGGCCTTGGCTAATCCCGAGCTGTCGCGCCAGCTATTTTTTTTATGTTCGTTATTGGTATTTCTGTTAAGTTCCCAAGTTCTCCAAACAGCCTGCTTTCCATGTGTCGAAGCCGACCGTTTTGGAGATTTGGACTCTCACAGAGTAAGTGCCTGATGGTTTCCGTTTCCTCCGTGTGACACAATGTACCGTCAGCTCATCTTTTTTGTTTATGTCCAGAAAATATTTTTTTTTCTCTGCGGGATATTATGAAGTCGCCTCTGACGGACCAAGAGGTGTTGATTAGTTCCTTCATCTTGTGGTCGACGTTGCCTTTCAGTGCACCGATAGGGTTGTTTATCGATGTGTGGCTGTGGTCTATTTTGAAAGCGGATTTTTGCCGATCCAGTTCGTCTGCTTTTTCGCTACCCTCAATATCGCTGAGCTTGGGGACCCATCAGATGCCGACTTCATGGATAGCGCCTATTGTGTTTAGGAATTCACGACAGTAGGACACTGCTTTAGATTTCGTGGTAACATTGTCTAGTGCCTTGATAGTTGCTTGCCTGTCGACTAGGATTATGATCCTAGATGGTTTCAGTGTTTCAGCATCTATTCTCCTTGGTGCTCTATCAATGGCGAAAGACACTATACTTGTCCGGGAGTCTATATGAGTCGTTTATATTTGATGAACTACTGTACACCACGCTTTTCTGTCACGATCAAAATAGGGTGAGAGGGTGGTGGCCATGGTGCATCGCTTGTCACGCTGAAATTCCGGGTTCAACTCCTAATGTCGGAGAAACATTTATTTCTTAAATAAATCAAAATCGATCAACTGTGAAATATGACATCAGGGGATTCGAAAAAATTCCTGTGAATTAAGCAATGACAAAAAAGAAAAACACCACAAATGTCCCCAGCTAGCGTTGCACCACCCTTGGACGCCAATGAAAAACTTAACGAAACCTGAGTTTCAAACCACTGTACCTCGCTCGCGGTGTGTGTATAACATTATAAGGGTATTCATAAATTCATATCCCCTTGATCCGCGCGTGGATTATAAAAAAAAAATCCGTATAGGTGAAGTGCTTCCAAGAGCCTGACTCTTTCAGCCTGAGTGCTGCTTTTGCCGACCTTTTCATGTAGAATCTAAGCGACTTTAGTGCTGCCTCGATCGGTAAAGTCTCTTACTATTTCGAAGTGATAGTTGTTCACTGTGATATTCGTCGATGTTCAATTCTTTTCAAATATGGTCGCCGTGGCGCAGTTTACATGGCGAGACTTTAACTGACTGATCAGCCTGTCCAGCGTAAATCCTTTCCTTTCAAAACGATCAGCCTTCTCATTCCTTGGTGTGCCCCCATTTCCAGGGACCCAGCATAGTTTTACCTCATGCTGTGTGGCAAGAGCACTAAATTCTTTGCGATAGAACTTCACAAGCTTCGATTTTATTTCAATAGTAGAAATCGCTTTTACTGCTGCCTGGCTGTCGATGAACAAGGTAATATCATAACCTGTTTAACTGGATTGCCAAAGAGTTTCAAATCCTCCCTGATCCAATTTTACACTACTAATTATTGTTATTGCTCCTAAGTCGGTCTTTCATTTCTTTAAACAAATTGTAACGAGAACAAATTAATACAAATATCGTTTTAACATTTATTTTATTATTATTATTTTTACAAAAAATATAAAACTTTATATTTACTTCTTAGAAAATAAGAAATAAAATTCATCTACTTTCAGTCCGGCGATAAGCTTGAAGATCCCCCGGTGCCCCAATCGATATATTTGGAGGGATCCTTGGGTCATGATTCCCAAATTTTGGTTTCAGATGCGGAGACACGTACAGAAGAAGTTTTCGACCAGGAACTCAATGGGTCTCCCGAAGAACCGGCGGTAAGTTTCAATTCAACTTTACCACCTCTACGAAAGCCTCTTGCTTAATTGCAATAAATTCTTTTTCGTTTATTTTCTTGCACCTTTAGGTGGTGCTCAGTAGTAAAATGACATTATCCCTAATCAACCTCGATTCGATTGAAGGAAACCATCAAGGCAATGATAAGACCCCGCAAAGTGATATGGAAAGTCCACTGGCGGACGACATTGAAATTATTGGCCACGATGAAAATTAATTCATTTCTCTTACCTCTAAGCATATATACTCGTTCATATATGATTTTCGTCTCTGTATTTAAGAAATACATTAAACGCTTTCTTAATAATATGTAGTTTGATTAAAATGTCATGAAATGTGCACTTTTTTTTTAAAGAAACCATGAAAAACAAAACCGGAAATAATCCAATTTATGAAATTGATTATTTTCATTGTTGACGATAATGACTGATGTAATATTATTCTTTATTTATTTTGTTAATGTATTGTAATTGAATATTTTGCTCACAACTAAGGCCGCTTCCATCTGTAACAGGTAACCAAAAATTAAAAGAAAAATCAAACCGTGATTGATACGTTGTTCAGTTTTCACTTTGTAAGATTTATATTAACGTGTAACAAGATACATTTGAATATTAGACTTAACTTAATTTATTCGGTGTAATACATTTAAATTCTAACTATAAGTCCAATTATAGATTTTGAATACAGAAAGTGTTGTTATGAGATTTAAATTTAAAGTCTTTCACAATACCGTAAACTCCATTTTGAAATTTTTCATTATGAGAAATAAAATGTAAAAAAAAACAAGGAACAAACAACAATATTTAATTTTTTTATTTGTATTAATATTGACTTTGCCAGACTTTGTGCCTTTATTTCAAGAAGAAGCGGTGTCGGGAAAGGTAAGGTTGAAGTGGCTGCTAGCTGAAGCCAGCACACCTTGTGATACATGGATCATCAAAGTACTTGTTAAAGTACTTGGAGTTAAACCGTAGGAGACGTCTAACATCTGTATTGTTATTCCAAGGGCTTAATTGCTGCTCGGCTGTCCGATAAGATGCCGATATCTACGGCGAGTATGGTGTATGGGTATGTGTACATACGGTGTACGGTACAAAGGAGGTTTTTGAAATTATTTAGAAAGGAGGCGTAACCCATTTCTCAATTGGCGTGAAATAGAATGCCTAATCCACATTGGATGGCGGTTTACTTGAGATACAGACTCACTGGTATCTTACATTTCCTGACCACACTTCTGTTGCAATGCTTCTTTTACCACTCTAAATACTTACATAGACCTGATGCTGGATACTAATGTAAATTGCGAATTGGAAAACGAATGAAAGGAAAACGCCTGTAAGAGAGCCTTGGGCCACACGCTGGCAACATTACCTTCATTTGTAAAATTCAAAGGACGGCATGCGTTAGTAAAGGCAGATAAATAACAGCACGGACTACGCAACTCCGTTCCAAGACTTTAACATTAAACATGAGACAAGTGTTCCCAAATGACGATGGTCGCCTTGGTTCAAAGGTTAGTGGGCTGAACTGTTGTGGGAGCGTCACGCGTGTTTTCAAGCCCCAGCCGTCTCAATCGAATATTATTCGCGACGCCACCTACCGTCGGGTAATGACAAGCCTCCAGGAGTATTATTTGTCATGAAAGAGCTTCTTAATACGGCGTTCGAATTGGCAATAAATTGTAGGTGCCTTCTATCCGTACGAAAAATATAACAAGCACAACGTGAATGATTGTAAGAAGCTAGGCCTTGGCTCTTCCCGAGCTATCGCGCCAGCTATTTATTTATTTATTTTAAACCCAATCTTGGGCTTTTCACTGGAATGTTTTCGTCTTTCGCAGAGGAAGTGCCCCGCAGTATCGTCGCCTTCTCCATAAGCGTAAAAGTGTGAAGTACTTTCTGAGCCTAGAACGTTGAGGGGTTTAGCAAAAGTATGGTGGACCGTCAGAACCCCAATAAAGTTTACAGTTTACATATAACGTAGGAAACCTTTACCGTGGACATAGACAAGCACTTGAGCTCGCGTTAGACACTTTCCCCCACATGCACTGCAATACTGAACGAATGCGTGTTTTTCTAAAACGCTTTGTTCTATGCAATCACAACTTGGCAGCATTGTCTTCAATTTCCAAAATCTGTGGCTGTTGTCAGTCGGTGAGCTTCGTCACTTTCAATTGCGTTCAATTCGTGATTGCAGGAAGGACGCGTGTTGATCAGTTTTGCATAAATATTTCGCTATTTACCTAGAAACCTGTGAGTTATTTTCTATTTTATATTGAAATAAAACCGTGCCAAATACACTCTATTATAGCAGAACAGTATTTGAGGTTCTTTTTCCCTTATTTTTTTACAAAAACATCTGGCATCCATTCTCTCCAAATCCGTGATAAAATTGCCCTATCCAAATGCCATTCCATCCGTTCTATTTATAAGCCTCTGCCTCTTTGTGCTACAGAAATTGATGCATAAATAACGTAATAGAAATGTTAAATCATGCGGATTTAATGCAAATTCAATTCAATTAAACTGTGGTTATTGCAAATTCGCCAGACATTGCGGCAATCGTCTCCGCAATGTCTGTGTAAAAAAAAAACTTTCTAATATCTGCTGGATGCTTTCGTATCGAACTTGTTTGATGGCCTCTGAAACATGTGTTTATGTTATTGTTTTTCTTTTTTCTTAGAGCTAAAAATAAATTGAAAGATGAAAACAATTGTTGATGTGATGTCCATGCAGCAGAGAACCGAGAACGTTGCGAATGCACCAAAAGCTGTCCAAACTGATTACAGGTAGGTAAACGACGTCGCACACATAATTGAATTGTTTATGGAGTTTTCTCTTTATTTTGTAAAGAAACAAAGATGGTCCCGGCGTTGTGCCACGTTTTCTTTTTGAGTGCTCGATTAAATTGGCTATGAAGCCGTTGACGTCGGCAACAGCCGCTATAATATTTCACCGATTCTTCAACGAAGTTCAAAAAAGTGATTACGACCAATATGTAAGTAGAGGTGTGTTTTGCTTCCGCTTTTTAGTAACAACGTAATATCTTTATCTTTGAAGTTGATTGCTTCGAGTTGTTTATATTTGGCTGGCAAGATTAAGGACGACCCGGTTAAGATACGTGATGTCATAAATGTTTCGTACAGCACACTGAACAGGGGCACTGTTCCACTCGACCTAGGCGATGAGTATTGGTCGATGAGAGATGCCATTGTTCAAGCAGAACTTTTGATTGCCAGAACCTTAAAATTTGATCTAAACATAGAGCACCCACATAAGGTATGTTAGTCATGCTGGGAAGCTCATATTTGTTATAACATGCTTATCGTTTGTTTTAGTTCCTCCTGTACTATATGAAATCACTTAAGGACTGGTTGGGGCCCAACACATGGGGATCTCTTCCGATCGCTAAAACAGCTGCTGCATTTTTACAAGTAATGTTTATTTCCCCATATCGTAGAATGTAAATAATCTTTGCCTCCCCAGGACTTCCATCACAACCCCAAGATCTTGAACCATAATCCATCACACATTGCAATATGCTGTCTGTCATTGGCCCTGCAAACTTATGGAGTACAGGTTCCACTTACTGGAGAATCCGATGAGAACTCTGCTTGGTATCATGTAAGTTTAAGGTCAATTTATGCTTTGAAGCTATTGTATGGCAATCGTTTGTTTTCAGGTATTCGTTAGTGGACTTACAAAGGATAAACACTGGGAAATAATTGAGGAAATCATGGAAGTTTACAATCACGACGTTGAGATTGACGTCAAGTAAAAAGCAATCGACTGAAGTATCTCCCCAGAATTGATTTGTGATAATAATTTGAAGAGTTTGCTAGAAGTAACTGAACTTCTACAACTTTTTACTTATCATTTGATGCCTTATTCCTTTTTTTTTATCTCCAACTACAATGCAACTTGTATACTTTTTTGTATGTATATTTTTTATTTGAGCATGTAATCCTTGCTTATTGCGTATTATTCCGGCTTATTAAATGGATGTAACCTAAAAAATTGTTAACTTGGGTCAGGGATTTGCGAGTGTTTTTTTAATCGCAGATGTATTATGTCGAAAAGAAATGATTAGAGCTCGCGTTTACGATGTTAAAGGTCGTTATAAACTATCGAAAATAGACTGACCGCTTTATGCACCCGGTTGTAGCAAAATATTGTGGTTATGTAAATGACGACAACGCCTGTGCGCCATCTTGTTCGAAGGTCTACAGCGAGTTTCAGCGCACTCAACCTAGTGACTACGATTACTCAACCTTTCTGCGCTATGTTTGCTCAAAGCGCCGTGTTACTGGATAACTGGATTTCACTGCTTGGAGACTTCAGAATCGACGTTTAAGTCACTTAGTTGCGTTGCGATATGTATTGGCTCTGTCTTGTTCTGAATATTTTCGTTTGAAGTACGGTTGGGACAGAAAATATTTACTTAAGGTGGCGCTCCAGTCCGGGGTGGCAATGGGCCTCAACAGACAAGCGTTTTCAGCCAGCTCGATCTTTAGCTAGCTGCCTTTAGTTCCCCTTCCAATTGCGTGCACCACCTGAGTCGCGGTCTTCCTTTACTGCGCCGTCCCTCGCGTGTGTATTCGAAGATTTTCTGGGCCGGAGCATTGGTGTCCATCCGCTCTACATGACCCAGGCACTTCAGTCGTTGGACCTTCACTCTTCTGGCTAAGTCGATGTCGCTGTACAACCCGTACAGTTCGTCATTGTATCTCCTCCTCCATTCACCGTCTATGCAGACGGGACTGAAAATCACCCAACGAATTTTTCCTTCGAAACAGCCAAGAGCGACCTCATCTGCTTTTGACAGAGTTCTTGACCCTGCGCCGTAGAGCAGAACTGGGACGATTAAGGTCTTATACAGGGTAACTTTAGTCGTTCTAGAGAGGGCTTTGCTACTCGCTTTACTCGCTATTGGCAAGAGTTATTCTTCGTTTGATCTCAGCGCTGGTGTGGTTGTCTGAATTGATAGCGGAGCTTAAAGTCCTTAACTACCTTTAAGTTATAACTGTTGGGACGTTCTGTCCAAGACGTCGGTGTTGGGTGTTCTTTCTTGTTGACAGCATATACTTCGGTTTGCCCTGATTGACCGCGAAATCCATTTTCGCCGACCCATCTTGGGACAGAAAATCGCAAATATAATAATAGACACCTATTCACGGTGGTTTGCAGATTACGAGGAGCAGTAGTGGTCATTTTTCCGAGTAGGAGCACTTATAACGTGACCCAACAGTATCAGTTCGAATTTGAGAGAACCGCTTTTTGGATGCTCTTTGGTCCCGATGGTGAGGTCACCAACATCGACCTAGTGGGAAAAGTCAAAATGCAAGGTTTAAATGGCCGGGCCATGTAGAGCGTAAGAACGCAAGCGCTTCGGTCCGGAAACTCTTCGAATTTACCTCGGAAGCACGGCGTTGTAGAGAGATCGCGACGGTGTTTGCCTTTAGCGCCATAGTTACTCATCTCAAGGTCTTTTCTTTCAATGAATATTCTAGCCATTATGTGCTGCACGGGGTAACCGTGCTTGTTGGCCCGTCATTGCGAAATTGTATATCATTAGCCAAAGCATTTTGCTCATTCTTTGCCACTGGTCTCCTGCACTTGATGCCAATGCAACCGGGTTTCTTCGAAAGTTAATGACCACTCGTCTCTTTTGATTGCAACTTTGCGTGTATTTATTTAAGTCCGTTATGACTTCGGTGTGAGTCGAAAGGCAGTCGATCCGAAAGAAATCCTTTGCGTTGATCGAAACGTAATCAATTGGTTGTCAATTCTCAGGCATGTTCAAGTTATTTTCTAAATATTGAGATGTAGGAAATTAGTGATCTACTACATTTCCTAGAAAAATACAGCCACAGTGCGTTTGACCAGGCGAAATATTCGGACCACCCTTCGCGCTGACTTCAAAAGACAGTGCAAGAATAACAAAAAACTACGATTTAGATGAAAGGTTTATTTTAATTGCTTTGATATTACAATTATGATTGTGTCGACATATTCGGAAGCATATCATTTTTTTTTAATGATAAACACACACACATATCAGTAGAATTAGAATGAAATTAAAACCTAGGCTGCTTACAGTAGTCCTTAACAATAAGTCAATCGAAATCTTTAGGATTGTTTATACAAATGCTCAAAGTACAAAAAGAAACATATATGTATGCATACATATGGATGTATATTACAGTTAATAATTACTATGCAACTATAAAAGACGGATGTAGCAAGTTTCAGTGCTTATGCTTATGCTTGTGTTTGTCGCTACGGTGCCGTGTGGGGGGCGATCTATTGGTATTGTATTTTGGGGATACGTCAAGCTTGGAGGATTTCTCAGGGCTACGCCTTGCTCTTGAGGGCGAGGAGAAGCGAGTGGGAGACGGTGATCTATAGTTTGGATAATTAGTTTTGGTAAAGCTAGAGGAAATCGAAGTTAAGTCGCTTACCTTCTTAATCTTGAAAGAGGGCTATCATCGTATTTGGATGACTTGGAAATATATGGAGATCGCTCCAAGAATCTTTTGGGTGAATCAGAAAGGCTGCGCGAACGATTGCGTTTTAATTGCTTTGAATAACGAATAGCTGGTGATGCTTCACGTTTACTATGAGGCGATCGTGATCGTCTTTTGCCTCTTGGTGGACTCGAACGCGAAGAATAGGATGGCGATGGAGAACGTTTTGTGTGACGTGATTTTTTCGAGTGTGTTCTGAAAAGGAAACGCGTACAATTAGGGTAATTTATACGCAGAATATGTTTACAAACTTACGATCCACTTGGACTAGGGCTTCGGCGAGAATCCTTGCGTAGAAACGAAGACGGCGAATCAACTTCTTCTCTTTGCAAATCCTATAATTAAAAATTTCTTTAATTTCAACTAATAATATCAGACAGTTAGCAGTGCAACCTTCTTGATTAGTCTTTTCCGATAATGTTCAACTTGTTGGCCGACTGTCCACCCGGACCGCAGCTCACGTTTGCCGCATTCTAATTCATCCTGATACTGCATGGATTTCATTTCGATCTCTCGCAACTTGGTACGTTTCTCCTCACTGAAATCTCGAGATTGATCAGTATTTTCGTCATCTGAACTTACGTTGCTATCATAGAATTTCGGAGGCTCCGGCGCAACCGGATCCAGTGTGTCCCATTTGCTTGTAGTTATTGCTTGTGCTTCCACTTGTTCGGGGTCTACAGTTTCCCACTTGGAGGGTATAAATGCACCGCCCTTCTTTGGGGAATCTCCCATTTTGTCAATCGGCACACCATCAATATCATCGTCCACTAAACAAGATGTGTTGGGATCATACCATCTGGCAATGCCACAGTTCAAATGCTTACTTGGAATTCCATCAATATCATCATCATAATCTTCGTCGCAATTATTCTCGTTGTGTTTTATAATTGGTGCATCCTTCTGTATTGGCATAGATTCAGGCAAAGCACGCATCAAGGCTCCTTTCAATAATGCAGCACCATCCAGAGGCACTCCATTAAGATCTTCATCGTCTTTCTCATCGCCTGAGATCGGAGCACCGTCGATATCTTGATCGTCTTCTTCTTTTTTCTCTTCGGTTGGCTGCAATTACATTTCTATGATGAACAGAACATTTATGGGATGTAATTTAACTTACAGGCGGTAATCCCAGGAAGATTGCTTTCAATTTGCCTAAAAATTCTTTTGGGTACACTGTCCACTCCTCCCATGCGCGTAGAACTTTTAGTACGCGCGCTTTAAATCCTTCACCTTTCAATCGACTGTCCATGGCCATGTAATACGCATGTAGATTCTCGAAAACTTCTACAAGTTGCTTCTCAACGCTGGAGGTAAGAAAACAAATTGAAAGGTAATAGAAAAAATTGTAATGCAAACAGAATGACTAAAGTAAAAGCGATCTATGGTTTTACGATTTCCTTGAGACTGATGGTTCGACAAACACATGGAGTTACTTTAGTAGTGCATAGCATATATTAACTCCAACAGCATCGGGTGGATGATGTGCAGCGTTACTCTTGGCGACGTTTGAGGCTGTTAGATCCAACCGTGCACGGTGACTACTTCGAGTCGCCCAATTCTGATCTGAAATTTTCAATTGTGCTGTGACAAGGTCTACAACGATCTCTGTGGCTACATTGCCAAGCACACATATTAGACATATTTGCTTCAATTCTTTCATGCTAAGAAAGCTGGCTGAAACTAGTCGAGGCGCATGCTCGCAAAAACGATACGCAAAAGCGAGAAATATCTTGTGAGACAGCGCCCTTGACAGAGAAAAATGAAGGCAGTTCAAGGCATCTTCATCAATATTAGGGGTGACATGAAGAATGTTGATTGGGTTTTAACAGGCGTATGCAGGATCTGCTGCTGCGAAATGCCGAAAAATTGACACTTTTACGCCGTGGTTCAGTGCTTAGTGCGTTGGACTACCGACCGAGCGGTGTGAGTTCAAGCCCCAGCCAGGAATACCGAACATTTATCGCGGCACTACCTCTCGTCGGGGAATTGGAAGCCTCCACGAGTATAATCTGTCATGAAAGAGCTTCTCAATTCGCCGTTTGGAGTCGGCAATAAATTGTAGGTCCCTTCCATTCGTGCGAACAATACAATCACGCACAACATGAATGGTTGCAAGAAGCTAGGCCTTGGCTCATCCCGAGCTGTCGCACCAGCTATTTATTTATTTTTTTTACATAAAACAACAGAAAGATATCAAGAAGCATTTTAAGTGTGGATCTATAGAGAAGTTTAAAAATGGGTGGCCACTGTGTAGTGGTTAACATCATCGCTTGTCACGCTGAAAGTCTTAGTTCAACTTCTGATGTCTTGAGAGGAAAATTGTTCGGTTAATTTTCGGTCCCATTTGCGTAGACGGTGAATAGAGGAGAAGATACAATTACAAACTGTACGGGCTGTATAGCGACATCGACTTAGCCAGAAGAGTGAAGTTAAAACGGCTGAGGTGGCTGAGTCATGTAAAGCGGATGGACACTAATGCTCCGTTACGGGAAATCTTCGAATCCACACCCAAAGGACGACGCAGTAGAGGAAGACCGCGTCTTAGGTCGTGCACGCAAATGGAAGGGGATCTTAACCGACTCAGCGGGCGAAACTGGAGGCAGGTGGCTAAAGATCGAGTTGGGTGAAGATGCTTGTGGGTTAAGCCCCAGGTCCACCCCGGACTGTAGCGCCACCTAAAGTAAGTAAATGCGTTTAAGGAAGAATTGACGGATGCAGAATGGTTGAAAAACAATGAACATCGTGGATAAGTGACCTTCAGTATGGCAGAGTTTCAATCCGGCCTTATCCCGAGAACACACCAAAGGGATCATTTGCAAACTCCTTAGAGGAGACGGACTATAAGAAGGAGATATCTTGCGAGTACTCTAATGCGCAGACGGCTTACGGAGGCGAAGTGTGTATCGCTTACAAGCCAAACTTCTTAAGTTAAAGCTTTCAAACTTTCCGAGAACTTACAATGGCGATCACCGAAGATTTATCACCGAGAAGAGTCCTAAGGATCTACGCCATTCGTAGCCAATGGTGAAGTTATTTGGTGGAAGAAAAATTTTTTAAGGACGGCCAAGTCTGATCGAGATGCATTGCCTGGGGATTAGTCTCAAAAGCGACTTTTGGTATAATTAGCCATACTTATCCGTTAACCTTTGTTTTTCCCCCGACAAGTGCGATTCTCCAAGATGCAGACAAACAAATGCTTCACAACGTTGGCAAGAATAACATTAGCCCTCGTAGAAGTAGCATCTTCTGATAGATGTTAGTTTGCAGCCGAACATCTTGCGGTTCAGTTACTCGACGCTCCGAATAAATGCCTTGGAGACGGACTGATAATTTATTGACGGCCTTTAGCTATCGACTAAGGACAACAATGGGTTGCTCACAGCCATTAAATTGTAATGTAATTTGCCTCGCAAGGGGTGTTGATCGAGCATTGCACTTTATTTTCTCTACGTATACAAATTTCAATTTTAATGCACGGAAAACGAATAACATTGGTTTGGTCTACTCCAGCCGGAGGCATTGATCTATTCAGAGTTGGATTGGTTGGGACAAAATGGCTCAAGATAAATTCGTTGAAAATAAGACCTGGTAAAATAAGCACCAAAACCAAATACAATAAAAGAGTGATTCGCACTAAGCACACTTGGGTTCAGACGATTAAGGAGAAATCAATGTCATAAGATAGAGTCAGCTTTTGCTAAAGCCGCAAATCAGGTTTGGAATGCTTTTCAATTCTAGGGCAGATTGCTAGAAAGGCCGACTAAATACTGGAGTACAATCAACGTTCAGTTCTAAGTTCTTGCTCTCCATTAGGATCGTCGTGACGTTAAGTAGATTTGTAGATATGTACGTACAACAAACTTCCTCTAGACATTCTATACGTCGGCACAACTATCTTCTTACTCGTTCGATAGACAGTGAATTAACTCAGCCAACAGCCCTGTTAGACTCGTCTATAAAATATCACAACGCACATAAGCAAAACTTGCCTACCCGGCCCTCTTTTTAACTCTTTTTCCCACCCTAATGTAACAAAAATCCAAACAAACGATTAAGTACTCACGCTTTTCTAAAGAAACTGGCATTCGATACTTTCACTGTGCAATTATGCAGCAAATCCGAGAACAAATACAGTCGGGCAATTTTCTTTGAACACATAGTCTCTGCGTTGGCTAGCGACTCTGCAATACATTCGCAAATTTCATCGGCTGCCTCAGCGTGTTCTATGCAAAATATCATAACATCTCCAATTCGTGATCGCTCCGGCGATAGATGGCGTATCAAATCCTCCAACCGATCACGTTGCCTGTGAACATGAAATTTGTGTAAACTTAATTTAATTTTAAAAGCTCTCCATTCTACGTTACTTACGCATTAGAAAGAGCACCTTTATGTGGCTCTGGTGCCTCATCATCCACAACCAGTTCATCGGGCATTCCTTGGGTGTAAAAATTTGCCAAAGGAGGCTTCCATATGGGACCGCCCCTGAACATACGAAACTCCTTCTCTCTCCACTCGTTTGGAGAGTCGCCTTGGAGAAGAGAAAACAATTTCCACCTGTAGTAAATGTGTGCCGGACTTTCGTTGTCAAACAAAAAGGCAAACAGTGGATTCTCCATTTCCCTGCTCATAACAAGTGCCTCGAACATGGGTCCTTCCCTGATGACAAACTCTATCATGCGATGAATAACACAAAGTACGGTTCTAGAAAGACGAAATTGTTTTCAAAAATGTTTCATATGTGTGGAATGGAGGTATACTTTTCGGTTGGGATAAAGACCTTAACGACTGCATTGTATAATATCTGAAAGGAATCGAACGAATGTCAATTAAAAAGAAGACGAGAGACATGTTGTGTGGGCCAAACCTTTTTCATGCACTGCGTTTTCTCCACATCTTCCGCGTACTCCTTGTAATTACCCTCGGGGGTGGCAAGAGTTTCATTCGGTGATGGCTGTGCATTGAAGGGTAGTCCTGACGGCGATGGAGGTAAAGTAAGCTCAAGCATTGATGGTGGAATGAATATTGGTTGGTTCATGATGGGAACGGCCTTGCCCCAACCTAATCTCATTTCGTATCCCATTACATCACGTCCGTGTAATGTTTTGAGGGCGCGTTCTGCGTCTTTACGGCTCATGTAAGCAACAAAGCCGCAATTTCTGCCACGAGATTTCTCCTCCTCTGATCGCGGCCACATAATTTTGATACTTGCCAGAGGACCGTATCGACCAAAAAGCTCCATGAGTTGTTGTTCTGAAATCTTTTACGAAAATAATGTGAGTAAAATAAAAATGGTTGCGTTCCGAAGTACCTTTGGACTTAGGTTTCCCAAATAAAGATTTGTGGTGTTAGGATCGCCGTTATCAAATGATCCTGATTCATTGGACTCTTTTGGGTTATCGGACTCCGAATTGACGGTTATTTGCCGAGCAATGTGTTTATATTTGTGACGCTCCTCGCGCTCTTCTTGTATTCTGAAAAAGAGACAAACAAATGCTCATGGTTAGTTGATAGTTTTTGCATATTATACACGAAGAGACAGAACATTTTCCCAGTCAGCATGAGCCTGGCAAGTTTAGTGGTTCGATGATGATAACTTTCTGGCAACACAGTGATACCTTCCTCACGATTTCCCTTTCCAAGTTGAAGGAAGGGCTCAGAAACAGGGAACTCCTGCATTCTGTTCGCTTGGACGTTGCTCTATGGAAGATAATGCCGAGGCCAAATCAAAATAGAAAGATACACCCAACTGGTACAGGCTATCCAGTCACCTATTCTCGTCAAATGCACCAACAACCAAATCAGTACACCGATATAAGTCAAATCTTGCCAAGTAATCGATGAGGTCTACCAGCAGCAAAGGGTATCTGCGTCCAAAAAAGGCTGACATACCGAGATCCTACCTAAGTTAATATATGGGCAATGTAGCAACTGCCTACTACCTAGGCTTCAAAACACTCTTGTTCATTCCCAATCGAAGAGCTTAGTGCTCTTGCCACACAGCATTAGGTACAAATATGCTTTGACCATAAAGGCATACCAGGGAACGAAAAACCTGATAAAATGACAAGGAAATAATATGCCACAACTGGAGCATCCCTCAGTAATAGTTCCGCCACATTAACTTACGCATGAAGCAGGGCAGCGGAAGCGAATAGAGGATGGACCTCTTTGGACTCCTGCAAAATAACGGAAAAACTGTGGCCAAAGCACAACGGTGCCAGAATTAATACACTCATGCAGATGGACAGGAACACCCTTTCCATGCTTGTCGGAGTAATTACAGACATCTGTAGGTTCATTAAGGGCTCAAGGTGGCTTGAAACCTTGCAGCAATAGGAGAGTGCCTTAGGGATTGCTCCATGAGGAAATGATAGAAGAATTTATCCCTGAAGCCGATACCACTCTTAGAGCCATCTGTGTAGATGGACAAGGAGTTACCGATTAGTGCTGGTTTGAGAATGGTCTAACAAAGTTCAAGCGTTGCTTAGCCCGTGTTGCCCATATGTTTTGGCTCTGTACGCGGCTTGTCAGAATGGGGCTTGCCAGATTGGAATTAGTTCGAGTCCAACTATCGCGCTTTAAGCTGCATAAATGATTACAACGCATAAATGTCCCTAGGTCACGGGCACGACAATGTTTTGCCTTCTTCGTTTTTTAAGGGTTGAGGCTTAAAACTAAAGGAAAAAAAAGCAACATTGGTGAACTCGTGGATACATGTTTCACCAGAGTCACCTTTTATCCTGTAGTTTAGTCTCAGTTGAGTAAAAAAAAAAAACCTTTCCTTAGCAATTGAAGCCAAGTTTCTAAGTCGCTGCCTCAAAGGATCAACATTTGAAAAATTAATTAAATATTCTTCACTTACTGTCTGAGTTCTTCTTTGAAAAGTTCCAAATTGCTTTTCTTTTTTTCTTGCGATTTTTTCTTCAGCGTGCCTGACTCCTTTTTTGATTCTGACGCCAACATCTTGGCATATTCTTGCGCCCGTTCCGCGGTGCTTTTTTCATCGTTTCCCTTTCCAGGAATGTATATTTTACCCTTTTCTCTTTTGTCTTCTCCTAAGAAAGAACCTTTTTTAGACGCAAACAATATTTTGCCAGACAAGTAGTGACTTACGCCTTGAACCGGCATCGTAGGTTCCAGCTTTGATCCAAATCTTTGACGAAGCTGGTGGTTCTTGAAAAGTTTCAACAAACTCTTTAAATGCCTGAAATATAGAGTTCCGTTAATCAATTGCAATAAATTTGTACGATAAAATAAATACATGAGCAGCTGCCGCCTCTTCTTCACGCTTTTTCTGATCCTCAAGCTCCTTCCGAGAGAGTGGCCTTTTCCCCATAGCACCGAGGGTGAAGGCCTCCAATTTCTTTTCATTTATTTTCTGCATTGTCCAACAAATGTAGCTTAGTAAATTCAAATTATTTTCATACACTCAATTACCTTCAAACTCATATTTTTAAATTTTATATTCTTTTTCAAGCCAAATTATTAAAAATTACATGACATTCGCAAGGAGGACTCTGCAAAAATGACATTTTAGTCTGAAAATTGATAATTTAAGGTGAAAACGCAATGACAGAATTCAGGAAGTAAAAAATTTATGTTTATTTTTTTATTAGGAAGTTCACATGAATCAGTTTTGCATTGCTACGGAAACCGCTTTGCATCTATTATCTGTATCTATGGTCTGCCTTCGCAGGATGGATTCTCTTAGGGTAAAAGATCCTCTCTACACATGATCTGAAGTCCATGGTTAGACGAAAGAGTATCAAGAAGATCATGAAAAAGTCCTTGGTAGGACAAAAAGGGTTTCAACTTAGCTTCCAGTAGCCAAACACCTTATTAAGTTCTGAAAACCTAAGTTTGCACGAGCATTACCCAATCTACTGAACGTTACGAAAAAGTTTGTAAGGCACTGGAGCTGCGTTATTTTACTGCGAAACCCTATGCCTCTTCAACTTTGCTGGTGTACTTGTTTGAATTTATTGCACCTGTCAGTATCCATGGAAACAAAAAAACGTAAACAAACAAAAAATGTAAGCAAAATCGTTGCAATTTGATTTTACCGATTTATTTGACTGAATATTGCGTCAATTACTCAAAATTTGTGTAAAAAATCCATCAGTATGTTTGTTTATTTGAGTAAAAAGGTGAATTCATTAAATTACCACAAAAACTATATTCAACTACCCGGTTTCATTTGATTAGATTGCAATTCCCAACAATGTGCAACTGAATAGCATTGCTTGGAACAAAGAACAGGGATACATAGCAGTTGCTGGCTCCGATGGATTGTTAAAAGTTCTCAAACTAGAACAAGGTGAGTGACTATTAAAATTTGACCACTCATTCACTGTTTGATACTCCATAGCAACCGGAAATGGCCAGAATAAGGGAGGATTGGCAGCCGTAAGCAACTTATCAATGAACCAGACTTTGGACGGACACAAGGCAGAAGTAAAGGTTGTAACCTGGAATGATTCACAACAAAAGCTCACGTCTTCGGATGTCGACGGAGTCATTATGGTGTGGATGCTCTATAAAGGATCCTGGTACGAAGAAATGACCAATGACCGTAAGAAATCTACAGTGAATGGGATGGCATGGACATCTGATGGTACTAAGATTTGTATTGTTTACGAAGATGGAGCTATTATCGTTGGTAATGAACTATGAACAACGGAAGAGAATAGTCGACTGAGTGCGTGAGTTTTTTTTTTCAGGTTCAGTGGATGGGAATCGTATATGGGGAAAAGAACTTAAAAATACACACTTAACTGGAGTGCAGTGGAATCCAGATAATCGACTACTGCTTTTTAGTTTGGCCAATGGCGAGTGCCACCTCTACGATAACCAAGGAAATTTTGCGGTAAGAATGATAAGACTATGCTGAAGAAGCATACAATCCGAACGACTTGTATTGAGAATAAGTCTTTTTAGTGAACGCCCGATTGAATTTAGGACTGTATTTATTCAAAATCAATCTTTGCGGAGCGTTAAGACTTTATGATTGGCCCATTGTACTACTTGTAGAGCACACCATTTTAAACCGGGTTTTCGTTTTTCGTAGAAGGTGCTTTAGTGATGAAGAGCCTGCACCTTACCCGAGTAAAGGCAGAATAATGACAACGTGAAAAGTTGAGCCTATCCAAAGGCCCCTCATACAGTGACGTCGCTTAAGCTGTGCCTACTCAGCTAGTAAGTGAATGTTTTGTGGCCTATTAGTTGAATGCAATTTTTTTTAGCTTAGGGATATCAAGAAAACCGTAGGTTTCCCGCAGTCGAAATCCTCTAGCGAACAGAATTCTTTATGCTCGTAACCAGTATAATGCCGAGCATTCACAAGGAATGATGTCTTAAGGGAAACCCTCAACCTTCCTAATGCTTTTTTTGTCAAGTTTTTAACTTTTCTTGTTGGAAATAAGCTTAATATGTAAGTCATTTGGACTGGCTAAGACCTGGGACATTTTTATAACGCGCAAGGCGCAGTTGGTGTTCCCAGTTGTTAAGCAAGCCTGTGGCGGTCACAGAAGATTTCTGGTCCTAAGAGGGTGGAAGTTCGTCCACAGATTTATTGACTGAGTAGATTTATTGACTGAGTAGATTTATTGACTGAGTAGGTATTATGATATCCCTAATACCTTTATCAAGGTTAATCCTAGCGAAGATCTCAATAGCAAGGATTTCAGCCTGAAACACTTGGAATCGGGTCAATTAGACCCAGGTGTCCCACAAGATTACTGTTATTCTTGTGTTTTATAGCACAACTAGCAGTGATCTTCCTTAAGTTCGATAATTTAAAGAAATCGAGGTCATTTAGGCTATTTGATTCCGACAGTATTTTCCAGGGTGAAAATGCTCTCAATTCTCTATGCATCTTTTGGGCTAAAAACTACCCAACTCCTAAAAATCATAGCCCTCATAGTCCAAATTGGTAGAACAACGTCAGAAGAAACTTGCAAATCTGGGTTCTCTGTTAGTTCAACTGGGATCCCATTACATAGGCTCAGAGGTGATAACAAAGAGGCCGACATACTGAGGTTCAACTCTTGATGGGTTTCATCCACCCCGTATTGTCTAACAGAGTTACACATGCAGTCAAAGGTTGCAAGATGCCCATGACGTATTCTTTCCTGTCAAGCGCGTATTCAAATGTAGCAAATAGTTTTTGAAGCACAGTCTCTCCGATAGACGATTCACCGTCAAAACAACCCTGGGTACGTGAGCCTCGACTAGCCTCTCCATGCTTTTCAATAGGAAGGATGACTCGCTTGTATGTACGAAACTCTTAGTAGTCATTTTAAGAAGTCAGCTTTGCCAATTTTTGGTATGAAGGACACTCTGACCGTTCGCCAGGATGTAGGAATACATGCCAGTGCCAAACCCGCAGTGAAGATTCTCTTTAGAGTTGAAAACAACTGATTTATACCACGTTGCAGCAAGGCAACATGGGTATACTCCATCAGTGTCAGGCGATTTGAAGCTTTCAAATGATGCCACGCAATTTTCGTTGTTGGATTGGATTAAACCGCTAGATTTACAATTTTAGACTACATGTGTAAGGCGGCATTCGCATCCAGTGGGATAACAGTCCTTTATAGAGCGCGCTAAAACCTTTCTTTTTGACTGTTTGCCAAAAGCAGTCAACCAGTCCCTTGTAGAGAAGTGCTCTTTTCTTCTCATCTGTGGGTTGATTCATTATCCGCGTCTTCATCACATCGACTGGCTATGACTATGGCCGCAACTAATCAAGCACTGAAGGACGACAGAACATCCACTGGCCGACCATCGGGTATGTTCAGTTTCTTCATAAGAGTTTGTTTTATAGTATCGTATGCCATGAGATCACCTACGTTAAATAACGCTGCACGTTGAATATTGGGTACACTACCCCTCCAAAGGCCGAACACTCCGTCACTTTTTAAAATCTGCCTATATGCGTCTGCGACGCCTTTCACTCGTGGTTTCTCTCCCAATAAGCGGCGTCTGCCCTCCATTTGAATTTGAACTTTAACTAGATCGGCTGGAGACGCCGGCCATTGTGCTAGAGAAAATGCCACAAAGCCCTACCTTCCATATGGGCACTCTCTCCTGGAATGTATAACTCTTAGCCATCTCCCTGCGCATATGTGTATATTCGAACGCTACTGTAGAAAACATATCTATAAAGCGCGCGAGTAATGCCTTTCCACAGTTTCAATGCTCCTTCCTCTCGAACTATTCTAATTCCCGTTGCAAAACATTCCGCGGTACTTTGACGGATTCGAAGCGGAAGCTGCCTCTCCCTGGATTTGCAGACGTGTCTTGGTCAAGTCCAGTGGATATGTAACAAGCTCAGCTGTTTGTGCAGCCATCACTGGCACTAAGTACGTACAGGCCATAGAATCCACAAACCGATACGTGACCAGCGGAGGATCTGGCTTCGCAGATGCCGTAAGAATCCCATCCTGAAGTTAAGGCATTTTCAGCAAAGGCAAAAAATCAAGCAAAGATTGAAAAGAAAAATAAAACAAAAGTCGCAATCCCTTCGTTCTCAGCATACTTCATACATACTTCTTTTGACTCTGATGACGATCTCGCTGTGAAGAATCTCCGTTTCTCTCACCGTTTATGTGATCACTATCGAAAGTAAAATAATTCCCAAGGAATTAGACGGAAGATTAGGAGGACTACGCTAATTGGAATCTATTCAAGTCCGCACCGACCATTACTCGTATTTGGTTAAATTTTGGTCCCTTTCTTGGTAATTCATCGGCCTTTTCATTGCCTTCGATGTCTCTGTGCCCCGGAACCCAACAAAGTAATACTTCATGTTTGAAGCTTACGATTTTAAACTCACTGCAACAACTCTTTACTAGTTTTGATTTTAGTATTGTGGGTGACACGCCTTTGCCGGCCTGGCTATATTTCTCTTGAGGCTTCTGTTTTCGCTAGAACCTCTGCTCGGGACACACTGGCGTGTTTTGGAAGATTCTTTTGAGTAGAATCTGGAGCCGACTACTTCATCCATAATGACCCTTCCTTCATTTCATCCTTCTCATGATGTTACCATTTTTTGATTGCAGCTTTGCTCATCTAGCGATACTAGAGTGACTTGGCTCTTCTTTCAGAAGTTAGGTCCTTGTAGTCGTAGGGTGCTTTTTGCTGTCATTTCTTTAGTGTATAGGCCTAGCGGTAGGAGCTGGTTCTGTTGATGCATGCTTATCGCTGGATTTTTGTGAGTGTCTTAAGATTTGTGGCAGATCAGACCAGACCCGCAGGTTGGTTGGAATTTGTCTAATGATGGCCGTTCATAACCAGTGGATTATGGCGGGTTCTGGACCCCATTTTCTCCTTTCCCTTTGTTCTCTATAGAGTGTTTTCTTTCCCGCTCAACTTAGTCAATAGTTTCCTAATCAAGAGCAGCCTAAAATTCAATTGCGAACATTTTAAGCCTGATATCGAGATCGTACATTGTCTCTCGAACAAATAGCACAGGGGTATTTCAGAGAACTGCTAGGTCATATAAGTGGGACCACACACCTAATTAGTAGACAAATTTGATCTACAATAGATCAAAAGCGCTCCAAGAGACTCGGAACCACTATAGGTTTCATCATACTACACACTCTATTCGACGGGGCCTTCCCCGCAAATGGTCTTTGCAGGAGCTGAAGAGACGAAAAAGAGGAAGAAACCAGCCTCCATCTTCTCTGTACCTATCCAGCGCTTTCTCTCTTAAGAAACATTCTAAGAACGTCGGCGTCTATGCGCTGACAGCCTCTCTAACTAACCTAAACATTCTATCAAAATGTGTAAACGTTCTCATCTCTCTTGAAGACGATTCCAAAAATGTAATCTGTTGAAAGATTTGTACGGTGTTATTGAAAAGGTACGACTGAGGATTATTTTCGGAGTTTGTCGTGACCTTGAGAAGAACTCGATTCCGAGTTGCATATTAAGCAGCTCAAAACCCTTACACTGAGCCACTTGAAACTTTGATTAATACAATTCCTTTTACAGATTAAACTAAGCATCCAATGTGTCTCACTAAGTCTTAGTCGCACTTATAAAATCGCCAACTTGTGCTGGTTCAGTGGAAAGGCGGCGCCCAACCGTCCTGTCCTAGCGATATGCTACGAAGTGGGAAAAGTACAAATAATGAAAAATGAGAACGATGATGGTAAGCTGTAAACTTTCGCCCCAAAAAATATCTTCTGATCATAAATTTAACTGCAAGCGCCCATTATTTTCGACACCGATATGAAAAACGTTGACGCTCAGTGGAATCACGATGGCTCTGTCCTAGCCATTTGCGGAATGAAGGCTGATCCTACATCAAAGGAAGGCAATCAGGTGTCATTCTTTTCTCCATTTGGTAAGGTATTTCGAACACTCAAGGTTCCAGGCAATCAAGTCACATCGATGGCCTGGGAAGGTAAATCTCTTCGGATTGCAATGGCAGTGGATTCATTCATTTACTTTGCCAACATTCGACCGGACTATATTTGGTGTTATTTTGAAAAGACTGTTGTGTTCCTTAACACCGCCTATGAGTCCGCAATGAATGTGATAACATTTTGGAACACTAGCTCAAATCAGGTCAGTAAATAAAGACCAGGTTTCCCATAAACGGTTAACAAAGTTTTCCTTTTTAGAGCTTTTTGAAAGAAGTGGAACCTGCATTATGTATGGCTGCTTGCAACGAGCACTGTGTTATAGCTGTTGAGTGTTTAAATGTGAATATTCGGGATCTAGCGCTGACAGGAACTGAGCGAAAGGCTGATGAAAAATGTTATCAGTTGCTATTATGCAATTCAATCGGAACCACTGTGGATTGTAAGTAACGCTTTTGAAGTTTCTTAACAGAATTTGAGAAGATACTTACTTTCTAGCCAAATACATGGACGTGAAACCGAACTATATCGCCATCAATTCTACTTATGTCGTGATTGCTTCAGATGAAGAGGTTCTCCTTTGGCATTATCACACTCCAAAGGTATTGAAATGACTCAGTGCTTTTCGCATTCGTCAAAAACTTTTTTTTGCTTGTAGAGTTCCACAAATATCCAAGGAGTGAAAAGCAGAAAGGAAAAACGGTTTCACATTGACGATACACCAACAGGTGTTGACAACAAGGATATCAGTACAAAAACGACAAATGAAACCCTAGATCCCATAAGCGCCATCGCCATTTCTGAGAAGCTCCTACTGGTGTCAAGAAATTCAGGAGTCATAAATGAATACAGTGTGCCAAATGTGGCACTGCGAACGAGGCACAATACGACTAACTACGTCTATAAAATGGCGATCAACTGTAACTCCACGTAAGTTTAGCATTTCTGTTAGTTCTGAGTTAATGCTGTCTTCTTCCTAGCCGAGCGGCAATAATTGACCATAATGGCATTATGACGTTGCTAGATCTAGATGACAACAAGGAAACACAGTTAAATTTTAGTCGAGTAGAACGCAAGGATGTATGGGCAATATGCTGGGCAAAGGACAATCCACTCCTTCTAGCGTTAATGGAGAAGACGCGCATGTATGTGTTTCGTGGAAACGACCCAGAGGAACCAATTGCTTGTTCGGGATACATTTGTTGCTTTGAGGATCTAGAAATTACAAGTGTGCTGCTGGATGACATCATGAGCGGTGGAGAGACACAGAATCCTGTTAATCATATTATTCAGCTTCGAGTGAAATCCTTACGGGATACTGATGATTTGCTTACACATGTTGGCATTGAGGACGCCAAGCAATTCATAGAGGATAATCCACATCCAAGACTTTGGCGACTGCTAGCAGAGGCTGCGTTGAAAAAACTCGACATGGACACCGCTGAAAGCGCATTTGTCCGATGCGCGAATTATCCTGGAATTCAACTGATTAAACGGCTGAGGAATATTCCTTTGGAAACTTTACAGAAAGCAGAAATTGCAGCTTTCTATGGAGAATTCGAGGAGGCCGAGAAGTTGTACATGGATGCGGATAGAAGGTTGGTTATTTCTTTAAGATCATCACAATCAAATTCTTGTGCGTTTCGTTTAAGAACTATTGTCCGAGGGATCAATTACAGGAGATAATCTGTCGGACTTAATGAGAAGGACTAGTCTTTCCTGAGGACTGTCTGTTTGTTCCCAGTGGTCAATCCAACCTTTCACGCTGGGCAACGGCAAAAGCTCCTTCCCGAGAAATTTTACGACCGATTTGTCTGTTGGGTTTTTTTTTTTTAATGTGGGAGCCATTGATGTGGACCACCTAATACCTTCCAGAAGTTGACTAGAAAGCTCGGATTCCGATATTATATTTTAAATTTTGATACTGCTTGCACCTGGTGCAACCCAACAGTTAGCTCTAGAACCAACCCGAAATAACCCGTAGTTCGCTCTTTGACAGAGCGCTCGTAAAAACACTCTATGGCACTACAATTCGGGGTAAATTAGGGTCTTAACGAGCAGATTTTCAATCAGCACGATCTTCACCCAGCTGTCGTCAGTTGGCTGTCTTCCAATTATGCACGGTATTGAAGGTGAGGTCTACCTTTTTGCGAAGTAATTCAGTGGGCTCCTCTGCTGGCTCTTGGATAACGTCTGTCGCCCATTTGTAGGACTCGTTCACATAGTTTGATCTCTTTTGACCCGTCTAGAATGTGAAGTGATGTGCTTAAACCTGAGCCTACCGGCTGCGATTGAAGGAGGGCAAGCTCCTATACTGACTAAAACCCAGTCCTGCTTATGATCTCGAGTATATTACCTAACTCGAGTTCATCAGAAAACAGCGAAAAGGTACTGCTGGCATTCTTAATGCAAAGTTCTTACGTAAATGTTGTGATGTTGGTACTACTGGTAGCTGAAATACTTAAGGTCCGGTCTCAAGATCTGGAATATTGTAAATATCAATCAATAGCCAGATGAGACTTCATGCCGGACTACACCTTTTACGACTGAATGAGTTTTACTGCTTTCTCAGTCTTAAAGGCTTCTTATATTCACACCTTTTGTTAAATTCAGTGGGGAAAGAGGTAAATGAAGTGGCAGCTAACGAAAGAAAGCTGTATATATGGAATAAATTGGTAGAGGACTGTTGTTAATTTTGTGGTCTCGGCTAGGATCATGATAGTAATTTCTGTCGCCGACATGCCTCCTAGTGTCACCAGCCTTTCTTAAGCCACCTTCTATGGTTTTTTTGTTTTTATTATATTTAGGGATCTATCCATCGACTTACGCACAACATTGTGCGATTGGTTCAGAGTTGTTCAGCTCTACAGAATGGGTCCAGGAATATCCGATCAACAAATGGAAACTGCGTGGAAAGAAATTGGCAACCACTTTGCCAACTTACGCTCATGGTAAGCTTAACACATATTTAAATTCTAGTTCAAGTTTAATAAATTCTCCATAAAAACTTAGGGAAAGTGCAAAGGAGTACTTTGAGAAAGCACACCACATTGAGGGTTTAATGGAGTCGCTTTACCATTTGGAACAGTTTGATGAGCTAAAACTTTGCATTGACAAACTGCCGGACAGGAGCCCTTTGCTGTCGAAAATTGCTGAAATGATGGCTTCTGTTGGTGAGTTTTTAGCCAATACTTTCAACACTATCGTTTACTCATGTTGGAACTTTCTCAGGAATGTGTAATGAGGCAGTTGCTGCGTATCTTAAATTAGGCGACTACAAATCGGCTGTGAACACATGCGTTAATCTTCGTCAGTGGGGTCAAGCAGTAGACTTGGCTCAACAATACAAAATGCCGCAGATTGGTATTCTCTTATCGAAGCATGCTGCACAACTTTTGCAAGAAGGGCGTCTGCCTGAAGCTGTTGAACTCCAGAAGAAAGCCGCACGATATTTGGATGCCGCACATCTTCTAACTAAATTGGCTGAACGTGAGGTTAACAAGAAAACAAACTTGCTGAGGATCAAAAAGTTGTATGTTCTTGCTGGCCTCCTCGCCGAGGAATATGTAAAATCTCTAAATTCACGGTCGAACCTACGATTTGACCGGACAAACATTTTGGCTGACATGTCTGGTGAAGAGTCTAATCTCATCATGCGTATTTGGCATAGTGCAGAGGCATATCACTACATGCTTCTGGCTCAGAGGCAGTTGCGTTTTGGAATTGTTCACAGTGCGGTTATTACAGCTTTGAGACTGCGTGATTACGAGGATGTGCTTAACATCGAAGACATTTATAGTCTTCTTGCATTGGCAAGCTGTGCCGATCGTTCGTTTGGTAAGTTTTTCAAAATTCCTATGTATGCACAGTGGTTTGTAAAACTCTTTTTCTTTGAAGCTACATGCTCTATAGCATTTATAAAGTTGGAATCCTTGGATTTCGTATCCGAAAAATATAAACAGGAGTATGAAGAGCTTGCTGTAAGCATCTTTTCCAAAAATGAACCAATCGACCACAAATTGGACATGGTGCAGTGCTATTCATGCGAGACTCCAGTACCTGATTGGTTTGAATAACATTTTGTGTTTCATTCGTAACATGTTAATGAATTTTTTTTTATATTACAGTTTACCATCCTGCTCTAATTGCGGTGCTCATTTCCCGGCTTGTATTTCGTCGGGAAAACCAATCACTCAGCCCACCAACATTTGGATGTGTCCCAGGTGTCATCATTGTGCATCACCGATGGAAATCACTCGTCATCGCACGTGTCCTCTTTGTCATTGCCTTATAGCAAGTGGACTTGAGTCTTAATTTATTTATTTTATTGTCTTAATAATTTATTAAACGTATATTAAGTTTCACTATCTAATCACATACAACTTGCATCCGTCCATATACACGCAAATGTGAAGATGTCCAAAATAAAATAAAGCACTTCATCTTTCTTAAACATTTTTTTTTAGAAAACAATATACATCATCTGGATGAGAATGAATTTACCCTATCACAAGGTATCGTACGACACCGACTGCGAATTCTTCAAGTCTTCGATTGGAAGCTGTGTCGAGGAATCACTGAAAACCTGCACTGACCTGGATTTCCCCGGATAGAATCACTTAATGTGATCTAATAATATTTTTAAAGGGCTTGGGGCTGGTTTATGCGGGACGGTACTGGTTTTGCCAATTTGCCTTTTGTATAAAGATTGT
The DNA here is from genome assembly GCA_917880715.2 of Matsumyia berberina. NCBI lineage: Eukaryota > Metazoa > Arthropoda > Insecta > Diptera > Syrphidae > Matsumyia > Matsumyia berberina. The sequence continues at coordinate 100,986,877 of OU862870.1, forward strand.
AAATGGAAAAAATGAGAACTTGTACTTCTCCTTAGAAACAAACTATAAACTATCACACGAGTAGTTTATATTGCCTCTTTTTGCATATTGGATATGGATTGAAGAAGCAATGGAAAACGGAAAACGATTCTTGAATCACCGTTTTTCCTATAAGTACAAGGAAAAGCCTGGGCATCACAACACGTTTAACTCAGCTAACTGGAGCCACATCCTACAAGCTTTTACATAGAAGCATCCAAGTACCATCGTAACTTGCTAGATTTCTGTTTGATTATTTCAGGCACAATATTCTGTTGTATTATACCGACTAATGTTCGGACGACTGTAAGATTACAAGCGACGTCCGTCATTGCTCTATGCTGAGTACATTTTTGTGGGCCTCCATGCACGACGACGTCTTACCCGTTCTAATTCGCAAGGAATCTAACATTTGAGAGCTATTCCGACATGATCGTTATTGCTGAACTGCTGGAACGTTTTCTATCCTTTTGTACGGCTATGAAATCTCGGGTGATTCTCGTTACTGCTGAACTGCTGGAACTTCTTATGACAGTCCTGTATTCTATCTGTTTGCATGGCGGTGAAATTTAAAATGATGCGTTCAACCAAGAAAAATACAGACTACAAGTGGTAGCAGACAAGTGGTAAAGCGAAGAGAAACAGTGGCAGAACCAGCCGTTCTCGTGGTCGCGGAAATAATCTCCATCGATTTCCTGGCGGTAGAGAGAAAGATAAACGCAGAAGTTATGAAGAAATCCGAACCAACGGAAGCCAAGGAGATTACCATACAACGCTGACCAAAAAAATTGGGGAAAGATGGATTGCACCACCGATCGGAAACATCGCGGATTGTACGGGCCAGAGATATGGGGATGTGAATTTCTACCTCACACAATTGCCTACCGGGAATGTGTGCTTCAACAATTTTTTCACAGGATGAGAAAAATAGCAAGCAAAGCCTACGCCAGCGATCTCGGTCTTTTGCCAGCTGTCTAAAGTTTCGCACGCTAAGTTGGTTGAGGTCCCCTTCCACTTGCGTGCGCCACCTGAGTCGCGGTCTTCCTCTACTGCGCTGACCCTCGGGTGTGGATTCGAAAATTTTCCGAGCTGGAGCATTGGTGTCCAACCGCTCTACATGTCCCAGCCACGTCAGTCGTTGGACCTTCACTCTTCTGGCTAAGTCGATGCCACCGTACAGCCCGTGAAGTTCGTCGTTGTATCTCCTCCTCCACTCCCCGTCTATGCAGACGGGACCAAAAATAACCCGAGGAATTTTCCTCTCGAAACAGCCAAGAGCAACCTCATCCGCTTTAGATAGAGTCCATGTCTCTGCGCCGTAGAGCAGGACTGGGACGATTAAGGATTTATAAAGGGTCACCTTAGTTGTTCGAGAGAGGGCTTTGCTACTCAATTGCCTTCTTAGTCCAAAGAAACAGCGATTGGCAAGAGTTATTCTTCGTTTAATCTCAGCGCCGGTGTCATTGTCTGAATTTATAGAGGAGCCTATGTAGACAAAGTCCTTAACTACCTCAAAGTTATAGCTGTCTATAGTGACGTTCTGTCCGAGACGTCGGTGTAGTTCATTGGGCGTAGATAAAAACACCGTTCATGCTGGAGCATCAGTATTCATCATAACATATCTACATACTAGCACAATAGCATTTTTTTCAACACCAGGGCGATATCACCATGGTCGCCTTGGCTCAGTTGTTAGTGCGATCGACCTGTGTTCAAGCCCCATCCATGTCCACCGATCACTTTTCGCGGCTCCACCTCTCGTCAGGGAATACAAGCCCTCGGGAGTATAATTTGTCATGAAAGAGCTTCTCAATTTGTCGTTCGGGGTCGGCAATAAATTGTAGGTCCCTTTCATTCGTGCGAAAAATGTAACATGCACAACATGAATGGTTGCGAGAAGCTAGACCTTGAGTCATCCCGAGCTGTCGCGCCAGCTATTAATTTTATTTTTTCGACATACATATGTACATATAACTTGTATAGTTTGCGATTAAATCTTTTTCTCCATATGCCACCAGCGTTGGTAGCAACATAAATCGAACCTAGACCTTCTCTCTTGCAAATTCCAAGTACAGTTTCATTAGATTTTGACGAAATCCATGCTTTTGCACCATACAGCAAGTCTGGTTTTATGAGAGCTCACTCAAGCTCAAAGCCACAGCAATTGTAGAGGATTTTGGATTTATGTATGTACTGCTTTCGTTCAGCAGATACAATAGATAAGCAAATGTCAACCTCCTCTAAGCAAAGGACTGAACACTGAAGGAAGGGTGGTTGTAATAAATATTCGCTTCTGAGTACAGATTCGGCGATGACTTTTCACCTTTTAACGCGAAGAAATATACATTAATAACTCTGCATTCTTAATTTATTCAAAACAAGTCTTCCGTAGCTTAAGTGCTTACAGCACGTGATCCCGCTGTTATAATTTATTTATTTTGATTATTTCCAATAAAATTGTAAAATCATACCAATTGAATTCATATGGTACATCAAAGCCTCCTTACATATTTGTAAACCCTCACCTTGTAACTGAATGCAGAAGCCCGATTTCGATATAGCTTACAAAATTAGACACGTAGTTACGTCATATGTGTGCTTATAAGGGTAATAAAGATATTCACGTTATTCATTCACAAATTATTTTATTGATTCAATCAAACTTCCCCGGAGAAGCCTGACTAATGTCCTGCTAAGCACATCCAACAATGGATTTCACGCCGATTGTATTTTCGGCAAGTAATATATTAAATGATGATAGTCACGCACCTCCTGTTTCACAAATTAGTTCGGCACACATGTGTTATCCTTCATCAGTCAGTGCTGCGGCTTCCGTCTTCAACGACTCTGCAAAAGGGTTTTTTTTAATTTCTTGTTTGCTGGAAACCATGAACCGGATGCAATTGTGAGTTATTTAAAAAAAAAACAAAAACTTTAACGTTAGCAACTACACATAGTTCGTCAATAGAATAGTAGAGCACTGCACAGTGATTGAACCCGTGGCTGAGTTATCTGGCGCCTACATATGATTAGGCATGCCGTTTAGAAATCGATGCCTAAGCAAAGTTATTTTGAATGCATATTTCCATTTTGAATGCATGCAACACGAGATCCACTCGAGCTTCCTTTCATTGCATGTGCGGATGTGCATTGGAATTTTATTCAATCGAACATTATGACTCGAGTTCGGGAATCAGAAGGTCGTGGTATTCTCTCTACATGGGCATTTTATAAGTTTGGTGTAATTGTTTATAATTAATAAAATTCAAGTGAAGTTATGGCATCTTGGAGTAACTGGAAGTCACGGTATGTATGGTATTTTGGATCCGATTTAAGGAAGTTCTCACAAGGGTGTCCTTTGTCTACATAGGCTTTCGGTTTTCAAAATATGTGAATCTTTTATGACTAACATAACATGCATAGTGTGTCTAGATACAAAAATGTATCGGTAGGCGATGACTTTGACTGCGGATTAGACGGCGAATACTCCCTCCTTTACTCACTTCAACGTCGCTTTAAAATGGCTATACATTTTTAACCATACGCCGGTTAGTTCAATTTTCTCATAATTTTTGCCATGGTCTAGCGTAGTTCTCTAGCTGATTGTTTAATTAAGGAGATGACTGAACAATTCAACATTCACCTTTGCTAGGTGCCTGGACACAGTGACATTTATTGTAAGCCGAAAACTGCAAATACCCAAGTAGTTTCCATACCAGTGGCATGGATATACCTACATATGTATGTATTAATACTTACTTAAATGGTGCTACAGATCAGGGTGAACCCGAGCCTCAACAAACAAAGCCGCTCCAGTTAGCTCGGCTTTGCTAACTGCCTACAGTTGCGCACACCAAGTTGGCTAAGGTCCCCTTTTACTTATGCGCTCCACGTTAGGTGAGTTATTTCTCTAATGCGTTGTCCGTACGGGTTAAATTCGGAGACTCTACGTGCCGGAGCGTTGGTGTCCATTCGCTCTACATGTCCTAGCCATGACTAGGGGGATGTCGCTATAGAGTTCGTATAATTCGTGATGAAATCTTCTCCTCCAAAGCCCATTAACGCATACGTGGCCTAATATCTTCTGAAGGATTCTTTGCTCAAAATGACTGAGGATAACTTCATCCGCTTTCGAAAGACTCCATGCTTCAGGACCATAAAGCAAGACTGAGATGATTAAAAGGTCTTGTATAGAGTTTCCTAAGTTGTTCGGGATAGGGCCTTATTATTCAATTGCCTTCTCAGCCCGTTGAAACAGCGATTGGAAAGAGTTATTCTTCGTTTGATTTCCCACGAGGTGTCAGTATCGGAGGTAATAGCAGAGCCAAGGTAGACAAAATCCCCTACTACCTCGAAGTTATACAGTGAAACTCATTATTTTACAACTCATAACCAGAGAAATAAGCACCAGTTGGAAAGGCGGTCTTACGTGTTCTTACATCAGTGTTAACTATCCTCAAATGTATGACCACAAGTAAAGAGAACTTATTTCTCTTAATAGAATACAAATTCGCACCGTCTCCTTTGTTATTATAGGCCACTGCATAATAGACAGCATGCTAGGAGACTACGGGCCTTCTTAAACGATTTTTGCAGAAACTGTAGAGATGAGGAGGAAAAGAGCATAAATCACCTGTTCTGCCACTGTCCAGCGCTATCTCACATCAGAAAAAGACTTCTAGGATACTTTCACTTCAACTGCAGTGAACTAAATCAAACCCCTATTCTTAATCTCTTCACCTTCATCAACAATTGGAAATGGTTCTACGGGTAGAATTTCCCGGAATTATCTAGGTATTACAACACGCCTTGAACCTAAGTGAGTCCCTTTTGGGTGTAGTGATTGCACTACATACTCATCCAAAGCCAATAATACCTTTCTGCTATACACTTCTCTTGCGCCATATCAATGACCTCTAAGCAATCAACAAAATTAATTATGTCCATTATGCATTTCGATCAAGTAAGCACTTGTACCATATGTAGGTTACCTAGCCACCACGCCGAGATTCACATTATCAAATGGTTTCAATACCATTTCAGTATTTCAGTATTTATTATAATTAATATAACAACATTTATAATAGACTATACATAATCTTTATGCTATAAATGTGAATTTTACAATAATGTGATTTAAATTTAGTTTATTTATGAATTCCAATTTTGAGTATTCAGAAACAGAGATTGACAAAGAGTAAATTATAAGATAAGAAAGATATTTATAAGAAGCAAATTTTACCATAAAAGATATTAATCTTAATTACCACCTGCTAAGTGCCGAAAGAGAGTGTCACCAAAACCATTCGTATCGTAGAGCCGTCTTAACGTGAGAGGGAGTGAGTTCCAGAGGCGTATGGCGTGAATGAAAAATTGTCGTTCACAGACTTGATAAGTAACAAGTGGCAAAATTAGACTTAAAGAGCGGTTAGATTGCGAGAATCTGAGTTTTTCATATAAGTATTGAGGTTGTTTGCTGGTGATAATCTTGTGTAGACACTTGAGCGTGCAATAGTCAAGGTACTTATCAAGTGAACACCCAAGAATATTTTTCGCAAATGTCGACACATGATCATGGCGTTTTAAGCCATAGACATAACGTGCAATATTATTAAATGCAACATTTAGTTTACGTTTGGTAAGTGCATTGTGGCAGCAATAGATTTCGCAGCCATACGTAATTAACGGAATGAGTAAGGACCTAACTAGCATTAGTCTAGTGCTAACTGGAGTGAAGTTTTGGGACAGCGAGAGGTTCCTGAGGCAGCCATAAATTTTCCCGATGACTGTACGCACATGGTCATCCCAGTGCAAACTTGTGTTAAACCAAACTCCAAGATTTTTAACTTTATTTAGAAACTCAATAGAGGCATTACCGAGGGAAATTGCGGGAAAGCTGCTTGTGTTGAGATCACTTCTATTTATGACAAGGCATTTCGTTTTGACCGGGTTAAGTCGTAAATAGTTTTCTTGAGCCCAGGCAAGAATATTCTGTAGGTCTTCATTACTTTTAGTTGCCGCATCTGCTATTTGTCCAAGCGCAAAACTTGAGTAAAGTTGGACATCATCCGCAAACATGTGAAACTTGGAATGTTTAATTACTTTAGGGAGATCATTTATAAATACTGCAAAGAGTAAGGGACCCAAGATGGATCCTTGAGGAACACCTGCTGAAGTTGCAATTAATTCAGACATAATATTGTTAGCTAGGACTGCTTGTTTTCTCCCAAACAGATACGAATAAATCAATTTTGCAGCTGATGGAGAAAAATTGTACAAGGTTGAAAGCTTTGAAACAAGCAGCTTATGATTAACCGTATCAAAGGCCTTGGAAAAGTCTAAAAGTGTCAGGAAAGTAACTAAATTCTTATCCATTGCAACTCGTATGTCATCGGTTACCTTAAGTAGTGCTGAAGTGCAGCTATGGTATGGTCTGAAACCAGATTGATATGCATTCAGCAGTTTGTTGTGCAAAAAATAGACTGACATTTGATTATGCAAAGACTTTTCCAGGACCTTTGACAGGTAAGGCAAGATCGCAATAGGTCTGTATTCAGCAGGTGAGTTATTTGATGCTTTCTTTTTAAGGACTGGAATGATCTTAGCAATTTTCCAAGCACACGGAAAGGTAGATCTTGTTAAAATATTGTTAAAAGCATAGGTTATGACAGGCAGAAGATACGGCAGGATAATTTTTATAAAATAAGGATGAACTCCATCAATACCAACAGCTTTGGATTTTATTTTTAACACTGCTTTAACAACATCAGTTTGCTCAACTCTGCAAAATTCAAAATAGCCACTTTGCGACACTTGAATGTCCTGCAGTAGTGCACCTGATGTTGTCTGAATCTCAGCAAATTCTTTATTTAGCTGGTTGGGATCGATATCATCCATCTTAGGCTTGTTTTGCTTTCCTACACCTAGTTCTCTGAGGTTCTTCCAAAGCGTTTTAGTTGGAAGCCTATGGTCAAAGTGCCTACTATAGTATTCACGCTTGGCTGTTTTAATCTTAGAGTTCACTAAATTTCGTAGAACCCGAAAAGCTTCATAAAACTCAGGGAGTTTGAACTGCTTCCACTTTTTATAGGCCACATCACGATTTTTTCTTAGTTCGTATATTACGGGACTAAACCACGTTATGTGGCTACATCGAACTTCTTTCGTTTTAAGTAAAACATGCTTATTAAAGAGCTGGACTATGGTATCTTGAAGATATTCAATTTGGGCATTGACCGAAGTTTCGCAATACACGGGCAGCCAGTTAACACTTTGAAGATCGTCTTCAAGTAGCTCCACATTCATATTTTTAAAGTCTCTATAGGTGTACGTCAAAGGCTTTCTACAATCTGTGAAGTTAAATGTAGCAAAGATAAGGTCATGCTTGGAGAAAACAGGAGCCGGTGCCTGACTGAAGAAAACCTCCTGACTGTCACTCGCAAGAAATAGATCTAAAAGAGTGCTAGAAGAGCTAGTAAAATGCGTTGGAACGTTCGAATTAACAAGATCTAAACTGAGAGCTTGCATTGATTCAAGAAATGATCGTGATCTCTCATGATTTAAAATGTTACAGTTGAGATCCCCACAGATGATAGTTTTTGAGTATGACGATGATAAGTTTTCGAGTAAATTATACAGTCGTGATAAATCAATGTTGTCATACGGTCTGTAGACAACTCCAAAAAGACATTTTTTCTTCGCAATTTCAATAAAGCAATACTCGAAAGGACTATCAGGGGCCGACTCAATCAGGAGATCAGCGGTTAGGTACTCACGAACATAAATCGCAACACCTCCACCGATTCTGTTTTTCCTATCAGCTCTAAAAATGTTGTAGCCACTCATGGAATAGAGTTCGTTGCTTATTTCAGGGTTAAACCATGTCTCAGAGACGCACACAACATCAACACAAGAACCAACGAACAAACATCTAAACTCGTCAATTTTCCCAAACAGACTCTGTGCATTTATGTGACACACTCTTAGCCCTTCACGCTGTCTACAAAAAATATTAATAAGTACACGCAAGTTATCATTTAAGCCATGACCTCCGGGCGAAATCTCACCTGTATCACCCATTGGTGGTACGGACGAAAAATCTCCCCCACACTTTCAGACTCAAACAACGAATGTTGTAGTAGACTCTCAACTCAAACGGCAAGCAGGAAATAACAAAAAGCAGATAGTGAACAAATTTACAAAATAAGAATAAGAATAAAGAAATAGAATAGATAAGAAAGAAAGAGTAAAATTTAAAAGAATAAAATTTAAATAGAAAAAAATTAATAATTGACTCCAGCTTACGAATACTTGTAGATCGGTGTAAGTTCATCATGAGTAATTAGCGACGGCAGCGGCAGCAAGAACATCTAAGCGCTGAACGTGGTTTACCAATAAAGCTTTGTCATTTGGCTTCACACGCACATACACACGCCCACCTCGAGTGAAGACAGAAGTAAGAAGCTTTTGATGTTTTAATTGAAAAGCTTTCCTGTAGATTGCATGATTGGTAGCAGAAAGACTTTCATTAAGATGCACTCGAGTGTCAGATTCCATCCCAATGTTATGTAAACAAAGCGGCTGTCTAGTTTTCCTATACGCATAGTTTACAGATTTAAACAATTTTATTTTATCTGCGACAGATGCAAATTTTATGATGATTGCAGGACTATGCGGGTTTCGTTTGGCTTTAGTGCGAAACATTTCCTTAGGCAAAGGTGCTGGTGTGCAATCAATTGAAGTGCATAGTGCAGTGAAAAGGGAATGGAGATCTTCATTTTCTCTTGTTGGGACACCATGTAGAATTGCATCAGTGGTTAGTTTTTCCCGCTCAATTTCATCGATTTTCCCGCGTAGTTCAATTATTTCGTTTTCCATATGTAGGCCGCCCAGAAATGACAGCGAGTTCACACGCCACACGCCGTCCGTCACTACTCATTCATTGTATGATCTATAATCGTATTTATTCATTATGACACAACCAAGTGTTCAGTGGCAATGAACGTAATTGATGTAATGCTAATTATGCATTTCGGTTAAACATCGCCTATATGTTGAACTTACACAAAGTGCTTGGAAGGTTGGAACGCATATCGATATGCTGACAGCATACGATTATGGTGCGACAGGATCAGAGACAGAAGTAGGAAAAAGGTATTTAATTACTTACTTAAGGTGGCGCTACAGACCGGGGTGGTCCTGGGCTTCGTTCTTCGTTTAATCTCATCGCTGGTGTCGTTGTCTGAGTTTATAGCGGAGCCAAGGTAGACAAAGTCCTTAACTACCTCACAGTTATAGCTGTCTATAGTGACGTTCTGTCCGAGACGTCGATGTTGGGTGTCCTTTCTTGCTGACAGCATATACTTCGTCTTGCCCTCATTGACCGCTAAACCCATATTTGCCGCCACCGTCTCAATACTAACAAACGCACCAGTGACATCACGCTGCGTTTTTCCGATTATGTCAATATCGTCGGCATATGCGAGTAATTGGACGGACTTTTGAAAGATTGTGCCTCTGGTGTTGGCGCGTGAGTTTTGCACAACTCTTTCAAGAACGATGTTGAAGAAGTCGCATGACAACGCGTCGCCTTGTCTAAATCCTTTTTTGACATCAAATGTCTCGGTGAGGTCTTGACCGACCTTGATGGAGCAGCGTGCATTCTCCATCGTCATCCTGCACAGACGGACGAGTTTGGCAGGGATGCCAAAACTAGACATAGCTCTGTATAGCTCGTCTCTATAGATGCTGTCATACGCGGCCTTAAAATTGATAAAGAGGTGGTGGGTATCGATTTGAAGTTCCTGAGTTTTTTCCAAGATCTGCCGCAGTGTGAATATTTGGTCGATGGTGGACTTTCCTGACCTGAAACCACACTGATATGGACCGATCAGGTTGTTGACGAACGGCTCCAGGCGTTCACACAACACGGCAGATAAGATCTTGTAAGCGATGTAGGAAAAAGGTTGACAGCTCCACTATGGAAAACAAACATTGTTACGAAACGAACACAAGCCTCGGAGACGGACGGATTTACTGATGACGAACCAAGGAAGAAGGTATAAAAAGCGATAAAAGGAAAAGGTTGGACAGAGTTCTAAGTTGATTACTCAAGATTGCAGCGACGTATAAGACCGCGGACGTTCCCTAAAAATTCTGATTAAGCACGGTGTACTACGAGTGTAAAATGGGACACCTAATCGACCTAGCCTAACCTAAGGTCAAGCCTTTAAAACTATTTACAAATTAACAAAAAAAAAAAAAACAGAGTAATTCTCGAAATTAGCATATCTTAAGAGTAAGCAAACGATAGAAAGAGCGCTGTCTGACGAAGAAACCCGCAAGTACTATCAAATACCTCGGTAAGTCATTATCAGCGAAACCTGGATTTTAAGAGATGATAGGGAATCGAGGGCCGTAAGCACCTGGATGAAGAGACAAATATCTATTGAAAATATCCGCTTGTGAAGCGCTTTATTGATTAGGGAGGGGAATCGCTTGGCTTATATTACGATTGTATACGTATGAATACGAGTATGTCCCGCAGCCCATACCGTCATTGGAGTCGTCAGTAAAAATGTGTATCTGTTTGTTGACGGATTTTTTAAATTTATGCCATCCCTTCCGTGTGGAAATTGTAACCTTGAATTCTTTTTCAAAAGAGCTGATCGGAAAAATTCGATAAAAATTGTTTGGTAGGTCCTATAATCTGCAAAACATACGGGAGTGACCGTGCAATGTTTAAGTCCACACCAACCTTATCCGCATAAGCAACAACAGATTTCAAGATCCATAAGCTGTTCACTGAGTGCTGTATTTGAAAGGGAAGGCGGGACTAGGCCTCCTTGAGGAGTGCCTCTACTTATAGATCTTTGAGCTTAAATGTATCCACTCTTAACGTTGACAACTCTTTCACACAGAAATTGCATAATCAATGCGATGATTGACTCACCAGTTCCCAGGCCTAATAGTGCCCTAAAATTCCAATGTTGAAAGCTACCTCTATGTCAAGAAAAGCAATCAAGGTATGTACATATGTATATTATTTTTTTGCAATTGACCTCTTGGTGGTATGTGTCAGCTTGTGTAAAAGTATGCCTACTAGCATCCCTTGAAACCAAACTCTTCCAATCTCTAAGCGCGGTTACACGTTATGGTTTGTACATCTAACTTTTTGCAATTCAGGATTCAGAATTGGCCATCGATAGGATACCCTCTTCCACTGCTAAATCGGTGGTCAGTTTTTGGGTCATTTAGTTTCAAGCAGCTTTCTGGGAGAGATTTTTAGAGCTACGATGATGATGATAATTCATTTTTTAATTTGTAAATAAACTTCCGCCTTCTTTTATTTAGATCTAAACTGGGGATCCATTAACGAAAAATATATTTTTCATCCATGCTGGGGATCGATTAATACAATTTTTCGATAAAGTGATTGATTGTGTTTAGGGCACTCTTACTAGATTTGGTTTTTTTAATGAAGAGATTCGAACATCGCTCGTCCATTTTGAGAAAGGAGACACGAACTAGATTTCTGAAAACCACTTTCATCGGTGTCTAAGTTACCGATATTGTTAATAGACTAGGTTAGGTTGAAGTAGGGCCAGCAAAGCCAGCACTCTCAGACCAATGATGTGTCCTTTTTATCGTGAAAGTTTTCCTTCTCTACTTGTTGAGCCAATTGGAAAGTTTGATGAAGGGGGCATACAACATCTGTGTTTATCAGATCGCATAGATAGTTGTAATAGAAAGGTCCTAAATGAAATTTTATTGGGGAGAAAGCTGGCCAGGCACAAAGACCGTGGAGAATAGTTTGCAATCCTTTGTCAATACTCAGTGATGACGCTTGTAGTAGTGCTAATGTGCCGTCTGTTGAGAGATAATTCTTAGAGCATTCCAGATCCAGATTTTTAGCTAAATCGTGTATAACACGTTGTGTTCGTGTTTAAAATTAAATTTAATAAATGAATAGCTGACGCGACGGCTCGGTTTGAGTCAAGGCCTCGCAGCCATTCATGTTGTGAACTTAACATTTTCACATGATTCGGAGGAACCTACAATTTATTGCCGAGTCCGAACGACGATTTAAAAAGCAGGCATGTCACCCCCCGACGAGAGGCGGTAACGTGAAAAATGTTTGGTGAACATGGCTAGGACTTGAACCAATGCAGCTCATACAGCAGTCCAACGCACAAACAACTGATCCAATAAACAATCTACTAAAAATTTAAGTAGATTGTGGAGTGAAGTATTGAAGTACATAGGTGGTTCGTTTAGAGGAGGGGTTTCTATGTGAAAACAATTAAAGTAATAGTCTATGTTAGTTATGGCCGGGCCGATATGGTTTATATTCTGCGGTGTTTGATTTGTGTAGTTGTGTTGTTGCCCTTGGTCGTTATATGATAGTTTTGCATGCATTTTAACGAATACGTGGCATTGTTCGAGGTGGTCAGCGTTACCATTCTCTGTTGTCGTTCGACTATTTGGTGAGACAGCTAGTGAGGCTGGAACTGGAGTCATTGCAGCTTTCTGGTGGCCTGTGGGGACCGGTGGAGATGTCGCTGGTACATTGACCTTTTTGGAGCTACAATCTTTTTGGAGGGAAATCTTAAGAATAATCAAGAGAAATCTTGTGGATGCTAAAGTATCCAGCGAGCCGTTTAGCTGGTCACTCGCTGAAAAAATATAGAAATTCGTATGGTATGTTGAAGGGCTCTTGGCGGATACTAAGTATCCCTTTGCAGCTCTGTAGATACGGCTCTATGACTGGCTTTAATCTGTAACAAACATAGTAGGTACATCCAGGATTTTGCGTAGACTTCGGCTTTTCTGACTTCGTTCTTGCAAGAACCTCGAAGTTGAACACACCAGCTGGGAGAGTAACAAATTGTGTTCGACACAGTAGACTGTGCAGGAGCACCAGAGCAGTTCTTCCCATTCAAGTGGTGCAGTGGTCCGAAAAGAATAGGCGAAACACCAGTGTGAAGAGAACGTAAGACGTCTACCACCTTCCTTTTATTAATGAAGGCTGAAGTGGTTTACCTACAAGATAAATCCCACAAAATATTGAGGAATTACCTCGAAGATTAGTGGATAGCACATCCCTTAGTTTGTGCTGTGCAGGAAAACAAATAATTTGCGTAGTCAATTGAACAATTAAAATTTGCCAATTTGATTTTCCAATTGAATTACAGAATAACTGCATCAGTGCGAACTACAAATCGCATGAATGCTCTCCTCAATGAAACGGTGGCAAATAGAAGGAAGACCATCTTGAGAACAGACTCCGCTGAAGCCGATTACAACGATGACTCACATCCGAAACTGAATATTGAGTTTCTTCGGCATAATTTTTCAATGGAACGAGTGTATAAGTTGATCAAAACAATTGTCGAGGAACGCCTTATTTGGGACAGGCTTAGTCGAACGTACGATTCATGGCGAGCTGTGCACTTGGCTGAAAACCTATCCTCTGAAATTAGAGACCGAATCAAAGGTCTTCACTACAAAAGGTAAGAGTTGAAAAGAGCCTTTGCTAATCATGTGTACTAATTATTTTTACTTTCAGGCATCGGATCGTATGCATTTTATCTTTGATAGAGAAACAGAACCAGGGTATAAGTATAAAGATGAATTTCTTAATGGATTCCACTTGCGATAACTTTACGAGATTCGTTTGTGAACTTGCGACGTACACAATTGTTGTGACTGTATTTTTAGTTCATAAGGATTAAAATACCATGGATACATAGAAGTTATGATTTTATACGTTATTTTCAGCTAGTTAGCGGCCGTTGTGATCTGGAAACAGAGGACCATCAATGTGATTCTGGTTTTGCCTTCTTCTGATGCTTGCAGACTTAATTGCAAGCGCTTACTCTGGCTGGTAGCATATGTCATAGTGATCTCTAGGTTTGGAGAAATCAAAACATGCCTTTAAAATATCTGTTGTTCCTCCTTTATATTGTGAAGGTCTTTTTTCTAACCCTGGGTTCTAGCTGAATAGCCCTTCGTCGAACCAGCCTTTACTCTTTCGAAATGGGAGTATGTGCATTAGCGGTACCTTCGTTAGATTTCCTTCTTCTCCAAACAGTCTACTTCCTATGTGTCGAAGTCGAAAGTTTTCAGCATTCACAGAGTAAGTTTCTGTTTCTTCAATATCTTGACAGCTCCTGCACAAGTCCAAGAAGTTGGTGCCGAGCTTAGTGGCCATTGTGCTTATGGCGCAGTGGCTTTCTTTGCATTGAAGTAATTTGTTTTATTGTGGTCAATTCTCGGCCATAAACTGCGGATTATAATGCTGAAACTGGCGGACCAAAAGATGTTGGTTAGTTCTTTCATCTTGTGGTCTACATAGCTTTTTAATTTCGAGAGAGCGAAGAGTTCTACGTTCGATTTATGGTCCGGCCAGCACAAAAGGTTCATGGAGGAAAAGATTAACCCAGGAACTATACCGATCTGATCGGAAATATGTGTGTAAAATGATTAAAATGGTCATATAGAGCGACTTAACACCAATGCTCAAGCCCGAAGAATCATCGATTCCGCCGCAGAGGGAATACGTGGATGATGATAATGTCTTCTTCGACTTGGCGTATGCAACTGGCAGCAGACGGATAAAGTGCTGGCTGGAAGTACACGTTGGCTGAAGCCTTACTTCACAAGAAACTGCAGTACTTCATTTGATATGTAAGTTTATAACTCATTGTGGATAGGATTTGGATGTGAAAAACTCTGGAATACCGGAATTTTATAAAAGCCAGCTGACTAATAGCAAGTGTTGGCTTTCTGTTTAGAAATGGTTGTGGGATACTGGTACTGAACCATAACTGTCCAATGAAGAGAAACATTGTCAGTGAGTTCTGTAGACGAGTTGGGAGCTATTACGAACTATATGCCAATGGAACAATGCAAGTGGTAGATTGGAAGAAAACAGACTAGTTCGTTTTAGAAGAGCATCGTTAATGCACTCTAGATTCAAAAATGACAAAGCTTGAAAATTTGAGTTTATATTGTAAGGAAAAGATGCCACCGCCACACGGATATATCAATTCTGTTATTGATTAAAGCCACTTTATGAAAGCGCTACACGTCACCTCCAACATAAGATCATCCTGGTGGAAGAATTTGCGATTCAAAGGGGTGTTCGCCAAGAGATGATACTTCGTTTCAGGGAAGTGCTATACAGTGTTTTGTCAGTGGGATGCGATTGAATCCAATGACGATTGAACGCATAGGTACCCATGCAAAAGCGAAAGTGGCAGTGAATAAGAAAGTGCGGAAAAGCTACATACCCAGTCAGGTTATAAAATGTCCACTAACTTAAGATAAAAGAAAGTTCGAGGTAAAAACTGGTTGCAAGAACCAACAATATTAACAGCCTTAAGCAGCATTATGCTCTTTTAATCAATTTAGCAGTCATAGTGTTTCAATAGTGGCTTTTAATATTTTTTCGACTGTACACCTCTTACTCGGCAGATAGAATTATAGATCGGTTCACTGCAATCTTCTTTGAGTTCGCCGAGCGTAGTTAGGTAGTCTATGGTTGCGAGGGGTTCAGTGACCAGTAATAATGTTTCCATACAAGCAAAAAAAGTAGCATGTCCTTTAACACAAACTAGCCAGTCTGCTTGTTTATGATTCATGCCACTAGTTCATGTTTCTGCCTTCACCTCAGGGTATAATAAAGTCTCCTCTCGTTTATATTGTACGCATTTTATTCATGTATTAAAATTATAAACATATCATTAAAAATAACCGTACAAATAAGTTATATCGTTATCAAGGTATCCTTTGGATTTTGAGAAAAAAATGTACATTATCAAAAAGCTTGTTATGAGTGAGAGACAATTTGGTGGAAACAATATTCAATTCACGCCCTTGAACAAGTTCGGGTGTGTCTTCTTTAAACTAAAACGGAATGCTATTAGCATTTTGTACAAAACAAAAAAAAAAGAAGAATTTCGTTCGACTGAATTAATAGGCCGCCCTGCGCTTATAATTACGAATATTGTTGGCCAAACAGCAACCAAAGATGAAACCAACGAGCTAAAAAGAAAAAGGAAAATTAGCTAAACAGGAAGGTTTGAAAAGATTTTTTTTTACCTCAATGCCGACAATGACTAATCCGGCGAATTTGATGATGTCACTCTTGCCAGACCAGAAATCAATCATGGTACTCTTGCAACCTCGGGTGTAGATATCCAATGGATTTGAGCAATCGTTTCCTTTGCAGCAAGAGCTTGGTGGCAGGGAAATGGTGGTCAAGTAATCAGTTGGTCCATTCTTGCCACAGCATTGTAACTAAAAAAAAGAGTTGATTATTGTACAATCGGTTCTGCTCGAGTGGTTTGTAGAAAACTTACTCCAGTCTGCAGGGCATCCATGAAGTCGGTCTTACGGGTACGTTCATCCCATGCCTTGTCGACGATCTTGCCCATTGATTCGACAAAGTTATCCTTATTGACCCAGAAGTAGACGACGCCTACTAGTTGTACGATGAGCAAAATTAAGAGCATAACCGAGTACTGAAAGCAAAGACAGAGTTAAAATTATTTTTTTGTAGTGAGTGCGGCGAAATACAAATGAGGCAACTTACTGTCATCGACATGCAATACGATTCCCTGATAGCTCCGCAACATCCTAAGAATGAAATCAATAGCACAACCGATCCCAAGATGATGAGACCAAGTGGGATTTGATGAGTTTTGACGGCTTCTTCCAGGTTATGGTATTCACCGACATTATTGAATAATAGTGCACCAAAGACGACGAGAAGGATTCCACATATCTAAAATAAATAAAACAAAATTCGTTATTTTAATTGAAAAATGTATCATATCATTTTTGTTGAGGATAAAGGTGAACGGGAAAATGCATTGCTAATTAAGAAGTCGGAGAAGTACGGAATTTTCAGTGACAGTATCAGTGGATGCATTAGGTGTAAGCAGACGAATCAGGAAAGCAAACACTGCTTTTTTGCATTTTGTCAAAGATCTGGAGATGTATTGGAATCAGTCTTTACATCAAAACGCGATTGTTCCGGTCGAAGTCAGAGTCGATGCCATCACGCGGATAGCACCTAGAAAGTGACCGCAAATGTGAAAAAAATACCTGCGAAATTTTGTCAATTGCTATCTGAGAAACAGGCTACGAGTATTCTGACTAAATCGTGTTTCAAATAAGCAACTGTATAAGAAAATAGGTTAAGAACATATAGACGCGATTATACAAAAACGTCGCTAACAATGGATCGACCACACATTTCAAAAATGTGACGTTTGCATAGCCAGTTAAGACACAAAATGGAACCCCTCTACCCAAGATCGTCCAAAACAAGTTTGCTATTGGAAAGGACAGCCGACCAGAGATCAATTTGAAGGTGAATCTTATACGAGCGTTTGAAACTTAAGTTGGAATTCGAATTTAATAGTATGCACCAATAGACAGTTTTGAATAAGTCAATAGTACCCTGAAAAGGTGATGGGGTCAGTTTTAAGAGACTACAAACGATCTTGCAGACTTTATATACTTGCCGGCAAACCATCAACAGGTTAAGCCAGCACATTGGTGTTGCAGATAACCATCGAATAGACTGACGGACCACGGACATTATAGGAGCCGTGGCTCAGTTGTTAGTGCGTTGGACTGCTGAGCGAACAGCGTGGGTTCAAGTCCCAGACATGTCCACCGAATATTTCTCGTGGCACCACCTCTCGTCGGGAAATAACAAGCCTCCAGGAGAATAATTTGTCATGAAAGAGCTTCTCAATTCGCCGTTCGGAGTCGGCAAGAAGCTAGGCATTGGCTCTTCCCGAACTGTCGCACCAGGTATTTATTTTATTTAGACTGACAGAAAAGACATTGGTTTTGAAATCTGTTTCAATCCGTGGATCAAGCTATCCCTAGCACTTGTCTGTTCCTTAAGGTGCGACCAGCGGTTCAGCTCCGATCTCGCGGCAGGTAATTATACATAGACACTGTCTTCTAAAATAAAATCAAGCCAATTTGAAGGCGACCGTTTGTTGGGCTTCGAATTCGTGAATAGTAGCGACATCAGACCTCGCTATGCTGCGAAACTGAACCTGCGCAGCTCCTTCAGGACTCCATTGATCGGAACATTCAACCACTAGAAATTGTAGAACGAGTCACGTACTCTGGGAAAGATAGTACCCTCCCTTTAACCAAATTCACACAGGGCCCGGGAGATCGCAGAGATCATAGCAACCTGGATCGTAATATCACCTCTGAAAAAGTGAAACTCACGAGAAACTTTCACCAAATTTTAAGGGAACATTCCCGCTTTTGCGTACGTTACCACGTACAAAGATTAACGTTGGTTTCTGATTAGATATCTTGGAATAATAGATACGGAAATGATTAGTGACCTCAATAACCTCTCTCTGCACGAAGACGGCTTTCTTTTGTCGAGGAAGAAATCGAGAAGCTGGAGAAGTGACTGGAAGATAATCTGAAATTTATTGACCTGGTCCTGCACACACACATGCGTTTTAAGCTGATCAACTTAATAAGGACTGTACATGCGTCTTCTATGTTTAAGTTTACCTAATGTACAATAGTTATTACTCGAACTAAGTACCTTGAAATATAAGTCCATCTTTTAAGTTACCAACCGTGAGATCATTTCGTGGTTAATATTTTTGCTCTTTCCGGTTATGCCCACATATTTTTTTACGACTAACAACGCATTTGACCTAATGTGAAACTTTGTTAACTCCCTACGTCGTCGTCGTCTCTCAAACAAAAAAAATGTAAATCAGCCATAAAAATGAGACATGCGATTAATTTGATAAAGCCCGAGACACACCTTGGTATGACCGTCATTTCAGTTTATTGTCCAATGGGTGCTTGTGCTTGTGCCTCAAAACTACAATTATTCCTCTTCAAATGCTAATACGAAATGTCAGCTGAATAAAGACTCCCCTCCAATCAGGCAGCTTAAGCCGCTTTCTCAAGAAAACTTGAAATTCTCTTAACCGCGCGCTACAAACCAAATTGACCTTTGAAATGACCTCGTCCGTGTAACTCTAATTATTTCATTGAAACGAACGTGATCGGGCGGAGACTGCTCCGACCAGGAATCACCATCATTCGTTCAATTAAAGACTTACGCACCGAAAAGATAGCATTTGAATGCATTAACATGCCACTCGAGTTGCGTAATCATCACTAATAACTGTAGTAGCTAAAAAAGACACTTATAGATCGACAACACTGTCACAAAACCGGAATCGCTGTGGCAGTCGCCTCCATCATTTCTAAACCCAGGTCGTTATATCACATTGTTTCATTATACAGTGAGCGCCAAGTGATTTACGGCTCTAGCCACCGTAAATTGAGTTGTGAAAAACATGGCCGACCCACAAGCTAAAAGCTTCAAGTTTTATTTTCTCCAGAATATTTACTTTGAAATAAATTAAACACGATTATTAAGAAAAACTAAAACTAGAGCCAATGGCAGTTTAGCAAGCGAGAGAGCTTGTAATGTTGATACATACACGTATGTACCTACGTTGTTTGTGGGATTAATTTCGCAATGATGTTTGTTTGGATGCGTGTGGAATATGCCTAATTGCTTCTTTTTATCAAAATTTGTATTCTAATCTACGAGACATAGAAAGAGATTGCTGCGCCAAAGCGGAAATACTTAGACCAGTCTTGAGTTATATAATTATGCTTTCGTGTCTCTTTGAAATGACGTAAAACAATCTTTGTTGGTAGGAAAAAAACGATTGGGAAGTTCTTTCAAGCTTAACACAAAGTCGTAACAGATTCGAGAAGGCAGTTGGTTTACATGGGCCCGCGTACTGTAATCCAAGTTCACTGGATATACAACTGCATTATGAAGTCCATCTTTTCTTACAGCACACAAAAGGACACAGGAAAAAAAAAACTAATTTACGCAGGTGTGTTATATGGCGGAATAAAATCAAAGGAAAACAGAAAGGTTTGGCTAATGTAGGATGAGTGCTTTTGGCGAGAGCATAGGAAGTAGTCAAGGGTTCCTACCTCATTTATATTTTTGCAGCTGTGACAGTAAATGTTGAAGGAGATGCCCAGTCTTGCTGCATAGTAATCGAACGTCCAGTGAGCCCTGCAGATTGCTACAAGCCGGGAACTATCCCTTCGCTTTTAGCTAAGGTCTCTAGTTCTACGTATGTAGTTTGGTTGTAGTATGTGGGTCTTATGTGGTCCAACGCATCTTTGGTTAGACCTTTCTAGGAAGTGTAAGAATGGTTTCTTCCTTGACAGTGTGCCAGTATAACATATGGAACAAAGATGGATTCAGGTACTTGTGGCCCTAATAGCGAATGTGTCGAATTCAATTGCAGTGCGTTCTTGTTCTATTGCCTTCCAGGCCGAGCTACATGTCACTCATACCTACTTTTGTCAATATCCATCTTGATATTAAGTCAAGAAGCTTGTAAAACACTGAGTTGCCATTACTATAACTTACAGTCGTCGCAAAATATATATAGCCAAACTGACTTCGTCTACTTAGGCATCGCTATAATGTCAGACAATGACACCAGTGCTATAGAGCATAGCATGAAGTTTGTCAAGAATAGATAAGGTCGCCTTCGATTGTTTTCAAAAAAGAGTCCTTCGCGTGAATTTTATTCAAAAGAGTTCACATACAACGGCTAAGATTATTGAGACATGCAGAGCGGATTATTATCAGCGCTTCGGCCCGGATAATCTTCGAATCTAGCCGAGAGGGACGACCCAGTAAAGGAAGACCGCGATTCAAGTGGCGCAAAAAAGTGCAAAAGAACGTCAACTTGGCTTGCAAGGATGGAGGCAGCCAGCTTACGATCAAGCTGGCTGCAGACGCTTGTCGATTGAGGTCCAAGTCCCTCGGACCAGCAGGAAAATATCTGACGAAACTAGCCAGAAAAGGTTCCACTTAAAATATTAGACTATTACAACTGAATTTAATTGTGTTGTCCTTGAGACCATTCAACCAATTAATGATATTTCAGAAGGTCTTCAAAGCGTGAACACGTGCATTTAAGCGGACACAAGCGTCCACAAGTCAACTTCTACTCTCATCTCCACGTAGTGAACGCTAGAAATCTTGTACTTCAATCTGACGTTGGGTCTCAACCCTTTAAGAAAGTTGTTGAGGACCGCTAACGAGAGAGGAAGAAGAATGTTTCCTTAGATTATGACGACAGGGGAAGAATTCTGCAGACGGAATCAACAGATGCGTCTCCAGTTCCAGTTAGGTTATATCGACTCGTGCATTCCTTATATGGGCCACCTCATTTTCGGGGCTTCGGACTGATCTATTTCACTTGTAATCTTAAGAGCACACGTAAGAAAATAAACACCTTCCCCGCTATTTGCTTCTTTTTCAGGTAAAAACATCACTCCGTTTCTTTAAGTATATTACTCTGCTGTTCCAAAGACCACATCAAACTAAACATTGCAGATAAAAAGATTTCTGGACAATTATTTTAGGGTTTTCGAAATACTTTCGGGACAGCTCGTGGTGGGCCAAGGCCTAGCTTCTGCAATAATTTATGTTGTGTGTATAATATTTATCGTACGAATGGAAGGGATGTACAGTTTTTATTGTCGACTCTGGACCCTGACTTGGGATGCATTTTCGTGACAAATCAAACTCAGAGACTTTTCATTGGCTGGCAAGTGGTAATGCCGGGAAGGATTACCTACTCAGCAGTCCAACGCACTAACCACCACGATCACTCATCGGTTCTTACTCGGGGGAGGTTAATGAGTTCCCATCTGCTGTTTGCTTCCTTTAAAGGTCTTTTACATGACTTTGGTCTTAAGGTTACAAAGTGGAAATTTGACTACATTATCTGCTTGCTCTCCACTTGACCCAGCATTCTGACCAGTGAGCCAACAGAGTTTTACGTTGTTGCCTGAGGCAAGAGCCGTAAAGAAGACCTAACAAGCATGACTTCTATGTATGTAGCAGTAATTGCTTTTATAGACCCCAGGTTATCAATGTTTATTGTAATATCCTCCCGTGATTTTGTTGGCTATTTCGGCGGCCCTTGCCATTGCCAAAATCTCTGCCCAGAAATTGCTACTATAACCGGGAGTCTAATTTAACTATTTAGCGCTAGTTTCCCAGGGACGGACCCGCTCCTACGCATATGTAATTTATTGAGTCATCGGTCGGTCCATATAGAAGCTGTCAAGAGTTACCAGCTTTTAATTAACGATGCAGTTGGATCAATGAGATTTGCCTGCAAATAATTTTTTCTTTTCACCGCGTTCAAGTAAACTTATATTTTATTCAATAATTCCCTTCGACTTAATTGCATAGCGATTCAACAGTAGTCAACCCTGAGAGAGTTAATAATCCAAACTCGTAAAAAAAAGACAGATAGCAAAAACGCGTTCCAGATACATGATCATTACTTCGTGTCAAGCAACTCTAGATAATATAATCTGTTTCCCTCATAGGTATTCGTAATGCCATGGCGTCAACATCGAATGTACAATAAATTGTAATCTAAATATGCAAAGTTGATTTACAAGTACGAGCAGAGTGATTAACAATCCAACAATTGGTTGGCAATTAATAGACGATGGCTCTTGAATTTCCTTGTAATTAGAAATTCCTCGTAAAACACTTTTGCACTGAATTCCAATGACATTCACTGCCTGCCTTGATCAGTAACCCAATTGCAAAAGTCGCACTTGCTCCGAGTTCTACAAAAAGGAAATGAGTCACCATAACCACCGGCTGTGACTGTGACTGTGACTACACCGTGAGTTTCATCACAAAAAGAATACAATTGTCTGGCAGGCAAATTAAATTCAAAGGCGAGATCACCCTGGGTGCCATTAAAACGTCACGCTACGTGAAATTGTTCCCTTTTTTTTCTCTCTTTTAAAACGGTCAAGTAGTTGATCTCGTAAGTGTTTATTAAATTAAATAAATTGATATCAATCATCTGGGGCTTCGAGGGGCTTCTTAACTTCAGCAAATGTTCTGTTGTTTGCCGACTCTGTAAGAGTCTGTTTACACTTTGTCGAATGGTTGAGTTTGATTTTTTCATTTCAAACATATTATTTTCTGAGTGAGAAAACAATATGATGATGCGGAGCTTATTTTTAGAAATTTGATGGAAACCGGTTGGGCTCCTGATTCGAGCCAAACTAACTTGCAGCGCGTCAGCATTGTCGTTTAATAATGAGAGTTTTTTTCATGCGTCAAAAGACTTTGTTGAATTTCCCCAGCGACATCAAAAGCGGAACTCAATTCGTAAGCTACCCGTAGGCATGAGTCAGGATTATCGTCGGTTTTTTTGCTTCAAATTTCCACATGACTTAATGGAGGCGCAGTAAAAACGCTTACCCATTACAAACGCTTTTAATAAGCAAATTTTCGCCTTAAAAAAAAAAACAACTCAGCGTCTAAATATTTACACTCGCAAACAGGTTTGGTCTGTTCGTTTTTGTAAACAAAACTAGTTCGAGAACGAGTTGTTTATTCTGCGCGATAGACTCATAGAAATGCCCATAGGTGCGATGGAATTTGTATACACAACAGCAAGGCGGCCCTAATTAGATGAGTTTTCGATTTTATTTCCTGACTATGTGCGAAAAAGAAAATAACTGACCACCCAATGAAGTGAGTTAATATGATGCAAGTTCCAGCACCACTATGGAGAGCACAGATCGGTTGTAATTTGAACTAAATTCGCATTCACAAATTGTCTGAATACAACAGACGTGTCAGATGCGCCCGTTCGACTGCAAAGTATCAGACTACATGTTTTTGATCTAAAAATAAATTTGGAGCAAAACAGAAGTGAGTATAGTTATAAGATTAGCTCCGCGGGTATGTCTTCATGTCTAGGTTAATCTGAGGGGCTGCTGACAGACTAGCTGACGGCCATTTGGGCCTAATTGCGGGCAGAACAATGTAGCACGTTGTCACCAAAACGAAAAGATGAGAAAAAAAAAAATACCAAAGTGAGAAATTATGACATTTTTGTCAACTTTGAGTAAGTTTTGTAATGTCTGATGAACCGGCTGTTGTTGCAAACGGTGACGTACTGTATGTGGAGAAAGAATTCACAAGTGGGGGTTGATGAGAACCCAAGTTTTGGGGCATGAAAACTTCATGGAATTTTGATTGGGATTACGTTGGACTGAGCCAAAACCCTGGATAATAGAGCAGTGGAATAGCGATGTCTGAACCTTACAAGGCGTTTAAAGGTCAGTGCATTTAAGACAACTAGACCTTCAACAAGTTTACCCAGACCAACTTCTGTCTACCAACTCAAATTCTCACCATCACGTGGTAAACCGTGGATACCCAGTACTTCAACAAATTTTTCTAAACCAACCTCTGTCTATCGCCCAATGATTTCACCTTCACGTGGTGAACGCAGGGTGCCTAGTAGGTACCTCAACAAAATTTTCCCAAAAAAAGCTCTGTATACCAACTTATGGTCAAGAGAGCTGGGACGGCACCGGAAGATTTCTCTAGATGGATTTGAGGGTGGTATCTAAATTTCAGTTAGGTAGAATTACTTGGTGAACACCTTATACAGGCTACTTTAACAAACTCGGAGCTAATGCCTAGAAGGACCGATTTATCCGGCTCCCAATCCTAAGAGTACATGAGCAGGTCTTGGCCTTCTGGGAGCTCCTTTACAAAATATATTACTAATGACAAATTTGATGATTTTAAATTAGAAATTAGAAAAGAAGAACATCTTTGAGGGCAACTGGTAAATACAGCCTACAGGACACCATGCCTGCAAACGGTCTTAGCCGTATTGACTTTACTGCGGAACGGAGCGTCACTATTGCAAGCACGCGGTTTCCTCGTCCCAATATCCACATGGTCTCTCATCATCAAATGGTCTACTAAATTTATAAAATTGCGACCGCTGCAGAGCAATATTCCAAGTTGTCAACATTAAGATACGAATGGGGGTATCCCAAACGCCTCAAGAAAAAAAGAGTTACTGTGAGAAGTTACAACATCAACAGGCTGCAGTCGCGAAAGTTTGCCATAATCTTTGCCGAACGCGTATTCCAAAATCTCTCAACAGCTCCTATCCCGACAGGATCAAGTACTTAAGACTAGTGGCAATGCTGCCAACATGTCGTCAGAAATGGGTGAACGAATATATTGGGAGGTCATAATAAATAAAATAAATAGCTGGCGCGACAACTCGGAATGAGCCAAAGCCTAGCTTCTCACAACCATTCATGTTGTGCGTGTTTGTATTGATCCCACGAATGGAAGGGACCTACAATTTATTGCCGACTCCGGACGGCGATTTGAGAAGCTCTTTCATGACAGATTATACTCCCGGAGGCTTGTCATTCCCCGACGAGAGATGGCGCCGCGAAAAAATGTTCGGCGTTCCTGGCTGGGGCTTGGACCCACGCCGCTCGGTCAGCAGTCCAACGCACTAACCACTAACCCACGGCGACCACAATTGGGAGGTTATACCTCAGCAAAAAATCCACGGAAGTTTTACTAAAAGTTCAAAGGAACGTGTCAGAAACGCAAAGGGATTACAGAAATTTGTAGCGATGAAGAAGGAATACTTGTAGCAGAGTCAGTCAGGACTGCAAATCTGAAAAAATTTCTTCTCCAGAAGGTATAGTCTTGACGAAAACCAACACCCCGCTGTCAGACAGAATAAATCATTCAATCTAGAAAACGCAGTGCGGATAATAATATTGAAACGGAAATCCAACTGGCTTACTGGTTGAGTTTTATATATGACGCAGTTGGTAGAGAACATACACCAACTTGTTTTTAATATTAAAATATTAAGCATTGGTCTATACATTTTTTTTTTTTATACATCTGACTGAAATTTTGTTTCAACAATAGGCTCACTCGATCGTGTTCACCATCAAACCTGTTTCCAGTTTCTTAGTTTAGGAATCTCTATGACATCAGAGATGATCCTAAAGAGAAAAAAAATTGATACCCAACTTTTATGTCGAGTTGAAATAGCCCATTTATTAAATTTTATTAATTCATAAACCACAGCTGTAGTTTTTTTTATCGCTTTGAACAGAAGTATTGAGAATTTTCCGCTATTTCTCATTTCGTTCACAGAATTTAATCACTTTCGCTTATTTTTTGAATTAGTAAAACGTAAACAAACATATCTTCATACTCCGCCTCATCAACTTTTGTGTTTATCCGTAGAGTGAAAGTCTGTCTAAAATATTGTGGCAAATGTTTATATATTTCCTTAGTGAGTCTTTGTTAATTACATACATAAGTTTTTAAAAAAAAGTGAAAGTAGGTATATAAAAATGTTTTTAGCTCTTGAAATACGCTGTAAGTCCAATTTATCAAACCTGTGACCAAAATAAAATCAAGAGGTTATACATACGTACTGTACATATGTATGTTGGTCTGATAATGCAGTGAGATAATTAGCGCTAGTCCCTGGCAATTCATTTTGTCTTGCTGCAATTACCTACTATGGCTCCGACACTCAAATAACTTGAACATGGGCCGATCTAAGCGGGAGAGTGTCGCCAAGGAGATTATATTGAGAATTATCAAAGCAAACGATGGGAGAGGTAAGTGGATCGCATTTAATGGATCAGAGGAGAAACCCTTCCAAGCCAATGCCTCTCTTCTCTACTGGCCCGAGATGATAATAGTCAAGAAATACTGAATTTTAACAAAGCTGAGAAGCAAACGAGAATGGATCAATCAATCCAGCGGTATACGGATGGATCTAAAACGCAAGTAGGTATGGGGGCAGGCATGTACGGACCCAGAAGTACTCAAAATCTCAGGAAATATTCTTCGGCACATTTCAAGTAGAGACCTACGCGCTCGAAAGGTGTGCTTATATCAACCTCAACAGGATCTATTCCGGGAAATGCATCTCTAATATGTCAGACAGGCAAGCTGCAACTAAGACAATGAACTCGCACGAAATCAGGGGCCAAATCGTCTCTTCCGTGTTCACATAATACTCTGAGGTCAAATTGTCTCGTTTTTACGTGACGAGATATGCGATCACGGAAGAGATGATTTAGATCCAGATCAAACTCTGCAGGGAAATGTGTTACCAAAATCAACCGACTGAGCCAAAATAATAGAGTTGCGGAGTACCAGGACATGTAGGAGTTGAAGGCTGGCGCGTTACTAAGGAACGGCTCGGCAATCCCGTTCTTAAGACCAGAACCTTTATGTGGATAAGGACTGCAAAAACTGCGAGAAGAGCTAAGGAAAGAGGCAATGGTCAAATGGGCAACGCGTTTTGAATAAATTCTCCAGTTAAGACATGCCGAAGGACTTCTGGGTAAGTACAACCAGAAGGGGAGCGAAACTTGCTTAAGCCTTAACAGAAACAAGCTTCGCGTCCTGACAGGCGTGTAAACGGCCCGTTATAGGCTTAAGGAGAACTTAAGGAAACTGAGTATAGAAAGAATAGACACAGCAGATTCGCAGGTATCTTAAAGAAACACCACCATCTCTTCTCATGAAAATGAGAAGGTTTAATTCGAAAAGGAAGGGAGCCTATAACTTATTAGATAGTTATCTACCTACGGTGGATCCACACTCCATACTATGGTTCGTCAAAGCAGTTGGACTGGAGAAAGTGCGTCATCTTGAATATTGCACCGATTAGAGGTAAAGTTCGAGATCCGAGAAGCTTGGTGCATCTCAGACTATCGTGCTGGCTTCTTATTTTTAGAGGTCGAACACAGATGCACAATAAATCTATGAAGTCGCAGTACTAACTAGCATATGTATACACCCTTCTGGTTGTTATAAATAAAAGCATGTACATATGTAATATGTCATTCACAACTCACAAGAGCATGTACATACATATGTTATATGTCATTCACAACTCACAGCCAGAGGAAAGGTAAATGCTATTATAGGATCTTACATTCTACCAGTTTTAAATATTTAGATCCTTTCCAGAAGCAGTTTTCATTCCATAGAGTTTTTATTTAAATTCCAAGACGCCGCAGCGAATATATGTATGTACGTATGTATACGTATGTTTTCTCAAAGTATTTAAATGTATTTCGCACAATTTCAAATAAATTTGTTTTTCCATACGGCTCAAGTTGTTTGTTGCGAGTGATCAGTTCAAGGCCGATCGTATCTTTTGGCAATTATTCATTTGGAAAGTCTTAGACCACAGACCTGTAAACTGCAATAAGTTAATTATATCGCCGTCTTGGTCTATTTCCAAGCTTCAAGTCTAAAACAAGATTTCTTTGCTGTCATTGCGTAGGCACTGCACTTTATGCGAGTTATTTGGTTTATATCTTTGAAAAAAGAATAACAAGCAACTTATGATTCATCAGCACGACCATTTACTGTTTATTTCTGTTATTTTGTCTATAAAACTTCTCTCCTGTTTATTTTTATTTTATGTGTTTACTGTAGCGAACGAAATGATGTCATTAGTCTTGAGTATTAAAAAAAAAACTTCTTAGAGCTAAAAATTGTGCTCTACCAATTAAGAAGTAAATTAAATTAACCACATGATAGAGTGAAGACCTTCTTAAATTGATGGTCTTACACTGACGTGTTAAAAATAGAAAATGAATGCTAGTAACAAGTTGGTAGGCCTTAAAGGATTTTGGAACGCTTAGTAGGCATTTGTATCAGACGAGGTGTTAGGTTTGCAGGCTGATAAACAGTATATCCGATTAACTTCTTTCCACGTAGGTCTGTGTAGTCCCATTGTGACGCCCATATGGGGATGTTCCAACTTCATGTGGATCAGTTTTTTTGCTTCTAACCATCCGGGGTTCCTTTTGACAGCGACCCATCTACCAGTTCTTCGATGTCGTTGAAAAAGTATTTGCCTAGGATTTTATTTATTTAACTTTTCTTCGATGTTCTACAGATGGTTAGAGATTTCCACTCAGCATTTGCTCTTATTAGGGATATTTCTAATACTTCCTCTTTAAGATCACAAAGTGGAGTCTGGACTCTTCGCGATAACATTTCATAAGCTTTGAAGTGGCTTGCATAATAGGTTCAGATTTTAAAGCCGTCTGGCTGTCAATGTAAATCGTAATATCCCCCCGTTACTAGTCCGCTTGGAAAAGGCTGTTTTGATCGAGGAGTCTTATTGACCTGTTCCTGCCAATTCAGAGAAGAGAAGCTTTCCCGCAGTCCTCGAATAATTTTAGGGCTTGGACACCAATTTTTTTCCACAGACTCTGCTGCATAGAAGGCGATGGATGCTTTTTTCACTCTTACTTTGACAGTGATGGATCAATGAATAGTTGATTGATCGCTGCATGATAAAGATGGAAGAGCGGAGAGATACAAAGTGCTTAATTCATAGCCATTTACACTGACGATTCCAAATTGGCCACTGGCGTGACGTTTTCTCTGATTCGCCGGACGTTACTTTCAAAAATCCTCCAGACTTCCGGAATACACTACCGTCTTTCAAGCAGAGGTTCTTACAGTGACAATAGACGCCTGTGGAACTGCAATGAATGCAATATCGCGAGAAGACTTTAACCTCGTCGTCCGCAGCCTTAGGTTTTAGACGATCTTAGGTTTGAACTGACAAGCCTCTCTAGTTAGCCCGGCCTTTAGCTAATTGCTTTAGGTTGCACACTTATCGCTGGTTCAGGTCCTGTGGGCCTGCCATCTTAGGAGAGGTACTCCTCTACAGCGTTATTCTTTCGGGTAAGAACTGAAGGTTCTGCGGATCAGAACCTGGATTCCCATTTGCTTTATACATATGTCCTTGACTTCGTTAACGTCCAATGAACAGTCTTTAAAGGCTTCTAAGGCAAATTGGACAGCCAGGGAGGAGCGATAATAGTGATATCTGTTGAAATAGTTAAATTGAAGCTGTGAAATTCTTGTTGAGCTTATGGCTCTTTGAACGTATTTCAGATAAAACTGTGCAAGCAAAAGGTCCAATACTGAGTTCCGTAAAAACTGACCCCTCAATCAGCCTTGGACACTAGAGCACGCAACGGAATTCTCCTAAGTTCTTAGTTCACTAAAAACTCGAAAATTATGAGCTCACTTCACCACAATAAGAATAGACAGACATACGCAAACACATAGCAAATCCCTGTCGATCCTTTTAAGAAATGATAACAAGAAGTAAATCTTCAGAAGACTAGGGGTATCTGACGAATATCTCTGTAGCGGTTGTAAAAACGAGGAAGCACATGAGGATACAATCCAATTCATTTACCAGTGCCCAAGTCTCTACAACATAAATTCTTTGGAGGGCAGTCTTTCCAAGATATCAAACTTAATCGATAAACGACGATCGAATTTAAATATTTTTTTTTTTCGCGAGGGGACTAATAACATGATCACCCATTTGCAAAGAATAAGCTATTCAGCAAAAAATAGTTTCAGGAAAATAGGGTCACTGGTTCTGCGGTTTCTCACGCATAAACAAAAACATATTCATTACCGAGGGCTAAACGAGTAAAGTATGCAACACAGCTAGTAAGTTGGCTAATTAATGAGAAATTAACTGTGCTGACTAAGGATTATGGCTAGGGGTCAGACGTCGTTAGCAAGATAATTAATAAGAAATCAACTCTACCAACGACGCAGGGTGGCTCAGACGGTCATTGTTCTAGTTTTCAAAGACCTTGGTTTGCTCGTTGATCGCGTTTCTATTACATGCACGAGGTTTCTGCCGCAAACGTGAACATAATTTTACAAAAGTTATCATTACAGCAAGGTGCTGTAAAAACGAAACTATTTCAACTGCAAAATCTATTGTGAACAGTACAGTAGTACCTCGATAATGCGAACCGACAAAATTGTATAATACATTGCCCTAAATCCGAAGAGGCATTGTTTTAATTTATTCACATTATCGAGGTACCGCTGTATGTGCATACATATGTAGGTACATAAAATTTATTATTGTTTATTATGTACTTTTGGTTCTTAGCATAGAAAATAAAGTTGTGTTTGCTGCCGACCTTTATCTTATTTGTACATTACAAATATTTTACAAAGAAATTTTCGGAAAAGACAGACTCAGTGGCCTGAATAAGCAAGTTATTAAGCACATCTTAGTCATGTCACCAAAGCAAAGCGAAACACTATTACAGGGCAAACGTAAATATAAAAGTAAATCGCTAAGATTGTAAACAGTTGTGGAACTTAAGGTGTGTCAGGTTTATGTACATAACAGGATTTAAAAAAAAAACACAAAATTAGCTAACGACGATGTTTAGAATGACTACAATCCTTCAAGATAAGCTTTTTTTGCATACCTTCCCAATGTCGCAAACATAGCCATCCACCAAGCCTGTAGCAACAAACAGTCAGTGCATGAGTCACAAAATTGGTAAAACTACCGCTGCCATCGCCCTGATAATGCCCAATATACAATAGTAGGTCCAAGGCACAAGACAAGACAATACTACTATTGGCCAGAGTAGTAGTTCATAAGCCTACATGCCCCATCAATCTGAGCGGGGCATGAAGATAAGTGCAAACAGCAATAATATTACCTCAGTAACCAAAAGACATTCTGACAGAAGAGCAATGACGACAATGCGCGCTAACCGCTTCAGTACTGTATGGATGCATGGCATAGGAAACAAAGTAGCAAGAACCATGGAATGCCTCCGAAAAACGTAGGTGGACTCTTACGCTTATACCATAAATCCTGCCATGGGTAACAAGAAGGCACTGGTCTCATCCAGTTGCTGGCAGGTCATAGACGCTTCCGCTACATTCAGGCACAACTACAGACCTTTTAGCGTACGATGCGTGAACTGCAAAGAAAACGCCAAACACTTGTTTTCTTAATGTCCACTGTTTCGCGGCGAGAGGGAAGCATGGAGGAAAGAACAAAGCGTCCCTCCAACCCTTGAAACCACAGTTGGTGAATTGCTTTAAAGCCAAGAGCCAATCAGCAAATTAAAAGTACTAGAACAACCGGCAAAGAAGCCCAACCAGGCTAAGACAAATTCGAATGACAGTTGCGTCAAATATATAAAATGTTAAGAAAGCGGTACCGCGGAAATAAAATGAAAAGGGAGAAGGAGTTAGTACAAACCGACCGATGTTAGCACAAACCAACTGATGTCGACCTCTCACTACTGAGATAAGATCTTGTCCCACAGAAACAACGATCGATCACTTAATCAAATTTATCGCTTGCATAAGCGCTGCAAGACTTTAGGAACCAGGATGAGAGGACATTTGAAACATACGGTCATACAACCAAAAACGATGACACATCTCGAAACTGATATTCTGGAAAATTTTGTAGCCATGCTTCCTATCGGAGAGATGGAACTCACCGACAAATTCCATAAGACCAAGATGGACTGTGGACTCCAAGACAGACAGTGGGGTTTAAGATGGAATGCGGGGTTTCAAGGTTGTCCGATTGGTGCGGGTTTTCAGATTTACTCACACGAACTCCATATACAATCTTTTCATCACCTTGATTCAGTGTAAAGTTAGGTTAGCTTGTGGAGGAAGTGCTCAGTTAATGACTGTGTGATTACAAGAGGCCTACTGGTGCATTGTGTTTCTCTTTGTATTGTGGTCCTTGTTCCAACCTTGTGTTCTAGGTGACTGGCCCTGCGTCGAACCAGCCTGTATTATTTATGTCCATTCATACTTTCATTAGATATCTTAGTTCTCCAAGCTGTCTGTCTGCTTCCCACGTGTCCAAGACCAAGAAGGGAAACCCATGACAGGAACGTAGCGATCTTCGCAAACATTTAAGTCGTCAACAAAGCTTTAAACTCGACGATGATCACATTCTTTAAGCGGATAGCAAAGCCGAGCTTGCTACGACGTTCCTTTGGATGTAAGGTCCCGCATGTGGAAGGCCAATGAGGTAATGATTTAACCGCAAATTCTATAAGCTGTATCAAGATGTGTATCCAGACCTGAATACCAAGATACGTCGACATGGTGCGACAACAAAGAACCAAAACAATGCTAAAAAACAATGCTACTATAAAGATCTTTGAATTCCAGCTCAAGTTTGGAAAAAGGAAGTGATCGTAGATGCCAGAAATCTTTGTCAGAGCAACTGAAGGCTGCCTGCCTGCCTGCATAAGTTGGAAGTGAAGACTCTTTTTCAATCAGAAGCCCTTTGGTTAGTTAGTTTGTAGTGGCCAAGAGCACTAAGCTTTTTTGGGGACAGCAGTTTACAAGCTTTGATGTAGTTTGCGAGCCATTGAGTAGTAAGGTCCCATTCCAAAAAACTAAGGAGTCTCTATATAAGAGCTTGAACATCCCAGTCTTGCTTCATTGCGAAAGCGAATGAAGATATCCTTGGTTGCGTTGAGAGAAAAATTCTTCGTAAGATATTCGGTCTAGTTTGTATTGACGGGCTCTGGAGGAGAAGATTTAACGATAAACATCAATGGAAGTGGACCTCAACCAACTTGGACTACGCACCTGGATGCAGTTAACCAAGGACCGGGATAACTGGAGACGTTTATCGGTTGAGGCTCAGGTTCATCCCGAACTGTAAGTAAACGTTCATGACAACACTGTTCGTTCCCCTGATTGCAAAGACTCTACTGCGCACTTTTCGAAATGTTCCCACAAAATAGAGGTGTTAATTACCATTGAGAATAAAAATGCATAAAAAATGGAATTAGTAGTTGAGAGTATGTATCTCTATCTGACACCCGCCGTTTCCAATGTGAAACCTTTTCACACATAAAAGTTGTCTCGTAACATTTTCTTGTTTCTATGTGATAAACGAATGCGATACGGAGTATGACACACCGTATGTCAATTACTCTGTAGATACAGAAATACCTTCAGATATGTATCCACAACCACAAGTGTAGGAACATCTCATTCACTGGAAGTGATTATTTTTTCAAAAAATTGTTACATTCCTCATATCGGAATCGAAAACATTTGTCATGTCGTTGCCGTGTAAATGTGTATAAACAGGTCATTTCCATGGTGCTAAGCGCAACAAAAGAACCCCGACCGTAACCAAGGAACACAGGGAGCAGGGAGCATGCCCGTGGAAGTTTTAATTAAACTTGTTTTGTACTCGGTATCTCACGTGTGCCAGAGATCTCTGTGAAAGGAAATTGCAAATAGTTAACCTCCGAATTCCCGCAATCTTATAATTATACTTGTTGAGGGTCTTGCGTAACATTTATCAGTGAGCAGAGCTTGTTTTTCTCCCGCCGAACAGGTAGGTACGTGGACCTCTCAGACCAGAAAACACTAAGGTCTACGATCTGGCTCTAGATTCAAAACTGCTTCACAATCGAATCCTATTTGCAAAATGAAATTGAACAGCTGCAGTTGATTGGTGAACAATTAACAGTAGGTACTCGTACTAGTCGTTGTCGTGTACGTTTCCAGACTTCCCGTTCCTGTCCAGTTTGGATTGTGAATTGTGGGAAACCTATTGTTAAGAAATTTACTCACGTAGGCATGGGGAACAGGGAGTTCATGCCTACTACGTCGTAGAATAAGCAAAAGCGGACAAAAAAAATTACAATAAGAAACCAATCCACCCTTGACTCAGCCAAGAGATGAACGATGGAGGAACTCGAACTCGTCTTGAATTGAGTGCGAACTGAACGTAGCTGTATACACCAAAAGAGCTGTATATAGTCGCTGTCTACTGTTAGGTATGAGTATGTATAATCCATTGTATTTGTATTGTTGAAGGTTACATTCACAATTCACATAGTCCGTGTACATACAAGAGTTCCAGCAGTCAGCCCGACTGAGAGGCAGAGCTGCTTTTTGTCTGTTTTTCTCGATGGATTTAGAGAAGCTGCGACCAGATTCGATATACTAAATGACATCATCAGATGATGTGTTTGGGATAAATGCAAAGGGGAAGTACATATGGATAAACCACTGGGTATTTCAACAAATTAAACTTACCGAACACAACGTGTTGAAGAGGAATAATATATATTTCACCATCGATGTCCCGCAATCCATGTTTTTTAATTAATTTATAATTCGCGCTCGCAAAATCTAAAAGAAAAATCCACAAAAAACAAGAGAAAATGAAACTTTTTTTCTATTTAAATTTGAAAGTAACGCGGTAGCAAAATGGTAAAAGGTGCTTCAAGTTCTGGCACAATTGGAACAGAGAAGACATCGTGACTTCTCGTATTATCTCGACAGAATTTGTGTCAATAGTCGCATTTAATCCGTGGCACACAACAACAAAAAAAGAACCGATTTGTTGTAGAAACACAATGGTGGGGTTGCATAGCGTTTGCCCACCCAAAAAAATAAAGAACAGAGGAATACATTTTTTTTCCACTTGAATTGTGTTTACAAAAGCAGCACTACGATTAGGTACGAAACTTACAGAACAAATTTTCACCACTTGGTATGACAACGGCGTTCACGAATCAACTGATGCAACAGAAATTTGATTTCTTCCGTTCGAGTCACTGTCCCACTCCCGGGAGAGTATTTTTGGTCGTACTGTAGCGAGGAGTAGCCATGGAAATTGTACAGAGGCAACTCTGGCGGTGAGCGCAGATTTTCTCCTCAAAAATAGTGTAGCTGGTTGAGTTTTCGGATGGTGTGGAGTGAATTGTACGTGTACGTAAGAAATGAATCAGTACAAATAGTCGGATGTCATAGATTTTTACGATGCTTAGTCACCTGTTGCGAAATGATTGCGTATGTACACATATTATTTTCTGTGGAAAGATCTTCTAGAGAATTTCATGAGAAACATAGTCAAGTCTCGTTCGATTGGGGAAACCCCCATAGAATGTAATTACAATAAATTCAATTGTTCTATTAGATACAACTCGTGAAGATACGAGTACTCGTACAAACATGGATTCTTGGAACAAAGTTAAGCAAGTCTGGCTTCAGAATACGCGCAGGTGTATTTTCTTCTCGATAATTACTGGGAAGACTGTTGGTGTGGATTGTTGTTACTATTGAATGTATGGGTAGCAATAGGAAAATTTAAAAATTTGTCAGAAAAATTTCAGCCGATACCCTAACACAAAAAACACAGACCTAAATTATTCTCTTTAGGATGATCTAGACAGCTATTAACCGGGTAACTACTGAACGTAACCAGAAACAACGTATGTAGTAGAGAAAGAGATCGCCTAAGATGGCGTGCTGTGCGTGTACTTGTACAAGGGAACTATAATTTACTTGGAGGATAGGTTAGGTAAGGTTAGGTTAGGTGGCTGTCTCTGCTTAGGCAGGGACATACTTAGGCCAGAATGGCCCATTGTGATACCACAACGAAGTAAACCGGCTTACCGGCACCAGGGAACCAGAAAATGTGGCATAACTTCAACAGAAGTGGGCAACCGTAGCGGCGTTAACCCTAAGATTTGAACCATTTCGTCCCAGAGATGAAGTTGCTTATCTTGTGGATGTCTAGTTCAGCAAGATCGTTAAGATCATCATAGAAGTATTCCCCGAGGGTTCTTCTTCTAAGCGTCGCAAGAGCAGGACATGTACAAAGTAAGTGGGTCGTGGTTTCCTCTTCCTCCTCGTCCCTACAGCTTCTGCAGAAATCGTTGGAGGGGACCCCCAATCTAAGTGCATGCCTCCCTATCAGGCAATGTCCGGTAAGGACTCCTACTAGTGAACCTAGATTTTTCCGATTAGTAGATAAAAGTCTCCCCGTCTTCTTTAAATCCAGCTTGGGCCAGATTTGTTTTGACAGGAGACAAGTGCTGATGTTGTTCCACCTGCGGTTTGCCAGTTTCTTGGCATCTCTGTCAAGGAGGAACTTGATCGATTCTATGGGCGCAGAGGGTCCCCCCAGGTTTTCGGGGAGACGCCGTCCTGCACCCTCTTTTGCCAGCTCGTCCGCTCTGCAGTTGCCTGGAACGTCCCTGTGTCCTGGGACCCAGCACAGGGTTACATCGCACCTATCTACAATCTCGTTAAGAGATCTGCGGCATTGCTTTACCAACCTTGATCGTATTGTCGGCGATTCCAAAGCTTTAATAGCTGCCTGACTATCTATGTATAGTACAATAGCGCTACAATCTATCGCATTAATTGAAAGCCAAGCCGCAGCTTCGCAGACTGCCGTAATTTCCACTTGAAACACACTACAGTGATCCCGCAGTCGCGTGGTGATGGCTAAGCCCGGTGCATTTGAGAAGACTCCAGCCCCCGTATCACCCGCTGTCTTGGATCCATTCGTAAATATTTCTAATGCGGAATCGTTTAAAACCGTACCAGATTCCCAAGAGCTTCTGCTAGGAATCCGAGTCTTGTACCTGACGTTAAAGTCAATGTAGGGGACAACGTAGTCCGTTCTGATAGGAATAGTATTGTTGCCGTTAAGGATCCTAGAGTGGCCCATTGCTGTGCTAATCAGCTAGGAGGATTACCTGAGCCTTAATGCTGCTTTGACTGCCATCAGCTTCCCAAAGATGTCAACAGGAAGCAGATGGAGCATTACTTCTAGTGCAGCTGTGGGGGTTGTTCTCAAAGCACCCGTTATGCAGATGCATGATCCCCTTAGTACCTTTTCAAGCAGGCTGCTGTTGGTCTTTATGTCCAGTGCTGTCCACCAGACCAATACACCGTACATGAGGATAGGCCTCACTACCGCCGTATAAATCCAATGGACTTCTTAAGGCTGCAGGCCCCATTTCGGGCCCAGAGCCTTCCGGCAGGAGTATAAGGCAATTGAGGCTTTCCTAGCACGGTCCTGAATATTCAGCTTCCAGCTGAGTTTCCTATCGAGTATGACCCCCAGGTATCTGGCATGGTCTACAAATTGGATTTCCGAGCCTTCTAGTTTGGGAGGGGTGACATACGGAATCTTATAGCGTCTTGTGAAAAGGACAAGTTCGGTTTTCGAGGGATTAACCCCGAGGCCGACCTACTTGGAGGATGCAGTTGGGGAAAGTTAAATAAGGGCTGGGGTACTGTGCAGCTGACAGACAAGGCTCTTTAGATGCCAGTAGGAATCTCGATCACGTTAACGCATCTATGTATGACATTTTTGCTAAGGACTGCAATGAAGCCAAGTCAATTTGTCCTATCCTCGATATTAAGAAAATAAAAGCGTTAATTTGATTACGAAGATACAAGATTTCCAAAAGAATCAATGTCATTACAAGACAGAGAGCTAAAGACATGAGGAATAGGAGGAGTAGTGCATTTCCTCTGCACCTGGTCTGCCCTTGGCAGAATACGTAAATACATCTTAGGAGAATATCTCTTCAATGTTCTAAGTGGTCTCAACATTGCAACAATGACCAACATCGCGCGGTCGCGCGTTCACATATTGAGTAGAAACAACGGGCTCTTATGGTGCAACACAAAATGTTACCTCAGGCGTTATATCGGCGTTTGATCATAAATATCGTAAGCGCCACCTCAATGTCCAACTAGAGCTACTCTCTACTTCATCGTGCGTTTGACAGTTCGCAGCTGTGTTGTAATTTTTTCTACTTGGTTTTTATTTACAAATCAAAAAATAAAAATTAGAGGAGTACATTTCCTTCTGCAGGAGTACTCTTCCTTCTGCAGCGAATTCTTAGAACTGAACGCCCGACCGCCTGAAGCCACATTGTGTGTTGCAAAAATTTGAGGTCGCGCGTTTGACAAATATTATCGTAAGTCGGTAGAAAGCCTGTCAAAAGCGCGACCGCGCGAGCGCCACATTGTGATTCGGGCATAACTGTTACGTTAGGAAATGTAAATGATTTTAGGAGTAGACTTGGATTTTAGAAGTAGACGATGCTCACAGTAGTATTACATTAGACCTTTGTATATTTTTTTATATATGTACATTCATTATTCACACAGCACGAGTGAGGTGTAGCGGTTCGAGAATCATAATGGTGTTCGAGGGTGGTGTCCAGACTAACTGGGAACATTTTAAATGTTTGCACCATTGTTTAAACTCTCAGTATTTTTTTTTTTTGCTAACCTCTTGAAGCTAACTAACTAGCTATGGACGGGACCGTCATCACATATTTGTAAAAAGCGGTCTATGTCACAGCCATCTAGTGATCTGTTGGGCATGCTTACTAATATCTTAAGGGGGTTTGTTTCCTCATTATTCTTTCCCTCGCATTAAAATTCCTTTCAGAAAAAATTTAAGAGTCTTATACCCTGACTTAGCCTTTGCGTGTTTTGTCTATTTGAGATCACTTTTTTCGGAATAGCCTCGGTTAGAAATCCTCAAATGCGAAGCGGGTTCAAGCTATAATATATTTTAATCTGATAATTGGTACTTTTCTTTAAGAATCTGCGAAGGAATTCTTCTGTTTTGCCTAGCTTTATTAGGTGTTCCTTGAGTCTGAAATGCTTCTTCAAGAAACGTAGGTTATTAGTAATCAGTTTGATGCATGCTTTACATCCTTTCCGGTTTTAGCTTCTCTTTAGTTTTTGTCCGTCTCATGTCCTGAGAGCTGTTCGAGGTTCTGGCCCGGTTTCTTCTCTTTAGTTCCTTGAATAATTTTTCAAGTGTGTGGTCCTCTATTTTTCAGAATAGTTCTGATGTCCCCTGCATGGCCAAGTATCCAGTAGAGGCTCACTTAATTTCTTTTACCTATTTCGATGTACTTATTCCCACACAGGTTCAATGGCGACTGTTGTCAGATAGTCTAGAGCCTTGATAGCTGTTCGACTATCTAACACTATGATGGCGCTACAGTCGGAGGTCAACCTTGGTCTTAACCAGCGAACTTCTGCAGTCAGCACGTTCTCAAGTTGAAATCTGTGTACGCCAAGTTGTTTGGGGTTACCCTCCACTTGTGTACACCACCGGTTGTTCTCTTCTAGTTGGTGGAACCGAAGATTCTTAGAACAAGAGCATTAATATTTATCCGCTCTACATGATCTAGCCATCATGTTGCAATTTATGTATTTTTTTTTTAAGATTGATGTGGACGTATCTGTCTATGACGCAAAAGTTCAGTCTCAAAAATACTGGTATATGAGCGCCAATAGTTTCTAAATTAATTCTTGAACCATCTCTGTGTCAGTAGATCTTTGGTTGCCCAGTGTCTAATGTTTAGATAGTGGACAAATTCTAGTTGTTTTTTTTTTTTTGTTGCGGAGCTCGTGAGGAAATTTGAGTGAACTGAGGCAGAGTGGTCACTCAAATTTTTGGAAAAACACTCAATATAAATTGAATAAAAATGAGTTTCGTCAAGTTTCAGAAAAATTTTCTTGAGGAGGGTTCGCCCAGAGAATTCCCTATTCGCACCACCCATTGTCGTACCTAGATAAATCGAACTCCTTTACTGATTTGCATCTTTCCCTCATCATCATCATCATCATCTTCCATTGGCCCGCTTATCCACTAGGGGTTTTAAAATTGCTTTTAACACTTTGAGCTGTGTTTTTTAAAGTTTGTAAAAACTCAGTGATGGAGACCTTTTTTTCGTCATACGTAAAATCGTTCTGTTTGAGCAACTCTCAACCTCGAGGTACAACAGAATTAGCTACAGAAGTGCTTCCATGGCTGCTGTTGGGTTTATTGCCTTGGCACAAGTTATGGATGGCATACCAATCCCTACATTTTACTGAGCGTCTTCCTGGTTGTGGTAAGACTGGCTCGCTTGCTCCGTAGGTGATCATTAGTCTCGCAATGCCAATGCCTAATCATCCATCTAAGGATGACTAGGCTACATCCTTATGACTTGCCCGCTAAGCTCTTGAAAATCATATCCTTTGTGGCTATTTCTTCTCCGTGTTTTTCTCAGATGAGCTAAGTGTCCAAATATGGTTCCATATTGGTCGCAATGGCTCAGTGGTTAGTGCGTTGGACTGCTGTGCTAGCGGTGGGGGTTCAAACCCCAGCAATGCCCGTCGCACAGTTTTTATGACACCACCTCTCCTCGGGAAATCACAAACCTCCGGGAGTATAATTTGTCATGAAAAAGCTTTTCAATCCGCCAGTCGGAGTCGGCAATAAATTGTAGGGCCCTTCCATTCGTGAGAAAAGTGAACACACACAACATGAGTGGTCCTAGGCCTTGGCTTATCCCGAGCTGTCGCGCCAACTATTTTTTTT
This sequence comes from Matsumyia berberina, assembly GCA_917880715.2. Classification (NCBI taxonomy): domain Eukaryota; kingdom Metazoa; phylum Arthropoda; class Insecta; order Diptera; family Syrphidae; genus Matsumyia; species Matsumyia berberina. The sequence goes on from OU862870.1 coordinate 101,027,874, forward strand.
TAAGGTCTCAACAGCTTAGATTTAAGTCCGGAGCAGACCGGGACCCATTTGTACCATGACTTTAGTATTGGATCCAAAGACGCCAGCACCGACTCCAGATTTCAAGTTTTGATCGGTCGGTAAATTATTCCAGACTTCTTGTACCCAATAAGGGTTATCCATTGAACCAGACCACACGGTCTAATATCTCAACGTCAATAATCTTCCAAGACTGTCCTCAGTGGCTATAACGTCGAGAATGGTGTAGAATAAATTCCTTCTGGGAATTGACACAAGCACTTTCAGGTGCCGCACAAGATGATACCTGTGATACCGAGACAGGCAATTCTCTATAGCTTCTCAAGCTGCATTGGTGTTGTCCGTTTCATATGGGTATTTTCTCAGAGCGGTATGGCTTTCCTATCTAACAGGTACAAAAAAGAATGCGAAGACTGTTACTGTCAATTCTTGTAAATGCAAACTTGCATGCCCCATCACCGCATCGAATGAAATTCTCTGACCAAAGGCGTTGAGATCGGAGGTTTTGCTGGATCTTTTGTAGAGTAGATACAATATCGTTTGTGGTATAAAAATTGCTTTATCTATTTCTATTATAGCACTAGGGGCGGCGCAGTATGAATAGTTTCTCTATACTTATGACTAAAATGTGATAAGTCCAAGGAAAGAGAATAATATCAAGTAAGATTATATGTACTTACGTGCTATGTACAGTCACGGACAAAACACTAAAACCACTACAATAAATTTGCCCTTTTTTGTTTGTTTTTCATTGTAAAGCCTTTTTCCGCCAGTATTTCGTAGTGTATCCCTTATTTTTTACTTCTGCAGGGACTCTTTTCGGCATAGACTCCATCAGCGTGCGACAAGTGGCTGTGGGTATCGCATACCAAGCTGCTTGGATCTTGCAGTTCTTCCTTATTCTTGGATTTTTCCGCTCCATTTTTTGCAACCACCCACAAGTTTTCCAAAGGATTCAGGTCAGAAGATTTGGATCGCCAGTTTATAAAAATAATGTTTTACTCCTGAATTCGCCTTTTTTCTCTAACTGTCGTATGCTCAGGGGTGTTTTTCCACATAAACTGCCACTTTAGCTGTATTTTCCATTCTGCACATGGCAGCATGACCTCTTCTTATATCCTAAGATTAAGATTTTGGTCTACAGTCTCCTTAATGTAAAAAATCCGACATTGAAACCTTGTCAAGAAAACATCTCAAAGAAATTATGCTACCATGCTTGATGGCTTTGCTTGTATACTGAGTCTGGTAGGCTGCGACTTCTGGACGCCTGATCTATCTATTGCCATCTTATTCCACCAGATTTATTTTGTGTTAATCCGACCAGAGACTATTTCGCCTTTTTTTTTTAATCTATCCATCCTAAATGTTCTTTGAATTGCATCCTAATTTTTCGGTGTAGGTACTGTGGTATGGATTGGCACTTGTCTTTTTTGGACAGGCGTGTGATTTGTGTCATCTTTGCGCGATGTTTCTCTTGACAGACGCGTTGGTACAGGGTTTTGCAATAAGAGCGCTACAAAAGTTTTTTTAAATAAAACAAAAACGGTTTTGGATATCAATGAAATTCTTTATTCCTGTGAAAGTACGTTCGATGCCATTATGTATGGAACTCGATTTCTTTTGCATGGCCACCACGGGCACGCTTGCAGAAGTCCAGACGCTGAACCCAATTTTCGACGGTTTTCAAGCATAAATCGGCCGATACTGCTGCAATTTCACGTTCGATATTCGTACGAAGTTCATCAATCGTCGCTGGCTTGTTGGCATAGACCATAGACTTGACGTAGCCCCAAAGGAAATAGTCTAACGGCGTCAAATCGCACGACCGAGGCGGCCAAGCGACTGGACCATTTCGTGAGATAACACGTTCTCCAAACTTGGTTTCCAATAAATTGATTGTGACATTCGCTGTGTGGCTTGTGGCGCCGTCCTGTTGGAACCACATGTCCTCCAAGTCCATATCATCCAATTGGGGCCAAAAATATTCGGTTATCATTGAACGGTAGCGATCCCTATTTACAGTAACGTGCCGGTCTTGATCATCACGGAAGAAGTACGGCCCAATGACGACGCCGGCCCATAAACCACACCAAACCGTAATTTTTTCGGGATGCAATGATGACTGATGGAGTACGTGTGGATTGCTGCCTGACCAATACCGCATACTTTGTTTATTGACGAAGCCATCCAGCCAGAAATGAGCCTAATCGCTGAATATGATTTTTCGATGAAAATCCGAATCATTTTCAAGTTGTTGCTCAGCCCAATTCACGAACATACGACGCTTCTGGTGGTCAAGCGGCTTCAGTTCTTGCGTCAATTTAATCTTGTAAGGATGTAGGCCAAGATCTTTTCGCAAAATTCACCACAACGACGTCACAGAGATGCCCAACGCTTGAGAACGACGTGTGAGAGACACATTTGGGCTTTCTGCAACTGAAGCCTCAGCGGCAGCAATATTCTCGACACTACGGGCACTTCTTTGTCTCACTGGCACGGGAACATTTTGTACTGTGCCTGTGGATTCAAATTTTTCCACTAGACGCTCAATTGTTGATCTGCTAGGACGATTATGACGACCATAAATTGGACGTAGCGCTCTTAACGTTGAGGCCACTGACTCCGAATTTCTGTAGTAAATTTTAATAATTTCGACTCGTTGTTGGCTCGTATATCTTTCCATCATGAAATGGCAAACCTTACTGAAGAGAAATGTCAAAAAACCGCAAGAAAAATATGGCGTCGTTTGCTGTCCCTGTCGCTCTACTTTTGTAGCGTCCCTATTGGAAAACCCTGTATATGGGTTTTTGGTGGCTGAAATCCATTAGTAACAAAGATTTTTGATCTTCTTATGAATGTGAACACCTCCCGCAGCGATTTGCCTTGAATCCTTCCTGAATTTAATAGAAAAATCGAGTGGTTGATGTTCTTCTCTACTGGTCCTATTGTTTTGTCTGTAACTGTATGTATACAGATTACTTTGACCAAAGTCATTAGTATGCCATTCAATGGAAACATGATTTAATTACAATCAGACCCACTGAGTTCTCGAATTGCCTTTATTGTTAAAGGGTGCTATTCGTGCAGTGGAACCTCTAATCTCTATTAGAGAAACGATCATTTGCTAAATCGCTTGTGTGCTTGGTGACAGCTACGTAGTTATACCGCGAATGATTCATTGGAATTTGCCAAGCCGTATCAGTGGATATGCCACGATTGCTTCATAGAAAGTTAAGCAATTTCCCTAACCGGTGGAAGTCAGTTGCGTCAGCTTCGACATTAGGTTGTTGGATCTGACTAATTCTAATTTCCAGTACCTTCAGATATCGACTGTTGACTGCAGTCATTCAGTCCAGCCACTCTTGACTTTCTAAACATCGAGGAACTTTGAAATAAGGATTTTTTTAAAAGCAACCCAAGTGACAGCTATTCGAAATCGAAATAGGAGAAGTGGACATTTTCCTGACAAGGATTTAAAAAGTAAATCAGCAAAACCAAATGACACTACCTGCCAAATGAGTAGACAAATTTGACCTACAATAGACGAGAGATTGATTTTGTTAAATAGATGGTATCTCGGAGTCACTATAGGTATCATCACATGACACCGTTTCTGCAGAAGCTGCAGAGACAATAAGAGCGCTTTGTCTTAAACGATGTAACTATCTTAGTGCTTCTTTGTTGACAATCTTGGTTACCTAGCGCAACAAGATATCAGTAGCCTAGTTCGCTTTACCCAACGCTTTCACTGGTTCAACGAATAGGTAGAGATCCTCGCGGTATCAGAATGGATTACCGGTCCAAATGCTCGCTAATCTAACCTTCCTTAATTAAGGAGCCAACAATTTTGACAATCCCTTTACCTGTGAAAGCTGTTGTAACAAATTGTTTTCGAAATCCCTATCAACGTCCAGAAATGAGCATAGATCTATTCATTTTTTTTATCGTGTCGTGTCGGGTTACATACTCCTCGATTCTCATTAGTTGTAAAATGTAGTTTAATTCTTTGTAGTGCTATAATGGCCGCCCCGATCCAGCACACTGTGGATATAATCCTCAACCACCTAACTACCATCTTGAAAATTTGCCTTAATTTAGACTAAGATATGGGCGAAGGTCAGTGCGATTTTTACTTCAAAGACAAGGGCGCTTTTAACAATGGCGAACCAGGAGAATTGTGCGTATACTCACAAGCTTTGGAATTTATTTTTATCTCCGCCGAGAAAAAGAAATGTATGTAAATGTAGCGTTGACGGCGGCAGTAGCACTGTGACCGAGTAGGTCTATTGTGCCCACGCACTTGGCCTCTGGTCGATGTAATACTCGAATTTGAGCGAATCCTCCAGTCTAACTATTTTAATGAACTGAAGTATCTTCCAGGTGATTCCTTATTTAGTGAAGGCTTCTCTTCCCTTGAGAAGGTATGCTGGCTGTCCTATACTCAGTTTCCCAAGATGTTCTACGATACGAAGCTCTTGTACTATATTTACCCAGAACTTCCATGGCCTGCCTGGCATTTTATTCCAATGGCTGGTCTATTCGTTTATTCTTTGCTAATGTCTTCCCTTTGGTTGTTTCCGGTCTTAATTCACAAAATAGATTTCCTTCCGTTCCTAACTAATCCGCTTCGTTTCTCTCAACTCATACATGTCTCAGTTTTGATCTGATCTCCTGCGAGTTCAGTGCATTAATTGCAGCTTGGCTCTCAGCAAGAAAGGTCAAGCTTTGCTTGGAATAGTCTTGGAAACTCCAAGTACTTCGTTCTCGGTCCCTACACGCCGGGCCCTGTTTCGTGTTTGTGTTTTGCATCCTACCACTTAATTATATGTACATATGTTTCAATTGGTATTTGTTGGGTTCACTGCTCCATTTTTTCTTGCTGCTTAGTTTTGTGTTAAAATTTCTCTCTAAGCAGCATTTTTTGGCCATATCATCTCTGGGCTGGTCGAAAAGTTGCATTGATTTGAAAAGTATCTCTTGCCCTTTAAGCGCGCTACAATTACCTCTGCCATCAATTTCATTCACGCTTCTCTATATCTCTTATGCAACTCTAGGACATGTTTTCATGGCTCCTGTTGAACAGATTCGGGCTAATATTTGCACTTTACCAAGGAATATTCTCGTTGTGATTAACTTTGCTATATTTGCCCACGCCACAGCCCTATACTTCAGAATAAGTTTGACCATTATGTGGGTTCATGCATTTCCGTAATGCTGGGTTACAGCACTAGATATTGCCTCAAATGCTTCTATACAAAGCTTTGATTATTACAGCTTCTATATGTTTTCTCCACGGCCATGTATTTTGTTGTCTAGATATTTTATTTGGTTTTGTGGTAGTGACCCTTTCTCGGCCGAGTACAAAAATCGTGTTGTATATGTATCAACGGAGCTCTCAGAATTGCTCCAACAGCGGCTCTCGATATACTGTTCCACTTGTTACCCTTAGATATCTAAAGCAAACCAGTGAGAGCTATATATCTGCAACCATCAGAGCATTATCGCAGCGGTCCTGCCTACGTACAGGTCACGGCACCAATCTCAATAATCTAGAACTGCTACCGCGCAAAACCAACTATTCCTTACCACGACCCTTGTTCAATAAAAACTTGCAAAAAACACTCCCCCCCCCCAGACTAGATTTGGACGATCATCTTGAGCTACAACAGGGGTTATAAATACATACCTCTAAGATAGAATCGGGAGTGGGTGGCCCTTCCGTCTGGAAGCGTTTTCCAAACGAAGAAATCACGGGATATCACCTTTTTTAACAACAGTCAAGCCACCGTTAAATCTTTGCCATTTGTCATCTTCAACTCAAAGACCGCTCTAAATTGCCCCTTGCCTCTGTACCAGATGTCCAAACAATTCAATATTCACTTATTTGAGAGCCAGGGCAAAGGAAGATTTGAAGTAACTTCCAAGGCATGCAACAACGGTACTGATTCTACCAAAAAAGGGAAGTATTGGCATGCTCTTCGACAATCTTTGTAAACAGGCTGACATGAACATAAGAGATTCCTAGCGCTTCCTGGGAAGCGCCGGCTCCTGATGAGGATAGTTTCGTGGTTTTCCCACGATCCATGATCCGTGGGTATTACAGTGGGCCTACTATATTAGTTCAAGTGCGGCTGCATCTAACTCCACCTGCAATGTTAACCTTACCCTTATTCAAATAGCCTAATAGGGTCTTAGTTCTCCAAGAAAGAGCTGCTTTCAAGGAAAGCAGCACGTGCCTAGAGTAATTCTGCCTTAGATTTCTATGCTGATGTACGTATGTACGTAATCCTTCTCGCCCACAAGTTGTAGCCATAATTTGTGACGTTTGTTATTGATTTGGCAAGGTTAAGTAACCTCGCTGTTGACTGCATGTATTCGTTTTGCCACTCAAACTCATCATAAATTCAAAGTTCGCTGCGTTCATCGGATTATGTCAATGTCGTCGGCGTATGCCCTTAACTGACCGAACACGATTGTTAAACTTTAGCTGTTGTTGGGGCGGCATATAAGTATGAGCTACCGAATATGAACAAACATAATGCATACCTGATGGACTTAGTACATAAATGCTGACGTGCATGGTTACAGTAGCACGCTACCCTTTGGGTAATCGGTAGTCCAACCACAGCAACAGTCATAGTTTGATAAATTCAGGCAGAAAACACATCCGACCGAGAAGCTGTTGACTTGCGATGAACGTAGATTAAGGCCTTGAAATCGTCAATAGTACAATCCAAATTGACGAATCAGTGTCGGACATCTTTGACAGATACGAGATATCCCTGTGTTTGGTTCTAGATTACAGAAACGTTCCAGCCAACTTCAGTGCCAATGAGCCTAACAGTCCGACCCTTCATGTCCTGATTTCCTTTATGGATCTTAAAGCATTTTTCATCCCAATGTACCATCCTCTTGGTTTCCTGGCCATGCGCCTCAATTCTTTCAATTTTCTTTCGGACTTTGGGCGTTAGAATGAAAAAAAATGAACAAGAGTCCTTACAGTGACCTTTTCTTTGTTTATATCTTTTGTAGCCAACATGCTGGGATGAATCGTTTAACCTAAGTGACTGATTGGGGCAATTTCCAACAATGGATTTCTTTGTCCCACCAAAAGAGTGCTCCTATCAGATCTTGCATCTTCAATTGACGCCAATAAAACTCATCGATGCATGTCGACTCTGGAGCCCGTTCAAACCTTTCCTAGGTCAATTGTCCTAATCTCTCCAACACTTTCTGTGAAACTTTTCTATCGAAGTCAGAGCTAGAGAACAACCGGATGAGAAAATTCTTTCCATTGGGAGTACCAGCTAGCGGAGCAAGATCTGCAGGCTATTGCTCCTTAATACTTTTTCAACTTTTTTAACGTCAAAGTCAAAGACCTTGGTCACATGGACACATGTGCAATAGCTAGATCACTATGGCCAGTCTTTGATAAGAAGAATTCCAAAAATCTCGTACAACTTAGTCGAAGGGAAATACGAGTCGTCCCCTTACAGGACACTGCGGAATAGGAATCCATGCGGAGCGCCTTGGATTACCCTTCAATGAATACTGCAGAAGCTGCAGGGACGAAGAGGAAATAGAATCCATCTGCTATGCGAATGTCCCGCACTGGCTACAAGAAGACTGCGAACATTAGTAGTTACTTCTTCCATGGGCTGGAGGACCTTTAAATCGCTGATTTAAAAAAGCGTCTGAGATTTATGTATATCCCTTTCTGGGTGGTTTCCAGATTAACCAACCCTACTCCTTGGTTTGACTCCCATGAGTATACTCTTTATGGGTAGAATGGACCCGCTTGAGGGTGGTTTTACCTGAAACCCTGACCTTAACCATTTTATTTTTGCTTGACAGTGTGAAAACTTGCTTAGAACACTGAACTCATTGATGAATTATTAATATCCAACACATGGATTTGCAATGGCCACACTGAACACTTCGCGTCCGAAATGGGAGCGTGGAGGTTATTGGATTGAAACCTCAAAAGCAAACGTATCTTTACTGCGCAATCTACGAAAATACTCGTACCACCTTATGCTCTGCATGCTATACACGTAAACGCTAAAATATAAATGTAAACATTGCTCGCTTTGGCGGGTCACAACTCACAGTCACAGTCACAGTCCCATCCCGACCCAGAGCTGCAAGTTTGGTCAGAATGGGGAATTCCATTGATGTGTGCGAGTACAGTAGAAATAATTTCACTTTCATTAGATATCTGGGGAATAGACGTTTTGTACGAGTAGATACCGAATACCGCTGACGTCATTGTATAGAAAGGAATGCGACAGTTTGGGGAGACCGTTGAGGGTGGCTTTTGCAAGTGAAAGTCGCTATGTATCATGCATACATATGTATGTCCACCAATTTTGTAAGAAAGGACAAAGATTTTAAAGAATATTAATCGATCACTTTATTTAATGAAATTATTGCGTTGTTAGGCATTTCAATTTGGCTATGGACCTACATAATTTCCTTTGTTGCGACTTGTTGCCTGTTTTATGAAAATGAGGCGCATTACCACAGTTGCGTGCTAAAGGGGGGAGTTGACGTTTAGGTACTTCGGCGACATAAATGACAATTATCTCGTGAACTACATAGTATGTGTTGAAAATAGCTTCCATTAGAGTTGAGTGGATTTAGCATAGTGAAAGTTGAACTAAAGTTTACCAACGGGAACTAGGAGAATGGCATCATGAACTGATGTCACTCCAGTTCTATTTAACGTCTCTGGTGTGATGGAATCCTCATAAGTGTTTTTTGTCATGGAACGGGTGAGGGTGAAGTTTCCTCCCTCACTACTTAGATTAAATGAAAAAAAAAATAAAAATACATATTCAGAGCTAAATGTTGTCATTTTCACCACCGAAATGTGACAGAAATGCATAAATTCTAGGGGATGGGGATCTAAGTTCACGACAAAACAAAATTAGTAGACAGTTTGAAACTAGGTAGCCATTGTTTGATCTAAGTGTGTACACTGTGTTGTTTATTCGTGACAGCAAACTCAACAGTCGATTGCTTCCAACGACAGAGGGTACAATCTTAATTTTTTAACTAGCACCAACCAATGAGCCACCGCCCCGCAGTTAAGCCAGCGATTTGAGAGTCACACTATAGAAGTAGCGGCAAGCAGTTATGAAAATGATACAAAACTGGCTGATTGGACAGAAACGAATTAGTTTTAGATCTCAAGCACAAAGCAACATTTTACTTGAGGAGGTGGGGTAAGAGATTTACCCTCGCCCTGTGTATTGCTATATCAAAACTATAAATTATTCTTCCCACCGCCAACCTAGCCCTGTACTGTTAGCATACAAATCTTACAAATTCAAATTATAAACTTCATCCACCGGCCTATGATGAAGTAAAAGTTGTTTAAGTCGAAAATAGCGATTTGAAGGTTTCTTGCATTTTCTTTAAGCACATATGTGCGTGTACATAATCTTGAAAATATCTTCTGAAAGTTTCAAGTTGTATACAATCATACATACATTTTAAATAGGAATAGGGTGCTTAAGTGGACTCTCCACATCTTCCGATTTTCCGCCATCGACTCAGGAGCTATCCCCATACGGGTAGAGGTGAGATTTCGGACTTTGTCCATCCATCCGAAAGCATGGAAGTGTGGACCTTTCCGTTTGAAGAAGTAGCTGCTCGGCATTGAGTGCCTCGCGTTCTGTGGTGTTCCTAACTCGATCCCGGCGAGTCACCCTAGCAATACAACGAAGAAATTTCACTTCTATTCTTTCGGTCATTACCCAAACCTCATGACCCTAGGTGAGGGTCGGAACAAACACTGAATTGAAGACCGATAGCTTAACTCCGATGCCAAGTTCAGCCCTCCTGATAACAGATTGACCAAGCTGTCTCAAGATTTCTATAGCCTAACCAATCCCACAAGATAACTTAACTTAAGAATAAGACCCTGAGATACTTAAACCTCTCCACCTGTTTCAATAGGACTCCACTAACATGCAGAGTGCATTCAACAGGTGTTCTGGAAATTACCACAAAATCTGATTTATTCATGTGTACATTCATCCCAGCTTCAACACCGACGGCGACCAATCTTTCTAATGCGCGCTGAAGTTTGGTCTGGGTGGACGTAAGGATGATCAAGTCATCAATGAAAAGCAGATAATTTATCCTTAAGTCTCCCAATTTGAACTGTTCCTAAATTTGACGAAGCTACACGAATTTAACATGGTTTTTCCCCCAAGGGAAAATTGAAAGCTTTAAATGCGTTTTTCTCGAAATCGTTTTTTTAATTCAAATAACACAATCGGTGACCAAAGGAGGCAACTAGGACTGATGGTCGGCCTGTATACCGGACACATAACCCTGAATAAACATGCCAGACTGTGACTGATGCAATCAAATGCCCGAGATGTGAGGAGGAGGAGGAGAGCTTCGAACACTTCCTCTGCGATTGCCCCACAACAGGGGCGCTAAGACACAAAAGCCAGGGAGGATATGTTCTGCCCAGACTAAGGTCTCTTAGGCAATTTAGTTTTGGGAAAATCCTGGAGTTTGCTGGACAGAATGGACGTTTCTCGGATCCAACAGATTCTAGAGAAGGAAACACAACGAGCCCAAACGCTGACCTACGTGAAGAGGTTCTTCCGATCTTCACCCTCCTAAACCAATCAACCAACCATCGGTGTCCAAGCATAAAGGGTAATTAGAATGCCAACGAACTAGCCAGACAGCGCTTAACTTCTTCTCTGTGGTTTTCTAACTTATTGTAGGTGGAAATGTTTAGATAACGGTTTCATATCTAGAAAGACACGGCACACCTACAACAAAAATAGGAAGCACGACCTAATCAATAGAATCCAAACTGAGACAGTTATGTAGAATTGGTGCAATTACCGGTGGACACTGGTCAATTGGCACACACACTGTCAACGCTGTGGGAACCAGAACTAAGGCAGGCAAAGGAACTTCTCGGGAACTACGACCGAAGGAGGAGCCAGACCTGCTTAGGTACAAAAAAAAAACCGGCTCTCCCGAAGAGACCAAACACACCTTCTTATGGAATGTGCCGCACTGATCCACAATAGACGATTACACTTGGGAGCGCATACTTCTCTGAAACGGATTTCCCACCGTTGGACTCAACCCAGATACTCCGATTCCGCAGGGCAATTGGATCGAAGGAGGTGCTATAGATCGAGACTCATCAAGGCCTAGCTTCTTGCAACTATTCATGTTGTGAGTGTTACATTTTTCGCACGAATGGAAGGGACTTACAATTTATTGCTAACTCCAAAAGGCGAATTGAGAAGCTATTTCACGAGAAATTGTACTCCCGGAGGTTTGTCATTCCCCGACGAGAGATGGTGCCTCGAAAAATGTTCGGTAGATTTAGTTGGAGCTTGAACCCACGCAAATCACACAGGAGCCCGAACCACGCCTTCAAAAATCTATAGATTTTACAAATATCCCGTGGGTATTTTCCCACGTCTTACTAACAAATACTATTCCAAGGAAGATGCTGTAAATGCTGAAATGACAAGAGACCAGCAGTATGATTTTCGCATTCATCGGCTGAACTACATATGTACATACATATGTACGTAACCTGTTTATGGACGTAAGCCATCGAAAAAAAAAAACAGAGAGTCAGGACTTGGACAACTTTAAAGTGTTCCATGGAGTTTGACAAGTGGATAGACCGCAATTTGACATGTGGAAAGGTGGTTCAGTGTAACACTCGATCGATCGCTTTAAGATGCTTAAGCGAAATTGCAGTTTCGATGTCCTTTTGCATTTGCTGGAGTGCGTCAGACATTTCCGAAATCTGCTCACAAGCAGCAAGTGAGAGATGCGGTCCAAAGTACTTATAGCGTGAATGAACGTCATTGGGTCAATTCAAGGATTAAGCATTTGGCACGCCGACAAGTTTGGTTCATAAGGAAATACCATAATAGTTCTTCCGATGAAGACGCTCTTATATAGTTCTAGGGAGAGTATGTTTACTGTACCACAGCTACATAAATAAATATAACTCCAATAAGACAACTTGTCCAGGCACATTGTCATGTCAACATTTACCACGACAACTTAATGAAACCAAATCCAACGTTCCAAAATGAACCTATTCAGCGGTTTTACTCTGTATAAACTGAACTCATTCACTCTCGCGACGATCGATGTAGGCGATTTTAATGAGATAAAAATTCTTTATGCGACCTTTAGAGATGCAACATTGTGTGCTAAGATTACACAAACGGATCGAGTAAAAAAATGTTTATTGTATCTGTATGTATGAAACGTTACAAAGTAATCAGTTTTTTGAAAAAAAAGAAGAGAGGATTGGATTGTTTGGATAATGAAATTCCAGAAACGGATGTGCATAGTATCTCATGGATACTGAAACCAAGAAGAATTATAAACCCACTGATAGGCACAGAACGCATTCAAGAATGTATGGGAATTTCTGTGTTACCTTCGAATATTTCTTACGATAGAGGGTTGAGTCTAATACCCGATGATAGACCTTGCTTTCGATGGATGAGGCAAATTTGTGCAGAAACCCTGTCCAATAAAGTACAATGTGTTAGAAACTTTGATCTAAATTATCAAAGACCTTTTGGAGCTTAGACAGTAGAATTTGCTAAAATTAGGCATAACTCTGTACAACTAACCTACTGTCATACTTAGTTACCTACTGTCATACCACGTAGATACACGGTTTCCTTAACATGAATATCATGGTTCACTTCAAATCATTTTTAACTGCGGAGATTCAATATCACCAGTTCGACGCCAAGTTCTCCCAGGGCGGACTAATGAGTTGCACTACATGAATCGATTTGCTTTGGCACTTCCGCCTCTGTATAATTGTATTTGAGATTCGATTCGATCGGAGCACTCGTAATGTGTATCCAAGACAACGTTTAAAGCCGGCTTATACCTTTTTTGCGACTTTGATTGTCAATTTTTATCTGTACAACAGCATCGGCTCTAAATAAGGGCGAAGAAATCGTAGCTTATGGTAGTAGCCTTATGATAGTAGCCTTAATGTTTCCAATTCTGCTGCGACACACTTTTGCTTATTCAAAGAAACTCAAGTACAATACTCGGCAAACATTGGGATACATTAGATGCTTCAATTTAATGGTTGTGACCAACTTACAAATGTTCAATCTGTAGCTGTTCTGTTCACTTACGGAGTTAGGTATAGAGGAATTTATTAGTCGTTGGATAGTGTTTATGCTAAGAATCCGAATTCTTCAGACAACGTTAGGACCCAAATTCGTCAACAAAGGGGGTCCTCAGTGCGGAGTCATCTCTCCTCTACTGTGGCTCATACTTACTTACTTAAGGTGACGCTACAGTCCGGGGTGGACCGGATGGCTGCGGGTTGGTAATCTTATTGTCAGAAAAGTTTCTCGCGCTGATAAGAACCATGGAGATCACTTTGGATAAGGGAAACTCATGGACCATCAATTAGTCCAATTGGCGATCAATTCGCCACCAAGGAGAACGATTTCCGTCCGCCCAAAGTGAATGGCCAGTTACTCCTCTGAACTTAAAACTAAGCACCAAGAAGAGGTGCCATTTTTCTTAGCGACAGCACGGCGTTCTATGTGGGCTGTTGGCTTCAATTGATCGTCAATGTGATCGTCTCGAAATGGACACACCTCGGTTTTCAGTCACATTCTCCGCTTCGGCGGCGATAATTTTAAGTTGACCTTACCGGACGAACACAAGTTAGAGTCCTCACATCATTGACCTGTCCAAGACGTTCAAATTTATCGATTAAATGCATTATAGCTGTGCGAGAAGGCGGTTTATGACCAGGAGCAGTACGAACTTTACGAAACGTTTTCGCAATATTTTTAACGTGTGAATTTTCACTATTTCGACCTTTATCGATCCATCCTACTAATATAATAAAGAGGAAGAGTTTGATTGCTGGCATCAAAATGCTTTCGGGATTAACGCAAATATTTACTACTAATGCGATTGACATAAAACTTTCACAATATGATAGCTTATAGGCATAAAATTAACATAGGCCATAGAGTCTGCACATATGTTGTGATATTGAGGTTTTAAAGTTTGGCCATTTATAGAATACGCTACTGTAGCCAACAGCACATCGGTTCGTGATCGTGATCGTTCGTATGTTGTTTTTGTTTTGCCCAGTTGAACAAGGGTAGTTTTATTTTAATTTTTTCTTTGTTTGTATCTTTGGTTCTGTGGAAGTACATTATGTATTAGATCCGTAGGGGAGGAAGATTTAAAAGGTTTTGAAAGTAAATAGAAGTATGTACGTATGTAGGAATGCGGTGTATTGGCGCATGTAGAGGAGAAATTGAGATAAGAAACTTTCAGTTGCGTAGGTGAGGATTTACACAAGAATGCTTTTTACATTGGATCAAGATCACAGATGTGCAAACAAGGAGTTCTGGCAGGCCATACGTTGTCTCAGACGATGGCAGTTTAATATCATTGAAGGAGTTAAATCCAAAGACGGTTTATTTTTTTCCGATGAGAAGGATATCTTGCGGTGATGTGGTGAGTATTTTTCAAAGCTGATCAATCTCGAACAGGGATTGGATGGCAGACTGAGTAGGACGGAGAATAATCCTACAGCATTGTAGAGCAGGTGACGTTTGCGATCAAATGTGCTGAAGTTTATGAAATCTGGCCAAAAATGCACAAGGTCATGGGGGAAGAGGAAGTAAAACGACTCTTCATTAAAGGCCTGGGAGTGTGTCACAAGAGTAATGATCGGGTCCCTCGTGGTAAATTCTGGAGGAGTGTGGGATTAACGGTTCTCATTTGGAGCCCATTCGATCTCTATACACAAACTGTGTGAGATGTGTTCGGGTAAACGGCGTTACATCGACCTCTTCTACTGCGAGCGTTGACCTTCGTCAGGAGTGCTTTTTGTCACCTCTCCTTTTCATTGTGTTTATGGATTTGATGTTACAGCGCAACCGTGGCGAGAAACGGTTCGCATTGTGAGACTTAAGGACAAACCATCTATCTGCTTTTCGCTTGGATCCATCTGAACTGAATTTCAGCGAGCGCTTGATAGCTTCGTAGCCGTAGCTGTTTTACGTTATTATATTTTTGTTAATTAAAAAATGGCTATAATAAAGCGAAACATACCCAATAACAATAATCAAATATATTAATTGTATCCGTGCAAAGCCGGGAAGGGCCGCTAGTAATTAATAAGCTCCTAGTTTTTACTTATCAATAGTCATCGAAATGACAGTTGAATATCGACAATTCAACAATGGCGTAAAATTCAAAATGACACTTCTTGTTGAATGACCATATACTACCATGTAATCTACATGTCAAAGATATGGTACTACCATTGGAGTCCAGGTCAGAGAATTTGAGTTCTGGACCGTAAAACCCCGTGGTAACTGCAAAGTTCTAAAGACGACACAAAAACGAGTTGGTTGAGTTCAACTTAAATTTTAGGAAATCTGTTCTGATAAGGCTCCTAACCAGGGCAGACTGGTAGAACGTAAAAGTGATCAAAGATTTTGACATGCTTGTCTAAACGGATGACTGGAAAATGAACTGCGATTGGTACAACCATCTTCTCAGACAAGCTGAAAATATCGAAATTCTTTCGCTTTCCGGACTAAGTGTAATTTGTCATCCGCGAAGCCTGCCGCGAGCTAGCCTATACCTACCTACAACACGGCTGTCATTATCGATAGCCAAGCCACTGAATCAATTGAGCGTTCGTACTTGAGTCACTCTCACCAATCAAAGGTAAAAAAAGAGCTGACCAACTAGCTAGGAAGAATTTAATTTTTAATGCTTCACTACCAGGAAGCGTCAATATTTCGCTAGGAGCTATTAAGGGCAATATTCACCATCCGTTGGATCAACTGCGTCATATCAATAAAGTCTTCCCACTTCCTATTTACCTATCCTACCTTAAGGAGATAAATTACTACTAAACCTGCAAATTTTGATGTACCTGTGTCTACTTTCACAAAAAGCATATATCCTCGACGTAGTCAAGATGTTAGAGATTGGTTGTAAAGGGCAATTCATAATGGCGCTCGCGCTTTAATGGGTTTTGCTCCGCTTTGCTGTACCTTTATGTTATTATCTATCATAAGCGCGACCTCGAAATTTGCTTCGGGCATTCAGAACTAAGGAATATGCCTCAAATCATCCATACATGAATTCACGGGAGAAAGAATTTTAATTGTTTGATTTAGAAACACAAATGCAAGAGATGATGTCGAAGAAGAAAATGACAACACAGCTGCGAGCTGTCAAAGCATGACGAAGTAGAAGTAGCTCTAGTCGGGCGTTGTAGTCGCGCTTACGATATTTACGATATAGGTTAGGTTAGGTAAACGGGTGCCTTGTGACATTCGTCACTACTCATTAAACCAGTAATAGAGTCCATTGTGCCTATCTTCCAAAAGGGAACCTGTAAAGAGAAGGGGGCCCGCTGATTAAAAACCGTCCAGATAAGGATATGAATCTCAGGAGGTCCCTCAGCTCGATGTCGCGCAAGTTCTCTAGTTCCGTGAAGAAGTAACTACCAAGAGTCCTTATTCTTCTGTCGGCAAAGGCAGGACATTCACACAACAGCTGATGGAAAGATTCGATTTCTTCATCGTCCCTACAATTTCTGCAATAGTTATTGTGATGTATACCCTCCGCGTGAGTACCAATGGCGCAGTGTACAGTAATGATGCCGGAGACTATTCTTGTTTCGCGACGACTAAGTTTGACCAGACTTGGAGATCTCTTCTTATTATAATTCGTCCATAAGTTTCTAGCCGTTGCACATGTGTATAGATGGATCCAACGTGTATTGACTCGACTTATAGCCTCGTCTTCAAAATACTTTTTAACGAGCTTATTGGAATCATCGCAAAGAGGAGAGCCTGTGAGGCATGCAGCGCTGGTCCCTTTCGTGCAAGTTCGTCAGCCCTTTCCTTACCTGGGATATCCATAGGCCCTGGTACCCAATATAGGGTCACTGTATTGTCTATCGACATCTCATCTAAATGCTTTGCAGATTCCTACACGCCTCGATCTAGAAATCGCGGACTCCAGAGCCTTAACAGCTGCCTGTCTGACTGTCGATAAAGTGCGTGATTGTCCTTGCGGCGATACCTTTCTCGCGATGATGGCTGTAATTTCGGCCTGAAAGACACTGCAGTCGTCGTTTATGGAGTGTTTGTTCCTGGGGCCTTGCAGTAAAGCCCGGCACCTGTACCAATGTCCTTCTTAGATTTACGATATAAAGTCGATCCAAGGCCTGAAGTCACATTTCGGATACTTCAGTTGTTACACGTTGCTTCTGCTCAATATATCAAAGCACGAGCGCCCGAACGCGATGTGAATTAGCCTTAAGACTTCATTTGATTCCAACGCCTCCCACTGTCGAAATGTTGCATGGCACATCACTGACTGCTACTAGAAAAGGAGTAGTGACTGGATACATCGGTCTTTCCGTCGAATCTTAAGTTCCTATGACTCAAGTCCTTCCGGGACTCGATAAGCTCAGCGAACACTTGAATTAGGATCGTAGAGTTTTTGGTTAATCCCTTGATAAATCTTGCGTTGCAGTGCATTGGGGCTTAAGCATCTTCTTGTATCGTAAGTAAAACATCATTTTCGAAGTTGGAGACCTCAAGCTACAAATTTTTCATAAATTTACTATACATTCTTGTGTCTTTTAAATTTGTAAGTTTTTTCAAAAATTTTATTAACAAAATATTTCTACTGACTTATATCCTTTAAGACTTATTTCTATGCGTTAAAATTTACCAATAGCCTTTTACGAGACAACATTTTTCTCCGCTTTTAGTATGCAGCCCTCCTACGGCCGTTTCTTATTTGATTTGCTAAACAGCATCCAAAGATAAATGCAACCAACTGAAAGAAAAAAATTTATTTCTTAGCAAGTGCTTCAATCCTACACGAATAACAAGTAAACTAACCTCAACAGCGGCGACTCCCAAGCCTGCATAACGAGTTATGTTCGTATTTTTCTCCCAAAAGTTAACAAAAGCTGTTGCACATCCCTGCTTCTTTACTGCCAACACAACCGAGCAATTTGTTGCCGATTTGCCACAGCACGAATTGGGAACAGCTTCCAGGGCCAAGGTGTAATCTGTTGCGCCTGATTTACCGCAACAGTTGAACTATTAAAGGAAAGTCAATAAAATAAATAAAAGTCTCATCGAAAAGAGTTCTCCTTGGTATTTACCCCTAATTGCAAGACATCCATAAAGTGACCTTCATTGCTTCGTTGTGTCCAAGCATCGTCGACGACAGTATTCATCGCAGAGAGAAAGTTCTTTTGTTCCACCCAAACATAAATAACCAAAACCAGTTGAAGGATCAGTAGAATCAGCATTACTACGGAGTACTGCAATAAAAGGATTTACATTCCACAAATTCATGTACAAAAATCTATCATTTAACTTACGGTCATGGTCATACAAGTGTTCTCCCTGATGGCGCCGCAGCATCCGACAAACGAGATGAGGAAGATTATGCATCCTAAGACTATGACTGCGATGGGTATGCTGGAGGTATGTACGGCATCTGCGAAATTGTTGAAGTCTCCCAAACTCGATATCATGAGGGAACCGAAAACGATTAGCAGGATACCGCATACCTGTGGAGGACAAACATTTTGAGGTTATGATTGTTCTCTTTATACTTGTAAGAAGATGGAGATTTAAAGTTTTAGGATGTAGTAGCACCCTCGCACTCGAGATACAGCACCTCCTCCAGTCCAAGTGAACCAGAGTGGATCCAACGGAGGTAGGTCATTCTTTTCTAAAATTGCAGTCATGAACGGATTTTGACTAAGGCGATGTCAAATGTCGTGCTTTGCACAAGGCGAGGTTTCAGGGAGTTTCGGTACCTCAATGGAGGTTCTGTATCGTCTTCGCCATTGTTTCTTATTATTACGAATTGAGAAGGAGTCTCTAACTACTAAAGCGTAACAACTGTACGTCAAGCCGCGACATGGCTGAGGAGAGGATTAAACCAATTCAAAGGGACCCAAATGAATGGGCCTTGTACCATCTAAGACCATACAAACAGAAGATAGGGAAAGCTGTGCAAACGATCCTACCTACTCTCGTAGGATTAAGAAAATCCGTTCAAAATCCCCATAGCTGGAGGAGGGATGGCACGGTATTCCAATTGAACATGTCAGATAAGGGCCATTCTATAGAAAACTAAATATACAGGACTGTGCCAGAAAAATATCGGTTGCCTTTCATTCCTGTGATAGGGCATTGTGGGCCCGAAATGGGGCTTTCAGCCCAAAGTGGTGCACTGGGTTTAAACAGCAACAGTGAGGCCCATCTTGATGTGCGGAGTACTAGTCTAGTACTAACTTGGCACTGAACAAAAAAAAAGTGAAAATGATCTTCAGGTAAGAGTTTGTGCATCTTCTTAACGTCTGCTTCAAGAATAAATCCTACCACTGTTCTAAGATGCTCGACTTGCTTCCTATTGATATGTATGGGAAACATACGAGTATGACAGGTAAAGCAGCAATAGCCTTAAGGTTGGCTACACAGTTTGGCCATCGCTTATGCGGGACACTGTACTGAAATGACCGACGATACAATCCAAGTTGTTAAACCAATACCAAAGTCTTACTGTGGTGAGTTCCATGTCACTGGAACTCGGATGGTCAAGCAAGCAAAAGAAGAGGCAGGGGCCCTCACATGAATGAGGGCGGGGCATTCTATGGCGATGTGGAGAGGGCTTTCGTCGTTCTTCAAGCATAGTCCGCAGGTAGGGTTCGGGGCTAAGCTAAGCTTGAGCAGATGCCGTTTTAGTCAGGAGTGGTCGCCTAGAATACCGGTTAGAATTCGAAGGTAGTTCCTCCGCAGATTTAGAAGAAACTTGGATTGCTTTTGTGATAGATTGGGAAAGAAGTGTTTGGTACATTTCCATCCTACACTTTCCATCCAAATTGTGTTGGATTTAAGCAGGGATTGCTTCCTCGTGAAGTTTTACTCCACAGGCTAGTTCAGGACCAGTAAGGGGGGTAGTTGAATCTATCATGGCCAGTGAGTCCGCCGTTTCATTGCCGGTGTGGCTGTTTTTTCCTAGTTCAAGAAGCAATTCGACTGTCTCTAGGACTAGTTCCGATTTTATCGTGGCTGCGTTCAGTGCTTTCAGGGCAGCTTGACTGTCAGAGAAGATAAAGATGGTTTAGCCAAGCAAAGTAGAGAGCAAGTTTAAGCTTGTGCACTGATTTCCGGCAAAATTTCTGCCTGAAAGATCGATGACTGTGAGCCTAGACTCACCGATATGTTAGTGCTAGATGACTCTCCGAATATTCCAGCATCTGGCCTTACTTGGATCTAAAACGACCGGACAGCTACATCTTACGTAACCTGATCTACATAGATAATCTGTCAAAAGCAAATCATGGATCTTGATTACTGCAATAACGCCAGGCTCATTTTGTCTATCCTGGATCCTTAAAGATCGAAGGCGTTAATTCGATTAAGATGACACAGACTTTAAAATTTACACGAATGCCTTTACAGAACACTGCATCCCAGGCGGATAAATTCAACTGATATGATTTCCCTGACATGACTTTTGCTGGCGCTGAATGAAGAATAGAAGAGTACCATACTGCCCTTCCTTTACACATATCCCGCCCTTGCCAGAATCACAAACATTTGTGTTTCTCGAACGAAATACTCCAGTTGTGGAAATAGGAATCCGTTAGCAGATTCAGCAATGGTTCTTCTTCCAAAATCATGCGATACCGAAAATTTTGGGCTTGAAGTGCATTTCATTTTAATGGCATGTCTTTCCGAGGAATGCCTTTAATGCTGCCGACGTTATAATCCCTCCTAAGCCAGGTGCTGCAGACAGCTTTCCCAGATAAGAACTTTCTGGATGAGTAGAGTCAATAGAATTAGAAGTTTGTTCAAACGGAAAAGTGAAGGCAAAGCTCGTAAACTCATGTGATACGAATTCGAAATAAATATTTCGAATTTCTAATAATAAAACTAATTAAGGAGATAAAGCCAAAATCCAGGATGATGGCCGAACCGAAGCAATTTACTTGGTACTCTGTTCAACTATAGGTGTGCTGTAGTGTTTACTGTATTTATCAAGCATTTTAATAGATACTGATAAGATACTGACTTTCTTAGATAAGATAAACTTTGCTATGTAACAGAGCGCACATTCAACTAAATTTCCAAAAATATTAAGAGATATCTGCATAAATCATTTTTGCAAACATTCGAAAGGGGAGGATTTGGTCATTTAATGGAAAAAACAAAGATTTATCTTCACTTTCCTTGAATTTACTCGTATTTCTCGTATTAACCGTTCAAATTGAATCGAAATGAGGGTACTATGGTGGTATATAACTGACTCATCGATGATATCATTGAACATTTTTGGGAATTTCAACCTTTTTTTGCAGACAGAATTTATGTTTTAATTAATATAATTTTAATTGAATAGGTTGTGTGTTGGTTTCTCTCTTACCACAAATAGTATATTAAATATAAACAGCACATATTTTACAAATGTCGCACCACAATCCATTTTGACGGTTTAAATTGCACCTATTTGAAAAAAAATTAAACGTAAGGTACACAGTTAATTTTAGTTAATTTGCACTTTTTCTTTAAAAGAAATGTTCACCTTAAACAAAATTAAATTTTCTCTAAATTTAGTAGGTGCTGTTCGCTTGGGAATTCGAGATCGACTTCGACGTACGTGGTCTAATTTTTTACTAAACGCGACGGTGTCGCTGTTATTATTATTTAAATGCAGACGTTAACACCCTTATCAGCTATCGGTTATCATGTTATGAGTGCGTCGATAGCTTATACATATATCATACTTTGAGTGATATTTTTGCTAAGCCAAATGCGTGTACATAATAATGTATTTTCTAATGTTTGCATCTTATTTAAGGCAAATATTGCCGTTAACGTACCAACTTCTTACTTGGGCAACAATTGAAGTTATTGTCCCGCAGAGATACCGATAAATCTGTTTAGTGGATGACTGTAATTCATTTTAGACTGCACAGGGTGAATCAATTTCAGTGAGAAATATAATAGAATTTTTTAGGTGAATTGGGATTCCCCTAAAAACTCCATTTAGGCTTTTTGCATTCATACTTTAGGTTGTGCAGGAAGAAAGAGTGTCTTGAATGAAGGCACTTCCCAAGCCAAATTCAATCTGATCGATTTTGACACAGACACTGATGGGCGACAGTCTGGCGATACCCAGTGTTACAACTCGAAATCCACATGAACTGTGCTTGTTTTATCTCCAAGCGGTAACCGTCAAAAACTGTTTGCTGAACTTATAAGCGTGAGTGTTGACTAGAAGATAAAAATAGCAGCACTTCCTGAACGGAAATAGCACTTTATCTGGGCTTCTTTGACATATTCGGAACACCAGCCGATAAGGATTTACAACAATTATTTGGGATCTTAACAAAGAGATGATGACAAAAAATCCCTCTACTCCTTAGTGGTCAACAGCAACGATCCCATATCTGACGTGGGTTACGGAAATTAGTTTAACCGACCCCCCGTCCTAAATGTTTTAGGTGGAAATGCTTTGCGATGACGCACGAAATCCACCTACCACTTATAGCTGGTGCCGGATGGTCGCTTTTTCAATGGAAGTTATCCTAGCAATATAGCAATTGTTGACAATATAGTAGCTAGTGCTATATCTATAAGTCTGATATTGTAATTATATATGTACTTACTTACTTACTTAAGGTGGCGCCACAGTCCCGGGTGGACCTGGGCCTCAACCAACAAGCGTCTCCAGCCAGTTCGATCTTTAACTAGCTACCTCCAGTTTCGCACGCCAAGTTGTTTGTGATTCCCACTTGTGTGCGCTATCTCAGTCGCGGTTATCCTCTACTGCGCCGTCCCTCGAGTGTGGATTCGAAGATTTTCCAGGCTGGAGCATTGGTGTCCCTCCACTCTACATGACCAGCCACCAGTCAGTCTTTGGCAGTACAGCCCGTACAGTTCGTCGTTGTATCTCCTCCTCCACTCACCGTCTATGCAGCCGGGACCAAAAATCACCCGAAGAATTTTCCTCTCGAAAAAGCCAAGAGCAACCTCATCCGCTTTTGAAAGAGTGCATGCCTCAGCGCCTTACAGTAGGACTGGGACGATTAAGGTCTTATACAGGGTTACTTTAGTCATTCGAGGGAGGGCTTTGCTACCTAATTGCATTCTTAGCCCAAAGAAGTAGCGATTAGCTAAAGTTATTCTTCGTTTAATTTCAGCGCTCTGGTGTCGTTGTCTGAATTTATAACGGAGCCTAGGTATCCAAAGTCCTTAACTACCACAAAGTTATGACTGCCTATTGTGACGTTCTGTCCGAGACGTCGGTAATCAGTGTCCTTTCTTGTTGACAACATTCACTTGGTCTTGCCCTCATTGACCGCTGAACACATCTTCTCCGCCTCCGTCTCAATACTCAATTGTTGATCGGGGAATGTTAAATCGGGGAAACAATCCCGCGCAGCTTATATAAATATAACCGAAAGTGAGCCGTGAGTCGTGAATCAAGGTGATCTCTGCGATTATAAACGAAGAGGTTACGTTTATAGCACATTTAACCGATTTTTTGAAAATTTTTGGATATTTTTCTTGTACCAGATAGCCAAAGGAGTCTAAAGCTGTTGGAGTATGCCTTCATATGTTTGCGATTCTCTGTCATTCTATGAAATAATATAATAGGTCTTTTACGTTGTATATACATAGGTACATATGTAAGTCAATGTCAGGTAGACTAACCATTCGGGTCCATTGCGTCCATATACCGAATTTAATCGGTAACCTATAGCCGACTTAGAACAACCGCCGATTAACTGTGAAGAAGAAAACTGAAGTGAGATGATGAAATCCCTGAAGAGTTAACACGTCAGTGAGCTGTCATCAGAGATGAGCTCCATATCGTCCAATCTGTCTCGGTGCCATGGCTAATGATAACCAACAAACGTAATTGGGAGTTTCATAAATTCTCGGATGCATCTCTAGAAGCCTATGCTGCAGTGGTATACTATCGCAGCATTAATAGTCTTGCACTGGCTCTCGCCTTCTCATACATACGTAGAGTCTATCTAGCTCCACGAAAAAATAACTACCATCTTCGAGGCATCTAATTGCGGTTCAATCGAATGTAAAGCTGGATAGAGCCTATAGAGACCATCCACAAATGACAACAATCTATGGAACCATTATCGCGACGTCATCGAAAAGGTAGCCGAGATCACCGTTGTGTACCAGTCAAAAAAACCCGTGGTTTGGAGATGAGTGCTACGTCGAAAAAGGTGACAGACGCTGCAGCCCGGCAAGACTACCAAGATTAAAAAAAAAGAGGAGAAGAAAATTCTATGCAGGAAGAAGAAGGCATACACAATCCCCCAACTCAAGTAAATCAAAGAGTCGAGCGAGTTATGTATATAATAATATATTTCTTGATAAACAAAACGACACTTTATTTGACAACATCCTCATTTTGGTCATAGATTTTTCTTATTTTAACTACTTAAGCTGGAAATGCACTCTTGCAACTCAGGTTACTCAGACCGAATGCGCAGAAGCATGAATGTGCCATCGGAGAGTTGCTCAACTTTGCAATTAAGTACATCTGGAACCTGAGTGGATCATAGAGATTTCGCAATACCTAGCTCCCGACTCTTCAGTCGAACAAAACGCGGTAGTTTTTTTGTACCAGGACCAAGCAGCTGAAGGAGGAACGCAGTCAAGGAGCCTGTAATAAGGTAAACCTAGTTACGGATGTACAGGGAATTGTTTAAGTAGGAGGGGCATAGTGTTATAAAAGTGATGGGGCATGAGCGCCCACTTCAAGCCAACGAATAAATAATCCTCTACTCAGTATAGAAGAGGTTTTTGCAGATGTAAAAAAGCTGAAGAACAACAAGGCCGCTGACTCTGATTGTTAATCAGCAGAGCTTTTCCAATACGAGAGATAATGTTTTCCTAGTTGGCACGAAGTCGTTAACCAAATTTTGGGTGGACGAAAGTATCCCCGATGACAGGTATAACAACTTTATACGAGTATGCCCATTTTTTTTTAAAAAAAAAAGGAGTGGACATCTGATATGAAATCCTATTTAACGTCCTGAACTACGTGAACGTTCAAAGCTGCTCCACACTAATCGGCAAGTACTTGTGTGGTTTCCTTCCCACAGACGGACGCTAGACCAAAACTTCATACTAAGACAAATCCTGGAAAAGGCCAACGAATTTTCAATCGAAACTGACATTTTTATAGCATTCATCGTCTTGAGCGACGACGAGATTGTTGATCGCGATAGGACTAATCCAGCTCTGTCGCCTAACGTTGTAAAACACGCTACTTAATTTTGGCGAAAAAAAATAGTTCCAAACTCTTAGGTAGGACGGTAGTACCACATTTGGCGAGTTAATCGATCTTACATCCCTGGAATGTCCCTATGTTCGGGTACCCAGCAAAGATGAATGTTAAAATGGTCTGCCATCTCCATGAGCGATGAGCTTTTGATGTACATGTCACTGATTCTAGAGATATAGCAGATTCTAGTGATATAGCAGTCCAAACTCCTAACACGGATGACCAAATACATGCTCTACAAAACCCTGGTCCTTCTAGTTCTACTCGTAATATATGGTGTAGAATGATAAGCAATGAGGAGGAAAGCAGAAACGGTACTGAGCACTTCCGAGAAAAAAATATTTGATCAGGTATGAGAGAAGGACGACTGTAGAAGAAGATACAACCGGGAACGCTATGAGCGGTATAAAGATGCGAGTAAAGTCCAAATAGCTAAGTTGAATGCAATGCTTCTGTCATATCCAATGAATAGATTTTAATGCACTAATCGGAAGCCTGTTTAGTTAGTACATGCAGCAAAACAGAAGGCACACTGAGCTTACCCCAAGCTTTAAGAGCAGAACACAGGAACACGATGATCTCAACAGAAAAAAGAGGGAGGAAGGAAATATTGAGATGCTATTGGAAGATCAAGGTTCGGAAGTTATACCCAAGGTTATAACGAACATATAAAGGCCGCAAAACTTGAACCTGAAGCCTCCAGTCAATTTTGAACTTGAGGATGTTGAAGGACTTCAGTGAAAAGATGGTATTAAATTTTTTTAAAAGTCACGTCATGAGGAGTTCATCAAAACTCACCTAAAATCATTCTCCAAAGTGCGTGTGTTTTGACGCTTGCATGTTGGTAAGAAAATGAAAACCGTAAATGATTGGCGTTTAGCTGTAGAGTCAAATGAGTAATTGGTTCCGTCCAAATTAGCTTGAATTCTTATCAACAGATTTTGTTTGTTTTTAATGAGTCATACCGAAAGGTATTAACGAGATTGAATTTTTAAAGTAAATCGCACTGAGTAACCAGTAACCACCGACAGCCATGAGATAGGAGCACATATTATACATATGAGTGTGTATTCTTCAATGTAAAAGAAATGCTGCAAACAAACAGGGTGTCTCAAAACGTTGGGCGAGTGTTTTTAAATCGTATACTTTGTATACTTTGTTCTGTTCTCCTTGATCGTTTAACCGATTTTGGCCGCTACCGTCTCAATACTCATGAACTCTTTTCATCTTTTCGTTAACTTTCATCCATTTCTCCGATAACGAGCTTCTTTTTTTTCGGTGTTAATCCCTTGCCTGTTATTTTGTTGCCATTCTTTGGTGAAGCAACAGTTTTGTTGTGGCGTCCGAGAGAAATACCGCACATCAGAAGTTCATATATACCATACTCTTTTGGCAGCGTTACCTTCAGCACTTATGATTCTCGCCGACCGACGTCAAACTTCCTCACAGTCCTTATGGTGTTCGGGATATCTGCAACTGTATCTTGGCCACAACAAGGTAGTAAACCTATTCAATGATTGCTCTCGGAACGTTTGAACATCCATTACACTGGAAGAATGCCTTGCACCGTTCGATTGATCTACGCCTTCTTGTGAAAATCGGGATATAGTAACCGGGCAATGTTTCATCCCATGCGTCGGTCGTAAAGTCAATTAGCCTAAATCTGTTTTTGGTGGTGGTGTCATGTAGGCTATACTTTCCTAACTTTGCGTAAAACTAGCTCAGGACGCATGCGGCATAGGATGTGTCATAGATTATGACATCTCATGTGGTTTTTCCATGGGCGCTGTCGTGTTTCTCCTCTTTTTTTCGTAATCGATAGGACTCTTAGGTTAGGTTAGGTTAGGTTGAAGTGGTTGCCAGCTGAAGCCAACACCAATGATAGGTCCGTTGTGATACCACGTGGATCTTGGAGAAATTTCTTTTACCCACTCGATAAACCACTTAGAACTTCTGATGAAGCATAAAAGACTTCTTATATTTACGTTGATTAGATCACTTAGATCATTGTAGAAGAAGGAACCTGGGTGAGTTGGGAGAGAGAGGTGGGAGAGAGCGGGACAGGTACAAAAAAGGTGGAGGCTAGTTTCCTCCTCTTCTTCGTCCATACAGCTTCTGCAGGAATCATTTGAAGCCCTTATGCATGCCTGCTTTTTAAGCAGTGTCCAGTGATGGAACCTATAGTATAGCTGATTTGCAATCTATCTAGCGTTTCACATCCAGCTTGGGTCAAATCTGTTTTGTCACTAGACAAGTTGTTCCACCCGTCCACCTAAGATTTGTCCTTTCGAGAGCATCACGCTCAATTCAAATTCACATGTAGTTGTTCCATGTCTGGCGAGTTCATCTAGGGCTACTAGTGAATTTGTAAAGACTTATTCCTTGAATGCAGCCTGGCTTTCCGAAAAGATGCGGATTTTTGAAGCGGATATCACTTTTTTCTTTAGTCAAGGTAAGACTTGTTTTATCTCCATTATTTCCGCTTGGAACACGCTACAGTAATTTGGGATACGAAAAGAGAGGCTGAGATTGCGCCTATCACCTCCACCTACCCCTTTGTTGGTCTTTGATCCGTCGGTATAGAAGTGAACCGACTTGTCTTCTAAGAATTCGTCCTCCTCCCAGAATGATCTGAAGGGAATTGTAACTTCAAAGTTGTTTGTCAAAATTCAGTTTGGGTATGACGTTATCAATGTTTCCTGCGTCGCCAAATTCTTTAATGGACCACTGTGGGATTTCTTTGATACGATCGGCCGCACTGGCAGCCATTTGCTTGCCAAAGCGGAGAATAGAAGTCAAATGAAACAGAATGTCCAGTACTGCAGAGGATGTTGATCGAAGAACACCACTGGTGCACAAACAGGCTGATCATTGGACTTTATTTAGCTCGTCAGGGTTTAGGGCTTTATCCTGGGCACTCCATCCGATGACTACACCATACGTGAGAATCGGTGTTATAACTGCGACGTATAACCAGTGAGTTGTGAAACCACAGGATCTTCAATTTAAATCGGGTTCTCCAAGAGAAAAAAGGTTCAAACCAATTGGGGTTTCTTATGAAACGAAGGGCATTACTGACACTAGCTAAGTCAACAAAGAAGAGAACACCTAGGTGTGACACGTCGTGCTTATATCCCATCTTCGATTGGTTTTGCCTATAGCATTTACCTTGGTTAAATGTTTGTGAGAGGCATGCCCTATTTCAATCGTTTTGGTCGTTAGTGCAACAAAATATTTAAAAAAAAGCAGTCAGCTGCAGTTTTTCGAACTTTTCTTTTACACGATGGATGCGTTCTTAAATTTTATTATGACGCTGTAGGAGCTCCATCAATAAATAAAAATAAATAAATAGCTGGCGCGACAGCTCGGGATGAGCCAAGGCTTAGCTTTTCATGTTCGGGATGAGGGATGAATCTTTCGCACGAATGGAAGGGACCTACAATTTATTGCCGACTCCGAACGATGAAGTGAGAAGCTCTTTCATGACAGATTATACTCCCGGAGGCTCGTCATTCCCCGACGAAAGGTGGTGCCGCGAAAAATGTTCGGTGTTCTTGGCTGGGGCTTGAACCCACGCCGCTAGGTCAGCAGTCCAACGCACTAACCACCGACCCACGGCGACTACGGCGACGGAGCTCCATCAATCTTCAGTAAATCTTGCAGACGTTACACAATTACTAATTTCACTTTAAATTGTTGGCATATCCAGGAAGGCATAGTCAGTATTGAAGATTCCAAAAACATGAGTTATACGCACCAGACGAAATTCGCTCCATTCGCAGTAAACACCTTGTATTTCATCGCTTTTAAATCTGACTGATTCCAGGAATTTAATAATTTATTTAGTTTTTTATTCTACACGATATGTACAGGAACTTATTGTATCAAACATGCTGGTGCCCCTCCTCAAATTGAGCGTCTTATTCACACAGTCCGTCCACTTCCTATGCTGCTTGCGAGGAAGCAACCGAAGATAAATGCCACAAGCTGCAAAGAACAAAGATATTTTTGTTTAGTTTTTCGTTTATGGATCATTATAGCAAACATTTCTGTACCTCAACAACGGCCACACCCAGTCCGGCGTATTTGATGATGCTGGTATTTGTCGCCCAGAAGTCTACAAACTCCCCTCTGCAACCTGGTTTAGTTACTGCCGTCAGCGTTGAGCACGAAGAAGTCAAAGATCCGCAGCACGAGTTTGGAACATTCTGTCCTAAGACTGTATAATCCGTGACGCCATATCTGCCACAGCACTTGAACTATAAAGAAAAGGATTTTTGCGGATCTAAGATTTTGAACCAAAAGTGTAAATCTCAAGTGTTTACTTACGCTAACTTGTAGGGCGTCCATGTAGCTTGGTTGATCGCTGTGAATATCCCATGCGCTGTCAACAATTGATCCCATGGTATCCAAAAAGTTATTCCTTGCAACCCATGTGTAGATAATCAGCGCAAGTTGCAACAGTAGAAGGACTAGCATGCTAACCGAGTACTAATAGGGAAACAATTAATAAAGATCCTTGGAAACGTGATCAAAATAAATCCTTACACTGTAGATGAGACATTTGTTGTCCTTAATTGCTCCGCAACATCCAAGGAACGCCACAACGAATATAATGCAACCGAGTGTTAGAATGCATATTGGAAGAGTGTTGGTGGATGTAGCTTCAGAGAAGCTTAGAAAATCTCCCAAAGTTGTTAGCGTTAGCGATCCAAAGACAATAAGTAGGATGCCGCATACCTGAGGAAGAGGAGGTTATGTTTGTTTTAGTAAATTAATTAAATTAAATATAAATCGAGCGCATATAAATTTCAGAAAGAACATCACTAGCATTTATTATCCTACGAAGTCGAAAAAAAGCCAATTGCTACAACGTCGGGTTTTAGGGTCTTGCTAAGGTGGCCTGCGGACCTAAAACTTAAATGTGAAGTAGGGTAGGCTGCATTTCATCATCATCATCGTGTCAGTGAAAGCTGAAGAAAACCTTGATGAAGAATGAATTAGATTATCAAAATTAAGTCTTGCGAGTCTTTGGATGTTGTCTCCCAAAGGAAAAAGAGTCGAAATACTCTATTGGTGGTTCGAAAGGACGCTAAAGGACAAGGAAGTTCCCCTGACTGCCCTCCTAGATACAAAAAGCCCTTTTAATAATATTAATAAGGACGCTCCAAGAGGTTAGGAAAACTTCAATAACAATCACGTCCTCATCAAATACTCGTAAACTAGGCGGAACTCTATTAAGAGTATTCACCTCTAGAGACAATCGTACAGGCTCGAATTTTTGCTCGCTTTGAACGAAGTTCTTTCAAAAACTTAGATTCATGGGAGTGATGTAGTATTGGTGAGCGCAAGATTTCTTCCAATTTTTAGCAAACAAATTGAGAGAGCTCTCAATATGTAAGCTTGGGACATGAACCCGGAAATGTAGATTGTTGATGGATCAGTTTCATTTAAGAAAGATTTCATATGTTAGGTGAATTTCGCTGAGAATTTTTGACTTGTGTTCGACAGAAGAATGGGATACAAAACAGCAACAAAAGAAATGATAGTCTCTTACTCTGGGGACCTAACTTCAGGATCCATCTTGTGTGTTAGAAAATCGATTATTAAACTGTCAAGACCCAAGCCTTCACAAAGGCATAAAAGCTGGCTTGCATGATCGCCACAAGGGCATTAAGAACCACACCAAAGGCGGGACTTAAATCTGTCCTCAAATTGGTTTATTTAGGCCTCTTCATACAGGATTGTGCAGGATAACTGCAGGAACATGTGCATTCGCACAACTGTCTAAGCAGTGTGATAACCAAAAATTGCACAACACAACTCTTGACTTCGCATCACCCTACTCCAATCTTTTGCCAGACAGGAGAAAAGGGAAAATATATGAAAACAGGACAACGAATCAATAGCGATCTATACTGTGCACTAGAGCGAAATTTCCGATTCAATCAGACCAGCGGCCGGCATTACCAGGCAACGTTATTACCTTTTGCGTTGACATTAGACAGCAAGCGACTTCCGACACAGAACTAAAATAGAAGCTTGTGCAGTGCTGTCGTTTAGATTTTTGGAACACAATACAATGTTAGAATCTGCTGGTTATTGTGGAAGTTTGCAAGTTTCACCTCGAATAATGTGGGTACTTTGTTCTCAATAGCTGCGATGACTAATCTCTCCTTCGTCTATTGCACCCGATTACGGACACGACAGGATCTATCGCTAATGCAAAATTATTCAGAGGAGTAGTTTAACCATCTGGAGCTGCTTATGAGTCGAAAAATGATTCTAACCTTCAAGTCCCAGCCTTGCAGTTTTTGCGAAACCGGCTAAACAGCAATTAAGACCCTGGAATCATACACAGTCCCTTCAAAGTCTGTGTGAGATTGACGTTCAAAAGAAATTAAGATATCGGAAATGAACGTCAATCTTACAAAGTCTTTGAAGGGACTGTGTACGATTCCAGGACGCCCGTAGCCAGTTAAGTGCTGAAGGGAGCTGAGTTCCGTCTGAGATTTGGAGAGCTTCCTTAGAAATGTTCGTTTACCTAGATAAGAATTTCTCGATTTATGTGTGAGATTCCTTCAAAATCACCTGAGCAGTCTCGAGAATTCAATCCTGGCTACGAGCGTGGATTTCAGGGTCTTAATTCACCAGCATTAGACATTACGTTCCATCGAGTATCCTTGAATGTTGTCTCTAAGCAGATGGCTGCTGGTGCTACTATTTGCATCATTCTGATGGATGGAATATTTAATGTGGAGTGGGTGGAGTGGTTTTTTTGCAAAAAGCTTTCCAGATTAGTGTAGTTTATTCCAATTAGAAATAATGTCAAATAAGAAGGCCCTGTCCTGTCGTATATATTCGCATAGCCAAGCGGCAGTTACGAGTAGGCCTTTAGATTCGTCCGCGTTTACTTCAGTCTCTTGCGGACTCAATGAAAAGACTGAACAACTCGTCAAACATGGCACTTCCCAACAGTCCTACCAAAATAACCAGATTTGCTTATCACTACGTGCAAACATTAAATCAAGTAAAATGCTAAAAACAAAACCAACCGAATATGGGAGACCAGCTCTTTGTATCACATCTCCAAGCGGACTTCAATTAATGAAAATAAATAGCTAGCGCGACAGTTCGGGATGAGCCAAGGCCTAGTTTCTCGCAACCATTCATGTTGTGCGTGTAACATTTTTCGCACGAATGGAAGAGACCTATTGTCTATTGCCTACCCCGAACGGCGAACTGAGAAGCTCTTTCAAGCCAAATTATACTCCCGGAAGTTGTCATTCCCCAAAGAGAGATGGTGCCGCGAAAAATGTTCGGTGGACATGGTTGGGGCCACTGAGTCACGGCGAACTACCTTAAGCGGACTTAGCCTCTGCTAAATCAGCCACGATACAATGGACTCGTTTCATTTAAGTAATCTGAAATCCGCTTTTTATCGAAGTCCTAACAGGACATTGTCTAAGAGGCCTACACGCCAAAAGATAAGGTCTGTTTTCAAACGACTCATGCAGGAACTATGAAACCCATTTCCTCTGCACCTGGCTTGTCAAAAAGAAGACTATTCCTTCTAGAAGATGAGAATGCACTCGGAACAGGAAAAAATATTTCTAAAGTATGAAGGTTAAGATTATAAACGACTCGAGAGATTAACGTCGTATTTTTAATACGAATAATGGTTTAGATCCCCACTGAATGTCCATAAAACTTTCTAATTGCCGTTATTCCCAGTTCGATTAACCGACTTATCAGTATCACTAGTTCAAAGTATATCTCTCGATAACGATAACGATTATTGCTATTATGGCATAACTTTTCAAACTTATTAAGTGTAGGCATAAGTCCTAAACGATAAGGCAGACACATATCCACATATGTATGCTAATCGGTACTCTAGGGAGTGGAGTAAGACCAAAGCTACGCTCTGACGATTTGCAGATATGGCCAAATTTTGCATACAAATGTGTCCCAAACGTCCATTAACCGCGTGCAAATGTTTATCCGTAAATATTTTCACATACATATGTTATTTGCGGAGGATTTGCAGATGTTTGCCGCAAACGTTTGCACACACCATCCGTAAATCGTGTGATCACCCGTTTGGGACCATTTGCACACATTTTCGGACTTTTGGACATTTGCGGATATCTGGCATTTGCAGATGTTGCTTTGAAGAAACATGTGCAAATGTCAAATTTATCAGCAAATGTTCTGATACAATGTGGGCTCTTCTTCTCGTATTTCTCGAACATGTGACATGATTCGTGGGCTGCTTCGTGCTGCTCTTAAATACATACGCAGCCCATACTACTGCGAGGTTATCTTGAATTGTTTCATCCCTCCAAATAAAGTGACGTTTCTGCAAATGCGTCTGCAAATATGCTATCAGCATGTGCTGGCAAATCGTGTGATCGGGCAACAAATTCTTTTCAGACAATTTATTGCGCACACCCATAAATTTGCAGCTCTATGTCAAACTCCGCAAATCGTGGAATCGGCTTGCAAATGACATTTCTGCATTTGCAGATGATTTGCAGACATTTGTTTTCCCAATGTAAATTTTGCCCACATCTGCAAATCGTCTGATCGTAGCTTAAGGTTTCTCCTTACACCCTTGTGTCGAACGTGGCGGTATAAACAAGTGTTTTGTTCGCACGCCTGTCGAAAGACTTTGAAATTCCTTTTCATTTTCCTAAACAGAGTTTGAGTCTGAATCCTTTTACAGGGGACTGCAGGGAGTTTCACTAAACACTGGACTTTTAGTTGTTGGGTTATCCATAACAGTTGTCCTCACAAAAGTAAACATTCAAGGACACCGTCCACAGTTCTTATTCAATTATTTTTTAACCATGTATTTTTTTTCTCACCACAAACAATAGATTGAAAATGTAGAGAATGTATTTCACAATATGGGCCACGCAATTCATTTTGAATTATTTATTTTATTTTTTTTTTCTGTTTTTGTTTGAAATTAATGTTAAGCGAATAAATTTTCGTAATTCGTTCGTTCTTTTCGAAGTTAAAATTCTAACTACCGCCGAGTTCCGTGTTCCAACTTTAATATACAAAAAACGTGTATTAAGCACCTCGATTAGGTTCTATAGACAATGTAACCACGGACTAATCTATCAAAACAAATGGCATATCTTATCGGGTGCAAAATGAAAAAGGTAAGGAAAAAAAATTGGCCGGAGATAAGATAGTGATTATGGTGAGATACGTATGCTGGAATGTGTGTGAGGAGTAGAAGAATTTTCAAAAAATATTAGGATGAATCACGAAGCCGGTGTTATAAAGTTCAAATATAGAGTTCATAGCGTTGTGCAATAAAGACAAACCGTCGATGACTAAGGCACCCGCCCAAAATGTGTCATGGGGGAATACTACACTCGTACATGCCTACCTGACACAGAAACTCAAGTTTACCGTCGCCCAGGTAGTCACGAGAATGCGTTATGAATATCAAAATGATTAATTAAGGTAAATTGAAAGTGTTTAAGATATTTTTGTTAATACGATCAAGTGAATCAACAATTGAGAACAAAACATCGGCTATCACGTGGAGCTGCAACTGTAGGTACACCGATAAGATATTTCAGGGATTTCCATATAAATACTCCCCGATGCAATTAATAGATTTAATTGCTCGTGCCTAACCTCTACAACCCCCGCTAATTGATTATTTCACTGTGCGCCCAGATAGAGTTTTGTATGCAGGGAACGATTTAGATTTCATTTGAATTGAGTAATTAATACTGATGAGTTTTTTTCCGACCAGATGTTCATATATATTTTACGATATATGTCAGTGAAGCTATAGATTAATTTATTATTATTTTCAGCAAATAAATACGTTAACAAATAATTTTGTTAAACTACTGCGACGTTTATACCTAATTATCTTTATGGATACTAAAGAGATAGTTCAATAGGTAAACTATCAGTCAATGAGGGCAAGACGTCGTATATTCTGTCAAAAAGAAAGGACACCCTTTATAAAAACTTAACCGTCCCAGTTCTGCCCCACGTCGCAGAGTCATGGGCATACTCTTGGCTTTTTCGAAAGAAACATTTTTCGGGTGATTTTCGGTCCCGTCTGCGTAGACAATGAGTGGAGAAGGAGATACAACCACTAACTGTACGGGCTGTACAATGCCATTGACTTAGCCAGAAGACTGAGGTGGCTGTAGAGCGGATGGATACCAATGCTCCGGTCCGGAAAATCTTCGAATCCGCACCTGAGGGACGGCCCAGTAAAGGAAGACCGCGACTTAGGGGGCGCACGCAAGTGGAAGGGGACCTCAACCAACTTGGCATGCGAAACTGGAGGCAGCTGAAGAAAGATCGAGCTGACTGAAAACACTTGTTGGTTCCGGTCCAGGTCCACCCCGGACTGTAGCGCCATCTTAAGTAAGTGACCTAATAAAGAGGAGTACACATATAACTCAGAGACAAAGACAAGTACTGTGGATTTTTTGTCACTGTTACTGAAACACTCAGTCGCAACTGCATCATTGTTCTACCAGGAAGCAGGACTCAGTTTTACCCATTTTAATGCATTTTTCGCGACTTTCAAAGAAACTCAAAAGACAATTCAATTGTGAGCAGCTTACATTATTAGCACAAAAATCTGGCACCTGATCCAAACAAACGTCAGATGCTCACAGGGGATATGATCCGAAATACCGTCGCCCTCTCTACAAGCATCCCAGGCTTAAGCCTAACATACTAAGAGGCTTGCCAAAACAAAGTATCCCGTGAGAAAGCCATAAGTTGTTCGCTGAGAGACATTTCGCTGATTTCTTATAGACTTTTATGAGCATTCGTTTGGTTTGCTTGCATCTTTGAGAGCCGTGGCGTACTGTTTTAAAGAAACCCTATTTTCAGTGACCCTGACCGAAGACGCGGCAAGACCCGGTGCAGGTTCAGGACAAAATCTCACCAGAGCTCTCGATTGCAAAGATGACAGTGAAACCTGGGTCCCGGACAAGATTCAAACCATTCAACCTTGAGAGAGTTCTTGCATTCTCAAACTATTTTTGAATTGGTTAAAGGATTGAGCAAAGCCTTAAGCCTAACTTAGCTTAGATCCTCCAACCCCCCCATCTATTCTTCGGTGGCTACTAGATTGCATAAGAGCTTTTCCCTTGAAAACAGGAGCAGACTTGCCTAGCGAGTAGTGAAGTTTAGTGTTGTCGGTCTCCAGGAAGACACCAGCAACGATCCCATGACTGCTTTGGGACCATGCGTGAAAATTTGACTACGGCCCAGTCCAGGTTAAGACTTTGGGTGAAGGCGGTCCTAAACGCAAGAAAAGTCGACTAAAAATTTTAATCATCCCCGCGAATTAATATTTAACAACAGTCCCGTGGGAAGAGTCGTCGAAATGTGTAGACCTAGGCAGTGTCATAGTTAGACACATGAGGACCTAGGGCAAAAAGTGTTGTTAATGTGCCACTTTTTGGGTCTACGCCTCTGGCAGGCGCCCCTGCAACTAGCTCCCAACTACGGTACGATAAATATGATATAGTTAGTACGTAGGCGTATTTCTGAAAAAAAATATCGGTTTACGGTGGATGCAAGTTGGTCAGGCTACTAGTATCTTTAGAAAATAACGCATCCATTGGGGCAACCAAGCAAAAGGTTTTTGGCTGCCATCGGTAGGAAAACCCTTGCCTTTATCTCCTGCCATTGAATAGGGATATAATCGAGATAAAGGCAGCCCTAACAAAATACGCTAGTCGGTTTTTCAAGGCGTCTATTTCTCTGCAGAGATAAGATATAAAGGGTTTTCCAAAAGGGACGGGTAGATGTTAGGTACGATTCTTGCAATATCTTGTCCTGTCTTGTCTTGTTAGAACCGGCTCCTCTACCTGCCTATCTCAGACATCGAAATCATTTTTGTAGTCTGCTACGATACTTTAAACGCCAGGGGGTGAGATTCTCACGTCTCTTGCTAACTTACGAGATAGAGATTTTTTCGTCGATAGCAATTCCTATCAAACTAACATCGATGTCACTAATGTGAAAGATGATCCGGTTTTGTCTAACCAGAAAGACAGGGCTACCCAAACCTATATTTGGGGTATTAAAGGTTCGTTTGTATCTTCAATGCACACCCAATCTTGGCAAATTAATAACAAATAATCAATCCACGAAAAGAACTGTGCTGTCGTTCTTTTTATCACATTACCCACATAATCTCCACATCCGATGAAAACTTTCGCAATGTCAATTGTGATATCTAAAAACTGGTCAAAAATGAAGTGAGTTTTCTTGGAAATAATTCTGTTATCACCTCAAAACACCATTAGATACAATTTCAATTTGTGGCACTAAAAACATCTCATCGTTTTATCTTTTGTCACAATAAACTTTTAACTATAAATAATAATTACACCTGGGTAATTTTTCACACAGATAATTTTTCACACGGGGAGACATAATCTTGATAGGTAAGTACACGATTACGGGAGTGTACTCACCGCTGGTGAACTGAGTGACGACCGTCCAGAAATGTATCGACGATTATATCGATCAGGTGTGATTCACTAGCACGATTTGTATTGTAGTTATTATTTTTTTGGGCAACGAAAAACCCCCCGTTAATCTTTAACAACAATAATCACAAATATTATCAATCAACCTAGCAGCAGTGTTTATAAATAAAAATATAAAAATATATTCAAGAAACTCTAGGGAACAAAAGGCTTCAAAAGAGCGTCTTGCAACAAATGCGTGAGTAACGCGGCAATAACGATAATGGAAATGATAATTTAGTAACAAAACAAAAGATAAATCTTGGTGCAAGGTATTCCGGTTTAGGGCGTACTATAGGTAACCAATCTATGCGTCAAGTCACCGACATTCCACAGGCATGTCTTTAGTATTTTCTGGGTAAGGACGTTCAATTACTTACGTTGAGCTGATGAAGTTTGACTTTATACATAAGTATAAGTTAATAGTCGATTAAGTCTTGTCACGTTTAGTAAGGAATGGGGTTTCAACAAGACTTTCACCTCAAATATTCGAAGCCGCTACTTTTTGAAAATTAATTTCTGTGTAACAGATTAACAGATGAAATCTTCGAGTTCACCACCAAAAGACGGGGCACCAGAAGAAGACAGCGACTCAGGTTGCTCACGCAAGTGAAATGAGGCCTCAGCCAACTTAATGTGTGAAAGTGGACTCAGCTGGCTAAAGATCGAACTGGCTGGTGACGTTTTTCGGTTGAGGCTCAGGTTCAAGTAAGTAACAGTCCCCTCTCAAGTTTCCTCCTGAGTTGTTCTCATATATGTATATACGCACGTACTTATGTACATATTTAGTTAACCAAAGGAGATATGATTTAAATTATTGCACCTTGCATGTGACAGTGGTCATTGCCTTCCGAATATTACACCTATGTACAAACATACTACGTAAAATCACTGACTCAAGCTTGGTTACCGAGGTCGGTGTCGCCTACAATAGATAAACAAAGGTGTCAATAATCTCGTCTTTGAACGACGGAGTTTGAAAGACTCGGGCCATTTTAACTGCGTTGCTCTTGTTTACTTCGACTTTAATTAAATTTTGTCAGCGTAGTCTAAATGTTCGAGATAAGGTGTCATTGTCCATTGTGTATACACAAAAATAAAATCTCGGATAGCACCATCGCAAGTCTTGTGAAAGAAGGCGTATCTTCTCGAATCTCGAAGGATCTCGAATGGATCAGCTACACGATGATGGTATTACTAAAAAGAGCTGTATTTTGCAGTAATCCGACGTAAGCCTGCTGATATCGACCTGACAATCAAAATGGAAAAGTTACCAGTCTTGAGAATAATACTACCATGAGCCATATGTTATCTAAAAGATTGAACCCATTTTTTAGGGAGTTCATCAAGTCATGACAGTCACTGGCCGAAAAAATTAGGAAAGAGAGGGTTTATTGGGCTATTAAATTCCAGGCGTGAAGGGCATCTTCCCAATAATAACAGAAAGGTGGATGGCACTAAGGTTGCAAGATCTACCTAAGGCCTTACGGGAGGTTAGGGACCTAAAGCTAGTTGAGCTAGCCATAGGACTGCCAAAGACATGCAGACATTCTTTAAAAGAGCATTGGACATATATTAACATTCGCAATGAGCTGAGATACGACAACATCTCTCCGGCGCATATGCATGGTATGTACACATGTATACGAAGGCGAACGAGGTGCTCTGACTTAAGCCTCAATTGTACCCGGAGAGCACAAGCTTTTAAACGTCAGAACTGTATAAATAGGGCGGGCTTAAGTGTAATGTTTCATTTGATTAGACTTACCATCACCTTCAAATGCTCTCTGCCAGTCGCCAGGCTTTGAGTTGTATCACTTGTTGAGTATCACTTCCACGGCAGTTTTTAGAGCTGGACACCAGACCAATCTGTAGTTAAAGGAGCTTAGGTTGCTGTTAGTCTCTTCGCCCCGGGATGTATCGGTAGTATTAAAACAGTATCTGTAGGAGAATGGGAATTGTGACTGATCTGACTTAACCATTGCTGAAGGGCATCACTATCCAGATCTCCGATGAAGAAAAATATCCCAATTAGGTATCTGGGAGTGAACCTGGGCAGAAAAAAAAAATCTTTGGGCAAAGCATGAATGCTTCGATGGTTTGGTCACGTTAATCGCATGTCCCCAACTCGGCTTACAGAATCCGTGCCATCAGATAGGCGTCCCTTGAGTAGGCCTAGGATGAGGTGGTTGGGCCAAGTTTGAAATCTCACCGTTACCCATATGGGGATAGCACCTGATTTAGAGCCGAAGGCGGAAGATCGGAAGGTATGGAGGGCACACTTAGCACCTTAAACCCGCGAGGGGACTTTCGCGTAAGTATATGACTGCTTTTTGCACTAAACTTAAAACAACGGACTATCTTGACTGCGCTACAGCTTTTCTAAGTTTGCCGGATGCTGCTCTAGACGTTCTGCTTGATTTTCCTCCCCTTGATACTTAAATTATGGGCTGCGCTATCAAAGCACTGTATCGTCTTAGATGGGGCATCTTTTAGTATTATCCGCAATGGCGTTTTAATGATCCTGCGTGATATTTATCCTACGACCCTGATTCCCAGGATATTTTAGCATCGTAGATCCTGTGTAGTTCCCCAGCAAATCAATCTGCTGGTAACATTCTCGCGATGACATGTACATATGTATTGCATCATCTAACTCCGCCTGAAAAGTACAGCGCATCCTGAGCGCTGACGGAATTAATCCTTCTGGCATAAAGCTTGATTGTCGCTGCTTTGGGTCAAATTAGTCCCGTATACGTTATGATGGACTGCACCACCGTTGAGTCTGGGTCCTCTATTATTCAGCATAAGGCTGCACTCACTCGACAACCTTGTTCGCAACGTTCTTTCGGCTAAACACTGAGCAGAGGAGAACAGTCTAAGCATGAATATGAACAGAGCCGCTTCACCAGAAAACACAAAATAAGTGATTTCTATGTCTCCCGTGTTTTGCTGAATATTGTTCCTTTTTAACTGCACCGCAGCATTTGCCGGTGTGCATTTTCGATATGCCGCCGTGGCCCAGTGATTGGAATGCTGTACGAGCTGCACGAGCTGCGTGGGCTCAAACCCCAGCCATATCCACCGAACCTTTTTTTCTGCCTCACTTCTCGTCGGGAAATGACAATCAGCAAGTCCCTTCCATTCCTGCCAAGAATCGTAGCGGCAGGCTAGACCTCGGCTCCTTCCGAGCGGTCGCATTTTCGGTCACCGTTTTCGGCATATGCATT
This sequence comes from Matsumyia berberina, assembly GCA_917880715.2. Lineage (NCBI taxonomy): Eukaryota > Metazoa > Arthropoda > Insecta > Diptera > Syrphidae > Matsumyia > Matsumyia berberina. Next base: position 101,069,068 of record OU862870.1, read on the forward strand.
CATGACCATTTTTACAATTATCGGCGTTTATAGATGTTAAATGCACAGTGGGAAGCCTCAGGCGCTATACAAAGGCGGTGACTTAGTTTTTCCTAGGCTGTTCGCAGCTTCCGCTTGGATAGTCGAGCTCTGATTTGGCTGCAATACGAAAGAATTCAGAGTTGACGTTTGCTGCCCTGACCGTCTCTGCATTCAAATAGCTAAATGCGTGATCGATTTGATTAGCGGTTTGACCATTGCTGCTCAAACTATAATTCACGAATTTAAAATAAAAATACCACAATCCAAATTGTTGTTAAAAATAGTTTATTTCTGTTGTAAATATTTGTATATACAAAAAAAAAATTACAATATTAGATTTGTTAATGTACAATTTAGGACAAAATTAATTCTTAGTTCTTTTACGTTCGCTTTAGTGAAAAAAAAATGTTTTGTTTAATAAATAGGCACCTTGTAAAAAATAAGACCTACATACATATCGAAGGAGGGACAATTCGAATAGGTAAAGCACTCGCTTTCCCCTCTTAGTACGCCGATCTTCGTTTGTAGTTGCGAATGTTATTGGCCAGGCAGCAGGAGAAAATGAATCCAATGAACTGAAAATAGAATAGAATGCAAAAGTATTAATTTTTTTTAGTGAGTGTATGATACTTGTAAAGATTGTTATACACAGTCTTTGTTAACTGATTTTATTTCCATCAAAGTTCATTGCTGTGAATTCTTATCACCCGATCACTCATATTTTTATCGCTAGGAAATGCCTACTGCTGAAGGTGTACTCGTACTTAAAAAAACATTAATTTGATTTGAATCGATTTTCTTGGTAATTTACTGGTAGACCCCACATAAGTGAGTGAAGCAATAATCTAATGGTCCCGGTTGTAGCTTTGACTGAATCATTTCTAAGAATATCAGAAGGGTAACAAAAACCATCAATACCTATTCTGAGGCGATAAACAACAACTTTGTGGTTGGAGAAGTAGACAAGTCTGACGAGAAAAGGAAGATTAGAGAGTTAGTCTTTACGAACGCTTCGTCCAAGCCAAAACTTCATCTCCTTAGATCTACAGACTCGCATGTTGACTTCATTAAGCTACTGGATTGTGATGATCAAACCTTGAACAATTTCATTGGAAGCCTTGTTGGCCAGAAGCCAAATCTAAACTCATGAAATGGAATAAAATTCCCTTAAATTAAAAGTGGTCAGGTTCAGATTCCACTCAAAACTGGCGACAACAACATTTTAGGTACAATACGACACCAGAATTAAGTTTATTAAAGATTATATCAAAAAGATATAGAGAAAGATAAAGATTATATCACTGATTGCAAAAAAGGTTCCATGTCTAAGGAATTCAAAGCAAATCGACGGATCGGCACTATAGATTTAGGCTAGGTTAGCGGGTGCCATTGAAGACTCAACACAACACCGTCGGCATCTCTAGACACCTATCTGCATCTGATTTTGCTTGACTTACAAATAAAACACCGGCCAGCCAATAGTACGCTGAGGCTCACTAATTAAGGTTTCTTTAGGAATGAAAATATTTGACACTGCTCCATCCTGAGTGAATATAACTTTGGCGTTCTAAAAAGAACAGATGAGATAGCTTCCGTCATGGACGGAGAGAGAGAAGACTGCCAGAGAAACGCTGTCATCTCAGCGGATGAGATTGCGGTTTTCACGAATGGTTCAAAACCACTAACGGAACGGGTTCAGGGATTTACTTTCAAGGCAGACCTCAAAGTATCCATAAGAATTCCGGATACTTCTTGCGTATTCCAAGTAGAGGTTGTGGCTGTGCTCATAGCTGCGGAATCACTAGGGATGAAATCGATATCTGAAAACGATATCGCCATTTACATTGATAGCCAGGACAGGAAATGTCACGTAATGCTGAAGGCATTGAGTGCGCGGAATTAAGTAAGACTTTGTTGGGTGTCGGTTCATTGTGACATTAATGGAAACGAAAAGACCGACGAACTGGGCAGGCTGGAGAGCGGCAAGACATGTAGGGAGGAACTACCGTGAATTCTCCTTTCTGTGTAGCTAAAGTAGAGATCCTAAGTAGGGTATCCAAGGCTCTATGGCCTGCTCTGGACCGCAGGTAATCAATAAATATTCTTAACTTCCGTCGACCGGCCACTGTCTTCTCAGGAAGCATGCTAAAAGATTAGGGTACTCAGCCACAGAAGTCTGCAGGTACTGCAACGACTTATGAGCCACTGAAGACATAACACACATATTATGTGAAGGTCAGGGAATTGTTAGGACGCGCATGAAACTTCACGGCAACTATTTCTTCAGTAGTCTAGAGGAGCTAGGCTATGATAGCTACAAAAACATGGTAAAATTCTGCAGAGAAATCAAACGCTTTTATGGAAATGGTTTAGGTTTTGCCTTTTTGGTTTCACAGGGATCGTGCTATGCAAGCGCTGGCTGTATAACCCTACTCTACCTAACCTAACCTAATCTAGGTTAGCGGCCTGATGAAGACGATGAAACCCTCTTCATCTCACTTAAGTCTATGTAGCCCCGTTGTGGACCCATGTATTTTACCAGCTACTTCCTACTGAGTGACCTGGTTGTCCTTGCAAACTTGAAAAGATCCGACAGTGAACTATTGGATAGTTCTTAGATGTTATCGAAGAGGTCTCCGCCCAGCAGAGGCTTGGGCAATCACAGTGACTGCGAAGAGCAACGGAAACTGCTGATTGGCATTTATTTTCCAGGTTCAGACTCACTCTGTCCAAAGTGGAGTGGAGTGGACAAAGCTGCGTTCTTTCACCAATGTTCTTTTTATTGGCAATTAACGGTGTACTTCGCGCTGCCCCCATCGTCCGCTTTGCCTGAAGACATTCCTGGCAAGATCTGCATTAGGCTAGACGCATCCATTCACCTGAACAAAACAAACAAACAAACCAACAAGGGGAGCAGGGCAAAGTTTATGTGCCAGTGCCTTTACGACAAAACTTGGGGGCTGAAGGGGACTGATCAACTTTGCGTCTTTTGCGTGGTGGCCAAAAACCCTACAAGACTGTACCGCTTAGCATGTCTGAGCATTACTGAGGCGATAAAAACGTACCCGAACACAGTCATAGGACCACCGCTAGACCCATAGTACAGAAAGTAGCTATGCTGAGTGCTCTTGGATTGCTTTCTACCTTTTGCGCCATCTAGGGATCCTGGAATATATCCAAAGCGACCTAGAGATCTCGATTTTTCAAAAAGTTTGAGGTCGTCATAGGTGACCGCCACGAATGGAGGGATTAAGGTCTCCTTGCGTTACCGAACTCGCACATCTGCTACACAGACGGCTCCAAGTTGGAAAATGGCAGTACCGAGCCTGAGGACTATGGTCCAAAATATAGGGCAAACAATTATTCGAATTAAGCAAGGATAATTTAAGTATACTAATCTAATTGGATACTGTCTACTGAATTACCACCTCCGTTCCGTTCCGGGACACAGCGACATAACAGGTAACGAGCGTGCGGATGAGTTGGCCAGGCAGGGGTCAGCTCTACCTGGCCCACCCGCGGTAAGGGTCCACATCCCGCTAGGAGTGGTTAAGGGACTCATCCACTCACACTTCCTGCAGAAGGCCAATCTCAAATGGAGGGGATTAACCAACTGCGCCATATCAAGGAAGACATGGCCGACCTACGACACGACCAGAACTAGGGATCTCCTAAGCAGAACCCGCCCTGATATCGCCAGAATAACAGCAGCTATCACGGGGCATTGGCCAATTGGAGACCATGCGGCCAAACTGGGTATTCCATACAACCCCTACTGCCGCAGTTGCGGAAATAGAAATGAGAGGGAAACTCTCGTTCACTTCCTTTGCAAGTGTCCGGCACTAGCAAAAGCCAGACTGCGCGCACTGAACCAACCATTCTTCGACGACCTCAGCGACATCTCGAGCAAAAAGATTACAAGACCTAATTCGGTTCCTAAATTCCACAGGTTGGATCTAGGCACCCCCGACTGTATCACACATTCCCAACAACACATATCATCAACCAGGTCACGAGTCGTGGTAACAAAAAGGCACATTCTAGTGCTAATTGGGTTCAGTTGAACCGCCACTTCTACCTACCTACCTACCACCTCCGTTAAACGAAAAATCGGTTACGGGAATATGTCGACCGGTAAGCAAACCGAAAGCATCAGCTGCAATGGAAAGATTACATCTATGTAATGCGGGACACGATAAGACCAGCGAAACTTAGAATATGAAGCCTAGAGAATTCGTATCGCAACAATGCCGCATTCGTTGTAGAGAGAATGCTTTCCCTTGAGAGAACCTATCAGGAAAACGAAAGAGAATAGGCAAGGAACACCGAAGCAGTCCTTACTTGGACGGTGATACCACAATGATTAAACATACGTTTACAATGATGAGCGGCAGTTTTCCAGTTCTGATTAAGTGCGTTTTGCTAACCTGTGAACCTACTCGACTTTCTACAAAGGATGCACGTATAACAAGCAAAGAAGGACTGAAGTAGGATTAAACAAAACAACGTTTGAACAAATTTGATTTACGATTAAATTTCAGTTACAAACATTAGTCCTAAGCACTCGTTTTGAATCTTCTGTCTTATGGAATTCTGTAACCGATTCGGTAAATTTCGGAGTCAAAATTCAAGATCTTCAACTTTAGAGAGCACTGTTGCAAGTTACGAAAACTGTTATAACTACATTCATCATTTCGTTGCATACTGACAGGCCCATGTGACAATCTCCCTAGTTCACGATTTTCTGTGTTACACTCATTCCTCCTGATAATAGGCAAGAATTTGTGTCGAAAACTCACTCACTGATTTGCCCACTAAAAATGTCGACAAGGCAGTTTACTTATCATTATCAACTTACCTCAATGGCCGCAACAACCAATCCAGCATACTTGATGATGTCACTGTTATCGTCCCAGAAATTCACGAATGCCCTCTTGCAGCCGGTTTTGTAGACAGTCTCGACCGTACAATTGTTCACATCATCACAACAAGATGTGGGGAAATATCCTTGGTAAGTATAATCCCTATAATCGTTCTTACCACAGCATTTGAACTATTGAAAGTAAACAAAACATGTTTTCCCCCGGAACAAATATGAAATAATTTATAATTTTAGTCACCCCAACTTCCAAGGCCTTCATGTAATCAGCTTTTTGTGTGCGACGACTCCATGCCTTATCCACAACTTGGCCCATGTTCACTAGGTAATCGTTTTTGTATACCCACACGTAGACCACCAGTGCCAGTTGGGCGACCATCAAAATGAACAGGAAGCAGGCGTACTGTGTAAAAGATAAAATTGTAGCGAAATCGCATGAGTCGCTCTAGAGTGTACTTACTGTCATTGACATGCAATAGGACTCGCGAATAGCACCACAGCAGCCAAAGAATGCTATGATCAAGATGATGGATCCCAAAACAACCAAAGTAATCGGTATCTGTTGAACCTTAATCGCCTCCGACAGTTCGTCAACGGTATGGACGTTGCTGAAGAGCATTGAGCCGGACACTATCATCAAGATGCCACATATCTAAAAAGGAAGGGAAGACAGGGTTAGTATGTTTATGAAGGAAAAATATTTATTTCAACTCTTCAATAAAAAAAATGAAAGTGCGTGCCATTATCAGCTGCTAATCAGTTAACCTCGACCCCAAAGACGCGGTTGACTGGAACAGACCATAACAGACCGATTGCACGCATTTTAGTTTTTTTATGCAACCATTGAGGCAATATCATTGACCCAGGTAACCAAGCGGAAAACTTCTGAAATGAGAGATGCAATTGGCGATACCTACTTATCCAAGTCGCAAAATGCGTACATGAAGAGAATATCTGTGGACACCACCCTATACGGGGTGTATACCACCCTGAGAAATCGCTCCAAGTAAAAGAATTCGCCTTGACATTGAAGGAGCCTTCAATAACCTGAGTATTGAAGCAATATCGAGAACCAAAGAGCAGGCTGCATAGGGATGACAGGATCGATACAATCAACACTCACCGCCCCACATGAAACAAACACTGTAGTAGTAGGACGGCAAAAACGGCACTTAAACTAAGGGAAGCAGATCTCTGGACAAATAGCATCTATGGCTACGGCTCCGTTCTAACCCGATGGACTCACACGAAGGAGAACATAGACACCGGCTACATGATTCCAACCTCAGACTTCGCTACGAGATTTGATACCAAAATACCAAGAAGAGAGGACTGGGGTGATGGTAAAGTATCCACTGAAGAAGAGCTCGCCTTCTACACCGACGGATCCAAAATGCTCGCTGGCACTGGTGCCGGTATCTTCTGTGAATCCAGTGGGGTTAACCAATTCTTCAGAATTGGAGACGGATGGAGGGTTTTTCAATCCGAGATAACTGCCATTCTAAAGGCCGCAGAACTAATAAAAAATGACAACATTTTCAGAGAAACCATTACTATCTGTGTTAAGAGCCAGGCGGCTATTAAGTCTCTGCAATCAGCATCGACAAAATCGAAGCTAGTAAAGGTCTGCAGACAAGCTCTCAACGATATATCAATTATCAAACGGCTGGGTACCGGGCGGACGAACTTGCTAGGAAGGGTGCAGAGCTAATGTATGCATACACCCATCCGGTTGCATGGACACCCATTAGCACTATTTACGGGGGTATGAATGAGGAAACCATGATTAGGACTAATATGCGCTGGTTTCACATGACGCATGTGCAATAGCCAGATCACTATGGCCAGTCTTCGATAAGAAGAATTCCAAAAATCTCGTACAACTTAGTCGAAGGGAAATACGATAACGAATGCAGAATAGGAATCAATGCGGAGCGTCTTGGATTAGCCAATAATGACTTCTGCAGAACCTGCAGGGACGAAGAGGACAGAGAATCCATCCAGCACCTGCTATGCAAATGTCCCGCACTAGCCACCAGGTTGAAACTCCTGAGATTTCTATCGTTTTCTGGGTGGTTTCCAGATAAGCCAACCCTACCCCTTTGTTTAACTCCCATGAGTATACTTTTATGGGTACAATGGACCCATAAAGTGGTCTTTAGGAAACCCACAAATCCAACCACCAACCAACCATGCGAGCTACGAGTTAGTGACGCACTAACAAAGTTGGAAACCAAATTCTTGCTTGATTTCTTCGGACTGTCCGAAAAGATTAGGTTATCCGTGGCTGATATCACGTTTTTTTTTTTTCAGCCAAGATGTGACTTCTCTGATCGCCATGATTTCAGCCTGGAACGCGCTAGAATTATTTGGAAGACGAAACGCTAAGCTGAGGTTGGGCCTGTCGGAGAAAACACCATTACCCACCCCGTGGCTAGTACCCGTAAGCCTAATTTGGGGCGTACCGTCAAATATAGAGATTCTTTCATAAGCCGTACAACGCGAATGTGGAACAGTCTACATAGCTCTGTGTTTCCCCGTAACTGCAACCCGCAGACATTTAAGGCCAACGTGCATCGGTCTCTCCTACGTCTCTCCTCTAATTTCTCTAATGCCCGTGCTCTCGATTAAGGGTAGTCATAACCCCTTTAGCGCGCGTTAATTATAAAAAAAAAAAAAGTTTTTGAACCGCGTCGGTGTAAAAGTGAATCGACTTGTCTTCTGAGAATACATCGTCTCAGAATGACCTGGGAGGGATGGTTACCTCGAAGTTCTTGTCAAAACTCAGCTGTGGTGGCTCCACTAGCTGCCATTTGTCTGGCGAAAATGTCGAGGGGTGAAAAATGAAACAAAATGTCCAGTGCTGCAGAGGGAGTCGTGCGAAGAGCTTTGCTGATACGCATGCAAGCTGTTCGTTGGACTTTGCTTAAATTATCGCGATTTATGGCTATATCCAAGGCGGTCCACCACACCGTAAGTATCGGTCTTACGGTCTTCGGGTTGCAGAATCCATTTTTTTTTTTTTTTTTTTTTTTTTTTTTTTTAACTCGCAAAATGTGCTATCTACCATTAGACCTGACAGTGCATTTATGATCGCAGAGGTGTCGACGTTGTTAAAAGTACCCTCTATATCCGGAAATGCTATCATTGTGTACTCCTTGTGATGCATGGAATATTCGACTTTACGCGCAAACGTGTGGCTAGTACCCGTAAGCCGTTTCCACTGATTTACCTATCTGCCTACGTTACAAAATATTTCATAAATTTTTTCGGCGGAGTAATAGAGGTCCAATCAAGCTTTGGTTGTAGGATGTCAATTTGATGGCGCCCACAACGACAACTCTGTATAAGCAGTTGTCAGATATTTGCTTGAGATCAGGATTACTTCCACGTTGCTCCTCCTATCCATAAAGGATATTAATCTTAATTTTTAATTATTTTACTTGTGCAAAAAGTAAACACACGCGTTTGTTTAAATAACGCCACCATCCAAGTAGCACACCAAAATAAATCCATTAAATGGTTGAAGGTCCTTCCGGTAGGTCATTCCAAGCGAATGAATATTTTTATGCCCATCCGTTGCGTGTGTCCAAACCTCGGTTTTTATGGATGAGACTCCTTATTATTCATTAGATGGTTTATTTAAATCAACACGTGTGTGCACAGCAGAGCACAGCACGCTATAACACAATTAATCGCGTCGTCCATTCACAAGCAACAGGACACAAGTTGTTTCATTATCAATTTAATCGGGAATACGATATCCTTTTTCATTTGTTCGCTCTATCATGCCGGAGATTAACTAATCACATGTCAATTTTAATCATATTCCCCTAATTGAGTCGATTAAGTTGAACATGAACACACGAATGCGGCAACAGGTAGGTGGGATTAAGTGATAGTGTATACTTTTGATTTCAACGCCAGGTTGTGCGTAACGATTCCTGAGAAAATGTTTATAACCACCTACGTGAGTCACATTCATTTAGGGGGGAGCAGCGTAAATCATTTTAAAACAAATGGATCACATCAAACCATTTCTTTGATTTCCAAAAATACATTTCGAACAAATTTTCTTGGCAACGAGCGCAGATACATGGACGATCTTCTATTTATTTACTTTTGAAATTTAATTTTATAATTTTGCCGATTTTTCTGCAAATTAGTGAGGGAGTTGTCCCGCCAGCCATGTGTGTATTGGTTAAGGGGCAAACAAAGCAGGTCAAAAATAATAGAAAATTAAAGATATCACACATAACAACGAACGGACTGTCTATGTATCCAGGAAGCAGTAAGAAGAAACGGATGTCACCTTTGAAACCCTTGACGGCGGATGGTCTAACGATATAAGGTCTAGGGACAAAACGAAAAACAAACCGAGCGAGCCGTCTGAATTAAACAGTCGTGAGAATAGCTTGCTGAGGATGAACATGACACTTAGATACAATACATCTTCATGCAATATCTTTGAGTTTCTTTGCTTTGTTGTGATGTCGAATAAATCTGTAACCCAGAGCATGAAGCTGTAATTGCTTAGGTTAAGTAGATGGGTCGGAGAGGGGAAGGAACCCATCTGCGCCACACTCAAGTCAGTAGAGACCCATTTTGATGCCCATTTTGATGCACATTTTGGGGGGAAGGTACGCCTTTCTCGTGGAGCAATACCCAAAGCACTCTCCTATTGCCCCAGGGTTTCGAACCACAGTGTCTTCCAAATGATTTATGTCTGAGGTGGCAAAGTGGGTTGGGTCTCATTAATTTCCTCGTCTCTGCAATCCGTGCAAAGGTCGTAATCACTTTGCCTTAGCTTTTTCATGTGATCACGCAGGGTATTATGATCTGTAATTACTCCTACAAGAATGAAGAGGATTTTCCTGTCCTTCTGCATGAAAGTATTAGCTCTGCCACCGATGTACCTTGGCCATAGTTTTCTAGTTATTTCACAAAAGTTCAAAGAGCCCCATCTCTCATTTGCTTCCGCTGGAATCCTGATCCATGCTTCATGTTTGAGCTTACATGGCAGGAATTTCACTAATTGATCAGCCTGCTCTAAATCTAGCGTAGATCGTTTCCTTGCCTTCTCGTTCCCTGGTATGCCCGCATGTCCAGGGACCCAGCATAGTTTTACCTCATGCTGTGTGGCAATAGCACTAAACTCTTCGCGACAGCACTTTAAAAGCTTCGATTTCATTTCAATAGCAGAAATCGCTTTTAGTGCTGCCTGACTGTCGATGAAAAAGGTGATACCATCACGTGGTATTATCTTCGAATACGAATCGCAGTCTCACGGGCAGTAATTGTCACTGCTACGACCACCGCCTGGAAAACGCTAAGTTTGTCTGAAAGTATACCTGGACCCACACCAATGTCTATCAGAATAGATGCCTTGGTTCGCATTTTTGATATTGTTCCTCTTGTCCATTCTGCTCTGCTTGGGAATGAGCAAGAGAATGGTCTTTTAAAGTCTAGATAGGGCACCGTATAATCAGTGTTTAGTATATTGCCCATGTACTTAGTTAGGATCTGTCCATGCCCCGTCATGCTTGACTTCCAGCCATTCGTTAGGCTAATTCTCAGGGCACTTCTGGCCACAGATTCCCCTATGAAAAGGCCTAGTGGAAGCAGGTTGAGAATAGTCTCTAGTCCTGCTATTGGCGTGGTTATCACGGCACTAGTAACTGCTATACACGCCAGTCTCTGTATTTTTGTGATGGCTTTGGAGTTGGTGGTTTTAGTAGCGGCTTACACACCACACAACGTTGCCATAGGTAAGTGTAGGCTTAACAATAGCCGTGTACATCCATAGAATGTTTTTAGGGTTTGGTCCACAGGTTTTCCCGCATATTCTACTAAAAGAGTTGAAAGCTATCGTGTCCTTCTTAATTCTTTCGTTTATATTCTGTTTCCAGTTCGACTTTTTATAGAGATCGTGTTGTAAGGCGTCCTCCTAATACTCATGGCCGACCGCAGTCTAATAGTTCGTCCGCTTATTCGTTCCCTTCTGCATAATATCACCGACCCAATTAAGAGCGTTTCTACTTAGATTTCCTAACCACATTTGATTTGATTGTAAGGAGTCGAAATGTGGACAAGGTTGCCGAAGAAAGGAGCCGCCAGACGAAACAATCTTCCTCTAGACAATGGTGGATAGGTGCAAGGCTATCCTCCTCCTCTTCGTACCTTCTGCAGAAGTCGTTAAAGAATATTGGCATATTAGTGAATCTATTGAACAGTGTCCATCGAGGACACCGATAAAAGAACTGATTTACAATCGATAGCAGGATTAACTGATCCAGATCGAACCTAGGCCAGATCTGTTCGGAACTTGAACCTTACTCCTGTCTATGGTTGGTGTTAATAGTTATGTCTAGTTCAGGGATATGTCGTTTCGGTTAGATGGAATGGTATGGAAAAGCAAATGTTATGCTCCTCAAATAGTTGCGTTTCCCTTTTATTCAGGTTTGTGATGAGTATTTGGAAGGAGGCGAAATAAGTGGATACAATTATGGAACTGACCCTAGAGTGTGTGTGGTCGGGAGAACCTCCTGTTTGAAATCTTCAGATCCATCAAGACCCCAGAATCTTCCATCATATTACAGCTTAAGCTAGGCCAGGGGTTTCCAAACCTTTTCAATTCGCGGCGCACTTACAGATTTAGCATTTTGTTACGGCGCCCTAACTTTTAGCCTGCTGTTTTCATATTTCGGTTGTTGTAAGTAAGTTTAGTTTCCGAAGAGGTGCGCATCGCGGAGCCCCAATTTACCCGCACATTTTGGAATCCCATGGGCTCAGCAATGGTACAAATCGCTAAATATATATATATGTTAATGTTAGTCCCATAATCGGCCTCAATTGCTCTCTGCTTGAACTTGGACCTTTTTTTGATGAGGAATTTATTTGATTGCTTTACGAGTGGTTTTGCCACTTTACACATAAAGAGGTTTGTCCAGTAAGCTCCGAAATCTCTAAGCATCATCTATGTAGTTGGTTCTTGTCTTTTTTTACAATTAGAGCGCAGTAAAGGTCTTAATCAGTATCAGTGGCATTTTTTGAGCAGTTCGCTCTATCGTGTTCGTTCCTTCCTCTCTGCGGTTTTTCTATTATCAGTTCGTCGTTTTCTCATTCCTCGCAAACTCTTTCGTGCGCTGGGGCCAAGACGTCGACAGGGCTATCAAGCAGATTAAGTTATTTTAATTTTAACATTTCCTGACCAGTTGTAATCTGACTGTGGGATTTGTTATGGGTGTGAGAACTGCTTGACTTTTCGAACAGATTTCTATTATCCGGCCTATGGTGTGGAAAAGAACTCCTTCTTCCCTTAAGATGGCAATGACTCCTCTGCTGGAAAACTACGCCGAAGGGCTCTAAATGAATCACAAGTTTTATAAGTGGGTTGTTGCAGTATACATACGTCAACAAACAAGTTGCCCGGGGGGTTGAACCTGTCAAAATACACACATTTCCCGTCATGCTTTCCTGTTTCCGCCAAGAAATGTAATTTTAAGTTGGGTCTTTCCATTGGAATAAAATGAGCTGTAATCGGTACACAAAAAAATGACCATTACATATTTTTCCCTTTCAACTGTATAAGTATTTCGAAAACATTTTGCAGCGTGCAATGTCACTCGTAACAAAACAAATTTTGTAAACAAGCATTCAATAGATACGAACGCCTTGTTATAAGCACGAACTTTGACTTGAAAACTTTATCTCGTGGAATTTATTTCATTATCCACAACGTGCCTACCCACATTAAAAAAATTGTGAACTTGACGTTTAAATTTCGTACAAGACACACTGACTTTTGCTGTAGGAAACGTCGATGCGTTGTTTCCCTGAACATGTTGCAATGAAAATAGCTGTAGGTGATGTCATCATCACATTTTATTGCAACGAAAAATGTTTACGAATGCAAATTAAAAATGCAAGTCTCCCTAGCAGTTGATTAAAGGGAAAATTGCATTTAATTACCGTAATCCATGTCGCTGAGTTGACGATTGGTCATTACAATATTTTTAGGGGTTCACACACTTTCTTTGAATTTTGCTTTGGTGAGATAATAAAATTAAAATAACGCGTAGTAGGTTCCACATTTGCTCGAGTATTTTAAATTGAATTGTTTACATCCCTTTAAGGTCGACCAAAAATTAAATTTACCAACCGAGCTCCTTAAGTTTACTACAAGCCAAAGCTAAATGAATGTGAAAGTTTTACGACATACTTATGCATGTAGTTACGAAGTTTGAATTTGTAATTGCTGTGTACTTGTGAATAGCAGTTTTTTAGACTAAACAATAAATTTTAACGAAATTGTGGTTAAGCACAATTACGCTTGTGGTTTTTTGCAAAAAAAAGTCGCACGTGATAAAACTTTATCTATCCGCGTCTTAAATGATTAGTGCACGCTTAAAATTAGGTTTTCACTGCCATAATCATTATCCATAAACAAGTTTACATTAAAATTTAGTGAGTTTTGCTGTCCCACAAGGTCAATCATCATCTTTTTTAATTGACGTGAACATCTCATATGACAGTGTTAATTGAGACGAGCTACATATGTATCCACTATCCAGAACCATGTTTAATTTTACCAGCGTCAACATATTCGTCTGCCCATGCTGAATGACTGTTGGGGATGTGTAATATTTGATCAAAGTCTTCTAAGGCTTCAGAGCTTGAAATACTATTCTCTGGGAAACTATTGATCGCTCAAAACATGAAATGTATGCTAGAGCTGTGTATTCGAGGTCGGTTTGTGCTTCAATTCGACGATTAACAACTTTAATTTCCGAAACTAATTGCGCCTACGAAACGGACGTTGTTCTTGGAATTATCATCTTACTGGACTGAAATAGGTTCGCGGAATGTAGAGAGTATAGAAATGTACAGACGTCAGGATGGTCGACCATATCACAGTGCCTATGTCGAATGCTAAACACCGGACTTACACCTGACTGTCGAAAGCAGGTAGAGTCTACTGCACACTTCCTCTGCACGTGTGCCGCCCTTGCCAACATCAGAAAACCACCTTAGGCCAATATTTCTTTAACAATCTAAATGATCTGAACTCCTCCAGCACAGCCGATCTCAACAGCTACATTAGGAAATCTAAATGATTTCAGGGTTAAGCAGGGGTCAAACCCCAGTACTTAATGGTATTACAATAGACCTACTTCTGGTCTAAGTGTACCAGTTCTCGGAGGACCACTCTAACTAACTACAATGCGAAATTCCGATATACGAGACTGCTGCTCTATTCCACAAAATCATTTGAAAACCAACAGATGTTTAGGATGCGATCTTGTTGTTGAATAGAAGAAGGCTGGGTGTAAATCTTAGGCGTCAAAAGAAGAACTATAAACTAAGCATGCTTAATGAAATGGCGAACCACAGGTGGAACAACATCAGCACTTTTCTCTTGTCAAAACAAATCTGACCAAATTCGACTTTTATCCACAAACTGGAAAAAACCTAGGTTCACTAATATGGGTCCTCACCGGACACTGCTTGATAGGCAGACATGCACTCAGACTGAGGCTCCCCTTTGATAATTTCTGTAGAAACTGTAGAGACGAAGAGGAAGAGGAAACTACGACGCACCTACTGTGCACGTGTCCTGCCCTTGAGACGCTAAGAAGAAAAACCCTCGGGGAATACTTCTACGATGATCTTAACGATCAAGCCAAACTTGACATCCAGAAGGTAAGAAACTTCATCTCTGGGACGAAATGGTTCAACTCTTAGGGTTAATACCGTTACGGTTGCCACCTAACCTAACTTATTTATGCGTAATGGAAGCAGAGCTAACTAACGAACAGGTTTAGCTTCTTGGTACCAGCCATCTGGTCCAATTTGTTCTTCATTGCAAAGGTCCAAGGAATTACAGAGAAAATGTGTTGTGTGCGCCTCTTCGTAAACGCATCCTATTGGCCAAAGTTTCCTTCATATCAACGAATTCTACCTGCTGTTTGTTTCTGTTAAAGATTTTTCTATGCTTTTGGTCCATAGATAGCAGAGTAGAGGTTTGACTGTTTCGTCGTTCGTGGAAATTCATGGCACAGAACAGTTAAGGAGATATCGGAGGGAGCTGAGAAATATTGCCAGAAATCGTACACGATGGCACGTAGTCGTATTACAGGCCCTAATACCCATAAGGGGAAACAGAACATAAGTCAGTAAGTAATAACCCTGACCGAACCAGAACGAAGGCCTAGGCGTTTCGATGTAATCTACGTAGCAGTCGTTGCTTTTACAATCACCTGACTGTCAAGGAATATTTTAATATCCTACCGTGACATTCTAAGCATTGATACTAACTGGGAAAAAATCAACAAATTTAATTTTTTAGTTGGTTTCTCGACAAGGATAATCAAGTTATGCTAGATCTTCATGATTTTTTGTTATTTTTTTATTTTTTTTTCATTAGAGATGCACTATGTTGACCTTACGAGACTAGAGATTAAATCAGAGAATCCAAGAGAGTAAGTTTGGGTCTACACTAGATCTACGTCTTAAAAGGTGCTACCGTTTTTTTATGTAATTTGTTTACAATGACGTTTTCCTCACCGGTTAACTCATTAATTAAAATGTACTCATACATACATTTAAATGCAATTAAAAATAATTACATTTCACGTTAATTTCACAGTGTGAAAGCGCAAATAGTGAACCATAGCAAAATCGGCGGGAACAATTTGCAACAAATGCAGGCTCTAAACTGGTATTCGACGGTTTCTAACGAGCAAAAACGTTTAATGTCTTTTGAGTGAAGCTTCTCATTAAACTTCTTTTACTGAGCAACAGCATAAGTTTTACAATCTACATTTGAGTACAAGAATACGCTTACCTTTGGCGAGACGAAATTTTTGTAAATAGATGGCAACTATTATGCAATGATTGTTTGGTAAATTTCTTAAACAAAACTGCCGACTTTTGTTTATGGTTTGCAATTTGAAAAACGATTTAGGACTCTGTAACATTTTGAAATCAAATAAGAATTAGTCAGAGATGAAGTCAGATCAGGTCGTGTAAATAAATATCTAATATCTAATGCACGACTTTGAATGAATCTATAAGTCATGATGGATGTCATCATCGAATAATAGATAAATGACTTAGTTTTAATAGTTTCCATTCAAAGACGTTTGTAAACTTCGTAACACATCTTACTTCACCTAGGATTGTCATCAGTTCTGTGTTTTTTCAGACACTGTTGTCTTTTGAAAGGCATCCGGGAAAATCCGAGGTATTTTTGAAATGTATCCATAATTTTCAAGAAGTTGTGATTTTTATATTGTTTACTGAAAACCTATTTATATAACGTGGCAAGGTGTACAACCTGATCGAAGAGAGTGAGAGGATGACTTTCGCTCGCAATGCGCCTGTAGTTGAGGGCAGTGAGGACACCAATGCATAATCTTCCACAGAAAAATTCGAAAAATTTGTTCACCACTTCATCTTCTGTTGATCGATTTAGAGAAGCTACCAACAGAAAAACTATTGAAGTTGTCTTGCACAGGAAAGATATCGTTGTTAAACTTATAGCTTATAATGGGTCAAGGTGTGATTTTACATATAGAGGACGACTGCCAGAGGAATTCAAGATCGAAGATGGAGTTGAAAAGGATGTACTCTTTCACGACTTTGAGGATAAAAACCGGATGATTTTGACGGACCTCTACATCCCAACTCAAGCATTTCGTCTACGCTGTTGATGTGTGTCTACCATCACATAGCTTTATGGACCTCCATCAAATGACAACGGACATTGAAGATAAACAGTACCAGAAATTAATTGATCGGCCTAAAAACGAACTCATCAGCGGAAGTTTGCATCCACGGACAACCAACAGAGAAAGTAGAAAGCTTCTAATATGTCGGGAATATTGTCTCGACCAATGGAGAAACCGATCAAAATATTTTAAATAAAGCGACGCAATGAAATCAGACAATGTTGAGTCCTTATATTAGATAAGGATGCGGCCCTTGGAAAGTATTCTCCACTGTATAGGTGCCTACAAAACATCTTGGCCTCACCATGTCCCTAATGGGAAAGCCTATCATCAAAGTCAGCAAACTGAATGTTTAGGTGAGGGAAAGACAAGTCTTTAACGCAGTGGCTAATCAAGCTTTGATCAACCGAATGAGTAAGACTGTAACTCACTCATAACCAGCGATGGAGTGTGTCCAGGAACTTAATACATGTGCAACCCAGAATTAACTGACACTCCCTTGGGTTAAACGACAAGTAGGAAAAGAAATGAAGCAATCGAGAGAAACGAAAAAGCAGACGTCCTGGCAAAGCAGCGGTCAAACTTGGAGGTTTATGGGCCCAAACCATTGATTCAACAAGAGGTGTCATTTTAATTTTCGCGCCATTGTTGAACTTTCAACATTCAACTATCATTGCGATGATTTTTGATAAGTAAAAACTAGAAGGTTATGAAATATGGCTTGATACACACTCGCACATATTGGAATAGTGAATATTTACGCAGAAACGTTTCGTAAAGTTTGTACTGCTTTTGGTCATCATCAAGCAACCGCAAAAAAGTGAAACACCTAACCATACAGGTCGCAGAGCACCTCGTCGAGTCGAAGGCGCACACCAAGTACCTAAGAATGCTGTTGGATCACAGACTCAGCTTCAAGGACCACCTAACGTACGCTGGCTAGAATGCCTCTCGGACAGTAGCAGCACTATGCAGGCTCATGCCAAACATTGGAGGACCAAGCCAGCTGGTCAGAAACCTGTTGACGACCGTAAGCAATTCCATGCTCTTGTATGCGGCCCCGATATGGGCGTCAGAGACGCACCACAAGTCGTATCGATCTAAAATCGAAGAAGGCTGCGGCACTACGCGAAGGCGAGCCCAACGACAAACGAACAGCCATGGAGGCTATGAAAGCAGAATAGCAACATAGGTGAAACATCACAAAGATGGACGTATAAACTCATCCCCAACATTGATGAATGGACTTGTAGAAAGCACGGAGAGGTAAACTACTCCCTTACACAATTCCTATCGGGGCATGGATGCTGTCGGGAGTACCTCGAGTTCAAGCACATGAGAATGTGCCGAGAATGTGCTGATAGAAAGCGAAAACTACACGCGTGCTAAAACCATCCTAATGAGATAAATTGGAGCCCATTTGAACCCAAGAGGCGTGATCACATTTATGCTGGCAACGCGCGAAGGCTAGGAGACTGCAAGTGAAATTATCACAAGCATAATGCAGCAACAGCGAATAGAGGAAAGAGCAGCGAGGAACGAAAAAACTGCTAGCTCTGGCAGTTGAAAAGGAGACGACGAAAGGTCAAACCTGTCCCTGCGAAGGAATGCTTTGACTGGCGGTGCCGCAGGGGACAAATAGGACACAGAGCAAGCACGTAGACATGCAGGAGCATGGAGTCGGGCATAACTTATGGCTCGAGCCGGAGAGTATCCATAAAGGATTTTCACACCTATGTACCTGCGCCCTCTCGCACAGCTTTAGTGAGTTTAATCGATAAATTTGAAAGCCTCGGACAATTTAGTGATATTAAGACTCCAACTCGTATTCGTCCGGCCAGCGTCAGCTGAAAATATCGCCGCCGTAGCTGAAAGTGTGGCTGAACACCCAGACGATCACAGGAATTGAGGCTATCCGGAACTATTTTGCATAAAGATCTTGGCCTACATCCTTATTAGGTCCAGTTGGCTTACGAATTAAAGCCAGCAGACCACGCACAACGCCGTACTTCCGCTAAAACCCGTATCAACACAAGAATTTACGCCAATGAACGCTTCAAAGTTTTGCACCTTTTCGGAGTCGAGTTCGAAGAAATTCGTATTATGAGATCCAAAGGCATTTACGTTTCAAAAAAATACCGCTGATCATTCAAAATTCTCAGAACCATGTTAAGTATGTACATATGTTAATCTATCGCAAAATGCACACGTGTTTATTACTCATCACCATCTCAGCATAATATTTAAAAATAAACGAAATAAATGCTAAAAACCGGTTTCAATGTGTGACTTCTAAGCCTGCCATACAAGTTCATTTATTCAAAAATAAAAAAAACTGCTCAACTGTTTTTCGAAGCTTTTCAAAGACAAATACGTACTCCAAAAAAAACATCTAGAACAACACAATTGTTTCGAAAGCAACAAGATCACACTCTTGAACTGTTGAATTCTATATATCACGTCTTAATGTGTCTAATCGGCAAACAGATACGTGTGTTTGTACGTTCAAAATGAAAACACTTTTTTTTTTTTTGGTTTAGTATTTTGGAGGTTGCCAACTCTCGGATCACAGAAACATAGAAAACGCAGAGGAAAAATTAAAAATAAACCTTCTACTGCAAACAACTGTGTCATGTTCGCAGATGACGTCATAACAGCAAAAAAGTATCTCAAAACGGTTGATGTAGTCATTGGCATTGCACTGCATGAAGCATGGGTGCCGATGATGGGTGGGGAGACCTCTGACGATCGAAAAGAAAACACATCAACCAAACCCTTTCGTGGTGCATATATTTAAATATCATTACGCGTATTTGAATGGGAATTAAAGTCCAACCGGATTCGGACGTACACACCTACATATGGTGGATATTTAAGCGCCAAACTCAGCATACAGTGGAATTTTGTGAAGTTTCTTATAATACTTTTCAGTTAGCTTTCTCAGATACAAACATATGTAAGTGCATGTGATATTTTTAGTTTTTGAAATATGAAATCATCCGCTATACCTCATCAGGGTCACCCACATTAAATTCTAAAAGGCATTTCTCAAGCTTTTTCTCTTGAAGGTGAAGTGACACATCAGAGTAGAGTGACTTCAGTTTTTCCTTAAACAACATGCAAATGTGTGTACTTACCGCACATAGTAGATTGAAGAGGAATAGAATATATTTAACCATCGAGATTCCGCAACCCATGTTAACAACTTCTTAGCACAAGAAATCACTCAAAACAAAAACCTGGAAGAAAATTTCAATTCAATTTTCAGCCCACAAATCGACAACAAAACACAGATAAGGTGGTAAACACTAGTTTCACTTTTCCACGGTTAAATCATACAAATGTGACCAAATTTCAATTTCACGACGCGATGTTGGGATACGCAGTCTAATTATATACTCCAAGATGAATTGGATTTTTCTATTTCTGATTATTTTCTTATTTACTTGGAGGAAATTATTTTTAACGATCCTACGGACGCGTCCCGATTGTACGATCGAGTGGTGGGTGATTCTATTGAACAGAGATATGTATGTAGATACCTTATGGCGGCGAAGTGAATCAAAATGCGAGACACAAGAATGTATAAAGATCTCCGGACTGTTCGAGACAGGAACGTTGTGCAGCGTTAGCCGAAGCGAATGAAACTGAGATCAACGAATTTGCTTCCAAAGCTGATGACGGTTGGCGGTTGGCGGCGTGTGCCCCCACATACACGAATACAGCGCCAGTGGTTGAGAAATTCGAATCACAAAACTGTACCAAATGTATCTAATGGATGTGTGGAGAAAGAAAAAGCTTCGATTCGCTGTCGGCCGGCGGCGGCGGTGTGAATAAATTAAAAAGTAATTAATTCCGAAAGCTCACTGAGCGTGGTATCGAAACTGAGAGTGAAATAGAAGTCGAAATAGAAAACGAAGACGAAGACGAAGAAAACAAGAAACAAGCGATCAACAACACGAAGTGACCAAGAACCAGTTGGTTGGGTTCTCTTTGGCTTTTGTATTCGTTTTGGAACGTATCTTTGTGGCGTCAAAGAAAAGAACCACTTCTTTGACCATTAGTTTTGGAGTAGACATTGCATGCCAAAGTATCTGAATGCAAGAGAGGCCACTACAGTATGCCAAAAAAGTCACCATGAGTTACCATTTGTTAATTTTTCTCCTCTGCAGAGGTATGGCCACACTTTCACTTGGATATGTTTCAAAATTAGAATGCAAAACATGAATTGCTTCAGAAAATGGCTAATTGGTATCAAATCGAATTATGCACAACGTACAACGTGTACTAGTGAGTTGAAAAGTGTGTGTATAGCATCAAATTGAAGCAATTAAGCACGTATGTAACTCAATGAGAAGTTTTATCTGCGCAAAATTGTGGTGTGAATCGCTTCCTCCCCGGTGCACTAAAGGGACGAGAAGAACAAGCAAGGACGGAGTCAACCCCAAGTTGTCTTTTAGACTGCCGGACTACTGTAGTTTATTCGAGGCAGAGGAAATGGCTCTTCCTGAAGCTCCTGAATAGCCGTTGATGAAATCGATGTTGAACTCTGACATTGTCAAACAGCTAAAAGCACTCGAATCACCACTTATAAGATCCAAATTTGTTAAATACACACTAACTGTATGCTGGATTCCTGGTCATAGGAAACCGTGAAGCGGACGTAGAGCTAAAGAAACCAATAACATGGAGCTCGCGACTGCAAAGGAGAAGTGACGTATTCCAATAAAAACTTACTTACTTAAGATGGCGCTACAGTTCGGGGTGGACTTGGGCCTCGACCAAAAAGCGTCTCCAGCGAGCTGCCTCCAGTTTTGCACGCTAAGTTGGTTGAGCTCCCCTTCCATTTGCGTGCGCCACCTGAGTCGCGGTCTTCCTCTACTGCGCTGACCCTCGGGTGTGGATTCGAAGATTTTCCGGGCTGAAGCATTGGTTACCATCCGCATGAGCCAGCCACCTCAGTCGTTGGACCTTAATTTTTCTGGCTAAATCGATGTTTTTTTTGGCTAAACCCATTCCATATGCAGACGGGACCGAAAATCACCCGAAGAAATTTCCTCTTGAAAAAGCCAAGAGCAACCTCATCTGCTTTTGACAGAGTCCATGCCTCTGCGCCTTAGAGCAGGCCTGGGATGATTAAGGTTTATACAGGTTCACTGCAGTCGTTCGAGAGAGGGCTTTACTACTCAATTGCTTTCTTAGCCCAAAGAAACAGCGATTGGCTGTTTGATCTCAGCGCTGGTGTCGTTGTCTGAATTTATAGCGGAGCCTAGGTAGCTGTCTATTGTGACGTTCTGTCCGTTGTTGAGTGCCCTTTCTTGTTGACAGCATATACTTGGTTTTGCGCTCTTTGACCGCTAAACCCATCTTCGTCTCTTCCATCTCAATACTCACGAACGCACCAGTGAGATCACGCTGCGTTCTTCCGATTATGTCAATATCGTCGGCGAATCCGAGTAATTGGACGGACTTTTGAAAGATTGTGCCTCGGATGAGTTTTCCACTATTCTTTCAAGAACGATGTTGAAGAAATCGCATGACAGCGCGTCGCTTTGTCTAAACCCTTATTTTACATCAACGGTCTCGATGAGGTCTTGACCAAGCTTGATAGAGCAGCGTGTATTCTCCATCGTCATTTGGCAGGGATGCCAAAATTAAACGTCGATGAAAAGGTGGTGTGTATCGATTTGAAGTTCCTGGGTTTCCTCGGAGATATGCCGCAGTGTGAATATTTTGTCAATGTTGGACTTTCCTGGCCTAAAGCCACACTGATATGGACCGATCAGTTTGTTGACGAACGGCTTCAGGTGCTCACGCAGCACTGCAGATAAAATCTTGAAAGCGATGTTAAGAAGACTGATGCCTCTGTAGTTGGCGCAATTCAGAGGTTCCCCTTTCTTGAAGATCGGGCAAAAAATGCTGAGGTTCCATTCATTGGGCCTACTTTCCTTCGACCATATTTTACAGATGAGTTGGTGCATGCAGAATGCTCCTTACCAAGTCATCGCCTGCTGCTTTGAACAGCTCGGCAGATAGGGCATCAGATCAGCAGCTTTGTTGGACTTACGCTTAAATATGGATATCGTTCTTCCAGGACGGGTGGACGAAATTTTCGGTGTTCGTCGTCCAGGTTAAATGGTTCCTATAGAAACTGCAAGACACAAATCTCGACTCTAGCACTGCAACAGGGTCACGAGATATAGCGTAATCTAAACACCTGCAGTTGCAACCAGGCAAGACAAGCTTGGCCTCGGCAAAATTTGCAAAAGACATTCCGTCATAGGAAACATAGAAGCACTATAGTAGAGATATAAACTTTGATAATAACGGCAGCCATATACGTAATACTAAACCTCCTCGAAGTGTACTGGTAGATGCAAGAAGACTTGCAGGATACTCAGCCGGAAGACTGAAGGCGCTCGGATATGTATTTTAACAAGACATCGAAAAATTATTGAAGAGATCAAGGCAATTACACCACTCATTAACCATCAGCGTGATTTTGGTGACAAGCAGCTCAGCTTTGTCAACAATTTAGAAACAGAATTTCCTTCTTGGACTCGAAGTGACGAAACAAAAAATCATGACGGGATACCTGTATTCGCGGACGGCTCTGACTTCACAGGCAACTCAGGGGCTGGCGTTTACTACATCAATCCAAAGTCTTCAGCAGAAGTCCTGGCCAGTCTGAGGAGAGCTTTAGTTCTTTTGAAGTAACACACCCAAAGTAGAAATCTGCTCGGATACTCAAGCAGCACTTAAAGCCATCACAAATCCAACATCAAGATCTCATCTGGTCAGGGAATATAAAAGCAAACTCAACTTGCTTGCCAGCCATAACGACGTTAGCTTTGTCTGGGTACCGGGTAACGAAGATGTCACGGAGTATGAGAAAGCGGACAACAAAAGGAACGTACGCGATGGAACGAACTGACAATAATCAAAACAGCAACCAACGAGAAGGTGGAAGCAAATTTCGAAGATCACTGGGCAAACCCCTCGACGTGCAAAGTGGCGAGATCACTCTTAAAGAAACCTGCTTGCTATAAAGGTTCTAGGTTCAAGCAGAAAACAATTGAGGCTGATGGTGAGACTTATTACAGCGCACATTAACCTCAAGAAGCTCATGCACAGGATGGGCCTCACCGACGCAGTAATCTGCAGAAACTGCCCAGCCCCATGTTCATGTAGACACTGGACCTTAAGCATCCCAGGGACAAAGGAATCGGTGACATCCTCAACTTCGCCAAAGGAACAGGACGATTCGCCAAATTACACGTACACTAGTGTTAACTCCATAATGCATCCCACGTCCCCTATGTTTCTTCTAATATTCTTCTCAAACCTACCAAATGTCTACAGACAGATTTGATTTTTAAAAAGGGAAAACAGATACGTCATTCCTTACCAGGGGTACTGTGTAGTTGAAAGACATGCCAATAGACTACAGATTTCCACCGACAACTGAGGAGGAAGCCCCTTTCTATATGCTCTGCTGCTGCCCGTCGCTATCCTGAGGAGCGGTAACAACCGACTCTATTTATAACGTAATGGGTCTAAGTGAGTCGTATCGTCGCGACGTAACCGGAGGATAGTCGCTTAACTCAACCTAACCTTATATTCTTGAGTGAAGAATTGCGTTCAGGAAAGTTAAGATGGTAAATCCGGAATCTTTCTCTGGCTGAGACGATATGAGTAACCAATGAGGTGGCCTGTGTAGACATATTTATGTATGTATATGTACATATGTATGTATCTTCTCAATCCTTTGGTGACGAACTCACACGTTTGTTTAGATTTCGACCAAAGCTTTTTCCGTGAATATGTATTTAAAAATAAATACATAGGTTGGGTTAAAGGGGTGGGGGCTTGATGTAAGCCACCGCCTCAATCGGATCTTCAAGGATCCATTGTGTTCCCCGTTGTGGGACCTACATTCATGTACCAGTTGGGAAAAGAATAGATTATTTATTGATCTTTAATTAGCCCTCTAAGACACCCCGAATTCAGTATAAATATCAGGATGTCCTTCGGTGGCATGGTTGAGAGTTGATCTTGGTCACTAAAGAAGTAAGAGCCTAGGATCTTCTTTCTGGTTCTGCTGAGCTCTGAGCAATCGCAGAGAAAGTGCGTCGTATCCTCCTCCGCGTCTATATCGTCACATCCTCTGCAAAGGTCAATCGTGCTTAGTCGCATTCTTCTTAGATGGGCCGCCAGTGGGTTGTGGCCTGTGAGGATCTAAATCCGATCTGTTCAGTATTTCCTTTGTTTTTCTTTTCTTGAGTTTTGGCCACATCTTTCTTGATATGCTACATGACGGAAGTGTGCTCCATCGCTCATCGGCAAGCCTTCAGAAGTCCAAGTGTATGTGTTGCTTAAGAACTTCCATAGGGGTCAGAACCGTGTGATATTTGGTTCAGTTCCGATCCCTTTCTGCAGTTTATCGGCCTTTTCATTGCCATCGATGCCTCGGTGCCCCGGGACTCAGCAGAGTGATGCATTATGTCTTGAGCCTAGCATCCTAAGCTCGCTGCGACAACACTTTACTACAAGTGGTCTGAGTATTGTGGATGACACGGCTTTGATGGCAGCCTGGCTATCGATGTAAATATCGATATTTCTTCTCGTGGTTACCGAGGATAGTTCTCTTGCAGCCTCGGTTATCGCTAGAATTTCAGCTTGGAACACACTGGCGTGATTTGGAGGTTTTATCAACCGGGCAATGGCGGGTTCTTCTGAGTATATTCCGGAGCCTACCCCCTCATCTATTTTGAGTCGTCGGTCGATGAATATGGATGTATTGCCGCATTTAATGACTCTTCCTTCGTCCCAACTTTCCTTTGCTGGAAAGAGAGTTTGGAAATTGAGTTCGAAGTTGGGGGATGACGTCATGAAATCAGTTTTTGATTCCAGCTTCGCCCATCTAACGATACTGGTATGACCTATTTGGCCCTTTTTCTAAGAGCTCGATGCTTGCAGTCGTAGAGCGCTTTTTGCTGCCACTTCTTTAGTGTACAGTTCGAGCGATAGGAGTGAAAGCATCATTACGAGGGCTTCTGTCGGGATCGTTCTTATGGCGCTCGTTGTGCTGATGCATGCTAATCGTTGGATTTCTGTGAGTGTCTTCAGGTTTGTGGCTTTTTTCGCGGCCGACCACCAAACCAGACACCCATAGGTTAAAATTTGCCTAATGATGGCTGTATATAGCCAGTAAACATAAATACATAAATAGTTAACTTTCCAAACCAAGGTCCTTTATCCAAAGCTTTATTTGAAAACAAATAAAATAAAATAATGCAATTCTTCCCCTTAATTTCCCTGAAAGCCTTAAATAACACCGAAGGGGAGGTACACTTCTGTATTGACCCTATATTTATAGCACTTAATAGTAGTTTACCACCCTCTTATAACTTTCGACAAACTTGCACACATTTTCTCTCCTGACGACATTGACTATTGCGTATATTAAAAGGAAAAGAAATATTTATGTGACCCATGGACGTCACCAAATACGCAAATTCTTTATGACGGAAGTTATTCCGTTAAATGAATTCCTCAAGTTTTTATGGGTCACTGGTCATCGTTCCCTCTTTTATTAATTCATAGGCATGTGTATGGTATTACAACACAAAACAACGCTGTTGTCTGTAACAATTTTTACGAAGAATAAAGTTGGATTCACACAGCCTTGTGCGACGAAACCTATCCGACATATTACTGGTTTTGTTGGCAACACTAATTGCCACGTGTTGACTCAACCAGTATCGTCTTTTCAAAGTTCGTTTGCAAACAGTTTGACAGAAAGGCCAATATGATACAAAAAATTAGACCGGTGCGAATTTGGACTTCGGGTGGTCCATACAATTTTTAAATGTCTTGTTTGGGCTAGGCAAACAATTTTAGCTGTTGCCGAGGGGCCCTTTGTTTCACGAAGGTGAAATATCTTCACTAGTACAAATGATGAAGAGGACTGGGTTGAGAAATCTGGTTTGGAGCTAACCACCTCAAAACCACCTATTTTTTCAAGCAGAAAAGGTTCCAAATCTAGAGGTGCGCAGAAGAAGCCGTTTACTAAGCCTGGTTGACTCGTGCAATGTTTTCGTTTCCTATATTCAGTGCACAATGCATCCCACACTGTTCCAAAAAGAGAAATTTATTTTTGATTATTAATTTTCGCGTTTGAACTCTGCATTTTAGGACTGTTCACAATGATAGGTGCTTTTGTCATAGAAACAGAAAGTTTTTCTCGTGAAAATGTTGACCTTTTCAATCTTTATTTCGTGATAAATAAACTCTGTTCTCATGATAGGTCATTGAAATTCAAAGGTGACACCAATATGGTATTTAAATAATTCAAATTTATCCGCAAAAGTTTGCCATCATTATACATATTTGTTTACAAAATCAAACAACTTAATTTGGTGAAAACTGACGCAAGATGTCACCCCTAACGACATGGTGCAAAGTAAATTGCTTCTTTTTTAGATGAAAAGAAAAACTTATTAACCAGTTAACTTAAACGAATTTAATGTATTTTTTTTATCTACATATGCTTCAAAGAAAGCTTTTGAATTATTAACAATTAATTCTTTCCGCAAAAATAAAACATTTTTCTGATTTTGTCAGCGACATCTATGAATGATAGAATGTCCTGCAAAGTGGTTTTTGTATTTAATTTCGTCAGAACCTTTAGCATATACTTACACCACAATAGTAATTCACAATAGAATATCCATTATTTGGGAGCTCTCGAATACGTTTTTAGCACAAAAGTATTCGTCGGGGATGTAGCTCAGATGGTAGAGCGCTCGCTTAGCATGTGAGAGGTACGGGGATCGATGCCCCGCATCTCCAAACATTTTTTTATATTTCTTTTTTTTCAATTAATACAAAATACGCGCACGCAATTTTTCATGCGAACAACGAGTTAAAAAAAACTTGTACGGCTTTCTAAGACTTTGGCAAGAAATGGAAAATCCAGTAAAAGATGACAATTTGGATGTACACTGCCACACGACCAATTCTTACTTACGGGTCATCATTTTCAAATGACCCGCTTATCCAGTATAAGGGTCGGGGGTTGAGGGTGCTTAAGTGGACCCCCCATACCTCTCTATCTTCCGCCCTAGGCGCTAGACCATCGGGTGATATCACCATACAGGTAGAGGTGAGATTTCGGACTTGGTCCAACCATCTCATCTACGGCCTACACAGGGGACGCCTATCAGGATGGCTCGAATTCCATGGCACGTCTTTGAAGCCGAGTTTGGGGCATGCGTTTAACGTGTCCAAACCATCGAAGTATGGCCCTCTTTGTTCGAAGAAGTACTTGCCCGACATTGAGTGCCTGGGGTAATCTTCTGTTCCTAACTCGGTTTGATTTACTTGCGGGTAAGGGATAGAATAGCAAAAAACTGCGATGATATCCGATGCCCTAGGCGTCCGCCTACCCCAATAGCCTGACCTTCATATCAAAACTATTGCAGACTTACGAGTATATTTGAGTATTGGACAGCCAAACCCTTTAGTAAGAGAAACATTCTAGATCTGGTAGTTTCCCAGATATATCAGTTTACCAGGATATATCACTACAAAATTGAATTGCGTCTTAAATTTAACTGCAGGCTTTACCTACAGAGCTGAATAGGAGGAAGAAGCAGAACTGAATAGCTAAGATGCGGCCATCGAAATATACTGGCGGCTTAAAAATGCATCCTAGATAAACAATTACACTGGAAGACCCACAAAACCGAAATTGCCAAAGCGACCAATGCTATGTGGATATTTCGCCGAATGCACGACAAAACATGGGGTTTACAGTCAAAGGTTATATTTTCTAGGGATCTAAAATCCTATGGCTGTACTCTGCGATCGTTAGGCCGATACTTACGTATGGAGGTTTATACTAAAACCATTGACCTCAAACCGGAGGCTTGGAGACGATCCTCAATTTGCTAACCCTAGTTCTCTACATACCTGTTTTCTTGGGACTCAGCAACAGGCAGAGATTCTAGCTGTGACTAGAACTGTACGATTGGCGTCAGTGCTCTCGGTATCACAGGAGGATACCGAGAGCACTTCATAGACAGCCAGGCGGCTATGAAAGCATTAGCTGCTACTTAAATCACATCCAAGCTTGTCAAGTGCTGTCATGAAGAGCTGAAGGTTCTTGGCATGCAGCCTAATGTAAAATTGTGCTCGATCCCTCGCCACAGTGGTGTGCCACGAAACGAGACTGCTGACGAACTGGCAAGGAAGGGACTAGAGCCAGCACCAGAGCTAGCGGATGGCACAATTTAACCTCCACTTTCTTATTTGAAAGAAATAGTAAAGCTAAGATCCTTAACTATGGCAAATAACAGGAGGAAGACATTAACCACCTGCGAATTTACCAGGCTAGAACCACCAAGCTCCTACATATGGACAAAAGATCCCTGTTATTACTGATAGGATTAGTTACAGGCCACAATATACTCAGGTATCAGGCAAAGAAGCTGCATCTGGTCGAAGACGATCTATGCAGAGGATTCGGGGACGAAAAAGTACATGAGGACACAACCTCATGCCGAAGCCTCTGCAATATTCGAAAAACAACCCTGGGCAGATTCCTCTTCGATAATATCGAGGAGCTATCCGATGGTTCACTATTGAATCTGCTCAAGTTTGTAGGGACAATCAGATGGCTATCATCAGGTATATAGAACCACGCAGTAGGAAGTACATGCATGGACACCACACAGGTCTACATAGACATAAATTAAATCTAGATGGTCTCATCGTCTTCATCAGCTCCCCAACCTAACCCAGCCGAATCCATGCTTCTGCAGTTTGGTGGACAATAGTCAAACAGAAAAAGAAATCTTAAAGGTGCGACAACAACAAAGGTTACTACATCTTGGGATCACTGGGGCTATGCCATCTTGCCCTACGGCAACCTTTGAGGCGCTAATTGCACTGCATAACTTCCCTGCTCATGCTTGTCACAAAAAAAAATCCATTGGAAATCTACCAAATCTAATAGACTGCCGGGTGATTTCCTTCGACTTTCCCGAGCTAGAAATAATCAGCACGGCACAAGATTGACTCTTTGCACAAATCGCTCCAATTTGGGAGACGATTTCAAATCGAGATCCTGTATCCTTCGGCCAAGCGAATCGGCGATCCTCTGCTGAAGGACTAGTGTGATATACTGATGGTTTTAAGATAAACTCTGGTGTTCACCACTCGCCGTCTTTGGTTCCTACTGCAATCTCCAAGGCACATGGATCATATCCTAGTGTCTTTCAGGTCGAGCTATTTGCTGTTGAAACCTATACCAATATAAATCTTGACTGTAGCATCAAAGATGCAACCATCAATATATTAACCGATTGTCAAGCAGCGCTAAAAGCATTGAGCCTTCACTACCTTCGCCGTCGATGGCTTCTTCATTGCTCTCCAGACATTTGTAAGGGAAACAAAGTCAGTGCTGGGTGCCGGGACACCAAATAGCCAAAAGGGAATCCACTGAAAGCCACATATGTACATATGTAGGTAGGTTTCCCATCCGCCCTCTTATTCTCGGGCACTGTCCTCCTTTAGAGGTTGTTCGGGGCTATCTGCGGCGATTCTTCGAACGCGTTCAAGGTTTTTAAGAAGTTGCAATTCTATTATTATTAACTGACACTTCAACATGAAGTGTCATTTTAAATTTCGAGCTATTGTTGAACTGTCAACATTCAACTATCACTGCGATGACTCTTAATAAGTAAAAACTAGAAGGTTATTAAATATGGGTCGATACATAGTACACACTCGCACATCGTGTTGAAATAGTAAAAATTCACACAGTGAAAATATCACGGAAACGATTAGTAAAGTTCGAACTGCTTTTGGTCATCAACAAGCGCCTTCTCGCACAGCTATAGTAAATTTAATCGATAAATTTGAACGTCTCGGACAAGTTAGTGATGCGAAGACTCCAACTCGACAATGTCAACTGAAAATATCGCTGCCGGAGCTGAGAGTGTGACTGAAAACCAAGGTGTGCCCATTTCGAGACGATCGCAGGAATTGAGGCTATCCGCAAACACTTTGCATCGCATTTGACATAAAGATAGGTGAATTCAATAATGCAGTGTTGCGGCAACAGAAAAGCAACGAGTTCAAAAACGCAACATGTTGACACTACTGATCAAGTCAAGAGTTTTTTTTTGCAACGCCAACACAACCAATCGTCAAAACAGAGTAATTTGTGCATCAGTTGGTTTGCTGTTGCTTCGCTTTGTTGCGGTTTAGGTTTTTCGTGCTAGCTATTTCTATTCAATTATTTTGCGAAAAATGGATGAAAGGTAACATATGTATAACAATTTTAATGTTTTATTTACATAAAATGCGAATATTTATTTGATTTTTTTTTGTCATCGTGAAATGGCTGAAAATAAATAATCGGAATACCGCTTTAACATTCTGGAGCAAATTATGATTTTTGAAACAAGTCTTCTTTTAAACACGTCCAGCATTTTTACCACTGTTTTACCCCTCGTTTTTTATTTTTCCTTCTTTAAACATGTTTTATTAAGAAATTTTGTTTTGGCTCTAATTTTTCTCATATTATTCAACACAAAACACTTGACTACTCCCTCCATTTTTCTATTGCGAACAGCTTTGCAACACAGCTATTCATAAATGTCAAAACAAATCGCGCAGTGCAACAGCAACAATGTTTGACCAGGGCAACAGTAACACAAAAACTGTTCTGTTGCCGCAACACTGCACAGTTTTTTGACGTTTTTGAATTCACCCGATCTTAGCCTTCATGCTTATAATGGCAGTTTCGCTAAAAACAAATTGACATCTCTTGTGCCCAGATGAAGCATAGATCGTGACACATCCAAGTGAGAGAGTAATTGATGACTTTGTTTTGTTTGCTGCAGAGCAGCGAGGATTCCTCAAGAACACCCTGATCCCTGAAAACTCCTGAAACGTTTCGACAGAATTGCGATATCAACAACTTCAAGTATTGGATACACTTGAACTTGAGTTGAAGAATTGTATCTACATCTTCGGATTATTTATGCCGCTCCCTTGAACAGCGCCGTGGCTCAGTGGTTAGTGCGTTGGACCCCAGCCAGGAAAACACCAAAACATTTTTCGCGGCACCACCTCTCGTCGGGGAATGACAAACCTCCGGGAGTATAATTTGTCATGAAAGAGCTTCTCATCTCGCCGTTCGGAATCGGCAATAAATTGTAGGTCCCTTCCATTCATGCGAAAAATGTAACACGCACAGCATGAATGGTTGCGAGAAGCTAGGCCTTGGCTCATCCCGAGCTGTTGCGCCAGCTATTTTTCCCTTGGACAAATAGTGTGAGAAATCGCTGAGATATTTGATGCTTTGGAATCGAATTTTTTCCCGAAATATTGGTCCTGGTAGTGCATTCCAAAGTCTTATAGTCCAGTTCTAATACTACGTCCGAATTATTACACTCGTTAACGAGTATCTCGTCAACGAAATGTGAGCATTTGGCATTACCGCTCCCAATGAATTTTATGGATCATTCGATCTCGAGTGCCACTCACTCACTCGTTATCAATCGCGGTAATTCGGTCCATGAATTGTTCGATGCATCTACCGTTGTAAGATCTGTTACAGAGATGATTCAATGCATGGAGATTTGACGTTAATGAAGGGTCATCTAGGCGCATCGAGGCAAGTAAATGAACACAATGCTTTGATGCCGAATCCCAGATGTGCGAACAGTACTCGAGTCCCGGTCTAACTTGTGCTCTGTAAAGCAGTAGCTGCAAGTTTCACAGATGCTGGTTTTCCAATGCAGGAAATGTGCTGGTCTCATATAATATGTATTAGAGTTGACGGTGACTCTTAAAAGGTGGATGCTCTCCTTAGGTTGAATCAATTTGCTGTTGCAGTTGTGCTACAGTAGTTTATTCTTTTTGGAAAATGCTGTGACAGCTATGAACGCATAGACTGGCGTGTTATTCGTGAATAAGGGTACTATCGTAGGAAAAGTTGTAGATAATGATGTCGCTGATCAAATGTTCAGAAAAGAAAAGGCTAAAATATAAAATATAAAATATAAACCAAAAATAAATTAAAATTAAGTTTTGTATAGTTTTTCTTTAATTGACCTTAAAATTCATAAAATTTGTAAAAATACATGAAACGACAGATAAAGGGTTTCCTTTGAAAACTAAACACTAAAATACAGAGAATTCGAGACCAAAAAATTTCATAACCAAAATAAACGTATTAAACAAATAAATGAATTAAAAATACACTACTGTTGTATGAAGTCAAATAAATATGTTTTATTGAGATGATTGACATGAGGCTTTAAAAAAAATACAAAAGTCTGACATGTTTAAATTTTGGTTTTTGTTTAAGACTACGAACAAACTCCTATGAAATCGTAGAGAGAGAGAGAGAGACTAAGGTTAACAATTTTGTTTTCTTTTATATAAATGATCACAAATATGTATGGTTGCATGATAAAACAACGTGTATTGCATCTAAAACATAGAAATGTCAACTAACATTTAAGGTTTAAAATTCAACTTTCAAACACTTGGGATTTTATTTTATTTTCTTTTCTTTCGATTTGAATATATTTTTTTTAATTTTTACTTTTTTTCTTTTCTGGAATTTTGAAAGGTTTATTTAGATTTATATTGAATTGAATTTCAATTAATTTTTTGTTTTTTATTTTCCATTGTTATAATGATGAAATTGGTCAATAATAGTGAAGCTAAAATCTACTAAGTGTATTTTTCTTTAATGTTATATATGTTTTTTATTACTAGCTACCGAAAAATATTAAGTACATTTGAAAATAAATGTTTTCACTTTCAGATTCACATCCTTTAAAATGTTTTTTGTTTAATAATTCATTGTAGGTACTGCTTAGCGGAGCAAGTGAAGGAAGAGGCAAACAAACTATTCGAGGTGAGTTTATGACGAACACAAAGACAATGAAATTAAGTACAGGTTCGGAAAAATAGGTTAAAGAGGGGGGGTGCTTCTTGTCCTTCTTCTTCTTCAGATATCTCCCAATATATTCCTTAGATTATTAGAAAAATACATTCTTTTGTTTTTATTTATCTTTCATATAATTATACATTGAAATGTTTTGTTTTTTTATTTTTCTTCTTTTACTAATGGCGAACAACTTTGTCGCGTTTTTTTGTTTTTATTTTATTTTAATTCAACAACTACGTTTTGTTTAAAGATTTTCTTACAGCCTAATATATTTTATTAATAATACAAATAAACCGAGCGATCTTGGTAAACTTAATCCCAGCAAATATTTTTTTATCTGTTTGTTTTGTTTAAGTCCGTATCTGTGTTATTGGTTTATACCATTCTATTCGTTTTTTAGCTTATTAACATGCGTTATAACTTTTCTAAATTGCCATTCCATTTGTTTTTAAATTTACATTTGCGGTGCTGGTATCAAATAGAATTACAAATTGGTTATTGTTGGGATGTAGTTGATTCACGCTAGCACGACGAGTCCTCGCATCAACCCATTATAGGTCTAAAGTAGCTTCAGAAGTGTCAGGACTCAGAGGCTACTTAGGGTGTAATGCGGACAATGCAGTTAGTGAGATAAGTTCACTGCGGAGGGCGGTGACTGACTTTTCGTTTCGATTAGTTTTCGTTCTTTTCAAGTTTAAACCCAGACTCTAGTTTAGGTTTCTATATCAAAGGACTTTGTGCCAAGATAATCCTATAGATCGACTTTTAGCGATATGCTTGATTTACGTTTATCTTTTTTTGTACCAAAGATTGATGTTTTCCAACCACTGAGGCTTATGAGCGTAGATGGTGTCAAAATCAATCAAGGTTTGAGTGCTTTTGGTGTAAAGTTAATTACGATAACAAATTTTTCCGGTCCCGAGCTGAATGCTAAAATTATTCTTGAAAACGATTTCGTCGGACGTGCAATTACTGATTACACCAAGGCTGCTCTGAAGACTCTTGGTGTCGCGATATCAAAATAAGGTATCAAGAGGCGACACTGTGATGGATACTCAAGGCAATGAAAGATTTGATAAACCGGCGAACAAGGATCAGCGTTGCATACCTTACAGCCTCTCCTCTTCGTAAGAGCCTTTAATACTGGGTTTGACTAAACACTTGTATAGCAGCCAGGAACCTAGGCTCAGCTAAGAAAAAAAAAGGGATCTCTTTCATTGGTTAAGCTAAGTCGCAATGACGAACGTATTGTCCTTGGGTTCATTACTAGGCACTGCGCCATTGGTATCTTATGGTAATTTCAACGATCTCTTAGCAATCTGATTTTTTTTAAAAGATTATAACATTTCAAATGAACTTTTGGTTGGTGTGACGGATTGGCATATCAACGAATATGATGTCGGTAATTTCTCAACTTATGTAGTCCCGACGAGAATTCATTTTCGGTGTCCTGACAACATACAGAAAGCAGCTTGAGAAGTTATAGTAAGCGGGTATGCCCCGGATTTCAAAGAAATGTCTGTGGTGGACTTGAGTCTTTAAATTGAAAATTCCATTTATTTCTTCAGAGCAAAGGTCAGACATCGTCTTAGTCGGTCTGAGGGTGTTTACAATGTGTTCAACACTACCAGATGTTGTACCCCCAAGAGGACTAGTTCGAGTGGACTATTAGTTGAGTCCCAGGTTCATCCTGAAATATAGCGTTAGGTAAACAAGGATGAAAATTGTAGACAATAACTCAGTTTAGGATTGTTGCAGCGAGCGATACCCATTCATCAGGAGACGAATAGCTATGAGTAATAGGTATTGTTTCTCTAGTCAATTGGCCAATCATCATTTCAAAATGCCCCTCTAACTTTTCAACAAAACAAAATTTTGTAATTCTTTTGATACTCTGGCACCACCTTCTGACCTAAAACTGACTTATGAAGTCAGTCGATGTGACCTGATGCGAATGCACTACACTATCAACGCGGTGCGCTAACTCCAAGGGCTGTCTTCGTGTTATAAATATATTTTAAAATTAATCAAAAGTTTTAAAGTTTATATTTTGTATTATTGTGTGATTACGATGCCTTCATAGCCTCATTTCGATACTTTTACTATGCGATTAACATCGGCGTGCTCTCAACCTGTACTGTGTGTATACATAATATTTGATTCCGATATCCGTAGGATAAACATGCGCATTTTCAAAAAAGTACCTCTTATGCCTAAATAAAAAATATCTAAATACATATTTTGATTATATTTTCCTTCTTAGTAAATTTTTCTTTTTTAGTTTCGGGAAAGAGTTACTCAACTGGCAGTTTAATTTTTTTTTTTTTTTAAATTTATTAAGTGAGTATTTATATATGAGATATATATAAATTATTTCGTTACATTTCCTACCTAGTCTATTTGTAAATGTCTAAAAAGGCTTCCGTTTTATTTTCGTTCCAACATCAATTCTGTCTCGCGACCGAGAGCATTTCTTCCAACGCGTTTCCTTTTTCAGATTCGTTTTGTAATTCATCTCGTACAAAAAATTAAGACCGTTAAATTAGGAACAAAGTTGAAAAAAAAAAAAAATTAAAAAAGAGAATAATTTTCTTGTATATTAGGTGGTGACAGCTTTATTGGCATTCGTCTTAGTATTCAGTTCGAGTTTGGACGATGGTGCCCATTCATTTGGTCTGTCTTCGAAGGTCGAAAACAGTGTCCGATTCAGCCTTTTCTAACGCTCTATTCCAACAACAGAGAGAGAGAGAGAGAGAGAGATTGGGTGTTGTCTGTGTTTTGAAAAGTGTCATTTCCTGCGCGTTTCTGACTCATTTCTGACTCTGTGAAAGTTTGCTGTTTCTGTTTGTGAGTTAGTTTTTTGAAAAATATTCGCTGGAACTTTACAATTCGTGTGTTTCATTGTTTACATCTGTTTTTTCTTTTTCTGAGAGATCGCCAGACAAAAAATCTATCACAAACTACGTTAATGGATGACCACTTTGTGCCGGAATGCAGTGGGCTTGGTTTTCTTTTTTTTTTTTCAATGTTCAAGATTTCTGAATAAGATTCTTATGTTTTTTTTCAACTTTTTTTGTTCGTTTTTTGTTGGTTTTTTGTTGTTTTTTTTTGCCTTTTTTTGATAAATTATTTAGTAAATTTAAGTATAATCTGAAAATCTTTAAATATTATACGTATATTTAAATATATATATTTATTTATTTAGAAACTAATTGTCTGTCATTTGGGCATGGTGGGTGGCGGTGGTGGAGCAGTCTTCATAAGTCGATGGCCAGGTGCCGATGGAGATAAACTCAATGGCGATGGCAGATCACGTCGTCCTTTATCTTGAATGGACAGTGGTAAAAATTCTTGCTGTCGTTTAGCAATGCGGTTAATATCCTCACCATTTTCACTTCGTCCAAGGAGGACGGTTAAGTGTATTGCACAGAATAGTCCAAAGCTCTATTAAATAAAAAAATATTATTTAGAAACATTGTATAGGAATTTTGTTATATGGTTAAAGGAAGACGAAGAAATACACCGTTTTTTATTTTGAGTTATGTAATTTATTTGTAACACTTTTCTGAAAATTATAATTTATCCGGAACGATTTTTTAAAATCACATTCTTAGGCACACAGTTAAGACCTGGTAGTCTAATAGCTCAAAAACACATATTTCGATCGATGGATAAGTACGAAGTAAAATAAGGCGACAGACGAAATTGGTAAAGTAAAGCTCGCAGTTGCCGGCGCCTTTGGGAACATCGATAGTTGTTAACGAGGATTAAACAAATAGATGCTGTCTACGAAAACCGAGACACAACACCCGCGTCTCGACCAGACCGATTGGAAGGTTCTCCTATCGATTCTGCTAAAAAGATAGCAGCGCGGAGGTCCAACGTAGAATAAGACTCCCCCTCCGTTCTTGGTGGAGACAATACACAAGACTCCTATCAATTTCGCCTTGCTATCATACACCGACCTGGTAAAAAAAATACATGTACACCGATTTAAGATTGCTAGGTCTTGTAAAGAGGATGAATCCTATATTTCTAGAAACAACTGTGTAAGAATCGTACTGGCCGGAGAAGCATTTTGCTAGAAGCTCTGGTTTACCCTGAACAGCACAATCACAAGTAAGTAAGTCAGCGTTTGGAATCACAACGCGTAGTCCTTTTTAATGACTTTATCGTGATATTTGCAGACAGCTTTAAAAAAGTAGAAGGGGTCGGTGCCGTTACCTTTTCAAAAGACATCCATCACTCCTACAGTCTTCCTTGTCTTTTAGGTCGAAGACACAGTCTCACGTCAGGCCACCGCATGGCTAAAGATTAACCAAGTATTATGCCCAGATACAGCGATTTATATCGGCAACCTAGCTGCAACCAAAGTAGGTAGTAGCTCAATCACGTCATTTGCGAAGCACCCGACCTATATCGATGCTCTATCAAATGCAAATCATAAACATTAGGCTCATTTGGCTTATTTTCAATATTGAAGTGACTATTCTAAAATAAACAATCTCATTACAGGCCCCTGCATCCTAGATAGACATGATAAATCACTGGAAATATTTTATAACGATTTTTGAAGGAATTGCCAATTCGCGCATTTCGTTTGTACTCTTCCCGCCCTGGCCAACAGTAAAAAAGCCTCTTTGGGAGAATACATCTTCAATGATCTACAAATCATCTGAATAACACTGTTAGTACGTATGACCGACTTGAATTGTTGGGTTAAGAGATTTTAATAGTTTTAGGAGTCAACTTGGGGACAACTCTAGCGCTCACAGTGGTATCATCTTCCTTCGGTCTAAATGCATCTCCCTAGAGCTGATGTACTGTTGCTACTTTCATTGGAAAAAGGGCTCAAAATTACTCTATTAAAGGACAAAATATCTAGTCCACAGAGTGATTCTAACACAATCAGTTCTGATGCCGGGTGCTGGAAACACCAATTGACCTTTTTAGACATATCGCAATCCCGGAGACTGATAAGAGGAGCCGTACTTCATAGCCAGGTGGAAGGCTTACGAAAAATTGACAAAAATCCGATTTTTCCAAATCTAACCCGGAATTTCTCCGATCACGAAATAATCGATTTACAACCGTTAATTCGATTTTCTAAACCAAATGACGTGAGGATCAAATAGATGATGATAAATCGATAGATCGCCCGTTCGATTTTGGAACAAAATGGCCATCTTGGAACAAAATATTCGAAGAAAACTCACTCCCGTCACCGGTCTACCAGTTAGGCACCTGAGATGCGCTGTGTGTGGCACGCGGTAGTCAGTGAATGGATAAAGAACTGTTTTTTCGACATCTACACCGGGCCCACTTTGGCATTCCGTATAAGGCTGTAAATGTTATTTATTATTTGTAAAACCTAAGAAACCACAAAGAGAAATATAAAAAGTGGTATAAAGTTTCGACGATGTTTTATCTCACTGTGATCAACATATTGAGTCATCTTGACAAGCAGCTAAGTGATCTTTATTATCATCTACAATCTAGCACGACAAAGGTGAGTCTGTTTTGAGTGATTCGCTGAAACAGATGCTAAGACTACAATGACAGAAATACTCACGATACAAGACTTAAATCTGCAGACATGTTTCTCGGATCCGAAATCCAAATCTGCAGAAATGTTGTTCTTTACTTCAGCAGTATGATAGCATTTGAAGACTCTTAGGGTGACTTAGTGAATAAGAGTTAAAGAAACAACAGAGAAGCAATTTGCTCATTCAAGGAATGAAAAGATACAAATTATTTTGGCAACCTTCCAAAAATAAAAAGTAAGGTACATATCTTGTAGACGTAGATGAGAAGATGAAGTTGAAAGAAGATGAACGTAGATGAATGGTCATCTTCGAGAGGAACTTCAAAAGGACGCTCGTCATAAATGAACTACTGTGACAAAATCCGCCCAATTAACGTCAATGCTTACAATATCACGTGCGGATATCATAATCTACATTGACAGCCAGGCAGCTCACGCCGATCACTTTACTGCAGCTTGTGAAGTGCTTTCGCGAACAGCTGAAGGTTCTTGGCTGTCACATTAATATACCACTGCTGAAGAAAGGAAAGGTTTAGCCCTAAAACAACAGGTGGAAGCAACAACCGAAAGGCTCCTTCATATGGACAGGAAATCCTTGTCATTATCATTGCGGGAAAGGGAAAATATTAGAATAAACTTTGCCTTACATATGTACATATATGTACTTGTCTGATGTCTAGATTGTGCCAATACTTATGACTGTGAACTAAGCTGGGAAAAACAAGGGGAGAGGTATTTATGTTCATAGCGATGACCAGGCGACGAATCAATCAGGAATCAAATCCCACTGTCAGGCAGAATGAACGATTCAACCTGGACGATTCATGAATGGAACCTCAGCATTGTTTGCCCGATCCTCAAGAAATGAGACCCCCTGAACTGCACAAACTATAGAGGCTTCAGTATTCTTGTGTGTGAGCGTCTAAAGCCGTTCGTCCACAACCTGATCGGTCCATATCAGTGTGGCTTCAGGCCAGGAAAGTCCACCATCGGCCAAATATTCATACTGCGGCAGATTTTGAAGAAAACCCAGGAACTTCAAATCGATATCCATCACCTTTTTATCGATTTTAAGGCCGCGTATGACCGCATCTATAGAGACGAACTATACACAGCCACGTCTAGTTTTGGCATCCCTGCCAAACTCGTCCGTTTGTATAGGATGACGATAGAGAATGTACGCTGCTACATCAAGATCGGTCAAGACCTCCACGAGACCTTTGATGTAAAAAAAGGATTCTTCAGCATCGTTCTTAAAAGAGTTGTGCAAAACTCACGCACCAACACCAGACGCACAATTTTTCAAAAGTCTGTTCAATAACTCAGATACGCCGACGATATTGACATAATCGGAAAAACGCAGCACGATGTAGTTCATGAGTATTGAGACGGAGGCGACGAAGATAGGTTTAGTGGGCAAGACGAAGTATATGCTGTCAACTTGAAAGGACACTCAACAGAGACGTATCGGACACAACGTCACAATAGACAGTTATAACTTTGAGATAGTAAAGAACTTTGTCTACCCAGGCTCCGCTATCAATTCAGACAACGACACCAGCGCTGAGATTAAACGAAGAATCACTCTTGCCAATCGCTGTTTCTTTGGGCTAAGAAGGCAATTGAGTAGCAAAGCCCTCTCTCGAAGCCCTCATAGACGGTGAGGAGGAGATATAACGACGAACTGTACGGGCTGTACAGCGGCATCGACTTAGCCAGAAGAGTGAAGGTCCAACGACTGAGGTGGCTGGGACATATGGAGTGGATGGACACCAATGCTCCAGACCGAAAAATCTTTGAATCCACACCCGAGGGACAGCGCAATAGACGAAGACCGCGACGCAGGTGGCGCATGCAAGTGGAAGAACATATGTACATTTTCAGATTTTGTTGTAAACGCATTTTGTATTCAATGCCATTAATGATCAAAAGTAATGTGGGCCAAATGGTCACATCTAGCACTGACACAACCGTGTCCTTTCAATCACATTCTGCAGCATGTCATTTGGAACATCTTCAATTTAGTTGTGTATATTGCCTTTCAACTGTTGCAATATTGTTGGTTTGGTAGCGTACACTCGGTCCTTCAAGTAACCCCATAGAAAGGGGCTGTTAAATCTGGTGAACGCAGCGAGCAATTTATATCCCCAAATTTTGACATGATCCTGCCTGGAATGCCTGTTTCATCATTTCCATTCTTAATCTGGCTATATGGCATGTGTCACCGTCTTGTTGAAACCACACAGCCCAAAACGCACACAGTAACTCTACGAGGGTGAAGACGTCGTTCACGAATTACTCATGCACCTCGTATCCGACTATTCAGTTTGTTTCCAGCTCAACTTGAATCGAAATGC
Source organism: Matsumyia berberina (assembly GCA_917880715.2). NCBI lineage: Eukaryota > Metazoa > Arthropoda > Insecta > Diptera > Syrphidae > Matsumyia > Matsumyia berberina. The sequence continues at coordinate 101,110,580 of OU862870.1, forward strand.
GCCTCGTCATTCATAATCAAAAGAAAAAAATCAGTGCCATATTCCATTGGTAAATTTTTGCAGTAAAACGCGTTATTGTGGCGTCAAATTCTCCATGCAATCGCTGGACATAGCTGAACACTACGGCCAACTTTCACATAAAGAAACCATCCCTGTGAAAATGGCGCCAATTTCAAATTGGCCGCCGGGCTCAGTATAGGTATGTTCATATATAAATATATAGAAAATAGGTTGACAAACTTGAATTTGGCTCGGATTCTTTATTTTCTAAATCTTTACTGAGTTAGAGGACACAACGGAGTTACAGCAAATGAGGTCTTCGATGAGCTTCTTAGACAATCCTTTCCGGCCCTGAATATACTTATATTTGTTTGTCCACATCTTTGGTTACGGCTGTCACCTTACATAGTGACATGACTTTCCGGAATATAAATAGACCAAGCGAATAATTCAGCACTCGCAGGACGTAGTAAGTCCACGGAATTTCCCCTGTCTCTAAACAGAAAGGGCTACGTACAACTTTTTTGTCTGCAAGGCTTGTGGAGAGGCTACCACTTCATAATGTGAACTTTGATGTGATTGTTCTGGTCTATACCCGTATGAAATCATAGATTCTTGGGGCTGATGTGGTGTGTGGTGGTTATCTGTTCATAATTCATCGTCCAACTTGTATCCTCTAATTCGTTGCAATTATCGCTGCGTCAGATAATCCATATATTATTTAAAGTCTGTCGACTCCAAGATCTTACGATATTATTTCGGCTGCTTCAGACGACCTTGCTTGTTGAAATTTAAGTATAAAGGCAATTTTATTAACTCGATTTGACTTCGAGCTGTTCAAAACGTGTTAAAAGGCGCGGAACTTGTAAGACAGTTTTCAAGGGTCGAAAACTCCAGCTCTCTTTTTATTCTTCTTTTGCTGCATGTACATACAATACATCTCTTGTGACGATTTTATAAATGGTGACAGCGACTAAATATTTTGGAAGTCTAATAAATATTCACAAAACTCAGAGTCAAGCTAAACTACATACATAAATTTCGAAACAAAAGAGTGTTCTTTGCCAATTGGGGGACAACGAGCTGTAAGCGTGCCATAATAAATTTCTCGAATATGTGTGACTTAGTTCAAGCCAGATTGCATTATAAGAAGCTACACACATTGTGCACAGCTCAGCGTAAAAAATTTCGGTGTAATCTAAGCCACTACATAGCCCACGAGTCTCATCGTCAAACTTACCTGAACTAGTGCAATACCAGCGGCAGCAAAACAAGCCAAAAGTAGTCGAATCTTTATTTGCTCTGACAACACAGCAAGGCAGCCCCGTTTATAATGTGTATCACATGCTGACTCATAAGCGTGTTCTGGACGCGAACAGCAAGACCATGGCAATGATAAGCGTCTATAATCCAGCGGTCCATCTACACCACAGCATTGTAACTAAAAAATAAATAAATAAAGTAACACTGCATGACAAAAGTCTAATGTTTGACTTACCTGGGATTGCATTCGATTCCACAGATGTAAATTATCCACCTTGGTCCGCGAGAACTTATCCAAAAAGTCCACAAACGAATCATCAACGAATATCTCAACAGATGTGGGTAGATTCTCTCTCATAGCCAAAGCCCACCCGCACACAATAAACTGAACACAGATTGCAGCGACTAACAATGCGCTAAACTGTAATCAGATCGGAAAAAAAGGACAAAATTAATGATCTTCTTGCCGCCTCGGCATGTCACGAAAGTGCACAACCCAAAACTCAATTCGGATTTCAATTCATAAAAAACACCCACCATTCCTAGGAGGCAGCGCTTTTTCTGATTCGTTGCTTGACATCCCATCCAGCACAAGATGAATGTGAAAGGACCCAAAGCCAGGAGAATCGCGGACGGTGCCCACAATTTATTTTGTACAATGCCATAGTAGCCGACATGTCCCCAAAGCAAAGAAGTTCCTATTATAATTTGCGCGGCTCCAGTTATCTGCAAGGACAAAAAAAAAAAAACAAAAAGTTAAAGTTAGTCATGGTTTAAAAAATGGGTTAACGCAATTTGCAAAAGTGCTTTATTCCATTTATACGTTATGACAAATCGGTGGATACATTCGGATAATGGAAATAACTAGAACATGAAGTCCAAAAAGGATTCACTGATTAACCGCAAGCCTTTCAGCGTAAAAGATCGTAGTAAAGACACGGAGTAATTGGAGAAAATGACTGATGGGCAAGGAAATTGCGAGAAACTGTTAGGGAGCTTGGGACATAAATCAAAGAGTAAACGATGACAAATGACATCCTAGAGATAAGTTTCCACGACTATTGACTGCGCACTGCAAATCATTACGTAAGCAATATGGGTTTGAAAAGCAAGTATAGGAAGGGTGGATGTGCATCCAAGAGTAAAATCGGTAAAACCGAATCGAAGATGGTCGAAGAAATCGAGAGTGTCCACATTCTGCCTGCACTACATATTTTCGAGCGATAAGCCAACGAAAAAGACCAGAATACGAGAGCCACTCAATGTCGAGCAGCTACTTCTTCGAACGGAGAGGTCCATACTTCGATGGGTTGGACACTTTAAATGCATGTCCCCAACTCGGTTTCCAAGACGTGTCGTGGAATCCGTGCCATCAGGTAGGTGTCCTCTGGGTAGGCCCAGGATGAGATGGGCTGGGCCAAGTCCGAAATCTCACCTATTCCCTCGTACGGTGATAGCCCCTGATGATCCCCCTAATGGTCCACTTAAGCTCCCTAAATGACCCTCATAGTGGATAAGCGGGCCATTGAAAAATGATGATGAAGCCAACGAAAGAGCACACTGCTCAGTCCAAGATCAAATTCGACAATGCACAACAAAAATAAGGGTACTGAACAAGAAAGGTAAACAGAGATAGAGAACCAATTACGGTCCCGTTGAAGTTTATAACGGCCGATCTACAGGGACCATTAAACAGACCCCGTTCCAGTTTCTTAGCTGTGATGCCCTCATTTGTTATTGTCCACCAGACTATTGCCGCAAAAGTCAGAGTAGGCCTGACGACAATGATGTAGATTTAGAGCATGATTTTTGGACTTTCCAATAGTCCGGTCGATATGGGGATTCCAGGACAATTTACTGTCCAGGATTATCCCAAGGTACTTTACTTCTTGCGAGAACTGAATGGAGGGGCAAATAAGAAGATTTCGTTTTCTTCTTTTGATAAAAGGAACTATAGATGTCTTCTTGGGATTTACAGAGAGGCCTTCTTTGGTGCACCAACTCGGTATCCAAGATAGTGCGTATTGCAAAACTTTCGAAACGGCGCTTTCATATTGGCCACTGGCGATGACCGCCATGTCGTCTGCGTAGCCGATGGCCTCAATCCCAAGGTTCTTTAGGGTCTGAAGTACGCTGTCAATGACGAGCGACCAGATCAGTGGCGATAAGACTCCGCCTTGAAGACAACCTCGAATTGTGAGCGCCGATATTTTAACATCGTCGATGTTGGTGTGACTCACCCTACTTTTCAGCATGGACATAATCCACTTGCTTATGGTTGGTGAGAGGTTCATATTGCTGAGTTAGCGTTAAGTGGATTCTTAGGAAGTGTGATTGAAAGCACCTTCGACATCTAGAAAGGTGACAAAGCATATCTCCTTTCTGTCGATGGAAGTTTCAATTCTAGTTACTAAGTCATTGACTGCTGACTCAGTAGATTTGCCCGGTTGGTATGCATGTTGAGTGTCGCAGAGGGAGAAGTTACAAAGTACTTCTCCTTTCATATGTACATATGTCTGTCAATCTAGGTACATACTCACTGATGTTCCAGGCAGAAATACTTGCCATAAACCAGTGCACAAGCTTAAAGCTGTTCTCTAACTTCAGCCGCAAAACCATCTTTATCTTTTCAGACAGTCAAGTTGCCCTGAAACCATTGAAGTCAGCCACGGTAACATCGAAACTAGTCCTTGAGATAGTCAAATTGCTTTTAGAACTGGGAAAAAAACAACTTGGTCATACTACACTGGAGCCCTGCTCACAAGGGTCACACCGGCAATGAAACAGCGGACTCACTGGTCAAGATAGGTACAACCACGCTCCTCACTGGTTCTGAATCACCCTGTGGAGTAAACAAATCCATCTTCAAAAGCTTAATGAGGGAACAAACCCCGCTTAAATCCAAAACGATTTGAATGGCAAGTATAGGACCAAAATGTACCAAACACTTCTTCCTCAAGGTTAAGTTAGATGGCTGTTCTGACTTAAGCAGTATAAATTCACTGCGATACCACGTAGAGCATCCGATTTCTAGCACCAAGAACTTTACATGATGAATCCTTTTCTTTTAAATGGGAAGTATTTTTTGAGTGACTACATCGGTGTATATGCAGAATCCCTATATTTGGTGAATATTAAGTCTTACTAGGTAGTCAAGATCTTCGTAGCAGTGAGTTTGCCTTCCCAATCTTGATAGGGATACGCAGTTATATAGAAGATGGATTGTTGTATTTCTCCTTCCTTGTCTCTAAGGTACGATTTTCCTCACGTACTCATATCTTAGTTCGATGGCTACCGCTCTTTGGAACCTGAGTCCAAAGGCACCGGCACCGAAGCTGCCATTTTTCCATTTAAGAGCCGTTTGTGCACCAGACCTGGAAGTTCGGTGGTACCTTGAACGTCTTTTGTGCATATTATCTGGGATTTTGGGAAACGGTTCGTTGAATATATGATTTAGAGTCCTTAGATGACCTGTAAAGTCGCCAACCAGTTAGATAGGCAAAGCGGAGTGAGGTTAAGTATAACTTCCAGAGTTGCATTAGGGCCTCTGCAATGCCCACACAGGCCAGACGTTGTACTTTTCTTCGTTGTTGTCCCGATGGAGATAGCGGTAATTAAGGAACTCACATTTTGGCTGGAGTGGAGTGGACCTACTTTCATATTTTTCGTAGGATCAATATCCTTGCCATCAAAGTTGTCTCTTGATTGTCTCTCATCTCTGGGAAATTTATTATTAACCAGTGTTGTTCTTATGCTTTTAGGATTGATGAGCATGGTACAACATTTCAGATTCCTGCAGACAAAGACCACCGACTCATGTTTTTCGCTACATATGAGTTAATTTTCAAGCTTCATATGACTGCAGGTGGAAAAGCATTTGACAAAAATGCTCTAGCAGCTATGTTTCCCTTTAAAAAAAAAGCTTCATATCAACATCATCGTTTTTGTAGCTATCCTCACAGGATACAGGTGCGCAAACTGACTTAGTCTACCTTGGTAGCCCTGGAAAGCAGGGACCGACGCTTTATAATAGCCTTCAACCGATTCTATGAGTAGGATCGTGTTGTTTTGCGGGCATTCTCACTGTCTTATGTAAGCTGACCTAGTTATACTCATTTCACTTCGTTATCCCTTTAAGCTAACACAACAAAACCCTAATCACTCCAACCATTATAAAGCTCTACACTCAAGTTAGTTATGTATACAGGCAAAATCTGAAGCCGTCAGACCCAAACACATAATTTATAAGCCTCTGGTGTTGAATCTTGCTCCTGTTTGTCCGCTCGTCTTCCTCTCTGCCTTGAGATGAATTCTTCGCTTGTTTTGCGTCAATTTACGAAATGAAAATGTGTGAATAATTAAAGTTTCAAAAGCCCAGCAATTACCAACAATCAACACAACGTCACACCATTTAACAAACGTTTTCAGGATAAATCCTTAAATAAAATGCACGGCCATACTGGCATCCGCCCAGATGTGAAATGAAATGACAGCCAACGTCAAATGATGAAGGAAGGAGGAGGGACGTCGACTAGGATATGAAAACATAGAAAATATCATGCGATTGCATTTACAGGGTCACGTTCAAGGACGGTGGCTGGCTGGCTGGCATGCAGCTGCAAACAACGAATACCTATAGCGCGACCGTATACCAACAGCGAACAAGAAAAACTTGAAACAAATTCAACATCCACTACACCCACACACACACGAGAGTCCTTCGGCTTAGAAAATATGAAACTATTACACCATAACCAGGATTTCAGCAGATCTATTGAAGCTGACGTTGTGTGGAAACAGACCAGCATGGAGCGTACTCCATTCTGGGTCAACATGCATTTGTGTCTGTTTGTAGAGAGGTAGCAAGGAGCACTCTGTCCCGTGAATAGTGTATCCACTCCGTTTTTGTAATTATAATCTTGTAACGATTTTGGCGGAGAGATTCAACCTTAAATAGCCCGGGCTCACAGTCACAGACAAAAGAATTCCCATGCCCAGCAGCTAATTGGTTTTGGCATATCCCATGCCGCTTTTATGTGTGCTCCTTTGAAAGAGGCAGCCACAAGGAACAAACCGTACCCCACATCGAGATGCACTGTTAAATGTGTCACATTTCATGCTCTGTCCCACAGATCTTAAAGTGATAATACACCAGTCAGCGTGTGTGTATTGCGAAAAATTATGCTTCCACGTCCCTTGACTTTTTGTTGTCGCACAATAAAAGGATCTAAATGGAAGGATTGTCTTCTTCCATTATCTGCTCGGTTTTAATTTCCATATTGCAACACAGTATGCCAGGTTTTTGTTATGCGACAGCATGCATTGCAGCTGTGTGTATGTGTGGATATACTTTGACCTTTCAAGTGGTTTCTCTAGCACTTGATTCTAGGCAGAATCCTTAGGCGCACAGGATTAGTTTGCTTGGCATTGAAAGGGTGCATGCACGTGTGCGAGATGCAAACACGCTTCGCGATTTTTTCTTTTTTCTTTATCCACATTTGACCTTTGGTTATTGTTTTAGAAAAAGGAGCGTGTACCACATGCATTAATGTCGTCCTTTTAGTGTACGCAGTCCTGTTTGCAGTAAGAACAAAGTAGTTCAGGGCCGAAGTGGTTCGTTGCTCGAACGGTGCTGTTGCTGCTGCTGCTGCTGCTACGGCTTCTGCTTGAAGGATGACGAATGCCTTCTCCCCGCATAAATACATCACGAAATAAAATGGATGTGACACAATTGCTTGTGGGTGTTTTGTTTGTGTTGTGAGTGAAAGAAGGAACTCTTGAGTAAAATCCGAAAGTGGCAGAAATATTTAGATCAAGGATATTGCTTGTGGCACACAAGGAGGCCTGGTCGAATTACGATGGAATGTGTGAGTGAAACAATTCCAATGTATAGTGGCGTTTATTATTTTGTATTCGTATATGTAATTGACGCTAATTAACAAGGGACACGTGTCCTTTTCATGACTGACATTGTGAGAAAAATGAAGCGTGTCCTTCGCGTGACTATCGATATTGCTTTGATGGATGAATGAGTTTCGACAACAACTGTTGGTCATTTTACGGATTGGGAATTAGTGGTGGCATGCCGCCAACGAAATCAAAACTGCCAAGGCCGTCAAGGGAGGTGTTGCCACTGCAATGAGACCTACATCAACGGCGAAACTGCTTTTAGTCTGAATCCAATGGCATTTTGTGTACAGAAAGCTGGGACAAATAGTGCCCTCTGCAGGTCTTACTACAAAAACAAGTTGTCTGACGAAAATAGCAAAGTCTACACAAACATACATAAGCATCCTTCATTTCCACGAAATGGTGCTGGATAAACCAGAAAGTGAACTTAACGCGACCGTTGGGCTGATGTGGTCCGCTAAGTATCCATCACCCGAGCTATCATCTCAGAAAAAAGGAAATAAGCAAGGAGCGCTCATGAAGAACCTCAAATTAAAGTCGTATGTGATCACAAAATAAAACGCTGCTAGTGGTGACTACAACATGAGCCTTCGATGAAAGGACTGACACCAGCAATCGCATAAATAATCTGCAAATAATCTGGTAGATTTTGACAGTTCATGGCGGCCATGTTGTTTTATCTGTTGTTAGTTTTCCCGATTTTTATTTTTCAGACACTAAAGACAAATCATCGTAGCAAGTTACAGCGTAGAGCAACAAATAATAAAACTGGAACAGTTGAAAGCGGACCCCGATTTTACCAAAAAAAAATCATATTTAGCGACGAGGCCCATTTTTGGATGAACAAGTAAGTACGTCAACAAGGAAAATTACCTGACTTGTGACGATGCGGATGATTTGATGTGGATTGTGGGCCGGCAGCATCATGTCATTGCCATCACCATCAACGGAGAGCGCTACTTGGATGATATGCACGTGAACGACATGTCGTTCCAATAGGACGGCGTTATGTGCCACACAGCTGATGCCACAATGAAGATTCTGCACAAGCGATTTGAGGGCATGATTATCTCACGCAGAGGCGACACGAACTGGTCACCAAGATCATGCGATTTGACATGTAAAATAAAAAATTCGTTGACATCTCACACACAACTTCTTTTATTCAATTTTAACATCTTCCCTTCCCTATTGGAAAACCCTATACATTAGAGATCCTCGAAGGGAGTTAAAGGCACATAAAGTATTTTCTATTATAAAAAAAAAAAAATATTCTTTAACATTGAGAATGCCTTCAACGATGTTAAGAAAGACTCGACTATCAGAACTAGAGCTCAGGTTAAGTTGATGATGATGCAAAGCACAGACACACATGGGCCAATGTCAGTATGTGACAGTTCGCCCAAATTATAGAAGTTCCTAGATACTAAATAGAGCTTTCTGTTTTGGGATAGGGCTCAATAGGGGCAGCCAAATAAAACTTCATAAAAATCGGGACACCAGAGCCCAAAAATCGGGACGTATCGGGACATTTAGAAATAATCATAAGGTGTTAAACACGCAATTAAGGAACACATAAAAGTACACACACACCTTCGAACATGGCATGTTGCAATTTATCCTTTCATTTGCATAAAAATACATCTCATCGAGGATCGCTAAACCTAAAATACTGTGGCGTATGTGGAATATTTTAACCGATTTTTCAAGAGTTTTCACTTCTTAGTAGTTGAACTACATACATTTTACACATGTTTCTCGGTTGAACTTATGTTGGAAGTACATAATTGTCTGACCAATTTAAAAAGGTGGTTTCATTGTATCAATCGACAAGCTGTTTTTTTCCTTGCGCCATGCTGTCGTCACTTAATACTGCCAAGGAGAAGAAATTATAATACAATTTCCTGTTGTTTCATTTTTTTATTCCTCAAGTTGTTTGGTCGACGTAGAATAAAAGAAAAAAATGTCAAACATACCTAAGGTAGGAAAAGTCGGGACAAAATCGGGACACTCTCTAATTTGTGACAGAAATCGGAACAGGGTGAAAAACTCGGGACTGTGCACTGTGCAGGCAAAATCAGGACGTCTGGCAGACCTAGATTGAACAGGTATAGAAGAAGTGGAGGATTGTTTTTTCATTCTCTTCGCCTCTGAAACTCTGCAGAAGTTTTTTGAGATACATATGTCCATCCTTCTAGCATGAAGATCAATGGGATAGTGGCCAGTAAGAACGGTGCTGATAAGCGACCTTTTAAGCAATATCTGACTTTTAGATCGGGGGAGGTTTAGCATGGACCGATTATCGTTGGAGATAGGGTTATAGTTTCATTCCTTCATCTTTTGTTTCTCTTGTTTATTGCATCGTACTCTAAAAGTAGCTTGCACATAGCGAGTAGTATTCCTAGATTCGGCTCCAGATGCACTCCACGTGGGGGGGTTATATCCCCTCTTCTGTGGATCCTGGTTATTCATGAATTGCTGGTGAAACGTAAATACAGTAGCATATGCAGACGATACATTTCTAGCTACTGTCAGTTAACTATTGCAAAAAGCCCTGAGCACACTTAACATTTGGACGAAGAAATGTGGACTAGGGCTACATCCCCAGAAAACTGAACTAATGTTGTTTACCAAAAAAAAAAAAAGCGATTCCAACGATTTCACGAATCCGACCATTGAGGGAAATCCGCTTAAACTGTCCGAAAGTCCGAAATATTTAGGTCTCATACTTGACAGAAAGCTAAACTGGAAGCTGAACATCAAAGAAAGCGTAAATAAGTAGCATATGTAAATACAGTAGCCTTCTATACCTGTAGTAGATTCCTTGGTAAAAATTGGAGATCCAGACCCAGAATAACCCTTTGGATGTATTCAGCTATCGTTGGATCGATGCTCACATTCGGAGGACTGGTTTGGCGGCGCGCTGCCACTAAAACAGCTAGCCTCAAAGGTATGACCAAAATACAGAGAGTGGCATGCATCGGAACAACCAGTGCAATGAGAACAATACCAACAGCGGGGATGGAGGTAATTCTTAACCTTCTCCCTTTAGACCTTTACACGCAGGAGACTGCAGCGAAGAGTGCTTTCAGAATCAGCCAATCTAAACACTGGAGACCAAATCTGTATGGACATGCCGAGATACTAACCAATCATCTGGGCGTCAATGTCAACTCGGATTGCACTGTCCCGGAGTTGGACTTTGAGGAACCCTTCTCATGGGTCTTCCCCGCAGTGATCTCCGGGCCAATGCTGGTGGAAGTACTTACTGGCCACAACATGCTAAGATATCACACAAAGAAATTATGCCTGAATGATGACGATATATGCTGGGGATGCGGTGACGAAGAGGTCCATGAGGACACAGCCCATTTTTTCTGTCACTGCCCATAAGATAAGAAATAGAACACGAGGCAAATTCTATTCGATCATATCGACGAACTAGCTGATGGCTCCCCATCAGAACTTCTCAAATTTGCAAAGGCGACCGTATGGTTGGTCATGAGTATCACAATGGATCTATTAGCCCGCAAACCGAACCTAACCTATTCCCAGATTCTGGCATTCTAGGAAAAAGAGTAGTGACATGCTTGCGGAGTTCATCGGCCCTACAGGTGAATGCTAAATTATTCCGCCATCTCTGTGAGAGATGAGCGGCAGCCTGGCTATCTGTTGCAGCATCAACAAAATTGAAGCTTTGCAGACAAACTCTCAACTATGTATATGTACATATATCAATGACCAACCCTATGCTGGGTACCGGGCCATAAAGATGTATCAGGCAATGAAAGTGCAGACGAACTTGCCGGGAGGGTGCAGAACTAGCATATGCGTATACCCTTCCGGTTGCAAGAACACTAATGAGCACACTTTACAGGAAAATAGATGGGGAAACCATAATCAGGGCTTCTACACAATGAGGTCACATGGACACATGTGCAATAGCCAGACCACTATGGCCAGTCTTCGATAAGAAGAATTCAAAAAATCTCGTACAATTTTACTCCCATGAGAATACTTTTTATAGGTACAATGGACCCAGTTGAGGTCTAAGTAAGTCTTTAGGACACCCAGTAAACCAACCAACCAAGGAACAAAAACACCAAGCTCCAGAAGTTCAAAATATTGAATTTCATTCGCTTAATGTCCTTAAGGGATATCATTCGTATAATCTACATTTGCTTTCAATCAATCTTATACTTCTCCGCAAATTAATCTCAGAAAATGCAGATGTCTTCGCCATCACTGTCCTTCCATAACAAAGCCTCGTAAATCAACATTTATTTATGGAAAAGTATTCCGTCTACATCCGAAGGTAGAGGCATACAAAAGCCAAGTGACCTTCTGCGTGTGCATTGCTGGCCTAGATTCCCGTCGACTTTTAAATTCAAAAATGCGAATTAAATTACGTTGTAAGGACGATAATAGTGGAGCAGATCGATCGATATTCCTATACATACACAAAAATGTGAAAAGTTCTCCATCTGGTTTTGAGGTTGACACGTTTTTTTCTTTTCCAAAATGGCTTACATGCAGTGTCGTGATGCTTTAGAAAATTTAATCCCGAAAGTACAAAAGGTTAGAGACGGACGAGAAAAAAAGGAATAATCCTCTTGTTATGGCATCGTTTAGTTTGTATTTCTTCTGCTTTCAAATTGAATGTGTTCTGTTCACATGCATATTTTAATTTTCCCACTTGTGCTGGTGCGAATTAAAATTGCAAACCTACATGCAGCTCCCCGAAAGCTAAAAGGAAAATGTCCCAATTTACAGACCCATCCACATGGTTTGGATACGTTATGTATGTACATAACTAATTCAATACATATACACAACAGCGTTGCAGGAATCGTTTGCCACCGGCCAAGTAAGGAGTTCACACAAAAAAAGTTTTCAAAAATAATAATCTGCTCCAAAAAAAAAAAAAAAATGGTTCATCTAATTTAAGTTTTTTTTTTTGATGGGAAAACCCTTGCTGTTGTGACACGGGAATGGGGGACTTTGCTCGCATTCAGGGTGTTTTTTAATGGCCCTCGAGATATTAAGAACACGGAATCGCTGTATGCCTAACGAGCAAAATATTCAAAAGATGACAAACAAAGGATAGACAGAGCTACGTACTTTTATTCTGCGGCCTTTTGAAAAGGTCAGTCACGTTAAGGGGCATTTTGGGGAAGCGTGCAAATACACTGATAGTTTAAACTAATTAATTTTCTGTGTAGCCCAACGTTTAAAGGAACTTAGGAGCGGCTTATGCAAGGATTTTCAAAGGAAGTGTGGCTTGAACATGAATAGCTGTTTGTATTTACTTTTAATTTAGTCGTTTAACCTCAACAAGGACTGAGTACTTTGTGACTTGAAGAAAGTATTCTATGATGTGGTTGTCGTAAACTAAATTAAAAATTGTGGTCAGGCATCACTAAAGATGTTTTGTTTTAGTTTGGAAATTACAGATTTAATAGTTGAATATTTGGTGGCGTACCTCACAGCACCATCTTTAAAGAAGTTTCTGTTAAATAAAACCCCATTTGCTGCGTCCTGAATAAGCCGAAAGGTGAACTAATAACCAACATTGGGATCCTTCACTAGCAGGAGACTAATCAGTAGAAACTGGGATGTCGAACCCAAAATGATGATATTCCCTGTGTACCAGGCCAATAATATTTTGTCTGGTAAAAAAAAGAATTAACAAAACCAACATAAAAATAGAACTTATTCGATGTTTAACCGGAGCCTGCATCTTGCTTGCACACCACTCCAAATGCCACCCTATTGCGCTAGTGCTGCAGCTTCAATGTCCAACCGGCAGCTTAAGTTCAGATGGTTTCCATTCCTATCTCTTTTTGAAAACGGACTCCGACTTGGACTCAGTGGATAGAACCATTTCGAATATATCCACTTTTGTCACCCAAACAGGGTGTACAGCAAAAAGAATACCAAACAGTTTGTCCTAAATCGTCCGCTGAAAACGTAAGAAGCTAACTGGGCTGACAAGGAGTGAGAATCCGCTAGACGAATTTGTGATTGGATGAAGTAGTCAACCTGTGAAGGAAGAACACTCTAAAGAGAAGAACAGGGGCCAGTCCCTTAGAGGTAGGCCATTAACCTGTGAAGGAAGAGCACTCTAAAAAGAATAACAAGGGCCAGTCCCTTAGAGGTAGGCTATTAATCAAAAGGGCAAGCGGCACATTGAAGAATGGTAGGGCAATCAACAAGCGAAAGTAGGCAGCTGGTAGCAGGGAGGCTCTCTACCAGCTCTGGGGTTAGGAGAGATCCGGTCTCTAAGACACTAAGGTAACAGGATAATCCTGCGAAAGTTCCCAAGAAGACCAAGTTCAAGACCAAACCAGTTCCAATTTTCAAGCCCTTCAGTGAGGTGGCAAAGGAACATTTAGTAATCGGATGACAGGATCAGCCAAGATAACTAGAGACTGGTCAAGGCGAAGGTGTCTTCGGACATTCTTTTGCACTGCCTGGCTAACCCACGTTAGCTCCACAGATCTGCATTTATCACGAAATGCTGCGGAATGCTCAAGACATTATGCGCGCAGAATCAAGTCTGACTTTGTTGGGTACCAGGTTTCTGTAGCATTGAGGAAAACGAAAAGCCCGATAAACTAGCCAGGCTGGACGGAGAACAGCAACATGTGGAAGGCGGGAGCACTGTAGATTCTCATTGCCAAAGCGGAAATCTTAAGAACAATCACAAATCAGAGATGGTTAAATACAACAGGACTTAAGACATCCGAGGCACTATAGTCTGTGTGGTAGCCGTGGCACAGTGGTTAGTGCGTTAAACACTCAAACCCCAGGCATGTCTACCGAACATTTTTCGCGGCACCACCTCCATTTGTCATGAAAAAGCTTCTTAATTCGCCATTCGGAGTCGACAGTTAATTGTAAGTCCCTTCCATTCGTGCGTAACACGCACAACATGAATGGTTGCGAGAAGCTAGCCCTTGGCTCATCCCGAGCTGTGGCCCAAACTATTTATTTTATTTTTAATATTCAGCGTTAGACCGCAGTAGAACCAGAGATATTCTCAATTTAAACAGGACACAGTTGCAATTAGTTGAGCATCCTGTCTGGTCACTGTCTTCTGAGAAAGCACGCTAAAGGGTTAGGGCACTCAGCCACTGATGTTTGGAGGCACTGCAATGATCTACATATGTATGTGCCGCTGAGGACATGATACACATGCTATGTGAATGTTAAAAAATAGCCAAGACACGCAGGAAATTTCTTGACGCATATTTCTTTCGCAACCTAGAGAAGCCAGGCTCTGACAACTTTAAAAACCTGATAAGAGTATAATTCTGTATGGAAGTCAAATGCTTTCTGAAAACAGTTTAAGTTCTGCCAATTTTGGTTTGAAATGGATCGCGATGGGCCCCGTATGGTGCATAGTGTCTTATGGAAGCACTAGCTACATAAACCTACTCTACCTTAAACCGGTGCTAAGCTAGTGCTTTCCAGTGATCAGAATTCAGACGACCTTATATTATTAGTCATAGCTAGGCAGCTAAGCAGATCAAAATTAGATATAGCCACTGGCCAATAGAAGACCACGCAGCCAAGCTAGGTGTACCTCAAAACACCTTATGCCCTAGTTGCAATGATAACAGTGAAGGAATGTCTGCGAATGGTCCGACAGCCTACTCTAACTAAGCAATTCGATGGCCTCCAATAAAAGGATTAGATGACTATTCTTTTCCTTTAACTTTACAGGTTGAGTAATACCTGTCCTACCAAAGCGTAAACCAAAGCTGGTTACACGTATACGGTGGGAGAGTTTGCAGAACGATGAGATACGGAAGGAGTTTGCACGGCAGGTGTCCGAAAGGTTTGAACAAATTCCAACTGTACCGACAAATGTAGAGGAAGAATGGCGGTTGGCAGGCATTGCCTCTGCAGGGAATGTTTGCGGAGTGAAACGGCTCGGTGTGGCGGCTGGTAGTGGGAAAAGAACTGCGTGGTTTAAAACACACAAGAAGCCATCAGAGAGAAGAGAAAGCCTTATAAGTATGGATACACTTGGGGAATTTAGCTTCTTGTAACCGGTACATAGTGCCGCGAAGAACTTGCAAGCTGGCTATGAAAGCAGCCAATGAGCAATCCTCGAAAGAGTTCGGGGAGAAATTGGACCGTGATCACAGATCTGCAAACAAGGTGTTCTGGCAGACCATCCACCGTCTCAGAGGAAGGATATTTAATATCATCAAAGGAGTTCAATCCAAAGACGGTATACTTCTTTCCGATCAGAACGACATCTTTTGCAGATGAAGCGAGCACTTTTCGGAACTGCTCAATCCCGAACAGGACACTGAGGATGGCAGACTCACGATTTTGAATAGGACGGAGAATAGTCCCACCGTAAAGGAAGGATAAAATCCGGTGAGGATAAAATTCGGCTCAAGGCTTTGGGTGAAGAGGGAATGAAATGGCTCTCTCGTGTCATTAAAGTGGCCTGGGAATGCGGTGAAAAACCTAGCGACTGGCAAACTGGGGTGATTGTTCCTCTTTTTCTAAAAGGGGATAGGAGAGGTTCCTCCAATTATATTTCTCTTAAGCCTCCCGGGAAAAGTCTTTGCTAAGGTGCTGGAAACACGTTCCAGAGCTGTGGTCGAGTCCAGGTAGAAGCACAAACGACCAGCTATTCACTCTCAGAATGGTACTTGAGAAGGCCTGGAAGTATGGTAAACCTATCTACAGTTGTTTTGTGCATTTGAAGAAAGCATATGATCGGGTCTCTCGAGGTGAACTCTGGAGGGTATTCAATCTCTGTACAGTTTATGTAAGAGCTGTGTTCGGGTGAATGGCGTGGCGTTAAATCGACGTCTTTCGCTGTAGGCATTAGACTTCGCCAGGGATGCGTTTTGTCACCTCTTCTTTTCATAGTGTATATGGATTGGATGTTACAGCGCAGCCGTGGCGAGGAACGGTTCGAATTCGGAGACTTAAGGATAAGTCATCTGCTTTTTGCTGATGACTTGGTCATCCTTACGTCCACCCAGACCGAACTTCAGCGCGCACTAGATAGGTTCGTCGCCGGCTGTGTTGAAGAAGGGATGAAAGAAAACTTGAACAAATAAGAGGTAATTGTAATTTCCCGAATGTCTGTTCAATGCACTCTGCATGTTAGTGGAGTCCCTTTGAAACAGGTGGAGAAGATTAAGTATCTCGACGTCTTATTCACTAGTGAAGGAAGGAGCAATAGTGAGTTATCCTGTAGGATTGGTCAATCTGTTATCAGGAGGGTCGAGCTTAGCATCGAAGCTCAGTTATTGGTTTCTAATTCAGTGATTATTCCGACCCTCACCTATGGTCATGAGGATTGGTTACTGACCGAAAGAATAAGATCGCGGATACAAGCTGCCGAAATGAGATTTCTTCGTTGTATTGCTGGGGTGACTGGTCGAGATGGAGTTAGGCACACCAGAATACGCGAGGCAGTTAATGTCGAGCAGCTACTTCTTCGAATGGAAAAGTCCATGCTTTGATGGTTTGGGCACGTTCAACGCATGCCCCCAACTCGGCTTCCAAGACGTGCCATGGAATCCGTGCCATCGAGTAGGCGTCCCCTGAATAGGCCTAGGATGAAATAGATAACGACCAAATCCGTAATTTCACCTCTACCCATATTGGGATAGACGCTGATGTTTTAAAGTCGATGGCGGAAGATCGGGAGATGTGGAGAGTCCACTTAAGCACCCTAACCCCGCGACCCTCATAGTGGATAAGCGGGCTATTCTGAAAATGCATGTACATATCTATGTTGGGTTGGGTTTAGATTGCTTCGTTTATCAACCTAGGTATCAATATTCGCAAACAACAAGATTACATGACTTTCAAAACGACGCAATTCACCGCTAATTGACTTCTACTGAACCGTAATTTCTACATACCTACCTACCATTCTAGGTTCAACGATCAATGTCCGCTGGTCCTTGCTAATTGCATTCTCGTAAAAAGTAGCTTATTTTCGCCGCCTCACTACTAGAGGTAATCTCTCTGGTTTTTCTAGAATTCCTTTGTGGTTTGGATGATTCTCAACTATGATTTTGTGGTCAAAGAAGGATTGTTGCCCAAAACTTTTGACCTGTCTTTTATCAGTGTTAGAATTGCTAATTAAAATTGCATCCACATGTTTATCCTCCTGCCTTCTTATTTTTAAATGTCGGTATATGGTGGGAGTTGAATTCATAGCCTCATTTTAAATAACGAACGATTTTTACAGCAATGAATGCAGTCCATATTGTACCGAGAAGACCACTAGTTCCAACAACTTTTAAAGTTTTTTCCAAATTTCAATTCAACGAAAACTTCGCAGGAAATCTCACCTCACTCTTCTGTCACCTTACTTTACCTTTATAGATCTCGGGCTGCAATTCAAAATTGTCTGTCCTGTCAACGAGTACAACCAATTGTAACTCCCTCTTGAAACACCCTTGTGCTGATGATGGACGAAATTGAGTTAAAAGTTTGCGCTGCACATTCCACTTCAGAGGAATTTTTGTAGGAGCAAAACGAAAGCACTTAATTGGGACGAAAACTATTTTCTAGACACGTAATTGTACTCCGGGTGGGCAATTAAATAGGATAGTTAATCAGTTTGATATTCAATTAAAGTCTCATATCTATGTTAAACGATAGTCGCCGTGGTTTCCCCTGCTGAGCAATCGGATGCAAGTTCAAGAATCACGAAACTATTTTCCCAGCCAAGCGCTTATCAGTCGGCTTGAGATTTGTACACTATAATTTCCTTAAACTGTTACGAGTATATGTATACCTTCCCCCTTTAGACGGCCCATTGTCAATGAAGAACTTTGCTCGACTTTAAGTTTAATTTACATACAACCAGCTGGTGTATAGCAATAATTAAATTGCACCATGGAGAATCGGAGTTACAAAGTCACCTTGTATATCGTGATGAAAGTGTTATCAGACTCCTATAAGGACCATAGACGCCACTCCCGTGAAAAAGGCTTTTGTCGCTGTGTTGCCACTTCATAAAATACTTCCCCGGACGGAGATGACACACCAACACCAACTGCAACAGCACGTTAAGGTGAGTACCATAGGCACAGCTACTAACGTGCATTTTTCTTTAAGGACTTTGCTTAAACACCGACAAGGAGTTGTGGAAACTTAAACTACACCCAGACATTTATAGCGTTAATCCTCAATGCACATGTTTCAGTGTGGTCTCATTAAAGAGTTCAGAGTTGGACAATATGAAACAAAGCCCATCGTCACCCAACATCAGATTGGATTTTCTTTTTCTTTTTTTTGCTCTGCATAATCTGATGAGCTATGAAATAAACCGATAATCGAAAATGGGAGTCAGGCAGGATACAGGATGCAATGTGAAATTAGGTTAATGAATCCTTTAATGAATCGATTCAACTCGATGGCATAAGAGCTGCTGCGATGTATCATAGATTTTCAGATATGCTACTGGGTGTGGGAATTTAATGCGCTACGCCCCGCTGCTGACATACTTCAACCAGTTTTCGATTTAAGGGTGCATGACAACTACTGAGGACGCTTCGATGCTGGATTCAATAACTCTAATGGATTTTTGTCCAAACTTTTGCGCAAAAGAAAAAAAAACTTTTAAAATTAATTCCATGGAGGAGTTTTCGTGGTTTGATGTGCACATGTTTGCTGAAAGGCTGGTGGTGTAACCAAGAATCACGCTATCGCGTTAGTTGAATTTGATTTCCCGCTTGGGAGTGCTTAGATTGGCAGATAAAAAAAAAAACTTTACATGCATGTTGGTTTTGTTTAGAAACAGAAAAGTTTACAACAAACAGAAGGTTTACAACAAAAAAAAATATATAAAACTTCAACTGCAACTTTGAAACAGTGGTCGACTTTTCGACGAGTGCAGACGTTTGTATTGAATTATATTTTAATGAAAGCAATTCAGCGGCTTGAAACTTGGCATTCAGCTGAGGTAACAGCCCGTGGTGGCCCAAGGCCTAGCTTCTCGCAACCATTCATGTTGTGCGTGTTACATTTTTCGCACAATGGAAGGCACCATTGCCGACTTCGAACAGTGCACTGAGAAACTTCTCCGTGACAGGTTTTTAATTCTCAGACGAGAGGTGCCAACGGGAAAGATATTTGCAGGATAGTACTGAGGTTCGATAGAGGAAATAGAAAGATGTTACTGCAGGAATGAGGTTCGGAAGTTTTACCAAAGGGTAAAAATAACCTGTCAAGGCTACAGAGCCCTAACCGAAACCTGCAAGAATGAACAAGGGCACATCGTAGTCGGTGCTAAGGATATGAAAGAACTATTTCTGCAGACTGTTCAACGGCGAAGACGAATCAAATCCCGCTATCAGGCAGAATGAACCATTCAACGACGTAGACCAACAATTCCGTCCGACTAGCGATGACTTGGTAAGGAGCATACACCAAACATGTGTAAAATATGGTCGATATCCACCACCTCTTCATCGATTTGAAGGCCGCCTATGACAGCACCTATAGAGACGAGCTATACACAGCCATATCTACTTTTGGCATCCCTGCCAAACTCGTCCGTTTGTGCACGCTGCTCCATCATGGTCGGTCAAGACCTCACTGAGACCTTTGATTACTAAAAAAGTTTTAGACAAGGCGACGCGCTGTCATGCGACTTCTTCAACATCGTTCTTGAAAGAATAGTGCAAAACTCACGCGCCAATACAATCTTTCAAAAGCTCGTCCAATTACTCGCATACGCCGACGATATTGACATAATCGAAAAAACGTAACGCGATGTCACTGGCGCGTTCGTGAGTATTGAGACGGAGGCGGCGAAGATGGGTTCAGCGGTCAATGAGGGCAAGACCAAGTATATACTGTCAACAAGAAAGGACACTCAACACTGACGTCTCGCACAGAACGTCACAATAGACAGTCATAACTTTGAGGTAGTTAAGGACTTCGTCTACCTTGGCTCCGCTGTCAATTCAAACAACGACAACAGCGCTGAGGTCAAACGAAAAATAACTTTTGTCAATCGCTACTTTTTTGGGCTAAGAAGGCAATTGAGTAGCAAAGCCTTCTCTCGAATGACTAAAGTCACCCTGTATAAGACCTTAATCGTCCCAGTCCTGCTCTACGATGCAGAGGCATGGACTCTGTCAAAAGCGGGTAATCGGGTAGTTTTCGATCCCGTCGGCGACATCGGCTTAGCTGGAATGGTGAAAGTCCAACAACTGAAGTGGCTGGATCATGTAGAACGGATGAACACCAATGCTCCGGCCCGGAAAATCTTCGACTCCACACCCGAGGGATGGCGCAGTAGAAGAAAACCGGGACTCAGGTGACGTACACAAGTGGAAGGGGATCTTAACCAACTTGGCGTAGAAACAAGATCGAGCTGGCTGGGACTGTAGCGCACCCTTAAGTATGTAAGTAAGTAAGTACCGGGGTTCGAACCTACGAACACGTTTTCAGGAGGAGACATAGGGGAAGGCGGTTTAAAAAAGTCGTGCTGGGCGAGTAAATCATAAGCCTTGACCGCGAGAGCATTATAAGAAAATATGCTTATCAGTTTCTTGATTTTCCGAACATAATCGATAAATGTCCGAAGGACTTATATCAAATTGCTTTAAATTAGCGTGCAATGACCTGCAATCAATTACTAGACTGCGCTCACCTACAAGCTGTAATATGCGCAGGTCAGTCTGTCACGACTTTTCGGCAGAATCCTTTAGCTGAACTGAGGTAGGTTTCATTTGCGAATAGAACCATAGTACCGCGGTCCACAAGCAATTTTCTTTCCTTTACTTTAATGAAATCAACGTAATCACTGTCTATCCCCCACATCGGACTACCCTCATCGCTTATTAACTCGGCTTCCTTCCAACTGGCATATCAGGTCACGGTGGCCACTAAGGGAATTGTATTACATATTTCCAAAGTACTTGGTTTTTAGGATCCCGTCTGTATTGCCCTCGACCCTGTAATGAACATGAACAGCAAAAGCCCCCAAGATTAAATATTCATATATTTATTGCATTTTTAATCAAATGACAAGAATGGAAGAATTCGCCTTAATGATGCGTCCTACTCCTGGCTGGCCTAGTTTCGGCGGCTTTTCCATTCCCTATCAAATAAAAAATAATTGGATGGAAATGGAAGGAAAATGCGCACAAAGTCCTGTGGCCCTTGTCGCCTTTTGACGCTAAGACATTTATGCAACTTCAATGACATAATTTTTTCGTTCTTCCAATTTATAGGGCAAATCAACTACCACAACTGACGTGGCACCTACGTCAATTACATTGTTCTCCACTACACTTATCCTGGTAATGTGGCATTCGATCTGCACTTGTCTATCTGCAGCAGAACAACAATATCCAACTGCAGAAGGAAAAAGGATAGAATTCGCCCCCAATTGGCTTTCCCATTTCCACGACTTTCTGCAGTTGCATTGGGTGGGGAAATCGGTATCAAACTACTTCTGCTGCTGTCTGTGTGTGTTTGTAGAAGGATGGTGGCATAATTAGATAAAACTTCGCTGCTGTTGCTGCTTCAGCGGCCAACAGGGCTTCACTTCGCTGTCGTTAGTAGTACGACGTCGACTGGCAGAAGCTTTTTGCTCCGTTTGTGCGCATATAGCGTACTGGGAAATTTAAAGCCTTGACACACATTCGTCCTGTTCTACAGAACAAAGAGAAACTCGACTATTGCACAACCATACATATCATACACTTGTAATCCTTTAAACTGATTTCCCTTTGCACGTCGTCGGTGGATGCATTTGGTCGACTTGGCGTTGTGTGCAAGGACTGATTTGACTTTAAAATAATTTATTTTTATTGCACGAAATTTTATTGGTAATTTGTGTTTGTTTTATCCTTGTTAGGTGAAGGGTTGTTGGCTTTCCATCCGTAGTTCTCTGAAGAGGCATGTTGTGAATTCAAAAGTTTTCGAGTGCAGTCGTCTTCCTGAGTACGTTTACAGGAAAGGCAAAGAGGAACCAATTGTACAGTCAAGTGGAGTAGGTAGGTAAGGTACCTGCTATTCTTCTGCAAATACTGAACTGTATTCTCAAAGAAAGTTCATTCGATTCGAATCTGAATCGGAAAGGACTTCAAGTCTATTTTTTAAATCAAGTGGGTGACTGAATCAGACGTATTCTGCTTACTATCGCATGCAGGTTAATTAAAATTCGGTAGTATGTTCCAAGCGAAAATTCGAGCAATAACCCAAGGCTCAGGACAATGACTAATATCGACAAATGTACGCACATATACATACATACATGTACATGTGATCGCCGGTGTTAAGTGATTAGTGCTCTGAACTGATGTAAGTGGAAACGGTATATGATTCAATGGCAACCGACCCAAACTAAAGTCGAGGAGTGAGCCATTTAATTTCTAATTGCAAACTTCAGCTTCAGATACCTAAGCACCTCTGCTTTCAATGTAAGAAGTAGTGCCATCGCCACTCAAGAGAATGATGCTGCTCCAGGTTTATCTACGCATATGAAAGTCGGGATATAAAACAACTCACCTCTGAGTAAGAAACTTGATCACATTTTCATATCTTCTTTTCAACGAGAAGCCCTTTTGCCCAAGGTTAAAACTTCCACTCCAGTTCAACTCCGCCCTAAATGAATTCAGACGCAAAAGACTACAATTATTTGTTGGCAATGGACGCTGCATCAAAAAGCCCAATGCTAATGGCGAAAACTCCCAAAAATTGCCAAGAAAATAAATCGATCCGATCCCTTCCACCGAGAAACAATAAACTTGAGATGGTTGCTGCTCTAGCTCTAGTCTTTACTTTTCAGCGACTTTCCTCACATCCAACCATAAAACTGACATTAAGTAGATAGGTAGGGTGGCTGTGGTGAAGCAGAGACACACATAGGACAGAACGGCTTTGAAAAACGCCACTCAATTTATTGAAACCATTTGGAACTCTTGATGAAGCTAAGGAGAGTTTTGACGTCATTATGTGATAGTTCGTCCACGTTATCAAAGTAATAGGCTCCTAGATAGAGCTTCCTTCTTTGAGATAGGCCAGGACAAGTGCAGAGGAAATGGAGGATCGTTTCTTCCTCCTCTTCGTTCCTGTAGCTCCTGCCGAAGCAATTTGAGAAGAAGCCCATCCTTTTGGCATGAAGGCCAATGGGACAATGGCCAGTAAGAACACCAATGACGGTGCTTATGAGCGACATTTTGAGAAAGATCAAATTTTAAGATCGAGTGAGATTTAGCATAGGCCAGATCTCCCTGGAAGTACGGCACGTGGTACAATTCCTCCATCTTTGGTTTGTCTTACCGACCGTGTCGTACTCTAAGAGAAGTTTTCATGTAGCGAGTAGAATAACCAGATTCCTTCGTTTCGGCAGGATGTCCAGAGTAGCACGTTTTTCGAGTTTGGTCCCTATGACCGAGTACCCAGCATAGGTGAATGTTTAAATGTTCCGCCATATCCATGAGCGATAGTGTGAAGTAGATTTTGATGTACATGTTACTGATTCCAGAGATTTTATAACAGGCTGGCTATCGGCAAAAATTGTAATGTCCCTAAAGGATATCAACTTGTGCCTTAGCAAGGATAAGGTTTCGTTGATCGCCATAATTTTTGCCTGAAAAAACGCTACAGTGGTAAGGTTAACGGAAGAGGGTGCTCAAGTTAAGCACATCGGAGAAAACGCCACATTCCTGTCCGTTCTCGATTTTAAAGCCGTCGGTAAAAAAGACGAACGGAGTGATCGTCAAGATCTGGCGTCAAGACAAATAATTTTTCCAACGAGCATCCCTTTGGTTCTGCAGAAACTCACAGCTTCTCATTAGACTCAGGCTCTAGCACATGCACGGCTGCCGTTACTTAAGGGGAGGGTACGCCGTTTGAAATAGATATGCTAACAACTAGCAGCCTCTGAGGGCTTAGTTGCGGCGAGCACGACTGCTAAATGCGCTCCGAACACAGCCACTAGAGAATCCTCCTAGCTGATCAGCACAGCAACGGGTCACTCTAGGATCCTCATGGGCAACCATACTATTTGTAGGAAAACGGACTACGTTATCATACATATTGACTTCGATGTCAGGTATCAAACTCGGATTCATAGCAGAAGCTCTTGGGAGTCTGGTACAGTTTTAAGCGAATCCGCACTAGAAATATTCACAGACGAATCTAAGACAGCGTGTGGTACGGGGCCAGGAGTCTTCTCCAGCAAACTTGGCAACTGTCAGATCACTATAGTGTGTTTCAAGCAGAAATCACGGCAGTCTGCGAAGCTGCGGCTTGGCTTTCATTTAACGCGATAGATTGTAGCGCTATTCTACTATGCATAGATAGTCAGGCAGCTATTAAAGCCTTGGAATCGCAGATTATAAGATCAAGCAATGCCGCAGACAAGTGCGACGAAACCCTATGCTGAGTTCCAGTACACAGGGACGATTAAGGTAACTGCAGAGCGGATGAGCTGGCAAAAGAAGCCGCAGGACGGCATCGCCCCGGTAACCTAGGAAAACCAGCTGCGCCTATTGAATCGATCAAAATCCTTCTTGACACGAATGCCAAGCAACTGGCAAACCACAGATGAAAGAACATCAGTATTTGTCTCTTGTCAAAAAAATCTCGCCTAACCTGGGTTTAAAAAAGACGAAGACACTTTTATCCACTAACCGGAAAAGCTTAGGTTCACTATTAGTGGTCCTCAAGGGACATTGCTTGACAGACAGACATGCACTCAGACTGGGGGTCCCCTCCAATGATTTATGTAGAAGCTGTAGAGACGAGGAGGAGAAGGAAACTACAACGCACCTACTTTGCACGTGTCCTGCCCTTGCGACCCTAAGAAGAAAAACCCTCGGGGAATACTTCTACGATGATCTTAACGATTTAACCGAACTCGATATCCAGAAGATAAGAATCTTGATCTTTGTGACGTAATGGTTCAATTCTTAGGGTTAGTACCGCTGGTAAACCAGCTCTTTGGTATCACAATGAGCCAATCTAGTCGAAGGGTGTCCCTCTCTGAGCTGGGGCAGCCACCTAAAAAGACTCTTAAAGCTGCAAAGTAGATCACCTCCTCTCACAACAAGCTCTAGTCCTTCTATGCAGCGTCGCTTCGAATTCTTTCAAACCAAGGATTTAATTGTGAGGGCAGAGTGAAACCCGAATCTCAAGAAGGATCTCTGATGGGATTTTGCCAGTTTTTTCTCTGTTTCTCAATACTTGATGCTCACGGCATAAAATCTTTTGAGGCCAATATGGCCGGAAATTAATCAGAAAATGTGCAAATGTGCGACGGACTGAAAATAGAGCATATGTACATTATCTGCAGTTCAAGGTTCAGTAGGAAAAAAACACAGCAGAGCTAATGGGTTGCTCAATCCGGAAGCCTCATCCATGGAACGTTCTTCAATGAAGATGCCAGAAGTCACCTTTCTTGTCGCCTAACCAGATAACATGTCTGCAGTGATCGCAGGGAACATGTAACATTCTCAGAGAACGCATAACCAAGACATTGCATTATATCTCTGCTGACTTGGGAAATGAGACACCCCCCGATTTCTGAAAAATGGGCCAACAGTCCACTAAATTTCCATCGGTTTAAATTTCTGTTTATTTACAGATGTCAACCTAGTTTTTGCAGAGATGGTTCAACGAAACCTAAACATCCTCACTGCATGCATAAAATATAAGTTCCATAGGCCTCTCTGCAATTTAGTGAATCACCCGAAAAAGAACCACTTCCGTTCCAGCTATTATTTTCGCCATGTCATCCCATAAATTATGTATTTTGTGTATTTTTCATTCGAACGTTCATCCCAGTGGTGATTATTTGATTGGTTCTAGCTGGCGGATGTCCCAAGGCTTCTCGTATCAATTACCATTCGGTTGATGCATTCATTTTTCGGTGTAAAGTTTCACAGTGATCTTTTTCACCAGGCCCATTGTTATATTGTCATGGGCAATTGCAAAAAAAAACTTTGCAACAATGGAGCATAGCCAATGGGACGAGGAATGGTCAATGTTTACAAATGAAATTTCTCAAAACGTGAACATTTCTATGAAAAGCTTAGTTTAGAACAGACAGTTTCTTGTAGTTTAGAAATCCACTATCTAAGCAGCTTTTCTGGTTGAATTTTAAACAAGATTTCCACTGAATAGTTTATGTTTACCCCTAAACTTGTGGCAGTTTCCAATGACGCATTACGCTTCAAATCCAAACGACATGTTCACTGAAGATGGATTGTTAGGAAATACAATACTCGTCATTGTTTATGGAATGTTAAAAGCCTTGGAGTGATTATCTTCTGGAGTAATGTCTGACCTTTGTCATTGTCGTTGTCTGACAAGGGGCGACCAAAACAGAGTCGTCTGTAGACATCTTAGCGATGAATGTTTGGAGAACTTGTTTGTTAAACAAAATTTTAACCGAAAAATAAAGAATCGTTTAGGGTGTCTGTCTACTTTGAAACATGTTCTGCCCATAAAGATAGACCATTGACATCCCAGATGGAATGTGTTTGTTGGAAACGGTGCTAATAGGCTCAGTATGGTTAAGTAACCCAGTATTAGTAGGAGCTCAGTTTTTTCTTAGGTCCTCGTAGTTGGAATATCACAAGGTTAACTATCGACGAGAGGGTTGGGCTCAAGTGGCCCGCTAGTCATGTCACCTGCCTAATCTAGCCGGAAAAAGAAGAAAACGCAAAGAGAACTCACGAAGAACTGATAGGAAAACCGAGTTATCTTTTTAGGGAGCGAGACACTAAGTAAAGAGCGGGTAAGAAGGATTTAACTCATGTCGTACCCCGGCGTCACTTGTAGGCCACGAAAAAGAAAACATCTAGTTATAACCACACAAGCCTCAAACATAAGGACAGATTGGGCAGACTGTTGACGATTCCAGCAAACCTGTAATGGACAATGTTTTTGAGGATTTGCGAGTGGGATGGTCCGTTATCTGAACAGACTTGCATCTTATGAATTAGCATAGATCCTTAAACACTAGAACGCAGCTGCTATAGAAGTGCGTTGAAATGGGCCGGGTGACCGTAGCGACACCAACTGTTTGGATACAGTTTCGATGCCCGAGGTAGAATTAGGTAAAACGTTTTGAGCTTCCTCATAAGCGAAGTGATGACGATTCGTATCAAAGCCTAATTTCCTATCATCAGCCTCATTATTTGTGTTCACGCCATCAACAGAAAGACCATGCCACCAAAGATTGATGTTAAAAGCTCCTCGAGAAAACCAACCAGCAATCCCCGAACAAGATTGGATAGAAGGACATCTTTGCTAACACCATCGGAAGACATAACCTGCACGCCAGGTAGTGTCCACATCTCAACACCTACAGGAAGACAACTATCTTATGTCCGTTTTTCTGTTTCATTACAGCGCAAGCCTTACCTCTGAACACGCCTATATTGAATCTCAGAATCTGATTGTAAGAGTATTTCTGCGGCTTCTCTGATCCAATTCAAATCTCACTAGTACCGCGGTCACTTGATGTTGGAGGTCCTTTAAAAAAAAAACTACTTGTAATCAACGGAAGACACCTAGTGTCTTAGATTTTCGAACGTTCCGAGGTGCTCACTTTAGTATGTATGCGAATATCCAATGATGTCGTGACTGAAACCACCACCACTGTGAAGAAGTTCAACGTCGAAAAGTTGCAATTGCCACCGAGCCCAAGAGCCTTTGTGGATCGAGTTTCTCTAGATTTCTCGGGAAGTCTTCCAGTATAATGCAACACGCGTAAAAGACCAATGGAAGTACTCTCGTCAACCCACCAAAAATGCAGTAATTGACGAGTTAATTTTCACCCATCCACCTGATAGAAACTACTACGCGCAGAAGAAACCATTGCCTATAAAGAGACGATGTAAAACACATGAGAGCGCTCCTGAGCTCTTTTAGCAGAAAAGGAGAGGCATGCAGAGATGTTAGGGCAGGTAGGAAATACAGAATTGTATCCGGACTCAGTACTTTTTGACTCAGAGAGTGATTTCCAGATTTCTACAACTTGAGTTGAACGTTTTGGACTAAGCAAGGTGGTCAGATGGAGAAGAGTTCCAATCTCCGACGCATACTATCCTTCTCCGGTAAACTATTAAGAGGTCCAGGGGCATCTGGAGTGGCACTGCTGCTTTCGCCAATAGCCCTTAGATACAGAATTTTGACAGCCGAATGCCGGGTTCGAGTTCGACGCGTCACCATTATACAGTGTTCAATACAACGCCAAACGAAAACATTGTCATGTTGCTGCGGAACCTTAATGTCGAGGTTAGCAATGACAATGAAGGACTCAGGAAGCACGGACTAGAGAATCGATATAGCAATAGCCGACGATTCCAATGTGACAACAGTACAAGATCCCCCCATTATGTAACCTGCACAACTTGTGCAAAAAGTTCATATAGTCGTCTCCGTTACATGGAGGAGTAACAAGCTGAAGTAAACCATATTGTGATGAGTCCTGTCCCAATAAAGCTAAGACCGCAATGCCTTAGCCCTTTTTCCGCCTGCCGCGTGATTTTTTCAGAATACGCGAAGCACTCAATGTCGAGCAGCTACTTCTTCGAATGGAAAGGTTCATACTTTGGTGTTTTGGGCACATTTAACGCATGCCCTATCCGTACCATCGGGTAGGCGTCCACTGGAAAGATCTACGATAAGATGGTTAGACCAAGTCCAAAATCTTACCTCTACCCGTATGGGGATAGTCCCTGCCGATTTGGAATCGATGGCGGAAGATCGGGGGATGTGAATAGTCCACTTAAGCACCCTAATCCCGCGACCCTCATGGATAAGCGGGCCATTGGAAAACGATGATGAATGATGAAGCTAAATATAAAAAAGGCTCTGAAGTCACCGTGGCTCAGTGGTTAGTGCGTTAGACTGTTGTACGAGCTTCGTGGGTTCAAGCCTTAGTCATGTCCACCGGACATTCTTCGCCGCGCTTCTCAGCTCACCGTTTGTAGTCGGCAATAAATGTTACGCCCCTTCCATTCGTGCGAAAAATGTACCACGCACATCATAAATGGTTACGAAAAGCTACGCCTTGGTTCATCCCGAACTGTCACGCCAGCTATTTATTTTTTGTTAAAGTCAAATATCTTAAAAAAAAATCTTCCAAGGAAATTCCTAAGAAAACGACCTTTAAAATGTTCTTAAATTATCAAATTGGTCAATAAAGCATTCAATTTAGAAACAATATTATACACGTGCTTTCTATTTGTCTAAATTAATTAAACAAAAAATAAATTTTTGCTCTAATCTCATTAACGAGTTCATAACTTTTCGATTTCAAAACATTTGTTTCCTCTTAATAAATCAAAATACGAGTATCTCTGCGGTGGAATGTATTAAAAGAAAAATCATGTTTTTCCTAAACCATTTCAAAAGTTTTTGAATTTTCGTTTTTTTTTTTAACTTAAATTTCAACAGAAAAAAAAATACTTTTAGTGGAGTGTTGATAGTTCGAACTATGTTAACTTGATAAATCTAGATACATGTGTGACTGACAGATACGTATGTTCATCCTGAGTTACAAACTGAGGTGTGATTTAACATATTTATTAACATGTTGACAGATTTCTGGAAACCATAAATAAAAGAAAAGAAAACCTTCAACACTGTAGGCTTAATTGATTTGCCAAAAACATATCTGAAACTATTTTTTTTAGATGAATTTTATTTTATTTCACTCTCTTTTCGGGTCAATATCACCTGCTATTACTCATGTACGTCTAAAGGATACGAATGGTTTTTTTTTTTAGTAAATTGGAAAACTGAATCTATTTTTAAAACAAAATATATCATAATGCCCAAGAATCTTATAGTTTCGGTCCAGAATATCTCAGAACTAATTTGTCGCTGTAGCGTTTAGAATACTCTATGGGACTCAGAATTCAGCAAGATATCTCACTTATTTCATAGTTCCATCCGTCTTAGGGGAATGTTAAGATCTTTTGTTAAGTAACCACATTTTTTGGTTAAACATAGGTATACTTACGCAAGATGTAAATGTCATATATATTTTGATTGTTGAGGCGTGAATTAGTCGCGTGTGAACGACCACAAAAGGCCTAAATAACGACGACGTTTTCTAGTTAGAAATGGCATAAGAAGTGCTCTACTGATTCTTCGTTTTCGACATACATTCTGCAGATATAAAGCAGAGTGTTCACTCAATTTTTGGAAAAAAGACTCAATTCAAATTAAATAAAAATGAATTTCGTCAAGTTTCAGAAAACACTTTCCTTAAGAGGGTTTGCCCAGAGTGTTCCTTCAGTTTTTATTCACACCACCTATTGTCCTGCGCTCTTTGCCTTATGTACTGATAGGTTCTTTCTTTCAGCCGTTTATTTATACAGCTCTTTGCAGTGCAAATACTAAACCACAGAATGGCCTTAGTATCATGAAGTGTGAATCAGATCCTTTTCTGCCTTATTCGTCAGCCTTTTTAGTGTTTTCATGGCCGCCGTGTTCGGGCACCCTAATGACATGAACTCTGTTTGAACAAACTAACGATGTGGGCAGCTGTAGGTGGTTAAAAGCGTTATTAACTAACAATGCAGCTTTGGTTTCGGAGAGGATATAAATGTTATTTTTTGGCTATAAATACGTTTGGAGTCCCTGTTTGGATTCCCTCACGCTTCTCACGGAACTCGTCACTGGACATTGTGCACCCAACTACCATCTCAACAAGCTGAGCATTAGTCCGTCGGACATGTAATGACCCTGCGTGGAAGATCTACTTCTGCAGACTGTTTAAAGGCGACGACGAGTTAAATCTCGCTGTCAAGCAGAATGAACCAATTAACCTGGACAACGAAGACCAACAATTCCGTCCACCCCACCTTTACGAAGTAAAGATAGCCATATCTAAGCTTAAGTCCAACAAAGCTGCTGGTGCTGACGACCTAGCTGCCATGCTGTGTAAAGCGGCAGGAGATGACATATTAAGGAGCATACACCAACCCAATTGTAAAACATGGTCGGAGGAAAGTATGGTCGATGAATGTATGCCCGATCTCCAAAAAAGGAGACCCTCTGAACTGCGCGAACTATAGCATTAGTCTTCTAAACATCGCTTACAAGATCTTATCTGCCGTGTTGTGTGAGCGCCTGAAGCCGTTCCTCAACAACCTGATTGGCCCATATCAGTGTTGCTTCAGGCCAGGAAAGTCCATCATCACCAAATAATCATACTGCGAAAAAAAACCAGGAACTTCAAATCTATACCCACCACCTTTTCATCGATTTTAAGGCCGCGTATGACAGCATCTATGGAGATGAGCTATACAGAGCCATGTTTAGTTTTGGGATCCCTGCCAAACTCGTCCGTCTGTGCAGGATGGCGATGGAGAATGCACGCTACTCCATCATAGTCGGTCAAGACCTCACCGATACCTTTGATGTCAAAAATGGCGACGTTATTGTCATGCGACTTCTTTAACGTCGTTCTTGAAAGAGTTGTGCAGAACTCACGCGCCAACACCAGAGGCACAATCTTTCAGAAGTCCGTCCAATTACTCGGATAAGGCGACGATATTGACATAATCGGAAGAACGTAACGCAATGTCACAGGCGCGTTCGTGAGTCTTGAGATGGAAGTGGCGAAGATGGGTTTCGCGGCCAATGAGGGCAAGACCAAGTAGCAAAGCCCTCTTCCAAACGACTAAGGTGACCCTGTATAAGACCTTAATCATCCCAGTCCTGCTCTATGGTGCAGGGGCATGGACTCTGTCAAAAGAAGATGAGGTTGCTGGTGGTTTTTTCAAGAGGAAAATTCTTTGGGTGACGGGGAATGGAGGAGGAGATGAACTATACGAGAGTGAAGCTCCAATGACTGAGGAGGATAGGTGATGCAGAGCGGATGGACACCAATGCTCCGGCCCGGTAAATCTTCGAATCCACACACAAGGGATCGTGCAGTAGAGGAAGACCGCGACTCAGATGGCGCACGCAAGTGAAAGGGGACCATAACCAATATAACGAAACTGGAGACAGCTGGCTAAAGATCGAGCTGGCTGAAGACGCTTGTTGGTTGAGGCCCAGGTCCACCCCGGATTGTAGGGCCACCTTCAGTAAGTAAGTACCACCATAGCTCCCCGCAGACTTAAACGCTTCATCAGGGTATTTATCCCCAAAAGCACTGCAATACGACCTGGATCTTGCTCAAATTTTCTCTCAGTTGTAGATAAGTAATTCTTAACACAAAACATTTTTTAGACTACAGTCCATTTGCGGTCATCGCCAGATAGGTATGAGGCACAACAGAGCCTACTTTTCGTTGTAATCGCAAGCATATGTGCCTTCCGATTCAGTCCGAGAAAGTAATTCCGACACGGAGACGGACATATGCTCGGCGTACGCAACATTAGGTATCCTCTAGTTTCAGAAATAGTCCATTAAAAACTAAATTTCAAAGAAGAGGGAATAGCACAGCTCTTTGGGAAGCACATCAGCACGTCTTCTTTCCGAATGAGCCAAATGATCAAAAGAATCGTGATCCTATTTGTACATTCGTAGTACGAATTTGATGGATCAGACAGATGGCAGATACGCAAAGGCTACGGTTTTTAGACCTCATTATCGAAAGTACCTAAACTTTATTGATCTCAAATCCTTGTGGAGTGTGTTAAAGAATTTATCCGCTTCTGACATACTACCTTCAACCCAGTCCAGACGCAGGGTGTTGTACCAAGAGCTAGACAATTTCTCAGGATTACCACCAGAATGAAACAGGACATTGCGATCATATCAGGCAGCCAAGCCACTACACAACCGCTGAACTGACAAGTAATCATCTCAATAATGATTGGTGAATACTCGAACATACGTATGTTCATGCTGAAATACCCTGCATTCCAGAAGTGCTACTTAGTAAGTTAGGTTAAGTTACGTAAGGCGTGTAATGGATAGGCCTCATCCTATTACCTCTGCTATGATTGCAATGAACCTTGTTCTTAATGCGCGTAGATGTCGTTCTTGAAGGGTGGGGCAGTGGCACACCAGATGTTGGATTGATTCTACCTCTTCCTCATCTCCGCAGCTTCTACATAAATCGTTGGATTCAATTCTCCACTTGCGGAGCATGACCAGTGAGCATGCGGATAGAGGATCTGTCTAGCCAGCGGAGCCACCTTATTTCAAACAAAATAAATAGCTGGCGCGACAGCTCGGAATGAGCCAAGGCCTTGCTTCTCGCAACCATTCATGCTGTGCGTGTTACATATTTCGCACGAATGGAAGGGACCTACAATTTATTGCTGACTCCGAACGGCGAAGTGAGAAGCTCTTTCATGACAAATCATACTCCCGGAGGCTTGTCATTCCCCGACGAGAGGTGGTGCCTCGAAAAATGTTCGGTGGACCATGCCGCTCGTACAGCAGTCCAACGCACTAACCACTGATCCACGGCGACCACACCTTGTTTCACCTTTACTTAATTTCGGCCATAGCGTCCGAGAGGTGGCGCTATCCTCCCTGCCTAACCAGGAGGTATTAGCTTCGTTCTTTATTATACTGTCGGTGGCATTACAAATGTGTCGATGCTACGTAGTAAAGAGGTCGCCAAACGAACCAAGCTCTGCAAAACAACAACAATACTTGAGAACAAGAATAGGACTACGACTTGTAAAAAGCATTCCCTGCAGAGCACTACGTACTAAGGAAATACCCCAAACATCACCAGCTGAGCAAAATAATGGCACCTATTGATTCATTGAGTGGAAGCCATTGAAGCAGGAAATTTAGACTAATTAACCTGAGCTCCTTCTTGTCTTCTATCAATGAAGGAAACCATTTCCATTCAGTTCGGTTGTGCTGCTGTTGAATATGCATCACAGGAGGTGTTTCATTATAACAAAGTCATCTGAAATAGCCCCAGAAACATGTCTTCAGGGTCAAAGCTATTGACCACCCATGTCTGTCGCTTCGCAATATGATATCTCGCAAAGATCATCTCGTCTATGTCTACTGCAGCCAACAGACTTAATGATTTGCTTCTTAACGAATGCGAAAATAAACTTAAATCGCGTATGCATAAGGAGCGAATTTATGAATCCCAGATACTTCATTACGTGCACTTGAAAGTCCCCCACGAGCTCACACCAGGGGGAAATGAGATTACAAAAGAATTCCACTGCGAGTAGTTAAAAACTCCGCTTTGAGCGAATGCTGTTGGACCATTACCAAAACGGAAATTCGATTTTTTCCATCGCCCCCTTTTCAGAAACATAACTGCAATTAATTCCCTTTTCCAGGCTCCTTAACTCCATCGTATATTAGCAAGTGTATTATTTATCGACCTTGGTAGGTCCTGGCTATGTGCGCCGCATAGAGCCACCACTGTGCTGGCATCCGAGCGTGTTGCCATTTAAATCCACACCACCGGAAAGCTTGCATACTCGGGCTGCCATTTTGGCGCATGCATTTGACTTTGAATGAAACAGAATTTCACTTTTTGGAACTGTCTTCGCGGAAGCTGGGCCCATTAATCCACTGCCACTGTAGTTCTTGCCACTTTTTTCCATCGCTCGCATTTGAATTTGAGAAGTATAGGTTCTGAGACTTTTTTTTTGCTCACTCCAGTCGCCATTTTCCACATCCGGAACGGAAATACATAAAAACAAAAAAAGCAAGTGCCCATATGGCATAAAATTAAAGTGTTTGGATTTCAGATGTACTCGGATGTTGGATGGAGGATCGGTGGCGCGGCCCAGAGCGTGGGGAAGCATGAATTTTCGATCGGGATCTAGTAGTCGGACGCGGCGTGTTCACAACCAGCCCGGTATGGAACTCTAAACATGTGGTTTTGTGAGGCGAACCCGCTTTCAAGGGAATGTGTAGAGAAAATATAAATAAATTTATGTATGAACGCCGAGAAGGTCATTGCACAGGCTACACACTCTACCCATTACAGGCGAAGATATAATTTTATTTCCAGTAATTATCTCTGTTCTTCACTAATGAGGAATGTAATGTGAAACGTCGAGACGACATATGGTCGGGCTGTTGTGGCGTTTGTGAGTGATTTGTTACTTTTCTTGATACACTCGTGTATTCCGCTTCATTTTCCATGTAAGTGATGTTTTCCACACACACTTCACCACAGATTTCCTTGGACTTAATACGGTTTGTATACTTACACGCGGTTGATGGACATGCACATTAAAATTAAGATTGAGTGGCCAAAAGTCTTACCTGTAAAGTAAAAAAAAAGGAAAATTAAAATGATTTCTTTGTTTGTAAAGGGAAGTAAGTAGGACAGGGTCTACAAGGGATTGTATGTGCATAAATGTTTTTCGTTGCAATGATGAGGGATGACAGGTTGAAAATAAATGTTAAGGAGGTGATGTAAAGCATTGAGGCCGTGATGCTAGGCTAGGCTACGAAGCTGCCTTTTCGCAAAGGAGAATACTAGGCCCCAAAAAATGAAGGAGATTCATGTCGTTTTAATGCATTAAATAAGCTGAATACGGAAGCTGACTAGAATGACCTTTATAAGTTTTAAATATCCAGCCGAGTACGAGACATTTTCTTCTGGCGGAATGTTTTGGTTGGATATTGTAGAAATAGAGGAGGCATTGACTAGCATCAACATTGCGATACCCTGTGACGTTGCAATCCACTCGAACTCGACCCGATAAACTAACAAACGGGAGTGTTGGCCAAGAGGCAGAAATAGCAGCACTATAAACATGGCAGCGGGCGAATTCCTTTCATGGAAGACGAGGCATTGAAAAAGAAGGAAATGGCGGAAAAGCATCACTGAAGTGAGTTAGGTTGTGTTAGATAAAGTATGACATAGATGGGTTGACAAGGGCATCGAGAATGCTTGCGCGTGGAGAAATTCCAAAAGCACTCTCTCATTGTCCTTGGATTTCGAACCATCTTCATGATATCCTGAAAAAAAAGGTCTTCCAAGGAATTTATATCTTAAATGACATAGGCCTAGACTGCCACAGAGAAAGTATGGTGCGTCCTCCTTGACTTCCCGCCTCCACTGTCTCAGCAAAGGCAATCCCAACTCAGGCTTAGCTTCTTCATATGGTTTCACAAGAGTAATGAGTCACTTCCAGAGGTGTAAAGAGTTTTCCTGTCCTTCAGCATCAGTGTATTAGTTGGCACTTGTCGTACATTAGCCATAGCTTTCTCGTTATTTTATAGAAGCTCCATTTGAAGTTTGTTCTGTGAGAAACCTATTCCCTGCAACGTGTTTGAGCCTACACCACGTGATTTTTACTGCGTAATGAGCTTGATCTAGGCCTAGGATAGATTCATTTCCTGCCAGTTTATCAGCTTCCTCCCTCCCTCATCCGGATACATGAATTAACTCATACTGTGTGCTAAGATCACTAAGCTCTTCACGACAGCATTGTACTAGCTTCGATTTTAATCCAATAGCTACGTGAGTTTCGGACAATGGTTTAATCGACTTCCTATGATCCCCTTAACAGACCGCGAAAAGCCGAAAGAATAACAGAAACAATGGACTGCTCGAAACAAATTATTATCGCCGTACAGAGGGTGCGGTGGGATGGGCTGGGCAAAAAAAGATAAAAACTCAGATATTTATTTGAATGCGAATATTAAGACTTAATCCGCCAACATAAACCATGCTTACACATCCCCACTAAAGAGAAAAATGACGATACCATGGACAGGTCAAGAACAATCCCCAAGTAATGACATTTAAATTGTCATGAAAGATTTTAACACAAAGCTACGAGGAGAATGCATCTATGGCGTAGTGCCGAAAAGCATAGTCTGCACGACATTAGCTCCGATAATGAATCAGGCTATTCAATTTTACAACGGGGCAGTTCCCAAATCACGATTTTCATAAGCGGTTTCCGATGAGAAGTACAACTTGCACAGATGGGGCGAGCACTTTTCGGAGCTGTTCAATTCCGAACAGGGCACTAAGGATGGCAAGCCCATGGTTTTCAGTAGGGCGGAGAATAGTCCCACCGTACAGGAGGTGACTTTGGCGTTTAAAGTGCTAAAAGTCGGCAAATCTGCTGGTGTAGATGAAATCCAGCCAGAAATGCTCAACGCTTTGGGTGAACAGGCCTCTCGTGTCATTAAAGTGACCTGTGAATGCGGTGAAACACCTAGCGATAGGCAAACTGGCCTGATTGTCCTCTTTTTAAGAAAGGGGATAAGAGAGATCGGTCCAGTTATAGGGGTATATCTCTCTTAAGTCTCCGCGGAGAAGTTTTTGCTAGATGTTAGACATGATGACACGCTTTCCAGAGCTGTGGTCGAGTCCAGGTTGGGCGACGAGCAGTGCGGCTTTCGTACAGCTAGAAGCATAACCAACCAGTTATTCACTCTCAGAATGCTGTTTGAGAAGGCTTGGGAGCATGGCAAACCTATCTACCTATGTTTTGTGGATTTGGAGAAAGCATATGATCGGTTCCCTCGAGGTAAACCCTGGAGTGCATTGCAGGGGTATGGGATTGACGGTGCTCTTCTGAGGGCCATTCAATCTTTTTAGACAAATTGTAAGAGCTGTGTTCAGGTGAACAGCGTTAAATCGACACCATTCACTGTCGGCGTTGGATTTCGGCAGGAGTGCGTTCTGTCGCCTCTCCTTTTCATAGTGTATATGTATTGGATGTTACGGCGCATCGGAGCTTAGCTATCGGTCTGCATGAGGTTTGGGTAATGACCGAAAGTATAATATCGCGTGCACCAGAATACGCGAGGCACTCAATGTCGAGCAACTACTTCTTCGAAGGGAAAGGTCGATACCGAAAAGCCTAACACGGCTTCGAAGACGTGCAATGGAATACGTGCCATCAGGTAGGTGTCCCCTGGGTAGGCCTAGGATGAGATGGTTAGACCGAGTCTAAAATCTCACCTCTAAACGTATATGGATAGCCCCTGATGATTAAGAGTCGTTGGCGGAAAATCGGAAGATGTGGAGAGTCCACTTAAGCAAACTAACACCGCGATCCTGGAATGAATAAGCGGGTCATTTAAAATGATGATGATAAAAAGATATCGTGGAAAGAAGAGAGTTCGAGCAGAGGGTTTTAAAGGAACATATACATATGTATGTCAAGCACGACTTGATTTTAGTCCAGCTGATACTAAAGACATGACAAAAATTTCTTGTCCAGGACATGCAATGGACATTCAGAAAGCTTTCCAACAACTTTCTTAAATTTAGCCTATGTAAGCTGATTAGGTTTGACTCCAGAGTTTTTTTCTTCAATTGAAAAGAACAATTTTCTTCAAATGCAGATGTGCCGGATTAACTCAAATGGCCACCAACGAGTTGATCCTTGATAAAACGATTGACTTACTTTAACTACATCAACAGATGTACTAATCAACGGTTTTTCCACTTCAACACCCGTCATCAAAGAATTACATTTCAAAGTGATTATTCATTCAGATAGTGATGCGCTTCTTCCGTTTTTTTTTTTCCATGCAACTGAGCCGTAAAATATATTTCAGGCAAAGGGAATCAAATGAGAGGCCCAGAACTACTTCAATGACCGTTTTGTAAGGCACAAAACACTTGAAATTCAAAATTGAAATGCATTAGTCACTCGTTTTCAATTGAAAAATCCATTTTCAACTTCAAAGATACATCATACGAGTGTAGAGGGGGAAACTATGCACAGTAGTAGTTCCAAAAATATGTTCTCTTCCCTTCGCATCGTCTGATTCTTGGTAGGAAAAAATGCACATGCTCTTTGTGCGAGGGGAATCTTATATTCATGTGAATAGGAACGAGTGTTTTTTTGAATCATTTTCACCCTTACTTCTGCCGAAAGTAAGTTTTTTTCTAAAGATTTTCATACTCTGGGTTCTGTCCTTAGATAAAAGGAAATTCTTATCACGTGCTCAGTGCACACCAATGGGGACAGCTTCAGTGTCTTTCATGGCATGAAGTCATACCACCTCATTTCACTTAATTGGGTTCCATTGTTATCGAAGAAAGTAACGAAAATGGGAAGGGAAAACTATGTGGTTCCATACCGTTTGGAACAAATGATAAAGCTGTCCGTTGATATGTGTGAATTCAGAACAGAATGCCTTCTTGTCTATCTTTTCCGTTAACAGGCACATTACAGTGGCTTTCAGTAGGTGGTATTTCGGACACGGTATGCTTACTTCCCAAGTAGGTTGTGATTCCTTCAACTAAAGGATGAACTTTTGATGGTAGGACCAGCGATCTGAAAAAGACTTCTTGTGATCTGTGACGTCTGGGGGTCGTGTTTTTTCTAATTTTATATTTCTTAGGACTTTTGTCCGTAAGGAATACTCAAGGATATATTTACAAAAGGACCTTTGGCAACACCAAAACACCGGTGGGATATAAAGCGATTGCGATTAAATTATCCTTGAGAATATGTAATGGGTTTCCTAGCACTGAAGTCCAATAGTCGACAGACATCATGGCGAACTCACTTAAATGGAAATGCTGACGAGTCTAACAAATAGAATAAAGAGAGGAAATCTCACCTATACCCGTATGAGGATAGCCCCTGCTGGTTTAGAGTTGATGGCGGAAGATAAGGAAATGTGGAGAGTCTAATTAAGCTCCCAAAACCCGCGATAAACGAATAAACGGGCCATTGGAAAATGATGAGGATGGTGAGAGAAGACTTGCATAAAAGACACATCAATCCTACCAAGACGGATGGGATACAATTTCCCCGACAATTACTTCTGTCACATTTGAGGGCAAAGCTGGAGGGCAGAACCTGCCCTTATGACTGACACTGGGACCTAGAAAGATCTATTTTGTGTCCGGTTTACTTAATCTAATAGGTCTACAACCACCCTAATAAAGGTGAGCATGACATTAGTAGCCGAGTTTCTTAACTCCGCCAACGACAGAATTCCCTATGAAAGATCCGTCTACGTTAGCAGTACAGTCCCGGACATTCGCAGAGAATCTGCTTAAAGGTTTCTTTTTCTTCTAAACATAACGATGATATCTTAGGCCACAATGGCCGGGAGGGAAGCCCACTAGCTTAGGTTAGGTTGAAGTGGCTGCCAACTAAAGCCAACAAACTTATACCCATGAGGAATCAGTTGTGATACCACATGGATCTCTGAAAGATCTCCTGCCTACTCATTGAACCAATTGGAGCTCCTTATGAAACGTAGGAGCAGGAAGCTACTAACATCGATGTTTATCAGGTCGCCTAAGTTTGTATAGGAGAAGGCTCCTAAGTGGATAGTCTCATCCTCGTGCTCGTTCATACAGCTTCTGCAGAAAAGTGAATATTAAACTGCCTCCGTCATCTCTATTAGAGACGATCGGCAGTCTAGGGCTATTAGTGAATTTGAAGCGACTGATTCCAAGGACTTCAGTAGCGCTTGACTGTCCGAAAAGATCCAAATATCCGTGGCTGATATCACGTTTTTCTTCAACCAAGATAAGACTTCTCTTATCGGCATGTTTTTCGCCTGGAACATGCTATAATGATTGAGAAGACGGAACGCTAGGCTGAGGTTAAGCCTGTCGGTGTAAACACCGCCACCGTTGCTAGTTTTTGAGCCGTCAGTGTAGAAGACCCCACTAGCTTCCTCATGTTGTTCCTGTCAAGGTTTAGAGTTTCATTGTAAGAAAAGGACTTGCTAAGTCTCTTGGATTCCCTAAGCACGGAGCCATTTTCCCAATGGGATAGACGAAGTTGGTGTTCCCAATTGTTTAAGAAAGCTACAGAAAAGTGCCGGCATCAAGAGTGCAGAGGCCAAACCGGCCCTAACCAGCTCATCCGCAATTTCGTTGCCTACAATGCCTTGGTGGCCGGGCACCCAACCAAGCTAGACCTTATTGTGCCCGGCAAGTGATTGTAGGGTATAGTAGCAGCACTTCACTGACACGAAGTGGGATGTCAATGTCTTTAGCGCTGCCTGACTATCTGAATGAAATGTTTTTTTGCGCCCCTAATACCTTTGTCGAGGTTTATCCTGGCGCAGATCTCAATAGGATGGATTTCAGCTAGAAGAAGGCTGGGCCACATCCCCATTGTTACCGAGACTTTAGTATTGAGTCCAAAGACGCCAGCACCTTCTCCGAAAGCCGTTTAAGATCGGACCGTAAACCATACCAAACATCCTGAGACTGATACTAGTTCTCCATTAGACCTGTCGACACGATCTAATATTCCTGCCGTAAATAACCTTTCGAAACTGTACTCCCTGGCCATAAGGTCGGGGATAGTGCAGAACATGTCCGTACTTGGATTGAGTGAAGTATATTCAGATGACCCACAAGATTTCCTGATTTATACTTGTGCCCTAGCTGCAGCTTTAAACAATAGCACAACGGGCAGCGGTCTTCCTAGTAAAGATATGTAGAGGTGATATCCCGATGACAGCCTGTAAAGTAGGGCTGGTGCGCATAGCACCTGTAATACTGAGACAGGCAATTCCTTGTAGCTTCTCAAGCTTCATTGCCGCTGTTCGTTTTAGTACTTTTGACCACCACGGGTCTAACTATCGAAATGTACAACCAATGTTTCATTTTGAACCAAAGACCCCAAGTTCTGGTTTTGGCGCACCTTACCAACTCAGTAGGTATGTTTGTGTAATAGTTTCCAGTTTTTTTTAGATGTTGGCAACACTTTTTATTTTTTCAAACAGAATACTTATCCACAGACATTTGGCCCGCTTTTCCTCCAAACCCACTTATTCCGTTAATCAGCAATTTGAAAACCAATCATCTATTTCGCTCTCTCTTCCCAATAAGGTAAATTGCAAGAAGTTTCCTTTATCATTGTGCCTCGCAATCTCCTGCCTCCCAACGCTTGCGATGCTCAAGCACTATCTCCTCTGTGGTTGCACCAGACGATGCCTTAATGAGCTCCTTCAAACCGAAGATAATCTTTGCAGGAAAAATTACTGAGTTTACAAAGTAATTGATTGCAATGCAAAGGTCCATTAACCCGGTTTTCCTTCTTCCTTCCTTCTTAGTGTACAGAGAGTACAAACGCGCCAAAGCGAAACCCTTCTGACCTGGGCAGGGCTGCAAGAAAAAATACCACCCCGAACAACCACACACCCGAACACGACTCTCACCCGCAACCTCAATGTTTAGCCAACACAAATTATTATTGGGATGCGACCCAAATTCTGGAGCTCTCTGCTGCATTATACCAACAAAATACCACCCGGCAAAGACCCGTACCGAGCACACAGCACAGACGCTTTTCGTTCGTATTACGTACGGGGCTACGGCTCCATAAGTGGAGCAAACAAACTTTATACGGACTTTTACGCGGAGCTAACTGCCATCGACGCCCCATGGAAGGCAACCGGGCACAGTGGATTGATTCAAAATTGCAAATTCGGAAGTTCTTAGTCAATATGGTGAGGCGGCTGGAACACGAGTGCCTTTGGCGATACTCAATTTTAGGAATTTCAGTTCAACATAACTGTTTGCATCAGCGATAATCTTTGCTGGTTAGTGGAAGCTACCTATTCTGGGTACGCGTGCTGACCCACATATCAGACACGTCCATCAATGAGATTTAAAGACAAACTTTCCCAGTGTGGGCTGGTTAATACTCAAGCTCGCATGCTGGGGTCCTCTGAGCCGTGAAACGATTAAGCCACAGAGTTGATGTAAACGTTTTCCACCATCAATCACACCCCCGACATGCAACGTTCTCCCAGAGTTCGGGCTCCGATTTTGCCGTCACGCAATTGCCAATTGTGGGAGACTCACCGTCGTCGTCGGCCACAGGAGAATGAACTGCTTACCGCTGGATAGTGACGTTTAGTAAATCTTTGACCCAAAACTGCATTTCAGTTGGAATACGTAGATATCTTCAGCGGAGATTAATGTTGTTGACTGCTGTCACTTAACGTCGCTATACGTCACCCAGCTAGCTTCCATTTTCTTTTCTCAAACTATTCATGTCAAGGTTTCACATTTAATTACATCCTAGATACAATCACGACTGGTTACGTATACCTTCGTGGCAGTCGATAGGGGTTAACGAACTGTGCTATAATTGCCACAGGTTGTTGGATTTTTTATTTATTTATTTCTTTCAAAGCTGCGTCAGTGTAGCATGTTTAGATACATACGTACATACGTATGTATAGCTTTTCCTATTTTGAAGAGGTCTTCCGTGTAAGATTTTCCACTTCTTTTATGCTTAAGGCATCTTTTCGCCGGATAGGTGGAAACTTTCGCATGTTTTCCTTTTAATTATTGAGTTTTTTTTTTCTTTGAACATGCCGCACCTCGTTCCTCCTATTAACAAAGCGTTATCGTGCCGAGATGACAACCGTAACAAATTACCTTGGAATGATGATTCTCGTCAGAGCTACCTCAACATATAAATACATGGACTATCACCTCAATGGAGATTCTCTAGAATTGATTCGGATTTTTAAGCTAAGAGGGTGCGCGGTGGCAACAGAAGGAAAATCTGCGTTTCATGTCACAATGGACCTGGTAAATCCAGACGAAAACTTCTCGTAATAGAGGAATAACAGGCCTCATATAAAGGGTGATCCAATAGGGACCGGTAGATTTTGACAGTTCATGGCAGACAAATCATCATGGTAAGTTGCAGCGCCAAGCAAAACGTCCAAATAATAAAACTTCATTATCAGGGTGTTCTGTTGTGGCAACGATGCGTGCGTTACGACCATTTTATAGTTTACATGTTCGTCCTTCCCTGTTTACAATTCAACGTTTGGTGGCCAAATTCGAGTCGACCGAGTCAGTGAATAATCAGTTAACATCCGTACGTCAACGAAACGCAAGATCTGCCGAAA
This sequence comes from Matsumyia berberina, assembly GCA_917880715.2. Taxonomy (NCBI): domain Eukaryota; kingdom Metazoa; phylum Arthropoda; class Insecta; order Diptera; family Syrphidae; genus Matsumyia; species Matsumyia berberina. The sequence continues at coordinate 101,154,512 of OU862870.1, forward strand.
ACATCGCCGTTGTCCGTGAGAGTGTGCAGGAGAACCCGAGGCAGACAATTTCGCGCCAAGATCGAACTTTCGCAGACATCAACTTAGCGAATTTTGCGTCGGGACTTGGGCCTACATCCGCACAAAATCCAACTGACTGATGAGTTGAAGGAAAACGACCATAGCCAACCCCGTGTGTTCGCTGACTGGGTTCTGAAGCGGTTGGAAGCGAACCCCGATTTCAGGGCAAAAATCATCTTCAGCGACGAGGCCCATTTTTGGATGAACAGGTACGTCAACAAGCAAAATTTGCCGGATTTGGAACGATGCCAATCCACACGAGGTCCACCAAGTGGCAATGCATCCGCAGAAAGTCACTGTTTGGTGTGGATTGAGGGGCGGCGGCATCGTTGGTCCGTACTTCTTCAAAAACGACGATGGCATTGTCATCACCATCAACGGAGAGCGCTACCGATTGATGATTACCAATTTCTTTCGGCAACTGTTTGCTTGTTGGCTATTTAGAAATGAAATAAAAAAATGTTTGCATGGAATAAAATAAAACGAAACATTTGTCCGGCATAAATCAAGGTCAGTGAATAAGACAAAAATTTTTTTAAAAATTTAATTTTTTTTTTACTTAAAACTTAATAAACTTCTGAAATGTTATATAAAATATGTAATGTTATTTTTCTTCAATTTGCGCGAGATGCTTTCACTTTTCACTTTTGTTTCTTAAGAAGCAATGTGTATACTATTAGAAAAGACACCCAGTTTAAAAAGCCTCTCGCGCAAATTGCAGAAAAATAACATAAAATATTTTATATAACATTTCAGAAGTTTATTAAGTTTTAAGAAAAAAAAAAATTTCTAATTTTTAAAAATATTTTTGTCTTGTTCACTGACCTTGATTTATTCCGGACAAATGTTTTATGTTATTCCATGCAAACATTTTTGTATTCAATTTTGAAAAAACCAACAAGCAAACAGTTGATCTTGCAATTCATAGCAATCCTATATTTCGCCGCTTATTCTCTACTACTCAACCAACTTCCAGGGCTGCAAGAACTTAAGAAACGATGCACAGTTATATTTCCTATACAGCGAAATAAATATTTCTTAAAAAATTAATTTCAATTTCGCATTTTGGGCATGCTCTCTAAAAAACCGGCCCCAGTGTGCGTCGGTATAGAAGTGAACGTCGTCTCTGGCGTCATCATTCTCCTACTCCACTCTGAAAGGGGAATTGTTCGGAATTTGAGGTTGAAGTTCAACTTAGACGGTATTTTCCAGGATAAATGTTTCAAGATAACTCCAAGATCAAGAAGTGGACAATATGGTTGCTTGACCACTGAGAGGAGGCCTTCAATCTGAGGTCTGTACTAGCACCTGAGTGCTTGCTTAAAATATTCAAGGAAACCAGATGTAGGAGCACCGACACCATAATGGAAGAACTTCAAAATTAAGAGCATAGGAACAGCATCCCCGTGGCTCAGTGATTATTGCATTAGACTGCAAAGCGCGCAGATTGGGTTCAAGCACCAACCAGGGCCCCCGAACATTTTTCAGGGCACAACCTCTCGTCGGGGAATGACAAGCATCCGGGAGTATAATCTTTCATGAAAGAGCTTCTCAATTCGCTGTCCGGAGTCGGCAATAAATTGTAGGTCCCTTCCATTCATGCGAAATATGTAACACGCACAATATGAATGGTTGTGAGAAGCTAGGTCTTGGCTCTTTTTTTTTTTAGCAACAGAATCACCAGACGGTTTGAGATAAATACACAAGTTTTTGTTCGTGTTTGAAAATCTAACTCAATAACCTTTCTTCACAAAATGGTTGTTTTCTTTCATTATACAGAATTTTTACTCATTAGATCCACCTTTGGGGAAAAGGAGTGAAGGCTCCATTGGCGTGAGTTCAATGAGTAAAAATTCTATATAATGAAAGAAAACAACCATTTTGTGAAGAAAGGTAATTGAGTTAGATTTTCAAACACGAACAAAAACTTGTGTATTTATCTCAACATAATAAGTCACCGTTCAATATCAATTTACCAAACTATTATTATTCATTATGTCCTTAGTGCAGGAGGGCCCCGAAATCAGAAATCCAAATCGTTAAGCAATAATCCTCACGCAACGAAAAAATACAAGCAAATCAAAGGCACTCCAGTGCAGCTCCCAACACCCTTTGCTCCCATTTGGCTTATGCAATATTCCGTTTTAACGAGGAGTTCACCTAATTCAATATACACTCCCAATGACTCTGAACAGATAGCTCCTCTGCCAATGGGGAGCATTTATCTAGGGCAAGAGTCCTTATTAGCTCCTAAGTGAAGCGATATGACTGCCCTGATTCACGAAAATACTTAATATCCTGACAGGGATTTCGGGATATCCTCGATTCAATAATATTTTTCCCAATACCAAAAAGAAGTCGTTTGTGTCAGTTGCCTGCCATGGATTCGCTTCTCACGTGCGCCGCCATTAAATAAACTAGAAACCGGCATCGGGCTTCGCCTTAAACGGAAATTCTGATTCGCTGTACGAACCCAGAGTCGAACTTTTCCGACATTCTGTTGAATATTTGATGAACGCGCACGCTGCTCCTTCATTTTGGGCCGTAATTTAACGTTTGGAATCCAAATGTACGATATGCATTACTTAATCTTCTCCAGCCACAGAACAGAGCCCACCAATGTTGGGTGCATATATACATAGTGGGCCAATTGCAAGGTGGCTTATTGGAGATGTCAGTCACCCTGTAGCTTTCGGCAGTTGATGTTAATTTTATCTGTGAATCCTACAGAATTTGTGCAAGGATCGAAGCGGACTAAACGAGGAACATCAGAACAAGAATAAAAAGAAAAAGAATCAGGAGTCACGAAACAATGGCACACCTTAATTGGGTCATGCCGAAGCAAGATGTTTCAGATACCAAACAGTAGAAAATCAACGCTCACTTGCCTACCTCACCAACCAGACAACGACGACGATTCTGGGGAATAGATGACGTGCACAAATATTGATGCTAGGAGGCAATCGCTGAGGAAGCCCTAAAGACCTGCCGGCATTATCTGAATGCATGTATCGCCCCGCACACATTGCTTATTCAGGGGACGAACTATGATTTGCAATTTCGTTCGTAGCAGTCAAAGGATGCCTTTTAAGCTTAACCACATGGCACGATTCTTTTGAATTGCCACCGCAAACGAGGAGCACACCGACGACAGTGTGCAGCAGTGGCTCATCCTTCCGGGTATAACCACGAAAAAAAGAGAGAAAATATATTAAATATGGACACACAGACAGTGATCCGCAAAACCGCGGCGGCAATAACCCTGCGCATAAATAAATCTGCACCATCTACGGGTATGTGTATTACACATAAATCAATCGTAACAGCCCTGCTGCTTTATATTTCAATCGACCGAGGGGACCGGGGAGAGTGAAATTTATAATTAACGCACCTGATTCCTTGGAATTGAACTTCAAAGAGCTCTGCGAAATCCAGAACACAGGTGCTATATTTATGATACACTCACTTCACCTACTTGGAAATTAATTGTGGACACGAGGTGAATGCTTGCTGAAGATACTTTGTGCGTTCTAAACAAACCTCAGACTCGGTTAAGATTGAGTGTATTACTGACTGGGCGTTCACTTGGATTGAAAATGCGGTGTCAGTTTCAGTATGTATACCACTAATTGCTCTTGCAACATTCCTGGACATTGAAGTGACTTCGTACATCTAAAGCACCTCATTATGTACTTCTGACGATACGCACATAAACGTAGAGAAAAGTCCTCTAAATCTAAAGTCATCCGAGAGCTTAGATTCTCTACCCTAGCTCAGAGCCTTTTAGCGGCTAAGCGGCGCTGCTCTGCCACTCAAAAGTTCGCGTCCTTAGTCCAAGACAATGTTTTCGGCTTTGCGTGACACTTATCCTACGACCCTCTTGCATTGATAAGCAGTCTAACGCAATGACACTAAAACTCCGGTTGCTGTGCAAATTTAAAGTCGACTTCCACAGTAAGGGCTACAATCTTACAAAACTTAAATGGCTCCAAAAAACAGCGAGTATAGGGCACCACGGGAGCATTGAGGTCGGCCCCAACTGATGGCCTTGCTGTGTTCCAGCATCTTTTGCCTCTAGACTTACACACTAAAAACACCGTACTATGCAGCGCAGTCAGACTCAAAAAACTGGGTGCTGGACCGCACGGCCCTACGGCCACAGCAACATCCTGGACTCGGTACCAAACGGCTTGGTCACGTTTCCAACCGACTACATCACACCGAAACTTAACTTTAGAAAAAACTTCCACGTACGATTCCACACCAGAACACAGTGGATGAAAAACGAAGTTGTAAAGAATTCCGCCGGTGTCTACTCGGAATCACTGAAAATAGCAAGATCATACCGCCTGCCGGATTTTGCCAGCACCTTCCAGGCGCAACTATTGGCAATCCGAGAGGCTTACAAGCAACTGAGGCGTGACAAATCACCCAAACAAAACAGTGCTATCCTCATACGCCAAACCAATATCAAAACCATTGACTCGGCTACCATATTCTCCAAACTGGTGTCGGAACGAGCTTGTCCGTTTGGGGGAACGGTTCAGGATCAAACTGCTCTGGGTTCCATGGCACAGTCACAGCTCGCCAGGCAGGGGTCAGCGCTACACGCCTCACTCGTTGCAATGGTCTACACCCCGCTAGTAGCTGTTAAGGGACAAATTCACTCACACTCTCTGCACAAAGCCAACCTACAATGGAGGAGATTAACCAACCGCGCCATAACAAGGAAGATATGGCCGACCTACAATACAACTAGAACAAAAGATCTCCTAAGCAGAACCCGCCTTGATATTGCCAGAATAACGGCGATATTCACGGGGCATTGGCCAATTCGAGACCATGCGATGTTCCATACAACCCCCACTGCTGCAGCTGCGGGAATGAAAATGAGAAGGAAACTCTTTTCCACTTCTACTGCAAATGTCCGGCACTTGCAAGAGCCAGACCTTTCTTCACTGGCCTCAACGACATCTCGGATAAAAGGATACAAGATCTAATTCGCTTTATAAACTCCCCAGGTTGGATCTAGGCACTCCCGGCTATCTCACCTATTTTCAACAACACACATCATCAACCAGGTCACACGAGTCGTAGTAACAAAAAGGCACATCTTAGTGCTAATTGGATTCAGTTGAAACGCCACCTTTACCTACCAAACCTACCATTGCGATCAGGACAGGTTTCAGGCAGAGTCAGAGCCTAAACTGGGCTGTAGCCGAGTCTTCAAAGGTTCCAAAACCAGTCATGGGTCCGGTGCTGGTATCTTCGTGGAGGCCGACAACACTTGACTTCACTACTCGTTATGTAAGCATGCCTTTATTTTCCAAGCAGAGACTTTTGGTATCCTAATGATCACGGACTATATTGTTAAGATGGATGGAGCATCTGCGTTTGTGGCGATAGCCAAGGCTGCACTTAAGGCCTTTCTTAACCCTTTAACCAATTCCAAAATAGTTTGAGAATGCAAGAACTCTCTGAATTGAGTAACAAGGCCAAACTGTTTGACTCTTGTCTGGGTGTCAGAACACACTGGGTTCTCTGGAAATGAGATATCCGATGAGATTGCTAGATAACGCTCAGAGGATGATTTCTCAGAACCTGAACCTGCGTTGGGTCTTCCTGCGCTTTCGGACTCTCCAGGATGCAGACAAACTAAACGAATGGTTCTGAACGTCTGTAAAAAATCATCAGAATTTTTGCTGCCACTCACAATTACTGCACCGACGGCGACGGTTCGGCGGATACTGACAAGTGAGTAGGGGGGCCTTTCTAGGCAGACAGTGCGTGTCATATACTATGGGCTATTTGTTGCTTATGCAACATTTGGCGCGTCAGTATGGTATGATGCTGTTACGTCTGCAACGGTAAGGAAAAAGATTCTCTCCTGTCAGAGAGTAATGCTTCTCGAATCGCTTCCAGTCTTCTCTTGATTTGGAGGTAGTCTGTAAAGGCATTGCCTACAAGTTGCAGAGACGGCAGCTGTTTTCCTTGTCCGACTGCGAAGAATCTTTGAATGTTGAGGGTATGAATATTCGCGAAAGGAGCTTGCTGCTAGGGAATTGTGTCTCTTCTAGATGGCAACCTAGATGGATCAATTGTGAAATGGGAAGGGCAACTTTTGAGTTTCTTCCCGATGTAGTACAGACCCTGGAATGTAGGAATCTGAGATTCTAACTCTACATGGCCTATCTGTTGATTAGCATGGCCCTTTGAATAAATTTTTGCATGTAAGGACCTTGTCTGACTCTGCAGAATGTTCTTGTGGGGCTTTTAATGAGAACTTGAGACATGTGTTGCTTGACTGTCCGCATTATGCTGATACAAGGGACCTCCCCCGATGGACTTGGTGTGGTCAGGAGACAGGTGGGTTTTTAGTGGAATACTTTTGCCAAGACTCTGGCTTCTCACTTCATCCAGTATCCAAGGCAGGACTAACAGTAGTTTATCAGTTTCTCTCCTTATTTTCTTTTTGGGTTTTTGATGATGTCTGTTAAGGTAGTCTAAATGTCCTACCCGGCTGCTAGTGGCTGAACATGACATTGCATGAGGTTGCCAGGTTTCGGACAGTAAGTATCCAACTGACCTCCATGGTTGCGAAACTCCACCGGAAGCTATATTCTGGTACCATGAGTGACAGTAGTCACTGGATCGGCTTCTGGCGTCATCTGAAAACTGCAATACCCAGAAAAACATGGCCCACCTAGGCCAAAAATAGGACGCACGACCTGAACTGAGAAAGCACGAATTGTTGCAACTAGCACTAGTCACTGATCAATTGCCACACACGCTACCAAGTTAGGTATTCCCTTTAACACCCACTGCCGTATCTGCAATAATGCGCAGGAAAAGAAAACTCTGGTTCACTTTATCTAAAACTGCCCTGCATCTCACTAGAGCGAGGCATCTCACCGTTTACAACCAGAAATGTCTGTCATAAAATTCTGCAACATTATCTCCTTTAGGCATCCAGGTCACGTGAGTTGTTGTATTAGATGACGCCCAAACGCTTGTGTTTTTGGAAAGACAATCCAGACAGCCACTTCTTACCAACTCACTCTGAGAAGCTGATAAACTTGCTGAAAGCCTCTGTAGTAAGCGAATTTCTTTAGAACCATACGGGTTGGTGCAATAGGCCTCTCTGAGAGACTGCAGTGCTAGAGCGGATCAACCATTTATAATAGTACAGCTCCTACCAGGGCTTAGGTTGGGTTATGTTACGTAGGGTGTGTGATGGATAGGCCTCATCACGTTCACTCGGAAACCTGGAGATCGATTGCGAGTGATTAATGTTTTGGGAAATAGCAACATGGTTCCCGGGAGAACCTAAGCTCTTTATGAATCTGAGTAGATCCGTTAACTGTAAGTCTGTTACCTCTGTTATGCTTGCAAAGAACCTCGATCCTAATACGCATAGAAGTCGTTCTATCAGGGTGGGACAGTGATACGTCAGATATTGGATTGTTCTACCTCTTCCTCATCTTTGTAGCTTCTGCATAAATCGGTGGATTTGATTGTCCACTTGCGAAGCATGACTAACCAGAAAGAATTGGCTTCTTTCTCTTATATGCTATCTATAGTCCCGTGCAATCTTCCTATCGTTGGCGTTACAGAGTGTCCGCTTGGCTAATGTTCATAGCCGACCCCAATCTTACCATTCATCAGCTTTTCGTTCCCTTCTACGTCCCTATGTCCAGGAACCCAGCAAACCTACCAGGGCTTGGTCGCCATCATATCAATAAGTCGATTGTGCATCGTTCAAGCAATTCGAAACCTTGTCTGGAGAAAGAGATTATTTATACAGGGTTTTTCAATAAGAGCCCTACAAAAGTTTTTTTAAATAAAACAAAAACGGTTTTGGATATCAATGAAATTCTTTATTCCTGTGAAAGTACGTTCGATGCCATTATGTATGGAACTCGATTTCTTTTGCATGGCCACCACGGACACGCTTGCAGAAGTCCAGACGCTGAACCCAATTTTCGACGGTTTTCAAGCATAAATCGGCCGATACTGCTGCAATTTCACGTTCGATATTCGTACGAAGTTCATCAATCGTCGCTGGCTTGTTGGCATAGACCATAGACTTGACGTAGCCCCACAGGAAATAGTCTAACGGCGTCAAATCGCACGACCGAGGCGGCCAAGCGACTGGACCATTTCGTGAGATAACACGTTCTCCAAACTTGGTTTCCAATAAATTGATTGTGACATTCGCTGTGTGGCTTGTGGCGCCGTCCTGTTGGAACCACATGTCCTCCAAGTCCATATCATCCAATTGGGGCCAAAAATATTCGGTTATCATTGAACGGTAGCGATCCCCATTCACAGTAACGTGCCGGTCTTGATCATCACGGAAGAAGTACGGCCCAATGACGCCGCCGGCCCATAAACCACACCAAACCGTAATTTTTTCGGGATGCAATGATGACTCATGGAGTACGTGTGGACTGCCTGACCAATACCGCATATTTTGTTTATTGACGAAGCCATCCAGCCAGAAATTATGACGACCATAAATTGGACGTAGCGCTCTTAACGTTGAGGCCACTGACTCCGAATTTCGGTAGTAAATTTTAATAATTTCGACTCGTTGTTGGCTCGTATATCTTTCCATCATGAAATGGCAAACCTTACTGAAGAGAAATGTCAAAAAACCGCAAGAAAAATATGGCGTCGTTTGCTGTCCCTGTCGCTCTACTTTTGTAGCGTCCCTATTGAAAAACCCTTTACCAAACACGCTTTAATGAAGGTTGTGCTATTCCATAACACGGAAATCCGGTAGCCCAAGATCAAAGAAAAGCGACCCGTGACGGTACATTGCCTTGTGTCCACACACACATCACGGACTCTATTGAATTTATATAGATATTTGCATTTAAAACGAACACACTGCCCACCTCTCAGACGTAGGCTGCTCTATTTGCCTTAGAGCTGGTCTAACTCCTCCACAAAGGACACATTTTGAATTCATATCACTTGGAATACTGCAGTCTATAAATGGTCCGTGTTCGATTCCCCAACTGGGATGCGGAGGAGTCTTTTTATAGACAGATATCGAGGCCACCGCATGTTTATAATTTTAATTTTCATGCCTTAACGGGGATATTTACAGAGCTTATTTATTTATCGATGTCGTAACTCATGACTGTGAATCTTAAAAAGGTCACCGCTTCCGTATCATACCCGCCAATGTACGATGTCGTTCATTTCGACGCATCCAATAAACCCCTCGGAGAAAATGCGTTAATTCCACACCCCACATGGTGTGCCACCCTTTATTCCGTTGAATTAAATATGAAAGTTAACCCCTATCCTGTGCAAGGGATTCTCCCGCCCACCAACAGCGAATAGCAATGAATATACCGTTTTCGGCGTATTACCATACAAAGCGACATGTGTTGTGTAGAATGTCCCTTCTCTACACAACGCTCATACGGATACGGAATTTATCGATTTTTTTTTTCGTGTTTTAAACTCATGTTTCGCAGTTTGGGTGGTGGGATAGGAAGGAATCAAACGATGAAGCAGCACCACAAAAAAAAAAAACGTGGAGAGAACATGATCAAGTAGACAGACGGAAATCCAAGCCTTCGCCATGTCAATTGCCAAATAAAAGGAAATTTATGCCTGCTCGCCAAAAACGTTTCATTGTGGTACCAGTGTGCCAGGCAAGACTTGGGCAATAAAGTGTAAAGAAGTGCTGGGTAAAAAAAAAATCCTCGTTGGTGTTATTATTGTCCATTGACTGTCGATGAAGATGTCCGAAACGAATGTCGGAATACCAGTAAAGTGAACGCCACAATAATGGTGAAACAAAGGATTTTTTGTGATGTGTATGGATGTGTGCAATCGGCGAAAAATATCCGAACAACATTTTCATTGTTCAGCTTTTGAAGGAATATGATTTTTTTTTCTTGTATCGAATGTCCTTTGCGGGATGGATTTAGAAAGACGCAGGGCATGACAATCCATTCTGCTGACGTCTTCAACAGAGTCAGTTTCAATTACTTGTAATAGTTGGTTCTTTGTTTTAAGACGCGTGAAATGATTATTGAGTTTCAAGAAGCGAATAGGATCGGATGGCATTTTAATTGGAAACATAAATAATCATTTCCAATTCTTTGGAAATTTGATGATTGATCCAATCCAAGGAAACATTTCTTAAGACTCTGATGACGAGGGATTTACTGTCAGATATGACAATCAACGTTTTGCTGCATCTCAGTGCATTTTAGCAGAAGGGACTCTGTATTTTGTATTAGGGGCCCTAAATGCGCACTGCGACCTATGAGGCGTCCCATATGGTTTAACCAGAGGTTATATTGAGGCTATTGATAAACCTCAGTATAGCCCTAGGTTCAATTTTCCGAATTTTCCCTGGGCTGACCGAGGCTCTCGTCAAGCTCCTGAACAAACGCACACAATATGTTCAGCGGTCTCTTTCTGTTCTGCACAGAGCCGGCAAATATCGGCATCTGATACTTTTATTTTATGCAGATGGTATCTGAGTGGACAATGTCCTGTTAGACAGCCCATTAAGGTTCTTAACTCATCTTTGGTTAGATCAAGTAAAGTCTTGGTCTTGTACAGGTTGGGGTTGATGAACTTTTGCGCTTGTCTAAGGCCCTGGAGGTTGTTTGTTGATCTTCCATTGTGTTATCTTGCATCATGGTCAGGTCCTTCATCCTACACCACCTTAAAGTAAGGTTAAGGCATTTTGCATCATAGATATCTGATATGATGACATCGAATTCGCCTTTAACGTTAATAATGACAACGCGCCAACTACAGAGGCATCAGTCTTCTTAACATCGCTTACAAGATCTTATCTGCCGTGTTGTGTGAACGCCTGAAGCCGTTCGTCAACAACCTGATCGGGTCATATCAGTGTGGTTTCAGACCAGGAAAGTCCACCATCGACCAAATATTCACACTGCAGCAGATCTTGGAAAAAACCCAGGAACTTCAAATCGATACCCACCACCTTTTCATCGATCTTAAGGCCGCGTATGACAGCATCTATAGAGACGAGCTATACAGAGCAATGCCTAGTTTTGACATCCCTGCCAAACTCATCCGTCTATGCAGGATGACGATGGAGAAGCACGCTGCTCCATCAAGGTTGGTCAACACATCACCGAGACCTTTCTTTGATGTCAAAAAAGGATTTTGACAAGGTGACGCGCTGTTATGCGACTTCTTCAACATCGTTCTTGAAAGAGTTGTGCAGAACTCTCGAGCCAACACCAGAGGCACAATCTTTCAAAAGTCAGTGCAATTACTCGCATATGCCGACGATATTGACATAATCGGAAGAATCCAGCGTGATGTCACTGGTGCGATGGTGAGTATTGAGACGGAGGCGGCGAAGATGGGTTTAGCGGTCAATGAGGGCAAGACGAAGTATATACTGTCAACAAGAAAGGAAACCCAACACCGACGTCTCGGACAGAACGTCACTATAGACAGCTATAACTTTGAGGTAGTTAAGGACTTTGTCTACCTTGGCTCCGCTTTAAACTCAGACAACGACACCACGGCTGAGATTTAACGAAGAATAACTCTTGCCAATCGCTGTTTCTTTGGGCTAAGAAGGCAATTGAGTAGTAAGGCCCTATCCCGAAAAACTAAGGAAACTCTTTATAAGACCTTAATCATCCCTGTCCTGCTTTATGGCGCTGAGGCATGGATTTTGTCAAATGCGGATGCGGTCGCTCTTGGCTGCTTCGAGAGGAAAATTCTTCGGGCGATTTTTGGTCCCGTCTGCATAGACGGTGAATGGAGGAGGAGGAGATACAACGTCGACCTGTATGGGCTGTACGGCGGCATCGACCTAGGTAGAAGAAAAAAGCCCCAACGACTGAGGTGGATGGGTCATGTAGAGCAGATGGACACCAACGCTCCGGCCCGGAAAATCTTCGAATCCACACCCGAGGAACGGCGCAGTAGAGGAAGACCGCGACTTAGGTGGCGCACACAAGTGGAAGGGGACCTCAACCAGCTTGGCGCGCAAAAATGGAGGCAACTGGCTAAAGATCGAGCTGACTGGAGAGACTTGTTGGTTGAGACCCAGGACCACCCCGGTCTGTAGCGCTACCTTAAGTAAATAAGTAAGTAAATTAATTATAAAAATCGTCTGCATATCCTTGTACTCTGTAGCCGACTTTTGATAAAAGTTCTAGGAGTTCGTCTATGAGCAAGCCTATTATTGTTTTAAGTGATCCCCCGCATTCTAATTGTATTCGTCTTCTTTCTGGCATGGTAAGTACCCAGTTTATGATTATTTCTTTCCTAATCATAGCCTTCTTGATAGCCTCGTAGGAAGTGTTGTCAAAAGCTCTCTGTAAGTCGAAAAAGGCACAGAGGGCAGTTTCTGTTGCAGCTATTGATTTGTCATCTAGGCTGTGAATGGCAATCTCAGTGGACTTTCTAGGTTGATATGCATGCAAGGGATCACTAGCAAGGAACGTTTTCCTTATATTATGACCATCTATTTTCTCCATTGTTTTTAGGAGAAAGGAACTTAGGCTAATGGGGCGGTAAGATTTAGGCGATTATTCCGCCTGTTTTGCTGATTTCGGTATAAAAACGACCCTAACCTCATTCCAGCTATTAGGTATGTAGCCTAGTGTAAGCAGGTCTTGTCCGTGCTGTAGGAGACAGGAAAAGACGTCGTCCGCTCTTGCGGATTTAAACGGGCGTGAATAGAGCTTGATATGACAAGCTTGACCGTCTACCAGATATGCTGTGATTCCGAGTGGAGGGATTAAGAACGTTGCTCCTCAGTGTATTCAGAGAGACAGCACTATCGGGGATACAGCCTGGGAAGTGAGTGTCGAATTGACATGTTTCCTCAGTTCTATTAGTATATTCGTTCTTTGAAAAACCTAAGTAGTTGGAATGATCTTGGACCTTCTTGGGTCTTCTGAAGGCGAACCAGCTCCTCAGCTCCTTGTTGAATAATGTTAAAGCTTCCCTGCATTTGGCACCATTGGCCATTATTTTTGGCTCTATTTAACCACCTTCTGGTTTCGCGCCTGAGCTGATAGAGACGTTTCGTTCACCAGGAGACATCTCGGCGGGTTTCGTTTTCCAACTCTACTTAGGTGAATGTGTCCAGGAGCGCTTAAAACATCAAGTGAGGAAAATCGAGTTAACGCTCCAAATTAACTCCGGAACAAAACAGTTAGAAGCATGTAAAGGGTATTTATTGTCCGAGAACTGTGCCCATGCCGTCTTTGACAAAAGAACTTCGGATATCCCAATTTAAATCGAAAATAATCGCAGGCTGAAGTCAAAATTTGAAATAAATGGACTTTAAACCTGCTTCGTCATTGTTTTCAAATTTTCAGCAGGTGACGTTGGCCGTCATCCGTCTCTATGACGCTTCCCCTATACAAACGTTTAAATCACTATTCGTAAGGCTTGCCTAAAAAGCCCCGAACCGTGGTGTAAACACACGTTTAGGAGTGCCGTCGCCCAAACAAATAACACAACTAAATAGAAATCTGAACGTAAATAATAATTACAAACTCATTAACCCTAGGCAACCTATTCCAGCGAACCAGCATTTTTTTAACGACCGAATAATAAATAAAGCGGCAGTGGTGGTGACAGAAAAATACAATTTTGTCAAGGCTGTTGGAAAATTAATTACTTTTTTGCATTAACGTGACTGCGTGTGCCAGTTGTTGTTGTTGTTGCAATGAACAAGGTCATTCCAAAGTAGGACCACCCTTATACACTATGTATGAGGATGTAACCAGTAATCCATTTCAGCTGAACGAATATTTGGTTGAATTTGAGGGTAAAAAGAATTCGAAAATAAACCAGGATATTTCTGCCGCTTATACTTACCAGCCGTAGGATCTCTGAGGGCCTCCTACCTACACCAACTAATGCCAAATACCTTTTCGACCTATAAGATCTTTTGTGACGAACAAGATAAGGTTAGGTAGATGATGAACTATGGAGAGCGAGCTCATATGTACACGAGACAAAGTCCATCTACAGGGATGGCTTCAAGACTTCCTCACAACAGTAGCGTTTTCCAGGCAGAGGTTCTAGCAGTGACCAGAGCTGCCCAATTAGCGTCAATGGTCACGGTAGAACGGGCGGATATCACGATCCCCTTCCACTTGCGTGCGCCACCTGAGTCGCGGTCTTCCTCTACTGCGCCGTCCCTCGAGTGTGGACACGAAGCACCTTCGAAATTTCCAGAAGACTATGGCCAGAATATAATAAAGGCAGAACGATCACGCAAATCCTTGTCATTACTGGTAGGATTAATTACAGGCCGCGATATGCTGAGTGATCAGGCAAAAAAGCTGCCGCTGACGACCTATGCAGAGGGTGCGGTGACGAGGAGGTGCATGAGGACACGACTCACTTTCTCTGTCATTGCCCAAACCTCTGCAACAGTAGAAAAAGAACATTGCGCAAATACCGAGGAGTAATCCGATGTTTCACTGTCGGATCTGCTCAAGTTCGCAAAGACAGCCAAGTGGCTGTCATCAGGCATATAAAATCACGCAGTGGGAAGTAGCTGGTAAAACACACGGTTACCACAACGGGTCTACAATCTACATAGACATAAGTGAGATAAAGAGGATTTCATAATCCTCATCGTACCGTCTACCTAACCTAGGTAGATTATAGGTTTGTCGCTTAGTTCTTCAATGTCCTAGAAGAAGTGTCTTCCACTGAAATGGACAGTGGCAAAGAAAATGACTTCCTCATACCTGCACCCCCTGCAAAGGTCATCCTGACTTAGCCTTAGTTTTTCATGTGGCCGCGATCATTTTTCTACTTATTTAGTTGTTTGAGGGGTTGTTGAACTTTTCAGTTCGTCGAAGGGCTGTTATTAAGTTTTACGTTGACGTCTGCTGCTGTTTCGAAAAATTAAGCTCCAGCTTTGTGTAGTGGGTCAATAGATCACAGAAGAGACATGAGCCTATAAAAGCTGACCCTTGTCTGGTAAACTTGTCAGCAGACTGGTTGCTTTTTATGTCCTCGAATCTAGAAACTCCATAGATTGCGATTGTGTTATGGGCAGCTAGCTGCATAAGTCTGGTCAGACAGTTCCAGAGATATTAAATTGAACAGAACTTTTTTCACCGCCTGATGAAAATCTGTTTCCTTCCTAGGAATCGTCTAATGCACTCATATGTAGCCCAATGAAGCTGTGGCTAGAACATACGCAGCTCGAATCGTAGTAGAACGCACTTACCCCTGAGGTGCGGCGGCTGAATGAATGTTGTCATACACGGTTTTAGGTCAACGAAAAGATAGTCCATTCGAACTAAATCTCGTCGATGTTCTTCAGGATCTCCCAAGCTGGACAATTGAGATTGGATACATCAGACCTATGCATGGTGCGTATTCTTCTTAAAGTTACCAATTACTACAGGTTCTTAAGAAATCTTCACTACTAGCCTCGCTTTGGATTATATCTCTACTACCGAGTCAGAGTGGCCTTCATAACAAAAATTGCTATAGAATAATAATAGCTGGCGTGACAGCTCGGGATGAGCCAAGGCCTTCTCCCAACCATTCATGTTGCGCGTGTTATACTTTTCGCACGAATGGAAGGGACCTACAATTTATTGCCGACTCCGAACGGCGAATTGAGAAGCTGTTTCATAACAGATTATACTCCCGGAGGCTTTTCATTCCCCGACTAGAGGTGGTGAAGCTTGCGACAGAGACTCATATCTCCAAAGTTGCTCCCAGAATGGATCTGCTATGCAAAATGCTTGTCTGGGTGGAAAAATCGTGCATTCCAACCCCTTTTTATTGGTTTGACAGAAAAGAGTATGCGTGGGGTATTTGTCGAGATTCATATCCCCAGAGTTGTTCCCAGAATGGAAATAATTTGCGAGACTGCACTTCAAGACCTTGACAGGTAAGTGTATTTTAATCAATCTTTAGGACACTTTTGACTATTTTAAAACATGTAAAACTCCGTTTAATCGCAAAGCTTAAGTAAACTGATCAATTTAATCCTTATACCCAGGCTTACGCAAATTATATTGCCGTGATCTCTATCAATTCATGTCTGGAGCCTGTTAGCTCTAAAGTAAAGATGGCAATGCTCGTGCTTGGGAATCGGTCTTAAAGTTAAAAAAAGAAAGCCAAGGCCTTCACACAACCATTTATGTTACGTGTTTTCCATTTTTCGCACGAATGGAAGAGACTTACAACTTATTGCCGACTCGCCACGACGAATTGATAATCTTTTTCCTGACAAAATATACTATCGGAGGTTTGTGATTTCCTGAGGAGAAGCGGTGTAGCAAAAAATGTTAGGTAAACATGGCTGGGGCTTGAACACACCTAGCCTGCACAGCTGCACACACTAACCAATGAACCACGGCGACAGTGTAAAAGTTAATCCTCTCAACACAGAGATTGTTTTCTTGACAAAAACGAGAACGTCGATCAAATTGAATTAACCAGACACTGAATAAAAAACTTCTCCGTCAAACCATGCATCCGAGCCCTGTCAGTCGTCTACAAATCTCTCGACAAACTGCCTTCTAGCAACTAAGCAATTCCTTCGCCAACACTTTACGCGATCGGAGGAGGCATCCTAAGTCCCCTCATTAAAAACATAAAGCCCATCCCAATCTCCAAGCATGGTTATAAGGAACTCTCACTAAATCGCACAGAAATGCTGTACACATCCCTGAAAATGGGAACAATTCAGGGAGCTGGAAACACTATGCTAATTTCATTCGTTGGGAGATGTGTCATCGCGCCAATCGCGGATGCATATGCATGTCAGCTCTGGATTTGTTCATTTTCCCTCTGAAATTAGGTAGTACACCCAGCACAGATTGTGCCATATCCTTATTGTGTTGCAAATGGGATACTCCCATTTAAATTATGTCATTGTGCCGTATTTGCATGCATGCAGCCTGTTTCCTTCTTCCGCTGCCTACCGTGTCGGCCCCGGAACATGTGACTTTGATCCGCTGTGATGATATTCAACTGAGATATGATTTGCAGAGCACTGCAGAAAGCGAGGAAGCGGATTTGCCTTCCCTTTTTTAGGTCGCTAATATGTCCCAGCACATTATCTGGCTGTCGACTGAAGTGAGTACATCACATTCCAGTAACATAATTCGCTGATAAAGAAGGAAACTCCCGCCCGTTCCACGGTATTGTGCATTGTTCCACGGTTCGATGGCACCATTGATAGGAGCTGCAGGCTGAATGCATTTATCTATTGCGAGTTTGCATTCAAGTAGGACACGTTACCGAATTGGCAACGCCATTGTGAGCGGCTCATTGTAACAACTCTTCCTTTCAGCACACACGGGTGCAATACTTTCTATCGATTTCAGGTCGCCAGCGCAGAGTTGATAGATTTCAAAACTCTTGTCGCCGCAAAGCTTTTGCAAATGAGTTAATTCTGGAAAACAATCTAAACACACTCGCCCCCACGCTCGAATTAAATGAGTCCACCGGGTCCTTTCAGACACACTAAACGCGAACGCGACCGACCACCGACGACACGACTCAGCGTTTGGGAATAATAATTCGTAATTGGCGAACATATTTTATGGCGTCTTCTTTCATAAAACAAAGTTATTTCCGTTTTATGAATGAAGCGCTATGAGGACATTTAGTGGGACAGGATAATGCGGACAGTACCCTTCCTGTTTGGAAATACTGCGGCATTTGCTGTGAATAGGACGAATGCACACAAGGAAGGCGCACAGGCAACACTGCTCCATGGGAAGCAAAATAGCTGGATACCCTGTGTGTGACTGTGTGTGTTTGGGTGAGTTCACAGTTATGTGTAAATGCACATTATGCGGATCATGTACTCGTACCTGGTGACTCGTTAGGTATCGACCTGTGTGTGGTGTGCTGTTTTTTTTTCTCTTCGTTAAGCATGATGGCATTAAGGGTGACGTTTTACATTGTGTCGTAGTTGCGCGCTGAATGCCATTAGTTGCGGACCAATTCGCTGCGGATATGGACTTAAATTATGGCCACACACTTTTATTTTGTACTTAAGCTGGTGCGAGATAAGCACTCGCTGATAGAAGGGTGTTTAAATTTCTTTCTGATTTCTTTTCGAACGCGGAAGGTTAAGTGGCGTCGGCCTTAGTGTCAGTTGACGTGCGAGCAGCCATTTGCTCACTGGAAACTGCTCTTATACGACTCACTTTAGTAAATAGTTTGAGGAAGCCTAGGAGTAAACAGGGATCCATTATTGTATTGATTACAAGAGTCTTATGAAAAAAGACAGGAAAAAATACCTTTTTCTTCTTTATGTCACAAGATGTTAGAATACACTCCTCAAGTCGGAGAATACGCCTTGCGACACAAAACCTGCATTTAAAGTTTTTTTCGGGCCAAAGTATTAATTTACATTCACTCTACAGGTCCCAATCATCTTAGCCTTCGAGACTTTCTGACTGGATCAACGTCGTTTAACGTACAGTTCGTCATTATACGACCTATACGGATGATCATTCGAGAATCTCCTCTCAAAACAGCCAACATTGACCAAGGCTTTTCTATACCGTCGAGTAGGACTAGAATGATCAAGATTTCAAACAGAACCTCTTATTCCTGAGCTACTGGCTTCTTCCCGAAACAGCCCCAGTACAGAACGTCTCGAACCGAAAGAAAATGTGTACGGTAGATTACACAGCAGATGTCAAAACTTGGTGCTTATGCTCTCGATAATGTGCAGTGTGAAAAAAAAAACTAAAACAAAAACTCGGTAGCCCTGGTGCTTCGTTTGGAATGGTCGCTATCGGCGTACTTCATCCGGCAAACCAATGTATCGTGGAAGTAATGGAAAAATGGCCGAAATGTTTTCGAGCTCCGAATCAAACTTCTAACCACAAAATTCTTCATGTAAGTGTTTTGCAGGTTAGGAAATCGGAATACAAAACCCATGTTTCCCTAACAAATTCATAGCTGCTACCAAGGCATGCACAAGGATGGGATTAGATGTCACGTTTTGCACAAAGGAAGGCTGTCAGAGAAATTCGAGTTCCAAAGTGGAGTGCGACAAGGGTGCATTGTGTCATTAATGCATTTTTATTGGTGTTTAACAATGTGCTCCGCGCTGCCTGGTCGATGAGCAATAAATTAAGTTGGTGGATCAACTCAGACATGTTGACTACGCTGACCATGACGATGAACCTCCACCAAATGACAGCAAATGTTAAAAAAGAGGCAAACGTCGTGAAGTTGAAACCAAAATTAAAAGCTCGGAACGCACTCATGTAGGCATCGGTTGACATCATACACCCGAAACCCAGAACTTGCAGTTTCACACTTTAAAATGTTTTTCTATTTCAAAAGAAGGTTTCACTTATATCCCCCAGACGGGCTGTCCGTGCTGTAGTGGATAAATTGGAGTCAACATAGTCACTATTGAATGTTCCTGTGACAGTGAGACAACGCACCGGTTGAAGTATCGCAGCCGTAAATGCGTCGGTTCAAAATGAACCAAATCAGTCGATTCCACGCCGTTTACTGACAAAGCAACAAACCCACATGTGATCATGTTTCATGACGGAGGTTTGATTGGACCGTGTTTTTTCGTCGATGAAAATGATTGCCATGTTACGGTCAATGGAATTCGATATTGTGCCATGTTGGAAGACTATTTTTGGCCACAATTGGATGGACTTGAAATCAGTGATATGTGGTTCCAACAAGATGGTGTCGAGAAAAAGTCTGGTCGAATGGCCACCTCGATCATGCGATTTAACGCCGTTTGATTTTTTTATGAGGTTACGTTATGTCGTTGGATTATTCCAACAAGCCAACGACGTTAGAAGAGCTCAGGTACAGTATCGAATGCGAAATTGCCAACATTCCGGCCGATATGTGTGGAAGAGTGGTGGAAAATTGGCTCCGAAGAATCGATCGCTGCAAACATGCTCGTGGTGTTCATATCAACAATATCGAATTCTATAATTAAATTTAACGTGTGTACTACACCTGGAATAAGTTTCAGCTTGATATCTTAATTATTCTGTGTTTTATTTATATACAAAATTGTTATGTCCTTATTGGAAAACCCTTTATTTGTGGAGGGTTAGGTTAGGTATCCGGGTTGATGAGAGAGAAAGCACTCGACCTCATCACACTTAGGTCCTTGTGGACCTATTGTGATGCCCATGGGAGTTGATCCCGCATCCTACCGGACTTCTACCTCACTGCTCGTTGTTGACTTGGCTCTCCAGTCATCGTGATGTTCTCAGAAACCTGGAAAGGTCGTTTATTGGAACATCAGATAGTTCTTGTATGTCATGGTAGTAGTGTCTTCCTAATGTTCTATTTCTCAAGTGACATAGGCTTGGGCCGCGGCACAGGAAGTGAGGAGTATCCTCTTGAACCTCTTCGTCACCGTAGCCCCTACATACATGTACTGTCATCGTTGAGTTTAAATTTCATTGTGTGGTTTCTTAGTAGGTTGTGGCAGGTGGGTGCATTCACCAACATTGACAGCAACTTCCTGTTATATTTCAAAAGCTTTTTGGTTCTGGCTTTGTCATATTTTGGCCAAAGTTTCCTTGATATATCATAGTGACTTCCACATCCTGTTGGCTGTCGTCAGGGTCCTACATTCCACTCGCTCTTCGAGATTACAGAGTGCGGGTTTAATCCATTGCAGTGCTGCATGGTGGCTGGGTGTTGTAGTAATAGGGTAGGCTCTGATTGGTATCAACTTGGCGATGCCCAGTGTTGTAACTGTTACTACACATCAATTGTGCTTATTTTACCTCCTCGTAACCCCTCGGTAGCCACTGGGTACTGGTTGTTGTCCACCCGGACTCAACTTGCTAAACTTACAAGCGCGAGTGTTGACCAAAAGACAAAAATTGCAGCACTATAAACACGACAGCGGAAGAATTCCCTAGATGGAATCAACGGTGGCGTCTATAACTTCCGGATCGGGAGCAATACCTTATCAGGGCTACTTCGACATATTTGGAGCTGAAGCCGATAAGGATTTCCAGGAACTGGTTGGGATCTTGGAAAAGAGATGGTGGCGGATGAGCCCTACAGGGGCCAACGGCAGCGCTCACATCCCCGAAGTGGGTTACCGACATCGGTTAAACCGGCCCCTCGTCCCAGGGGTTAAAACAATGGACCTGGCCCTCCAAGTTGGGGGTTGTGCACCGGGGTAACTGCCCTGTCACGGAAAAAAATATAGTTACGAAGCGACAACAAGCCTCGGATACGGACGGATTCACTGATGACAACCCATGCAAACGAATTAAGGACAACGAATTTCGGATCTGCACGTGGAATGTTAGGTCCCTTAACAGACCACGTGCAGCCGAACAATTAGCGGAGGCCCTCAACTGCTGCAAAGCAGATATAACCGCAATCCAAGAAGTGCGGTGGGATGGGCCGGGCAAAAAGAGGATGGAAAACTGCGATGTATACTACGGCAATTGCTACCGACAACAAAAGCAGCGCTTATTTGGATGTGGATTTGTCGTTGGAGCCAGACTTAGGCAAGAAGTCTTAAGCTTCAGGTATGTAAGCGAACGCCTTACGACAATCCGCATCAAGGCTAAATTCGCCAACATTAGCCTGATATGCGCGCATGCCCCCACAGAGGAGAAAGACGACGACACCAAAGACAGGTTCTACGAGCTCTTGGACAAGACATACGAGCAGTGCCCTAGCTATGACATTAAGATTGTCCTGGGCGATTTTAACGCAAAGCTAGGAAGAGAGGGCATCTTTGGTAGTACTGTCGGAAAGCACAGCCTACACGACACCACCTCCGATAACGGATTTAGGCTGGTCGACTTTGCTGCGGGGCGGAACGTTGTCGTAGCTAGTACGCGGTTCCCACATCTCGATATCCACAAAGGAACATGGAGATCTCCTGATCAATCAACAGTCAACCAGATTGACCACATTGCGATCGACGCAAGGCACTCCTCCAGTATCATGGATGTCCGAACATTCCGAGGGGCCAACATTGACTCGGACCACTACCTTGTTGTAGCCAAGGTACGACTGCGGATATCCCGAACACCGCCAAGACAAGGGAATACTGTGAGGAAATTTAACGTCGGACGGCTGCAATCGCAAGAGATCACCAAATCCTTTTCCGATCGAGTCTCTCTCAATCTTTCAAGAGGTTCTATGCCGCCAGCATCAAGTATTGAAGACCAGTGGCAACATTGCCAAAAAGCGATCAGAGATGCCGCCTCTGATGTGCTGGGTTTCACACGGCCACCACAGCGAAATCCCTGGTTTGACGACGAGTGCCGGCAAGCACATGCAGCGAAACAAGAGGCTTACAAAGCGGCGCTGCATAGAAAGACCAGAGCTGCCCGCGAGCTCTACGGGCAGAAGAGAAGAGACGAACACAAGCTTTTCAGAAGGAAAAAGAAAGAGCATGAGAAGCGCGCGATCGAGGAGATAGAGGGATGTTATAGCAGGAATGAGGTTCGGAAGTTTTACCAAAGGGTAAAAAGAACCTGTCAAGGTTACAGAGCCCGAACCGAGGCCTGCAGGGATGAACAAGGGAACATCGTAGTAGAATCGCAGTCGATGCTGAGGATATGGAAGAACTACTTCTGCAGACTGTTTAACGGCGACGAAGAATCAAATCCCGCTGTCAGGCAGAATGAACCATTCAACCTGGACGACGAAGACCAACAATTCCGTCCACCCGACCTGGACGAGGTGAAGAAAACCATTTCGAAGCTTAAGTCCAACAAAGCTGCTGGGGCTGACGGCCTAACTGCCGAGCTGTTCAAAGCAGCAGGCGATGACTTGGTAAGGAGCATGCACCAACTCATCTGTAAAATATGGTCGGAAGAAAGTATGCCCGATGAATGGAACCTCAGCATTGTTTGCCCGATCCTCAAGAAAGGAGACCCTCTGAACTGCGCCAACTACAGAGGCATCAGTCTTCTTAACATCGCTTACAAGATCTTATCAGCCGTGTTGTGTGAACGCCTGAAGCCGTTCGTCAACAACCTGATCGGTCCATATCAGTGTGGTTTCAGGCCAGGAAAGTCCACCATCGACCAAATATTCACACTGCGGCAGATCTTGGAAAAAACCCAGGAACTTCAAATCGATACCCACCACCTCTTCATCGATTTTAAGGCCGCGTATGACAGCATCTATAGAGACGAGCTATACAGAGCCATGTCTAGTTTTGGCATCCCTGCCAAACTCGTCCGGTTGTGCAGGATGACGATGGAGAATGCACGCTGCTCCATCAAGGTCGGTCAAGACCTCACCGAGACCTTTGATGTCAAAAAAGGATTTAGACAAGGCGACGCGCTGTCATGCGACTTCTTCAACATCGTTCTGGAAAGAGTTGTGCAAAACTCACGCGCCAACACCAGAGGCACAATCTTTCAAAAGTCCGTCCAATTACTCGCATATGCCGACGATATTGACATAATCGGAAGAACGCAGCGTGATGTCACTGGTGCGTTTGTGAGTATCGAGACGGAGGCGGCGAAGATGGGTTTAGCGGTCAATGAGGGCAAGACGAAGTATATGCTGTCAACAAGAAAGGACACCCAACACCGACGTCTCGGACAGAACGTCACTATAGACAGCTATAACTTTGAGGTAGTTAAGGACTTTGTCTACCTAGGCTCCGCTATAAATTCAGGCAATGACACCGGCGCTGAGATTAAACGAAGAATAACTCTTGCCAATCGCTGTTTCTTTGGGCTAAGAAGGCAATTGAGTAGTAAGGCCCTATCCCGAAAAACTAAGGAAACTCTTTATAAGACCTTAATCATCCCTGTCCTGCTTTATGGCGCTGAGGCATGGATTTTGTCAAATGCGGATGCGGTCGCTCTTGGCTGCTTCGAGAGGAAAATTCTTCGGGCGATTTTTGGTCCCGTCTGCATAGACGGTGAATGGAGGAGGAGGAGATACAACGTCGACCTGTATGGGCTGTACGGCGGCATCGACCTAGGTAGAAGAAAAAAGCCCCAACGACTGAGGTGGATGGGTCATGTAGAGCAGATGGACACCAACGCTCCGGCCCGGAAAATCTTCGAATCCACACCCGAGGAACGGCGCAGTAGAGGAAGACCGCGACTCAGGTGGCGCACGCAAGTGGAAGGGGACCTCAACCAACTTGGCGTGCGAAACTGGAGGCAGCTGGCTAAAGATCGAGCTGGCTGGAGAGACTTGTTGGTTGAGGCCCAGGACCAGGCCGGTCTGTAGCGCCACCTTAAGTAAGTAAGTAAGTGCTGCATTTTGGTCCATTGTAGACCCCTTTCTTGCAAGCTCGTGGGCCATCTCGTTTCCGGTTATGCCCCTGTGACCAGGGACCGAGAGGAGAGTAGCACTGTTCTGCGGATCAAGAACTAGCTCGAATTTTTAGTAGCAGAAATTGTTTTAATAGCCGCCTGAATGTCAATAAAAATGGTGATATCGTCTCGTGGTATTGCCGTCATTGACAAGATACTGGTTCCCTCTGTCACTGCCAGGACATCCGCCAAGAGATACTGCTGTGATCAGGGAGTCTGATTGACTGTATATGTTGTTGTTGTATATGACTGTATATGTCAGTTGTTCGGAGGCTATTCCGGCACTTGTCCCTATATCCACCTTTGACCCATCTATGTAGAAAGATACAGACCTATTTCTTGTTGTTTCAGTGGTTTCCCATTCTTCTCTTCTTGGGAAAGTGCAGGAGAAAAGTTTTTCGAAATCAAGGTATGGTGACGTTTAGTCACTGCTTACGTCTCCACCTACGAGCTTCTTCAAAATTTGTGCATGCCCTTCCGGATTTGAATTCCAACCATGCGTTTGACTTATTCTCAAGGCACGCTTGGCGGCAGACTCTTGCATGTACAAGAATTGTTTCAAGCCCTACTGTCGTTTATTTGTGAAAAAACTAGAATAAGATCAACAGAATACCCTTCTTAGACACGTATAGCAAGTTTGGCTTTGAAATTTGATTCTAAAAATAAATAGAATAAACTACAACTGATGGGCTCAATTTCGTTTTTCCCCTGAAGCTCATCTTGTGCCTAAAAAACAGTTCAAACAGACACAATATTGTATGCTAGTGACACAATCGAATGATTCATAAAAATGAAATGCTACCGACCCTTACCTGGAACTTAAAATACTCGTAACATATGCACACCGCATGAATAAATCGCTAATCAACATAAACGTGTGTTTAGTGACAAAAGCCTTAGGTAAATTATTCCCATTAAAAAAAAAATACGTACCTACCCATGCTGGATAATGAATTTGGCAATGAATTATAAGCAAGTCGCAAGGAACTCACCCG
The DNA here is from genome assembly GCA_917880715.2 of Matsumyia berberina. NCBI lineage: Eukaryota > Metazoa > Arthropoda > Insecta > Diptera > Syrphidae > Matsumyia > Matsumyia berberina. Next base: position 101,179,863 of record OU862870.1, read on the forward strand.
GGTGTACTTTATGAATGTTAAGGTTTCCAAGAATGTTCAGCACAATGGAGGTCATTGTTAACTTATGAACTTAAAAAAATTATTTCTTAAATTGTTTTGAAAATTGTTGCAACCTTACAAAAAAAAAAAAATAATAAGGCAATTGTAGAATGGTTTGCATGGTAAAAAAAAAATTGCAAATCACTATGAGTACATACTTGAGTGTTAGTTGTAATTAAGTTGTGTAAAGTGTAAGGCACTGCGGATAATTTAATCGGTAAATTGAATACTTAATAAGGCAATTGAATGTTTTATATAAAACCTTGAAACAATTACGTCGTTTAAAAGCCGAGTAAATTGGACTGAACAAAATGTCACACGATGTTCCACTATCGGGAGTGAGCTGAACTAGTTTCGTTCTGTATTACACTAGTTTGTCCTTTTAGCACGCAAGGATTTGACAAAAACATGCTAAGTCACTGTATGTATATGCCATATGCCATGATGTATCGCTCTGAAAGGAAGTCACTTTCTTGGGTATAACAACATGGACAATCCACAACCGAATAATCAAACCGTGCCAGGAAGACCTCGACTGCCCCTTACTTCCTACCTACACTATATTTACTATTTTTGTATAAATCTCATGTAGGTACTACCACGATAGGGGTTAAGGACAGTCGAGGCCTTCCTGGCATGGTTTATTATAGATTTATACAGCAATTCAATAGCGCTAAGCGAACGAGGTAGGACGAATATAGGTTCGCTCTCACCGAATACAACGTAAAATTGAGACGATCAAAACGGGCTGCATTTCCCAGGCTTATCTTTTTGCGAACAATACGCAAACCCGACCGTAGCTGACCACAGGGTCTGCATTGCCAGTAGTGTAAATAGCTTATCAGGCCGAATCTTCTGCCCTGATAAGTTTAAATGGACAATGGACTCCTTCAAACCCTTTAAAGCCACTGGTGGTAAAAGCATTTTGCCGGCACTACTACAAAAGGTGATCGATTGTATTCTGCCGGCAATGACCGCCCTATTTAGAGCAAGTTACAACTGGGGATACATCCCATTGACTTGGAGACAGGTAAATGTGATTTTCATTCCCAAACCAGGCAATAGGCCAGGCGAGCTGCCTAAATCTTACAGACCTTTCAGTCAAACATCTTTTATCTTGAAAATTATGGAAAGACTAGTAGATGTCCATATCAGAGGCCGGCTAGAGATGTCTAACTCTCTGCACTCGAGTCAATGGGTGGTGAGGGAACACTCTGACCAAACCCTCTTGTGTTTTCCGAAAGTTGACGAGATTCATTTTTATTCAACTGAAAATCCAAAAAGTTAAGGGAACACCTCAGTTGCCTCAGTTTTTATTCACATACCCAATATGCGTACAGGAAAGACAAATCCAAGGAGAGTCCCCTTCACCATCTAGCAAAACAAATAGAAAAGACACACCGCTCCAAGAAAATAACCCAACATGCCTTCCTAGATATCGAGGCGCTTTCGCCAATACCGACTACGTCTCGATAGCAAGGATAATCAATAGTAAAGGAATCGAAGACTCGACTACCCAATAGATCTGGGCCATGTTGGCCATGTCTTATAATAACTTCTTCTTCGAGAGGAGTGTCAGTATCTGAAACCGTAGTAAAAGGATGCCCCCAAGGGGGAGTTCTCACTCCTCTTCCGTGGTCTTTAGTCATTGACAATCTTTTAGTCAATCTCCACAGATTGTGCTACAAAGCTATGACCTAACGATTATAATAAGTGATAAACATGACATAACGATCTCCAACCTCATGCAAAGTCCTTTACTACATGTTTTAGAATGGTCCAACATTGAAGGACTCTTTATCAATCCTTGCAAGACTGTTTTAGTGCCTTTTACGAAAAGAAGATTGATCAATCTTGGACCTATTTTATTGTTAAAGGCACCACTGTAGGCTATTCAAACGAGGTGAAGAACTTCGGCGTTGACAGGCGCTTAAATTGGAATGGAAGTTCGCGGTTGATCGTACCATTAGAGCCTTGTGGGACACTCGGCGTCTTTACGTTAGAACTTGGGGTTTTAGTCCCAAAATTAAACATTGGTTGTACCCATGATAACATACGCGGCCATAATTTGGAGGTCAAAAGCACTTGAAACGACGAGAACCCGCTATTTATTTTATTCAGATAGTCAGGCAACGTGGAGAATCTAGGTCAGTCAAGTCTTGCTACAATACCCTACACTCACTTGCCAGACACAACAAGGTTAAGCTTGATTGGGTGCCCGGCCACCCACAGATGAGCTGGCTAGGGCCGGTTCGGCTTCCGCGTTCTTGTGACCGGAACCCTTGGTTAGCGTTATTGGCCTACCGCCACAGCTTTGGGAACACCAAGTTCGCCTAGCCCATTGGGAAATTGTCCCCGGGCTTAGGCAATCCAAGAGACTTATAAAGTCCTTATTTTACAAGGAAATTCAAACCTTGACAGGAACAACATGAGGCAGCTCGTGGTCTTCCTTACCGGCCATTACGGCCTAAGATATTATCTCAAGAAACTAAACCTTTGTTCAGATACAGAGTGTCGGTTCTATTTGAAAGCGGAGGAAACCTCTGAGCACGTTCTCTGTGAATGTCCGGTAATGTACTGGCTGGGAAGACGGATCATTCATAGGGAATTCTGTTCGTTGAAGAAGTCTAGAAACTCGGCTACTAATGACATACTCACCTTTATTAGGAAGGTAGTAGACCTAATAGGGTAAATAGACCGGAGACATAATAGACCTTGCTAGGTCGCTATAAAGGGCAGGTTCTTTAATAAAATAAAAAAAGAATACAAAAAAAAATACAGCAATAGTGGGACCTATCCTGATGTATGGAGAGCTAGTCTGATGGAGAGTACTAGACGACGCTCCATTTGCTTCCTCTTGGTATCAATAGAATGCAATAAGCAACTGAAGAAGCATTAGGGCTCAGGGAATGCCTCACAGTTGGCTTACTCTTATACGTGCTATTCCGCGATCCTCTACAGCAGCAATACTATTTCAAGTAAAACAGCCTATATCATCATTCACATTGACTTGAATATCAAATACAAGATCAGAACTCTTAACAGAATCATTTAAGAATTTGTGGAATCTTAAATCAAATACATATGTATGTACATACAGACAGATCTAAAACACCAGAAGTCTTCTCCAGTGCGCCCAATTTTGAAGATTACCGGACAACTTCCGGATCACTGAAATGTATTTTATCCAAATAATCAACACAGCTGGCTGGCTGTGTCTATTAACTCTGTCAAATCGTCAGAATCAGAGATCACGACTGTTACAATATTTGAAAGATCTGTTTGTCTATTACTGGGTTTGTTTGTTTATTTGTTTAAACGTTTATATGCCATAAAAGTCATAACGATGGAATTGAATTTTATCAACTTTTAGGAACAATTTTGGGATGCATTCACATTTAACTGGATGCTAAATATTATATCAAATATTTGGAGTTCAACTTTAGAGGATGGTTTGCGTTAAATTAGTTATTTGAATAACAGTTTGTCTGTTATAAGTGTGGAATCCTTTTATAATTTTTTTAGAGTGAATTAATCATTAGTATTGTGGATCAAATCAATGTTAATTAATGGACTGAAGTTGTAAATGGTTCTGAATGGGTTATGATGACACTAGTCGGAGCATGCCATATTCCGCTCTATACAGGTTCAGTGATGAATGAATGTTCTCATCTAGAGAAGCACTGTCTTTGCCCTTTAGCTCAAATCGCACTACAGTTTTGATAGACTTACACAACTGTCATCTCTCAACTTCGATTCTGATACAATAAAACAAGAGTTCGGTCTTTTGGATAAAATCTAAGTCCAATTTCCTTATGATCGAAACTGAACTTGCCCAGAATTATGTTTGAAAAAACTGACTTTTCCCAGAAGTTTAGTTATTTTTTCTCTGCGATTGCTGAATGAAACAACCAAAGGCGATAAATGGTGACTTTAAAGTAAGGGACATTCGTAACTATTGGGTATAGTTTTTACGGTAGGGGATGAGTCTGAACGGGTATCACAATGGATCCGAATTGACCTGAGTGTGGCGATATGGTTTCTTCCTTTCGCCTGCCCACTTACCTAACCTAACATAACCTAACGGACATCCGTCATTGACTATTGTCTTATAGGACAGCAGAAAGCGCCTGTATCACTTGCATTTAATTTTTTATACTTTAGTAGATGAGCGGTTACAACCATAAAATGGCAGTTGACTTCAGTATATTTAAAAATAACTAAAGATTTGATCCCAACCATAAACCCCAGGACAGTTAAAAACTAAATGTGGAGAATCTTGGTTTGATGAGGAGTGTACAAAGAGGTGACAGCCATCCTTCGTTTTTTTTTTATAATTATTCATTCATTCATTCATTCTTCTTTATTTTCATTTTTCATTTAACTTATATACAATTAGTAATAATAAAGTTTACATTTAAGCAAGGCTCAAAAGCCGTCTGCCATTACTATTTAAAATTTCAAGATTTGAGAGAAATTATATTATATAAATGAGCTTTTAGTTTAGCTAAAACAAAGGAGATAAAACTAAGCACGTATAGTAATAAATATGTTTTAGTTTTGCAGAAAAAAAAAGGGGGACGATATAGATAATATAGTACGTAGGTACACAACTGGCTTTTAGTTTAGCTAAAACAAAAATTAAGACAAAGGAACACTTTGTTATATGTTTGTGTATAAATTTCGAAAACTCATTGCATGTGAGACAAAACGAAATCAGTACTTTCCAGCCATTATCACCATTAAGAACTTGGACACATTCCTCAAAAGTCAGAAAGCTTTTCATAAAATATAGTCTTCGTATTTCTTGTAAAATTGGACAGAAACCTAAAAAATGAAGCACATTCTCGTCCTGGCCAAGGTTGCAAAGTGAGCACCTAGAACTCAGGTCAGTCCTGTGTGGTCTAAAATTCAATTCTAAGATTTCGGTACGGATCTTGAAAATCAAACTCATTTCGAGCGCAGAAAACTCATTTCTGAAATAATTGTTTGAGCCCAGGGTATGACGAAGGCAGCTGTAGATTGATCTGCTAGGAGAACCTCTTGCCCTATCGATGCACTGTTGGAATAGATTGTGGTCCACAGCTGATACACAATCGTAGAAAAGGTTTTTCCACTCTCCTAAATTGTTCTCGCCAGGTTGAAATGTAACATTATTCGCAGCCGCCAACTCATACCAGTCTCTAAATGGTGAGTAATTGCAACGAAGAGCTGTAAGTAGTATCCTCTTTTGAAAGTTACTGCTAGGTCTATGCATTACTTTAATTAGATAATCGGCGTTGGCCTTTAGGTTCCTGGTGAAAACGTGAGGTAACCCAGATTCAACATGAACGGCGTAGTTTGGTGTTGTTCGTGGAAGTCTAAAAACCCTTTTGAAGAAATATCTTTGTAGCTTTTCTAATTCCTCCTGCTGTTGATAGCCGTATACCTCATTAGCGTAACACAAGCAACTTCTGACGGTAGCGTTAAAGAGGTGACAGCCATCCTTCGTTTTTTTTTATAATTATTCCGACCCTTCTACCACAATGTTATAAAAAATATATATATTTTAGAGCTAATAGGAAGTTTAAGGCCCTTTGCGGGGAAAAACGGAAGAACAAACTTTAATTCAAGGCTCGAAAATTGGGACACTTGAAATTCTCTAGATATTTGAGATTTTGGAGTGGACAGGGAGCTACTCCAGAATTTTCTCTAAACACATTGCAGACCAGTAGGTTTAGCTTCCAATTGGCTGCACCTGGCTTCCAGAACGATATTTTGGGTCGACTCATAACTCTTCAGAATGTTGTTGAGGATATTCGTGGACTGAGAGGTGGAAAAGCAACAGGGTTAGATGATTCTTCCGAGCTTAACAACAGGCTGACCTACATGTCCCAGATGCACTGTGACCTGTGAAATATATTGCGTTAGCCCACTGGTTAACCAGAAGCCAAATTGAGACTCTTGATACATCTCAATAACTCTCTTGATTCCAAATTGCAAGTTTCCACCTGGTTTATTGGGACAGTACTGCGTTCGACGGTGTAGGCCATTCTTTGTGACCCCTTTGTACTCAAAAATAATATGCTCTGTCGCTGCAGCTGCAGCAGTGGGCGCAAAGTTTCTCTTCTCGTCAAACAGTTCTACCGTTCATTACCTTCAAAACCTTCGTGTTCTGAAATTCAAGCCACTGTATCCTTGCTTGTGGACCCAAGGTATTCAATGAGGTTGTGACAATTCCAGACAAGTTTTTGATTCTATCGTGTAGGATTATTCATCGTGGCCCAATTCTTAAGAGTTCAGATAGCTTGCTCAAGAGATATCGTTTCTATAGAAGTTTTGAAGTTATTACAGGGCCCGCAGCGAATTGAGAAATGAAGGTCCTACTACATTACCAAAGTCCCAAATCTGGTATACAGATGGTTCAAAATTGGAAAACGGCAGCACAGGTGCTGGTTTTTATAGTCCCAGCGTCCAACGCGCGAGAGCGCTTGGTAAGTCACCTACAGTATTTCAAGTGAAAGTCCACGCTATGGAATTGTGTGCAAGAGAATGCCGTCGGAGAAGGACCCGAGGAACCCGAATCTACATATTTTCAGACAACCAAGGAGCACTATTAGCCCTCAAATCCTCTACGGTAGGGTCCAAGCTTGTGTGGGACTGTCTCAACCTCCTCGATAGCCTTGCATCGGTAAATAAGGTTACCGGAGCCTGGATCCAAGAACATGAAGGCTTCGAGGATAACGAACGGGCTGACTACCTGGCGAGAACAGGCGCTTGGTGCCCACTCGTTGGTCTCGAACCCTATTTTGAGGTACCACCCAACAATGCCTACTCAACAAACACGCCGACTACTGGGCCAACCTCCAGGGTCTTAGACAAGCGAAAAAGTTCATCAGCCCCAATCTATACAAGGCCATGACTTTACTTGACTCACCAAAAACGAGTTAATAACCTTAACGGCCTATATAACAGGACATTGTCCACTCAGGTACAATCTGCATAAAATGAAAGTATCAGATACCGATATTTGCCGGCTCTGTAAAGAACAGAAAGAGACCGCTGAACATATTCTGTGCATATGTCCAAGAGCCGCCAGGAAAAGATTACTCCACTTGACGCGCGTCTCGGTCAACCCAGCGGAGATTCGGCAAATCGAACCTAAGGCCTCAATATAAACTCTGGTTAAACCAAATGGGACACCACAATAGACCTCATCGTTCGCAGTGCGCATTTAGGGCCTCTGATACAGAATAGCTCACTTGGCGGAGTTACGTCGGCCACCTTCGTCACAGTCTGCGAAAAACCGAGAAATCTTGAAGTTTCAATGTCAAAATGCTTGACGAAAAAACAGGTTAGATTGTGTAAGCAACGAGTATCAATCCTGATATGTCGGTACACCAAGCTGTTCTCTATTGATCACGAGTGATGATTAAACTTAATTTCATTTGACAATCTCTCATAACGATATCTACATTGGAAGTCCACATGAGTAGTAAACATATGTATGTATGTACATATGCTTATATGTAAATATAGGATCGTGAAGCAGATCGTATTCTCCAAAGAAAAGATAAAATATGCTCATGAATACCTAATGTATCCATATGGACATGTGCATACATATACGAATTAAAATGATTCATAACGCTTTCAAAATTAACGATCAATAAAACGATTGTTGCCAAGTATCATTAACGACAAGTTGTCACCTTTTTTTGTTGAAAATACTCATGACAGTAAACAGAAATATGCGAGTATCTATAGGCGAATTTCAGGTTTCACTGTAAACTGCATCTTCGTCGTCATACCGATACCAGCACGTAGTCATGACTTCAACTCTCTTCAAAAGAAAAAATGGCCTACCTATCGTACATAGGGGTACTATATACATATATACATACAAACATAAAGAAACGACTTTTTGTGTGCCACAAAGCCTTACTTGAAAGACAAACACACCCTGAACTTCGTATCTGGAAAAAAAAACGTGCACTTCTTTATTCAGGTGTAAACTAAAGAGACGAAACCGGTATACCTTAGCCACTCCAAAGACGAACTCAAAAGAAAAAATGAAAAAAAAAAACTCGTTTAAGTTTGAAACGTGGCCTAATGCATGAAATACTGAGGGATTTTCACCTGCCAGTAGACGGTAAAGGAAAAAAAATAAGATAGTCTATAGTAAGAGCATTGTTGTTAAGTTGGACTCCACAGGTAGGGAAAATGCTATGATAACAGGGCTCTGCCTCAAGAAGATAAGGATTTATTGTTTCTGTTTCTGTTTGTTCACATGTCATTCGGTAAGAAAATATATTTGTGAACGGATATTTCAGCAGTAAAATCGTGTATAAATGGAAGACACACTCTCTCCCCACTGTTGGGATTCTATCCCCAATATCAAATGTCACATGACACATTCTTGTTTCCACAAGTGTGTCTTAGGGCTTCCACAACGCCTACGAGCCATCGATGATGATTTCTGGTGAAGGGTTTTAGTTTCATCCAGTTCTTGACAAATGAATGTGATTTCCCTTCGGAATTTGAGTTTTCGTCTCGGTTGAACTGGTCTTCGCTCATCGTGGGTTATAGGGTCCAATGCATCACACAGAGGGTTCTTAACTTAAAATTGTAGGTGAGGACTGGATCGTCGATAGAGCCAAACCAGCACTTTGTATCTGTCGCCTCATCTGTGGTATGAACTGAGAACTAAGTCTCAAAACCATATTTCAAATATATGTATGTATGTACACCTTGGTCATCAGATCTACTCAAGCATATGCGGCGGTAGTTTGTTGGACAAAGACTAGCAAGGTCACTATGGCTTGAAAGCCACAACGAGTTCAAGGCCTAGCCGAAGTCTGCTGAATGCGTTCGACCTCAGTATCAGAAATGCAAGAATAATCTCTTTCATTTAAAAGTCGCCTCTTCAAAAGGTAGACACGTGCACTTAAAGGGACGCAACCATTTTTCCAAAACAACCTTTGTCTGCCAACTCCTAAGCTCACCTCAATATAGTGAATGCCAAGTAATTAGTATATAGTAATAGAAATCTGCTCGGATAGTCAAGCAGCACTTAAAGCCTTCACAAATCCAACATTCAGATCTCATCTGGTCAGGAAATGTAAAGACAAACTCAATAGGCTTGCCAGGCACAACGACGTCCGCCTTGTCTGTTTACCAGGTCACGAAGGTGTCACGGGGAACGAGAAAGCCGATGAACTGGCAAGAGAAGAGGCGCACGCAATAGAACGAACCGCTGAGAACACAGTGGGAGTCGCACTAACAATAATTAAAACAGCAACCAACGAGAGGATGCAAAGGGATTTCGAGGATCACTGGGCAAACCTCCCGACGTGCAAAGTGGCTAGATCACTCGTGGGTAAACCTAGCAACCTGCTCACCAGGAAGACTCTAGGTTCAAGCAGAGAGCAATTGAGGCTGACGGTGGAACTCATCACAGGGCACATTAACCTCAACAAACACATGCATAGAATGGGCCTCGCTGATACAGAAACATGTAGGAACTGCGAGGAAGAAGAAGAAGACCTCGAACACTTCCTATGACATTGCCCAGCCCTAGCGAAAATGCGAGAGAGGGTCCATGTGGATACCGGACCTGAAACATCTCAAGGACAAATGAATCGGCGGCATCCCGGTATTCACCAAATAGGAAGATTCGCCAGACCACACGTACACTAGTGTCAACTCCATAATTGTTTCCACCTTCCCTAGATCCCTCCCAACAACCAAACCTATCCCTGCAGTTTCGACGATTAAATGCCTAGTGAAGCGCTTTCCGCTCACCCTCAGTACCTTAGTTAACTTGAGGTTGCGTCTCAATTCCTTTTGGAAAGCTGTTGGTTTTACTCTTACTTGAATTCGAACAGCAGCAGACAAAGTCCCTAGATGAAATTAACGGTGGCATCAAAAGCTGCACCTTATCTGGCCTAATTTTACATATTTAAAGCTCAGACCGATAAGAATATTCAAGAATCAGTCAGAGTCTTAGAAAACAAATGGTGGCAGATGATCCTCTCGAAGGTCAGCGGCAGCGGTCACGTCCGTAAACTCATAAGTTACTGAAATCAGTTAAATCAACACCTCGTCCTAGAAATTGTTTTTACAATGGAAATGGATGTCCGCACCTTTCAAGTTGCCAAAATCGACTCAGATCACTAACTCGTTGCAGCCAAAGTACAAATGCGAATATCCCAAGCACCACTGAGACGAATTTTGATAGGTTGCAATCACCAGCCTGCCTGCCAGAATCCTCGCTAAATAGGTATCTCGAAATCTTTCAACAGCCCCTATGCTACCAGCAACAAATGGCCGGGGCTAATGGCAACGCTGCAACTCATTTGTCGGGTTTCACCCGACCGCCACCATGCAACCCCTCGTTTGACAACGGCCAAGGAAGTGCAAAAAAAAATAAAAGCATATAAAACAGCGATGCAGGCAAGAAAGAACAAAAAATACGGGAAGAGCATCCACAATAAGAAGAAAGAGCATGAGAAGCATGCCAGGGAAGTTGTTGAGAAAATATACTTTAGGAACAATGAACGTAAGTGTTAGCAAAAGGTAAACACTAACAGAACGTGTCAGGATAGCAAAGCCCGTACAGAACCCTGGGGCCCAATTTCGCAAGCGTGAGTTTTCTGTGTAACCAAAAAAATGTGTAAACAGATTTGAAAAGAGCCTGTGTTAACTTTTTTTTGGGTACACAGTTAACTCATTCTTGCGGAATTGGGCCCCTGTAGAGATGAAGGAAGAAATCTTGTACTCGAGTTACAGTCGGTGCTGAAACAATCCAATAACTAATTGTACCCAAACTGAAACTAACCAAGACCGCTGACAGCCTTCCAGGTGGATTCTTTAAAGCAGCTGGCGATGACCTGGTAGAGGGTATACACAAACTCATATCTAAGATCAGAATCGTTTAACTGATCCACAAAAAAAGAGAACCCTACAACTACACGGGTAACAGTCTTCTCAATATCGCATACAAAATCCTATCTGCCATATTGTGTGAACGACTGAAACCTTTCGTCAAGAATCTGGTTGGCCCATAACAGTGCCGTTTAAAGCCAACAAAGTCCACAATCGACCAGTATGCCGAAGTATGAGACAGCTGGTGGGAAAACCCCAAGAAGTCAAAATTGATATCCACGTTCTTATTGATTTTAAAACTGCCGATGGCAGGATTTATAGAGCAGAGCTATAGAGCGCCACGTCTAGAGTCAACATCCCTGCCAAACTCTTTCGCCTGTGGAAAATGACAATGGAGAATGGTCGCCATTCCATCAAGGTCGATAACGACCTCACCGTTATCGATGAGCACACAAAATTTTTTCTTTAACCAACCTCACCGAGACGCGCTATCATGTGACATGTGATATCATACTCGAACGAATTGTAAAAAAACTCTCAAGTCAACACCAGAGGTACAATGTTTCATACGTCTGATGCGTACGCCAAGGATATCATTGGCAGAACTCAGCAAGCTGTCACGAGTAGACAGACAGAAGTGGTCAAATTGCAGTTAATGGTGAATGAGGTCAAAAATCTAGTATTTGCTGTCAACAAGTAAGCACACCCAACATTGACGACTCAAAGTAGTCTTTGGTAGACTTTGTCTACCTTGGCTCTGCTATTACCTCGGATAATGACATCTCACCAGAAATCAAACGAAAGGCCCTATCCCGAACAACTAAGGAGATTCTACACAAGATTCTTGATCATCCAACTTTATGGTGCTGAAGCATGGACTCTATCGAAAGCGGATGAAGATTTCTTGGTCATTTCGAGCGAAAAATTCTTCGTAATGTATTTCGTTTCGTTTGGGTTGACGGGCTTCGGAGGACCGGATTCAACCACAAATTATACAAGCTGTAAAGCGACATCGATTTAGTGATTAGGACATGTAAAGCAAATATACAACAACCCATCGGTTGGCATTTTCGAACCTAACCCGGCGGGACAACTCAGTAGAGGAAGACCTCGCTTAAGGTGGTGCACAGAAGTTTGAGTGGACCTCAACAAACTTGAAGTTAGCTAAAGACTGGAGAGGCTAGTTAGTCTAAGCCCACCTTCACCCCGAACTGTACTAACTACCAGTAAGAACAGCTTAAATCAAAATACAACTTCAACTTGATATTTTAAATTTAGAATGCGTTCACATATGTTTTGGGAATTCAATTGCAGAGTCAATACCCAAAATCATTTATTTTTTTAAATAGTCAAAATGGTATACGGTCCTATTTTCCGACGCTGACTGTATTTTCTTGCATAAATTTGAATTGCAAAATTAATTCCACATAAAAAAAACTAAGTTTCTCCGCTGATTATACTGGAAAACCCCAACTAACCAACGACATTCCCTCAAGATATCTTTCAGGGAAAAGGTTAACAGCTCAGCAGTTAATGTATCCATGACGCAGTGCGGCGGTTAAATTGCAAATCGTATACAGAACCCCTCGATTTAGATTGAGAAACACTGTTGCATCTGCGATGCGGTCAGACTACTACACTACACATCACAGGTGGAAGTAGTATGTGCTGTCATAGCACTGCATGTGTAAGATACATCACCACCACCATCAAACAGCGCTTCACACTTTATCGCTTCGATACGCGCGTCAAAAAAGGGAACTGAAAATCGAACCAAAGCAAAACAGTGATAAACATCATGGAAGACGACACACTGCCATCATACAAAACAAAGCCAAACCATTTTTCTTTCTCTATTTGGATCCTCCTTTATTAAACCGTTCGGCTGGAATTGCTGTGCATGTGTGCGCACTTTGTATGTTTATTTATTGGAATTGCTTTGCATACACATTTACGCCCTGTAGCATACAATAAACTATTCTGTGGTATTGGTTCTGCAGTGGGAGTTCATCTAACGATCGCTTTCGGGCTGTTGTTTGGTGCCTAAAGGGTTCAACAGCGCAATAGATACTTCCACCGATAAGCCCGCTTTTGGCGTTTAGTGTAAACACAAAAAAATCTGGGATAAATGGACAAAAGATATGCAAACAAATCGCACAAGAAATCTATAACAAAATCGAGACATAATCGACGAGAGTCATCAAATTTGAATTGAATCGTTCTATTATCGGGGTGAAGGATATTCTGGCTCATTTAACCACACGGCGCTGGAGAAAGGTGTTGAATCTGTATCAGAGGCAACGAAAAAAAGATTTGCTGAGGTGGAGATTTAATGTTTGAAGCGGTTGGTCATCAACCTCGAAGCCAGATACGGACGAGTGGCAAAAGATACATGATTCGATTTCCATAATCATTTGCATGCAGAGTTCGTTTTCAAAGTCGTGATAGGAATTCATTTTAAAAAGATGTGTTGGGTCAGAAACTGTGGCGAGGTGTGCTAAGGGTAAGGTTCGTGCGAGAATGATGACTTTTTCTTGTTGAAATTATATTCTGATTCACTTTGCGGTTCTTAAAAAGACATTCAGAGTCTGTTGTGATTTTCTGAGAAGTGAATTAGGTTAGGTTAGGTTGAAGTGGCTGCAAGCTGAAGCCAACACACGTAGACCAATGAAAGGTCCGTTGTGATACCACGTGGTTCAGGGAGAATTCTCCTTTACCTACTCGTTAAACCACTTAGAGCCTCTAATGAATTGTAGGAAAGTTTTGATATCCGCGTTGATTAGAGCGCCTAGATCATTGTAGAAGAAGGTACCTAGGTGAGTTTTTCTTCTATTTTGTCCATGCAGCTTCTGTAGAAACCATTTTAAAAGACGCCAAGCCTTTTTGCATGCCTACCTATTAGACAGTGTCCAGTGATGACACCTATAGCAGCACTGATGTGCAATCTCTTGAGGGAAATCAAATCCTTAGAGCGCTTCAGATCCAGCTTGGGCCAAATCTGTTTGTCGCTAAACACGTTGTACCATCTGCCCACCTAAGATTTGTCTTTCGACATATCTGCCGAGTTCATCAGCCTTACAATTACCTGGAATGTCCCTATGCTTCGGAGCCCCACAATCCGCATATTGAACTGGTCTGCCATTTATTTTAACGAGAGACGAAAGGCAATCTTGGGCTACTAGTGAATTTGTAGAAAATGATTCCAAGGACTTGGATGGACCTTAGCTGTCAGAAAAAATGCGAAGCGGATATCACGTTTTTCTTTAGCCAAAATAAGACTTCTTTTCACTTTTATCACTAGTGTTACCTATGCAATCATACATTTAGTCAATAACACCTTGGATTCCAAACAAAAATTTTGACGCTGAACAAATTAACAGGCCCGACGAGCCTTATGCGATGCCTTTGGAATAGTCTAGCCAGAACTAGTATGAAGTTTTTAATAAATCTCGGTAGATTTGCAAGTGCTATCTGATGAATCAGACTATGAACCTAAGATCTGAAAAAATACGTCGTGTTGATCTTCTTTACCTCTGAAACGTATACAAAAGTCTGAACACGACACCTGAAACAAAGGTTCAGTCCCTTAATAATACCCATCGCCATAATCTTCCGACAAGCATACATAAAAGGTAAAGGTGTGGAAACAGCACTTCACAGCGTGGTCAACCAATCGAGTTTTCTCTTGCTGCGCTTCTAGAATTTGACGATCATTGAACCACGTCAGAACTGTGACAATAAAAAGGAAACTCAAGATCTTTAAATCGAAAGCACCCTTGTCCGAAAGGAAGATTCGAGTATAGGAATATCAACACAGAGCTATGAGGATTACAGCTACAAGGCTTTGGGAGCACTCCGCCAAGGGAGCGTCCTCTTACCACTACTCTAAATTGTGGTCACTAATTAAATAAAATTAGGGATCTGTCTGATGGAGATTTTGAGTATTTCCCAATGGACTAGGGTCTGTCTTAAAGAAATATTGTCTTTTTATTACGCATAGAGCCATGCATTCATATAGAATTTGTACAGCAGCTTTATCGTCTTCCAAGCAAAGGAGACATTGAGTTTCCTGAATAATAACTATTTTGTGTACTTAATAACGAAACTAGCAGTGTCTCGTTATAAATCCCACCAGGCTTCTACTAGAATCCCTTTTGCAGTACAGGGATTCTTTGGATACGTTATGGAAGAATCTTGAGCCCGACGAAGCCCCTATACATACATATTTACCCGATAGGATATACACATCCAACTTTTAGTTCAGTTGTTGAATTGATTATAGGTTTGGGGATGTTACAGAGCAGCTCAGGGCCAGTAAAGGAATCAACACAACCCTTTCTACCCAGTTGGTCAGATATTTCATTATCAACATCAATACCCTTATGACAAGGCAAGGCGCTCACCAAATTCTGACCTTGTTCCTACTGGAAATATCTTGAAAGATATTGAAACAATGCAAAATTGGTTTTACATCAAGGCTTTAAGCCAGTAAAGGCAGTAAAATCCTTAGCCTCAAGCCAAAACTAAACTGGGGCTTTAGCATTAAATTAATTAAAAAAATCAACATAACGTTCTATACGTGCAACAGGATATTCGGAAACACCTGTAAACCCAGTCCCAAAATTATTCTGTGGCTGCCATTTCCCTTAAGTCCATTGCGAGGGTTCTAAGGCTAGCGCTCATTACTGTAACCGTAACAATAAGAACTACTTCAAAAGCAGGACTAGAGATCATACTCATATTTGTTCCTTCTTTCATTCTTTATACAAACGTCTGCAGCTAGAAATGCAATTATTACAAGACAATCTGAAAACTAGACGATGGTGAAAGGTAGGTCCGATAGGACACTCAAAACTCAAATTGATTCGTAGGGAATGAAGTAAATACATACTACACAACACCATACCTGACTTTAGTATGGTATGACTCCAGTCATTTTTCGACTAGAACCGAATGGGAAACTAACAAGGCGATAAGAGCCAGATCCATCTCAACCTATACCGATGGCTCCAAACTGGGTGAAGTAGTAGGTGCAGGCATTATTTTCGAGCCGCTTAATCTATTCAAGTGGTCGTGGCTCAGCGGTTAGTGCGTTGGACTGTTGTGCGAGCTGCGTGAGTTTAAGATGTCCACCGAACATTTTTCGCGGTACGAACTCTTGTTGAGGAATGACAAACCTCCGGAAGTACATTCTCTCATATCATGTCATGAATTGTTGCGAGAAGCTAAACCTTGGGTCATTCCGAGCTGTCAAATAAATTTATTTTATCGATCCAGTTTTGCTCGCCATTGTATATGTATGTATGTATATATGTATGTACTAACAAGTCTCTGCCTGGATGTGAAAGAAAAATCCCTTAGAGCCCTACACTATCCTCAGCCAAAAAAGCACTTTCTAGGAGAATAATTCTACGAGGAACTTCGTTTTAATAAACCTTTTTCAGTAGAGGTGAAACTATAATACTATAATCCCTCCTGCTTGTCTTTTGATTCCGCTCTGAATAGTTGGATATCGACAACATCTTTGAAAACACCTTGAGCTGAATTCTAGAGCTGTCATCAGCATTTGCCATAGTAGGATCTATAGTAAAGGCATAAGTCAAGAGAAAGGTATTCCTCTGAGCCTAAACGGCTAGAAATTGGTTGGAAATCTTCTATTAAGTGAACCGCTTGCCTCTGAACGCTATCGAGTAGATGTAGAGAAGAGCGTGAGATCAGACGATAGTTTAACTTATGTTTTAAAGAGAAGTGCGCTACGCCGAAGTATGTGTATTACGATCTTGGAGATGTGGTCGTGGCATGTAATAACCAAGAAGATGTATAAGTTCTGAATAACTATATGCGTATTAGAAGACTTTCGGATGATGAAAAATAGTCTCATTGAAAACGAGGATCGGCTGCTTATAAGAGTAAATGTAAAGATCACCACACGTCTAGCAAAGAGAACACTTTTTTTGATGTGGGAGGAGGCCATCTTCCTACAAAGTTAACCCGGATTTCGATGCGTTTGCTGTCTGATGGTTTTTCGATTTCTGGGAGTGTAAACCTATGATCGTTTGCCACTTGGACGAATTATCTAAATGATCATGGTCCTTGAATTGATCAACGACAGAAGACACGGTTTACCTAAAAACTCCAAGTGTTCAAATAGTGTCTGGACAATTTTTTCTTAAACCAATAACCATAATCAACACTAGTTTGAAGTCCAACTCTTTATCATTATTAAGTTCAAAACCGCATTCGTATCGACCAAAAGGGGAGTGAGAAATGGCGATACAAGGTTCCGGGGATTCACTGCCGCACCCTTTAATGAATTACCATATGCAAATGTTTGTATTTTTATCGTTTTGCATTTGTATACAGACAACT
This sequence comes from Matsumyia berberina, assembly GCA_917880715.2. Classification (NCBI taxonomy): domain Eukaryota; kingdom Metazoa; phylum Arthropoda; class Insecta; order Diptera; family Syrphidae; genus Matsumyia; species Matsumyia berberina. The sequence goes on from OU862870.1 coordinate 101,197,137, forward strand.
CAATGTTATAATATTTTCACTTTCAGCACAATTTATTAAATACAAACAAAAATACGATTACAACTAGGAGTAGTGGAGATTATATTTTTAAATGCACGATAAGTTCGTTTAATGCATTATGAATTTTCTTTAACACCGTTTGCTTTGTAAACAATTTAGGAGCGCTTAACTAAATATTATTTGTATTTATAATGTTTTTAAATTCATATGTTTCAAATTCGCAAATATACTTTTTTCCATATTCATAGAAAATTAAATGTTCGCCAGAGGTTTTACTCCTGAAATGAAAAGAGGTGAACGTCATTTACGTTCAGATATCAGGTAAACCCAATAACTTACCTCCAAAAGCCTTTAAAAAATTTGAAAAGATTGTCATTGAAATTACAACCGAAGTAGAATTCGCCAGCCCAACTCAGTGTCAGATCGGTAGAGACAGCGTTACACGGAGTGGATACATTGTGGAACGTATCAGCATAGAACTGCGTGGTCATGGTCACAAAGTGCAAGCTCTAGTCTTCGTTGCACCCCTTCTTTCTTGGTGCCCAATGTCCTTGTGTTTAAAAACCTAATAGTTCTGGATTATCTTGTGAGCAGGTATTTACTTTAGGTGGCATAAAGTCTGTAATACGCATTTTTTTTGTCGGGTTTGAAAACACTATACTGGAGCACTCAGACTTGTCCATTTTACTACCAGAAAGCAGGACCCAGTTTTAACTCATTTTACTGGATTTCCTCGACCGAAAATCTGCCACCTGATCCGAGCAAAGGCAGGGCAATCGAAAAGGAAATGATCCGAAGTATCGTCGCTCTCTCCACAGGCGTCGCAGACAGTGGTGTCACTTAAGTCTTACGCACTAAGATGCTTGGCAAAAACAAAGTGTCCCGTTAGAACGCCAATAAGTTGTCTACAGTCTCTTCTCCTGAGTAACAGCAAAAATGCCGCTAATTTCTTACAGACGTTCAGAAGCATTCGTTTCGTCTGCCTGCATTCTGGAGAGCCATGCCACACAGAATTGTATAAAACCCAATCGTCAATGGAGGCCCTGACCGAGGACGCGGGAAGACCCAACGCAGATTCGGGTCTTGAGAAAACATCCTCTGAGCCTTGTTTAGCAAACTCATCTGAGATCTGATTTCCAGAGATCCCAGTGTGACCTGGGATCCAGTCAAAGTCAAAGAGTTCAGGCTTGCGGCCGAATTCAGAGAGTTCTTGCATTTTCGCACTAATTTGGAACTGGTTAAAGAGTTGAGCAAGGACCTACAGCCTGCAGCCTGGCTATCGCAGATCCTTCGACCCTTCCACCAACTCTTAACAATATAGTCCGTTACCATTAGGATAGCAAAGGTCCCTGCTTGAAAAACAGAGGCATGGTTCCCCAACGAGTAGTGAAGTCTGCTGTTATCGACTCTAGCCGAAGATAATCCTGAAGGCAATGCAATGTAAGTCGACGAGTAATACGCATACGCAATCTGAATGGAAATCAAATTGGTATTTTATATACAAAGACATAGGCTAGACGATTGACCATATGAACCAAAGCAAAGTACACAGCTACTTAGCCACGCCAAGCCTCCAAAACCACAAAACAAAACTTGAGTACGCAGTCTGTTGCAATAGTTCCATATTTAGCAAAGCTTTCAGTTGGCCAGACTGTCTACTGCGGTGTTGTGTGCAATGAGATGGAACGTGCGGTAGAGTGGCCAGTTTAAGCACTCATAAATGAAAGTCGAAGCGAATACGTATTCAATCACAAAATTCTCAAAATTGCAATTAAAATAAAAACCAGTTTTTATGGTTAAGCTTTAGAAAGTGTGATTAACGCAGGGGAAAAACACACTCAATTGCACGGGATTTATTTTTAATTCATTTGTTCGTTCCTTATGTAATCCTGACTGTCAATAAATAAACTGAAAATATGCAACATTCAAGTGACGGCAATAGATTTCAACGACACGTGCGACGACAATAGTTCAAGAAGTTATTGTTCAGAAGATAGTTTTACTTCACGTAACCGACACGTACTGACGGGATAATAAAAAATGTTTTATGATTCACTGCATACATGAAAAACTGTCTGGCACATCGACGAAGGCTAAACGAATCTTCTAAGCGATTAACATTCGACAGGAACATTTTGGCAAATCACCCTGTGCATGCAACAGTCGTAAGTCAAACATGACGAACAAATAAACTTAAGGGTAACGAAGGATAAAGCTTTATAACTTCGTAATTAAATCCCTGCAAACACTCCTTACACACGAACACCCAAAATCACACAAACACACATCTGATCAATTTAAAAATTTCCAACGAGTTAATTTAAGCATCGACATCCTACGCACTGCCACTGTGAACTTGGGTCGCAAAGGTTATCGGCGAAATCTGCACACACTGATAATTCGATTAAGTGTGGGTGTAGAAAATTGTGTATCCACCCACAGCTCACGTGCCGTCTCCCCTCAGGACTGGGAACGGGCTTTGATTGTTTTATATTTATGCTCGCTATCCACGCCACCGCATGAAGTGGCACTCTAGTGACATTTAATGTCACCCCATAGACGACACCTCTTAATATAGTGTTGACCCCTTGGGGAAACTAAACGGGGCCGAATGGGCCTTGCTGCTTATAAAACTCGAAATTTTGTGTTTTAATTTCTTAATTTGCATTCAAACGGCACAGTCTTCTCCCACTGACTTTTAATTGACTGAAATTTGAATCCTTACAGCAGATCCTGGCTCGTTATTAATGTGTGCACTTCAATTAGTGAATTGTTTGTTTTAACTTTGCGTCTTTGGGGGATGAATTCTGGTCGGAATAGAATGCCTTAAAACCGTTTCCCCGTAGTAGACAACGCGGAACCGTGAATTATGGTGAAATCGCGTCAGAGGGGCGAACTAAATCCATCACATGTCATCGTGGCGATGCGTTGTTTACATTTCTCGATACAATTTTCGGAGCCCACTGAGCGCACGTTGTATCTAAAAATACGTTACACTATCTATTTGCGAAAAGAAATCCAGTAAATCTCACCGAACGGCCGTTCTTTTATTAGATTTAAATTCTGATTGATGGAAAACTAAATATCATTTACTGTTTATAAATAATTGAAAAAGGTTATACCACCTTGTGCTGTAAATTCGGTCGGTAGGGGGTCTCCCCTATGGTAGTGAGTATCTGTGTGGAATTCTCCACGATCAGCCGTTGAACTCTTCTTCGAAAAGCGAAACACAGAGTTTAATGTTAGTGTTGGTGTTTTTTGTTTTTTTTTAACCACTTAATTAGTTTATGTTTTTTTTTTTTTTTTTCTTGCTTTTTGCGGAATTCACACTCCAGTAGATTTTATATTTCACGTGTAGACCTTGGATGAGCACACAGTACGCACAAACTTGTACTGTATGTTTTTTTTTATTTTTGCGTTGTGACGACATTTGAAAGAAAATTTCAAAATGAGTGTGGGGTAGGAGTACATAGTTGATTCAGAATCAGATACACAGAAACAAACCAGACTGTGATTCGGCATTTACCACGAAGAAGCATACAAAATGCTGTTTAGGTTTACTGAGTCATGAAATAAGAGTTTTACAATGCTTCAGTTATTTGGTTTGATTTCTGTTGTAATTGTTATAGAGAGGGTTCGAGTTGGTGTGTACGTATGTTTTTGATACAAGCACGCCTCAAAATTTGGGGGATACCTATGACAATTTCAGGTAATTTGAGTTTCCTAGAAATTGAACCATTTCAGCTGAAAACGATTATTCAACGATTTTCTTTTTTTTTTGGAAATTTCTCAGAACTTGGCGGTCGTTAAAATTGAAATTTAGCTGGTTGGGTAAGTATTAAGTTTAGTGTTAAATCGGTAATGTATAAGTACATTACATTAAAGTGCCTGAGAGTCGACTTCCATAACACAAGGTTAGGTTAGGTTAGGTAGATGGGTTGGCGAGAGGAAAGAAGCCCTCTGCGCCACACTCTGGTCAGAAGAGACCCATTGTGAAGCCGCTTCTTGGTGGCTTGCTCGTGCAGCAATACCCAAAGTACTCTCCTATTGCCCCAAGGTTTCGAACCATTTTGAAACTTTAATGAACCTCCAGATATCCCTAATCCCTAATTCGGTATCCAGGAAAAAGTGCCTTCTAAAGGATTTATGTCTCAGGTGGGAAAGATCTGTGCAGTGGCAAAGGAAGTGGGTTGTGTCCTCATTAACCTCCCCGTCTCCGCAACTCCTGCAAAAGTCGTCTTCGCTTATTTTTAGCCTTTTCATGTGATAAAGCAGAGTATTGCGACCTGTAATTATTCCTACAAGGATGGAGGGGATTTTCCTGTCCGTCTGCATGAGAGTATTAGTTTTAGCACCGTTGTACCTTGACCATACTTTTCTAGTTATTTTACAGGAGTCCAAAGAGCTCTATCTTTCATTCGCTTCCGCTAGAATCCTGATCGATGCTTCATGTTTGAATTTACATGGCGGTACTCTTACTGACGGATCAGCCTGCTCCAGATCTAGCGTAGATCCTTTCCTTGCCAGTTCATCAGTCTTCTCATTCCCTGATCTATAACGCCTAGACGCGTGAGTTGATGAAAAAGACTCAAAAATAAGTTTTTGATGAGAAAGATAAGTTCGAGGGTTAAAAAATTAGGCATTCTCTCCAAATTCACAGCAAAAACACTTAAGTGTTTCTGGGTTTGTGTGCCGTTTAAAGGTATTGGTGCACTGAATTGCATAAAATAAAAGTGTAACGCTGCCACAGAGATGTGTACGGCTAGGTCCACAAAAACATGATTCGAAAGGATTTCAGTGGACGTCTTGAAATTGTCATCCGGAATTGTATAAATCTTAGCCTGATCGAAAACCTTTCGCACGAACTTTTGAAAACAAAATCAACAAGACGAAAGTTAGCAATGTAAATGAACTTTTGAATGAAAAATGGCTTCATCGCTGTGCCAACAGCAGAGCTATTGAAGTCCTCAACATCGCGTCCAAACTCTCATCTACCACATTGTGAGAATGCCTGTAACCTTTCGTCAATAACCTGATTGGTCCTTCTAAATAAGACCTATGTAAATCATCCCAGTCCTATTTTAGGACTAAAACATGGACTCTACAGAAAGTGGATCAAGATATCTTTGGTCACTTCGACCGAAAATTCTATCGAAAGATATAAGGTCCCGTTTGTGTTGACGGGCTTTGGAAGAGAATTATCAACTACGAATTATACGAGCTGTACGTTTCAACCATCTGGCAACAAAAAAAACCCTCATTCGACATTTGAGATGGGTAGGACATGTAGAACGAACGGAAACCAACATACCAGCTCGCAAAATCTTCTTCTAATCAATTTTTAATGCGCAAATACTAGTAGTTAGCTAACGAATGAGCTACCTGAAGAGGCTTGTTGGTTCAAAGGAGCGATGGTCTGCACCTTTCCAGACAGCACTAAAAGTACATAAACTTTTACTTTAGATTCAAAGACGGTTAAGTGCTGCTTTGACGCCTTACAGTTGCTCATCAGACACAAACGAGTTCGGGTCTGGATGTCCGAAGTATTTCGGACGAACCGGCCAAGATCGAGAGCCATCTTGTGATCTTAACTGGACAACTGGATCACTATCACAACCTAGATAAATAAATGGGATTAAAAGTATGAAAGTAGGGCCTAGCCTGTAGGGCAAATGTTTTTCGGTTTGGGCAATGTAAAAGATTATTCCTTTTGTCGCCATGGTTAGTCTGCTGAAGTTGGTTCAATTCATACAAAAAATATATGTTAAACGCACGCCAATATCTGTCGTCCCAACTATTTTTAAATGTTCTATAGGACAGTGCCCAGTTTTTACACTGACAAGCATATCGGATGTGACTGCTGCCGAGAAACAAAAGAGTCGTTGTTCATTGTTGCTCAGGCAGTTTTTCAGAGACCTGATCTATGAAGCGCTTTGATGTATTGAAAGACTAACAGCCATTAGCGTAGAAGTACATATGTACATACATATATGTATAATGCACTCGTAATATCCGAGCTATCGACATATGTACATATGTATGTATAATACATAAACACATACTTATGCAGAACAGGTACTCCATGGATGACATGGATGCCTAGTTGCCTAGAGGAATCTAATCTAGCTAGCTCGTCAGCTGCACTTTTCTACTTTGAAACTCCGCATTGGTCTGGTACTCAGCACACGATAAGATTGTACTGATCTCGTTATGAGCTAGGCAGCAGTCGTTGGCTAAAAAAGGAATCCTTGGCTGCCAGTCGATATACGACATCTTGAGGAATAGGTCTGATTTCAGCATGAAAAACAGAAGTGGAGAGAGGTAGAGATTTTCATTAGTTTAAGGACTGTCTGCAAAAATTAACAGATGTTAGTTACAAAAAGCTGTCCGGACTGCAGATACATTTAGGTATCCTTGTCAGGAATGAAAGTCGAAATCTATTTCGATATGTTGTTCAGCGATAGAACACATATGACTGCGCAACGTTAGATTTTAAACTTGTCCTGTGTACTGCTAGGTAAAAAGTGGGGCTTGCAACCGCCTATAACTCACTGGCTCTATGCGTCCATCATCAGGCCTATACTCATATATGGTGTAATCGCCTGATGGACTGCTTTGGACAAAGCCATACACCAACAATAATCTTTTAGACGGAGATTATGACGATAAAAGAAGCTCTATCTTGGCTGAGGTGGAACGTGATATGTTCTCGGGATGACAGCTAGACTGCCATAACGTCCCTGTAACATCAAAAAATACATAGTTCTAGATTTTCGCTCGTCTCTCGTAGAGATGGCAGACCAATTTAACAAACTCTGCTGAGTACAGGAAAATATCAGGGAACCGCAAAGCCGATGAACTCGTCAAGCCTTCTTGCAAATAATTTCTGCACAAGCTGGAGGAAAGAAGAAGACGACGAAGCCATCCTCTCTCTTCTCTGAACCTGTCCAGTGCACTCTCTACATGTAACCATCGCGATGCCTTTTTTTGGATGTCAGGAACCTAGTTTATTTCCACTGGCTCAACGCTTAGGAACAGGAATTCCTCCCAGATCGCGAGGTATCACAATGAACCTACTATTGCTCTCGTGCTTGTTAATAATTCCTGAATATAAAAGCTGAATTGACAGCCATCTGTTTACCAAGACTCAAACCCAAGGTTGTGTACAAGAATGAACAACAAAAGTCTTCACTGAAGGTGACATAATCACAGTCAAATATGTACACATCTGCCTTCCGTACCTAAACGAAAATGAGAAGCAGAATCTAATCCAAAAGTACACATCATTTCATTGTCCCCCCCTCTTCCCCCACACATGTCATAAAAAATAACAAGCTCCCTAAAAACGTTTGACAACACCAGCAACTTTTTATCACATCACCAGAGTCCTTGCAACTTTCCTTGTTCCATAAATTTTATTTTTTTATTTTCTTTTTGCAAATCTCTCGCTCTCTCGTTCTCGTGTCGTACCCACTGAACACACAAGAAGTTGTGATAGGACCTTGAACGAAAAATCGAACTGGCAAAGAGTGCCAAACAGACAAACACATCTTTCACACTCAGAGTACATATTCGTGTAATCCTTGCGGAACAAGCGGAGCAAAACTTCCTTTTCGAAGGCAGCCAAGCAAGGAAAAACGACACACGAAAAATCCCTTTAAGTTATCATCTATCGATTTTGCAACAAACAGATATGGATACACACAAACCGACCCCCCGGAGAATAGAGAGAATATTTAATTAAAAACATTCTGAGCAGTACATACAAATATTACAGTGAACATGGAGATTGGACGGGTTTTAGTGCCCCATATATCCGAAAATGTACCCCCCCACCGCCTCTTCGTCCTCGATATTGTGTTTTAAATTTAATGCAATGCAATTATGTACCCAACAATGGCCACAGAGCGGAGCAGAGCAGAACCGCTCGTGTACGACCACAGCACATAACGTCGTCATTTTCCAATGAGATTTTCCAAGAGAACCTGCGCAGCCTGGTTTTCAAGGTCAAGCATCTGTATATACCGAGAACAAGGAGCGAGGAGTATGTGTGTTTCAAAAAATGAGGAAAAAACCCCTAGATAGGTAGGTCGGGTCGGGTCGGGTCGGGTCGGTTCGGTTCGGGTCGAGGCACACGAAGGAGCGAACACATACACCACATCTGTGCGAAGATGAGCTGACACGATGTGGATGCGGGGCAGGGATAGGGATAGTAATTCGAACGTGAAAACTGAAAACTATTTAATTACATAACACACGGTTTCTAGTGGGGATATTCATTTTCATTTCATGGGGGGGGGAGGGTTTGCCTCGAATTCTCAGTCTCAGAATGCACACAGTACACACAGATACAAAACAAGTTCTTAAAACATTAACCAGAACAGATCTCAGTGTTGGTGGAGGAAAAAAAAGCAGGGGTTCCAGTGGATTCCAAAGCGAGATCTGAATGCATAATGAGGAGCTGAAAATCAGTCATAGGTTAGATACTGTAGGCTGCCTCTCCACTTCAACTTCAGAGTAAAATCCAGTTGCACACTTGGCCGTGGTATACCTACGAAAAAAGCGAGCGAACCTTTACGACACTGTTGGGTATAATCCAAAACAAATATCGCATTGGCCAGAGTACATGCACTATTGTATGCACTGTGTATCTATGTGACACCGACACGATAGATACTTTTACGTAGTTTGTTCCTTCGTACAGGCAAGCTCAGAATTTAGGTCAAATAGCAAAGGAGAGAGTGCACCTAGTGTGAGTGTGATTGAATGCAAAACCCAGCAGATGGGGCAATGGGACGATTGGGTGGTTGCAGGGGCACACAAGGAGCACAAGGAGTGGAAGGACGATTTTTTCCAATTTCTGCCTGTGTGCTCGACTTAACGAAAAACGATTGATTGCAATTGTTACACACTGTTCGGTTGAAACTTTCACTTACCGTTAATAGAACGACGTAACTGTAGACCAGGTATTTGAAGCACTTAATCCGTTTAGCCAAAGCCATCTCGGTATGGGTTCGGAATAGGTAGTTGCTGATAATGATGGTAGCTTCTCCCGCACAACAATAACAACGCAAAAAAATCGCACACACACTCAACCGAAGGACACCGAAAGGACAACCACAAATATTTCGCTCTATTTCTTGTCGTCGCCTGCTCTTGCACTTTTATTTTCACTGCGGCGTCACTCACTCGATACGGTGTATCTTTCACTCGCCCCTGCTACCTGAGATTAACAAACTACGTACACTTTGAACGAGTACACCAAAATGGAGCAATATTCACACCATTCTTTCTGTTATGATGCAAGATGGTTTTGTAACCTCTAACTCGCAGCACATCACTTCATTTGGCAGAAAATTTTCTCTCGAAAATATATTAATTGTATTCACAGTTTCACACGTTGGCTACACACTAAACAAAGCAAAAAAAAAAGCAGGAAATTATTTTAATTTTTTTTTTTTTTAATAATTTTTGGAAGGAACTTCGCAGTGAAGATGCGATTCGAGTGATGTGTAATTCACAAAAACGAAATCAGTTCATTTTGCGCTTCACTTTCGATGATGCGACAACGACAACGGAGTAGGAGGATCATGTAAGAGGACAATCGAGCTCGAACATAGGTAAGTAAATCCGTGAATCCTTAACGCACACAGTTACCGCTAACACGTATGTGTGTGATTGCTTTCCAACTCAGCACTCAGCAGTATTGTATAGGTACACATTCGTTACGTTCCACTTAATAAAGCAGCTGCTCTTCGGTGCGGTCACCGCGATTCACTTGTGAACTGAACTCCCGCGACACTAAAACTGCAACTACTGCGATTGCAGCAAACAACAACTTCACATCCACGTCCGTTTGAATCTGCACAATTTCCCGATTACGCCATGCAGCGGCCCCAAGAATTGATTGTATCTGTAGATATCTAGCTAGGCAGCAGCCAACATTCACCACACACACGAACAGCAATAAAACGACAACAACTCCGAACTCCACAAACGCACTCGGTCAACTGAAAACTGAAATGCTGCGGAACCACTTGCAGAAAATAGCTAGCTGTAGTTGTAGATGTTGAGCTACCACACCAACCAACTTGCTCAAGCGAAACCGAACCGTCGTCAACCGTACCGAACCGAACAGCTAGCACAACACGATGGCCATGAGAAAGTCGCAAACAAAACATCCTGATACCTGAGTCAACTTGGAAAACCATCCAACCCGGTATGAACCACTGGAATAATGTCGGACCAACAACAATGCTGCTGATTGTACTCGCAAATACACACACAAGCACGTTCCAGATACTTTTGTTATGTTCGATGGCGTCGTTGGGTTCGGTGTTGCTTGTGATGATGGACTTCGATGTTCGAGAAGCGCGAGGATTCTTGAAAATTGGGGTGAATTTCGCTCAGAATCTGGGCCTGGAAGGAATGACGTAGTTTACAGATTACATTTTCAGATACTTAGCCTTTGAGTTGGTTCGAGCAAATTCGCCTGACGCTCTGCCTGGTGGCCTGCTGCTTGCTGCTTGCTGCCTGCACCACACTGCAACGGGGTTGGCTTGCATGGAATGGGACGAATAACAAATATTTTGTTGAGCTCTCCTTGTGGGGTGTTCCATTGCGCTGGGATGAGTAGGGGATGGTTTTTCTGCACAAAATGCTGCTAGGATAGGAACTAGGAAGTCATGATGACGTAAAACGGGTTGAATTAATGTCGAGGGAAAAAGGTTAGGTAGCTGCAAATTCTGTGGGTTAAATGAAACAAGATTTACAATTTACCACCGAAGAGAAAGGGACCGGGTTTGTGTGGAATTAAATGGTAAATGGGAGGAGGAGAATTATGCGCCAACCATCTCTTTGGCGACGAACTTTTTTTTTAATACGCAAATCATGAGCGTGTACTACAAAATTAGTGGCATTACAAACAAATTCGACTTTATTGGTCTCATGAAACTACTTTCAGCACATGAAATTGCTTAAAGAACTGGAAGTTAAAATGGTTCTTGGTTCAACAAGAGACACATGGATGTACAGTACATATTTGTACTTGCTACATTATTTAACGCACAATTAGATGTGCTAAGTTGGGTTGTGAGAGGTTTATGATTTGTTAATTATTTTACGGGCAACTTTAAAGATACTTTCGGCTCGTATTTGCCAATCCCACGGGACCGGTTTGTTGAAGAAACTTAGAGGAGAGCCATGCGTTTTATCGCAATTATGCACTTCATCTACTGTGACAGTATTTTGATAGAATCAATTGCTATAGACGAAGGCAGTCGCAAGGCAATGTCCCTTTGTGAAGTGATTAACGTGAGTCCTGAACTTAGACCAATCATCCTCAGTGGCGAGGATATCTAATGAAGGAATTAATTCGGACTACGCAACAAAACTGATTAATGGCGGTAGGTTAACCTAAATTGGGTCCTGTCGCCCCTACACTCAAATCAAGTGTAGGTTCATTGCGAAAACGCATAGATCGCCAGATTACCAGCACCTGGAACCTTGTAAGATGACTTTTCTTAATACTCCGCACTATGTACAGAGCTAGTTAGATCTGGAGACGAAGGTCCTGGTTTTGTGAAAATCGAGCACAGCGAGGTCGCCAGGTCGCTCCTAGAATTTTCCTCCTCAGTCTTTGTAATTAGGTGGGTTGTTGTTTCTTCTTCCCTCTCGTCTCTACAGCTTCTGCAAAACAAATTTAGACGAGACTCACATTTTTATAGCTTCTCTAACTATCGAGCAATGTCCCCTACTTACACACAGTGGTCTACCCGTTCTTTAAGGTCTAGTTTAGGGCTCGATAAAAGTCTAGTCCTTGTTGTTGTTTTTTCAGCTTATTAGCTTTTCAGGGTGAAGTCCGGCGAGTGCAGTTAGTGATACAAGTTCAGTGCCTACAGTCCGTTTTCTCACATGAATGAGGACTAGGCATTCTATGACGATGTGGAAAGAGCTTTCATCGCTCTCCAAACATAGTCTACAGTCTACAGGTAGGGTCCGGTGATGGGTTAAGTCGGTGAATGTTTCGTTTTAACAGGAAAAGGGCACTTAGTATACCGGTTAGGATTTTAAGGTGGTTCCTGCTCAGATTATGAAGAAACCTAAATTTCTTTTGGAATAGAGTAAGGAAAAGTATTTGATACATTTTTGTCATATACTTCCCATCCAGATCGAGTTGGATTTGAGCAGGATTTGTTTCCTCGTGAGGATTTTAAAAAGGCATTTGCATACTTCACAGGATGGCTCGAGATACCCACTGGTCTGAGTTGTTGCACCTATGTACATATATTGGCCAGTGAGTCCGTTGTTTTGTACCAATGTGGCCTTTGTGTTCGGGGATACAATGAAGCACGACCAAGTTGTTCTTTAGTTCTTACTTCGGCAGAACATATACTAAAATTGGAACGATACAGAGGAGATTAGCATGGCCCCTGCGCAAGGATGACACGCAAAAGCGTTCCACATTTTTGAACGGACTACGTTGTCCACTATATTGACTTCAACATCACGTAACAGAACCCGGATTCCTAGCAGAAGCTCTTGGGAATCTGGTACAGTTTTAAACGATTCCGCGCTAGAAATATTTACGGATGGATCCAAGACAGCGGGTGGTACGGGGGCTGGAGTCTTCTCAAATGCACCTGGCTTAGCCATCACCACGGGACTGCCGGATCACTGTGGTGTGTTTCAAGCGGAAATTACGGCAGTCTGCGAAGCTGCGGCTTGGCTTTTAATTAATGCGATAGATTGTAGCACTATTGTACTATACATAGATAGTCAGGCAGCTATTAAAGCTTTGGAATCGCCGACAATACGATCAAGGTTGGTAAAGCAATGCCGCAGATCTCTTAACGAGATTGTAGATAGGTGCGATGTAACCCTGTGCTGGGTCCCAGGACACAGGGACGTGCCAGGCAACTGCAGAGCGGACGAGCTGGCAAAAGAGGATGCAGGACGTCGTCTCCCCGAAAACCTGGGGGGACCCTCTGCGCCCATAGAATCGATCAAGTTCCTCCTTGACAGAGATGCCAAGAAACTGGCAAACCGCAGGTGGAACAACATCAGCACTTGTCTCCTGTCAAAACAAATCTGGCCCAAGCTGGATTTAAAGAAGACGGGGAGGCTTTTATCTACTAATCGGAAAAATCTAGGTTCACTAGTAGGAGTCCTTACCGGACATTGCCTGATAGGGAGGCATGCACTTAGATTGGGGGTCCCCTCCAACGATTTCTTCAGAAGCTGTAGGGACGAGGAGGAAGAGGAAACCACGACCCACTTACTTTGTACATGCCCTGCTCTTGCGACGCTTAGAAGAAGAACCCTCGGGGAATACTTCTATGATGATCTTAACGATCTAGCTGAACTCGACATCCAGAAGATAAGCAACTTTATCTCTGGGACGAAATGGTTCAAATCTTAGGGTTAACACCGCTACGGTTGCCCACTTTCGTTGTAGTTATGCCACATTTTCCGGTTCCCTGGTGCCGGTAAGCCGGTTTACTTCGTTGTGGTATCACAATGGGCCATTCTGGCCTAAGCATGTCCCTGCCTAAGCGGGGGCAGCCACCTAACCTAACCTAAGTTGTTATTTTCCTGGTTCAAGAAGCATTTTGACTGTCTCTAGAAATAGTTTCGATATTATCGTGGTTCGTGGCTGAGTTTAGTGCTTTAACTTGATAAACGTGGTTTTGCCACGAGTGTTAGAAAGTAAGTCTTAGCTTATGTGCGGATTGATAGCAAATATCTCTGCCAGTCCCAGATCTACTGCCTGTTTTTGAGCCATCAATATACTATACTTGGTCTAGAAATGATGTCATCAAATGGCATCCTGAACTCGCTGATCGGTGCTTTGTTGCAGGGAGATAAGCATATGGAGGTGAGCGTCGGGGAGACGATTGAAGCTGATGTTATTTAAGTGAATAGACTGTGTCTGCGTGCATCTATCTCAAAGTTGACTTAAACTGGCGGTAAGCTGACGATAGCGTTAAGTGATGTGTTAAGGGTAGAGCGCAGAAACATTGTCATTTGCGTAGAACTGTAGTATAATAACCCTAACATCATCACACTTGAAAGGTTAGTAGACATCAAAATGCGGTACCGAATAAATTCAAGGAACATCTCTCAGGCCCAGAATACTTACATGAAGAGCGATCGAAGCAGAGCTGAAATTAGTGGAATAAGCACCTCGAGGCACTGTCATATGTAGGTAGGATCATTACCGCACAGGATAAGAATCAAATTTTGCGCTCCCAAAGGAAAGTAGAACTGGCTTTGGCAGCTACGACACTACGTAAAAGTAAATGCTATTTGTCTCTTTGCACGTTAATACATAAATAATTCACTCTCGCTCTAGATGGAAGCATGACTATAGTGGAAGAGTCGTTGTCTTTGTTGACTATCGACAAATCACTATCTAAAAAGAAGTCCTAAAAGAGTACAGCCTAGGGCTATTTATCAATTCATAGACACCCATCCGAAATTTTTTGAAACCCGGTGGCAAGGTCCGTCATCAAGTCTTGCAATGCATATTTTTAACGTAAAGTGCTTTGCAGATATGTTTCTTTCAAAGAGAAACATCAATTTGTTGTGAAAACGAAAACAATTTCTTAGAAAATTATTTTTTTAATTAGAATGCTCTGCTCATACAAAATTCAAAATGAACAAGACTATTTTTAGTTTGCTGTTTGAATACACTCATCGGCCCTGTCTTATCGGCGATTATTTGACATTTCTACTGAAAAATTATATACGTCAAAAATGACATTTTCATTTTCCATTTCTTGCAGTGCGTACATAACAACTTGAAAACGTTTAAATATTTTATTAAATTATTAATTAAAAAATGGATGAATTAAAGAAATTAGAGCACCTATCGTTGGTTTCAAAGATTTGCACGGAACTAGACAACCATTTGGGCATAAATGACAAAGATTTAGGTGAGTTTTTTGATGATTTTCCTTATGCAAAACGTGAAGTAAACAAACATGCTTTCCATTCATTAGCGGAGTTCATCATTGATTTGGCTGAAAAGAACAAAAACTTTGAAGCCTTTAAGAAAGTCCTCATGGAAAATGGTGCAGAATTCCCAGACTCGTTTGTTACAAATTTATTGCGTATCATTCAATTGATGAAACCCACTGGTGACACGACTTTTGCGAGCTCCAGTAAAGAATTTCGCGAAGATGACAAAAAAAGCAAACTAATGCACATGTTTCCTGGACTGGCAATCCCTAATGAAAAACCATTACCCGTGGAAGAGAAGAAAGAGGAAAAAGTGGAAAATGAAGATAGTGCGGTGGATGATGCTATGGCACTGCTAGAAGCAATGGCTCCGAGTAATATTGGAAAGGCGGTCGAGGAAAAACCAATAGAAGAGAAAAAAAAGCCTATCCACAGAAGTAGGTCAAGATCACGAGAACGCAAACGTGAAAAATCACCTAACCGCTCGAAGGATCACAGCAGGAGGCACAGAAGCAAGTCAAGAGACAGAAGGCGAAGCAGGTCAAGAGATCGTCGTCGAAGTCGATCCAGGAACAAGCGTAGTCGATCACGGGACAGGCATCAACGCGATAGAAATCGAGACAGATCCCGAGATCGCCGTTCACGCCGCAGCCCATCAAGAGATCGGCAGAGGAGTAGACGATCTCGCACCCCGGATCGTCATAGAAGAAATGACAGAGATAGAAGTCCACACCGAGATAAGCGTCGTAGTCCCACTCCGATGCCCGATGATCCAGAGCCTGGAAAAATCTACACAGCCAAAGTGGCGAATATCGTTCCGTTCGGATGCTTTGTTCAACTTTTCGGCCTCCGTAAACGATGGGAGGGATTGGTTCATATATCACAGTTGCGTTCCGAAGGCCGTGTCACTGACGTCACGGAAGTAGTGAACCGGGGTTCCATGGTTAAGGTGAAAGTCATATCCATAACCGGACAGAAGGTATCGTTATCAATGAAGGAAGTTGACCAAGCCAACGGCAGAGATTTAAATCCGCTCTCCCATGCTCCTACAAAAGACAGCGACTTGAAGGATCGAAACCCTGACCGGCCTATAGGAGGAACATCGCTACTCCAATTGCAGGGCAATGTCGACGGGGAGGAGGACGAAAGCAGAAAGCGAGTGACTCGAATTTCCAGCCCTGAGAGATGGGAAATCAAACAAATGATATCGTCTGGGGTAATAGACCGCAGTGAGCTGCCTGACTTTGATGAGGAGACTGGGTAAGTAGTGAACAGAAAATTGTGTGCTAATTCCATTGTCGTAAATGCCTTAGTGTTGTATTTGTCGTATTTGAAACACTCGAGTTGACCTATTAAATCTTTACTTCGCCCAAAAGTAACATAGCCACTTAGAAATATTAACACAATAAATATTTCATTTCTTCCAGATTACTTCCAAAAGATGAAGATGACGAAGCTGACATAGAGATCGAAATTGTTGAAGAGGAACCACCTTTTCTTGCGGGTCATGGGCGAGCATTGCATGATCTTTCTCCAGTTAGAATTGTTAAAAATCCCGATGGTTCGTTAGCACAAGCAGCCATGATGCAGTCTGCCTTAGCAAAAGAAAGAAGAGAACAAAAAATGCTTCAACGTGAACAGGAAATGGATTCGATACCGACAAGTTTGAATAAAAATTGGATTGATCCTCTTCCAGAAGGTTTGTGATATGCTCACACAATTTCAAATCGTATGACGTGTATATTTGATGAATATTTAATTTTTAGAGGATAGCCGTGCACTCGCCGCGAATGTCCGAGGCGTTGGACTAGCTCCTGTAGAGGTTCCCGAGTGGAAAAAACACGTTATTGGCGGTAAAAAGTCGTCGTTTGGTAAGAAGACTGATATGACGCTTGTAGAGCAACGACATTCGCTTCCCATCTACAAATTGCGTGATGATCTCATTAAGGTAAGTCCTAAATGGAGTTCATCACTCTGCTGTGATTCTAATTTTTGACTTCTTTATAGGCCGTGACAGACAATCAAATTTTGATTGTCATTGGTGAGACGGGGTCTGGAAAAACTACACAGATCACACAGTACTTGGCTGAGTGTGGGTTCACTGCGCGTGGCAAAATTGGTTGTACACAACCACGTCGTGTGGCTGCAATGTCAGTGGCGAAACGGGTGGCAGAGGAATTCGGTTGTCGTTTGGGTCAGGAAGTTGGCTATACAATTCGTTTCGAAGACTGTACAAGCCCTGAAACCGTCATCAAGTAAGTTTAAACAAAAATTCTAACACTTTTAAACACTTCATCAAGCCAAAAGGCACTTTTCACATTTATGAGCTCTAAGGTAATCAATCGTTAAGTCACCTAGTCTGGGATTGTTATCCACAACAACCACTCTCCTACAGCACTTTCAGTATATCAGCGAAGCTATCGCTATTTACAATTTCATCTCATTGTGAGCTTCTATGTGCGTCCGCGATGACTCCTATACATATTGCTTGTCTACGCTTGAGCTTTCATTGGCGCATGTTCACTCAATAGTTGATTTTGATAGAATTATACTTCTCGGTGTCAAATCATGCTTCGCTCCCTTTCATAATTTCACGTTTTCTAAAGGCGCCTAGGTCGTTGGACCTCCATTCACCGTCTATTCAGACGAGACCGAAAATCACCCGAAGAATTTTCCTCTCGAAACAGCCAAGAGCGACCTCATCCGCTTTTGACAGAGTCCATGCCTCTGCGCCGTAAAGCAGGACTGGGATGATTAGTGTCTTATAAAGGGTCACATTAGTCGTTCGAGAGGTGGCTTTGTTACTCAATTGCCTTCCTAGCCCAAAGAATCAGCGATTAGCACGAGTTATTTTTCGTTTGATCTCAGCGCTGGTGTCGTTGTCTGAATTTATAGCGGAGCCTAGTTAGACAAAGTCCTTAACTACCTCAAAGTTATAACTGTCTATAGTGACGTTCTGTCAAAGACGTCGGTGTTGGGTGTTCTTTCTTGTTGACAGCATATACTTCATCTTGCGCTCATTGACCGATAAACCCATCTTCACCGCCTCCATCTCAATACTCACGAACGCACCAGTGGCATCACGCTGCGTTCTTCCGATTATGTCAATATCGTCGGCGTATGCGAGTAATTGGACGGACTTTTGAAAGATTGTGCCTCTGGTGTTGGCGCGTGAGTTTTGCACAACTCTTTCAAGAACGATGTTGAAGAACAGCGCGTCGCCTTGTCTAAATCCTTTTTTGACATCAAAGGTCTCGGTGAGGTCCATTGTCCATCGTCATCCTACACAAACGGACGAGGTTGGCAGGGATGCCAAAACTAGAGATTACTCAGTTCAGCTCATCTCTATAGATGCTATCATAGGCGGCTTTAAAATCGATGAAGAGGTGGTATGTATCGATTTGAAGTTCCTGGTTTTTCTCCAAGATCTGCCGCAGTGTGAACATTTGGTCGATGGTGGACTTTCCAGGCCTGAAGCCACACTGATATGGATCGATCAGGTTGTTGACGAACGGCTTCAGATGCTCACAGAACACGGCACATAAGATCTTGTAAGCGATGTAAAGTAGACTAATGACTCTGTACTAGGAGCAGTTCAAAGGGTCGCCTTCCTTCAGGACTGAGCAAACAATGCTAAGGTTCCATTCATCGGACATACTTTCCTCCGACCATATTTTACAGATAAGTTCGTGCACGCTTCTTACCAAGTCATCGCCTGCCGCTTTATACAGCTCGGCAGCTAGGCCGTCAGCACCAGCAGCTTTGTTGGACTTTAGCTTAGATATGGCTATTTTCATTTCGCCCAGGTCGGGTGGACGGAATCGTTTGTCTTCGTTGTCCAGATTGAATGGTTCATTCAGCTTGACAGCGGGATTTCGTTCGTCGTCGCCGTTAAACAGTCTGCAGAAGTAGTTCTTCCATATCCTCAGCATCGACTGCGATTCTACTACGATGTTCCCTTGTTCATCCTTGCAGGCCTCGGTTCGGGCTCTGTAGCCTTAACAGGTTTCTTTTTTACTTTTTGGTAAAACTTCCGAACCTCATTCCTGCAGTAACATCTCTCTATTTCGTCGATCGTACTCATGCTCTTTCTTCTTCCTCGTGAGAAGCCGGTGTTCGCCTCTCTTCTTCTTTTGCTCGTAGAGCTCGCGAGCAAATCTGGTCTTTCTGTGCAGTGCCACTTTGCTTGCGTCCTGTTTCGCTGCATGTGCTTGCCGGCACTCGTCGTCAAACCAGGGGTTTCGTTGCGGCAGCCGAGTGAAACCCAGCACGTCAGAGGCGGCATCTCTGATGGCTTTTTAGCAATGTTGCCACTGGTCTTCAATACTTGATGCTGGCAGCATAGGACCTCTTGAGAGATTAAGGGAGTCTCGATCGGAAAACGATCTTGTGATCTCTTGCGATTGCAGCACTCTGACGTCAAACTTCCTCACAGTATTTCCTTGTCTTGGCGGTGTTCGGGATATCCGCAACCGTGCCTTGGCTACAAAAAAGTAGTGGTCCGATTCAATGTTGCCCCCTCGGAACGTTCGGACTTCGTGTAGGCTGTACTTTCCGACAGTACTACCAAAAATTCCCTATCTTCCTAGCTTTGCCTTAAAATCGCCTAGGACAATCTTAATGTCATAGCTAGGGCACTGCTCGTATGTCTTGTCCAAGAGCTCGTAGAACCTGTCTTTGGTGTCGTTGTCTTTCTTCTCAGTGGGGCATGCGTGCACATTAGGCTTATATTAGCGAATTAAGCCTCACATACCTGAAGCTTAAGATTTCTTGCCTAGGTCTGCCTCCATCGACAAATCCACACCCAAATAAGTGCTGCTTTTGTTGCCGGTAGCAATCGCCGTAGTAAAAATCGCAGTTTTTCATCTTTTTTTTGCCCGGCCCATCCCACCGCACTTAGATGGCGGTAATATCTGCTTTCCAGCAGTCTAGAGCCTCCGCTTGTTGCTCGGCTGCACGCAGTCTGTTAAGAGACCTAACATTTCAAGTGCAGATCCGAAAATCGTTGTATGGGATTTTCCAGATTAAAGACGAAGTTTATCATCTCTGCATACTCGGTCTTAATGTTAGGTACAAACTACTGTGGTATTTCATACTCGCAGAAAAAGTCTAGGAACTGGTCGCTTATTCTGACTCTCAAGAAAAAAAAGTGGCAGATCGGATCGGATCGTTTTTCTGTATGTCTGTCTGTCAAAACATTCATCCGTGTTAAATTACCAAAAATATGTTCCATTTCTTTAACTTGTTTTGTCCAGCCATCACTCTTTATGGCCAAGTGCTACAAACGCTCAATTTAAATCAGTGGTCCCCAACCGGTGGGCATGCCACCCATGGGCGCATGGGGACTGTAAAGAGAAGGGCGTGGACACAATTTAAATTGTGAATTTTTCATGGAAAGAGTACAAGTGTAAACATTGTTGAAAACTTGGTTTTCTGCGTTAAGACTTGCACTGTGTACTATCTATCCTAGCGCGTGATTGAAGAAATCACATTCCTTTTCCGAAACTATCGCGGGTGCATGCACCCTACTACAACATCAGCTCCGTATTTGTTAAGCCAATAGAGCAGTGGTTCCCAAGCGGTGGGGCATGCCTACCAGGGGAGCATGTGGTGGAAAAGGTGTGGAACCACTGATTTAAACGAAAACAATCACGTGTACGATCTTCTGCTTATTATATTTTTTTTATATCGCAACACCTTTTATTACACATTCATAAAATGCAAATCACCTTTGCTACGCTATGGATTTTTTTTGCTGTATTTTTTTGAGGATAGGATTACATGAACGATTTTTAAAATTGTATTCTTCAATTGAGAACCTCGTTGTTGGCGTCAAAATAAACGAAATTTGTATTCACATGCGCACTTAAAATTTTGAATTATTCATCACAAATAAGTTAGGTATGTATGTTATGTACGTGCAAAAAAAAAAAGTTTTGCATTTATTGACCGTAGAACTGATATGATTCCGTACATCTTGGTATTTTGTTTCAATTTAAATGTTTCAATAGTTATGTAGGTAACGACTTATTTTTGACCATGCGGAGTTGCTTATTGTAGACTTCCTTTCTTGTTGATATAATTTTGCTACGTCTACATAATTTACTACATAAGACGTTCGGGTATGCCTGATAGTGTCATATCAAACTGGGGGGCTGCAATCAGATGGTCTAATGTGGATCATTGTTTAGCGCTTTTTAATTAACTATATCTCGCGTGATCTTATTGTTGGTGCATGTTCTGAGTTAAGGTTAGGTCAGGTAGAGTAGGGTTATGCAGCCAGCGCTTGCATAAGACAGTAGGCACCATAGGACCCACTATGGCGATCCCTGTGAAACCAAAAAAGGTAGAACCTAAACCATTTCCTGAAAGCACGTGATTTCCATGCAGAGTTTTACCATGTGCCTGTAGCTGACATAGCCTAGCTCCTCTAGGTTATTAAAGAAATAGTTGCCGAGAAGTTTCATGCGAGTCCTGTCAATTCCCTGACATTCACACAATATGTGTGTTATGTCCTAAGCGGCGCATAGGTCGTTGCAGTAATTGCAGACATCTGTGGCTGAGAGCCCTAATCTCTTAGCATGCTTCCTGAGAAGACAGTGGCCGGAGAGGATGCTAGTAACTAGTTGTAGTTGTGCCCTACTCTCTTGTTTTTCTGTGATCCAGAGCAGGCTATAGAGCTTTGGATACCATACTATACCCACTTATGTTGGACCATTTCTGATTTGCTTTACTTACAATTATTCTTAGGCTTTAACCACACAGGAAGGAAGATCCACGGTGGTTCCCCCCTTCGTGTGTTGCCGCTCACCACATAGCCTGGTTAGTTCGTTGGCCCAATAAAGTGTTACTCGATTCTGCGCGCACAATGCCTTCAGCATTACGCGACATTTCGAGACTAGTACAGATCTGACGACATCTGATTCTAGCGCTTAAAGTGCGGCCTGACTATCAATGTAAATGGCGATATACCTTCCGAGTTAAAGGCATCACTTAAAATTGAGTCCTTTCACCCAGGTCGTGGAATTCAGGAAGCAGATCGTCTCTCCAATTAAATGTTAAAATTTCTATTAGGTCATCGAAGAGAAATATTTGCAAAGGATGTGAACGAAGTTTTTTTTCTTGTTCTCATCATTAGCAGCGCCCTAGTCTGTACAATTCTTGCGATATCTGCACGAATCCTGTTTTGGAGTTTTTGTCTCTCTTCGGCGATATGACAAAGTTCTTCAAGCTGTTTCGTCTAGAATTGCTCTTTCATAGAAAATTAGGAACAGATTTTTCATTGGTCAGTTCGTCAGAGTCTCATTCACTTTTGATCTCTTGCCATTCCCGTATCCACTCTAAAGTGATCAATTTGATAGAAGGCTGCTGCCTATTAGTTGACACCCTGACAACAAGGCGATTGTAAAAATCTATTGTCACTATAATTGCCTAGTCTATGTTTTCCGCTGACATATCTAAGCCCTTCGATGTGATCTCCTACTCAAATGCCCCATATCACCATAAGGATGTCTCCATTTGGCGCAGTATTAACGGCGGCGGCGCTTATTTATCTTACTTATTACTATCAATGAATCAAATAACTGTGCCCAAGTAACCTATAATTCCTTTTGGATTCCCAAAACCTTTGCTTCGAAGGAAATAGATAGATTCAGAAAGGGGTAGAATTGTGTTATTCTTCTGATCAAAATCTTGCAGCGAAGCCCCGGTTTAGCTTTGAACCAATGAGTGACTATCCCTTCTTTTAATTTCAGCCCAAACCAGGAAACTTCCACTGAAATGTTTCTAAAAATTCAATTGGACAGTCGTTTAGTCAGTTGAGGTCATCCTAGGACTTAGCTAAGCAAACAAGCACTTATCATTCTATGTTTCTATAGATTGTATGCATGTAGGTCAAGGGGTAAGAACTAAGGAAGCACCTTCTGTCGGACAAGACTTCTGGGTTCCCTAGATGCTGTCGGTTCCATTTTTCCTGAGTATTCATCAACGACGTTACCTCGCTTCCCCATCTTTCATTTTGAATCCTAAATAACTTCACCGTCTAATACGCTAACACAACTAAAACCGATTTGTATACGTTTTTCTATTTTAGGTACATGACAGATGGTATGTTGCTCCGAGAATGTCTGATGGAGTTCGACCTAAAATCCTATTCGGTCATCATGTTGGACGAAGCCCACGAAAGAACAATTCACACAGATGTGCTGTTTGGATTGCTTAAAACTGTATGTACACTCCTGAGTTCAACATTTATTTTGCTAATCATGACATTATTCTTAATTTTTTCAGGCAGTTCAAAAGCGTCCCGAGCTAAAACTTATTGTAACATCGGCAACACTGGACGCCGTCAAGTTCTCCCAGTATTTCTTTGAGGCGCCAATTTTCACCATTCCCGGTCGTACGTTCCCTGTCGAAGTTCTCTACACGAAGGAACCTGAAACCGATTATCTCGACGCCTCTCTAATCACCGTGATGCAGATTCATCTCAGAGAACCACCAGGGGATATTCTTCTTTTCCTTACAGGTCAGGAAGAAATCGACACAGCCTGCGAGATTTTGTACGAAAGAATGAAGAGTCTTGGTCCGGATGTACCTGAATTGATTATTCTGCCAGTTTACTCAGCGCTGCCATCGGAAATGCAAACGAGAATTTTCGACCCTGCTCCGGCGGGTAGTCGCAAAGTTGTTATTGCTACCAACATTGCTGAAACGTCACTCACCATTGATGGGATCTTTTACGTAGTTGATCCAGGATTTGTAAAACAGAAGGTCTACAATTCAAAGACGGGAATGGATTCACTCGTTGTAACACCTATCTCACAGGCAGCCGCCAAGCAGAGAGCAGGTCGTGCCGGACGAACGGGGCCTGGAAAATGCTACCGTTTGTACACAGAACGAGCATATCGCGATGAAATGCTGCCAACTCCAGTGCCAGAGATACAGCGAACCAATTTGGCCACAACAGTGTTGCAACTAAAAACCATGGGAATCAACGATTTACTTCATTTTGACTTCATGGACGCTCCTCCGGTGGAATCACTGGTAATGGCTTTGGAACAATTGCACTCGCTCTCTGCCCTGGACGACGAGGGCCTTTTAACACGTTTGGGACGGCGAATGGCTGAATTTCCTCTGGAACCCAATCTGTCCAAAATGCTCATTATGTCTGTAGCTCTCCAATGTTCCGATGAAATCCTAACAATAGTTTCCATGTTGAGCGTACAGAACGTCTTCTACCGACCCAAAGACAAACAGTCATTGGCCGATCAAAAGAAAGCTAAATTCAACCAAGCCGAAGGCGACCACTTGACACTTCTTGCTGTGTACAACAGTTGGAAAAATAATAAATTCTCGAATGCGTGGTGCTACGAGAACTTTGTTCAAATAAGAACACTAAAACGATCCCAAGATGTACGCAAGCAATTACTCGGGATCATGGACCGACATAAATTAGACGTGGTCTCCGCTGGCAAGAACACTGTACGAATACAGAAAGCAATTTGTTCTGGTTTCTTCAGGAATGCAGCCAAGAAAGATCCACAAGAAGGATATAGAACTCTGGTTGATTCACAAGTTGTGTATATTCATCCTTCCAGCGCACTCTTCAACCGACAACCAGAATGGGTAGTTTACCATGAACTTGTTCAAACCACCAAAGAGTATATGCGTGAAGTTACCACCATTGATCCAAAGTGGTTGGTTGAGTTTGCATCATCGTTCTTTAGATTCTCGGATCCCACCAAACTTAGTAAATTCAAGAAGAATCAACGCCTTGAGCCGTTGTACAATAAATACGAAGAGCCAAACGCATGGAGAATATCAAGAGTTCGACGAAGAAGAAATTAAAATTGTATCTACATTATGTATCATCTGAAGGAAAAGTCAAATTAAATAAAGTAGATATATGTAGAAAAGAAGATATCTTTGTTTTTTCCTTTAGAGAAAACCCTTGCGAAAATTTGACGAGGAGGCTTTACTCGAAAGTTCGTATTTCAGGGACAATACCGATAATCTTTGACAAACTTTTTCGCTTATTGTTGAAAACGCTACAGTTCGCGTTGAACGAGGGCGTCAACGAACAAGTCTGCCCAGTCAGCATGATACTTAACTAGCCGCCTCCAGTTGCGTAAGGAGAATTGGCTGAGGTCACGCATTATTTGCTAACGCCATGGAATATAAGGTCGGCGTTTTCTCCTTAGTCCTTCATTTGCGGACTTAGAGACTCTTCTAGGCGGAACATCGTGTTCATTGATCAATCGCAGAACATGATCTAACCAACTAATCGCTGCATATCTTCTTAATCAGGCCAATCTTGCTGTATAACTCGTTAAATTTGTAGTTAAATCTCCTCATCAAGCGTAAAACTTTTTTCTCGAAAACTTTTAAAAGACCAGAGCTAGCAATTGCGGGAAATACATATGTATGTAGCTCATCTCTATATGCGGCCTTGAAATCGATAAATGAATGGTTGGCATGTATTTCTTGGATCTTCTCCTGGATTTGGAGGAAAATCAAATTTGGGCAATCGTCGATCACCTTTCTTATGGAACGAACTATTTTAACCACTTCAGCTCCTAGACCATCTGGGACTGCGACCTTATAGGCTCTGGATTACGGCTACTTTTTAGGCCTCCTTCAAGTTAATGTTATCACAGTGCCTAGCAGCGTAATTTTGACTTCTTTTACCGTCCGTAACAGCCCACACCATATGCTTCTCCACTATAGTATAGTTTTGATTTCTGTTCTTGCAGACTAGATTTGGGTAGCGAAGCCTTGGATTGCCGTCCTTACCCGTAACTTCTTTGCATCGCCTCGATCTTGTAAATATCCCGTTCAAGCTAACATTAGATTTCGGACTCTTGATACTTGTTTCTTTGATAATCTAGAATCTGAGCAATATTGAGTTGACGATCGGCATAAGGTTCATATCCCAATCTGGGTGACTCTATGATACTTTTCTTATCGTTATAGGTTCCCACTACCAATGTGTACAATGCACCCATATAGTCGTCCACATGGGACACTTGTCAGTATGTAGGTATGTGCTTTTCTTTCCTCCTTTTTTACTCGTAAAGCTGACCAGCGATTCATCTTCAAACCAAGGGTTTCTCGCAGGTGGAAGGGTAAAACACTGGCAAGTTTGGAACTTTCCGCTTATTGTTGCTGCTAGAAAAGATCTCAGAACTTTCTAGAACGTAAGTCGGCGAAGGTTTTACAAGTCGGTTGCGATTGAAGCGTTTCAATGTTGAACTTTCTTATATTAATAGGTCTGGTCGTAACATAACAAGATATTCGCATCGTTACCTGCATTGCAAGTGGTGCGGTTACGTGCGACTGTGTGAAGTCATCCTACCCTACCCTACCTACCCTACCTACCTGCGCTGCAATAAGGCAATGGCCCGAGTTGATGTTTTCACCTCAAAACGCTCGAACACTTGAACTATAGGTCTTTTGTCGATCACAACTTGATCAATTTGCTTGACGGCAGTTTGATAAGGTGTTTTTAAAATTATTTTGTGAATGTTGGGAAGTTGAAAGGAAGTTGTGCTACAAACTGCTATCGTCACAGAACAAAGTAGACGAGCCTGGATCCCTTTCCGGAGTCCGGCCTTGGCGTTTAAGCAATTATATCTGCTTTGGAGCGACTGAGGATCTTTAATAGTTTGTTAGCTGCGCGTTGTCTGTTCAGAGTACGAATAAAGCTCAAATCTTTGTCCTTAATTCGTCGTTTTTCCAGCACTAGATAATTTAGCTTTTGTAGTCGGCAAGTAACACCGATGCATAGCGTGATTTCAATCTTTAACTGTTTCTTTATGAGCTCATTTTACTCAGTCCCCTACTTCTTAATAAGATAACTTAGGTGGAGCAAATACCTCAAGTGACATGATTAGAGGTATGTGTCCAACTCTCGTCGTTGGTTCAATTTTCGGTTTAACCACTGCTTGGAAGCGAATATGCATTTAAAACAAATCATCTCGTGCGGATTTTCTAATGAGGGTTTGTAAAAATTTGTCCACAATCGGCTTATAGGAATTTTGGACTAACACTTAGGTCGAAGAGATGAGGAAGAAATGGTAATCCTTGAGAAATGATCAGATCGCTGTGTATCAATCTTTTTCGCTTTTTTTTAATGATTAAGAGAGAATGGATAGGCTCTTTATTAACTTATCCTTGCGAAGCTTGCCCATTAGCAATGGAGCACACTTCCGTCATGTCGCAAAACTCAATAAAGGAAAAATAAAGAAAACACTTACGCTGAACAGATCGCATTAAGCTCTAGTGATCAACAACCTCACAGGCCACAACCTGCTGGCGGCCCATCTAAGAAGAATGCGAATAAGCACGACTGACCTCTGCAGAGGATGTGGCGATATAGACGCGGAGAAGGACACATCTCACTTTTTTTGTGACTGCCCCAGCCTCAGCAGAACCAGAAAGAGATCTAGGCCGACACTCAACCATGCCAACGAAAGCCATCCTAAAATGTATACTGAATTTAGGGCTAATAACGATCAATAATATAGGTCTCATAACGGGGAACACAATGGATCCTTGAAAAGTCGAGTAAGGCAGCGCCTAACATCAAACCGCCACCCCTTTAACCTAACCTAACCTAAACTATCCTGGCGCAGGTCGGTATCTTCATTCTAGTAGTAGTGCAAGGAATACAAAAGTACAAACAGGCATAATGCGGCCGTTTGGTCTCAGTGGTAGTGTGTTGGACTGTGGTGAGGGCTTCGTAGGTTCGAATTTCAGCAACATCCACTTAAAACCTTTTTACGCCACCTCTCGTCGGAGAATGACAGATTCCCGAATGTATAATTTGGCAAGAAGAAGCTTCTAAAGTCGGGAAGTTCCTTCCATTCGTGCGAAAAATATATCAGGCACAAACTGAATTGTTGATTGAAGCTAGACCTTGGCCCGCCACGGGCTATTTATTTATTTATAGGGTAAACCACCTTTTTTTATAGTATGAAGGTCATGCAGTCAAAATATGACCTCATCTGTGCTTTATTAAATTGTTTTCCCAAAATGTTACCATATATCAATTTTTTTACAATTGAGAACTACATGAATGTGGAGACAAGTACATGTAGATTGGAAATCTTACCTAATGTCAACCTTGTCTAATATTTCTTTTTTGACGCTGAAATGGGAATCCCGAATATGACCACAGAACGACCAAAAAGAATTCCCCCTTTCAAATGTGTTAATTGCTCATACTTTTACGAGATGATTGCATAGTTTTGGTGTTGCCTGTTCAGAATAATCACAAAATTAATTAAATGCGAATTGAAAACAATAATCATCATGAAGTGGTGCTTTCTATTCACCAGATAAACATGTGAGGTCGGGCCGACCAAGCACTGATTACTTTTATTTAAAACCGACAATAACCAGTTCAATTCATATGGAAGCTTAATGCGTGTGCTTCCCGAATCATGATAAGATACTCCTTCTGAATATCCCACCAGAAATTACGCAAAGTCACCTGATGAATTGCTTTCTATGATTACGTTCGCACCGGAGCCAACGAAAAGACCAAAGGTTAATGTTTTCTTGGCACTTATGCCGTGTCGTCATTTCAAACTATGAAATATACATAAACCAAAATCGGTTGTGTATTCATTTATTCTATTCATTGGAATGTAAAATTGAAATTTCGGCCAATGTGCACGGGTTCATTAGGGGCGCACTCAAAGCTGGCACACCATTCGCTTGTGTTTGTGTTTATCTCACCGAATTGAATGGTGCTAAAATAGATTTGAATTGCTATGCTTAGTTTGAAATGAAGGCCAGAGTAAAGATTTGCCGTAGAAGTAGAGCGAGTGTACTACTGCATATTAGCTTTCATTTGTAAACACATACATTTGTACTTGCATGCGTGCATGCACTTCACTTGTTACCTTGGATTTATAAGATAACATCGGTTAACGTCAAGTTAGTGCGTGGTCTGTACTCTTCAGTTTAAACTTTCGAATCAGCTAGATAGAAATATCATTTTTCACCCTGGACAGGTACAATACAAAAGTGATGAAAGCTTGTTTCCTCTTTCTCCTCAAGTCTTTTAAAACGCCTGATACTTCGGATAATTTGCATTTCTGCCTTTGCCCGGCTCAGGTAGGAGATCTTCGGTGTCGATGTGGTGAGTGATGATGTTGTTACTTCATCATCATTGAAGAGCCTTCTCGGTTCCCTCCGAAAGTCGAGAAAATTCCAGTAAAATGCATTAAATTGGGTCATGCTTTCTGGTAGTACAATCCGTTTCAATGGTCCAGTAAAGTATTTCCGAACCCGATAAAAAAAATCCTGCAGAATTGATCATGCGAATATGCTTGACAGATAATCAGGCAAGATAGAGTTTCATTTGTGGCTAATAAAACTGCCTCATTAGGCTGCAATCCCAAGAGATCACAAGATCCTTTTCCGATCGAGTCTCTCTCAATCTCTCCAGAAGTCCTATGCCGCCAGCATCAAGTATTGAAGACCAGTGGCAACATTGCCAAAACGCCATCAGGGATGCCGCCTCTGATGTGATGGGTTTCACTCGGCCACCACAACGAAACCCCTGGTTTGATGACGAGTGCCGGCAAGCACATACAGCGAAACAAGAGGCATACAAAGCGGCACTGAACAGAAGGACTAGAGCTGCTCGCGAGCTCTACGAGCAGAAGAGGAGAGACGAACACCGGCTTCTCAGGATGGAAAAGAAAGAGCATGAGAAGCGCGCGATCGAGGAAATAGAGAGATGTTACTGCAGGAATGAGGTTCGGAAGTTTTACCAAAGGGTAAAAAGAACCTGTCAAGGTTACAGAGCCCGAACTGAGGCCTGCAAGGATGAACAAGGGAACATCGTAGTACTTAGAATCGCAGTCGATGCTGAGGATATGGCAGAATATCTGCAGACTGTTTAACGGTGACGATGAATCAAATCCCGCTGTCAGGCAGAATGAACCATTCAACCTGGACGACGAAGACCAACAATTCCGTCCACCCGACCTGGACGAGGTGAAGAAAGCCATATCGAAGCTTAAATCCAACAAAGCTGCTGGGGCTGATGGCCTAGCTGCCGAGCTGTTCTAAGCAGCAGGCGATGACTTAGTAAGGAGCATGCACCAACTCATATGTAAAATATGGTCGGAGGAAAGTATGCCCGATGAATGGAACCTCAGCTCTGTTTGCCCGATCCTCAAGAAAGGAGACCCTCTGAACTGCGCCAACTACAGAGGCATCAGTCTTCTTAACATCGCTTACAAGATCTTAATTGCCGTGTTGTTTGAACGCCTGATCGGTGTGGACCTGATCGGTTCACATCAGTGTGGTTTCAGGTCAGGAAAGTTCACCATTGACCAAATATTCACACTGCGCAGTATAGGAAGACCGCGACTCAATTGGCGCACGCAAGTGAAAGGGGACCTCAGCCAACTTGGCGTGCGAAACTGGAGGCAGCTGGCTAAAGATCGAGCTGATAGGAGAGGCTTGTTGGTTGAGGCCCAGGTTCACCTCGGACTGTAGCGCCACATTAAGTAAGTAAGTAAGTAAATAAGTAAAACTGACTGGAATATGTTGGGAAGCGATGAGTGTTCAGTTGAGCATGACTACACATCTCATTCCATATTCGGTGTTGGAGGGTTTTCGGGTCACAATCGCGTCTAGATAGGAGTATAAGTCTCCATCTCAAGATTTTATCGTAAATAAGATTAAGGTGCACCCAACTTAATTGGAAAATTTGGTGCTTTTCTGAGCACGGGTACAATTTCGACTATCGCCAAGGAAAAGCATTTCTAGAAACAGGATCAAAACAAAATGAGCACTCAATTCGAGTTTGTTAACTCCCTTAGTTGGAATGTTTTCTAGTTCTTTACTCAATATGTTCGAATTACATCAGACTCATAAACCTACTGCGTGTGTAAGGATCAGGAATAGTGCGTAACAACAAGAATAGTGCATTTGAAATTGTTGAAGAAACTAACGTGGAACTGAATTTTCAAGGTAAGGGAAGCTACCTGAAGACCATAATCAGAAAGCGGAGTAAGGTTATCATCATCATCATAAGACTTTCTCGTAAAACTGAACATCCCACAGATTATGTGAAATTGTTTTTCCTGGAGTAGAATGTTTAAGGGAGGGGCTTTAGATGAATCGCTACCTCTCCCCCGGTGTTGTTTCTGTATGCGCCAATTTCTGCGTCTGCCAGATAGCAACCATACGTGCGTACAGTCATTTGCTTCGTAATTTCAAACCCAATGTTTGAATATAGTTCTGTTGTGAACCTGTGTCCAAAATCACTTTGATAGCCTATTTGTGGTGTGATCATTCTGATTGTTTCAATAATCATTCAATTTTCTATCGTGGCAATCCCCTCTTAGACATTTCCCTAATGCTGACAGTTATCTTAACCTGCTGATTTTCCGCTAACACATGAATGAATTCTGCATTTCATTTCAAAACATGCTTCGTCAGTACTGCTTCAAGCAAAATTTTACTTAGTAATCATCCCCCTTAATAGAGGAGTCGGAGAATTTCAAATCCGATCTTGAACAGTATATTTGGATTGTCCAGTGGCAATCTCTCAGTTGACCTACGCACATACTCAACCATCTTTCAAGCAGAAATTATCCTGTGCCCTAGTCACTCTTAAGCCACTAAACTCAGCTAAGATAAAATTAAACTAGTCCGCCGTGGCTCAGTGGTTGGACTATTGTGCGCGTTGCGCTGGAACTAGTTCTAGCAATGTCCACTGAACATTTTTCGCGGTACTACTTCTCGTCGGTTTATAACAAAGCTCTCTAGGTATACGTAATGTGCCATGAATAAGCTTCTCAATTCGCCGTTTGGAGTTGACAATAAATTGTAAAACCCTATAATTCATACGAAAAATGTAATATGCACAACACGATTGGTTGCGAGAAATTAGCCCGTGGTCCATCTCGGGCTATCGGGTCAGTTATTTGTTAATTTTAGTTCCAGAGTCAATAAAAATGCTTGTCAAACTAGCAAAGAAAACCAAAACAAAAAGTTAATATTGGTAGTGAGATGACTGACTCACAATCCAAGATTGGCGCATCAACGCCCCTTCACTGGCTCCGAACTATTTTGTTGTATGTAGATAAATAAGTTAAATGGGAGGCGGTAGAGAGTAACGTGCAGCCTTATTCGGCTCTTCATGGGTCCATTTTGTTCCCCAATATGGCATTTGCTTGGATAGCAATTCGAAAAAGAAAGGAAGAAAGGAGAAGACTAGAACATCCCTGAACTATCCGGATTTCAGTTTGGATTTGGTGGTAGTGGCAATAAAAGTGCGTCATATCTTCTTCCGGGTATAGACTAGATTAGATTAGATTGTAAGTAGAGGTGGGACCGAGTCACCTTATTACTGCGGCCGCCGATGGGCCTATTGTGATTTCCTCCAATTAGAGCTCGCTCATGATGTCTGAATTCGGGACAAATCCAGATATGTTTGACTAGACAGTGTCCCATTAGGAAGCCTGTAACCATTCGAACCAGGAGTCAAGTTAGTTCTAGGAGTTGTATCGTTCTGGTTTTGTCTATGTTGCATCTACTATATATAGCCACTGCAGAGGTCAGTTGGGCGCAGGAGCCGTGTGTTTTGTTAAGCTGCTCCATTTTCTTTGTTTGTAGCATGGATTGAATGTATTTCATCTCTCATCTGCAAGATTCCCGAAATCTATGTTTTTGCTTGATTTAAGAGTCTCTATGGGAGTTATAACAAAGCAGTCGACAGCAGTTGGTCACCGTGGGTCGGTGGTTAGTGCGTTGGACTGCTGACCGAGCGGCGTGAGTTCAAGCCCCAGCCAGGAACACCGAACATTTTTCGCGGCACCACCTCTCGTCGGGGAATGACAAGTCTCGTTGAGTATAATCTGTCATGAAAGAGCTTCTTACTTCGCCGTTCGGAGTCGGCAATAAATTGTAGGTCCCTTCCATTCGTGCGAACAATACAAACACGCACAACATGAATGGTTGCGAGAAGCTAGGCCTTGGCTCATTCCGAACTGTCGCGCCAGCTACTTATTTATTTTTAGTCGACAGCAGTTAGTTCAATCAGGAACCTGTTGTGCCTTTTCTTTTAAATTTATGCCTCTGCGTCCTGGAACTTTGTATAACGTAATGTAGCGAAACCCACCGAATTGAGGGTTGGTCTTCAACTTCAAAACGCGAATCTATAACGCTTATAACTCTGAGATGTTTCTTGATTCTACTTTTGAACTGCTGGAGATAAATAAATAAGATGATAAGGGCCCATTATACAGTGCCGAATCGGACAATCGAATACTGTGTTTTTAGAGATTATTCCCTTTAGTTATTCGGAGTTTCTACCGTTGTAATATACACACGTAATAGAGACTTAATTCTGCTCGGGTCTACGGTGTATCAGTGATTTGACGATATTGAAAGGTTACTAGTCGAAGTATTATTTTCTTGTGATTATGTCGATAGATAAAGGGAGTTTTTAGGACCGAGCTCCAACAATATTTGACTTCTGGTCTAACTTATGTTTTGTAACGAAGTAAATGCGAAGGGGTTAAAATATGTTTTCGCTTAGTCAGTTTCGCGGATGCTGATTTCGCAATGTTAGAAGTGTGGTCGTGCTATGTGGTATCAGAGTTGATGGTGACTCCAAAGATGTGCATGCTTGCCTTGATTGAATCACTTGGTTGTCCGTTTCCAGTCGTCTAAACGCCTTTGCTAACCCTTAAACTTCTACTAAAAACACACTGCCCTGGTTTGGAAGTTTTCCAAAGCCTTGCCCTTATAATACTTTCCCAGCTCTGTTTCTCACAAGAAATCTAATGAAGAAACCACCAAAGATGTCCTGACCCTGAGTAGCCACAGCTCACCAAACGACAGCTCCACTTAACTAAGCCTTCTGCCGACTATGCCTATTTGCACAGAATGCCCCGCCCCCATACATGTGAGAAAACCAACTTTAGCCAGGGATTATGTTTCACCAACCGTTGTCGCTGTATTACACTATAAACTTATAACCTTCCCGATAGTCTCTAAAATAAACAAGGTTCTTTACAACTCTGTGGATTTGGACAGTAGGTATTTTCAGGAGACGGCAGAGCTAACGCGTATAGACCCTCGGTAAGAAATAATAACAAATGAATCATCATTTTCATCAATACGACGATTAAAGCTGCTGACACCACGTGCCATTACCGAAACAAATACATACACGTTAGTGATTAGGCATTAAGGGTATAGGTACCATAGAAAAGAGTAAACCGTACTTTACCTCGACATAACGTCTGTTATGAGTCCAAATATACGATTCATGTTTAAGCATAATATCGATACAAGTAGATGTGCCAACCGTCACAAAATCTGCTTGTCATTCTCAAAAAACCTCATCAAAACCACTGCGACGGGTACTTACCTTATCGCATCGAAAAATACTTGTTCAGAATTAAAATACACGATGTTATCTACTTGGAAACCAACCAACTCAATCAACCAACACACACAGGCAACGGTTGATTTCTCTTGAACTAACAACGAAGCGAGAGTTTAAAAAAACAAGTCATTTTCATAATTTTGTATGAATTGGTCTATTATTCGCAAAAAAAGAAAACATTTACATACACCATTAGTAATTGTTATGTATATTGTATAGACACCGAAAGGAAAACTACCAGCTACACCCATGATCCTTGTGTATTTAGAGAACAAGAACATTCATTTTGAATTTATATAATTTGTTATAGCGATCAGTGTTTTACACTGGCATTTGAGCTTTAATTTTCTCTTATGCAGTAGCGGCAGCCATGCGCGGGCAGTCCGGAATACCACAGGCCATCATTGTGGAGGCGCAGGTCCTGGACCTGGCTTCATAGTAATCGAACAGATCCGGTTTATTGCAGAACGAACATTCTTGTGAGCATGTTGGTCCATTTAATGGCAGGTTCAGCTGTTCCCAAACTTTTTTCATATCGGTCACCAGAGTGTCAATCATTGAATGGGTATGGAATGGTGTGGGTGCCATGCGAAGTTTCTCTTCACCACGTGCTACGGTCGGATAGTTTATTGCTTGCACATATTGGCTATATTGTTTCATCAGCAAATCGGATATTTGGGCCGACTTCAGCGGATCTCCAATTTTGATTGGAATTATGTGACTGGGTGTATGCTCCACGGGGAAACCTGTTAAGAAAAAAGAAAAAAACAAAGTGATTATGAGTATTGAGGTGTTGTTGTTTGAATTTTTTAATCAAATAATGGCTGACTTATGTGTTGGATGGAATATTAAATCTATTTTATTTACACATGTGGATGTTAGTGCGAGGTTGCAAATAACAATAACCAACTGCTGACAATAATTGACGGTACGCAACTTGAAATTTTACCGAAAATTATGTCTAAATTAGGCATTGGGTCATGTGTTCGTGGCGCACCAAAGAATTTCGGTAATTTTTTCAGTCATTGTCCGATATAAAGTTCTGTCACGTCGTCTTCTATGGCTCTGACAAATCAAGCAAATGGACAACCAACCAAGAGTTTTTGAATCCTAGCCAATAACTGCGCCTCAGTTTTAAAGATCACGCAATTGCATGTATTTACTTGGATGTTTGATCTTGAGAACCAACAGCAACATACTCGGGATTGGGTGAAACAACCAAAGGGGGTGTGCTATCCATGTTATTAAAATCAGCGCTAGGATCAACCTCGATAACGGTATTGGGGTCGCCATAATAAATATTTTTCTACTCAGATGGTGAGGCAGCGCTTAAAGCACTGACATCCCAATTCGTGGAATTAAGGTCAATCAAGTGCTGCTACGATGCCTTACAAGAATTTACCAGGCAGAATAGGGTAAGACGTGGATAAGTACCCGGCCACCAGGGGATTGTAGGCAATAAATCTGCGGATGAAATGACAAGGGCCGACTCAGCTTCCGTGCACTTCGGATCCGAACCCTTTTGTGGCGTTGGGAACACTAACTTTGTTTAGGCCCTGGGCTTAAAGAACTTAAAATGCTTCTCAATCCCTTTTCCTGAAAATTCTAGACCTTGACAAAAAAAAAGCTACGGCAGTCTGAGGTACCATCTCAACAAACTAAACTTTTTTTCAGATACAGAGTGCCGTTCTGTTTGAAAGTGGAAGAAATCTCCAAGCATATTCTCTGTAAATGCTCGACACTATACCGGTTAAGAAAACGAAGCTTCTATGAGGAGAAATTCTGTTCGCAAACGCAGTTCAGGAAGTCGTCTACTAAAGACATACTCACCAAGAGAGGTAGTAGAACTATTAGGCTAATTGTACCCGTGACATAATAGATCTTTCTAAATCGCATTACGGGCGGATTTATTAAAGAAACTTGTTGGTAATTGTACCAGCATTGCCCATTTTGTGTGTTCTAGGATGCCGATATTCAACGCTTTTTTATTTTCGCGTGTAAATGAGGAATATCTAGAAAAACTTGCAATACAGCAGTTGGACTAGTAGGCCTGCAGTGCCAGGTCCCGATTTAAATCCTAATCTGAATCAGTCTTGTAATCAAAAAAGGGCAATAAGCTTATAACAAGTACTTCGCGAATATGACTGTAATCTAAAGTGAAAATAATGAAACAAAGTCTGTCATGAATTTAAGCATTGATAACTTATCAATTGCACGTCGCAGTTAAGATTTCAAATTATTCCAAATGATAACATTCTTTTGAAAAATACATATGTACATACGTGAGTGTTTCTGCATTGCTCTAGCGTTACCAGGAAGAAGCGTTATGGAGAGAAGCTAAAGTGGTTTTCGTACCCTATGCTGGCAAATACTCCCATGTAAGCCCAAAAGACCTCAGACCCAAAAGTCTATCATATTTCCTTCTAAAAATTCTTGAGCGATTGATTGATATCCGTTTACGCGACAGTATCGAATCACATCTGCTGTCTGCGGCTCAACGTCCACATTGCAAACGTAAATCAGTGAAAACGGCTTGGCACACGTTAGTGGGAAAATCGAATACTCCTTTCAGCACATCAGCGATTATGGATGCACTCTCAGGTCTAATGGTAGATAGCACACTTAGCGGATTAATAAACATTCTACTCACGAGTCGAATTATTAATTCAAAGCTGGGTGTCTCATCTGCTAGGTGGTAAATTAACTATTGATAATCCTGGAAGCGGGGGGCTACGAGTTGATCGCTTATGCAGATGACGTTGCTATAGCAGTCTCGGGAAAGCATCTCGATACCTTTAAAGAACTCCTCCAAAGTGCTCTAAACAAGCTAACCAAATGGGCAGCTCGGTGTGGTTTAGGTGTGAACCCCCACAAAACTGAGCTGGTACTCTTCACAAGGAAGTATTAAATTTCATGTATAGGCCCTCCTACCATTGGTGATGCAAGTTTTACTTTCTCCAACGAAGCAAAATACTTGGGTCTTATTTTGGACAGGAAATTAAGCTGGAAACCAAACATTCAAGAGAGAGTAACAAAAGATACAGTAGCCCTTTTCTCTTGCAAAAAGGCCATCGGAGATAAATGGGGTCTGCAATCCCGCATAACGCATTGCCTTTATATTTCGGTAATAAGACCGATACTTACGGTGTGATGGACCGCCTTGAATATAGCCATAAAACGCGATAACTTAAGCAAAGTCCGACGAACAGCATGCATGTGTATCAGCGGAGCTCTTCGCACGACTCCCTCTGCAGCACTGGACATTTTGTTTCATTTATTACCCCTGGACATTTTCGGAAGACAAATGACAACTAGTGCAGCCATCCGCCTCAAAGCAACCTCATAGTGGTCTAATAAAGACTATGGCCACGCCTCCATTTTGAAAAATCTCTAATTTTCTCCCCAAAACATACACCACTCCCAGGCTAAGGTTTGACAAGAGCTTCAAGGTAACCATCCCTCCCAGGTCATTCTGGGGCGATGTATTTGCAGAAGATAAGTCGATTCATTTTTACACCGACGACCGACGGTTAAAAAAATAGCAATGGGTTGGGAGGTGGTGTTTTCTCCGCGTAACGTGTTGAATGCGGGAATCAGATCAGAGAAGTCTTATCTTGACTGAAGAAAAACGTGATATCAGCCGAGGATATCTGCATCTTTTCGAACAGTCAAGCGGCACTGAAGTCCTTGGAATCAGTCGCTCTAAATTCAATAATGGCCCTAGACTACCGATCATCTCTCATAGAGTTGGCGGAGCAGTTCAATATTCATATTTGTGCCAGGGCACAGTGACATTCTAGGGAACTTCAAGGCTGGTGAACTCGCCAGATATGAAACATAATTACCTATTGGGCCTGATAAGGGCACCTTAGGTATACCAATCGCTACTTGTAAACTTAAACTAAAGCTAGATGCTATCAAAAAAACAAATCTTAGGTGAACAAGTTGCGAAACATGTCTAGCGACAAAACAGATATGGCCAAAATTGGATCTGTAACGCTCAAGTATTTGATTTCTCTTAACAGATCGCATACTAGCACTATAAAAGGTGTCATTACTGGACACTGTCTAATAGGCAAGCATGCAACAAGGCTTGGCGTTTATGCAAACGACTTCTGCAGAAGCTGTATGGACGAGGAGGAAGAGGTGACTATTCTCCATCTTCTTTGCACCTGTCCAGCTCTCTCCCGCAAAAGAAAGTTGCACTTAGGAGCCTTCTTCTATACAAACTTTGGCGACCTGATAAACATCGATGTTCATAGGAAGCTCCAATTGGTTCAATGAGTAGGTGTAGTAGAAGATCTTTCCGAGATACTTGTGGTATCACCATGGACCCCTCATGGGTCTAAGTATGAACTGGTAGCCACTTCAACTTAACCTAACCTACCAGGAAGGAGGAAAACACTAACAAAATACAGAGCATTACTTTGCAATACAGTAGCAGCGGTAAAGACCCTTAAAATTTTATCTTTGGATTACGGTTAATAGTCAATTCATAACAATACGTTCGAATTCAAGACTAAAGTTCAACGATTTCTATGAAACCGCTTTTCTTTTGAACACTGATTATGTAGTCTATTTCGATAAGACAACACTCTTGCAAGTCCCCCTATTTTGAGCCACTAAATGCTTGTACGTCACACCAATATCTTTAGCTGCTAAATGGTTTCACTCAACGCTATTTTCATTTCATAAGAAACCAGATTACCTACTCATGCCATGTTGACCAAAACAAGTAATCACAAGCTAAAATCAAATAGTCAAGCAGCCTACATATTTTGCAAAGTAAGTTGATAAACACTTATAGCGAACCAACTGAATGAATGACTGTCCAATTCGCAGTATTAATGCGAGAGTGATGAAATTTTCTGTAACTGCATGCCTTCGGGAATTACGTAAGATACTGATCAGTCATGTGACAAGTGTCCATCGACTTTATACTAACAGATGTTATCTTAATACCAATAGAGTACAAGTAATTATCACTATTAAGTAAACCACTCTTAATTTTTGTGAAATTTAATTATAAACCAGCGCCGAGACTAAAACTGTTTGTACACGAATTGAATTCGCGTGACAATAGTTTAATTGAAAAGTAATTAATATCTAAAAATTATGAATGGGATATTCGCGTGAAGCCCAGCCATTCCGAGGCCCAAAATTGTATTTTGCAATATAAAATTTGAGGTCAAATTATAATTATCGTGTTACGGACAAACAAGTTTGCACGACCAAATGTAATAAGTTTGTGTAGAGTAAACTTCCAACGGCCAAATACTCGTCTCCTTTCATTTTATCTACAATAATTAATCGAATTTATCTCATTTATAGACACGACTATTAAATATAAGAAGTGAAATACACGAAATAAAATGTTCACCTTAATTGAAAGGCTGAGAACATGCGATGAACTATTTATTATTTGGTGATGTAAAAGGCCAGCCGGTCATAACACCTTGACACGGAGTGTTATAAACCAAATAAAAGAGGTAAAAAAAAACCACACAACAAATGGCTGGCCTTTTTCAAATTCTAGCCAAAACCAGTTAAAAACACCACTGACGACAGCAATGCCTTCACAATTGTTAGGGAATTCTCCGAAGCAAACACCTAAATTGAAATTCTCATTCAGATTCAATAAAATCTGACGTTGTTGAACTGTTACCACAGCACAGCAACTGGATTCATAATTCCTAATTCAAATCACAATGTATAGCTGCTAAGTCTGTCACATGGTGCCGAGGGATTCCCAACTGATTTCGTTCGAAAGTAAGGTAACTCGTATGACGTACATATGCGCTTAAGCACGGCTATTGCCACTCATGTTCTTGAATATTCTTGTTTGGTAAAAGTATTTACCTGTTCTAGGAAGAGATTCAACAGAACGATATAAGTGCAAACAAGTGAATGCACTTCGAAAAGACACATGCAAAATGAAATGAAAAATGTTCAAAATATCTTGTCCATTTCAAAAATCCCTACAAAAAATCTAATCATATTTGGTCAACTTCAGCTACTTCAGTGCAGTGCAAACAAATATTCCCTGAACCATAATATAGGTTAGTTCATACCGGCACACTTAAATCAAAAGAGGTCCATTGCAAAACGACAATATCTATCACTAATTCAGATGTACAGATGAACCATTCAACCTGGACAACGAAGAGCAATAATTCCGTCCACCCGACCTGGACGAGGTGAAGAAAGCCATATCGAAGCTTAAGTCCAACAAAAACTTGGTAAAAAAAAAATGCACCAACTCATCTGTAAAAAATGGTCGGAGGAAAGTATGCCCGATGAATGGAACCTCAGCATTGTTTGCTCGGTCCTCAATAAAGGAGACCCTCTGAACTGCGCCAACTACAGAGTCATTAGTCTTCTTGACATCGCTAACAAGATCTTATCTGCCGTCTTGTGTGAGCACCTAAAGCCGTTCGTCAACAACCTGATCGGTCCGTATCAGTGTGGCTTCAGGCCAGAAAAGTCCATTATCGACCAAATATTTATTCACACTGCGGCAGATTCTGGAGAAAACCCAGGAACTCCAAATCGATACCCACCACCTTTGCATCGATTTTAAGGCCGCGTATTACAGCATCTGTAGAGACGAGCTATACAGAGCCATGACTAGTTTTGGCATCCCTGCCAAACTCGTCCGTTTGTGCAGAATGACGATGGAGCATGCACGCTATTCCATCAAGGTCGGTCAAGACTTCACCGAGAACTTTGATGTTAAAAAAGGTTTTAGGCAAGACGAGGCGCTGTCACCAGAGGCACAATACGGCGTGAATATTAAAAAAATCGGAAGAACGCGGCTTGATGTCACTGGTGCTTTCGTGAGTATTGAGACGGAGGCGGCGAAGATGGATTTAGTGGTCAATAAGGGAAAGACAAAGTAACAAGAAAGAACACTCAACGGCGACTTCTCGGACAAAACGTCACAATAGACAGTTATAATTTTGAGGTAGCTAAAGACTTTGTCTACTCAGGTTCCGCTATCAACTCAGACAACGACACCAGCGCCGCGCTGAGATTAAACAAAGAATAGCTCTTGCCAATCGCTGTTTATTTGGGCTAAGAAGGCAATTGAGTAGCAAAGCCTTCTCTCGAACAACTAAAGTGACTCTTTATGAGACCTTAATTTGTCCCATTCCTCCTATACGGCGCAGAGGCATCGACTCTGTCAAAAGCAAATGAGGTTGCTCTTAGCTTTTTCGAGAGAAAATTCTTCGGGTGATTTTCGGTCCCGTCTGCATAGACGGTGAGTGGAGGAGGAGATACAACGACGAACTATACGGGCTTTACAGCGACATCGGCTTACCCAGAAGAGTGAAGGTCTAACGACTGAGATGGCTGGGTCATGTAGAGAGGATGTACACCAATGGTCCAGCCCGGAAAATCTTCGAATCCACACCCGAGGGACGGTGCACTAGAGGAAGACCCAGGTGGCGCACGCAGATGTAAGGGGACCTAAACCAACTTGCCGTGCGATACTGGAGACAATTCACTATACGTGAATGTTGATCACACGATCGCTGTGAACATCCATAGGATGATTTTTTAGGTTTGGTCCCCAATTGTTTTTGAAGATTCTATTGCAAATGTAGAAAGCAATAGATATATTTCTTCATGTAGAGACTCCAATCCAAGATGTTTTGCGCTATCAGACATTTTGAACAGAGCTCTCTCAATGGTTCGTAGTGCGAAAGGTTGTATTGTTGTTTTGAGCAAAGGCCCGTAGGTGGAGCATTCTCCTTTTTAGACAGGATAGGTGCAATGAGGAGGACACTCTTCTTCTCCTATTCGTTCATACAGCTTCTGCAAAAATTGTTGAACAAAAGGTTTTTGCCTGTTAGCATGAAGGCAGAATAATGTGAGGAAACCCACAGTACTAAATGGCATTCGGTTTAGCAGAACCAACTCCTGAATCTATTCAGATCCAACCTAGGCTTCGTTTGTCTGGTGATTTAGCACGTCCTCCCATCCACAGCATTCCTGATTTTAGCAACTTCGAAATAAAGATGCATATCTACGATGTAATGATGTGATGGACGAATGGAAAATACTTCGTCGGACGTGTGCTCCTATGTAATATGCGCATCTGTGGTACATATTACACCTATTCGTTGTTAGGAATTCAATGTCTTTAAATCCCTTTACGATATTTTCAATACCTTTGGCTGATTGTCCAAGGTATTACAGATTGTCATGGATTAATATCGGGATTTCCAAGAGAATATG
Source organism: Matsumyia berberina (assembly GCA_917880715.2). Taxonomy (NCBI): domain Eukaryota; kingdom Metazoa; phylum Arthropoda; class Insecta; order Diptera; family Syrphidae; genus Matsumyia; species Matsumyia berberina. The sequence continues at coordinate 101,239,762 of OU862870.1, forward strand.
AACGAATTCTATATCTTCACTTCACGTACGATTGTTTTTTCAAGCTTTAAACATTATTAGTGACAACCGGATGTTTTAAATAACCTGCGCACATATGCATGAATATGTTTTGCAAATTATTATTAAAGTTGTTAGTTGCGTCAAAGCTGCTAATATCTATGCAATTTAAACAAATTAACAATTTTGGTCAGAAGAATCCAATGTATGATTATTTTAATGAACTCATTATCGCTGGAGGACCAAGTAGATTGTCAACGGAAGTAAGCCATTAGTAAAGGAGAATGTAAGGTACATGACATCTCTACATCGACAACAAACAGAGATTGATCCGGGTGCAGACATGAACGGAAATCTAAAGCGACCAATCATAGAATATGAAATAAGAGATAAAGTTCATCAATCCAACAAAGTCAAACAATTCTGGTACTAAACAAAAGTGACATTAAGCTCCTCAAGGACGACTACCTTACTGGACATGGTTCACTCAACTAGTATCTTAATAAGCTGGGCACTAGTCCGTCGGACATTTGCCGAATCTGCTTGGAAGATCAAGAAACTGTAGAACATTTTGTGTGCGACATTCCCGCCAAAGCTGCTTACTGACACACGACTGAGGATTAAGCTCCTCAGAGACAATGATTTCCTCAGTTGTAGGAAAACTTTGCTTGCCACAGAAGATGTTTTAGATAGCAGTGCATTTGCGGCCATTGCCAGTCAAATATGAGGTCAGATATACCCTAACTTTGGTTGCGACCACCAAAATAGGTATCTTCCGGTTCTGTTAGAGAACAAAGCAGTTCAAGAAAAAGATATGAACTGTTAGTTAGAACAAAAGTTAGTTAGAACAAAAGTTAGTTAGAACAAAAGAGAAACGTAAACCGACAAGGTATGGCTATCAGTTAACAGCTATCAGTTTCTCGGCTGCCTTATGAACCAAACTAAGAAGAATCACACCTTTACTTAAGGGATCATATGCCGCTGAGGACATAAAGCACATACGTACATATCTACATACAAGTCAGGAAATAGCCATAAAAAAAAGTATTAGCAGCTATTCCTTTAGCTATCTAGTGGAGCTGATAGCTATAAAACGTGCTGGAGAATAGTCCCTCCGTAGAGGAGGTGACTTTGGCGATTAAAGCGCTAAAAGTCTCGTGTCATAAAAGTGGCCTGGGAATGTGGAAACACCTAGCGATTGGCAAACTGAGGTGATTGTTCTTCTTTTTAAGAAAGGAGATAATAGATATTACTCCAATTATAGGGGTATATCTCTTTTAAGTCTCCCGGAGAAAGTATTTGCAATGGTGTTGGAAATACGGTCCAGAGCTGTGGTCGAGTCCAGGTTGGGCGATGAGCAGTGCGGCTTTCGTCCAGGTAGAAGCACAACCGACCAGCTATTCACTCTTAGAATAGTACTTGAGAAGGCCTGGGAGTATGCCAAACCTATCTACAGTTGTTTTATGGATTTGGAGAGAGCATGTGATCGGGTCCCTCGAGGTAAACTCTGAACTGTATTGCAGGAGTATGGGATTGACGGTTCTCTTCAATCTCTCGCTGTGTTCGGGTGAACAGCGTTAAATCGACACCTTTCCCTTTGGGCGTTGGACCTCGCCAAGGATACGTTTTGCCACCTCTCCTTTTCATAGTGTATAGCGCAGCCGTGGTGAGGAACGGCTTAAATTGGGAGACTTAAGGATAAGTCATCCTTACGTCCACGCAGACCGAACTTCAGCGCGCACTAGATATATTCGTCGCCGTCTGTGTTTAAGCTGGGATAAAGGTAAACGTGGACAAATCAGAAGTTATGGTAATTTCCAGAACACCTGTTCATTGCACTTTGCATGTTAGTGGAGTCCTATTGAAACAGGTGGAGAGGTTTAAGTATCTCCGGGTCTTATTCGCAAGTTATGGAAGGAGCAATACTGAGTTATCCTGTAGGATTGGTTAGACTGAAGAAATATTGAGACAGCTTGGTCAATCTGTTATCAGGAGGGCTGAACTTGGCATCGGAGTTAAGCTATCGGTCTTCAATTCAGTGTTTGTTCCGACCCTCACCTATGGTCATGAGGTTTGGGTAATGACCGAAAGAATAAGATCGCGGGTACAAGCTGCCGAAATGTGATTTCTTGGTTGTATTGCTGGGGTAACTCGTCGAGATCGAGTTAGGAACACCCAAATACGCGAGACACTTAATGTCGAGCAGCTACTTCTTCGAACGGAGAGGTCCACACTTCGATGGTTTGGGCACGTTAAACGCATGCCCACAACTCGGCTTCCAAGACGTGGCATGGAATCCGTGTCATCGGGTAGGCGTCTGCTGGGTAGTCCTAGGATGATTTCAAGTCTCACCTCTACCCGTATGGGAATAGCCCCTGATGATTTAGAGTCGATGGTGGAAAATCGGGAGATGTGGAGAGTCCATTTAAGCACTCTAACCCCGTGACCCCCATAGTGGATAAACGGGTCATTAAAAATGACGATGACGAATTTATTTCAGGTTATTTGCACAAATCTCGTGGAACAAAACAAAAACGAACAGGTCACAAAAATTTATAAGCAAAAACAATCAAAAGAGGCAACCTCGGTATGTGAACGTAGTTTTATCCAATCGGACTTCAGCCAAAAATTACTTAATGGATGTACACAGCTGTTCTACGTCCAATCCTCACATATTTTGGTACATTTATCTACTCGGACGATTCGAAAATGGAGTGCAGAGTCGATGCAGGCATCCTCTCAGACAAGCTGAATGTGTTGAAAAACTTTTCCAGTGTTTTCCAAGTACACACATCACTCTATTGACCATTCATGACCCGTTGATTCGAATCTTACTCCAAAAAGTATAAGAAATTGTGCCGGTCAGTCCAATTGATGAACCAGGCCGAGAGAAAAACAGTCAAAAGTTCCGTAAGCAATAGGAAATTAAATAAAGAACTTACTAATGAGGTAGACATTGCACAAAATCATTAGCATTAGCAGCGATGCACAAACACATTTATACATATATCTATGTACGTCCAGGAGCATTGCTCTTCTCGACAGTAAAGCTATATTTCGAGTTCATCACGTAGAAGTTAAGAAGTTTACCTACCTCGGGGTAAACTCCACGTATTTCAATCAGCATATGTAATACCAGTCGCGCAGCGCGTTTGATGCAGCGAAATAGGTCAATAGTCTCAGAAACAGAAATAAATGATTCATTTTGAAGTTCAAAAAAGCAACTGTGAGCTACTGATCCAAAGGTGAAACGAATTAAAAGGAATTTCCCACTTGCCAAAAAAACATGACTAGCAACAGGTGTCGCAGTAAATTATCACAGCTACGTACACACCTACATATAACAATTCGCTGACGAACTCTGAGTAGTACGAGTGTTATCACTTCCAATGTGTGGATTTTAAAATTAAAATGAATGACGAGCCAACAAAACTAATTAAGATAAATATACTAGTGTGTATTTGCTCCCCTGGCGTTCGCATAAAAAATGTAGCTTAAACTGGTTATTGGCAATAAAATCTTCCAGCAGATATAACATATAAGCAAACTCACCTTCGCGTTGCAACAAATTCCGCAGATAGCGCACGTTATCCTGATGTCGTTCTCGTAACTCACGTCCTTCGTCCGAGGCCAAAATGTTAACCGCTTCCAGTGCTCCACACAGGACAGTTGGTGGCAGTGAAGTAGTAAAGATGAAACCAGCAGCATATGAACGAATCATATCGATAAGTTTCGCCGATCCAGCAACATATCCACCAATATTGCCAAACGCCTTCCCCAAAGTGCCAGAAATCATGTCCATGTTATGTAGCTGATTCTCGCGCTCTCCAACACCAGCTCCGTGCTCGCCATACAGTCCAACAGCATGCACTTCGTCGACGAAAGATATCCCACCATATTCATGGGTAACTTCACACAGCTCCTTCAAAGGGCAAATAGCCCCAGTCATGGAATGTACCGTTTCAAAGGCCACTATCTTCGGAACATCCTTATCAAGTTTTTGCAGCAGGCTGCGTAAATGGTCCACGTCATTGTGCCTAAATATGTGCTTAGGAACCAGACTATTTCGAATTCCCTGGATCATCGAGGCATGATTGCCTGCATCGGAAAAAATGTGACAATTCGGCAACAACCGGGCCAGCGTAAACAGAGTCGAATCATTTGCCACGAAGCATGAGGTGAACAGCAAGGCCGCCTCCTTCTTATGTAACTCGGCAAGGCGTGCCTCTAATCGCTCGTGGTGCAGCGAATTGCCAGAGATGTTTCGAGTACCACCAGCACCAGCACCGTGATTCTCCAACGCTGTGGCAACAGCTTTCTTCACTTTTGGATGACACGACATTCCCAGATAATCGTTTGAACACCAAACAGTGATTGGCTTCTCCTTCACAGAGTACTCCAACGCTTTAGGAAACATTCCTGTGCCAGCTAGACGATTGACCTTCTTGAACACACGATACGAATGATCCTGCTTTTTCTTCATGATTTGCTCGTGGAAGAAATCCTCATAGGGAAACGTTGAAGTTTTACTTTCAGCGTTTTGCTTCTGAGCAGCCTGCACCAGAGAAGCTTTCATTTCAGACTCTCCTGGAGTCTCTGCAACCTTGGCATGTTGTTGCAATGTTGACATCTCTCTTACAGGATGGGTTGGTGCATCCTTAGCCGCACCGTCGGAACTTCCATTTGGCGTATTCACACCACCCGAACTTGCCATAGAAAAGATACTTCTGGCCACAACTGGGCACTGAGCACCATACGACTGAAGGAGCGTATCCGCATAGTTTCGGACATAGTTAGCACTTAATCGACTCAAAAATGGGCACGGCATTGTCGTTTTATCGAATCAAATACACTGCACAGAAAATTAGCTTGGAATGGATTTTCCTTTTTTGGTTTTTCTCTGATTGCAATCACAAGGCAAAATTACGTAAATTCAGCCCACTTTCACTTTGGGCAAGCAAACTTTTCGAGGACGTGTGTAACTTGAATGATCCAAGTTCAATGCGCCGTTTCGTGGAATGTCTTTTTGATTATTGTATTGGAAAATATACAATTTTAATTTTGATAATTTACAAACTTCAGCGAATATTAACTTGAGAACAGTCAGGCAAACAACTTTATTTGTTAAACACTGCTATCACTTCGAATGATGACCAGTGAATGTTACATAAATTAGCCAGAACGATTGCTTTATAAAGTCTAATGGGAAATTTTATTTCACAGGGGAAATTCTTTCAGAAATACATATTCAGCGAATAGAAACATTTTATATAAAATTTCAGAAGAAGAGAGAGCTCACACGAACGAACAGCTGATTTTTATTTGACATTTAAAAATGTGTTCAGGATCTAGTGAAAATGACCACGTTTAGAGAAGATCTTATTAGATTTAATAAAAGTGAAGTTTGGAATTTCACCTGTTGTTTCATATTTAGGTAATAGATGCAATTTTTTCAGAAAGTCGTGGGTTTTATTGCTGTCAAAATATGTACAAAGTTTTGCGGACTTGCAGTTCTCTTATCTGCAGTTCTTGTTATATGCATTGTAGCATCCACTGAAGTCTCGGCAGCCTCTTTACCCTTCGCTTAGCCTGGTCATGTTCCATCTAACTGTTCGTCTTTTGTTTACCATTTCTTCAGGTTAGGCAAGGTTCAAAAGGGCTGCTCGCGCCTGGATGCAGACACACTTAGATCAGAAGAGGTCCGTTATGATACCACTGGAACTATCACTAATCCAGAACTACTGTGATGGCTATTTAAACCAATAAGAGCCCCTCGTAAATATAAGATAAACGGACCAACAATGGTTGGTTGCCGTGGCTCTGTGGTTAGTGCGTTGGACTGGTGTGTGAGCGGCGCGGGTTCAAGCCCCAGCCATGTCCACCGAACATTTTACACGGCACCACCTTTCGTCGGGAGTATAATCTGTCATTAAAAAGCTTCTCAATTCGCCATTCGGAGTCGGCAATAAATTGTGGGTCCCCTCCATTCGTGCGAAAAATTTAACACGCGCAACACGAATTGTTGCGAGAAGCTAGGCTTTGGCTCATCTCGAGCTGTCGCACCAGCTATTTATTTTATTTAATGGAAAAAGATTTCTCTCAATTCTCGTTAATAAATTTATTCTTTTAACATTTTACACGTTCTTATCCAGTCTATCTTGCCCCTATTTCATTAAGTTACCAATCGAAAAACCATCCAAAAACAGCCAAAAACTCCAACGAAAAATCCACAAGATTTGAAGTTTTATTTGTGACATAAAATAAACGAAAAAAATGCGTTGAGTTTATATATGAACTCACTGCACTTTTTCGCTTTACACGTGTTCGTATTAGACTTTTTTTAAAATTAGTTTTTTGGTGAAAATATTGTTGAAAATTCATTATAGCACTTGTTCCAATGTCGAAACGGTTTAGAGAAATGTAGTTACCGTGATACTTTACCAGAAAATTACATAAAATATTAGAAGTAGTGTTTTCGATTCTCCTGGTGTGTGACAAAAGTACTTATTCAATGCATTTTAATTTTACTACTAATTTAACAGGCATTGCTGTCACATTCGGTAGTTGTATCCGGATCCGGAAAAGGGTTTTCGATAAAGAATTCTGAAAAAGACTTTAATCAAGTTAGCGGAGGTGAGCGATATGGATTACATATATTTTGTTCAGATCTTAATGGCGCAAACAGAGGAAAGGGTCTCAGAGACTATGCTTGGATTGCATTTATTACGAGATTCGATGAACAAATCGAGAGACATGAAAAAATATGCCGATTGAAATCTGTAAAATATTTCTTAGTTAAAGTTGTATGGTTTTATATAAAATCTTCTCCGTCGTCCCTTAGTATTCTTAGAAAAGCTTGTTCACTTCGGATTCTGTTAGAAGCTTAAGGGATACTCAAATAAGCCTAATGATTGTTTGATTCTATAAAGCTGGTCTTTCGGAGAACTGTGCTCAGTTATTACGCCAGTGAAGATTTTGAAGGTATTTTTGTTTAAGGTAACCAAAAACTTGAGGAATATTAATTAAATGCAATTATGTCGTGGAGTAGCCTAGAAATCTTCATTACACAGGCTTTCGCACACGGTTATCAGCATCGGAAGAAACGAGCAAGACCATCCAGTTCTCCTTGAGCACCGACGTCCAGTCTACCTTAACCGTGGCGATAATGAATTAAGTTTCTATGACAAGCTTTGACTTAACTGAGGGGCGCCTTACTATTAAATAATATGAAAACGGCCTTTAAATAAATGATTCTGTGCAAAATTGTTCATTCACATTGGTTATGATGCTTGGAATATGGAAATATGGAATTAATACTTATCACGGCTAACCAAGAGGTTTGCCTAGACTGTTGGTAGCGTTGTGTTGTTTGGACCCAAATCAGCTCTTCATGTTGGAATTATCAATACACTAAACGAAATCGTAATCCGGTAATGCGATGGATATGGTTTCTTTGCTTTTCAACTATTTCAGTGGAGTATTAAGCGCCTTGAGTAACAGCGCCCAGTTTGTATTAAGATAAAAAGGATGGAAAAGTTTCAGAATCTCTTGTTGACCATTGGATTAGGCATGCGAACTTGGTAAACTTGCTTCCTGTTGGGATTTATGCTAAATTACAAAAGACAGACGCTTGAATTAATTACCAATATTTATTCTTTATTTAACTTGTATTTAATTATCGAATATTTAACGTTGATATTGAAATTTGTAATCAGGTCTAACTGACCCGTTTTAGCAAAAGCTTTAATTTTCTCTTCAAATTCTGCTAAAATCTCCTTTTTACAAATGGTGTACAAGTTCGTTTCGAAACAGACCAACGAGTTATTTCGAAAAATATCCATAAATGATGGTTTTAGGAAACGGAAATAGTTTTGAGCAATAAAGGCAATGTCGAAAAATCTATTCCATTTGATGTTTTCCTGTAATCCAAAGACCTCATCCATCGAGAGAAAGTAAATCTTAACGTTTGGCAACGATACCATCGGCTGATTATAGTCAGCAACCTTAATAAACTCATGGTCTTGTCCTGTGAAGTTTTTTCCAGCCTGAAGAAGAACTTTTCCGAATTTTCGTAACATAGTCTTGTCGTGGATGTACTCCGTCTTGGTTTGGATTTCATGGAATAGTTCCATGAGATTACGTTCAGTCACCTCAGTTGCTCGAAAATCGTTCTCACCATGCACAGACTTGAGCATCGATTCGTCAGTTGATTTAAGCCCAAATGCACAAAATGGACCAACTTCTATGTCACCTACGTAACCGCGGTGATGGTAGATATCGCCGTTGCGGACTAGTCCAGCCGCCAATGTCCTGTTAGCTTTGCATTGTTCATACTCAGGATAAGTGAACGCAATTCCAGTATGTCGCCAAGTTTTGTATTCTTGTGGACATAATTGCTTAGCTCCGCGTTCCCTCAAACACATTTGCAAATCCCAGTCATAGGCACCGTCTCGGTAATCGTAGCGCGTCTTCAGCAAGTATCTATTTCGATTCTCCCAGCATTTAGATATGTTAAATAAATTTGATTCTTTCGGCAGCCAAAAGTTAAAGGTATTTTCTAAACCATCCCGTTCGCGATATTTTAACGAATCTATATCAAAGACTGGAGCAAGTCTAGCTCTAACTTCCTCATCTGTGCAGATTTTCAATAGGGTATTTGCTTTGCTTGCCAAGTATTGATACGATGAAGGTCGAAGCAATGAGTTACCATATACGTCCATGAAAAGATGAGTTTTTTGTTTTAAATTCAAGCAGTCAGAGGTCTCCGTGGCAATCGCCAGGAGCGCAATATTCCTTGCAACGATTTCGATGCATCCATCAGCAACATAGAAATTTATTTGGATATTGTGTTTGTAGGACTTGGCAGCGGTTTTTATTATGTGTCTGGGATCGCAAGAGCCGTAAAGAAGGATGTTCAGAGATTCAACTTCAACACTATTATTCTTTATGTACTCCTCCACAAAGTCTAGGGCTTCGCTGGCACCCCAGAACATTTTATTTTTATTTTATATTAATATTGTTATTAAGAAAAAACTTGTGAGAAGAACGTACGAATCGATCAAACAAATTTAAGATTCAGTTGGTTGCTAGGCTATTTTAAGTATTTATTTACAAGGTGCAGAAGAAATATGTTTGGGGTTTTTCATGAAGCCAAGATTTGTATGCATTTCAGCACTTTGAATTGATCTGATATGACTTGAACTTACTTCTTGGTGTTCTCCGCGTCAGGTCAAACTATACACCACCTATTTATATGCCCTCGATTGTCTTGACTGCGGTTTTCGGCATTCTTCATCAAATCAGCGGCTTCTTACTGGTGACGAAAAAGCTCAGCACATCAATGATTGCATTTATGTAGATGCAGCTTCTATAACTCTTTGGACTCGATCGGCAAAGCCTCCGGTGGTCTTGCACCTGCTCGACGTCTACCTGGCTCGCAATATTTCTCTGGTTTCGCTGAAACTTTAGAAATAAAAGAGATTTTGTGCGAATAAAGAAACAACAGGAAAACAAGCAATTTCTGTTCTAGATTCTTCTGCGTCAACCAACCACACCAACGCCCTGCAAATTATTATAGAGTAGTGCATTGAATACCGTTCGCGACTTCACCTGCCGTTCATCAATTTTAAGAAGGCATTCGAAAGTGTCAACGGAAAATGTATATGGGTTGAGTTACGCAGAAGATGCATCTCATACGACTTATGTTGGTTAGAGGAATTCGGAGTACCAATGGAACATGCAACTTACTATCCCAAGAGTGAGTGGAACGAGAAATACATGGCAATTGGGGAAGAGTAGGAGAGACCCCAGGCATATCGCCAGAAAGTGAAAGAGATCGCTGAGCAATTTGAAAATTGGAACACTTATATTTCTTAAGTTCTTAAAGATAACAAAGATTTTAAGTAACGGTTCGTTTCTTTGACTTCGCCCACGTGTCCAAGTGAAATTTCAGCTCATCGGCCCGATTGCGTAGCACACGCTTTTGCTTCGATTCCTCCTCATTGAAATCGATAACTTTTCGTCTGGGTACGTGTTGCAGTGATTTTATCCAGTCGCCCGTGGACTTCAGATCGAGCATAATATTAATCATTTGATTTAGGGCCAACGATTTCCCAGAACCAGTGCCCCATTGCAAGTATTTATCGAGTGGTAACCTTGCCATCCGAATGTTCAATCTCTTTGCTTTTGCTAAAGACAATGGTTCGTTGTTGACCTGGAAAGATGCAAAAATAATCCATGGAACTTGGAACAGAATAAAAATTTACTAACCTTGTCTACCATGGCACCAATAATGTATATATCGTCTGGGTTATATTTTTCCAAGTCTGTTCGGCAGTGTGGTGTGAGGTAGACAAGTCTTTCTTTGGGAAACACTTCCGTGAAACACTTATCATGAATGGTTAAGGGAAAATCTGCATCCAACATCGTTGGAATATGACGTTTTAAAGTCTGCATTGTTGTGCTATTCAAATTTGCATTGCAGTAGTGGACGTCGAAAGGGTCATCGTGCATTCGATTTTCTGCGAAACAAAGCATTAGCTGCTTGGCAGCATTCACAGCCTCCCGATTGTTCATATGTTCGTCATAAGAGCAATCCATTATAATCTTTGATCCTAATTGCATGGCTCTTATTAACCTGAAAAGAACAAGGACTTCAAATTTATTTGCATAAAAATAGTGTCAAAGCTTTACCTATAATTGTAGAAGCGGTTTATTGTCGTCTCGTATACTCTGAGTAGAAATGTTGTATGCCCGATACCGTATATGATGTGTGGATGCTCTTTGTGCGATTGAATCTCATTGGCCCTTCGCTCTGCAACTTGTAGTTGCTTTTCTATCTTCTTTTTCTCTCTGTTTTCCTTCTTTTTCTCGATTTGCCAAAGATACCCAAGGTACTTCTGTCGAGCTGACTTTGAGGGCAAATTGAGCAAATAGTCCCAGTGATGCTCTTTCAGAAATCGTGCATCTGGAATACGACGACCTTCCTGGTATGCTATATCTACTTCTAATTGGAGAATTTTTAATTTAGTTTCTCTATCGTCAACGCCTTGAAATGGGTCCTTTTGTGTCGGCTTATTTGGTTTCCGCTCGGTAAACGGATTACGTCCTTTCGTTGCCGCATCGTCAGTTGTCATACATCGACAACTTTTAAGAAAACTGGACTGGTACCCAGGAGTTGATGATTTGAAAAGGATACCTAATCCTCGCACTTTTATTAAACTTTTTAACATTTTTTATTTGCAACTAATTTGGTTAAAATGTGAAAACATACTGTGGTGACATAACCTTACTTATTTAGTAACGATGACAGTTCTTGTTGGGGATGTGTTCAATAACGATTATAGTTTAAACGAATATTGCAAAATAGGGTGAAAACATTTTTTAAAAAATTGCTGAATAGTGAGAACCAATGTTGCTCGCGAATTCTGCGAGCAGTAAGGTATTCTCTCGTCCAAAGAGCAGGTAGCAGCGTGCGATCTTTGAAATGGAGAGATGCTACTGCAGAAATGAGGATCGGAAGATTTACCAAAGGTCGAAAAGAGCACAACGCAAAGCCCAAATCGATGTCTGAAAGGACATAGAACCAAAGAAGTATTATACAACCGATGTCGGCTCTAATGATATAAAAGGAACACTTCCGTAAACTGAGATAAGTTATTACCTGATCTCTGTCTGCGACGAGGAACTGAATGAAAAAATGTATTTGGACAATGTAATCCAATTCTTCACCTGACCCAGAAGATATAGAAATAAACGCATATGAACCTATGTCAAATAGAGTAGCTGAATCTGACGGCGTGGCTGCCGAGCTGTTCAAAGTACACTTCTTAACATCGCCTATAAAATCATAACTGGCGTTTATTCGAGGCACGTAAAGCTTTTTGTCAAAAGGCCCCATGCCATCGTGCCTGCGTGCAGGGAAATTTTTACTACAAAATATTTAAAAAAAAAAAAAAACCATTAACCTGGAACCAGCAACGATTAGTACAAAAGAAACAGCTCAAGACGCTGGCAGATTCTCTTATACATGTTTCATCGTCGACCATTTTTTTCTTTCACAGTCAAATCGAACAGGCCACATGTTGACACTAGCGTCTTCGAATTATAGTAGATTTGTGAGGACTCCTGTCTGAATTTAATTTTAGTTGCACATTTCACTATTTAAAAACTAAAAATATAACTTTTTAATATATAAAATGGCTTTGGTTTGTGCAAGTAAGTCGACAAAACGTTCTCTTGCCTTCGATTATATGCAGTTGCAAAGAAATTCATTAAAATACAATTTTAAGGTTATGTCAATTGCCAACATTTAATATTTCATTTTCCTTTTCTTAATTTTTTACTTTTTTAAGTTACAAACGAAGTGCCGGAAACACCTGTTATATCTCCCGTCTCTGGTGCAATCTTCGAAAAGCGAATTCTTGAAAAATACATCGCTGAGAATGGCTGCGACCCAGTTACCGGCAAGGAGCTCAAAGTGGAGGACTTGATTGAAATCAAAACACCACCTATTGTCAAACCAAAGCCACCGAGCGCAACTAGCATTCCAGCGACTTTGAAAACAATGCAAGATGAATGGGATGCACTGATGTTGCATTCGTTCACACAACGCCAGCAATTACAGATTGCTCGTCAAGAGCTAAGCCACGCTCTTTATCAGCATGATGCAGCTTGTCGTGTAGTTTCAAGGCTAACCAAAGAGGTGGCTGCTGCCAGAGAAGCTTTAGCCACGCTGAAGCCTCAAGCTGGTATTGCAACACCTTCAACTATCCCACAGCCTGCTATTGCTGCTGAAGCAGCTGGCGTCGCCACTCAGCCAGTTGATCAAGCTGGCATGAGTTCTGAAGTTATACAAAAATTACAAGACAAAGCAACCGTGCTTACACAAGAGCGTAAAAAACGTGGACGAACGGTACCCGAGGAGCTTATTACACAAGAACAAATTAAAACATTTTTAACCATCGGCTCACATCCGGTATTTTAGACTGCTATATGCTTTTTTGCTTATATTTTTAGTTTTGATTTTTTTTAGGGCTTGCACTCAGCTTCCGTACCTGGGATTCTTGCTCTGGACATAAACAGTGCGGATCATAGTAAAATTTTGACTGGTGGAAATGACAAGAACGCTACTGTATTCAACAAGGACACGGAACAAGTCGTGGCTATTCTCAAAGGTCACACAAAAAAGATAACCAAAGTTATCTATCACCCCGATGAAGATACGGTTATAACAGCTTCACCCGATATGTGCATTCGTATCTGGAATGTGCCCACAAGTCAAACGCAACTATTACTCCGATGTCATGATGGTCCAGTGACTGGACTTTCTCTTCATCCCACAGGTGACTATGTTCTCTCAACATCTTCAGACAAACATTGGGCATTCTCTGATATACGGACTGGCAGACTATTGACAAAGGTAAGATTTAAGTTTGATTAGTTAAGAAAGTACTTACGAAAGGTATTGTGGATCCAGTCAGTGACATTGATTTTAACCATTTTCCTATGTTAGGTAATTGACACAGCCGAAGTTGGCCTCACCACTGCACAATTTCATCCTGATGGGTTGATTTTTGGCACGGGAACGGATGATTCTCAAGTTAAAATCTGGGATTTGAAGGAACAGAGTAATGTGGCAAACTTTCCCGGACACACTGGTCCGATTTCTGCAATTTCTTTCTCCGAAAATGGTTACTATTTGGCAACGGCCGCAGACGATGCATGCGTTAAACTTTGGGATTTGCGAAAATTGAAAAACTTTAAAACAATTCAACTGGACGATGGATATGAGGTGAAGGATCTTTGCTTTGATCAAAGTGGAACCTATTTGGCCATCGCAGGAACTGATGTCAGGTACTGTAACATCAAATAGCTTTATGCGGCCTTAAAATCTATAAAAAAAACTGTTCTCTCTATTTTCAGGATTTACTTGTGTAAGCAATGGCAAGACTTGAAAATATTCAATGACCATACAGCACTTGCTACTGGTGTTCGCTTCGGAAAGCATGCCCAATACCTGGCTTCTACAAGCATGGACCGTACTCTTAAGTTATATGCAATCGAATAGTGTGGCGACCTGTAGTGTATCGAATTATTTTTAACAAAATGAATGTAAACAACCAATAAACGTAAAGTATTACACTTACAAGTGATTATTTATTCTATTTAAAGCATGAAAAAAATTATAAAGTGGAAACAAAAGAAATCTAAAACAATCAAGAGGTCGCTATTTGCTTTAAGGGTCCCTCCAAGTATGAAGCGAGAGCCATGGCCTTTTGTTTGAGCAATCCTAAACCTACCGTCTCCTTCGCGTACAGACATAGCAAGATGCTAGCAACCTGTTGTAAGAAAAACGATAAAAATTCCATTAATGAAAGGTATTCTGTTTATTTACTTGAGTTATGGCAACATGACCACTCTCACAGTCCAACAGGACAAAGGTGAGATGATCCTCACGAAAAGCATTGCGGCCATGTTTTTCGTACGCAGCCCATATATTGCTGGCTATAGCAGCCGTAACTCTGGCATCTCGGTCTCCATATCCAGAATATGCAAGCAACGCACCTTCCTGACTAAGAAGCCTGCATGTGGGATTGGTTTTGGGATGCGTAAATAACCGAATTTAACCAGTTGAATGTTTACTTACAGAGTGTTTTCGACTCCCCCAGTATTTGCTTGGCTCAAAACCTGTGTTAAAGCTTTAGGTTTTAACATCTTGGCTTATTGCTCAGGCTATTAAAAGATAATCGAAGAAAGAGATAAAATTGTAAATAGTATCCAAGAATCACTTTAACTGTCAACTCATTTGAGGTATGTTTGTTTGAAACATTGGAAAGTTGGTAATTAATGGCACCGTTGCATTCTGAACCTAAAAGAAATGGTTTCGTATGCTTACGATGGAAAGGAAACACAATTCTGCTGACCTGCAAGCCTGCTAGGTGGTTAGTTTAGAGTGGCACCCTACTAGCCAAAACTTTGATGTCTAGGACTAGTAAAATGCTACATTTAGTCGGTTATAGTATTTGGAGTAGAAACGTGGACGCGACACAGAGCAATGATCTGACAAATAGAGGCATTCGAAAAGTGAATGTATCGGAGAATACTATGCATCTTCTGGCTCGACAGATTAAAAAACAGAATATAAATACGACTAATACGGAGGCTGAGAGAGCTGTTATACTTAAAAGAAGGAAACTCGAATATCTAGGGCACAGCTGTAACTTATCTCACAAGGAAAAAGAGCAGTTGAGAAAAAAAACGCTTACCTGGCTGTCAAATATGCAAAAATAATTTAATCTGTTGGCATCTGAAATAATAAGAGGGGTTACCAACAAACAAATTATTCAAACGACGATTTCCCTTATCCGGGACAGAGAGGAACTTCAAGAAATAGAAGGTCTTCTAGAGAGGTGCACATACATACCTTAAAAGTAGGTCCCTTATCGTGATACGACATGGTTTTCCAATAAAAGTCTTAGCTATCACCGAGGGCTGATCAGAACTGTATGAGCCACACTATTCTCACCAATGGAGGTAAAATCATATTTAGTAATATTACGCAACTTGCTAGAGCTCAGATCACGGCATTACTTTACATCTCTAGGCTTAACTCAAGAGTGCCCATGAAAAACTTATCAACTGAGTTCTCTTCTCACGTAGTAGGGGTCTAAGAGACACTAAATGCGAAGTGCGTTGACCTGTCGGCCATGAAATGTAAACTTGCTATTGATTGGGTAAAAGGACCAATTTTACTATTGACGACCACAGCATAAATAAAGGGTGGTTAAATTTTAAGGGCCGATGTTGAATGTGAACCACACCTAAACGTCAAGTTTTTTTTCTGCATTTCATTTGTTATTTCTCAATTTCAGACTAACTCAATTTGAACCATGGAAAGATACACAATCAAGCAACGCGTTAAAGTTATTCAGGCTTATTATGAAAATGGGCGTTCAAATCAAAATGCATATCATCAATTCGGTCAATTTAATCGTCCAAATGTGCGTACAATCGGAAAAATCGTGCAAAAATTTGAGCAAACCGGGTCTGTAGGAGATGTGAAAACACCAGTGCATGCTCGTACAGCTCGTACTGCAGAAAATATTGCTGCTGTTCGCGATAGTGTGACTGAAGAGCCGTCCACCTCAACTCGTTGTCGTACCCAACAATTGCACCTCTCACGCTCGTCGTTGATGAACATTATGCATAAAGACTTGCATTTACACGCTTACAAGGTGCAATTGACTCAAGAACTAAAGCCTCTTGACCATTTCAAGCGTCGTCAATGAGGCCGGTCAGGCAGTTACTGTGAATGGTGTTCGCTATCGTGAAATGATAACGAACTTTTTATGGCCCGAATTGGAAGATATGAATGTGGACGATATGTGGTTTCAACAGGACAGTGCCACTTGCCACACAGCTAACGAAACAATGGCTCTTTTGCGCGCAAAATTCAATGGCCGTGTTATCTCACGTGGTGGCGATGTCAATTGGCCGCCAAGATCATGTGATTTGACACCGTTGGATTTTTTTCTTTGGGGTTATTTGAAAGAAAAGGTGTACGTCAATAAGCCAGCAACAATTCAAGAGCTAAAGGATGAGATAATTCGGCACATTAACGGCACAGAACCTCAATTATGCTTCAGCGTCATCGAAAATTTGGACCATCGGATGGAGGTGTGCCGCCGAGGTCGCGGCGGCCATTTGGCCGATATTTTGTTCCATACATAATTGAACCATACCAATATTATCATAATAAAAAGAAATGACAATAATTTCCTAAATAATTTGTGTTTTATTCAAAATCAACATCGGCCCTTAAAATTTAACCACCCTTTATAAAGGACAACGATTTAAGAATCTTCCCATGGGATGCTTATACACTGAACAAAATCATATCGCTTAGAAGCTAAGCTGCAGGAAATGACTTGGTTGAATATATGCACCAAATCTTTTGTAAGACAAGTTCCAACGAATGTATGCTCGATTGGGATCTTATCAACATGTACCCGAACCATAAGAACGGCCACTCCCTCTCCAGCGCCAATTACAGGGCATACGTCTCTTGAACATCATATTCAAAACTCTGTCTGGTGTAATTTCAAAACATCTGAAATCATACGTCGATCTGGTCCGGAATTATCAGTGTGGTTTAAGGCCCGATAAATCGACGATCTTTACTTTTCGCCGAATCATAGAGAAGATCTAAAAGTTTCAGATCGTTACCTACCGTTTATCGATTTCAAAGCAGTATATGGGAGTGCAGAGATGAGGTATTTTGCGCCATGTCTAGTTTTGGTATTCCTGCAAAACTCATTCGGTAGAGAGTACTCCCCACTCCGCGAAGGAAGGAAAAGACATGACAGGCCTTCAATACCATTAGAGTATTTAGGCAGGGCGACGCATTTTCTTGCAGTTCCGTCAACCTAATACTGGGGAAATAAAAGATGACGACCTCATTTTTAGTGGCTTTCTGACTGGCCCGAACCAACTCGGCGTACAAAACTAAAAACAACTGGCTAAGAATCGTGCTGGTTGGCGAGGCCTGTGGGTTAGGCATCGTTGATTTACAGATCACACTGGGGCCGAATTACCGCAATCGAGAACGAGTTAATGAGTGGTACTCGTGATCGAATGACCGTTTAACCTCATTGGAAGCGGTAATGCCAAAATTTCACATTTCGATGTCGAGCTTTTCTGGATTTATGGAATCTATGCCGGTGTCCATCTACAAACCACTAGTACATACACATGGACTTGAAAAATGATCAACCTTTATTTATTTTAAAGAAAATGTAAAACGTCTACATGTACAATAAATTTAAAGACACAATCAGTTGTTAAACAGTAATAATTTCTTCAACTGATTTACGATAACTAAGAATTTAAGAGTACAAATTTAATAAATGGCATTAACAATGAAATGAACGAATGCAAGATAAACTATATGGAAATGAGAGCATAAATGAGTTGTACTATGAAAATGACAAACGTTATATTTGTTGAAAACACAAAAAACGATTTAACTTTAAGTTATTACTGACTAAAATGAACTAAGCCTCTTTTAGCGAAATTTAAACAAAACATCATTTGGACTTTTCATTGGCGGCCGATTCCAGGTTCTCGATGACTTTGCCCAGATCCATGTCCTTGGATATCTTCAGATACATAGTCTTGCGCACTTCATGGAATCCAATCCACTTCGGGCACACCTTCGAGATCAATTTGAGGTGGTTCTCGATGTCTCTGCATGTTAACGATGTTCGAAAACTGTTTTGAATTTTTTTGATGACGATCTCTAGGGTCAGGACACCCTTCTTTTCTGTAATGAAAACGTTTCTTAGGTGACGGGCGAGCTCCGGCAGTCGACTGTACATAGTCGCTTCTTCATCTTGTGAGGGTCGTCGGGTCATGGCATCTAAGGCTTTAGCGGCTTGTTTAGCGCGTATTTTTTCCAACAATGCCTTCGGTACTCCTTTCAGTAAAGTCTCAACTTCTCGGTTAGCAGCTAACTCCGTTTCAGTGGGTGGCTCACGATTTGTCGGTTGCATTAGTTCCTGTCTTTCCGAAACAGATTTCGATTCAAAACGCTCCATGGCACGTTCCATCGGGGTGGCACAGTTAAACAGATTCCTTGCAGTCGATAGAATGTCTTTAGCTGATGAATACTTTTCTACATTTGGCGGTTGCGGCAGATGACCGAGTTCAATGTCCGGACAATTTTCTAAATCAAAAGATGGATGCCAACGGGTTAGCTTCTGCTTGTCGATAACAATTGGCGGATCCAGACTTAGCAGAAACTTCTCATGTTCGTCCTTAGCACGATCAAGTAGAATTCTTTGGAATTTCTGAAGACGTTCAGTCATGACCTGTGGATTCATTGCGTTTGAAAGTGCCGACTCCAGGATATTATCCTCATCGATTTGTAGCATTTTATTGTGTGCAACACCCTCAACGTTAGGCGTCACAACCAGCTGGAAGTAGTCCTGCTTCGAAGCTGATCCGTAGTTTCGCATTTTCATCTGAGTGAAAATAAACGCCTCCGGATATAGATGCTTGATTTGTGCCAATTGCGTCTCTGTGAAGTTCCTCCGCAACATACGTTGAACAGCTGGTTTTAGTTTTTTGAATGTGATGACCTCTTTGCGATTGAAAAACATTGCACAGACCGAATCCAAGCACTTGAACGTTTCAATGAGTTGTCGATACTTAAATGGTAGATGCAAAACCGTTTTCGACGTTTCGACCAAATTCATAAACTTTTGATATGCTGGCGGCACAATCATTTGAGACGGATATCCATCTTTGGCCGGACTGAAGAGTACACGCTTGGAAACTGGCGTGTGTTTCGGTGACATCAGCTCATTTTTGTCTGGCGTTGGCGGTACGGCCTTTGTCGGAGTTTTGAATCCTTTAGCAGGGCTGAAAATAAATTAATCGGTATAAGTGAGTTGATAGATTGGCCTGTTCGGCGAGAATTATCTTAGACTATTCATTTTGTAAAGCAGTAAAACTCAATCGCCTTGCTTCGGGTCAAAGTCAAGCAAAACCGAAATGGAAGGAAAGAAAGTTACAGATGCAAATTCAACATATAAACAAAACTTATGTACAATGGTTTGGATGTTCCAGATGACGGCTGAATTATGGGTTTGGTGAATAAATAAATTCTTTACTTTGCTCAACACCAAACGTCGTTACAATTCTTGCACCATATTCAGTGGCGTGGAACCTAATTAAGGAATTAGGTTTCAGATATAGAAGTCTTAAAGGACTCATTCAAGTAAGTGTAAGTGGCGTTACTCCTAATGACAAACCACGAGAATTGTCGGCACAATCCTATACCTCTAAACTGGAGTTTGCATATGCTGACGGTCGGAGCCCATTATATTCTTCGCTCTAAACAGATAATGGATAGGCTGGCGTTCAGGAACATGGAACTATGTATATTTCTATAAACGCACCAGGAGAAATAGAGCTCGAAACAGAGTGCAGATCTTGCTCTGATACGAATAAGCTGGAATATGTATTCAAGAAAACAGAGCAACTCCTTATGCTTAAATTCTTGCAATTGTAAAGATGAGATCCAAAAAAAAACCCATCTTCTACTTCCTTTGCAGATCTCCGGCTCCAATATCCCTTCAACAAAAAATGGTTGAATGAAAGACTTGTTGCCTGAGTTTCAAGATTGATTTTCTATTAAGCCGATATGTTTGGAACATGTAAAAGATCCTGTCCACGGCTCTCTGTAAACTCTGCAAAAAACAGACACCGAAAGACCTCACCGGGTGCATCTGACCATCGTTTAAGACAAGTGGTTAAGGAGGTCAATTGCGTCTTAGTAAACATAGTTTCTACAAATAAGGGTTAAACTGAGTTGAATTAGGCTCTTAACTCGCAAAACAAAAATGATACAGCGCATAATAATCTTGTTGAGGAAAAATACGTTATCGTGTATTTGGTCTCGTATGTGCCGAGTGCCAATGAAAGAGAATATACTATGACGACCTGCATCAAGATGCGGATAGGGTACAAAAACCGCTAATAAAATAAAAACGATTGCAACGATCTCATAACGAATGAATTTGAATACTCCATAGGAAGCAGCGTACTCTGGAAAATGGACTAAACAGAGCAATACAAACTTTTCTTTCTTACGGCCAATAAACCCTAATGGAGCACTCAAACTCAAAGACTTGTTTTTTTTTTTCCCTTTTGTAGAAAACCGGGTAGTACTTCAGTGATGAAGAACTTAGATCGTCAGAACTCACCAGCATCGAAGATCCACCTGAACCAAACAAAGGCAGGACAGGACAATAGCATTTAAGAAGATCGCATACTGAAATCCGTGAGACCAAACTCCAAGCTAAAATTCAACCTTATACTCCACACAAAGACGACGAAGTAAGTAAAGGTTCTGTACTCAACAAGGGCACGCATCAATTTTCAGCTACAGCTCTCCATATAAGACAAGGACCAGAAAAAATACCGCACTAACCGAAGAAATCTACCACAAAACTGACGTAAATCTCCACTTTGTTGCTTGGCGTATGTTACTATGTACGTAAATTGCAGCAAAAAAATTTCAACCCATAATTCTATCTTTACAATTCGTGGTGCAACACACTATACCTTGTAGTGTAGCTTGTTGCCTGGACTCTTCGAAATAGAAGGGAATGACTGCCTGCCTATAACTAATGTATTTCTGCTAAGACGCAAGGGGGTGGACATCAAACCGCATTCATGTCCCGTAAGAGCAATCATATACAATAAATTGCTAAAATGCAGACCATAGATGGCATAGCTTAATAGGATACAGGGTACTCAAGGCATTACACCCCAAGAAAACTAGTGAAATTCCAAAACTCGGCAAAACCAATAGGTGTTATGGTTGTTCAGCACCAAATCGATGCTACTTTTAGTGGACTCTAGCTATTTGAAATATATTGAGTAGCGTCAACCTCTGTAGTGTTTATACTTTGATTTAGACATGAGAAAAAGAACGGCTTATTCTAAAAAGCTAGCTGAGGAAGCTCTGAAGGAAGCCGAAACGCGGAGCACCATATGAGATGTCGTCAGACTTTTGTTGTAAAGTTCTACGTTGAAATGCGAGAGGAAATTTTCAAAAATTTTTCTAAAACTGTGTATATTGAGTACTTTGCTGTAATGGTTAAAGTTGCAGGTTGTATGTGAACTCGCTGATGTGATTACATGTGATAACTTTGCTTGGGTAGACCCCGGCACTTGATTAAAAAATCTTACCGAAGCGATAAGAAATTGGTAGATATATTTTTGTTTCTAGAATCTATTCAGCGAACATTGCAAACAAAATTATAGCGAGTTCGAGGTGGGAAGCAACTGATTTGTGTTTTTCCACACAACAGAAACGAATTCTGTTTCGCTTTGAAGCAGTTCGCGATCTCACAGCAGAATTGATTAATACGTTCGCAGGCAGTTACAATTGTCAGAGGTGGGTTGCAAAAGTGCTTAACAATAACTAGCTCATAACAATCCCAGTAACAGAACGTTAAGTGTTCTGCCACGATCTAGGCACCAAACTGGAGCAAACTTCATTCTTCATATGGATGGTTCCAGTGCCTTTACAATCCAACATGAGAACTTACAACTCGAAGTTCACCCGACGACTTGCAAGAGACAAGTAACAAACAAACCATTCAACATCGACTTCCGATTGTCCAGAGACCATAAACAAATAGATCCACTTTTTCCACTAGCCACACATGCAAAATAGTGCAAACTGGACAAAAACCTTCACGAGTAATAATTCTTTGTGACCAATCGACTGCGATGTATTTGTAATTAACATACTGCTGGATATGCGTTATTTATTTGCCCAGTACACGAACTGTTACAAGCAAGCCAGAAGCGACCTCATTTAATGCGATTTCTTGTGACCGGGTTTTACGAGGCCGTCGTAATTTTACGAGACGAATTATATAACGTAAAAGTATTTACCTTGTCAGTACTTCCAATTCGATTGTTTTGAATTCCTTCAGCGTAACTGCATTGGGGTTCTTGGTGGAAGACGATGGTCCGCGCTCCTTTAGACGACGGTTTTTCTCCTCCTGTGCTTTGCGAGTCTTCTCCAACTCTTGGATCCGTTTGAGTGACTCCTTCAGTTCTTGTAGTTTTTCATGGCGTGAAACCTTTGTCTTGACCTCATCAAAATTCAACTCCTTCTTTACCATTGACTTGAGTTGATCTTTCCGATACGAGTCGTCTTTTATTATTTGCTTGACTGGCGTTTTCATGCCACGCTCTACATTTGTGATGTTTGCCTTAACGGCGAATGCCTTTGAAGATTCCTCAGGATGAATCAAAGAGTCACTTTTTTCTTTTTGAGCTGCGGTTACTTTCTTCCGAGGCGACATATTTCCTTTTTTTACAAACTGCACCAGCTTCTGTTGCTTAAGAGTTGCCTCAACCTTGGATACCTTTGCCGAAGTCTCCGATCCACTGACCCCTATTCTCTTTATGGTTCTACCCGAGCGTGTCCTTAATCCATGTTTCAAGGTGGATATATCATCACTTTCCACAGTTTTGAGCGTTGGGGATGGTTGGCTAGAGGCATCCTGTTAAAAGACAGATTTCAGTTAGTAAGCAAAAACGAAGACGCCACCAAGGACAAGCAAATTTAAAATGGAGAATGTCCTTGCAGATACTTACTTTAATTTTTGATAAATGTAATTCATCCGCGCCTGCCCGCTTTCTTGTGTTAAAAAATGATGCAACTGATGGCTGTGACATGGTTGATTTTCTAATTTATTTTATCTTTAATTGAACAATTGTAGAATTTTACTTTGCCTGACTGGAAATAGAAATTGCGCGCGATTATACTGTCACGTCTACTCTGTTCAGCGATTTCCCTCCAAAATTATCTTCGCGTAATGCATTCCGTCGAATGAGAATCGTTGCATTGAACGAAACTTTTTCGCGCGTTTTTGTTTTGGGATATTTCTTATGGGTTCAGTTTGCAGGTGTATTTGTTCCGATGTCATCATTCACAATTGTAAACTATGGATGTCTCCCTCGCACACAAAAATTACTAAAAACCCGACTGTTAACTGTTAACTACGAAATATATGTAGCTAATGCTGTCGAAGTTGCACGTTTCATTTCAATAAGGAAAAATATATGGGAGTGAAGCTGCGTTTTTTCATGCCTTTTAAAACTTTTTTTTTTTACAAAAAAAGATATGATTACGTGTTTGGATATTAGTTTTTCTTTGTCCAACCACTGCGCAATTCCAATGTCAAAATATTAAAGACAGCTGGAAAATGTTCATTCGTTAAATTTTGTTAACGACGGTTCTGGTTTCATGGTGTCTTGTGAAATTTTGTTTGGAGCATTGCCATTACCTTTGAATAAAAGGGAAATTATCCTTTCAACTTTAACTTTTGGCCGCTTTTAATTTGTAAAATTAAAAAAGGAAAATAAAGACACAAATCGTGTTTAACACGTGGTTTGAAAAAAAATCGTGATAGAAAATTTAAGCGCAAACATAATGCATCATCACGGCAAGCAGTACTGAAAATAAATAGCTCAACTTCTTTACCAACGTGTCCTAAAATGGACGCCAGGATTATAAGACCATTTTCAGAGCGTCATACCATAAGACATAAGTCTTTTCATCAAAGTCGGAATTTTCTTTCAAGACACAGTCATTGAACTTGTCTCAAGAATAGCTAAAGGTAAAAACGTAACTGGAGATCAGTCAGGTGGCTCTCAAGGCTCTGCAGTTATCAACCAAACATAAGCTTTTAAAGCTCTAGGACTCCTTAAGAATAGTTCGGAAAAACGGTGATTCCATGTTGGGCACCAAAGATACAAATGTATGTATTTATATTGGGAAATGTGAAAGCGAATGAATGAAACGGTCAGAGCTCAATCTCGTCTGTACCCTGCTCTTTGTAAGGACACCGATTGGCACAATCAGGGCTAGTGTCATCTAGATACATGTAGTTTTCAGTAGGAAGACATCGAGTAATCTCATAAGAATTTTCGAACGGAAATGCGAGTCGCATCAAGCGTCAAGGATACTGAGCGAAAAAAATTCACGCAGAACAACATAATTTATCCTAGAACGAAGAACCAGACCATCTGCGGCACAAAACCTGCTCCTACATCTACTTCCCTTAGCTATTTTTGGCAAGCAGTACCGCAGCCCTCAGACTGAATGCCTCCTCTAAATGCTCAAACAACCAATTTGGCAACCCCTCGATCTTAGATCTCAACGTTCACCCCGGTTTCAAACACCGATTACACATCGTCTAAGTTGAAGTTCAACCCCAACTCATCAATCCCTTCCAGAGTGGAGTGGGAGGATGATGACGCCAGAGACGAGGGCAAACTTCTATACTGACGGTCGCAAAACCGAGAACGGAGTGGGACAGACGAAGTGCTCAACATAGGCATCTCCTTCCGTCTCCCCGACCGTTGCAGGGTTTTTAGGCGGAAATTATGGCGATTAACGAAGCCTTATGAACAATGTGATATCGTTCAGGGATATTGCAATTTTTACCGGCAGCCAGGCTGCTATATCCCTGGAATTGGTAACATCTACATCAAAAACTACTTCAGACTGTCGCTCATCTCTCATGGAGATGGCAGAACATTTTTACATTCACTTATGCTATGTACACGGCCCTAGGGACATTGCAGGAAACTGTAAGGTCCATATACTCGCCAAACGTGGTATACTCTGGACATTCGTCTGGAACGAAGGAATCTGGGTATTCCACTCGCTACATGTAAACTTCTCTTAGAGTACCTGTCCTGCCATATCCCAAAGAATTTGGGCGAATTATCTCATACTGACGTCAAAAGTATCCCCAGCTTTATCAAAGGTACATAGATGGAGTGGCACCTAGGATATAGATCCCAGTAGCATCCGACAGGACCTTCCTTAGCCTACGTGTGTCTGTGCCTCGCATGGAAAGCTACCTTACTTGACTACCTACTTATCCTACACCGACTAGGTACTGTAGACGTTGCAGAGACGATTTCATATCGCACATGCAACTGTCGCACACTAACCACTAGAAATTTGAGGACTTTGGAAGTTGCTTCTACCATTTGCTGGAAATTCTGCAAGTCGCTGATATTCGGAAGATTCTGAAAATCTTATTCCTATTCTAATGCACTAAATCGAAATTCATTCTCAGATAGCCCCAATAAATTTGGGACAGTCCTGAATAGTTTGTGTAATCTGAGTCACAATGCGTGGATTTGTTGGTATTGTAAATTAATGTCCATTTTAAATTTTCTGGCGCAGAAAGGAATTATGAGATATTTTTAGATCGTTATAACCAGACAAATAACATGCAAAAACGGTTCGTTATAAGCGGAAGTTCGCTTTGATCAAGTTAGTAAAAAACTACAGCACAAAATGAAAATAAAGAGGGAAATAAACTCAACAATGAATTGTTAGGAATTAGAATAGAAATTCAGATACAGTAGAACCTCGTTTTCTGATTGTAACTCCATTATCCGGACCAAGTATTTTGCACAAGTCGGGGAATCCCCATTTGTAACAAACAGTGTTTCCCAGTAACATATGTTTTGCATGTTTTACCAGTTATATTTCTGTATATTTAAGAGGCAAGTAATATTGTAGTGGGTCTGGGTAAGCAACAGTTGTATTTTTGCATATTTGTAGGTAGGTGATATCTATTAGTGGGTAAGCAGCATATTATTGTAGTTTAATATTACGTCACAGAGAAAAATTAAAAGACGGTGCATAGCATATACATATGTTCATTACCAATAATGGATGCAAACCGCAAAAGAATTGTTTTGACTATTGAAAATAAACTAAAATTAATAATTAAATAATTTTTCGTTTTTCCGTGTTTTTCAATTTTCCGCCAACCGCTTCCCGGTCATTGTACCGGATAATATGAGGTTCTACTGTAAATCACAGTTCCAGAGTTGAGAAAGGCTTTCAAACATTAAATCTGATCTTACCAAACGAAGAGGCGGACTTCATAAAGAAAATTTCTAAAGTCTTATGATTAGCTTTAGATACCAAGTAAACTAGATAAACTTTCTTAGCCACACAGATCATTTATGGTGTAAATCATACTAACTAATTTAATTGCATGCATCCAAATGTTTTTCAAGATGCTATTACTAATTTTTCGTGGTAAGCACAATTCAATCCATCTCAGAGCACTAGGATATTGCGCAAAAGTTCGCCATTGTGAACCCGCACTCGCCTCTACCCAATTAATTTGTAATGGCAACTAACCATTCACAATCGATACACCAGCGCACGACCGAAATCCACACACATTTTTCCTTCTACTACCGTGTGCCCGTCGCGAGTCGAAAAAGTTGTGTTTTCCACTTTATTCTTCTCAAATTCAGCTCCAACTATGCCTAAAGTACACAATTTTAATTAAATCTAGTCGCCAGCTATCAAAAATATTGTGTAATGGAGAAAATTCGTATTTTGTGAGATTTTTTTTGTCTGCTGCTGCTGGGAAAATCATCCTTTTAGAATCCAAAGGAAGAAAGACGAACAAATCGCAGTGTTACCCGCTCTCGCACATAGTTTACATACGCGCAGAGGGAGACGGAATTTGTCATCTTTTCTTCTTTTTTTTTTTTTTTTTTTGATTCTCTTCGGTAGTATTTGTCTTCTCTGCAAAATTTTCTCACCACAGTGCGGAGTCTGAAAAGTGTTGGTTATTTAGCGTTTTTTTTTTCTAAGCGAATTGTTCCAGAAATTGTCCGTAGGGCACAAATCTATAGAAAATAAACCGAGCAGAACTGAAAAAGTAATCACCTGGCGGACATGAATACAAAGGCTGACGTCAACAGACGTGTTTTGGCTATTCAAGCCAAGAAAAAACGTCATAAGCCCAATAAGAAAAAGGGAAAACCTAATGGGATCGCAGGCGACAAATCGAACACTCCCTGTGCACCGGGGAATTCTAATAATAGTGGTAGTGGTGGAGTCGAAGGAACTTCCCCGAACAGTCCACAGTCTCCACCGGCATCAGAGGTAGCAGTAGCATCACAGATACAGAATAACGCTTGCCCAGGTAATGGTGGAGGAAAAAATAAATCGATTGGTAGTTCGCATAACGTTTCGGGCGCTCCATCGAGTGGGGCTGGATCGTCTGCAACCAGTACAACAACTTTGGATCAGTTCAACTCAGCAAATCCGGCGCTAATGGTGAAATCCATGAATCGTTGCTTTAACAACAAAAAATTTGATGGCAACAATAAGGACTATCAGTATCCCCCAAGAAGCTCCTCGAATGAGTCGGATGAATCCGAGTTGAATAGCGAGAACGACGAGCAGGAACCCAAGGAAGACTACTGCAAGGGTGGCTATCACCCGGTGAACATTGGTGATTTATTCCAAGGTGAGTACGCATTTTTTTTTTTTTTTGCTTAACGCTTATAAACTGTCTCTCGAAAGACTGCTGCTAATTTGTTTGGATTGAATAAACAAGAACAATCCATCTGCAAGGTGGTTTCATTGAATTGGTAACCGCCCTCCCACTGCTGATAAAATCAATAATTTCACTGTCATCCATCGAAGTTAAGTAAATTTAATTTAGCAGTCTGACACCGTGACACCGTATGCGAGGGTTGCCAACAGGTTGGAGATGTGCTTCTAGATCTAGAATCTGCCACTTACCACTGGCTCATGCCAGGAATAGTTTGGACTCCACACAACCACCTGTGAGTGAGCACAAGTGACATGTTTTCCATACTTGTAGCGGAGGCGACACGAAAGGAAGCAGCTTCCTTTTGTTTTTGGTTGTGTGCGCAGCAGAGTCGATGACCTATTTTCTAATTAGTCGTTAGTTTTGGTATTTTTAACGACGACGATGTACGAAAATATTCGAAGCTCACATCGATAAATCTGAAGATGGGATTCACTGGGTCGGCAAAATGATGGCGGCCGTGTGGGGGATGGGGAGTATGTCTTGTTTGGGACCCAGTATGCTTTGTAACATTAATTTCCAATTTGCGCATCAATTAAAATTGCAACAAAAGAAAATCACTGAAAGGGAAAAGCTCTTGTACGTCGTACGACGTACTATTGTCGCTTATGGAGATGGTAGAGCAGCGGCAATCACGCCAGCTGCTGTGACTGCTGTGACATGCACTCCAGTTAGTCTATGTGGTTAGGGGCCCATAATTGTGGGTTGATAGACTTCTGTCAGTTCTTTTGTGGTGCTAATGTAACCGATGGTATTTAATTAAATGGCAAGTGCGCCTTTGTAGTGGGATGGAATTATGGATTCGATGTACTTCTGCCGCCGCTCCTCCTATCGCAGGGCTGTTGCGATAACTTACTTTTGTGTCTGGCATTACTATCATTTTTCCATTTTGGCAATCGCTATCGCGGATTTATTCTCTGCGACACGCAATGTACCTGCGTTTCTTGTATTTTATGGGGTGTGGTGCCATAATGCAGCTTATCTGTAATGCCGGTGAATTGAAATATGCCACCACTAGAACGAATTTTTCTGCACATTTCAGTGGTAGATATTTGCATCTATTGGTGTCTATGATTGGAATTTTACAGGGATATGTGTCAAAATGTGTTATGCACACTCACTTTGGTTGTGTCAATTCAATCATTTGTTATCGTTCAGCCTTAGGCATTGTCCTGCTCATTGCATCATTATTGAGC
Organism: Matsumyia berberina; assembly: GCA_917880715.2. NCBI lineage: Eukaryota > Metazoa > Arthropoda > Insecta > Diptera > Syrphidae > Matsumyia > Matsumyia berberina. The sequence goes on from OU862870.1 coordinate 101,268,935, forward strand.
TGTTATAGAAGAATTACTTGGGCATTCGGACAAAACTGAGCCTGGAGTATATTCTGTTGAGTTACTTATTAGAACGTTGTGTCGTGGATTAATGCTGGAGAACCGGAATGTGGAACAGCAAATACCTTTATGTCACATGTATGAAGATTGAAGTCATTCTGTGCGATTAAGTGTGTCGCTTCCGTCGGAAATGGCATGAAGGTAAATTTTTTCCAAGCTTGCATGGTCGGCTGCTTTTTTTAATCTGTTTTACTGACGCTCTGCATAATAGCTACGACAAATCCTAAAATATTTTGACTATCTTGCGAATCAGTGCAGTCACGGATACGCCAAAATGTACAGATATATTGAGAGAAACTCAACGATGTCTTGATAAAAAAAATTGTCAAGCGGGGTATCAGAGCAATAGAAACGCAAACAGACCTACACAGAAAAGTGAGAGCTCTATGAGCACTTTGCGTGTTAAAAAATACGGTTCCTCCTCCACTGTTCTGCATCATGTATTTCTTGTTACACTGGCTTTTATGCCATCATGGGTTTAATTTGATTGCTTTGTCGTTTTTTCTAAGCGTATGACCAATCCAGTGCCGCTTCCGACATTGAATGTTGGCGCATATGGGTTCCTGACTCATTATCTGATAAACGTTTTGTTTCGTGATTTGATATCGATACTGATTCTGAAATATTATGGCTTTTTCGTGTTAGCTATGGTTATATTGAGAGTGTTGCACCCAGGCATAAGCGAGTGGAGCAATGGTACCTTATTGATCAAGATTATGACACTGTTTAGCCATATCATAGACAGCATTCCAATTCAGCTTTATCTTTGTCGATTGGGTCGGTTTTCGGGTTGCCTAAGGCTCCTGCCACGCAATGAGTGCCAAGCGGCAAGGCGGCAGAAAATATGCTCAGAAATGACGCTCGCCGCTCAACGACTGCGCGTGGCCACAATCATACGATTTCATACATTTTAATTTTGCCGCTTTGTCACTTGCCGCAGGGCAGGGTCCTAAGACTACATAATTAAATTTAACTGTTGTTCTGCTCCTAGTATCCTTCGCTCCACTCTCATAGTCTTTTTCTGGAGGCTTATGAACTAATAGAACTAACAAGGGAGTTGTCAGCTGCTATAACTTCCTGCGGTGGACCTTTTTCTCTCATCTTGGTACCAAGTACTTCAAGTTTTATAGTTGTGAGTTTATTCATATTACTGTTGTAGCAGTCCACCATACTAGGAGTAGGGCAAATGACTGCAGTGCACATCCAAGGCTTTTTTTTATTCCCTCTACGTTTCGAAGACAGCTTTGAGTCGAGAATGATTCCAAGATATTTCGCTCAAACATGTTGTTTCTGAGGGCTTCGGTGTCACTTTGTCTATCTTGTTATCTTGTAAGTGTCACAAAAATCAAGAAATGGTTGTCGAAACCCTGCTTGTTATGATGGCATTTTGACTTTCTTCGCCGAATCAACCTAAGTTGTATACACTTTACACCGCGATACATACCAGAAGAGCTCATATTATACCCTTGCACCCTTTCTTTGTTCCTAACATTCATTCATTTCATATGTATCCTTACTTCATTCGATAACACTATGTAATTCGTTTATTTTTTTCAATTTCAGGTCGCTATCATGTAGTGCGCAAACTTGGTTGGGGTCATTTCTCGACAGTGTGGCTATGTTGGGACCTACAAGAGAAGCGCTATGTTGCTATTAAAATTGTTAAATCAGCTCGACACTTTGCCGAAACAGCCAAAGATGAGATTAAAATACTGAAATCGGTGCGTGACAGTGATCCATCAAATCCGCGTCGTGACAAAACAGTGCAACTGTTGGACGATTTTAAGATCACCGGTGTCAATGGCACTCACTTTTGCATGGTCTTCGAGGTGTTGGGCGATAATCTTTTGAAATTGATTCGTAAATCGAATTACCGTGGTATACCGATCGAGAATGTTAAATCGATTACGCGGCAGGTGCTGGAAGGTTTGGACTACTTGCATTCTTGCTGTAAGATAATACACACAGATATAAAACCTGAGAATGTGCTACTCTGTGTCGACGAACAATACATTAGATCCCTAGCCAACGAAGCTACCGAACTGTATGTAATGAACTTTAAAATGTTTCCTTCGTTTGTGAGCCGGGCACCGAAGGAGTATCGCGAACCACCCATTACTGGCAAAATGAGTAAGAACAAGAAGAAGAAATTGAAGAAGAAGGCCAAGAAGAGATTAGAATTGTTTAAGAAGCAATGGGACTATTTGGAACAAAGTGGCGCTGGGGATTCAGCTAAACCCGATGAAAAGTGTCTAAACAACGGCGAAGTAAGCGATACTCCGGTACAGAGTCCTGATGATGTTGATCAGTCACAAGTTCAGAGTGAAGATGCGGTCAATCATAGCAGCACTGTCAATGGAGATGTAACCGATGATGAGAAGGATAACGATGATGAAGGCGACGATGAAGAGCATTTGAATTATGAGTCGAACATCTCCTCTCCTAACATTAAGACGGAGGAAGTTACCAATAAGAATTGTAAAAGTAAGTTGATTATGTTAAGAAGTGTTAAATTTTAGAAGGATTACATTAGTTGTTAGTTTTGTATGATTGGACAAAGAGAAATGGTAAATAACTGGGATTGTTTGTTCGTAAAATAGCAATTCATTGGTGTTCCAAAAGTCACCAGCAATGTTTATCTCGTACAATTTTGATGAAAATGCAATCTGGACTTGTGTGATTGGCAACATAAAAATGTCGTGAAGAGAAAAAACTGAAATACTTCATAAATACTTTTACTTATGTCCAGTTTTCCTTTTGTGGGTCCTGAGAACTATTACGTCTACGCACCATCGTATAAGGTTTCTGGCAATATGTCTCAGCTCTCTCTTACTCTTCTCCAAATACCTCTTTGCCTCTTCTACTGTTCTGCGCCAAGCAGTTTTCCTTCGACCCATTCTTTCAGTTAGCGGATTGCATTGCATAGCATAGTTAGCTTTCGCCTTTTCGAAATGCTTGACCAATCCACTGCCATTTTCTTCATAGATGCTTGTGCCTATTGGTTCCTGACCCGTTCTCTGGTAAATATGTTCTTTAGAACTGTAGTTAAATATTTCAGTTTTCTCCCCACTTTTCAAATGCTGCACACACATACAGTAGCACGATTTAATATTTCAGCGGCATATTCGTAGCTTATTGTTGAAGCTATAACTTAGACAGCAAGGCATATGGAAACTTAGCTTTGCCTATTCGACTGGCAATATCTTGTTCGGTTCCACCATCTTCTGAGTCTTGGAAGGTCTCTACTTTTTCTACCAATTGTTCAGCAATTCTAACTTGAACTGATAAGTTTGTTCTGAGCCCGATGATGTTCGTTTTGGCAATGGTAACCTTCAATCCCATGACGTTTGCCTTCCTCTCAAGACCCGCTTTCATTTAATGATGGTCCGTCATCTTATGTTATAGAAGGCAGTAGTAGTCCGCGTAGTCGAGAAATCAGATTTGAAATTTGCAAGCCAACTCAGATAAATTCTCTACACAGTTGAATGCCTTCTCAAAATTAATGAACATCAGGCGCAGTGGCAAACGGTATTAACACATTGTTCAATGATGATCCGCAGGGTGTTGGTGTGGAAACCACAAAATGATCCAGAGCAGAAACGTGCTTGTTTGCCATCAAGTGTCCAGTTGCTCATTTGCTCAAGAACCTGTTTAGCTATTGGGTGGTGTGAATAAAAACTGAGGCAAAGTGTTCAATCAACTTTCTGGAAAAATACTCAATTTAAATTGAATAATAATGAATTACGTCAAGTTCTTAAGAGGGTTTGCCCAACGTGTTCCCTCAGTTTTTATTCACACCACCCATTGTCTTGGCTACTAAAGGCAGGACGCAAATACCTTTTCAGTTTTCGTTTTCCACGTCTTCTCTGTGACGTACCTCAGCAAATGTATGTAGTTGGTTCTAAGAGGTACACAGGTATGCCCTAAAGTCCTACCGCCTTGTTGTTTTTCAGTGCTTGCGGTATCGATCTCTTTCTTACTGGTGATACCTATTCGGGTAATTGCTGTTTCAGGCGGTTCAACCTGATTTGGATGCATATCACTGGGAAATACCTAGTTTGACGGAAAGCGTATCTTCCATCGCTCGAGTTAATAAGCAGAGAAACGTCTAGGCATAGTTATCGGCTGGAGTTTTGACTACATGTAAACTCTTAAGTGATTCTGTTGTCGGTTTTGCTTTTGTTTGATTGCAGTTTATGTTCAGGTGGCCAACGCATTGATGTAATTCCACTTCATTCACTTCTTTAACCCTACGATCGGTGAGAAGATTCCTGGGGACCTTTTCGATTTGTATAGGTTCACAAATCCCAGTATATGCATTTAAGCACTTAATACAACCATGAGTTAGCACACAAAACCATCAAGGCACAAATGCAAGACAATACTCTAAATTTTTTGAAAAATTGTACAGTAATGGTAAAACACCCTGCGGGATATTGTACCTTGTACAGCGCCGTCATGATAGTCACCGATCGGAGGGTTAAACATGCCTCTAAGTAGCATCGAATTAAACTTCTGTTGGGATGTACATACATACATTTAGGAAGGTTAAGCATTTGAATATTTTTTCAGTTTGTTTAAATCGTTAAAATCCAGGCAAACTGGGCTCCTCATTTATCGTGTTTTTCTTTTTGCCACGACATACTAGCATTTACACCCTCATGTTAAATAAAAATATTTCTCAGTGACTCTCATCCATCAGACATGGACAAAATAATGGACCTTCCGCTGTGATATAATATTGTCAATATCTCTATCTATAACTATGTACCTCCTACGTGGTGCCAAATTGAACCTCGATAATGAAATGTTTTTTTTTTTACATATGCATGTGTACGTACATAAATACATGCTTTTTTTTCAACAAATCTGTAGTTTGCATCTCTTCCACGCATGTGGAATATTTTCGTACATCGACCGGCTATGTTGATTTTCGTGGCATTAGTTTTACTTTAATTTTTTTTTAAAGATGATGTTGGCGGAGACACAAACAAATGTGTAATGCAAGCTCTTATCATCTGTTCTTTTTTTTATATTGTGGTGATTGAACTAAAGGCCAATGGATCAGACAACTGGCGGTTTAAATCTATTTAATCCTATTTTGTGATAAGAATTGCAGAAGTAATTTAATAAAATATTAAATAATATCAAATCTTAAATCATTCTTAGTAAATTTCATTGCAATGATTGGCATAGACTACGTTTGCAACAGGTACAACAGAAATCTTTTAGGGTGCGCCTAATTTGCGGTTTGACCTTTGATTTTGATTACTTCCTTTTCAAAATCGCTTATAATGACCTACAGAGGACCAACGAATTTGGTTCCTTGAACCGATATCAAGGTTATTTAATGGAGCTTAGCCGGCACCTACAAATTTTCTCGTTTTAACCGATAAGTCGTTATAACCGATGTCATTGTAAGCAATTTTGACTGTATTTATTACGATGTGGCTTTTGGGTCCTTCCTTTTTCAGCGAGGTTGTGACTTGAATTTAGGGGATCTCACAACCCTGCCACATCTCTACATTCCTACTGGTGTTGTTGCATTTGTTCGATCTAGAAGTTTTTAGAACTGCCTCTCTTCCGCGTTTTTTTTTGGAATAGAGATTGATATTGCCTTTTTGACGAGTTCTCGGGATCTCTCTTTTGAACGCTGCAATACCAGCTTAGTTGGTTGCGATTTCATTTTCGTTCGTGCCGGACGCGAAATTTTTGGGTTATTTTCCGTACACAGAACATGGCGGTGTTTTCCCGCCACTTCATCCATCTTTCGATTACTCGGTGATTGATGTCGTCATCACAGCTTTCTTCGTTATTTGTCATAGATTCCAGATACTTCAACTTTTCGCACTTAGGAAGCACTGCTTTATTCAAATAAATGTCTGGACCATGCCTGGGTGGATCAGAGAACTGGCAGGCACAAATATTCTGTTTTGGGCTAATGCGATACCCATTTCACACTAAAACATCAACCCATACGTCAAGTGTTCGTTGCATGGACGTATGATCCTCGCTTATGGTATCTTATCGTCAACACTCAAGGCCAGCATTAAAGAGCAAACGACTTAAGAAATTTTCCTGGTGTACAACGACTTTGATCCTCGTCTCGTACATGTATATGACCATCTGTACGTAGGTTTCTACAACACCTCGTTGTTTTAGCGTCACCCACATCAGATTTCGTGCTTATCTAGTGAATGCTTTTTTAAAATCAACCAATAAAATATGCAAAACCTTTAAGGAATCACGATGTTTTTCCATTATGATCCTTATACTTGGGATTGCATTTGTAGTTGATTTACCAGCTACAACCCGAACTGGTATTTAGATAGCCGTATTATTTTTCGCAGTCGGCCACCTAATTCCATACGACTTTTGGTTAATAAGTTTGGCTGAATTCAATAATGCAGTGTTGCGGAAGTGTTGCAGCAACAAGAAAGCAACGAGTTCAAAAACGCAACATGTTGACAGTACTGATTAAGTCAAGAGTTTTTTTTTGCAACGCCAACACAACCAATCGTCAAAACAGAGTAATTTGTGCATCAGTTGTTTAGCTGTTGCTTCACTTTGTTGCGTTTTAGGTTTTTCGTGTTAGCTGTTATTAATTACATTTCTATTCAATTATTTTGCGAAAAATGGACGAAAAGTAACATATCTACAACTATTTTAATGTTTTATTCACGTAACATGGGAATATTTATTTGATTTTTTTTTGTGATCGTGAAATGGCTGAAAATAAATCATCGGAATACTGCCTTATCATTCTGGAGTAATTTATGATTTTTGAAATATGTACGTCTTCTTTTGAACACGTCCAGCATTTTTACCACTGTTTCACCCCTCGTTTTTTATTTTTCCTTCTCTAAACACGTTTTATTAAGAAATTTTGTTTTTCTCATAATTTTCAACACAAAACACTTGACTACTCCCTCCATTTTTCTATTGCGAACAGCTTTGCAACACAGCTATTCATAAATGTCAAAATAAAATACGAAGGGCAACAGTAACAGTGCAGGTGTAGTGTAACAGTAACACAAAGCCTGTTGTGTTGCCGCAACACTGCACAGTTTTTTTTGACGTTTTTGAATTCACCCTTTAATAGCTGGGGGTGAGTCATGGTCTAGTAATCCTTCATGTCATGCGCGTTGCATTTTCCGCATAAATAGAAGGTACTCTGAACTGCGAATTGAGAAGCCTTGACAACCACGGAGCCACGGCGACGATTAGTTTTTAGTTAAAAAGACCCATTTAGCATTCAAGTGCATTATTCGAAATCCTCCGTGATATTGTTAGCGTTGATGCTAATTGGATTAATCTTTGTCACTGACCGAACGGGAATGCTGTGATTGTTGATGTGCTTAGTCCTTGCTCTTCAGAGAAGAGACTTGCTCCTACTGCTGTCATTTTTTGAGCCAGCCATCACTGTTCCCTTGTCGGAAAGATAATTGTCATTTCTCACATTCAGTATTTTCACTAAGAAACTGTAAGGAAAGTCTGTAATTAATCATACATATGTGTGTGCTTTTTCGACAATGTTATCAATGTTTCTGACTAGTATTTGCAAGGCAATCACTATTCAGAAAGAATTTAATTTTACTTAATTTTCTAATGTTAATTTTATCTCCACAGATAATTCCATCCAACAAAACGAAGCCCTAGACAATAAGGATGAACAGAAATCACCAGAGGAAGAAGTAAAATCCGAAACGGCAGAAGAAGATCCCGTGAAGCGATCACCATCTGTCGAAAAAAAGAAACACACATCACCATCGCATAACTTACCGAACAACAATCAGTTAATCTCAGGACCTTCAGAGCCCTACAGCAGCACTAATGGACCTCATCTTCCGCCGCCTCAAAATACTCAGCCAGCCCAACCTAAGAAAGATCCGGCTCTAGAGCCATGTGATTTTGATGTAAAAATCGCCGATTTGGGTAACGCTTGTTGGGTGCATCAGCATTTCACCGAGGACATACAAACACGTCAATATCGGTCACTAGAAGTTATTCTTGGTGCTGGTTATGACACATCTGCCGACATTTGGAGCACTGCCTGCATGGCATTTGAACTGGCAACCGGAGACTATCTCTTCGAACCTCATTCCGGTGAGAATTACTCACGCGATGAGGATCACATTGCTCACATTATTGAGCTATTGGGCCCGATACCACTTCACATAATAGCACGTGGTGCCTACCATCAATGCACATTCAATCGCAAAGGCGAGCTACGAAATATAACGGGTCTCAAGCCATGGGGCTTGATCGATGTTCTCAATGAGAAATACGAGTGGTCCCGCGAAGAGGCTGAGTCGTTTGCCGATTTTCTAAGGCCCATGCTTGAGTTCGATCCGAAGAAACGGGCAACAGCTGCCGATTGTTTGAAGCACCCATGGCTGAGATAAAATACACTTTTCAACAATACTATTTATATACTTAATAAAATTAAGAGAATTTTCAAAAAATAGTGATTTTATGCCTACATTTCTGGTCTTTTGTCTTATGCCTAGACAAAGGGCTGGTTTATGCACACAACACTCATCAACAGAAGAAAAAACACAAAAAAAAAAAAACTTATTGGAAGTAACTTACGCGACTATCACATGCGATATGTCGTCAAATAAGGAACATAATTTAGTTGCAATTTGGCAAACTTTAAGATTTTTATTAACGCCTTTAATTTTTTTTTTCTAGAAAATATCCTTTTATTTCTCAAACGTCGACGTAAATCCTAAACCGAAACACAACACAAAAATTGTAAACAATTTAAGATTTTTAATGTTTTATTCAATCAAATCATGTTTTCTTTTTATAATTTGCAATATACGCCAATCACTAAGAGATTCTTTTAATAATTAATTTCGATTTGTTTTCTTTCTTTTACCCGTTCGGTCCTCCTCCTGTCGTCCTTTTGTCCCAGTGCCCTTTCTCCCCTTATTTATTTTCCACCAAGAAGAGAAAACACATGCTACTCATAAGAGAGAAAAAGAAAAAAGAAGAAGAAAATATACATACATAAATGAAATAACTAATTAGATTAGAATAAATAACTATCTATAGTGTATCTATGAATATAAATGATTATGTAGTTGTTTGTTGGTCGTCTCTTACGGCATCCAGATCAGCATCTAGCGAAAACAAAAAGCTCTAACATAATTAAATTATTTGTAAAAAACAAAGCAAAATGAAAACATATTTCAAAAAAAATCGTATAAAATATAATAAAAAATAATCTAAAGCTAATCATGCAAAAAAAAAAATATAAGAAGAAGAATATTATAATAACATGTATTAATAAAATCCAAGAATGAATTATAAAAAAGGAGAAAACAAAACTCAAAACAGAAAACAAAACACCAATCTATTTAGTAGTGAAACAAAATAATTATTATATCAAACTTAATATACTAAACAACAGTGTAGCTAAGATAATGGTATGATATCTGTATCTGTAACCGTTTGGAAGAACAAGGATTGTGCAGCAAAGTTTGAAAAGTACCCCAGTGAGATCTGATGACTATCAGCGAAATATGTTACTTTGGCACAGAATTTTCCGTGTTTTTTCCTTATTTTTTGTTGGCTTCGTGGCATTGAATTGATTGTTTACTCGAAAAAATAAGTGACAAATAAATTATTATTTTGTATTATAATTTAGTTGCGTGTTATTTTGCATGTCTACAATTTGATTTCGCCAACACCGTTTGTGGTTTTTTGTTTGTTTTCAACTTGGAATGGATCAACAAAAACTTCGGTTTTCACGGAATGCACATCACTTTGAGATATTTCCGCCAAGAGAGCACCATTTACTCGAGTAATTGATTTCACATGTAATGATATTTATTTGTTAGATGCTTTGGTTAAATGTTTTAAGGAGATTTTCTTTTTTGTTTTCCAATAAAGTTACACTTTACGAAAAGTATTTTTTAATCTGGAATGTTTTGTTTTAACTTCAAGTCAATTTTATTTGATTTCTTCGCTAACGTTGATGCTGATTTATTATATTTCCAGGTCCCAGATTCTGTTTCAGAAACGCCTGAATTTGTTTTTTTCAATTCATGCTGCTTTCAACTGCTGACTAACTGTCAAACTAATCCTTTTGTCGTCGAGGTTTACTTGTTGCTAACTTTTTTTATTAAACTCAACTACACCTAACAAGATTTGGTTATGTAACTGGGTCGAGAAACGGGTCCTCCGTTACGCTCAAATCAGTGTAGATCCATTGATGCCCGTAACTCCCATACTGTGTGAACCTATGAACCTATCGGTTTTTGAGCCAATCTGATGCATGTATTGATCCTTCTGGGTCATCTACGGACCTGTCGGAGAATTTTTCGAGAAACTTTAGTGCAGAGACTGCTGAGCAGCGACAGAAAGTGTTTAGTATCCTCAAGCACTTCTTCATCCCAGTAATTATGCTTATAAAAGCTGATGAAGATTCTTAGTTCTTTTTGGTTTTTTCCTTCTTATAGAATGGCCACAGTGTCCCTGTAATAACACGAGCTGAACGCATTCCATCTGGCATTTGCTCTCGACGGCATTTTATTCCTCACTTCATGTTTAAGGCGTAAGGATGATTCTTCTGCTGTAGTTAAATAGTCTTTTCGTTGTCTGGCACACCTTTATGTCCGAGAATTTGGTTTTCCATTAAGAGAATGCTAAAATTCCATGGACCGCTTGAGAATATTTGAAAGTATTTTTAGGCTTCTCTGCATTCTAGAGAGGCGTGCCTTCTGCGGCTGTGTTCATGAGAAACCAAATTATCGGTTCAGGAAGTCAGAAACTCTTCGCCAAACACTGTCTTGCTAGACGTATTTCCCGTTATTCCATTGCGGCTTGGGATTCTAACAAGACCTGCAATCGGAGTCAGTAATGTCTTATATTCTTTATTTATTCTTGTAAGTCATTAAAGGATTAAGCAAGGCCTTAGATCACCTATGCATGTTTCCGAAAAACCGGAACAAACGTTTCATTTAAAACCAACGTATATCCTTCGTCTCTCCTCCGCCGATCCTAATCACCGTACTCTAGTTTCTAGGATGGTCATAGCCCTGCTGTTATGAAAAAGCTTTTTAATTTGCCGTTCGGAGTCGGCAATACATTTTAAGTCCCTTCCAATTGCGCAAAAAATGTTACACGCACAACATGAATGGTTGCGAGAAGCTTGGCCTTGACTCATTCCGAGCTGTCGCGGCAGCCATTCATTTATTTTTTTATAATCCTTATAGTGCGTGTGAATTATAAAAAAGAACGAACAACTTTAAAAGCTCTTTGTAACTCTAAAACTGACAGCCTACGAGAAGTCTTAAGTTTTACTTGTTTTGACTAAAGAAGTTTACATACCATGTATTCTGGATTACTCCTATGTTAGTTACCTTCTACTCCTCGTAGAATCTCAGTTTTGAAAAACACATCCCTTATCGTTCAGGTCAACTTGTTCCAAAGTGTTATTTCTCCTCTTTTTGCCATCACATTTCATCAACGTTTGGATCCAATCATGCATGGGGAGGCATATATTGTAAAACGAAAGGGCTATGAAGAGAGAAGAAAACCAAAAACGTAATCTCCGGAAAGGTAGATCTTTCTGAACTACCAAAACTAAGAAATTTTTATTAGATGCAAAGCCTGAAAATTAACTGCACATCCAAGTAAGTAAATTAACAAGTAAAATTCCGGTTTCTTCTATACGTATAGTCTATGATTATACATATAAGAAACTGATATAGATAAACTGATCTACAATACATACGAGTATGTACCTTCATTAGCTTCACATTTCTGGGTTCTTAACTGCTCGTCGATAAAAGATTTTAGATAAGACAGAATTTTATTCTCGATTTTCTATCCATCCAAAATCGACTTAAGCCAATTTATCTCCAGATCAAAATGGTTTAACTGAGTATGTAGGTTACTTAAAAAAAGCCAAGAAGCTCATATCTTAGCAAACAAGGCTTCCGTTGAATTAGTCACACTCGTAGCGCCTCCTTCCAACCCTTTCTAGCTTCATCTCCTCTTGCTAACGCCACGACATTGAATTCTAACATTTATTTCATCATTCCCCAACATAAATCATCTTGCACCCACCCACCTAAAACCTCCGGCAATAACTACTTATAGATCGACGACTTCAAGCAGGATAAAGTTACGTAGTAACTTGACTGCATCGGTCACCCTTTTTACTTCTGGCACGGCACTATCTACCAGCCTGAACACAGTCTACCTTCTCTGTACACTGGCAAGACATTCGTAGATCTGGAACCTTGCTTGTATTAGGTGTTTATTTATAATCCACTTTTCAAGCCATGACACTCTACTGCCAGTGTTATGCCTTTGCAGTGTAGTCGACATCAGCTTTCACAGTTGATCGATTTATTTACTTTTTAAGAAATAATGGACTTTCAGCGTGACAAGCGATGATGCTAGTCCATGTTAATTATTTTTTAGAGAAAAATGGATCAGCACAGCGTGATTAAGTTAAAAACTTCAGCAATAAATGAAAGCCTTAAGAACTAATACTCGAACAGTTCTATTTTCATTCACAATCGTAAGGAAAGGATTAAAAGATAAAACTTTTGAAGAACATTGTGGTCGGAAACCCAAAAGACCTATTCAAAGCGACCTTCTCATCATGACACCAACTTAAATCAAATCAGAGTAAAGCTTGTTAGCTTTCAAGTCAATGCTACGTAGATGCAGAGCTGTATTGGCGAATAAGTGTAGCATGAATAAGTATTAGTATAATATAATTCGTTTTAGTTTTTTGCACAGCCAAAATTATTGAATGTTTTTTAAGTTTAAATTATGAATCAGGGACCTGGAGTTGGGGGTCATAAGACCTTTTAGTTTCATTATTTATTCCCTTTATTCACCACAAGAGTATTCCCGTATTTATAGTGTAAATCATTTTTGTTCGTTTTTGTAGTTTACTTTGCCATGTAGTTTTAGTCACGACTTTCATTGTGAAAGAATGTCTTTTTGCAACACCTGTGGGTTCCATGCTTACTTGTATTACCGTGAGTTGGAAACATTTAACAATACCTGTTTCGCTTCACTCTTGTTTAGTATTTTTTTTTAAAGCATACATACAGTGATGGACGAAAAAATAAATATTGTTGTAACCATTTAATGTTTGCTTCTATTTCATTTATTAAAGATATATTTTTCAAAAACAATGTAAACCTCCGGGAGAATAATTTGTCATGAAAAAACTTCTCAATTTTTCTCGTGCAGAGGTGGCCATAAATTGTAGATCCCTGCCAATCGTGCGAAGAATGTAACATGCGCAACATGAATGGTTGCGAGAAGTTAGGCCTTGGATCATTTCGGGCTGTCGCGGCAGTTATTTGCTTTTTATTTATCGATACTTCTAGACATAGGGTACATAGCATCAACTAGTTTCTATCAAGTGCCAAAATATATTTTGCACTAGTTGCTACCGCTCGTTTTACTTCTTTATCTCTAACTAGCCGATACCCGCGACTACGCCCGCTTGGAAATACGTCACATTATACCATATATCCTTCCCCGCGTTTCAAGCCGTTAATGAGTAGGAATAAACTTTCAATTTCTCATATTAATTTTTCAAGGCGTCCCCGTAAACAACATTCCTGGCGACGGCAGTATTTCTTTCCCCCCTAGTTGTAGCCCACAACACAAGATCAAGAATATACACACAAATATACATGTGTATGTACTTACATGTGTAAATGATTTCCTGCCAAATAGGTAGGATTATGTATCATAGAATATTTGTGTTCAAGTTGCGACTACAACAAAAAATATTTCCATCAAATACATACATACATGAATAGATACCGTGCTGAGTGAAGAAAAGCAGCACAAAGAAAAATGAAAAAAACTACCCTTGTACAACTGGGCAAAACAAAAACAACACACGATCACGAAACGATATGTGCCGCTGACTACGGTTGCGGATTACTATAAACAGCAAAACTTTAACGCCCTGTATCTTGGCCCACAGTCATAATTTTGAAAAACTGTTAAACACGTGTTTAATTATTTCTGTTCTAGAATATATCCACCAAATTTCAATTTAAATTTTTTTTTTTATATAAAATTGAACACCCTGTAACACCCTGTTAAAGCTGAGCTTAGTGGGTGTCTACGCCACAAAAGGAAACTACTGTCCAAATTCCAAGTTTCTAGCACCAGCCGTTTGGGCTGTGTGCCTATCTCTGGGTCAGTCAGTCAGTCAGTCAGTCAGGACAAAGAGTTTTATATATATAGATATGTTTCCTTAAATTCTTTATTTGACTTAAGTCCAGTGATTGAGCAGAGTTCTGTAAAAGTGTAGCGGCGATTCAAGCCTTGTCGGTAGTAGCGATGTGCCTGTAGGTCTTTATATTGTTGGAATGGCCACAGCAACGGCGTGTCGAGCATGTTTCTGTATATTTTCGTTGCCATTAAACTCTCTAGGAGGTGTAAAGGACCAACTATATACCAAGAGAAGCATCCACACAACATAATGTTCCTACCAAGTTGTTTGATAGATTCTGTGTTGTCCTGTAGATTATATTTCGTGTTTGGTGGTAATCTTACATTATTTGTACCATCTTATCCAAAAGAGTTAAATTTGTTCCCATCGCTCTCTAGCAGTGGTTCCCAGCATGCTCCCCCCGGAAGGCATGCCTTACCGGTTGGAAACCATTGTTCTATGCGCATGCACAAGTATACATATGTACATACATAGGTGAGCGGAAGTGTGTCCGATAAGTGAATTATTGGGCCCTTTTACAAGCCTTGCAAAAATTATAAGGCATATCCTTGGTAAATGTCGCATACAGGATTGTATCCAACGTATTGTGTTAACGGCTTAACACCCTCTGCAACACATTTACCAGGATATAACAATGTGACTAATGGCCCGCAGATCGACGATAAACCAAATCTTCACCAAGGTATCAAAGCTGCATGCAAACATATTTATCTGCTCATTGTATTGAGCTCTGCAAGGCAATGGCTTTGGAAAAAAAATTTCATTTATTCAATCACGCGCTAGATCAGACGTTATCTTAACGCAGAAAAAACAGCTTTCAATAAATCTGACAATTTGCCTTCAACATTTACACTTGTATTCTTTGCATCGAAAATTCACAATTTAAATTGTATTCACGCCTCCTCTTTACAGTCTCCATGACCCCACCCCCCCCCCCCCCCCCTGTGAGGTATGCCTCATCGGTTGGGAACCACTTTTCTAAAGGATTTTTCCCCAAATTTGTATGCTTCATTTTCAAAACTCTGCAAAATGCTTTCATTCAAACATCTTGATCGGATGCAATTAAAATTGTTCTCTGATCCTAAGCGTTTCTACGAATTCATCAGCGCTAAAATGAAATCCGATGGTTATCCATCAACTCTCAAGCTTTTGAAACCATTTTCGGCAGACCCTTAAATAATACCGGAACTTTTTGCCCACTTCTTCAGCCAATTGTTCCCTGACAATGTCATCGAACCTGGTCTTTATTATTATTATACAGTTTCCCTGCCCCCAATAGTTTGGCCGCCATACTCGTAGTTCTAAAAAAGGAAGAAACCCTTAATTTCACATTGAATTTTTTCTCAACTAAGCAGGACTCGTACGCTATCCATATCTAAACAAAAATGTGCAAAAGGTTCCTTAATAGTATTGTAGATCGAACTCTATGCGCTTTGGAGAATGGTCATCAAGTCGATGTATTAAAGTTGCTGGTTATATTGAAAGCTCTTGGTTTCCAACCGCGATTTAATTCATACATCAAATCATACCCAGTTCGATTTAGATCTTCACCTACCAAAGCATCCTCGGCGGGTCCCTCCACAAAGAAGTGGGTCCTTCGGTTAAGGGTAAAATAAAGAAATTGCGGAGTTTAGTAGAAGAGTAAGTCGTATTTATCTTTTTGTCCATCGCTGTACGTATGTAAATTTTGCCAATTATTTAATATCAAATTCTGAATATTTTCAAAAAATATAAGCTTTGCAAATATACGTAAAATTGATTCCCCCTAAAAATACACAAAACAAAAGAGTTTAAATTACATTTTATAGTTACAAATAAGGGCCACAGCAGCATGAATATATTCACGAAATACATATATATTTTTTGATTTATGAAAATACTTAAAAAAAAAACATGATTTCCGAATTTGTTTTTAAAATAGATTTACAAATTTGTATGTATGCAAAGCACAACAAAGAAGTGGCCTTATGTAGTTCTCTTTAATTTGTGATTGGGAAGAAAAAATAAAATATTCATTATTTAAAATTAACACAGATATTAAAATCTAATATGTAATGTCCACTAAATAACAATAAAAAAAAATGAAACAAATGTGTAAGAGATTTTTCGCATTGTAAAAGTTGCTGTAGTAAACATGTATAAGTACATGTATGTCGCTTTAATTTCACTATGTATTTATGTATTTGCTTATCGTTTCGGAGGACTGATTTAAACTATTGTTTATCACAACTTAAAAATGATTAGTGCTTACTAGAGACAAATGGGATCTTATGGTAAGCAATTGGATAGGCTTTTGAAAAATGAGCTCATAATAACTAAATTGAAATCCAAAATGAGCAACATAAAGACGAACATGTCTAGATTGTTTTAAGTTGAATTTAATAACTCAAATACGCTATCGAAACCGGGGGAATTTGTCGATGCTATAGATTCAACGGGTCTAATTATTAACGGTCTCCAGTTGCGCACGATAAATTAGATAAGATGCGCGCCATCTTACGATATCAATTGGCTTAAGTTGAAGGATGAAGGGCATAATCCAGACCATAGTTGATTCTTTTTGATGACCATGGAGGTGCGTAGGCGCCGTGACACAGTGGTTAGTGCGTTGGACTGCTGACCGAGCGGCGTGGGTTCAATCCCCAGCCAGGAAAACAACAAACATTTTTCGCGGCACCACTTCTCGTCGGGGAATGACAAACCTCCGGGAGTATTATTTGTCATGAAAGAGCTTCTCACCTCGCCGTTCGGACTCAGCAATAAATTGTAGGTCCCTTCCATTCATGCAAAAAATGAACCACACACAGCATGAATGGTGGCGAGAAGCTAGGCCTTGGCTCATCCCGAGCTGTCGCGCCAGCTATTTATTTATTTATTATGGATGTGCGTATCACATAACCTATAAACTTGAAGTTTCCCCATGCACTTGCTCCTGGCCACAACATCTGCAAAGAGCATGCTCTGTAATTATACCTACAACTGTGGATAACGATTCTTGGTTTATCGTTGGCCGTTGACTTTCGATTGCATTCATAAGCTACGATCAGACGATTTGCGGATGTGTGCAAATTTTGCAAATAAATGTTTCCCAAACGACCGCAAACCGTGTGCTCAGCAAATTTTCGTCCGCAAATATTTTCACAGATGTCATTTGCGGACGATTTGCAGACGTCGTCCGTAAACGTTTGCACACGTCATCCGCAAATCGTGTGATCGACCTGCAAATGAAATTTCTGCAAATTGGCATTTGCGGATGATTTGCAGACATTTGCTTAGGAAATTAGGAAATTTTGCGCACATCTGCAAATCGTCTGATCGAAGCTTTACATACATAGAATGCTAATCAACAGTATCATTCTACTTCTTCGGTGCTTGGCATGTCCCTCTATCAGCGAATCCAGCATAATTTTACTTTAAGTTGTGTACAAAGAACTCGTAATTCTTTCCAGTTGAGTTGGTGTTGTCACTGCCAGAACGTATATCTGGAAATTTGTAAGTCACGCACGAGATCGTTAAGCAGCCATTCCTTGCTTGGTATAAAAACTACCCAGAACAAGGTTATGTCAGTATGTGACAGTTCGCCCAAATTACAGGCTCCTAAACAAAGCTTTCTTCTTTGTGATAGAACTGGACAGGTACAAATTAAGTGCGGGATTGTTTCTTCCTTTTCTAGGTCCATGCAACTCCTTTAGAAGTAGTTCAAGAAAAGGCCCATCCATTTGACATTAAGGCGAATGGAACAGTGGATAATAAGAATACTGATTGCGGTGCTGGTAAGCGACCTTTACAGAAAGATCAGTCTTTGAGGTCGAGTGAGGTTTATATAACTTCTTCAAAGTCCCTTTGAAGTTGTATTGTATAAAGCTGGGCATCCACGATCACGCATGAATGACATTCCCGGCGTCTGGTTTTTTTTTTTTTGTTTTTCGCCTCACCATCCACTATTATTCATGAATGGCATTCCTCAGTTAAGCTTTAATATCAGAGACAAGAGGTTTTTAGTCTAATGCCATTTGCTTAATAAATGAGCGAAGCCTTGGCGTTTACGTCCGCGCACGTTGACAGTCAAAGGCCAAGTGATAACCAAAAAATGACACTCATTGCCATCCACTTTTACGCATGAGTGCGGAATTCAAAAATGTTTCAATTCCTTCACGCAATGCGTACTCTTGCACGCAACCCAATCCACGAGCATTCATGAGTGCGCGCAGGGCAGGAATGGCATTCATGAGTAATAGTGGATGCCCACCTTAAGGAAGATACTATTAGGTCCTGCTATTTTCTAAAGTTTGAAACTGCAGAACTGCTCATTATAACTTGTTTTCTCTGATCAGGACGTTTCAACTCTATTCTGACTTTACATCAAAGAAAATGAAGTACAGTTCTTCCACTAATGTGAGCATTTGGTTTCCTTTATCCTGTCTAAGGGACAGGATTTAGAGCAAAAGTGAGAATAGTATTTTCCTTTCCCTGTTCAGATAGTATGCTGAGCAGGCCACACATAGAGAAACAGCATAGAATTTTGTAGATTTTTGGGATATTTTTACTATCGCAAACTATCTGGTCCTCTTATTTTGTGCGAGCACTTTTGGTTTTTTTTCCGTTGGTAGAGGTAAAGAGGTGCTTTTGTCATGTTTTGCAACTCAGGCAGCCACTTTGACTGCATTTGCCTGTGTTTATTCAGCACCAAACCAAGGATTTCTCGCAAGGACAAGCGTTAAATCTATGTAGGACATCAGTTGGGGAATTTGTTATGGGTTTCTGGCACTGCTACTGGTCTTCTGCGCTTGAATCAAGCACTATAAGATTTTTGAGAGATTGAAGAATACTCAATCGGCAATGATTCTAGCAGTAAATGTTAAATTTCCTCGTATTCCTTCTTTGGCTACGCCAGGTCCACATTCTCACTTTGGCTACAACTAAAACAGTGATCAAGAGCCGATTGCGGCTCCTCGGAACGTCTGCACATTTAAATTATAAGAAAAATGTCCTGCGCCGATCGGAACATGATCAATTTGGTTTTCGATCACTAGGTTCTGTTGAAAATATTGAGGTGTGTCTGGCCACAAAGTCGATTAGCCGAAGTCCATTTTCGGATGTGGTGTCTTCAAGCCTGTACTTTCCGTCTGTGCTACCAAAGATGCTTTCCTTCCTGCTCGGAATCCTTGGTGCCATTGTCTTCCTTCTCTGTGAGGGCGTGCCCGCATATGTGGCTTTGCGCCAGTATCACTGTTATAAACATCCCATTTCTTCAATTTCTTTTTGTCCGGAAAATCATCCTTTTCTGAGGCTTGTTTGTGCTTCGTCACGGGCCTTTTCCCTTTCAGAAGGGATTGCAAGTCCCTGTACCGCACGGGGTGGGCGTTATGGGATCATCCTTTTTTTGGATCATAGTTTTTGGTATTGCCCCCTTTTAAAGCTAACGAGCTAAGTAAATGGTCAAAATGGTATTCTGAAGTGGATGGAAAATTGCATTTGCAACTGGATTTTACAACTCCGGGAGGTAATGAAGTGCGAAGAACTTCGTATACTTACGTATGATACATAGGTAGGTGAAATCATGAGACGAAATCCTGGGAAGCAAATCACTGTATTGTC
The DNA here is from genome assembly GCA_917880715.2 of Matsumyia berberina. NCBI lineage: Eukaryota > Metazoa > Arthropoda > Insecta > Diptera > Syrphidae > Matsumyia > Matsumyia berberina. The sequence continues at coordinate 101,288,826 of OU862870.1, forward strand.
TTCCTTCATGGAGACTTAAAAATGTGCAGTTTCTTCCACTTAAATAAGTAGTTTCTTCTACTCTTTTACGCATCACTTATAATTTTAGTTCTTCATCAGAGCCTGTTGCTTTGCAACGTTGAAAATGATAGATTTGAGTAGTCTTATGCAACTAAATATACTAAACAGAACTATGATCATATTTTGTTTCGCATAACAAGTGTTGCCAGTGTTTCGGATTCTTAAACATTCTAACATCGTAATAAGTAAAATTTTTAAACAAAACAAACCTTAACAAATATACATGTATATTCACTGTCAAACATGTGTCAAAATTACAATACGAATATAAACGAAAAAGTCACAATACACGAAAAAAAAAAGAATTAAAGTCTTACATAACAATAGGGTAATAAGACATTTAAAAATCAAAACTGCAAGTTCGTATTCATAAAATAAATGTTTAAAAAAAGAAGAATTCATTAAAACAATAAACAAATAACACCAATGACAAGCGAATAATTTTTTATATATGTTTTCCATAAAGTTTGAGAAAATATTTTCTTTTTTTGAGTCATTATAAGGCAACGTTATACATAAGCGAAGCATGCCGATATTTGCATGTGACAACACCTCTCATAGAAGATATTATATAGAAATTAAGTACATATATTGTTGATTAACCCATTTAATAAATATGAACAGGAATAATATGATTTATAAACAACAGTAAAAGAATGAAAGTAGCAAACATGACAAATTTTGGTTTGCTCATCATTCGAAATGATTATTTTGTAGTTGAGAATTATTATTTAAATATAAAAATAAAATAAAATTAATAACATGAATAAAAACAATGTAAAATTGAAATATATAGTAAATGAAGGAAAATTAAATTTGTTTGCTTGACGATATTCATAAAGAGAAATTCGTTTTCTTCTTTCCTTGGAGTGGTTGCTTATTTTGCGATGAAAGATGGACAGGAACTTTCGGGTCTGCACGAAAGCTCATATAAACTTTGCCATCTTGTCTTATCCTTTCTGATTTAAGTCATGCAACTACAGTGCAATTATGCATCCTAAAGGTAAACCAATATTAAAAAAAATATTCGGAATTTGAACCGCCCACGCGAGTTACATTTCTACGTACATATGTATACTCTTTCATTCAAAATTCGATTTTCTATTACACAGGTTTAGTAAGTGTTTAAATCCTTTAATAGTTTCGATGGATTAAATATATTTGCCGCACATGATTTTAGTAGCAACTTCAATCTTCGCTTGCGTTTGGGAGGATGGAAGACCCAAGATATGCGTCTGGCAGGTGTGGCTAATTACTTAAGGAGATCTCAAGCAATGATCGAAAAAAATAGCCTTTCAGGCCGCCTGGCATACTTTTGATGCCTTTCGCTAGCTCTCCGACTATAGACACAGTTGCAGAGGATTTTTATAGATGTTTAGAGAGAAGGCAAACAATCCTTGAGGCAACTTATTATAGGTTTGAATCTTCCGTGAGGTCGAATGCTGGCTAAAGTTATCGAGTTGACAACTCTAGTTTCACTAGCAAAACCAAAATACCTGACTTTACCCTTCCCCGTCTTAATGGCCAACCACATACACTATCCTCCAGCGCTAGGAATCTGGGTATCATGCTTGACCCAAAGCTTAACTGCAAGCAAAACATTGAACACAGAATAAAGAAGGCATGTGTAACCTTCTATGCCTATAGTAAAACCCTTGGAAAGAAGTGGGGACTTCAACCAAAGATGACCTTGTGGATGTACACAGCTTTAGTGTATCCGCTTATATGGTGGCCTGCACTGAGCAAGGGCTACAACCTTACAGAACCTAAAAGGCCTTCAAGAACAGGGAGTATAGGCTCCACGAGAGCATTTAGGTCGGCCGCAACGGATGCTCTTGCTGTGTTCTTGCATTTTTTGCCTCTAGACTTACACAGAAAAAACACAACACTATGCAGCGCAATGAAACTCAAAGAATCTGGTTGCTGGACTGCACGGCCCTACGGCCACAGCAACATTCTACACTCGCTACCAAACATGGCATGGTTTCGTTTCCAACCGACTACATTGCTATCCTCATAGATAGCCAAGCCGCTATCAAAGCCATTGACTCGGCTACTATATCCTCCAAACTGGTGCTAGAGAGCCGGAACGAGCTTACCTGTTCGGGCGAACTGTTTAGGGTCACACTGCTCTGTGTGGTTTCAGAGCACAGTGACATAACAGGAAATGAGCGTGCAGATGAGCTGGTCAGGCAGGGATCAGCGCTACACGGCTCACTCGCTGTAAGGGTCCACACACCGCTAGGAGCGATTAAGGGACAAAACACTCACACTTTCTGAAGAATGCCAACCTTCAATGGAGCGGATTAACCAACTGCGCCTTGTCAAGGAAGATATGGCTAACCTACGATACGACTAGAACAAAAGATCTCCTCTTTCCATACAACCTCCACTGCCACAGCTGCAGAAATGAAAAGGAGAAGGGAACTCTTTTCCATCTCCTCTGCAGGTGTCCGACACTTGCAAGAGCAAGATTGCGTGCCCTAAACCAACCGTTCTTCAACGACCTCAGCGACATCTCGGGTAATGGATACTAGATCTTATTCGCTTTCTAAACTCCACAGGCTGTACCTAGGTACTGCCGGCTGTCTCATTCATTTTCAACAACATCAACCAGGTCACACGAGTCGTGGTAACAAAAAGGCACATCCTAGTGCTAATTGGGTTCAGTTGAACCACCACCTCTACCTACCTACCTACAACTCCAGTTGTAAAGAACAATTTCAACTCTGCCAGGCATACACTGGTACATTCAGCGTAACAGAGTATCTTCTAAGAATGGCGAAAGGTTGCCTTACAAACAGAAAGATGATTTATGATACCGCATAGGAACTCGTAGGAAGGTAATGACTTCTGACATGGCTAATGGTTCGGTCCTAAGACCTGACTAAACGAATATGGAATGAAGATGGTTGGAAAGTCAGCTTTTGATTACACTTACTTTACACCGAAATACTTTTTTTTTTAAATTTTATTATATTCAACGAAATGGTAAATTCGCTTTTGCCAAGCTGAAAGTTAAGTTCAATTTGACCGACCACCATCACTCTAAATGATCCCTACCGACAAATCTGAGCGACTTCAATTCCACCAAAGTGCATTACATATTGAAGGTAAGTGTGCATGTAACAGACGGAAGTGAAGGGAATAAATATTTAATGTAATAAGCAGATACTCGTTTTGGCCTGCCTATATGACGTATACGTTTGCGAAAAATATGAAACTCAATTTATGGTGCAGACATAAAATTACACAAGGGTGAGGAATCAATTTTGAAACGTCTACGCCGTCGATGCCTATGGACAACTCCTTGTATTTTTGCATTTTTAAAATAAAAGTGGAACTCAGTCAGGGAAATTAAGTTACGAGCATACGTACAAAATTTATGTTTGAGACCAAAATAAGTATGAACATATGTCACGCCGCTTTAATATTTATTTATTTATGTATGTTCTTACTTATAGGGCAAACAAATGGATGGAGGCTATGTATAATAGCAATCATTGACACTCAGTCCTGCGTTAGATGGAGGACCCATGGACACTCGGAACAAATTTGTTCTACCGTCTGATTTTGTTCTCCGCAGAATCGACACATGCCTGTATCTGATAATTTAATCTTATGCAGATAGTACCTTAGCGAACAGAGTCCAGTTAGGTAGCCTGTTAGTCTCCTTATACCTTCCTTGCTGAGTTAAAGTTGATGTTTTCCAGTGAGATATGGTTTAGAACGTGTTTTCCCTTCCTGAAAAAGTTACAAGGACAGTTTTGCCAAAAACTGATGCTCAAGACCGTGGTCCCGTACCAATCTGATGTCAGGTTAAGGGCAACTTGCGTCATCTCCGATACGGTGTTTTCAAATTTACCCAAAACGTTTATGACGACATGATCTGCGAATCTCGTACTCTAAAAATGTTTTCGATAGTAGTTGATAATATAAGCTAAGCCTATTTATAGGTAAATCAGTGAGACTCCTGGACCGTAGCACTTTTTATCAGCCAGAGATCCTAGCACACCGCCTGATGTTAAATTATTCTCTAGCCCTGGACATGAGGAAATCCCAAGAAATAATAAAGCTGATGAACTGGCGAGAAATAGATCTGATCTAAACCTAAAGTCCCACTGTGTAAGCTTAGACAAGAAGTGGGGAATAGGCTTTTCGTAGAAGTGAACAGCAGCTAGAGCTCTTTGAGCACCAGTTACATATGTATATGTGCACACGAGTTTCAAATCCTAACTATTGCTTCGATATCCCAACAATTAAAATTTTGTTCGACAATGAAACTCGACCGCCGACCCTAGAAAGCCCTCGCGACCCCCCGAAAGGGTATGCCTTATCGGTTAAGAACCACTCCTTTAGGGATTATTCCGTGAGCAAAGGATATTTTCTCCCCCTGGGTATCACAATTGGTCTATACTGACCTAAGTGTAGCACAGAAGGTTCTCTCTCTCCTCGTCAACCTACCTATCTAACCTTAAAGTATTACGAGGTCTACTATCAAGGCCTATCATCAGAAACCACACTACCATTAATGATATTAAAAACTTGAATAGTCGCAACTATATTGTCTTTCTGTTACAAAAAGAATTGCCTCTTATACTCCTTAGACCTAATCATCCTTTTACGAGTACACCGAATTTTTACCTACACTTCAACAAGGTTATCAGATCTCTCTCCCCCTGACCGACGAAATTTAATTCAAGCAAATCGTGTTCCTAACTCTCATATCCATTTGAAAATTAATATTGACTCTGACTCAAATCTGATTATCCCTGACCGGTCTCAGTGTCCCTTAAACAGGCTCATAGCACTTAAATCGAAAACAGGAATGAAATGGATCAGCATTAGATAACCATGTTATAAGGTGGTCCTCAGACTTCTAATGGAAGGATGAGGTTTTAATTTGAAAATTGTACGTTGTTTTTGAAATATATTGTATATCCATCTTGCAATAGCGTACCCATATCGAGTTCTCGGTATACAAAGACGAGTGCTTTTCTAGTGGAATGGAAAATTAGATAAAAATAAAATTTACATTGTAGCTTCACTCAAACATTCGCTTGGATCCCCTTATCGAGCATGTAGTTTTCCGACCTGCCCTTCTTACCTCGCGATATGTAATTGAATTGCATGACCACTTGTCCATTGTGCCCATTCTGATTTCGTTTGTTTTTACAACGTTTTGCAAGAGTCTGCACTCGAAGAAGGAGCTTTCGAGAGAGGGAGGAGAAGTGTTTCCACTAAGGCATTCCATCTTGAATCCGGTAGAGGCGGTAGTATTTTCAGATGGAATTGACGGTGACCTAACCATGTACATATTTCATTGAACACCTAAGCACACTTGCCAGAGACTACAGAGAGCAACTAGGCGAAAAACTCTCCACTATGCCAGGCAATACCAGTGAAAAATTCTAATGATCAGTGGACCTGTGGGAAATAGCTGAACCCACTCTAAACTACCAGCCACCACTGAGGAAAATCCGTAGTATGATGATGAGTGCGTTCAATTGAAAACGGTTACAGAAAACAAAACACTGCGCAGAAAGAGGGCTTACGCGACTTCTCAGCAAAGGGAAATCGAGGAGTCTCGCGGCAAGAAAAACATCCTTTTTTTTTAACGAGTTTCTCCATCTGAGCACGGGTCCACACGTACCAGAGATAACACATCCCAGGTGACGGTGCCCAGGGATTGTGCTCGGCGGGTGCATATGCCAAGTTCTATGCCTGTGGACAGAGTTCCTACCATGCTACTGCAATCTAGTCACTGTTCCTGTGTATAAAATGAGAGTTCCACCCACTGGTATCTCTCATGAGCTCACGAGAAAGAAGTTATGTACATACATCACTAGGCGAGTGAAACATAAGTGGGATTTAGACCACTCTGGACGTTGGGGGATAGAATTCACTCCGAGCGCCCCTACGCTCGTTGTTGTCATTCCATAACGGTTGTATGAATATGCTTTTTCTAAATTCTATGTTTTCAGTGCTACGCTAGTTTGAAGGGTTTTCGTCTTCGCAATCCCCAAACTAGGTTTGTTTGGTCCAGAAGCTGGAGGGTCTTAAGATTCGTATGATAACGGAGCCGCTCTCCATGTTTGTTAGCATGTCTTTTGACTTCGTGTTTTTCTAATTCCATACCCAAGTCTCTGTGGATGTCCTCGTTCCGTACGTACCAGGGTGCATTGACGATATTTCCACTACTTTGTTTTGAAATCTTTGGTTGAGGTCCATATTGGTCTGTTTAGTACAACCCCATATGTCCATATGGGTTTAATTACTTGTCTATAAAGTAGGAGTTTGTTAGAAATTGATAGGCAGGAATGGCTTCCTATTAGACAGTAGATTCCTCTATATGTGAGTAAAAAAATCCTGAGGTTTTACAAGATAAGCACCTGGTTTTAACTCCGGAACGCAGGCCCTTTGGAATAGTGAAAAGAACCTAGTTAGCGATGCGCAGGGAATAGTAGATATGTATATTAAGGATAATTTCCAGCAACTACTAAATGGGCAACAGGCTCGAGATAACCAGAAAGGCTGAACCTCCGTTATAAGGACAAAGACATCGCGGATGCCGGAATGCTTGGCCTAGCAAACTGGCAGTAACAAGCCAGGGATCGAAGAGGACTGAGAACTCCGGTGTCTGAGGCAGAAACTCTTCACAATTCGGAAGTCCGTTAAGTAAGCAAGTAGAACTCCATATGTATGTATGTAATGAACCTCTTGAATGAGTTACCTTGACATATTCGGAGCTCAGGCCAATAAATAATAGTTTTTGCTTTTCTTCATCCTAAGGTTGGGGTTATTATGTGATAAAGTCACATGTTACGAAGCAAAATTTTGGTCAATGATTTGCTTGTGGACCTGAAAAGGGATGGCTCCATTACGGTTGCATACGTAGATGGTGCTTCTATTTGTGTCTCTGGAATGCATCTCCACCTTATTAATGAGCTGATGATCAATCTCCTCTCTATTCTAACAAGCTGAACCGACAGGTCTGTGCTTACAGTAGTACCACACGAAATAGAGCTTGTCCTATTTTTCAAGAAATCAAGCAATCAACCTTCCAATCAATCAACCTTCCAAAACTCTACCGTACAAGGCTCACTCGCTCCCTAATGAGGCAAAATTCCTTGGTCTATGATGGAAGCATATGCGTCGAATTAGTCTGTCATCCTTCCTATTAAAAACACTGGAGAGACTACTAGTCTCCCACCTGCGCTGTAGCATAGACACCGAAGTGCTACCAGCGTCCCAACAAGCTTATTGCAAAGGCAGATCTGTTGACACCGCTTTGCACTCATTGGTACATACCATCAAAATATCACTGAGCGTCAAAGAATTCACCATGGTTGCTTTTTGGACATTCAATGTGCCTTAAATAACGTTAAATCAGAGGTGATCACCGTTGCACTCATGGACCTGGGAGTTGAGGTACTCCCTCAGACTTTTAATTGGAAAACTGCTCAAAGGCAGAATAATTAGCACCAAGCTGAGCAATGCCTCAGCCCGCACATCCGTGAGCTGCGGTACACCACAAGGTGGGGTCCTGCCCCCCTTTGTCTGGAATGCAGCGGCCAACAAGCTGTTGCTCAACTTGGAAAGGACTGAATGCGATGTGAGTGCTTATGCAGATGATGTTGCGATAGCTGTCCCCGGTAAATACGAAAGCATTCTTAGTGAATTCCTTTAAAACGTCGTTGATGAGCAGCTAAAAGCGGTCTTGGTGTCAATCCCTAAAAGACCGAACTCGTCCCCTCCACCTCTTCACCTTCTCTAAACGGCACTCGCCTGTGCTTTGCTAACAAAGTCAAAATTAGTGGATCTCATTTTGGACAGTAAATAAGACTGGAAAGTCAATACTATTGAACGCGCTAAAAAAGCCACTGGAGCGCTACACTGCTGCAAAAAAGCAAAGTGGGGCCTGTAATCTCGTACCACGCACTGGCTTTTCGTGTAAGTTGTCAGATTCATGTATGGTGTGATCGTATGGTGGACGGCCTTAGAGAGAGCCTTACACTCTAATATATTGGGGAAAGTTCGAAGACCTGCGTGCATCTGCATTAGTGGAGCACTAAGAACCACCCGATCCGCGGCACTCGATGTGCTCCTACATCTACTGCCTCTGCATATTTTTGGTAAACAGTCAGATGCTAGCGCAGCCAGCAGATTGCAAACCTCCTCCCAATGGTCAAACAACCATATTGGCCACTCCTCAATCCTAGATTCTTTATTCCGGAAAACACCGACTACACATCCTCCAAGTTGAATTTCAACCTCAACTTCCGGACTTACATTCCTACCCGAATCAATAGTGGTGGACTGCACTCGAGAAAAGCAAAGCATTCTCCTCAAGGGTCAAGGAATGGCATATCTCTGTATTACTAGAGACTTAAGATTCACTCTCTCTGCAGCTCTAGACATACCTCACCTCTGGATTTGTTAGCTAAACAAGTTGGGGAAAATGAAGTAGATTGCTTAAAGGTATTCCCATTCTGGATTCAATTACATACCATATGGTCACCCTGAAGACTCCATGATCTACCAAACAAATTTTAATGACACCTCTTCCGATTCCCAAGACAACCAAGCAGCACTAATAATTTCTTTACAGTCACTAAAAGTTCGCTTAAATTCCCATTTTTTGGGTACCTGGTTCTCATTCCAGAGGCATTTGTATACGAGTACTAAACAATACAGTAAAACTCATCATCAAACAAGTCATAAGTAGAGATAGTAAATCAGGTTGAAAAGCGGTCAAACGCGTCATTCCATTAGACTTATCTGAACTGAAATATGTAGATGACAAAAACTCAAGGGAGCTTATTACTCCCAACAGAATACAAATTCGCATCATCCTGGTTTCATTACATGCCGCGGCGCTCTTCAATGATTTTTGCAGAAACCCTAGAGACGAGGAGGAAGAAGAAGCTACAACTCACCACTATGCCATTCTCCAACGCTATTTCAAAGGAGGAGAAGCCATCTAGGCTTTTATTACGTACTTCAATGATAACCGTGATCTAAGCAAAAGCTCCATATTAAATCATCTTTTCTAATTGTCCTCTGTAGTTTTTAAGAAAATCTAGGAAAAGGGAGAATCTTCAACAAGACACCACCTCAGAGAACGGATTCGGGGTAAAAGACTTTGAGGTCGGGCTAAACAATTGGAACATAGCAATGGAATTCTAATTGGAACTGAGGATTCAGAAGGACCACTTTTAGAGAATGAATAATTCAAACTGAACGATAAAATAAATAAATAACTGGCGCGACAGCTTGGGAATGGGATGAGCCAAGGCCTAGTTTCTCGCAACCATTCATGTTGTGCGTATTAAATTTTTCGCACGAATGGAGGGGGGGGGGCAACTCCAAACGGCGGATTGGGAAGCTCTTTCATGACAAATTATACTCCCGGAGGCGTGTCATTCCTCCACGAGAGGTGGTGCCGCGAAAAATATTCGGTGGATATGGCTGGGGCTGGGCTGGGGCAGCAGTCCAACGCACTTACCACTGAGCCACAGCGACCACTCAAACCGAACGATGCAGGCCAACAATTGCGTCTATCAGATCTAGATGAAGTAAAGCTGCTGGAGCTGACGACTTAGCTACTAGCTACAGTATCTTGGTGGGAAACCTCTATCAATTTATTTAAACTATCTGGTAATCGTCTGAAAATCTCTTAGTTGCCATCCCCTTCAATAACACTTGTCCCATTCTCCCCATTGTGCTTACCTCCTAAAATTATCTAATAACCGAAGACCTATTACCCAATTCCACTTAATTTCCCAGTAAAAGAATTAAAACAAACGACCTGACAGACTGACTGTATATTTATTTTACTGTTCCATTCTTAGTAGATACACTTATTGTGCTCCACAAATAACCAATCCAAATTTGAATGCTTCGGTAATTATACGGTAATTCAAGAAATTTAGTGTTTCTCTCCTCCCTGCACTCCTGACTCCCACTCTCGCTGCGTAGCAAAGATATCGCAAACCCCTTTAAACAATAAAATAGATGCAATTATTTATCTATCCTTTCAGGTTAATGCTTAACTAAGAATACAGCGTTGCACATTGTTAGAGGAGCAAACAACGTTGAAGCCGGTGCCATTCAATTGATGTTCACAACGTTAGTTGTTGGAAGGATACAAAGGAAGGGAAAACAGATTGCAGCTGAAGGTCTTTCGCCCTTACGGTAAGGAGGCAAATTCTCCTTAACAAATTGTAAATAGATCCCCTTGCTGTAACAGTCGTGCCATTCCTTTTGTTAAGTGATATAATGAAGGAGGACTACCGTGAGGATTTGCAAACACTTTTGGTTCAATGTTTGTTATTTGTAATCTCAGAGGAGCAGTGCGACAAGTATTGTGTACAGGTAAACATAAAGAATTTTACGACTTTTACGACATGCTAAATGGTTATCAAAGTTCGAAACAGGATCGAGTCAGCCATACATACTTACAGGTACAGACTGTTGGTTTATATACGTAGCATGAAGGAAACGATCAAAAAGATTCTCTAATCCGTTCGTGAAATATATCGGATGCGACCAATCAAACAAATGTTAGTTGTTAGTTTTCCCAATTTTTATTTTTTAAGACATTAAAGACAAGCTACCATGGTAAGTTACAGCGTCGAGCAACACGTGAAAATAATAAAACATCATTATTAAAATGGGTGTTCTGTTGTGGCAACGATGCGTGCGTTGCGCCCATGTTACGGTTTACATGGTCGTTCTTTCCAATTTACTATTCAACGTTTGGTGGTCCCCGGTTCAGTGAATAATCAGCCAATATTTGTACGTCAATGAAACGCAAGATCTGCCGAAAACATCGCCGCTGTTCGTAAGGGGGTGCAGGAGAACTCGAGGCTGTCAATTCCGCGCCGCGCACAAAAACTCGGCTTTTCGGAGACATCAAATTGCCGAGTTTTGCGTCGGGACCTGGGCCTACATCCGTAAAAAATCCAACTGACCCAGGAGCTGCAGGAATACGATCATAGACAAGGCCGTGTGTTCGCTGATTGGGTTCTGGAGTAGTTGGAAGCGGACCCCGATTTCAGCAAGAAAATCATCTTCAGCCCAGGCCCATTTTTAGATGAACGGATACGTCAAGAAGCAAAATTGCCGGATTTGGGACGATGCCAATCCACACAAGGTCCACCAAGTGGAAATGCATCCGCAGAAAGTCGTTGTTTGGTGTGGATTGTGGGCCGGCGGCATCATCGGTCCGTACTTCTTCGAAAACGACGATCTCATTGCCATCACTATCAACGAAGAGCGCTACCGATCGATGATAACCAATTTTTTTTTGCCCAAATTGGATGACATGCATGTGAATGACATGTAGTTCCAACAGGACGGCGCTCACGCGTCCGAGATCGTGCGATTTGACCCCGTTAGACTTTTTCTTGTCGCAAACGACCAGTACCCTCAAAGTCAACATTACCCGTGCCGTAGCTCCAATTCAGCCTGATCTATGCACCAGAGGCATTTTAAATAAACAAAAAATTCGTCGATATCTCACACACAACTTGTTTTATTAAATTTTAACATCTACCCGTCCCTATTGGACGAAAGTAAAATTTCAAATATTGCTTTAGCTCACGGATACACGCGAAAAGTTAAGTTATGAAAAGAAAGTTACAGAACTTTTACCAGTTCTACATATGCCATCACTTTTTATTAAAGATCGTTCTGATGATTAGGATCAACATTTAGTTGTACCTAAAAAAAATAACTGGCACAACAACTCGCAGTGAGTCAAGGCCTAGCTTTTCGAAACCATTCATGTTGTGGGTGTTACATACAAGGAAGCTATAATTTATTGTCGACTCTGAGTGCTGAATTGAGAAGCTTCTTTATGACAAATTATTCTTTTGGCGGTTTTTGTTATTTCCCGACCGATGCTCGAATCTACACAGCTCGCACAGTAGTTTAGCGCACTAACCACCGAGTCACGGTGACCACTTTCGCAATCTTGTTTCATTTTTCTGCTTTGCAAAAAGATTCGACGGTGAAATATTGTTAGGGCATCTGCATAATGAGAGATGAGAATTCGAGAATTCAATGTTTTTTCCATGTGGTATCATACATAAAGCGGCAATTCGATCCCCAATCTGCCCTGGGCCAAGCCGAAAGGCACCTGTTCTTGTGTTGCCAAAACTGTGAAAAATTACTATCAGTTAATTCTCCTAAAACTGGATAACTTAAGCATCCAGAGGGAATTCGAGGCTTATGCTTGAGGGTGATCGGTTGACGAAAGTTGGGGATGTAAACTTCCTGCCGAAGTGTTTTCCTTTGCTACGAGTTATAGCGGAACAACCGCACAATACCTGTTCAACAGAGATGATAATTGCGTGAATAATGTTGTTCAACAATACACTGATTGAGTATTTGTAAGATACTCGGTAAGTGGTTGTAATTTACTAAGGAGCATAGCGTCATAACTAATTACTGTGACAATTTCTTGACTTCTCTTTATATTTCAGGTCTTGATAAATTGCTTAGCTTGTCGATTTTTTATTGCTGAGTTTCATTTAGGAGCTTCTCTTGGTGATCCTATAAGTCGGAGCTTTAACTTTATACTGGTGCATTTACCATTAGTTGACTTATCTAACAGCTCAGCTCTACACGGCCATATCCAATTATACTTTTTGGAGAAGACCAACGTCCAAGATCAACCGCGTTATATGTGTATGAAGATATGGCTCAACTACGACAAGAGAACTCATACAGATATTGCCAGAATAACGGCGATAACTACAGAGCATTGTTCAATAGGAGACCATGTGGTCAAATTAGGTATACCTCAAAACACCCAGAGCCGCAGCTAGGTTAGGTAGAGTAGGATTATGCAGCCATCGCGATCCCTCTGAAACCAGAAAGGCAAAAACTATACCATTTCCTGAAAGCATTTGATTTCCCTGCAGAGTTTTACCATGTTCCTATAGCTAGGAGCCTAGCTCCTTTAGATTACTAAAGAAATACTTGCCTAGAAGTTTCATCCGTGTCCTGGCAATTCCCTGGCATTAATTCAGCGGCGCAAGGAAACTCTTTCCCATTTCCTCTGCAAATGTCCGGCACTAGCAAGAGTCACATTGCGCAGACTCAACTAAACATTCTGCGATGATCTCAATGACATCTCGGGTAAAAAGATATGAGATCTAATCTACTTTCTAAACCCCACAGGTTCGATTTAGGCATTTCCAGATGCCTTACTCTCTATCAACAACGCACTGCTGCCTGCTAAAAAAAACCACAACATTTTTCTTGTGAAGGCTTTCGTTCAATCAATGCATTCTCTAGGCTTTCTAGAGCATAGCTCGATTGCTAAGGTGTATGTATTCCTCCCCCCGAAAGATACCTAAATCTTTCGTGTTATCTGTTTTTGATTTTCTTATTTTCCATTCCATACTGATTGAGAGTTTTTGGTCATTGAACCGCCATTGGACCTTATACGATGACGGCATTGAACATTTCTGTGGAGTTCACCAAAAATTTCGTTGTTCATATAGCACGGTCCGCAAGAATCGGTATAGTTTTCAAGATGCTTGGACGTCCAGCCAGGTTGTCCGTTTTGAATTTGCGCGCGATTTAAAGCTGTACCGACTTTTTGATGTTCGCGAATAAGAAAATGTACTATAAGAGAGCTTTGCTGGCCATTTTTTTTTTGATGGATTTCTGGTGAGTCCTTGACCTAGAATTAGTCTTTAGTATTTGAGTTCTTTTCAGGGATTTAAACCAATTTCAGGGAAAGCGTAAGTATATTCCATAACGTCAACTCTTTTCGATAGATCTAAATGCCAACGACTATACTAAATTCGTGTTATGACTTGGATTTTCGCCTGTTTAATTTCCTATCTAAGAAGCAGTCTAGAGACTTACATACATACATTCATACATTTTCCAATGACCCGGTTATCCACTATGAGTGCCGGTTATCCACTATGAGGGTGCCACATCCCCTAATATTCCGCCATCGACTCTAAAACATCAGGAGCTATCTTCATTGAGATTTCGGACTTGGTCCAACCATCTCATCCTGGACCGTCGCAGGGGTCGACTACCTGATGGATTCCATGGCATGTTTTGGAAGTCGAATTGGGTGCATGCGTTTAATGTGCCCAAACCATCGAAGAATGGACCTTTCCGTTCGAAGAAGTAGCTGCTCGACATTAAGTGTCTCGCGTATTCTGGTGTTACCTCAGCAGTATCTACTGCTGTACAAATGTCTGATATTTATGCAATGAATTAACTTGTGTTTAATTTTATTTTGCTTTTTATCGTTTTTTCAGCTGCAAAAAAACGCAAAGGAAGCGACGGTAATAAACAAATGTACAAACAAATGTACGTACACATGAGCGTAGGTGTTTACAAAAAAAAGTTGTACATCAATGTCTTTATTTCAAGACATATAAATTCATTTTATGTAGGAAAACATACGAAAATCAATTGTCTTAGGTTTACTTCAAGTAAACAAACGCAAGCACGTGACCACGTCTGCAAGTTGTTGGTCCTTACGCATGAATTATGCGGCAAGAAAGTTTATTACACACTGCTCCCTTTGATTTAGCGTGACGTGCCTACAAAAGAAATTGATTTCCTTTCAAAACATCTGATGACAAAATAAAATCATGATGTATACATAAGTGATGACGTAAACATAATTTTTTGCATTAAAAGGGGGTGAAGTAAAGTGTTGTTTAACAGCGCGTTAACACGACAATTTACATGTTTTACGCACAAATTACAAATTACTTAATCTATTTTACAAAATTTTTTAATCGATCATCCTTGCTATGAATACGAGACAAATGGATAGACAACTTTATGCGAATTTACTTTGCAATCTATGCATCTCGCCATTGTATCTCCTCCTCCACTCACCGTCTATGCAGACGGGACCAAAAACCACCCTAAGAGTTTTCCTCTCGAAACAGCCAAAAGCAACCTCATCCGCTTTTGACAGAGTCCATGCCTCTGCGCCGTATAGCAGGACTGGGATGATTAAGGTCATATGGAGAAAGGTACTGAAGCAGGAGTGTACAGTAGTTCGTTGAATAGGTATGAACGATTTGTACAGACTCCCGGATGACTGTAGTGTCTTTCAAGCTGAAATTTTGGCCATTAATCGAGCAGCAAGAACAATAGATGCTGGGAGACTGAGCCTAACTAGAATCACCATCCTCGTCGACAGTCAAGCAGCTATCAAGGCTTTAGATAATTCTAGCACCAAATCGAAAGCGGTGTCCACCTGTCGTGAAATCTCAATATATAAAAAGAAAAGTCCTGACTCACTCACTGACTCATCAACGCCCAGCCGGAACCCTTGGACCTAGAAAGCTGAAATTTTGCACAGATGTTCCTTTTATGATGTATACAAGGAATAAGGAAGGACATTTCGAAAATCGGCTTCTACAGGGTGTTACAGGGTGTTGAAGTTTGTATGAAAAAAAAAAATTAAATTGGGTTTTGGAGTTGAAATTTGGTGAGTATATTTTAGAACGGAAAAAAATAAACACGTGTTTTTCCGTTTTCCAATATTATAACTGTGGGCCAAGATAGAGGCCGTTAAAGTTTGGTCATTTATAGTAACGCGCAAATGTAGTCAGCGGCATTGCCGTTGCCATTGCTTCCTCAGGTACTGCAGCTACCTTGGTTAAAGAAGACATGACGGGTCACTCCACCTCAAACCCACACATAGCATCTCAACCTAAGTCATTCTGAGTCAACACTTTGTATCATCTCTAAGGACAGTGACTTGGCTCAGGTGCTTCGAGAACCCAAAGTTATAGTTTGGGATGAGTGTACCATGGCTTATAGAAAGGTATTGAGTATCGAAATAGGATGCTCCGACAGTCCTTTTGGGTGGTGATTTAAGGCAGACAGCCCGTTGTGTCACGGGGAATACAGCAAATGAAGTGAAGGCCTGTCTCAAGTCATCAATCTGATAGCCTAATGTCGAAGTCCTCTCCTTAAAAGTTAACATACGTATCCATATTCGCCGTGACTTGAGGGAAGTATTTCTTGATATTGGTGATGGAGAGAGGAGGGAAGAAAAATGTACCGAGTAACCCATGCGATGTTATGGAAGATCTGATTAGTTTTTCTGACAGAATATATGTAATGTACATAATTATTTATCACGCTGGAGGGGATTGCGTTTCATGAGTGAGGGAAAGAGCTATTTTCACTGAATGACTTTTTGTCCCTTAGCGGGCTCAGAGTCAATTGACCTGATAGCCTGGTCATCCTCGAGCTAGAAAGAAAAACCAGGAATGTTTTTTACAGGGAAGTCTTGCAAAGTTAATATGAGGAATTGAAAGTCTATAATTACTCATCGATGTCTTGAAACCCGGAAAAGTACATAGGGTATAATGTGACGTCTTTCCATGCGAACGTAGTCGCGGGTATCAGCTAGTCCTAAATAAAACAGTCGTCATCGAGGAGTTCAACATCTGCTGGGTCCCCAGACAGAGCGACATCGAGGGCAACGAGAGAGCAAACGAACTGGCTCGGCAGGGATCAGCTTGGGAAAGTGAGCACACAAACACATCGATAAACATCCCTATCGGTGTACTGGAAGGTAACGTTGAACACAAGATGAGAGAGCTAATCAACACCTCTTGGTCCGCCAGAGGCGACTGTATTATATCCCGCAGCTTATGGCAGAGAATAGACCAAAACAAAACAAACCGTCTCCTGGCGATGAATAAAAAAGTTTCTCGCATCCTAGTAGGTTTACTGACGGGACATTGTGCCATAGATACCATGGCCAGCAGACTCGGCATCGACTCTCCTTAGCCCAAAGAAACAGCGTTTGGCAAGAGTTATTCTTCGTTTAATCTCAGAGCTGAGAGCCTAACAGAAAAAGTTCTTAACTACTTCAAAGTTATAGCTGTCTATTGTGACGTTCTATCCGAGATGTCGGTGTTGGGTGTCCTTTCTTGTTGACAGCATATACTTCGTCTTGCCCTCAATGACCGCTAAACCCATCTTCGCCGCCTCCGTCTCAATACCCACGAACGAGCCAGTTACATCACGCTGCGTTCTTCCGATTACGTCAATATCGTCTGCGTATGCGAGTAATTGGACGGACTTTTAAAAGATTGTGCCTCTGATGTTGGCGCATGAGTTTTGCACAACTCTTTCAAGAACGATATTGAAGAAGTCACATGACAGCGCGTCACCCTGTCTAAATCCTTTTTTGACATCAAAGGTCTCGGTAAAGTCTTGACCGACCTTGAT
Organism: Matsumyia berberina; assembly: GCA_917880715.2. NCBI lineage: Eukaryota > Metazoa > Arthropoda > Insecta > Diptera > Syrphidae > Matsumyia > Matsumyia berberina. The sequence goes on from OU862870.1 coordinate 101,306,136, forward strand.
GGAGCAGCGTGGATTCTTCATCTTCATCCTGCACAAACGGACGAGTTTGACCGAGAGTTCCTGGGTTTTCTCCAAGATCTGCCGCATTGTTAGTATTTGGTCGATAGTGGACTTTACTGGCCTGAAGCCACACTGATATGGACCGATTAGTTTGTTGACGAACGGCTTCAGGTACTCTCACAACACAGCAGATAAGACCTTGTAAGCGATGTCAGGAAGAATGATGCCTCAGTCGTTGGCACAGTTCAGAGGGTGTTCTTTCTTGAGGACCGGGTAAATAATGCTGAGGTTCCATTCATCGGGCATACTTTCCTCCGATAATATTTCTTGTTACATAAATGTTATTTCTTGAAAGCAGTTGTTAGTCCTTGTTTTTCAAGAAAACGTACTGAATTTTTAAAGCAACACGTCAAAAGGCAACTCTGCCCAGTTTCCCCTTAAAAACGAGTCCCCATTTGGAAATTGCGCAGCAACCAAACCGGAATCTTTTTCAACACGAAGTCAAAGTGGGGAAGATGCCAGTTACCCCATCGGAAAGTCTGCAAAATTGCTTCTGCTTCAGCTTTTCAGTGTGTTTGGCGCCATTGTTGGAAACAGGTTACTTTGAATTTTTCAACGAACAAATTGTTTGTATACGCTCTTGGAGCAAAGCAATTTCCGATGATTTACTGGTGTGTTCCTGCAGCCCTATGGTTTAAACGTTAGGGATGCATCAACTAAATAACCATTAAACCTGTGCGATGTTTTTGAAAAGCGGTGAAACTGTGCGACCATTGATCACCTAATTCGGGTGTGCCATACAAATTCAATTTCCGATTATGGATGTTTCATATTTTGCGGCATTCAGGACTTTTTTTCTTTTTCTTTTACTACGGCTTCAGAATGTGTTGCTAGTCACAGTAAAAAATGCAGAATAGGCTTAAATAGACAATGTTCCGCTAAGACAACCACTCAGCCAATTTTGATGCAGATTTCATTGTGGCGATGATTTGGATTTTTGCCAGCCGTATTTAATTTAATTTTTTTGCAAAAATCGTGCGTAACCACAGTGACACAGTCTTAAAAGGCTAAGGAAGTGGCTGCGCGGAATAGTACGCCGCACTCACCCTTCACTATCCTAAAGTAGTAGTTGTCCAACGTAACTTTTGGAGCTACTGTTTGTCTCGTTGTACCGATGATGTTAATGTCATCCGCATGACCAAGTAAATATGTACTTGTATTGCTTGCTCTAGTATGGGTCTGGAACTCTTGCTTCTTCTCCAGTATTTGGCATAAAGTAAATATTTTGTCGACCATTGATTTTCCAGACCTAAAATCCACCAGTTCTTCGACGAGATATGTACATATGTATGTACATTTATGCCATTTTATGTAGATTTATGCCCCTGTGGTTGGTGCAGGTGCGACGCTCTCCTTTTTAATAGATCAGGAAAATGGTGCTAAGGTTTAAACCATCGGACATGCTTGTATGATTTGAACCTTCCTCTGACTGCTTCATATTCATTGTTGTCCTGTGGGTTTATCAATTGTCTATTTTCTATGTTTAGATTATCGGACTGACTGACAGTGAAAATTTGGCTTCTGTCGCCGTTTATCATTCTCTAATATAATATTTCCCTTTTTCTTCTTGCTCCGGTTTGAGAAACTAATTTTTGGATGCCTTGCTAATCCTTTAATACAAATTTCGCATCTTTTCCTTACCCCCTTCGGGTAGGGGTTAGAATATACCCGAGGTAGGCATGCCTGTAGTAAGAGGCGACTAAAATCCACCCTCCGTATACCGAGGTAAAAGAAGTATACAAAATGCAATGAACAAAACAAAGAGATTAAATACCCCAGGTGGTACTCCAGGTCTACTGGAAAATCCACCCTCTTCGGAGGTCGGCTCTATGGATTCTGGGGAGAGCCATTTATTGCAATTATGCAACCCCTTCACAAAAAGTGCAAGGGTATCTCGATCGCCACCACCAAGATCGAATGTCTCCGGGAAAAGAAGTCCACCGGAAGCGCTAACGCGTGATAAACAGGACTCAGCGAAATCCAAAAGCTTCGAGGAGGAAAACAATGAACTCCGTAAGAAGCTTCACGAAATGGAGCTACTCTACAAAGAGCTTAGGAAAGAGGTAGATTTACTTCGACAAGAAAATAAAGCTCTGAGAAACGTAAATCCGCCAAAAGACGGTAGTCCGTCTGGCTCAATTGTTCGCGAATATCACACGGACGAAGAAGAGCTAACACGGGAAACGGCGTGGGTCTCAAAGAAAAGACCCAGCAAGAAACGAAGGGCCGGTTCTTCACCCGAAATCGAGCCACCAAAAGAAAACAAGCGTTTGCAAGCGACAACGAAATTAAGTCCACCGCCTCCAATAAACGTCATCGGGATTATGGACTATAACAAGCTGTATTGCCTCCTAAAAGGAACGTTGACCTCGAAGTTTAAGGTCACCTCACTTCGCAACAACGTGTGGAAAGTAAACGTCGATGACCCCAACGATTACCGAGCATTTTCTCGGAAACTTAATTCCGAGAAAATTCAGTGGTACACGTATGAAAATAAGTCGGAAAGACCATTGCGAGTTATAGCAAGAGGACTCCATCCTTCGTGCACTAAAGAAGACGTTATGGACGATCTTCAGGCGAAAGGCTTTAAAATTCTTGACGCCGTAAATATTATCAAGAAGGAAAAGCAACAAACGGAAGAAGATCAGGAAGTTCTTGTTAAGCGTGGTCTTCCGCTTTTTATGCTCAGTTTCGATAAAACCGAGAATATAAAAGATATTTACAATATTAAAACGATTTTAAATATTGTAATCAAAATCGAACCGATGCGTAAAAGCACAAGATCGATCCCTCAGTGCAAACGCTGTCAAGGTTTCAACCATACGCAGACATACTGCCAAAAAGAGCCACGATGCGTGAAATGTGCCGGTATACATCTCTCGAATGAGTGCCCCTTAAACAAGCAGACCGCAGCGACTTGCATAAATTGTAAGGGAAAGCACCCAGCGAACTATCGAGGTTGCGAAGTGGCCAAAGAACTCCAAAAAAGGCGCGATACGCTTAAAAAGAACATGCGTCCGCAACCGAAACCAAATAAAAATAAACCGGAAAAATCGCTAGTAAAAGAAAACAAACCCGTGAAGGATAAAACGAAAAAAGTCCAGGAAAAACCGCCATCTCCTGATGCGCAAACGTATGCGCAAGCTGCATTGCAAGCAACTAAGCAAAATAGGCCTGCGTTAGATCCTATGCAGCAAGTTTTCTCTATAATTCTCGCGAAACTCGAGGAGCAAAGCAAGACAAATAAGCTCATATTCGAAAAACTTAGCAACCTCGAGCATAACGCTCGCAAACCACGAACGAAATTATGAACATGAACCAGTTACTTAAAATCTTAACATGGAACGCAAACGGCCTTCTACAAAGAATCGACGAACTGGAAATATTCCTACGCAAACAGAACATTGACATATGCTTGATTTCTGAAACCCATCTGACAAAGGAATCTCGGGTTAAAATTAGAGGATACTATGCTTATCACGCATACCACCCATCCGAAAGGGCTAGGGGCGGATCGTCGCTCTTAATTAAAGACTGTATTGAGCACTCTTTGAATTCACCGATAGAACTCGATGCAATGCAAATAACTTCAGTTCGAGTAAAAAATAAAAACATGTATTACAACATCGCGTCCATTTATTGCCCTCCGCGATACACGCTAGAAAAGAATGACTTAATACGTCTATTTGAGTCACTTGGACCGAAATTTGTTATTGGTGGCGATTTTAATGCTAAACACACCTTTTGGGGTTCGAGATGCATTTCACCTAAAGGCAGACTTCTCTACGAAACCGGCATGCAATTTGCTGTTGACTTCTTTTCGACGGGGAAACCGACTTATTGGCCCTCCGACATAGCAAAAACGCCTGACCTCATAGACTTTTTTATAGGAAAAGGGGTAGTGAAAAACTTTACGAACATCGAGGAATGCTTTGATCTCTCCTCCGATCATTCACCAGTCGTATTGACAATAAGCGAACGTCTAATGAGAAAACAAGGAGCGCCCAGATTAACTAGCAATAAAACTAACTGGGATGGCTTTAGGAAAGCTTGTGAAGAAAATATAGTCCTGAATGTGTCGCTTAGAACACCGTGCGAAATAGAGGATGAAGTCGGCAGATTTATTGAAGTCTTACAAAGCGCCGCGTGGAACAACACTCCATATAAAAGGAAAGTAGTCGGAAATAGCGAAGTTAAATATCCGCCGGAAATAAAAGAACTGATGCTGGCAAAGAGGAGAGCACGCAAAAGATGGCAACAGTCCCGCGCTCCTCAGCATAAAACCCATTCGAACTTCCTATGCAATAAGCTCAAAAAAGCGATACGGGATTTTAAAAATCACGAGATTTCTACATATCTCGAAGGCTTGTCTGCTGAAAAAAGTTCGAATTATTCTCTTTGGAAAGCTATAAAAGGTGTCAAAAAACCCCAAATACAATCGCTACCAATAAGAAAAAGTAATGGCGAGTGGGCAAAAGGCAATAAAGAAAAAGCCGACTTATTTGCTGAGCATCTGGAAGAAACGTTTAAGCCATTTCCCGGGCAAGCATTAATAGAAAATATTAATAATACTATTATGACTCCAGACAACTTTAAAATAAGAAGCGTGTCACTAGCGGAACTTTGTGAGGTAATAAAAAATCTAAAAAATAACAAGGCTCCTGGATATGATCTAATAACCGGACAGGTCCTCAAGGAATTGCCAAAGAAAGCTTTGATAAAACTCGTTTACCTTATAAATGCTTCGCTAAGACTATTATACGTTCCAAGGCAATGGAAAGTCGCCGAAGTTATAATGGTTTCAAAGCCGGGAAAACCGCCAAACGACAAAAAGTCGTACAGACCGATATCGCTCCTGCCGATAATATCAAAGGTTTTTGAAAAACTCTTATTGAAACGGTTAAAACCGGTAATTGAAGAAAGACGTTTGATTCCTGATCATCAATTCGGGTTCGGAATCAAGCATTCCACAATTGACCAGGTTTATAGAATAACCAACAAAATTGAGAAGGCCATGGAAGAGAAAAAGATATGTTCTAGTGCTTTTCTTGACGTTTCCCAAGCCTTTGACAAGGTGTGGCACGAAGGCTTGAATTATAAACTTAGACAGGTACTTCCGGAAGAGTTGTACAAGATCTTAGAGTCGTATTTGGAGAATAGACTCTTCCGTGTCAAGCACGGAGCCGAATACTCGGAATTCAAGGAAATCGCTGCCGGTGTTCCACAAGGAAGTGTTCTTGGTCCAGTCTTGTTCTTGCTCTATACTCGAGATATACCGCAAGAAGAAGGCACCGTTGTTGCTACATTCGCGGACGATACGGCTATTCTGGCAACAGAAAATTCAGTCGAGTCAGCAACTGTGAAGCTTCAACGAGCTTTGGATACAATTTGCGAGTGGACAAAGGTTTGGCGCATTGTTCTCAACGAAACTAAATCTACGCATGTTAACTTTACTAACAAGAAAATAAACAACTTACCCGTTTTCATTAACTCGTTACAAATACCGTAACGAAGCAAAATATCTAGGAATGACACTAGATGCGAAACTCAAATGGAAGCCGCACGTTAAAAAGAAACGCGACGAGCTCGAAATTAGATTTAGAGAAATGTATTGGCTGCTTGGAAGATATTCCAAATTAAGCATGTATAACAAATTGCTCTTATATAAGCAAGTCTTAAAACCTGTATGGACGTATGGTATACAACTTTGGGGTTGTACCAAAACAAGCAATAGAAATATTTTACAAACCTTTCAAAATAAGGTGCTTAGAACAATCGTTAATGCGCCGTGGTACATTAGAAACGACGATATCCACAGAGACCTCGGTCTAGCTACCGTCGAAGATGAAATAACAAATTTTGCTCGCAAACTCCGTGTTCGCCTTCATGGACATTGCAATAACGCCGTACTCCAAATTCTGGACGTGACAAACCTTGTGCGCCGACTACAAAGAACGAAACCGTTCGATTTAGCGCAATAAGGAATAACCGCTTATAATGACGGTATTAGTAGGTGCTTTTGCTGGAAAGCTACCTACACAACGCGAATTTTTTATTGCGAAAGTTAAACTACTTGATAGGGCTCTTTTGTACTTAGTCGTAGTCAACACGAAAAGGGGAGGTGTTTTTAGTGAGTAAGAATCTCACACTACCATGAGCACGTGCGGTAGATCCTCATGGTGTCTCATGAAAGATTTTCACCTACCCTCGTAAAAAAAAAAAAAAAAATCTTTTCCTGCCATAACATCTTTCTATCTCTTCGATCAAACGCTTCTCCAGCTCCTTCTTCTTTACTCTCATCGTGGAGGGGTGAAACCTTGCCCATCATTCGCAGAGTACCTGAGTACCTGACAGTGTTGCTAATACTATTTTTCGTGATTGCTGATGCTGCTAGAGACAAGAGAGTTCTAAAGAAATTCGATCGAAAAAGGTTCTTTCGATCGGTTTTTCAACGTTAAATTTTCTGACATTTCCTCCTATTCGCTTTCGTACCTTTGCTACAGAAGGTCTGTGCTTGAACCTCGGAATGTTCTAAAGTCCAATGCATTGAAGGAGTGCCTTTCGTCGATCGCAGCGTGATCGATTGGTTGGCGGTTGGATGTCATGCCATAAAGGCTTGGTTTTCCGACGGTGCAACCAAAGATTTTGGTGTTGAAATCTTTAAGGAAAATCTTTAAAAAAATATTCTTTGTTGGCATCGTCTTTCTTTTTTGGGGGAGTGTGAGCGCAAATGGGGCCGATTGGTGGTTTCACTTACAAGGCGGAAGCCTAAGGCTTTTTGTCTAAATCTGCCTCTGAAAAGAAAACTGCGTCCAAAAAGCCGCGGTCTCCATCTGTGGTAACAGTACTATTTTTTAGGACACACGGCGATCGAGGATCTTTGATAAGTCATTATCAGTACGCGGTCTGTTCAGAGTACTATTTTAGATCCTTAAGGTGTTGTTCTTTATATGTTTGCTGGAGTAATCAACAGTTAAATTAGTGTTTCTACTTTTGTTGTTATCATGACTAGAATTTCTCTACTGCGTGACTAACAAGCGACGCTAATGTATAACGTAGTTACCTGGTTTTTTATGGTCGCTCTTTGCCAAGTCCTGTATTTTCTGAGAATATAAAGGGTGGTTAAATTTTAAGGGCCGATGTTGAATGTAAACCACACCTAAACGTCAAGTTTTTTTCTGCATTTCATTTGTCATTTCTCAATTTCAGACTAACTCAATTTGAACCATGGAAAGAAACACAATCGAGCAACGCGTTAAAGTTATTCAGGCTTATTATGAAAATGGGCGTTCAAATCAAAATGCATATCGTCAATTCGGTCAATTTAATCGTCCAAATGTGCGTACAATCGGAAAAATCGTGCAAAAATTTGAGCAAACCGGGTCTTATGCATAAAGACTTGCATTTACACGTTTACAAGGTGCAATTAACTCAAGAACTAAAGCCTCTTGACCATTTCAAGCGTCGTCAATGGTCAGAATGGTGGCAAGAAATGGCAACAGTGGATGATCAATTTTCGAAGAAAATCATCTTCAGTGATGAGGCACATTTTCACCTCAGTGGATTCGTCAATAAGCAGAATTGCCGCATTTGGGCGAATGATAATCCAAGAGTGATTGTCGAAAAACCAATGCACCCACAAAGAGTGACTGTTTGGTGCGGTTTATGGGCTGGCGGCATCATCGGGCCGTATTTTTTTCCAAAATGAGGCCGGTCAGGCAGTTACTGTGAATGGTGTTCGCTATCGTGAAATGGTAACGAACTTTTTATGGCCCGAATTGGAAGATATGAATGTGGACGATATGTGGTTTCAACAGGACAGTGCCACTTGCCACACAGCTAACGAAACAATGGCTCTTTTGCGCGCAAAATTCAATGGCCGTGTTATCTCACGTGGTGGCGATGTCAATTGGCCGCCAAGATCATGTGATTTGACACCGTTGGATTTTTTTCTTTGGGGTTATTTGAAAGAAAAGGTGTACGTCAATAAGCCAGCAACAATTCAAGAGCTAAAGGATGAGATAATTCGGCACATTAACGGCACAGAACCTCAATTATGCTTCAGCGTCATCGAAAATTTGGACCATCGGATGGAGGTGTGCCGCCGAGGTCGCGGCGGCCATTTGGCCGATATTTTGTTCCATACATAATTGAACCATACCAATATTATCATAATAAAAAGAAATGATAATAATTTCCTAAATAATTTGTGTTTTATTCAAAATCAACATCGGCCCTTAAAATTTAACCACCCTTTATAAAAGCTCAGTTGACACGATAAGTGGGTCACGGTAGGTAGGTAGAGGTGGTGGTTCTAAAGAACCCATTTAGCGTTGGGATGCGCCGTTTTGAAACCACAACTCATTTGACCTGGTTGTTTGGGGGTTCTATAGGTTGATAGACGAAAATATTTAAATCCAACCTGAGGAATTAAAAGGCATGATTAGTTCACAAATCTTTTTCTTGGAAATATCTGCGACTTCGTCGAGGAAGGGTTTGTCTAGAGTGCGCTGCCTGACCCTCGCTAGGTCCGGGCAATTAGACAGGAAATGATGCAGAGGCACCTTTTCGCTGTTATCTTTGCAACTACGGCAGAAAGTTTTGTGGGGGATACCAAGCTTTGCTGCGTTGTCTCCCACTGGCCAGTGGCCTGTACTAGCGGCTACGATTCTCGCATTATCTTGTCTTGATCTGCTAAGTAGCTCGTTTGTTTTACGTTTGTTGTAACTGGGCCAGATCTTCGTTGATATGACGCAGTTGTTAAGCCTATTCCAAGCTTGGTTGGCCGTCCTCAGAAAGAAAGTGGTGTTGAATATTGCCCTTAACGGCTCTAAGCGGGATAATAACAATTTCCGCCAGTGAGTCGTTAAGGGCTAATTCCCGCCTGACCAGGTCGCGGGCTTTTTCGTTGCCGTCAACTTGACTATGGCCTGGGATTCAAGTGAGAGTGACCCACTAGTTGGTTTAGTTCTTGCTGGCATTGCTTTACCAGTTTTTAAGATGCAATGGCCGAATCAATACCTTTGAGAGCGGCTTGGTTGTCAATGAAGATAGCAGTATTGTAGATGTGTGTTGGAGAATTTTTCAACACGCGGCAGGCGAATAGCAGGAGGTCTGCTTGGAAGACACTGGCAAAATTCGTAAGTCTAAAGGATTTTGACAAATTCAGTTTCTCTGAGAAAATGCGTGAGCCAACTCAACAGTCCATTTTCGAGCCGCCCGTGAAAATAGTCGTATCAAAATCCTTGATCACTTTTCCGTTTTTCCAGTCTGCCTGGTTGGAAACCTTACTAAGAAACATTTCGTAAAGTTTAACTTGGGTGTTAAGTAGTCAGTCGAGGACGCGACCAATTTGTTTGGTATTGTTTCCAGGACTTTACTGTGACCAATGTTTAATTCTAGCTAAGTTGAAGGCCAAGAAACGTGCCTAACTACCTAGCACTGTATGATAGTAAGAGTGTTTGACCGTGGAGATTTGGACGTGGGAAGTCTCGTACTTTGGTTTTGGCAGTAAAAAGCATTATTTCGGTTTTGTCTGGATTCACGGAACCACGCCACAGCTGATAGCCCTAGAGCTTATCTTATCCAGAACGCTCCCCATGAGTTCCCTTATCACCGAGAGAACCGTCCCTGACACTAGGATTACCACGTCATCCGCGGACGCAACTACTTTAACCTGCCTAGTCATCAAAATCTTATTCAATATCATTATCTAGATTTGATTCATGACCAAGAGCCATAGTAGAGGGGAGATGACTCCGCCCTGAGGAGTCCCCCTATTTACAAAGTTGGTCACACTGCTTGATCCTAGAGTTGCTTGAATAATTTGGTACTAATGAACACCTCCACTCCTAACTTGGTAGGAAATTCTCGAATGGCTTCAGTGTGGACGTTGTTAAAAGCACCTTCCATGTCTAAGAAGGTGGCAAGAGTGTATTCTTTTTAGTGAAGGGTTTTCTCGATTGTGCGTACAACTTCATGCAGAGCCGTCTCTTTGGATTTACCTTTGAGATGCGCGTGTTGGGAGTCTTCTACTATTTTGCGGATGTGGATGTCTAGGACTCGTTCCAAGGACTTAAGTACGAAAGAGGCGAAACTAATGGGCCTAAAGTCCTTCGCGGACTGATGTACTGATCGACCTGTTCTCGGTATAAAAACCACCCGGACACGCCGCCAGGATTCGGGGATATGGTTAAGGAGTATACAGCTTCCATAGATCGGTTCTAGCCAAGGAATTGCTATATCTCGCATATTCTGCAGCATTATGGGCATTCTGCTGTCATGGACAGGGGGCGAAGCTGTTTATGATCCAGGAGGTCTGTTTTTCAGAGATTATTCTAGAAATACTATTCCAACATGTGAACCACCAGAAGGGAGAACTATCTTGTTCTGAGCTGCTGTCCTGACATCCTGGGAAGTGTGTGTTCTTAAGGAGTTGTAAGGATTCCGCGGCTGAATGTGTCCAGCTTCTGTCCGACTTTCTCAAGTGGGTCACACGAGCCCTTCAATTAGCCTTTCTGTTATCCAAGGCACACTCCGAGCAAGCAACGATGCCTTTTCGCTGCCAATCACTTAGCATAGCGGCGTATAAGAAGCTAGTTTGCAGCACTAGGGTGGTCTATTATTTTACTTTTTGTTGGTTAAATCACTGTCTGGTTCCTTTCCTTCCACATGTCATGGACGTCCATTCTCTTTCTTATTACACCACACATTGGCTTACAGAGCCACTATTGTTCTGACCTCGTTATAAAGAAAGAATTTTAATTAAAAATAAAATTTATAATGTGTAGTGTCCTAAATTAAACCCCATGTCGGACAAAAGTATGAGTAGATGGTGGGAGTTTTATGCCGAATGTCCCTCTTCAAATGCTTCGCCAATTCTCTTTTCTCGTTTACGGAAACCTTTCACTTAGTTTCATATGTGTCAGCAGACTGTTTGTGAGATAGACCTTCCTGTGAGGCATATACACATCTGTATCTATGTACATACCTATGTAGGTACGTACAAGGTACGTATGCGATGGTATGTCATGGTAAGAACTACGAATAATTTTCAATATCCAATTCCAATGGAAATGTCAAAGCTTTTGGCAGGTGTATGAGTTGATGAGAGTTGGGAGTAAAATTTAATTTATTAAGCCAGCAATGTCAATACGTTTGTCTTTCTGTCTGTCGTCCTTTGACATATGAGGTGAACACTGAACATGTACCACTCATACGCACTTACGAGCCAATGAATTCCGTCTTATCCTCTGTACATCTTTCATGCCAGTCAGACAAATATTCATATTCTCCTCCTGTCCGTAATGGGATAAAGTGTCAAGGTTGCGTTGGTCCTTGAAGGCGGTGTGTTGAAATATATGGCAAGCAAAGTGGATAATCATTTCTATTAGTACTCATGACCTTGTTTTCTGCTTATTGAAGTAGACGAAGTGATCCAATTATGCATTATGCTTCTGATATGGATTAGGAGAATATGTAGGTAATTGTTGCTTTTAAAAATCAAGGAAGGCATTTCCTTCCTCTTATCTGGATCTTTGGCGGCAGTAAAGCTTTTGTGAGTTGTTTTACGTTCATCATCGTTATTATGTACAATTACAGCGTCTTCTTTGCTTTTATTCAAAGAATTCTAAAAGAATGCTGAATGCAACAAAGAAACATTTCAGAAACATTTACTTTATTCTTCGTACATTAAGTGAAAGAGTTTTAAAATTAAAATATCGAGAAAGGCCCCAATAGACGCGGGCTAAGTGTGTCCCTCGCTCTGACAGGGACACACTTAGCCCGCCCATTGTGATACCAAGATAAAGAACCGGCTTAACAGCCCAGGATACCAGAGTATGTAACACAAAGTACATACCGTACCGGTATTAAGCTTAAGGCTGTTCCATCTATGATTGGCCATTCCATCTATAATTGGCAAGCTGGAGGAAGTGTAGATGTACAAAGCCCTTAATAATTCCCAGGGGAATATCGACACTCTGAACTGTTAAGGGCCAATCCTTTCCTGGCCAGCTCGTCGGCACGCTCATTGCCCTCGTAATTGCCATGACCTGGGATCCAGATGAGTGTAATTGTGGAGTGGGTACTCAAATGATTAATTTCAAGTCGGCATTGCTCTACCAGCTTTGATGATATGGTAACCGCATCAATAGCTTTGATAGCGGCTTGGCTATCTGACAAGATAGCGATATTTCGGTTGGATGTTAAGACATTATTGAGCAAGCGGCACGCCTCGCGAATCGCAAATTTTCCGCATGGAAAACACTAGCAGAGTCTGGAAGACAAAGAGACTTTGATATATTCAGTTGGTCAGAGAAGATACTTTTGCCGACTCCGCAATCCATCTTCGACCCGTCCGTATATATACCAATATCATGGTCATTGATAACGATTTCATTTTTCCATTCTTCTCTGGTAGGGAATTTACCGAGGAATCATTTCCTAAAATTGAGGATAGGTGTCATGTAATCGATCAAAGACCCGACCAAATTTCCTGGAATGGTTTCCAGGATCTTGCAGTAATCGTATGGCTTTGCGGTCCAGAACCCAGATTACCTGAACCTAGATTTGGACCCTAGTTGTTGCCACAGATGCAGCGCCAAGTCAATAGTACTCGTGTGACTTTTCAATAGTCCGGTCGACTTGGGGTTCCAGGACAATTTACTGTCCAGGATTACCCCAAGGTACTTTACTCTGGCGAGAACTGAATGGTTTCGCCGTAGAAAGAAGGGCGAATTAGAAGACTATAGATGTCTTTTTGTGGTTTACAGAGAGGCCTATTTGGTACACCATTTCTGTATCTCAGATAGTGCGTATTGCAGCACTTTTTACTGACGATGACCACAACGTCATCTGCATAGCCGATGGCCTTAATCCCTAGGTTCTTTAGGGAGCGAAGAAGGCTGTCAAGGACGAGCGACCATGTCAGTGGCCACAGGACTCTACCTTGGGGACATTCTCGAGTGGTGAGCGCCGATATTTCAATATCGTTGATGTTGGTGTGAGTCACACTACTTTTCAGCATGGAAATAATCCACTTGTTTATGATTGGTGAGGGGTTTATATTGCTGAGTGCACGTTTGGTGGATTCATATGAAGTGTAGTTGAAAGCACCCTCGATATCCAGAAAGGCGACAAGGCATATCTCCTTCACATCGATGGAAGTTTCAATTCTGGTTACCCAGTCATTGAGTACTGACTCAGTAGATTTACCCGTATATTTGACAGTTACTTTACGCCACGCAGCCGGTAGATATCCAAGTGCTAAGCTACAGCTGAACAGCTTGGATACTGTGGGAGCAATTATCTCTGCTCCTTGTTGCAGTAATGCTGAGACAATGCCTTCATCTTCTTGGGCTTTGAAGGGTTAAGGATAATCGTCTAAGTAGTTGCAAAATCAAGTAACCTTGTTCTCTTCACTTAGTTTTACTGGTAGCGTCTTGGAAAACGTTAACATTTAGCAATCAATCTCGATTTCTTCTCGATTTCTTACATAGATCGTAGACTTGTATGTATTATAGATTCATTACATGTTGTATACATTCCCAAGGTCCTAACTGCACATAAAGGGTCTTCCAATAGGGACTTCCGAATTTTGACAGTTGATAGTGGCCATATTGTTAGAGCTACATCTGTCAAATTGACTATCATTTATTCAGTCTGTTTTGCCAAGTCACCATAGATAGATATAGCGTTCAACAACATGTGAAAAGAATAAACTTGTTTTATCAAAATGGTCGTGACTTGGGCCTGCACCCGTACAAAATTCAACTTACTCAGGAGCCGAAGGTAAACGCCCATAGAAAACCGCGTGTGTTCGCTGAATGGGCTCTGGAGCAGTTGGAAACTGACCCTAATTTTCATCAAAAAACCATCTTCAGCGATGAGGTTCATTTCTGGATGAATGGGTACGTTAACAAACAAAATTTGGGACGATACCAATCCACATGAGATCCAAGAGCGTCCAATGCATCCCGAAAAGGTCACTGCTTGGTGTTGATTTTGGGCTGGCGCCGTCACATTGTAAATTCTGCACAAGCGATTCGAGGCCATGGTCATCTCACGTGGAGGTGATTTGAACTGACCAGCGAGATCGTGCGATTTGACCCAGTTAGACTTTTTCTTGTAGGGTTTTCTGAAGTCGTAGGTCTATACAATATAATAAGCAACAAACCACAGCGGCCCTCAAAGCCAATATAACCCATGCCATCGATCAAATTCAGCCTGATTTTTGCGCCAGAGTCATGGAAACTTGGACATTTCGGATGCGCGCCACCCAGAGAAGCCGCAGCGGACATTTGAACAATATTATATTTCATACATAATGGCATTGATAGGTCTTTCAAACGAATAAAAAATATCGATGATATCTCACACACACTTTGTTTTATTTAAATTTGAAGAAAGGAAGCGCTTAATGAAATACCCCTTCTATACAGGATGCTTTTTTGTATACTGCATTCTCGTTTGACTTGGAGAAACTCAGGACGACTCCCTAGAACCTTAACGAGATCTAACGTTTCATCGTAGTTTAGACCATTTGCGAGTCATTTTTACTTCAAATTAAATAAATAACCCACGCGCTATATTTTCTTTAAAATTAAGAAATTTGTCACCTCGAAATGTCCTGTTTTGCTGGTAAAATAAATTGAAACAACTGCAGGAGAGCACTCCCTTATAAATAGCCAACAGGTTGGCAATAAATAAAGCTTTTATATTATTATCACCATCTCATGCACATGAGTAGTCATAAAGCTGGCTTACCACGAAGTGACGGCAATAAATTTTATGCAACGCTCGGGTGGACGTGTCGGGGAATTCATTCCTTTCATTTTATTACAATGACATTATGATATAAACGTTTGCACATGTAACCCATTTCACATTACTTATGTCCGTACGTACATTAACAGTATAAGGGTATTCCATGTCTCATAAGCTCATTAACATGGATTCCAATAATCGCTGAGTTTAAGGACATGTGAGAAATACTTCTTGGAAATACGTAATAATATTGTGAAACCGAAAATGGAGTCAATTCAGTCATTCATTTATTCTACACATTTCATTTTGTCATGCTGCCAGATTAGATTGTTAGAAGAAACCTATGGTGATGCAGATTGTGGGTGTAGTTCACAGCATCTGTTTCTGAGACAATTGGTTGTTACTATTCTGCCGTTACAAGGGTAAGCCTCTTTGGTTGCTTAAAAAATGTGTATCCTAACCTACGTTTTTAAAAAGCATTGATTCGATTTGAGTTGACGTCTGTACTAAAACAGTTTTGTCCCCTTAATCCCAGGATAAATTTAGGCTATTCAAAGGGTAATCTCCGATTCACTGGATTTTGCTTTAATCCTACCTACTCTACCCTAATGAAGATAATCCTCGCACTCAAAGGTCAGTTATTAGTCTCTATCTGTTTTTTTTTAAATTTGTTTCTGGTCAAGAGTGCGACTAAAACAGAAAGAGACGACTGAAAACATGTATATAAAGGGTTTTCCAATAGGGATGGGTAGATTTTGACAGTTCATGTCGGCCACGTTCTATCTGTTCTTGGTTTTCCCAATTTTTATTATTCAAACACACAAATTTCCATCGCAAGTAACAGTGTTGAGCAACAGGAGCAAATAATAAAACTTCATTATCAAAATGGGTGTTCTGTTGTAGCAACGATGCGCGTGTTGCGCCTATTTTACGGTTTACTTGGTCATTCTTCGAGTGGCCATATTCGAGTCGACCGGTTCAGTGACTAATCAGCCAACACCCGTACGTCGACGAAACGTTAGATCTGCCGAAAACATCGCCGCTGTCCGTGAGAGTGTGCAGTAGAATTCTAGACAGTCGATTTCGTGTCGCTCGCAAGAACTCGGCCTTTTGCAGACATCAACTTGGCTAATTTTGCGTCGTGACTTGGGCCTGCTCCACTGACTCAGGAGCTGAAGGTAAACGACGATATACAACGACGTGTGTTCGCTGAATGGACTCTGGAGCAGTTGGAAACTGACCTTAATTTTCATCGAAAAATCATCTTCAGCGACGAGACCTATTTTTGGATGAACGGGTACATCAACAAGAAAAATTGCCGAATTCGGGACGATGTCAATCCTCACGAGGTCCACCACGTGGCAATGCATCCGCAGAAAGTCGCTGTTTGGTAAGGATTGTGGGCCGGCGGCATCATCGGTCCGCACTTCTTCGAAAACGACGATGGCGATTATAACCAATTTCTTTTGGCCCAAAATTGGATGATATGCATGTGAATGACATGTGGTTTCAATAGGACGGGGCTACGTGCCACACAGCTAATGCCACAATGGACATTCTGAAGGAGCGATTTGAGGGCATGGTTATCTCACGCAGTGACGACGTGAACTGGCCATCGAGATTGTGCGATTTAACCCCGTTAAACTTTTTCTTGTGAGGTTTTCTTAAGTCGCAGGTCTATGTTAATAAGAAGCAAACGACCAGTGCCTTCAAAGTCAACATAACCCGTGCCCTCGCTCAAATTCAGCCTGATCTATGCACAAGAGTAATCGAAAATTGGACCTCTCGGATGCGCGCCACCCAGCGAAGCCACGACGGCCATTTGAACGATGTCATAATCCACACATAATATTATTGATAGAACTTTCAAATAAAACAAAAAATTCGTTGATATCTCACAGACAACTTGCTTTATTCAATTTTAACATCTACTCGTCCCTATTGGAAAACCCTTACATATATGTATGCATATACATATGTACAATATATGTAAGAAGTGTTCTGATAGAAAGCAGTCAGAACTTGGAGTCCCCCTTTGCTTCAGTTAATAGTCATAAGAACAATATTGCCGAGATTAATCATGATAAAAAGCAAAATTAAAAATTTTGAAAAAAACCACGACGGAAGTAAAGGTTGTAATCGAAAAAGGATTAAATAAAATGTTTGAAAAATACCCGACTAAAAGAAAGTATGTAAGAAGATACTTATTTGTTTTGTCGTTGTTGTGTCAAATAGACTTGACCCTTTTAATCATGTTTCATTTTCAAGCAGCGCTAAAGCCCGGTTGCGCATTACTATAAATGGCCAAACTTTAAGCCCCTGTATCTTAGCCCACAGTTATAAATTTAAAAAACGGTAAAACACGTGTTTTATTATTTCTGTTGTAGAATATACCCACCAAATTTCAATTCCAAAATCCAATTTAAATTATTTTTTTTTTTTTATACAAACTTGAACACCCTGTAACACCTTGTAGAAGCCGAATTTCGAAATGCCCTTACTTATTCCTTGTATACATTATACAGGGAACCTCTGTGCAAAATTTCAGCTTTCTTGGTCCAAAGGTTTGGGCTGGGCGTCAATGAGTCAGTGTTCGTAAGAACTGATATTCTAAGGAAATCGACAAAAAACCGTTATTTTAAGGGAAGAGCCCCTAGGAAGTAGGCGTGGCTATACATAATTCAATCCTGGGTATCGACTACGCGCGGCATCCGCGCGCATCATGTTCGACCGCGGCAAACTATATCATATGGCGCGCGAGCCAATTTTGGCAGAAGTTTTGATATAGAGCGGCAGCCGCGTGCGCTCGTCGATCCAGTCGACACAAACAGTGTTCGCCGGACAATATTGAAATATTTATCTGTTGACTCTTTGCCGCGCATTCGAATACTACAAACATTAAAATAACGTCCCAACTGCGCGCGAGCGAAACATTGAAAAACGCTTGGCGCGCATTAAACATCCACAGCTATTGGATCGACGCGCGGCATGTTCGAGCGCTCCAATGTTCGAGTTGCCGCGCGCACCGAACAGGTATCCATTATGCGCGGCTGCTACCTGCGCCAATGTCGAGTGTTTGCCGCGCATAGTCGATACGCAGCTTAAATATTATTTGTAGAGTAAATGAATATCTAAACATTTACTTGAGTAAATTTTTTCAAGTTTCTTGTAAAATTACTCAAAAAAGTGCTTGGCAGTTTGAGAATTTCGAATTTTTTTTAGCCTATGTTCATTTGGTGCCGTGACATAAGGCCATGTGACATAAGGCCATATTTTGAAATATGGCCTTATGACACTTTCACAAAGCGACATAAGGCCATATTTCTAGGTATGGCCTTATGTCGCTTTGTGAAAGCGTCATAGGGCCATTATGGCTTTATGTCACTTTCAAATGGATTTTTTGGTAATAATGTCGATCGAAAGTGAATGGGTTTTTCGTGTGTGCGTTATATTTTTCGTACGAATGGAAGGGATTTACCCTCAAACTTCAGTTTTGGTACAGCATTTGTATGACAAACCGTGGAATATGTTTGGGGGGGCATGCTGCCCCCCTGCTTGGGATCACTGTAGGATTTGGGGTAGGTGCGAGGTTGGGTATATGCAAAGTTTCTTTCGTATGTTTCGGATATAAAGAAACTTTGCATACACCCAACCTCGCACCTACCCCAAATCCTACAGTGATCCCAAGCAGGGGGGTTGCAGGGGGGCAACATACATACATATACATATTTATTTTATGGTTTATTATACAAATGCTGTACCAAAACTGAAGTTTTTTGTCGTTGCAAAACCCATATGGTCTAATGTCTCAAAATTATATGGTCTTATGACGCTTTCGCAAAGCGACATAAGGCCATACCTAGAAATATGGCCTTATGTCGCTTTGTGAAAGTGTCATAAGGCCATATTTTGAAATATGGCCTTATGTCATATGGCCTTATGTCACGGCACCGTTCATTCTCTAGGCTTAAGCTATCTTTGTACCAAATTTCATCGAAATCGATTCAGCGGTTTGACCGTGAAAACGTACCAGACAGAGACACTTTCGCATTTATAATACTAGTATGGAAGTATGGATACCCTAATAATCATGTCTTATGATTCCAATCCACTTTCTATAACTTTGTTTAAAATAGAAGTTATTCCATGCAGAGAAGGAGTCTATCATAATGTCAAATACTGTAATGCCACGTCTTTGCCACATGGGTAAAAAAAATTGGAACAGATTGTGTTCATACCTCAAGGAAGTGCTGAAAGTAAAGTAAAGAGGAAAGGACATAAATCGTGAAGAACATAGAAGAGTAGAAAAAGTGACACAATTCTGAAGTAATGCAAGAAGCAATATCGAGGTTAGTTCGCCTGAAGATGGAGGGGTAAAAGTTCGAAACGCTGGAGAACTTAGTAACCCCTAACGGTGCTTGAAACATTCCCTCTTAAAAATCTGAGACTTTTGTTATTTTATAGCCAACCATCCTGCTTTTTAACAAGCCTTTCGCTCATTGCACAATCATTCAATTAATATTTTATTCTTAAACAAATAAGTCGCATAGTCATATCCATAGTGCAGTCGAAAGTCAAGATATTCTCACACAACGAACACCTTAAATGAAATCATTGAACACGAATTGCCAAGTCAACTGAAAGGGTTGATATCCCACGTGTTAAGGCAACTTTATTCGTTTACGTTTACACCAGGATGGATTCTCTGTTAAAATTTAAACATCAATCGGATTTTATAGACTTTTCGGCCTGTGCTGTGTGATGTGTGGTAAATTTATAGTCTCGTATATGACTTAACAAATTAAATTATAAATTAAACAACCAGTTACAAAAGAAAAGACTTAAGGCACGTGCGTAGATTTGTAAGAAATTATGTCTGCTATCGGGCTTAATATGTATATTTACCTCGAACTGTTCGATCTGGACATGCCACATTGGTATGAAGACTGTCGATTACGTGGTCGTAGATGTACCCCACAGCCCGGTTATACAACTTAATTTAAATAATTGGGATTTGGTGTAAAGAATATTGTACACAGCTCAGCATATTGATAGAACTATCTGGTAAGGTTGAATTTTCTGCGTAAAGTTCAGCTAGAAGTGTAAAGTCTGTGATTTTCTTATACAGAGGCAGGCAGAGCCTTAAACTCTCCGGACGAAATGCCAATAAGTTGGACTGTTAAAAAGTCCAGCTAAACAATATCAAAGAATTAATACCAGAAAACTCATGGCAGACTTTCCTCCGCCATTAAGCCCATAGCGTCACAGGTCGCTATAAAGTTCCGTACATCCCTCCCACAATAAAAGGCACGGAAATCCAATTCGTAAACCACGCCAGATACCTGAAAGTCATACATGATAGAAAACTCAGCTTACTTATTTACTTAAGGTGACGCTGCAGTCCGGGGTGTACCTGGGGCTCCACCAACAAGCGTCTCCAGCCAGCTCGATCTTTAGTCAACTGCCTCCAGTTTCGCATGCCAAGTTGGTCAAGGTCTCCTTGCGTGCGTGCACCACCTGAGTCGCGGTCTTCCTCTACTCAGTCTACTGCGAAAAATTTCCGTGCCAGAGCATTGGTGTCCATCCGCTACATGACCCAACCACCTCAATCGTTTGACCTTCACTCTTCTGGCTAAGTCGATGCCGCGGTACAGCCCGTACAGCTCGTCGTTGTATCTCCTCCTCCATTCACCGTCTATGTAGACAGGACCGAAAATCACCTGAAAAATGTTCCTCCGTAGAACAGGACTGCGTTGATTAAGGTCTTATACATGGTTACTTTAGTCGTTTGAGAGTGAGCTTTGCTACTCAATTGCCTTCTAAGTTCAAAGATGTAGCGATTGGCAAGTGTTATTCTTCGTTTAATCTCATCGCTGGTGGCGTTGTCTGAATTTATAGCGGAGCCTAGGTAGACAAAGTCCTTAATTACTTCAAAGTTATAACTGTCTATAGTGGCGTTCTGTCCGAGACGTTGATGTAAACTTTGTCTTGCCCTCATTGACCGCTAAACCCATCTTCAAGGGCTTCGTCTCAATACTCATGACTGCGCCAGTGACATCGCGTTACGTTCTTCCGATTATGTCAATATCGTCGGCGTATGCGAGTAATTGGACAGACTTTTGAAAGATTGTGCCTCTGGTGTTGGCGCGTGAGCTTTACACAACTCTTTCAAGAACGATGTTGAAAAAGTCGCATAACAGAGTGTCGCCTTGTCTAAAACCTTTTTTAACATCAAAGGTCTCGGTAAAGTCTCGACCGACCTTAATGGAGCAGCGAGCATTCTCCATCGTCATCCTGCACAATCGGACGAGTTCGGCAGGGATGCCAATACTAGACACGGTTCTGTATAGCTCGTCTCTATAGATGCTGTCATATGCGGCCTTAAAATCGATGACAAGGTGGTGGGTATCGATTTGAAGTTCCTGGGTTTTCTCCAAGACCTGCCGCAGTGTGAATATTTGGCCGATGGTGGACTTTCCTGGCCACACTTTCCTGGAAGCCACACTGATAAGGACCGATCAGGTTCTTGAGGATCAGGCAAACGTTTCATTCATTGGGCATACTTTCCTCCGACCATATTTTACAGATGAGTTGGTGCACGCTCCTTACCAAGTCATCGCCTGCTGCTTTGAACAGTTCGGCAGTTAGGCCGTCAGCATTAGCAGCTTTGTTGGACCTTAGCTGAGATATGACTTCACTTCACTCGTCCAGATTGAATAGTTCATTCTCCCTGACAGAATAAGATCGCGGATACAAGCTGCTGATATAAGATTTCTTTGTTTTATTGCTGGGGTAAATCGTCGAGATTGGGTTAGGCACACCAAAATACGTGAGGCACTCAATGTTGAGTAGCTACTTCTTCGAACGGAGAGGTCCCCACTTCGATGTTTTGGACACGTTAAACGCATGGCCCCAACTCGGCTGCTAGGACGTGCCATGGAATCCATGCCATCAGGTAGGCGTCCCCTGGGTAAATCTAGGATGAGATGGCTGGACCAAGTCCGAAATCTCACCTCTACCCATATGGGGATTGCCTCTGATGATTTAGAGTCGTTGCCGGAAGATTGTCAGATGTGCAGAGTCCACTTAAGCACCCTAAACCCGCGACCTTCAGAGTGGATAAGCGGGCCATTGAAAAATGGCTTCTGAAAGAAACAGAAAGGGACTTGATTGCCGGGAGGTGCCCGCAGAAAGTGTATACCTAAATGCTTTAAGAGAACTTCTACAACACTCTCCTCCCTAGTTTTCCAAATGGGTCACCAATAGTGGGCTGGGTGTGAATCCACATAAGACTTCCTTGGTTCTCCTTCGCAGGAAAAATGAGATTCCCACGTATGCAGATTCAACTCAACTAAAAGCGAATCTCTTTCAACGCGTCAGGAAAGTCAGTCTAAGATATGCAAAAGACTTTGTCTTTTGCCACTGATATAACTCGTGGTTGGCTGGTGCCCAGCTCCTGAAAACATGGTCTCTTACAACCTCCTGTGAAAAATGTAATTTTGGTGTACTAGAAACTACTTACTCCTTATATTTCCTCAAGTGCCCTTAGATATTGTCGCGGATCAGATGGCTAAAAACATGGACTCTATCAAGAGCGAAAAATCCTTCGCAAGATACCTATTTGGTTTCGATTGTGTTGACGGGCTGTGGTGGAGATGGAGGTTCAACTATGAATTATATGTATGTATGTACGAGCTGTACAACGACATCAACCTAGTGAGAAAAAACTGCGTATTGGACGTCACGTCTGAAAACCCTAACTACGCCTATGTATAATACATATGTATCTTCCCTATTTTCCAATTTATTTGCACCTAGATGGTCCTATACTAACTTACATGAAGCTCTCTTCATCCATGATCTAGAAGACTGAGCCGACACTAATGTCTGTAATATCCACCGCTTTACTAAGAGTTCGCGTTAGTTTTATTTTTTCTCTTCATAGAACAGTCGAGAACATGGAAGAACAACATCTTTACAGGCAGTCACGCTAACCCTCACCTAACCTACTCTGACAATGCTGCTGCGTTTGGCAACACAATCACAACGTTTGCGCAGCTAACTTCGACTTTCTGATTTTTTCTTTCTCTCTCTCCATAACCAGCGAGAATTTTCCCATCAAGTCTTTTCACGCAACCACCTTCTTTCTTTCTTTTACCTGCTCTCCTTACCATGAATTTAAAGTAATCCGCTCAGAGCGTGTCTAAATGATTTTAAATCTTGTTGGTGCTTGCACCAAGTCTTTTCCTTTACATTTTGCACAAAACCTCTATTCTCTTCCTTTCTCTTTAAACATGTTGGCTTCTCACTTCTCAGCATGTTTTCCTTTCATCCACACAACTTGCGAGAATACCTTCGTAAAGATCGAAATTTGTCGAGTCTCTACTATTTTTGCTGGTTTTCGCCAATATATGTACCGTACGCTTTTGTCGAGGTGTAAGTTGCTCTTTAGCAGTTGTTCACAAGTGCTCCGTGCAACAAGTGGAATTTTCGTGGAGCAAGTTAAAATTTTGTCAAATCGAATTTTTAATTTGAACCAAATTAATTAATTTATTGAGTTGTTAGTTTTGTTAAGTACGCAAGTGATTAGTGAGTAATTGTTGGACAACTTTGTGTGCATTTGGACTTGAATTCGCAAGCAACGGAACTTCGAAAGAAAGAAGAACCGCTACGACAACGAAAACGAGAGCGAGACTTTGAAAATGTCTTGCACAAAGGTTAGTCTACAAACTTAAATGGTATTTTCATAAATTTTTAATTTCTATTTTATGGATTGATATTGATTTGAATTCACATATTTTGATAAAACTTTTATGTTTTTATAACCACGGAATGGCCAAATAATGTCTTTGAAGGAGAAACTATTGGTCTGTCTCGCTTTGTCTCGTGTTAGGTATACATTGCGTCTCACTTTCTTTGCTATTTTCAGCGACTTGGTAAATTTGCTCTTTGGAGAGAAGCAAATCATTGACTTTTATTGCAGGTATTATGGGAATTTAGCCTGGGAATACGAGCCTCTCTATAGCTCGGCTACAAACTCGTTCAATCATGTCGGGTGACTTGAAGAGCCGACTTGGCTTCTGTTGAATTCTGTAGTAAAAATTTGAAGCGGAATGTTGACAAACTTGACAACTTGGGTTGTGCTTGTCTTATTAGGATTCTACTTTATAAGGCGATGGCGAACGTTATAGTATCTTCTTCACTTCTCATATTGAAGCCATCGTCGTTTGCTGCTCTAGAAATTCTGGTCCACAATTTTTTTTCCAGTGTACAGTTGCATGTCTAAGCCGCGGTTTTTCGGGGTGTCACCGATCAGTTTACTGTCTAGGTCCGATAGGTCTGGTAGCCACATGAACCCAGTGCCCTTTGGAATAGACTTACATTGGATGGATAATGACAGATCCAATTGCATGTGCCTGATTGTTAACCTTTATGAAGTTTAACCTTTGAACTCTATTGCTTCTTTCTGCTCTATTGCTTATTGGGCAGAGCATTGTTTGGTTTCGCTATGAGTAGCCCTATATCCGTCCTTTTTTTTTCCCGAACACTGTCCTCTTTTGAAGGAAGTGCGGGAACGATGTTTTTAATGTGTCCGTGATTCTTAAGAAGTTTTGATTATATTTTTATTTACATATTTACTGAAAACCTAAATCCCTTGGTGAAACGGTTACGCAATTGATGGCTTGTGCGGTTGGTATGTTTGCCAGTTAAGGGATACACCAGTGCATAATTCTCCACAGAAAAAAAAAAGGGAACCATTCCACCCTCCCTCCACATGCTTCACCCGTTTAATTTGAATATCTCTAGGAGGTATGTAGGCAGGTAAGGTAGTTGTCCATTCGAGGCACAGACACAGGTAGGCCAAGGAAGGCCCTTTGTGATACCACTGGGATCTATACCCTAGGTGTCACTCCAACTAATGAAACCATTTGGAGTTCTTTAAGCTGAGGATGCTTTTAAGATCAGTATGCGAAAATTCGTCCAAATTGTCAAAGTGATATTCTTCCTTCTTTGCGATAGGGCAGGACAAGTGCAGAGAATATGGAGGATAGTTTCCTGCTCCTCTTCGTCCCTGTAGCTCCTGTAAATGTCATTTGCGAAGACAGTGGTCAGTGAGAACACCGATAACGGTGTTGATGAGCGACCTTTTACGTAAAATCAGACTTTTGGATCGAGTAAGGTTTAGCATAGGTTAGATCTCTCTGGTACCATTCCTCCATCTTTGGTTTGTCTGATCGCGTTGTACTCTAAGAGAAATTTACCTGTAGCGAGTGGAATATCCAGATTCCTCCCTTCTAGTACGATCTCTAGAGTAGTACCACGATTGGCGAGTTCATGGGTCTTACAGTTTCCTTGAATGTCCCTAGCATAGGTGAATGTTAAAACATTCCGCCATCTCCATGAGAGACGAGCGACAATCTGAAATAGCTTTTGATGTACATGTTACCGAGTCCAGAGATTTTATAGCCTGGCTATCGGTAAAAATTGTAATGTCCCTGAAGGATATCACATTGTACCTAAGTCAGGATAAGGTTTCGTTGATTGGTAGGCGGAAGGGGATTTTCAGGTTAAGCATATCAGAGAAAACACCACCTCCCACTCCGCTCTTGGTTTTGGAACCGTCGGTATAGAAGTGAACGGAGTGGTCGTCTCTGGCGTCATCTTTCTCCCGTTTTTCTCGGGAAGGGATAGATGTCTGAAAATTGAGGTTGAAATTCAACTTAGACGGTGTGTAGTCGATGTTTTCCAGAATAAAAGTTAAGCGACCTATGATCGAGGAGTGCCCAATATGGTTGTTTGATAATTGGGAGGAGCTTTTCAGTATGATGGTGACTGTTTGCCAAACATATCTAGAGGAAGTAGATGTAGGAGCACGTCAGGTTCCGCAGATGGGGTGGTTCTTAGTGCTCCGCTAATGCATATGCATGCTGATCTTTGCACTTCCTCAATAGATTAGGGTGTAAGCCTCTCTCTAAGGCCGTCCACTAGACGATTAAACCATACATGAGTATTTGTCTGACAACGGACACGTTAACCCAGTAAGTGGTACGGGGTTGCAGTCCCCGTTTCTTACCAATGGCTTTTTGCAGCAGTATATCGCCTCTGTGGCTTTTTAAACGCGTTCAGTCTAATTTCTTGCTCAGAATGAGACCCAAAAATGTTGCTTTGTTAGCAAAGCACAGGGAGATACCGTTTAGAGACGGAGGATCTATTGAAGGATGTTTGTTCTTCCTGGTAAAGAGGACTAGTTCGGTCTTTTCGGGGTTGACACTCAGACCGCTTTTAGCTGCCCATCTTGAGAGGATGGAGATGGCGTTTTGAAGAAGTTCACTAAGAGTGCAAGGGAATTTGCCGGAGACAGCTATCGCAACTTCATTTGCATAAGCAATCACTTCGCCCTTACCAGGTCGAGCAGCAGCTTATTGGCTGCCACAAACCAGAGAAAGGGAACATCCATCTCATCGCCTGGCGGTGTACTGCAGCTCATAGATCTGCGGGCCGAGGCATGTCCCAGCTTCGTACTAATTGTTCTGCCTGTGAGAAGTGATCGCTTCTGTTTTCACGTCGTTGAAGGCTCCTTCGATGTCCGAAACGGCAACCATGGTGAACTCTTTAACCCTACGTGATTTTTCAGTGCTTCGTACTAGTGAGTGCAAAGCAGTTTCGACAGATCTGCCTTTGCAGTAAGCATGTTGGAACGATGATAGGAGTTTGGTATCTATGTTACAGGTGGGAGTCTGCCAGCCTCTCCAGTGTTTTTAGTACGAGGGATGATAGACTGATGTGACGCAAATCCATTGGAACAACGCGTGAGCTTTCTCCTGCCTTAAGTATGAAGACGACTTCTGCCTCAGTCCACCATCTGGGAATGTGGATAAGGTTCACGCAGCCTTTTAGAATAATGTCTAGCCAGGGAAGGAAAATTTCTAGTATGTGTCGGAGGTTATGAACGCAAGGTCCGCGTTTTTGTTCCCATGAATTCTAGTTCAATTCAATTTCTGATGGTAGCCCGAGGGGCGGGGAATGGCAGCTTGGATCACTTCACTTAGATAACCAGAAATCTTCTTCTTGGCTTTCAGAGCAGGTCTTGTTGACCTCTCGGAAGAGGTCAGAAACAATGAGGGTGTTCAATCGCTATCTATTGCTAGTGAATCAGCTCTTTCATTGTAAATACATGAGTGCACTGTTAACTGGAATCGAGCGAAGGATGACGATGAGGGAAGTGGGTTGAGGAGCGTGTTATACATTGGATTTTTCTAACTTTGGTGCTTTCCTTTGTTTTTGTTCACCATATAACGCGATCACGAATCGGTCATCAAAGTTCCTTAAAATTTATTCAAACAGTTTTCACGAAATATTAGGACAGGCTCTAGATGCTTCTTCCTGGAAATCGTAGAATTGCCCGTTTAAACTCATCGGTAGAATCCAGTTGTTTGAGTCCAGCGATTACCTTAACATTTTTCGCGGCATCACCTCTCAGCAGACAACGACAAACTTCCAAGAGTAAAATTTAAAAAGTAAAAGGTTCTCAATTCGTCGTCTCAATTCGTCGTTTGGAGGTGGAAATAAACGTTGGTGATCTTTTCCATTAGTCCGAAAAATTGATCTAGGGAAGATGTTAACACTTATGCAGTTGACACTAGTGTACGTGTGGTCTGGCGAATCTTCCTGTTTCTTTGGAGAAGGTCAGGATGTCGCCGATTGCTTTATCCAGCGATCTTCAAAATCCCTTTGCAACTTCTCGTTACTGTTTATTTTTAGTGCGACTCCCACTGTGTCTTTAGCGGCTCGTTCTATAGCGTGGCTCCCTTCTCTTACTAGATTGCCGGTTTTCTCATTCCCCATGAAACCTTCGTGACCCGATACCCAGACAAGGCGAACGTTGTTGTGACTGGCAAGCCTGTTGAGTTTGTCTTTCCATTCCCTGACCAGATGGTTTCTGGATGTTGAATTTGTGATGGTTACAATTGAACTCCTTACTTCCTTACTTAAGGTGGCGCTACAGTCCGAGGTGGACCTGGGCCTCAACCAACAAGAGTCTTCAGCCAGCTCGATCTTTAACCAGCTGCCTCCAGTTTCGCACGCCAAGTTGGCTGAGGTCCCCTTCCACTTGCGTGCGCCACCTGAGTCGCTGTCTTCCTCTACTGCGCCGTCCCTCGGGTGTGGATTCGAAGATTTTCCGGGCCGGAGCGTTGGTGCCCATCCGCTCTACATAACCTCAGTCGTTGGAGCTTCACTCTTCTGGCTAAGCCGATGTCGCTGTCCTTTCTCGTTGACAGCATATACCTTGTCTCGCCCTCATTGACCGCAAAATCCATCTTCACCACTTCCGTGTCAATACTCACGAATGCGCTAGTGACATCATTTTGCGTTCTTCCGATTATGTCCATAACGTCGGCGTATGCGAGTAATTGGACAGACTTTTGAAAGATTGTGCCTCTGGTGTTGGCGCGTGAGCTTTGCACAACTCTTTCAAGAACGATGTTGAAAAAGTCGCATAACAGAGTGTCGCCTTGTCTATAACCTTTTTTGACATCAAAGGTCTCGGTGAGGTCCTGAACGACCATGATAGAGCAGCGTGCATTCTCCATTGTCATCCTGCACAGACGGACGAGTTCGGCAGGGATGCCAATACTAGACACGGTTCTGTATTGCTCGTCTCTGTAGATGCTGTCATACGCGGCCTTAAAATCGATGAAGAGGTGGTGGGTATCTATTTGAAGTTCCTGAATTTTCTTCAAGATTTGCTATATTTAGTGTGAATATTTGGTCGATGGGGGACTTTCTTCGGCTAAAGCCACACTGATATGGACCGATCAGATTGTTGACGAGCGGCTTCAGGCGTTCACACAATATGGCAGATAAGATCTTGCAAGCGATGTCAAGGAGATTGATGCCTCTGTAGTTGAAGCAGTTCAGAGGGTCTGCTTTCTTGAGGATCGGGTAAACAATGCTGAGGCTCCATTCATCGGTGACACTTTCCTCCGACCATATTTTACAGATGGGTTGGTGCATGCTCCTTACCAAGCCATCGCTTGCCGCTTTGAACAGATAGAATGTCAGGAGGAATGTCTTCTGTCAATCGGAAAGCGATCATTTTTTTTAGGCGATGGTGTTATTGGGTGACTTCCAATTTGCCTTATGAATATTGAGATATGGGAATTTTGTGCTACACGCTACCGGCAGTAAAGTTGATGAGTAAATCCGCTTTTGGCCCTGGAAGCTATGCCTTCCTATGGTTCTAGCAAAGATGTCGTCCATTTGACCCGTTTGCACATGTTGGTATGACGATCCTACATATAGTTAGGATATGAGTAGCCGACGACGAATAACATCTGTTAGGATAATGAAGGGGATTTCTACATATGTTGCCCAACAAGTGAAAGGACATATACATTTTTTAAACCCTGTTTTCGTTTCACTCTGTTGAAGCTTTTGTCGTGACAACAATGCGACAGAGTGTACATGATGCCCAATTAAAAATGTATGTCATAGTATAAGCCTATTGTTGTCACGTAATTAACGCGTTTGATTGAAAAAAAATGTCCACAGAGTAGGGAGTAATTAAAGCATTTTTTCAATTGTTTGCCATGTGTATTTTGAACAATGACTTCTTATGTCAACATGTGTTAAAGTTAAAAAATGTAATATAAAACTTGCAGTGCATTTCATGTAATAAAATCACATGAAACTCAGCAATCCTTTTACGAATACATGGCACTTCCATTAAAGCGTTTTAGTTTTATTGTCGCCTGCGTTAATCAATTTACAAGTGACGAGTGCTTGTACGCCACCACCCTTAAAATAAATAATAAAAATGAATGTTGGATGAAATTTTGTTAACAAAATATTTTACTTTCCGTTGAAAGCACTTAAGGAGACATGAAAATCGATTGATACACTCTGTGTCAATTTTTGTACGGAACATTCAATTACAGCAGCGGTTGCTGCACTTTACGGGAGGAAATGTTGAGTTTCACTTGAAATCAATATGATGGTAGAAAAAAGAGACACCGTTTCATTTTATTCTTTATTTGCGACTGGCCTCATCGACTGCTGTATATCAACTATTTCTGCAATGTCAGCTGCGAGTCAATTTATACTGACCCTCGATGTTACGTTACAACTCGACCATCCTTCAATCAATCTCGTCCTCGAGATCGGAGCATTCGTCATCGCTGATGTCCTTACAGAGCCCTTCTTTCGGAAGCCCGCACCAAGGCTTCATTTTGTCCGAAGCCATTACCGTGTTAAACTTCCGCTGGTTCCGCTGCATATTGGGGATATCCTTCACCACCTATCGGTCGTTTGGTGTACGGACCTCGATATCGAGGTTCCAACTTTCGGGACCCACAGGTGGCTGCCGACTCGTTCTCAACTAATATGAGTACTGCGTCGGCCGCCTATGCTTCGCATCGAATTTACCCTTCAGGCAGCGTTGACCCTGCTCGATGTTTGCTAAAGCCGCGTCTCGCCATCATTTCATCTCCCTAGGTTTCACCATTGTCTGCTCCCCCATCTCGAGCAACAGTTTGTCACCCACAATTCTCCTCGGGGTATAGACGAACAGAAGCTCATGGAGACTCGCCCTCGTTGTGCAGTTGCAAACGGTGTTCAGTCCCCACTGGATAACCTGCTGTTGGCTTGCCCAGTCTCCTCCGTTCTCCGATGTGTGCATGCTAAGATGGTTCGGTTGCATTTTTCATCCTGACCTTTAGCCCTGAGCGTTCGAACAGCGGTCTATATTCTGAACCCCCTTCTCCTCGCCTTGAACATCCTCGACGTGAATGAAGTCCTTCGGTAGGCGATGATCCTTCTCGGCAATCCAAAATAGTTGGCCACCTCACTCAAAACGCTTAGCACTCCTTTGCTGTTCGTCGCCTTGACGGCTCGTAAGATTGTAAGTTGATGGAGTTGTCAACTAGGGCAAGAACGTGCCTATGTCCACGCCTTCCCTTCCTTAACGGCCCAAGGTGATCGAGGTACATGGTATCAAATGGGAAGTTAACCCGTACCATGCTATGCCTCCGATCTTCCGCCGTTCTTCTTGCCGTAGGCACAATCTACGCACGATTTGATGTAACTCCTGGTGAAGCCATCTTCGGCAACCAAAACGTCTTCTTGATACTCTCCAGTGTCTTCTCGTCGGGAAGGTTTCCGAAATCATCCTGGCACATCTTGAGGATCCTCCACCTTATGGCCTTGGGGACCACCCATTCCTCGCCTTCGTCTACCTTCCGGAAGAGTCGATACCCTCTTACGGAGTAGTCCCTTTGCAGCTCCCTTTTTTCCGGCGTTATACAAGCCGTCTTCAACGTAGAGATAATTCGTCTTAACTTCTGGTCCTGCCACTGCATCGTAGCCACCCAATCCTCGTCAGATATGCTGACATTCAGGGTAAATGTAGATGCTTTGCTCATCTGGTGCTCGTCTTTCGCCGGTTGTCGGCGCAAGACATCGACGTGTGCAGCTCTCTTTCCAGGTTGGTGAAGCGCCTCGTAGTCGAATTCTTGCGGCTTGAGCCACCATGGTTGCGACTATGGCCTCGCAATCCGTGAGGATCTTGAAATGCCTACCTTGCAAGTACGCCCTGAAGCGGTTCAAGCTCTTCACTACTGACAGCACCTAGAGTTCGTAAGAGTGGTACTTCTTCTCGTCCGAAGATAGTTTGCGACTGTAAAAGGCCACAGGCCGCAACGAGTTATTTTCTTTGCCCTGTTGCAGGAGAATTCCCGCCAAGCCGGACGATGATGCGTCAGTGTGCACCTCATGTGTACACTCTGGATCGAATAACGCAAGCATTGGAGGATTGGCGAGCGCCTTCTTTAGCTTCAGGAATGACGTGCCGTCCACTTAAATGGCGGTCCACTCAAATGAGGTCGGTCAAAGAGGTCGCCCAATGTGCGTAGTTTTCCACAAATTTTCGGAAAAACCCCGTGATCCCCAGGAACTGCCGGACTCCATGCACATCCTTAGGCATCGGGAACTTCGCAATGGCTGCTGTATTTTGCACACTAGGTTGTAGTCCTTTTTGGCTCACATGGTAACCTAAGAAGTTAATGTTTGTTTGCAAGAACGCACACTTATCCACGTTAAGAGTTAGACCGGACTCCCCTAGGACCTTAAGGAACCTCTTGAGTTGCTGTACACCTTCTTCGAAAGACTTGCCGGCGATGACTATGTCATCCAGCTAAACCGCAATAGCTCCCCTTCTCAGGCGCGATTTGATGACATTCATGCAAGAATGGAAATCTGATGAGGCATTTGCCAACCCAAATGACATCCTGTTGAACTCGTACTTCCCATCTTTAGTCGCGAATGTCATGAGCTTCTTACTGCGTTCTTCCACGCAGATCTGGTAGTACCCCGAAGCCAAGTCCAACGTTGTGAAGAACTTGTTTCGCGATAAGGACTCTACCACCTCCTGGACTACAGGCATAGGAAATCTCCTTTTCACCGTGACCTTGTTCAAAGCCCGGTAGCGCCTAGGGTCTTCTTTCTGGTTCTGTCGAGGCTTGGGCAGTCGCAGAGAAAGAGCGGCGGGTCCTCCTCTGCGTCTATATCGACACATCCTCTGCAGAGGTCAGTCGTACTTAGTCGTATTCTCCTTTCATGGGCCGCCAGCAGGTTGTGGCTGGTGAGGGTGTTGATCACTAGAGCTTAATGCGATCTGTTCAGAGTAAGTAGTTGCTCTTTCTTGGTATGTGACGCCAGTGACGGAAGTGTGCTCCATCGCTCATTGGCAAGCTTCCAGAAGTCCAAGTGTACTTCTAGCTTCAGAACTTCTATAGGGGTCAGAACCGTGTGATTGACCATTATTTGGTTTAGTTCCCATCCTTTTCTTGCCAGTTCATCGGCCTTTTCATTGCCCTCGATGCCTCGGTGCCCCTGGACTCAGCAGAGTGATACATTATGTCTTGAGTCTGGGATCCTAAGCTCGCTGCGCCAACTCTTTACTTCAAGTGATTTGAGAATTGCGGATGACACGGCTTTGATGGCGGCCTGGCCATCTCGGGGTTCCTGAGGATAGTTCTCTTGCGGCCTCGGTTATCGCTAGAACTTCAGCTTGAAACACACTGGCGTGGTTTGGAAGTTTTGTCGGTCGGGCAGAGGCGGGTTCTTCTGAGTATATTCCGGAGCTTAGCCGTTCATCCATTTTTGAGCCGTCGGTGAAAATGAACGTATTGCCGGGTTTAGTGACCTTTCCTCTGTCCCAACTTTCTTTTGCTGGAAAGAAAGTTTGGAAATTGAGTTCGAAGTCAGGGTATGGCGTCATGTGATCAGTTTTTGTTTCCAGCTTCGCCCATCTGGCGGTATTGTTGTAACCTATTTGAACAATTTTCCAAAAGCTAGACGCTTGCAGTTGTAGAGCGTTTCTTTGCCAATTCTTTAGTCTATAAGTCGAGCGGTAGGAGTGAGATTATCGTTTCGGGAGCTGCTGTTGGGGTCGTTCTTTTTGTGAGTCTCTCAAGGTTTGTGGCTTTTTCCGCGACCGTTCACCAGACCAGACTGCTAAGAATATACTCACTTTAATAAGGGAGGTAGTAGATCTCTTAGGGTAATTGTACCGATGATACAATAGCAGTGTCAGCCTAAAGAGCGGTTTTTTTTTAGGTAACGATGGTGAAAAGCATCGCTGCCTTAGGCAGGGTTTAAATAGAAAGACGTTTGAAAAAGTTCACCTTACGTTAAACCTTTCAACACTGCGAATAAAATTTAAGACGAATTGGACAATAACAGCGAAATTACGATTCCATCCCTGAACTATGATGAGCTCCTTGTTGTTTTATACAGATCCAAAGGTAAGGAGAGGTGCACTTAAAAGATAATGTGCAAGTTTCACATCGCCTCTGACAATACTGGTTCCTGAGGCGAGCACTCAAAGGATTTGTAGCACTTCTTTACACTTCTCTTTCATAGATGTCATTCCCTGGCACTTACACTGTCATTAGCCATGTATGCATCCCCATTGCAAATTTATCTTGACGATGCATACGATACGAACTACGAATTCCCGACGTCTATCACGGGGGTGTTCTCATTTGGATTCATAGAGTGTTACATGGAGAAATAATTGATATAGAGACCCTCAGGATGATTTACATTTTGTGACCAGCATCGAAAATGCCCTATCCGTCTGGCAACCGATTTTGAAACTTAAGCTGCTGGATTCCGAGGCAAATATTGAACCATCGATCCACAATGTGAGAAGAATAAATTTATTTAAGGACTAAGGAATTTTCGCATGCAGTGTCGACCATTGTGTGCGAAGCTCACCTCCCATTCCGTTAGCACACACTGAAAGTATTTAAAAATGTGTTGACGAAATATGTGTATATAGGGTGTGCGATTTAATTCGCCTTAGAAAGCGTAACGAATAAATAGCCGGAGGTTTGTCAAGGTCAAGTTATTCGCAGCTATTCATGTTGTGCGTATTACTTTTATTGTCGACTACGAAGGTTGAATTGAGAAGCTGCTTCATCATTGCTCGTTGAGAAGTGGTGTCGTGAAAAATGTTTGGGGATACTGCTGGGGCCGAATGCAGCTCGTACTGACGCTCACGTAGAACATCGGTAGGGTCCATTGTGGCTTTTTTTTTAAAGCTAAGAAAGACAAGGAAAGCCGTTGATTTAAAATCACTCAGACAAGGATATGAATCTCAAGAGGACCTTTAGCTTAATGTTAAGCAAGTTCTGCAATTCGGTGAGGAAGTAACTGTCAAGAGTCCTTATTACTTTTCCGGTGAAGGCAAGACATTTACAGAACAGGTGACGAACAAATTCAGTTTACTCCTCGTCCCTGAAAAGTCTTTCCTGTAGTCGTTGTGATGTATTCCAGCAATGATGCTGGAGACGTCTCGTCCTTTGCGTCGATTAAATTTGACTAGAGAGCGAGGTCTCATTTTATTATAGGCTATCCACACGTTCCTGGCCGTTACACATGTATCTATCTGGATCCAACGTGTATTGGCTCAACCACTGGCTTAATCTTCGATGTAATTTTATAACGAGCTTATTGGAACCTCCGCAAAGGGGAAAGCCTGTGAGGCATGCAGCGCAGCTCTCTTCCGTGCAAGTTCGTCAGCTTCTCCGTTACCTGATGCCATTTGTATACACTACTGGTAGTCTGCGCGTCTGCTAGGTGGCGATCGCTGCACATTACGCTATCATTTACCTTGAGGTTTTTAGTTGCACAGACATTTTTCTGAGTGGATTCGGTTAAGAGACAGTTTGAGGCAGCACTGGTAGTTCAGTTCACTTCAAGGCTTGGTTCTTTTACATTTGCCTCCCTTTCTTCATTCTTATTCTTAGCGGTCGCAGC
The DNA here is from genome assembly GCA_917880715.2 of Matsumyia berberina. NCBI lineage: Eukaryota > Metazoa > Arthropoda > Insecta > Diptera > Syrphidae > Matsumyia > Matsumyia berberina. The sequence continues at coordinate 101,341,284 of OU862870.1, forward strand.
TTTCAGAATATAGATCAATAAAAGTAAGGACATTTATTCCATTTTTGTTCTCCTTAGCCTAGTCTGTCGTCTTTCATTAACATTTCTTGTGATTTTGTTTAAGTGTTTTCTGTGTCACGCAGAGATATCATTGCCGCAATGTTATCTGCGGAACTAATCGGAAAGGCATTTTCTATAATCTTCATTTAGAGGATTTCACTGTAGGAGATATTCTAAAGATCAGATCCTAGGATTGAGTTAGGGATACATTTTTTTCTTCTAATTTCTTCCGTGGAATCATAGATTAGTTTCTTGCCTTTCTTTGGTTTTTTAAAAGCCTTCAGCATGTTTCACCAACTAGCAGAGTTAAAAGCATTGTTCACGCCACCTTGTTCATGCCTTGTTGGCAATATTACCACTTCTACTGCAATCGAAAAAAATGTTACGTATACGCCACCGCTCAATCGATGTTTTGTTTTAGTACTGAATGTCTACAGAAATTCGCGACTTCATAATCCAAAAATCATGATAAGTCCATCACCTACATATACACAAGGGCCTATATGCCGCTGGAGAATTTTTACTTCCCACCTAGGTAGGGGAAGTATTGTATTATGAACAGGGCTTCACATTACGATATACTAGAAATCGTTTGTACCCATTTTCGAAATGATGTCTGTGTGTTAGCGTGTGTCTGTGCGTGCGTGTGTGTGTGGTCACATTTTTCGCCTGCGATATCTTGAGAACTAAACCACGTAGGATCATGAGGTTTTTTTTGTTTTATATATCAGCATGAAACTAAGAGCTGATTAGATTTTGAACATAATCAGCAGAGATGTAAAAGATTTAAATCTTTTGAGAATGTAATTCAATAGAATTCATAAATTCTGATTTTGAATTCATGCCTTCGCTTTTGGACTTCAGCTTCAAAAATTAAATCACCATTCAGATTTGAAGTCGTAGATTGTGGCAATCATTTGAACCAATCAAGAGATTTGAAGTCACTGGAATGAAATCTTTGTGACTGCACAGCATTCTCTGAAGTCACATTGAAATCACTTGCATTCATTTATAGTCATCGGCATTCAATTGAAGTCTTTAAGACTTTACTATTTCTTAGAAGTCTTTAAGACTTCACACGAATTTCATTGAAGCCTTTGAGACTTCACACGAATGTCATTGAAGTCTTTGAGACTTCACACGAATTCCATTGAAGTGTTTGAGACCGCTAAATTTTGTGGAAAAAAAAACTGCCTTTGAAAAATTCAGTTTGTATAGAAGTTGAATATACTTATTATTATTATTATTTTAATTCATTACATAAACAAAAAAAAGCGAAATGTTTTTCAAAGGCAGTTTTTTTTTTTCCACAAAATGTAGCAGTCTTAAAGACTTCAATGGAATTCGTGTGAAGTCTCAAAGACTTCAATGACATTCGTGTGAAGTCTCAAAGACTTCAAAGAAATAGTGAAGTCTTAAAGACTTCAATTGAATGCCGATGACTATAAGTGAATGCAAGTGATTTCAATGTGACTTCAGAGAATGCTGTGCAGTCACAAAGATTTCATTACAGTGACTTCAAATCTCTTGATTGGTTCAAATGATTGCCACAATCTACGACTTCAAATCTGAATGGTGATTTAATTTTTGAAGCTGAAGTCCAAAAGTGAAGTCAATTGAATGAATTCTAAAACATGAAGTATTTGCTGTGAATTCACGGAATGCATTACTGAAAGATTGCATTCTTTTACAACCCTGATAATCAGTCTAGCGGATGCTGAGGAAATTGAAGAAATTTTTAACTCTACTTAAAGTTGTAGTCAACTGTCACTCTGAGATATTTATACGTTGATGTGTTCTTTATGTACATGGAGCAGTCGTCTTCATTTTTTTTTGAGCTCCTGGCCTCCACTTCTATGCAAACAATTTTTTTCGTCCATTTTAAGCTTTATTTTAAGTTTTGGTATGTGAGGTGGACGAATGTGCATGACTTTGGTTTTTTGGCCATTGATAACAAACCCGTCGTCATGAAACCAAGCTGTGATCGCATTAAAATGGTTTTGCATCAATCTTACAGCTTCGTCGACGCTTTAGTGGCTCATTACAATTACTGTTACGTCTGCGTATAAAGCCTGTTTGCTAGCAATTCTTCTAAAACTTTGTCGAGCGCTGATAAGATGGAGAAAGGTCTATAGTTTAATGTATCGTTTTTCCCGCCGCTTTTATGTTTCAGTCGTACAATCGATGTTTTTAGCAGTTTATGCTTGGTCTATGCGCATGTTTACAATTTTTGCTATGAGTGGAGATACAGTCTCAGAGGTAAGCTTTAGGTCTTTTCCATCAGCTCCGGCAGATTTTGTGTCTTTCAAGGAGTTGAGGATATTTTTTACTTCTTGGACGGATACAGACTCAACATATGTACACTAAACGTTGAACGTTATTTACAGAGCCATAATAATTTTAGTGATTGCAATCGTGCGCTGTTTTTAGTACTTCATTTGAAAGTGTATTCGTAAGTTAATTGGACAAATTCTGGAAGTTGTTTTCGTTAATCAAATTTTAAACCTCTGGTCAAGATTGGTCTATTTTTTTCCTAATATCGAGTTTACTAGCTTCCATATCTCCTTAGAATTGTTTTTAGCACATTGGAATTTTTGTGTATAAAACCTTGTTTTAGTCTTTGCGATTTCGGAGTTTTTTGAATTGTAGCCGTGATTGCCGTTGACGTCTTGTAGAAGATTTCACTACGTCTGCCTTTCGCTCAAGCTATTTGTTGTTTTTGTACTCCTCATTTACTGCTCTAAACTAAGCCAGCAATAGGGTAAACGACCTTAATCTTGTTTGGGATCAGACTGCTTAAATTAATTAATTTAAAACCATCTTCCCTATAAAAATCTTAGCAGTGCATGGGAAATTTGGTGTCCTAAGGATCCCATTTTTCGAAGTCAAGTAGACTTACCTTACTTACTTAAGGTGGCGCTACAGACCGGGGTGGTCCTGGGCCTCAACCAACAAGTCTCTCCAGCCAGCTCGATCTTTAGCTGCCTCCAGTTTCGCACGCCAAGATCGCGGCTTTCCTCTGCTGCGCCATCTCTCGGGTGTGGATTCGAAAATATTCTGGGCCGGAGCATTAGTGTCCATCCGCTCTACATGACCCAGCCACCTCAGTCGTTGGACCTCCACTCTTCTGGCTAAGTCGGTGTCGCTGTACAGCCCGTACAGTTCGTCATTGTATCTCCTCCTCCACTCCCCGTCTATGCAGACGGGACCAAAAGTTACCCGAAGAATTTTCCTCTCGAAATAGCCAAGAGCGACCGCATTCGCATTTGACAAAGTCCATGCGTCTGCGCGAGAGAGGGCTTTGCTACTCAATTGCCTTCTTAGCCCAAGGAAAGAGCGATTGGCAAGAGTTATTCTTCGTTTGATCTCAGCGCCGGTGTTGTTGTTTGAATTGGCAGAGGAGCCTAGGTAGACAAAGTCCTTAACTACCTCAAAGTTACAGCTGTCTATAGTGATGTTCTGTCCGAGACGTCGGTGTTGTCTGTCCTTTCTCGTTGACAGCATATACTTCGTCTTGCCCTCATTGACCGCTTAACCCATCTTTGCCGCTTCCGTCTCAATGCTCACGAACGCGCCAGTGACATCACGCTGCGTTCTTCCGATTATGTCAATATCTTCGGCGTATGCGAGTAATTGGACGGATTTTTGAAAGATTGTGCCTCTGGTGTTGGCGCGTGAGTTTTGCATAACTCTTTTAAGAACGATGTTGAAGAAGTCGCATGACAGCGCGTCGCCTTGTCTAAATTCTTTTTTGACATCAAAGGTCTCGGTGAGGTCTTGACCGACTTTGATGGAGCAGCGTGCATTCTCCATCGTCATCCTGCACAGACGGACGAGTTTGGCAGGGATGCCAAAACTAGACATGGCTCTGTATAGCTCGCCTCTATAGATGCTGTCATACGCGGCCTTAAAATCGATGAAGAGGTGGTGGGTGTCGATTTGAAGTTCCTGGGTTTTCTCCGATATCTGCCGCAGTGTGAATAGTTGATCGATGGTGGACTTTCCTGGCTTGAAGCCACACTGATATGGATCGCTCAGGTGCTCACCCAACACGGCTGATGTCTCTATAGTCGGCCCAGTTCAGAGGCTCTCCTTTCTGGAGGATCGGGCAAACAATGCTGAGGTTCCATTCATCGGGCACACTTTCCTCCGACCATATTTTACAGATAAGTTGGTGTATGCTCCTCGCCAAGTCATCGCCTGCCGCTTTAAACAGCTCGGCAGCTAGGCCGTCAGCTTTAGCAGCTTTGTTGGAGTTAAGTTTGGATATGGCTATCAAGTAGACTTTTATCATTTCGAAATCCAATCTTTGTATTGGCGTGGCAGATAAAGGTCGTTCGAGACTGCAGTTTCAGTTCACATGCACAATGATGTGTGTACGTACATAACATGCGTATGTAGTAACTAATTACCCCCAGGAAGGCTATCCCCAGCGATGGCTTATAAACTGCAGCAGTATCACTTAAATAAAGTAATTGCGCTGAAAATTTCGTTTGCCCAACAAAACGAATCCAGCTCAAGGCACAATATGTATTTTTTGCATTAACTGATTCTGCTACCAATTATCCGTTTTCACGTATTCCATGACCTATAGGTATTTCAATTGGATTTTTTTTGCTGACGGAAAAATGCACAGCATCCCTTAAAGCAAAAATTTACATCGCCTCACCATGATTGTTTGCAATCAACAAACAAGTTCTCACACGAAGAATTTACGAGTAAATAAAAAGTTTCCGCCAAAGGATGGAAGCAAATTTAAAGTTTTTGCATTTTAATGATTCCCGGCTGCGTTGATTAAATTTGCAACTTGGAAATTATGAAACACAATACCGTGTAATTAGTTTAGAAAATAAACTTTCAGAGAGAAGTCGCGGATTTCTTTCGGTTGCAACTTGATTGGAGAATTTCGAAACAAAAGTTCTAACTAACAATGGTTTGGTAATTCAATTGTTGCAACGACAGACAGTGGGATTCGTTATTCCAAAAGTTTTAGTTTTTGTCGGAAGCTTACACAGCTCTCAAAGGTAAATTGGAGATCTTCCCAAAGTTGTATTTTGGAATCACAAACAATTGAATTTGTTTCAATGGAATGTGTTAAGCAGGACTAGGAAAAAGTGCTGCTAGCTCTCTAGACCAAAATAATGTTCTGACATATTTGACTGCTTTCTCTTTCAAAATGGGTGTTCGATTTTCTTTGTCTCGAAGATAAGGGGGAAAGAAGGAAGGATCCACTTTGTTTACATTTTTTAGTCCCGTCAACCTGCAAGAAAGCATGGGGAGTCTTTAAAAAATGCGTGCCATCCTGTTCTGAAGGTAGTTATAACCGATTTTGACTGTAGTTGGACTCAGTAGTTTGGCCTAGTCATCAAGTGCTGTTACATTCGTCATTCGAAATTTAGTCCATACATATTAGGTTAGGTTAGATAAGGTGGCTACCCCTGCTCAGACAGGGACACACTTAGACCAGATTGGCCCATTGTGATACCACGATGAAGAACCGGCTTATCAGCACCGGGAATCAGAGTACGTACCACAGAGTACATTGAGGTGGGCAACCGTAACGGTATTAACCCTAAAAGTTTAACCATTTCGTCCCAGAGAAGATGTTTCTTATCTGCCGGGTGTCGAGTTCGGCTAGATCGTTAATATCATCATAGCAGTATTCCGCGAGTGTTTTCCTTCTTAAGGTCGCAAAGTAGGAGACGTATGCAGAGGTGGGTTGTACTTTCTTCCTTCTCCTCATCTCTGCAGCTTCTATAAAAATCATTGGAGGGGACCGTCACTCTGAGAGCATCTCTGCCTATCAAGCAAGGTTCAGTGAGGACCCCTATCAGTGAACCTAGATTTTTTCGGTTTGTGGATAAAAGTCTTTCCGTCTTCTTTAAATCCAGGTTAGGCCAGATTTGTTCTGACAAGAGACAAGTGCTGATGTTGTTCCACCTGTGGTTTACCAGTTTCCTGGCATTCGTGTCAAGGAGAAATTTTATCGATTCGACTCCAGGTTTTCGGAGAGAGCCAGCTTGTCCTTGAATCCGTCTGTGAATATTTTAAACGCGGTATCGTTCAAAACTGTACCAGATTCCCAAGAAATCCGAGTCTTGTACCTGACGTTGAAGTCAATATAGCGGACAACGTAATCCGTTTTACTAGGAATAGTATGGTTGCCCTTGGGGAAACTAGAGTGGCCTATTGCCGTGTTGATCCGCTGGGAGGATTCTCTGAACCTTAATGCTGCTTTGACTGCCATTAGCTTCCCAAAGATATAAAGTACGGACTGATCTCAATGCACCCGTTATGCAGATGCATGATGTCATTTATACTTATTTTTTGTCCAGTGACCAATACTTCATACATAAGGATCGGCCTCATCACCGTCGTATGTATCCAGTGGACTGCTTTGGGTTGCAGGCCCCATTTCGGGCCCAAAAGGCATTTGAGCCTTTCCTAGCACGCTTCTCCAGTTTCAGCCTCCAGTTTTCTATCGAGTATGACCCCCAGGTATCTGGCGCGCTCTACAAATCGGATTTCCGTGCCTTCTAATTTGGGAGGGCTGATATACGAAACTTGTGAAACGGTCTTGTGAAACGGCCTAATTCGGATTTTGAGGGGTTAACCACGAGGCCGTCCATCCTGCCAATATGTTCAGAGCAAATTCCATTAGGTCTCTTATTGTAGGGAGGAATCTACAATACCAGTGATTTCTATTGCAAAGTCATCAGCATATCCCGTTGTGTTAAATCCTTCCCTATCCAATGTCACTAACAGTTCGTTAACTACCATAAGCCAGAGTAGTGCTGATAGTACTCCGCCATGTTGTGTACCCCTGCAGACCGTCCTGCTTATCGAACAACTCCCCAGCTCAGCCTTAATCAGCCTGCTTGTAAGCATTTGCTCGATCCAAAAGCAGAGGCAGTTGTCAACCTTCAGGTTACGGAATGCAGCGGAAATTGCCTCTGTTCTGATATTGTTGAAGGGTTCCACAACATCGAGAAAGGATACCATTGTGTATTCCTTGTTGAGCAAAGAGTTCTCAATGGTCTTCACTAGTGCATGTAGTGCAGTCTCCACCGATTTCCTCTTGCAATATGCGTGTTGGGAATTCGATAAGAGACTGCTATCCAGGTTGGATCTTATGCTTGTATCAATCAGCCTTTCTAGTGTTTTCAGAAGAAAGAACGATAAACAGATCGGACGGAAGTCATTGGGGGAATTGTTCGAGGTCTTACCGGGTTTCGATAAGAAGACTACTTTAATCCTCTTTCAGGATCTTGGGGTGCAACCAAAGGTTAATCAGCTCTTTAAAATTAGAGAGAGGGGGTCAGCAAAGCATGAGGCAAGGACTCTGTCGAAAGCGGATGAAGATATCCTTGGTTGCTTTGAGAGAAAGATTCTTCGTAAGATATTCGGTCCCGTTCGCGTTGACGGGTTCTGGAGGAGAAGATTCAACGTTGAACTTTACGAGTTGTACAGCGACATCGCCCTAGTCAAGAAGATACGCATCCATCGGCTCAGATGGCTCGAATGCTCCGGCTCGCAGAGTCTTCGAGTCTAACCCGGAGGGTCAACGCAGTAGAGGAAGACCTCGCCTAAGGTGGCGCGCACAAGTGGAAGGGGTCCTCAACCAACTTGGAGTGCGCAACTGGAAGCAGTTAGCTCAGGAACGGGCTAACTGTAGAGGCTTGTTGGTTGAGGCCCAGGTTCACCCCGAACTGTAGCGCCACCTAAGTAAGTAAGTAAGGGTCAGCAAAGTCAAACCTTCGTGCAGTTCCATTGGAATGATCCCGTCCGCGCCCGGTAATTTAAAGCGGTGGAGGCTGCACTTATCCTCTGCGTAGTGACAACTTCGTTAGGCACCGGCAGTTGGGTTATAAAGGGTGGTTAAATTTTAAGGGCCGATGTTGATTTTGAATAAAATACAAATTATTTAGGAAATTATTGTCATTTCTTTTTATTATGATAATATTGGTATGGTTCAATTATGTATGGAACAAAATATCGGCCAAATGGCCGCCGCGAACTCGGCGGCACTCCTCCATCCGATGGTCCAAATTTTCGATGACGCTGAAGCATAATTGAGGTTCTATGCCGTTAATGTGCCGAATTATCTCATCCATTAGCTCTTGAATTGTTGCTGGCTTATCGACGTACACCTTTTCTTTCAAATAACCCCAAAGAAAAAAATTCAACGGTGTCAAATCACATGATCTTGGCGGCCAATTGACATCGCCACCACGTGAGATAACACGGCCATTGAATTCTTGCCACCATTCTGACCATTGACGACGCTTGAAATGGTCAAGAGGCTTTAGTTCTTGAGTCAATTGCATCTTGTAAGCGTGTAAATGCAAGTCTTTATGCATAATGCTCATCAACGACGAGCGTGAGAGGTGCAATTGTTGGGCACGACGAAGAGTTGAGGTGGACGGCTCTTCAGCCACACTATCGCGAACAGCAGCAATATTTTCTGCAGTACGAGCTGTACGAGCATGCACTGGTGTTTTCACATCTGCTACAGACCCGGTTTGCTCAAATTTTTGCACGATTGTACGCACATTTGGACGATTAAATTGACCGAATTGACGATATGCATTTTGATTTGAACGCCCATTTTCATAATAAGCCTGAATAACTTTAACGCGTTGCTCGATTGTGTATCTTTCCATGGTTCAAATTGAGTTAGTCTGAAATTGAGAAATGACAAATGAAATGCAGAAAAAAACTTGACGTTTAGGTGTGGTTCACATTCAACATCGGCCCTTAAAATTTAACCACCCTTTACTTTGACGTTCCACCGGGCAGCCTGCTACTGTCGGGGAAATGAGTGTCAAGTACTAGCTTTAGCGTTTCCTCTCTGGACATTGTCCAGTTACCGTCGGCTTTCTTAATGAAACTGGGAATAGTTGGAGATTTGGAAAGGATTTGTTTATTACGAGAAGAATCGTTCGTCTTTTGTATGCTTTCACAAAACAGATGTCATGGCCTCCTTTGTGCTTTCCCTAGCTCTGACTTGTATATCCTAAGACCGTTGTTATAAAGATTCCAGTCATCTGGATGTCCAGAGTGTTTTGCCTTGTTGAAAAGCTTTCTGGCCTCGCGACGAAGCTCCTTCAATGAAATGTTCCATCAGGGAGGCTCGCCCCCCTTCTTGTGTCTGCTTACTGGGCAAGCTATGCGTAGGGCTTTGTTTATGGTCTCGGTTAGTATGTCTATTTCTTGATATTCAGTTTTTGATGTTTAGCTTAGTGGAGTTAATGGCTAAAGTCAGATCAAGGACCTCTTGCCTGTTGTTAGTAACAAATGTGCAATCTGATCCCCTGTTGCATATGAATAGAGACTCATCGCGCTGATTTCTATCGTTGCTGCCCCAAGCGATGTGGTGCGCATTAACGTCGCCGCCTATGACGAGAATCTGTCTCTCCCTCTCCCTCTTTGATGGGGTTTTCTTCTGGGAGCTCAGGAGACGTTTTCATTTTTCACTTTTTCCCATGTTTGCTCCAGGTTATGGACTGGGGAATACCGAGAGAAGGTTAATTTTATTTCGTCATTAGAACATCATTTTGGGATAATTGCATTTGGAAACGACGCACGGTCGGCTTTAATTATCTACAAACCATGACCATAACCAACTTATTTGTTTCCCTTTGTCAAAAGGTCAAGGTTGGCCAGTTACCCGTCTCCCTAGTTCAACTAGTCCTTTGTCAAAACAACATGTGGTAGTCGTTAAATTGAACCATTCACCTGAGATGAGACAGATTCGGGTTAACTTTCCGCAAAAGCTGTTCTAAATCATTTAACCACATGATGTTTATCTGCCTTTCGTCGCCCACACGTACCGGGAAAAATACCAGAATTTGAAAGCACAGGAAGTTTGAAACTTTCCCATTTCCTTCGCATCGGCAAAGTTGTGGAAAAACAAGTTAATCGTTCCTGAATATACAGGATTACATGGAAATTAGCCAAAGTGTCAGATTGAATACCGTGACGAATTATAATGTCGAAGGGCATTACGGGCGTAAAACATACAAGAAAGTTGATATCCCTTCAAGAAAATGTATGTTCTACGTACAACAGTTGATCCTTTTTGTATCCTTTCTGTATCCGAAGAGCACATGAACGGCTTGTGTTGAGTTGCTAATATTGGAATATATTATCCTTTGTTGGGTAATGGTGCATGTCAATCTAATACTGAAACATGGGCCTAAAAAGCTTTGAGTAAGAGAAGGTAACACCTTTCATGTTGTCATTTTCAAGTGAGAGTGGGTTAACACACATGCAGGAATGACCGACTATTGAAATGAAGAAGGTGGATACGCATGGCAAGGGAAACTGAAAGGATGAAACAAAATATTTCGTTTGAAAAATGTCAGGCTGTTGTTACCTATTGTGGATCGGAGAGTGGATAAAATCCACTTGACGATTCTTGTGTCTGTTTAAATTAAAAAAAAATAAGTTAGTGTCGCCGGAAAGAACAATAAAAAGGTACACGGTTTAGTCGTGATGCCCTTTGTACTTTAAACAACTGTAACCCAGTCCTTGTGGCACTTAGGGATTACAGAAACTAATACGCCCAGATCTCCATTCGCTGTTTCCCTTCATTTAGGAAGCGCGGATATTTGAAAAACACGTGATTGGCGTTTCTGACGCATTCTTCGCTGGCACTGTGGACAGTGAGTTATGTCGCATGTTTGTACTCATGAGCCAGAGTACAACCAGAAGCTGGGGTAGATAGGTTAGGTTAGGTACATATCTGGGTTGATGAGGGGGAAAGCACTCGACTTCATCACACTTAGGGCTTTGTGGTCCTATTGTGATGTCCTCGGGGGTTGATCCAGGCTCCTACCGGGCTTTTACCTTACTGCTCATTGTGGACTTGGGTCTCCAGCCATCGTGCTGTTCTCAGAAACCTGGAAAGATCTTTTATTGGAACATCAAAATAAGGTGGCGCTACAGTTCGGGGTAGAGCTGGGCCTCAACCAATAAGCCTCTCCAGCCAGCTCGATCTTTACCTACCTGCTTCCAGTTTAGTCGCATAGAGCAAGACTGGGCTTATTAGGGTTTTATAAAGGTTCGCTTTAGTCCATCGAGAGATGGATTTGCTACTTAATTGCCTTCTTAGTCCAAAGAACGGCCGAGTGAGAAGAGTTATTTTTCGTTTGATCTCAGCGCTGGTGTCGTTGTCTGAATTTATAGCGGAGCCTAGGTAGACAAAGTCCTAAATTACATCAAAGTTATAACTGTCTATTTTGACTTTCTGTTCGAGACGTCGGTGTTGGGTGTCCTTTCTTGTTGACAGCATATATGTTCTTCGTCTTGTTATCATTGACCGCTAAACCCATCTTCGCCGACTTCATCTCAATACTCACGAACGCACCATTGACATCACGCTGCGTTCTTCCGAATTTGTCAATATAGTCTGGGTTTGCGACTAATTGGACAGACTTTTGAAAGATTGTGCCTCTGGTGTTGGCGCGTGAGTTTTGCACAACTCTTTCAAGAAAGATTTTGAAGAAGTCGCATGACAGCGCGTCGCCTTGCCTGAATCCTTTTTTAACATCAAAGGTCTCGGTGTGGTCTTGATCGACTTTGATGGAGCAGCGTGCATTCTGCATCGTCATCCAGTACAAACGGACGAGTTTGGCAAAGATGTCAAAACAAGACATGGCTCTATATAGCTCGTCTCTATAGATGCTGTCCTAGGCGGCCTTAAAATCGATGAAAAGGTGGTGGATATCGATTTGAAGTTCTGGGTTATCTCCAAGATCTGCCGCAGTGTCGATGGTTGACTTTCGTGGCCTGAAACCACACTGATATGGATCGATCAGGTTGTTGACGAACGGCTTCAGGTGCTCACACAATATGGCGAATAAGATCTTGTAGGCGATGTTAAGAAGACTGATGCCTCTGTAGTTGGCGCAGTTCAGAGGGTCTCATTTCTTAAGGATCGGCCAAACGATGATGAGGTTCTATTCGTCGGGGATACTTTCCTCCGACCATATTTTACAGATGAGTTGGTGTATGCTCCTTGCCACGTCATCGCCTGCTGCTTTGAACAGCTCGGCAGATCGGCAGCTAGGCCACCAGCTCCAGCGGCTTTGTTGGACTTAAGTTTATATATGGTTGTCTTGAATTGTTGGTCTTTGTCGTCCAGGTTGAATGGCTCATTCTGCCTGACAGCGGGATTTCGTTCGTCGTCGCCGTTGAATAGTCTGCAGAAGTAGTTCTTCCATATCCTCAGCATCGACTGCGATTCTACTACGATGTTCCCTTGATCGTCCTTGCAGGCTTGACTAGACTTGACAGGTTCTTTTTACCTTTTTTTTAAAACTGCCGAACCTTATTCCCGCAGTAGCATCTCTCTATTTCCTCGATCACGCCCTTCTCATGCTCTTTCTTTTTCCTCCTGAAAAGCTTGTGATCGTCTCTCCTCTTCTGCCCACAGAGCTCGCGAGCAGCTCTGGTCTTGCTATGCAACGCTGCTTTGTATGCCTCGCGCATATCAGGCTTATGTTGGCGAATTTAGCCTTGATGCGGATTGTCGTGAGGCGTTCGCTCACATTCCTGAAGCTTAAGACTTTTTGCCTAAGTCTGCCTGTAACGACGAATCCACACCCAAATGGTCGCTGCTTTTGTTGCCGGTAGCAAGCGCCGTAGTATATATCGCAGTTTTCTATCCTCTTTTTGCCCGGCCCATCCCACCGCACTTCTTGGATGGCGGTAATGTTTGCTTTGCAGCAGTTGAAGATCTCCGCTAATTGTTCGGCTGCACGCGGTCTGCTAAGGGATCTAGCATTTCACGTGCAGATCCGAAGATCGTTGTCCTTATTTCGTTTGCTTGGTTCGTCATCAGTAAATCCGTGGCTGTTTTTTCCATGGCAGGGCGGTTACCTCAGCGCACAACGCCCAACCTGCGAGACCAAATCCATTGTAAAAAAAAACCCTAGGACGAAGGGGCGGTATAACCGATGTCGGTAAGCCACTTCGGGGATGTGAGCGTTGCCGTTGGCCCCTGTAGGGCTCATCCGCCACTCTCTCTTTTCCAAGCTCTCAACCGATTCTTGAAAATCCTTATCGGCCTCAGCTCTAAATATGTTGAAATAGCCCAGAAAAGGTGTTGCTCCCGATCCGGAAGTTATAGTCGTCACCGTTGATTTCATCTCGGGAATTCTTCCGCTGTCACGTTTATAGTGCTGCAATTGTTTTCTTCTGGTCAACACTCGCGCTTATAAGTTTAGCAAGTTGAGTCCGGGTGGACAACAAACAGTACCAAGAGGAGGTAAAATAAGCACAATTGATGTGTAGTAACAGTTACAACACTGGGCATCACCTAGTTGAAACCAATCAGAGTCTACCCTATTACTACAACACCTAGCAACAACACGACTGGATTTGTAGCAATAGTCAGTGAATTCTTAGAGACGTTCCAACAGCCTTGCCGATGAATTTTTTTCTCTTTCTGTTGGTTGTCACCACTTGGCTTAGTTGCATCTTCTACACTATGATAAGCTGAGCTTTCGATATTCGTAACAAGCAGCGTTTCTAATTAAAGTACGGTGCATTTGCGATCGAATAAGCACGCGACGTTTGTTCGGGTTCTGCTAAGGAGGTGGTTTGTTTTCATTTGGTTGTCTGTTGGCCAAGTCTTCCTGAATATTGTGCAGCTAGTAAAGTCTTTCCATTTCGCCACCAAATGGTAGTATAGGTTGATTCTTCCCTTGACAGCTCCTAGTGAGATGGGAACTTCTCTTAAGAGTGAGCTGTTAAAAACCGACCTTTGTCTGGCGAGCTCATCTGTCATTTCGTTCCCTTTAATGTCTCTGTGACCTGTAACCCATACGAAAGTAAGGGAGGATAAGATCCCCAGGAAGGTAAGCTCGGTTCTGCATTGTGCTACCAGCTTTGATGAGGTGGTTGTGGAGACAAGAGCTTTGATGGCTGCCTAGCTATCGGAGAAGATTGCAACATTTCGTTTGGGGGTGGTATCTTCGTTGAGAGTACCTCAGGCTTCGTAGATTGCGAGTATTTAAGTCCGGGAGTCTAAGCGATATCGATATTTTACCTGAACCAACCCCGCATTCCATTTTCGAACCGTCTGTAAAAATCTATGTGTCGTAGTCTTCTGTGACCTCCCCGCTCTTCCATTTTGCTCTTGATGGCGAAGTCTTTGCTGAGGGCAATACAGTGGGTGAGATGATCTTTGAAAGATTTAACCGCCTTCTGAGGCCGTGAAGACAGAAGTCGCTTGTTAGCCCGTCGCCTTGTATAAATCCTTTTTTGGCCCCAAAGGTCTCGGTGAGGTCTTTACCGCTTTTATGGACTCTTTTGCGTGCTTTAATGTACAGGGTGCACCCCTTTCTCGTCTTCTTCAGATACAAATACCTTGAAGCCTTTCTATTATCAAGAAAAAATTACCTATCGACTATAAGGTTCAAGCACGCGTTGTGCTTTAACGACTTTGTTTCCCTGATTTTGGGATGAATATGACATTCATCTCTTTCCGCGCTTTTGGATGGTTTCATAGTCCATCAGCACATTCTTCTACTTATTGTCTCCACAATTTTTCACTCACAGAGTGAATTGTTGCTATAATCCATTTGCCGGCTGGTTGGTTTCATAGATGAAATTACACACATGGATGTTGGTTTCTTTATCCAGAGAATGGGGGTAGATGACAAGATAATGGTTAAAGAGATATCACAGGCATTTATTGCTGTGGTGGCATAAACCTCATAGTATACTACTCTGCCGCTTTAAGATTATTGATTTTCCTAACCTTCAACATTTTTTTTATACAACTTTAAGGCTTTATTTAATTCACTTAGGTCTTTATTACCCTGTGAGGAAAAGAAAAATGAAATTAACGCTGCGTACGACAGAGTGTGTGTTTTTATTTTTCCATTTTTAACAAAATCATTTTCCATTCCTCAAAGAATTTCATTATTTTTCCTTATAACGACCACACGAAACTACTTCATAATAAAATAAACTACAGTCACCATTTGCGGTCCTGTAGCTACACGAGGAAAGTTTTGACGTTAATATTAACTTTTTTTTTTTCCTCGGAACTGGGAAGTTGTTCCCCATGGAGATCCGCTAAAGGGTGTGCGTTCAGTTTATCTTAGTCGCTTTCGGTTTACTTGTTCTTTTGTAAAAATTTCCTCTTTCGGGAAGATTAATAAAATAAAAAAAGTTGTCCATTTATGGTTGTGTATGTTTTGTAAAAATGTTTCCAGGAATTAAGGAGTTGTAATGAAAGCTGAGATGTGGTTGTGGGTGCATCTAATGCTTTCATCTTTCATCGCTATTATGTACATATGGGAAGGTTCTTTGTCTAGGTTGTTGAAAAAATAGCCGGCGAGATATTTTTTTTTCGATTTTATTTTTCTTTGATATTGAGTTGAATGTTTTAGCTTATAACTCTAGAGCCAATGGTCGGACCTGGCAAATTCTTTCAGTGGTCTGTAGCTTTAAGTCTTGAGATTATTGGGTTACATGTGCTTGTTCCGCCAGGTTATATTAAGACAGCACGACAAGAGACTATTCTCAACCCCCTACCATTTGACCTACATCATTATCATTTTCCAATGCCCCCCTTATTCACTATGGGGATCGCGGGTTTAGGGAGCTTAAGTAGACTCTCCACATTTCCAGATCTTCTGCCATCGACTCTAAATCATTAGGGGCTTTCCGTATAAGGGAAGAGGTGAGATTTCGGACTTGGTCCAGTTATCTCACCTCAGGGTACGCCTATCTGTTGGCACGGATTCCATAGCACATCTTGGAAACCGAGTTGAGGATATGCGTTTAATATGTCCATGGACCTTTCCGCTTGAAGAAGTATCTGCTCGACATTGAGTGCCTCGCGTATTCTGGTGTTCCTAACTCGATCTCGGCGAGTCACCCCAGTAATACAACGAATAAATAATTTCGGCAGCTTGTATCCGCGATCTTATTCTTTCGGTTATTATCCAAATCTCATGGCCATAAGTGAGGGTCGGAACAAACACTGAATTGAAGACCGATGGCTTAGCTTCGATGCCAAGTTCGGCCTTCCTGATAACAGTTTGACCAAGCTGGCTCAAAATTGCTCCAGTCTGACCAATCCTACAGGATAACTAAATGCAGCTTCTTCCATCACTCTTGAATAAGATCCTGAGATACTTAAACTTCTTCACCTGTTTGAATGGGACTCCACTGACATGCAGAGTGCATTGAACAGGCGGTCGGGAAATTACCATTAGTTCTGATATGTTCAACATAGAATGACCAAGTCAGCCGCGAAAAGCAGGTGACTTATTCTTAAGTCTCCTAATTCGAACCGTTCCTTACCACGGCTGCGCTGTAACATCCAATCCATATACACAATGAAAAAGAGAGGTGACAAAATGCATGGCATTGAGCAGCTCCGAAAAGTGCTCGCCCCATCTACGCAAGATGTCCTACTCATCGGAAGGAAGTACCCCATCTTTGGATATGACTTCTTCGATGATATTAAACTTCCTTCTTCTGAAAAGGCGGATGGTCTAGCAGAACACCTTGTTTGACTCTCTTCATGCGTATTTATACACTAATCTGCGGCCAGCACCGACAAACAATTCCGGAATGCTTGCACCTGGTCCGCAATTCCAAGTCCCATTAGTCTATTATACGTTCTATTAAAAACACTGGAAAGACTGTTAAGCTGCAGCCTAGATACCAAGTTATTGTCAGCTGGCCAACATGCTTATTGCATGGGCAGATCTGTCGAAACTGTTTGGGAGTACACCCCAGTGGTACACCCCATTGAAAAATCGGTTTACAATGGTTGCTTTTTTCTATATTTGGTCACCACTCTTGGACGCCATTTAAACCTAATACTACCTAAATTTCGAATCACTGCATCCTACCCACGTTGCGTGAAAACATCATAGGGATGGGTGCGGGTGGATTATAAAAAAAAAACGAAGCACCCTTGAACAACGTCAAATCAAAAGCGATCACTGATGCACTCATAAATCTGCGAGTTGAATCCTCGATTAGATGTTTAACTGATAAACTAAAACTGTCCAGGTGAACAGTAAGTTAGACTGAAAATCCAACGCTCATGAACACGTTAAAAAGCCCTTGGTAAGAACTGGGGTATGCAATCTCGAACAATCCACTGGCTTTGCATGTGCGTTATAAGATCTGATGTAATCGTCTGGTGGACGGCTTTAGTTCGACAATGCCCTTCATCTTAACATATTGGGGAAAGGGTAAAGATCAGCATGTACATCCATGCATGCTTTAGTGAAATACTCGGAACTACCCCTTCTGCGGCACTTGACGTGCTCCTACATCTACTTCCCCCAAATACCGACTACATACCGCCTACGTCAACCTCAACCTTCAGACATAAATCCTTTCAAGAGAAGATTGGAAAAGTAATGACGCCAAAGATGAGTGCTCCACTTACTTCTATACCAAGAATACCAAAATCGAAAATGGAGTGGGAGGAAGAGTTTTCTCCTAAATGCTCAACCCGAGCATTTACTTTCGTGACCACTGTAGTGTATATATTTATGACGATGAACGCTCACCAAACGTGGCACTGCTCTAAATTTCCTAATAGAAGAGTCAAATCTGTGTATTCCACTCATTTCATGTATACTACCCTTGGGGTACGATGCGATCAGGAAGACAAACCATGGGTAGAGAAATAGGACCACATGTCATACCTCTGGAGAGATTTGGCCTTTGCTAAACCTTACTTGATCTCAAAATCTGATCTGTTTCAAAGGTTGCTCATCAGAAGCGTAATCATTGTTCTCACCGGGCAGTGTGATTACTCAATTGATTTTTGCAGGAGTTGCAAGGCTGCCCTATCTCAAAGAAGAAAGGTCGGTCTGTGTTGGAGCCTATCGCTTCGATGATTTGGGCGAACTGTCACATACTCATGCTAAAAGTTTTCTTAGCTACATCAAGAGCTCCAAAATGGTTCCAATGGGTTAAGTGACATTTTTCGGGTATAGTTTCAAGTGGTATCATAGGGCCTACATAAAGGCCTATGCTGCTGTCCCATATGTTTTAGAGTAGTTTGTGTTCCAGAGGCTTTCAGGAAGCTACATAATCAGGGTAGAGCGTGGCAGTGTGCACTTGGTGAGATGAATTCACTGCCTATGGTCGGCTTTCTCACGTGAATGATTGCGGGGCATTCTGTGACTATATGAACAGAACTTTCACCATTCTCCACGCATAGTCTGCAGGGAGGGTCCGGTGACAGGCCATGCTTGTGAATGATTTGCATAGGCAGCCTCCCTTCCTACCTACCTTCCCAGGTATCCAGGGACCAGCACAGGTATAAATCATAAGTTCCACCCAACATTGGTTTGACTTTCACAATGCTTTAAAAATTTACTATGTGCGTAAAATATAGTCACATTACACTCTACATTATGCTCACTACTGATGTCCAAATCTTTGCAAAAGGATACCAAACAAGCGGATGTAATTGAATGCGGATATGAAGACATAAATTCGCTTCTTGATGGCAAAATTCTTTTTGAATGAGTTACTTGTGCAAAGTATTATCTTTTGATGTCATAAAACTCGTAGAGTTACGTCGTTAGTTTAATGTCCTGTCATATATTTTTGGGCGCTCCCGTACATACATCAGAGAACATTTGCTTTTTTTTCACCTTCGCCATCTAGTCTACTTTGACTGAAGGCTTCATAAAAAAATCCATTAGTACCAAAGCGGAGACAGACAAATCTTATATGTTCTCATTTTTTTTAGGATGATTTCCAACTAGCTCAAGTGAATTCATGTGATATTCCAGCGAAGAGATTCTGGGGTATACACCTACTTTGTTGTAACAATACAATTTTTGGGTAAATGACACGAAAATGACTGAAGTATGCAGGATGTTAATATAAGGCAGCCTCTACTTCACACTTTCTCCAGGTTCTTCTGTTTCAGTTTGCCTTAGTTTGTTACCTTGGCTAAGCTTAGTGTCTTATAAGCTCTAACAGGTCAGTTTTCGTCTCTCTTTCACTCGTCGTTTGGGTCACAGATACTTACGTTCCATGTTCATCCGGTCTTCGATTGTTCGTATCAATGTCAGCATTTGTGTTAAGGATGCGACCTACTTGGCGTCTTGTCTATGTCATACTCGAGTTCATTCCACCTATTTTGATGATCCTGTGTGGATAAAACAAAGGAAGATTATTATTCGATAAGACGTAAGCACTGTGGTTCCTTGTTTTGCAAATTAATCCATGAGAATACATTACCTCTGCAGGATATGTTTGCGGAGTAAAGCGGCTCGGTGTGGTGGCTGGTGGTGAGAAAAGTTCTGCGTGGTTTAAAACACCCGGAGTTCAAGAAGCCATCAGAGAGAAGAAGAAAGCCTTCAAGGTGCGGATACACTTGGGTGATTCAGCTTCTCGAAATCGGTACATGGAGGCGCGAAGAACTATCAAACTGGCTGTTACAGCAGCTTAGGAGCAGTATTGAAAGGAGTTGGGAGAGATGGTGTACTTCTTTCCGACGAGAAAGACATCTTGCGCAGATGGGGTGAACACTTTTCGGAGTTGCTCAATCCCGAACAGGGCACTGAGGATGGCAGACCCATGGTACATGGAGTAGGGCGGAGAATAGTCCCACCGTAAAGGAGGTGATTTGGGCTATCAAGTTGCTAAAAGTCGGGAAATCTGCTGGTGTGGATGAAATCCGGACAGAAATGCTCAAGGCTTTGGGTAAAGAGGGAGTGAAATGCCTCTCTCGTGTCATTAAAGTGGCCTGGGAATGCGGTGGAACACCTAGCGATTGGCAAACTGGCGAGGTTTTTTAAGAAAGGGGATAAGAGGGATTGCTCAAATTATAGGGGTATATCCCTTTTAAGTCTCCCCGGAAAAGTCTTTGCTAAGGTGTTGGAAGCGCGTTCTAGAGCTGTGGTCGAGTTCAGGTTGGGCGATGAGCAGTGCGGCTTTCGTCCAGATAGAAGCACAGCCGACCAGGTATTCACTCTCACTTATACTTAAGAAGCCCTGGGAGTATGCTAAAATCTATCTACAGTTGTTTTGTGGATTTGGAGAAAGCATAAGATCGGGTTCCTCGAGGTAAACTCTGGAGTGTATTGCAGGAGTACGGGATTGACGGTTCTCTTCTGCGAGCCATTCAATCTCTGTACACTAACTGTAACAGCTGTGTTCGGGTGAAAGGCGTTAAGTTGAGACCTTTCACTGTGTGCGTTGTGCATATGGATTGCATGTTACAGCACAATTGTGGTGAGAAACGGTTTGAATTGGGAAACTTAAGGATAAGTCATCTGCTTTTCACTGATGACTGGGTCAACCTTACGTCTACCCAGCCCGAACTTCAGCGCACTCTAGATAGATTCGTCGCCGTCTGTGTTGAAGCTGGAATGAAGGTAATGGTAATTTTCTGAACGCCTGTTCAATGCACTCTGCATGTTAGTGGGGTCCCATTGACACAGGTGGAGAAGTTTAAGAATCTCGGGGTCTTATTCAGGAGTGGTAGTAGGAGCAATACTGAGTTATCCTGTAGGATTGATCAAGCTGAAGCAATTTTGAGACAGCTTGGTCAAACTGTTATCAGGCGGGCTAAACTTGGCATCGGAGCTAAGCTATCGGTCTTCAATTCAGTGATTGTTCCGACCCTCACCTATGGTCATGAGGTTTGGGTAATGACCGAAAGAATAAGATCGCGTATACAAGCTGCCGAAATGAGATTTTTTCGTTGTATTGTTGGGGTGACTCGTCGAGATCGGGTTAGGACCATCAGAATACGCGAGGCACTCAATGTCAAGCAGCTACTTCTTCGAACGGAGAGGTTCATACTTCGATGATTTGGACACGTTAAATGCATGTCCTCAACTCGGTTTCCAAGACGTGTCATGGAATCCATGCCATCGGGTAGGCGTCTCCTGGATAGGCCCAGGATGAGATGGTTGGACCAAGTCCGAAAGCTCAACTCTAGCCATATGGGGATAGCCTCTAATGATTTATTGTCGGTGGCGGAAGATCGGGAGATGTGCAGAGTCCACTTAAGCACCCTAACCCCGCGAACCTCATAGAGGATAAGCGGGCCATTGGAAAGTGATGATGATGATAAACTTCATCGGGAGGCATGACTTTTGCGCAGCCATGCCAAAGAAGAAAACCTTATCTTTGCTGGGCCGGAAAGTTCTTCGTTTGATCTCAGTGCTGGTGTCGTTGTCTGAATTGATTGCGGAGCCTAGGTAGACAAAGTCCTTAACTATATACCTCAAAGTTATATCCGTTTATAGTGATGTTCTGTCCGATATGTTGGTGTTGAATATCATTTCTTGTTGACAGCATACACTTGGTCTTGCCCTCATTGACCTCTAAACCCATCTTCGCCGCCTCCGTCTCAATACTCACGAACGCGCCAGTGATATCACGCTGCGTTCTTCCGATTATGTCAATATCGTCTGCATATGCGAGTAATTAGGCGGACTTTTGGCAAGGATGCCAAAATTAGACATTTCTCTTTATAGTTCGTCGCTATAGATGCTGTCACACGCGGCCTTAAAATCGATGAAGAGGAGGTGGGTATCGATTTGAAGTTCCTGGGTTTTCTCTAAGATCTGGACTTTGGATGATGGACTTTCCTCACCTGAAGCCACACTGATATCGACCAATCAGGTTATTGACGAACGGCTTCATGGTAGATAAGATCTTGAAGGCGATGTAAAGAAGACTGATGCCTCTGTAGTTGGCACAGTTCAGAGGGTTTCCTTTCTTGTGGATCGGGCAAATGGTGCTGAGGTTCCATTCATCGGGCATACTTTCCTTCGACCATATTTTACAGATGAGTTAGTGCATGCTCCTAACCAAGTCATCGTCCGCCGCTTTGAACTGCTCGGCAGCTAGGCCGTCAGCTCCAGAGGCTTTGTTAGACTTAAGTTTAAAAATGGCTATTTTCACTTCGTCCAGATCGGGTGCCTGACAGCTGTATTTGATTCGCCGTCGCCGTTAAACAGTCTGCAGAAGTAGTTCTTCCATATCCTCAGCATCGACTGCGATTCTACTACGATGTTCCCTTGTTCATCCTTGCAGGCCTCGGTTCGGGCTCTGTACTAGTTCTTATTCTAAGCAACAATCTTCTCCATTGGCAAATGCAAGGATGCCATCTCAAAACTTGTGGCATGGCTACGTGTGGCATGGCAACGATAAAGACGAATGCATCAAGAACGGTTTGGTAAAGCCCTCCATTTTCTAGTAATCCAATCTCAGAACATGGTCCTGTTGCCACTTCCTTGACACTTCTATGATACTTTTCCTTCTGCTTGGAACGAGGGTGATTGGGATTATTTACGCAACTAAGCGAATTATCGACTTCGACACTGTTCGGCAGTAATATTTCTACATTTTTTTTGCTGAGCAGCCCAAATATACATGCAAAGGGATGGAGTGCGTAACCGTCATGAGAAGTTTTCATCTGCTCCGCAATGAATGTTCTACGTTTACTACTAACGGTGGCGCAACAGTCCGGGGTGGACCTGGGCCTACGTTTACTACGTCTGGTAGAATTATTAACAAGAGTAACTGTTATCTTGCTGGGACTCACATAAAGTCCCAACATCCTCTTCTACTGATCCGAGTTCAAATCCGTTTTTCTTCCTCTCAAATAGCTGCAGAAATTCAAGAATTTTGTCCAAGAGTTTTTTGCTGCGTCTGGCATAAACATGGTCCTGTACTCTGATGGGGTATCCAAGTTTCCTTTGAAATATTCTGACCAAATATTGCATTGGGGATGGGATTGCGATTTGTGCATCGATGGTATTTGTCTGAAGTTATTACATATTTTTAATACCCGTACATACGTCGTAAACGTGCTTTAACGTTTCTGAAGAATGAACGAATTTATGGCTTCATCTTTTCCTTTAAATGGAAGATACTTTATGACCAATAAAATAAATGCATTTTTACTTCATGGTTCATGCATGACCGCTGGTGGCCCCCCGTTGTTGTATGGCAACCCCACTTATCACGGAAGAGGTAATGTATGTACACTTGTTTCTCTTGAAATGTAAATAAAATAAAAGTCCTTCCACCGTTCTTATTTATTAGCAACCTGTTGCTGGTCGTGAATGAAATATTGATTTTGCCAAATACCTACGTACACACTCGTAAATCGTTTATTTTACAGGATTCAGAACTCAGGATTTAGCAATGTGATTGCTCTTGATATATTATTATACTTGTTTAAGTGTATTGATTTTGATTTTTGATTTGGTACGTGAGCACTGGCAGTAGGCCTGAAAGGAGGGAGAGCTTTAGTAAGCTATATGGTTTATTTTGCCTGTTCTTTGTATGATCTGAGGATATACGAAAGCAGAAACTAAACTATCAAGGTCTTGTTTCACATAATACTTCCGAGACACAGTTATCAGTGGTGCAGTGGGGTGTACAAGCGCTTAGAACAAGCTTCTTTAACATTTATTTTATTAATATTAAGTATTATTATTATTATTATTTATTAAAATATAAAAAAACTAAAAGATAAGATCACAAAATACAGCACTAGCTACTAGGGCTTTCTGCTAGTTTTAAATTAACAAATTTCATATGCTTTTTTCTAAGTTAAAAATAGTAAGTTATATGGTAGATGGCATGTTCTTCTCTGGGGTTGATGGAGGAGTAAAAATCTATATAATTGTTCCACTCGCTTCTCCTTTTTTCACGCCATATGTTTTTGATTTTGCTTTCGATGTCCTCTTTATTGACAACGAATAAAGTGGTAAGAGGTTATTTGCCGGTAAGTTTTGCAGCAGCATCTGCTGTTTCATTGCCCTCGATACCGATGTGTTTTATGACCCAGATAAGCAGATCGGGTTTTTGCTATTGATGTTTAGGATCGCGTTTATTGTGGATAAACTATCTCTGCAGATGAATGTTTTATTATATTTTGGGCGGTCCCCTGTCTCACAGTATATGGTCGGGTTGGTCCACAACCAACAAATTGTGACATCTAATATGCCCCGTAAGGGGGTGTTCCCCTTGAGTACTTGAAGATTTCTGAATATACACACGATTGTTAACTTGAACTTGAACTTGCTGCATGCAGTTTCTATAACTTGAAGGATTGCAATGTGTTCGGCTGGGAATAGTGAACAAAAATCAGGTATAAAACCCTTGACTTGTATGCTTCCTTCCGCATCAACTACCGGAAATGCTGTTCCTATTTTGCTTTTGCTCTAATAAGAGTGTTGGTGTATTATATCACTGAAAATTTGTGTGTAGGTTCGATGATCAGTTGAGTTTTTCAGAAGTGCGGTTAGGTCTGCGCTGGTAGGTTATTTGGGTACAAGCCGGGGTGGGTAGGTTGTAGGTCGGTGTTTTTGGCGGCTAAATGGAGTGTTGAGTTTTTTTTTTGAGAGGGTGATTGCATTTTGGATTGTTGTGGGGTACTTGGGTGTTTTCTTTCGGACAACAAATTTTTTAGTATCTTCGACGATTGGAGAGTCATATAATGTTGATATTTTAGCGATATGGAGGGCTGGCAGGTATTCAAATCTGTGCTCAACTAATTGGAAGTCACACTCCGTAAGAATATTTTTTACTGGTGTTGTCCTAAACGCTCTTAGGCTGAATCTAGCTGAGGAGTGGTAGGGTGGTTTGACACATTGTAATGTTGTTTTGACCCCGGAGCATTTTCCGTAGTCAACTTTTGAGAGGATTAGTGCTTTGATCAGAGTATTGATATGCGCGCATTCATTCTTTGATGCTAGGTACGTTATAATATGTAACTTAACTAGCTAGGTTCTTCTTAAGTGCTAAACAATGGTCCTTAGAATCAAAAATATAAAAATAAAAATATATAGCTGGCGCGACAGCTCGGGATGAGCCAAGACCTAGCTTCTCGCAACCATTCATGTTGTGCGTGATTGTATTGTTCGCGCGAATGGAACGGACCTGCCGTTTATTGCCGACTCCGAATGGCGAATTGGGAAGCTTTTTCATGATATATTGTACTCCCGGAGGCTTGCCATTCCCCGACGAGAGATTGTGCCGCGAAAAATTTTCGATGGACACTGCTGGGGATTGAATCCACGCGGCTTGCTCAGCAGTCCAACGCACTAACCACTGAGCCACGTCTACTGCAATTCCTGGAACAATATTTCGTCACACTTTTAACATTTTAAAGCACATTTAGCATTGGATTGATTGAAATCTTTTTTGTTAAGTATAGATCTGTCGACATTTAAATATTTAATGATTGAGCATTGATGTGTTAGGTTAGGTTAGGTTATGGGGGAAGTGCCCATTCCAATCTGAGCGTTCACGGGGGCCTACTGATCCATGGTCCCTTTGTGTTGTGGACCATGTTCCAACCTTTGGTACTAGGTGGGTGGTCTATCAAACCATCATGTGATCTTAATGAAGTGGAGTGTGCTCGTTATCGGTACTTCTGTTAGGTCACTCAGTTCTCCAAACAGCCTGTTTTCCATGTGTCGGAGTCGGCGGTTTTGGAGGTTGTGACACTCGCAGAGTAAGTGCTTGATGGTTTCTGTCTCTTCCGCACCCTGACAGCTCCTGTAGTAGTCTAGGGAGTCGATGCCGAGTCTCCTGGCATGGTACCTATGGCACAATGTCCCGTCAGTACTCCTACTAGGATGTGAGTAACTTTTTTGTTCATAGCCAGAAGACGTTTTGTACACAAAAATGTGTGCACATACATATGTAAGTAGGTCAATCAGGTTTTTGCCGAATGGTTTGCACAATATGATAAGATCTTTTACGCGATTCGGAGGAGTTTTATGTCTCTGCGGTTCTTGCTGTTGAGGTGGTCTTCTCTTTTTTCCACATATCAGGAAAATGATGCAAGACGGCATATTGGTTGGTTGGTTGGTTTAGTGGGTGTCCTAAAGACTTACTTAGACCTCAAGCGGGTCCATTGTACCCATAAAAAGTGTACTCATGGGAGTCAAACCAAGGGATAGGGTTGGCTAATCCGAAAACCACACAGAAAGGGATAGAAATCTCAGGAGTTTCCTAAAATCAACGAAGAAGAAAAGGGAAGAAACTACTCTACCAAGAGTACGCAATCTTCTGGTGGCCAAAGCGGGACATTCACATAGAAGGGGTCGGACGGATTCTATTTCCTCCTCGTCCCTGCAGCTTCTGCAATAGTCGTTGTAGGGCAATCCAAGACGCTCCGCATGGATTCCTATTCCGCAGTGTCCTGTGAGGACACCGGAGACGATTCGTATTTCCCTTCGACTAAGTTGTACGAGATTTTTGGACTTCTTCTTATTGAAGACTGGCCATAGTAATCTGGCTATTGCACATGTGTCCGTGTGACACCATCGCGTATTAGCCCTGATCATGGTTTCCTCATCTATATCCCCGTAGAGTGCTAATGAGTGTCTTCGCGATCGGAAGGGTATATGCGGGATCTAGTTCTGCATCCCCCCTAGCAAGTTCATCCGTCCTCTCATAACTTGATATATCCCTGTGGCCCGGTACCCAGCATAGGGTCACCTTGTTGGTCTTTAATATATCGTTGAGGTTTTGTCTGCAGACTTTTACGAGTTTCGATTTTATCGATGCTGACTGCAGAGACTTAATAGCCGCCCCATAGATAGTAATGTTTTCTCTGACAATGTTGTCATTTTTTATTAACTTCGCGGCCTGTAAAATGGCAGTTATCTCGGCTTGAAAAACGCTGCATCCGTTACGAATTCTGAAGGATTGGTTTACCCCTCTGGATTCACAGAAAATACCGGCGCCAGTTCCAGCGTCCATTTTGGATCCGTCGGTGTAGAAGGCAAGCTCTTCTTCGGTGCATACTGACCCATCCTCCCAGTCCTCTCTTCTTGGTATTTTTATATCAAATCTCCTATCGAAGTCTGAGGTTTGAATGATGTAGTCGGTATCTATGTTCTCCTTCATGGTATTCCATCGGGTTAGAACGGAGGCGTGACCATAGGTACTGTTTAGGACCTGCCTCCCTTAGTCTGAGTGCCGTTTCTGCCGCCCTGCTACAACAGTGGATGTCCACTGGAAGTAGGTTCAGCATTGGTTCAAGTGCCGCTGTGGGTGTTGATCTTATCGATCCTGTTATCCCTATACAGCCTGCTCTTTGAATCTTGGTTACACTTGTAAGATTGCATTTCTTCTCAAGTGCCTTCCACCACACAGTCGAGCCGTATGCTAAGATGGATCGCACCACAGCAGTGTACAGCCAGTGTACCACTTTCGGCTTAAAGCCCCATGTGTTACCGAACATCTTTTTACATGCGTAAAAAGCAATGTAAGCCTTTTTAATACGGTTCTCGATGTTGGCGATGTTGCCATCCTTCCAAGTGTCAGATCGATTCCGTCCATACATGGATTCTTGAATTGTGGAATCGACCTTCTTCTAGTGAAGAGCACAATCTCGGCTTTAGATGGGCTAACTCCCAGACCTTGCTTTTTGGCCCAGCCGCTCACTAGTGATAGTGCGTGATTGAGTCTTTCGCTCAATCGGCACATCGGCACATTGGGTCGACATTTTCTAACTGAAATTAGAGTTCTTTTCGATGTGCTGATCTTTTGCGTCGACCAAACTTCTCCTACAATTAAGAAATCTTATTGAGTATAATGATGGAGTCTTACAACAAATTAACATGGAAACAGCATATCGATAAAAGGCGAAATAAAATAATTATAAAAGTATGCATAGACAGCACTACACATAACCAACGCCAAATGGCAAAATACTTCTGAAAAAAAAGAAGAAATAAGAGCAACCCGACTACTGAAAAGCCCTCGACCTATTGATTTTATAAGAAGACACCTTATTACACCTTGCAAAGCTTATAATTGTTATTTCCTATTTCTTTCATTTTGTATGTACGTAAATCAACATTGTTCTTCTACTTTACATGTATTACAACTATTTCTTATGTACATATAATTCCTTTCATAACGTAAAGATAGTCATTTGTAGATTTTTGGAAGAAAAATAAATTCCTGGCTTTCCTAACAGCTGTAGGCTACCAAGCTGTTACTTACGGGCTTTCTTACTAGCTATGAAATGATTATGTGTCGCCATGACGATGCACGTCAAGATGTTTACCCAATGATCATCGTTACTCTTTGCCTGTAACACCTTCACGACCCAATACCCAGACAAAGGAGATACCCTTGCTACGAGTTGTACAGGTAGGATATTGAGTATCGCTTCCATTGCAGCCGTTGGTGTCGAAGCTCGAGCTAAAGGGTTGTGTGTATAATGGGATTGCTTTTCTCTCTGAATATGACCACTTGGTGGCAGTATACCTCATCCCATTACCGTTGGCATATTCTTTGTATAGCCTTCTTTCTCAGCCATGCGTCCAATAGGAGTACCTACTGGCACTCAAAGCAGTGGTGTTGATTAAAACTCACTTCACATCCAAGCTAGTGCTGCTCTTTTAAAGTTCACATTCTCACCTTTCACCTGAACATTGTTGTCGTCCAAATTATATGCTTCCAAGGTCACCTCCAATACCACCAACTGATATCGTTAGAGTATGGAAAACACCTCCGCAATTGAAAGCATCGCAACAGAGGAGGAAATGAGCCTGTGCATTGTGTGTGTTTGCCATATTTCATGCGGAGGTTTTTAAGGAACCCTTGGCATGTGCTCTCCTCTGTTAAAATCCCTGCCAACGAACCAAAAAGTAGAAAACGAAACATTAAACCAAAATACGTGCCATAATATCCAAACTGAGACCAAGTCTCTGTACTCTTGGTCGGTGCGGCCAAATATACGTACATAATTGGGTCCATTTTTTACAAAAAATATTAATATTTAGAGATAAATGCGAATATATTCATCTCCATTAGAAACTTTAATAAAATATGAGAATTTGAATTCATAATTCGTTCTATTTCTCCCACTTAGTCGAAGATTAATTTGTGTTTAAGGTCATGGCGGCAAAAAATCGTTTTTACTTTTCTTTTTTTTGTCAAGCACAACACGGATCACATTTATGCTAATGGAACCATAAATTCAAACAAAAGCCATTTAGTGTTTAGCCAGAGAACTTTTATAATGACATCAATTAAGAAAATATACTTTTGTATAGCTGCCAAAGTTGATGAGAGGAAGAAGAGAAGAAAAATGGTGTCCTCAAATAAACAAGTTAATGGACGATGAAGGATAGATACTTTATCATGTTTCCAAAATGAAATGCAGGACACGGGCAAAATGAAAGCCAATATTTCCCGATTATAAACCCAATTTTTATGTTATGACTGGCATATGTATGTTTTTGCATATTGGAAAAAAAATTTTAATTACTTTGCAAGCCACGTAACTTTGTCGGTAGCGCTTTTGTTTTTAACGCTTGTATTGTACTCGCACGTTCAACTCTCAGCCGGAACTGCAATCCTCTTTAAGGAATCCTGTTAATCCTGCTGTTACCAAGCTTATTGGTTTTGACATAAAATAGTTTTACGTTTTAATTACTCGGATTATAAGCTTGAGAACCACCTTAGGGATGCTGGGTTTGCCTTTCATCACGATTTTTACTACACATTAGGCATTCTTGCCGAGTGGTGTGTAAGATGTCGCATTTTAGATATAAAGGGTGATTTATTTAGAGGTACTTTCTCAAAATTAAAAAAGTATAAAAGAGTTCAATTTTATCGGGTTTACATTATTGTTAAACAAAAGAACCATTCTTGACATTTATTTTTTAAAGATTATTTCTTTCAAATGTTGGCCATAACTGCGGTAAACATGGTCCATTCTGAAGGTCCAATTTTCGATGACGCGTCCGAGCATTTCGAGTGGTTTTTGGCGAGTAACGCGAGTAATGTTGGCTTCCAATTACTGAATCATACCCAACTTATCTATATGGACTTAAGACTTTACATAGCCCCAAAGGAAAAAGTCTAGAGGTGTGATATCACATGATCTAGGCGGCCAATTCACCGATCCAAAGCGCGAAATTAACTGTTCACCGAATTGTTCCACCGCTCCAATATTTTCTTTACTACTGAAAATTGGGTTTCAAAGTTATCGATGGTATAGCGAATCGTGCGTTCGGTAGGCTGATTAGGTAGACCGTAAGTTGCTCTAAGTGCAAGAAACACACTCCTCGTAGAACGCTGATTTTCGTAATACAGCTGAATAATTTTTAGACACTGTGCCGGGCCAAGTCTTTCCATAATGAAATGTCAAACAATACTTACTTACTTACTTAAGGTGGCGCTACAGACCGGCGCGTGGTCCTGGGCCTCAACCAACAAGCGTCGCCAGCGATCTCGATCTTTTGCCAGCTGTCTCCAGTTTCGCAGGCCAAGTTGGTTGAGGTCCCCTTCCACTTGCGTGCACCACCTGAGTCGCGGTCGTCCTCTACTTAGTCTACTGCGAAATGTCCGTGCCAGAGCATTGGTGTCCGCATTGGTATCCGCTCTATATGACCCAGCCACCTCAGTTGTTGGACCTTCACTCTTCTGGCTAAGTCGATGTCGCTGTACAGCCCGTACAGTTCGTCGTTGTATCTCCTTCTCCACTCCCCGTCTATGCAGACGGGACCAAAAATCACCCGAAGAATTTTCCTCTCGAAACAGCCAAGAGGAACCTCATCCGCTTTAGACAGAGTCCATGCCTCTGCGCCGTAGAGCAGGACTGGGACGATTAAGGACTTATAAAGGGTCACCTTAGTTGTTCGAGAGAGGGCTTTGCTACTCAATTGCCTTCTTACCCCAAAGAAACAGCGATTGGCAAGAGTTATTCTTCGTTTAATCTCAGCGCCGATGTCATTGTCTGAATTGGCAGAGGAGCCTAGGTAGACAAAGTCCTTAACTACCTCAAAGTTATAGCTGTCTATAGTGACGTTCTGTCCGAGACGTCGGTGTTGGGAGTCCTTTCTTGTTGACAGCATATACTTTGTCTTGCCCTCATTGACCGCTAAACCCATCTTCGCCGCCAATATTGTCAAACAATATTGAATAAAAATACCATGAGAGGTTAACATGACCCATGCGACATCTGTCAAAAAATGTATAGACAAAAAAGTACCTCTAAATGAATCACCCGTTATAAATATTCCGATCTGCGGAAGCACTAAGATCACTAAGTCAGTGAATCACCTGGTCTATTTAAAACGCGTCTCAGAAGTCTAGCAATACAATATAATTTGAAGCTCAGGTCTTTAACAATTTTCAAAGCTGCGTCAGTGTCTTTAAATAGAAATGGCGGCGGATGAACCCTGAATAAGTCGACGAAAGCGCTCTTTCGTGGTGGCTGGCAAGTGTAATTTTTAAAGCGGCCTTTTGTTTTTGTGGATCATTCGCTCCAAGTTGGGGATTGTGTCACTGGGGTAAGCATATTTCCACGTGAAAAACCCAGTAAAAGATCTTCTGAACAGAACCTATCAAGCTTGTCCGAGTTATAATGTTAAAGCATATTTGCGTACTTTAATGCCAAAACAGGAAATGATTCAATTTATGTCGGGTTGATCACGACGGTCGCAGTGACTCAATGGGCTAGCGGACACTGGATCACTTCCCCCGGGATAAAACTGACTTTTTAGAAGAGGAAGTTGAAGTTTAGAGTAAGAATAGATGCAAAAGATGAGTATGTCATACCACTACAATGAAAATTTTGTTCATGTATACACAATTTTCCCCCGCAATATTCTTGCAGTGTGCGTTTGAAGTAAAAGATACTCCGATCATACCCCGGGAGAAGATTGATCCAGTGTGCGCTGCCGCAATGGTTGATACATTAGACTGATGAGTAAGTTTATATTTTTCGTGGCACCACCTCTCGGTAAGAAATGACAAGGAGTATAATTGGTCGCGAAAAGCTTCTCGATTTGCCTTTCGGAGTCGATAATAAAAACTGTAGAGCCCTCCCATTTGTGCCCTCCCCTCGAGTTGCCACACCAGCTATTTACTTCTTTTGATAGACTCCACGATATGACAGTAGACAACATCTTTAGACTAACCGCCTTTGCAATTGCTTTTAATACAAGTAGGACTAGATTTCCTCGCCTAAGAATCCACACAACCCTTTGACTTTCTGCAAGTGGTCGGACCGTCAGCCAGATTGAACGCGTACTAATCGATCCTCAGTACGCATCCAACATTATGAGGGGAAGACGTCCTATGCAAACAACTAACTTAATGTAGCTAAATTTTCAGCTCAACTATCCGGTTATAAGTTGTGAATAACCCAGAAATAGATTTGGACGGGACCACGTGTGTAGAAAACAGGAGTTCCTGCTCCCCTAGGTCAAGAGCCTAGTAACAACATTCCGAATTGCAGGACACAAAGAAACTGCCAGTTTGTTTTAAATCCGGATAGCATACTTCTAGAAACTTCTTCTAGGAAATCCGGTCAAAAAGACAGGGTGTACGTGTACGTATCTTAAGAAAGTATTTCACTAGAAAATTTATTGGTTTCAGTCGAAGAAAATAGACCACGATCACGAAGAACGGCGGAAAATCGTTCTTCAAGAAAATAGTCGCAATTCTAGTCCGGCAGGAGAAAGCAGATAGGACGAGTCTAAAATATCATCTACATAAGATGGGTATTGCCCGGGAAAGTAAATGTCGACGTTGTTTATAGAAATACGAAACAGCAGATGATGTGAGTGTGAGCCTGTTACATCAGTAGGCGATTTTTCTAGACTCTAAGGACATCAAGAACCCTTCGACAAGTTATATCCCTAATTTCATTAGGAAGATTGAGGCCCTCCTTGTCTAACTGGCTTTCAACACAAAAGATCTAAGAGGTCTAAGTGTCCCCTGCTTTGGAAGCAGAGCTACCCAATTCTTTCTTCTTAATCAATTAATGCTTTTGACTTCTTAGTACCAAGGAGTCGAGTGTTATTGCAAAAATTGAGATGTGACCTTCTATTACTTGCTTTCAACAGAATATCGACGTGGTTAGCAAGTGACATAGGAGCTTACTAGAGCTTAGTTTGGAAAGTTCATTGGCCTTGCAGTTCCGCGGGATGTCATTGTGATCTAGGACCCATCAGAGTATGACACTATGCTCTTTAGCGATCTCGTTCAGAGACACACGGCAGTCCTTCGATGCCCTGAAATTCATTGTGGCCGCAGAGATATTCCTTTGATTTATTTTGGATCATATATCGATGTCTATTACTTTTCCAGTGTCTTAAGAAGCAAGAAGAAAGGTCTTTAGTTCTTCGCATATGTGTGGCTGAGCTTTTCTTCTTTGGTGGCTTTTTTTTTCACCATGGAAGCAATAAATATTTTTGTATGTATGTTTGTATCTACACCTGAATCTTCCTCTAAAAATTTTGACAAGTAACGGGACGATGAGGCTGCTGTGTGAGTTGCTTCGACTCGAACCCCAGCAAACAAATATTTTTTGCGGCACCACCTCAATGACAATGACGGGCAATGACAAACTTCCAAAGGTACAATTTGTCATG
Source organism: Matsumyia berberina (assembly GCA_917880715.2). Taxonomy (NCBI): domain Eukaryota; kingdom Metazoa; phylum Arthropoda; class Insecta; order Diptera; family Syrphidae; genus Matsumyia; species Matsumyia berberina. The sequence continues at coordinate 101,374,715 of OU862870.1, forward strand.
AAGAAGCTTCTCAAATCGCTGTTCAATGTCTCCATTAATTGGAGGTAGCTCTCATTTCACGCGAAAAATGCCTCACGAACACCAAGGTTACAAGGCTTTATCCTACCTCGAGTTGCAATGCCAGCATTTTTTTTTATGTTAAAATATTTTAAAACTTCGTCCTGGTCAGAATTTTTTGCACACAACTGTACATCATTATCGGTGCTGCACATACAGCTTTTGAAAAACTCTCCTTCATTCTTCCCTCACTTACCCATTCAGGTGAAAAAAAGAAGAAATATAAACCACTGGCAAAGCAATGCTGTTAGCGGTGAAAGGGAAACAAACAAAAGGTCTCTCTTTACAATGCCCTTGTGAAGTACCTCCAATTTAAGGGTAGTCAATGTCATCAAACATTTTCCTTTATGTTTTTCATTCATTCCATTGCCAGGAGACTTGCTTTAAAAAAAACAAAAAAGATTACATGAATATTTACGAATGCAAATCTATACAAGATGCTAATGAGTAGGTCCTTAAGTTAACGACCGTTATCGGTAATTTCATTATACGTACCTAATTTGCGCAATTTGTCATTATTGGGGGGATTAATTAGCTGTAAAATTAAAATCGATAAACGACTGATATGCATAAATACTCGTGTGTGCTTTTCTTATCTGTAAGATGGAATTAATCTTGGGCATTCAAGTAAAAAGTATTATTAGAGCATTTTACTTGAAGGTGAAGGCAAGGTACGTGAAGCTGTGTCTGTCTGAACTTGGCAAAAACACATCTCAACTAAATTAGGTTCGTTTGGGCTTTATGAAACTAACCAGCCTAAAAAGTCTCGTAAAGTAGTCAACTACTGAAAATTTAATTTACCTTCTTCCCCTTCTTCATTCCTATACTCGTATTCTGCAAAAGGCACAGGCTTCTGACATGTAGGGCAGTATCCTGCAGTGATACCAATTCAATGCATAAAAACCTTCCGTAGCTCAGGCAAACACACAATTAAGAGTATCCGAATTGTTACTGCACTGAGCGATCCTTTATTCTATCGATGTTATGCCTTAACACTCGTATTTTCCCGTGGTATCGTCGAACTTAAGATCCTTCTTTTAGATAGGATAAGGACCAACGTCCGTGGGCGCCGTGGCTCAGTGGTTAGTGCGTTGGACTGCTGACCAAGCGGCGTGGGTTCGAGCCCCAGCCAGGAAAAACACCAAACATTTTTCGCGGCACCACCTCTCGTCGGGGAATGACAAGCCTCCGGGAGTATAATTTGTCATGAAGGAGCTTCTCACCTCGCCGTTCGGAGTCAGCAATAAATTGTAGGTCCCTTCCGTTCATGCGAAAAATGTAACACGCACAGCATGAATGGTTGCGGGAAGCTAGGCCTTGGCTCATCCCGAGCTGTCGCGCCAGCTATTTTTTTTTAAGGACCAACGTCAAAGGGTTTACTACCGAAAGCGAGGCGAAAAAACAATAGACATAACAACATGGAGACGAAAACGATTGTGGATCGGACACACCTTAGGTTAGGTTAGGTAGATGGGTTCGCAATAGGAGAGGAAACCTCCTGCGCCATATTGAGGTCTGTTGAGACCCATGGTGGTCCCTAAAGCAATCTTCTATTGCCCCAGGATTTCGAACCGCCTTGAAATCTTAATGAACCTGCAGATGTCCTTAATAGGTACGTCACTTAGTTCTTCGGTTTCGTGGAAAAAGTGTCTTCCAAAGGACTTATGTCTGAGATGGCAGAAGTATATGCAGTGGCAGAGAAAGTGGGTTGTGTCCTAGTTAACTTCCTCTACTACACAGCCCCTGCAAAAGTCATCCTCACTAAGCCTTAGCTTTTTCATGTGATAGCACAGAGTATTAAGGCCTCCTACAAGGATGGAGAGAGTTTTGGACCTACGTTACGCACCTATATATGCGGAAGAATCGCTCGCCTTAAAAAATTGTGACGCAGAACACATGAACAGGAATCGAAATCGATCTGGAGGGAACTGAAACGCATTGCGAAATTTTGCACATCTTGGCGCTGCTCAGTCTTAAATTTGTACACAATTTCTCAGGACATCTATTGGCTCTGTGGAAAGCAAATCATAGACGGTTAAATCTTAGTTATTGCAATAACGCCAGACTCCTCCATACTAAGAGGTCAAAAGCATTAATTCGCTTAAAAATATAGGATTGGTTTTTAAGCAGGCGGCACGGCGACTTTCTCAATCTTCCTACTAAATTTGGAGATATAACTTGTTGAAGCGATTGTGGCGTCTTCAGAGTGTGGAAAACTCGCCTCCTAATGTAATAGAGGGCCACACACTTAGGTTAGGTTAGCGGTCCGATGAAGACGATAACCTTAACCTTAACACACTTATATAATATATGTTTTGCAGTTTCGTCTTTCTCTAGGCAGAGTCGACATTCGGTTTCCTAGACACTACCTACCTTGTATAGATGATATTTCAGACTGCAGTGTCCAGAAAGGAAGCTAGCGAATACAGTGTACTTGCTCCTTACGGACACCCTTCATAATCGCACAATTTTCTTGGAACCGTCGGTGTCCGCTTATCAGAGAGTCCCCTGTATTGTATTTCAGGCAATTAAAGGTTTTTATTCATAAAGCGGATGAATTTTTTTGGCTGTCTGATTTCTTGAATATTATCTCAGTACGATAGATAGTTGTGTTTTTTCCCATCTAGCATGGTTTTTAACGAGGAATTTGGAAAGACACGGAAGGGTTCAGCACATACTTATACGAGTGTACCTGGCATCGCCTAGCCCATTGGGAAAATGTCCCCGGGCTTGGGCAATCCAAAAACTTATAAAGCCCTTTCCTTACAAGGAAATTCTAGACCTTGACAGGAACAACATGAGGAAGCTAGTGGGCTTCATTACCACCCATTGTGGCCTAAGATATCATCTCAACAAACTAAACCTTTGTTCAGATACAGAGTGTCGGTTCTGTTTGGAAGAGGAAGAAACCTCTGCGCATGTTCTCTGTAAATGTCTGGCAGTATACTGGCTACGTAGACGGATCTTCATAGGGAGTTCTGTTCGTTGCCGGAGTTTATAAACGCGGCTACTAATGACATACTCACTTTTATTAGGAGGTAGCTAAGTAGATCGGAGACACAATAGATCTTGCTAGGTCGCAGCGTCAGCCATAAGGTCAGTTTCTTTACAAAAAAACCTGGCATCCACAGGAAGCTCCAGAAATGAGGAATTGGTGGAGGAGCCTATAGATCACTTTGCTTTGCATGAATCCCTTGCTGAAATTAGAGAAGCCACCTAATGAAAATTTCTCGTTTAATACATGGTATGTTATATGAGGGTGAGCGGAAGGCTTATCACTTAGGCCTCTGTCGGGCCCGTCGTGTCCCCGTTCTTTAATCGTCGGAACTGCAGGGCTAGGTTTGGCTTGGGACCTATGTTGGGAGGGATCTAGGGAGGGTGGAAACAATTATGGAGTTGAGACTAGTGTACGTGTACCCTGGCGAATCTTCCTGTTTCTTTGGTGAAGGCCTGGATGCCGCCGATTCCTTTGTGCTTGAGATGCTTTAGGTCCGGCATCCACATGGACTCCACGGTCTTCTGCGACATTCTCGCTAGGGCTGGGCAATGGCATGCGAAGTGTTCGAGGTTGTTGTGTCACTGGGTCGCCAATGCACGCCCGATCAGTAAGGAGTCCGGTTAACGACTGAGTGCAAATCGTTACTCTCGTCCCGATCGTACATGCGCTCGAGATAGTGGGTGTGCAGTGAGCAAATCTGTCTGTTATCTTTGTTGTGCATACACTACAGAGGTCTTCTTCTTCTTCCTCGCAGTTCCTACATGTTTCTGTGTCAGCGGGGTCGTTTAATACAGGAGTTTTAGCAGTTCTGACTCGAGAAATTAACTAATTGTCCTGTTAAAAAAAATAAATAGCTGGCGCGACAGCTCGGAATGAGCCAAGGCCTAGCTTCTCGCAACCATTCATGTTGTGCGTGTTGTATTGTTTGCACGAATGGAAGGCACCTACAATTTATTGCCGACTCCGAACGGCGAAGTGAGAAGCTCTTTCATGACAAATTATACTCCCGGAGGCTTGTCATTCCCCGACAAGAGATGCTGTCGTGAAAAATGTTTGGTGTTTTCCTGGCTGGGGCTTGAACCCACGCAGCTCGGTCAGCAGTCCAACGCACTAACCACTGAGCCACGGCGCCCACTATTGTCCTGTTACCAGTTTTGAATTTAACACGCCTATTCCAGTTGAGTCTTTGATTGAGTGAACGTGGACAATCTAATATTTATGCCTTCAAACCCAAATCTGCCAAATTTTGGTCCTGCACTCACCTACGATCCCAAAAGAGTTAAAAAGAAAAAAAAGACAACAAGGGAAAAAAGATTGCTCATTATTGTGATAAACCTGCACTCCGGTTCGGAGAATTTTCGAAGAGACCCAGGAAGGATTTCCTCCCATAAAGCCCCTTTTCACTACTTTCTATTTAAATTTTAAAAATCTCAAATATAAATTTAACCAAAAACTAGATTCCGGTCTGTTCGAGGATGCATGAAAAATTCATTAAATTTCTCGATTCTCGACTCTTCGTCATTCAAAGGAAAAATGCGTCAAAGAGGAGCAAATCCTTGCAAAAAGTAATAAAAATTTACTACAACAGAAGTGAAACAATTTGGGTCGTAATTTTAATCAGTGTACGAGCGTTTTATGTGCCGCTTGGGAAGAATGATTCTTGTCGTGTTAGTTTTTACTCCTGTTCAAGACGAATTTTCTAATAAAAGTTTCCAGGAGCATTGCAATGCGAAGAGTTGTAAAAACTACGTGCATCACGTTTTTATTGTGATTGCAGTAAAACTTTTACAGACTATAAGTGTCGTTTTCAATTGAACAACGTTCCACTTAAAATGTTATTACTAAAATTCAAACTTCAAAATAGGGGATTTCAAGTTGAAATCTTCTTTGAATTGACACAAATTTTTTTGAAAAAAAGTTTTAAAGAAGACGTTCTTGTAAAATTGGCTTCTGTTTGGTGATTAAGCGGAAAATTATTAAGTGCACACTAGAAATAGACATTTTGCTCAAGTCGTAAGTGACACTATGATAAAAAAAAGGAGTCCTTTGTGATACCATTGGCATCCGCTCAGAATGATGGAGCTGTAGCTGTTTATAAAGTGAAGAATACTTGTGAAGCCAATAAATGAAATGCTGCAAAGAATATCGAAGAAAGGATCTCCACAATGGAGCAATGTTCTTTAGGACAAGGCTGGACAGGTGGAAAGGCAATTGAGTAGAATTCTTTCTCCTATACGTCCCTTCTGCTTTTGAGGCTTAATTTCTTGCCTTGAAGGCCTACGTATAAGACAGTGTCCTGTAACAACACCGATAGCACGGCCAATATCTAGTAACTTTAGAAGGCTGAAGCCATAAACTCGATTCTGATCTAGCCTAGTTCACGCTCTGTTTAGAAATCTGACACGTCGTACCTTTTTAGCGTGTTCAATAGAAGGTCAATGGTTCGTTTGCTAGAAATTGTCCAACGGCCGTCTGGATTCTGACTTTGGAAGATAATTTTGCGCAGTCTGGATGCTTCTAAAATAAATGAATAGCTGGCGCGACAGCTCGGATAGGCCAAGGTCTAGCATCGCATTTATCTTTGCTCAGTAGCTCAAATTACGTTTTAATGTAAATCTCTGGCTGGTTGCCGGACAACAGAAGTCCCCGACTAGGCAAAAATTCAGCTAAAGACCCAAATCTGAGTTCGTCTCAAAAATATTTTAAATGCGTGAACGAGCTGAGCTGTCAGAACGGCATTCCTCACTCTATGGTTGCCTCTCTGGCGATTCTTATTCCACTGACTATTGCCCCTAACTATTGCGACCACATTATGACGGGTTCCGCAGGGGAATTGGAAGCTTACCTGTTGGGCCACATCTCCATTTTGCCATTAAATCCTTTCTCAGTCTTTTCTTCGGATCGGATTCAAACTTAGCCCTTTTCTCTAACCAGTTCCTCACAATTTTTCTAACTATTGTGTGGCGTTCGTTAAATTCAAACCCTGTTCTTAATCTTCTTGCACCCTAATCTTAAGCAATTCCCGAACCACACCCAGGTGAGCAGTTGGAAATTCATATTCATTTCTGCAGATGTGGTGTCTGTGGTGTATTCACAGAGTATTCATGAAATACAATACTCTTTTCTCAAGGACTTTTTCTAGAGATTGAGAGCTCTTTGCTTTGCTGAAAAGTTGGCTGCACGTTTTATAGGAGTTTCAGGATCCATGTTTTACCATTTCGGTTTTCTATTGGCGCGTGGTCTACGGAAAGGGCAGGCCACAGAAGTGTCCTCTTCCAGTTCTGCCGAACCATTTGTGTTGGGACTGTTAAGAGGTTCTTAGATGCTTCAGGGCTAGTTGTTGTGAAATAACATACAAAATAATTCATCCGTAAACGCATCAAACTGTGTAATGAAATTAAACCAACCGACATACGTCATGTTGTAACTTAGTGGTTTGGCAAATTCGTTAACCATACGTGCATGAAAAAGGATCAGTTTCCATTTCAAGTTACACAAATAATTGGTTAGGCAAAATACACTCTCTTTGAATTTGTTTTACCTCTTACTTCGGTTGACCCTAAATCATTATTAAGTTCTCACACATATTCCACATACAAAGTCCTTTAATTCAAAATTTGTGTAAAGAACTCAACATAAGTATGATGACACAATGTTCAATTAGGCCATGGAGATGCAAACAGGAACTCATTCCATTGCAAGTTAATTACAATTCATGTAATGAAGACAGCTCTAAACTACTGAATAACTAAACAACTGACTGGGCAAAGGACATCTTTTAATTTTTGGTATGCTCGTGGTGAAGTTGAGTTCTGGGAATGTGCTTTGAATTTGTCTTCAAATTTTTTGAAGCTAGTGACAACATCTGATGTACATATGTTGTATACATATAGTGACTACCATTAGACTAAACAGGACAACTTTTAATATACTGTGTAGTGTATACTACATATGCCGGTGAAGGACACTATGTATTTACATATATCATGCAATGCCTATTGTTTAAGGAGAAGCATGTTCAAAAGGTCAAGAAAAACAGGAAAAATGCACGAGCTTATTGCCGCAGGTCAATTGGAAGTGACCACGATAAAACTACCGGATGTACTTAGAGTGAAAATAACACTCGATGTTTGTATGTACATGTACGCACAGCGGTTTATTTTTATATCTGGATGGTTACATTTGGACTGCTATTGATAGGGAATCTAACAATTGTTCAAAATAAGAATTAATACAGTAGAATCAGAACCAGGGCCGGACACCTGCAGAGGAAGTGAAATAGAGATTCTTTCTCATTAAGGTCTTTGCAGCTTCTCCAGAAGTTGTTGTGAGGAATACCAAGCTTGACCGCATGTTCTCCTACTGGCCAATGGCCCGTAATAATGGCTACGATTCTGGCAATATCTAGTCTTGATTTGCCAAGTAGCTTTCTTGACTTAGTTTTATTGTAATTGGGCCAGGTCTTTCTTGAGATGACGCAGCTGGACAGGCCATTCCATCTTTGATTTGCAAGCTGAAGGAAGTGTAGATGTACAAAGCCCTTAACAGTGCCAGCGAAATATCGACTCTTTCTGCAAGTGAACTGTTAAGGGCCGATCCTTTCCTGGCCAGCTCATTGCCCTCGAAATTGCTATGACCTGGGATCCGGATGAGTGTAATTGTGGAATGGGTACTCAGTTGATTAATTTCAAACCGGCATTGCTCTACCAGCTTTGATGATATGGTAACCGCATCAATAGCTTTGATAGCAGCTTGGCTATCTGAAAAGATAGCAATATTTTGGTCGGATGTTTGGAGATTGTTGAGCAAGCGGCAGGCCTCGCGAATCGCGAGAAGCTCCGCCTGAAAAACAGTAGCAGAGTCTGGTATGTTCCATTCTTCTCTGGTAGGGAATTTAGTAAGGAATAATTTCCTAAAATTGAGGGTGGGTGTCATGTAATCGGTCGAAGACCCGACCAAAATTCCTGGAACGGTTTCCAGGATCATACAGTGACCGTACTGCTTTGCAGTCCAGGACCCAGATTCTCTGAGCCGGATCGTAAGCACTGGGGCTTAGTGAAAGTGGCTGACCATTTAGTTTGGGTGGGGTGAATTCCGGAACCTTGGTTTTAGTGGTAAATAGCATTTCGGTCTTCTCTGGATTTATTCCAAGGCCACTGCTCGTTGCCCATGAGTGTACCTTATCCAAAGCTCTCTCCAAGAGTTGACTTATCGTGGGGAGAAATTTACCTGAAACTTGTATAACCACGGCATGGGCATACACAACCACCTTGCATCCCTCCCTATCGAGTCGCACTAAAATTTTGTTTATTGCCATAAGCCATAGCAAAGGGGAGATAACTCCTCCTTGTGGGGTGCCCCTACTAACCGTCTTAGTTGTGCTTCTGTTTCCTAGTGTTGCCTGAATGATTCGAGTTTTTAGCATGGAAATTATCCATTGGCTAAGAAAATCCTCTACACCTAGCTCGGTGAGAGCCTCATGAATGACTTCAGTATGGAAGTTGTTAAAAGCTCCTTCTATGTCAAGAAAGGTAGCAAGACTCTTTGTAGTGGAGAGTCTTTTCCACCGTACGCACCACTTCATGAAGAGCAGTCTCAGTGGACCGACTCTTAAGGTAAGGGTGCGTGGCTCTTCAGGGTTTCACGGATATGAAAGTCTAGGATTCGTTCTAGAGTCTTTAGCACAAAGGAGGACAAGCTTAAAGGTAAAAAAAAAAACCTTAACTTTAAGCTATGTTGACTGATTACGTTTTATGTAAATATAAACTTAAATAGAAAAACCATTAATTTTCCATTAAACATGAGTTCTATTACAACATTTTATTGAATAAGAACTATGTATTTACATGCATCACAGATGTTTGTTTTGCCATTGGAGTTCTCCTTTCTCCGTAAAGTTAGCCGCAAACTCGTTTCTATTTGCGGAAGCAATTTCTTTAAGGGGTTTCTTGAAAATGTGCGATGTTGTCCTTTGGTGGTATATATGCACTTGGACCAGGTTGTGTAACACCAATATAATTGGAACTGTTTTCTATAAAATAACTTGCGTAGCCTGGTTACACACTTCATTTTCTCCGGTCGCGAGCATTCCAACAAATGCATTGCCTTGTATGACTTAGCCGACAATTAAAACATTGTTTGCTGGATTCAGTGAAAGAGTATGGATACGGCTTTAACAAGTTACTTAGTAGTGGAAATGCTTCGTCTCCTGTTACACAATTTTTTGTTGTGCCCTATAATTTCGAGTGCAGGACACAAATTGGCTGAAGTTGTTAAGAATAATGCGAAAGTTGCTTCGGCTGAGGATGCCTCCATCGCTTACTCTGCCGTTGGCACAATATCAGTAAAAGTGAAATTACAGTTAGCATCGCACACAGCTAACAAAACAATACTGTTAAACCCTTTATAATTATAATACACAGCACCATGTGCTTCCCGGCCAAAGGCACCAAAACATTAGGGAAAATGCCATCAACTGAAGTAATTGTTCGCAATCTCTCCATAGTTAGCTTAAATACTAAAACAAGAAAAAAACATTAACTGAAATAATTTTAAATGTGCGAACATCAATATGCACCAATTTTTAGACAGTCTTCTTTGAGGCATGCGTAGATAGCAGCGCAACAAAAATCGAAGTGCCACAGACAAACCGTCTTCTGGCGTTATCGCATTTCTCATTTGCATGTTTTGTTTAGCTATTGATGTTCTGATATGGTCCAACAATTTTATAATTTTCAATTTTCGTCCATTCTAAGGTAACGTCTAAATGCGTCCTTATCTTCTTGCCGGAGCTGTTATAAAGCTGTTGGAAAGTACCCATTTGTTCTCTCCTCACTCTCCATGTTTTAACCCACTCGCGTTTTTTTCTTTTGTTTAAATTTGTTTTCTTCTTCGCAGTTGCACTAAACAATACACCGGCACGGTGGTTGTATATATTGTAGCTGCTATCGCTAATAGAATTTTTTCATCGTCACTGTTTTCTTTGAAAAAGTACACAAAAAATCTTCTGCACGAAGAGATTACGTTGACTGATCTGTCAAATTGCTTTCATTCCTATGAAGCTTTTCCTGCGCCAATGTGGACAGGCACTATGTCACCCACCACCCAGATGCTCCGAAACGAATTCACTCGAGATAAAAAGAATAGCCAGTGTAGACGGCGAAGGGAGCGTTTGATAGATATCTACTAGAAGATTTTCTACGAAAACTGGTAGAGACGCACGCAGTAAGACTTTGGTAGAGAAGATTGTCTTTTCGGTGCTCTAAAACTTTTTATCTATAGTGTACACAACGGTTTAGAAACTTTAGAATATTTTTTTTAAGACAGCAAAAGCGATCGGGAGTTCAGTACAAGGTGGCGCAAAAGTTGTCACCCGATGTTCTTTGGCTGTAATTTTGTTTATGAATGAAAAACTTTGGTTCTGCTTTTAGAATATGTTTATTTGATGTCTTAAATATTTTTCCATTAAGTTGAGAAAATAATATCGGCTAAGTGGCCGCCGCCGGAATTGAGGACCATTCGGGTCCAATTTATGGCATTTTCCATCACTCTTGCCAGAACTTTCGGCGATATGTCCTCGCAGTCTTGACGGATATTCTCTTTGAGAGCTTCCAGAGTCTGAGGGTTGTAATTTCAAAAACCCCCCCAAAAAGCAGTCTGGAACGGATAAATCAGGCGATCTTGACGTCCAGTGTAAATCGCCAATACGAGAGGTTAGGCGACCCGGAAATGCAGCCCTCAGAATTTCGATTGTGGGTCTTGCAGTATGCGCCGTTGCTTCATCCTGTTGTAACCACATGTTTTCTAGTCCTAATTCATCCACTTTGGCGTGTAGCGCTCGCCATCTACCGTAGTCGTTTGGCGACATCTTCAGCCACAGCATTTCAGCAAAACGGCTGCTCTGAGACCGGCCAGACCTGACAGCATCTCGTGTTGTCCCATACTCTTTTAGGCGAGCGGCTAAACGTCGTAGTGGTTGTCCAGTTGGTGTCGGACGATGGGGAAATCACACGAAACAATTATTCCGCGTTCTTTAGGAGTACAGCCATACATGTCTTGTTGACGTGTATTTTGTATCCGTTTACTTCACTAATGTCAAAGTAGAATTGAAATTAGCGCCATTTGCAAAAATAATAACATCTTTGACTTTTGCGCCACCTTGTATGTACTGTACGTACATGGACTCGAAGCTTTTGTTTACAGGATGACTTTGCTACCGAAAATCCGTTTTCTGGACTTAAAAAGGGCAGGCAGACTACCGGATTAAAGAGATGTTTCTTCTGTCGAAGACTGTCCAAATAAAAAATGTCAAACATTTTTTAATCGCAACACTTAGCTAATAACGATCCATTATTACGATTTATCATCTCCAAAAGATACATATTGGCAGCAATCATCTTAGGCTGAATGAATATCTGAAATCTTCCATCATTTCTGATTCCATGATATTAAAACGCAAACAGGCAATTCAATTACAATTCCCAAAAAGATAAAAAAAAACAAAAATCTCTTCTGTTTGAAACAACATTATCCGATTGTATGGTTCCCAGGTTCTCCTCATTGTTTGTCTATTCGTAGATACTTGTATCTATTTTCGGGTACCTATTCTCAAATGATTCGATGAACTCAGTCGGGTTGATGTGTGCTTTGGAGAGCCGCCTATCCATCGTTATGATTTGATTTTTGATAGATACGAAAGGACTCGTGTGCTGAGGATTTCATGTCGCAGACAATTTTGTGCCACCAGCCTAATATGCTTCTGAGAAGCCTATTTCAGTTATGACAAATTAAATTACTTTTGAGCTCGTAAACATATCCCCAGGAAATTCTCTAAGGACAATGGAACAATGAAAAATGATTGCGTTCTTCGATTGACAGGAGGAAGACGAAATAAAAAGAAATTATTGATTCGAAAGTGTCGATAAGGATGAATTTGAAAATCTAAATGGAACGCGTGGACTTGAATTAAAAATATTAACTTGGATGGCAATCTCTTTTGGTTCCTTGTGTTCGACTGCTTATCTTAACGCGATCAAGACTCTCGGTACAAACAAGATGACCGGACGAAGAAATATCTTTGAAGGATGTACATTCATATGTACAGGGTTTTTCAATAAGAGCGCAACAAAAGTTTTTTTAAATTAAACAAAAACGGTTCTGGATATCAATGAAATTCTTTATTCTTGTGAAAGTACGTTCGATGCCATTATGTATGAAACTCAATTTCTTTTGCATGGCCACCACGGACACGCTTGCAGAAGTCCAGACGCTGAACCCAATTTTCGACGGTTTTCAAGCATAAATCGGCCGATACTGCTGCAATTTCACGTTCGATATTCGTACGAAGTTCATCAATTGTCGCTGGCTTGTTGGCATAGACCATAGACTTGACGTAGCCCCACAGGAAATAGTCTAACGGCGTCAAATCGCACGACCGAGGCGGCCAAGCGACTGGACCATTTCGTGAGATAACACGTTCTCCAAACTTGGTTTCCAATAAATTGATTGTTACATTCGCTGTGTGGCTTGTGGCGCCGTCCTGTTGGAACCACATGTCCTCCAAGTCCATATCATCCAATTGGGGCCAAAAATATTCGGTTATCATTGAACGGTAGCGATCCCCATTAACAGTAACGTGCCGGTCTTGATCATCACGGAAGAAGTACGGCCCAACGACGCCGCCGGCCCATAAACCACACCAAACCGTAATTTTTTCGGGATGCAATGATGACTCATGGAGTACGTGTGGATTGCTGCCTGACCAATACCGCATATTTTGTTTATTGACGAAGCCATCCAGCCAGAAATTATGACGACCATAAATTGGACGTAGCGCTCTTAACGTTGCGGCCACTGACTCCGAATTTCGGTAGTAAATTTTAATAATTTCGACTCGTTGTTGGCTCGTATATCTTTCCATCATGAAATGGCAAACCTTGCTGAAGAGAAATGTCAAAAAACCGCAAGAAAAATATGGCGTCGTTTGCTGTCCCTGTCGCTCTACTTTTGTAGCGTCCCTATTGAAAAACCCTTTATGTATGTTGTAGATGTTTGTTAATGATGGTCGCCGTGGCTCAGTGGTTAGGTTAGACTAGGTTAGGTAGAATGGTTGACTCAGGCCAGTAGAGACCTATTGTGATGCCCATTTTGGGCGGGAAGGTACCCCTTGCTGGTGGAACAATATCCAAAGCACTCTCCTATTGCCCCTGAGTTTCGATTTATTTTGAAACCTTAATGAACCTCTATATTTCCCTGATAGGTAGGTACGTCCCTTAGTTTTCCGGTATCCTAGAAAACTGCCTTCCAAAGAATTTATGTCTGAGGTGGCAAAGACCTGGACAGTAGCAGAGGAAGTGGGTTGTGTCCTCATTAACTTCCTCGTATCCGAAACCCCATGCAAAGGTCGTCCTCCCATAGTCTTAGCTTGTTCATGTGATAGCTTCTAAAAGGATGTAGACGGCTTTCCTGTCCTTTTGCATGAGAGTATTGGTTCTGGCACCCCTGTACTTTGGCCATAGTTTTCTAGTTATTTTACAGGAGTCCAAAAAGCTTCATCTTTTATTCATTTCCGCTGCAATCCTGATCCATGCGTCATGTTTGAGTTTACATGGCGGGACTTTCACTGAGTGATCAGCATGCTGTAGGTTTAGCGTAGATCCTTTCCTTGCCTTCTCATTCCCTGGTATGCCCTCATGTGTGGCAAGAGCGCTAAGCTCTTTGTGACAGCACTTCACAAGCTTCGACTTTATTTCAATAGCAGAAATCGCTTTAAGTTGTGCCTGGCTGTCGATGAAAAAGGTGATCTCATCACGAGGTATAAGGACCTCCGCCTGGAAAACTCTGCTGTGGTCCGGAAGTCTAACTGATTTAAATAGGCTGAAAGTATACGTGCACTCAGGCCAATGTCCATTTTGTACCCATCAGTATAGATGGCAAGAGAATGGTCTTTTGAAGTCTGGGTAAGGCGCCGTATAATCAGTGGTTGCTACATTGCCCATGTATAATACTTACTTAGAATCTTCGCCCTTCATCTGGCTGATTCTCACGGTAATTTTTGCCGCAGATTTTTGTATAAACAGGTCTAGTGTAAGGAGGTTGAGAATATCCTCTAGTCCTGCTGATGGCGTGGTTTTCATGGCACTAGAAGCTGATATGCACCTCAGTCTCTGTATTTTCGTGGCGGCCTTGAGGTTGCTGGTTTTGGTAGTAGCTTGCCATTACACAACGCTGTCATGTGGTTAGCGCGTTGGACTGTTGTGCGAGCGGCGTGCTTGAACAAGCCAAACAGTGACTTTTTGCGGATGCATTGCCACTTGGTGGACCTCGTGTGGATTGGCATCATCTCAAATTTGTCTTAAGTGTCTGAAAAAGCATCCCGCATCTTCGCTGGAACTGAATTATGTACGTATGGTCCTTGGCGATGTCTACACCTCGAAACATTTGAACATCTTACACATTGGGGATTTTTTTTATCAATCGCAACGGGATTAATTTTTTGAATTATGGTTCGGCCACGTTACTTTTACGTTGCCCTATGGATTTTGTGTTACACTCTACTCGTGGCAAGGTCAATGAGTTTGAATGCGGTTATAGAGGTATTTTCTCTTTTCTGATCTTGGGGCTAAAATCTTCGTGAGCGATCTTAACCACATATCTTGGGTTTCGCGTTGAGCTCGGTTAGATCATCTTTCTGCCTTCTGGGATGTGAGTTTTAATGGGGTTGATGTTCTGAAATTGGGGTCTGATGCGGTCATGTCATCACGCGCTTATTTCATTGGCAGGACATCAGCTGCTCCCGAGTAACTATAAAAATAATGGCGGAAGCTCAAAACTTCCTGTCTAGGTAGGTACATAAGAAAATCGATGCCTTGCGTCACGTGGCGTTAGCTCACCTAGACCACTAGGTCCATTGTGCCCATAGGTAGGTATAGGTAGGCAGGAAAGGTAGGGATACCACAATTCTTGGGATTTGTTATTTCTGATATCTAGTCTGTGCGCTTGAGGAGAAATCCCTTTGGGTGATATATTTTGTTGATAGGTCGCTAAAGTTTGGACGAGAGTCAGGTATTTACAAAGGAAGTGGTTGGCGGTTTCTGCCTTGTTCACATCTTTGCAACTGCGGCAGTAAGTGCTGAAGGGCTAATTTCATGGATAACCATAGAAAGTGCCGTTGAATTAAAGTCACTCAGCTTGGGATCTGTACTAACTTACTTATGTAAGGTGGCGCTACAGTCCGGAGTGAACCTAGGCATTAACTAACAAGCGCCTTCAACCAGCTCGATCTTTAGCCAGTTGCCACCAGTTTCGCATGCCAAGTTGGTTAAAGTCCCCTTCCACCTGAGTCGCGGTTTTCCTCCACTGCGCCGTCCTTTGGATGTGGATTCGAATATTTTCCGGGCATTGGTGTCCATTCACTCCATATAACCCAACCACCTCAGTCGTTGGAGCTTCACCCTTCTGGCTAAGTCAATGTCACTGTACAGCCCATACAGTTCGTCGTTGTATCTCCTCCTCCACTCGCCGTCCATGCAAACGGGACCGAAAATCTCCCGAAGAATTTTTTTCTCGAAAAAGCCGAGAACAACTTCATCCGCTTTTGACATGGTTAGGTTTTATATAGGCTCACTTTAGTCGTGCAAGAGAGGGCTTTGCTACTCAATTGCATTCTTAGTGTAAAGAAACAGCGATTGACAAGAGTTATTCTCCGTTTGATCTCAGCGCTGGTGTCGTTGTCTGAATTGATGGCAGAGCCTAGATAGACAAAGTCCTTAACTACCTTTTGGTTATATCTGTCTAGTGTGACGTTCTGTCCGAGACGTCGGTGTTGGGTGTTCTTCTTGACAGCGTATACTTGGTTTTGCCCTCATTGACCGCTAAACCCATCTTCGTCGCCTTCCTCTTAATACTCACGCACGTGTGTCAGTATCGTCGGCGTATGCGAGTAATTGGACAGACTTTTGAAAGATTGTGCCTCTAGTGTCGGAGCCTGAGTTTTGCACAACTCTTTCAAGAACGATGATGAAAAAGTCGCATGATAACGTGTCGCCTTGTCTAAAATTTTTCTTGACATCAAAGGTGAGGTCTTGATGGAGCAGCATGCATTCTCCACCGTCATCCTGCACAAATGGACGAGAGTGGCAGGGATGCCAAATCTAAACGTGTAGTTGGCGGGGGTTTTGCCAAAGGATGAGAGTGGGTCTCGATTTCCGGGAGAACCAATGAGCGGAGCGGACGGAGTGGACTGGAGACTTGTGCACGCTTTTTGTCGTTTCGCCCAATATCAATACTGCGGTTTTCAATTTAAATAACCACCGTCAATTATTCATACGACAGCTTTGCATCGGTCATCGGACTTCAGTTCTCGGGTTTATCTTTTCCAGATCCATATTTTACAGCCTACCCAACGATTACTGTAGTCTCCGGACAGTATAACTGTGGTAGAGAGCCGAATAATGTGTAGCGATAATCGTTGTTAAAGTATTTGTTTGGTTGCCTATTCGGACAGCATACCCGTGGTAGAGAGACAAACCAATCTCCGGTCCACTCCGTCCGCTCCGCTCATTGCTTCTCCCGGAAATCTTGGCCCACTCTCATCCTCTAGCAAAACACCCGCCAGCTACAAACGTATGTAGCTTGCCTCTATAGAAGCTGTCATACGCGGCCCAAAAATCGATAAGAGGTGGTGCGTATCGATTTGAAGATCTTGGGTTTTCTCTAAGATCTGTCGCAGGATCTGTACATGCTTCTTAATTTAATATTGACAGGTTCCCCTTGATCATCAAAGAATTTTCTATCCCTCCAGTTTCTGTAATAGCAGTTATGCACAACTCTAACGCCAATAGCAGGATGAGACATGATCCTTTCGGATGCGTCGTGCTTCACTCTAATTGAACTTTAAGACGGAAATGGATTTTTTTGTCAATTGAGGGCCACAGGGTTTTTTTTAAGTTCCGTGTGTATCTTTTTTCGATTTGCCTACGGCCTCATTGTCTACTTTCCTGTTTGTAAGACTGTGTGGGATAAAAGCAAAGTAGATGTCATTGAAGATATGTATGTAGTTCCACAGCTTTCCTTGTTAGCTCATTTCCATTTTTATATCCTGCGATATCATTGGGCCCTCAACGTAGCATGCTTACATAAAGCAACCGTATGGGCCACTGATATCGTATTTAATTTTTTTTTTTTGCAAAACTGAATTAACTTTAATTGTTTCAGAGCCTTATTGGCTGTCTCGGTGTCGCTATGGATAGGTACTGGGGTTGGCTACAGTTAAATCAGTCTTTTCATCCGAGGGTCGTGTTATTTTCGCCATCGGAAAGTTTTGATTAGGATGCTTCGCCTGTTTATCTTGAGCGCTTTTGAACTACTTCCTGGGAAGATAAGTTAGGCAACATGGTTTGTGCACCGCAAAAGCCCTACGCTAGTCATTAGTTCTCCTTTTGGCTTGTCCAAGTGAAAGTGACAAGGCATTGTCACCCCTCACGTTTGATGTAATTATCCGAAGCATCCCTTCCCTTTCTTCAGGGAGTAAATGCCGTCTGTGTGATCTCGAGCGAGGATTTTTCAATGACAATCGTTGACAGGGAACTTTCGGTTGGTTGTCAGTGATTTCTATAAGTAGGTAGGTAGGAAAGTAGGGTGACTGTCTGTGGCTGTCCTGGATCTTTTTTTTTTATAATTCACATGCAGACCAAAGAGATATGAATACCCTTTTAATGTTATACACACACCGCGAGCGAGATGCAGTGGTTTGAAACTCAGGTAGTGATGGGGACGTTTGCAGGGTTTGTGATTGCCTTAATTCATAGGAATTTTTTCGAATCTTCTGATGTTATAATCAGTGGCAGCTCAATCAACTTTTCATTTTTCTATACCCTAAAAAACGCCACTCACTTTACTGCAACTAACTGGAGCTCTTAATGAATCTGAGGATACTTTTGACGTCAGTATGTGATAGTTCGCACAAATTTTTCAAGTGATAGGCTCCTAGATAGGGCAGGACAAATGCAGAAGAAATGGAGCATCTTCCTCCTCTTCGTCCCTGTAGCTCCTGCAGAAGTTATTTGAGAAGAGCACCATCCTTCTGGAATGAAAACCAATGGGACACCTATGACGGTGCTAATGAGCGACGCTTTGGTTTCTATAAATTCGTCGTAAAATCTTATGGCTTGACTCTCAGTGTATATATGTACACTTTATGATTTTAAGGTTTGAGCTGAATAGCATGATTGAACCCTTCATTACATAAGTTTAAAGTTGCTATATCGCACAAAGTGTATATGTAGCCTCTAAATCAAATAGAAGATTAATTAATTTTATGAATATTGTATTTTCACAATTATTACAGTGAAAGGTTTCCTCTTTTTTTCTAATTAACAAAAATCCACAGCCGTCATTTTCATTTCCAATTTCGCATTTATTTGCTTCGTTGTAAATATTTCATGGCTCGCTAAGAGAGAAAAGTTTCACAACTTGTCAATGAATACGATATTCCCGGGAAAGGACATTTAACGTCTAAAATTAAATAGACAACGGTATTTGTTCATTTATTCGAATGACAAGTTATTGGACATACGAAATTCTATTCCATTGTTTGCCTTCGTCGGACCGTCACCGAAGGCACTGACCTTTCGCAGGCATTGAGAAATCCTATCATACTCTGGGAATGGTTTTAATGAAATTGATCTATTCATACTTAATGGCAAATGAACTTCTCCATTAGTAATTAAATTTTTTCTCTTTTTTTTTTCCTTGAAAAACTCATATTTGCCGTTCACAAAAGTTTTGACACTCATAAAAAAGTTCCCTTTTGACTAATGTGTCTGCCACTTTGGGGAAGGGCACAATGTGTGTACATAATGTGTGTGGGTGTTGGAGAAAAGGACCTCACATTTTGAACTTATATTTGCTGCAGAAATACTGTCGCTGAATAGCCTCGTCCTGTAAGGCGGCAGGAGGTAAGGAAGCAGGGCATTGGGAAGGATGGATTGATGGGTTTCATTTTATACTTGTATCAAATAAATTCTTCCAGCATTGAGTGAAAGTTTCAATTAGATTATGTTTTTATCGTACCCTCAGTACAATAGAGCGATAAGTCAAAAAATGTCATTTTGAGAAAACCATATCTCAAAATGTTTAAAGCGATGAATTTGATTTAAAAATGGGGTGGCCCATTTAAACCTTCGGGATGTTTTCTGGTAATTTTTCGTTTATTTTGAACCTTGCGAATTTGTTCTGATCACTTTTTGAACATAATGTTGATAAATAGTCGCCTCCAGAGCGAATGTGCTTCTTTGTCTGCATTTCCCATCACTTTTCGGAGTGTTTCAGGCTGAATAGTGGCTATTTTCTATCGTATATAGTCTTTTAAGGGTTCCAAGGTCCGTGGTTTGTTCACATAAACTTTGGAGTTTAAATTACCCTATAGGAAGAAGTCTGGAGGTGTTTAGTCGGGTGATTGCGGAAGCCAGTCAAAATCACTATTTTTTTAAATTAGGCATCCGAAGAATAAAGGACGCAATAAAGCGATCGTGGCTCGGGCTGTACTAGCTGTTGCGCCTTGCTTTTAGAACCAAAAGTTGTTCATGGCGTTATCACTCAGAATTGGCATCAAAAAATCTCCATTTATGGTTATTGCTGCTCCAAGACAGTCTTCGAAGGAGAACTGTCCAATGATTCTATCCACACAAATTCTAACCCATACAGTCATGCGTTGTTTGTGGAGAGGTTCTTCGTGAATTAATGAAGGTTTGCATTGGCATATAAACCGACAATTTTATTTATTTACGGTCCCTTTAAAAGAAAAATGAGCCTTATAGCTTATGAACGTTTTTTTGTTAACCACAAAACTCGCACAACCCAAGTGAAGTGGCTTGTTGATTGGTAAAAGCGTTGCGATAATTAAATTTTTATCGGAATAACTTCAAATCAGCACGAATAATGCGTCGGAGAGACGTGCAAGCTATGGCCGACTCGATGTTGTCGGTGATCTCCCAACACTGGCCTGTACAGCCTGAATGTTCTCATCAGACCGCCTAGGATGACGTCGGCCTTGATAACTGGCATTACCCAGATTGCCGGTCTGAAGGCGCTTCCCTCACTCGATATTTTGCACAACGCGCACTTTGCATTTTCACACTTGAGAACATGTTTTAAAGTTGCACGATAACCACGCATGTGGTGGCGTATACTTTTCCATGGTACAAACTCGCTTGGACTGACGCTTTAAACGCAGGCCAATCTGGTAACAGATGTCAAAGTTATAGGGTTGCCGGATGCCGAAGGTGTATATTGACGTTACAGGTACATACATATATTCCTAACTGCGAAAAATGCAAATTTTCAGTCCTGATCAATGGTGAGAGCAACCCACTTTCAGATTCAATAAATTCCCACGTCGGGATGTTGGTCTTAAGCACCGACTGTGACTCTACTATAGAATTTTCATGCTAATCTCTACAGGTTTCTGTACATTGTATAGCCGTTCAATATCTTCGATCGCACGGTTTTCATGTCCCGACCCTAATCATCTCCCAATTTCATAGCATAATACTTCTTGTACTACCACCTACTTCTCCAACTTTATCCGAAAGTCCGAAATCTCACCTCTACCCGTATGGGGATAGCCCCTGAAGAGTTAGAGTCGATGGCGGAATAACGGCGAATGTGGAAAGTCCACTTAAGCTCCCTAAGCCCGTGACCCTCATAGTGGATAAGCGGGCCATTGGAAGATGATGATGATGATGATTGTTCCGACTCTCCCGTTTCAACCTCTTAATCTCTTTTGTGACCTCTTCACATTGCACATACAAATCGATCCCACCCGAAACTCTTTCTCATACAAATCTCACTAACCCTACTGTTACACCTGTCATCCTTTGTAACCCCAAAACTACTCACTAAGCAGTTTGTAGATATTGCCTTCTTGCACGAAAAGCCTGACTCAATTTGTGTAAATGGAAAAGCGAACAAAGCCAGCTTTAAAACAAGTTTTTCTTCGGTTTCACGAGAGTTTAACCGCTGTAGGTGGCAAACCATCTGTCTACATACGTCTCTTGCGTTAGCACGCCAGGTATCTGGGAGTCATTCTTCACAGAAAGCTTAGTTGAGTCTGAATATACAAGACCGCGTAAGGAAAGCCTCAATTGCCATATACTCCTGATGGAAAGCTCTGCGCCCTCACCCTAAAGCAGTCTATTGGATTCAAACGGCGGTAGTGAAACAGAAAAACTAATACTAGCCTACTTGAAAGAGTACAGAGGCTATTATGCACCTGCATAACGGGTGGCCTAAAAGAAATTCCTATGGCTGCACTAGAGTGGCACTAAGGCTAAGGGAATCCTCCCAATTGGTAAGAATGACAACGGGCAACGGAATCGCAACAATACTATATCTTTGACTTTAACATCAGATACAGAATTCGGATTCCTAACAGAAGCGATATTAGAAGTATTCACGGATGGATCCAAGATAGCGTTTGATACAGGGGCGAGAGTTTTCACCAACGCACCTGACATAACCATTTTCAAACGACTGCCGAATCATTGTAGAGTGTTTCAAGCTGGAATTATGGTAGTCCGCGAAGCTGCGGCTTGGCTTTCGATTAACTTAATAGATTGTGACGCTATTGTACTATTCGGAGATAGTCAGGCACCTATTGAAGCCTTGGAATCACCGACATTACGATCAAGGTTGGTAAGCCAATGCCGCAGATCTCTTAATGAGATTGCAGACAGATGCGACGTAACTCTGTGCTGAATCCCAAGACATGGGGATGTTCCAGGTGCAGGACGGAATCTTCCCGATAACCTGGGAGAATCTTCTAGGCCTATCGAACCGACCAAATTCTTCCTTGATACCGATGCCAGGAATTTGGCAAAGGAAAGGTGGAATGACATCAGGACTTGTCTCTTGTCAAAAGAAATCTGGCCCAAGCTGGGAATACTTCTATAACGATCTAAACGATCTAGCAAAACTTGACATCCAAAAGATAAGGAACTTTATCTCAGGGTTAAAGTGGTTCAATATACAGGGTTACTGCCGATACGGTCACTCATCTCAGAGCATTCGGTGGTATACTCTCGGTCTCTGGTGCAGGTAAGCCAGTTTTTATCGTGGATCAATCTTGTCTTAGTGTGTCCCTGGTTGAAAAGGGGCAACCACCTGACTTATCTAATCTAGCTCCATGTCGCCTCTTCAAAGAACTCCTTCGCAACGTTTGTAATGCGGTATTTTACTTCCATAGCTCTGATAAAGCTAATTCCAAGTGCCTGTGTATTTCCTGTGTATTTACTACCAAACAGGTCTGTTAGCACCCAGACCGCATAGTCATCTAAGTAAAGGGTTTTTCAATAGGGACGCTACAAAAGTAGAGCGACAGGGACAGCAAACGACGCCATATTTTTCTTGCGGTTTTTTGACATTTCTCTTCAGTAAGGTTTGCCATTTCATGATGGAAAGATATACGAGCCAACAACGAGTCGAAATTATTAAAATTTACTACCGAAATTCGGAGTCAGTGGCCTCAACGTTAAGAGCGCTACGTCCAATTTATGATCGTCATAATTTCTGGCTGGATGGCTTCGTCAATAAACAAAATATGCGGTATTGGTCAGGCAGCAATCCACACGTACTCCATGAGTCATCATTGCATCCCGAAAAAATTACGGTTGGGGTGGTTTATGACGCCGCCGGCCCATTGGGCCGTACTTCTTCCGTGATGATCAAGACCGGCACGTTACTGTGAATGGGGATCGCTACCGTTCAATGATAACCGAATATTTTTGGCCCCAATTGGATGATATGGACATGTGGTTCCAACAGGACGGCGCCACAAGCCACACAGCGAATGTCACAATCAATTTATTGGAAACCAAGTTTGGAGAACGTGTTATCTCACGAAATGGTCCAGTCGCTTGGCCGCCTCGGTCGTGCGATTTGACGCCGTTAGACTATTTCCTGTGGGGCTACGTCAAGTCTATGGTCTATGCCAACAAGCCAGCGACGATTGATGAACTTCGTACGAATATCGAACGTGAAATTGCAGCAGTATCGGCCGATTTATGCTTGAAAACCGTCGAAAATTGGGTTCAGCGTCTGGACTTCTGCAAGCGTGCCCGTGGTGGCCATGCAAAAGAAATCGAGTTCCATACATAATGGCATCGAACGTACTTTCACAGGAATAAAGAATTTCATTGATATCCAACTTTTGTAGCGCTCTTATTGAAAAACCCTGTATGAATCCTCCAACGCCGTTTCACTTGTGACCTACAATAGTAACTGCGATAACGCATCAGTGTTTACCCCATTTCAACACTTCTACTCTGGAACTGATCCGTGTGAAAGTCAATCTATATCTCGTATCATTTACGAAAATAATCGAGTTCTACTCGAGTAGAAATAAAAATATGTTCTCTTGGCGATCGCATATAATCTGGTACACAAAATTTGCTGCATACTTTGTGTCGATTACACAATAGTATTTGTAAATTCTTCACATTCGGTTCATATTAGGTGATCGGTGACTACTGATGCTTGTGCATGCGGAGTATATCCAAAGCGAGCATATAACAAAATGTATGTGGGTAAGTTAGGTCATTACACCCCGTCTCCACGAGAAAGATTTCAGTCTAACTACAAATCAGACTGCATGTCCGACTTTTTTTTTTTTTCTTTGCCGGGCAATCTCTGTCAAGAATCGTCATTCTGAAAATGCCATTGAGAAGGAAACAGCGCGCAATTCTTGCAATAAAGCCTTTACAAGCATTGGCAGAAACAGAGAAATTAACCGGAAAAAGCGAAAATATAGTTTCTGAGTAAATCAATTTTTGCCAAAAAGAGAATTGCATAATTTGGAAGAGCATCTGCTAAGCGATATTCGCCAATCCGCCATGCTCACTCAATGAAAACCAACAATCGAATGAAAATCTACCTGCCAAACGCTTAAATGTCAAAAATCCGTCAGGGTTTCAGTCTGGAAACGAAGACACGAAATTACATAGCTGCCGGTTTTTCAGACGAGCACACAATTTGTATTTGTAGATGTTCTTGTGCTAGGTTGTGTGTGGATGTTTTTCGAATTTTATTCACTAAAATTAGCTATGCTACACGAGTACGAGTTGACCCGTGTACGAATGAAGTCGAATACGAATGGAGTCGAGTACCAATTGACTCGAGTACGAGTGCAATCGAATATAAAAAAATTAAACTCGAGTACGAGTTGAAACTAAATTACTCGAGTCACTCGAATAAAAGTCAACTCGAGTCCCATCACTAATACGGGAGCACTTAGACGCAACTGATCCATTTTACTACCAGAAAGCAGGACCCAGTTTTTACACATTTTGATGGAATTAGAACTTAAGTGGACCCTCCATACTCCTCGGTCATTTGCCATCGACTCTAATTCATTGGGACCCACGGGTAAAACAGAGATCTTGGACTTGCCCAAACCACCTGATCTTGGGCCTACCCCATGGAAGCCTACCTAATTGAGGGAGTACCTCATGTATTCTGTTGTTCCTAACTCGATCTCGGCGAGTTACCCCAGCAATTCAAAGAAAAAATCTCATTTCCGCATCCAAATCTCATGACCACAGGTGAGGCTTGAAATAAACACTGAATTAATGACCGATAGCTTAGCTCCAATGCCAAGTTCGGCCCTCCTGATAACAGATTGACCAAGCTGTCTCACAATTGTTCCAGCTGAATTGTTGTGTTATTTTTAACTCAACCAAATTATTCCGAATGATTGATTACTTCTCTCCTTTAAGAATTGTTACTCCTTTATTTTGCGTTCATTGTTCCTCCGATTAAATTTAAGTCTTAATAAACGGGAATCGGTTTAAAAACTACATCCATTAAAATGTTCACGGATCTGTGCAAAATAAATGAACAATAAAACCCAACCACTTCCACTTTTGATTGTCCTTATTCATTCGCAGATGAAAATCCTGCTTTAAATCGGCTTACATACTCATAAAGTCAGATGATTGATTTATGAAACAATTCCATTATGCTACGACTTCTGGGAAATAATAATAAAAAAATAAAAAAATGAAAAACGTCAATCAATTCGAGGGAAAAAAATGTTTTCTTGTCAAAAGAACTCCCCAGGAGGCATCTCTGTTGTATGTGACCTTTGGAAAATTAAATTTTTATAATTTTTCTCAAATTTATTATATTGTAGACAAATAAATAGTTAATTTGGCCTGTAAAGCTGCTTTTCTATGGATCAAATGTCACTAGATTAGGGTTGGTTAGGTAATTGGGTTTGAGGAAAGGAAGACTGTACCCCTTGTTCACACCACTTATGTAGGTCAATGGTGATCCATTTGTGGAAGGAATCCTTGACCGTACCTACAGCAATCCCATCCATAGTAATCCCATAATACCTTTGGGTTTCAAACCATCTTAAAGGTTTGATGAATTTTCAATACCATTGACAGCTTTACTGAGTTCCCTAGAATTTTTTTTTATTCAAGAAAGGCGGTTAAAGCTTTCACATTGTCTGAGAAAAAATTAAGTACATATCCTCATAAAGAGTTTTCAATAAGAAGATAACAATTTTGCATTTTAATAAGACACAGAATAATTAAGATATCGGGCTGAAATTTATTCCAGGTGTAGTACACGTGTTAAATTTAAGTATGGAATGTTTGCAGCGATTCTTTGGAGCTAATTTTCCACCACTCTTTCACACATATCGGCCGGAACGTTGGCAATTTCGCGTTCGATATTGTTCCTGAGCTCCTTTATCGTTGATGGCTGGTTGGCATAATCCAACGACTTTACGTTACCCAATAAAAAGAAATCCAATGGCGTTAAACCGCATGAGCGAGGTGGTCATTCGACCAAACCATTTCTCGATTGCCGAACTTCCCTTTCAATAGATCAATTGTTTGACCTGCTTTGTGGCATGTGTAACCATCTTGTTGGAACCACATTTCACTGATGTCTAGTCCATCCAATTCTGGTCAAAAATCGTTTTCCAACATGGCACGATAGTGAACTCCATTGACCGTAACATGGCCATTATGTTCACCGATGAAAAAATACGGTACAATCACACCTCCGGGATGAAATCCACACAACACGTTCACTTTTTGTGGATGCGATGGAGTCTATTGAAGCACATGTGGGTTTGTTTCTGTCCAATAACGTATATTTTGCTTGAGCCAAAAATCAGCTTCACCGCTTAAGATGAGTTTTTGATAAAATTCAAAATTTTCTTTAAACTTTTGCAAAGCCCAATCGGAGAAGTTTCGGCGCTTCAAATGATCAAGAGGTTTCAGTTCTTTAGTAAGTTGATTAGTTTTGGCCAAGATCTTTACGGAAAATTCGCCACAATGTGAACTGAGAAATTCCCAATCTCTGTGAATGGAGTGGTATCGACTTATTCGGCTTATTTTGAACTGAAAGCTGAGGTTAAGCCTGTCGGAGAAAACACCAGCACCCACCCCGTTGTTAGTTTTTGAACCGTTGGTGTAGAAATGAATCGACTTGGCTTCTGAGAATACATCGTCCTAGAATGACCTTTTCAAAACTTAGCTTGGGTGTGGTGAAGTCTATGTTTCTGGGATAAATTTTGACATTTTTCAAAATGGAGGCGTTGCCAAAATCTTTACTTGACCACTGTGAGGTTGCTTTGAGGAGGGTGATAGATGAAACAAAATATCCAGTGCTGCAGGGGGAGTCTAGCGAAAAATTCCGCTGATACACATGCAAGCTGTTCGTTGGGGTTTGCTTAAGTTATCGCGGTTTATGGCTATATCCAAGGCGGTCCACGACACCATTTTACTTACTTACTTAAGGTGCCGTTACGGTCCGAGGTGGACATGGGCCTCAACCAAGGAGCGTCTTCAGCCACCTCGATCTTTAGTCAGCTGAATCTAGTTTTGCACTCCAAGTTAATTGCGTGCGCCATCTGAGCCGCGGTCTTCCTCTAATGCGCCATCCCTCGGGTGTCGATTTGAAGATTTTCCGGGCCGGACCATTGGTATCCATCCGCTCTACATAATCCATCCACCTCAGTCGTTGGAGCTTCACTCTTCTGGCAAAGCCGATGTCCCTGTACAGCCCGTGGAGTTCGTCATTGATCATCTCCTCCATTCACCGTTTATGCAGACGGGACCGAAAAAAACCCGGAGAAATTTCCTCTCGGAACAGCGAAGAGTAACCTCATCCGCTTTTGACAAAGTCTATGCCTCTTCGACATAGAGCAGGACTGGGACGATTAAGGCCTTATAAAGAGTCACCTTAGTCGTTCAAAAGAGGGCTTTCGTACTCAATTGTCTCCTTAGCCCAAAAAACTGCGATTGACAAGACTTGTTCTTCTTTTAATCTCAGCGCTGGTGTCATTGTCTGAATTTGATTGCGGAGCCTAGGTGGACAAAGTCTTTAACTACCTTAAAGTTATATTTATCTATAGTGATGTTCTGTCCAAGACGTCGGTGTTAAGTCATCTTTCTTGTTGACAGTATTTACTTGCTCTTGTCCTCATACTTCGTCCAGGTCGGGTGGACGGAATCGTTGGTCTTCGTCGTCCAGGTTAAATGGTTCATTCCTGGATGACAGCGGGATTTGATCGTCGTCGCCGTTTAACAGTCACCCTGTACGTAAGTTACCTATCGGTTTTATTACAGACTTAATTTATTTAAGATGG
Organism: Matsumyia berberina; assembly: GCA_917880715.2. Taxonomy (NCBI): domain Eukaryota; kingdom Metazoa; phylum Arthropoda; class Insecta; order Diptera; family Syrphidae; genus Matsumyia; species Matsumyia berberina. The sequence continues at coordinate 101,402,431 of OU862870.1, forward strand.
ACTTTCTGCAAAAGAAAAAGGCTTCTGTAGCTTTCTTTATTCTCTCCTGAATGTTCGGTTTCCAGTTGAATTTCCTGTTCAAAATAAGCCCCAAGTATTTTGCTTCGTTGGAGAAACTAAAACTTGTACCACCAATGGTAGGAGGGTCGATATATGGAATTTTATACTTAATAGTGAAGAGTACCAGCTCAAACCCCACCGTGCTGCCCATTTGGTTAGCTTGTTAAGAGCACTTTGGAGGAGTTCTTTTAACGTGTCGAGGTGCTTTCCCGAGACGGCTACCAAATTTCAAAGAGGGGGGGGGGGGGCAGGACTCCCCCCTGTTGAGTGCTTCTACTGACAGATCTTCTCTGTCACTGAATTGAGTGAGTGAGGTTAATATATTCATTTCTTCGGCCGGTATATCCAGAATCTAGAGTTGAATTGTTTTAGTTGAGTGTGGCGTTCCCCTATCCACCACCTTGAAACGCCGCAGACAATCGTGTACGATAAATCGATGTCAATCCGATACAAATGTCCTTAAAGTGAATCAAAACTCAAATGCCGACGCGTAAACATTGATATTCAAAATGAACGTTCTAAATATTTCCCTCTAACTGTTTATTTAATTACGATTGTGCATGACTTTGCATTTGAAAAAGCGGAAAACCCTTCCAAGGACAACGTCGTTGGTTGTTGATTAAAATTGATTCGGCGAAGAGTCGTTAGCATTCATTTGGAATTCCTTGAGTTTTACGACGAAATGAAAAAGAAAAGCTGATTTGAATTACAAAACACGGAATCACTTTTAAATATTCAGTCAAAGGTGGCAATTTTATGGTCAATTACATATGTATTTGAACTTGAGAGCGAAGCCAGTGGTCCAAAAGCGTATGTGCTCACTGTGTATGTGGGTAATTTTTCATTCGATTTTAATCACGTCCGTAAGACATGCAGCCTTTGCAGGAATTCACCATGAATGTTAAAGCTCTGTGTTCCATAACTTCGTCTGACGTCAGGAGCTCCTGCCGATTTTCCGTTCCCGTTCTTATGAAATATTAAAACATTTGATAAAATCTGTTTTCGCCGGGAAGTAATCCCTCGGGGATTAATAATGCAGTGATGGCTTACGCGGATTGGTCGTCAAACTATGCATGGTCCTGCCAACCGATGCATTAAATCCATCCGGTAGGAACATAAGTGTACGATGTACTCGTGTATGATGTACTCGTATGTGTGTGCATACGTCAAAGAGATGAAATTAAGTTCTGTGGAATAAGTTCAGTTGAAAAATGAGTTTGGGTTTCCTGACCGAAAAAAATTTGGTCTTTAAAAGTTTTTGGGCTTATATTTCCTATACGTGCTCAACATGCCAGGCATGTAAATAGTTTCCTTGGCACCTAAAAGTTGTTTTGCAGTTACCGCACAAACGATTGTAAAACGACCTTGAAATTTTATTCATGTAAAGCAGCGCTACCGCGTTGTTAAGCACGGGTCAGATGATGAGAGTCACTGGTATTTAGGTTTGGGTATGTGAATGATAGGAAAGGAAAAAAAAACAAGTTATTGGCAGCGTTGATTCTCCGTTTGATCTCAGGGCTGCTGTTGTAGATTTCGTTTTACCTTGCATGAAAGAAGACCTGTCTTAGACCGAAGTGATGTTATTTACCATTAGAACCAAGGTTCTGAAATTCATCCCTCCCCCCCCAAATTAAATAGTCAGTCACTTTCATTAAGTCCTAGTGTAAAATACCTACATATGTAGGCATAATAGTAGACCTGAAATTTAGTTGGAAGCTCAATATAGAGCAGCGGGTAAAGAAAGCAAGTGTAGCGTTCTATGCCTGTAATAAAACATTTTGCAAAAAATTGGGACTCCATCCGAAGATGACCCTATGGATGTACACTGTCGTTGTGGGTCTCGTATGGCGGTTCAAAGATGGACCGGAATCAACGCAGCCATCTTCTCTGAGCAACTAAATGTATCGAAGTATTTTTGTCTCCCAGACTCTCCTAGTGTTTTCGATGCGGAGCTTTTCGCGATTCGGGAAGACTAAAGAATCTCCAAACATCCAATCATAGCATCGCTTTTTTTTCGGATAGCCAAGCCGCTATCAAAGCCATTGATGAGGTTACCACATCCTCAAAACTAGTATAGCAATATCGGTTTGAAATCAATCAACTAAGTACCCACTCCATAATTACACTCATCTGGGCCGCAGGTTGCAGCAATCATGAAGGTAATGGGTGTGCCGACGAGCTGGTTAGGAGAGGTTTTCTCTAGCGGAAAGTGTAGATACATACATATTTCACTGGGCGCTGTTAAAGGCTTTATACATCTTCACTTACTCCAGCTTCCTAATCATAAGTGGAACGGCAGATATTGCCAGAATTGTAGATATTATCACAGGCCACTGGCCGATTGGAGAGCATGCGTTCAAGCTTGATATTCCTCATAACACATTCTGCAAAACTTGCAAGGATAGTAATGAAAGAGAATCTCTACTTCAATTCCTATGCAGGTGTCCGGCCCTAGCAAGGACCATAACGAGAAGATAGATGAAAAAAGGATCGGAGAACTGATCTTGTATCTGAACTTCACTGGCTGGATTTGACAACTTTAGCCAAACACAACCAATCAACACTCTCACACAAATAGGTTTGAACAAATTTTCGTGGTAACAAAATGGCGCACTCCTTGCGCTAATTGGGTTCTCGGGAACCCTAGGGATTTATACCCTAGGTGTCACTCCAACTAAAGAAACCATATGGAGCTCTTAATAAAGCTGAGAATACATCAGTATGTGACAATTCGCCCAAATTGTCGAAGCGATAGGTTCCTAGATACAGCTTCCTTCTGTGGGATAGGCCAAGATAGGTACAGAGGAAATGGAAGATTGTTTCTTCCTCCACTTCGTCTCTGCAGTTCATGCAAAAGTCATTTGAGAAGAGGGCTGTCTCTCTGGGATTAAGGCCGATGGAGCAGCAGCCAGTGGGAACACCAATAAAGGTGCTGATGAGCGACCTTTTAAGCAAGATCAGACTTTTGGATCGACTGAGGTTTAATATAGGCCATATCTTCCTGGAGGTCCCGTTCCTCCATCTTTTGTTTGTCTTGCTGATCGCGTCGTACTCTAAGAGTCATTTTCATGTAGCGAGTGGAATACCCAGATTCTTTCATTCCTTAGAGTGCTACCAGGTTTGGCGAGTTCATCGACCCTACAATTCTTGATCACATTGCGATCAACTCAAGTCATTCGTCCAGTATTCTACATATCCGAACCTCTCGATCTACCAACAGCTACTGGGATCACTACAGCAGTACAGCTTACTAACGAATGCATGTATTCTAACTGTGAAGTTCACACTGTGAACAGTGAACAATAAGATGCAAGATAAAATTTAACAAGGCACCTGGACCAATCTATTTACCGGTCAAGTTATCTGAACAGCTGGAGATGACTTCATAGAAGGCATAGGATTTCGTCAGATGAGTGTTATCTTATGATGAGCATATTTTACCTGATCCGCAACCGTGTCAACTATAGAGGTGTCCGTTTTTTTAAACTTTTCCTCAACAACCTGATCGGTCCATACTACTGCGGCTTCTGACAAGGAAAGTCCACAATCGACCAAAATTTCACGTTTTGGCAGATACAGGAGGAAGCTCAAGGTATCCAAATCGATTATAAGTTTGCACATGAAAGCATTAACAACAAGCCTTATCAAGTTGTGATTGTGCAGAATGACCGTGGGGAATGCATGGTGCCAGTAAAGATGTCATCGAGACCCTTGATATTAAAAAAGGATTCAGAAATAACGCTGTCATGCTATCTCTTGAACATTATTCATGAAAGAACTGTGCAGAACTCTCACGGACCTCAGGACATCAGAGGCATCATCATCATCATCATCATCTTCCAATAGCCCGCTTATCCACTATGAGGGTCGCAGGTTTAGGGAGCTTAAGTGGACTCTGCACATATTCCGATCTTCCGCCATCGACTCTAACTCATCAGGGGCTATCCCCATATGGGCAGAGGTGAAATTTCGGACTTGGTCCAGCCATCTCATCCTAGGCCTACCCAGGGAACGCCTACCCGATGGCATGGATTACATGGCACGTCTTGGAAGCCAAGTTGGGGACATGCGTTTGACATGCCGAAACCATCGAAGTACGGACCTCTCCGTTTGAAGAAGTAGCTGCTCGACATTGAGTGCTTCGCGTATTCTGGTGTACCTTGCCCGATCTCGACGAGTCACCTCAGAAATACAACGAAGAAATCTTATTTCGTCAACTTGTATCCGAGATATTATTCTTTCGGTAATTACCTAAACCTCATGACTATAGGTGAGGGTCGGAACAAACTCTGAATTAAAGACCGACAACTTAGCTTCGATGCCAAGTTCGGTCCTCCTGATAACAGATTGACCAAGCTGTCTGAAAATTGTTCCAGCCTGACCAATCCTACAACTTAGTAATGCTCCTACCATCACTCGTGAATAAGACCTCGAGATAATTAAACTTCTCCACCTGTTTCGATGGGACTCCACTAACATGCAGAACAGGTGTTCTGAAAATTACCATTACCTCTGATTTGTTCACGTTTACCTTCATCGCAGCTTCAACACAGACGGTGACGAACCTATCTAGTGCGCGCTGAAGTTCGGTCTGGGTGGACGTAAGGATGACCAAGTCATCAGCGAAAAGCAGATGACTTACCCTTAAATTTCCCAATTCGAACCATTCCCCACCACGTATACGCTGTCACATTTATACACTATGGAAGGGAGAGGTGACAGAACGCACCCCTGGCGAAGTTCAACGCCCACAGTGAAAAGTGTCGACTTAACGCCGTTCACTCGAACACAGCTCTTACAGTGTGTGAATAGAGATTAAATGGCCCTCAGACGAGTACCGGCAAACCCATACTCCTGCAGTACACTCCAGAGTTTACCTCGAGGGACCCGGTCATATGCTTTCTCTAAATTCACAAAACAACTGTAGATAGGTTTGGCATACTCCCAGATCTTCTAAAGTAGCATTCTGAGAGTGAACAGCTGGTCGGCTGTGCTTCTACCTGGACGAAAACCGCACTGCTCATCGCCCAACCTGGACTCGAGCACAGCTCTGGAACGCGTTTCCAACACCTTTTCAAAGACTTTTCCGGCGAGACAAAGAGATATACCCGTATAATTGGAGTAATCCCTCTTATCCCCTTTCTTAATAAGCGGAACAATCACCCCAGTCGCGTTCCCCATGTCATAACGTTCCCCAGGTCACCGACTTGAGCATTGTCTCCCATCAGGACATAGGAATCCATATCTGCCACCTGTTCTAGGGCGGCATCTACTTCATCCAAGAAACCTGCATACTCCGACTCCAGATTCGGCACATACACTTGCACCAGAGCCAGAGTTGACCTTTCAAGCTTAAGCTTTAAGTTCGCAACTCTCCCTCCCAATGGTATCCACTCAAGTACTCTGCCTGCCAGCCTGTGACTCGTGAGTATCCCTACTCCCACCTGAGCAGACATTGAAGGTGCTACTCCTGACATGAAGAGTTTCTACCCATCCAAAAGGTCCACAGTTCCAGAACCTCTTTGCTTTTTTGAGGAGATACCAATTATAACTAGTCGATATTTAGTAGCCTCCCCAATAAGCTCAAGGTCTTTTCCTGTGAGCGAAGAAGAGGCATTCAAAGGCATTTTCTTTGAAAAGTCTGTGCAAATACACCTAGGCCGACGCACGGTATTGACATGATAGGATAATTGAGATGGCAGCGGCCCAATTGGATTTAACGTTCAACGAGTGTACCCCAAAGTAGATGCTGTGAACAAAACGTTAGACACAATATCGTCATCTTGGATGGGGTGTCATCCCAGCCCTGCGGTCGCTCTCTTCGCTTTGACAGAAAGGTCCTTGGTGTGATTCTTGGTTCCGTCTGCATAGAAAGTGAATGCATGAAAAGATACAACGATTAACTTTTTGAGCTAGGCAGGAGCTTGAACGTGTACACTGGACAAACACTAGCGTTTCGGTTTGGAAAAACTTCACATCTTCCTCAATGAGAAGGCATATGTAGTAGAGAAAGACTTCGACTAAGGTACTGCAGGTGGAAATAGACCATTACCAACTTAGTGTGTAAAAGTCACTGAAGATGCTTCTAGGTTGAGGACCAGGACCCATTGGGTTCTTGCTTCGTTAGTAAAATAATTTCACAAAGCAACCCAAAGTTAAGGTTAAGTACCATAATTCATTTTTCTTTCAAAGTACCGATAGACCAATCAAACCCTGAACTTTATCCATATCCCGGCTTAAATGAAAATTCCTTTCAAAGGAATTAAATTAAACACCAAAGCATGTATAAACTTTGTCCTCTTGCAAGTATACCTGATTCCGGTGTATCGATAAGGATTCAAATTGAAATTATTTATTGTCCAAGGTCGAAACAGGTTTACGATTTTTCAATAAAGGACTTTTAAAAAATTCCTTCAAAGAATTTATCTCAGCAAAATTGAAATTGAAAGCTTTCGCATAAATCCTGTCGTTATTTTTGGACCACGATAACAAGAGATAAGTCCCCCTATTCAAATATTTATTGTTTCGCTCTGTGAACCGCGATATAAGGCTTAGCAATAATTGACGGATCATCCATACGAAAATTGAAATGGTGCCGAAGAACGGTGATATACATTTCTTTTTTTTTTCGTAGATTAATCAAAATGGGATTATCTATGCAAATAGTGTTTGTGATTGTATTTATGTTCACTACCAGTTGAAAGAGGAATATCCGCAGACAGATGCTGAGATTGCAGAAGGATTTTGATGAAAAGATACGTCGACATTAATCACCCAAGCCGTCTGGAAAACATGATTTAGTTACGAGTTAAAGGGAGAGACTAATTGCTTTCATGGAATTAATTATGTATTAATTAAGTTTAGCTGTCTTAAAGATTTTGAATGGAATTATCTTGGTCCTAACCCCAATCCACTTCAAAGAATGATGATTTAATCAAGTTAGTCCTTGAAAGCGTTCAATTTTTGAAAATCAAGAGTTCTGTTCGTGGGTGATATTGGGTTTAAATACGAAAATGACTGAAAAGTTCCAGTTTTGTAGCGCAACTTATACATTTTTTTAAGTGATGGAGGAAAAGTCATCTTAGGCATATACGTACATACATACATTTTCAATGTAAGTCAAAGTTTTCCCTGACTAACTCGAGGGTTTTTGAAAGATTGTGCCTCTTAGACGCTTTCAGGCGCGAGCTTGAACTCCATGTCGACATTAAACGTTTTGGTGGACAATTCAGACTGTTTAAGATGGCTAGTACTTGTAGAGCAAATGGAAGTCAACGGTCCCCAAATCTTACCCGGAGGTGAACAGTGAAGAATGAGGTCGTCTAATGCGGAACTCAACTAATTGGATTCATCGGGTTCCCAGAATATGGGAGCGTGTTCCAGATAGAGGGAGCCAGGGAATTCACAATCTGGTCAATACCACCCGCTGATATCACCTTTTTGTATTGACAGCTAAGCAGCAATAATAAGAATCTCTGCCAACGTAATTATATCGACGTTTGTGCAGTGCTATTGCGAAGAAAGTTCTTGGTACAGAGTACTTTGTTGGGTACCGGGAAACGAGGTCATTAAAGGAAATGAAAAAGCTAATTAACCAAGAGCCTGAAACCTCGAGACGAGCAGTGGATACAGTTAATACCTTCTGGTACAAGAAGCAGAGAAACTGTCGCTTGAAATTGAAAATGAGGTGTGGAGTAGGTGTTACAAAACAGAAGATAAGGTAGATAGTGAGTAGAGGTGGGACCAAGTCACCTTATCACTGCCGTCGCCGATGAGCCTATTGTGTTTTTCTCCAATTAGAGCTCGCGCATGATGCCTGAATTCGAGATGAATCCAGAGATGTCTTTGAGTGAGCTGGCAGTTAATATCCTCCGTTTTCAGGTAGAATTTGCCTAAATGACGAAATAAAAGAACTGATGCTGGCAAAGAGAAGAGCGCGCAAAAGATGGCAACAGTCTCGCGCTCCCCAGCACAAAGCCCACTCAAACTTCCTGTGTAATAAGCTCAAAAAAGCGATCCGGGATTATAAAAATCGCGAGATATCTACTTATCTCGAAGGCTTGACTGCTGAAAAAAGTTCGAATTACTCTCTTTGGAAAGCTATAAAAGGTATTAAAAAACCCCAAATACAATCGCTACCAATAAGAAAAAGTAATGGCGAATGGGCAAAAAAAGACAAAGAGAAAGCAGACTTATTTGCTGAGCACCTGGAAGAAACGTTTAAGCCATTTCCCGGGCAAGCATTGACAGAAACTCTTAATAATGCGATTATGACCCCAGCCAACTTTAAAATAAGAAGCGTGTCACTAGCAGAACTTTGTGAGGTAATAAAAAATCTAAAGAATAACAAGGCTCCTGGATATGATCTAATAACCGGACAGGTCCTCAAGGAATTGCCAAAGAAAGCTTTGATAAAACTCGTTTACCTTATAAATGCTTCGCTAAGACTATTATACGTTTCAAGGCAATGGAAAGTCGCCGAAGTTATAATGGTTTCAAAGCCGGGAAAACCTCCAAACGACAAAAAGTGTACAGACCGATATCGCTCCTGCCGATAATATCAAAGGTTTTTGAAAAACTCTTATTGAAACGGTTAAAACCGGTAATTGAAGAAAGACGTTTGATTCCTGATCATCAATTCGGGAATCAAGCATTCCACAATTGACCAGGTTTATAGAATAACCAACGAAATTGAGAAGGCCATAGAAGAGAAGAAGATATGTTCTAGCGCTTTTCTTGACGTTTCTCAAGCCTTCGACAAGGTGTGGCACGAAGGCTTGAATTATAAACTAAGACAGGTACTTCCCGAAGAGTTGTACACAATTTTAGAGTCGTACTTGGAGAGCAGACTTTTCCGTGTCAAACACGGAGCCGAATACTCGGAATTCAAAGAAATCGCTTCCGGAGTTCCACAAGGAAGTGTTCTTGGTCCAGTCTTGTTCTTGCTCTATACTCGAGATATACCCCAAGAAGAAGGCACCGTTGTTGCTACGTTCGCAGACGATACGGCTATTCTTGCAACAGAAAATTCAGTCGAATCAGCAACTGTAAAGCTTCAACGAGCTTTGGATACAATTTGCGAGTGGACAAAGGTTTGGCGCATTGTTCTCAACGAAACCAAATCTACGCATGTTAACTTTACTAACAAGAAAATTAACAACTTACCAGTTTTCATTAACTTGGTACAAATACCGTATGCAAACGAAGCAAAATATCTAGGAATGACACTAGATGCGAAACTCAAATGGAAGCTGCACGTTAAAAAGGAACGCGATGAGCTCGAAATTAGATTTAGAGAAATGTATTGGCTGCTTGGAAGATATTCCAAATTAAGCATGTATAACAAATTGCTCTTATATAAGCAAGTCTTAAAACCTGTATGGACGTATGGTATACAAGTTTGGGGTTGTACCAAAACCAGCAATAGAAACATTTTACAAACCTTTCAGAACAAGGTGCTCAGAACAATCGTTAATGCGTCGTGGTACATTAGAGACGACGATATCCATAGAGACCTTGGTTTAGCTACTGTCGAAGATGAAATAACAAATTTTGCTCGCAAACTCCGTGTTCGCCTTCATGGACATAGCAGTAACACCGTACTCCAAATTCTGGACGTGACAAACCTTGTGCGCCGACTACAAAGAACGAAACCGTTCGATTTAGTGCAATAAGGAATAGCCGCATATAATGACGGTGTTAGTAGGTGCTTTTACTGGAAAGCCACCTGCACAACACGAATTTTTACTATCGAAACTTAAATTACTTGATAAGGCTTTTTTGTACTTAGTCGTAGTACCAAGAAAAGGGGAGGTGTTTTTAGTGAGTAAGAATCTCCCACTACCATGAGCATGTGCGTTAGATCCTCATGGTGTCTCATGGAAGAATTTCACCAACCCTCGTAAAAGAAAAAAAAATGACAATGACGTGTTTTGATTAGATAGTTACAGTGACACAAAATGTGTTCTGCTGATTCTTCGTCTTCGTTGCACATTCTGCGTGTCTTGTCTTTTTCGATTCCCATAGTCATTAGGTTTTTTTTGACTAGACAGTGTCCCGTTAGGAAGCCTGTAACCATTCGGATAATCGAAAGATAAGGCCTTGCTACGATAACAAAGGGTTCTACATAGAGACATAACTTGCTAGAATGAATGCTGTTAAGGGACTGCTTTGCTAAGGAAGTCCAGGGATCATCAACCCACTTTCTTTGCCGCTGTTCGAGGCTATACCACCTCAGATCAAGAACGCTGGGAAAACACTTCTTCCTCGAAATGAAAGAGCTCTCCGAAACGTTGGTGGATAAGCTTTTCAGATTCATAATGGACTTAAAATAGTTTACACAATAGGAGGAGGTAGGGCCTATAATTTTATTTATGTTCTGTGAATGTAAACCTACTACCAATTTTCAGATTCTACCCCAAAATAGGGTACCACAACGGATCTCCAGTTTTCTATGTGTAAACAAGTTGTACTTTCTACTCCCTAGTCAGCCTTAAGCTATGTTTAGACGATTGTAAGATCTTATAATCTTGTCAGGTCTTCCAATGTGCTGACAATTAGCTGGCGATTAGCTGACAATGGCAAATTACCTTCCAACACAAAATTGTCAGTTCACACGATTGTAAGACATTTGGGACAATTTTTTCATTGGAAGACCTGACAATATTGTAAGATCTTAAAATCGTCTGAACGTAGCTTTAGCACCTTTCATTATTTTTTTGTTTCTTGTCTCACCTCAAGCTATCATGTTTTAATTTTTTTTCCAGAAAGATCTTGAGACGTCCTAAAGACAGATGCACTATCAAACCTTTAAAGCTGTGTGAAGAATTTCCACTTACCACTCAATGCTAGGATTTTGTATAAGATGAAACATACATAACCTCTCCTGTGGAAAGGTCAGTACAAACATACATACATACATAATACCTCCTTTTCCAGATTAGATTTTATGATATTAGTATCGCCAAGGAAGAGTGTACGAAAAACTGTATTCAACCGTCAAATACCTTTACCTTTGTTTTACATACCTTATCTTAATTTTTCGTCGACATACATACGAGTAAATAGGTTACATACATATAATTTTTTTTGTATTTGCTAACACAGCACCGGGCAATAAGCAATCGCCTTCCGTTTAACGAAAATTCAATCTTCTGTAAAAAAAAAATGTTCAAGGATCACTCGTATAAAATTTAACCACGTACCACTAAAATATCCATAAAGTTACCAAGTTTAAAAGGTTCGAAATGCGGTCAGCTTGAATTACCGCCTGTCTAGCGTTATTTCCACTCAGCATCAATCACATATGTACACTTCAACACGAAATTTATCCGAGAATATATGTATTTATGTACATGGATACGGGTAGACGAGGGTGAAATGTGTAAGCACCTCTTCTGAAAAAGGACTTGAAATTCAGTTGCTGCTGTCGTTGACGTTTGCATACGCTCTAGTATACCCCCCCCGGAGATTTCATGAATCCAAATTTTGACTACGTAGGAGCTCGCTCTCATTAGGTATCGCGCACAACGAAAGATGTCTCGTCATTTTCTGCCAATTTAACAATGCCTGCCTGATGTCAACTTGGCAGAAACATCAAAATTATATTTGTTACGTATATTTCACGAGTGACGGCTTTTTACGGCTTTAAATTGTCCCTTTCTGCACATGAAAATACTTGAAGACATTTAGTCCTGTCTCGTGAGTATTTCATCATCATTCTCTTTTTAATTCATCACATCTTCATAAAATAATGTTGGGGAAAAGACTGACGTCCGGTTTCACACTTGCAAGTTGTCACTTAAGGTAGCAATATACGAACTTTGCTCTCATGGGAGTTTTCGAAAAAAATTTCCTTAACGCACTGAGTACATTTTGACAAATTTTCGAAAACCCGCGGGTGTTCTTTTGTCAAATTTAGATTTTCTTTCACGAAAAAATGTTTCCAAAACCAAGTTCCTATTACAAAATGTTTACATTCCAAGAGATGTCACAAAAATATGTGACAAAAACTGGTGTGAAACAATTGCCGTCGCATGTTTTTGAGTGATGCGGCTCACAGCAAGCAGGAGGTGTCGCACGAAAACATGGAACATGACAGCCAAGGTGTTAAGTTAATTTAATTATGTGACTTTAATCGTCTGTATCACTATCTTTTCATTTAATTCCACTTGAGTTTCATTTTACGTTCACATTTTTGGGGTTTCACGTTGGGTGTTGCCATCGTAGACCGTTTTAGACCAAATAGTTTTGAGTGATATTTGTTTTATTTTGAGACGTGCTGCGCGGATAAGTACCTACCAGCTATTCAACGATTTTGAACAGCATATGACAATACGGTGAAGAGATGTTCCTGCTAAATTCATTTGACTATGTAAAATGTCGATGGAGGAGACTCACTGTTCTGTCAAGGTCGGGAAAGAAGCATTGTCATCCAGTTTCCTCAACCTGGTACTGGAGAAGAAAGTGCGAAATTTCCAAGTCAATGCATCAAACACTATTGAAGCGAGCTGTCACTGACACTTTTGCAAACATCGAATCCAGCCAGCTGTTTCCAGTTTCGAACGCCAAGTTGGTTAAGGTTCCCTTTCACTTGCTGTCTGTCTTCCTTTACTGCGCCGCCCCTCGGGTGTCTATTCGAAGATTTTCCGAGCTGGACTAGTGGTGTCCACTCGGTCAACATAACCCAGCCACACCAGTTGTTGGACCTTCACTCTTCTGGCTAAGTCGACGTCGCTGAACAGCCCGTACAGTTCGTCACTATATCTCCTCCTTAATTCACCGTCTATGCAGACGGGACCGAAAATCACCCAGAGAAATTTCCTTTCGAAACAGCCAAGAGCAACCTCATCCGCTTTTGACAGAGTCCATCCCTCTGCCCCATAGAACAGGACTATGATGATTAAGGCCTTATACAAGGTCACTTTAGTCGTTCGAGAGAGGGCTTTGCTACTCAATTGCCTTCTTAGTCTAAAGAAACAGCGATTGGCAAGAGCTATTTTCCGTTTAATTTCAGCGCTGATGTCGTTGCTTGAATATATTGCGGAGCCTAGGTAGACAACATCTATCTCAAAGTTATAGCTGTCTACAGTGACATTCTGTCTGAGACGTCGGTGTTGAGTGTCCTTTCTTGTTGACAAAGAATATGCTACTTTGTTTTGCTCTGATCGTTCTTTCAAGAACGATGTTGAAGAAGTCGCATGACAGCTCGTCGCCTTGTCTAAATCCTTTTTTGACATCGAAGATCTTGGTGAGTTCTTGACTGACCTTGATGGAGCAGCGTGCATTCTCCATCGTCAACCTCTACAAACAGACGAGTTTGGTAGGGATGTCAAAACTAGACATAGCTCTATATAGGTCGTCTCTATAGATGCTGTCACACGCGGCCTTAGAATCGTTGAAATGGTAGAACGTATCTATTTGAAGTTCTTGGAATTTTCTCCAAGATCTGCGGCAGTGTGAATATTTGGTCGGTGGTGGACTTTCTTGGCCTGAAGCCACACTGATATGGACCGATCAGGTTGTTGACGAACGGCTTCAGGCGTTCACACAACATGGCAGATAAGAGATTGCAGGCGAAGTTAAGAAAACTTATGTCTCTGTAGTTGGCGCAATTCAGAGAGTCTCCTTTCCTGAGGATTGTTCCTAAAAGGGTCTGGTTATAAACGAGGATTAAATAAAGTACATGCTCTCTATTAATACAGAAAGCCAACACAACTACATCACTTCGAGGAAATGAAACAGTAGTTCTGCCAACGACATCAGCTCGGCGATCCGACGTAGAATAACACTCGTCAACCGCTGTTATGTTCCTAAGACCCTCTTCATCCCGTCCTACAATACACTGCAGAGGCAAGGACTTTGTCAAAATCAGATAAAAGCGGGATTGATATTTTCGAAAGTAAAGTTCTAAGTTCAATCTATAAACTCGCCTGCGTTGACAATTCATGGAGGAGGACATTCAGTCACCGATTTGATTAAAAAGATACTTGAACGTGTCTCGGAGAATCTTTAATTTCACCCTAGTACGACTACGACTAAGAGGATGATCTCATCTCCTTTGGGTTGCGTTATTGGAGGGTGACCCCAACTAACTTGGCAAACACAAATAGAGATAGTTGGCTAAGGATTGTGCTGGCTGGAGAAGCTTGTTGGTTAAGGCCTAAACTGTTCCGCGGTCATAATGAAGTGAATATTATCAAAGGCTGACTTGAGTATGTCTGCCTAGGTTGTCACTTCTTTTAACTTATTGGGTTCGACCATGGGCCCAATCTTGATCTACTTTCCATTGATACTTATATCATGGGTTGTACTATCAAAGCAATCTATCGTCTTAGACGGGGCGGGTTTTGTTATCATCCGAACTGGAGTTTTGTTGACCTTGCGTGACACTTATCCTACAATCCGAGTTCCATGGATATGCCGTCTGATACAATGATATCAGAACTTTAGCTGCTGTGCAAATTCAAAATCGACTTTCTTGGAATCGGCCAGAATCTGAGTCTGGACGGGGATGTAGTCGGATCTTCACGGATGGCTCCAAACCAGTCATGGGTCCCGGTCTTCGTAGAGGTCGACAACACCATATTTCCATAGTTGGGCAAGCATGCCTCTGTTTTTCAAGCAGAGCCCTTTGCTATTGCAACTTATGTTCCATGGACTTATGGCCACGAACTTCATTGTTAAGAATGGGTGGAAGGGTCGGAGCATCTGCGTCTGTAGCGATAACCAGGCTGCGCTTAATGCCTTGCTCAGCCCTTTAGTCAGTTCCAAAATAGTGCGAGAATGCAAGAACTCTCTGAATTCAGTCGCAAGGCTAAACTCTTTGAATCTTGTCTGGATCCCAGTTCACACTGGAATATTTGGAAATGAGACCTCCGATGAGATTGCTAGACAAGGCTCAGAGGATGTTTTTTCAGAACCTGAACCTGCGTTGGGTCCACGTCCTCGGTCAGGGCCTCCATTGACGATTGGGTTTCCTACAAACACAATTGTGCGTGTCACAGCTCTTCAGGATGCAGGCAGACTAAACTCCCGAACTTCTGTAAGAAATCATCGACATTTTTGCTATCACTCAGCAGAAGAGACTATAGACAACTTTTTGGCGTTCTAATAGTACACATACTTTGAGGTATTTTTAGGATTTTTTTTGAAATTGAAAATAATGAACAACGATATTTAACCTTTGTAGACATATTATAACAGTTAAGAAGCAACCAAAAACCATTTTAATATAATTGAAAAAAAAATTTAAGTATTAAAAAAATGGCGCTGAAGATGACCCTCTTAAAAAAAAGTACCTGGTTGGCGGGTAAAATTCTGGCTCTATCACTCATCGAAAAAATAAAAATGGAATAGATTATTTATCTATACGAGTGTCGCTATGGTCGGAACCAAAAGAAAAAAATTTTTGACAAAATGGCGCGTTCTTAACGATTTTAGTATCGAAATCAGGCTTTTTTTCACTAGTTTTTTTAAGGAAAAAATAAGAAGTTATTAAGATAAAACTCTTTTGGAGGTTCCGGTCATAGCCACTGGTTTTCTGAATAATTTAAGATCATTCGGATGGATAGTTTTCTTTTTCTACATGCCGCCGTGCAGAAAATAGTGGTTTCGAGATAAATGAATTTAAAGTTTCAAGTATGCGTCCATTCATGAGGCGGGCCACTCGTTCGCTATGCTGTAGAACCTAAACTATTGCCAACATCATTACAAAAATTTAACTGTATATTCTGGAAAGACTATATTTTCGAACTATTAAAAAATCGATTTTTTGAAAATCCTTGACCACCGGGTCCCCTTAAGCGACACCACTGTCCGCGACGCCTATGTATAAGGCGATGATTTTTTTGCGATTGTCCTGGCTTTGCTCAGAGTGCTCCGTCTGAGTGCTCCAGTATAAAAAATAGAAAAAAACAAAAGAAAATGGGTCCAATAAGCCTGGGATTCCTGCAGCAATCCAGATATTTCCATTTACGATTTGCTAAAGCTGGGAAACGGCTAATTTTTGCAGACCCCTCCGGCATAATCAGGTGAATGTCACAGATGCCAAAGGCCTTGTAAGGCGTGAAGAATCTTATTCTGATCTGAATTACCACTTCTGCTGTCGTGCCACCTTGTTGCCTTCCTGGGATTTGTTCAATGGGCCGGAACTCTGCATAGCCATTAGGGATGCGAGAATCTAAAAGCGTTTCCGATGTTTAATGATTTTATGGAAAAGTCTAAAAGATTGTCGTCAAAGTTTCATTAAAGCTTAGTCCCTACCAGAGGTGGTACTGGAGCAGCATTTTAAGACTGATTGCCACTTGCAGTGATAGTTAAAGAGCACTCGCATCAAAATTTGGATAAGTTTTTCCCCAAAGACAGATAGACCCTCTGAGTTTTATTTTGTGCACAGATATACGCTCAAATGGTCATGTGCATCGTTGGAAATTATTAGACATGCAGACATCTGTACAGTGCTACATGAAATCACATCCACTCTGCTACCATTCAGCTGTGTAAAAGTTTTCAATTGCAGGTGATGCTGTCCACCTTCCATTGCGTTGCCAAGTGAAACGTGCTTAAAATCGAATATGACAGGAATTCTGTGAACTCTCAATGGGACATGTTCAGAACAATAATCCTGTACGGAAGTTCAGGTGATGAAACTCTATTGTTCCCTGTAAAAGCACTGCATGTGTCATTTGCACGGAGACACGGTTGTTTATGGTGGCGATGTTTCGAGGTTATGCCTTTGTCTACGGTTAAATGCCATGGTACTTACTCCTCCGTTTTGCACTTGTATTTTAACATTTCAAAATGAAATTATTGTCGGGTTCTAAGAACACAGAAGCAATAATCCAAACAGGTGTGAATCTGAGCTTCAGGAGATTTATCCTTTCAGATAAACTGATGTTGAAATATGATTTGTGATGCATTGAAGTGGGTGTTAAAATAGGACCTTTCTGATTTACATATATGCGTTGTAGAGGAATTTCAAAATTTATTGGTTTAAGAATGCTTTTGTAGAAGATTTGCCTCCTGGTGCTAATGAGAGCGACATACAGTACATATCTCAATGGAATGGGAATTTCACGGGAATTCTACATCTTGAATGAGTTTGGTAGAGTGATGTCGGAAAGGAACAAGGGTAAGGGTTGCCGTTTGTATTCTCTTTTAAGGACCAAGTGATTTCGTAGAAATGTTCGAGTCCTATGTACAAGTACATGCGTCTTTGGACCAATCTTCCTGGTAAATTGGTCAGCAGTTTCAATTCATTTGAATTTCATCATTTCTGTATCCACTAGAGCTTGTCCTTCTGCAGAGCAGTTATGTAGTTAGTTAGTTTGGACTAGTCCGCTAGAGAGAGGTACATTCAAACCTAAGGCAGATCATATGAGCGGATACGTTTTAAGAGTTGGATCCAAGCACTTGAAGTGTGAACCTAGTCTTTGAAGAGTTTTGGGTTTATTTGCGGTTGGCCGCATGAATGCCAGTATCATTTTTATGCCTAAGTACCTTAATTTAGAACTTTCCGCCAACAAGGAGCGACTTGAGCATAAAAAAAATAAATAGCTGGCGCAACAGCTCGAGATGAGACAAGGCCTAGCTTATCGCAACCACTCATGTTGTGCTTGTTCCTTTTTTTTCGCGAATACGCGAGGCACTCAATGTCGAGCAGCTACTTCTTCGAGCGGAAAGGTTCATACTTCGATGGTTTGGGCACGTTCAACGCATGACCCCAACTCGGCTGCCGAGATGTGATATGGAAAATCATCGGGTAGGCGTCCCCTGGGTAGGCCTAGGATGACATGGCTGGACCAAGTCCGAAATCTCACCTCTACCCGTATGAGGATAGCCCCTCATGATTTAGAGTCGATGGCGGAAGATCGGAAAATGTGGAGAGTCCACTTAAGCACCCTAACCCCGCGACCCTCATAGTGGATAAGCGGGGCATTAAAAATGATGATGATGATGGAACTGCCAACTCCGAACGGCGAATTGAGATGCTTTTTCATGACAAGTTATACTCCCTGAGGTTTGTTATTTCCCGAGGAGAGGTGGTGCCGCGAAAAATGTGCCTTGGATATGGCCTTGGGATTGAACCTACGTAACTTGCACAGCAGTCCTACTCAGTAACCGTAGAGCTATGGCGACCACGATTTTAGCATAAATTCGGAAATTTTGTAAAACATTTTAAGATCAAGAAAATGGGAAAGCAAGGTTATGTGATCCACATAGTTCGATTCTATTATTTTTAAATTTTTTAAAGGGTCATCCGTTTTTCGATCAAATTTTTATTTTAATGTATTGTTTGGATCTTGCCATTATGTATGAAATATAATGTCACTCAAATGACCTCCACGGGACTTCTTGCAGGACTCGATTCTGGCGAGGTAATTTTCGATTACTTTCGACACATATCGGGCAATAACACGACCATAACTTGACGAATATTCGATTTCAAATCGTCAAAAGTTTGCGGATTATGTGCATAAACACGATCTTTTGCACAGCCCCACAAAAAGAAATCCTACGGCGACAAACCACACGATCTTAATGGCTAGTTCACATCACAAAAACGCGAAATAACTCGTCCAAGAAATTTTTCTTGCAATAAAGCCAAAGCGGGTCGTGTTGTGTGAGATGTGGTATCGTCTTGTCTTTCGATTTAAAGCCGAACAAATTCCGTTAACATTTAGCTATAGCGATGAGAGTTGATGGTGATGGTTACACCTTCCTCATTTTCGAAGAAGTATGGACCGTTGACACCACCAGAGCAAATTGCACACCAAACAGTGATTTTTTGTGGATGTAGTGCTCTTTCGTCAGTTACATGTGGATTTTCCATTCCCTATATGCGACAATTTTGTTTGTTAACGTATCCACCGAGTGAAAAGTGAGCCTCATCGCTGACCACAGTGGTGTGTCAGGAAACGAGACTGCTGACGAACTTGCTAGAAAAGGATCAGCCCTGGAACCAGACCTAGTGGATGGTACAATAAATAAGACATAATAAGGCTAAGATCCTTAACCGAAGCGAACAACAGGTGGAAAACACTAACCTCCTGCGAAGTTTCCAGAAGGTTATGAGCAGAACGAATAGGCTACTACATATGGACAGGAAATCCCTGCTATTACTGGTAGGACTAATTACAGGCCACAATATGCTCAGGTATCATGTAAAGAAGCTGCACCTGACCGAGGAAGATCTTTACAGAGGATGCGGGGACGAGGAGGTGCATGAGGACACTACTCACTTCCTCTATCATTGCCCAAGCCTCTGCAACATTAGGAAAAGAACATTGGGCAGATCCCTTTTCGATAACATCGGGGAGTTGTCCGATGGTTCACTGTCGGATCTACTCAAGTTCGCAAGGAGAGCCGGTTGGCTGTCATGAGGCACATAAAATCACGCAGTGGGAAGTAGCTGGTAAACACATGGGTATCACAACGGGTCTACATAGACCTAAGTGAGATGAAGAGGATTTTATCGTCTCATCGGCCCGTTAACCTAACCTAACCTAGTGAGCCTCATCGCTGAAGAAAATGTTGTGTGGAAATTGATCATCCAAACGCTGATGTTCAAGCACCTAATCGGCGTATGTTCTGTGCATTCCGTGGTCAGCTGACTTCAATTCCTTGAGCGAATTGAAATTGAAGATGCAAATCCAAATGCAAAATACGCTATAATGTGCCGTAAGACAAGCCCAAATGCTGTGCTCTCCTTGAAATCGATAGATTTGGATCTTCTTCAACACTTTGACTAACGGCAGCCAT
This sequence comes from Matsumyia berberina, assembly GCA_917880715.2. Taxonomy (NCBI): domain Eukaryota; kingdom Metazoa; phylum Arthropoda; class Insecta; order Diptera; family Syrphidae; genus Matsumyia; species Matsumyia berberina. The sequence goes on from OU862870.1 coordinate 101,422,252, forward strand.
ATTTTCTGTAGCCTGTGCATTTCGGTGATGAGCCAGTCTTTTCTAATTTTTTTACAGTCTGCCTATAGTACGCCCAGATGAACGGTTATGTCGACCATAATCTGCTCGTAATGCGCGAAACGTAGCTGCTATAGAATCACTAATTTTGTAGTAAGTTTTCACAATTTTAACACGCTCTGCTATTGTTAACGATCCATATTGTGAAATGGCAAAGTTTAAACTAAACATATACAGTCTTGGGTGACAGTTCGGTTTGACGTATGTAATTGAAACAGGGATGTCGAATCTGGACCACGAATTGGATGACCTTGTATTATAACCCGTCCATAAGTTTCTAGTCGTTGCTCTAGCTAGACTAGATGTGTTGTTACGATATTTCTAGGTGTATACATATGTAGGTAAATAGGTGGAATTGTTCCTTTTTGAACCTGGCAAAGATTTCTATGGGACTTATTTTCGAGTCAGAAAGGTGTGACATTTAAGAAGCTGGTAAAGAGGTTGTGTTAGGGTGCGCTGTGTTAGTGGTGGTTTTTCTGCATCACCATCCATACCGACTCTATTTAACTGCAAAAACTCGAACAGTCTCGGGTCAGAGGAAGTGAATAATCGAATTGAGATAGTTTTAACGTCTCCTTTTTCTGCATGAGAGAGGCATCTGGTCGTCAAACGAGCTCCGTGTCAAACTTGTTAAAGAATCCCCCATTATGGTTAGTTTAAAAAACGAAGTCAGCAAATTTCCATATTCGCGACAACTTGCACGGTACGGTGTACGGTAAGACTTGCCATTACCCCGTCTATCGTTTGATATGAACTGAAACTCCTTATTTCAGGCGGACACCACCCCCTACAATGTCAAGTTTCTAGCTTCATGGACTTGTCCTTAATGTCCTTGTACGTACAATGATGCCTTTAAAAGTGAATAAGGACAAACTCCTTTATGTATTTTAATTTCTCAACCCATCGACAGACCAAAGTTATGAAATTGGTCTTTTGAGTCCATGAATCCAATATGCCTTTAGGGGGCAAAACAACATCATGAGATACAAGTACGCAACCAAATTAAATTACTAATAGAGCAGCCTCCAGTCATAAAATATGAATCGATCAATTTCAAGGAGTTGTTAGCTGGGATGGAATTTCATTGGAGCTACGATGTAATTACCACTTTCAATCAATATCATGAAAATGGCGAAAATCGACAGGATATCCAATAGGTCATCGTGCAATAAAGTGCTGGGTAAATAATTTTGTTTGGAACTTGAGCTTTAAGAAAACATTAAAGAGGAACTTTGGAAAAACTACAGAGGGAGGAATTGTTGTGCAGTCCATGGAGTCTGCATAAGTTATTTCAGAAAATATATCTCAAGTGCTTGACAGTTTTTATTTTATTTTAATTTACGTTTCGCTGCTATAAGAAGATACAAAAAAATTGTTCCACGTTAACTTATATCCTGGATCGCCTGGTGGACGGCCTTAGAAAAAGCCTTAAAGCGTAATCTATTGGGAAAAGAGCAAAGATCTGCACGCATATGCATTAGCAAAGCACTAAGAACCACCCCATTCGCGTCACTCGACGTGCTTCTACATCTACTTCCCTTAAATTTTTTTGCCAAGCAGTCCCTTAGACTAAAGGCCTCCTCTCAATGGTCAAACAAATATATTGGCCACTCCTCGATCTTGGATCCCGTGACATTCATCCCAGAAAATACCGACTACACACCATTTTCGTTGAACTTCAACCTCAACCTCCGACATCAATCCCCTCCAGAGTGGAATGGGAGAATGAAAAGACGAGCATTCCATTCACTTCTATACCGACGGTTCCCAAACCGAGAACAGAGGGAGGTGGTGTTTTCTCCGAAGTGCTCAACTTGAGCATATCCGTCCGTACCCCTGACCATTGAAGCGTTTTTCAGATGGAAATTATAGCGATCAATGAAGCCTTATCCTGGTTTAGACATAACGTGGTATTCTGCAAGGACATTATAATTTTAACCGATAGCCAGGCTGAAATAAGATCTCTGGAATCAGTAACACATGCCTCAGATTGTCGCACGTCTCTCACGGAGATGGCACAACATTTTAATCTTCATCTATGCTAGGTACCCGGTCTTAGGGGCATTCCGGGGAACTTTTAGGTCGATGAGCTCGACAAACGTGGTACTACTCTAGAAATCCTATCAGAACGGAGGAATCTGAGTATTCCACTCGCTACATGTAAATTACTTTAAGAGTACCACGCGATCAGCAGGACAAACCAAAGATGGAGGAATTGTGCCACATGCTCCATCTCCAGAGAAATCTGGTCTATGCTAAACCTTACTCGATCCAAAAGTCTGATCTTGCTTATAAGGTAACTCATCAGCACCTACATCGATATTCCCACTGGCTGCTGCCCCATCAGCCTTCATCCCAGAAGGATGGGGCTCTTCTCAAATGACTTTTGCAGGAGCTGCAGGGACGAAGAGGAGGAAGAAACGATCCTCCATTTCCTTCGGACATGTCCTGGCCTCTCCCAAAGAAGGAAGCTCTATCTAGGAGCCTATCGCTTCAACAATTTGGGAGAAATATTACATATTGATGTCAAAAGTATCTTCAGCTTTATCAGAAGTTCCAAATGGTTTCAATAGATGGAGTGGCCTACGTGTGTCTGTGCTTCGCACCCTACCACCCTACCTACCTACCTAACCTAAAAGAGCTATGCAGTGAGTACGTACTTTCTTTATTGATGATGACGCTACAATTCGGCGTGAAACAGGACCTCAACCTACCACTTTCTCAATCCTTAGCTAGTTGCCTCCAGTTGGATACTTCGGATAAGCATTCCACTTGCGCACGCCATCGAAGATGAAGGCGTCCTCTTCTGTGGGGTTCCTTAGAGATGGAATTGAATGCACTTCGGGCTGGGGTATTGGTGTTTATTCGTTCTATTTGACTCAATCCTTTTATACGTACAAATATTTTTGAATAGGTCGATGCCGCCGTAATAGGATCAAAAGTCGAAGGCGGACCATTTCTGCATCTCATCGATCTTACAATTTGCATGGCCCTCTTCCATTCATCTTAGTGCGTTCTTTTCATCACTCCTTTTTTCTCGTATAGCTGATCAGCGGTTCTCATACCTTTTTCCAACGGCGCTTCATAGTCAACTATTTTGTATGCAGCGGTTTCTCGCAAGTGGAGGGGTGAAACCTAGCACATTAGTCACGACAATTTGGTTGGCAGGAGTCTTATCACTTGACTTCCTGTCACTTGAGTCCGGTTTAAATAAGAGAATTTCGTGCTGCACACTACCATATTTTAGCCTGTGGCAACGTCGATGAGCTTGAGTCCCAAAGATGTCCTTCTTTCCAATGTCGGCCTTGAATTCTTTAACAATCCCCGCATTTTCTTCTCTACGCGTGCTTGAAAACAAAATGAGTCGAACTTTTATGTGGATCATCATCAATTGCTGACTTACGTGGCGAAAGCTCGAAACTTTTTGCGTAGGTCTTGTTTAGGTTAGGTTGCGTAGGGTGTGTGATGGATAGGCCTCATCACTTTCACTCGGAGACCTGGAGGTTTATTGTGAATATCATTCTCGGGACAATCTATGGAACCAGCTAGTGCTCTTGAAGAATATTTGTAGGTCCGTTAACTGTTAGTCTGTTACCTCTGCTATGCTTGATCCTAATGCGCCTAGATATCGTTGTTGCAGGGCGCGGCAATGGCATAGCAGATATTGGATTGATTCTACTTCTTCTTCATCTCCAGAGTTTCTGCGTTGAACTCGATTCTCCACTTGCGGATCATTAGTCCGATGGCGCAGTGTCCTGTGATAATTCCAGTGAGGATGCGATTAGAGGATCTGTTCAGTGCCAAAAAGTACCTTGTTCTAACTTTATTTAATTTCGGCCATGACGTCCGAGAGGTGGCGCAATTTTCTAACCAGGAGGAATTAGCTTCTTTCTCTATTATGCTGTCTATTATCTCATGCAATCTTCCTATTGGCGGCATTATGGGTTGGGGTCGCTAATGTTCATAGCCGACCGCAATCCTGCCAATTCGAAATCCTTCTTTAGTAGCAGCCGCCAGGTATTTTTCCGAAGAGTGGTTGTTTCCGATTTTTAGCGTTCGAGGATGTCTGCGAGTTCGGAGTATTTTCCATCCACTTGCAGACACTCATGTCGTTGTTCTTTATGCGTTTGCTGGAGTTGTCAGCAGCAAAATTAGTCTTTTTATCTGAAGCTCGTGTTGTTAACACTTCGGTGCGACAAGTGACACCGGCGCACGACGTGACTCAGGTCTGTAACCAACCAGCTCTTCTTTGGCGCTCTTTGCTCAGTCTCCTACTTCCTAAGAAGATAACTATGGTGACGTGATTTCCTAATCGGGTTTCCTTGGGTGCTCTCTAATAGGTCCCCTACTTCCTGAGCAGATTACTCAGGTGACACGATTAGGGACCATATGAGAATCATACCATACTAATACCATGCCAATACCATAACATGGCAGAGTTGGTTGTGCAGTCAATTGCATTGATTGCGTTCTCCTGTTTACATTCTTCTTACTTTCAATCAAAACTCGGGCAAATTGCAATTTATTCATTTCATTTTTGACTTTACATCAAACCATGGTAGGGTGAACAATAAGCTTCTGCTACAATTACTCATTTCTTTCGTGTCACTTCCGGTCGATAACAATCTTGTAAAAATTGCTCTCCATTGTGCTTCAAATTGAGTGACAATCTGATTCAAAAGTCTGCGGGAAGCCAACACATGCAAAAATAAGTGGCAACCTACGTTCGTTTGATATAAATATGGAAATTTATTCAACACACTTTACACAGCTGCAAGTGCGTTTAGGGTGGTTAGGCGGAAACGGAAACGTAGGCAAAAGTAATTTGAATATGGAAAGGATGTTAATTTAAGTGTGGTAAATGGCTTCAGAAAATTGTCTTGAAATTTTTGTTTAAAAGTGGCGGTACCTTAAACTATATTAAAAAGGTGGCCATGCCACTGGCAGTGGAGTGTCATGGCTTGAACTGTTGTTTGATTATGATGTCAGGAGACATCATTAACAAACACCACAAATGTCCCCAGTAAGTCTGGATACCACTCTCACCCCTGGGTCATGTGCTGGACACATGCCACACTGAAACCTAATACCTGAGCTCCGAACCATTGCACTTCGCTCGCGCTGTGTGATAAAAGCTCATAAGGGTATTCAAAACCCCTTTAAGCGCGAGTGGATTATACAAAAAAAGTGTAACAACTCATATTTCGTTCTGACTGAAGAGTTGGTTTCAATCCCCTTGAAAGATCGTTAGTGACAGCAATAGTTTCACTAAGACAATTTCCTCTTCACCTACATAGGTGGCTGAGAATCAACGATGGCCTCCATTCAGATTGAACGACTTTGCCTGTACTCAATCGACCATGTTCGGATTTTAGGTTTAATTCCACCTATTGTTCTTCTTCAGGCATTTGAATGACATATAACGGAACCACCGTAGTCTGTGTCAAACTCAATCGATAACTTGAGAGATGTCTCAGGTAAGTGGGTTCAAAAGTTCAGCAGTTGAAGTGGTAGGGGAAACTGTAAGACAGTCGCTTATTAGTTCATATCCAACTTCTTCCAAAACTAGCATACAGAGCGCAGGACAAATTGATCGAAAGAGACCAGTTTTCTATCAAAAACAAATTAATGGGTAGCTCATCTAATTGGGCTCTGGTTAGAAAAAAAAAAGCACGAGTCTTCCCGAGACTTTTTAAGTTACATACATGAAAAACATGTTGTGAGCTTTTACAGAGGATTTAACTTTGAATCGAAATCCAGCAAGTAGTTTGTAGAGGGAAATTGCCGGTTGATGAATTGAGTTTCTTTTCAGGAGTTAAAGGGCTTGTAGGGCTAGTTAAAGAAGTTTATTTGTGCGTAAGGTATTTATCTACTTATTGCTTACTGCTATGCACTCGTTTGACTACATGGTCTCAGTGATGCTACCGAACCGTTCTGTATTTGATGCTTCCGTATAGAAATATTTTCATGAATATTGCAGCCTTTGCAGTTCGATGTTTAAAATTCAGCTCCAAGTTTTAGCAAGATTGCTAACTTTCTTATGGGTTCCAACGAAGAGCTTGCATTAGATCGTTACATTAATGGCGAAATCTGTGATCAATCACATTTTTGCTTCTTAATGTCTACAACCGATTTGCTATACTTCCTGGGTCCAAATCTCTTCAATAGTTGTCATTTTAAATTAATAGGAAAAGGCAACATTTCTGTGAAAAAGTTGATATTTTTATTTTAATCTAATTGGGGCTGTGTTTGGCTAATATTTTCTTTAAGTGTTTGAATCGCTTGAATGAGTTTATCCCAAAGAAAAAATGGAAGTCTCCACTGCGAGAAATCACACGTCCAGGAAATTTGTCACGCAATAGAGCCATTGTCTCATCAGCTGTGTACCATGTGGTGCCGTCCTGCTGAAGATAAACATCGTTCACGTGCATAGCATCAATTGCAGGCCAAAAAAAGTCAAGTGACATCGTCCACTGAAATGGTCGCACCGTGATCATTTTCGAAATAGTATGACCCAATGACACAGCCAGCCCAAAAGCCGCACCAAACTGTCACTCGTTGTGGATGAAAGTGGAGAGGTTGTTCCACTATTTCTTTTGGGTTTCCAGACGCGACAGTCTTGTTTGTTAACGTACCTCCTAGACAAATGGAAATGACCCTTATCACTCAGAATAATTTTGTGTAAAAAATCATGATATTGTTCATTCATTTCCAGCAGTCAAACAGCGAAAGTACGGCGTTGTGCATGGTGTGGTGGCTTCCATTCCTGTGTCAACTGAACCTTATAAGCATGTAGGCCAAGGTGTTTAGCCAAAATACGGTGGTTGTGGATAGGCCCAATTCCTGTGATCATCTCGAACAGTCCTTTCTTACGTAGAAACTGAGTGCCACTTATCATAGGTACGCCATGCCTGCGAAATCAATATCGCCCGTTGTCGGATGGTGTGGTTTCTAACCAATGCGAGAGGGTTTTTCGTGCTCTTTGAGTTCTATCGTGCCATTCTTTTGGCAGTCTTAAGTAGTTTTTTTTTTACTCCAGAGAGATGGACACGAGGATTTTCTAATAGAACAATTTCGTTGCCGAAAATCTGCTTTTTAAGGTGAAGATAATATGAGAAAGGTTTCTTTATTTTTGAGGCACAGTTTACGAGTACAGAGTGAAAGCTCTATTCAAAGTTTGAAGGAGTTTCCTTAAAGGGAGTAGCCGTTGATTATGGCAGGTAGAATTTTTTTTAAGTGCGTATAGATTTTTCGGGAAATCTGAACTAATAACGCTTATAGCGCTCTGAACTATTGGGAGGTGTTTGTTGGTTCTGTGATTGAATCGAATTCTAGCATCACGTTCCAAAGTTTTCTGGTTCTTTAACAAAAGGAATTTTGGTAGTGACATGTTCGTGCAGTGTTGGACAGTGCACTTAGAGATGATTGGTCCTACTAGCGTGTCTGGATATGTAGATATGTACGTAAAGTAGTTGTCTGGATTGTCTATCTAGAAGCTCAAGTAGCGTTTATGCACGTTTTGATACCACTCACGTGACCAGGATGTCGATGTACATAGGTATATCTTTAAAAGAGAGTAGTTTACAGATCTATCCTGTGGAGTTAAGGAATTTTATGACGGAAGCTGGTGAAAGGCCTTCAAAGAAGGCTTTTACAAGAGTGAGGTTCCAAGCTCCAGCTAATGACCGACAATATCAGAAGATGCGAAAGTGGGTTTCCTTCTCCTATGTATGGTTACAATTGTGGCCGTGAGTGTTAGAAGGAATACCTAACTTGGCAGTTTGTGAGCCAATTGGGCAATGATCAGTGCTAATTGTAACACTTCTCGCTGTTTCAGTTTAGTTTCTATTGATTAGGTCCTTCGTCCAATTTTTGTTTGTTGGTAAGTCATGTCTTTCTGGATATGACACAGTTTTTTAAGCTCCATCTGGAATTGGCAGTTAATAGAAAGTGACAAGTCCCATAGTATACAACTTCTGCGGGGTAGCTGTCAAGGACCGAGCCCCCGTGTTAAGCTCGTCGCAATTCTCATTCCCCTCTATGTTGCTATGGCCAGGAACCCAGAGAAGAGTTATGTTCAACCAAGTGCTTGGCAGGGAAAATACTTTCCTACGCTACTAATAATTTGGAAGTTGTGGTGTACTTCCGCCTGGAATACTCTGACGAGAGATCCTGTCCTGGACGGGAGGTGGACTTGGATATTTTTCTTGAACTCGAGTTGGCGTCATGTAGTCAGTTATGGTCGAGCCAGAGCCTTTTGCAGTAGATCCAGAGCCTTGCTGTGGCCATATGGTTTTGGGAACCAGACTCACTGAGCTTTAGTGATTCGGTCGGGATTGATCGTAGCTAACTTGTGGTGCCAATTTCCGGGGTTTCTTCCACTTCACGTAACTGCATTCCTCTCATCGATTTATTCAGGTTTGCAAATCGTCCATGCCAGTAGACCGGGCTATAAAAGCTATATGAGGAAACACACTCTGCTCAAATCCAAAGCAATTTGGATGGGAAGTGTAGGACAGAATTCGTCTTAAAAACCGCACTGGTCAGGGGGTCCAAGGGGCGACAATCGGGATAAGCACTGTATGGGTAAGTCAGTTGAGACAGATATACGCGTGAAAGAGTATACTTGCTTTGTCTGCCTTGATATTGAACAAAGTTAGACCAGAGGCCATTACGAATGCGCTTACAAATCTCAGAGTTGATAATTTGCTTAGGGTTATAGCACAAACCATGCCAAAGCATCAGCTTGAAGATTCGTTTGCTTATGGAAAAGCGTTTTTTCCAGCAGGAAGGGACAAGATTGCCTAGAACTGCCTCAGCCAAGTACATACTTAAATATCTTAAGAAAACTTCTACAACACGCTTCTCGCTGGTTTGAAAAATGGCCCACTAATGAGATTGCTCACGTACAGTCAACTCAACTGAAAGCGAATCTCTTTGAACGCATCAGGTCAGGAAACCAAGCTGTACGACGACGTCTAGTAAAAAAACTGCGTATTGGACGTCATGTCTGAAAACCCTTACTACACCTTCATACATATGTACATATCTTCCCTATTTTCCAATTCATTTACATCTGGCTGGTCCTGTACTTACATGTATAGGTATGAAGCTCTCTTCATCCATGATCTAGAAGACTGAGTCGACACTAATGTCTGTAATATCCTCCGCTTTACTAAGAGTTCGGTTTAGTTTTATTTTTTCTCTTCATAGAACAGTCGAGAACACGGTAGAACATGATGTGAACATCTTTACAGGCAGCCACGCTAACCCTCACCTAACCCACTCTGACAATGCTGCTGCGTTTTTTTCGACGAAGAGTCTTCTGTGTAGCAACACAATCACAACCTTTACGCAGCTAACTTCGACTTTCTGATTTTTTCTTTCTCTCTTTCCATTACCAGCGAGAATTTCCCCATCAAGTCTTTTTCAGACAAGCTCCTTCTGTTTTTTTTAAACCTGCTCTCCTTACCATGAATTGAAGATATCCGCTCAGAGCATGTCGAATTGAAAACACAAAATATCGATTCGAATTGGCTTCTCGTTGGCTTCTCACTCACTCACTTCTCAGTATGTTTTGCTTTCATCCACACCACTTGAGAGGATGCTTTCTTAAGATCGAAATTTGTCGAGTCTCTACTATTTTTGCTCGTTTTCGCCAAAGCATGTACCGTACGCCTTTACCGAGGTGTTTCTCTTGCTCTTTAGCAGTTGTTCACAAGTGCTCCGTGCAACAAGTGGAATTTCGTGGAGCAAGTTAGATTTTTGTCAAATTGAATTTTTTATTTGAACCAAATTAATTAATTTATTGAGTCTTTAGTTTTGTTAAGTACGCGAGTGATTAGTGAATAATTGTTGTAAAATTTTGTTTGCAGCTGGACTTGAATTCGCAATCGACGGAACTCCACAAGAAGGAAGAACCGCTACGACAACGAAAACGAGAGCGAGACTTTGAAAATGTCTTGCACAAGGTTAGTGCACGTATTCTACAAACTTAAATGAAATTTTTATAAATTTTTAATTTCCATTTTGATCTTAATACATACATATGGTTTATATTAATTTGAATTCACATATGTTGATTTAAATTGAATTTTGATTAAAGGAATAGCGAAATGGCGTGTTTGAACGAGAATCTGTTGGTCTGTCTCTCTTTGTCTCGTGCTAGGTATTCATTAAGTCTCCCTTTCTTTGCTATTTTCATCGGCTTGGTATATTTGCTCTTTGGAGAGAAGCAAATCATTGACTTTTACTGCAGGGATTATGTGAATTTAGCCTGGGAATATGAGTCTCTCTATAGCTCGGCTATAAACTCGTTCAATTAACGGGCGACTTGGCTTCTCTTGAATTGTGTATTAGATTGTAGCTTTTGCCATCATCTTATAAGCTCTTTTGGCCGTTTCTTCTTATTGAAGTCGTCGTCGTTTGCTGCTCTAGAAATTCTGGTTCACGTTTTTTTTTTCCAGTTTCCAGTTTTTCGAGGCGCCACCGATCAGTTTGCTGTCTGGGTGCTTTAGGTTTGGTAGCAATTTGAACCCAATACCCTTTGAAATAGACTTAAAGTGGATGGACAGTGACAGAGAAAGTGTTAATGAAATATCCGCTAATCCAATTGCATGTGCCTGATTGTTAGCCCTTATGAAGTTTAACTTTTGAACTCATTTGTGCTCGACTGCATCTTATTGCTTTTTGGGCAGAGCACTGTTGAGTTTCGTTATGAGTAGGCCTACATCTCCGGACACTGTCCTCTTTTGAAGGGCGTCGGAGGAGGTTCTTCCAATGTTGTGATTTTATTTACTGAAAACCTTCATCGCATGTAGTCGAAGTGTAGGTCATGACTCATGACCATACTAAGTAAAAGAGCAATTCATGTTTTTTGCTATAAGTATATTTAGTTTTGGGTAGTGAGTCCCACCAATGCATAATTCTCCACAGAAAAAAAGGGAGCCACCTCTCCCTCTCTCCACCTGCTCCACCCACTAAATCTGAATACTTCTAGTATGTGTTCGAGGTTATGGACGCAAGGTCCGCGTTTTTATGCACATGACTTCTAGTTTCATTAAATTTCTGATGGCAGCCATGGGTGCGGAGAACGGCAGCCGGGATCACCCTTGTCCTAGTGTGATCGCTTCACTTAGATAACCAGAAACGTTCTACTTGTCTTTAAGAGCAGGTTTTGCTGACCTCTCGGAGGAGGTGTCCTGCGATCCAGGCTACGGAACTATTTCGCGGTATCACATCTCAACAGACAATGACTAACTTCCAAGAATACAATTCAAAATTAAGAAAAAAGTTCTCAAGTCTCCGTTCTCAGTTGGTAATACACATTAATGATCATCATTCGCCCGAAAAACATATCACACACAACATGAATGATTGATAGAAGATAGGCCTTGACATACTTTGGGTATCGTTGACGGCAAAACCTCTAAACCACTGATACAGATCGTTGGTAAATACCACAATGATGATAAGAAATATTGACTTTGATCCTTAAAGGTCCCGTATCTTTCTCGACATAATTCTGTCTAAATAACTCTCTCAGTGTTATTATCTGCAGCGAATGATCTTTCAAATATGTCTAAAGTAAACTTCTTTCTTACTTAAGATGGCGCTACAGTCCGGGGTGGACTGGGCCTCAACCAACAAGCGTCTCCAGCCAGCCAAGGTGGTGGGTTTTCTCCAACACCTGCCGCAGTGTGAATATTTGGTCGATGGTGGACTTTCCTGGCCTAACGCCACACTGATATGGGCTGATCTGGTTATTAACGAACGGCTTCGGGCGCTTACACAAGACGGCAGATAAGAAGTCTGATGTTAAGAAGTCTGAAGCCTCTGTAGTTGGCGCAGTTCAGAGGGTCTTCTGTCTTGAGGATCGAGCAAACAATGCTGAAGTTCGATTCATCGGGCATACTTTCCTCCGACCATATTTTACAGATGAGTTGGTACCAAGTCATAGCCTGCTGCTTTGAACAGCTAGCTGCAGTAGCTTTTTCGACTTAAGCTTAGGTATTTTCACCTACTCCATGTCGGGTGGATGGAATTGTTGGTCTTCGTCGTCCAGGTTGAACGATTCATTCTGCCTGACAGCGGGATTTGATTCGTCGTCGTCGTTAAAGTAACCTTCTAGTCTAGGTACTAAGCAAACAAGAATCACTAATTACTTGTGAATGGAGTAGGGTTTTATCATTAGAAACTGCAAATATTTATGTGTTTTTATGCAACGCTTGGACCAATTGTTGGCTCCCATTTGTTTTGGGTACTAAAATTCCCATTACGAAAGTTCTTCACTCAGATATGGGTTCTTAACTTCCTTTCATTATATCTGTAACCGTAAGGACAAGGGATGCTTTCCTTAAGTGAACACCCTTTTCAACTTTTCGTCCACAAGAGTTTATTTTAATTTTTCATAAAAGTGACACGTGAAGACTAGGATTTTACTAGCTGTCATCGCCAACAACCCTCCACAACAGGTTTCATGTGAAACTATCAAATTACTTAGGGTGGGCGAACCTTGTTGAATAGAGAACTCACCACACAACAAAATAATAATACTGAAACTAATTACAAACACATTCATTACCGCAAAGTACATTACGTTAATAATGGCAGCAGCAGGAGTACACACACAAATAGAGGGTATTGACCAACCCTACTCAACAAATATTTAAACAGGACGAAAATCATCGTTATGTCTACTCCGAGACGGCAGAACGCAACAAGTGTTAAAGTATTTATCACATGGACTGCTGGCTCTCCGTGCTGTCTGGTGGGCCAAAACAAGAAGGTCCTTCGACCAAGTATCATAGAATTTTGCGGAAGAAGCACATTTGTTTTATTATTCATAAAAAACTTTATTTGCCAACTGTCCGTATACAACGGTGTAAATATGAACCTTGAATTGGGATGTAAAACCTTTCATGAAGACATAAAATCAGACTTGACTTTTATGAGATTTAATGTTCAAATATTGTTGGCTTTGGCGCAAAAAGTTTTGACGTTAAAGTGCGGCATGGAAGTGCGTGGGTGTGGTTGGGTGCCAGTAAAATTTCATTAGGCTGCGGATGTTTATTTTTGGCTATTAATTTGGATACGTGGCTTGAAACACACCGTTGAACTTGTTCATAAATTTAAGGACTTGCATATGAACTCTAAAGGCATTAAGGCATTTTGTAGAGCAGAGCTTTCATAACCTGTTGTCGACGAAAAATGTCATACCGCGAGGAGGTGGGCGAAAACGGAAACTACAGCGAATTTCGTTGGTTTTTTGTGAAATACCTACATAATTATGCACGCTTTGGCTATGAACGTTTCTGGATGGAAGACAGCTGGGGTTTTTCTTCAAGAAGAGGACTGTATTCCCTTACGATTTAGAAAAAGTCTACAAATGGAGTCTAGGGAGGCACTATGTCCTTTGTGATGGGCGCTTTCGCATAAGTATGTGACTGCTTACTGCACTTAACTTCAAAGAACGGCTTATACGCCTGGCTCTGCTCTCAATACTCTGCTAGCAATCTATCGTCTTAGGCGGGATGGCTTTTGGTATCATCCGCACTGGAGTTTTGATGACCTTGCACGATACTTATCCTACGACCCTAGTTCCATGACGTCTGACGCAATGGGACCAGAACTTCGGTTGCTGTGTAAATTTAAAGTTGACTTTCCTTGTCTTCAGGACTGACTCCGTCCGGAGTCTGAGCCTGAACGGAGCTGTAGTCTATTCTTCACGGACGGCGCCAAAACCAGTCTTGGGTCTGGTGCTGGTGTCTTCGTGGAGGTTGACAACACCAGTATTCACTATTCGTTGGGCAAGCATGCCTCTGTTTTCCAAGCAGAGACCTATGCTATCCTAATGGCCACGGACTATGTTGTTAAGAATAGGTGGAAGGGTCAGAGCATCTGTGTCTGTAGTGATAGCTAGTCTGAGCTTAATGCCTTGCTCAACCCTTTGACCAGAATGCAAGAACTCTTTGAATTCGGTCGCAAGGCTGAACTCTTCGATTTTTGTCTGGGTCCCAGATCACACTCTGGATCTCTGAAAATGAGATCTCCGATGAGATTGCTAGACAAGGCTCAGAGGATGTTTTCTCAGGACCTGAACCTGCGTTGGGTCTTCTTGCGTCCTCTGTCAGGGCCTCCATTGACGATTGGGTTTCCTGTGAACACAATTGTGTGTGGCACGGCTCTCCAGGATTCACGCAGACTAAACGAATACTCCCGAATGTCGGTAAGAAATAAGACGATTTTCCTGCCTTTGCCCGGATCAGGTGGCAGATTTCGGGTGCTGATGTGGTGAGTGCTGATATTCCTTATCATTGAAATGCCTTCTCGGCTTTCTCCGAAAGTCGAGGAGATTCCATTAAAATTATTAAAAACTGGGTCCTGCTTTCTGGTAATACAATAGACCAGTTGCGTCTGAGTGCTTCAGTACAGCGTTTCTAAACCTGATGAAAAAAATGTCCGTTCCGATGCTTGCGTACGAGTTATCACTTATAACTCCGGTGTTGACTAAGAACTTGTAGTTTTCGACTGAAAAGTATAAGGCTATTGCAGTTCTATCATGGACCGGACCACTCAAATCATTGACTTTATCAAAGACTGTGCTCCGTCCCAGGACCACCCCGGTCTGTAGCGCCACCTTAAATTAAGTGCTCCTGCGTAGATTTTGAAATCGCTGTTCCTGATCCTGACACAGGATTAGCGAAGAATTATACAGAATATACAGAACTCATATACTGCAACTTAAAGCCGGCGACTTAGCAGGACACCTGAGGATCCTAAAATAACTTCAAAGCGGCCCAAATTTCAAGTTCTGCAGAAACTTCAAGGTGGTCATTCACATGTGACCGTTATGTAATCGTGTACGTAGTGTCCTTTGATGACACCTATAGTAGCTCCGAGATGCCGTCTACTTAGCGAAATTAATCTCTTGAAGCGCTTATGGTCTATTGGTTACAGATTTGTCTGCCATTGGACCTCACCTCAGATTGGCTTTTCTGTTTGCATCTGCCTTTAACTTCAATTTGCAGGTAGATGGTGGCATTTCGTGATTCTCTTTTTCAGGAAGAATCTGTATTGTAGTTCCATTCTTGGCATTGTAGTTTCCTGGAATATCTCTGTATCCTTGTACCCAGCAGAGTGGTATGTTGAATTGCTCTGCCATCTTTACGAAAGACGAGCGGCAATCTAGAACTATTCCAGGGACTTAATGGCGGCCTGAAAATGTGAAAATGCTAATATCCACCTCAGTCAAAACAGGGTCTCCCTTATAGCCATGATCTCCGCCTGGAAGACGCTACCGTGCTCTGGAAGGCAAAAGGAGATCTCGAGGTTTAGATCATCGGGGGAAAACACCTCCCCCCATACCATCTTCGGTTTTGGAATCGTCCGTGTAGATCGTCAAGGTTTTTTTCCTAGGTGTTTTCGGTTTCTCCCAGAAATCTCTTGTAGCATTTAAAATTTCTCCTAAAAGAATACCTTGCGATGGTTTAATCTGTGTCTTCGGAAATATTAATGTGTTGGTCTAGAATTGAGGCATGGTCAGTTGGTCTACTGGTCCGCTCTAAGTCTAAAAGCTAATTTGTTTGCCGAAAATGTCTAGGGGGATAAGGTGCAAGAGAATATTTGAAGCGTGGGTGAGTGTTGTTCTCAGTGCGCCGGTAATACAAAGACATGTGGATTTTTGCACCTTACCTAAACTGTTCTGGTGTATTGTCTTACCTAAAGCAGTCCACCAGACAATCACGCCGTGCATAAGTATCGGTCTAGAGCCAGTGAGCGGTATAGAGCCAGTGTGTTATGCCCGGTTGCAGGCCCCACTTTTTACCTACGGATTTTTTTTGCATAGTTCTTGTCTATTCGACTTCCAGCTTAACTTTCTGTCCAGGATGAGTCCCAGATATTTACCTGTGTGTGTAAGAGCTAGACTGGTCTCATTTAGAAAAGGTGGAGTGACACGAAGAGTGTTGTGATTCCTTGTAAAAAGGACTAGTTCGGTTTTAAGTGGATTAACTGTAAGACCACACCATTTGGAGAGCTCAGAGAGTGTAATTTTGGAGCAGATCGCTCAGGATATCAGGATATTTTCCAGAAACACCAATATCAACGTCTTCCATATAAGCGATCACTTTAGAGCCTTCCTTTTCCAGGATTAA
The DNA here is from genome assembly GCA_917880715.2 of Matsumyia berberina. NCBI lineage: Eukaryota > Metazoa > Arthropoda > Insecta > Diptera > Syrphidae > Matsumyia > Matsumyia berberina. The sequence continues at coordinate 101,438,463 of OU862870.1, forward strand.
TAGAAGTGAATTGACAGCTAGGTTCCAGAGAAGGTGAGACAGAACACCACTTGTGGAGTGCCCCGATTGACACATCTTCGCAAGCGTCACCTAGCTTAGTGTTGATAATCCTGCTATTCAGTATATTCAGCTTACTTAGTGATGGCCAACAAATTTAACATTCACCTCTAGGCAAAGTTCCTCGACAGACGTGGTACTATGCTTAGTATCCTGTCAGAACAACTGTAGGTGAGAATGTCACCAACTGATGGGAGAAATTATGTTGGCTGCATCGAAATCGATTAAACGGCTTGGTCCTGATAAAGTAATCGAAAATCACTACAGTTGAAGTCTTTACAAGTTACCGACCACATAGCCGAAACCTTTCATATCTACATATCTGCAATAATCGCTTCATAGTAGTAGTAGAGTCGGGAATGTCTGAGATTTCTTTATAGAGGAACAATTTGCAAAGTTTATCCCAATAACCTTTGAATATTGACTGCATTAACGTTTAGCTTTACAACTCAAATTCCACGCAACTAATTATTTACACACAAAAGCACACAAAAGTATTTATAGAACCATTAGAGAAACACTACCTATGTACATCCCACAAACATTACAACTGAGTGATACCACCTAAGTGTACCTTATTTGCTCTTAGATAGTAGAACGCCAGCAGTTAGTTAGTAGTTAGTACAGTGATAAAAGTAAACTTTGCGGTCTGACAGGAGGTTTGAGTTGACGAACATTATAGGAAAGAGCGCAACATTTGTTTTATTATTCTGAATACGATCACTATATGAGATGACGCATTTTCTGAGTTGAATCAAGGACTCACCACGTTATTGAAATGTTTGTTGAAAGTTAAGTTGATTGAGTTAATTAGCAGTTAAAATTAAAAAAACAAATAATTTTTCAATACAGACCCCGTCTCTTTTTTGTTCTTTTGTAGACTTTGCGATAGAGTTTCAGGCATTAATTAAAAGTTTAAAAATGTGCTCATCTGCATATGTATGTATTTTTGAAATCGTTGTGCTTTTTATCAAAAAGAAGTTAACCAACTTTATCAGACCTGCAAAAACTCTTATTCCAAATGCTTCTGTAGGATGCCTATTGAATCACTACAACTGTTTGGAGCATAGTATTCAACACAAAGAACGAGTTTCAACCAGAAGCAACCACTCTGAAACTAACTGAATTCTTTAACGTCGTGTATCAATTCACCTACATCAAGGATTCTTAAAGCCTTCTCGAAACAAATGGGCATGGCATTAATTAGGAAGCATACCAACTAAATGAAGTGTTAAACAAAGGGAACATTTCTACCCACCCACTGACTCAGAACTAATAAAATTGACTCTCTGAAATTAAGTCTTAACGTCATCATCATTATCATTTTCAATGATTCGCTTATCCACTCTGAGGGTCAAGGGTGCTTAAGTGGACCCTCCGCATCTCCCAGTCGTCCCCATCGGACGATAGGGATATGCGTATGGGGCAGTCCCCATACGGGTAGAGGTGAGATTTCGGACTTGGTTCAACCATCTCACCCTGGGCTTATTTTGGGGTACCTACCACCCACGTCCATTGCACGTCTTGGAAACCGAGTTGGGGCCATGCGTTTACAGTGCTCAAACTATCAAAGCATAAGCTTTTTCGTAGCTGCTCGACATTGAGTAGCTCGCGTATTCTAGTGTTCCTTACTCGATCTCGGCGAGTTAGCCCAGCAATACATCGAAGTTATTTTATTTCAGCACCTTGTATCTGCGATCTTATTCTTTCAGTCATTACCCAAACCTCATGACCATAGGTGAGGGTCGGAACAATCACTGAATTAAAGATCGATGCCAAGTTCAGCCCTCCTGATAACAGATTGACCAATCTGATTGACCAAGCTTGATCAATCCTACAGGATAACTTTATATTGATCCTTCCATCACTCGTATATAGGGCTCCGAGATACTTAGACTTCTCCACCTCCACTAACATACAGAGTGCATTGAACAGGCATTTGGGAGATTACTCTCATCCCAGCTTCAACACAGACGGCGACGAACCTGTCAAGTGTGCGCTGAAGTTCGGTCTCGATCTACGCCAAGATGGCCAAACCATCAGCGAAAAACACATGACTTATCATTAAATCTCCCAATTCGACCCGTTATTCGCCATGGCTGCGCTGTAGCATCCAATCCATATAAACTATGAAAATGAGAGGTGACAAAACGCATCCTCGGCGAAGTCCAGCGCCCAAAGTGGAAGGTGTCGATTTAACGGCGCTCACCCGAACACAGCCTTAACAGTTTGTTTATAGAGATCGCCAGGTGTTTCACCGCATTCCCAGGCCACTTTAATGACACGAGAGAGCCATTCCACTCCCTCTTCCCCCAAAGCCTTGAGCATTTGTGGCCAGATTTCATCCACACCAGCAGATTTTCCGACTTTTAGCGCTTTAGTCACCTCCTTTACGGTGGGACTATTCTCCGCTCTACTCAAAACTATGGATATGCCATATTCTGTGCCCTGTTCGGGATTGACCAACTCAGAAAAGTGCTCGCCCCATCTGTGCAAGATGTCTTTCTCGTCGAAAAGAAGTACACCATCTTTGGATTTGACTCCTTCGATGATATTAAACTTCCTTCCTCTGAGACGGCGGATGGTCTGCCAGAACACCTTGTTTGCAGATCTGTGATCACGGTCCAATTTCTCGCGGAACTACTTCCAAGACAGCTCCTTAGCTGCTTTAACAGCTAGCTTGCAAGTTCTTCGCGCCTCCATGTACCGGTTCCGAGAAGCTGAATCCCCCAAGTGTATCCACACCTTGAAGGCTTTCTTCTTATATCTGATGCTTTCTTAAACTCCGGGTGTTTTAAACCACGCAGTTCTTTTCTCACCACCAGCCGCCACACCGAGCCGCTTCACTCCGCAAACACCTCCTGCAGAGGCAATGACTGCTGTTGAAAACAACCGCCATTCTTCCTCTACATTTGTCGGAACAGTTGGAATTTGTTCAAACCTTTCGGATACCTGCAGTGCAAACTCCTCCCGTATTTCTTCGTTCTGCCAACTCTCCCACCGTATACGTAGTGTAAACGTCAACCCTCTAAAAACAGAACTATACCTATTCATATAATGAAGTACAGTTTAGAAAGAGTTTGAGCCTCTGACTCTAAAAAAAAGCAACTCTAGTTACCAGAGAATGCCAAATATCTTGACTCCAGTTAAAACCGTAGAATGGCTTTGGAAAGACTGTACATTAGAAAGAACAAATAAAGCGACAATTGTTTTCTATGCATACGGCAGAATATTAAGAAAGAAGTGGAGGCCAAGAACTCCCATTATCAACCGAATGTAAACGGCCATTATAACGCCTATTCTCACGTATAGATATCTGGTCTGGTGGTCATTGCTAGATGGGCGAAAATGGAAACAAAAACTGATTTCCTATCTCCTTACCTCGATGTCGACTTAGGCTTCCAAGTACTGGTTACGACATATGCGATTCTTAAGATGCTTAATAAACCTCAATAGTGCTTAAGGTTCCATGTTCCAAGTATCCACTGGCAAACGTGTCCGGCTTGCCATGTCTGTTTCTGATAATATCTAATATCCTTAGATCTTCCTGCCTGTTTTTGTTGGGGTTGATGATCATTTTCGCTTGCCTCAAGCGCTTTTGTTGAGCACAATATTCAGCGAGCCTATCAGCTTCCCATTGCGTTATGTTCAAGTGGATACTAGTGGATGGTACTCCAAAATAGGGTTCGGGACCCTTCCAAGGTCCTGAAGGAGTAAAGGTACGCCACAGTATTTCAGGTTTGGCGATCCCCGAGATCACATCAAAAATCGGTTAAAATGTTCCACATACGCCACAGTATTTCCTTCCAAGGCATTGCTGTACACATAGTTCGATTGGATGAACCTCTGCTGGAAAGATATCTGGTGACCTTCCCACCGCTGCTGCACGTTGGAATTTCAGATCATAGACTTCAGCTCCTATACTGCCATTTTTCAATTCGGACCCACTTGCCTACCAGATTTGCGAAGGTAAAGGGCAAGGTAAAGAAATCTTGATTTTTTTACTCTTGGCGGACAACTATGACTACCTCGAACTTTTTTTTTTAAATCGAGATCCGCTGAACATTTTATCTGGGATCTTGAAGATTGGATCACTTTGCATGTTTATCGAGATCCTTAGATGGCCTGTAAGATCGCCATATTTGAGTTCATGTATCTGGGGCAACCTAAGAGCACTCAGCATAGCTCTCTTCTGCACAGTTAGGTGTATTGGTGTCAGACTAGGCATCGCTGCTATTACGTTTTCAATGCCGCAGTAATACCTATGTACATTACCAATTGATGCAGTTAACTGCTCTTGGGCTTTGTCTTGCAGGGTTTTTGACCACAATGCCGAGTATGCGAAGGTAAGGTAAGGAATTGGTTTGATGATGGGCTTATATAGACAGTAGAGCAATTTGGGTTTTGGTCCCCATACTTTACCGTATAGGGGCTAACACATAAACATCGGCCTAGGCGTCTTGTTGGTAACATTGCATTAAGCGTTTTGTCGAGGATTAATCCGAGATACTTTGCTTTCCCGGATAGGTGGATTGGATGGATATGTTTTCCAGTGAGATTTTACCAAGATTGTGTTTTCTCTGCCTGAAAATGGTTACAAGGACAGTTTCTTCTGGGTTGATGGTCAGGCTCTTGGTCCTGCACAAATCTGAAACTAGGTTAAGGGTACGCCGCATTATATCTGATATGGTAATTCGCTCAAAACGATTATGACGACATCATCCGTATATATATATATGTATTTGTTTTCTGAAACCAAGTTCGGCTAATAGTATAGTCTTGACAACCTTTTAAAATGTTTAAGCAAAATAAAGTCTGTAGTCTTAACGCATTCTGTAGTTGCAGACGAATACATATGTCATCGGCCTTGGTTTTCCAATAGGGACGGGTAGATGTTAAAATTGAATAAAACAAGTTGTGTGTGAGATATGAACAAATTTTTTATTTTATTTGAAAGGCCTATCAATGACATTTTGTGTGAAATATGACGTCGTTCAATTGGCCGCCACGGCTTAGCTGGGTTGCGCGCATCCGAGAGGTAAAATTTTCGATGACTCTGGCGCATAGATCAGGCTGAATTTGAGCGATGGTTTCGGTTATGTTGACTTTGAGGGCACTGGTCGTTTGCGGCTTATTGGCATATACCTGCGATTAAGGAAACCCCACACGAAAAAGTCTAACGGGGTCAAATTGCACGATCTCGGTGGCCAGCTCAAGATAGCCATGCCCTCAAATCGCTCGTGAAGAATGTCCATTGTGGCATCAGCTGTGTGGCACGTAGCGCTGTCCTGTTGGAACCGTATGTCGTTCACAAGCATATCATTCAATTTGGGCCAAAAAAAATTGGTTATCATCGATCGGTAGCGCTCTCCGTTAATGGTGATGGCAATGCCATCGTTTTTTTCGAAAAAGTACGGACCGATGATGCCGCCGGTGACTTTCTGAGGATGCATTGCCACTTGGTGGACCTCGTGTGGATTGGCATCGTCCTAAATCCGGCAATTGTGCTTGAAATTCAAGTTCATCCAAAAATGGGTCTCGTCGTTGTAGATGATTTTTTGCTGTAATCGGGGACCATTTCTAACTGCTCCAGTTTTATTATTTGCACGTGTTACTCGACGCTGTTACTTGCCATGGTGATTTGTCTTTAGTGTCTGAAAAATTAAAATCGGGAAAACTAACAGCAGATTAAACAACATGGCCGCCACGAACTGTCAAAATCTACCCGTCTCTATTGGAAAACCCTTTAGTTCAAACGATTATGGCCAGAATTCGGTTTAATTCAAAGGAACGCTTGATATTGGAAAAAAATTGACAGAGTTTTCCGTAAACTGGAAGTATGTGTGTCGCCGTAGCTCAGTGGTTAGTGCGTTGGACTGCTGTGCGAGCTGGGTGGGTTCAAGCCGCCACTTAATATTTTTGCGGACCCCACCTCTTGTCGCAGAATGACAAAGCTCCAAGTGCAAAATCATGAGAAAGTTTCTCAATTCGCCGTTGGGAGCGGGTAATGAACTCTAAGTTCCTTCCATTCGTGCGAAAAATGTAACATGCGGAACACGAATGGTTTCAAGAAGCTAGGCCTTGGCTCGTCACAAACTGTTGCTCGAACTATTACTCTTCGTGTCTATATGTTTCCTTAATGGCATTAGGCTTTCTTAGTTTTATATCGAAAACTGTTCGGCTACTACGGACGTTTTCTTAAAATCTCTTATTGAAACTTGCGAGCTATATCGAGCATGAAAAGGGGTGTTATGCTATTAAACCAATCTATCAATCTTTAGTTAAGTTTCCTTGTTCAAATGGAAGCGTCAGAAGTTGAGGACCCATTCTTGTGAATGGTTCTTTGAGATAGGCATATTGAGACTTTGATAGCGGAAAGCCTTCAAGATGCGTCTAAAATGCCATCTATTTCCTAAATAATGCTCAAGTCCTTTAGTCCCTCTAAGGCAGATCAGTCATCTACTAATACACCATTTATCGGTCATGGCCAAAGCAATCTGCAGCTTACATCGAATAGTTGCTGGAAATGTTTCGATAGTGCTGTTTGTGCTATGATGTTGGTAAATGCCGTCAAGTTTAATGATTGACACTAGAGCTATTACAAGCTCTTTTAACTAGGATGCTTTCCTTGTTTCCTTCTGGTGCCATAAATCACTCACAGTTGGTGTAACCATGGCAAGTTTTTATCCATAAGGTTCGCAAAGGGTATTTGAAAAATTTCTATTTAATTTTGAAACATACACTCTACACCACACAATGTACTTAAAATTTAAAATCTTTTGGGGTTTATTCCCCTAGGATACCTAGCCTTCTTCGCCTTCTCAATTTTCTTATTTAATGACTCTTGACCCTTCTGTTAGCACTAGATACACACAATCAATACCCGGTTATCGATTTTTAAACTGATTAGCAAAATTACTGAAAAATATGATCGCAATGAAAGTAATATCTGCCCGCACATAGCTGCAATACTTTGAGGGTCCTTCCCCTGCTTCTCAATCTGTCTTGTGTGCAATAAAGTAAATGTTTCCTTTTAATTACGTTGAAGTAGTTACTCATTATGTGCGTGAACTCTTCCATTCCACGCCAATCGAGAAAGTTTCGTAGTTAACACAATTTCGTGGATAGAAAGTCCTTTTTAATAAGTTGAGCAAGGGAGATTTGCACAATGGGAAATTGGATCCTTGCTTTCACTATTTCGAGGGCACTTGCTTGAAAGGTTAAAATTTAACTCATCGTCACATCGTGCATTTTGAACTGACGTGACGGTGCCCTGGTTTTCTAATTGGGAATTGATTTAATGGATTCAATACGGCATCAGTAGTTAATGCCACATCAGTAGTCATCGACCGAATATCCGGAAAACTGACATCAGTAAGACGCTTAGAAATCTGTTAGGGGAGGTAATTTTGAACGTAATGGTTGTCGGCGTACTCAGACAAAACGAAAGAAAATTATACATCAAAATGGAGATCATATGAAAAGGATTTCCTTGTCGTTGTTAGAACACCGTGTGGCAACAACTCTAGTGGCAATGATAACTCACTTGCAATGGTAATCAACGTTTTTACAAGCTTAGTGAGTGTTCTAATAGGTAGGTAGGTAGGGTGGCCGTCTGATCGTAATCCAAGAAAGGGCCTTGTGATGCCACTTGGATCTATACCCTAAAAGCGCCACTCACTTTATTAAAACTATTGTATTTGGAGCTCTTGATAAAGTTGAGGATACTTTTGACGTCAGTATGTGATGTTCGTCCAAGTGATAGGCTCATGGACAGAGCTTCCTGCTTTGTGCAGAACAAGTTCAAGATAATTTCGTCCTCTCTTCGTCCCTGTAGCTCCTGCAGAAGTCATTTGAGAATAGACCCATCCTTCTGGCATAAAGGCCAATGGGAGAATGACCATTGCAGTCTAAGGCTCTGCCAATGGAATGATCAATTCAATTGGCACGTATGGCACGTGGTACCCTTTCTCCATCTTTGGTTTGTTTTGCTGATCGCGTCGTACTCCAAGAATAGTTTACATGTAGCGAGTAAAATACCCAGATTCCTTTCCGACAGAAACTTCAGACTAGTACCATGTTTGGGTGGTTCATCGTCCTTACAGTTCCCTGCCATCTATCCATGAGAGATGAGCGACAATCTAAAGTAGCTTTTATGCAGATGTTACTGATTCTAGAGATTTTATAGCAGCCTGGCTGTCGCTAATGTTCTTAAAGGATATCAAACTCTGCTTAAGCCAATATAAGGTTTCGTTAATTGGTATAATTTCCTCATGAAAAACGCTCAGGTAGACTCCATTCTCGGTTTTGGAACCGTCGGTATAGAAGTGAGCGCAGCGATCGTCTCCGACATCATCACTCTCCCGTTCCTCTTAGGAAAGGATGGATGTCCGGAAGTTGAGGTTGAAATTGAACTTAGACGGTGTGTGGTTGGTGTTTTCCGGGATGAATGTTAAGGGATCCAACATCGAGGAGTGGCCAATATGTTTGTTTGACCATTGGGTGGAGGCTTTCAGTCTGATGGCTGTGCTATCAGCTGACAGTTTGCCAAAAATATCTAAAGGATGTGGATGTAGGAGCACGTCGCGTGCCGCGGATGAAGTGGTTCTTAGTACACCGCTAATGCATATGCATGCTGATCTATCCACTTTTCCGAATAGATTGCGGTCTAAAGCTCTGTCTAAGGCCATCCACGGGAAGATCACACCATACAAAAATATATGTCTAATAACTGATACGTAAAGCTAGTAGCACGAAGCCGCAGGTCCCAGTTCTTAATCAATTACATCAATGGCTTTTGTACAGCAGTATAGCGTTGCAGTGGCTTTTTTAACGCGTTTAGTAGTATTGGCTTTCCAGTTTCATTAACTGTCCAGAATGGGACTCGGAATTGTGATTTTGTTACCAAAGCACAGGCGGGTACCGTTTAGAGAAGGAGGATCTGTTGAAGGAATTTTGTACTGAAGAGGACTAGTTCGGTCTTTTCAGGGATGACATCCAGACCGGTTTTAGCTGCTTATCTTGAGAGGATAGAGAGGGCGTTTTGAAGAAGTTCACTAAGTGTGCTAGAGTATTTACCGGCGACAGCATAAGCAATTACTTCACATCCAGCTCTTCGCAGGTCGAATACCAGCAAACTAACCGTCACAATCCAGAGAAAGGGAGAGAAAGCACTACCTTATAGCGTACCGACACTCACGGATCTGCGGGCCGAGGGGTTGCCCAGCTTGGTGCTAATTGTTCTGCCTACGAACATTTTTCCAATTAAAAGACTGAGCGAGGCCTCAACTCAAAAGTAGATGAATGCAACGGTGATGGTTTCTGATTTGACGTTGCTGAAGGCTCCATCGATGTCCAAAAATGCAACCATGGTGGACTCTTTGACACTAAATAAATTTCCATGGTATGTACCAATGAATGCAAAGCGGTTTTAACAGATCTGCCTTTACAATAAGCATGTTGGGACGCTAACAGAAGTTTGGTGTCTGTGTTATAGCGAAGGTGGGAGTCTGTCAGCCTCTCCAGTGTTTTTAAGGAAGGATGATATACTAATGGGATGCAGATCTTTACGGTTAACATTTGAGGTCTTGCCTGCCTTGGGTATGAAGACGACTTCAACATCAGTCCATCTCCTAGGAATGTGATCAAGGTACAAGCAGCCTTAAGGGATAACGTCTAGGCAAGAGAGGATTATATCCAAAGAAATGGCTTGAAGCCTCGTATGCCCCACTGGATTTTGGTGTTTGTGATAATAGTATCGATTGTCTCCTTACTGAAGGTTGTCCTATTATTCTGAACTCCTTAGGTAGCTATATGTATATTGTGGGTCAATTGAGAGGACTTTCCGGAGTCGCGAGGCTTCCGGATAGCAACAGTCAGGTTGCTATTAAAGCACTGAATTCAAAAGGACTCAGTTCAAAGCTGGCTTAGAAACACCTTAGCAAAATTAACGAGTTAGGCAGAAATATAAAGTCACACTTTATTGTGTACTGCTAACGAAATAAAATCGAAGCTTGTGAGGTGCTGTCGAGAAGGGCTGAAGGTTCTTGGAAAGCAGCACAAGGTGACACTCTGCTGGGTCCCTGGACATTAGGGAATACCAGGAAATGAGAATGCTGACGAACTGACGAGAAACGGTTCGGCAACAAGCCCGGAACAAGTCGAGACTTCGGTGAACATCCCGCCTTGCACACTTTAGCTTGAAGCAGGGAATAGAGCCTTAAGGGAGGCTAACAACAGGTGGACCTCTCTAAACACTTGTGCAACCACAAGGAAGAAATGGCCAAAATGCGTTAAGGCTAGGGCCGACAGACTTCTGCAGATTGACAGAAGATCCCTAGGCACCCTTATACGAGTGATCACAGGGCACAATACGCTGCGGTACCATATGAAAAAGCTTCGTATTACAGAAGAAGACCTTTGTAGGGGGTGTGGCGATGAGGAAGTCCATGAGGATACAACCCACTGCCACTGCCCTAGTATCTGCCATCTAAGAAATAAGTTCCTCGGACGGCACTTTTTCGAGGACATTAAAGAATTATCCGATACACCGGTAGACCAAATAATGAGATTCGTCAGATACACAGGGTGGTTTGTATCACAGACGCAGTAAGTTGATCAGGTTCTACTATACTTCCCAGGAAGAGATCGAAAAAATGCATAGAATTAACGAAGAGCAGGCTTGGAATAGTAACGAGATTTCTTTAGGACAAAAGTTACAAATGTACCTCACAAAAATTGGCTTGGAGGACATCAATGTCTGCATATTCTGCTATGAGGTTAAGGAAACTTTAATATACATTCCAGGTCAATGTGGTGCCCTCAATCACGTCAGAATCAGAATGCACATCAGATAGAAAAGGAGGACTTTCGTTCACTAGTCTAAATACTTAAATTCCTAAGGAAATCCAAATTGAAGGATATCCTATAATCTAAGAATACCCTCGGATAACAGAGTAGGGGACATTATAGATCTACCAACGTCGCAGTGCGCATATAACCCCATTACAGTCAATCACTCAATTCAAGGTGGCACTTCGACAAGTGTCCAAGCATTCTACAAAAAAAAAAAACAAAAAAAAAATTAAATAAATATTAAATAACATTCCATTATTATTTATACAAACAATTATGTCTATAATAATTGGCAGTATTCAAATTTCATCTGAAAATTTATCTTCTATGAATAACCACAAAAGGATTACAGTTCAACGTAAAAGTTGTATGCGCTGCTTGATTTCATCAGAATAAATCCAATTTATTTGAATATTTTCCAAGATACAAGTATACTCGTTCTTGTTCTGTTTGGTGGCGGGTATCCTTGAAGAGGATGCATGCAAAAAACCGAACAAAGTTCAATGGAAACTTGAGAAAAGTATCTTTTGCACGGAGAATCTTTTGAAAATATCTTTCTTTGGCAGTTCCCTGCACAAAGTGGTTATTCAATTGAGTTCCTTATCACGAGTTGTTCTTCGTGTACTGCGGCTAGACTCTTTGTCAGTTTTGCTGTGGCACAAAATTCAATTGGGTCACAAGTTGCACTGATTGCACTTCAAAAAAAGGCAAAGGTCAATGTGTGCTCAGTATTGATTTTTATCTTTGGGTGGCTTTAGCATTGGTGGAATTAAATTTCACTTTACATTGTGGTACATTGTGGGTAGTGAGTGAATATACCTGCACCGACATTGGGTTTCTGTCTGTATTATGGTTTTCGTATGTTGTGGAAAATTTGAGTGGATATTATTATTGGCTTTCAGTTATCCACTTTCTGATATAGGCTTCATTGACTTATGTATTTTTTGATTCCTGGTTTGATTATAACTTTTTCTTGCAAGTTTGTCGACTTTTTCATAAAAAATTAAATAAATAGGTGGCGCGACAGCCCGATATGGGATCCTTCTTGAAGCCATTCATGTTGTGCGTGTTACATTTCTCACACAAATGAAAAGGACCTGCCACTCGTTGCCGACTCCGAACGGCGAGTTGAAAAGCTTTTTCATGACAAATTATACCTCTCGAAGGTTTGTTATTCCTCGAAGGGAGGTTCGTTGGATGCTGCTGTTGCTAGAAGCTACGCAGCTGACACAGAAGATTGAAACACTTACCACTAAGTCACGTCGACCGACAGCTTTTCTTAGCGTCCCAAAATGTTCGTACTTAAGTAGCCAAAGTTATTTCAATGATCGTCTGTTACTTACTTACTCACTTAATGTGGCGCTACAGTTCGGGGTGGATCTGGGCCTTAACCAACAAGCGTATCCAGCCAGCTCGATCTTTAATCAGCTGCCCAAGTTTCGCACGCTAAGCTGGTTAAGGTCCCCTTCCACTTGCGTGCGCTACCTGAGTCGTGGTCTTCCTTTACTCTACCTTGGATGTGGATTCGAAAATTTTCCGAGTTGGAGCATTGGTGTTCATCTGCTCTACATGACACAGTCGCCTGAGTCGCTTGAGCTTCATTCTTCTGGCTAATTCGATGTTGATGTACAGTCTGTACAGTTCGTCGTTGCATCTCCCCCTCAACTAACCGTCTAAGCAAAGGAAACCTTAAATCACCCAAAGAAGTTTCTTCTCGAAATAGCCTCGAAATGCCTCTGCGCCATAGAGAAGGACTGGGACGATTAAGATCTTATACAGGGTTACTTTTGTCGTTTGAGAAAGAGTTTTGCTACTCAATTGCTTTCTTTGCCCAAAGAAATAGGGATTGGCAAGGGTTATTTTTCGTTTGATCTCAGCGCTGGTGTCGCTGTCTGAATGGATAGCGGAGCCTAGATCGACAAACTTAACTACCTCAAAGTTATATTTGTCTATAGGGACGTTCTCTCCGAGATGTTGGTGTTGAGTGTCCTTTCTTGTTGGCAGTTTATACTTGGTTTTGACCTCATTGACCGCTTAACGCGCTAGTGACATCACGTTGCATTCTTACGATTATGTCATTATCGGAAGAGGGTCCTAACATTTCAGAATACGATCATAGTCCGTAGTCGATAGCTAAAAGTCAGAGGCATTTGTTTTTTGTTCTGGCCTTTCGCGGGTCCACAGACCAACTGATCGCGATTTCCGAACAAATATCCAGATCGCACCGCGAAGACGCATTCAGAGAATCTTTGTTATTATTCAGCGAGTCAATATCTATCAGGAGCTGATTCTTTCACTAGGTATGGATTTAGCGTATACAGAGTGAACTGTTGCAACTACCGGGTCAAGTGTAGAATTGATCTCTGTTAAAATGTCGCGAAAGCTATGCTTTAAGATTTCCCCTTCAGAAACATTTTCCGACTTCGGCATTGAAGTCATCGAGTACCATTTTAATGTCGTGCTCCGTAGAGATAATAAAATTCCTCTTTGAAGGCATTTTCCACCTTTTTGGTAAGGGCTTGGAAAATAAGGCCCAAAATGCGGTTTATAGGCAGAAGGTTGGCTTACGTGACTGTCTCTGGGAAATTGCCGAAGGCTCAATTTGTTACCACCACTAGTGACCTGTCGGGTTAGGTTAGGTGAATGGGTGCCTAGTGACATTCGTCACTGCTCACTTAGACCAGCAATAGTGTCCATTGTGCCCATCTTTTAATTCTACCTCGGGAACCTGTAAATGGAAGGGGAGACGCTGATTTAAAATCACCCAGATAACGATTTAAATTTTAGGAGGTACCTCATCTCAATGTCACGTAAGTCTTCCAGTTCCGTGAAGAAGTAACTGCCAAGAGTCCTCATTCTTCTTTCGACGAGGGTAGTATATTCACACAGCAGGTGACGGTCCGATTTGAATTCTTCCTCGTCAATACAATTTTTGCAATGGTCGTTGTGCTGTATGTATACCGAGGCGCTCCGCATGAGTACCAACGGCGCAGTGCTCAGTAATGATGCTGGAGACTATCCTTACTTCGCGATGACTAAGTTTGACCAGAGACAGCTGTTCTTCGTGCAAGTTCGTCAGCTCTTTCGTTACCTGTGATATCCATGTATCCATATAGGGTCAGCGTTTTGGCTCTCGATATCTCATTTGGATGCTTTTTGCAGATTCCTACAAGCCTCGATCTAGTTATTGTGGAATCCAGAGCCTTAACGGCTGCCTGGCTGTCGATGTAGATCTTAATTGGCCTTGCGATGATATCCTTTTCGCGGACAGTTTTCGAAGCCTCGACGATGGCTGTGATTTCGGCCTGAAAGGCACTGCAGTCGTCGATTATTCAAAAGTAGTGGTTTATTCCTAGACCTTGGAGTAGATCATCTTAGAACCATCTTTATAAAAAGTCAGTTCCTTTTCATTGATAACTTTGTGGTTCCTCCAGTCGTCTCTGTCTGTAATTCTGAATCTCCTCTCGAATGCCAGAATCTGGATCATATGATCTGTTTCTGTCAGCATTCTCCCATCGAGACAGTAAGGAGGCGGACCGCAGTTCCGTGTTTCTACAATACAGAACGAAGCTTAGCATGGTTTCCATTGCCGCTTTTGGTGTTGTTCTCGTTAATCCCACGATTTCTTTACATGCTGCCCTCTGAATCTTCCATCGCAGTGTACCACGGCCGGTTTAAAACCCCATGTATTACGTCCGAACATCTTTTTGTATGAGTGGAAGGCTCGCATGCCTTCTTGATGCGCTCATCGATGTTCTCCTTCCAGTTTAGTTTGGAAATAAGAATATTGCCTAGGTAGCGTGCTAATCCCGCAAGATTAAGTTCAACACCTCCGATCCTCGGACACTTGAAGTTAGGGATTGATCTCCTCTTAGTGAAAGGCACAATCTCTGTCTTTGTAGGATTGACTCCCAGCCCTTTGTTGTAAATTGAAGGGTGTTTGTTTGCGTGAGAACGGGCGGCCGTTGACCTTCAATGTGCATGCTATTTTACCACGGGGGAAATGTTTTTCTTTCCGTTTGATAGTACGAACGTGTCGAATCTTGGGTCGCGTCTTTTCATTGTGTTTATTCGATATTGCGTTGAGTTTCGATACCATCTGCTCTTAAGGTTTTTCCCCTATATTGACTTCAACGTCAGGTACGAAATCGAATTCCTACCAGAAGCTCTTAAGAGAATGGTACAGTTTTGAGCGATTCCGCGCTAGAAATATTCACAGTCGGATCCAAGACCTGGCTTAGCCATTACCACGCGACTGCCGAATCACTGTATATTGTGTTTCAAGTGGAAATTATGGCACTCTGCGAAGCTGTGGCTTGTTTTTCAATTCATGTGATAGATTGTAGCGCCATTGTACTATACGATCGCCGACAATAGGATCAAATTTGGCAAAGCAAATTTTGCCGCAGATCTCTTAACGAGATTGCAGACAGGTTCGACGTTACCCTGTGCTGGGTCCTGGGACACAGGGGCGTTCCAGGCAACTTCAGAGCGGAGGAGCTTGGAATAGAGGGTGCAGGACGACATCTCCCCGAAAACCTGGGGGAACCCCCTGTCCCTATCGAATCGATCAAGTTCCTCCTTGACACGGATGCCAAGAAACTGGCAAACCACAGGTGGAACGACATCAGCACTTGTCTCTTGTCAAAACAAATTTGGCCTAACCTTTTATCCACAAACCGGCAAAATTAAGGTTCACTAATTGGAGCCCTCATCGGACATTGCTTGATAGGCAGTCATGCACCCAGACTGGGGCTCCCCTCCAGTGATTTCTGCAGAAGCTGTGCAGACGAGGAGGAGATGGAAACTACAACGCACCTACTGTGCACGTGTCCTGCCCTTGCGATGTTAAAAAGGAAAACCCTTCGGGGAATACTTCTGAATGAATAAATGAATAGCTGGTGCGACAGCTCGGGATGAACCAAGGCCAAGCTTCTCGCAACCATTCATGTTGTGCGTGTTACATATTTCGCGCGAATAGAAGGGACCTACAATTGATTACCTACTCTGAAAGCTCTTTCATGACAGATTATACACCCGGAGGCTTGTCATTCCGCGACGAGAGGTGTGCCGCGAAAAATATTCGGTAGATATGGCTGGGGTTTGAATCCACGCCGCTCCGTCAGCAGTCCAGCGCACTAACTGAGTCACGGGAATACTTCTATAATGATCTTAACGATCTAGCTTAACTCGACATCCAGAAGATAAAAAACTTCATATCTGGGGCAAAATGGTTCAAATCTTAGGGTTAACACCGTTACGGTTGCCTACCTTCGATTCACTTGTGCTACATATTCTGTTCCCCGGTACCGACAAGACGGTTTCTCCACTGTGGTATCAGAATGGATCAATCTGATCTAAATGTGTTTCTGCCTTAGCGGGGCCAGCCACCTAACCTAACCTAATTTAAGGTCTTTCAGTTCTATTTGTTTTTAGTTTCTATTGCGGGTTTGATTCCCAAATTACAAAACTTACATTGACAACGGTCAATTTGTGCACCGATAAAGAGTTAATATGCTCAATCTCAATCCTTATCCTGTTCATTTCATCTCCAGTTATTTAGTTGCCTCGGCAGTATATCAAATTCATGTACATATGTATTCAAGGACAAAGTCAAAAAAGTTTCGTTGCCAAATGAGGGGAGGAAGTACTTGGAAACAAATTTTCCCTTGGCTCCAAAGAGTGTACCGACATATTCTTCTGGATGACACATTTGTGCACTAGAGCTTACTAAACATAATAAATTGTCATGGTGAAGATACTTTAATACCCACATATGCACACAGTACGTGGGATATTCATTATTTCCGACATTAAACTTTTACAAAATCTAAAAAAAAACTTAAGAATGCCAAGATTTCATCGTAATGTAGATACATTCGATATATTCACTCGTAGAAATGAAACCCCATTTGAAATACCAATAACTGTTGTTACTATTAGCTGGAACGTAAGTTATCTATCACCAGCCTTTATTCCCAGTTTTCAAACTCACATTCTTCACTTTAACATCAAACAGGGGTTAAATTTGAAATATAATTTAAAAACCTCTTTAATGAACTCCACCGCATTCCTTTACTTTAAGCTGTTTAAATACATTTTTAATTCTTCTCAGAATTCTAAATGTATGGTTAATAACCTGCCTTATTCTTTTCTAAATTGTTTATTAAAGTGAATGGAATTTTGGGCTTAAAATGAGAAAAAATGTTTCCTGCCACCAGAAGAGGTCGCCTAGAATGAGTATTCTTTCGCCAACGATTTGTGGGGGAAGTTGTAATACATTTTTTCGCAAGAGTTAATTAATATTGTTTTTAAAGTTCATGCAAAAGGCTCATATACTCTCCTTAGGAAGCCTTATGTATGGAGGGCGTATTCAGTATCTGTATCCAATTATTTCCCTTTAACTTTATTTTGAGGCTTCTCCTTTAAATTAGTGGAAAGTTTGCAAATTGCTTTTTGATAGAATGAGATGCCAAGTGAATTCATGTTAAGGAATCGAAAAAAGAGTTTACAAATTACACGCAAATGCAATATTAGCGTTAGCCTTCTCAATAAGTGGACCGAATTTTGCGGTCTCTAAAATACATGTGAAAGCAGATCAGTTTTCCATTTAAGGGTGGCCATGGTGCAGTGGTTAGCATCATCGCTTGTCACGCTGAAAGTCCAGGTTCACCTCCTGATGTCGGAAAAACATTTATTTCTTATATAAATAAAAATCGATCAACTTTGAAAGCTGATGGCGACACTACTGCGAAAGCATAACACTGGCAGCAGAGCGTCATGGCTTGAAGAGTTGATTGAGCTGACACTGATTATGACGTCAGGAGATTCGACAAAATTCCTGTGAATTATAGAAAAGACGGACACCACCCGTGGACGCCAATGAAACCTACCACTGCCTGAGTTTCAAACCACTGTACCTCGCTCGCGGTGTGTGTATAACAATATAAAGGTATTCATATCCCCTCGATTCGCGCGTGGATTATAAAAAAAAAAATCACTTAGCACTCAAACAGAATCCATGTACTCAGACGCAACTGGTCCATTGCACTGATCCAGAAAGCAAGACGAAATTTTTTCCTATTTTACTGAAATATTTCGACTTTTCGAGAAAACCAATAAGGGTTTCCACATCAGCGTCGAAGATCTGCCATCTGATCCCAGCAAAAGGCAGGACACTTACAAAATGAATGATCCGAAGTATCGTCGATTTCTCAACAAGCATCACAGATGGTAGTATCATTTAAACCTGGCATATTCAGATGCTTGAGGGTTTTTTTTTTGCGGTGTTGGTGCAGGCATTTTCTTAGAGAAACTGAATATGTGGAAATCCTTTCGACTTCTGAATTTTGCCAGTGTCTTCCAGGCAGAGCTCCTTGCCATCCGGGAAGCCTGCCGTGTGCTGAAACATTTTCCAACACCCATCTACAACACCGCCATCTTCATTGATAGTCAAGCCACTATCAAAGCAATACCAGGAAGAGTAAAATCAGCTGGGAGTCCAGTGCAAGGTCACTCTCATCTGAGTCCCAGGTCATAGTAAAATTGACCACAGCGAAAAAGCCAACGATCTTGCCAAGCGGGAATCAGCCCTTAACGACTCACTGGCGGAAATTGTTATTATCCCGCTAGGAGGTATTCCTTAAAACACTTTCTGCCGCAGTTGCAAGGATAGCAGCGAAAAAGAATCTCTCCATCATTTTCTGTGTAAGTGTCCGGCCCTAGCGAGGGTCAGACAGCGCACTCTGGGCAAACCCTTCTTCGACGACATCAAAGATATTTCCAGGAAAAATATTGGTATACTAATCCTGTTCCTTAATTCCACAGGTTGGATCTAAATATCTGCGTCTATCAACCTATAATGCTCACAAACAACCAGGTCAAATGAGTTGTGGTTTCAAAACGCCGCATAATAGCGCTAATTGGGTTCTTAGAACGGCCACCTCTACCTACCTACCTACCTAGGAGAGGCGGAGAATGCATCATGCACCGTCAGATGGGTTGTTACACTCACCTGGTGTGTCAGACTCCTACTGCCTAAGCTCCTCCTCTACCTTTGGTATCCTCGGCAACCCCCCTGGGACTGCTGTTTGCATTAACTCACAACCGGCCCAATAGGGTTCCGGTGTGATTTTTATGAGGTTATGCTTTCGTTTTCCTCCCTCTTTTTTTCTCGCAGCACGCACTCGATAAAGGAGGCTATTTGGGTCCACCTGTCGTTGCTCGAGATCATCATTTTCACGACATTTTCTGGGGTTTCCTGTCTCTAGCTCCAGCCTTGGTCTTTCTGCTACCCATCTGGTACAGTTGAAAAAGGTGTGGTTTGCATGATCTACCAGGGAGTCGCCGTATCGGCAAGCTGGGCTCCCCACTTTTCCCATTTTATACAGGTATGCGTTGAAGTTTCCATGTCCGGTTAGGAACTGGATGATATGGTAGTTTACTTCTCCATGTTTCCGTCCCGTCCCTTCATCAATGTCCCTAATCAGTCTTACCGCCCATCTTCCTCTAGTTTCAGAGGTCCACCGCTCTTGGTATTTTTGTTTGGTGAGCTCCTTTCCCTCTGCCGTCGGCATTTCCACTCCCGTTTCGGCTTCACGCTCGTGGACGAATTTTCTCTCTGCCGCAAGAAGATTGATGGGCTGGTTCCGACACTGTGCGGTAAGAGCTTGCTACCCAGAGGGCTCCGCGTCTCTGTACTGGTGATCTGTATGGCACAGATCTCAGCCCCATACAAGAGAATAGCATGCGTGATCGACATACAGATGCTTGGGGTTAGAATTTCAGTATGTAAACTGTCTACAGTCTTTTTATTGAGTGACAGCAGGATGGCCGCTTATTTATTAAAGATTTTCGGGAGGCGTGTCACGTACAACTGTATTTGGCTCTGGCCGAAGACGCGGTAAGACCCTACGCTGGTTCAGGTCCTTGGAAATTATTCTCTGAGCCTTGTCCACCGATTGGATCCATCGGATATCTTAGTTTCAGGGATCCCAGTGTGGCCTGTTACCCAGACAAGAGTCAAAGTGTTCAGTGTTGTGACAATATTTAGAGGCTTCTTGCGTTCTCTTTAAATGCGGCCTGGCTATCGCTACAGACACAAATATGCTCCAATCCCTCCACATATTTTTAACAATATAATCCGTAGCCATTAGGATTACCAGCATCCTTACATTTACCAGCATTAGTCTCTTTTAAGGATCAGTTGTTTAAGTTCCTAGACTGTTTCCTTACGGTCATCTAGTAAAACCCAACATCTTGCGGTGTGATTTTGGTGTCTTCTAGCTAATGTTGTATCTTTTTACTTCCCACCTTCAGGTAGGGAAGTATTGCAATCGGTCTGAATAAAATGTTTCGAGATTTTAACAGGGCTTTACATTACGATACACCAGGAATGGTTTTCACTCATTTTCGAATTTTTTTTTTTTTGCGCCAAGGGATGTGGTAGTCTTCTAAAGATACTAGTAACCCGTGCTACTAGCATGCACGATTCGCAAGACCGAGGACTCGATGACAGGAATGCCCCTACGTGCTAATCCACACCCAGCACGCTATCATCACTCTCCCCGTGCGACGTAAGGTATTACTTCGCTGGGCTGGTTAGCAACTTATGCTATGTCGACAATTTCTGCCATTTTGGCCCTTCTTAATCTTTCGAGCCTTCTCAATTAATTCTGCATGCTCGTTATGTGGGAACAGAACAGATCTCCAG
This sequence comes from Matsumyia berberina, assembly GCA_917880715.2. NCBI lineage: Eukaryota > Metazoa > Arthropoda > Insecta > Diptera > Syrphidae > Matsumyia > Matsumyia berberina. The sequence continues at coordinate 101,459,086 of OU862870.1, forward strand.
CCAGTCGTCATCCGACCTCGGTATTTGCTTTAATAAAAGCTGTGGGCTTGATAGTCTTGGTCTTGAATCTGCAAAGCGCCTGGAGCGAAACATTCCATGCTCTGCGTTTCCTCCTCATCTGGACATTGTGGGTAGAAGGGCTATCATGTCCAGCTTTGTGGAGGTACACATTTTCGATAGCCGCCGTGCCGGAAAGGAACTACGTAAGGTGGTAGTTGCAGTCCCCGCGTGGTCTTTTTGTCCAGTCCTCGATAGTGGGGATCCGTCTGTGAATGTCTTTCATCCCGCTATACGATCGGGTTCGCCACAATGCTGCAGATGTTGTCCTCTCTTTCGCTTTCACCCTCCTTGTAAAGGTGGCTTCTTGCCGTTTTGTGGCTCGCCTTAGGTAGATCCTTTGCATCTCGTTGACGAGGATGTCGTACGCTGCTTCATCCGAGATTGTTTAGAAACCGCTTATTGTCCTAATTGTGCAGAGCCTTCATAGTGACGAAAGCTTTCTTCATGCTTCCTTCGTTATAATAAGTGCCAACGCCCAAACCAGAGCAGCGTATAAAAGGATGGAGCTGACCACCCTGGATAGCAGGATTCTCCTGCAGTATTCAGGCCCACCGATGTTTGGCAGGATCCGGGAAAGTGCTGATTACGTCTGTGATGCCTTCCGGCTAACATACTCGACGTGCGTTTGAAAGTTTAGCCTGCTGTCGAGTATTACTCCTAGGTATCCCAATGTACCTTAGACCTGATGGTTTGACTTCCAACCCGGAAACTGATGCATATTCCACAGTTTCTCGACTGGATATTAAGACAGCTTCGGACAGTGGTGGTCAGTTCTAGTTCTAGTTCTAGGACGGTCGACTCTAGCCAATTTTTGATTTCGGCAAGTGTTTCATATGTGGCGGACTCTATCTCATGGATGTGCTTAGCCACGATAGTCACCTTCACTCCTTATGGCAGTGTAAGTCGCAGAACTCCGTCATACATTATGTTCCACAGGAGAGGCCCAAGGAACGACCCTTCTGAGACTTCATAGTAGCGTTGCCGGACTGATACTTTTGTTTCTTGAATGATATCTGTGTTTATGTGTGTGTGTGTGCGTACGTGTTTGGTCAATTTTTTCGCCTTCGATATCTGGATAACGAATCTTCGTACGATCATGCCGTTTTTTGTGTTTTATTTGTCAGCATAAAACTTAGAGCTGATTAAATTTTGAGTATACGAGTAATCGGTTCAGCGGATGCTGAGGAAATTTAAGAAATGTTTTCTTTGTTATTAGCTTGATTATCCAATTTTTACGGGGTGGGAACCATAGGACTTGGTCCCCAGTAAATTTTTTTCTATGCCAAGTGTTGTCAAGTGGTTGAAGTAAACTTGGTCAGCAAAAACTGTGACAGTCTCTTGTGATTGCAGTTAAAAGAATCCCTTTGAGGAAGTGCCATGTTCCGAAAATCTACTAACATAACTCTTAAGTCCTCAGGAAAATGGATTGTTTTTTTCCGAATTCAGTGGTTTCAAAGTTATTTTCACCTTGTTGTAATAATACATAAATGCACCACCAATGTATATCCACATTATAAGGGGACAATTTACTGATGTACAAAGGCACTTGGCAACTCTGCGTGAACTCGCTACTCACAGCCCCTTAGGTGCTTTTTACTGTCTGGGATATAAATAACTTAATAAAGGTATTTCATTGTTTGTACGAGTATATCCATTTCATTACATTTTTTTTTTCGCAGCTGCTATACGCATGTATATCCACCACACCAATTACTGAGTTTATACGCCCATTTAGGAATTTTCGTCCCTTGAGATATTTTGTTACGCATACGACCGAGTTCATTTTCAACTAAAGAATCTTGATTATACTTTTTGTTTATTCTCTTGGGATTTAAAGTTCACTGACTGTAGTCTCGTTAATATGCACTAATAAGTCGTCTAGCGCCCTCACCAATTTACGTTTTATTTTTACACATAAAAAGCGGAAGTCAACCATTTATTTTAATGATTTTTTTATTAAGAATAATGCCTAAGGTCATTACTTTCATTTAAAGGAATTAATTTAGGTATGCAAATTGTAAAAAAAATTAATTTAAATATTTGTGAAAACTTCATGGGGACATATGACAAGGAACAAAGGATCAGAAATATTCAAAACTGCTAAAAGTATGAATAAGTTAAAATATTAAGAAATTATAAAGTTGCCCCCAAGAAAGAGTTCTCTCATCTCTCGTATGATCCAAGGCATTTGGTCAACTGGAAAACGACCTGGTCTAGTGCCTACGTTGATGGCCTGGTGATTATTACATATCACAGGTAATAATGGCATAATGGCGGTTAGTTTTGAGTGCTAGATAAATCTGTCTATTCTTCCGGCCTACCACCCACCTTTATGTGTACTCATCTCTTGTAACCCCAGATTGGGGCATATGGCGCCAAAAAATCTTTTCCATCCTTCGCGGTCTGTAGCTAGATATTTCAGCTGTGGCCACGTTTTCCACTGAGAATTTGCTTCAGCCAAGACTGTTGATTTCCACTTTTTTCATGATTTTCACGTTTTTCTTCCAACCCGTCGTGCACTCTGAAGATTCCATTCAAAGGGCTGTTCCACGATATTATTATTTGACGTTTTCAGTGAGTGGCCAATCGCTATGTTCGCTTCCTTATATCGACATCCAACAGCTTTTGACTTGTCCTACGCCACAAATCCTGGTTTGATTTTATTTATGGCCACTGACTCTTTAGAATTCAGCCCAGGCAGCGATTCACAAAAGCCTGCAGTTTTCTCGAAATGTTTGCCGACACAAGTGTAACATTAGATTCGAAGAGTCTCAACTTAGTGCGTAAGGAGATCTGACTGAATTTCCAAATTGGAGACAGAGTGCAGACAGAGCAGTGTGATCGCCATGCCTTAGTGGTTTGTGCGTTTGACTGCTGTGTGAGCGGTGTGGGTTTAAGCCCCAGCCATATCCACCGAACATTTTTCACGACAGCATCTCTTGTCGGGGAATGACAAGCCTCCGGGAGTATAATTTATCATGAAAGAGCTTCTCAATTCGCCGTTCGGAGTCGACAATTAATTGTAGGTCTCTCCATTCCTGCGAAAAATGTAACACGCACAACGTGAATGCTTGCGAGAAGCTAGGCCTTGGCTCATCCCGAGCTTTCGCTCCGGATATTTATTTATTTAATTTATTTTAGACAGGATATCGAAAACAGCGCGAGCTTTACATATTTTGCTTTTAACGTCCAGATCTGTACCACTATACCGATACAATACTTTCGAGTTAAATAAACTGTTCGACGTCTTCAATTGGCGACTCCTGCAGAACAATACGCTGATGTGTGGAGTGGCCTGTGGGGATTATTTTTGTCTTTTTTCCATTTAACCTTAGACCGATCGACTCTCCTTTCATCTGCAGTGCTTGACACGTCCCGTTAAGCCCACTGATGTCATTCGCCAGGAGAGATATATCATCGGTATAGTCCCAATGGCTAAACCTTTCAAACGGTCTTCATTGAATGCCTTGCCTCTCTCCTGTACCAGAGGTGGTAGTCATTACATCATCTATCGCCAGTAGAAAGAGGATTGGCTATTGAAAATCCCCTTGTATCATTCCCTCTCGCACTTCGAATGAGTCGGAGAGCTGTCCATTGTGCAAAATGAATGTGTAGCTGACCCTTTTTCAAAACCAAAAAAGAACTACCGACCGGAAGTTTTTGCCAGGTGTTATTACCTTTTAGGTCTTCATCTGCATACTGAATAAGGACATTTTTTGTCATGGAAAACGATTAGGTTACGTTAATGGGGTAGTGGCAGAGAAAAGTTGCGAATCATTTGGATCTTCATGGTTCCATTGTGTGAAAAGAAAAAGCTAAAAAACGGTATTTGCCTCCCTGAACCATCCTTGAGGTCAGTTTGAATTTTAGGATGGTTCTTGGTGGCATGGTTGACTATTCGCCTGGGTCATTGGAAAAGCATGAGTCAAGGGTCCTCTTTCTGGTTTAACGTAGGTTTGAAAATGAGAGAGAAGGTGTGTAGTATCCTTTGTCCCTGTTGTGGCCTGTGAGGATGGTTATCCGCAGTGCTAAGTAAGTGTCATCTGTTGAGTGAGAGTAACTTGTTCGTTTTCTTTTTGTGTTCGGTCACAATTTTGTGTTACGGCCACATTTTTTCATATACGGCATGATGTGAGTACGCTCCATCCATCATTCTTTCATCAGCAATCTGCCAAAAATTCATGTCAGTGCTATAATTAAATGTTTTTTTTTTTTTTTTTTTTTTGCGAGGGTAGGTGAAAATCTTTCATGAGACACCATGAGGATCTACCGCACGTGCTCATGGTAGTGTGAGATTCTTACTCACTAAAAACACCTCCCCTTTTCGTGTGGACTACGACTAAGTACAAAAAAAGCCTTATCAAGTAGTTTAGCTTTCGACAATAAAAGTTCGCGTTGTGCAGGTAGCTTTCCAGTAAAAGCACCTACTAATACCGTCATTATAAGCGGTTATCCCTTATTGCGCTAAATCGAACGGTTTCGTTCTTTGTAGTCGGCGCACAAGGTTTGTCACGTCCAGAATTTGGAGTACGGCGTTATTGCAATGTCCCTGAAGGCGAACACGGAGTTTGCGTGCAAAATTTGTTATTTCATCTTCGACGGTAGCTAAACCGAGGTGTTCGTTGAAAGAACTAACGGGCAAAAAGGAAAGAAAAGAAAACGCGTCGGTTAAACTTGTAAAAGGAAAGGGTTGCTTTATTTCGGTGTTAGAGATATGTTCGCGACGAGAGCTGACGTAGGACTGACCCCGGCTAAGGATCTTCACAGCCTTTTATAGGTCAGATCCTTTGTTTGGCGCCAACATTCCGCCCACCTTGAACTAACGGGTGAATTAGTTCAACTTCATCAGGATTGTCCTTAAAAGTGAAGAGCGGAGATATATTGACGATCGGGCGTTTCGGCATACCATGCGCCGTTTTGAGTGTGACGACTCGAACTCGTCCATCTTCATCCAAGAAGGCATTTAGCCGAGATAGCTTGCTTTGACGTGCAATGGGCTTCTTGGATTGCAGTCGATGAATATCGTCGTCAAAATACCACTTGTGCGTGAGCCTGATCCAAAAGTTGAGTGCCTTCTGGAGCTCGTTGTGACTGGGGTGTTTAGACGAACAAAGCGACGTCGATCGTCCGGTTTTGCGACTTAGAATAGAGCATCGCATGTTGTGAATGAATATCAGAAGCTGAGGTCGAGTGGCAACATTGATGTTGACTGGATGAGACTTCTGGTCAATAGCGGTGATAAACAGCTGCTGCGGTGGCCAAGCTAGTTCCTGTTGGCTCAGCCAGTGTGGGCCATCCCACCATAGTGCGAAGTGCTTGAGATCTTGTGGTTGCATGCCCCGTGAAGCGCAATCAGCTGGGTTTTGAGCTGACGAGACGTGAAACCAGTTGGTTGATGGTATAGCCTGGTGAATCTGGGTCACGCGGTTGGCGACGAATGTGCACCACTTGCTGGGATGCTGATGAATCCAGGCGATCGCTATGGTCGAATCTGTCCACCCGTATACATTGTAGTCCGACGAATCAAGTACCTTCCTTACATGAGTCATCAATCGCGCTAGCAAGGCAGCAGCACACAACTCCAGACGAGGCAAGGAGATTGGTTTAATGGGAGCCACTCTGGTTTTTGCTGTGACAAGTCGAACAGTAACAAGACCGCTGGAGCTAACGGTTCTTGCGTATATGACGGCTGCATATGCGGTTTCAGATGCATCCGCGAAACCATGAAGATCTGTGATGGCACCTGGTTCTTTAGTTCCCAACCACCTTGGAATTTTGAAATCTGCAAGACTGGATAGATTCGTGCGATATTGAATCCATTTCTGCTTAATGACTTCAGGCACGGGTTCGTTCCAGTCGATCTTCGGCTTCCAAAGGCGTTGAAACAAAATTTTGGCGATAACTGTCGTTGGAGAAAGTAAGCCTAGTGGGTCGAATAGCTTTGCAGCGTCTGAAAGCAAAAGACGTTTAGTGAGGTTGAGAATGTCTAAGTCATGAACCTGAACGCTGTAGACGAAAGCATCAGATGAAGGCTGCCATTGAAGCCCCAATGCTGTGACACTCTCGGAACCAGTAAAATCCAAAGTTGGGTTTATTTCACGATCTTCAGCTGGAATAGAGCTAAGTACAAGCGGAGAATTCGAAGACCATTTTTTGAGCTGGAAACCGCCTCGTAGCAATATGCAAGAAAGCTGGTTCTGTAAGAGATGCAGATCCAACTCATTGGAGGAACCGGTCAGAAGATTATCGATGTAGAAGGCGCGTAGAACGATCTTAGCGGCGGCGGGATAATCTTGTTGTTCATCAGTAGCTGTCTGTTGTAGAGCTTTAACAGCCAAATGAGCAGAGGAAGCGACGCCATATATCACCGTCAGTATGCGAAAATCCTTGATTGGGTGTAGAGGTGTTTGACGCCACACAATGCGTTGAAAGTCGATGTGCGCTTTGTCAACTTGCACCTGACGGTACATTTTTACCACATCAGCGCTCATAGCAAAGCGATGAGTTCGAAACCGAATCAACGTGGTGAAAAGGTCAGGTTGAAGCTGCGGACCAATCAGCTGAGCATCGTTGAGAGAAAATCCGGAGCTCGTCTTTGATGAGGCATTGAACACAACCCTGAGCTTAGTTGTACTGCTGGACTCCTTGACGACTGCTCTATGAGGCATGTAGAAATGTTCTCCCGGACTTGCGGTGTAAGCGACTTCTTCCATGTGTCCCAGATCGATGAACTCCTGCATGAACTCTGCGTACTGTGAGTGGAGCTGAGGATCCTTTGCAAATAGTTTCTCCATACGAATCAAGGCTCGAACGGCTGTTTCACGTGAGTTGCCAAGCGAAACATCTGACTTGAACGGAAGCTGAACTGAGTACCGTCCGTCGCTCAGTCGCGAATGCGTTCTGGTAAAAATTTCCTCACACATGAGCTCCTCGTCGGTAAGATAAGTTGATTCTGGAATTTCCTCCAATTGCCAAAACCTAGTCAGTGCTTTCGTTAGAGAAGAATCCGAGCAGCTAGCGATGGTGGTAGCAAATGTTAACGCGGGATGCGGTTCGATCACTCTTCCAAATAGCACCCATCCAAGTACTGACTGCTGTGCGAGGGGAGCGTCTTGTGGGCCGCGGATGAACCCATCCAGAAGGAAATGTCCCAAGTAATCACAGCCTAGCAGGATGTCGATAGCTGCTGGTGTATTAAAGTTTGGATCGGCTAGGTTGAGTCCGTCGATATGCGGCCACGAACCTTTGCGAATGCGGGCGGATGGCAGATCATTGGTTATCTTCGGCAAAATGTTCGCATGAATGGCTTCCGCGAAGGTATCGTCGAGCGAAGACAATGAAAGCTGCACAGTTCCTCTTGAGCGTCCAGCGGCTGTTGCGCCAATTCCCTCGATTGTTGTCGTAGAGGGCATAATCTTAAGTTGAAGTCGTTCGACACATGCTTGCGTGATGAAAGTGAGATGAGAAGCATTGTCAAATAAGATTCTCACCGTCTGAAACAACCCAGACATGTCCTTTACTTTTGCGATTGCAGTTCCCAACAGAATTTGCCGATTTGTATTGGTGACGTGGGTTGAAGATACAATAGAAGGTGATGCCGTAGCCTTCTCGACATGCAGTAATGTGTGGTGATGAGCCTTGCACAAGCGACATGTGTTTGTACTACGACAACCCTCCTGATGATGTGCGCTTGAAAGGCAATTACTGCACAGAGATTTATCTTTTACAAATGAAATTCTGTTGGTAACTGATATAGCTCTGAATTTGTCACAACCATAAACCCTGTGGTTTGCGCCGCAGAAGATGCATCTTTCAGAGGCTGCGGTGCTAGCGAAAGCTGAGGCGGCCTTGGTTTTAGCCTTAGTTGATGAAGGTGATTGCTGGAAGTTAGGCTTGTGCGAACTAATAGCGTCTAAAGAGCGACATCTAACTTCTATGAAATCAACTAACATTTGGAACGTCGGGACCTTGTCGTCCTTTTGTGACATCTCCCATTGTCGATGAGTTTCCTGATCGAGCTTGCTTATGGTAAGATGCACTAACCAGTCGTCCCAATTTGCAACTGGCCTGCCAAGAGTCTTAAGAGAACGGTAGTGCTCCTGAGTGTTGTCCAGCAACGATCGCATGCTTGAAGATGACTCCACGGTTAGTTTAGGAAGTGCAAACAATGCTCTGAAATGAGCATCTACGATGATGCGCTCAACGTTATACCGTTTCGCAAGTAAATCCCAGGCTTCTTCGTAGTTGTCGTCAGTCATAGGAAATGCTTTTATCACGTTCAGGGCTTCCCCTCGGAGACTGCAACGAAGAAAATGGAGCTTTTGGGAGCCCGCCAAAGAAGTCTCTTTATGTATGAGCGCAGAGAAAACGTCATGAAACTGTCTCCAATCGGACGGGTTTCCCGAAAAGTGTGGTAGATCCATTGGCGGTAGCTTGACATCAGCATGCTTGGACGCAGCAACTGGTGGCTTTTTGTCCCGAGCAGTTGATTTTAGTTTTAGCTGGGATCTTGAGAAATTTGCCAATGCAACGCGGTACCAATCCTCACCTTGCACGCGTTGAGCCTCCTCGGAATTATCACCACACGTTTGTTCTACTTCACTTTGTGCTGCATCGAACTTTGACCACTGATCATTCAACAGTATAATAAAGGAATGTAATTCACCTTCATCACATTTGTCAGATTTCTTGCTGGTCACCATTAGTCGTTTCAGTGCGTTTTTTAATACATCCCTTCTGATACTTGCCATTGTAATTATTTACTTAGGGAGTCCGATCGTTTATTCAAACACGACACGCTGACAAAAGGTTACCAAGGGAAAACTGCGTAGTCCGCGTACACACAATGAGATGATCGACAGTCTGAAGTAGCAACGGGATGACTGTGTATTTATGTAGGATAACTGATTACACTGAATTCTATTTGTTTGCAACGCACACACGATGGGTTACCAGATGGTCTGACGAGGACGTAGCGAGGATACTTGCACGTGCATTAGCAGATAAGGACCAGACTGTGGCGCGACGATTCCCGATATGCCTTGCACAGTAGTAGAAGCGAATATGGACTGTAGTTTGGTGACTGTTATGTGCGGTTTATTTATTCGGGACGAAAGGACCAAAATGTTCGTTGAAAGAACTAACGGGCAAAAAGGAAAGAAAAGAAAACGCGTCGGTTAAACTTGTAAAAGGAAAGGGTTGCTTTATTTCGGTGTTAGAGATATGTTCGCGACGAGAGCTGACGTAGGACTGACCCCGGCTAAGGATCTTCACAGCCTTTTATAGGTCAGATCCTTTGTTTGGCGCCAACACGAGGTCTCTATGGATATCGTCGTTTCTAATGTACCACGGCGCATTAACGATTGTTCTGAGCACCTTATTTTGAAAGGTTTGTAAAATATTTCTATTGCTGGTTTTGGTACAACCCCAAAGTTGTATACCATACGTCCATACAGGTTTTAAGACTTGCTTATATAAGAGCAATTTGTTATACATGCTTAATTTGGAATATCTTCCAAGCAGCCAATACATTTCTCTAAATCTAATTTCGAGCTCGTCGCGTTTCTTTTTAACGTGCGGCTTCCATTTCAGTTTCGCATCTAGTGTCATTCCTAGATATTTTCCTTCGTTTGCATACGGTATTTGTACCGAGTTAATGAAAACGGGTAAGTTGTCAATTTTCTTGTTAGTAAAGTTAACATGCGTAGATTTGGTTTCGTTGAGATCAATGCGCCAGACCTTTGTCCACTCGCAAATTGTATCCAAAGCTCGTTGAAGCTTTACAGTTGCTGACTCGACTGAATTTTCTGTTGCCAGAATAGCCGTATCGTCCGCGAACGTAGCAACAACGGTGCCTTCTTCTTGGAGTATATCTCGAGTATAGAGCAAGAACAAGACTGGACCAAGAACACTTCCTTGTGGAACTCCGGCAGCGATTTCCTTGAATTCCGAGTATTCGGCTCCGTGCTTGACACGGAAGAGTCTATTCTCCAAATACGACTCTAAAATTTTGTACAACTCTTCCGGAAGTACCTGTCTAAGTTTATAATTCAAGCCTTCGTGCCACACCTTGTCAAAGGCTTGGGAAACGTCAAGAAAAGCACTAGAACATATCTTTTTCTCTTCCATGGCCTTCTCAATTTTGTTGGTTATTCTATAAACCTGGTCAATTGTGGAATGCTTGATTCCGAACCCGAATTGATGATCAGGAATCAAACGTCTTTCTTCAATTACCGGTTTTAGCAGTTTTAATAGGAGTTTTTCAAAAACCTTTGATATTATCGGCAGGAGCGATATCGGTCTGTACGACTTTTTGTCGTTTGGCGGTTTTCCCGGCTTTGAAACCATTATAACTTCGGCGACTTTCCATTGCCTTGGAACGTATAATAGTCTTATCGAAGCATTTATAAGGTAAACAAGTTTTATTAAAGCTTTCTTTGGCAATTCCTTGAGGACCTGTCCGGTTATTAGATCATATCCAGGAGCCTTGTTATTTTTTAGATTTTTTATTACCGCACAAAGTTCCGCTAGTGACACGCTTCTTATTTTAAAGTTGTCTGGAGTCATAATAGTATTATTAATATTTTCTATTAATGCTTGCCCGGGAAATGGCTTAAACGTTTCTTCCAGATGCTCAGCAAATAAGTCGGCTTTTTCTTTATCGCCTTTTGCCCACTCGCCATTACTTTTTCTTATTGGTAGCGATTGTATTTGGGGTTTTTTGATACCTTTCATAGCTTTCCAAAGAGAGTAATTCGAACTTTTTTCAGCAGACAAGCCTTCGAGATATGTAGAAATCTCGCGATTTTTAAAATCCCGTATCGCTTTTTTGAGCTTATTCGATAGGAAGTTCGAATGGGTTTTGTGTTGGGGAGCGCGGGTCTGTTGCCATCTTTTGCGTGCTCTCCTCTTTGCCAGCATCAGTTCTTTTATTTCCGGCGGGTATTTAATTTCGCTTTTTTCGACTACTTTCCTTTTATATGCAGTGTTGGTCCACGCGGCGCTTTGTAAGACTTCAATAAATCTGCCGACTTCATCCTCTATTTCGCACGGTGTTCTAAGCGACGCATTCAGGACTATATTTTCTTCGCAAGCTTTCCTAAAGCCGTCCCAGTTAGTTTTATTGCTAGTTAATCTGGGCGCTCCTTGTTTTCTCATTAGACGTTCGCTTATTGTCAGTATGACTGGTGAATGATCTGAGGAGAGATCAAAGCATTCCTCGATGTTTGTAAAGTTTTTCACTACCCCTTTTCCTATAAAGAAATCTATGAGGTCAGACGTTTTTGCTATGTCGGAGGGCCAATAAGTCGGTTTCCCCGTCGAAAAGAAGTCAACAGCAAATTGCATGCCGATTTCGTAGAGAAGTCTGCCTTTAGGTGAAATGCATCTCGAACCCCAAAAGGTGTGTTTCGCATTGAAATCACCACCAATAATAAATGTTGGTCCAAGTGAGTCAAATAGACGTATTAAGTCATTCTTTTCTAGCGTGTATCGCGGAGGGCAATAAATGGACGCGATATTGTAATACATGTTTTTATTTTTTACGCGAACCGAAGTTATTTGCATTGCATCGAGTTCTATCGGTGAATTCAAAGAGTGCTCAATACAGTCTTTAATTAAGAGCGACGATCCGCCCCTAGCCCTTTCGGATGGGTGGTATGCGTGATAAGCATAGTATCCTCTAATTTTAACCCGAGATTCCTTTGTCAGATGGGTTTCAGAAATCAAGCATATGTCAATGTTCTGCTGGCGTAGGAATACTTCCAGTTCGTCGATTCTTTGCTGAAGGCCGTTTGCGTTCCATGTTAAGATTTTAAGTAACTGGTTCATGTTCATAATTTCGTTCGTGGTTTGCGAGCGTCATGCTCAAGGTTACTAAGTTTTTCGAATATAAGCTTATTTGTCTTGCTTTGCTCCTCGAGTTTCGCGAGAATTATAGAGAAAACTTGTTGCATAGGATCTAACGCAGGCCTATTTTGCTTGGTTGCTTGCGATGCGGCTTGCGCGTACGTTTGGGCATCAGCAGATGGCGGATTTTCCTGAACTTTTTTCGTTTTTTCCTTGACGGGTTTGCTTTCTTTCGCCAACGATTTTTCGGATTTATTTTTAATCGGTTTCGGTAGCGGACGAATGTTCTTTTTAAGCGTATCGCGCCTTTTTTGAAGTTCTTTGGCCACTTCGCAACCTCGATAGTTCGCTGGGTGCTTCCCCTTACAATTTGTGCAAGTCGCTGCCGTCTGCTTGTTTAAGTGGCACTCATTCGAAAGATGTGTACCGGCACATTTCACGCATCGTGGCTCTTTTTGGCAGTATGTCTGCGTATGGTTGAAACCTTGACAGCGTTTACACTGAGGGATCGATCTTGTGCTTTTACGCATCGGTTCGATTTTGATAACAATATTTAAAATCGTTTTAATATTTTAAATATCCTTTATATTCTCGCTTTTATCGAAACTGAGCATAAAAAGCGGAAGACCACGCTTAACAAGACTTTCCTGATCTTCTTCCGTTTGTTGCTTTTCCTTCTTGATAATATTTACGGCGTCAAGAATTTTAAAGCCTTTCGCTTGAAGATCGTCCATAACGTCTTCTTTGGTGCATGAAGGATGGAGTTCTCTTGCTATAACTCGCAATGGTCTTTCTGACTTATTTTCGTAAGTGTACCACTGAATTTTCTCGGTATTAAGTTTCCGAGAAAATGCTCGGTAATCGTCGGGGTCATCGACGTTTATTTTCCACACATTGTTGCGAAGTGAGGTGACCTTAAACTTCGAGGCCAACGTTCCTTTTAGGAGGCAATACAACTTGTTATAGTCCGTAATCCCGATGACGTTTATTGGAGGCGGTGGACTTAATTTTTTTGTCTCTTGCAAGCTCTTGTTTTTTTTTAGTGGCTCGATTTCAGGTGAAGAACCGGCTTTTCGTTTCTTGCTGGGTCTTTTCTTTGAGACCCACGCCGTTTCCCGTGTTAGCTCTTCTTCGTCCGTATGATATTCGCGAACAGTTGAGCCAGACGGACTACCGTCTTTTGGAGGATTTACGTTTCTCAGAGCTTTATTTTCTTGTCGAAGTAAATCTACCTCTTTCCTAAGTTCTTTGTAGAGTAACTCCATTTCGTTAAGCTTCTTACGGAGTTCGTTGTTTTCCTCCTCGAAGCTTTTACATTTCGCTGAGTCCTGTTTATCGCGCGTTAACGCTTCCGGCGGACTTCTTTTCCCGGAGACATTCGATCTTGGTGGTGGCGATCGAGATACCCTTACACTTTTTGTAAAAGGGTTGCATAATTGCAATAAATGGCTCTCCCCAGAATCCATAGAGCCTACCTCCGAAGAGGGTGGATTTTCCAGTAAACCTGGAGTGCCACCTGGGGTATTGAATCTCTTTGTTTTGTTCATTGCATTGTTTGTATACTTCTTTAACCTCGGTATACGGAGGGTGGATTTTAGTCGCCTCTTACGACAGGCATGCCTACCTCGGGTATATTCTAACCCCTACCCGAAGGGGGTAGAATTAAATGTGTATGTTGTGGCTAGAACAGAGGAGTCGATTATATCTTGGTTTCTTTATGATTTGTGCTCAGGTCTTTAAGTTCACCACTAGTCAAGTCCTTTACTAGGCTTAGGGACTGTGACTGTGTGCTTTCTTTGTTTGCCCTCGGAATCGTTTTTGAGGATAGGTTTAGAGTCCTCGAGTGTAAATGCTTTGATTTTGAAGTCTTATTGTCTTCAGATTTTCCTCAACGTATTCAAAAGCCTTTACCCTGCTTAATTATTGATCCATTCATGGAGCTTTCTTTATCTGGGGTTTGAAGTTTTATTTCTTTTTGTCCAAGTTTGGACTTGTCAGAGTAAGTACTTGGACGTTTATGTCCAAGTAAGGGTAACGCGTTTTTGTTTCCATTTTCGCCCATCTAGCGATGCTACTGTGAACTATTTCGGCCTTCTTGGATGCTGAAAAGACTAGGTCATACATAGCTCTTTGCCGGCATTTTTTTCATATATATGTTGAGCGAAATTAGTCATAGAACCGTTTCGAGGACTGCGCTCGGGGTTATTGTGCTGCTGCATACTTACCGCTAGATCGTTGCACGTGTCTTTAGATTTGTTCCTATATGTGAGGCTGGCCACCAGACCAGATATTCGTATGGCATAATAACGGCCATATACATCCAGTACATCCAGTGGATAATGGGGATCTTGGCCTCCATTTCTTTCCAAATATTCTACTGCATGCATTGAAAGCAATTCTCGTTTTGTTTGATCTTTCTAAAGTATCAACTGAAAACATTTCAATAAAAAAATGACATTGGTACAGTTTTTCGTTAACTTACCTACTTACTTAAGGTGGTGCTACAGTCCGGGATAGACCTGGGCTTCAACTTAAAACCGTCTCCAGCCAGCCCGATCTTTAGTCAGCAGCCTCCAGTTTCGCATGCCAAGTTGGTTAAGGTCTTCTTCCACTTGCGTGCGCCACCTGAGTCGCGGTCTTCCTCTACTGCGCCGTCCCAAGGGTATGGATTCGAAAATTTTCAGGACCGGAGCATTGGTGTCCATCCGCTCTACATGACCCAGCAACCTTTTTCTTGGAAAAGTCACATGACATCGCGCCGCCTTGTCTAAATCCTTTTTTGACATCCAAGGTCACTGTGATGTCCTACCGACTTTAATTGAGCAGCGTGCATTCTCCATCGTCATCCTGCACAAACGGACGAGTTTGGTAGGGATGCCAAAACTAGACATGGCTCTGTATAACTCGTCTCTATAGATGCTGTGATACGCGGTCTTAAAATCAATGAAAAGGTGGTGGGTATCGATTTGAAGTTCCTGGGTTTTCTCTAAGATCTGCCCCAGTGTGAATATTCGGTCGGTGGTGGATATGGACCGATCAGGTTGTTGACGAACGGCTTCATAAGCGATGTGAAGAAGACTGAATCACATCTTTGTTCAGATCGGGTGGACGGAATTGTTGGTATTCGTCGTCCAGGTGTAATGGTTCATTCTGCCTGACAACGGGATTTGATTCGTCGTCGCCTTTAAGCAGTCTGCAGAAGTAGTTCTTTCAGTTAGTATTATGGAAGTTCGAACATTCCGAGGGGCCAACATTGACCCGGACGACTGCCAAGATAACTAACTATCATTTTGGGTAGATAGTCATAAAAATATACAAGTTATATAAAATTCTTATGGCATAACCGACAACTTTGGACATCTTCGGTTAACTTCAGCTGACTGCACACCAATATAGATAATAGGATAAACTTATAAATCTGATCACAGTGATTTGTCAATAAAAATGATTGATGGCTTATCGCCTATATATTGAATGAGAATATTTATTTTATGGAAAAGTTTTAGCACGAAATAGAAATAGATTTTGTCTAAAAGTTATTTGATTGACGCACTTGAGGTTGACATCAATTCATGATTACTTCAATCTAAGAAGTTCTTTGAATTCACAAAAGTCATCCTCGAAGTAATAAAAAGTTTTAATAACTTATGTGAAGTAGGAATGGCTGAGAACAATGTGCTGTGTATTAAAAAGGAAACGTGGAATACAAGACAGGAGATGAGTGTATACGGATACCGACTTTCAACTGCAAGTTGTTTTGCATAATTTCGGTCTTTCGTCTCCAGATTCGAATGACAAGTAGAGTCACCGAACCCTTGCAGACGACATTTGATTAGTACTGGGGCTTTCTTGTTGTTAGGGGAATTTCTCCGAGTCCTCTATATTTTTAAGTTGGAAAATTTTTTGGTAGGAAAATCGTGCCGTGCAATGCGTAATTCTAAACATCCGAACAGGTGCATATACGGAGAAGGACTAAGGTCCAGTTAGTGACTTGCATAGTTGCATATCACCAATGCCCATTGGAATCTGCGCCATCAGGTGGGCGTCCCCTGGGTAGGCCTAGGTTGAGATGGCTGGACCAAGTCCGAAATCTCACCTCTACTCGTATGGGGAAAGCCCCTTATGATTCAGAGTCGATGTTGGAAGATTGAAAAATGTGGAGGGTCCACTTAAGCTCCCCAAATCCGCGACCCTCATAGTGGGTAAGCGGGCCATTGGAAGATGGAAGATGTCTTTCACTCGGGCGAGATTATTGGTTTAAAATGAAGTGTTTTACTCTCGGATGTTTTGGAAAAATGCCTATGTGGGTCATTGCGAGCTGCGACATTATTCCGGGGTTTCCTATGCTTACCACCAAACCACTTTTCTCCCAATGTTCTTACGTTCAACGTGCTGTCCTTGCATATTTCGTGGCGCCTGCTGGCAGACTTCGCGTTACCTGACTTTTTCCCGTCAGCGCTTCAGCTCTTGACAAATTTGTCTTCACATACGTTTTGTTTGTTTTACTAAGTCAGTCTTTGCTCCTTTGTTGCTATTGACAGTTCTCTTTTCAAGCAAAATTTTTGTTTGAGTTAGGTTAGGTTAGGAGGCTGCCCTCCCTCAGACAGACATACATTTAGACCAGATTGGCCCATTGTGATTGCCCACGATGAAGAACCGGCTTATCAGCACCGAAAATCAGACTACGCAACACAGACTACATCGAGATGGGCAACCGTAACGGTATTTACCCTAAGATTTGAACCATTTCATTCCAGAGATGAAGTTGCTTATCTTCTGAATGTCGAGTTCGGCTAGATAGTTTAGATCGTCTTAGAAGTATTTCACGAGGGTTTTTCTTCTAAGCGTCGCAAGAGCAGGACACGCGCACAGTAGGTGCGTTTTAGTTTCTTCTGCCACCTCGTCTCTGCAACTCCCACAGAAATCATTGCAGGGGACCCCCAGTCTAAGTGCATGTCTGCCTACCAAGCAATGTCCGGTAAGGACCCCTATCAGTAAACCTAGATTTTTCCGGTTTGTGGATAAAAGTCTCTACGTCTTCTTTAAATTCAGGTTAGACCAGATTTTTTTGGACAGGAGACAAGTGCTGATTTTGTTCTGCCTGTGGCTTGTCAGTTTCTTGATCGATTCGATTCGCAGGGGGCTCCCCCCAGGTTTTCGGAGAGATGACGTCCTGCACCCTCTTTTGCCAGCTCGTCTGCTCTGCAGTTGCCTGGAACGTACTTGTGTCGTGGGACCCAGTACATGTATCTGCAATCTCGTTTAGAGATATCTGTGGCATTGCTTTGCGAACCCTGATCGTATTGTCGACGATTCCAAGGCTTTAATAGCTCCCTGGGTATCTATGTATAGAACGCTATAGCACTGCAATCTGTCATATTAATTGCCGCAGCTTCGCAGACTGTCGTCATTTCGTCTTGAAACAGTGATCCGGCAGTCGCGTGGCAACGGCTAAGCCGGGTGCGTTGGAGAAGACTCCAGCCCCTGTACTACCCGCTGTCTTGGATCCATCTGTGAATGTACCTGACGTTGAATAGTATGGTTGCCATTCAGGATTCTAGAGTGACCCGTTGTCGTTGCTGTGCTGTGTCTGAGCCTTTATGTTGCTTTGATTGCCATTAGCTTCCTAAAGATATCAACAGGAATCAGAAGGAGCGTTGCCTCCAGGTCAGAAGTGAGGGTTGTTCTCAAGGCACCCGTTATGCAAATGCAGGATTACCTTTGTACCTTTTTCAGCAGGCTATAGTTGCTTTTCTTGTCCAGTGCTGTCCACCAGACCAGACCAGGACGTAATAGCGTCTTGTGAAAGGGACTAGTTCGGTTTTTTGAGGGATTAACTCCGAGGCCTACCTTCTTCTTCCATCCTGCTAATATGACCAGGAATATTCCATTAAGTCTCTTATTGTAGGGAGGAATTACCTGGGATTGCTATTGCAATCTTATCAACAGGTGCCGTGGTATTGAATCCGTTCCTATTTAATAGTTTGTTAACTACCGTCAGCCAAAGTAATGGTTATAGTACTCCGCCTTGCGTGTATCTCTGCAGTCCGTCCTGCTCATTGAACAGCTCCCCAGCTCAACTTTGGTTTGAGTTGCTTTTTCTTAAAAATTGCGTCAGATACGGATACGTTCTAACTCCTCAGGGTTTGAGTACATTCTACACACATACATACATACGCATTGATGCCTATCGTTTTGGTACTTTTATATTAGGATCAATGCATCTCATCTCATTTATCCCATGTGACAGGGATTTATTTCTGCGTATTTCCTATTAATACAGCAGCACATTGTGGAAAACAAATTCAATTTCGTACGAATCCTTAAAATCAAATATATTTCCTTGAAAGTCTATAGACAACGTGGAAGAAAAAAAGAACAAAAACAGATGGTACTAGGAGAATTTAATACAAATACCGACACACAATACAATGCCGTTGAAGTTAAAATACAAAAATTACTTGAGGACCATTGACAAATCTAACCGTTAACGAAGCAAAGCATGAAAAGGCTGAATCTCGTCTGTCGACAGAAAGATAAACATTGATTTTCCGGTTCCCAATTACATCCGGGAATACTTTTTTTTTTTGCTTTCCTCTGTTTACTTTAAATTTAAGATGATGTTCCCTTTGGAGGAATTCTGCTACAGGAAGTACAACGGAATGTAGCACAAATGAAGTTATTTAATTTCATTATGAAGTTATGTATGCCGGCTATATCGGTTGTTTTGTTTTTTTTTTTTAAATGAATTCGTTTATAGAAATCAAATGTATGTGCATATTTATCCATATGAGAGGATGTATTACAGTAGAAAAATTTGTACATAGGTATTTATGTACGTATATATTTATTTTTTTTATTCGAAGACTGTTGGAATTTTGTGCTTTAAAAAGATTGGATGCCTATTCCATGTCCTTTTCAATTGCCTTAATATTTTTAGTTGGGTTCTTATTCATAGTTAACCAATAAGTGAGACATCGAAACTAGAATGGGACTGCGTACAACTGCTTACAGCACTCGTCAGCTTAAACAGAGTTAATCTCATTTGGGTGCCAGGGTACAGTGGTCACGTAGGCAATGAAATAGCAGACTTACTTGCCAGAACAGGATCCGCATGAAAGTTCATGATGTCAAGACCATTCTGTGGTTTACCGATTAGCACTGCAAAGTGCTCCATTAAAACCTGGCTGAAGAACAGAACTCACAATTATTGGACGAATACTGAAGGTAACAGGCAAGCCAAAATTTTCATGCCAAACATCTCCCATACCAGAACAAAACAACTCCTAGGACTAACCAGGAGTCAGGTTCGAATGGTTACAGGCTTCTTCCCGGGACACTGTCTAGTCAAAAAACACCTAATGACTATGGGAATAGTACAAGACAAAACATGCAGACTGTGCAACGAAGACGAAGAATCAGCAGAACACATTTTGTGTCACTGTAACTGTCTCTGAACACGTCATCGTCATTTAGGCAAATTCTAACTGGAAACAGAGGACATATCTGCCAGCTCACTGCAAGACATCTCTGGATATATCTCGCATTCAGGCATCATGAGCGAGCTCTAATTGGAGAAAATCACAATAGGCCCATCGGCGGCGGCAGTGATAAGGTGACTCGGTCCCACCTCTACTTACAATCTACACTAAGTAAGATTAGGTTACAACAAAAACCTTTATTGGGAATGCAGCGAAGTTCAAATAAATTCCTATCTTGACTTGCAAAATGTTCGTAGGAACATGTCCACTGCAATGCAATATAGCATACCTAATACTGTTCTAAATCCAACATGGTGCACGAACCTTGTAACGAAATAAATAGGCAGGATACCCCGACAGCCGCGCTATAGACTACCACACGAATGCCAGTGCACCCAGGTCGCACCGTAACCGGATTGACGATGAAAATAACACGACCGAAGTTCTAAGAACCTTCCACCTCATGTGCTACCCGTGTGACTCAAGGCCACAGTACTCCTCGAGCTAGTCCGGGTATCTAAAGAGGAAGGGTGTCAGCGTCGGACCGACGTCGCACCAGCGTGGGACCAGCGCCGTTCTTTACTTCAGTTAGTTCTTTATTTCAAATAATTAAAATTCAACCCAGGCTCAACGGTATTCTTCTGAACTTCTCAGGCAGTGCCAAATATCTAGTTTCTGTGGGGGGATAATACGAATACTGCCGAACGCGCCAGGAGATCCCTGGTAGCACTTTACTCATGCAAAAGAGCAGTAGGTTCCAGATAGGGCAATCTATCCGTATATTTATAAAAAGCCTTTGTTATGACTGACTGACTGAATGACCAAGAGATCGACGCATAGCCCAAACCGCTGGCTGGGGCTAGAAACATCATATTTGGACAGTAGTTTCCTTTTTGGCGTAGACACACAGTAAGAAGGAATTTTTCGAAATTCGACATCTACAGGGGGTTTAAGTTTGTACGAAATTTGGTAGGTATATTCTAGAACAGAAATAAATAAACACGTGTTTTACCGTTTTCCAAAATTATAACTGTGGGCAACTGTAGTAATGCGCAACCGTAGTCAGCGGCACATACCTTTCGTGATCGTGTGTTCTTTTTGTTTTGCCCAGTTGTACAAGGGCTGTTTTTTTTTTTTTTTTTTTCATTTTTCTCTTTTGCTGTTTTTCTTTGTTCATAACTTTGCTTCTATCGAGATGTTGATGTTGCTATTGCTTCCTCAGATACTGCAGCTAACTTGATTAAAGAATGGCAGGTCACTCTATCTTCTCAAAGAATCTCAACCTACATACATAAGTCATTCTGAGTCTACACTTTGTAATATCTCTAAGCCGAGTGACTTGGCTCAGGTGCTATGAGAAGCCAAAGTTATAGTGTGAGATAAGTGTACCATAGCTCATAGAAAAGTATTAAGTATCGAAATAGGACGCACCGACAGTAGTTTTGGCTGGTGGCTTCAGTCAGACAGTATGTTGTGCAACGGAGAATACAGCAAATGAAGTGAAGGCCTGTCGCAAGTCGTCAATCTGATAGCCTTATGCCAAAGTCCTGTCCTTGAGAGTTAACATATGTACATGCGTGTCCATCTTCGACATGACTTGGGCAGAAGAGTTTTCTAATTTATTTCTTGATATTGGTGATGGAAGAGGAGGAGAGAATATATGTACCGAGTTATGGAAGATCTGATTGGTTTGACTGACAGAATATGATGTAACTTATCATTCATCAGGCTAGTTTCACTCAAATAGACGACTCAACCAACAAAACCAATAATTTTCTGCTAAAGAAGTGTACGGTTTGGATCTGAGGAGTGATTGCGGACTCAGAGTCAGTTGACCTGATAGCTTGGTCATCCTCGAGCCAAAAAGAAAAACTAGGAATGTTGTTTAGAGGGAGGCCTCACAAAGTTAATATGAAAAATTGAATGTCTAGAATTACTCATTAATATCTTGAAACCCGGAAAAGGACATAGGGTATATTGTGACGTATTTCCACGCGGACGTAGTCGCGGGTATCAGCTAGTGTAGCATATAAGAGATTTAAAATGGTGGATTCAATAATTTCTAATCATTCTTCTCTCAATCACTTTGGATCCTTTAACAAATAAATTCCGTTCGTGCGTGTTATTAAAAAATTTGTTTTTAATTTTCCGATACACAGGTGTGGGTTCACTCACTCGTATTCTTAATATGCATGTACACATGTCGCGCTTTTTAACTTTGGCATCTGTGATGTGAATTTTAAAAGTCCTACCTATCCGTGTTCTATAACATTCTAACTGGATTTTCATTTCAATGCCAAGGATGTCAAGAAATGCGAATAATATTTGATGACAGCACATGTGTAACGATTTTCAGATATCGTATATTAAAAAACAATGAAGAAGAATGTGTCCTCCATGCACACACTCTTGGTGGCTTTCAAGATAATACCAATTAAGGAAAGAACTCGTGTGGTTTCGCAGATGGTTGGAAGTGAAAACGAATTTAATAAAACGCATCACCTTGAGTTGAGATGAATTTCAAATTGCGGTATTACTTGCTTTCATTAAATTTACTCTTTTCAAGTTTTTTCTTTCGGTTTCATGAGTGGTGTGTGGATTGTAGGACTTTGATCTCGAAGAATTATTGAAGCATGATGGAATTCCATGCCATGCTGTACTTTTTTTTTTTACTTTCAAGTTTATACATAGCACGGTGAAGTAACCAAGTGAGCCTTTTCGAAATGAGGGAGACTTGCAAAGTTGAATCAATGGTTGGAATGACATGTTTGGTGGAAGGATATGCAGAGATGTTTTGAAATGTAGTGTTTGGCAGAATTACCTTTAAGGGAGTTGAATGGAAGGACTCAAACGATGTTTGTGTGTTTAAATATCGAAGTATGTCAGATGAGAATATTTGCTGTGAAGACAATTTCGTATTAAACAGAGTCTGCATGCCACATGCAGAATTGGGTATGTATCTCGCTACGTGCAAACATTGAACCCAGCTGATGAGAGATGAGAGTAGTTGAGGTTGGATAGATTGGTTGGCGAGGAGAGGGAAAATCCTCTGCGCTATTTACTTACTCACTTAGGTGGCGGTACAGTTCGGGGTGAACCTGGACCTCAACCAACAAGCCTCTCCAGTTAGCCCGATCCTTAGCTAACTGCCTTCAGTTGCACATACCAAGTTAGTTGAGGAGCCCGCTTCTACTTGTGCGCGAGATCTTAGGACTACAGTGTTGTCCCTCCGGGTTAGATTTGAAGACTCTGCGTGGCGGAGCGTTAGTGTCCATTCGCTCTACATGCCCTAGTCATCTCAAACGTCCAATGCGTAGTTTTTTAGCTAAATCGATGTCGCTGTATAGCTCGCATAGTTCGTGGTTAAATCTTGTCCTCCAAAGCCCGTCAACGCATACGGGACCGAATATCTTTCGAAGAATTTTTCGCTCGAAATGAGTAAGAATATCTTCATTTGGTTTCGATAGAGTCCATGCTTGAGCGCCATAAAGCAGGACTGGGATGATTTAGTCATTCGAGAGAGGGCTTTCCTACCCATTTGCCTTCTTAGCCGAAAGAAACACCGACTGGCAAGAGTTATTCTTCATTTGATTTCCGACGAGGTGTTATTATCGCAGGTGATAACAGAGCCAAGGTAGATAAAGTCTCTTATTACCTGGCAGTTATAGCTATCAACTGTGACATTCTGTCCAATTGGTCAGTGTTGGGTGTCCCTTCTTGTTGGCAGTAAATACTTAGATTTCCACTCGTTTACCGCTAAACCCAAAATGCCGCCTCCGTCTCAATACTCATGAACGCGCCAGTGACATTACGCTGCGTTCTTCCGAGTATGTCTGTATGGTCGGTGTATCCGAGTAATTAGACGGACTTTTGAAAGATTGTGCCTCTGGTGTTGGCTTGAGAGTTTCGTACAATTCGTTCAATTATGATGTTGAATAAGTCACATAACAGCGCTTCACCTTGTCTAAATCCTTTTTTGACATCAAAGGTCTCGGTGAGGTCTTGATCGATCTGGATGGAGCAGCGTGCATTCTCCATCGTCATCCTGCACCGACAGACGAGTTTCGCAGGGATCCCAAAACTAGACATGGCTCTGTATAGCTCGCCTCTATAAATGCTGTCATAGGCTGCCTTGAAATCGATGAAGAGGTGGTGGGTGTCGATTTGGACTACTTGGGTTTTCTCCAGGATCCGCCGAAGTGTAAAAAATTTGGTACTTTCCTGGCCTCAAACCGCACTGATAGGGGCCAATCAGGTTGTTAACGAAATGTTTCAGGCGTTCACACAGCATGGTAGATAATATATTGTACGCGATGTTTAAGAGACTGATACCCCTGTAGTTGGCGCAGTTGAGGGAGTCTTCTTTTTTGGTGGATCGGGCCAACGATGCTGAGAATCCATTCATCAGGCATACACTCATCTGACCAAATCTAAGTAATGAATTATCGTACGCTCCCTACCTGGTCATTTCCAGCTGCTGTAAAGACCTCGGCCGGAAGGCCGTCGGGTCCAGCAGCCATCTAATTTTAGTTTAGATATTTCTATCCGTTCTTCGTTATGATCAGATGGACGGACATTTTGCCTATCATCATCTAGGTTGAATGGTGTGTTCTGCCTGACAGCGGGATGTTGGTCTTCGTCGTCGTTATACAGTCTGCAGAAGAAGTTTTTCCAAATTCTCAGCTCCGACTGTGGCTCTACTACGCGGTTTCCTTCTTCATCTCTACAGGTTTCCGTACGAGTTCTGCTTCCCTGACACGTTCTCTTTACCTTTTGGTAAAACCTCCGTACGTTGTTCCTGAAGTATAATCTCTCAATATCCTCGATCGGGCGCTTCTCATGCTCTTTCGTTTTCTTCCTGAGAAGCAGGTGTTCGTCTCTAATCTTCTGTTCGTAGAGCTCGCGAGCAGCTCTCATCCTTCTTTGCAGCGCCGATTTCATTTCAATGGTAGAAATCGTTTTTAGAGCTTTTAGTATAGTGCCTGGCTGTCGATGGAAAAGTTGATATCATCACGTGGTGTTACCTTCATCGCAGTCTCACGGGCAGCAATTGTCATTGCTAGGACCTCCACCTGGTAATCACTTTTATGGTCCGGGAGTCTAACTGATTTAAAGAGGCTAAGTTTGTCTGAAAATATACCTGCATCCACACCAATGTGCATTTTGGACCCATCAGTATAAATGACTTTGGTTCGCGTGTTTGGTATTGTTCCCCTATTCCATTCCTTTATGCTTGGGAATGAGCAAGAGAATGGTCTGTTGTAGTCTTGGTAGGGCACTGTATAATCAGTGGTTGCTACTTACCATTTGACTTCCAGCCATTTGACTGATTCTCAGGGCATTTCTGGCCGCAAATTCCTGTATAAACAGGTCTAGTATAAGCAGGTTCAGAAAAGTCTATAGTCCTGCTGTTGGCGCAGTTCTCATGGCACTAGTAGCTGCTATGCACATCAATCTCCGTATTTTCGCGATGGCCTTGAGGTTGGTAGTTTTAGTAGCAGCTTGCCACCACACAACCCTGCCATTGGTAAGCATAGGGCTTGGTCCGCAGGTTTTCCTGAATATTCTACTGCACGAGTAGAAAGCTATCGTGGCCTTCTTAATTCTTTCGTTTTTATTTTATTTCGCGTTCAACTTTTTGTCGAGCACAAGTCCCAAGTATCTTGCACTGTCAAAGATCCTTAGGGGGAAACCCCCAGCAGAGGGTATTTTAAATTGCGGCATCTTTCTTTTATTTGTAAACAGTACCAGCTCAGTTTTCTGGGAATTGACCGTCATCGTCAGTCCACATTTCTTGGTCCATGTGTCCAACAACTCAAGAGGTTATAGTTATAGTTTATGCAGCTCTTGCCGGAAGGTCTTGTTTCAATTTCTTAAATGACAGTTTCAATTGCCAGAAAGTTGTTTGGAGTATGTTGTGACAGTTTACAGATGTTTTTGTCACAACTGCAGCTTATGATTAGCTTGGATTCGAACGCCAACATACTTGCGAAGTCATTGAAACGTGATGACGGGAGTCTGTGAGGCAAAAAGTGGTATTGTGACTTGCCTATAAATCTCGTCGCCACCCTTTCCCTACACTCCATCACTGGATCTGCAAAACTTTCAAGGACGTTGTGCCAAGTGGCAGAGAATATTAAACAAAAAAAAAAAAACTTTTCTTGAACTTACTTTTTAAACCTTAAATTTATTGCTTCACAAAGGACCCAATGGGCTACAATGCCCCCTCTGCGTAACAAATGAACTATTAAAGCGTATTGATTTATTTTTAGCGACATTTTGACGTCAATTGTGTGGCAATCGTCCGTTAACTTCGCTTTTATATTAATTTGTATCGATTCTTGCACAAAACGATTCGCCATAAGCCACATGAACACTTGCGAATAGCTTGATGTTCAAACGGAAATATGTCGACCCACTTACGATAAGATATCATTAATCACGTAACAAAAAATGGAATAGATACAAAGTTTTTCGCATGTGTGACGCGGAAACAACATGAAGCGTTGATGGGATCTCGCAGCCATCCGGAATCATTTGATAGACATGTGTCGATGTCACAGTTTCTTTATTTACTATTCGATGTTGTGCCTTCAATTAGCCAGAGGCTGGAAGGAAAATAAAAACTTTTAATTAGGGAAAAACTTAATTAACTGAGTTGCGTCAATCTTAAGAGAGTGAACATATTCTGGCAGGACTACCTGATTCTGAATGATGTAGTTAAAGCCATTTAAGGATTCTGAGGATGGCAGTTAAAGATTTAAAAGCACTTGGAAGAAGTTATCTTGTGACGTATGTACGTATGCATGTTTGTAAGAAATAGTCGGAAGCCATAAAGTATAGAACTGGAGCGTCAGCGAAGGTCTCTAAATCACGAAAAGAATAAAGCTGAGCGTTGGTTTGGTAGAATTGACCTCCAATGAGGATAAGTATCCAGGAGTCGACAGAAAGCTTACAACCAACCAAGGAGTAAGGCGTTACACGATTCTTAAAAGCAAAAAGCTAGTGGACAAAGACTGTTATACCATACCTGTCCGCCCAGCACTTTGAGACGTTTATCTGGTGTCTGCATTTGTAATTACATATTCAAATAATATCTTATATACTCTTCAAATTAGGCTGCACAGAAGAAGATGGGTGGCCATGGTGCAGTGGAGAAGGGTGGCCATGGTGCAGTGGTTAGCATCATTGCTTGTCACGCTGATAGATTTTTATTTATTTTAAGAAATAAATAAAAATCTATCAACTGTGAAAACTGATGGCGACTCTACTGCGAAAGCATAACACTGGCAGCAGAGCGTCATGGCTTGAAGAGTTGATTGAGCTGAGACTGATTATGACATCAGGAGATTCGAAAAAATTCCTGTGAACTATATAGCAATGGCAAAAACACCACCCTTGGACGCTAATGAAACTTAACGAAACCCACTGTACCTCGCTCGCGGTGTGTGTATAACATTATAAGGGTATTCATATCCCCTTGATCCGCGCGTGGATTATAAAAAAAAAAAAATGGTAGTGAATTTAAAAATTTTAACGCGTTTCTGCAAAATATTGGCGTTTTATGAGTTATGAAAGTCTCCCAATAAATGAACGATGACTGAAGCTTTCTTCTTCGATGATCTAGATGACTGAGCCGACACTAATGTCTGTGGTATCCTCCGCTTTACTAAGAGTTCGAGTTAGTTTTTTTTTTCTCTTCATAGAACAGTCGAGAACATGGTAGAACATGATGTGTTTGCATCTTTACAGGCAGCCACGCTAACCCTCAGCTAACCTACTCTGACAATGCTGTTTCGTTTTTTTTTCGGCGAAGAGTCTTCCATTTGGCAAGACAATCACAACCTTTACGCATCTAACTTCGACTTTCTGATTTGTTCTTTCTCTCTCCCCATCATCAGTGAGAATTTCCCCATCAAGTCTGTCTTTCTTTAACGCTGCTCTCCTTACCATGAATTTGAAATAATCCGCTCAGAGCGTGTCTAAATGATTTCAGATCTTGTTGGTGCTTGTACTCGTATCAAGTCTTTTCTTTGCATTTTGCACAAAACTTTGTTTCTCTTTTTTTCTCTTTAAACACATCACTCACTCACTTCTCAGTATGTTTTCCTTTCAACCACACAACCTAAGAGAATGCCTTCGTAAAGATCGACATTTGCCGAGTCTCTACTATTTTTGCCAATATATATGTACCGTATGCTTTTATCGAGGTGTAAGCTGCTCTTTGGCAGTTGTTCACAAGTGCTCCGTGCAACAAGTGGAATTTCGTGGAGCAAGTTAGATTTTTGTCAAATTGAATTTTTTATTTGAACCAAATTAATTAATTTATTGAGTCTTTAGTTTTGTTAAGTACGCGAGTGATTAGTGAATAATTGTTGTAAAATTTTGTTTGCAGCTGGACTTGAATTCGCAATCGACGGAACTCCACAAGAAGGAAGAACCGCTACGACAACGAAAACGAGAGCGAGACTTTGAAAATGTCTTGCACAAGGTTAGTGCACGTATTCTACAAACTTAAATGAAATTTTTATAAATTTTTAATTTCCATTTTGATCTTAATACATACATATGGTTTATATTAATTTGAATTCACATATGTTGATATAAATTGAATGTTAATTAACGGAATAGCGAAATGGTGTGTTTGAACGAGAATCTGTTGGTCTGTCTCTCTTTGTCTCTTTGTCTTGTGTCTCCCTTTCTTTGCTATTTTCATCGGCTTGATAAATTTGCTCTTTGGATAGAGGCAAATTATTGACTTTTATTGCAGGCATTAGAGGATTTTGCCAGATTCATTGCGAACTTGCTTACGATAGCTTGGATACAAACTCGTTCGATCATGTCGGGGATGTACGCACTTTTAGCAAACTTTTGACTTGGTATTTTGCGTTCTCCTGGCTATTGTCTTATTCGGATTCCACTTTTACCATTGTCTTACAAGATCTTCTGGCCGTATCCCATATTGAAGTTTTTGCCCTAGAAGTTCTGGTCTACGATTATTTTCCCGTTTACAGTTTTATTTATAAGCTGCGGTTTTTGGGTTTATGGCCGATCAGTTTACTATCTAAGTGCATTAGGTTTGGTAGCCACATAAACCCAGTACCCTTTGACTTGCATTAGATGGACAGTGGCAGAGAAAGTATACCAGGTGCTTCCCCTTTTACATTTTGCAGATTGAAGTATCCGCTAGACCAATTGCATGTGCCTAGCCTACTTGTTATCCTGTATGAAGTTAAACCTTTGAACTCAGTTGTGCTCGATTGCATCTTATTTCGCGGACACTACTTTTTTTTAGGTGGTAGGTCATGACCATACTAAGTAAAACAGCAATTGATGGCTTTTGCGACTGGTATGTTTGGCAAGTTTGGGCAGTGAGTGCCACCAATGTATAGTTCTAATAAAAGGGAAACCACCTATCCCTCTGTCCTACCGCTCCACCGATTTAATTTAAATATTTCTAGTATATGGAGGTCGCCGTGGCTCAGTAGTTAGTGTGCGTTGGATTGCAATGCAAGCCTTTGTGGGTGTCCGACGTAATGATCGCAAGGTCCGGGTTTTAAAGCCCATGACATCTAGTTTCATTCTATTTCTAATGCCAACCCTAGGTGCGGGGAACGCTAGCTTGGATAACTCCCGTCCTTGTGTTATCTCTTCGCTAAGATAATTAGATCCTCCTTCGTGGTAGTTCCTGGGGTTGGAAGGGTGGCGTGACCATAGGTGTTATTTGTCCAAAGACTTCCTTTCTCTTAGTCTGAGTTCTGTTTTTGCCGCGCTACTACTATAGTGAATGTCTGCTGGAACTAGATTCAGCATTGTTTCAAGTGCCTTTGTGAGTGTTGATCTTATCGATCCTGTTATGCAGCCCGCTCTTTGAATCTTGATTGCACTTGTACGATGAAATTTTTTTCTCAAGTGCTTTCCACCAAACAATCGAACCGTATGTGTGGATAGATCGTACTACAGCAGTGAGCCAGTGTACTACTTTCGCCTTAAAGCCCCATGTGTTTCCGAAAATTTTTTTTACATGAGTAAAAGGCAATATAAGCCTTTTTCTTGCGGTCCTCGATATTGGCTTTCCAGCTCAATTTTGAGTTAAGGATTACATGGATTCTTGAAATGTGGATTCGATCTTCTTCTAGTGAAGAGCACAATCTCGGTTTTGAATGGGTTAACTCCCAGACCTTGTTTTTTGGCCCAGCCGCTCACCAATGACAATGGGTGATTGAGTGCTTCGCTTAGTGTGGGGGCGAATATTCCTGAGACCAGAATGGCGACTTCGGGTCGTCAGCACAGGCAGCCACGTTGAAGCCTTTGTTTTCCAGCGTCTTGATAATTTCGTCTATTTCTAGCAGCCAGACCAGCGGGGAGAGAATTCCTCCTTGAGGGGCACCTCGAGTGACGTTCGTCCGTCTGTTGGCGCTCCCTAGTGTCGAGCTTATAGTGCGTGATTTTAGCATATGACCAACTCAGTTGCACAGTCCTTTGCTTAGTCGGGCCCTGTGTAGGCTTTATATGATTGCTTCAGTGCTCACGTTATTGATCCTCTAATCTCGAGGAAGGGACCCAGTGTTAATTTTTTGACTTGCAGCGATTTCTCGATCTTGTCTACCACCCTGTGTAGGGCGGTGTCCACAGATCTTTCCTTCATGTAAGCATTATGTGGCTTGCATAAGTATGTATCCCCAATCGCATCCCTTATGTGCACATCTAAAAGGCGTTCCAGGGTCTTTAGAAAGAAGGAGGATAGGCTGATGGGCTGATAGTCATTAGTATAAACAAAACTGACCGAAAATGTACTGTGAAACATTAAAGATACATATCGAAGTCGCTAGAACTATTTCGCCAGGGTTTTTTGATTGGAAACGCTAATGAATTTCGATGTATACCTCGAGCTTAAAAAGATACCAACTTCTAAACGAAACGTTGCAATATACACGGACAGCCAAGTGGCCATTGCTATCACATCGTCGGTAAAGCAATAACAGAAGGAACTAGCAAATTTGGGCAATTGGCTCAGTTTAATATGGGTTTGAGGAGGTAGGGGCTGTTGGCTGGGACTCGAAGACTCTCTTGGCCGAGTCAGTTTAGTGAACGAGTTTTTACCTCCGGACACACATCTTTGTACAGCTCATAGAGCTTCATTTACCCTCCTTGCAGAAACGAGCAAATATGTAGACTTTTTTTTCGAAGGATCCCAAGATCTGTTTAGCTGTCCTGCTGATCGTCCAGCTTTCGGCTTTATAAAGGACGACCGGCAAGATCACGACGTATCGCACGATTGTTCTTCGTCAAATTTACATCTGGGTGTCGTTTGTGGAACTTACATGTGGCCTGAGGTAGATAAACTCTTTCACTACTTCAAATTGTAGCTGTCGATGGTTGTATTTCGCCAAATGTAATGTATGACAGACTGGTTTTTTGTGGAAAGAATATATTTGGTTTTAAACTAACTAATCTTCAGACAAACTCCTCTAGCCTGCTCCTCAATCACTGTAAAATCCTCAATGAGGATTAGGCAATAATAACAAAATAGCGTATCCGAACAGCTGGACGGACTTAGAAAATATAGTAATTTTCGTATTAATAAATGGCCGCCGCACTGTCTATTACAACACAAGATTGAAGAAATCTCAAGACAGCGCATCTCATTCCTTTGGTAATGATCCAGTGCATGTCTGGAAGGTTTTGATTTGAAACTACACGGATCATCGCGAGCTTTTGAAGGTTGTGCGACACAACAGAATCAGTTTTTCGAGATCCCGAAATACGTCACCGAGTTGTATAACTTGATGCGATGAATGCTGCCATATGCGGCTCCAAAGTCGATAAAGAGACGGTGAGTGTTGACTTGGAACTTGTTGATCTTTTCTAGGATTTGTCCCAGTTTGAACAATGGGGCGGAAGACAAACTAATGGGGCAAATTTATGTGGAAACAAACAGCTTTGGAGGTTCATACGATACACTGGATAGGATCTTGTAAGTGACATTATGCAAGAATATGCCTCGGTAGTTGTTGCAAGACGTAGAATCGCCTTTCTTGTATATAAGGCAGTCGTCGGGAATGCTTTCGTTCTCTCAAACTTTGCAAATGATCTGGTACATGCTTCTTACCAAAACGCATGCTCCCTACCTAAGACGTTTTGCGTGATTTTTCATAGACTGAATGTGAGCTTTTCTCATACTCTACCATTTTCTCTTAATCATGCCCTTTGAGCTGCTATTGAAAATGCTGTCTAAATACTTCCTCAAATCCTTTTGAGATTACCCTCATTGGTTCGAAGTGCCTTGATGCCTATGGTCTAAAGTTTGCAGTAAAGCTTTTGGTTTTTTAAAAAAAAAATCGTACAGCATTTCTATTACGACACTCTTCGATGTCCTTGAGCTTCAAGACTGCGAAAGCTGTTTTATTTCTACGCAGAAACTTTTTCTCATCCTTTCTTTTGATTCGATACTCAGCTCGCGCAACTCTGAGTTTTCATTGGTTCATTCGCCTTAACTACAAGGTGGCGCAAATGTTGTCAGATTTTCTTTGACTGTAATTTTTTTTATGAATGAAAAACTTTGGTTCTGCTTTTGGATTATGTTTATTTGATGTTTTACATTTTTTTCCATAAAGTCGAGAATATGATATCGGCTAAGTAGCCGCCGCACGGCCAGAGTTAATGACCATTCGGGTCCGATTTATGGCATTTTCCATCACTCTTGCCAGAATTGCCGGCGATAGGTCCTCGCATTCTTGAGGGATATTCTGTTTGAGCGCTTCAAGAGTCCGGGGCTTGTTGACGGAGGCTCGTGACTTCAAAAAACCCCACAAAAAGAAGTTTGGAAAGGTTAAATCAGGCGATCTTGCCGGCCAGTGCAAATCGTCGCTCATGATGATTTTCGATGTAAAGTTGCCTCCCTCTTGGTCGAGATTTAGGATGGCTTGAGCGTAGGTTACACGTGCTTGGTGGTCAACAGCTAGCAGCTGATGCACTGTCTGCACTTTGTAAGGCAACATTTTACAGTCTTTCACCAAAATGCTCTATAAAAACGAAATTCAATTACCACCGATTGATGCCCAAATGCGTGGCACTTCGTCTGGTCGATACTCCGGGGTCCTCCGCGACATCTTCAGCTACAGCTGCGATATTCTCTGCATGCTGCGGGGCTGGCGAGACCTGAGAGCATCTCGTATTGTCCCATATTCTTCTAGGCGACCGTCTAAGTATCGTAGTGTTTGCCCAGTTGGTGTCGGACGACCGGGAAATCTGCGTCGAAATTCACGCTGTGTCAACACCACCGAATTATTCCGCCAAAAAAAAAAAAAAAAACGGAACAATTATTCCGCATTCTTTAGGAGTAAAGCGATTCATGTCTTATTGACGTGTATTTTGTACCTGTTTAGTTTACAAATGTCAAAGTAGAATTCACATTTGCCGCCATTTGCAAAAATTACAGCATCTTCCGATAGGGTGATGACATTTGCATCACCTTGTATATCTGTTAGGCTATTTGGTTAGCAAACCACAGTGTCAGGTGCCCGCTAAATTGCTTCTGTTATAGTGAAGCGAAGTCAGACTGTGCAAGTCTGACTACAAAGGTGCATCTGAATATTCGGTAATCGCAAGCGTAGCAAGGATGCCAAGACTTTGGGTCTACGAAATTCAATTACCTACCCGAAATCTAATAGGAAGGACTGTGACTCTGCACGGATCAGAGGTCCTTTCACTGAAGATACCAAAACCGCGACAAGCAATATGACCGCAATACAATTGTACTAAAGAGAAGGAATTCAAAATCCATGAAATTAGTTTTCCGCTCCAGGAAAGCGGAATTGTTATTGCACAGACAGACAGATCCTTTCACGTAATCAAGTTGAAAATCAATAAATTAACCCATACACCTTGGAACAACGACCACATTCACACAACAGAGCCGGCAGTTTGTAAATGAAAGCACAAATATGTGAATTATGCAAATCATGGCATAAATTAAGTTCACATTCTCATTTTCAATTATTCGCTGTATAAACTTGAGGAAAATATGTTTTTTTTTTTCACACGCCAGGAGCGACATATTCCGCAACGGATCGGTGAAAACGATGCTGTCGCACCTTATGGCATTTTTAACGCTTTAATGCTGCTTTAAGGCTCGCCAAAGTCGTGGATTCAAATTTACTTGTCGGGTGACTTGCCAAATTATGTACAAGGATGTGTACATGAAATATGTCTTACGTTCTACATCACACTTGAGACAACATAATTGTTATAATCTTCTGCGACATAAGTGATAATTTAAAATTCTGACTCGAGTTTGCAGTAATTTGAATTCTCTGTCAGCTGGGGTTTTTATATGTGGAAATAGCGTTTACTTACTTCGAATTACATTTGAATTTTCGTATGCTAATGTTTCTCATAATTCCTCGCATAAATGACACGGTTGAGTTGCTGCTACTTGACTATATACGTGAAGAGCAGCCGCCATCCAGTGGGAGGATTCAAAAGTCCTTACTCTCCAAAGCACTTGTCAAAATCGCACACAACTTTAACAAGAACGGAGAAAATCGTGGTATTTCTTTGATAAGCGAATCAGCTTTGAAGTTAAATTTTTCGCAAAAAGCATGTCAACCCATCATCCCACCACTACCGAGTGACCAGATTGCAGTACGTGTACATTTTATAATCGCCTGTCTTTAGCAGATTGCTGCCTTCATCCGATGTCAACCTTGTTTCCGGTACACAAGTAATATTTTTCGCGGAAATCCTCAAGTATTCCTTTGAATACTCAAAGCAACTTAAATCCATAAATAAGTTTGAAGGTCACTCCAAACCTCGGTGGGTATGAGAAATTAAAAATGTGAATCGGTTTTATGTCGTTTGCCCAAAAGGCCAAGGGAGCACTCAGTCCATGGTGCTGTCAGTCAAGTTCAAGTAATTGCTTCAGTAAGAAAGTCTCTATGTTACCCTAAACAAATTTGCGGGAGAACTCTGGAGCACATATTCAACCTGTTTTCCACAATTTGGTGCATAGTCTTGGATAACAGAAGTTTCTACAATATTAAGAAGACGGTTTGCCTAGCGCGAAGTGATGTCTTTCTTTGATCTCCTCCAGATCCTAACGACTATCTAAATTTCGAAATCAGTCAAAAGATGACTGTTGCGCTAATTCTAAGAACTGCAGTGCGACTTGTTGCAAAGCGATTCCTTTTTCGGGCAACTATAGGTTTGATTGTGCTTTTCGGTGTAGAAAGGTTCAAAAATGCGCCTAAGACATCGGACAAACGGGACTGAAGTGTGTGAAGCTACAGAGAATCGCCTACCTTTGTTTTTTTTTTGATCGAAGATAGAAAGCATTGAACACCCGAGTGTGGGAACTTCATGTTTTAACAGCAAATCTGAATAAAGACAGATTTCGGCACACGAGGGCTTAAAAAAAATATATATAAATAGCTTGCGCCACAGCTCGCATCCATTCATGTTGTTCGTGAACGGGGAACGGCGAATTGAGAAGCTCTTTCATGACAGATTTATACTCCCGGAGGCTTGTCATTACCCCACGAGAGGTGGTGCCGCTTAAGGCTGGGGTGTTGTCCTGATGGTTATAACTCATTTTACTGTAGTAGAACCTGTACTGTGAAGACCGAGTGTCAGTAGCATATTTCTCCTACATGACCTGGCCAGTTTTCTCCAGTAAAATGGTAAATTGACTTCGAATGGACAGTCTTATTCCATAGTCAGACGTAGGTTAGGCTAGGTTACGTAGGGTGTGGGTCTTATCACGTTCACTCGGAGACCTGGAGGTCCATTGTAAGAACCCTTAAATGTTGTGTTAGTTGGAAACTAGTTAGTGCTCTTTATGAATCTGAGTAGGTCCGTTAACTGTAGGTCTGTTACCCCTGCTATGCTCGCAAGGAACCTTTTGATCATAATGCGCCCAGACGTCGTTCTTGCATAGCAGATGTTGGATTGATTCTACCTGTTCTTCATCTCCGCAGTTTCTGCATAAATCGTTGAACTCGATTCTCCACTTGCGGAACATGACTCCGATGTAGCAGTGAACGTGTGGATAGATAATCTGTCCAGTGTCAGACGGCACCTTGTTTTAGTTCTTTTTTTTTTTTTTATAGTCCACACGCGGATCAAGGGAATATGAATACCCTTATAATGTTATACACACACCGCGAGCGAGGTACAGTGGTTTGAAACTCAGGTTTCGTTAAGTTTTTCAGTTCTATTTAGTTTCGGCCATAACGTTCGAGGAATGGCACAATCGTCTCTAGCTAACCAAAAGGAATAAGCTTCTTTCTCTATTGTGCTGTCTATTATCCCATGCAATATCCCTATCGGTGGCATTACACATGTGTTTGCTTCGCTAATGTTCATAGCCGACCCCAATCTTGCCAATACATCAGATTTTTCTTTTCTTTTGAGTTGTTCCTGTTACCCAAAAATTTGTAGGCGATGCAGCGTCCCCATACTGAAGAAATTGCAGGCTAAGAGTCAGTCAGATTCGCCTCTTCGTATTAAGGTTGGGTGATATTTGGACTCCTTAACATTTGTAACCAGGCGCAATTTTGATTTCCTTACCCTGAAAAGTTCACTTCTCATTACGAGAGTATCTGTCGCCACCGCTTTTGGACACAAGACAACTTCTCATTGCCTGAATGCCATCTGCTGAATCAGAGTAGAAGACAATGTCGTCCGCGTACATGAAAGAAGTCTTGCTTTACAGAGCTTGATTCCACCTTTTACAGCATCCGTTATGTAGCTACTGAACAGAGTAAGCAATATGGAAGTCAAGACATACCCTTGAGTGATTTTGCTTAGGAAGTTTCAATTGACTACGAAATACTTAACTTCATCTGAGAAGTTTGTAAACAGAACGGCTTAAGTTGTGGAAGCCTTTCACTAGTTAGGTTAGTGAGTTGGACAGCTGTGCCAGTGGCGTGGGTTCATGCCCCAGTCACTTCCACCGAACATTTTTCGCGGCACTACCTCCCGTCGGGGGATGACAACCCTCCGGGAGTAGAATTTGCGATGAAAGAGTTTCTCAATTCGCTGATCGAAGTCAGCAATAAATTAAGGGTCCTTTCCATTCGTGCGAAAAACGTAACACGCACAACAAGAACGGTTGCGAGAAGTTAGGCCTTGGCTCATCCCGAGCTGTCGCGTCATTTTATTTTAAAAACTCATCCTTCACGTCAAGGGCAATCAGCAGCTTAGACCAAAAAGTCACTAGGCATAATCCGATGGAGAGTCCAAGTGTATATATCAACAAAAGTGTACAGTTGGTACTCCTTTCTGCATTCGGACAGCATTTTCTTATGAGTAATTAAGTGAAATTACTAATTCCTTGGTTCTCTTTTCCGCGTCTTGGTATGAAGGTACTTTTCGGGGGCAGTCCTTATGTTCCAAGCGGAAATAATGACGATTAAGAAAGTCTTATCTTGGCAACGGAACAAATTCATATCTGCCTTAGATATCCGCATATTTTCAGACAGTCAAGTTCATGAAATCATTCTCTACAAATTCACTAGTAGCCAGACGTCTCTCGTCGCGGTGGCAGTTCAGTATTCACATTTGCTGGGTGCAGGGACATGGGGAAATTCCAGGGAATTGTACTGCTGATGAACACCCCTTATGTGGAACAACAATGACCATTCTACAGGATTATGGTGCCTGTAGGCATACCTATTGCTACATGTAAATTCAAAATTAAGCGAGATACTCTCGAAAGGAGAATCTTAGTTGGAGACGTTGTACAACGTGTCTAGCGTTTAAAACAGATTTGGTATAATCTGGTTCTAAAATGCTGTAAGGATTTGATTTTTCTCAAGAGGTTACATATCAGCGATGATGTCATCATTGGACACTGTTTAACAGACTAGCACGATTGGTGTCTTCTCAAATGATTTCTGCAGAAGCTGTAAGGAAAAAGAGGAGGAAACTAATCCCCTCTTCTTTGGACCTGCCCTGCTTCCTCCCGTAAAAGAAAAACTCGCTTAGGTGCCTTTCGATAGAACGATCTAGGTGATCTGATCAAAATCTATGTTAGAAGTCTCTTATGCTTCATGAGAAGCTCCAAGTGGTTTAACAAGAATTTTCGGATCCATGTCGTATCACAAAGGACCAAGTGTGCTGGCTTTAGTTGGCAGCCACTTCAATCTAACCTAACCTAGCTTACTATACGTATGAAGGTGTTAATATATCCTTGCAGTTGCCATAATTTATTGACCGGGCTATGACAGACTCCTCTGAGAAGATTGCAGAGCCGATGACCTTTACCATTTTTGAACCGTCTCTTAACACTGATAGGTTTTGAGGGTCTCTTAACTTTCCTTCGGTTCAATCTTTGGGAATTTCGTTGGGAAGAATGATGAGGACCTGATGGGCCACTTGCCATGATTTAGTTTGCTCCAGGCGCGTATTTTACGAGCAGTTGGCTTTGTATGTACGTTTAGAGGAGTTAAACTGATTGCGAATCTTGGAACTAAAAAAAGCCTATTTGAAAAAAGGAAAGAAATGAGATATATGTAAATACCTCAAGAGACTGATTTGCAAATGTTCAAGTTTTGCAAAGCATTCATTTTTAAATGGTCCTTCAGGATGGCAGACCCATGGTTTTGAGTAGGCCGGATAATAGTACCAATGTAGAGGAGGTGACTGGCTGGTGTACTCAAGGCTTTGGGTATAGTGGGAATGGAATGGTTCTCTCTTGTCAAAGTGGTCTGGGAATGCGGTAAAACACCCAGCCATTGATAAGCTGTGGTGACTGTTCCTCTTATTTTTAAAAAGGTATATCTTTATAAAGTCTTCCGGGGAAAGTCTCTGCAAAATTTTTGGAAGCGCGTCCTAGAGCTGCGGTCGAGTCCTGGTTGGGCGACGAGCACTGCGGCTTTCGTCCAGGTAGAAGTACGACCGACCAGCTATTTACTCTCAGAATGGTACTTGAGAAGGCCTGGGAGTATGCCAAACCTATCTGCAGTAATTTTGTAAATTTAAAGAAAGGATATGATCGAGTCCCTCGAAGTAAACTCTGGAGTGTATTGCAGGAGTAGGGGATGCACGGCGCAGCCTTGGTGAGGAACGGTTCGAATTGGAATTGATCAATGCACTCTGCATGTTAGTGGAGTCCTATTGAAACAGGTGGGGAAGTTTAAGTATCTCGGGTTCTTATTCACGAGTGATAGTATGAGCAATACTAAGTTATCCTGTAGGATTGGTCAGGCTGGAGAAATTCTGAGACAACTTGGTCAATCTGTTATCAAGAGGGCTGAACTTGGGATTGGAGCTAAGCTATCGGTCTTCAATTCAGTTTTTGTTCCGACCCTCACTTACTGTCATGAGGTTTGGGTAATGACCGAAAGAATAAGGAGCGAAACAGCCTCTTAGGATTCTCATAGAAATGTGTTTGATGTCTTGGAAGAGCCTCTTAAGGTTGAGCCGGGATTGATGTTTTCAGTTAAGTATGCGCGTTCCCGCACCCAACAGAAAAAAAAGGACGGTGCAACATGTTGACACTTAGTCAGGGCGTAGTACACTATCTTTCAATATCTGTTTGATTAGAGTTTAACTTTATGTGGGATATAAAGGAAATAGGCACTAAAGCCAAACCTACAATTTTAAACAAATCTTTAGAAACAGTTTCAGTTCCAAAATTTCAATATCATATAACACAGCTGGGTATGCAGCAGAGACCTATCGCTTAAGACTCAATTATAAATTAATTTATGTTGGAAAACTTCGGCAAAATATTCACGCTATACCTGTGATTTATGAATAGATACTCTCTTGACATTCTTCTTTGAAATCACAGAGTCATTTCTTTCTCCCTTCTGATGCACCCGCTGAAGGCACACCAAAAACTGAAATTACAATTTTGTTTCGAAAACTCGAAAACCCAGGTGTTCTTGTGGTGACTGGTTTCAAAAGTTCTCCTAGTTATAGAGTTCTCAAACTAAACTTTTGATTGCTGGAGTGTGGTTCTATGCGGTTTGTATATCAATATCTCTCTGGCGACGTTGCACCAACGTGAGGTGCACATTAGTAGCGAATATTATGCAAACATTTTGAATTTACTTCTTTCAAGTTTTGCCTGTGTGCTTTTGTAACAGAAAGCCTTAATCTTTTCACCGTCACTATGCCACAGGCTGTCCTGCAGATAATTACTTCTCTGACACGTGTTTTTGGGAATTGTTATCATGTCAGTTAACA
This sequence comes from Matsumyia berberina, assembly GCA_917880715.2. Taxonomy (NCBI): domain Eukaryota; kingdom Metazoa; phylum Arthropoda; class Insecta; order Diptera; family Syrphidae; genus Matsumyia; species Matsumyia berberina. Next base: position 101,498,670 of record OU862870.1, read on the forward strand.
CAAACGTCAATTGCTCATTTGTAATGCTTGACCAAGTGATATGAGGTCTGACAGTTCCATTAATCCCGATGAGTAATGAATGTTTCTTTCGATTATTTATTCACCGTGCAGAAGAAGTAGTTTCCATTTATTTAATTGTACATTAATTGCAGGGAAGGAAATACTCGGTGTTTGCTTTTACAAATTAGAAAACCTTTCAATGGGGAAATACATTTTATTTATATACTCGTATGTACGTGCGTTAACGGCAACGAAATGAATTCTCTACAGGTGACAGAGGATATTGGTGTCGTTAATCATTGATAAGATTGGCGCTTATCGGATGGAATACATTTTGCTTTTAGCCAACACTCTCTCTATTTGGTTGTTGTCGAGCTGAAAATGGAAGAAGGTTTAATAAAATATGAAGAAAAGAAGCTAAATATCGGTTAGATTTGTAGGTAGGTTCGTAGAGTGGTGGTTCCTAAGAGAACCCAATCAGCGCTAGGGTGCCTCGTTTTGTTACCACGAAACTCGTTCAAACCTTTTTGTGTTTGTTGGGATGATGTGGTTAAATGCAGCCAGTGGAGTACAGGTAAAGGATACATCCAGCTAGTGGAGTACAGGTACAGGATCAGTTCTTTAATCTCGCCAAGGTCCACGAAGAAGCGTCTGCCTAAAGTACTCTGTCTGGTCCTCGCCAGTGCCGGAAATCTTCAGAGGAAATTGAGTAGAGATTCTTTCTCATTAATGTCTTTACAATTTCTGTAGAAGGTGTTGTGAAGTATGCCAAGCTTGACAGCATGGTCTCCAATTGGCAAGCGGCCCTTAATAGTGGCTACAATTCTAGCAATATCTGGTCTTGGTTTGCCAAGGAGCGCTCTTGACTTAGGTTTTTTGTAATAAGGTCACATCTTTCTTGAAATGGCACAGCTGGTCAGGCCGTTTTACCCACGATTATCAGGCTGGAGGAAGTGAAGATGTATACTCGTATATAGCTCTTAACAGTGCCCAGCGGAATATTGGCACTTTCCGCGGGAGACCTGTAAAGGGCCGATCCTGTCCTAGCCAGCTCGTCGGCACGCCCATTGCTCTCATGATTGCTGTGACCTGGGACCCAGTTGAGTGTTATTATGGAGTGGGTGCTTGGTTGACTGGTTGCAAACCGGCATTGCTCTACCAGTTTTAAGGATGTGGTAACCGCATATTCGCCGCGGCTCAGTGGTTGGTGCGTTGGACTGGTGAACGAGCGGCGTGGGTTCATGTCCCAACCGAACATTTTTCGCGGCACTACCTCTCGTCGGGGTATGACAAGCCTCCGGGAGTATATTCTGTCATGAAAGACCTTCTCAGTTCGCCGTTCGGAGTCGGTTATAAATTGTAGGTCCTTTCCGTTCAATACAATACGCCCAAAATAAATGATTGTGAGAAGCTAGGCCGTGGCTCATCTCGAGCTGTCGCGCAAGCTATTTTCTTTTTAACTGCATCAATGGCTTTGATAGCGGCTTATCTATCCAAGAAAATAGCGATATTTTGATAGGACGTTTGGAGATTTTTCAGCAACCGGCAGGCCTCCGGAATCGCGAGAAGCTCCGCCTAAAAAACACCAGCGGAGTCTTGGAGACGAAAAATCTTTGATATTCTTAGTTGGTCAGGAAAGATGCCTGAGCCGACTCCGTCCATATTCGAATCGTTCGTATATACACCAATATCATAGTCATTGATAACGGTTCCATTGTTCCGTTCTTCTCTAGCGGAAATTTAACAAATGAGGGTGGGTGTCATGTAATCGGTGGACCAAATATCTTGGAGCTGTTTCCAGCATTTTACAGTGATCGTATGAATTAGCAGTCCAGCAGCCAGATTCCCTGAGACGCACCGCACTGCAGGTAGCTGTGTCTTTGATGTAAAGTTCAAGGGAGATCAGGTGCAGGATCATCCTTAGATCATCTCTAGGACAAGACCTCAATGCTCCTGTAGCACCTAGATACGCCGATCTTTGTACGTTTTTGCAGGGCAGGTGACCATGAGTGAGAATAGAACGTACAACGGCAGTGTACATTCACATGGTCATTTTTGCCTGGAGTCCCTAATTTTTGAACGCTACGTTTGCTTTCTTTATCTCTTTCTTTAGCTCTATATAGAGTTTCTAACTCAGTTTCGAGTCTAGTATTGTGCCTAGGTATTTTGCATTCGGACTTAATGAAAGTGGCTGACCATTAAGTGTAGATGGGGGTGAATTCCGGAACCTCTTAGTGGTAAATAGCATCATTTCATTTTTATCCAGATTTACTCCAAAGCTACTGCTCGTAGTCCATGACAGTACCTTATCTAGAGCACATTCCATGAGTTGGCTCCATGAGGAGAAACTTTCCTGATACTTGTACAATCATATCATCGGTGTACGCAATCCCTTTACTATTTCAACGAGGACCTCGGACATACTCCGCGGTTTTACAGCAGAACTTGGGACCTTAGTCCCTAAATGATACACTGGTTGTACATTTCGATAGTAAGACCTATAATATATGCGGCCATAGTTTGGTGGCCAAAAGTATTTGAACGAACGACGGCAATAAAGCTAAAGAAGCTACAAAGAATTGCCTGTCTCGGTATTACAGGTCCTAAGCGCATCTGCCCCTCTTCAGCTATAGAGGCTGTCATCGGGCTCGCATTCCTACATATGTATCTTCACTAGGAAGACCGTTGCTCATTGTGCAGCTAGAACACAAGTATAAATCAGGTAATCTTGTAGGTCATCTGAAAATATTTGCTCAATTCCAAATATGGACTTGTTCTGCACTATCCCCGACGTTATGGCCTTGTCGTTATGGCAGAAATATTAGACTGTGTCGACTGGTCTAATGGAGAACCCGTATCAGATCCAGGATATTTGGCGTGGTTTACCGACGGATCAAAAATGGCTTCTGAAGTAGGTGCTGGCGTCTTTGGTCCCAACGCTAAAGTGTCGGTGACAATAGGGATGTGCCTTAGCTTATTCCAGGCTAAAATCCATGTTATTGAGATCTGCGCCAGGATAAACCACAAAAAAAGTATCAGGAGCTCAAAAATACAAACCTATTAGGATAGTCAGAAATTTATGTCAGACAAGTGCTGTTACGATACCCGACAGCACTTGCCAGGCACAACAAGGTCAAACTTGGTTGGGTGCCCAGCTACCAAGGTATTGTAGGCAATAATAGTACGGATGAGCTGGCTATTGCCGGTTCGACCTCCGCGCTCTTGCATCGAAACATTTCTGTGCCGCTACCGCCACAGCTTTGTTTAACAACTGGGAACACCAACTTCGTCTAGCCCATTGGGAAAATGTCCCCGGGCTTAGTCAATTCAAGAGACTTATTAAGCCCTTTTCCTAGAAGGAAATTCTAAACCTTTACGGGAACAACATAAAGAAGCTAGGGGGCTTCCTTACCGGTCATTGCGGCCTTCGGTTTTTCTTTTTAAGTAACGGTAGTGCTCGCTATGCATATTAGACGGTTTCTCTTTGTCGTGAATTGTTGTTGGTTTGAGTTTACTTACAAAGTTTTGTTTGCTTTGAAATTGGTGAGTTGAAGTTGATTTTATTTTAAGAGAGAATTCTAAAATATTAGCTGCTGCTTGATTCTGTAGGGTTTGATGCGTATCGGGAATTTGTGTCTGTTCCTTTGCTGCGAGTGTTTTTGACGACTTGAGAAGCGAAAGGGATACGTTAAAGAGATTTAACTTGGTTTCAACTTCAATTGTCTTCTAAAATGCTTGAAATAAAAAAAGAGTAGAATATTCCCCTCTATAATTGCTCAATGTGTACTACGTAACTAATTCTTTTGAGTATTAGTGATGGGATTTCCTGTTAGATGTTAAAAGTTGGGGTGTGTGTCTGCACTGCGGCCTGTAGAGGTCTATTTGCTCCCCTTCTCGACCTAAAGAACCTCCTCCAATCCTATCACTCTGAGAAAGCGGAGTATCTGGATTGGGTCCAACGATGGGAGATCAATTTCAAAGAAAGTGTATTCTCCCAGGTGTGATTTTCTTTTGTGGATCAATGCCCCACAATCCATAAGGAGGTGTGACGGGGTATCCCCGTCATCACTGCAGAATCTGGAGTTTCCGTTCGCTCCTATTTCAATTCTCCTGAGATGCTCCCTAAGTCTGCAATGACCCGTTAGGAAGCCCGTTAGAATGCGAAGCTGGTTTTTGCTGGTGCCTAAGCATGCCTTGCTCCTCCTTCGGTCGTAGTTCCCGAGGAGTTCCTTTGCCTAGTCCTGGGAGTGTTTCCCATAGTATCCTTCTTTTGCACTCTTCCTCTATTCTCAGTTCCTCTTGGATTCGATGCTGTTCCAGTCAGGAGAAGGGCTCCGTTCATCGGCTCATTTCCCTCTATCGCTACATGACCTGTCACCCAGTGACTTTATTGTTCCGGCCAAGTTTGTTTATCTTTTCCAGACACTCGTAGACCAGTTTGGATCTGATTTCGTAGGAACTCAGTGCCTCGATGGCAGCCTGGCTGTCTGAGTGTATCGCGATGTTTTGCTCGTGATATTTTCTATTGAGACTGATTTGAGCACTTCTTTCGATTGCATATACCTCTGCTTGAAAAATACTGGGCGATGTTCCCATTGACTCCGAAAACTTAGTTCGGGGCCCATATACTCTCGCCCTGGTGCCCGTGTGTGTATTGGAGCCGCCGGTGTACCATTTGATGGTTTTATGCTCACATTGATATACTTCGTCGTTCCATTCTTCTTTTACTGCTCAGTTTTGAGTTGATATTCTTTTCAAAGCAGTATTTCTTGATTGTGTTGTTTCTAGGCCAGTGTAATAGTGGGACTGTTTTGGAAAGGGAGTCTCGCTCTTTGCTTGGATGGGTTGCATGTGTCTAAGTTGCCTTTTCCTAGTGAATGGTACTATCGTGGTTTTAGCGGGATTAATTTTGAGTCCCACTGATATACACCATTCTTGAGTTACTCGTAAACCTCTTTGAATTATGCTAGTGCGGGTGTCTTCAAATTTTCCTCTAGCTATGATGACTATATCGTCCGCACAGCCTTGGCAGCCTATGCCGATTTCTCCTAGCTTTTGCAGGAGCTCGTCAATCACCAGGCTCCACATTAATGGAGATAAAACTCCTCTGTGCGGACACCCTTTGGTTGTATTCACTGTGATGATCTTAAGCCCCACTTTCCTGTTAAATTTATTCTAATTGTTCAGTTCTGTCTTTTTGAGGTTCTATCCGGAGTTCAAGATACTATTGGTTAGCATGCAGGAAGTGGAGAATTATTTTTATGAAAATAATGTTTTGTAGCTACTTTTGAAAACAAGATATAGGAAATTTACTCACTCGACAGCGGGAGGTGAATAAGCTTATATAGCTACAATCTAACGTGCTCATGTCTTTTTTCCTTCTACGGATCTTAGGGAATCTACTCTAAATAGACGCCATAGCCGTTCAGATATCATTAGCGTTGTCATGACGTTTGAGATATGTAAAGGGTCTTTCATTAAGCGCTTCCTATCTTTAAATTTAAATAAAACAAAGCATAGACCTGCGACTTCAGAAAACCCTAAAAGAAAAAGTCTATCGGGGTCAAATCGCACGATCTCGGTGACCACTTCACATCACATCCACGTGAGATGACCATGCCCTCGAATCGTTCGTGCAGAGTTTCCAATGTGGCCGTTGATGTCCATATCATCCAATTCAGGCCAAAAGAAGTTGGTAATCATCGACCTATAGCGCTCGCCGTTGACGGTGATGGCCTGGCCAACGGCGTTCTCAAAGAAATATGGACCGATGACGCCGCCAGCCCAAAATCCACACGAAACAGTGACTTTTTCGGGACGCATTGGATGCTCTTGGATTTCATGTGGATTGGTATCGTCCCAAATTCGACCGTAGATATCACGATACGTTTTCTTTCAGCCAATATAAGACTTCTCTGATCGCTATGATTTTCGTCTGGTACGCGCTACAATGATTTGGAAGACGGAACGCTAGGCTGAGGTTAAGCCTGTCAACGAAAACACCACCACCCATCCCGTTGCTAGTTTTTGAGCCTTCGGTATAGAAGTGAATCGACTTGTCTTCTGAAAATACATCCTCCCAGAGAGACCTGGGAGGGACGGTTACCTCGAAGTTGTTGTCAAAACTTAGTTTGGGTGTGGTGTAGTCTATGTTTTTGGGATAATTTTTAACATTTTTCAAAATGGCGGCGTGGCTAAAATCTTTACTAGAACATCTGATCTGAGCTTTAAAAGAATTTAGCTTGAAACACAGACCTATGTATTATAAATAATAATGAAAAGATGACACCGCCTTGACGAGTTTAGCTCTCTTGTCATCTGAACTACATATAGCTGCTGTTACACATGATGATTGAGGTTGTAATCTTGAAAATAAATGAACATATAAGTCTTGCATTTCATTTTTAACCTAAACCTAGAAACAGGAGTTCAGTTGCTCAGGTCAGTTTATTTAAATTTGAATCAAAAGCATGACATACCGTTGACGGTTGAGTTGATAATAAAACAGAGAAAAGTGTCATACGGCTTATGGCACGGTTGCGTTCAATGAGTGCGTTCGGGTACATGATTTATGATTTGTATTATGAAGATGGTGTAGTGTAGCAGTACATCTTTGTATGTTCACATTTTTTCAAATTATTTAGTCAGTGGCCTCACTATTTTGTTAAATTCATACGTTCTTTCGTATTCCAATGCTAATTTCATCCCAACACACTACGGCAAGTCCGAGAATACCTCAGCTGATAACACACTACATACATTCCCCTGCAAATGTAAAAGCTCTTTCGAAACCTGCGCAAAGGCATGTAAACAATCACCAGCACCAATATCAAACAAACGGCGCTAAAAACGTAAACAACTCTACCGACCTGTCTACGGCCTCCATTTCTCCAATCTGTCCATGATGTTGGGGGAAATTTTCGCCCAGTTTTCCACCACACGTCCACTGCGGCTGCTGGCTACTGGCTGCATCTGCTTAAAGCTCTCTCATCCAGCTGTTCCTCAGTCTGTTTGGCTCTGGCGCCGGGACAAGTCATTTTTCGTTTTTTCAACGGAAAAATTTGTTTCAGTTCTTGTTTTTGTTGTACTATATTTTGTCGAGTGGTAACGGAAGTAGATTTTCCAAACAACCACCACCGCGTAACGTTAGTCAGTCGAACGTTGTGCTTAGGACAAGACGTTTGTCCAAAAGGTCCAAGTCCTGGACACCAACCCGTATCAAGTATCTGTCTCCCGGAATCGGTTCCACAAAACCCAGTTTTCATTTCTAACCTAAAAGTAACCCAGCATCCGTACAATCAAATAAAATAGTCTCTGTCGCCTGAAGTGAGTGCCTCATTATTGTCTATAATCCAATTCAAAGTTAAAAAAAAAAATAAATAAAAACGGTTTCCGTCTCAGACACATTAGACTGATAACATAAAAGAAAAAAGCAACAAGCTATTCAAAAAGAAAATATCATTTTGATTTCTGATCCGCTCGAAAGTGTGTTGGAAATGGTGTGGTTAGTTGTTGAGATATTCTCAGAAGGAGTCCCGCCTTGTAGTGTGTGAAAATGAAAGCAAATTTTCTATAATTTTATGTGATTTTGAAAAGTGAAAAAAATATAAAAAAAAAAATGAAAAAAAATATTAAAATGTATTAACGCTTACATTCTGAGTGTTATAAATATACACATATTTTAATTTATAATTTATTTGTCAGCCGAATTTTGAATCTCGTTCAAGACCTTAAAATAGAATCCGCGGCTGGGAAAAAAATTCATTTGTCGTGTCACCAGCATCAGTCAAGGATTATTTCAGCTGCTGGCGAATGCTACGGTAGGTGATTGTATTCGGGATCAATCAACCTGTTGAGACTGTTTGGGTGGCTGCATGGACAGACACCCGTCTCACTCTTTTTAAAATAACAAAACACCTACATCTATGTTCATATTTTTTTTTTCAAAAACCTCTGTGATGAATGATTTAGTGAATTTTTTTTTTTTTCGTTTGTTTTGGATACAAAGTCTTTTTTTCTGCAGTGAATGGGTCTGCGGGGAAGCTCTCTGAGTTTTTTTTTTCAAAAGGTGCCTGGCTTGCATTGTTTTGGAACGAATTTCTCAAAATGCGTAGCCGTTAATGGCTCGTGAGATGAGTATTTTTATCTCTGACAGTGCCAGCACTTGTTGCACCTACGTATCATTGGCATTCGCAGATGTTTTCCTGAACTATTTTCTATTTTTGAAACTTATTAGAGTCATGGTCATGATATTTATTAGACCCTATGCGTTATTTTGGGACATTTTGAGAGTAACAGGTCATCCGCGCAAATCAACAGCCGTGTGACCTATATTTGAGGCAAAGTTTTTTTCCCTGCTAACCTTAACCTTTAAAGGGGCCGTGTTCATAGAAACTTGGTTCAGTTAAAGTTTTTTTTCTGGTTCAGTGATTTTTTTAAGTGTTTTTGCTGCGAAGTGTTTGAATATTTCACCCAAATTTCTTGTATGCCTTTGCTATGGGGGTGGAAGCATAGCATGTGTGTTCCTCAACGTGTGGGGACATTTTTCAATTACAAAAACCTACAGTCAAATAAATTAGATTTGTGCACACTCTAATATAATACACCAGTGGAGTTGACTGATTTCATTATAATAGTGCTAGTGACTCTGTCTGTCTTGAATCTGCATGCGTACATGAAAGTCTTTGTATCCCTGCGATCAGGCATTTGGTTTGTCATGTGCTGTAGATGGGTATTACAAATGGAATTAGGTCAAAAGTGCACGGCTTGGATTTTTAAAAGGCTAAAGGTGAATGATGGCGTACTGTGTGTATTGGCTTATCTTGTCAACTTTTATGCAAAAGCATGTCGGTTTCGTGTGAAATTAGAAAATATTAAAAAATGTATGCATCTGTTACGGCAGTCGGTGCTTTTGTATATAATTTTACATTTCCGGAATTTTAAGAGTTGCCGTTTTTTTAATGTTGAAGAAAGGATACACAGAGGGAATTTTTTGTCATAGCCGACTCTCATTGCTAGTTGGTCCTACGGCTGCATCTTAGGGAATTGCAAGAAGAAGACGAAACAACGCATATAGCTGATTTTTCATTTACAGGAAATGCTCGCCGATTTTAGAGCATTCGGCATCTTGAATACTCGTATATGTGTGTTTAAGTTAGCCAAATCTTTACTTTATCCTTAAAAATCGTCTAAAATACTGAATTGTGTACCGTCTTTCAATGCAGCTGAGGTAGGTAGGTATAAATGGCGGTTCAAGAAGCCTAATTGGTGCTAAGATGCACCTTGTTGTTATCACAACTCACATGACCTGGTGGATGATGTGTGTTGCTGATGAAAAGAGGAAGAATAAGTCAGCCTTGAGTATCTAAATCCAGTTTTAGAAGTTTAGAAAGGAAATTTACTGAGCGCGTGAAATCAGGCGCTTGCTTGTACTGGATATGAGGATGAGTTTCCTTTACGCTTTCGTTTTGGCAGCTACGGCAATAGAGGTTGCATGGTATATCTAATTTGACAGCATGGTCTCCAATAAGCTCCATAGTCATTATCGCCTAGTTATTATCAGTCCGGGTTCTGTTTAGAAGCTCCTTTGCCTATGTCTTGTCGTAGTTTTTTTCTTAATAATGCACTCGCTCTTCAAGGGGTGATGAATATCTTTTTCATCTTATTCACACATCACGAAAGAAGTGCAGTGTTTCGAAACTCAGGTCGTATTAAGTTTCAATGGCTTCCGAGGGCGGTGTCCAGACTACCTGGGGTCATTTGTGGTGTTTGTCATTGCTATAATTCACGGAAACATTTTCGAATCTCCTGCTCATGGTCAACTTAATCAACTCTTCAAGCCATGACACTTTTATGCCTTCGCAGTAGAGCCATCATCCACTTTCGTAGTTGATCGATTTATTCATTTTTAAGAAAAAAATATTTTCCGACATCAGGAGTTGAACCCAGACTTTCAGTGTGACAAGCGATGATGCTAACCACTACACCATGGCCACCCCTTATTCGTCATATATTCCTTAATATAATGCAATTGGCTAGCTTTTTTCATTGGAGGCTGGTCTTCGCCCTTTAGCCGCTCCTAGGAGAAAGTAGACCCTAATCTCGGGTGAAGCGAAAAAAACTGGCCGCTGCCTGACAAATTCATTCGTGTGCTGATTTCCTTTATGCCCATGTACTCCGGAAGCCAGAGGAGTGTGACTTCTAATCGATTGTTAAGGTTCGTCAGCTTGTTCTGGCTATCTTGCATCAGTTTGGAGCCGATGATAGCCGAGTAAGGGTATGACGTTAGAGTACGACGCGATGAGCAAAACAAACCAAATATGGAGGAACGGCACCACATGCCGCACCTCCAGAGAGATATGGCCAACGTTAAGCCTCACTCGATCTAAAAGTCTCATCTTGCTTAAAAGGTCGCTCATTAGCATCGTTATTGGTGTCCTCACCGGTCAGTGCCCTATTTGCCGTGATGCCAAATGGATGAGGAGAAGGAAACGATTCTCAAATTTCTCTGCACTTGTCCTGCCCTGTCCCAAAGAAGGAAGGTCTGTTTAAGAGCCTACCACTTCGACAATTTGGGCGAATTATCACATACTGATGTCAAAAGTATCATCATCATCATCATCATCATCTTCCAATGGCCCGCTTATCCACTATGAGGGTCGCGGGTTTAGGGAGCTCAAGTGGACTCTCCACATTTGCCGATCTTCCGCCATTGACTCTAACTCATCAGGGGCTATCCCCATACGGGTAGAGGTGAGATTTCGGACTTGGTCCAGCCATCTCATCCTAGGCCTGCCCAGGGGACGCCTACCCGATGGCACGGATTCCATGGCACGTCTTGGAAACCGAGTTGGGGACATGCGTTTGACGTGCCCAAACCATCGAAGTATGGATCTCTCCGTTCGAAGAAGTAGCTGCTCGACATTGAGTACCTCGCGTACTCTGGTGTTCCTAACCCGATCTCGTCGAGTCACCCCAGCAATACAACGAAGAAATCTCATTTCGGCAGCTTGTATCCGCGATCTTATTCTTTCGGTCATTACCCAAACCTCATGACCATAGGTGAGGGTCGGAACAAACACTGAATTAAAGACCGACAACTTAGCTTCGATGCCAAGTTCGGCCCTCCTGATAACAGATTGACCAAGCTGTCTCAAAATTGCTCCAGCCTGACCAATCCTACAGGATAACTCAGTATTGCTCCTACCATCACTCGTGAATAGGACCCCGAGATACTTAAACTTCTCCACCTGTTTCAATGGGACTCCACTAACATGCAGAGTGCATTGAACAGGTGTTCTGGAAATTACCATTACCTCTGATTTGTTCACGTTTACCTTCATCCCAGTTTCAACACAGACGGCGACGAACCTATCTAGTGCGCGCTGAAGTTCGGTCTGGGTGGACGTAAGGATGACCAAGTCATCAGCAAAAAGCAGATGACTTATCCTTAAGTCTCCCAATTCGAAACGTTCCTCACCAAGGCTGCGCTGTAACATCCAATCCATATACACTATGAAAAGGAGAGGTGACAGAACGCACCCCTGGCGAAGTCCAACGCCCACAGTGAAAGGTGTCGACTTAACGCCGTTCACCCGAACACAGCTCTTACAGTTAGTGTACAGAGATTGAATGGCCCTCAGAAGAGAACCCTCAATCCCGTACTCCTGCAATACACTCCAGAGTTTACCTCGAGGGACCCGATCATATGCTTTCTCCAAATCCACAAAACAACTGTAGATAGGTTTGGCATACTCCCAGGCCTTCTCAAGTACCATTCTGAGAGTGAACAGCTGGTCGGTTGTGCTTCTACCTGGACGAAAGCCGCACTGCTCATCGCCCAACCGGGACTCGTCCACAGCTCTGGAACGCGTTTCCAACACCTTTGCAAAGACTTTTCCGGGAAGACTTAAAGGGGATATATCCCTATAATTGGAACAATCTCTCTTATCCCCTTTTTTAAAAAGAGGATCAATCACCCCAGTTTGCCAATCGCTAGGTGTCTCACCGCATTCCCAGGCCACTTTAATGACACGAGAGAGCCATTCCACTCCCTCTTTACCCAAAGCCTTGAGCATTTCTGGCCGGATTTCATCCACACCAGCAGATTTGCCGACTTTAAGCGCTTTAATCGCCAAAGTCACCTCCTCTACGGTGGGACTATTCTCCGCCCTACTCAAAACTATGGGTCTGCCATCCTCAGTGCCTTGTTCGGGATTGAGCAACTCCGAAAAGTGCTCGCTCCATTTGCGCAAGATGTCCTTCTCATCGGAAAGAAGTACACCATCTTTGGATTTGACTCCTTCGATGATATTAAACTTCCTTCCTCTGAGACGGCGGATGGTCTGCCAGAACACCTTGTTTGCAGATCTGTGATCACAGTCCAATTTCTCACCGAACTCCTTCCAAGACTGCTCCTTAGCTGCTTTAACAGCCAGCTTGCAAGTTCTTCGCGCCTCCATGTACCGGTTCCGAGAAGCTGAATCCCCCAAGTGTATCCACACCTTGAAGGCTTCCTTCTTCTCTCTGATGGCTTCTTGAACTCCGGGTGTTTTAAACCACGCAGTTCTTTTCTCACCACCAGCCGCCACACCGAGCCGCTTCACTCCGCAAACACCTCCTGCAGAGGCAATGACTGCTGTTGAAAACAACCGCCATTCTTCCTCTACATTTGTCGGAACAGTTGGAATTTGTTCAAACCTTTCGGATACCTGTCGTGCAAACTCCTCCCGTATCTCATCGTTCTGTAAACTCTCCCACCGTATGCGTGTCACCAGCCTTGGTTTACGCTTTGGTAGGACAGGTACTTTATCATTGAGATACAATTTGCACAACACGAGGTGATGATCAGTTGACAGTTCAGCCCCTCTCACAACGCGAACGTCACAAACCATCCTTTTAACACACGATGGTACCACAAAGAAGTCTATCAGCGATTTCTGCTGAAGACTCTGACGGTACCATGTGTATTTATGGATGTTTTTGTGCGGAAAGAAGGTGTTCATAATGGACATGCCATTTGCACAGCAAAAGTCCAACAACTTCTCTCCGTTCGCATTCTGATCCGGGTCACCGTTCCTCCCAATCACAGTTCCCCATGTCATTACGTCCACACCCACGTGAGCATTGAAGTCCCCCATCAGGAGATAAGAATCCATATCTGCCACCTGTTCTAAGGCGGCATCTACTTCATCCAAGAAAGCTGCATACTCCGACTCCAGATTCGGCGCATATACCTGCACCAGAGCCAGGGTTGACCTTTCAAGCTTAAGCTTTAAGATCGCAACTCTCCCTCCCAATGGTATCCACTCCAGTACTCTGCCTGCCAGCCTGGGACTCGTGAGTATCCCCACTCCCGCCTGAGCAGACATTGAAGGTGCTACTCCTGACATGAAGAGTTTCCACCCATCCAAAAGGTCCACAGTTCTAGAACCTCTTTGCTTTGTTGAGGAGATACCAACTATATCTAGTTGATATTTAGTAGCCTCCCCAATAAGCTCAAGGTCTTTTCCTGTGAGTGAAGAAATGTTCCATGTGCCTATCCTAAGTCGATGCCGTTGTCGAAATGCCGAAAGTCCACTTATGCCCCCGTCGGAGCATAGCGCATCTCCCCTTTGACCCCCGTAATGGTTTGCGAGACCATTGCCGGGAAGCTCGTAGCCGTTTCGGGTTGAACCCGGCCGGCTGCCGAGCGGGACAAACCGACCACCAGACGCTCGCATGCTGCCACCCCCTAGGTCTGGCTCCGAAGGGCGCCCTGACTTAGCAGGCTTAGCAATATCCGAGGCTAGTTTCGTTCGTTTCGTCATCATCGGGGGTTTGCGCTTCGTTAGCCATATCTGGGGAGTACGGGTAGATCAGCTATTCAGCTACTCCACCCGCACTTCCCAGACATGTTGCCCGCCCCCCACCGCGAGGAGGTCAGCTGCACGAGGGGGCATGTCAAAAGTATCCTCAGCTTTATCAAGAGCTCCAAATGGTTTCATTAGCTTGACTGACACCTAGGGTATAGATCCCAGTGGTATCACAAAAGGCCCTCTTTGGCCTACTTGTGTCGTTGCCTCGCATGGACAGCCAGCTTACCTACCCACCTAGGCAGTACTCGAATTGCTAACAGTTTCGAGTCTTCTGGTTTGAAAAGCTTTAGCAACTTGGTAGGTTTATATGTAGTGTTCTTCTAGACAGGTGTGTTTAAATCAATGTGATAGTACCTAAAACGCTAGGGTTAACCCTAAATCTGCTGCGAAAACTGGCAGTTGGATCGTTCAAGAGGTATTTTCTTAGGAGTTCGACTCGGAACTTATCTGGTCAAATGGGAATAAACAGGCAATCACTTCAGGCAATTCTTCACAAGAATTTAAGCTTATTTCGTTATAAAGTTCAAAAAACAATCAAATTGAATCCAGCAGACATGCCGATTCGTTCGGAATTTTACCAGAAAATCATTCAAATGGTAGACGGGAATCACACACTCACACAATCACACAAACACTGAATTAAAGACCGACAACTTAGCTTCGATGCCAAGTTCGGCCCTCCTGATAACAGATTGACCAAGCTGTCTCAAAATTGCTCCAGCCTGACCAATCCTACAGGATAACTCAGTATTGCTCCTACCATCACTCGTGAATAGGACCCCGAGATACTTAAACTTCTCCACCTGTTTCAATGGGACTCCACTAACATGCAGAGTGCATTGAACAGGTGTTCTGGAAATTACCATTACCTCTGATTTGTTCACGTTTACCTTCATCCCAGTTTCAACACAGACGGCGACGAACCTATCTAGTGCGCGCTGAAGTTCGGTCTGGGTGGACGTAAGGATGACCAAGTCATCAGCAAAAAGCAGATGACTTATCCTTAAGTCTCCCAATTCGAAACGTTCCTCACCAAGGCTGCGCTGTAACATCCAATCCATATACACTATGAAAAGGAGAGGTGACAGAACGCACCCCTGGCGAAGTCCAACGCCCACAGTGAAAGGTGTCGACTTAACGCCGTTCACCCGAACACAGCTCTTACAGTTAGTGTACAGAGATTGAATGGCCCTCAGAAGAGAACCCTCAATCCCGTACTCCTGCAATACACTCCAGAGTTTACCTCGAGGGACCCGATCATATGCTTTCTCCAAATCCACAAAACAGCTGTAGATAGGTTTGGCATACTCCCAGGCCTTCTCAAGTACCATTCTGAGAGTGAACAGCTGGTCGGTTGTGCTTCTACCTGGACGAAAGCCGCACTGCTCATCGCCCAACCGGGACTCGTCCACAGCTCTGGAACGCGTTTCCAACACCTTTGCAAAGACTTTTCCGGGAAGACTTAAAAGAGATATACCCCTATAATTGGAGCAATCCCTCTTATCCCCTTTTTTAAAAAGAGGAACAATCACCCCAGTTTGCCAATCACTAGGTGTTTCACCGCATTCCCAGTCCACTTTAATGACACGAGAGAGCCATTCCACTCCCTCTTTACCCAAAGCCTTGAGCATTTCTGGCCGGATTTCATCCACACCAGCAGATTTGCCGACTTTAAGCGCTTTAATCGCCAAAGTCACCTCCTCTACGGTGGGACTATTCTCCGCCCTACTCAAAACTATGGGTCTGCCATCCTCAGTGCCCTGTTCGGGATTGAGCAACTCCGAAAAGTGCTCGCTCCATTTGCGCAAGATGTCCTTCTCATCGGAAAGAAGTACACCATCTTTGGATTTGACTCCTTCGATGATATTAAACTTCCTTCCTCTGAGACGGCGGATGGTCTGCCAGAACACCTTGTTTGCAGATCTGTGATCACAGTCCAATTTCTCACCGAACTCCTTCCAAGACTGCTCCTTAGCTGCTTTAACAGCCAGCTTGCAAGTTCTTCGCGCCTCCATGTACCGGTTCCGAGAAGCTGAATCCCCCAAGTGTATCCACACCTTGAAGGCTTCCTTCTTCTCTCTGATGGCTTCTTGAACTCCGGGTGTTTTAAACCACGCAGTTCTTTTCTCACCACCAGCCGCCACACCGAGCCGCTTCACTCCGCAAACATCTCCTGCAGAGGCAATGATTGCTGTTAAAAACAACTGTCATTCTTCCTCTACATTTGTCGGAACAGTTGGAATTTGTTCAAACCTTTCGGATACCTGTCGTGCAAACTCCTCCCGTATCTCATCGTTCTGTAAACTCTCCCACCGTATGCGTGTCACCAGCCTTGGTTTACGCTTTGGTAGGACAGGTACTTTATCATTGAGATACAATTTGCACAACACGAGGTGATGATCAGTTGACAGTTCAGCCCCTCTCACAACGCGAACGTCACAAACCATCCTTTTAACACACGATGGTACCACAAAGAAGTCTATCAGCGATTTCTGCTGAAGACTCTGACGGTACCATGTGTATTTATGGATGTTTTTGTGCGGAAAGAAGGTGTTCATAATGGACATGCCATTTGCACAGCAAAAGTCCAACAACTTCTCTCCGTTCGCATTCTGATCCGGGTCACCGTTCCTCCCAATCACACTTCCCCATGTCATTACGTCCACACCCACGTGAGCATTGAAGTCCCCCATCAGGAGATAAGAATCCATATCTGCCACCTGTTCTAAGGCGGCATCTACTTCATCCAAGAAAGCTGCATACTCCGACTCCAGATTCGGCGCATATACCTGCACCAGAGCCAGGGTTGACCTTTCAAGCTTAAGCTTTAAGATCGCAACTCTCCCTCCCAATGGTATCCACTCCAGTACTCTGCCTGCCAGCCTGGGACTCGTGAGTATCCCCACTCCCGCCTGAGCAGACATTGAAGGTGCTACTCCTGACATGAAGAGTTTCCACCCATCCAAAAGGTCCACAGTTCTAGAACCTCTTTGCTTTGTTGAGGAGATACCAACTATATCTAGTTGATATTTAGTAGCCTCCCCAATAAGCTCAAGGTCTTTTCCTGTGAGTGAAGAAATGTTCCATGTGCCTATCCTAAGTCGATGCCGTTGTCGAAATGCCGAAAGTCCACTTATGCCCCCGTCGGAGCATAGCGCATCTCCCCTTTGACCCCCGTAATGGTTTGCGAGACCATTGCCGGGAAGCTCGTAGCCGTTTCGGGTTGAACCCGGCCGGCTGCCGAGCGGGACAAACCGACCACCAGACGCTCGCATGCTGCCACCCCCTAGGTCTGGCTCCGAAGGGCGCCCTGACTTAGCAGGCTTAGCAATATCCGAGGCTAGTTTCGTTCGTTTCGTCATCATCGGGAGTTTGCGCTTCGTTAGCCATATCTGGGGAGTACGGGTAGATCAGCTATTCAGCTACTCCACCCGCACTTCCCAGACATGTTGCCCGCCCCCCACCGCGAGGAGGTCAGCTGCACGAGGGGGCATGTCAAAAGTATCCTCAGCTTTATCAAGAGCTCCAAATGGTTTCATTAGCTTGACTGACACCTAGGGTATAGATCCCAGTGGTATCACAAAAGGCCCTCTTTGGCCTACTTGTGTCGTTGCCTCGCATGGACAGCCAGCTTACCTACCCACCTAGGCAGTACTCGAATTGCTAACAGTTTCGAGTCTTCTGGTTTGAAAAGCTTTAGCAACTTGGTAGGTTTATATGTAGTGTTCTTCTAGACAGGTGTGTTTAAATCAATGTGATAGTACCTAAAACGCTAGGGTTAACTCTAAATCTGCTGCGAAAACTGGCAGTTGGATCGTTCAAGAGGTATTTTCTTAGGAGTTCGACTCGGAACTTATCTGGTCAAATGGGAATAAACAGGCAATCACTTCAGGCAATTCTTCACAAGAATTTAAGCTTATTTCGTTATAAAGTTCAAAAAACAATCAAATTGAATCCAGCAGACATGCCGATTCGTTCGGAATTTTACCAGAAAATCATTCAAATGGTAGACGGGAATCACACACTCCACGGCGCACTATCCAAATCCTAGTTTCATCGTCTCAATCGTCCATTTTTGTTAAATCTAAATACCAATGCCAGTGGTCGCCTTGGCTCAGTGGTCAGTGCGTTGGACCGCTGAGCGAGCTGCGTGGGTTCAAGTTCCAGCCATGTCCACTGAACATTTTTCGCGGCACCACCTCTCGTCGGGAAATGACAAACCTCCGGGAGTATAATCTGTTATGAAAGAGCTTCTCAATTCGCCGTTCGGACCCGGCAATAAATTGCAGGTCTCTTCCATTCGTGCGAAAAAATGTAACACGCACATCATGAATGGTTGCGCGAAGCTAGGCCTTGGCTCATCCCGAGCTGTTGCGTACTTTTATTTTTTTTATTAAAGCAGTGGCTGCAGACTCTTGTAGAATGACCAGTCTGGCACATTTTAAGGATTCTAAGACCCTTATTGCTCATCTGGTCTTTAGAAACGGCCGCCTTCGTTATGAGAAGCATTTTACGCGTTCATCTCCGCCCTTTAAATTTCTTCTACAATTTTAAAATTCATGACGAATGAATCAAGAGTCAAAAACGAACGTTTTTATTAATGTCCGGTGGAAACTATAGTTTCACTATGGAACGTGACAAAGAACCTTAGCGAGTGATGGGATATGTATCATAGAATTATTTTGGGACAATAATAGAAATATCTTTTAAATAAACTAATTAAAATGAAGAGCAGAAGTAGCATGAAATATGCTTGACTATTTTTTGAGTGAGCACAATCATGTTCAATGCTATTTAGAACATAAATCGTTTAATATTTTGACACTCAAAAGATCTAACTGCCTTGTTTATTTCTTGATTCCATAAATAATACGTTCAGTGTAAATAGAAATCCATGACGAGAATCATATTGAATGTGAAGAACGTTTTATCACTGCTCAGACTTGTACCTGTGATTCTGTCACAAGAGCCTGGACGCGTTCTGCACTATCAAAATTACGTTGTTCGTTTAATTATTCATACAGCAAGGTTATTTATATTGACCCAATCCGATGACTGCTGGTATTGAAAATTCTTCTTAAATTATAAATTTCCAAGGAATTCGTTTGAATGTACATAGTACAACGTAAATTCCAATTAAGTATGGTATGGTATTTACATACATTTCTCAGAGTTGAGTTTTGTTAAGTGCAATTACTTCTGTTGTATGCTGGAATCAAATACTTATTTTCATACATGTAGCAACAGACTCATATCTATGTACGAATACATCTACATTATGTACTTACCTCAAAATTTGTAAATGTTTTGCTGTCTGCTTTGATGCTTGATGTCGTTCCATCTTCGGAAATGGTCTTTTACAGTGTGTAGCATTCCCTTTTTAAGGGATCGATAATATTTTAATTTTTTGCGTAGTAGATAAACTGCTATTACATAAGTACTTAAGGTGGAACTACACTTCGAAGTATGCCAACAAGCTTCTCCAGCTAGCGTGGTCCCTATCCAGCTGTCTCCAGTTGTGAAGTTGGAACGTAGTAATATGCTCTCGAAAATTCCAAGTACGCTCAAATCCGATTTTGATAACGTACCTTCACTATTTTTAAGGTACATGTAAGAGTATAGCGTTTTCTTCTTGCCTATCGATAGGGTCTTGCTGAATAGTAACATAGATTCGACCCCGCGCTGATCTCGTTGGCATAATTGACAGCAAAGGCTTGGTGGAGAAATTCCTTCCCAAGTTAAAGCTGCCCACCATTACGTTCAGGCCGAGACGTTGGTGTTGTGTTTGTAGAAAATCTATTTTTGCAGCTTCTGATTTTGTGTTTGCAAAGGGGCCAGTGATAGCTCGCTTTGTTACACTGATGGTGTCAATTTCGTCTGGTTAACAGAATAGTTGTATCGATTTATGTATGATGTGCCGACCTTTTGTCAAGAAACTGCTTGACGATGCATCGCTTTGTTTAAAACGCTTGGTAATATTAAAGCTTTCGGTGGTGGCTTTTTCGCGAGGACGAAATCGTCCTTCTTAACATCGTTGAACAGTACGATTTTTGGGACGAACCAGTTAACTGAGATCAACTTCGTTGGCAGGGTTGGAGACAATTCTCAATCTGCTAACCCTAGATCTCTGCAAGAATCGGCAGCAAAGAGCGTTCTGAGATAAGACCAGTCTAAACTCTGGAAAACGAGCTCATATGGACATGCCCAGATATTGGATAACCATCCGTGCATAAGTATCGACTCTGACTACATGTTTCCATATCTGGACTTCGTCAAACCCTTCTCCTGCAACTTACCAAGCAGAGAACAGTGGAAAAAGAAAGAAAGAAATTCTTAACGATACAAAGTCCATCTACATGGATGGCTCCAAAATGAATTTATGCACGGGTGCACGTGTCTTTTCTGGGGAGCTAGAACTCAGCAGCTCAATAAGACTCCCTGACAATAGTAGTGTTTTTTAGGCAGAGGTTCTAGCAGTGACATGAGCTGCCCAATGACAGTCAGGCGGCTATAAGGCTTTAGTTACTCGAACTACATACAAGCTTGTGAAATGCTGAAGCTTGTTGGCACGCAGCATAATGTAAAACTCTGTTGGGTCCTCAGCCACAGTGATGTGCCAGGAAACAAGACTGTTGACGAAATAGCCGTAGAACCAGAGCTAGTGGACGTTACAATTAAACCTCTAGAAGGAAATAGTAAGGCTTAGAAAACACTAACCACCGGCGAAACTTCTAGAAGGCTATGACCAGAACTACCAAGCTCCTACATGTGGACAGGAAATGCCTGTCATTACTAGAAGGATTAATTTCAGGCCCCAATATGCCCGGGTACCATGTAAAACAGCTGTACCTGATCGAGGACAATTTATGCAGAGCCTCTGCAATATCAGAAAAACAACACTGGGTAGATACATACCTCCTTGATAACATCCAAGAGCTATCCGATAGTTCACCGTCGGATCTGCTTAAGTTTACAAGGACAGTCAGATGGCTGTCAGGTATATAGAACCATGCAGTAGGAATAAGCTAGTAAAATACATGGGCACCACAACGAGTCTATATATACCTAAATGATATTAAGAGGGCTTCATCCCACCAGTTCGTCGAGTTAAAGCACTTCAACGTTACATCAGGTGGTATCTTATGTGCGATGTGGCACTTCTGTATCTATACTTGGCGTAGGCATGCTTATCGAATGTCATATCGGTTGTAATCATTGGTCTTGATTTTTAGTGCATTCTGTCTACTAAGTCATCTTCTGCAACCTCAGCTATAAGGCCATCTGGGCCTTGTTTGATTTGAGTCTGGCTATGGTTGTTTTAACTTCGTTCGGGCGCGGAGAATGTTGAGATTGGTTGTCCTTAGTCTTTTCACCTCAGCACCTGTTGCTTCGTCGCTATGGTGTTCCCGTTGTTGTCCTTCCAGGCTTCGGTTTGGGCAGCGGTATCTTTGGTTTACCGTTTTATATAAATACCAGATCCCTTTCTTGCTGTAAAATCTCTGCATCTCCTCGATGCCTTTTCTGCTCGTAGTGCTAATGAGTGCAGCACCGCTTTATAGGCAGCATTTAATTAGCGGTTTCTCGCAGAGGTAACGATATAACCTTGCATATCAGTCGCGACATTCGTGGTGGCTTTTGCGCTTATTGCTGCTGCTGGGCGGCTTCTCCAGAGCACTAGAGAAACTAGAAACTCCAGATGGTCCTACCATATATATCCTCCTTTCTGATCTTGGCTCTGTTTTCCAGCCAGGTTCTAATGAAGCACTTTGCAGTGCTAATTGGTAAGCCACAGAATGGTCTTGGCATCATGAAATTTGGTGCGGATCCTATTCTGGCTAGTAAGTCTGCTATTTCACTGCCTACGTGGTCACTGTGCCCTGGCACCCAAATGAGATGAACTCTGTTTGACCTGGTTAGTGTTGTAAGCAGTTATACGCAGTCCCATACTAGCTTCGATATTATTTCATATATCTTTATGGCTAGAAGTGGTTTTTTGCCACTATACGGGTAGGTGACAATTGGTCTAGTTATAGCTGTATAGAGGCATAGTGGCATTTTTGGCTCTTACCAATTAGACTTTTGCTGGACCATAAGGAGATCCTGGCTCTGTCTATGGTTTTGGTGAGATGGGAGTTCCAATTGAGTTTTTCGTCTAGGATGAGGTCTAGGTACTTGACTTCTTTTGAGAACTCTATTGCTTCAAAGAACAGAGTGGGTTTGCTTAGATTCCTTCTCTTTGTGAAAGCAACTATGGTGCTTTTTTTGGGGTTGAAGTTTAGTCCAACTTTTTTGCACCAGTTAGCGACCAGGTCATCCATGGACATATCAAGATTTTTAATCTCCATTTCACCAAAATTTCCCTCTGTCCATAGATGGCTCACGCCAGTGCCAGTAGAAATTCTGATGCAAGCGAAGTGTTGCGGTTTTTTTTTAATGGAGAAGTCCAATGGCATTTGCCGTTGCACCGCTTTTAGTAGTCTAATTGACTACTGGATTGATTTGTTTTATATATTCCAGTTCCATGGTACTAATACCCACTTTTGCTGCAAATATCAGTCTTAGACCATCAAAAGAAATTGCTTGCTGATTTCATTCTTAACTCTGATTGCTTCAATAAAATGTCGCATTTCGACTATAACGTAGACATTGACGAAGAAGCAATCAAACAAACTCAATCACTGGCCATTAAATAATATATCAAACACACAGTGAGTCCTCAACACAATATCACTCAGATGACACTACTTTAATTCGGATTACGTGAAACAAAACTATCGGGGAATCGATATCTTCGGACGATTATCAGCTAAGTATGTTCGTACGTGATTATTGCCCTGGACACTATCCACTTCACTGTTTCATGGGTAAAAGGATATTCCAAAGGCGTCTGTCGTGCTTAGAATGGCTGATTTTATTCCTTTTGTTTGTGCCTCAGACAAGCTTTTACAGCTGTTCGTAAATAATACAAAGCAGTGAAACTAAATTAATCTGTGCGATAGGGAGGGACTTTTTCAAACAAAGAAGTGACGTCCTATTTGGAGGTTTTTATTGAGACTTATTATCGGATAATAAAACTCTGCACCCTCTTATAGTTCACGGTGGACCTGGGCATCCACTAACAAGAGTCTTTAGTCCACTGCCTCCAGCTTCGCACGCCAAGTTGATTAAAGTATCCTTCCACTTGCGTGTGCGGGCCGGAGGATTGGTGTTCATCCACTCTACAAGACTCAGCCACCTCAGTCGTTGGACCTTCACTCTTTTAGCTAAGCCGATGTCGCCCGTACAGTTCGTCGTTGTATCTCCTCCTCCACTCGCCGTCTAGGCAGACGAAATCGAAAATCACCCGAAGAATTTTCCTCTCAAAATAGGCAAGAGCAACCTCATACACTTTTAATAGAGTCCATGCCTCTGCGCCGTAGAGCAGGACTGGAACGATTAAGGTCTTATAAAGGGCCACTTTAGCCGTTCGGTAGAGGGCTTTCCTACTCAATTGCCTTGCCCAAAGAAACAGCGATTGGCAAGAGTTATCCTTCGTTTGATCTCAGCGCTGGTTAAAACTGTAAAACCTGAAGCCACACTGATGTGGACCGATCAGGTTGTTAACAAACGGCTTCAGGCGCTCACACAACACGACAGATAAGATCTTGTAGGCGATGTTAAGAAGACTGATGCCTCTGTAGTTGGCAGGGTTCAGGGGGTCTCCTTTCTTGAGGACAGGCCAAACAATTCTGAGGTTCCATTCATCTGGCATACTTTCCTCCGACCATATTTTAGATCGCCTGCCGCTTCGAACATTTCGGCAGCTAGGCCATCAGCTCCAGCAGCTTTGCTGGACTTAAGCTTCGATATGGCTCTCTTCACCTCGTTGAATGGTTCATTCTGCCTGACAGCGGGATTTGATTCGTCATCGCCTTTAAGCAGTCTGCAGAAGTAGTTCTTCCATATCCTCAGCATCGACTGCGATTCTACTACGATGTTCCCTTGTTCATCCTTGCAGGCTTCGGTTCGGGCTGTGTAGCCTTGACAGGTTCTTTTTACCCTTTGATAAAACTTCCGAACCTTCTCATGCGCGCTTCTTATGCTTTTTCTTTTTCCTCCTGAAAAGTTTCTGTTCAACTCTCCTTTCCTGCCCGTAGAGCTCGCAAGCAGCTCTGGTCTTGCTATGCAGCGCCACTTTGTATGCCTCTTGTTTTGCTGCATGTGCTTGCCGGCACTCGTCGTCAAACCAGGAGTTTTGTTGTGGTGGCCGAGTGAAAATCAGCACATCAGAGGCGGTATCTCCGATGGCTTTTTGGCAACGTTGCCACTGGTCTTCAATACTTGATGCTGGCGGCATAGGACCTCTGGAGAGATTGAGAAAGACTCGAGTGGAAAGTATCTGGTGATCTCTTGCGGTTGCAGCCTTCCGTCGTCAATCTTCCTCACAGTATTCTCTTGTCTTGGCGGTGTTCGGGATATCCGCAGCGGTACCTTGGCAGTGGTCCGAATCAATGATGATCCCTCGGAACGTGCGGACATCCATAATACTGGAGAAGTGCCTTGAGTCGATCGCAATGTGGTCAATCTGGTTGACGGTTGATTGATCAAGAGATTTCCATGTTCCTTTGTGGATATCGAGATGTAGGAACCGTGTACTTGTTACGACAACTCTCCGCCCCGCAGCAAAGTCGATCAGTCTAAATCCGTTATCGGAGGTGGTGGCGTGTAGGCTGTACTTTCCGACGGTACTACCAAAGATGCTCTCTCTTCCTAGCTTTGCGTTTAAATCGCCTTGGACAATCTTAATGTCATAGCTAGGGCACTGCTCGTATGTCTTGTCTAAGAGCTCATAGAACCTGTCTTTGGTGTCGTCGTCTTTTTCCTCTGTGTGGACATGCGCGCATATCGGGCTTATGTTGGCGAATTCAGCCTTGATGCGGATTGTCGTGAGGCGTTCGCTCACATACCTGTAGCTTACGATTTCTTCATCGTCGTTTTGCTCTGCACTTACTATCTGGCGTGCATCACCTTTCCAGCTGCCACCGCCCGATGTCTAATTTTAATTATGGTTGTCTCCAAAATTAGCATCCATTCCGATGTAATAAAAGTATTACTCAGCCATTTGCATTTGAAAATATTAAGCGATACAAAAATAGACAACGACTGCATCTATGTACTAACAAGCACACTGGCCCACTGGGGGTGAGTGTAAAAAGAATGTTTTTGCATTGGTATGACGTAAATCTCCTCGGATTCATCTATTTTCGGTGACAAAGCATATTTCAGATACGTCCTATAATTTGTATCAAATAGGTTCCGTTGGTTTGAAACTTTCTAAGGAAAAGAATTTGTGTTTCAAAATGATTTGCTCTCGCAAAGTTGATGTCGTGCTCCGAAGCCACCTTGTCACGTTTCAATTTTTTCCGGAAACAAGTTCAACCTTTTGGTATTCCTCTGTCGCATAAACGTGGTGAACTTTCTAATACGTCTGTTTCCAGCTCTCGTATCTTGTTTTTTAATATACGTGACATTGCTGGAGGTTGTTTGTAAGCCTTGTAGCAAGAAGAGAGCGTCTCTTCTGTGGAATTTTGTGGTTTTTGATGATACGTTTTGAAATCAAAAAATGTCTTTCGAAGTGTATACACCTTTTTGAATTTTAAATGCTCTACGATCTGTGAGAGATAAAGTTCGTGGAATGCTTGTTATGTTAATGAACTGTATACAGACAAATTTATTTAACTTGGATCACCCAACTGTGCTAGTCCTCGACAAAGATATCTAGAGCGTCATTAACACCTTTAACGCATTTTAATTTTCCTTAGGGGAGGTTAGGTTAGTGGGCAGACGAAAGGAAGAAAAATGCATTTCGTCATACTCAGGTCAATTCAGACCAATTGTGATACCCCCTGAGTGAAGAGAGCTGTCCCCTATATCAGTAGAACCGGATCAACTTACTGAATCTGTGATACAAACTATTCTATAAATTTAAAGAATTTTATCATTTGGTCCACCGGCAAAAATTTTGCAATGACAAAGGAAGCAGGTTGTATTCTCATGGACTTCCTCATCGCCACACATCCTACAAAGGCCTTCTTCCGTAATTTGAAATTTTTTCATATGGCATCGCACCGTATTATGCTCTGTAATCACTCGTATAAGGGTAGATAGGGATCTTCTTTCGATGTATACAAGTCTGTCGGTCCTAGCCCAATAGAATTCAGGCCATATCTTCTCTGTGGTTACACAAGTGTTCAGAGCGGTCCATCTGTTATGAGTCTCCCTTAAGGCTCTTTTCAAACAAACTTTTTCACAGTGATCTTCATATTGAAGATAACCAATCTGTTGTATTCTATAACAACTGCTCCGTGAGACTCAGACAGTCCTCTTAATGTCTTTTGGTAGCAGTACTAACGTCAAACTGCAGCGTTCCTTTGGTCTAATAACCATTTCTGTTTTAACTTTTCGACATCATCATAATCATCATTTTCCAATGACAGGTTATCCACTATAAGGATCGCGGGTTTAGGGTGTTTAAGTTGACCCCCCATATCTCCCAATCTTCCGCCATCGACTCTTAATCATCAGGGGTTATTCCCAAATGGTTAGATGTGACTTGGTCCAGCCATCTCATCCTAGGCCTACCCAGGGGACGCCTACCCAATGGTCTTGGGAACCGAGTTGGGCACATGTGTTAACGTGTCGATCGACATTGAGTGCCTCGCGTATTCCGGTGTTCCTAGCTCGATCTCATAAGTTAGCCCAGAAATTCAACTAAGTAATCTCATTTCGGCCCTCCTGATAACAGACTGACCAAGTTGTCTCAAAATTGCTCCAGCCTGACTAATCCTACAGGATAAATCAGTATTGCTCCTACCATCAGTCGTGAAAAGGACCCCGAGATACTTAAACCTATCCACCTGTTTCAATGGGATTCCACTAAGATGCAGAGTGCATTGAACAGGCGTTCGGGAAATTACCATAACCGCTGATTTGTTCACGTTTACCTTCATCCCAGCTTCAACACAATCAGCTACGAACCTGTCAAGTTCGCGCTGAAGTTCGGTCTGGGGGGACTTAAGGATGACCAAGTTATCAGCGAAAGCAGCAGATGACTTATCCTTAAGTCTCCCAATTCGAACCGTTCCTCGCCATTGACTGGCCCTCAGAAGATAACCGGCAATCCCGTCCTCCTGCAATACACTCCAGAGTTTACCTCAAGGTACCCGATCATATGCTTTCTCCAAATCCACAAAACAACTGTTCATAGGTTTAGCATACTCCCAGGTCTCCTCAAGTAGTATTCTGAGCGCCGCCACACCGAGCTGGTTCACGCCGAAAACATCACCTGCAAAGGCAATTACTGCTGTTGAGAACAACTGCAGATTTTTGCCGCTGTGCCGCTTGCCGCCTGAAGCATGGCCTTAGCCTTAGTATTCGCAGGCATATAGATACTTAGTAGGTCGCACGCCATAAAATTCGGATTAGAATGTATGACACTTGATACACATTGAAGAGATCGTGACTGAGTCAATGCAACGACAATGTTTCGGTCAATCTCAATAGGTCAGTGCAATGTACTATGACAAAAACATGTGATGGTTGACTTTAGTGTCACCTAATACTTTGTATGGAGAGTTTGCAATACAATGCAGGAAGTGTGTAGATGGTTTGTTTATGTTTCGGGCGGTTGGGTTCACTACATTTACAAAGTAAGGGAGTAACAGCTACGAGATCATCACCTTAAACAGGGTTAGAAGCTAAATTTACCCCCATTAGGGACCCCTACGTAGAGAGAACAGCGACAAAAGGAACACTCAGGCTGAGGTCTGGCTCATGTAGGCATAGCTCCTACTGTTACGGGTCCATACTTCATCTATACAGACATGTTGATCTCGTAAGGAAAACGGACAAAAATTACTCCACCCAAGCAGACAAGATATGGAAGCTAACACCCCAACGAGAGAAAGAAATGGTTGGTTGAATGGTTGAAATACTAATGGTTCAGAAAATGGTTTAGGTTTTGCTTTTTTTCTTTTTGTTTGACAGGGATCGCGATTGGCCCACTATGGTGCCTAGTGTCTCATGCAAAGGCTGGCTCCATAACCTAACTCTTCCTAACCTAAGTATAGCGCAGAGGGTTATTTCTCCCAGACTTCTATTCACTTGCCATTTTTTTAGGAACAAAAACAAAAAAAAAATATGACGCGACAGCTCGGGATGAGGCAAGGTCTAGCTTCTTGCAACCATTCATGTTGTGCGTGTTACATTTTTCTCACGGATGAAAGGTACCTACAATTTATTGATGACTCTGAACGGGAATTTGAGAAGCTCTTTCGTGACATATTATACTCCCGAAGGTTTGTCATTCCCCGGTGAACATGGTTGGGGCTTGAACTCACGTCGCTCGCACATCAGTCCAACCGCTGACCCACGGCGACTTCTATTTTTAAGAAATTTTTTTTTTACATCGGCGTTGATATATTTGAAAAAGAAATTTCCCACAGGCTGACAAGTTTGTTAGAGTTAGATATTTAAACTTGACATGAGTCTGCTTGCCACATCTCTATACAAGTTGCGAGAGGTTAATCCAAAATGTTTGGTATCAGTTCAGCTATACTTTTATGATCTGCATTTAAAGAGGTTTATCCCGTGCTTCTTATGCTCCTTTCCTTCTTGAGCTCCTTTAAGAAGGAAAGGTTCTTGAGCTCCTTTCCTTCACGTTCATCCTCTTTGTAGCACAACGCTGTATAGAACTTTTCATTGAACCATGGATTTATTGGTTGAAACCCGTTATTGACGTACATATGGTTAAGAAAATGTTTTTTTTTTTTTTTCGCCTAAGTAACCACCGATCTACAGGGACTCTGTGCAGGTTGTCATTTGCCACAGGAAAATATAAGTCACGAATTTAACCTTCAAAATATTGCCTTGAGCCGCCGTTCAGATGTCGGAAATTCAAGAATTCTTGCCTGTATTGGCAATACTGAATTTTCAACATTCATAAGGATTTGGGAGGTTTTATTTGATTTCATCTGTATGAGGTAAAACTTCCCCAAATGGATTAATTTTCCAAAAAATTGGTTTTCAAAATAAAAATCGCTCTCGACAGCCCAAAAAACAAATCCACACCGAACTGTGGATAGAACAGCGGGTCATGTTTTTGTAAATCCTTCTTTATGCCCATTAATATGCATCCTCTTGATTATATATAAACAAGCACGTAGGAGAAATAATCTCACAGTGCCGGCATAGCTCCGGGCATTTACATATATCCTATGTCGCTGGGATGTTACCTATTCCAAAAATAATATTTTTCTTTTCTCAGAAATTATATGTAGATGTGTAGATACTCGTAGATTTATTTAAAACATTGAACCTTACGTTTGGCATGTTTTCCTGGGAATGGCATCTACAATCATGTGTCATTCGGCACGCGTTGATCCTATTGCGGATTCTACGTATAGTAGGTATTCATTTATTTATCTACGTAAAGTGTATTCACACCTTTTGAATATTTCACGTTTGATTTAAGTTAGTGTGTAGACTAAATTAAATTCATTCTTTGTTTCAATTTATGAAACAGAAGAGAATTGTAAAAAAAAAAAAAAAATTCTACAATGCCAATCTATTTTTATAACTCGCCGATAATATCTGTCTAGCTGTGTCTTCAGAAGAGAGTGTCAGACTCATTTAT
This sequence comes from Matsumyia berberina, assembly GCA_917880715.2. Taxonomy (NCBI): domain Eukaryota; kingdom Metazoa; phylum Arthropoda; class Insecta; order Diptera; family Syrphidae; genus Matsumyia; species Matsumyia berberina. The sequence continues at coordinate 101,528,199 of OU862870.1, forward strand.
AATAATATAAGTCGAAAAGATTAGTTTAAGGAAAGTCGAAAGTAAATATGGTAGGTTGGGTTTTTATAGGACAGGTATACATTTATGTATGTATCTGTCTTGAGTTCTATTTTAGTTGTTATGAGAGAAAATATTTTAAGTCAACCTATTAACTGTAAGGAAAAGCTTTCTTCGTATCTTCGAAGACGGGTTTGTAGCTAGAAATCATCGACGAGAGCCAATCAAGTCGAGATTAGGGGCACGCACGGCTATGATTCAATCTAAGTGATCGTTTAGTTTTGGAAACGATGTTTCAGTCTTGGTTGGTTGGTTTAGGAGGGTGAGGTTCATCACGTAGACCACTGTTTGGGCCCGATCGGTTCCCCTCTGTAGTATCTGTTGGAAATGAAGTGGAGTAAGGAGGGAAAGGTTAGCGGATAAAGACTCGGATGGGGTTTACGGATCCGAGAAATATTCTGTATGTCCAGCGAACTACAGGATTTTCTCGAAACTAAATTGCCTATGAGAGCTTAGCCAGGGAAGAATTTGTCTCCACAGGTTTTTATGTTTTAGCGCCCCTGTGGAGGAGCAAATGCAGATGAAGTGTTGGAGGCTCTCCTCCTCCTTCTCACATCCAGGGCAAGTACTAGTCCTAATCTGTGGCAAAATTCAATCTCATGTCCTACTCTTGCGACGCTAAGAAAAAGAACCCTTGGGGAATACTTCTATGATGATCTTAGGGACAGCCACCGTACCTAACCTAACCTTACCTAGCATAAACGTATAAGAATATTGAAAAGTGCAAAAGCAGTTGGGCTTCAACCAACAAGCGTCTCAAGCCAGTTCGATCTTTCGCCAGCTGCCTCTAGTTTCGCATGCCAAGTCGGTTAAGGTCCCCTTCCACTTGCGTGCGTCATCTTAGTCCCGGTATTTCTCTACTGCGCCATCCCTCGAGTGTGGGTTCGAAGATTTTTCGGTCCGGAGCATTGGTGTCCATCCATCTTATATGACCCAGCCACCTCAGCCGTTGGAGCTTCACTAAACAGCTCTTACAGCTCGTCGTTGTATCTCTTCCTTTACTCACCGTCTATGCACACGGGATTAAAAATCACCCGAAGGATTTTCCTCTCGAAAAAGCCAAGGGCAACCTCATCCGCTTTTGACAGAGTTCATGACTCTGCACCGTCACCTTAGTTGTTCCTACTCAATTGCCTTCTTAGCCTAAAGAAACGGCGATTGGCGAAATTTATTCTTCTTCGTTTGATCTCAGCACTGGTGTCGTTGTCCGAATTTATAGCGGAGGCTAGGTAGACAAAGTCCTTAACTATCTCGAAGCTATAACTGTATACTGTGACTTTCTGTCCGAGACGTCGGTGTTGGGTGTCCCTTCTTGTTAACAGCATATACTTCGTCTTGCCTTCATTGACGGCTAAACCCATCTTCGTCGCCTTCCTCTCAATACTCATGAACGCGCCAGTGACATCACGTTGCATTCTTCCGAGTATGTCAATATCGTCTGCGGATGCGAGTAATTGGACGGACTTTTGAACGATTGTGCTTCTGGTGTTGGCGCGTGAGTTTTGCACTGTTCTTTCAAGAACGATGTTGAAAAAGTTGCATGACAGCGCGCCGCCTTGTCTAAATCCTTTTAAGTCTTTCAATAACAGGCAATTGAATTTTAAAATCGGACCTCCATCTGTCTACGTAGGATATATTTTTTTCTTGGTCGCGCCAAGGGATGTAGTAATCTTCTAAAAATCTAAAGATACAAAGAGCCCGCGGTACTAGCATGCACAAATACTCGATGACCGGAATGCGCCTATGTGTTATTTCATACCCAGCACACTTCAACTACTGTCACCCCGCGACTGCCCTTAAGTATTACTTCGAGGGGCTGGTTAGGAACTTATGCGATATCGTCCACGTCGGCCGTTTTGGCCCTTCTTAGTCTTCTAAGCCTTCTTTATTCAATCTGCACGCTCGTTATGTAGGACCAGATCTGCTCCATATGTATGAACATAACATATGCACACACGTATCAATCAATTTATTGTCTCCCCTTCTGATACACAAGTACATACATTTCGTATTCATATAATACAGACTGCAGCATGTTATGAAACAAAGTAAAATAATTATTTGAATTGAGAAAAATTCGATTAAACCTTCGGCAGTGCCTTCAAACATAATTAATCCTGCTGCTTGTACGTATACTACAACAGCACACCGAATACTTTGGCATCCCAATGTTGTAACGTGAACCGGAAAACACAGTTTACCGTAATTAACCCTAAATGTGTAAAAAAAAAAAAATTAAACCATGTACTTATATGACTGCGAGCCTTAATTATTGTACCAAAATCCTTGAGGGGCTTTATGAAAATTACAATATTATGACGGTGTTCTGTTACCAGTTGAATAGCAGGCATACTTTGAATTATGATAAAAGAAAAACGTTACCACGGCCAATTAATTCACCCTACCATTTTAATACGCCCTAGGTATGACAATAGCATACGAGAAACTTGTACACAAAACTTCAATGTACATATGTACAGGAATTGGGTATGATTTCGTTGCTACTGTACAGGGTGTTTTTAATTTGTGTGGCCTTAAATTTGATTGATGTGCCTGGAAGAATATCTGTCAGTTTTTCTTCAAAGTCACAACGTACAGTTCCGTCATTCTCCATCTTGTTGATTAAATTTCTGGTTCACATTCGATAAGAAATGAATTTTAATAACAAATTCAATGTAAACATTTAAGAAAAGGTTACTTACTTATTTTGTGAATATCGAGATGTGGGAACCGCGTACTAGTTACGACAACGTTCCGCCCCGCCGCAAATTTAATCAGCCTAAATCCGTTATCGAATGTGGTGTCGTGAAGGCTGTACTTCCTGACAGTACTACCAAACATGCTGTCTCTTCTTAGCTTAGCTTAATGTCATAGCTAGGGCACTGCTCGTATGTCTTGTCGAAGTGCTCGTAGAATCTGTCTTTGGTGTCGTCCGTATCCAAAGTTATTGGTTGCTTCACAACAATAAATTGTTTTCCGCTGTAGAGCCGTCAATCCCACACACAACCCCCAACCTGGAGAGTGTGTTGAAACCCTTGGGCTTAAGGGGCCAGGTAGTCCGGTCCTCATTGGCCTTTCATCCGGTTACGTTAAAGTAATCCGAATGAGGCGTTCACCAAGTAGTTCGCCCTAACTGGAACTGTAGACGCCACGCTGCCGTCTGGATGCAAGGGAGATTGCCTTATTGTGAGCACCCTCCCCTCCCTCCCTCCCTAATCAACTACCACCAACAATCTTCCACAGAGGTTTGAACTCTATTTTCAGTTCAGGTATTAGGCACCCACCGCTTACATCAAGGAGGTGAGAGTAGGAGTTTGTAGACAGAGGTTGGTTCGAGACAAACTTGTGGACGCTTGGATCCTCTTGAATGCACATATTTACCCTTTAAACAGCCATAGTCATGTCCTTTTCATATCTTAACCGAAGGAGCCGCAGAAGGAGCAAGCATATGTGTCGCAAAACAGTGTATGCATCGTGACTTGAGATCGAGATTTTCTCTCCAAAACCATACCTTTAAAGCATCTACAGATGAAAACGTCAAACAATACGCGCTTACTTATCTAGGTGACGCTACAGTAAGAAACTAGCCTGAGCCCCAATAAACCAACCATTAGTATTAGCCCGGGCGTAAGCAAACTCCTTCAAGTTTCATATTCTAACTTAGATACGGACCCACCTTAGACAAGGCCTTTCTCTACTACGTTCCTTCTTAGAAGACTCTGCGGGACGGAGCTTTGTTGTCCGTTCGCTTTGCTTATCCTAGCCATCTCACATCTCAAATGCAAAGTTTTTTGATGTAGCTGCACACTTGCATAATTAGTGGTTAAACTTTGTGGATTTCCTCCGACCCGTGTCATGAGTTATGACCGACTCCATGCTCCTGCATGTCTACGTGCTACAAAAACACCTCCTCCTTGCTCTGTCTCCTGTTTGTCCCCTGTGGCACCGCCAGTCAAGATATTCATTTGCAGGGCCAGGTTTGACATTCCGTCGTCTCCTTCTCAATTGCCAGAGCTAGGAGTTTCTTCGTTACTCGCTGCTCTTTCCTCTATTCGCTGTTGCTCCATTATGCTTGTGATAACTTCACCAGCAGTCTCCCAGCCTTCACGGTTTGCCAACATAAATGTGATCAGGCCCCTTGGGGTCAATTGGGCTCCAATTTGTCTCTCAAGGATAGTTCTACCACGCCTGTAGTTTTCGCTTCCCATCAGCATATGCTCGGCGTTCTGGGGTTTCCCTTCACAGTGCTGGCAGAATGGGTTATCCACATCCTTGTACTTGTAAAGGTACTCCTGAAAGCATCCATGTCCTGATAGGAGTTGCGTTAGGTAGTAGTTTACCTCCCCATGCTTTCTACAAGTCCTTTTATCAGTGTTGGGGACCAGTTTATGCGTCTATACCCCCTTCGTTGTGATGTTCCACCTATGTTGCCATTCTGCTTTCATAGCCTTCACGGCCGTTCGTCTGTCGTCGGGCTCGCCTTCGCGTAGTGCCGCAGCCTTTTTTCCATCTAGACCGATAGGCATGCGGCCTAAGATTACACTTATAGCATCCGCTGACACAGTCCTAAAAGCGCAGCATATCCTTCCTACCCATCCTATGCGCCGAGTTCATCCCTCTGATGTACGATCCATAAAGGGGCCGCATACAAGAGCATGGACTTGCGCACAGTGGTCAAACCGCCTGCCTTGGTCCTCCAATGTTTGACATGAGTGTGCATATTGCTGCTACTGCCCGAGAGGCCTTCTTGCATGCGTGCGTTACGTGGTCCTTGAAGCTGAGTCTGTAGTCCAGCATATTCTTGCTCGAAATGGAAACAATAAAAATAAATTCGCAGCTTAAATAAGTTTGTAATAAACATTTTTATGCAAGTATGTAAGCCTGAGAATATTCCAAAGCTTATACATCTTAAAAACAGACATATTTGAGGAACTTTTCTGTGCACAACTTGCATTTAACCTTGGTCTAGATACAAACATGGAGTTTTGACAGATTTTTGTTTGGCAGTTTCGATTGAATTCTTGTAGATTTTAAATAAATTTAATAAAAAATGTTTGCTAAACATGTATTAAATGTTGGTGACATTTAATATGTCTTTTTTCCACAAAAATTAATTGCCAACACCTTTATGTAGAAAATGGAAACTTTATGTTTTCAGCAATGCAAGAGCCATTCGAATGTTACGGTTTCGGTTTAATGATGGAAATCACCATAAGATTTTTAAAGCTTTAAATTCCACCCAGTGGTTTAAAGCAAGCTGATGAGATTTAAAACGGTCTTTTCCCAAATGTACACATTATTCTTTCAGGAAATAAAAAGCAGGAATGTGAAATGACCTGGACACGTACATACATATGTACATATGTATATCAAAAACTGAGTGTACTTTCATCGGCTAGGGAATAAATTGAATAAAAAATAACTGAAAAGACATTTTTTACGTACATGTCCATAAAAATAAAAAGGAGAATAGAAGAAAAACGCGAGCCTTGTGAGGAAATCCTTTCTTTGGTGAACTGTAGGATTTGAAAACTAATTGTATCGTATCAACTTATTTATGCTGGCACGAACGAGAGGTTGTGCCGCGAAAACTGCTTGGCTTACATTGCTGGCGATTTAACATACGCAGCCCGCGAGGTAGTCAAACGCATAAACCACTGTGCCACGATGACCACTTTCAGCTGTTTCAAATAACTTACAGGTGATTGAAAGCAAGCTGATTCGCTTGGTTTTAAAGTGGCTATAATTTGTAACTTCCCAAAGATTGGGAAGTTTCCCAAACGGAGTATGGTATTCATGAGAAAATGGAGAGGCTGTTTAAAAAAATAAATAAATAAATAGCTGGCGCTACAGCTGGAGCTGAGCCAAGGCTTAGTTCATGTTGTGTGTGTTGTATTGTTCGTACGAGTGAAAGGGACCTACAATTTATTGCCGACTCCGAACGGCGATTTGAGAAGCTTTTTCATGACAAATTATACTCTCGGAGATTTGTCATTCCCCGACGAGAGGTGGTGCGGCGAAAAATGTTCGGTGGACACGGCTGGTGCTTGAACCCCCGCAACTTGTTCAGAAGTCTAACGCACTAACCACTGAGCCACGGTGACAACAATTTCTGTCTTATTGCAGCGCAAAATTATTTTAGTAATCTTGCAGATTCTTGATAGTGGAAAGGTGTATAAAATTTGTTGGTTGATGGGGAATTAACACTTGCTCCTTGTTATACCTCCATCAGAAAGCCGGATCAGAGGCTTCGCTTGTACAGGACGTTGAAGCTTTTTTCGTAGCTCTCCAAAGTGGGTAATTGCTTGGATTCGACAGTTGATGTGAGATTTACATTATTAAAATGATTGGCTAGTTGTCGGAGAAAAAATAAAGTTTTGCAGTCATAAGTTCTCGTTTGAGAATTTTTCACAAAAAAAAAAAAAAAAACATGAAGCAAATCTGTTGACTATATCGAGATAATTTTTGTATCACGTCGGAGAGAGCAATTTTTGAGAAAATCGTGTTTGGCTGTGCGAGGTAAAAGCCACAGTCTTAGATTGCATCGGAGTGGTGGAATTTTAATTTGAAATGAACTTTGCAAAAATATAAAAATCATAAACTCGATTCTGCTTACCGTGACCCAAAAAAACACTCACCCGATGTTGTTTTGTTATATCTTTAGAATGAAAGGATATAATTTCACAATTTTTTTTTAAATGTTTATTTGGACTTTTAAGTTTCCTTCCAATACTTTCTGAAGATGATATCGATCAAGTGGGCGCCGCCATTCTCTTTTTACCACATTTTCAATTGTTTTGTCGAGAATTTCGGGCGATAAGTTCTCGCACTGTTGTCGGATATTGTCTTTGAAAGCTTCCAGAGTCTGTAGCTTGTTCTCATAGACCCGTGACTTCAAAAAAGGCAAGAAAGGATTCTGGAGCAGTTAAATCGGACGACCTTGCCGGTCAGTGCAAATCGCCAAAACAAGACATTAGGCGTGAGCGTAGTTAAGACGGGTCGACGTTGACGGCTCATTTTTGACGTATTCAGCCACAGTGACGATATTCTCGTTGGAACGCATACTACGAAACCTTCCGGCGCCTCTTCTGTCATGTGTTGCTTTAGTCTTTTCGAGGCGAGCGGCTAAACGCCTTACTGTTTAACCAATTAGCGTAGGACGGCCGAAAATTCTGCGCCAAAATTCACTTTACGCCAAAATCAGTGACGTATTATTCCGTACAAAAATAGTCGCGAGTATTCCGCGATCTTGAGGAGTATAGCGTTCCATGGCTTGTTGACGTGTCTTCTGCATTTGTTTACTTCACAAATATCAAAACGGAAGTGACAGTTGCCGCCATTTGCAAAAGTTATAGAATCTTCCGATTGGGTGATACATTTTGGGCCAGCTTGTATATACGTAGATACATGCCCCCTTAACTCCCAATTCTATTGCGCGACATCTATACCGTATAGTTTACTTGGGTCGAAGTAATTGAGAATTGGTGGAAATAATTGAAAATTATTAAGGCTGTTTTATTTACGTATACACCTTTTTGTAGAATGTATTAGAAGCTTTCTTTTACTTGAGGGAGGGTTTCTGTATGAGTGGATACAGATATTACGACTTGACGTATGCCCTATACTGTCTCTAGGTATTGCTGGTAAAGTTTGCCGCCCCCAGCTAGCAGCACAGCGACATCCCCATCACAGCATTTTGTGCTCTGATGTCTTTGATTGTCCTTTTTAGAACTTCCAAATGAGACAATTAGTTAGCAGTCTCGTGGACTTCATTTCGTTGTACCTGATTGTACAAAGAAGTTTCCAATTGAGTTGAGATCCGAAAGAGTACCATGTTTGCCGTAATAAACCGTGGTAAGCCCTTTCCTTCAAATGGTGAGTGGTTTCAAATAGCAACATTTTTCTGCTATGTCATATTCTGTCAAGTAATCTGAATTGAAATATATCCGGTGACGATCCTTTTTATGAATGGGGGATGGACTACAGGGTACATGACTTGACTTGACTGATTATGAGCCAGCATACAGCTGTTTGCCAGCCTCATACTATGGATTTCAACAGTTTGCTGGAAACTTTCTAGTATTTATTTTCAAATTTTAGTAAATTTCTAAATAAACCATCAAGAGGTCACCCAACTAACTATATATTAGTATTTATTTTCTGCTATTTGGGTATCCTTCCACCGGTTCCACCAACTAGTTCCACTATACGTTACTGGACCTAAAAGAAAAAGTCTACACGAAGAACGCACGCTTGTAGCTTCATGTTATGTTATGCGAAGAGAAGTTTAAAAAGGTAATAATAAATTTAATCTCGTAAGGTACACGCGTGTACATATCTACCCCAGTTGAAATATCTTCTTCATCATAAACTATTAAATTGCCCCGCATCATAACATTATAGGGAAGGTCGTTCCATTTTTTTTTCACTTCTTTCTAGCAAATTTTGTAAATTCCACAACAAACTCTGCGGAATATTTCATATCCGCAGAACATAAAACTTCACACTTGTGCCTTGGCAAAACCTTTTCTCTAATGAATCAACCGAGCAAGAATGTCGTCGCCATCAGAAACGTCAAACGGAAATGTCGTACCTGATGTTGATGTTTCAGCTTCGTTTAGCTTCCGTTCTTTAATGGTAATGTTACCCTTAATAGTCAGACATCGAATGCTCTAGGGAGGCATAAATGAGGCGAATAAAGCCACCAGAGTTGGGTTGTATTATGTTAATGTTCACCGAATGCTTTGGAATTGCCAAATGCAGCCTTTAAGGGTGACTCGTATCGTAGTTGACGTTAACCACATTAGTGTAAGTCGCTTGTGAGATACGTGATAGTATTTAGGAAAATGTATGTAACTGGAGTATGCAACAAATATGGCACAAACTTACGTTATAAACAGTAAATTTCAATTTCTACAAAGCAAGTCTCAATAGGACTTTGTTCTTGTTGGCGTTTTGTTTTCATTCAAATAAATTTTATAAGGACTTTGACCGTGAGGGCTGCTTTTGCTTTGTCGGTCTTCTACACACCCTTTTACAAAAGTTGGAATTTATTTTAAGCAAAAGTTTGTAACAAAGAAAATTATTCACCGGCAACAGCCATTGAAAGAGTGGATTAATAAATTAGTTTTCATTTTGGTTTTTATTGTAGTGTATTGTTATTCCCTTAATTAAGTATGTTTATCGAGGTTCGAAAGAAACACTTTGAAACACTGGCACATCGGCTATTGAATGAATTGGTGTAGGGACGACATTAATGGACGCAAGGTACCGATGGAGATGTATCGATTTAAATGTGCATAAAATCAGGATTTCGACTTACTAACAAGACTTATAGACAAGAGTGGAGTCACTAATGTAATACCTCTGTTAGTGAGAACTAGGTGGTCTTTTTCATTAATGTACTAAAGCCGACTGTAGTTTAACAAAAGCTGTCCTCCAGCGTGATTCAGACTCCCAGACCTGTTTAGTAAATTTTAACCTGAAATCTGTTAAGCAATCGGGGTTGTGGACTGTCAATAGTGCTGCATCGCCAACTTTGTGGCCAATTTAAAAGAATGGGACCGAGAAGCTTCGTTTCTTTTAGCAGACGTGATATCCGTTTAATTACAGGGAACCGACGATGGAATTACGGGATTGCTACCCTGATCAGTAGCTGCAGAGAGGAAAGAGACCGGGATTGTAGATTTCTCTGCAGTTATAAAGCGCCGTCTTTGGTTTCAGTTCATCATAGGTTTTTTAAAGCCTCCGAATAATGCTTGGTTACAAGAACAAGCGGACGTTCTCAATCTTATATGACCCCATTTATTGTTCTGTCATAATGACGCATTTCTGTCACATTTTTTAAGTTAGGTTAGGTATCTGGGTTGATGAGGGAGAAAGCACTCGTCCTCATCACACTTAGGTTCTTGTGGAGCCATTGTGATGCCCATTGGGGTTGATTCCGGCTCCTCCTGAGCTTCTGCATTACTGCCTGTCATTGACTTGGGTCTCCAGCTATCGTGATGTCCTCAGAAACCTAGACATCAGACAGTTTTTGTATGTCCTGGTAGTAATTTCTTCCTTATATTCTGTTTCTCAAGTGACCGAGGCTTGGGCTGTGGCAGAGGAAATGAAGAGTATCCTCTTGAACTTCTTCGTCACCGCAGCCCCTACATATATTGTCATCGTTGAGTTTAAATTTCATTGTGTGGTTTCTTACAAGGTTGTGGCCGGTGAGTGCACCTACCAACATTGACAGCGTTTGCATTTTATAATTCAAAAGCTTGTTGGTTCTGGCTTTGTCGTACTTTAGCCAAAGTGGTGAACTACTTCCACCTCCTGTTGGCTGTTGTCAGGGTCTTACATTCTACTCGCTCTCTGAGATTACAGAGTGGGGGCTAAATCCATTTTAGTGCTCGATTTTGGTCAATTCTAGACCCTGTTCTTGCAAGCTCATAGGCCATCTGGTTTCCGGTTATGTCCCTGCTATCAGTAACCCAGCAAAGAGTAACACTGTGCTGCGTTGAACTAGCTGTGACTTTATCTCAGTAGAAGAAATTGCTTTAATAGGCACCTGACTGTCAATAAAAATGGTGATATCATCTCTTGGTATTGGCATTATTGATACCATACTGGCAGTTGGATAACTTTCTCCCATCCCAGACTGCAGAAAAGTTTTCCTGATAGACCTTTTGTGGCACCCTTAATAGTGGCAAGCCAATGTCACTCAGAGATTATGGCGTCGTTCTAATACCACGACCCTTAGGAATCTGATTTGGTTAAAAAACGTGAGTGGTGCTCCTTATATCCAGATTAGAAAAGAGAAATATTTGTCCAATGACTGGTTCTGACGAGGGTTTCTGTCTTCTTCAAATCTGATTTATCTAATCGAATGATTTCGTTAATCACATTGTCGTGTAAACTGTATGTACGGTTGCACCGTCCTGTTCGAACCACATGTCTTCCAGTCCCAATTCATCAATTTGTGGAACGTATTGTATAATGCCCAATTGTGTTGGACGGACGGGAAATTTGCGGCGAAATTCTCATTGCGCCGAAATCACTGTTGAATTATTCCTTTTAAAAATGGTCAAGAGTATTTTGTGATCGTGAGGAGTATAACGTTCCATGGGTTGTCGACGTATATTCTGGATCTTCACAAATATCAAAACAAAACGTACATTTGCCGCCATTTGCAAAAATTATAGCATCTTCCGAAAGGGTGATACATTTTGGGCCACCTTGTACAAACTATCCATCCATCGAGATACTCATTCACTTGTAATGTGTGGAGCGGCTCTTGCATAACTTCTATGTGGACATTATTGAATGCACCTTCTATGACTATGACTGGGTAGAGTTTGATGATTTTTTCAATCGTGCGCTATGAACGGCTATAATTGTGGCCCCTGGATGCGTGGCGAAATCTCCAGAGTGACTTTCCCTTAAGTGAGCGTGTTATGTGTTGAGTACACCAATGTATGAAAAGTTTTAGCATTGGTCTGAAATTATTCGTATTCTCATGCCCATCCCTGCATAGTTTTGGAAGGAATAATATTCGTACTTGTCTCCACGTCTGGTTTACTTTTTGATGATAGTTTTTGGTCAGATAATTGATTTGTTTTACAATTTTCCAGCGTGGGAAGAAAGCCATCAGGGCCAGTGTATTTTTATGATCTTTTCTGATAAAAGCATCAATCGCCCTTTGCCAAGCAAACTGGTCTCAGTTAGGGCTGGTGATCTTAATAGATTGCATATAAGCAATATAATAGGTGTCATTACTGGACACTGTCTAATAGGCAAGCATGCTACTAGGCTTGGCCTTTACGCAAATGACTTCTGTAGAAGCTGTATAGACGAGGAGGAGGAGAAGACGAATCTCCATCTTCTTTGCACCTGTCCAGCTCTCTCCCGTAAAAGGAAACTCCACTTGGGAGCTTTCTTCTTTAAAAACTTAGGCAACCTAATTAACATTGATGTCAGTAGCCTTCTACGCTTCATAATAAGCTCCTGAGTGCATGTCTGCCTATCAAGCAGCATCCAGCATCCTAAGTTTTTCCAGTTAGTGGATAAAAGTCTCACCGTCTTTTATAAATCCAACTTGGGCCAGATTTGTTTTAACAAGAAACAAGTTCTGATATTGTTCCACATCTTGTTTGCCAATTTCCTGTCAATGGTACCAAGGAGAAATTTGATCGGTTCGATAGGAGCAAAAGGTTTTCCCAGCTTATCCCATCTTCTTTTGCCAGCAGGTCCGCTTTGCAGCTGTCTAGAACTTCCCTATGACCTGGGACCCAGCAAAACGTTACGTCACATCTGTCTGCAATCTCGTTAAGAGATCTGCGGCATTGCTTTTCCAACCTTGATGGTAATGTCGGCGATTCCAAGGTTGTAATAGCTGCCTGCCTTTCTGTATATAGCGCTACAATCTATCGAATTAATTGAAAGCCAACGTCAGCTTCGCGAACTGCCTTAAATTCTGCTTGAAACACACTACAGTGATCCGGCAGTCATTTGGCAATTGCTATGCCAGGTGCATTGGAGAAAAACTTTGATCCATCTGGGAATATTCCTATTGGGGAGTCGCTCAGAACTGCATCGGACTCCCAAGCTTCTGCTAGTAATCTGAGCTCTGTATCTGACGTTAAAGTCAATATGAGGGACAGTATAGTCCGTTTTACTAGGGATAGTATTGTTGCCATTCAGGATACTAGAGTGCCCCGTTGCCATACTGACCAGTTATTAGGATTTCCTGAGCCTAAGTGCTGCTTTGACCGCCATAACATTGCCTCTAGTGCAGCCGTAAGGGTTGTTCTTAAGGCACCCGTTTTGCAGATGCATGATAGCCTCTGCGCTCTTTCAAGTAGGCTAATATTAATTTTTCTGTCTATTGCTGTCCACCAGACCAGTACCCCATACATCAGGATCGGAAATACCTTACTCCAGGCTTGTCTTTATCTTTCGTAATTGACTTCTTAAATAACTTCATCGGGTTGTCAAATATAACTGGCCATCCTTTTGAGATTGGATATGACTCCATTTCCCTCAGAAGGGGAATTTTTTCTTTTACCTTGTTTGACTAAGGACAAGATCTTAGAGGGGTTCTTGAATGGACATACCATAACATTCAACATTTCGGATTCAAAACGTTTCTCACTTTACCTCACAAAATTAATGTGGAAGTGGTGGTTATAAGTATGCCTACTCTGCGGTTGATTTTAAATTTCGTTTGGTTACAGTCTTTTTAACCCATTTCCATTACTAGAGGCGTTTTGCCTAGAGGAATAAACATAAGTTACAAACAAGAAAACAACAGCTTCCATGAAATACCCTGCAAGCTTTAATTTCCTTAATGAAATGTTTAGAAGGTGCGAAGAGAGTGAAGTAGAAGAAGTAACATTGTTTTAACAGGTGTTTCAATTTTCATATTTCTTTAAACCCTTCTCGGAAATTCGCTCTAAACCAGGAAACATTAAATAAACTAAGTTTTTGTTTCCCACGAATACCCAACGGCTTTAAGGTACACGCATTTTATGAAGTTGCTTCCCTTCGAAAGTAACTCAATTGTGTAATCTTCTCGAAATCAAATTGTATCATTTAACGAGAAAAAGGACCTTCAAGGTACACTGCATATATTTCCACCCTCATAAACTCAAACATGACCGTGTAAGGAACCATTCGATTGGCCCGGTTTCAAGTTGTCTGACTTGCTTTTATGTTCATGACATAAAATAAAACAGTTTTTTCGTTTTTTTCTTTTTTTCTTTTAATTTCTTAGTGGAACGATGCTTTAATAATTGAAATTTTTCCTCAAAATTCACCCTTTTATGTGAAAGTACCTTCCTTTACGTTTTGCATAAATTATTAAAGAAGTAGGTGCACTTCATTTGGTCCTTCAGCTTTATTTTATTTTTTTTGTGTGTTTGCCCTTACACCGCCGCCACTTTGGTTGGAAAAAACTCAAAGTACATTTAAGATGGAAACAATATTTCGCGAACTTTTTAACCCCTGGGCGTACATATTTAAAGAGGGGCTGATTGTTGAATGCTGGAAATTTAAATTTTCTAATGACAAAAGAAACTTTTGCTAAGACACCCTTGAACAAGTGTGTTCAACTTGAAATTGCGAATAGCCTGCAAGAGGTTATTCGTCATTTGGAATTCCCAGTAGTGAAAGAGTGCAATTTGAATACATTTCTTGACAAAGTAAAGAACACTTAAATACAATTACAAGTAATTTCCAACCATAAATTGTGGTGGAAGGATTGCTCGATAAAAGAATTGCGTGTATGTACAGGGTGCGCCATCTTTTATGTCGTTATGTAAACATTGAATAACTTTGACGTTTATCAACCGATTGACATGTTTTTGAAACGTCAATTCAGTACGATTTTAACCATGAATCGCTTTACACCGAAACAACGCGCCGAAAAAGTGACGCTGTACGTTAGGTTATGTTAAGTTTGTGGGCTGATGAGGTCTGCCTCATTACACTTAGGTCCAGGTAGACGCTGTACGTTGAAAATAGTCGTTCAGTTGTGTTAACTCAACGTACATATCGTCGAAAATATCTTGACCAACAAGCACCGTCTGACAACACTATTCATCGTTTGGTGTCGAATTTTTTTGAGCACGGGATAGTAGAAGATCGTCGACATGCCGTTCATGGTTCATCAACGCCCAAGACGTTCCAATGAACTGGTTGAAGCGGTAAGAGACAGTGTTGTCGAGAACCCACATGCGTCGTTTCGTCACCGCGCTCAGCATTTTGGCGTCAATTGAACCATCTTGCGGCGCATTTTGAAGGATGATTTGCATTCGTCAGAGAAGGCGAAACAGTCGAGGGGAATCGATATCGGTGGATGTTGGCTCATTATGTCTGCCCACAAATGTGTGAAAACCTTCTGGATGGTTACTGGTTTTAACAAGACTGTGCACCATGCCACACTGCAAATCAAACAATGTAGTTTCTGCAACGAAAATTCCTTGGACGTGTGCTGTCCAAAAATGGCAACATTGACTGGCCACCCAGATCTCCAAATTTGACCCCTCCGGACTTCTTTTTGTGGGGTTACTTGAAAAGCAAAGTATACGCCAGACCATTGACGAGGTCAAGACAAACATTCGTTCCGAAATCATCGCTATACCGCCCGAGATGATCGAAAAAGTGATGGAAAACGCAGCAAAAATGGCACATTTTGCTTTGATCAATCGAGGCGGCCACTTGATTGATGTTGTGTTCAAAAACTAGTCGAAATAAATTGTAGGGGACCAAATAAAAAAAAAAATACCTCATATATGGAAACCAGTTTTTTTTTTAATATTCACATACCGACATAAAAGATGGTGCACCCTGTATGTTTGCTTTCGTGGCAAACACAGTTTTCAAACAATCAGTTGAAGTAGTAATAGCGTGTTTCAACATGCATTTGCTTTTAGAATCAATCAAAATTATTTAAAAGGGAAAACTATGCATTCATTGGGTCACGAAAATCAGTTAACGTGGGTTCCCTGATTATCTCTTTTTTTTTATCGGCCTTTTGGGTATCAAATGGATTGTATTTGCATGTGAACATATCTAGGCACTTAAACTTTTGTCAATGCAAACATATTGATTTTTTCCCGCTTTGTGGAGCTATCAACGAGGAGATAAGGGTGTGTGATTGTTACCATATGTTGCTGTACAACGGCAATATATGTAACTCATTTATGACAAGTCTTGAATGTTATTGCGAAGCAGTATTGGCTGACAACAATACATGTTTGTTGCGTTTGTTGCTAATTAAAAATGGCATACAATGTATTTTGTTACATTTTAACCTTTTTTTCCCATCATATTAAAGTAGAATATGAAATTCAGGGAAAGTATGGAGAAGAAATCGTATAAGCCAAGGTTAAGTCTTTTTTTTTTAATCAACTTCTCCTTCTAGGTCCTAGAACCCCATCTCTGCCTATTGTCACCTTGGAGCTTGGAAGTGTAACCTTTTCCAAATGTATGTCCAAACCACTGCCATATTTCTCGTCGGATGGTTGTGCGTATTGCTTTCCGACCCAATTTTCGATAAAGATGTTCATTATAGATAAGGTTATGCCAAGAAATCCGTTTGCGGTTTTCTCTTGAAAGCAGAAGGTGACCTTTCCTAGTGCTGCATTCATACAACTGCCCGGATTCACCATTTAAACAGAACAGTAGTAGCTACGTGTTTTGTCTGATTGCATTGACATGAGACAATTGCTGATGTTGTTCCACCTGTGGCTTGCCAGATTCTTGGTATCCGTGTCAAGAAGCAACTTGATTGATTCGACAGGCGCAGGGGGTACCCCCAGGTTTTCGGGGAGATGCCGTCCTGCACCCTCTTTTGCCAGCTCGTCCGCTCTGCAGTTGCGTGGAACATCCCTGTGTCCTGAGATCCAGCACAGGGTTACGTCGCACATATCTGCAATCTCTTTGAGAGATCTACGGCATTGGTTTACAAACCTCAATCGTATTGTCACCGATTTCAGGGATTTAATAGCTGCCTGACTATTTGTGTATAGTACAATGGCGCTGCAAATTATCGCGTTAAATTAAAGCCAAGCCACAGCTTCGCAGACTGCCGTAATTTCCGCTTGAAACACACTACAGTAATATGGCAATCGCGTGATAATGGCTAAGCCAGGCGCGTTGGAGAAGACTCCAGCCCCCGTACCACCCGCTGTCTTGGATCCGTCGGTGAATATTTCCAGGGCGGAATCCCTCAATACTGTACCAGATTTCCAAGAGTTTCTGCCAATAATCCGAGTCTTGTACCTGACATTGAAGTCAATATGTGGGACAACGTATTCCGTTTAGCTAGGAATAGTATAATTGCCCTTGAGGATCCTAGAGTGGTCCATTGCTGTTCTGATCAGCTGCAAGGATTCCAT
Source organism: Matsumyia berberina (assembly GCA_917880715.2). Classification (NCBI taxonomy): domain Eukaryota; kingdom Metazoa; phylum Arthropoda; class Insecta; order Diptera; family Syrphidae; genus Matsumyia; species Matsumyia berberina. The sequence continues at coordinate 101,545,142 of OU862870.1, forward strand.
GAGCCTTAGTGCTGCTTTGACTGTCACTAGCTTTCCAAAGATATCAACAGGAAGTAGATGGAGCATTACCTCCAGTGCGGAGGATGCATCATCTCCTTTATACTTTTTCAAACGGGCTACTGTTGATTTTCTTGTCCAGTTCTGTCCACCAGACCAATACTCCGTATATTTATCGGTTTTACCACCACCGTATATATCCAGTGGGCTACCTTAGGCTGCAGGCTCCCTTTCGGGCCAAGAGCTTTCCGGTAGAAATAAAAGGCAATTGAGGCTTTCCTAGCCTTGGATTTCCGTGCCTTCTAACTTAGGAGGGGTGATATTCGATATCTTACAGCGTCTTCTGAAAAGGATTACTTCAGTTTTTGAGGGATTATCTCCTAGGCCTTCTTCGTCCTTCCTGCTTATATGTTCAGGGCAGACTCCATAAGGTCTCTTATTGTAGAGAGGAATTTACCAATGATTGCTATTGCAATTATATCAGCATATGCCGTTGTATTAAATCACCCCCTATCCAATATCATTAACAGTTCGTTGATTATCGTCAGCCAAAGTAATTGTGATAGTACTCCGCCTTGCGGTGTACCTCTGCAGATCGTCCTGCTCATTGAACAACTCCCCAGTTCAGCCTGAATCAGCCTGCTTTCAAGCATTTGCTCGATCCAAAAGCAGAGGCAATTGTCAACCTTCAGGTAACGGAGTACAGCGGAAATTGCCTCTGTTCTGACGTTGTTGAAGGCTCCCTGCCTTTTTATGCAAGGAACTCCCAATGGTTCTCACCAGTGCATGAGGCGCGGTCTTGGGATTTTGATATGAGATTGCTATCTAAGTTAGATCTTATGTTTATTTCAATCAATCTCTCTAGTGTTTTCAGAATAAACGACGATAAACTGATCGGACGGAAGCCTTTGGGGGAAGTGTGCGAGGTCTTACCGGCTTTTGGGTATGATAACTACTTTAACCCGCTTTCAGGATCTAGGTATGTAACAAAAGGTTAAGCAGCTCTTTACTATTAGAGCCAGACTTTGTGCTATGTAAAATAGACACGAACTTAGTGTGAGAAGTTTAAAATGAGTAGAGAGGACTTTTTTCTATTGAAACGGAAATTTTTCAAAGCTTTGAAAAATTAAACCACATCCTTAACCTTAATACCTCTCTTTTCCCCGTCTAAATCTCCTTTTTCTTTATGTAGGAGCCATAGCAAACATTTTTGGATAAAGTCCTTAGGACATTAGGTTCATAACATCAAAAACAAAAACGTCTAAACATGAAGAAAAAAGTTTTGTAAAGTTTTGCCAAATTTTTAATTAAAATAAAAAAGTTTAGGTTGTTGTAAGTTTTAGGTTGAGGTGGGGAAAAAAAATATGTGGGATGAAAGAAAAGGTTTGAGAGGTATCGTCAGTGTACTAAAGAGGATACTGCGGTACACCACCAATCAACTCTTTCCATCGTGCCGTGTATAAGTTGCACAAAGTGACCATAAAATAACAATTGGGACCATTTAGTTGCTCGATTTGGCACTGTTGACAAAATGGGTTTGCAAAAGGAAACAGAAGTTCTTGACAATAAACGAAAGTTTACAGACATCGCTTAAAGTGATTTCGTGTCGAAGAAAACTTTCAAAACAGAGTAATCCCGCATGCAATCAATTTAACCACAATACATTGCAATGAATATACATATGTAGGTATAGGTATTTCCTTGTATTTGAGTACAGATTTAAATAAACACGTTCTTGTTGATGTAGTCTTTAACGAGAAATGTTATTCCAGATGAGTGTCAGGTGTTTACAACAATTTGAATTTGGTAAAGAGCGCTTATAATGAAAGTGGATAGTTTAACTGGACAGGGAAGATGATGAAGATGAATGGATCTGTACAAGATTCAATATTAATTATTTTCGGTTGAATTAAATCGAAGCAATTTCACAAGCACTAGCAGTACCTGAGGTAAATTCAATTCAAGAGATAAATAAACCCTCTCGTCTGCCACAATTAGCAAGTGAAATAACATTGACCAATTCACTGGTCAACACAGTTTTTTTTGTCATTAATATTTGCTTGGTTTTGATGTGAATTTGTGCTGTTGATTTCGACTATTCGTTTTATCAGATTGGCTCTACTTTTCGAAAAAAGGGCGTTTAAAGCCCACCTTACAAAGAAAAAAATCGTCTGGAAAGGCAGTCTTATACTTTCCACCTCGTATTGCGTTATATCAAGAAGATACAATTTTGCGACATACAAAAAAGCACTCAATGCTCGAGGCGAATTTTTATTATTTGTTTTTATTTATTTTATTTTTTTTTAATAAAATAATTGATTAATCAATTTATTGATAAAGAAAACATTTCTTCAATGCCCTCACCATCCGCTAAATCGATTATGCTCAAAATTTAATCAGCTCTAAGTTTTATGCTGACAAATAAAACACAAAAAACCGCATGATCGTACGTTGATTCGTTTTACAGATATCGAAGGAGAAAAAAATTGACCGCACACGCCCACATTCAGACATCATTTTGAAAATGGGTGCAAACGATTCCTAGTGGATCGTAATGCGAAACTTTGTTAAAATCTCGAAACATTTTGCAGGTAGGATTGGTGCTGATTAGGCTTATTAGTTCTAGTTATAGGTAGGTAGGTAGAGGTGGCGGTTCGACTGAACCTAATTAGCACTAGGATGTGTGTTGATGAAACTGTGTGAGACAGCCGGGAGTGCCTAGATCCAACCTGTGGAATTAACAAATCGAATTAGATCTTGTATCCTTTTACCCGAGATGTCGCTGAGGTCGTCGTTTGGCCGCATGGTCTCCAATTTGTCAATGCCCCATGATTATTGCCGTTATTCTGGCAATATCTGGGCGAGTTCTGCTTAGGAGATCCCTTGCTCTGGTCGTATCGTAGGCCGGTCATATCTTCCTGGATATGGCGCAGTTGGTAGTGGATTTGTCCCTTAACAACTCCTAGCGGGGTGTGGACCCTTGCCGCGAGTGAGCCGTGTAGAGCTTACTCCTGCCTGGCCAGCTCATCTGCAAGCTCGTTTCCTGTTATGTCGCTGGAAGATGCTGGCGAAATCCGGCAGGCGATATGACCTTGCTATTTTTAGTGATTCCGAGTAAACACCGGCCCCCACACCCCAGTTCATCTTTGATTCGTCGGTATAGATGACCGTGTCGAAATTCTTTACCACTTCGTTTTTCTTCTACTGTGCTCTGGTGGGGAATCTCACGTGGAAGTTTTTCCCAAAGTTAAGTTTGGGTGTGATGTAGTCGGTTGGAAACGTCACCATGCCGTTTGGTAGCGAGTCCAGGATGTTGCCGTGGCTGTAGGGCCGTGCATTCCAGCACCCAGCTTTTTTGAGTGTTTTTTGTGTGTAAGTCTAGAGGCAAAAGATGCAGGAGTACAGCCAGGGCATCCGTTGGGGCCGACCTCAATGCTCCCGTGGTGCCTATACTCGCTGTTCTTTGGAGCCTTTTAGGTTTTGTAAGGTTGTAGCCCTTGCTCAGCGCAGATCGCAATACTAGCGACCCGTAGATGAGAATCGGACGCACTACATCTATGTACATCCACAAGGTCATCTTTGGTTGAAGTCCCCACTTCATTCCAAAGATTTTACTGCAGGCATAGAAGGCTACACATGCCTTCTTTACACTGTGTTCAATGTTTTGCTTCCAGTTAAGCTTTGGGTCAAGCATGATACCCAGATACCTAGCGCTGGAGGATAGTGTGAGTGGAAGACCATTAAGACGGGGAAGGATGAAGTCAGGTATTTTGGTTTTGGTGGTGAATAGCATCAGTTCAGTTTTGCTTGGGTTTACACCAAGGCCACAGCCTGGTGTTTAGCTTGTCTACAGTTACCTCCATGATTTCTCTTATCACAGAGGGAAACGTCCCTGACACTAGTATCACCACGTCGTCCCCATACCCAACCACCTTGACCTTTTCTCTGTCTAGTCTTACGAGAATTTTGTTCATAACCATTAGCCAGAGTAGAGGAGAAATGACGCCACCCTGTGGCGTTCCTCTGTAGGCGAATTTGGTTAAGTGACTGTTACCTAGTGTTGCCTGAATGATTCTTGTTCTGAGCATGCATATCCATTGACTAATAAACTTCTCTATGCCCAGCTCGATTAGAGATCCATGAATAGCTTCAGTGTGTACGTTATAAAAGGCTCCCTCTATATCCAGGAAGGGGGCTAGTGTATATTCTTTGTAATGTATAGATCTTCCCTTGAGGTAAGCGTGCTGTGATTCGGATAGCGATGATTCTTTTAGAATGCTTCGCACGTGGATTTTTTAGGATGCGCTCCAAGGTTTTAAGTGCAAAGGAGGTTAAACTAATTGATAGTTCTAGTTATAACAAAATGAATTTTAATTCACGTCAGTTGTTATGTGCACACACCTATACATAAAAATAGGGGACACTTGTAGAGTGTCTGGGTGGACTTTTGACGTTTCCTTCGATTATTTCGTTGATTTCTTCGAAGCATTCACCGTGGTAACATCTTTAAGAGATGCTTACGTCTTCTAGCATTCTATGGTTGTTCAATAGTCACAGATTTGATGTTGGTAAAGAATCGACATCGCCACTAAGGCCGCACTCAAATCGATAGAATCGAACTTCATTAGATCCAGTCTAGTCCGGAAGTGTCGCACGATGCTTAAGACATTATAGGCACAGAACAGTGTAGGACTATGCTAGGTGCCTGGACATTGTGACATAGAGGGCAATGATCTTGCGGACCAACAAGCAAGAGGTGGGGGAAAACTACCCTTTTAAAGCAACGCTGCAATCGTCAAACTGCCCCCCCCCGACATGCTGTTAAAAAAAAAACCCCTGTGAGAACATAAATAGAAAAGCTGACCGCTACATTAAAAAAAAACTTTCTCTCTCCTATAATAGAGCTGTCTGTTTATACCTAAGAGATTCGCCTTAAAATAAACAAAAACATAATCTTAAACCTTATGGCCGGTGTTAGATAACAAAAAGACTAGAGAAAATCTTAAGCTAGAAATATTAAACCTTGGAATGGCTATAGGAATTCTATCTGGGCTTTGTCTTCTGAGAAAGCACCGTATGAAACTAGGGAATCCGATGCGTGTAGATACTGTGACGACTTATGCGTCATAGAAGATATTACACACATTCTAGGCGTTTGTGAGGGCATAGCGCAGAGGCGCTTTAAACACTTAGGAAACACTTTAAGAACTTGCAGGAAAAAGATTCTATTAACCATAATTAGATTTTGAAAATTTGCAGGGAATACAGTGAATCGGGTTAGGAACACCAGAATACACGAGGCACTCAATGTCGAGCAGCTACTTCTTCGTACGGAGAGCTCCATACTTCGATGGTTTGGATACGTTAAACGCATGTCCCCAATTCTGTTTCCAAGACTTGCAATAGAATCCGTGCCATCAGGTAGACCTCCCCCGGGTAGGACCAGGAGGAGATGGCTGGACCAAGTCCGAAATGTCATCTCTAACCGTATGGGGTAGCCCTTGATGATTTAGAGTCGATAGCGTTAGATCGCAAAATGTGGAGAGTCCACTTAAGCTCCCTTAACCCGCGACTCTCATAGTGGATAAGAGGGCCACTGGAAAATGATGATGATGATGATGATACAATGCTTCAAGTACTGAGCGCTTAGGTTTTGATGCCTTTGAAGGGACTGCTATGAGGCCATTTTAGTTGTCGGTGTTTTTAGGAACGTTTCCTAGCCCAAACTAACCCAACATAAAGAGTCGTGTTGTAGGCAATCGTACTTTTCTAGATTGTGTCAAGTAAGTGAGTGTTCTGAGGCGAAGTTAAGAAAGTGCTCGTGCCTTGTGATATTCAGTTGACGGCGACTCCAAGGAGGTGCATGCTTTCCTTGGGTTGAATCACTTGGTTGTTTATTTGCAGTTCTGGCAAAGTTGATGTATTTATTTATTTTTTTTTTTTCGGAAAATAATGTGAACTGCGTTTCAGAGCCGGTCAACTAAGTGTCTTCTCCGTATGTGGCCGTGGCTCAGTGGTTAGTGCGTTTAACTGCTTTTCAAGCTGCGTTCAAACCCCAGCCCCATCCACCGGATTATTTTCGCGACACCTCATCTGCTCGGGGAATGATAAACCTCCAAAAGTACACTTCGTCATGAAAAAGGTACTCAATTCGTCGTTTCGAGTCGGCATTAAATTGTAGGCCCCTTCCATTCGAGCCAAAAATGTCACAGGCACATGTGAATGGTTGCGCGAAGTTAGACCTTGTTCCGCCACGAGCTGTCGTGCCAGCTTCATATATGTTTCTTTTTTTTTTGGGAAAGTTTTTTTTGTGTAGGTACGACAAGGAGAAAAGTTTACAAAGAACTGGTGATAGTTCTGCACAGGTTTTGAAAATTATAGCCGATATTCCATCTGATTGCATTTTGTTGCATAAAATTATTTAAGAATTCGCCGATTTCTTTGGGGTTAAAATTTATCGTCTGAGATTGATGTTTGGATAGACACTTGGGGTTTCTGTCTGCATCGGGTTTAGTCTGGAATTGGCTGCAAGCAGGCGTGCGATCCAGTGGATTGACCGATTGACGCCCCTTCGAATTTTGCTAAGGAGGATCTCGATTTGATTGCATGTAGACTATATCGTCTTGAAGACGACGAAGCTTATTAGTCCAACTCATCTCTGATTAGTCGTATTTAGCAAGTGTAACGATAGGAGTAGTTTTCCGTTGACAGATTCAAGCTGAATGTGAACTCGTTCTACGAGGGAGCTGACAAAGGTTGAACCTCTCCTGGGCAGTTCATCGGACTCTTTGTTAGAACCTATACTATACTATACTTGTCGTGGGACTCAGGTAAGATTGATAGAAACCCGTTTAAAAAATTCTTCCGACATGGCTCTACCAAGTTGAAGGATGTTGTTGCAGAGCATATGGCCTTAATGGCCACTTTGCTGTCCGAGTATAGTCGTATTAAAACATTTCGTTAAGGAGTTGAGTGGTTTTTAAGGCCGGAGTACGCATTTATAATCTGTAGCGTTTCCGCCTGGATGACGTTAATGAAATCCAGTATCTTGACCGACTTCGAAATTTTTAAAGTTTCAGAGTGAATACCTGATCCGAGCCCACCATTCATTTTCGATCTATCAGCAAAAATTGAGGTGCTAGAGTTGTGCATCACTGCTTCGGTTTTCTACTCCATTTTGGTTGAAAAGCGTACCTTGAAAATCTATCCAAAGTTTAGTCTTGGAGTGAGTTAGTCAGTTTGGTAGCCGCCACATCTTGCTGTCTTCGTGTAGAGGATACCTTCTGACAGTCAGATTTGCTTCGTGTAGTCAGATTCAGCGGCGGAAGCAGAGGTTTAAGATAAAACAGATCAGCGGTGGGAGCAGATGTTCTATGGAATCTACCTAAAATGGGTTTTTCTTTACATGTACGAGTTTGTAATTTGATAAATAGCAAGTATACCCAAGCAGTATTTTCGTTAAACTTGAACAACAAACAATTAGTTGAGGTTTGTTATAACAAGCCGTCTCTGCTGTAGCGAACCAATTTATTTATATGCTCTCGAAAGTGTCAATGCAATAAATAAAATATGCGAAATAAATGGAATGTCCACTCGCTACATCGAACCGAAATAATAATCTATTAATGTTTCATACGCAGGACCGACATCAGTGGTCTGTTGAAAGCCCCCCCGCCGAGACATCGTTACAGTGTTATTTATACAGATTATATCATATCTAAACATTTATAGACACATGCAGATATAAATTTATCCATCAGTCGTATTCGTTTTTTTATTGTAAACTTTCTCTCCTACACGTGACCGAATAATTCAATTAACAAATACGTTGATCCACAACATGAAAAAGTCGTGTTTATTAGTGATGTCTCTCGACAGAATACGCAAACATATTTTCAGAGCAACATAGTCGTAAATAACTTGACATTAGATATACAAACCGAAACAAAAAATGGAATTATGTATCGGTTTTGTGATAATGCAAACGACATAAATCAATAGACCGGCAATTAAATCCGCAAACCCACATGTGGCCGTCGGTAATAGGCCAATTTTGCTTTCACTGTATACAGTTTGTATATTAAATCCACAATTAAATGCATTTAACATTAACGATTATAATTTTTTAATTGCTTCTCTGCGGCAGAAAAAATGTGCGTATACGATTTAATTATATGCCTCCACCTCCAGAGCTCGTCAATAAATTTTAAAAATAGGTCTAATAATCAATTTGGATTTTTTTTCTCATTTCTGTATCTGTGGCGTATCTTTCAGCCTCGAGTTTCATTTAGCATTGAAAATTTGTGTGCGCGTCTGTATTTTCACAACCAGAAACTATTTTGCTGTGCGCTTATTTCGCTTTACGCTAATGAGGTAACGATTCACAGGGAAAGTGTAATCCTATTAGCAGGACGAAGAGGAAAAAATAAATATAATACCCAGCCCAGTCGCTTATCGTCTGAGTATTGCATGAACTCGTTACGGCGACTCTTCTGAGCTTTTATAATGCGAATTGTTGCGAAGGTTACGACGATCAAGTGGCACAGCCGTGTGCTTGTGCTGTTCACCCTTGCCTTGACTATGAACAGAAAGGCGGCAGGAGCCACCTCTCTCTTGTGAACACACCGAGGCAAAACGAACGACACTGTGTGGTGTGTGACTAATATTAAAGTTGTCTTTACGTGTCCGATTTGATTGTTTTCAATTTGTTTGCCGCTGCCACTATTTGTCACCTGGGGAGGATACTTTTTTTGTCGGAGGTGCTTTAAAAATAAAAGCTTGTGCGCTACTCAAATTCGGTCCTGAATTCTTTGTGGCAATAACTGTCGGGAGAATGACGTGATTAGTCAATGTCAATTTGCAATTAGAGTATTTTTAACCCTTGCTCTGATTTGAGGCACAGGATAAAGGAAAATCTATTAATCGCTTGATATTTTCCGGAATTATAACCACATGAGCTAGCCAGTAGTATCTCTGATAGGAGCATTTTTTATAGCAGCAATAAAAGCCGTGGTATTTCATGCTTTAATGAGAAAACATTTCTAGACGTCGACGACACGCAAAGAGCGATTAATATTTTATTAAGAGCAGACAGTCCCGCCAGCAGGAGCCTGTCGCCTGCTACAAATCTTTTTGTGAAATTTTTGTTAACGGAAAAGCAATGAGAATTTTCATGCTGAAGAAGAGCACGCGATATGTTTCTGGAAGTTGTTTTGGAAGGCTTCGCCTTCGATGCTATATTTATTTAAGTCGGTGGGGTTGTAGCATTGACAATGACAATGACAGTGACAATGCTCTCATAAAATGTCCATTTGTGCGTAAAAATAATTACTCGCTGCAGGGTTGTGTGCGAATGTGAGTTAATGATTGCTTTTGTCAAAAATAATGGCAAATTGTTGGAGATAGATTATATTGTTCAAAGTGACACTTCGCTGAAACACGTAGACTATTGTGGTGCCACTAACTAAAACATGGGGGCCACGTCTCTCGTCTACTCATTAAATTAGCCACTCGAAATGGCAGAGCCGTATTTAAGCTGTCGACATCGCTGAGGAAAGGTTTTCAATGGAGGGAAAGTTCGATGCCTTTCCAAAATGGGAACAATAAGTTGATAAGAAGATGGTATCATACCTGCTAAAATTTAAAAAATCCGTCAAAATAGGCCCTCCATGACTAAAAGCCATAAACTGTGAACTTAGGGAGGAGAAATATTAACCCTGTCATCATTTTCCAATGACCCACTTATCCACTATGACTGTCGAGGGTTAAGGGAGCTCAATTGGACTTTCCACATTTCCCGATCTTCCGCCATCGACTCTAAATCAATAGGGGCTATCTCCATACGGGTATAGGTGAGATTTCGGACTTGTTCCACCCATCTCATCTTGGACCTACTTAGCGGACGCTTACCAAGAATTCCATGGCACGTCTTAGAAACCGAGTTGTGGATATGCGCTTAACGTGCCCTAACCATCGAAGTATGGACCTCTCCGTTCGAAGAGAAGCTGCCCGACATTAAGTGGCTCACGTATTCTGGTGTTGCTAACCCGATCTCGGTGAGTCACCCCAGAAATACAACGAAGAAATCTCATTTCGGCAGCTTGTATCCGCTTAACCTCATGACCATAGGTGAGGGTCGGAACAAAGACTGAGTTAAAGACCGATAACTTAGCTTCGATGCCAAGTTCGACGAGATGACTTATCCTTAAGTTGCCCAATTCGAACCTGGACTCGACTACGGCTCTGGAACGCGCTTCCAACAACTTAGCAAAGACTTCTCCGGGGGGACTTAAGAGAGATATACCCCTAAAATTGGAGCAATCCCTTGCCAGTTTGCCAGTCGCTAGGTGTTTCACCGTATTCCTCATGATACGAGAGAGCCATTTTACTCCCTCTTCACCTCTTCATTCCTTCAGCCTTGAGCATTGCTGTCCGGATTTCATCCACACTAGCAGATTTGCCAACTTTTAGCAACTTGATCGCCCAAATCACCTCCTCTACGGTGGGACTTTCTTCCGCCCTACTCAAAACCATGGGTCTGCCATCCTCAGTGTCCTGTTCGGGATTGAACAGCTCGACAAATGCTCGCCCCATCTGCGCAAGATGTCCTTTTTATCGAAAAGCATTAGACTTCTTCGATGATATTAAAGTTCCTTCCTCTGAGCCGGCGGATGTTCTGCCGTTTGTTTGCAGATCTGTTCGTGACATTGACAGATAATAAACAAAGGGTGCGTTTGTATTTAAATTCAAAATTGTTATGTCCGAACTGCAAAACCCTTTACCTTATAGATACGTACTCGTATGTGTATTCCTGTGACGTAATTGAAATAATTTACTGGAAAATCTCTTTCGCTCTCAGACCATCTGCAGAGTTTCTTTTCTAGAATAGGAGCGATCTCCTCATAATGTAAAGTGTAACCAACAGTTTTTGGTTGCTCTTCCTTTCAAGAGAGACGAAGCGAGTGGCAAGACCTTTTCCTCGCATGTTCTGACAATAATCATGGAAACTTCGTCTACACCTACACCTAACAAAAGATATCTCACTGAGTGGAAATTGGATGATCGCAATTGCAAACCCTCTCCTTTTTTCCTTTCTTTTTGCCTGAGAGTGACTCGCACTTGCTCTATTTTTCTCAATTTCTCTAAATTCCACAAAGAACTTCACTGCATTCCATCCAATTGGATTTGCCAATTCTCCCTTTGGAGACTTTCAGTCAGTGACAAGTGCAAAGGGAAAGTGGGCGGAAGTTCTGTTCGTCAGTTGCGTTGTTTTTCTGTTTTTTTCATTTCTGCTTTGCCTTTGTTCTTTTTTTTTGTGTTGTAGTTTTTTGTTACATATTTAATGTTTATTTTTCATTCAGATAGTAATTCGCGAGTGTAAGTGTTGGGAAGGGAAATTCTGTCGCTGGTAACTTTAACAATATTCAACAGGTCAGTGAAGTCTTAGTCTTTCCTTTTTTTGATTGTGAATCTAAGACACTTTTCTGTTCCTCTTTCAAATGGAAGTACAATTTCGTCGTCCGTTATTAATTTTTTTCCAGTTTGGCTGTTCTTTCTCTCTAGTTTCTTGGTTTAACGGTTTATGCCAATTTTTTCTCTCACTTTGTGCTTGTTTCTACTTGCTTTGTTGGTCAGATAAGTCAATTCAGAGTTGCCAAAACGGGGAGGATTTTTTTTTTTATTTTTAACTTAAAGCACTTTGACGTTTTCGTGCAGTGTGTTAATAATTTTCTCTCCTTTGCCTTAATCCCTATCTGGGGTCGAATCTCCTAGTATAGAGGCTTCAGATCTTTTTGTTCTGGGTTGTTGCTACTTGAAGGTTGCTTTGCTCTGTGTCCTTCTTTTCGCAAGTGGGTGTCGTCTTCTTCTCGTGGTTTCACGGATACAAATGAATTTCTGCACGATATGTGTTGCGTTTTTATGTATTACGTGTCCATACCTGCGAAGTCATTTTTCTTCAAGTTTCTCCGTTATCGGCTTTGTCCATTAGGGTTACTCCTGCTGGTCATCTTAGTATCTATACGCATTTCTGCTGCATGTAATTTTTGCATGTGTGTGCTTTGTGATGCCCAGCATTCCGAACCGTTTATCATTGCTGGTCTCACTGCTATTTTGGAGACTTAGAGCTCTTCCACTGCATACAACCGGGCGTTTATTCTAGTACTGACATCTGCATCAATTTCTCCATCCGAGCTTATTGTAGAACCCAAAATATTTAAACTGTGAGGACATTATTAATGACTCATCCTTCCGGACTTCCTCTGGTTGTATTTACTGTTCTTAAGGCCTACCACAGTTTCTGCCGTCCTGGTCTTTTTTAGCATCTCGCACGTCCAGTTGGAAATTGAGCCGTTTACTCCTTTCCTTTCGAGGGCCTCTCTGATTGCCTTATGTAAGATGTTGTCGAAGGCTCCTTCGATGTCTAGGAAAGCACACATGACTGTTTCTTTGTGGTCGAGTGCGTTTTTGATTAGGTTTGTCAGCTGGTATAATGCGGTTTCCGTGAATTTCCCAGCTTGATACGCATGTCCCCCTTGCATAGCTGTGGTCGGTATTGGTGCCCGCCTTCTTCCTCTCGGCTGGTGGGGCGGTGCTAGAACCCGCTGTACCTGTGGGACAGATTTTTGCCTGCTTTACATCCGCTTTCTTAGGAGGGGTTATAGTGTCCCTCCCACTTTTGTTTCCCTCTTTGGGTTTTAGGGTTGGGGTCAGTTCCTCCTTTGTTGTCATACTATCTTCCGCCTTGCTTCTGGTTTCTTCAGGCTTAAGGCATTGAGCTAGGAATATCAGATACCATTTAGCACCCGCACCGCTGAGGCCTTTCCTCAACGGGTCGTCAAATGCACCTGGTTTCCGTACGGCCGGTAGGGGCGGAGGTTTGCGTGGCAATCTCTCTTTGGCCAGTTGGGAGGTATTTTCCCTTTTTTCAGTGGGACTGAGCACAGTTTTAGCCAGAGGTTTTCTCTGGCTCTCGGCATTCTCTGGCTCTAGACCTTGTATCGGTCTAGGTGGTGTTCTCCTGCGGCTGGTTCTTTGTCTGCCGTCGTGATCTATGTCCTGGGGGTCTCCCTCCAGTCGATCAGCTAGTTTTGTCGCGGTAATATCCCGCGAGCCCCGCTTGATGTGGTAATGCGATGGCTTTCGCCGATTTGGCTCGATTTCGGAGAGGCTCCTTCCGTATACAGCCGATTACCCCTGGCTGCAAACCATCCAATGGGCACAGTCTCGCATAACACCCTATATTGGGGGTGCAGTTCCTGATTCGTTGCTATTTATCCATGTACGCTTCGGGGACCTAGCTCCCTCGCGGGCCGAGTGAGTGAGCAACTATTGGCAACCATCGAGTTTTTCCCTGCATCACTGGTATCACCTTATTCACCGCAGAAGCGCAGTGTTGTCGCGCCTGGTGAGGAACCCACTTCTCAGGATCTTTCTTCGTTACTATTAAAAACTTTGAAGAGATTGATTGACATCCATTGGTAAACCCGAACTTAATCGAAATGGGCTTGCACTCGGTAGTACGCATCACTGAAAAATCACTGAGCATCAAGGAGTGTGGTGTGGTAGTATTTTCTGTCATTAAAGACGCATTTAATAACGTCAGACTGGAAGCAATTACCAACACACTTTTAAACCTCAAGGCAATGCCGACTTACTAGCAGAATTTTAAACACAAAACTGGGTAAGGCATCGGTTCACAGAACAAGCTGCGGAGGCGTCCTGTCCCCTTTGTCTGGTAGTAAATGAGTTATCTGGAGGAAAGAGGTTGTAAAGTGATTGCCTATGTAGGCGATACCTCAGGGAAATTCCCCAACACCTTAAGAGACAAATAGGTCTTCAGCTGGGTTAACCCCTACCAAACTGAGCTGAACAAATATTTCAGTCTCTCCGGACGATTACGTGTATCCGCAAAAAGAAAGTGCCATCGTGACTTTTATTCCCACCATGCTTCCTGAGGAAATTATGTCTGGTTTATGGAGCCTTTAGTGGTGGTAGATCTCACCCATTGACAAATTAGTAGATTCTCGTGAACCACTGAATGAAAGTTGTTCAATTTGTTATTCTTGCTGTCAAAAGATATTTAGAGTTTAATAGTTCTCTTTGTTTCTTTTTGTATTTTATAACAGATAAAATGCTTCAGTCAATAATTAAACTGTCAGCTACATTAAGTCCACAAAAACATTCAGCTGAAAGCACAAAACATAATGAGACGAGGTTTCTACTCAAGAAACTAGTGGGTGGTAGATACTCCTCGCTTTTCATGACAGACCGCAATCTACCATGCACAGTGCCAGTAACTTATTGCGTCTGTTGCCAAACTACCGAGGGCAAGGAATATTGTCTTCTGTTTTGACAATCAAGTAGTTTTGAAGGTCCTTGAGGTATTGAGGTCAATTATAAACTCATGAACTCAAGTTGAATTGTTGTAACCACTCAGTTCAATTAAAGATGAAGTAGTGCCACTTTGGAAAGTTATTTATTTGAAATTACAAGTTCTCTGAATCGGTAAATGTCGGTGTGGGGTTCTGTTTAGCTGTATGACAGATTTTATTTTATTTTGGGATCTTAAATCGCAAAGGTATGAAACGAAGGTTTTTATATCAAAAATACGCAATTCATGTTGTACGTATTACATTTTTCACACGAACGGGAGGAACCTACAATTTATATCGACTCTGAGCGTCGAATTCAGAATCTTTTCCTGTCAAAACTTACCCTTGGTGGTGCGCCAAAAAATGTTCGATGGGTATGGCCAGAGCTTGAATCTACTCCTGTGCGCCGTGTCGCATTTTGGGCTTTTCTAGTTAGCTTTGAAAATAGCGAACAATTTCTTTGGAGTACATTTCCCGCGTGAGTCATAACAGACGAACTCTCTGTCTACGCTTTCAAACATATTTTGGAAGTCAATTAGAAGTTTGGGATGCTGAGATCTTTACTCCATCTACTACTCAATGACGATCTGCATGCTGCTGAAGTAGCCAGAAGCGCAGTCGGGTTGTTTTCCATGGAAAGGGGTGGACCTGGGTCTCAACTAACAAGCTTCTCCAGTCAGCTCGATCTTAAGTCAGTTTGTCAGTTTGTTAAGGTCCCTTTTCACTTGCGTGCGCCATCTCAGTCATGGCCCTTCTCTACTGCGCTGTCCCTCGAGTGTGAATTCGAAGATTTTCCGGGCATTGGTGCCCATCCGGCCTACATGACCTAGTCATCTCAGTCGTTGGAGCTTTACTCTTCTGGCTGAGTCGATTTCACTGTACAGCCTGTACAGTTTGTCATTAAATCTACTCCTCCACTAACCGTCTACTCAAACGGGAGCGAAAATCACCCGAAGAATTTTTCTCTAAACAGTCAAGAGAAACCTCGTCCTCCTTTGACAGAGTCCACACCTCTGCGCCATAGAGCAGGACTGGGATGATTAAGGTCTTATACAGGGTCACCTTAGTTATTCGAGAGAGGGTTTGGCTACTCAATTGCCTTCTTAGCCCAAAAAAACAGCGGTTGGTTCATTTAATTTCAGCGCTGGTGTCGTTTTCTGCATTTATAACGAAGCTTAGGTAGACAAAGTCCTTGACTATTTCAAAGTTGTTTGCTTATACTGACGTTCTTTCCGAGACGTCGGTGTTGGGTGTCCTTTCTTGTTGACAGCGTATACTTCGTCTTACACTCATCGACCGCTAAACCCATCTTCACCGCCTCCATCTCAATACTCACGAACGCACCAGTGACATCACGTTGCGTTCTTCCGATTATGTCAACATTGTCGGCGCATGCGAGTAGTTGGACGGATTTTTGAAAGATTGTGCCTCTGGTGTTGGCGCGTGAGTTTTGCACAACTCTTTCAAGAACGATGTTGAAGAAGTCGCATGACAGCGCATCGGTTTCCCTAAATCACTTTTTGACATCAAAAGTCTCAGCAAGATCTTGACCGACTTAGATGGAGCAGCGTGCATTCTCGAGGGCCGAGTGTGGCAGGGATACCAAAACTAGACGTGGCTCTATATAGCCCTTTCTCTATAGATGCTATGTGAATATTTGGTCGATGGTGGACTTTCCTGGCCTGAAACCACACTGATATGGACCAATCAGGCTGTTGACGAACGGCTTCAGGCGTTCACACAACACGGCAGATAAGATCTTGTAGGCGATGTTAAGAAGACTGATGGCTCTGTAGTTGGCGCAGTTTAGAGGGTCTCCTTTCTTGATGATCGGGCAAACAATGCTAAGCTTCCATTCATCGGACTTTTCTTCGACCATATTTTACAAATGAGTTGGTGCATGCTCCTTACCAAGTCATCACCTGCCGCTTTGAACAGCTCGGCAGCTAGGTCGTCACCTCCAGCAGCTTTATTGAACTCAGGTTTAAACATGGCTATCTTCACTTCGTGAAGGTCGGGTGGTCTGAATTGTTACTCTTCGTCGTCCAGGTTGAATGGTTCATTCTGCTTGACAGCGGGATTTCGTTCGTCGTCGCCGTTGAACAGTCTGCAGAAGTAGTTTCTCAGCATCGACTGCGATTTTACTACAATGTTTCCTTGTTCATCCTTGCAGGCCTCGGTTCGGGCTCTGTAGCCTTGACAGGTTCTTTTTACCCTTTGGTGAAGCTTCCGAACCTCATTCCTGTAGTAACATTTCTCTATTTTCTCGATCGCTTCTCATGCTCTATCGTCTTCCTCCTGAGAAGCCTGTGCTCGTCTCTCCTCTTCTGCCCATAGAGGTCGCGAGTAGCGCTGTTCTTTTTATGCAGCACCGCTTTGTATGCCTCTTGTTTCGCTGCATGTGCTTGACGGCACAGGTCGTCAAATTAGGGATTTCGTTTTGGTGGCCGTGTGAAATCCAGCAACGTCAGAGGCGGCATCTCTGATGGCTTTTTGGCAATGTTGGCACTGATCTTCAATACTTGATGCTGGCGGCATATGACTTCTTGAGAGATTGAGGGAGACTCGATCGGAATAGGATCTGGTGATCTCTTGCGATTGCAGCCGTCCGACGTCAAACTTTTTCACAGTATTTCCTTGTCTTGGTGGTGTTCGGGATATCCGCAGCCGTAGCTTTGCTCCAACAAGGTAGTAATCCGACTCAATGTTGGCCCCTCGAAACGTTCGGACATCCATAATACCGGAGAAGTGCCTTGCGTCGATCGCAATGTGGTCAATCTGGTTCATTCTGCATTCATTGTACAATCCACCCAGTATAAAAGTGAGGAGTCTATGTTCAGCGAGTCTAGAGCCTGTCGTATGACTGCCAGTTCCACATTATTAAAGGCCACTTCAATCTCCAGGAAGGCTGCAAGAGTTTATTTCTTGGGGTGGAGTGATTTTTTGATCACCATAAGCACTTCATGCATTGCTGGCTCTACATATACTTCCGGAGGCTCGCATTCGCCGACGAGAGGTGGTGCCGCGAAAAATGTTCAGTGGACACGCCGCTTGCACAGCAGTTCAACGCACTAACCGCTGAGCCAAGGCGACTGGTGGGATGTCCTTTGAGTTTAATTTGTAGCGAATGCAGGATGTCGATTAGTCTTTCTAATATTTCCAATAGAAACGACGCGAGACTTATTGGTTTGAAATATTACTGATTGGTGTGGCTGGGCCTTCCCTTTTTGGGGACAAAGAAGTCCTTGCCTTCCCTCCATATTTTTTTTTTTTTTATAATCCACGCGCGGATCAAGGGAATATGAATACCTTTATAATGTTATACACACACCGCGAGCGAGGTACAGTGGTTTGAAACTCAGGTTTCGTTAAGTTTTTCATTGGCGTCCAAGGGTGGGTCCAGGCTAGCTGGGGACATTTGTGGTGTTTTTTTGTCTTTGCTATATAATCCACAGGAATTTTTTCGAATCTCCTGACGTCATACTCAGTGTTCGCTCAATCAACTCTTCAACCCAAGACACTCTACTGCCAGTGTTATGTCTTCGCAGTAGAGTCGCCATCAGCTTTCACAGTTGATCGATTTTTATTTATTTAAGAAATAAATGTTTTTCCGACATCAGGAGTTGAACCCGGACTTTCAGCGTGACAAGTGATGATGCTAACCACTGCACCATAGCCACCCCCAAATGATGCATGATATTTAGGTGCCACAGGACAAGAACCTTTTTAGAGCTTTGCAGCATCATCGGAGTTATTCCGTCAGTGTCTTGCGCTTTGTATGGTGAGAAGGAGTCGATTGCCCACCTTATTTGATTGCATTTACAATTTGCCATCGCAGGATGTTTGTTGTACCAAAGTTTATTTTTTTTGTTGTTTCTTCGATGAGATCGTTTGTTATGAGACTATTTGGCGTCTCTGAAGTGTCTTTGTCTTTTCGGACCATTAATAGAAAGCCAGCTCCACAAAAAAGAAACGTTTGTCAATTAGACAATTCTCTGCAGTATATTCCACTTTGCTTAGTGCCTCAATATTGTTTTGGACTTGTGTACAAGACCATGCGTATATCAGTCAATGAGTCATGAAACATAATTGAAGAAATACGTCCAGTTTCGCCAAAGACAACATTCAACATTCTCAGGTAACAAAGCTCTTAGCTCTGATGGATATCTGTGCGATAGAAGCGTCTCCATTCATTAATTGCACTCCAGCTATTAAGTTTCCTATCCACAGATTCTCACTCAAACCCGAAGTGTTAGTCCTTTTTCTCCTGTTTTGGTTCGTAAATATTGAAAAAGCACTACCACATAACAACTACATACTCGTATGTGTGAACACACAGTATCCAGTATTTGCACATAATTTATTTTATCGCCAAGTGTAAGTACACAGTACATACCGTCTACTGTTTGAATAAAAGATAAACTGGGGGAGAGTAATGTATGGAGGGTGTTGTTTCTGCAGCTCGTTCCGAAGGATCCACAGCAAATAGCGTGAGATCAATTCCTAGAGCGTGTTTTAAAGTTTCCATTCCTTTTGTTTTATTGCGTGACTATCGCTAACTAGATGGGCTTTTCCATGTCATGAACCAGCATCGAACACACGAATACAAGGGGAGGACATATTAAATTCCACATCTCACTGGATTATATGGGGTACTGTCAGCTCCTTTGGGAGTAGGCGGGCGAGTAAACACGTAATGACTGTAGAGTCACGGATATACGATTATTGTGACAGTATACGAGTAACGTGCTTTTTAAATTCATTGTGAGTGCATAGTTGAGGTCTAATGCAGTTTTTATATGGGTGACCTGGAAATACCTCAAGGTGATATTGAAAGTTCTTGAAGTCCTCAACATGATTGATGCAATAAGCAGTTTGCGAGCTATACGAGAAGAAACTTGGATTTTTATTAGGTTTAACAACTGTACCGTATGTCCTTGGAAGTTGTTTGCAGCACGATATGTAATTCTGTAAAAGCACACATAACTTTTCTCACATTGGAATCCTTGGATAAAATGATTTCAGCGCTAATTACCCTCCTTTATGCTTTTGTTTATGGTTGGACACAAGTCTCTGTTGGTTATAACCCTCCGTTACAAGCGATGAATAAATCTTGTGCGGGGGAATTATTAATTAATGTCAGTCCCTTACCCTTGGTGCCGTCAGTGGCTCTTGTGTTATTACACATTAGGGTTAATTAGTGTTGTGTTGTAATAATCTCCAATAATTCAGAATACTAATTCGTGCTTCTTACTTTAATTGAAATATATTTGGCTTCTGGAATGGACATTGAGGTGAAAATATAAAGATTTGGTTAAATCGGACGAAGCAATAATCCGAGGCTATAGCCTTTTTTGATCAACCTTTTGAACCACCAACATGTAATCACTTTTTGTATCATCTTAGACGAAATTCTCATTCCAAATTCGTTGAATACAACAGACGATGCTTAACAGAGATATTACAAGATGGGTTTAATGTGAACGGGTTAATCTCACGTTGGCCCTACCAACAATACCAATACCAACGATTACTTCTCCAGTACAATGCGTAGTCATGTGTAAGGCCTGAACTACACTCCTTGCAGGAAGCGAGGCCTATCTGACACAGTGATACCTCTTGCGCTCTTAGGGTCTTAGATGTTAACAGATCCCTTACGACACCATTTATTCCTGCTTTTGGGTTACCACAGTCACCATGATGCTTCCACGAGGGGGCATTACTCAATAGACAGGCTGAGTCAAGCCGACTGGTGTCAGATTGAGATCAGAAGCCGATATGACCCATGAGCTCCTATCTCCCATGGTACCAGAATATAGTTTCCGGTGGAGCTTCGCAACCATAAAGTTCATTTCCAGATGGACCCTTACTGTACTAGGCCTGGTAACCTTATGCAGTGTCTTGTGTTTCAGCCACCAGTTGGGGCAGAAACACTAGCAGCTTGTTAGGACAGATAGACAAGTTAAATAGACAAAATCAGAACACAAGAAGAAGCAGAGATAGAAACTGCTTAACTATTTCGTATAGCGGAATGTTTATCATGCCATGGCTACTGGTTGGAGTAGGAACCCAGCGGATTGGCAGTACAGACCTACGTGTTTCCTGATCGCACAACGCCCATAGAGTTGAGGTCCCTTTTATCAGCATAAAGCGGGTAGTCGAGCAACACATGTGAAAGCTTCACACGAACATTCTGCCGAGACACACATGCAAAAGTACATTCAAGGATCCATGCCCAGTCAACATGTAGCCCATGTAGAGTGAGAATTCGAGATTCCTACGTCCCAAGGCCTGTACTACAGAAGCTCAAAAGTTACCTTTCCCACTTAATTATTGGTCCATCTAGATGTAGAGATACAATTCCCTGGCAGGAAGCTCCTTTCACGACATTCATTCCCTCAAACATTCTTCAAACATTCAAACATTCTTCCCAGTCGGAAAAGGACAAGTGCTGCCGTCTCTGCAAAATGTAGGCAATACCTTTAAGGACTACTACCGCAGCTAACACTTGCATCGCCTCTGGAGAGACGGTATGACATATTGAAAGTGACCCGAGGAGCACTACTTCCTGACAGGAGAGAATCTTTTTCCTTCCCATGACAGATTTAACAGCATCGCATCGTACCGGGGCGCCAAATGTTGCACAAGCAACAAATCGCCCATCGTATATGACACGCACTGACCGCCTAGAAAGGTCTAATTGACTATTTAGTATACGCCGCACCGCCGGTGCAGTAATCGTGAGCTTATCCTTCACCCAGTCGAGGTAATGTAGGCAGGTCATCTTTTCTCTTATGGTTATCCCAAGATTATCCCAACTTTCGTCACATACTTTATACTTACCTCGCTGGCTCTGACAGTTGGAGGTCAAGTCAGTTTTAATTTGCCCTTTTTGCAGTTCTCATCATTTTCACAACAAGATTTTCAAATTGTGGTTGCACTTCTGACCAGCATTTTCCATTGACCATGCAGATTATGCTTTGCCTCCACTTGTACTGAAGAGCATCGTATTCCCCATGGGCCAAATCTGCTTTTGCTCTCGTACAATTACAGGAGTACTATTTAAAAGGTCTTAACATCCACAAATCCGCTTGTCTAGATGGTTTCCCACCCATAGTTCTGAAGAGGTGTTCTTCCCCGCTGGCACAACCACTGTGTCCAATCCATCTGTCCTGCTCCTCTGTTAGTATTTTAATGACATATCAAAGAAGTGGAGCCAAGCTATCCATCACTTTGGTGAAAGTAAGATTGTTTTAGATGGTTTCAAGTCTGCAATTAACCACATAAATTCTAGGTTTACCCAAGGGTCTGTTCTGTCTCCGACTCTATTTCTCATTGCCACAAATTATCTCTGGTCTGCAGTTTCTAATCCAATCTAATATTTCGCTAAAGATAGCACCCTCAGCTTCTCATTTTAGTTTAATAACTCACGTCCCTGCTCTTCGAACATAGAAAAGGAACAGCAACGTATGTTACCTGCTTATGTTCTGTTTCCCCTTGTTGGTCATAGAGCCTCTCCTACGCCAACGCGCCATCGTGGTTTCTGGGAATATGTCTCAGCTCTCTCCATCTTTCTTCCAACTCCTCCTCAACTGTTCTGCGCCACATATTTCTCGGTCGACCCGCTCTTCTGGAATCTTGAGTAAGCGGATTCCACTACATAGCGTAGCTGTCGTCATTTAAAAATGTGCTATTTCGTCATTGGATGGTTTTGCCTATCGGCTACTCACCCGTTCTCTGGTAAAGATGGTCATTAGAGATACAGTTAGGCTAGAAAATCCTTAGGATGTTTCCTATGTACATACATATGTGAACGTTTGCAGCTTTCATGTGATGCTACAGGTCACTTTTCAAGTGCTGCACCCATATAACAACACGAGTTCAACATTGGGATGGAACAGTCGTAGCTTGGCGTTTAAGTTAATTGAATTGCCTCGCTATATGTTGGATATCATTCCAAGCGTTGAATTCGCTTTGCCGTTTCGGCTGGCAATATCTTGTTTGGGTCCAGCATCGGTCGAGACAATACTCCCAAGATATTGAAAGCAATCTACTTTCTCTACTCTTGTTCTGCGTTTCTAACTTGACATGGTGAGTTCTTTCCGAAGCTAATGATTTTGGTTTGGTCTGTGTCAATATTCAACCTCACAACGTTTGCCCCTCTCTCAACACTCCAACACTAATTTGGTCGAATCAACAGCGTATTCAAGATATTGAAGTTGAGATGTACGAGTCCATCGAATTCTTCCTTGTAGAAGCCCATTTTGGAACTTGAATTTTTTTGACAGCCTTCCTCTGTAAAGAACATGATACAAAGATACTTCTCCGATCGATAAACATCACGAGAAGTTTCGAACCGTATTCAACGCACTGCTTAGTGATGATCCGCAGGGTGTTGACGTGGTCGACAGACATCGAGGGCGTTTTTTAGTCCTTTCTGTATTCGCTCATAACATTTGTCAAACACACATTTGGCGAATTCTCTGAGAATTCTTCCAAGATTTGTAGGCTCCGCACTTCTCGCTGTCCGTTCCTTCAGACGCAGTTGCTGCATCATGCATGTGATGACTTCATCTTCTGTATTCCAGCCTTCACTTGTCGTCCTTCACTGTGTCAGGTAGAAGTTTACTTCTCCATGTTTTCTACAGGTCCCACTTCTCTATATTGGGGATCAGCGTATGCGTCGATCTTCCTTTTGGGTGAAATGTTCCGCCTGTGTTGCCCCTCTGCATGTATAGTCTCGCTGATGGTCATCCTATCTTCCAGCTTGTTCTCGCTTAGTGCCACGGACTTTTTTATTTCCAGATTGATGGGCATTCGAACGGAGATCACGCTAATCGCTTCCGCTGACATCGTTCTAAAGGCACAGCATACTCGCAGCGATGCGATTCTGTGCACCGAGTTCATCCATCTCATGTATGTCTTCCGATCCATCGCGGCTGCGCCTATGGAAGACGCGTAAATAGGGATCGATTTGCTCATCGTTGCCAGAAGGTTTCGAATTGACTATCTGGGTCCTCTTACTTTTGGCATTAATGTTGACAGAGCCCGAGATGCTCTCTCGCTTATCTACATCATGTGCTTTTTGAAGTTAAGCCGATGGTCCAATAGCATTCCCAGATACTTAATATGTGGACTTGACACGATGGTTTGCTAACCAACCTGTATAGTGAGATGTTCCATCTTTGTCTAGCTATTGCCAGTTCCAGACCTGATGCTTGCAGCCATTCCCTCTCGTTTCTGATTACTTGGTTGCATTTTTCGGTCACTTGTTCTAGTGTTTTAGCTACAAAGATGAATGCAATGTCATCAGCGTAGCCGATAATGTCCACTTCACTCCGCCTTGCCGTTCTAAATATCCCATCGTACATTATATTCCATAGAATTGGAACCAGCACTGACCCTTGAGGCACACCTCCCGTGATTTCATACGTCTTAGGTCCTTCTTCCGTGTCATAGTGTAGGGTTCTCTCATTAAAATGGCTGCCTATTATTCTTAGTGGGATGGAGGTCGCTTAACGCTCTAACTATGCAGCTCCAGCTGGCTGAGTTAAATGTGTTTTTAACGTCGAGTGTCACGATGGCGTAATACTATATCGTCCCTCCTAGCCATCTTCGTCCCGCGATTGCTACGCGCGCAATGTCGCACACTGCCCTTATAGCCCCTGTGGTGCTTCGCTTCTCGGTTAAGCCGAAATTTCGATTGGCAAGCCTCGAGTCTCCTTCCGTGTATTGCTCTAGCCTTGTGCGTATTATTTTTTTCAAATGGTAACAGGAGCTTCGGTGTCCTGTGTATAACACAATTTCATATTTGAGAGTTTCTTGTGACTAAGATCTTTCCACTTGGTTCACCCAATTTGTATATAGCAACGCTCTCATGGCCCACTTATCGATCATATTCTCCATTCCATTTCGCTACCGAAAACTGAGAATGGTTCAGTATTCAGAATCATGTTCTAAAGAATTTAAGAGATTAATAGGGTAATGGACGACAGCTTTAGATTCAATTAAGGTGTCCACTGAGTAATGAACTTGAATCCAGGTATTGAACTTGAAAAAGTCGTTAATCCTTCTGTCTTTCAACTACGTAAAGAGTATTTATTAAGTTCCGATGCCGCTCTTTTCGCCTTTCTATGGCACGTCCTTTGCTTGAGGATCCATATTTTTTTGTAAGCTACAGACCGGCATAGAGGGAACGTCAAGGTAACCACTTCCACTCTTTAAATAAAGTTGAAGAAATGTACACAACATCAAAGGAGTAATGTCTATCATCCAAAGTCGAATCTTTGAAGCCACGTGCCCTGCAGCCCGATTCCTATGAATAACTCGTAGATACGATTCAAAATGCAATAAACCACAAAAAGCATTTCGAAATCCGCGTAAAAGCGCACCCCATCAATCATCTTTTTTGCACTTTTACTCATTAACAACATTTTATTTGCACAACTAAGAATATGATTATTTGATGAATGTTTTCGTCTCATTGCAGGTTGCCACATCGGACGCCATTGGTAGATTGCGCGGTTCTGTTGCATTCACCGCACGTAGCATGGTCAACGGCAGAGTGCACCACCGCCTCACACAAAAGTTTCGCCGTCCGAGCTTTGGTTACGTATACGACCGAGTGCACTTGGCCCCCTGAGAAAAACATAGCTATGTAGTTTGTACACTCTGCTGGGATTCAAAGGACGGTCGGCCGGATGACAATGGTTGCAAGTGTCTTCGAATTTTGCAATTGTTGACGCAGATTAGTTCCGTTCTTGCCTGTTGATCTGTTAAATGCCAAATTATCTATTCAGTTAACGTCATTTGTAATAATTCATAAAATATGATTCACTAAGTGAGTGCAAGTGTGAAACATCGTGCCGAGAATATTTTTGCAGTGCTTCTGTTGAGATCCCTACCCGAGTTTCGAAATCAAAGTGCCGTGCTGTAATTTATGGGAGGACCACGACCAAGTGCAATCAGTTTTGTGCAGTAAATAAAAGTAAATTGGCAATACGTATACATTTGAAGTTGTTTGAGTGTGTGTGTCGATAGTGTTTGGCGATAGCGCGTGTCCTGCAGCTGCTGTATTTTAAAGGTCACACCCCAGTCAGTTGGATAGAATGCTTTTGGAATGCATTCAATTTTAGCATTTGCATAAATCGTATGCACATTGAACAAAGTGAGTAAATTTTCAAATGTCACGTGAATCATAAACAAGATAAAATGGTTTGTGTTTGCTATTCAAATGAAATCAACCCGTATAAACTAGGGAGATTTGATTTTGGGGTCAAATTGGGGGGGTGGTTATCCCTTTGAATTTTATGTGAATGGCAGCCACTGTAAAGTGGATTCAACGGGGGAAATCAAAAAATATTATTATTCAACAACCCTTCGGAATGCGGTAGCACACAAAAAAAAAAAGCTGAAAAAACTATTTGCAGATACTTGAAGGTTGAGTATTTGTACGTTTTCCGGGAAGCGCCTGTGAAAACCACGAAGCGTACAGAAATAATTTGCTTCCTCTCTGATTTGGGTAGCAAGAGTAAATATTTGAAATTTCCCCTACACATTTTGGCTTAAAAGAAAACTTTTAATGTTATGTATTAAAATGAATTGCAATTTAAAAATATTATCGCATTAATTCACAATAATGTCGTAGCCCGGCATTAAGATGCTTATTTTTGAAATTGGGAAACTCTGGGTTAAATTGTACAATACGGACGGATTTTCTTGATTCGTCAACAGGTGGTGACGCATGTGCGCTCATGAGGCTGGATGGGATGTAAATTGTGAACAAATTGAGTAGATTTCATTTAGAAAGCTCTGACTAGGGTTAGGATTAATCGTAGTTTTGGATACACAAATTTTGATTAGGATCATTTTGCTGATTTTAACTTGATTGATATATGAAAAGTATTTTTATATACAGTGGTGACAAGCTTATAAGCACACCCTATTAAAGAAAGCTGTAGTGACACAAAACTCCATCCTTCCTGGATGGTGTCAGAAAGCTCTTCCAAATTCCTTGGTTTTGGTGCCATGACAAGCCTTTTGATAATTTTTCATAAATTTTCAATAGGGTTCAAGTATGGAATCAGAGAGGGCCATCCATGTTTTCTTCGCCAAACCACTTTTTAACGAACCTGGTTTTGTAACAAGGTGCGTTGTCCTGTTAAAAAATAGTTTGACAGTATGTTGTTAATGGTAAATCGTCTAGATATGGTGTAGATAATTTACCAACTTGTTCTTATATACTAAAACATCTAATTCTTCTTTTATGAGGACTAATGATCCAACACTCTTTCTACCAAAGTTCACAGTCTCCTTGGTGTACATGGGGTCCAGTTATCTATTTTATCATTTACCATCACTCGAAATGTTTTAAAGCATTTTGTACTTTCTTTTGCGAACAATATACGTTATGCCCGATTTGGATAAAACTTTATTCCCGCAGGAACGTTTGTCATATAAATTTCCTTTCACCGTCCGTTGAACACTTTTCACTTCACATAGTTATTTTTATTTTTTTTATAAGACCACAACTCATTAGCTTAGGACTCCAAGTGACAAGAAAATGGATAAAACAAATTTTCTTTGGGCAAATAAGCTTTCTATAACCTTATATTGAAAATGTAAAATAAACAGAGTAACGACTGACGAAATTTTATAATCTTTTGGTGATGAGGGATTGTAAAGGGCTTAGATATCTTTTGGAATATTTATTAACTAGCGGCCCTCCCCGGCTTTGCACGGGTACAATTAATTTATTTGATTATTGTTATTGAGTATGTTTCGCTTTATTATAACCATTTTTTAATTAACAAAAATATAATAACGTAAAACAGCAACGGCTACGAAGTATCAAGCGCTCGCTGAAGTTCAGTTCAGATGGATCCAAGTGAAAAGCAGATGGTTTGTCCTTAAGTCTCACAAAGCGAACCGTTTCTCGCCACGGTTGCGCTGTAACATCCAATCCATAAGCACATTGAAAAGGAGAGGTGACAAAAAGCACTCCTGACGAAGGCCAACGCTCGCAGTAGAAGAGGTCGCTGTAACGCCGTTTACACGAACACAGCTCCTACAGTTTGTGTATAGAGATCGAATGGCCTCCAAATGAGAACCGTTAATCCCACACTCCTCCAGAATTTACCACGAGGGACCCGATCATTACTCTCGTGACACACTCCCAGGCCTTTAATGAAGAGCCGTTTTACTTCCTCTTCCCCCATGGCCTTGTGCATTTCTGGCTAGATTTCATAAACCTCAGCACATTTCATCGCAAAAGTCACCTGCTCTACAATGATATAGGACTATTCTCCGTCCTACTCAGTCTGCCATCCAAAGATATCCTTCTCATCGGAAAAAAATAAACCATCTTTGGATTTAACTCCTTCAATGATATTAAACTGTCATCGTCTGAGACGACGTATGGCCTGCCAGAACTTCTTGTTTGCACATCTGTGATCTTGATCCAATGTAAAAAGCATTCTTGTGTTAGTCTTCACCTACGCAACTGAAAGTTTCTTATCTCCGTTTCCCCTCTACATGCGCCAATACACCGCACCGATCGTCATCACAATACGCATTCCTACATATGTACATACTTCTTTTTACTTTCAAAACCGTTTAATACTTCCTCCCCTATGGATCTAATACATAATGTGCTTCCACAGAACCAAAGATACAAACAAAGAAAAAATGAAAACAAAACTACCCTTGTACAACTGGGCAAAACAAAAACAACATACGAACGATCACGATCACGAACCGATGTGCTGTTGGCTACAGTAGCGTATTCTATAAATGGTCAAACTTTAAAACCTCAATATCTCAATAACTATACGACATATGTGCATACTCTATGGCCTATGTTAATTTTATACCTATAAGCTATCATATTGTGAAAGTTTTATGTCAATCGCATTAGTAGTATTTGCGTTAATCCCGAAAGCATTTTGATGCCAGCAATCGAACTCTTCCTCTTTATTATATTAGTAGGATATTTGACTTATAAAGATTTCATATTACAAAATATGGTTTACTTTCATTTTTCCATGGATGTGTGATAATTAGCTTGCCACCACTGCAAATACATATTTCATAAAAAATAGAATGAAGCCATCAGACGTTGACTCGCTTTATTATGTAGCCTTATGACGACAAATTATTATTTCCAAGATGTTTACAGTACTAAGT
Source organism: Matsumyia berberina (assembly GCA_917880715.2). Taxonomy (NCBI): domain Eukaryota; kingdom Metazoa; phylum Arthropoda; class Insecta; order Diptera; family Syrphidae; genus Matsumyia; species Matsumyia berberina. The sequence goes on from OU862870.1 coordinate 101,573,695, forward strand.
GCTTCTAAAGTACCTTGAGTAATAAGAATGAATTTATAACGTCTCTGAAAGTATAACCTCGAATGGTGCAATTTAATTTCAAAAACCCTCAAAACCAGATTAAGCAGTTGCTTTCAATTTTAACTTTTCTTTGTTTTTCCAAAGTCATAGCCAGACTCAAATGTTTCACTCAACGTATCGACTAATTTTACTTAAATAAATAACTAGCTGGCGCGACAGCTCGGGATGAGCCAAGGCCTAGCTTTTTGTAAACATTCATATTGTGCGTGTTACCTTTTTCGCATGAATGGAAGGGACTTACAAATTATTGCCGAGTCCGGACGGCGAATTGAGAAGTTTTTTCATGACAAATTATACCCACGGAGGTTTGTTCGGTGGACATATGTAGTTGGGGCTTGAACCCACGCAACTCGCACAGCAGTTCGATACACTAACCACTGAGCCACGGCAACCAATATTGTCAACTTTAATAAAAGTAACTTTACAAGGTTGCGTTAGGTTGGAGATGCTCTCGGCGTATAATTGCCAGTAGTTGGTCCATTGTGATACCTCCGGAGTTGGGAGGAATTCTCAGCCGAACTATGTTACACACATCTTGTTGTGCTTAGTCGCCAAGATTGTCAGAAGAAATAGCACCGAGATGGTTATGTCTTTTATGGGAGAGCGCTGGTCGGGTACAGAGAAAATAAAGGGTTTTGCCTCCTTTTCTTCGCCCCTGCATCTTCTGCAGAAATCATTTGCAGGAAGTCTCAGGCCAGTGGCATGTCTGCCTATGACACCTGTAGCAGCTATGAAATGCCGCCTATTTAGCGAAATCAATCTCTTGGAGTTCTTTTGGTATTTTACAGGTCAAGTGTATCGCCAATTTGGCAGGTAGTGCCATTTCACCACCTTCGATTTGTTTTGCCCATTGCATCCGGCTTTAGTCAGAGATTGCATGTAGCTTGTAGCACATGCCGTCCTCTGATACCCAGTAGTATGGCAAATTGCACTAGCGGCAATCTAGAACTACTTCTAATGTTACAGAAACTGATTCCAGAGAGTTTATGGCGTCCTGTCTGTCTATCTCGAACTGCTAATATACCAAGTACATTAAAGCTCTACCAACAGAAAGAAAATAGCTTTCGCGACAGTTTGAGATGAGCCAGTCTAAATGTAATAAATGCTTTTCGCAATTATTCATGTGGTGCCTGTTATATTTTCTTGTTTTTTATACGATTAGCGAATTGAGAAGCTTTTTCATGACAACTTATACTCCCGGAAGATTTTATTCTCGGAAGAGAGGTGGTTCTGTGAAAAATACTCGGTGGGTATTGCTGTGGCTTGTACCTACGAATCTCGCACAGCAAGCAGTCCAACGCATTAACCATTGAGCGACGGCAGCCACTATTTTGGCCAAGATAGCGTTTATTCTATCTCCATTTACTCGGCCTTGAAGACGCTTCAATTCCAACTCGTACGAGATTAAGGTTTAAATTAACGAGTAAAATACATCTTTTGTATAAATCTCCAAGGATTTTTTGTAGATTAAGTTCGACTGCTTTAAAATGTGTGATTCTTATTTACTTACTAAGGCTCTAAATTTCGTGATGAACATTGGCTTTAAATAATAAGTTCCTTTAGTTAGACTGATTCTTAAATTGCAGTCTATAGATGCGGACTCCAAGTTGGTTGAGTTGCTTTCTATGTGTTACTTTTACTGCCTTATTTTTTCGTGTTTACCTTTATCATAGCTAGCTCAAAACTCCAATGATGAGTTTTGACGTGACAACGTCTTACAACGCAAGCCCTGATGTTCAGAAAGCGAAAGTCGTGATAAATTATATTCTCGGGTCTATTGCAATTTCTCGTTGAGTATGAGGTTGTAAATATATGATCGTATACGTATATCGGCCCTTAGGCTTCACGCCGTGGTTGACATCGAGTTGGGAACCTCTGATTTCGAGCGGTTTAGTTTGCTTAAATTCGCTGTAACGATTAAACGGTTTATCCAATCAAAGAATTTTTTTGTGCTATTTTGTGCGTGAAAACGATGAACGCTGAAGATGGAGACATTTGAACAACCATAAAAGTAAGAAAACTTCTGTACAAGAAAATATCGCGAGTGACGATCAACTACCAACATCAAGAACATCTACCAGAAAGACCAAACATGATATATACAACGAATTTTAGTGTAGACTCTGAAATCCCCCTGTACTCTGCGATGACTTTAACATCGATATCATCGTCAAATTCGAATTCGTTCGCTTCAACTTAGACTGGACCTCCAACACACTAAACCCAGCGACTTTGGGACGTACTCGCCTGGATCTCACATTCGTCAGGCACATCCCCTAAATTATACATACATATGTATGTGTGACGTGTTTATATGTTTCTTGTTTGTATACCGCCGTTGTACTCCCATTTGATTAAAACAAACACGCAGTGTATCATTTTCTTTTCTCCCACAACCCAAAGTCGTCTCGCCCACAATTTTTTTTTTTTTGTTTTAACTAGAACGATGTCGTTGCACTGCTTGCATAATTGGTGATTGAATCTCCTTTTTGAAAGCCCGTCAACACAAACCAGATCGAATATTTTGCTCGAAACAACCAAAGATATCTTTATTCACCTTCGGTAGGGTCCATGCTTCGGTGTCATAAAGTCCATAAAGTGATTAGAGTTATAGAGATTTGCTATTTTACCTTCGCAGCCCACAAAAACAGCATTTGGCAGATAGATTCTTTGTTTGTTTTTGATGTCGTCTTTAAATTCGGGTGCTTCTGTCCCTTCACTCATAAACGCATCGTTGTCAATTCCCTGATAATATCGATATCGTCAGCGTACACAAATAGTTGCAATGGCTTTTGATGATTGTTCCTTTGGTGTTGGCTCGTGAATTTTATACAAAACGTTCACCTTCAGATTTCCGCTTCTACGCGATGCTAAAGCAACTGATCGCTCGGTAATGGGCGCATTTAAAGGGCAAGCGATACTAAACTTTCGTTTCGACAGATACGAAAGATACAGTTTGCAGAAATACTTTCTCGAAATTCTCAGCCGCGACTGTGCAAGGTTTCTCTCTTAATTTTTGGAAACACACTTTTGGATTTCTTTTTGACTTTGCATTGTCTAATTCATTGCTGAGTGCGGAATGTTACAGAATGGCTCAGGGCCAGTGTATGACTCAAGTCTCATTTTTAACGATACCCTAATGTCCAAGCACCCACTAAAGTTTGGATTTGTTGCTACTGACTGACTGTATGTATAGTGTGTGACGCTTAAAATCTGGAAAAGAAAATATGTTCTTTTTTTTTTAAGTGAAAACGCATAAAAATATAATTTTTTATTTAGTCATTTATTAGATACCTACATGTTTGATATTATAATATAAACTAAAAAATAAGAATTAGCACAACGTTTCTGTTATTTTGAATGAAAAACTAAAGCGTCGCTAAATCCGGCCAAAACGGAATTGATTTCTGATGTTCTCTAATAAATGTTAGCAGACGCTTTTATAAACATTCCTTGATGTACATAGATTTCTGCATTAATTGTGCCATGAGTGATGAATTCCTCACTTTTTTTTGCCACAGGAGCATATATCATTCCAAATTAGGAATTTTTTGAGAAATTTCGAAGCTCGACGGGTCCTAAATTTTGCATCAACACCATTAACAGAATTTGTGATATAATTTTTATTTCCTGGAATTTGAGCAAAGTCGGCAACGCAGCAGGTTTCGTTGTCTATTACACAGCAATCGTATTTTGTGCAAAAAAAATTTCATAAAACCGTTGAGATCAACATATTGCTTCTTTTTGCTTTGTTTCGTCTCGATCTGGTACCTTTTTCACTTTATACGATGATAATCCAGCTCGACCTTTAGCTCGCTGGATGGAACCATTTGACGTGGAAAGTTTTTTCGTTGCGTCTCGAACAGAACAGTTGGTGTTCCTTTTGAACGTGCCCTCAATTTTAGCTTGAAGCCTGGGGTCCAAGTTTTCGACCCGAACGTGTTTTTCCCTGGACTAAGGGAGTTTCCTTGTAATTTTGTATAACCGTTGGAACAGCTAATTTTAATTTCTTTGGAATTTTATACAGTGGAATATTTGGATTTTTTAGATGTTTGTTCACAGTTAAAATTCTCTGCTCTTCTTCTTTACTCGCCATTATGTCAGTAGTATATCTGACAAGAAAATAACATTGCCCGTCGCAATGGTACTGAATACGTAATGGGATATGCTACATTTTTTTTAATTTAGTTCTCGCCAAAATATTGTTTTTATTAGGAAGAAAATTTCCAGATTTGAAGCGTTATATGTCTGTATGTATGTATGTGGATAAGGAGGCCTTTCATACCGAGGTGTCAAGAATGAAATTGGCGTATTCTTAAATGATACCTACTTCACTGTCAATCGACTTTTTTTTAAGTAGGTGGACTCTTTCCGAACACTTCTTTTCGAATTAAGAAATCATTGTGCTGGTATTCCTCAACGGGTATCCATTGCCTCGATTATAAAATCTCCCAACTAGTAATGCGGTTTCAATGTTGATAAGTCACATTTTTCGACAGTTGAAATCCACTTAAAAACTCAACTCTTTTTCACCGTAATATTCGTAGATTTCAGTTTTTCGCTCTGTAAACCGAGGTTTTACCATTTCCTGTCAAATACCTTGTTCAATCTGTGCAAGACATGATGTGAGGTTTTAGTTTGGTACAAGAAAAAGAAAACCGCATATGTGCATATGACATGTACCTATGACAAACGAGTTTGGTGATTGGTGGAAATAAAAGTTGTGCTCATATACGTTTTTCACGTATGTACAAAAAAAAAAACATTTAAATGGCTTCAATTAAAAATGTCGTCTGACATACCTAAGAGAGAAGTTGAAAACACCATTCGGTCTGTTGAGCGTTTTCATTTTCATAAAGCAAAGCTTACGTGACATACGAATATTTATTTGAATTTTTATGTGAAATATTTACGAAATCTGCAGGGAAGTCACACCATTGGTTTTAAATCTCCGTTTTTAGTGGAAGTAAACGTGTTGCATTTTTCATTTTAAACCTACACACGAGTAGTCATTACTTTAAGGGAATTATACTTGCCCATCTCTGCAACATATTCAAGGTCATCTTGGTAAGTGCTTACTTGCGTTGAATACAGACAAGAGCGGTTTGTGGAATAGCTGGCACGACAGCTAGTGATAAGCCAAGTCCTAGCTTCTCGCAACCATTCATGTTATGCGTGTTTCATTTTTCGCGTTAATGGAAGGGTTCTACAATTTATTGCCGAATCCGAACGGCGAATTGTGAAACTCTTTCATGACAAATTATACTCCCGGACGTTTGTCATTCCCCGACGAGAGGTAGTGCAGCGAAAAAATTTTATATTTTTAATATAAACTAAAAAATAAGAATTAGCACAACGTTTCTGTTATTTTGAATGAAAAACTAAAGCGTCGCTAAATCCGGCCAAAACGGAATTGATTTCTGATGTTCTCTAATAAATGTTAGCAGACGCTTTTATAAACATTCCTTGATGTACATAGATTTCTGCATTAATTGTGCCATGAGTGATGAATTCCTCACTTTTTTTTGCCACAGGAGCATATATCATTCCAAATTAGGAATTTTTTGAGAAATTTCGAAGCTCGACGGGTCCTAAATTTTGCATCAACACCATTAACAGAATTTGTGATATAATTTTTATTTCCTGGAATTTGAGCAAAGTCGGCAACGCAGCAGGTTTCGTTGTCTATTACACAGCAATCGTATTTTGTGCAAAAAAAATTTCATAAAACCGTTGAGATCAACATATTGCTTCTTTTTGCTTTGTTTCGTCTCGATCTGGTACCTTTTTCACTTTATACGATGATAATCCAGCTCGACCTTTAGCTCGCTGGATGGAACCATTTGACGTGGAAAGTTTTTTCGTTGCGTCTCGAACAGAACAGTTGGTGTTCCTTTTGAACGTGCCCTCAATTTTAGCTTGAAGCCTGGGGTCCAAGTTTTCGACCCGAACGTGTTTTTCCCTGGACTAAGGGAGTTTCCTTGTAATTTTGTATAACCGTTGGAACAGCTAATTTTAATTTCTTTGGAATTTTATACAGTGGAATATTTGGATTTTTTAGATGTTTGTTCACAGTTAAAATTCTCTGCTCTTCTTCTTTACTCGCCATTATGTCAGTAGTATATCTGACAAGAAAATAACATTGCCCGTCGCAATGGTACTGAATACGTAATGGGATATGCTACATTTTTTTTAATTTAGTTCTCGCCAAAATATTGTTTTTATTAGGAAGAAAATTTCCAGATTTGAAGCGTTATATGTCTGTATGTATGTATGTGGATAAGGAGGCCTTTCATACCGAGGTGTCAAGAATGAAATTGGCGTATTCTTAAATGATACCTACTTCACTGTCAATCGACTTTTTTTTAAGTAGGTGGACTCTTTCCGAACACTTCTTTTCGAATTAAGAAATCATTGTGCTGGTATTCCTCAACGGGTATCCATTGCCTCGATTATAAAATCTCCCAACTAGTAATGCGGTTTCAATGTTGATAAGTCACATTTTTCGACAGTTGAAATCCACTTAAAAACTCAACTCTTTTTCACCGTAATATTCGTAGATTTCAGTTTTTCGCTCTGTAAACCGAGGTTTTACCATTTCCTGTCAAATACCTTGTTCAATCTGTGCAAGACATGATGTGAGGTTTTAGTTTGGTACAAGAAAAAGAAAACCGCATATGTGCATATGACATGTACCTATGACAAACGAGTTTGGTGATTGGTGGAAATAAAAGTTGTGCTCATATACGTTTTTCACGTATGTACAAAAAAAAAAACATTTAAATGGCTTCAATTAAAAATGTCGTCTGACATACCTAAGAGAGAAGTTGAAAACACCATTCGGTCTGTTGAGCGTTTTCATTTTCATAAAGCAAAGCTTACGTGACATACGAATATTTATTTGAATTTTTATGTGAAATATTTACGAAATCTGCAGGGAAGTCACACCATTGGTTTTAAATCTCCGTTTTTAGTGGAAGTAAACGTGTTGCATTTTTCATTTTAAACCTACACACGAGTAGTCATTACTTTAAGGGAATTATACTTGCCCATCTCTGCAACATATTCAAGGTCATCTTGGTAAGTGCTTACTTGCGTTGAATACAGACAAGAGCGGTTTGTGGAATAGCTGGCACGACAGCTAGTGATAAGCCAAGTCCTAGCTTCTCGCAACCATTCATGTTATGCGTGTTTCATTTTTCGCGTTAATGGAAGGGTTCTACAATTTATTGCCGAATCCGAACGGCGAATTGTGAAACTCTTTCATGACAAATTATACTCCCGGACGTTTGTCATTCCCCGACGAGAGGTAGTGCAGCGAAAAAATTTTCGGTGGACATGGCTGGGGATTGGACCCAAGCCGCCGCTCAAACAGCAGTCTAACGGACTAATCACTGAGCCACTGTGACCAGCTTAAATTTCAGATACTACTATGCGGTTGCCTGGAGATTTGGTTTTTCTTTATCATTTCGAACTTGCGAAATTAAAAAGTAAGCATACGTACCATAATCTGTATTAGGGGCCATAAATGCCCACTGCGATCTATGAGCTCTATTACGGTGGCCAATATGGTTCAACTAGAGTTTATATTGAAGCTTTTGATTAGCCTTAGTATAGCCTTAGGTTCAATTTTCTGAATTTCCCATGGATTGACCGAGGCCCGCGTCAAGTGAAGTAATCTTTTCCTTGCGACTCCTAGACATACTCGCAGAATATGTTCAGCGGTCTCTTTCTGTTCCCCACAGAGCCGGCAAATATCGGCAGCTGATACTTTCATTTTTTGCTGATAGTATTTGAGTGCACAATGTTCCGTTAGATAACCTGTTAAGGTTCTTAAATCGTCTTTGGTGAGATCAAGTAAAGTCTTGGCCTTGCATAGGTTTGGATTGATGAACATTTTCGTTTGCCTAAGGCCCCAGAGGTTGGCCCAGTAGTCCTCGTGTTTGTTGATCTTCCATTGTGTTAAGTTGTAGTAGGCACTGTTGGGTGGTACCCCAAAACAGAGTTCGGGAGCAACGGGTGGGTGGTAAGTGCATTTTCTCGCCAGGCAGTCAGCCCGTTCGTTGCCCTCGAAGCTTTCGTGTCCTGGGATCCAGGCTACGGTAACTTTATTTACCGATGCCAGGCTTTCGAGGAGGTTGAGACAGTCCCAGAGAAGCCTGGACCCTATTGTATAGGATCTAAGGCCTAATAGAGCTGCTTGGCTCTTTGAAAAGATGTAGATGCGGGCTCGTCGGGTTCCTCTCCGCAGGCCTTCTCTTGCACACAATTCAATAGAGTGGACGTCCGCTTGAAATACTGTTAGTGACTTTCCAAGCAATAACAAACTCGCATGCGAGCACAACACGAATGATTTCGAGGACCTATTACTTGGCCCATTCCGAGCTGTCGTGACAGCAATTTTTTTTAACTTGTTTCGATTTTTTTACTTACATATTTACAATTTCTATTGAGAAATTTATCGACGCATACCTAAATGAAACATGGAATGTAAACACGTGCCTATGTACATTAACCACAAGTGCAGAGTTTACTCCAATAAACAGGGGCAATTTGAGCCCAAATTAATGGCTATGACAGACTCAACCGCAAGTTGTCAGATGTGTATTAATCAACATTTTGTGGTGCATTCCTCGCAAATGTATGCAGATATCTTGACAAAGGAGTTAACACTGCTATAAGATTTCATTCTGAGCAATTAAATGCAGAATTAATAAATTTCTTAAAGAGAAGTTGCTAGTGTTGGGGTTAAGTGGATCCTAGAGTAGAAGCTAACTCTTGTCAGCTTGTTTAGCAGAAAGTGGAAACACTCTTATTGTAGATCAAAATGTAGGTCCATTGTGAAACCACCTTCTATGTATGACCTTCTCTTTTAAGAAAATTCAGTGGGTAACCATTTCAGTGGTAATTTCTTTCTGCTTCACACTATGTGCAAAACCAATTAAACCCGAAGAAGAAGCACTTTATTTTGTAAATATGGAGCCTGACTAAGTCGCTGAGATCTCAGTCTTGATGGCAGGACAGTTACATAGAAAGTGTTTTCCTTTTTTTTACTTCTTTTTCGTCTCTGCAGTATCTGCGAAAATCCCATTATTTTGGAATTCCTACCTGTAAAGTTAGGTTAGGTGAGTTCACGTACTATAGACTTTACGCATTGTCTTTCAATAGATCCAGGTTTGGTCAGATCTTCCTTGATATTACGCCCTCCAGCTGTTTATCATTATTCAGTATCAAGGCGACACTTAGTTTATTCTGAAGGCTCCGACGGTTCCTCCCTACTTCTAGCTAGGTTCTGGTCTGCCCCTTTCTTTGCTATCCTGGATGTAGCTATAGGATGTAGTTTACCTGCACAGTTGCTCTCTCGGCCTGACTTCAATATATGAAGGTATGGTTTTAATGTGTAGATCAAGACATGACCGCAGGACCTTTGTTCTGCCTATTCCAGTAGTTCCTGTTTGCTGTTTGATATTAAATAACCCAGTGAGCTCTTGATCAAGGATGTCTGCCAGAAACCTATCGGGGTTCAGTAAGGAGAGTAATATGTAATATGCCGGCATTTTGGTTTAACTTTCCCGTGGATGAGAAGGTCTCTGGGGACCTTTTCAATTTTAATAGGCTCATTAATCCCTCTATATGCATTTACGCACTTAATACAACCATGAACAAACAAAACCATCAAGGCACTACTGCATAAGACAATACTCTACATATTTTGAAAAATTGTACAGAAATGGTACAAGGTATTTACTTCGGGATTTTGTACCTTGTACAGCGCCGTCATGATTGTCATCCTCAGTTCAATTTTGCTTGAGAGGACACCAAGCTCACACTTAAGAAGGAAACTATGGCGAGTTCTTAACTCTCAATTGTCAAGTGAGTGAAGAGCAATTTTCGAGCATGAAAAGTGAACCAGCTTTGTAGATTCGTAATTCAGTTAATTTAATGCCGAACCTGGGTCAGCATTCTGACCACATTGTTTCACGTTGAACGTGATTTTTTTTCGTATTGCAGAGGAGAATTACATTTTTTTTTTCTTTAATGTAATTTTGTTTTCACGTCTCTTAATTTTCTCTATATTATGTACGGTTCTGGTGAAGCTCTGGAATTTTTTTAATTTTCAGATAAAAGTTAATTAATTCAACCAATCCAGGCAATACGACTCCTGTACAGATACAAATGACTACTCTTCGATTTATTTTGACATGAAAAGTTGAATGGTACTTCGAAAATAATTATTTTTCGAGCTTATCCAAAACAAAACGCAATAATACTTATTTTGTTTGTTTTTACGGATAAAATGTTTTCGATTTCAAAACATTCAGTATCCTTGGGCAGAGAGGTTTTGTTTACATTTATTTCTGTGAAATTTCAGTGCACTATTTAAATGTATGATACATGCGTACGGATGTACATACATGCAGAATCAAAGTGTAATTAATAAATGTAAAATATTTTCACTAGATTCATCGGGATTTGAGATTTTATTGCTTCTATTTACATCGTTAATTTTTTATGCAAGGACTAGGAATGGTATTTCATTTAATTGAATAAATTGATACACATTGAATTATTAACTTTTTTTTTTCCTTTCTTAATCAACCCAAGCCTTTGTGTATCTTAAGTGATTGAAAAACCCTTCTAATGGAAGTCTGTTTTCTTTGACCTAAGTTTTCGCAGGGATGGTGGTGCTGACCCCAATGACCACTAAAATGCGCCGATTTGAAACCGCGACTTACGAGACCAAGGTATTGATGTATATTGTTTAGAGAGTCGGGTGTACTTAAATCCAATAGCTTGAGCATCTAACTCCCACCATGCACGTCGTAAGGAACTTCTTTTGCCGACGGTATTGTTTTAAGGATCTTTCGACAATTATATGCCTTGGCATCGCTGCTGGACATTCAAGATGTATTGTACGAGGGCAAATCTGTAGGAATTACCTAACACTTGGACGACATCCAGGAAGACCGATGCAAAAAAAGACAGAAAGGCTGCAATGACCATATGCTCGTGCTAAAAGGCTTTGGGTCTGAAATGAGAATTCCAACCAAATTAAGTCCACTAATTCGATTCCACGACGAAACGTGGTCATGTAGTTTGTGGTAGATAAGAGCGACAGGAGTAGCTTTGAACCACAAAAAAAAAAAAATGAGCCTGCGTTTGTATCAAAGACATCGTCAGGTCCGCTTTCAAAAATTGTCTGCACATATTCCCGATTGAAAGGAAAGTTGTTAGTTGTTAAAACTCGGGGAATATCTATAAATTGACCACATGAGTATCATGTTGATGCCCCTAAACACGTACTAGCGAGCGATCATCAAATGTAGACCGTTAAGTTAGGTTAGGTTAAGGTAGCTGCCAGCTAAAGTCAACACTCTTGGACCTATGATAGGTGATTACTCATTGAACCAGTTGAAGCTTCTGATGTATTGATTAGATTGCCCAGATCGTTAAAAAAGAAAGCACCGAATTAAAGTTTCCTTTTATGGGAGAGAGCTGGGCAGGTATAGAGAAGGTGGAGTATGGTTTATTTGTATAAAGCTTCTACAGAAATTATTTGAATAAACGCCAAGCCTTGTTCTATGCTTGTCTATTAGACTGTGACCAGTGATGAAACATAGGGTAGCGCTGATATCCAATCTTTTGAGAGAAATCAAATCCTTAGAGCATTTCAGATCCAATTTGGGCTAAATCAGTTTTGTCGCTATGCACGTCGTACCACTTGTCCAACTAAGACTTGTCTTTTTGAGAGCATTACGCTTAATTTTAAATGAGCATTATTGTTCCATTTCTGGTGAGTTCATCAGCCTTACAGTTCTCTGGAATTCCTCTATGCCCCGGGCACCCAAAACAGGTAAATATTGAACTGCTCTGCTATCTCTACGTGAGACGAACGGCAATATAGGGCTGCTAGAGAATTTGTAGGACCAAAGGACTTGATTGCTTCTTGGGTGTCCGAAAAGATGCGGCGATCTGAGGGGAATATCTCGTTTTTCTTTAGCCAAAGTAACACTTGCTTGATCGCCATTATATAAGCTTGGAACACGCTACTGTGATTTGGGAGACAGAAAGAGAGGCTTAGACTAAGTCTATAAGACAAAACCCGACCAATTACCCCTTCGTTGGTTTTTGATCTGTCGGTATAGAAGTGAACCGATTTTACTTATAAGAATGTATCCTCTCCTCAGAATGATCTGGAGGGGATGGTAACTTTGAAGTTTTTATCAAAATTCAGTTTGACTATGACATAGACTACGTTTTCTGGCAAGGTTTAGAAACTATTAAGAACGCAGGCGTGTCGAAATTCTTTACTCGCTGACAGATCTGAATGGGAAAAGTCTTCACCCTGAAAAGCTCAGGGGGATGAATGCTATTATGTGTAACTTTAAAGTCGATAAAGATGTAGTGGGTCAACTTAAAATTCGTTGCGCTTTTGTAGAATCTGCTAGGCTTGAAGCCGTGCTGAAACTGATTAGTTTGTTGCAGAAGGGCTCCAGACGTTCACCAGGATGTATGATAGCATCGTGTATACTTGCGACGTGTGTATATAGCGACGATATGCCTTCTAGGACCTAGAGAGCGAAGGTCGACTCATTCCTTGTCAAATTGTCCTCAATACCCAGAAACGTGCTCATAGTTTGCTTTTGTTACGTCTGGAAAATAGATAATGTTAGGCATCGAAATAGTATCCAAGTTTATGATACGGTTTTGGTCCTGGCTGGACAAAGTCAAAAGCGGTAATAAGGATATCATTCTTGTGAAACTTCGAATGTGGCTTACATTTTACATTCAAACTTCAAAAGAAAACTTTTTATTTCATTGCCGTTATATAGTGGTGAAATATCGGCAGTAACTCGGTTATTTTCAGCGTGGATAGAATCACTTTTGCCGATGCTATGTTATACTAGACATGTAGTTCTCAAAGAGTGAATCTTTGTCGCTTTTATCGACGTTTGGCAGGGTCTGGATTGATTTCTCAGGGCACTCGCTTCGTTGCTTTAATCAAAAGTTTATGTTTTGATGTCATTGTTTGGATTGATTTCCAAGTCGATTGGGCATGTGCCTTCATGATGTCCCTTCCACAATGTCTGATCAAATAAACTGTGTTATAACGATACAATAAGATGAGTGGTCTAGGAAGGTATTTTTTTTATCTCTAAAATGAACTTGCATTGTTTCCTTCTTCTTCTCATACCTCTTTATATCTCGTTTTTACGCTGCCAGTTCTGAACCCGGCGTTTGGAATTTTATTTCCATATCGTTATGCAGCAATAGTCTGGTGGATAAAGACTAATAAAGCCACCCAGCCAAGAAACTGGAACAGGGTCAACACGTAGCCGAAATCTGCCTAAGAAAGCCCCCAGACCATGTCTTCCCAGGCTTTTGTGTCTTAGCATGCAGTCTGTGGGCATGTTTATTCAGGTTCATGTGTCCAGTATACAAGCCAACCATCAGTCTTTGCAATTCCTGGTCAACTTCGAGTTGGTTTTCAGGTTTGCGAGTATCACTAAGGCAGCTTGCAGGCCTTAGTAGATATAAATACTGTCTACCGTATACAGTAAAATGTTGGTGTCCCTGAAATACGCGAAAATCTCTGTCTGGAACACAGTCAGTTTGAGATTGATATCAAGATTGAGAGGTGGCGTTTGACAGTAGACTCCGCCTCCGATTCTACGTTGCTGTTGGATCCAACCGTATTTACTACAATCCCTCCCTCGTAGGGGATAACAGCGCCCTGTTACCATTTATCTCGTTTGGGGAACCTTACTGTATAGTCTATATCGAAAAGATAATCTAGGGAGCCTTGTGATTTGAGAGACTGCCTATACATCCTTCTAGATGGCCCTGTCTCCTCTTGAGGTTCGCTCATTAAAGTGGCCTAGGGTCTTGAGTCTTAGTGCAGCCAACTCAGCTGTCTTTTTCACCTCTAAGCCCATATTTTGTAAATTCAGGTTTATTTTTATGGCTGTTGAGGGAATGTTGGCCTGTGAGCCGGTTATCCATACGTTGGAATGGAAGTTCATTAGTAGAGTGAGGGCGTACTTGCTTTCTACTATCGGCCGCCAGACAAACACTCCGTGGAGTAAATTGGACCGTTGGACTTGCTTTGGTTTCGAACCCCACTTTTTGCCTTCCGACATAGCATATATACCCTTCTGGCTTTTGTAGTCCTGTTCTCAAGATTCCTTCTTCAAGTAAGCTTGTTGTCAGGAATGACCCCAAGGTATTTCACTTCATTTTTCAGGTTTAGTTGTACACCGCCTAAAATCGATGATCGGAAGTCTTCTAGTTTGTATCTTCTACTGGAAAGTACTGTATCCGTCTTCTCAGAAGTTCATCTATAACCAGTATCTCAGCATGGGGGGAAGAATTCCTTCTTGAGGGGTCCCGTTGTGGACTGTGGCTAACCTACTTTCAGTACCAAAATTGGTTGATAAAATCCGGTGGTATAGCATGTGTTCAACGAAGTTGCTTATCACCTTCATCTTGCCAAATCCGACCACCGCTTTCATGAGGCATATCGGTTAGTCAAGGCATATACTCAACCATCTTCCAGGCAGAAATATTTGTATGCATAAGCAAGTTTAAGCTTTCTTACTTCGGTGGCAAAACCATCTTTATCTTCTCTGAGAGTCAAGCTGCCCTAAAATCACTGAACTCAGCCACGATAATATTGAAACTTGTGCTATAGACAGCCAAAGCGCTTCGTGAACTAGGTAAAAACACTGGATCCTGGCTCACAAGGGCCACATCGGCAACAAAACAGCGGACTTTCTGGTATTTTTTTCAAAATTGGAATTTCGATCACATCACCTGTCAGTTCTTCATTCCACTTGTTTTTCAGACAAGTACAACACCTATGATCAAGCATTGCATGCTGCTGCCTTTTTTTTGAGAAATTTGAACTTTATATAAGGTGTTGTAGTGGTTGTTACTAGTGTGTGCCAATGGCGGTTCCAACTTACCATCATACGGACCTATGCCAAATGTCATGGACATGGTTACCTGCATATCCCGAAGTCATTTTGACACTAGTAAATGATGTTTCAACGGATAAACTGGATGCTTGAACAACGGGTTGTAGTACTTAAATGCATTTTGTAAAGTTGGAATTCCTCACGGTCTCCAACATCCATGAAGAAACAATGGTATGAGTAGTTGTGTCTGAAAACTGTGTCAATTATGAACTCTCAGTCGAATAACACTTCAAATAAAAAACCTGCAACAAAAATCCCGAAAGACTCTTTGACATGCCACACTTTGACGTTGTCCTAATCAAACTTTTACAGGTTTTGCGTCACTCGTCCTTTTATCACAAGCATCATTAATTTAAACGAAAACAAAAGCTATGCTAGGTCATCAGCAAAATTCACGGGCACTAGACACCAAAACAACAATTGAGAAGCAATACACTTGGCAACCTCTGCAGGATGGGGAAGAATGCTGTCACTGCTGTTGCAGGAAAGCACCCCAATGCTGCTCGTATTTTTAGATCGAAAAATATATTTAATTTCTGTCATTCTCGGTACCTTGGCAATGCTCTTGAGATTAGAAGCGGCATGCTCAGTGCTCACTAGGTTTGTAGATTTGGTCACGTCATCGGTGCGACCTTCCCCTTCACACATAACTTTTCCGAGCAATTAATTAATTAATGAAGACTCTCGAGCGTGAAGACGCTTACAGGAGGGAGTGGACCAACTTGTATTCACTTTCCAATTTTTACGCAAATTCGAAACAAGGTATTTTTGTACTTCGACAATGACAAACGATAGAAAGCGCCCGCAGTAGTAAAGATCGGCACTTGAGTGTAGGTTCTCAAAGTTATTTATGAACGAGAATCTATGCCAAATAAACTTTGGATTACGATTAAGATTCTATGTCTGTGGTGATGGCCGCGCAGCGAAGATGATGAAAAAGAAAAATAATGAGTCAATGCATTGAGTAGTGAGTGACCTTAGACGAATTAAGTGGACTTCTGGCTGACATTGCGAAAAGGGAAGTGTGTATCAGAAGCTTTGCTAGAAAGATAAACAAAACGTAAATAAAATTCCGATACTTTTACTATCTATCGATAGATTTATTCGTAGATAGCGCGTAGATCTTAGAATTCATTGTCTGTCGCAACACGTTTCCGAACATTGACAGATCATTTGAAGCGATTTGTATCTTCTGTCAAAATGTGTGTTTAATGGGCTAGAACATGTCATTAGGCTCATTGAAAATAGAAACTAGTTTGTATTTGCTGGGATAATATGCTTTTCGGGCTTGGTTACTCTTCGAACAACTTGTGTCACTTTCTCATTTATTACGAATTGACTGTAACTGATGCTTAAATCAAGTGTCATCGTGTTTACGAAAAATATTATCTTTGCCGAACGATTGGAGGAATCGGTACAGATAAAGTGATCGTGTAACCCTTACAATATCAAAGACCTTTCCGAAAGTATTGCAGCATTTCCATGCGTATTCATCATAAGTGGTAATGAATTCAATTCTAACGAGGCTCGACATAGATAGAATTAAGGTGGTCGCGTGCACGGATGACGGAGGGGGCACTAAGAAAGGATAGCACCCAGGCAGCAACCTGTTGCTTTAGTTTTAACCCCACTAAGACTGAACTCATGCTTTTCACGACAAGAATCAAAGTACCCCACCCTCCCTCTTCGGGAGGGGCACGGGCATTAGGAAAGTAAGGGGAGAGTTGAAGGAGATACCGATGCACGTTGGTCTTTAATGCCTGCGGGTTGCAGTGAGGGTGGTATATTTTCAGCTGCCTTGAAAATTTCGAGATCATTAGCCTTTCGGAGTTCGCCAGTCCATTTAAGGCTGAAATACTCGCATTCTACGAAGCTTGTCGTGCGCACTACCACGACACCACCCCCAAACGAAATGTTGCAATCTTCTCCGATAGTCAGGCAGTCATCAAAGCTAGGTGCACAATGCAGAACCGAGCACACCCATCTGCGGAGCTTATCCTCCCCTACTCTCGTATGGGTCGCAGGTGAATGTTAGGGAATTACAAGGACACGCATGAAACTTCTTGACAACTATTTCTTTAGTAATCTAGAGGTACAACATAGACTATGATGACTATAAAGGCATTTAAATTCTGTAGGGAAATTAAATGCTTTCAGGTAATGGTTTACTTTTTGCCTTTTTGGTTTCACAGGGATCGCGATGGGCCCTTTATGGTGCTTAGTGTCTTATGCTAGCGCTAGCTGCATAACCTTACTCTACCTAACCTACGGGTTCCAGGTCATAGAGGGATCGAAAGGAACGAAATGGCTAATAACCTTCTCAGGCAAGGTTCGGACCTTGACAGCTCACTCGCAATAGAACTTCTCAACCCATTAGAAGCTGCAAAGGGAAGAACCAATCTTTCAGTAGCCAAACACAAATGAAACAAGCAATTTGATTGCGCCAAGCAACCAAACAACCTCCTTAAAAGAACCCAATCAGCCATTGCGCACGTAGTCGTCATCTGTCCGGGTTATTGGACAGTAGGTAACCATGCAGCCAAGCCTGGCATCTCTTTCAAACCCTACTGCCGGAACTGCAAACACACAAAGAGAGAAGGTAACCTTAGAACACTTCCTTTGCAAGTGCCCGGCCCTTATCAAAGGAAGACTCAAGGCACTGGGAAAACCCTTCCTTGACATCCTCAGCCAACTTTCAGAGAAGAAAATTCTACTCTATCTTAACTCCACAGGTTGGATTTAAAACCGACAGCCATGGTCTGTTGACTCCCTCATCAAACAAACCGGGTATAAGAACTGTGGTAACAAAACGTTGCATTTCAGCACTAATTGAGTGTCGGCCGTTTATCTGTTTGATACAACCGCTTAAGCCCACCAACTAATTCATCACACACTGTCCAACTCATGCATAAGCTTCAACCCACGGTGCCAGAAAGTCTGTTAATCTAGTCAGCAGGCATTTTTGCCCACAACAAGCGGGGAAGAAACCATTTTAAAAAAAACATAGTTAAGGACCCTAGGACCCTAATAATTCGTCAACATTTGATCTTTAGATGCTGAACAATTTTTGTCGATAATCGTCAGTCTTAAACACAGGCGGTGCAAAATCTAAATCTGCCTCATAGTTCATGTTCGGAACTTTATTATTAATTTTTTTTTCCTTTTCGACAGTAGAGGTCAGTCAGTTGGTGTTGATATCTTAATTATGTTCTCCGTCCTCAATTTGTCTGTGCTCCTGAAAATCAGAGCTTCCTTGCTTTTGATGCAAACCTCTGTTGTGTTTGGCGCACGACTGACCATTACAGAATCCATACGCAAGCATAATAGAGCACTTCAATCCAGTCTGGGGTGCTGGTTTTTTTTTGTCAATCCTAATATAGCTAAACCAAGTTTCCAGTTCAACTTTGCTGGACAGGATACGACAATCCGTGCAAATTGTAGGTGGTTGCGAGAAGTTAGTCCTGATCTATCACGTCAGCACCCGTCTGATGATATGTTACCAGAACTTCGGTTGCAGTGCAAATTTAAAGTCGACTTTGCTTGCGTTCAGGACTGACTTCGGTCGGAGTCTGAGCCTGGACGGGGCTATAGCGGAATCTTCACGGATGGCTCCAAAATAAGTCATGGGTCAGGTGCTGGTGTCTTCGTTGAGGTCGATAACACCAGACTTCACTACTCGTTGGGCAAGCATACCTCTGTTTTTCAAACAGAGACCTTTGCTATCCTTATGGCCATCTATCTGCTATCCTTATGGCCTGCGCTTAAGGATTTGCTCAACCCTTTAACCAATTCCAAAATAGTGCGTGAATTCAAAAACTCTCTGAATTTGGTCGCAAGGGTGAACTCTTTGACTCTTGTCTAGGTCCCAGGCCACACTGGGGTCTCTGGAAATGAGATCTCCGATGAGGTTGCCTGACAAAGCTCGGAGGATGTTCTGTCAGGACCGGAACCTGCGTTGGGTCTTCCCGTGTTTTCGCTCAGGGCCTCCATTGAGGATTGGGTTTTCTACGAACACAATTGTGTGTGGCACGGCTCTCCAAGATGCAGACGTACTAAAGCAATGCTCCCGAACGTCTTTAAGAAATCAGCGGCATACTTGCTGTCACTCAGCAGAAGAGACTGTAGACAACTTATTCGCATTCTAAGGGGCACTTCGCTTTTGCCAAGTATCTTGGTGTGTTAGGCTTAAGTGACACCCTTGTCGGCGACGCCTATGGAGAAGGCAACGATACTTCGGATTATTTCCTTTGCAATTGTCTTGCCATTGCTCGGATCATTTAGCAGATTTTCGGTGCTGTTACAGTATCAGCTCCTCATCGTTGAGGAAAGTAGAGGAAATTCCAGTAAAATGGGTAGAGCCTGGTTCATGGTTTTTGGTAGTATAATGGACCAGTTACGCCTGAGTAAAAAACAAAAAAGAACGTCGGCTATTTTTTTTTTTTTTTGTTTTTAATATTTCTGGAGGTAAGCAGCTTTCTAGCTTGCTTTACCTTTGCTTAGATTTTTTTGAATGGTGTGAGAAGATTGTTGGCTTGACATGCAGATCCCCGGGATATGGATTCTCAGACATTGGAGGAGAAGTCCAACTTCGTAGTGATTTCCTTAGCTAGGATAAGCTAGGATAAGCTAGGATATCCTTGTATTTGATGACATTATATCCCCTTACAACTTCGGAGGAGTTCAAATCTGACAGAGTTTTCCCTTACAAACTGTTAAGGAAAAATGGCCAATAACCGCACCCCACCCTTACAAGACTTTTTTGCTGTTAATGCTTTGAGCGTAGATCATAGTTCCACGCAGTCTTTACTCCTCTTGGAAGCTAATATAGTTTCGTTCTAAGACAGGCGTGTTTGGGTTTCTAAGAATTTTGCCTAAAATCGAAAAAGCCTTCTGGGCCTGAATCCTTCACAGAGTGGAAGCGTGTGTATACTTTTTTTTCTGGATTCCTTTGGTAACTGCAGCTGGTATCCTTTGATAGTTTAGGCAACGCAGGGGTACTATGGACTCCTGTACTATTTTGTACTGCCTTTGTTTTAAGCTGGTACCTCAGCCAAGTTGGCGAAAGCATATCAATTGGGCCTGCGCGCCATTTCCTACGAAATTCTGTTAAGTGTTTCAACATCAATGGGCCTCCAGGAAAACAGGTTCTTTCGTTACTATTTTGTGAAACGTTGGTTATGTATTGAAAGGGTCAATGTTAATAATTTTTGCAGTGCGAAATTCAATCTCAATTTTCTAGGTGTGGTCTCACCCTTGTGTCATCAAATATCGCTGAAACCATTAACTCATTCCACTTATTTTAGCTATTTAGCCTTTTACTCTCACCGATATGAAAATTATTACCTTTTATTTCGCAAAACAAAAAGCCCTCAAGGCTTCCAGTGAATATAGAATTACTTAAAGCCACTCGCTGTTAATACCATTAATGTGCTCGTACATTGCCTCCCTTAAAATGTGATGCCATATCAGAAAACCATGTATCGTCAAAATCCACTCATATGCTTAACTGATGACGACCTTTAATCAAAAAGTCCTCTGTGAACGAAACTCAAGAACACTCCACCGGCATGTGAACGAGAGAATGTTTATCCATGATGTACGATGGGAATTCCAGTGGAGTACATTATCGGTATCTCCGATGCCATCGAAACAAGTTTCATTTGAGGAGGTACGAAATTTTCGATAACAAGTGCATACACTGTGAACAAATTGTGCGGATACGTGAGTAGGCCGATGCTGAAACAGCTGCAACAATGCCTCGAGCTATGTGATTAGGAATTTGCATTGTCATCGTCCTGAATTTGGTTGTTGTTCAACGAATTGACTTCTCAGGAATATTTCACAGATTATGAGTACTGAAATCTGAACTTTGCAGGTTGCAAAACCAGAGGCTTTCATTACCCTCAGAGGATACCAGTTGGATTTTCTTAAAAAGATATGGAGAGGATGGATCCTGACAGGTGTAGCTGCCAGCCAAATCGTGCTAAAAATAGACAATTTCAGCCAGCTTACTAAGATATACATACATACATACATACATTTTCAATGGCCCGCTTCTCCACTATGAGGGTCGCGGAATTAGGGCGTTTAAGTCGACTCTCCACATCTCCCTATCTTCCGCCATCGACACTAAATCATCAGGGGCTATTCCCATATAGGTAAAGGTGAGATTTCGGATTTGGTCCAGCCATCTCATCTGAGACACACCCAGGGGACGCCTATCTGACGGCACGGATTCCATGGCATTACTCGGAAGCCAAGTTGGTGGCATGCGTTGAACGTGCCCAAATCATCGAAGTGTGGACCTTTCTGCTCGAACAAGTAGCTGCTCGACATTGAGTGCCTCGCGTATTCTGGGGTTCCGAACTCGATCTCGACTTGTTACCCCAGCAGTACAGAGAAGAAATCTCATTTCGGCAGCTTGTATCCGCGATCTTATTCTTTCGGTAATTACCCAAACCTCATGACCATAGGTGAGGGTCGGAACAAACTCTGAATTAATGACCGACAACTTAGCTTTGATGCCAAGTTCGGTCCTCCTGATAACAGATTGACCAAGCAATTGCTCCAGCCTGACTAATCCTACAGGATAACTCAGTATTGCTCCTATCATCACTCCTGAAAAGGACCCCGAGACTCTTAAACTTCTCCACCTGTTTCAATGGAACTCTACTAACAGGCAGAGTGTATTGAACCGGTGTTCGAGAAATGACCACTTCCTCTGATTTGTTCACGTTTACCCTCATCACAGCTTCAACACAGACGGCGACGAACCTATCTAGTGCGCGCTGAAGTTCGGTCTGGGTGGACGTAAGGATGACCAAGTCATTACCAAAAAGCAGATGACTTATCCTTAAGTCTCCCAATTCGAACCGTTCTTCACCAAGGCTGCGCTGTAACATCCAATCCATATGCACTATGAAAAGGAAAGGTGACAAAACGCATCCTCGGCGAAGTCCAGCGCCCAAAGTGGAAGGTGTCGATTTAACGCCGTTCACCCGAACACAGCTTTTACAGTGCGTGTACAGAGATTGAATGGCCCTCAGAAGAGAACCGTCGATCCCGTCCTCCTGCAATACACTCCAGAGTTTACCTCGAGGGACCCGATCATACACTTTCTCCAAATCCACAAAGCAACTGTAGATAGGTTTAGCATACTCCCAGGCCTTCTCAAGTACCATTCTGAGAGTGAATAGCTGGTCGGTTGTGCTTCTACCTGGACGAAAGCCACACTGCTCATCGCCCAACCTGAAGCCGACCACAGCTCTGGAGCACGTTTTCAACACCTTAGCAAAGACTTTTCCGGGGTGACTTAAAGGGGATATATCCATATAATTGGAACAATCTCTCTTATCCCCTTTTTTAAAAAGAGGATCAATCACCCCAGTTTGCCAATCGCTAGGTGTCTCACCGCATTCCCAGGCCACTTTAATGACACGAGAGAGCCATTCCACACACTCTTTACCCAAAGCTTTGAGCATTTCTGGCCGGATTTCATCCACACCAGCAGATTTGCCGACTTTCAGCGCTTAAATCGCCAAAGTCACCTCGTGGTGACTATCCTCCGTCCTACTCAAAATCATGGGTCTGCCATCCTCAGTGCCCTGTTCGGGATTGAGTAGCTCCGAAAAGTGCTCACTCCATCTGCGCAAGATGTCCTTCTCATCGGAAAGAAGTACACCATCTTTGGATTTGACTCCTTCGATGATATTAAACTTCCTTCCTCTGAGACGGCGGATGGTCTGCCAGAACACCTTGTTTGCAGATCTGTGATCACAGTCCAATTTCTCACCGAACTCCTTCCAAGACTGCTCCTTAGCTGCTTTAACAGCCAGCTTGCAAGTTCTTCGCGCCTCCATGTACCGGTTTCGAAAATCTGAATCACCCAAGTGTATCCACACCTTGAAGGCTTTCTTCTTCTCTCTGATGGCTTCTTGAACTCCGGGTGGTTTAAATCACGCAGTTCTTTTCTCACAACCAGTCGTTATACCGAGCCGCTACACTTCGCAAACATCTCCTGCAGAGGCAATGATTGCTGTTAAAAACAACTGTCATTCTTCCTCTACATTTGTCGGAACAGTTGGAATTTGTTCAAACCTTTCGGATACATGCCGTACAAACTCCTCCCGTATCTCATCGTTCTGAAGTCTCTCCTATCGCATAAGTGTAACTAGGCTTAGTTTACGCTTTGGTAGGAAAGATACTTCATCGTTGAGATACAATGTGCACAACACGAGGTGGTGATCAACTGACAGTTCAGTCCCTCTCAAAACACGAACAACACAAACCATCCTTTTAACACAAGATGGTACTACGAAGAAGTCTATCAGCGATATCTACTGAAGACTATGACGGTACCATGTGTATTTATGGATGTCTTTGTGCGTAAAGAAGGTGTTCATAATGGACATGCCGTTTGCACAGCAAAAGTACAACAACTTCTCTCCGTTCGCGTTCTGATCCGGGTCACCGTTTCTCCCAATCACACTTCCCCATGTAATTACGTCTACATGCAAGTGAGCATTGTAATCTCCCATCAGGACATAGGAATCCATATCTGCCACCTGTTTTAGGGCGGCATCTACTTCATCCAAGAAGGCTGCATACTCCGACTCCAGATTCCAGAGCCAGAGTTGACCTTTCAAGCTTAAGCTTTAAGATTGCATCTCTCCCTCCCAATGGTATCCACTCCAGTGCTCTGCCTGTCAGCCTGGGACTTGTGCGATTTCCCACTTCCGCCTGAGCAGACACTGAAGGTGCTACTCCTGACATGAAGAGTTTTCACCCATCCAAAAGGTCCAAAGTTCTAGAACCTCTTTCAAGAGATACCAACTATATCTAGTCGATATTAAGTAGCCTCCTCAACAAGCTCAAGGTATTTTTCTGTGAACGAAGAAACGTTCCATGTGCGCCAATCTTAAGTCGATGCCGTTGTCGAAAAGCCGAAAGTCCACTTATGTTCCCATCGGATCATAGCGAATCTCTCCTTTAACCTCTATAATGGTTTGCCGGGAAGTTCGGAACCATTTCGGGTTAAACCTGGCCAGCTGCCGAGCAGGACAAGCCGACCATCAGACGCTCGGACGCTGCCACCCCCTAGGTCTGGCTCCGAAGGGCGCCCTGACTTAGCAGGCTAAGCAATATCCGAGGCTAGTTTCGTTCGTTTTGTCATCATCGGGGGTTTGCGCTTAGTTAGCCATATCTGGGGAGTACGGGTAGATCAGCTATTCAGCTACTCCACCCGCACTTCCCAGACATGTTGTCCGCCTCCCACCGCTAGGAGGTCAGCTGCACGAGGGGCAGCTGCATGCTTTCTATTGCAAATACTATCCCAGGTGGTTGTTCTACCACGACCAATTCATGACTAAGCCTTTCATTCCATTTTAGTTAAACTTGATCTCAAGCGACCCGTTCCATACTGATTGCAACTTTCTATGCGTTTTCTGTTTTTATTAAAACTTGGCTACACTTGCGTTGAACACACCTGCGATGCACCCACCAATCCATTGTTTTAATTTCCCACGAGGAACGTGCTCCATCCAGGACAAGTTACCCACGTATACAAACGCGAAAGGCTGAGGGGCACATTAATATTCATTCCGCCTGGTGTAGAACTTATTCCTGGAATTGCATTTTTCCACCAATGCATGGACACTATCGTGTTGGAATGACAAGGATTACAAACAATTATGTTTAATTTTTTGAAGAATGGCTCATGCTGCGCATAACATCCTTAATTTATGGGCAGATTTCGAAAACGATTCTTCTGCGATGCCTTTAAAGGATTTTATGTAACACACGTGTTTGGGGGTGTGCCACGAGCTATAAAAACCAATTTTAAACACTCGGCTTTGGTGTCGTTTTTCCCGAATCCTTTTAAGACATATTTCTGTGTTTCTCCTGTTAACCGTATAACATGGCCACAAATTCTAATCCTGCACGGCATGAAAAATTGAGTACTTGCCATTGAGCGGATATCATATTTGGTATGTGCACGCACACAGGTGGGGGGAGTATGGGTTTTCCATTCGGTGTATGTATCATGGTTTCCATTACGATATTGTCAAAAACAGGTATAAGACGTAATGGTTGTATCAACTTGGGATTATCCTTTCTTTTGAAGCCAAAATGCGTCTGGAATTTAAAAGGAAATTTGAATTTGAGTGTTGAGCATTGAAGATGATATATTGGGTGGATGAATGGTAGTCATGGGAAATGCGTTCGTCGAAGTTGGCGGTATTAAAAATACTTGTAAAGAATTGTTCAATACTTTGGATTCTTTTTAAAATTATTTTTTTACGTGCAGTGATTTTAAATTCTGAAATTGTTTCATCCCTCACTCCTTCGCTCTTGTGGTCGTCTCACGCAGCCTGAATTCTACTGACTTCTATGTAAAGTTTGAAAACGCAACTACTTTGCCACCATATCCAAGGAATTTGTTACTGTTTGTGCTGCCAGTAACTTATGGCCTAATTTTCTCATTAAACGTTCCGCATAAGACTCTTCTGCGGTTACTATTACACAACCGATGTTACCCAACTAGTTGAGGAGATTCCCCTCAATTTATACGATTTAAACGCACTTACTTCTGTCACTGAATGTCGCCATCAAATACTTTTGACTAGTTTCTCGATCGTGGCCAGGTTGTTGGATGGGTGAAAGTCGTTGTCGATAGCTCCAGCAGTTGGTCTTAAATTAAGCTTGTGTATTCCTGTGTTGGGTATTTCTTCCAGATAATTCATTGAGGTTATCGAGAAACGGTTTGTCCACCGCACGATGTCTTGCTTTGTCAGGCACTTGCAAACGAAGTGGTCGAGGGTTCCCTTCTCGTTAATGTCTTTGCAGCTACGGCAGTGTGAGTTAAAGCAATACCAAACTTGACTGCATGGTTTCCTAACGTCCAGTACTGATTCGAACTATACGCACTATGGTTTGATTTCGGCCAAGTTTTTCTGGATGTGACGCGGGGGGTGAGGTTGCTCCATTTGTGTTAAGCTACTGAAAAATAGTTTGAGTTGGTTCTTGGTCTGACAGCTGCTAGAGGGATGAACATTTCTCTTGGAAGTTAGTTGTCGTCTGGCTAGTTCAGCGGCCACCTCCCCCCCATCTGACCTTGGACCCAAACAAGGGATCAACTTCTATGTTCCAGCTTAGAGGAGATGGTTTTCGAGAAGAGTGCTTTGATGGTTGCCTGGCTATTGGAAAAGATTGAACCCTTTCGCTTAGGTGTTGGGTGCGAGTATTTCAACTTAAAAGACACTAGTGAAGTTCAGAAGTCTGAATGACGTTCATATCTTTAGGGACGTTGAATTCTTGCTTAAGGTGGCGCTAGAGTCCGGGATGGACCTGGGCCTTAACGTACAAGCATCACCAGCCAGCTAGATCTTTAGCCAGCTACTTCAAATTTCGCACGCCAAGTTGGTTAAAGTCCACCACCTGAGTCGCCGTCTTCCTGTACTGCACCGTCCCTCGGATGTGGATTCTAACATTTTCCGGGCCGGCGTATTGGTGTTCATCCGCTCTACATGACCCAGCCACCTCAGTCGTTGGATCTTCACCCTTCTGGCTAAGCCGATGTTGCTGTACAGCCCGTACAGCTCCGCGTTGTATTTCCTCCTTAACTCACATCTATGCAGAAGCGACCGCAAATCACTCGAAGAATTTTCCTCTCGAAAAGCCAAAAGCAGCCTCATCCGCTTTTTGCAGAGTCCAGGCCTCTGCGCCGTAGAGCAGAACTTGGATTATCAAGGCCTTATACAGGGTCACTTTAGTCGTTCGAGAGAGGGCGTTGTTATTCAATTGCCTTCTTAGAAACAGCGATTGGGAAGAGTTATTCTTCGTTTGCTCTCAAAACTGGTGTCGATGTCTAAATTGATAGCGGAGCCTAGGTAGACAAAGTCCTTAACTACCTCAGACCTCAGAGTTATAACTGTCTTTAAAAAACTAGAACAAGGTGCCTTCTGGCACTGGACAGATCCTCTATCCGCATGCTCACTGGAGTTATCACAGGACACTGCGCCATCAGGGTCATGCTCCGCAAGTGGAGAATCGAGTCCAACGATTTATGCAGAAGCTGCGGAGATGAAGAGGAGGTAGAATCAATCCAACATCTGCTGTGCCACTGCCCCACCCTGCAAGAACGACGACTACGCGCTTTAGGATCAAGGTTCTTTGCAAGCATAGCAGAGGTAACAGACTTACAGTTAACGGACCTACTCCGATTCTTAAAGAGTACTAACTGGTTCACAAAACAGCCAACACTAGGATAGGTCCTTAGGCTGTCCCGAGAACCATACCGCTATTCCCACAAAATTAAAAGGGTACTCACAATGGACCTTCAGGTCTCCGAGTGGAAGTGATGAGGCCTATCCATCACACACCCTTCTAACCTAACCTAACCTAACCTATAACTGTCTTTTCTGTCTTTTGTGACGTTCGGTCCGGGACGTCGGTGTTGACATCATATACTTGATCTAAGCTTCATTGACCGCTAAACCCATCTTCGGCGCCTCTGTCTCGATATTCACCCACGCGCCAGTGACATCACGCTGCGTTCTGCCGATTATGTCGATATCGTCGGCGTTTGTGAGTAATTGGAGGGACATGGTGTTGACGCGTGAGTTTTGCACAACTCTTTCAAGACCTTTTTTTGATATCAAAGGTCTCGGTGAGGTGTTGACCGACCTTGATCGAGCAGCGTGCATTCTCCGTCGGCATCAATGGCTCTGCATAGCTCGTCTCTATAGGTGCTGTCATATGCGGCCTTAAAATCGATGAAGAGGTGGTGGGTAGCGCTTTGAAGTTCCTGAGTTCCTGAGTTCCTTCAAGATCTGCCGCAGTGTGAATATTTGGTCGATGGTGGACTTTCCTGGCCTGAAACCACACTGATATGGACCGATCAAGTTATTGACGAACGGCTTCAGGCTTTCGCACAACACGGCAGATAAGACCTTGTAAGCGATGTTAAGAAGACAGATGCCTCTGCAGTTCAGAGGGTCTCCTTTATTGAGGATCGGGCAAACAATCCTGAGGTTCCATTTATCGGGCATACTTTCCTCCGACCATATTTAACATATGAGTTGGTGCATGCTCCTTATCAAGTCATCGTCTGCCGCTTTGAACAGCTCCGCAGCTGGGCCGTCAGCTCCAGCGGCTTTTTTGGATTTAAGCTTAGAAATCTTCACTTCGTCCAGGTCGGCTGGAAGGAATTTTTGGTCTTCGTCAGAGGCGACATGGCTTTTTGGCAACGTTGCCACTGGTCTTCAATACTTGATGCTGGCGGCATAGGACCTCTGGAGAGATTGAGAGGGACTCGATCGGAAAAGGATCTGATGATCTCTTGTGATTGCAGCTGTCCGACGTCAAACTTCCTCACAGTATTTCCTTGTCTTGGCGGTGTACGGAATAGGTATCCGCTGTCGTACCTTGGCTACAACAAGGTAGCGTATGGAGTCAGTGTTGGACCTTCGTAACGTTTGGACTTCCATTATACTGGAGAAGTGCCTTGCGTCGCAATGTGGTCAATCTGGTTGACATTTGATTGATCAGGAGATCTACATGTTTCTTTGTGAGTGTCGAGAGGCGGGCGCAGCAAAGTCGGTCAGCCTAAATCAGTTATCGAAGGTGGTGCCGTGTAGGTTGTACCTTCCGACAGAACTACCAAAGATGCCCTCTCTTCCTAGCTTTGCGTTAAAATGGCCTAGGACAAAGTCAGTACATTTGGTAAAGATAGCTGCACAAATGATTAGGCCAAATTGTTTTTGAAAATGGATAAGGTCTGGCCATACCTATCCTTTAACAGAAGGGTTAAATGAGTCGTAAGTAGTGTCGAAGCGTAAAGAAAAATTCTGTCATTACGTAATTCATTTGAATGATCATTCATTCGATCACATATTGGACACATCTGATGTATGCTGCCATAAGAATTGGTCAGAAAAGCAAATACTGTCAGGTTGAATATTTTTCCCATCACAAATACTCTGTTCAAAATGTGTAGGAAAAGCAAATCTTAAGGAACTAAATGCTGTCAGTTGGTATTAAATTGAAAGGAAAATTGTATATTAAAAGTTAACCTCTCAAATTATTGGAAAATCGACTCCTTTTGTTGTAGTAAATGGCTTCCACATTCATCATCATCGAACTCATCTAAGCTTGAAATTGCGTTTGATACAAAATGGGTTGTCAATTGAAAACAACTAAACCAGAAACTAAAGCATTAATAATACACACAATCTCAATGATTTCGATGCGCACTCTTCCTTGAGTTTCGTGAATCGTAAGGATACACCTACCCGACACAGTAAAATCCTAAAGGAACTTTTCTTTGTGTTACTGAATTTCTCAGTGCAGCATTACGAGTATTGTTATTGCTACAAAAGAATTCCCAATTCGTATTCCGCACATCGCCCACTTGTCGCAAAACCAATGCACTTTATCCTGAAATCGCGTATCACATCCTGGGATGACTACACTTGCAGGTAATGTGTATCTATCTACCAATTTTTTTTTTTTGCAATAATGGAATCACAATCGTTTTGCGAATCGATAGCGCTTAAGTGCGTTTCCATGTGCAGTCAAATTATCTCTTAACTTAAATGTATACGGGGATGTGTATTTTTGTATTAACCCTTGTCAGTTGGTCGCGTATTTTTGTTTGGAAATATTTTCTGACAGCGTAATCCATTTAGCATCCACTGAATAATTAACCGCGATTTTTAAATTTTAACCCTTGTCAATCATTTTCGTTTGCTCACATAATTTATAACCTAAATCTCAGCCATTACGGCGAAGGCGACTGTCGAAAAGGACTACGTGCCTCGCATTTACATAATACTTCTCTTCAGTTAATTAGGCTGTTAATTAATGGTTTAAGTTTTCCTTTTTTGTCATGTGGTTGGATTAGAATGGCAGTCATAAACAAAGAGCTGAAAAATAAGAAAATAAAATTAAAAATCGTACCTGTTTTCAGCTGGACCATTTTTTCAGCTGTCATTGGAGCGGGGGCTGCTTTATGCCTTCAATTCTGTGCACGTTCATTTAATTTAATGGTTGATCATGTCTAGACTGTCCAATTACTTAGGACGAATCAGTGCAAAAACATTCTGAGAACTGGTCAACATTCTTTCGTCCTTTGAATTCTCTCCATTGTGTGACACGTCCTTAGTGAATTACTCCTACTTTTACTGGTGTTTTTTTTTTAACACAACCTTCAGTTGTTGTGCCGTCTCGCTAAATCGCCTTATTTGGGTTCACATTTTGTAAATTTCCAATAAGTACACAATTTGTAACGAAAACGAATGCGAAGTTATTTTGAATGCTTGTATAGAAATAGAATATAAGCAAGAACATACATACTTCGGATGGCCCAATGCCTAGCTTTACGCAACCATACGTGGTGCGCGTGTTACACTTTTCGCAAGAATGGATGGGACGTACAATTTATTTCCTACTGTGAACGGCGAATTGAGAAGCTTTTTCATGACAAATTGTACTCCCGGATGTTTGTCATTCCGATGCCGCGAAAAATGTTCGGTGGACAGGGCTGAGGCTCGTGCACACGTAGCTCACACACTAGTCCAATGCACTTATCAATGAGCCACAGCGACCGGTACATACATATGTACTTACGTATGTATTTTTGTTTTCTGGGATCTGCGATAGTTCAAAGTGGAGTTTCTGGTAGGTGGTTGTCTGATTAGCCCTACCAGAACCTCATAGGCGCCGGTGCTTATGGTTTACTGACGGATCCAAAATGGCTTCCGGAGTAAGTGCTGGCGTGTTTGGACCCAGCATTTAAGTTTCGGTAACAATGGGGATGTGCCCCAACGTGTTCGTATTGGAGAAAGATATAAAAGGGCAAAAGTACATATCTATGCAGATAGTCAGGCAGCGCTTAAAGCATTGACATCCCACTTCGTGGAATCTAGGTCAGTCAAATGCTGCAACGATACCCCATAATCACTTGCCGGGCACAACGCGGTCAATCTTGGTTAGGTGCCCAGCCACCAGGGCATTGTAGGCAATAAAACTGCAGATGGACTGGCTAGGACCAGTTCTGCTTTCGCGCTCTAGGAACCGGAGGTTAATTGTGCTACCGTGACGGGTTCATTAAACAATTTGGACACCAACTTCACCTAGCCCATTGGGAAACTGCTCCCGGGCTTAGGCGATCCAAGAGACTTATAAAGCCCTTTTTCTAAAAGGAAATTCTAAACTTTGACAGGAAGGCTTCCTTATCGGCCATTGTAGCATAAGATATCATCTCAACAAACTAAGCCTTTGTAAGGAATTATGTTTCGTTAGTGGAGTTCAGAAATTCGGCTACTAATGACATACTCACTTTCATTAGGAAGGTAGTAGACCTATTAGGCTAAGTAGACCCGAGACACAATAGATCTTGGTAGATCGTAGTGTCACCCATAAGCGTAGGTTTTAAGAAAAAGAGTCCACAGGTTAGCACCTGCAAAGGTCGTTCACATTTAGCCTTAGCTTTTTCATGTGCTAGCACAAAGTATTATGACCTGTAATGACAAGGGTGGAGAGGGCTTTCCTGTCCTTCTGCATGAGAGTATGGTTAGGTTAGATTGGGTGGCTGTCCCCGCTCAGGCAAGGATACACTTAGGCCAGATTGGCCCATTGTCGATACCACAACGAAGAAAACCGGCTTAGCGGCACCAGGGAACCAGAATATGTAGCATACCTACAACGAAGGTGGGCAACCGTAGCGGTGTTAACCCTTAGATTTAAACCATTTCGTCCCAGAGATGAAGTTTCTTATCTTCTGGATGTTGAGTTCAGCTAGATCGATAAGATCATCATAGAAGTATTTCCCAAGGGTTTTGCTTCTTAGCGTCGCAAGATCAGGACATGCACATAGTAGGTGGGTTGTAATTTCGTCTTCCTCCTCGTCCCTGCAGCTTCTACAGAAATCATTGGAGGGGACCCGTAGTCTAAGTGCATGCATATCAAGCAATGTCAGGTAAGGGCCCCTATCAGTTAACCTAGATTTTTCCGATTTATGTATAAATGTCTCTCAGTCTTGAATCCAGGTTAGGCCAGATTTCTTTTGACAGGAGACAAGTGCTGATTTTGTTACATCTATGGCTTGCCAGTTTATTGGCATCTGTGTCAAGGAGGAACTTGATCGATTCGATAGGGGCAGGGGTTTCCTCCAGGTTTTCGAGAAGATGGACCTTCTTTTGTCAGCTCGTCCGCTCTGCAGTTGCCTGGAACGTCCCTGTGTCCTAGGACCCAGCACAGGGTTACGTCGCCCCTACCTGCAATCTCGTTGAGAGATCTGCGGCATTGCTTTACCAGGCTGAAAGTCCGGGTTCAACTCCTGATGTCGGAAGAACATTTTCATAAATAAAAAGGGTATTCATATCCCCTTGATCCACGTGTGGATTATAAAAAAAAAAAACCAACCTTGATCATATTGTCGGCGATTCCAAGGCTCTAATAGCTGTCTGACTATCTATGTACAGTACAATGGCGCTACAAGCCATCGAGTTAATTGAAAGCCAAGCCGCAGCTTTACAGACTGCAGTAATTTCCGCTTGAAACACACTACAGTGATACGGCAGTCGCGTGGTGATGGCTAAGTCAAGTGCATTAGAGAACACTTCAGCCCCCGTACCACCCGCTGTCTTGGATCCGTCTGTGAGTATTTCTAGCGCGGAATCGCTTAAAACTATACCAGATTCGCAAGAGCTTCTGCTAGGAATCCAAGTCTTGTACCTGACGTTGAAGTCAATATAGCGGACAACGTAATCCGTTTTACTAGGAATGGTTGCCCTTGAGGATCCTAAAGTGACCCATTGCTGTGCTGATCAGCTGGGAGGATTCTCTGAGCCTGAATGCTACTTTGACTGCTATTAGCTTCCCAAAGATGTCAACAGAAAGCAGTTGGAGCATTACCTTCAGTGCAGCAGTGGGAGTTGTTTTCAAAACACCCGTTATACAGATGCATGAGACTATAAGTTATGGCACCGCTGTATCTTAGCAACAGTTTTCTAGTTGTCTTACTGGAGTCCAAAGAGCTCCATCTTTCATTCGCTTCCACTAGATTCCTGATACATATTACATATTTGAGACTATATGGCAGGACTTTCACTGACTGATCAGCCTGCTCTAGGTCTAGCGTAGATCCTTTCCTTGCCAATTCATCAGCCTTCTCATTCCCTTGTATTCCCTTTAGTCCAGAGACCCAGCATAATTTTACCTCATGCGGTGTGGCAAAAGCACTAAGATCTTCGCGACAGCACTTCACAAGCTTCGATTTTATTTCAATAGCAGATATCCTTTTTAGTGGTGTCTGGTTGTCGATGAAAAAGGTGATATCATCACGTGGTGTTACCTTCATCGCAGTTTTACGGGCATCAATTGTCAATGCTAGGACCTCCACCTGGTAATCGCTGCTATGGTCCGGGAGTCTAACGGATTTAAAGAGGCTGAGTTTATGGGAAAGTGTACCTTGCCCCACGCCAATGTGCATTTCGGACCGATCAGTATAGATGGCTTTGTTTTGCGTGTTTGGTGTTGTTCCCCTTATCCATTCTTCTCTCCTTGAGAATGAGCAAGAGAACGGTCTTTTAAAGTCTTGGTAGGGCACCATATAATCAGTAATTGCTGCATTTTCCATGTACTTACTTAGGATCTTGGCATGCCACGTCATGCTTGACCTCCAGCCGTTCATTCGACTTATTCTCAGGGGACTTCTGGCCGCAGATTCCTGTATAGTGGAAGGTGGTTGAGAATATCATCTAACCCTGCTGCGGCACTAGTAGCTGCTTTGCACTCCAGTCTCTGTATTTTCGTGATGATATTGAGGTTGGTGGTTTTGGTCTACACACAACAGCTTGTCACCACACAACGGTGCCATAGGGCTTGGTCCCCAGGTTTTCCCGAATATTCTACTGCAAGAGTTTGTTTCTAATTGTCTTTGAGGACCCCTTGCTGAGAATTTTACACAATATCCCATTCATTGCGGTATTTTTCTACGATTTTTGTGTTTTATGATCTTGTAGCGTTACTTCTTTGGTGCATTCGGGTTGTTTTCAAATTGATCTGATCTTCTCTCCGCTCCTCATTGAACTAACTTACTTGTCATCGATGAGATACATAAACACTAATCAACTCGACCTTTTTTTTTTTCTTTCAGATTTCACCAGAATGTCTGTGTGTATTTGACCCTCAACACGCCGAAAGTGATCGACCACGAGATTGTGATATTTTTAAATAAAGTACGTGTAAGAAAACCAAAAGACAAACACTAAGTTCAACATAATTTAAATAACAACTATTATAGCATAGCCATTCAAAGAGAATTAATTTATTTTGATTTTATTGATTTTTGGTTCATTTATGTAGCAAATATTTAAAAACAAAAAAACAAAAAATACCCTAGTTCAAGTAAGCACAAAAAAGACACGAAAAAGACATTTTAGTTAATTAGATAATCTGCGATTTTAAAGATACAAATACGTACTCATCGTTAAGACACATACAAACCTGAAGTCAAAAGTCGCCATGTCACATGGAGGCCAGGAATGTATGTAATATTTCCAGCTGATGAACTCATTTTAATGACATACGGTGCAGCACTACCGAGAATTAAGCCGCGACCAACATTGGACTGCCTTCGTGATCCACTTGTAACAACAGCCGCCAGCAGTTCCTTATCCCCAATTGTTCAACAGACATCTGGAAAGGCATTGAATTCTGTGCCGCAACAGGCTAAACCACCGCCGTCGCCGCGTATTACACAACCGCCACTCATGCACACTACTGTATACGATGATCCGTCGAATACCCGTTCCACACCCAATCGATACCCATCCAGTTCGGCTGCTGTCGAACCATATGACCTAAACGAATCCGAAGCCGCTCTCGAAGACTCCTACCTAGATGATTATGCAATATCTCGCGAACGTAGTCCCAGCATATATGTGGAATCTCCGAGTCCTGACTTCTCCACCAGTCGTCCGACAACTCCGTCCTCGAAACCCAAATCCCCACAGACCAAAGCGAAAATCCGTCCGAAACTTAACATATCCCTCGGACGTTTAGGTAGACAGCAGCGCGAACAGATCGAATCGAGTAGATTGCGTGAAGACCTTCACCTGCATGTTGAGAATCCAACCTTTACCCGTGAAAACCTCCGTCAAAGAAACTTCGATGCGTTCTTTGAATCCGGCGAACCAGTTTATAAACTGCATCCCAGACCGGCATCCTCAACCAACCTTGAAGCTGAATCTCTCACCCCGCAGACCAGCTTCGATGGCGCTAGCGGGGGATATGAGCCGTCAACATCACCATCACCAAAGCCCAGTACCCTGGGGGTCTTTGGACGCTCCAAAGAACCCCTAAGCTCACGTTCCAAAAGTGCCGACTACGATAGTGAGAAAGCGTCGACTGGTGTGCCCCAGAAAGGTGACAGGTGCCCCCAAAAGATTACTTTACAAAACTTAGTTTGGAACATTTTTCAGCTTTTTGAGATGAGCTTGGTTCAACTAAAACAAAAAAAAAAACTTTAAATTTTCGATATCTAACTGAAAGCGACGTAAACTTGTAATT
The DNA here is from genome assembly GCA_917880715.2 of Matsumyia berberina. NCBI lineage: Eukaryota > Metazoa > Arthropoda > Insecta > Diptera > Syrphidae > Matsumyia > Matsumyia berberina. The sequence goes on from OU862870.1 coordinate 101,609,307, forward strand.
TTTACTGTTTCGAGTGGGATTTGGTTTGAAATAACAAATGGATTTGGTTTTCTTTGGTTTGGCTTCTTGTTTCCTAATTTTTCACGCGTATAACACAACGTTTGCTATTTTTGAAAGGAATTTTAAATTAATGTTTATACGTTGTGTGTCCAATTCCATAAATTGTTTGCAGAGGACTGTGTATTTGGTTAATTTTTTACATCTAAATCTGGGTACGGGGAATTTAGAGCACAAAGGGGATTAAGTTTGACTTTTGTGAAATTTGAAGTGCCTTTCAGTTTTCAAACCCGAAAAGATTCCCAAATATGTATTTGTAAATATGTAAATATATCCTTGTCACACCTGACAAAATTGTAGAAGCACTTGTGAAAGCTATAAACACGAATCCTTGTAAATTTTATTTTCATCCTTGCATTCATCCATTTTCAGCTTACTTAGTCCTGGTCACAAAATATTTTTTATTATTTATTAAAAAGTAAAGAAAATTACAGTTTGAATTATAAACTTTAGCACTAGCTATAGCTACCAGGGCTTTCGGCTAAAAACCAAAAAATATAAACTCGGTACTTTAACTGATTGTAGTGTTCGGAATCAAAAATAATTGTAGCGCGAGTTCTTTTCTTTTTTTTTTTTTTAAAAATGGTGGAAAGCTTCGAATGCCGGATTGTGGGACCTCTGGCCCCAACCTCTAATCTCCATGTTATCGCCGTTGGGCATTTCGCCGGGGAAGGTTTTTAGCCGTAGCTGGCTTCTTCTGGTTACACATGCGTGTGCGTTCGTTTGGTTGGGAAATGTGTTTATGGGCCGATGCACGAATGTGTGTCTAAGGCTACGAGCACAGTGATGCGATAAAGCGATGCGATGTGAGAAGCGAGAAGCATGCGATAAAACTTTGCACATGAATTCTTATCGTTCCACTGTGCGCATGTACAGGGTTTTTCAATAAGAGCGCTACAAAAGTTTTTTAAATAAAACAAAAACGGTTTTGGATATCAATGAAATTCTTTATTCCTGTGAAAGTACGTTCGATGCCATTATGTATGGAACTCGATTTCTTTTGCACGGCCACCACGGGCACGCTTGCAGAAGTCTAGACGCTGAACCCAATTTTCGACGGTTTGCAAGCATAAATCGGCCGATACTGCTGCAATTTCACGTTCGATATTCGTACGAAGTTCATCAATCGTCGCTGGCTTATTGGCATAGACCATAGACTTGACGTAGCCCCACAGGAAATAGTCTAACGGCGTCAAATCGCACGACCGAGGCGGCCAAGCGACTGGACCATTTCGTGAGATAACACGTTCTCCAAACTTGGTTTCCAATAAATTGATTGTGACATTCGCTGTGTGGCTTGTGGCGCCGTCCTGTTGGAACCACATGTCCATATCATCCAATTGGGGCCAAAAATATTCGGTTATCATTGAACGGTAGCGATCCCCATTCACAGTAACGTGCCGGTCTTGATCATCACGGAAGAAGTACGGCCCAATGACGCCGCCGGCCCATAAACCACACCAAACCGTAATTTTTTCGGGATGCAATGATGACTCATGGAGTACGTGTGGATTGCTGCCTGACCAATACCGCATATTTTGTTTATTGACGAAGCCATCCAGCCAGAAATTTTGACGACCATAAATTGGACGTAGCGCTCTTAAAGTTGAGGCCACTGACTCCGAATTTCGGTAGTAAATTTTAATAATTTCGACTCGTTGTTGGCTCGTATATCTTTCCATCATGAAATGGCAAACCTTACTGAAGAGAAATGTCAAAAAACCGCAAAATATGGCTTCGTTTGCTGTCCCTGTCGCTCTACTTTTGTAGCGTCCCTATTGAAAACCCCTTTACATACGAATGCAAGTGAAAAGATTTAGCGCACGCCTCTCGCATCGCATCGCCTTATCGCTTCACTGTGTGTGCACCCTAAGTTTGTGTTTGTATTACTGTCTCCGTATTAGTGTGGGTTCGCGTATATGATTGTGTATATGTTTATAGTTGGGTGTTTATTATTTGTGTGTGTTGCGTGCGTGTGTTTCTGCTTTAGGCTTTGTGTCCAATTGCCTTTGGTCGTTAGCGTCCAAATTGTATAGGCCCCTCAGTTCTCGCTACCAGTTGCTACAGGCGCAGTTGCTGCATCATGCTTATGATGACTTCGTCTAGTGTTTTAAGTCCTCCAATTTCTCCTTTTATGATGTTTCTGGCCTTCGCATACCTCTGGCACTTCATCAAGACATGTTTTGCGTTTTGAATCTCGCTTTCACAGTGCGGGCAGTATGAGTCATCCGCGTGCGTGTATTTGTCGAGGTATTCCCGGAAGCATCCATGCCCCGATAGGAACTGTGTCAGGTAGAAGTTTACTTCTCCGTGTTTTCAACTTGTCCACTTCTCCATATTGGGGATCAGTGTATGCATCCATCTTTCTTTTGGGTGAAGTGTTCCACCTGTGTTGCCATTCCTATTTTCCGGCTTTTTATTTCCAGATCGATGGACATTCGTAGATCGCGCTTATCGCGCTTATCGCTTCCGCTGACATGGTTCAAAAGGCAAAGCACACTCTCAGCGATGCGACTCTGTGCATCGAGTTCATTCGTCTCATGTAGCCCTTCCGATCCGTCGCGGGTGCCCATATGAGGGACGCGTACATAAGGATTGACTTGCTCACCGTTGCTAGCAGGTTTCGAATTGGCTGTCTGTTAATGTCGACAGAGCCGCTACTGCTCTTGAGCCTGCGTACATCATGTGTTCTTTAAAGTTAAGCCTGTGGTCCATTAGCATTCCCAAAAACTTAATGTGTGAACTAGATGCGAACGTTTGTTTACTGACCTGTATACAGAAGTGTTCCACCTTTGTCCTCCTACGAGTTCTCTGTATGTAATCGCATGTGGCTCAAGCCCCCTTGATTCGCAAATTTCATCATGCTACAGACTATATAAAACAGCAACAATATCTTATGAATTCTCTTAGAAATAGAAGAGCAATACGTTCATAACCTACATTTTTTTCTTAAGTTTTTCGAAACTTTGTCGTTATAGTGAGTTACCTGGAAGGTTAGGTTAGGTCAAGATGGCGGCTGATCCTCACATAGACCAGTTTGCCACTTCTTCGAGTATCCCTCATATTAACCACTGCAGGACAAGCATACAAAAGATGATTTAGTGCTTCAATGGAGTCCGATTCATTGCATTTTCTGCATAAGAATGTCTGTCCAGACTAGTCCTAGTCTGCGTGTGTGATATCCGATAAGACGGTGTCCAGTGATAATGCTAAGAAGTACGTTATTTTCCGCTCTAGATGGCGTTAGAATGTGTCTAGGTAAGAATATTTTCGTTACCTTTAAAGAAGTGCTAGGTTTCCACCTCTCGTCCGCTGTTCTTAGAAGCTTTGTATAGATTAGAGAGAGTCTTCGTTGTTTACCCTTTTTTCATTTCCTACAATGGTCAAACTGTGGGGCTTCTACTGAGCTCGTGTAATGAAAAGGAAAAGCTTAGAATTGCTTTACGGTGTTACTTTTGAATGCTTTGTGCACAGCTTGGCTATCTACATAAATATTCAGTCGGAAGGAAGAATATTCAATTCTATAACTTGTTAGAAGCTTCGGCCTCAGATGGGTCTTTTGTCTTCAAGTTAGGCACTGGCTGTGCACAGTTGTTGCAAGACCGATATTATAATCTGGAGCCAACATAAAAGAATGCTAGAAAGGGCAAAAGTCAGAGTATGATACGAACTTAAGTCTGTCTGGGGTAGTACCTAGAATTCACCATACCAAATGTCAATACCAGCAGTCTGTCTTCCACATAAGAAAGTCATTGAAATAGAAATGCTATCATTCAGGGTGTGCCGAAATATTAATCTACAACAACACTTCAATAGAAGCTACCGACTACTTAAACTCGCTCCTAGACTTCTACATTAAATATTCGCAGTCGACAGGATCGAGATGGGAAAACGACCTTTAATCACATGTGCGCGAAAAGACAGACGATTGCATAGGCACTTGTATTTTCTCGATCCACCTTGCCTTAGAACAGTCATTAACAAGAATTTGAACTATTTAAACAATGTTGCAATAAAAGTGGCAGGATACAAATTCTCTACACCAGCACTAGTTCAGGTTAATGAGATTTAGAATAATCTTGATGTAACATTTGACATACTCTCTGTTACACATCTGAAATCAAAAAAAAAAAAATTTGTAACATTTTTTCAAGCTTTGATGATTGAAGAATTCAAAATATTTGCCGGAAACGGAACCCAATAAATAATTCTATTTTTGTTTATCTGTAATTAATTATTAAAAGATTAATTTCCACATATATTATTTAGGCTTTGTGAGATCAAAGCAAAGCAACCCAAAAATAGAAAACTAGGGAGAAAAATTTAGACGATTATTCATTGTAGTTTAGACAATTTTGTAAGCTTATTTGGTACAAAACATGTTTATACTAAATCATGGATCGTTTAATACTGAAGTATCCAAGCACGTGTGATGCTTTATGGGAAGAAGTTGACTTGAAAAAAGAGTAAGGCGCTATGAGGAGCTATGTATCTATGGGTCTTTCAACAAGAGGTGTCACTTTAAATCAATAGAAAAACACAACATTTTTATTTTATTCTCTCATGTTAGAAATGGAATAAAATGTTTGCCAAATGTGCGCCTCAGCCCTGCCTACAAATGGTCATTCTTTAGATGGAACTTCGCATAATTGTGGCTGTATTTCGTGAATAACAACTCTGATATTTTCTTTAAGTGCTTGAATCATTGTGTGGAGCATTAGTATAGACTTTATGTTTAACATAGCCCCAAAGAAAAACAGTTTAATGGTGTTAAATCGCACGATCTTGGCGACTGATTGAAGTCTCCATTTCGAGAAATCACACGTTCAGGAAATTTGTCGCTCTAGAGAGCCTGAGCGGCGCATTAGTCGTTGCAGTGCCTGCAAACACTGGCTGAGAGCCTTTATCATTTAGCATGCTTCCTAAGAAGACACTGATCATAGAGCCTTGGATACCCTATGCCCACTTATATTGCACCATCTCTGATTTTCCTTACTTACGGTTATTCTTAGGATATCTGGTTTAGCTACACAGGAAGGAGGATCCACAGTGGTTCCTCCCTCCATCTGTTGCCGTTCTCCACCTAGCCTGTCTTATTGGTCGCCTTTTTCGTTTGCCTCAATATCACTCCAAACTACCCCGGTACCCAACAAAGTCTTACTTGATTCTTGATTTCGAGAATAGTGCAGATCTGCCGAAATTTGATTCAAGCACTTTAAGTGCGACCTTACTATTAATCTAAATGGCGATATCCCTTCCACAAATAGATTTCATCCTTAATGATTCCATAGTTACGAGCATAGCCAGAACCTCTTCTTGGAATATGCTAGAAGTATCCGGGCGTCTCAGGATACTTTGAGGTCTGCTTCTTGGGAGTAAATCCCGGAACCCGTTCTGTTGGTGGTTTTTGCATCCGTGAAGACTGCAATCTCATCGGCTGAGATGACAGCGTTTCTCTACCGAGTCCATGGCAAAAGTCGTCTCATCTCTTCTTTTTAGAATGCCAAAGTTATATTCAATCATAAGAAGTCTGAATTAGTGGACCTCAGTGCACTATTGGTCGCCTGGCATGGCTATAAGTCTAACAGTAGCCGAAAGGTATCTAGAGGTGGTGAGGATGTTTAGCGAAGAGCATCCGTGATGGCGATACTGGCAGTTTTTTTTTACTGCTGCTAGCTTCTTAACGTTATTTTCTTTTTGATCTGATCATTGCTGTGTATAGCTAGTGCATCATGCAGGGTTTCAGGCCTCATTTCATCCCTGTTACCTTCTTGCATGCAAAAAGAGCATCGAGGGCCTTTCGAACACTTTCCTTTGTATTAAGATTCCAGTTTAGTTTTCTATCAAGGATTAACCCAAGATATCTGGCGCTGTCTGACAAGGACAGCTCGACCCCTACAAGTTTAGGTAGTCTCAAGGGGGGTATCTCGAGTTTTGTCCATTCAAGTTGCCAAGGTACCTTCCATAAAGTTGCTGATTGTTTCAAAACGTTTAGTCCTCTTGAGCAAAGCTACTTCATCTGTAATCCACATCTCACCACAGTAGAGGCGAGATGACTCCGCCCTGTGGAGTGCCTCTGGTTACAGATCTCCTTATTGAGCTATGTTCCATTCCCGAGCTGATTTTTCTTGAGACAAGCATGTTTCTTAATCAATTGGTTAATCCTTGCTCGATTCGGAATCTTTCTAGGGCCTGGCTAATAGCCACATCCACTGATGACTGTATTCCTTTTCGCTAAGGCTTTTTTCTGTCTTTGCTACAACTTCATTAAGCTTTACATAACCTCTCCGTCCGTCTTTTGTTTCTGACGTGTACATTTGCGAAAAGCCTTTCTAGAGTCTTAAGTATGACGATAGATTGGTCTGGCGATTGGTATGAAATTTTTTGTCGCAGTGAAACACATGTATGTAGCTTTCTTGCATTTAAAATCTTTCTATCGACTAGTAGAACTTCGACTACAGTCTTAGTGTTAAAAGACATTGCCACTCGCTAATTTTACCTACAGTCAATTTTGCTTGCATTCAAGTTCTGTCCAATTGATTGACACTCAGCTTGTAGTTACAAGCAATTTCAAGTCAAGGGATCGCTTTTCTTGTTGCCATTGCAATGAAATTCATTGATTTGACATTTGCCCTTTGTACCCTTAACCTCACCCTACCAAGTTAATGAGAATTGTTTGGATTGACAACAAAGTAGTTCCAGGAAATATCAAACCCCGAGAGCCTTCATTGCATTCTACCTAAACCATTGCAAACACCAACTCAAATATTACTAAAGTCATTTTCAAGTTAATTCAACCACACTGTAAAAACTAAATAGAAACAAATAATTTGAAAAGATAATTAGCAACACACACAAGGTACCAACTTTTGGCAACAAATTTGCGGGCATTGTTTTGAAAACTTTCCCCTGTACAGTGTACACCCAATTACCCAACTCAATGTCGACAATTATTATTTTTAGTACCGAGAAATTCACAGACCCATTCCATACCCACAGAAATTGCTTTATAATTCTCGAAATAAACAAGAACTGGAGATGAGTTGATGCCAACACCTAATCCCTCATAATGGGCGGGCGTCCAATTTGTATACATTTTCATAAAAACAAACACACAACCTCTCTTCATTTCATTTCCCCAACTCAAAAATTAATCCCAGGTATGATTCCAAGAGTGAGCATTTCCTTCCAGCATTCAAAAGGTTTTGAGTTTGATTTTTGGTTTTTTTTTTCATGTTTTTGCTTGGTTTGGGGTTTCTTTTGAAAAAAAAAAATTCTTTTTGATCTGATTCAATCTGGAATTATATGTTTTTTTGTTTTTTTCTTTTTTCATTTTCTTTTCTGACAAAAAAAAAAAAAAAAACACAAAATTGTGAATAGGTTTCTCGGGAAAATCTTCAAGTGGTCAAAAAGGACGTAGCTTCTTCGGGTGGAGGGGACCACGCGGTGGTTCCCTTAGCCCCCAAGCCAGTATGGCTTCCTATAATGGGGTGCTAAAGGAATACGGACATCCTAATATGACTGAGGCTTTCAAATCCCAAAATAATGTTACCTTCAAATTGATCAAAACAGGTGAGTTATACATATTATTTTTCCTTTAAATATTTTTATATATATTTATTGATTCTTTGATGTTTGAATTGCCACAAATTATTATCCAACAGCAACAGTAGTCGAAATTAAAATGGAAACCCTATAACTTTGCAACTGGAAGAACTTAACAATTCTAATATTTATGAAATCAAAAAAATCCACCTGTCTGTCCTTAAGAACAAGGAAATTGTTTTTAATGCTGTTTTCAACATTCGTTTGTTTACTCATTGCTACATTTTCCTCAAGTGTGATTTGGAAAAAAAGTGACAGAGGAATGGTATCTCCTAGGTAGAAGTGGCTGTGCAAAGGCACCCAATTATCACTTAGATGTGTCTTTTTGTTACTTTGGAATTGGGAAGGCCGTCCTTCTATGGGAATGACAGGACAACACAAACGATGAATGACAGAAACGTTATGACACACATTCTACTAACCTACGTTTAGGGTCCGGAAGCGGAAGGTCTTTCAAGGGGCTATCGCTCATAATATCGGTCAGGGAGATAGCTGTTCTTTGTGCCGATGGCATCAAGAGTGGCCTTGGCAACCTTTGCCACCAGTATCTGGTATGCTTCAGGTTTTTGGCGAACCTCTGTCTTGGAGAGACACTGAAATGGTTAGCCTTAAGATACATTGGGTATAGGGCTCTAGATTTAGAAAGTTAGTAAGAGTGGTCCTCCAGGAAGAGATACATTTAGACCAGAAAAGTAGGTCCATTGTGATACCACTGAGTACTGGAGTTTGACCTCTGCTTATTCCTGAAACCATTTAGATTTCCTTGAGATCGGCCATGTCGGCGGGGTTCAGATCACATAAATCGTTAAAGAAGTATTGGCCTAGGGTGGCTTTTCTGATGTTGGCAGGGGCAGAAGAAGTGTCGAGTGGACTCTTCCCCCTCCTCGTCTTTTCAGCTCCTGCAGAAATCATTACATGCTGTACCCAGGCGTTGAGCATGCCTGTCAAGGGTGCAGTGACCCGTGAGGACGTTGATTAGTTTTGAAAGTTGGCCTCAAAATGGTTTTGATCTTTTCAGATCCAGGACAGGCTAGATCTGCAAAAATCGATGTGTTGCCATTTACGATTTGCTTTTGATAGAGCGTTGGTGTATGTCAGTTGTTTAACAAACGACATAGGCGCTTTAAAAAGGTCAAGCATACTGGCTTCTGTACATTGAGAGCCTATTCTAGCTTTCCTTGAATGTCGCAGTGACCAGGGATCCAACAGAGTGTGACGCTATACTGGTTAATGATTTCGTTTAGAAATACGCGCCAGTCTTTTACTGCCCTAGGTTTTATTGTGTTGAATACAACGCACCTGATCGCAGCCTGACTGGGTAAGCCTTCAGCCAAGCGGCGGATTGATAAGTAGCTGTGACCTCGGCTTGGAAGATACCACAGTGGGACACTGAAGGAGTAGTGGATGTCTAGGTCTTCTGAAAAGACACCGGCACCGACTCCTTCGGCTACTTTAGAGCAGTCCATAAAGATAGGGATAGACTCATAAAAGAGGAGGCGCTGACTCCTGGCGCTTCTGTCTGGTATTTTGTACTTATAGTTTATGTTGAAGTTATTTTCAGTGAGCAGCATGTCTGCTGATTTGGGAAGGCTACGGTGAGTTGATAGGATAGGCCATGTTAGTGGAGCATGGTACTCTGGATTTAAGTGTAAGGTTGGTTTAGGTTAAGATTAGGTTAGTTTCGCGGGTATCTTTTCAGCCGTTCATTGGCAGAAGTCCTTGGGCATGGGTCGTTTTCTTTAATTTTCACGTTCTACAATCTTTTTGGTCAGTCTGTTCGTCGTTGTATCTCCTCCTCCACTTACCGTCTATGCAGACGGGACCAAAAATCACCCGAGAAATTTTCCTCTCGAAATCAACCTCATCCGCTTTTGACAGAGTTCATCCCTCTGCGCTATCTTACCTCTTCCCTTATGGGAATAGGCCCTGATTATTAAGAGTCGTTGGCGGAAGATCGTGAGATGTACAGAGTCCACTTAGACACCCTTAACCCGCGACCCTCTGAGTGGATACGAGGGCCAATGGAAAATGAGGATGATGATACGCATTTTACCAATCTGGAAGGAACAGGAAGGGACATGATTGCCAGGAGGTGCCTAAAGAAAGTGTATACCTAAATGCTTTAAGAGAACTTCTACAACACTCTCATCACTAGTTTTCCAAATGGGCTGGGCGTGAATTCTCATAAGTCTTCCTTGGTTCTCTTTCCCAGGAAAAGTGAGATTCCTCACGTATGCAGATTCAACTCAACTAAAAGCAAATTTCTTTCAACGTGTCAGGAAGGCCAGTGTATGCACATACATATATTCTTCTTTTGCCACTGATGTAACTCGTGATTGTCTGGGGGCCGGCTCCTGAAAACATGGTCTCTTACAACCTCCTGTGAAAAATGCAACTTTGGTGTACTAGAGACTACTTTCTCCTTATGTTTCCTCAAGTGCCCCTAGATATTGTCGCGAATCAGATGGCTAAAAACATGGACTCTATCAAAAGCGGATGAAGATATTCTTGAAGTCCTTCGCAAGATACCTATTTGTTTTCGATTGTATTGACGGGATGTGGTGGAGATAGAGATTCAACTATGATTTATATACATGTACGAGCTATACATCGACATCGATCTAATGAGGAAAAACTGCGTATTGGACGTCACGTCTGAAAACACTGACTTCACCTATATATGTGCATACATACATACATATGTACATTTGACGGTATGAAAATGAAACTCCAATATAAAATCATTGAGTTTACATCAATTCAAAGCTTCATATATTCACTATTTTCCAATTCGTTTGCATCTGTTCGATCCTGTACATACATATGAATGAAGCTCTCTTCTTCGATGATCTATGTAGATGACTGAGCTGACACTAATACCTGGGTTAGTTTTGTTTTTTCTCTTCATAGAACAGTCGAGAACATGGTAGAACATAATGTGTCTACATCTTTACAGGCAGCCAAGCTAACCCCCACCTAACCTACTCTGACAATGCTGCTTCGTTTTTTTCGGCGAAGAGTCTTTCATTTGGCAACACAATCACAACCTTTAAGCAGTTAACTTCGACTTTCTGATTTTTTCTTTCTCTCTCTCTCCATAACCAGCGAGAATTTTCCCATCAAGTCTTTTTCACACAACGTCCTTCTGTCTTTCTTTAACGCTGCTCTCTTTACCATGAATTTGAAATAATCCGCTCAGAGCGTGCCTAAATGATTTCAAATCTTGTTGGTGCTTGCACCAAGTCTTTTCCTTTGCATTTTGCACAAAACCTCGATTCTCTTTCTTTCTCTTTAAACACGTTGGCTTCTCACTCACTCACTTTTCAGTATGTTTTCTTTTCAACCACACAACCTAAGAGAATGCCTTCGTAAAGATCGACATTTGCCGAGTCTCTACTATTTTTGCCAATATATGTACCGTACGCTTTTATAGAGGGGTAAGCTGCTCTTTGGCAGTTGTTCACAAGTGCTCCGTGCAACAAGTGGAATTTTCGTGCAGCAAGTTAGATTTTTGTCAAATCGAATTTTTTATTTTGAACCAAATTGATTAATTTATTGAGTCGTTAGTTTTGTTAAGTACGCGAGTGATTAGTGAGTAATTGTTGGACAATTTTGTGTGCATTCGGACTTGAATTCGCAAGCAGCTGAACTTCACAAGAAAGAAAAACCGCTACGATACCGTAAACGAGAGCGAGACTTTTAAGGTGTCTTGCACAAGGTTAGTGCACGTACTCTATATTTTGATTTAAATTGAATTTTGATTAACGGAATGGCGAAATGGTGTTTTTGAGCGAAAAACTGTTGTCTCGCTTTGTCTCGTGTTAGGTATATGTACATCTTTGCTATTTTCACCGATCTGGTAAATTTGCTCTTTGGAGCGTAGCAAATCTTTGACTTTTATTGAAGGCATTAGAGGATTTTTGCCAAATTCATTGCGAAATTGCATTTCTATAGCTCGGCCACAAACTCGTTTGATCATCTCGGGCGACTTAAAGTGTTGCCTTGATTGAATTCTGTTGTAAAAACATGAAATTAAATTTTGACAAACTTGAAAACTTGTGTTCTCCTTACATTGGATGGACAGTGAAAGAGGAAGTGTTCCAGGTGCTCATCCTGTCAGGTTTTTCAGATTGTAATATCCACTAATCCAATTCATGTGCCTGATTGTTAACCCTTATGAAGTTTAACCTGGTAGACGGAAGGGAATACTCAGGTTAAGCATATCGGAGAAAACATCATCTCCCACTCCGTTCTCGGTTTTGGAACCGTCGGTATAGAGATGAACAGAATGGTCGGCTCTGGCGTCAACACTCTCCCGATCATCTTGGGTAGGAATGGATGTCCGGAAGTTGAGATTGAAATTCAACTTGGACGGTGTGTAGTCGGTGTTTTCCCGGAATAAAAGTTAGAGGATCGAGGAGTGGGAGTAGGTGTTTGGTCGATGGCTGCGCTAGCATCTGATTGTTTGCCAAACATACATATCAAGAGAAAGTAGATGTAGGAGCACGTCAAGTGCAGGATGGGATAGTTCTTAGTGCTCCGCTAATGCATATGCATGCTAATTACGTTATAAGGCCGTCCAACAGACGATCATACCATACATGAGTATTGGTCTGACAACGGACACGTAAAGCCAGTACGTGGTACGGGGTTGCAGTCCCCACTTCTTTCCAATGGCTTTTTGCAGCAGTATAGCGCCTCTGTGGCTTTTTGAACGCGTTCAGTCTAATTTGTTGCTCAGTATGAGACCCAAAAATTAATTTTGCAAAGCACAGGTGGGTACCGTTTAGAGACGGGGGATCTATTGAAGGAATTTTGTACTTCCTGGTGAAGAGGACTAGTTCGGTCTTTTCGGGGTTGACACCCAGACCGCTGCACATCTTGAGAGGATGGAGATGGCGTTTTGAAGAAGTTCACTAAGAGTGCTAGGGAATTTGCCGGAGACAGCTATCCCAACATTATCTGCATTAGCAATTACTTCGCATCCAGCCCTTACCAGGTCGAGCAGCAGCTTATTGGCTGCCACAAACCAGAGAAAGGGAACATCCATCTCATCGCCTGGCGGTGTACTGCAGCTCACAGATCTGCGGGCCGAGGCATTGCCAAGCTTGGTACTAATTGTTCTGCCTGTGAATAGTTTCGTGAGTGTATCGGTGATCACTTTTGCTTTCAAGTTGTTGAAGGCTCCTTCGATGTCCATGGCAACCATGGTGAACTCTTTAACCCTACGTGATTTTTCAGAGGTACGTACTAGTGAGTGCAAAGCAGTTTCGACCGATCTTCCTTTAAGCATGTTGGGACGCTGAAAGAAGTTTGGTATCTATGTTACAGTGAAGGTGGGTGTCTGCCAGCCTCTCCAGTATTTTTAGTAGGAAGATGATAGACTGATGGAACGCAAATCCTTCGGAATAACGTGTGAGCTTTTTCCTGCCTTAGGTATGAAGACGACTTCTGCCTCAGTCAGCCTTTAAGAATAATGTCTGGCCAGGGAAGGAATATTTTTAGTATGTGTTGGAGGTAATGGGCGCAAGGTCCGAGTTTTTATGTCCATAAATTCTTGTTTAACTCATTTTCTGATGGTAGCCCTAAGCGCGGGGAATGGCAGCTTGGATTACTCTTGTCTCTGTGGGATAACTTCACTTAGATAGCCAGAACCGTTCTTCTTGGCTTTCAGAGCAGGTTTTGCTGAATTCTCGGAAGAGGTCAGAAACAATGTTCAATCGCTATCTTCTGCTAGTAAATCAGCTCTTTTATTGTAAATGAGTTCACTGCTAGCTGGAATCGAGCTAAGCATGATGATGAGGGGAGAGGGTTGAGGAGCGTGTTATAGGTACATTGGATTCATTCAATTTTTCTAACTTTGGTGTTTTCCTTGGTTTTGTTCACCATATAACGCGTTCACGGATCGGTTGTTAAAGTTCCTTAAAATTCATTCGGTTTTGACGCAATATTCGGACAGGTTCCAAAGGTTTCTTCCTGGAAATCGTAGAATTTACCATTTATCGTTAGAATCCAGCTGTTCGAGTCCAGCGATTACCTAAACTGGTGATCTTTTCCATTTGTCTCAAAAATATACCACGCATAACGTAAAGGATTAAGAGAAGATGGTATATGTATGGTATATGAGGGTGAACAGCGTCAGTCGGGCCCGTAGGGTTCCCCTCTTTTAAATCGTCGGAACTGTAGGTATAGCTTTAAATTGGGACGTATGTTAGGAGGGATCTAGGGACGGTGATAACACTAGTGTACCAGGATGTCGCCGATTGCTTTATACAGCGATCTTCGAAATCCCTTTGCATCTTCTCGTTCGTTGCTGTTTATTGTTAGGGCGACTTCCACTGTGTTTTTAGCGGCTCGTTCTATCGCGTGGGTCCCTTCTCTTACCAGTTCGTCGGCTTTCTCATTTCCCATGAAACCTTCGTGACCCGGTACCCAGATAAGGTGGACGTCGTTGTGACTGGCAAGCCTGTTAAGTTTGTCTTTCCATTCCCTGACCAGATGAGATCTGGATGTTGAATTTGTGATGGTTCCAATAGAACTCCTTATTTCCTTACTTAAGGTGGCGCTACAGTCCGAGGTGGATCTGGGTCTCAAACAACAATCGTCTTCAGCCAGCTCGATCTTTTGGCAGTTGCCTCCAGATTCGCACGCCATGTTGGTTGAGGTCCCCTTCTACTTGCGTGCGACACCGGAGTCGAAATCTTCCTTTACTGCGCCGTCCTTCCGGTGTGAACTCGCAAGTTTTCCGGGCCGAAGCATTGGTGTCCATCTGGTCCCACCCGTGTTAGTCGTTGGACCTTCACTCTTCTGGCTAAGTCGATGTCGCTGTACAGCCCGTACAGTTCGTGGATGTAAATACTCCTCCATTCACCGTCTATGCGGACGGGACCGAAAATCACCCGAAGATTTTTCCTCTCAAAACAGCCAAGAGCAACCTCATCCGCTTTTGACAGAGTCCATGCCTCTGCGCCATATAGCAGGACTGGAATGATTAAAGTCTTATGCAGTATGGCCACTTTCGTCGCTTTCGAGGGGGCTTTGCTATTCAATTGCCTTCTTAGCCCAAAAAAAAAACAGCGATTGGCAAGAGTTATTCTTCGTTTGATCTCAGCTCTGGTGTCGTTGTCTGAGTTTATGGCGGAGCCTAAGTAGACAAAGTCCTTTACTACCTCCAAGTTATAGCTGTCTATAGTGACGTTCTATCCTAGACGTCGGTGTTGGGTGTCCTTTCTTGTTGACAGCGTATACTTCGTGTTGCCCTCATTGACCACTAAACCCATTTTCGCCGCCTCCGTCTCAATACCCACGAACGCGCTAGTGACATCACGTTGCGTTCTTCCGATTATGTCAATATCGTCGGCGTATGCGAGTAATTGGACGGACTTTTGAAAGATTGTGCCTCTGGTGTTGGCGTGTGAGTTTTGCACACAACTCTTAGAAGAAAGATGTTGAAAAAGTCGCATAACGGCGTGTCGCCTTGTCTAAATCATTTTTTCACATCAAAGGTCTCGGTGAGGTCCTGGCCGACCATGATAGAGCACCGAGCAGTCTCCATCGTCGTCCTGCAGAAACGGACGAGTTTGGTACGGATGCCAAAACTAGACATGGTTTTGTACAGCTCGTCTCTGTAGATGCTGTAATACGCGGCCTTAAAATCGATGAAAAGGTGATGACTTAAAGCCACACTGATATGGACCGATCAGGTTGTTGACGAACGGGTAAGATCTTGTAAACGATGTTAAGGAGGCTGATGCTTCTGTAATTGGAGCAGTTCAGAGAGTTTCCTTTCTTAAGGATCGGGCAAACAATGCTAAGGTTCCATTCATAGGGCATCCTTTGCTCCGAGCGTATTTTACAGATGCACCAAGTTTCTCACCAAGTGATCGCCTGCCGCTTTGAACAGCTCAACAGCTAGGCCATCAGTACCAGCAGCTTTGTTGGACTGAAGCATAGATATTGCTATCCTCCCTTTGTCCAGGAGGGGTGGACGGAATTGTTGACCTTCATCGGCCAGGTTGAATGGTTCATTCTGTCTGACAGCGAAATTTGATTCTTCGTCGCCGTTAAACAGTCTGTAGAAGCCGTTCTTTCATATCCTCAGCATCGACTGCGATTCTACTACGATGTTCCCTTGTTCATCCTTGCAGGCTTCGGTTCGGGCTCTGCAGCCTTGACAGGTTCTTTTTACCCTTTGGTATAACTTCCGAACCTCATTCCTGCAGTAACGATTTTCTATTTCCTCGATCGCGCGCTTCTCATGCTTTTTTGTTTTCCCTCCTAAGAAGCCGGTGCTCGTCTCTCCTCCTTTGCTCGTAGAGCTCTCGATTAGCTCTGGTCCTCCTGACCCGCGTCGCTGTATCAATCTATAAAATCTCTCATCTTGATTATTGGTTTCAGAGATAAACGGTAAAGGACATACATTATTCTCCGTATGTCAAAAAGAATAAGCTCAATGTCCATGACATAGAAAAACCACAAAAACAATGAGATACTTATAATGACATTATTTTGCTTGTTTATACGATTACTTTTCCAACCGCCTATTCCATTGCATCATCCTGTCGTTACTCATTATTTCCATTATGATGGCTTTATGACATTTAGCACCTGTGGTAATTGGTCGTCTATGCACTCATCACCTAATTGCTTATTTATTTGCCGTAAATATTAGCTGTTGACAAACATAAATTAAACCAGATCAAAAACTAAACGCACAGTTGTTTGCTCTACCACTCACGGTCTATTGAAGTGTCGGCCTCGCAAGTAACTTCTTATTGTAGCTGAGGTAAAATCCCCACGCATTAGGGTAAATCCCTCCCCACGCTGGGTTGGAAAATAGAATACCTAATGATTTACCACTGCGTAACACCCCACCAACTAATTGGTCTTCGTATTTTACGAACAATATTATTACTGTATTGTCGAGTGCTACCGTTGTGAGAAGAGCACTTGTCCACCATTTTGTATTTCATTGTGAGTGGTTTATTTATAAATGTTCATACTGGAAGTGTGAGTGTTGGACACTTTTTTTTAAAGCAAACATGTTCATTAGACTTCCGGAAAGGATCCTTGAATGCCTCGGTTTCTAGGTTAAGAGAATTTGAAGTGCTTGTTAGTAAGAATAATAATAATCCATAGCGTTAAAGCAGCACTTCCGTAAGCTAAGGTACAAAAGTAATGACGTAAGGTTCAACGTCTTGTGCATTGTTAAGATAAAAATAGTTTTTCTGCTTGTAGACTTTGGAGATTTTTTTTCGAGTATCTTCTTGACGTAAACTTAAGTAAAAAAGAAGAGGGCAATCGATATAAAAAGAATAACATCTACATATTCAGTTTAGATTAGATTAGGGATCTGTTTTAAGCTTGAATATTAGTGACCTAAGTAAGTCATCAATCTTCAAGAGTGAGAGATGAATCTATCTAATCGACTTTCAAGTAGCTAGTTATCTGTGCTAAACGCTGGCACTGTTCACTTCAGGCTCTAACAAGCATTTCTTGAGTTTAGCCCCTAATGAAAAAACCACTTTATCCTCCGATGGGTGAGAAGGTATCTGTGGACCTTTTCAACTTTTATAAGTTCACAAATCCCTCTATATGCATTGACGCACTTAATACAACCATGAGCTAACACACAAAACCATCAAGGCACAACTGCTTGACGACAATACTCTACATTTTTTGAAAACTTGTACAGAAATGCTACAAGATCCCTCAGGATCCTGTACCTTGTCATGATTGCCACTGATCAGAGCATAAGATACCCATGTTCATCTGTTTATATATTTAAAAAAAAACTAAGCCAAGATTTGTAGGGTCTGCGGAGACGAGGAAGTTAATGAGGACAC
The DNA here is from genome assembly GCA_917880715.2 of Matsumyia berberina. Classification (NCBI taxonomy): domain Eukaryota; kingdom Metazoa; phylum Arthropoda; class Insecta; order Diptera; family Syrphidae; genus Matsumyia; species Matsumyia berberina. The sequence goes on from OU862870.1 coordinate 101,626,814, forward strand.
AGCCCACTTCCTATGCCACTGCAAAGGTCTTTGTCACTTCAGACATGAATCCTTTGGAAGGCATTTTACCAGAATACCAAAGAACTAAATGACGTAGCTTTCGAGTACTTCTGGAGGTCATTAAGGCTTTAAGATGGTTCGAAACCCTGGAGCATAGGAGAGTATTACTCCACGAGCAAGGGGTACCATTCCCCCCAAAATGGCCATCAAAATAGGTCGCTACAGACCTGAGTGTCAATTTACCTAACCTAACCCTACCAGTGAAAACCCTTAAGTGAAAACTGAGGTTGTCCTCCATACAAAAAGCGGGGCTGTGACCGTTCTGACTCATCCAGTGCTAAACGGCATTACTATCCATATCTCTGATGAAGCCAAATATCCAGGAGTGATCCTGGATAAAAACTTCTTTGGGCAAACCATGCCAGATCGATGCCATCCAAGGCGCTCTCCGTTTTCTGGCAGTGTAAAAGTGCTTTTGAGACATGGGCCTTATCACCGAAAAATATCCTTTGGATCTATACGGCTTTGATAAGACCGTTTGAAGCTAAAGGGAGCTTTCGCGTAATTATGTGACTGCTTACTGTACTAAACTTCAAAGAACGGCTTGTCTCGGCTGCACAGGAACTTTTTCGAGTATGCCTGGCTCTGCTCTAGACGCTCTGCTTGATCTACCTCCCCTTGATACTTATATCATGGGCTATACTATCAAGCCAATCTTTCGTCTTAAACGGGGCGGTGTTTGATATGATCGCCACTCTAGTTTTGATAACATTGCGCGACACTTATCCTACGACCCCACTTCCATGGATATGCCGTCTGTTGCAATGACACCAGAACTTCGGTTGCTGTGCAAATTTAAAGTTGACTTTCCTTGTTTTCAGGATTGACTCCGTCCGGAGTCTGAGCCTGAACGGGGCTGTAGTCTATTCTTCACGGACGGCGCCAAAATCAGTCATGGGTCCGGTGCCGGTGTCTTCCTGGAGGTTGACAACACCAGTATTCACTACTCGTTGGGCAAGCTTGCCTCTGTTTTCCAAGCAGAGACCTATGCTATCCTAATGGCCACGGACTATATTGTCAAGAATATGTAGAATGTTAGGAGCATCTTCATCTGAGCGAAAGCCTGGCTGAGCTTAAGGCCTCTCTCAACCCTTTAATCAGTTCCAAAATAGTCCGAGAATGCAAGAACGCTCTGAATTCGGTAGCAAAGCTTAATCTTTTGACTCTTGTCTGCGTCCCAGGTCGCACTGGAATCTCTGGAAGTGAGATCTGACAATGTCGTTGCTTATGCCTTTAAACACTTCTTGATTGTTTACGAAAATTGTAATCTTAGATGGATAAGCTTCATTGTGCGAATTGCCCGTGCAGTTTTGTTTATGCCAAAAGTACATCAGTAATCTGGAAGACTGTGAGGGCATAGGTCAAACGCGATTTAGACACCTAGGAAACCGCACTTTTAGGTACGTGGCGGAATATGGTTCAATCAACCATAAGAGGATTTTCAATTTTTACAGGGAAATAAAATGCTTTAGGGAATGAGTCCTTCGGTTTCAGTGACTTTTAAGGTACTCACAGGGATTTTAATGGAACCCCACAAGGGGTTATTTCTCCCCACCTCTGGGTCCTTGTCATTAATGAACTACTCATGAACTTGAAATATGGCGGTGTAAAGGTGACGCTGACGATGTTGTGCTGCTTGCAACGGACAGGTATCTAGACACCATCAGTCAGCTTATGTAAGGCGCCCTAAACATGCTTAATGACTGGACTAAAAAATGTGGCCTGGGGGTGAATCCATAAAAAACCGTATTGGTACTGTTTACCAATAACAGAACACTGCCAGAATTCACACTGCCTAACATTGGGGGGACAACCCTTTAACTCTCTGACAGTGCGAAATACCTGGGCCTTATTCTCGGGAGGAAACTGAACTGGAAACTAAATATTAAAGAAAGAATCAAAAAGGCCTCGATTGCTTTCTACACTTTTTGGGAAGAATTGGTGACTTAAATCCAGTAGAACCCTATGGCTGTACTCTGCGATCCTTGGTCCGATATTAGGCGGTTTAGTCTGGTGGCAACCTGCAACTAAAAAGACGACCCTCAAGAACAATTCATTGGAATGACCAGTGCACTGAGATCAAATCCAGGGTTCTAGACAATTCTCAATCTGCTACCCCTTGATCTCTATATACAAGAATCTGCAGCAAAGAGCGCCCTAAGATTAGACCAATCTAAACTCTGGAGAGAGAGCTCTTATGGACACGCCCAGATACTGAAAAAATGTCCGAGCAGAAATATCGAAACCAATAACATGACTCCGTAGCTGGACTTCGTTAAATGCTTCTCCTGAATCTTTCCAGAAAATAGTAGGAAAACAAAGAAATTCTTAATGAGACAAGGTCCATCTATATGAATGGCTCCAAGATGGACACGACTCAGCAGCTTAATAAGACTCCCTGACAACAGAAGGGTTTTCCAGGCAGAGGTTGCAGCAGCGACCAGAGCTGCCCAATTGGCGTCAATGCTCACGGTATCAAGGGAGGATATCACGATCTTCGTAGACAGCCAGGCAGCTATAAAAGTACTAGCTAATACGCAGATAACATCGAAGCTTGTAAAGTGCTCTTGCGAAGAGCTAAGGGTTCTTGGCGCGAAGCATAATTTAAAACTCTGCTGGCTCCCCGGGTGTACGCCTATCTCTGGTTTGGTGCACCAAAAATCTTTTTTTCTAGTTTCATCTACAAACCAATTGAATTCAGCCCCTTCAACAGTTCAAGCACAATTCACATTATGCTTCGTATGCTCTTAATTAAGCCGTAAGTCTGCTTTTAGTCGTAATGACAAATATAGGTTTTTCCTTATAAGTCGTATAACATGAACGTAAAATGATCTCCGTAGCCCACAAGCATTCCGACAGAATGGTTTGAAGAGTTAAAAATTTCTTAATCTACAGACATAGAGATCAAGGATTTTAGTTCATTTAACTGGTAAAGATAAAAGGATCATTCTTAGCTTTGTAACAAAGAATGGGGGTATACCTCCACCTTGCGATTGTATGTTGGACCACAACCCAAAGAGATACAGGGTTTTGCAATAAGAGCGCTACAAAAGTTTTTTTTAAATAAAACAAAAACGGTTTAGGATATCAATGAAATTCTTTATTCCTGTGAAAGTACGTTCGATGCCATTATGTATGGAACTCGATTTCTTTTGCATGGCCACCACGGGCACGCTTGCAGAAGTCCAGACGCTGAACCCAATTTTCGACGGTTTGCAAGCATAAATCGGCCGATACTGCTGCAATTTCACGTTCGATATTCCTACGAAGTTCATCAATCGTCGCTGGCTTGTTGGCATAGACCATAGACTTGACGTAGCCCCACAGGAAATAGTCTAACGGCGTCAAATCGCACGACCGAGGCGGCCAAGCGACTGGACCATTTCGTGAGATAACACGTTCTCCAAACTTGGTTTCCAATAAATTGATTGTGACATTCGCTGTGTGGCTTGTGGCGCCGTCCTGTTGGAACCACATGTCCTCCAAGTCCATATCATCCAATTGGGGCCAAAAATATTCGGTAATCATTGAACGGTAGCGATCCCCATTCACAGTAACGTGCCCGTCAATGACGCCGCCGGCCCATAAACCACACCTAACCGTAATTTTTTCGGGATGCAATGATGACTCATGGAGTACGTGTGGATTGCTGCCTGACCAATACCGCATATTTTGTTTATTGACGAAGCCATCCAGCCAGAAATGAGCCTCATCGCTGAAGATGATTTTTCGATGAAAATCCGAATAATTTTCAAGTTGTTGCTCAGCCCAATTCACGAACATACGACGCTTCTGGTGGTCAAGCGGCTTCAGTTATTGCGTCAATTTAATCTTGTAAGGATGTAGGCCAAGATCTTTTCGCAAAATTCGCCACAACGACGTCACAGAGATGCCCAAAGCTTGAGAACGACGTGTGAGAGACACATTTGGGCTTTCTGCAACTGAAGCCTCAGCGGCAGCAACATTCTCGACACTACGGGCACTTCTTTGTCTCACTGGCACGGGAACATTTTGTACTGTGCCTGTGGATTCAAATTTTTCCACTAGACGCTCAATTGTTGATCTGCTAGGACGATTATGACGACCATAAATTGGACGTAGCGCTCTTAACGTTGAGGCCACTGACTCCGAATTTCGGTAGTAAATTTTAATAATTTCGACTCGTTGTTGGCTCGTATATCTTTCCATCATGAAATGGCAAACCTTACTGAAGAGAAATGTCAAAAAACCGCAAGAAAAATATGGCGTCGTTTGCTGTCCCTGTCGCTCTACTTTTGTAGCGTCCCTATTGCAAAACCCTTTATAAGACAGATTTTAAGAATTCGAAATCAACACAATATCCGATTTGAAAGGATTAACAAAAGAGTGCTTATTCCCAATTCCATATTGCATCAGTATTCGTTCCTTCATTATTCAAAGTCTTTTGGTCTGTGATTTAAGTTATCCGAGAGAAACTGCAGCAGGTGGCCTCATAAATTAAGGATGTTTGTTGTCGCCAACAACTCGTAAATAATTCTCCATTAAATTGAGAGATTTTGAATGACCACGGACTGCTTTCGAAACCAGCAAACTACACAATGTGCACAAAGTTAAGCAACCAATAACGAGAATTAAACGACTGAGTGTTTTGTACTATGAAAATGATGTTTTATTCAAATCTGAAGGTATCCAACACAATTTAACATGCGACCTTCCCCAATAAATGTCTGATGCGCAGTCAGTATCCAAAATGTAACCACTTTCAGGATAAGGAAATGAGTTTTAAAGTTTTCACTTTGTTTTATGATAGAACCGAATACCAACACACAGAAGGCCTTTAGAATGCTAAGTACACCAAATTTCTTAGCTTATTTTGCATAACCTCATTCCGTCTGACACCGCCACTTTTAAAGTTTAGTCATTTACCTTTTTTGAATATCTATGTGCTAACATTGCTCTCAGACCAGGAGTCTGGCATAAGAACTCATTGCCATATCCGGTGAAGTGCCATTAGGCCTTAACTTGTTAATGGCATGAGGGCTTAGACCCTTGACTAGCGAAGTTCTTAAAAGAAGAAAAAAAAAACATAGCGGTTTCTTTGACGAGGTGATTTTTTAATGTTCGACGTACCAAAGACCAACGTCAAATATGTATGTAAAACGACAGCAGTTTTTCAAAGTTGGGAATGTTCAACACAATGTGTTATGTAAGTGTTTTTCTTTTTTTGGTCAGTGCTCAAACCTACTATGAACTCCAGACAGTTTGTTCCTTATCCCTTTCGTCACGGCTGGTACTGATATGTGTAAACATCCCTTTACTCCGCGAAGGTTGCAACGAAAGGGTTATGCCACATTAAATGGAACGTTAGCTTTGGGTACAAATATTTACTATGATAGCATTGCTAGGTGTTTTTTTTTTTTTTGCGAAAAAAATTTTCAAAAGAAAAAGAGGTTCGTATTCAATTTCTTGGTATGATATCCGGCCTGATATGTAGGACTTCCTCGAACGTGAGAATACCGAATACCCAACAGGCATCAAACTGAAGCTCTAATGGAAACAGCTGGTTGATTTGAAACCTGATGAAAGGACCGTCCTTCATTTGCCTGAATAAACACTTACTGTCTTCATGGCTTCCAAACATCCATAGCTTGTTTGTGATGTAAGACGCATCACCTAGCATGTCAGCATGTCAAACACAAAATAAACTTAATATTAAGCGACCCGTAGACGATCAAAATGAGTTTGTATTGATAATATTGTGCAACATGGCTTCAGTTTTTTTTTCAGACGTTATACAGGCAACAGCTCGGAACGACACTATAGCCTATCTGGCAAGGTCTTCATTGCCAACCACATTAAATGGGTGGATCTTCGGATCCAGTCTTACATTATGCTGTCTCTCCCGCCCTGGACTGCATTGTTATTATTGTCCACTCTAGCACTATGATTTCATATACGAGTAGAGACCTTATGTGCTGTCCCATATGTTTAGAGCACTTTGTCTACTCCAGTGGAAGCAGGAAGCTTATGAGCCTTTCGGGGTGGAGCGTTGCAAGCGCCGCTGGTGAGACGAATTCACTGCCTAGGGCCCGCATTCTCACAAGAAAGAGGGCGGTAACGATGTGGAGAGAGCTTTCATCGCTCTTCAAGCACAGTCTGCATATAGGGTTCGGTAACAGGCCAAGTTATATACATAGATGCCGTTTTAGTCAGTAATGGCCGCTTAGGATAGAATTCTCAGGTGGTTCCTGCTCAGGTTTAGGAAAACTTGAATTTCTTTTGAGATAGGTTGGGAAAAAAGTGTTTGGTACATTTCTGTACTACACTCCATCCAAATTGTGTTGGATTTGAGTAGGGATTGCTATCTTTCTGGTTCAGGACCAGGGGGGAGGTTGCACCTATCTTGGCCAGTGAGTTCGCTGTTTCATTGCCGGTGTGGCCTTTCGATTTAATCGTGTTTGAGTTCAGTGCTTTTAGGGCAGCTTGACTGTCGGAGAACATAAACATGTTTTTGCCAAGGAAATTAGAGAGCAAGTTTAAGCTTGTGCACTGATTTATGGCAAATATTTCTCCCAGGAAGATCGATGAGTATGTACCTAGACTAACTGATATGTTAGTGCTAGACGACTCTCCGAATATTCCAGCCCCAGATCCACTGTCCGTTTAAGAGCCGTCCGTATACCATACTTGGTCATGAGTGACGTGGTTTGAGTATTTTCCTAGTCGTCACTCGGGGGGATGATTACTGAGTCGAATAGTTTCGTTTGAAGCATTACCTTGGAAGAATGTCATCCAACGGCATGCTAAACTCGGTACTTTGGAGTAGGGAGGAGAGCATGTTAAGGTGACCGTCAGGGGGATATTCGAAGCTGATGTTGTTTAGATGGAAAAGTCTGTGCAGGCTGGACTTTGGTCATTGACAAACTACTAGGTCCCATGATTGAGCCCTGCGCTGCTCCTGCGGTGATTGCGTTTCTTTGGGGCTCGATCTCGGTGTCGTTTAATAGCTCCCGGTCTTGTAGGTAATTTTTAACCATCTGCAGGAGGTATTACGGTATCCTAAAGGTGTTTTCGAGCGCGTTTAACATAACTGTCCAGCTGGCTGAGTTAAGGTGTTAGGTGGGTTTCAAAATTTCAAAAAATGTACAATATGTCTTGAATATTCTTCCAAAATTTTAATCGATCAGAGTTAGATTCTAAGAGATAGACCCTTCGGAAATTCCGCCCATCAGACCACGTCAGCCTGGCGCATCGCACTTCAATCGCGTTTTTCTCGAAACTCTATTTTGGAAATCGGTAGTGATGATTTCTCAATAAGTTATAAACCGATCTTGTTAAAATTTTGGAAACTTCTTCAAAATAACATTATCTAGAACCTGAATGAAGGATTTTTTTTTAATCAGTTTATCAGAACTTATTTTAGTAGGCAATACGTGGTGAAAATTTGACCAAAAAATGGGTTTTTTTTGTTCACAACTCCGCCAAAAATTCTAATTTCAAGTTTTTTTTTCCTTTATATGTATATCTACTAACAGAAAAAATTTAGTTTCTTAATATCAAATGAACCTGCCATGATTTATCTTGACTACGGTGGGAGAACTTCTTTTTACAAGGTCAAGGAAAATGAGCTCCCAATGGCTGAATTTTATAAATTTTTGAATAAAAAATTCACAAAGTACTTGTGAAATATGTACCTTTCATATGGTAAATTGTTTGAATGAAATATTTGATAAATTTAAAAAAAATCAGTAAAAATACGCGTCTTTTGAGCCCTCGAAATCCACCAAACCCCTTAATGGCATTTCTTAAATCAAGGTGTATAGTTTAGTGGTTTGCTAGTGGACTGTAATTAAAAAGTCTAAGAAAAATGAAACACAAAAAAATAACTTTTAGAGCGGCAGAACACGTCTGCTTTATTTCACTTTCTTTTTACGAATGCTCACATGCATTTTATTTCTTGTGTTCGATCCTGAATACACACAGGATAAACGATAGTGTATGGTCGTGGTAGGTCGCACATGCAGTGATGTGTTTTTTATGTGTGCACAGCCTTTTTTCCTTCGATATCATAGAATATCGAACACACCGCCCACTTTAAACCTGCGGGTTTAATAATTATATCCATTGGGGCCTTCTTCTGAATAGCATTTGCTCGTGGAGATTGGGAAAACCATGGAAGCCCCTGCACATGCCCATGGAAAACCAACTCGATTCAGTTTAATGTACGTGACTCGGCATCACCGATGCGAGCCTCCTATAACGGAAGTGTGCAACCTTGAGTGCACTTGACATTTCCACACCTCTCGTCGTGCGGTTGCGGATCGGGCTCCATTGGGATGAGACCTAGTTTGGTGATGGGACGGTCATACAGACGACCGCCTGCTCGAATTCGCGCGTTACGCACTTGCCGTCGCCTGTTAGGATACACCTTCAAAGGCCTGGTGGCTGGACACGTCTGCTTTAAAAAGACCAAATCACAAACCTGCAAATTGCGATTCGGTTGCTTCCATTTGGTGCGCAATTGCAGCTCGCCGAGATAGTCCTGCGACCATCTGCTCCAAATGCTCTGCTCAAACTGGTCTCGAAAAGCCGGCCAGTTAAACGGATTACAATCAAATTCTCCTGGTTCTGGAACTCGTGACGTCTCCACCTGTATAACACTTGCGCTGCTTGATATTAGCGAAGTACTAAATGCAGCCGATTCACTAGCCGTTTTAATAATGCCAAATGCTGCGAAATATGCTCGCGATATGCGCTCGGAGTAGGCCATAGCTCCTTCTAGCTCCTGCGCTGGTATTGTGCGAACTATGATTTTATGGGCCGCTTTGAAGTCCTTGTAGTTTCGTGCTAACTGGCGCTGACGCGACGACAGAGCCGCTTTCACCATTGCTGCGACAACTACAGCATTTTGCACCTCGTCGTGGCGGTTTAGGATTGCCGTCGCGCTTGCTTCGCGATCTCTTAGGGCGTTATTGTCTGCCATTGCTCTCGATCAGTGATTTTCGAAAAATAAAACAAAAAAGAAACATTAGGGATTGTTAGTTGTATTGCCTGCTATTGGCGGATTTTGCTTATAAAAACTTCGAGCTGGTTCCCCAAACTCATGAATGCGAGTGCCCGTCTGGACTGAACACTGCCCACTGTGGCAAATGTACCCTTTAAGCGTACATTCCTACGTTCCTAACAAGAATGCACTCCAGGACTGACCACTGCTGCAAGTGTATCCTGTGCTCGCACATTCCTACCTTCCTAACATGAATGCACTCCAGGACTGACCACTGCTGACTTTGGCAAGTGTATCCTGTGCTCGCACATTCCTATCTTTCCTAACAAGAATGCACTCCAGGACTGACCACTGCTGACTTTGGCAAGTGTATCCTGTGCTCGCACATTCCTATCTTTCCTAACAAGAATGCACTCCAGGACTGACCACTGCTGCAAGTGTATCCTGTGCTCGCACATTCCTACCCTTAATAACTTTTTACCTTGCTACTTTGTTCGCTAAACTATTTCTCTAATAACTTTTCAATTATATCTCCAAATTTACTCAAACACTCGCTCTCTAGCTAAAAGCAAAATATTAAAAAAAAATACTACTATCATATACCTAGCCAAAAGCAAAATATTAAGTTGGTTTACTTTAACATAATCCCTACGACGCACGTACATGCCTTGACTTGAGAGTTTTGCACAATTCTTTCAAGTACGATGTAACAGAAGTCACATAACAGCTTCCTTGTCTAAATCCTTTTTTGACATCAAAGGACTCGATAAGATTGCAACCGATCTTGATGGAGCAGCAAATATTCTCCATCGTCGTCCTATAAAGACCAGGGATGTCAAAACCAGACTAGATCCTCTCTATAAATGGTGTTATAGGCGGTGAGTATCGATTTGGACTTATTGGTTTTTTTTTTTCCAAAATCTACCAAAGTGTGACCTTTTGGTCGATTTCGGCATCTTCTGACCTTAAACTGCGCTAATAGGGCTCATTGGCAACAAGTGATACATATCATACAATGTTACACTGATTTCCTCTTGCGTTATGAATGAATTTCCTTTCCTCACTGTTTACAAATTTTCAAATAAATTAAAATTCGCACATAATTCGTTGGCAAATAATTATTTTCTCACCGTCATTGCACTCCATCGAGTATTCGTTTCGAAAATTTATTGTTTACCAATAAAATTGTTTATGGCTGCCATAGGTGTTCGCTTTTAATCCAAAATATAAAACCCCTGGCGATCCGTACATACTCGTATGCATCCTGTAAACAACGTGTGCAGTGGAAAAATTTACCATCCGCTCCATTGTAGTGCATATACTCGTACTCGTAGAATGTTGTTTTGTTTTCCTGCTCGGCAATCTCATTTGACTTATCATACAAAGATTATCGAGAGGAAATATTAACACACGATTCGATACGTTTAACGAGTCGATTATAAATAATTTGGAATCAGGCCAACAACAACAGAAACCGGTACCACATGGGATGCTTTACATTTTTGATGTGGTGTTTGAGGATTTATGATTTCTCAAACTGTGTATGAGATTCCTTGAGATAAATCTATAAACAAAAATGTTCATTTGGTTTAATCGACTATTGTGAAGCGTGTTTGTTTGTACAAGCTTCATGATCAATGGTTTTTCTTTTCTTTTGGAATTCAAAGGAAAATTACGATCACTAATAGCGATAATGATTTTCATTGTAAGTACAGTTTTGAGTGAATTAATTTTGGGATTTTGCCATACTTACAATAAAAATTTACTTTACATCCTTAAATATGTACATACCTGTGTATACTGCGGGTTTCAAGTATTCGCCAAATGAATGCTAATCGGAGTGAAGGTCACTAATATCTGAATATAGGCCCCTCCTTCTGTTGCAGATTGTGTTTGGGGGTTGTAAGTAGCACTGGGGGCGAGATATATATGTAAATCTATTGTTCCCTCCTTCCCTCGCATTTCTGATCAATAGATGTTCCTTCCTTAAACGAATGCCTCTGACAAATTGGCGTAGGTGTCTTAAGTGGACTTAGCGAGGGCAGAAATTACGGCATACCGCGCAGCCACGGCTTGGCTTTCAATTAACTCGATGGATTGTAGCGCCATTTTGTTATACATATAGAGTCAGGTAACTTTTAAAACCTTCGAATCACCGACAATACGATCAAGGTTGGTAAAGCAATGCCCTAGCCTCCTTTTAACGAGATTGCAGATAGATGCGACGTAATTTTATGGTGGGTCGGATTTTATAGGAACGTTTCAGGCAACTGCAGGGCGGAAGAGCTGGCGAAGTAAGGTGCAGGACGGCATTTCCCCGAAAACTTGCGGGAACCATCTGCTTCAATCGAATCGATCAAATTCTGCCTTGATACGAAACCCAAGCAATAGGTGGCAAGCAGTCGGTGGAACATTATCAGGGCTTGTCTGTTGTCAAAGTAAATCTGGCTCAACCTGGATTTAAAAAAGACGGTCCTCAGCGGATATTGCTTGCAATCCGATTGGAGGTCCCCTTCAATGTTTTGTTTAAAAGCAGTACAGACGAAAAGGAGAAGGAAAATATAACTCACCAACTGTGCACTTTCCCTGCCCTTGCATCATAAAGAAGAAAAACTCTTGGGGAATGCTACTATGACGATCCTAACGAACTAGCCGGAATCGACATCCAAAAGTTAGGAAAATTTATCTCCAGGTCAAAGTGGTTCAACACGTAGGATCGTTACCGCTACAGTCAGCCAGAGTATTCTCACAATGGACCAATCTGGTCTAAGTGGGTCCCTGTCTTAATGGGGGCAGCTACCTAACCTAGCAAGAGTACCTAAATGTTCGTCAGAAAAGTAGTTTATATGTCTGGAGGTCTCTGTCCTTAATAATATTTACTGGGATTTATTTGTCTTTCTTTATATGTAGTAAAATCTGCAGTTTCAATTCTAAGCCCAGTCTGCTCGTAGTATACAGTGGCTCATTAGAAATCTTGTGAACTTACGCAGCATCTTCTTATTTATAGTACCCGTGCAGTTTCTTTACCAACGACATAGTTTAGTCGATAACCTTAATTTTTTCCCTTTTTTTCATCTTAGCTTTTCCTTTATGTTGTGTGGTCGTAAGCTACAAAACGATTCTGGTTCTATAGGTTACCTTCCCGACCCTATCCTTGGTTGGTCATGTGCTCTCTTTTTACTCTAGATTCCAGCGCGGCCTGGCCTTTTTTAAGAACCTGCCCATAAAGCAGCCACTACGACCTAACATGGTCTATTTTGTCTCCGGTATACTTAGCCTAATAGGTTTACTACATTTCTGTATGTCATTAGTTTCGAGTTTATAAACTCCGCTAACGAACAGAATTCCCTATAAAAGATCCGTCTACGTAGCCAATACAGTGCAGGACATTCACAGAGAACGTGCTCAGAGGTTTCTTCCCCTCCCAAACAGAACTGACATTCTGTATCTGAACAAAGGTTTAGTTTGTTGTTCCTTACAAGGTTAGTAGTATAAATTTGGCAATCTTGGGCCACAGGGACTAGGGAGGCGTTGTTGTGACGTAGGTGATTCCGTGTGAAGTAGTTGAAGGTGCCTTCTATTGTATATCTGCTAAGATAGCTACCGCATATTGTTTATAGTGGATTGACCTCGTGAAGGGCTATCTCCGACAACTTTCCTATCGAATAGATTGTTATATCCGTGTTAAATTTCTTAAGGATTGTTGAGATTCTATACTACCTAACTTATAGTGAGCTCTTCCTGCGTAGTTTTCCGCAAGACGAAGTGCTCCCTCTACTAAAATACTCCAAATCTATTGATTTTAATGTCAATCGTTTCAGTAGCTTCAAGAATACACCGCATTTTGAACTACTTAAGAACAAAGAACAGCAAAACCACTCGCATAATCCCCAACATTTATGTCTATAGGACAAATAGGAATTCCCCTGGCGGGCAATCAATAATGCTCATAAAGCAATATATTATTAATGACTTTATAGTAGCTCCACTGTAATTGACGGGTAAGTACCATTACCGTCGAATAAAAAAAAATAAAAAAAACCAACAAACAACTTACATAAAGGATCACCCAGAGTTCCGGGAAACCTACGGCATCTATAATTCAATACCAGTATCATGATGTTGTGATTTGTGGCACTCACGTAATGGAGGTTGGCAGGAAAGTTTCCTCCGGAAAAAATTGGATAAATTGCAGGTGGAGGGTTAATAGGGACGGGAATTATCTTTTTTTTTTTTTAGGTACAACCCACATCATTTGGCTTGTCACACTGCCTATCGGATGTATACTATAATTATTTGAATGGATCATTTTCCCCTCAAGCTTGGTCACGGAAAGGCATTTATCAATATTTTTGTGCAAATGCTGGAAACTTCCACAATAGAGCTGAAACATAACTGGTACAAAATGTTTGTTCTCAGCTTAAAATACAAGTTGTCACCCGACGTTCTTTGGCTGTAATTTTTTTTATGAATGAAAAATATTGGTTCTGTTTTTGGGTTATGTTTATTTGATGTGTTAAATTGTATTCCATAAAGTCGAGAAAATGATATCCGCTAAGTGACCGCCGCCAGAATTGATGACCATTCGGGGCCGAATAATAGCATTTTCCATCACTCTTGCTAGAACTTCCGGCGATAGGTCCTCCCATTCTTGACGGATATTCTCTTCGAAGGCTTCAAGAGTCCCAAAAACCCAACAAAACGAAGTTTGGAACGATTAAATCTGGTGCAAATCGCCAAAACGATAAATTAGGCGACCCGGAAAAGCAGCCCAGTCTCTAGTCCCAACTCATCCTATTAGGGAAGGAGAAAATCGTTGGCTCTGTAGCGCTCGACGTCCACAGTAGTCGTTTGGCGACATCTACAGCCACTGCTGCGATATTCTCAGCACAACGGCTGCTCCGGCATCTCGTGTTGTCCTATACTCTTCTAGGCGAGCGGCTAGAGGTCGTAGTATTTGCACAGTTGGTGTCGGACGACCGGGATCATTTTCATATTTTCAATTACATATGTTTCCTTCTGGAGCGGCTGTGCGCCACTTACTTTTCGCATTGAATTTGGAGACCCCACGAACTTGTTGGTCTAAGTAGAATTCAACTTTCGTTCTTTGGCGATAATTAGCACTCGTTGATCTTCCCTTGAGCGCATCGGAAGTACTACTATTACTCAGGTGCTGTTACTCCAGCGCTCCATCTCTTGTTGCGAAAAACAAACCTTAAATAAATAGTAGGTCCCTTCCATTCATACGTGGCAGATATTTGTTTTTGAATTTTTTTTGTCAATGGGTTTCTTGTCTCTTTGCAAATTGTATGTAGAGTTATTCGTTCGAGATTCGGTTCGGTCAAAAAATCCAGAGGATATTGAAAACACATTTTCTGACATAGGACTTTGGTTTTTGGTAACAGAGGTAGTCACCTTATAAGGACTACATTTATAGAACAATACCGAGATGGCATTGAAGGGCAACAGTCACAGCACCGTTATACTCCAGCACTTCTTCTTTTCTCTTAACGGGCTCCTGACCCGTAGATGGTTCATCCTCAGCAATTACGCGCACCCTACTTTTAGTTTTCAAGACAAAGTGCTCTAACATCTGCGATGATTTGATGCCTAATACGAAAGGTCGGTCTAACCGCCCACCATTTGGCACCTTATAGCCGATTTAGCAGGATCAGTGTTTCGTAGAGCATGTATTTCGTCCTCCTTGTTAGGAGTTTTGAACCCATTTCCAAACCGAAGGAGCAATAATTTTCTAGGGTAAGTTTTCATCAAATTTCCCCTTGAAAGTCATTCGTTTTTCCGTAGAAGGAAAACCCCTTAACTACTTCAGAGTTATTGTTCCTAACAGTGACGTTTTGTCCTATTTGGTGTACAGATGCTTGATAATTTTAACTGACAACAAATAATTAGCTTGGTCCTCATTTACTTCAAGGCCAACCCGTTTCACAGGTTGCAGTTGGCCTAAAAGACCTCCATGACGGGAGAGGGTGCATGCACCCTACCAAAATATCACCTCTGTATTTAAAAAAAAAATCTGCTGGTAAGCCATCAGGCGTTGTTGTTCTTCAATGTCTTGATAACTGCCCCAAACTTCTCTATATTAAATGGGAGACGATTCAATTCTTCATTGACTAAAGGTCGATGACCTCAACATTATGCTCACCTACCAACCGCTGGAAGTGCTGCTTGATCAAACCCACGATTCTCTGTGCTTTTGTGACTAAATTGCATTTACTACTTCGATGAGCCTGTATTCCGGTCTTGGACTCAGTGGCCAGTTGCTTAGCTTTATGGAAAGCCCCTGCGATTTCCCTGTGCTGGGAAAATGGATATACCCTTTTTTCTACCGAACATTTTCGTCCCCACTTTTCTCTAGGCTCGTTACTCCTCCGGCGCTGTCCTTGTTCTTCACTGCAGCGTTCGTGGATGTGCACTTTCTATCACCGTTTCTAAAGTTCATATGTTTTCATTATTACACCCCGGATTCTTGGGGATGACTGGTGCAGTGGAACCCTACGGTACAGATGTTTTAAAAATAAATAGCTGACGCAAAAGTCCGGGATGAGCCAAGGTTCAGCTTTACATTTCGCACGAAGGGACCTACACATTTATTGCCGACTCCGAACAGCGGATTGAGACGCTCTTTCATGACAGATTATACTTTCAAGCAAATGGATCATTTTCATATCACTTAGGTTTATTAACACCTGTTGTGGTGCCCTCAAGAGTTTTCCTCTTCTCTCGTGTGAGCTTATGATGTGGCAAGCCATTTACAGTTCTTCGATCAGGGAAAACGTATTTTCCTAATATTGTGTTCCTTGTGCGACAGAAGTTAGGACAATGACAGAGTTGTATCCACAAAAAATGTTTCGTTGTTTTTGTGAACCAGTTAGTACTCTTTAAGAATCTGAGTAGGTCCGTTAACTGTAAGTCTGTTACCTCTGTTATCCTTGCAAAGAACCTTGATCCTAATGCGCGTAGACTTCGTTCTTGCAGTGCGGGGCAGTGAATCGTTCGATTCGATTCTCCACTCGGCGCAGTGTCCTGTGATAATTTCAGTGAGAATGTAGATAAAGGATCTGTCCAGTGCCAGGAGACACCTTTTTCTGGCTTTATTTAATTTCGGTCATAGCGTCCGAGAGGTGGCGCAGTCCTCTCTGGCAAACCAGGAGGAATTAGCTTCTTTCTTTATTATGCTGTCTATTACCACATGCAATCTCCCTATCGGTGGCACTACAGATGTGTATGCTTCACTAATATTCATAGCGGACCCCAATCTTGGCAATTCATCAACTTTTTTGTTCCCTTCTATGTCCTTATGTGGCAGAACTTTAAAGATTTCTTAAATTTTACAACAAACATAACTCAAAAACGTATTCGAATAAAGCTTAAAGCGTTCTAGTACCTATAAATCCGTGTTTACGTTAAATTAAATCTTACGCATCATAAATAATTTATTTTTACCATAATAGCCACATTGAAAACCGCAGAGGCGCGTATTTACAGTATTTACACCAATTTAACCGACACACTGAACAATAATGAAATATTCAAATTACTCGACTTCCATTGATGATGTGCTTAATAAGCTCCCCGCTGGTTTCCCAGTTAAACTGTAATTTGACGAGAATTCGACTTAATAAGTGTTTCTAACGTGTATAGGCATAATAAATCCCAAACACACTTAAGGTTCGACATTCTGCATTCCCGAGGGTAGAACACCAATCAATATTATAAATGGTTTTAGTTCGCATACGCACAAACACGCCACAAGCCTCCATTCTGGGATAGGACAGGAATACCCTTTCAATAAAACCGCATGCCGCACAATTTATCCGACGCATTGCTGACGAGGTTATTTTAATTATAATTAATACATATAATTCGATTATAATGCATTAAATCAATTGGATCAGATTTTTTATTATCTCGCATTATACGGGATTATATTAGCACTGAATATTTTAATAAATAAACATTTCATTCCGCATAAATAACTTCCAAACACTGACTGTGGGATACCTGCATTAAACTGTGAATTTAATTAGTGGTGGAAATATATCAAAAATCCATATCCATCCATATCCATAAGTGTCTGTATGCTACGTTTTCACGGCTAAACTGCTGAACCGATTTTGATGAAATTTGGTACTGAGATATCTTAAGCCTAAGGAATGGACATAGGCTAAGAAAATTCAAAATCCTCTCACTGCCACGCCCATTTTTCGAAAACGCACTTTTTCGAATAATTTTGCAAGGAATTCGAAAAAACGAACTTAAGCAAACGTGTAGATATTAATTTAATCTACAAATAATACATTATGTATAGCACACACAGTCACACCTCCTTATGGACTGTGGAGCATTGATCCACAAAAGAAGAGTACACCTGGGAGCGTACACTTTCCTTGAAATGGACCTACCTTCGTTGGACCCAATCCAGATACTCCGATTTCTCAGAACTATTGGATTGGAGGAGTTTCTCTAGGTCGAGATATATCGGCCATTATGAGCATGGGGGAACGCAATAGATCTAAATAGGTCGCAGTGCACACATACACACATACCCCAAATTTAAATAGAGCAAAGTGTGTGTGAGATATCATCGAAATTTTTTATTAGTTTGAAAGGCCTATCGATGCCATTATGTATGGAATATAAGATCGTTCAAATGTCCGCCGCGGCTTCTCTGGGTGGCGCGTATCCGAAATGTTCAATTTTCCATAACTCTATCGCATAAATCAGGCTGACTTCGACCGATGGCATGGGTTATGTTGGCTTTGAGGGCCGCTGTGGTTTGTGGCTTATTCGCATAGGCCTGCGACTTTAAAAAACCCCACAAGAAAAAGTCAAACGGAGTCAAATCGCTCGATCTCAGTGGCCAGTTTACATAACCTCCACGTGAGATGACCATGCCCTCGAATCCCTCGTGCAGAATTTACAATGTGGCGTGAGCTGTGTGGCACATAGCGCCGTCCTGTTGAAACCACATGTCGTTGGTGTCCATATCATGCAATTCAGGCCAAAAGAAGTTGGTAATCATTGGCCTATAGCGCTCGCCGTTGACGGTGATGGCCTAGCCAACGTCGTTCTCAAAGAAATATGAACCGATGGCGCCGGGCCAGCCCAAAATCCACATCAAACAGTGACTTTTTCGGGATGCATTGGACGCTCTTGGATCTCATGTATCGTCCCAAATTCAACAATTTTGTTTGTTGACGTACCCATTCATCCAGAAATGTGCCTCATCGCTGATAATGATTTTTCGATGAAAATTAGGGTCAGTTTCCAACTGCCCCAGAGCCCATTCAGCGAACACACGTCGTTGTCTATGGTCGTTTACCTTCAGCTCCTGGGTGAGTTGAATTTAGTTCGGGTGCAGGCCCAAGTCACGACGCAAAATTTGCCAAGTTGTGGTCTGCGAAAGCCCGAGTTCTTGTGAGTGACGCGAAATCGACTGCCTCTGATTCTCCTGCACACTCTCACGGACAGCGGCGATATTTTCGGCAGATCTTGCGTTTCGTCGACGTATTGGTGTTGCTTGATCGTTTATTGAAGCAGTGAACTCAAATTTATCCACCACACTGCGAATAGTCCTCTCGGAAGGACGATTATGGCGACCGTAAAATGGGCGGAGCGCGCGAAATGTTGCCCGAACACAACCTGTATTTTGATAAATCAATTTTATTGTTTGCACGTGTTGTTGAACGTTTTATGCGTCCATGGTGATTTGGCAAAACAGACTGAATAAATGACAGCCAATTTGACAGATGTAGCTTCAACAATATGGCCGCTATCAACTGTCAAAGTTCGGAAGTCCCTATTGGAAGGCCCTTTATTACATTCAAATGTTTATAATGGGAATATTTTTGTTGTTGTCGGATTTACTTCAAATTTAGCACAAATATTTAGCAATACATAATGCTTCGAGAAGCCAAAGTTATAGTGTGGGATGAGTGTACCATGGCTCATAGAAAGGTATAATGGATGGTAATAGGACTCTCCAACAGTGCTTTTGGCTGGTGGCTTTAGGCAGATTAAGCAGCCTGTTGTCCCACGGAAGACACAGCAAATGGAGTGAAGGCCTGTCTTAATTCATTCATCTGAAAGCCTTATACCAATATACTGGCCTTGAGAGTGAACATATATTCATGTCCATCTTCAACGTGATTTGAGCGCAGAGGGGTTTTCAAACTTATTTCTTGATATTGGTAATGGAAAGAGTAGGGAAAAATAAATATACCAAGTAACCCTTGCGATGTTATGAGAGATATGATTAATTTGACTGGCAGAATATAATATACCTAAACGTTCATCATTTTGGAGTTCATGGCTGAGCTATTTCAGAGCTATTTTCACTCAAACAACAACATCAAAAATTTTCTGCTGGAGAAGTTGCCAATTGAGAGTATGAAGTATGAATCTCTTTATCCCTGGCATTGCTCTGATGCCATCAGACCACTTTGAGTTCAAAAGTCTGCAATTTTCTGTTGAGATTTGATTTACGAAATGAACATCAATAAGGTACATGGACAGAGTTTGAAAGCGGATAATGTGGATTTGAGGAGTGGCGGTTTCGCCCATAGCGAGCTCATAGCCTGGTCATCCTCGAGCCAGAAAGAAAAACCAGGAATGATGTTCACAGGGACGCCTTAAAGAATTAATATGAGGAATTGAGAGTTTATACTTACTCATCAATGTCTTCAAACCTAGGGAGGGATATAGGGAATAATAATACGTCTTCCACGCGGACGTAGTCCCGGGTATCAGCTAGTATGCTGTACACGTATTTATCCCCACCGTTTATTAAATCAATTTGAATTTGAAAAACCAAAAAAAAAGAGTTTCTGTCGAAAATCAAAAAAATTGCTTTCTAATAAAAATCCAGGTACCTATGTATCTACTTGATCAAATTCCGAAAAGAAAGTTCTATTGTTCCGTGAGTGGTGTTATACGTATCTATGATACCATGAGTGTTTGGTAAATGTTATCGTCTCTGATGGAGTCCTTTATAGTCCCATTCTTCATCTTCGAATATGCATACGTATAAGTTACGTGCTGAACAAACTTTAGGAACATCGCGTGAGAAAATCGATTGAATAAATATTTGGCTTACGGCTTGGTGAATGAACTAGTAAACATAACGAGGGAGAAAAACAATTCAAGTGCACTCTTCAACTAAAGAAGGGGTGGATTATTTTACTTCAAAAAGTTATCGTCTTATTATCGTCAAACTAAACATTTTGCGATGACGATGTGAACTGCTCTCAGGCGGCATTGACCAATAACAATGCCAGCAGACGTAGTGGGGCATAGAATTCCTCAAAATGCTTCCAGACACAAAATGAAAGGATCTATTCTTCTCGGAAATACGAGTATTTTCAACCAATTCGATAGAATAAAGGGACTTTGGCTTGTGTGGTTGCTCTCAGGCAAGGGCGCACTTAAACCACAGTTTAGTTCCATTGTAATGCCACAGCAAACAACCGAATTCCCCAGAACTGGGAACTTTAAATGTTGATTTTCAGAAGTATAATGGCAACCATTGAGGCTTTAAGGCATAATGCTGGATGGAACTCGCTCATGCATGGAAGGGATTTGTTCCAGAAAACGAATAGTGATTTTGAGCAAGACTCATACATTTGTCGTTGAAGAGGAAGAAACTTGCCAAAAGGTTTTCCGACATTTGTGCAAAAGACAAGTTGTAGTTTACACATTCCGCCTTGACATTTGGGCATCTCCATCAGGTGGTGAGCCGTGAAAGCTGAAATTCGTGTCTATAATCAAACTGTGCAGGCTCGTTCAACAATTGAATCAAAATTATTTATTTCAGCAGGAGATTGACAAAACCGCCTTGAAGAGCTCCAAAGCAAATAACTGCTCATATACATAGTCGTGAAAGTGATGGCGTGGCTTTATATCAAACTGAAAAGCAGCCTGAAGCACGTGATTATCTCTAAGAGGTGGAACTTCTTTAGATGCGATGAGAGTAATTTCGTTCGACAGCGTCACGAAAAAAAACTTTACCGTCATTAGTAGAAGAAACCATGCTCTAGCGCTTAATGTATGTGAGTTTTTACTTATTTACTTAAGGTGGCGCTATAGACCAGGGTGGACCTGGGGCTCAATCAACAAGTGTCTCCAACAAGCGTCTCCAGCCAGC
This sequence comes from Matsumyia berberina, assembly GCA_917880715.2. Lineage (NCBI taxonomy): Eukaryota > Metazoa > Arthropoda > Insecta > Diptera > Syrphidae > Matsumyia > Matsumyia berberina. The sequence goes on from OU862870.1 coordinate 101,648,020, forward strand.
TCCAGCCAGGTCCCCTTCCACTTGCGTGCGCCACCTGTGTCGCGGTCTCCCTCTATTGCACCGTCCCTCGGTTATATATTCGAAGATTTTGCGGGCCAGAGCGTTGGTGTCCATCTGCTCTACACGAACCAGTCACCTCAGTCGTTTGAGCTTCACTTTACGCTAAGCCGATATCACTTACAGCCCGTAAAGTTCGTGATTCTATCCCCTCCTTCATTCACCTTCTATGCAGGCGAGACCGAAAATCACCCGAAGAATATTCCTATCGAAACAACCAAGAGCAACTTCATACGCTTTCGACAGAGTTTATGCCTCTTCACCATAGAGCTGGGCGGATTGGGACGATAAAGGTCCTATAAAGGGTCGCTTAAGTTGTTCGAGAGAGGGGTTTGCTACTCAATTGTCTTCTTAGCCCAAAGAAACAGCGATTGGCAAGAGTTATTCTTGTAGTTATATGAATTTATAGCGGTGTCTAGGTTGACAAAATCCAAAAATCCATAAGTACCTCAAAGTTATATCTGTCTATAGCGACGCTCTGTCCAAGACGTCGTTGTTGAGTGTCCTTTCTTGTTGACAGCACTCATTGACCGCTAAACCCATCTCCGCCGCCCAAGTCTCAATTCTCACGAACTTACCGGTGACATCACGCTGCGTTCTTCCGATTATGTCAATATCGTTGGCGTATGCGAGTAATTGGACGAACTTTTGAAAAATTGTGCCCCTGGTGTTAGCGCGTGAGTTTTGCACAACTCTTTCAAGAACGATGTTGAAAAAGTCGTATGCCTTGCCTTGCCTAAATCCTTTTTTGACATCAAAGATCTCAGTGAGGTCTTGACCGATATTGATGAAGCAGCGTGCATTCTCCATTGTCGTCCTGCAGAAACGGACGAGTTTGACAAAGATGCCAAAACTAGACATGGCTCTGTATAGCTCGTCTCTATAGCTGCTGTCATACGCGGTCTTAAAATCGATGAAAAGGTGGTGAATATCGATTTGAACTCCCTGGGTGTGAATATTTGGTCGATGGTGGACTTTTCTGGCCTGAAGCCACATTGATATAGACCGATCACGCTGTTGACAAACGGCTTCAGGCGTTCACACAACACAGCAGATAAGATTTTGTAGGCGATGTTAAGAAGACTGATGCCTCGGTAGTTGGCGTAGTTCAGAGGGTCTCCTTTCTTGAAGAGCGGGCAAACAATGCTGAGGTTCCTTTCATCGGGCATACTTTCCTCCGACCATATTTAACAAATGAGTTGGTGTGTGCTCCTTACCAAGTCATCGTTTGCCGCTTGGAACAGCTCGGCAGCTAGGTCGTCAGTTCCAGCAGCTCACATCGTCCAGATCGGGTGGATAGAATTGTTGGTCTTCGTCGTCCAGGTGGAATATTTCATTGTGCCCGACAGCGGGATTTGTTTTGTCGTCGCCGTTAAAAAGTCTGCAGAAATAGTCCTTCCATATCCTCAGCATCGACTGCGGTTCTACTACGATGTTGCCTTGTATTTCGTACTATCGGATATTCTTAGGGGTATTCCCTCAATAGCTGGTAGTTTGAATTGGGGTATAATTCTTTTGTTGATGAACAGCACAAGTTCGGTCTTCTAGGGAATGACCCTAAGTCCGCAGCGCTTTGGGCACGTTTTATCTTTAACGAGTTTTTTGAAACTAGCGCAGCAAGTAATTTGTTTTACACAGAACGCTACACTCACTTACATACATTTATGTATACGTGCCCAGCAGTCGTTGTAGCAAGCAAGGCACAAACACGCCGATATCGACTCAAGAATCCATTTCTGAGTCATCCGTATGCCACACAATTTCTTTAGCGTTAAGCAGTGGACTGCCAGGAGTCCAGTTATACTACGGCTCGGAGTTTTATCCTAAATCTAAAGTCATACATCTTTAGCTTCGAAAAGTCTGAAAGCAGACAATACAATACGTATGGTCACTGATTGACAAAAAGAGTGGACTTAGTCTAATAATAGCCTTTATTGCTGCACTACAGCTAGTTCCCATAGGTAGTCTCTGTGATATCAATGAAAGCTCTCTAAGTACATGGTGCGAGGAAAAATGTGTGAATGTTCAAGCCCTTTGCTGCTCTATTTCAACTATTTCAGTCAGTCTTTCCTTAATTATGGAAAGACTCAAGGGACTTGGTAAGTAGCTACATAGATAGGTAAAAGTGGTCGTATCAGGCACTTGATTCTCAATTAGTGCAGAGATGAATCGTTTTGTTACCACAATTCTCGTGACCGGTTTGTTGTATGGATGTGAGTGGATGTCGACAGCCTCGCTGGTTAGTCTTAAATCCAACCGGTGGTTGCATTTTGGTTCCAGTATTTCGGTGTGAAATACACTGGCGATTTTTACCAGTCTATACGACCTTGATATTTTAAGGGCTGTTAAAAAAAATCCCGAACCAACGCCGCATTCTATATTTGAACCGTCCTTGAAAATTTAGGTGTCGTAATCTTGTATAACATCCCCTATTTTCATTTTGCTCTTGATAGGATGCGCATAACGAAGTTTTTGCTAAGTGTAATACGAGGGATGAGATAATCTGTGGGTGGTATTACCGCCGCCGGAGTAAGTGAAACTAAAATACTACAGTAGCCGCCAAACCCGGCCGATTAGTCCCCAGATACCTTGAGTCTAATCGCACTTTCTGACGTGAAGGTCTCGGCAGAGTAGTCGCAAGAGGTTTACTTTCTTGACACAATTTTAAAACTCATATCAATCCTCTTCCCATTCTCGCTTACCTACTGCAAAATGCAAATCTGTTTAACATTAAAATAACGTTTTAGAACTTTATACCAACATTTACGACGAAGTGATTAACGACTGCTAGTCAATTCTATGGGCTGTTTGATTACGATGTTTTTTGTCGCATCACATCACAATAAGTGCAATTCGAGAAAAACGCACATAAAACAAAAATTTGACAAAAAAAAAAAAGATTTATTTGAATTTAAGGATCTATAACGTTTTTTTAGGCCCAACGGAATGATCTGGGTATAATCTGCGTCACAGAGCTTCGTTTTTTTTCACACCTTGACAATATTATGAGAAACACAAAAGTGATTTGCATCATCATGAGGGGAATTACAATGTTGACAGGCTGGGCTGTTCACTTTATCTGCTTATTTGAATATGTAGGCATCTATGCCTGGTTAGCAGCTGCGTGAGAAAATAATTAACTTGTTTGTACCTCCTCTCCAACCTATGTATCTGTAATGTTACAGATTAGCATTTACATCTTCTCTTTTCTCCAATATGCCCTCACAGCTTTGCTTCTGCTGTTACTGTTTCTTTATCTATTTAATGTATTTTTTTTTCAACGACGTATTTTTCTCTGCTGTTCATATGTATTTAAGTAGACCGATAGAGGTTACTGCCTCTAATTGGACAACGGCAGTTTCTAATAATGTTTACTAGGTACTTACATTCGTTCCCTGCACTTTTTATGCCTGCGTGCATACGAATACATGTATTTCAAGCGGATGGAGTTTGTGGTAAACATAAGAAGACTTTTCTAGCTTAGCCATTTTTCTGATTAAGGGGACCCGGTGGTCTAGAATTTTAATAAAATCGATATTTTCTTTTTAATATTTCGAAAGTATAGACTTTCGAGAATATACTGTTAAATTTTTATATATATATATAAAGGGTGGTTAAATTTTAAGGGCCGATGTTGGTTTTGAATAAAACACAAATTATTTAGGAAATTATTGTCATTTCTTTTTATTATGATAATATTGGTATGGTTCAATTATGTATGGAACAAAATATCGGCCAAATGGCCGCCGCGACCTCGGCGGCACACCTCCATCCGATGGTCCAAATTTTCGATGACGCTGAAGCATAATTGAGGTTCTATGCCGTTAATGTGCCGAATTATCTCATCCTTTAGCTCTTGAATTGTTGCTGGCTTATCGACGTACACCTTTTCTTTCAAATAACCCCAAAGAAAAAAATCCAACGGTGTCAAATCACATGATCTTGGCGGCCAATTGACATCGCCACCACGTGAGATAACACGGCCATTGAATTTTGCGCGCAAAAGAGCCATTGTTTCGTTAGCTGTGTGGCAAGTGGCACCGTCCTGTTGAAACCACATATCGTCCACATTCATATCTTCCAATTCGGGCCATAAAAAGTTCGTTATCATTTCACGATAGCGACCACCATTCACAGTAACTGCCTGACCGGCCTCATTTTGGAAAAAATACGGCCCGATGATGCCGCCAGCCCATAAGCCGCACCAAACAGTCACTCTTTGTGGGTGCATTGGTTTTTCGACAATCACTCTTGGATTATCATTCGCCCAAATGCGGCAATTCTGCTTATTGACGAATCCACTGAGGTGAAAATGTGCCTCATCACTGAAGATGAATTTCTTCGAAAAGTGATCATCCACTGTTGTCATTTCTTGCCACAATTCTGACCATTGACGACGCTTGAAATGGTCAAGAGGCTTTAGTTCTTGAGTCAATTGCACCTTGTAAGCGTGTAAATGCAAGTCTTTATGCATAATGTTCATCAACGACGAGCGTGAGAGGTGCAATTGTTGGGCACGACGACGAGTTGAGGTGGACGGCTCTTCAGCCACACTATCGCGAACAGCAGCAATATTTTCTTCAGTACGAGCTGTACGAGCATGCACTGGTGTTTTCACATCTCCTACAGACCCGGTTTGTTCAAATTTTTGCACGATTTTTCCGATTGTACGCACATTTGGACGATTAAATTGACCGAATTGACGATATGCATTTTGATTTGAACGCCCATTTTCATAATAAGCCTGAATAACTTTAACGCGTTGCTCGATTGTGTATCTTTCCATGGTTCAAATTGAGTTAGTCTGAAATTGAGAAATGACAAATGAAATGCAGAAAAAAACTTGACGTTTAGGTGTGGTTCACATTCAACATCGGCCCTTAAAATTTAACCACTCTTTATAGCCTTGGCCAAATGTATTAGGCACCCCTTAAAATTATCAATATATTCCAATATAATAAGATTAAACAAAATCAAAGTAAGCAGATATGATTTATAATTCATTTTATTAGATAAAATTAATATTTCGTTTGGACCTTTCGCCTTTATGACTTGGGCGACTCTGGTGGGCATAGAGCTGACTAGTTAAAGTTAAATATCGCTCCTTTCTTGGTGTAACACGTTTTTAAGTGCTTCTTTTGATGTAATTGAGTGCTGCAGGATCCTACGCTTCAGAATAGCCCATAGATGTTCTATAGGGTTGAGCTCTGTGGGCTGCGCAGGCCATTTAAGCAGGTCTATGCTACTGTTTTTAAACCACCTCATGTTTAAGGCTGATTTGTGGCAGGATGCATTGCCCTGTTAGAATTTAACATTTTCCGTGTTGGTATCTCCGAAAATTTTGGAAAAAGATATTTTAAGCCCATTTTCCAACACATTTTTGAGCTTGGAGGAGTCCATCCGACCGTCATCCACATGCATTTCGCCCACACCGCTGGCGGCTATGCATCTCTAGATCATTATACTGCCTCCACCGTGCTTGACAGTACGTACCACGCATTCTGGGTTGTACTCTTCGTCAATCCTTCGCCTCACAAAAGTCACACCAGGATTGCCAAAAATTGCGGAAAAAGCATTATTTAAAAAAGATAAATTCGTCTAGACATCATCAAAATTAGTTAAATTTTTTGATGTCAAAATTAAAAGTAACGTATCTCAGAGTTAGATTCATCTGAGCACAAAATATTGGACCAATTTTCTTCCGTAAAATGTACATGTTTTTTCGCACACTCCAAGCATGCCTTCAAGCATGCCTTCATGTTTTTACCGAGAGCCACGGCTTCTTTCTTGATTTGAATCCTTTACGTCCAGCTTCCTTAAGTCTTCATATAACGGTTCTGGAAGAAATTAGATGAGGCTTTGTTCCGAGTTTTAAGATAAGATCGTATTTAAAATCGGTCCTTCCGATGCGTGGTAATCTTTTTCTTCCCGGATTTTTCGCTATTTGTGTGCGAACCCGTCTGTCTGTGCCGTTTAATTACGCTTTGGACTGAACAACGTGTGCACTTTACTTCCTTTGTAATTTGAATTTGATTATTCCCTTCTTCAAATAAAGCTGTATTTTCACACGTTTTCCCGGATTCAGTTCACTTGCTTTTCGCGTTTTATAATAAAAGTGAACACACACTTCACAATTACTAGCAATAGAAAAAAAATTAGGCACGCGTCTGTCGATTTCGAGCAATGATCGCACGCTGATCCTATATGGGGAAAAAACCCATAAAGTCGTTATTGCATCACAAAAGTGCATTAATGACCTTTCTTAAAATATAAATTACTTTTTCAACCTCGTATTATGATGCCATAAGTCATACCATTCAAATAAATGAATTACGGGAAAGGACTTCGCAGTAAAGTAAAAAAGAAAGGGGTGCCTAATTCATTTGGCCAAGGCTGTATATATTCACGGTAGTTTAGGTTCTACAACCTAGCGAACGAGTGACCCGCCTCATGAATGAACGCATACTCGAAACTTTAAACTTATTTATCTCGAAACCACTTTTTTCTGCACAGCGGGAGGTAAAAAAAAACTATCCATCCGAAATCATCTCTAATTTTAATATGTTATTCAGTATACCAGTGGCTATAGCCGAAACTACTCAAAATATTGTATCTTCATAACTTCTTATTTTTAAGTAAAAAAACTAATTAAAAAAAGTCTGTTTTTCGATATTGCAATTTTCAAGAACGCGCCATTTTGTGAAAAATTTCTTTTTTCCTTTTGTGTTGGTTCCGGCCATAGCTACACTCATACATATATGTATGTAGATTAATAATCTATTTTATTTTTGTTTTTCGGATGAGTGACTTTTTTAAGAGGGCTTTATGTCCTTGCTTGTCAGCGCCATAGAGTAAGACTGCGATGATTCAGTTCTAATATAGGATCTCCCTGTGGACTGCTGTGTGAGCTGCCTAGAAAATTGTTTGAGCCACCACTTCTCGTCGAATTATTTGACATGAAAAAGCGTGTCAGTTCGTCGTTCGGAGTTGGCAATCGATTGTAGGTCCCTTCAATTCGTGCAAAGATGTGACAAGTATAACATTAATGGTTGCGAGAAGCTAGGTCTTTTTATTTATTTATCAAATTTTGAACAGTCTCTTTAGTCGTCTGTCATAGGGTCATAGAGGTCATAGCAAAGCCAAGTCACTGTTTTCTTAGTAAATATTTATCTGAATAAACTTCCTGTTTTTCATCGTGGAGATTCGTCTCCTAATCATAACTACTATCTCCATCTTCACTGTTGCCAGGCTTAGATCTTTTATTTCATTCAACCGCATGAAGGTATGATTGACTTTCAGTCTATTAACGATTTGGGTATGTGAGAATTTACAAACTTTGGATATGAACCCTCCTACAGAATCTGTAACATCATTTATGTGCGTAAAACGCTGCCAAATTATTATTTATGTGTGATCCTTTCGACCAATAAAACTGTCGACTATCTTCATTGGCTTAAGAGAAAGGAGAAAGGAATGTCGAAAAATATTCTTTCTGTTCATTTTTGTTGTGAAATTTCTTAATTGCATTAGAAGTGTTTCGCCTTTAAAAAAAAACATTCAATTTTCATACATGCATATGTTTCTGTACATACATACATATGTATGTCTAAAACCAAACCGAATTTTCCTCTTTCCATACATGATACACAATTCTTTTCATTTATCATGTGATCCGAAACATTCATCATTCTCTCGTGTGGCATTCTATAAAACAGCGAAAAAGGATACTTTAATGAAGCATGAAGCTGCAAAAAGAAAAAAAGAAAAAAGACGGGTGATTATATTTCACACGCTCAATTAAATTTGCTCCCATCCTATGGTAGCGGTGTTTGCCAAAAGGCAGATTGGGTTTTCTGTTGCAATTCACCAAATCAAGAGCTAAATTAATGATTTTTAAAGTTCAATATCGCGGTTTTTTTGTTTTCATCCTTCAGAAGGATTCACGAAGGGAAATCGATACAAAAAATGTTTGAAAAGAACGTATTTAATATTTATACTGTCGAAGTTTTAGAAGAAATTAGTGAGTAAAGGGTCTGAAACAGAGAATAGGGAAAGGATACATTACCTTTGAACCGTTAAAAATGGTCCTTTCTTCCCCTTTACAACCTTAAAGGACTTTGAAATTTAAGATAGTGTTTTCTAATCAAAAACCTGTCGTTGTCATTAATTGCTAGTCATGTTTCTTAGACTATAGTGAATCTAGGGTCTTAATCATAAAGAGTCGATAAGTAAAGCTGGTATGAGTTTATCACAACTGCATAAATGTAACTAAAACCTTTTTCTCAAAGGGTATGGTAGACTTTCCAGCCCTTCTTGTGCACGTAAGACGTCGCAGACCAACAAACCAGCATCTTTAATGATGGTGACGTGTGACCTGTAGTCTTGTCACAGAGAAGAAATCTTTTTGGGCAGTACTTTGCAAGTTTGCGAGCCTTACACATAGAGCGTTCTGATGAACATTAGAAACACTATATTGTTGTGGAATGTTAAAAGGACATTAAATATTCATGAGAAATCCCATGGCGATGCGAATTATTAAGATGCATGTTTGACAACGTTGAAGAGTTTTTAAAACCGTAGCTGCCCCAGTTTCTCACGCCAAGTTGGTTGAGGTCCCTTTACACGCTCTACCTGATTGGCGGTCTTCCTCTGCTGCGTCCTTCATTCGGAGTCGATCCGAAGATTCTGCGGACCTAGTGGATACTGGACTTGAGTTAGGCTAATTGGGGCTAGCAGATTTCTCCTAGAAACACCGGGCACCAAGATTTATTTATTTTGAACCGATTTATTTATAAAAGTCTTTATACTCGGCCTTTGGTGTTGACGCATGAGTTTTAAAATAGTTGTTTTAAGAATGTTAAAGAAACCGCATGACATCGTGTTACCTTATCTATGTGAATTCCTTTTCAGATAACAATTTTTGGTAAGGTCTTCATCATCATAATAATTTTCATTGACCCGCTTATCCACTATGAACATCGCGGGGTTAGCGTGCCTAAGTAGACTCTCCACATCTCCCGATCTTCTTGGTTCAGCCATTTCATCCTAGGCCTACCCAGGGGACCACCTACCTTATGGCACGAATTCCATGGCACGTCTTGGAAGCCGACTTGGGGAGTGGATCTTTCCGCTCGACATTGAGTGCCTCGCGTATTCCGGTGTTCATAACCCAATCTCAGCGAGTCACCCCAGCAATACAACGATGAAATCTTTTGGTGAGGTCTTTAACGACTTTGATGAAGCAGCGTGCATTTTCTGCACAACTGAACGTAGCTAGGCTCAATTAATGCTGTAATTGACCTTAAAATAAATAAAATAAAATGGTGGTGGTATGGTAAAGTTCCTAGCTCTGCCCTAGTGTGCATGGTTGGTGATGTACTTTTCTTGTCTAAATCCACACTGATATGGACCAATCTGGTTCGTGTCAATACGTTTAAGGTACAATACAACAGATTTGGTTGAGACTATTAGTTGGCGCGGTTTAAAATTATATTTTTTTTCTTGAAAGTGGCACGGAAGTTTTTGAGGCAGAGCGTTTATGTCGGGTGGGGGAATTGTTGCCTAACATCATACAGGTTAAACAATACTTTCTGCCTGAGAGCTGAAGTGGTTTTTCCTCAGCACCGACTTACGAGATAATTGTGTCTGGACAATCTGGCTTCTTTTAAATTAAATAGTCCGTATACTGATTTGATAAAGGAACATCATCCAATTAATTGGAAATAGGCTCTGAGTAGGTCTAAAAATAAATTAACCTTCTTCATTACAAACTGAACACCCCACGTGATATGTTGTAAACTAAGCCAGATGGATGAATAGCTCCACAATTAAAGCAGTCGGCGGCGACCCAAGTAAAACCACGTCATCGTCTGAAAGCAAATCTATGTGCCTTTTGGATTTTCCTGCAAACGTCTTTGAATGGCGGAACATGCGGGTGGCAATTTGCTTCACTTGTATGTAAATATTAGACAGAATGTAACTGGAAAAAAACCCCAGGCGTTACTTTAATTTATTTTTACGATTTTTACTTCTTTTTTATAAATCTCGTTGTACACTTTGAATGGATAGCAACTGGAGGAGGTTCGCCTTTTTTTTTCTGAAGAAGTTAACTTGATAAATCGTCTGGTTTACTTTGGATGTTGAACTGCTCGTGTTGTCCACAAATACTCAAATTGTATACGCATACACTCATGTATGTATGTATATTTATAGGTCCGAGGATATCCTTGCTGTCTTCGGTTGACACGAATTTTTTGTTGGCTTGTTTTCCTTTTGTCCTCGATATTTGAGAACCTCATTTCGGTCGTGTCAAATCGAATTATATCTCTGAGACTCTGTGCCGTGCTTTATACACACATGCCTCTCGGAATTCATCAATGGCGAGATGAAATTAAGTTCATAAAACATTGATCCGTTATGGGATTGAATGGCAGTAGGTATAGTTGTTGACGAAACATTCGAGCACATTGTTTGGGGTCGTATTTATATCTTTAAAAAGTTCTCTCATCCATGCGAGAGATATAACTTCTACCTATTTGCATTTTTGAGTAGGGTCTTACGATTGACATTTTTTTTATAAATAATGTACATAATTAAGGATCGAATTTTTAAGGTTTAAGGGTTAGTTGTCGTAGCACGAGTGTCGGTTTGTGTATTACACTTACCAGATAGGCAGCTGAAAATTTGATGTTTTCGAGGTGGTTTTTGAGATAAAATTACGTCCCAAGGGACTTGGAAATAACCTCCTTGTTGCCACTATCCTTTTGTCTGAAGAAGTGCTGGATAAGAAATTATGTATACGGTATATACACACATATATCGAATGGGTTGCACTCAATCCGAGAAAAATCACAATGGTTCCGCTCACTAGGAAGAGTCTGTTGAAGAGCATGCATACATTAATGTTAGATAAAACAACGTAACGTCAAGTCAATTTTCTAGGGCTTACACTAGACAGCAAGCTACTATGGATCAAACAATTGGACACTTCAAGGCCACCCTAGCCATAATGATTCGTAGGAAGCGATGAGGGAAAGGTTTGGTCTGCTACACCCATAATAACTTATGGTGCAGTAGCCCGAGTCAAGAGGACTCTGGGAGGAAGGAGACTAGTAACAACCAGGATAGCACTGAACAAAACACAACGATTGGCCTGCTTGATTATGACCGGTACAATGCGCACATGTCCTACGGCAGCATCAATCTGACGTTTATCTAACTGATCCAAATTGCATCAAGGGATATGCTGACGGTACAAGATCATCCACGGGAACTGAAATAGGAGCATTAGGGCCGAGGGAAACACACTCGGAGTTCCTAGAAAGCAGAGTTCTCTGCAATATGCTCAATTTAACCTCAACTGCCATATTTATTTTTATTATTTTTCGAGAAGTTGATAAACCGTTTAGCCTGTCAAGGATTTGCTTTCAAGCTTCATTTTTAAACTTCTCTTGACACATTTTTGAGCTGAGCTCCATATACATAGCTGGTGGATAGACCACGGAAGAGAAATATGTTTTGCAAATTATCCCTGAGAACTCAATAGCCGATTATTCCATTGTAAGGATTTACCTGCTTTAGAATATTGAGACACTTTCAGACAAGCAAACATTTAGGCCGGGAATCTTTGCCTACATCCTGAAGGATTAAACAGCAGCGAAGAAGATGCATCTCTTAGGAATTGTTGGCAAACAGACCTAGGACTCTTACCGGTAATGAATTCCATTTACTGTTACTTCATTCTTGAAAAAGTACGGCCCCATCTATCTGTCTTCGCAAAACTGTAGGGTTTTCCAATAGGGATGGGTAAATGTTAAAATTGAATAAAACAAGTTGTGTGTGAGATATCAACGAATTTTTCGTTTTATTTGATAGGCCTATCAATGACATATGTATGTGTGGAATACGACATCGTTCAAATGGCCGCCGTCTCTAGGCTGTGTGGCGCACATCCGAGAGGTCCAATTTTCGATTGCTCTAGCGCATAGATCAGGCTGACTTTGAGCGATGGCACGGGTTATGTTGACTTTGAGGGCTCTGGTCGTTTGCGGCTTATTGGCATAGACCTGCGACTTAGGGAAACCGCACAAGAAAAATTGTAACAGAGTCAAATCGCATGACCTCGGTGGTCAGTTCACGTCGCCTCTGCGTGAGATAACCATGCCCTCTAAAATCCTGATTTATGGCATTTTCCATCACCAGCCAGAACTTCCGGCGATGGGTCCTCGCATTCTTGACGGATATTCTCTTTAAGGGCTCTAAAAGTCTAAGGCTTGTTGACATCGGCACGTGACTTCAAAAAACCCCACAAAAAGAAGTCTGGAACGATCAAGTCAGGCGATCTTGCCGGCCAGTGCAAATCGCCAAAACGAAAGATTAGGCGACCCGGAAATGCAGCACTCAGAATTTCGGTTGTGGCTCGTGCAGTATGTGGCGTTGGTTCATCCTGTTGAAACCACATGTTCTCCAGTCCCAATTCATCCAATTGAGGAAGGAGAACGTTTTTGAGCATGGCTCTGTAGTGCTCGCCGTCCACAGTAGTCATTTGGCGACTTTAGTCACAGCTGCGATATTCTCAGTAGAACGGCTGCTCCGGGGCCCTGCAGATCCGACAGCATCTCGTGTTGTCCCATACTCTTCTAGGCGAGCGGCTATCTTTGGCCGTATTCCCCATTACTCGCCAAAACTTTCTCTTACAGACATTGAAGGTAATACAAGCTCTTTATACCCGTTATTCTATGTTAAGCTTCCAACTTAGCTTTGGGTCAAGGAAGACAAAAAGATATCTAGCACTGAAGGAAATTGAAAGGTTGATCGTTCAGAAATGGGAGGGCAAAATCGAGTATTTTGGTTTTCATAGTTTTTTTTTACGAGGGTAGGTGACAATCTTTCATGAGACACCATGAGGATCTACCGCACGTGCTCATGGTAGTGTGGGATTCTTAATCACTAAAAACACCCCCCCTTTTCGTGTTGACTACGATTAAGTACAAAAAGGCCTTATCAAGTAGTTAACCTTTCGACAATAAAAATTCGCGTTGGGCAGGTAGCTTTCCAATAAAAGCACCTACTAATACCGTCATTACTTGCGGCTATTCCTTATTGCGCTAAATCGAATGGTTTCGTTATTTGTAGTCGGCGCACAAGGTTTGTCACGTCCAGAATTTGGAGTACGGCGTTATTGCAATGTCTATGAAGGCGAACACGGAGTTTGCGAGCAAAATTTGTTATTTCATCTTCGACGGTAGCTAAACCGAGGTCTCTATGGATATCGTCGTTTCTAATGTACCACGGCGCATTAACGATTATTCTGAGCACCTTATTTTGAAAGGTTTGTAAAATATTTCTATTGCTGGTTTTGGTACAATCCCAAAGTTGTATACCATACGTCCATACAGGTTTTAAGACTTGCTTATATAAGAGCAATTTGTTACACACGCTTAATTTGGAATATCTTCCAAGCTGCCAATACATTTCTCTAAATCTAATTTCGAGCTCGTCGCGTTTCTTTTTAACGTGCGGCTTCCATTTGAGTTTCGCATCTAGTGTCATTCCTAGATATTTTGCTTCGTTTGCATACGGTATTTGTACCGAGTTAAGGACATTAGTTTGCCTGCCTGGGGCTCATGTGATTGTTCTTCGTTTAGGATGAAGTGCAACTGGGAGACTTCATGTGCTCGGGAGATGGTCATTATAACCAGGCTCCAGTTGTTCACCATATTAACCCACCAGCAGCGGCAGGCAACAATACTCATGGGGGATGGCGCTCCTAGTGGGCCCCTTATTTATTTTGCCTTATCCTTATTCATAATCAGAACCAATTTAGCAGCTTGTGATTCAACAAGAACGCACCAGTGACTGCTGTCTTGATATTAGGCGTGTTTTTTTGGTAAATCTATATAGGCTTAGAAAAGTGTGCACAAAAAAATCCCCTATCGAGACTAACGAATTTTATCATCGCTGTTTGGCACCACTTTGTGCAATGACACACTTCAGCTATTAATTTTTTTCCTGTTCTTTATTTAGAAAAATAGATAAAATAATATTCGATCTTATTTGTTTAATTTTTACCATTTGTCGTTAGAAGTAAACCGCCTCTTCGGCAATATTTTTCTTATAAATGACGGCTGTAATGCCATTTTTAACATTTCGATAACGTTTTTCGATAACAATTGGTAAAAAAATAGTTTGGTAGCACAGTTTTAATCGCGGCTAAGGCATTGAGGCTGGATAGTTATCCAGATTTCGTAATTCTATACAGGCTTAGTTGTTAGTGTAATTAACATGGAAAATATTTTCTTAGCCTATATATGTAGATTTACCAAAAAAACACGCCTATTGTTACAGTCGTCTCCTAATAATCCAGTAGTTGCACTGACTTGTGGAATGCGATGTGGTGACCAGAGTAAATCTCTATGTATAATAAATGTTTATTCCATTTTTCTAGTTCAATTCACGTTCACGTGTCAAACAAAACAAAAATCTGCTAATACGTAGCAGAAATTCTGCAAACAGTGTCGGATCCAGAAGATACGCCACCTCCACACGTCAATCTCGTTTTAATATTTTTCAGGTGGGATTATTCACACGCCAAACGATCTAAGAAACAACATTTCATCAAAATTCATCCGATGGTTGTTGTGCTAAGCATGTTATCCGATTTTGATGCTTCAGTGAAGTTATTTATACGAAAATTTACTGCCTGTAGCACAAGGTGGGCGAAATTAAATTGAAGGTACTTGCGATTCTGTTACTCACCAGGAACTTGGCAACGCGTTGTTATTGTCAAGACTGTTTCTCAAAATGGTTTTACTTAATGTTGCGTGACATTTTGCATTGTGATAGGTCTGATATACTCCAGTGAATACATCTCTTTATGTCAAACTGTCTTGATGGACTAAAGTGAATCTGGTAATGATTCTGACAGGCGACAAACTCCTTAATTCGTTAAGAAGGTCTACCGGGGGTTTCAATCAAAGTCTGCAATTTCCATTTTCCTTTCTTGGAACTTTCCCACACCTCAGTCCGCAGTGACCCACTAAAAAGTTTACGAATCCGGTTCGTAGAAAAATAAAAAACCCTTCGCAAGTTTCACCGAACTTCCTAAACACTATTTATAGTTGGGACTGAACCAAAATAAAAATGTCAAAGTCACAAAGTAATAATCAACGTGGGTGAGAAGTTTCTGAATTTTGAAATGAATGATTGATTGAAGGGCTTGTGCCTTACTCTGACAGCCGTGTCGTCTTTCCAGGTTTTCAAATTAAATTAAATATTCTGCATAAACAATTATGTGTACGCTAATGTGGAAAATGTATAATTCAATTGTGAACTCCTCTCTCTTATCGTTTCAGTATCCGATTTCAACGAAACCCTTTCCCATTTATACGAAGAGCATGCGACCGCACTTCAGACGTTGGTATCCAACTACAGAAAGAAAAATGGAGAGCTACGAAAAGAAAGGTAAGCCTAAGGAGCAGTGTCTTTGGAGCACTCTCTGCGGAAGAGGAAAATCAATACGAATACGACAACAACATTTTTGATTTCCTGAAAAATATATATTTATTTATTTATTTATGTGCCTCTTCCGCCCCGCAGACCGGCGTGCCATTCAAGCATATTCCAAGCATGGGAACAATTCCTTCAGGAGGTTGAAAGCGACGTTCAGGCATCGAACGATGTGGCCAGTGTGCTCTCTAGACAGGTGAGTCAGCTCCGAGTGTGCGTATGTTTGTCGAGTGGTGTATTTTTCTTAATCCTGCCTAAGTAGCATCGCCCCGAAAAAGGGAGGAAGTTAAGTGCTTGTTATCGTTTTTTTTTTTTTTTTCCTTCTCACTGGAGATTTTTAATGCTATCTGTCAGACAAGGTAGAATAGGGAGTGACAAATGGATGTGGAAAGTGTACCGAAACATTTAAATTTAGAGATACACTTTTGCGAGTTCGCTGTGGTGGCTCGTTACACATCGTTACGCCTGGAACGCTAATATTTGACACGTTGGAGATACTTAATAGGTCTGCTCCATTAAAGGTGTCCGGAGGGAAGGGCCTACGCAAAAGTACGTTGTCTTGTTTTCATAAAATCATAAATCGATGCTAGGAAATGTTTTCAACTTTTTTTAAAGGACTCGCTGCCGGAAATTGTTTTTTTAAGCTCTTTAGGATTTATTTACAAACAGAAAACCATTTCGGGGTAAGGTGAGCAGCCCTAGGCATAATCAAAAAAAATTCACAAAGAATACCGAAAAAGGAAAAAAAAAAAACATAAAGGGGATCAATGTTTTCCAAATATTTGTAGAAGCAGGGTAGGACAGGTTGTCGAACTGGAATGTCTAGTCATCTTCTTTGAGAAGAATGGAAATGGGAGGTCGTATGCGAAGGACTTTCATTCGGCCTAAGTGGACTGAGTGTAAAACTATTTTAATGCGTTTCGGCTTATTAGCTTTTTCGCATTTTAGGTTTTTGTACCTGTAAGACATTTTATTTCATTGAGTGTGTGGGTGCGATTGCCACGGTTCAGATCCGAAAAGCGGGATATAAGGGTGACGATGATATTTTCCATTTGCGTCGATTTTTCCATTCCGCTGTCCAAGACGTATCCTGTGCAAACTCGCAAGCGAGATTTTAGTCTCTGCTGACCTCAAAGAAGTGTTGGATGGCAACTTGACATTTGTCACTACCTTACTACGTCCCTTTAGTAGTATTTGCATTCAGTGCAAGTTTGATGGCGCAATGTTGCTCAGTACAGGGACAGATGTACTAGGACACGTTGCGTTGTCCTTGATCTTATTGTGTCAGATATGAGACGTGATGTAGAATATACCAATGCTAGAGCAGTAATCCAAATTGCGTTTGAATTCCATGTACATAGATTCAGTGATATTTTATAGCTATAAGACCAGACTCTGTTAGGTTGGGTTAAGTTTCGTAGGGTGTGTGATGGATAGGCCTCATCACTTTCACTCGGAAACCGGATGTGAGTACCCTATTAATGTCGTGGGAATACCTCAACAGGCCTGGGACAACCTAAGGACATATCCTAGTGTTGGCTGTTTAAGAATCTGAGTAGGTCCGTTAACTCTAAGTCTGTTACCTCTGCTATGCTTGCAAGGAAACTTGATCCTAATGCGCGTAGACGTCGTTCTTGCACGGCGAGGCAGTGGCACTGCAGATATTGGTTTGATTCTACCACTTTTCGAATGTGAAGTAATTTCTCATTGGCATTGGGAAATTGCTCCTCACGTAAAATATGATGGGATTTTGCTCCACCACTAGATGGAATTTACTCCACCGCTAGTGGGAATTTATTCCACTTTTCGAATGTGTGTATTAGTGGGAAATGGGAATGCTGCCCCACTGCAACCCCCTTGCTGGGGATCAGTGTAGGATTTGGGGTAGGTGTGAAGTTGGGTATATGTACAGTTTCCGATGTAGCTGTGAGGCTTTCGGAATTGTATTTCCCGTCCATTCTTGAATCTTGAATCACAATCTCAATTCTTTGAAAAATAAGTTACAATGCTCAAGGTTAGAAGGGGTACGAACCCTTTTGTACTCGAACCCTTTTGTACTCGAACCCTTTTGTACTCGAACCCTTTTATACAAACCGAAGGGCAATGCTTCAAGGAGTAATAATGAATGAACAAGGACTATTATCTAATTTCGTCGTTTTGACGAAACGTAAGCCATTCAGCATATCACTCCACCTAGCAGACTTAAAAACGTTTCTCATGTCGTGGCATGAGACAAGCATGCGTGGATGTCCTTTCCACCTTCTTTGCCACTCCTTGAATGGCCTTTTCGCCTTTTTTTTTTGTGTGGCTTAGCGGATACGTCGACTTCTCTCAGAACTGCTGTTGAAATTTGTAGCTTGAGCTTAATCTCTAATAATTTCCCTGCTATGCCTAGCATGTCCAGGGGACTGTACACTAATAGTGTATCTGAGTCTCCTTTTTCTTCGCTTATAAGCACCAGTCGTGGCTTTCTTACTTTTTGTGGAAAACCTCTTCCTAAAGACAGCGGTAATAGTAGGACATCTTCTTGTTTTTCTTGTTCTGGCCGCCGTAGGCCGTTGGTTGGTTTAGGAGAGTGAAGATCGGAACAACCTCGTCACGTAGGCTACCATTTGGGCCCGTTGTGCTCCCCTCTATAGCATCTGTTGGAGAAGAAGTGGAATAAAGGAGGTTAGAGGATAGAGAGTCGGATGGGGTTTACAAATCCAAGAAACGTCCTATAAGTCAAAGATTTTGTCGAAGCTAAAATGCCTTAGAGAGCTTAGTTCGGTCATAACATGTCTTCCCAGGTTGTTGTGGCTTAGCGCTATTGTGGGTGCCTCCTGCTCACATCCCGGTCAAGTATTTGATTGCACCAGTCACAGTCTGTGGGCATATTTATTGAGGTTGATGTGTCCAGTGTACAGGCGGACCATCAGTCTTAGTTGCCACCTGCGCTCTTTCCACAAAATCCCGTACCTTATAACAAACGGCTTCCTCCTCCCCGCCCCGGTTGTAGTTGTGGTGACGTCTCCGTTTTCTGCCCTCTCTTAGCCAATTCATCTGCAGCTTCGTTTCCAGGTATGTTGCAGAGAGCTGATACCAAGAGCAGGTTGACTTTGGCAGAGGTTGCTAGGGTATTGAGTTTTTCTTTGCATTCCCTTACCACCTTGAGTTGGTTCTTGGCTTTGCAAGTGCCACTAACATGGCTTGACTGTCTGAGCAGATATAAATACTGTCACCGAGTGTTACCGTATTAGGTAATATTTCTGAGTGTCGTGAAAATCTCTGCTTGGAACACAGTGACGAACGGTTCCAGATGGATAGCAAAATTGAAGCGTTCGGCAGTAGACCCCCTGCCCCCGATTATCCGTTAATGTGGGATCCATCCATATATACTACAGTCCCTCCATCGGGCAAGATGACAGTGTCTTGTTGCCATTCCTTTCTATTCTGCATAGGTAGGTAAGTAGGTTAGGTGGCTGTCCATGCGAGGCACAGACACACGTAGGCCAAGGATACCACTGGGATCTACCCGAGATGCCACTCCGGCTAATGAAACCATTTCGAGCTCTTGATAAAGCTGAGGATACTTTCGATATCAGATTCGCCCAGATTGTCGAAGTGGTAGGCTCTTAGATAGAGTTTCCTTCTCTGGGACAGGACAGGGCAAGTGCAAAGAAAATGGAGAATCGTTTCTTCCTGCTCCTCGTCCCTACAGGCTCCTGCAAAAGTCATTTGCAAAGAGGCCCATCATTTTGGCATGAAGGCCAATAGGACAGTGACCAGTGAAAACACCTATAACGGTGCTGATGAGCGACCTATTGAGTTAGATGAGACTTTTAGATCGAGTGAGGTTTAACAGAGGCCATAGCTCTCTGGAAGTGCAGCATGTGGTGCGGTTCCTCCACCTTTGGTTTATCTTGCTTATCGCGTCGTACTCTAGGAGTAATTTACATGCAGCGAGTGGAATACCTACCTACCTACCTTCTGGTACGATCTTTAGAGTAGTACCACGTCTGACGAGTTCATCGGCCTTACAATTCCCTGGAATGTCCCTATGACCGGGTACCCAGCATAGGTGAATGTTGAAATGTTCTGCCATCTCAGTGAAAGACGAGTGACAATCTGAGGTAGCTTTTGATGTACATATACATATGTTACTGATTCGATTCTGCATAATCCGGCAAACATTTTCCGCTGGACCAATTCTCAATGGGGAATGACCGCCGAGAGTATAATTTGTCATGAAAGAGCTTCTCAATTGGTCGTTAGGAGTCGGCAATAAATTGTAGGTCCCTTTCACGCATGCGAAAGGCTGTTGCCCCAACTTTAAAAGTTTGTTTCTTCCTCTTCCCGACCGGAGGAAAATACTCTCTCCTTGGATGTGTCGAGAAAAGGTGTTTTCCATGTTTGGCCTGTGTCAGTGGCATATGCTGATTGACGCTAATTAACTGATCCGTTTACTTTTCGTTCGCTGTCGAGGTGCTGTTCAAGAATCCTAAGTATTTTTTGAGAAATAAATGGAGAATTCTAGTTTGGGGTCACAAGTGTTTTTCTTTTATTGAAGTCCCTTAATTCCGATAAGTTTCTACTTAGCACTGTCATTCTATCACTCTCCACTCCAGTTTGGATGGGGGAAATTTTCCTTTCTACGGTGACTTCATTCAGCTTCTCTATGCATTTCTCGGCGACTTTGTTTCGCCTTTTTCCTTTCGCCAGTAGTTTTCCTAGCCAATCGGACAACGACTTTTTCATATGTTTAGCCTCAGTTTTATGAATCCATATCCATTCAGTGAATAATAGCTTTGACCGAGTTAAGTTACACACAACTCCCAAACCTTCCATTACTGCGTTTGTATAATTTATGTAATTACCGTTGTACCTTTCTAATGCACCGCTCCAGTAAAATTAAAAGCTAAAGTGACAGTATCGACATTGATTGCTTTTAAATTGCACCGCGCGTCCAACTTGTAAATGTTTACTCTCTGAATTAAAGTAATTTCATCCCTTGCAGCCGATACAGTCAGTTTATTGATTGACTTGAAGCAATTACCCAAAGTAATTCCCTTAATCGGTGGAATAACCTCAAAACGAAACGAGCTTAAGCACGCATACAATCACATTCATACATTAGAAACAAAAAGGAAGAGAAGTTATTCCAACAATTTAAGTCGCAAGGCGTTTTCTTTTTAACTGGAAAATAATTAAATGAAATTCCAAGACACCCCAGATTCCTTTCGTTGCCTCTTCCAACCACTCTGGGGCAAGTTAATGTAATCACTCTATTATGCTTTACTAGGATGTTCGCCTTTTATGCCCCCATTTGGTAAATGGCATTTCTTAAGATTCGGCTCTCAATTCGGAATGAATTTACCCTTCCTTTCGATTGATGCAGACAAACATTCAAATGCAGACATCTCCTTGACTTACCCTTGACATAACTTGGCGAAGAGTACAATTTGTATCCTTGTATCATTTCAGGTGTCACGGCCAATGCTCGATAAATCCTTTCATCGTAAAGTTCAAAGTAGAAAAATTTTCACCCACAGGGAGTCTTTTGAAACCATTATCGCAAAGACTGAGGAGAAATTACTAAAGGTGAGTTCAAATGTTTTGAGGATTTTGTATCTGTTACATTGAATACATATTTTTTTTTATTTTGTTTATTGCTGCAGTGTCGCCTGGATTACAAGCAATGCTATGTGGCGCATAGGCAAAGCCCAACACAAATGTCCTTAACCGAATACATCGATGCCCACAATGCATACGTGCAGCAGTTGCATGCCACAAATGCCATGCTCGAGACGTACCATTGCGAGACAGTGCCACAATTGATGCAGGAATTGGAGGAGATACATAATGACCTGAGCAGTATTATAGCCGAGTCCATTCTGCAGGGTGCAGATGTAATAGCGAACAAGGTAAGTGGGGATAGATATCCTTTGTACCTCTGCATTATTTTAAATGGAGTTGTAGGACCGACAACAATTCTTTTGTGAAGACAGAGTGTGACAGCATTGTTAAGAGTTGTAAATGTCGACTGTCGCATTCCTCAAGCGGCATACCTACCTGTTTCCTTTTTTGTATTCATTTTGAATGCATATTCTTTTGCAGTGTCATGTTGGTATCCTTTTGACTGCAACACGTTTCATTTCTTTGTAACGTACCACTACACCTTGAAGAAGTCTTTGCACAAGAGATATCAGTTTGTACCCTATGTGCTATTGTGCCAGAATTGAATAGCAAATTCAATTAAATAAGCACCATACACGTGTAATGTAATTTAATTGATGAGCTAACTAATGAATAGAAGTCTCTACATCATCGTATCAGAATAAATCGCATGCCAGGAGAAGAATACGAGTATGAATATGATACCTGAGCTTGTGACATCGTACATTTTTACACCTCAGCTCTTGCCTACTCATAATACATCAACCATACCTGCTCATTACAATGAGATACTTTCTGAATTTGCTTAAACAATATCAAACAGAAGATTTATCGAGGAATATCAGTTTAACCAGCACATTATCCTATAACTTGGAGGTTTGGGTTTGGCTTAAGCAGTTTAATTCAAGTTTAAAGGATGTTTAAAGGATAAAAATCACATCACATCCACTCGGAGCAAAACAAACTTATTTCCAATATAAAGTTCGTGATTGTCACACTTCAGTTCGGGAACTAGTAGGTACTCTTTATAAGACGCAGTAAGTCCGATATCTGGGAATGCTGTCTCTGCGACGCTATAAATTACTCGTCGTTCTTGAAGATCGGAGCAGTGACACAGTAGGTGTTCTATTGATTCCACCTCATCTCCACAACTTCTGCATAGGTGGTTGATTTCAATGTTCCATCTCCAATAGTGTTTGGTGATTTCTCCAGTTATCATGCGGTTAGAGGATCGGTTCATTGATATGACCTTTAACTTTAATTTTTTGTTAAATTTTTGCTGCTCGAGATGTGCCGCAGTCTTCTCTGCATAAGCAGAAAAGGCTTGGCCTCGCTTTCTGATTACACAAAACTGTCATCCAATCAGTGCAGTACACACATCCGGAGGTATCCGATTCACTGATGTTCATAGCTGACCGCAGCCTTGCCATTTTTTATATTCAAACGGATATTTGTATATTCAGAGAAACTCAAGTTCAATACTTGGCAAACACCCCTTGCTGGGTAAATTAGATGCCACAATTGAATGGTTGTGACCAATGGACCTCCAATCATCTCGTTTTTCGTTTCCGTGAATATTGCTATGGCCAGGAACCCAGCAGAGTTTGACTGTGTAGTGGCCAATGGTGATTAGTGCACCTCGATTTTCCTCAAGGCAAGCGCGAGCTCGTTTTTTAAAATTGAGTGCATTTTGTCAGGACATTGTGGCTACATAACAAAATTTTACAAGGTCGAGCTCTCATTAGCTTGCAAAAAATCGCAGCCTTACAGTTAGTGTATATAAATTGAATGGCCCTCAGAAAAGAACCGTCAATCCCATACTCCTGCAGTACACTCCAGAATTTACCTCGAGGGACCCGCTCATATACTTTCTCCAAATCCATAAAACAACTGTAGATAGGTTTGGCATACTCCCAGACCTTCTCAAGTACCATTCTGAGAGTGAATAGCGGTCGGTTGTGCTTCTACCTGGACGGAAGCCGCACTGTTCATCGCCCAACCTGGACTCGACCACAGCTCAGGAACGCACTTCTAACGCCTTTGCAAAGGCTTTTCCGGCGAGGCCTAAGAGAGGTATACCCCTATAATTAGAGCAATCCCTTTTATCCCCTTTCTTAAAAAGAGGAACAATCACCCCAGTTTGCCAATCGCTAGGTGTTTCACCGCATTCCCATGTCACTTCAATGACACGAGAGAGCCTTTTCACTCCATCTTCATCTAAAGCCTTGAGCATTTCTGGCCAGATTTCATCCACACCAGCAGATTTGCCGACTTTTAGCGCTTCAATCACCAAAGTTACCTCCTCTACGGTGGGACTATTCTCCGCCCTACTTAAAACCATGAGTCTGCCATCTTCAGTGCCCTGTTCGGGATTGAGGAGCTCCAAAAAGTGTTCGCCCCATCTCCGCAAAGTATCCTTCTTATCGGAAAGAAGTACACCATCTTTAGATTTGACTCCTTCGATGATATTAAACTTCCTTCCTCTGAGACGGCGTATGGTCTGCCAGAACACCTTGTTTACAGATCTGTGATCACGATCCAATTTCCCGCCGAACGCTATCCAGGACAGCTCCTTGGCTGCTTTAACAGCCAGCTTGCAAGTTCTTCTCACCTGCCTGTACGTGAGAAGCTGAATCCCCCAAGTGTAACCACGCCTTGAAGGCTTTCTTCTTCTCTATGATGGCTTCTTGAACTCCGGGTGTTTTAAACCACGCAGTTCTTTTCTCACCACCAGCCGCCACACCGAGCCGCTTCACTCTGCAGACATCTCCTGCAGAGGCAATGACTGCTGTTGAGAACAACCGCCATTCTTCCTCTATATTTGTCGGAACAGTTGGAATTTGTTCAAACCTTTCGGATACATGCCGTGCAAACTCCTCGCGTATCTCATCGTTCTGAAG
The DNA here is from genome assembly GCA_917880715.2 of Matsumyia berberina. Taxonomy (NCBI): domain Eukaryota; kingdom Metazoa; phylum Arthropoda; class Insecta; order Diptera; family Syrphidae; genus Matsumyia; species Matsumyia berberina. The sequence goes on from OU862870.1 coordinate 101,672,139, forward strand.
TCTCTCCCATCGTATACGTGTCACCAGCCTTGGTTTACGCTTCGGTAGGACAAGTAATTTTAATTTAATTTTGGTGGGGACGAGAGATCCCATTTATTTGGCTTAATACAAGCTATTTATTCTTAATCTAAAATGTGGTGGTGAAGCAGGAGGGACTTCAGGTAGGGGGTTGTATAGTTAAAATCAAAGATGGTAAGATTTGCGTTATCGTTGAGATACAATTTGCACAACACGAGGTGGTGATCAGTTGACAGTTCAGCCCCTCTCACAACCCATCCTTTTAACACACGATGGTACCACGAAGAAGTCTATCAGCGATATCTACTGAAGACTATGACGGTACCATGTGTATTTATGGATGTCTTTGTGCGGAAAGAAGGTGTTCATAATGGACATGCCATTTGCACAGCAAAAGTCCAACAACTTCTCTCCATTCGCATTCTGATCCGGGTCACCGTTCCTCCCAATCACACTATGTCAATACGTCCACACCCACGTGAGCATTGAAGTCTCACATCAGGACATAGGAATCCATATCTGCCACCTGTTTTAAGGCGGCATCTACATATTTCTGCATCTACATAAGCTGCATACTTCAGCTCCAGATTCGGCGCATATATATAATTGCACCAGAGCCAGAGTTGATTTTTCAAGCTTAAGCTTTAAGATCGCAGCTCTTCCTCCTAATGGAATCCACTCCAATACTATGCCTGCCAGCCTGGGTATTATGAGTTTCCCCACTCCCGTCTGAGCAGACACTGAAGGTGCTACTCCTGACATGAACAGTTTCCACCCATCCATAAGGTCCACAGTTCTAGAACCTCTTTGCTTTTTTGAGGAGATACCAACAATATCAAGTCGATATTTAGTAGCCTTCCCAATAAGCTCAAGGTCTTTTTTTCTGTGAGCGAAGAAATATTCCATATGCCTATCCTAAGTCGATGCCATTGTCGAGAAACCGAAAATCCACTTATGCACCCATCGGAGCATAGGGCATTTACCCTTCGACCCCCGTTATGGTTTGCGGGACCATGGCCGGGAAGTTCGTAACCGTTTCCGGGTCCACGCTCGCATGCTGCCACCCTCTATGCATGGCTCGAAAGAACGCCCTGGCAAAGCAAGCATGGCAAAATCTGAGCCCTGTTTTACTCCCCTTGTTATCGTTGGGTCTTGCGCTTCATAAGCCAAATCTGGGCAGTAGATCAACTATTTAGCTACTCTACCCGCAACTTCCAGACATATTGTCCGCCTCACACCACGCGGAGGTCAGATGCACGAGGCGGCAAAAACGTCAGTATTTCTGAGTAAAAAAAATGTTAGTGGTTTCCCTAGGCCTGCATACAATTCTGACATCATCATCATCATCAAACATCGTTGAAAATGAGTAGACGATGATGGGTATGAAAAATTCGACCAAAGTGTATTAATAAATTTAAAGAGTGAACATTTGAGGTGTGAGACAACATTCCTAAAGAAGCATAGGCATTCGAATCAAGGGTTATTAAAGTTGTCTTACCTTTATGCCTGAATTTTATTTTTATTTTTCCAAATGAAATGTTCCCACTCGTGTCGAAAGCCATGACTGCAATAAATGTTGCTAGTGGTCTTAATTTTTTACACAGGACTGTAGAATATTGCATCCCCATCCCCATTGGTCGGAATATAGTGCATCTTAAGTTTCGTTCTAATCGGTGATAAAATAGTTTACTTCACTGAGTCTCGCCAGTCTAGAATAAAAAAAAAACCGATAAAACCTTGTCATTTATACACATCGTCTAATTTAAAATGTCTCCTGCATGGCAACATTCATTTTTCGTGGAATACCCAAGAACATCACGTTTCTTAAACATGAGTGCTCACATACCGGTGATTACGTAAATTTATGACATTTTAAGATCGTCAGGCTATATGTCTGACTCCGAACCTTAATGGATGAAAATTCTTCACGAAAAAATTCCCAGAAAAAATGCAAAATTCATTTCACAAGACATACGGCTTGTAATTTGTCTGATAAAAGACATTCCATTAGCATTAAAACTTTTCTTACACTCACCTCACACCTTTCGTTTTTATTTGTTTGTCCTCATTATCCCTTCCTGGTAATTACAAGATTTACATAGTTGCAGCGTCCTGGGCAGCGGCGACAAAGTGCCGTGCAATTAATCAAGGCATCACAACATGCCGAGCAGTGTGTGTGCGCTCTACCCGTTGTTTTAATTAATGAAATTCATGACGCACTCCATTTCAGCTAAAGACTTTGTTTTATCTTTTAATTTTCTGGAAAACAGCACCCGGAGATGTTGTGATTTTGACTTTTGACTTATTTTTTACCTTTCAGGCATCGGAGCAAGCGAAGCGGTACTCAAGTTTAACATCCCAATGCAGTGTGGTAGCACCGCAGCAGGACCTAGCGAATTTCGTTCGAATACTACCCCTGCCGGTGAATTCACAAAAAGTTCCTAAACGACCATTCGCCCCACCTCAGCCTCCGGGCGAGGCTGAAGACGTGAACGAGTACAATGTTAGTAAACAAAGAACCGAAAATCTATTAAACTTTTTCCTAAAATCCTTTGATGACGAGTACAATTATTTGCTTTCAGGACATGACGCCGGTGCTGCGGAATGAACTTGTTTTTGAGCGCTACTCATCCTTGCAATTGCGTCCAGCTCTGGAGTCCCTCAAGCGAGAAGCCGCTGACTTGGAAATGCAAATACGACAGCTACAGGTTTGTTGTTTTCAGCCAGAAAAAAGCCCATTAAAAAGAGATTTACATAGATAAGGCAGAAGAAATCCCTTTGATATCCTTTCTTTTTGTTTTGTTTTTTTGCTTTCTCTTCAAGGATTCTGTTGATTCGCTGAGTCGTACTCAGATGAGAGGTATTGAAGGCCAACTTTATAATAAAGTTAATGAACTGCAGGAAGACCTTTCGATGAAAAAGTTCGATTTGAGAGCGAAACAAATACATTTTGCGGCTGTTCGCGCACAGGTGAGTACAGATACAAACAACCAATGAAATGTATCTTTTTTTCTGTGACTTGTTATTCCTGAGATATTTAATGAGAAACCTTTCGACGTGTCCGTCGCTGGTAAGTTTCAAAGAAACTACGTGCGAAAGTTCTTAATTGCGAATTCCTCTAATTTTTTTTTTGTTCGTTGAAAGCGTTTATTGCTTCATTATCGAAATTAGTTTGACAAAATGGTTTTCGCGCCGAGATGGGAGATTTAATGGTAATTAGAAGAGAAAATGTTTCTCTGCACTTGAATTTGTTTAATTAAATTTTGCAAAGTTGAAACAAAGTGAGTCCTGGCGACAGCGACTTCAGGTTTTCAATTTGAATTCTGTTTAAGGCGACCCGCAACGTGATTGCTATTCATTCTGCCTTAACGTTCGTTTGAAGTTGTTGCTACAGTTACCTGTATACATCATTCAATGCGAGGACCTTTGAAAGATTGGTGGAGATACGTTAGGTAAGGCTAGGTGGCAGATTGGCCCATTGCGATACCCCGATGAAGAAACCGGTTTACCGGCCTTAGGGTACTAGAATATATAGTGCATCGAAGATGGGCAACCGTAACGGTGTTAACCATAAGATTTTAACCATTTCGTCCCAGAGATGAAGTTTCTTATCTTCTGGATGTCGAATTCAGAAAGATCGTTACGATCACCTCGTTTTTCTTGTTAGCGTCGCAAGAGAAGGACAGGTACACAGTAAGTGGGTCGTAGTTTCCTCTTCTTCCTCGTCTCTGCAGCTTCAACAAAAATCATTGGAGGGGACCCCCAGCCTATGTCTGCCTATCAACCAATGTCCGGTATGGAATGGTAAATGAGAGTAAGCGGAAGGCTCTTCACTTAGGTCTCTGTCGGGCCCGTTGTGTTCTCCTCGTTTAATCATCGAAACTGCAGGGATAGGTTTGGCTTGGGACGTATGGTGGGAGGGATCTAGAGAAGGTGAAAACAATTATGGAGTTGACACTTGTGTACGTGTGGTCTGGCGAAACTTCCTGTGTTTTTGGTGAAGGCCAGGATGTCGCCGATTCCTTTGTCCTGGAGATATTTCAGGGTCTTCTGTCGCATTCTCGCTAGGGCTGGGCAATAGCATACAAAATGTTAGAGGTCTTTTTCTTCTTCCTCGCAGTTCCTACATGTTTCTGTGTCAGCGAGGCCCATTCCACGCATGTGTTTGTTGAGGTTATTGTGTCCTGTGATGAGTCCCATTATCAGCCTCAATTGACCTCTGCTTGAACTTAGAGCCTTTCTGGTGAGCAGCTTGCTAGGTTTACCCGCGAGTGATCTAGCCACTTTGCACGTCGGGAGGGTTGCCCAGTGATCCTTGAAATCCCTTTACATCATCTCTTTGGTTGCTGTTTTGATTACTGTTAGTGCGACCCCAACTATGTTTTCAGCGGTTCGTTCTATTGCGTGCGCCCCTTCTCTTGCCAGTTCATCGGTTATCTCGTTTCCCGTGATACCTTCGTGACCCGGTACCCAGACAAGGCGGACATCGTTGTGTCTGCCAGGCCTATTGAGTTTATCTTTACATTCCCTGACCAGATGAGATCTTAAAACTTAGATGTGCTTTCATTACCTGTGCCTTTGCTTAATCTGTGCATCTTATACAATTTTCAAGCATAGAGTGCTTCTCGACGACCACACGATCGAGTGTCGCCTGCGAAATCGCTCTGCCATAAACACTCAATTGCTTGCGATTTCGCTAGTAGCGATGTCGTTTGCGATCACCCGAGAAGCCGTTGCATCGCGCGACGCGAATACGCTTCGCCAAAAACACAGCCAAAGGAGGCGCTACAGTCCAGGTGGACCTGGTCCTCAACCAACAAGCGTCACCAGCTGCCTCCAGTTTCATACGCCAAGTTGGTTAAAGTCCCCTTCCATTTGCGCCACCTGATTCGCGGTCTTCCCCTACTCGCCGTCCATTGTGTGTGGATTCGAAGATTTTCCGAGCCGAAGCATTGGTGTCCATCCGCTCTACACGACCCAGCCACTTCAGTCATTTGACCTTCACCCTTCTGGATAAGTCGATGTTGCTGTACAGCCCGTACAGTTCGTCATTGTATCTCCTCCTCCATTCACCGTCTATGCAGACGGGACCCAAAATCACCCGAAGAATTTTCCTCTCGAAACAGGCCACTTTTGACAGAGTCCATGCCTCTGTGCCGTAGAGCAGGACTGGGACGATTAAGGTTTTATACAGGGTCACTTAAGTCGTTCGAGAAAGAGCTTTGCTCCTCAATTGCCTTCTTAGCTCAAAGAAACAGGGATTGGCAGGAGTTATTCTTCGTTTGATCTCAGCGCTGGTGTGAATTTATAGCGGAGCCTTCTTCTTTTTGTTAGTTGCTATTAAATCCTAGTGTCTTTCAAGTGGTTTGCTCCTCCTTTTCTCGGTTTGTCAATTTTTTAGTTCACCGTTGTCACCAGCAGTAAGACTAATATTTGAGGTCGAGGTTACTTAAACAGTTTTCCACCACAAGGAGAAGACAGTCCAGTTTTTCTCCTTTGATCCCAATAGCAGCAGGTCCTGATACACAGTCTTTCTACACTGCTATTTGTTGTATAAAATATTTTCTTTGAAATTTTGCTTTGTATTAAATTTTTCAAAGCAAAATGTATGCTAAATGGTTATTTGAGGATGATTTCATTTCCAAATACTTCAGAATTTCCCCATCAAACTTTGCGGCCTTAATATAGAAATAATAACCAATAAATAATGAATTTATGTGATTTCGAAAACAATACAAATTGACTTTGTCTTGACTTGGAATCAAGTATGTTTCCTCATCCATAAATTGATTTAAACAAAAATAGAACTAAGGGGAGACCAAACTCAATTTTATTCATACAGGAAAGTATCACACCTTGTAAGCACGTACGTATCTGTAACAGCCACAAAAACTGTATACACTTACTCCGAAAATAGAATTCATTTTATGGAAGTTTTTCTTCATAAAAAAAACACACGCATTACAGGCACAATCTAAGATGTTCTGCCCTCACCCCCAAAACGAATTCGATCACGACTCATAATTTGTTTTTACTCAAATCTCAACGTCACAGGCAATTTGAGGTTGTCATTCCTTGTATCAGAATACGGAACCACTGGAGGAGAAAACGTCTTTTTTTTATCACATCGAGGTAGGCGGGAAGGTAGATGCCCTTGTGGCATCAGGCACCGCTCACTTAGAACAACAATTGGGTGGATTGTGCTTACAGTACATTTTTTATCATCGGAGAACTGCCAAGTTTGAAGCATACAGACGGAGAGATGTTCATGAGCCCTTAGACTTTTCCTTGTAAATGGATAACGATGCTTAACAATGGCGCAGGCGGCCATGAAGGACTCCTTTTTCCATTTGCATGTGATTCTTTGGTTGTTTTTTGTGCATTAATTGCTTCAAACCTCTCCACAGCTGTGGCTATTATACATAGAAAAAATGGGTGCCACTATGATTTAAGCCTCGTGACTATTTAATAGCTGTCCGTCATATTCGAAGCACTTTCTTCATTGGTTTTTTTGTTCCTAGAAGGCTGAAAAGATCCAGTACTTCCAATGGTGCGCCTCATTCTCGTACTGAAAATTCCACAGATTGATTTTCTCTGTTAAAAGAATTAGTTCGGATTTATCTGGATTCAAAGATCAGTCGCATAATCCTTCCTACTGCCAGCGTGGAGAGACTAAGACATTAACATAGACAGCCGGGGAGCAAATAAAACCATGTCACAGTAATGAAATTACCGTAAGGTGCCACCATGAACTATGTACGTATATCTCCATATCACGTGGGACAAGGTTACAAGAGGGCCAACGAGTCGCTCAGAAGAGGCATGGAACTGAATAAAACACTTCTTGACCACTCAGCGCTTATAGATTTTCTAAAGATAGCAGATGGCACCCCACGAGAACCATGATCGAATCATAGCAACACAAAAACAAATAATCTCTCCGCAATGAACCATACCACACCTAAGAGCTCTAATAGGTTCCATTACTTTCCTCCGGTGGTGGACCAACTAAAATGAATGCGTCTAAATACAGAAGAAATACAGAGAATGCTGTTATCATCATCTTCATTTCTAATGTCCCGCTTATCCACTATGAGGGTCGAGGGGTTAGGGTGTTTAAGCGGACTCTCTACATTTCCCGATCTCTCACCATCGACTCTTAATCATCAGAGGCTATCCCCATACGGGTAGAGGTGAGATTTCGGACTTGATCCAGCCATCTCATACTAGGCCTACCCAGGGGACGCCTATCCGATGGCACGGATTACATGGCACGTCTCGGAAGCCGAGTTGGCAACATGCGTTTAACGTGCCCAAACCGTCGAAGTATAGACCTTTCCGCTCGAAGAAGTAGCTGCTCGACATTGAGTGCCTCACGTATTCTGGTATTCCTAACTCGATCTCGACGAGTTACCCCAGCAATACAACGAAAAAATTTCATTTCGGCAGCTTGTATCTGTGATCTTATTATTTCGGTCATTACCCAATCCTCATGACTATAGGTGAGAGTAGGAACAAACACTGAATTGAAGACTGATAACTTATCTTCGATGCCAATTTCAGTCCTCCTGATAACAGATTGACCAAGCTGTCTCAAAATTTCTCCAACCCGACCAATGCAACAGGAAAAATCAGTATTGCTCCTACCATCCCTCGTGAACAAGACCCCGAGATAGTTAAACTTCTCCACCTGTTTCAATGGGACTCCACTAACATGCAGAATGCATTGAACAGGCAGTCGGGCAATCACCATAACCTCTGATTTTTTCACGTTTACCTTCATCCCAGCTTCAATACAGACGGCGACGAACCTATTTGGTGCGCGCTGAAGTTCGGTTATGTTAGTAGCTCAAGCTGAATCCGCCCCGCCGCTGACTTCACTTGATTCAGCTACCATAACAAAGGGAATCCCATCCAGAGTTCTGACAGCTTCTCCGTCAGCGGCTTCCATTCAGCCTTATTCACGGTCGTCGGGTTGTGGTTCGCTTTGTTTACATGAGGACTGTTTAGGTTCTGGTCCCCTCCCAGCCAGAGATCTATATTTACTTTACGAGCCTCATTAAATCTTTAAGCACAGTTAGGTAGGTAATACGATCAGGTGCGGTAATAAGTAGGGGTACGGATAAGCTTGTAGCGATCTGTCTTCAATCAAACAATGAGTTTTAGGGTGGGCTTTCCCTGAGCACGGTAATGGTTGCGGACCATCCGTCCGTTTGTATGGCTCTTCACGGGTGACTAAGGGCGGACCGTCCGTCCGAAAAGAGATACCAGACCGTCCGTCCGTCCGTTCTAGTACACTCCCACTAAATCATAGTTCCAAGAGGACAACGGACTAAGAGAAGAGAAAAGTGATGGGAAGGGTTGGAGCGGGCCGAAACTTATGTTCTCTGCCCTACTCAAAATCATGAGTCTGCCATCCTCAATACCCTGTTGTGGATTGAGCAGCTCCGAAAAGTACTCACCCCCGCCCTCCACCGCGAAGAGGTCAGCTGCACGAGGGACCAGAGCCCCCTGTAGATCCAAAAAAGACACAACGTAATTTTGTGTATAAGGACCTCAGTAAACTCCTTTGGGCGGGCATAGCCATCGAAAGTCTTTTTTTTTAGCATTTTAACGCTATAAAAGAGAAACGCAGTAGATCTAAGCTGATCCAAGTAAGGCAACGTGTTTTTATGGCGCTAGAAATCTCCGTTATTTACGATACGGCTAGACTGATTCCTTTTCAACCTTCCGGGACGCAAATTATTTTCCTCAATGAACCAGCCGATGAATCATGTATGCATTTAAAAATGTACCAGTTATCTTACAAATTTTAGAGTAGCACTGATTCTCTGCTCTGCAACTGAAAATTGTATCTCTATAAACAGGTTCGAGATTCAGTCACACCATCCCACTTCTTGGCGGGCTTATCGAAGTTCTCACAGTAAGTCCAGAACGCATATTATAAATAGTAGCATTTCAGTGGGCCATAATCGGATCTAAGTTGATCCTGGTTCGACCAGGATGGCCACCTTACCAAACCTAACCTAACTCACTCGTAACTCGAAAATAAAACTTGCTATATAAGTTGCTCTAAGTTAAAAACTCGAATTTTAGGACATCCAATCCAAGTCCATTTTCATTTCCACCTAAATTTGTCATAGCAGATGACTGCAGATGACTCTTTCAACGTACTTTTGCCCCCTTAAAAACTTGGTGTAGACCAAATTTGAGAGAAGCAGATTTTACAACACAGTGAAAAAACAAATCGCATAGGCAACCAACCTTTTTCTTAGAAGTTGGGTCTGTTTATATAGCAGGCAGCACTGCGATTTCTAGGATCAATTGTGCCAATAGTCAGTTTGAAGTTAATCATATCACCTAACGAAGCGCACGTTAAAAAAAAACGCGACGAGCTCGAAACTAGATTTAGAGAAATGTATTGGCTGCTTGGAAGATATTCCAAATTAAGCATTGCTCTTATATAACCAAGCCTTAAAACCTGTATGGACGTATGGTATACAACTTTGGGGTTGCACCAATACCAGCAATAGAAATATTTTACAAACCTTTCAAAATAAGGTGCTCAGAACAATCGTTAATGCGCCGTGGTACATTAGAAACGACGATATCCATAGAGACCTCGGTTAAGCTACCGTCGAAGATGAAATAACAAATTTTGCTCGCAAACTCCGTGTTCGCCTTCATAGACATTGCAATAACGCCGTACTCCAAATTCTGGACGTGACAAACCTTGTGCGCCAACTACAAATAACGAAACCATTCGATTTAGCGCAATAAGGAATAGCCGCAAGTAATGACGGTATTAGTAGGTGCTTTTATTGGAAAGCTACCTGCACAACACGAATTTTTATTGTCGAAAGTTAAACTACTTGATAAGGCTTTTATGTACTTAGTCGTAGTCAACACGAAAAGGGAAGGTGTTTTTAGTGAGTAAGAATCTCACACTACCATGAGCACGTGCGTTAGATCCTCATGGTTTCTCATGAAAGATTTTCACCTACACTAGTAAAAAAAAAAAGAAAAAAAAAAAAACCTATCGAAACATCCCTGACGAGAACTCGCCTCCTAATGTAACAGAAACACATAGTACAGGTTCCGCTTTTTGGTCTTCCTCTAAACAGGTTCGACATTCGGTTGCCTGGGCAATACCCACCATGTGTAGATGATATATCAAGCTGCAGTGTCTAAAAGTTAGAGAGTCTATAAGAATCTTCCATTCTTAAAGCCACATTCTTAAAATTTTTAATCATAAAGCGGAGGAGTCTTTCTGGGTATCAAATCCTTGAATTGTGTCCCAGTAGGTTAAGTGGTTGTGCTTTTTCTTTCATTCGCCTGAACGCTGAGTTGAAAAAGCCGCTAAAGGACTCGGCACCTATGTATGGCATCAAATGTATTTTTTTGGCTAATTGGTCAGCGATTTCATTCAAATTTCAGTGAAGCCTCATACCTTTCTTGACGGAAACTGAAAAAGCACTAGGTACGAGTTTTTCTGTGCGCCATTCATTGAAGAATGAGAATTACAAGGACAAACTAGACAATGGAGGGTCGGTTTTGCGGCTAAATGATGAGCTGTAATTGGGGAGATAAACCACGTGCAAATTTTTTGCCGAAAGACTTAAATCCTTTTTACTGAAATTACATATTTATGTACATACATATATGTACATAGGTAACTATGCATCATTCAGTGAGAGCTTTTTATGGTTAAATGCTTGAGTAAAACTACATTTTCAGAAGGCGGTAGGGTCTATAGGCATTTTTTAGTGAGTTTATTGGAAATCTCGTTGCTCTCAATGCCCTTGGATATATGACTTTACACGGAGAGAAGCGGAAACATTTGTAGTGCCACCGATAGGGAGGTTGCATGGGCTAGTAGATAACATAATAGAGAAAGAGGCTAATTCCTCTTGGTTAGCCATAGAGAGGTCGCCGTGGATCAGTGATTAGTGCGTTGGACTGCTGACCGAGCGACAGGGTTCAAGCCCCAGCCGGGAACACCGAACATTTTTCGCGGCACCACCCCTTGTCGGGGAATGACAAGCCTCCGAGAGTATAGTCTGTCATGAAACAGCTTCTCAATTCGCCGTTCGGAGTCAACAATAAATTGTAGGTCCTTTCCATTCGTGCGAAAATCTAACACGCACAACATGACTGGTTGCGAGAAGCTAGGTCTTGGCTCATCCCGAGCTGTCGCGCCACAACTTATGGCCGAAATAAAATAAAACTAAAACAAATTGCTTTCTGGCACTAGACCTCTATCCGTAGACTCACTGGAGTTATCACAGGACACTGCTCAGAATGGACCTTGAGGTCTCCGAGTGAACGTGATGAGGTCTATCCTTCACACACCCTACGTAACCAAACCTTATACTGAGCAACTATTTGCGTCAACTTCTAAAAAGCTTCAACTCAAAAAGCTCTCTTATCCCTGGCTGTCGACGTTAACATGTCATACAACTCTCAAGTGCACAGCTCGATTACACACACAAAGACGAAAATCAAGCAGCCAAGACGTTACCAGGCCCTAGAAGTCAATCCTTAATGTTTTTAGCTTATTCGAATGTTTGTATTCACGTACGTTACAAAGTCTCCACTCCAACGAATCAACTAATACCATTTTGTTAAAACCATCCAATCCATTCTCGCCTGCTTTCTATGCTTTCTACTATCGAAGGGACTACAATCATCCTCCGATAACTCTTGCCTATCGCAAAGGTATAAAGACTTTATCGCTCTCTAGAGATTGTCATGAAATATGTACAGGCTTTAAGTTGCCTTAATCGGATGTGTGATTTTCTTGCAAGTTATTGCAAATCGAGGTGGGATCTGATTTCTATAAATATGTGCAAACGTCAGAATAGCTAATGAATTTAAAGTTGGCATGTCTGCCCCACGCAGTGGTGTTAGAAATGTCTACTAACCTTACTCCCAAAATCCAATTGGAAATTGTTTGTGGCCGGACCTATCATTCATAACGTAGCATGCCTAACGTGTCAATAGGCTAACCCCCTCCAATCCAACTAAAATCATGAAATCCTCGAGGATTAATTACTTCGTGTCACTCAATCGTGAACGAATGCTACACCAAACAATTCTCACCCATTTGCCGCTGTATTTCAAGCAAATTGAATTGCAGAAACCCCTGACTCCGCATAGAACAAGTCCGAAACACCTTCGTGTGTCTCCTGTGAATTCATTAAACCCTCCCAGCCCAGACATACATCCATCTAACAGATTGCCCCGACATAGCACAAATAAAGTTATGTTGGGTCTCCAGCACATACACACCTTCGCCACCTTGGTGCAAACTTTCGGACATGAAACTTAAGACATAAATTTGGCTCCGTCGCTTGTTGTTGTTTTTCTTAGTTTGAAGTCATATTGACAGGAGGTCCTGCCACTCTGTTGTCTCCGCTCGCCAGGTATACATTTCTCCGCATAATTGATTCATTCATATTTTATGATATGAAACGTATCCATTAATAAACTCAATTTCAACTTGTCCTTTTTCGTCCTCGAGGCCCCACCTTCGCCGCCGAGATAGGTGCTCTTCGTCCCCTGAACATACAACTACATATGTACGAGTCTCTCTGTTATCACAAAGTCTACTCTGAAACCACTTCGTGCAAAGCTGCACGAACATTGTTCGGAAATGGGTAGCCTCGTCGCAGTAGATACAATGATTTATTCAGATATAAATTAAATATGAATCTAAATAAAACATGAGACGAAGGAGAAAATGTTTTGCTAAACATTCAAATGCAAACGTACTCGTGTCTCGTATACATAGTCGTAGTCGCACTTGTATGTGCCTTCATATTTTTTCTTCTTCTCTTTTTATTGACGGAGTGATGTAGTTGAAGGAGCACAGTTATCCTTGGGCTCTAGCTTGAGATATGGTTATGGGGCTCTCTTCGGAGCTGTCTATTGTGAAGGTCGCTTGGGTGTTTTCTATTGATTTTCGTAGGTAAGCATCGTAGTGGAATTTAATACCTCGATGTTGTGCGCTTCATGCCGTAAATTTAGTGCAATTCAATCAGTGTTCGGGTTACAGATACAGATATGCATAGCCAGGGTATGATTGCAGAAGAAGTACATACATATCCTCAAGGAACTACGTCGCTTAACATTTGGTTTTTGATATGAAGGTCACTGGGTTGTGTTTCCTGTTTGAATCCTTGCACTTTAAGGAGACCTTGTTTAGGAGTGACGTTAGTACTTGGGTTTTTTCCAAATTTCCTCCATTTGAAATGATTCCTTCTTCACTTCTGGACGAGTGGGCTACATTGGTAGCCCACTGTGCAACTGGCTTTACTTTGGAAAGTGTGACCGATCTTATGACATTTTTCTCGGTGAACGGTAATTGTTTCCTGACTAATTCTTCAAAGCACAGTTCTTATGTCTATGCGGTTGCAACAAAGCTGTGTTTATATATCAAAAGTCTGTGGCCATATTTCGAAACATAGGCATAAGCTAGGTAAGCGGAGGGACTCGGTGTTGTTTACAATCTACTGAAGAAGTTGCAGTGATGAATATAAGAACGATTTTGTCACCGAACATTTCGAATATTTCGCTCTTACTTACTTAGTTACTTACTTAAGGCGACGCTACAGTTCGAGGTGGACCTGCGCCTTAATCAACAAGCTAGCTTGATTTTTAGCCAGCTGCCTCTTGTTTCGCACGCCAAGTTGGTTGAGGCCCCCTTCCACTTGCGTTCGCCACCTGAGTCGCGGTGTTCCTCTACTGCGCCGTCCCTCGGGTGTGGATTCGAAGATTTTCCAGGCCGGAGCATTGATGACCATCCACTCTATATGACCCAGCCACCTCAGTCGTTGGACCTTCACTCTTCTGGCTAAGCCGATGTCGCTATACAGCCGATACAGTTCATCATTTTATCTCCTCCTCCACCGTTACTCTGGCAGCTTAGGTTAGATTAAGGTGGTTGCCAGCTAAAGCCAAGAATAGTCTCCTCCTCCTCCTCGTCCATACAGCTTCTGCAGAAGTCGTTTGCGCAAAGGTCAAGCCTTGCTGTGACACCTATTACAGCGATCACTTAAGAGAAATCAAATGAGCATTTCAGGTCCAGCTTTGGTCAAATGTGCTTTGTCGCTACACATGTTACACCACTTGTCCACATAAGATTTGTTCTTTCGATAGCATCTAGTTTCAGTTTAAGTTTACAAGTGCGATTGGTTTACCTTAGGCCCAATAGGTAATGTTGTTCTATATCTGACGAGTTCATCAGCCTTGCAGTCCCTGGAATGTCACTGTGCCCTGGCACCCAACAAAGGTGAATATTAAACTGCTCCACCATCTCTATAAGAGACGATCGGCAGTCTAGGGCTATTAGTGAATTTGAAGCGACAGATTCGAAAGACTTCAGTGCCGCTTGACTGTCCGAAAAGATGCGAATATTCGTTGCTGATTTCCGTCTGGAACACGCTACAATGATTTAAAGACAGAACGCTAGGCTGAGGATAAGCCTGTCGGAGAAAACTCCACCACCCATCTCGTTGCTAATTTTTGAGCCGTCTCGGTGTAGAAGTGAATCAACTTGTCTTCTGAGAATATATCGTCTTAGAATGACCTGGGAGGGATGGTTACATCGAAGTTCTTGTCAAAACTTAACTTGGGTGTGGTGTAGTCTATGTTTTTAGGAGAAATTTTGACATTTTTCAAAATAGAGGCGTGGCCAACATTTTTACTAGACCACTATGAGGTTGCTTTGAGGCAGATGGCTGCACTAGCTGCCATTTGTCTGCCAAAAATCCCGAGGGTTGATAAATGTGCCTCTGGTTATATTGGAGCCTTTTGAAAATCCATATCTTTATCTGATCGCTGATGAACTGATAAGTAATTGACCTACCCTAGATCTAGAGTAAACGGATCATTCTGTAAAAGTCCCGCTGTGTAAGCTTAAACTCGAATCAGAGAACATACATATCTTTCGTAGAAGCGAACACCAAATGAAGGTCTTTGAGCAACTATAAAACAACGACGAAGCTAAGGCCAATGTACAAGATATTATACTGATGCGGTAGTACGGGAAAATTCTAATAATATTCTGCGACATCACACGAAAAAGTCCTTTACTACGGACGAGAAAGTCAATATGGATGGAAACCACTTTTCCTGTCACGGTCCGAGCCTCTATTTCAGACACAATTTCCTTAGAAGAAACTTTTGCCATGATATCGAAGAAGAAGACTACATACAGTACCTCACAAAATTGAGCATACACCCTTTATCGAAGCATATTTTTGGATTTAGCATATTTTCGTTAACGTTCAATTTTATTAACAAAAAATCTCGTTTAGTCAAAAAAAAAAAGTCTTTTGGGGTTAGAAGCAGCAAAAAGTGAATTTTTCATAAGTGTATTCTCAATTTTGTGACATACTTATCAAGAAAATCTGTAAGTTCAAGTTGGTTTGAAACCCAAGGGCAAGGACAAGAGACAAGAGTGTTTTTAGGGATTACTACACGAGCATGCAATACTTCCCACCTAATAGACATCACATTGCGTCTCTACTGACTTGGGTGTGGCCCAGAGGGTTCTCTCTCCACTCGTCAACCCATTTCCTTTGTCTAATCTACAGCTTAGCTTCTTATTTCGTAGGAGTAGAAGTAACCATTTCATTTTGTTTAGCAGTTTAGCCTTTAAAACCTTTCAATTACCTGGATTTTGAATTTTTATGATGACTATATCCGTCGTATCGCTGCACTTATGTCCACTATTATCGGATTGATTTTATCGAATCAACTGTCATCTGATTAATGCAGTTTATGATTTTAAACCTCACTGTCCACTGCAATATGCTAAGATGCTCGAAGGTAATTTGGTCTTGATGAGCGACTACTTTTTTTGTCGTCAGCCAGATCAGATTCATTGGTTTGATCCAACTAAAATGATCAGAAATCAGTATGTCGTTACAGGCCTCCAGATCAAGAGGGTTTCCGCAGGAACTGTAGGGACGAACAGGAGGAGAAAATTATTCTCCATTTCATCGGCACTTGTTCAAAAGAAGATTGCTCCACCTGGGGTTTCATTTCTTCCAAGAGCTCGCTGACATTGCTGACAAAAGTATTCCTGGCTCTGCAAAAGGTTTTCGTTGGTTCAACTATTCCCCAAAAGTTGTCTTGAATGAAAACGCTACGATACCACAATGCAGAAACAATAGACCTCATCTCGTCTAAAGTGTGTATTTTCCACTATAAGCGATTAGGTATAAAGCCTCGTAGAGCCTAATTTGTGTTGTAAATAGGTGCCTTCCGGCTCAGTCCGAGATTGCAGAAAACAGTGTGTTTGCATCCATGTCCAAACAGCCTAATCTTAACTTGAACTAATCTCGTAATACGAAAGAGATTGTTTGTAATCTCGGTACTTGTAACAGACCTTTCCTTACCGAGCTGACTTACTAACTTTTCCATCGTCCTAGCTCGTTATACCTCGGTAACATCCTTTAGTTTCTACCTTTCTTCTGTTTCTACTTTTGTCCACCAGACTAGACAGCCATAAGTTAGAATGGGTCTGACAATAGCCGTAGACATGATGGCGACTTTGAGTCCCGACTTTCTGTCGAAGATTTTATTGCACGCGGCATTATTTTCGAACAGCAGTTGCCGAGTTTGCTACCCAGGTTGCTCGCCTGGAAGGAGGCTCCATCGGGTGCTAGGGTTCCGATCTCTGGTATTGTGCTTTTATTAGTGGAAATAATTACATTTAATGGCATCTGACTTCACATGACATCATTGAAAGCTCTTTCTACGTATATGTCCAAAATGGCCGCTAGCGAGAACTTTTTGTCGAAAATCGATCTTTCAATGGTTTTTCGCACATCTTGCAGGGACTGGGCCTTGATCGGGCTGAGAACGAAATTAATTTGGCCTATATCTCTCTGGTTCAGCTTTTAGATGGAAGTAAGGCTTATGAGTCGTAAATCGTTGGCAATCGTGTAACTGGTCTTGTCCGCTTTGAGTATGAAGAAAACCCAGGCTTGCGGAAAGAACATTTTACAACGTAAAAATATTTTTATGTTGAATGTAGTTGTCAGCGGACTTGTTCTGATTCTCAAGCCTATGAATATTGGTGTCCTTTCACCTGAGTTTTGGTTTCGCCTGTGGGTCGTTATGCGGTTATGAGTTATGGGTGACCACAAATCTTCTTCTTGGTTTACTTCGGTTACTCCAAAATGTACACATTTGCCCTTAAGCACGACTTGGTTTGGACTCCTATAATACCATTTCAGTTCGAAATTCGGCTTTATTGCATAATTCTATGAATTTGGAAGCAAACTTTACCTCAATGACTACATACACCTCCTGCAATTGACAGAAATGTGGCAAAATCTGCCCTCTAAACAACGGATATTCAATACTCTTCCTTGCTTGTGCCTAAACTCCCCAAAGTCTTTTACAATCGGTTCCATTTTATCAAAGGACAAAGTTGAACTTTTTGTTAGCTGACGTAGACGTACAAGTATATGTATAACCCTTTGGGGTTTCACTTGGAATGATTTACCTACCAGCGGATGTTTTACTCAGTCTATTGCCAATGCGTTGTGCTATTTGCCTCTATTTCTTGCGACATCCTGTCATCCGTCTACGGTTGTAACAATTCCTACCGTCATTTTGCTCTACTACGCGACAATTACATTTCCATGTCATCTGTCAGCGTCAGGTACATCAGAGTACCCGTTTCCCCAAACGTATTTGTTTGCACGGTTATTGGTTCATATATCAATTGAGGATCTTCCCCTGTGCGGTATTAAGAGGAAATTAAGGTTATTTATATTTTCGTTCATTCGGTAATAGGCTTACCCTTTAAACGTAAGTTACGTCTTAATAAAATCTACAGCACAGGAGGTCAGTTCGCCCTACAAAAAGCCGACACCTACAGATTATGGAGAGGAATGCCATTAAGGAAATTGTTCCTGAAATGACTGGGTTTGGCCTTTCTATGCATCCTACCTCAATTTCATATGTTCTGTGTGTGGTTAAGGTATATTTGAAGAACCTGAGTTAATGACAAACATTTTGATTGAATTTTTTTTTATAATCTCTCAGAATGGCGGAATATTTATTTGTTTTGTCCGGAAATTTATTTTTTTTATTGATAAATGCATGTATTGTACATATGTACAATTTTGTGTAAAATATAAGCAGTCGTATTAGTATAGTACTTCAAATTAATTTTTTAATATTTCTGCTTACTCTTAAATCTGCACTGTGCGACGGAAGAAGGGTCAATGGTTCAATCACAGGACAGTGTCACAGCTAAGCACGAAGGCGGTAACGTAAGAGTTGGACATGCTTTTTCGGACGCGGATTGGGTCCATTTTGCCAAATTTAAGATATAACGGACCGATTTAAGTACAATGATACTAGAAGCTGATATGCTGCCCTACGTGGAGTGGAAAATGTCACTTCGATGGGTGTTTCAACATGATAATGACCGGAAACACACATTAAATCTGGTTAGAGAGTGGTTAGAAGACAACGGGATTCCAGTTCTTAATTGGTCGGCATAATTGCCAGACTTGAATCCCATTGAAAATATCCTTGGAATTTTTAAATGTCGGGTTGGAGGACAACGTCATCAAAACAAGTTAGAGTTGATGAAAGCCTTAAAGGAAAAATGGGAAAACATACCTTCCAGCGTTATATCAAATCTAATTGGTAACTAACTTGCATGGCTGTTTGGACCTGGGTTTCAAGTTCAACCACTAAGGTCGATCTTTAGCTAGCTGCCTTCAATTTTGCATGCCAAGTTGGTTGAGGTCCCTTATAATTACTGCGGCTTCCCTCCGGGGTAGATTCGAAGATTCTCCGAGTAAGAGCACAAGAATTCATCCACTCTTCATATCCAGCCCATCTTAGTCGTTGTAAGTGGACTTTTTCGAATAACTCGAGGTCGCTGTACATCCCATACAGTTTTCGTTGTTTCTTCTCTTCCACTCATCGTCTACGCAAAAACAACCAAGAACGAACTTATCCATTTTTGGCGAAGTCCATGACACTACCACATAGAGCAGGATGATTAGGATCTTGAACAGTGTCCCTTTAGTTGTTTCAGAAAGGCCTTTGTTATTTAAATGTGTTCTTATCTCAAAGGAACAGCATTTTGATCTCAGCGCTGGTGTCGTTGTCATAGTTGATACCGAAGCCAAAGCAGCAGAAATCCATAAATACCTAAAACTTATATTGGTCGAGGATGAAGTTTGCTCCGAGGCGTCGGTGTTGGGTATCCTTTATGGTTGACAACATATACTTTGTTTTGTCCTCGTTAACTGTTTGACGTAACTTTGTCGATGCCGTCATACTCACGATCGAGCTATTGACATCACACTAACAATACGTGCTTGCTATGGCTGAAATATCCTCGGCGTATGCCAGTTATTGCACGGACTTTTGAAAGAATGCCTCTGGTGTTGGCTTGTGAGTTCTGCACAATTCCTCCGTCTCGCAATTTCCTTTTTTGACATTAAATGTCATGTTGAGGTCTTAACCGACCGTGATGGAACAGGGTGCAATCCCCATCGTTGACTATGGCGGCAGTAGATTGAATATTTTTCACATTGCAGTCGACTTAATTTGGTTTTCTTTAATGCTTGGTCCTGTGGCATCTAAATTCGAGGAAGATGTATGGAAATATCATAGTAGAAACTTTGTCCTTCAAGTTTGCATAATTGCCTTTAATACAGTTCATATAATTCAATTAAAATTACGTGCTAAAATATATCAAATATTTTTATAATTTAATTTTTTTTTATTTGCAGGTAAGTCCATTTCGTACCTGAATTATTTTTAAACGAAGCTTTGGGGTAAGTCCCTTGTTGTTTTAGATCTAATTTTCACCTATTTCTTCTGATTCTTTGTTTCTGGAAAGCTCTCCTGTAGTAACTATTGACACAGGGCACTAAGCGCCTATCGCGATATCTTGAGAAACTTTTTGGGTCCGGAAATCTAAACACCTTCCTCCAAGTAAATTATTTGCCTTGAAAATGTTTAAAATGTAAGAACGTATACGTATAAAGCTTCCCTACATACTACTGCGACTTTCTTCAAAATATTCACAAAGTAACTGTTTATGTACATACATATGTCCTACAATTATAAGCTATGCACTGACTTTTGCATAGCGTTTGAGATGGTATCTTCTGCTACACATGTGTATGACATTGCAGTACTTGCATTCTTGTCAAATAAGGATTCCTGTTGTTGTTCTCTACTTAGATTTAGATATTCATTACCTCTGTTTGCGATCTATGAACTATGCCCTCTAATGTCATCCCACCTTTGACCTGTAATTTCTGTTGTTTAGGTCGAAAAGGCTGCTTTAATTGAGAGAAGGTGGCGTAGAGTTTACTCCGTTCTTTTGTAAAAAAAGGAACCCCCTAATTTATGTTACTAACATATGTACTTACTTTCTTTCTGAGGGCATGCTACAGGTCGATATGAACCTAGGCGTTAACTAACAAGCCTTCTTGTTAGCCCAGTCCGCAACTAAATGTTTCCAGTTCTGCACGTCAGTTTGGTTGCGTCATTCTCTACTTAATTCTCACTCTGGAGCCTTCGCACTCGCTCTAAATGTTCTCGCGATCTCAAACCTCCAATTCGCAGTTTCTTGACAAGATTGATGTAGCTCTACATACAGCTTGTATAATTTGTCGTTGAATCTCCTGTCAAAACACCGCCAACGTAAACCACCAAGGATACTTTCACTCACTTTTGATAGAGTCCATGCTTCAGTAACATGAAGTTGGACTGGGATGAATGAGATTTTATATAGAGTCTTCCTAGTTATTCGAGAGAGGGTCGCACTGCTTGGTTGCTTTTTCAGTCCGAAGAAACAACGATTGCCAAGAGTTATTCTTCGTTTGACTTCCGACGATGTGTCATTATCGGAGGTAGTAGCAGAGCCTAGGTAGACAAAGTTATGAACCACCTCAAAGTTATAACTGCCTATTTTGAAATTCTGTCCAATTCGTCGGTATTAGGTGTCCCTTCTTGTTGACGTGTACGGCTAAACCCATTTTGGCCGCTTCTGTCTCTATACTCGCGAAAACACCGGTGACAGTTTGCTGAGTTCTGCCGATGATACCAATGTTGTCGGTGTACTTGTTCTGTAGTCTAAATCCTTTTTTGACTTCAAAGGTCTTGATAAGGTCGTTGCCGACCTTGATGGGGCAGAGAGCATTTTTAATTTCAATGACAAAGGAATCGGTGATATCCTGACCTTCACCAAATAAATAGGAAGGCTCGCCGGATCACACGCACACTAGTGTTAACTCCATAACTACTCTCACTTTCGTTAAATCCCTTCCAACATCCGCCCCAAACTGACCCTATCTTTTCCGTTCGAAATTTAAAAGGCCTATGGTAAGAGCCTTCCGCTCACCATAGACATACCAACACCAATACCAAAATTCCCCATTGTTATTCTGGATAGACGGACGAGTTAAGGATGCCAAAACTAGACATGGCTCTTGAACTTTCTCGAGTATCTGCCGAATTGTGAACATTTGGTCGATTGTAAACATTCCTGGCTTAAAACCGCATTGATAGAGGCCAGTTAAGTTTTTGACAACGATCTTGTACGCGATTATGAGGTTGTAGTTGACGTTCTTGAAGGGTTCTCTTTTCTTGTGGATCAGGCAAACAATGTTAAGACTGACTTGATCACGCTTGTCTGACCAAATACTAGAAATGAGTTGCTGTCTATCTCTACCAAATCATGTCCAGGTGCTTTGAATAGTCGGTACATAAGCCATCAGGTCTAACAGCCTTGTTGAACTTTGATTGGGGTATTGCTATCTGAATCTTGGTTTGATCAGGTGGACGGAAGTTTTGACTGCTGTCGGCTAGGCCAAATGGTACGTTTTGCGTTGGTTTTTGTCGCCGTTGTACTGTCTGCAAAAGAAGGTATTCTGATTTGATTGTGACTTTACTAAAAGTTCTCTTTATCTTTTCTACAGATTTCCGTAAGAACGTACTTTGTTCCGCTGACAAGCCCTTTCTATCTTTGATACAACTTCCATACATTATTTCTGGACTATAATCTCTTAATATCATCGATCATCCTCGTGTTTTTTATTATTCCTTTGCTTATTCTTCTTCCTGTGTCCTCAGCTCGTAGAGCCGTTCAGCAACCATCGTCGTCCTTCTTTGCAGCATCGGTTTATACTATTTATATATTTTTTTTCTCCATATGATTCAAGTTGAAGTTGGCAATTCGGAAAAGTCGGACAGAATATTGATAGCTAAGCTCGCATCGATCGCAATGTAATCAATTGGCATTTCCATATTGACGACCTCCACTTCGTCTGATGGATATTGAGAATCTGTGCTTGCTGAAATATTTTTCTGCCGTGCAGTGGAGTCAACTAGCCTAAATCCCTTTCCAGACTCGGTGTCGTATACTCTGTGCTCTCCACCTGTTCTGCCAAAGATGTCGTCCATCTCTACTCTGGCGTTAAAATCAACAAACGGGGTGTTAACATCATCTTTTGAACATTATGGGGATGTTTTGTCGAGGAGCATGTAGAAACATTCTTCGGTGGCATCGTCATTGTTTTCTGTGGCGCAATGGCACATTTTATGCTGATGCTGATATGATGCGAATCGTTATGAAGGCATTCGCTCTTATGTCAGGTGAATAACACTAATTTCCTAAGTATAAGCGCTACCTCTACTCTGGGAAGCAATCACCCTAGGTTCAGTTTTTGAACTCCCTTTTGCCCGTAGAGACTATGTCGGTACTATAGCAGATTATTCACCTCGCGGTCTGTTCAGACTTTGAACTTCTTAAATACAGAACTGAATATCATTGACCTAATTTCTTCGCGGTCGTCAACAGTCTATCGTCCCTATCCGGGGCATTTGGTTGTAATATCTGTATGTGGTTTTTCCATACGTATTTCTGCCACTTTTGGAGTTCAAATTTACTCTTCCCTTGGGCCTTAATTTGTATTCATAGCTTTCTCTTCTGCACATCATTGGGGTGGTAAACACACCATTTAATAATAACATGAAAGCTTAATTATTTGGTTTATGCCCAGCATATACTAGTTCGTATCTTAACCAATTTCGCTCACTTTTCGGTTGAATTTGTTCCTATAAATAGCGTCCATCTCATACTAAAACCACGAGAAACAACTAAGTTCACAAAAACTTAATTTCAAGCACAGAAAAAGCGTTTTTGCATATAATTTCATTAAAAGCTTACGAAAGTTAACAAAATCCACTTTGGTACTTGGGTAAATGACTCATTACCGAAGCTTTCAAGTTTGGAAAAAAACTTGAATCATTTGACCTTTCGTTAAGTTTAAAATGTAGAACTGTGGTGGTGGTGCTACCACGGGGCAAGTACACGGGTACTTAAAAGCTTTTTCTGTAAACTCCTGTTTCTCTGACAAAAGGATTATAAATCAATTTTCGAATTCAACAGGTGTGCAGCAATAACAATTAAATTTAAATGGCTTTTTCTTACACATAATTGTTTGGACATTTTATTTATTTTTCAAAAGTGATGAATTTCTTGCCTTCTGTGTTTTTTTTTTATGAAAACTGTTACATTTGCCAGGAATTACACACCTCGCGAGGAAAATTATCCCAAGTGGATTCAGAAGCTTCTTAACGAAAAAAAAAACCACCACGGCAAAGGAGTTCCGACGAAACGAAAAAAAAAAAGTCTCGCTGTCAGCCCACACATCTTCCTTTTTTCGTTGATTTCTTCGTTATTGTTATCAAATTATTCCACTGACCCATTTAACCCATTGGCTGACCGTGTTTCACTTTCCCCCACGAAATCAAACTGCTGGAATACCCTTTCCTAAGGACATTACTGTCAATGTAGGTCTCTGAGTACAGCTGAACTTTCACTGGAAACACGGTCAACTGCGCATGTGACCAAAATCCGCCGCAGCTAGAGCGGTCTCGCTCGGACTGCAGCAAGTCAGATATGAGGCTCGAGAAGGATTCGCCCGAAAATGCCAAGTACAGCACCTATACCAACAATTTATATCTTCCTATGGGCAAAGAAATTCCAACTCTTGGATCTGTCAGTTTGTCTAGCGGGGTCAGCAAAGCGATTACTTCATCCTATAAATACCAGCTGCATTCGGATAGTTTTGTCTAAATTGTAGCCACTAACCATCACCATCATCAGCTCGAACATCCGCAGCGGACGACCTTTGTTTTTTTTGTGTGTGATTTCGGGTGTGTTTAGTGCCGCGTTGGAATAAAACTTTTTTTCCCCAAATTTAATGTGACCGTAACGGTACTGTGTATGTATCATTTTGCTGTGTTAATCCGCGTGTGAAACAAACCACCAGACACTGGCTCTGTGAATTCTGAAGTTTCCCTCGTCCTTTCGTTTTTATACGCATACAGTCTGCACGCTCATAAACGCACAATCCTCCTCCTGTCATCATCGGCGAGAGAGAGGCTACCACAAGAACCCACCCCCCACAACGTGTCGCTTAAGTCACGTGCCAATATAAGCACTCTGCGGATGGCTTTAGATTTGTTTACATCCTCGATTAGGATAATTGTGCTCTGATTTCGAGATGAAACCCCTCTCGACGTCCTAGATGTAGTTAAGCCCTAACTGTAGTATTAGTTCAATGTGATATCATGCCAAAGGACAACAAATGCGCACACCAACAATAAACCTATAATATAATAAGATACTTGTGATTTTTAATCTGATCTCTAGGATATACTCGTATTCGTACTCGTACTCGTAATTGTCACCGTTAGCACAATTTAACGTTATTTCGCCTGTTGTTACTAATTGTAGTGTTTATTGATTAATTTGTGAACTAAGTCATAGTGCTCCTCGCTCGTTTTGTACATACATAAGTACATACTCGTAGTTTGCCATTAGATATCGATAAAAAATAAATTAATCATTAATATAGTTACTAGTTTCTATAAGAAAAATACGTGCTCTTATTCAATTTCGTGTTTATAAATGTGTAAGAAGTCGATTAACTCAAAACGCAGTTGGAGGTGAACTTGCCTCTGTATTGGTCAAGTAATTTAGAATAAATATTTCGAATTGAAACAAAGAAAAATAATTGGTAAGTGGTTTTATTGCTATTTTATGTCCGAGTAAATATATTTTCTGTGAAACATATTCAATATCCTTGTGAATAAATATTTGATATTGTCTGGAATTCGTCATAATGACCAAGGCCGTCCGCTGGCTTTCCATGAAATTTAGTCTGTCATTTGGACGTGTTCTAACAACAGTGATTGATGTTGTGATGCATAGCAACAAATATTCCTCAAGTCTCACAATCGTCTTCTCAAAGTGGAAATGCTCGAAAATGCCGCTTATTGACAAACAGAAAAATTCAGGACAGACTTAACGAATAAGTGTTGCAGTTTTAACCTGGACCCAAATTACCGCAATCGATAACGAGTGAGTGAGTGGGACTCGTGATCGAATGATCCATAAACTTCATTGGGAGCGGTAATGCGAAATCCTCACATTTCGAGTTACTCGTTAACGAGTGTGGTAATTCGGCCCCTGATCTCAGATAGTCAGGCAGCACTAATGCCCCTTAAATCCTATACGACAGGGCCAATGCTCATCTTGGGCTGTTTCAACCTCCGAAGGATTTATTCGACTTTGAAAAGAGGCCACAAAGGGTACTCAGAATGGACCTTCAGGTCTCCGAGTAAAAGTGATGAGGTCTATCCATCACACACCCAACAAAACCAAACCACATCGAAGACCTTGCGTCTGTCAACAAGGTTACTGTAGTCGGGGTCCGAACATGAAGGTTTCGAAATTAATGATCGGGCCAATTGTTTGTCGAAAAGTGGCGCTTGGCGCCCACTCGCTGTTTCTGAGCCCTATTTTTGGGTACCCCATAGTAGTATCTACTCCAAAATAACACAATGGAAAGCTGATAAACTCGCTGAATATTGGATTCAATAAACGGGCCTTAGGCAAGCGAAAAAGTTCATCATCTGCATAAGATGAAATTGTCAGATACAAACATTTTCCGACTCTGCGGAGAGCAAAATTAGATTAAAAAAAATAAATAGCTGGCGCGACAGCTCGAGATGAGACAAGGCCTAGATTCTCGCAACCACTTATGCTGAACGTGTTTTATTGTTCGCATAAATGGAAGGGACGTCTTGAGAAGCTTTTTCATGACAAATTGTACTCTAGGAGGCTTGTCATTACCCAACTAGAGGTGGTACCGCGAAAAATGTTCGGTGGACACAACGCCGAGCCACGGCGACCACAAAGCAAAGAGAGATGGCTGAACATATTTTCTGCAAGTCCCCAGCGGCCACAAAGCAAAGACTATCCCATCTAACACGTGACAGGATTTGCCTAGTGAATATTTGGAATATCGAACTTAATTATGCGCCTCAATTTGGCCTCTGGTTAATCACTAGACCAGTACAATGTATCTTACAAGTGACAGAGCATCCTGGCCTTGGCATCGTATTCATATTCGTAACCTGATCTCAACCAACAAGCGTCTCCGGACAGATCGAGCTACCTACCTGCAGTTTCACAGACCCACTTAGACGAGGTCCTATACTGCCCTGTCCCTCCGTGATAAATTCATGTATTCTGCGGGCCGAAACGCTGGTGTTCATCTGTCCTACATGTCCCAGCCATCTTAGTCGTTATATTCAGAGTTTCCTGACTAGGTTTCCTGACTATTTCGCTGTACAGCCTAAACAGTTTGTTGTCGTACCATCTCCCCCAGTCAACATCGTCTGTGCAAAATGAGACTTAAGATAACCTGAAGAACTTTCCTCTTGAAATAACATAGGGCAACCTCATCCAGGCTTGACAAGGCTGGACTGGTATGATTACGGTTTAGTAAAGAATCTATTTTGAGGAAGAGGGTTTTACAATAGCGATTGGGATGACTTGTACCCTTATCTAAGTTAACAGGAGTGTCTTGTCTCTAAATGTCTGTTGCGCATACATTCTATCCAAGATAACAGTGTTGGAAGTTATGTTGCTCTCGTTGGCCGTTAACTCTCGAGTAGACGCAATCGCGAGGGCCTCCTTTTTCGAGGATCGGACAAACAATGCTTAGGTTCCAATCGAACTGCCTGTGTCCTTCAAACAATTTTTTGCATACGAGTTGGTGCATGTTCCTTACCACACTATATAACGCTGTCTTCATTTTTTTCGATTTTTTTCTAATTTTTTCCAAAGGGCATACTTTTGTGTCTCCGTAGCTCAGTGGTTAACACGTTGGACTACTGTGCGAGCAACATGGAATCAAGGCCCAGCCATTATTATTGTTATTATTATAAGTGGAAAGTGGTTTGTCCACTGTAGCACTGCAGTCTCATATAGAGACCTATTGTGCTGTCCCATGTGTTTAGAGCAGTTTGTCTGCTCCAGAGGATGTCAGGAACATAATCCACCCTCTCTGAGTGGACGTGGCAAGCGCCGTTGGTGGAACGAGTTCACTGCCTAGGGTCCGCATTCTTGTATGAGTAAGGTCGAGATATTATGTGACGATGTGAAGAGGGCTTTCATCGCTCTCCAAGCACAGTCTGCAGGTTAGGTTCCAGTGACAGGGCAAGCTTGTGTAGATCCCGTTTTAGTCGCCAATGGTGACTGAGGATGCCGGTTTGAATTCTAATGTGGTTCCTGTTCAGATTTAAAAGAAACTTGGATATGTTTTGCGATACATTGTGGAAGAAGTGTTTGGTACATTTCTGTCCTGCACTTCCCCTCCAAATTGTGTTGGATTTGGGCAGGGATTGCTCCCTCATGAAGTTTTGAAAGATGGATATGATTACTCCACAGGCTGGTTCAGGACCAGTGAGAGGGATGGTTGCATCTATCTTGGCCAGTGAATCCGCTGTTTCATTGCCAGTGAGGCCTTTGTTTTTTTTGTCAGTTCTAAAAGCAATTTGACTGTCTCTATGACTAGTTTCGATTTTATCGTGGCTGAGTTCAGTGCTTTTAGGGCAGCTTGACTGTCAGAGAAGATAAAAATGGTTTTGCCATGGGAATTAGAGAGCAAGCTTAAGCTCATGTACTGATTTATGGCAAATATCTGCCTGAAAGATCGATGAATATCTGCCTTGACTGGCCGATATGTTAGTTCTAGACGACTCTCCGAAAATTCCAGCCCCAGATCCACTGTCCATTTTAGAGCCATCCGTATACTATACTTGGTCATGCTCTGAGTGACAAGGTTTGAATTTTTTCCCAGTCGTCACAAGGCGGGATGACTACTGAGTCTGAGTAGTTTCATTTGAAGCAGTACCTTGGGAGAATGTCATCCAACGACATGCTGAACTCGCTACTTTGCAGTAGGGAGGAAAGCATGTTAAGGTGACCGTCAGGGGGATGTTCGGAGCTGATATTGTTTAGGTGGAAGAGCCTGTGCAGGCTGAGTTTTGCCAGGGTTTGGACATGGACTCGAACTGGCTGTATGTAGACCGACAATGGTGAGGCGGTTGGGGTGGAGCGCAGGCAACCGGTCGTGCAGACTTCAGCTAAGCGCTGAACCCGTTCCAATTTCTTGACTGTGGTGGCCTCATTTGTCTTTGTACACCAGACTATCGCCGCATAGGCCAGAGTGGATCTGACGACCAAAGTGTAGAAGCCCCAGCCATATCAACTGAACATTTTTCGCGGCAACACATGAGCTTTCCTCTTTTCGGAATGACATGACCTAAGTAAGTGATTGGGGTCTCGAAAATTTTACTCCTGCTGAGGTTAATGTGTAGTCCCACATGATTTTCTCGAAGGAACGCTTTCTGAGGACGAGACAGGTGTTCCTTTAACGACAGAGTCGACCCTTGGATGTGGATACCGTTGAAGAGAACGCTACTCTCGGAATATTCCTCAATTTTTCCGAAAAATACGTCTGTAAAGTAGTTGGAGCCCCCTTTTGTTCCGAACATACATAAGTCGAATAACCTTATAATTGCCCATAATAGTTGTAATAGTTGGCATTTCCGATCTTGTCTCATCGATTGGCATTAACTTACAAGCTTCGCTCAAAAACAACGTTGAAAAGAATTTGCCTCCCGGCATTGCCAAGGCAAAAATATCTTCTGCATTCCAAATTGGACTTTTAAGGACACATATTTACTGTGATTTTATAACCAACACACAATCGAATCAATCTGCCCTTCTTTACTATCAGTACCACCGGTGTACCCCACTGCATTGCATATTTGTAATAATATCTGCATGCTCTAAACGTTTTACCCTGTAATGCACAAAGTACCTTAGGAGCTGTTATATAAAATGGCTTGACGTTGTCGTCGACAAACAATGTCACCTTGTTTATTTTTCCCACACCGAAAACGTTAGTGAATTGAATTTTGAGATGATGCAATATGTTTTCTTTTGAAAATGGTGAAATATTTCCAAGTAATTCAGTTTAGGAAATTTCATTTTAAATAATTTCAACCATTTTACTACTAACGACTAAGTTAAGGTGAGCGCCACAATACCGTTTTTTCTACGAAATCCACCTAAAAGTCTGCAGGTGTGGTCATTGACTTTTATCAGCGACGAATGCAATTCTATAGAATCTACTGTGCTGCCTTATTCTACTTTACAAACTTTGATTCGAGTTTTGTGACTTTGTTATGTCATTGTAAGCCATTAGTTGAAAATTCGAGGTAATTAATTTCTTTTTTCTCAAAACGTAAGGTTGTCCTCGTTAGAGCGTTTGTTGCCCAGTATTTTGACGAACTTGGGTTTTTGTGCGAATCTCTTTGGTATTGTTATCAACTTTTTCTAGTTCATTTACAATAATCATGGTTAAGGAGGCTTAACTATTCTGCGACAAATTTGCTTTGGGTTGTCTACGCTTCTTACATCAGTGTGAATAAGTCGATTCCATGGATTGGATTAGGTTTGACAGAACTATAAAGAAATGTTGTCTCAACAGTAGGCAGCCGAAATGTTGTTCGCGATGCTTGAACAGACCCTTTTTTTTTTAAAGCCAATAACTTTCCACAAAGCATTTGATTTTCCTACTGAATTTACGTGTAGCCTATCTACTTGCTGCGCCTTAGTTAGTATGGAAGTGATTGCCTGAATATGCATATGATTGTGATGTCCTCAAGTTCAAGTCTGTAATGCAAACAAATTGCTCTGCTATACCCCTATCACCTTATCTTCATTATGATGTAGAATTGTCCTGATTCTTTAAATAAACAAAGCAGGCCATAAAGGTTTAGACACGCGATGTCATCTAATGGTCGACCAGGTCATCATAATTTTCCTTATAATTGCCCTCTGCACACATGAAAGTGATTTTATATCCGTGTGCTCATCGAGTTGTGGGTTTGTACCGCCGTTCATAAATAGGTAATTTGCTGGCTCACTCCCTGCTTTGTCACAGTACTTGGCGTTTATTGCACCGAGATTTTCGATGTGTCGTACGTTCGTCATCTAATTGTGATATCTACAATCCATCGCTCTCATAAAATGCTGTTCACTCTTTAAGATGATTTATAGCAGCCTTTTGGTGTAGTCGTGGCTCAGTGGTTCGTGCGTTGGACTGCTGTGCGATCTGCGATCATTTTTCGCGGCACCAACTTTCATTGAGGAAAAGCGTAACACGCACCACATAAATGGTTGCAAAAAGCCACCTTTTGATGTCTTAGTACAGTTTTTAAATGTGAATGGCTACATTTAGTTCGCTGTGCTGTTTAATGTTCACAGTCTAAGAACTTTTATCTCGGTCCACACTATGGGCAAATCATTATATACGATCATTGTACACTGACCTTGTCGACTTCTCTTGATTTCGACTTCAATTCGAAGAGTCGCAGCTTGAAGCTATGTACACAACTTCCTCAAATCAGCATAGTTAGTTAGTTAGAAGTGGTCCTCCGAGAGGAGGTGCACTTAGACCAGAAAGTAGGTCCATTGTGATGCCACTGAGTAGTGGGGTACCCTGCTTTCTCCTGAAACCATTTAGATTTCCTAACGTATCTGTTAAGGTCGGCCATGCTGGCGGAGTTCAGATCGTTAAGATCGTTGAAGAAGTATTGGCCTAGGGTGACTTACCTGATATGGGCCAGTGCTGGACACGTGCAGAGGGAGTGTGCAGTGGACTCCTTCTCCTGCTCGTCCCGGCAGCTCCTGCAGATTTGAGAGCTGGTCTCTTTTGAGTCGTATTAGTGCTTTAGATCTTTTCAGATCCAGGACAGACCAGATTACCCTGGCATTATTGCAATAATCGAGATGTTGCCATCTACGGTTTGCTTTCGACAGAGCGTCGGTGTGGGTCAAGTGTTTAACAAACGACATAGCCACTTTGACACGGTCGAGCTTCCTGCCATTCGTACATTGGGAGCCTTTTCTAGCTAATTCGTCACCCACACTGTTCTCCTGAATGTCACAGTGACCAGGGACCCAACAGAGTGTATACTGGTTAGCGATCTCGTTTAGAGACTCGCGGTAGTCCTTCACTGCCCTAGATTTTATTGTGTTAGATACGAGGGACCTGATCGCAGCCTGGCTGTCGATGTAGATCGCAATATTTGTGTGTGATATTGGGTTAGCCTTCAGCCAAGCGGCGGATTGATTTATAGCTGTGACTTCGGCTTGAAAGACACTGCAGTGGTTGAGCAGACTGACGGAGTGGTGGATGTCTAGGTCTTCTGAAAAGATACCGGCACCGACTCCATTTCGTTTCCTTGACAGCTTGGCAATCCTTTTTTGCTCCATTAATCAGGGTCTTTGCTAAAATGAGGTGTAAATTGTCTGTCAACATTTTTGGCGAGATATTCGGAAGAAAGGGGGCATAGAATTGTTCACAATTTACTTGACAACTGTAAAAAAATACTACCTAAATCGGCTCCTTCCAAATGAATCATTCAACCTAGACGATGATAGCCAAAATTACCATCCAACTGTTTAAAACAAAGCTGCTAAACACGACGACCTTTCGACTGAATTATTTAAAGCAGCTGAAGATCATCTGAGAGAGAGACCAACTGATTTGTAAGATTTGGTCAGATGAGTGTATGCCTGATTAATGTAATCTCAGCATCGTTTGCCTGATCTACGAAAACCGCGCCAACTACAGAGGTATCAGCCTTTTTAGCATCGCCTACAAGATCTGCCATAATGTGTGAACGCCTGAAACCTTTCGCCAAGAACTTGAGTTACCTAGATTTTCACTTTTGGACAGCTCCTGGAGAAAATCCAAGAAGTCCAAACCGATACCCACCTCTTTATAGATTTTAAGGCCGCCAATGACAGCATTTATAGAGACGTGCTATAAAGACCCATTCCTAGTTTTGGTATCGCTGCCAAACTGGTGCCTCTCTGCAGGATGACGATGAATAATGCTTGTTGCTCCTTCAAGGTCGGTAACGATCTCACTGAACCCTTTGATGTCAAAAAAGGATTAAGACAAGGCAGCCATGTCTTTCATAAATCTGTTCTACTGCTTCCGTACAACGACGATATTGACATTATAGGCAGAACATAGCGAGCTGTCACCGGTGCTATCGCCAACATAGAGACAGAAGCGGCCAAAATGCGTTTTGATAGTTGATAGTTATGACTTAGAGGTAATAAGGGTCTTTGTCTGCCCTGGCTCTCCTATTACCTCCGATAATGACATCTCACCGGAAATCAAACGAAAAATAACTTTTGCCAATCACTGTTCGGGCTGAGAAGGTAATTGGGTAATAGGGCCCTATCCCGAACAAGTGAGGAGGCTGTTTATAAGACCTTAATCATACCAGTCCTGCTTTATTGCGCTGAAGTATGGACTCTATGGAAAGTGATTGAAGATATCTTTGGTCGTTTTGAGAGAGGAACTCGGAATATTTTAGTCCCGTGTGCATTGACGAGCTTTGGTTGAGAAGATTCACTCACGAACTATAAAAGCTGTACGGCGACATCGACTTAGTCAAAAAAAAAAAATATGCGCATTGGGCAGGGCTAGGGTATGTAGAGTGAATGGACGCAGAGCAGCTCCGAGACGCAGAGCCTTTGAATTTAACCCGAAGGGACAACGCAGTAGGGGAGACCTCGCCTAAGGTGAGAGGACTTCATCCAGCTTGGCGTGTACAACTGGACGCACTTAGCTAAGGACCGGGATAACTTGTTGGCTGAGGCCCAGGTTCTCGCCGAACTGTACCGCCACCTAAAAGAAGAAATCGATCTCCGCCACTGGAACCTGTAAAAAGTCATGGCGAAGCACATTTAGAGGCACATTTTTACGTTAAATAAGTACTCTGACGTGACTCTACTCTGGCAAAGGAGTTTCCAAATGCAATGCGATCCATTTGCCTCCATCCAATAGCTACATATGCCAGATGGGCCAATAACCAATTATATCCTCCGATCTTCCCTTATTTTCACTATGATCTAGTTAATGGTAATGTTTTCCAGTTTTCTTCAGCACCTTTGTCAATTGTGTAGATCTTTACACAGCCCGGTTTCGTTATTTGCGATTACTTGTCCGTAGGATTTCACATCTTTACTACAAAATGTCCTGAAATACAATAGGGACGATTTTTGAAGACTCTCTAGCTTTTTTCTAGGCACTGTAGTCTAAGATATCATCTGCACAATATGGGTGTTGCTCGGGAAATGAAATGTCGATTCTGTCTAGAGATAGATAAAACAATAGACCAAGCATATGTATACTATGTAAGTGTTCTAGTTATTTATTACATCCCTTTTTTGCTGATATCCGAGAACATCTGAAACACTTCGCAGACGATATCCCCACCTTTGTTTAGAAGATTGAAGCCCTCCTTAATTAATTAGCCCTCGACACAATAGATCTTAAAGCAGAGACAACTAATTTAAAACAAAAATAAAAGACAATTTTGTAATGTCCTTCATTCGCGGGTTTAGGGAGCTTACGTCGACCCTTCACATTACCTGATCTTCCGCTATCGACTCGAAATAATCAGGGGCTATCCAAATACGGGTAGAGGTAAGATTTTGGACTTGGTCCAACCATCTCATCCTTGGCCTACCCAGGGGACGCCTACATGATGGAACGGATTTAATGGCATGCCTTGGCAACCGAGTTGAGGACATGCGTTTAAAGCGTCCAAACCATCGCAGTATGGACCTCTCCGTACGAAGAAGTAGCTGCTCGACATTGAGCTCCCTAAACCCGCGACCCCCATAGTGGATAAGCGGGCCATTGGAAGATGATGTCCTGCATAGATTTCTAAATTAAATTGAGAGTTCAAACAATGTTTTAGCATACCGCAGTTTGAAATGTTCTTCAGAATTGCATACACCTTCTTCTTTTCCAGCGAAGGGAGTAAATTGTTTAATTTTGAGTGAATAACGAACGTTGCCTATTCAACGCGGTGCCCATTCTTATATCATTGGCCTCTCCTGTTCCTTCTGATATGAATAATCTTAGTGTAGCATAGATTTACCAATAAAACAAACCACCCTGTCTGTATCGCGAAGAGAAACACACTTAAAAAATGGTGAGCATGCCACACTCCTACCAATTGTACTGCGTTCAATGATTGCTTTAATTTATTTTTAAAGTAGTCCTCTTCTGTAACACTAGGGGTTCTCTTTGTCATTGTTGACGACACCCACTTGTACACACTCCGATGCTTGTAAACGTGACCTGGATCAGCACACCGGAAACACAATCCGGGTGGCCTTCTCTCCTTCAAACAATTGCTGGCTTTGTGTCCATAAGACGAACAGTTGAAGCATATTATTTGATACTCTGTAAACCCTGCATCAGCGTATTTTCTTCGTGAAAGTTTTGACTGCCACTGGTCGGCAAACAATGAGGCAACGATGGCTTTGACGAATTTTTTGTTTATGACGCGGCAACTGACTTTTAAGTTAGGAGGAGACTTTACAGCTTATGGTTTGACTACAATCGATGATATGCCAGAAAGTTCACTGTCATTAGGCGGTCTTAAGATCCATGAAAATATGGTGGTTATCGATTTGGAATTCCAATAGCTGACGCACGTGTGTAAAAACTGACCCACACTGCAGAACTAACCATTATACTGATGGGAGGGAGGTCTTATCACCTATCATTTTGACTTCTTGCCAATGAACACACATGTTGCGGGAGTCCTGGACAAACATGAGAATTATATTCTAGTTTCGAATAAATTAATCCTCGGAACGTTTGAAGACATCAAGATATGTAGCAACTCTAACATTATCTGCATCTGGCTATTTCCGTCAAATACTAAGGCTAGGCTAACACATATTCTAAACATTGAAATACTATTCATTTTGAATCTTTTATGTGTTTAGTTTCACTGCTCTCTGATAATCGCAATTTCGACTAATTCTAGTTAAGCTTACTTAAGGTGGCGCTACAGTCCAGGGTGGACCTGAGCCTCAACCAACAAGCGTCTCCAGCCAGCTCGATCTTTAGCCAGCTGCATCCAGTTTCGCACGCTAAGTTGGTTAAGGTCCCTTCCACTTACGTGCTCCACCTGAGTCGCGGTCATTCTCTACGCGCTGACCCTCGGGTGTAGATTCGAAGATTTTCCGGGCCGGAGCATTGGTATCCATCCGCTCTACATGACCCAGCCACCTCAGTCGTTGGACCTTCACTCTTCTGGTCAAGTTGGTGTCGCTGTACATCCCGCACAGTTTGTCGTTGTATCTCCTCCTCCATTCACCGTTTATGCAGACGGGACCGAAAATCACCCGAAAAATGTTCCTCTCGAAAAAGCCAAGAGCAGCCTCATCCGCTTTTGACAGAGTCCATGCCTCTGCGCCGTAGAGCAGGACTGGGATTGTTAAGGTCTTAGTCATTCGAGAGAGGGCTTTGCTGCTCAATTGTCTTCTTAGCCCAAAGAAACAGCGATTGGCAAGAGTTATTCTTCGTTTGATCTCAACGCTTGTGTCGTTGTCTGTGTTGATAGCGGAGCCTAGGTAGACAAAGTCCTGAACCACCTCAAAGTTATAACTGCCTGTTGTGACGTTTTGTCTGAGGCGTCGGTGATGGGTGTCCTTTCTTGTTGACAGCATATACTTGATCTTGCACTCATTGACTGCTAAACCCATCTTCGCCGCCTCCGTCTCAATACCCACGAACGGGCAAGTGACACGCCAGTCACGCTGCGTTCTTCCGATTATGTCAATGTCGTCGGCATATGCGAGTAATTCAACGGATTTTTGAAAGATTGTGCCTCTGATGTTGGCGCGTGAGTTTTGCACAACTCTTTCAAGAACGATGTTGAAGGAGTGACATGACAGCACGTCGCCTTGTCTTAATCCCTTTTTATATCAAAGGTCTCGGTGAGATCTTGACCGACCTTGATGGAGCAGTGTGCATTCTCGAGGGACGAGTTTGGCAGGGATGCCAAAACTAGACATTGCTCAATCGATCACTCGTTTTTGACCCCTAAAGATGCTCTAAAAGAAGAGATTTACTTGGACTTATGAAAACTTGCCGATGAAAGATTGAGTACGATCAAATCATGATTTGGCCACAATACAGTAAAAAAATCAAGAGAAATACTTACGCTGAACAGATAGCACTTAGCATTAGTGATCCCTCATAAAAACGAGCCTAGGCACTTAATTTTTTGAGCGATCCAAGCGAACTATCAACCATGCCACCAAAGGCCATCTAATTCATCTTGGATTCAAAGTGGTTTAGGGAGGCAAATACTACAACGGGGAACACAATGGATGCATGAAAATTCGAGTGAGGCGACGCCTAACATCAAGCTGCTTCCTCTCTAATCTAATTTAGGCTCTCCTTCCATCTTGTGCCTTATGTAACTTTACGTGCAATGTTGACAACCATTTTTATGATGTCGACAGTTGAACAGGCCTTCCAGATTTGCTGGTCCTGCTTTAGTTTCAATGGTTGCATGCAACCTGTTGCAGACGATGCGCTCTAATACTTTTCCTGCAAGGCCCTCGATATGATGACGGGTCTCCTGGTGCCTTTTTCATTGATCTGGACAAACACTCTCTCTAAAGGAAATGTGGACGGTGTTGACGAGGGGAAAAAAGTCCTCTGCGCCACACTCAGGTCAGTAGAGGCCCATTTTTGGAGGGGAAGGTACCCCTTGCTTGTAGAGCAGTTCTCAAGCCATTCTCTTATTGCCCCAGGCTTTCGAACCGTTTTGAAGCCTTAATGAACCTCCAGATGTACCTAATGGGTACTTCCCTTAGTTTTTTGGTATCCTTGGAAAAAGTGCCTTTCAAAGGATTTATGTCTGAGATGGCAAAGAATTGGGCAGTAGCAAAGGAAGAGGGTTTTGTCCTCACTGACTCGTCTCCGCAACCCCTGGAAAGGTCGTCCTCACTTAGCCTTAGCTTTTTCATGTGATAACGCAGAGTATTATGACATGTAATTAGTCCTACAAGGATGGAGAGGGTTTTCCTGTCCTTCTGCATGAGAGTATTAGTTCTGGCTCCGTTGTACCTTGACCATAATTTTCTACTTATTTTACAGGAGTCCAAAGTTCATTGGCTTCCGCTAGATCCTTGATCCATGCTTCATGTTTGAGTTTACATGGCGGGACTTTCCTTGACTAATCAGCCTTTTCCAGGTCCAGCGTAGATCCTTTCCTTGTCAATTCATCAACCTTCTCATTCCCTGGTATGCGCTCATGTCCAGGGACCCAGCATAATTTGAACTTATGCTGTGTGGCAAGAGCACTAAGCTCTTCGCGACAGCACTCTTCACAAGTTTCGACTTTATTTCAATAGCAGAAATCGCTTTTAGTGCTGCCTGGCTGTCGATGAAAAAGGTGAACTCATCACGTGGTGTTACCTTCATCGCAGTTTCACGGGCAGAAATTACCACTGCTAGGACCTTCGCCTGGAAAACGCTGCTGTGGTCTAACTGATTTAAAGAGGCAAAGTTTGTCAGAAAGTATACCTGCACCCACGCCAATGTCCGTTTTGGAGCCTTCAGTATAGATGGCTCTGATTCGCGGGTTTGATATTGTTCACCTTATCCATTCTTCTCTGCTTAGGAATGAGCAAGAGAACGGTCTTTTAAAGTCTAGGTAGGGCACCGTATAGTAAGTGGTTGCTACATTGCCCATGTTCTTACTTAGAATCCGAGCATGCCCCGTCGTTCTTGACCTCCAGCCCTTCATTTGACTGATTCTCAGGGCACTTCCGGCCGCAGATTCCTGCATAAACAGGACTACTGGAAGCAGGTTGAGAATAGCCTCTAGTTCTCATGGTTCTCATGGCACTAGTAGCTGCTATGCACGCAATTCTCCGTATTTTCGTGATGGCCTTGAGCTTGGTGGTTTTGGTAGCAGCTTGCCACCACACAACGCTGCCATAGGTACAATGTTTTTAGAGCTTGGTCCCCAAATTTTCCCGAATATTCTACTACAAGAATAGAAAGCTATCGTGGCCTTCTTAATTATTTCGTTTATATTCTATTTCCAGTTCAACTTTTTGTCGAGCACAAGTCCCAAGTATCTTGCACTGTCAGGGGGATACCCCCAGCAGAGGGTATTTTAAATTGCGGTATCTTTCTCTTAGTTTTCTGGGGACTTACCGCCAGTCCACATTTCTTGGTCCATGTGTCCAACAATTTAATAGCTCCTTCTATTCTCAGCAGTAAAATCATCTAGTTGTGCATTCGGTATGAAATTTTCTTCTTACAAGAGCAAGCAATGACGTAAAAAGCAGATCATGCAGGTATATATTTTCGAACTCATGCTTGTCTGCCTTCATCTCTTCATAACAAGTTTGAAAAAGCCCCTTCAAGTCCATAAATTCTATCAAAAACATTCACATCTAGATTTAAGAGGTCAGACCTCCCCAAATCTATTCACTGAATTGCCACTTTCAAGTATTTATTTTCATCATTATTAAAATGAACCAAATGGCTGCAGATGGACGTAACTCTGTTAAAATTCCAAGTGCTGCAAAGTATGCGGTGCAATTTGTGGTAAACTCTAAGTAATACATATGTAGGTGTACAGTACAGGCTGTAGCCTGCATGCTGGATAAAAGGGTGTTGTGCCATAATTCACACCGGACACCACCACGTTGCTGGGCTCTTTCAAAGGTCATAATCCATGCTGTAGGGGCGTAGTACATGATGTGAATATTTATTCCTTTACGACCGCCAGTCGGGTGGGGGAACGAGTGGGCGCGACACTTTAGCTATAGCAAACAGGTTGTAGGACATTTTTTTTTTGTTCGAATAAAATTTTGCTTACTGCTGCAACCAGTCAGCCAGTCTTTTGTTTCAATTTGATAATTACATTTTTCCGTCGAAAAATTCTGAAAATTTTTTTCCCATTTTCTCTTGCGCGCTAGTTTCAGCAGTGAAAACATTCAAGTTAATGGATAACACACAAATTCCTTTTCATTTGAAATCAAACTTCCCACATAAATATAATAAATGAATGCGGGAATACACAGTGTATGTATGCGTGCATATATCGCAGGCAGCCACTCAAGCACAGTCTTCCGTGTCACTTACAGAGCTCCTCAGAGTTTTCCACTGCATCGTCTCGTCCTTTCATCCGAACAAGAAGTTTTAGAATGCATTTTCATAAATTCATAAAACGAACAGAATGTGCAAAAGCGGAATAATCCAAACACCCCCTCCCGAATGTATAATTTATTTCATAAAAGAGAAGAGAGAGAGCTTTCGTGCAGTTGGCATTGCCATCCCACATGTCCGTATTTGCACATTAGTGAAATGAATCCTTACCCGACAGTTCGTGTTTTTCCATCCATTTAATCTGCTTAAGAGATAACCAATCCCGAGGACTGAGGAACCACAAATTCCATTGAGCCATCAGAGATTAGGACATGGTTCTGCAGAAAAAAAAAATTGAAAACCAGTACGTCTTACATGGTTGGTTGCAAATGACAAGGAGTCACTTTTCAAATGCGGATCTCATTAATAAAATCGCATAAATATTTTATTAGCGTAAAGCTGTAGGCGCGGCATTCCTCATTTAACAAGCACACACGCTGTGCCAAAAGGGGGGCGGGAAGCAATTTTCGAAATTGGATTCTGCGGATGTGTCGGCCTCTGACTCGCATAAACACTAAAGGCGGTAGCGCCGTCCCTTTCGCTGCGACAACTTCAACTCCTTGAGCACAGTCGGTGCATTAATTATGCAATCAGTTGTTAAAATTGTCGTTTTTATTAAGCGGTCTTCGTCATCAGTGCCGTTGGCGGCGTAATGAAGACATCAGTCGGCAGCGTCGCCTTAGGAGTTTCTACGTACCAGCCAGCCAGTAGTCAGCGCAACGAAAAGTGGGCGGAAGGGGCGAATTAAGCTTTTAATCACGACACGGTCTGCCCGACACGGCTGTTTCTTAATCCCCTACACTGTTAGCATCATCCGAAGGGTGTGGGCGAATTAATTTAAGATTTCCGCTTTTCGTACACAATTAATTACGGGATTTTATTTTGTCTATCGCTCTGGCTGTAAGGATATAGATACCAGAGGCGATGGTTGGCTGGCGCGGATCGTGGTGCGACTTTATTTTCTTATTCAAATTGAGTGTCCTTTGTGCAATTTGGCGGCGGCAAAGAGGATGCAGCGCCGATTTCGCTTTCGCCCTTTTGGAAGTGTTTGTGTG
This sequence comes from Matsumyia berberina, assembly GCA_917880715.2. Lineage (NCBI taxonomy): Eukaryota > Metazoa > Arthropoda > Insecta > Diptera > Syrphidae > Matsumyia > Matsumyia berberina. The sequence goes on from OU862870.1 coordinate 101,712,703, forward strand.
AAATACAGAGAACAGGGGCAAATTAAAAATTTAATTAAACCTCCACTACAAAGTGAGGAGGGGCAGGTACCTTTGCACCTACCTACCGACAGAAGGACGAAGACTTTAATGAGACCGATTCATGTTGAAGCGGTTGGTTTTATGGTCTTTTTTTCTTTGTGCTCACAGGCTGTTCGCCTGAATAAAGATGAGCATCACTCCATTGTTTGGTGGTCAATGTTGTCCTATTGTTCGATGAGAATATGAATTAAATTTTATCATTCTCTCGCTTGATGGGACATATACATTTCGCGGAGAAATTTCATCATGGCATTATTACTTTCGGTGCTGGTGTTCTGGTTGAAAAAGGAGCCAGGACGACGAATGCTCTGTAGCACAGTACAACGAGCTACAACAGCGGGAGGAACAATTTTAATTAAACGTGGCATTTACGTGCGGTGATTAGAAGAGGAAATTTTGCGCAAATTTCTTGGTTTTTCTTTCTTGTGTAGGACTTAGGAAACGTTTTAATTTTATTTTGCTGTATGTGTGTATGCGTATGCACTCTGTGAGAACTCAAAATGAACTCCGAAGTTTGTAATTTAACGGGAAAATTAAGACGGAACGGAGCGACGGGATGCGAATTTAAATGATTGCTTTGAATGGGATGAGGCATTTAGCGGAGTTGAAGCAAATCCACAGCAGGGAAGTGAAATATGGCTGTAGCCGGAGTAAAAACAGCGGGATGTCACTCGTGAAATTCCTCATCAATTTTTATTTTACAATTGTTTGCTGTCTTACTACAAAACGTGTGAAATTAGGAGTGAGCAGATTATGCTTGCAAATTCCAGCCTACACTTAGATTGTGCCCAGACATGACTAGCAAATGGGTTCGGACGTGATTGACGAATGGATTCGTAGTTAAAAAATCGACTGGGGAGCCAGTCCTATACTTCCCACCTCGTATTGTGGGAATATTATAATTTATTTAATAATTAAAGAAAACATTCATCGAAGGCAAAGATTTAAATACACCCTGTTTAATTGCTCCACAAAGAGTTGTTGCACGAACTTGATAGAAATAATTTCTTCAATTTCCTCGGCATCCGCTATACCGAATATGCTCAAAACCTAATCACCTTTAAGTTTCAAAAATAAATAAAACAAAAAAAAATCCGCATGATCGTACGTTGTTTATTTTTCAAGTTATCGAAGGCGAAAAATATGATCACCGTGCACACACACACCGAAATAATTTCGAAAATGGGTACAAACGATTTCTAGTGTATCGTAATATCAAGCCCTGTTCGGTGGACATGGCTGGGGCTCGCACATCAGTCCGACGCACTAACCACTGAGCCACGCCGACCAGTTAGTCCTCGAAACTGAGTTTTTTGTTTTTGTGAGAAGGTTAAGTACGCTAAACTGAGCCACTATTTCAAGGCATCAGAATTTAATTCTGAAAAGAAGCCAAATATTTTGGAGTCATGCTGGACCTAATATCTCGATCTGATTCTGACTATTCCAACTACCAGCGTGCATATACCCACTCGTCCGAACTACATATGTGAATCACTTTACCTAGATTATCTCCCCCGAAGGCATTTCAACCTGATTTCTAATCCTAAATGGTTATACAATTTTTCATGAAGCCTAAGAGGCAATATAGCTATCCATCCACACTAAACCTTAATACATCTTCAACAAACTCTAAAGTGGTTACGAACTTGTTTGCTTATTTCTTTAGACATTCGTTTACAGACTTCATCCTGAACCGGATTACAATAAGCTGCTCACATAGTTCCTAAGCCTCTATTAATATCACCTTGCTACTGGTTGAACTAAAGATAAGTAATCTGAAGGCCTGACAATTTACCCGCCATAATCTTAAAAAAACGTACGAAATACCTGGTCCAACGTTTCCTTTTCCAATTTCCAACTACATATATATTTCACAGTGGCTTCTTTCTCGACTGTGGAAGATCTCATACATATCTAATCCTCAACCATAAAAATTGTAGTAAGAACGAAGTATTGTCGAAAAGCCGAAAGTCCACTTATGCCCCCATCGGAGCATGGCGCATATCCGCTTTGACCCCCGTAATGGTTTGCGAGACCATTGCCGGGAAGGTCGTAACCGTTTCGGGTTAAACCCGTCCTGTAGGATTGGTCAGGCTGAAGCAATTTTGAGACAGTTTGGTCAATCTGTTATCAGGAGGGTCGAATTTGGCATCGAAGCTAAGTTATCGGTGTTCAATTCGGTGTCTGTTCCGACTTTCACCTATGTTCATGAGGTTTGGATAATGACCGAAAGAATAAGATCGCGGATACAAGCTGTCGAAATGAGATTTTTTCTTTGTATTGCTGGGGTGACTCGTCGAAATCGGGTTAGGAACACCAGAATACGCGAGGCAAGGTGAGGAAAGGCGAGGAAAGGTCCAACTTCACGTCGAACGCATGTCCCCAACTCAGTTTCCAAGACGTGCCATGCAATCCGTACTATCAGGTAGGCGTCCCCTGGGTAGGCCTATGATGAGACGGCTGGACCAAGTCCGAAATCTCACCTCTACTCGTATGCCCCTGATGATTTAGAGTCGATGGTGGAAGATCGGGAGACGTGACGAGTCCACTTAAGCTCCCTAAGCCCGCGACCCTCATACTGGATAAGCGGGCCAGTGGAAGATGGTGATGAAAACGAAGTATCCAACCACCGCCCTATCGCCAAACTCTCTTGAATACCCATCTCTTTAAAAGCATTTTTTACGATACAATGTTTTTCCACTGTACGCCTATCTTTTCTCCAACCAAACACGGCTTTCTTAAGGGCAGATCAACAATCGCCAAACTAACTGAATTCGTTTCAAGAACCCTGTGCGTTCTGGAGGATGGCAAAGAGGTTGACATTGTTACCACCGACTTCAACAACTCTCGCACAGTATAGTTCTCCTAAAACTTAAGGTTCTTGATGTTCCACCACGGATTATAACGTCAATCAAATCGTATTTGAAAGACAGCTAGTTAAAAGTCCTTTTTAGGTCTTCCGTATCTAACCCCATCAAAGCCACCTTGGACCAATGATTTTCATCTTGACAATTAAAGATTTAGATGGTATTATCAACGACTCGGTTGTATCACAGACTGCTTTATATTGATAGCATTTTTCGTAGAGCCAACTTTGTGCTCGGTTTTGTAAATCATTGGTCCAATGAATTGTCGACCCCTTATGTCACGAAATCCCTTTACTTTACTTCCGTAAGGTCTTTGCTAAAATATGATGGCCCAGTATGAATCCCGCATTGCGAAAACAGCAAGAGAATCGTAGTCCACAACCTACTAGCCGACAGAGACCGCTTGAATCTAATTAACCGAATATCTTGAAAAACATCGAGATGTTGCCCATATATCACTTGCAATTAACGCTACGAAAGCCCTGTACAGCGCCTCTACCTCTTCCTGACCTAGTCTCGTCTACCTTGTCATTTCTTTTCATAATTTTAAGCTTTTAATTGTTAGTTGTTTAGCTGCAAAAAAAGTAAGAACCATTGAATAACTCTCCCACCCTTACCTATCGTTAAGTTTATATCTGTTTTTCAAATTTATGTATATTTTTAGATTTATAACTACTCGAAAGTCGCCAGTTTTCTTGTAATTCAAAGGCTGTTGAGCGTGGAAAAAGGTCTTTGGATTTAGAAGGGGATGATAAAATCCTCATTTTGTATAGTCCTTTGCCTAAGACTTGAACTTATTTTAGTTCGCTTAGGCTTAACTAGCTGCTGAACCATGACCACAGTTGCTCGTCCAAATGTGATTGAAAATTGCACAGGCCAACATGGTTTTGTTGTTGAAAAGCTGAGCGTCATTTCCGAAGTAAATTTTTGCATAGAATCCGAATCCGGAATCAGAATTTTTCCATCACGTCAGGATTTTGGGATATTTGAGGTTATGTATCCAAAAAATGACGTTTTTGGCTAACTTTGAGGTTATGTACAGAGTGCGCAAATTTTTTCTGGTCTCTATCTCCAGTTACATCATTTAGTACTACTCTTTCTCTTCAATTTAAGAGTTTGAGAGATCGATTTCGATTTTTTTTTCTTAAAGTTACGGCTCAGATTACCAACAACTACCATGACCCAATTATTTGCAGGCCTGTGATGTCAAAGAATGCTTTTTGCATATTCGTTGCTTATCTTTATAAAAGCAATAAACATTCATACATATGCCTCACCAGTTTGACGCACTCTATGTCAGACTGCCTATATCTTGCCAGTGTTTTTAAGGCCGAGCTGTTGGCAACCCTCAGAGCTTTATGTCTGATCAGCAGCGTCCAACGCGGTATAATTATAAACACTGCCAGTTTTAGGCAGTCATTAAGGTCCTCGTGTCAGCAATCATATTTTTAACTCGCGCCTCTGGAAAGTCGTTTCTCCATCTTCTCAGTGTGGATCGCAGGTAATAGTAGCATAAAGACGAGGAAACTATCTCGAAACAAGCTCTTGTCTCCGGGAACTTGTTATGTGATGGAGACCTAGAAAAACGACCAAATCGACCAAATAACTAAGCGAGGAACGGCCCATGACAGTTCCCTTGCGAAGAATGTCTACAATCTATTAAAAATTCTCAAGGGAAGTATCGTTTCACATAATTTATCCAAAACTAAACAAAGGTGGAAATGGTTAAACCGCGCCGTCTGCAAACAGATGTGACCCATACATATATCTAGTACAAGTTTTGTCATGGTCTCAAACACATTTACCCTCGCTTTAGAAGTTTCACTTCAAAAATGGGCTTAAAAGTCTAAGTACGTACGATACTATCTGCTGCTTGCTCCAGTAAATATTTCTTACAAAAGCAAAAGTGGCAGTGGATCATACTCTAAGCAGATTTTTGAACTCTTTTGCAGATTTTAAAAATCCAAAAATCTGGGCAACACCTTTTACACCACACTTGATCTTTTTTTGAACAAGAAAAGTCGTTAGTGTAAACAATTAAATCACTATTCTCCACTGTATGACTCCATTTTTTGATTCAACCACTTGTAAAAGTGCTCGCCGTAGCTCAGTGGTAAGTGCGTTGAACTGCTATTTGAGCGGCGTGGGTTCAAGCCCCAGCCATGTCCACCGAATATCAGGGAATGGAAAGCCTCCGAGAGCCTACCCGTTCGGAGTCGGCAATAAATTATAGGTTCCTTCCATTCGTGCGAAAAAATGAAACACGCGCAACATGAATGGTTGTGAGAAGCTAGGCCTTGGCTCCTCCCTAGCTGTCGCGCCAGCTATTAATTTTTTGCCTTTGCATTCAAATTTTCTGAACTCATTTTGTATTTTCCATTTTGTTTAATAAAATTGTTATGAATGCAGATTTTTTTTATGAATCCGGATTACAGATTTCTGACGATGACACTGCATTCAAAGGGTTTTATTTTTATATATTGGTTTAACAATGGACATGTATTTATGTCTGAATTTACCAGAGCGTGCTGTCTCAATGGCAGTAAAAAAAAACAAAACGGAAGAATGATACGTCTCGACAGTTGTAGATGACACATAACCTTTAAGAGAAAAAGGATCCGAGTAATAAATAAGAACATTAATCTTGATATCTTCGTGATGATCTTAAAGTTACTGGTTTGGGGGCTTCAATATTTCACTGTTCACTCACAATAAAATTTATTATATTTTTCATGTTTTTTTTTGTATATTTTACTGCCTTGGAAGAAAGCTGCTTTCGTCCGCTTAGTCTTTTCATGAATACTCACGCTTCAGTTCAATTGTAAGTCTTTTATAGAAGCGAACTATCCATATATTCCAAGGGAGATATAATAGCCTTAATCCATTCTATCTCAAGGGAGCAATAACGAAGCAGTGGTTAACTAGTCCCCTAATAGCATTAAATTCCCATCACCTTTAGATAAATCAGAAATATATTTTCAAGTTCCTTTGGAAGCATATGTATTTATATGAAAACTCTCCTGCTATCTGTTGTTCAAGTAAAAACTAAGGTCTGAGGAAAAACTCCCAGCAGAATATACCCAGAACTAATGACATGATTTAACCGTCACAAGTGTCACTATTAACGCGACGCAAGCGTCAAACTTAAGTTCAAATGTCACATTATCGTTTTCGTGAGAAATTCAAGTTCACTTAGTTCCATTATTTTCTCTGTCAATTCCCTAAATTATATGGGCGTCAAGGGCATTTGCATGTGTTCCTTTTCTTACATAATTTATCCACATAAAACTTTCTTGTTCTTTTAACTTAAATACAATTATGTACGCATTTCAGGCTTTTAATTTCTAATCTCTAATTATTTGATACAATTAAAAAACCTCCTTACTGTATCGGTACAATGAGCTTGATTTGAATATCAAGTCTGTTACCAGAATTCATAAAACGAATTACTATTGCTCGGCTTAGGAGTTCCAATTTAATTTCGATTTAGAATTGTACATCAGACTTGAAAAAAAGATAAAGCGGTCGTACAATTTCGTTCATCCTGCTCTCCGATAAAAGAGGCAAAAAGCCATTACGTCTGATTATTTTAGTGCGCTCAATTTGCCCGATTACCTGGCCAGGAATACGTTAGGCGGCAACACCTTTTCTTTATTCATCCCCTGTTTCTCTGCCTTCCTTTCATTTTCCAAAATACATTCAATTAACTTATCATTTTCGGCAATCCCCAATTCTATTAGCTGCATCAACAAAACCACTTCCAATTCCAAATGGTGTTGAGCTAAGCTACTCCTCCATTTTGCCCACTTTAAATAAAAAACAATGAAAACCCAAATCTATCCCAACATCATCCCCTAATCGTTGGAATTTCAACAGATGTTCTGGTTTTCTTTCCAAGCAATTGTAGCAGTTTGCCCTAAATTGGCCAGGATATACCCAAGGGCAGTCAAGGCTCTGTATCTGTATGCCATCAACACTGATTGCTATCCGTCACAATTTCTGTTCCCACTAAATGCGAACTTGTTTCCAGCACATTGTGTCAACAGTACATCCAGCAGAAGTCATCTGCCTGCGAGAAGCAACACTAATATTATCCATTATCCTTCGGGTGGATTGAATATATACTTGAATTGTTGTAAGACGTGTCAGGTTATGCAAAAAAAAAGAGGGGAAAATATGTACCCACTGGTTTTGATGCAGTTCCGCAGAAAAACTGTTTTTATTTTATTTTTTTTTTCTGCGACAACACAACGACTGCATCTTCAGTGCCATCAACAGTATACATAATGAATGCGCTCATAAATACATAGATGGAGGTATGTATATGGCAGCTCCCTCATCCGGCACGAAGGTGAACTCACACAAACAATTTGCTATTATGTTGGCCAGGACTTTTTTCTCTATCTCTATCCGTGGCCCGATCCCCGATAGAAACTGTATGCAGTTCGCTGTGCAGATAATTTGACGCCTCTGGATTCATGGCAATTTTCCGGCATTAAATTAATTTTGCTGAGCTCTTAATCCTGATAGTGTACCGTTTTGAAATGTCCATTCTTGGGGGTCTGTCGCCATGAGAAAATTAATGATTATTCTTTTGGAAAATGAACCGGAAAACTATGGGACAATTGATTAATGAAAATATGTGTGTGTGTGCATGGCATAAGGTTATAATTTTTTTTTTTGTAATCCTTTTCGCCCTTGTGGATAGACGTAGAAATCGATTTTATGCGCGAGGTATTGGTTGACCCTTATATATAGTTGCCATGAAAGCAGAGAGGGTGGACATTTTTCTAGCTGTGTTGTGGAACTCTAATCGTAGATATATCAAAATAAATCAGAAACATGAATGATTCCTTGTCTAGCCATAGAGACAAAGGATTGTGAAGGTTATTGCGAAAAAGAACGATAAAACGATAGATAAAGGATGGTTTATGACTTTCATAGTCGTCTGTCTAATACAAAGACAAATTGTTTTTTTTTTTTTCTGTTGCTCAAACTTGCGTAACGAGGGGGTGCCAATAACACAAAAGCATGAGTTGACGTTTGATGCTTCTTGCACGCTGCTCGGCGGGGCCACATATGGCATTTTTCATTCAACAAATCACATGGCATACACCACTTATATGAGATGAGCAGATTTCGGAATGATGGGGGCACCATTTGCTACAATATTCCTTTCCTAGAGATTGGGTTAGTTAAGGTTCGATGGATGCTCAAGCTGGGACAAGGACTCACTTAGCCACAAGGTTGGTCGATCCTTTTTTTTTTGCTCCCAGAGCTCATAAGCAGCCCTTGTCCTTTTTTAAGCTTCGCTTTTCACTATATTATTATTATTATTAGTAGAGAGCTGTTTGTCCACTCTAGCACTGCGGTCTTAGCCGTAGAGACGCCATCAGCTTTCACAGTTGATCGATTTTATTTATTTAAGAAATAAATGTTTCCCCGACACCAGGATTTGAGCCCGGACTTTCAGCGTGACAAGCGCTGATGCAACATGGCCACCCTCAAGAGGCATATTCTACTGTCCCATATACATATTTAGAGCAGTTTGTCTGCTCCAGAGAATGTCAGGAAGCTAATCAGCCTCTCTGGGTGGAGCGTGGCAAGCGTCGTTGGTAAAACAAGTTCACTACCTAGGGTTCGCTTCCTCACATGAATAAGGGCGGGATATTCTGTGACGATGCGAACAGAGCTTTCATCGCTCTCCAACACAATCTGCAGGTAGGGTCCGGTGACAGGCCAAGCTTCTCAGGCCAATCCATTTTAGTCGGCAGAGGCCACTTAGGATGCCGGTTTGAATTCTAATGTGGTTCCTGTTCAGATTTAAAAGAAACTTGGATATCTTTTGCGATACATTGGGGAAGAAGTGTTTGGTGCATTTCTGTCCTGCAATTCCCCTCCAAATTGTGTTGGATTTGAGCAGGGATTGCTCCCTCATGAAGTTTTTAAAGATGGATTTGTTTATCCACAGGCTGGTTCAGGACCAGTGAGGGGGTGGTTGCACCTATCTTGGCCAGTGAGTCCGCTGTTTCATTGCCGTGGCTTTGTGAGCAGGGATCCAGTGTAGTATGACCAAGTTGTTTTTTTTTTAGTTTTGGAAGCAATTTGACTGTCTATAGGACTAGTTTCGATTTAATCGTGGCTGAGGTCAGTGTTTTCAGGACAGCTTGACTGTCAGAGAAGATAAAAATGGTTTTGCCACGGAAACTAGAGAGCAAGTTTAAGCTTGTGCCTGAAAGATCGATGAGTATACGCCTAGACTGACCGATATGTTAGTGCTAGATGACCCTACGAATGTTCCATCCCCACATCCACTGTGTATTTTAGACCCGTCCGTACTTGGTCATGCTCTGAAGGACGGGGTTTGGATTGTTTTCCAGTCGTCACTCGGAGGGATGACTACTAAGTCTGAGTAGTTTCGTTTGAAACAGTACATTGGGAGAATGTCATCCAACGGAACTTACCGCTTTGGAGTAGGAAGGAAAGGTTGTTAAGGTGCCCGTCAGGGGAATGTTCGGAGCTGATGTTGTTTAGGTGGAAGAACCTGTGAAGGCTAAGTTATGGCTGGACTCGAACTGGCGGTAGACCGACAATGGCGTTAAGCAAGGAGGTGGGGGTGGAGCACAGGTAACTCGTCCTACAGATTTCAACTAGGCGCTGAACCCCTTCCAGTTTTTTTTGGCTATGGTGACATCACAATAAACTGTCTTATTAGCCCGTTTGCAAACATTTCCTTCATCAGCTTCTTTAAATCAAAATTACACCTGGGTGCTCGTCAGAATCTTAAATATTTTCTGTGTGTGACAGAAAGACTGCAGATAACTACTCAAACGTAACGTAAGCTCGTCTACATTGGGGAAACTGTCACTTCATAAAAATATCGTACATGATTCTTGGCGATAAGTGTAAGCTCCTTCCAACCCCCCATTGTCTGACTCGATCTTTTAAATTTTTCTTTGCCTCCTTGTTTAAACCGACTCTCTCCCTTTTTTTGTCTCCGTAATATAAAAAAAAAACTTTTTTATAGTCTTAAAAAGTTGTTCAATATTTGGCTATATTTGGCCATAGAGTACCTGCTACAGATTGCCTGTCTCCTGCACACCATAATCACTAAACCATCGACGATGCCACACCGGACGCGGCTATGACATGGCAATTCACCGAATCTACAAAAAAAAAAAAAAACATTTTTCCTTGTCATTGCGGTGACCGAAGTTGAGGTATTCGCTACCATATTTCACTCACAGCATTCATGACAATGACATTCACAACGGCAATGTACTCTTCAGGTGTTGAAGTTGTGGGGGCGGCTCTTTCTACTTCACAGCCTCTTTTACGTAAATTGGTGAATAGCTGGGTGAGAAGCGTTGAATGGGAGTACAAATATTCATCAAATCTTATTCCACAAAACACTTTTATGAGTTCAAATGGTTTTCTCTAATCCCGATCCTGTTGTATGCTTTTGTGTTGGAATTTAATTTTTTTTATACCAATTTGAACACTTTTTATGAATATATGTAACTCTTTTCTAAATGTAATAGCCATGGCTCAGTGGATACTGCTTCAGTGATAGAGCGGTGTGGGTTCAAGCCCCAACCATATCCACCGAACATTTTTCGCGGCACTACCTCTCGTCGGGGAATGACAAACCTCTGTGATTATTATCTGTCATGAAAGCGCTTCTCAATTCGCCAGTAGGAGTCGACAATAAATTGTAGATTCCTTCCATTCGTACGAAAAATGTAACAAGCACAACATGAATAGTTGCGAGAAGCTTGGCCTTGGCTCATCACGAGCTGGCGCGACAAGCTATTTATTTATTTACTTATTTTAATCTCTAAAATACAAAACTGTGCCCATGTGCAGTGAGAATGTAGGATTGCCACCCACCAAACCCATCTCCTCTTCCACCCTAGATTATCGTGACTTTGCAGTCAAGCATATAATCGCGAGGGGGACCCCAGACTTATCATTGGCTCGCTCACATTCAGATTCCGCTACTGTCTCTCTTCGCGACGCTGCTTCTTATAAAGGCTATGGTGTCGCTGATTGTGGCATATCTTTCCCTAGGCCTTACCACCTGCCTCGATTTACCTTCCGGAGTGATAGCATCTCCCAGCTTCTCTCCCTGCTGATGCCTTTTAGTTCAGTACAGTATTAAGAGAAATATGATATACTCCGCATCTTCAACGGTTTCTGTGCACCAGAATATGGTCGTGCCCGAGTTGGTTCATCTTCTTTTGTCTGAAAAGTACCATCATCGTTGCTATTCGATAAGAGTGCCCTTGGTGTTAAACTTATCCTGGGAATCGTAGGACGTTGTTCGAAAGTCCCTGATTACTCTTAGTGCGCTTGACATTTCAACCGTTTCCGACCTCTTCTTATAGATTTTGACTGCCATGACATCGGCCCAGATTTGAGATCCGTAGAAGATTATTGATGCAGCCACTATTTTCAGGAATAATCTTCTTCCAAATTTTGGCTCGACAGTGCTTGGAATTATGCGTGCTATTGACCCCTCATCCTCTGTATATTTTAGGTATTGGTAAAAAGTTTGCCTTGCATTTCTTAAGACAACAAGTTACTTTAGTTCTGGTTTGCAGATTACAGCATGGTTGCATTTTTCCGGTCCTTCCTGCTTCCTTGCTGTTGGCGAGTAATACTTCTTGTCATTTCCGCGCATTTCGAATAGTTTGCTATCGTGCTCTATCTCCTCGAGGTGTTGCAACGTCATCAGCTAACCCAAATATATCTTAACGGACGTTAAGATATTTAGTTTAAGGGCTCCGTCTGACCTAGCACGGCCTGTGATGTGGTACTGCTTTATTCCAATCTCTGTTTCGTAGAGCAGCACCCCATTTTTGAAGTTGTTCACCAATATTCCTCGTATACATTACATATGTAGTTTTTTTTTTTTTTTTGATGCGCAGGTATGTATGTGTGAAAATCCTTTATGAATACTCTCTGGCCCGTGCCAGACTCCATGCTCCTGCATGTCTATGCTAATAAACACCTCCTCATTGCTCTACCTCCTGGTTTGTCTCCTGCAGTCCATCGCTGGGGGAGGTTTAACATTTCGTCGTCTCCTTCTCAACTGCCAGAGCTAACAGTTTGCTCGTTCCTCTATTCGCTGTTGGTGCATTATGCTTGTCATAACTTCACTTGCATTCTCCCCGCCTTCGCGCGTTGCCAGCATAAATGTGATTAGGCCTCTTGGGGTCCATTGGGCTCCAATTTATCTCATTAGGATGGTTCTCGCACGCATGTAGTTTTCGCATTCCATCAGCACATGCTTGGTGTTCTGGACTTTCCCAGAAAAATGGGTCATCCACATGCTTGTACTTGTAAAGGTACTCAAGAAAGCATGCATTCTCTGATAGGAATTGCGTTAGGTAGTAGTTTACCTCTCCTTGCTCTTTGCTAGTCTATTCATCAATGTTGGGGATCAGTTTATACGTCCATCGCCCCTTCGTTGTGATGTTCCATCTACGTTGCTATTCTGGTTTCATAGTCTCAAAGGCCGTTCGCCTGCCGTCGGTCTCGCCTTCTTCGCGCAGTGCCGCAGCCTTCTAGATCGATAGGCATGTGACCTGAGATTACACTTATAGCATCCGCTGACACAGTTCTAAAGGCGCAGCATACACTTAGGGATGCAATCCTATGCGCCGAGTTCATCCCTCTGATGTACGACTTATGGTGCGTCTCTGACGCCAATATCGGGGCCGCATACAAGAGTATGGACTTGCTCACGGTCGTCGAAAGGTTTTTGGCCGGCTGCCTTGGTCCTCCAATACATACATATGTATCTCGGCACCCTTTTGGCATTAAGTGTCCGCATAATAAGTGTTCAGTTTGCTGTATAGAAGGCATTCTTGATGACCTGCTTAATAATATCACAGTACTGCCTCGTCCGTTGTGTTGCCTCTATGACTTTTCTCGCTGTATTTCCACTTCCTCACTAGCAGCATTCGTCAAGCGAGCTTTCTGAAAGCCATACTAGTGCTCCAGAAACTTTCACATGGTGTGAGCTGCATCACAGTTCTCTAATGTGCACCTCCCCTCGTTCACTTTGAACTGCTGATGATGATGATTCTAAGACGAACTGACCCTAATTTGTGGCGACATTACATCGTCCAGAAAGTAATAATGTAATTGATCCTGAAGGAGGACAGACAACTACTGCTGTTTGCCTAGTGATCAGTTTGTTTGGATATTTGCTCCCCATTGGGGACAAAGTGGTTGGCATTGCAGAAGTTTACGAGTAGGTTTGGTCTCTTGAGCATACGCATACGGTAAATATTTGCATTCTGCAATAACTATGAACTACCATGATGAAATATAGCACACACTTGCCTACTTGACCTTTCGCACACAACGTAAATGCTGAGCAGGACTTAACAAACAAATTTCCCTCCCTATTCAACTAATAGACATGTAGTACACTGTTACTGCACATCCATAGTTATCCATTACCCCTGTCGAATAATACATATGATGACAACAGAGTATATGCTCAACTTCCTGTACAACAGCAAATACACACTCGCATCCTTTTTTTTTGTAAATTTATTGCAATGTCACGTTGAATAACGAAGCTTACCGAAATTACTTTGTCAATAAGATACAATAAGCATGTTCACGACTGACACAACATTGTGTCGTGTCTAGATTTTGGTTCCTACTTATGAATTTGCTGCAGTTTCACTCTGCAAAATTACACCCAAGGAGCTCTTCTCAAGTTGCCAGGTTTTGGAAGACACGAGCAAACAATGTACACTTGTGTGCTCTACGTGAAGCACATCCCGTATGTCCTTGATACATGTACATATTTACAACATTTGTTTTGTTCACATAAATACATGTGCAAATATATTTTACTGATTGATTCGTTTATGAAAAAAATAAACGTGAAAACAAAAAAGTCAAATAAAGGAATATTTCCCTTGCTGACGTCATTCAGACGGAAGGAAAGCGAATCTGTTCACTTATAACCGAATATTAAAGGTACTAGGGAGCTCAATGGGCTAATTTATATGCGAAACGATGGGGCAGGGCAAAGTGAGAAGGGCTACCGTACCGACAGGCTTTTCCTCCACACAGAGCACAGCGGTACACACAGATGCCGGATAATTGTACTTTTATTCCGAATGAGAACGACTGTTGATATTTACTGCTGGAAGCAAGATGCACCAATTTATCGCACACACAATGTAGTAGATACGTATCTGCTTGCATAGATACGAAAGCACTCGAAACAGAATACCGAATGAGTATTGTGTGAACCTGCTTATGATGGCTTGAATGGTTTGGAAAGATGAGGAGAAGAATGGACTGAGTAGTTTGCAGTTAATTTTGGGAGCAATTGGACCAATGTTGCCTTCTGTTAAATTTATTTTTCCATGTAAGTTACTGTAAGCGTTAATTAAGGCGCAAGTCTGGACCGTGGTTGGGGAAAGGATTTGACTGGGTGCGGAACTTGTAGCAGGTTGAATTGGGATAGGCATGGATGGTAAAGATCATTCTGCAGAATGAACGAAATGCAATATTTCGAAGAATTGAACACCACATGCATATCTATAGCTATACAGCCGCTGTGGAAATGACCATGGATACAGAGAACGGAAAGGACGTGTCGCTGGACCACGGATAAATTAGCAATCTCCTATTACTCCGCGTGTTCCCATGGGCCAGAGACATGTTCTGAACGCTCTGCCTCTCACTATGTCCTTACTCGTCTTGTTAGATTTTGTTGTTTGAATCAACTTTTAAATGCATATGTATTTACTTGTATTTACAAATGTAGGCCTGCGAGGATATGACACAGTGGACCTGGGTACCACATATCGTTGGCCTCTGATAACAAGAGTTAAATTCCAGTTGAATAAACGCAGATTCCGCAAGTGATTCTAAGAGCGGAAACATTTCTCGACGGCTTTGCACGAAATCCATACATATTAGCGTAATTTGAAGTAATTGATTTAGACAAGTTTATTTACTTACTCTTGATATAGCTTCAGACCGTGGTCGATCGGGGCCTTAAACAACAAACGTTTTTTTAAGACCTCCGGAATACGAGAGGCACTCAATGTCGAGCAGGTACTTCTTCGAACGGAAAGGTCCATACTTTGATGGTTTGGACGCGTTCAACACATGCCCCCAACTCGGCTTCTAAGGCGTGCTATGCAATCCATGCTATCAGGTATCATCCCCTAGTTAGGCCTAGAATGAGACAGTTAGACCAAATTCGAAATGTCTCTCTACCCGTACGAGAATAGCTTCTGATGATTTAGAGCCGATGGCGGAAGGTCGAGAAATGTGGAGAGCACCCTAACCCCGCGACCCTCATAGTGGATAAGCGGATCATTGGAAATGTATGTACATATGTCAAATCTTCCGAATCTCATTCCTGCACTAGCAAGTAGCGCGCTCTTTCTTTGCCTTTTGAAAAGTCGGTGATCCTCCCTTCTCTTTTGCTCGTAGAGCTCGCGAACAGCTCTGGTCCTTCTACACTCTTGGTTCGCTGCATGCACTTGCCGGCATTTTTCGACAACTAGAAATTTTGTTGTGGTGGCCTAGTGAAATGCAGCACATCACAAGCGGCATCTCGGATGCCTTTTAGCAGTGTTGCCACTGGTCTTCATGCTGGCGGAATATGACGTCTTAAGGTATACTCGATCGAAAAAGCCTTTAGTGATCTGTTGCGATTGTAACCAACCAACTTCAAACTTTCTCTAATCTTTGTGGTGTGGTGTGCTCCGAGTCAGTGTTCGCCCTTCAGAACCATCCATTATATCGCAAAGGTGCCGTGCGTCGATCGCAATGTTTGCTTTTGTTGTCTGTAAGAATCCACAACTTCAACTTTATTTTGCCCGACTCATCAGAATTCCACTTTATGGATGGCAGTTATATCTAATTTGCAGAAGTCCAGAACCTTAGCCTTCACGTTACCTGTAAAGGGGGGTCCGAAGGTATTTGGGGTCAGCAAATAATTTTTTCGTGGTCGGCCATTACCTCGTCGGCATAACCTTTAACCTGGAGAGCCAGATTTTAAATTATCAAACAGGAAGCCGGAGAAACCACATCTTGTAGGCTCCGCATATGTCAAAGTTGGATAATTCACCAGAACTGTAGATGACTGTGGATTCCATCAGAAGACTTTCTCTAATGCTGTCCAGAAACAAGAAGGAGAGCCTTACCGGAACTCACCAACTCCTCCCTTTCGTAAATTACCACTAAAAATCATCTAAAGCGATTGAAACACAAGGCACCTAGAATTCACCGCGTAGAGACAACAATAGGAATTCGAAGATAGTGCTATATCCAGAGTTCGAAAAAAAACCGTACACTAAACGTACCGTACCTAAAAGGAACACAAACACTAGGTCCTCTCATAAAGTTTGTGTACACGTACACAAACGATATTCACTACGTAGCGAACGCGATGAGGGATGAAAAAACACTACGATAGTGTTCTGTTCTTCCTACACAAACTCTACCTCGCCCGATAGAGTTTGTGTACGCGAACACAAACCGAATACCGAACGCAATACACTAAACTTACCGTACGTTTAGTGTTCTTTGGTATGTTTAGTGATCGTGTTCGTGTATTTCGTTTGGAAAATCGTTTTTTATGGTTTGCAGCAATAAAATGATGAAAAAGGGTTAGGTCATTAAAAAAGGACCAAAACAATTGGTTTACAAAATTGCAATGTATTTAATCTATATATATAAAACTCTTTGTCCTGACTGACTGACTGACTGACCCAGAGATAGGCGCACAGCCCAAACGGCTGGTGCTAGAAACTTGGAATTTGGACAGTAGTTTTCTTTTGTGGCGTAGACACCCACTAAGAAGGGATTTTTTGAAACTCAGCTTATACAGGGTGTTAAAGGGTGTTAAAGTTTGTATGAAAAAAAAAATTTAAATTTGACTTTGGAATTGAAATTTGGTGGGTATATTCTAGAACAGAAATAATTAAACACGTGTTTTACAATTTTTCAAAATTATGACTGTGGGCAAAGATACAGGGCATCAAAGTTTTGCTATTTATAGTAATGCGCAACCGTAGTCAGCGGCACATGTCGTTACGTGATCGTGTGTTGTTTTTGTTTTGCCCAGTTGTACAAGGGTTGGTTTTTTTCATTTTTCTTTGTGCTGCTTTTCTTCACTCAGCACGGTGTCTATTTATGGATTAAGGGATATCTAAGGAATAAGGGATATCTAAGGGATAAATAATGTATAAGGGATATATAAGGAATAAGGGATATCTAAGGAATAATAATAATAATTTTGTAAACCAATTGTTTTGGTCCTTTTTTAATGACCTAACCCTTTTTCATCATTTTATTGCTGCAAACCATAAAAAACGATTTTCCAAACGAAATACACGAACACGATCACTAAACATACCAAAGAACACTAAACGTACGGTAACTTTAGTGTATTGCGTTCGGTATTCGGTTTGTGTTCGCGTACACACACTCTATCGGGCGAGGTAGACTTTGTGTAGGAAGAACAGAACACTATCGTAGTGTTTTTTCATCCCTCATCGCGTTCGCTACGTAGTGAATATCGTTAGTGTACGCGTACACAAACTTTATGAGAGGACGTAGTGTTTGTGAACTATTCGTAGGGTTTGTGTTTGTGTTCTTTTCTGGTGAGTGTACCGTACAGAACACTAAGGTACGGTACGTTAGTGTTTTTTTTTCGAACTCTGGTTATATGTTCATAAATCGTTAAAGGCGTATATCCTCTTGAATGCACATGTATACCCTTTGAACACCGTAATGCAGTTTACTGCGTTATCTTACTTACTTACTTACTTAAGGCGACGCTACAGTCCGAGGTAGACCTAGACCAATAAGCGTCTCCAGCCACCTCCCTGTTTTGTACACCAAGTTGGCTAAGGTTCCCTTTCATTTGCGTGTCACCTCTGTCGCGGTCTTTCTCTACTGCGCCATCTCGGGTGTAGATTCGAATATTTTCCGGGCTCGAGCATTGGTGTTCATCCGCTCTACATGACCCAACCACCTCAGTCGTTTGACCTTCACTCTTCTGGCTAAGTCGATGTCGCTATACAGCCCGTCATACAGTTCGTCATTGTGTCTCCTGCTCCATTCACCGTCTATACAAACGGGTTTGAAAACCATCCAAAGAATTTTGCTCTCGAAACAGCCAAGAGCAATCTTATCCGCTTTTGACATAATCCATGTCTCTGCGCCGTAGAGCAGGACTGAATCGATTAAGGTCTTTTAAAGGGTCACCTAAGTCGTTCGAGAGAGGGCTTTGCTACTAAATTGCCTTCGTAGTCCAAAGCAACAGCGATTGCCAAGAGTTTTTCTTTGTTTGATCTCAACGCTGTTGTCGTTGTCTAAATTTATAGCAGAGCCCAGGTGAACAAAGTCCTTAACTACCTCAAAGTTATAGCTGTCTATAGTGACGTTCTGTCCAAGACATCGGTGTTAGGCGTTCTTTCATGTTGACAGCATATACTTGGTCTTGCCCTCATTGACCGCTAAACCCATTTTCGCCGCATCTGTCTCTAAAAGACGAAAACAGGTATCTATTGTAATTAAGCATCCTTGAACTTCCTGACTGAAATCATTTTATAGTGAATTTTAAGTTCCGCGATTTGACGCCACTGCTGTAATCCATTTAATGCGTCTTGCATGAGGTTGCCGCCGTGGCTCAGTGGTTAGTGCGTTGTATTGCTGACCAAGCGGCATGGGTTCAAACCCCAGCAAGGAACACCGAACATTTTTCGCGGCACCGCCTCTCTTCGGGGAATGACAAGGCTGCGGGAGTATAACCTGTCACGAAAAAGCTTCTCAATTTGCCGTTCGGATTCGGCAATAAATTCTAGGTCTCTTCCACTCGTGCAAATAATATTATACTCACAACAATGGTTGCGAGAAGGTAGGCCTTGGCTAACATCGAGCTGTCGCGCCAGCTATTTAAAAAAAATATAGCTTTTTATTTATTTATTTATTTTAGCTTCTTGGGTTTATCGTCGAATAAGAGAATAATTGTCTTTGATGAGCAGCCAAAAAATGATTCCTTACTCATCACACGATACTGTTAGGCGAGGGGCTATCAAAGCTGGTCTGTAATTAGGTTTCGCTGATGGTCATTTGCGAAAACTTCTTCCATCAATGCCATCAGCAGTTGTTACATTTTCAGTTGTTTTGAACAGCATCTAGTAACAAAGTCTTAAAATTGCTTATCCGAAGTCATTGTTGCTGTCGCCACAAATGATGCTGAGGTACCTTTAATCGAAGTGAAAAGAACCGTACCAGCACCCTTCTTCTCAACAATTTCCTTTTTTGCGTTTTTTCTTAATTCGTTCCCCAGTGCCCTCAAGGTTATCCTTTGCTCTCATTGTAACGGATTTGGAAGTTTTCACCTACAGGGAGAAAATGGTTTATTGACCTCGTTCTTCGTTGAGCGACAATTCCTTCAACTGATTTCTAATTCGACTATGCCTCGCAGTATATGTCTGAAGGGATGAGTCAATAGGTTTGCTAGACAGGTCAACCCACATCAACCCCGCAAAAGGGGTTGGAGATTATAGGAGAATCATCCTCCTGCAGACATGCTTGCCATACCTGACGTTATTTGCTACCCTTTTCTATAAATAATCGTCATGGTGACACTAAAAATTTAATTTCACGAGAATACCATTACCAGAAGGCTTCAAAGTAATGCTGATGTACTCAGTGCATTAAATGAAATTCTAATTAAACCTACTGGAGACTCAAGCCTTTGCACGTATGCATCTGTTCCTAGCAGTGGACACTAAAAATTTGTCCTAAAACAAGCTCTGTGAGGCGACAAATTACACCACGTATTGTGCTATTTCCCCCTGACATCTCTGTAAAATTGTGACAAGGCAGCACGATTAAATCGATTAACCCCAATCCTGACCCATGTGTGTGCGGGTACTGTAGTGCTATTAGCCCAGCAAAAGTGTCGATCTCTGTGGCCACAGAGAATGTTTGTAATCCGATAATAGAGAACCTAGTCGTTTTTTGGCAACTGAACTGCCTAAACACCCACTCGATATCTCTCGCAATCGAGATGGAGAGTTCAATTAAAATAAAGTGCCTTCTCATGTTTCTGCATTCGGGATGTTTTTTTGCACCATGGTCCTCCCCCCGCTACAGACGTGTGAATGTGTGAGTGTTTACCGAATGAACGGCATCAAACAGAAATTGTATTGCACTTTCACACTGTTGCTACTGAGTGCGGGGGAGGGCGGGTAGGGGTTTATTTGAAATCGAAAATTGTAGTCCCCGAAACCAGAGAGTAAATATTAATTGCCTGGCATTAGTTGATGTATCTGGAACGAGTACTGGTGGCGTGGGGCCTATTCGCCGATGGCAATGCGTTCGTATAGATCCTGATGTGTTCATAGTGTCTCATGAATATTTAATACCTGCAACAGGAAAAGTATTTTATTGTCCAATTTTGTGGATTTCGAAAATTGGAAATAGGAAAATCTCTGGGGAAAATTGTTTAAATGGATCAACGGCTCAAGCGTTAATGGTTGCATCATAGTCAGTTCCATTGAACTGTTCAAATCCAAGTCTTTAACAAAATGAATGGGTATGGCTATTAGATTTGGCAAGCTTAGGTAATTTTTATTCACTGGAGTTAGTGCAAGGACACATCTTCATTGGCAAGTATTTCCGCGCGTATTTCGCCACGCGTCTAGAACTCAATCTTTTCATTAAAAAATTTAAGTAGCTGACGAAACAGCAAGAGATGGGCCAAGGTCTAGCATTTTTCGCACAAATGAATTGATTGCCGCCTTCAAACGGTCAACTGAGAAGATGTTTTATGGCTAATTGTCTTGTCGTTCAACGACTAGAGGTGGGGAAGCAGATAATGTTCGTTTGATATTGCTGAGGCTCGAACCTACGCAGCTCGCATAGCACTTCAACACACTCATCACTGAGCCAAGGTAATAAAGTGCTGTATGTTGCTATACATTTTGCATGATGGTGCTTAATGCACTTTCAGGGATAACAAAGTTTCATTAGTGTTTCGGACTCTAACCGACTAAAGGTTCCCCATCTTCAGGGAAACCAAGCCGGAAACTTCTATTTGCATTACTTTTCCTAGCCTCTATGGGCTATTATCTTCGATGGATTTACATTCAGCACTTACTCTATGTCGGAGCACACTCGGTTCCAATTTTTCTCCCGTGCGCACTACGGTAACAATATTGTTCAGACAACCAAGCAGCAGTACTACCAAGCTTGTCTGGGACTTTCTCAACCTCCTCGAAAGCCTTGCATTGGTAAATAAAGTTCGCTATCAGCTAATTGCCATGCTTAACCGTCATTCCACAAATTAAAGGGATTGCTTTTAAAAATGGGGTTTCCCATAAAAACCACTAGGACACCATCGGGAAACAAAGGGTTCATATTCTCCTTTGCATTTCAATATCGCGTAGTTAATCCAGGTTCAATCCATTACGTTAGTTTTATGTTTCTAACATCAGCTGAACTAAATTTTCTGGGGTAGACCGTTCTCCAACAGTCCCATCGTAGAGGAGGGGACTTTTGCGCTTAAAGTCGGCAAATCCGCTGATGTACCTGAAATCCGGCCAGAAACGTTGAAAGCTTTGGGTGAAGAGGGGGTGAACTGGCTCTCTCGTGTCATTAAAATGGCCTGGGAATGCGGTCAAACACCTGGCGACTGGCAAACGGGGAGATTGCTCCAATTATAGGGGTATATCTCTTGAAAGTCTCTCCGGAAAAGTCTTTGCAAATGTGTTGGAAGCACGTTGCAGAACTGTGGTCGAGTCCAGGTTGGGAGATGACCAGTGCGGCTTTCGTCCAGGAAGAAGGACAACCGACCAGCTATTCACTCTCAGAATGGTACTTAAGAAGGCCTGGGAGTATGTCAAACTTATCTACAGTTGTTTTATGGATTTGGAGAAAGCATATGATCGGGTCCCTCGAAGTAAACTGTGAAGTGTATTGCAGGAGTTTGGGATTGACGGTTCTCTTCTGAGGGCCATTCAATCTCTGTACACTAACTGTAAGAGCTCTGTTCGGGTGAACGGCGTTAAGTCGACACCTTTCACAGTGGGCATTGGACTTCTAAAGGTGTGCGTTTTGTCACCTTTCCTTTTCATAGTGTATATGGATTAGATGTTACTGCGCAGCCGTGGTGAGAAACGGTACGAATTGAGAGACTTAAGGATAAGTCATTTGCTTTTCGCCGATGACTTGGTCATCCTTACATCCACACAGACCGAACTTCAGCGCGCACGAAATAGGTTTGTCGCCGTCTGTGTTGAAGCCGGGGTGCAGGTTAGCGTGAACAAATCAGAGGTTATGGTAATTTCTCAAACACCGGTTCGATACACTCTGCATGTTAGTGGAGTTCCATTGAAACAGGGGGAGAAGTTTAAGAATCTCGTTATCCTATTCGCGAGTGATGGTAGGAGCAATAATGGGTTATCCTGTAGGATTGGTCAGGCTGGAGCAATTTTCAAACAGCTTGGTCAGTCTGTTATCAGGAGGGCCGAACTTGGCATCGGAGCTAAGTTGTCGGTCTTTAATTGAGTGTTTGTTCCGACACTCACCTGTGGTCATGAGGTTTGGGTAATGACCGAAAGAATATGATCGCCCGAATGTGGATAGCTCCTGATGATTTAGAGTCGAAGGCGAAAGGCCGGGAGATGTGGAGAGTATACTTAAGCATCCTAACTCCGCGACCCTCATATTTAGTGGAGAAGCGGGTCATTGAAAATTGTGATGATGATGATGAGACCGTGAAGACCAAGAAGATATCTCAGCACTGCTCTTTTACATTCTTACTACTGTCGGAAATATTCATATACTATCAGGAATCGGGTTAATTAATAATCTGTTCTCCATACCTTAACAGTCTAAACTACGCCTACCCTCAATCGCGCACAAATTGTTGGCAATATGTCTCAGCTCTGTTCAACTCTTCTTCAATTGCTGTGACTCCTCCTCAACTGTTATGTATTCCACGGTCGACCCACTCTTCTGCTTCTGTTATCGGATTCCATTGCTTTCCATAATTTGCAAAGAAGTTGTTTTCTTTTCAAAACGAATGGCCAACCCACTGCCATTTTCGTCGTTGAGTGGTTACTTGACGTTTAGTTACATCCCTTTCTGTACTGTACTTTTACCATCTCGACTAATGCAACTTGACCGGTGAGTTTTTGTTTAATTCCCTGCTGACTATGCTTTCATATTTCTTCTATTGATCCAACTAAGACATTTCTAGATTCATCTGCAATAAATAACTCAACGACTTCTCCTTCTCCCACTCAAGAGGGTGAATTCATAAAAGCTACCCTTGCACTCCCCCTCACAACAACAATATTTGTGTATGTCTCTTCGCAAGGATTACCGATTTCAGTCTAAACTCATAATTTATTAAATGCAAATGAAAGGAATACGTCTTATTGCGGCTTACTTAGACAAAGCTTTCATCGCAGCAGCCTTGGCATTGCTCTGCTTCTCCACTTTAAATTGTACCATCATCCCAGCGGATGTTTTGTTTGCAAAAGGCAGCAAGCACAGCGGAGGAGTATGTAGGTAGGTAGCTCGCATATCCCCGGCTCCTTACAATCTTGTTACGTGTCCTTGTACTATTGTCTTTTTAAAATGCAAAAATTTAATTGAAGCAAGGATTTATTCTCACGTAAACTTTCATAAACGAGGGATTACTTTAACAATACGGAAAAATATGAGGCAGTAAAGAGAAGGAAAAAAACTACACCCCAGTGCTCTTCCTTCTGGCAAGGCGTCTGCTTCGGCTTTCGCTTTGCCAATTGTGGGGGGAATTCCATGGAATACCTTTCAGAGGTTTTCGGGGGTTCTTTGTCGTTTATGTAAATTACCATACCTGTGTGCACCACCACTCACTTCCGTTGGTCCATTGTAGTGGCAGATACATGTTGCCCACATTACGACACCACCCCCAAGTAAGGATATTATCTTGGGAAGCGAGACGACGATATGCGTTCTATTTCATTTTGAAGGCCTCGGTATGAACTTAATTTCGGATTAGACCAGCAAACAATCCCCAGTGACTACACCTACACATCTTGAATAATTAATCTCAAGTACGAAACGGTCGTACGAAGCGAACGTTACGTACTTTACCTACCCCATGTCGATCCCCACCGCCCGGATGTTCTTTTGAAATCCTTCCTCGGCGAACACCCCAGTGGTCTGCCATGCATCTTATCTTCGAGATACAAGCAAACACATATCCTGCCACTATGGTCTCTGTGGGTGGATGTGGGTACGCTACCAAAGCAGGCTACGGATCTCTAAGTGCATTTTGAGCTCACACATAGGTGAGAGGGTGTGAGGTCGACCGGTTGAAGTACTGCAGTTACATTTGCGCTTCATAGATGTATTTTTTTGAATAACACTTCAGAATAATCAGTTGCCATCGCCGTGATGAGGGCAAAGTTAATTAGGTGGGGCAGGGCCGGCTCCTAATGGGGGATTTTTGCACGTTAAGTGGTGACTTTGGATTAACGCTTGACATTTAAAATGTTGTCATTATAAGTGGAATGCTCACCTTGTTTACATAATTGAATTGCATCTGCATAATCTCAGTGCAACCGGGGGAAGTGTAGGTCAATTGGAAAAACGTTGAATAATGAGCAACATTTTTGCAATTATGCAATAAACGGCTGGCCGAGCAGTATCCGTTAAATTAAAATTAATAATTGACAGTCGGTAAGAGAAATTGACCTATTTCCATTATCTAAGAGGATCTCTTCAATAGTTAAACATGTTGCTTGGGGAAATAGATAGAAATCACGGAGCGCTCAGTTGAGCGCTGGCCAAAGTTCTCTATGATAAGGTGCACGTAAATTAATGCCATGGCACATAGTTCGGGAGAATTATTATTTTAGTTTCGTTCTGTGATATTTCCTGGATGGCAGGACACAGGTGTGTGCATTTTTTCTCCCCTAAAGCAGTTTATGAGGAAAGTTAGTTGAAAATAATCGCTGTTCCACTTTCCGGTGGCGTACACAGAACGACTTTGCGGAACTGAATTTTACATTTTTATTGAGCTCAGTTGGGGCCGGCCAAATGCGAATGATTATCAATTTTTTTTCAGGGAGGAAGACAAAGAGAATTTTGCTGGTGTACAGGAAACGAAAAGAAAATAAAAAAAAAAGACAAATTGAATGAATTTGCCATATGGGTTCCAATTAGTTAATTCATTCAAAGGACGAATACAGTTAAGTAGGGTGGCGCTGTAGCTAGTAATGAATTTTAAGCTCAACCAACAAGTCCTTCCAGCTAGCTGGTTGAGGTCCTATTCTGATAGTGTGCGCCTGATTGTTCCTTCAGGTTGGATTCAAAGACTTTGCATTCGCAAATTTGCTTTACATGTCCTTACTACCTTTTGACCACATCAACGTCGCTTTACGGCTAATTCAGTTGAATTTCCGCTTCCTAAGCTCAAACAACCAAAGAAGACAGTCCATCCTTCAGACATAACGTAGAATTGAGGTCTCGCTTATATCATAACCTACTTTCCTTGTATATACATATATAGTCTACTTTACTTAATTGAGGTGAGGCTACAGTCCGGGTTGGACCTGGGCCAAAAAGGGTCTCCAGCCAGCTCGATCTTTAGCCAGATGCCTCCAGTTTCGCACCCTAAATTAGTTGAGGTCACCTTCCACTTGCGTGCGCCAACTGAGTTGCATTCTTCCTCTACTGCGCTGTCCCTTTGGTATGGATTCGAAGATTTTCCGGCCCGGAGCATTGGTGTCCATCCGCTCTACATGACCCTCAGTCGTTGGACCTTCACTCTTCTGGCTAAGCCGATGTCGCTGCACAGCCCGTACAGTTTGTCGTCGTATTTCTTCCTCCATTCACCGTCTATGCAGACGGGACCGAAAATCACCCGAAGAATTTTCCTCTCGAAATAGTCAAGAGAAACCTCATCCGCTTTTCACAGAGTCCATGCCTCTGCGCCATTAAGTTCTTAAACGGGACGATTAAGGTCTTATACAAGGTCATTTTAGTCGTTCGAAAGAGGGCTTTGCTAATCAATTGGCTTCTTAGCCCAAAGAAACAGCGATTGGCAAGAGTCATTCTTCGTTTGATCGCAGCGCTGGTTTCGTTGTCTGAATTTATAGCGGAGCCAAAGTAGGCAAAGGGTGGTGTAAATAAAAACCGAGGCAGAATATTCACTCAGCTTTTTGGAAAAACACTCAATTTAAATTGAATAAAAATGAATTTTGTCAATTTTCAGAAAACACATTCCTTAAGAGGTTTTACCCAGAGTGTGCCCTCAGTTTTTATTCACACCACCCCAAGTCCTTAACTACCTCGAAGTTATAACTGTCTATTTTGAAGTTCTGTCCGCGATGTCAATGTTGGGTGTCCTTTCTTGTTGTATATACAATACTTGGTCTTCTCCCCATTGACCGCTAGACTCATCTTCCCCGCCTTCGTCTCAATACTCGCGAACGCGCCAGTGCCATTACGCTGCATTCTTCCGATTCTGTCAATATCGTCGGCGTGTGTGAGTAATTGGACGGACTTTTGAAAGATTGTGCCCCTGGTGTTGGCGCGTGATTTTGCACAACTCTTTTAACTACGATGTTGAAGGAGTGACATGACAGCGCGTCGTCTTGTCTAAATCCTTTTTTGACATCAAAGGTCTCGGTGAGGTCGTGACCTACCTTGATGGAGCAGCGTGCATTCTCCATCGTCATCCTGCACAGACGGACGACTTTGGCAGGGATGCCAAAACTAGACATGGCTCTGTATAACTCGTCTCTAAAAAGGTGGTGGGTATCGATTTGGAGTTCCTGGATTTTCTCCAAGATCTGCCGCAGTTTGAATATTTGGTCGATGGTGGACTTTCCTGCCCTGAAGCCACCCTCATATGGACCGATCAGGTTGTTGACGAACGGCTTCTGGCGCTTACACAACACGGCAGATAAGATGTTGCAGGTGATGTTAAGAAGACTGATGAGAAGTGGGTGCAGTTCAGAGGTTCTTCTTTCTTATAGTCTACTTTTGTTTTTTCTGCAAACGTTTTTCCAACGCCGACTGCGACTTTACTGTAGGATTTTCTTCTCAATCAGGTTTCTACAGATTTCTATAGGGGCCTTGCTGCAATTAGTGTATTAGACTGCCTTGCAAGCTGCGTGCTGAACATTTTTCACGACATCACCTTGTAATGGAATGAAAAGCCTCCAAAAATATAATTTCTCATGAAGACAATTTTCAATTCGCTGTTCAGGCTCAGTAGTACGCCCCTTCTAACACGAATAGTGGCAAGAAACTAAGCCTAGACCCACCCCGGGATGTCACGCCAACTATAATGGTTTCTATACGGGCTTTATTCCCCTGACAGATTTTTACATCTTTTGGTGAAAGGAGCGTCCCATCTTCACTAGCAAACCAGTGATGTTGAGTGACTTGAATCTGAGCAAGCCTGTTTTGGGCATCTTTGGTGCGCCACACGGTTATTACTGCTACTGAGCGCAACATGTTTTTAAAGCCATATTTTGGTCATTGATCAGACGTTCATATGTTTCATCGAAAAACTTTGGTGGCATTTTCCTCGCCTTCTATAGGGACATGACTTATGCAGTCTGATGATGGCTGATATTTTTGAGTTTAGCTTGGATGCGTTTCTGTTTCTAAACATATTCGTATCCGAAAAGATCTGTTTATAATCTCTGTTACAATAAGCAAATCTGGATCAGCTACCCAACAACATCAGTAACTGAGGGTTCCTTAAGATCATCCCATGTATAAAAGTCTGCAATCCAATATGCGCAATGCTCAGTGACAGGCTATTCAATGTCTTAGTAAATGACAAGCACCTTTTTTTAATATACACACCTACGACCTACTAGCCACATCCTCCCGAAAATTTAACTACGCCGACGTCATGGCGTTTGCGTTTCAACTCAAGTCCTGTGACACTCTGAAAGACATTGAGTACCCACTCCATAATTACACTTATCTGAACCCCAGGTCATAGCAATCATGAGGGCAATGAGCATGCCGATGAGCTGGCCAGGAAAGGATCGGCCCTTACCAGTTCTCTTGCGGAAAGTGTCGATATTCGCCTGGGCACTGTTAAGAGCTTTATACATCTCCACTTCCTTCAGCTTGCCAATCAAAGATGGAACGGCTTCTCCAGTTGAGTCATTTCAATAAAGACATGACCCAATTACAATAAAACTAGGTCCCAAGAGCCGCTACTCTACCGACCTATACCTAAGACACAACTTCATCCCAAAATATCATTGCCTTTGATCGAACCCTAACCGCGGCCTCACAAAAAATAAAAACCAGGAACAACGTTGTTCAAAAACTGACTGGTACCACCTGTTGAGCCTCTGCAAACTGCCTACGTACCTCTGCTCTTTCGCTAGTCTACTCAACTGCAGAATATGGCTTCCCGGTTTGGCTAAATAGTCGCCACACCAACAAGATCGAGCACCAACTGAACACTACCATGAGGCTAATATCTGGCCTTGATAGTGGTCGTCGTGGCTCAGTGATTAGTGCGTTCGACTGCTGTGCGAGCGGCGTGGATTCAAGCCCCAGCCATGTCCACCGAACATTTTTCGCGGTACCACCTCTCGTCGGGAAATGACAAGCCCCTCGGGAGTATGATTTGTCACAAAAGAGCTTCTTAACTCGCCGTTCGGAGTTGGCAATAAATTGGAGGTCCCTTCCATTCGTGCAAAAAATGTAACGCGCACAAGATGAATGGTTTCGAAAAGCTAGGCCTTGACTCATTCCGAGCTATCGCGCCAGATATACTGCCACCTTGAGACTTCGTTCAAGACATCCTCCAACAGAACTCGCGAAAAGTTGTTTGCTGAAAACTTCTCGTTGGAAGAATCTTGGTCATCTTCATCGACCAATATTCCGATCTACCGGGAAATGCGTGGTGCAATCTTTACTGGATACGCATTTCACTGAGAGATGCAGCTGAACCTAAGCTAATTGAGGCCAAAATACTGACCCGACCTGTCCATGTGGTGCCCCTGTTCAAACAACTGAACATAATCCTCCTCGACTGCCCAGAGCTGAGGCCATTTCCTGGCATTAAAATGTACTTATTGTTATATCCTTATAAATAGAACGGTAGCTGTTGGATGTGGATTGTCACAAGACATACTCTTCTTTGGCTGAAGCTCAAAGTAATTTCTGGCTACAAATGACACACGCTCGGTTCATTGCATCGCATTTTACCAGTTTGGTGAGGAAAAGTTTTCACAGTTTATCCATAATAAAAGACATTTCAAACATCATCTGTTCTAATTCGAGTTCTAGCTGCGTAAATGTGCCCCAACAATGTATTCTAAAGTATCGTACGGGACAACTTCTGTCCAAAATTATGTGTGTGCCAGAAATGAAACAGAAAGTTTCAGGTTTAATTGAACTTCCTGCTCAACCCCAATTCAATCAGATTTGACCAATGTTCTGGAAATTAAAATTGAAAAACTTTCCACACCCGTGCACTTGCCAATAGTTTTTCGACAGACAACTGAAACCGTATAGGGGTTTTGATAATTTTTATCCTCTCACATGTGTATCTCCCGCAAGTTCTTTAAATATTCTCAACAATTTCCCAGTTCATCCGGTCGGAAATGTGTTACATTAAAATAAATTAAAATGCATAAATCGCTTCGTTTAGAAATTTGAATATTAACACCACGACTTACATAAAAATATTTACCGCAGAAAAATGGGGAAAAAAAAAAATCTGAAATGTAATCAAAACAACTGAAGCAGAAGTCATGATGCGCTGTCTACCATTAGTGCATCGCGTGTCCTTAGAGGGATTTATTCAAAAATGTTTCTCTTCCGCTGTCAGAACCAACACTCTATCCCCAACTCGGTCCACCTCTCTGCTGAATGCGGTCATGCGGTACAGGGTGTGTATGGAACTGATGTCGTAAAGTGCATTGTTTGGCACAGTTCCCGACCCCAATTGGTTAACAAATTAAACTAGCATTGTCTGCAATTTTTAGTTGTACGACTTTATTTACCGGGAACAACAGTCATTTTAGGTTTCCTGTGTTCTTTTGAGAGATGCCGAACGGAATCGGTAATTGGAGGCGCTGAAGAAAATGTTTTTTACGGGTCTTTGCCGTGTGTAAATTTTACGACGAACAATTTGGAAGACATTAATGTCCATGCGGGGGTAACTTTGATTTAAGTTTTATTGCATTTTGTGAAAAATGGGAGTTTGTTACAGGGCTTTTCATATTAAAGAATGAAAATGCTTAAGGTGGCAATTCAAATTCGAATGGAAACCTTGGACATGCTTCTTGAAGAACCAACTTGCTGGCTTCGAAAAAATTAAATTGGTAAATGGCCAAATTACTTGAACAGGATCTGAGTTACTTGCTGTGTACTTGTACTCACATTTCCATCTATCGAGTTATGCTGGTCATTCTATATTGCAGCCAATCATCAATAGAAAATGGTTTTGTTCCTGATATGTGGCACATTTTCTGCTTTCAGTGTGTCGATAGCGCCCTCCAGCATAGTCGAGGCTTCAGCGACATGTTCTAAGAGTACACTTGAGTATCTTTTTCTACAAACATAGATCCAACCTAATACTACTTAATGCTTCGCTCTTTTTAAACGAATGTACGGAGAGTTAGGTTGCTCATTGATGGTAGCGGTCGGTGTAACATTCATCATAAGGATTCTTGAAGGATTGAAGGATCTTTCGAGCACCGCATAATCGCACCATAGGTCTATTGTAACACCTGTGTCACGGTTAGTTTTGTGGGTATCCTAAAGACTTACTTAGACCTCAAGCGGGTTCATTGTACCCTGCTGGACAGATGCAGAGGAAGTGGAGAAGAGTCTCCTCCTTTTTCTGCAGCTTCCACACAAATCATTATAAAGGTCTAACCCTATTGGTATGAAGACTAATAAGACACTGTCCTGTAAGGTCACGGTGCTAAGTACCGAACGCTTTTGCAGAACCAAACCGCACTCGTTAACGAGTAACTCGTCATCGAAATGTGAGTATTTGGCATCACCGGTCCCAATAAAGTTAATCGGGCATTCAATCATAAGTTCCACTCACTCACTCGTCATCGATTGTAGTAATTCAGCCCCTAATCTAATATTTTCAATTTTCGATTGCGTTTACTTTAAGTAAATGTTCACAAGTACCGAGTGGCTTAACCAGTTCTGGTGATTCCGGCAGGGTGTGTAAGATTGTTTCATGTCCTGCGAGTTTGTCAGCCATGCAGTTTCCTGGAATGTCTTTGTGGTCTGACTATTTGTCAAAAACGAGCTACAATCGAGAGCGGCATTTGAAGTAAGTAAGAACGATTCCGGGGATTTATGAATGTAAGTGCGGCTACATTACATTGCAGCCAGAGCTGCCTTAATCGCCATTATTTCCACTTCAAATGCGTTACAGTGATCAGGCAAAGCCAAACCCACCTGTCCACATTCGATTTTTCTGTCATTTTTGTAGAAGTTAACTATTCTGCATTAGGGGGCCTAAATACGCACTGCGACCTATGAGATCTATTGTGGTGGCCCATATGAAGGTCCAGAGATTATATTGAGATTTTCGATAAACCTCAGTATAGCCTTAAGCTCAATTTTCCGAATTTCCGCTGGGTTGACCGAGGCCCGCGTCAAGTGGAGTAATCTTTTCGTTGCCTGGACATACGCACAGACTATGTTCAGCGGTTTCTTTCTGTTCTCAACAGAGTCGGCAAATATCAGGATCTTATAGGTACTTTTATTTTATGCAGATGGTATCTGGGAGGACAATGTCATGTTAGATAGCCCGTTAACGATTTTAACTCGTCTTTGGTGAGATCAAGTAAAGTCTTGGCCTTGTATAGGTTGGGGTTGATGAACATTTTCGTTTGCCTAAGGCCCCGAAGGTTGGCCCAATAGTCGACGTGTTTGTTTATCTTCCATTGTGTTAGTTTGGAGTAGTTAGGTGGTACCCTAAAACAGGATTCGGCAAGCGCACTTCTCGCCAGGCAGTCAGTCCGTTCGTTACCCTTGAAGTCTTTATGTCCTGAGATTCTGGCTGCAGAGATTGAGACAGTCCGAGATAAGCTTGGACCCTACCGTATAGGATTTAAGGATTAACAGTACTGCTTGGCTGTCTGAAAAGATGTAGTTCTTGGATGGGTTCTTCTCCGCAGACAGACTTCCGCTTAAAACACTGTAGGTTACTTCCAATACGTGACTGGGACCATAAACCCCAACAGCTATGCTGCCGTTTTCCAATTTTGAATCATCTGTATACCAGATTTAGGAATTTGATAGTGTAATGTAGTGATAGTGTAGGGCCTTCATTTCTCCATTTGCTGCGGACGCCTATAACAACTTCGAAACTTCTGTAGAATCGAAATCTCTTGAGCATGCTATCTGGAATCTAAAGAATTGGGTCACGATGAAAGTGAATTCTCAGATGACCAGTAAAGTCACTAACTTTAAGTCCAGTATCCGAGGTAGCCCTAGAGCAGTAAACATATGTAGCTTCTTTTTGTACTGTCAGATGTAGCGGCTTGAGGTTAAGCACTGTTCCTTTAGCTGCCGTTGGGCACGTTCTTATAGCCCCGGTGATTCATGTGCAGGCTAAGCAATAGATTTTGCTCAGCTTTTCCTTTGTTCTGGTTTGTAGGGTTTTTGGCCACCGTACTGCTGACGCGTAGGTGATAATTGGTTTGATTATGGCGTTGTACGATCAATAAACCATTTTGGGGTTCAGTCCCCAAATTTTGCCGTAAAGGCGTTGGCACTAGTCGTCTTGTTGGTAACCATGTTAAGATGAGAGTTCCAGAAGTTAACTAAATCAGCATCCATATTAGCAGCAGTTTGCCACTCGTTGTGGGAAAGAATGGCTTCACGGAAGTTTATCCCAAAGCAGAGTTCAGCCCTCGGTGTTTTCAGAAGTGAAGTTTTGTGCTGAATCAACTAAGGTGTGGCTAGTTTGGTAGCTAGACCACTGTGAAAATGCTTTTAAAAGAATGGCTCTAATAGCCATATCTGTTTGTCAAAAATATCTAGGGGCATCAGGTGAAGCATAGTTCTGCAAAGGGAGTCGTTCTAAGTGCACCGCTCATACACATGTAAGCGCATCTTTGCACTTTCTATTAAAGATTAGGGATGTATGACTTTTTTTAGGGACTAACACAATGCATAGCAATATGGACATGAGTTCCACTTGGACTCGTAGAGTCTGGGTCTGGGTCTGGAAACCCAGCTTCTTGTAAGGTACACTAGTCTTCCTAACGCGTTGCCTTAAACTGGGTATCGACTACGCACGGCAAACACTCGAACATTGGCGCGCGTAGCAGCCGCGCATAATCGATACCTGGTCGGTGCGCGCGGCAATTCGAACATTGGAGCGCTCGAGCATGCCGCGCGTCCATCCAATAGCTGTGGATTTTTAATGCGCGGCAAGCGTTTTTCAATGTTTTGCTCGCGCGCAGTAGGGACGTTATTTTAATGTTTGTAGTGTTCGAATGCGCGGCAAAGAGCCAACAGATAGTTCAATATTGTTCGGCGAACACTGTTTGTGTCGATTGGATCGACGAGCGCACGCGGCTGCCGCTCTATATCAAAACTTCTGCCAAAATTGGCTCGCGCGCCATATGATACAATTTGCCGCAGTCGAACAAGGTGCGCGCGGATGCCGCGCGTAGTCGATACCCAGCTTTAGATTGACTTTCCAGTTCAATACAATACATATTTCGCTTAATAAGTTAACATTGGGAGGAACTAAGTCAGGAGTAAAAAGGACCAGCTCAATTTTGTAAAGGTTAGCCCGCA
This sequence comes from Matsumyia berberina, assembly GCA_917880715.2. NCBI lineage: Eukaryota > Metazoa > Arthropoda > Insecta > Diptera > Syrphidae > Matsumyia > Matsumyia berberina. Next base: position 101,746,464 of record OU862870.1, read on the forward strand.
GATCACTAATGAATGACCATATCTGTTATGGGATAAGGGGATACCTGTTATGATGTGAGGTTATGTCCCAAAGGAAGGGATAGTAATTTTGTCTCCCAAACTGAAGAGGGGCAGATGCCACCTCAAGATGTTCCGTAACTAACAAGCCTGTGAGCCGATGCCTTGCCCAGTTAAGTGATTACAATCCCATCTGTAAGCAGCTGCATTGTTGGCATTAATCGTGGTGGGATTAAATGATGCATCGTTTTCTAGGTGATAAAAGTTATTTTTAAGTTAAAAAAATCCATTAATCTTCAACCCTGTGCAATTTAATTTATTTTCTATAAGAGAATGTGTAGGATATAAGCATTAAATCATCAATCTTGATGCACATTTCTTCATCCAATTTTTTTTTTTTACATCTTTTCCGCGAAAGGTGATGCAAACGGAACGTAATTAATGATTTATTTGCTCTTTTTCTGAAGAAAGTTTCCCGATGATAAGGACATCCTTTAAATCCATATATCCCCGAAGCCGTACTTCGTAGCGCAAATTGTCTGCAAAGAAAATGTCTGCTTCATCCTTCAACTGCAGTTTTCCCCCGCTTTTGTGTCAAGGACTTCTTTTAAACTCTTTAAGCATCTTTATATCCAGTGATATTATCCTTACAGATTAGGACCCAGCCAGCACACAAGCCTTCCCTCGCTATTCTGCGGGCCAACACAATCAAAAAAATGTTTGAATTTGAACAAGATACACGTATTAACGCCTCCGCTTCCAACCACCAAAAAAAAGGCAACTTTTGCCTTAATCCAGTTTTGTTTATTTTACGCAACGCTTTTGCCACTCATGCCCTCGGCATTGCATTGGATCATTCAATCAATCCAATCCGCAAGTATGAATCGGAAATTGCCTTTTTAAGTCTGCCGCAGGACTTTTTTTCACCCGAACTTCTGCGGATATACATCCCACACGCTTGCCATGTTTCGGTGTTTCGAACGCCTCCGGGCGCATTGAACCGAAACACCCTGTGCTTCGTCGTCGCCGATCCAGCGCCGTTGAACTGCTTTTCAACAATTTAAAAGTCAAATTTCAACACGAAATGCGCTCATGCATAGCAAATAAGCTGAAAACTTTCCAGATCCTGTCCCAGCGTATCACACGAGAACTTGTGCCTTCACCGAATCCTTTGCCGTTTCGGCCACCCCCGATTTGAGTGAGTGTGACAATATCTCACTTGCTCTTGGTGCCGCATTAATTTTAACTGTTGTTCATTATGCTTATGTTTTTTATGCTGCTGATGATTGCTTTGTTTGAGATGGCGTGTCACTGTATGTGCACAGTGCTCTCTTTCTCGGTGTGCGGTTGCAGCAAGGATTTGGGTTTGGGTGCCCTAGGGCTATGGCTGCCATCCAGTGAGTTTTCAACTATGATGCTGCTATTAGTTTTGATTTCCGACAATGAACAGTGCCCTGCTCAACGAGTTACTAATTACGTATTTGTTGTAATGAGCAAAGTTTTGGGGCGAAAAAAAAACGCTCTAGGTAACTTGAATTTTAATTAACACCACAAAGTTGGACACAACAAAATTAATCGTCGAATAAGTTGACTTGTTCTTCGTACACCCGTACACTCATTCTATGCTGAACAAAGTGTGTAAAGTCGGTCTAATCATTTCAACAGAATTTCGCAAATCGTTTTGAATAGTGAGTGGATTGGCAGGGATGGCAGGATGGGACCAAAGTTAATGTGGTGTCTGAGAATTCTCAGAAGAAACTCGAATTATTATGCAAATCCTTGCAAAAGAAAAGTATGTAGACCTCTTAAGGTGGATATTCAGGGTTGACACTTTACCGGTTTTACGATCACATGTGAATTGTTTCAATTAAAAGGGATGCCCACAGGACGATAGGACAAAGGATACAATCCCAAAACATTATGAGCCGTACGCTATAATTATGAGCATATGGTCACCCACATTGAAGAAATGGACGTTAATGATCCAGCCAGATGGATCTTTGAAATACTCGAAGAAATGCTCAGGCTCCGGGCAAACGTTTGCGGTAATCCTTACTCATGCATTTGTTGGATTTTTTACGTAGCTCCCTCTAGTTTCGCACGCTAAATTGGTTAAGGTCCCCTTCCACTTGCGTGTGCCACCTGAGCCACGGTCTTTCTCTACTGTGCCAACCCTCGGGTGTGGATTCAAAGATTTGGTACCCATCCGCTCTGCATGACCCAGCCACTTCAGCCGTTTGACATTCACTCTTCTAGCTAAGTCGATGTCGCTGCACAGCCCATACAGTTCATCGTTGTATCTCCTCCTCCACTCACCTTTTATGCAGACCGGACCGAAAATCACCGAAGAGTTTTCCTCTCGAAAAAACCCGGAGCAACTTCATCCGCTTTTGACAGAGTTCATGCCGTAAAGAAGGACTGGGATGATTAAGGTCTTATAAAGGGTCACTTAGGTCGTTTGAGAGGGGGCTTTGCCTTCTCAGCCCCAAAAGAAGCAGGGATTAGCAAGAGTTATTCTTCGTTTAATCTCAGCGTTGGTGCCGTTGTCAGAATTTATAGCAGAGCCTAGGTAGACAAAGTCCTTGACTACCTCAAAGTAATAGCTGTCTTTTGTGACGTTCTGCCGGAGACGTCGGTGTTGGGTGTCCTTTCTTGTCGACGTCTACTTTGCCTTGCCCCCATTGACCGCTAAACCCATCTTCGCCGCCTCCGTCTCAATACTCACGAACGCGGAGGTGACGCAGCGTTCTTCCGAATTTGTCAATATCGTCTGCGCATGCGAGTAATTGGACGGACTTTTGAAAGATTGTGCCTCTGATGTTGGCGCGTGAATTTTGCACTGTACATACCTTCGCGAAAGTCCCCTTCACCAAAAAAACCGACGCATAAACTAGAAACGGTCTTATCATAGTGGTATAGATCCAAAGTCCTTTTTCGGTGATAAGCCTCATGTCTTGCCAAAAGCACTCTTACCCTGCCAGAAACCTGAGAGTACCTTGGATGACTTCGACTCGGAATGCTTTGCCCAAATAAGTTTTTTATCCGGGATCACTCCTAGATATTTGGCTTCATCGGAGATCTGGATATTGACGCCATTTATTACTGGCTGAGTCAGACCGGTCATAACCCTCTTTCTTGTATACCCTTGCTATATTCTTACATCTTTTGCTTCTCTTTTTACACATAAAAATATCGTATCGCGCAGTTAGACTAAAACAAAGAACCTGGACTGTAAAGCGCTGCGGGTACAGCAAGACTTCGGACACGCTACCAAACGGTATGACTACGTCTCCAACTGATTGCATTTCACCCCAGTCTATACTTCAGGTAAAAATTGCATGTGATATGGAAACAGTTCCAGTCGGAACAAGTGGCAATTCGAGAGGCTTGCATGCAACTCAGACATGACACAATGGACAAACGGAGCATTGCTAGCCCAGCCGCCATTTAAGCCAACTGATTCACGAGTGTTGGAATGAGCTTGTCCGCTTGGGCGATCGGTTAAGGGTTACACTCTCCTGCGCAATGGCAGTGACTTAAGGTAATGAGAGAGCGGATGGAAGAGCTTAACTCTAAACGGCAATGGTCCACACATTGTCAGGACCGGCAAATCCATTAACACTTTCTGCAAAAGGCCTGGAGGTTGGCTATTAAAGACTAACCAATTGTCTTACCAATTGTCTTACCAATTGATTCCTATTGAGACCAGAGACCTCCTAAATAGAACCTGAACAAATGGTGTCAGAATAGCGGGAATTCCTGCGGGGCATTGGCCGACAACCAGCAACTTCCATTCCCGTAGTTGGGAATATGAACAAGCAGGAAACTCCTTTTCATTTCCCATGCAAATGTCCTGCTCTAGCTAGGACCAGACTGCGGTCGCACAATTTACAATTCCTCAACGACCTCAATGACATATCAGATACAGACATACGACATCTAATTTCCTTTCTTAACTTGCACAGAACAGATTTGAGTAATCCCTCTCATCATCAACCAGTACACGTCAGTTGTGATAGCAAAAAGGGACATCTTCGTGTTTATTGGGTTCCTTGACCTTTCACTAATACCTACCTACTTTTGTTGGTCCAAGTCCAAATCTAGGAAAAGTCACTTAAGTATGCAGGTTGTATGTCCATACATGCATGTACTCGTGTGAAATGTATTGCTGGTTCACATTCATAACACCAATCTTCTCCCACGCGTTACACATACTTGAAATGGATAGTAAAGAGCATATGACCAACTAATTAATATGCAATCAGATTTCGCATGTACTCGTATGATAATATCACGCAGTGGAACTTAAATTGAATTCAGCAAGCTCCGAATTACATGCATTATGTGTGCATATTACACAGAAAGGCTTAATTAAATCATTAATTTATAATTCATATGTGCTCTTGAGTTTGAGGGCAAGTGCATCCACATAAGGAGTTAACACCAATTAACCTACTTTGTGTCCGTCTTCAATTAATTTCAATTATTGGATGCAGATTTGCTAGCGATTGGTACTTTAAACAGTTTGCTTGCATAAATCGATTTGTTTGCATAAGAAGCACGTGCTAGTCCTTTGCTTAAGTTAATTCAAGTTTAGATTTAAATTATGGAACTCGAAAGGCGAGGATATTCATACATAACCGTGTGCATAGACTGTGTGCGAAGAAGAAGATACACCAACGAACTATATGGGCTGTACAGCGACATCGGCGTAGTCCAGGGAGACCATCCCTCCTACCCGAAGAATCAGAGCATTAGAGGAAGACCTCGAATCAGGTCGTGTACACAAGTGGGCAGGAACCTTAACCTACTTGCTGTGTGAAACTAGAATGAGGTTGCCAGGCCTCGGACAGTAAGGGTCCATCTGGAAGTGACCTCCACGGCTGCAAAGCTCCACCGGAAGCTATATTCTGGTACCATGGGAGACAGGAGCCACTGGGTCACTTCGGCTTCTGGTGTCATCTGACACCAGTCGGCTTAACTCAGCCTGTCTATCGAGGTAGGCCCCCTAGTGGGAGTATCGAGGTGGCTGTGGTTACCCAAAAGCGGGAACAAACGGTGTCCTTAGGAATTTGTTTACATCTTAGATCCTCAGGGTGCAAAAGGAGTCAGATAGGCCTCACTTCCTGCAAGGAGTGTAGCTCATGCCTTACACATGACTACGAATTGCACTGGGGTAGTACTCATACTTCTCTGGGGCGTTAGGCAGCGCTTTTACTTGGTCTTGATATTGAGGGTAGGTTTACTGTGAGATTAAGCTTATTAAGGTAGAAGTTCACGTTAAGCCCACCTTGTTATATCTGTGCGAAACTGGAAGAGCTGTCTGGAGAAACTTGTTGGTTGAGATCCAGCCAGTACTAAATGAATGAATAAATTTGAATGAATGAATCACGCATCTCAAAATGGGGTTACTGGCACCTACATACCCGGTAACTATAGTTGTGCTTTTCATGAGAAAGATGTCATTATTCTTATACGACTAGAAATGGGGAATTTCGCAAAAAAAAATCTGGCATCACTGCATCGAATCAGAATTTAAAGCAAAAAAGCCAGTTCAAACCAAAGAGATCCAATGTGATTTCATCAGTTTCATAGAAAAGTTGACAGGCGTATGACTTAAGTCAGCAAGGAAAGTCCTATCTTCGCTAACTGCGATTTTTAGAAAAGGCCTTCACGGCAACTGAAGAAGAGGCAAAAAAATTGGCCTTAAACAAAGTAAAAAAAATGGAGGCTGTTGAAGTAGAAAATGACTTAAAGTAGTAGCCGTCTCTTGAAGCCTCTATTCTTTATTCCGATACTAGCTGGAGAGCTTTGGTAGTAGGCACTCGAAAGTCATTTTTCAACATTGCTGGTTTGTTTACAAAACGGACAATGAAACATTTAAAACAGCGCACGCAACTCACGAAGGCTAGTTCAACTGCTTTGATATTGGATACTCATTCGAAAATTCTAAAGAGCATTGTCACGGGGTTCTACAACACCCATGACCTAGGTATAATTTTAGATAGGTTGGGGCTATTGAAATGTTTCATACTTACAGTGTTTCATACTTCGACAGAGTTATCTTTGTTTAACTTCTTTTGCGATGCCGGAGTGCATCGAAAGAATCTCAATCCTAATTGTCCATATGTACATTATGTAGTGCATTTTGCGATTGGATTGCGGAACGCTATTCGCAGATAATAAAAAACACCGGTCGCCTTCTATACCTGCAATTAGTTTTTCGAGAAAAAACTAGGAATCCATACACAGAATAACCTTTTGGATGTATTCTCCGATCGTCAGACCAGTACTTGTAAATGGAGAACGGGTCTGGTGGCACGCTTCCACCAAAACAACCAGTCTCAGAACCATGACCAAAATACGGAGAGTAACATGCAATGGAACCACTAGTGCGATGATCATAACACTCCCAGCGGGGATGGAACCAATTCTTAACCCTCTGCCACTAGACCTCAGTACGCAAAAAGCCGCAGCGATGAGTACTCTTAGAATGAGCCAGTCGAAATGCTGAAGAGCAAACCTATATAGACATACCCAGATACTTAATCAACTCGAACTACACTCTTCCGTACTTAGATTTCGAGAGACATTTTGAATGTGTCTTTCCAAAAAAAAAACAGTGGGAGAACAACAGGGTCCAAATCCATGTACACCGATGGCTCACAAAATGGACTTAAAAATAGGAGCGAGTCTTTTCACCTAGGAGCTAGGACTACACAACCCCATAAGACTCCCAAGTCGAAGTAGCGTTTTCCAGACGCAGATTCAGTGACAGGAGCCTCCGATTTGGTGTCAAGCGGCTATAAGAGCTGTAGCTGCTAAGCAGATAACATCTCACGTAGCTTGTAAAGTGGTGTCGTGAAGAGTTTAGAGCAGCACTGCTGGGCCCTTGGCTACTTCATTAGGTAGCTGATGAGTTACTAGAATAAAATCAGCCCTAGACCGAAAACAAGCAGAAAAGTAGTAAGGTTGTTACCTTATCTCCACTTTGCAATCTTTTGGGCTAATATTACACAACAATTCTTAACGGAAATCATATACCACCTCTGAACCATCATAAAAATTGTTTAACCAAAGTATGATAAAGCATATGTCAACAAATTTCTATGAAAATATAGGAAATCATTGTCAATAGGGGTGCTAACCTACCACATATGCCAAGATGCCATGCAAAGAAATTACATCTGAACGATGACGACACATGTACATACATTCATACATATGCTCCGAATACGGCAATGAAAAAATTGAATAGGACACAGCCCATTTACTCTGATATTGTCAAAATCTCTGTCAAATGAGAAGTAGAACCCTGGGCAATTTTTTCTGAATTTGAGCGATGGCACGGGTTATGTTGACTTTGAGGGCACTCGTCGTTTGCGGCCTATTGGCATAGACCTGCGGCTTAAGGCGTAAGATAACCATGCCCTCAAATCACACGTGCAAAATGTCCATTGTAGCATCAGCTGTGTGGCACGTTACGCCTTCCTGTTGGAACCACATGTGGTTGACATGCATGTCATCTAATTTGGACCAAAAGAAATTGGTCATCATCGATGTGTAGCTCTCGCTCCCCGTTGATGGTGATGGCAATGCCATCGTCGTTTTCGATGAAGTACGGACCGATGATGGTGCCAGCCCACAAAAATTTCATCCCAAAATGGGCATCGTCGCTGAAGATGATTTTTTTGCTGAAATCGGGATCCGCTTCCAACTGCTATAGTTTTATTATTTGCACGGGTTGGTGATTTGTCTTTAGTGTCTGAAAAATAAAAATCGGGAAAACTAACAACAGATAAAACAATAAGGCCACCAAGAACTGTCAAACTCTACCCGTCCATATTGGAAAACCATTTATGAATATACACAAGCCATTAACATGCCTATCAGCCTATCAGCTGCTTGAGCCAGTGATAGTCGTTGTTCTATGTCCAGTTTCCAGTGTAAGTTCAATTCACATATTGAACAGAATAATTTCTGTGCTCTATCAAGTGTAATTAAAATTTTATTTATCGTAGAATAGAGTGGACTTCTCCTTGAGATATTACTCTGTTATACACGCCTCCTTCCTTAAGTTGTCTGAATAGACATGTCGCTCATGTTCTGTTTTAGCACTTCTTAAACAAATTCATTAGGGCAAATTTTAAACGCTCCTTCCGTATCTAAGAAAGTGGCAAAGTAAATTTGCCCAAAACTGCTGAGATTTCTATCATTTTTGGCCTTGTTTGCCAGCTTTTAGGACACACACTTTCGAATCATGTTTACAACCTTTCACTACCCGAATAAAATTCACCAGCCACCGGCACTAAATGCAAAACCTATTCTAAATGGAAGGAAAGATAAAACACCAGAACAAAGGTGACATCATGGCAAGTCCTGTCATAAATCACTGACAATAAAAGCTGATGACACTACACAGGAAAGGACAAATTAATGACATTATCGTGGAAGATGCAAACCTTAATTTTTATGGCATAATACAATTAAATTTGTTACAGAAGCACCGTATCCTTTTATTAAACCTACCCAACCTTCCGCACGTCTGAGGACCAAAAAAATAAAGAGAGAACAGCCCTAAATAACATCGACGTGCAAAAGATACCTGTAGATCCTTAACTGATACCATACTACCTCGACAATATTGCCGGTTGCATGGTGTCTTCCTCTTCCTGTATGTGAGCAAATTAAGTCTTCAATCTGGGCTACGGAACCAAAAAGGAATTTCGTACGTTAAACCTTTTTTTTTTTAGTTCATCACTACTGCCGCCGCCCTCGACAGGACCACAAACCACTCATGTGAATGTCATCACGATAACCCAAACCATGCACAAACATGCCCTTATGACGGCGAATCGGGGCTGCCGCAACTGAAAGGATTGTCGCAAAGTCCACAACTCCAGGAACGGAGAACAGAGAATTTTAATCACGCCTGACCAAACAAAGAAATTTGCTAATAGATCCGTTCGTGTCTCTGTGTGAGTGTATCCCACTGCCAGTGTGGACTGTGGAGGTCCTGTGCTCTGCGACACATAAAGTAATGGTCGCTCCTTGCCGAGGTGTAGGCGGTCTTCTTGCTCGTTTTCTGATTGAAAAACAACGCAAAAAAAATCCAATTTAAGCAAAGGACTCTCATGCTCGAGCGCGGGGCGACATTCATTCCGTTGATTGTGTGAGCAAGTAACAAATTGCTGGAACAGAACAGCCTTTCGGGTACAGTAGGCGTGTGTACGAGACTGTGTGTTTCGGGGGAAAGATAACTTTTTGCATTTTCGGAAGGACTTCAATTCGTTTTCAGATGTTTTAATTGTCCCACAACGTTCCCGTTCGTTTCATTTTTTTTTCGTTTTTTTTTTTTCATTTTCCCCGTTCTAATCTGAGAAAAGATTAAACCACAATTTAGTTAAAAGCTTAATGACAATATTCTTGTTCTAGTTTCTCCCAGCGGGGGTCTTGTTTTACGAGTACAACTGAAAGTGATTCACCCTCCCTTCGGATGCGGCGTGTGAAGTCTGTGAAGTCATCTTCGGGATTCTCATGGGGTAGTTGTATCTGTAGAGCTTCTAAAAGTGGTTTTAAATGCCCGTGGGATGTGATACGAAATATGTACATATGTGTATTGGAACGAGTGTGCATAAAAGGAAGATGCGTACGCGTGTGAAGTGAAGTAGGCTGTGCCGAAGGGTGACCAATTTCCCTGTCAATCCTGAATGATGCGTTGTGTAGTAGCGCCTCTAAAAGTCAAAGGAATCGATCTGTGTGCAACTAGCGGGAAAAAATCGTCAGCAGAGTCAGTATGAGGATGCTCAGATTAGAAAAATGGGACAGGATGGGTTAGGAGCTAAAGTCGATTTATTGGATGTGCGATGTGTTGATACAGCTCCAAGCATTACATCTTCCACTCCATTGGTCTTGTTCACACACAGGGCTAAATACGTGACAAAGGAAGTCCTTCACTTCCTAATTTCGATTCATTTTTTCCACTCGCTCTGGGAAAATTGCCCGTGCTGCCTTGATAAATAGAAAAAGCGTCACTGAACTCCAAGGCACTTTACTTCTTGCGAGAATTTGATAGTTTTGTCACATGTGTGAATGAGAAGATATAGGTTTATTCTACTGCTAAAAGATACCATAATCGTCTTTTTGGGGTTAACAGAGAAGCCTTCTTTGGTATACCATTCTCTCGTTTTTCCCGCTGACAGTTGCTACTAGGTCGTCTGTGTAATCAATGCCCTCAGATTTAGAGACGAGAGTAGGCTGTCTTCCAGAGTATGAGTTTCTTAGATAAAGTCATCGGTGGGAAATACTTCCGGAGCGGGAGTGACACCTTATTTGGGCTACTTTGACTTATTCAGAGCCGATAAGGATTTTCAAGAGAAAGAGTTGGTGGCGGATGAGCCCTTAATGGGCCAGCGGCGGCGCTTATATCCACTAAGTCGGTTATTGGCACGGGATTAAGCGGCCCGCGTCCTAGGGATTGTAGAAAGGGAACTGGACCTCCAGGTTGGGAGTTGTGCCTTCAGTGTAAGTGCCTTACCACGTTAAACATACGTATGTATGTACATACATACTTACGAGAGAGACTTAAGTTTCGGATATCCCCTAATCACGAGCCGGAACACCAATGGACTATGAACTGAGAGTACACACCTGGTATGTACTTACATACGTACACTGTACACCCCTTATTCTATTCAAAAATTTGAATCTGTCCGCTCGCGGTACAAGGCAGGCATTATAACGATCCAAGAGATACGATGGATCGGACCAAGTATACATACATAAAGGGCTCCTGGATGGAGCCATACTCGTATTTGGAGACTTTAATTTTGAAATCGGCAAAGAAAACATATTTCGCGGGTTATACGGGAAGCACAGCCTCCACGAAGCGACAGCGGACGACGGCTTCCGTCTGACCGAATTTGGAATAGCTCCTAATACAGTGATAAGTAACACTAGATTGCCAGGACTACAAATGCACGCAACAACCCGGCGCTTCCCAGATTGAAGAAGCTCTAACCAAATGACCACGTGCTAATCGGTGCGAGGCAGGCATCTAACCTTCTGAATGTGCAAACATTCTGAAGAGAAGACAAAAATCGAGACCCATAACCTTTTCGTCAATAATGCTCCAGTCTCCAGCTTCGACACGACAAGGAAGACCGAACCTCCGTTTTAAAGACCAAACTATCACGGATGCTAGAACGCTTGGTATGGAAAACTGGAATCAGTGTGCCCAGAATCAAAGAGGATGGAAGGCTGCCGTGTCTCAAGCAAAGAAGTTAGTACGTAGGCTGTCAATTACGAGAGAGGTATCACATGGCTTGGATATGGTTGGGAAGTTCCTTTCGTCGAGTGGGTGCAGGGAAATAACTCCACCGGAATTTGCTAAACCAAAAGTGGGAAATTACTCCACTTTTCGAATGTGGAGTAATTTCCCACTGACAGTGGAAAAAGTGAAGTAATTTCCCACTTGTGGTGGAGTAAATTCCCAGGTGGAGAAAATTCCCGTGGAGTTATTTCCTTGCACCTGTCGAGTGCACGTTAAGTGGATTCATAGTGAAGGCTCCTTCAATGTCTTAAAAGACAACAGGATCTACAATCTCCTTCTTGTTGATAGGGGTTTCAATTTTGGTTATTAAACCAAAGAGTCCTCCTCACTAGAATTATATATGGGTGTTGTTACATGCATTTTAGAATAAATGACATAAAACTGCTGAAACGGACGATTTTGGAGTTAAGTCCTAGGCTATGCCAGCCTTAGGCAAAGGCCACACAATAGGCGGCAAGCGTTAAAGCAGCAAAATTAAAACGTATAAAATCTTATCGTTGTGGCTGCGCAGTCGTTGAGTGACAAGCGTCATTTCTGCGCACCATTTTCTGCCACTTTGCCGCTTGCCGCTCATTGCGTGGCAGCGGCCTTAGGGAGATCTCTAACAGTTACTCTACACCATACAGCCTGAAACTGTACAAGAACTAAGCAATAACATCAGCTTCTTGTTGAAATAATTCCGGAAATATACCTTCTTCCCCAGAGTCTTTTAAAGGTTTTAAGGAGGAATTGATCTACTTGGTGGCCTTGACATTATAGATTTTTCTTGCAATTTTCCAAACTCTTCGTGTCAGTAGCTCGTTTTTTCTCTCCCGTTTTTATGTTTTACGTATTTTTTCTACAATTAGCAGTAAATAATCACTGTTTACTCACCTCTAAGCATACAAATAACCTTTAGTTTGCTTAGAAATTACCGTGAATCCACAAAACCTACAACACCCGTGTAATGTATAATAGCCTGACTCCATGCAAAGGCGTGTTGGCTTTAATTAAAAATTCACAGAAAACAATACCCATTCGGGGTTATGCCCCCGGAAACTAGAATAAATAAATCGCTTCTGCGTAGCCCCAGAGCAAACCACATAAAGGAGTGCATGAGAAAAATAGCCCCGAGCAATCGTTTGCGGCTTACATTTGTCTGTTCCAGTGCTTTGCTCATTACCCATTACGAAACCATCATACGAGTATGCAAATCAAAAATTAACCCTGACACTTAAAAATTAAATGGTGGGTCTGGTTGGTACACCATACAGGATACAATGGAAAGAGAACGTTTTTACCTTTGGTGACTGTGGGTTGAAGTTAAATTGAAGTTGACTTCGGACTTCTTCTCGTTTTGGTTTTGATTTGTGCAGTCTAAAGGTTGGCAGACTAAAATAGCGATTTGTTCTTAAATTTTTCGATCTCAAACCGACAACCACTGCCGGAAAAAGTACAGAACTCGTCCATCCTTTCTGTGATTTTTTAAATTTACAATACCAGTAATCTGTTTATTTATTGATACGTTCGCGATTGAATTTTGATTCATCCTCGGAAGCATTGCAATGCTGTCACAGTAATGGCATATTGATATCGTGGATAACATTCGCATGCATTTTTATGCATAAAAACTGACAAAAACATTGCATTGGCTTTTGACACATTTCAAATTACTCTCATGCATACTGCATACTTGGGTACATATTTATGGCTTCGAATTGACACAGCGAAATGCGGCCCAACCAAGGATGCAAAACAATGAATCTGTATGTTCATGAGTGAAATACTTTCACGCCATCCTATCATATGTAAATTGTATATCCTTCAAAGTGGATGGTTAAATTAGGTATTTAAGTAGCTATTAGGATTTAAAATCGACCAAATACGATAAACCGAGTACGACAGCTTAGGATGAGTAAAGGCCTACCTTTTTGCACCAATGAAAAGGACTGACAATTTATTGCCGTCTCCGAATTGCGAGTTGAGAATCTTTTTTATGACGAATTCCCCGACGAGAGGTGGTGCGTTAAACCTACACAGCTCGCACGGCAGTTCACGAAAGACTGAGCCGCCAAACTCTAACAAACTGCCATAGAATAATCCGAATGAAAACTGGCGAGGAAAAAGTCTCCACCACTCATAATTTGCAAGAGCCTAGCCAGTAAAATTTAAAGATGTAAACCGTAAGGTGCAATAAATCTCTAGAGTGTTTAAAGTATCCTATTGAGTTGCTACCACAAGGAAACAATTTAAATCACGGCGTTGCCTCACGTATTCTGGTGTTCCTAACCCGATCTCGGCAAGTCACCCCATCAATACAACGATGATGTCCCATTTCGGCAGCTTCTATCCGCGATCTTATTCTTTCGGTTTTTACCCAAAGCTCAAGATCATATGTTAGGAGCAAACACTGAATTAGCTCCGATGCCAAGTTCAGCTCTCCTGATAACAAGTTGTCTCGAAATTGCTCAAGCCTGACCAATCCTACAGGATAACTCAGTATTGCTCCTACCATCACTCATGAATAAGACACCGTGATACTTAAACTTCTCCATCTGTTTCAATGGAACTCCATTAACATGGAGAGGACATTGAACAGATGTTCGGGAAATTACCATCACTTCTAATTTGTTCACGTTTACCTTTATCGCAACTTCAACACAGACGGCTACGAACCTGTCAAGTGCGCGCTAAATTTCGGTCTAGCTGGAAGTACGGATAATCAAGTCATCAGCGAAAAGCAGATGACTTATCCTTAAGTCTCCAAATTTGAACTGTTCTCCGCCACGGCTGCTCAGTAACATCCAATCCATATACACTATGAAAAAGAGAGGTGACAGAACGCATCCCTGGCGAAGTCCAATGCCCATAGAGATTGAATGGCCCTCAGAAGAAAACCGTCAATCCCAAACTCCTGCAATATACGCCAGACCCGATCATATGCTTTCTCCAAATCCACAAAACAACTGTAGATTTGTTTTGGTATACGCCCAGGCCTTCTCAAGTACCATTGTGTGAGTGAATAACTGGTCGGTTATGCTTGTACCTAGACGACAGCCGCACTGGCTAGATATACCCCTATAATTGAAGCGATCTCTCTTATCGCTTTCTTAAAAAGATGAACAATCACCCCAGTTTTCCAATCGCTTGGTGTTTCACCGCATTCCCAGGCCACTTTAATGACACGAGAGAGCCATTTCACCTCCTTTTCACCAAAAGCCTTGAGCATTTCTTGTCGGATTTCATCCACATCAGCGGATTTGCCGACTTTTAGCGCGGCGCATGGCTTGAGATTACCTTTGTTGCATACACAGCAACAACTTAGCTACAATCAGATGGCTTGTATCCTTCCACTTCCTTTTAAACAAGACTTGACAGTACGAGCCAACTGACCTACTACGTTGGCAAATTAAAATGGTTTCAGGAGAAGTCTTAGGGTTTTCAACCCCACATGGGTCCTATATTATACACTTAAACATTTTTCTATTAAAAAACTTGTATTCTAAATCTAAATTTTTTTTTTTTTTTTCAGGTAAGTTGCTTCACTCAATTCATTCCGAATAAAATGTCTGGGGTAAGTTAAGTTTAGTGGTTCGGGACTCAATCTTCACCAATTTCTGTGATATTCCTCTGCAACCTTAAATGTTCAAATTGAATGAATCAAACTAATTGTTAACACAAACACACATTGCTCGTCCTTCCTTTTCTTTTCAAAATAAAACTGCCATCGTTTATTTTCCAACCATCTCTTTCTCTCATTACGTTCCCTTTCCGGCGTAGCACGTACATTAGTTCCAGCTTTTAGTGCATTTCTCCAAATCGTTACAAATTCTTTAACTTTCGCTTTCTAGGTCTCGAAAATTTATTCACAATGTAGTAGTAGTAGTATACTACACCTTTACAACAAATCCATTTAGAAATACCTATACATTCATATATCAGAAAAAGCTAGACTGTTTAGCGAACTGACACAGGTTTGAGTCAACCAAACATTTTTTATGGAATGATTTTTTGGCCGACATGCGAGTAGCTCCGAGACTAAGCCGGGGAAAAAAAAGTTTTCAATTCGACGTTCTCAATTTGGCAATAAAAATACCTCGATCACCGAGTTTTGAAAGGGTACACTCCTTGACACTGGTGCAGTGGTAAACATTGTCGTCTGCCACGCTTAAAGTTCTGCATTCAACTCCTTTGCCTTTGTTGGGTACCAGGTCACGATGGTATTAAGGGAAACGTAAGACCCTCTCTTGACCTGTCTCGCTTACTTGCTTACATACTAATGGTGCCGCTACAGTCCGGGGTGGACCTGGGCCTCAACCAACAAGCGTCTCCAGCCAGCTCGATCTTTAGCCAGCTGCCTCTAGTTTCGTACGCCAACTTGGTTAAGGTCTCTTCCACTTGTGTGCGCCAGGTGAGTTGCGGTCTTCCTCCACTGCGCTATCCCTGGGGTATAGATTCGAAGATTTTCCGGGCCGGAGCATTGGTGTCTATCCGCTCTAGATGACCCAGCCACCTCAGTCGTTGGACACCCCGCTGTACACCCCGTACAGTTCATCATTCTATTTCCTCCTCCATTCACCGTTTATGCAGACGGGGCCAAAAATCACCCGAAGAATTTTCATCTCGAAACAGACAAGAGCAACCTCATCCACTTTTGACAGAGTTCATGCCTCTCTGCCGTAGAGCAAGACTGGGAAGATTAAGGTCTTATACAGGGTCACTTAAGTTGTTCGAGAGAGGGCTTTGATACCCAATTGCCTTCTAAGCTCAAGGAAACAGCGATTGGCAAGAGTTATTCTTCTTTTGATCTCAGCTATTATGACCGTCTATTATAACGTTATGTCCGAGACGTCGGTGTTGGGTGTCCTTTCTTGTTGACAGCATATACTTGGTCTTGTCCCTATTGACCACTTAGCCCATCTTTGCCGCCTCCATCTCAATACTCACGAACACGCCAGTGACATCACGCTGCTTTCTTCCGATTATGTCAATATCGTCAGCGTATGCGAGTAATTTAACGGACTTTTGAAAGATTGTGCCTCTGGTGTTGGCGCTTGAGTTTTGCACTATTCTTTCAAGAATGGTGTTAAACAATGCGCCTTGCCTTGTCTAAATCATTTTTTGAGACGACTTTAGCAGGGATCCCAAAACTAGACATTCCTTGGTATTGCTGGCCTCTACAGATGCTGGCATAGACGGCCTTACAATCGATGACAGGGCGATGCGTAACGATTTGAAGTTCAGGGGTTTTTTCCAAGATCTGCCGCAGTGTGAATATTTGGTCGATGGTGGACTTTCCTGGTCTGAAGTCACACTAACATGGACCGATCAGGCTCTTGACGAACGGCTTCAAGCGCTCACACAACACGGCAGATAAGGTCTTGTAGGCGATGTTAAGAAGACTGATGCCTCTGTAGTTGCCGCAGTTCAGAAGATCTCCGAACATATTTTACAGATAAATTGTTGCATGCATAAAGTCATCTCTTTTCGCTTTGAACAGCAGCTAGACCGTCAGCTCCAGCAGCTTTGTTGGACTTAAGCTTATGTATTTGACGGTCTTCACTTCGTCCAGGTCGCGTGGACGGAATTGTTGGTTTACATCGTCCAGGTTCTGTATTGAAAGCATGTGACAAATTTTGCCTAGTTGCGCTCTAACATACTAAACCTTAAAAGTGCCAAGACGGCTACAGAAATTCGACTTCAAAAACTACAGATGCATTCACAGACAACCCAGAATTTTTCGCTTTCGAGAAGGATGCGATAAAACACTAAGGTCTTGGTAAAAATGTTAAATATTAAAAGTTGGGATATGTGTATGCACTGCGACCTGTATAGATCTATTGTGTTCCCCCGTACTCACATTGGCCGATAAGTCTCGACCTAGAGAACCTCCTCCAATCCAATCGCACTGAGAAATCGGAGTATCTGGATTGTGTCCAAGGATGGGAGATCCGTTTCAGAGAAAGTGTACGCTCCTAGGTGTGCTCTTCTTTTGTGGATCAATGCTCCACAGTGCATAGTTAGGTGGGACGGGGACTCCTCGGCATCGCTGCAGAGTCTGCTTTCGTTTGCTTCTTTTCCCATTTTCCTGAGATGCTCCCTGTGTCTGCAATGGCCCGTTAGGAAGCCCTTGGTTCGTCCTGCCCAGGCTACTGCCTCGTAGGTTATGACGGGTCTGACCATCATGATGTACATCCACATCAGGATTGCTGGTTTAAATCCCCAGGATTTTTCTGAGATACGCCTGCATATCATGAGTGCTCGGTGGGCTTTGCTCACTACCGACTCCATGTGGGCTTTCCATAAAAGTTTACCATCCAATGTTATGCCTAGATATTTGACCTGTTGTTGAAGGTCAAATGTAGTTCCACCTAGTTGGATCGGTTGCATGTGCCTGGGTTGCCTTCTCCTAAGTGAATGGTACTATTGGGGTTATAATTTTACCTAGATGTTTCATAATGAACTCAAAAGTATGCGATATATACCAAAAGTAATGATATTCACACTCCAACGACTTTACATGGTTCAGCGACAGGAAGTCGACTAAATCTAGCTACTCCCCTCAATATTCAAAGGTCACGCCCTGAATATTACTCTTAAAAAAAAAACACTAACCACACTGGTTCATATCACGGCGCAATCTTTCCAATTACACTGAAGAAGAGCGTGTCCTGCATAATCAGCTTAGTTCATGGGATCCCACAAATTTTTGCAACTATTTGCACATACATACGTTCATCGTTTTTTTTTTTTGCTGCTGCATCAAAGTTATCAAGTCAAACAGTTTAGCTCCGACGGGATCTCTCCCCCAAATATATGGAAATTCCTGCTGCAGCCACAGAAATCTCGCATTCAGATTGAAAAACTGTTCGGCACTCATGCAGCCCCAAAGATATCCGTGCACGTCTCCGTGGAGAAAGATAAAATGAAAGCACATACGTTATCCACGATTGGATGCTTTTATCTCGTTATCTACTGACAAGAAAAGATACATATGCATACGAGTAGGTATGCATCCCGACATGTGTGTGTATGCATTCCCGAGCTGTTTCCATGCGAAAAAGACCACAAGCAAGAAGTTTCACTCCCCTACCCCACCTCAACATAAAATTCGCTTGAAAAAAAAATATATATATATAAAAATGTCAAAGTGTCCGGGCTGACATACCGGGGGGTGACATACGTATAGCCAGGCACTGTGCATCTGCCTCTTTGCACTGGGAAATGTTAGATTTTTCTTGCTGGCATTCCGTGTCTGCCCGCAGATGCAATAAAACGAGGCAGGCATGCATTCGCAAGCCACTGGCATATTTTCGAATTGAAATAGAAAATTTGTTGCGAACAATTGCCATATTTTCGGATGTGGTTAACACAGGAAATGGATGCGTGTTTTTCGTTGTTGGATTTGCAAGTCGAAATGGGGCCCAACAGCGCTGCATAGTTTAATTGAAAGTGTTGGCCGTATGCAAAGACCCAGATTCAGCCAATAAATAACGATATTCGCGGTCTGTGCTTAGGGAAAAAAAACGAAATTGCGACTATGCAAAGAATCCAAGTCAAATAAAAGTTTGAAATGTGCCCAACTTGGATTAGGTGTTGATACTCTCACTGTTTGCAGTCTTTAAGGAACAGCAGAACGGGTTTGTTATTAAGGATAAGCATAGTTTTTGGGTAGGAACCAGCTAGAGATGGAGTCCATAAAGATTCCCCTTTAGAAATGAGTGGGTACTTACAAAGTAATTTCTCTTTCATCATAGCCAATCCAAGGTATTTGAGGGCCAATTGATTGACAAAGTTACTCTCGCAACTGATGCAGTAAACTTGGGCAGTTTGAAGGAGGCTTGACGTTCTTGAAAGTCAGTGCTCCTCCTACAACGCTGCATCAAACTCGTAAACAGTAAATATTATTATTTCCTCGTTCCACCAGTAGCTCGATCCAAGTGATGATGCGACAAAATGTCCTTGTCGAAGAATTGATCCTTCCATTTTGAGTCTGTTAGTACAAGGTGGTGCAAAAGTTGTCATCCGGTGTTCTTTGGCTGTAATTTTTTTTATGAATGAAAAACTTTGCTCCTGCTTTAGGATTTTTTTTATTTGATGTCTTAACTTTGTTTCCATTAAGTCGAGAAATGATATCAGCTAAGTGGACACCGCTAGAATTAATGAGCGTTCGAAACCGATTTATTGCATTTTCCATCACTCTTGCCGGAACTTCCGGCGATAGGTCCTCGCATTCTTGGCGGATATTTTCTTTGAGGGCTTCAAGAGTCTGAGGCTTGTTGACATAAACGCGTGACTTCAAAAAGCCCCACAAAAATAAGTCTGGAATCGATAAATCAGGCGATCTTGCCGGCCAGTGCAAATCGCCAAAACGAGAGATTGGGCGGACCGGAAATGCAGCCCTCAAGATTTCGATTGTGGCTTGTGCAGTATGCGCCGTTGTTCCATCTTGTTACAACTACATATTCTTCAGTCCCAATTCATCCACTTGAGGAAGGGAAAAGTCCTTGAGCATGGCTCTGTAGCGCTCGCCGTCCACAGTAGTCTTTTGGCGACATCTTCAGCCACAGCAGTTATATTCTCGGCTGCTCCGGGGCCAGCTAGAACTGACGGCATCTCGTATTGTCCTATACTCTTCTAGGCGACCGGCTTAACGTCGTAGTGTTTGCCCAGTTAGTGTCGGACGACAGGGAAATCTTCACCGAAATTCACGCTGCACCAACACCACCGACGAATTATTATAGCGATTCATGTTTTGTTGACGTGTATTTTGTATCTGTTTACTTCAGAAATGTCAAAGAATAATTGACATTTGCCGCCATTTTCAAAAATTATAAAATCTTCCGATAGGGTGATGACTTTTCCGCCACCTTGTATATGGCGGTTGATGATTGTCGCCAATGCTGCAGTGCAATATGATTATCCCACATTAGTTGATGGCTGAAATGTTTGTCTAGCTCAATGAAAGGTAGAATTTGTTTTGGTTTGAGCATAAATGATATCTGGCATTCTGTTTCTTTTGTATTCTGGCAATTCCAGCCAGATAACTGATACTCAATCTACTCAATCTACTACTGCAAGTAGGCTTTTTGTTTCTTTTCCTTTGAAATATAACACAGTCACCTCTGATAGGCTAAGCCAGACTTAAAGGTGTCTCTTTCTTTTCAGTGCACCGATAAGGACGTCTACTGACGTGAGAATGTATTGCGGTACGTGCGTCGTTCTTCTGAAATACTAAATTAGTATCGCTTATTCCATCTAAGGTTTGTCGGTCGCTAGACACTGCTTTTGATTTCACTACTTGTCTGGGACCTGGAAGGATCAAGTTCCTTAGTACACATGGTCTGTGCGATGGCGTTTGGAACATTTTTCTCTTACACGACAGTATTTCCCGCTTTTTTTTAACAAATGTAGTTAGCGGTCAACTTTGCGATGTGTGTTGGGAAGAATGTATTACAAATATTATAGATAAAATTATGTAGTTGCCACCTATGCCTTTTACAGCCTTCATTGGTGAAGGCCAGGAAGTCACCGATTCCCTTACGCATGATATGCTTTGCGCTTGATATCTACACAGACCGCAGGATCTTCTGTCAAATTCTTGCTAAGGCTGTACAATGACATAGACAGTACTTGATGTGCTTTTCTTCTTCCGCTACATACCTACATACGCCTTCTGCTTTTTCAGATTCATGTTTTCTTCTATGTAAATGTACTCGCGCTCAAGAGATTATGAATGTCATTTACACAGCGCGAATCAAGTGGTAGTAGATTTAATTTGCGTTCGAGGGTGGCGAATTTTGCGTTGTCTGGGTCCTTGTGGACCCATTGTGATGCCCATGGGGGTTGATTCCGGTTCCTACAGGGCTTCTACCTTACTCCTCGTTATTAATTTAGGTCTCCGGCCTTAGTGGAGCATTCTTACATGTCCTGGTACTAGTGTCTTCCTAATGTTCTGTTTCTCAAATTACATAGAATTGGGCAGTGGCAGAGGAAGTGCGGAGTATACTCTTGAACCTGCTCGTCACCGTAGTCCCTACATATATTCTTATCGTTGAGTTTCAATTTCATTGTGTGGTTTCTTAGAATGTTGTGGCCAGTGAGTGCATCCACCAACATTGACAGTGACTTACTGTTATATTTCAAAAGTTTGTTGGTTCTGGCTTTGTCGTATTTGGATATACCACAGGTGATAAGCGACGTCCCCCTGCTGTGGAATGTCGTCAGGATCTTACATTCCACTCGCTCTCTGAGATTACAGATTAAGCCCAATCCATTGAAATGCTCGATTTTAGTCCACTGTAAACCCTTTTCTTGCGAGTTCGTCGACTATCTCATTGCCGGTTATATCCTTGTGACCGGGTACCTAGCAGAGAGTAATATTGTGCTGCCAAGAACCTTAAGCACTTTGTGACCACATCCAGACTAACTCGTTGCCATTACATAATATTTTTTTTCCAACCCCCTTATCTCATTATTATTACTCAATTCGAACAACTTTTTAAGTCAAATGACCACTCTAGTGCCAATGCTATGCCTTTGCAGTAGAGTTAACATCAGCTTTCGCAGTTGCATCTTCCTCTCTGCTCGAACCTAGAACCTGTTTTGTGCGGATGTTCGTTTACGAGAAATGTTGCTGATTTTTCTGTGGAGAAGTTTGCTTAGTATTTTTTTTTTTTTATACTACGACTACAACTGCCTTTTAATGGATTCGCTCAAAAATTAGGGAAGATTAGGGAAGACTGTAAGGGAAGGATGGTTTGATGGAGTTGGGAAAGGGGCTACAAAAGTAAAACCTCTAAGAAAACACAGCACAGGCTGAACATGTCTTACAAGGTATATATGGCTTATCGTCCCTGTTGCGCGGTAATCGGAGGAAAAATACTCGGGTCTCTGCTCTTACTCTTTGCATCCTGACTAAGTGCTAGATATTCAGGTTAACATTTCCTTCTATCTAAGCAGATAGGATCGAAGACATCTGCCTAAAATAAAGTTCCGAATAAAAAGCTAAGAGATGGCGTTCGACAATTAATCTCCGTCCCTGATTCTCGATAAATGCGCGATCCATCCGCATAAACTTTTGTCTCCTCCTGTAAAACCTGTGTTTTAACTTTTGTTCTACAATCCACTTGCGCTCAAGGGTTTATAAATATCCTTCAGGTATTATTCACACAGCGCGAGAGAGATGCAGGGGTTCGAAACTCGTGTAGCGTTAGGTTTCAATGACGTCCGAGGGTCGGGTCCAGATTAGCTGGGCACTTCCTTCAGTGTAGCCCTGTGTTTCGTTAACGTCCGTTCACTGATGTAACCTAAGGTCTTAAGTCTAAGAACAGCCAGTCCAGTTCTTATCACCAGGGAATAGGTTCAAGATTCTCGCCATGGTCGCTGTGGGGGTGATGACTTGGGACTCAACTCAATTTAAGTTTAATTTTATTTAATTCATTTATTTAGTGTTATTAGAAGAGAACAACAAAACCTGGTCTTTAAGAGTACAAAAATAATATAATTTTTTTTTTAATAGATTAAAATTAACATAGCAAAGATTTCCAAAGCTTTGGCACATTGCTTGTGTCTGATTGTCTTCTTCTAGTGAACACAACCATTTCAGTTTTTGACAAATTTTTTCCCATAATCTTTAGCTCTGTCCAAGAGGTTAATTCCTTTAGTACAACTTTCCATCTCCTGTCTTCGGACGAGGAGTAACTACCTATCTCTTTACTGCATTTTCGTATTTCCCGTTTCTTTGCAGATTCCAAGTATTCAAATACATATAAGTTTCTCTAACCTGTGTACTTCTCCAATTTATCTCATACGCCCCCATAAAATTGTAACAATTCAAGACTCTCGAGTTAATTTTTAGCAGCAAATGAGCCAAGTATACCCTCACAGATACTTACATGTTTTCGTCCTTCACCCACTGTGCTACAAATACTTGACAAATTATTGAAAGGGCCGATGAGTGGAAACGGGTCAAGCTGACCATCCTCCTTAGTTTGACCTCTCAGCCTGTGATGACAAAATATAAAATCCATCTTGTGTCCTTAAGATATCATCTCTTCAAAAAAAAGTCAAAATGATTTTTTTTTTGTTTTCATTGAACAGCTCAATTGACAGCACTTAATTGATTGAGATAGCCAATGTCAATTTTTTCTTTATACAGAAACCACGGGCTTTTAATATTAAGCTCACCCTTATAAAAAATTTGTCTAAAAATACACCATCTACCAACACCAAAGCCAGACGAATTATAAATACACTTCACGGTCAAAAAGGTCCTTCGCACAAATTTGTGTGTGTGAAGGGCAATAACAGAGACACCAACGACACCTTCCGAAATTCATACCTACTTGTGGCGGGTAAGGGCTGTGCAAAGTGATTGATTAATTTCCGAAGCGGTCTTCGTTTAATGCGTACGACCGTAAAAGCTTTAATTCCTCAATTTATCTTCGTCGGGGTTAGAGGCAGTTTATGCGTACATGTGCGCTCAAGGAAACGGCTGACTTTTGCTCTGTGTGTGTGTGTGTGTGTGTGCGCGACCAAAATAAAGGAGGTGAATCGATAGATAATGCGATAATAAATGTGGGGAAACATTAGATGAAATCCATAACAAATAACATTGTTATTGTCATCATCTGCAGCCGGAGGACATTGGATTTTTCTCTTCTCGCACACGTGCACGTGAAACTTAAAAAGATGAAAACAGAGGAGGGATATAGGAGTATCTGTCGAGACAAAAGTGAAGAGACAGAGAGCGTGGACCTAAACTTCAATTATTGTACATGTAGTTCGGAGGCATACACATCTACATGGTTTCAGGCGTTTCGGATAAGAATGAAAAAGGTCGTGGAATTTTTTTTCTGGCACTTTCGGAGAATCCTGTTTGTTCCTTTTGTTGTTGGGGAGTCAATGTACGCGGAAAGTTTCCTGATGAGGTTATGAGTTACAATGATTACCACTAGATTAAGTCATGCTTATTGATTTGCGTAGAAAGGCGCTTGTGGTCAACCAAAGCCTCAACCTACACGCCCTTTCATTCAGCAGGATCCTTAGCCAGCTGCATGAGGTCGTCCTCTTTTGCGTGGTCGCTCAGTGGTGGACTCGAAGATTTTTGGGGTTGGACCATTGACGTTTCTTCGATCTATATGACCTAGGCACCTAAGTCATTCGACACGTAGCCTTTTGATCAAGTCAATGTCTTTGTACAGCTGGTTTAGTTGGTAAGTGTTATTCGATGTTGGATCGTAACTCTGATTTCGTTGGCTGAACTTCAGTCTTTAGTATTGTAGATCGGTATTCGTAGCATGTCTTTGCTTAATCCTAACTTTACAATCAGATCGGTTTATGTAGCTTCTGAATCAATGTTCGGGAAAGTGCCAACTCTTGCTTGCTTCCTTCTGCTGCTGATGTCAATGTTGTTTGGAACTCTTTTATCTTCTCTAAGATTTGGCAATTAATTAATAGTCGATTTTGCAGACCTTGAAACCGCACTAGTAACTCTCTCGACGTACATCGATATTCAGGGGTGTTAGAGGGGCTTAGTGGTTCGCGAGAAAAAGACTGATCTAAACCTCGTTTTTATTGAAACAGGCAGCGGGTTTTTGTGTTAGAATTTGACAGGTTTTAGGTTTTTATTTTTAGACTGCATAGTGCAGTCTTGCCCCTTTTAAGTGCTGCCGAATTTTTAACTTTCCGCCCAATTCGTCCAGTTATTGCGACGAAACACCGTGAAGCACATCCGAGGGCCCGCAGTATTTATTTCCAAAGGCCATTATCAATTGGAAGTACAACAAACTTAGACATCAATTGTAGCAACTCGCACTAAGCTGTTATCTCCAAAATGGACTTCCAATACTTCATCAAAATATTTTGAGTGGGTGGAGCGCGTTCGTTTCTTACCAAGACAAGATCGCGAACTTTTAAATTTTGTTCGACCTGTCGCAACTTACAACTCACCTAAAGTTCATGCATGACAATCGCTTTTAAAATTCTTGTTGCGTTTGTTGCCGCTGTGTTCACTTACCTAACACTTCCTCCTTCCTGATTAAGCATTGAAATCTTCAAGAATTGCCTTAACCTCATATCTTGGAAAGAATTTATTTTTAGTGGTATCGTCTTTCTCCTCTGTGAGGCGTGGGCTTAAGTGAGACTTATGTTATAAAATTGACTTTTGATGAAATCCGTCATCACTCGCTCACTTACTTGCCCGACCCTCAAGACTTTTTGTCGAATTCCGTCTCTGACAGCAAAATCGTATCCAAATAGCAGCTGTCTCTGCTCTTTAACAATCACCATAGAGGCCGTCGCAGGTATATACTTGTTTTCCGGACCATTGAATCATCCCAACGCCTTTTCTTAAGAGCGGTTATAAGTAACGTGTTAGGATCTCTGCTTTTTCAACAGGTGCACGCAGTCGGTTCAGAGTAGGAACATTCTACGTGCAGATTAACGCTGCCACAAAAATCGGTAGGTCAGAACCCAAAAATCTGGACAGATCGGGACATTTTGAAATCAAGAAACACATACACAAACACACAAAAACTTGCCTACCCTCGAACATGCCATTTTTGAATGAATGCTTCCAGATGCATAAAAATGTACATCGCCTAAGTATATCTTATCAAGAATCGTTAAATTTAAATTACTGTGGCGTCTGCGGAACATTTTAACTGATTTGTTGTGTTGTCTGTAGTTGAACTACATATTACACATATTTGTCGATTGAACTTATTTTGGAAGTACGCAATTGTCTGACCAGTAAATTTTCCTTAAAAGTTGTTTCCATAAGTATGTACATGGGCAATGTAGCAACCACTGATTTTACGATGTCCTACCTAGACTTAAAAGACCGTTCTACACTGATAGCTGCAGGAATATTTTCAGACAAACTTTGCCTCTTTAAATCAGTTAGACTCCCGGACCACAGCAGCGTTTTCTAGGTGGAGGTCCTAGCAGTGACAATTGCTGCCCGTGAGACCGCGATGAAGGTAATACCACGTGATGATATCATCTTTTTCATCGACAGCCAGGCTGAAAGCGATTTCTCGAATAAAATCGAGGCTTGTGAAGTGCTGTCGCGAAGAGCTTAGTACTTTTGCCACACAGCATGAGGTACAATTATGCTGGGTCCCTGGACATGAGGGCATACCAGGGAATGAGAAAGCTGATGAATTGGCAAGGAAAGGATCTACGCTAGACCTGGAGCAGGCTGATCAGTCAGTTTAAGTCCTGCCACGTAAACTTAAGCAGGAGGCATGAATCAGGATTCTAGCGGAAGCGAGTGAAAAATGGAGCTCTTTAGACTCTTGTAAAATAACTAGAAAACTAACACTCTCATGCAGAAGGGCATGAAAACCCTCTTCATTCTTGTAGAAGTAATTACAGATCATAATACTTACATATAAAAGCTAAGGCTAAGTAAGAACGTCCTTTGCAGGGGTTGGGGAAACAAGGAAGTCAATGATGATACAATTCACCTTCTGTGCCACTGCCCAGGTATTTGCCACCTCAGACATAAATTCTTTGGAAGACACTTTTTCAGGGTACCAAAAAACTAAGTGATGTACCTATCAGGGACATATGAAGATTCATCAAGGCTTAAAAATGGTTCGAAAGCCTGAGGCAATAGGATAATGCTTTGGGTACTGCCGCACGAGCAAGTGGTACCTTCCCCCCCCAAAAATGGGCATCACAATGGGTCTCTACTGACTTGAGTGTGGCGCAGAAGGCTTCTTTTCCCTCGCCAACCCATCTACCTAACTTAACCTAACTTAGAGCTGCTTCCAATGTTTTAATTCACAAGCTATCAAGCTGTCATACTATCGTTATTAAACTAATTGTTTAGTGTTCTTATCTCTGAAATTTTTCAGTGAAAATAAATAGAATAAAAATAAATAAAAAATCGAACGTAAGGAAAAGTCGGGACATTTTCTAAATCGAGACAAAGTTAAAGAATCAGTACTGCCATAATAGGGACGCCTGACAGGGCTAGTGTAGATCTTTAAATTGTTCTCTTGTAAATGTTTGCAGTTTAATGGAATTGTCTACTCGAGGCTTGCATCACTTTAAATATTTTTACTACTGCAACGTCTATCGACATTATTTGCTTTCAGTTCCATCTCTAATTTCTAAAGCTTTAGAAAAAATATGAGTTGGCTAAATTTTGGTACTTTGAGGGAAACAAGTGTTTAGTTATCCACCAGTGCTTGCCTGAGTTCAGTCCACTTTAAAGCCATTGCCAGCAATACCTCCTGCGACCTTGTTCCTCATTTTGACAATTATTGCGTTCTTCTCTCATTCAAGCAAACCTTTGACTAAAAACGACCTTGCACTTCAAGAGGTCGGAAACCCTTCATCAAGAGCCCTTGGTTGCACGATTAGGAAGGGGAAATCCTTCTGGATCCCTAGGTATCCCAATAGGTCTACTACTGGTCTAAGTGTGTCGTCTACGCTGACAGCCATTTTTACCTAACCTAACTTTAGTTTTGCATACATAGCTGCAAAAGATCTGCTTATTTCCATAGAAATGTGGCCGTGGTACTAATCGCATCCTTTTCTCAAATTGAGTTCCATAAAATTGGTAGTGGCACTTATTCTATTCAAGGTTTAAAACCATACGTTCGTCCATCGGTTAAACTATTATCTAAACGTTTCACTTTTTGAATCTGTAAATCCCTGTCGTGTCCTTAACATATTCCTCTCATGCGTTGACCTGCACAATAATATATGCACGTAAATAGAATGAAAAGATTCGCAACTAGAATAGTCGAAATGCTTTGCACAAGTTTTTTATTGGCATGAGCTGACAGGCGAATGCATCAAGAAACATCTACGATTCCAAAATGAATGCAGTTTATTGCATTCCAAGCCCCACATTCATCGCAACTGTGATGTGGCCAAATTGTCTGTGGTTAAAGCAGACAAGAAACATTATTAATTTCAATTTCAATTCAGATTTTCTATCATTCCATTTTTTCTCCATGGTGGAGAGGGCCACCGCAAATATTCGAACCGAGGTAGACCAGAATTTAACTAATGCAGGAGCTGGCAGGAACAAGGGTGAAATTGAATGTGTTTGTCTCTGGTGTTCGAATGACTAACTCTGGTTAGTGTATTCAAAAGCTCTTGGTAATCGATTCATCTGGAAAGCATTGGGATGAGGAACACCTGAGGTTTATGTCATTATCTTTTTGTCTCTATCTCCCTGTTTACATACTCAGAGTTTAGGATTCCAGAGGCTGCAGCACCCATTTGTGATTTCCTTATTCGCTCACAAAGTGTTTTGGTTGATTGAGTATGACACGTGAAATTGTTTTTGGCAAGCATTTTGATATCCCAGAAACCGTCAAAGTGTTGTTATCTTTCCCGCTGATAGTCAAAGTCGTTGTTTGACAGCCTTGATGTTTACCGTGTTGGCATTCGATTTTTGACATGTACCCTACTCTTTCGTTCTCTGTCATCATCATTAATTGTTAGACAGGAAAAAATCGTTAGCTTAGGAATTTCATATCATCAAAACTAACAACGGGGCACTTCTCATCTTCTTATCAAAGTCTGACCCATATTTCGCTTTTGTATAGTTTGACTATCATTGGGTGCTGATGACAGCAATTCGTCTTCTTTTAGACTCGATTAAACTTTAGCCACCCTTCTTAAAATTTCAGAGAATGCAGTTTTTTCCATCCATTTTGGTCCAAGAAGGCAGACCCAGTTTAACCCATTTTAGTGGGCTTTTATCGACTTATGAAGAAAACTGAGAAGGCGCTTCAATGGTGAGGAGCTTACGGAATCAGCACTCATGACATCAGCACCGATGATCTGCCACATCCTTTGTCCGAGCAAAGGTAGAACCATCGCAAATGGTCGGGGAATGACAAGCCTCCGAGAGTACAATTTGTCATGAAAAAGCTTCTCAGCACGTTGATATGGTTGGCAAAAGCGGAGTGTCTCGTTCGAACGCCAATAAATTGTCTACAATATTTTCTACTGAGTGACAGCAAAAATGCTGGTTATTTCTAACAGACGTTCAGAACTATCTATTTAGTCGGTCTGCATCCTGGAAACCTGTGGTACAATTAGCATGTAAGACACCCAATCGTCAATGAAGGCACTGATCGAGGACGCAAAAAGACCCAACCCAGGTTCAGATCCTAAGAAATCATTTTCTGAACCTCCCCAGAGGGACCTGGGACCCAAACAAGGGCCGAATGGTTCAAGAGTTCTGCACCCCTCCTGGCAAGTTCATCCACCCTCTCATTACCTGATATATCCCTATGGCCCGGTATCCAGCATAAGGTCACCTTGTTGGCATTATGTGACTTGGATATGTATGTATCCCCAATCGCATCCCTTATGCGCACATTTATAAGGCGTTTCAGGGTCTTTAGAAGGCTGTTAGGCCTTTAGTCATCAAACACGTTACTCTTCCTTAAATCCAAGGGATGGATTTAAGACCAACAGCTCTAGCTGCTGGCTTCAACCCATCCATCAACCAGGTCACGAGAACTGTGGTAACAAAACGGTGCAATTCGGCAGTTATTGAGAATTCGAGACGTCTTTGTCCTGATTCGACCACGTTCACTTGATGTATGTTTTCAGAATAGACTTTGAAATTGTCCAGAATGGATAAAGTGGACCCGTATCATGTCTTGAAGGTTTTTTTGAGCACCACTACTTGGAGGCAATGCTGCTCAAATCCAGTGTTGTGAAGAGTCACATAACAATTGGACAGGAGAGTGGCCAGTTGTGAAGTTGGTCCGTCGTTCTTCTCATAGATCTTGAGAGTCATCTTTCTTACTTCAAGTGGAACTTTCTTCTTTTGAATTTTTCTTGTGCAAATCAAAGTGCGATTACGAATAATGAGGTGAACACAAATTCATTAGAATATCCTCTTCAGTCAAAAGCGAAAACCTATTCTGTCTTAGAGCTACAAACACTGCGTCCCGGTGCATAATACGTGCCGTTATTAATATTTTTTTTTTTTTTCAACGTCTGCATTCTAAATAACCACAAGGCAAACGTATACGTTAAACTTTAGGAATTGTCGTTTGGCAAATGAGAAAAAACGCCGACATCACGGCCTCAAGCCCGCGGTATTAATCCGAGACAACCTCACTACAAACGCTAGAATATTCAAAGAAGTTGTTAATGGAATTGCCGAGCCTGATTTTGTTCTCAGTCCAGAAAGGGAACAATGTACAAAGACGAGAGGCCCGTGTTATTGTGTTTATATGGTCACATTCTAGTTTTCTGCATTAATAAGAAAAATGGGGCTAAAAACAAAGCATCCGAAGGAGGAAATTCTTCGAAAGGACACTAAATCGAGAGAAAATGCTTAAAATGCAAAAAAAAAAATGAACAAAAAACCAAAGAAGGCAAAATGCAGACTCTCACAATAAGCACTGAGGAGAAGAATCACCCCAGGTTAACTCGACATGGGACATAAATCTGTTGAAATACTCTGCATTCAAAGGAAAAACAGGATAAGGAGAACGAAACACAGAGAAAAAAAAACCAGAATTTCCCTTCTGTGCACGAATTCCGAAAATATCCGCGTGACGTTCGCATTAAAGGTGTCCCCAGGGTACGTTTGCTTCTAAGCGGTTAAGTGGAATTTATTTTAGAAGAGAAATAGCCCAAAATGTTTCTACTTCAACTAGGTATGTATGTTTGTATGTGTGTGTGTAGCATAAGTTGTAGGAAAATGTGTTTAACTTGTGCACTTGTGGGAGAAAATTTGCCATGGACATGCCTCCAGTCCCTGACTCCGACTGGTGTTTACAACTTTTTTAAGGCGAAACAATTTCGATTATTAATCGAAAAAGTATTGATCCACAAAGAGCGGTCCTGATTGATATTCCTGGCATGCTGGACCCATACATGTTAAGTATGGGGGCCGGAGGTCTTCCTTTAAGTGTTTAAGGCGTTGAATGTTGAATCCACTTTATTAGGGCTCGTGGTCATGGTCAATGCTAAAAATATCCTCAAAGTGGTTTGACGATGTTTGTGTCACAGGACACAAACCTCCTTTTGAAACAGAACAAAGCGTGATGAGAAAATTTTTAAAAAGTTTACAAGAGAAGAAGATGACTTGTCGATGGAAAACAAAGTTCTTGGAAGGTTTTTACTTGTGGGTGTTGACTTTGAAACCACTTGGGGAGAACATGGTAGAAAATTGGATAAATATTTCTATTAATTCCTTTTCCACACGTTCGAGTTAGACGACCCTAGTTCCGGGAAACAAAATAAAGATTTCACAGCATCTTGTTTTAACGATGGTTTCACAAGCGTGGCCATCCTTACGGATGTAGACTTGTGCGGTCGTGAAAGCGATGAATCATCGTGTCAGCATTGTCGTGTGATGTTTCGTAATGAGATTCATTACCCAAAATCCATTGAATATCCTGGCGATTTGCCAGTTTCTACCGTTAGATTTTCTTTTCTCTTTTCAAAAAAATCGTATTCGTCGATTTTTTTAATTTTGTTGACGATAACCTTGCCTTTTTCACGCCGATCAGATTCACTGAAAAATAAAGCGAGGCGTACAAAATTTACTTACTTACTTAAGGTGGCGCCACAGTCCGGGATGGGCCTGAGCCTCAACTAACACGCGCCTCCAGCCAGCTCGATCTTTAGTCAGCTGCCTCCGTTGCCAAGTTGGTTAAGGTCGTCCCCCTCCACTTGCGTACGCTACCTGAGTCGCGGTCTTCCTCTACTGCGCCGACCCCGGGCCGGAGCATTGGTGTCCATCCGGCCTTTCACTCTTCTGACTAAGTCAATGTTGCTGTACAGCCCGTACAGTTCGTCGTTGTATTTCCTCCTCACTCACCGTCTATGCAGACGGAACCGAAAATCACCCGAAGAATTTTCCTCTTAAAACAGCTAAGAGAAGTCTCATCCATTTTTGACATAGTCCATTCCTCTGCGCCGTAGAGCAGAACTGGGACGCTGAAGCTCTTATACAGGGTCACTTTAGTTGTTCGAATGAGGGCTTTGCTACTCAATTGCCTTCTTAGACCAAAAGAAACAGTGATTGGCAAGAGCTTTTCTTCGTTTGATCTCAGCGCTGGTATCGTTGTCTTAATTGATAGCGAAGCCTATCTAGACAAAGTCCTTAACTACCTCAAAGTTATAACTGTCTATTGTGACATTATGTCCGAGATGTCGGTGTTGGGTGTCCTTTCTTGTTGACAGCATTTACATGGTCTTGCCCTCATGGACCGCTAAACCCATCTTCGCCGCCTCCGTCTCAATACTCACGAACGCGCCAGTGACATCACGCTGCTTTCTTCCGATTATGTCAATATCATCGGCGTATACGAGTAATTAGAAAGGTCTCGGTGAGGTCTTTACCGGACTTGATGGAGCAGCGGACATTCTCCATCGTCGGCCTGCACAAACGGACGAGTTTGGCAGGGATGCCAAGACCAGATATAGCTCTGTATAGCTCGTCTCTATAGATGATGTAATACGCGGCCTTAAAATCGATGAAGAGGTGGTGGGTTATGAGTATCGATTTGAAGTTCCTGGGTTTTTTCCAAGATCTGCCGCAGTGTGAATATTTGGTCGATTGTGGACTTTACTGGCCACACTGATATGGACCGATCAGGTTGTTGACGAACGGATAAGATCTTGTAAGCGATGTTAAGAAGACTGATGTGTCTGTAGTTGGCGCAGTTGAGAGGGTCTCCTTTCTTGAGGATCGGGCAAAAAATGCTGAGGTTCCATTCATCGGGCATACTTTCCTCCGACCATATTTTACATATGAGTTGGTGCATGGTGCCGTCAGCCCCAGCAGCTTTGTTGGACTAAAGCTTCGATATGGCTGTGTTCACCTCGTCTCTCTTGCGATTGCAGCCGTCCGACGTCAAACTTCCTCACAGTATTCCCTTGTCTTGGCGGTGTTCGGGATATCCGCAGTCGTACCTTGGCTACAACAAGGTAGTGGTCCGAGTCAATGTTGGCGTCTCGGAACGTTCGGACATCCATAATACTGGAGGAGTGCCTTGCGTCGATCGCAATGTGGTCAATCTGGTTGACGGTTGATTGATCAGGAGATCTCCATGTTCCTTTGTGGATATCGAGATGTGGGAACCGCGTACTAGCTACGACAACGTTCCGCCCCGCAGCAAAGTCGACCAGCCTAAATCCGTTATCGGAGGTGGTGTCGTGTAGGCTGTGCTTTCCAACAGTACTACCAAAGATGCCCTTTCTTCCTAGCTTTGCGTTAAAATCGCCTAGGACAATCTTAATGTCATAGCTAGGGCACTGCTCGTATGTCTTGTCCAAGAGCTCGTAGAACCTGTCTTTGGTGTCGTCGTCTTTCTCCTCTGTGGGGGCATGCGCGCATATCAGGCTATTGTTGGCGAATTTAGCCTTGATGCGGATTGTCGTTCGCTTACATAACTGAAGCTTAAGACTTCTTGCCTAAGTCTGCTTCCAACGACAAATCCACATCAAATAAGCGCTGCTTTTGTTGTCGGTAGCAATCGCCGTAATAGATATCGCAGTTTTCCATCCTCTTTTTGCCCGGCCCATCCCATCGCACTTCTTGGATGGCGGTAATATCTGCTTTGCAGCAGTTGAAGGCCTCCGCTAATTGTTCGGCTGCACGTGGTCTGTTAAGGGACCTTACATTCCACGTGCAGATCCGAAATTCGTTGTCCTTAATTCGTTTGCATGGGTTGTCATCAGTGAATCCGTCCGTATCCGAGGCTTGTTGTTGCTTCGTAACTACTAGGTACATGACAGGGAAGTTACCCCTGCGCACAGCCCCCAACCTGGAGGACCAGGTCCATCCATTGTTATAACCCCAAGGACGAGGGGCCGGCATTACCGATGTCGGTAACCCACTTCGAGGATGTGAGCGCTGCCGTTGGCCCCTGTAGGGCTCATCCGCCACCATCTCTTTTCCAAGACCCCAACCAATTCCTGGAAATCCTTATCGGCCTCAGCTCCAAATATGTCGAAGAAGCCCAGATAAGGTATTGCTCCCGATCCGGAAGTTATAGACGCCACCGTTGATTCCATCTAGGGAATTCTTCCGCTGTCGTATTTATAGTGCTGCAATTTTTGCCTTTTGGTCAACACTCGCGCTTATAAGTTTAGCAAGTTGAGTCCGGGTGGACAACAACCAGTACCCAGTGGCTACCGAGGGGTTACGAGGAGGTAAAATATGCACAATTGATGTGTAGTAACAGTTACAACACTGGGCATCGCCAAGTTGATACCAATCAGAGCCTACCCTATTACTACAACACCCAGCCAGGGGTAATTCATCAGCTTCACAAATTCTATGTCACAGTGATTTGATACCTAACAGAGCAGGACATTATGTGTAATATTTGGTCTGACGTATAGCAATGATTCTGACTTGAAAAAGCGCGCAATGAATCGAGAAACCGAGAGTGAAGTGTATGCCATTTAAAAAGACAGGCATGGTAGTTTTCAAGTAATCCCTGAAAATAGAGACAGACTTGTTAGATGTTAAAAGTTGATGCACTGCAACCTGTAGAGACCTATTTTGCTCCCCTGAACTCGTATCGGACGATAAGTCTCGGCCTATTGCACCTCCAGTCACTCTGAGGAGTCGGAGTATCTGGATTGGGTCCAACGATGGGAGATACGTTTGAGAGAAAGTGTACGCTCCCAGGTGTGCTCTTCTTTTGTGGATCAATGCCTCACAGTGCATAAGGAGGTGTGAATGGGTCTCCTCGGCATCGCTGCAGAGTCTGCAGTTTTCCTTTGCTTCTCTTCACATTTTCCTGAGATGCTCCCTAAGCAATGGCTCGTAAGGATGCCCGATAGAATGCGAAGCTAGTTTTTGCTGGTACCTAGACAGGCCTTGCTCCTCCTTCGGTCGTAGTTCTCGAGGAGTTCCTTTGTCTACCTTAGTCGTGTGAATGCTTCCCATAGTCTTCTTCTTTTGCACTCTTCCTCTCTTTGCAGTTCCTCTTGGATTCGATGCGGTCCCAGCCTACAGAATGGCTCGGGTCCAACGAATGGTGTTTCTGACCCTTTCCTTGCCATGACATGACCTGGCACCCAGTAGAGGGTGACTTGATTGTTCCAGCCCTGTCTGTTTATCTTTTCCAGACACTCGTAATCCAGTTTGCATCTGATTTCATAGGAACTCAGTGCCTCGATGGCAGCCTAGGTGTCTGATAGTATCGCGATGTTTTGCACAATGTAAAGGAGAGTAAGCCCCAGAATAACCTCTACTGCAGCGGTGGGACAGGTTCTCATTGCTCCTGTGAAGCAGATGCATGCTAGTCTCTGCAGTTTATTCCCGGACTCGCAAGAGACAGACTTGATGTGGTAGACATTGTTTCCACATTACCCAATTTTCCAATTGTCATTGGAAGCCGTTGATATCGATTAAGCACCTATGATTCTCTTTAAAAGTTCAGAAGAAACGACGTCCTTGGAACCATCACAAGAATTCCTTCATTACTCTTTAAAAGATAGACAAAGTTAAACGGCAACTACCAAATCCCCACGCAATTTAGGTTCGTTTCTACAAAGTTTGAATGCAAAAGAGTGCTACAAAGTTACATGATCTCACACGAGAACCATGGTGGCGAAAGACCAACGACACGGATAAATTATGGCTCAGTCGTTGCACTTTTTTTTGTTAACGTGTATATAAGCCCTTTTTTCCAATCCACTGAAGCCATTATCACAGAAGCTTTTTGCATATGTCTGACCTTGAATAATGTTCTGCGCGACGAACAAATTGCAAGAGGCACCCCCAACCACCCGCCGGTATTCATCTATCCCGTCGAGCGCTTCAGTGCCACACGCCACAATTTATTTAAAACCTGCAACAGAACGCAATGAATTCATGTAAGCTAATTGGGTCCTTTATGGGCTGCTTCTTTAGCACATTTTTCTTCCATGCACAGCTCCTTGTACATATACTACATACGTTTGCTTTTAATAATGTGATTTGCACAGACACTCTTACTCACACTCACACATTTCTACACATGCGAGCCTTTCAAGTGGATTTGGTTTTTTTTTTTTTTTTTATTATTTTTGCACCGTGAATTGCAAAAGGGATTTTTCCACGTCCCCAGATAATTGCGTACGAAAGCGTAAATGACTATTAAAGGAAAAAATCGCTTTGAAATTATGCAAACTCCATTACGGTCTTATGAGTATGCGAACGGATCTGCTTCTGTACAGTGGCCCAGGAATATATGTATGCTGCTGCATACTACCACACATATGTATGCTCTGCCTGCAAATAGTATCAATGCCAGCCAGCAGATGGTATCTGCAAATATCACTTGACAGTGATTAATGAATTTTTTGGAGCGAAAAGAGAAATCCTTGATCTTTTGTAATATAAGCGACGACGGTTTCAACATATCTACACTGGATTCGGGATGTGAATCTTCTTTTGGATCCGTGTTTTATGAATACGAATGCGACGAGCAGGGGAGAGAATCGCGCGGAGCTCTCGTTAAGTGTTGATAGATTATTTCTCCATACATATTGGATGAGTTTACCACTACTACAGCTACCCCTTTTTTTTATGGAGGTCGACTTTGAAGGAATTGATGTAATTGCCTAGATAATTTGGTGCCACACCATCGCCTCTATTATATGCGGGGGCTTGAGATGTAATTGGGCGGAATGATTTGTAGTTTTGCATCCTTCGTGTGTGTGTGCAGGAAAACTTTTTGTGTGCTTATGTATGTGTTTGAAGACATTTCTTGAGGTAAGCTTCAATGAAAGGAGGCAGATGCATACATATATGACATCGGCGTCATCCTTTTGTTACAAGAAAGTTGGGTTACTAACCGCATAGCACGAAACGCCTTCAACTTTCAGTGGTCGGTCGAGGCCCGTCTTAATTTCTACATGGCTCATAAGGTGAGTTATTCCATTAAATACTTTCCACTGAAACATGCCAAAAACTGGAGGTTAGAAAACTCGAAGAGAAATCTGTAATATCAAGGCTATCAAGTGGGTCATTTCCCCATGAAACTTCGTAAAGCCGCCGTTGAAGATGGCATGTTTCCGGCATTACTTTCACATGAAACTCCCACGCTCTTCAAACTGTTAGCTCTTTGACACTTACCTGCTGCGTGGTCGATGCTCTCAAATATATCGCTAGGAGCATCGTATGCAAGTCCAAAATCGTTTCCTCTCATTAGCCTTCTGTTCATTGCAATGCAAAACATCGACTTTAAAGGTTTCCCTGACGACTTTCCTTCGGATGACATGCTTCTAGGGTAGTATACTCCATATCCATCCTCCGAATTGTGCAAAGTTTAAACCTTGTTCTGTTGAGTATCACG
Source organism: Matsumyia berberina (assembly GCA_917880715.2). Classification (NCBI taxonomy): domain Eukaryota; kingdom Metazoa; phylum Arthropoda; class Insecta; order Diptera; family Syrphidae; genus Matsumyia; species Matsumyia berberina. Next base: position 101,784,075 of record OU862870.1, read on the forward strand.
AACTATGGCTCAGAAATAGACAGTGGATTTTATTCTAAGATAGTTGCTTAGCCCTAATGAATCTGTAAATCTAGTTGATCACTCTTTCTGGCAGAAGTAATCGTCATCAACGCTTAAATCAATGATTTTAAATGGCGGAGGGCATCAAGCTGCTAATTGTTTTCAATTCTTGGGAAAGTTGGTGCCTGAATTATTGTCTCAATTAAATTGAATAAAACAAGTTGTGTGTGAGATATCAACGAATTTCTCAGTAGCCAGTTCACGTCGCCTCTGCGTGGGAAAATCATACCCTCAAATCACTCGTGAAGAATGCCCATTCTGGCATCAGCTGTGTGGCACGTAGCGCCGTCCTGTTGAAACCGCATGTCGTTCACATGCATATCATCCAATTTGGACCAAAAGAAATTAGTTCTAATCGATCATTAGCGCTCTCCGTTCATGGTGAGATGGCAATCCAATAGTCGTTTTCGACCGATGATGCCGCCGGCCCACAATCCAAACCAAGCAGTGACTTTCTGCGGATGCATTGCCATTTAGTGGACCTCGTGTGGGTTGGTATCGTCCCAAATTCGACAATTTTGCTTGTTGACGTACCCGTTCATCCAAAAATATGCCTTATCGCTGAATATGATTTTTTTGCTGAAATCGGGGTCCGTTTCCAACTGCTCCAGTTTTATTATTTGCACATGTTGCTCGACGCTGTAACTTGCCATGGTGATTTGTCTTTAGTGTCTTAATAATAAAAATCGGAAAAAACTAACAACAAATAAAACAGCATGGCCGCCATGAACTGTCAAAATCTTCCCGTACCTATTGAAAAACTTTTTATAATAATGTGGTGTCCCATGCCCTTCATACCCTCGTCTTCTAGTCTCTTTTGGCCGTAACGTAGACTACTTCTTAAACTACTTCTACTTTGACATTCTTCTCTTGTGCTCAAACACGGTGCTCCTTTTAAGACGATCGTTGGCCCTTGAGCTGTGTCAATCGTTCAAATTTGAAGATCGAATCGTTCAAGTATTGGTTTCAAAAATGATTGGGTCTTTCCAATCAATCATACAATTTCGCTTCATTTAATTTCAATACAATCAAAAATCTCAATCAAAAGAGTTTCATTCATTTTAGTATTGGATAAAGACAGACAGATTGTATTGCTTGTGTAGAGTGAATACGGCAGAACGATTTCGGTCAAATCGTTCATATTTTCTTGTTGTTCCTCTTTCTCATTCAATTTCCGTTTTGTTCTTTCTTAACTGATTAGTCGAAAGAACCGAATTGGTCATGCAGAAGTATTGACTTTGTGAATGATTGATTTGCAGTTGTGTGAATGCAATCACCAATACTTTACTGTGAACGGGTCAAAAAGATCGAAACATCTCTATCTATCTAGTTGGCCATTATGTTTAACAGATTTTAGCCCGTCGTTGCCATTGCCTACCTTAGAATTCAGGTTCCTCATCACCACGATTATATCTCCTTTTAATGTTGTGTTGAAGACGCTGCCTAGCTGAATGTAGAAGGTCACATTCTCACCATCAGAGGAAAGCTCCGTTTGTGCACACCACTGAGTCACTGGTTTACGAATCAACAGCAGTTTTTTTAGCAACAGAAGTGAAAAGCGCTCAATATTACCAATCAGCTGGACTACATGAGCATTTATTAAAGCTTTAGACATGTGACTTTCAAAGCTTAGGAAAATACCTTATTCACAATCTTCTTCTCACTTAGACATTTCCTGAGTATCTTCCCATCTAGTTGCACACTCATTCTTTGAGTTTCATGGCACCTTTTGTGAAAACGGGGTTGATGTGCTAGACTAGACATTTAAAAGGACTTAGCACTGTTGGCAGTAAGAGAGAAAGTCGTACTGTAACCAGAAATAGATCCAAGTAACTTTAAGAAAGTTTAATATCTTAGGGGGGGGGTGCAGTGATGAGATCCCTTGGTCGTCGTCCCTAAGACCGAATCGTGCCTCGCAGTTTGCGATCAGATGACCCGAAGTTTCACCCTCATGGCTGCTGGCTCAGAATCCTTTCCGGTTACAGTTTCCGAGTAGGATCTAAAATGCATAAGTCTGCGAAATTCATTCCTCCTTGTCGTCTATTCCGCAGAAGAGGTCTACTACCAGAAGCGGCGTCTCCACCCTTTAAGGGTCACCTTGTTCTTTTGTCTTCGACTGAGTTTCTCCCGCATTTATTTTGATTGATTTGATTTGAGTGATTTTCCATGAACTGAGTGCTTTCATGGAAGAAATGTTTCCTGTCTCCCGCTGTTTTATCGTTTCTTTTACAAACAGATCTCGAACGAAATAGTCAGTAAAATTCGGATCCTTTAAGATTTCAAACTTAATGCGCGTTATGCTTTGAATGCTTCGAGCGAACTGTAAAACAAAGAGATTTGTTTTGAGGGCGTACAAGATGATCTAGTCTTTGCACCGCCAGTGAACAATAATCTATGGAATATTCAGAAGGAAGTAGTGAGGCGAAATAGGGATGTATTAGGCAGAACTTTTGTCAAATCTGAATGCATATAGATCATATAAATCAAAATTGATTGAGTTTGGACAACAAACCTTAATATGGACAAACCTAATCGGTGTCACGCCTCACATTGTTATATCCCTTTTCACTCAAGCAAAGCAGACAGTTGCACTTCCGCTATGAACGCATTCAAAACTAAAAAAACACGACAGCAGACGGTTTTTCAACAAACTGAGTAGTTATCCTCTTTATTGTTTTCTCCAATCATTTTAAATCAGAGCACATAGGAACCACTCCTTGTCCCACTTCTAAATTCCACCCAACAATAACAATAACCCCTCGAGTGCATCCTCAAACATTCAACTCAATTTTCAATTAAATATTTCATTTATTAGAACATTTCCCCCCCTTAAACTACAATACACCCGTGCAGTGCACCCGTATTTCAGTATTTCAGTATTTATTATAATTAATATAACAACATTTATAATAGACTATACATAATCTTTATGCTATAAATGTGAATTTTACAATAATGTGATTTAAATTTAGTTTATTTATGAATTCCAATTTTGAGTATTCAGAAACAGAGATTGACAAAGAGTAACGTATAAGATAAGAAAGATATTTATAAGAAGCAAATTTTACCATAAAAGATATTAATCTTAATTACCACCTGCTAAGTGCCGAAAGAGAGTGTCACCAAAACCATTCGTATCGTAGAGCCGTCTTAACGTGAGAGGGAGTGAGTTCCAGAGGCGTATGGCGTGAATGAAAAATTGTCGTTCACAGACTTGATAAGTAACAAGTGGCAAAATTAGACTTAAAGAGCGGTTAGATTGCGAGAAGCTGAGTTTTTCATATAAGTATTGAGGTTGTTTGCTGGTGATAATCTTGTGTAGACACTTGAGCATGCAATAGTCAAGGTACTTATCAAGTGAACACCCAAGAATATTTTTCGCAAATGTCGACACATGATCATGGCGTTTTAAGCCATAGACATAACGTGCAATATTATTAAATGCAACATTTAGTTTACGTTTGGTAAGTGCATTGTGGCAGCAATAGATTTCGCAGCCATACGTAATTAACGGAATGAGTAAGGACCTAACTAGCATTAGTCTAGTGCTAACTGGAGTGAAGTTTTGGGACAGCGAGAGGTTCCTGAGGCAGCCATAAATTTTCCCGATGACTGTACGCACATGGTCATCCTAGTGCAAACTTGTGTTAAACCAAACTCCAAGATTTTTAACTTTATTTAGAAACTCAATAGAGGCATTACCGAGGGAAATTGCGGGAAAGCTGCTTGTGTTGAGATCACTTCTATTTATGACAAGGCATTTCGTTTTGACCGGGTTAAGTCGTAAATAGTTTTCTTGAGCCCAGGCAAGAATATTCTGTAGGTCTTCATTACTTTTAGTTGCCGCATCTGCTATTTGTCCAAGCGCAAAACTTGAGTAAAGTTGGACATCATCCGCAAACATGTGAAACTTGGAATGTTTAATTACTTTAGGGAGATCATTTATAAATACTGCAAAGAGTAAGGGACCCAAGATGGATCCTTGAGGAACACCTGCTGAAGTTGCAATTAATTCAGACATAATATTGTTAGCTAGGACTGCTTGTTTTCTCCCAAACAGATACGAATAAATCAATTTTGCAGCTGATGGAGAAAAATTGTACAAGGTTGAAAGCTTTGAAACAAGCAGCTTATGATTAACCGTATCAAAGGCCTTGGAAAAGTCTAAAAGTGTCAGGAAAGTAACTAAATTCTTATCCATTGCAACTCGTATGTCATCGGTTACCTTAAGTAGTGCTGAAGTGCAGCTATGGTATGGTCTGAAACCAGATTGATATGCATTCAGCAGTTTGTTGTGCAAAAAATAGACTGACATTTGATTATGCAAAGACTTTTCCAGGACCTTTGACAGGTAAGGCAAGATCGCAATAGGTCTGTATTCAGCAGGTGAGTTATTTGATGCTTTCTTTTTAAGGACTGGAATGATCTTAGCAATTTTCCAAGCACACGGAAAGGTAGATCTTGTTAAAATATTGTTAAAAGCATAGGTTATGACAGGCAGAAGATACGGCAGGATAATTTTTATAAAATAAGGATGAACTCCATCAATACCAACAGCTTTGGATTTTATTTTTAACACTGCTTTAACAACATCAGTTTGCTCAACTCTGCAAAATTCAAAATAGCCACTTTGCGACACTTGAATGTCCTGCAGTAGTGCACCTGATGTTGTCTGAATCTCAGCAAATTCTTTATTTAGCTGGTTGGGATCGATATCATCCATCTTAGGCTTGTTTTGCTTTCCTACACCTAGTTCTCTGAGGTTCTTCCAAAGCGTTTTAGTTGGAAGCCTATGGTCAAAGTGCCTACTATAGTATTCACGCTTGGCTGTTTTAATCTTAGAGTTCACTAAATTTCGTAGAACCCGAAAAGCTTCATAAAACTCAGGGAGTTTGAACTGCTTCCACTTTTTATAGGCCACATCACGATTTTTTCTTAGTTCATCCGAAACATTCAGTACGCCTTGATAATTCATCTGCACTAAAATTTTACATTTTTGTTTAAATTTAAAGCAAATGAAAGCTTTTACATAAATAATTTAAATTTCAGTAGAGAGTGAAGGGAAATTCACATTTCCCTTAAATCTGACTTCTTATCACGAAGCATGAATGCTAATTTCAACTTAAATTCGTTTTGAATAAAATTCATAATCTACGTACAATGAAAATAGATTTAAAGCAAAGCAATGTCCTCTGTGTCAATATGTGGGTTATCTTATGTTCTTAGTGCTCTTAAACGCATTAACAAAACCAAATTGCCTTCATACCTACTACAGTGTTTTGGTAACCTCCCTCACCCACGAGAGGAACTCCAGCAATATTATCGGTTTCAACCTCCCAAAGGATGCATCGAACCGATACATGCTGCCTCAAATGAAGTGGAACATTTAACGTGTAGCTACCAATATGTGTCTTCATGTCGACAATATAACAGGCAAATTTGAATATTTGCCATAAGACAGTTAAAATGAAAACTGAAACATATTGTGCATACGATGGCTTGAAATTTAAATATTTATAGCATCAGCACATATTCAACATATTTTTCCACCAAACGTAGGAGAACGGCGAGTCCCGCGAATGGGGCACTAAGAAACACCCCATCCGCGGCATTCGACGCGGTCCTACATGTACTTCCTTTAAAAATCTTTGACAAACAGTCAGCTGCTAGCGCAGCCATCAGACTAAAAGCCTCCTCGCAATGGTCAAATAATCATATTGGCCACTCCTCGATCTTAGATCCCCTCACTTTTATTCCGAAAAACACCGTCCAAGTTGAATTTCAACCTCGACCTCCGTACTTTCATTCTTTCCCGAGAGGAGCGGGAGAGTGATGACGCCAGAGGCGACCATTCTGTTTATCTCTACAACGACGATTCCAAAACCGAGAACGGAGTGGGAGGTGATGTTTTCTTCGATATGCCTAACCTGAGCATCCCCTTCCGTCGTCTATAGCGTTTTTCAGACGGAAATCATGGCGATCAACGAAGCCTTATCCTGACTTAAGCACAATATGAAATCCTTCAGGGATATTACATTTTTAACCGATAGCCAGGCTGCTATAAAATCACTGGAATCGGTAACATGTACATCAAAAGCTACTTCGGATTATCGCTCATCTCTCATGTAGATGGGAGAACATTTAGACATTCACCTATGCTGGGTACCAGGTCATAGGGACATTCCAGAAAATTGGCGATGAACTCGCCAAACGTGGTACTACTCTGGATATCCACCAGGAATGGAGGAATCTGGGTATTCCACTCGCTACATGTGAACTTCTCTCAAAGTACGACACGATAAGCAAGATGGAGGAATGCTACCACTTGCCGTACCTCCAGTGATATCTGGCCTATGCTAAATCTCATTCGATCTAAAAGTTTGATCTTACTCAATAGGTCGCTCATTAGCATCGTTATTGGTGTTCTCACTGGGTATTGTCCCATTGGCGTATATGCCAGAAGGATGGGCCCCTTCTCAAATGATTGCCACAAAATATGCAGGGACGTAGAGGAGGAAGAAACGATCCTTCATTTCCTCTGCACTTGTCCTGCCCTATCACAAAGTTAGAAACTCTATCGGGCAGCCTATCACTTCGACAATTTGAGCGAACTAACACATACTGTCGTCAAAAATATTCTCAGCTTCATCAAGAGCTCCAAATGGTTTAAAATAAAGTGACACTTTTCAGGGTATAGATCCATGTGGTATCACAAAGGGCCTTCCTAAGTCACAGTCGTTATGGATTGGAGACGGTTAAGGCTCCTCGAAATCATCCAAAGATTACTCTAAGTTCTAAGACTTAATTTAACATATTTTCGGGATGGATCTATTTTTATCTTAGGTTCTTGGATTTCAGGTCACAGGGAAAATCTAGATGCAGTAGAGGCTACTCAATTGATTCTGTAGTATTCTGAAACCAAGGGTTTCATGGTCAACAAAAAGTCCCTACCACTTTAAGTAGAAGACCTGCAGAGATATGCTTGGAATCGCACAAAACCCAATATATGGATCCTAACTTAGGGGCGAAAATACGAAAGATTAAGTCTGTTTCCAATTTTTGCTGTGGTACTGTTGATAGTGTGTTGGATTGTAGTGGGAACTGCGTAATTTCGAGCCCCAGCAAAATCAAGGGAGCTTTATCGCAGCACCACCGTCGGAGAATGACAAGCCTCTGAGAGCATTATCACGACAAATCTTTTCAGTTCGGAGTCGGCAATAAATTGTAAGCTGCTTTTATTCCTGCGAAAAATGTAACATGAGTGGTTGCGTGAAGCTGAGCCTTGGCTTATCCCAGACTGTTGCGCAAGCTTTTTATTTATATTTTTTTAAACACTATAAACAACACCAAGAGACAAATTTAACACCCTTGTTAAATTTGTCTCTACATACGCTAATCTCGAGAACCACTGAACAGAGAAACCTCGGGAGAGAGACAATTGAAGATTCCTGTGTACGTTGGGTTTGAATACTTGTGATATGCATCATTGTGTGTACTACCACCTTGTGATACTTTTGTGGCCTTCAACAGCGCAAATTGGTTGGTTGGTTTTAGAGGTTGTATCAGGCAGAGAACGCTTGATACTCAATTATTGCTGAAATCCGACGTTTGGTTACCACAGTTCTCTTGACCGGTTTGAAGATGAGTGTGGATGGGTGTCGATAGACCATGGCTGTTGGTCCTAAATCCAGCCTGTGGAGGTAAGGCAGGGAGAATGTCAGGGATTTTCTTCTATGAAAGTTTGTCAAGGTTGCCGAGGACAGGTTTCTCCAGCGCATTGAGTCTTGCTATAGCAAGTGCGGGCACTTGCAGAGGAAGTGTTCTAGGATTTCCCTCTCATTTGTGTCCTTCCAGCTGTAATCCAGGAGGGATTAAAAGGGATGCCAAACTTGGCAGCATGGGTTTTTACTGCCAAGTGACTCGTACAGATGGCGACAATGCCCGCAATGTCTATTCGGGTCTTTCTAAGGAGGTCGTTTGTTTTCCTGTGGTTGTATGTTGGCCAAGTCTTTCTGGATATGGCTCAGCTAGCAAGGTTGTTCCATTTGTGTTTGGCTACTGAGAAGTAGTGAAGGTTAATGTTTCCCTTGAAAGCACCCAATAGGATGAGAACTTTTCTCGCGAGTGAGCCGTCAAGAAACCGACCCCCGCCTGGCAAGTTCATCAGCCATTTCGTTCCCTTCGATGGCTCTATAGCCAGGGGCCCGAACGAGGGTTAGGGAAGATAAGCAGCGGGCGAGGCTGGTTCTGCACTATTCTACTAGCTTTGATGAGGTAGTTGTGGAGACAAGAGCCTTGATGGCTGCGTCACTACTGGAGAAAATTGCGACATTTCGTTTGGGGGTGGTGTCGTTTTTGAGCGCATAAAAAACCTAGTAAATTGCGAGTATTTCAGTCTGAAAATCATTGGCGAAGTTTGGGAGTTTGAATGATTTCGATATTTTCAAGGTTGCTGAAAATATACCCAAACCTACCCCGTATTACATTTTCGAGCCGTCCGTGAAAATTGATGGGTCTTCCGTGACCACCCCACTTTACCATTCCGCTCTTGATGGAATGCGCACGGCGAAGTCTTTGGTGAGCGGAATTCCGGGGATGCTACTGCCGGCCGACCAGCACCCAGATTCCCTAAGTCTAACCGCGCTACAGGTTGCCATTGATTGATTGATGCGAAGGTCGAGGATTAGGAGGTTTGGGACAACCGTTAGTGCTTCCCTTCTCTGTATTTGATTAAGTTTAGTGATATTGTATCCTTTGCTGGCCATCGGACCAAAGATTCATATGTAAGAATTGGACATACTACGGCAGTGTACATGCACCCACAGGGTAATTTTCGGCCTAAGTCCCCACTTCTTCCCAAAAGTTCTGCTACTGGCATAAAAAGCTAAGAATGCCTTTTAGCAGTTTCCACCGCTTTTCCATCCTCCCAGCCCAATTGATGTAGAGAAAGAGCTGTAGACGTTATCTTTAGCAAGCAAGCATTGCAACTTCTGTCTTGGGATCTAGAAGTTGTGCTATTGCCACTTTCAAAAAGTCCTCTGATGTAGTGGCCCAAAGGACAGAAAGAAATATTTCCAATCGAATGGATACATGCCTCTATCTATATGCGCCCTATTTGCAAATGCTTAATCTCCCGATTTATTCAATCCAGCCCTGATTATTCCCTTTAATATATTTTCCATCTTCCAACATCAAATCGAAAATTGCTTCCATAAAACGATGGCAAATATTTTCTCCTTGGCGGAACAGGAAATTGAAAGAAAATGTATTTTTTATTGATTTTTAATTTATACAATTCTGTTGTAGTTCTGCTATTGCTACATCTTCCGTAGTTATGTACATTTGCCATCTCGAATAAAATCAACGCTTTGTAGACATATTTTTGTTGCCAGGCATCGGAATTTGTACTCAAGTTGATGGCATGAATTTTTATTTTCAACTTCGAGTGGTTGAGGAAACAGTTTCATGGTTTTGATAATGGAATTTTTGGGACTTTAATGCGATGGATATCGGACATTGAATAAGTTCTGGTTATATGATGTTAAGACATTGTTCTCGGACATGAGCAAAGGGAAGAGCTCAAATCACCCTTGATTCTAAACACTTCCTCCTTTTGTAGCCCGCTTTATGGAGCGTACACGCTATATGACCAACAGTTTATTGAGTTACTTTTTGAAACATAATAGTAGACCAGGAAAGAGGTTGCTTATGGTTATCTTCGGTAATTACTATTTGGAACAATGTCCTATCTGGAGGATTTTTTCGAGTGCAATAGTTAGCTAGAATGTTATGAAATTGCTCGAAGTACATGATACCCAAACCTAAATTCACTAGTGCTGTTAGTACTATATACAAGTCTTTATTCCGAAGAGGACTGAAGGGAATAACAACTCACTAGTATTGAAGCACCAGATCAATAAACTGCAAAACATGCGCGTCTGTCTCGCCATAGCTATTCTCAAAAACTATCATCCACGCTCCGGCAGGCATAATCTAGAGGATCCTCCTCGACCGCGATGTTGTTTAAAAGCTACCTTTATTGTAGGAGAACTTTATTTGCGACAACATCATTGCCAGATAAATACCTACGGAGCCTAACATTGGCTGTAACCACCGACTCATACCGCGTAGACAGATATTTTAGAATAATTATAATCCAAGAACCAGTTATTGACATTTACCGGATGCTCCAAGATTAAATGCGAAGTCTTCTCTGTGTCATTGAATGCCTTTAAGTTAATTAAAAAGGACTGTAAGATGGTCAGTTTCAGTTCCACAATAAAAACATCGTGTCAAGCCGTCATCGAAGGGCTTCACTTTCATCATCATTATCATTTTCCTATGGGCCACTTATCCAATATGAGCTTAAGCGGACTCTCCACATTTCCCGATCTCCTGCCATCGACTCCAAATCATCAGTGACTACCCCTATACGGGTATAGGTGATATTTCGGACTCGGTCCAGCCATCTCATCCTAGGCCTGCCAAGGGGACGCCGATCTGATGGCACGGATTCTTTGAGACGTCTTGAAAACCGAGTTGATGACATGCGTTCAACGTATCAATCAATCCCACAATCCCATACTCCTGCAATAAACAGCAGAGTTTACATCGAGAAACCCGACCATATGCTCTCTCCAAATTCACAAAACAACAACGTTGACCCCCAGGCCTTCTCAAGTACCATCACATCCGTTCTGACATTAAAAGTTTCCCGAGAGAGCAGCTAATGAGTACTCTGTATGTTTCAGCGTTTTCTCTATAAAGTCGCGTGGCCTTTTGGTTAGTACCTTAGACTGCTGAACGAGCTGACAAAGGTTCGAACCTAGCGAAATTCACTTAACATATTTTGTGGGGATCTCGGGATAAGTAGAAGTTCCTGTGGCATCACAATTGATCTCTTTTGCTTGAAGTGTGCCTGAATCAAGCCAAACCTACGTAACTTTACATACCTTAGTCCCATTCTGTTCAGTCTGTTCTAGTGGCCGGCCACGGAAAGGTCACTAACCTGAAGATACTCACAAAAAACCAACGATTAGCATGCATCAGCACAACGAGCGCCATGAGAACGACCCTGTCAACAACCCTCAAAACGATACTTTCACTCCTACCATTCGACCTGTACACTAAAGAAGTGGCAGCAAAACGACTGCAAGCGTCTAGCTTTTGGAAAAAGGGACAAATACACGTAGGTCTCACCAATATCACTAAATGGGCGAAGCTGGAAACAAAAACTGATTTCATGACGCCATACCCCGACTTCGAACTCAATTTCCAAACTCTCTTTCCAGCAGGTGAAATATAGGACGAAGGAAGGGTCATTAAACTCGGCAATACATCCATATTCATCGACGGGTCAAAAATAGATGAGGGTCAGGCTCCGGAATATACTCAGAAGAACCCGCCTTTGCCCGGTCGATAATACAAACCACGCCAGTGTGTTCAAAGCTGAAGTTCTAGCGATAACCGAGGCCGCAAGAGAACTATCCTCGGTAACCTCGAGAAGAAACATCGATATACACATCGATAACCAGACCGCCGTCAAAGCAGTGTCATCCACAATACTCAAATCACTTGTAGAAAAGAGTTGTCGCAGCCAGCTAAGGATCCTAGATTCAAGGCATAATGTATCACTCTGTTTGGTCCCGGGGCACCGAGGCATCGATGGCAACGAAAAGGCCGATGAACTGGCAAGAAGGGGTTCGGAACTGAACCAAATAATGGTCGATCACACGGCTCTGACCCCAATAGAAGTTATGAAATGAGAGACAACACTTGGACTTCTGGAGGCCTATGAGCGATGGAGCACACTTCCGTTATGCCGCATGTCAAGAAAGTTGTGGTCAAAACTCAAAAAATGGAAAACAAAGGAAATACTTACGCTGAACAGATCGCATTTAGCTCTAGTGATCAGCATTCTCACAGGCAACAACCTCCTGGCGGCTCTTCTAAGGAGAATGCGACTAAACTCGACTGATCTCTGCAAAGGATGTGGCGATATAGACACGGAGGAGGACACGACGCACTTTCTCTGCGAACCAGCTTTCTCTGCACAGGCTTTATCAGAAGACCCTTGGCCCCTATTTCTTTAGTGACCCAGGCCAACAATCAACCATGATACTGAAGGCCGTCAAAAAATGCATATTGAATTCAGGGTGACTTAGGGGGGCTAATTAGAGATCAATAAATAATCCAATCTTTTCCCAACAGTCACATGAATGTAGATCCCACAACGGGAAACATAATGGATCCTTGAAGATCCGTGCCTGACATCAAGCCGCAACCTCTTCAACCTAACCTTACCTAACCTACTCGATATCGCTTGTGGATCTTTACCACAGAATTGTCGATTTCATTTCAAACCCTCTTTGACTTGGTTAATCTCCATTGAATCCTCGTTCCAAGGAATACCACCGATATACTCTCTTACCGATGAGCATGAATGATCATCATTAGTTCGTTGTTCCTCAGTCAGCGACGCATATCAAATCTATTACACCCGCTAAGTCTCAGTGAAACTTGGATGGCTTAACCCAACTGCAATAAATTGTTGAAATATTCATGCGAGTACTTATATCCTCTTTCACAAACTACCATCATCCAATCCATATCATCAATTTAACCCTAATGACGGGATTCGAAACCCCGAAAAAGGGGGAAGGCAAAGCACTCGTGCAATTATGCCGCAGTGATATGTGTCTCAGTATTCATTAACATGGCGCTCAAGACGTTGGTACACACAAAATATCTAAAGTGCACTTAACTACTGCGTTGCCATTAAAAGCGCTTCTCTTGTTGCTGTTGTTGCTCGCGTCCTTTAAAGAAAACAATATCCTCGCTCATAGTACATTAAGCACTAAAAGTTCTTCCCTACATGCACATTTGCCCAGAGTGTGCACAGGGTGGCTGCTGCAGTCACTCTACACACTTGCCAGCACGATTTGGTCCCGCTCACAAAGCCTGTGATGGATTCACTAATGCAATATCCCGGCCTGCGCGCTCCATATGTAAGTGGGCAGAAAGCATCCTTTCGAGTAATTTATGAACAAAATGGGTTAAGCACTCAATACCGAAACTGAAGATGAATCCACAATATATTCTACTCATTCCCTATGCCGGGCGCCATTATTTTGCGTTATTACTATGGAACCAAGCCGGAGGAAGTCGGTGATGGGGCGCTGCTGTGGGTTCTATGCAATTGCCAGCAACAAGAATCCTTCTGGCCTCATTTCAATGAGGTTTCCTTTTAATAGGAGGTGCTGAAAAAAAGGTCAGAGTTGCATTAAACCGGGCGACTTTCTTTCGACTTCTCTGCTGTTAACGTGCTCCACAGCCCGAGGTCGGGCGCCATACCTATTCTGCGGGATTGTTTAAATTGTTCTCAACTATGGAGCATACACATACAAGCCAGGGATACACTAAAAGCAATTCAATAAAGAAATTCGTGAGCTCACTTGCCGGGCAGCATGAACAGCAGCGATTTTCCGGCACGCTGCCTCCGCACAAAGCCAGGTACTCATTATATCCTGGTTTTCGCATCCAATGATTAATTAAAGCGCTTAATGTTGTGCATAACGACTGTGAAAGTGGGCTGCTCCGATTGCACTGATTCCAGGAATTCCATGTGAATTCCCATTGTGTGCTCAATCAACAATGAAATGAAAACCGCCAGCGCGCCGCATTAGAACGACCGAGCAAACAGATAGCCCCCGCTCCGGGACGGGGGGAAGCTCACTTGGATATGTAAACGTTTACGCGGTGACAACATGCTTAGTCGATGTTGTTTGCACATGAGTTCAGATTAAATATTCAGATTGAGCCGACTTAGCTGAAGCTCTCGAGATTTATGCGTCGTTTATCGAGTTGCAAAAGTTTTCCTTTGCGGTGATGACATCGATATGTGGAAAAGATTTTTTCCTGTGTTTTATCCATACTTGGCGGTAAATTGGTTGATGTGTGCAAAATATATGTATGCAAGGATGGGGTAAGCACTTTTCGATAAAAATGAAAGGGACACCGGAGGGAGTATTATGCTGAGGTTTCACTATTTCATCAATGGGGTATGAGGGTGTCCATATCGCCTGACGCAGCACATTCCCTCGAACAGCACATGGGCTGTGACCATGTCATGTGAATGATGGTGACAACTGGTTATCGTTTAATTTAATCAAATTGGTTGATGCGGACGACCTCGGAGACTGCTAGATACAGTTTACCTTATTAGATTAATTACTCTGCTGAGTAATTGATTAGGATGGATGGTCACATAAATTAAAAACTCCCTGCGGCGGCGGTACGGATACAGCAGAGTCATAGTCAGCAAAATGTGTTTACTCGGCGAGTGGTGCTTGTGATGATTGTACATTGTGAAGCAGCCCCTAGATATTTGAGGGTACTTTTCGTGGCTTTAACCATTTAAATGTGATTTTTGTTTCAAAAAATGTTGGCGCAATTACTTACGGTCTTGGATACAATGACAGACAACTTTGAATTCTATGTATATCTACATACTCCTATGTCCAGCCACTCCCTCGGCAAGTGAGGGCTTTGAACCTATAATGCCATTTGACTGCCCATTAGTATATGTTTGGATACGACCTTTTAATCAGACATAAGAGTTCAAAAGGTTGCATAGTTCCATCGTCTATAGTTGAACCCATTGAGCTAGCGCACACTGGATACCATTTTTACCAGGGTAAGATCGGGTATCTTTTACTTCAATCGCACATTGGATGAATAATGCGGGGGAAATTTTGTATATATGAACAGATTTTCATTGTAGTGGTGTCTTTGTGGTATTTTTTTCTATCTCGAAATTGACAGCTTATATATGTATTGGTTTTCATCCGATCTTCAACCATTTCAACGCTGGATGAACCTTTTAACCCGTTTCTTACTGTACACTTCATCTCCCTCTTCTACAAAGTCAGTTTTACTCCGAGGGAAATGATCCAGTGTGCGAATGGCCATTTGACGTCAATGTCACGTCGAAAATACATTTTTGAAGTCCGATTCCTTTGGGATCAAAAAGTGGCCCTTCTCCATTTATTGCGGTGTTGAATCTCAATCTCTAGCCTACTGCTGAACCAGCACGAACCTGGCATACGATTGAAAACCGTCCCGAGCATCTTCAACTCACTAAAATTGAGGCAATGAATTGCGAGGATAAATCCGTTTGAGGCCGTCACAAAATCTGTTATGTCTTTAAGCACGCTGTGTAGCTTCCTCCATATTTGCTTAGTTTTGTCAAATATCGTTAGACAATACTTCCCTTTCTGCGTGATAGGTGTCAAGGGCTGATTATCTCATCACTTTAATTTTTGACATTGAATGATAATAAAATGACATCCCAGAGACAGGAATTCATTTTGAAGCGTTTCGCCAGCTTCCTCGTTTCACGTCACCAGAGACCCAAACTAAAATGATGAAAAGGATCAGTGATACATCGTCCTGCAGTGTCTCACCAGTTTTGAACAGTTGCTTCTTACCAAGTCATCGTCTGCCGCTTTGGACAGCTCTGCAGCTAGGCCGTCAGCACCAGCAACTTTGTTGGACCTAAGCTTAGATATGGCTATCTTCACTTCTATCAGTGGACGGAATACTTCCTATGGACGAAATTATTGGTCTTCGTCGTCCAGGTTGAATGGTTCATTCTGCCTGACAGCTGGATTTGATTCGTCGTTGTCGTGTAACAGTTGGTAGAAGTAGTTCTTTCGTATCCTCAGTATCGACTGCGATTCTACTATGATGTCTCCCTGTTGAAGCTTGTTGCAGGCTTCGGTTCGGGCTCTGTAGCCTTGACAGGTTCTTTTTACTCTTTGGTAAAACTTCCGAACCTCATTCCTGCTATAACATCCCTCTATCTCCTCGATCACACGCTTCTCATGCTCTTTGTTGTCCGTCTGCTGGTGTCCGTCTCTCCTCTTCTGCCCGTAGAGCACGCGAGCAACTATGCAGCGCCGCATTGTATGCTTCTTGTTTCGCTGCATGTGCTTGCCGGCAGTCATCGTCAAACCAGTGGTTTCGTTGTGGTGGCCGAGTGAAACCCAGCACATCAGAGGCGGCATCTCTGATGGATTTTTGGCAATGTTGCCACTGGTCTTCAATACTTGATGCTGGCGGCATTCGACCTCTTGAGAGATTGAGAGAGACTCGATCAGAAAAGGATCTGGTGATCTCTTGCGATTGCAGCCGTCCAACGTCAAACTTCCTCACAGTATTTCCTTGTCTTGGCGGTGTTCGGGATATCCGCAGTCGTACCTTGGCTACAACAAGGTAGTGGTCCGAGTCAATGTTGGCCCCTCGGAACGTTCGGACATCCATAATACTGGAGGAGTGCCTTGCGTTGATCGCAATGTGGTCAATCTGGTTGACGGTTGATTGATCAGGAGATCTCCGTGTTCCTTTACGAATATCGAGATGCAGAAAACGCGTACTAGCTACGACAATATTTCGCCCGGTAGCAAAGTCGATCAGTCTTAATTCGTTGTCGGAGGCGGCGGTTTTCCGACAGTACTACCAAAAGATGGCATCTCTTTCTAGCTTTGCGTTAAAATCGCCTACGACAGTCTTAATGTCATAGCTAAGGCACTGCTCGTATGTTTCGTCTAAAAGCTCGTAGAACCTGTCTTTAGTGTCGTCATCTTTCACCTCTGTGTGAGCATGTGCGCATATCAGACTTATGTTGGCAAATTTAGCGTTGATGCGAATTGTCGTGGGGCTCTCGTTCCCATACTTGAAGCTTAAGACTTCTTGCCTAAGTCTGCCTTTAACAACGAATCCCTATGCAAATAGGCGCTGCTTTTGTTGTCGGTAGTAATCGCCGTAGTAGATATCGCAATTTTCAAATAAATAAATAGCTGGCGCGACAGCTCGGAATGAGCCAAGGCCTAGCTTCTCGCAACTATTCATGTTGTGTGTGTTGTATTGTTTGCACGAATGGAAGGGGCCTACAATTCATTGCCGACTCCGAACGGCGAAGTGAGAAACTCTTTCATGACAGATTATACTCCCGGAGGCTTGGCATTCCCCGACGAGAGGTGGTGCCGCGAAAAATGTTCGGTTTTCTTTTCTGGGGCCATCCACTGAGCCACGGCGATTACAATCGCAGTTGTCCATACTCTTTTTGCCCGGCCCACCCCATCGCATTTCTTGGATGGCGGTAATATCTGCTTTGCAGCAGTCTAGGGCCTCCGCTAATTGTTCGGCTGCACACGGTCTGTTAAGGGACTTTACATTCCACGTGCAGATCCGAAGATCGTTGTCCTTATTTCGTTTGCATGGTTCATCATCAGTAGATCCGTCCGTTTCTGAGGCTTGTTTGTGTTTCATAACTCTTTTTATTTTTTTCTGGTAGTCGGGCAGTTACCCCGGCGTACACTAATGTTACCGTTAGTTGATGAATTCGATGATTTTGCTTTTGCCACTGTTCTTATTCACGACGTTTGTCTTTCCATCCCACGTTAGATCTTAATTGCCTCTGGCAGACAATTTTTTTTTTTTGCGACATTTGATACCTAGACACTTTGCAAGTGAAGATAATAACTTATTCATCAGGGATACCTCTTCTAGACAAGGCAACCCAAACAAGTTCGAATGCCACCTCAAAGTCTGTTTAGTGCTTACCCACAGGTTGAGGCTGGTTGGTTAAAGCCCAAGTCCGCCCGGGACTGTAGCGACATCATAAAGAAGTGACGCACTTTCTTCTCATCCTCATGGACAAACTTAGTCATTCTTCATTTCCTTTTTTAGTAAAAGCCGATGAGTTTCAAGGAAAAGCTCAGTCTCTTCGCAGAACCAATTCCAGGCGACATTTCCAACGCAGACTGAACCACCAAGTTCATCCGTCGTCCAAACAACAAAATGTTAGCCACGGACCATTCGGTGGATTTTTAAAATGAAAGAAAGCAACTCGACCTGGTGGAATACTAGCTATAGTCCACCAGAACGATGACCGGTTCTTAACAGATCCTGTAAAATGCTGTTTCATAGAGTTCTTTTTGCTCTAGTTTGCCTTCGCCTCAGTTAACAACTTTGATCTAACTTGACGCACAATGGGTGCATCCTTCAGTGCAATAATCCTACCTAACTCTGATTTTAGTTACAAAGAGGGATTTTAACAAAAAAAAAACCCCCAAATGACTGTGACTGCTAATGCCAGTCGCCATCCCTTCAGTGCTTATAGATCAAAGCCTTCTCGGAGTCATTAAAAATTGAAAAGCTTCGTCAAATATTCAGTCGGTTGTCGAAAATCTCATCGGCACAGCTTTGTTTTAATCCCCCATTCAAGTGGATTCCAGGCCCTAAGCGAGTGAGACCACTAACGTCATCCAATAATCAAATAATTGGATAATCCTTTATTATCCTCTCTGAACAATATACACATAAGCGCGCCGTTTGACTCGGGGGCGAAAGAGTACTATTTGCCATGCTACACGGTCGAGAGTTCGCATAAAATCCCTGTCAGTGTCATCGTCATCAGATTAATTACCAGTGAAGTTCGTTTGACAATTAGGATGGTCACAAACTGTGTCATGCCAACTGGTGCAGTTATGAGTTTCTATTCATGACTGAAGTGGGTTAATTAGTGCAAGCAGACGGCACATTACCTAAGAAATACCGATTGACTGCAGTTTCATTCATTCGTTATTCTAGCAATCTCCCATGGCATCGGAATTGTCTTTGGAAAGCATGGATGCTAGGATGTTATCAATATGAGTTGTCCTTCTGGCTCAGTAGGTAGTTATCCAATCGAAGTTGTTCGAGATGTTATTTTGCTCGAAGGGGAGCCAAGCGATTGCTCATGATAGGATGGAACAATGGTTTACTTCTGTTTTTGTCAACGAACTGAGAAAGGCAAGTAGAAACCATTTGGGGATGTCTCCATTGTTGCTACACGGTCCCGGATAACAGTGTGTGATTTATTGGGATTTTTAATTTCTTGTGAAACTCATTGCCAAACGGTGAAACCATAGAAATCGTGCACAGTTAGCGGTCTATAGTCCCCTTTCCTTCTATACTCTGATATTGTTTCTGTGTTGACGTTCACCAGGTGAGACTAGGAGTCGTCGAAGTTTTTTATTCGGCATAAGGGTCCTTTCAATCGAGGTGTGTTAACTCTTCCTCGATGTAATTGCTATTCGCAAGATTTATATTCCGTATGCTATAGTCTTCTATTCCCGTGTTTCTCCTTTCAGCGTTGTGCGCCATATATCTCTTAAGCGATCCTAGATTAAAAGGTTTCACTGCATTGGTTTTTGAAGATATTGTTGTCCTTTTCAAACTTATGACCAAACCAATGCCAGTTTTAAAGAGGCATCTATTGCTTCCTGATTCATTATTTTGTCAGAGATTTGATTGATAGTGGTTATGGAGAGAGTCGATATTAAAACAGAATAGTCGCAGTCTAACGTTTACCCAAATTGTACTGCTCCGCCATGTCGTGAACAACATCGCCAACGCGAATTTTAAAATGAAATTGGAAAACGATTCGCAGATTTCTGAAACACCAATCGGTTTATTCATGCATGAGCACAAAAGTTGAATTCTAACTGACCGACTCACCTCAAATGGCCTTTTAAGTGAACAATACCGCTTTGACAGTAGTTTATCGGGAATCAAGAACTCGTCGCAGGATTATATACTAAGGAAAACTGCCACACACGACAGGACCTTGCGTGCATGAATAGTTTAGACAACATCATATTCCAGGAGCAGAGACAATCAATAGAGACTCTACAAAAACGTGACTTTTTTCCAAAGCAGAAAGTATTGTCTCAGCAGAAGTTGTATCAGATATCTGATGCTGGTTGCTTTCTCTTCATCGCAGAATCGTCCGATCCTATTGTCTTCTAGCCCTAGTTTGCTCAAATGCTTATTTAGTCTACAGTGGCCCGTTTGGAATCCTGTGAATCCAGGTATCATTTTCTTGGTCATATTGATGCAGATGCCGTATTTTTTTTGTTGTAATTGCCGAGGAGTTTCTTAGCCTGCCGAATACCTTAGCCACTACCCTTGTCCTTTCTTGCTCATCCTTTTGTTTTAGCTTTTCTCCTCATTTTTTGGGCCCTAACCCACAGAAAAGTTGTCTCTCCGATCTTTCCTTACTCGTCCATCCGTTCTCTCTCTACCCTCGATCCCAACGTAGTCTGGTACCCACTATCCAGTGGAAAGCAACTTTATTGCTTTGTCCCAGTTTATCGATTTCTCAAGGCAGTCCCATAACATCTTTGATTTTACTTCATGAGAGAATAGTGCCTTGATGGCTGCCTGGCTGTCCGAGATAATCGTGATGGTTTTTCCGTGATACTTCCTGTTAAGGTTGAATTGAGCACATATTTCAATTGGGTAGACCTCTGCAAAGGCTTCTAGGGATTCCGAGTGTCTGGTCCTCTTCTTTTCCGTAATACATATCCCTCTCCTTATACCTTCTTTTTTGATTCGGAATAATATTGCCTTTGCTAATCTTTCTAGCACAATGTGTGGTGGGGACAGTCGCAGAATTATTGCTAGTGCTGCCAGTCGTTGAGTTTTGTTTAGTACTGTCCTAGCTGCAACTAGTCTAATCTCTTCGAACCAGGCTTCTGCTGCATACATATGTAACTAGGGGTTTTACCATCATTGGCTTTGCAGCCCCAAATGTTCTTTACTAGATTTCTACAAATCATTATGGCTCGGGTGGCCTTGGAAGCTATGGTTGCCATGTATTTTTTCCATAGCAGCTTGCTGTCTAGTGTTAGCCCTAGCTACTTGACTTGCTGAAATCCTCTGGTTGTGCTTACAGTGTAGATATTTTGTTTGATCACCGTTTCCGGTCGGTATTCTGATTCCTAGCATTACACCCATCCATCTGGATATTGTAGCCGTGGCTCAGTGCTTAGTGCGTTTAATATTCTGAGCGAGTGGCGTGGGTTCAAGCCCCAGCCATGTCTACCGAACATTTTTCGCGGCACCACCTCTCGTCGGGGAATGGCAAGCCTCCGGGAGTATAATTTGTCATGAAAGAGCTTCTCAATTCGCTGTTCGGAGTCGGCATGAATGTTTGCGAGAAGCTAGGCCTTGCTTTATCCCAAGCTGTTGCGGCAGCTATTTATTTAATTTTATTTTATTTAATTAATTATTCCAAATCCTTATCGGCCTGGGCTCTGAATATTTCGAACAAACCCAGATAAGGTGCTGTTTCCATTCCGAAATTTTATCACGACTTCGACCCGGGTACCCGGGCAATGCGAGTAATACCAAAGGATACCCGGAAATGTCAGCTATCGGGTACCCGACAATATCCGGTAACGGGTACCCAAAGGTAACAAATACTCTAATTTGTTATAAAAGATGGTAGAGTACACGTTTAGCGGTGAATATATACAACAAGGAGAGAAGGCAAGGAACTCCCGGCTGTCTCATCTACCGTCAACAATGCTTACCATCAACCAAGTCACTCGAGTCGGGGTAGCAAAAAAGGTATATCCTACCTACCTACATATGTATGTACCTCGATGTACAAGAAATATAAGAAATGTACCCTACGGGTACTCGATATTTTGGTACCCGGGTATCAACAGCTCTAGTGCCTACCCTAATTTTCTAATTTTTTATCATAGATTTTTCACATTACGAATTTGTCTCAGACTTTTGTACACAACTGTGGCAACACCACTGTGTAACTTACAGAAAATAGATCCATCAAAATCATAAAAAGTCTCATACGACACGAAATGTCTCATGTCTTGCCGGTTCCAAACCACTTTTCTCAGAAAATCTCCGACGAGCAAATCTGTGCACACAGCACACCAATCGTAAATCTGTAATGATTCCAACGACTTGACGGCTCGTAAAGCCAGTATTTATTGTTCTTTTGCAGAACAACACAAACACACACACATTACACACATTGAAGTCCTTCATAGGGCAAAAAAAAAACATCATCTCTGGGAAAATTAATTTCCAGGATGAGTTTCAGCACTCGATTCGGATGAGTTCTTACATCATGTTACAGCTGAGTCACGTCGAATTTTATAGGATCGTTGAATGAAATTGAAACCACTTAAGACTTTTGTCGAATTGTCAACGTAATAAAACACGAAATCAAACATGTCGTCCTCTTTAGCACACTTAATTAGCAACACACACACATTCACACCCTAACCTAGTTGCAAAAGTTCAAGCCAAAAACAGAAAACCAAAAAGCATTTTCATTTAAAGTTCAAAGTTTACCAACGCAGCTGTGCTCGGGTACACCACACCCTTCCGTGCCACACTCCACGGCAACGCCAGTCGCCCCCCACAGATGAGATACAATTTCCGCACATTTGCTGCGTTCTACCAAATTATGATGGAAATAACAATCGGAGTCCAAATTAACACGTAGCTCTTATTGCCATTTGGCCAACCCAGCCGGCAACAGCCAGTTCCCACGTCCGCACACTCCCACAGAATGTGATTCATTATCGGAATTCAATCAAACAAATGTAAATCACGTCGAGCAGAGCCAGAGTAGATAAGATGTAATTGTATTCATAAAACGGGGAAATGTTTAAATTGCATAGCATGTCGGTTTTAATATCCTGTGTGTGTGCGGCAGGCTCGAATTCCGTGTCTGGCCACCCCGCCCACACGTAACAATGATAGAAAGCAGCGCATGCATTATGGAGCAGCCATTTTAAGATTGCTGCGGTTTTTTCATAAAATGAATATTTTGCGCTGCACCGAGGGCTGCGACTTGCGACAGCGCCCCCGCCTCTAATTAATTATTTAAATTCCATCTGTGCCCAATGTGCCGGACGCCGCGGCTACATTAGTTTATTCACCGCTACGAGCGGCGGTTTGGCCTAAAACGCAGCTCTACAATGAATACTCGCATTAATTGAACCGTGCCGTGTCTGCGTGAAGTGCCAATGGGGAGCTTACGGTTTAAAATATTACTCATTGGGGGTGCACAGCTGTGAGGTAGTTGCCAGGAGAAGTTCCTCTGACAGTGATATCTGTTGCGGATGCAGATAAACCTGTGACAATATTCCCCGTGGACGCCAGGTGCACCGATAAATAGTGTGGATAAGTAAGTTGGCTTACGTGCACCTGCAGAGAAAAAGCAGCACTTGACAAATGTACTCTCTGCCGGGCCGATTGTTTATTGTGGTTGGAAGCTGCTTTGCATTTTTGTGCACGAGGAGCACATGTCAATTGAGATTGGGTTAGTACTCTGCTGACGGCAGTTATTTTAATTCAATTAGAAGATTTCTACTCTGGTCTGGTGACGGTAATTCCATTTCCTAATTGAAGTGGCAAACTATGTTGGCTCTGAGAACAATTGAAATGCATGTTAGCTGCACCCTGTAGATTTGTTAAAGTCCGACATGATTTCTTGCGTCTCTAGCAAGTAGAATTGTGTGTGCCACCCTACGGGGACGTTAATTGTTACATGCTCGTTGGGATTCGTAGAATCAGGAGTTGTGTTGATTCATTAGTGATATTTGATTTGTATTTCCAATAAATTGGGTTGCGCAATGCTCTGAGGCGAATATTGGCTTATGTTGTTAGCTGTCTAATTTAGTTTATGGGAAGATCCTCTTAGATGAGAGGCAACACAGTTGCAACCACTGTCAAGTAGGATATTTGGCAGTATAAGCACCTTGACCTTCAAAAATGTCTTTCTGAAGCAAAACTAGAAAAATTCGAAGCTAAAATAGGTGGAATCCGTATGTTCAGCATCACCAAATGGATTCAAAGTTTAATAGCTGGTAGATGATGTTAGGTCAGGTTAGGTTAGTGGGCAGGCGAAAGAAAGAAACCATATCGCCACACTTAAGTCAATTCAGATCCATTGTGATACCCGTTGGGAGAAGAGAGATGTCTCCTGTCCCCCTCCAATGGATAGCAGTAGACTTACTCCGTCTGTGGTACAAACCACCCTGTGGATTTGATGAATCGCATTATTTGGTACACCGGTGTATCGGATAATTCTTCAATGTCCTCGAAAAAGTGTCGTCCGAGGAACATATTTCTTAGATGGCAGAGACTAGGGCAATGGCAAAGGAATTGGGTGGTATTCTCGTGGATCGCTTCATCGCCACACCCTCTACAATTTGAAGGTTTTTCATATGGTACCGCAGCGTATTATGGTGGATGATGTTACTATCGGTTAATCATACATAACGGTCTTAACACATGAAGAAAGGACTGGAGGATTTGGTTCCTGAGTTATGGTCAATCAGAAGACGGTTGACAGTTTGCTAGTGCTTCACGTCTACAGTGTCCAAATATTGAATTGCAGACTAAGGACGAGATTAAGACAGGAGCTAACGACAGAAGGAAGAAAAGATGATTTCTACAATTCAGTTCCAAGACATACATACAACATACTGAAACAAGTACGAAAACGATATCAATATGATCAACTGTATATGTAGTTAAATTCGAACTGCAACCATCCAAAAGAGCGGATCCCATTAAGTCCCAACATTTCAGGGGGCATCTTAGACATGAGCAACTGCATGAGGGACGCGACTATATTAAACTGTGAGTAACAATAGATTGGTCATGGATGAAGCGCTTAGACCCATGAGGGACATAGTAAGTAAGCAGAACGCTGGCAGTGTCAAAACTAGCATGTTATTATGTAGAAGCTTCTTCTTTCCTTGCTATGTCACTGTGGCTTGCAATCGACGCCTAAGAAAACGACTAGATGTCGGCCACCGATGTACTACTGGTACATTGATTTGTAGCAGAGAGAGTAAAAGTGTCTTGGAGCTATGAAAATCAAAATTAATTGTAAAGTGCGAGAAAAAGATAGAAAAAAATTATAAATTTGAGAACCCATGTGAAAAATCATTTAAAATCGAGAGACCACACTGTTCAAAGAAGAGTAAACCTTGAAAAGCAACTAAAGATAAGAAACCAATGCGACTAGATTGCATACTCAATTGAGTCCTTAAACTTGGCATACCAATCGCTTCCGTCTGACGCTACTAACTGCTTGATAAAGGTTGGTAGCGATCTGACTGAGATCTCTATGATGTGAATTCTTTCGAAGACCTACACCCACACCGTTCAGATAGCTTTTACTGGGCCAAGTCGAGGTCGACGATTTTTTAAAGCAATCATGTTCAGTGTGAACATGCATTTTCATCGGAATGGCTGAAAAAATCAAATTGCAAATTGTATCTAATTAGGGCACTGAAAATACCAGAGTGATCCACGGATGCAGCCTAGATAAGCGCCTCGTTCATGCGAATGGCGGAATTATTGGACTTTTGGAAAATTATGACAAAAATGTGGGAACCGTGCATGGCATTTTCTAGTCCACCATGCTTTTCTAGTTCTTGTGGCTTCAAATAATCGGTGCCTAGGATTGTGGTTTGGAGCCGTTCGACTTCTTTCTGTGGGCTTTATGCCAACTAACGGAAAATAATTCCTGAGTTCAAAGTCGAAATCTAACTGATGATTGCTGAGATTACACCCCATATTTGGGAAAACATCATCAAAAGAATCCAAAATCGTGCAGGACATTTGCCTCATACTTTGTTTGAAAATTATTCCCAGCTTTTATACTTCGCCCTGGGCAGAGATGGCTCCGATGAAAGAGAGCGTATTCCGATTACCGGTAATGGTGTAATTACGTGTGGTAACTCTACTTGAGGTGCATACTTGCATGTCAACACGTTTTCTATGTACAACGAGTAGTTATCGTCCTTTCTAATAGCTTCATAGCACCTCATGTTCTGGAAACAATTGAAATCATCCACTTTGATTTCATTTCGAACTTTGAAATATTTTGTGGACGAATGTGGGAGAAAAAATTACCGGCGCGTGTTACATTTGTCAACAAAGATGCATAACCCTACCTTTTGTGCCCTTATTATCAAACCGTGATCGCCATTAAAATCTCGTTGCATTATACAGGGTTTTTCAATAAGAGCACTACAAAAGTTTTTTTAAATAAAACAAAAACGGTTTTGGATATCAATGAAATTCTTTATTCCTGTGAAAGTACGTTCGAACTCAATTTCTTTTGCATGGCTACCACGGGCACGCTTGCAGAAGTCCAGACGCTGAACCCAATTTTCGACGGTTTTCAAGCATAAATCGGCCGATACTGCTGCAAATTCACGTTCGATATTCGTACGAAGTTCATCAATCGTCGCTGGCTTGTTGGCATAGACCATAGACTTGACGTAGCCCCACAGGAAATAGTCTAACGGCGTCAAATCGCACGACCGAGGCGGCCAAGCGACTGGACCATTTCGTGAGATAACACGTTCTCCAAACTTGGTTTCCAATAAATTGATTGTGACATTCGCTGTGTGGCTTGTGGCGCCGTCCTGTTGGAACCACATGTCCTCCAAGTCCATATCATCCAATTGGGGCCAAAAATATTCGGTTATCATTGAACGGTAGCGATCACCATTCACAGTAACGTGCCGGTCTTGATCATCACGGAAGAAGTACGGCCCAAAGACGCCGCCGGCCCATAAACCACACCAAACCGTAATTTTTTCGGGATGCAATGATGACTCATGGAGTACGTGTGGATTGCTGCCTGACCAATACCGCATATTTTGTTTATTGACGTAGCCATCCAGCCAGAAATTATGACGACCATAAATTGGACGTAGCGCTCTTAACGTTGAGGCCACTGACTCCGAATTTCGGTAGTGAATTTTAATAATTTCGACTCGTTGTTGGCTCGTATATCTTTCCATCATGAAATGGCAAACCTTACTGAAGAGAAATGTCAAAAAAACGCAAAATATGGCGTCGTTTGCTGTCCCTGTCGCTCTACTTTTGTAGCGTCCCTATTGAAAAACCCTTTACAAGCAGTCCCTTCGGCCGTCCTATGACTGACAATAATGCCTGTGTCGTCCACATGTACTTATCCCATTTTTTTTTTTTGTAAAACTCCAAGCAGGTCGTTGAGATATGTATGTATATGTTGGAAAGGAGCAGGCCTAATTTCGTTCCCGGGACACTGTAGGTATTATTGTCAAAGAGGTAGGGAATTTTTTCCGAGTTATTTCGTCAACAGAATACATTTTTTCCATAATATGTTCAAACACAAAGTTAATTATTTTCAATAGTATGAGTTGAAGGATAAAACTTAATACAAAGATCAGAAGCTTTTAGAATTATGTAGATTTACTACAATCCTCGTCATGCTTTTATATATACATATCAATCAAAACTTTAAGAATGTAATGTAATTTTTATTATCTAAAAAGAATTCATGGATTACAAAAGATACAATAAGATGATGCGTCAGTCGAAAAAGAGAGTATTTAAATTCAATTGTATCTATTCCAAAACAAGTTGTATTAAAAAGCTTTGTTTGTATTGCTGCCGGTAATTTAGGAGTGATTTCAAAAAATTTTACAGAATGGTCAAATTTTCTCCATCTAAAATGTGAGCAACTTCATCGGAAAGAAAGTGTTTTTTCCCCAATTATATCTTCCAATTCATTTTATCAGAAAATTCAACTTTAGCATTTCACACCTGCCTTTGAATATTCGTAAAATTATATCCAAGCTGTGCCGGTCCCAAGATCGTGGTGTAGCATTGTATCCGTGTTTCTTGCTTCACTTCGTTGACTGTGTATCCTAAATAACTCCCTCTTGGATTCCTCCATTTCAATTAACAGATCCTGTAGTGCAAGATGTACTACATGACATACCCACATTTTAGCCTGGCAAAATCATTAGAAAATTCAGGCTTTTGGTGCGTGTTTGGAGGCTCTACTACTCCCTATGTCCTTGTATATCTGAAGCTTAGGATCCAACATGCAAAGATTCAGATGTGACGCTGTGACACTTTTCTATTTTTTTCTACAATTTTGGAACCTTCCACCGCTCGGCGCATGCTCGCCAGAGTTAAAATTTAGTAATCCACGTGCTTCGAAAAATCAAGAAAAAAGTATTACTTTATTGAAGAAATAACTCAAAAAAAATTAGCGCCCTGACTTCGCTAACACTCTCCACTATTACGACTTTGTGTGGTCGCCGTGGCTCAGTGGTTAGTGCGTTGGACGGCTGACCAAGCGGCGTGGGACACCGAACACCGAATATTTTTCGCGACACCACCTCTCATCGGAGAATGACAAGCCTCCGGAAGTATAATCTGTCATGAAAGAGCTTCTCACTTCGCCGTTCGGAGTCGGCAATAAATTGTAGGTCCCTTCCATTTGTGCAAACAGTATAACACGCACAACATGAATGGTTGCGAGAAGCTAGACCTTGGCTCATTCCGAGCTGTCGCGCCAGCTATTATTATTATTATTATTATTATTACGACTTTGTAACATCGCAAATCATGCTTCCCCTTGCGAAAACCAAAATGATTCTCACATAAGATGCTGTACATTTCTACGGAATAACACAGCCTCATCGTCAAGACTTCCTCGAGGACTTTATGCATCACTGAGGGTCAAAAAATCAGTATTTAATTTGAACATTTTTTCCTTTTAGAACGTATTGTATTGTATGTGACAAAGTATCGTTGTTTTCAACATTTTTTCCTTTTAGAACGTATTGTATTGTATGTGACAAAGTATCGTTGTTTTCAACAGTACGATTGATCTTAATTCCGGTTAATAAGTTTTATTATCACAGCAGATCATTTGGTCTTATTCCATCTACATATGTAAGTATGTAATTCCGCGGATTTATTATTCAGTAAGCTGAGTATGTTTTCCACTTCCAGAATTAGGCCTGCCAGACTTCCCAATTTGCTCGGGACAGTTCCGATTTGTTTAACTCGGTCGCCATTTCTGTCCCCATTTAGAGAATGTTCCACTCTTGTTCGTATGTTTGAATTTTTTTTTTTTCTTAGTTCTACTTCGATTGAAAAATTCCGAAATTAAAAATTAAGGATGTGTTACAACCTTAACCACAATAGGAAAATCTATTTTCTTTTTCCTTGTCCGTGTTTAAAGTATTTAGTTCTAGTGGTAAAAGGAAAAAACAGCTTCAACACCAATTGGTCAGACAATTATGTATGTATGTACTTCCAAAATAAGTTCAACCGACAAAAATCTGTAATACCTACATATGTAGTTCAAATACTACGAACAACTGAAAAATCGTTTAAAATATTCCACATACGCCCCAGTATTTAAGGTTTGGCGAGTCCGAATGAGATATACTTAGACAAAAAGAGGCGCATTTTTATGGAACTGAAAGAATCCATTGGAAATGTGTTCTTTAATAACATACTTAATATTTTATGATTATTGCTAAATATCCCGATTTGCCCTGATGTCTCGAATTTTATCTGGCAGCCCTATCTAGAACTGACGCTCCTTTCACATAGACTGAACGTTCTACACTGTTTGCTGGGTGATGATAGATTTTATTATCTTTGCATTCCTTCACCATGTTTATAATTTCAGATGGAAATTCCCATGCAAATTTGGTCGCCAGATCTTTGAAATTACATTTTCGCATTAACTAGCTTCCACGTTTCCTTAGGGTTGTTTTTGCCATTCGAAATTGCCGTTTATAGTAGAGTGCTTTTATTTTTTTGATATTTTCCTGTTGAATTCATTTCTTGAAATTCTTTTCTCAACATTCGTTTCATCTGTTGTCATTGATTTCTCGTACAGTCGTTCCCACTCATTGCAGGTTGTTTTTAAATCGACAGTCATCCAGGATTGCTCCTTGTTTCATGTTGTTGATTATACTTTGAAGTTTGAACATAAATCATCCCAGTTAAATTCTCGTATCATATTTTTAGATTTAGCATGCGGTGTTTTTAAACGGCACTGAAATGCTATTTCAATTTCAAACGACTGAAAAGCATTTACTTTTGAAAACTTCCACAAACTATGATGCATGGGGCCATGCATTTAGTGTGCAAAGAGGATCCAACTTCGGGACTTTTCAAACTCACGTGAAACCCTAAAATAGATTTAATTATCGCCAAAAGTTTCCCAAAATTCATTAATGCCAAAGCATACACCGGAAAAAAATACCAAAAAGGAATCTAAATTAAAAGAATAGCATTTGTTTCACCCACCGTGAAGCAATCAGCCCCAAAGGGGAAACTTTAGATCCCCGAAATGCAATGAAATTATCTACCCCTCTATGTAGATACACGATGCGCAATCAACTCTATCCTATTACCACTCCCGATTAACTTTTCCCGCCTCCAAAAGTGTTGCTGTACATCAGCGAAATTCCTTTTTCCTCAAAACTCCGAACCCGATAAGTGGTGAAAAGCGGAAAGTTTCCCCGGCGTTAATCGCTCCTCTAATTAGTGTGACCTTCCAAACACCTTTACATGCTCGTGTGAACTTATTTTGACAGATTTTAGTACTAAAGCACATCCATCTTTTTATTTTTAATTGCAGAAAGATTTATTCGTAAGCAAACTAGATCCAGGGTCGCCACGAGGGGAGCGTAAACTTTCTGCTGCAAGTGCGTCTTCGATGAAAACAAAGTGGCTGAAAGCTTTTAGAAGCCTAAAGCCGGCTTCTGGTTCCGCAGCACAGCCAGATAGGTAAGTTACAAATTTTTTTCTTATTTTCTATTTTTATTATCATATCGCCGAGATAGTTTTATGGTCCTTCGTGTGAAGTTTTTCCCTTGATTTATCGATTTTTTATGCTTTTCCTTTTTTCATTTTAATCGCCTTAAAGACTGTGCATACAATGCACATCTTCCCCTTCACATACCTACATAGAGTGGAAACTGTTTTAGCGAACTCTCATTTTAATCTATCAAATTGGATAAAATATTACGAGATTCGATGACAGAAGGTTAGGTGGAAGGCAGGGATGACAAACGAATGGAATAAAGTTTTTCCGGACAAATTGGATGGATTTCTATTTTTACTTTTTGTGCATTCACTCTCGACGTTGGGATTTGGATACATGCTATGGATATACATAAGTTAAACAAAAAGTGGGGGGACATTTATTTTTATCGGAAACTATGACTGGAGTGTGTGTAACTTTATATTTAAGCGAATCAGGTGTAGGGTGTTCCTTTTTAAAATCCTAGCCAGTCACAGTTAATTTTTATTTAATAATAGCAAAGCATGCAGGTCCTGATTTAAGATAATACTAGAGCCCCATTTTAGTTTTTAATCTCAATCAACAAACCTCTCCAGTAAATTTGATATTTAAGTTCTCACTCGTAAATGGCTATCCAACTCTGGGCAGCAACAAATATGCGTCGTCTTCTATTGCTTTGTCTGGGCTAGACCAGTAGATGTACTGGCTATATTTCCTGATACTGACAATCCTCTACATACATCATCGCGAGCTGGTTGACGAAAATCAAAAAAATCACCATCACCGAACTTGCTTTCGAGGCTCTCTACGAACCTGCTGTATCGAACGTCATATTGGACCTTAACTAAGCAGCCATCGACTATTTTTACTTTTTTTTTCCCCCACAAACGTTTTCGATCCAAAATCCTATCGAACAGGTCTCCGTTTGAGGCACTGAAGCAAGTTACAAAATGCATCATGCTTCCAAAACACTTCTTCAACAAAATCAAACCTATTGAGGTCTGGGAAAGTACAGATTCCGACCATCAACATTTTATCTTGTCTGGTGTACTAAAAGATCCAAAATGAAGCTAGGAACTGGATCCGGAATTTCTGGAGAATTGCCTTATACACGCTTCTCGGTCGGCCTTGGAAAATTCTCATCCATTATCCGTCCTTGTGTGTGAAATTCAATCGGAACTGCAATATCTTACACAGCCAAGCTGCAAAAAAAGCACGTGAATGTCTTTTATCTATTCCAAGCTCTAGAAACTCATACAGGACTCACCGAACTGACAGGAAACAATTTAGTCATCTCTAACTGGATTTAAGCTCACAGTGGATTCTTATTTACTTAACGGGTTTCCGACGAGTGGAGGGTCTCTGCGTGAGACGTGGGAGCCTTTCACCCTTTTCGATTCCGGGCACGCTGTTTCCAATTCTGCAGACCAAGCGCTCTGGCATCCGCGATAGCTTGGTCTCTAAAACGAAGCCTCGATCTTACTTCTCATCTCAAACCTCGGGACTGTGATTTGAAGATCCAGTTGGCTGTGATTTGAAGATCCTGTTGGCTGGAGCATTATTGTGCAATCGGTCTATGTAGCCAAACTAGTGTAGTCGACGTGTTTTGGCTTTTCGGACTACATACACATCTTAATTCAGCTCATAGAGTTCGCGGTTGTATATTCTCCTTCATTTGCCGTTCTCGCATAGGGAAACAAATATCCTATGAAGCATTTTTCTCTCGAAAGGGTTCAATATCTCCATCTTCGTCGGATCTCCACTTAGGTGTCATTCGTGAAGTTGATGTTTACTTCGAGGTTGGTAAACTCCTTAACCACTTCGTAGTTATAGTAACGTTTCGTCCTAGGCGGTGGATACAAGCTTCTCTGTTGACAACTTATATTGTATTTTGTGTTGTCTTCATTCGCTTCAAGGCCAACTCGTTTCACCTGATCTTCAATTGCCTTGAAAGCCGCTATGATGGCACGTAAGTAACCACAAATGATGTCGATGTCGACGAAGTGTAAACACCTTCCCTACGAACCAACTGTGCAAGCACGAGGTTGAAAAAATCACATGATAGCGGGTCTCCTTGCCGAGATCCGGTGCATGTTTACAAGAGCTCAGAAGAACTGTTCCCAAACTGCACATATCGCGGCATGTATTCCAGCGTTACGCGGCATAGCTAGATCAGTTTTGTCGGTATCTCGAAGTCGGCCATTGCCCTAAAGACTTCAAGGCGATGAGTTCTACCATATGCGGCTTTAAGTTCGCAGAAAAGGTGTTGAGTCTTAACTTAAAATTCATTGAACTTCTCCAGGATTTGCGTTAGTGTGAAGATTAGGATCTTATATTAGACATTTAGTAGGGACATACCTCGATAGCTCGTGCACGACATACTTACTTAGGTGGCGCTACAGTTCAGGATGAATCTCGGCCTCAACCAACAAGCCTCTCCAGTTAGCCCGGTCCTTATCTAACTGCCCCCAGTTGCGCACGCCAAGTTGGTTGAGGTCCCCTTCTACTTGTGCGCGCCACCTAAGGCGAATTTTTCGCTCGAAACAACCAAGGATATCTTCATCCGCTTTCGACAGCGTCCATGCTTCAGCGCCATAAAACAGGACTGGGATGATTGAAGTCTTATATAGAATCTCCTTAGTTGTTCGAGATAGGGCCTTACTACTCAATTGCCTTCTTAGCCTGAAGAAACAGCGATTGGCAAGAGTTATTCTTCGTTTGATTTCCGACGAGGTGTCATTATCAGAGGTAACAGCAGAGCCAAGGTAGACAAAGTCCCTTACTATCTCGAAGATGCACGACATAGGATCGGTTTTTTTATAGATAGGGGACAGTGGATTCACTGGTAACGAAACAGCTGACTTACTACATAATGACAACCAAAAAGCTTGTTCTTATCAAAGCGCAATGAAGCCTGGTACATCAAACAAGGACTAAAATGTATACTCGAAGAAGCTGTTCTCCACATCATCACAGACCATCTTTCCGCTTAAGAATGAAATCCAGAGCTACTCCTTGATATTCTGCACCACTCGAGATTTTGAAGTCCACCCTTCAGATTTTTATACAGATTTGTATACAGCCATATGGACCAAGCGATTTCTGTCTTTGAAGGGGTACTGGTCAAAAGGTGGCTTCAGTTGCAAGCTCAAAGATTCATTTGTCCTCCACAAGGAGCCTCTGAACGGCCAAGAAGCGGCTCCTTCCGGTTGTCGTAAGTTAACATTGTAATCTCGGAACAATGACCGCTGCCAGGTGTCGATTCGTCGGGTGTATATATAACTTGCATGGGCTTAGTTAAAGCCCAATCCAGTTGCAAAGATTGATACCGAGTTGGATTATATGCAAAGCACTAGCATCAACGATGTCTACGTTGTGAAAGGCTCCCTCGATGTCGAGATAAGCTTACCTCTCTGGTACAACCTTTCATCACAGAATTTGCACCTGAAAAATGTTAAAGAACTTAATCAGAAATGTCAATGTCAATGGATATAATGTCATGAGTTTTTATTACTTTCTCTTCATGACATTTGGGGTTTCCGGCTTTTCGGTTTTTTAAATATATTATCTGCTGTTCTTCCGTTAAAATAGCACCTGGAAACAATCCTCCAAGTACCAATTTCTTCAATGTAGTCTTCGCCGCGTCCAATAGGTTTTTTTTATTAATATTTTGAGTGAAGCATCATTCGTCCTGGACACCTTCCAGTACCTTCGACGTCTCGTCTTCTCAGCCCAACAAGTAGCGCATACTCTCGTTTCTTTAATTTCTAATGCTATCTTCGTCCACCTGCCTGTGCGATACTAATACTGAATATCGTAGCAACGTGCCCTTTCCCACAATAATGTCTTTCCATGGTTTTGAAATGCAATATGAAGGCGTAACATATATTTCTAAAGGGTTTTCGCCGAATGGCGTGCCCTCATTACATCATTTTGCCCAGAATCACACAGCATTGCAGACTAGAATGTCTCCAACAGGAACAAAGAATTCATAACCTTCGCGTGGAATACAACATATCGTAGTATGTAACAACGTTATAACGTGAATTCTATGGTTACAAGATGAAATTAATACTTTTTATGTGGTCAGTTAGGTCAGCAATCACCCTCATGTGGTATAAAGCAATCTTTCCATGTTGGAGCCTTAATTACTTTTTGATTGACAGAAACCAAATTAACATGTTAATACATATGTACGTATACATTTTTGATTGACACAAAATGCAATTAGGATTTAGAAATAAGAGTTGATGAATGAAGCGATACAAGCAGGGAAACAGTGATGGGAAAATATAACCATTGTGAGTAAATTATGGGGGTGAATATGTTTTTGTCCCTTAAATTGCAAACGGATGCACTACATATCCTACCAAGGATACCCTAATTCGAAAATTGAAACAGTTGTGACAGAATGAATATATTTCCGGTAAGACATTGAACCGAAGACTTTTTGTGTTTGCAAAAGATTATTTGAGTCATATATCAATTTTAACTCCACACCAAAGTTCGAAATGTTAGACTTAAGTATCCCCTAGGTACACTTATTTAAGAGTGCTCAAGGAAGCAAGAGTGGTGGTGATTAGACCAAATTAGCGCTTTTAACTTCTTCATTCTGATACCACAAATCTTAGGATTTAGTTAAAAAATGTATGTTGTGTGGTGGGTCATAGAAAAGGACAGCGTATCAGAAATATTTTTTATTGAGAGTTCCTCAATTTTATTAGAGAAACGGTTGTCTAATGTACAATGCCTGGTTTTGGTGAGGGGTAGGCATTTAAAAAGTAGCCGAGGGTTTCTGCCTCACTCAAATGTAGATTTTTGTCTCTCTTTCAAGTTTTGTTGCATAGGGGCCATATTGTTCTGTGTACATGGTTAGTCCCTGCTTGTGCGCCTTCATCTTAGGTCACTGCTGCTTGAGACTCCGTTTCAAGAAATTATAGCTGTCTAGTAAGACAGTACGCCGACTCTGTTTAAAAGAGGAGAAAATTGGCGAAGACATCCTCTGTGAGTATCCCAGCATAGTTCGAAACGGCGAATTCTCCATAAAAAGTTATATGCTCCCAACGCGCCCAAACCGGCTCTTAAGAGGACATAACTTTATCACTTGCTTTAGAAAATAAAAATTCCTTTTGGGACAGAAAATCTTTCAGATAGTAGTGTCAGTCAATGGGCAGCTTCATTGTTATCAAGTCATGGATTAAACCGCTTGGCAACAGGAGGGAAATTCTTGAGCTCTGACCACCTAATATATTTGCGAATATTATTTCTTGGAATTGTTACCTTGAGTTTAGTGCGTTTGACTATGTGTGTATGTATGTATGTCCTTATCGTTCTAAGTGAACAAGAGGCCTCAACTTATAAGCTTTTCCAACCAGCATGACCCTTATCCAACTGTCTTCAGTTGCGCACGTCGAGTTGCTTAAGGTCGAACTCCTCTTGCTTATGCCATCGGAGATCAGGTCGTCCTCTTTTGCGCAGTTTCCCTGAGGTGTAATAATACATTCTTCATCCTGAGGCATTGGTGTCCATTCGCTCTACATAACCCAACCAGGCCGGTGCCACTATGCAGCTCGTCTTGTTCGCGGTTAAATCTTCAGCGAGTCCCATTATAGAACGTAGAACTTTTCTCTCGAAAATTCCAATTACGGTTTCATTGGAGTTTGCTGCCAAAGTTCATGCTTCTGAACCAAACAGCAGGACAGGGATGATAAGTGTATTGTATGCATATCCATGGTTCTTCTCGGTAGGGCTTTGCTAAACAGCGGTTGATAAGTGTAATTCTACATCGAATCTCGGCACTGATGTCTTTGGGAGAATTGACACCAGAATCTAGGCAGACGAGTAAAGTTGTCTTTTGTTTAAAGCCTCTAGTGGTATTGACGATGGTGCTTTTTCCGACCTCGAAGGAGTGGCAAAAGTTCTCCATCGTCATCCTATATAATTGGATGAGTCGTTCAGGAATACCAACCTCTATTCACACTATTTAGTGCGGCCTTGAAATCGGGAAATGAGTAGTAAGTTTTGATCTAAAACTTTAGAATCTTCTCCAGGATTTGGCATAAAGTGAAGATTTGGTCAATCATTGATTTTTCAAGCCTGGTACTGCCACACCAATTCGTCGGCGTATATTTTTAAGCGCTTCAACCTTCCAATTTTATACGTGATATTCAGTAGTCTTAAATAAATAGCTGGCACGACAGCTCGGGATGAGCCAAGGCCTAGCTTCTCGCAAACATTCATGTTGTGCTTGTTATGTACTTCGCACAAATGGAAGGGACTTACAGTTCATTGCCGACTCCGAACGGCGAAGTGAGAAGTTCTTTCATGACAGATTATACTCCCGAAGGCTTGTCATTCCCCGACGAGAGGTGGTGCCGCGAAAAATGTTCGGTATTCCTGGCTGGGTCTTGAACCCACGCCGCTCGGTCAGCAGTCCAACGCACTAACCACCTACCCACGGCGACCACATTCAGTAGACTTATGCCTCTGTAATTGGCACAGGTAAGGTGGTCTCCTTTCTTATTTATTGTGCATATGGCATCAAGACTTTAATGGTCGGACATGCTTTCAGGGAACGATGTATCACAGATGAGTTGGTGCATGTAACCCATCAAGTGCTCTTTTGCAGCCTTAAACAGTTTGGCTCCTAATCCTAACGCTTCTGGATGTACGGCCTAAAATAATTTTTTTATTGGTACCACGCCAGTTCGATTATTAGTGTGCTCCTTTAAGGAAGAATTGATCTTCCCTCTTCTGTATGTACAAGTATTTTACTTACTCAACCCTTGGCCGATTACCGCCGACTCTGTCGATCATTATTTTGGGTTCTTCGAGTGGTGCATTTGGCGATGCATAACAACTTTCTGGAAAAACCGTCACCCAGCTTAGGTTAAAAACTGAGGTCAATGTTCGTTCATCAGCAGGTTTATTTCTCGACTTCTCTGCGTGATAAGGGAACCAGTCGCCGCCATCAAGTGGTGATTTCGTCGCTACAGCCTTTCTTTTTTCATTATATGAAATTCCACCTCAAACGACCAG
The DNA here is from genome assembly GCA_917880715.2 of Matsumyia berberina. Classification (NCBI taxonomy): domain Eukaryota; kingdom Metazoa; phylum Arthropoda; class Insecta; order Diptera; family Syrphidae; genus Matsumyia; species Matsumyia berberina. The sequence goes on from OU862870.1 coordinate 101,821,672, forward strand.
CTCCCGTCTTACGCCACCACTTGAAGTGGATTTGTTCACTTGAATCTAGCACCCTAACTCAACGCAAAGGGTTTAGTATACCCAGAAATTTCCTCATGACCTACATCTGTACATATTTCATGCAACTTGCTGCGGTTCCACTTTAAATTAAATGCGTCGCACAGGACATCCGCTGTAATGTGTCAATTTAAACCAGCTAATACTGTAACACATACTATTTATGATAATTCGCCCTATAAAAAAGGCAGCATCCTTTTATGTCCATGGACAACTCTATTAAATGTTAATTGACTTTTGGTCATGATTAATTGGGCCACCAAAGTATGGCAGCGTAAATTATTTATAAAATATTACGCAGCTCTTAATCAAAATAAAACCAGCATTAGTGGGTGTATTTGTACGGACGACAACAGTCTACATATTGTGCTAAGCTAGGTAATAAATTTTCCTATTGACGGAGGGTTTTTATGAAAAAGCTTTTAAGGATAATAATTTACTAAGTGAAAATAGATAGACATTCCTGTTTGAAGCCATTTCTCTAACTTTTCCGAAACGGGTCACATCAAACGCATTCCCGGCACTTTTCCGGTTACCAAAACTTAGTTTTGCATCGACAAAAAGTTATCGTGTGACCGAAAATGACTGGAAGGATCTGAAGTTTACGTTTGAAAGTTTGGAAGGAAACAAAGTGGACAAATTTGTATTAAATGATAGGAAAATTTAGAAAGTTTCCCACGTGAAGTACACTGTAGTTGAACAGGTTTAATGCAATATTTTGCCTTTTGGAAGTGAAAACAAACAAATAATTTACTAGTTTGAGGAAAAACAAATGCAATAATGAGTTAAACGGTGTATGTATGTTGCAATGGTTCATTGCACGGTTTAGTTCACCTACATAAGCGATGGATGCATTCCAAAAAACAGAGCGTATGTCGATTTCGTGTATCTTGAGAACAGAAAATGTTTGAGTTGACTGAACTTTCTAAAACTTAAATATGTTCGATCCCAAACAACTCTTCACCGTTCTTCCACAATAAATCGCTGTGAAGCCATCGACCTAAGCAGTCGTACTGTGCAAGTTCATTTCTTATTAACAGATTCTATATTCGAACATCACGTCGTCAGTTTTTTGCTCTCATTTAATGCCATCTTCAACCGGTTAGCACTTAGATACCGACTCCACTTAGAGCTTTGTCAGCTCCTGAAATGATAGAAGAGCTCAAACTATCCCATAGCTGCATGTCTTGAAAGGCAGGGTGCATGACTTTAAAGGGAATCAAAAGGCGGTATGAATTTTTCCAGCCAGCTCTATCGTTAGCTATGTAGTTCGCCTCCAGTTTCGCATGCCAATTGCCAATTGATTGAGGTAATTTATGACTGAATGACGAAAACTTTGTCAAAAACTTTGGCATCAAAGATTCCGGCAATGAAGCCGCGTGCATTATCTTGATTGAGCAGCGCGGGAGGGTTGCCAAAACTGGAAATCGCTTAATATAGCTCGTCCCTATAAATGCTGTCAAAGGCGTTACTTTGTCTAAAACTTTTTTGACATCGAAGGTACCGGTGAGGTCGTAACTGACCTTATTGGAGAAATGACCACTCTCCATTGTCATCCTGTAAAGAGGTGCAAGTTTGGCAGGAAAGCTAGAAAAGACTCTATACAGCATGTCTACAAAAATACTCTACTAGGCGGCCTTAAATATCATACAAATATTACAGGCATTCATTTGGAATACTTGGACTAAAATTACTAGCCCATTGAAGCCTTTTTGAGCTAGCTTACGCCAAATATGTATGCCACACTCCCGTCTGTAGTTGGCTTTGCTTATAAGATCTATAGCTTCAATAGTTGCATATAGCGATGGGCATGTCTAAATATTGCTTCTCTGGGAAAGAGCTGAGGGTGGCGCCTTAAATAACCTATTGATCTAATATCTATGATCTATTGATAAATAAAAAAAAAGATTACATAATTGGCATGTGATCTACTTGGTCCTTCTTCCAGAAATTGAATGCCTGAAACTGCTACCTCTTTCAAATGTACATAGGTCGAGTAGTTTGAGTCAAAGTTTCCTATCAGTTCTTAAAGCGCTGTTTTTGCTGGTGCTTTCCCATCGCTGCAATTACTTTTATGTCGTTAGGTTGGTAGGCGCTTCTGTGGCTAACACACAGACTAGACATCCATCTGTTAAAAAACATGTGTATGGCACAGTTGAGAACCGTGTCGTTGTTTTGCGTGAAAACCGTATTTTCTTAATTGCTTACCGCACAAGTGTGACATTACAGTGTGATGGTTAGTCTGCAGTTAGTTATTCACTCGTCGAGTCCGTTACATTTCTTCAGCATATTCTGTGGAAATTATATCACCAAATCCAGAAACTATCATGACTTCATGAGAGACGATTTCACCACTTTCCATCAAGTCAACTAGGTTACTCGAAGTTCCTAGCGCAGGTGATGAGCCCTCAAAAGATGGCTCAGAGGGTGGCCATGGTGCAGTGGTTATCATCGTCGCTTGTCACGCTGAAAGTCCGGGTTCAACTCCTGAGGTCGGAAAAACATTTATTTCTTAAAATAAATAAAAATCGATCAACAGTGAAAGCTGATGGCGACTCTACTGCGAAGGCATAACACTGGCAGTAGAGTGTCTTGGCTTGAAGAGTTGATTGAGCGAACACTGAGTATGACATCAGGGGATTCGAAAAAATTCCTGTGAATTAAGCAATGACAAAAACACCACAAATGTCCCCAGCTAGCCTGGACACCACCCTTGGACGCCAATGAAAAACTTAACGAAACCTGAGTTTTAAACCACTGTACCTCGCTCGCGGTGTGTGTCTAACGTTATAAGGGTATTCATATCCCCTTGATCCGCGCGTGGATTATAAAAAAAAAAGGCGGACGAAGACTTGCACGCTGATTTGCTTCAACCTGTCGATTTCGGGCCCATGCTCGAAACTCTCGCACTCCCCCTGTTGGGAGGGATATCGGGAAGGTGGAAACAATAACGGAGTTGACATTAGTGTACGTGTGGTCTGGCGAATCTTTCTGTTTCTTTACTGAAGGCCAAAATGCCGCCGATTCAGGTCTGGTATCCTCATGAACCACAGAGTCTTCTGTCGCGTTCTCGCTAAGACTAGGCAGTGGCATAGGAAATATTCTAGGTCTTCTTCTTCTTCCTCGCAGTTCCTACATATCTCTGTGTCAGCGAGTCCCATTCTATGCATGTATAGATTGAGGTTGATGTGTCCTGCGAGGGGACCCACTATCAGCCTCAATTGCTCTCTGCTTGAACCTAGAGGCTTCCTGGTGAGCAGGTTGCTTGGTTTATTTACGGGGGACCTAGCCACTTTGTATGTCGGAAAGTTTGCACAGCGATCCTCGAAATCCCTTTGCATCCTTTCGTTGATTGCTGTTTTAATTATTGTTAGTCTCTCCGTGCACAAGGGCCACGCCTACTGTCTGCAAGACTGGCGAAATCGCCTGTGCTCTACCACATAACTTATAGTTTTTAAAATGTAAGGATTTTCGTTACACTCGGATTCCTAACCGGCTCACATACATACATACATACATTCCGGGTTAAGAGACGATTTCATGTCAAAAGGTCTAATGATGGCTGTGTATACCTGGCTAAAAAGGCTGGGAAAGTTCGTTTGTTGGTTCTAAAATAGTAGATCTGAGGTTAAGGGATACTGCGAGACAACCATCTTGGTGAACTATTATTAATATTCATTCAAATTTCACGCAGAAATTTCAGCCATAAACTAACGTTGATGCAAATTATTGCAATTCAATATTAGTGGCAAGCAAACCTCTACCTTCTTTGAGAGTCAAGTCCTTCGATGGCTAAAATCATTATTAAAGGCTATAAAACCATATTAAATATAGCCAGCTATCTTAGGACAGAATTACATCAAACTTACTTTTCGTTATCTTCTCAGATGTTTTTAAGCTGTTGATATACTTAAACAGGATTGCTCTGGCATTAAATGAAAGGGGTCGCAATCTTCTAAAAGAAATTTGACGACAGACCTTATTCCAGATCGGACGCTGTCTAGTCTGCATCGAGAGAAATATGGGACATACGGATAACGAAGAAAAAGGAGCATACTCGTCATCGATTTGTTATGTATCTTGTCTCACGGCAAGTGAGCTCACATTCAAAGTGAACAATGAAAACCATACCGAAACCAATATCCGTCTTGTAAGGATTATTTTCCCTTCATGTGTAGAATGTATAGTATGCATTGCTGTCTTTTAAGCTGTCAAGCGCTATAAAATAAATTTAAAAATACGATTAAATTTGTCCTCCAAATCCAATTGAATGAATGGCATAGATTTGACTGCAATATTGGACCGATAAGGGGAGTTTTAGCTGAATCCAAAAGCCAATGCTTGTTACTGTGAAAATCGGTTTCACAATGGACCTACTTCTTTTTGGTCTAAGTGCACCTCTCTTAGAGGACCACACAAACTAACCAACTACTGCAAACTTTAACCAAAGAATTTATTGTATCAATAAAGTCACTCTACTACTACTATTGGTATGATTGGTCTGATGATTGCAATGTTTTCACTAGTTGAACACAAGTTTTGCTTAAATCTGTAACCATCATGCAAATGTCGACAAATACACTCAACGTAAAGTTTTCATCTTCTGTTCCATTCTCGGGTTTTCAGTTCCGAGAATTCGCCTTTATCTTAAGTTGTTGTTTAAATTAAAAATCAGGTAATATGTTTTCTTATATCCAGTCACTGTCACACGTTACCTTATCTACAAAGGGCTCAAGACCCTTATATAAGTTTTTCGAATGCTAAATGCACCAAACGAGCACGATTTCGAACAAGGAAAGCCTCGTTTTTGGTACAACTTTCTTGATTGACAGCAGTTTCTGACACAAAATTTCTTCTCACGAGTGAACAATATGTATAGGGTCATCCAACAAGAGGTGTCAAGCGAAAGTATGGCGTTGTTCGCGGTCTTATGGCTTCAATTCTTGTATCAACAAGACCTTATAAGGATGTAGGCCAAAATCTGTATGCAAAATGCGGTGCTTGATAGTTACGAATAGGACCAATTGCTGTGATCGTTTAGAAATGGAAACACCTGGGTTTTCGATACACTCTCAGCTACGACGGCGATATTTTCAGCTGACCTTGCCGAGTTAGAGTCTGCACATCACTAACCTGTCCGAGACGTTCAAATTTAACGACAAAATTCACTATAGCTGTGCGAGAAGGCGCTTGATGATAACCAAAAGCAGTACGAAGCTGTACGAAAGATTTCCGCAATATTTTCACCACTTTTGTAATGGTTTTTCTCTATTTCATGCGAGTGTGTATCGATCCATATTGAATAACCTCTTAATTTTTACTTATAAAAGTTATGGCAGTGATGGTTAAATGTTGACAGTTCGAAATTTAAAATAACACCTCTTGTGGAATGACCCTATATTTATTCCAATTCGACTAAAAACATTCTACTTTGCCTACTTACGTTACGAGTTTTGTTTCCACTTGAGAAAAGTAGACTCAGGTGAACGAACCAATAGGGATTTATACAGAAATCACATGGTAGTGCCTTTTGAACAAGTGGTCCATTTCTATTTGAAGATGCAAAGTACCCTGTATAACCTACATAGGCAAAAGTTCTAAAGTCTGCCGTTACTTTTTTACTCAGAGGTATCCACTATACAAGTTTTCTCATGCGTTACCTGCCCTATTCCATTGTAAAAGGGTTTCATCGACAACCCCGCAGAAAATGTTGACTAAACGCATATTTTTTTTTTAATAAGCATCCATTTTAACCCTTAAAAATCTTGTGCTAATTAAATTTCTTTTTTAAAAGGATTACCAACAAAAAAAAAGGCGAAAAACCTTTTTCTCATTTTCAATGAAAGGCTCGTGAAGAACAGCCTTTACCTTTCCATGTAATTACAAAACATTGCATTTAAAATATTCAATAGGAACCATAATTCCAATTCTGTTATAGAAATAGTTTCCGCCGCAACGCAGGAAGGTCATCATCAAATAATATCCTGAGAAAGTTTTAACCCGCCTACAGAAGCTCTTAAATAAATTACTTTCGGTAGAAAATGAGAACAACTCGAAAAGGTTGTTTTCGGTATTTTAGTTTTTCGGTTTCATCAGATTTCTATGCCCAACTACAGGAGAGTAAACCCAAAAGGAAGTATAGCCACACATACTGTTGAGTAGTTTTGTTGAGAATCTTTTTTGTGAAAGACGTATAGCACCATGTACACAAAATAACTCGTATCCTGCAAAAGGATTAAAGAGAAATGTGTGCAGAATAGGAAATCAAATGAAGGCTTTGGAAATTCTTTGATACTTTCTTCTTCAGCTGTGTTGCATTATGATACATCCCCATGGTTCTTTTGCTTTGAAAGCCTTTTAAGTTATATTCAGGCCTAGGTCAGGTCAGGTCCGAAAAATATCCTCCGTAGTTAGTAGAATTTACTAAGACCAGGTGCGGTCCACTGTGTTGCTTCATGGGCTACACACATACGAGTTTACAGGAAAAATATCTCTATAACCGGCACAAATTTAAGATGCATCCCTTTCAAAGCTTCAGGACAAAGCAGAGATCTCCCAAAACCATCCCACATTTATAGGACTTCCATTGCTGCCATTACTGCCACCTGGAATGAACAGCAATGGTTTGGTAACATTAAACCCTGATTTTGACCAAGAACGGTCGAGAAAATCTCCACTAGGATCATCAGAGAATATTTTTACTGCAGAATTTATCATAATAGTGTCCTCGGCTGCGAATATAACTGCTCGACTGTCTCGTATCATTGTTCGTCCATGGTGATGAATCTGGGGGAGGATACATAATGTCTGTACCATAGTTTTGCACTTCACAGGTAAATTGATACTCAAGGCCGTGGTTACCGCGACATCTGACGTCCCTAGAACCAACTTCTGTGCAGTACTTTCCACCAAAGTAAAACTCAGTACGCGAGTATTACTGAATTATATAACCACCTACCAGTGACTGACTGAATTGCGTAGCATTGACGTTACTTTCTTACCTCAGGTGGCGCTACAATCCGGGGTGGAGCTGGGCCTCAACAAACGTCTCCAGCCAGCTCTATCTTTAACCAGCTGCCTCCAGTTTCGTACGCTAAGTTGGTTAACATCACCTCCCGCTTGCGTGGGCCACCTGGGTCACGGTCTTCCTCTACTGCGCCGTCCCTCGGGTGTGGATTCGAAGATATTCCGGACCGGAGCATTGGTGTCCATCCGCTCTACATGACCCAGCCACCTCAGTCGTTGGACCTTCACTCTTCTGACTAAGCCGATGTCGCTATACAGCCCATACAGTTCATTATTGTATACCCTCCTCCATTCACCGCTTATGCAGACGGGACCGAAAATCACCTGAAGAATTTTCCCCTCGAAACAGCCAAGAGCGACTTCATCCACTTTTGACAGAGTCCATGACTCTGCGCCGTAGAGCAGGACTGGGACGATTAAGGTCTTATACAGGGTCACTTTAGTTGTTCAAGAGAGGGTTTTGCTACTCAATTGGCTTGTTAGCCCAAATAAACAGCGATTGGCAGGAGTTTTTCTTTGTTTAATCTTAGCGCGACGACACCGTTGTCTGAATTCATAGCGGAGATAAAGTCCTTAACTATGTCAAAGTTATAACTGTCTATTGTGACGTCCTATCCAAGACGTTGGTGTGAAGTGTCCTTTCTTGTCGACGCCATATACTCGTCTTGCCCCCATTGACTGCTAAGCCCATCTTTGCCGCCTCCGTCTCAATACTCACGAACACGCCAGTGACATAACGCTGCGTTTTTCCGATTATGTCAATATCGTCGGCGTATCCGAGCAATTGAACGGACTTTTGAAAGATTGTGCCTCTGGTGTTGGCGCTTGAGTTTTGCACAACTATTTCAAAAACGATGTTGAAGAAGTCGCATGACTGCGCGTCGCCTTGTCTAAATCCTTTTCGTTGAGTTCTTGACTGACCTTGATGGAGCAGCGTCATCCACACTCGATCAAAAAAGGATCTGGTGATCTCTTGCGATTGCAGCCGTCTGACGTTAAACCTCTTCACAGCAGTTGGCGCCTCGGAACGTTCGGACATCCGTAATAATAGAGGTTGGTTTAAGAAAAACGTGTGAACCCTTGTGGCACATATCTACCCTTTAAACAGCATTGACGTCGTTACACACATAATTGCATATTTGAAGTTGGTACAGGAAGGATATCACAGTGACTCTGCCGAAGTTCGGAACTCAATTACTGTAGTGGATTCCAGTGCATGTTTACCTCGCAAAGGGATTGTCTCCGTGTGTAAAATGTGGCCAATTCAGTGCCAATTTCTTCGAAAAACGGTTCAGTTAAAAAAAGTTACAGTTGCCATCTGTTAACAAAGATTTGTAGTTTACGAGCGACAACAAGAGAAACTTTCCAAATACTACCCCCGAATAGAAGTATGAACTAAGCTTGGTTTTTGTGCTTGCAAAATAACGCTTCAAGACTTCGGAAAGCTATCCGAAGGCAGCATTTGATTCTGCTGCCCGCACAGTTCGTCATCACCATCGATCGATACTTATTTATTAAAGAAAGCAACCGGTTTCTTGATCTCATGTTGAGCAACACTGCGATCCTTAAGATCTTTTGTGTCGAGCAAGTTTTCCTACAATTGAGCAAAGTTCTGAGTAAGATCAAGGTCATGAAACTACCACAGGCACTTGCGAATACATGTTTTATTGTTTCTGGGAGGTAAATCCCCTACCGAAGTATATTAGTCTGCAGCAAGTTAAGGCGGGGTATTCGCACAAAATATGCTCTGCAGTTTCTTGGTCTTTCAAGGACAATTGACACAAGTTCATAAGATGAGTGCATAATGTCTAGCGACGAAATCCGGGAGGAGCTTAGCGTCACTTCCACGGTAGATACGCTGTTGTTCCTTTATTCTACAGAATATCTTATACGCGTACTCTTCCACATAGTTCGCGCCATACTGGTGACTTCGCCTCTACTGCTGCCTTTTATTTGGATCTGCACGATGACGACAATGCTGTCAATGTTATCGTTGAAATTGTTTTACTGTGTAGGGTACTACATACAGGCGGTTGTGGAAGTTTTACTGGGTCGGGATCCTTGATGAGAATTAATGCAAAATTTTTAAATGTTTATTTGAACCTTTACGATTTTTATCCACAACTGTTTGAAGATGATATCGGTCAAGTGGGCGCCGCCATTGTTGATGAGCATTTGGGTTCTTTTTACATCATTTTCAATCGTTTTGGCGAGATTTTCGGGCGATAAGCTTTTTCACTCTTGTCGGATATGCACTTTGAGAGCTGTGACTTCAAAAGACAGAAGTCTGGAACAGTCGAATCGGGCGATCCTGCCGGCTAGTGTAAATCCCCAAAACGAGACATCCTTCAAAATATCCATTGTTACGAGCTTTATGTGCGGTTAGAACCACATGTCCGGATGGAACCACATGTTTTTCAGTCTCAATTCATCAATTTGCGGCAATTAAAACTCGTTGATAATTGTTCTGTATCGCTCACCAGTCACAGTAGCCGAGCGAGCAGTATGAGGCCTACTGGCACCTCTTCTGTCACGTGTTGTTCCAGTCTTTTCGAGGCGAGCGGTTAGTGTTTGACCATTTGGCGTAAGACGGCCGGAAAATCTGCGCCGAAACTCACGATGCGTCAAATCATGTATTAGTAGCAGAGTTTCTAAACTCCGCCAACGAACAGAATTCCCTATGAAAGATCCGTCTACGCAGCCAGTACAGTGCCGCATATTCACAGAGAACGTGCTCAGAGGTTTCCTCCTCTTCCAACCAGAACCGACACTCTTAGAATTTCCTTGTAAAAAAGGGGATGGATAAGTCTCTTGGATTGCCTAAGCCCGGGGACATTTTCCCAATGGAGTAGGCGAAGTTGGTGTTCCTAACTGTACAAAGATGTTGGGGTAGCCCAATTATCGCCACAGACGGGTTCCGGTCCCAAGAGCGGAGAAGCCAAACAAGCCCTAGCCAGTTTATCAGTAGTTTCATTGGCCTGGTGACCGGGCACCCAACCTTGTTGTGTCTAGGAAGTTATTGTAGGGTATTGTAGCTGGACTTGACTGACATAGATTCCACGAAGTGGGATATCAATGCTTTAAGCGTATATTTCCTTACTTGGATTGTATCGTCCGGATGGTATGTATTGGCTTCACCTTGGACATGTTGCACTCAGTTTTCCTCGGATCTTTTGAATCGCATAAGGTATTTGGGTAATTTATGGTTTAAGATGCCAGGGTCCTTCATCATTTTAGCGCAACCTTCATATTCTACTTGAACCGTTCTGTTTGGTACCTTGGTGGCATGGAGTGGTAATTCCTTTTGTTCAAGTGAATTCTTAAAACTTTCCCGACGTGAAAGTAGGCCGACTATCGCTAAGGATTATTTTATATTCAGGAATACCAAAGGTCTGTAAAGGCCGTCGAGCATAAGACCCAGGCATTCCCTATTTCAAGAGTTCGAAGGACTTTTTTATAGATGCGATGCCATGACTTCTGTATTTGCGCCTATTATCCAGCACGATTTCTAGAATTTACGGAGTGAAAGGGTCGCCTGCATAATAGATAACTTTTCCAGCCTGTTATGCGGGCTGTGAACGTGTTAAATAACACATTAGGAACTTTGTTAAAACCGGCCACTTTCTTACCACGAAATCTACTTCTACTTCGCTCATTTTTCTATGATAAATGTCGGTTCCTCATGCAATCTAAGATGACACCTCTGTCTACAAAACAGATTAGCTAAAATATTTCATATTAAAGTAAAACAGGTGGGTGATGGTTTCTTGAAATACTTTAGCTTCCTCATCATCTCCTCATAGGCCATGCCCCAGAATCTCTTAGAAGCATGCTATTTTCAAACCCCTGCTGTAGCTACTTCTTTGATATATTTACCAAGGACGATGGCACTCCCCTCGTGAGTTCTTCTGTGATGTTTTTTTTTTTTCCTCGACCTTGACAGAATGGCGAGTGTTTTCCGGCGACCGTCGTCATCCCGAACGAGTTAGGTCAGAATACCAAAACTAGACATGACATAGTATGCAGCACGCAATGCACTATCCATTGAGCCTCCATCTCCTGCGTAATTATTTCTTCAGAAAAGATTGATACATCCAATTTGTTTCGTGATTGTTACTCGTACACAATGCGAAACCCCGAATGAGTAGATATGCATCCTTTTTAAGTCCAAAACTCATTTTATGTAGTAAGGACCACTCCAAATGGACAGCGCGTCTGTTTACTAAAGCGTGTACGGTTTAATTAACTGGCACTCAATGTATCGCAATTTTTCATTTTAATTGAGTCGACCATAAGGTCATGAAATCGGCATCCGATACAGGACTACATAACTCTCCACATCAGTGATACATTAAAAGTTCATGCTTGGGAAGCCGATTTGAAATTCAGTGCCGATACTGAATCACAAAAGCATGTCACTTTCGTATCTCTGTTTCATTTTGACTCTGCAGGCGACTTTTGAAAAAACAATCGGAATCTGTTGGTGATAGTTTGATGAATACGGCGAATGATGGTCAGAACTAAATATTCATTTTCTCGTGTGAATGTCTTTCGGTTGATTTTGTCCACTTTAATCCTACGCAATGATCTGATCTAAGATTGAGACTTTTTTTACAGCAACAAACGAATTTGTCTCGTTAAAGTGCTACGCCGTACTTTACCCCTTGAGGAAACACCTTGTCATATTAATTTGTATCCTGTATGCACCGCCTGGGTGAATTCAGTTCAGACCCATGAAATGAATCCCGAAAGTGTGCAAAAAGCGCAGCACTGTATATATATCTTAGACAGGACACAAGCCGTGAGTTATGTAGGCTAAGTGACGACGACATATGTACATACATACATTATATGCAGAGATGACAAGAGTTAGTTACTCAATTTAGAGTGGCAGCATGTGAACACACTTCATTCCGATACCTATACCAGGGATGCATTTTCAGTGTATTACAGCCAACACTTAGTCATGTCACTCATGCAATTATGTACATGAAATATGGATGTGTTGGGGGTAGAGGATAGTTTACCCAAAGCACCATTAGGTTAGGTTAGGTAAGGTTGAAGTATCTGCCAGCTAAAGCCAAAACACTTACACCCATGAGGGATGCGTTTTAATACCACAAGGATCTCGGAAAGATCTCCTCCCTACACATTGAACCAATTGGAGCTTCTTATGAAGCGTAGAAGGCTGCTTATCAGGTCGCCTACGTTTGTATAGAAGAGGGCTCCTAAGTAGAGTTGCCTTTTGCTGAATAGGTGCAAAGATAATAGAGAATAGTCTCCTCTTCCTTTTCGTCCATGCAGCTTCTGCAGAAGTCATTTGCGTAAACGTTGCATGCTTGCCTATGAGACAGTATCTAGTAATGTCACCTATTATAGTGCTAATATGCGATCTGTTAAGAGAAATCAAATACTTAGAGCCTTTCAGATCCGGCTTTGGCCAAATCTCCTTTGTCGCTAGACATGTTATACGACTTGTCCACCAAAGATATATTCTTTCGATAGCATCTAGCTTTAGTTTAAGTTTGCAAGTAGCGATCGGTAAAATGGCTTATCAGTCCCAATAGGTAATGTTGTTCCATATCTGGCGAGTTCATCAGCCTTGCAGTTCCTTGGAATGTCACTGTGCCCTGGCATCCAACAAAGGTGAATATTTAACTGCTTCACCATCTCAATAAGCGACGATCGGCAGTCTTCCAAGGACTTCAGTGCCGCTTGACTGTCCGATAAGATGCGGATATCCGTGGCTGATACGCGGATCACGTTTTTCTTCAGCCAAGATAAGGCTTCTCTGATCGCCATGATTTCTGCCTGGAACAGGCTACAATGATTTGGAAGACAGAACGCTAGGCTAGGTCCAAGAAAACACCACCTCCCACTCCGTTCTTGGTTTTAGAACCGTGCGTCGGTATAGAGATGAACAAAGTGATCCTCTCTGGCGTCAACAGGTTGAATTTCAACAACGGTGTGTAGTCAATGTTTTTCGGAATAAGAGTTAGGGGATCTAGGATCGGGGAGTGGCCAATATGGTTGTTTGACCATTAGGAGGCTTTCACTCTGATGGCTGCGTTAGCAGCTGATTATTTGCCAAAAATATATAGAGGAAGTAGATGCAGGAACACGTCAAGTGCCGCGAATGGGGTAGTTCTGCGTGCTTCGCTAATGCATATACGTGCTGATCTTTGCATAGATTAGGGTGTAAGGCTCTGTCTAAGCCCGTCCACCAGACGATCACACCATACATGAGTATTGGTCTGACAACGGACACGTAAAGCAAGTGCGTTGTACGAGTTTGTAGCCCTCACTTCTTACCAATGGTTTTTATGCAGCAATATAGCGCTTTAGTGGCTTTTTTAACGTCTTCAATAGTATTGGCTGTCCAGTTTAATTTACTGTCTAGAATGAGACCCAGAAATTTGGCTTTGTTAGCAAAGCACAGACGGGTGCCGTTTAAAGCCAGTGTCAAACTTAAATATATTTCTAAAAGAAACTGGATGATGAGCCACCCATTATGATGCCATTCAAACATAAATTGTCCTGTTTGGAATCCTTACAAACCAACCACAGCATAATAAGTGACTTTAACAACTTCAATATTCAATTACCCGCATGTAGACAAATTTGAGCAATCTGCCTGACATGTGTCCCCCTCCTCCCTCTTAACAAGTCATGATAATATGAACTCAATCTATTGACAGCATCAAAACAATATTACAGTTTATACTCATGGACATTGTGGTATTAATGTTTTGCAAATATTTAGTCATGCACACAACCAGTCACAGGAAACATATTCCTTGCCTACACGATGGCAACTAACTTCACCATCAATCTATTTAGAGACATCTTCATGAAATTGTCTACACACATCCTTTTAACGAACGTTAACGTCATCAGGCGACTTGATGATGCAGTGTAAAGTGCTACGAACTCAATCCTAATGACTAGATATCTCTTATACATTCAATCCACTAACAAATATCCCCACCAGCTTAAGGATTTTCATACAAATCCTTTTTTCATCGCACTCCTGAATGGAACATCAATTACACATTCAATGTGTCGTCTCCGTGTCAAACATAAAATCCACCACCATCGCAGAGTTGGAGCACAAAGCCAATCACACCACAATCATCATAAAAGGATATCTTCTAACCTCACTCACCTCAAATCCATTAAAATCACATAATTCCGTCTAAGTAGTAAAAAATGGGCGTGCCGCACACCACCGCGGTATACCTAACCAAGAGCGCGACGCAATCCACCTCTTATCCCATTATCGCTTAAATGTAATTTAATAATTTATTCGTGGAAGAAAACACGTACGTGCGACACTGCTGGTGTGGAAAGTCTCAGGATCTGGGCTAACCCGGTATTTCATTCCTTTTGCTCTTGCACTGGGTGCAGTATCAAATCTTCTCTCAACTAAATGCAAATGACTTCGTAATCGCTATGAAAACTTTTACGAGAACTTTTTGTTTTTTTTTTTATTTCAAGAAATCTCGAAGCGCAAAGTTTGAAATCCTGCGAGGAGTTCTAGGGATAAGTTAGACGTAGGAAATAGTTTTTTACGAGCACATATGCACGTAAGAAAATGCTTTCTTGGGTGTTTACCGGGAGCTATCGCATTTTTTTATGAATTCATTGCCGAATAAATATTGCAACGGACGATCGTTTAGGAGGAGTTAAGTTTTATTACCCACTGGCATCGGTATGGTTTTATTCGAAACTTTAAAATCATACGACGATGTCCGTAGATAGAAGGTTATGAAAGCCAAGAAATTAAGCCACCTGGTTAAGTAGATTTATATTTTAAGGAATAAACTCTGGCTATAACCGTTGAAAGAAGATGACTTCTCTAGCTTTGAAAAGATTTATTGTACTCTCCGAAAAGATAGCTCATTCAAAAGCGGTTTGAAAAACTCAATAAGACAGTACTGCTTCAAATGTGTCGTAAACACGTTTGCCCGATAAATTGGACGCCATCTCTTCTGTAGAATGTACCCCAATATACTTTACTCTACGGCCATTAGAGCGATCCTTACCTATGGCACTTTGAAAAATAAAACCAACGAAACAATGATCGAGAAGACTAGGTTAGGTAGATGGGTTAGCGAGGGGAAATAAGCCCTCTGCGCCAGACTCAGATCAGTAGACACCCATTGTGATGTCCATTTTTGGTTGGTTTTGTGGGTGTCCTAATAGACCTAGACTTAGACCTCAAGCGGGTCCAGTATACCCATAAAAAGTATACTCATGGGAGTCAAACCAAGTATTAGGGTTGGCGAATCCGGACACCACACAGAAAGGGATAGAAATCTCGAGGGTTTCCTAAAATCAGCGATATTAAGGTCCTCTAGCCCATGATAGAAGCTACTACCAAGAGTACGCAGTCTTCAGGTGACCAGTGCGAGACATTCACATAGCAGATGCTAGATGGAATCGATTTCCTCTTCGTCCCTGCAGCTTCTGCAGTAGTCATTGTAGTAATCCAAGACACTCCGCATGGATTCCTATTCCACAGTGTACTGTGAGGACACCAGAGACGATTCGTATTTCCCTTCGAGTAACTTGTACGAGATTTTTGAAATTCTTCTTATCGAAGGCTGGCCATAGTGATCTGGCTATTGCACATGTGTCCAAGTGACACCATCGCGTATTAGCCCTGATCATGGTTTCCTCATCTGTATCCCCTTGCTCGTGAAACAGTACCCAAAGCATTTTTCTATTGCCCCAGGCTTCGAGCCATTTTGAAGCCTTAATGAACCCCCAGATGTGTCTGATAGGTACAGCTTAGTTCTTCGGTATCAAGGAAAAAGTACCTTCCAAAGGATTAATGTCTGAGGTGCCAAAGATCTGGGCAGTAGCAGAGGAAGTGGGTTTTGTCCTCTTTGACTTCTTCTTCTCCGCGACCCCTGTGAAGGTCATCCTCACTTAGCCTTAGCTTTTTCATGTGATAACGCAGAGTATTATTATCTGTAATTACTCCTGCAAGGATGGAGAGGGTTTTCCTGTCCCTCTGCATGAGAGCATAAGTTCTGATCGAGAAAGTCCAACGTTAAGAAAGTACGCTCGGAACTGAGGGTTGACTCCAAGTCTTCTTCTGAAACTATTCAGATTTCTCAACATTCGAGAGGTTGAATGTGTCTTTTTCTAACCTAGCAAGCGCAGGACACGCGCGTCGTAAATCGTCATTAAACATGCCTGCGTAGGATGCAGTGTCCTGTGATAACGTTCTTTAATTTTCAAAGGTTGTCTCTTCTAAATCGAATTAATGTTTTCCATTTTCTAGAATAGAGGATACCATATGGTACGATACACTACTAAGATGTAGACGCACTATGGTCTTTAAGATCTATTGGACTGGCCAAAGCCAAATTGAGCCTCTTAATATACTTTACTAACGCTCCGGGTTCCATGCTCATAGTATCCGCTCGGCTCACCATGTCCCGCATTAGGTAGCACATATGTTCTGCAGTCTATTTTTCGGTCCTTAAACCTTCTTGCTGAGTTTGCCCTATTTTGTTAGGGTTGATGAACTTGTTCGCTTGCCTTAGACCCTTTTGCTTTGGCAAATGTTCAGCCTGTCGGCATCTTATTGTATTATTTTTAACTAGGTGGTACCCCAAAAAAGGGTTTAGAACCAACAAATGGGAGCCAAACGTCTCTTTTCACCTGGATACCGTTCCGTTTAGGAGATTAAGACAATCCTAGATGACCTTCGATTATATCGTGTAAGATTAAAAGCCTCTAAGAGCTGCCTGTCCAAAAAGATGTAAATGCAGGTTTTACAAATTTTTCTCTGCAGCCGTTCGATTGCGTGAACCTCTGCTTGAAAATAGTTGGTGGGTCAAGCGTTCTCGCAAGATGGAGTTTGGGAACATAGACCCCAGCTCCAGTACTATCATTTTTTAACTTGTACCAGATTTGCGAGTTTGGTTAAGTAACGAAATCTCTACTTCTCCATTTATGGCGGTCGCTTATGACCACCTCGAACTTTCTGGAGAACCGAAATCTCTTGAACATTGTAACTGGGATCTTGAAAATTGGGTCGCTTTAGGTATATTCTAACATCCACAGAAGGCCTGTAACACAGACGGTTTTGAGTTCATGTATCTGACGCAATCTAAGAGCACTTATCCTAGCTTCATTCTACACTGCGAGTTGTAAGTAAGCTATAGCTGCCAGCAAGTATATTTTCATTGCGACAACAATGCTCAGGCAGGCTAAGCTATACAATCAATTAGAACTGGTTATAGGAACTAAGTTCTTTTGCGATTTCGTTGGAAACTTAAATCGAGCAGAGTGTGACGCTACATATGTCGCGGTGCTTACTCCCCTTGTTTTTATTTTGGTGGATACACGGTATCTAGTCACAGCTTGGCTGTCGATGTTTAAGGATGGTACTGTTGTGACTTCAGCCTGAAAGACGTTACATTGGCTCGGGAGACTGCAGGAGTGGTGGATGTCAAACTCTTTTCAAAATACACCTTCACCGTCTCTCTTGGCTATTTACCAATCATCAGTAAATACTCCAAGCCGATATTAAACGTCAGTCATGGAAGTATGGACATAACAGTTTAGTTCCGAAGGCTGCGAGAAAGCATAGGAATTCCGGCGTTTCCCCCGTTTCTTGCACTCCCGTGATGAATACTTTACAGCTTCAAGGCCGCGTAAGTGGCTTACTGAATGCTATAAATATCTATTAGCAGCATGTGTTTCTTAGTTTGAAACGCTGTAAATGGAGAAGGTTTTGGTGCACTCGTTATACATAAGTGTCACCTACAATTTGTCTGATTAAGTACGCGAAAATGGCTTTGCCTTGTTTCGAACAACTTATGGAAGACTACCTTCATCTTCTTTGTACTAACGCGGTCTTGTCTACTACAGATAACTTAACTTGGAAGTATTTCTTTTTTATATTGTTAAATTCTTTATTAGACCTCAAATTTTTGAAGCAGGTCTCATTCTAAATCGTGAGATCAAGGCCCTTTTGGCTTCTCTGAGCTTAACTTACATACATAGATCTTGCTTTAACATTTACACTGTATAAGTTAATATTTTTCTTTTTAAAAATAATATGAAGTAATGTAATGATTTGAAGAATTAAATAAGTCTCTACACGGCTATATAGTTATATCTCCAGAACAACAATTCTTAACAACGAAACGTCGAAAGTGAATGCACAAATGAACCAATAAACTAGGGGACCGTTGACTTAAATGAACGCTGATTCTATTCAGTAAATATTTTTTGAATGTAAATATCTTTGTACGTAATAATTTTAACTAGGACAAAATCTGTACATATAGGAAGGATTTTTTTCACTTTCGGCTGAAATTACTCTCAGACTCTGAACATATTGGCCATGGCCACCAACACTCTAACCTCGCACCTCTATTTTATTTTAACAAAAGACCTCTCCTCTCACAGAAGTTTAACTCTTAGACATACCTAGAAGTCATTCGGGTTAAAAATGTTTTCAGTTCAGAAGCTACCCAAGTATATAAATCTGAGAGCATTTTTGACGATAAAATTCTTTGATTAGATTTACTGTCATAGGACAATCGCACTTCGAAAACAGTTAAAATTGCATTACAGTCTAGATAGCATTCCATGTGCGTAATTGAAATTTGTTTTCCTTATTTCGTGTGCCTACTGCCTAGGTCGTCATCAGCTTTATAATCTTTATCAGAGACTTATAGTCGGCACGTAACACAACTTTTTGTTCAGTTACCCCGGACAATACTATTCATAACCTGGAGGGCAAAATTGTAACACGTACTCATAACATAAGAAGCCTTCCCTCCCTGAACAGCAGATCTTACAGGTCGAAGTGCAGCTGGCCCTCAGCAAGTCGCATAAAGCCCAATTTATAGACCTGAGCGAATGAGTCAAAGTAGCACATGTAAGGTGTTCACTACGTAATTCTATATAACTGCAAGTGTAGTTCAGTAAACCTTCAACGCTTAATCTGGATGCACGGTAGTGAATCGCCAAGCACGAGTTAGACAGTGCATAAGAATTGCTCCAGATCCTTTCTTCAGATTGCTGCTACATGTAGTCCTAGTCCTATGCATATGATATGAAAAAATTAAGCAATTCTTCTTGGAAAACAATACAAAAGTTCTAGAATGGCTTGGCAACTCGCCTGACCTCAAATCGATTGAGAATTCGTAAGCCAATATTATAGCGAGGCTCAGGCAAGAGAATTGCACGTGGAAAAACAATCTAATTTCACCAATTATTGAAATATGGTTTCGTGGTTAAAAAATTAAGAATGTGTCCGGGATTTTGATACCTTCAATGGCCAATAGAGAAAAATTGCTACTCGATGATAAAGGAGGGCATACTAAGTACTAATTCAGCTTGTCCCAATTAATTTGCACAGCACTGTACATGCTTATGTTTGTCAAGGTTAACGTGCCCCGTGATTCTGTGATCCCAACATCAGCCTCAATTACTCTCTGCTTGAACCTTGAACCTATGTATTCGGTGAAGAAGATGTTCTTTGCACATCGAGAAGTTTGCCCTTTTCATTTTCTCGTTTGATGCTCTTTTAATTACTGTCAATGCGACTCCCGCTGTTTTCAACGGTTCGCTATGTGGGATTGTGGTTCACTCAGGGGCAAGCCCTGTAATAATTTTAACATAGTACAACTGTTCAGGTCGATGATTACCTGGTTTCTGATGGAGCATTTCGCTCGTTTACATTGTTGTGCTATTGTTGCCGCGTCAAGCTAGACTAGGGAAACCTTGAACTCAGTCGGTTTCCTACATGCAACCTTACTCCGGTGGTTTTAACGTCCGGGAAATCATTCTTTTTGATTCCCAAAATGCAACCTGATGCGGTTTTCATTACACCTTCCTCTTTTTTGAAGTTTGATTCTACGAATTATGATCGGGAAACGCAACTTCAGTCATCAGTGAGGAGGTAACCGTAGTGTGTATGTATATTAAAATTATTCCACCATGTGTGGATGATGCTAGGAGTTGGTAAACAGAGGTTGGTTTGGAAAAACCTATAGATGCTTGTGTCCTCTTTGGTTCCTATGTATGTCCACCTTGTAAAACCCTCTTTTTGGATCAATTACATTGTACGAAACGAATACGACGTTAAATAGAAGACCTACACCTCTTACTGAATCACCATTTGTTATTTCAAAGTTGATAAGTTTAGGTCTCCAGTTTCAAGACAACTCCCATTTGATGATATCATAATAGATTATCTAGTCAGAGGACCTTCGATTTCTGTAAACTATTTGACATAAAAAACTGTCTAGAAACATTCTGTGGTCTGCTTTTATAAACCCTAAACAAGAACACACAGAAAAAAACCTTTCCGTGATTAATTATGCATATGTTAGTTAGTTTTACGGTCAACATGTTTTTTCGTGTTAATGTCAACAGTAATGTCCTTTCCCGTGTATCCGGTTCACGTACTTGGGATGTGTTTTTCAAAAGAACTTAATTAAAATGCCACCAAGGAAGAATAAGGTCCAAAAAAAGAGGTCCAAGTTTCTTTGAGACCACAAGTGCGCGATTGGGAGCTTGTATTTGGTGTTGCTCACATCTATGCCAGTTTCAACGATATATTCGTTCATGTTACCTATTTGTCCAGTCGTAAAACAATTGCTCGTGTAACCGGTGAAATGAAAGTGAAGGCTGATAGTTATGAGGCTTCACTCTGCGCCGGTATGTTGGCCGCTCAAGACGTTGCTGAGAAGTGCAAAACTCTTGGCATCACTGCGCTACACATTAAGCTCCGTGCCACCGGTGGAAACAAAACAAAAACTCCAGGACCTTGTGCGCAGTCAGCACTTCGTGTCTTGGCCCATTAATCGATAAGGATTGGCCGTATTGGAGACGTTACACCAATCCCATCGGACTCCACACGTAGGAAGGGTGATTACCGCAAATTATTTTTGTTACCTGTTTGGAGACCACCAATTGATTTTCTATTAATATAAACAAAAATCGTAAATTAGGCAGTCAGCTTCAATAGGATCATATGCCAGAACCCCGGTGTTATTGATCGAATTTAATATGTAAAAAAAACCATAGCCCCCATAGGACTATCTTATTTTTTTATTTCAAGCACTCTACATTCAAAAATGTCGTTGTGAATCTCGTGTCCCATCCACTCTTAGCCCGAAGACTTTATTTTCCAACCAAAATGTACCTGTCTGTCTTAGACAACAGTTAAGTCAAATGTAAATAAAAAAAAATCACCCAAGTACTCAATTATGTATATTATACCTATACCTACTTAAACTCACTGAAAATTGTTTGTAATAATTACTCAATTAATTTTATTCAATTTCACCCATCATTATGATAAAAAAAAAAACCAAAAATCAAATCAAATTCGTAACCAAAAATCTAAAGTCATCCCCGATCAAACCAAATGTATCACGCCGTTTCAACCGTTTTAACCCTAAGGTAACAACCAAAAAAAAAAATTTCTGTTTTATATTTAATTGCATATTGATACATTTGTTTCATTCATTGCTACTACTGTTCATTGAATTGTTTTGTCATTTGGATTCGAAAAATATAATAATAAAAAGTTTTAAACGTTTCATATATATAATTGCATCACAGTTGCTTACCCATTTGTAGTTGAATTTGTCCTGTAGAGCCCCAGTGTAGTGTCAGTCGTTTTATTTGCCCTCATTCCACCCAGTAGATTTGCGGTGCTTTTTAATCCGACAAACCACCCACCCACTCACACGTGTTAATTTTATTATTACATTCATCCATTTAATTCGAAAATCCAAAATATACAAAGTTCCACATGTGTGTCGGGATGGTTTTTAAAAAAATAATTTTGTGTACATATTCCTAGATATTACCATTTAGTAAGTTCATTGAAATTCATGTGCATGTTGACCATGTTCTCCTGACTTCCCCACAATTGGCAGAATAAATTGAAAATGTTATTTTAAAAATTTGAAACCAAAATTTACATCGAGAAAAAATTTATTATGTTTGCAGTGCACATATTTCATTTTGCATTTAAAACTCGTGCATAGTCGCGACATCTCTCCGAATGCATCTAAACCATACCAGCGTTGCATACATAGATGTGACTGCCATCCCAACATACGAGTATCATGGTGTACATTTCGTTCGTCCACATGCATATGTATGGACACTGCTGCACTGATATAACCCCCCTTCCCTTTCTCTGAATGTCCTGTTTATCATGAAGTAAACTCTTGATAACTTAAATCCTATGGTCAACTTGATTTACATTCCAAAAAAAAGTGTCATCTGTTGAAAAACTAGAATTTTCTTCATTAAGGGACAGAGGCATTGTTTTGGATTTCACTATTCAACTTCGTTGAGGGAATTTTTCGTGATATTCAGACTGACGTTGACATAACCAAATGGACGTCCATTTTACCAAGACAGTTTATATCACGAGATCAGGTGATGAAACACCATCCTGCTGCCATCTGTGGTTTATTTCTAAGCCTAAAAACTGCTCGATGGAGGGTTTTACATCGCCAGGATCATAACAAATCCACTGCGGTCCTGTCAAAAAGGAAGATGATGGCAGAATGATTATTATTATTTAAGTGTCACCTCGTCAACCAAGTTTACAAAAAATGTTTGCTCCTATAGGAGCTGGAATCAATCGTTGTGGTGTCTGTAATCGCTAAGGGTTTTTCATCAAGCAACCTCGATTTGGACGAAAGTGTTTGAAGGAAGTTGGTTGAGGTCGTTTTTCAGCGTCGTCTTCGGCGCGATCTTTCTTTACTGCGTCTTCCCTGTGGGCTAGATTTGAATATTTTTCTAGCCGTAGCACTGGTGTTCATTGGCTCAACATGTACCAGGCATCTCACTCGCTGTATGTGGACTTCTTTATATCATCTCCTACGCGCACCATTTATACAGACAGGACGGCGATGATAAGCGTCTTGTATAAGTACACTTTAGTTGTTTGAGAAGGGCTATGTGATTCAATTGCCTTCCCAGTTCAACAAAGCAGCAATTAGCCAAAGCTATTCTTCGTTTGATCTCAGAACTGTATGAAATGTTTTTGTTGGACAAAGTTGACACAGACGGGCACAAATTTACTATAATCTAACTTTACAGCGGAGCCTTAAAGTCCTTAAATACCTCAAAGTTATATTCGTCTAGGGTGACATTCTATGTCAAGCGTCAGTCCTTCTTTTTTGACTGCCCATGCTTTTTTTTGTCCCCATTGTTCGTTGAACCCATTTTTGGCACTTCCATCTCAATACTCAAGAAATCGCCTTTGACATCACGCTGCATCCTTCCGATTATGTCAACGTCGTCGGTGTATGCGAGTAATTGAAGGATTGTACATCTGATATTGGGGTTGCACAATTCTTTCCAGAACAATCTTTAAAAAAACGGATGACAGCTCCTCGGCTTGTTTAAATCCATTTTTGACTTCAAAGATCTCCTTCCACAAAATTTAACAAAACTGGATACCAAGTCCTGGAGTCCAATTGTAGATAGGAGTTAAGCGTGACGCATCACATCTCCAGGCAAATTTGACCTTCGATTTTAACGAATTGGTCTTGCTTGAGTAATCGGAAATTAGTTCGTCCATCCATAAAATAGAATGTCAATAGAAAGTCAAACGACTTCTGCAGGAGCTGCATAAATAGAGAGGAGGATGAAATTTTTTTCCATATCCGTAGTACGTATCTGGCATTGTCTGGACTGCCTTATACTGAGGCTAAACATTCCCGAAGAAAGTCATTTTCTGCATGTACGCCAACGCAGCATTCATTCATTTATTTTCGGAACACCTGCTTATCCACAGGTTTTAAGGGTGATTCCCTAACGGACTCTAAAACTTCAGGAGCAATCAGGGGATGCCTACCTGATGACACGGATTGCATGGCATGTCTTGGAATCCGAGTTGGTGTCATGCATTTAACGTGCCCAAACTATAGAAGTATAGAGCTCTCCGTTCGAAGGAATAGCTGCTCTACATTGAATACGTCGCGCATGCTAGTATTCCTAACTTGATTTCGGCAATTTGTGTCCGACATCTTATTCTTTTGGTGATTACTTTTACGTTATGACCATAGGTAAGGGTCGGAACAAACAATGAATTAAAGGCCGATAGCTTGGCTCCGATGCCAAGTTCAGCTCTTCTGATAACAGATTGACCAAGCTATCTCAAAATTGATCCAACCTTCAATAAGACTCCACTTACATGCAGAGTGCATTGAGCAGGTGTTTGGGAAATAACTACTACATCTAACACCGTATACACAATTCAAATGAGAGGTGACAAAACGCATCCCTAGCAAGGTCCAACACCCTCAGTGAAATGTGTCGATTTAACGCCGTTCATCCGAACACAGCTCTTACAGTTTTTGTATAGAAAGCGAATGGCTTTCAAAAGTGAACCAGAATTCCCATACTTCCCGTGGGACCCGATCATATGCTTTCCACAAAATAACGGTAGATAGGTTTGGCATACTCCCAGAGCTTCCCAAGTACCATTCTGAGAGTGAATAGCTGGTCGATTGTGCTTCTACCTGGACGAAAGCCGCACTGCGCATCGCCATATCTCTGGCACACGCTTCCGACGCCTTAGCAAAGACTTGAACTGAAAAAAAAACTGAGCAATCATTTTCAGCAATCAATGTCCTTAACTCAAGAAGGATGCATTCGTTTTCATTGCTCTGAATTCACTAAAGTGACTTGCTCCAGCCATGAGATCAAAATTAACGGTGATTTATTTTTTTAAGTTGAAGTCACAATTGAAATCTTTGAATTAAAACATTCTGCAGAGAATTCAAAAGAATTGTTTTCAAATATTAATGCATTCCTGTACGCCTCTGCTACTGTACCGCAAATCATCATAATGGGACATGTGTTGATTGGCTTGTGCTCTATGATGGAGATGACACTTTCCTCCGCGTGTAATTCGCTTCCTAATTTATCTTTGCCTGAGGAAATCATGCAGCATGGTTTTGAAGTGCTCTCTAGTGATAGGTGGTGTTTGAGAAATTGAAGTTCAAAGTTCATTCGCCTACTCAGAATACAGCCACATCAAACAGACTCCTTACAGATGCAAAGGGATTTCATGATTATTTTTGGCGGTATACATATGTATGTATTTGAAAACATGTATGTACATATGTATTCATGTAGGTTTCTCAGAACTACTTTTCATTTGCATACGAGTATTTCCAGTCAGATGGGACGAAGCTTCGTGAGTATGGTGACTCTCAGTCTTTCGCGAAAACACATCGCAAGAGTCACTTTGACAAACTCGTTCGTCAGTACACTCGCTTAAAGACCGTCCCTCGGATGTGGATTCAAAGATGTTCCGAGCCGGAGCATTGGTGTTCATTCGCCCTACATGACCCAGCCACCTCAGTCGTTCGACCTTCACTCTTCTGGCTAAGTCGATGTCGCTATACAGCCCGTCATACAGTTCGTCATTGTGTCTCCTGCGCCATTCACCGTCTATACAAACGGGTTTGAAAACCATCCAAAGAATTTTGCTCTCGAAAAAGCCAAGAGCAACCTCAACCGCTTCATAAAGGGTAACTTTAGTCGTTCGAGAGAGGGCTTTGCTACTCAATTGCCTTCTTAGCCCAGAGAAACAGCGATTTGCAATTTGTGTCGTTGTCTGAATTTATAGCGGAGCCTAGGTAGACAAAGTCCTTAACTACCTCAAAGTTATAAGTGTCTATAGTGACGTTCTGTCCAAGACGTAGGTGTTGGCTGTCTTTTCCTGTTGAAAGTATATACTTGGTCTTGCCCTCATTGGCCACTTAACCCATCTTCGCCGCCTCCGTCTCAACACTTACGAACGCGCTTTCTTCCGAATATTTCAATATTGTCGATGTATGCGAGTAATTGGACGGAATTTTGAAAGATTGCGCCTATGGTGTGAGTTTTGCACATATCTTTCAAGAACGTTGTTAAAGAAGTCGCATGACAGCGCATCGCCTTGTTTAAATCCTTTTTTGACATCAAAGGTCTCGGTGAGGTCTTGACCGACCTTGATAGATCAGCGTGCGTTCTCCATGGTCATCCTTCACGAACGGCCGAGTTTGGCAAGGATGCCAAAACTCGACATGACTCTGTATAGTTCGTCTGCATACGCGGCCTTAACATCGATAAATAGGTGGTGAGTATCGATTTGAAGTTCCTGGGTTTTCTCCAAGATCTGCCGCAGTATGAATATTTGGTAGGTGGTAGATTTTCTTTGCCTAAAGCCACGCTGACATGGACCGATCAAGTTGTGGACGAACGGCAGATAAGATCTTGTAGGCGATTTAAGAAGACTAATTCCTCTGTAGTTGCGGCAGTTCAGAGGGTCTCCTTTCTTGAAAATTGGCGGACAAACAATGCTGAGGTTCCATTCATCGGGCATACTTTCCTCGTCCAGGTGGAATGGTTCATTCTGCCTGATTCGTTGTCGCCGTTAAACAGTCTGCAGAAATAATTCTTCCATATATTCAGCATCGACTGAGATTCTACTACTATGTTCCCTTGTTCATACTTGCACGTTTCGGTTCGGGCTCGGTAGTCTTGACAGGTTCTTTTTTACTTTTTGGTAAAACGTCAGAACCTCATTCCTGCAGTAACATCTCTCTATTTCATCGATCGCGCGCTTCTCATGGCTTTTGTTGTTCCTCCTGAGAAGGCGGTGTTCGTCTCTTCTCTTCTGCTCGTAGAGCTCGCGAGCAGCTCTGGTCCTTCTGTGCAGCGCCGCTTTGTATGCCCTCTTATTTCGCTGCATTTGCTTTCCGACACTCGTCGTCAAACCAGAGGTTTTGTTACGCTGATCGAGGTAAACTGAGCACGTCAGAGGCGGCATCTCTTATGCAGAGAAACCTCACGAAAAAAATTCCATGCGTTATATCCAGAGAAGCTACTCTAGAATTCTTTGGGTTAGGGCAAAAGGTCTTTCTGCGAAAGCGGATTAACTGCTCTTCACTAGGTCAAGTCATTTTCCTTTCGAGTTATAAGTGTTCTATTTAATGTTTTCTGGGCGCTTTTCTAAAAACCTTTAACCCCTCATTTGCGCTCTGACCAAATGGACATTCTCATCGCTTTCAATCACAGTTTGGTTGGAAACTCTGTAGTCCTTAAAATTGGTCTTTGATCAAGCAACTCTGTATATCTTAAGACAGAAAGCATTCCATTGTTTATCTTTGACTACTTGCAGAGCTACCTCCTTTCTTTGATACCAGTCCAGTCTTTCTTCAAAAGTGTATTTTCCTTGTGTGACCAGGAAACGACCTACATAACTACTAGTCCTTATTATCATCGTTATCATTGTTATCAGTGCACATTACGTAGTTTCACAATCGTTAGCGTATGTCCCCTCATTAACTGTACTCAGCGTCCTACATTTTTTCACTTTTTTTTTTTTAAGTTTAACTCCAAACAACATGCTCCGTAAAGTGTTATACAACATTGTTTACGTTGTTAGTACAGTCGTTTACCTATTTCCTTTACGTAGTTTTGTTTCTGTTTAGTACATGTTACATTAGCAGGATATATTTCCGGTGTAAGTTTCGTTTTGTATTTCGTCCTAGTTAAACGAGTAATTGTTCAAAAATTAAACAAAATATGTGTAACCATTGTATTGCGTTCAAAAAACAAAGCCTGTGTAATTGTTACTAATGTGTTTCCATAGAGAAAGATTATTTTTTTTATTTTTTTTCTGTATTAATAACACAACAGCGACAACTTCACTACATTAACCCAACACTAGAAGTACATTGTACACTTTATTAGACACCTGCCAACGTTTACTTGAAAGAAACCATTGGTCCTGTTTTGTTTTTGTCTTTACTCCTTCCCAACTCCCTCTCTCCTCCCAAAATGTGTGTGTTTTAAAGTGGGCGCAACTCATTATTTGCGCGTGTATGTGCGAAAGTGTGAACAAATGAAACACTTCTTCCGCAAGTGCGTTAAAGAATCCATCCGCGTTGAGTGTTAATTCTTTGCTGTTGTGTGCGCACGGATACTCTTGTTATACACAAATTGCAGCCATGTGTTCACTGCTGAGCTGCCAACTATGTATGAATACTTGTTCTACATGACAAAATTTTTGGAAGCGTTACTTGTTTACACTCTAAAGGTATTGTTACGGAGTGTCGGTGCGGAAGGATGAAAAAATCCAAAACAGGAATATGTTGAAGCACCAAGGGGAATATATGTATATAAGTAAAGGAATGAAAATGATACGCCGTGTTTGTAACTTGGAACATCCGGATGTGATAGCTCGAGACATGACAACGAAGTGTGCGAGTGTGGTTTCATGTTTCCCGATTCAACGCTGATCAGAGTGTGCAATAGTATTCCTTTTGATTACATAATAACATCAAGGAAAAATGTTTAAGCGAGCTATGTTAACATCAAAGATCACGTGGTGCAGAAACGCAAGTTTAAGTGCAATGGAACCTTATAGACACACGTTGTCCAAAGACTGATGAGAAAAAAGCTTTACTTGTAACCAGAAGGATATCAAAAATGTCACTGCGGTCCTCATAGTGTTCATGTAAGATGTTCACCTACCCTCGGGGGAAAAAAATACTTTCAGAGTCTGCGGCGTACTGCTTAAGTCAGCTTAGTTCACTTCTTCGATCGTACCTGAAAGGCCTGGACTTCATGAGATAAACTTTTTCCTTTTCTTGAATTTGATCCCAACACTTGCTAATGCAGCTACGAGTATCAAGACTTTTTTTTACAAAGACCACGAGTTGATTGTAAGATCGATGTCTAACAGTCTTTTTCAAATAGACATTTTTTTCAAACAGAGGCGTACAACATCTGCGTCTCAGTTTTCTTACTCAAGCACAGCCTCCAGACCTACAATCAAAGTACTTTGCCTAAGAAACGGCAGCCTTCCATCCTCTTCGATCCAGGGAACACTAAATCTAGTTCTCCAGATTAAGGCCTCTCGAAACCGTGATGGATTGATCTTTAGAACGAAAATTTGATCTATCTTGTCGCCTCGAACCCAGATCCTCTTGAAATTATTATCCATTTGCTCGATGTGGCCAAACACAGTAGTCCACAAGCTTCTGCTTTTTCAACTGTATCCGCATCTTGATACAGCTTACTGAATTCGCGATTTATCTTCTGTTGCATTCGCCTTTCTCGCATACGCGACCAAAATACTCGACGAACGATTTTTCTCTCGAAAGTGTTCAATATCTGCTCTGCTTTCCTGCTTATCGGAACGAATTCTCACCTTCTCACAGTTCGTTGGATAAGATCTTAAATGCGACATTTAGCAGGGATATGCCTTGGTAGTGGGATATGATCGCCTTTCTAGTATCACCAGAGACTTCATTCTACACAAATTCAACGAATCCCACATAAACTTAACCGAGAAACGTAAGAAGGTCTTTACCCCCATTATTTTCGGCTTGAACTTGTTTTTATCTATCTTATCTTAAAACAAGCTACTTCAAAGTACCTGGTTGGATTGTCTCTACAACCACCTCATCGAAGCTGGTAGCACAATGCAGAACCGAGCTCGTTCGCCTGGGGAGCTTATCTTCCCTAACCAGGGTCCCAGGTCACAGAGGCATCCAAGAGAACGAAATGACTGATGAACTTATCAGACAGGGGTCGGCCCCTGATAACTCACTCGCAAGAGGAGTTCTGACCCTATTAGGAGCTGTCAAGGAAAAAATCAACGTACACTACTTCTCTGTAGCCAAGCACAAAGGGAATAACCTTTCTAGCTGCATCTTATCCAGAAAGACCTGGTCAACATACCTACATACAACCACAGAAAAACAAACGACCTCCTAAGAAGAACCAGACATTTTTGTTTAAGACAGCCATGGTCTGTCTGTATGGTAACAAACCGGTGCATTTCAGCACTATTTGAGTATCGGGCGATCTCTGCCTCTCTAAAACCAACCTGGTTGTATCCTTTTTCATCTCACTTCCGAAGGGTTTGCTTAGGGCGACCTACTCTTCGGTCTGATTGTTCGGCATGCTTCGCAAGAAAGCTGTTTTTATGCCAGGTTCGCTTTACAATCGATTCCTTCTCCATATCGTGGTCTCTTTTATATATATACCTGAGGTATATAGTCTTTGACAGTGACGTTAAAACTGTCAAACTAAATGGCTGATACCACAAATAAGGCTAATCCCATCAATAGATTAGTTTTGTTAAGTAACTGCCAAGAACAAAAAAATTTGCTTTTGCGACTGCTATTGAGTTAATCCTTCTCAATAGCGTGTTGCACTGGGGGAGTACTCGTACTCCCCTGGGGCGCCGGTCAGCGCTTTTCCTGGGCTCTGATATTGTGGGTAGGCCCACCGTGAAATTAAGCCTCTTTAGGCAGGTGTTCACGTTAAGCCTATCTTGTTATATCTGATGCTTTTACTTGGACAATTTTGCGCTCCACATACAGTTTCGTCCCACCGTCGGGCGAGACCACTCTTTAGAATGCCCCTAGAGAGCTGTGCCAACTAAATAAATTCTCGGAGGCCCTCTCCAAGCCGTTACCAATTTCTTTGCAACGCAAGCTTTAGAATCACTTTCTTTTCTCTGTTGACACCAGTCATTGCATTCTAGCCAAGTGCGTTTTTCAGATTGTTTAATGTGGCTAAATTCTCTGGCAGTCCTCAGATAAGTCCCATTTACGGTTCTAGAACAGAACTATGCCAATCTCATCCTTTGCAGTATCTCTAAATCATGGCCGATGCTTCCTTGTCGCAATTAAAAGCTCTTTCAATACCGGACCACCTCTCAACCAATTTGTATTGTCAATAACCTTGTCCGTTGCCTAAAATAAGAGGAAATGGGTGTTCGTTCGTTTGCTTATCTAATCGCCTTCGTTTCTTTCGAAGGGCACCAGATCTTCGCCTTCGTCACTCTTTTTTCCCTAGTCAATAAATACTCGTGCATCTTCTTCCTTGGAAACCTATGTAATTACGATGAACTGAGCCCCGTTTTTGTTCTTCCGCTCTTTGACCTTTTCCTAAAATGTTTGACAAGTCTTATGATTATAAAACTGAATTTGAATCATTTCCTAAGCCGTGCCTCAATGGGAGTCGATTCGCCCGAAGAAATGCATTCGATCTCTCTCTAACACGACTTGAATAAAGTCCGGTCCAGTCCTTACTTTCCTGGTACTTTTTGCTTCAGCTCAGAGTCCGATTCTAAGCTATCTGATGATGGCATACCTTTCACAGTATTAGGTAGTACATTGCTGCGCCATATTGTCCATCGTTGCTCTTTGGATCCAATGCTTGGCAGCGTCTGCGCGACGTTTTCAAAGCCATACCTCGACTTTTTATTAAATGCACTGAGTTCTCACGAATCAGGAGGAAATATACGGACCAGGTAAACAGAGATTCCTGCACTAGGTGAAAACCTACAACAGGAGAGTAAAATGCATCGGAGAGGTCACCACAACACTGATTCCCAGGGACCGTAAAAGTTGGTAAACCGTCCTCCCCTATTAAGATCATTCTTTCTCTGCAGGATAATGTGCTGAAAATGAAACTTTCAACGACCACAGTTTTTAGTGCTCCATCAAACATTTCTTCTGATTTGTCCACATCGACATTGATCCGCGATTGGCGAGTAGAAAGTTGCTCTTACCAGATACCAAGTCCTGCATTGACACCTACCGGACTCGATTATCACTCTAGATCTACATATCTACATACATGTGTACTTGGTTTATTCGTTTGATGTCAACTTTGGTGTCAATTTCCAATTTTAGAAAGGTGTGAACTGGTCGCCACTGGTCAATGGTTAGTGCGTTGGACTTCTGTGTGGGCTGCGTGGGTTTAAACCCAAGCTATATCCACCGAACATTTTTCGCAAAGACAATTACTTCTCAATTCGTACTTTGAAGTCGGCAATTTTAGGTCCCTTTCATTCGTGCGAATAACATAAATGGTTACGAGAAGTTAGGCCTTGACTCGTCTCGAGCTGTCGTGCTAACTTTTTATTTATATTCTCCTGCGGTAGAGACGTGACAACTTACGCTGTTCTACAGAACGTGATACAATTTTCACCGATAGAACTTTAAAGGTAGTAATTGGTTGTGTCGTATGACACTTACAGAAAAGGTTGGCCAACCTATGCACTACATCATTTCCTTCAACTGAGCACAGTTTATCGTTCCTGCACTGAAATTGCTTCCTGACATAAGTCGCCCACGCTGATGTCTCTTCACCATACCCGTACCCTTCGATGTCAATTCACTTTTTGATCCCATTTATCTGCAGTCACCCTTGAAATTCTTATAGCTTCCATTTCACCTTTTCCAGGTGAAGTCACAAATTTGTTGAACAACGAACAGGGATTTCCTCTCTCTGCACTTGGAAATGTCTTACTGATACGACTGTACGTCATTGACAATTTCATTCCAATCCCCACCGTTAGATGCAGCTACTTCAGCGCTCATTATAAATGAATGTTCAGTATCCGGTACCCTTTTAAGAGCTGCAGCACTTAGAGCTGTGTGAGTGACAGGACAAAAGTCACGTAATTGTTAGTGGATATCAAATTCACCACTCACAGCTGTCAACTGGAGGTATCCATGCATGTATAGGGTTGTTGTATATACATACAAATATCATCTGTCGCATGACAATCCTTCAACCGACACGTCGGATGGTTTCCAACTTGTGCTGTAGGTTGTCTCTTCGTCCGTCTCAAATGAAGTGAACATAAATGGCCTTCAACCGGTAGACACCCACTCAACCCACGCAACCGAATGTGTCAAGTAAAATTCCCCAAATGAGTAAAAGAGCCCGTCACCCGTTTCTCCAATTTGCTCGGTTGGCGGCACCCTCGTCCATCGATTTTTGTTTTGCTTTCGATTCCATTGAATCCAATTAAAAGTGCTTTATCGACTGCCTTCGCCGCCGATTGTAGATTACGGAACACGCACACAATAGCCACTTTGCCACTTTATAGCGCCAACAAGAACAATTAAACGTCCATCCCCATCACCCTTCCACAACTTGTATCTACATATTACACCTCCTCCACTAAAATATATATTTATACGTGTATCTATACATTATTTTCGTGATATTTCTTCCACACAGATACTAATAGTGAAAATTTATTATTTGGTGTTTAGGCGAAATGGTGCCACTGGAGGTGCGCCTTCCCAACCACTGCGACCCAACGAAGATGGAAGTCATCACCTGCAAGAGTATACGTACAAGAAAATCACCGCATGCGACGTCTGCTCACAGATCCTTCGAGGTAATTGTTGTGCACAGCCATCATTCAACCCCACAGTACTTTAGTGAGACACTCACGTTCCCTCGCACATGCACCGCCAAACAGAGCCCCACCCCCTAAATGCATACAACGAGTGCGAGGCGAATCTACAAAACAAGGACGAACGCCTTCATGCGTCATTATCGCCAGATTTATGGTCGATGTAACTCCCGGCTCATGGCTTCATGCATAAAGTCCTGAGAACGTGTGAATAAAAAAAAAGCTGAGAATTTATTTTCGTATTATTGCATTTTTATACGTCGTCGTCGTAGTCGTCGTCCTCTTTGAATTGCTTTCGCCTTCTCGTTTTCGATTTTTTCTTTTTCTTTTTTTTTTGTGCAAAAAACTCCTCCTAAATAATGATCATGTTATGTTCTTTCTCTCTATGCGAATGCATCGCAATAGGACACACAAGACAAGGATTACGGTGCAGGATGTGCAAGCTGAACACACATGGAGACTGTGCACCTCAATTGCCGAGATGCCAAGCTAAGCAAAAACTGCTAAGACGCCAGAAGAGCACTTCAGAGCTAGAGAATCGTGTAGATGTCGAGGAAGAAAGTAAGTTGAATTTCGTTTCGAGTACGCAAATCCTCTATCTTAAGGATCTGCGGATGTGTGCTCTAATGTTTGCCTTGGTTTGTGAGTGTGTGTGTGTGTGTGTGAAACGAGAGAGAAGAAAGGATACTTTCCTCCTTCAAAAAGAAAACAACTGGGTTTGTTTCATTTCTTGAGGATTTCTTTTGGTTTTTTTATTTTTATTTTTATTTATTTTTTTTTATTGTGTTCCTGGTGCATACTTTCCCCGAAAACGAACAGTTTTTGGCCGGTCCAGAAGTTTCTGTTTTGTTTTGTCCTTTTTTTGTCAGAATTTATTTCCTTTTCTTTGGTTTTAGTGTTTGCGAAACTAAAGAGAAATCAGATTGTCAAATTGTTTGCTTTATTTTCTTGTTGAACAGTATCTGAAGTATATCTGATAAAAATAGAAAAGGAGGTAATTGAAAAAGTTTGAGATTGTTGTACGGGTATGTATGTAATCGGGTTGAGATGTATTGCAATCGCATAGGACTGCTGCTGTGCCGTAATAGGTATTGCGACAGACAGTACACGGAATTCCTTATTTTAGGATATTGATAAGACTGTCGAAGGAGGATTTACCGCAAAAGATTTCCATGGAATTGTTCTCTCGGGAGCTATTACCAACCATGGTGGTGTTGGTGGGAAATGGTATCGGTGTCAGAAACTCCTAAAAGAAGAGTTATTTCGGTCTTAGTGGCAGCTTGGTCTATTTTACACAAATCAATACGAGTTTCGGATGGTTCCAGTCGATGTAAGAATGAATTACGTACAGCATATCTGTATGTACATTCATTGTTTAACCAATGTCCTTTTTTTGTTTTTCGATTTATTTGATCAACGAGAATAGATTCCTTTTGAAATTTTGGTTTAAGAGACACAACAAGGTTTTCTTTTTAAATTTAGCCAAAGATTTCGTCATGAAAAGCGATCATGTCACGTTTTCTTGAACTTCTAAGAAATCGGGGAATATTTGCTTTTCATGAGGACATCCCTTCCCTTCTAATATATATACATACTACAACTTAACTTAAAGTAGTTGTTTTTCGGGTATCCCAAGAACTTAGACCTCGGTCCATTGTACAAATAAAAAGTTAACTCACAGGAGTCTGACCAAGGCTTTGGGGTGGGCTTATTTGGAAATCACTTAGAAAGGGATAGTAAAGTCAAAAAATTCCTTAAATCAGCAGTAGGTTCTCCAGCACATAGACGCAGCTACTTCCAAGAGTATTCAGTCTTCTGCTGGCTTGTGGAAAATATACGCACAACAGGTTTCAGACGGATTCTATTTCCTCTTCGTTCCTGGGTCTTGTGAATTAGTAGTTGTAAAATAATCCAAATCGTTCCGGATGAATCCCTATTGTACACAGTGCCCAGTAAGAACACTAAGTTTTTCGAGTTTTTCTAAGTCTAAAACTGGCCATAGTGATCTGGCTACTACCATGCTTTTGTCTTATATTTCTCTGTAAAAAGCGCTGATCGATCTCCTTACAACCGTTCTACACCCTTCCCAAGTTCGTACTATGTCCCATTTCTTGATATATTTTTGTGCCCTGATACCCAGCATAAGGTTACCTGATGATACATCATTGAGAGCTTGCGAGCTGTGAAAAAAAAATGAAGCAGAGTGTTCCCTCAACTTTTTATATAAAGTACTCAATTTAAGTTGAATAAAAATGAGTTTCATCAAGTTTCAGAAATACTTTCCACAAGAGGGTTTGCTCAGAGTGTTCACCCATTGTCTGCAAAGATTTACAAGCATGGATTTTTTCGATGTTGACTGCAGAGACTTAATGGACGCCTGACTGTCAACATAGATGAGGATTGCTTCTCCGACAACGTTGCCTTTAAAATGACGGTTCTCTTAGCTTAAAATGCATACACAGCAGCCGTTTTCGTTTTTAAATGATTGAATTACCCCTCTGAGTTCACAGAAGATAGCGACATCAGTACCACCACCTTTTTTTTATGATTCGTCAGTGTAGAAGGCGAATTATTTTATACATATATGTACATATTTGACCTTCATCTCAGTTTTCTCTTCTTTTCTTACTATCTTCTACCAGACAATCGAACCATATGTAAGGACGCGTCGAGTTATTGTACCATTTTTGGCTTTAAGCCCCATGCATTTCCGAACACGTTGTAAATACATAAAAGGCAAGATTACGCGGTCCTCAATGTTGACTATCCACATTTTGAGTCAAGGATTACATCGAAGTATGTTGTCGTCTTCTTAAGTGTCAGATCTTGGATTTTTGAATAGTGGAATCGATCTTCTTCTAGTAAAGAGCACAAACATCGACATTGCCATCACCGCCTTTCATTCCGACTGCTTCTTTTAATCTGTACCCTACCTGCCAGAAAAATGTTACCTCTTACCCCCCTTTGGTACAACAAGGAGCTACATGTGCTCACTTCGGAAAGACGCAAGAAACTGTGGCGGGCATTTCTAAGATCTAGATCCATGCCTGACTTCTCTAATTATGAATTAGTGCAAAACGACTTCTCCATACTGTGCGAGTCCCTTTACTACGATTAAATCTAAATCGTATGCAGTCCGATCTTATTTCTAACCCAAGGCGGTTTTGCCAGTTCATCAATTTAAAAGAAAATCGGACGCCTGTCCTTCCACTTTAAAATTTTCAACTATTCTTTCGCTGACCCTACAACAGTAACAAACCTTTTTGCTGAATTCTGCAGCCAAGCGTTTTGAACTTGGAGTCCAATCTCATCTACATGAACGGCAAGACTTCTCTAACTTCCATTACGTACCTCATCAGTGGTTGAAAAAATAAAACTCATTCAGGACAATTACCCTTCTGCCCCGAAATGGACTTCCCGCCATAGTATTAAAAAAAAGTGTTTCCTAATTATCACAGCCCCTTACCATTCTTTTCCATCTATCAATTGTGCGTGGTATTTTTTCCCAATTGTGGAAAGATTCATTTATAATTTCCAGCTTTAAGAGTGACATCTCCAACTACAAACCTATTGCTAAACTCTCATGCATACCCAAGCTCTTTGAGAGCATTGTGTTTGACTCACTGTTTTTGTACCGCAAATCAG
The DNA here is from genome assembly GCA_917880715.2 of Matsumyia berberina. Classification (NCBI taxonomy): domain Eukaryota; kingdom Metazoa; phylum Arthropoda; class Insecta; order Diptera; family Syrphidae; genus Matsumyia; species Matsumyia berberina. Next base: position 101,858,639 of record OU862870.1, read on the forward strand.
TCTTCTCCCCCAAACAGCACGAGTTCCTGAACGACAGATCTACAACCATCAACCTCACTGAATTTATTTCAAACAAATCAAAAACGATCAAGAAATAGACTCATAGCTACCGACTTCAGTGAAGCCTTTGATAAAATCTCTTACCAGATCATATTCCTTAAACATAAAGCTCTCGGTTTTCCGCCTTTGTTTGTTAAATGTGTTGAACCTTATCTAAAAGATCGCCACTAGATCTTGAATTTCAAACCCCATTAAGGCAACCTCAGGAGTTCCACAGGGTAGCCAATTAGTACCTCTGATCTTCGGTTTGCCTTGCCTGGTTTAGGCTGGGGTGACCCACTTAACTTACCTCGCTACATGAAGCATCTCAAATTGTTAGACCTAGAATTCTTGAACTCACGCCGTGATGTGGCTGATATACTGTTCGTATATATAAGAAGAACCATTGATTGCCCTCATCTGCACAACAAGTCTAGCTTAACACTAGTCTCCACCGTTTCAGATCTGCTCCTCTGTTTCGCTTTCCTACAACCGTACGGAGTATGGTATGGACGAACCTTTGACAAAAATGCTAAATTACGCGAATAAGTTCCCTCATGTCTTCGACCAGCATCGTAACAAATCCTCCCTGATATACTATGTGGATAACTTATTTTCCTAAACCACCGTCCCCCACCGCCAAGCGATGTGAGTAACCCACTTCGGGGATGTGAGCGGTGCGTTTTGCACCCTTCCGCCAGCATCTCTTTCTCAGGGACCTGATTCCAAATATGTCCTAGTGCTGTTTTCGTTTAGGAAGCTTTTGAGGCCCCCATTAATTTAATCCAGTTAATTCGTCCACTGTCGTGTATATAGTGCTGCCAGCACTCGCGCTTATAAGTTCAGCAAATGTAGCCCGACTAGACCTCCGCAAAGTAACATAAGAACAATTGATGCTCAGCCATAATTGGAGCACTCGAGTTCTACAATATCCAATCATCCATTGCATCCGAAAGCCTCGAAAATGAATGTGCATCTCCGTTTGTCTCTCTAAAACACGCGCTTTGTCCTTTGCACCCTCCATAGCAAGTTCATCCGCCCTTTCATTACCTGATATATCCCTGTGGGCCGATACCCAGCATAGGTTCACCTTGTTCGTCGTTGATATATCGTTGAGATTTTGTCTGCAGATCTTTACAAGCTTCGATTTTGTCGATGCTGACTGCGGAGACTTAATAGCCGCCTGGCTGTCAACATAGATGGTAATGTTTTCTCTGACAATGTTGTCATTTTTGATTAGCTGACTTGTAAAATAGCAGTTATCTCGGCTTGATAAACGCTGCATCCGTTTCGAATTTTGAAGTATTGGTTTAGCCCTCTGGATTCACAGAAGAAACCGGCACCAGTACCAGCGTCCATTTTGGATCGGTCGGTGTATAAGGCTAGCTCTTCTTCAGTGCATACTATACCATCCTCCCAGTCCTCTCTGCTTGGTATTTTAATATCAAATCTCCTATCGAAATCCGAGGTTAGAATGATGTAATCGGTGTCTATGTTCTCCTTCGTGGTATTCCATCGGGTTAGAACGGAGGCGTGACCATAATTGTTATTTGTCCAGAGACCTGCTTCCCTTAGCCTGAGTGCTGTTTTTACCCCCCTGCTACTACAGTGGATGTCCACTGGAAGTAGGTTCAGCATTATTTCAAGTGCTGCTGTGGGTGTTGATCTTATCGATCCTGTTATCCCTATGCAGCCTGCTCTTCGAATCTTGGTTACACTTGTAAGATTGGCCTGTGATGCTTGTGGTCTTGTTTACAATTTTTTTTCTGAATTCGTGCTTCAGTACAGAAGGTGGAAGTAAATAATTTGCTCTCGAATTACACATTTGGGGAAGTAGAATTAGAAAGGAGTGTGATTTGATAGTATAAGCAAACCGATGCTGAAATTAAGCCTCTACTTCCGTGTTTACATAGAGAGCGATACAGAAAAAACGTCAATTTATGGACGAAATGTGTAGAGAAAATGAGGTTGACCAGTTCCTAAATATCGACAGTGTGAATCTCTTGAAAAGAAAGCATATCCACACACACATATCATCACGACCCACCGTAAGGAGTGTAAGCTTCCATTTTTATCACCACCAAGTCCTTCCGCATGAATGCGATAGGAATAAAATTAGCATTAGGGGCTACTTACCAAGTCGCCCGAGGCGTCAATTTATTGTGGTCATACATAAATATATCAACTTATATGGCTGAGTTCAAAGACCCTTGAAATGGCTCTTTAATATTCTTGAATGGCGAATCTTTTTTGGGTGAATTCTACTGCATAAAATGTCCGATGCCGCATTGGCATGATGATGAAGCATTATGATCCCTAAATGACGTTTCACCAATGCGCGAATCGTCAAAGAAATCTCAAACGTCGTAAAGGGAAGCTTACATTGTCCTAAAGAAATCCTTTTCAAAATTCCAACTGAATACATGAGCCAATGTACTGAATGAATCATGCGGTTCACATGGATAAGGATGTTGATCAGAATTTAAATGTTCAGCTCGTTGAATATTGTCACGTGCACAGGCACACATACAAAACAAGGAAAACAATCCAAATTCTACAATTTGTATGCAGGGACAGTACCGCCAAAGACCAAACATCATCTTATTCATCAAATCAGGCTTTTTACGTCCAAATTAAGTAGTTCATAACCTCTATTAAAGGGCGTAGTAAATAAAAGCGGATATTATGTCCATTTGGACATTCCCTTACATAGTTCCACGGAAGATAAGATCGACCCATAAATACTTCCTTGGAGTCAACCAGTGGATTTCCTTATTTAATTTTTCTATTCCAAGTCCTGTTTGTACATAAAATGTTAAGACTATTATGACGGCAGTAGAGTTCACGAGGAAAGCATTATTAGTTTCATTTTGTTTCCATGGTCCTTTAAAAAAAAAAAACTCATTCAAAATTGAATTAGGTAAAGCGAGTTCCATTCCTGAGAGCTTTCTCGGGGCTTTATCAAACGCAAGCGAAAATACCTCCAATAAAATCATCTCATGAAAAATTTAAACGATGCACAAACACGTATAAACTCTTCCCTTGGCTGAGTGCATATCCTGCCATGAAGAGAGTGTTAAGGTGAATTTTAAATTCATTTGACGCCATCCACAATTGATCGAACTGCAAACGCAAACTAGGGCATAATGTAACAGAGGTCCTTGCAATGTATCGAGAAAGAAAAAACCCGGTGTTAATAAAAAATGACACGAATTGAAAATGGTTAATTATATGGATTCACAGGATCAAGTTGTTCTTTTTTTTTTTTTTTTTTTTCATTTCCATTGGATGCTAGAAACACGTTTCGGTTATGTACACGTACAGTGTCCAAATGAAAAAAAAAGAGGATTTGTGAACCATTTCCGTGGTGGCCGGTCAGCGTTGTAACATGGCATTAATATTTTCATTTTTTGTTGAATTTTTCGAACAGGGTGTTCTGCGGATAACTTTCAACTGTGACGTTGCTTTAAACAAAATCCTCATGGTAAATATTTCAAAGGAAGACTTACAGTGCCAATTACGTAAAAATCACTACGCCGCACAGTAAAGAAAAAATCCAACTTTGTACGATTTTACATTTCTTTCTGTTGGGACCGCAGCAGAGTTTAATTTTTTGATGACTGATGGCAATTAGCGCATTTGGACTTTTTCTAAAGGCCTTTGACAACGTGTGTGCTTTAAAGGACATTCCGACTGAATGTTTATATCAGGATTGATGTTGCTGTGTAGCTCGTATGATTTCTGATTCTCCTCGCTGTGCTATCAAAAACGATCACTGATCGATCCCAGATTTTTTTATGGAAGGACACTTTTATCGGACTTAATTGCCGAAATACGAAATTTAAAGTTTCTCTTTCTTAAAGTTAAATGTGTAGTCTAGCAGCGAGCCTTTCTTTCTTCTTATTTATTTTCTATTTTCTCCTATGGAAATGGTCCAGACTGTTTCCTGTCATTTCTCCTAGAGTCTTGTCCCTCTTCCACCTCACAACCTTTATACGACTTTCCCATACAATGCAGAGTGCACCTCTCAACGCATGGCCATTCACTTTCATTTCCAATATTCGTTCAGCCTTTCTTGACTCACCGGGTTTTCAAGCCATCCCGGGGCGTTTATTTATTTGCTCAGCTCATTCACAGGCCTGAAATTTCATTTCAACAATTGACAGAGTCTTGATCGGTGACGAAGAAAATATTGAGTATTCTCTAGCACCTCCTCATCGCCGCAGCCTGTACATAGGTCATTTGCATTGAACTTAAAATTCTTGGTGTTTGGCTCTTTGAGCTTACTTACTTACTTTAGGTGGCACAACAGTCCGGGGTAGACCTGGGCCTCAACCAACAAGCGTCTCCAGCCAGCTCGATCTTTAGCCAACTGCTTCCAGTTTGGCACGCCAACTTGGTTGAGGTCCCCTTCCACTCTTGCGCCATGAGTCGCGGTTTTCTTCTAGTGCGCCGCCCCTCAGGTGTGGATTCGAAGATTTTCCGGGTCGAAGCATTGGTGTACATCCGTTCTACATGACCCAGCCATCTCAGTCGTTGAACCTTCACGTTTCTGGATAGGCCGATGTCGCTGTACAGCCCGTACAGTTCGTCGTTGTATCTCCTCACCCGAAGAATTTTCCTCTCGAAAAATCCACTGTGCCATAGAGCAGGACTGGGATGGCGTTATAAAGGGTCATTTTAATCCTTCGAGCGAGGGCTTTGCTACTCAATTGCTTTCTTAGCCCAAAGAAACAGCGGTTGGCTGAAGTTATCCTTCGTTTGATCTCAGGGCTGGTGTCGTTGTCTAAATTGATAGCGGAGCCTTAGTAGACAAAGTCCTTAACTACCTCAAAGTTATACCTGTCTATTGTGACGTTCTGTCCGAGACTTCGGTGTTGGGAGTCCTTTCTTGTTGACAGCATATACTTCGTCTTGCCCTTATTGACCGCGTAACCCATCTTCGGCGTCGCAATACTCACAAACGCACCAGTGACGCTGCGTTCTTCCGATTATGTCAATATCGTCGGCGTATGCGAGTAATTGGACGGACTTTTGAAAGATTGTGCCTCTGGTGTTGGCTCGTGAGTTTTGCACAAGTCTTTCAAGAACGATGTTGAATAAGTCGCATGTATAGCTCGTCTCTATAAATGTTGTCATACGCGGCCTTAAAATCGATGAAGAGGTGGTGGGCATCGATTTGAAGTTCCTAGGTTTTTTTCCAAGATCTGCCGCAGTGTGAATATTTGGTCGATGGTGGACTTGCCTAAAGCCACACTGATATGGACCGATCAGGTTGTCGACGACCGTCTTCAGGCGTTCACAGAACACAGCAGATAAGGTCTTGTAGGCAATGTTAAGAAGACTGATGCCTCTGTAGTTGGGGCAGTTCAAAGGGTCTCCTTTCTTGAGGATCGGGTAAATGATGCTGAGGTTCCATTCATCGGGCATACTTTCCTCTGACCATATTTTACACAGGTGCATGCACCTTACCAAGACATCGCTGACCGCTTTGAATAGCTCGGCAGCTAGACCGTCAACACCAGCAGCTTTGCTAGACTTTACTTCGTCCAGGTCGAGTGGCGAATCCGTTGGTCTTTATCGTCCAAGTGAAATGGGTTATTATGCCTGCTTCGTCGTCGACGTTAAACGGTCTGCAGTCGTAGGACTTCCATATCCTCAGCATCGACTACGATTCTACTACGATTTTCCATTGTTCACCTTTGCCGGCTTCTATTCGGGCTTTGTAGCCTTGACACGTCATTCCTGCAGTAGCATCTTTCTATTTCCTCGATCGCGCTTTTCTCAGGCTCTTTCTTTTTCCTCCTGAGAAGCGGGTGTTCGTCTAGTCCACAAATTTTTTTTTTTTAATTTGGGGTGAGAAAAATTAAGAAAAAAAATAAGTTAAATTCTGTGGAAAGACTACGACATGATTCTTATTGAATCATGAAGCATGAAACATTCGGAAACATTGACTTAATTCAAATGGTAGAGCTATTAGTTTCTTAAATATGGCGCCTTGCCCGATTTTGTGGGAATCTTTATTATCTTTCCAACGATTATGCGCGAATCCGAATTTAAGGGTAACGGGTTTCATTTTACGTGACCAATTTGAAGCAACAGCCTAAGAGTTAGTGTACATACCCAAGCAACAATCTCAACAGTAAGCTTTCTACTAAAACAAAAACAAAAAAAAAATTATTACTACTAAAAGCCTACCCACAGCGAAGAGTTACTTTTGTTAAATTGTGTACATCCCTTCACCATAGGAGAAGGAGAAGAGGCCAGTTCACAAAGTGTTCCCACTCGTCAAAATCCACCACGAGTCGAGAGATTAGAACAATTAGGTACACAAACCCAATTTTAGCATAAAACTAAACCAGCAAAACATCTAAAGTTAACCTCATAAAATTTAAAATACCTACCTTAACCGCATAGCAGAGCTTACATACATAAATGTGTTAAAACATTCAAAGCCTGTCTCTTAGTGGAGCATGCGCATTTCAGAGAGGTTCGTTTAATTTTATTTCTTAGGACACACTTAGTAGTGAAAAACACACACAAGTTTTGTTCATAAAAAAAAAAACATTCGAGTCCCTCTAGAATACATAGACAATTTTTTGAGACACGTTAAGCATTACTTTGATTTTATTCGATTGTTTGATCCGACAGAGGGCGAGTTATGTACGTGTAATAACCTTTTGTTTATAAGCTAAATGACTATTTGAACTGTTATGTGTGCGATAATATAGAAATCACGGATATCGACCAAATCTATCGAGTCCTTAAGCAAGCCGGAGATGCTGGTAAATCCAATGCAGATAAATCATCCGTCCAGCTAAAGCCTATTGGTGCATTGGACCCAAGTATTGCCCAGCAAGTGCAGCCCCAGCATGATATACCAATCGTAAATGTTCCCGAATGTCCAGAGCGGTCTACGCTACCTGTGTTATCATCTGGCAGTCGACGGGGTGGACTCTCCTATCGGCCACCTTCTACAGCACCCAACGCTGCTGGTGGATCTCAGCAACAGCAAAAAGGACTCACGGCTCCAGCGCCCGATATCTCTAGTTCTTCAGGTCCGACATCAAAACCGCTTTCCAAAATAAAAAAAATAAAAAAATATTAAATCTCTTGTTTCTCTATTACTTTGTTCGAGACACCCGTTTTATTTTATTTAAATTCGAATTTGTTAAATTACAAAGTTAAACGACACGCATTTGTGAACAATGCAATCACTATTCAACAGAGTTTATTTAGTTTTTTTCTTCCTTCCTTAACAAGTAGCTAAATATTTGGTTCTTGTGGCAAAAAATAAAAATTAAAAATATCGAGTGTAGTGTTGCAAATTTGTATCTGTCTTTTTGTACATTAGCTTTTGTTAATTATTTTGTTTATATTTTAGTTTTTTTCTCTGAGTTTTTTTCTTTCATTGGGGCATGCAACAAATTGAAGCGTTTTTAGCTTGTGTTTTTATTCCAGGATGACATTATAGTCTTGGCTCGAAAGACAGAATTGAATGGGGGTCTTCTTTGAATTTTGTTTCGAAATGTCCTGCAGGGATAAAGGGTCCCAATTCAAATTTAACCTAGATTTCCTCGATTCAAGACAAAAGAACACGACTGTGTTTTAAAACTTCCATTCATAAATAATTTTGTTTAAGCGATGAGCCAACTCGACTACTCTAAAGCGAATTTGTGCGGTTGTGCGACTTTTGCTTTTTAGTAAATGATTAATGTCTGTAATTTGCTTTTTATTTAAAACATTTATCTCCGGTCAAGTGAATTCAATTATCTGCCTTCGACATAAAAGCCATCTTCATCTGCACTTAAATTGTTGCTACGGTTGCAAGTCTTAGGCAGCCTTTCAACATAGCGTAGTACTCCTAATGGCTATTAGACTCTTAACTGTTAATCGCCCATTTCAATTTTACTTCGGTGATAAGGTAGCACACGATCAATAAATAATAAGCTGGCGAAACAATCCGAGATAGGCTATCTCCTAGCTTATCGAAAACATTCATGTTGTGCTTGCTACATTTTTCGCAAGAATTGAAAGGACCTACCTCGAAAAGCATTCTATGCCAAATTAGATTCTCAGCGGTTTGTCATTCCCGGACAAGAGGTAGTGCCGCAGAGTTCAGTGGATATTGCTGGGGCTCGAGCCTAAATGCAGTGGTGGACACAAAAATAGCACATTGTTTTCCAAGGGGTTTTTCAATAAGAACATAACAATTTTGTATTTTAATAAAACACAGAATAATTGAGATATCGTGCTGAAATTTATTCCAGGTGTAGTACTCATGTTAAATTTAAATATGAAAATCAATCTCACCACCGCGAGCACGTTTGAAGCAATCGATTCTTTGGAGCCAATTTTCCACCACTCTTCCACACATATCGGCCGGAACGTTGGCCATTTCGCATACGATATTGCTCCTGAGCTCCTTTAACCTTTTTGGCTTGTTGACATAAAAAAGAAATCCAACAGCGTTAAATCACATGAGCGAGGTGGCCATTCGATTTCTCGAGATTAGACGATTACCGAACTTCCCCTTTAATAGATCAATTGTTCGACTAGCTGTGCGGCATGTGGCACCATCTTGTTTGAACCACATATCACTGATGTCAAGTCCATCCAATTCTGGGCAGAAATAGTGTTCCAACATGGCACGATAGGGAACTCCATTGATAGTAACATAGCGACCATTTTCATCGACGAAAAAATACGGTCCAATAAAACCTGCGGCATGAAATCCACACCACACTGTCACGTTTTATGGATGCAATGGAATCTCTAGTACATGTAGGTTTTTTGCGCATATTTTGCTTCTTGACAAAGCCATTAAACCAAAAATGAGCTTCATCGCTGAAGATGATTTTTCGATTAAATTCAGGATTTACTTCAAACTTTTTCAGAGCCCAATCGGAGAAGTCTCGGCGGTTTAAATGATCAAGAAGCTTCAGTTAATTTGATCTTGTAAGGATGTAGGTTAAGATCTTTACACAAAATTCGCCACAATGTGGACTGAGAGATTCCCAATTGCTGTAAACGGCGTGGAATTGACTGATTTGGCTCATTATTCGGCACTTCGACCGGTCCGTTGACTCACTGGCACAGGATCATTCAATAGTAAATATCTTGACTGCAATTTATCCGGACACAGCCTGTTTGTTCTATTGGGACGATTATTAGCACCGATAATTTGGGAAAGCACTCTTCACCAGGATAAAAATGTAGACCTTGACTGACGTTTTGACATTACCAGATCATAAAAAAATGTTATGGGGGCGTTTGTATTAAAATACAAAATTGTAATGTCGAACCAGCCTGTATTCTTAGTGAAGTGGAGTATGTTCATCAATGATGTTTTTGTTAGGTTTCCTAGTTCTCCAAACATTCTGTTTTTAATGTGTCAAAGTCGATGGTTTTGGAGATTTGGGTACATAACTGGAAGCATGTGGAAAGGGAAATATTGCCATATATATTTAGCCTGCTAATTCCTACTACATGGTTTTATTTGCCCGATTATAGCCCCCTGGTCATCCTTACAAACTTGAGCAGATTCAATAGTGAACCATCGGATATATTATCGAAAAAGAATCTGCTCAGAGTTATTTTTCGAATATTGCGAAATGACGAAGAAAATCGGTTGTGTCCCCATACATTTCCACATCCCCCCATCTTCTACATAGATGATCTTCGGTCAGATGCACCTTTTTTTGTATGATACCCGAGCATATTGCGCCATGTAATTAGTCCTACCAGTAATGACAGAGATTTCCTAGCCATGGTCTTCTGGAGATAAACACTTGCGTTTAATGTTTTCCACTTGTTATTCGTCTCAGTTAAGAATCTTAGCTGTAAACGTTTCTTTCAGTGGAAGTTTAATTGTACCGTCCGCTAACTTTCGCTCTAGTGCTACCTTAAGCATTGTCTCCAATTAGGCAGGTCGGGTAACTGCTAGAACCTTTGCCGAGAGCAGTAACAGCTACAAAAAATCGCATTACGAATCCAGTTGTCGTCTCTTCTGATGCCCTTGTCCAAAAAATGGTAGCTCATAACTTGGAAGATGATACCATTCTCATTGACATTGTCGGCAGATTCTGTATACGGTTGCAAAGAATCCTAGAGGGACCAATTCCTGGCACCTGGCTTAGCCATTACCACACGACTGCCGGATCACTATAGTGTGTTCCAAGCGGAAATCACGGCAGTCTGCGAAGCTGCGGCTTTGCTTTAAATTAATGCGATAAATTGTAGCGCTATTGTACTATATACAGATAGTCAGGCTGCTAATACAGCCTTGGAACCGGCGACAATACGATCTAGGTTGGGAAAGTAATGCTCCAAATCCCCTAACCCTGTACTGGGTTCCAGGACACAGGCAACTGCGGACGAGCTGTCAATAGAAGGCGTGGACGGCATCTGCCCGAAAATCTCGCGGAACCACCCGCGCTTATTGAATCGATCAAGTTTCTCCTTGGTACGGATGAGAAGAAACTGGCAAACCTCTAATGGAACAACATCAACACTTGTATCTTGTCAAAACAAATCTGCCCTAACCTGGATTTAAAGAAGGCGGAGGGACTTTTATCCACAAACCGAAATAACCTAGTTTCACTAATAGGGGTCCTTACCAGACGCCGCTTGATAGGCAGACATGCACTAAGACTGGGGGTCCCCTCCAATGATTTCTGTAGAAGCTATAGAGATGATGAGGAGGAAGAAACTACAACCCAGCTACTATGTACATGTTATGCTCTTGCGACACTAAGAAGGAAAACCCTCGGGGACTACTTCTACGATGATCTTAACGATCTAGCTGAACTCGACATTTAAAAGTTAAGAAACTTCATCTCTAGGGCGAAATGGTTCAACTCTTAGGGTTAACACCGTTACGGTTCGATGTATGTACTTGTACTACATACTCGGGTTCCCAGGTGCCGGTCTCGTCGTGTGTCCCTGTCTGAGCTGGGACAGCCACCTCACATAACCTAACCTATCTTCGAATAGCAAAAGTTAAGGAAAATGCTGTCTGTATTGGACAGCAATGTGGCAAAACGTAAGGATAGCTCATGATGTCCTGCTAAGTCCCTTCCATCAATGCGGAATCGAGCGTCGCGCTTTCCTTTTTCTCCATTTACTTGAAGATAGTCTTTGATGGAACAATGGCGCGGTCCATCGAAAAAATATCTCACTTGAGTTAACTACTTCTAGCATTCAAGCGGGCAAAAGAAGTTAGACACGCTGGAGTTATCTCGAGATGTCTTCTTTTTGGACTCTTCTCTTCTTGTACTCCCCAATAGATGGCAGGAAGTAAGGAAAACTATAATAGTTGTCCAATCAGGTAGCCGAAACCCAGATATCTAAAAAATTAAAAAATACGTGTTACCTCTTCGTAATTGCCCAAAAGACTTACTTGTATGATGACATCATTATTTTCTGTTGTAATCCCTCTCTCGAAATGCCTTCTTCATAGAACCAATCTTTATTGCCTTGGAAGGAATTACATTCGAGCAAAAGGAACAAGCATTAGTCTTGTTTATTGATATGTTCAAGTAATGAATTTATTACATTCATTAACCCTTAAGTGAGTGATTGACACCGCAGAAGATACCGCTTTATCTGCCAAAGCATTCTCGTGCAAAAAAAAGAAAGTTTCACTGACAGCCCCCATTCCACATACAAACAAGGGCGGTACTTTCGCCCAGCTTACCCTAGTCGGATAGCTATGCACGACTGTGTTCCTTAACTCGCTTACACGCCTGAAAGAATTATAAATGTCGTCTCGCCAAAGGAAATAAAACATACCTAAGAAGATTAATTTTCGAAACAAAGAAGAAGAAAAAATGAAAACAGAAACGGGAGCTCTGCGAAGGCTATACTGTGGGAGAGAACCCACCCCACCTACTTACTCGACATACAAATGGTTTAGGACAGGCAGCGGAATCCTGCAGACACAGCCCTACATCGTGCGCTATTAGCTTTGTCTGGGTGTAATTACTTCGAGCACATCCCATAAAGAGTTTATTCCGAATTGCACAATACCTTCCTTTGGTAACTGAACGTAATTAAAATTACTTACATGTTGCGAACTTTAATTGGGTTAATGTGATTAAGTTGGTGCACATATCGAGGCTTTATCCGCTTTTGGCTTTTGCCATTTTGTGGCTGTTCATCGGGGGTGTGGTATGGGAACGGTGAAGTGAAAAGGCAGCGGCTGTCAAGGGAGTTATTCATGAATTTTTAATTTTAACCATTAATTTTAAATTGGTGATAATTTTGTTATTCTTTTATGTCCTCTTGTGGTGAAGGTTCGTTTGATGTCCTGGAATGTAGGGAAATACCTATCTGCGCATTTCAGAGTATTGCATTGAGTAAAACGAGCGGACTATTGGTATTGGTGCCAAGCAATAAATCAAGTGCCATCATCATTGTAATGGGAATTCTTTTCCGCACCGAATTGACTATGAACAAATTGCTTCCTTCACACAAAGACTTCTCCATAAAGTTGAATTTCTACTTTCGTTTGTGAGGAGAACAGAGTTCTAAGAGCAGTTGTACTGGATTGTGACTCGCTGTTTCTCTCCTAGATAGTCATCTTGTGTTCATTCAGGCATAATAACCACCACAACCTAGTTTCAAACTTTGACGACTAACCAGTCGCATTATTCATCCGTACTAGGTACCTTGATGTACATAATTCCCAAACCAAAACTTAACATACCTTAAGATGGGATTGCGGTCAAAGAAAGCTTTGTAAAAATGAGCTGCCAAACTATGCTTAAGCCTTAGCTACTGGTCGCTAAGATGAAGATTCAAATTGAACAAAATTCAGAGGTGTACATACATACATATGTGAACATCAAAGATTCTTCAAAAACATCCTTTAACCCTTTTAGAACCGCAAGTCCTTCCAAGGACTATACAGATCAGACAAACTCAGTTGAACTTAAAAAAAAAAAAAAGCTGACGCGACAGCTCGGGATTAGCCAAAGTCTAGCTTCCTTTTTGCACAAATGGACGCGACCTTGTTTATGAACGCCGAGTGCTAAATTGAAAACTTCTTTATGACCAATTACACTCTCGGAGGTTTGTTATTCTTCAACGAGAGGTGGTGCCGCGAAAACTGTTCGGTAGATATGGCAGGAGTTTGAACAAACGTAACTCACACAGCAGTCCAACGCACTTATCACTGAGACACAGCGACCACAGTTGAGTTATACACTCTGAGCAGGTTTAAGTCTATTCAACTACCGGACTGTGCAAGACCTCCAGCCAAAGCTTCTGGCAATCGAAGAATATTGCCAGGAGCTCGACCAAGACATAAAGTTAAAAAAATCCTGTAGATCCTCTAGTACTCCGGAACTAAGGATCTCAATTCAAAGGAAGAGATATTCTAAATTTTGCCTCTTCATCACATTGGCTGTCGCATTTGCCAAGCCTACCCCGTACTAAATATGAATGAACAAATCTATCACGCTAAAGGATGAGCAAGAATCAAGAACGAAATGTGATATAAAAGGTTCAGTTTCTAGACATTCTAGACCGACGCTGAAAATCACATTATTTGAAAGACGGAAGATGATTACTCGCTTTTCCAGCTTCCCACTGAATGTTGAATTTGAAATTTGTTTGTACGTCCACCCTCTTTGTGAGGATTATGTTTCGTTCAAGTCTTTCCCATAAGATTTTTGGGTAGTCCGTGTTTACCGTGATAGAATGTCTAGGGATCATCATCATTTTCAATGACCCGCTTATCCACTATGCAAGTCGCGGGGTAGGGTGCTTAAGTAGACTCATCCTAGGTCTACCCATGGGACGCCTACCCGATGGCATGGATTCCATGGCACGTCTCGGAAACTGAGTTGGGGACATGCGTTGAACGCTCGACATTGAGTGCCTCGCGTATTCTGGTGTTCCTAACTCAATCTCGACGAGTTACCCCAGCAATACAACGAAGAAATCTCATTTCGGCAGCTTGTATCCGCGATCTTATTCTTTCGATCATTATCCAAACCTCGTGACCATAGGTGTGGGTCGGAACAAACACTAAATTGAAGACCGATAGCTTAGCTTCGATAACAAGTTCGGCCCTCCTAATAACAGATTGACCAAGCTGTCTCAACATTGCTCCAGCCTGACCAATTCTTCAGGATTACTTAGTATTGCTGCTACCATTACTCGCGAAAAAGACCCCGAGATATTTAAACTTTTTCAATGGGACTCCACTAACATGCAGAGTGCATTGAACAGGCGTTCGGGAAATTACCATAACCTCTGATTTGTTCACCTTCATCCCAACTTCAACACAGATGGCGACGAACCTATCTAGTGCGCGCTGAAGTTCGATCTGGGTGGACGTAAGGATGACGTAGGGATAGCATATGAAAGAGGACTTCAAGTGCGCCTTTCTTTGAACACCAAATCCAACAGTGACCCCAAGCAGGGGCGCCCACCTCAGTTGAAAAATTGAAGATAACTCATTCCATGCTACGTGGGAAACTACTCCACCAAATTTTCGTTAAGTATGCTTCCCACTGCCAGTGGGTAATTACTCCACATTTGAAAAGTGGATTAATTTCCCACTAGTGATGAAGTAAATTCCCATGTGAAGTAATTGTGCACTTATGGCCCACTTCCTTTTTAACTTTGGTGAATTTTGACCCGAAATGTTGTGGAGTTTTGACCCATTTAGATGGGTTATAAGTTCACAATCTGTTTGTGGAATTATAACCCACCCAGGTGGGTCAAAATCCCAGCAAAGGACGATGTTTAGCCTCCTGTTCTGTGTGGGTGATAACGAGGCCGAGATTGTACCTTTAAAAATCCCACTATTTATCTGATATCCCTTTTGAAGTACACAGATGATTTGGATTTGTTATGGAAGGATCTCACAGCTCTTTTAACCTGACGAATACCCTGGGTGTTGTCCTAACCGGATACACGCATTTTGTATTCCCAACTTTTAATTATTGAGTTGATTGCTGAGTTCGGGATATTACAAAACGACTCAAGATTAGTAAATTACTCAGTCGAATCCTTTTTATACAGTTCGTCGGATATCCAACCAAGTTCCAGATTTCTGGTACATAAATAGTAAACCTTTAAAAATAATTTCCAACGAATGGATATAAAACATTTAATTATTAAAAATACTTTTGAAAATGAGTTCCTTTATTTTGTTTTGATTATTATTATTTTGTTATTAAATTCGTTTAACAAAATATTATTTAAATTTTTTTATTAAATTTGTAGCAGTATATAACTGAACAACAAACAATCGCTCTTTCGAAAGCAGGATAGAAAAAAATACTTGTTACTCATTAATTTAAAAAAAATAAAAAGAAAATAAAAAATCTCCTCTATAATAGTTGAATTAAAAAACCAAAAAGTCCTGTTTTTTTACATTTTGCTGTGTAATGTTATTTTAAGATTACCGCATCCCATCAACAAAGGGTGTCGCAACAACAGTCCTACCATCCAACCAGTCTGTACCGTATCCAAATGACTCCGGACTACGGCGTCGATTGTTTGCAGGATTCAGACCATTGTCTGGCTTTGGACGTCTGCGCAGTCGCTCATCCCAACATCGATCAATATCATTGCCTGAAAGTAATTACGTGTCCACTTACAATAATTGTAATAATGCAATCAATAATTTTCTATCTATCTCTTTGTCGTCAGTTGTTTGCCATAATTGATGCAGCTCAATGAAATAATTCTCACAAATCTTTTTTTTTTTTTTTTTCATTTTTTTCTTAAATCTACTTAAATCAAGTTGATTCGTTTTCTTTTGAATTTCTTTTTTTATATATATAAATTATCTAGATGTTTAAATCTAATTGTAAACTTTGCATCAAAATGGTAAAAATTATCTGAATATTTCTACACTCTTTAAAAAAAAATTACACTAAAACTCTACACCGTACCTTGTCAAAATGGTGTCGTATAGCTCTCCTGTTTGATTGGGACATCACTTGATGTTGATGTTAACTGTGTGGCATTTTTGTGGAGTTTTTCTTTTTTTTTTGTATAAGTTTCCTTTTTATGTTTAGAATTTACTGGTTCCGTTGACGCCCAGTTTTCTGTTATTAATTGTAAAAAATAAAACGGATCGTTATTACTCCCACCCTTGGCTCGTTTGCAATTATTTATATTTTTTCCGTTGCGCTGTTTGCTCGCGACAAGGTAGAGGAGTTGAAGGAATGAGAAACTGCAGCATATCCCTCTGCAGTGTCATTATCCTGAATTTATGTTTACTTGCTCTTTATTTTTCCCTTTCGTCCATCATTATTATTTTTCAGTAATTTAAAAGCTCATTTACACTTTCCGGACAGTGAAACAAAGATGTCCTTTAGATCCTTTGTTTCACCGGGCTGCTGGTTGTTGTTATTTTGTTTTTGATTTTACACTCGGCACGACCTTCCGCAAGGGAAGTTTTGCAATGTCTGAAGGGACTTTGAGTGGGTGGACTGGACAGCATTTGATTTTTAAGTGTAAATGGGCTTACTAGGTGCAGTGTTCTTTATTTTTATTGTATTTACCAAGTTACTGAGTGTGAATGTCGGTGTATTCTATGTTTTCTTATTTCTAGGTTTACTGCATTTTGTTGGGACAAAACTCTGTATCATACAATCTAAATGTTTGATGTTTCATGAATCGTTTTTAGTGTCTTAAGTCTGAACGTATTCAATTAATTTTTTTAATCCTGTCTTTGATGTATGGATGTTATTTTTTTCAAAATTTCTTATTTTCATTTCACTTTTTTTTTAAATCCTTATCGAATTGACTTTGCAATGCTGCAAGAATTTCTTAAAAGTAATTCTCTTATAGTGCATAAATAAAAGCTCTATTGTAGAAATTTAAGAGTAAAAAAGAACAACGTGATCAGGGTAATTGGGGTCATTGAAGTGAGTTTTATAAACTTTATAATGAGCTAGGGGAGTTTCCCGGATGAAATTTACAATGGACGGAAGAGCACCACTTAGTTGCATCTCCTTTATTACTATTTGAACAATAAAATCGCTTAAGTCATGACTATATTCTATGGGTTAACTGGGATAGGAGAGAATATGCACTGCAAGCGCGATTTTCCTGGTCTTGAGTTATATTTACGAGTCCATAAAAGTATCCGCTGGCATTTGAAATGAGATACTGAAGTAAACTTTTGCCAAACAAAGTAGTTTCATCATTCCTTACAGAGACCGGAACACATAATTTAATTAAAACGAAAAAGGATTAGATTGGGAAAAAAGGGATAAGAGTTGGATTATACATATTATCAAATTCTGTGATGTCGAAGCGACAACATTATTTCATTTCGCTAATTGATTTAGGTCTTATTCCAATCAACATTTTATTGAAGTGGTAATTTAATTTTCAAATTCCAATTGGATTGATTCTCGCAATATCCAGTGTAGACACGCTTTGAGAGATTTTCTCGGAACCACTTCTGGAACTGATGAATTCGTTCTGCAAGTGAGGACTTTTCAAACAATTAATCCTCGTATTTATTTTTATTTATTATTCGTATGAATCGTGAAGAATGGAATTAATTGAATTTCACCAAGGATTCGTTGGCAATATTTTAAGTATGATTCGAAAGAGAGATAAATTACAGAGAGGTTAAATGGGTTAACATAAATAGGCCAAAAGTGGATACAGGACTCAATGATTAAAACAATTTCAAATGATTAAAACCGCCTGTAAAGATTCAAAGCAAGAGTTTCATTAGGGTTGTCCACAGCTTCAAATCAATAGGGCTCACAACAAAGTACTCTCCACAATACGAACCAGATGTGCAGCAGACGTCCTTTTTGTTTTTTATAAAGCACCTGCCCTTGTGGTTGACACTGCGACCTAGCAAGGTCTATTTAGCCTGACAACCCAATCGTACTTTTCCTCAGAGGGAGTGCGTTGTTACGTATTGGTACGTATGTCACTTTACTATCTTTCGCTCTCCAACGTAGAACGGTATTGAATTGCCTTGGTTGAACATTAAACGTCACTCAACGCTAGCACCAACGCAGTATTGTGTTTCAGGCAGGCATGACAGATCCGTTTACGCAGCCAATACAATACCGGAAATTCACAGAGAACGTGATCAGAGGTTTCCTCCTCTTCCAAACAGAATCGATACTGTATCTGAAGAAAGGTTTAGTGTGTTGAGATGATATCTTAGGCCACATAAGTCTACTTCCCCATGTTGTTCCTGTTTAGGTTTAGACTTTCCTTGTAAGAAAAGGTCTCTTGGATTGCCTAAGCCCGAGGACATTTTTCCAATGGGCTAGGCGAAATTGGTGTTCCAGTTGTTTAAAAGAGCTGTAGTGGTTGCCCAATTAACACCGCAGAAGGGTTCCGGTCCCAATAATGCGGAAGCCGAACCGGCCTTAGGCAGCTCATCCGCAGTTTCATTGCCTACAATGCCATGGTAGCCGGGCATCCATCCAAGCTTGACCTTGTTGTGTCTGGTAAATGATTGTAGGATATCGTAACAGGAATTGATTGACATAGATTCCACGAAGTGGGATGTCAATGCTTTAAGCGGTGCCTCACTATATGAACAAATATATATTTTTGCGCCCCGAATACCCTTATCAAGGTTTATCCTGGCGCAGATCTCAATAACATGGATTTCAGCCTGGAACACGCTGTGACAGATCTCCATTGTTACCGAGACTTTAGTGTTGCGTCCAAAGACGTCAATACCCACTCCAGAAGCCATTTTTGATCCGTCGGTAAACCATACCAATCATCCTGGGTCTGATACGGGTTCTCCATTTGACCAGTCGACAGGTCTAATATTTTTATTTCAAATAGCCTTTCGAAACTCGAAACTGCCTGGCCATAACTTCGGGGATAGTGCAAAACATGTCCGTACTTGGAATTGAGTGAAGTATTTTCAGATGACCCACAAGACCACCTGATTTATACTTGTGTTCTAGCTGCAGCTCTATACCACAACGGGTAGCGGTCTTTCTAGTGCAGATATGTAGGGTTGTAAGCCCGATGACAGCCTCTATGGCTGAAGTAGAGCAGGTGAGCATAACACCTATAATACCGAGACAGGCAATTCTTTGTAGCTTCTCAAGTTTCATTGCCGTATTTCGTTCAAGTACTTTAGGCCACCAAACTACAGCCGCGTAGGTTATTATGGGTCTATCGAAATGTAGAACCAATGTATCATTTTGGGACTAAGACCCCAAGTTCTGCCGTAGAGTCAACCGCGAACTTAATTTTGCATTCCACTTTATGCGTCTGCCTAAGACAACGCCGAGGTACTTCACCTCGTTGGAATAGCTTACAGTAGTGTCTTTAACAGACATCTTACGTGTATCGATGCTTATCATTTGTTCATGCGTTGCAAACACAACTGATCCTACATATAATTCCATTAAAATTTCTGACGCAATTAGTTAGATAGTAGCCCCTCCTGTCAGTCCAATTTCACGGTTTATTGTTAATTGTTTGTGGCACTATTTCGCGAATTGCATGCGTCAATGGTTTGGTGGTTATTGCAGTAACAATGACCCTTAACATTTTCCCATAAAAAAAATCCAATGGCGTGAAATTTTTTTAATGCAACACTCTCGTCAGACTTGTATTTAGTTGTTGAGCTTACATATCCAGGTTTTTGGCAACCGCAGCAATCGTTTCTTCTGTGCGCACCAGTGAAGCACGCGGGTGTCTTTTGTTATCCATAAGCATGCTTACGCCAGCAGCTGAACGACATCATTTTCGCTTTGCTTAATTTCGACCAATAATTCTCAAATTTTTGCACAGTTTCTGCAACATACTCGTAGCACTCACTTTGAAAAACATTTTTCAGTATTTCCCAGGGTAAAATGATCCATTTTTTTATTACAAACAAATGCTTTGCTATCACCATCACGAGGACTTAGTCAGAAATGAAAGCTAACTCCTGTGGTCAACCCAGCCTTGCTGGACTGTTTGGCTTATCAGCATACCGGATTTGTGCCAATGAGAACTAATCTTCTACGCCCTGTCCTTTTGCCTATAGTTCACTGTATTACGTTATCACTCCTGTTTTTGCCAATTGCGTCCCATCCGTCTTCAGGGACCATTATCTGTCTACAGTTAAGTCCTTACCCAACAGGTTCTGCTCTTTTTCATATCGAAGGCAATGACATATGATGTGTTCCCCGTTTTGTCTGTCCACCATGGGCCTTATTGTTCTGCCCAAACCTATAAAAATACATTCACTGACTGTTGCATCTTGTAGAAATTTAGCTCTTTATTTTTTCTCTTGGTCTAAGCATCAATATTGGAGATGGTTCTATCAGAACAGAACAGAATGATCCCTTCTCATTTGTTGTATCAGGGTCGAAGTGATCGCCGTTGTCACGCAGGCAAAGCACTTTGCTTCTTTTCCAAGAAGGTTTCTTGGTACCAAGCCAGTCACCACATAGTTCGCGTTATAGGAAGTTGCCTAGAAGGCGCAAATAGCTTTCAATGCATTCTTCTGTTTCCTATTCTTAACATTCATGGGAACTGCCAATATTTGGGAGCCGTTGGGCATAAAACTGTGTATTGCTGTATGTCCTTTTTGTAACCACATTTAGCGATTCACTTCAGCTCTTCTTTAATCCAGACCTTTTGTTAATTGCTTTAAGCCCTTTAATTGCAGCTTAGCTGTTGTTGTAAGACAAAAATGGACATGGAGAAACTGAACTCATCGTTCAACATTTTTGTTGAAAGAACACAGGACTCTTCAGTACCCCTCACGAATTAGGAGGCATCAGTCTAAATTTTTGTTAACAGAATTTTTACCCATCTTTGCATGTTGAAGCAATAGGTTGCCGACATGTAACGTAACCGCAGTCTTGGAATTAAGCCTTTTAGCATCCGAAACCATTTGGCCTTTGCAAAGGACGTACCGCCTTCAGGTCTATGATTCAAAGATCCATTCCCTCGATGTGGCCAAGCTATGTAATGTCTTGACCTTTTGCACGACATTTACATGTTGATAGAGTTCATTAAGTTCGCTGTAAAATGTTCCCTTCCCCCTCCCCATCGACGGGCCTAATATTCGACAAAATAGACTACTAAACTTGTGTCGTATTTAGGTATAAAATGTTTAATGATGTCTACTCTGAAATGCGTAGTATATAACTGCAATAATCGCTCTTTGAACCCTAGCTGTAAGCTTAAAAATGGTCTGTAGTTTGCTGACATATGTCAATTTAAAATGTTGCAAGAAATTCCAAAAATGCACGGCTTCGAATGGCACTGTATTAATGGTCAAATTGATGTCGGCTCTCTGCGAGTTGATAACGAATGGAAATGGTTGCCGTACCAGATTCGTCCTCGTACCAGATAGTGTATCAAAATCAGCACAGCAATGGGCCACTCTAGGATCCTCATAGGTAACCATACTATTCTTAAGCCGGACTACGTTGTCTGTCCCCCATATTGACTTCAAGGTCAAGTACACAACTCGGATTCCTAGCAGAAGCTTTGGGAATCTGGTACAGTTTTGAGCGATTCTGCACTAGAAATAGTCACAGACGGATCCAAGAGGTGGTTCGGGGACTGCAGTCTTCTCCAACGCACCTGGCTTAGCCATTACCACACGACTGCTGGGTCACTATAGCGTGTTTTAAGCGGAAATGATAGCAGTCAGCTGCGGCTTGGCTTTTAATTAATGCGATAGATAGTCAGGCAACTATTAAAGCCTTAAAATCGCCGACAATACGTTCAAGGTTGGTTAAGCAATGCCGCAGAGCTCTCAACGAGATTGCAGACACGTGCGACGTTACCCTGTACTGGGTCCCAGGGCACAAGGACATTCCAGGCAACTACAGAGCTGACGAGCTAACAAAAGGCACCCTTTTTGGGCGGCATCTCCCCGAAAACTTGAGGGAACCACCTGCGCTTATCAAATCGTTCAAGTTCCTGCTTGACACGGATGTCAAGAAATGGGCGAACCACAGGTGGAACAACTGGCCTAACCTGGATTTAAAGAAGACGGAAAAACTTTTATCAACGAACCAGAAAAACCTAGGTTCACTAATAGGGGTCCTTTCCAGACGCTGCGGCAGACATGCACTCGGACTGGGGATCCCCTCCGATGATTTCTGTAGAAGCTGCAGAGACGAGGAGGAGAAGGAAACTACAACCCACATACAGCGTATATGTCCTGCTCTTGCGACGCTAAGAAGAATAATCCTCGGGGAATTCTTCTATGATGATCTTAACGATCTTACTGAACTCGACATCCGAAAGATAAGAAACTTCATCTCTGTGACGAAATGGTTCAAATCTTAGGGTTAATACCAGTACCACCTTCCACCCACCTTCGATGCACTTGTGCTACATACTCTGGTTCCCTGCTGCCGGTAGTCCGCGGTATCACAATGGGCCAATCTAGTCTAAGTGTGTCGCTGTCTGAACGAGGACAGCCACCTAACCTAACCTAACCTAGTGTATCGTGATACATTCTTGCATAAACATTTCACTGAGAACTCGAGGATTT
Source organism: Matsumyia berberina (assembly GCA_917880715.2). Taxonomy (NCBI): domain Eukaryota; kingdom Metazoa; phylum Arthropoda; class Insecta; order Diptera; family Syrphidae; genus Matsumyia; species Matsumyia berberina. Next base: position 101,881,158 of record OU862870.1, read on the forward strand.
TCTATGTCCGAAGTAAGGCAGTTTTGTTTGTTCCATCCAGATAAAAATTCTTCTCATCACTGAAAATAATAATTTTTTAGCAAAATCTTCGTCCTGCTCTTGATTGTCCAGATGGTTAAAACTTTTATAATTAAAGTTCCTGCATCAACTAAATGGAACTACAATTCTTTTAAGAAAATTTTTTGCAGCGAGCTTTGTGAAATTTTTAGTTATGTCAACGATTCCGATTTTTTTTTTTTTATTTTTACAGTGATTTACCAATAATCGAAACAACTTGGTCCACTTGGGCGACCAAAAACCAAATGTGTTTTCATGGCTAATTAATGCAACAACAGAAAAATGACAAATGTCACAGTTCTGAAAGCCATCAACCTTATAGAAAAATAAACGCGCAATTATTTTGCAGTTTTAAGTAGATTACTAAATCCATCGCTGCAATTATCCAACAGCTGCCTAATTAGATTAATTTCATTTACTTAATTAATCAATTAATCTGTAATGAATAATCGCGTTCGTTAAATTAAAATATACCTCACGTGCTTTTTGGAGCATTTTTAAAATAATTATTTAATTTCCTCCCTGGTCAGGTTGAATCGATTGCAAATTAATTACTCAATTAAAGTTCTGCCATTATGTCGCCCGATAGTGCGTTATAGAGCTCCAACCATGTAAACGGAGAGCTACTTTAACTCTCCACTTACTTACTTACTTCAGGTGGCGCTATAGTCCGGGGTGGATCTGAGCCTCAACCAAAAAGTGTCTCCAGCCAGCTCGATCTTAAACCAGCTGCCTCTAATTCCCCACGCCAAGTTTGTTGCGGTCCCCTTCCATTTAGGTGCGCCACCTGAGTCGAGGTGTTACTAAGATGTTAGAAATTTGGGGTGTGTCTATGCACTGCGACCTGTAGAGATCTATTGTGCTTCCCTGAACTCGTGTTGGTCGATGAGTCTCGACCTACAGCACCTCTTCCAATCCCATGCTATGAGAAATCAGAGTATCTGGATTGGGTCCAACTTTCGAAATGGATTCAATGATTCTCCGGGCCGGAGCATTGGTGTTCATCCGCTTTATATGACTCAGCCACCTCAGCCGTTCGACCTTTAATTTTCTGGCTGTACAGAAATATCGCTGTACAGTCAGTGCAGTTCGTCATTGTATCTCTCCTCCATTCACCGTTTAGGCAGACAGGAACGAAAATCACCCGAAGAATCTTCCTCTCAAAAAAGCCAAGAGCGACCTCCGCTTTTGACAGAGTCCATGCCTCTGCGCCATAGAGCAGGACTGGGACGATTATGGTCTTATAAAGGACCACTTCAGTCTTTCGAGAGAGGCCTTTGCTACGCCATTGCCTTCTTAGCCCAAAAAACAGCGATTGGCAAGAGTTATTCTTCGTTTAATCTCAGCTCTACTGTCGTTGTCTGAATTGATAGCGGAGTCTAGGTAGACAAAGTCCTAAACTAACGTTCTGTCGGAGACGTCGGTGTTGGGTGTCCTTTCTTGTCGAAATCTACTTTCTCTTGCCCTCACTGGCCGCCAAACCCTATTTCGCCGCCTCCAACTCAATACACACGAACACACCAGTGACATCACGTAACGTTTTTTGACATCAAAGGTCTCGGTGAGGTCTTAACTGACCTTGATGGAGCAGCGTACATTCTTCATCGTCATCCTGCACAACGGACGAGTTGGGCAGGATGCCGAAACTAAACCTTGCTCTGTATGGCTCGTCTCTATAGATGCTGGCATACGCGGCCTTAAAATCGATGAAAAGGTGGTGGGTATCGATTTGAAGTTCCTGAGTTTTCTCCAAAAATCTGCCGCAGTATGAATATTTGGTCGATGGTGGACGTTCCTGGCCTGAAGCCACACGGATATGGACCGATCAGGCCGAACAGCTTCAGGCGCTCACACAACATGGCAGATAAGAACTTGTTGGCGATGTTAAGAAGACTGATGCCTCGACGGATGCAGTTCGGGAGTCTGCTTTCTTGAAGATCGGGCAAACGATGCCGAGGTTCCATTTATCAGGCTTACTTTCTTCCAACCATATTTTACAGATGAGTTGGTGCATGCTCCTTGCCAAGTTATCGTCTGCCGCTTTGAACAGCTCGGCAGCTAGGCCGTCAGCTCCAGCAGCTTTGTTGGACTTAAGCCTAGATATGGCTATTCTCATTTCATCCAGGTCGGGTGGACGGAGTTGTTGATCTTCGTCGTCTAAGTTGAATGGTTCCTTCTGCCTGGCAGCGCAATTTGATTCGTCATTGCCGTTAAACAGTCTGCAGAAATAGTTCTTACATATCCTCGACATTGACTGCGATTCTACTACGATATTCCCTTGTTTATCCTTGCAAGCTTCGGTTCGGGCTCTGCAGCCTTGACAGCTTCTTTTACCCATTGGTAAAACTTGCAAACTTCTTTCCGGCAGTAGCAACTTCTTATTTTCTCGATCGCGCACTTCTCGCCCTCCTTCTTTTTTCTCCTGAGAAGCCTGTGTTCATCTCTTCTGCATAGAGCTCGCGAGCAGCTCTAAACGTTTGTATGTTTCTTGGTTATGTATATGTATTTGCCGGCACTCGTTCTCAAAAAAGGGATTTCGTTGCGGTGGCTGAGTGAAACGCAGCACGTCAAAGGCGGCATCTGTGATGGCTTTTTTTTGTCAATGTTACCACCGGTCTTCAGTACCTGATGCTAGTGGCCGAGGACATCTTAAGAGATTAATGAAGACACGATCGGAAAAGGACCTCTTGCGATTGTAGTGTCGACATCCAACTTTTTCACAGTGTTTCCTGGTTTTGGCGGTGTTGTTAATATCCGCAGTCGTACCTTGACTACAAAAAGGTAGTAATCCGAGTCAATGTTAGCCCCTCGGAACCTTAAGACATCAATAATATTAGAGAAATATCTTGCGTCAATCGCAATGTGGTGTTTGACGGTTGATTGACCAGGAAATCAATTCCTTGTATTTCCTTGTGAATATCGAGAAGCGGGAACTACGTACTAGCTAGAACAACATTTCACCCCGCACTTAATGTCAAAGTGAATTACCATTCCACTGCCCGTTCCATCTTCAAAATTGTAACATCTACAGATCTACAGATTAAGAACTCTTTCGCTATGCGTTAGATACAATTCGGTTTAACAGGAAACCTTAGATCAAGTATATCTGAATAAGAATAACATTTAAAGTTGAAAGAAGGATGGATAACATGCAGCTTCTTCTTATTTTACTCTGGAATCTAACCATCAATAAAAGTCTCTGTCCGGGAGCAGAGAGGAGTTTTAATGTTCTGGGTTTTTATCATAATGCGATAAACAAAAATGTTCAACTTGCATAGTGCTCTTCAAAATCCTAATCAAAATCTTAGTCTTCAAAACCCTTAAAGTGCTATATTTTTTTGTTTAACTTGCCATTGATCCCTCACGCTTGAAATCTCCTAAAAATAACTCCTAGATAGTGCCGCGAAGGGACGATGTCGACCTCAGAAGCTCTTATTTTAATTCTAAAAAATGAGAGTACCTACATATATCATACATTTTATAGACTTTCACCAATAAATTAATGTTTCGACGATTTAAAATAAGTTTTTTGTAAGGAATAAACATACAATTAAGAGTCCAATGACACCAGCATACTTTAGGAAGTAGTTCCGAATTTGTGTGATTTTTAACTGAGATCTGTTGTTTTTAATTATATTCACCACTTGTTTTTTTAAAAGAGTGTGTTTTCATTTTGATTTTTGCCATTTTGAAAAGAAAATAAACAAAAAAAAAATAAAAGTACTAACTAAAAGTGACCCAATTTGAGTTGCATTACTTACAGCGTGTTTCAAAAGTTAAAAAAAATCTAAAAAAATGCAATGATGTTGGTGAGTTGGTTTGAACATACCCTAACACAATGGAACTTCCTTCCATTTAAAATTAAGAAGAAACTAAAAATACACATGACACACAAATTGGTCAAGGCAATAACTCATGAATTATGTTCATAGTTTCAGAAGATGACACAAAAACAAGTCGACCGTTTGGTCAGCCACTTTTCCTGCTGCCAACAGAAACTAATTACGAAGAGGATAGTAAATCAACGCCAACCAAGGGAGCCCGTAAAAAGCGACCAAAATAAATTCTGAACATAATCCTAGCATTAATATCAATTAAAAAAAAACAAACCAAGCAAACAAACAACTCAACCCCCTTTATTAAACTGCCACGATGATAAAAAATAAAAAAAAATAAAAAAAACTATTAAAAAGAAAAGCGAATGTGCTATAGTATAAGAAAAAGAGAAACAAAAGAAAATCCCTCTTTTTAAAATTGACCCCTTAATTGCCCCTAATGAAATTTAAATTTAAAAGAAAAGTCTCAATATTTTATACAAAACAAAAATATAGTTAAATTATTGTTATTAATATGTCATAGATTTTAATTAAATATTAATTATGCCTACTAGGAGCCGAATCAATAAATATTTTACTCATCTGTTTTAAGTTTTGTTCTTTTCTTTTTTTTAATTTATTTTTTTTTCTGTTTTTTACTTAAGTTTTCGATATAAAAATACATAATGGTTTTAGTTGATTAAATTTTATTTTTTTTTTCTTGTAAATATTATTTTGAAATTAAATGTAAACATTTTTTTATTTGTTATAACTGTAAAGTTGTTAATTTTATTTTTTTAAAGCTTAATATCTGATTCAATTGTAAATATTTGATGGAGTTGCGATAATGTTGTGTAGATTCATTTATTGAATTTTACGGATGTCATCCGATCCAATTGTATTTAATTGTTTGTTGTTTCGCTCTCTCAGGCATGTGTTCAGCTAATATTCCAACAGAAGTACTGAACTAATTTTTTTTTCTAATTCGAATATCTAAACTATCGTATATCTGTTTAATTCCACAGAGGTGTATATAAAAAAAATAAAACCGAATTGGGTCAGCAGCAGTGGCAATCTGAATGCGATTCAACTAAAATGTGCCTTCTTTTACAGAAGCTTATTGTACCCACAAAAGTTATTACCTTTAGCCGCTCGTTTTTCGTCATATTTGCGTCATTGAAGATCCGAATCTCATATCCCATAATTAATTATGTAGATAGGACTACACTTAATGAAGGATCTTTGAAGAAGGTAGCTTCTCCGTATTTGTTTTTTAAGGAAATAGCATGACAGTACATCGAATTATTTAAAAAATTTTCTGACATCTTGTCTGTTTTGTTAAAGCTTCATATGTTGTATTAATTACAAATCTTGATTGAGCCATGTACATTTTCTACACAGGCAAATGAGGTTGGCGATGAAGCTAAAATTAGCAACATGTACAAAGTACATACATACAAGTGTATGGATTGATGAGGATTTAAATTTATCCTCATCGTTTCTTATATCGTGCCACACAATTTTGTTAACCAATTAGGGGGTAATTACTATGTATTTAATGGAACTGATTGTTTCCCTTCCTTTCTAAACAATCTGAATGTGTTGAAAAAGTTATTTTCATTTGAGAAAATTCAAGGATGTATTTCCAAGAACTTCCTTGTCTCATGTATTAGGTTCTTACATAGGAAATGTCTGATTTCGATGGAGATAATCAAGGCTCCGGATAAGCAAAGCACTTATTTCGCAGAAAGGTGTCCAGACTCCAGCAAAAGGGGTAATCAGTGGGCGAAAGGTCAGGTGAGTATGGTGGATGTGGAAAAACTTCGCATTCCATCGCTGCAAGTTCTGCCTCGGATCGTTGTGACGTATGCATTGTTATGCTGAAGAATTGGTCCACGTTCGTTAACGAGTGCCAGCTGTAATTGGATTCATTTTCCATGGGACAGAACTCCACTGTGATGATTTCATCAGGTCGGAGGAAAAATAATGAATAACCCCCCGCTAATCCACCATACGGTTACCTTAACCTTTCTTTGATGAAGTAACTATTTTGCATGACGTTTTAAAGCTTCATAGCGGTCTAGCGATTGTCATATAGAGATTGTCATGCCTCTTTTTATCTGGCGACCTATAAAAAAAATAGCTGGCGCGACAGCTCAGTATGAGCCAACGCCTAGCTGCTCACAACCATTCATGTTATGCCTTTTACATTATTCGCACGAATGGAAGGGTCCTACAATTTATTCCCGAGTTTGAACGGTGTCTTTCATGACAGATTGTACTCCCGGAGGCTTGTCATTCCCCGACGAAAAGTAGTGCCGCGAAAAATGTTCAGTGGAAATGACTAAGGCTTGAACCCACGTCACTCGCTCAGCAGTCCAACGCACTAACCACTGAACCACGGCGACAACTTTATTTCTTCGACGACCTATACTCTTGACAATTTATTAGCTTCAGATAGTTCGAGGGATCCCCATCTACATATCATGTTTTTTTACCGATTTGCCCTAGATGACGGCTGGATACTCCAAACATCGCCGCAAGACACCTTACTATTATTGATGAATCATTTTCAACTTCCGCCTGTAATTCAATATCCTTCATGCAGGTCATTGGTCTTTCTCGAGCTTCGTTTTCCAAGGCAAATTTTCCCTAGTTGAATTTGGCAAATCAACATCATTTTTCATTGTCCTTTCATTTCATCGTTTCGTTGTCGGCTTCCCAGGTTTTTGTTGCTGCGTAAAGGTTTCTTCCAAAAGCGAAAAGGAAAAGCACCCTCGTAGTATGTAAGCATCTTGGCTAGGGGTAAAATTATGTTTTTGGGAAACGCAAAACCTTCTAAAAGGAAGAGAATTGCAATCTTATTGAAATATGAAAACATTTTTTAAAAAAAATACGCAGAACTAGACGCGAACATTTCATGTGTAACAACCTATGCTGAAGTAATATGTTCACTGAATACCAACAACGAATAGCTCTTTACGGTGGATTGCCAGTTCTAGCTTGGTCAACTAATTCATCAGCTACTGAATTGCATTCTGCATCCCTGCCAGCAGAAACTAGAAGAATTTAACAAGAGACTGCGAATTTAGCTTGGTTAATAGACCGTCATTTAGCATTATTTAGTTATTTTACCTTGATGGACATTGAAGACATCAAAGTTCCACACATACTTCTTTGTCAAAACATTATAGACAACAACCAATACGAAAACCAGAGATGATGGGCAACGTTTTCGAACATGTCCATCATCGAAGACATCTAACCTCTTTCACTTGCGCACGCCAAATAAAGCCTCGGTTGATCCTTTTCCATTCCATTAAATACCAGGTAGGTCATATATCTACAGAGGCTCCGACACAAAAGCGCGCCTCTTTAAAATCGGTATACTCGTATACCATTGAATCCAAACATTTCGTAATGAAGGTGTGCAACGATGTACCCGTCCCCTAAATAGATTAATGCCGAAGTGAAATGCACTTTCTATCTTCTGACCTGGTCATCATCCGCAACTGGATAAGAATCCACTCCCACTCACATTTTTACAATAGAAAATGACTCACAATTTGTTGGAATTTCATGAACAGAGTCTACATCCATCGCTTCCTTTTTCATTCATTTTATTGTTTTAACATTTCACAAAAATTACTTAAACTCTACCAAGGGTTGCATCCTTGGTTCTATGAATTTCAATTGCATTCAAAGCCATTGTAACTACGGGAAACGAAAATCGATTATACGCCACAGAAATAATGGAAAATTCTTTTCAACTTGGGTTTTGTTTGATCAACAAAAGACCGAAAGACCGAAGTAAAATATGTTTCGTTTCTCTAATTGTTTCGCACAAAATAACAAGGACTCCTTTTGTTCAAGCACCTTCAGCGCGAAAATTTATTGGTTCTGCAAGTTCCCTTGCATTCTTTTCGATTAGAGGATAATGTTTTATGGTTTCAAATAACTGCGGTAATATACAATAGATGTGCGGTGTATTTAATTTACAATTGCAAAAGTCCTTAAAATCTCTACCAAGGCAAAGTTCATTGCTAAAAGGAACACGACAAATTGCTCAGGAACAAGAAATATGGAGTTAAGTGTACATATATGTGCCCTAACTTTTCATGGTGCCTTTACGTCTGCTTACACATCTTTGCCCATATTTATACTCATCTAATATAAATCTGTTTCTTCAAATATTAGGTTAGGTAGTTGGGTTGAAGACAAGAAAGGAAACTCTCATCCGTCACACTTAGATCAATTTAGATTCATGGGAGTGCAACTCCCATACTATGTGAACCAATGGGTCTTTAAGCCATCCCAAGGCGCTTATAAATCGATTCAACTCATTCACGGATCTGTCAGAGAGTTCTTCGAGATCCTTTAAGAAATATATTCCCAGGAAATCAAATTGAAAGAATCCTGGAGAGTCCACTTCCCAAGATGCTGCTGCTCATCCTCATCACTGTAGCCTCCGCAGAGGAGATGTGCATTAATGCATCCATAATTATGCCTATTAGAGCTGATCAAAATTTTTGACTCCTTGTGGTCAAAGTAATAACACAAAGGCTGAGCTCATTCCATTATTTTCTTCATCAGAGTTTTGTTCAGAAAGACGACATTTTCGAGAGCAATCTAAAGTGCCAATGGTGCTACTTAATGCGTTATCTGCGAAGGTTAGAGCCCCAGCAATATGAGTTAAAAATTGTATGCGGTACCAGCTTTCAACCTGCAATGCCAAACCTTTATTGATTCGCTAAACAAAATAAACAAGCACAACATGTATGGTTAATCCTCCTCGCGTCGTGCCACCTTATACTCCTTGACCTTAGATAACGTTTTAAAAATAGTCACTTTGAGCTGTATTCGTATCAGAGCCAATATGACCAGATTGCTCAGTTCTTCCAAAGGCCGTGAACTTAGGCGTAGAAGACATCGACTCTGAAGTGCAAGTTCTTGCTCTTATTTATCTTTGCAGCTTTAACAAAAACCGTAATGTGACAACTGCAGCTCGATGGCCATCATGCAGTGAATGGTCTGCCAATATCCATATTAGCAGTCAAATCTTCACTTTATTGGTATCTATGACTGACTGGACTGGCCATAGAGTTATTTCAAATATTTGAATTCGGCTTCCACACATTAAACTCTGATTTCTACCCTACCAGTTCATTATTTAATTCGTTACTTTCCTTAGAACCCAGGGGAAGTGATTTTAGAAGATTTCAAGCTCTGAACGCTGCTTGATTATCAGAGCTCACTACCAATGGAGGCCACTTCTTGCATTAAATTATTGATCTACTCTACGGCTATTATTTCAGCCGGAAAAATGGTGAAAAGATTTGGAAGTCTGAAAAGTACCACAGTATGATCTGGTCATCTTGTGGACGGCTCTAGACAAAACCTTGGACCATAAAGTAATAAGATAGTTCAAGAAATACTCTCTCAGCGACACTTGACGTGTTCTTACATCTATTTCCGCTACATTTTTTTCAAGAAAACAGCTGCTGGACAAAATGTCATACTAACCACTCCCCAAGATTAGCTCCTCTCGCATTTATCACACGAAACACCGCCTAAGTAGAAGTTTAACCCCAACTTTCGGACATCAATCCCCTTCAGAAAGCAGCGGGATATTTCCGAAGTTTGAACTTACACAAGTAGCACAGCTATCCAAAGCCCTAACCACTGAGCTTAAATGACAAATCCAAACCTTTCTGTAAGAAAGCCAACTAGGTACAATATTCCCCTGGAGCGTTAAGAGATCTCACAGGCAATCAAGGCGTATCTTAACTGCAGAACCTTGTTATGTCGGCAAATCGGTGAAAAGCGTTCAAGTTTATACGACAGTCCCAAATGGACGAGCCTGACACATTTGCCAATTTGAAGTATGTTTTCAAAGGTTTTCTCTGGGTTCTATGCATAGATATCATCCTTCTGAGTAGCTTGTTGTGAAGTGTGCTTGTCACGTCAATGAACACTATGTGGCTGAGATAATCTGGGTCAGCTTCCAGATGCAGCAGCCTTCTTTTGGAGAGGGTCAGAGAGATGCGGAGGAAATGAAGAGTTTTTTTTTATTTCTGTTCTTCATCCCTGTAGCTTTCATAGAAGTCTCTTGGCATAAAGGTCTATAAGACAGTGTCCTGAGGTAAAAGTTCTGATTTGAGGTCGTTTTAACAAATGAAATGTCTCTGAAGCCTGTCATCAAATTAAGGTGAATGTTGATGTACCATCTCAATGAGAGACAAGTGATAATCAACCTTTTATGTACATACGTAAGTGAGAACGATTTCAAAGACTTAATTGCCGCTTGGCTTTCTGTGAAAATGCAAGCATCTGAAGCAGATGTTGTTGTTGTGTTGCATTTCAACTAGGACAATGTTTCCTTAATGGGTATAATTTACGCTTGAAATATGCTTGAGTGATAATGGAGGCGAGAATAGGTGCTCACATTGAGCTTTTTGGCAAAGACAACAGCAACCAATCCTATCTCGGTTTTGGAGACGTCTGTATATGTTTGTACATAGATATGATCGGAAATAACATGCATTTCAGGAAAGCTGAGACTGGTGTCAGTAACAGTGGGAGGATTCACGTGAGGAATTAAGTTTTTTTTCAAATAAAGAGGCCTACTTCGTTTTTACGCGGATTAACCTTAAACCGCTGCATGGGGTCCATTTTGAGAACTAGTAAAAAGCAGGTTGGAGGATCTCTCAGAAGGTAATAGGGCGCCCATAGCTACCATTGCCCCTTACAGTTCGACATGGAGTTAATGTACTACTACATACATACACCTTGAGGTATGCAACAGTTTACTTGTCTTTAGGCAGAAACCTCGCCAGGTTTTGTAAATACATTTCTGCGGATGAGCAGTGCTTCAATCGCGCTCTAAGCGTAGTGCCGATTGGGAAATTGGAAAATGCGTTTGTAATTGGTTCTGATTTCATTCCAATATGGAACCTTGTGCTTGTGGTGAAGCTACTATTTCAAGAATTCACTTTTTTCCATTTCACTACTGTCAAGGTGATATACGAGTACAACAAAGGCAACATGTATATAATCTTCTCTCCATATGTTGATATGAGTCTTTATGAAAAAATCTAAAATTGTTGACAAAAATATGAATTAAATGTCATTCTTTGTGTATACCATTTATCGTTTAATTGTATATTAGATGTTATGTTTTACAACCGTCACCTTGTGCCCTTGTATGGAACACATTGCAACCTCTGGAATGTACCCCGTCTATTAGACAAAATGCTTTTTCTCTGTGCAATTCATATGCATGCCGTTAACAACACTCTGCCTGCCTTTAATGTGCACATACACCCCTACGTCTTATCTAAACTGCACCCTCTACAACAAATAACTAACTTTTGTGTTCACAAACTAAATACTCGAAACAATAAATCCAACTACTAAACATAAACATACCACTACCCACACATTTGTTTCTGTGACTTTCACACTAAACGAATAAAATCAAAAAAAAAAAAAAACTGTAAATACCATTGAATAACATTCCGCCTTCATAAAACAAATCTAGCGCCCCATTCACCGCGACGCCAAAAGCTAAATCTCCGTATGAAATCACTCAGCTTGGACTCACCCGAGTCATCCGAGTTGCACGGCCAGATGCGACGACGACAGCCGGTACCGGGCACATCCTCGTACTACCAAGGCGGATCCGGAGGTCAATTGGAGCACAGTACACCGCCATCAAACAACAGTCGATTGCATTGTAAGTACGCTAAAAGATACAATTTTTCTTCCCTCATTCTCCCTCTTTCGCCTCTTGTCCCGTAAGTCCTTCAAGTAACGAGAGCAGAAGTAAAAATAAAATGAAATTATTACACAGAAACTCTGTTCTCAAAGATGGATGCTTCAAACTTGATAACGCTGTTGTCTTCATTCCTGGTCAGAACACACTGTTCCATCCCATCATGAACACAAAAATAAAAATAAAAATGAAATATAAAAAACAAAAAAAAACCTTAAGCACCACAATTTACATTTTTTTTTTCCGCGGAAACTGTTAAAATTTGTTGTGAATTATACATAAATGGAACATGAAAATGAATATTTTTCCAAGCGAAACATCAACTTCAACAATTGTAGACAACTCAGCACAGCCCCGCTGTGTCCACTCGCATACAGAACCCCCACTACCACCATAGACGAATTTAGGACAGAACAAATCCAAAACTACTCCATAGTACTCGTTACACTGTTACTTGTAGAGATTCTTCTTTTTTTTTTTTTTGTAAATAAAAATAAGTTGAGAAAGACTTTGGTACTCATCTTAAAAAAAAAAAAGTAAAAACACAAGAAAACAAAATTGTAGAGATGGTTTTCTGAGCTTTAACAAAATTATTTTGTACAATTGACAGAGCGTAGTAGCGGATACAAAAATTATTTTTAGATTTTATTTCGAATGCACGACTCATAACGAGGTAGTTTTCTTTTTCTTTTTTTTTCACTAAAAGCAAAAGTAGAATTTATTTTTCCTTCCCTAGAAAGTAGACGTTAAGTTTAAAATAAATTAAATAAATGTTTTATTTTTAATTTTTTTTTTAATGACGTACAAATATAAAAAATGTGAATTAAGGAAATTTGAATTTATTTTTTTACAGCTCCATCCAGCCCATCTCATCAACGAAAGCTACTCTATGCAAATCGTGGCATGCGAACAGGGTCTGTGGATCTACCGGATGATATGGAAAAATCGCTATCGTCAGCGAGCACTTCGCCGTGTCCCTCCCCCGTAAGACAAGTACAGGTAGCTTCAAGGCTTGTTGCAAATCATTCTAATTGGAAACATGTAGTAGATGTCTTGGGTTTAAAATTTCAGCCATTTATCGCAGTCAAAAGTAAAGTGAAGGTTAAGCTCTTCCATTTGAAGTGTAAAGCCGAAGCCTGGGCTCTAGAAGCCATACGTAGAACGTAGATAAGAATAGAATTTTTAGGTTCGGTGTCGAAATCTAACATATATTATACTCGTACATCTAAATAAGCTTGAAATTAGGCGACGTAAGCATCTGCAGAAAAATTTTCGAAAGTCGACCCGTAGGGTGGTAAAAGGGGCTGTAAAACTTTGTATGGGGAGAAATATTTTTTCAGTCGGATTTACTTGAAACCTGGTACAAATATTCTGCAATACCAAATCCTACACATTTTTCGAAAGTTTGTTGAAAACAGTTTATATTATAGATCAACCTATTCGTAGCCACAATTAACTGCGAAAGTAATGTCGCCGTTGCTCTTGCTTCCTTGGGTATTGCAATTACCCTGATTAAAAAAGGCGAGGTGGCTCACTCTGCCTTCGATTTACCTCTTAACCTAAATCATTCTGAGTCTGCACTTTGCACTCAAGTACTTCGAGGAGTCAAAGTTATCGTGTGTGACGAGTGCACCATGCATCACAACAATGGTATTGAGGCTCTAAACACGGCACTCCAGGGCATAAGCAGCCGAAAAAGACTTTGGACAGATCTTGCCACAGGGAACACGTGCAGATAAAGTTAAGACCTGTTTTAAGTCAATCGTGTTATGACCTAATGTCAAAGTCCTGTCCTTGAGAGTTAACATGCGTGTCCTTCTTCAACGTGACTTAAGAGTAGAGCAGTTTTCTAACTTTTTACTGGATATTGGTGATAGAAGGATTTTTGAAGAGGAAGGAGGAGTACATATTCCGAGTAAGTACATAGGTAGGTAGGTAGAGGTGACGGTTCTAAAAGAACCCAATTATCGCTGGGATGCGCCGTTTTGAAACCGCAACTTATTTGACCTAGTTGTTAGAGAGTTTTATAGGTTGATGGATGAAAATATTTAAATCCAATCTGTGGAGTTAGGGAAAAGAATTAGTTCACCGTCGAATAAGAGTTTGCCTATAGCCCGTTGCCTTACCCACGCTAGAGCCGGGAATTTACACCGGAAATGATGCAGAGATTCTTTCTCGCTGTTATCCTTGCAACTACGACAGAAAGTGTTGTGGGGGATACCTTAATTGGCTGCGTGGTCTCCTATTGGCCAGTGGCCTGTACTAGCGGCTACGATTCTTGCAATATATTGTCTTGATCTACTTAGTAGATCATTTGTTTTCTGTTTGTTGTAACCGGGCCAGATCTTCCTTGATATGACAAAGTTGCTAAGCCTATTCCACAATTGGTTGACCGCTTCAGAAAGTGATGAAAAGTATTGCTCTTAACGGCTCCTAGCGGGATATTAGCAACTTCCGCCAGTAAGTCGTTAATATTAACTATGACCTAGGACCCAGATGATAGTGACCCTGCACTGGACCCCCAGCTGATTTAATTCCTCTTGGCATTGCTTTACCAGCTTTGAGAACGTAGTGACCGGATCAGTAGGTTTGATAGCGGCTTGAAGACATTATTTTAGATGGGTCTTGAAGAATTTTTCAGCACAATTGCAAGGAGCTCTGCTAGGAAGACATTGGCAAAATTCGGAAGTCGAAAGGATTTCGACAAGTTCAGTTTCTCTGAGAAAATGCCTACACCAACTTCGCCGACCGCAGTCCATTATCGAGCCGTCTGTAAAAAGAGTAGTATCAAAACCCTTAATCACTTTTCCGTTTTTCCAGTCTGCTCTGGTTGGAAACCTGTCTGAAAAACATTTCGTGAAGTTTAACTTGAGAGCTAAGTAGTCAGTCGTTTAGTATTGTTTTTAGGCGTCCGAAGGGCACGATCTCAGCGCGCCTGTGATGCCTATACTTGCCATTCTTTGGACTTTTTTTTAATTATGTCAGTGTTATATATTTTACTTAATGTATGTCACCAGACTATGGCGCCGTAAATGAGAATTGGGCGTACAACGTCCCCATTTTTTACCGAAAGTCCTGTTGCAGGCATAAAATTCTATGCTTGCCTTCCTAACGCGCTGCTCAATTTTTAATTTCCAGCTAAGTTTAGGGTCAAGGACCGTGCGCAAATACTTAGCAACGGAAGGTAATAAGAGTGTTTGTCCATTCAGTTTAGGGCGTAAGAAGCCTGGTACTTTGGTTTTGGTAGTACAGAGCATCATTTCGGTTTTATCTGGATTCACCACTAGGCCACAGCTGATGGCCCAAGAGCATTACCCCATCATCCACGTACGCCACTACTGTAACCCTTTCCCTGTCTAGTCGCATCAAGATTTTATTCATTACCAAGAGCCATGGTAGAGGAGAGATGACTCCGCCCTGAGGATTCCCTCTGTTCACGAGTATTCGGAGTAACTCTGTCGATGTTTGGAAAAAATGATTAGTATGACTGACAGAATATACCCCACAATTCATCAGATTGGAGTGGATTGTGTTCCATGGCTGAGAGAAAGAGGTATTATCACTCTAACAAACGCCTTAACCAACAGCATCAGCAACTTTCTGCTGCCAAGAAGCTGCCAATTGAGCATATGCAGTATGAATCTATGAACTCCGTAATGGAAGTCGGGGATGCTATAAGTACATTACCCTTGTTCTTGCATACTGTCGATCCACCAGAAATACCATCTCACCCCCTGTACCACAAACTTGGACCTCTAAACTCTCTAAACCCTAAACAAAAACGTAAGATTTATTCAGGCAGCAATCATGGAGACATGAATTAGTGGGGCTACCACTTTGAGTTTAAACGTCTGCAATTCCCCGTTGAGTTTCGGTGGCCATGACCATTAGGCACACAGACAAAATTCGAAAGTGGCTGGGGTGGATCGGATGAGGGACTGTTTATCCCATAGCCACTTGTACATATTTGACGTGCTTTGAGTCAGTTCACCTCATTCTCCATTCTAAAGAAAAACCAGAAATGTTGTTTACAGGGAGGGCTTGACAAATTAATATAAGCAAGTGAAAGTCTATACTTTCTTAGCGACGTCTTCAGACCCGGGAAGTACAAACGGTGTACTGAGACGTCTTTCCACCCCTACGTAGCCGTGTGTATCAGCTACTGTGTATATAAAAAAAAAGTCCTGCCTAAAAGGCATTCAACGACGCATCCATCTACAAAGAAAGGCGGTTCAGTAGAACCCAATTAGTGCTAGGACTCGCCG
The DNA here is from genome assembly GCA_917880715.2 of Matsumyia berberina. NCBI lineage: Eukaryota > Metazoa > Arthropoda > Insecta > Diptera > Syrphidae > Matsumyia > Matsumyia berberina. The sequence continues at coordinate 101,897,069 of OU862870.1, forward strand.
TTTTAAAACCACAAATCCTGTAATTTGTTCTCACGCATTGGGAAAGTAAGTGGAGAGACGACAGAGAAACCGATGCACGTTGGTTTTAAATGGTTGAAAATTGTAGGGATATGGAAACACATGAGTGATAGGAGACAGCATTGAGTTTTGGACGCATTAAATTTCAGTCTATTTGTTAATTCCTATATTTATTATGCGGGAATTCAACGATCTTAACATTCATTGCCATTCCTCATTTGAGGGTACTGTCATCAGCGAAGAAATGGATTGGATTAGAAGTTGCAGACAAGAGATCATTTATAAAAATAAGAAAGCAAGCCGAAGATAAAATAGAGCCTTGGGGAACACCAGTTTAGGGTAATATTCAGACTTGAAATCAACTTAATATGAACGGGCGAATAGGTAGTTTCTGCACGCATTTTCGACAAAAGACAAAATGGCGTTGTTTTGGTTCTAGCAATAGCTCTCTAAGTGGAACTTCTAGTTGTTGTTGTTGTTGTAATACCATAGAAGGATTACATTCAATTTCATAGCATGACTAACACGACTAATGACTACTTTCATCATTAGATGGTTGTGCCTATAGCTTGCTGAACTATTCTCTGGTAAAAATGTTTGTTAGAGATACGGTGAGGCCATACCATTTTGAAGATGTTTCGTAGGCACCCATGAACGTCCGTCTGTAGCTTTCCCGTTATTAAAAAGGTTATTTTCCAAGTGCTGCACTAATAAAACAGCACGGATTCAACATTGAAATGCGTCAGTCATAGCTTGGGGTTATTATTTCTTTGCTTCGCCATACTTTCGACAACATGCCAAATGCAGACTTCGCTTTTCAGATTCGGCTGACAATATCTTGTTTTCTGCCACCATGGGTCGAGACAAAACTCCCAAAATATTGGAAGCTCTCTATTTTCTCTAGAGAGCTCCTGCGTGACTAATTTGAGCTGATGATTTTTGTTTTGGAAATATTCATCTCCAGTCGAAATGAAAGAGTCATTGAAAATAGCGCGGAGCACAAAAAGCAGTCCATTTTGAATCTCAGATTCCTTGACTCACCGACACAGACGTTTGTAAAAACTGCAAAAAAGGAGAAGAATCTCTCGAATTTCTTTCTTTCTAGGCCACTCACTACTGCCCAGCTTTAGTGAGAACGCGACAGAAGACCCTGGGTTCCATATGGATACCAGACCTATAGGGTTTCAACTAATAAAGAATTGGCGACATCCACCAAAGGAATTGGGAGTACTCAATGCAATGATGTCTCGCAGGGTGTTGGTGTGGTTGACAAATGAGGATCTGGAGCGGATCCCTGCTCGTTTGGCGTCGAGTGTGTTTTTTTCAGTTGTTCCTTAAGTCGCTAAAGAACCACTTTAGCAGGCAGAAAACTGCATAGAATAACCTATCTTAGGATGATGGTAATTTCTTTCTCTAGATGCAGAAGCTTGGCGACTCCTTGAAGTTTCTCATGTACATATATCATTAAGTATTTCTTGTTTATGTTGTTTTTCCTGTGCCCTCCTTACAGTGAGATGTGGGGCTTATCCGGGTAATTCTTGCTTTGGGCGGCTAAATCTGATTTGAATGTAAATCACGGTATAGAATTGTAGCAAAATGCTTCTTCTATCGTTTCAGTAAGTCATCATCCGAAATTAGCTTACAATTGTCGTGTGTTTTTGCTACGTGTTAAATGGACCTTTGACCACCTAAAATTACTTTAGTGATTCTGCGTACGGTGCTGCTATTGGCAAGTGCTCGTTGCTTCTTCTGCTTTAACGAAGAGAGCATTGATGTAATTGCACTTGTTTTGTCGCAGAGACTCTAGTCCGCTTTTTTCTGCTGCAATACTAGTTTTCAACTGTTTTCTATCGTCAAACCTTCTATATCAAACCTCCCTATATCTTCCTTGTCGTCGACCGACAAATCTTCCAGCGCCAGATATGAAATCATTTTTTGCAGTATCCCAATCATTTCCGTTGATGACGGGCGTTGAACTAGTGCGAAAGATTGTTAACGCACTAAAAACTCCTCTAGTTTGTCCATGTTATACTTGGGTATTCTTCTATTGGCGTAGAATTGTCGAACTGCAGCAATAAGCCTGTCACGTTAGCTATCATAAGGTGGCAATCTCGTGTCATTTCCATAGCCTCCTCCTCGTCATCTGTTTCGGACATCAAAGAGATTAGTTTTAAAACGAAAGCTGATGGCAAAATGGTCAATTTGATTCGAGCTTGCTTGCCTCTCAGTTAACACCTAGCTGACTCTGTACTAAATCCTGTTCGCAAACATGGTACTACTTATGACAAGACAATTGGTAAACCATCGTCATTGTGGTTGCCTTTTCTGTGTTTCTCGATAGCATGTTCATTGTCATTTAAGTTTCCCATGACCGTGTCTCCATACGGTTGCCAATAAATTAGGCCTCTATGTGCTGTAGGTGAAAGCAGCAGACTCACTCCTAATGGCTATAGATTTCTGACTCGTACAGCAAAGTAGAGAAGTACATAAAATATTACGCGTTGGATTCTCTCGCATCTTCATTTAGCCCATAATGTCCAACCGGTATCGCATAGATTCTCCCTCAAGTTGTAGAAACCTGATCTCTTCCACAGGCTTAGTATTCACCCTCGCACCCCAACACTACTTTCATGTTCTTCGCGCCTTTTAAAAATAGTAATACATATCCATTCTTCGAGATACTTTGCATATCGCTTAAGTTTGCAAGCAAATCAATGTTCGATGTTATACATTTTTATAAATTTTGCAATTTCTAATAAATTTATGATTTTTTCCCAGAAGTCTCACCGACTGTTACCGACAAACCTATACGTGATTCTCTACAACTTCAAAGCAAGACATGCGGACGAACTGGACCTAAAAGCTGGATATAAGGTGAGTCAATATGTCTTTTTTACTTGAAGTCTTATTCTCGTGAAAAGTGTACGCACAAATATGTTTATTTATTAATAAGTCTGATTAGACAACTTGGCTTTGTTTAATTGGTGCAAGAACGTATGAAAAAGCCACGGTAACATCGTCAGTTATACCATACCTGAGGGCCCTTGTGAGAAAAGTCCTTTGACTGGTGCGTTCTTGTTCATTGGGTGAATATGTTCAAGCTAATGTATCATTTTCGTATTTGGAGCATTTAACTAAGATTTGGCATATCGAAGTAGCAACAGTTTTCTAAAATCAGTTAAAAATTTTCTGCCGCTGAAGCGCCATTGACAAAATGTATCTTTAGTTTGAAGTCGCTACGATAGTAAAGTTTTATTCGGTGTACAGAGGATTCTTTATTTGTTGACAGCACGCATGCTATTGGGTTTACACGTGTTCTTTAAGACCTTCTTTCCCCTTTTCTTCGATTGCCATTTTACACGACGCTCGGGATGGATTGTCGAAAGCTCTAGGCCTATCTATGCCAGCACACAATTCTTGTCGAAAGTTCTATCCCTGGACGGCTAACCCGGATAATGCATATACATACAACTCTTACGTCGATGAAAATCCGATGCAGTTCGGCTTGAAATGCATTAAATTCGTTGGTCTTCGCAGAATTTGTCGTAATTTGAAACTGTGTTCAACTGTCAATTTGTAAGGCAGGAAGCCAATTAGCCGACTAGTGTGGTGCAATACGACATAAGATTACATACATTGTCCGCTTGATAAGCTTGTAAGCAACGGTTGCTATGTTGCTATGTTGATCTGCTTTTTAGTAGATGAAGGCGAAATATTTAAAAAACGAAGTTCACCTACAGTGTGCAATTTCCATCCACTAGCCCCACCTCCCACTGCTATTGCGTATTCCACATGGGACCGCGCGCCGCCTGGCATTTCCTCGTGTGGAGGTGATTGTCCATTATCTGCTCAGGCTCCAGTCGGCTTAATTATCTGTATAAAGTAGTGGCATAGTTACTACCTCCATTTCAATTATCCTGTTCCTTTTTTTTTGGGTGGTGGAGTTGGTATTTCTTCGTGGTGTTTCCCTTTGGGTTTGAAGCGTAGACAGTGGTCAACATCTGTGGGATTATCGTTACAGAACGAACATAAGTATCTGAGAAGCATAAAAGTTCACTTTACCTTCTGTTTTGGTACTTTCTCTGCAGTTCCTCTGTCAAAATCGGTTTCATTCTAGCGATGAACACACTGCCACACATTCTTAGCGCATATGTATGATGTCACCTTCATAGAACAGATCCAAATTGAGGATCTTCAGAGCATTTCTGATGTGACGATTAGTGCAAGAGGACGTTTTCGGCTGTATTTTGCCCCCCCACCATTGGCCTTAATTCGTGAAAGTGAGACACTACAGTTACAATTACTATAATGTTGTACGCAAACCCCACGACTACGTCATTAGCATAGGACAAAGCCCTGTGGTACTTGTCCTGTTACTTGTGCTGCACTTTCTGTGTCATATATTAGGATTCTATGGCGAAGGTGGTTGGTTGGTCAGATGTTGAGGGTGATGTTCAGAAGAACTTCGTCACATAGATCCGTCGTGTTCTCCTGTCTGAAAACTGCTTAGAGAATAAATGGGGTAAGGGGGGATATAAGTGAAGGTTTTAATGTTTGGGGTTAGGGAGTCGAATGGGGTTCACGGATTCGGAGAACATTCTTTGTGTCCAGCGAACTTCAGTATTTTCTTATTGCTAAATTGGCTAAGAGAGAACAGGCCGGGCACAACATTTCTTCCCAGATATTTGTGTCTTAGCGCCCCTGTTGCAAGGCAATCGCAGAGGAAGTGTTCAAGGCTCTTCTCGTTCTTCTCACATCCCGGACAAGTACTGGATGGCATCAATAGCAATCTCTAGGCATGTCAACCATCAGTTTTAATTGCTAAGATTAAGAGTTCTGCTTGTTAGCAGGAACGCACTATCATGGACTGGGCCGCTTAGCAGCTTTACAAGCGTTTCCAGGAAATCTCGTGGCGTTTAGCAAACGATCTAAATGAGCCATACCTATGGATGTAGTAATCATGGTTATATCCTCGTTTCCTGCCTCCTTCCCTGCCAGTTTATTCGCAGCTTTCGTTCCCAGTTATGCTGCAGTGACCCGGTATCCAAAGTAGATTGACCCGAACAGAGGTGTCTAGGGTGTAAAGTTTTTCCTTACCTTCCCTCAACCAATTCGATTTGGTTCTTGGGTGTGCAAGTGCCATTAAGGCTGCTTGACTGTCCGATCAGATTTGTATACATAAATGCTATTTCGGAGAGTTACCGTACTAAGTAGGAATTCCGTGCCGAAAATCTCCTCCTTGAAGCACAGTCACAAACTGGTACAGATGGATAGCAGGATTATCTGATGGCGAAGATAGTCGCTCACAATTTTCTTTCGCTATCCCCATGTTGCCCAGCGTCTTAAAATGTGATTCCAGCTCGCGAAATTAAATCCATTCTTGACATCCATCAGTTGAATGCCCCTTCTGCATCGTCTTCCTTCTACGACTCCGATTCCTTAGGCATAGACCAACTGAATTTGACGAGGTGGTATAGATCGAGAATCGCATCGACATCCACGTGATCGAGGAAGGACAAAAAATATCTCAAGGTCGCAGTGCATCTACACCTCCATAGATTACATCTAGCATCTTTAGCTTATTAATCGTAGATGCATTGATACATCTGTATCAGCCCTGTAAGCCGGTGTCAGCTAATCCATTGAGAGATGCGATATCTTTAATTGACACATTACGGGTACTTCCGCCATTGCATCTTCTTAGGACAACTCGCACTTAATTAACGACATGAGCTCCAAACATAGTGATTATGACGTTCATTATCAAAGTATCCCCTATCGTACATAAGCCATCAAACAAGGTCGCAGTCATGTGAACGTTGTTACTTTTTAGTTTCCAAATGCCTTCAATGTACATATGTACCTCAAACGCACCTGAAGCCATCTGTGGTATCTCACAAAGAACTCCTTTCAAAAATCCATTGGCCTTTTTAAGAGAGCCTTGAGCATATGCTCGCTTTTATTTATGTGTGATAAAAAGGGAAGCATCTCGCCCGGAACTTTATTCGTGTCAAATGGAGCACCTGCTTCACAAACTTGAATAAAAAGCAATTACTCAATTTTATCAGTTTCCCCGCCCAAATATTTGTCAGGACGGCCACCTTCTATGATACGAACTCAAAATTTAAGGACTCCTTAAATACTCTACGAGTATCCTTTCTTTCGCACCATCGAGCCCCCATCGAGCTCTTGAATTGCAAAATTTTTTTACGTTATTCATCCCGTGATGCATTTATCACTAGGGACTGAATGGGCTGGTTTCCAAACAATCCGATGATAAACGACTCCGATGGTCATTTTTCATTTCGTGTTTTGGAAATATACATACAGTACATCGCCTGCCATAAGTTGAAATTTTAAGTTTTAAGCCATTATGGGTCATGATGTGATCAACTTGGATATTTCGGTTGCACTATAATTACAACAACTCCTATCCCAATACAATAAATGAGAGTAAATCCTGAGTGAGACGTAATTGAAGTGCTTATCGCAGACTTTAGCTCAAAGTGAAACGAATTCAACGAATGATTGCATCGAATAAAAGCCTTAGTTCCTTTCAAAATGTTTTTTCCTCCCTTTTTTAACCTCCGAGAAGGATAATGTAAAGCGCCTCGGGGTGAGTGCTTGAACAGTATATCGAAATCGCTTTGCCGTTCCAAGTTGCGCCGAACAAAAAAGCTTCCATTGTGTAATATTTGTTTGACATTTTGAATCGAATGCATTGCGAATGTAGGTGAATACGAGTTTTGTTGAGATGAAAATGAAGGAAAGAAGGACGTTAGAGTAATGCTTGCCGAAGGCAGGTATGCTCGTACAAGTCAAACTATAGAATTTCGCTTAAGATTATGTGAATTAGGTGTGCATAAGTCACATGTTATGTTGGCATTATACTACTCAAAGTTTTCACTGGCAAAGAGGACGAAGTGTTTTCGTTTAGTTTTGACGAGAGTAACGTTTGACCTTGTTGGGAAACAATGCAACATTTGAATACTGCTGAACTTGGCAAATATGTATCAAATAAAACGGCGAGGGTTTCTTGCTATTCGACTTTCCAACAGCTCATAACAGAATAAATAATAGAACTAGGTTTTCTTAAAGCCGTCCAAAGTCAGACGTAGGCCTCTTTTAAATGTTTCCATTCAGCCCTGTCTTGTGATGTACGGACCAGTTTTCTGTTATTACTCTTTTTATACAGTCACTCCAGCGCAATGGACCTTCTATTGCTCAGGTCTTCCCTTGATCTCCCTACTTACCATGTTTGTCCACCGATTATCTGTTGTTCTCGGAACATGTCCTGGCCACCTCCACTTCACCTTTGCAATCTGTGTAGTTATATCGGAGACGTCGGTTTTTCGGCCTTCTTCGTTTGGCTCCTTTATGGCATTATAAAGGAGCTAATAGACACATATTTATGTACATATGTACCTTCAGGCCCGAATCGAAGCCTGCAAGGATGAACAAGGGAACATCATAGTAGAATCGTAATCAATGCCGAGGATATAGAAGAACTACTTCTGACTGTTTAACGGCGACGACTGTCAGGTAGAATGAACCGTTCAACCTGGACGTGATGATAGCCATATCTAAGCTTAACTCCAACAAAGCTACTGGAGCTGACAGCCTAGCTGCCGATCGGAAGATCGCAGCGTGATGTCACTGGCAGGCATGGGCCTCAACCAACAAGCGTCTCCAGCCAGCCGCCTCCAGTTTCGCATGCCCTTGCGTGCGTCACCTGATTCGCGGTCTTCCTCTACTGCGCCGTCCCTCGGGTGTGGATTCAAAGATTTTCCGGGACGGAGCATTGGTGTCCATCCGCTCTACATGACCCAGCCACCTCTGCCGTTGGAGCTTAACTCTTCTGGCTAAGTCGATGTCGCTGTAAGGCCCGTATAGTTCGTCGGTGTATCTCCTCCTCCACTCACCGTCTATGCAGACGGGATCGAAAATCACCCGAAAAAGTTTCCTCCCGAAACAGGTAAGAGCAACCTTATCCGCTTTTGACAGAGCCCATGCCTCTGCAACGTAGATCAGGACTGGGATGATGAAGGTCTTATACAGGGTCACTTAATTTGTTTGAGAGAAAGGTTTGCTACTCAATTGCCTTCTTAGCCCAAATAAACAGCGATTGGCAAGAGTTATTCTTCGTTTAGTCTCAGCGCTGGTGTCATTGTCTGAATTAATAGCGGAGCCTAGGTAGACAAAGTCCTTAACTACTTCAAAGTTATAACTGTCTATTGTGACGTTCTGTCCGAGAAGTCGATGTTGAGTGTTTTTTCTTGTTGACAGCATATACTTGGTCTTGCCCCCATTGACGGCTAAACCCATCTCCGCCGCCTCCGTCCCAATACTCATGAACGCCCCTGCGACATCACGCTGCGTTCTTCCGATTATGTCAATATCGTCGGCGTATTCAAGTAATTGGACGTACTTTTGAAAGATTGTGCTTTTGGTGTTAGCGCGTGAGTTTTGCACAACTCTTTCAAGAACAATTTTTTAAGCAAACTATTAAAGCCGCTGCTATCCTTAGGCTATGTTCAGACGATTGTAAGATCTTACAATATTGTCAGGTCTTCCAATGAAAAAATTTTTCCAAATGTCTTACAATCGTATGAACTGACAATTTTGCGTTGGAAGGTAATTTGCCATTGTCAGCTCATCGGCAGCTAATTGTCAGCACATTGGAAGACCTGACAGTATTGTAAGATCTTACAATCGTCTGAACGTTGCTTAAGGTACTTAAAGCTTCTCTAGAATGCAAGATTTTTCAAGAAGAAATTTTAGCAATTTTTTCAGGACCATCAGATAGAGACTGTGATTTTCTTAGAATTTTCATCTTCCCGGACTGAGCCAGAAGTCACCTATTCTGACGATTTCAACCAAAATCAGGGTTTTTGAGGTCTCATATTTGCCTGACGAAGATCGGAAATGCACTGAAATCTAAAACTTATTTTCGCAAACTTTCCCTACAGCTGGGGAAAAAAGCCCGAGGTCTTGAAGGAAACTCTGGATCGTGCTCGCGGGACTTGATTGGTTTTGGAGTAAATTCTTTCTGCAGAAAATTATGGTGGAACAGTCCCACAAGATATGCTCTGCAGTTTCTTGATCTTCCAACCACAGTCGGCACTTATCCGATGGACTAATGCCCAGGTTTTTAAAAATGTACTTGTGTGAACAATATCCAGTAAGAAGCTTTCGTTTAATACAAGAAGTTCTCGACTTCTCTTACTATTCAAGTGTGATAAACTTTTTGACTGCCAAAGTCCCGATGTTGAGTTCTGTTTGTAGCTCCCATGAAGTCAGTTCTAACTTAATGTGGCTGGTGGGTAATCGCTGTCTGACAGATGTGAAACACTGAAGGGAGACTGCTTATCTGAAGATTGGATTGTAGGTGCCCGCGCCGACTCTATTATCGGTTTTTTTGTGTGTATACCACACTGATTGGGAGTTTTTAGTTACTGGTCCATAATTACTGAATACAGTGCGGTCAAGTAGTCGGCATGACATGAGGCCCGTGATGCAAATAGCGAGAAAGAATCGGTATTTTTTTGAGAATCTTTAGATGTCCAGTCAGGTCGCCCAATTTAACATTGTTTAATAGGTGAACCTTTATGACGTACGCTACAGCCGAATTTTAACCACCGTGCTTAGAGAAAGAAGACCAAGAAAGGCTTCAGAAGCTGCTGTCAGACAGATGCGCATGCATCTGTGATACCGAAGCGGGCAGGAAAATACAAGTGATGGGTAGGTGATTATAAGGGCTATGATAATGAGGTAGGTCCAGAGTATTATTTTTTGCCTCAGGTCCCACTTCTTCCCAAATAGTCGTAAACATGCCCATAAAGCTGTAGTAGCTTTTGTGGCGATGTTGTCAAATATCGATTCTAGGTGAATTTTTCATCTACCTATAATTACTTCTTAAATATATACATGACTTCCCTTGAAGGGGATCTGTGCGCCATTCAGTGCACATTGCGTGAGTTCAATTTTTCACGATTGGCTCTAATTATGATGACTGAGTTATCGGCGTATCCTTGTATAGGGTTTTTTAATAAGGACATAACAATGGAATTCAGGATTTTCTTCAAACTTTTACAGAACCCAATCGGGAAGTTTCGGCTCTTCAAATAATCAAGAGGCTTCAGTTCTTGAGTTAATTTGATCTTCTAAGGGTATAAGCCATGATCTTTACGCGAAATTTTGAGAGCGGACTGAGAGATTTCCAATTCCTGTGAACGGCGTGGAATCGACTGATTTGGCTCATTTTGAACTGAAGCACTTACTGCTGCGATATCTTCGGTATTTTGTTGTCTCACTGGTACAGGAATATTCAATAGTGAATATGTTGACTTTATTCACCATAGTACGCACAACCGGTCTGGTGAGACAAGTATTACGACCGAGAATTGGAGGAAGCACTCTTAAAGTTGCGCCCACCGACTCAGAATTTTAATAATTTCCAAACATTGCTCGTTCGTGAATTTCATTGTGGTAAAAATATAAACCTTGACTGACGTTTTGACATTGACAGATAATAAAAAGAGTTAGAGGGTGCGTTTGTTTTGAAATACAAAATTCTTATGTTCCTGTTTAAAAACTCTGTGTGTTGTGTTAGAAAGCCAGGCTTTGGAGGCCATTCAGCAACTGATCATTAGTACCTTGGCAGAGAAAAAAAACTCTTCCTTGTTGACAACCTTTGCCGACTTTAATTAGATTCAGATGATTGTTCTAGCTTGTCAGAAATAATGCTGCTACTTTACATTCAAACAAATAAATAGCTGGCGCGACACCTCGGGATGAGCCGAGGCCTAGCTTCTCGCAATCATTCATGCTGTGCGTGTTACATTTTTCGCACGAATGGAAGGGACCTACAATTTATTGCCGACTCCGCACGGCGAATTGAGAAGTTCTTTCATGACAAATTATACTCCCGAAGGCTTGTCATTCCCCGACGAGAAGTGGTGTCGCGAAAAATGTTCGGTAGACATGGCTGGGGCTTGAACCCACGCCGCTCACACTAACCACTGAACTACAGCGACCATTTTACATTCAGTCACAATAATAAATTTCGCAGGTACATACTTGTTTTCCGGACACTTGGTCCGTCGGAAAGCTGTATCTGAAGAGCGATTTTATCCGCTTTGTAGCCCTTGAGGATCTCTGCCAGTTTATTAGCTCCAGTGAATTTGTTTTGGGTACGAATATTCCACGTGCAGGTCCTTATAACGTTTTGCTTACTTTTGCTGGGGTCCTTGCACTCTTTAACTCGCACATTCTTTGTATGTCTCCTCAATCATGGTCCAAATGAACGAAAATCCCAAACAGGTGATCCGCCTCTCTGCGGATGCCTTATGTATATGATTAACAATGAACCTAATTCAAGTTCAAAGTTGTCTTTCCTTCTTTTCAACGAAATTTGGTAGGTGTCGCTATAGCTCCTCCTTAACCTCTGCGTACTAACAGTTCAAGCTCTTAGTAATCATCCTGTCTTAACCTAAATCTAAAAGTGAATGTTACTCTGTTTAATCAGGCTTTTATGGAAGTCGGATAGTCGGATCTTGGTAATGGCTATTATTCCTACCACGAATTATTTCCAAGTCTTCTGCTCTTGTGACAAGAGTGGACTTGCTGAAAGCAGAATTGACCAATTTTTCATAATCTAAATCTAATCCAATTACATGTGTGTATTCTGTCTTCATAGGTTACTGTCATTGAAACCTCCGATCCAGACTGGTGGAAAGGGAAACTTCTGGGACGCGTTGGCTACTTCCCGTCAAAATACTGCGCTCGCTTAAATGCTGGTGAGAAACCTCTCCAAGTCACTCACAATCTGCAGGTGTCGGATGGAGAACGTGGTGAGAACATGACACTTCTAAGGGATCAAATCGTCATACAGGTATATCGAAGCACATTTCATCTTAAAACACTATACACATTTTTTATTTTTATTTTAGACCGGCGATGAAGTCAATGGCATGGTTATGGTGCGTTCCGCTGACAATCGCCAGGGATACTGTCCAATCAAGTACCTGCAAGAGGTGTGACAGCCAGAAGAGCCACCAGCGGTTTACGATCGAGATCGTGACAAACCGAAATCATCTCTATCATCGAAACTACTCGATAAGACCAAGCGTAAAATTAGAATAGTTGTCACCGATAGCGGTGGCAGTACCACTAGTCATAATCACAGCAATACCAATGGTAAAGCTAACAATAGTCGTAGTAGCTATAGTCATGAGTATAGTCTAAACAATAGTAGTGCTAACAGTAATAATAAGTGTAAGAACGACAAGAACTGGGAGAACTGGGAACGCATTAGGGAACAAAAGCTAGAGCGGATGAAAAGTATTTGTTTCGAAAGTTATCGCCAATCGAAGAAAGAAAAGTTACTCAACGCCAAGCCGAAGCCCAAGTCGCTGGATCCATCCTGGTATACGGACAACATTTATTCGAATCGGTCGGAGGACTTGGACGACGATTATGTGCCGGATTGTCTGAAGTATGGAATGTATCGTAGGCTGCGCAACATTCGAGAGTTGGATGAGTCGTACGACAGTCAGGATATCGGTGTGGGTCACGGCCTACAACGCTCGACCAGTTGCAAGGAATTCAAGTACCCAAAGTCGAAGAGTTGTTGTTTCGGGGGTTATGATCAGACAACGAAGGCAGCCGCAGTGCCAAAGTCTTTTTCATTCAGTGCCGGGACTTCAAAAACCATGCCTTTCGATGTGATTGACTATGAGCCGCCTCCTCCGACGAGGAAGGACAAGAAAGCAATGCGCAAGTCCATGGACTACTATTGCACCGACACGCACACGCGCTGTTGTGCCAGGGACAGGTGTACGAGTTCAAAGTGCCTGCTAGAGGAGATCTACAACTACAATCGTCGATCTACGCGTGATCGACGCAGCGTAGACAGAGGGCCCAGTAGCAGCCGCCGCAACTTGATTGCTGAGTGGGAAGAGCGGAACCGAAGACCGTCAATTCGCTACCCAACATGTGACGAGTTCTGCCATCATCGCCAGCAAACCAGACGTAGGCCTTGTTATGAAAGTGCTCCCGGATACTCTGAACACTTTGAGGATCATTTCCATTGCAGAGGTGACCCCTACGACACGGACCTGGACCACTTCATTCGCGACGAACGCGAGCGGCTTATGTGCCAGGACAAGTTCCTCGACGAGGATGAGCATTTCCTCTCGAACGACTACCGCCCCATGCGAAACAAGTCAATGCTCGAGGTGAAGCCACCCAGTCGGTACGATGACGATACGTGTTCCGATTCCACCGAGATGGACCTGGAAGACTTCAACATCGACCTGGAAAAGTACTATGAAGAGCTGGAAAAACCGCCAAGTCCCATCGATCTCGACATGCAACAGCGGAACATGAACAGCAACTTGAAAGTGAAGAACGTCAATGTCGGCTGCTACAACAATGGTCAACCGATTGACATGCACAATCGCGAACAAGAACGCATGATGATCAAGAAGAACCTTCTCGAAGGTTTGCCCTCCCCCCCACAACAAAACAATAGTGAGTTTCATTTTTTTGAACATGCTGGCTCTCCCCTCCATCGTTTCTCCCAAAAAGTTTTTCCCGAATCGATCCCAACCTACAAATACAACAACTTCTACCCGGAACACAGTGCCAGTGCCCACCATGCGAGTGGTGGCCACAGCGCCCTGAGCCTTATTAACAATATCTTCTCGATATACAAACCAAACAAGTATTCACCACTCAACTGCCAACTTAACGAGACCAAGCCCGAGCCTTGCAAAAAAATGAACGTCCCCAGTACAAGGCGCCCGCTGGGCGCCCCGCATAGTGAATACATGCACTCAATGAAGCGGCCACTAATCGTCAGCACCGAGCAGCCGCACTTCAAGATCATCCCGGAAAAGACTGGCCTTAAAATATCACCGTTGTATCGCTTCGAATTTGGCGATAAGCGGAAACACAAGCTAACCAGTACCGCCAGACCATTGATGTTTCCGCACTGATGGTGCTGGACCTTTCCTTGGTAGGGCGGGCTGTGCATCTGCCTCTGCCAAGGGGAGAGTGGAACAATAATTGTTGGACTGTGGATAGGAGTGTGAGAACTTTTATTTTCTTCTGATTTTAGCGGTGACTCTTGAAACAGAAACTTTAGGTTAAATCTCTTATCGATTGGGTTGAGAATAGTACACGTAGGTTCTTCAAATTTCTCCAGTTTCGTAGTGTCTAATGATGACCTTGTGATAGTCACGTCCGGTTGTGTCACAATTTAAAGAGTTTAGAATGACATAAGTGCCCAGCAATTGACGACGACTGCTTTGTGTGTTTTTAATGTAAACCGTGTCCTCAAAAAATATTTTTAAATAAAATCCTACAAATGAAAGGAAACGCTTTAACGTGCTGATTTTCTTTGGCGTTTTCGTCCACTTAAAGCATAAAGCTGTTATGAGAGTTCAACTCCGCAAAGTCAAAGGACTTGCGTTTTCATTTCACAGAAACCATTTTTCATTGCCCCAGAGAGTGTACAAGCGGAAACATGTTCAAAGGCATAGATAGAAGACGTGGATGGACGCGCTTTCCATTGGTATGCACCTTTAAGTTTCAAACAGAAAGGACTCTGAAGAAAGAATATTTCTTTAGTTTCTTTTGAATATGCAATAAAGAGAGTTTGACCATATTTATAGATAGATATGTAGACTTGTGTCTAAACTCAGTCATAGCTCACGTTGACAACCAGTTGGGTACAAAGGTGCCTTCTAAACCAGATAAAGATTAGAACCTCTCAGACAGTATTAGGTAAATCTTCCAAGTCATAAAAGAAGCGACCGCCAAATGTTGGCAATAATTTGTTGTTGTCGTATAGGGATGGCTCCTGATGTTTCAAAGTCGATGGCAGAAGATCGAATGCGTATGGAAGGTTGACTTAAGCACCCTAAACCCGCGGCCTTCATAGTGGTGAAGCGGATCTTCCGAAAATGAATGAATGAATGAATGTCGAACACGTTTATTTCCTGTCTCTACAATTTCGCACAAGTCATTGTGGACTATCTGTGGTCGCCGTGGCTCAGCCCCACAAAAAAAGTCTGACGGGGTCAAATCGCACGATCTCGATGGCCAGTTCAGGTCGCCTCTGAGTGAGATAACCATACCCTCAAATCGCTTGTGCAGAATGTCCATTATGGCATCAGCTGTGTGGCATGCAGCTCCGTTCTGTTAGAACTACATGTCGTTCACATGCATATAACCCAATTTGGGCTTTCACATGCATATAACCCCAGTGACTTTCTGCGGATGCATTGCCACTCGGTGGACTTCGTGTGGATTGGCTTCATTCCAAATATGGCAATTTTGCTTGTTGACGTACCTGTTCATCCAAAAATGGGTGAACTCGGGGTCCGCTTTTAACTGCTCCAGTTTTATTATTTGCTCGTGTTGCTCGACGCTGTAACTTGCCATGGTGATTTGTCTTTAGTATCTGAAAAATAAAAATCGGGAAAACTAACAACAGATAAAACAACATGCCCGCCATGAACTGTTAAACTCTACCCGTCCCTATTGGAAAACCCTTTATGACAAATAAGATCTTGTACGCGATGATAAGGAGACCAATACCTCCGTAATTGAGGGGATCTCGTTTTTCATGGATTAGGTAAACGATGCCGAGATTTCAATTCATCTGACCAAATCTTAGAATGAAGGTCGTCTCCAGTTGTTTCAAACCACTCGATCGGAAGACCGTCAGGTCCAGCAGCCTTGTTGGATTTTATTTGGATATTGCTATCCGCACTTCGGTTTGATCAGGTGGTTGGAAATTTTGGTTTTCATCGTCTATGTCGAATGATTTGGTCTACCTGACAGCAAGGCGTTAGTCTTCGCTGCCGTTATCCCGTTTTAAAATTCGCTGACTACGATTTCCTTTCCTTCGTTTACGTTTTTCATCTCTACATGTTGTTTTACGGGTTCTGCTTCCTTGGTACGTCTTTCAACATAATTCTTCGTAAAGTTCTTAACGTAACTGAATGATGTTGAGCGTCATGATAGGCAAACAGAGAAAAGCTGTTCGGCAGAAGATTCGACAAACAAGTCCCCTCTGTTTTGGTAATGGTAATAAACGCAATTCTAGCGAGGCTTAACATAGACGGAATAAAGTTGGTCGCATCCGCAAGTGATGTAGTATAGTGGTCAGTATTCCCATCTGCCACGGTTCCCTTTATGCTGAGTGAAATCGTGAAGGGTGCACCTAGAACACCTGGGGAACGAGCTAAGGCCTTAGTATTAGGTACACAATAACTGAACTGATGCTATTCACAACAAAATACCCTGCGAAATTTAGACGCCAAATGGTCAAGCCTTAAAATAAATTGAAAATTAATCAAAAACATGTCTTCTTCAAACCTTCTATGTCTGTAGCAGAGAGCCAATGACACCATCGTAGTACGATCCGTATTTTGCTGACCCGCACTGAGCAAATGTTACTCACCTAAACAAAATTCAGAGAACTGCTAGCATAGAAAACACAGGCACATTAAAGTCGTACCCGAGGGATGTTCGAACGGTTATCTCGAACCTACTACCCCCTGAGCTTCACGTCAGAAAGATGGCTACCTGCAGAGCTGTACACTCACGGTCACTATAGCATTCTGGCTTCACTCTTTGAGGAGATGACAATATCCTCCACAGACTGTCTCACCCCCCAGTCGTTCGTTCAGAAAAGCCTTTGCGCACGCATCAAGAGCGCAATGAAGCAACGATGAAGTTACAAAAATATGCGATCCATCAATTTTTGCAGACGGATCAAAGATGGAACGCGAAAAAAGTTCGAAAATCTATTCAACAGCGCTGAAGATGTCGGGCTGATTTATTTTTAAACCCGTCCTTCCCTTCTTTATGGTGGTCCCAGTCAGTCAACGGAGTCTTTAGGAGCCTTGGCTACATTGTAAAACTTTCTTGCCCTTTGCCTTAAAGTTGAGCACCTTGCAGAGTTAGAATTCGTGAATCTACATATCTGTCTCGTCTCTGCAGTTCTGGTTCAGTCCTAAATAATATCAAAAAAGTTTCCGTCTTCCTTTGTTTATTATTAAATTAAACATATTTAATGCATTTCATCTTAGTGTCACACGGCATGCATCTTTCAAGAAAAACTTTTTTGTACAAGACTCAACCTAGTCAATGAGTATCTGACGACAATTCTTTTCATTCGCTTAGCAAAAGGATGAATTCAAAAAAACATAAAATAAAAAAAAATTATATAAATAAACGTACATTAATTTTGACACAAAAAAGTTTAACAAAATAACCCTGTTCACTGTATTACTACTATAAGAAACAAATTAAACAAAAAAATAAACTCTTAACGATTATCCTCAGACTTCACTTGAATTATTATAATATACATACTTGTTTGTTTTAAAAAAAAAAGTATACATATATTTATTTACAAGCTTTTTAACTTGAACAAAACGAACAACCATTTTTTCTATTAATTCTAATATATAAAACAAAAAAATAAAAAAAAAATAAATCTTTCGTAATTTTTTAAATCCCTTTTCTATTTTTTATACCAATGAAAAAAGGAAAAAAGATAAAATATCAACTAATGCAAACAAAACATAAATTAAACAATTTATATAACTAAATTTTATATGAAAATTTATATACATACATGTATATGTATCTGTTACTGCATTTTATGTAAAACATTTATTTTACGCAAAAACACTTGTAATTCAAAATATATTAACTATAACCCGTTGATAGATACCACAAACCATTTAATCTGCTAATTACATACATACACATGTATAAACAAGACGTTTAAAAGAAAATTAACATTTGAAAACTGTACAAGCATTTTAAGCATCCAGTACTGCTTTCGTATATAGTATCCACGGGCCTTATTTTTTATTTTACTGACAAATCTAAGAATTTATTTACTTAGCAAGTGAAAACAGTTACCAGAGAATAAAAGTAAATAATAAAATTATTTAAATGTGTAAACTAAAAAATTAAATTTTATTAAAACTTATACATTTAGTGACAAAGAAAGCCTTTAAACGAGTATTTAACTAGAGCAAGAAATATATGTATATAGAAGAAGAAGAAGAAGAAAAAAAAACAATATATAGATATATATGTATATGTGTATATTGCAAAGCAAGAGACCACTTTATGAACATTTTGATTTTAGATATATACATCACGATTTATATATATGATATAAAACTTTAAAAAATGCTAGCAGATGAATATAAAAATTGTTTTTACGTAAACGAAGCAGATTAGACAAAATAGTTTATGGGGGAGTATATGAAATGTTTGCAGTCCCATTCCAAATTAGAAGTCACAAGTAAGATTTAATTTTAGTATTTTTAAATAATTACATAAATTATTATACAGGGTTTTTCAATAAGAGCGCTACAAAAGTTTTTTTAAATAAAACAAAAACGGTTTTGGATATCAATGAAATTCTTTATTCCTGTGAAAGTACGTTCGATGCCATTGTACTGTATGGAACTTGATTTCTTTTGCATGGCCACCACGGGCACGCTTGCAGAAGTCCAGACGCTGAACCCAATTTTCGACGGTTTTCAAGCATAAATCGGCCGATACTGCTGCAATTTCACGTTCGATATTCGTACGAAGTTCATCAATCGTCGCTGGCTTATTGGCATAGACCATAGACTTGACGTAGCCCCACAGGAAATAGTCTAACGGCGTCAAATCGCACGACCGAGGCGGCCAAGCGACTGGACCATTTCGTGAGATAACACGTTCTCCAAACTTGGTTTCCAATAAATTGATTGTGACATTCGCTGTGTGGCTTGTGGCGCCGTCCTGTTGGAACCACATGTCCTCCAAGTCCATATCATCCAATTGGGGCCAAAAATATTCGGTTATCGTTGAACGGTAGCGATCCCCATTCACAGTAACGTGCCGGTCTTGATCATCACGGAAGAAGTACGGCCCAATGACGCCGCCGGCCCATAAACCACACCAAACCGTAATTTTTTCGGGATGCAATGATGACTCATGGAGTACGTGTGGATTGCTGCCTGACCAATACCGCATATTTTGTTTATTGACGAAGCCATCCAGCCAGAAATAGGCCTCATCGCTGAAGATGATTTTTCGATGAAAATCCGAATCATTTTCAAGTTGTTGCTCAGCCCAATTCACGAACATACGACGCTTCTGGTGGTCAAGCGGCTTCAGTTCTTGCGTCAATTTAATCTTGTAAGGATGTAGGCCAAGATCTTTTCGCAAAATTCGCCACAACGACGTCACAGAGAGATGCCCAACGCTTGAGAACGACGTGTGAGAGACACATTTAGGCTTTCTGCAACTGAAGCCTCAGCGGCAGCAATATTCTCGACACTACGGGCACTTCACTGGCACGGGAACATTTTGTACTGTGCCTGTGGATTCAAATTTTTCCACTATACGCTCAATTGTTGATCTGCTAGGACGATTATGACGACCATAAATTGGACGTAGCGCTCTTAACGTTGAGGCCACTGACTCCGAATTTCGGTAGTAAATTTTAATAATTTCGACTCGTTGTTGGCGCGTATATCTTTCCATCATAAAATGGCAAGCCTTACTGAAGAGAAATGTCAAAAAACCGCAAGAAAAATATGGCGTCGTTTGCTGTCCCTGTCGCTCTACTTTTGTAGCGTCCCTATTGAAAAACCCTTTATATACGTTCGTTGTATTAATTACTGATTTGGCCCATGTGGTTTTGTGACTTAGAAGAAACTAGTCCGTCAAGATCTAATGCTACTCTCTAGGCCTTTGTATTGTATTTAGCTTAATTTAATGATGTGATACTTCCATTTACCCATCTGAAGTTAGTCCCCTTAATGGCATTCCGGTTAAAGAATGGCTTTAGACAAGAGCGTCTTCGATCTCCACTTTCAATAATCTTGAAGTGAAACGAGAGAAAGGTTTCTTCATATAATTCGTAGGGCCTGAAACAGCTTCTTACATAATGTCCAGTAAGTAAACCCATTAGGAACTGATAAAGAGCGCTCAGTTTGTGTTTCTTTTGTCTACGAGCTCATAATAAATTGACCAAGCATTCCGAGTAAAAATCCGAGCGCAGCTAACGTCAAGTTGATAGAAGGGGAAATGAGAGGAGAGAGAGAAAGAGTAAACTCTTTTTACTGTGTTTTGACAGCTAACCAATCGTTAGCTGCTACTTTGCTACGATCGTAGCAAAACTGCTACGCGATTTCCCTAATATCCCAATTTTTGTTACGCTTTTTAACTTTTAACAAGAATCTTGTAATTTTTAGACCTCTTACAATCCCAATCACAAATAAAAAAAAAATAAACGAACGTAATTTCAAACTATTCACTTCCATGACTCCAACTTATGTTACTGTTCTTCCTTACCCTACACAAGCAGTATATATTTCATCAGATGTGTTTTAAATGTGACTGAATTCGGAGTTCCACTGGAATTTCAATGGTTTTGCTTTTGCTACGCAAATTTAGTTTTGCTACGTAAATTTGCTATGAGATTTTTTTTCTTAGTGGCAGCACTGCTAACGATACAAACTGCTCAAGCGTGTTTCTTAAACGACTCAGAGCGCTCTGAGCACGCTCTGTTCACATCTTTCTGAAACATCTTATCTTGGCCATACAAGCACTGCCAAGATAATTGAGATTGTTAAGTTAATGTTTGGAACGAAACTGTCAGAGGCACAATTCAACATCCTGCTCTATTATCTCGCAAATAATTCCAGGATTCATTGATTCATCTGTCTCAGCTTTCAACTTCAGCTGATGAGATATCAAACGAACTTATGTATGTATGTTAGATACTTCTATGCTTTTCGTTTAACCTTAGTCTAACTAAATTTATTCTTAGCTATCTGCCTCAGAAAAACTTAGGTGAGGTAAGCCTGCAATTATCTTTCACGGTAAGGTAGACAACCTTAGTCTTGTCAAATGCTCAGTCTTATTATTATCACTTCTTGTTGAAACTTTTGTCAGACATCATTGAAGAATATGGACGACTCATTGAGAATAGTTGACTAACCTCGGTACTATTCGATCTAGTGACTGTCTTGGTAGGGATGGGATTAGGCACGGTAAATTGACAGACCTTTGCCTTTATTGCAGATATTACCACAGTAGATGCTCTGAAGAACTCAAGGGAATTATCACTGAAAAAGCAAGATTCGAACAACTGACCTGACCTGAATAGTCCACACGCGGATCAAGGGGATAAGAATACGCTTTTCTCTATGTACACTGAGCACTTAACATAAACTTGCCTCTGCCAAAATCCCTTTTGTTATAGAAGTAGCAAGCATTGGAATACATTACTTAAAGAAATATTTCCGGACGAACTCAGTCTCAGAAAGTAGTTCAAAGGCAGGATCAATAAACACCGGCAAACATCTGGAGGCGCTATATAAGCATTATAGGCCCTTCCGGAGAAAAGTGTATAAAAAGTTGGGTTACCGCTATAAAAGACCGGAGTATTGCGCTTACTGTAAAAAACTTAAGAATACCTGAGCACAAGAAACCCAGGTATACGTGGTAGTAGGCGGGGTAGACGATAAGGGATTTAGCTACTTTGGCGGTCATCCGACCTGCTTGATGCGGTTTTCATCTAAACATACGTGGTTCGCACCTTTGTTCCTGCCCCTTCTCTCGCCAGTTCATCTGATTTTACGTTTCCCCTCTCACACACGCTTTACGTTGTTTTCCTGGACTGGAGACGCTTTGATTGCTGCTTTGCTTTTCCTTCAGTGTAGTGACCCGTAACTTCCTCTGTCCCCCCTCTGGATTGCAAAGGCTTTCGCTTGAAAGACTGTGGGATGTAGCATTTGTTTGTTTTGCGGTTTTAAGCAGGACAATCCATTCGTTCGCGATAGTGAAGCCGTCTGAAGGCAGACCTATTCCTTCCTAGTGTCTTCCTGGACGGACATCAGAGACATTAGATCTTGTCAGCAACATCGCTTAGTTGGCTTATCAATGGTATGGTTTCAAGCAGCATCCTGATTATTTCCCGGGGCTCAATATAGTGCGCAATATAGAAGTAGGTACATACATAAACGAGTACATATTCACTGAACTTGTTTTGATTTTGCAGCCATTGTCTCCTACATGTCCAATAATCTTTCTTGGATTTTGTGCTTTGTCCTCAAATCCAGGTATTTGGCACTACCTCTGTGTTATAGCTACACACCTCATCGACAGAGCACGTGGACTTATTGTAACTTATTTTGAGTTTTCGCGTTTTGTTCGCGTTTGCATTTAGACCGTTCTGCTTTGCCCAGTGTTAAGCCTTCAATTCTTCCATGATGTTAAAGTGTTTTCCTTTGACTAGGTTGTCTGCATATGCTACGCATTTAGCGCATCTGGTGATTTGAGCAGGTTGTCCATTACGAATGCCTATAACAAAAAATCATAAGTAGCTGGCGCGACAGGTCGGAATGAGCCAAGGTCTAGCTCATGTTATGCGTGTTACATATTTCGCACGAATGGAAGCAACCTACAATTTATTGCCGACTGTCAAATTAAGAAGCTCTTTCATGAAAAATTATCATCCCGGGGGTTTGTCATTCCCCGACGAGAAGGTGGTGCCGCGAAAAATATTCGGTTAACATGACTGGGGCTTGAACCCAAGCCGTTTACGCAGCAATCCAATGCACTCATAACTGAGCCAAAGTGCCCAAGTGAGAAACTAATCCTCCCTCATCTCTTTATTTCTCCAAGAGACGTCCTAATGGTGTGGTTCTACAGGCGTTGCCTTGACTGACTTACGTCCTGTTTTCTCTTGGGGGGTCTAGGGCCTCTACAACGCCTACACTTCATCGTTTGCAGTTTCTAGCAATATACCTTAGCTCTATCTTACTCTTCCCCAATTACCGAGACTCCTCAATGGTTTTCGTCACGTATTTCTCGGTCGACCCTATCTTCTCCCATATTGAATAAGAGGATTCCATTCCATAACGTAGTTGGCAAAAAAGATGGAGTTCCGTCTTATGTGATAGTAGGCATATGTCGCCCGCGTAGTCAAGATTTTTGAGTTGAGATGAAAGACTCCATCGAATTCCTCCATTTCCCATAAAGAGAGCAGCGCGAAGCACATCGTTAATCATCAGTAAAACCAATTTTGGTGAAAGAACGCAGCCTTGTCGAATGCCACTTTGGATCTCAAATTCTTTTCACAGTCTTCGTCTGTGCAAAACGTGACACCTTGACCCTTCGAAAGTTACCTTAATAATAGCTACGAATTTATCGGGAATACATCTCCTGCGCAAGTCAAACCAGACAAATTTTCTGTTGATACTATCAAACGCCTTCTCCAAATCGATGATCGGCAGGTTAAGGGCGAAAAGTATTCAACACACTACTCAATGATGATCCATAGAGTGTTTATAGAAAACACCTTAACGACGTCAGGTATCTGAATGTTGTTGAAGAGGCCTTCAGCAAAACTCCTCCGACTGCTTCTTTTTCTTCGAACCTGGTCTTCATTATCTGGTGTAGTTTCGACTGCCCTTGATGTAGGCATGTTTGTTAGAACTCAGTTTTGGTACTTGCTCTCTTTCAAGTGCATTTAAGAGAAATGATGTTAGGCATATTGCTGTATATCCATTAGCTGTTGACAGAATTAATACTACCCCTCTACCAATGACTGGGTGTGAAACTCAGATATAGACAGACCCTGCAAATACACACTAGGTAGTATTTAAAGGTGGTGGTGCAATGTTGTGTGTCCATTTTGTCAAACTCAGGCTATTTGTATGGCGAAGGAGTTGATTGTCCAAGCCACTTTGTCTGCGTCGATTTTGCTTGCAATTTCTTCCCATTTCACCTCAGGGGAGTTAGTGCCCACGGCGATGTTAGTAATGTACAGTCAAAATCGCTTACAACGACATCAGTTATAACGACTTTTCGCTTATAACGACCAAATCCATCGGTCCCTTGAAGGTCGCTTAATGTTTTTATAACATCAACCACAAGGTTGAAATCCCGATATTTGATTTTATTTATTTTGTAAGTTTTTTCTACCATTATTTTTGATTTTTTTTTTCAAGGCTAATGGCGCCATTAGCCAATTGAAATGATTACCTACTTGCACCTTCTAATATGGAACAGGACTGTGTTATAGAAATTAAGCTTAGATACATTATTCAGAAATCACAAAATTGCGATGAATAAATTGCTTTTTCTAAAACAAAAAAAAAAAACCAAAAAAACAAACAGTAGATAATGTCAAAGTGAAGAAAGTGTGTCTTGGTATAAGTTTGTAAAATGCATACTGAAAAAAATAAAAAATTAATATTGAAATGTTTTAAAACAAAACTAATAAAAAAAATTAAAAAGAAAAAAAATTAACAAACATAATATTAGGAACAATTATTGATTGTTAAGAAATATGATAGATGAGTACATAGAGAAATATGTTGAAACACATATGACATAACACGCCCAAATCTTATGAAAAAAAATTAACAGATTTTAAACGAAATTACTGCAAGGTAATTGCGAAGCGAAGTAGTTAATTATACATTTAGGGGTAAGCAAATTGTCTTACTGGTAATATTTAAGCAAAACTTTCATTACACACATGTGTTTTTTTTTTTTTTTAGATATCATTATTTCTTAAAATGAGTATTGGACTTTTTGAATGGAGTGAGTGGAGTGTAATGACAGAAAGAATGAGATCGCGAATAGCTGGGGTAACTCTTCGAAATCGAGTTCGGAATACGCGAGGCACTCAATGTCGAGCAGCTATTTCTTCTAACGGAAAGGTCCGCGCTTCGGTTATTTGAGTACGCTAAACGCATGCCCCAACTCGGCTTCCAAAAAGTACCACAGAATCCGTGCCATCAGGTATGTGTCCCCTGGATAGGCCCAGGATGAGATAGTTGCACCAAATCCGAAATCTCACCTCTATCCGTATGGGTATATATCCTGATGATTCAGATGGTGGAAGATCAAGAGGTATAGACGGTTCATTTAAGCACCCTAAGCCCCCAACCTTCATAGTGGTTAAGCGGGCCATTCAGAAAATGATGATGATGGTGAGAGGAGTGTTTTGTAAGAAAAAAGAGAACAGTGGAAGCCGCACTTCCACCAGTCATATTCGAGATGTCAATATTCACTCGTAACAGAATTTTGACCGAATTTGGGAAAAGTAGAGTTTACCCTTTGGAGAAGTACAATGGAATTTTCAAGAACTTCAAGACAGTTATTCGTTCAATACGTAGTTCATGTTGTTCGTCTTATCCCTGGAGGTTCGTCATCCTATTTTTCCTGTATTCTTAAAATTAATCTGACGATGTTGTCCTAGATTACTTTAGAAGAAGATGAATTTGTCTTCCACCCGGGGCCAAAGACAATAGAAGGACGTACGCTCTTAGTCTTTGAATCGGAAGCTTTGGAACGCCAAAAATACAATTGCCAACAGAAGTCGTTGACCCTTCCTTCGGAATAATTCTGCGAAGAACAATAGTCTTGCAAACTTAACTTCGAGTGACAGTCAAAACGATATGTAGACTCATTTCGGCCAGTAGATCCACAACGATCTGGTATCAAAATGATCGACCTCCTTGGAGTCACCGGAAAATCCAATATCCAATCATATGGCACGAGCACATTTCAAGCATCGCAATCACAGTCGACAAAACTGAGCTATGTATCTTATTAGAGCGAATAAATACTTTGCACGATCGAGATAATCGGGCTAATATGCCTAACATCCACTTAACACATTTCGAGCTGTTTTGATACCATGACTCTTGGGAACCTCATTTGCTTGAGAACGTGTAGGAGGTTGTTGTTTGGTGGCTCTTAAATCCAGTCTGTGGATTAAAGAAAGGACAGCATATCAGAAATATTATTGTTCAATAGGTCGGTAAGATTGTTAAAGAAAGGTTTGCTTGATGTGACTGATTTCAGCGACAGCCAAGCCTTTACAGAGAAAGTCGTTGAGGGTTTTTCCCTCGTTCATATAATATATATTTGCAGCTGCTGCAGTAAGTCTTGACGAAGATACCCAGTCTTGCTACTAGGTTACCGACCGTCCAGTAACCCATGTAGACTGTTACGAGACGAAAAATGTCCTTTCTGTTTTTTGCTTAGGAGGTCGCTGGTCCTGGTTTGGTTTTGTGTGGGCCTTATCATTCTGAAGATAACGCAGCTAACTAATCCGACTCATCTTTGGTTAAAAATGTCTAGGTAGTTTAAAAATAGTTTTTCCTTCACAGATCTAAGTCCAATGTGAACTCGTTCCACAGGCCAGATTTCAAGAGTTGAACTCAGCCTGGCCAGTTTATCAGCCTCTTTGTTACCCTATATCCTTGAACCTACATAGGATAGACTGACGGAGGACCGATTGATCAGATTTGCGAGTTTCTTCTGGTATTGTTTTACCAATTTGGTGGATGTAGTTACGAAAGCTATGGCCCTAATAGCTGTAATGTAACGTTTTGTTCAGGAGTTTGGTTGATTTTAAACTCGAAGAATGCATCGAAAATTGCCAGCGTTCCTTCTGGAAAACTCTTTCGAAATCTGGTAGCCTGAGCGACTTCAATATCTTTAATGTGAATACTCACACCGACCCCACAGTCCAAGTTCGATACATCTGAAATATCAAAATTCTGTACCAAACCTTCGCTTTACTATTTCGATTTGGATGGAAAGCGTACCGTGAGAGCTTTTCCAAAGTTGAGTCTTGGACTGAGGTAATCGGTTTGGTTTGTGAGCACTTCTTACAGTATCGAGTTTATTGACCCGACACGATACAATTCCACCTTTTCCTCTACCAAAACGCGCTACCAGGAGAAATTTTTCCGGTCAAATTCTAACTCCGTCAATTCAATTCCAGAATCAACAAACACCTGCTAACATCTCGGGGCGTTGTATAAATGTTACACGTTCGCAACTAGCGAGAAAAAAACCGAAAATTATTATGAAGCACTGAAGGCGCCTTATACATATTTCCCAAATATTGCCAGTTAGTCAAGATTATAGAGGAATGCGGCTTTTGGATCTATTTTCCTCCGATTGAAGAGATCCGGACACCTGCGTAAGAAATGAGGAGTCGTTTATGTCTCCTCTTCGGGCCATGAATTCAATTGCGGCTTGACTGTCGGTAAAAATTGTGACATCCTGTGCAGGTACTACAGTGCTTTTAAACACGAAAAGGCTTAATTGTGTTGACCACTCCATTTAAGTTACTGTCGGACTGCCAAAGAATTTAGAAAATTGTTCGACAATATTTTACCCGTTGCATGTTGCCGCTTTACAACATATTCCACGGAGTATACCCCAAACCAAAATCTTAGAGCAGCTCGCCAATTTGTATTCATCGAAACCGTGATTAGTCATGTAGGTGGGATGTCAGCACAGCATACCTCGATGTAAGCAATAAACTGGAGCATGTTAGTCTTCTTCATATTTCTGATCACGAGGAATATGAAAATAGAAAGGAGTTTGCTGTGTGGAGTAGTAGTCAAAATACACCTGCCAAACATTTAACAACGAGCTACACACCCTAAAAAATCTCTTCCTCCTACATTGTATCTTGCCCAATACCTAACACGTTGCTTCCAGATCGCTGAGCTAAATATCCTGGAATCAGTGATTGATTGGTCTTCTTGCATTGCACATTCGACTTCTTTGAGGTTAATATTTTTAAGAGTCTCACTTTCTTCCGTAGAGTTATACAAATAAACAGCTGGCGACGCAAAGGTGCTAGGGCTAACTAATCCAAATGCCATTTAGATTTCGCACCGTAAGAGTTAAGTGTTCAGATCGTTTGCATCTTGTAAATCACATATTTACTTCTACGGTGGCTTTGCTTAAATTGGCAAGAAGTTCAGAGAAAGTACACTATGGCTCCCACATCTTCCTTATTTCTGCAGGTGCAGCAGAAATCCTTACTAGCAGAATCGATGGATTTGGTAGCGCCTTAGACACCCCTTTACGCCTTACCCCGTATTTAAGTTCGAACAGCTTCCCAAATTTCCATCAAATTAAGCTTAAAGAACCTGGCACAGACCAATACACAATAGAACTTAGATTTATTTAGAGTTTTTGAAAAAAATCCGATAACACCGGGTGTTGCCTATTAGTCGGCACCAATCTCGACCTCGAGCACTTCATTAGCAGAACAGACAGGAAATATCTGAAATACCTTTTGCCAGTTCCTTAAAATGCATATGTATAAGTTTCAAAGTTGTCTCTGAATCAGTTCAAGATGTTCACGTTTCCTCTCTTATATATACAACAGATATTACTAAAGCAAGAAAGAACTTTAGACTACGTGCGGTTAGAACTCCCTTAGTTTTGGAAGAGTGTCTGGAGTTTACTACAATTTCCTTATAACCCTACGGACAAATTTGTCGCTCCTCTTTACCAAAAGCCTTGTACCAACAAGAGTAGAAATCGATATGTCCTTCGGCATTCTTTTAGTTAATCATCTGCTCTAATCGAAAGCTTAAAAACGGGATTGAAAGCCACGATAGGGCGTTATGCAATCTGTAACCATTAAGTTACTCAAATATTTGTTCACAATCTGAACACACCCCGTCGGTTTACTAATTAAATGTCAGCACTGAGAAATCCTCTTTATCACTCGCATTCCCTTCGGTTTGTCCTATACCTTTTACACAAAAATATTTACAATCAATAAAAACAACACTTTACATCTAATTGTTACATTATTATCTTGTTAAATTTTTTTTAAATATTTATTATATATTTTTATGTAACACTTTATTCAAATTGTTAAATTATTACTTACGCAAATAATTCTGATTGGTTTTATGCATTTCAATCACTAAAACACTTGTACTATTCCTACTAAACTTATCCGAAAGAGAAATAAATTCACACTTAAACATTTTAGTAACAAAAAGAAAAAATACACACAAACTAAACAAAACTACAATTAAATTGTCTTAGATAAAATAAGTAATAAATGAAAAAAGAAGCAACATTGTTTGTTTAAATGAAATATAAATGTAATAAATGGAATGGAGAAATAAAAACGTACTAAAGAAAAACACAACACCCTGTGTGTCATAGGTGTCTTCTGATATTTATTTTCAAGGTAACCACAATTTTTGGAATACATCGCGGGTCCTCTGAATCGGCTTATGTCTGATGCTGGACAAAATGGGAGTGAACTCGCCAGGAAAATCGGAACCACATTGTATGCCGGTAAAAGGGCTTTGGGCCATAGAAATTCATCCTCGAGAAACTAGATGTACACAGCAATGGCAAGACTGATGCTTATGTGTGTATGGTATCATGGACAGCTCTAAATAAAGTAATTCATGTCGAGGTTAGATCACGATGGGTTAATCAGGGTTTTGAACAAAGCTCCCTAAAACACTAGACACCAAAGTGGATCCACAGTTATTTATGAAGAACCTGTAGAAAGGCACCAAACCTGCATAATTTCAATACTTTATTGTGACTGATGCGCCCTAATTCCTCTAAGTTGCTAAAGAAGTAACTTTCAAAGTCCTTCATACGCCCCTAAGCTACAAATTCGCTTTCGCATAAGATACAATTTTGAGATACACTCAGGCAAGAGAAGTACAGGAAATTAATGGCCGCTGTACAGAGACGTAGCGTGCTCAAAGACGCGAGCTCTTACCGCACAATATTAGAACCAGCCTTCCTCTTAGTCTTGACAGTAACCCCCATTAGTTTCTTACCAGCAGAAAGGAAGTACTTTTAAGAACTGATGGGGCAACAGCGTCAATTACGATGGAGTTTCAAAACTGAAGGAAGGTACGCACAGCAATCCCAGCAAGTTTGCCGAAGAGAACAAAGGTAGGGGGCGATTGGTCAGTAGAAGTCACACTCACCAAGTGAGTAGAATCGTAGTCCAAATCCGAGAGCAGCATTTTTATTTTAAAAAAATATTAATCGCTTAATAAATCCAAACTTGGCTCTTCTTTTTAAAATAAAAAAAAAACGGAACGAAAAATCGAACGCCAACAAAAAAGTATACAACAACTAATAACAACCATGGAAGGACAAACACAAAGCATTAATCGAACATACCCACCCGACATCATGTTCAATGTGGATCGTGGAACACACCTCTGGAAATAAAGCGGGTTGTCAAAAGAAAAATGCAAAGCATCATGTCTGCGTCTCTTTCGTTCTTTTGTGAAATTCAAAAGACCACTGGCCGCTTGGAAAGTAAGTTTGAAATATCTTCTCGTAACGAAAACTGCGTCTTCTCTTCGATTCGAGTTAAAAAAAAAAGAAGCCAAACGTGTTAAGTGTGATTTGAATTAAAAATTTTATTCTGTGTGAGTACTTTCAAATCATATCTTATCCTATTGTTAAAATAAATAATCTTTCAGTGTACACCAAAGCCAAGCATCCATCAAAATGCCCGATGACAACTTGGAGACCCTCGACAATGCGTCACTTCGTAAAAAATGCTTGGAATTCGGACTCCCGAATGTGCCTATCACAGACACCAGCCGCAAGCTTTTAATAAAGAGATTGCGTGCTGCAATGACTGGTGAAAAGGCTGAAAAGAAGAAAAATCGTCGCGAAACTGTACATGTCACCAAAATTCCACCAGCTGTCGAAGCCCCAGTGGACGCAATCCCAGAACGGCTGCCCAGTCGGGTCAATCGTCGCACTATTGCAGTGACAAGTGTAACCTCCACTGTAGACGATGATATTTTGTTAGCAAAAGCGAAACCTGCCGAAGTTGTAGACAAAAGGCGCTCGGTAAGAGCCCCAATTGAGCACATTGTTCCAATCAGCATTCCTGTCTCGCAGAAACGCAGAACTGCTGTTGTTGAGGAAGACGACGAGGACGACGATGATGTGATTATGCTGGAAGCCGCAGAAAAAAGTGAACAAGAAGCAACGGAAATACTACTGCCCCGATCTCGGCGGTCAGTTTCGCTGTCCAAGACAGGCGTTGTTACTACGTCGTACAGTCAAGAGTCGGCGATAGTTCCGCCAACCGTAAACGAAACTGAATCTGAGTCTGATAATGATTTTGCTTCAAAGTACGTCAGCTCTTATGAGCCCGTCACGCGTCCATTATCACAAACACAACCAACATTATTTGGACTGTCTCAACGGAAGGTTTCGGTTGAACCGGATCGTATTTCGGCCTTCCGCACGTCCACAGTGAACAGAACGTCTATTGATCCAGAACCAATTTACAAACCAACCCTCCTACCATCACGTTATAGCTCTCTTGGCTCTGGATACGCAGGAAACACTGCGTCCTCTGTCACTACATCTTCTAGCACACGTCGTTTCACCACCGGCGGCTATGGTGGACCCAGTGCATCCACTACCAAGTACACCA
The DNA here is from genome assembly GCA_917880715.2 of Matsumyia berberina. Taxonomy (NCBI): domain Eukaryota; kingdom Metazoa; phylum Arthropoda; class Insecta; order Diptera; family Syrphidae; genus Matsumyia; species Matsumyia berberina. Next base: position 101,928,411 of record OU862870.1, read on the forward strand.
CCGCGTACGCTGACGACGATGAAGATGAGGAAAACGACGAAGGAGAGACTCCATACCTGAGTGACTTCGCCAGGAAGTTGGAACGCCTCAAGGCAGAACCGCTGGCTAAAGGAATAGAATCTCCACGCATGGTCCCGATGAAACGAGAAACTCAACGCTACCAGTCGTCAATCCAGGGGCGACGAAGCACCACGCAAAAGGAATCCGTAGGCGATTCGTTCAGGAACTTTCTCCATGCCTTGGACCACAAGTACAAACTGAAAAGGAACTTCTCCATTTTGTTTGCTGTCATTCTGTGTCTTTTCATCTACATCGTGTTCATCCACTGAGTGCGGTCTTTCTCATGCGCTTCCGATGGCACGGTGCCATGATGTCTCATCTTTTATTGAATTTTGAATGTTCTATGTTAAAACAAATAAAATGTGTAAATTTGCTTATTTTCTGAACCGAATGTGTTGTGATTGACCATCTCGTTGCCATTGCAGTGCATCATTTCAGTTTTATAAGGCGGTGACGTAAGTGAGTCAAGGCGAATGGATAATTTTGACTTTTACCGTCGACAACACGTTTTTAGAATACTAAAAAAGAAATTAATGACGCAGAACCCCGACAAATACAAAAAGGCGACAAAGGGGACACCCGGGTTTGAACCGGGGACCTCTCGATCTGCAGTCGAATGCTCTACCACTGAGCTATATCCCCTAATGAAAAGTTCTAACCGTTATGTGTATATAAAGAGCGCAACAACAATACAAGGACATGGTGACAATTCTTACTGAATCTTTGAAAGTGACCATGTGCCTATCTCTGGAGAACACATCCCAGCATATACGATCACCGCCACAATTGTTAGAAGAACACGAGTGTGTTGTCTGGGGACAAAAACTTCATTGTATCAAGCCAAGATATAGGGTCTATTCCATGCGCTGGATCACCTGCGTGAGGTTCAGATGGGGAAAGGATGCCTACTGTGTCAATGTCCAGCTTTAACGAGCAGACGATATGGGATTTTGAGCTGTTCTTGGATAGAAACCCATAGGCTAGGTAGAAATTCAATCAATCAAATACTAACGATGACATGAGGAATCGAGATTACTGAGAACCGGCGAAGATATTCGGATGGTCCTGGACTAAAAGTGAAAGACTGACGAAGCGGGGCTTAACCAAGGTGGCCTGGTTCGATATCTCTCTAAATAAATAATCCAAGTAGCTTGGGTTCATCCTAAGCAGTCAACTGTAGTAAAACCTAGCCAAACGAGCACTTTGGATATAACGCCACCTCTGCACTAAGAACTGGGCACTTAATCTCAAAATGACGCGTCAATTGGACGTCAGATCTACCTTAGCATACGTGCTTTGGTAAACAAAGGCAAACAGTTAAAACAACTGAACGAGTCCAATGCCTAAATTAAATCTGTTTTATGGGCAGCCTGCGTTTTCCCTCAACGCTATCCTAGACTTCTTTGGTTGACTGGGAGCCCTAAAGACTTCTTTGGACTTCTAGCGTGTCCATTGTACTCTTAAAAACTGAACCAATAGGATTCTGCACCAAATTTGCGAACCACCGAGAACGGAATAAGAAACAGCGAAGTTTCCTGTGGTCAGCGATTTTAAGATCCTTCAGCCCATGGGAAAAAACTGCTGCCAAGGTTACCCAGTCTTCTAGTGATTAGTGCGGTGCTATCACATAGCAGGTTTCGTACGAATTCCACATATTTTTGTCCCTCTGTGTGAATTCCTAGAACACAGCACGTGTAAGGCTACTTGGCACCCTTTAAGAAAAGTAGCGATGACCTTGCCTTAAAAGAGGCTGGACATGTCTTCATTTCTGGTCCCACTCCCTCTTCTGTGGTTTGACTTGCCGAGTAGAATACCCAGATTGTGCCGTTCTGGCAGGATATCTAGAGTAGTGTCACGTTCGGAAGTTTATCAGATCTACAATTCTCTGGAATGGTACTGTTGCAGGGAACACATTTTTGTCAGATTAGGAAACACTCCACTGGAGCCTAAAGATGCAAGTGGTCCCCTCACCACATCGAAGATCTGCCACTTGATCCGAACAAAGGCAGGACAATCACAAAGAAAATTTTCCGAAGTATCATCGTTCCACTTAAGCCCAGCACTTTGAGGTGCAATAAGTTGTTTACAGTATTTTTTAGAAGAAAACCAATCGTCAGTGGAGGCTCTAGCCGAGGACGAGATAACACCCAACGCAGATTCCTCTAAGCCTTGTTTAGCAATCTCATTCTCCGAGATCCCAGTGTTATCTAAGGCCCAGACAAAAGACAGAGAGTTTAGCCTTGCGACCAAATTCTGAGAGTTCTTGCATTGTCCAACTATCTTGGAACTGGTGTGAGTAAGGCCTTAAGCGCTCCGACCCCTTTAACTATTTTTCACTACATAGTCTGCAGATAGCATAAGTCTTTGATTGCCTAACGAGTAATGAAGGCCAATGTTTAGAACTGGCTTCGGTCAGAGTTTAGGCCTGCACTGCGCTGTAATCAAATTTTCACGGCTTAGTCTCCCGCCGAAGTCAGTCCTAATCGCTAAAAAGCCGACTCTAAATTTGCACAGCAGCCGAAGTTCTGTGTCATTGTATTAGACGGTATTTCCATTTAACTAGAGGGTCGGAAGGGCAAGTTCATAAAAACTCCAGTGTGAATAATACCAAAAGTCACCCGTTTTAGACGATAGTTTACTTTGATAGAACACCTCATCAAGATCTACCCTCGATGGGAGGTAAGCCAGGCGTAGGTACACGGAAAAGCTCCCGTGCAGCCGAAGAGCCCTACGCCATGACAGAGTGCTGTTGAACACAGTAAGTGCAAGCGGAACCAATCACTGTTCTTCAAAAGGTGAAAACTTCCACCAAATCAAATCCAGAGGTTTAAATGGCCATCTGCACCTGGATGCAGACACACTTACATAGACCAGAAGAGGTCCATTGTGATACTATAGGATCTCAATGTGAATTTGCTTTGCAATCTATGCGGAATGATTTCTCTCAATTCTCGTCGATAAATCGATTCTTTTCGGCATTTTATGGATTCAACACGTTTATAATTTATCCCATCCACCCTTCACCCATTTCATCAAGTTTTTAATCCAGCAACCATCCAAAAATAACCAAAAGATTAAAAATCACATTTATGTAACACAAAACAGACCGAAAAATGCGTTGAGTTCATATATGAACTCACTGCACTTTTTGGCTGTGCACATGTTCGTATTAGATTTTTTTTTTAAAATCAGTTTTTCCATAGAAATATGGTTGGAATTTCATTGCAACACTTGTTTTTATAGGTCAGTGGTTTAAATAAATGCAATTACAGTTAGATTTCATCAGAAAAATGCATAAAATATTAAAATTTTATTTCAACGATGCTCCTAGTATGTGAAAAAGGAGTGTGTTATCTTATGAAGTGTATTTAGTACCAATTTGACAGCCATTGCTGTCACATTCACTTGATGTGTCTGCAAAGTGTTTCTGATGCAGAATCTTAAAGAAGACCTTAACTAAGTTATCGGAGCAGAACAGAAGACATGGTAAACAGAAAATTTATTTAGATTTCATTTGGCAGGAGACAAATCGTTTTAGTTAGGTAAATAGACGGATTGAAATCGGTGATATATAGCTAAAGCTCTGTGATCTATTTGTATTCTTAGAATTGTTTGTTCGTTTCGGATCATGTAATTATCTTGAGTGACATTCAAAGAGGTCTTATGATTGCTTAAGTCTAAGATAGATTGTTTGAAGCTACTCTTTTAAAAGTCAGTACTCAGTTATTGCAACAATAATGATTCAAAAGGTGTTTCTGTTTAAGTTAACCACTAACTTGAGGAATATAAGTTTGATGCAATTCTGTCCTTACAATAGCCTCACAAAATATATTCGATTTTCTCAGACACAGCTTCTCGTTTAAAGTCATATTGAGCAGGACATTCCCCTTCACTTTGAGCATCGACATCCAGTATACCTTAGTCCATAATTATTCTGTCATCTCAGTAAGAGGTGAACAAAATATGAAATCAATTTTTCCAGCCGAAAGCCCTGGTAGCTAGTGCTGTATCTTAAGTTTAGGATATAAATTCATTTATATATTAATAAAATAATAATAATAAAATCTATTTACTTTCAGAAAATATAAGCCAACAACTCGTAACATCACCCTATGACTTCAGTTTTCCCACCACTCAGTTGCCCACCCTGTTTTTTGACATTTCACTGACAAATGCAAAAATTTTTGTTTGCAAGAAAACACGAAAAATACGAAATGAAAAAAAGCACACAATTGACCCTCTCTGCCACTTTCTAACTTTCTTTTCACCGCACACACCAGCCATTCGTCTCGCTCTAACCCATGCAAATGAGACCAAAGGGCGCCTATTCTACATCTCTCTTGCCGATCCGAGCAAGAGCAAACCAGCCACACACAAAAGAAATGGGAAATCGTCATCGTCGGTCGGTCGTTGTTCTTCTAATCTAATGTCAGTGGTGCAGTCAGTGTACAGTGCAGGTGAATCTTTGTTTTTTTCAGTTCTGCTTTCCAAATGAAATTTTAATTGATTTACCCCGAAAAAAGACCAATCAAATCCATTCCGTGAAATTGCCCAAACGAAAGAAAACCCCTCGAAACATTTTCGCTAACAAAATTCCCGTGCATTCCACTGAGCAATTGGTGAGTAGATTGTGCGAGTTGCTTTGAATTTCACAGTAGTGGGAATTTTAATTCAAATATTAATTAATTTATCGTACTAACGCCGAGAGTGGATTAACATGTTTTCTTTTAGTTTTTGTTTCTCTTGTACCATATTTCACACTAATAACGAAGACATTTGTACATTTTAATTGGATGCCAATTGGAAAATGGGAAAACTGGCTACAGACGGCAGTCAGCAGTAGAAAATCGATACTATCCGACCCTGCTGCTGGTGTGTTGTTGTTTTTGCTTGTGGGCTGGTTTTTACGTTGCATTTGGGCATGGGTTCCGGTTTTTTTTCGAATAACACATTGTCATGGGAGCTTTAACGTGTAAGAATCTTATCCTGGTGGGATAGAAAGGTGGTGAGGCTCTTCCTGCTTCCGGTGTAAGTTGTAGTTGCATAGAAACAGTGCTCTCCACATGCCCAGCCCATGGCAACCGCAAAAATATTGATTGCCGACTGTCTGGGAGGACAGTTGGGAGGGGACAACATTGATTTCCTTGTGCGAAGGATACAGCACCCGAGCACAATGAATCATGAAAGCCTGCAAAAACAGTCGCAGACAAGCAATGTATAATAGTTCGCTTTGTTTTTTTTTTTTTCGAAATGGGTACAGGGGGAGTTCCACCCAACACACCACCTCGCATGGGTTATGGTAATTTTTTAGTACCGCGGTGTACTAAGCGTGACGGTTCAACATTCGATAAACAATGGTTGATGGTTCAAATTGTCGTGAAAATCGTTGCAGGTGCCCAAAATCAGTTGCGGAAACCTTCAGTGGGTGACGAGCAAATGTTGTGCCTTCACTTGGAGACAAATTATAGTGCGGTCGGTGATCTGTTTAAGTAGAAAACACTTCTCTTCACTTGCTACGCGTTATGCAATAGCAATGAAATTGGAATTATAGTTATGGTCTTGAACTCAGTGTGTGTCGGCGAGTGAAAAACAGTAAACGTGTGTGGAATACGTCTTAAAATAGATACGAGAGGGAAGTCGTCTAGGAATACGAATGAAATTTGCATTCAATATCTTAAATCCATAAATTTGAATGTGAATGAGGTTCTTCTAGCGTTTTGCATGTTTTTAATGGACATTCACCCCCAAAGGCATATGGATTTACTTCTGAATTCTTTGTTAGCTTTCTGTAAGCTACGCAAGTTTCTGTGGATTCAACGAAGTTTTTGTATTCCATATCCAGTGAAGCTGCGTTGTAAATTCAGACGAGTGGGCATTCTTAAGAAGAGATCGTGTGAATGTTGCAATTCTTTGAGTTATTTTAAGAACGAGGGACTATATATGTAGCTTGCGTTACCTCTGGAAAAGATACAACTGGCTTCGGAAGAGCTTTTGTCTGCTTTGCTACTGTGGCTTCTTGCGAATCTTGTCGAGCAATACTCCAGAGACAGTTAGAAAGTCACGTATTTTCTATGGATAGTTGACCAGGAGATTTTCCAACAAGGAAACATCGCTTCTAAAAATTCGTTTTCTTAGGTGAAACAGAACAGGACAATCCGTAAGCATATGAAGTGAGGTTTCATCATTCTCAAGGCACTGTCTACAGATTGGATCTAATAAGAACTTCATAAGTTGTAAGATGTAAATGTGTCGGTGATTGTGCCAATGAAAATTCTCAGATTGTTCCTGTTGACCCTAGGAAATCGGATTGCTACAGCGGGAATATACATACGTAGCAGCTTGTAGCATGGGTGTTTTCTTTTGTACTACCAGCCTTCACTCATACCCCTTCACTTTGCGTTAGAAAAGGATTTAGGGCTGATGAAGGGTGTTAGTGCGCCATGTGTTATGACTGAGTTGGACTCTTTCGTTACCAGCCAATCACTCGTGAGCTGAAATCCAGCGAAGGATGACTTGATTTTTCTCTGTCAGTTCATGGAGCACTGTTTTCTAGAACTATGTAACTTAGATTTGATAACAGACGACCAAAGCGTTTTTAAGGCAGCTGTCTGAAAAGGTAAATACACAATGTAGTTGTCCCCGAATTATTGGAGATGCGATTGAGCCTTACAACTTCTTAATAGCAAAGACGTCTACCTAAAACACGAGCGAGAAGTTGCCAAGTTTGACTGAAAAGTTCCTCCAAATGATTCTTCAAAAATTCCAGGCTAAGTTCCTGTCTCAAATTTAGATCGGTTCGTATACCAGAATTTCGTATTTCTTCCACTTCACAGGGCGATTCCCTTTGTTGTCCGTTACACTTTGGTCAGTATAGGTCCATTGCGATACCCACTGGTAGAAACGTATCTCATGCTCTTGGAGTGATTTAAGCTCTTCGCGACAGCACTGTTAAGGCAGAAATCGCTTTTATTGTCACCTAACTGTCAATAAAAAATTGAATTGCGTAGTATTGCCTTAATAGAAGTTTCACAGACAGCAACTGTCACTGCTAGAGCCTCAAAATACTGCTATGGTCGGGCACTCGAACTGATTTAAATAGGCGAAGTTCCTCAGAAAAGATGCTTGCACTTTCGCCAATGTGATGGCCTTGAAGTTGGGGGTTTTGCTTGAAGCTTACCACATTACAAGGCTGCCTACAAGGTAGGTATATGCCTCAAAATAGTCCTGTATATCCATAAAATATTTTTAGGACTTGATCTTAGGTTTTTTTCCAATATTCTGCACGAGTACAGTCAAAATCGCTTACAACGACATCGGTTAAAACGACGTATCGGTTTTAACGACCAAAAAGTCCCGGCTGAGCTCCATTAACTAATCTGATATCGGTTATAGCGACCTTTCGCTTATAACGACCAAATTCATCGGTCCCTTGAATGTCGTTATATCCGATAAAGTTGTCGTGACCGTTTCAAATCTTTTGTTGGTCTCGAGAATTATGCGCACATCCAGTTCCGTTTGTGTGAGACCCCAAGATCAGCTATCGTTGTAGAGCTTAAAACGATGTATGATGACCTACGCGGGTGACTATTGATTTCCTTCTATTGTTTGATGCCGTAAGGGATTAATTATCTGGCACAGGTGCACAATACGTACGGCTGTATTCCAAGAACCTTTAGCTCCTCGCCGTAACACCGAGTAAACGATGCATACTGCGTATCAGCATTTGCTTTTATGCCCGCCTGGATGTCAATGATTCCATCACATTATTAGAACTGAAGCCGCTCTTGTAGCTACAAGAACCTCCACTTGGAATGTACTACTGTGATCCAATAGTCTTATTGAGCTGCTCAGCCCTTACTTATTTACTTAAGGTGGTGCTACAGTCCGAGATGGCCTCAACCAACAAACGTCTCCAGCCAACTGCCTTCAATTTTGCACGCCACGTTGGTCGAGGCCCCTTTCACTTGCGTGCGCCACCTGAGTCGCCGTCTTCCTCTACTGCGCCGTTCCTCGGGTGTGGATTCGAAGATTTTTCCGGGACGGAGCATTGGTGTTCATCCGCTGTACATGAATTTTCCTCTTAAAACAGCCAAGAGCAACCTAATCCGCTTTTGACAGAATCCATGCAGATGAGCAGGACTGGGACGATTAAGGTCTTTAGTCGTTCGAAAAATGACTTTGCTACTCAATTGCCTTCTCCGCCCAAAGAAACAGCGATTTGCAATAGTTATTCTTCGTTTGATCTCAGCGCTGTTGTCGTTGGCTGAATCTGTTCAGCCCTTGTTCCTTAAAAAAGAGACCTGGTCCTGAACTTGTCTATTCTTGAACCATAGGTGTAGATGGACTAGAACGCATTGGAAATTTTGTTATTGTCACAATGACCTCTTCCTCTGGTTAGAAAAACACACACGAGCAGTATAGTCAGAGTTGACATTAGTGTTTAGGTAGTTTCTCAATATCTGTGCGTGCCTAGAAAAATTCGGACTCTCTTTTGACTGCCGTATTCTAATAACATTGCTGCAGATTCTTGCGTGTGCTGGTCTTAGGGACTGAGAATTGATTCGTACCGCTCTATTAGCCTTTCGATATTGGTCAAGATTTTCATGTAGTAGGTTTTGGTGGCCAGGGGCCGAATAACCGCAATCGATCACGAGTGAGTGAGTAGCACTTGTGATCGAGTGAAAGATAAATTTCATTGGGAGCGGTAATGCCAAATCCTCACATTTCGATGACGAGTTACTCGTTAACCTGGGGTTATTCGGCCCCAGTTATCCAAAAACTGAAAACTGAAAGCGGTCTTCAACTTCACATATTTCGACCGAAAAGGTTTACTGTCCAGGGCGATTCCTTAGCTTCTTTGGAGAATTTAGCTGCAATGCCTTGAGTTACTGATCAAGACAGCTCTTAAAGTACTTTGGATAATATAGGGTCAACGCCTTCAAGTACAGATAAAAACAGCCCAGTCAACTTTATCGTTGTCAAAATACATCATCATCTAGATACATTCCAGGCGGTCCGAACCGTAGACGCAGATTGTCGCTAGACATGATCCGGCAGAGAACACAGCAACATCATCCGAGTAAGTCTATGCGAACTGTTAGAACTGTTGAGGATTTCGAGCAGGGAATCAATCACCGATCCATACCTACATTTCCTTGTCCACTATATGACTTACTGTAACTGCCTAACTCCATGTTGAAGACAACCATTCTTCCAGCATCGGTGAAAACGGTGAAAGATTGTCCAAATTGTTTAAGAAATTCTCAAATGTATCTTAAGCAAAGTTGAATTTCGTAACTAAGATTCGATGAGCCTCTTGGGCGGCACATTGTTGTTGATTTGCGTTTGTTCTTCTTCTCCATTCTCCCTTCACATTTGGCCTTTCGGCATAGACAGCGATTTGCTTTTTCTTTCTCTTTTTCACTGGCACTACATATGTATCTCGAACTGCTTCTGTAAAACTGTGAACTTAACCTTTCAACTATTTTTTGTTACTATGTCATTCGAAATCAGACCGTGCTTATCCTCCATCCATCAAACTGCAGAACATAAAAAAAAACCCCATCACTTGGAGTACAAAGCACAAAAGAAAGTTCACCTGTCAAGTATAACGTCCAATCGCGAAGTAAATGCAAATATGTAATGTACCCACTCCACCTACAGTTATCCGCTTTTCCTTTGCGTCAGCTTAGCGCTTGTGCACTAAGTACCTCTGATTCTCTGTTGTCAACTATCATACTCCAACTGAGGTCAATATACTCCACTTGGATGCTTGTATCTCGCAGTCATCTGTTGCGCAGAGTGTGCTACATATCCGAACGCACCATTGTTTCGTGTCCATGTTTTGTTTTTGGTTTCTCTTACGAAACCTTTCAACGGTTGATAAGTCAAGAATTACCTTTGCGCTGTGTTTCAGATGTCAAGGTCTTGAGTCTTTACGTCAAAAGAGAACCAAAAAGAAAAAGAAAATCATCCGATCGTCCAAGTTTGAAAGCTCCACGTACAAAACAATGGGGCTGTTCCATATGACCTAGACAATGTAGCTTTCATGTGGAAGCAGTGATTCACGAAAACTTTTTACCCAAAAAACAAAGGTTTCCATAAGCGGGGTTCGATGGCTTTCGGCTTTATGGCGTGATTCCGGAAAACGGAGTCATTCGTTGAAATGATTAATTTATGGCTTGTACCTTATGCAATGGTAGCATGTTCAATCGAAAATGATTACAATGTCATATCGCTGTTGTATTTTTCGATTGTTTTTCGTATCCAACTGGCGTGGGACTTTTGTTGAACTTTGTATCAGGCAGTCATAAGCACAGAACGTTTTAATTACTTCATTGTTTGTTTATTTGTGCCGACTTTTGAGACTTTTCTCGTAGAATTGGGCTTGATACCCTGAATCGATCTAAATATGACCTTCAGCAGTGACGGCAGTTGACAGTCCAACTCTTTTTTCCAGATTTTTGTTCAACTTCCTCTCTAACCAAACATTACTTACTTACTTAAGGTGGCGCTACAGTACGGGGTGGACATGGGCCTCAACCAACAGCCGTCGCCAGCCAGCTCCCTTCAGTTTTGCACGCCACTTGCGTGCGCCACCTTAGTCGCGATCTTCCTCTACTGCGCCGTCCCTTGGGTGTGGATTCGAAGAATTTCCGGGCCGGAGCATTAGCGTCCATCCGCTATACATGACCCAGCCACCTCATTCGTTGGACCTTAACTCTTCTGGTTAAGTCGATGTCAAGGTAAAGCCCGTACAGTTCTTCATTGTATCTACTCCTCCATTCAACGTCTGTGCAGACGGGACCAAAAATCACCCGAAGAATTTTCCTCCCAAAACAGACAAGAGCAACCTCATCCGAATTTGACAGACTCCAAGTCTCTGCGCCGTAGAGCAAAACTGGGAAGACCTTAGTCTTAGTCGTTCGAGAGAAACAGCGATTGGCAAGAGTTATTCTTCGTTTAATCTCAGCGTTGGTGTCATTATCTGAATTGACAGCGGAGCCTTGGTAGACAAAGTCCTTAACTACCTAAAAGTTATAACTGTCTATTGTGACGTTCTGTCCGAGACGTCGGTGCTGAGTGTCCTTTCTTGTTAACAGCATATACTTTGTCTTGCCCTCATTGACCGCTATACCCATCTTCGCCGCCTCCGTCCCAATACTCACAAACGCACCAGTGACATCACGCTGCGTTCTTCCGAGTATGTCAATATCATCGGCGTATGCGAGTAATTGGACGGACTTTTGAAAGATTGTGCCTCTGTTGTGTGCGCGTGAGCTTTGCACAACTCTTTCAAGAGCGATGTTGAAGAATTCGCATGACAGCGCGTCGCCTTTGATGTCCTTTTTTGACATCAAAGGTCTCGGTGAGGTCTTTACCGATCTTGATGGAGCAGCGTGCATTCTCCATCCTCATCCTGCACGTGTTTGGCAGGGATGCCAAATCTAGACACGGCTCGGTCTCTATAGATGGTGTCATACGCGGCCTTAAAATCGATGAAAAGTTGATGGGTGTCGATTTGAAATTCCTGGGTTTTCCCCAATATCTGCCGCAGTGTAACTATTTGGTCGATGGTGGACTTTCCTGGCCTGAAGCCACACTGATATGGACCGATCAGGCTGTTGAGGAACGGCTTCAAGCGTTCACACAACACCGTAGATAAGATCTTGTAAGCGATGGTAAGGTCTACTTTCTTGAGGATCGGGAAAGCAATGCTGAGGTCCCATTCATCGGGCATACTTTCCTCCGACCATATTTTACAGAAGAGTTGGTGTATGCTCCTTACCAAGTCATCGCCTGCTGCTTTGAACAGCTCGGCAGCTAGGACGTTAGCACCAGCAGCTTTGTTGGACTTAAGCTTCAATATGGCTTTCTTCACTTCGTCCAGGTCGGGTGGACGGAATTGTTGGTCTTCATCGTCCAGGTTGAATGGTTCATTCTCCCTGACAGCGGGATTTGATTCGTCGTCGTTGTTTAACAGTCTGCAGAAGTAGTTCTTCCATATCCTCAGCATCGACTGCGATTCTACTACCACGTTCCCTTGATCATCCTTGCAGGCTTCGGTTCGGGCTCTGTAGCCTTGGCAGTTTAATTTTACCCTTTGGTAAAACTTCCGAACCTCATTCCTGCAGTAGCATCTCTCTATTTCCTCGATCACGCGCTTCTCATGCTCTTTCATTTTCCTCCTGAAAAACTGGTTTTCGTCTCGCGAGCAGCTATGCAGCGCCGCATTGTATGCTTCTTGTTGGATGTATGTACTTGCCGGGACTCGTCATCAAACCAGGGGTTTCGTTGTGGTGGCCAAGTGAAACCCAGCACATCAGAGGCGGCATTTCTGATGACTTTTTGGACTTGTTGCCACTGGTCTTCAATACTTGATGTTGGGGGCATAGAACTTCTTGAGAGATTGAGAGAGACTCGATCGGAAAAGGATCTGGTGATCTCTTGCGATTGCAGCCGTCCGACGTCAAACTTCCTCACAGTATTCCCTTGTCTTAGCGGTGTTCGGGATATACGCAGTCGTACCTTGGCTACAACAAGGTAGTGGTCCGAGTCAATGTTGGCCCCTCGGAACGTTTGGACATCCATAATACTGGAGGAGTGCCTTGCCTCGATCGGAATGTGGTCAATCTGGTTGACGGTTGATTGATCAGCAGATCTCCATGTTCCTTTGTGGATATCGAGATGTGGGAACCGCGTACTAGCTACGACAACGTACTAGCTCTCTTCCTAGCTCTGCGTTAAAATCGCCTATGAACATTTTTACGTCATAGCTAGAACTTAAGGAAACATTTCTGTTTATTTCGCATGGATGTCTATTTTTAACTCTCCAGGTAGAATCCTTCAGTGCCATGCATTTAGCTAAGATGCAGCGGAATCCTACTATTCATCAAAACAGTCTTTATTCCTCTCATTGCTTCCCTTGCTTCTGGGACGTTTTTGTATATAACCGCGTCGTTATTTTTATACGAGTACGTGTGACTTTTCACAAGAAGCTGCTGATATGATTGATGATGATCATTAACCTACATTTTCCTCAGCGAAATGTGTGTTTATTTCCGGTGTGATATGAAGAACGGATCCATATCTTGTATCAGCACGTATCCTTTGAATGCCTAATAGGTTCAATATTTTCCGATCTATAGTAGACAACTTGGTGATGGAAGTTTAAAAAAAACAACGGTGTCGCTAGTAGCTCTATCATTTAACACACGCGTATTCTATAATAGATACCTCACGTCCGGAATGTGGCGTGATACCGTCGAAAACTCGGCAAAATGAAAACAACAAACAAATTCTCTCTCTTTTAATTTTCGTAAAGCTTTCGTCTTTTACATGCGTTGGGTCTGGGGGATATCGTACAAAAGAGAAGAAAAGCTCTATCTCATGCGCTAATTTCAAGACGACCGGTTTTCCTTGAATAACAGAGAAAAAAAACTCAAAAATGCCTCGAGAGGGGTATCGTCAGGGGGTGTCATTGGCTCCCATAGCAGCGGCTAGACTTAACGTTTTCATTTCCGTAAACACGATTGGCTACAATTGGTGGGCTTGTCTCCAACAAGCATTTATGACACAAGCGTCTTTTTGTTTTTTTGAGATCGAACGTGTTAGACAACAACCATGTAGTGGACGGACGGAATATGTTTTTATCTTTCAGCCATGTGCATAGGAGGAAATGCGTATCTAACGCTTTCCGGGATATGTCTTGTTTTGTTTATCGACTCACTCAGGGTTAATAAGTTTGTTTACTCTCTAGCGACAGCAACAATAACAACAACAATTGTTGTGCAATGGTTGTTTTGAATGCAACCGCCCCCCATGCGGCAAAGTGTTTATTTGTAACGCATATAGCAATCGTTGCACTTTTGAGAGGCTTGTCTCGAAAGTGTTTACGTTCTGACGAATAGACTCATGATGTGCGTCGAATTGTAAGCTCATCTTAGAAATCAGGTTTCCGATTATTACACAGCTGTTGGTCAACTTTGCTGTTGATAACTTGGATCAATTAAACTTGAGCCAAACGAGCCTCCTTCAGTTTGACGGTGTGGTGTGTTCGCTCGTTTGAAGGTCGCGGCGAGTGTCACGCGTTCCGTATTTTGAACGCTGAAAACAAATAAATTTGCGAAAAACATATTTATGTACGCTTGTGGGTATTAGTGATAAAAGAAAGAACTTATGATAATGTTGCGCAGTTTGCCCGTGATTCGCACGTCATATCGCCTCGATCGGATCATGTTACCCCCGGGGGCTGGCAATTTGAAAATTTTCAAAAATGATTATCTACACTGTGTGGAGAGGGGGCTCGCTAATTTTACACAACACACGCGCGCAAGTGTATCATGAAAGTGAGGTACCGCCGATGTGTAGATTGTTTGCACTGAAGAGCGCGTTATCTTGCGATTTTTGTGGCGTAGGTATCTACATACAACGTCAATTTGTCGAATCTTTAGTTCTCGGCGGAGGTTTAAGATTTAAGTGTCTGATGGGTTAGAGTCTAAATATTTCGAATGCTTTTGCTGGGTCACAAATGTGCACGATGAGATGACAGTTCGGCGTGAACTTGGGCCCCAACCAATAAGCCTCTCCAGTTAGCCTGGTCCTTAAAAAACTACCTCCAGTTGTACATTCGAAGTTGATTGAGATGCCCTTCCACTTAAACGATGTCTTCTTTAAACTGGGCTGGACCGTTGGTGTCCATTCACTCTACATGTCCTGACCATCTCAAAACGTCCAGTGCCCAATTTGATTAGATCGATGTCGCCTTTTCTGCATGAATTTGGGACCATAAGTCAAACGTAAAATGTTCTCTCGAAATTCGAAGTGGGCTTTCATCCGATTTTGAAAAAGTCCATGCATCTGTGCCATACACCAGGACGGGAATGATAATAGTAGGTTGGTACGTGGGGTAGCTGTCTGTGCGAAACATGGATCTATGCCCTAAAAAGCGCCACTCGCTTTATTGAAACCATTTGGAGTTCTTAATGAAGCTGAGGATACTTTGGACGTCAGTATGTGACAGTTCGCCCAAGTTGTCGAAGTGATAGGCTTCCAGATAGAGCTTCCTTCTTTGGGATAGAGCACGAAAAGTACAGAGGAAATGCAAGATCGTTTATTCCTCCTCTTCGTCCCCGCAGCTCCTGCAGAAGCCTTAAGATAAGAGGCCCATTCTTCTGGCATGAAGGCCAATGGGACAATAGCCAGTGAGAACACCAATACCGATGCTAGTGAGCGACCTATTGAGCAAGATCGAGTTTTAAGATCGTGTGAGATTTAGCATAGGCCAGATCTCCCTGGAGGTAAGGCACGCGGTAACATTCCTCCATCTTTAGAGGAAGTTTACATGTAGCGAGTGGAATACCCAGTTTCCCCCGTTCCGGGTGGATATCTAGAGTAGTACCACGTTTGGCGAGTTTATCGGCCTTACAGTTCTCTGGAATGTCGCTATGACCGGCTACCCAGCATAGGTGAATGTCTTAATGTTCTACCATCTCCATGAGAGATGAGCGACAGTAACTTTCGATGTACATGTTACCGATTCCAGGAATTTTATAGCAGCCAGAATATCGGTAAAGATTCTGATGTCCACCAAGGATATCACATTGCGCCTAAGCGAGGATAAGGCTTTGTTGATCGCCATAATTTCCGCCTGTAAAACGCTATCGTGGTCAGGTAGATGGAAGGGGATGATAATAGCCCTTCCTAATGATAATATTGCTTCTTCTTGGGTCTTCTCAAAAGGGCCTCGCTAAATAGTTGTCTAAGACCATAATAACAGCGCTTGGTACCAGAGCTTTGGTAGGAAAATTTGTCCACTACCTCGAAGATATAGTTGCCCATTGTAGCGTTCCGGTCGAGACTTAGGCTTTGTATTTCGGTGTTCGTAGGCAGCCTGTACATAGTTAATTAGATAGAGGCGGACATTCAAAGGACTGTAGTGATTAAGTAACTTTAACTTGGAAGCAAACGTTCTGAGTTAGATGCTTTCATCGTAATCTGTTCAGTGTAGTCCTAAAGATGTCGCTCTACGATATCCCGTCATTTGAGTGCTCCGTGGTTATTGTTGCTCTGGAGGCGTTTTATACCCCTCAACATGTACAATGTTCGGGAGTATTTTGCCTCTGTAATTGACGGAGATGAGGCGGTCTACCTAAAAGAGCTCAGCTGCTTAGCAGGCTCTGGTTTATGTAGTTGGGTTGCCGTCTTTAGACTTTACTCTCGTATGGAGCATTCGTCTGGTGGAAGGCAATTAGAAACCGCCATCACGTGTGCTCTTCGCTCAACACTCTCAGCAGCTCTAGACAACTTTCTGCATCTGCTACCGCTAGACTTAGAAATAAAACACCAGGCAGCCATTTTTTCAGTCTTCTTTAAGAATAACAGTATTGGACACTGCTCGATCCTGAGTGAATATAACTTTGACGTTCTAAAAATAACAGATGAGACAGCTTCTTTCATGGATTTCGATACACCTTACAACACGTTGTATCCTGAGAGGGAAGACTGACAGAGAAACGCTGTCATCTCAGCGAATAAGATTGGTGAAACCACCAGAGGAACGGGTTCCGGGATTTACTCCCAAGAGGCAGACTTCAAAGTATCCATAAGACTCCCGGATACTTCTAGCGCAGAGGTTCTTGTTGTGCTCACAGCTGCGAAATCAGTAGGGATGAAATCGCTAGGTGGAGAGCGGCAACACATGGAGGGAGGAACCACCGTGGATCCTCCTTCATGTGGAGTTAAAGCAGAGATCTAAGATTACCTGTAAGTGAGGCAAATCAGAATGGTTGCGAGAAGCTAGGCCTTGGTTCATCCCGAGCTATCAGGTCAGCTATTTATTTATTTTTTTTTAAGGCAAATCAGAGATGGTCCAACGTACTGCAACGACCTATGCGCCGTCATCATCATCATCATCATCATCTTCCAATGGCCCGCTTATCCACTATGAGGGTCGCGGGTTTAGGGAGCTTAAGTGGACTCTCCACATTTGCCGATCTTCCGCCATCGACTCTAACTCATCAGGGGCAATCCCCATACTGGTAGAGGTGAGATTTCGGACTTGGTCCAGCCATCTCAACCTAGGCCTGCACAGGGGACGCGTACCCGATGGCACGAATTCCATGGCACGTCTTGGAAACCGAGTTGGGGACATGCGTTTGACGTGCCCAAACCATCGAAGTATGGACCTCTCCGTCCGAAGAAGTAGCTGCTCGACATTGAGTGCCTCGCGTACTCTGGTGTTCCTAACCCGATCTCGTCGAGTCACCCCAGCAATACAACGAAGAAATCTCATTTCGGCAGCTTGTATCCGCGATCTTATTCTTTCGGTCATTACCCAAACCTCATGACCATAGGTGAGGGTCGGAACAAACACTGAATTAAAGACCGACAACTTAGCTTCGATGCCAAGTTCGGCCCTCCTGATAACAGATTGACCAAGCTGTCTCAAAATTGCTCCAGCCTGACCAATCCTACAGGATAACTCAGTATTGCTCCTACCATCACTCGTGAATAGGACCCCGAGATACTTAAACTTCTCCACCTGTTTCAATGGGACTCCACTAACATGCAGAGTGCATTGAACAGGTGTTCTGGAAATTACCATTACCTCTGATTTGTCCACGTTTACCTTCATCCCAGTTTCAACACAGACGGCGACGAACCTGTCTAGTGCGCGCTGAAGTTCGGTCTGGGTGGACGTAAGGATGACCAAGTCATCAGCAAAAAGCAGATGAGTTATCCTTAAGTCTCCCAATTCGAAACGTTCCTCACCAAGGCTGCGCTGTAACATCCAATCCATATACACTATGAAAAGGAGAGGTGACAGAACGCACCCCTGGCGAAGTCCAACGCCCACAGTGAAAGGTGTCGACTTAACGCCGTTCACCCGAACACAGCTCTTACAGTTAGTGTACAGAGATTGAATGGCCCTCAGAAGAGAACCGTCAATCCCAAACTCCTGCAATACACTTTACAGTTTACTTCGAGGGACCCGATCATATGCTTTCTCCAAATCCATAAAACAACTGTAGATAAGTTTGACATACTCCCAGGCCTTCTCAAGTACCATTCTGAGAGTGAACAGCTGGTCGGTTGTGCTTCTACCTGGACGAAAGCCGCACTGCTCATCGCCCAACCGGGACTCGACCACAGCTCTGGAACGCGTTTCCAACACCTTTGCAAAGACTTTTCCGGGGAGACTTAAAAGAGATATACCCCTTTAATTGAAGCAATCCCTTTCTTAAAAAGAGGAACAATCACCCCAGTTTGCCAATCGCCAGGTGTTTCACTGCATTCCCAGATCACTTTAATGACACGAGAGAGCCATTCCACTCCCTCTTTACCCAAAGCCTTGAGCATTTCTGGCCGGATTTCATCCACACCAGCAGATTTGCCGACTTTTAGCGTTTTAATCGCCAAAGTCACCTCCTCTACGGTGGGACTATTCTCCGCCCTACTCAAAACCATGGGTCTGCCATCCTCAGTGCCCTGTTCGGGATTGAGCAACTCCGAAAAGTGCTCGTTCCATCTGCGCAAGATGTCCTTGTCATCGGAAAGAAGTACACCATCTTTGGATTTGACTCCTTCGATGATATTAAACTTCCTTCCTCTGAGACGGCGGATGGTCTGCCAGAACACCTTGTTTGCAGATCTGTGATCACAGTCCAATTTCTCACCGAACTCCTTCCAAGACTGCTCCTTAGCTGCTTTAACAGCCAGCTTGCAAGTTCTTCGCGCCTCCATGTACCGGTTCCGAGAAGCTGAATCGCCCAAGTGTATCCACACCTTGAAGACTTCCTTCTTCTCTCTGATGGCTTCTTGAACTCCGGGTGTTTTAAACCACGCAGTTCTTTTCTCACCACCAGCCGCCACACCGAGCCGCTTCACTCCGCAAACACCTCCTGCAGAGGCAATGACTGCTGTTGAAAACAACCGCCATTCTTCCTCTACATTTGTCGGAACAGTTGGAATTTGTTCAAACCTTTCGGATACCTGTCGTGCAAACTCCTCCCGTATCTCATCGTTCTGTAAACTCTCCCACCATATGCGTGTCACCAGCCTTGGTTTACGCTTTGGTAGGGCAGGTACTTTATCGTTGAGATACAATTTGCACAACACGAGGTGATGATCAGTTGACAGTTCAGCCCCTCTCACAACGCGAACGTCACAAACCATCCTTTTAACACACGATGGTACCACAAAGAAGTCTATCAGCGATTTCTGCTGAAGACTCTGACGGTACCATGTGTATTTATGGATGTTTTTGTGCGGAAAGAAGGTGTTCATAATGGACATGCCATTTGCACAGCAAAAGTCCAACAACTTCTCTCCGTTCGCATTCTGATCCGGGTCGCCGTTCCTCCCAATCACACTTCCCCATGTCATTACGTCCACACCCACGTGAGCATTGAAGTCCCCCATCAGGAGATAAGAATCCATATCTGCCACCTGTTCTAAGGCGGCATCTACTTCATCCAAGAAAGCTGCATACTCCGACTCCAGATTCGGCGCATATACCTGCACCAGAGCCAGAGTTGACCTTTCAAGCTTAAGCTTTAAGATCGCAACTCTCCCTCCCAATGGTATCCACTCCAGTACTCTGCCTGCCAGCCTGGGACTCGTGAGTATCCCCACTCCCGCCTGAGCAGACATTGAAGGTGCTACTCCTGACATGAAGAGTTTCCACCCATCCGAAAGGTCCACAGTTCTAGAACCCCTTTGCTTTGTTGAGGAGATACCAACTATATCTAGTCGATATCTAGTAGCCTCCCCAATGAGCTCAAGGTCTTTTCCTGTGAGCGAAGAAATGTTCCACGTGCCTATCCTAAGTCGATGCCGTTGTCGAAAAACCGAAAGTCCACTTATGCCCCCCTCGGGGCATAGCGCATCTCCCCTTTGACCCCCGTAATGGTTTGCGAGACCATTGCCGGGAAGCTCGTAGCCGTTTCGGGTTGAACCCGGCCGGCTGCCGAGCGGGACAAGCCGACCACCAGACGCTCGCATGCTGCCACCCTCTAGGCCTGGCTCCGAAGGGCGCCCTGGCATAGCAGGCTTGGCAATATCCGAGGCCATGTGTCTCCGTCTTGTCATCATTGGGGGGTTGCGGTTCGTTAGCCATATCTGGGCAGTACGGGTAGCTCAACTATAGCTACTCTACCCGCACTTCCCAGACATGTTGCCCGCCCCCCACCGCGAGGAGGTCAGCTGCACGAGGGGGTCCTATGCGCCGTTGAGGACATAAAACACATATTATCTGAATGTCCGGGAATTGCCCTTACATGACTCATCAACTATTTCTTTAGTAGTCTAGAGGAGCTAAACTATGATAGCTATAAAAACATGGTAAAATTCCGTAGGGAAATCAAATGCTTTCAGGAAATGGTTTAGGTTCTGCCATTTTGGTTTCACAGGGATCGCGATGGGTGCCTGGTGTCTTATGCAAGCGCTGGCTGCATAACCCTACTCTACCTAGCCTAACCTAGCCTTTTATAGAAATTTCTGATATTTTTTCCGCCTTCACAACTCTGCATTACATCCATTCCACGTTTCCTGTGCTCTTTTTCCTTTTACCTGAGTACGTGCTTATCATCTCTCCTTTTCTAGAGAGTAGAGTAGAGCTAACGATCGGCACTCTTCGCGGTCAAACCCAGCACATAAGTCCTGACATTCCCGATGGCTTGTTAGCACTGCTGCCCCTGGTCTTCTGCACTTATCGTTGCTGTTCTGAGACTTCTCAAGGGCTCTGGGGAAACTCAGCCGATAAAGGCGCTTGCGATCGTTTGGTAGGTCGGTAGAAGTGGCGGTTCAACTGAACCCAATTAGCACTAGAATGTGCCTTTTTGTTACCACGACTCGTGACCTGGTTGATGATATGTGTTGTTGGGAATGTGTGATACAGTCGGGGGTGCCTAGATCCAACCTGTGGAATTTAGGAACCGAATTAGGTCTTGTATCCTTTTGCCCGAGATGTCGCTGAGGTCGTCGAAGAATGGTTGGTTCAGTGCACGCAGTCTGGCTTTTGCTAGTGCCGGACACTTGCAAAGGAAGTGAACGAGAGTTTCCCTCTCATTTCTATTTCCGCAACTGCGGCAGTAGGGGTTGTATGGAATACCCAGTTTGGCCGCATGGTCTCCAATTGGCCAATGCCCCGTGATAGCTGCTGTTATTCTGGCGATATCAGGGCGGGTTCTGCTTAGGAGATCCCTAGTTCTGGTCGTGTCGTAGGTCGGCCATGTCTTCCTTGATATGGCGCAGTTGGTTAATCTCCTCCATTTGAGATTGGCCTCCTGCAGGAGGTGTGAGTGGATGATGCGATCGTTTGAGATTGTGGCCTTTTAGCATTGAACTTCTTCAACAGTGGTGGTTCTGGTCGTGGCTTTACTGAAGGTTCTCATCCGTACCTTTGTGAGTGAGTGAACGAGGAGTGAAAAATTTGGTTGGTGGTAATTTGATCGGGTGATCTCCAAGTCACCTTGTTTTGCCCTGCGATTACATTGGTGATCTTGAATCTGTTTTCGAAGGTCCCGTCGTGCAGACTTTCTCTACTAATAGTCTTCCCAAAAAATGTTCCGTGTTCGATGTTAGCGTTAAAATCTCCAAGGATGATCTTAACGTCATATGTATCTCCGATATTGTTGCAGATGTCAGCTGTTTCTTTCTACAAACTTGAATATGATCCAAAAGCCCTACCTAAACACAGCTCAAAATTTTTGATCCGGAACACTTACTTGAGTTCTTTATCTTCCACACATCGCTGTACACATACTTAAACGCCGGCGGGAGCAGTTTAGGCAATCTCCTGAATGTAAAACGGAAGATTTTCTTTTTGCAAGTCCCTCGCACTCTTGGCAGGTGAAAATAAGGAACTGGTTGGCACCTATTCATTGATGAGATTTTAATTTTGGAGACAATATTACGCATGATGCACAGTCTTCCGCGGTACTCCAAGATGATATTAATGGATTCTGCACCACACTCTGTTTTAAGATGCATTAATCGGATGCGGTGGTGTTCCCAATTTGGATATGCCTTTTATGGCAAACCATGCACTGTTCCATATTTGACCATCGTACGTCATGTGTTTTATCAATAGACGCCGTATTTCACGTTTCCTGGGTTCTCTTTTCTTCCTTTTGATTGTTCATGTCCAGAGCAAAGAAATAACGCAAGTGGCTTGAAATATTCCAAACAATCCCAGTGCCGGTGGAATGCTTGCCTGTTTATTTTATTATCCAAAAACAGATGTCAGTGATGTACCGGTGGCCTTTCAAAGTAAGAAATCGAAATCGAAAGAAAACATCTGTTAAAAATGAGTTTTAATGTAATCAAAATAGGGAAAATGAAATGCTCCTTGCTTATTTGACTGTGACTCCTCAAGTAGGTCACCACTTGCTACAGCTTTTAGCAATTGATTTCGGAAGAGAATGATTCCTTTGGAACCATAACTCATAAGATTATTACTTTTTCCAGCGTATTGTAAAGTTGGGTAAACGATTCTGTTGAAAAACCTTCCACGAAGTTTTTCTGTCAAACAAAGACTGTAGATGTCAAAGCACTTAACTGGATTTAGCCGATAAACCCTACAATGGCCTTGTAGGTCAGTTTAAAATGTGCCCCAGAATCAGTTTATGGTATTGGTCTATCACTTTTGATAAGATCCATGCTTTTGCAGCATAGGGAGGATGGGGATAATCAGGCAGTGGTAAACGTTTTAGGTTAGGTTAGGTAATTGGGTTGTCGAAATCAAGAAAAACTTTCCTCTGTCACACTTAGATCAATTTAGATCCATTGTGATGCCAATGTAGATGTAATTCCCCTTCTGTGTGAGCCTATGGATTGTAAAGCCATCCCAAGGCGGCTATATATGTACATATCTGTTCAGGTCATTCACGATCCTGTGCCTTGCAATGATAGTTGAATGTTGACAGTTCAACAACGGCGCAAAATTTAAAATGACACCTCCTATTGAATCACTCTGTCTTAGGTCTGTACCAAGATTGACCCCTAGTGAAAATGTTTTGGTCCACCTAGTTCTTACCTCTTTAGTGACCCATGCCAACTCTCAATCATACTACCGAAGGCCATCCTATATCACCAATTCCTCTGCAGAGATCAGTCGTGTATAGTCGCATTCTCATTAGATGGGTCGCCAGCGAGTTGTGGCCTGTGAGGATGCTCATCACTAGAGCTTAATGCGATCTGTAATGCGTTTTTCCTTTGTTTTTCTTTTATTGAGTTTTGGCCACATCGTCATGATGGAAGTGTGCTCCATCGCTCATCGGCAAACCTCCAGAAGTCCAAGTGTATCTCTTGCTTTGTAACTTCCATAGGAGTCAGAACCGTTGATCGACTATTATTTGGTTCAATTCCGACCCCTTTCTTACCAGTTCATCGGCCTTTTCATTGCCATCGATGCTTCGGTGCCCCGGGACCCAACAGAGTGATACATTATGTCTTGAGTCTAGGATCCTAAACTGCGACAACTCTTTACTACAAGTGATTTGAGTATTGTGGATGGCATCAATGATTCTTCTCGGGGTTACCGAGGACAGCTCTCTTGCGGCTTCAGTTATCGCTAGAACTTCAGCTTGGAACACACTTTCGTGGTTTGGAAATTTCATCGACTGGACAATGGAGGGTTGTTCTGAGTATATTTCGGAGCCTAACCTCTCATCAATTTTTGAGCCGTCGGTGAATATGCATGTATTGCCGGGTTTAATGACCCTTTCTTCGTCCCAACTTTCCCTTGCTGGAAAAAGAGTTTGGAAATTGAGTTCGAAGTTAGGTAAAGTTGCTGTCACGACAGGGCTGGAACGCACTTAGACCTTAGGTAGCTATAAGTGGACCGGAGTGCCGGACCCACTGTAAGGAACCTTGGGAGTATCTATGGCGGTGGTACGCAGGAAGGGTGATTGAGTCAATCGGACCCTGATATGCAGACCATCCGATTGGGACCTAGAATTAGTAGACTGAGTATGGATATCCCTCTATTGAGTACAGAAGAAGTCATAAATTAAATTTAACCTCCTAGTCGGGTACCTAGGATGGGTAATTACCCGAGCCTTGGTTGCTTCTGAATAACAATATACTGCCTTGGTTGGTTATTGATTTATGAACATTTCTTCAGTTCTTAGTTGGGTGGACGAAGAGATCCCTGGTTGAAGTTCGAAGTAGTTTAAGGAATCATTCACTTGGTAATTTCCAGTGGGTAGAAATTTCGCTGTCACCAGCATAGCTATGCCATTTAAATACGCAAAAGCTTTAATTCCACTATATTTGAGCTTTCTTCAAATTTCGTTAACTGTAAGAACGCAATGCTGGGAGGAAAGAAGTACCCCCTTGGTACCCCTGGAGTACCCCCTTGTGGAGTACCTCTAGAGGCTGTTGCCTTGACGGATGTGCCTCCTAGCTCTGCTTTTATGCCTTTGTTATTCAGCATAACTATCAGTTGATGATCGTTTTATATTTATATATGTATGTACATTAAGGGCTTCTAGTGCTTTTCTCACCGTATCAGTTTGGACATTGTTAAAGAGCCCTTCAATGTCCAGGAGCAGGAACTCAGAAAGAGCGCATTCTTTGACTTTCAGTGTTTTTTTTATTGGGCTAACAAAACTGTGTATGAATACTGTGCCGTAAACAGACGCCTTGATCCCACTTTGCTACGAATGTCTGACAGTTTTTTAAATAAGGCTTATGGGTCTAAAATCCTTCGCGGTCATGTGACTGTATTTTCCCGACCTTGGGTATGAAAACGACTTAAACTTTTCGCCATGAATTTGGTATATACCCCATTTGAGGCTGCCTCACGCCCAATTCGTCACATACTGATTGTTTCAATCAATTGAGTGGCACTTTAAGGTATAGATCCAAGTGGTATCACAAAGGACCTTCATGCATCTATTCCTCGCTTGGACAGTTCCAACAGCAACTTTACTGGGCGTCAAATAGAGCACTGACAAATGTTTCTTCACCGTCTCTGCTTGTGTGAATTGACTGCGCCATGTCCGCTCCATGCCCGCACCACATAAGCACCATGTGCCATATCTGTGTGGATTGGATCTAAGATAAAGTAAAACCCGTCAAATTGGATCACCCTTGGGAGCTAAGAATTGTGGTCCGATTAGCACTTGGTTCGATTATGGAGGTCCCTTTTAATTGGATCGGTCCACTTACAAAGCTTTTTTCAGTTTGGGAGCAAACAACTTAAAAAAAAATCAATGAAAGCACAAACGAATGAAATGCTAAAATGATCATAACTTGGGGGATCCCCTAATCCGAACTTTGATTTGTATAAAGAACGATGGTCCATTCTGTGGATCCAATTTTCAAGCACCCACTCGAGCATATCAGCCGGTATTCCGTTAATAACGCGTGTTATGTCCGCTTCAAAGGCATCAATCGATTGTGGCTGATCAACGTAAACAAGTGGTTTCACATACCCCCACAAAAAATAATCCAGCGGAGTCAGATCATATGATCTTGAAGGCCAATTCACAGGTCAATTTCTTGAGATGATGTTTTCGTGAAAATTGTCGCTGTGTGGCACGTTACACCATCCTACTAAAACAACAAGTCATGTAGACCAATGTCTTGAATTTTTGGCAACAAAAATTCACGAATCATTGTCCTGTAGCGTTCGCCATTGTCCGATGATACCCTCTGCCCATAGACCGCACCAAACAGTGCATTTTTCCGGATGCATTGCTAGCTCTTGGGTCGCTTCTGGCTGCTCATCAGCCCAAATACGACATACAAAACGATTGTTTCGCGAATAGTGCTTTCAGTTGGACGATTATGAACACGATACTCGTAAAATGGTCGAAGTGCACGAAAAACTGCCAAGGCTTTAAATAAAATTAATATTTCGTTTGGACCGCCTTTGGCCTTTATGACTTGGGCGACTCTGTTGGGCATAGAGCTGACTAGTTTACGGCACTCTTTCGAAGAAATATCGCTCCTTTCTTGGTGTAACACATTTTTAAGTGCTTTCTTGTGATTGAGTGCTGCAGGATCCTACGCTTCAGAATAGCCCATAGATGTTCTATAGCGTTGAGCTCCGGCCCACTTAAGCAGGTCTATGCTATTGTCTTTAAACCACCTTATGCTTAAGGCTGATTTGTGGCAGGATGCATTGCCCTGTTAGAATTTGACATTTTCCATGTTGGTATCTCCGAAAATTTTGGAAAAAGATATTTTAAGCCCTTTTTCCAACACATTCTTGAGCTTGGAGGAGTCCATCCGACCGTCACCCACATGCATTTCGCCCACACCGCAGGCAGCTATGCATCTCTAGATCATTATACTGCCTCCACCGTGCTTGATAGTAGGTACCACGCATTCTGGGTTGTCCTCTTCGTCAATCATTCACCTCACAAAAGTCACACCAGGGTTGCCAAATATCCGAAAATTGCGGAAAAAAGCATTATTTTAAAAAGATAAATTTGTCTAGAGAACATCAAAATTAGTTAAATTTTTTGATGTCAAAATTAAAAGTGATCCATAAATGAAACGTATCTCAGAGTTAGATTCATCTGAGCACAAAACGTTGTACCAATTTTCTTCCGTAAAATGTACATGTTTTTTCGCATAATCCACGCATGCCTTCTTGTTTCTACCGAGAGCCACGGTTTCTTTCTTGATTTGGATCCTTTACGTCTAGCTTCCTTAAGTCTTCATCTAACGGTTCTGGAAGAAATTTTTTTTCTTTGATCCTTCAACAACTCAGCAGCAAGCTCAGATGAGGTTTTGTTCCGAGTTTTAAGAGAAGATCGTATTAAAAATCGGTCCTCCCGACGCGTGGTAATGTTTTTCCTCTCGGATTTTTCGCGTTTTGTGTGCGAACCAGTCTGTCTGTGCCGTTTAATTACGCTTTGAACTGAACAACGTGTGCACTTTACTTCCTTTGCAATTTGAATTTGATTATTCCCTTCTTCAAATAAAAGCTGTATTTTCACACGTTTTCCCGGATTCAGTTCACTTGCTTTCCGCGTTTTATAATAAAAGTAAACACACACTTCACAATTACTAGCAATAGAAAAAAAATTAGGCACGCGTCTGTCGATTTGGAGCAATGATCGCACGCTGATCCTATATGGGGAAAAAACCCATAATGTCGTTGTTGCATCACAAAAGTGCATTAATGACCTTTCTTAAAATATAAATTACTTTTTCAACCTCGTATTATGATGCCATAAGTCATACCATTCAAATAAATTAATTACGGGAAAGGACTTCCCAACAAAGAAAAAAAGAAAGGGGTGTCTAGTACATTTGGCCAAGGCTGTACATTATTTCAGAAGACTCGCAATGAACAACGTTTCGCTAGTGGGGTTTCGATTTTGATTTTTTTTGGCTTAGGTTATAGTTTAAACAAATGCCAAATTCCCTTTTTTTTTCTTTGAATTCTGCACAGTTTTTTTTATAGATGTGTTCTTGTCCTTGCAGGGCAATCTTGTGGCAAAGCCTTGGCAGTTTTGTCGACATTTACTCGCAGGTCCATGCATAGCATTCGCCTGAAGTGCTCCAGACATTCTCTCCACTGCCGTGTTGAAAATCTCCCAGTTAGTTTTCCTATGATTTCTTAACGGATAATTGGTTCAAAGGTAGCAAATCAACTTTCAAATTCCAGTTGGACTCGTAATGTGATAAAATAAAACCATGGTATCTAATCAAGCGTACTTTGATATGAAATATGTAGTTCACTCCGTTCTGTCTCGAATTATGAAAACCGCAACACAACACCCATTTCGTCAATCTAATACCTACTACACCACCGAACAATGAAAAATGTGAAAGAAAATCGTACGATAACAAGTTTGTAATTATTTTCCTTCTACAAATCAGACTAATTTCGATAAATTGTAGGTCAACACAATTCCATTGCAAATCAAAGGCCCAAAGAGTAACCTGAAACATATCATAAATTTACAGAGAAACTCTACAGACGAGCCTATATAATTTATTCAAAAATTAAGTTCAGGCCTATAACCGCACCGATAGCCAAAGCTAGGTCATAAATTCTACTTGAGCATTACAATGAAACTAGGTGGCCTAACCAAAGTGGCAAATCAAACTACTGCTCCAGTTCTAATCGCATAATTATGTTTGTAGTCAGGCGCCTATTACCTTGTAAAGTTAATCAGTATATTGTTTGAAGCCTTGATGCGTAAAGACAGCAAAGGGGGAGATGGTAAATGAAGACTCTGTTACATAACTCTATGGCAGTGGCAGTGAAGTAAAAGTGTGTAGGAGGAAACTTTATGGACTATTAACCAGTGCATAATAATTTGTGTGTTAATTACAAACAAAGAATTAAAAATTGTAAGATAGGAGATCGAAATGGGGATCAGAAGTCTCACTAAAAGTCGAAAGGACATTATGACACAAGGTAGGTAGGTAGAGTGGCTGTCTGTGCGAAGCCAGGAAAAACGCTACTCAGTTTATTGAAACCATTTAGAGCCCTTGATTAAGCTGAGGATACTTTTGACGTCAGTATGTGATAGTTCGCCCAAGTTGTCGAAGTGATAGACTCCTAGATAGAGTTTCTTTCTTTGGGATAGGGCAAGACAAATTCAGAGGAAATGGAGAATCGTTTCTTCCTCCTCTTCGTCCCTGTACCTCCTGCAGTAGTCGTTTAAGAAGAGACCTATCCTTCTGGCATAAAGGCCAAGTGATAACACCGATAACGGTGCTAATGAGCGACCTTTTGAACATGATCAAGTTTTTAGATCGAGTGAGACTTAGCATAGGCCAGATCTAGAGGTACGACACGTGGTACCCTTTCTCCATATTTGGTTTGTCTTACTGATCACGTTGTACTCTAGAGTAGTTTACATGTAGCGAGTGGAATACCCAGATTCCTTCATTGTGCCTAAGCCAGGATAAAGCTTCGTTGATCGCTATAATTTCCATCTGAAAAACGCTACAGTGGTCAGGTAGATGGAAGGGGATGCTCAGGTTAAACATATCAAAGAAATCACCATCTCCCACTCCGTTCTCGGATCTGGAACCGTTTTTATAGAGATGAATGGAGTGATCGTCTCTGATGTCATTATTCTCCCATTCCTGTCGGGAAGGAATGAATGTCCGAAAGTTGAAGGTTGAAATTCAACTTAGACGGTGTGTAGTCGGTGTTCTTCGGAATAAAAGTTAGAAAATCAATTCCTTAGAGCGATTCAGATCCAACTGTACAATCTGTCCTCCACCTATAGTAATTGTTCGATCGAAAGCATTTTGCTTAATTTTGAGCTTACGTGTAGCGATAGGTACGCATGTAGAATTGACACTGTTGTACCATGTTTGGCAAATTTACAGCCTTACAGTTCCCTGGAATGTCACTACGCCCCGGCACCTAACAGAGGCTAATATTTATTTGCTCTGCCATCCCTACGAGAGACGAACGGCAATCTAGGGCTGTAGTGAATTTGTAGAGAATGATTCCAAGGACTTGATTGCTCCTTTTCTGTCAGATTAGCTGCGGATATCTAGATGGATATCACTTTTTTCTTATGCTAAGATAAGACTTCCTTGATTATTACCGCCTGGAACACGCTACAGTGATTTGGGAGGCAGAAAAAGAGGCTAAGATTGAGCCTTTTAGAGAAAACACCTGCATCTTCACTGATTTTCGATCCTTAGGTGAACCGACTTGTCTTCTAAGAATGCATCCTCCTCCCAGAATGACTGGAAGAGATTGTAACTTCGAAGATTTCGTCAAAAATCAGTTTGGGTATACCGTAGTATAGGGAGGCGTGGTCAATTTCTTCTGCTGGACCACTATGAGATTGCTTTGAGACAAACGGCAGTCTTATCAGCCATTTTCTTGCCAAAGATGACAAAGGGTGTCAAATGAAACAGAATGTCCAGTGCTGCAGAGAGTGTCGTGCGAATTGCATCACTTAGACACAAACGAGATGATCACTGGACTTTACTAAGCTTATCGCGGTTTTTGGCTTTATCCACTGCACTGTAGACGACTACACCATACGTGAGTGTCGGTCTTATGGCCGCCAATGATTTATTCAGGGTTGCAAACCTTACTTATTTCCGATAGCCTTTTTGTAAGGAAATATGCTACTGTAGTTTTCCTAACTTTTTCGTGGATGCTAGCTTTCCAGGCACTCTTGTATCCCGAATGGCAACAATACTATCCCTAAATTGTCCGTCATATTGAATTTAACATCAAATACAGATCTCGGATTCCTAGTAGAAGCGCTTGGGAGTCCGATGCAGTTCTGAGCGACTCCGCAAGAAATAATTTCTGTAGAAACTGTAGAGATGAAGAGGAGGACGAAACCACTTCCTACCTGCTGTGCACTTGCAACATAAAAAAGGAAAACCCTCGGGGAATACTTCTATGATGATCTAAAGACGATCCGAGCTCGACCTCATAAGGATAAGAAACTTTATCTCCGGGTCAAAGTGGTTCAATACATAGATTTACTACACCGATACGGTCACTCATCTCAGCGCACTCGACGTCATACTTTTGGTCTCTGGTGCTGTAAGCCGGTATCTATCGTGGTATCACAATGGATCAATCAGGCCTAAGTGTATCCCTGTTTGAACGGGGGCAGCCACCTAACCTAACTTAGCTTTCCGGCTTATTTTCCCATCCAAAAGAAAATCTAAATATTTTGCTTCATCGGAGAAAATTAAGATTTTGCCATTCAGATAGAAAGGATCGATAAATGTAATTTTATATTTCCTTCAGTTTTGTGGGGTTTCACACCCAAACCACGCCGAACCGTTCATTTGGTTATCTTATTTAAACCGTCTTGTAGGAACCCTTTCAGAGTGCTAATGTGATTTCCCGAGACTGCTATAGCAACGTCATCTGCATAAGCGATCACCGTGAACCTAAGCTTCCACTCGTACTCGTACCACCAAATTCCACAGAAGGCCGGCCACCGCCCTGTGAGATGCCTCTACTGCCACATCTTCTGGCAGATGTCCCATCAAGCTTTGAGTCCATAATAGGTACGACTGGTAAGCGGATTATTGGTTAATTCGCAAAATATAGCTCAATTTTAGATCTGATAGTGATCTGTAATTGCTAATGTGTTGATGTTGTTGAAATTTTTAAAAATGCCACCATTATTAATTCCTTATGATGGAGGGAATATTGGTTTTAACGTTCTAGATCGTATAACTCGTCACTTAAAAGCGAGACGATTTGGCCCTAGAATACTCGTTTTTATTTGGCGAGTTATGGGTGGAATCACGGAAGAGACGATTTGGCCCCAGGATGGTTGTTTTTCCATAACCTTCTAAACTTTGTGTGCCCCAGAATTCTTTCCGACACCTGAAATCCTTGTTTTTTTGGTCATTTGCCATTTCTACCTACGTTGTTGGGGTGTTAAACAGTATCTTAACTTCTAATCGCCCACTGGTGCAAAATAAAGAAAATGAAAAACGAAAATTCCAACAAAGATACCTTCCACTGGTACTGGTAACCAATGTCACTCATTAACATTACTCACAACTCTCTGTCGCTGATAGACACTAAGTAGATAAGGAGAATTGTTATACCAAACAAGATACCAATTGCAAAGTGTGTACCAACCCTTGATACGTAAAGTGCACACACAATCGATGTGAAGCACCACATATTTTACCGTCGACTGAGCAATCAATTACTAGCAATCTACAACTAGATAGACAGCTATCTCTGCAAATAAAATTGTACGTGTCGTTCCTTATCAAACTAACCACACATGCTGCCATCACTGGAGTAGGGCTCCAGTCGAATCAATCAGTAACCGTTTTGAAAATATTTTTTCCCGTCAAAGTGACATTTCGTATTCTAAAGTTTGTGTATTCGCGTTTGCGGACTCTTTTTTTCGATTTACAAAAAAAATTCATTTAAACAATTTTTCGTACATTGCAAAATTTTCCGTGGATTTGAAAGTGAGTAAGTGGAGCTGATGTACTCGTACATAACCTGTAAATAAAAATCACTTGATTGACTTGTGTGGTGGCAGTGAATCACAAAAGCGTTCTCGACTGATGGAGTTGTGATCGGTCTAAGAGTGATTTGAGACCGACAAGCGATATACTTTTCAATTTGACTAAAAACAAGCGCCGATGGCCGATGATTGACAGGCAGCTTTCAATCTCAGACAGGCTGTCTTGCAGTGTCGCCACGATGCACTCCACAGTTCGACGGCATTAATTATGTGCACATTCCATTTTTAGAACGACAAAAATGAGGACGCCAGCTGTTTCGAAAGCTCAGCGTCGAAGTGAAGCCCAAGTGGCAT
The DNA here is from genome assembly GCA_917880715.2 of Matsumyia berberina. Taxonomy (NCBI): domain Eukaryota; kingdom Metazoa; phylum Arthropoda; class Insecta; order Diptera; family Syrphidae; genus Matsumyia; species Matsumyia berberina. The sequence goes on from OU862870.1 coordinate 101,960,735, forward strand.
TCATTTCCAGCGTGGAACAGTGTGAGTGTGTCGCGCTGCAGGGCAATCGGAGACCGGAGTATCTTATCTTGCCCGCCGAGATAAGACCGAATGGTCTATTCCAGTGAACGTTTATTTCTCCTCTAAGAAAGATATTTTCGGTGCGATAATACGTGAACTAAGGTCACTCTTCTGACTCTGTACATACAATTTGCTTAATTATTCCTAATTTAAAAAAAATCGAATACTAACCAATTAATTGTTTATAAAAAATAAATACACGGGAGCCTAGGCGGTGGTGGATTTGCTGTACACTCATGATAACTAATTAAGTGATTTTTATTTTGGAAGAAGGTGAATTGGTGAATTGTGATTGTTTTTTTTGGTAACATGTATCTAAATTGTTTTGTGTGTTTTTTTTAATTTGTTTTTTCGTATTTTTCCGTATGTCATGTGGTCTCAAGTTCTTTTTTTTTGTGGTAATTTGCGATAATTTTTGTTAAATTGTTGAGAATGCAAAATGAAAAGGTCAATCTCCGATGCACGACCAGTAGAACAGTCCAATTTGGCTTTTTATTGGATTATGGAGTGAGAGACGCGTGCAGCCTTCCCCTAGGCAAATGTTTGTTCAAGAACGGAAGTTGTGAGTGTGCGTGGGTTGGAATTAAGTTCAACGATTTTCAATGGGTGAATTCAAATTTGTCGACGGCATCTTATTGCTCTTGAAGGAGAAGCATTCAATTGACTCTAGTGTTCCTAATGGGTGTTTGAATATGAGTGACGTTTTGCCACTCAGCGGAAATCATAAAGATATCAGTGCCATCGGAGCGATAGTTTCGTATCAGATGAGATGTTAAATTCCTCTGCTGAGTCACTGTTGGTTGTTAGATTGTTATATGTGTTTTACTTTCGTTGGGACATTTTTTTTAAAGGCCTTGGAATTTTAGTGAAGGTTGCTATCATCAACCAATTCAAAGTTTGATCCTTTTGTGTACAAATCCCATAAATTTCGACTCACTTATTGCATACAGCAGATTTCCACGCCCGTGTATGCGCGTATTCTGTTTGAAACTTTCTTTCATGACTTGATCTTTAAAAGCGAAGCATCTTTATCGTCTTGGGTACATAACCAACTTTAATCATCCTTCCGTTTAATGTGTTCGAAAAAAACACATTGGATCACTTCCGCAGACTACTATCGCTTCATAATGCTCATGGAGACTCCGGCTGTCTTCTACAATTGCCTTCCTCACATTTAAAACAAATTATGTACATAAATATTCATACATATCCTCTGCGCTCCTGCGTATCTCCGGCACTAGGAAAGTATACAAATAAAGCTCCGAAGGCCTTCTCTAGACATTCCTGATGCGTAAAGAATTAAACAGACTATTTAAACACAGGAGGGAAGGTTAGGTTAAAAGGGTGGCGGCTTGATGTTATGCACCACCTTCGATCTTCAAGGATCCCCGGTGTTAGACCTACATTCATGTACCTGTTGAGAAAAGAATGGATCATTTATTGATCTTAGCCCCCTAAGCCACCCTGAATAAAATTTTAGGATGGCCTTTGGTGGTATGATTGGCCTGGGTCACTAAAGAATTAAGCGCCTAGCGTATTCTTTCTGCTGAGTCTTGGGCAGTCATAGAGAAAGTGCGTCGTGTCCTCTTCTGCGTCTATATCGCCACATCCTCTGCAGAGGTCAGCCGTGTTTAGTCGCATTCTCCTTAGATTGGCCACCAGTAGATTGTGGCCTTTGAGCATGCTGATCACAAGAGCTAAATGCGACCTATTCAGCGTAAGTATTTCCTTTGTTTTTCTTCTTCTTTGTTGATATGCGGCATGACGGAAGTGTGCTCCATCGCTCATCGACAAGCTTGCAGAAGCCCAAGTGTGCCCCTTTTCGTACCTCTTCCACTCAGAATCTTAGCCCAGGATATCCTCGAAACACCTCTACAGTTCCTCTCTCTTCTCGATTACTCGTGTTAGCATATGGCTGATTGAAATCTTACCGACTCTATGAGATTCCATCCAAACACAACCCAAGATCCCACACCTTCTGTTCCCCACAGCTGAATGTTGCACCTGATATTAGTCGGTGTCTTTATGTCTTCAAGGCATATCAGCAGTTTTTATCTCCCATCAGTCCCGTTTTCATTACGTGACTTCTGAAGTTTCCATGGCCAGTGGATAGTGGATACAATCCATTTGAGAGTTCCTCACGTCAGGCTTAGAATCTCTCTCTTGATGCAGGCAGTAGACAGTTTTAGTGCGATTGAAGCTTTGTTTCGTTCGCCTAACTTTTAACTGTTCATTCGTGGCCTATTCTTGGCAGCACATGCATTAAATTTCTGGACCAACTACATAGCTTGAATTACTGAGGTTTTTGTCCTGATGGCGGGCTAGATCATGTTTCTCCAAAAAGACACCTGCTCCCCTGTCATCTATCAGCGATCCATCAGTGAAAATTGTGATTTCTCCCAATCTCCTCTGCGAAATCCATCCGTGTCCGATTGATGATACCTTGGGTAACTCTTACTCTTTTCGTTTCGTCCATGGGCGTGTCAAGATGAAGTCATGTTGAAGTTGATCATATCCGTTTTGTTTGCATTAATGGAAAGCAATTGTTCCTGACAGCACCGCTCCACCAGGAACATTCCTCCTTACGAGTATGTATGTCTGCAGTAACGTTTATAAAACCACTTCTTGCCATTATTGCCTCATCGTCGGCATATCCGATTGTGTGGATTCTAACTCTTTCCAGTGTCTCAAGAGATTCCACCGGTCAGTGCTTAGTCACGCTAGCAAAAGACATGCTCAATACCACAAACTATGTACAAACTCAAAAAGGAAAGCAAAATACATTGGTCCATGCTTTTCTGTTCCCAGAATCAGATAATACTTCTTCAAGGTTATCCGCGATGTGTATAAGTCGTGCTTCTGCTACACAGTTATAATGGAAAGTAGGTTAGGCTCAGATTTGGTGTCTTTTGACTAAAGTCGCTACATAGCTCAATAGTTCAGTCCATTCTGCCCATTAGTGATGCAGAATGCTTAAGAAAACCGTAAGCTGGAACCACTCAGATATAAATAAAGTTTTCAAGAGGTCACCCAGCCGAATATTACGTAAGTCTTTAAACTTGCCAAAGAAGTGACTGTCAAGAGTCCTCATTCTTCTATTAATCAGGGCAGAACACTCGCGGAATAGGTGCTTAGTTAATTTCGTTTCCTTTTCGTACCTGCATCTTCTGCCAAAGACGCAGTGCCCATTAAAAACAACTCGTACATCTTGTGGACTTAATTCAATAGTTAGATAGTTCAGACTATTTCGGCGTATATCACATATCTCTATGCAACCACTCCTGCCTGCAACGGGTGGGAAAATGCAGCTGCATAGGTTTTGATTCAGTTCAGTCCTACACAGATGATTTCAAATCCAAAAGTGGAGTGAACAGTAGCGTCTTCCACAAAAGGCTCAACGTGGGTATCTCCTTCTACCTTCCTGATTACTGTAGCGTATTTCAACCCCAAATACAGGTCATTAAGAAAGTCTTCTATCGCGATGGGCCTCTATGGTGCCTAGTATCTTATGCAACCGCTGGCTGCATAACCTCACTTCACCTACCTAAAAAAGCCTTGTCCTGGCTGAAATGTAATGTAAAATCGGAATGACGGACGACTTCGCAAGACACCCTAAGCATGCTGTCAGAACGTAATCAGAAAAGCCAACCGTAGATGGAAGGAAGGCTTGATATGCCAAGTCTCCAACCTAGACTTTATCGAAATCAATCGAATGATCAGAAAGTAGCACCGCAATTGGCGTCTTCACAGAACAATGTTCGTAATGTGGAGAAAGAGAAGGAAGGGACTATTCTTCATTGAAGTTTGAAGTGTTCTCTGCCTTACAGAAAGCTCAGCTTGGTTAAGTTAGTCTTCAGTACAGCTTTGGATCAATGAAAGATTCTGTGGTGTCACAATGGTCCTATTCTAGTTTAAATCTGTTTAAACCTGCAAAACGGAATGGTACAACAAGTAGGGTAAGGTTAAGTTCAAGTTCCGACCCTTTCTTTGCCAGTTGAGATGGCTATCGGGCTCTTAAGTAAACTGTTATCGATACCAGAGGGCGACCGGCTGGTCGTCAAAATTAGGAGTAATAATTTCCCTGATTAGTTTTCCTGTCTGTGTGATGTGATGCCTGTGGCAAGGGCTTGAAAGGCACTGCAATCACTATTAATCATTCATTATTTATGGCGATCTGATTTGTCCAGTCACTTCCGTCACTCTCTTGGCAGGCGTCAGATAGCCAATCACTGTCAAGTTATCCAGTACCCTCTTAAATTGCCATTGATCATATCTGAGATTACTAAGAGGATGCTGGATAACTTGACAGCGACTGACTACCTAACGCCTGTCATGTTATGATTCACAACCCTTCTTCTTCGAGTTTGAGTGCGGTCTTCCCAGAACTACATACTACAATAATTGAAATGCAGAGGGGTGGGAATTAAATTGGCCTCTCGTTGTCGGCTGCTCCTTTGATTTAAGTAAGCAGAATCAAGCAACATCTACCACCATCTCGGGGCGCTATATAAGCTATAGAGATTTGCCTGTTTTAAAAAGTCAAAAAGTGGAGGTTGCATTTCTTTTCAAAAACTTTTAACAAAATCGTCGCACCTTATGTTCAAATAAGTCGGGCAAACGTCTTGTAGAACCAATATACCGCCCTCGGCCTGAAGTCCTCCTCTTCACACTATGATCGTTGTTCTCCTTCCAATTTGATTTAGAATCTAAAACTATGCCCAGGAGCTGAAACTATGACATCTGTTGGCACGATGATAAGACGCTTGAACTTGAAAAAATACCTTTTCTCTGTGAAGAGCACGATTTCCGTCTCTGAGTGGTAAATTCTAAGTCCTCGACCGCTGACACAATTATTTGCTAACAAAGTGAGTCTATCACTCCTTGCCTGTTTCCAATAGAAGTATGACAACATCGTTAGTGTATGCTGTCACGTTAAAATCATCCATCTCTAGAAAGTACTCACAATCACGTCAACCAATGGCATGAAAAAGTTAGTGCTTCTATTGTAGAAGTGAAAACCTCTCTATCTACCCTCAATAGCTGCAAGTGTACCATATCGGGAGCCACTTAACTGAATCAACAGCACCTCAAAACCAATTTTTGTTCGCCTGTTATTTAATTTGTGCTATCGACGTTCCATTGGTCTAATCGAAAATGTGGAATATGACGTGCTCACAAATAGTAATAGATGGATAGCGCAAGTCTCTGTTTTCTCAGGCCTTTGACCTAGACATTACATTCTTTAATAGCTACTAGAACCTTAAACTTACAGTGGATCTTTGTAACTTCATAGATTCACTGAAAGGGACCTGTTGAAAGTTTGAATTAACCGCGCTGATCAATATTGTCAGAAGCGTAGGATTTACTTATCTAGTCTGCCGTTTGTTCAATTCACGCTTGTTAATATTGGGCCAGCGCACACAGGATCATTTCCCCCGGAATAAAACTGACTTAATGGAAGAGGGAGATGGGGAAGTGTAGAGTAAGAAACGCGGTAAAATGTTCATCCAGCGTTGAAGTGGTTGAACATCGCAGAAAAACTAATACACACATAAGCTGTGAGTTGTCATACCACTACAATGAAAGTCGGTTCATGTATACACAATTTTCCCCCGCATTTTTCATCCAGTGTGCGTTTGAAGTAAAAGATACCCGCTGGCCCATTAGGTCCAAAGCTAGTGCTACATAGACTTTTCTCTAAGTAATTCCATTCTACCTCAGAATCGAACCAATTTTTTGCTCCTTCTATAAAGCGATCAGCAATTGAGTATCATTATCATTGTCCTCACGGTACATTGTCCAATAGGCCTTCACTCCAAGAGACTATGGCTCTTTTCAAACGATTTTTGCAGGAACTTTAAGGACAAACTTTACTATATTCTCCTTTTTCTTTAATTTCTTCGATTAAATAAATAAATAAATAAAGTGATCGCCGTGACTCAGTGCTTAGTGCGTTGGACTGATGTGCGATCGGCTTGGGTTCAAGCCCCAGCTATATATGTCCACCGAACATTTTTCACGGAGCCAGCTCTTCATTTCTTCGATTATTTCGTCGAAATTACGAAATAACGTCGCCGTCAGAAATATCCTTGCGCTTAACAAAAAGTTCTGCTTGGTTTCATTAATCGTTGGAGCAGTTCTGGATTAGTGAATACTGTGGTATCACAATGAACGTCTTCTGATCCTTAGCGCGTCAGAATCGAGGTGCAGGCGGCCACTCTAACCTCGATTAGGTTAATTTTGCGGTGGGATGACGACGATATGGATCCTCCTCATCTAATTTAGGTCTATATAGACCCTTTCGGGCACTAATATATTGCCTACTACGATCCTACTGCATGGCTCTTACTTCCTGATGTTAGCCATTCGGTTGCCCTTGCAAACTTGAGCAGATCCGATAATGAAGACAAATTTGTCCAGATTTTTTTTTTTTTTTATATTACAAAAGTTTGGGCCGCTTCATCCCCGCACCCTCTCCATAAGAGGTCTTCGCTCAGATGCAGCTTTTTTGCATGGGATCTTAGCACAATGTGATCAGTTACTATCCGTTCTTACCTTAACAACCAATACTTATTGGAGTTTCAAAGCTGGTTAAGGACTTTCACCTATTGTTTGTTTCGATGACTTGAACATTTCTTTCAGGTGACAAACTGGAGGTTTAATTGTACCGTCTGCTTGATTCTCGGTCTTGGACTGAAACTTTTCTTGATAGTTCGTCAGCAGGCTCGTTATCTGGTATACCTCTGTGACCAGGAACCCAGCACGGTTTTACGTTATGCTGCGTTGCCAAGAATCTTCAGCTCTTCGCGACAACACTTGACTTGAGTTACAAAGGGATCTGCGTAGCAGCTAATTCTTTTATAGCCGCCTCGCTGTCAATATTAATTGAGATATCATCCTAATTAGGCCCTTGTCACTACTGGAACCTCGGCATTGAAAACACTACTGTGACTAGAGAGTCTATTTGGGCTGCTTAATCTCAGAGAAGAGACCGGATCCTATGCCTAAGACCATTTTTCATCCATCAGTATAGATGGACTTGGTCTCATTATAAATTTCATTGTTTAGCCACTGTTCTTTACTTGGAAAGATGAGAAAAAAGGTTTGACAAAACCCTGATACGCAATGGTGTAGTCGGAGTCAAAATATGCGCCCAGATATTTTTCGACTGACTTAGTCTCAGAACGCTTTTTGATGCAGATTCTTGCTTATGACGGTCCGGGATCAAAAGATTGCGATTCGTTTCCATCCTAGCCGTCGGAGTTGTTCTCCGATGCAATATATACAAGTCTTCGTATGTTTTTTTTATCATAGTTTGGAGGTTAGTGTTGTTAGTAATAGCATGACACCAAACCAAGATAAGATAGATGCATTTTTTTTTTTTTTTTTTTATAATCCACACGCAGATCAAGGGGATATGAATACCCTTTTAATGTTACACACACACTGCGAGCGAGGTGAAATGATTTGAAACTCAGGTAGTGGTAGGTTTCAAGGGTGGCGTCCAGGCTACCTGGGGACATTTGTGGTGCTTGTCATTGTTATAATTCACACGATTTTTTTCGAATCTCCTGATGTCATAATCAGTATCAACTCAATCAATCTTTAAGTCATGAAGCTCTACTGCCAGTGTTAAGCCTTCGCAGTAGAGTCACCATGAGCTTTCACAGTTGATCGATTTTATTTATTGTAAAATATAAATGTTTTTCGGACATCAGGAGTTGAACCCAGACTTTCAGCGTCACAAGCGATGATGCTTACTACTGCACCATGGCCACCCTCACCCTTTTTGTCGCCGTGGTCAAGAGTAGTTTTGCATAATTCCGAAGCTGCCATGCCTGGTAATAATGTCAGATAGAACCCGAGTGATTCTGGGACTTAAACTTACTAAGAAGTCTGAGAATGATGGCAATATTTCTAAAGAAAAAGACATTTGGCATAAGTTTCCATGCCTTTCCTGACAAGTTTATCCGCTGTTATAGCATTCGCTTGAATACGATTTGAAGAGTTTAATTTCCTCAACGACTGTTTCGTCCAACTAATCTCGGTTTAAAGGACCCTCTTTGCTTGTGACATTTTTCTAGTCCGTTCTGTCTAAAATTCTTTTGAAAATGTATGTCAAATAGCGTGACTTTAGTCCTTATTCTGTTAGCCTACATGAAGCCTTTCTGGACTAGCCCAGAGAAAATGAAGAGTAGTCTCCTCCTCGTCTTTATCTGTGCAACGTCCGCAAAATGCATAAGAGAAGCATGTAGGTTTATAGGACAGTTTCTTGTAAGGACATTGATAATGGTGCAAAGCTGCAAACGCTGTAGTAGTCCACACTATTGTATCGATTCTGAACTGTGTACACGATTGAGTAGCATACCTAGTTCCAGTCAAATGCTTAAGATTGTCATGCAGCCATGAAATTTTTTGGAATATGTCTGTGGCCTGGCACCAAGCAAAGATGAATATTGAATGATGCCAAAGTCGCTGAGATCGTGCAATCGTTTATTTCAGATCGAATCCTTCGTATAAACCAATTTAAACTGTCAGAGTTACCTTTCAGTCAGCACCTTGTCCTGTGGGTAGTTTTTCGGAATAAGGGACCTGCGTGCTGCTAATGTGACATCCTGTCGACTTTTCACTGTCTTTTTGAGTGTCTTGTTACATAAGTGTCCCAATTCCATTCCTCTTTCATTGGTAAAACAAAGTTAAAAACCACAAAAAAAAGTTCTTGAGACGCACAGAGACACACACCATCAAATGTAAATTAATTACACCGAACTCAAACCACACAACATACTATACATGTTTATTTTGTACAAAAAGAATGAGAAAAAAAAAACAACAAAAACTATACGAGTTCCAATTTATACACAGATATGCCGCTATTTGCCAAGAAGTCCAGTAAGCCGACGTCTGATACAATACAAAACAGCGACAACAATAACAAACTGACATCAGTCCCTGCAAATGTCCCCAGACCCGATTCCAATGTCACGAAACCACAATTGGTCTTCCACTGTCAGCTGGCACACGGAAGTCCCACAGGACTGATAACAGGTTTCGCCAGTGTGAGAGAGCTGTACAAGAAAATTGCCGAGTGCTATGACATCCCTGTCGATGATATTCTGTTTTGTACGCTGAACTCCCACAAAGTCGACATGACCAAACTGCTGGGCGGTCAGATCGGTCTGGATGACTTTATCTTTGCGCATCGAAAGGGTAGACCGAAGGAGATCGAGATCGTGAAATCAGAGGATGCCCTCGGCCTGACCATCACAGACAACGGCGCTGGTTATGCCTTCATAAAGCGAATCAAGGAGGATAGTGTCATCGATCGCATCAAGCACATTGTCATAGGCGATCACATAGAAAAGCTAAACGGCATTGAGATGGTGGGCAAACGCCACTACGAGGTGGCGAGGCTTTTGAAAGAAATCCCCACCGGTGCCACATTCACCATTCGATTGGTGGAGCCCATGAAGAGCGGATTTCAGGGCATAGGTCCCCGGTCACAGCCTAAAACGCCCGGGAAGGGCTACGGCAGCGGCAAGGAGACATTACGATTCAAAGCGAACGGCAACGTAGAGATCGAGGAGAAGTTTGACGACTCCACGCAGTGCGGCATCGAGGCTATAAATAATCTACTCGAGTCGTTTATGGGCATCAACGATGCGGAATTGGCCACGCAAATCTGGGATCTCGGTGCGAATAAGACAAACTCAATGGACTTCGCCGAGGCTATCGACAACTCAGATCTGGAGTCGTTTGGCTTCACAGACGACTTCATCATTGAACTATGGGGTGCTATAACAGACGCTAGACGCAGGAAGTCGAAAAACTAACCATTACTGAGGCGCGGTGCGAATAAATCTTAACGGTTTTCTTTTTTTATTTACAAAGCAAATGGTTGTATTTGAGTTTATTTAAATTATGCAAAGGTTCACAAATCTAAATATTATATTTTGTTTTTTGTTTAATTTTTATTTTTATTTTATTTTTTTTTTTTTGTATAAAAACAACAGTACATACATACTTATGATGAAGAGAGAAAATATATCAGTGCATTTACATTATTATTTTTCTTTTGTTTTTTTCTTTTTTCGCGTATCTTTTTTAGCTAAGAGGACGGTGACTTTTAACGAGGACTCGAATCTTACTCAAGAATCCAGCTTCTTTAATTTCACTTGAATCACATTTCTCTATACTGAGAAGTGGTCCCTGCAACAGTTTTGGTAGGTGGGGTCTTAATTATTTTGGCAGAGTCTACTAGCAATAGGAAAACCAATACTTCCGTGATCTTTTTTTCTTCCAATCTGTACGAATCTTTTCTTTCATTCGTAGCTTCTAGTCGAATGCGGAATCCGTGTAAGCGAACAGCAAGTTCGCTTTTTTTTTTTTGCAAAATAAAACGATTTTAAATTGACCACTTGGATCCACATGAAAAATGTGTCACCCGAAACTTACTTACTTACTTAAAGTGGTGTAACAATCCAGGGTGGACCTGGGCCTCTACCAACAAACGTCTCCAACCAGCTCGATCTTTAGCCAGCTGCCTCCAGTTTCGCACGCCAAGTTGGTTGAGGTCCCCTTCCATTTGCGTGCGCCAAATAAGTCGCGGTCTTCCTCTACTGCGCCGTCTCTCGGGTGTAGATTCGAAGATTTTTCATGCCGGAACATTGGTGTCCATCCGCTCCACATGACCCAGCCACATCAGTCGTTGGACCTTCACTCTTCTGGCTAAGTCGATGTCGCTGTGCACCCCGTTAAGTTCGTCGTTGTATTTCCTCCTCCATTCATCATATATGCAGGCGGGGCCGAAAATCACCCGAAGAATTTTCCTCTCGAAACAGCCAAGTGCAACCTCATCCGCTTTTCACAGAATCCATGCCTCTGCGCCATGGAGCAGGACTGGGACGATTAAGGTGTTATACAAGGTCACTTTAGTCGCTCGAAAGAGGGCTTTGCTACTCAATTGGCTTCTTAGTCCAAAGAAACAGCGATTGGCAAGAGTTATTCACACGCTGGTGTCTCTGTCTGAATTTATAGCGGAGCTTAGGTAGACAAAGTCCTTAACTACCTCAAATTTATAACTGTCTATTGTGACGTTCTGTCCAAGATGTCGGTGTTGGATGTCTTTTCTTGCTGACAGCATATATGTATGTACTTGGTGTTGTCCTCATTGACCGCTTAACCCATCTTCGCTGCCTCCGTCTCAATACTCACGAACGCCCCAGTGACATCACGCTGCCTTCTTCCGATTATGTCAATATCGTCGGCGTATCCGAGTAATTGGACGGACTTTTGAAAGATTGTGCCTCTGATGTTGGCGCGTGAGTTTTGCACAACTCTTTCAAGAACGATGTTGAAGAAGTCGCATGACAGCGCATCACCTTGTCTAAATCCTTTTTTGACATCAAAGTTCTCGGTGAGGTCATGACCGACCTTGATGGAGCAGCGTACATACTCCATCGTCATCCTGCACAAACGGACGAGTTTAGTTTGGAATACCAAAACTAGACATACCTCTGTATAGCTCGTCTCTATAGATGCTGTCATACACGGCCTTAAAATCGATGAAAAGGTGGTGGATATCAATTTGAAGTTGCTGGGTTTTCTGCCGCAGTGTGAATATTTGGTCGATGGTGGACTTTCCTGGCCTAAACCCACACTTACATACAGTGACCGATCTGGTTGTTGACGAACGGCTTCAGGCGTTCCCAAAACACGGCAGATAAGATCTTGTAAGCGATGTTAAGAAGACAGATGCCCCTGCAGTTAGAGCAGTTCAGAGGATCTCCTTTCTTGAGGATCGGGCAAACAATGCTGAGGTTCCATTCATCGGGCGTACTTCCTCCGACCATATTTTACAAATGAGTTGGTGCATGCCCCTTACCAAGTCATCGTCTGCTGCTTTGAACAGCTCGGCAGCTAGACCCTCAGCTCCAGCAGTTTTGTTTGACTTTAGCTTCGATATGGCTATCTTCACTTTGTCCAGGTCGGGTGGACGAAATTGTTGGTCTTCTTCGAACAGTCTGCAGAAGTAGTTCTTCCATATCCTCAGCATTGACTGCGATTCTACTACGATGTTCCCTTGGTCGTCCTTACAGGCTTCGCTTCGGGCTCTGTAGCCTTGACAGATTCTTTTTACCTTCTACTTTTTGGATCGCACACTTCTCATGCTCCTTCTTTTTCCTTCTAAGAAGCCGGTGTTCGTTAAAAGTCAAACTTCTTCACAGTATTTCCTTGCCTTGGCGGTGTTCGGGATATCTGCAGCTGTACCTTGTTTACAACAAGGTAGTGTCCCGAGTCAATGTTGGCCCCTCGGAACGTTCGGGCATCCATAATACTGGAGGAGTGCCTTGCGTCGATCGCAATGTGGTCCTGCCTTCTACCAGTTCGCATAAAATTAGCTTGGCAATTTCTCGATCTTCAAAGTAGGACAATGGGAGTTGGACTAGCATTCAAAGATGTCATTTGAGTGTTCAGCAAGCCGTGTTTCGTTAAAAATCACTCAGCTTCTTGTTTCTTCCCCTGAATTTCCAAAAACTTAAGCTCCTGCTTTAGACGAACTATTGGTAAAGCCAGTCGTTTCTTTCGTTGGCTGAAACTCAAAAGAGAGGAATTTCATTTAAAGCATCTTTGGGTATAATTAGCTCTAGACAAAAAGGGTTAAGAGCTTTTACCGCTTTGATATTAAGGATGCTAAGAGTTTTGCTTCTAGGGAACTCTCTGGCACAGAAGTTTGCACTTGATTGAGAATGGTTTATTCACCCCAAATTACGTTTGTCGGGAGACAAAAATGACTCAAGTCAGATGTCAAGTTGGGTCGATGAAAAATCTAGAAGGAGTCAAATCCAAGATGCTGTACTTTTTTCCGATGAGCACATCTTGCGCAGATAGGGCGAGCACTTTTCGGACCTGGTCCATCTCGAACAGGGCACTGAGGATGGCGGACCCATAGTTTTGAGTAGGGCAGAGAATAGTCTCACCGCAGAGGAGGTGACGGCGATTAAATTGCTTAAAGTCGGCAAATCCGCTGGTTCAGATGAAACCCAGCCAGAAATGCTTAAGGCCTTGGGGAAAAAGGGTTCTCCCGCGTCATTAATGTGGAAATGCACTAAAACACTTAGCAACTGGCAAACTGGGTTGATTGTGCCTCTTTTTGAAAGGACATAAGATTGCTTCAATTATAGGGATACATATTTATATCTTTTTAAGCCTCCACGGAAAAGTCTTTACTAAGATGTTGGAAACGCGTGTTAGAGCTATGGTCGAGTCTAGGGTGGGCGATGAGCAGTGCTTTCGTCTCTCTCGTTTATAAAATTTATATAAAATAAAGTCCACGATTAGGAAAAGTGGACCTCAACCGCTACTGAGGTTTCATGAGTCTAGATACATAAATGGTTTTTCTCGCAATTGGATACGATCAGGGCAGTGAAAAATATCAGAAGAACTTTTAAGGCTTCAGTTCAGTGGTTCTCACGCGGTAAGTGCAGTTTGTTCAATCTTTCGCTACCAAGAGTTCACTGCGAAGTGGATTATGAGTGAATGCTTAATCCAGCGATAATCTTTTTTTCTTTGTTATTAGTGGGGAGCAGTTTGTCCACACTAGTTATGTGGTCTCACATCGAAGCCTATTGTGCTGTCCCATATGTTTTAGAGCAGTTTGTCTGTTCCAGAAGTTTTCAGGCAGCTAATCAGCTTCTCTGGGTGGGGCGTGGAAAGTGCAGTTGGTGAGACGAATTCACTGCCTAGGGCCCGCTTTCTCACATGAGAGCTTTCGTCGCTCTCCAAGCACAATCTGCAGGTAAGGTCCAGTGACAGGCCAAGCTGTGTAGATGCCGTTTTAGTCCGCAGTGGTCGCTTAGGATACCGGTTAGAAGTCTAAGGTGGTTCCTGCTCAGGTTTAGAAGAAACTTGGATTTCTTTTTTTAAAGGTTGGGTAGAAGTGTTTGGGACATTTCTGTCCTACACATCCCCTGCAAATTGTGTTGTATTTGAACAGGGTTTGCTCCCTCATGAAGTTTTTAAAAATGGATTTGTGGAGTAACCATAGGCTGGATCAGGACCAAGTGGTTGCACCTATCTTGGTCAATAAGTCCAATGTTTCATTGCCGGTGTGTAGTATGAGCAAGTGGTTTTTTTCCAGTTCTAGAAGCAATTTTGACTGTCTCTAGGACTTGTTTCGATTTTATTGTTACTGAGTTCAGTGCTTTCAGGGCAGCGTAACTGTCAGAGAAGTTGAAGATGATTTTGCCACGGAAATTAGAGAGCAAGTTTAAGCTTGTGCACTGATTTATGGCAAATTTGGAAGATCGTTGAGTATGTTTCTAGACTGACCGATGTGTTAGTGCTGGTCGACTTTTCGAATATTCCAGCCCCAGAGCCGTTCGTATAGTATACTTGGTCATGTTTTGAAGGATGGGGTTTGAATTTTTCCCAGTCGTCACTCAGGGGGATGACTACGAAGTAGAGCGAAGTGTTGACCGGAGTATTGCAGTGAATAGTGCCATGTTTATCTTAATCTGACTATAACAGGCAAAACAAAGAGGAAGACACTGCCTTGGACTTTTTCCAATTAAATCTGAACACAATTAATGTTTTTTATAGTCGGCGGCATATTTTCATTTCCATGACTCCACCTAACATAAACTTATAAGGTACACGGAAAGATATAGAGAGAATAATGTTGTCGCAACACATTTTCCTGAATTTAAATGTCAATTTTATTTTTGGAAAACCACTAAATGTGTCCACGGTTTTATTATTCCATGAATGAATGTTCATTCTATTAAAAAAAAATAACAATGTCACTCGGCTACGTTGTAGATTTCATAAAAACTATTTGAATACTTGCCAAAACTTCCGTTTTTGTATAGCATTCGAAAGTTCCAATGTGAGATAGAATAAAAATAGAAGTGTTTACTAACAGAATTACTGGAGGCGTGTCAGTGCTGTTGTACTTTAATTATTTGAAATTAGTTTGACTAATAATACATTTTTAGAATGCAAACTGTCACAATATATTAAAATCACATCAGTACCTTAACCAAGTGTTCAGCATTTGAACCTACACATACAAGAAACTGCAGCAAATAATACTCTACTGTAAAGCGAAGTCATCACTCAAAGATAAATTCTATATCCATGCACCAAATACCAGGCAGAACGGGGCTGATAAGGATTTAACATGGCGTCTACTTGGTTCCTCTTGATACATACATATGTAGTTGTCTCCATAAACGAAAATTATAAGGATTGGCAAGTGTTAATCTACTTTTTAAGCTGGAACTCGCAAATTCATTCATTCATTCATTTTTATCCGCGATCTTATTCTTTCGTCGGAACAAATTCTGAATTAAAGACCGATAACTTAGCTCCGATGCCAAGTTCAGCCCTCCTGATAACAGATTGACCAAGCTATCTCAAAGTTGCTCCAACCTGACCAATCTTACAGGATAACCCAGTATTGCTCCTACCATCACTCGTGAATAGGACCCCGAGATACATAAACTTCTCCACCTGTTTCAATGGGACTCCACTAACATGCAGAGTGCATTGAACATGTGTTTTGGAAATTAATATTAGCTCTGATTTGTTCACGTTTACCTTCATCTCAGCTTCAACACAGACGGCGACGAATATACCTAGTGCGCGCTGAAGTTCGATCTGGGTGGACATAAGGATGACCAAGTCATCAGCAAAAAGCAGATGACTTATCCTTAAGTCTCCCAATTCGAACTGCGCTATAACATCCAATCCATATACACAATGAAAAGGAGAGGTGACAAGACGTACCCCTGGCGAAATCCAACGCCCACAATGAAAGGTGTAGGTTTAACACTGTTCACCCAAACACAGTTTTACAGTTTGTGTATAGAGATTGAATGGCCCTCAGAAGAGAATCGTCAATCCCATACTCCTGCACTACACTCCAGAGTTTACCTCGAGAGCCCCGATCATATGCTTTCTCCAAATCCATAAAACAACTGTAGATAAGTTTGACATACTCCCAGGCCTTCTCAAGTACCATTCTGAGAGTGAACAGCTGGTCGGTTGTGCTTCTACCTGGACGAAAGCCGCACTGCTCATCGCCCAACCGGGACTCGACCACAGCTCTGGAACGCGTTTCCAACACCTTTGCAAATACTTTTCCGGGGAGACTTAAAAGAGATATACCCCTATAATTGGAGCAATCCCTCTTATCCCCTTTTTTAAAAAGAGGAACAATCACCCCAGTTTGCCAATCACTAGGTGTTTCACCGCATTCCCAGGCCACTTTAATGACACGAGAGAGCCATTCCACTCCCTCTTTACCCAAAGCCTTGAGCATTTCTGGCCGAATTTCATCCACACCAGCAGATTTGCCGACTTTTAGCGCTTTAATAGCCAAAGTCACCTCCTCTACGGTGGGACTATTCTCCACCCTACTCAAAACTATGAATCTGCCATCCTCAGTGCCCTCTTCGGGATTAAGCAGCCCCGAAAAGTGTTCGCCCCATCTCCGCAAAGTATCCTTCTCATCGGAAAGAAGTACACCATCCTTGGATTTGACTCCTTTGATGATATTAAAATTCCTTCCTCTGAGACGGCGGATGGTCTGCCAGAACACCTTGTTTGCAGATCTGTGATCACAGTCTAATTTCTCACCGAACTCCTTCCAAGAATGCTCCTTAGCTGCTTTAAAAGCCAGCTTGCAAGTACTTCGCGCCTCCACGTACCGGTTTCGAGAAGTTGAATCCCCCAAGTGTATCCACACCTTGAAGGCTTTCTTCTTCTCTCTGATGGCTTCTTGAACTCCGGGTGTTTTAAACCACGCAGTTCTTTTCTCACCACCAGTCGCCACACCGAGCCGCTTCACTCCGCATACACCTCCTGCAGAGGCAATGACTGCTGCTGAAAACAACCGCCATTCTTCCTCTACATTTGTCGCAACCGTTGGAATTTGTTCAAACCTTTTGGATACCTGTCGTGCAAACTCCTGCCGTATCTCATCGTTCTGTAATCTCTCCCACCGTATACGTGTCACCAGCCTTGGTTTACGCTTTGGTAGGGCAGGTACTTTATCGTTGAGATACAATTTGCACAACACGAGGTGATGATCAGTTGACAGTTCAGCCCCTCTCACAACACGAACGTCACAAACCATCCTTTTAACACACGATGGTACCACGAAAAAGTCTATCAGCGATTTCTGCTAAAGACTCTGACGGTACCATGTGTATTTATGGATGTTTTTGTGCGGAAAGAAGGTGTTCATAATGGACATGCCATTTGCACAGCAAAAGTCCAACAACTTCTCTCCGTTCGCATTCTGATCCGGGTCGCCGTTCCTCCCAATCACACTTCCCCATGTCATTACGTCCACACCCACGTGAGCATTGAAGTCCCCCATCAGGAGATAAGAATCCATATCTGCCACCTGTTCTAAGGCGGCATCTACATATTTCTGCATCTGCATAAGCTGCATACTCCTGCTCCAGATTCGGCGCATATACCTGCACCAGAGCCAGAGTTGATCTTTCAAGCTTTAAGATCGCAACTCTCCCTCCCAATGGTATCCACTCCAGTACTCTGCCTGTCAGCCTGGGACTCGTGAGTATCCCCACTCCCGCCTGAGCAGACATTTAAGGTGCTACTCCTGACATGAAGAGTTTCCACTTGTTGGGCATTTCCGGTTAAAAGTCCCCTGCGAATGGTAGGCAGCTTTTCGTTGTCACTCCTTCTAACAATACTTTATCAGGATCCTTGGGCTTTGAAGTGGCTCTCGTGTGAAATACTTTTTTCCAATCTTCTGAAGTCCAATTGCTGTATTTTTTATTTATGATCTCAGTCCTGAGTGGTTTTCATATCTTGTCCCCAACTGCACATGTATACTAGCCGACATCTATGAATATCGCCACTTACCTTCCCAAGCGAAATCTCTTATCAGTTTTTTCGTGTAGAGTATTTTGACTTTAGGTCATCTATTTCAGTCAGATAAATCTGGTAAAATAATACGTGTGTGGTATGCCCGATTCTCCACCTCAAGTGAATTTCTATAATGATAAGATTCACTGCATACTCATGCCCCTGGTATGAGATGAAACAAGGGTCGTCCCAGATTTGGTAAGTTACTTCCTTATTTACTTAAGGTGGCGCTACAGTCCGAGGTGGACCTGGGCTTCAACCAACAAGCGTCTTCAGTCAGCTCGATCTTTAACCAGCTGCCTCCAGTTTCGCACCACAAGTTAGTTAAGATTCCTTTCCACTTGCGTACGCCACCTGAGTAGCGGTCTTTCTCTACTGCGATTCGAAGAGTCAGTCTTTCGATCTTCACTCTTAGTAATTGGACAAACTTTTGAAAGATTGTGCCTTTGGTGTTGGCGCGTGAGTCTTGCACAACTCTTTCAAGAACGATGTTGAAGGTATTGCATGACAACGCGTCGCCTTGTCTAAATCCTTTTTTGACATCAAAGGTTTGGGTGAGGTCTTGACCGAATTTGATAAAGCAGCGTGCGTTCTCCGTCGTCATCCTGCACAAACGGACGAGTTAGCCAAGGATGCCAAAGCTAGACATTGCTCTGTATAGCTCGTCTCTGCAGATGCTGTCATATGCGGTCTTAAAATCGATGAAAAGGTGATGGGTGTCGATTTGAAGTTCCTGAGTTTTTTCCAAGATCTGCCGCAGTTTGAATATTTTTTCGATGGTGCACTTTCCGGGACTGAAGCCACACTGATATGGACCGATCAGGTGGTTGACAAACGGCTTCAGGTGCTCACACAACACGGCAGATAAGAACTTGTGGACGATGAGTCTTCTTAACATGCCTCCGTTACTTTCGCAGTTCGGTGGGTCTCCTTTCTTGAGGATCGGGCAAACGATGCTGAGGTTACATTCATCGGACATACTTTCCTCGGACCATATTTTGCAGATGATTTGGTTGATGCTCCTAACCAAATCATCGCTTGCCGCTTTGAACAGCTTGGCAGCAAGACAAATATGGATATCTTCAATTCGTCCAGATTCCATTGTTCATCCTTACAGGCTTCGGTTCGGGCTCTGTACCCTTGACAGGTTCTTTTTACTCTTTGGTAAAATTTCGAACCTTATTCCTGCTGTAGGATCGCCCTCTTTCCTCGATCGCACGCTTTTCACGCTTTTTCTTTTTCCTCCTGAGAAGGCGGTGTTCCACTCCTCTGGGCAGCTCTGGTCTTTCTGTGCAGCGCGCTTGGTATGGCTCTTGTTTTGCTGCATATGCTTGTCGGCACTCATCGTCAAATCAGGGGGTTCGTTACGAGGGGGGGGGGGGGGTTAAACCCAGCGCGTCAGAAGCGATATAGGTAGGGATCTGGGTACTTCTCAAAAATGCTCATCATCAGGATAGTCACATACTTATAACAGCTTTATAAATTTGTGTTATAGACCTTGACGGCTGGATCAACAGAGAACGCATAAAAAAGATAAAACATCGCTACAGTAAATGCTTCAAGGAGTTCACGTATACTTCTCTTTAAAAAAAAAGATCCATTGCCTACAGCCCTACACAATAATTTTTTCCATACACTGGCAGAGAAAAGCTTTAAAAGGTTAAAGTCCGTCTGTTGTCATCATCATCCCCCACCATCAAGATATTACATTTACGTCATTTGTTTGCTTTAGCCGCTCGAAAATTCCATACCACGTACATATTCCGTATTCAAGTATCTGAATCACTTGTATCAGACAGTATGAGTGGCTGGTTGAGTTTTCGGAAAATTATTGGAAAAGTTTGACGTATGTAGGAGAGTGGAAAACCAAAAGTCATTTACTAATGAATTGAAATATTTTTATTATTTTCCTTGTGTGACAAGAATCACCGCCCCGACGACGTGTCTTCAAAATCGGACTATGGACTCTGTGTCTGTCGAATCTATACTTTAATTGACTCACGTATTCTGTCTCTGTCTCCTATTCTCGTTAGATTTCATAACAATTATTAGAATTTCAACAAAAATGTATCTTTGTACAGCATTTATTTTTAATGTGACTCATAGGACTTCCCAAATTTAATTGCAAGCAAATGAGGGAATCAAGACCAAGTGGTATCAATGCAATTTGCACGAAAATTTAATTCAAGGTCGTTACAATTGTTTAAACAAACCTTTGTTAAATCTTATCTTATCTTATGTACCCAATGACTCATATTTCCAAAACACCTGGAGCTTAAAAGTTGATATTTTGTGAAGTGACGACAGAATAAATGCAATGCAAAATTCGACCTCCATCGAATGAAAAGTTTTCGAAACCACTTTTTCGTTCTGTTCTTGCTGAGCGACAACAAGAATACTGCTGAATGCTGAAAACGTCGAGAAACATTTAGAGCAGTGGTTCCCAACATTTTCCACCACATGCTCCCCTAGGAGCCATGCCCCACCGGTTGAGAATCACTGCTCTACTGGCTTACCAAATACGGAGGTGATGTTCTATTTGGGTGCATGCATACATAGGTGGGCGAAAGTGTGCCCGATAAATGAATTATCAGACCCTTCTACATGTTTTGCAAGAACTATCAAGGCATATCCTTTGTAAATGCCGCATACACATGTCGATTATATCCAACGAACTGCGTGAACAGCTTAACACCTTCTCCAACACAATAACCGGCAGGCAACAATGTGGCTAAGTTCCCGCAGATCGACAATAAACCAAATCTTCACACCGAGGCGCATCCTGTAAAAGATCAACGAATTTTAAGTCGAGACTTATCAGATTTTCGTCGACTTCAAAGCTATGTAAAGGGTTTTCCAATAAGGACGGGTAGATGTTAAAATTGAATAAAACAAGTTGTGTGGGAAATATCAACGAATTTTTATTTTATTTAAAAGGCCTGTCAATGATCAATGACATTATGTGTGGAATATAACATCGTTCAAATGGCAGCCGAGGCTTCACTGAGTGGCGCGCATCCAAAGGGTCCAATTGTCGATGACTCTGCCGCATAGATCAGGCTGAATTGGAGCGATGGCACGGGTTATGTTAGCTTTGATGGCACTGGTCGTTTGCGGCTTATTGGCATAGACCTGCGACTCAAGGAAATCCCATAAGAAAAAGTCTAAAGGGGTCAAATCGCACGATCTTAGTGGCCAGTTCACGTCGCCTCTACGTGAGATAACCATGGCCTCAAATCGCTCGTACAGAATCTCCATTGTGGCATCAGCTGTGTGGCACGTAACGCCATGCATATCATCCAATTTGGGCCAAAAGAAATTGGTTATCATCGATCGGTGGACCTCTCCGTTGGTGATGACGGCAATGCCGGACCGATGATGCCGCCGGCCCACAATCCACACCAAACAGTGACTTTCTGCGGATGCATTGCCACTTGGTGGACCTTGTGTGGATTGGCATCGTCCCAAATCCGGCAATTTTGCTTGTTGACGTATCCGTTCATCCAAAAATGGGCCTCGTTGCTGAAAATGATTTTTTTGCTGAAATGGAGGTCTGCTTCCAACTGCTCAAGAACCCAGTCAGCGAACACACGGCGGTTTGCTCGACGATGTAACTTGCCATGGTGATTTGTCTTTAGGTTACGTTAGGTTGAAGTGGCTGCCAGCTAAAGCCAACACACTTCGACCCATGAGGAGTCCGTTGTGATACCACTAGGATCTCGAAAAGATCTCCTGCCTACTCATTGTCGTTAATAAGGTCGGCCAACGTTGGTAAAGAAGAAAGCTCCCAAGTGGAGTTTCCTTTTGCGGGAGAGAGCTGGACAAATGCAAAGAAGATGGAGAATTGTCTCCTCCTCCTCGTCGTCCATACAGCTTCTACAGAAGTCATTTGCGTAAAGGCCAAGCCTCGTAGCATGCTTGCCTATTAGACAGTGTCCAGTAATGACACCTATTATAGTGCTAATATGCAATCTATTAAGAGAAATCAAATACTTAGAGCGTTTCAGATCCAACTTGGGCCAAATTTGCTTTGTCGCTAGACATGTTATACGACTTGTCCACCTAAGATTTGTTCTTTCGATAGCATTCAACTTTAGTTTAAGTTTGCAAGTACCGATTGGTATACCTAAGCTGCCCTTATGAGGCCCAATAGGTAATGTTGTTCCATATCTGGTGAGTTCATCAGCCTTGCAGTTCCCTGGAATGTCACTGTGCCCTGGCACCCAACAAAGGTGGATATTGAACTGCTCCGCCATCTCTATAAGAGACGATCGGCAGTCTAGGGCTGTCATTGAATTTGAAGCGACTGATTCCAAGGATTTCAGTGCCGCTTACTTACTTACTTAGGTGGCGCTACAGTTCGGGGTGAACCTGGGCATCAACCAACAAGCCTCTCCAGTTAGCCCGGTCCTTAGCTAACTGCCTCCAGTTGCGCACGCTAAGTTGGTAGAGGTCGCCTTCTACTTGTGCGCGCCACCTTAGGTGAGGTCTTCCTCTACTGCGTTGTCCCTCCGGGTTGAATTCGAAGACTCTGCGTGCCGGAGCGGTGGTGTCCATTCGCTCTACATGCCCCAGCCATCTTAGCCAATGGATACGTATCTTCTTGACCAGGGCGATGTCGCTGTACACTGTACAGCTCGTTTAGTTCGTGGTTAAATCTTCTCCTCCGAAGCCCGTCAACGCATACGGGACCGAATATCTTCCGAAGAATTTTTCGCTCGAAGCAACCAAGGATATTTTCATCCGCTTTCGACAGTGTCCTTGCTTCAGCGCCATAAAGCAGGACTGGGATGATTAAGGTCTTATACAAAGTCTCCTTAGTTCTTCGGGATAGGGCCTTACTACTCAATTGCCTTCTTAGCCCGAAGAAACAGCGATTGGCAAGAGTTATTTTTCGTTTGATTTCCGACGTGGTGTCATTATCGGAGGTAATAGCAGAGCCAAGGTAGACAAAGTCCCTTACTACCTCGAAGTTATAGCTATCAACTGTGACGTTCTGTCCAATTGGTCGGTGTTGGGTGTCCCTTCTTGTTGACAGCAAATACTTAGTTTTGCCCTCGTTTATCGTTAAACCTATTTTGGCCGCTTCTGTCTCTATACTCGCGAAAGCACCGGTGACAGCTCGCTGCGTTCTGCCTATAATGTCAATATCGTCAGCGTACGCAAGCAGTTGAACAGATTTATGAAAGATTGTGCCTCCGGTGTTGGCTTGAGAGTTTCGCACAATTCGTTCAAGTATGATATTGAAAAAGTCACATGACAGCGCGTCTCCTTGTCTAAAACCTTTTTGGACATCAAAAGCTTCGGTAAGATCGTTACCGATCTTGATGGAGCAGCGAGAGTTCTCCATCGTCATCCTGCACAGACGGACGAGTTTAGCAGGGATGCCAAAACTAGACATGGCTCTATACAGCTCGTCTCTATAAATGCAACAGCGGGATGTTGGCCTTCGTCGCCGTTATACAGTCTGCAGAAATAGTTTTTCCAAATTCTCAGCACCGACTGTGACTCTACTACGAGGTTTCCTTCTTCATCTCTACAGATTTCCGTACGGGTTGTGCTTCCGTGACACGTTCTTTTTACCCTTTGGTAAAACTTCCGTACGTTATTCCTGGAGTATAATCTCTCAATATCCTTGATCGCGCGCTTCTCATGCTCTTTCTTTTTCTTTTGGAGAAGTCGGTGTTCTTTCCGTCTTTTTTGCTCGTAGAGCTCGCGAGCAGCTCTCGTCCTTCTCAGCAGCGCCGCTTTATATGCTTCTTGTTTGGCTGCATGCACTTGCCGGCATTCTTCGTCAAACCAGGGGTTTCGGGGTGGTGGTCGTCTGAAACCCAGCACATCAGTTGCGGCGTTTTTGATGGCCTGTTGGCAGCGTTGCCACTGGTCTTCAACATTTGATGCTGGTGACATAGGACTTGTTGAGAGATTTCGGGATACGCGTTCGGCGAATAGTCTGGCAGTCTCTTGCGATTGCAGCCGTTCGACGTTGTATCTTCTCACAGTGATTCTATTTTGTTGTGGCGCTTGGGATATCCGCATTCGTACCTTGGCTGCAACAAGGTAGTGGTCCGAGTCAATGTTGGCCCCTCGGAACGTTCGGACACCCAGAACACTGGAGGCATGTCTTGCGTCGATCGCAATGTGATCAATTTGATTGACCGTTTGATGATCAGGAGACCGCCATGTCCCCTTGTGAATATTGAGATGAGGAAACCACGTGCTTGCTATAGTCCGTTTTCGGACGTGGTGTCATGTAGGCTGTTCTTACCAACTGTCCTACCAAAGATGTCCTCCTTTCCTATTTTGGCGTTAAAATCGCCCAGCACGATCTTAACGTCATATCTAGGACACTGCTCATAAGTTTTGTCGAGGAGCTCGTAGAAACGTTCTTTGGTGGCGTCGTCCTAGTCTTCTGTCGGGGCATGAGCGCATAACAGGCTAATGTTGGCAAATTTAGCCTTGATGCGGATTGTCATAAGACGTTCGCTTACGTGTCGGAAGCTTAAGACTTGTTGCCTAAGTCTGCCGCCTACGACAAATCCACATCCGAATAAGCGCTGCTTCTGCTCCCTGTAGCAAACTCCGTAGTAGATGTCACAATTTTTCATCCTTCTTATGCCCGGTCCATCCCATCGTACTTCCCGGATGGCGGTTAGGTCTGCTTTGTAGCAGTCTAGGGCCTCTGCTAGTTGTTCGGCTGCACGTGGCCTGTTAAGGGTACGAACATTCCACGTGCAGAACCGAAAATCATTGTCCTTATTCCGTTTGCTAGGGTTGTCAACAGTGAAATCATCCGTATCCGAGGCTCTTGGTTGTTTCGGAACAGTCTCTTTTTTCCATGGTGGAGTTGTCACCCCCACGCACAACCCCCAACCTGGAGGGCCAGGTCCTTTGTTGTGCCCCTCGGACAAGAGGGGTCGGGTAGACCGATCCTTATTGGCCTGAAGCTCCGAATAGGTCCGAGTAGCCCAAATAAGGTGTTCACCAAGTAGTCCGACCTAACTGGAACTGTAGACGCCACCGTTGATTCCATCGTGGGAGTTCTTCCGCTGCCGTCGAGATGCAAGGGAGAGTGCCTTAGTGTGAACACCCTCCCCCCCCCCCTCTCTCTCGAGGGCTACCACCAACAACCTTCCACAGGGGCTTGCACCCTATCTCTAGTTGAGGTACTAGGCACCCAGCGTTCACCTCGTGGAGGTGAGAGTAGGAGTTGGTAGACAGAGGTTGGTTTGAGGACGCTTGTGTCCTCTTGAATGCACATAACTACCATTTAACATAAACCTAGGTTTATGGCCGCCAGTGCCGCTTAGCTGTCCGAAAAGATGCGGATATCCGGGGCTGATATCACGTTTTTCTTCAGCCAAGATAAGACTTCTCTGATCGCCATGATTTCCGCCTGGAACACGCTACAATGATTCGAAAGGCGGAACGCTAGGCTGAGGTTCAGCCTGTCGGAGAAAACACCACCACCCACCCCATTGCTAGTTTTTGATTTGTCTTTAGTTTCTGCAAAATAAAATTCGGGAAAACTAACAACAGATAAAACAACATGCCCGCCATGAACTGTCAAAATCTACTCGTCCCTATTGGAAAACCCTTTACACACAAATGTACCTCCCTCTTGATTTTCAATATATGTTTTCCGGATTTGGAAGCACGCCTAGTTTTTGCCTTCACGCCACGAATTTTTGGATATTGGAAAACACTTGGATGGCGTTTTGCATGACTGCCACACAGCGTGAGCTGTAACGGCTAATGTCGTGCTTGCTCTAAGCAAATACGAGCGGAAACATCCATGACTTGCCAACAACTAGGTAAGGTGATACCCTATGCCTTTCGCCGTCTTTCTTTTAATGGCTGGATTTGTGGTTAACATGTGCAGCGCTGCAAAGTTCTTGCCACTCTTGTATGCTATGTATCCTTAGCGGCTGGGTTTCGCCCACTGAAGCGGTTGGCTTTCGTCCTGACTGCTTTCATTTTCATATTATCGTCGTTGCCAAGATGTCTATTGGTAGCATTTTTGCTATCTCACAGGCTGCATCGCTGGAGGTGGTACAGATAAAGATGGTGGCTCCATCAGATTTCATACTTAGGCAATCACGTACACATAATTCGATGGCATAAAAGATGAAAAGATGAAGATGACCTGGGTCCAAGGACGCCGGTGCTGGCATTAGCCATTTTCAAGATGTGAGTTTGCTAGACCTGAGGGTTTGGAGATACCTCGAGATGTTAATTTTTTCAAATTTTCCAATCACCTATGACCGTAAGGTTCATTGAGAAATAAAACTTTGAACATAGTATCTTATATTTTGAGAAACGACTTGTTTCTATGTGTGATATGTTTAATAATTGGAGCCAGAAGTAAGGTGGCGCCGCTGAAACTACTATCGATCCCAAGAATGGAGTTGCAGGCAGCGTTGATTGGGACGCAACTTGGGAAAAATTTACTCAAGTGACACAAGCTGAAGACACAAAGAACGGTGCTTTGGTCGGACTCGCGGGCAGACTTGTCCTGACTTAGAAGCGATGCACAGAAGTACAAGCAGTTTGTTATGTTCAGGGTTGCAAAAATCACGGACATCGTAAACGTCAGGGATTGGAGATGAATGAAGCCATAAAGTGGTCGAAAATGCCTTCCTTCAGCAAGGACGCCGCATAGTTCAATGGGCCTTTGTTTCTAAGAGGACCGGAAGAAGATTAGCCGATAGAACCGGGAAAAGCTATTGATGTAGCAGTGGAAGAGATCAGACCAAAGTACTTTCACTGCTTATTTCCTCTTTTTTGAAAGTTGATTAAGGGGGGTAGTGCATGCTTCAGCTTCTAGTGCTGCGGCGGGGCACGTTTCCATAGCCCCCGTGATACCCACACAGGAACTCGCGCTCAAGGATTTATGAATACACTTATGGTGTTATTCACACAGCGCGGGTGAGGCCTAGTGGTTCAAAACTCCGGTAGTATATGGTATCAATGGCGTCCGAGGGTGGTGTTAATACTAACATTAGTATTCTTTTGCCATTGCTTATATTTATAGTGTTTTTTGCTCTACCTCTTGATGTCATCATCATTGTTAACTCTTCAAGTCATGTTTGTCTAGGACAACAACTCTACCATATCCGGATGATCAGAAATGTAAATGAGCGCAACAATTTTCACTTTTCGTTGAGACCCACTGGATTTATTCATTAGAAACGCATGGACAGAGGAACAAGATAAACTTGGCAACTAATATTACTGCAACTATATCAAATAACTAGAGCAGCATTCACACGCTACGCACCAGTGCAAAATCTGGAATTGAAATTATTAAAACACGCTCGCCGCGACCCAATAACATGTAAAGTCGCAAAGTGAAACAGTCTCTCACAAAATGATAGATTTCTGCGAACCTCACGCCCGTGTGTATCAACACAGCTGATGTGTACTAACCTCGATACCGTCCGACTTTGTGCCATTTTGCGTCATAAAAAGCTCGCCTGCTTGTGCTTATCCGCACTGAAAACCCCCAGAAGCTTTCTCCTTCCCCTCTGCCTTCTAAGTGGCTTCTTTGATCGCGTACTGGTTCCGCACACGAAATGTATCTTTTCTTCCCTGCCCGCCCACGGTCTCTATAATCGATCGCTATACAAGTATCTAACTAGTTTACTGCATCTGGTGTGTATGCGTATCCACGTTTCTCGCTGCCCAGCTAACGAATATAGTTATCGAAACGGGTGGTGGATGGACAGTTGGTTCGGTCGGCTGTTTCTTCGATTATTCGTATCTGAGTCCGACGTTTGAACTTTTTTT
Source organism: Matsumyia berberina (assembly GCA_917880715.2). Taxonomy (NCBI): domain Eukaryota; kingdom Metazoa; phylum Arthropoda; class Insecta; order Diptera; family Syrphidae; genus Matsumyia; species Matsumyia berberina. The sequence goes on from OU862870.1 coordinate 101,988,485, forward strand.
TTTTCCACGCCAGCTACACGGTTTTCTTCGACACTTTTCTTCGCTCAGTATTTAGCTATTATTCGGTTGGACAAAACGCTCAGTGTGAAATCCGCACTTGTCGGAGTTGTATCTCTAAGCGCTGAATCGTCATACTATCTATCTGAGTCACATTTGCGCGTGTATAGTGTCTGAAATAGAAAAACAAGTCGAAAAAAGCTCTCGCCCCCCTTTTGTTATGAAATTGACAAACGAGTTTTCACTCAAAGACTACTCGTCGTGCTCGGTTGGTGGACTTTAAACCTCTGCGGACGCCAGTCACAGTCCTAAACAAATGCAATTCAAATAAAAAGAAGAACCCGAGAGAAGTGTGAATTTGCGAATTTTTTGAATTAAAACCAATGAGATAGATTTGCGAGTTAAATTTCAGTGTGTTCGCCCAATGTGCTAGTTTATTGTGTATCGCATGATGTGGAAATATGGTGCATTTCTGTTTAATCAATAAAAAAAATAAGATAGAAGCCAGAGATACAAGAAATACGAAAGTCGAGTGATCTTTTGATCGGAAAAATACATTTGCTTGGTCGCGTCTGTCAGATTGGATCTAGCCACCTGCGGTGGTGTTTTTGCATTTGAAGGTCAAACAATTTTGGCTGACGACACGGAAGAACAGGGAAAATGTTTTTATTTTTATAAACGTACACCGTGCAGTGCTCAGTCCGGAGCTCAAAAATACAGTGAAAGTTTTGTTTTTTTTTTCGTTGACCTTAGCTCGTTACAAGTGAACGCGAAGGTATACCTACCTGTCAGTGTACAGTTGGAGAACGTCTATCGTCTCTCGTGGGTCTGTGGATTATTTTGTTACATCATTGGAGTTACAGCTGTTGAAATAGACGTAAGTGCTGAATTGGAAATTTTAAGTACACTACAAACTTGTAATCACTATGTACATGCAGTTTGCGGGTTAGTCACTGGGTTTTGTAATTGCTTGGAACCTACAGATTCCAGGTTTTGATAACGAACCCTTTGTTTATAAGAATTGACATCGCAATGGTTACTGGGTTGCGTTTTGTTATTTTCAAAAGGTTTGTTCGTTTAGTTAATCTGGAGCATAACGCGGTGTGTTCAATGAATATTCACGATGGTAAAGTTGAATATTGATCCTCAGCGAACCTTATCAAAAATCGTTAGCAGAAGCTTGGTATACGATTTATCTGGAGCTTTATTGTTGAATTTCATAGGCAGGGTATTCCCACACAATTTTGCTATATTTTCAAACTGTCAACTTATGTATTTACCTTTGCGATTTCTTAACAGCTTTCAAGTGAAAAAAAAGTACGATTAAGAAAAATTTTATAGAATTGTTTAACCGATTTAAGAACGCTTGGAAATTTACTACAGATATAGTGAAAGACTAGTGGTCGCCATCACTCAGTGTTTAGTGCGTTTGACTGCTGAGCAAGTTCCGTGGGTTCAAGCCCCAGCCGTCTCCACCGAACATTGCCATCACCTCTCGTCGGGGAATGGCAAGCCTCCGAGAGTACAATTTGTTATAAAAAAAAACTTCTCAATTCGCCGTTCAAAGTCGGCAATAAATTGTAGGTCCCTTCCATTCGTGCGAACGATACAAACACGCACAACATGAATGGTTGCGAAAAGCTAGGCCGTGGCTTACCGCGAGCTATCGCGCCAGCTATCTATATCTACATATACATACAGTTTTCGATCTTTTTAAAATACCTCTTTGCACTTGAAGACCTTTCTAATAGTGCAAAGTGAAATGGTTCGACCAATCATGGTTAGCAGATTTTTTTCTCAGTTGAAATTCCACATTTATAGGGAAAAAAGGATTTTTACACACTTTGTTCCCCAATTAAAATCATGTGAATTCCAAAGTGTTCGCTATCAAAAACGACTGCAAGAACGGAGTAATTACGTTATGCAAATATCATTGCATTATAGGGCATAGGACCATACAAGAGGCGTTTTGCCTGTCCAATCTAGTCTGATCGGACAGACTTCGCCACAGTGTACGACAAGCAAAACAATTTCAGTCTTCATTTGGATTTGATAAAATGAGCATGATTAGGGTTGCCATCTGAAAATGAAACAAGAAGTCATGGACATAAAACTCAGGACATTGCATCTATAACCCCGGGCATATTAGAAATATGTATTGAAATTAAGCGGGGGGCAGAGGGTGTTTTCGGTTTTTTTTGTGGAGGATTATGCATTGGAGGTAGATGGGTAGAAGTGAATGTTCAAATAATTCAATAAGCGCTAAGGCGCCGTTTTGATTCCACAGCTCATGTGATGTGATGTTTAATATGAGTGTTAGTGAGGCTTACTATTATCAAGGGGTCCTCAGATCCAGCCGATAGAGTTAAGGAAGCGCTTTAGTTTCACTATTCGCCCACCTGAGCGAAAGCCATCTATTGGTCTCTCTGACTCAAATCGGTCACGATCGGCGCTTCGATAGGTTTTCAGTAAATAACAATAAAACTTCAACTTCTTAAAAACCTTGGACACATTTCAAAAATCTCCCTGCACGTCCCCGGACGCCCTTCAAAAGAGGACATTGTGCAATAAAACAATAAAGCAAAAATGTCGATCAAAGAATGGTTGACAAAAAGGCTTCAATGTCTGTCCGACACATCGTATCGTGTATAAGGCGTTTTAGATGAGCTCAGGGAAGAAGAAAGGGTTGAGTTTAGTGGCGGATGCCTTATACTAAGCAATTTAACAAGTGAAGCCGAGTATGATATAAAAGAAGTGCTGGAGATGAAAGGGAGAACAACCCTGCTACGGTCATAAAAGACTGGAGCCCCATAGAGGTTTAGGAAAGTGGCACCTGTCCCTGAAGTAATTCAAGAGGCACTCCTAGGGTCGGTTCTTTCCCTGATGATGGAGAGGGTTTAGTCGGTGTATGTAAGTCCTGGAAACATGGCCACCCGTAAGGGTGAATTAGGCATTCCCTCTTCAAAAAAATTTTTTTTAAGTTTTTTGAGTCAATGAAAGTTTGTGTTCAAATTGTAAATGTTATTTTGTTTAAAACGTGGAATAGATCAATAAATACACAAATAAACAATAAATAGATTTTTAAAACTATTATGTTTTTCCCCATTTCAAGTACATACATATGTTTATCCCCACTGCCCCAATTAAATCAAAACATCAGCAAAATGATGAAAAATCCGCAGATATGGCAATGCTGGTTCTGACTATCACACAATAAATTACAGAGAATATGCTACTGACAACCAAAGCAATACTAATCGACTTTTGTTTTGAGCCAAATTGGAAGTAATGAACTTGGATCATGTTCCTTGTCAGCAGGTACAGGTACAGGTACGTTATTCTGGATTGAAGAAGACGCTTTTTTTTACCCTCGATTAGGAGCTTTGCATTTTGCAGCATGATCGGAAGAAGCTCGTCAATTCGAAGGATTGAAATGAGTCAATCGCCCACGAAATTCACTCCTGAGTTACAACCCACTCTGGTATTTTGCAAGACCCTCCTTGTTGAGTTTTGTCATACATGAAAGTTATCCACTGCGGAGACTTTTTGCTCCTGCAGTAGTCATTTAAGAAGAGACCCATACTTCTGGTATGAAGGCCGATGGGACAGTGGCCACTGAGAACACCGATAACGGTGCTAATGAGCGACCTATTGAGCAAGATCAAACTTTTAGATGGAGTGATATTTAGCATAGGCTAGTTCTCCCTAGAGGTACAGCACGTGGTACCCTTCCTTCATCTTTGGTTTGTTTTACTGATCGCATCGTACTCTAAGAAAAATTTACATGTAGCGAGTGGAATACCCAGATTCCTTCGTTCCGAAAAGATGTCAGAGTAGTACCACGTTTGGCGAGTTCATGGCCCTGGAATGTCCCTATGACCGGGTGGCCAGCATAGGTGAATGTTAAAATGTTCTGTTATCTCCATAAGAGAAGAGCGTAAGTAGTAACTCTATTCTATAATCCTAGGGTCAGAAAATTTCGTACTTCCTGCGTATTTTTAGCTATGAAGGTGGTGTCGCTTCCTATATTTACGATCAGTAGGTTGTGCTCTATAAGGTTTTAAAAAAGACTCAACTCTAGGATTGATATTTGCGCTGCCCCAATTCATATGGTGAAAGTTCTAGTCCCATTTTTCATGCTCAAGAAAGTCAAGAAACCTGCCAGCCCAGCCGTATTTACCAGTCGGTGGCTTTACCACATAACTTAAGATCTCAGTACTAAAATGATACACTGTTTATCCATGTTGGCCTATTACAACATACGCGGTCATAGTTTTGAGGTGTCTTGCTATCATAGTTGTTATGCGCAGCTGCCACACTTCAAAACTAGGGCGTGTAATTGGTCTTCACTCTAAATTTATACATCTGTATATGGAAGACCACTGCTAGATGTGCTAAACCACACAAATATAAAACAGGCAATCTTGTAAAATACTTGACCCAGTTAAATTTTTTGTACTATCTCCGATATGACCAGGATGTACTATTTTAAAAGTTTGTGGAAGAAAGAATGGACCGTGTAGACTGATCTAATTTAGGACACTTACTGAACACCGATCAGTTTCACCGATGGATCAAAAATTAAATCTTAAATGGGAACCCTAGATTTTGCACCCAGCACCGAAATTTCAGTACCAATCTCAATGTGACCCAGTGCTTTCCAGATTAGAATCCATGCCACTAAGATCTGTGCTAGAATAAGACAATTAAGGAATAGTAAGGGCGCTAATGTTGTCTCACTCAGTGGATTTTAAGGCAGTCAAGTGCCATCACGACGCTTTACAATAACAAAGGTAAAATTGGTTGCATACCTGACCCCTAGTGAATTGTAGGAAAAAATCTTGGGATTTTCGCAATTCAAAAGTCTAACAAGGTTAGCTTAGGTTTCGAAGGGTACGTGATGGATAGGCCTCACCACTTTCACTCGATTAATGTTGTGCGAATAGCAATATGATTCCCGGAGCTAATCTGTTACCTCTGCTATGCTTGCAAAGAACTTTAATCCTAGTGCGCGTAGACATCGTTCTTGCAGGGCGGGGCTGTTGCACAGCAGATGTTAGATTGATTCTACCTCTTCGTTGAAGATGATTCTCCATTTGGGGATCATGAGTCCGATGGCGCAGTGTCCTGTGATTACTCCAGTGACCATGCGCATAGAGAATCTGTCCAGTGCCAGAAGGCACCTTGTTCTAGTTTTATTTAATTTCGGCCATAGCGTCCGAGAGGTGGCGCAATCCTCTCTGGATAACCAGAGGGAGTTAGCTTCTTTCCCTATTATGCTGTCTATTATCCCATGCAGTCTCCCTATCGGTGGCATTACAGATGTGTCTGCTTCGCTTATGTTCATAGCCGACCCCAAGCTTGCTAATTCATCAGCTTTTTCGTTGGACATAACGATAGTCCAGGAACCCAGCAGAGTTTGACAGAAAAGATTCCTGTTTCTGTAAGGTTTCCGAGTAGAATCCGGCTTCGGCCGATTTGTGTTTCCATTTTTGAGCCGTCAGTATAAATCGCGATTTCATGGTCTTTGATTACATTATTTGACTCCCAGTCCTCTTGGGTTGGGAAGTCTAACAAAGTCTTATCCTCTACCTAGACAACAATAGCAGTGGAAAGCTGGTGGGCTTCTTTGCATGCCATTTTGGCCTGAGGAACCATCATAACAACTCAAAAATCTGTTAAGAGTGCCGGTTATACCAGGAACATTAGTAAACCTGGCTCGCGCTGTGTGTCATAAGGGTATTCATAGTCCATTAAAGCGCAAATGGATTATAAAAAAGAAAACGCCTGTGCAAATTCTCTGTGAATTCCATTATAATCTGTCGATTTTATTTCATTAACAATGATTGTCTCTATTATGAAAATTGTTTCATTTGCATGTAAACAACTTAACTATACATCAGCGTGTGAAGTCACAATAGAACACAATAAAATTATCGTTTAGTACGTGAGGGGATGTTACGTCAAAAAATTGTCTATTTATCCAACAATGTTCGCACTGACCCTGATATTTGTTACTTAAATTAGCGGGGGTGTAAAACTGCCCTCCCAGCACACGCACTTGTTTAATTATGCCTTCACTTATACAAAAGTAGATCCAAAACTCATGGCTAGACCTGTTGACGAGTCTTGTGAGATCACGCAATCGACCTAAAAATAGACGCCGACTTTTCCAATACTTTCTACCGGCTCAGCAGATTATCGATTCTAGTGTTATGGTGTAATTCAAATAAATTTGCTCACCTAACTTTCAATACATGTAATGTTTGTTTCATCAGCTGCCGTTTTGATAACGAGTGGCGTGTTTTGTTTGTACAAAGGTACCTACCGCAAACAAGGTTCTTAATATTGAAAAGCTTATCAACAAAGTTAGCATTCAGTTTGTATTTCTAAGTCCGCTTATCTATTTCAGTGACTGTCAGAACCGTCAAAGCCTATTTTGAATAATCACAGCTCACGTGTTTTTTTTTCCTGTTTGTGTCGGAGGCACATCGAATTTTGTACGAGTTAAGCTGAGCTTATCAAAGTTGGGCTGCAAGCACGTGCAAAATACAGGCTGACAGATAGAGTTCCAATCAATTTACGTTACATACGAGCTTTAGGAAAAAAACGACTCGTAAATTGTATTTCATAAATGCGAATTCCATGCCAGATAATAGTCTTCGTCCGGTTGGACATCTGGCCAGATATCATCCACACCAGCAGATTTGCCGACTTTTTGCGCTTTAATCGCCAAAGTCACCTCCTCTACGGTGGGACTATTCTCCACCCTACTCAAAACTATGAATCTGCCATCCTCAGTGCCCTCTTCGGGATTAAGCAGCCCCGAAAAGTGTTCGCCTCATCTGCGCAAAGTATTCTTCTCATCGGAAAGAAGTCCACCGTTTTTGTATTTAACTTCTTCGATGATATTAAGCTAGCTTCCTTTCGCTGAGACGGCGGTTGGTCTGCCAGAACACCTTGTGTGCAGACCTGTGATCACAGCCGAACTCCTTACAAGACTGCTCCTTAGCTGCTTTAACAGCCAGCTTGTAAGTTCTTCGCCCCTCCAACACCAACCGCAGGACTTGGGGATATCCTCAACCTACTTCCGGTGGATATCTTGGTACGACTCTCGGCGACCGTCAGTGCATTACGAATAAGCCAGTCTGACTGCTAGAAACCCAATGCAAAAGGTCATACTGCAATTCTGCCGAAATATCTAAGCAATGTATCGACAACCGACTACATAACACTGTACCTAGATTTCACAAGACCATTTTTAAGCGCGTATCCGAGCAGAGAGGATTGGAAAAGTGGGCAAATGCCAAACGCACATTCCATAGCTATCTACACCGATGAATCCAAAATGGACACTGGTGTGGAGGCAGGTATCTTTTCCGAAACGCTGGGCATCTCCAAGTCCTAGCAGTGACACTAGCCGCCTGTGAGACTACAATAAGGGCAATACCGCGAGAGGATATCACCTTTTTCATTGATAGCAAGGCAGCAATAAAAGCTGAACGAAATAAAATCGAAACTTGTGAGGTGTAGTCGAGAAGAGCTTAAAATTCTTGGAACACAGCACAAGGTGACACTCTGTTGGGTCCCTGGACATGAGGGAATAACAGGAAACGAGAACGCTGACGAACTGGCGAAAAACGGCTCGGCAACAAGCCCGGAACAAGCCGAGACTTCGGTGAACATCCCGCCTTGCACACTTAAGCTGGAAGCAGGGAATAGAGCCTTAAGGGAGGCTAACAACAGATGGGCCTCTCTAAACACTTGTGGAAGATATGACCAAAATTTGTTAAGGCTAGGACCGACAGACTTCTGCAGATCGACAGAAGGAGTGATAGGAGTGACCACAGGGCATACTACGCTGCAGTACCATATGAAAAACCTTCGAATTACAGAAGAATACCTTTGTAGGGGGTGTGGCGATGCGTAGGCCGACGAGGATACAACCAACCTCCTTCGCCATTGCCCTAGTCTCTGCCATCTAAGAAATAAGTTCCTCCGACGGCACTTTTTCGAGGACATTGAAGAATTATCCGATACACCGGTGGACCAAATAATGAGATTCATTAAATCCACAGGGTGGTTTGTATCAGAGACGCAGTAAGTTGGTCATGCTCTACTGATATCCATATATAGGTGTGCAACTGTAACTATTGGGTAGCGCGCTTACGGATAGGGGACACTCTCTTCCCCCAACGGGTATCACAATGGGTCTGAACTGACCTGAGTGTGGCGATATGGTTCTTCCTTTCGCCTGCCCACTAACCTAATGTAACCTAAGACATAATTTTACTTTTTAAATTGTTAATACTAAAAAAAAAAATGTCAAATCAATTGCCTATGAGCTTAAGCTTCCATAATCATGTTCCACTCCACGATCCAAGATAAGAAGTCTTGGATTCAATGATAAATTGTCATTCTTTTCAATTTGGGTGAAATTTTCGTGACTACCAGTCGAAACTTAACTGGCGTATCAACTTTGGGACATTGTTAGACAGCCCAAGACGTTTCATTACTCCCAATGGTTCGATAGGGGTCGATAGTCTAAAATTACCCAACCATGTAGGCAAAAGATACGGAAGGAATCGATATAATCTCTGAAATTGCTTGCCTAAGTTGTTACGAAGCCATACAAGTGACTAATTCACCTTTTCCCTTCCCGAACTCAAATATAGGAAAAGAAAAACGCTCTCACGTTACAAAGATACGATAATTGGTTATTTGTAGATAAAAAATCGATAAAATTTATTGTTATTGATGGTTTTGTGGAACAAAGACAGAAACGGTTAAACTTTCGATAAGTAATATGTTTTGCTGGTTGGTATTCAATTCGATAACACCAATCAATTTCCATAGATTGCCTCATGCTCCTGAACTGTACAGACAGTCAAAGTTCGTTCGTTTTAGTAGTCAACGAAAACTTATTTGCCTATAAAAGGGTTTTCAACAATTGGACGCACATGACAGAAGCGTTACACATTGTATTACCCAGGTGCTTACTGTTTGCAATTTGTTGTTTGCTTCCATAAATGTCCCATTCTCAGCTTGAAACTTGAGATTGGAATGGGAGATTTTGATTGAGCGATCGACTTGTTCCTTCTCTAGTTTAGATCCCTTTTTGCCAGTGCATCGGACCTATTGTGTCCTGTCATCCTCTATCAGAGATGTAGCATGCATACCAGCGTGGACTGCGAGATTGCATAGAGGGTGCTTTCGATAGTGCGACCTTTGACTGTGTGTATGACTCCGCTAGACAACACGGAGCGGACGAAACCCTGGTGTGTATTGTGGATCCGAGCAATGTTAATAAACTTTGCTTGTATTGTAGATGCGGATTGTGGGCAATGTTACGGTCGGGGTAAACAGAGGCTGTCCGCAAGGCGGCGTTCTGTCTCCACTGCTATGGTGCATGGTGGTTGACTCTCTGTTGCATGTTCTCAATTCTTCTAACGTCCATGCTCAGACCTATTCAGAGGATGTTGCCATACCTTCTGTCGTGTCATGCCTGAAGACTGAATTGAAATTGAAATTGAATAGTGCGCTTTCGGTCAACCCTCTGAAAACTGAGGTTGTCCTCTTTACGAGAAGGAGGGTTGTGACCGGTCTGATTCAGCCAGGGCTTAAGGGCAGTCACTTTCCAAATCTCCGATGAAGCCAAATATTTAGAGTGATCTTGGAAAAAAAAAAAAAACTCCTTTGGGCAAAGCATGTTGAGTCGAAGACGTCCGAGACGCTCTCAGTTGTCTGGCAGTTTAAGGGTGCTTTTGGCAAGACATGGGGCTTATCACCAAATAAGGTCCTTTGGATCTACATATATGGCTATGATAAGACAATTTCCAGCATATGCGTCGTTTGCTTGGTGGAGGGGGCTTTCGCGCAAGTATGTGACTGCAGTAAACTTCAAAAAACGGCTTGTCTTGGCTGCACGAGAGCTTTTCCGAGTACACCTAGCTCTGCTCTAGACGCTCTGCTTTACCTTCCTCCCTTTGACACTTATATCATAGGCTGTACTATCAAGGCAATATATCGTCTTAGACGGGGTGGTTTTTAATATCATCCGCACTGGAGTTTTGATGACCTTGCGCACTTATCCTACGACCCTAGTTCCATGAAAATGCCATCTGATGCAATGACACCAGAACTTTGGTTGCTTTGCAAATTTAAAGTCGACTTTCCTTGCTTTCAGGTCTGGCTTCTGCCAGAGTCTAAGCCTGGACAGAGCTGTAGTCGAATCTTCACGGATGGCTCCAAAACTAGTCTAGGTCGATAACACCAGACTTCACTACTCGTTGGGCAAGCAAGCCTCTGTTTTTCAAGCAAAGACCTTTGCTGTCCTAATGGCCACAGACTATACTGTTAAGAATTGGTTGAGGGGTCGGAGCATCTGCGTCTGTAGCGATAGCCTGCGCCTGCCTGCCTGAGCTTAGGGCCTTGCTCAACCCTTTAACCAGTTTCAATATAGTGCGACAATGCAAGAAGTCTCTGAATTCGGTCGCAGGGCTGAACTCTTTGATTCTTGTCTGGGTCCCAGGTCACACTGGGATTGGGTTTCCGACGAACACAATTGTGTGTAGCACGGCACTCCAGGATGCAGGCAGACTAAACAAATGCTCTCGAACATCTGTAAGAAGTCAGCGGCATTCTTGCTGTCATTCAGCAGAAGAGACTGTAGACAACTTATTGGCGTTCTAACGGGACACTTCGATTTTGCCAAGCATCTTAGTGTGTCCTGTCGGCTTAAGTGACACTACTGCCTGCGACACTTGTAAAGAGGGCGACGAGACATCAGATTTTTTTCTTTGCGACTGTCCTGCCTTTGCTCAAATCAGTTGACAGATTTTCGATGCTGATGTGGTGAGTGCTGATACTGGAAGCTCCTCATTATTGAAGGGTCTTCTCGGCTTTCTCCGAAAGTCAAGGAAATTCCACTAAAATGGGTAAAAACTGGGTCCTTTATTCTGATGGTAGAATGGATCAGTTGCGTCTTAGTGCTTCAGTAGACCGTTTCTAAACGCGACAAAAAAAATAGGCTTACTCTATTGTAGGAGTGAAAAGCCTTCATGGACTTGTTTAGTCTTCTTGTCAAACAATTCAACAGATTTAACTTTGTCAGAAATCTTTAGATGCTTCCACTTACATAGCTCAATGGTTAACATCTAAAGAGCCCTGCAAGTCTGTATTGTCAACCGCACAGGTCCCTAAAGTGTGGTCTCTTGGTCTGGTGATGCATGAAAGTCCTTCACTGCCCCAAATTTGATTGGCCTGGGAATAAAGTTTACCTGGTCGTTGATGTGTTTGATACTGCATGTGCCGGTCTGACCTATAATTGTAACTTCGATTTGAAAAATGCTACAATGGTTAGGGATGGTGAATGACGCCAGAATCGAAACTTTCTGCTGTTTTACAGGAGTCCTTACAAATCAGGATGAGCTCATTATAAAAGATTTGGCGGTGACTGCTAGCGTCCTGTTCGAAGCACGTGCTGAAGTCAATTTCCATAGGCAACCATTGACTTTGAAAGACTGTATTTTCCATTCCATTAGTATTTCGCAGTCTTAGGCAGCTTAACTGGCTTGTTGCAGAAAAGACACCTGCTGAAGTAGTAGTTCTCATGTCATTCATAGCAAAAACCAAGAAAGCCTTTACAGTAGTCAACAAAAATTATCTTTCGTTATCAAACAAAACATCTGTGTAAATAATTAAAATAAGTCCGACCACTTTTTGTGGTTTTAGACGTGTGTATGCACACCAGAATTGTTAACAATGTGAATAGGTAGGGTCGGTTGGGGTAAATGTAAACATGGGGTAAATGTAAACGGCCGTTATTTTCACATTTTAAAATAAATTGTAGCAACCCAGACAAGAAAAAAGTCAGAATTTGAAACGTCGCGACACCAGTGTATGTAATTCCTTTGAGTTGTTGTTCGGATTTCGTTAGAAATTTTAGTCGTGGAAAAAACCTCTACCAAGTGAAATTCATGTCTGTTAACTTTTACCCCATAGGCGAACTCCTAGCACTTACAGGACAGAAATTAGTTGTTCCCATTTACCCCTGTATTTTTAAAAACTATGGGGGAAATGTAAACATGGAAGGGGTAAATGTAAACACTGCCCTAGATCACTTTTGGGTTCTAATACCTTTATTTAGACATCATAAATAGAATAACTCGTATCTTAATATATAATATCCGTTTTCAAAAGTTGAAACAAAACCAAAATTAATATTTTTTACAATTCTGGAAAAAATGTGTCTTTAAAAAATGCAAAAAATGTCCCCATTTACCCCAACCGACCCTACATGACTTGCAAATTTAAAAATAATAACAACGGTTTGGTTTACATTTATCGGACGAACCAGTTTTATAATCTTTTACTTATAAAAAAATATATGTGCCAGAACTTATGTACATAATGTTTGTAGGTGTATAAAAATGTAGTTGAATGTCCCAAAGCGATAAGACAACATCCAGACTATTTGCTTCCATTTTGAACGGCTTCAATAGGTTATCACTCATTGCATTGTCATGACAATGGAAAGAACATCGGCTGAACACTCTTGATAATTTATTAGTTGTCTGTGTTTGATAGGCTTTTTTTTGTTTTAAATAGGAATTCATATTTCCTCTCAGGTCACATCAGAAGTGTAACATTCGCTCTGTGCTAACTAAACTAACCTCACAGCTTCCAGTTCCTTTTGTTTGCCGTTAAACATTTTATCTCAACCAAAGCTCCAGCCGTAGGTATTTGAAGTCTTTGTACCAGCACGTGTTTTATTCCTGTTCCTATCGGCGCTGTTTTTTCACGATGATTACTAATATATAAACAAATAGTTGGTGCGACAACCCGGGTTGGACCAAGGCCTAGCTTCTTGCAACCATTCATTGTTGTGCGTGTTACATTTTTCGCAAGAATGGAATGGACCTACAATATTTTGAATTGAAAAACTTTAGTATTCATTGGGACTTTATCATGTAGACTTACACCGGAACAACGTTTACAAATTGTGTAAATTTATTTTCAAAATCAGTGAAAAGAGTCTTTCGTCCACTTCGACCATTTTACGAGTATGGTGCTCATAATCGCCCAACTGAACGCACTATTCGCGAAACAATCTTTTCGTATGTCGTATTTGGGCTGATGAGTAGGTAGGTAAAATGGAGGCCCTTTAGAGCCCAATTAGCGCTAGAGTGCGCCGTTTTGTAACCACGAAACTCGTTTAAATTTTGTTGGTATTTGGTTGTTGATTTGGTGGTTTAGGTTGGCTATATCCAGCCGATGGAGTTTAGATACAGGATTAGTTCTCCAATCCTTTTTTCACCTATCTCGACGAGGTCCATAAAGAAAAGTTTGCCCAAAAAACGCTGTCTGATCCTCGCCAGGGTCGGACACCTGCAGAGGAAGTGAAGTAGAGATTCTTTCTCATTAAAGTCTTTGCAACTTCTGCAAAAGTTGTTGTGTGGAATACCAAGCTTGACCGCATGGTCTACGACTGGCCAATGGTCCGTAATAATGTCTACGATTCTGGCAATATCTAATCTTGATTTGCAAAGTAGCTCTCTTGACTTGGTTTTATTGTAATTGGGCCAGGTCTTTCTTGAGATGACGCAGCTGGACAGGCCATTCCATCTATGATTTACAAGCTGGAGGAAGTGAAGATGTACAAAGCCCTTAACAATGCCCAGCGGAATATCGACTCTTCCTTTCCTGTCCAGCTCGTCGGCACGCTCATTGCCCTCATAATTGCTATGACCTGGGATCCTGTTGAGTGTAGTTGTAGAGTGGGTACTCAGTTGATTAATTTCAAGCCAGCATTGCTCTATCAGCTTTGATGATATGGTAACCGCATAAATGGCTTTGATAGCGCTATCTCAAAAAACAGCGATTGGATGTTTGGAGATTATTGAGCAAGCGGCAGGCCTCGCGAATCGCGAGAAGCTCCGCCTGAAAAACACTAGCAGAGTCTGGAAGACGAAGAGACTTTGGTATATTCAGTTGGTCAGATAAGATACCTGCGCCGACTCCGCAATCCATCTTCGACCCGTTCGTGTAAATACCAATATCATGGTCATTGATAACATTTCCATTCTTCTCTGGTAGGGAATTTAGCAAGGAATAATTTCCTAAAATTGAGGGTGGGTGTCATGTAATCGGTCGAAGACCCGACCAAATTTCCTGGAAAGGTTTCCAGGATATTACAGTGACCATACGGTTTGCGGTCCAGAACCCAGATTCACTGAGCCGAATCGCACTGCAGGTAGCTATGTATTTGATGTGAAGGTCAAGGGGCATAAGGTGCAGAATCACATTTAGAGCATCGGTAGGACAAGATCTCAGTGCCCCTGTAACACCTACATACGCTGATCTCTGCACTTTCTTCAACTTATCGATGTTGTATTTTTTACTCACGGCAGGCCACCAGACGATGGCGCCATAAGTAAGAATTGGACGCACAACGGCAGTGTACATCCACAAGGTCATCTTTGGTTTGAGTCCCCATTTTTTGCCGAATGTTTTATTGCAGGAATAGAACGCTATACTTGCTTTCTTAACCCGCTGTTCTATATTGAGCTTCCAACTCAGTTTCGGGTCTAGTATTGTGCCTAGGTATTTTGGACTGGGGTTTAGTGAAAGTGGCCGACCATTTAGTTGGGGTGGGGTGAATTCCGGAACCTTGGTTTTGGTGATAGATAGCATCAATTCGGTCTTACCCGGATTTACTCCAAGGCCACTGCTCGTGACCCATGAGTGTACCTTATCCAGAGCTCTCTCCATGAGTTGACTTATCGTGGGCAGAAATTTACCTGATACTAGTATAACCACATTATCGGCATTCGTAGCATGAGGGCTAGCTGCAGACAACAATTACATGAGATTATTTTAAAATGTTAATTGTCATAAACCAAAATAACAGCTCAAATACAATTTTCGATTAGTAAATTTATTTTTATGCATTTTATTTAAAAAAAACTTCAGGAAGCTCTTATTGGTTCACCCTTTGCATACGAGTACATACATACAGCCTTGGCCAAATGTATTAGGCACCCCTTTCTTTTTTTTCTTTGCTGTGAAGTCCTTTCCCGTAATTAATTTATTTCAATTGTATGATTTATGGCATCATAATACGAGGTTGAAAAAATAATTTGTATTTTAAGAAAGGTCATTAATGCACTTTTGTGATGCAACAACGACATTATGGGTTTTTTCCCCATATAGGATCAGCGTGCGATCATTGCTCCAAATCGACAGACGCGTGCCTAATTTTTTTTCTATTGCTAGTAATTGTGAAGTGTGTGTTTACTTTTATTATAAAACGCGGAAAGCAAGTGAACTGAATCCGGGAAAACGTGTGAAAATACAGCTTTTATTTGAAGAAGGGAATAATCAAATTCAAATTGCAAAGGAAGTAAAGTGCACACGTTGTTCAGTTCAAAGCGTAATTAAACGGCACAGACAGACTGGTTCGCACACAAAACGCGAAAAATCCGAGAGGAAAAACATTACCACGCGTCGGGAGGACCGATTTTTAATACGATCTTCTCTTAAAACTCGGAACAAAACCTCATCTGAGCTTGCTGCTGAGTTGTTGAAGGATCAAAGAAAAAAAATTTCTTCCAGAACCGTTAGATGAAGACTTAAGGAAGCTAGACGTAAAGGATCCAAATCAAGAAAGAAACCGTGGCTCTCGGTAGAAACAAGAAGGCATGCGTGGAGTATGCGAAAAAACATGTACATTTTACGGAAGAAAATTGGTACAACATTTTGTGCTCCGATGAATCTAACTCTGAGATACGTTTCATTTATGGATCACTTTTAATTTTGACATCAAAAAATTTAACTAATTTTGATGTTCTCTAGACAAATTTATCTTTTTAAAATAATGCTTTTTTCCGCAATTTTCGGATATTTGGCAACCCTGGTGTGACTTTTGCGAGGTGAATGATTGACGAAGAGGACAACCCAGAATGCGTGGTACCTACTATCAAGCACGGTGGAGGCAGTATAATGATCTAGAGATGCATAGCTGCCTGCGGTGTGGGCGAAATGCATGTGGGTGACGGTCGGATGGACTCCTCCAAGCTCAAGAATGTGTTGGAAAAAGGGCTTAAAATATCTTTTTCCAAAATTTTCGGAGATACCAACATGGAAAATGTCAAATTCTAACAGGGCAATGCATCCTGCCACAAATCAGCCTTAAGCATAAGGTGGTTTAAAGACAATAGCATAGACCTGCTTAAGTGGGCCGAAGCTCAACGCTATAGAACATCTATGGGCTATTCTGAAGAGTAGGATCCTGCAGCACTCAATCACAAGAAAGCACTTAAAAATGTGTTACACCAAGAAAGGAGCGATATTTCTTCGGAAGAGTGCCGCAAACTAGTCAGCTCTATGCCCAACAGAGTCGACCAAGTCATAAAGGCCAAAGGCGGTCCAAACGAAATATTAATTTTATCTAAAAAAATGAATTATTAATCATATCTGCTTACTTTGATTTTGTTTAATCTTTTTTTTTTTTTTGAATATATTGATAATTTTAAGGGGTGCTTTATACATTTGGCCAAGGCTGTACATACATACTCGTATATCTTCTGCTTACTCTTCTAAGTTCAGCAGTAATGTTTATGTTTTCTTGCATTTTCAAGGCTAGGGTCAAGTAATTATTTAGCCTCCCCTTGCAATTGTTTCAGCGTGTTAGATACTAAAATTTATTTGAAATTTGTCATCCTCTAAAATGTTCTAATGGCCGCGACAAACTTTGCCAAAACGGATGAACAAATCACTGAAGCGAATCCTTTCCTCGTCTATCTGCATCAGTCTGTACAAAATTTACTATATTGATGGGGTTCTTGTGTAATTTAACATTCAAAACAAAAATGTCCTCTGTGAAGCGTATTTTGGGAATTGCACGGAAAATTTCCATTTCTATACGCTTTTTGGCAAAACGTCTAAATGTGTAAATATTTTTCCAAGTATGTTTGCTTTTCGGTTTTCGGTTTTCTGTTTTCGATATTCTTTTATTTTTGTGTGAATATTTTTGGCAGATAATCACATAAATTGTTTAATATGTATACAAATGTGTAGTTGGGGAGAGCAAAGTCTAGTCTCGTGATATTTTAAAGAATAAATCCGTGGAGGTGCCTCTTTTCAATGTTATTTGTGTGAGTAATTTATTAATTCTGTTTTTCTTCTACGAGTGAAATATTTATAGCAGAAGGAGGTACAGTCTCATCATTTTGTTTTTATTTCTTTTAAATCCAATTAAAGCGAAAAACTTATTTACATTTAAACGTTCATTTGTACACAAGTTTATATAACTAATTGGCACGTCGCGTCGCGTCGGTTGGGGTAGCATGCGTGGAGAAAATGCCACTTCTTCGCCTTGATAATGAAATTTTGAGATTTCTTTAGCAAAATAAAATTATATGTACTTTTGTCTACAACAGTGTTGGCACGCAACTAAATTTTGATCGGTTGATGAACCCCTCCGAGCCATCAATGCGTAAACACATGAAAATATTATTACAACATTATCGTTTGCTCCGCACTGATAAATCTTGGATACAATTAAATATTTAATTACAGTGTTGAATTTTGGGGGCAGACTTGCCACAGCAAATGAATAGAACGACCTTGGGGGTTCATTTAGGGAAATGAATTTCAAATAAACTTCGTCATTAAAAAAAAAAAAACTTTTGGAAATGAAGCTGCAAGATGATAGATATTTCTCGATTCCGCCTTCAAATTTGCGTGCTTAAAAGTGTTTAGAAATTTTGTGAAAGAAAAAAAACAAAACATTCGACTCCGAGGTTAAAGTCGAATAATGATTAAGTAGTTGAATTCCTTATCTCTTGAAATTGTTTGAATTTATGCAACAGCTATCAATAATAACGAAAACTGATAAAGCAAATTGGAGAGAGGGGTTAAGGTACGAAAAAGTATTCCATTCCATTCCATTGTCATTAATTTTTACAAACCTCTCCAGCCAGTTTGGCCTTCCATTTTGCACAACAGATTTATTGAAGCCATTTTAAATAGACGGACAACCTTGTCGAGCCTCCATACAAGAGTAACGTTTTTCACATGCGCTTTCGATTTATTAACACTTATTTGGGTAGAGCAATACACTGAAACAGTTTATGTAAAGTACAGAGATCTACAGCTCTGAGTATAACCGGTGCGTTGAAAATAACGCCCTCCTATGCTTTGCACCCCCTAGCCATGGTTGACAAGCAAATGATAGCTAGGGCAACAATCAGACTTAGAGGCATCCCACAATTTTTAGGTTAGGTTTCGAAGGGTTTGTGATGGATAGGCCTCATTACTTTCACTCGGAGACCTGAAGGTCCCTTGTGAGTACCCTTTTAATTTTGTGGGAATAGCAGTTAATTCCCGGGGCAGCCTAAGGACCTATCCTATTATTGGCTGTTTTGTAAACCAGTTAGTACTCTTTAAGAATCTGAGTAGGTCCGTTAACTGTTAGTCTGTTACCTCTGCTATGCTTGCAAAGAACCTTGGTCCTAGTGCGCGTAGACGTCGTTCTTGCAGGGCGGTGCAATGGCACGGCAGATGTTGAATTGATTCTACCTCTTTTTCATCTCCGCAACTTCTGCATAGATCGTTGGACTCGATTCTCCACTTGCGGAGCATGACTCCGATGGTACAGTGTCCTGTAATAACTCCAGTGAGCATGCGGATAGAGGAGGATCTGTCCAGTGCCAGAAGGCACCATGTTCTAGTTTTATTTAATTTCGGCCATAGCGTCCGAGAGGTGGGGCAATCCTCTCTGGCTAGCGGAAGGAGTTAGCTTCTTTCTCTATTATGCTGTCTATTATACAATCTTCCTATCGGTGGCATTACAGATGTGTCTGCTTCGCTAATGTTCATAGCCGACTCCAATCTTGCTAATTCATCGGCCTTTTCGTTCCCTTCTATGTCATTATGTCCAGGAACCCAGCAGAGTTTGACAGTATGGTGCCTTATTGTGATCAGCATGTCACGACATTTCTTAACTGCCTTTGATTTGACTGTTTTAATTTTATCGAGCTGCTTGACTGTCAACGAAGATGGTGAACACTGATGAGGGGAAGGTGAAAATCTCTTATGCGGCCTGCAGGTTTTTCTATTACCAGAATCTCGGCTTGGAAGACGCTATAGGTTTCCGGCAATCCACAATTGATCAATTCTAAAATGTCTCACAAATATTGCCGAGAACACAGACTACGCCGTCTCAAGGTGTTGTTTTTATGCCACAATGCCCACGAGAGATTTCTGGAAGAAGTCAGAACCACCTACAAAACAAGCTTTGGAGATTTATACAGATGTTTCCCAAACCAAACACGGTGTAGGTAGGTAGGTAGAGGTGGCGGTTCTAAAAGGTCATTTAGTGTTTTTCCTGATAATATTTTTGAGATCGTCGAAGAAGGGTTTACCTAGAGTGCGTTGCCTCGCATTTACACAGGAAACGATGCAGAGATTCTTTCTTGCTGTTACCTTTGCAAATACGGCAGCAAGTGTTGTGGGCGATGCCTAGCTTGGCTCCGTGGTCTCCTATTGGCCAGTGGCCTGTACTAGCGGCTATGATTCTTGCAATATATTGTGTTCGATCTGCGTAGAAGCTCGTTTGTTTTCTGTTTGTTGTAACCGGGCCAGATCTTACTTGATATGACGCAGGTGCGAAGCCTATTTCAGGCTTGGTTGGCTGTCTTCAGAAAGAGATGCTCAATATTGCCCTTACGGCTCCTAGCAGGATGTGAACAACTTCCGCCAGTGAATCGTTGATGGCTGATCGCTGCCTGGCCAGGTCCAAAGACGGTGTAGAAGAAGGAATTTTCTTCAATGATTTCCACTTTCCACATTTTCTTTCGCCTTTCACTGCATTGTAACGTCTTCTAGGAAAAGACTTTAGCGATAAAGGAAGCCCTATCGGTCGCCGTGTTTAGTGCATTGGATTGCTGTGCGTGCCGCGTAGGTTCGAGCCACAGCAATATTCGCCGAACATTTTTCGCGGGATGACCTCTCGTCGGGGAATGACAAGCCTCCGGGAGTATAATTTGTTATGAAAAAGCTTCTCAATTCGCCGTTCGGATTCGGCAATAAATTGAAGGTTCCTTTCATTCATGTGAAAAATGTAACACGCGCAACATTAATGGTTTCATTCCAAAGTTGTCATTTTAACACTATGCATTGGAATTGCCCTCTTCTTGGACAGCGTCTTCCTAACACCCTATTTCTACGAGCCACACAACAAAAGCAGACGACGAATAGGAATTAACTAGAAGTAAGCCGAGATTTGAGAGTGTCGTTGATCAGCGCATTTGTCATCATTTCGATACCACAATTCTTGAGAAGCTAATTTGGTTAATAAACCTGAGCGGGATTGTTATTTGGCGGTCCTTATATGCAGTCTGTGGATTTGAGAAATATTTTTCTTCGATTTACGTAATAAACGATACTTGAGGCCGAATTACCGCACTCGTTAACGAGTAACTCGTCATCGAAATGTGAGGATTTGGTGAGGATTTTCCCAATGAAGTTTATCGACCATTCGATCACGTGTTCCACTCACTCATTCGTTATCGATTGCGGTAATACGGCCCCTGGTTTTAGCGAGAGCCAAGCATTAACAAAGGAATTGGTCGGAGGTTTCTGCCTCGATCACATCTTTGCAGGTGAGGCGGTAAGTCTTGAAGGGAATGTCCAGTTCTTCTCAGTCCTAATCCCGTGCAGATTACCGACAGATGTCCCTTGCTTTTCTAAGTGAGTCTCTGGTTTTAGTTTGATTGTATGTAGGACATATCGTTCTAGAGATAAAACAACTATGTAGTTCAACCCAATTTTGATAAGCCATTCTTAGAAAGCGTAAGTATAGTTCACCCTTGACAGATCCAAGTAAAATGTCAACACGTTCCGTAAGAAAGCTGTCAAGAGGTACTTTTTGCCTGGTCAATTCTAGCTGATATTGAGGTGATATGCTTAGCACTTTTGACCGAATTTTTGAACACTTTTGAAAACGGGTGGATAAAGATCGCAACATGTGTGCAATATTACTTCTTCTAAAATTTCCTTAGTGACTGCATAGCTAACTTTTGTTTTTCTTCTTTTCAGATACTCGTGCTGTAAATTCCAAATTGACTCTCAACACAAAAAAAAAACTTAAAGTTTCAAAAACCGAAAATGGCAAGGAAATAATTTCTTTCAACAATTAATTGCTTAGAACAGCACACGTTTAATAAGAACAAATTTTGTAATATTCATCGAAAGCTAAACTCACATTCGAGTTCAATATTCTAGGATACATACCAAAAATAAATACATAAAGTAGCAGCTTGCTAAATAACGTTACAATTGCGAAAATTAACATGAATAGCCTGGTGAAAGTATTTAGTAACTTCAAGGAGTTCTACAGTGAGATCAATGGAGCCACCCTCACTGGAGCCATCGATGTGATTGTGGTTGAACAACCAGATGGCGAGTATCAATGTTCACCATTCCATGTAAGATTTGGAAAGCTTGGCGTTCTACGAAGTCGTGAGAAAGTGGTAAGTTTTTAAAATTAATTATGTACAACATTTGTCTTATCTTCCAGTGATAGTTTAAAAATATTTATTGTCAGACACGTGTTTCGATAAATAATAAACATTTTACGCGTGTCGAGAACATGCAAAACATCAATAAACAATGGTCAAGATATACGGCCAAAGATAAAATACGCCGCCAAATATTGGAAGAGTTTAAATGATGTTTATGTAATTATTGCGCTGCCAATAATGTTAAGTCTGGTGAAATGCTATCGCGATCATTAAAGTGTTCAAGCACTGGAACCGCGTTCTTTGAACTACGTGTTTTTAATATCTTATCGATGGAACAAAGAAACTAATCGGACTTTTGGTGTGTGTGCCCATTGGATGATTGGACATATTTTCTGCGAATTAATTTATTTGCGTTTTGGGCATACATACTCCATCCTATCAGCTAGGTGGGTTCAACTAAACCCAATTAGCACTAGGATGTGCCTTTTTGCTATTACCACGACTCGTGAACCTAGTTGATGATGTGTTTTGTTGGAAATGGGTGAGACAGCCGGGAGTGCCTAGATCCAACCTGTGAATTTTAAAAAGACAATTAGGTCTTGTATCCTTTTACCTGAGATGTCGTTGAAGAATGGTTGGTTTAGTGCACACAGTCTGGCTCTTGCAAGTGCCGAACGCCTGGAGAGGAAGTGTGAGAGAGTTTCCTTTTCATTTTCATTTCCGCAGCAGCGGCAGTGGGGTTTGGGTGGAATACCTAGTTTGGCCGCATGGTCTCGAATTGGCCAATGGCTCGTGATTATCGCCGTTATTCTGACAATATCTGAGCGGATTCCGCTTAGGATATCTTCCTTGATATGGCGCAGTTGGTTAATCCGCTCCATTGGAGGTGGGCCTTCTACAAGAAGTGTGAGTGGATTTGTATCTTAACTGCTCCGAGCGGAGTGTGGATCCTTGCCGCGAGTGAACCGTGTAGCGCTGACCCCTGCCTGGCCAGCTCATCTGCACGTTCCTTTCCTGTTACGTCACTGTGCCCTGCAACCCAAACGGACAAGCTCGTTCTGGCACTCTAGCACCAGTTTAGAGGATATGGTAGTCGAGTCAATGGTTTTGATAGCGGCTTGGCTATCTATGAGGATAGCAATGTTTTGTTTGTGTGATTTGTCACGCCCGAGTTGCGTGCAAGCCTTTTGGATTGCCAGTACTTCCGCATGGAAGACGCTGACGAAATCCGGCAGGCGGTATGATCTTGACGCTGCTATTCATCTTTGATCCGTCGGTGTAGATAATCTTGTCAAAGTCCTTCACCTCTTTCTTCCACTGTGCTCTGGTGTGAAATCACACGTGTTCGGTTGGAGACGTAACCATGCCGTTTGGTAACGAGTCCAGGATATAGGTGTGGCCGTACAGTCCAACACCCAGATTTTTTGAGTCTAACTGCGCTGCATAGTGCTGTGTTTTTTGTGTGTAAGTCTAGAGGCAAAAGATGCAGGAGCACAGCAAGGGCATCCGATGGGGCCGACCTCGATGCTCCCGTGCTGCCTATACTCGCTGTCCTTTGGAGCCTATTAAGTTTTGTAAGGCCCTATCAACCCTTTTGGGCCACTATGTTCAGCTTTCTGCAACGCATTTCAAACTCTTTCAACCCATTTCCAAAGACCTGGATTACTCCACTCTTCTGTCAGATTGTGTAAGTAGGCTTTTTTTTTTTAAAGAATTGCTATTTTCTCATACTGAGCCGAAAGGCACATAAGAAATGCAATCAAAACTAGACCTATTGGGTTGATAAATTTCTCAAACTGACGAAGTCCCCATTAGGAGAGCTTTTCTTGGAGCTCCCATGACTTGCTTTCCAACTTGATGTGATTGGTAGGTGAACCAGAAATGGGACAAGGGTCTATCAATGCAAAATCGCCTCCTTTTCTGGGAAGTCCATTTGCGATCTCATTGTCCTCAATCCTTCTATATCCGGGGCATACGTAAATGGTTAATTTCTTGAGCCCACTGCTTAAGAGTGTTTAAGCAGCTCCAGGCAAGTTTTGAGTCGAAGTGAAAAGTACTTACAATTTTGATCGCGGTCTGACTAACGATCTGTTTTCGTCGAAGCTTGCATCTTATGAGTTCTCTGGCGTAGGCCTCAATTGCATATACCACTTGAAAGGCAGATGTTGTGCAGCCAAGGGCGACTACCAACTTGAAGTTTGACCCGCGGATGCGTGCACATCCTCAATTTTCAGTTTTGATCCGTCGGCGTACCACACCGATTGGGATTATTTGACTGGTCCGTTATTACTCCACACGGTGTAAAGTATGAATCGGATGAACGAAGAGGTGACATTTTTCCTAGTCAGCTTGAACTCCGCGATGCAAATAGAATCCGGCTATTTGCAAACGATCGATATTTCTTTGAGAAACCTTAGATGTCTGATCATGTCGCCTGATTTGAAATTGTGTGAGAAGTGAAGCCTTAAGGCGCAGGCTACGACCGAACTTTTAACCTTCAAGTTCAATGGATGTAGGCTGCCGTCGGTGCACATAGCACCTGAGATGAAAAAAGGCCAAAGATTCGTGCCTGATTCTCAGTTCTGAATTGCACAGTTTTCTTACCACAATTCTTGTGACCAGGTTATTAGATGGGGAGGATTGGATTTCGACAGCCACAGTTTTTGGTTTTAAATACACCCTGTGGCTTTTAGCAAGTGCCGGGGACCTGCAAAGGAAGAGGTCAAGGTGTTTCTTCTCATTTATGTCTTTGCAGCTAAGGCAGTGCGAGTTTAAAAGGATACCCATGCTAGGCTGCACGACATCCTACTGTCCAATGCCCCGTACAGATGGCAACTATAAGCGCAATTTCTGTCCGGATTCTGCTAAGAAAATCGTTTGTGTTCATACGCTTTTAGGTTAGCCAAGTCTTTCTAGATTTGGCACAGCTGGTTCCATTTGTACTTAGCTAATGAAAAGTAGTGTGAGTAGATTCTTCCCTTGACACATTCTGCTGGAATGAAAACTTTTCTTGTGAATGTCGAGGACTTTCTCCGATTTATCCCACAATACAAGTAATACTTGACTTGAGAATAGGATCTGCAATCTATGGTATCCTTCACATAAAGTTAGAGAATTCACTTCAATGCTTTAAAAAGAAAGAAAATCAAGCTCATCGGCCTGAGATCCTTAGGGTGGGTAGAGTAGGTAAATAGAGATGAATGTTTAAAGAACATAATTAGAGCTAAGGCGCCGTTTTTATTCCAAAGCTCTTTTAACCTGATGGTTAGGGATCGTCAGATCCATCCGGTGGAGCTAAGGTAGAGCACCAGTTTCCCAATTCTTTCAGCCGAGATCTCCTTACGGTTGTCAAAGAACGGTTTGTCTCATGTGTGTTGTCAGGCTCTAGGTAGAGCAGAGGAAGTGAGCATCTTTATGTGTAGCTACGACAGTGTTCGACTTCGATGCATGTTCGCCAATTGGCCAGTGATCTGTGCTTACCGATACAATTTTGACGATATCGGAGTGGGCCCTTTGTCTGTTTGTCGATACGTTCATTTCCGGCCGGGTTCTTGTGACCTAGGACCCACAAGAGCGTGAATCTGAACCGGCCGCCAACTTTCGCTAACTTAAAGGGTATAGAGTCCGAATTAAGGCAACTTAAAAAAATATGGAAGTTTTGATTGTGGCTTGGCTATCGACTAAGATAGCGATGTTGTTTTTTTGTATTGGGTCGCAGGCTTCCCTAAGTGCCAGGTGCTCCGCCTGGCAGACGTCGGCATAATTAGGGGGGCGCAAAAGAGGACGCAAATCAAGATTTACTCTGATATGCAACGCCGACTCGATGATTGGCACCAGAATTCTAAACCCCGCAGTAGAAAAGAAACATAGGTAACACAGTAGTTCTACATTGACCTAAATGTGAAAAAGAGGATCTAAATCATCTGCATCAACCCACTTACTTAATCCAAAATTTTGATCGCAGTTATATAGAAAAGCCTCAAACCATCCAAGTGCTTCACAGGATGTTTTTACAGCTCTGGTCACCTATCACCTCGCTTGTAATTCAGTAGACCCTTCGATTGTCGCACCAATGCGCATATGTATTTCGTGCTTTCTCTACTCGGTCACGTCGTTTCCTTATTTTTAAGATAAACTTTTCGGCCTGGTTGATCTATGGTGGCAGTGATCTTGAAATGTTAACGATTTCCTTGTTGTAATTCCCGATTAAACTTTCACCGTCTATTAATAAACAATTTATATATATTTTTTTTTTGTTTAATTTTCAGGTTGACATTGAAATCAATGGCGAGCCAGTTGACATCCATATGAAACTGGGCGAATCCGGTGAAGCGTTCTTCGTTGAAGAGTGTACCGAAGAGGATGTTGAAGAGCTGCCAGACAATTTGGCAACATCACCAATACTAAGTGACTACTTTCCCAATAAGTACACTGACGCTGACATCGACGATGCCGATGAGAAAGCCAAGTACGTAAATTGCAGCGCCCAGCACAGCAAAACTCAGCGCGCACCCTTACAAAAGATCTATTCCGGATTGCTTTCCGAAAATCCGTTACATAAACGATGTCATTGCTGCTTTTGAACATTTCGCATGCTTTTACACAATCAATCACCCACTCACTGACTCGGAACCTCATAATCATTTGCTCATCTTCATTTTCCGTTATTAATTTGGATTAACTTTAATTTGAGATTTTATTTTCGTTCTTATTTTGACTTTCTTGCATTTTCTTTTTTTTCTTTTTTCCTTACATAACATCTAGAAAAGCTAGTGATGACATATCGCTGTCCTTGCCATTGCCAAGAAGAAATTCAATTGATTTTTCCAAAGAAACTGTTAAGGACGACACCACGCCCAAATATGAGAATCAAGTCTCTGACTTTAGCTATCGGAGGTACATACATACATATGGAACATCATCGTTTTATTTCGTTTTGTTTTGAGATTGTTGTGTAGATTTGCGTAGTATAATCATGAAATGAAACGTTGTAAGCTCTGCTAGCGACAAAATGTCCTTAGAAGTAAAAACCTGATGAAGATGTGAGTACAAATTGTTTGTCGTCTAATTTTAGGCATACTGACAACACCTTGGAACGTAGAAATTTGAGTGAGAAGATCAAGGAGTACACTACACAGAAGCTTCGCCAAGAATGGGCTGAACATGAAGAGCAAATATTCCAGTTCGATGTCACCGATAAGAAGGTATGATTGACAGTAATGAAACAATGGGCGTTAATAATCCAGATTATTTTCAGGATTGGAGCAATAGTACATTGAGAGTAGAGGAGTTGAAGTCACTCCCCGTTGAAGTGAAACAAGAGTCAATAACAGAGCAGCGTGAACTTGCTAAAACACCTGCAGAACCAATGGAGTCTATTAAAATCGATTCTGTTCTGCCACCTACCAAAGAAGTACCAAATTCAGCTTTATGCGAACAACGTATCGATGGCAATAGCATTAAGGAGGAATCAAAGAGTAAGAAAAAGCGTCGCAAGAAGTCACAAATGAAGAAGAAAAACGCACAGCGAAAGAGTTCATCAAGCAGTTCGGTTGGCAGTTTAACGCCAATGGAAACGAACGATGTCGAACCGGATACGGTGTCAATGTCGAACAATACAAATTCATCGAACGATGAATCGCCCACAAAAACCGACGACACGTTGAATTCAAACGAAACGATTGCTCCGAGCCCTATTAGCGAGTGTCAAACGTGTCCCATCACGCCATCTTGTCGTTTTCCAGATTTGGACATTCATTTCTTTAGCGACACTGAAATTGGCTCGGGTACTACCCGTGGCGTCCGCTCCAATACACCGATTCAAAGTGACAGTGAATTGGAGATTTCAATGCGAGAGAAGGACAATGACGTGGATATGAACTCGGCTTCATGGAAGTGGGGTGAATTACCGACGCAAAACGATGAACAAAAGGACATCCAGCAAGGGCAACGGAATTCAATGCTTAGTGGCATGTTCAACTTTATGAAGAAAAACAATAAGATGCGTAAGAATGCGGCTGACGGTGGCGTGTATTTGTCAGAGTTGGATGCCGAGGGCATGGATCCTGAAATGGCTGCTATGTATTTCCCGTCAATTAAAGACAGTGCGATGGTTGGCAATGAAGATGACAGAGAGAGTGGAAATGGCACAAGTCTTCCACACAGTCCAAGTTCGATGGAAGGACCAAAGAGCTTAGATTCTGACTATGAAGATGGAAAGAATGCCCAGGATCCCAAGTACGTTTTACAGTTTTATTATGACGCTTTTATCTTTATTAAACACCTTTGCAGATACCTAGACTTTGTGGCAATGTCGCTTTGTGGTGCAACTGAGAAAGGCGATCCGTCTGATGAGGAATTCGATAGAAATCTAATTAAATACTCAGATGTAAGTAAAAGTAACTTGTGATTGCATTTGAAGCCTGTTCTTTGCTGTTCAAAGCGCTAACAAACTGAAAGAAAAATAACACAATGATAGCACATTTCAATTCAAGCGATGTTTTCCTAGAGATCAGTGTTTAGTGTAACTTTTGTTAATTTTTTTTTTTATTTCCTTTACAATATCAGTTGCCTGTTGTTCAAAGACATTCATGTTCATCGTTATTCGCAGGGCACTACTTCATTTGAGCGAAACGTAATACATTACGATTTTCATTGTACATTCAATCACTTCAAAACAAACTACATATGTTTTTGAGAAGGTTTTTGAACGTAATCTAGTCGCATCGTGCAGTGATCGCAGATTAAAGTATTCCAGTCCTTTTACGCCTTTGTATCAGAGTTGTAACATGTTCAAACCTACAGAGGAAGACAGTGGTAACTTTTCGTTGCATATGAATCTTAGTTAAGACATATGAGCCTGTAGCTCTGGTTAGGATAAAAAATGTCTCTGATTTCACTCATCAATGTAGAAAAACCACCAAAGTTTCATATAAATGCTAATTACTTGCTTTTGAACGTTTCATGGATCAGTACAACACTGTGAGTACAAAACAAGTGGAATGAATAGGAAACTTCCTCGAAATTAACGAACATCCTCAAGCCACTTAATATTTGTTTTAAGAAATGTGTAGCCTGTCAGTTCAGATCACGCTCGGATCTATCAACGTTGGCGAAACAGAAGAATAGACTTGCATTGTTAACAGTATCATTGAGCCTTATATACGTATTGTGAACTAAAGTGAACTCCGAGTATGAAATGCAGTATTCCACATCAAGGTTCGTTGACCTTAAGTTTAAGCAGGAACCATATTGGCTCACAATGGACCACCAGCACCAGAGGCCAAGAGTATAACGACGAGTGCTATGAAACGAGTGACTTTATCGGTAGCGACCCTATGTATTGAGCCATTTTGACCCGGAGATAAAATTTCTTATCCTTGTGATCATAGAATTAGAAGTATTCCTCAAGGGTTGACCTTCTTAATGCTGCAAGGGGAGGGCAGGTGCACACTAGGTAGGTTTTAGGTTCCTCCTTCTCTTCGTCTCTACAGCTTCTACAGAAATCGTTGAAAGAGACCCCTAATCTGAGTACATACAGGGTTTTTCAATAAGAGCGCTACAAAAGTTTTTTTAAATAAAACAAAAACGGTTTTGGATATCAATGAAACTCTTTATTCCTGTGAAAGTACGTTCGATGCCATTATGTATGGAACTCGATTTCTTTTGCATGGCCACCACGGGCACGCTTGCAGAAGTCCAGACACTGAACCCAATTTTCGATGGTTTTCAAGCATAAATCGGCCGATACTGCTGCAATTTCACGTTCGATATTCGTACGAAGTTCATCAGTCGTCGCTGGCTTGTTGGCACAGACCATAGACTTGACGTAGCCCCACAGGAAATAGTCTAACGGCGTCAAATCGCACGACCGAGGCGGCCAAGCGACTGGACCATTTCGTGAGATAACACGTTCACCAAACTTGGTTTCCAATAAATTGATTGTGACATTCGCTGTGTGGCTTGTGGCGCCGTCCTGTTGAAACCACATGTCCTCCAAGTCCATATCATCCAATTGGGGCCAAAAATATTCGGTTATCATTGAACGGTAGCGATCCCCATTCACAGTAACGTTGATCTAACGGAAGAAGTACGGCCCAATGACGCCGCCGGCCCATAAACCACACCAAACCGTAATTTTTTCGGGATGCAATGGTGACTCATGGAGTACGTGTGGATTGCTGCCTGACCAATACCGCATATTTTGTTTATTGACGAAGCCATCCAGCCAGAAATTATGACGACCATAAATTGGACGTAGCGCTCTTAACGTTGAGGCCACTGACTCCGAATTTCGGTAGTAAATTTTAATAATTTCGCCTCGTTGTTGGCTCGTATATCTTTCCATCATGAAATGGCAAACCTTAATGAAGAGAAATGTCAAAAAACCGCAAGAAAAATATGGCGTCGTTTGCTGTCCCTGTCGCTCTACTTTTGTAGCGTCCCTATTGAAAAACCCTTTATTTGCCTATCAAGCAATGTCCGGTGAAGACTTAGTGAACCTAAGTTTTTCCGTGGACAACAGTCTCTCCGTCTTTTTTAAATCCACCTTGGGCCAGATTTGTTTTGACAAGACACGAGTTCTGATATTGTTCCATCTTGGGCCAGATTTGTTTTGACAAGACACGAGTTCTGATATTGTTCCATCTTCTGTTTGCCAGTTTCCTGGCATCGGTATCAAGAAGCAATTTTATGGATTTGGCGAGATGCCGTTCTGCGCCTTTTTTTGTCAGCTCGTCCGCCCTGAAGTTGACTTTAACTGCATTACAGGGTCATGTTGCATCGGTCTCGAATCTCGTTAATAAATACAGTGTACTCTCTCCTTACGGACAACTCTCATAAGCGGACACCCCTCATGAAAGAACGGAGAAAAATATGTGGTTTGTTTATTTTCTCACAAGCGGACGCCTCTCATAAGCGAACAATTTTCTCGGAACCGTCGGTGTCCGCTTATGAGAGAGTACACTGTATTGCATTACAAATCTTGATCGTAGTGTCGGTAATTCCAAAGCGTGAACGGCTGCCTAACTATCTATATATAGTACATGGCGCTACAATCACCAGACCAGTACCCCGTACACCAGCACCGGTCTCACTGCCGTATAAATGGACTTCTTTAGACTGAAAGCCCTATTTCGGGCCCAGACCTTTCCGGCAGGAGTATAGGTCAATTGAGACTTTCCTTACACGGTCTTGTATATTCAGCTTCCATTCATTAAACTTAATAGGAACACATTTTAGGAACCAGCTGATGGTCCTTTTAAACGAAATGAAATGAATGCCTTCTTATAGCCGATATCATTGTACATACATATGTACATTCTCGAAAATTGAAAGAAGTTTACTCTGCAACTTTCGGAAATGTAAAGATGTAAGTACTTACTGGCGCGACAGCTCGGGATGAGCCACGACCCAGTTTCTCGCAGCCGTTCATGTTGTGCGTGTTAAATTGTTCGCACGAAAGAAAGGGACCTACAATTTATTTCCGACTCTGTTTGTTTTCGAATACGTACAGCGTTTCCCCAGCCACACTAAGATCGGATTCAGATGATGATCAAAGCAAAGAACAAAATAATTCCTAGGGACTGGGCGAAGCATGTGGTGGGTAATCTTTTAAAAAAGGGATTGACATTGGACTGCGAAATGAAATATTGAAATATACATACATGCATATCTGTCTTCTTCGGGTTTTCAACATACAATAGACTCATCTTCTCTGTAAACTACAACATAAACATTGTGACACACTTCCTGGTTGCATTGCGCAGGACACGCATCATCTAACACACTGATTTGCAGATTGACTAAAACTAGAAAAGTTTTATTTGTTTTGTGTCCCGTCTTGTGAGTCCCGTGATAAAAAAATTACAGAAGTCTACACTGCACCCAATAGTTTGTGTTTAAATTGAAATGTGCTTAACAAATGTCCTAAACAGTGTACAAATGAAACATATAAAATTATACTATAATCTAATCCCTCATAATCACACACTCGAATCACAACCAAATCGCACATTTGTGTTTGTTCAGGTCTGCCAAAATCCCAGCCTGTTTTCCTCGCCAAATTTAGTTGTACGTTTGAATGGTAAATACTACAGTTGGGCTGCTGCATGCCCCATCGTCATGACCATAATCACATTCCAGAAGCCTTTGTCTAATGTAAGTTTGCTTTGTTAATACTATTTTTCCTTAAACGGAACAAAATTTACTTCTATCTTTTCCTGTTTGGATTTTATTTTGTTGAACATGTATTTCTCTGTGTGAGAGCAATGATAGTAAATATATTCTTTCGACTATTAGGATGCCATTGAGCAACTGATGAACAATTCAAAGCCCGACAATTCCAAGGTTGAAGTAGATGGCAATCCTTCTGGTGTTACTAATGCAACTGCTGCTAAACGTTCATGGTGGTATTGGCGTCGCCCGGCCAGTATAAGTGCTGGAAATATGAAAAATCCAAAAATGGATCCGAAAGATGACGACAACAAAGGTTAGTATCAAGTTTGTTGGCGAAATAAAATCTAAACAGTGTTCATCCCTAGGTTTGGACGCCGATCAGACTGCTGTGGCAACTCAAACGTCACGTCCCACTTCACCAGACGTCAGTGTGAGTGAAAATACTCTCAGCAAGACAGAAGACTCTACTCTGAATGCGGAGAATACTTCTGCAGCGATTGACAACGATGAACTCTCTCAGGAATCCGTGTCTTCTACCAAATTGGCTCTGAAAAGTGAAAAATTCAAAAAAAGTTTGAGGCTCAGCTCTGAGGCAATTGTAAGCATAGCATTGTCACTCTTCCAACCCAGTCTTTACTTATACCTCTCCCTCTAGAAAAAACTAAACTTGAAAGCCGGAATGAATGAGATTGAATTCAGTGTAACAACTGCCTACCAAGGCACCACTCGCTGCAAGTGTTACTTATTCCGGTGGAAGCACAGCGACAAAGTCGTGATTTCCGACATTGATGGAACCATCACAAAATCAGATGTGTTGGGCCACATTTTGCCAATGGTTGGCAAGGACTGGGCGCAATTGGGTGTTGCGCAATTGTTCTCGAAAATCGAAGAGAATGGCTACAAATTATTGTATTTATCGGCTAGGGCAATTGGGCAGTCACGCGCTACTCGCGAGTACTTGCGATCGATTCGTCAAGGTGATGTCAAGCTACCCGATGGCCCATTGCTATTGAATCCTACTTCATTGATCTCAGCTTTCCATCGTGAAGTGATTGAAAAGAAACCAGAACAGTTTAAGATTGCCTGCTTATCGGACATTCAAGCGTTGTTCCCTGAGAAGAATCCCTTCTATGCCGGTTATGGAAACCGTATTAATGTACGAGCTGTTGATGAATCTTTCTCAATTGCTGATTGAAAATGCTTAAATGTTTTTTTATTTTTATTTCTTTGTTGTAGGATGTTTGGGCATACCGTGCTGTCGGAATTCCTATCATGAGAATATTCACTATCAATACTAAAGGAGAGCTCAAACACGAGCTCACTCAAACATTCCAATCATCGTAAGTATTTTTGTAATCCTACTTCTAACATTTAAGCCTTATGAGTGTATACCTATGAACCTATTGCACGTAATGAGCGCACGAATTTGTAACTAATGACAAATTATTTATGGTACATAGTCATACATAAAGTTAATTAAAGGGCAAGGCTAATTTTATGTATATACTGTACTTGTACATACATATATTGAAGTATCAAATCATATTGATTCATTGCTAGCTGTAGTGTTTTGGTTTATACGAGGTTATTCTGTTCTTTTTGATAGCAAAACGAAGAGCGGCATCATAATCATCTCCAATCATTTTTTTACTGTCGTAGCTTTAAATGTCTCTTAAGCTTAAGATAGAGCATACAAGCCTTTTTTTAAGGGTCTCATTGTGTTTAGTGTATTACATGAAATCACGGCAACCGAATACTTAGGTTGCAGCCCTACCTACCAACGAAGATGCGGTTAAAGCCAAACAAGACATCACCTAAGCAAGTTTAATCTTATACAAAAATCTAAATATAGTTCTTGTGCTGCTCAGAAATGTTCAATAATTACAGAAGAACTAACAAGTATAAAAAATGTGTCCACTCTTCTTTTCTTAGTGATTAATCGACTTATGGCACTTACAACTAGCTGGTGTCCGCTACTACGTCCGCGTGGAAAAAAGCCACATTTTTCCTTATGTCCTTTCATTGATAAACAAGTATAGAATTTTAATTCCTCATATTACATTCTTGTAAATAACATTCCTGGTTTTTCTCTCTGGCTCAAACATGACCCGGCCGTTGGGTGAAATGACTCTTAGCACGCTATGAGACAAACAGTCACTCGTCAGATCCAATCCTCCACTTTCAAACTCTGCCCCTGTGCCTTATTGAAGCTCATGACGTAGAAAACCTTAACGGAAAATTGCAGACATTTGAATTCAAAGCCGTAGTCTGATGGGATCAAAGGAACGCGGGGAATGAAGACGGTTTCTCCCTGATTGACACGCGTAACGTGCCTGTGCAGAGTCTTCAACTGAAGCCATTGCAAAATTTCGTTTAGATTACGCAACCACACGAAGCGCCAACCTTGAGGTAGAGGACGTGAGGTCGTTGTCCTGGTGTGCAAGAACTCTACAGTTTCATTCCAGAGTATTATTTTTTGGCAACTTCTTCAGAACAAAATTGTTAACGCTGCAAATGAAAAACTACCCTTGTACAACTGGGCGAAACAAAAGCAACACACGGTGACAAACCGGTGCGATGTGCCGCATTGCATTTCAATAAACAGCGATGTAATGAAGATTCCGTTAATAGAAATCAATATATTCTTTAAACAGTTTGTGATAGAATAATCCTGATTTAATAAAATGTCACAATCTCATCCTAAATCTGAATCGGAATATTACATTCAACCCAATCGGCCGTAATTTATTCAGCCGCTCTTGCAAATGCAGTCAAATCCCTCTAAGTCGAACCTCCTTTAATTCGAATTTCCCTCTATCTCGAATTCGTTCACCCTATTTTTGCATTCCCTTCAGTCTTCCTTCGTCAAAAGTCACACTTCAAGTCGAATTCATTCTAAGCCGAAAGACCTCTTAACTCGAATACTTCCTTTAAATACTCGTACTTTGAAAAAAAGAAAATCGAAAAAACAATCACTCTTTCGTAATTCGCAATGTTATACACACATTAAACACACACAATCTCATACTCAGGCTGTCGCGTCGCATCGGTGTGCTCTTCTTTTATCTAAAAACAAAACAGACTCCATTAAAAAAATGTCAGGAAAGAAATGTAAACAATTGCCATACCAAACAACCAAATCATCACCCTTCTCAAAATAAAAATAAATGAAAAACTACCCTTGTACGACTGGCAAAACAAAAACAACACACGATCGCAAACCGATGTGTCTCCCTTAATTGAAAAAATGAGAATGATCATTTAGAGGCAAAGATACGCATACCTACCACAAATAAAAAAAGCACCTTCCGACAAGCCCCGCAAGAGGTGGGTGGAATCCGTATGTCATCGCTAAGGCTTCTATTCTAATGGTGGGATCAAAATGACGGAAGAAAATGTCCACTTTAAGAACGAATTTGTGCTTATTACCTCGAGATTTGTAAGGATTTTCAGTTTCAACGAAATCGGAGCAATTTTGAAGAAATTCAAGATGGCGAATCCAAGATGGTGACTAAATTGGTAGCAGGCGGATACTGTTCACTGTTATCTACTATAATTCTAAAAAAAATCTAAGCCGGAAGTTGTTATTTATTTGAGTTTTGAATTGTATCTTTTGAATAATAAAACACGCCCCCCTCTCGATCGATTACGCCCCTCTAAGAACTTAGCCGAGGTATTCACCATACAAACATGTACACCAAATTTTATTCAAATCGTCATAAGGACCTCTGCAATAGAATTTCTTCGAAATCCACCTAGGAAGTAACAAAAAATAAGGAAAACCCACCCCTAAGCAAAACAGAAGCAACACACGATCCATACGATTTACTGTTGACTGAGTTGCGCAGGTCAGTGTTCGATTAAAACTAAATAAATGGCGGTTTCCTAAGGAAGTATCTACTCACGAAGTTTCATCCAAATCCGTTTAGCTGTATAGGCGTTACGTTCAAACAAACATCTAAACATTCAAACTTTCACATTTATAATATTGGTAGGAGAAGGAATTGGATACATTCCCTCAGATCTTAACTGTCATTGCTCTACTGTCATTGCTTTACTGTCATTGAGCAAATTCAACTTATTTGTTTATACTTGCTAGCCACAACTTGGTATTCATTGAAAATGTATTGTCGCTTTAAATATATGAATTGTTTTGTGTTGTGACTGCAAGCTTACTTTGTCACTTAAACTTACTTCTTACTTACTTACTTAAGGTGGCGCCACAGTCTGGGGTGGACCTGGACCTCAACTAACAAGCGTCTCCAGCCAGCTCGATCTTTAGCCACCTGCCTCCAAGAGTTAGTCTTCGTTTGATCTCAGCGCTGGTCTCATTGTCTGAATTTATATCGGAGTCTATGTAGACAAAGTCTTTAACTACCTCAAAATTATAACTGTCTATAGTGACGTTCTGTGTAAGATGTCGGTGTCCTTTCTTGTTGACAGCATATATTATACTTTCTCTTACCCTCATTGACCGCTAAACCCAGCTTTGCCGCCTCCGTCTCAGTACTCATGAACGCCAGTGACATCACGCTTCTTCCGATTATGTCAATATCGTCGGCGTCTGCGAGTAATTGGATGGACTTCTGAAAGATTGTGCCTCTGCTGTTGGCGCGTGAGTTCTGCACAACTCTTTTCAGAACGATATTAAAGAAATCGCATCACAGCGCGTCGCCTTGTCTAAATCTTTTTTTTAAATCAAAGGTCTCGGTGAGGTCTTGGCCAGCGTGCATTATCCATCTTTATCCTGCACAAACGGACGAGTTTGGCAGGATAAAACCTAGGAATTTCGAAGCATTCCTGGCGACCTCGATTATGTGGTCATAATTAATACACATACCGAGAATGGAAAGCCTTTCGGTTTCGGGGATGCAAGTATGTACCATTCATGGACAAATGTTGGAGGTTGAGGATTCGCTTGAGTAACGACAAGTGACACCGTCGCCCCTCTTCGTTTTGATCATTGACCAACTTTTCGCCTAGTTCCCTTTTTCCCGAAGAGAGAGTTCATTGGTTCTTCTTTGCTTTGAACTATATAGTAGGAAAATTAATCACGGGTATCAAAACAGGTTCACGGTTTACAAAAATCAAAAAGAATAAATTAATCCTTAGGTTGGTTGACCGTGGCTCAGTGGTTAGTGCGTTGGACTGCTGAACAAGCTGCATGGATTCAAGCCCCAGCCGTGTCGCTTCACCACCTCTCTTTGTCGTGAAGAAGTTTCTCAATTTACCGTTCGGAGTCGGCAATACATTGTAGGTTCTTCCATTCGTGCCAAAAAAAATACACGCACAACATGAATGGTTGCAAGAAGCTAGGTTAGGTTAGGTAAATGGGTGCCTTGTGACATTCGTCACTGGTCACTTAGACCAGTAAAAGGGTTCACTCTGCCCATCTTCTAATTTCGTTCCGGGAACCTGTAAAGGGAAGAGGAGCCGCTGATTTAAAACCGCACAGATAAGGAAATTAATCTCAGGAGGTCCTTCAGCTCGATGTCACGCAAGTCCTCCAATTCCGTGAAGAAGTAACTACCAAGAGTTCTCATTCTTCTACCGGCGAGGGCAGGACATTCACCCAGCATTTGTCGGACAGATTCGATTTCCTTCTTCTGCAATAGTCGTTGTGATGTATACCAATGGCCCAGTGTCCATTAATGATGCCGGAGACTATCCTTGTTTCGCGATGACTAAGTTTGACCAGAGACAGAGATCTGTTCTTATTATAACTAGTCCATAAGTTTCTAGCCGTTGCACCTGGGTCCAACGTGTATTGGCTCGGCGAATGGCTGGTGCTTATTGGAATTCTTCGTGCAAGTTCGTCAGCCCTGTTTTTACCTGCGATATCCATATGCCCTTGTACCCAACATAGGGTCACCGTATTAGCTCTCGATATCTCATCTAGATGTTTTTTGCAGATTCTTACAAGCCTCGATCTACATAGTTATCTCGGCCACCAGAGCCTTAACAGCTGTCGATATAAATCGTGATTGTCCTTGCGGTGATATCCTTCTCGCGGAAAGTTTTCAAGGCCTCGATGATGAATTCGAGAGAAGCTAGGTTTTGGCTCACCTCGAGCTATCGCGCCAGCTATTTATTTTATTTATGGGATGAATGACTGATTATTTAAACAAAAACTCTCCATTTTCCAATGGCCCGCTTATCCACTCTGAGGGACGCGGGTTAAGGGAGCTTAAGTGGACTCTCAAAATTTCCTGATCTTCCGCCATTGACTCTAAATCATCAGGGGCTGTCT
The DNA here is from genome assembly GCA_917880715.2 of Matsumyia berberina. Taxonomy (NCBI): domain Eukaryota; kingdom Metazoa; phylum Arthropoda; class Insecta; order Diptera; family Syrphidae; genus Matsumyia; species Matsumyia berberina. Next base: position 102,026,435 of record OU862870.1, read on the forward strand.
TCATACGGGTAGAGGTGAGATTTCGGACTTGGTCCAGCCATCTCATCCTGGGTTTACTCAGGGGGCGCCTACCTGATGGTACGTCTTGGAAACCGAGTTGAGGACATGCGTTTAACGTGCCCAAACCATCAAAGTATGGAACTCTCCGTACGAAGAAGTCAGTGCCTCGCGTATTCTGATGTTCCTAATCCGATCTCGACGAGTCAATCCAACAATACAACGAAGAAATCTCATTTCGGCAGCTTGTATCCGCGATCTTATTTTTCTAACAAAAACTCTTTTCGCGAATAAATTCATTATATTGAGACAGTTCCGTTTAGAATGAAGAAGTAAAACTATTTCCAAAATCCTAAAGCAAAATACAACATGCTTAAATCTCAATTTGCAAAAAACTCTATTGAGCTCTAAAGACAAAAAACAAAGATTTTGCTTATTGTTACTCATTTGTACTCACAGTTCACAGAGTTTCAATTTGTACTGTAAACGTATAAAACCATTAGTTGGTGTCCGCAATGAAGTATTATCAATCCGTATAAATCTATGAAATATTTCTTTCATTAACTTAGCTTTTAACAAGTAATTGCTTATACTTGGTTCATTACTTTGAAATTTTTACCAAAAACTACAGATATGTATGCACTAGACACATGCCACTATTTGCTTGAAACTGATTTCAATTAACTCCATTGTGAATCATAAGTATTAGTTCATTCAATTGGCAAAACGATAATAAAACAAAAGTAAATATGTACTTTGAAGCGTAAATAACAAAAAGTAAACCATTCTGGTGATGTGTTCCAACTATCCTCCTGTTTCATATACATTACTGTATGTAATTTCGCGATCCTCTGTCGGGCTGTGATGTTCCCCGCTGTGAATGATTGTCCATCTATTGTGATGACACTTTCTCTTGTAGCTACATCAATCAATCCCTGGTGGTGCATGAATACTTCCCCCCAATAGAACGTGACAGCGATTTAGAAGATGACTTCGACTGCAATTCAGACGAAGAGGATGAATTGCAATTTAGTCAGACCGATGCGGAGGATGATTTGAACGATGTGTTTGGTGCAAGTGATCATGTCGACACCAATCCAGATGACAATACCAAAGTGCAAATCGGACTTCTACTATAAGTCTAATTTAAACAAAATATATGAATAAGTATATGAAAGAAAAACTATCCTAAGGACGTCTAGATTAAGGACCAAATATTTCACACCATTGGAGTGTGAGCAGAAAACAGAATGTGTTACTTAAATGTGATATGCATTACGTTTAACTTGTTGTATAGGTTTAATTTGAACATTGATTCTAAACAAAACTAAAGTGCTTTTTTTTTTTTTTCTGTGAAATGATTGTTATTTTATATAAGCATTTGTATAAAGCATTGTTGTCTGTTAATATGTGAGGGATGAATAAATGGAGGAGATTTTCATTTTTGTTATGTTGTTTAGTTTTTCTTATGCAACATTTTGCAAGTAAGTAATGATTTCTAGATCGTCATCAGTAACGAGAACGTACCTCTACAAAGTATATATGTATATATGTATGTAAGGCAAGTCTTGTAGAACGTATTTAAATAGCTTTCTTTTACAAGTTACTTACTTACTTAAGGTGGCGCTACAGTCCGGGGTGGAACTGAGCCTAAACCAGCAAGCGTCTCCAGCCAGCTCGATCTTTAGCCAGCTGCCTCCAGTTTCGCACACTAAGTTGGTTAAGGTCCCTTCCCATTTGCGTGCGCCATCTGAGTCGCGGTCTTCCTCTACTGCGCCGTCCGTCGGGTGTGGATTCGAAGATTTTCCGGGCCGGAGCATTGGTGTCCATTCGCTCTGCATGACCCAGTCACCTCAAACGTTGGACCTTAAATCTTCTAGCTAAGTCGATGTCGCTGTACAGCCCATACAGTTCGTATGGGCTCCTCCTGCATTTTTCGTCTATGCAGACGGGACCGAAAATCACCCAAAGAATTTTCCTGTCGAAAAAGCCAAGAGCAGCCACATCCGCTTTTGACAGAGTCGATGCTTCTGTGCCTTAGAGCAGCACCGGGACGATTAAGGTCTAATTCAGGGTCACTTTAGTCGTTCGAAAGAGGGCTTTGCTACTCATTTGCTTTCTTAGCTCAAAGAAACAGCGATTGGCTCGATCTCAGCGCTGGTGTCATTGTCTGAATATATAGCGGAGCCTAGGTAGACAAAGTTCTTAACTCCCTTAAAGTTATAACTGAGGTATTCGGTAGGTAGTCGGTGTTGGGTGTCCTTTTTTGTTGACAGTACTTCGTCTTGCCCTCGCTACCTTTGTCTCAATACTCATGAACGCACCAGTGGGTTGCCAAAACTAGACATGGCTCTGTATAGCTCGTCTCTATAGATGCAGTCATACGCGGCCTTAAAATTGGTGAGAAGGTGATGAGTATTGCTTGAAGTTTCTGGGTTTTCTCCAAGATCTGCCGAATATTTGGTATTTCCTGGCTCGTCGCTCGTCTCTTATAAAAATAACAGAACAATTAGATTTTAACCTATGCTACGTACCAGGCCACACACACACTTTAGGAAATTGCATGGCAGACGAAGTGGTAAAACATGGTATAATCAAGCATCCTACTAGGTATACTACTCGCTACGTGTAAACATTTACTTAAACCGAAAGCACCAAGAAACCCACCGCAGTAAAAATGAAGGCTCGACATACCAAACTTCCAGACAGAGCTGGCCAAAATTAAGTCAGAATCGATCTAATGCTTTGGTCCTGCTAAAGCGTTTGCAATCTTACACCACTGTTGATGTCCACACAAGAAACTGTCCTAAAAGCCTTCATGTCAAGAAGCTAGGCCTCTTCTCAACTGATTTTTTCCCACTTGGTATTTTTTTTTTGCCACTGCGCAGGCTGCATCGATACACCATGTAACCCATATGAATAAAACTTCGTAATTTTAGGTTGACTTGGTAGAGGGAACTGATAAGACTCGGTCTTCTCGATAAGAAAATGATGTGTTTCCTGAATGTCACAGAAGAAAAGTACATGTTAGTTGTTAAAAACTTAAAATGAGTGCCGCTGTACAGGAGAAATTCTTGATATATCATAAAATCGCGCTGTTTTGCCTATCTTGAGCTCATGTAGTGAAGCTTCAAAATTCTTGAGCTTGACCCGCATTGAAAATCTAGCATCTTTTGCGAGTCAGGATTGGGCCACGGCGGCAACTTTGGTGCAGTTGGGGTTAACAGGAACCGCCCCGTCCGATGAGTTGAGCCGAGAAACCACAAGCGTGCCGCCGTTTCCTTCACTTGCCCCGAAGTTGCATGGCGCCCAACGTGAAGCCGAATCCTGACTCACAACACATCACATCCGAGTCTTTTTTTTAGTGATTTAATCTTATTCTTTATGATTTCGCTTTCCTTTTTATCGGAAGGAGCCTTGCGAAGATTTACGATTGCACCAGGTATCGCGTTCAGCTGATTGGCGGTTTTGGGGCGGCTATTGGTGTGCTGTTATCGAGTTTACGAAGAGGTCTCCAGGCTTTGCGGCCGGAGTGAACAAAATTGGTGCTGTTATTTTTTGCTTGTACGGAGGTTTGCCGTTGCTGGTTTGTCGTTCGCTTCGATCTCTGTATAAAGTCGCTTTCTTCAGACCATCCAAGGTTGCTGTTGGTAGCTTTTGTATACGTGTTTTTTTTAGCAGTGGAAAGAATGATATCGACCAGAAAGCTCACGGATCCGGCAATGAAAATTTGGATGAAAATTTGGGTAGTTTCTTCGTCTTCGCTCATTGTTGCAGCTCTCAAATGTAAGATCAGGGTCGTAGTCCCTTCGCCACCATCTTGTATAGAAGGAACTTGCGTCCTTGGCTTCGAAGATGTGGTAGGTGTGGTTGATTTCGCATAATTCTAAAATCTTGAGGCTTTTTAGGTCGTTGTTTGGGTACCTCTAGGTTGTAAGAAGGCTATAAAACTCGGCCGTGTTTATAGTGGAGTGGTCAAACACAGAAGAACGTTTAGTGCCAGAGGTTTTTTGGAAGTTAATGTACGTTGGGATCGTGTGTACCAGTGTGTCACCTAGCCTTAGCTTTTTCATGTGATAGCGCAGAGTATTATGACCTGTAATTACTCCTACAAGGATGGAGAGGGTTTTCCTTGTCCTTCTGCCTGAGAATATTAGTTCTGACACGGCTGTATCTTGGCCATAGTTTTTTAATTATTTTACAGAAGTCCAACCAGTGTACTTACTTATTCCGACTCTTTTCCGGAAATCAGCTGCAGAAGTTCTTTAATAACTGCTACGTCAATGGCTTCGTTAAAAAGCCTTGATAGGTAATCGAACTTGGATTCGTTTATACCTTCGATATTTAGTTGGAGAATGCGAAGTGAAAGTCCGATTCAGAAGCTCTTAAAAGTGTTCTTTCTTAAATTTGTTTTTGTTGACTGCGTTCAGCTTGAGTATGTGTCCTAATTGCCAGGAGATGGAAGAATGTCTTTTGATTATTTGGCAGTCAAGTTTTGATAGATCATTTAGCATTGCCCAGGGTGTACCACTTGGAAGCGATCTATCCTTGCACCACTGATCTACAGGTGCATACATACATGTAAGTACTTACTCTCTCTACAGATATCACATAAATTGGTATCAAGTAGCCAACACACACTTTAGGTGGCAAGTTTAACAATCGATTCATTTATTACAATCATACATCAGATTTATATCCATTATATTTAATTCTTGTAATGTTCTTTCTCTTTCTAGATACTGCAGCATGACTTACATCGTCGATCAGCTCTTTCCACCAATCAAATACGATGAGGGTTCCATTGAGTTTTCGAACTTCAACTACTGGCGTGATCCCTTACCAGAGCTCGAGATAGAACTAGACGATAGCAAGGCATTAGTTAGCACAGCAACAACAACAACCAGTAACCTATCGAAACCCTTAAGCTCCATTCCAGAAAATTAAAAATCAACAAAATACTTAAAAGCAAAAAAGCAGCAAAACACGATTGAGTTAAACTACTAAACATAAATATAATAATATGCTTAACCAAAACAAACTTAGGAGTAAAAATACATAAGCAACAATAAAAGCGAGAAAACATTTTTTTAACAAAAATATAAGCAATTACTATTTATATCACAGTGTCGAATAGATTATTATAAAACACACACAGTATAAAAAAATATAATCGCATACAAAAAATTAGCTTTTTCATCAAAAATATTCAAACACGATTAAAGATAGAAACAAAGAATTATCCCACTACTTATAGTTATAGCTACTCTGTCGTATTTTCTTTATTTTTGCTTACGTTTGTTTGTGATATCGCTAAAAATATATTTTTTGGTCTAAAAATGATTATAAGATAATTCAATATTATCTGCAGTAATAATACACACCAATGTAACCTACATCCTTAGAATGGAGACTGTAAGAAAACGAATTGTTTATTTACTATTCTTATTTATATTTTCGCGTGTCCTATGCGTTTTGTTTTACAACATTTTTATTTTTATTATTTAAGAAACAACGTTTAAGTTTATATGTTTTACATTATTTCCAGGTTCTTTTGTGATAGAAAAAAAAAAATCATTTTGTGTATAAGCAAAACTTTACCATAATTTTAATATTTTTCTTTCTTATTTTTTTCGAAATCATACATTCAGAAAGTATTTATTTTATAATTTAATGGAAAGCAACTAGTATGGATGAGAAAACAGAAGAAATGTGTGGTACTAAACTACTTAGGTGATTCGGTGTTTCAATTTTGAGACACTTTTTGGGGTGTTTAACTATAATTTTAGGTATAAAATACAAAACATTTTATTTCATTTTATGTGCGAACTGCTTAGAGTTTATTTTAAGAAAATGTCATACAGACATTAAGTGAATTTCTGTTAAGACTATCTATACAATGTAATCTCTGGTAGTCGGAGATTTCACTAAATATTTGCATTACAATACACACAAACCGGAAGGCATAAGATTATCTTTAAAAGATTATTCGTACTTATACTTAAAGAAAAAATATAAAAAAAAAAGGCTAAAAGCGTACACACATAAATGAGATATGAATATCCACTGTAGCTGATGAAGCCCATATGTAGCATTACACAACTGTGTGGAAGCTTATAAACGTTTATACAAAAATATGAATTGGTAAAATAAATAAATATTCAATTAGGCTTGTGTTTAAACAAACAAATCATCTTTTATTTTGCTACACTAGCTTAATGAACAATTATTGTTTAACAGATCAAAAGAAACTGATCTCATTTTTTAGCTAAAGTCTTGTTAAAATCATCGCCTCGAGGTGCCAAGCACATGTGGAGTTGAACCTACACTAGCACATCTGGGTAAGCTTTACAACTCAATTCAAGCCTACCCAGAGGACACTTACCATATACCTCATGGCATGAGGTATGGAACATTTCTTTGAGAGAAGTAGCTGCTCGGCATTGAGTTTCTCGAGAGGAATCCCTCAAGGGTCAATACTGGGCCCAATCCTGTAGAACCGGGTTTCCCAAACTGTGCTCCGCGGAGCAGTTGGTGTTCCGCGAGGGATATCCAAGTGCTCCGCGGAAAGATAAAAAAATATATCAAGATCCCATCGCATTCGCCAATTTGTTCGCAGCAATCGAATACGAATTAATCTTTTAACAAGCAATCAATATAAACAAATAGCCAACTAGGACTTATTTGAAATTCCAACAGTTGTAGGAAACACGAAAGTCAAAAAGAATCAAGTCGTAGTGCTTTGTTCTAGATATAACGGTGTCCACTTGAAACGATCACAGTTGTATTGCAATTGCTGTTAATATTCTGTGTATCTTTTTAACGTTGCAACAGATAGAAAACGAATCGTAGTGGCGTTTAATTTATCTATAAATGCTTTTCGTAAGTGAGAGCTATGAGGCTGCTTCAGATATTGAAATTCACAGCCGGCGACCTTAAACCCCATCTGAGGATCCTGGAACACATCCAAAGTGATGCGATTTTCGAAATCCCAGATAAAATGCTGAGGAGATTTCGTTTTTTCAGAAAGTTCGAAGTGATCATAGGTGACCGCATCAATGGGAAAGTAAAGTTACCTTGCCTTATTCGTAAATCTGGTTCACAAATGGTTCCATATTGGAAAATGGCAATACTAAAGCTGGAGTCTATGATCTCAAATTCCAGCGTGCATGGGCCAGGCAGAACTAATGGCCCTTAAATTTTATACGATATGGTCAAAGCCCAATCTGCTCGAAGACCTTGCGTTCGCAAATAAGTAACTGTATCCCGGACACGAAAGCTTCGAAAGCAATGAACGGGCGGACTGTCTGGTGAGAAGAAGCGTTTGGCGAACCCTTGTTCACTAGGCGATCACAATAGATTTTACACGTCGCAGTGCATCCGAGCCTTAGCATCGTATTCGTTGCGTTTAGTTTATGTTTTGTTCATTAATGCCACTTTTGGATCTATCGACGTGAAAACGACAAAATCAACTTGCAAATAGCTGCACCAACTGAGTCTTAACTACAACTGTGAAAAAATGGCATATGAACGACGTAGTGCTCCGCGACGAATTTCTCTCCTGAAAAGTGCTCCGCGGCCAGAACAGATTGGGAAACGCTGCTGTAGAATATAATGTATGATGGGACACCGAAAACGCTAACGCTGAGCGGAGTAGACATCATCGGCTGCTCTGATGAAATCGCAGTAATAGCTGTAACATCCGCGCTAGAAATATTCACATACGGATCCAAGACAGCGAGTGTACGGGGGCTGGAGCCTTCTCCAACGCCCCTGGCTTAGCCGTTACCACGCGACTGCCGAATCACTGTAGTGTGTTTCATGCGGAAATCACGGCAGTCTGCGAAGCTGCGGCTTGATTGTAGCGCTATTGTACTATACATGGATGGTCAGGCAGCTATTAAAGCCTTGGAATTGCCGACAATACGATCGAGGTTGGTAAAGTAATGCCGCAGATCTCTCAACGAGATTACAGACAGGTGCGACGTAACCCTGTCCTGGGTCCCAGGAAACAGGGACGTTCCAGGCAACTGCAGAGCGGACGAGCTTGCAAAAGAGGGTTCAGGACAGCATCTCCCTGAAATCCTGGGGAAACCCCTGCGCCTATTGAATCGATCAAGTTCCCCTTTGACACGGATGCCAAGAAACTGGCAAACCACAGGTGGAACAACATCAGAACTTATCTCTTGTCAAAACAAATCGGTTACGGAGAGACTTTCATCCACAAACCGGAAAAATCTAGGTTCACTGATAGGGGTCCTTACCGGACATTGCTTGATAGACAGACATGTACTTAGACTGGGGTCTCCTCCGATGATTTCTCTAGAAGCTGAAGAGATGGAGAAGAACAAAAAACTACGGCCCGCCTACTGTGTACATGTCCCGCTTTTGCGACGCTGAGAACAAAAACCCTCTGGGAATACTTCTATAATGATCTTAACGATCTAGCTGAACTCGACATCCAGAAGAAAAGACGAAATGGCTCAAATCTTAGGGTTAACACCGTTACGGTTGCCCCCTTCGATGCACTTGTGCTTTCCTCGCTGTGGTATCACAATGGGCCAGAATGGTAACGCAGGTGGAACACTACATCCAAGACAAGATGGACGCATACGCTGATCTCCAACATCCTATCGGACCATGGATGGATCCGGGAGTAACTCTATAAATACAGACACGTGGATAACCCACCAGGAAGACAAAATTCAGAACGCGAAACATGTTTTGATAGAAAGCCGAGAAATCAAAAGCCAAGTAACACCGAGAGAACTTATAGCATCCATACTAACAGCAAGCGAAGCCTGAAATACAGCGGCCGAAGTCATCATAAGCACGACGCAGCAACAGCGCCTGGACGAACGGGCAGCGACCAGCGAGAAGTGAGGAGAGTACAAGTTGAGTTGAATGCTTTAATATTCTGTGTATTTTTTAAAACTTCAATACCATTAGTCGGATCAGAAAAATTCTTTCAAAAGTCAATAAATAGGTTGAAGCCTACATATGGTTGTATATGTCAATATTTAATCACTGGATCACGAAATATGTAGTTGAGGGGAATGACACTTATAACATCAAAACGGCCTAAGGGTATTTAGCAAAAGTTTGATTTAACCATCTGTATTGCTGGATTTTAGATGGATCCACGCATATTTTCTGACGAGTTGCTAAGAGTTTTTAAATTATTCAAACTCTTCGGATATACCAGTGTTATCAAGGCGGAAGTCCTAGTAGTGACGGTTGCTTTCCATGAGACTGCGCTTAAGGCTATAAAACAATAAGGTGGCAATAAAAGCAATTTATGTTCTGTAGAAATAAAATCGAAGCTTGTAAAATGCTGTTGCGAAGAGCTTACCTGTAGCATACAGCATGAGGTGCTGGATTCCTAGACATGAGTGCATATCAGTGAATGAGAAACCATAGAAACTAACATTGAATGGCTTACTCTAAGGTAAGCTGATCAAGTTAAGTTAAAGTTCAGCCGTGTAGGTCTCTCGAAGAAACGGTCAATAGGTGAAGCTTTTTGAGGATGACCTTTACAAGGTGTACAAACTCAATGAGGACAGACTCCATTTTCCCTGCCATTATTTAACCCAGTGTCATCTCACACATAAGAACCTTGAAATAATTGTTTCCAGTATATCGAGGGACTAAGCAACATATGTACATACGTACATACCTACCAAGGTCACCTCAAACTCATAGGCCAATAGGGAAGTGCTTTAGGGTTTGCTCATTATGCTCATATTTCGCGACTGTTAGGCAATACGCGCACAAGCGACAATAAACGCTGCCATTTTTTAATCGCGAAAAATAGGGCACACGCCTTCTAATACGTGAGCGCCCATATGCGACTAAACCATTGCAGTGACTAGAAAATTGGGGCTTGAACTCACGCACCTCGCACAGCAATCCAACGGACTAACCAGTGAGCAACGGCGACCACGATTGCGACTATGATTTTTTAATCGCGGCGATTCAAATCGCCAGTGCGTGCTTATTCTTTTAAGTTCATTTCAAATATTTTGGCGACTATCGCGTTGCTTAAAAATGGAACAAATCGCTTTTCGGGCGATTCACTTGTATTCCACGTATAGTAGACACCTTAGACGTTCCACTTAATAAACACTAAGTTAATTTAACGTGATGTGTAGACGTCATACTTAAGGGTGAATCATGAGACTGCTCTTGCGAATCCATCACGTGAATAAGTTCTCGAATTTTCCATCTGTTGATAACCCAATGCACTCATAATCTGATTATTTAAATCACAATGCTCTACGCTCTCGTACACTGCAAGCGAAAAGCATTGACCAACTTATAAAATTAACACGGCATTGCAAACTATATAAGTATGTACTATAGGGGTTTTGTATAGGGGTTTTTCCAAGATTCACATTAGTGTAAAAATTTGATAGATTTTATGTGCAATCTCTTTAGTGACAGGGCATATGAAGTTTTATTTTCTTTGAAAATATTTCACCAACGAGTTGATGATCAGTTCTTACTGCTTTGTCGCTAGACATGTTGTACCACTTGTTCACCTAAGATTTGTTCTTTCGATAGCATCTAGCTTTAGTTTAAGCTTAGAAGTAGCGATTGGCATACCTAAGACTCGCTTATAAGGCCCAATAGGTAATGTTGTTCAATATCTGGCGAGTTTATCAGCCTTACAGTTCCCTAGAAAGTCACTGTGCCCTTGCACCCAACAAAGTTGAATTTTAAACTGCTCCTCCATCTCTATAAGAGACGATAAGAGGCAATCTAAGGCTATTAATGAATTTGAAGTGGCTGATTCCAAGCACTACAGTGCCTCCTGACTCTCCAAAAAGATGCTGATCTCCGTGGCTGATATCACATTTTTCTTTAGCCAAGATAAGACTTCTCCGATCGCCAGGATTTCCGCCTGGAACACGCTACAATCATTTTGAAGACAGAACGCTAGTCTGAGATTAAGTCAGTCGGAGAAAACACCACCACTCATCCCCGTTCCTAGTTTTTGAACCGGACGGTGGTGTAAAAGTGAATCGGCTTATGTTTTGAGAATACATGGTCCCAGAATGACGTGAGCGGGATGGTTACCTTGACGTTCTTGTCAAAATTTAGCTTAGGTTGGTGTAGTCTATGATTCTGGGAGATATTTTGACATTTTTTAAAATGAAAGCGTGGCCAAAATTGCTAGACCACTGTGAGGTTGCTTTGAGGCGGATGGCTGCATTAGCTGCCCTTTTTCTGCCGTAAATGTCGAGGGGTGATAGATGAAACAAAATGTCCAGTACTGCAGAGGGAGTCGTGCGAAGGGCCCAACTGATACACATGCAAGCTGTTTTACTCTGGAGTAAGTATGCAACCTGATTCTCAGCGATTTCTTCATTCTTCAGACTAGTGGGTGATTTTTTAAGCGGGCGGACGGAAATAATTGAGCGTCAAGTTCCAAGTTGAATGTCTGCACAATACTGAGCACTAACAGTGATTTTTGCAGGGCTTTTAAGGTGTTCCTCTTTGCCGAGTTCTACTTGGCCTTACTTGCCAGAAAAATGGTTTTTATTCCAATTTTTCCACGATTGTAAACCATCCTCTGGTTACAAACCAGCATCTGAATACAAACTGTTTCTGCAACATTCGACGCAGTAGACTCCGCATATGCTTGGGTCACCCCATCGAACTCTTGAAAACCCAATGGTTTGGTAAGTTTTTCCCCTCCAACATCACTTGTCAATACTTCTCTCAATTGCTTTATCCCTTCCACCATTCATCTATTACAACACATCCTTGGCCAAAATCCATGCTTACCTGCTTGTTGTACAATTGTCCTAGCATGCCAATCTTTAAGCCACAACCTTTTACAATTTATTGCTCTACCAAGATTGCGACAAACCTTAAAACCTTAGTCTAACCAATAACATATGTTCGGTGTTCTTATAAGCGAATTAAAACGAAGTACTTTTGTGCAACACTGTATAGAAATTTGAAAAGAAAAACAAGAGGCCATTTTTTTTCAGGAGACGTGGTCTGCTCCCCCATTCAAATATTATTTAATAGAATGGACGCACTTAAATTCTTCCATAATGCGCTCGTACTCGTATGTAGTTCAACAACCCAGAAATCTGTTTTATCCATCCGTACAATGCTTGCGAGCCGTGATTGCATTGTTGGTCGTGTTTTGGAAAATTTTCCATTCGTCTGGACGGTGATAACACAAATTGGCTTGAGGATATGCTTAAAAGTGAATCAGTGCTGGTGATTCGAGGTCGTCTCGACCTCCATGTAGGACTTAATTCGAAGCTACCGCTTTATTAGATAATATTTTGTTTTGTCAGTTAATTGAGGCACAAGAAAGTGCTACTTAAAAACTCATTCAAAGTGGGCGCAGCATGACGTTGTGAATCAAATGAAATAGTATTGTCGTTGTCTTGTCCTAAACCCTATCTTTCTATATGCAAACAGAAGACAACAGCGTTGTTCCATATGAAATCACAGGGCAACTCGTTTCAATGCGACTACGTGACTTACGGAAGTAGGGCTACAAACTGGGGCTTCTCCAAAGAAATTTCTTTTTCTACATCTTAGGTGTCGTTTTCTGAACAAGATAAAGCCAAACTCGAATTCACGCATTTCATTCACCAATTCATCTTGCTTATTAGAGACGAATAAAAATAGTTGAAGGACCTGGCTTAAAAACAAAGGAACGTGTGGAAGAAACCGTACTTGTGTTTCTATGAAATTGACGAACAGTGATCTTATATTGGAACAGTTTCTGAGCGTAAGGTTTTAGCTGCAAACCGATCAAACCGATAGAATTTCTCTGACGCAAAAATATAAACTGTTGCCAGAGAGCTGTTTCGGAACTGCCGTGTAGAGCACAAAACAATCATATATTCTCTTCTTCTCTCTTCTTTCAATATATAAAAAGAAAAGTCCTGACTCACTCACTTACTCATCAACGGCCAGCCGGAACCCTTGGACCTAGAAAATTGAAATTTTGCACAGATGTTCCTTTTATAATGCATACAAGGAATAAGGAAGGATATTTCGAAATTCAGCTTCTACAGGGTTTTACAGGGTGTTCAAGTGTGTATGAAAAAAAAAAAATTTAAATTGGATTTTGGAATTGAAATTTGGTGGGTATATTCTAGAACAGAAATAAATAAACACGTGTTTTACCATTTTGCAAAATTATAACTGTGGGTCAAAATACAGGGCGTTAAAGTTTGACCATTTATAGTAATGCGCAACTGTAGTCAGAGGCATTGCCGTTGCCATTGCTTCCTCAGGTACTGCAGCTACCTTGGTTAAAGAAGACACAGAAGACGGGTCACCCTACCTTCTTAAAACATCTCAACCTAAGTCATTCTTCGCCTACACTTTATAACATTTCTAAGGAGAGTTATAGTGTGGGATGAGTGTACCATGGCTCATGGAAAGGTATTGAGTATCGAAACAAGAGTGCTTTTGGGTGGTGGCTTCAGACAGACCAAGCCTGTTGTGCCACGGGGAACATATCAAATGAAGTGAAGGCCTGTCTCAAGTCATCAATCTGATAGCCTAATGTCGAAGTCCTCTCTTTAAAAACTAACATGCGTATCGCCATGACTTGAGGTGAGAGGAGTTTTCTAACTTATTTCTCGATATTGGTGATGAAAAGAGGAAGAACGAATAAATGTACCGAGTAACCCATGCGATGTTATAGAAGATCTGATTGGTTTTTCTGACATGATATACTTAATGTACCTAATTAGGGAAAGAGCTATTTTCACTCAAATACCCATCTGGAGAATGACGGTTTCTCCCTTAGCGGGCTCAGAGTGAATTGACCTGATAGCCTGGTCATCCTCGAGCTAGAAAGGAAAAACGGGAATGTCGTTTACAGGGAGGTCTTGCTAAATTATTGTGAGGAATTGCAAGTCTATAATTACTCAGCAATGTCTTGAAATCCGGTAAAGGACATAGGGCATACTGTGACGTCTTTCCACGCGAACGTAGTCGCGGGTATCAGCTAGTCATACATATGTATGCAATTTTGAAGTCATTGAAGATATGGTAAATTTCAGCTTGAAGTCCGCTGGTCTTTCTTCCATTGGTGGGATCTTCCAAACTATTTAAGCCACACTGGTAGGTGCCATTCATTATGCTGCAGAAAAGATTGAAACGCTCACACAATACGTTCGACATTAAGCAGGGATTTCTCTTGATAGTTCTTGCAAGACAACTCATACCTGTCATAGACAGAGGACATAAAAATCTAGAATGGAGCAAGACATCACCGCATGTAAAACATACAGTACAACAGGAGGCATGCAAAGCGCTCTACATAGACGGACCAGAGCTGCTCACGAACTTTATGAAGAGAAAGGGCAAATACCAGCTTCTCAGAAAATAAAAGCAAGAGAGATATCACTTACCTACTTACTTACTACAATCCGGGGTGGTTGGGTGGACCTGGGCCTCAACCAACGAGCGTGTCCAGTCAGCTCAATCTTTAGCCAGCTGCCTTCAGTTTCGCACGCCAAGTTGGTTGAGGTCCCCTTGCGTGCGCCACCTGAATCGCAGTCTTCCACTACTGCGCCGTCTTTTGGGTGTGGATTCGAAGATTTTCTAGGTCAGAGCCGATGTCCATCGGCTCTACATGACCCAGCCACCTCAGTCATTGGAGCTTCACCCTTCTGACTAAGCCGGTATCGCTGTACAGCCCATACAGTTCGTCGTTATATCTCCTGCCCCACTCACCGTCTATGTAGACGGGACCGAAAATCATCCCTTACCAAGAGCAGCCTCATCCGCTTTTGACAGAGTCTATGCCTCTGCGTCGTAGAGCAGGACTGGGATGATTGAGGCCTTATAAAGGGTCACTTTAGTCTTTCGGGAGAGGGCTTTGCTACTCACTGAGGTTGCAATGAGGTTGTTGGCGACAGGCTTTAGGCGTTCATACAAGATATAATACGCGAATTTAAATTTTGTAGGCGATGATGAGAAGGCTAATACCCCCCCTATAGTTGACATTATACAAAAGCTCTTGTTTTCTAAAGATTGGACAAATAATGTTGAGGTTCCATTCATCTATCATTCATTCTATCGTCCGACCAATGTTTCATATGCATTTTCCTTACCCAGTCATCTCCAGCTTCTTTAAACAACTCGGCAGCTATGCCATCAACTCCAGCAGCTTTGTTCAGGTCGGGTGGACGGAACTGTTGAATGGTTCATTCTTCTTGACATCGCCATTTGATTCGTCATCGACGTTATTCAGTCTGCGGAAGTGGACCTTATAATTCTCAGTAGCGACTGCGACTCTACTACTCTGTTCCCCTGCTCGTACTTGCAGTCTTCAATTTGGCTTTTGCCACTACATGTTCCCTTTATCCTTTCGTAAAACTTCCGAATTTCATTTCTGCAGTGGTATCTCTCAACAACCTGATTGGTCCTTATCAGTTTGACTTTAGGGCAGAAAACTCCACCACCAACCAAATGTTCATACTACGAAAGATCTAAAAGAAAACCCAGTTCGAAATCGATACCTCCCTACACACCATTTTATCGATTTCAAGGCCGCGTATGCATCTATATAAATGAGGTGTATAGAGCAATATCTAGTTTTGGCATCTCGTCCGATTGTGTAGAATGACGATGCAGATTGCGCGCTGATTCATTAATGTCCGTAAAGACCTCATCGAGAGCTTTGATGTCAAAAACGATTTAAACAAGGCGACCCGTTTTGCTTCGTTAATAATCTTAACGACAACAGAGGAACAATCTTTCAAAAGGCGGTATGCACCTGATGCCAATTAACGGATATCGACTATTCGTATTATTTTTAATCGCCCAGAGAACCAGTAATTAAAGTCGAATTACTACATGCGAGTGTACTTATGGAAACTTACCAAGTCAACCTGAATCAAAACTTGTATGGAGCGCTAATGTTTAATATGTACGAGTACATGCAAATAAAGAGCAACATCACTAAACAACAGTGCGCCTGGCTCAAGTCCCAGCACAATATGCGGTCCGACAACGACAAGAAATTTTCCATGTTTCCCATCTTTTCCTCTCCTAATCAATTCATGTCGCAAAAGCCGAAATGCGTTCCATTCAGAATCGCCCACTCAGTCAAATGCTGTGCTAAATGAGCTCCTATTAGAGCTCGCATTGTCCAACTTCACTCGGACACGACTATATAAGCCTCGGACGCAGCACTCCCAGCTATCAGTCAGTTTTGATCAATCAACGCTAGTACACCGCAACAATCATCTCAAAATGAAATATCTCGTTTTCGGAATCATTTTCGCTGTTTTTGCATTTGTAATTCATTTGTGCTAGTCGGCTTTCGAAACGCCCTCGTAATTACTTTCCATTTTTTTCCGTTTCAGACATCTGCCGAGGAGTATAAAATCAAGAGCCAAGAAGACCTGGTGAACGTTAGGAAAGAATGTGTCGAGGCCAAGAAAGTGTCCGCCGAACAGGTTGAAAAGTACAAAAAGTTCGAGTTCACAGATGACGAGACGACACGCTGTTACATCGAGTGTATCTTCGATAAGTTTGGACTCTTCAATGCAAAGGATGGCTTCCAAATTGAAAATCTGGTCAAGCAATTGGGACAGAATCGCACTCAAACCGAAGTCAAAGTTGAGATTGAGAAATGCGTTGACAAGAACGAACAGGGCAGTGATTCCTGCTCGTGGGTGTTCCGTGGATTTAAGTGTTTCATCGGCAAGAACTTACCACTGGTGCAACAGAGCCTTAAGACCACCTAAGGACCTGGGAATGCCTGTGCAAGTTTAAGCTGAAGACGGACTGGTTTATATCACGGAGTTAACTGTATATAAATAAATCTAATTGTCGCTTAATTTGTTTAAGTGTGTTTTGTGCAATTTTAGCAATGCTTATTGTTTTTAATTGTTTTTAACTTGGCGAAGAACGATGATTCGGTTTCTTGGAAACTTGTGTCTTTAATTCCTAAAAATATGTGAATCCTTGTTCCATGAATGACTCTTTACTCGCTTTGCTTTTTTGTTCTGCCCCAATGATGCATCTTCCCTTGTCTTGTAAAAACAAATCAAAAAATCTTGAAAAACCTAGATGCCCTCTTGAGCCTAAAGCGATCTACCAACTCTCAGTGTATAAGAACCAATAAGTAAGTACCTACTTCTGTCTTCTGCCCTCACTTACTTATTCATAATGGAGCTTTCGGAGTGGACCTGGGCCTCAGCCAAAAAGCGTCCCTCATTATAGCTAGCTGCCTCTTATTTCGAACACTAAGTTCGTCGAGGTCCCTCTGCACTTGGCGCTCCACTTGAATGTAGGCTTTTCTCAAATGTACCGGTCTTCCGGGGTAGTCTTGAAGATTTTCCGTTTTAGAGCGCTGGTGTACATATACTCTACATTCTGATTGAATCAATGATTACGTCGGTGGACAACCACTCTTGTATCACCTTTTTTACTTAACGTCTATGCAGACGGGATTAAAGATCACTTGAAAGATGTGTCTCTTAAAATAAGTAAGAGAAAACCGGAGAGTTTGTAGACAATCCAATCGTCAGATAAGGGCCTGAGCGGGACGCGGAAAGACTCAACACAGTTAAAAAGTTCAGCAAGGCTTTAAGAACAGCCTGGCTGTCTGGCTGACACTAGCACCGGATTCAAGATTGGTTTGGAGCCATTAGTTAGATTTGACTACATCCCAATGTAAGCGAACCCTGTCCTGAATGTGAGGAAAGTCGGCTTTAAATTTGTACAGCAGCCGAAGTTCTGGTGTTATTGCATCATCAAGATCGTCAAAATTCCGGTGCGGATGATACCAATAGTCGCCCCGTCTAGGACAATGAGTTGTTATTTTTTATTGTGGAAGGGTATCATGCACTGTGACGTCGTGGTCTATTATGTTTTCTGTCTTGGAGAGGTTTGTTAGGGTTCTTATCATGCTGTAATTCCTTCCACAATTATACTTCAGAGACATACACTGTTAATTAGGCTTGGCCAGAAATCTTAGGCTGAGAAGCAGTTCTATGGTTGGTATATCCGTGTTTCATTATTTTGTAGGTAGGGATCCCACAAGGATCTACGATCATCTCATCGCATAAATCTTCTTGTACTAACCCTAGTTTCCTCAGGATGCGTAGGTTGTTCTTGTTTAGCTTAATGCGCACTTTTTACTATTTCCCGGTTATAGTTCCCTAGCTTATCATCTTTTGCTATTCCACAGAATGATTCAGAGTCAAAGAAATGTCCAGTTACTTTCTGCCTAAGTAGGCTGCCTGCTGCTTCGTTACCCGAGTAGACCATCTAGAGCAACGCCAGGAGTACTCAGAAAATCACCCAAGAGAGAGATTCTTTGAAGCTTAGTGTAGAAAGCTGTCACATACTTACTAGAAAACCTCCTCCACCTAACAGCTGACTTACAAGCTTGAAACGGTCTTATCATAGCGGAATAGAATTTTTCGGTGATAAGCTCTATTTCTTGCAAAACCACCCTTGATTTGCCAGAATGAGCGCGCCTTGGATGTCTCGGATTGGACATGCTTTTTCCGGATCGACGAAAAGATATTTGCAGGAGTTCTATCCTCAGCAATTCCCTAGCGGGCAGTAGTGGCTGTCGTCGTGCTTATGCTTACGTAAATATGAACAGAAGCATCCATGTCCTGCATTTCGTTGAAATTCCGTTTACCATGTCTGTTTATATCTGGCTGAACATCGAGTATTACCCGGTGTGCCCACCCGCATTACTCGAACTTTATTGAGTGTTTTTGCCATAGCCTTATGCTCTCTAGTCTTTCTGGGTGACGATATTCTTTAAATTTCTCTACGGTTTACGCTGTACTGACGCGTTAAGAAAGCTACTGCAGCGCTATACTTATACTGGCTTAGGCATAATGAGATATCCTTCAAGGACATTGCAATCGTTATAGATAACCAAGCTGCTATAAAATCTCTGGAATCAGTAAAGCTGGGTATTGACAACGCGCGGCATCCGCGCGCACCATGTTCGACTGCGGCAAATTGTAATTGTAGAGCGGCAGCCGCGTGCGCTCGTCGATCCAGTCGACGCAAACAGTGTTCGCCGAACAATATTGAACTATCTGTCGGCTCTTTGACGCGTATTCGAACACTACAAACATTAAAATACCGTCCCTACTGCGCGCGAGCAAAACATTGAAAAACGCTTGGCGGGCATTAAAAATCCACAGCTATTGGATCGACGCGCGGCATGCTCGAGCGCTCCAATGTTCGAGTTGCCGCGCGCGCCTACTAGGTATCCATTATGCGCGGCTGCTTGGCGCGCCAATATTCGAGTGTTTGCCGCGCGTAGTCGATACCCAGCTTTAGAGTACGACGCGATCAGTAAGACAAACCAAAGATGGAGGAATGGCACCACGTGCCGTATCTCCACGGAGATCTGGCCGCTAAATGATCTTGCTCAAAAGGCCGCTCCTGACGGTGCGACGTAATTGGTGTTCTTACCGGCCATTGTCCCATTGGCCTTCATGTCAAAATGATGGACCTTTTCTCAAACAACTTCTGCAGGAGCTGCTGTGACGAAGAGAACTCTGCACTTGCCCTGCTCTATCCCAAAGAAAGAAACTCTATCTAGGAGCCTATCGCTTCCACAACTTGGGCGACCTATCTCTGACGTCAAAAGTATGTTCAGCTTCATCAAGAGCTCCAAATGGTTTCAATAAAGTGAGTGGCGTTTCAGGGTATAGATCCAAGTATTCCTTTCTTGGCCTGCGATTTTCTGTGCTTCGCACAAACAGCCACCTTACCTACCTACGCTGTACCGATGTTGCTAATATGCCGATATGCTTGAATATGAGTTACTCACGGTGCGGAATACTCAGCAAATTCTTAAGGTACATATTCGGTGTACTAAAGGCATGTAGGATTTGTATGTTTTAGTCCTTGTAGCTTTGACTAAGCCTGGTGTGGCATATAAGACTTACGAAGTTACTATATATTTGTGTGGATGCAATGGACCCGCCAGTGGTCGAAGTAAGTAGGACATCACATATCTACCAGCCAAATTGTTCACCACACAGGTTATGAAGTTATAAAAAATGTTCGCAAGTTTATGACAATGCAATGTAATTAGCAAACATCACTTTAAATTTATTTTCTTGAAAAAATAAATGAAAAATATTTCCATAAAGCGTTACACATGGTTAAGGTCATTAGAAAGTTTTAGACCCTTTTTTTCAAATCTACCTGGGAAAGTGCCGCCAAGACAGGCTCTACATACACTCCTGTGATATAAAAGGACATTGAGCCGACTTTCTTAGAGTTATTTAGTTCAGCACTTAGCACGATACACACAATGGATAGTCATTCGCTTCACGGTTGCCTTTTCTACCAAGTGCCAAGTAGGTCAACGAACTGGGCCCAATATTTGCCTGGTATTGTTTCAAATCAACCAACAACTAAGGAATCGAGAGATGAAAGTGAGAAAACAAACAAAGCCGGAAACCAGGACTTGAAATAAGGGATCATCCATAGTCACACATATATTATCTTTTAGTTTTTAAAACAAATTGCAATTGTTTCCTTACTGTTTTCAACATTAAACAACAAAAATAAAAATAAAGTAAATTTTTAAAAAACAATGAAATGTTAGTTATTTCAATCCTTTATTATTCCTTTTTATTGTAACACCCATTCTCATCTCTACTCAGAAATGGTCCCAAAGTGAAAGATCTTCTACTACGTCCGCGGGCAGAAACCACTCTTGCGATTTCTAGCGGTGTCAGGTCTCTCCAACTATTTTCCATTTGCCGTGAGTCTTCCTCCTCCGTTCTCCGTCATGTATTTTACAACTGACTACTCTTCTGACATTCAGGGTAAACAAGTTCCATAGTATAACTTGGTTGGTTTCACTTGCTCTCGGACTAGGGTTGAACCCATTCTTGCTAGTTTGTCAGCTTTTTCATTACCTGGTACTTCACTATGACCAGTAGAGCTTAACATTGTGCTGCGTGCCAAGAACCTTAAGCTCCTCGCGACAGCACTTCACAAGCTTCGATGGTATCTGCGTAGCAGCTATTGCTTTAATGGCAGCCTGAATCAATGTAAATCATAATATCCTCCCGTCATATTGTAAGCATTGAGACTAGCTGGGCGACTTTTGTCACTGCTAGGACCTCCGCTTGGAAAAAGCTGCTGTGATCCGGGAATCTCATGGAGCTGCTAAGTGCTAACTGTTCTGAGAAAAAAACCTGCCCCTAGTCCAAGTCCGAGACAGTGTAATCCGAGTTGACATTGACGCCCAGATGATTGCTTAGTACCTCGGCATGTCCATACAGATTTGATCTCCAGTGTTTAGAATGGCTGACTCTTCACTTCAGTCTCCTGCATGTAGAGGTCAGGTTAAAAATTACCACCATCCCCGCTATTGGTGCTTTTCATATCTTTGAGGTTAGCGGTTTTGGTGGCAGCGCGCTACTAAACCAATCCTCCGAATGTGAGTATCGGTCTAACGATAGCTGAGTACCGAAGAATCTACTACAAGTATAGAAGGCAACAGATGCCTTCTTTAACCTTTCTTTGATGTTTAGCCTCCAGTTTAGCTTTCTGTCGAGTATGAGTCCTTAGTATTTCGCACTTTCAGACAGTTACGGTGAAACGTGGAATCGCTTTTTTGTTGGTAAACAACACTAGTTCGGTTTTCTGGGGGTTTACCCCTAGTACACATTGCTTCGTCTAAACGTTTAATGTGTTCAAGGCTTTTTGCAATGGTTCACTGACAGTGGCTAGGAATTTACCCGTAGCGGGCAGCACTAGATCGTCTGCTTTTATCCACTGTATCTTTTATTCCACTATATCTAAGTTAAGAGGGGATATGACCTCTCCCTGTGGACTGCCTCTGGAGGCAGTTACCCTTAGACGGTTCCTCCTGTGTTCGGCATTAATATGTCTTCTACTCGCATCGCATCGCATACATAGTTAATTATGGAACTGTAACCTTTTCAATTTTTTCGTCAAATGATTATATCCTTGATAAGGGGACAAAATACTTCAAAAATATTTCAGACACCGTTTGTAAACGTTTTCAGCTTTTTCGGGATAGAGGGAATTATTTCCCCAAGGGCTACACTTACAAGTGTGGGTCAACATTGGATCGAAACAGACGTTGGTTAGTATTCAGGCTAATTGCAATGTTTCACATTATTTTTGATATCATTCCGAAGACATTCTTTGGAAGTCTAGTGATGTCGAGTTCACCTCCGCCCTCACTCGAGACAAAACTTATCAATTATAAGAGACTCACTACTCTCCCCGCCGGTTGTCCACCAGTGCTCGTTTGAACCAATGCAACAGCGACTTTCAAAGGTGTTTTTTTAAGAAATTCATTACTCTGCGAAAGTGCAGTGACGAACACCTTCTTTTTAGAAAAAAAAAAAAAGATAGGGGAGCAAGAGGGGAAGGGAGCAACAAAAATGATGCTTCACACGTACAGCACAAGATACGACAATTTCTTGTTACAAGCGTCATCATATCCACGATCCTGATGGCAGATCTTCTGGACTGTCCGCATCTAAAATACAGGCACATTTGGACAAATTAAATCCAATGTGATACCACGGAACCTGTCACTAATCCTACACCAGCACTAATTGAACAAATCAGGGCTTTTTATGAAGGGGATATGAATTTCTTTCTTTAATGTCACTGTGGTCATCCAAAAAAGTGTTCGCAGATGGAACAGTCGTTTTTTGGACGAGGCTGGACAGGTGCAGAGGAAGCCGACAATAGTCTCGTCCTTCTTTTCATCCCTGCATACATCATTAGAGAAAAGGTTTAGCATGAAGGCCTTTAGGACAGTTTACAGTGAAGACATTCATATGGCATACATGGCATTGTTAAAGAACCCGAATAAATCCAGGATCCAGGATCACAAATGAGAACATTGCAATCGATGTTCTAAAGCTAAAAAGATACCTCGCCGAAGAAAGATGGAGACAGGAGCCCTTTTCTGTAATCCGATTCTAAAGGCAAAGTCAATTTTAAGTAAAATTTTGCATATAGGAAGGGCCATATCCAGTTCCCGTCATCCCAGCAAGATGTATAACGTTGTACAATGCGAGTTCGTCAGTCGGGCAGTTTCCTGGAATGTCTCACATCCATAAGAATCTTTGCACTTTCTCGAGAAGATTGAGGCGAAGGAAAGAGCCAGAATGTGATACGGAGCTGAAAGCCCCAGCTTCTACCGATGGTCTTTATTCAGGAGTAGAGAGCTTCATTATTTCTACATTTCCTGTCACGATCTAGTGGGTTGGCTTTCCAGTGCAGACAATAAAGACCCAATATTTAACATATGTACATACATACATACATTTTCAATGACCCGGTTATCCACTATGAGGCTCGCGGGGTTAGGGTGCTTAAGTGGACATTACCAGTAAAAATAAGACTGGTGCAATTAATGTTTGGAGGCATCGACCTAGCCAAAAACGCACGCAGACACTAACGCTCCTGCACGCAGTCTTCGAATCTAACCCGGAGGGACAACGCAGTAGAGGAAGACCTCGCAAACGGTGGCGTGCACAAGTAGAATCAACTTGGCGTGTTCAACTGGAGGCAGTTAGCTAAGGACCGAGGCTTGTTAGTTGAGGTTCACCCCGAACTGTAACGCCACCTAAATAAGTGTAACAGAGAAAAATTATTCTTCTCCTCGTCAAACCAATTACCTGACCTAGCTAATGTATTCAGATTACAAAAGTATATTAAGTTATAAGTTAATAAAGTTTAAAGACGTCTTCCACTCCACTGTAATTGCTGTTCTTATTCTAATGAATTTAAATAGTAGAATATCCGCTAAATGAACAAATACCTACAATACAATCTCTTTCCTTTAAGTGGTTCTCTAATTTTTACTAATAAAATACAATATCCAATAGTTTTGTACATGGTCGCATTAAAAGGATAACGGAATCATCTGCTTGAAAAATTATTAAACATGTAATAATGAAAGCCGGTTTCAAAGAAAAAATAAATAAGAGACCAAAGAATGAAGAAAATAGTCTTGTAATGAGATAAAAAAAAAGGAATCAGACCTGTGTGCACAGCTGGCATTAGTTAATTACATGACACACCTTTCAATTGTGCCCTCTTTTCCGGTGAAAATGGCATAGATTTTTACTCGCATATACCTACTTTTATTATCACACCCTTCTTTTGCACATCTGCCTGTCGGTGCGATGGAAGATTAGGTCCAGCTGGTATAAAAGTGCATTACAAGTCAGTTCACTATTTTAGTTCACTCGCATACACGAAGCAGAAGGTTTATTTGTTTTAAAGATGACCCAGAAGAAGCAAAGGGAACTTGAATTCAAAATTAAAACGAATCCATCTCTTTATGGATGCATGTTTTACAACGTTCCCAGTTATTCCACAAATTGGGCTCAATTTTTGACCAACATTGTACCCAGTGATGAGCCGATCACACAACAACCTTTCGTGTCAAGCACAGGAAGCGCCGATTCGTTGAAACGCTGATGCCAAACTATATGTATATTTATGTTAAGATGTTAAATTATATAAAACTTATAGTTTTAATAATTATAATTAAAATTAATTATAAAATTAGATTTTTAAATAAAATTAAATTAGTAGCGCCTACAAATGGAAAACGATTTTCATTGGTTTCATTTTCTTCGTTTGTATTGCTTAGTCCTAGGTGTACCTATGTACAACGCACCAGGAACTGTGGTATCTTCAATGCACATCTTGAAAGGGCCTTTCAAGGTATTACGCACATTGTGGTGAGTTAACTAAAAGGCTCTCTGGCCCTTTGGGCAACACCCAGCGCCAAGTTGCACGCGAGCTCTAAAACTAAAAGAGCAGGAAGGACTTAAGCTTCTCGGAAATTAATAGAAAGAGCATGAGAACAGCAAGTTCGCGGAAATGGAGGTGCTACACATGAATGAGGTTTAGAAGTTTTACCAATCGGTAAAAAAAATGCAAAAGCCACAAAGCCGAATAAGAGAACAAAGCTGGAGAATCACAACAGCGCGGATTTGAAATTATCACTTTTGCAGATAGTCTAACGGTGGAGACAAATCAAGTTCTTCTGTCAAGTAGAATGATCCTTTCAACCCAGACAATGTAAGCCAAGAATTCGGTCCACACGAAGTTAAAAAAAACTATACCTTAACCTAAATCCAACGAAGCTGCTGAAGCTGACCGAGCCGTTTAAAGTTCCGAGAAATAAATTCGAAAGTAACTCATCTCCAAAACGTGATCGGATGAGATGAATGGAACCTCAGGTTTGTTTGCCCAAACCTCAAGAAGGGGGACTCTCTAAGTCTAAACCGTGCCAACTATAGAGGCAAATATCTACTTGATATCACCCCCGACCTTTAACTGCTGTATTGTAAGTGCTTAAAGCCCAGTATGACTTAAGGTCAAGAGTTAACCACTGTCCAAAAATGCTCACTAGAAATTCAAAATCGATTCTATTCCACACTTTATTGATTTTAAGGCCGCGTATCGTGGCATTTATAGACCAAAATGCAAAGCAAGGTCTAGTTTTTAGCAAACGTGTCAAACTCCGGCTGTGCGGAATGAGAATGGAGAATGCAGGCTGCTCCATTGAGCTTGGTAAAGACCTTTGATTTCAAAAAAATATGTGCGTCGGAACTCAATGATTTATGTACGGTTGTAGTTGAGAGGCTACGTAGGCTCCGCTATAAACCAGACAATGACACCAGTGCTGAGATCGAAAGAATAAATCTGTTTCTTTGGTCTAAGGCAAAAGGGTAGCCATGGTGCAGTGGTTAGCTTCATCGCTTGTTACGCTAAAAGTCCGGGTTCGACTACTGATGTCGGAAAAACATTTATTTTTTAAATAAAAAAAAATCGATCAACTGTGAAAGCTGGTGGCGAGTCTACTCTGCGAAGGCATAACACTGGCAGTAGAGTGTTCTTGGCTTGATGAGTTGATTGAGCTGACACTGATTATGACATCAGGAGATTCGAAAAATTTCCTGTGAATTATAGCAATGACAAACACCACAAATGGCCCCAGCTAGCCTTGGACCCTTGGACGCCAATGAAACTTAACGATACCTGAGTTTCAAACCACTGTACCTCGCTCGCGGTGTGTGTATAACATTAAAAGGGTATTCATATCCCCTCATATCCCCTTGATGTGGATTATAAAAAAAAAAAAATGAGCGGCAAAGCCTTTTCTCGAGCAACTAAAGACCTTAACCACCTCAGTCATTCTCAAGAAAGGATGAGATCGCCCTGGATTATTTCGAGATAACTCCATCGGTTCTGCATAGACGATAAATGAAGGAGAAGATACAGCGATGAATTACATGGGTACACAGCGTGAGCGACATAGCCAACGGACTCCAATACAACGACTAAGATGTATTGTGACATGTAGACTGCTATAACGGATGAACACCTGCGATAGGTGACACGCGCAACGAACTGGAACCTCAACCAACTTAGCATACCAAACTAGTTGCAGGTAGCCAATAATCGAAGCTATTGGAAACGCAGTTCCTGACTACAGCGCCATCATAAATAAGTTTTATGTAAATACTCCTGATATACATACTCCTTCAGGCGCCTTGGTGTTAAGAAGGCCTAACGATTGGCTCAGTGGTTAATGCATTGGACTGTTGTGCGAGCTGCGTGGGTTCGAGCCCCAGCCATGCCCATCGAACATTTTTCGCTGCATCACCTCTCGTCAGGAAATGACAAACCTCCGGGAGGATAATTTGTCATGAAAAAGCTTTTCAATTCGCCGTTCGGAATCGGGAATGAATTGTAGGTTCCTTCCATTCATGGGAATAGTGTAACACGCACAACATGAATGGTTGCGAGAAGCTAGGCCGTTGCTCATTCCAAGCTGTCGCGCCAGCAATTTATTTATTTTTAAAACTCTGCAAACCTGAAACTGTCGCTTGAAAATGGATAAGCCACATCAGCTAGTTAACTCTAGATATATCATTAATAAAGGGCTAACTCAAACTTATTCGCAAATACTTACTTGATCACAGGTTTGCAGGGACAGACATGGTAGCCTATCCGCCTCGACAAGAACTTTGTCGACCGCCATCAGCTAAGATAAAAATTACAACAACTAAAGGGGAAAAAGGAAACGTACATACACACGCACATATGTTCATACGAACAAAATGTACAAAAAGAAATAATAATAAAAAACTAGGATTTAATTGTAATGTACAATGAAATATATTTATAAAAACATAATGAATGTTCTGCAAATAAAACAGCGACAGTTGTTTGAATAATATTTATTATTTCTTCATTTTATCATTAGTTTTTAGCATTTTGTTTTATATAATTATTATATATGTTTAAATAGGGCTTTTTTCTCATTTTTTCCTTGTTTTGCGTTTGTTTTTTCTGTTGATTTTTTTAACTTCTTTTTGTTAATTTTTTTTAATCGTCTCCTTCTTTTTTGTTCCATCTTTTTTTCTTTCTTTTCCTTTATGTATATATATATATATTTTTCTCTTTTTTAATATTTCTTTGATTTCTTCTTTTGTCTTTTTTCTTCTTATTTCTTAAAATATTATTTTTTTTTTGCTTTTTTTGTATATTTCCGACTCATTCAAAAAACATTATAGTTGAAATAATAAGCGCTCGTTAAATATATGCATACATATGTATATATATTTTTTTTATTAGTTTTCTTTTCCTTTTTGTAATTTTTCTTCTTTTTTTTTATTATGAAAATCTTTTTTCTTTTCATTATTTTTCTTCTCATTTTCATTCTTTTGTTGTTTTTTGTTTTTTTACTTTTTTAGTCTTTTTTATTTAATTAAGAAGACACATATAATGTTTTTTGAACTATATATATTTTTTTTTCTTTTCAATAAAAATCTGAAATAAATTGATTTTGTTAAAATTAAAAGTGTAAAGGTCTTAACAACTAACATGCAAGCTGAGTTTTGTGGATGTGAATTTGTGTAATTGCTTAAAGTGTTTCTTTTCTTTTGTTTATAGTTTAAAAGCGAAACTAAACGTTAAATTGATTGTAGAAAATGGAAATTAAATAAACTT
Source organism: Matsumyia berberina (assembly GCA_917880715.2). Taxonomy (NCBI): domain Eukaryota; kingdom Metazoa; phylum Arthropoda; class Insecta; order Diptera; family Syrphidae; genus Matsumyia; species Matsumyia berberina. The sequence goes on from OU862870.1 coordinate 102,054,455, forward strand.
GCGCTTGAAATAGTTGATCTAATAATTGACTAATTAAAACTGATTGTTTTGGCACACACTCATAGAAAAAATACTGGAAAACGAAAATGGTGAAACAAAAAAAAAAAAAAAAAACAAATGCAACAAAGTAGTGGGATCACAATGTCCTTCAAAGGAAAGCAAAATGGTGCTCTAAGAACTTTTAGAAACAAAAAATAGTTATTTTGTATTTCACCTAAAGTCTGTTTTTCCTTCATATTAATAAAAATCAGAGAATGTGATCTTCTGAAAAATTAAATAAGATAACGGAACACCATTAATTGGTTGCTGATAAGAATGTGTTTTTAAATATATTGATTGAATGCTATTTCTCTAAACTCTGTTCGATATCATTTTTGAAGGGCTACCCCTGAATACGATCGTAAACTGAAATAATTGTAGACATTCTTTCTGTACGAACAAAAATTCACGTTAGTCGTTTTTTTTTTTTTTTTTTGTTTTCTTCAATAGATTCCTATTTGGTTAACGAAAAAGACTTTACTTTCTACAACAACGGCAGGACGCGAAGCCATTCTTAATCTGCTACCTTTGGATCTAAATCTACAACAATCTGCAGCAAAAGGGGCTCTGAGAATTAGCCAATTTGAAGGATAAAAATCCAACCTGACAGGGCATGCGCAGATACACAGGTGATGTAGCAAACACCGATTACACGACGCCCTACCCAGAATTTTCAAGGCCATTGCTACCTCTTTCCCAAACTGAGAGGAATAAGAAATTAACGACACTTACTAAAAAATCTATACCAACGGTTTCAAGATGGTCTCATGGATAGGAGCCGGAATCTTCTCCGAGACGCACAACCTATTTATATCCGTCAGACTTCCAGACTATAGCAGTGTTTTCTAAGACGTGGTCCTGGCAATGACAATAGCTGAAGCATGTACGATGTTGTCGCGAAGAATTACAAGTTCTGGGCTCACAACACAATGTAAAACTCTATTGGGTTCCTGGCCACAAAGGTTTGTCGTATAACGAGGATGCTGACGAGCTTGCTAAAAAGGACTTAGCATAAGACTCATTTCAAGGTGATCCTTCAATAAGAATCTAATTAGGTTCATCGAACCCAGGAGGAGTCTCCTGGGGGTCAACATCTTATCAAAGAAAAACCTTTAACTCGACTAATTGGCATCGACTAGAGGCCAAGTCTAGGTGCACAATAGATCTGTATTCGTCAGCTCTATATCTCAATCATAGTCTGGTGGACAGCATTAGATAAAGTTAATTACGTCAACCTTAAAGAACAGCAGAAAGGGTGGCCATGGTGCAGTGGTAAGCATAATCGCTTGTCACGCTGAAAGTCCGGGTTCAACTCCTGATGTCGGAAAAACATTTATTTCTTAAATAAATAGAAATCGATCAATCAATTGTGAAAGCAGATGGCGACTCTACTGCGAAAGGGGATCAGGGGATGCGAAAAAATTCCTGTGAATTAAGCAATGAGGAAAAAAAACACCACAAATGTCCCCAGCTAGCCTGGACACCACCCTTGGACGCCAATGAAAATCTTAACGAACCCTGAGTTTCAAACCACTGTACCTCGCTCGCGGTGTGTGTATAACATTATAATATCATTATATCATATCCCCTTGATCCGCGCGTGGATTATAAAAAAAAAAAAAAACAGCATAAGTTTGCATAACCAGGGCTATGCGAATTAGTCCCACCACGACTCTGGAAACTATATTACACTTTCTTCCATTTGATGCCTATGGTAGAAACATGGCATTGAAACGACGCTACAACTAAAAGTGTCGTTTGTTATGATACAGAGCAAGCCAAAGTATTAACCGAATATAAGCCACGAACTAATTAATCCCGGTCCTAGACAGAGTTGGAGTTCGACACTGTACTCTATACATTAATGGACATAAGACAGAAGTTAGTATTTTCTCGAACTGGCTTGGCTTAAAGCATTCTTTTAAACGACCGCATCGTGGTAATGTTTTCAAGTGGAGATTATGGTCATTCGTGAAGCCGCTGAATAGTTTTCGGTGACTTCGGTACTGAATCCTATCACCCTTATCTACATCGATCTCCTTCTTCCCTCTCCTTTGGAGAGTTTAGAAATCATTGTTTTTGTTATTTGTTTATTTGTGGCACTTCTTATTATTTCTAATGTCGAGAGATTCGTAGCAAAGCACTTATCAAAGCAATTGAATCAACAATAAAAAAAATAAATAGTTGCCGCGAAAGTTCGAAATAAGCCAAGACCTAGCTTCTCGCAACCATTCATATTGTACGTGTTGCATTTTTCAGACGAATGAAAAGGATCTACAATTTATTGTCGATTTCGAATGGCTAATTAAAAAGCTTTTTTATGACAAATTATACTATCGTAGGTTTGTCATTCCCCAACAAGAGATGGTGCCGCAAAAAATGTTCGGTAGACAAGGCTGGGACTTGAACCCACGCAAATAGCAGCACAATGCACTAACCATGGCGAGCGACAGAACGTAATGACAATTTTACCTGTGTCGTGATGCTAAGCTAAGCTTTGCTATCGATTCTGCCATCCATTTCAATCTAGAGATGAAATCAGACTCATGTTAGAACCTGCCGTATAATGCAGAAGCATACACTTTGACCCGACAAATGTAGATTCACGATACCAAAATTACCAATCAACTATCGTTACATGTCCGCTTTTGATCGACAATCAACAACCGCAACAGGGGCCTTTGTTAAAATCGGATGAAGACCCACTTGGAATTTGCGAGAGGAAAGTTCTATTTTCGACGTATAGTCCTACTTTTATTGATAGATGATTTCGGATCCAACCACGAACAATACGATCCGTACAGCGATAATGGGTAGATCATTTAACATATGTCATGTCACGCTCCAGGCCGAAGAAGTTTCGATTTCACCCCTAAGAGACTACGCCGAAGAAGAAGCCCTTATCTGCGATGGAGCAGACAAGTGGAGGTTGACCCAAACAACGTACGCAATTAGGCGCATCTGACTACAGAAATTGATTGATTTAGGCACTGATTTACACAGAACTTTAGGCCACCAAAAGTAGCCAAGTGAAATGCTCCCGACTGATGGTCTGTCTCGATCTCTGCTCTTTATTCTTTAAATAGATAAAACGGACTGGAACCACTTCTTCTTCTTCATCGTTCTTTCAATTTCGTATGTGTCCAAGTGAATCCGAAGCATTTTATACATGAATATAACAGGTTTACGATCGTATTATTTGATTAAAAAAAAAATGTGCTCTAATGATTGTTCCCCTGACTAAATACTTATGCACACTAACAAAACAAACAAAAAAAACCTACAAACTGAATAAATTTATACGTAAAAGTTCAAGAACGAAATGCAAATAAATCCAACAGTAAGACACAATAAAGTAAAAAAAAGTATAAGCGCTGTTGCTCACTAGAACTAGCGACAAACACTGGTTCAAGATTAAGTTTAGTAGATACACTAGTGAGACTTAATATCGAGCTAAGTTCCTATCACGTGTTATTTCTGTTATGTTAAACGCGAATTGACTGGCACTGATCACAATTCTTCTTTTATAAGGAGACTCAAATGCTTTGTATGCGTGAAGTGACCACAGATTTTTCTGTTGACTGAAACATGGTTCCAACATATGTTTTTCATACTTCTCGACCACTTCCATTCCTGCTAGTTTAGGAATTGCTGTCTTTTTCTGGTTAAATAAACAAAAAAAAATGTCTGGTTAGTTCGCTTCTTTATCTGTACTCCATTGCATTGGTTTGGAGCGATTAAACAGACGTCATCAGAACAGATCATTTTGGGTAGAATTGAAAAGCCAACGAATTCCAGTGCAGAGTTTCGACGCTAAAGGGGTCGGCCTCTGGTTTATTTATTGCATAATGCGCTTCTTCTCTACATATTGGATGGATGAAACAAAATAAACGTGTACACAGAAGGTAAACGTACATTCATATACATATCTCTCCTTTCCCATGATTATCCATCGGCCGATGTGCATCATGATGCCAAACGTGCTTTCATTGTTTTCATTCTCCTAGCTGCTGGTGCACAAGGTTAACACTGGTGTACACTTATGGACAGGTGTTTCCAACAACCTGGATTTCACCAAATATTTCAGCCACCACTCTGAGTGTGTATTTATCCAAACATTAGTAACTTATTGTGTTAGAAATATTCCCCACGCAGTCTCTATTCGTCCTTAGAGTTATCGATGAGAAAGATATCCTATGCTACTTCTTTCACGTGTCCAACGACGAACGGAATATGTAATTTAACATCAGTCAGTCAAGTCAGACGCTTGTCGGTAATATGTATAAGAACTGATCTTCTTAGTAAATCATGTTCAAAGCCATTACAACGTAAAATTGCTTATTTGCCTTTTCTTGTCGATCACATGTTATGTCGCTTCGAAAAGTTCTCGATTGCCTCATGTCGAACATCTCTGAATTATGATAGTAGTTTGATGGCCAGGTTTCCATTGGTGCGATGCTTTAGAAATACTGCGATGGCGAAGGTGAAGAGTAATGCATAATGTTCTTGTCAAATCAGGTGTATTTGGAGCGACTTTAAATTGATCGACGACTGCTTCTGTGTTCTGCATGTTGTGTTGTTTCAATTATGTCTAACAAGTTCGCTATCTTTGACTGTGCTTTGGTAGTATTATACCCTCTACTAGGTAACAATGCAACTTCAACCGTCAACTCTACCTCTACATCTATGGCCTCAGTAACAAAAGGAAGCACCATCCTTAATCTCTTCCTACCACAAGGATGCATTACATGTGAATACATAGAAAGAGCCCTAGCTACTGAGGCTTTCAGCTGTAATTTATTTAGAGTTCTACGTCCCTCATGATTTAGGATTGAAGCATCTGGCTGAAAATCAACTTACAAATGCTAACCTTTAAGTTCTCCCATAATGCTTTGTATTAAGAGATACGAAAAAATGCCAATACAAAAACAGTGTCACTTTTCGCGAAGCATTTATAACACGACGACTTCGATGGAGTGATCAACTATCTGCTCACTTTTACTGTGGCAATGAAAAGTCTTAAACCAAATAACGATCAACTATGCATTTAACAGAAAAGGTTGTCGAGCACTTCTAGTTTACCAGAAGAAGTAGCTACGCGTTGTTCCTGAAAGACATCTACTCACCACAAGTAACCATCGTTTTTTTTAAACGTTACTGACACAGGTTACTCCTCAGAAGCTCCAAATCAAGTCATAAATGCTCAAAACGTTAAAACACGTCGGCATCAACCCATTTTTTCAACGTACCAAGGAAAAAATGAAGTAAAAACGAGGTTCGAGACAAACAATGGACAAAACCATTGCAACACTTACTTTTGAAAGAAACACTTCAAAGCGTATCTTATGGGTAACAGTTTAACTTTCTTCTCTTTCTCTAACCAGAGGTACCTTTCTGTTTAAGGTATACAAAGGCTCACAGGGACTCGAACCTCGCATATAAGAGCTAATACGCGCCACCTAAGAAAGTTTGTGTGTGTAACACCAATGTGAAGAAGTAAATGTGACAAAGTAAATAAAAATCTGCGAAAGGCAAATAAGTATTACAACAAAACCGCAACATACCGTGGAGGGCAAACATGGTGGGCGCGCCAAACTATCATGAAATAGGAAAAAACTAAAGAAAAGCAAAGCATGGTTAGAAGTCATCTTATCGAAAACTAAGAATTAGTTAAAACACTCTTTGAAAAAAGATCACAAGATTCAAACGACTTTTTAGTGCGCTCTAGACTTACTGAGGGGATATCCCCGTTAAGAAAATGTATTGCCAAACAACTGGCATCGATTGAAATCAGGTCGAAGAACGACCAGTTCAACTTAAGCTGAGGCAAACGTTCAAAACAATACTACCGAACAAGAGTCAACAGTTGAATACTTGAGTCGCACCTTCAGCCGTTAATGACGGTTTATTTCTTCCACGCTTCTATTCACTCACTAAAATTCTTCTGTACTGTCTTACTAACTTTAAAAGTTTCTTTGACGGGTGTTAGTACGATTGCCACATCATCACTTCTACGCTTCCTTGTGATATTGATTTGTTTTCTCGTTTCAATGATCTCTTGCTTCGTCTCCGTCTCAATCAATATTACATGCATTTTACTTTCAATCGAATAAACTTGTGAGTATTTTTAATCTAAGAGAATATAAATCTTTAGACACGGAAGGGTAACAGAAGAAAACATGTAAAGTCCATTGACCCCTTTGCGTAGTTCATTTCAAGTTAAAGCGTGAATTTCATCAGAGCGCCAGTCAATTTATAGTTAATTAAAATAATACTCTACATAAATGTTTCAAGTTGCAAACCTATCATATAAAAACACACAACCTTAACAGACGTGTCCCTCACAAAATTACATATTAGTTTAAAGTTTACACACATGCATATCTAATCTAATGTATCTGAACTATGTAGTGCTACCAGGATGGTGATAAACCGATAGTTATGAGTATAGAAACCCCGCGCCCGATGAAATAGCGTTTTTTTTTTTTACGTACGCACAGACAAAATTAAGATAAACAAACAAAACAGAAAGTTAACGGGCACTTACCTTAAAAATAAGAAGGAAAAAGCAATAATCAGTAAGGTGCGTAATAGTTTGCCCTGCCACGGTAACCCCTTCTAAAACGAAATTTTAAAAATGGAAAATGGAATTAGTTTCAAGGACAAATTTATTTCATACATCCTAAATTACATTGGCCGCCTGGCGCCACGGAAGGTACTGTGACAGCATGCACGGGATACTCGGGCGCCTCTGCCTCGGAAACTTCCACGTGCAAAGCGGTTGGTTGTGGAAAGTCCTGGACGATTTGTTCGCTTTGACATAACCTGTAATGAAATAAAAGAAAATTACAATATTAATGGAATGGAAATGCAATTGCGAGGACGGTCCTCTAAAGTGTATAATACCCGATGATGAAGGGCGAACAAAAAAAGGAGAACTTGACAGAGTAATGGAAAGATGGAAAGAATAGGTCTGCTCCTTTACTTTTTCAAGTAAACCAAAGCTACGAAAAGCTGCCTAATCCTGTTCCACAACACAAAAATTTGGCAAAAGAGATAGGCCACGAGAGAGCAAATCACTTCCCCTCAACTGAGAGAGCTACGAGTTTCAGCCTAAGAAAATTCTTTGGACAACTTTTGTAACACAGCGAACAGCTGATCTTATTACAGTTGAGGTAGATTTCTGTTATTTTTCATTTAAATTTTCACAAATTGTTTTGGTTTTGCATTTGACGTTTTTGTCAGGCAGCCTTAACTTACAAAAAAGCGTTCCTTTACTTTTTCTTAATTTCTGCATTCTCTAAGGGAATTATTCCCCACTCCTCCAAATTTGAGAAATAACTAAGCTACTTAAAAAGTAAAGGAACAGACCTAATGGGATTTGCTGGTGCACATAGGGTTGAGGTTCGTCCTTTTTCCACGAAAGCTGTCCTCTTTTGAAAAATGGCTGGGGACGTCCGAGGGGGTTTTTATTATTTACTAAGAACCTAGGTATGTATGTACCTACATTACATGGTGCATACGAAATGGTAGAAGACGAAGCGTAGATCGTGACCGACGCAAATGAGAGCGCTCGCACTTATTTGCTGTTGAGCGCAGTGACTAGGTACAAGCATAGCTGAGTCCTTCACAAAAAAAAAAAGGAAACAGGCTCCAAATCCAGTGTTTGAATCGTCACTTCTCTGTTTACCATCGGGGTTATGGAAACACTGTCCGGAGTTTTTTGTTCGTGACACCTAGTTTCTTGAAATTCCTGATGGCAACCCTAGATGCATGGCTACTTAGAAGTACCCTATATATATACACGTATGTGGACTTAACGACTGGACAAGCTTGCCTCTACCACAATTCCTTTTGTTATAGAAGTAACAAACATTGAAACACCCTTCCCGGAGAAATATTTGCGGACGAATTTGATCTCCAGTGGTTCAAAAGCAGAAGCAATAAACGCGACGAAGGATTTTTGAATTTGACCCAGATGGCCAAGGTGAACGGTCTCTTGATTTTCTTTATCGTTTTATTGGCCATGACCGCTTTACGCAAATATCAAATGTGGCTCTTTTGTCATTAAGTCTGTTCGCGTACTCCCTAAAACAGCGAATTTTTACGAAAAGTTACGAATTTTTACCCAAATCCTGTTCGCGTACGCAAAAATTTCGTTGTTTTTCGTAAAAGAGAGCGCTCTCGAGAGAGTAAGAAATTTCCCCAAGCTACGAATTTTAGTGCAAGAAATTTCTTTGGGCTGATTTATGAAATCTGTCAAATCTGTCAAATGTACCAAACAGCTGTTCGTTATTTTTGTGTGGTATTCAAATTGTCAGATATTAAAGAATTCTGGAACGCCTAGCAATCATGCAAAGATCCAGGGAATCTAAAAAAATGTGTTGGAACAATGAATAAATGTTGTCCACACTTTTTTTAAACTCTCCAAATGTGAATTAGAAAATTCTTTCCTATAAACTTTTCTTAAATTTGACAGTTGGAGTTTGACGTTTAAAATTGTTCAACTTTTCTTATTTAACGCGTTCGTTTACTTTTTTCGTAATTTTACCTCTCTTTGAGAGGTACTCTCCCACTCTTCAAAATTTGGCAATCTACGAATTTTGATGCAGAAAGTACCCGAACAGATCTATTATTTATCACACCGAAGTTCTAGAACACAAATTTAAAAACCTATAGACCTGAACGAGGACGGAAAACGGGGTGATTATTATCCTTAAATCCACTTGTACACCGATGCGACAATTACCTTGTCGATTCTATTACTACATGTGTTGTCTACAAATGTCGACTGATACTCCTAATACCGAATCTATTTTGACTGAATCTCTTTAATTTAGTTTCGTACATTTTTGGAGTAATGGAAATCTCTTACGGAGTAAGTATAACACGTCGAGGTTTCTTTCAATGTTTAAAGAACCATATTGAGCGGCAAAGAACGCGATAACATTTGCACATTTGTCAAAAATCCTCCTTACTCTGATAAGACCAGTCAAGTGAAGCAATAACTTTGTTTTTTCGAGGAATCTACGCCATGTAAACAGTGTGTAATTAAATAAAGTTAAATTTTTCAACTATAGACCAAAGAACCTGCAACCAACATTAAATGGCGATGAATATTCGAGTTCAATTGCGGGTTCCATTTGAATTTCATATTTTCTGTCATGTTTTTAACACCATCGCGCGTTTTTATCATCATTACTTCCAAAAAGGCCCGTTTATCCGCTCTGAGCGCCGCGGGTTTTGAGTTCTCAAGTGGACCCTCCATACCTCTTCATCCATCATAGACTTTAAATCTTCATTATTATCATAGACTTCGGACTCGGTCCAACGATCTCATCCTGGGCCTAACCGGAGGACACCTATTGTGTTGGCACGTCTTGGAAACATGTCCAAGTCATCAGTATATGAACCGCTTCGTTCGAAGAAGTAGCTCGACATTGCGAGTAAACCCAGCAATACAACAAAGATACCACATCTTGGCAGCTTGTATCCGCTATCTAATTCTTTCGGTCATTACACAAATCTTATTAAGTTAAGCCCGATAGCTTAGTCCCGGAGCCAAGTTCGACCCTCCTGACAACAAATTGGCCAAGCTGTCCCAAAATAGAGCAGAGTACATTGAACAGGCGTTTGGGAACTGATCTTTTCCTCAGATTTTTTCACTTTTGCTCTGATCCCAGCACAATATTTTATATTTCAAGAAACTGGCTTAAGTTGTTAAATGCGAATTATCTGCATGAACATGCAATCGTCGAAGAGTGATTGTATGGTTTCTTTGCTATTTAAGTCAGATTTCTACAAAAACAAAGCACTACATCACATAAATCTTTCATGAAACCTGAAATTTAATAGAGTTCTCTCTACAACACGGCGCGCTGCTGTCATGCATTTTGAAATTTTAAATAAAATGTCTATCGCTCGCCGAATAAATGCCGAATTTTTATTTGCATATTCAACGCATTAGATTTAGATAAATCGAAAAGCTTCGTGAGCCGGACCATGAATTATTTTCAGATAATCCCCATAAGTTGCAGCTTTGTGAAGTGTTTAGTCTGGATTTGTTCTTGTTTTTGAAGTACGGCCTTGGAACTGTATGTTCAGCCTTTTAAAATATTTTTTGTTCATCTACACCAAAACCAAAACAAATTGCTGAGTAGACTTTTGCAAGGTGTGCAAGTGCAAGCGTATGTGCGAATTAACGGCAAAAAAATGCAAAATTGCAACATTGGTGCACTTTATGTCGGGGTACTATGCGCCTAATTAACAAGTTATTACCGCTGAGTTTTTATTTTTTGCAAAACGGGCCACTTTCAATTAATTTTTAAATATTCATTTGGAAAAATGTGAGCATTTTCAGTTTCTATAAGCAAAGAAATCTCTCACATATGACATATCTCTACGAAGAAACAAAGTAATAAAAATCTAAATCCAAGCCAAAAACTTAACGCCGGTTTAAATACATACATACAAACATAGCACATCACCCCTTTACCCGCACTTTCGTTCAATTAGAACAGGGAACCATCCTATGAATACACATGAAATGTTCACAAGGGAACCTTGTTTCCTCCACGGTGAAATTTGTCGCAAGCATTTAGCACATATAAAAATGTAACTCTTACCTTTATTTGTCTGCCACGAAACAGAGTTTCGTTCATCGCCAGTGCAGTCTCCACAAACTCCTTGGAGCCAAATTCGATATAGGCAAAACCCTTTGGGTGGCCATCGGCCTTATTACATAATATTGTTACGCGATTTATGGTTCCACACCCATGAAAATGAGATTCCAACTCCTCAGCCGAAGCCCCATAGTCAACATTGCCCACATACACAGATCTAGTATCGATTTCTTGTTTCTCTTCAATGGACAGAGGCACTGTAGCGATGCCAGGATTTGAGCCGGCCATTTGCTTATCTACTTCCGATTGCATTTGCTTAATTTTTTCAGCTTCTTCTTCCATTTCTTTAACACGAGCCTTAATTGCTTCTAATTCTGGGTCAATTTGCATATTGGATTCCTCCTATAAAAACAGCCAACCGAACAAAACGAAAAAGCACAAAACAATAGATGAAATTTAGTTTGCCGGTGAAAAAAATTCACGCCCAACAACACATGTCTTACCTCGTTCAAAATTTCCGATTCTCCGTTGGCATCATCCAAGTTATCCAGAAGCTGATCTTCGTTCAGTGATAGGTCTTCGTCTGCCATTATTCTTTTGCTTGTGCTTTTGTTCTATACAGATGCAGGCTTTCGTATATACAACTATCCCCGCAGGTTATTTTCTTTGCGACGTCGCGCTAAAGTTGTGGTAATTGTGGGATGGATATGCAGAAAAACGCCGAAGAAAATCAGCGCACAAAACACGGGAAAAAAAAAAAGAAATCGATGCACTCAAAATGGTCGCCCTCGGAAGAATGGAGGAATTTCAAAGAATGGAGACTTTCTTTCTAACTTTTTTTTTTTCGTTTTCTGGATTACTTAATAGTATTGGCCCACTTTGAATAAACACAAAATAACAGAAGATAATTGATTAGTTTTATATAATCTACGTAGAGAAATGCAAGTTTTCGAGCAGGGAATTATACAATTGCGGATGATTTTCGATTAATTTCTTCAAGAATTTCCCGCATTAAAACGTAGGCAGAAACGACTTTTCCCGGTTAAAACTCGTACGAAGTTCAACGAAAACGGAGGCAAAACACAAACAAAGATGGCTGTCGGCTAGTGGCTAAATTTGTTCAGAGATGAACGACTGACTACGGCAAGGGGTTTGTTCGCGATGATATCAAAAAAGTGGCAATTATTATAATATTTATAATCTGGACAATTATAATCGTGATTATGGCCATAAAAATATGTCAAGCGGAGGGCAGCCACTGTGACACTATTAGGTCTGGGAGCTGGTGAGTAAATGTTCGCGTTGATTACGCAATTTCTCTGTGAGAGAGTTGGCAATGCTATTATGTGAAACCCCGCAGCTCAGAAGTCTGTATTGCTATGTTTCCACCAAACTTAAATCTGGGTTTTAACCATGATTTAGCTAAGCCCTCCTAAATCTTTACTGAATCCTGTTCTATGCTATACTATTTGACGTCTACAAATCCTTAATCCGTAATATAAAATAAATCTCACTTAAATCGTCAGAGGAGACAAATCAAACACTCCTTTTTTTGACCTCCTGACATTAGCAAATAAAGAATTTTGATAAAAAATTCTCGATTTCTTTTTTTCAAGCATTGCCTTTTTATTGCCAATCTTTTCCTTCTTCAATGCAAAAGTTTAGCAATAATTTGATGCCGTTTTCCTCGGTGGTAGGCGACCCTTCTGCCTAATACGTCTATTAAGACTCGCACTTGATTTTTAAGTCGTACGTGGCATACCAATAGTAATTTTACATTATTTGAATCCATTTCTTCAAATTATAAAAATGTTGCAAGTCGAAACATCAAGTTATTACTTTTGACAAACTTTAGTATAAATCCTAAATTTCGGTAAAACCACTTCACTTAAATCTAAATCTTTTTTTCACTTAATCTCGGATTTATTTTTGGTGGAAACATAGCATTAAGCAAGTTCTACGAAACTTGCAATCAAACAAGACGAAAATATGCTAAAACCAGACAGATCTGAAGCAGCTGCGCACTGAAATTGCCTCATGCAAAAATGCCGGTTGTTGGGTAGCCGGCTTTCCTCTTCATTTCACTTCATTTTTCATTTGGTGAAATGGTTTATTGAGTGTTGGTTGTAGTACATTTCTTTTCTTTTCAAATAATCGTTTTCGTTGAAAATGGATACGAGTGATTCTGAATATGAAGAAGAGGAAATTATCGTTTTCGCTGATTTTAAAAATAATTTAATATTAGATAAATTGGAAGATGCCAATACTTTGATAAAAATTATCGGCATTGATTCAGACAATCCAATCGCAGATGTGAATGGAAATATATTTCGAGGTAAGTTTTTTGCAAATATAGTAAATTTGTAGATTGAAACAACTATGTAGTTTTTAATTTGCCAAAATGGATCATTTAAATCATAGAAAAACGTGCGAATGTATGTACATCGTACATATGAATAATTTTCCGTTTGGGGTCCGCAACCCACGCTTTGCCGACCGCCATTTTCATAAGCATGGACAAATTTCCAATAAATAAATAATAAATCGATTTTAGTCAAACAAAATTAAATATTTTCCAACGATAGAAAATGCATAAAGAGTGCATGGATTTTGTTCGAGTTTCGCCGTCGTAGGGATGCTTTAAAAAAAAATAAAAAGCTGGCGCGACAGCTCTTAATGAGCCAAGACCTAGCTTCTCGCAACCATTCATGTTGTGCGTGTTACATATTTCACACGAATGGAAGGGACCTACTGCCGACTCCGAACGGCGAATTGAGAAGCTCTTTCATGACAGATTATACTCTCGAGGCTTGTTATTCCCCGACGAGAGGTGGTGACGTGAAAAATGTTCGGTATTTTGCCAAGAAATTTTATTGAAAGCAATCGTGATGAGGATTTTTGAAATCTTTGCAATCAAAGCCTTAAAGACAGACCGTTTCGAAGCCTGACTGCTACTAAATTGTAATGACCAAATTTAGTACGCGACGAAATTAAAATACACATCATAATGGGGCTTTCTATGCGCGACGCGAGTATTTGACTTATAAGCTAGGTTGAATTGTTTGTCTAGACTCTAGAGAGATGCACTTATATTGTGATACGACCGTAAGTGCTAGGGTTAAACCCAAGTATGGTTCTGAAATCGTTTAGATTTCCAAACTTGGCAGTTTAAGGATTTCATACTGGCCGTGTAAAGATCATTAAAGGAGTAAGGCGGTTTTTCTAATTTTTGGAAGTGCGGATGTGCAAAGAAAATGAATGCGGAATGTTTGCTAACCCTACAAAAAAAGATGAAGTGAAAACTTCTTCCTTTCAGTTCGAAGCTAGACCAAGAAATACACAAACACCCATATCTACCGGGTGTCCAGTCCAACGTCACCCCATTTACTAACTATGGTTTATCACTTATAAAAAAATCAAACGAAAAGTTCCCATTCCTGGAGGACTCTCTGGTCAGTGAATTAGTCGCCTCGAAATAGGATTTGCTGGCAGGACTCCGCATATCCCTCCCCATGTGGGGTGCCTATGTACCTAGAAGTGAACACATCGCCTGATGCATCGTCTCCAATTTTCTATTCGGACTAAACCTTACGACTCGTATCCACTCCCGATTAAATAAAACACGACATTCAACTCTCCTCTTAAATCAAAGTCACTTTTTTTTTTACAAAGGATATAAATACATATGTACAAACATCTTTTTATGGCTACAGTCGTTTTTCTCAACCACCCACGTCCTCTGGCGCTTCGGCAGGTTTCATATTTTACATATAACATGGTGTTACTGGTTGTAGGAAACATGCAGTTCTAATTTATCTACGGGTCCGGTCAAATACGTATAGCGCATTCGCTTTAAGCTGAATTTCGAATAAGTACATAGCGCCTATTGCAGAGGCCTCATGACCCGACTTTTAAAAAAGTTCAATGCCATTTTTCTACTATAGCACCCCAAACACTAACCAGAGGTTCCCAAAGTGTGCCCCGCGAGGTGCTCTTGTTTTCTCTTCTCTGGAAACTGAACTTTCTTACAACAAGCGAATTGAGAAGCTCTTTCATAACAAATTATACTCTCGGAGGTTTGTCATTCTTCGACGAGAGGTGATGTATCGAGAAATGTTCAGTGAACACGGCAAGTGCTTGAATCCACGCAGTTTGCACAGGAGTCCAACGCACTAACCACTGGATCGCGGCGACCACCGTCTTTGTTGATTGCAATTACAGATGTGGTTTAGTTTTTAGAATTTTTTTTTAAACAGCTTGTCTCTTCAAATCCCTATCATCTGCGGTTTGATGGACGACAAGGTGTATCCGTTTGGGTTTGTTCTCCAATTTCTCCAATTGAAAATAAAAAAAATTTATTGTGTTCTATTTTAAGACATAGTGCTTGTGGTGGACCAAATCGCACATCAATGGGAATTGATACTACCGCACATCATACGCTCTGGGGCAGCAGATCCTTTTACCAAGGTAAGTGGAATTCCTTATCACAAAATATTGTATGGTTTAAATTTCAAACATACATAGAGAAAGTTCGTGTTATTATTTATAGTTTTATATTTTTAACCAACAATGTTTACGTAAATTAAAAAGTTTTATACATGTGTAAGATCATTCTTAAATTTTAAAAAAAGAGAGCAATGGAAAACTTATTACAACCTGTGTGTTTAGGTGGTTAGTTGGACAGCAATATGTTGCGTGGAAGTAGATAAAGGCTTTTCTGAAAATGAAGAAAATGTACGCTGTCTGAAAGAGACAAGATGTAAAGAGGCGGGACATGTCCAATCTCAAAGCGTAACATCTGTCCCCGGTTGATGGTTAAAATCAAATCATTTGGCTCAACAAACATCAAACGTATCCCTTGGATTTATCGCCGGTTAATTGTTTTTCGTCTTAGCAGCTGACACCGAAGACATTTTCCAAGCCTAGAAATTATCGTTTGTGGTTAGCACCTATTTTTCTATAAATGTATTTCTTTTTTAAATAAATTTATTGGTCGTGCAAACACAGGTTTTTTGGTTCTTAACAAATTAATATAGGATCGCAGTTAACATTGAAGTGGTTGTCTAATTCAAAGGAAATCTTCGTCAGCTTCTGTTTATTTGCCATGTTGACATCGTTGATTGCAACGCAGGGATGATGGAAATGACGGTATTAACAACTAGAGATGAACTGCTTCTTTGTACATTTTTCTGTTGTCTTTGCTTATAACTCCTGTGTTTTGACCCAAACATTGTGGAATGCAGCTCAACAAACATGCGTTGAGTCCCTTCCTTATGCTTCGGTTACTTTCAGTTGATATCTACATATAATACGATTATCTTTGTTGCTTGAAAGTGTGAGATTCGAAGTTACCATCTTCTAGTCCTTTATATCCGACAATTTGTTTTGCATGTAGTTTGCTTCATTTATGAAAACGGTTACTTACTTAACTATTTGTATGTTTTCTTACAGGTAAATATGATTTTTCAATGGGAACACATGTGTTCTTTGAAGAAGACGATGATCCAATTACTGTAGATCCAATTTACGAAAAGCACGCAAAAAAATCATTCAAATATCTCAACAAAACCAATAAAGTCCTACATTTCTCCCGAATCTTTGTCGAACCGGAAAATTCTTCCACGGAAATACAAGCGGAAGGTGAATTCAATAACATACAAGAGGAAAACAGCAGTTTATACGTTGACACGACATACGAAGAAGCCCTTCAGCAATTGGAACCAAAGGAGAACTAATCCAATAAAAAATAGACCAAATCTACGAAGTCTGATCCAATCAAGTTAAAAAAATTCTTGGACGACAAGTTCGCTGAAGTAAAGAAGATACAGTTTCCGAAGTCTGGCGCAGATTTGTAACCCGTGATAACAAAGAATGTATCCAACGTTCAGTGAATAGTTCCACTGCCTCGGTTTAAATTTGCTTTCAGACTTGCGAGACAATATATCCTGCGTGTCTAAGAAGAAACAAACCAGTGAATGAGTTAAGTGCCTGTCGGAAGTTGGATCACCATGAAAGTCACATCGTCCACAACACTTGGAAGACTCACGCGAGATAGAAGACGACTTGCGCATAGATAAATCTTGTCTGGCAAAGATTAAGAAGGTTATAGTAGTTTATGGTTTTGTTGTTGTCAATATTGTAATGAACTGTTGTAAATAAAATACTGAAACTGTTTTTCGTTGTAAATTGGAATTGAGTTCTCTAAATACGTGCTGTTTTTTTTTTTGCCTAAAAACTTAGTTCCATCCGTTCAATAACATCATCAGGGGCAGCTGAATGGGAAGGGAGCGATATTTTTAGGGAATTTAGGATTCGATGTACACAAATGGATCGTTCGATTTATGGAAAGCTATTAAGGCAATCAAGTTGCTTTCAGACACCGTGAAAAGAACAATAAGAGAAATGTAGCTTGCGGTGAATAGGAATCTTCCTGATGTGCTCAAACACATTCTTGGTAACGATTGCCAACTACCAACTCGTAACCTGTCTTACTCTATTCAAAGGGTGAAAAAGCGTGTACAGCCTTCCACATATATCTGTAGGAGAACCTTTGGGATGAATTGTGGACTGAGACCGAAAATGATCCTGCAGTAGGTTATAGCTTCACTAAACAGAATCCAAAGAACTGCTAGCGATTTTCATGTCACAAAGAAAGCCAGGCAGCCGTCAAAACCCTTGTTTCGATAACGATTCCATCAAAGCTGGTAGCACCTCCTGGATGGATTCAAGACCAACAACTGTGGATGTCGTCACCCTGTTCCACCCTTCCAACAACCCGGTCAAAAAAACTGGTAACAAAACGGTGAAAATAAGGCGCGATTTTTTTACCTGCTTATTTTAAGCAGGCTGAACTTTGTACGCACTCTATCCAGCACCGGCCACCAGACCACGATGCCGCACAACAAAATAGAACTTATAACCGATAGGTACAAACAATGGACCGACCTAGGGCTGCGGTACTTACGCATATTTATTAAAATATTGCCCCATTATGTAGTCTATTTCAAAGACCCTATTTTTACAGAAGTCCAAAAACATTTTAACAGGCTCGTCACTTAAGTCCAGAACATAAGAAGCTTGATACACATACACACGACTCATGTCCATATTCGATTCAATGTGGCGTACAAACCAGTCGAAAGACATATTTAGATTAAGAATACGGTCAAGCTTAGAGTGCTTGCGGCCAGTAAAATATATAAAAGTGCACTTAGTGTTAAGCGTTTTTCCTAGCCTTAAGATGTAATAAATAAAAATAATAAAAACGAATTGATAATGTAAATGATGGCGTACAAAACATTTTTTTTTAAATAAATGTTTGTAGCTGATTCAATCACCAAATTTCCTAATTGCCCAAGGAGCTATTAAGCAAAATTTAAAAAACGAACAAGACGAATGCGTAAAATGGCAAACAGATCTAAAGAGTATCAGCTGGCTGAATGCATCGCGAAATGCCGATCTTCAACTAGCCGGCTACAAATTTTCTTTTGTATACGCTCCCACCTGCGCGAAAATTCTGCTAGTAAAGTAATGAGTGCATATTCTAGTGATTCTGAATATGAAGAAGAAGAAATTATCGTGTTCGCTGATTTTAAAAACAATTTAACATTGCAGCACTTGCGGGAAGCAAACTCTGTAATAAAATTCATCGGCATTGATTCAGATAATCCAATCGCAGATATAAATGGAAATTTATTTAAAGGTAAATTCTTGGTAATTAGTTGTCGTTAAAATTTACCCAGAATCTGCGTGACACTCCTACCACAGTTGGACATCCTCTTGGGCCGTCTTCTCATTCGAATCTAAATTTAAATGTTAGCTAGACTACCACAATACCATCAACTAATTCCCTGGTCCTTGCTTAAACCTTTGGAACATGAAAATTTCAACGTATACATGAATATACAAAAGTTATAGATGGATAGATTTCTTGTGACAATTAATCTTAGTTTGGTTCTCAATTTTCCATCTAAGTGCTATTGATTAACTGGAGATGCTTTCTTTTTGGCGATTTTTTGCCAATCGCCAGTAGATTTCAGAAGAAAACAACCTTTTGCACGTTTCACGTAAATACATTTTGGGATTTCTATTGAATGTGCAATTTCGTTTTGTTTTATCATGCTTATAAGGTCATTATTATTTATTCTTAATTCCGTTAGGCTTTCAAATAAAACAATAATAAGATAAATAATCGCGTTACACGTATATCGATTTAGCGTTGTACTATTTCATGAAATATACTCACATCCCCTTTTGAACGAAACTGAATTGTCATTCATTTTTTCAGGTAAATACGATTTTTCTATGGGAACACACGTATTTTTTGAAGAAGTCGACAGTCCTATTACTGTAGATCAAATTTACGAGAAATATCCAAAAAAATCCTTCAAATATCTCAACAAGACAAATAAAGTCCTACATTTCTCCCGAATCTTTGTCGAACCAGAAAAATTTGACACGGAACTAACAACCAAAGGTGAATCGAATAATCAACACGAGGAAAATAATTGTTTGTACGTTGACACGACATACGAAGAAGCGCTTCAGCAGTTGAAACCAAAGGAGAACTAATCCAATACAAAATGAATCAAATCTACGATATCGCTAAGTCTGATCCAATTAATTTAAGAAAATTCTTAGACGAGTACGTCGCTGAAGTGAAGAAAACGGAATTCCCGAAGACTGATGCAGATGTGCAGCGCCTTATGGGTGTGGCCGGAAAGGGTAATGAATTCGCAAAAGTTAAGTCATCTATTTCGTTGGAATTGTTGGACTCTCCAGACGACGTGCGTGTAGCACCATATGTGCCAGGAGTGAGTGAAGATAAACGTAAAACTGCTCAGCAATCCCAACCTGCTACGGCAAGACTAAATACATTACAACGATTGATCAAGGAAAAGGAGGCAAGCCAGCACAGTCCTTTTGGCAAAACTCAATATTCATTCAAACAAGTGTATACGCCGACGAAACCATCTGATCACAATATGGAACCGTTTAGCGATATTGTTCTATCTATTCGTTTTTACCAACCCAAAACAGATACTCCTCTCAAGCGGAGAACATATCCAACGTTCAGTGAAGAGTTCCAATGCCTTGGTTCAAATTTACTTTCAGAGTTGCGAGACAAAATCTCCTGCGTGTGTAACGAGAAACGTTTCTTCGAACTAAGCGATACCCCCAGAGCAGAAAACCCGGACAAACTTATTGACCCGGGATTTTTCTTTATTGAGAACA
Source organism: Matsumyia berberina (assembly GCA_917880715.2). Classification (NCBI taxonomy): domain Eukaryota; kingdom Metazoa; phylum Arthropoda; class Insecta; order Diptera; family Syrphidae; genus Matsumyia; species Matsumyia berberina. Next base: position 102,074,350 of record OU862870.1, read on the forward strand.
CATTCTACAATGACATGAGGAATCCGGACAACTCCGATTACTCTGCGGTCATAAGAGAGTGGGCTAGCCACAAAGCGAAAGGCTATGGACAAATAAAATTTCAAACACGTCGCATGGAAGATACTCGTTTTATTGATTTGGAAGTTAGTCTGGGTTTTCCCCAACTCTACCAACATCACGGCAACTGTGAGCATCTCTTTACGTTTTCCTACGTGGAACTTTTGTCGAATCATACTTGTCTAGTGCGAGAACTCTATCCACTCCTGAAGTCGGTAAATGCATATAATGCGAAATTTTGCAACATGTGCGGAAAGAGGGAGTACGCTTACGTGGTTAAGAACAGCAAAAGACAACTACACGACCCAGCTTATCTGTGCTCGGTATGTCTGTTTTCCTTTCACTATGTGAATGGCAAGAAAGTGGATGAATTTAGTGCCTATCGAATTGTATCCTACAACGAGAGGTTGGACGACCATGAAAGTTATGTTGTTGAAAACTTGGTTGAGGCGGAGGAGATAGATGACTTGGAGTTGGAAGACGACTTGGAAGAACCGAGTCCGATAAAGATCAAAAAGGAATCATAAATGCAATATATCGTTTATGTTTGTAAACAGGTTTGAGAATGTTTTTACAATGAATAAATATTGAATTATTTTATCCTCTGTACGACTGATTGTGAATTTATTTTACGTTTCAAACTGCACTTCGTGCTTTTCTCAAATATTGTTCTTCACTTGGTTTATTAGAAATCGAATCTTTGACTAGAAATAGGACGGCGAAAGCAATGGAAGAGTGCGGCTAAACTGTCCAAATATACAGAGCTATGAGTAGTTGCCTAGATTCGTATTTTTTGAATAAGCTTTTCCATTTGTATCGCCATATAAACGTAAGAACTTGTTCATCCTCGTCGATCCTCTTATAGAGGCCAACCAACAGAGTAGACATGAATTACGATAGCTTACCTAGGATAAACAAAACACGTTCCCGAAGCATGTTTCCAGATACGTATCAGTCCGACAGCGAAATCCATTACAGAAATTAAAACTTTAATAATTATAGTTTTATAATAAAATACTAACGTAATGTATGTATAAAACAAATTTATTATTTAACATGTTCAAACAGCGAATGGTTGATCTTTTCCATTATCATGATATTTGATGTACGTTTCGCCGTGGGTAAAATCTTTTGTGCCCTCCAGTCTACCTCTAGGTGGAGCTTTATCATAATCGAATGCTTTTTCAGACTTTCCAAAGAGTTTGTTGGCCTCTTCAATTTGATCACGATATTTGCCGACAACAACTTTTTTACCCGTGAGTGGATCGGTTATGTCACCCAATGGATAGACTACTTCCTCAACTTTATGAGTTATCAGGCGGGTTAATTTTTTGGGTAACTCCTTTATTAGAACAATATCTCCGGTTTTGCAAACTTTTTGTGGATCATGTGCAAAGATGAACTTGTCTTTACGGAAGTACTAAATGTAAGAAGAAAAGTTAATGTTGGTTACTTGTTAGCATACTGGGGGCAACTTACCATGTTGAGGTTTGTATCCAATTCCATGCGACGAATGCGAATTTTCGATGCTGTCTTTTTTATACTGGGTACACATTGTCCGAGTAAAATTAAGCTTCGCGCTGTCTTGGACATTATTTGTTTAATAAATAATTTCTACTTTAAACTTTTCGGTAATTTGTGAAGAATTAACATAACCTAGGGAAGGATTTTATTTTGACAGACAATGGAAATGTCATAATAATGAAATGAAATGGAAATGAATCGATCTGATTCCGTTCAAGGTTCAAGCGACTGGTTATGTTGGACAAATTTTAAAACGGTCCTTTTTCTACGATATTATTCGGTCTACTTTCACTTTATGGCTTCTGAAAGATCATACAATTATTATTATAAATATCTATTCGGTATAAGTCCATGGTAGTTAGCCATCATATCGCAAAGTTTGACCTGCGTCGAGATCCTCGCCGATAACCAAGGTCATCCCATGCATAATCAAAAATGTTAACAGGGCTTATCAATAAGTACCGTTACTTAGCTACGCCACTGGATAAGTCCTTTCTGCTGTGTCGCTTTTGGTTGGCTCATGTTATGCATTGAAAGCTACCTGCAATAATTGCTGATCCTGATTCCTATTCAATTATAATAATCCTGTGGGGCAGCTAGAAGAGGGCCAAGGCCTTGCTCAAAATTCAAGATTTGATAAGGAGGTTTGCAAAAAATATGTATGTACTAATGCTTTTCATTGCAAGTTTGCATATATCAAGTGTAACCTGAGCACAAGTTCACTTTTCGCTCAGTTGTCACAAAAAAACAACATCTACCTGGTATGCCAAACTTCTTCTTTCTCACCACCCAGCTTTTGATTTTGTGATGTCACTATATACACTCTTCCATAATTTATAGTAGGAGCAAAAAAATCTCATTGTGATGTCAGAGTTATTGGTATAAATTTCTTGGCATTGCTCGTGTAATCTTTATAAGTTTAATCGAGAAACGTCAGAAAGTTGTTGATATGACAACGAAGTTTCCAGTTAATTCTATTTCTCTCTAAAAGAATTCATAAATAAACGTTTTCTCTTGTAAAAGTTAAACAATTTAAAAATATAATAATTATAAAATTAAAATTGAAATGGAAACCGTTCAAAATCAATCCACCATACACATTCAGAATCAAATTCGCCACAATGCCGAGGAAATGAAAAATACTTTGAATGACTTATACAGCTGGGAAAAGGAAATCAAAGACAAAGAACAAAAGCTGAAAAGTGGAAAAGAACCAAAAGTAAGTGGCTTTATCAATGTAACAAACAAGAACTGTATTTTTTAGCTTTCTTCTATGGCCTAAGTGATATGCGTTTGGAATAACTAATGCGCTTACCAACGTGGTTATGTTTACACATTTTTGGCCTTGCTGCATTTATCGAGAAATTTACTTGAATGCAGAAAACAAGAAGAATCTGTGTGCCCTCATTTAGCTATTAATAATTTTTTTACTTACCTTGATGTACTCCGCCCTTATCAGAGAATAGTATTTTCGTTTCACTGAAAACATGCTAAGTGTGTCATGTGCATAAACACGTGTGGCTGTTGCTTTTGTTTACTCTTACAATTTCTACTGGGAACCTATGAGGGTAAGCGCGTATAATTCGCCCATGTGAGCGTTTTACTTATTCAGAGTGGGTATAGTCAATATGTTCATTCTTTCAATACTTTCACTTATTATTTGGCACAATATTCTGAGTGAATCCCCATAATAATCGTAGCAAACCGATGTTAAACTTTTGAGCATAAATGCGTGAAAGGTGAAATTTTCGAGCTAATGGGACTAAAAAGTAGGCCTACTTGAGTAAGCCTTTTGTGTGCCAAAAAAAATCTTACTAATAAATTCGACTGAGATGTCAAGGCTGATCAATTAGGGCATTCCACTAGTAGCATTTTATGCAGTTATAAATTTCGGCTTTCAAATATCTTTAATATTTATTTTCCAATTTGAAAAAGTTCTATCAGTTTGTTGCACCACTGTGAAGACAGGAATTGATTTTTATGGATAAAACCGCCAAACAAACAAAACACCTTTTAATCAAACAATCGCGTGCGAATATCGGGTGTTGTTTGGAGCTGCGTTTATCTGTTAGCTCTTTGGTAATGCTATAGGAGGTCCTACTGTCACTCCTTTTGGCTGCATCTTCGGCTTGTATAACCAAAGCGTTGATTTGACTACGTTTCTAGTTCGGGTGTTTCCAACACGGGCTGCTGCCATCCGACTTTTGGTTTAAGACGCTTGGTAGTCCATGTTCAGTTGTCCTTACACAGGTATTTAAGGGGCAGTAATAATTCAATACTGCCTAATCGTGTTAATTTTCCCTTTTTGACACGTGTTAAAGCCTACCTTGAGCAAGATATGGAAGGTTATCAAACGCAATTGACTCAACCTAGCACTGCCATCAGAAATTTCATGAAACTATATAGAACTCATGGACGTTAAACACAGACATTGCATACATAACCTCGGACACACTAGAAATATTGAAACTCGGTGGGTGGCGGAATGTATTTCCGGTTGTTTTCGGTAGAAGTGGATGTTTGAAGAACTCAATTAACGGTAAGGTGCCCTTTTGATTCCACTGCTCATGTGAAGTGATATTTATATGAGTTCCGGGCCGAACATTTGCAGATGAAGTGAACGAGAGTTACTTTCTTGTTTATGTTCTTGCATCTACTATAGCGTGAATTATGGTTAAACCAAGCTTTGCCGCACGTTCGTCAATTGGGCGGGTCTTATTATTGTTAGTTGGCCACATTTCTCTGGATATGATCAAGTATAGGAAGCGTGAATGTATATTGCTCTTGACAACGCCCAGTGGAATATCGACTTGTTCCGCGCGTGAGCTGTCAAGGGCTGAGTCTTGCCTGGGAACTTCGTCGAAACGCTCTTTCCCGGCGCGACTCTGAACCGGCTGTCTTCTAGATACTCCAGTTCATTTCGCCATTGTTCCCACTAGCCTGGAGGATATGAATGCCGAATCAATAGCTTTGATTGCGGCTTGGACATTGACTAAGATAGCTTGGGTGTTAAGTTGTTCTAGAAGACGCTGGTATGATCAGGAAGGCGGTAGGATTTGGCTAAGTTGGGGGTTTGTGTAGCTTTGGAGGAAAAGCCTGCGGTGAAACTTTCAATGAAGTTTAATTTGTTTTATTTGTTCAGGGATATATTAAGTCTTTTGGTAGTAGGTCCAGGATGTTGCTGCGACCTAAGGATTTGGCTGTCCAAACAGTTTAGTACTTTTGATGTGGAAGTCAGGGGTGAGAGATGCAGGAAGAAAGTTAGGGCATCAGTCGGGCACGAGCGTAGTGGTCCCATGGTGTCTATTCTTGGTTATTCCTTACACAGAGCAGTCGACCAGACCCTGTGACCCCTAGGAGGGAAACATCCAGATGGTCACGTTTGACAGGATTCACCATTGAATGGTGATACTCAGTGCCATTCACGGCAAACACATGCCAGTGAAAGCCATTAACTGCTCTCTCACTCCCATCGGTCACGATATTCGCTTCGTCTGCGCGCCACCATTTCGCCACGTGATGTAGGTAGGTTTTCAGTAAATAATAATAAAATCGCAACTTCTTAAAAACCCCGAACATATTTAGAAAATTTCCCCGGATATCTTGGATATTCGACACACGTATCTGTTGCCGTTAAAACCATCGAAACCATAGCCCTTTGTCAAACATATTGTTTTGCTAAGGTAATGGCTCGATAGGTCAAATAAGTTGCAACTGTTTCTCTTCGATAAATTGTCGGAGCTTTTAGTTAATGAATCACAAATTGTCATTCAAGGATGTGAAGTCACAACCGATTAGAAGTCAAATCGCCACAATGGACCAAACAGGATCAAAAGCAAGTCCGAATGCCAACCCAAATCCAGGTAAAGAAAATACAGTTGAATACATATTCATTTACATCAACGAAATAATGTGTAATCAACATCTCAGCTAAGAAACAAATCGTCGAAGCAGAAGAGGAACCACAAACGAAAAATTCGTTAGCGGATATTTTCAAAGAGCGTGGAAATAAACATGTAAAACTTGGCGAATACAATAAGGCAATATCGGAGTACACAGCTGCTATTGGTGCATTCGATGGGGATCCCAAATTCTATACCAATCGAGCATTGTGCTACCTAAAACTAGAAAAGTAAGTTTAAAAAGAAAAAAAAAATGGAAATCTATAAATTCTACCTTTTCCTAGATATGATGAATGCATCGACGATTGTAATCGTGCGATCGAAATAGATGGTTTAACTGTGAAGGCCTACTACCGGCGAATGCAAGCCAACGAATGTCTAGGATTTAATACACAAGCGCTCAAAGATTGCACCACTGTACTTATGATTGATCCAAAGAACACCGACGCCAATGCAAGCCTAAAGAGAATCAATCAACGGCTTAAAAGAACTGGTATGTATCGTAAGGTTGACCGCTGGAAAGTCGTAATGTTTTTGGTTTTGTTGAAGGTGCTATTCCAAAAGGTTATCCAATGACTGATTGCAGTCCCCCTAGTGAGGGCCCAAACTTTAGTCCTTTGCGCAGTAACATGGTTGACATTTTACCGGCCAACAAACCATCCTATGCTAGATCAAAGGTAAGATTATCACGCACATAACCTTCGCAACCCCTTCTCTGTATCGTATCTTCTGCAGAAACCGCTTAAAAAAGTGCCAATCATTGATGTTATTGGCCCAAAAGATGGCAAGAATTTCGAAAACTCGAATATACAAATATCGGATGAGGTCATCGATAAGTTATTCAACGGCGAATGCGGTTCATACGAAGAAGTGAAAAAAACAACCACCACCGAGAAAATTAAAGTCATGGATGTACCAAATGACAGCAATAAGATTTCGCCAGATTTAGAGAAGCCAGTCTCAAGCCCTCCAAAAGTATCAAAATTAGAAGCAGGACTAACTTTGGTTACGAAAGATGTGAGAGTCTTGTGTTTGCAATATTCGTCAAGTAAAAGTCTAAAATGCGTTTTCCTTTTAATTTTAGAAACCTCTTCCGCCACCGCCAACATCAACAGCCCAATTTTACTGCAATTGGAAGGAATTATCTGCTGAGCAGAAGTATCACTATTTTAAGGTACTAATTTCGTTTGCCTAAAACAATGGAATATTGATTCTACTTCGTCTCATTTACAGTCCATTCAAGTATCACAAATGAATAAAATTCTTGGCGCTGGATTTGATTCCGAAACACTTACCGATTTGCTAATGATTCTTAAGGAGCGTTACGTTGCAGATACGCAAGATGCATGCGAAACACTTTTGGAGATATCAAAACACGATAGGTTGGCAATTTTATCACTTTTGCTTTCAACGGAGGATAAGACAGGTATGTAAATCGAAGTTTGCTCTTATGCCGCACGTGCTCTGATTTGTTGTTTTAATATTTCCAGCTTTGTCAGAAGTTCTTAGTTATATCAGTGGAGACCATGGCAATGTGGACCATATTAATTTAATAAGGAAATCATTTAATTTAGAGTAATTTGCGGGCTACACATGAATCTAATTATAAATATATTTATTTAAACTAATGAAAATTTATATCTTTTTTTGTATGTCGAATATAGACTTGATTAAATTTGGGATTGCGGTCGTTGTTATGACAAGCTAAATACGGTTGTAAAGTTCGTCCTTTTCATGACACTTACAGCTAGCAACAAAGATTGCAACGGCGATCGTAACCTTAACGAAATGGAAAGCCGTGGACGTTGGTTGTATCTCTGCTGAGCAGGAAATAGGCCAGGCAAGCTCTCAGATATGCACCGTTTAAAGCATTGACATCCCACTTCATGGAATCTAGGTCAATCAAGTGCTACTATGATACCCTAAAAGCACTCGGCAAGGACAACAATAACCCGGCCACCAGAATATTGTAGGCAATGACAAGAGAGCAAAGCGGCGATTTCAAACATGTTTGATTTCTCCACTATCATCGCTTTGATTTTAGTTGGATTTCGAAGAAAAACCGCCTATTGCAGAGGTCCTCATGACGCGACTTTCAAAAAATTTGAATGCATGGATTTGTGTACATGGATTGGATGTTACAGCGCAACCGTGGCGAGGAACGGTTCGCATTGTGAGACTTAAGGATAAGCCATCCGCTTTTTGCTGATGACTTACTTCGAACCATCTGGACCGAACTACAGTGAACGCTTGATAGCTTCGTAGTCTTCTGTGTTGAAGCGGGGAAATGTGAACAAAGCAGAAGTAAGGCTAATGTCTCTGCATGTATGCACTCTGCATGTATCGAAACCGCTTCAGAAGTTTAAGTATTTCAGGAGTGATGGAAGGAGCAGCATTGAGTTATCCTGTAGGATTGGTCAGGCTGGAAACATTTTATGTGTTTGATCCGACCCTCACCCAGTGATGCCAGATTTTTTTTGGTGAAATTCCCCATTTTTGGGGACATTTTTGAAAATTTTCTCCATTCCACATTCGATTTTTCCCCATTTTTTCCCCATGTAAATTCCTAGTAAAAAACGTAAAAATGGATAAATTAAAACATAAAATATTGCTTCTCTTTTATCAATAGGATTGTCAAACATTTTTTTTTTTCATTTTCTTTTGATCTTTTCCGGCTCTAAAGCCGCAAAATCGTCTGAAAATGAATCGCTATCGGTGCTTTCTGCTTGCAGTTGAAGTTAAAGTCAGTGACGCAGCGCTTTAAACGCTGTAATTCTTTTTCTTCCGTTTTTATTTTGAAGCTAATTACACGAGTTGTATTTTTTACTACGTAAAATTAATAAATTTCCACGCATTTCGTTTTTCCCCATTTCAAGAGCACTTTTCTCCATTTTCCCCATTAAGTGAGAAATTCCCCAAAATGGGGAAAAATCACCACATCTGGCATCGCTGCCCTCACCTATTGTCATGAGATTTGGGTAATGAGCGAAAGAATAAGCTGCCGAAATGAGATTTATTTGAGGTATTCGTTCGTTCTATCAAGTTAAAAACATATACTTTTTACAGGTTTGCTTATTTTACTTAAATAGCCACACATTCAAAATATTAGGATCCATTCTTATTCACAAAAGAAAAATGAACACTTGCTTATTTGCTTCTATTTTGCTCTTTGCTCTTTGCTCTTTGCTCCTCACTCTGGCTAGTCTTCATCCTTGCTCGCCTTTCGTGCTCTTTGCTCGGGGAAATTTCGCAGCTTTGCTCTCAGCTCCACTCTGTTTGTACACTAAGAGAGGGTGAATTCAAAACAATAAAAAAACAAAAAAAAAAAAAAACGGGAAAAACATAGAAAGCTAGTGAGCTTCCTTACTGGCCATTGCGACCTAAGATACCATCTCAACAAAATAAACCTCTGTTCAGAGTGTCGGTTTTGTCGGAAGAGGACAAAACCTCTGAACATATTTTCTGTGAATGTCCGGCACCACACTGGCGAAGGCGGATGTTTCAAAGAGAACTCTGCTCATTAGCGGAGTTAGGGACCCAGCTACTAAGGACATACCTCCACCTTCATAAGCAAGGTAGTAAATCTATTACCATTGACACAATAGATATTTTTAGGTCATAGTGTCAGCAATAGTCAAGTGTCCACACTCGAGGGACGGCGCAGTGGAGAAAGACCGCGACTCAGGTGGCGCACGCAAGTGGAAGAAGACCTTAACCAACTTGGCGTGCGAAACTGGAGGCAGCTGGCTAAAGATCGAGCTGCTTGGAGAAGCTTGTTGGCTGAGGCCCAGGTCCACCGCGGACTGTAGCGCTACGTTAAGTAAGTGAGTGTCAGCAATAAGGGCAGATTATTATTAGAAAAAATAAATCTCTGTTGACATCTTCTGGGCGTCGTCAAATTGGTAAGTTTGCTTTGTCCATTAGTATGGAGTCCATGAAAAACTAAGCGCTTCCTAGAATAGTGGAACTAGGTTTGATCAAGGTACAGAAGAGGTAACTTCTGGAAATTTCCGAGGTATTTGTTGGCCAGTATTTGCTCGCCGTTACCCAAAATAATAAGACAATTCTAGACAAAGTCAAAGAATATTTAGATTCATCTCTCCGAGTTAAACAGGCCGGCTTCCGCTCAGGATCATTTATATAAATTCCTTATGGTTATGTATCATTATAGAATCATGCGGGTAAAGGTCTCCTACAATTTATGACCGTCTCATAACAAATTATACTCCCGGAGGTTTGTCATTTCTTGACGCGGTGGTGCCACGAAAAATGTGCTCGAACCTACGCAGCTCGTACAGCAGTCCAACGCACTAACCACTTAGGCACGTCGACCGACCTAATTAACGTAAACCTTCAATCTTAATTTTCGTGACTATTTTCACTTCATCAGGAATCGAAAAACAGGAACCTAACATAATCGTTAACCGCTTGTTACCTTTCTGGTGACTTCGCGGTTAAAACATTTGATTGAAAAACGCGGCAATAGTTCCAGCTGTATGTACTTCTGTGTTTACACGGCAGTTTTATTTAAATAAAATGATCTCTGAGCAAAACCACTCTTTACAACACAAACATTTATTTTATAACAAATTCCTTTTTAATTGCTTAGATAAATTGAAATGATTTTTATGTCATCGTAGGGTTTATCTGTTTTGGGATTGGTCTTAGAATTACAAATGTTTTGAACAACTTCCATTCCCCGAAAGACTCGTCCGAATACCGTATGTTTATTATCCAGCCAAGGCTAAAAGTTTAAGACATTCACGTTAAATGAAACTAACATTAGACGTATTAAACTTACAGTGGGCAGAACCGTAATGAAGAACTGACTGCCGTTAGTGTTTGGTCCAGCATTTGCCATGCTCACAGTGTATGGTCTATCGTGTTTTAAACTTGACACGAATTCGTCTTTGAAATCATGACCCCAAATCGATTGACCACCAGTACCTGTGCCCGTAGGATCACCAGTTTGAATCATAAAACCCTTGATGACCCGATGGAAAATGTGTCCATTGTAATAGCTGAAACATTAATATAAATTTTAGATGATAAAGCATAATGTAGTGAGGTTGAAAAGGTGTACCCATTTTTACTGTGGACACAGAAATTCTCAACCGATTTCGGACATTCCTTGTGGAAAAGTTTTATGTGAATATCGCCCAATGTTGTGTGCAGAATGACATTTTCATAAACCCGTTGAGTGCCTGTGTGGAATTGTATAAATATTATTTTAAAAATTAAAATTATGCATCGGTGCTTAAAAATAAACCCTTTAACCTGACCTTCTTCTGATTAGCGTGAAAGTTAAAATAACAAAAATCAATACACAAACTTTTTTAGAAATAATCATAATACAACCTTGTCCCTCAGGTACTGCAATTATATCCTCCTTGGATGGTTTTTCATTGAATATGTCACGGTCAACGTCTTGAAGATCGGACGGAAGACGTCTACTGTATAGATAAAACCGTGGCTTCCTACAAATAAACAAACAGTTAACCAATGTAATTGAATATGAAATGAAAGAAAGCTATTCACTCACTTGTAGGCTGTACAAAATAGGGTAGGATCATTCGCCAATGACTGCAACGTTGGATTATCGCTAGCTTCCTGTTCTATTGTGATAGCTGCTTTTGTTTTCCTAGCTTTGCCCTAATAGAATAAATAAATTATAAAAAATGAATTATAGCGAGCAAGACAGCCCGAATTGCGCAATCCCTTGATTCCCTCAACGAATGATGTAGTGCGTGTTATATTTTCCACACGAATGGAAGAGACCATAACTTGGGTCGAATCAATCTTCCAACGATAAGAGTTATGATGGAAGGGGCTCTACCGAAATTTGCCAATAAATGCGGCTTAGGCATAAACCCGGCAAAGACTGAGCTAGCGATATTCACGAAGAAGCACCAAACTCCTAAGATCACACCCCCAAAACTATACAACATTTATCGTAACGTCTCTGAACATGCTAAGTACTTAGGTCTGGTGTTGGACAGAAAGCTTAATTGGAAATTGAATCCGCACAAGCCCGACGGAAAAGCAGCTACCGCAAGAGAGCCCTGGGGCACAAATAGGGAATTCGTCCTCAGATCATGCATTGGGTGTACACTGTGCTGGCAGGACCCTTACTTGTGTACCGAATAATAGTGTGGTGGACAGCACTGGACAGAGTTAGCTACGTCAACATCCTTACTAAAATCCAAAGGTCGGCATTAATTAGTATAACCGGAGCCTTACGGATAACTCCAACTGCGGCACTTGAAATCGTGCTATACATCTTCCCACTGGATATCTACGCCAGGACATACCAATGAAATCGGCACTGAGCTTGAGAAAGTCATCACAATGGAAACATTGCGTCATGACAACATTTTAAGCCTCAACGGCACTCAAATAGAAGTTACGGACTACATAATTCCGTTCTTAGACTTCAACATTAAATACAAAACTAATATTTTCAGCCGACAGCAATGGGCAGGAATGCTACCCCCAATAATACCGACACATTGGAAATCTACACTGACGGATCTAAGACCGGCGATGGCGTAGGAGGTGGTATCTTCACCTCAACATGAACCAGTCTTTTCGACTACCGGATCACTGCAGTCTTTTCCATGCAAAGGTGTTTGCTATTCGGAAAGCCGCTCTAAATTTGGTGATAAGGTCGGTGCTAGACACTGGCATCGTCACTTACACCGACGGCCAAGGGGCTATAAAAGCACTCGAATCACCAGTAATAAGATCTTAATTGGTCAGCACTCTTTCACTGGGATGGGTTCCTGGTTATACCGATATACCAGGTAACTGCAAAGCAGAGGAATTAGCCAAAAAGGGCTTAAACAACACTCTCAACTGTAACAGCGCTCTATATAGGGGTTTGGCAACCTTAGTTGCTTTTAAATGCTATATAGAGAAAAAAGGTACCTGAAATAATGCAATGTTGATTGGCCTGATATTGTCCGTTTTTCCCAGAATTGTAATACAGCGATTGGTTTCAATGTTGACCAATTTAATACCAAGCATTGTTGGATACATGATAAAATGACCACTGTAATCGAAAATGATGTTGCTGTTCGTGAAGTGATCTGACTTTTCCAAATCCCGTTCTGTAGCCATTCTAAGGATGTGAATAAAGTTAATGATGATGATAGTGCAAAATGCTTTTTAGAAAAACAAACCTTCGTCCGAACTCCATGTTTGGCAGTGCATTGGAAGTTTTCTGTATTTCCTGGAAACGAGCAAGTGCTTCGTCGAAAATTCTTATCAATTTTCCCGTATTGAATTGGAATACTCTCACCTATTGTTGTGTGGGAAAGGATTAAATAATTGAACAGACATTTTAACATTTATAATTACTTTTCTATCAGTTGAAATTGTAGCAAAACGGCGTCCATCTTTCGACGCTGCCAACCCAGTGACTAACGTCTTATTTTTTGCAAACTCGTACAGTCCTGAAACAAGAATTGAGGTATAAAAAAAGTTTGGTTTGGTTTGGATTATAAGGGTGCTACTCAGACCGCAGCGCACTCAGACCGCAGCGCACTCAGAGCACATTGACAAGGTATCATTGGGATGTATCATTGGGATGTGGAAGGGAAACTATCCTTTTGTGCATACATAGATATAGTCCGTTTCAAATCACTATGCAATTGGAAAACTGCGCATAGAGAGCATGGAAATATTTGCTCTCAATTTTTGACTGGAAAATGGCATTTATGAAACGGCTAAACTTTATGCAGTAATAAAACTATTATAAGCAAAAGTTAAATACTTCCTGTATGTGTAATAAAAAAGTGTTAGGTAAAAGGTATATCAAGTAAGAGACCTACGTCAACGTGAATATCAAGCTATCTACTGAGATGAATCATATATTCATAGCACCCACACAAGAGGAATTTCTTCGACTGATGGAAGTAAGGAAGGACTCAAAAAGCCTATTGGAAAAGGATCTCGGCTTACACACGCTGGAGGATCAAATGATTTTGTCAACGAAGCGCTTCTTATTTTTAAATCGGGATCGAAGTCTGGTGATAACATGACGACATGAATTTTGGTAATTATTCAAAGTAGATAAAATAAAAAGTACTGGACCACCTAGATGAGCCATCGGTTATTTTGATGGACAACGTCTCATATCACAAAAAATTAAAAAACCGAGCCCCAACGTCATCATCAACACAATTGGAGTTACTAAATTGACTACAAAGCAATAATATGCGCACAGCTCTTCAATGCTGAAGATTTAGCTTTACGATATAGTTCGACTAAATAAAACATCTCCGCAGCATGAAATCGACGATTTGATAAGATCAGCAGGCCATGAAGTACTCAGGCTACCACCATATCATCCGGACTTGAACCCAATTGAGAACACTTGGGGAATCGTGAAGTCAAGAGTGTCGGCTAGAAATACCACGTTCAAGCTGGATGACGTCAAAAAAATAGCAGAAGAAGAGAGTTCGCAAAAATTACGGTTGAAGAATGGAAAAATACATGCGACAAGGCCATTAGAACAGAAGACAACTATTTAAGCTACGAGCAGAGTTGGGATGGCTTCACCGAAAGAATTGTTATAACACCCTGTGAAGATTCATTCACTAAATTAGAAAGCGATAGCGAGGATGATGAATAAGATGAATAATGTCCACCGAAAAAAATAACAATCCATACTACTACATAAGTACATGTACAACTATAACAGCATACCTGTATCCAATTTTGACTCGAATGTAACCATTTTTGAGGGAAACTTGTAATCATATTTCGAGTTCATCCAATATTCCAGAATTCCGTTCTTATCAATTGAAATGACAGTTTCAAACGACGTGTTATAACAAATAGCATTGACCGGCGCCGAATGAAGTTTATCCAGAACATGCAGGGGTCCTCCGTTCCCATGACCATCATAAATGTAGATTTTATTTGAATCTTTATCAGATCTGGAAAGGAAATCACATTAACATCTGCCTTTGATGTGACGAAATATAAATTCTATGCTTACACTGCTAGGCTACTGATGGCATCACCCGGTGAATGTATCCATTCCGTGCAAAGCGGTGTGAAATCCAATTTAATTATACTAATCATATCAAAGTTAATAACGTCGAAAACTTTAACACATTTATCCGATGATGCAGATGACAACAGACTACCATTGCTGTTCGTCGACAGAGAAATGATTGGCACTGTAAGGAAAGAGTTATTTAAAAAAAGGTATTCACAATATCCTTGTCAGAGCTTACTTAGATGACTGCGAAAATGTTTAACAAACTCAATTCCCTCTTCCATCTTCTTCCAGAATTTGATATGACCATCTAGGCTTCCAGTTATGATGAAATCAGTTTTTGTCGAGACAAGATGTGTAATGACATCGCGATGCATGTAACTTTTCTCATAGCTTTCAGCATTGGGAAGATTTTCCAAATAGATTTTCTCATAAGGGAGAACTATGAAGGGAATTATTTCACTAGATCTTAGTATTTGTCTAACAAATCCTATGAATTTACCTTTTTTCTTTTTGGGTTTTGCAGATTCTGATGGCATAGGTCCTATCCATTCGTCTTCACTGCTGGACTTGTCGTCGGCATGACGCTTGAGATTTGTTGTTCCATTAGTTGAATTTGTTTGCTCTTCATTTGTATTTGCACTTGTTTTATTATCTTCAGACATTTTGTTTGTTTAGAAATATTCCAATTTGTACTTTTGCAAAAGATCACAAACAAATCGACGTCACTTTTTGACAGAAAAAATGTGGATTGTAAACGTAGTATAGTCAGCGTCAGAGATATTAACACAGTCACACAGCAATAAGGACCAACCGTTCAAATGGTTATAACATCTCAAGTCAGTATGTTCTCTCCTGAATGTCATTATATAAATTCTTTCACTATAGTGCGTGTGAGTTATTACTTCTCGTTATCCAAAGATTGGCAGTTAAATCTAGTAACTTTATATTCAAATCAGTTTAATTGATTATCCCTATCCAACCAACATTTTAAATATCCCAAATATGCATGCTATACATCAAATAACAAATTGAAAAACTTCACAAGAAAAAGAAAACACATGTTTTCTCTTAACGGACGAACATTTTTCGTAAAATTAACAATACTTCTAAATTATTCAAACAGTCTTAAATACCATCACTTATTTTCGAACTCTATCCCAAATTTCACCATGTACCAAATTTGTAAAATGGCTGTTTGTGGAACACAAGTTTCCAGTTCAGTGTCAAAAGTGAAAGATAAGTGATGGCGGATCAAAACATTGTTATTTGCGCTCCAGACGATTGTAAAATAAAAATTATCAAATGGAGAGTGCGAGAAGGTTTTCCAGTTGGTAATTCACAAGTTATATTGATTTATGAGGTCTGCGATGGCGACGATAAAGAACCGAAGAAGCTGAAAGCCAACAAAGTCGGTGTTGTCAAAAAGCGTCTATACAAAGATGGCGCTGTTGTCGAAAAGGGGTACGTTTATAAACAACCAAATATTCGCAATAAATTAGATTTGCTAATTGGGAAAATCTGTTGCATAAATTATAACTTCTCCAAGTGTAATGTAATTTCTAACACATTTCTCAGGTGTGCCTTGTTATCACTATCATCATGTGTTCACACGACTGTCATCAAGGATATGTGTGCTGATTGCGGTGCAGATTTGCGCCAAAATGAGAATGTACGTATGAGCCTAAGGCGGGCCAGACACTGTGGAATAGGTTCTACAACTTTTTTCGTTCTGTTTTTATGCAGGGTAATACGTCTGAAGCTTCAGTACCGATGGTGCATTCGGTGCCTGATCTCAAGGTAACGCAAAAGCTTGCACAAAAACTTGGTCAGGCTGATACGAAACGATTGCTGCAGGATAGAAAACTGGTACTACTGGTCGACTTGGATCAAACTGTAATTCATACGACAAATGACAATGTTCCAAATAACATCAAGGGCATTTATCATTTTCAACTGTACGGGCCTCTTTCGCCTTGGTATCATACCAGACTGCGTCCAGGTACAGCTGAGTTTTTAGAACGAATGTCTCGTTTCTATGAGCTACATATTTGTACCTTTGGAGCGCGGAATTACGCTCATATGATCGCACAGCTTTTAGACCCGGATGGAAAGTTTTTCTCCCATCGGATACTCTCTCGTGATGAATGTTTCAATGCAACGAGTAAAACCGATAATTTGAAGTATGTTTCCATGATTTGGTAAGGATTTGAGAGTTTGCCTTGACTTTTTCTTGTTTTGCAGAGCTTTATTTCCTTGTGGAGACTCGATGGTGTGTATTATAGACGACAGAGAGGACGTATGGAATATGGCTTCCAATCTTATTCAGGTGAAACCTTATCATTTTTTTCAACACACCGGAGACATAAATGCGCCGCCAGGTCTCTCGAAACACGAATTGGATGGCGAAGGGCTTGATTTTAAAGGTAATTTAAAAAAAAAATCAAAACAGGAATTATTTAGGCTAAGATTCGCTCACGTTGCAGTGATCTAACCACTTTGCACGTCGAGAGGTTTGCAGTGATCTTCGAGATCCCTATTTTGTTCTTTAGACGTTTTTATTTCATTTGAATGCCGTACCCCCTACTACTTAATCCCTTTGTTTAGATCTAAAAAATTTAACTACGGACGATGAAAGTTGTGACAAGAAAACAGACGATGAAGAGAAATCGAAAGAAGTGCCTAATACTGAATCTTCCATACCTCCAAGTGAGGAAACTATAATTAACATAGAAGACAAGGAAACAGAGGAGAAGCAACTAGACATCACCACAGCTACAAGTACAGATACAAGTACAATTAAAGTGGTGGAAGATGACGCGGAAACAGAATCAAAAGAAGACACCGATAGTGCAAGTAAAGATGAAAAAGAGGAAATTGACGTTACAAGCAATAGTTCCGATGAGAACACCAAATCACCAGATGATCCTCCGCAAATTAAAATCGCCACGGATAATGCAGTCAAACAAATAGAAATCGAAGATCCCGACGATTACTTACTCTATCTCGAGGTTATACTTGGAAACATTCACAGACGATTCTATGAAATATACGACGAGACAAAAGAGATTCCCGATCTGAAGATCGTTGTGCCGAAGATTCGTTCCGAAGTCTTGCGTAGTATGAGCTTAGTGTTCTCTGGTTTGGTTCCGACCAACATGAAGCTGGAACAGAGTCGAGCCTACTTCATAGCAAAGAGCTTGGGAGCTAACGTCAGCCAGAATATAAGTGAAGTGACGACACACTTGGTTGCCGTCACATCGGGCACATTCAAAGTGAATGCTGCGAAAAAAAATCCAAAAATCAAAGTTGTGAACGCCAACTGGCTGTGGTCCTGTGCCGAACGGTGGGAGAGCGTCGATGAGAGACTGTTTCCCTTGGATAAAAAAAATAAAAACAAGACACGTCAACCGCCAGCGCACTGCCACAGCCCTGAGCATGTCGTGAATTACAGTGAAAAGTCGGAAATTTCCTCAACATCCAACATGCAAGAGGATGAGCCGGAAAAGTTCATTGACACCATTAATCCACTTCTCAGTTTTTCCAACGCGGATTTAGCCGATATGAACAAAGAGTTCGATCAGTTCTTCGAGTCCGATTCTTCCACAGAGGATGAGCATGTTAATATAGGTACGTGATTCAGGTTTTCTCCCGAGCAACCTCCATAATGTTGTGTTTGTTTTTCTTAGAAAATCCCCCAGTCGATAAGACACTACGAAAGAGAAAACGCCAAGAAAAGGAAGAGGAACGACAGCGCGAATTCTTCTCGAGAGAACAAAAAAGCCTTATAACAAGCGAAGCACATTTAGAAAAGGAGGAGAAAAGTTCAGTGGAAGACGACGATGAAATGCCTAGCACAAAATTTCGCAGAGGTAAGCCAGCCATAACAATTTGTAGTTTTTCTTCAATTGCCTAATGTTTGTTTATCTGTTAGGCGAGCATTTGCCTTCAGACTTGGACATGGGTTCCGATTCCAATGACGGATCCGATCCCCAGGACACCGAAGATGACGGTGACTGGAATATGATGGGAGCTGCTCTGGAAAGGGAGTTCCTTGGACTCGAGGATTGATTAATGTTACGCAACTAGTTATAAAAATGTTTTTTAAATGTTTATTAATTTAATGTTTTTCCACTGTTTTCTGTTAAATAGAAATAAACGACGACGACGCTGTTAAGAAGTGAACTACCTTAAAGCTTTTCTCAATAAAAAGAACTAGTTTACTCCTATGGAGTAAATTTGTGCACTATATGAAATATAACTAATGAATTTTTGTTTACTTTTATGGTGATGCAACAAGCCGCGTTGAATTTACTTAGTAATTCTACATTGTCCACCTAAAATGGGCTTGTTGGTGAGCGACGATAAAACAGAGCACATGCTGTGTAGGAACACCGATACAACTCCGACGTCTGACTAGGATGGAAAACTACAACTTTTAGGCAATGGAGGCTCAGCTATTAATTCTGTCAAGCGTATAAGCGCAAATATTCAAGGTAGAGTTACATTCGCGAGTCATTGATACTACGTTCGATTTGTAGATGATCAACGAGCTCCAGTCCGAACCCGCCTGGCTACATCTCCTAAACAGCTAGTCGTAGGCCTAAATGGTCAGATTGCAGAGCAGCATGTTTCGAAGAAAAGCAGCCCTGACTCAACCTTAAAGCTTTAAAAATAAAGGAATTATACCGGTTTTCTGATCTCCAACTTTGAGCATTTTACGAAAAACTCAATTTTAGCAATTTTTTTCTTTTTGTCCACGGTACCACCACGGTAACTGTCCCTTCGGTTTTAGGGCAAACGGTCGTCTCTAGGGCAAAAGCCCGAGTAAAATTGAGATCAAAAAGTCGGATCACGTCGCATGGCCTGCGGTAGGACACACGCGAATTCCGGATCCCATCTTAACATGGTCATATCTCCTACATCGCTCAAATATAGCCTCAAAATGACTTACCGTGGTTTTCCGATCTCGTAAACTGGTATTTTCTTATCTTTTCTTTTCTCTGTCCATCCGTCGCCAATTTAGGGAAATGACACTTTTCTTCTGGCGCGAGGTTTGTGTGTGCTGAGCAAATGATGCAAGTTGGAGTTACCAGAACCACACCCGTCCTTCGACTTGAGCTGAGTAAGCGGAAGCGTGTCATCGTCTTTTTTTACCTACACCGAAATTGTCGCCGTAGCCCTACCTTTACTCCGAACCTTATACATGTGAAAAAAGACTATAGGATTTGAATTTATATGTTGTGAAAAGCTAATGGACTTCCTGACAGGCTCTGGAGGAAACCACCTACCGTAGAACTTTATGGGTTTTCAGATGGGCAGTTCCTGAGCGGATCAACTGTTCCCCTGTAATAAAATCGACTAAATTAGCTAAAAATATTCACTCCGCTCCTACACTCGTATTATATTCCGAGCGTTATGCGCCTCTTGGTTTGCTGCACTGCGTGCAGATTAAAGACTTCAGCACCACGTTTAATATTCAATTAATTTTAGACAATTATATTGGCTTTCACAGATTTGTCTTCACATTTTAGTAGAAATTACAATTACGAATTAAATTTAAAACAAAAACGAACTACTTATTCTCATTTCGCATCTGTTTGAATCTACTGATTCTCTTCTTCGGTGTGTGCATGTCAACAAATTTGCCTTCTGGTAATGCATCTGGTGATGATGCCGGATTTTCGACGACGTCGCTCATTACCTAGAAACGATTAAATTAAAATCATGCCGCACAAATTGATCGAAAAAATATACCTTGTTGTAAGCACTGAAAAACTCTTCCTCTTCCTTTGGCGTGTCCACCTTTTTTTGTGGGGCTTTTGGCCTTTCTTCTTTGATATGTGTTTCACGTTCAACTGCTGATTTGTTTTTCAGAATAGACCTGGACTGCGTCTCTGAAGATGTTGATTGCTCGCTGGAGAGTGGCGATAAAAACTGAAATAGAATATTTTTAGAACTGATTATCATGTGTGAAAATGTGTCTGTACCTCTGATCTAACATCAAGGAAGGCCTTCTCACGGTCAGCTTCTTTCGTGTGACAACTCTTATTAGCATCTTCTAGCGTAGCAACATGTTCGTCTGTGCATATCATTCTGTACAAATCGCTAGGGCTTGTGGGGATTTCGGCTTTTACATTGTCAGAACTGGCACCCAATTGCATCGAGTGTTTGAATTGTATGTGCAGAGTTTGAACAGGATTTACACTATAGCCGATAATTTTGTTCACTAAATCTGCATCTTCCAGGCATTGGTTTTTCAAGTTCTCTTCGACTTTTTCCTGAATTGTTTTCCGCCGGTCAACTACCGGTTTATTCGAATCATTTGCACTAGTTTCCGCTGTGAGAATAGGTTCATCCAATCGAATTATATCACGTTGTGGTTTCTCTTCCACAGGAGACCGTACTGGCAGCATTTGAGCGACGGTTTCGTTTTTACTAAACTCTAGTGTTTGATCTGATAAAGCAAAGGATATTCTCCTTTTAGGTGGGTTTCCTGACATTTTCTCTACTTCCGCATCTTTGTCAACATCGGCGGGCGCCTGTGAGTCGGGCTCTGAGGATGCGCACTCTTCATGGATCTCAATGAGTTCGTCCAAGTGATCTCTTATCCTGAATAGTTCCATTCTCCTTTCCAACTCTTCGCTGTTGGTAAACGTTTGAAGAGCAATTTTCTGGTCAATGATTTGCAACTGATACTTGAAGAATCCTAATCGGTCGCCTTCTGGTAAGAAATAGGCTTGCTTTTCAAGATGACGCACTTCTTCCGGAGTGTCTGAAGCAACAGATATGTCGGAATCGTTTCCATCACTAAAACATTCAGAACTGTTTTGCAAATTTAATGTGCTAATGGATGGTTTCACAATTTGATCACCGATCGATTCCGTTGTTTGAACTTTCGTTTGCGTTTCTGTTGGTTTTATTTGACTTGAATCGTCCTGCTGGGCTATACTGGCGTGTGCAACTCTCTTTTTAGATGGTGGCAAATCTATATCACCGGACATTATCTGCTTTAGAATGTCTTCTGTTGCATTTGTGGGGTCCATCTCCAATTCCTCTAACATTTCTTCTTCTTCCAGCGCTTCTATGAGCTCATCGTGCGCCTTTTCTTCGTTCAGTTGCTCCTCTCGTTGTTGCTTTTCTTTAAGCTTTGCATCTTTCATGTGTTCACGATGTTTCGCTCTCCAGAGTTTTTCTTTCTCCTCGTCATACTCTTCGATGATTTCACGTTGCTCTAAGTTTGGTAGTACTCCATCCAGATGTGGTTTCTCTAATTTGTTTCTGAAGGTAAGAGTTGCTTAGAATTAGAATCTCAAAATGTATTAGTAAGGGAATGTAAACATCAACTTTCTAACAAATGTGGATATGCTCCTTGACATTGACTTGGTTGCATGGGCGCGAACGTGGACCTAACCACAATTTGAGGCAATCGTAACGGTTAAACAGGCTTTGACGGCTATCAGGCAGATATAAGTGGATTTCGAATAGAGAGTTGAATTCTTAATAGACGTGAATTCGTCACAACCTTCAAAATGCATTACTTAAGGAAATAGCAGGGCTCATGGTGTATACTTACTGAAATAACTCTTGTTCAGTTTTAAGTTCCTCCAAGTGTTGCATTCCATTTTCTATTCGTCTTTTACATAGTTCCATGGCAGTGTGGGCAGAGCATTTGGAATAGTAGTCCTGAAAGTGAGCCACTAGAACTTCGTTCGTATGTATCAGCCGCCCCGGAATGTATGCCTTTCGTCCCATTGGTACCATCACATCCACGGTGAGCTTCTTACTAAACATATTTAAGTTGTCTATTGCAGTCTCATTTTCTCTAACATAGGATTCCCACCGTTGTATTTCCAGATCATTATTACCTAGAGCCTAAACGACAAAACGTTTAGTTTCAGTGTGATACAAATTCAGAACATCGCCTACCTCTCGTAATGTGTCTTCTCTTTTTTCCATAACCAAAATATATGATAATTCACTTTAAAAATTGGAATTAATGAAGAAACTTAACCCGGGCAAGCAACATGCGATTTTTTTTGCGAAAACAAATTTTGACGTTTGACATGCCGATTTGGAATGCAATGTGGCGCGCGTTCCATGCAGCTACTAAAGTGATTTCTACTGTTAGCTAAACTATAATCATTTTCAGTATCCAAGAAAAGCAAGCCTCGCATCGCATGATACGCCCAGCAAAACGATTCCAATCGTGTCAATTAAATTTAATTGGATATTAACGCGGCTGATTTTTGCTTGACTAATTTTTAACAAAAACTTTCATCACTCCTTTGCCCTTGAACGAAGAGAGTAATAAACGAGTCTCGAAGAATTTGTTTTTGTTTCTTGGCAGCTGTCAACAACTTACAGATTTTTTACACAAAAAGTGCAGTCGGGGTTGTACGAAAGTGGCTGATATTTTTTTTTTATTTTATGGTGTGCTCTTAGAATATCTGAAGTACAATGTCCGGCCAATATCCTGGTGGTTACAACAGTCCCGTCGGTGGGCATCGTGGCAATTTCGGTAACCAAATGGTTAACATGAATCAAATGGTGCCCAATCAAATGGGCATGATGGGTGGCTATAATCAGCCCGGTATGATGCAGCAGTCACAGCAGCAACCAAATCCAATGCAAAATCCGGCTATGGGCGGAATAGTACCTCCAGTCATGAATACAGCCGGGATGCAAAGTCCTTCTCATGTCCAACAAACTGGAAATCCGCAGGCCCTGGTACAGCAGCAGATGCAACAGCAGCAACAAATGCAGCAGCAACAGATGCAACAACAGCAGATGCCACAGGGACAACAGCAACCGCAACCACAACCGCCAAACCCGCAACAACAAGCTCCCCAGTTAACATTGCAAACTCCGTCAACTCCAACTCCAGGCTCTGCAATGATGGTACAGCCATCTGTACAAGCTCAACCGCAAGTCAATAACATGCAACCACCGAAGGAGATTAACATTGTTGGACTTTCACGTCTGGGACAAGAGACAGTTCAAGACATAACTTCACGCTTTCAGGAGATTTTTGCGGCTCTAAAAATTATACAGCCGACATGTAATCGCGAAAACATTACAGAAAAAAAGGTGCAGGAGCACTTTAGGTCCGTTCGTTTATTATTTAAACGGTGTCGCATTATCTACGAGAAGTGTAATGATGGCTATCCACAAGGTAAATTTGAAAATTCTCACTGACTAAAAACGCATTAATTGACAATTCAATAGGCATGGAGTACACACACGTTGAGAGTTTGATTCCTTACAAGGACGAACCAGACCATCGCTCAGAGCCAACACATTGTGAGGAATACCGAAAGGCACTGCAAGAAAATCGAGAACTTATCGACAATGTTATGCTGAAAAACAAACAACTTCGTGAAATTATCGATCGAACGCGAATTATAATCTGGGAGATTAATACCATGCTAAGCATGAGGCGGTCATAGATTAAGTTTCCTATTTTGTATTAACAATTTCAATGTCAAAAAATATAAGGCAACATAAACAGAATTATTCCCATTTAATTTTTGATCAATTTTGTGGTGTATTTAAATGAGCAAGGTAGCTTCTGGCCGGAATCAGTACTCCGCGCCGCTCCAGTTTGGCGCTGCACCGCTTGTCCCTGTGTCTCTTTTGTACCACTGATTATTCCGGCCATGGCTGACAGCGCGGTTTGGCTTCGACTACTCCTTTCCTGATAATGCGGTACTGAGTCCACTAATAGTTGGCGTTTGTACCTGGTGATGACAGTGAGGTGTTCCCCTCTATTCTTCGGACATGAACACTGTTGTGAAGTTTAGCTTGATTTGAGCTAGGAAACATATTTTTCTCGAAACACCTGGCACCAAAATGGGCTCATCGCGATCCTCAGAGGTAGTTTAAAAGGCACCGAAACCTAAGCACTCATTCCTTAAAACATTTTATTTCCCTGCATAATTTTTAAATCCCATTATGGTTGATTATCTCTACGTTCGTAAAAAAGTGGTTTATAGATGTAGGTAGGGCTACTAGCGGAAACAAGCACGTAAAATACGCAAGAATTAGGAAGGATGTGGTCACCAGATAAAGATCAACCACCCCACCACAAGAAGAAATACCAAAATACCACAATGGTGAAAGGAGACATGGGAAGTGGATTCAGTGCCGGCCCGGTTTCGTTTTTTAAAGAATCCTTACTTTTAGAAAAAAAAAAAAAAAAAAAAACGTCGACGAGTATGAAGAGGAGACTAAAGAAATTACAAAAGGCTGACCGCCGAAATCAGAACCTAGAGGCAGAGGTGGTTTTTGTGGATATTCTACGCAAGCTTCTAATTCTTTTCACCTTCTTATAACAATTAGGTGCGACATTATCTCCAGTCGAGGAGCTAGCCATCCAATGTTGTCCACGCCGTTGGCTTGAAAAATCCTTGTGATCTCTTGAGTGTACACATCTAAACGAAGTACATCAACTTCAATAAAACCATCACATGTTCTAAATACTTTTTTTTTATTTATAATTTGAAATTTTTAACAATTTGTGAATTTATTTTATCTGATACGTTTCCAACAGCATTTATCTTTAGCATTTGCACAATGGTTATCTTAATTTCTTTTTAGAATTCGAGTAGAATTTTATTTTTTATTTTTTGAAGTTATAATTCAAAATCCATTTGTTACGTCTGCATATATAATAATAAAAAACTTTGAGCCTTCATTTATATTTATTTTCTTTTTGTGTAAAAGACATAAGGCGCAAAATAAAAAATTAAACAAAATAGTATTGTTTTAAAATAAAATTTATCTAAAAATATAGTTTCTTTCTTTTTGGCTTAAATGGGGGGCAGATTATGAGTAAATTTCTAGCTAATTTAAAAAATAAAACAACATTAAATAAATTAACACAAATATTTTAGAAAAAAATAAAATAACTAAAACTCAGTGGAAAATAATGAAAGCGCTATGAGAGTAGTACGTCAAAAATATCGAACGATAACTGAGTGTGTTTAAATTTTAACACACGATGCAAGTGTATATTGGTGGTTTTACTCCTAAACCTGAGAAGTTTGTTGTTAAATTTTTAATATATTCCTACAAATACATAATAGTTTCCTCAAAGATAATTTGCTTTGTTTTAGTCTAATACAAATACATATATAATGATGAATAACGACTTTAGTATTAATTAGCTCATAATACATTTTACATGCGTGTGAAATTCTGATGTATTTCGTATGCTTTCAATTTCATGTACTGTACTTAATTGTCAAACTACATGGACTTCACTGTTTCACTTCGTAAGATAAGTTAAACGTATGTTTTGTTAAATTTTAGTTGTAAGTAATACGTTATTCTGTATGCGTATGATATACTGGGTTTCATGTCTGAACGATGAAACAAAATAACTAAAAAAAAAATTAGAGTCATGTCCAGCTGAGTATGGAACAAGTTTAAACTACAGCAGCATCACTGGCCAATTCTTCTTCAACGGTAATGTACATACCCTCCTCTTCATAGGCAGAATCGTGCTTGGCAAGGATTCTTAAAAGTGGACGTAGTTTAAGCCACCATTGTTTCTTGGGGATGCGTTGCCTGATTAAAGGAGAGAGATGGTTATTTGGTGTATTTCAAGTTTGTGTTTTTGAGGACTAACTCGAAATTGGTTTCGGTGATTAAATCAGCCAATGGAGTGAAGCTGTATTGACGGCGAACAATTCCCAATAGACAGGCAGACTCGTTGTCATCACACTTGATAGTGCCATCAGCTTGGGTATTCTTCTTGAATTGGTCGATGAACCAGTCAACACATTTGGCAGCCATTTTTGTACCCATGTTACGATCGAATGGTGTTGGAGAGCCTCCTTGTTGCATGTGGCCTAATTACAAAAAAAAAAAATTAATTAAAAAATACAAGTGATCATCATCACCATTTCCCATGGTCCGCTAATCCCCTATGAGGATAATGGGTTAAAGTTGCTTATTTGGACTCTTCCGTTATCGACTCTTAATCATCCGGACCCATACCCATACACATAGGGGTAAAAGTTATGAGAACAATAAATTGTTTGCATAAGTTAAACCCACGAGAGGTTATCAGCTTTTTCATCGACAGCCAGGCAGCGTAAAATCAATTTTCGCTACAGAAATAAAATCGAAGCTTGTGGGGTGCTATCGAAAATAGCTCAAGGTTTACAGCACAAGGTGAAACTCTGCTGGGTCCCTGGACATGAGAGCATTCCAGGAAACGAGAATGCTGACAAACTGGTAAGAAATGGCTCGGTCACAAGCTCGGAACTCTTCGGTGAACATCCCGCCTTGCATATTTAAGCTCGAAGCGGAGAAAAGAGCCTTAAGGGAGCCAAATAGAAGATGCACCTCTCTAGACACTTGTGTAACTACAAGGAAGATATGGCCTTCATTCGATAAGGCTAGGACCGACAGATTTCCGCAGATCAACAGAAGTTCCCTATATACCCTTATAGGAGTGATAACGGCGTATAATACACTGCGGTACTATATAAAAAATTACAGAAAAAGACCTTTGTAGAGGGTGTGGCGATGAGGAAGTCCATGAGGATACAACCCTCTTCCTTGGCTACTGACAAAGTCTATATTATCTAAGAAATAAGTTTTTCGGACGACAGGAGACATCTCTCTTCCTCCAACAGGTATTACGAGGGGTCTAAATTGACCAGAGTGTGACGAAATGGATTCTTGTTCCTTTCGCCTGCCGATTTACTTAACCTCATCTACATAACTTGAATTTTCGCTAAGAAGACTTTCATAAATTCTGATCAGCATATGTAGATTCCAGCATCTTCTTAGCAAACAAGGAAGACTTTTTATTATATTTTTCTAAATTTGCGTTCCTACTTTCTACTCCCTTGTTCATCAAGTGCTGGTCAACAAAATTCTCGGACCCTTTTGTCTTAAAATTTCTTTACAAACCCTGGACAAGAATGTTTCAGTCAAGATGGCTTCAGACTCCAAGACTCAATTTTTACATTCTATTCGAAGGGTTCATCGAGATAATAGAAAACAATCCTTTGATCAAGACACCCTTCAAATGATAATCCAATCTAATGGCAAAAACCAAACTTCGACTTACAAGTGTCTCCGACATAAACTCCTCAGCCGCTGAAGCCCATTACGCAAGTAAACATTCAAAACTATACTCCGAAAATAACTGAAACAAATATAAGTACTCACCCAAGATATTCATGCGGCAAGAGAACAATCCTTTACCCTCTTCAGTGTATAAACGGTGAATAAAGTCAGTGTTGTAGTTGTCGGATGCCTTCTCGTTTCTCAAAATGAGACCACGTTGAACACCTTCGGCCATCTTCGATGCCATGTGATAGACATCTTGTTGCAAGTCCTTAATGGAGAATTTTTCTTCATAAATATATGCAGCATCGGCACCGCCAGCCAATCCAGCCAGAGTAGCCAAATACCCACAATAACCACCCATGGTTTCAATAACGAACACACGACGCTTGGTACCCTGGGCCGACTGACGAATTCGATCACAGATCTCAGTGATTTCATTCAGACCAGTGTCGCAGCCCAACGAGAATTCAGTTCCAGGAACATTATTTGAGATGGTCGATGGAATTACAACCAAAGGAATACAGAATTCAGGGAAGTTTGGACGTTGATCGGAAATTTGACCACAGGCATGATAGGCCTCAAATCCACCAATAATGAGGAGAGCTTGAATTTTAAATTCCTTGAGACGAGCAGCGATCTCCTTGAATTTGCCCTCTGGGAGGGTACGCTTTGTACCTAAGAAAGCACCACCTTGGCCAACCCAACCAGTCACAGATGACCTGCGAAAAAAATTTTCAAATAATCAGCAAATCTTTGCTTGCGTTTTATTTGAAGTCCACTTACCATCCCATCTCTTTGATATTTCCTGCAATCAAACCTTCAATACCATCATGAATGCCAAGGACTGTGTCACCACGGTAAATGCAATTACGTACAAATGAACGTACGGCAGCGTTCATGCCACATGCAGGTGCACCAATATGCATTACAGCTAGCCTGTAGCCTTCCTACAAAGCAAACAACTTACTTTACACGTTGAAAGAAGAAAAACAAGATCGTGCACTTACAACACCCTTGCCAGATGCGTCGAAGGATTCCTTTGGTGGCTTCAAACGAGTCAACATTTTGTATGTTTCCAAGTTCCTCTCGAATGAACGACCTCGTAGTTTGACAGCCAGCTCCCAGTTCTTGTCCTCCATTGCCTTTGCAACTGCTTTGGTGCGCTCAACGCACTCCATCAATGGTACACGGACCGCCTGATTGCCATCCAAAGAAACAACGCATGGCACACTTGTTTCGGTGGCCTCCATAAGAGCTAGGACAGCCTCAGCTCCCATACGACAGCCCTGCATTATAAATATACATAAGTAAATCAACTTGATTAGTTCTCCTCGCGCATACTAACCAAGACACGATCAAATGCACTTGGATTACCACCACGTTGGACATGGCCAAGAACAGTGATACGAGTATCCTGTTGCAGTTTATCCACAACCACCTTCTTAACATCCTCAGCTGTAATAGGCTTACCCTCACGATCGATAGCACCTTCGGCAACGATGATAATGTTCAGGCGTTGGCCAGCATTACGTTCCTGATGTTTTAATATTTTATTTTTAAATTAAAGTTAAAATTAGATTTAATCAATTTTGATTAATGGAGCAAGTAGTTGAATGTAAAGAGTTCGATGGTTTTGAGTCTCCAATGCACTATGCACCTGATAACAAGTCAATTACATAAGGTTTAGAGCATACGCATAGCTTTATTTACAAAAAATGCTTATCCTACGCCCGAGAACTACTTTAGGCATTAAGTCAATGAAAGAATGGAAACTCCTCACTTAAATCTTTAAAGCGACTAAGCATTTTTAAATATGACGGGGACATTCAATTCGAAACCAGAGGATCAAAAATGAAACAGGGAACAAGAGTTGGAATTTTTGTTAGCCGTTACAGGTTCGGGAGTCCTACAGGCTTCCAGATAACTGTGTCTTTTAACAGAAATCTTCGCCTTAAACAAAGTGGCACAGAGAATACGCACTTTGAAACTAGCATATATCCCCCTAGGATTTTAATCTTTGTGGCTAGACCACAACTTTAAGACCGGACAATGTTTGACTAAAAACAGTTTTGGTCTGTTGACAAGCTCTAAGCAATATATGCAACTAAACAATATCTGTTGATCTCCTGCGCAGTGAGTGAGAAGGCAGCTGAACTAACCAGTAAAGATCTAGCATCTAACATCGAAGGAGAAAACTATTTTCCATTTTCTCTGGACCTGCCCGACCCTTTCAAAAATAAGACTACTCCATCTATGAGCTCTCTTCTTAGACGACTCAGCTCGGCAGTGCCCCCCGCTTTGTAAAAAGCTCTAAGAGTAGCCGCGAAATTCCTCCTGGTATCACAACGGCCCGAAATTGGTCCAAGTGCGTCTGTATCTAACGATTGGCATTTGCTTACACTGCGTGCGGATGGACTGGTTAGGGAGATTTTAGCTCTACACGGTTGAATCGCGGCAAGGGGGTATGTGCATCCGGTAGAAGCGTTTAATATTCAGAACCATACACACTGTCTGGAGAAAGCCAACCTCTAAAAAAGTAACACCAATTGCGTCATATGAAGGAAGATGTGGCCCAACTATGACAGGATGAAGACAAAAGGACTCCTAAACAGAACCCGAAGACGTTAGAACTACGGGGATAACTACAGAGCATTCGTCAATCGCAGACCACGCGGCCAAAATAGGTATATTACACAACACCCTTCCGCCGCAGCTGGGAAAACGAAAAACTCGGAAACTCTTTTCCATTTCCTCTGTAAAACTTCGGCACTACAAAGCAAGGACCAGGCTGCACATGTTCAACTTCGGCGACCTCAATGACATCTCCGGTAAAAAGGTAATGAGATTTAATCTACTTTCTTAATTCAACATTCTGTCTTACTCTTCCCCTTTCCATCAACAGCATATGTACGAGTTTGTAGATCTTCAACCAGATCACGCAAGTGCCATGGTAAAAAGAACACCAATCTTAGTGAGAAGGTGTCACAAGAGTCAAGATCCACAAAAGGAAATAACCAAGAGCCGATATCGCAGGTAAAGGGGTAATAAACTCGCAAGAAAACGCTCGGCGTTACATATTTCACAGACTCTCCCCCCCTTTCCTTTCTCTGCTTAAGTTTAATGACGTAATGACGCATGTGCTTCCTCCCGCATTATTACTAGATAAGCTGCTTTCAGTACCCATGCGGGACAGATCATTTCCATGTTAAAAATCAGAGCTATGGCTTTCTGGTCGATTGACTTTTGATAACATTTTAGTGAAGACAGTATCGGAGATGTTTTCCTCGGTGATTAGTGAAATCACAGAAAGGATTCTTCCTAAGCTACCACCATGAACAAAATACCAATTTTCAGGCTGCCACTTCTCAACAACCAAGCAATGTCCTTTTCTGGCGGGAGAAGATACCTGGGCGTTATCCTTGACCCCAAACTCAAGAGAAAACTGAACATAGAACACAGGGTCCGCTAAGCATGTATCGCTTTCTGCAAAACTTTAGGTAAAAAATGGGAACCAAAACCTAAATACCTTTGTGGACGAAGGGTTTTTTAAATAAAATTATTCTTAGACAAAATGGCGACCGTGTAAATCAAAATTTTTCACGAAGGAGCCGTTGATATGAAGAAAACGCCCAAAAAGTCTAATTTTCTCGAGATATCTCGGTCACCGATTATGAGATAAACGCAAAAATAGCTTTTACAACTAGGCCAGGAGCAAATCCTACAACATCACGCAACTAAGCAGTGTTCAAAGAAAAGCAGGAGTTGGAACGAGGGGTGCCCTGCGGTTAAGACCGGCCATACCACTCAACGTGTTATTAAATATTCTGCCTCTGGACCTGAATATTAAAAACGTCGTTTCCTGCAGCGTAGTAACACCCAGAGAATCTGTATTCTGGTCTGCGAAAGCATACTGGTGCCGCGAAAAATGTTCGATGGACACGGCTGGGACTTGAATCCATGCCTCTTGCATAGCAGTCCAACGCACAAACCACTGACCCATTGCAATAAACTTAGTACATGATACCTCAATTAAAGCCCAAGCCCAAGTCCTTCTCTCGTCCAGGACAGAATGGAAAAATAATCCACCACTACTAAAGTACCGAATTATCAGATCATGTGTCTTTCCAGCGGCCACTTCCATCTACCT
This sequence comes from Matsumyia berberina, assembly GCA_917880715.2. NCBI lineage: Eukaryota > Metazoa > Arthropoda > Insecta > Diptera > Syrphidae > Matsumyia > Matsumyia berberina. The sequence goes on from OU862870.1 coordinate 102,106,076, forward strand.
GCCTACCATCCGTGTGGAACATCTTGGTGTACATCACAACGGCTACTGCAGAAGTTGCAGGGATGAAAAAGAAATTAAATCTGTCCGTCAACTTCTGTCCTGCCCATACCGATAGAAGAATAAGGAATTTTGGAAGTTACTTTTTTACGTTGTTAAAGCGCTTGTGTAACGTTATACTAAGAGAGATTCAGACTCTATCTAAGTGGTTCTAAATAATCGGCATTTCTTTACAGATTCCCGGTATAGTTTAAAAATATTGGCAAAATAGATCACCGACGAGCTCTAATAACTAATGAACCTTGTGTTATGCTTAAGTCATGTACAAGCTTCTCAGATTGCCAGTAACTTTACCTGGCAGACACCAGCAATAGCCGGAAATTAAAATTATTATTGTCAGTGCATGCGAAGAGACATTCGAACCGATAACGCAGTTCATCTTTCAGCCATCAGTATAAACTACTGTTCAGCAATAAAACGTTGGAAAAAAAATGTGTATACCACATTGGGAAAATACCTAGTGGCTTCGTCAGGCTAAAATAACTATAAGACTCTTCAATAATAAATCCAAAAAGTTTCTATACTAAAAAAGGAATGCTGTATCAGAAGTCTGATTGGACACTAAACGTCATCTTTGCTTGGAAGACAACGAAACTGCGAAACACATGTTATACTAAGTGGTCAATGAGGGCAAGACGAAGTATATGCTGTCAACAAAAAAGGACATTCAACACCGATGTCTTGGACAGAACGTCACTATAGACAGATATAACTTTGAGGTAGTTAAGGACTTTGTCTACCTAGGCTCCGCTATAAATTCAGACAACGACACCAGCGCTGAGATCAAACGAAGAAGAACTCTTACCAATCGCTGTTTCTTGGGGTTAAGAAGGCAATTGAGTAGCAAAGCCCTCTCTCGAACAACTAAGGTGAAACTTCATAAGATGCTAATCGTCCCAGTCCAGCTCTACGGGACAGAGGCATGGGCTTCGTCAAAAGTGGATGAGGTTGCTCTTGGCTGTTTCGAGAGGAAAATTCTTCGGGTAATTTTCGGTCCCGGCTGCATAGACGATGAATGGAGAAGGAGATACAACGACGAACTGTACGGGCTGTGCAGCGACATCGAGTCAGAAAACTGAAGGTCCAACAACTGAGGTGGCTGGTTCACGTAGAACGGATGGACACCAATCTTCGAATTCACACCCGAGGAGCGGCGTGATAGAGGAAGACCGCGACTGAAGTGGCGCACGCAAGTGGAAGGGGACCTCAACCAACTTGGCGTGCGAAACTGGAGGCAGCTGGCTAGAGACGCTTATTTGTTTAGGCCCAGGTCCACCCCAGACTGTAGCGCCACCTTAAGTAAGTAAGTAAGAATCCATGGGTCTCTCTCCCCAGAGAGATCCTGAGATTGGTTGGAATGCACAAAAGATCTTTAAGTTGGCAGTCCCTGTTGGCACTTGGCAGGTCAGTTCATTAACAAAAAATGGTTCACTACTTTACCTCTCTTTTACATTTTTCGAGTGAAAAAGCTCACACGGACATTTTCAAGTTTATTTTGGGAGTAAGGCAGTCGCGTTAGGTTCACCATGCCATTTAAAAGCAACAATATCCTTCAGTTAGAAATAGATTTTACTAAGTGTTATATTCGAAAGATTTTGCGAGGTAAACATGGTGCGGAATAGGTAAGAAGAACGACGGCGCACAGGCAATGTTGCCTGTCCATTTGAGACTCATGGGATGAATAAATTCAGCTCTATCTAAAATATTCCCTATGTAAAAGCATTAAAAAAAAGTTTAAATTTAAAAAATATATATATACACACTAATCGAACTCTTTAATTCAATCTTTTATTATAAATGAAGCAGATCTATGACTTATGATACAATTTGTACAACAGTGATATTTTTAGCAAATATTTGAGTAATGCAAAAAGTAAAATTATGCAAAAACTAAAGAGAAGAATGCAAAAAGAATAAGAATATTACCAGCACCAATTTCGTTTCGAGATGAAGATGAATGTGACTGATAAATTAAATTAAAAAGAAATTAAAATACAAAACTATACTTGAACAATGAACAGAGATACAGAGATACAGAGAGAGACCCTTATTGACAGTTTGAACAATTAGTCGCCTTCGGCCAAAAACAATAAACAAAATATTAGAAAACAAAATCTCTAAACGACAACAGTTGTTAATTTTGTTAAAATTGTAACCTACGTTTCCACTAGGCCCCAATGAGATGATTTTAACAAAATTGTAATTGACTACCAAAATTCCAGTGAAAACGTAGTATTAGTTTAAAACAGGGTGAGTATCTACTTCAAGGGACAGACTTAACTATATTTGGTTAGACTTTTATTATTTTGTTATTTTCTTGTACTACAAGTAGTAAGGTTTTTGTGTAAAAAAAACTGTGTAAACTTGTATTATACTTAGGCATAAGGTTATTTTGTAAAAGAAAAGAATTGCTCTGATTGCAAATCATTCTGACCTGATACAATTTCGTGCATAACTTTTCCGGCCAATTAGTAACAGCTGGATCTTCGGGAATAAAAATGAAATCAGCTTCGCTTGCTAACGAAGATGCAATAGCTAAATAACTAAGGCGATAAAGAAAATAGAAAACATAATGGGGAAAATAAAAAACAAGCATTGTGAAAGTGCATTTGTGCATGGTTATGACCATGATTTCAAATTAAAAGAAACCTTAAGACCTAGTTTAAGTTTTTTTTTGGGGTTAGCTCAGTTTTTTTAAGAGTTTATACCCCAAAGGTGCTCAGTTTAGTTGTGTTAAAGGAGTAGCACTGTTATAAAATCAATTAATTAGAGAATATCCTTCTTAACACACTAATCCGCACACAAAATAGACTGTGGCAGTATAAATCATCTTGAAAACCAATTTAAAATTCTATCTTCTTCTCTACAATGTTTTATCCAAGCAGACGTTGCATTTTTTCAGAAGACTCCGGTGGAGATCTTTTGACCTCTGCTATGACGTTGTAACATTATTTTCACATTTTTCTCCTAAAACCATTGATTCTATCAAAAGCTGATTAAAATATTCTTGATCAGTCTGAGCGAAAAATTCTTCATAAAATACTCGGCTCCGAAGGTGTTGAAGGGCTTTGAAGGAGAAGATTCAACAACGAATTATAATAGGGAAACAGCGACATCGACTAAAGAAAAAAACTGCGCAGTAATCTTTTGAGTTGGCTAGGACATGTGTAAATCGAACGAACAGCAAAGCTCCGGCCCGTAGAGTCATCGAATATAACCTGAATCAATCTAAGAAGATCATCAACCGCTTAAGGAACAAGAGAAGTTAAGAAATTCTCCTCACGGACTTTCTCACAAGACATTGTTCACTCAACTACCATCTTAACCAGTTGGGCATCTGTCTGTCGGACATGTGCTGTCTGGAACGTGGAAATTGGAGAGCATTATTTGTACTACTGCCCCGCCATAGCTCGTTGCAGACTTAAACACTTCGGGAGGAGATTTACCTCCGCAGTTACAATCGATAACCCTTCTGCAAGCACTGTCCTCAGATTCTTCCACGACCTCGATCTTGCTCAGTTGTAGGAGAACTTTGTTTGACACAAAAGATCTTTTAGGTCGCAGTGCATTACCGTCCATCACCAGTTAGCCATGACGCTCCACAAAGCCTAATTTTAGTCGGGAATACTAGAAAATGTGCCGTCCGGTTCCGTCCGAGAAGAAAGCAATTCTAGGATCAAATCAAAAAAAGGACAACGCAATAGAGAAAGTCCTCGCCTATGGTGACGCGTACAAATAGAAGGGGACTTCAACCAACTTACCGGACCGGACTGTCTGAAGAGATTTGTTGGTAGAGGGCCAAGTTCACCTCAAACTACAGCTAAATTTCGTTCCGCCGGATCTGTACTGCAGCAACACGGTGGCTAAAACTGGTTTGATACTAAGAGACGGATGACAGTGTACACCAGCTCTCTACGACCAGCTTCCGATAGGAGAATGCTGACAGATCGATAGAAACTGATCATATGACTCAGACTCTGGCATTTGATAGGAAATTCAGTATCTGAATTCCTGGACGAACCATATAATAAGAACTGGCTTTGTACACCGACGAATCTAAAATGGACATGGTACGGGGTCCGGGGTCTACTGCAAAGCCCTAGGAATAAACCTAGCAAATACGGTGATTGTACGCTGGGTACCAGGGCACATGGATATACCAGGTAAGGAAAGGGCTAACGAACTTGCATGAAAGGGAGCAGCGCTGCATGTCTCACAGACTCTCCCCTTTGTGAAAATTCCAATAAGCTCGTTAAAAAAGTATATTGAAGACGAGCCCATAAGTCGAGGCCAATACACGTTGAATCCAGCTAGAGACATGTGCAACGGCTAGGAACTTATGGACGGCCTATAATAAGAACAGATCTCTCTCTCTAGCTCTGGTCAAACTTAGTCGATGCGAAGCACGGGTGGGCTCCGGTCTCATAACTGGGCAATACGCCATTGGTGTTCATACGGAACGCCTCGGTATACATCACAATGACTACTGCAGAAGTTGCATGATCGAGGAAAAAATTTAATCTGTCCGTCACCAACCGTGTGAATGTCTCTCGCCAGCAGAAGAATGAGGATTCTTGACAGTTACTTCTATACAAAACTGGAGGACTTGCGCAACATCGAGCTGAGGGACCTCCTGAAATTCATATCCTTATACGGGTGGTTTTAAATCAGCGGCTCTCTTTCTCTTTACATGTTCAAGACCTTATTGCTAGTCTACGTTAGCAGTGACGAATATCACAAGGCACTCATTTACCGAACCTAACCTAGGGTCAAAGAGCCTATCCGCACCTGGATTCAAACACACTTAGAACAGAAGAGGTTCGTTGTGATACCACAGGATCTATCACTAATCCAGAACTACTCTGAGGACTAATTAAACCAATAATAGCTTGTCATGAATACAGGACAAATGGACAAACAATTTGTTATCCTTTATCGTTCTTTTTTTTTTTTTTAAAGAAATTCATTGTGAAATAAATAAAAGATTCCCTCAATTCTCATCAATAAATCCATTCTTTCCGACCTTTCTTTCCCCCAATTTTAGCAAATTTTCAGCTCGCAATGAGTAAACACTCATAGGCCAAGGTACGCTCTTTGTAATACATGGATCTATTACCCGAAAGTATCAATAATTTATTCGGAACCAATTGAAGCTCTTGATGAAGCTTAGGATACTTTGCCAGGATGTGATTGTTCGTCCGGATTGGAATAGGACTGGACAGGTACAGAGAAAGTTGAGGATTGTTTTTTCCTCATTTTCGTCTCTGCAATTCGTGCAGAAATTATTTGATAAAAAGGCCCATCCTTCTGACATGATTACCAATGGGACAGTGGTCCGTAGGAACACCGATTAGAGTCCTGCGCTGATAAGCGACCTTTTAAGATCGAGTGAGGTTTAGCTTAGGCCAAATATCTACGGAGGTATGGGATCTTTGTTTCTCTTGCTGGTCACATCGAACTCTAACGTAGCGAGTGCTATTCCGAAACTCCGCTGTTTTGGAAGGATATCTACGTCAGGCGAGTTCATCGATTTGATACCGAACACGTTAAGCAAGTGTGTAGTATGAGGTTGCAGGCCTCACTTTTTACCAATAGTTTTTTTGGAGCAATAAAGTGCTACAGTGACTTCTTTGATGTGTTCAAGAGTGTTGGTTTTCTGTCTTAAATATTGTCTAGATCGAGACATTTGGATTTGTAAGATAAACTCAGGCGGGTGGCGTTTAAAGAAGGAGAGTTATTGGAGGAATTTTATATTTTCTAGTGACTAGTTTGGTTTTTTCGGAGTTAACACCCAAACCTCTTTTGAGAGAATTGAAAGAACGTTTTTAGAGGGTCAGTAAGATTGTTCGGGTATTGACCGGAGACCGCAATCGCAACATCAAATGCATAACCACTACGCATACTTGCCATGTCAAGCAGCAGTTGATTAACCGACCATACTGCCGCGGTCTGGTAGTTTAACTGAGTTGAAAAAAATGATTCTTTCGGAGAAAATACCTGCACCTACTCCAGTTTTCTTCTTTGACCCATCAGTATGCATTGTCCGTCTTGAACTTCGCTTTTTTTTTAGGTTGGAAAAGGGTTTCATTTAGTCTTGATAGAATGTTGTGTGGGTTACCACGCTGCCTAATTCACATTTCCAAGGGTTGAACAGACGTAGAAGTTTTCATCCCACCAGTTTATCGTCATTCCTATTAAAAACACTAGAAATTGTTAGATGCCCACCTTCGCTGTAACATAGACACCAAACTGCGTCAGTGTCCCAAAATCCAAAGGCAAATCTGTCGAAACTGTTTTGCTTTGCGTCAAAGAGTTCACTATGGTTGCTTTTCTGGACATCGAAGAAACTTTCAACGTCAAACCAGAAGCGATCACTTATGAACTCATAAATCTGGGGGTTGAATCCTCGCTCAGACTGTTAATTCAAAAAATTACTCACAGACAGAACAACAATGCCTCAGCCAGCAGTTCTGTGAATTGCGGTATGCCACAAGGAAGTATTTTGTCGCTCTGGTACTGCGGTGTTTCGAAGAGAATTATTATCCCAACAAATATAAGTCTTAAGCAACTTATTTACTCCAGAGTTCATCAGCTACTGAGGCTGTAGCGCAGCTGGTGCATTCAGTCAGATAAGGTGACCACCTAGAGTCCGTTTTCTCTCTTAAATGGGGGTGGGGCATTCCATGACAATTGGTGAAAGGTTTCATCATTCTCTAAGAATAGCCTGTAGGTAGGGTCCAGTTATAAGTTAAGTCTGTGGTGGTGTATTCTCAGTAGGCAGTGGCCACTCAGGACACCAGTAAGTGTTTTTAGGTTATTCCGGCTCCGATTCGGAAGAGATTTACATTTCGTATGAGATAGAGTAGTGAAGAAGTATTTAGTCCACTTCTGTACTGAGCTATCCACCCAGATTGCTTTGGTTTTGAGCAGGATTGCCTAAGCGGGCTTGGTATGACAGACATAAGGCGGAGGGTACGATTTGCCGACTTTTAAAATGTCGAATGCAGAAAGTCAATTGACAAAATGTCGAAAAAAAAATGCCGATTCATCAAAAAGTCGCTCTTTAAAATGTCGCTTATGGTTTAATAAATGGGACAGCAACTGTGAAGCAGGCGTAGAGTATGTCACGGCGGTCGCCGTGGCTCAGTGATAAGTGCGTTGGATTGTACAAGGTGCGTAGGTTTGAACCCGAGCAATATCCACCGAACATTTTTCACGGCACCACATCTCGTCGCAGAATGACGAACCTCTGAGAGTATAACTTGTAGTTAAAAATCCCTTCCTTCATGCGAAAAATGTAGGACATACTAAATGAACTGTTGCAAGAAGCTAGGCTTTGATTCATTCCGGGCTGTCGTCCACCTATTTATTTTTATGTCACGGAGTTCTCAATAATCGTTTAGAGATTAAAACTTTCAAAAATAGACGCCTGTCATTGGCAAAACACGTTCGATATGAAGTCGTTGTCGAGAAATTCTTAAATAATAGGCGAAATCAGGAGTGCTGTCATCCGCAAAGTCATGGATTGTATTCCGAGTAAGAGAGTCAGAAGACCGAGTCCTGTGGAACATTAGCATTATTTGAGAGGGAGGTAGAAGTTCTTCCATCTAATACGTCCTTCACTGAACAGTTAATTTAAAAAACTCGCAATCCATTTAGAGAAGACGTTGCCGACATCAAATGTTTCGTTTTAAACTTTTGACGACGGGAGAATGAAACACTCCTTCAAGGGACTTTAAAAATATCTGGAACAACAACTCTCCATTCATCGTGCCGATGGTTTTATTTTTGAGAGAGAAACACCACAAAGTCTCGTGTGTAACGTTCTTGCTAAAGCAATCAATGAGTTCTGCAGGAGCTCTCGGTAGCTGCAAATTTTTTCCTCTAGCCAACAGAAGCTTGAGGAAAATTAAGCAATTAGTACAGTAACATCTATTTTGGATGCCTGTGTTGAACTTAAGAGAATTTCCAGAAATTGTTATAATGCGACGTAATTTAAGCAATCACCTACTGGTTTTTTGGAGTATTATGTGATCAGCTGTGGACATTAGTGAGGCGCGGCCAAAAAGCAAACCAAACATCAAATTCTATGCGAAATATAAAAACTCATAATTGTACTAAATAGTTAGAATTGCACAGTTATCTCTTCTCATTGCTATCTTTACTCATCATGCTTATACTTATTGTCACTGTAGTTCAATGGTTAACGCATTTGGCTGCTCTGCTTACTGATTCAACATCGAACATTTTTAATTTTTAGTAAAAATTGGTAATTACTTTAGTTCGTTAGTTAGAAGCAGTCCTCCAAAAAGAGGTGCACTTAGACCAGAAAGTAGGTGCATTGTGATAACACTGAGTACTCAGGTATGCCCTGCTTACTCCTGAAACCATTTAGATTTCCTAATGCTGTTGAGATCGGCCGTGCTGGAGAAGTTCAGATCATTTAGATCGCTAAAGAAGTATTGGCCTAGGGTGGATTTTCTGATGTGGACCAGGGCGGTACACGTGCAGAGGAAGTGTGCAGTGGACTCCTGCAAAAATTGTTATTTACTATACCCAGGCGTTGAGCATGCCTGTCTAGGATGCAGTTCCCCGTCTCTTTTAAGTCGTATTAATGCTTTTGATCTCTTCAGATCCAGGACAGGCCAGATCACCCTGGCACTGTTCCAATAATCGAGGTGTTACCATCTACAATATGCTTTCGACACAGCGTCGATGTGAGTCAACTGTTTAACAAACGACATAGGTGCTTTGACATGGTCGAGTTTTCTGCCGTTCGTACATTGGGAGCCTAGTCTAGCTAATTCGTCAGCCGCACGAATTGAATTTCGCAGTGACCAGGGACCCGAACAGAGTGTGACGTTAGCGATAGCGATCTCGTTTAGAGACACGCGTTGGATACGAGGGACCTGATCGCAACCTGGCTGTCAATGTAAACCGCAATATCCGTGCGTGATATTGGGTTGGGCCTCAGCCAAGCGGCGGCTTGATTAATAGCTGCGACTTCGGCTTGGAAGACACGACAGTGATTGGGGAGACTGATGGAGTGGAGGATGTTTAGGTCTTCTGGAAAGACATCGACGCCAACTTCTTCGGCTGTTTTAGACCCGCTCGTAAAGTTGGAATTGGTCTCACAACTACAGTATAGAGCCAATGCATGAATTTCGGCTGAAGGCCCCACCTCGAACCTACTGCTATTTTGCATAGGTAGAGTGCTACCAGGGATTTCCTGGCGCGTTCGACAATATTACCCATCCACAGAAGCTTCCTGTCTAGACTGAGTTCTAGATAGTTGGCACTGCCTGAAAAGTTCTGAGGAGTACCGCTGAGCTTGGGTGGGATAATTGGAATTTTGGCTTTCGTAGGACCAGCTCTGTTTTAGTTGGATTGACACAAAGGCCACAGCTGTTTTGTCCACGTAATGAGCTTATTAGGAGCATGCCACGGCGATGGCGACGTCATCTGCATACGCTACCACGCCACAGCCCGCATCCTCTAGAAGCAGTTCGCTGAGAACAAGATTCCATAGAAGAGGAGAGGAAGCAATATGATAGAGTGAAGGACCGTTTCGACAGATTTACCTCTTTGGTAGGTGTGCTTTGATTCGGAAAGACGATTGCAAACCACGGTGTCCTTCACGTAGAGGTCGAGGATTCTCTTCAACGTTAGTAGTAGAAACGGGGTCAGGCTTTTCGGCCTGAAATCCTTAAGGGGTGTGTGTGAGGTCATACCTGCTTTGGGTATAAATACTACTTTCACCTCATTCCAGACACTGGGTGTTGTACCAAGAGTTAGACAGCCTTTTAGGATCCTAGTGAGAATATGTTTGACATCTAGGAAGGTTCTTTGAAGTTGTGCAGGTAATATACCATCGGGTCCTGGTGCTTGGTATGATTCGAAGCTGCAAACAGCGCATTGTATCTTATTTTCGTTTGTTATATCAGTCGAAGTGTAAGGTTGGGCGTAGCTGCCCAGAGCAAGTAGGTTGGTCGTGGCGAGCGTACAGCCAGGGAAGTGCGTATCCATTAGCAAATTCAGATATTTCCCATCCGAGTCAACCCAGGTACCGTCTGGGTGCATAAGGAAACTTGAGGTAATTACTTTACTCATTTGTATTTTTTTTAAAGTTTTATTGTTGATGTTCCATATTCAGTTGACAACCTTTAGATCAGTGTTAGAATCATTGAAATTGGTGCAGAAATAAACTCTCAAGAGGGATCACAAGCTAGTGCATTAGCGATTTAATTATATAGAAAATTTTTCAGCGCACAATTTGTGATGAGAAGCTTCTAAACTCGGAGTGCTTTGCATTTGGATGGAAAATATAAGACGCACAATGCAACTAAACCTAATTATTGTTATACTTATACATATGAAGACGAATTGTGCTTACTGTTGATCGGTTAATAACATATTAAGTGCGCTCTGTTTCTCCATGTCAAACGCCACGGAGAACAGATAAAGGTAAAATTAAAAGTGTAAAAAAGCTAATGAAATGCTAATGATGCAATTTTGTCTTTTGGATCGTTATATTTACCAACAAATTTTGTTTTCTTAGATCAACAAACGAATCAGGATAAACCGATGGGTAATCAAAATAAGCCGAAGACATACATAGATACATAAAGGATACAACTAAAAACGAAACTACCTAGCACTTAACTTAAATTCCTTATTTCGTATCTTAAAATGGATGAAATGTTTTGTTTTTTTTTTGTGATGACAACGATATGATTTGGCATGGTAATAATGCAAAAGAATCTAGTTAAAGAGATTAAAAGAAGAGGTAAAAGCATTTTTGTTTAAAAACACGCCAGGAATACATAGCACACAATGTTCCAACATTGTTGACATATTAGACATTTGCTTTGTGAAAGATTACAATATTTATAAACATTGGAATATGTTCAGTAGCTGAGATCGGCTGGATGCTTAAAGCACATGAAAATTAAAAAAAAAGAAATAAATTGTTAATCAAACCAGTGTGCGATTTGTCGCTCGTTCCAGTACCATTAGCTTAGAGGCTAATCATCCCGAGAACGACGACAAAGAATTTTTCAAATCATAATATATATGTATCATTCCAATTTGTGTGAATTTTGTTTAATTATTAACAACGACAATATAACATAGCCAATTGGTGCAATTTGGAAAATTAACAAAAAAAAAAAAAAAAAAGAAGATAACAATTTTTCTAATTGAATTTCACATTTATTTCTTCTTGCCTGACTCAATTGCTGACACAGCCTATTGGGCCAATCGGCCTTAGGCGGTGTTTCAGGAATGAAAATGTAATCAGCCTCACAGGAGAGTCCAGCTACAAGGGCCAAATAACTGCAAAAAATTATAAATAATCACAATGCTATAATAACTCGGACATTTCAAGTGTATCAGAGTTGGTTTCGTTTTATTTGGGTATAGTTATGTTTTTGTGTGTGTGTGTAGAAGTACAGTTAATAATTACTCATGTGGAAAACGATAACAATCCAAATGGTTTTAATTTTACACTTAAATTAACATTCAAATCAGTCGGCCAATTCGATGTCGTTGCTTTAAAATGAAAAAGAGGATTTTTTTTTGTTGTTGTTTCGATTTTGATAGAAAATAAACACCATAAACAAAGCGGGAAACAAAATTTACATGATTGAAAAAAATTTGTTGTAATACTTTCTTCAAATAGGAACAACGCTTGCCTGTATCAATTTATTGCAAAGCTTCTCTGGCCAATCGAATGGTGGCGGTGATTCTGGACAAAAAACGTAGTCAGCTTCGGATATGACACCGGTTACTACTGGCAAGTAACTGCGGTAGTAGTTTTACAAATTATGTTTTAATATTTTAAAAAATTTAAATAATCTGCAGTATATTGCTAACGCTAGATCTAATTTGATTTTTTCCCTTAAATTTGTTTGCATATTTGGCTTTGACTTACCCACAATGACGTCCCATTACCTCCATGATGAATGTTCTCTGATGCGAGTATGCTGTACTGACAATAGCATCGATTGCTTCTATTATACGATGCAGTGCGGAATCGGTACCAATTGTCATGTCAGTGCCACAAAAATCGTTATCAATAGATCCGACCTTGAATTTAAAATTGACTTTTTTTATTAATTGCTTTTTAAATTGAATGTTTGCAAGCGACCATTTACCATGCCAACGATGTGCAAAAATGCGTTCTTTTTCCTTTGATCGGGTGTGATTCTTGAAGTTTTAACAAGCTCATCCAGAAGGTCAGACCATTCGTGGCGGAAGAGATTAGCACCAGTGAGCGAACCATCACCACCGATTACAACCAGATTGGTGATTCCTTTAAGAATTAGATTTTGAGCAGCCTTTAGGCGACCCTCCTTTTCACGGAAGTCAGAGCACCGAGCGGAGCCAATAACAGTGCCGCCCCGATGAATGATACTTGAAACAGAGGACCAGTTGGCTTCGACGATGTTTTCACCGCCATCCACCATGCCTTGGTAACCCTCGCGAATGAAGTAGACCTAAAAAAAAACAAAGTTTATAGGTAGATTTTATTATTGTCTACGATTGTTATTTTTGAAGATGTAAACAAAAAGGAAACCCAAAAATATTTCACAACCAGGAGATTTAAATACTAATTCTAACTTAGAACGTCAACAATGACTGCTTGTTCTCCTAGTACATCTCGTTTTAGATTTCTATTGCGGTGAAGGCTATTTGTGTTACCTAAGCAGCAGACTTCTGCTACCTTACCGATGAGAGATGGAGCACATTCACGTCATACCGCGTATCAGAAAACATGTGACCACAATACAATAAAAGACAAAAAAATACTTACGCTAAACAGATCGCACTTAGCACTAGTGATCAGCATCTTCACAGGCTACAACCTACTGTCGGTCCATCTAAGTAGAATAAGACTAAGCACGACCGACCCCTGCAGAGGTTGTGGCGGATGACACAACGCCCTTTTTCTGCGACTGCCCAAGCCCCAGCGGAACCAAAATGACCACGCCAAGCGCTTACTTCTTTAACGATCCAGGCCAACTCTCAGTCGAGCCCCTAAAGGTCGTCCTATTGAATTCGGGTTGCTTTTGGAAGTCGAACAATGCATAACTGCTAACCCATTCTCACTTCTCAACAGGTACATGCATGTAGGATCCCACAACGGGGATACAATGGATCCATGAAGATCCGAGTGAGGCGGTGCATAACATCAAGCCGCCACTTCTTTAACCTTATCCTAACCTAACCTAGGTAGCATTGTGTCAATTAATGGAGGTGCACGGGAACACGTACAATACTATACGATACACTAGTACGATACAATGCTAAGGCCCTGATGCACTATGATTTGTAAGATCAGACCTGTCCGCAACATAGACTACTTCGGCTTTCATTCTTTCTGAGTCGCAGCTTCTGGTGACATTTCACTGAGACCCGAAATACGCGTTGGTTGTAGTCCAGATCCGGATGGTGGCGTTTGTTATTGGAGTGGACGAATGTCTGCGATGCGATACCATAAGAATTTTTACGAAACCAAATAACAGACTACGGTTTAACCGCGAACGGAATGCCGAAGTCGAAATAAATAATTACGCCATTATTAAAAATCTAACAATCGTCTGATGATTAGTTGTTGGAATGATCATTTCATGAATGCGTGAACCACGATACTTAAATGTGGACACATGGCAACAACATGTAGAATCGTTGCTGACTCATTGAAGTAACATTTACTTTCACTTGTTCGATCACGTAAGACATATTTTTGAATGGTGTACGTTACTTGCAGTCCATACACCCTTTGCCAAGCACATTTTTACGTGTGGCCAATGGTGAGACAACTCGACTTTTAGGTGTAACTAACAAATGGATCATTTCGACCGTAGAACATATTAATCTAGCAACGAACAAAGTACATACCTATACAATAACTCCGCCAAGTCACTGGACATGACGAATTAGTAAGGAAATATGTGTCCGGAACAAGTCGATTATTCAGTGAATATCCGGCCTTGCACACTTCTGACTAAAGCAGAGAATCAAGCAACAACAGATGGAAGCTCTTAAACGCTTTTAATACAACAGGACAATTTAAGCCTCTGTTTAATAAAGAAAAAACCGACAACGTAAAACAAAAATACAGGAAATCCACACACTGCGCTATCGCAAAGACCTCTTTAGAGTGTGAGCCGACTAACAAGTTCATAAGGATACTACGGATCAAAGATATAAATTAATAGGAAGACGCTACTCGATAAACCGGTAAATGACATTATTAACAACGTACAACCTACAGGACGATTTGTATTTCGCTCACAGTAAATGATATCTCAAATATTTCCCCGAGCAAGGAACAACTTTCGACCAGGGGATATTACAATGCGTTTGTATTGACCTTAGAATGGCGTAGAAGATCTTCCCCTCCATAAGGTCAAGTTTGTTAAAGAAGGCAAAGGAATATGTGGGCGAATTCACAAACAAATTAGAGTGTAGGGAAAATAATTTCACGACTTTATCGCATTTCAGATATGCCTTCTGTTCATTGTGATGTCGGCCACTAAGAAGCAACAGTACTCTACACCGACATATGCTGACTTAAGTTTTAGAAACTTCAAATGGAAAAATATAAACATAAAGAAACCATTCACCTAAGTCCTTTTAATTTTGTAAATCCTTTTAATTTTGCAAATAATTTATTAACTGCCTACGTGCAGTGCAACAGTTTCTAAACTAGTTTCATCCTGTATTGGATGGGCATTAATGTCGTGGCAATAAATAAGTAAAACTCTTCTGCAATTAACGATGGAAGGTCAATGCCCACTCATGTAATTCAAATTTTACACCATCTGTTGTGACTCTTATCGTTCGTTGACCCGATCTAAACGCTGATGATCATTAAAACAGACCTTATACATATACATGGTACACAGCTTCATATTAAATACAACACTATGCTTACAATAAGTTCGAATGTGACCTTGGGATTCGATTTAAAATTACGTTGTGCACACTAAATTGGTTAGTACGCATCGTAGGACTTCATCAAATACCAATCAAACGTGCCAATCAAATCAAGTTTACCAATAATTGAATGTACCAATTCGAAGGTGAAGGTTAAATGAATATATGATCTTTATTGAATTTTGATTACCTCCTGCCTCAGGTATTCAAATTAAGGAATATTATCATGCTGTCTGCCGCCTCACTTTTGTTTCGAACCAAAAATAAACATTCAACTTTGGATGCTGTTGTTGTAGTTTGCTAAATTAAGATATTTCGAAGATATCACGCGTTAAAACAGAATAAACACGAAACACTCGTGGATAGCCAGTTGAGATGAACCATATATCCATCGGTAGTTCCAATGAATGCGTCATCATGCAACTATATCAAGTATTGTTGACCATAGTCCGATCAGCAGCGGTCTAAGTTGTACAGAAACCCATCCATAACACATATATTCGTTTACCTTGCATCCCAAGTAGATTCCCATGCGTACAACTGCACGTACAGCTGCATTCATGCCCTGAGAATCGCCACCGCTAGTGAAGACAGCAATGCCCTTTCCCTTATGTGAGCCGCGCTCGATAAAACGCTGATGAGAATCGTCACCACTCATCTTGATACTATCCTTTGATACTCCTTTTTCGAATCAGTGGTTTAAAATATAGCGCACAACACTCCTTGTAGAAAATCACCTTTATCGAATACTAACGGATGACACCGATTTAAAAGACAGAAATTCGCAAATTTAGTTTATTCCAATCGACTGAACTTTAATGTAATCTGAATACCTGTAGACTGAACTTGGCTGGAGATGACGGTCCGTTTTATTTCACTGACTGGAAATAATTGAAATAGTCTTTGAAATTTGGCGATTTTTGACGAAAAATTTTCAAAGAAATGGTATGAGCGAACTACACCAAGGTGACACAAGATGACATCTCAAGGTGACCTTTGCAAAATCGATTGCTTGAGTATGACAGTAGATACTGACAATTGGGAGCGGTTACTTTCAAAAATAATTAAAAATTCTTAATTATTGATAATTATTACAGTAAATTATTATACAAATGCAAATATTATTACTTTGAAAATGTATTATTCTATTTTGGAAGATATGCAGCACATGCAAAATGAACAAAATGCATAGTTGTCAATAGGATTGAGTTCAGGAACAGAGAGATCTAAAGCGTGAAACAAGACGAATAGAAGAATGGCATTGTTGGGGACAAAAATTAAAATGAGGACTATGTATAATTTTGAACAATAAAAATGTTTTATTAAAACTGTGGGAAATGAAAGAATGGCTAAAGTGCGACTGATTTAGCAATTTTTCATTTGCGATTGTACCATGAATGAGGATTCTTGTATTAGGGTAAAATAAAGGCTGAAATTATAATTGCAAATATTTATCGTTATATAATGATATTATTCTAGAGTTACATGTATATAAAACTGTATCAAGAAAAATGGTCGAAATCTCTCATAAAACAACGTTTCTTAAATAGATGCAAGTGCCTGAACGCGGAAAGTACAAGAAGGGTTCTGTTCGACTATGCATTGAAATATAAACAAAAGCTTAGTTTCTTTGGATATTTGATTATTGGTTAAAATCACTATAATTATGATTCGATTTTTAACGTGCATTTTATGTATAATATTGTTCAAGGAAATTAAGCCTAAAATTAATGTAAATAATGTTCTCGTTCATTGACAGCCGCGTAAAACCTTGTCTATTGTTGAAAACAAAAGAAAGAAATTTGTTCTATCTTTAGCACAAAACTTGCAAAATATGTTTTTTGAGGTTAGATTTGGTTCAGAAGGGTTTGTGAAGCTAGGCTGTTACAAGAACACCAAGGCACATAAGGGGGCACAGCGAACCCTTGGAGAACCTTAAAAGGGTCCTTAAAAATCACTTGATCTTGAATAAAGTTTTCCAGGTCGAAAAAGAAAGAAGAGTGAAAGAACAGTAGCAGTGCTGCCATAGTTATATAATGCTCGTATAATGCAGAAAATAAAACTTAAATTCTTTTTCATACATTAGAATGAGAAGCTTATTTATGAAAAGTTGTAGTCTCAGTGGATTATTATTCCCCGGTTGATTATTATTTCGGTGGTGTCGTGAAAAGTGTTTGTTGGATATTGGTGCGGATTTGAATCTAGACAGCTGCAACAGCAGTCCAACGCCCTAACCACTTAGCCACGGTGACCATGCGGAGGTGTGACTTACACAAATAGAAACGAATTTGAAAATTTTAAATGAAGTTGGTTGTTCACTTCACGTCAAATGCCCCTTTCAATAAAGTGATGGAGAAACTGGGTCCACTTTTCGGTGAGAGACATACATATGTAGATATGTTGTTGCAGAAACCGTACTAGTGGTCATTGAATCGATTTATTTCGTAAGTTGACGATTTATCAGCATTTTCATTTAAAACGGAGAAAAGTTAGTGCAATGGGTCGGTAGTTAGAGGGCGGGAGAAAAAGGGAGGGGCTACCTGAACAAATACAGTTTTTCCATCCATTCATCTAAAGAGATCAGAAGAGTAGAATGAGAAGCTTACGTAGTGATTTTGTCAGCGTGGAAGAACACTCGTTTAAAAATACAGGTGAAATACCACCTGGACCAGCGAATGTGGTGTGTGTGAATGGGGATGTCAAGACCTAAGGTGGAGAAAATAGAGTCTAAGTACGAGTTGATGACCCAGAATCAGTCATTTTTGTGCTATTATAGGTACGTTTTAGCATCTTCGAATATCATTGAGATAATCGGTAAAAGCGAAATTGTACTGTAAGGCTTTTTTAAATGGTCAAGCAGTGGAGGTGGGTTTGGTGGATGGAAATTCCATACTGTTACTGGGTACGGGCTCAGTTTCATCATAGGAACTAGATAGAAAGGTAGGGAGTGTTGCTCCCCATCCAAAGCGCAGATACACATAGACAAAAACAGGCACTTGGTGATACCTCGATTTACGATTTAAGCGGCACTCGATTTTTTGGAATCTTGATGAAGCTTTGGATACTTTAAACATCAGTATGTGACAGCTTATTATTATTAGTGGGGAGCGGTTTGTCCACTCTAGCACGGCGGTCTCATATAATAGAGCCCTATTGTGCTGATGTGACATGACAGCAGGTTATCTAACTTATCGAGTTGATAGGCTCTTAGCTATAGCTTTTTCTTTGGGATAGGACTGGAAAGGTACAAAGGAAGATTATTTCCTCCTTCTATTCGTCCCTGCAACTCTCGCAAAAGTCATTTGAGAAAACGCCCACCCCTCTAGGAGGCCAATGGGATAGTGGCCAGTAAAAACACCGATTACGGTGCTAATAGACCATCTTCTAAGTCAGTACAGACATAAAGATCGAGTGAGGTTGAGTATGAGACACATCTCTCTGGACGTATGTACGACTTGTGGTCGATTCCCCCATCTTTTGTTTGTCTTGCTAATTGCATTGTTCTCTAAGAATTTTTTACGCCAAGCGAGTTGTATTCTGAGATTCAGCCATTTTGGTCGGATATCTAGAGTAGTGCCAGGTTTGGCGAGTTCAAAGGCCTAACAATTCACTGCAACGTCCCTACGTTTCAGTGATCAGGGAAATTGGACATTTTCACACTGAGCATTCCGAAGAAAACACCTCCTCCTTCTCCGCTATTTTTTTTGGATCCGCCGGTGCAGAAGTAAGTCCCGCCTCTGGTGTCATCAATATACAATACTACTCCTCTCTGGAGGGAAATGACGTCCGAAATTTGAGGTTCGGATTCAACTTCAACAACGTTGCGTAGTCATTCTTTTTTCATTTTTGTTCTTTCAGCTCCTGAGCAATCGCACAGATTATGTTCTACGGTCTCTTTCTGTGCACCACAGAGCCGGCATATCTCAGTATCTGACAGTTTCATTTTATACAGATGGTATCTACATAAGTGGACAACGTCCCGTTAGATAGCTCGTAAGGTTCTCAACTCGTGTTTGTTGAGATCGAGTAAAGTCTTGGTCTGGTATAGTTTCGGTTTGTTGAACTTCTTCGTTTGTCTCAGGCGATGAAGGTTGGCCCAGTAGTGAACGTGTCTATTGATTCCCACTTTGGTATATTGGAGTGAGCATTGTTAGCTGATACCCTTAAACGGCGTTCTGTACTGACAAGTAGGTGACAAGCGCTTCTTCTCGCCAGGCAGTCAGCCCGCTTGTTACCCTCAAAGCCTTCATGATCTTGGATCCAGGCTTTTTTGACCTTGTTTGTCGACGCAGGACTTTCGAGGAGGTTGAGACAATCCCAGACAAGCATGGATCCTACCGTATAGGATTTAAGGACTAATAATGTCGCCTGGCTGCCTGAGAAGATGTAAATTGGAGTCTTCTTCGCAGGCCGTCTTTTATACAGTTCAAGGAAGTGGTGTTCGCTTTGAAATACCGTTGGTGACTTTTCAAGCGCTGCTGCGAGTTGGAAACTGGTACAATATACCCCGGGATTAGTACTGATTTAAGAATTTGGTTGTTATAGGACCTTAGTCTCTAAATTCGCATTTCAAGACGACCTGTGGTCACCGTCTTTGAGGTCCAAAATTCGTGGCAGTCTGAGGGAATTTCACATAACTTCTTTCTGCACTGCCAGATAAGGCGGCGTGAGGCTAAGCATTGCTCCTAAGGATGCCGTCGGACACCTTTTCATTGCCCCAGTGATACCCACGCAGGCTAGACGATAAAGCCTGTTCAGCTTTTTCTGAGTCTGGGTTTTAAGTTTACTAGTGACGCATAAGTTATCATTGGTTTGATTATGACGTTTTACAACCAGTAAATCCTCTTAGGATTCAGTCCCCGGATTTCACTGTAAAGGCGTTGGTACATGAACATTGCCCTTTTAGGTGCGAGATCCGGGTGAACGTTTTGTTAAGCATCACTTCAAGATACGTCGCTTCTCCACACAGATCAATGCGGGCGTTTTCCAATGATACTTTTTCAAAATAGGAGCTAGATAAGTAAATTAATTTAAACAAAAGACGAAATTTTTTTTTGTTTTTTATTTTAATTAAGAAACTGTAATTTCAATAAACTTAAATAATCTTTTCCCTCCTCATCATACGTCTGTTTTTCCTTTTTTTGTCTTATATTTTGTTTTGTATAATAATTTTAGCTGGACAATAATTGTTTTAAGTGTTTTTTCTTTCTTTTTTTAATTTTTCTTATTATTGTTTGCTTTTTTTTTGTTTAGTCTGTTTTTTTTTTTTTGTTATTAGTTAGCTTTATGCTCTTATTAAACTTTGCGTTTTTCATTGTATGAAATGATAAATATTTTATTTAGTCCCTTTTGAAATAGTTATGTTTTTGTCTTTATGTTGTAAATGTATAAGTAATGTTGAATTACCTCGATTTTCTTTTTGTTGTTAGGAAAATACATACATATTTTTTACACATAATGCGAGAAATTATAGATAATTTACTTTTTTTTGATTTGCATTTCATTTTTCTACTTTTGCTTTTGCGCCAGTGTAACCTTTATCTTTAGAATTAATTTTCATTTTTTGTTTTACTATAAAAAGAAAATTATATATGCTTCTATTTTGTTACATATAATTTTCCCTTTTTTTTAATATGAAGAGATGAATGGATTCTTTTTAAGAGGCATTAGTTATTTAAAATGGTAATTTACTTTTTAAGTTTTTTTTTTTTTTTTTTTTTGTTGTGTGGAACTTAAGCATGAGAGCATATAACAACTATAATAAAGAATAAAATATGTAATTTTCGAATAGGCATATGATGACGAAAAAGAAAAATACATATTTCAGAGTTTAATAATATTGTTTTTGGCGAGAAAGCACAAGGTAATACGTTTTTGTTAAATAATGTCGTCTATCGAATTTAGCTTTTTTATTTCGCTACTTTTAAAAATCCTTTTCACCTGATACAGGTTGTTAAACGTTGGTTTTTTTTTTTAAATTCTTTTCATATTTTTGTTTTTGTTTCTTTTTTTTTTCGAAGGACTATTAAAAATTAATGAATGAATACTAAACCAAAGAAAAGATAATTTAAAAATTTAAGACAAAAAGAAAATAAATAAAAGAAAATACATCAGTAATCAGTGGATGTCCAAGCACTACACGATTAATAAACATTTAGATGTACAATGTATACATGTTTGTTTTAAAAATTCTTATTATATACACAATGTTTAACACCTTACTTACCGAAATTCATTGATAAACAATAATTACTTTAATCCGCAAAGGGCGTGTGGTATTTTTATATGATTGAGTGTAAGAGGAAAAAAAAACTCCTTTTTGCATAGCATACAGTATTTAGCACCTTAAATTATGTTATAAAGAGAAATATAGAGAATTTTTACACACCTACATAGGTAGAAAGAAAGAAACTCAGTTTTTCTATTGTAAACACTTGAGAGTAACATTGTGTGATCCATTTAGAGTACACTGCCTTAATATGCATGCTTACGAATATAGTAGTAGTGATAGGTGATGAGCAAAATGTGCAAGAAGTACACAGAGATTATTTAAAACTTTATATATATTATGTTTATATATTGATGTAGTACACAAAACACTTTTATATATACCTCACACTCACATCTATTAACTTTTGTTTTTGAAATGTTTGATGAGAATTTTTTTTTTTGTTTGTTTTATTTTTTCGTTAATGCATTAAATTTTACGATACAGTTGAAAAACTTACCCACAACGACAACACAAAACACAACTAAGAAGTTTTAAAAAGCTGCACGAAAAAACATCGACATTCTCTTACATGTTTGGGGAATGATACTTGCAAAATAAAAGTTGGGAGTACAGACAACACATGTGTAAAACACGGTAGTGGAGACCCTTTAAACATTTCAAAGCCTCTCTTGTTTTAAATAAATCAGTAAGGAAAAAATTGAAAACAACCCTGAGAAGTTTAAAGCGGAAAAAAATTTCAAACAAATCGATTGAAAAAATATACCAGAGTTGGTGAAATAATGAACAGAGATTATAAATCCGTATTCTGATAGTTTTGTCTTTCTTTTTAAACGCCCCTTGCCGTTGTGCCATATTAAATTAGTAGTCTTTTGCTAGTCATCCCCTGTTGACATAGGTATACTGACGTTAAAAGTATCCTTAACTTGAAGAGCTCCGAATTGTTCTAATGACAGATGCATGCTTTATTACAAAGGGGCTTCCTTTACTCATGTGTGTTTGCGGTATCCATTGCCATTGCCACCGTATCTACCTCCCTAACCCGGTCATGCCTAATAAATAAACCATTGGTGTAATTCGTAAATGCATATCTTGCCCAATATACATATGAAAAGCAGACGATACGAAATCGCATAGAATAAAAATACTGCGAGGCAGACCCTTCTAAAACTTGGAAGATGCGAATTCTTGTGCAAAAGCAAGCGCATGAGCCCATTTGTCAAAATGTTCAGTTCACCAGTGTTAGCCTTTCAACTGATTTGAAATCGAACAGTTCTAACAAACAGGCCTCAAATTGAAACGAATGAGGACAATGGAACGCGATGAATGCAAACCAATGGACGCTTGATAATTCTGAAACAGGGTAGAGAATACTTTGAATTGTCTCTTCTGCAGGAAAAGATTTATCATGCGTATATCCATAAGGTAAAATCATTTCAAAGTCAAAAATTGGTAATTTGAAAATCCGGTAATAGGGGCGTTAGGAACCACGAGGTGAAACAGGCCATGAGTAAACGATAGACCTTTATATTTTTTGATCAACCCCAGATAGTCAAATGAGTGTGAGTTCATAATTGTAAAAATACCGCAGCTGTGCAGAATTTGCTGTTCATAAATGTAAAAATACTGCATTACTACTGCAGCTGTATTGGTATCACTTGCGTTCATAAGCATCGAATGACTGCCTTTGTTTTGCAAATTTGCAGCAAATTTTGTTTTGATGCACAGCTGCGACGTAAGCGAAAATGTAAACTCTGCACAGCTGCGGTATTTTTACAATTATGAACTCACCCTGACTCTACTAGATTGAAGGAAGAGCCATAGTAAGCTTTCATAAAACAAAAAGTGGGAGTCGGGCGCGGAAAAGATTTTCCTAGTTCTTACTGCGCTAACTCCCATTTTAATGCATCAATTCCATTTTGTTCATTTCATGCAACACCAAAAGCCAAGCTTTTCGCACCCATTCGTGTAAGCCATGGTTTTTATGGCTGATTAATATTTTCTATGACAAGCTGCACGCATTTCAGCAATGGAACAAGAGTCAATAGAACTACAAGACACACACAATAGCCTTTCGTTTGATCACCAGTTTTTCTCCACCGATACTTGACACGACTATCACACGTTATCAAAAATAAAATTGAATATTCTTACTAATTGGATTCTGCTTAATTTTAATTACATTTTGATTGGAAAACAAAAAATAATTAAATAAAAAAAAATCGTTATTTTTAATTAGATGTCTAAAAACAACTTTTTTTGGTTTTGTATTAAGTTTATTAATTTTTTATTTTTACTAAGTTCTCGTTTTAGTTGCAATTTGATTTGAACTCATATATGCATTGCACGTCAATTTGTTTTCTACATTATATAAAAGATTGAAGAATTGGCAATATTACTTTAATTGTATCAAGAATATTTTGTTTTTTGTTTTAATGGTTATTTGAAGCGACTTTTTATGTATTTGGTTTTTCTCTTACGTGTTCTCCTATAGAAAGTAGCTTTCTTTTCTGTTAAGGAGATACTGTGAAATCAAAAGACAAGCAGATTCAATCCGCAGAGAGGACACAAACAAACAAAAGAAAATAACGAATGACAACATAATGAACAAGTCTGCGGCGTGCGTTGTGTAGGGGGTGGCAAAGAATAAAACTTCGAAAACCAATTAAAACGAACCGAAAGAAAAAACAAGGATAAATTACAAATCCAATGTAAAAAGCAATCTATTTGGAACTCCATCTCCACCCAACTCTGTTTGAAATTGAAAAAAAAAAAAAAAGAAAAATAATAAAGAGAAGACACATTCACACAAATTTTTCTGTTTTTTTCTCTTTTGATTTTTATTTTGTTTCTCTTCTCGGTTTTTGTTTTTGTTTTTTTTTTTTTTTTGACAAAAAGTATTATTTGTTGAAGTTAATTTAAATATATATATATATATGTTTCTTTTTGTATATTGCAAATAACGAACATGATGGAACTAATAAAAAAAAAAAACAAAACAAAATAATGAAAGGCATCATTATTATTTTCGTGTGTAATGTGTGTTATATCCTCGTTTGCGTTTTTTATTTTGTTGTAGTATAGATTTTCTCCTTTTTTTATATTATAGTTTTCGAATTCTTTACAAAAGAAATAACAGATGAAAATGTTTTCTATATATTTTTTTTTTTCTGACAAGTAAACAAAATTACATAAAAAAACGAATTGTGTTTGCGTTTGAACATCCACAGCGAGATGCACTGAAATCAATCGTATATCATAATTATATATATACACATACATATATATATATATAAAAGAAAAAAAAATTGATTGTTAAAAAACAACAAAAAAAAATATTTATTAAAAAAATAATAAATAATGCGCTCTTTTCTAACAAATATTAATTTTTAAGACAAAGAAAGGTTACGTTTGTTTTCCTGTTTTCGCTGAAATAAAACATTTTATTTTTTCTCGGCAATAAGAACGAACGAAAAGGAGAGAAGGAAACCGGACCTTTCAGTTTTTTTTTTAGTTTGTTCTTGTTTTTCATAGCTGATTTTTTGTTTCTTTTTGTAGCTCTGTCTCTTCTTCTCGGATAAATTTTGTTTTTGCTGCTGATGCTTTTGTTTTCTTTTTTTTTTTGTTTAAAAATTTAATTTTATTTCTTTTTAAAGATTTTATCTTTTTGAATTTTAATGGTTTTTGTTTTCTTTGTTATAATTTTTTTATTTTTTTGTTTGTTGTTGGTTTTGTTGTTTCATTTTGTTTTTTTTTTTAAATGTTTTTCTTTAATTAATATTTGCATAGTCAAAAGGGAACATTTAGTTTGGTTAGTTGTCACCACCTTCCTGTGGTTCATCAGCATCCCCAGCCGTGTCCGATGTCCAGAGGGTGAGGTTGTCTCTCAACAATTGCATGATGAGTGTTGAGTCTTTGTATGAATCTTCATTTAGGGTATCCAGCTCAGCTATCGCATCATCGAACGCCTGGACACAAATTTAATGAAATAAAAAAATTGGTTAATTCGGTCAAATACACAACACAAAAGTTCCAAAATTAGTAAGAAAATAAAAAAAAAATAAATAACACGATACAAGAAGTAAAATCTTTGCTGCAAAGCATTCTTTCTTTTGTAAATAACATTTACTACATATGTTGGTAATAAATCAAGTTTTAATCAAATGTGTGTATTTTTATACGAATAGATAGTATTTTTTATAAAGCATTCATGGTTCATAAACGGCGTCTAACTTAATGCGTCAAAGGACACACATCACTTGGAGTCCTAATTTGTTTAAGGTTAATCAAGCAAAAGTAATTTTGTGTTAAGACAGGTAACAACGAGGGATATCGATTGATGCTTATTGAATTTAGTTCATTCATTTGCGAATACCCAATTATTTGTGCTTCTTTTCTGTTTAAACCCTCTACTTGGATTTTCATAAGAACTCATTTAAAACGTTTTAGATCATTTGAAAAAATAATGGCTATAATCCTATGTCAATTTACTTGTCGGTTATCCCTTTTAGCATTTAAGACATCCCAACAGGCTCTTGCTGAGTCCGTTTTGTTGTATGGGTGCAGCATTGGAAAATGACCTCCACTATTACACCTACGAAACTTCTCTAGGATATTCTAGTCTAACCGTATCTCTTACGAACATGTTACACAGAGAACAGGTTGGAACCAATAGACACAATCATCCAAGGTTGCAACTCCAATGTTAATTAAGCAATGCAATATAATCCGCACATACGAACTGACAAAAGTAATTTGACCGAGAAATACATACGTATGTACATTTACAGGAGGAGCTGCAGCAACTCAGAAAAAATTGAAGAGAGCTGAGACATTATGCCAGAAACCTTTGGTAAAGTAGAATCCACTGATGTAGAAAATATGTAAAGTTACAGGCCATAGGCTTTTCGCAACCATTTCTTGTGTATGTTTAATTTTTTGACTCCGAATAGCGAATTGAGAAGCTTTTTTTTATGACAAATTATACTCCTGGAGACTAAGCATTCCCCAACGAGAGATAGTGACGCGAAAAATGTTCGGTGGACATGGTTGGGGCTTGAAGCCACGCCGCTCACACAGCAACGTCCAAGGTACTAATCACTGGGCCACCGCGACCACTAGGTGTTAGGGAAAAAATTGATTAACATTCGTTTTCAGTAGCTAAACACAAAAGGAACTAATTTATCAGCTGTGCCATACAAAATTGAAAGATGAAGAGATGGAACCAATCTTCGAAGGTAAAATTGACCCATATACACATAATACTCGCCAATACTAGAGGCACAATCTTTCAAAGGTCTGTCCAATTACTCGCATACGCCGAAGATATTGACATAATCTGAAAAAGGCAGCGTAATATCACTGGCGCGTTCGTGAGTTTAAGACGGAAGCGGCAAAGATGGCTTAAGCAAAGCTAAACTGCTAACAAATCCCTCGAACTAATACATAACGACAGTCCCGCGAGGAGAGTGGTTAAAGGGTGTGGTTAGTACGTAGGCGTATTCCTGGCATCAATTACTTAATGGTGAAACTGCTGCATGCCAGTAGCTCGGGCTGCTTATGTCGTTAAAAGATTACACATTGTCGCAACCAAAAAAAAATACTTAAAAAGTTTGTTATAAAAATACGAAACAGCAGCCAATAGAGCATCTCGCAACATATGTATTTTCAAGGTTAAGTTAGGTTGAAGTAGCTGCCAGCTAAAGTCAACACACTTAGACCCATGAGTGGTCCGTTGTGTTACCACCAGGATCTCGGAAAGATCTCCTGTCAACTCATTGAAACCAATTGGAGATTCTTATGAAGCGTAGGAAACGATGTTAATCAGGTCCCCTAATATTGTAAAGAAGAAAGCACCTAAGTTTCTTTTGCGGGAGAGAGCTGGACAGGTGTAAAGAAGATGGAGAATAGTCTCCTCTTCCTCCTCGTCCGTACAGCTTCTGTAGAAGTCTTGTCTACGACAAATTATACTTTCGGATGTTGGTTTTTTCGTGAGCTGTACCTGCATAAATTGTTTTGTGCTGAAAATGTCATCTTCGATCGATTGCTATGGGGTTTATGAGAGCATTGTGGAAATATTGAAGGAGTTTTCACATGCAGGATTTCTCGCGAGGGAACGCTCGTATTAATCAAACACAATAGCCACAGACCACTACAAGAATTATCTGATAAATGCCAAGACGCATAGGCATTATATACTGCAATGAAATCATAACCTAACCTGTAGCACCATCTGTCTAAAGGCGTTTTGCCAATATTTTTGTAGTGGAATATGGAATCGCCGAAAATATGATCAAAGTTGGTAAAGCAATGCCGCATATCTCTTAACGAGATTGCGTATATAAGTGCGACGTCCCAGGGCACAGGGACGTTCCAGGCAACTGCAGAGCGGATGAGCTGGCAAAAGAGCGTGCGGGACCGCTTCTCGCCGAAAACCTGGGGTGACCCCCTGCGCCCATCGAATCGATCAAGTTCCTCCTTGACACCGATTCCAAGAAACTGGCAAACCACAGGTGGAACAACATCAGCACTTGTCTCCTGTCAAAACAAATCTGACCCAACCTGGATTTAAAGAAGACGGAGAGATTTTTATCTAGAAACCGGAAAAATCTAGGTTCACTGGTAGGGGTCCTTACCGGACATTACTTGATAGGAAGGCATGTACTTAGATTTGGGGGTCCCCTACAACGATTTCAGCAGAAGCTGTAGGGACGAGGAGAAAGACGAAACCACGACCCACTTACTATGTACATGTCCTGCTCTTGCAACGCTTAGAAGAAGAACCCTCGGGGATACTTCTATGATGATCTCAACGATCTAGCTGAACTCGTCATCCAGAAGATAAGAAACTTCATCTCTGGGACAAAATGGTTCAAATCTTAGGGTTAACACCGCTACGGTTGCCCACCTTCGATGTAGTTATGCCACATATTCTGGTTCCCTGATGCCGGTAAGTCGGTTTTTTTCATTGTGGTATCACAATGGGCCATTCTGGCCTAAGTGTGTCCCTGCCTAAGCGGGCACAGCCACCTAACCTAACCTAACCTTGTACAGTGGTTGATATAAGGGATACTCTATAACGAGCTCTTGAAAAATAAAAAAAACACATTGGAATGTTTCTGATCTAATCCAGCCACGACAGCCTTCAGAAGCTAAAACACTAAATACCGTTGCCAATTCCTCGTTTTGCTTTCTAATTTCTATCTCTGTTATATGAGTATGTATCATACTTCCTTGACATCAAAAGTCGACTTTTAAACTAGTTGCACAATCTATTCCGATTTCGTGTCTGAATGAGTATTTTCCAACAAATCTTAATGAGTGATAGATGTATCATACTACACATTGTTATTCAAAATAAAAGATACATTCATATAGAAGAATAAAATACACACATATTAACATCAAAAAACACAATTTTTATAGTGGCTTTCATTACTGCAGGTAGAGTTATTATCGTTCCGAGGAAAAGAAAGGAGGAAAATTTTAAAGTTGTTAGACAAAATGCTTCAATAATATTATAGCAATCATAATGCATGGTAACATACGAATATTATGTTATAAAATCAACTATTTTTATATATTTTCACTGGCAGCAGGTTTAATTTACAAAAATTCAATAGGACTAGGAAATGGGCGAAAGGAATAAGTATTATATGTATATCTATAAAAAAATAAAAAAAAAAAACGTACAAACCGAGCCACAAACAAAAAATATGCACTTTGATTAATATATGAGAAGAAATAGATTTTTATTTGTATAAACCTGTTTAGCTAAATGACAAGCCCTCGCTGGTGAATTTATAATTTCATAATAGAAGACCGAGAAGTTGAGTGCAAGACCTAATCTGATTGGATGCGTTGGTTGCATTTTTGTTTTAGCAATATCGAATGCCTCCTGATATGCCTTTTGTGAATCTTCTACCACGGCTGGGATTTAATATTTTTTTTGTTCATGAGAGATTGTGCCAATGAGTTTAAATTTTACATAGATTTCGTTTTTTTTTTTTTTAAGATGAAATAAAATAAAATAGAAAAAAAAAAAAAAAGAATTAATTTAAAAGAAAACAAAAATATGTAAAAGTTTATAAAAAAAAATGAATTAGTGTTGACTAAATATTATTTACAAGAGATTTACAGCAGCATAGAGATTAAAATAAATGAGAACTCCCAACAGTATATTGCATCGTGTATATAGACAACCATCGAAAAGTTTTAAATTACTCGTTGCATTTGATTGCAGCAACGACTTTCACTCTCTTATATCGTGTGTGTATTTTTCTTTTTGTAATAATAACCTGTTTGGCCAATAGGCAAGCCTTATCTGGAGAATTAAGAATCTCATAATAGAAGACTGAGAAATTGAGTGCGAGACCCAATCTGATTGGATGTGTTGGTTGCATTTTACCCTTGCTAATTTCAAATGCATCCTGGTAAGCTGTTTGGGAGTCATCTACAACGGCTATGTTTTAGGGGAAAATTTATTAATATTCAATATGCAAATATGCTTCTCAAAGGTATAGAGAGAGTATGTGAATGTAAAACACAATGCGAATATAGATAGGAAAAACATGTACTTACTGTTGCGCGCGTCTCCTGTGGCCAC
The DNA here is from genome assembly GCA_917880715.2 of Matsumyia berberina. Taxonomy (NCBI): domain Eukaryota; kingdom Metazoa; phylum Arthropoda; class Insecta; order Diptera; family Syrphidae; genus Matsumyia; species Matsumyia berberina. The sequence goes on from OU862870.1 coordinate 102,135,910, forward strand.
TTCAGCTAAATACCTGTAATAATCTCCCTTCATTTTCAGGTAGAAAACCTTACTTTCTGGATTACTTGCTTTGGGGATGAGATATTTATCCAGAAGACCCTGTAACCAAAAATATATTTTAAATTAACACTGGTGGTGGGTAGTGCTTTACATATATAAAAAAAAATAATCTAGAGAGAATGTTAAATGTTTCCTTGCGATTAAACACGTATAGATTTTATAAACGAGAAAATTTTACACATGCATAACCATCAAGCCCTGGGTGATTGTACACAGTGACCTATTTTTGTACAACAAAACTCTGCTCGAATCGGTTCATGGTTCGTTTGGAATACGGTACACAATGGTGTATACCCCTTTTATGTCTTCCTCTGAAAAATACGAGGGCAGAAAATAACTACAGAAGTAATTAGATCTTTCACCCTTGACTAATTTACATGGAAAAGGTTTTCCCGAGCTACAACTCTTTATAGATCTTTTTATAGGCCAAGCGCGAATCGATACTACCGCCTTTAAAAACTATAAATACTTTCAAACATAGGAAATGTTAATATTAGAAGATACTGTTGCCGCCTCTGTTGATGTCAAATCAACTGGAAACATCATTATGAGACTTCTTCAGAATTTTACAAGTTGTCTGGTGCTATTTTCGGGCCAACTCTTTGTGATTATCAAACAACATTTGCAATACAAGTTGTTAAATAATTAGCTGTCATTTCAACTTTCTCTTCTGTATCGATTTTTAGAAAGGCTTACCCAATGACAACAAACAGATGGGTATGTATTTAGACGTCCTTGTGTGGGAGGACGGAGGAGTTTCAGACTTTTTTTTTCGTACGGTTGAGTTGTGGGAGGGTTGACATTTCAAATTTCGAATAAATATCGCTCGCGATTTCCTGTAAGATTTAGTTCAATGCGATTAAGTAGGTGGTACTCCAACGCCATTATTGACTTTTCTCGTAGGATGCTTAAAATAAAAAACATCAGTCCCCATTGGAATTTATTTCCCCGTAAAGGACAGAAAGTAACTCTTGTAAAGACTGAAATATCAAAGAAGGGGAATATTATTGTGGACGGGGATGATTGCAGTGGGAGATTTGCTATCTTAATGTTTCTACCCTGTTAAAGGTAATCAACCAGTTTGCTACCTTCGTAACAGCTGCCAAAACAGACATTAACGCGATTTGAATGAAGCCAAGTGTAAAAGTATGGAAAGCAAAGTTATTTTAATGATCTAGTGGTTTCGAGTTCATAGGCTAATGTGCCTTTGACATTCACATACATATGTATGTATAGCTCCGGGCAAAAGAATATTCACAGTCAAGCAAGATCTAACTTCAACTGTGGAGGAAAATTAATAAGCGACCTAAATTGGTGATTTATGTAAATGGGAGAAAAAAACGAAGGCTGAAGAAGTAGTAGTTAAGAGGTGAGAAAATCGAACACATCGATTCGCTTTCGGTAAGAAATTGCAACTGGACGTGGGTTTTCATTTTCGCTAAGGGCACTGGAAAGGTTTTATTGGTTTGCTGCATGACATTCGACACAATACGTACATCTCATAAGTCCAACAGCATTTAATCGGTTTAAGAAACACATAAAGCTACGATTACACGGTTAACAAAAACAGCCAACACCTTGACTCTCTGACGTCAGAATTCGTCCCAAAGTGGCCAACGCGATGGCGACTGCGTTGACAAGAGTTTTTGGGTCCACGCGTTAACTGTTTTCCTTGATCGTGCAATCACCCCGTCAGCGACGTTGACGGATTTTTTCAGACTGCTCGTCAACGCGTTGACCGTGTCCTAACGTGGACACGGCAGGATTTTATGCTCCGTCGACGTAGTTCGCAATGACAACTTTTCGTCCTGATATTGTTGTTTTTCACTGCATTGACGTTCTCGTCGATTAAGAGTACAAACATTCGGTTGGTGTAGTGTGTGCATTTTTTGCGAAGCAGGCGTACGAATGTACATGCATATACATATCTCGTAGGGGTAGATTTTTTTTTGTGAATTGTGTATTATTTCGGCACAAGCAAAATGGTCTATGCAAATGGTGACGATGACGGTGAATTTAACTTTACACCAGCGGACAGGATAGCGTCTCAGGAGTCGCTATTTCATTTCTCTTTCTTCGTTTTTTGATTTTGTTACATGTCACACACATGGGAAGTCGACGACCACTACGAAGATTTCATCAACGTTAATGAAGTTAATTAAATAAATGTTTTCATAAATATGACGTTTTCTTTCTTTTAATGGTGCTTTGCATGTTCTCCCATTGAGCGACTGATGCCACATGTGATCAATTTTAAGACTTCTCGCTATGTTGCTGTAACAGCGGTAAAATTGAAAACGTTACCACGAATCATTGGTTCAATGCTAACGTTTTAAGAATGAAAGACAAAAAGAAAAAGAAAAAATTACATTGACACAACCTGTCAACGCATTGTCATTGAAGAGGGGAAATCGCGCTGACACAGATTACATGTCACCGGCCGTCATTTGTGTGATCGTCAACGTTTCATGCATTGACCGTGCGTTGATATCGAATTGGCGAATTCTCCCGTGACGTTAGAGTCAGCGCGTCCACTGTTTTCATTGACCGTGGAATCGTAGCTTAAGACTTGTTACGTAGCCAACTTGCCCCCATCCCCATTTGAGTGGAGGTTTGAAAACGAGACTTTGCTTTAGATTAAAACAATATTTTTGTGTTTATAGTGATTATGCAAACACAGAACATAAGTTTCAATCGCATTTACCCGCAATAATTTTTAGTATTCCAAAAATAGAACGTAGAAAATAAAAATTTGGGTACTAATGACGCGATAAACATCAGCAACCCCCGATTTAGTGGACCAATAACCTCTAGATTATCGTGACCTACTTTAAATAAAACAGCATAGAGAAAATGAGAAAGTTAAAATTGCTTCGATTTCCGTCTGTTCTATTCTGCTACGGGGGCGAAAGCCAATTAACTTTTAAATCAAAGGACGCCATAGTTCCCAAAGTAAAGTTTTCATTTATTTGGATTCACTACTCGAAAGCAAACACATATATACATACGTACATGTGATAAAAAAAAAGAATATTTATTATTTGACCAACACACATAAAATCATTTCCCTATAAAGATCGGAGGGAAACAGATTTCATTTAAATGAACCCGGTTACATTTTGTGTGAATCATTTCAAATAACATGTCTTTTTTAGATGATCAAATAAAAATCAAGAGTAATAAAATAAAACGAGGTAGTGAAACAAAATCGGCAAATGACGAAAGGAACACAAAAGGGAATACAAAAACAGAAATCAAAAAAGCTTCCTGGCCGTCTGACAACAAAAGACGTCTGCAGCAGATAACTTAACATAAATATAAGGACTAAGCTCATAAATATTCGGTTGCCGGGTCGTTTAGTGTTGTCTGTGGTTGTAGGAAAGTCGGAGAAGGATTGTATTTAAATTCAACTAAATCCTTCCAAGTTTAAAAACTTTGTGGATAAGTCATACTCACGAGGTCAATCACTGCTGGGTTCGCGGAAATAGTTGCATATAACGGAAGGAAATGAGATAACGGATGAACTATGAAGCTCGGAAAGGTTTAGCATTTAGCACAGAAGATACATTGGGAAATGTTCGTATTGGCGTATTGAAAAGGTTGATTGAAACTAAGGTTAAAGAACTACCCAAAGTCGCCTGGTTCGTCAGTGGTGACGGTGCTATATCTCACAGCATATGGCCAACACAAGAGCCTACTGGCATTCGAAAAGAGGAAAATTAATATACAAATAGGTCATTGCACGATAGCCGCAACGGCCGCTAGACTGATTACTGCAGGAGCTGCCCAGATATGGAACAAGTAGAAACTGCCCAACACTTGTGAAACAGGGAAACAGACTTTTTAGAGAACTGGATGTTTTGGAGAACACAATGAAGATCAACAATTCCGTCCATCTGATCTAGACGAAGCGAAAATTGGCAACGACCTGATCAGTTAATATCAGCGTGACTTTAGGTTAGGAAAGCCCACCATCGACCAAATATTCACACTACGGCGTGTCAAACGCTCTTTATCGAACAACGAAAGTGATCCTTTATTATCCTTAATTATACCAGTCCTGCTCTACGCTCTTGGCTGTTTTGAGAGGGAAATTCTTCTGGTGATTTTCGGTTCTGTCTGCATAGACTGTGAATGGAGGAGATACAATGACAAACTATACGGTCTAGCGACATCGACTTAGCCAGAAGAGTGAAGGTCCAACGACTGAGGTGGCTAGGTCATGTAGAGTGGATTGCCCGGCATATCTTCAAAACCAACCCCGAGGGACTGCGCAGTAGAGGCAGGTGGCTGGAAACGCTTCTTGGTTGAGGACCAGGTCCAGCACGGACTGTAGCGCCACCTTAAGTAACCAAGAGAACTTTGCGAAGAACTCAGCTTAGTTTGTGAATAATGAAACTGCACCTCTCCTAAATCAAACCCAACATTTGACGAGTCAGCTTAGTCATCTTTGTAGAATTATTTTCCCGTCGGTTAAGTTTGTGTTGGACAAATTTAGACAAATTCGACTTTCAATTGCCCAAAATCTTCCTAAAAATGTCGTGTCAAAATGCTAAAATTAGTAGTTTGCTTCAACATTTAATAGGGAAATGTGCTTTCACGCAACAGTTTAGATATAAGACACAGCTGGGTGCCAGAGGACAACAGCTGGCGTCTGAGATTCATGGAAGGTGAAACACGTTAGTACTGCTAAAATGTTTGGTAATATTGTGTCTGCTCGATACTGCATGTTGGTTTAGGAAGAAGACAATTTTTGCCATCAAATTTTTCTAGTGGATAAGTTACTCTTGTAGGTTGTTGTCATCGTCTAACATCAACGTGACTGAAAATAAAATTTGAATGAATTGTACAAACCGTTTACCCTTGAGTCGAAAGGATTCACCCCCGCAAAAGAGGTAAACCATTTTTTCTTTGCATAAGAGGTAAAAATGATAAACACTTTGCAGTCACTGGAGGGAGTACAACATGCCATAATTTGATTTTTCCTTCCCATATCTGCTTAACACATTCTTTTAATTCAATTGCGAGTACATATTTTTTTGTTACTTTTGCATTCATTTTGACAGCGCATTTTGAATGAGCAACCCCAAGCCGAAAAACAGTGAATATTTTCTGTGTTTGCTTAGCAAGACACATTGCTGTACTACGTCAAAGCAGATTGAGTACACTAACAAATTATGATTCGTTATTTTTTGTTTTCAATGTGAATAGAAAACATTACGTAGTTTGTCCACAAGTACCGGAATATGTTAGCGAACACTGGCCACCCGGGTGTAAGGCGTGTGAGAGGACAGTATGAATGCTAATACACGTGCACGCTCCAGAGGTGAGGGATTAGGATATCAGCATTCTGACGCTGGTTGCTGAAAATCACCACTGTCCCTAGTTTGTAGCCGGCGGCCGGATCCTTAGTGGTATCGATTATAACAAGATTGGGATAGTAAGACAGTTGGAATCTATCAAAATTTATCAAATGAAAATGTGCGCGGGGCCAAAGTTAAATGTTTGGGACATCGTGTCCTGCCTAATGAGTATGATGGCTGTAATCAAAAAACGGCAGTAAAATAAATGTGTTCGAATTTCCGAACAGAATGCAAACTCAGATAGATGCATAAGCCTGACAGTAATCGGATTTTTAGCTTTGATACGTGCTTAGTTGAAACATTTTTAATTTTTCTTGTATTAAATATTTTACTTACCAAAACTTCGTAACAAATTTCCCTAAGCTCCTTTTCCACACGCTCTCTGTACTCTCGGGCGAGCTGTTGTTTTCTGGCGGATGCTTCGGTTTTTTGTTCAATTGATGAAATTACTCTCCACGATGATCTGCAAAAATAATAAAATTTATTTCATTAAATCATACAATTAATATTTGTTTTTGTTTCGTTTTTTTTTTTAAACAAAAACTTTTATAAACATACCTGCGGGCACCAACAACATTTTTGTATGCGACTGAAAGAAGATTTCTCTCCTCATTTGAAAGTTCGACTCCTGTTTCTGTGACTGATTTCATAGCTTGAGCCATGTCATCGTACCTGTGATTAAAAGAAAAGGAAATTTACTTGGAATACAAGTGGGACACGGGTGTCTATAGCTTCTAATTTACCTTTCGGATTGTTCGGCAAGTTTTGCCTTTTGGACCAATTCTTCTTTGTCGACTGTAGACATTTTGATGTGTTTTTAGTTTAAGCTTGGTAAATATATATAAATGTGAAGTTTTAGGGGGATTCCGAGATTTTACGAAATGTTTTTTTAGAAATATATATATTTATATGTTGGTACAGAGATTAGTGCGCCGCTCGCAATGACCCCTGTAAAGAAAAAAAAATAAGAAATTGTTAATTATGTGCTGAAATTTTGTTCAAAGATGAAGTTTTTGACAAGTATAAGAGTATCTAGAGTCAATGAGCTAAGCAGTCAAAAAAAAAAAAAAAAATCTATTGGAAACGATTCAGCACTTCTTTGGCAACATATGTACGTACGTAAGTATGTATGTATGTGTATGTATGTATGTGCACGTTAAGAAAAGCATCGTTCTAATACAGATACAAAGACCTAAGGACCTTTTCAGCGTATGTTGCAAGAAGAAATGAAGTAAATCGAATGCCATTAGGACAACTCCTACAGCTGGTTTGGAAGCTATTCTTAATCTGCTACCCCTAGACCTTCTTATGCAGGAAACTACAGCCATAAGGGCTCTGAGAATCAACCAATCAAAACATTCGAAAGTATCTCATTCGAACACGACTTTAATAAACCATTCTCATGTGTACTTCCAAGAAGATAACAGTGGGAAAGGAACGACGTAGCGAACCCTAACTCTATATTCATTCGCACAGAAGGCCCAAAAAAAAGGACATAGGCATATGTAGAAGCGGGTATCTTCGCCGAGATAATAAATCTGAACAGCTCAATTCAACTCCCAGATCCAAGCGTGCACAACTTAAAACTCTTGTGAGTTCCTGTCCTGTTCATAAAGGTCATGCCGGGCAATGAAGTGGCTAACGAACTTGCACGGAAAGGATTTGCCCTTAACCGTGAACTAGCTGACCACGCATTTAAACCTCCACAGTGTAATCTTAGGGAGACACTGAGGAGTAAACTCCTAATGGCAACAAACAACAAGTGGAAACCTCTTACTACCTGTGAAATATGATGAAGATTTTGTCCAAAATACGACAAAACCAGAACCAGAAAACTTCTGCAAGCCGATAGGAAGTCTCTGTCGCTGTTCGTAGCCATACTTACTGGCCACAAAATGCTAAATACCACAAAAAGTAACTGCGTTTAAGGGACGATGACCTATGGAGAGGATGTGGGACGAAGAAATCCATGAGGCACAACTCATTTTCCCTTTCACTGTCCTAACCTCTATTACAAAAACCGTTCTTGTACCCTGTTCCAGAAAGAGGAAACTCAACCCCAAACATGTATCACTCCATTCGTCTGTCCGTGAGGCGAAGCATCTTGGAGTGATACTTGACAAAACGCTCACCTGAATATGGTTATCAATATTTGCCTATACGACAACACTCGGGAACTGAATCCCAATATGATTCCAAAAAAATCGCAGAACATATTCTGTGCGCTTGTCAGGAGCCGCAAAAATAAAATCACTTCACTCGACACGGAACAAAGTCAGCCACTTACTGGAAACTACAGCCTAAGGCTATACTGAGGTTTATTAAGAGCCTTAACATAACTTCTGGTTATTAAACATGAGCCAGTAAATTAGATCTCAAAGGTCGCAGTGCACATTTAGAGCCCCTAATACAAAATTTTTATCACACAAGGAAAAAAAATTTTGGGAAAATACTTTTTCCATGACTCTTACTTAGAACTCACTTCCCAGGATCAATTCCAATTGATCTCCTCTCAACCTGGCATCCTATCATCCCTATCTGCCGGCAAGTGGAGACTGGAAAATCGCGAGAGAAATCTGCGATGTTGGGGCCACCAAATGGGCCATCTCCGCCATGAAAACCTTCAAAGCCCCAGGAGATGATGGCATTTTTTCAGCACTACTGCAATAAGGAGCAGAGATAATTGCTCCCACACTATCCAAGCTATTCAGCTGTAGCATAGCCCTTGGATATCTACCGGCTGCGTGGCGTAGTCACTCAAGTCCCAAAACCCTTCGTCGCCTCAGTCTTACATATGTCATTCATTCTAAAATGCATGGAAAAAATAATTGACAGAGATAAAAGAGAAGAACCACTCTGCAACTTCCCCCACTCCGACACTCAACACGCATATTACCGGGAAATCTACTGAGTCAACACTCAATGAATTGAAATCTCCATCGATAGAAAGGAAATATGCCTTGTCGCCTTTCTAGATATCGAGGGTGTTTTCAAATACATTTCATATGAATCCACTAAACGTGCACTCAGCAATATGAACCTCTCACCAAACACAAGCAAGTGGATTATGACCATGTCACAACAACATCGGCGATGTTGAAATATTGGCGCTCACAACTCGAGAATGTCGCCAAGGGCGGAGTCCTGTCGCCACTGATATGGTCCCTCGTCATTGATAGCTCACTTTGGTCCCTAAAGAACCTAGGGATCGAGGCCATCGGCTATGCTGACGATGTGGTGGTGATCGTCGGTGGCAAATATGAAAGCGGTGTTTCAGAAGTATTCCAATACCCACTATCTCCGATACAGAAATGGTGCACCAAAGAAGGCACCAGAAAACTTAATTCTTGTAATTCGTCCCTCTGTCGACGACGAAACCCTTCAGTTCTCGCAAGAAGTAAGGTACCGTGGGCTGATTCTGGGCAGTAAATTGTCCTGGAACCCCCAAATCGACCTGACTGTTGGAAAAGCCACACGAGCACTGTGGACCTGTCGCCGCATATGTGGCAACAACTGATCCCCTCAAGTCCCAAAATAATATTTCAAATCCACACCTTGGTCGTCAGACTTACTATGACCTATGCGGCAATAGTCTGGTGGACAAAGACAAATGAGGCCATCACAGCCAAGAAACTGGATCGGGTTCAGCGCCTAGCTGAAATCTGCATGATGGGATGCCTGCGCTCCACCCTTACCGCCTCGCTTAAGGCCATTGTCGGTCTACCGCCAGTTCGTGTCCATGTAGAAATCCAGGCAAAACTCAGCCTGCACAGGCTTTTCCACCTAAACAACATCAGCTCCGAACATCGCCCTAACGGTCACCTTAATATGCTTTCATCCCTACTTCAAAGCAGCGAGTTCGGCATGCCGTTAGATGACATTCTCTCAAGGTAATGCTTCAAATGAAACTGCTCAATAGTCATTCCCCCGAGTGACAACTGGGAAAAATTACAACTCCGTCCTTCAGAGCATGACCATGACGACTCTAAAATGGACAAGTCGATCTGGGGCTGGAATATTCGGAAAGTCGTCTAACACTAACATATCCGTCAGTCTAGGCACATATTCATCGATCTTCCAGACAGAAATATTTGCCATAAATCAGTGCACAAGCTTAAACTTGTTCTCTAACTTACGTGGCAAAACCATCTTTCACTACTCTGACAGTCAAGCTGCCCTGAGCTCAGCCACGATAAAATATAAAATAACTTGGCTATACTACACTGGATACCCGCTCACAAGGGCCACACCGGCAATCAAACAACGGACTCACTGGCCAAGATAGGTGCAACCACCCCCCTCACTGGTCCTGAACCCGCCTGTGGAGAAAACAAATCCATTTTTAAAAACTTCATGAGCGAGCAATCCCTGCTCAAATCCAACACAATTTGGATTGAAGGTGTAGGACCGAAATGTAAAAAAACACTTCCTCCCCAATGTATCGCAAAAGAAATCCTTAAAATTCTAACCGGCATCCTTAGTGGCCACAGCCGACTAAAACGGCATCTACACAAGCTTGGCCTGTCACCGGGCCCTACCTGCAGAGTGTGCTTGGAGAGCGATTGAAGCTCTCTTCACATCGTCACAGAATGTCACACCCTTATTCATGCGAGAAAGCGGACCCTAGGCGGTGAACTCGTCTCACCAACAGCGCTTGCCGCGCTCCACCCGGAGAGACTGATTAACTTCCTGCCATCCTCTGGAACAGACAAACTGCTTTAAACACATAGGACAGCACAATAGGTCTCTATATGAGACTGCAGTGCTAGAATGGACAAACCACTCCCCACTAATAATAATAATAATTTTCCATGACATCGAAGAACTGTCCGATAGGTGCTACTGTGCCACCGGATGGCTTGAACCATAAATGTCGTAAGTTCGCACGGGAGGAGCGATCTCAAAAAAGTTTTAAACAATTCACACTTGTGCTCATCACGATGAACTTAACCTAGTCTCAAAAATATATTTAAACATAATTATGAAATATTCACAAAAATATATATAAAGAAGACAACAGGCAGCAGGCTGATAATAATATAACTCAGTCAAATAGCGGCTTGCTCCTAAAACAATCCGGGAAATGTATGAACCGCGAATTCCATATGATAGCACGAGACACAATAGAATGTATCTCGTGCTATCATATCATATGTTGGGAGCAGTGTTTAAAAGTTTATCAAGGAAACAGATCTACTCGTACATGTGATCCGCGACGAAAAAAACGCACTTAGTTTAAGGAATTCGTTTCTTGTCTTGATCTAGTCACCTTAGTTTTGTTTTCATTAATTATGACAACTACTCTTAATTTTAAATAATGATGTATACTTTGAATCGATTCATAACAAACACTAAACCATTAAATCACCTTAGGTATGCTGCTTTGATAAACCAAGGTACGCGTAAGCTTGGTAGCAAATGTCATACCACCACCCCAGAAAGACGGAAAGAGGGAAAAAGCGTTTGTTTAAACCGCAGAAGATATTCGTTACGCTTGCGTTGACTTGAAATGATTAAAAGAAGAAAATAACAGTTTACATATGATCTATATCTATACACACACACAAATAGCATATAACTACAGGTTCCAATAGAACGCAATCAACATGAGACCGTGTTACTTAATCAATACTATTCCTCATATTTGCTTTTATTATCGGTATCAAATGCGTTTCAAGCTAAAAATGTCACTTCCCGAGCAGGTAACAACAACCGAATGTGATATGAGACTTTAATCTTCTTGGATTACGTAACGCCGCCGCGTTCTCCTCCTTCAATCACTAAATTAAATTCCCAGATAAGACCTTAAAGGCAGTTAATCGCTATTTTCGTTTAGTGTGTACGCAGATTAAAGCACAAGCCTGCCTGCTTGCATGCGTATGTATACGGCTTTTAGGTAATCATAGCCCAGAAAAGCTGTTGAATCAATTTCGAAAAACAGATGTAGTTGTCGTCGTCGTCGTCATGGCAATGGGCAATGACTTTTTATTTTTCATTCAAGATAAGAGTTTGAAATTGAAATTACGTGTCATGTGATTCACAGGAGAACACGAACGAGTGCGAGTTTACTCTCTAAACAACCGTGACTAATAAGACAGGAGAAGACGGGCCAACGGCAAAGATCTGTTTCACAAATGAGCAACAAATCAATTAATGCTTTGGGTCGACATCTCTGCAACAATTATAGATTGTTGGCCAAATTGAATGCGCGATGTTTTATAATGCGCATTGGCCAAGCTTTCGCCTCGCCCATATGCCCGTTTGGTTGCCTCTAGCGGTGCTATTTAACTAGACACCATCATGAGTACACTACTCGCAGCGTAGTGGCGGCGACCGACCAGTTTAAAAATTACATTAATTAATGTTGCTAATTTTTTGTTATTGATAGAATCTCAAATTAAGCTCACGATGACATCATCCAACCCTCTTTGCATATCGTTTTAGTTCGAAATAGGGACGACCGACGGCGGCAATAAAAAACTAACGTTTAAGAGGTTGAATAAAAACAAAAGAGTCATACAGAAGAGAGCTAAGACGACCAACAACAACTTGCCAACATCGGTAACCATAAAAATACAGCACACCCGTAAACAACAGGACTCTGTGAAGGCCGGAAGGGTGGAGAATGTGTGTTGTGTTGTAATAAAAATTGGTAAATAACAACCATAAGAAAAAAAAAAAAAAAACAAATTATACCACCCCACACAAGGCAAGGAAAAAAAAAAAGTCTTATTTCTACCGTCTTCTGGGGGTACTTTGCCCCTGCCCCCCCCGCTTACATGTTCTATGTAAAGAGCACACACAACGATTTGTGTGTGTTTTCACTTACAAAAATTATTAGTTTGATGGCTGACTGGTGTTTTCTTTCCACTTACGGTGACTCATGGATACGAAAAATATTGCATATTCGTAACCGTAAATTAAGATGAATAAAAAAGAGGAAATAAATCACTAAATCACCATCTAGAAATTTCAGTTTCAGTACAAAGAGCACAGCGCGAAAGAAAACACACAAACACACACATTCGCCTCCAAAAGTAATTTCTTTTCTATTTCTCCCCAGATTTCATCGTGTGATAAACAATAGACAAAATAAATAGGCTATGCTTTGTTGAATGGCGCAGTGCTACTTAAACGGTTCAACTGCATTCCAAATTTAGACAATTGTACTTCCTGTCTTCGCATGGTTTTTTTTTTTTTTTTTTTCTATTCACCGCACTCTACATGTAGAGAAAATATGATACAAAACGGATAGAGGGAAATGGAAAACTATAATAAATGCGAGAAACCGGGGGAAAAAAAATCAAGAGAAGAAGTTCATTAACATTTTAAACATTCGCAAGAAATGTGTATACTTGGAGAATATGACCGTTCGCAGAAGCTTGTTCCCCCCTTCTTCTCGAATGTCCATTTGCAAGAAATATATTTGCAATTTATTTTAATCATGTTTAACGGTGGTAAGTCTTTTTTTTTTCATTCCAATTTCTTTTTGTTTACCAAATGAATATTAATGCTTGGATTTTGGAGCTTTCTCGTTGTATCAGGTGGCCCATAGAAACGCTAATGAAATGTTATACCGAATGCCAATTTTGCTTTTAAAATATCGCACAGTAGGGTGCCTACTTACACTGATTTTCTTAGGCGTCGTTGTTTAATATATTTAAGGTCTACAAGAAAAATGAACCCCCTTTCCTGTCCCAACTACACGAGTGTCAGTCTCCTAAGTAACGCATATAAATTCTTATTTAAGGACCGGAAACCTTTCGTTAACAACCTAATTGTATCCTTTCCGTGCGATTTTGGGCAAGGAGAATTCACAAGGTCCTGGAAAAAAAACCCAAGAAATCCAAATCGATACCCATCATCTCCTTTATCAATTTTAATGGCGCTATAACTAGTTTGACATGGAGAATGCTTGCTACTCCATCTAGGTTGGCATTGACCTCACAGAACTTTGATGTCAAAATATTTGCATCAGTTGATGTCAACTTTGTCCAACTACAACATTTCATACAAAGCTGAAACTATTTTGTACCATAGTACACATGTGTCCGTCTACGTTACGCGCAGTTATGTGATTTCGTTAGCGTCATTACTTGAACGAATTGCTCACAAGCCAAAGTTTTACTGTCAACAGGGAAGAACTATTAACGATAAATTTGATAGAACGTCACTTGGCCTATCTTGGCTGCTATCATTTTTGACAACGTCATCTCATCAGATATAAACCAAGAAGTAACTCTTAGCAATCGCTATTGCTTTGGACTGGGAATGCACTACTCACTTTCTCCATCTCAAAAAACTACGAAGGCTATGTAACATCCTAATTATCTCAGTCAAACTCCATGGGGCTTTCGCGAAAATGAGCCCAGTCTGCATTGATAGGCCATTTTCTCTTCTGTGATTTACCCACAATAATGTTTTATTTAGCCACATTAAGTTGGAACAGGACGAAGTGAAGTTAGCCCCCACATCTAAGACTAAGTCCAACAAAGCTGCTGGTGCTGATGGCCTACCTGCTGAGCTGTTCAAAGCGGCAGGCGATGATACACCAACTCATCTGTAAAATATGGTCGGAGTAAAGTGTGCCCGATTAATGGACCTTCAGCATCGTTTTCCCGATCCTTAAGAAGGGAGACCCTCTGAACTGCGCCAACTATAGAAGCATTAGTCGTGTTGTATAAGCCCCCGAAGCCGTTTGTCAACAACCTGATCGGTCCATATCAGTATGGCTTCAGACCAGGAAAGTCCACCATCGATCAAATATTCAAACTACGGCAGATGTTGGAGAAAATCCAGGAACTTCAAATCGATACTCACCACATTTTTATCGATTTTAAGGCCGCGTATGACAGAATCTAGAGACGAGCTATACAGAGCCATGTCTAGTTTTGACATTCCTGTCAAATTCATCCCTCAAGGATGCACGCTGCTCCATCAAGGTCGGTCAGCGAGACCTTTGATGTCAAAAAAGTATTTAGACAAGGCGACGCGCTGTCATGCCACTTCTTCAACATCGTTCTTGCAAAACTCTCGCGCCAACACCAGAGGCACAATCTTTTAAAAATCCGTCCAATTACTCGCATACGCCGACGATATTGACATAATCGGAAAAACGCAGCGTGATGTTACTGATGCGTTCGTGAGTATTGAGACTGAGGAGGTGAAGATGGGATTAGCGGTCAGTGAGGGCAAGACGAAGTATATGCTGTCAACACCCAACAACACCGACGTCTTGGACAGAACGTCACGATATACAGTCATAACTTCGAGGTAGTTAAGGACTTTGTCTACCTAGGCTCCGCTATAAATTCAGACAACACCAGCGCTGACATCAAACGAAAAATAATTCTAGGAAATCGTTGTTTCTTTGGGCTAAGAAGGCAATTGAGTAGTAAAGTCTCCTCTTGAACGACTAAGGTGACCCTTTATAAGACCTTAATCGTCCCAATCCCGCTGTACGGCGCAGAGGCATGGACTCCGTCAAAAGCGGATGAGGTTGCTCTTGGCTATTTCGAAAGAAAAATGCTTCGGGTGATTTTCGGTCCCGTTTGCATAGGCGGTGAATGGAAGAGAGATCTGTTTACTTGGGTAATGAGCGAAAGAATAAGATCGCCGAAATAAGATATCTTCATTGTATTGCTGGCGTAACTCGTCGAGATCGAGTTAGGAATACCAGAATACTCGACGTACTCAACGTTGAACAGCTACTTCTTCGAACGGAAAGACCCATGCTGTGATGGTTTGGGCACGTTAAACGCATGTTCCTAACTCGGCTTCCAAAACGTGCCATGGAATCCGCGTCATCAGATAGACGTACCCTGTATAGGCGTAGGTTGGAACAAGTCCGAAATCTCGCCACTACCCGCATATGGGAATATTTTCTGATGACTTAAAGTCAATGGCAGAAGATCGCGAGGTATAGAAGGTTCACTTAAGCGCCCTAAACTCGTGACCTTCATAGTGGATAAGCGGGCCATTCAGAAAATGATGATGATGGAACAATATAAGAGCTTTTCGTGCACTTTGGAGTTAGTCAGCCGGAAATGATAAACTTGAAGCTGATGATGTACTGACTGAGAGAGTGAATGCGTTTTCACATTCTATTGCCCCTTACTGGAGCCGTCTTTTCCTGAACAGCGCTTGATAGGTGCAAAACAAATGTGCATACTTTTGTACTTCTAAGAAAGGTTCTTCAACGGTAGGGAAGCGCTTAACATAGTGCCTCAGTCTTGGCTACGCTTGGAAGAAATAATCTATACACTGCGAGCTTGTAATTCGTACTACCACTTCTTCCAAGAAACAATCAGATTTCTAGAAAACCAGGAGTGACTCAAAGGTACGTTTTAAATTATTCCCTATACGTACGAAAAGGCGTACCATCTGACCTTGAAAAATGCTGGAACTGATTAAAAAAAAAATATTCTAGACAAAGACGATCAAGATAAATGATTGCGACTGATACATTTCGCGTGACACAATCTTATCGCATACATACATATGTACATATACATATTGCATGCTTTCTAAGTACCACCCTCACGATTGTTTAAATGTTTAAATATTTGGACTTTGTCGGGACTAAGGCGAAATAAAGAAAGAACAGAAAAATTGTGAAATGGAACTTGTGAATCATCAAAAGTTTATGCTTTCAATATGTAAATGAGTTAAGTAGTCTAACAGTTTCTAGAGGGTTGTCTGTATGTATTTGTTTCGATTTGACATCGAACGCGATCTATTGTATGTAATCACACGAATGTATAAAGCACATACAAAACTCTTCTTCTTTCGAAATGTCACAGCTAATCTGGTAATTCTGTAGGCCGATAGATGATGTAAGTAAATAGATGTCAGATGATGTAAGTAAATAGATGTCAGGTGATTGGCCTTTGAAAAAACCATACACCTTAATCTTCTAGGGAAAGTGCGAAGATCCGCATGCATTTGTATTAGCAGCGCCCTTAGAACGACTCCTTCCCCACCTAATGCACCGATATACATATTTTCAGCAAACAGATTGGCGACTGGTGCAGCCATTCGTTAAAATTTCTCTTCGTCTAGTAACCAAACTCTATACTTCCTGCACAGAACTTTACTTCCACAAAAACGCCTTTGAAACTCAGCTTCGACCAAAAATTCCGTGCAACCACTCCCATCGGCAACGAGTGGGAAACTGCTGCTGTCACAGATGGAAACTCAGTTCACTTCTATACATAAGGCTCCAAAAGTACAGAAGTGGGTGGGTAAATCTCCTTCCGCCTCCTTGATCACTGTAAGGTTTATACATATTTCAAGCGAAAATAATGGCGAGCAAAGCCGTGTTCTGGCTGAAATGTAATGAAAAAATGTCTAGCAACAATCAAGCCACTAAAATCGTTGTCACTGCTTCAAAGGTCGCTCTAGATTTTCGCTCGCCTCTTATAAAGATGAATTGATTACACTGTGAGTCAAGTTACAAATACATTCCAGGAATCTGTGTGGGTGAATACTCCCAAGACATGGTGCAATCTCAAGCATCCTACCGAATGACGGGAACTGGATATGCCACTCTCTACATGTGAACATTTACATAAACTAGACACAATTAGGAAAACCAACAAAATATGGCAGGAAGACACATGCCGAATTTTCGATCGAATCGATCCAATAGTTTGGTCATACTACTAAAGTGTTCGCAATGTAGCACACCACCGGGATGTCCTAAAGGCCTTGATGCCAAGAAGCTAGGCTTCTTCTTTAATGATTTCAGAAACAGCTGCAGCGATGGAGAACAGGAGGAGACTTTACTCCACTTTGTATGCACCTGTCCAAAAGGATACTGCTCCATTTGGCAGTACCTTTCGGGGGTTTGTCATGTCGATGCATATTCCTGAAGTTCCAACCTATACAGTTCGTATAGGAGTTCAACGCACTAGCCGCTGATACTCGGTTCTGACACATCCAGGCACATTCTTATAGAATATTTCGCACATATCGACATAAGAATTCCGACTGGAATTGCTGTCAGCTGAAAATCCTACGAATTATGAACAAAGTCATAGGCATAGCAGCGTCTTCTTAAAGAATGTTTCGCACTTATTCACATAAGAGTGCGGGTAGGAAATTATCTCTCACATCGACTCCGATTGCTGTCATCTACTTTCTGACATCATCAGGGGAGTTGACTAAGATACTCTAGAAACACCCATGATAACACAGTAGGTTTAACCGAGACAATGCAGATCCAATTTCATTGTACTCACAGCTTAAAGACAAAAAAAAAACAATTGCATGCTAAATCAATATCGAATCCGACTGCAAGGCGTCGGTATAATGACGCAAGCTATGATGTCCTAGTTCCACAAAGGTCCTGTTCTATTACAAAAATGCATCAGAGATTCGTCATCTGCTCTGAAATCTGGCGACATTCTGTCTGAGTGTAGATAGTGATTTTTCAAAGCTCTGAATCATCAATTAAACATACAAATGGGTTTCACAAGTGTCGGCCGAATTTTTCATAAATTCTTACGCCGAATACGCCTTAAAGTCGAGCTGCGTTTTAAAGATATTCGAACCAAATTCCTTAAATTCACAGATTAAGTAACATATAAGCCACATTATATAAATTTTATCGACCGTACACGAGTATGTACACATAGAAGAAGGCTAATCTGCAAAATAAATGTGTTCTGGGTCATGGCTGTAGTAGCATTCCTCCAATATATCGACTCACACATGAAGAGAAACTACTAAATCATAAAATTCCGATAAACAAAACTAAAGTCTCGTAAATCATTTGCTCCTTCAAATCACCAAAATGAACATTAAACGAAAAAACAATTAGAATAACTACGTTTTTATGTGATGCGCATGTCTTATGACTTTTCCGTCTGGACTTCTGGAGCGCACACTAGAGTATAGATATTGGAAAGAAAGAGGAAAAAAAAAAAAAAAAGACCTAATTATTCCTTAGCAACAGACACAAGAAGGAAGCATATCATCGCAAAACCGCAATGTCACAACTTTAAATGGGAAAAATATGAAAATGCATCAAGGTGTGACAATGCCAGAAAGAAAAACCAACCCATTCCCTATGTGAATTTATAGTTATTCCTCCCTCGTGTCTAGAGATGAGTCGTGCTTTTGGAATATAAGTAGGCGCACAGGCAACGAACAAAATGACCAATCAAATCCGCTGAGTCTGTGGGGGTTGGATGGATGTTTGTGCTAATGCGGCAAGAATGAAAATTGAGATTCTTCGGCATTCACCATCAAGTCCTTCTAAAAATAAATTGCAAAAAAAAGAACCCCGATAGCGTGGTTTGTTTCAAACGCGACGCAAAATGTCATTAATAAACGAAAATTCATTGCAATTGTGTGGTCGACTTTCTTCGCAAACGAACGATGTAAAGGTTTTTAGTTTTTACAAGTGGGTGTGTGCAGGAATATGCCTTCGCTAATGAATCACAGCAACACACTCTCGATGATATATCGATTATTATAAGGACATGGAAGGGGGAAAGAAGAAACATCTTAGCCCAATTTTCAATCGCAATCTTTAATGCATGTGTATACCTCGACCACGAAAAAAAAAAAATCAATAAATGTCATCGACGATGGGGTAGTGGCACAGAATAGTCCTCCTCCTCGCCGAGTGAACTATCAAATATTCAACTTCAAACGAGAATTTTCTTTTTTCAAGAACATAATATACAAAATCGATTGAAGGTGTAATTACCTTATGACAAAAGAGGGAGAGTGGAGCACAGCAAATGTCCACGGGCAGCCACTAAATCACCACCAGTATCAGCAACAGTGGCAGAGTTCACAAATTATAATCCACACTGACAAAAAAAAGTTACGATACCTTGAAGAAAGTTTTGTTTCAACAATTTTGCTTCCTGTTTTATTTTTATTTTTAATTTTTGACTGCTCTCTTCACATTTGATTGGGAGGGTTTTTTTTATATCACAACGAAATTAAAAAATAAAACTACACAAGTTTTTTCTTCTTCATTAAACACTAAATAAATACTTTTGGTTTGCACGCACTCCTCTTATGTACTACGGTTCGGTCTAGGTTTATGTAAAAAATTTTCTTAGATTTATTTTAAAAATTTCTCGTAAACGAATTTATTTAATTTAATTTTTTTTTTATTTTAATTTTAACTTTTAGACATCATTGCCTAACTACTGAGAATGTTCGTATGTGCAATACCGACAACACTTGAATATGAACTAAGAGCCGTTGTAGTTGTGCACATCGCAACAAGGGCCAAAACGGAATGCGCTGTTAATGTCACTATTGTAGTTGTAGAATTCACCATATCATCATCGTTGGTGTAGTATTTGCTGGGATTTCGATGATTCGACGTCGTGCCAATATATACTACAGAGAGCACACAGAAAATCAAAAAAGAGAGACAGAGAGAGAGGGAGACAAAGTCAAGAGAGAGCCAAGATTGGCAATTACATTCTACTAGTGGGGTAGGCGCCGCGCGTATACTTTCAACTTTCAAGTGGGCTTTTTGGAAAAATCTATCTAGCGCGGCGGTTTCGAGCGATAATTTTTAGAGTTAACCGAAATTGGTTTATCTGTGTGAGATCTGGAATTGACGCAATAGAGTAGAGGCCCAATTATGTGACCCGACCATGCGCAGTTTAGCTAGAGCTAGAGCAACACAACAACAAAGAAGAAAAGGAGCCATTTTAGCGTATAAGGAGTGTCCTTGCCTCAAAATTGGGGAGAGAGATGACTCTTACAAAGGAGCACATTGCCAAAAAAAAAAGGAACATTTATTACTACGTGTAGGTGACAACAAGAACTAGCGTTGCACATCCCTTTTGGACACAGTTCAACGTATTTGTACCCTTTTGGCATACGCATTTCTTTCTTTTTCTTGACAGAAATATGTATTCTAAGACATAATCTTGTCTAGACAGGAGCAGAGCGCAATGTACATTTAGGAAAAGAAACCAATTAATAGTCCAAATAACTGACAAAGAGAATCATCTTTGCAGTTGGATATGCAAAAAGGACAAGGTCCTTCTTCGTCACATGAATTCTTTTTTTAAACAAATTTTTTCCTTTCTTTTTTTTTTATATGCGATTATTATCTCCCACGAGAAGCCTATTCATTTGTCATACTGTATTATATTTGCATGTGTACTCGTACGACCTTGCCCACACACACGTCACTACTCACATCATCCTTTGTTGGTTTTCGTTTTCTTCTTTTCCTTTTTTTTAGCTGTTTCTCCTCGCTTTAGATTAAAAGAGTAACATCCTTCCGGTGGAGGACGAACGAACTACATGTGTTGAGTGGGTGGTGGGTGACGGCATGGTTCGGAGATATATCCTTAAATGGAAATACTCGTGTATGCATTGTCAATCGCAAAAGGGTGGTACATGCGCATTTTTTATTGCAACTTTTCTATACCATGCATGTGCATATTTTTTCTTGCATCTATTACATAAAAAAAAAAAATAAACCCAACATTCTCTAATTGGTAAGGATGCCTTGATTGTTTTCAATCGAATCAAAGTTAATCAATTCAAGAATTGTCTGGGTTGCTTTTGTAGCATAAAACAAAGTACTCCATCAATTGAAGACAAATAAAATCGATAAATCGTCCTTGCGCAATTCCACATTTATTCAGGACGACAGAGAGTCTGTGTTTGTATGAATGTACGTTTGTGTTAGTCATGTCAAATAAGAGAGATATTCGTCGCATTTCATAAAAGGCGACATGTATCTTTACCTGTAGGTTTGTGTATTGTGTACCTTAACTCCGCGACCCTCCTATCGATTTACCCCAAGTGTGTGTGTGTGAAAAAGCACTTGTTATTTCTAATTTTATTAAAAAAGAATTGTATTATTTGAATGATCAAGGTAAATATTACTTGGGGACAGAATTTAAAAGAGCTTACATCTCCACAAGGAAAGGGTGAAGAGGTGAATTGGAAAACCCCCCTTAACAGGGAACACACAAGGTTTTCGTTAAGTGGGCTCTTGAGTTGAATTCGTTTCGAATGATAATGGATTGGCGACACGAGAAATAACATTGTTAATGTGGTGATTACTTTCAAATGGTATCTGCTCCCGAACATCATTTATTTATTGAACTTTGTCATATAAAAAATATGGTTGTTGTAGAGTACAGGGTTTGACATCACATTTTGTTTTTCGTCATTGCGATATCACGTATTAAAAGTTTAACTAAGTACAAAACCGTTTTAGAGTTTCTACATGTAAATATACAAATGGTCCAACGCGTTACTGAAGACATCATTCAAAAATAAACCTGTTCCGCTCTACCAGCCTTCCCGATAGTTACATATGGCTGCAGGAAATAACCTCCCAATGAAATAGCAGCAGCTAAACTAAGACTCCCTGACAATAGTAGTGTTTTCCAGGCAGAGGTTCTGGCAGTTACCAGAGCTGCCCAATTGGCGTCAATGCTCACAATATCACAGGAGGATATCACGATCTTCATAGACAGCCAGGCGGCTATAAAAGCACTGGCTGCTACTCAAGTTACATCCAAGCTTGTAAAGTGCTGTCGCGAAGAGCTGAGGGTTCTTCGCACGCAGCATAATGTAAAACTCTGCTGGGTGTTGTGCCAGGAAACGAGACTGCTGACCAACTGACAAAAAAGGGATCAGCTCTAGAACCAGAACTAGCAGACGGTACAATTAAACCTCCACTTTGTCATCTGAAAGATACAATAAGGCTAAGATACTTAACTGTGGCGAATAATAGGTGGAAAACACTAACCACCTGCGAAATTTCCAGAAGGCTATGGCCAGAATATAATAAAGGCAGAACGACCAAGCTCCTACATATCAACAGGAAATCTTCGTCATTACTAGAAGGATTAATTCGACTCCACAATATCCTTAGGAACCATGCGAAAAAATTGCACCTGACCCAGGACGACCTATATAAAAAAAAAAAAAAAAAAAACATTGGGCTGGTACCTCTTCGATAGCATCGAGGAGCTATCCGAAGGTTCACTGTCGGATCTGCTCAAGCTCGCAAGGACAGCCAAGTGGTTGTCATCAGGGATATAGAATCACGCAGTGGAAGGAGCTGGAAAAACACAAGATATCACAATGGGTCTACGTAGACCTAAGTGAGATGAAGAGGGTTTAATTATCATCATCGGCCCGCTAACCTAAACTTACCCTTTCGATATCTTCGGACTGTTTTTCACTCCGCCCAAAGCGATCCAGTGTCTTTCTATGACTAAGGATAAGTCTGTGCCACCAAACCAATATATCCCAATATGTACACGACGCATCCCTACTATTACATTATAGAATTGCCAGCAAATGACAGCGAGTGTTGAGAAGAAAAGATTAACACTGCCAAAACCCAAGTTATCAGCCTCGGAACGATAAGCTCGAGTTAGCATAGCTGAACAACCAGTAGAGAAAGTTGAGAGCTTTCAATATCTTTAGAGTATTGTCTCGACCTACGGTGGAACCGAACAAGATATTGCCAGCCGAATCAGTAAAACGAAGTCCGAGTTTGGATTTGTTGTCCAAAATATGGCGAAATTATGCATTTTACTTCAACATGGTGACAGGAACTGTGTTCTTAAATGGACGATTCTGATACTTCTTGTTTCTCTTCATGACAACAGTGAATTCATTGGTTGGCGATGGCCAAGACCTCCCCTGCACGGAGTACCCAAACTACTGTTTGAACAGGGCGCGATAATGAGTCACAGAGTTTTAATCCAGTCTTCAGAATCCGATCCGCTTTTAAATTAAAAAACTTCAAACCAAAATCAACAGTTTTCTTTTTGCCATTTAACAAAGGTTTGGTGTAGAAACGTCCCAACGAAAATTGTTTGTCACTTCTTACTTAAGGTGGTGCTACAATCCGGGGTGGACTTGGGGCTCAACCGACAAGCGCCCCCAGCCAGCTCGATCTTTAGCTAGCTGTTTCCATTTTGCGCGCCACCCAAGTCGCTGTCTTTATCTACTCTCTTTCCCCCCACTCACCACTTTGGCTTGAACCCACGCTGATATGGACCGATCAAGTTGACAAACGGCTTCAGGCGTTTACACAATACGGCTGATAAGATTTTGTAGACGATGTTAGGAAGACTGCGTATCAATCTATGAGGGACACACGTATGGTGAGAGATGGCCTTCCCTCCTCTCTGCTAATATAAGGGTTACGATGGTACAAAATTCACGTCACAACTGGCCACTAAAAACCTGTGGAGCCCGAGATCAACATCAACCAGGCATACTACAAAAACAGAATCTAAGAGCCTAAAACGGGTTTTAACGGGTGCCTCTGACCGTAAGGAAAGATTAACCCAAACTTAGTGTGTGGAATATTATTCTCGCTTCATCTCGGCTGAGGATCGTCCCCCATATTCGTCTGACCTCAATCCCAAACTCTCTTTCAAAATAACACAATTTGAAGCCGGCGGGCTCGCAAAACATTAAGCAAACCTGAAGGGCCTTACGCAGCGAGAAAGTTCATCAATCCCAACAAAAAAGAAAAGACTACTCCATCCAATGCAGGACACAAAAAGCCCAGTGAATACCTTGAATTTAAAACCAATTTAACTTCTTTTTAACCACAACAGATCTTACAGGTCGCAATGCATTTGGACCTTAGCATCGTCATCGTGAAACCCTAGACGACTTTACATTTTCTTTTCCAATTATGTTTTTAAAGATCCAAGGACGTTCTTTGCATCCATATAAGTTAGGTGTCCCCATAGGGCGCTCAATTAAGCTAGAGGCCCATTGCAAAACCATTGGAGAACGCATATCAGACCCAGGATGTTTGGTATGGTTTACCGACGGATCAAAAATGGCTTCCGGAGTGGGTGCTGGCATCTTTGGACCCAACACCGAAGTCTCGGTAACAATGGGGATGTGCCTTAGCGTGTTCCAAGTGCAAATCCATGCTAATAAGATCTGCGCCAGGATAAGGTAGGTAGGTAAGGTGGCGGCTCTTTAGAGCCCAATTAGCGCTAGGGTGCACCGTTTTGTAACCACGAAACTCGTTTAACTTCACGTGTATGTGGTAGTTGATTTGGTGTTTTGGGATGGTGTGGCTAAATCCAGCCGGTGGAGTTTAGATACAGGATTAGTTCTCCAATCCTTTTTAGCTATCTCGCCGAGGTCCACGAAGAAAGGTTTGCCCAAAGAGCGCTGTCTGGTCTTCGCCAGGGCCGGACACCTGCACAGCAAATGAAGTAGAGATTCTTTCTCATTGAAGTCCTTGCAGCTTCTACAAAAATTTTTGAGGAGCTCCAGGATAAACCTTGATAAAGGTATTAAGGGCGCGAAAATACATATCTATTCAGATATGTACGTCAGTCAAGTTCTGCTACGATACCCTACAATCACTTGCCAGACACAACGAGGTCAAGCTTGGTTGGGTGCCCGACCACCAGGGCATTGTAGGCAATGAAACTGCGGATGAGCTGGCTAGGGCCGGTTTGGCTTCCGCGCTCTTGGGACCGGAACCCTTCTGTGGCTCAGAGGAAACCTCTGAGCACATCTGTGAATGTCTGGCACTATACTGGCTGCGTAGACGGATCTTTCATAGGGAATTCTGTTCGTTGGCGGAGTTTAGAAACTCGGCTACTAAAGACATACTCACCTTCATTAGGAAGGTAGTAGAGCTACATATAAGGCTAAGTAGACCGGATACACAATAGATCTCGCTAGGTCATAAGGGCAAGTTCAATAAAAAAAAACAAAAAATATCACTGAAGTATATCCGCGTATGACATTAAAACCCACTTCGAATTACATGTGAATATGATTTATGGTCATTTAACACAGTCTGGGATTAATTGCCGCACCCTTTACATCGATCACCAAGCCACAAAAATTTTTAACAAAATTGTGTAGACCTCAATATTTAATCGGTCCAATAAAAAACTAAATCTAGTAGTATTTAAGACCGCAGAAACTATAAAACAATCAAATGTCTTTAGACGTTGTCAGCAATGCCAAAACTATCACCTGTTCAACTGAATGCACTTACATATTTTCAATGCAATCTCAGACTATTATCATCGAACGACGAACTCTCTCGCGCTGACTTTTTTCAACTGCGCAATTCCAAAAAGTTCCACTCTCATCGCCTTATTATGCGCCAATAGCAGTTTACAAAATCATACCTTCCAACTTGAACTTGCCTTGTTTGCAGCACTCGCATCCGAATGAAATGATTCATGGTGCGCGATTTACTTATGCTTACTTGTACTTGTTTACAAATGAATTAGTCAGATGAGGCGATTGCAAGTGAAATCGCTTCAACCAGATTAAAGGTCAACGTTAATGAACTACAAATTGACTTCGTAAAAAACATTGCGTCACCTTTCAACATTAAAATTGTTTTACCCAAAATTCCCATTGAACTTTCACTGTAACTAAAACGTGATTTGTTCCCTTCAGTACACAAAAAAAAACCTCTCGCCGGGTTTTATCTCCACATTCAACTGCACATTGAACTTGATACACAGAGCTATAATAAGCCTAAATTTCCACTGCCATTCATCAGAGCTAAACAAAGTTTTACTTTAAATCGATTGCTTCTTCAAAAGACTGTGCACGCGTATTAATATTTGTTTAACTCGCACAAATGTATAAGAAGCAAAGCACACGGAATTGAATTCTAAAAAAAAAAGTATACAAATCCCAAGGGAAAAGGGTGTGTGCCTTGCAGACAAAGGCATAGTTAATCATGGGTGCGTAAACGCACGCCTAACATTCTTCTCGTTTTCAAATCCGAATTCGAACACATTTGCCATTTATAGCTCCAAACAAACATTTTTTTTTCACCTTCAATCCACAAACATTTTTTGTTTAAAAGCTTAAATGTCGCAACGGAAACCTGGCAGCGGCATAGAAACAATTTAATGGAAATTTTGTGACAAATTTTCGTACAGAAAAATATTCACTTTGAAAAGTGGCCAAAATTTGGCATCAATCATGGCAAATGCATACGAAAAGTGGTGAATCACGTGCGAGCAATTAGCAGTGCGGCGCATACAAAACTCGTATGTCGATGACTGATGAATATTATCAAGAGCAACATTCTCGATTTACATAATGCAGCTTCGAGCTGCAGCTCCAATTTATCGATAAGAGAAATACATTCCACAGAATTAGAATGACAATCTAATGGACCGCATTGACGTCGAAAGATTGCGTGGTAAAAATAGGAACGCCGAAAATAAATTCGAAAAAAAAAAACTCTTCAAACATTGTGAATACAAGAAAAACACACTCGATCACAAAAGTCTACAAACGCCTTCTAAGGAATTGATGTTCCTGTTATATAATTTCCAAAATTACATTTCTTTCACGACGACGAAAATAACGTCAAATTTGCTGTTAAAATTCGTTTCGTTATTTAATAAATGGTGGCTTCCAAACCCTTTGTTACGAGCAATGTAAAGTTCAAGCCAATCACTGCTAATAAGGGGTATTACGTACAATTTCACTTGACAATATGAGACATAGCCATGAATAAAGGAAGTGAAGGAACACAGCGAGAATAACAACCGACAGATACATAAATCTCATAATCAACGTATGAGAATTAAAAGCAAGTTCCAATGTTAAGATAGATTCACTAAAAACACACTTGTTATCTCTGCCACAATCTAATACGTCGTCCCCTTAACAGCAAGTTGCAAAGATGAGCACAAGCTTGTTTCGACCTTACTCGTATTTTCTATTAAAAAAAAAGGTCAACACGTGCGCTATGGAAGAAGCTTCGGAGCTTTATTTAATGGGTAACTGTGTTGGGAGCATGTGTTGGACATTTTAAGAAATTTAGCCGTTAAGTACAGATCAAAAGAATCGGTGTTAACAATAGGACTGATACTCGAAAATGGGATTACGTAAGCAGAAAAAAGAAAGTCTGCAGTCAACTCCTGAGGGTGGAGTTCTCTCTCCCCTAATGTGATTCCTTGTCGTGGATAAATCTTGGAAATATGTCCTTAAGGGCAATGGCTTTAACGCAACGGTCTGTCCAGATGAAGTGGTAATTCTGGTATCGGGTACATTTTGTCCAGTCCTAAGCAGCAAACGCTTGCGCGTTAATCTTTCAAAGACAGATCTTTTCGGTTTCCTTACGAATTTTCAAACCCTAAATATGGGGTAGGGTTGCATCTAATGTCTCAGGATTAGCACGCTCCCTGGACGTTATTCTTGATTCCAAACTAAACTAGAAAGAGAACATCGATGAGCGCATCAACAAAGCGTGTATACCTATAAGCATGCAGTAAGGCGTTCAGTAATACGCAACTACTCGTTTGCTGGATCCTCAAGAAAGGAGACCTTCTGAACTGCGCCAATTACAGAAGCATCAGCCTTCGTCATATCGCCTACAAGATCTTATCTGCCGTGTTGTGTGAGCACCTGAAGCCGTTCGTCAACAACCTGATCGGTCCATATTAGTGTGGCTTCAGGCCAGGAAAGTCCACTATCGACCAAATAGTAACACAGCGGCAGATCTAGGAGAAAACTCAGGAACACCACCTTTTCATTGATCTTAAGGCCGCCTATGACAGCATCTATAGAGACGAGCTATACAAAACCATGTCTTGTTTTGGCATCCCTCCCAAACTCGTCCGTTTGTGCAGAATGACGATGGAGAATGCACGCTGCTCCAACAAGGTCGGTCAAGACCTCACCGAGACCTTTAATGTCGAAAAAGGATTTAGACAAGGCGACGCGCTGTCATACGACTTCTTCAAACTCGTTCTTGAAAGTAAAGTGCAAAACTCATGCGCCAACACTAGAGGCACAATCTTCCAAAAGTCCATCCAATTACTCGGATACGCCGACGATATTGACATAATCGTGAGTATTGAGGCGATGATGGGTTTTGCGGTCAATGAGGGAAAGACCAAGTATATCACAACGACTATTGCAGAAGCTGCAGGGATGAGGAGGAGATCGAATCTGTCCGACACCTGCTGTGTGAATGTCCTGCCCTCGCCAGTAGAAGAATGAGGACTCTTGGTAGTTACTTCTTCACGGAACTGGAAGACTTGGGTGACGTCGAGCTGTGGGACCTCCTGAGATTCATTTCTTTATCTGGGTGGTTTTAAATCAGCGGTTTCCAACCCCTTTTCTCTTTACAGGTTCCCGGAGTTAAATTGGAAGATGGGCACAATGGACCCTTTGCTGGTCTAAGTAAGCAGTGACAATGTCACAAGGCACCCATTAACCTAACCTAACCATATGCTGTCAACAAGAAAGACCACTCAACACCCACTTCTCGGACAGAACGTCACTAAAGAGAATTATAACTTTGAGGTAGTTAAGAACTTTGTCTACCTAGGCTCCGCTATAAATTCAGACAATGACACCAGCGCTGAGATTAAACGAAGAATAACTTTTGCCAATCACTGTTTCTTTGGGCTAAGAAGGCAATTGAGTAGCAAAGCCCTCTCTCGAACGATTAAGGTGACCCTGTATAAGACCTTAATCACCCCAGTCCTGCTCTACGGAGCAGAGGCTTGGACTCTGTGAAAGCGAATGAGGCTGCTCTTGGCTTTTTCGAGAGGAAAATTCTTCGGGTGTTTTTCGATCCCGTCTGCATAAACGGGGGTCGAGGAGCTACCACGACGAACTGTACAGACTGTATAGTAACAACGGCTTAGCCAGAAGAGTGAAGGTCCAACGACTGAGGCGGCTGGGTCATGTAGAGCGGAAGACCGCGACTCAGATGGCGCACGCAAGTGCAAGGGGACCTCAATCAACTTGGCGTGCAAAACTGGAGGGAGCTGGCTGGAGACGCTTGTTGGTCGAGGCCCAGGTCCACCTCGGACTGTAGCGCCACCTTAAGTAAGTAAGTAATACGCAACTATGGCGCACTAGCTGTATACGGCGATTGTGAGACTCATTGTAACATACGGTTCGGTAGTCTGTTAAAAGGTTCTTAAGAAGCATTATCAACATTCAAACCTCACCAAGATCCGCGCCTCCATACTATCTCGATGGGTGAACGTTGACAGATCGACAGATCCTGATTATTTGACCCCGACGCTGGTATTTGACAAGAGATTCAGTATCAGAACACTCCACTCGGAGCTTCAAGTAAAGCATCATTTCACACTACTATTTGTTATAAGCTAAGCGAAAGTCAAATACGCTAGACAGCTGTGTTTTTTTTCAGAAGGATAACGCCCGAATGTATTCAAAACCGAACAAAAGACCTCTTCAGCAGAATCCGCACAAACATTGCACGAAACAGGGTAAACCCGTTTAATACTCGCTGCCGCAGTTGCAAGGATATACGTATAAACAGGGAAGAAATATTTGATTTTGTACTACCTTTGCAGATGTCCTAGCTAAAGTAAAATGCTTAGCCGTTACTAGAGCTAGAGAGAGGTATCGGGCATTGGACAAACACTTCTTCGACAATCTCCAAACGAACTTTCGAGGACAAAAAGTAAGTGATATACTGCTCCTTTTAAATGTCAATCATGCCCGATCTGAACATATGCTAAATGAGCCTTGGGCAAGTCGCACGAGGCAGCTACTTCAACCAAACAACCTTAACTAGTGCACCTTGTTTGCCTTAACTTTAGAAGGGCAACTTGAAAGGAAGTGAACGAAGTTAAGTCGTGTTATATGCAACTAGGAATTTTGTTGTGTAAGGGATACTCTGTCTCTGTATCTGTCTACGTAGCCAGTACAGTGCGAGACATTCACAGAAAACGTGCTTAGAGGTTTCCTCCTCTTCCAAACAGAACTGACCTAGGCGAAGTTGGGTTTCCAGTTGTTTAACATCGTTAATATGATACAATCTGTTAGTTCTCTTTAACCCCCTTTGCTGTGTGATGTCTAATGGAAAGCCGTTTCAACTTGTATTCAATGATGTACTTTCAGTTCGTTAGCACATTTGTTTTCTTCTTTGACACCCATGGGTTCGAAATGTTTGTTTTAATAAAACTTTAAAATACATCCCTCTAATGAGTACAAATTTTTAATAAACGTTTGATTCGATTTATGTACTTTACGTAAATTGAAGTTACACTTCACTGCGAAAATCGAAGCACACGCAATTATTTACACAAAACTGTTCTCACTCTTGTACAATCCAATACAAACATTAGAATTAGCTCAACAGAATACACAATAAAAAATGTTGCTATTCTTGAAGATCCAAGGGTTAGCAAGTATTTTGCACGAATGAACGGAACCTACACTGGATTCGAACGGCGGATTGAGAAGGTTTCTTATGACAAATAATGTTCTCGATGGTTTGTCATTACCTTCCGGGAGGTGGTGTCACGAAAAAACATCGTTGGTTCTATGGAATTCGAACGTGTGTGTTTGCACGAACCACTGCTACGACTTGAGCTTGTCTTGGAAGACACTACTCCGGAATGATATGAAATTCATTTCAAAACAAAACGGCTAGAAGTTTTAAAACTCGCCAATAGCTGGAATGTAAAAGACTTCTACGTTATCTCGCAACATTATCCGTTAAATCGTTTGAGGCTTTGATGCATCACTCTTCGTTTTGGCACACCGCATTCACTTGTGCTGATGGCACTTGTGTGGGCGACTTCTAACTTGACGCACCGACGACTATTCAAATATCGTAAGTCACAAACTTCCACAACACAACAATTATCTGCTTTGTTTCGAGCTCGCTTTACATTCCATTGGCATGATCACGGGCCACGACTAAAATCAAACTACAGATACGCGCTGTGTACAAATAATCGATTAACTTCCCATCGAAGGGATCGTAATAAGAGTCTTAAGAGTCTTAGACTGGTAACTTTGAACTAAAGATCGACTTACTCAACACGTCCGACTACGAGTCATCAGATTATTTGGCATCTGCCGAAAAGACTAACAACAATAATAACAGCTATCGCTTGAAGCTCTCCTCAAA
The DNA here is from genome assembly GCA_917880715.2 of Matsumyia berberina. Taxonomy (NCBI): domain Eukaryota; kingdom Metazoa; phylum Arthropoda; class Insecta; order Diptera; family Syrphidae; genus Matsumyia; species Matsumyia berberina. Next base: position 102,167,227 of record OU862870.1, read on the forward strand.
CTAGGTGAAAACTAAAAGTGATTTTTCTTTTCATTCCCCTAACTGTAGGTAGACTTTTGCGACTAAGTGTAAATTCTGATGCACACGACCGTGACGAGAAATCCATTGAAGAGTGGCGCAACAATAAACAATTTAGCATCACTTAGTACGTATTATTTGTCGTTATTGCTACTTCTCGAGACTAGGAAGTGTATCCATAAACAATTTAGCAATTTTTATTGTAACTCCTGCATACAAGTGATGGTAACTTAATTTCAACAAAAAAAAAAAAAAAAGAAGAAGAAGAAACCTATTTTTATCTCCCTGCTTAATGTCACTGGAGATAATCTAAGGTAATAAAATAAAAAAGCAGCTACCTATATGCGTGCTTGTACTTAACTTATCTTTGCGCTTACTCATATTCTTTTTGTGAGTCTTCACACTTTCAAGCAACTGACGGCAAAGTTAAAAATAAAATTTTCATTTTCTCCTTAGCCTCCCGAAACGACGAAATGAAACATTGCTGTTTCGGCTTCCCCACTAATAATATACTCGTACTAGAGCTAGCTAGCTCCGGCGTGAATGTATGCGTGGCTTTCTTAGCGTGCTGAGTTTAGAGAGATGGATTCCGATGGAGAACGCGCGACTCGTGCTATAAAAATATACATTTCTTGGACTATTTCTTACATCAAGACTGTGAGAGAGCACTAGAGCAGCAGCGGGGACGCAAAAAGAACCGATCAAATGGAAAAACTCAATTATACCGAAAGAGAAGGGAAGCGCAAGTAACACACACATCTCATTTGGATTGAAATTTTAAATTATGGCATGCAGGAGCCTACATCCGAAGCCAGGAGAAGGCTCACTGCCTGAGGGAGGAGTGTGTTGTAACAAGAACAAGAATTAAATTTTATTTATTCCCTACAGCCTACACCATTGATTGACAGATATTTCTTTTTCATAATCAAACAATTGAACCGAACCGCATCAAGTCGACGGAAGACAGAGAGGCATAGAGACGTGAATAAATAAGAATGCGGGAAATCAAGTGTGGATAAAAGGAAACGAACGACAAGCACAAATTCATTCACCGAGAGTGATGTCAATGCGGCAACCGGAGAGATGATGTCAAACTTTTTACTAATTACAATCAATTGTACATTTGATTATTGTTCATTTGCGAGCATTTCTTTCCTGTTATTCATTCGACACACACTCCATCCAGATAGGGATAGACACAAACAAAAGCAAAGAAAAAAAAAAAAAAAAAAAAACCACCAGAAGCGTGTGGTAACACCGATGAAACTGCCGACTCCCTAGGCAGGTGCAAACGTAGGATGATTCCTTGAAACAGGATAACGTGAATCTATCGTCGTTTGACAGATGCCTTCGGTTGTTTGCTCTGGACGACTAGGTAGCAGACAGTAGGTACATAGTTTCTTTCCCTTTTTTCGTACATTTTTCATGAATTAGAGAAATATTTCTTGCATTTTTTTCCTCTTTTTTTTTTGTGCATGCATGTGTGTAAAATGGCGGACGATAAGTCGTCGTCGTCGTCGTCGTTGGACACTCCTCAATGCGTCACACTATCTCGCGAATATTTTACGAGCATATTTTGAACGAACGAGGGTCTACACCCATGCATACGAACATGCGCATTACTATCGCGCGGCACATACATCCATATTCAGATAGACACACCGAGTTTATCCATATAGGAATTTAATATCTAGTCGGGGAAATACCGCAACATTTTTCTTCTTTCTAGAATTCCTCGAGGAAAAATTCTTTTCCGACCACAAACGACTTCCCTAAGGTCCGACTTTTCGATGTGGATGGAGAGTTCTCTTCCGAGATGTGTGACTGGGGATTTTTTTTCCCTGTGATTGCACGTTTTACACTTCTTTTTCTGTTGCTCAGGTGAAAAATATATGTATGCACCTTACACTCTATAGTAGGCAGACGACGGACGACGGCAGTACAGATAATTATTTGCGTTGTATTTTTTTTTATCGATTTTTCCCACACGAATTTTTTGACGTTTTCAGCAAGGTGTAGGAGGAATTTTCCCGGATTAGATAAATTTCCCCACGCAGGGAGAGGACAAGCAAAATTATCTTCCGAAAAGCAAATGAAAATTTAATTAATTTATTAATTGTAATTTACTTACTTTGATAGTGACGAAAGGGACGAAAGGAATTTAGCACAGAGAATCTAATGGCACAATTCTACACACTATCTTAAATACACACTCATCAAACTGTGATGATGGTTCGTTGAGTTCAACGACGACAGCAGCGGGCAATGAAATCTCCCCTCTGTGGGCTACTGAGGAAGATTGTAGGTTTGTTCTACTTGTACGCGTTCGATGAGATAAGTGCAAGCGAGTTAGATATACTTGCTCTTTTCTCGGATGATTGTAATAGATTCGGTTACTTAGAGCTACAAAAAAAAAAATGGAGTAGAGTTTTGCGAGTAAAATATTTTAAAAGTCGGCAACAGAATAAAGTTTGGGGTTGACTAAGACTTTATCGTTTAACTTACACGTGCAGTCACATATAGGGATGTGAGTAACGAATTAGTAAACAAGTGAATAAAACAGTTACCTCACGTCACGGCAAAGCCGACCTCGGGATTTCAATAAATTTAACTAACTTGCCATTTCTATAATTAGGCTGTCAAGGCATTTACGGTGCGCGTTGTTAAAGTTATTAAGTTTTAGAAGGCAAATAGAACGACTTATGACGGACCCATTATAAACGACTTTGTCACTAGACGGTAACCAATCCTACTGACTGCGCTTCATCTCATCTGCACGTGATCATAGCTATGTGAAAAGTGTAACAATCAGTCCTAAATTATGAGAATTTTCTTTTGGGTCACATAACATAAGTCCGTCGCCAAATGACCTGATCATGTGTGGCATGCTCGTCAGAACAGCCACAATAGAACAATTTCAATCTTAGGATAGGCTGCCCGTCACTACCAATTGTTTATACCAAAGAATCTGTCACTCATCTGGAAACTACTCAGGCGACTAATTGAAGCAGCTGAAGATTTTTACGAAGCAGAGGGCACTTTAGACGTCAATATTCGCAGTGTCGTCGACGTCATCATTAAAAGAAGCTCCCAAACGGAGGAGTTTCAGATATGGCTGACAGATTCAAAGGAAATGGGGGATGGGTTAGGTAAGATGTCTAGCCAGGACTCGGATCAGAGTTTGGTCCATTGTGATATCACTAATGCGAGAGGAAGCATCTGACTCACTGTGTGAACCGTAGCCTATAGAGATAAGAGCTTGAGAGACCTCGGAGAAAGGGTAGGGTGACTGAATTCAATCATTTCCAAGAGGGGATCTATAGGAAAAAAGAGCAATTTTGCAGAATCGAACGTAAAATAATAATAGGAAGCGGAAGAGTATACTACGGAGTCAGGGGTAGTAGTATTTACCATATCATGGCAGTCTGTCGATATGGAGAATCGAATTTTTTTCTGTTGGGAGTCAGTGCCCCATACTTTCTTGAAACAGAAAATTTAAGTCCTCTACTTGAATAACGAATCTAAAAGTTATGTCGGTTTCTAGTTTTCGAACGTCCTAAGGTGTTTAGTTTCAGCGTCTTGTAAGGAAGCGCGACGGAATTCTCAACGCAAAGAAAGAAACTTCATACCTTTTCAGTGAAAATTCCCAATAGCTTGATTCAATTTTGGAAATATTCCCCAGAAATTAGCCCTTTTGAACTCCTCATCCTCATCAACATTTTCGTGGCTATTCTCGGAATATGTGCCCGACTATCACGCATAAGAACAAACAAGAAATACATTTAGACTTCTGGAAACCTGTCGATGAGGGATGGAGTTATGCGCATATCAAAATTGATGTGGCCACAAATACAGTATGTATAAGAAAAACAAAAGAAATACTTGCGAGATCGTACTCAGCACTAGTGTTCTAGAAATCTGCTCGGATAGTCAAGCAGCACTTAAAGCCATCACAAATCCAATACCCTGATCTTTTCTGGTCAGGGAATCCAAAGACAAACTCAACAGGCTTGCCAGTGACAAGCCCCTTGTCCCCATTGTCTGGGTACCGGGTCACGAAGGTTTCTCGAGGAATGAGAAAACCGATGAACTGGCAAGAAAAGGGGCGCACGCGATAGAACGAACCGCTGAAAACACAGTGGGGGTCGCAAACAACAACCAACGAGAGGATGCAAAGGGATTTCGAGGATCACTGGGCAAACTTCCCGACGTGCAAAGTGGCTAGATCATCAAGATCCACCAGTAAGGCTCTAGATTCAAGCCGAGAGCATTTGAGGCTGATGGTGGGAATCATCACACGTTAATCTCAACAAAAACATGCATAGAATGGGCCTCGCTGACACAGTGACATGTAGAAACTGCGAGGAAGAAGAAGACCTCGAACACTTCCTATGCCACTGACCAGCCCTAGCGAGAATGCGACAGAAGGACCTGGGGTCCATGTGGATACCGGAACTGAAAGATCTTAAGGACAAAGAAATCGGCAACGTCCTGGCCTTTACCAAAGAAACAGGAAGATTCGCCAGGCCACACGTACACTAGTGTAAACTCTATAATTGCTTCCACCTTCCCTATATCGCTCCCAACATTCGTCCCAAACCAAACCTATCCCTGAACTTCTAACGATTAAAAAAGGGAAACACAACGGGCCCGACTGAGACTTAGGTGACGAGCCTTCCGCTCACCCTCATATACCATACCATAGAGTGATCCGCGAAACTCATCAGTGATCCTCCCTGACCACAACCTAAAGGCGGCGGCCCATCTAAGGACAACGCGAATAAGCAGGACCGACCTTTGCAAAAGATGTGGCGATGTAGACGCGAAGGAAAACATCACACTTTTTCTGTGACTGCTCGAGCGTCATTTTGCAAACAATTTAAGAATTGAAAAAATTTAACCAGAAACCCTAGGCCCTTACCTCTTTAGGGACACAAGCCAATTGTCAACAATGCCACTGAAAGCCACCCTAAAATAATACTGGATTCGGGGAGGTTAGGAAAGCCGAACAATATTTAACCTCTTCTCACTTCCACACACACGCATATGAAGGATCCCACAACGGGGAAGACAATGGATCCATGTAGATCCGACTGAGGCGGCGCCTAACATAAAGCCGCCACACCTCTAACCTAATCCGCTAAGACTCACACTATTGCCATCGCCCTTGAGCCTTGAGAATGTGTTTTCGAACTGATTTTGACAAAGGAATAAGACACTTTAAACGATACGAGGACAAATCATTCACTCCCAAACCTGATATACCAAACAAGTGTATTGCTTTGCTAAACTACGCCTTGTTCAGTAGTGGGAACTTCTCGACCACGCGATTCTTTTGTAATATTCCTGATAATAACTTATCTACTAATTTAAGCCTAAATAATTACTTTACTGCATGTCGAATGCTTAGACAGAACTTAAAAGATGATAAGGTGACTGATGAGTTAGATAACACAATTCACTCTCCATTTCTCTTGCATTACTTGATTTAACCCCCGTTGTTTTCATTGTCCGCCTTGAGAGGTCTACAAAACATACTCCGCGGTGCTTCGTAGAAATACATTGATTGATTAGCTAAACGGACATGCAGTTGGAACATTATTAGTGTAGTAGCCTCGAAGATATCGCTATCCAAACAAGAGGCTGCAAGAACAAAAAGGGTAAAACCATGGTGGAAAAGCAGCTGGGTTTGAACACATAAAGAAGTCAAAACCCCGCTGTCAGACAGTCTGACAGTCTCAACATGAACCAGAATGAACTTGAAGCAGCCAAGGCCACTGGTTTGGACGGCCTAGGAGCGAAGCAAGGCTGCAGGAATGAATGCACCAATTAATTTGTACGATATGCTTGGAAGAAATAATTGGAGCACTCTATACCCGATCGATAAGAAATTAGCTACGGTAATTAGCAGCGGCATATGTCTCCTGAACTTTATATACCAGATCTTATACCGGAAACCAAACGTCGAAGAACTAGTGAGGAATTACCAGTGCGGTTGAATTGGCAAGGAAAGGATCAACGCTAGACCTGGAGCTGGCTGATCAGTCAGTGAATGTCCCGCCATGTAAACTTAAACATAAAGAATGGAACGGGATTCTAGCGGAATGAAAGATGGAGCTCTTTGGACTCCTATAAAATAACTAGAAACGACTGCCAAGATACAACGGTGCCAGAACTAATACTCTCATGCAGAAGGACAGAAAAACCCTCCCCCATCCTTGTAGGAGTAATTACAGGTCATAATACTGTGCGTTACCGCATGAAAAAGCTAGGGCTAAGTGAGGAAGACCTTTGCAGGGGTTGCGGAGACGAGGAAGTCAATGAAGGCACAACCCACGTTTTTTGCCACTGCCCAGGTCTTTGCCACCTCGGACATAAACCCTTTGGAAGACGTTTTTTCCAGGATACCGAAGAACTAAGGGACGTACCTATCAAGGACATCTGAAGGTTCATTAAGACTTTAAAATGGTTCAAAGCCTCAGGCAATAGGAGTGCTTTGGGTACTGGTCCACGAGCAAGCGGCATCTTTTTCCCCAAAAATGGGCATCACAATTGGTCTCTACTGAACTGAGTGTGGCGCAGAGGGCTTCTTTAACCTCGCCAACTCATTCATGTACCTAACCTACCAGTGCGGTTTAAGGCCACGATCCTGCAAAACTTATTGCTTCTGTAGGATGACAATTGATAAAGCTGTTCCGTCAAAGTCGGGAAAGGCACCACCAGATCTTCAATACCAATAGAGGTTTTAGACAGGGCGACGCACTGTCATGCTGTTTTTTTTCAATCTGGTACCGGAAAGAAGAGTGCTCACGTGGCCACATCAACAAACGAAGAGCCGATACAGAATTAGACACACTCGCCAACCACTGTTACTGTGGCCTTAAAATGCAACTACATATTATGCAAAGCCTTATCGAGGAGAACCAAGGAGACGCTATTCAACACGTGCAGATCAATGGGCTTTGTCCAATTCAGATGAAAGCGCATTCAGAAAGTTCGAGAAATATAATATTTTTCAATTATGGTCCCGCCTGCCTGTCTTATCACAAAGAATCCATTATGCGCGGCCAGTTAATTGTGCCAACGAATAAAAGAAATTAAAAAAAAAAAAATTTACTGCAGGAGATACCACTGAAGTACAAACGCATTTAGGATCCCAAATTATTCCATAATTCCCTCATGGAGGAAGCGCACTCTGGTTAAAAAACCTGAGTTGAGTTAAATAAAAAAAAAATAGCTGCCGTGACTGCCCGGGATACGCCTAGCAATTCGCAACCATTCACGCTATAATCTCAGAGGTTTGTCATTAAAGAAGTGTTGCCGCGAACTACGTTCGGTGCTGATTCCTGGAGCTGGAAGCCACGCTTTTCGCTCAGCAATCTAACTACATAGGCACTGAGTCACGGCGGCCACTCAAGGTTGTTTCCTGAAACTAGATACTTAAGTAATCAGACTTGCTACGGGCTATAGGCCGCAGGACTGCTACCAGATCCGTAGCACGTACGCCTTTGGCTAAGCACCTAACTCATGTTTTGTCGAAACTAAATGAAACTAGAAGGGAACATCTGGATTAGTGCAATCTTAGGATATCGAAAGCGTTAATTCGATTAAGCTACAGCCCTTCAGAACTAATTAACGGCACTGTATGCTTAGAAATTTAGCAGTTTGTAATGATTTCTGCAAAAGCTGCAGAGATGGATTAGGAGAGAAATCCACCACGCAATTCATCTGCACGTTTCCAGCTCTTGCCAATGTTTATCTAAACACTACCGGTACAGCTGATATGAACCCGAGAAAGTTTGCTGTTTTCAATCAGATTACAATGGACTTGATCAAGCATTAGAAGTTTAACTGTTTATTGAGTACTTGCAAACACATCGTACAATCGTTGCATTCGATCGTAAGATTGTCCGACTGTCAGTACAACAGCATCGGGTTTGCATATTACAAGCCTTAGCCCTTCCGACTTTTAAGCACCTCGGCAGAGCACGTGATGATAAAATGTTTCTCTTATGTGTAAAGACATGCGAAGAGGCGCTTAATATCTCAAGTTGTAGACTATCTTTATATGGGATAGTTTGAGCGTATTTCATTGGGTAATTTATACTTGGCAACGTGATGTGAGCAACCCCAATTTGGTTAATATTGGGGCAGAAAAGCCAGAACGATGAACCGAGTAAAGAGGCCAAAAAAAATGTTGCCAAAAAAAAAAAAAAAACCCAACGTCCACGAATATCACCGCCAGCAGATATAACTTTGTGGCAAAGTTAAGGAACCTTGTCTTTCCACGATCCGATTGGATGAAGTTACTCTTGGTTATTGAGAGTGAAAACTTATTCAGGTTATCTTTGATTGATGCGACATGTAGAGAATGGAATGAAAATTCATCGAATCTACATCGAAGCAGTACATTATCACTCCAACTCAGGTGGCGGAGGCAAGTGAAATTGGACCTCAACCAATTTGGCGTGTGAAATTGGAAGCAGGTAATAAACGAACGAAATAGTTTGATACGGTTATTGATTGAGGTGTAAGTCCGTCTCGGGTTGTAACGCCACACTTGACTGAAATCGCAGGGTTTTTATGAAGGGCCTAAAAACTTCATACATAAAAGAGTTTACATGTACGTAAGTCGCATACTGAGCAGATTGCCTAGATGCCTTTATTGCCAGCCATGGAAGCGAAGTCCAGAAATGCTTAAACTAAGCAGCCCCCTAATGGGCTTCCTCGCTAAATATTGGTCACTAGATATCACCTCAAAAGAAAACTGCTGACCACGTATTGCACAAAAGTACCTTGTAGCAATCATGAAACCGATCTTGCTTTGAACTCCAATATTCTCTAGTTGTAGACGATTCTTGTTCGACACAAAGATCTTAAACGTCGAAATTGCTCTTTGATCTGGGACATTAACACAATGGCATAGAGAGAGAACAGAAGGGCACCTGTGCCCGCAAATATTGCATCCTGCAGCAATACCTTGCGCCCTGTTTTTGATCCTAACATTCATTTTCCCGACAGCAAAGGAAAGTTATACCGGTTATCGACCTTAGTTCATACAATTTGCCAGTTTAAATGATGTTTTGGACTGGCAAATATGTCACTTCAATTTGTCCACACTCTAGAGAGCTATCACTTGAATTTTTAATCAATCCACACACACCATAGATTTGAGTTCAGTTAACTTTTGCTGACGGTTGATATAGAAACCGGTGGCTGTGTTTACAGATTTTAGCTCTGAAAGAGGACTATATAGGCGTGTGTCTAAACTCTTATTTACATTTTATTCCTTCGACCTTATAGGCATGTTATTTTGTTAATGAATATCCATCCTACTAAAGTACCAAAAATATTTCATGTAACGTACAACTCCCTTACAGTTGTGCACACTGGGCGCATAGCTATCTGTTGAGCTCACTAGGTGTTTGCACTTCTCTTTATTTCACTGAAAAAGGAACCACAATCTACTACAAACAATCCGAAAAAGAAATGAAAAGAAACGTCTTAACGAAAGAAACCGAATTACGTCATTGTGAGCTAGTACATTTCTACAATTTTTTTTTGTGAAGAAATTCCATTCCAACTGCCATTCTACCGCACTGCGCATTGGCAATTGGAAATAAAAAATGGTGGAAAGCATACCGCAAAAAAAAAACCCTTTGCACAAAATTTCACATTCAAATGTAACTTCTTTCGAAAAGAAGTGAATGAAATTATTTAATTCAGATGCAACGTTTATATATAAGAAATTACAATCAAATAAATGCCTTAGCATCAAAGTCAAAAGTCAACCGGAGATTCGTGTCGGTCGAGCGTAAGCCAACTGTTTAGAAAAATGTGATTTGTCGATGGAAAAACACAAGTTTTACTAAGTATTTCGCACTTACCACAATCGAAAACAGTTAAAACACACTTTTCAAAGATTTTACAGGAATTTCTTTGAAATTTTCACAGATTTTCACAACGGGAAAGCACTGGCTTATTTGCACACCTTTTGACCAAGTAAATATAAAATTGCGAATGTGTTCCAATCCAAGGCGAGAAAATTTTATAAAGCCCGAAGTTGGTTGCAGTTGTAAGTCGAGGAATGATGCTCTTGGAACAATGGAATATGAAATTAAGGTGACTATCCATTTAGAAAAAATTAATATAAGCATTGATGATGTAAGTAAACCTTTGGTTAATTAAAAAATAAACCGTAAGTCATGCCAGCTGATGCTCTTGACCGCAGAGTGAAACTCTAGGTATAGTTCTACGCTGAAACGATACTTTCGACATTCGAACTTCGTTAATCGACAGTTTGAAAGTTTGGTTGCAGCCTCGGCGTTAACCAAGAAGGCTCTCTAGTTACCACATCCCGGTATTTACATAAATGCCTCCAGTTGCGCATTTCAAGTTGATTGAGATTCCCTTCTTCTTGTGCACTTCAACTCAGGCGAGTGATTTCTTTCAATTCTCGCCATTAAATTGTTTCTTTCCAGCATTTTTGCATTTCACAGGGTTCTAATTCTTCTAGTTTACCTTTTCCTCCATTTCCAATGAAAAAAACTATTCAAAAGCAGTCAAAAACGCCATAGATTTAAAATATCATTTGTGTGACACAAAACAGACGAAAAAATGCGTTGAGTTGGTATATGAACTTACCGCACTTTTTGGCTGTGAGCACGTTTGTATTAAATTTTTTTTTTTAAATCCATTTTTCGATGGATATTTGGTTAAAATTCCTTGTAATACTTGTACTTATGTGTTAATGGTTTAAATAAATGCAATTACAGTGATAACTCATCAGAAAACTGCAAAATATTAAAAGTAGTGATTCAATGTAGTGAACTACATTTTACTCCCAATTTGACAGCCATTGCTATCTATTCACTTGAGAGTCCGGAAAAGTGCTTCCACTGCAGAATTTTGAAAAAGACGTTCACTAAGTTATTGGAGGCGCGCACAGAATGGATGATGTATGCAGTAGATGAAACCTATGAAAGAAACAAATCTGCCTTTTTGCTTTAAAACTTATCTAGAACTGTCTAAGCACTCTTAGGCACCGAGCTACAGGCCACAGAGGAAGCTAAGATGTTCATCAACCTTTGGAACCAAAAGGGAAGTCAAGATTCAAGAAACTCTTGCACTAAGCAAGGGTGATGCTAAGATTCCAACGGGCTTTCCCACTGTACATTACGCACTTACTCAATTGCAGCCCCAAAAAACTGGTCATAAATGCTTGTAGCAGACAAAATCATTTCGGTAGCAAGTCCACATCCCAAGCCTAAGTTAACCATCCACAATCCCTCCTCTATGCCAACCGTAGGCTGTTGCGCCAGCTATTTATGTAATTTTTACTTAACCTCCTAAACAGAGAGTACATCAAGGCATCCTTGGACGCGATCACAGATGTTTCAACACATAAATTCCAGTTTCCACGTCTAGATGTCACCCAGAACAAGAAAAAGCCCAACTGTTCCATTCCACATTTAATAGTCGCCGTTTTGACAATTGGAACGAAACGCACGTGTTTATTTCAATTTGGTTTCTGTTAGTTTTTGATAAGTTTCTTTGGTTTTAAGCAAAATTTAAATCATTTAACCATGCCTAGATCAAAGAGGGACAAAAAAAGTAAATCATATGACTCATCCATTATTTACTCTATAAATAAAAATTAATTTTTACAGTTTCACTGACGAAAACCGACAAAAAGGGTCTCGCATGGAAGCAACAAATCATCGAAGACATCCGCAGATGTGTGGAGAAATATCCGAATATATTTCTATTTTCGGTGCAAAATATGCGAAATAATTTACTGAAGGATCTGCGAAATGAATGGAAACAAAATTCCAGATTTATCTTTGGAAAAAATCGCATCATGCAAATCGGTTTGGGTCGAACAGAAGCCGAAGAAGTAGAACCCGAGTTGCATAAAATATCGAAAAGACTCTCGGGACAATGTGGTCTGCTATTCACAGAAAAGTCCAAGGAAGAGGTCTTGGATTGGGCCAAGGATTACTGGGCGGTTGAGTATGCCAGGAGTGGTTTCGTTGCCACAGAAACAGTTGTGCTACCTGCAGGGCCGCTCGAGGATTTTGCACACTCAATGGAGCCGCATTTACGTTCGCTGGGTATGCCCACAAAACTACAAAAGGGTGTCATTACATTGTACAGTGAGTACACTGTCTGCGAAAAGGATAAAGTACTCACACCAGAACAAGCGAGAATACTTAAGCTCATAGCCAAGCCGATGGCCAAGTTCCGCCTGACGATTAAGTGCTCGTGGAATAAGAAGGATGGCTACGAAGCGCACGTGCCAGCAGATGGCAATGACACAGACAGCGGCAACGAAGAGGACATTGAGGAGCATGATGACGTTGAAATGGAAGCCAATGAAGACAGTGATGAGTAGCTAAAGATCCATTCTATTGTTAAGATTAAGTTTTTATTTTATGTGTGTAATATAATACGAGGAGATATTTAAATTTAAATACAAATTGAGACGACACAGCAATGGTGTTTTCCTTAGCATCTCTCCCGCTGCCAGTCGTCGCACGAGGTATCCGAAACATTTTGCTGTCAGGCGGAGGAAAGTGCTCCAGCGATTTTCTTGGTTGGCTTGTAAGCAATGACATAGCGCTGCGCGGCTGGTAGTGGTGGTGAGTATCCAGATGAGTAGGTTCCGTCTTCGAAAAGCAGCTCGTAGTCTTCGGTGGATGTCTGTGGCAATCGATTGACTATTGCTTTGTAGAAGCAAGTCGTTTGCGGGTACAACGCCATAACTGAAAAAAAAAATCAAATGAACTCGCGTTTAAATGGATTTAAGGTAAATGGAGCGTATTTTCGTTGGAGAAGAGCGCTAGGATGACGGTTTTGCTAGTTGAGAGGGGTCATTCAGAATGCAAGTTATCACGTGTTAAGCTCAAGAGGTCGTCGACCCTTGAAAAATCGTCATAATGGGCGGGAAAAGGAGAAGCATCAGTGAATAAGCCACTTGCTGGCAACAGCAGACACTTTGCCTTTTCTGTCAAAGCGCTGACCTATCAACAGAATCAATCGCCAAATAGAAATGACGGCTGCCGTCTCAGTCGAGCAAACTCTAGTTCTTCAAAACCTTGTAAGACAGCAAAACAAAATAAATTTTCACTGGTTCTGCACCAACCACATTGACAAGACTGGAAAACCGCGAGCAAACTTTGAAAAGTTTAAAACTATAATTACCCATAGTGTCCTTTGGAAACAAAGCATGACCATCAGTCTCTGGATTGGCCCTCATCAGGGGCAATGGAATAATCTTCCGTTTACTGAGTACATGCCGATCCTTTTGTTCCTCATCGATATCATCGACTTCGTATTTATTTTGCCCGCTCAAAAATTGAACAACCTCAGCGAGAATCCAATTTTCCTCATCTTCCACACCCTTCACCAAAGCAGCAACGATATCGCCCGCCTTTGCAATGTAATTACTTTCTGCCGGCACAGCTCCACAGAGGGGTGGTACTTTCTCACCAGGTTTGCTGATAAAAAGTGGCAGAGTTTGTGCCGATACTTGAAGCATTTTCAATTGTGCACCGCGACGAATCGCCTCCTTATTGCCGGCATTTCGGGCTTGAATTCGACGCTCGTTCCGAATATTACGAATTTCATGGATCTTTGCTAGAGCCTGTCGAATGACAGCTTCTTCTTGAGCGGCATCTTGTAGGCCAGTTTTATAGAGACTCTTCAATTTGTGTGGTGGTAAATTGGATATTTGCGCTCGGATTATGCCATTGAGATTTGACTCACAGCGTCGTCGTTCATCCTCAATTTCATGAATCAGTCTTTGGAGGGCCTTTAAGCGATCCTAGAGGAGAGAGGTTTGAAAGAGTTTTGATGCTTCGGAACCGAGTGCTATACGTTACCTGAATCTGTTGGGCAGCACTTTCCGCAGTTAAGGGCATATTTAATTTTTTCAATGGTTTCAAAAATAGTTTAAAATTATTTACTTTTCCCTACTTAGTTTTGTCAACAAATCGCAAATGTTTATGACGTTTTCAGAAATCTGACACACGATTGTTTTTGTTTGAAAACACAAAAATTATGTCGTTCAGTGGCTTAGCAGTGATAGGGTATGTTTTAGAAAAGGTATGATTTTAAATTAAAGAGCGACGCGGTTAAATATTTCACAAAATGAAATAAATTATTAGTGGTTAGATCATTATACATATAAAGCGCCTGGTACTGCTAGGTATGGTTGTTTTTATGAGCAATTTTCCCTTATTTCAAGTACTCTGAAGGCCTTTGCAACGGTTTGCTACGAATGTGCTACGGTAGCACAGCGTTTATTGGAAATTTATAGACAATCAATTATATTTATGCATCTAAAGTAGTAGTAGGGATGTAGATTATGAATCCCACGGTGACCTGCATTCAGCGTTCGATAAATTTCTTTGAAATACCAAAATTTGCAGCCAATGGATATATTTAACTATTTAACTACAACCTACCCTGGTAATAATCAAAACAATGTAGTTTTATATAATTTCAATCTAATTTTACCCATTTTGTCTTGAAATTTGTCAAAAACATTCGCGAGGTATGGCAGCACTATTTCTCAATTTCCCCATCTAGTACAATCTAATCGACGTTAAATGACATCTATTTATTTGAATTCGCTCAGTATAATAAGCCAGACAAAGACAAAAGATGTCTGCGCGCTTTTATTTTCCTTTCCATATATATTTTGTCAATTTTTATACCGCGTAATGGCGATTTAGCCACCGGGGCAAGTAGAAATTAGATTCGACTTCCTTGTAATAATTCTCAATAAAAATATTAAAAAAAGTGATATGAAGTGAAATTTAGAATATTGTATTTATATAGAGCGTGTTATTTAAAGCGCCAAGTACTTATTTAATCGAGTACATTGCAAAGTATTTTCTTCAGGTATTCTTAAAAGAAAAGTTTGGGATAAACAATTTTTTCTGTAAGTAAAATTGTTTTCCTAAGTCTTTTTACTAAAATTTTATGATGGAAAGGGGTTGTAAAATAGTCCTAAACATTAGCAGAAATCTTTTTTCAGTCATAAAAGAGGAGAACGTCCAAAAAAGGGATTTAAGTGGCACACGCACTGTGCTCCATTGTTCATATACTTAATTTCGTTTCTCTTGCAAAGTGTTTTTTGTTTTCCTTAGCCCGTAAGTCTAGTGAGAGCAAGCCTAAGCTATTTCTTATAAAGCTTACTTGCATTTTAAGCATTCTGAGGCCTTGATATCAAATTAACTGTTTCTTTGGTCACAGTTGTTTTATTGTTATAGTTTCACGATTCGGCGAGCAAAGTTTCATGTAAACACGAAAAAGCTGCACGAATCAGATGGCATAAGACTACTTTTGTTAAAATTCTAATCAGGCGAGCGGCTAATCTAGGCGCGCCTTTTTCCATTTGTTCTCAATAGTGCCTTCTTAGTTCATTTTTGGGCTTCACGATTCAAATATGGCTTTCTCATTTGTCCAATGCTTGCGTGCGTGTGCTTATGCCGTGCGATCAGCTGTTCCGCTCCTTTCTCTTCTTCGGCAACCATCAACTCCATTGATTTCTTGAACATTGGTTTGCGAAAACTGGTTGATGTCTTTCTAAATGGATTTGCAAAGTTGCATCTTGTGTTTGGTTGTCTATTGTTTGTGGGCTGTTCGGTGCCTGTTTTTAGCAAGGGGGAAACTCTTGCTTTTTGTCTTTCGTGTTGCTTGTAATACACCTAATCTTGACTGTGCAGGGAAATGTAGTTCGTACTTAGGGGGCAAGTAGCCGGACGTAAGCATAAAGTGTTGAAGTTGTTTAAACTGCGTTTTCTGCTTAAGCGAAACGGGTGACGGGTCAAATGCATAAGGCGCTTAGATTACTGTTGGTATTAGGGAAGCAATGAACAGCCATATGTATGGATATGCAAAATCGCCGAACAATTTTTGAGTTGTAGGGGCTAACGCACATTTTACACCAATTCTAGTTGCAGTAATGTTTTTGGTTACTTGCTTTTCCCCTGCGCGTGTCCCGTCGATACCGGTATTAGGACAGCCGCCTTTGGAATATACCAATTGAAAGACACATAAATTATCTCAACATTGCCAGCGTGGTCGACTCGAACTGCTGCGTTAGCAAATCTTAATGGTTTCAAAAGTAAACTTGGGATTTTCAACCAATCCGTAATGAAACTATCTTCGTTGTATGTAAGTGCACATCTCTATTGGTGCACTCTAATATAGCTAACAACTTATTTAAGTCCTTCCATCCCTCGCGCTGTATACGGCCTTAACAACGCTTGCTTGACATTTTGGGCGCTGATTTGTAACGCTTTTCAGCTCCCTTCAGTTCATATTAAATCACGTCTGCCTAGGGCGACTTACGAATATTTTTCTGCCTGACTGGGTGGGTTAAAATAATTGTAAGGCGTCGTTGATACACAGTTGCTTTTGCGCTGTAAGATGTGTCCGATCAGCAGCCGTTTAGCTTAGATTACTTCCATTCACTGGTTTCCTGAGCTTTGTTGCCGTGACTCAGGGTTATACATATGTAGTGCTGATCAGACTGTTACAGGTTTCAATATAGCAAAATCAAACATATTCTCGTAACAACGCCCGTTGGCAAGCAATGATCTAAATATGTACCTCCGAGAGTATAATTTGTCATAAAAAGGCTTCCAAATTTGGCGTTCTATTCGAGCGAGAAGTGTAACATTAATTCTGACGAAAAGTTAGGCCATGGCTCATTTGTGCTAACGCGCCAGATTTTTCCGTTTGGAACTGCGTTAACTTCTTGGCAATGCTATAGACAAAGATGTGGTCAATCTTTGTTCCATTACCGTCTTGATGAGGCTTTCGCTTATCATACTTTAGCACGCGAAACGAAGTAACGTGCACGACCAAGAGGTTAGGGAAGGCTTGCGGGTCGATGAAGACGATATGGATGCTCCTGATCACAGGATCCCTTGTGACACACATTAATTACCCACTACGTTTCTACTTCATGGTTCAAGCTTTCTGATGTTAGCCATCCAGTCGTCCTTGTAAACTTGAACAGATTCGATAGTGACTCATCGGAAAGCTCTCCGATGTGATCGATGAGAAATTTGCCCGGAGTTATTTTTCTTGTATTACAGAGGTATTGGCAGAGAAAATGGGTTTTGGTCTCATGCCCATCTCCGCGCCCTGTGGAGCTTCTTCGCATTGTATATTACTGCTTAGTCCCTGCTGCCCGGAGGAGAAACCGGCTCCTATGTCTATGGTTCTGAGGATAGAAAGCTTTTTAGCGGCATCATAGAAGCAATTGTCATTTACAGATAATGTCTGACTATTCAGATTTGGTCTCAATGACAAGATTCATTGGACTTATGCAGCTTTGACCAGGAAATACACGACGGGTCAGTTGTACACACAACCGTTCTGACCAAACCGCGGCTGTACGCGATGCTTGTCATATTTTCTGCTGTTCCTGCTAGAGAAGAATTTAGGAAATTTCCATTTCTGTCCTTTAGCCGGCAGCAGGGATGTGAATATGGAGACGAATACGAATATTAGTTCTGTAATCAACGAAGGAATGGGTTGACATGGATATTAGAAAGAAAACTAAGCTTTGGGAAACTTCAGCATTTATTTTCTGAACAAGACGGTAGGACGTGTCGACCTGTTGCGGCGTGCCAGTCGGTATTCCGATCTGATTGAGACGCTTACAGTGAATATTGTCTTCAAACACAAAACGCCTGATATTGGGAGCTTAGGCAATCAGCATAGGAAATATAATACTGCGGGTAGGTTATCGGACGCGAATCACCCCATGGCGACTGTGGCGCTTCAACATGTCGCTCTTCGTCTTCACGTTTATTCATACTTTACGCTTATCTCAACGAAACCATGCAGACAAACAAACGTCTGCACATCCTCTGTGGAAATCCACAGTGCCATCTTTGGTGAGGGTAACCTCTTTTGTTTGTGGGCATAAAAGGCTGTATATGTTTTCTTCACGAGCCTTTATCTACGTTTATTTTCTTATTTACGTGTCGCATAGCTAAATGAATCCTTAATTGTTTTGCGATAAAATTGTTTATTTTTCCTTTGTTTAGTTTTGCAGGAATATGACAACAGTTAAGTTGAAAATCAAAATCAACAACAGCTATGAATCAGAACCATCGTCTGGAAGTGGGGTAAGCCTGCCTGCCTATTTCATTTCTAAATTCAAGTTGTAACAAGAAAATCTTCTTTGTTTTCCAGTCATCTGGTAGTGAAGTCAACGAATATGAACATTCCACGTGCGAAGAAGTCCCAAACTTACCATTAATGTTAAATCCGAGTTACTATTCGATTGTAAATCAAGTTCGACGGTCAAGTATAGATCAAGTTGACTCGCCGAAGAATAAGCAATGCACTGCTACGTTAGGTTCTAGTCAAGAATCAGATTTTGAAGGTTTCACCGATAGCCAAATCGATGGCAAACAAATTGCATTTGTCAACGCACCAAATTGCAAGTCGAAGTCACTCTCAAAGGATACTATTGGAGGTCACAATTCAACGGATAAAATATCACTTGGTCATAAGGTATTTGCAAGATTCTACGATGTGATCATCGAACAGAACAGCTGCAATGCTGTGGATATGCAATTATCAGGAGAGAATAATGAAGAAACTGCAGAAAATCAGAGCAATCTGTCCGAAGAAATTCCGTCCGAATTGTCCTTCAATGGGAAAATTAAAAGTCTGACTTCTGAGACCACGGGAGGTGTAGAATTTAGCAGCGAAAAGCAAAATGTCTGCAAATCGCCAAAAATCTTAAAGACTATTCTCGAAACGACTGAAACATCAAATTTCAAGTACACAAATGAAAGATCTCCAGACCTGTTCGACGATGACGACGATGACGACGATGAAGAAGAGGCCGAGGTAAAAAATGTGTCGATTCCATTGGGTGAGGAGAATAAATCATTGAATTGCCCGACCGAGTCAAGTTTCGCAGACGAGAATAATGAAACCACGATGAACGAGGATGCTAATTTGTTGCGAAAGAACATTCGCAGGGAGAAGGAGCTGCTGAAGCGGATAAAAACCTGTTTGGCGGGTATACCACCACCACCCTCCCTAACTATACCTCAGTTGGATTTATTTTCTGCCATAACCAAGAACAAAGACGACATCCTGAACTTTAAGAGCGAAATAGAAACGGTAGGCTCAATTATTCTCTATGAAGAGGAGGGACTGTTTAAGCCGTCCCATCCCGTGGAAGAAGTGAAGGCGATGCCATGGAAAGAGACCCTTGGTGCCCGGCAACATGGCTTAAGGTATATGATTTGAGTTTTTCACACTTTCAGGAGTCAATAACGAAGTCTTCTTTCAGTTACAATCTATGCAGAGCTTCAGAGAGCATAGAGCTGCTAAGTCTGGCTGTTATTGAGAGGTTCATTGGTGCAGAAACCTCAACATCTTACACCGCCACCTACACCAGCTCACCATCGAGTGCTAAAAAACGAAATTTACGCTTAAAGTAAGTGCATTGATCTGCAAAAAGCCGAATAAAATTGTAAAGGACCCTGAATTTCAGAATGCTGACGCAGTCACCGGGAAATCGGCTGAGTCATTTGGCGAAACGTCGTGCCGTATTCTCGTCGGCAAACCTGGCAACTACATCGCAAAAAACATCGAGCAGCTCGTTGGGCGGAATGCAAATTTTACTGGACAAAAAGTATGTCCATGTCGCATCGGTGTGAAGGAGTTGGTTAACTAATCATGTTTATGCTTTATTTCGTCTTAGGAAGGGCAGAAGCAAACGGAAAGGAACGACCCCAAAACGAAAGACACCCAGTAGTAAAAATAAAAATGGTAAGGCCCTTCAACTTGTGCTGCATTTATCTTACGTTCCATTGGCGAATTTGCCTGACTCTGAACCCAATGCTATGCTAAACTTATTCGAGTCCAAATGTATACTGCTCGAGGGTATTTAATTAGGTTAGCATACTTTGGTCGAAAGAATAGACTACAGCGCGTAGGAAACGTACGTTCCAAGTTTTCGATTGAAACTCTGTCTCGATGAATAGCGACTGGAAAACTCAATTATGATGTTGTGCACGCATTGGTAGTCAAAACGTGTCTTTTTCAGTTTTCCTAGTTAATAAACGCTAAACTTGCACGGTTTTGTGTGGAACATGATACTACGAATTTTTATTTTAGCATTGGAACATGTTTCCAAAGTGTTTTCCTACTCTAGAAATCTGTTTTACTGAGAATAGTCACCTCAAATGTTTACGTTTCATGTTGTCAAAGTAAGAGGTGCAAACCAATGTTCATGTCTTTCATTTGCGATTTGTTTTGTCCCATTGGTGATGCGCCCTTCAAATTTTCTGTTACGTACATGTACTTATTGGTGAATCGTTAGTCGTTTTATTTCTGTTTGTTCGTATGTCATGCAAAATAACCCAGACGCAGAAATCAAGCGGGTTCAGGCCAGCCGCGAACGACGTTCAAAGTTCGTGCGGAACAAACGTTGGACGGTTGTTTTTAGCCAATTTTGGGTCCCTTTTGCCTTATGCTGTGGCGTCGAGTCTTGTTGGAATGTAAAACGCTCCAAACCAAAATGTTTACATGGCCCTTCAGGACGTTTTCCCGATAGATCTGCCGATTTATCTTGACCTCATTGCGACTCATCGGCAAGAAAACAAGCGGAATTCTGCCATTTTTGGTGACAGCTGCCCATACCATGATTTGGTCGGTTCCTTGCCGTTGAGTGACGCGTAATTCATCGGAATGGTCACTGGCACGTCCTGATTACCATTTCCGGTCGTTTTGTCTGTTCAGGAACTAGTCAATGCAGTCAACTTCCTCGTCGGACAACACTAAATTGGACAACTCGCCTCTGCGGCGCAAGCGAAGCAGCACTTTCGATCTTTCCAATCGCTTGGCTCTTTGCAATGTGGTAGGTTCCTGTGACTTGAATCCCTTGATAGGGTTGGTATTTACTTCATCTTTTAGTATGCGGGGCACATTCAGCTCCCGCACCATTTTTGTTGCACTACACCCGGCATTTCGAACCAATCTCTTGCGCATTTCGCCGGCCTCCACCGTAGCGTTTTTCAGTCCTACTAGTCTCCTTATAAAATTTAATGATGCGACTGAGGAAAAGTTCGATCAATTTCATATTCCGCAGGGCTCCACGTATTTGGATATTTTTGATTTTCCTTTCAAATGAAGACCAATCACCAAATTTCGTTTTATTTCTAAATCACACATCTTGAATGCCTTCTGACTCACAACAAAATGCTTTTTGCTTTTCCACAGACAATAAGTCAAAGAGTATTCGTGGTGAATTTGAATCGATAAACGATTTGGATAAGATAGCTGCGGAAACATAACCTATAGTTTCTGTTGTGTGGTTCAGTTTTAATTTAAATCCAAATCATGACTCAAATTTGACGAATAATTCTTTCAAAGTGAGTAGGAGAGGCAGCAATAGCAGTTCTCTTGGTTTTCAATACACTACACAGTTAAAGGCGACTTCGTTAGTTGTAGTAGTAGGGAGATTTTTCACCGTTAAAATGGATCAACAAATGTGTAACTTGGCAACGATCGTTCCGCGGCAGCACATCACAGTGGCTCCGTGGTTATTTATTTATTTTATTTTCGGCGTCTGGGGTCGCCAATAAATTGCAGGTCCGTTCAATTCGTGCGAAAAATATTACAAGCCTTCGTTCACACCGACCTGCGCCAACTTGCAAAGTTGCAAAGTGAATCCTCCAGTGACTAAACAACTAGTTAGTTTGAATCTTAGCGAAATCGCTTTGCCATAAACATTCAATCGCTTGCGATTTCGATAGTAGCGATGTCGTTTGCGATCGCCCGAAAAGCCGTCGCCCCGCTTGACGCGAATACGCTACAGCCTTAAGGAGATTCGCTTCGGTTTTTTACTTTAAAGGGATGAACGATTCGCTGTGACCGTACCTAATATAATCGATTAGGTTGGAAAATCACGATCTTTTTGCGGAAATTAAGTTAACACATTTTTTTGCACTATTTCCAGTTCGCAAAACACCATCGTCATCGGCAAGGAAGCGTCTATTTTTTCGTTCCGAGAATGTAAAACCTGGCCCTTCGCGAGAAACCTCAAAACGTGCTCTGTTTCAAAGTCCAGCCAAACAGAAACCACCGGCTGCTGCACCGAAGCCCACATTCAAGCCAGAAATCGCCAATCGTGTGGAAAAATCAAAGAGAGCTTTATTTTCGCCTGATAAATCGTCGCAAAGTTCAATAGCCTCATCAACTAATGCCTCCTTTGCATGTGGAAGTTTTAGTCAAGCGTCACAATCGAGCCTCTTCGGTAGTAATCTAGATTCTCTGATACTGAAGCGAAAACGCACCGAAGACGATCTCTCAGATATCGCAGAAAATAGTAAAAAGATGTTTAGACGTGAAGCAGAGATCTTGACTCCGCGTTCGTTGAAAATAAAAAGTCAAAGTTTTTGCATTGGGGCTGGCTCCACCAACGGTATAAGCAGCAGTAGCAACACGTTGCGAAGCAACAGTAATATAAGCACAACATCGATAAATTCGTCCAGCAGTTGTAGTGGAAAACCCATTACAAGAGCTTCGTCAGATACGACGTTTGCTTCCTCTAGTCATCTAACGGAAAATCATCGCAAGGTTTGCATTTTACATATGTTCTTAAGCCCATTGGATATCTCTAATATGTTTGATTACTTTTAGAAACTTCTATGGGCAGTTTCACAGGCCTTGCAAGCAAAGCAAATCAGCGTAACACACGGGAATTTCAAACAATTTGCATCAGTCTTGGCGAGAGTTGTTAGACGATTGTTTCAAGAGTATTTCCAGAAGAGCAGTACCAGTACTAGTGAAACAATGCTAAGGTAAGAACATCGGTTCTTGTTTCTTTTTCATTGTCAACAGCATTGGTTTTTTTTATTCCAGGTTGGCCAAGAAACATGTATATAATGTAATGGCCGGGAAGAGCGCCGATGATATATATCTCTACGCAAAGGCTAAAATTGACGAAGAAAAACGTGTGTCTTCTACACGGCTGTCAGGATACATCGCCCCAGATGAATATGAGAGCCGCAAAATTGTCATCAGCCAATCTAGCCTGTGCAACTTTGAGAATTCAATGGATGCATTTAGTTTTAGCCAAACATCATCGCAGCTTTCTCAATGTTCTGAAAAGATCTCACTAGACAATCCCAGTTCGAAGAGTGCAATGAAATTATCCATCCAACCGAATCCTAGTTTACAAAATAGTTCCTCTAAAAATAATCTTGGTGGCATAGCGCTCAGGGAGAATGTGGATTGCGAGCAGCGGAGATCGGCACAGAAGAATTTCACCGGCAAGGATCAACGCAACGTTAGTCCGTATGTGAGCACAGTTGGACGTTTGTCCAAACAAGTCACATCGTACGGTAGTAGTTTGTACGAATTGAACAGCGGTACTGCCAAAGCAAAACGGCAAATATCATTTGATAGCTAAATTGTGGATCTAATTGAATAAATTTAAATTAAGAAACAAAAAATTTGTCATAAACAAAGTATTTGAGGTTTTATTTTAACAATAATGCTCCAAGGGTTGTTAATCAGTTGAAATTCAAAGTTGCATGGTAAAGACCTTAGACTTAGTGAAGCGAAACATCGACGTTTATGTTAGCGAAGGTATTCAAAACTTATATTTATTGCTAGCCTAACTGTACAAACAAGAGAATTAAAGAAATGTCCATTTGCTATAAAAGTTTCGTTGTTTTAATTTTACCAGGTGTAGTCATAGATTTTAAATTGTAATAATCTCACCTTATCTTCTGGGACCACTGCAAAATTGCATCATTACCTTTACGTGGTGCCTGCCGGGTAGTGATGAGCGCATGCTATTCAGCTGTAACTTAGCAATTGGACACTTACTGCATGGCTGGCAAAGCTGCGGACTGAAGTCTAAACCCATTCCGTCCCACGAGCCTTATGTAATCAATTCTAAAGTGCATGGAAAAGATAATTGACAGACACTGCGACTCACAACATGCGTACCAAACGGGTCAATGATTTAGTAACCAACCTTGAAACCTCCATCAGAAGGAAGGAGGTATATCTTGTCGCCGTTCTACACATTGACACGTCTTTCAATTATACATGATATGAATCCACTAAACGTGCACTTGGTAATATGAGCTTACCAACCATTAGTAGGTAGATAATGGTCATGCTGAAGGTTGAGTGCTTCATTAATGTCGATGATGTTGAAATCTCGGCGCTCACAACTCCTGGATGCCCTTAAGACGGAGTTTTCTCATCCTTAATCTGGAGTTCTGGATTCTCGTCATTGACAGTCTACTTGGGTCCCCAAAAAACCTCGTGATTGAAACCATTGGTTACGCAAATGACGTAGCAGTTATCGTCAGCAACAATAAAAAAAGGCCTCTTTGTAAAGAATCGTAAATCTTCGTACCTTGGAGTAATCCTGGACAGTAAATTATCCTGGAATCACATCGACTTGACCGTCAAAAAGCGATACCAGCACTCTGTAGCCGCATCTGTAGCGATAACTGGGGAATTAGTCCCAAAATTATGCTCCAGATTTACACCTCAGTCGTGAGATCTAGCTCAGCATATGCGGCAATAGTTTTATGGGTAAAGACTAATCACCATAATCAAAATATTGGACACATTGAACGCTTATTTGCGATCTACCGCCACCGTCAACGCATCACCACTTCCACCTAAATAACTGTTGCCCCGTGCCTGACGATAGTGAAGCCAGGATACCATTGGACGATATCTGTCCCAAGTACTACTTCAAACAAAATTGTTCCACGAGGAACGACCAACTATGGTGTACGGATGGCTTGATCTCAGTTAGTCTAGTATATATACTCAACCATATTTCGGACAGAGCATAAATTTGCTTTCTAACATCCGTGTCAAAATCATCTTTATCTTCTATAACAGCCAAGCTCGCGTAAAGGCACTGAATTCAATAACGATTAAATTAACCATTAAAAACATTAGCTGGCATGCTAAGTAGCTGCCCGTTGTGCTAACCATGTCATCATTTTGCCGGTCTAATGGAGAACCCGTATTGGACCCAAGAAGTCTGGTATAGTTCACCGTACGATCAAAAACTGTACCTAAATGGAATTCCAGATCTGCGCTGGGATAAGCTTTGATAAAGGTAGTGGGGCGCCATGATACAGATCTATTCAGAAAGTCATTTTGCGCTTAAAGCACTGACATACCACTTCGCGGAATCTAGGCCAGATAAGTGCGGCTACGATGCCTTCAAAGCACTTGTCAGGCACAATAAGGTCACACTAGGTCAGGTACCTGGCCAGCAAGGCACTGAAGGCAATGAATCTGCGAATGAACTGTCTAGGGCCGGCTCAGCTTACGCCCTCTTAGGACTGGAACCCTGCTGTGGTGTTTAATGGGCTGCGTCAGAGCGTAGCTTTTGCCATTGGGAAATGTTCTGAGGCTAGGCAATCCAAAAGACTTATATGTTAAGTCCTTTTCCTTCAACGAACTTCTAAGCCTTGACAAGAAAAGAATGAGGTGGGCTTCTTTAAACCTTTGTTCAAATGCAGAGCGCCGTTTCTGTTTGAAAGAGTAGCACAATTTCCACACTATGCTGCTAACGAAGACCGATCTTTTATACAGAATTTTATATTCATGACACAATTGATCTTATAGGTCGCAGTAAGGACGGGCTTTATTAAAAAAATAATCCAACGACATAGGTGACAGTGGATTGTTCATGCATTTCTAAAAGACAATAACAGACGATATATTGGAGTTCGCTAATCCAAAATGGTAGAAGAGTGGGTCGATCCAAAAATATATGGCGCACAGCTGTTGGGACAGGGAATTTTCAAGACGGTGAATACTAATATGATTCGTGGAAGAGAAAAAAAACTGCATATGATAATATACATAAGTACATGACTTACAGTTTTCTTAGAAACATCTCCCCAAAGCTCTTCCAACGTGAGCTGGATTTAAGCAAGGAGATTGGTAACCACCAATCTCAAAGCCAGCAGGAAAATATAAAGACTGACGTACACTAAAGCTTCAAGTATGATGACAATAGTAGGACTAGAGGCTGGTTTTATTGGACCTGCTAATTTATTCAGAAAACTGTAGCCAGAAATTTCCTGACAAATGGTTAGAAGACGACCATGACGGGACACGCCTAAATTCTAGTCAACCACCTAGGCAATGGCCCAATTGCTGATTACACAGTCCTCTGGCTTGATTTTAAAAGACCATTCTCCTGTTCAGCAGCGAGGGGTGGGAAAACCTAACCACGCAAACCATAGTTTTTGACAAACTTAGCCTGTTTAAATCAGTTAGACTCCCGGACCACAGCAGTGTTTTCCAGACGGAGGTCCAAGCATTGCCAATTGATGTTTGTGAGACTCTCATGACGACTATACCACGCAATCATTTAGATCGACAGCCAGGTGGCAATAAAAACTTAGTGGCCTTCGCAAACATCGCCGGGTTCCTTGTAAGCGTAACCACGAAGCCGAGAATGGTTTTCTCGCGGAAGGGAACAGCATATGGAGCACTTCGAGCACCTGTAAAACAGCACAAGCAATTTTGTTTTGCAATTTTATAGGAAAAAGGTATGGCTAAATAAGGTTGATCTTGGCGGGGCTGCGGAGATGAGAAAACCAATAAGAAGATACCTCACCTTTTCTTCCACTGTTCAAGTCTCTGCCATCTTGCAGATCACAATCACAATCGATCTATACTGAGCTGAGTGTGGCGTAGACGGTTCCCTCTTCCTTCGCCAATCCATGTACCCAACCTAACCTAATATCTTCCTGATATGAAGATATAAAATCTTGTATTGGAACAGTGTGCAGAACAGATCTAAACAAGGAGAACACTGCCTTTAACTTATTTACTGGGTTACACAGGCAATATCAACATTATTGCGTATTCATGTAGTACATTCCACGATGAAAAGAAAGAATCTGCGGTGGCGCCTAAAATAAAACTAAACTGATTGCGAGTTCACCTAACTCTGAGTGAACATAAGTTCCACAGAATAACATGTCCTTGGACAATTTGGTACGATAAAAGAATTGGGTTCGAAACTTCAAATTTACAAGCCGAAAGCGGTGTTCTACACGGTAATACATGTTTTGCGATATGCTACTGAGTGCTGGACGATGAGTAGGAACTCTGATGTCTGTGAACGAATGGAGGACAAAATTCAACTGCGAATTCTGGCTGTATCAAGATGTGGACGTAGTTCTCACGATACAAAGTGATACGTTCTCAAACCATAAATCTAACCGTAGCTTGTAGAATAATTAAAATCAAACGTCACACGCGAGAAACACGGCTCCAATTGATTTGTTTTGCATTGAGATACTACAAGACTTTATGACAAGGCTTCAGACTCACGATTTTATTACAAAGCCAGCACGACTACTTCATTACTCAAAGCACACATCCTAATGACCCAACACTCAAAAAACTGCTGTGAATCGACGTTCTGAGGCACTCTTCATGCTCAGTGGATGTGTCAATATCTTGTATCTTATCGTTGTGCACTTAACAAGCGCTGCTTTGACTTGCTTGGTTTTTATCTAACTTCGTGAATGTAAGTTAACGCCAGAAACATTTCATCATGCAAACAATGCATGATACAGTTCCCACGAGCAACAACATCAACTCCGTACGTGATGGAATGCAGCGAATCATATTCAACCGGACACACGAGGCATCGACAACGAGCGGATACTTGAGCCACCAACAGGTATGCTGACCTGTCGTCTGGCAGTATGGGATATGCACTTAGTTTTAAGATATGAAATATTTTGTCATTCAGTAATCATAAGTAGTTCGTAAGAAGTAGTTCGTAAAGAAGTAAATAAAAATATTTTTTTTAAGTAAATCTAGCTTTAAATAGTTTAATTGGCGCCCAACGTGGGGCCCAGGAAAATCATCGCATCAAAGTGTAATCGCGTCGCGTAAAGTGCTCTGTCGTAAACGCATAAGTCGACCTCAATTAAGCTCGCCGCGAGTGCAGTGCGCGTACCTTGAACATCATTACCGTAAGACGACCTTTATAAAAGCTCGCCAGCGTGTGCGTGGTGAAAAACCTGGGTTCCGGACAAAGAAGAAGCAGCATCTGTAGATTCTGCCGCCAACGAGGGAGTGTGGAGAAAGGCCCCCAAGTAACTACGAGTAAAAAGGAATGCAGCCCCTTCACCAGCGTTGGTTTATCCTAATGTAAGCTAAATTTAAGATTTATATTTCTTCACATTGAGATCGATATATAGTGTAATAGTGTACTAAGCGTAATAGTATAAAGTGATAGCCCTAAGACATAATTATTAATCAGTACGAAAACGAAACATTTAGAAGTCATAAAGAATAATCATATTAACCGTAGTTGTAAACCAATTAAAAATATCCTTCCCGTTCCTTTCGAAAACCTTTAACGTATCTATTTGAGTTCTTATGTCTAAACGTCCTGCAACTATGACCGATCCAATTTTGCGTCCACCGATGTTGAACATCGAAAATCCGACTCCATCAGTTTCTAATCAAAATTCATCGATTTCGAATCCAAATGCGAGGATTAACGCAACTCCAGAACTAGAATCGCTAATCGCAAGCATTGTAAGTCGCTTCTGCATGACTGAGTGCAGAAACCTCGTTCAATCTATAGTAAATCCTGATAATCAGTTTCATAGGGGAACCGATGAAACTATTCATGAACATCTGCGCACGAACTTAAGCGACCTGGACAAGGTACCAGACGTCGTGAGATGTTTAAGAGAGTTCTCCGGAACTCCCGGCGAATTTAGTTCATGGCGCAAGAGCGTTGAAAGGGTTTTAAGCATCTATAACCAATTTAGAGGAACACCAAAATATTTTGGTATCCTTAACATAATCCGCAATAAGATTGTGGGTAATGCGGATGCCGTTTTAGAGTCATATAACACCCCATTAAATTGGGAATGTATTTCGAAATGCTTAACGCTTCACTATGCGGATAAGCGTGATCTGGGAACATTGGAGTACCAGATGACGACTCTTATTCAAGGCAACAATGGCTTGGAGCATTATTATCAGTCGGTATACAATCATTTGTCATTGATACTAAACAAAATTTCGAGTATGGACTTACCACCTGATGCTTTATACCACCTTACATCGTCATACAGAGCCAAGGCCTTAGATACCTTTATAAGAGGTCTAAGAGGTGACTTGCCCAGACTCTTAGGTATAAGGGAACCGCAAGACCTTCCTACAGCTCTTAATCTCTGTTTAAAACTCGAAAATCAGCAATTTAGAGCCAACTATGCTCACCATAATATCAGCCAAATTAGGAGGCCACCACCTCCTCCTCCAATTCCTTCACGGAGAACCCGAGAACAGCAACCTTTCTATCCACAACTTGCATATGTACCCCAATCATCACATTTTCCACCGCGTCCCCCACCGCGTCAACATTTTAACCAACGACCTACATACCCCCCAAATCAATTTACCCAACCATCGAATTCTCAAATAAATCCACATCAATTCCGAAGGAATCCTCAACCAACTAGTAACTTTTTGCCACAATCTGTTCAAAGGCCTGAACCAATGGATGCTACAACCATCCGTACACACAATGTAAATTATATGAATCGGCCGGTGATGAAAAATTTCCCACCAGCTCCAAAACGACCTATGGTTCCTTCACGAGAATATCCAAATCCCAACAAGATGCAAAGAAATTTCCACTTGCAATCTTCAGAAGTTGACCCCCACAATAATAACACATCCATAGAATCTCAAGAAGTTAGTAACTATAATGCTATGATTTCGGCTATGAATAATCAGAAAGAAGATGACCAAGATCTTAATCAGTACGTAGTTCAACAAGGAAGTGGAGAACCGACAGAAACATTTTCTGATTTTGTCGACGTTCATTTTTTAGACTGACGAACTCGTCACTACCTTATTTTGAATGTAGGACGAGAGAAAATAAAATCCTAAAATTCCTAGTAGACACAGGGTCGAATAAAAATTACATACAACCAGATTTAGTTCGAAACCCCATCCCAAATCAAAAAATATTTAATGCAAATTCAGTCTGTGGTGCTATAGAAATTACTCATCATACTATAATAAATCTTTTTGAACCAGGCACAAATATTAAATTCTTCCTTTTACCCTCACTACGATCTTTTCATGCAATTCTTGGCAATGACACCCTTAAAGAACTGTCAGCTGTCATCCATGCTAAGGAAAGCTATATGACTGTAAACAAAAACATTAAAATTAAACTGAAACAACAAGTATCAGAATCAATCCATAATGTTAATCTCAGAACGCAGCACTTGTCGCAAGAACAACGACAACAACTTAATCGCTTAACCTTGAATTACGCCAAGCTTTTTGGAACACCAAATGAAAAATTAACTTTCACTACGAAAGTCAAAGGTAGAATTCGCACGACGACGGAAGATCCCGTTTACTCGAAGCATTATCCGTATCCTATGGCGCTTAAAGGAGAGATTGATAAGCAAATCAATCAGCTACTAAATGATGGAATCATTCGACCTTCACGGTCACCGTACAATTCTCCGGTATGGATTATACCAAAAAAAACGGACGCCTCTGGTGAAAAGAAATACCGTATGGTTATTGACTACCGAAAACTCAATTCGATAACAATACCAGACCGTTATCCGATTCCTGAAACTAATGAAGTACTAGCGCAACTAGGGAAGAACAAATATTTCTCAGTTATTGATTTAAAAAGTGGCTTTCACCAAATACCTCTACACGAGGACGACATCGAGAAAACTTCATTCTCGGTAAACAATGGAAAGTACGAATTCGTAAGACTTCCCTTTGGTCTGAAAAATGCACCATCTATTTTTCAGAGAGCTCTAGACGACATCTTGCGAGAACACATCGGTAAGATATGTTATGTCTATATTGATGACATAATTGTGTTCAGTGAGAACGTTGAACAGCACTTTCAAAATTTGGCATCTATTTTCGAGACTCTTCAAGAAGCCAACCTTAGGGTGCAATTGGATAAATGCGAATTTTTAAGGCCAGAAATTGAATTCCTCGGATTCATCGTATCTTCGGATGGTATAAAAGCCAACCCAATCAAAGTGGAAGCGATTACCAAGTTTCCATATCCACGAACTTTAAAAGATCTGCGATCATTTCTTGGTCTGTCGGGATTTTACCGCAGATTTATTAAAGATTACGCGAAGCTGGCAAAACCCCTTACAGCCCTTTTAAGAGGGGAGGATGGGCGTACGTCTAGACAAATGTCAAACAAAAAATTCATACATTTGGATAATGAGGCCATGGATACTTTTGACAAAATTAAAAATTCACTTACTTCAGAAGACGTTGTTCTAACTTTTCCAGATTTTAGTAAAGAATTCCATTTGACTACAGACGCTTCGGACTATGCTATTGGTGCGGTACTCGCTCAAGAAAATAAGCCGATAACCTTCATCTCTCGAACTCTATCGAAAGCCGAAGAGAACTATGCCACAAACGAAAAAGAAATGTTGGCTATAGTATGGGCTCTAAAAACTTTGCGAAATTACCTTTACGGTCCTACGATTCTGAAAATATTTACTGATCATCAACCGCTGACATATGCATTGAGCAATAAAAATTCCAACAACAAATTAAAAAGATGGAAGGCTATACTCGAGGAATATAATTACGAGTTAAGATATAAGCCTGGTAGATCGAATGTCGTCGCAGATGCTTTGTCAAGGCCACCCAGAACCATTGAAGTAAATAGTTTAACAGCAACCCAACATAGCGATGAGAGTTCCGGTCAATATCTAATACCTATAGCAAATGAGCCGATCAACGTATTTAAAAACCAGATTATCCTTTCCCTTGGAACAACGCCATCCTATGAATTTAAAATTATTTTCCCTACCTATCACCGTCATGTAATAGTTGAAACTGAGTTCACTGATCAAATTTTAACTGACATTCTTAAACGATACCTTAATCCATCCGTTATTAATGGTATCAAAACTGATGAAAGAATTTTAGGCAAACTTCAAGAAATTTACCCGACACATTTTAGCCAATACCGATTACGTTTCGCAAGAAACCAAGTCATAGACTTAATTGACGAAACACAGCAGGAAACCGAAATTATCAAGGAACATAATCGTGCACATCGCAACTCCCGCGAAAATAAAATGCAATTATTGCAAAAGTTTTATTTTCCACGGTTGAGAGCCAAAATAGAGAAAGTCACAAAACAATGCAAAATCTGTAAAGAGCATAAATATGACAGACACCCGAACAAGCATGAATTACAACCTACACCTATCCCCGAATATCCCGGACAGATTATTCATATAGATATCTACTTCACTAACAAAAAAATTATCCTTACTGCAATTGACAAGTTCTCTAAATATGCCCTGGTCAAAATCCTAAGATCAAGAGCTTCAGAGGACATAAAGCAACCTCTAAGAGAACTTATACTGGCTTTTGGAGTACCCCAAACAATTGTCATGGATAATGAAAAATCCCTAGCCTCTAATTCTATAACATTCATGTTAGAGAATATGTTCAATATTAAAGTTTTCAAAGCACCCCCCTACACAAGTTCCGTCAACGGTCAAGTGGAGAGATTCCACTCCACACTTTCAGAACTAATCCGCTGCCTTAAGACAGATAATGTTCA
The DNA here is from genome assembly GCA_917880715.2 of Matsumyia berberina. NCBI lineage: Eukaryota > Metazoa > Arthropoda > Insecta > Diptera > Syrphidae > Matsumyia > Matsumyia berberina. The sequence goes on from OU862870.1 coordinate 102,199,925, forward strand.
TACCACCTTTTCAGAATTACTAGATCGATCAATCTATGAATACAACCGATCCATTCACACCACTACAGGCAAAAAACCCATAGACACATTTTTCGGTAGAGAGCTACTAACCAATCCAGAACAACTTAGACAAGAAAGACAAGAAAACATGAATAAACTACGCGATAAACAAGAAGCAGATTTAAAATACCATAATGCAAGAAAGAGTCCACTTAAAACATATTCTATTGGCGAAACCATTTACGTAAAAACTAACAAAAGAATAGGAAATAAGCTCGATTCTAGATATAAAAAGGAGACAGTTGCACAAGATAGAAATACAACAGTTATTACCCAGTCAGGAAGAATCATTCATAAAAATCTTATAAAAAATTAACTTTTTCAATAGAACATTATTACCACTCTGCAATGGCGAGGCACAAATTCTGGACTACTCGAATTCACAGCTAATAAAGATCAATACAGGTCGCGCGAAATTGCAGAACGGATCATTCAAGATAATACACTTGATCGACATCGAAGCTTACGAAACAACACTTAACAACTTGGAAGCTACGTTAAAGACATCCATTACTATCAACCATATCCTAACTCCTGTCCTTTCCTTTGAAATATCCCGTATACGAACTTACCTAAATAGACTTAAGATAAATAATAGAAGTAAGAGTAAGAGATCATTAGATTTTTTAGGTTCAGCGTGGAAGTGGATTGCGGGTAGCCCGGACCACCACGACTATGAAATAATTACTAATAAAATGAATAATGTATTAAGAAATAATAATAATCAAGTAATAATTAATAAAATGTCATTAGAAAAGATCAATGAATTAACGAACATTACAAATAAGATTATGAAAACATTCAAAGAAAATGAACTTAATAATAGTGAATTAATTACAAAAATTAAATATAAATTAGATATAATTAAGGAGGAAATAGTTAATGTAGTTTATGCCATTCATTGGGCAAAAGTAAATGTAATAAACTCTTTTATATTATCTAACACCGAAATAAATATAACAGAAACAATTATGAAAGTTGAAAATATTCCCTATGTGAATGTAGATGAAGCATTAGAATTTGCCGAGATAAAAATCGCTTCAAATGATAATAACTTAATTTATATTTTAAGCATTCCAACAACTACTAAAGAACTATGTAATTTGTCATTAATAAAACCTGTTAAAGTAAATAAAATAATCAATAAAATTAAATACGATTCAATACTGGAATGCGATACAGACATTCATGGCATTACAAACAAATGTAAAACATATAATAGTCTTTCTATTTGTAACGAAAATAACATTGTAAGTTTAAGAAATTCATCGTGCATCCCAATGCTGATAAAGAGTCAGAAAGCAACATGTCCCATCATCAACAATGAGCACATCCCAGATGTAGATGAAATAGCTCCAGGAATCCTACTACTAAATCAGTTTAATGGCCCAATATTCATCAACAACGATACTGTCATGCTCAAGGGTACGTTCATCATAAAACACTTCAACACTACCATTCAAGTTAAAGGAAGAACGATCATGTCAAAAGAAGTCACAAGTCATCAACCTTTACCAGCGATACTCCAACCGTCATATAAACCTGACAAGATAGAAGAAGTATTGTCTCTCGAGATGATCAAGGATCTTTATGTTAATCGAACGAAGGAAATCAAGCTGCTTGAAACGAAACACGAGATCAACTTAACCGTGAACATCATACTAGTGGTTACAGTCTTAGCCATCGCAACCTTCGCATACAAATTGATAAGAAATAAAGGCATGACTAAAAACGAACAGTCTAATACCAACATGCCATCATCATCATCAATAACCATAGGACTTGAAGACATCCCTCACCTAGTGACGTCAACAACATCTCACGAGGACGTAAGATTCTAAGGGTGGAGGAGTTAACGCCAGAAACATTTCATCATGCAAACAATGCATGATACAGTTCCCACGAGCAACAACATCAACTCCGTACGTGATGGAATGCAGCGAATCATATTCAACCGGACACACGAGGCATCGACAACGAGCGGATACTTGAGCCACCAACAGGTATGCTGACCTGTCGTCTGGCAGTATGGGATATGCACTTAGTTTTAAGATATGAAATATTTTGTCATTCAGTAATCATAAGTAGTTCGTAAGAAGTAGTTCGTAAAGAAGTAAATAAAAATATTTTTTTTAAGTAAATCTAGCTTTAAATAGTTTAATTTGTATCTTGCTGATCAAACACTCGGCACTTCATTAACATCGCTGATTGCCAGTCTCGGTTGGAAATTACTTCTCAGCACTTACGCCGTCCACAGTCTGAGCTCTAGACCGAATTGAGTCATCCTCCTGAAGTTTGCGCTCAATATTCATTCCATATTCAAGATTTATACACTCGTATACTGCGCGCTATACTTGAGGCAAGGCAATTGATAAGAATCTAGAAGTGAATTAGAATACAATGGGAAAATCTTTGTTTCCATTCCTCGACACAATGGGTGCGCGTAGCAGCTTCCTCTCCCCAGAGCAACTCGACGAGTATGTCCAATTAACGTATCTGAATAAAACCGAAATTAATTTGTAAGTCTTGCGTGAATCGATTATAGTATTTGTATCTACATACATACATATGATGTGTCTAATTGCAGTATCTTAAAAAAATTCGCGACCATAGATGCCGAACGCTTTGAACGAGATATTCACAGCCGTTTCTCTAGGGAGGACATTTCAAGTTTATTCACAGAGCTGAGGCATAATCCATTTGCGGATCGGATATTCAAAGTGTTCTCCACCGAGCCGGACGGCAGTTTGTCCTTTGAGGAGTTTGTAAACCTCTGCAGTGCATTTTCCGAAAATTGTCCGTTACAAGTGAAGGGCGCCTGGGCGTTTTTGATATTCGACTTTGACGAGGACAATCAAATCACTAGGAGTGACATCTGCCAGTTAATTGATCGACTGACGGGCCCCATGAAACTAATTGCCGATGAGAAGAATCATATTTGCGATGTGGTGAGTCGAAAATTTCGAATTCATAAGCTGTAATGGTTGATTGGAATACGAATGTGAATGAGGTGTTGAGAGCTCTCTAGTTTGTTAACCAATTAGAAGATAATTGTGTTTGCATTGTTGTCCCATTAACATTGGCGTGTTGTAGTTGAGGCAAAAGTTGTTGTGTTCACGACACGTAGTGTTTACATTTGTAATTAGCCCACGATTTGAACTTCAAGAGGATTATCTTATTTCACGCTTCGACAGTGTCACATCTGCGAATGTGTGAAGGGCACCTGCGACAAAGAGGCAGATGTTTTGGACTAGTTTTCGGGTGCCGGAATTGACATCACTGACATCATAACAGGGTTAGGTCGAAGGCGCTGCCAGCTTAAGTCAACTCACCTACCCCAATGATTAGATTAGATTAGATTGCAGGTAGAGGCGGGACCAAGTCACCTTATCACTGCGGTCACCGATTGTGATTTTCTCCTATTAGAACTCGCTCGTGATGCCTGAATTCGAGATGAATCCAGAGATGTCTTTGAGTAATCCAGCAGATATGTACATATATCCTCCCTTTCAAGGTAGAATTTGCCTTAATGACGATGTTCTGATTAGACAGTTGTAGTGGCACAAAATGTGTATTGCTGATTCTTCGTCTTCGTTGCACATTTTGCAAGTGTTGTCTTGCACTGTTCACATAGTCATTAGGTGTTTTTAAACTCGACAGTGTTCCGTTAGGAAGCCTGTAACCATTCGAACCTGACTCCTGGTTAGTCCTAGGAGTTGTTTTGTTCTGTTATGGGAGATGTTTGGCATGAACATTTGGCTTGCCTGTTACCTTCAGTATTCGCCGTAGGGCTGTGCGGTCCAGCATCCAGATTTTTTGAGTCTGACTGTGCTCCATAGTGCGGTGTATTTGTGTGTAAGTCTAGAGGGAAAAAAGCTGGAGCAAAGCAAGGGCATCCGTTGGGGCCGACCTCAATGATGTGTGTTGTTGAAAATGTGTGAGAAAGCCGGGAATGCCTAGATCCAACCTGTTTGGAGCCTTTTAAGTTTTGTAAGGATGTAGCCCTTGCTCAGCGCAGGTCACCATACCAGCGACCCGTAGGTGAAAACCGGACGCACTACAGCTGTTTACATCCACCAGAGAAGGACGGCTTTCCTGCCGAACTGTGAGGCTGACGAACTAGCCACACAAGGCTCTCAGGTAGGTACCAGTAGGCATATCGATCACGTCAAAGTATCTTTCCTCAACGATTGAGTATAGTCTATGACGATTTCTGCAGGAATGGCAGAGAGGAAGAGGAGGAGTCCCCAGTGCACTTCCTCTGTTGGTGTTTGCCAGAATTAGAAAAGCGATCCTAGGAGAATGCGTATTCAATGATCTAAGCAATCCGAACACTGCCAATATGGCCAACGTTCGAAAGCCTAAACAGTTTCATGACTAGGCTTGAGCTCAACCCTTGCTTTGGTATAAATGTACCTCCCTCTAGACAATTTTTTGATGATTGTCCGTATGATAACCACATTTAATGTTTGGCAAGGGGTTGGTGTGTATGTGTGTGGCACAGACAAACAGGCAGTAAAGATTTCCTTGAAAGTTCGTAGCAGTTGACTTTGTTTCAGCAAAACTAGCATACTACCTCAGTGCTATTGATAAGATGATTGACCACCTCTCCAGCGCTATTGCTCGTTTCTACGAAAAGGTCTGCCGAATCAGACATGCAAATGGGAGAAAACGTCCACCCTGATGGAACGCGAAAATTGCGGAGTTATTCAAGACATCCTGATACTGTTAGAACCTCGTAAAAGGAGGGACCATAGAATGGTCTACGTACAGGGAAAATGTCAAACACCTGAAGAAGGAAATTAGGGCCTCAAAAAGAAGCTCGTGGAGTCGTTTTTGTGGATCGATTGAATCGACAATGGAAGCGGTTCGTCTAAGGAAAATACACGCCAAGGCACCTAGACAACTGTCTTCCATAGAGAAGAACAATGGTGCCTGGACCAATTCCCACGAAGAGACGCTGGAAATGCTATTAACTGTTACTTTCCTGATTGTACTGAGGTAGGGATTCAAATTCCAACCTCTGAAAAACGGTCAGAGGGCATGAAAGCCGATACAGTCTCCAAGATCATTGACGACAAAGAATATCATGGGCAATAAACTCCTTTGGCCCTTATAAGGCCCCTGGTATTGATGGTATTAATCCAGTCATGCTGCATGAGTCTGAGGAATAATTCCGTGGCTGCGGCAGATCTACGGCTGGTGTCTCCAACTGGGTTATGTTCCGAAATCCTGGAGGGAAGTAAAGGTGGTTTTCATTCCTAAAGCGGGGAAGAATAGTCACATCCTCACTGAGCGAAAGACTCAATCACGCATTATTATCGGTGAGCGCCTGGGCCAAAATGCAAAATCTGGAAGTTAACCTATGTAAAACCGAGACTGTGCTCTTCACTAGAAGAAGATAGATTCCACCTTTCAAGAATCCATGTATGGACGGAATCGATCTGACACTTGGAAGGACGGAAAAATACCTAATATTGGAAAGCCAATATCGAGAACCGCATTAAAAAGGCTTCCATTGCCTTTTATGGATGTAAAAGATGTTCGGTACCACATAAGGCTTTAAGCTAAAAGTGGTACACTGGCTGTACAATGCTGTGGTACGACCCATCCTAACATATGGTTCGATTGTTTGGTGGAAGGCACTTGAGAAGAAATGCAATCTTACAAGTTTAACCAAGATTCAAACCCAAGATTCAACACCCACATCTACAACAATGCTGAACCTACTTCCAGTGGACATCCACTGTAGTAGCAGTGCGCCGAAAACGTTCTTACCCGATGGACTATCACGAAGGAGGACATAGACACCGACTACATCATTCCAACGTCAAACATCGATAGGAGATTTGATACTAAAATACCAAGAAGAGACTGGGATGATGGTATAGTATGCACTGAAGAAGAGCTAGCCCTCTACACCGACGTATGCAAAATGGACGCGGTATCTTCTGTGAATCCAGAGGGGTAAACCAATCCTTCAAAATTCGAGACGAATGTAGCGGTTTTCAAGCCGAGGTAACTGCCATCTTACAGGCCGCGAAGTTAATAAAAAATTATAACATTGTCAGAGAAACCATTACTGTCTATGTTGACAGCCAGGCGTTTATTAAGTCCCTGCAGTCAGCATCGACAAAATCGATGCTCGTAAAGGTCGACAGACCAACTCTCAACGATATACAGGTAGACCTCACTTAACACGGGGGTTACGTTCCTGGAAAATGCCGTGTTAAACGGAATCGTGTTAAACGATACAAGAAACTATTGCAAAAATAGTGGTTACGTTCCATGATTTTAGAAAACCCACCGAATTTTTGTTTTAACTTTTTCAATATATTTAATTCGAAGTTTTATTAGGTATTATTAAAGATAAAAAAAAAAAATAACAAAAACACAAAACATAACTTTTTTTCATTCATTTAACTTTAAGCTCTTCGCAATTGCAGTTGCATTTTCACCTTTGGTTAGATGATCTAAAATGTTTATCTTTTCTTGTAACGATATAACATTTCTCTTCAGTGGTGGTTTCACTTTCTTTGCTGACATTTTCATAAGCTATAAATCCAATTTATAAATAAAGGCTTGAAAATTGAACAAGGAGTTCTAAAACATACCTTTTACGCGATTACAAGTCACCTATGTTACTAAATTTTCATACATACATACGAGCCTTGTCAGCACTGAGTACTGAGTAAATTGGGCTGAATCCGGTTTCCACACCACTATCCGCTTCCTACATGTAATATGGGGAAGTCCCTTTTTGGATGTATGTATGTACATAAATTCGTGTGGCATGCGTGCAAACCAGACAGAAAACCAGACAGAAAAAAAATTGTGTCTCGCACACCGTGTTAGAGCGAGGCTTTTTGCGTGTTAAACAAAAATATGCCGCAAAAAGTGAGACGTGTTAGAGCGAGGCCGTGCTGTAAGAAGTACGTATTAAGTGAGGTCTACCTGTATTAACGACCAGTAAGGTGATCCTATGCTGGGTACCGGGCCACAGGGATATATCCGGTAATGATAGGGCGGACGAACTTGCCAGGGGAGGTGCAGAACTAGATCCTGCATATACCTTTCCGGTCGCAGAAACACCTATTGGCACTCTTTACGGGGATATAGATGAGGAAAGCATGATCGGGGCTAATACGCAATGGTGTCACATGGGCACATGTGCTATAGCCAGATCACTAGGGCAAGTCTTCGGTAGGTAGGTAGGTAGAAGTGGCGGTTCAGCTGAACCCAATTAGCACTAGAATGTGCCTTTTTGTTACCACGACTCGTGACCTGATTGATGAAGTGTGTTGTTGAAAATGTGTGGGACAACCGGGGGTGCCTAGATCCAACCTGTGGAATTTAAGAAACGAATTAGGTCTTGTATCCTTTTGCCCGAGATGTTGCTGAGGTCGTCGAAGAATGGTTGGTTCAGTGCACGCAGTCTGGCTTTTGCAAGTGCCGGACACCTGCAGAGGAAGTGGACGACAGTTTCCCTCTCACTTTCATTTCCGCAACTGCGGCAGTAGGGGTTGTATGGAATACCCAGTTTGGCCGCATGGTCTCCAATTGGCCAATGCCCCGTTATAACTGCCGTGATTCTGGCAATATCTGGGCGGGTTCTGCTTAGGAGATCCCTTGTTCTGGTCTTGTCGTAGGTCGGCCATATCTTCCTTGATATGGCGCAGTTGGTTAATCTCCTCCAATTGAGATTGGCCTTCTGCAGGAAGTGTGAGTGAATTTGTCCCTTAACCACTCCTAGCGGGTAGAGCTGACCCCTGCCTGGCCAGCTCATCAGCACGCTCATTACCTGTTATGTCGCTGTGCCCCGGAACCCAGAGCAGTGTGACCCTGAACCGTTCGCCTAAGCAGGCAAGCTCGTTCCGGCACTCTAGCACCAGTTTAGAGGATATGGTAGCCGAGTCAATGGCCTTGATAGCGGCCTGGCTATCTATGAGGATAGCAATTTTTTGTTTGTGTGATCAGTCACGCCCGAGTTGCATGCAAGCCTCCCGGATTGCCAGTAGTTCCGCCTGGAAAACGCTGGCGAAATCCGGCAGGCGATAAGATCTTGCTATTTTCAGTGATTCTGAGTAGACACCGGCCCCCACACCGCAGTTCATCTTTGATCCGTCGGTATAGATGACCGTGTCGAAGTTCTTTACCACTTCGTTTTTCTTCCACTGTGCCCTGGTGGGGAATGCCACTTGGAAGTTTTTCCTAAAGTTAAGTTTGGGTGTGATGTAGTCGGTTGGATACGTTACCACGCCGTTTGGTAGCGAGTCCAAGATATTGCTGTGGCCGTAGGGCCGTGCGGTCCAGCACCCAGATTCTTTGAGTCTGACAGCGCTGCATAGTGCGGTGTTTTTTGTGTGTAAGTCTAGAGGCAACAGATGTAGAAGCACAGCGAGGGCATCCGTTGGGGCCGACCTCAATGCTCCCGTGGTGCCTATACTCGCTGTTCTTTGGAGCCTTTTAAGTTTTGTAAGGTTGTAGCCCTTGCTCAGCGCAGGCCACCATACTAGCGACCCGTAGGTGAGAATCGAACGCACTACAGCTGTGTACATCCACAAGGTCATCTTTGGTTGAAGTCCCCACTTCTTTCCAAAGGTTTTACTGCAGGCATAGAAGGCTACACATGCCTTCTTTACTCTGTGTTCAATGTTTTGCACCTGTGGCCCAGGTGTTTACCTTGTCTAGAGCTGCCTCCATGATTTCACTTATCACAGAAGGAAACATCCCTGACACTAGTATCACCACGTCGTCCGCATACGCGACCACCTTGACCCTTTCTCTGTCTAGTCTTACGAGAATTTTGTTCATAACCATTAGCCAGAGAAGAGGAGAAATGACGCCACCCTGTGGCGTTCCTCTGTGGGCGAATTTGGTTAAGTGACTGTTACCTAGTGTTGCCTGAATGATTCTTGTTTTGAGCATGGAGGTTATCCATTGACTAATAAATTTCTCTAGGCCCAACTCTATCAGAGATTCCTGAATAGCTTCAGTGTGTACGTTATTAAAGGCTCCCTCTATATCCAGGAAGGAGGCTAGTGTATATTCTTTGTAATGTATGGATTTTTCGATTGTTCGCACTACCTCATGGAGGGCCGTTTCCGTGGACCTTCTCTTGAGGTAAGCGTGCTGTGATTTAGATAGCGATGATTTTTCTAGAATGCTTCGCATGTGGATGTCTAAGACGCGCTCCAAGGTTTTAAGTACAAAGGAGGTTAAACTAATCGGTCTGAAATCCTTCGAGGTCTCGTGCCCGCGTTTTCCCACCTTTGGTATAAAAACCACTCGAGCACGTCTCCAAGAGTGGGGTACATGGTTCAGTATTAAGCAGCTTCTGAAGATTGACGCTAGCCAAGGTGTTGTTAGGTTTTGCGTCCTTTGTAGCATAACGGGTAAAATCCCGTCAGGCCCCGGAGATTTGAACGGAGAGAAGCTGTTAATAGCCCAGGAACACTTTTCCTCGGAAATGATTGATTTAATATTGTCGTAGGATGCAGGTTGTACTAGCCTAGAACTTCCGGGTTCCGTACTTATATCGGTGCATCCTGGGAAGTGTGTGTTCATTAGGAGTTCCAGAGTCTTCGGTAAGAAGAATTTCAAAAATCTCGTACAACTTAGTTGAAGGGAAATACGAATCGTCTCCGGTGTCCTTACAGGACACTGCGGAATAGGAATTCATGCGGAGTGTCTTGGATTACCCTACCACTACTACTGCAGAAGCTGCAGGGATGAAGAGGAAATATAATTCATCGAACACCTCCTATGCAAATGTCCCGCATTGGCCACCAGAAGACTGCTTACTCTTCGTAGTACCTTCTTCCATGGGCTGGAGTAGGACTTTCATATCGCTGATTTTAGGAAACTTCTAAAATTTCTATCCATTTCTGTGTGGTTTCCCGATTAGCCAACCCTATTACTTGGTTTGACTCGCATGAGTATACTTTTATGGGTACAATGGACATGCTTGAGGTTTAAGTAAGTCTTTAGGACACCCACAAAACCAACTAACAAATCTCAGTGTTAGATGATTTGGAAAAGGCCGCGTCTGTCGCCACGACAAGAATCACAATCAGTAGCAGTGCTTGGTCAGAAGCCCATACTGACTTATTTCTATAGGTAGTGAGTTTTCGGCAGAAGACTGAAGGCCTTCGCTTTTGAGTCAGTAGAAGTACGACCAAATTTCCCGAGTGGCTTTGGATTGGCAGGTTTTCCATTCTAAAGAGTTTCGACCACCTTCTTGGTATCGCGGAAGTCTATTAGAGGTACTATTTTGAAGTTTCTCCATACAACTTTGGCTTCCGTCGGTAAAGATTACAGATCTTATCCAAATTTCTTCAAGCCGAAATCACAGCCATCATCGAGGCCTCGAAAATTGTCCAAAATAGTGGCATCACCCAAAGGACAATCACAATCTATATCGACAGCCAGGTAGCCGTTAAGGCTTTAAAGTTCGCGATAACTAGGTCAAGGCTTGTAAAAATCTGTAATGAGCTGCTAGATGAGATATCGAGTGCCAATACGGTGATATCCCAGGTAACGAAAGAGCTGATGAATTGGCATGAAGGGGCGCAGCGCTAGTGCCTCACAGGCTCTCCCCTTTGCTTGAATTCCAATAAGCTCGTTAAAAAGGTATATCGACGACGAGGCCATAAGTCGAGCCAATGCACGGTGGATCCAGCTACACACATGTACAACGGCTAGAAGCTTATGAACGAGTTATAATAAGAAGAGATCTCTGTCTCTGGTCAAACGTAGTCGTTGTGAGGCGAGGATAGTCTCCGGCATCATTACTGGGCACTGTGCAATTGGTATTCATGCGAAACGCCTCGGTATACATCACAACGACTACTGCAGAAGCTGCAGGGATGAGGAGGAGATCGAATCTGTCCGACACCTGCTGTGTGAATGTCCTGTCCTCGCCAGTAGAAGAATGACGACTCTTGGTAGTTACTTCTTTACGGAACTTGAGGACTTGGGTGACATCGAGCTGAGGGACCTCCTGAGATTCATTTTTTTATCTGGCTGGTTTTAAATCAGCGGTTTCCCCTTTTTCTTTATAAGTTCCCGGAGTAAAATTGGAAGATGGGCACAATGGACCCTTTGCTGGTGAGCACTGACAATGTCACAAGGCACCCATTAACCTAACCTAACCTATTCAAATTTCTGTCTTCAAGTTTTTAGTTCAGCTTCAGTGTGTTTAGCATTTCAGCAGCGGCATCTACTTACCCTCTTTAGCAACTCTATGTTCACCCTTTTCCTTACATTTATTTGCGGAAAATTTAATCAACTTCTTGGAAATCCATTTATCTTTCAGTTACTCTCGGAAATGGATCTGCAACACCTTGGCGGAATGAATCAAATGGAGTTCCTGCACGCGATTAGAAAAATCCCCGACTTCGCCCAAGTCTTCTCGTTCAAACCATAAAATTTAATCGTGTATATAAAATTTTCATATGTTTGATTTAAATAAAAATATGTAGTATCTTGAGTACACAAAGCACGTTCACGCATATTCAGGCGAAATGTGAATTCCCCTTTCTTGAGAAAGATATTTTCAGCGTTTTACGTTCTCGATCTCGATTATCAGCGCAGACAGAGTGACTAATCTATTCTAGCGCGCGGGTACACTATTCTTCGTGGTTTTGCAGTGCTATACAAGGGCGATATGCAATAGTTGATGTTTAGTTCACACGTTGATATGACTTCCCTGGAACGAACTCCACTGAAGTCTTCGGAACCGGAAATTCCAAGCGTGGTAACAGCTGAAGACGTGAGAGCAACCGTGACTGTTGTACGTCTTAGGAGCAAGTGTACTTTTTTGATCGAGCCCGCGGTGCTGCTGTTGGTGTTCGGATTGAATTTATCAGGTTAACACAATGTTTGTGTGGTGAAAAGAGTGTTTTTGTTTTATCGGTACATGCTTTTCGATTTATTTAGGAACGATTTTCAAGAATCAAGTCATCTACCAGACATGCACTTCAGTGTTTATGTACAATGCCAGTACATGCGGATTGTTGGGAACAGCCAATTCGACGCCGGAATCAAAGGTGAGTGGTGAATTTTGGAACGTGGAAGGAGTGTTGGAAACTAGAACAGAACAAGTGTTTCTAGAGGGTTTTTTCAAGAAGGTCCCTTAAATAAACCACTGATCCTTTAAACTAAACAATCACGAGTCTGTTCGAAGATTAAGCTAGAAGCTAACTCCGTTTGGACTTTAAACGCATTGTGTTGATGATTGCATCCATTTAAAGCACATGGGGGATTCAATTTGAACGCCGGCTCGACTTTGATGCCAATTCTGAGTCATTTTGCAAGTATTAGACTGATAAGCTTCAGCAACATTTGCCACTTGATCATTTATTTTTATGAATTTATTATCGCTGGGCATGTACATACATATGTATAGCACATAGCATGACAGAATTCGCATCACAAGCATGTTGAAATTGCGAAAATAATCGTACATAACCTAATTTCATTTGACACATTTACTTTGGAGCAGAGCAGTTCTCTCCGCATCATTAGATAACCAATTCGACAAAAGTGGTACTTACTCCAATTACTCTTATCTACAAGAAAGCAGCATTGTACCATCCCAAATCGCGGGCAGGTTGCTGACAGCTCTCTAGACGAAGCATCTTAGCATTTGCTAGCACTTACTTAGTTACTTAGGAGCCGCTTTAGTTCGGGGTAAACCTGGGTCTTAACTAGATTGGTTGCGATCAGCCTCTATTGTTCTTCTTGTGCTACATAGCTTCTCCGAGCATTGGTGTCCATTTGCTTTGCATGTCCTATTCATCTCAAACTCTCGATGGGCATTTTTATTTTGACTAGATAGATGCCGTCTTACAGCTCATATAATTCGTGGTTTTGTCTCCTTCTCTTAATCCTGTTAAGGAAGTGTTTTCGCTAGAAATGACCATAGATGTCTTCATGTCGATTGGCAATGCCGCAACCGATGAGTTTTACGCACCCTGATTTGACGAAGAACGGCGGCAAGCAAAATACATGGAAAGGATATCGGTTTCTCCGCGTGAAAAGGTGGTGGCTCTCGATTTGAAGTTCCTGGGTTTTCTTCGAGATCTGCCACAGTGTGAATATTTGGTCGATGGTGGACTTTCCGGGTCTGAAACCACACTGATATGGACCGATCAGGTTGTTGACGAAGCGATTTTAAGAAGACGGATGCCTCTGTAGTGGACGCAGTTCAGAGGTTCTCCTTTCTTGAGGACCGGGCAAACAATGCTGAGGTTCCATTCTTCAGAACAAAAAAAAAAAAAAAAACAAATAAATAAATAGCTAGCGCGACAGCTCGAGATGAGTCAAGGCCTAGCTTCTCGCAACCATTCATGTTGTGCGTGTTATATTTCTCGCACGAATCGAAGGGACATACAATTTATTGCCGACTCCGAACGGGGAGTTGAGAAGCTCTTTCATGACAAATTATACTCCCGGAGGATGTCATTCTCCGACAAGAGGTGGTGCCGCGAAAAATGTTCGGTGGACATGGCTGGGGCTGAACTCACGTCACTAGCACAGCAGTCCAACGAACTAACCATTGAGCCACGTCTACCACAAGAAAGGAGTCTGAGTAAAAGAGAAGGAGCATCTACAACAAGGAAACAATATTGATCGCATCACAGAGCTCAGTGAACTGTCACCCAAAATGGGTTTAGTGGTGATTGAGGGCAAAACCAAGTATTTTTTTTGAGAAGAGACATCCAAAATCGACGAATCGGACAATGGAAAACTTTAACTTTGGTGATGGACTTTGTCTATCTTGGCTGGACTACTTCTGTTAAAGACATCTCTTCAGAAATTAAACGAAGAATAACTTCCATTATTGGCTGTTCCTTTAGACCAATGGATGTCCAAATTGTAAACAACAAAGCATTCCTACCTATGGCTTTATAAAACTTAAAAGAGTGTAAGGGGCAGCAAGTATAGGCATCACGGGAGCTCTACGATCATGTCCGATTGATGCTGTAGCCGCCTTCCTATCAATCTTCATATCAAAGATATTGCACTATATAGCATCATCAGACGAATCTGGATATTGGACTGCAAAGCCCTTCCATCATAGTAATCGTAGATCTGCTATCAAGAGAATTGGTAGCTTTCCGGACAGACTATATGACTTCTAATTTAAAATTCGTTAAGAGTTCCATTGCAGGCTTTCTTTCCAGAGCTGAGTGGGTGGAAGAAGCAGTACTGGAGTGAGTGACTTTGCTAAACTACAACAAGAGTTGGATCAAAGGGCTTCTTAACATGAAGCTCACCTTGTAGCCATAATTACAGGTCAATGATCAAGGGGTGAACATGCAGCAAAGCTCGGTATCCCCCACAATACATACTATTACTGCTGTAAGAATATCAACGAGAAAGAAATCTTCGTTCCCTTGCTCTCAGATGTCAAGCTCTGGCTAGATTTAGACAACACGAATTAGGCTCAGTGCGTGGCCCTATTCGTTGACAACTTTAATGAAATCTTGGGTGAGAGATTGCGGAAAATGATGCTCTTTCTTAACTCCACCGGATGGATCCGAGGACCTCTGATCATCAGGGCATACGAGTTATCGAATCAAATCGCCGCCTTAGCGTTAAATGGGGAAAGAACCTCTCTACATCTACTTACCTACTTTATGGAGCTGAAGCATGGATTCTATGAAGGTTGAGTTAGGTAAGAGAGGCTGTCGATGTAGCCGACGCATTAAGACCAACGGTAGGTCCATTGTGATGCCTCAGGATTAGAGAGGAATTCTCTTTCCTAACGGTGGAACCAGTAGGAACTTTTAATAAAGCGAAATAGGTTTCCTAGACTTTGTTTTGCTAGGTCGCCAAGATTATCAAAAAAGAAGGCACCGAGATGGTTGCTTCTTTTGCGAGAGAGTGCGGGGCAGGTACAGAGGAGATGGAGGATGGTCTCTTTCTCTTTCTCGTCCTGCAGCTTCTGCAGAAATCATTTGCAGGAACGCCCAGGCGAGTGGTTTGCCTGTCCTATGATGACACCTTAAGTAGCTCCGATATGCTGTCTACTTAGCGAAATTAATGTCTTGGAGCGCTTATGGTACATTGAGGTTTAAATTTGTCTGCTGTTTTAGGTAGTGCCATTGGACCACTTTAGATTGTCTTTGCTGATTGCTTAATTTCAATTTGCATGTAGCTAGTGGCACTCGGAGGTTCTCTTTTTCAGGACGAATTGTAGTACCATTCTTGGCGAGTTCATCGGCCTTGTAGTTTCCCGGAATGTCTCTGTATTCTGGTATCCAGAAGAGGAGTATGTTGAATTGCTCTGCCATCTCTACGAGAGACGAGTGGCAATCTAGAATTATTTCTGATGTTACAGAGACTGATTCTAGGGACTTAATGGCGGCCTGCCTGTATGTGAAAAGGATAATATCCCGAGTAGATATTACACTCCACCTCAGCCAAGACAAGGCCTCCTTTATCGCCATGATCTCCGTCTGGAAGAAGCTATGTTCTGGAAGGCGAAAGGAGATCTCGAGGTTTAGATCATCGGAGAAATCAAAGACGAAGAATAAAGATATCTATAATCGTTTCAAGTGAAAAAATCTGCATTGACAGCCTTTGAAGGATGATGTTGAAACACGAATACACAGATAAAACTGCATATCGAACATTTGATATGGCGGGTAAAGGCCAGCCCTCCGGCCCAGAGAATGTTGAAAACTGTCCCGGAGGTCCGGCGAAGTACAGCCAAACCGCGACTCAGGTGGGTTGCACAAGAGGAAAGGGACCTTAACTGTGCGAAACTGGAGACAGCTAGCTAACGATCGAGGAGGTCCATCTGGACTGTAGCAGCACCATAAGTAAGTAAATATGTAAAGATAAGACTGGCACAGTTTAGAGTGGAAGGTTATACATATGTGAGGATTGTTTTATTTCTGAGTAAAAGGGACCAGTGCAGATTTGTGGATGTAAACACCCCGATCACTACTAAAGGCGCATTTGAAAAGCCTGAGGAAAGCGCTTTAGATAACGTTTCTGGAACTGTCAGGGTATTTCCCTGAAGTAACTTAAACAATATCATCTATATATGCAATCAATCTAGAAAAGATTGACGAGTAAGTTGACTACTAGACGTCGAGAGCAAGTTCGGGTTGATGGAGGTCAATCAATTTCGCCAAAGTTTTTGATAGGAACGAGAAAAAACTGAGAAGTAGGAGGCCCTTTGGAGTGGTTTCTGACAATTTCTAGCCCGATGCACAGTTTGGGTATGTAGACAAGTCTTAGGCGACCCGTCAAGATTTTTAACAGTACAAGGACTATCTCAACGGATTAATTCTAGCAGGTGTGCAACCTCAGGTCCTGCTTAATTTGCGAATGAATTGACGAATGCAGACTTGTGGTCTACTTCTCACACAGACTTCTATCTTCTATGTCCTTCTTTTCTAGAAAGTAGAAACAGAAGTCCAGCCGTATGCTGCTAAAATATTTATGGCGAAAATTATACTTGAAAGTGCCGTTCCTGTGTTTGCTGGTCTATACTTTGGCGCCTGGTCCGACAGAAATGGAAGGAAGCCACTTTTAGTAGCTGCGTTCATAGGTAAGAAAGATTCACATCCAATTGCAGTCAGTTTTAGCAACTTACTCTTTTATTCACTAAGGATATTCATGCATCTACATCATAACATCAGTAATTTGCTTTCTGTCGACAAAATACCTCATCAACCCTTGGTTTTACATCCTGTCTGTGATTCCGGAGATCACACTTGGCGGCAACTGTATCTTTAGAATAGCAATCTTTTGCTTCATCGCTGATGTGACTACTGCCCAACAGAGGCCTATTCGGTGAGATCTACTGAAATTTGCTTATCCTTCTGGAAGACTTGATTGTATCTCTTGTTAGGATGGCCTTTCTTGAGGCTTCAATTTACATTGGCCTGATGGCAGGTTCGCTTGCCTCGAGTTTCATTTATGCAGCCACCAGCAGCTTTACTGTGTTCACCATTTCTGCGTTGGTTGTGGTACTCACAACACTTTACATTGTCTTCTGTGTTCCGGAAAGTCTAAGGCAACAGAGTGAACTACCACCAGGTGGCGTGAGAAATCCAATACGAGAGATGGTACAAACTTGCTTCAAGCACAGGGATAACCATGTCCGCGTGATCCTTTGGTTAATTATTTTTACGCTCTTTACGTCGGTGTTTGTCTTGGGTGAGTATTTAAGCCAGTGACAGGCTCGTGTAGTAACTTTTTCTCCCACAGATGGCACTAGTACGGTATTCTATTTATTTATAAGGGAAAAGTTCCAGTGGACTGTGCGGGAATTTACAATTTACGAGACTTTCGGGACTTTGGTGCCAATTTTAGGGAACATCACTGGAATGCTAATCATGAGAAAGGTTTGTCTTCGGTGCTGTACATTTTTGTTACTAAACTTCGCTCTAAAAAAATCTTTTTCGAATCCTTTCCAGATTTTTAACGTGTCCGTGACAACACTGGCTTTGCTTGCGTTCGGCAGTTGTATCTTGAGTGCCTTGGCGAAGGGATTAGCCAGCTTTCCATGGCATATTTACTTTGCGGTGGGATTAGGAGTATTCAAGGCCGTGGGTGGTCCCATGTGTAGGGCAATCATATCAAACTTAGCTCCTGCAACTGATTTAGGTGTGGTAACTGTCAAATGATTGTGACATTTTACTTAGATTATTATAAATTTCAGGGAAAATATTTTCGTTTATAAATGTCCTGGAATCGGTAGCTCCATTTGCGTCATCAACTTTATACACTTTCGTCTATAATCGAACTATCGCCAGCAGTCCGGGAGTTTTCAATTTGCTCAGCACTGGATTGTACTTGATGTGTTTCATCGCTTTGACGTAAGTTACTATAGGGATAGCTGAGCTTTATTGACAGAAATTCATCTTCTCAGGATCATATTTCAAATTAAACACTCACACCGGGAACTGTATGGAACTACTTTATAATTTCGGGCTAGGAAAGCCCGAAAAATGAACCAAAGACTGTGGAAAGGCAACCAGTTTTTATGCTATTTATTTTTGTAATAGATTTTTAGAAACCTTCAAAAGTCTGATTGTATTTTTATTTGGCTCAAGCTTCTCTTAAGGGGCGATCCTTACCCGAGGAGAGTCTTACTTACCTACGGAGGTGGCGCTACAGTTCGGGGTGAACCTAGCCCTCAATCAACAAGCCTCTCCAGTTAGCCCGGTTCTTAGCTAACTGCTTCCAGTTGCGCACGTCACGTTAGTTGAGGTCCCTTTTTACTAGTGCGCGCCACCTTAGATGAGCTCTTCCTCTACTGCGTTGTCCCTCCGGGTTAGATTCGAAGACTCTTTTGTGCAGAGTCTATTCTGTAATTATCGATGAGAGGAACGTTCCTTCCAGTTGGCAGTGGCCGAAAAGGAAGACAAACTACTCGATGCTTGGCATCCATCCAGGATTCTAATTATACAAACATTCAGAGCGGTAAAGGTCGACTTTAACCAAAGAGAAGAAACTTCGAACCGTACAGGAAAATAAAAGCAACTTTAGAAGCCTTAGAACGACTGCTGTTGCTCGAGCGATAGGACACCCAATTGCTGCGAATTCACCATTTACAAATGCCAACAACGTGTGTAACAAAAATCGCGAGCTAAAATGGTAGCCGATACCGTCTTAGGTCACCAGCTACCTCAATAAGAGTCTGTGGTGTAATGGTACGTCGGAAAAAGGTGGCACAAAGTGCACTCCAATAAACTCTTCAGCGAAGAGCGGGAACAGGGTCAGAACGGGAAGACTGTCGAACCAGAAGAAGTGAGCAGAAGAAAATTATTCATTAGAAGAAGAGAACATGAGCAGTCTTTGAACTAAGTACATATGTACATGTTTTATACTCTATAGGAAGTCCAAGCAACTGGCTGCTGAGTGTAAAGTCGAAACGTAGGCTCAGGAAAGGTCAAACGTAGGAAAGGCCTCTTACCTCCAGTCAACGAAGAAGTAATCTATTTTCCCTGTATAGGCGCAGCTATCAAATGCTGAACAATAATAAATCAGCGGGCTTATCAAGGAAAACTTGGGACTGTAAACTTAAGACATTACTATGGATGTACATCTGATTGTAAGATATACAATGACATATGGATCTGTAGCCTAGGCCAAAAGGACCAAACTTATTACAGTCAGGATAGCAACGATTGAGTTGGGTGCACATGTCGTACGGCAGCACTGGAAATGATTCTGAAACAATCTCCACTACACATCGTGCAAAAAAATTAGTAAAGGAAGGAGCTATTCCGAATCAGTGAAGAAGATATAGGGGGAGGAAAGAGTATTACGGAAAGGGAAGGCATTACCCATTCAAAAACAACGCTCCTTTTCAACCTACTTAACTAGAACAAGGTGTCTTTTGGCACTGGACAGATCCTCTATCCGCATGCTCACTTGAGTTATCACAGGACACTGTGCCATCGGAGTCATGCTCCGCAAGTGCAGAATCGAGTCCAACGATTTATGCAGAAGCTACGGAGACGAAGAGGAGGTAGAATCAATCCAACATCTGCTGTGCCACTGCCCCGCCATTCAAGAAAGACGACGTGTGCATTAGGATCAAGGTTCTTTCCAAGCATAGCAGAGGTAACAGATTTATAGTTAACGGACCTAATCAGATTGTTAAAGAGTACTAACTGGTTCACAAAACAGCCATGAATAGAATAGGTCTTTAGGCTGTCCCCAGAACTATACTGCTATTCACACAACATAAAAATGGTACTCACAATGGACCTTCAGTTCTCCAAGTGAAAGTGAGAGGCCATCACGCACCCTTCGTAAACTAACCTAACCTTTCAACCTACTTAGGGAAGATATGGTTAGGAGATACTGCTTCGAAAGGAAGTTCGATTCCAAAACGAGCAACGGTTCAAGAACGTGCACGGGAACTACGATAGCGGTATACGCCATTGAAAGACGAGCTCAATTCAACCTCAACAGGAAGTATCACAGAAAAGGAATAGCGATACAGCCAGGCACTATGCTCCCATGATATTAAATCAAAGATGATATGAGACAAAGATGCCTTGAGAAAATCAATAAACTGGGACAAAGTTACAAAGGTACCAGACCACGCTGGGATCGAGGGTAATGGCGGCCACTGCAGACCAAATAAGCAGTCTACAGAGTAGAGCTGGAAGACAGTGGGAAGTGCAGATTCTGTGATGTAGGTAAAGAAACCCCAAAACGTCTTTCAAGGACGCTGGGAGAATTGACAGCAGAGGCTAGGCCGCCGCTTGATAGTCCTCGAAAATATAATTTTCGCTGCTGTTCTTCTATAGCATTCCCGTTCTTCCAGGCTCTGGAACCCTCGCTACCCTTTTGTAAAAACTCCGACTCTCTTTCCCATACTAATGTCTATGCATTTTCTCCATCATACATTTCTCGTGCTTTCGTGTTTTTTCTCCTTTTTTTTACAGGCAGCATATTTGTCTGCGTTTTGCTGTGCACATTTGACATCAAACCAGTTTTTTTGTAGGTGGAACGATAACGTCTGTCGGTAGGTAAACTGGGAACACTACCCAGTTGCTTTTAAACCACCTAAACAAAATCAGTTAAAATGTTCCACATACGCCGCAGTATTTTTGATTTAGCGATCCCCGATGAGCTATACTCAGACAAAAAAATGCGGATTTTTTGTGCAACTGAAAGGACCTATTATTAAACGCTATGCTAGCAGTTTTAAACTTTACAGAAGCGGGTAAGATCAGAACTTGACCAGAACAAAACAAAACGTCTTCTGACTATGAACAAAAAAGATACTCCCATCCTAGTAGGTGTACTGACAGGACATTGTGCCATAGGTACCATGGCCAGCAGACTCGGCATCGACTCCCCAGACTACTGCAGGAGCTGTCAGGATGCGGAAGAGACATAAACCATCAAGCACTTACGAGTGTCCCAACCTCCAGAACCGCCCACTCCGACACATGGGAAACAGGAGAACTGAGTGACCTAACAGAAGTACCAATAGCAAACGTACTTCACTTTATTAAAAGTACAAGTTGATTTTGCGATGGACCACCCGTCTAGAAATTAAGATTGGAACGTGGACCACAACACAAAAGGGAACACAATGGACCATTAGGCCCCCGTGAATGCTCAGTCACTGGACTGGGCATTTCCCCCATAACCTAACCTAACCTAAGATCAGAACTTTGTACACCTCTAAACCCTTGAGAGACTATTCACCAATCGAAAGCTGATAAACTAAGTTGTAGTTGGTTCCAGGATATTCTCTTCGATTGGTTCAAGCATTCGTCCAGCAATAACCTTGCAATTTTCCTCTGACATTATCGGTCTCTGAAAACCGGTAGCCTCACAAAAATTATCCGATTGTGATATAATTGGTGGAATATAACATTCCCTTTAATTGGGTAAGTAAAGGTGGCGATTCAGCTGAACCCAATTAGCGGTAGGATGTAGGATGTGCCTTACCACAACTCGCGTGACCTGATGATGCATGTTGTTGAAAATGGATAAAATAGCCGGGAGTGCCTAGATCCAGCCTGTGGAGTTTAGAAAGCAGATTCGATCTCGTATCCTTTTACCCGATATGTCGCTGAGGTCGTCGAAGAATGGTTGGTTCAGTGCTCGCAGTCTGGCTGTTGCAAGTACCGAACATTTGCAGAGGAAATTGAAGAAAGTTTCTCTCTCATTCTCAGCAGCTGCGGCAGTGGGGGTTGTATGGAATACCTAGTTTGGCCGCATGGTCTCTAATTGGCCAATGCCCCGTGATTATCGCTGTTATTCTGACAATATCTGAGCGTGTTCTGCTTAGGAGATCTACATCCATAAGGTCATCTTTGTTCTAGTCTAGACCTACGGGTCGGTCATATCTTTCTTAATATGGCGCAGTTGGTTAATCCCCTCCATTGGAGGTTGGGCTTCTGCAGGAACTGTGAGTGGATTTGTCCCTCAACCGCTCCTAGCGGTGTGTGGATCCTTGCTGCGAGTGAGCCGTGTAAAGCTGACCCCTGCTTGGCCAGCTCATCTGCACGCTCGTTTCGTGTTATGTCACTCTGCCTTGGAACCCAGAGCAGTGTGACCCTGAACCGTTAGCCCAAGCGGATAAGCTCGTTACGGTACTCTAGCATCAGTTTGGAGGATATGGTAGCCGAGTCAATGGCCTTGATAGCAACTTGGCTATCTATGAGGATAGCAATGTTTTGTTTGCGTGATTTGTCACGTTCGAGTTGCCTGCGTTTAGAGGAAAAAAATGCAGGAGCACGACAAGGGCATCCGTTGGGGCCGACCTCAATGCTCCCGTGGTGCCTCGCTGTTCTTCGGAGCCTTTTAAGTTTAGTAAGGTTACAGCCCTTGCTCAGCGCAGGCCACCATACTAGCGAACCGTAGGTGAGAATCGGACGCACTATAGCTGTGTACATCCACAAGGTCATCTTTGGTTGAAGTCCCCTCCTCTTTCCATATTTCTTCTATACGCTGTTTTCAATGTTTTCATTCCAGTTAAGCTTTGGGTCAAGCATGATACCCAGATACCTAGCGCTGGAGGATAGTGTGAGTGGTCGGCCATTAAGACGGGGAAGGGTGAAGTCAGGTATTTTGGTTTTAATAATGAATAGCATCAGTTCAGTTTTGTTCGGGTTTACGCCAAGGCCACACCCTGTGGCCCAGGTGTTCACGTTGTCTAAAGCTTCCTCCATGAGTTCACTTATCACAGGGGGAAACATCCTTGACACTAGTATCAACACGTCGTCCGCATACGCGACCACCTTGACCCATCCTCTGTCTAGTCCTACGAGAATTTTATTCATATCCATTAGCCAGAGTAGAGGACAAATGACGCCACCCTGTTGGGTTCCTCTGTGGGTGAATTTGGTTAAGTGACTGCTGCCTAGTGTTGCCTGAATGATTATTGTTCTGAGCACAGAGACTATCACTTGACTAATAAATTCCTCTATGCTCAGCTCGATTAGAGATTCATGAACAGCTTCTGTGTGTACGTTATTAAAAGCTCCCTCTATGCCAAGGAAGCAGGTTGTAATGTATAGATTTTTCGATTGTTCACATTACCTCATGGAGGGCCGCTTCCATGGATTTTCCCTTGAAGTAAGCGTGCTGTGATTTGGATAGCGATGAACCTTCTAAAATGCTTCGCATGTGGATGTCTAAAACGCGCTCTAAGGTTTTAAGTACAAGGGGTTAAACTAAATGGCCTGAAATCCCTCTTTATTCCCTTTAACTAAAATACAATTTTCGATGCAAGAACTACCCAAATACACTTATGTTACGGAAGAAGATGGCGAAAGTGAATATAAAAAGAATAAAATGAAAAAAGCAAAGGAATTTGAATGCACATTAAACCAATTGGCACTGGAAGGACGTACTCAAGTATAACTAATTGAGCCCCCCTAAGTTATGTAGGGTGGAATGATTGATTTATGTCAAACCGGTTGTGAAATCGTTTGAGCTCAATTCTCTGTGAAGTACAACAAAAAGAACCTGATTCCTCAAAGAAATAAACGAGAATAAAATAAGGAAACAAAAATAAACAAAAGAAATTTAATTTATGTGAATATGAGCTGCAGTTTGTGCATTTTATAACAGTTGAGCAAATCCTTAGGAGCACAACGGATGTAAACTTTTTCAATGGACGAGAAGGGAATATTGGGGTATGCTTTGAATACTATTTAAGTTTGCTATCAATTATAAAAGTAAAGAGGCGATAGGTAAAGTTTGGTAAGGTTAAGTAGGGTGGCGGTGAAGAGTTGTTACAAGCACAAGCCTTTATAAGAGGGATCCCTGGGGAACTTTACTAAAATTACAAGCCTAGTTCCATAGTTTAGCCCATTCTCGAACAACAAAGGTGAACCTGTATAAGACCTTAATCGTCCCAATCCTGCTCTACGGCGCAGAGGCATGGACTCTGTCAAAAGCGGATGAGGTTGCTCTTGGTTGTTTCGAGAGGAAAATTCTTCGGTTGATTTTCGATCCCGTCTGCATAGATGGTGAGTGGAGGAGGAGATACAACGACGAACGATGAAGATCCAAAGACTTAACGATTCTTTTTGATTTTACTGAGATAGAAATGATCAGCACCGACAAGATTTCGGCAGATAGCTAAGGACCGGGCTAACTGGAGAGGCTTGTTGGTGAAGCCCAGGTTCACGGTAGCTCCACCTATGTAAGTTAGTAAGTGAAGGATTTTCCAATAGGGATGGGTAGATGTTAAAATTAAATAAAACAAACTGCATGTGGGATATCAACGAATTTTTTGTTTTATTTGAAAGGCCTATCAATGACATTATGTGAGGAACATGACACCGTTCAAATGACATCCAAGAGGTCCAATTTTCGATGACTCTGGGGCATAGATCAGGCTGAATTGGAGCGATGGCACGGGTTATGTTGACTTTGAGGGCAATGGTCGTCTGCGGCTTATTAGCATAGACCTGCGACTTAAGAAAACCAAACAAGAAAACGTCTAACGGGGTCAAATCGCACGATCTCAGTGGCCAGTTCACGTTGCCTCTGCGTGAGATAACCATGCCGCTCGTGCAGAAGGTCCATTGTGACATCAGCTGTATGGCATCTAGAACCACATGTCGTTCACATGCATATCATCCAGTTTGGGCCAAAAGAAATTGGTTATCATCGTTGATGGTGAAGGCAATGCCAGACCGATAATGCCTCTGACCCACAATCCACACCAATCAGTGACTTTCTGCGGATGCATTGGTGGACCTCATGTGGATTGGCATCGCCCCAAATCCGGCAATTTTCCTTGTTGACATACCCGTTCATCCAAAAATGGGCCTCATCGCTAAAGATGTTTTTTTTTGCTGAAAACCGATTGGAAACCGACGATCTGCTTAATATCAAAAGACTAGTACGCTACGCGGTTGGGTTTAGGATGGACTCTGGTGTTGGGGCGGACATCTTTAGCAACACCAACAGCAAAGTCTTGAAGGCATTTAAAATGTAACCCAGTTTTTTTCAGGCAGAGCTGTTTGCCATTGAAACTTGGGCCAATATCAATCTCGACTATGGGATCAAAGGTGAAATCATAAATATACCCCCTGCTTGTCAAACAGCGCTTAAGGCACTGATCTCCCACTACCTTAGTTCAAAAGCCGTGGACAGCAGTTTAAATATTCTCCAAGCCTTATCTAAGCGAAATAGAGACAAACTCTGGTGGGTACCGGGACACAGAGGCATCGAAGGTAATGAAATAGCTGATCAATTAGCCAGAAGGGGATCTACCAAAAAGTACATATGTAGATGCCGGACCCGGACCCAAATTCTTCGTTTAGAATCATGCTAAACAGATGGGAACAAACAAAACTATCTATGGGCATATCTCATTGGAATAATATTCAATCAATCGGACAAGCAAAGAGGCTCATCTGACAAATGAATACAAATTTGAAAAATGTCCTTAAATACAATAGCGATGAAATTGGAAGAATCGCTAGCTTCCTTTCTGGACACTGCATTCTGAGATATAATCTACTATAGAAAGGGAGTTGCATAGGTAACCGAATGTCGACTCAGTCTAGAGGTAGACGACAGCGAACCATATACTACATATGTGAGCGGGTGGCTCTTTGTTACATTAGGAAATTAGTATTTGTCAAGGGTACCCTAGTCACTGAGGGTATCAGAAACGCTTCGACAGGAGATATCCTCATTTTCATTAGGAAGATTGAGGGCCTTCTTGTTTAACAGGCTCTCAGCACAATACATTTTAGAGGTCGCAGTGCCAAGCCCTAAAGCTGTGTCCTGCCCAGTTGCAAAATGCTCTTGGTTCTCTTGGTATCTAAACCTTCGTCGTCTTTTGAACGGGATGCTTGGTAAAAGCGAAATGTTCCATTAGAACGGCAATACAGAACGGCGCGCATTCATTTACTCTGCCTGCATCTTGGAAAGCCATGCCACTCACACTTGTGTTTGTAAAGAACCCAAACCCCAATCCAATTCCTGACTGAAGACGCGCACAGACCCAACGCAGGTTCAGGTCTTAAGAAATCATTCTTTGAATCTTGTCTATTAATCTCAATTCTAGAGATCTCAGTGTGACCTGGGACCCAGACAAGTGTCAAAGAGTTCAGTCTTATGACCAAATTCAGAGAGAGATTTATGTATGCTTGAAAAACATAGGCAAATTTGCTCAACGAATAATGCAGTCTAGTGTCGTCCGTCTTCATGAAGACTTCGGCACTGTACCCATGACTGGTTTTGGACCGATCCATAAAAATTCGACTACAGTTTAGTCCGAAGTCAGTTCTGTAAGCAAGGAGAGTCGACTTTTAATGTGCACGGGAGACGCAGTTCTGGCATCATTGTGTCAGGCGGCATATCCATGAAACCAGTGCGGATGATACTTTGAGTGTACAGCCTATGATGTGAGTATCAAGGAGAGGTAAATCAAGCATATCATCTGGAGCAGCGCCAAACGTACTCGGAAAGGCGATTGTGGTCAGGAGCTCCTTACGACCACGCCTCTAAACTACATCCATTGGAGACTGCAAACTGATTAGAT
Organism: Matsumyia berberina; assembly: GCA_917880715.2. NCBI lineage: Eukaryota > Metazoa > Arthropoda > Insecta > Diptera > Syrphidae > Matsumyia > Matsumyia berberina. Next base: position 102,226,497 of record OU862870.1, read on the forward strand.
GATTTCGATGGTAGCATTTGGCAGGATTCTTCAGCGAATCCCTTACAGAAATGACTGGAGGGACCAAAAAGCTATCAGTAAAACCAAAAAGAAACTGGCCATCTGTATTGAAGGTATTTAGATGGAAGGGAGCTGGGGTATTCTTTTAAACTTTAGGGGTAAAATTTTTTTTCAAAATAAACAATGGTTGTCGTGTGTTCAAGACAGAAATCACAGCTGCGGGATTTATTAGCCAGTACGATATTGTCAGCAGCCTAACTACTATTTACATTGACAGCCAAGCAACCGTAAAGGCTCTGGACTTTGGGTTGACACTTGTAGAAACTTGCAAACGCCTTTGCATACCAAGCAATGAAAGAGCACACGAAATTGCAAGGAAAGGGTCTGCCCTGCACATCTTACAAGCCCTCCCCTTTAAAATTGAATATCGAAGATGAAGTCACGTGTCAAGCCAATATTCCCTGCGTTCAGCTAGATACCTACATGAGTTACGGGTACAATTTTATGGCCGGGCTGTAACTAGAAGATATGTACATACATATATATCTCTCTCCCTCGGGTCAAGCCTAGTCGCCAAGATGCATGGGTCATCTCCAACATCATTATTAGGCACTAAGGCATTGGTACTCATGCAAACTGTCTTAATTTGCATTACGACGCGACGACAACTACAGCAGCTGGAGAGACAAACAAGAAATTAAATCTGTCGGTCAACTGCCGGCAAAAGAATGAGGACTCTTGTTGGTTAGTTTTTCTCGGAGCTTGAGGAGACTTGAGCAATATTGTGCATAGAGATCTTTTGAGATTTATATTTCTATCTAGTGGTTCTGAATCGGAAGCTTTTTTTCTTTGCAGAGTCCTGGGGTAAATCTGTTTTTTTAAAAATCGGCCAAGTGCATTTGCATTTTGCACCTTCTAGCTGTGTTAAGTCGCAAGGCATCCTTGTACCTAACCTAACCTTCCTTCCTTCCTACAATAATTCGAAATGTTCAGGGCTATCGGTGTGGCGTTTTACCCAACTACGATAGAGCTCGCCTTCAGCATGTCAAACTCAATGCAAAAATACATAATTCAATGTCAAGATTGGTATAGATTTTCATTTTATTCATTTTAAAATTTGCGCTGAAGATTTCTTCCATGAAAATCTACTCAGCAAAAGAGAAAAACAGTTCTACTCCATTTTTTGTGGCAATCTATCACTTCACTTTGGTCCAACTGCGGAGAGTATTGTCATTGACATTTGACAAACAACTATTTGGAGAATTTAGTGGAAATCATGGAGAACCCATTTTTTTTTTTGCGATGCGTTGCATACTTAAACGTAGTCACTCAGCTTTTCGCCTCAGTTGTCGGCGGTCCTTTCATTCGGTTAAGTCGGTTCGGTAAGTAAAAAGTGTTCGGTAAGTGAAAGTGAATAGTGAGCAAGTGAATTGTGAGTGAAGTGTTTAATGCAAGTGCAAGAGAGAGTGTAAGAAAATAGTGTGATCAGTGAAAAGAGCAATGCAACCAACAAAGCGATGTGCCGAATACGTTTTTCTATTCTTTTCTCGTTCGTTCTTTCTCCCCGTTTGCGATTTTGTTGCCGCGAGCCGCGACCGTAAGTTTTCTCGATTGTTCCTTCTCCCCGTTTGCGATTTCGTTGCCGCGAGCAGCGACCCTTTGTTTCGAGTCGGAACTCGTCCGCGTCCGTCTTTTTTTCAACTTGAAAAAGAGAGAGGGAGAGAATATTTCTCCGAAGATTTTCATTTCATGCAAAACAAAAAAAAAATTGGAAACATATTTCACGGGAGAACAGTCTTGTTGTGATACTGTAAAAGTACTTTTTGTTATAGTGGGTAATAAGCTCATCGAAAGAAAGTACAAATAGTAGTGCAAGAAGTAGGCTCCGCAATTTTTGTTTAGTTAATTCCGTTCGTTCTTTTTTTAGAACAAAGGAAGAAACAAATTGAGAATCTCTGCTTAGGAAGCAGTGCAAAAAAGTAAAAGACCTCATTAAAGAGAGCGCGTTTTAACGTCGCGTTGGATTCACCGCGGTGCGTTATACTGTTCTGCGATACATTGTATGTAGTTCCTGTCACACAGAGCGCGTTTTTTTCTTTTTGATACGCAGGTAGGTGGTTATGGATACTCTTAGGCCCGTGCCGTTAGTTATGCTTGACTCCATGTTCCTACGGGGGTTTTTTTTTTGATGCGCAGGTAGGAGTGAAAATCCTTCATGAATACTCTCCGGCCAGTGCCATGAGTTATGCCCGATTCCATTCCCCTGCATGTCTACGTGCTAAGAAACACCACCTTCTTGCTCGGTCTCCTGTTTGTCCCCTGCGGCGCCGCCAGTCAAGGTATTCCTTCGCAGGGGCAGGTTTGACATTTCGTCGTCTTCTTCTCAACTGCCAGAGCTTCGTTTTCCGCTGCTCTTTCCTCTATTCGCTGTTGCTGCCTTATGCTTGTGATAACTTCACTTGCAGTCTCCCAACCTTGCGCGTTGCTAGCATAATGTGATCAGGCCTCTTGTGGTCAATTGGCCTTCAATTTCTTTCTCTAGGATGGTTCTAGCACGTGTGTAGTTGCGTTAGTTAGTGGTTGTCGTGATGTTCCATCTATGTTGCCATTCAGCTTTCACAGCTTCTATGGTTGTTCGTCTGTCGTTTTCGCGCGGCTCCGCAGCCTTCTTCACTTCTAAATTGATAGACATGCGGCCTGAGATTACACTTATAGCTTCCGAGATTACAGTTCCAAAGGCGCAGCATACCCTTAGCGATGCAATTCCGTGCGCCGTTTACAAGAGCATAGACTTGCCCACGTTGTTCTGACCGACTGCCTTAGTCCCCCAATGTTTGGCATGAGCTTGCATAGTGCTGCTACTGCCCGAAAGCCCTTCTCGCCTTCGTATGTTGGTGATATGGTGTATGAGGGTGAGCGGGAGGCTCCTCACCTAGGCCTCACTCGGGCCCGTTGTGTTCTCCTCTTTTAATCGTCGGAACTGCAGGGATAGGTTTGGTTTGGGACGTGTGTTGGGAGGGATATAGGGGAGGTGGAAACAATTATGGAGTTGACACTAGTGTACGTGTGGTCTAGAGAATCTTCCTGCTTCTTTGGGAATGACCAGGATATCGCCGATTTCTTTGTCCTTGAAATGTTTCAGGTCCACATGGACCCCAGGGTTTTCTGTCGTATTCTCGCTACGGCTGCGCTGTGGCATAGGAAGTGTTCGAGGTCTTCTTCTTCCTCGCAGTTCCTACATGTCGCTGTGTCAGCGAGGCCCATTCTATGCATGTGTTTGATGAGATTAATGTGTAATGATTCCCACCACCAGCCCCAATTGCTATTGGCTTGAATCTAGAGCATTCCTGGTGGATCCTGGTGATCTAGCCACTTTGCATCCTCTCGTTGGTTGCTATTCGAATTATTGTTAGTGCGACACCCACTGTGTTTTCAGCGGTCCATTCTATCGCGTGCGCCCCTTCTTTTGTCAGTTCATCGGTTTTCTCATTCCCCGAGGCACGTTCGTGACCCGGTATCCAGACAAGGCAGACGTCGTTGAGACTGGCAAGCCTGTTGAGTTTGTCTTTGCATTCTCTGGCCAGATGTAATCTGGATGTTGGACTTGTGATGGCTTTAAGTGCTGCTTGGTTGTCTAAACAGATTTCTAGTCTCCGGGGTGTGGTGTTCTAAGAGGAGTCCAGCTCCCCTCAAAATGGCAAAGACTTCTGCTTGGAATACTGTGATGAGGGGCAAGATGAATTGCAAGTTCTATCGGTGGGTTGTTACAATGTACGCCAGCACCGGAGTTACCTGCGATGTTGGAGCCGTCCAATGTTGGTTCGAGCTCGAGAATCCCTTGAAGGAAATTTAGTTTTAAAATTGTTGCTTGCCTGCGTATATTAGGTGGTCCTTGAACCTGAGTATGTGATCTAACAGCACTCCGAAGTACTTGATATGCGGCTTCGGCTCGATGAGGTGCCTCTCGACCTGTATGGTAAGGTACGTCACTTTTTTACGGCTGCTTATGAGAACTGCTTCGGTTTTGTGGTCCGCTAACTCTAAACCTGTTGTCTGTAGTCAAAGCTGCACGTTCGTGACTGTTTTATTGCAGTTTTGCGTCATTTCTCGCAGTGTTTTGGCCACTACTACAACTGCAATGTCGTCAGCACGAAGATTTCCACTTCACTCGGTCTCACATACATTATGTTCCATAGAATTGGTCTCAAATCTGACCCTTGTGAAATTCCGCCCTTAATCTTATACTTCTTCGGTCCTTCTTCCGTGTCATAGTAGAGAGTTCTATCTTCGAAGTAGCTGGCTATAGTAGTTCGGAACCTGGAGGTCGTTTAGTGCTCTTAGTACACGGCTTCAGTTGGCCGGTACGCGTTCTTGACGTCAAGTGTTATGACAGCGCAATACCGTTTTGTTCCTCCTAGCCATCTGTTCCCTTCGATTACTTCACGTGATAAGTGGTACATTGCTTGCATTGCGTGGATGGTGCTTCGTTTTTTTCTGAAACCGAACTATCGGTTACAGTTACAGTGCCCCGAGCCCCCTTCTGTATACTGCTCCGGTCTTGAACTTATGACTTTCTTGAACACTTACCCCAGAGTACCTAGCACGGAAAACGGCTTGTATGGTGACGGTAGCTCAGGTGGTTTGTCACCCTTTGGTATATATTGTTTCCACCGCGACGGGCACTTTCCTTCCTCTGGGCATGTGAAAACCCTTGGTCTGGTTTTGACAGCTTCCTTTAGGACGAAGTTTGTGATCTCATGAATCACTGGCTTCTTGTTGCTTTTGATGACTTCTGCGGTTTCTACAACTTCCACACTCATGGTACCGACTCCCTTTCATTTGCTGTTCCTGCTGGTAGTTGAAACGCGGCTTAGAATAACCTCACCGCGGCGTTAAAAATGCGTTCTGTTTGACAAGGTACTGTTGATTGCGATGATGAAATGGCCTGAAGCAAGCTTAGAGGTGGTTGAAAACTAATCTCAATAACCATCGCATTACCTGTACAGTGGACAGATGTCCTTTTTCTTCGACTACTCGCCCACATTTTTATTTACATATGGACACCCAAACACTTTAAATAAAGGATAACCCCTGTCCAGTCTCCAGTCTCTAGTGCTAGAAACTGTTTTAATATCGTTTGATTGAGTCGGATCTGTCAACCACAGAGAAACCCCTTAAAAGGACACACATCCGTTCGGCATTCATTATTCATGCTGTGCTAAAAGCTTTGTGTATGGAAAGGCACTCAATCACTGTGCCTCTCGGCAACTAATGGAGCATCCAGGGGAGCGGCCTTAAAAACAGAAAAATAACTGAAAAAGGCGCAAACAAGGACATGCCCTGCAGTTGCCTTAATTAAGAAAAATAACTTTAGTTGGAAAGCGTTTACCGAAATGGACAAGGACATGGAGAATTACCCTTTTTATGGGCAACCATTGCTGCAGGTCGGGACGGTGTAAGCTGCTTATAATCGGATTTGTAGGGGATTGGGGTCGTAGAATACCATCGGTCGGGGATGTGCATCGATTTAATGGAGTGGGGGCTGCTCTCTGATTGCGCACAATTGAGCACTGGACAGAGGATAGTTGGCAGGAGATAGTGGACATTGGACAAGGGTATCAAGTTGACTGTAAAATGTCTGATATATTGTGAAGGTGAAAAGCTTTTCAATTTGTATTTTGCCCAGGTAGACAGTTACGGAACGATAAGATGTTCATTTTGATTGTCAATGTGATGGTCAGGGATTAGGGGGGAAGGACCTGTCCCATGTTTCGTCTGAATTTATTCCGCATGAGTGTGTCTTGTCTTGGAAGGTGGAAATCTTTAAAAAATACCTTTAAGGCCTTAGTCCTAAAATATCCTTCATTCTCTACTGTCGGATAAGTATGTATTTCTTCCCAGGACGGGTTCAGAATTTTCAGTTCGTTGTCCTGAGTTTGCTCCTCAGTGCTTCGGAAGCATTTGAAAAACACACGCCTAGTACTTTAAATGCAGCCCATGCATTGGGGGCAGCAAGAACTATTTTTTAGTGTACCGGCGCAGTACCTGTCAACTTAGCACAGAGCACTGTAGGACATCTCTCTGATCCTTTCCGCCATTTATAACAGCATTCTGTGATTTAAAGGATCAGTTAGGATGAAATGTGTATGCACAAAAGTGCACACTTGTATGATTGTTAGTGAATGTGCCCTCCTCTGTCTTCAATTTCCTTTAAAGGTCAGACAGTACTTGTCCGTTTCTGAGGCTTTTTCTTTCCGTCAAGCTATTCACCGCAGTGAGGGCTGCAGTCTTAGTTGTTGGGTTCGCTCGTCTTTTCGTCAAGCGCGTTTTTCGTTTCGTTGGTTTTTTTTTTTTTATTATCGACTGGCGCTCAAGAGGTCATGCATATCCTTATGTACCTGTCCACATTGGCGCAGGAAAGAATAACTGTCCGAGAGAGAAATGACGACAAGAGAAAACACGACATTCATCGGAAGGCCTTTCATTACTGCGCCAATGTGAACAAACACTATGATGTTATTCACTCAGGCCGAGTGAGTTGCATTGGTTCGAGCCGTATTTTTTCGAATCTCCTGATGTCACAACCATTAACAGTTCAATCAGCTGTTTAAGCCATGGCCACTCTACTGCCAATGTCATGCCTTTCACAGTTGATCTTACTTATTTAAGGTGGCGTTACAGTCCGGGGTGGTCCTGGGCCTCAATCTACAAGAGTCTCCAGCCAACTCGATCTTTAGCCAGCTGCCTCCAGTTTCGCATGCCAAGTTGGTTAAGGTCCCCTTCCATTTGCGTGCCCCACCTGAGTCGTGGTCTTCCTCTACTGCGCCCTCTCTCGGGCGAGGATTCGAAGATTTTCCTGGCCGGAGCATTGGTGTCCATCCGTTCTAGGTGACCCAGCCATCTCAGTCGTTGGACCTTCACTCTTCTGGCTAAGTCGATGTCGCTGTACAGCCCGTACAGTTCGTCGTTGTATCTCCTCCTCTCCCCGTCTATGTAGACGGGACCGAAAATCGCTCAAAGAATTTTCTTCTCGAAACAGCCAAGAGCAACCTCATCCACTTTTGACAAAGTCCATGGTCCATGCCTCTGCGCCGTAGAGCAGAAGTGGGACAATTAAGGTCTTATAAAGGGTCACTGTGGACGTTCGAGGAAGGCTTTGCTACTCAATTGCCTTCTTAGCCCAAAGAAACAGCGATTGGCAAGAGTTATTTTTCGTTTAATCTCAATGCTGGTGTCGTTGTCTGAGTTGAAACCGGAGCCTCGGTAGACAAAGTCCAAAACTACCTCAAAGTTTTAACTGTCCACTGTGACGTTCTGTCCGAGACGTCGGTGTTGGGTGTCCTTTCTTATTGACAGCATTTACTTTGTCTTGCCCTCAAAACCCATCTTCGCTGCCTCCGTCTCAATACTAACGAACGCACCAGTGACGTCACGCTGCATTCTTCCGATTATGTCAATATCGTCGGCGTATGCGAGTAATTGGACGGACTTTTGAAAGACTGTGCCTCTGGTGTTAGCGCGTGAGTTTTGCACAACTCTTTCAAAAACGATGTTGAAGAAGTCGCATGACAAAGGTCTCGGTGAGGTCTTGACCGACCTTGATGGAGCAGCGTGCATTCTCCATCGTCATCCTCCACAACCGGACAAGTTTGGCAGGGATGCCAAAACTAGACATGGCTCTGTATACCTCGTCTCTATAGATGTTGTCATACGCGGCCTTAAAATCGATGAAGAGGTGGTGGGTATCGATTTGAAGTTCCTGAGTTTTTTCCAAGATCTGCCGCAGTGTGAATATTTGGTTGATGGTGGACTTTCCGGGCCTGAAGCCACACTGATATGTTTACATGCGTTCACAGAACACGGCAATAAGATCTTGTAAGCGATGTTAAGAAGACTGATGCCTCTGTAGTTGGCGCAGTTCAGAGGGTCTCCTTTCTTGAGGATCGGGCAAACAATGCTGAGGTTCCATTCATCGGGCATTCTTTCCGCCGACCAAATTTTACAAATGAGTGGGTGCATGCTCCTTACCAAGTCATCGCCTCCCGCTTTGAACAGCTCTAGCAGCTTTGTTGGACTTAAGCTTCGATGTGGCTATTTTCACCTCGCCCAGGTCGGGTTGACGGAATGGATGGTCTTCATCGTCCAGGTTGAATAGTTCATTCTGCCTGACAGCGGGATTTGATTCGTCGTCGCCGTTAAACAGTCTGCAGAAGTGGTTCTTCCATATCATCTGCATCGACTGTGATTCTACTACGATGTTCCCTTGTTCATCCTTGCAGGCCTCGGTTCGGGCTCTGTAACCTTGTCAGGTTATTTTTACGCTTTGGTAAAACTTCCGAACCTCATTCCTGCAGTAACATCTCTCTGTTTCCTCGATCTCGCGCTTCTCATGCTCTTTCTTTTTCCTCCTGAAAAGCTTGTGTTCGTCTCTCCTTTTCTGCCCGTAGAGCTCCGCCGCTTTGTATGCCTCTTGTTTCGCTGCATGTGCTTGCCGGCACTCGTCGTCAAACCAGGAATTTCGTTGTGGTGGCCGTGTGAAACCCAGCACATCAGAGGCGGCATCTTTGATGGCTTTTTGGTAATATTGCCATTGGTCTTTAATACTTAATGCTGGCGGCATAGGACCTCTTAAGAGATTGAGAGAGACTCGAACGGAAAAGGATCTGGTGATCTCTTGCGATTGTAGCCTTCCGACGTCAAACGTCCTCACAATATTTCCTTGTCTTGGCGGTGTTCGGGATATCTGTAGTCGTACCTTGGCTACAACAAGGTAGTGGTCCGAGTCAATGTTGGGCCCATCGGAACGTTCGGACATCCATAATACTGGAGGAGTGCCTTGCGTCGATCGCAATGTGGTCAATATGGTTGACGGTTGATTGATCAGGAGATCTCCATGTTCCTTTGTGGATATCGAGATGTGGGAACCGCGTACCAGCTACGACAACGTTCTGCCCCGCAGTAAAGTCGACCAGCCTAAATCCGTTATTGGAGGTGGTGTCGTGTAGGCTGTGCTTTCCGACAGTACTACCAAAGATGCCCTCTCGTCCTAGCTTTGCGTTTAAATCGCCAAGGACCATCTTAATGTTATAGTTAGGGCACTGCTCGTATGTCTTATCCAAGAGCTCGTAGAACCTGTCTTTGGTGTCGTCGTCTTTCTCCTCTGTGGGGGCATGCGCGCATATCAGGCTAATGTTGGCGAATTTAGCCTTGATGCGGATTGTCGTGAGGCGTTCGCTCACATACCTGGAGCTTAAAACTTCTTGCTTAAGTCTGCCTTCAACGACGAATCCACACCTAAATAGCCGCTGCTTTGATGATGGGAGTTCTTCCGCTGCCGTCTGGATGCAAGGGAGAGTGCCTTAGTGTGAACACCCTCCCCTCCCTCTTTCGTCAGCTGCCACCAACAACCTTCCACAGGGGTTTGCACCCTATCTTCAGTTGAGGTATTAGGCACCCAGCGTTCGCCGCGGGGAGGTGAGAGTAGGAGTTGGTAGACAGAGGTTGGTTTGACACAAACCTGTGGGCGCTTGTGTCCTCATGAATGCACTTAACTACCCTTTAAACATAAACATAGGTTTATGAAGCGCCGTTCCATGTAGGACGGCGCTACATTAAACCACATGAGACAAACATAAGCAATGATTGGCCTGATTAGGGCTATGTAGGGCCAAGTCAGGCAGGAGCTCGTGCATTGGTTTTTGCCTTTGTTCCATTGGATGTCGGGGACCAGTTTCGACGCAGTTTACTTTGCTCCTATTCAGCGGTGTACGCTCCAGGGCTGGTTGAGCTTCAGGTGACTAATGCAACGAAGATGCACGATGGTTAGTGGTTGCTGGTCTTATCATCGCACGCGTCGTATGCTCTATATAATTACCTCACTTTTGGCTTCGACGTTACCAACGAAAATATCTCGTTTCCAATTCGCCGTTTGTGCTAGTCTTACCGCCGTGATGTGATTGCACCTCTTTGGGGGAACTTCCATCAGGAGAACTTGGTAGCTATCGAATTACATCATCACAATTGAAATATCCTTGACGACAGCACACAATTTCGCTTCGTCGTTTTCCCGTCTTTCTCGCTAGGGAGAGGCCAATTAAAATTTGATATGTTGCCCTGCCACCGCCATCATTGAAACATTTGAATTAACTGTAAATGTAAATCGCTGCAATTAATAATCCACACTTTTCGCTCTGCTGTGCTATATGCCAGCTGAGTGGATACGAGTTGTAATTAAGCCCTAACCACCTAACCACATCGCTCGGTATGTAACCAGGGTGATGCCACTGCTGCTGTTCCATCACCATCAACATCAACATCAGCATCGGCGTCCTTCACAAAACATTCCTTCAATCAGGAATGTCACATGAAATTGAATTTCCGCATGTAACCTTTATGACTCCGAATTTCGAATGCGATGAGTCTGAGTGTTGACGTTATTAAATTCTGAAAATTGTGTTTCTAGGACGACGGGCTTACAGCGGAGCCGGAAAGTATCGAAATATCGGGCTGCAATTAAACGATAGGGCGGATACAAAGAGAGCCTGTGGCAAGGGCCGCAGCGGAGCGAACAGCAATGGAAGTCGGCACGTGTACCACCCGGTGTGTAGATAATTAAGGTTTCTTTGTAGAACGGAATGCCATGTATCCGTATGTGGGTGGTGTGCTATGGGCAGGTGCCACGGTAACATTTCCAAGTGCAGTGCAGTGTTCTGTCGTTGATTGACGGATCATTTAGGGCCGTGATTCGATTCCTTTTAAAATTCATCGAGTATTTGTGTCGATGCATTTTGATTGGTTTTCCCAGCGAAATCCAATAAATGCTCGTATTGTCACAGATTGCTTTTGAAATTAGTTTTCCAAAATAATCAATGATCAACGGCAAAATCGAGATAATTCCCTTTGTGCCGGCCGGACTCAATTAATAGGACGAATTATGGGGCCCGGCATGTAGCCTTTCATGCGTTAATTTGGTTTTTTTATGGCCACGGAAATAATGGTGTGTGGTCACAAAAAACAGCAACCGCACGCGGAGTTCGGTCGGAGCTCATTGAGCATCATCCTGTGGTTCGCTGTGCAATTAATAATGAGGTGTCCAGAGGACAGCAAAAATTATCGACAATCTCACCCCATTCTTTCGGTCGTTTTTGTTGTGACGCGAAGGTGGTTATAAATTGTTTTGTTCAACTCCACCCCAGTTGCCGTGATTGCTTCTTAACTATGTACTAGCACCTTGTGGAATTGATTTCTCGTCTGGACAGGGCTGTTGTCAAGTTTTCAAGGGTTTTACTGCTAAAGTTAGGTGTTAGTCTAGTCCGTATTTGCACACAGCACGGGGGATAAACTTGGTTTGTTGTCTAGAGTCAGGTCTTTACCTGGTTTATCTTCAGACAATTCTGGCGCTTATCTTATCATGTGAATTGGAACATTGTGTGTTTTTTTTCTTTGTCGGGTTGGAAACGCTATACTGAAGCACTCAGACGCAACTGGTCCATTGTACTAACAGAAGCAGGACCCAGTTTTTACCCATTTTACTGGAATTTCCTTGACTTTCGGAGAAAGCCGAGAACGCACTTAAATGATGAGGAGCTTACAGTACCAGCACCGATAATCTGCCACCTTATCCGAAGTATTTTTGCCCTTTCCACAGGCATCGCAGACAGTTGTGTCACTTAAGCCTAGCACACTAAGATGCTTGGCAAAAGCTAAGTGTCCCGCTAGAATGTCAATAAGTTGTCTACAGTCTCTTCTGCTGAGTGACAGAAAGAATGCCGCTGATTTCTTACAGACGTTCGGGAGCATTCGCTTCTGGAGAGCCGTGCCACACACAATTGTGTTTCCGGGAACGCGGGAAGACCCAATGCAGGTTCAGGCCCTGGAAAAACATCCTCTGAGCCTTGTCTAGCAACCCCATTGGTGATCTCATTTTCAGACCCAGACAAGAGTCAAAGAGTTCAGCCTTGAGACCAAATTCAGAGAGTTCTTGCATTCTCGCACTATATTGAAACTGGTTAAAAGGTTGAGCAAGGCCTTAAGCGCAGCCTGGCTAACGCTACAGACGCAGAAGCTTCGACCTATTCTTACAATATAGTATGTGGCCATTAGTCTAGTAAAGGTCTCTGTTTGAAAAACATCCGTCTCATGTACGTCTTTCGATCTGTCGCGGTTGCCCATATAGGAGACGCATACATAAGGATGGACTTGCTCACCGTTGCTAGCAGATTTTGAATTGGCTGCCTGGATCCTCCTACCTTTGGCATTAATCTCGACAGAGCCGCTGCTGCCCGAGAGGCTCTCTCGCCTGCGTACATCATGTGCAAACAGTGCAAAGTGTGCATGTTAAAGTCTGGCAACACCTCTCCAAAAAGTTCCACCACATTGTTGTCCTTAAAGCGACAACGTCATCCATATTAAATTGCAAACTTCTGACTTTTTAATAAATTTAAAGTGCTCTTAGCTCACTAGTTTCCTATCGGCTTACAGCCTCATGTTAGAAAGTCCTTAAACAAGCTATTGCAGTCCACCACCACCCGATGCGTGTGCGGAATACCACATGCAGATTGTGGTTGGGCTATAAGCCACTCAACCCCTGGCATAGCAAAAACAACTCTTGCGTGCCACAAATAACATCTTGATGGCATTTTTAATGCAATTCTGAGGGGTGAGTCAGGGTTCAAGTTGTGACAACCGCCCCTGTCCACAGCAAAGCCAGCCCCACCACCCAGTATTTCAACAAAACAAGCTTACTGGAGCGTAAACGAATTGTGTCTGCTCGTTATTTAAAAAACACGATGAAAACAAAAACAAGGAACAAAAAAAAAAAAAAAACGTAACATCCCCCTACTTTATTGCCTCCGGCTGAGTGTGCACCCCACCATGCCGGGCGGTTGGGCTCCCCTGTCCGGGACTGGGCGATTGATACAGAATAAGTCAATTCTTATCCTTTTGGGATAATATTGTGTGGTCGCTTGTTATCCAGTTGCTCGAACCAGTGAGTTGTAAACTCAAAGTGGATGGAAGCTGTGCTGCCTCACTGGGCAGTGGCCAGTTGCCTCTTTTGCAAACTTTAAACTGCAAGTCAAGTGCTTCGGTATGGGTGTCTGTGTACATTAGACCGACTGTGGAGGTTGGGGGTAGCTTGTTTGTTGGTCCGATGACATATCGATGGTACAAGAGAAAAATGAAAGGACAAGGAACGGAAGTTGAAGGGTTGACCGAAACATAGGCGGATGAATAACTAATGAGCTGCTTCAAGATTTATTATGATAACCCACTTTACGACCAGGACGAGGCGATGAAGAATTGGAAGAGATAATTCAAGGCGTTACAGTTTATAATTTATAATCGGGATGTTCTTGAGACGTAGCTTTGGCACATTGTTCTTGTGACACTGTTTGTCAAGGAAGTCGGGTTTAGTTTAGGAACCATGTTTTTGATAAGGTCACCCCTTTTCCTTATCCTCTTACTGCATAAAATACTTTAGGCAATTTCACCCTTGGATTGCTTCTCGCATTTCTTCAGGATGTATGAAGCATCAATGGGTAAAAGACTGTGCGAAGTGCTGGTTTGCCTCACAAGGCCTCCGATTCGACTAGGAGATCTTCTCAAATAGCCCTGCATATTTTCTCCCCTGAAGTTTATGTTCTAGGTTCCCTCTCTTTCGTGAGCGGGGAGCACTTGCGCGACAAGGAAAACGATTGGCAATTGATTGGAGGGCCATCCAGAAGGCACCTCCTCGTTGTACCGCTGACATTTGCGCTATATTTTTCTGCCTGACCATCTCAGGTCAGATCTGACAGCCCTATAAAAGCATAGAATGTGTGATCACCATGAGAAATTTTCGCCTTTTTGTCATTGGACGTCCTACATTCTCTATTAGTTGGTCTAATATTGTATTGTAGGGTCTTTTAGACACGGACCTTTCCCAGGTACGACTGCTTCTCTTAGGCTCAAAGAAAAACACGATCGGTCTCCAGATCAGCAGAACTATCTTTTGTCTTTTTCGTTGTTAGGCTTAGGCTGCTATCCAAGAATGGACGCGTCAGATGACTTAGTTAAGCCTTTGGTGTCCCGTGCAGTGATCACAGCCACAATATCGCCTTTGCAGTCAAGGTCGAGTCCTAGAATTTACTCAATTTTCTTCCTGCGTGGTCCTCTATTTCTGAGCCAGTCTTTCACCATTCGCAAAAGTTACTATGGTACGTTGAAGGCATTTCATAAGGTGTCCAGCAATTTAAGCGAATCAGAAGAATGAAAAGTGATTCCTTCAAGTGCTTAAACAGGTCAATTAGTCAGCATTGCCCAGGGGTGGTTGAATAGTTGATTGGGGAGAGTGATTTTCACAAGAATCTCGTCTCGTTTACGGAAAACTATTGGAGAAAAAATGGGAAAAAGGAGGACATACAGGGGTGTAATGGTGTTCACAGATCCGGGAAACGTCCTGTATATCGAGAGAGCTCCAGGATTATCTCGAAGCTAAGTCCTCTAAGAGAGCTCAGCCCAGGCAGTCCGTGTCTTTCCAGGTGTTTGCCGGTTCGCTCCCCTTTTGCGGGGCATTCGCAGAGAAAAGTTTTAGACTCTTCTCCTCACATCCCGAGCTAGTACTGGATATTATCAGTCTCAGTCTGTAGGCATGGCATGGTCTTCGTGGTTCAGTGGTTAGGTCACGATCAGCATGAGTTCAAGATTGTCCATCATGTCCACCGAAAATTTTTTGCGGCATCACCTCTCGTCGGGGAATGACAAGCCTCCGGGAGTATAATCTGTCATGAAAGAGCTTTTCAATTCGCCATTCAAAGTCAGCAATAAATTGTGTAGGTCCCAGGTGCTAGGCCTCGGCTCATCCCGGGCTGTCGCATCCACGATATATTATTATTTTAATCGCTTGCTTCACCTCGTTGAAATAGATAAGAGTGGTACCTTTGATAAATCCAAGGTTGAACAAACCTCTTTTCTTAAAAGGCAAAGATTTGATTAAAAGTTCTTCAATGTCGCATCATTCTATAACGTAATTTGCATGACGCTGAAGATCTCACTTCTTACTTAAGGTGGCGCTTCAGTCCGGGGTGGACCTGGGCCTCAACCAACAAGCGTCTCGAGCCAGCTCGATATTTAGCCAACTGCCTCCAGTTTCGCTCGCCAAGTTGGTTAAGGTCCCTTTCCACTTGCATGCGCCACCTGAGTCGCGGTTTCCTCTACTGCGCCGTCCCTACGATGTGAATTCGAATATTATCCGGGTCGAAGCATTGGTGTCCATCCGTTCTACATGACCCAACCACCTCAGTCTTTGAACCTTCACTCTTCTGGCTAAGCCGATGTCGCTGTACAGCCACACACCGTCTAAGTAGACGGGACCGAAATCACCCGAAGAATCTTCCTCTCGAAACAGCCAAGAGCAACCTCATCCGCTGTAGACAGAGTCCATGCCTCTGCGTCGTAGAGCAGGACTGGGACGATTAAGGTTTATACAGGGTCACTTTTGTTGTTCGAGAGAGGGCTTTACTACTCAATTGCCTTCTTAGCCCAAAGAAACCGCGATTGGCAAGAGTTATTCTTCATTTAATCTCAGCGCTGGTGTCATTGTCTGAATTTATAGCGGAGCCTAGATAGACAAAGTCCTTGACTACCGCAAAGTGATAGCTGTCTATAGTGACGTTCTGTCCGAGACGTCGGTGTTGGGTGTCCTTTCTTGTTGACAGCATATACTTCGTGTTGCCCTCATTGATCGCTAAACCCATCTTCGCCTTATCCGTCTCGATACTCACAAACGCACCAGTAATATCACGCTGCGTTCTTCCGATTATGTCAATATCGTCTGCGTATGTGAGTAATTGGACGGAGTTTTGTAAGATTGTGTCTCTGGTGTTAGCACGTGAGTCTTGCACAACTCTTTCAAGAACGATGTTGAAGAAGTCGCATGACAGCGCGTCGCCTTGTCTAAATCCTTTTCTGACATCAAAAGTCTCGGTGAGGTATTGACCGACCTTGATGGAGCAGCGTGCATTCTCCATCGTCATCCTGCACAGACGGACGAGTTTGGCAGGGATGCCAAAACTAGACATGGCTCTGTATAGCTCGTCTCTATAGATGCTGTCATACGCGACCTTAAAATCGATGAAGAAATGGTGGGTATCGATTTGAAGTTCCTGGGTTTTTTCCAAGATCTGCCGCAGTGTGAATATTTGGTCGATGGTGGACTTTCCTGGCCTGAAACCACACTGATATGGACCGATCAGGTTGTTGACGAACGGCTTCAGGCGTTCACACAACACGGCAGATAAGATCTTGTACGCGATGTTAAGAAGACTGATGCCTCTGTAGTTCGCGCAGTTCAGAGGGTCTCCTTTCTTGAGGATCGGGTAAACAATGCTGGGCTTCCATTTATCGGGCATACTTTCCTCCGACCATATTTTATAGATGAGTTGGTGCATGCTCCTTACCAAGTCATCGCCTGCTGCTTTGAATAGCTCGGCAGCTAGGCCGTCAGCTCCAGCAGCTTTGTTGGACTTAAGCTTCGATATGGCTGTCTTCGCCTCGTCCAGGTCGGGTGGACGGAATTGTTGGTCTTCGTCGTCCAGTTTGAATGGTTTATTCTGCCTCACAGCGGGGTTTAATTCGTCGACGTCGTTAAACGGTCTGCAGAAGTAGTTCTTCCATATCCCCAGCATCGACTGCGATTCTACTACGATGTTCCCTTGTTCATCCTTGCAGGCCTCGGTTCGGACTCTGTAGCCTTGACAGGTTCCTTTTACCCTTTGGTAAAACTTCCGAACCTGCAGTAACATCTTCCCATTTCCTTGATCGAACGCTTCTCATGCTCTTTCTTCTTCCTCCTGAAAAGCTTGTGTTCGTCTCTCCTCTTCTGCCCGTAGAGCTCGCGAGCAGCTCTGGTCTTTCTATGCAGCGCCGCTTTGTATGCCCCTTGTTTCGCTGCATGTGCTTGCCGGCACTCGTCGTCAAACCAGGAATTTCGTTGTGGTGGCCGTGTGAAACCCAGCACATCAGAGGCGGCATCTTTGATGGCTTTTTGGTAATGTTGTCACTGGTCTTCAATACTTGATGCTGGCGGCATAGGACTTCTTGTGAGATTGAGAGAGATTCGATCGGAAAAGGATCTGGTGATCCCTTGCAATTGCAGCCGCCCGACGTTAAACTTCCTTACAGTATTTCATTGTCTTGGCGGTGTTCGGGATACCCGCAGTCGTACCTTGACTACAACTAGGTGTTGGTCCGAGTCAATGTTGGCCCCTCGGAACGTTCGGAAATCCATAATACTGGATGAGTGCCTTGCGTCGATCGCAATGTGGTCAATCTGGTTGACGGTTGATTGATCAGGAGATCTCCATGTTCCTTTGTGGATATCGAGATGTGGGAACCGCGTACCAGCTACGACAACGTTCCGCCCCGCAGCAAAGTCGACCAGCCTAAATCCGTTATCGGAGGTGGTGTCGTGTAGGCTGTGCTTTCCGACAGTACTACCAAAGATGCCCTCTCGTCCTAGCTTTGCGTTTAAATCGCCAAGGACCATCTTAATGTTATAGTTAGGGCACTGCTCGTATGTCCAAGAGCTCGTAGAACCTATCTTTGGTGTCGTCGTCTTTGTCCTCTGTGGGGGCATGCGCGCATATTAGGCTAATGTTGCCGAATTTTGCCTTGATGCGGATTGTCGTGAGTCGCTCAGTCACATACTTGAAACTAAGACTTCTTGCCATCGACAAATCCACATCCAAATAAGCGCTGCTTTGGTTGCCGGTAGTAGATATCGCCGTGCCGTAGTAGATATCCTAGTTTCCCATCCCTATTTTGTCCGGCCCGTCCCACCGCACCATTCGTGCGAAAAATGTAACACGCATAACATGAATGGTTGCGAAAAACTAGGTCTTAGCTCATCTAGAGCTGTCGCGCCAACTATTTATTTTATCGCACCGCACTTCTTAAATTGCGGTGATATCTGCTTTGCAGCAGTTGAGGGCTTTCGCTAATTGTTCGGTTGCACGCGGTCTGTTAAGGGACCTAATATTCCACGTGCAGATCCGAAGATCGTTGTCCTTATTTCGTTTGCGTGGTTCGTCATCAGTAAATCCGTCCGATGTCAGTAACCTGCTTCGAGGATGTAGGCGCTGCCGTTGTCCCGTTAAGGACTCATCCACTACAATCCACTACAATCCTTATCGGCCTAAGCTCTAAATATTTCGAAGTAGCCCAGATAAGTTCTTGTTCCCGTTCGGAAGGTATCGAGCCAACGGTTGACTCCATCTAGGGAATTCTTCCACTTTCGTGTTTATAGTGCTGCATTTCTTCTTCTGGTCACTCGCGCTTATAAGTTTAGGAAGTTGAGTCCGAGTGGACAACAACCAGTACCCAGTGGCTAGCACGAAGAGGTAAAATAAGCACAATTGACGTCTGGTAACTCTTAGAACACTGGGCATCGCCAAGTTGATACCAATCAGAGTCTTCCCTATCCAGCCATCCAAGAGGCTTGACACAGAAGATCTTTCGCAGTCTACTAGCGACCAACGCCAGTTAGGTAGGCGGCCCCACAGATACTAGTTTTGATTACGAATACCTAGGTGCCTTTTAACTTTGTCCGCGGATAGAGCAATTCTTGAAAAAAAAATTCAAAGACCGTCATATTTTTCGGGGCGTTTTTTGTGTGTTTTTGGGAATCTCCATACGTCGTATGGAACTTTTGTTATATCAGACCTCAGAATCGATCAGCTGGGGCAACAGCTGTGGCGAGCCTTTGGTATGGTCTGACTTATTCTCTTTCTTAGTAAAGCAGTCGCCGAAAGCCGCGCAGACTGTTTCGTAAAACGCCATGTTCCGTTGAAGGCTCCTTCGAAAACTCACGCATCACCCGAATGGAAAATAGGCCCCCACCCCTGTTTACCTTACAAGAAAATTAGCTTCTATTGTTCCTCACGCTCTACTCGCGGTCTATTTCAATTCACCTCAAGCAATATTGTATCACGTCCGCAACTAATTAAATCGCCCAATTCTCTGCAGCCCAACCTTGGAGACCTGCGTTTCATGGAAAAAAATATTGTAAATTGGTCTGCTTTGAACGCACGCCATTAGCGAATCATCTCCAGCAACAGTCTCCCGGCCCACCGACGCACAGCTCCGAACAACGCACACAGATTGATAAAGTATCTTCGAAATTTCGTTATGAAATTCCTTTGAAATCGTCTCGCTCCGCTTGGCACTGACGTGCCCTTTGTAAATACGGAAATTGCGACGACCCTCGGATGGGAGACAAATCAATTATATATTTGTGCCGTGCCAATGATGTTGTCTATAATTTTCAATTGCGAACGGCCGATTGCTGGTTACCATCACACAATCAATCTCCCGGCTGCCAGGCCCCGGTTCCTCTGTGTTTGCACGCGTGTAATGAGCCACCGAATCGGCTCCTCCATCTGCAGATAATCAATAATTGCTATTTACAGAAGCCTGCTGAAAGGCAGTGACCGAATTCAAAAGGTCCCGTTCAAGAGCGCTTTAAAGTGTTTCCTTGGCTTCGTTTCGGGGTGAGTGGCTGGCTGGCTGCCTCCCCCAACTGCTCAGGGGAACAATTTGACTTGGAAAATGTACAAAAGATGCGGGATCTGTTGTGTTCTTGGATTTCTTGGATTTCTCCCGCTCTCCTCCCACTCTCAGTGCCACATTTTCATTTATCATCTGAATGCTTTTGAAGAATCCGCACCAATAACGTTGCGCTATTCGCCTGGGTGAGATACTTTGTTTTGCCAAGGAAACCCATCCAGATACGGAGAATTTTATCCTATTTACACGCCATATGGTTCGGTTCGTAGTCGTAGTCGTACCTTTTTCATCTTTTTTGGCACGAATGCGATGCTTCGCTTCAGCTCCGCGTATGAATCAACGCCTCGTTAGACGGGTGGATTTCATAAAGTCGTCAGAGATTTTATTTTTGCAAGAAAAGAAAGAGAGTTATGAACGTACTTACTCGATAGGAACTGGCATAGAATCCCTTCGGGCATCGGTGTACGGGTATCATCGACTTTAATGGCGAACATCCTTAAATTGACACAAAGAGGAAATACCCCAAGAAATTGAGCTAAAGAATTTCATTAGGCAAGGATCCTTTGACAAGCAAGTGGGAAACGTCACTGCAGAGACCAGGTTCAACAACGTGCTCCAACTGGGGTGGGGTGGTTGTTGGAAAAGCCAAAAGGGAACGCAGAAAGACCAACAAATGGGACGCGCCCGGCGACGGAGAAATGAACAAATATTTACTTGCCAGTTAATTAGAATTTCTTGTCAAAGGAGGAACGCCACCTAATTGACATGTCCCAGTGAATCAGATCAAAAAGTAGACATTACGCTCTTGACAATGAGACGCAAGGATGTTTGATTTCATTGCCATTGCCATGGCCCGGGGCTGTTGTGATAGAGGTTCACCGAGCCTATTAGCAATTCCCGGGGTGGAGTTGTGTACATTAAAGTTCTGGGATTTTTGTCCCAGTCGCGGGTGAATAGGCTCATGAATAATACTAGTTGAGTTTGCACTGGTAGAGGGTGAAAGGGATCAAATGTCATCACATACATGCGTGAGAGAGCTCGTGGCAGCTGTTCCATTTACAGTGTATTCCAAGGGGGATACTCAGCTCGAATGGCGTGCCAGTGCTTTGATGGCAAGTTGGGCATATGATTTTCGGTCTAAAAGAAATCTGAAAGTGAAGAAGACGTGATTGTTTGTTGGTCCTCATATCCAGCTCGTCAATTTGAAGAATGTATCAGAAACCATTATCTTCGGTAGGTCGTCAAGGTTGCCTAATGTCCGATGCCTGGTTTTGGCGAGTTCCAGACATTTACAAAGAAGTGATTGACGGTTATTGCCTCGTTCCCATCTGTAGTAAGTTCTTAGGTTGATGCCCAGTATATCTGTCGGGTTACCGATCGGTGATTCGGGTAGATTACTTCAAACCGAGAGTTGTCCCTCTGATTTTTCCTAAGGAAATGTTTGGTTCTAGTCTGGTTGTATGCAATCCATATCGTCCTATGCAAGTATTTGATAAAACCTTTGAAGATAGTTTACGAATGGTTAACCCTTGATAGATCTAGGCAGGGCCGGATTAACCATGTCGGGGCCCCTAGGCAATGCAATTCTCGGGGCCACTTTACCCTTTTCTAACTTCCTAAAATACATATTTTCTACCACAATGCAATTATATTCATAATTTCGCTATTTTTACTTCCCACCTAGATAGGTCAAGTATTGTAATCGGTCAGAACAAGATGTTTCGACATATGAACAGGGCTTGACATTACTATACACTAGAAATCGTTTGCACCCATTTTCGAAATTATGTATGGGTGTGTGTGTTCATATTTTTCGCCTCCGATATCTTGAGAACGAAACAGCGCACGGCCATGCGAGTTTTTTGTTTTATTTGTCAGCATAAGACTTAGAGCTGATAAGGTTTTAAGCATAATCGGTCTAGAAGATAATGAGAAAATTTAAGATATGGAAACGAAACAATGTACGATCATGCAGTTTTTACTTCCGACCTAATTTTGTTTTATTTGTCACCGTGAAACCTAGAGCTGAGCTTTGAGCATAATCGGTCCAGGAGATGTTGAGGAAATTGAAGAAATTTTTTTATCTAGTTCGGGCAACAACTCTTTGCGAAGCAATTAAAAATTGTGTATTCAAATTGTTCGTCTCCGAAGAATGTTTTCTTTTATTATTAAATAAATTATAATATTACTGTTTTTGATACAACACAATACGAGGTGGGAAGTATAGGTCTGGCTCTCCAGTCGAATTTTTTTTCTCGGTGCGCAGGGCCCCTTGCCGATGCGTGACCCCTAGGCAGTTGCTTTAACTGCCTTATGGATAATAAGGCCCCGGATCTAGGTAACGTTGTCTTTAGAAAATCCACACCGCTCTAAGGAAATAACCCTCTGTGCCTTCCTAGACATCGAAGGCGTTTTCGATAATACCGGTCACGACTCGAAGGGCAATCAGTAGTAGAGGAGTCAAAGACTCGACCAATCAATGGATAAGGGCCATGTTGGAAAGTCCTATAATAACTTCTTCTTCGGGAGGAGTGTCAGTAACCGCAGTAAATGGATGCCCCCAAGGGGGAGTTCTCTCTTTTCTTCTGTGGTCTTTAGTCATTGACAATCTTTTAGTCAATCTCCACAGATTGGGCTACAAAGCTATTGGTTATTCTAGCGATTATAACAAGTGGTAAGCACGACATGACGATCTCGAAACGTCATGCAAAGTGCTTTCCACTTTTTTTTGAATGGTGGAACATTGAAGGACTCTCCGTCAATCCTTGCAAGACTGTTCTAGTGCCTTTTACGAAAAGAAGATTGATCAATCTCGGACCTATTATCGTTAAAGGCACCACTGTAGGCTATTCCAACGAGGTGAAGTATCTCGTCAATGGCTTAGACAGACGCTTAAATTAGAATACAAAGAACAAGTTCACGGTTGATCGTTGCACTAGAGCCTTTTGGGCTACTCGGCGTCACTTCGGCAGAACTTAGGGTCTTAGTCCCAAAATGATACATTGGTTCTACATTTCGATAGTTAGACTCATAATAACATACGCGGCCATAGTTTGGTGGCCTTTTTTTTTTTCTTTTTTTTCTGGTTGCGCCAGAGAGGTGGGGAATCTTCATTAGATACCAGTAACCCGTGTTATTGGTATGCACGATTCACATACCTGATTCTGGCAGAGACTCTCAGCCGATATGTGCCTACGTACGTTATTTCTTACGTTTTCCTCGCTATCTCTTCTTTCTCGCTCTAGTCGCCTCAGCTTTAGGCATACATCTTTAGCATAGAGGCCCACTGCGTTCCACTGATTTTCCGACTCAAGCATGCGTCGTACTTCGTTCTCAGGAGTTGGTGTTTCTTCCAGTACTCTTTGCAGTGGTTCTCTTTGTGACTGGAATCGTGGGCAGTAAAAAAATACGTGCTTCACGTCTTCGGGGGTATCCGTGTACGATGGACAAGTGGGGGAGTCGTCATTTTTAAAGCGATATAGGTATGACCGGAAACAGTCATGCCCCGCTAGCAGTTGCGGTAAATAGAAGTTAACTTCACCATGTTTGCGATTTATTCAAGGCTCGATAGTTGGGATAAGGCGGTAAGTCCATCGGCCTTTCGACGAGAGACTCCAGCGTTGTTGGCCCTTCCTCAGACTTGCGCTTCTTTCTATTACGTATATCCATATTAACATATGGTAACCCCCCCTCTTGTCTGCTCCTTAGAAACTTTCTCTGCAGTTCTTCCGCCAGTATATCGATTGGTAGTATTCCTGCAATGACGTAGGCTGCTTGGTCCGAGGTTCTGCGGAAGGAGCTACTCACCCTTAGTGCACATTGTCGATTTACTGCTGCAATTTTCCGTTTGTGTCAGCACTACTGACGTAACTACTTTTGCAAGGAGAAGTCTCCGGCTACACAGGCAATAGAGGCATATATACGCGGGTATTTGTTACTTACATACTCCAGGTGTTCTTTAAATGTAAACAATTTGGTGGCCTAATGTATTTAAATGAACGACGGCAATGAAGCTTGTGAAGTTGCAAAGAATTGCCTGTCTCAGGTTCTACGCGCACCAGCCCTGCCATAGAGGCTGTCACCCCTACATATCTTCACTAGGAAAACCGCTGCTCGTTGTGCTATAAAGCTGCAGCTAGAACACAAATATGGATCAGGTAATCTTGTGGGTCATCTGAAAACAGTTCCCTCAATTCCAAGTAAGGACATGCTCTGCACTATCCCTGACGTTAGGGCCAGCGAGTACAGTTTCGGAAGGCTTTTTGAGGTAGAGATATTAGACCGTATCGACTGGTCTAATGGAGAACTCGTATCCAGGATGTTTGGTATGGTTTACCGACGGATCAAAAATGGCTTCCGGAGTGGGTGCTGGCGTCTTTGGACCCAACACTAAAGTGTAACAATGGCGATATGCCCCAGAGGCGGAAATCCATGCTATTGGGATCTGCGCCAGGATAAACTTAATAAAGGTATTAGGGGCGCAAAAATACATATCTATTTAGATAGTCGGGCATCGCTTAAAGCATTTACATCTCATTTCGTGGAATCTATGTCAGCCTACGACACCCTACAATCACTTGCCAGACATAACAAGTTCAAGCTTGGTTATCATGGCATTGTAGGCAATGAAACTGCTGATAAGCTGGCTATGGCCGGCTCGGCTTCGCGCGCTCTTGGGACCGGAACCCTTCTGTGGCGTTAATTGAGCCACCGTCATAGTTTTGTTAGACAACTGGGAACATCAACTTCGCCTAGCCCATTGGGAAAACATCTCCGGGCTTAGGCAATCCATCCCTTTTCTTACAAGGAAATTCTAAGCCTTGACAGGAACAACATGAGAAGGGTAGTAGGCTTCCTTACCGCCCATTGTAACCTAAGATGTACATACCTCAACAAACTAAACCTTTGTTCAGATACAGAGCGTTGGTTCGTTTTGAAAGAGGAGGAAACCGCTGAGCAAGTTCTCTGTGAATGTCCGGCACTATACTGGCTGCGTAGAAGGATCTTTCATAGGAAATTCTGTTCGTTGGCGGCTGCTAATGATATACTCACCTTCATTAGGAAGGTGGTAGACCTATTAGGCTTAGTAGACCGGAGACACAATAGATCTTGCTAGGCCGCATTATCAGCCATAAGGGCAAGGTCTTAAAAAAAAATTATTCATCTCGTGCAAAATTTATACATTATGTGGTTGAGGTTCGAGATACATACCTAAGTTTTGGGGTTTTTCTCCAGCGCTCAATCGAATGTTCAAGTTGTAATTCTGTTCATAGTTTTATGACTTTAATAGCTGAGGTCGTTTGTGAAGCAACACCAGGCCTATGCCTCGTTTGTTAGTTTAAACCAAAAAAAAAAACGTGATCTTATAGTCAATTTTGGTGCATATTCTGGTCGAAAGCGATCCAAAAGTAGTAGGTAGATAGGGTGCAGATTTGACTTGTTTTCTTGACTCGTGAAAATCCTTAGACATCGGCGTTGCCGTCCATTAGATTTTATTACGGCTCAGACGAAAAATCAGTCTTAAGGAGCGTGGAGTGGTTTGAATAGCCAAACGATTAAGGAGCAAGACTTCGACTTTAAAGACGTGGGCTTCGACGTGGTGAAACGTGTATGTATTCCACGACCATAATAAGTATGCACATACATATCTACCATATTCCCACTGAAGCTTCCATCACTCAAGGGTTCAACCTGAAAATTTGTTTTTCTGGCGGGAAACCAATTTTCCCTATTCCCCATTGATTGCAGGCATATGATTGAATTGAATAAGTTCTAACCCTGAAAAGAAATTAAGCAATTCCGAGAAGAAAAATCCCTAATAAATGCCACAGTAACATTTACCGTGTAAACTGTAAACAAATTAAATGCCAATGATATGTAGGTAGATTCGTATCAATTTACTCACGCCACAGCCACAGACGGATCATTTAAAGGTCACTGATGAATTAATTGGTCGGTGTCCCAGAAATTCGATACAATTTAGCTGGATGGCGAAACCACCGAAGTGTGATTACACTCTTCACGGTTTGTAATGATTTCCTGTAGAATTTAAAGCAGTTCAATGGGCTGCACCGATGATTGACTTTATTGTGACTTCGTTTTGGGTCCCCTTGGCTTTGCCTTTGCATCTATTTCTGTACAGGTTTTCTCCTAAGCACTTTCAGAACACCGAACTGAGACTTTTTGAATATTTTTTTTTTGAAAATCCGACACGGATTATTTTTACTCCCATTTCTATTGAATGATTCGGAACCAAGGGCATTCATTAACCCCCGTCCCCTTACATTTGAAAATGTTTACCTAAATTCCAGTCTTAGGCCCCATGGCCCATTCCTATGGATCCTTCGGTATCCAATTATACGCATTGACAATTGCGTCAAGTAGCTCTCTTTCGATGGAAAAGTGATCGTCTTTCGGTCAAATCAAACCAAAGTCACAAGCAGTTGGATAAGAGTTAGCATTGTCTATAGGGGAAACAACCCCACTTTTATCAGCTCATTTAGACTAGACCTACATTTTCATCAGCGTTGCCAAAGGGATCTCAACTATGTACACGCTCTAGAGCCTTTATACTAGAAAATCTCTTAAATTAACACCTTCTTTCCGCACAAAGACATCAATAAATACGCATGGTACCGTCAGAGTCTTCAGCAGAAAATGCTGATTGACTTCTTCGTGGTATCATCGTGTGTTCCAAAAATTGTTTATGATGTTGGTGTTGTGAGAGGGCCTGAACTGTCAACTGATCACCCCCTCGTGTTGGGTAAATTGTATCTCATCGATGAAGTACCTTTTCTACCAAAGCGTGAACCATGGCTGGTTACACATATAAGGAGTCCATAGAAGCCATCAAAGAGAAGAAGTAAGCCCTCAAGGTGTGGATACACTTGGGGGATTCAGCTTCTCGAAACCGGCGCGCGAAGAACTTGCAAGCTCGCTGTTAAAGCAGCTAAGGAGCAGTCCTGGAAGGAGTTTGGCGAAAAATTGGATCGTGATCACGGATCTCGGTTCTGTCGGTCCAACCGCGGTCTCAGAGGAAGGAAGTTTAATATCATCGAAGGAGTCAAATCCAAAGATGGTGTACTTCTTTCCGATGAGAAGGATATCTTGCGCAGATTGGGAGAGCACTTTTCGGAACTGCTCAATCCCGAACAGGGCACTGAGGATGGCAGACCCATCGTTCTGAGTAGGCCGGAGAATAGTCCCACCTTAGAGGAAGCGATTAAAGCGCTGAAAGTCGGCAAATCTGCTGGGGTGGATGAATTCTGGCCAGAAATGCTCAAGGCTTTGGGTGAAGAGGGAGTGAAATGGCTCTAACGTGTCAATAAAGTGATCTGGGAATGCAGTGAAACACCTGGCGATTGGCAAACTGGGGTGATTGTTCCTCTTTTTAAGAAAGGGATTGCTTCAATTAAAGGGGTATATCTCTTTTAAGTCTCCCCGGAAAAGTCTTTGCAAAGGTGTTGGAAACGCGTTCCAGAGCTGTGGTCGAGCTGAGGTTGGGCAACGAGCAGTGCGGCTTTCGTCCAGGTAGAAGCACAACCGACCAGCTGTTCACTTTCAGAATGGTACTTGAGAAGGCCTGGGAGTATGCCAAACCTATCTACAGTTGTTTTGTGGATTTGGAGAAAGCATATGATCGGGCCCCTCGAGGTAAACTCTGGAGTGTATTGTAGGAGTACGGGATCGACGGTTCTCTTCTGAGGGCCATTAAATCTCTGTACACTAACTGTAAGAGCTGTGTTCGGGTGAACGGCGCGGCGTTAAGTCGACACCTTTCACCGTGGGCGTTGGACTTCGCCAGGTGTGCGTTCTGTCATCTCTCCTTTTCATAGTGTATATGGATTGGATGTTACAGCATGTCTGAAATCTCACCTCTACCCGTATGAGGATAGCCGCTGATGTTTTAGAGTCGATGGCAAAAGATCGGGGGATGTGGAGAGTCCACTTAAGCACCCTTACCCCGCGACTCTCATAGTGGATTGCCATATCGTTTCCATGTCTGCCAAGTCTTCCGAGCCTGAGCTCTTTCTTCCTACTAGTTGGTTCGGCTTCTTAAGCAGGAAGCACTACGACCCTTAAGATCTATTGTGCCGATAGCCTCCTAATGTAGAAAAGAGCTTCATTCGGGTTCCTGGACAATAGCCATCTTGTCTAGATAATACATAGTATCTCAGACTTCATTGTCTAGAAAGAAAGGTAGTTTTTTAGAAAATTTTTGAACCTTGTATTCATATGGCGGATGAGCCTATTTGTGTTTTTATTGAAGGTACGGAGTTCTGGTAGAAGTTGGACTTTCATTATTTTTTATTTCTTTTCTGCATTTAATTCTTTCTAAAATTTCTGTTCTTTTTTTACAGGTTAGTACCGGCCGTCTTTGTAAATTATGTAAGTTGTTTGCTCCTTTATTTACAATAGTACTGTTTGTAGAAAATAATTTAAACTAAATTTAAGTACAAATTCAACTTGCTTTATTTTATTCCGACTTAAGGCTCTGCCTATGTGACTGTATTAGGGACCCTAAATGCGCCCTGCGACCTATGATGTCTCTTGTGGTGGCCCACATGGTTTAAGCAGAGATTATATTGAGGCTTTTGATAAATCTCAGTATAGCCTTAGGTTAAATTTTTCGAATTTTCGCTGGGTTGACCGAGACCCGTGAAAGTGGACTAATCTTTTCCTTGCGGCTCCTGGACATACGCACAGAATATGTTCAGGGGTCTCTATTTGTTCTCCACAAAGCCGGTAAATATCGGTATCTGATACTTTCACTGTATGCAGATGATATCTGAATGGACAATGTCCTGTTAGATAGCCCGTAAAGGTGTTTAACTCGTCTTTGGTGAGATCAAGTAAGGGATGACCTTGTATAGGTTTGGGGTTGATGAACTTTTTCGCTTGTCTAAGGTCCCGGAGGTTGGCCCAGTAGTCAGCGTGTTTGTTGATCTCCCATTGTGTTATCTTGGAGTGGGCACTGTTGGGCGGTACCCCAAAACAGGGTTCGGGACGAACGAGTGGGCTATAAGCGCCTCTTCTCGCCAGGCAGTCAGTCCGTTCATTACCCTCGAAGCCTTCATGTCCTGAGATCCAGGCTACGGTAACCTAATTTACAGATGCTGCCCTTTCGAGGAGGTTGAGACAGTCTCAGACAAGCTTGGAGTCTACCGTATTTGGGATAACAATGTTGCTTGTCTGTCTGAAAAGATGTAGATGCGGGTTCCTCGGGTTCTTCTTTTTCGCAGGCATTCTCTAGCACATAGCGTGGATTTCCGCTGAAATACTGTAGGTGACTTCCCAAGTCTGTATACCAGATTTGGGAATTTGGTAGTGTAGTAGGGCCTTCATTTCTCCATTCGCTGTGGGCGTTTATAAGAACTTCGAATCTTCTGTAGAAACGATAACTTTGGAGCATGGTATGTGGAATCTTGAGAATTGGGTCACGATGAATGTATGCTACGACTTTAAGGTCCAGTACTTGAGACAGCCTTTGAGCATAGAGCTTCTTTTTGTCCTGCCAGATGTAGCGGGGTGAGGTTAACCATTGCTCCTATAGCTACCGATGGGCACATTCTCACAGCCCCGGTGATTTCTACGCAGGCTAAGCCATAGATTTTGCTAAGTTTTTTCTGCATTGTGGTTTATAGGGTTTAACCGTGGGTGATCTTACTAAAGGTGGCGCTACAGTCCGGGGTGGAGTATAATTTGTCGCGTAGATGATCATTGGTTTATTTATGGCGTTGTACGACCAATAAGTCATCTTGGGGTTCAGTCTCCAAGTTTTGTCGTACAGTCACCTTGTTGCTAACCATGTTAAGGTGCGAGTTCCATGTAATACTTTGCTTCGTTGGACAGACCAACATGTGACTGTGTAAGTGCTCCTAGATTTCTTCAGCGAGTTTGGCTTCACCCCACACAGTATCTTCATATTAAACTAAGAGAGACTGGTAAGGGACAAACGAGAAAACTGACCTGTTTTCTAAGCACAATGAATGTATACCATGTGGCACATTACGACGAACCAAGGACAACTGTAGATGTGAGTAAACCCATTTGGTTCTGCAAATATGCAACACATGTGGTACTTTTCAGTGCGGTTGTACCCTTTATTCGAAAATCTCCCAACGAAAAGGTTGAAGTGTATCTCACCATCCACCATTCCACCATCTCCCATCATTCAACTTCGAATATTCGAAAGCCTTCGTCTCCTTTTGAGTGAAAAACTCTATTCCCCCGAATCGTCTTCTCCTGACACTTTGTACTAGAATGCCATTTTCGAATTCTATTCGAAACCACCTCCTCGGTCATGATCCTGCGCAGTGTCTCACTGGAAGCACATCTCGAAATATCTCCACCAAAGTGAACCATATTCACCCGAGCACCTTACCTACTACGATTACGATAATTTGTTTTGTAAACAACAGTCAAACAGGATGTGACTGTCTGCTCTTTGGTCAGTTCGTGATTTGACGTCGTCCCGTTCGGAAGCAATCGCGGTAGTAATCACCCAAGTCACTCTGTGAACCATGCGTTAGGCGAGTTCACATGCAGTAAGGACAACGTCTATCTAGTCCCGTGCCGGTGTAGGATAATTCGTTTCTTTTCCCATTTTTTTTTTCTCTCTGCCTTCTAGGATTTTCGGTAGATCCTTCTCACAAGCCATTTGTTTCCGGAGGAAACTTTCAAATTTTCCGTTCTAAAATTAAGGAATAAACCGACACGGATACGGATAGGGATACGGAACCGTTCAAAATCAATTTTACGGAAGAAGAATTAATTTTAACTCGGGTCTCCGGTTGAAGTGAACTCGGTGTAAAAATAGAAAATTGTGTGTGTTGGGGATATCCTCGAAGGGAAGGATGCTTTGCCACCCAAATGTGAGAGCGAAATTTAATGTCCTGTTTTAGAAAGAAAAAAACAAGTGAAATTTTCTTACGGGAGTGTGTGTGTTCGATGCTAAGCGGATTACTCAGTTCTAAAAGGAATACACTTCAAAGGAGTCCCGCTAATTAAGGAGTATCTAATGTAAGTATCCACTACTGATAACTCAGCAAAATTTATCCAAGTGACGGTGGGCCCTAGGGAGTCCTTTCCAAGTGAATTCCCAGTGGATCGCTTAAACAGTGTCATTCCTGTTGGATATATCCGTGTGGTGTTAGGATGCGATTTGAACTGAAAACACAGATAATGGATACTTAATTGCGAAATCATATTGTTGTCTTGTGTGCGCTTTAAGATGGAAGACATGGCCTTAAGCGAACATGTCCGCATCTCGCTGTGAGATTACCGTAAGCCTGATTGAAGAATGGGGATTTAACATGTTGTTGACAACCTTGTATCGGGGATGATGTTGAATGATTGATTGATTAGGATAATTTAAGAGAGCCGGCCTTAAACGATTGGGCAGTGGTGCTCTAGATTGAAAGGCAAAGTTTTCCGGGATTTAATTTGTATGTTTGTTGCACAAAAACATGAGAATGCTTGAGGGGATTTCAAAGACATACTGATGGAGATGTAGAAATGGTTGCAGCTTAGAGAATAGGATGCGTTACATTAAGACCGCTGCATATACATATGTATGGGCGTATCTTTGCTGCACTCAGTTCTAAGTGCGGTGAACTGCTGTGTGAGATGTGTAGGTTCGAAACCTAGCAAAATTCACTAAACATTTTCCACGACACCACCTCTCATCGGGAAATGATGATGAGGAAATAACCTCCACTCAATTCGTCGTTCGGAGTCGGCAATACATTGTAAGGTCCCTTTCATTCCTACGAAAAATGTAACACGAACAACATATGTACGTACATAGATGGTTGCCTTGGTCCAGCAGTTGCGCCAGCTATTTATTATTCTTAACCTGAAGGTTTAAAGCTGGTTTTACTATGGCATAGAGCAAATGCTTCGAAGCTGAATTATCCATGCTAATGCGCGGTGCTGTTAAAGAAGATAGTTGGTCTTCAGGAATATTTCGAAGGATGAAGTATTATCGCCCCTACTTACTTATGTTACTTAAGGTGGCTCTACAGTCCGGGGTGGACTGGTTCGATCTTTAGTCAGCTGCCTTCAGTTTCGCACCCCAAGTTGGTTGAGGTCCCCTTCCGCTGGCGTGCGGTACCTGAGTCGCGGTCTTCCTCTACTGCGCAGTCCCTCGGTTGTGATTCGACGATTATACGGGCCGTAGCATTGGTGTCCATCCGCTATACATTACCCAGCCACCTCAGACGTTGGAACTTCAATCGTCTGTCGCTGTACATTCCGTACAGTTTGTCTTTGTATCTCCTTCTCCATTCACTGTCTATGCAGACGGGACCGAAAATCACTTGAAGAATTTTCCTCTCGAAAAAACCAAGAGCAACCTCATCTGCTTTTGACAGAGTCCATGCCTCTGCTCCGTAGAACAGGACTGAGATGATTTAGGGTCACCTTAGTTGTGCGAGAGAGGGCTCAGCGCTGGTATCGTTGTCTGAATTTATAGCGGAGCTTAGGTAGACAAAGATAAGTCGTTCGGTGTTGAGTGTCCTTTCTTGTTGACAGCATATACTTGGTCTTGCCCTCATTGACTGCTAAACCCATCTTCGCCGCCTCGGTCTCAATACCCATGAACGCGCCAGTGACATCACGCTGCATTCTTCAGATTGTGTCAATATCGTCGACGTATCCGAGTAATAGGACGGATTTTTGAGAGATTGTGTCTCTGGTATTGGCGCGTGAGCTTTGCATTATTCTTTCAAACAATGTTGAAGAAGTCGACCAACCTTAATGGATTAACGTTTATTTTCCATCGTTATCCTGCACAACCGGACGAGTTTGGCAGGGATGACAAACCTAGACATGGCTCTATATAGCTCATCTCTATAGATGGTGTCATACGCGGCCTTAAAATCGATGAAAAGGTGTTGGATATCGATTTGAAGTTCCTGAGTTTTCTCCAAGATGTGAATATTTGGTCAGCAGCTAGCTTGATTTAACAGCACATGGTACGGGGAGTCTTTTCCAGTGCACTCAATGTAAAGATTATCATACGACTGCTGAATCTTTAGTATATCAAATAGGAGATGGTAGCTTTGTTGTGGACAGTCAATCAGCGATAAAGGTCTTGAAATCACCGACAAAATGGCTCAAGTTGGTTGGTAGATGCAATGTTTCTCTGTGCTGGGTTCTAAGAAGTAAGTGCATACAGGGCAACTGCAGGACGGCGGAGATTACAAAGGGAGGGGCAAGCCAGAAACTTTCTCTCGTCTATTCCAATAGAACCGAATCGATTTGGATCAGATTAGCCTTGATACTGAAGTTAGAAGAATGGCGAATAGCAGGTGGAATGGCTTCAAAATTCGGAGAGACCTCTGTCTACCTATTAATAGGCAAAGCCTATGCTCTATCATGCCACTGGACCCTACCTGCAGACTATGCGTGGAGAGCGGTGGAAGCTCTATCCACTTCGTCACTGAATGTCCCGCCCTCATTCATGTGAGAAAGCGGACCTTAGGCGTCTCACCGATCGCACTTGCCACGCTCCACCTTGAAAAACTGATTAGTTTCTTCACATCTTCTTGAACAGATAAACTGCTCTAAAACATTTGAGATAGCGCAATAGGCCTCTATGTGAGATCGCAGTGCTAGAGCGAACCAAACGCTCTCCACTAACAATAATAATAATAATGCTCTACAATAGGAGCCTTTTCGAGGCATCCGTGCTTGGCTAATAGAAGAAAAATGGGACTGCTATAGAGTCGCCTTAGTTGTTCGAGATAGAGGCTTCTGCTCAATGGGTTTCTTAGTCCGAAGAAATAGCAATTGACAAGAGTTGATTAATTGATTTAGTGGAGACAGAGGCTTGGTTTATGGTAACTTGTGGAAATTTTAATACCTTTAGGAGATCCAGTGGGGAAATCTTTTAGGTAAGTCAGGTCTATGACAGAATAGTGTCTCGCAGTTTGTTATCAGATCATTCGCCCTCATACATAGCTGCAGAATCTAAATAGATACAGGTTCCGTATTTTTTCCCATTTTTAGCCAAAGGCTTTGTCATACATAGGCATAAAAAGCTATACATCCGTTCTTGACTTTATGTGCGATGTTTATCTTCTAGTTAAGTTTTAATCAGGCTTGATACCCAGATTTTTTTTTTTTTTTTAAAACCTGCCCTTTTGTCTGACCTTGTAAGATCTATTGTGTCTCTACTACCTTCCTAATGAAGGTGAGTATGCCATTAGCAGTCGAGATTCTGAACTCCGCCAACGAAGAAAAAATTCCCTATGAAAGATCCATCTACGCAGCCAGTATAGTGCCGGACATTCACAGAGAACGTGCCCAGGGGTTTCCTCCTCTTCCAAATAGAACCGACACTCTGTATCTGAACAAAGGTTTAGTTTCTGTAAAGGTTTAGAATTTTCTTGTAGGAAAAGGTCTTTAAAAGTCCCTTGGACTGCCAAAGCCCAGGTGCATTTTCCCAATGGCCTAGGCTAAGTTGGTGTTCCCAGTTGTTGAACAAAGCTGTGGCAGTAGCCCAATTAACGCCACCGAAATGTTCCGGTCCCAAGAGCGCGAAAGCCGAATCGGCCCTAGCCAGCTCATCCGCAGTTTAATTTCACTCGGGCTTTCATTAAGACCATTGCTAGCAGCCCAGGTTAACCTTGTTTAGAGCAGCTTTAAAGATTTAAATTATTACAGAGGGAAACATCCCTGTCACTAATGTGACCGAGATATCCGCACACGCAACCACATTGACCCTATTTCTGTCTAGTTTCACCAGAATTAGCAACAGTATAGGGGAGGTCCATCTACGAATTTCAAGAATAACGGATTGGAATGTTCCTAGAGAAAAGTACTTGAGATTAGCTGTAGTCCATCAAAGATTGCTTCTTGAATGTTTTGATGGCTTTCTTGTACGTACTTAGGCAGTCCGTTTGGGGTAGATATAACAAATTTTGAAAATTTCTGTGGCCATCTGCCTCATATTAAAGAGGTTTCTATTGCACCATGCAGGGAGGGGAGGGGGAAGTGTTTTCACAAAGTTTTGTCCTGCTATAGTTCCCTAATTCCCGAGTAGGATCTAGGATTATCTAAGTCTGTGAAGTTCGTTCCAGAGTCTTGCTTTCGTTTCTTCTTTCTCCTCAATTCCGCAGAAGAGCTCTGGTTCCGGAAATTATGTCGATGCGGAAAATACCCATTTTAGTGTCACATTGTTTCGCCGAAGCTGTTAAGTTCCTGTAAACTAATTTGAAGGTGACCGTCCACAACCATTAAAGGCAAAACATAGCAATTCTGTTAGATAGTCAAGCAGCCATTAAGTTGAGTGTTTTGAAAATTTCCTCAGAAGATGGTGAAGTGGTGATTGACAGAAGCAGTCCAGAGAGCAGGCCTTTCTTTTATACAGCTGCGAGATCTAGGCCGATGCAATCAGGCGAAAGAAATACAGGAAACAGCAGACCACAGTACGGAACTTGCTGTCCTCATAGTCTTGAAAGTGACATCCATCTATCTCCTATCGGCAGAAAGGAAATACGTCTTCAAATAGAAAGCTGAAATAGTAGTGGAAATGGCGATGAAATTGGGAAACTAGAGGAAGGTGGACGGCGAGTGTGATACATGACGTTGCTGAGCGAAAATATGACGAAGTTAATTGTTACATCGCCCAGTTCCTAACCAGAAGCGGAAATTTCAGAGCGTTCCTTGATAAGATTTGTAAAGTACCTCCAAAAGTTACCGTGCAGGACACTCTGATGGCTACTTGACTGTCTAACAGAATTGCTATGTTTTGTCCTTAATGGACAATGTAAACCTCTCAGTGGTGTTAACTTTTGAGCAGTCCACGAAGTTCGAAGAACGCCATGTGAGTGTTTTATTGAATACGAAGCCGAGATTTTTCGAAGAGCCCACGAATTGAATTGGTTTGTTATTTAGCATGATGGATGCAAAATACGAAAGTCTACCATAGTTTTTAAAATGACTAAACATTTGCACTTATTTGGATTAACCACCAAACCATTTATCGATGACCAGTTCGAAATCTGTCGAAGACTCACCTTATTGGCGCCGCTTTCAATGAGGCCTAGGGTACAACTTCGATAGATTTGAATGTCATCGGCATAAAAGTGTTTCAATGAATGCAAGATTACAGGAGCTATATCATTAATATATAGAGAGAATAAAAGAGGGCCCAAAATCGACCCTTGGGAAACACCTCTTGACAAGGGCAGAAACTCTGATAGAATCCCCTTCAGAGACACAGTCTTTTTTTTCACTTGGATACGACGCAATTAACTTTATAGCGGAGGGAGATATGTTGAAGTAGTGGCGCAATTTTTGAACCTTGTACTTGTACTTGTACTTTAAAAAAAGGAAGTACAATGTACTTGGTACTTGGAAATCACCAAGTACTAGTACTTTTTCAAGTACTTTATTGCGGGTATCTGTGTTAAGATTGAAGCGACTGGAATAGAATTTTGTCTTTGCAGCTCTTATTTAACGTACACCACTATTCCATAAATTTTTATAAGCTTGGTGGAGCTCCTCGGCCAGAAAGCATTTCCACTGACGATAAGCCTGGTCGCGCTGCATCATTAGAGCTCGAATCTTGTATTTTAACCAAGCTTTTTTCTTTTCTCTTAACATGCGAGTTTTGATTGGAACGAGGTGATATAAGTTCATATGAATTAAGTCGGTGAGGAGATAAGGTAAACGAGTTCCCTTGGAACACAACTTATGTGTTGTTCAAGAGCTAGTCGATTCTACTTTGGCGAATGTTGCTGTAAAATCGATGAAGAAGGCGTCATTTTCCTCTTCATGGAAGGACAGCTTTATCCAAGTTAGAATTCTGGGAATAAATACATAATCTACCGTGGGGTATCTACTGCAAAAGAGGATTTTCTGTGAATATACCGTCTACAAGTAAAAAGCCAACTAGCTATGTGTAACAAAGTTTCAAAGGACTGTTAAAGAATTCAACCCCCGCATGGCCTACGATTGAGGCTTTCAACACATTAATCTTCTTTATGAAAGACCTTTGAACTCTTTGCGAAATAGTTCAGTGTCATTGTTTAATCAAATTCTCGTCCATGGAAACATATACCTCCATTAAGCCACACCTTTCTGGTTCTTCTGTTCAAAATGTCGTGATTTCTGGTTGCGATGTAGAATTCCATTTGCGTTTCCAAGAAATCCATCACAATTCGCAAGAAAACAAAAACCAAAAATAATTAATAGGCTTTGTGAAAGAGGTTCCTCCATGCTTATTTCCTGACAACGACAGTTCCATAATATTGTCACAGAGGGATGGGGGAAGGGAAAGATATACAACCAAATGTCAACAGTTCCCACGATAATCAAGAACCGAGCACATCATATAATTTTCTCAGTTACGCCTCTGGGAGGCCCAATTTGAACCCCAAAATTCATCTGACAACCTTAACAGTTACCAGCACGTGACACCCATCTAACGTGTAAGCTGCTTAATAATAATTAATTATTGTGGCAATGCCCCCCTCCCGTTCCTGGCGAAATGAACCAAAATTAGTCTACGCACATGTTAACCTTATTATAAGCGATGACAGGATCGAGGATGAGGAAATCATTTTGACATCAATTTTTGGCAATGGCACAGGAGACGAACAAGGTGTACTACATACAGCTTCCGTTTCAAATGATTGTGTGACATTGCGAGATTTCAGTGTGTGGTTGCGTGGGCTTTAAAAATGGCCTTTGAACTATTCAACTCTGACTTTGGGATTAGTTCCAGAAATAGTGTTTCAGGCTTGAAGTTTTATTTAATTTAAAACGGCTTAGTAGAAGTCATAAGGCGTTGGGGTCGTGTGGGTTGTGTAGGCGCTTTTCCCTGAAGAACTTTCTTTGAAATACAAGAGGTTAATCACTTGCCTTGCCATTTAGTTTTCCATGAAAAGACTACCTACCTCTGATTAGTTGTAGGTTGGTGCAGTAACTATATATGTCAGAGTCTATCGCTCGTAGGCTTTTGGCAATGCTCTGAGAAGATTCCTATTATTTTGCATAGCTCAGGTGTTTCCATCTCGCTTTAGACACTGTTTACCCTTCTGTAGTATGTGTTACCCAGTTGCTTTTAGACAGCAGCAAGCAAATAATGTTGCTGTTGACTATGATGTATTGTCAGTGATGTACTTGTCCTCATAGCTCTCCAATGCGTTCTCTATGAAATTCCTTTCTGTGTATAGTTCGGCGACTGACCGGTGCCTATCTACCGATGCGTGTTGAAGTGTAAACTCCGAGCCAAACGGCCATAGGCCATAGTCACATCCTTCAAATTGGTCAGAAGGAATTTGCAAATCTGAACAAGTGCTGTCACTCTAACCTGGGCATGGTCCCCGTGGTTCAGTAGTAAGTGCATTGGACTGCTGTGCGAGTTGCATGGGCTCAAGCCCCAGCTATGTATACCGAACATTTTTAGCGGCACCACCTCTAGTCGGGGAATGACAAACCTCCGAGAGAACAATTTGTTATGAAAAAGCTTCATAATTCGCCATTTGCAGTCGGCAATAAATTGCAGGTCATTTTCATTCATGCGAAAAATGGCACAACATAAATAGTTGCGGAAAGTTAGGCCTTAGTTCATCTCGAGCAGTTGCGTCAGCTATTTATTTTTTTAACTTGGACATAGGGGCGTAGGTAGTCTCGTGGAACGAGTTCTCATTGCACTTAGATTTGGAATGGACGGTCAATTTGTTGACTCTGTGACGTCATAAGAAAAATCATTAATGCACCGTCAAGTTGAAGGCCATCATGAGAGCGTCGTGCTGTTTGGCCAATTAAATCATTGGTGTATCGCGACAAGTAAGACTTAGTGCTAAATTGTTGCGAGGAACTAGTTTTGCACCAAAATTTCTTGCTTTGGTCGCAATCTTGGGTTTACAGCAGGCGGCGATTCCTGAGACGCCATCATATCCGCTAGTGTAGAATTCAAATCGGCGCTATCGCCATCACTTGCATCCATCATACATACATATATAGATACTTTTCAAAATGGTCCGCTTATCCACTTTTAGGGTCGTGGATTTAGAGTGCTTAAGTGGAGTCTCCAAACCTTTCGATCTTCTACCACCGATTTTAAAACATCAGAAGATATCCCCAGAGATTTCGGACTTGCTCCAACCATCTCATCCTGGGTCTATTCAGGGGACGTCTACCCGAAGACGCGGATTACATGGCACGTCTTGGAAGCCGAGTTGGGCGGCATGTGTTTAATGTGTCCAAACTATCGAAGTATGGACCTCTCAGTTCGCAGAAGTACCTGCTCTACATTGAGTGCCTAGCGTATTCTGGTATTATTAACTCAATCTCGACGAATTATCCCAGAAAAACAAAGAAGAAATCTCATATCGGCAGCTTGCGTCTGCGATCTTATTCTTTCAGTCATTACCCAAACCTCATGACCACAGATGAGGGTCAAACTAAATACTGAATTGAAGACCGATAGGTTAGCTTGGATGCTAAGTTCGGCTCTCCTGATAACAGATTGACCAAGCTGTCTCAAAATTGCTGCAGCCTGACCAATCTTATAGGATAACTCAGTATTGCGCCTAACATCACTCGTGAATAGGACCCCAAGATACTCAAACGTGTCCACCTGCTTCAATGTGACTCCTCTGATTTGTTCACGTTAACCTACATCCCCCAGTTTGACAATCGCTAGGTGTTTCACCGCATTCGAAGGCCACTAAACTGACACGAGAGATCCATTCCACTCTCTCTTTACCCAAAGCCTTGAGCATTTCTGGCCGGATTTCATCCACATCAGTAGATTTGCCAACTTTTAGCGCTTTAATCGTCAAAGTCATCTGCTCTATGGTGGAACTGCTCAAAACCATGTATCTGCCATTCTCAGTCCCCGGTTCAAGATTGAGCAGCTCCAAAAAGTGCTCGCCCCATCACATCTGCGCAAGATGTCTTTCTCAACGGAAAGAAGTACATCATCTTTGGATTTGACTCCTACGATGATATTAAACTTCCTTCCTCTGAGACGGCGGATGGTCTGCCAGAGCACCTTGTTTGCGGATCTGTGATCACGGTCCAACTTCTCGCCGAACTCCTTCCAAGACTGCTCCTTCTTCTTCTTCATGCATCGGTTGCTCTATGTATCTGTTGGAAGAAGCTAAATCCCCAAAGTGTATCTACATCTTGAAGGCTTTCTTCTTCTCTGTTATGGCTTCTTGAACTCCGGGTGTTTCAAATCACACAGTTCTTTTCTTACCACCAGCATCCATCATGTCGATTATTCCATATTTCGCTTTAATTTTTCAAAACAAAATACGTCTGCTTCGTGCAAAGTACACCCCCTAAATGGTGGTGCAGTTAATCGACAAGGGCGTCAACCCGGTGAAAAACGCGGCAGAATATCCTGCTGTCAGTACGTTGACAACGTTTTGCGTTGACAAATGTACTACTTGACCACTTTGTGGCAAATTCTGACGTAAGATAGTCAGCGTTTTGAGTATTTTCGTTGACCGTGTAATCGTTCTTTACTAAAAATGGCCAAAAAATCAGGAATCTCCTGCAATGAAGTAATTATCGTTCAATTCGGAAGTTACATTTATCTGACCAAATCCATTGTAATGGCATTGCGATATTCACAGGACATTCAAATTTGTCGTTCCGCCTTTATAGGTCATTCGATTTGACATATCTTTGGTACGGGAGGCTGTAAATGTGATACGTTGCATTGTCCACTGCTATCACCAAACGACCTTTCACATTATATTGCTGAAACTCATATCGTTCTGTTCGTCTCCTTCCCTGCACTTTGACATTTCACCATCATTGTGTTATTATTATTGTGGAGGCCTTTGAAATGTTTGTTTTTAGTATACATTGGACTTTAGTACGACTGTCCATGTGTTTGAATGTGTATGCTGTGGTACAAGAACAACAAGACAGCTTACCTTTTG
The DNA here is from genome assembly GCA_917880715.2 of Matsumyia berberina. NCBI lineage: Eukaryota > Metazoa > Arthropoda > Insecta > Diptera > Syrphidae > Matsumyia > Matsumyia berberina. The sequence goes on from OU862870.1 coordinate 102,266,954, forward strand.
TTACGAAAGTCTTGGAATTGATTGATGGAGCTATTTGGGTTGTGGAGGTTTCACATTTTTCCTTTTCAGTCAAAGAACTCGATGAAAGGATGTGCGAATATGTTTCTTCTTTTACGGTTTCGTTCAAATGCGTATTCACTCTATCGAAGTTTGTATTCTAAAGATTTCATTATGTCTTGGCATCGTTATGAGAAGGATGTTCCATTTCCATGTTCCATTTTCTTACTGCATTTCTTTAGGCAAAGTCAGTACCGCCTTCCTTGTAAATATAATATGCACTGGTGAACGATGATTTTCTCTTCCACATCCTTGATGCTGAGTTGATGCCAAGTCTGCTGACCATGGCATCTATGGTAAAATGTCCTGTCAGTACTCCTACTAGGATGCGAGTATCTTTTTTTTTCATAACCAGGAGACAATTTGTTTTGTTCCGGTGTATGCTCTGCCATAAGCTACGGGATATAATGAAGTCGCCTCTGGCGGACCAAGAGGAGTTGATTAGCTCTCTCATCTTGTGGACGACGTTACCTTTCAATACACCTATAGGGATGCTCATCGATGTGTGGGTGTGCTCACTTTTCAAAGCTGATCCCTGCCGAGCCAGTTCGTCTGCTGTCTCGTTGCCCTCGATGTCGCTGTGTCTGGGGATCCAGTAGAAGTTGACCTCGTCGATGACTTTTATTTTATTTAGGATTTCACGACAGGTAGACACCGCTGTGGCCATTCCATAGGCCACATTGTAAACGATCTTGTTTTTGGCTTTATATACGAAAAGCATGATGTAACCCGGCTGCAGAAAGGAGAAGTGAAGCCCAAAGTATCGTCGGATGTGGTTAATTTGCTTCCATTCCTCAGATTCCTGTCGTCGACTCAGAAAACAATTAACTTCTTACTGGAGGGCGAGAGTAAGATCCATGGGCCCACTGTATCCATTACTTCAGAGGTCGTCTTCCTTATACCCAATAGGGCTTCAATTTAATTTTTCCGTGTTCTTTTAAGGGTAGGTTTTCGCCTTCCTCTCTCTTTTTCGTTTGGAGCGCTGTCGTTACTCGAGATCGCCATTCTCGCTCTATTTTCAGAGTGATGTTACCATTCCATCCTGCTTCTTTCTGCTGAACAAAATGTGGTCTGCGTCATGGCAGAAGAGTCGCCATATAGGTAAGCCGAGCTCCCTAGTTTCTAATTTCATAGACGTGCGCGTTGAAATTCCAGTGTCTGGTTAGGAACGTCATGTATCAGACTTGCTGTCCATCTTCCTCTAATTGCATAACACCATCGCCTTTTTAGTCTCCATTTCCACTCCTGTTTCAGCTTTTTATTCGAAGACGTATTTTCTTTCTGCTGGTAGGAGATCGATGGATGTCACTTTTGAGACTACGAGGACGTGAGGTTCGACAGGGATGGCTTGAGGTTATGTACATGGGTGAACTTGCTGACAGGATCGTCTAGACCACATAGGCTCCAAAAATCCTCGGAACCTGCAATTTTTCATTCGCTAATTAAACCACAGCGACATCGGCTTAGCCATAAGAGCTAAGGTCCAACGGCAGAGGTGGCTGAATTATGTAGAGTAGATGAATTCCAATGCTCCGGGCCGGAAAATCTTCGAATCCACATCCGAGGGACTGTGCAGTAGAGGAAGACCGCGACTCAGGTGGCACGCACAAGTGAAAAGCGACCTGAACCAACTTGGTGTGCGAAACTGGAGGCAGCTGGCTAAAGATCGAGCTGGCTGGAGACGCTTGTTAGTTGAAGCCCAGGTCCTCCCTGGACTGTCGCGCACCCTCAAGTAAGTAAGTAATAAAACCACCCAGTTAAATTGATGAATCTCTTGAGTTTGCTAAGCTCAATGTTTTGGAGGTTCTCTTGTCCTACAAAAAAAGTTATTGTCAAGGGCTCTGTTACTTTTGAGGGCTTATGTGGGACAATCTAGTGGCGAATAGATTCGATTTCTTTCTTGTTCCTACAACTTCTGCAGTAGTCATTGTATAGGAGACTTACCCTTGCTCCCTACCAGTGAATTCTACTTGGCTGATAGACCTTCTCTTGTCAAAGACAGGCCATAGCGACCTGAATTTAGCGCATGTATCCAATTGTTAGCCTTTCCGACCGACTCTTTGTCTATTTCCCTCTATAGGGTGCTGGTGGTGTGTTAGCCTCCACAAGGGCCTGTGAAGAGTTCGTACTAGACCCATTTCTAGCCAGTTCATCGACCTTTTCGTTATCAGCCTTTTTAGGAGTCGTTTCTGTTGATATTTGATTCAGTTTTATCTTTCATATCCTAAAGAGCTTGGATTTAATCTTGGATCCGTCGGTCGGTATAGAGAGCCAGTTAATTTTTGGTGCAGATTCTACCTTCATTCTACTTCTCTGTACTAAGAACCCTGATAGAGAATCTCCGATTGTTGACATTCTCTAGTCCATAGGGACAAGTTGGTCCTATGGGCATTCCTCTATCCTAACGCGATTTGACATCTCGAGATCGCAGAACGGAACGGACTACATCACTCCTATCATAGACTGGCTTCCCTGAGCCTGAATGGAGTTTTGGCTGGCGAGCCCTGTGGAGTACATATATACCTACTTGGAGCAGATTAAGGGCTGCTATCGGTGTCGATCTCATCGATCCTGTCCCCTCTATACAACCTGCCCGTTGGACATTTGTGACACTGGAAAGATAACATTTCTCTTTGAGTGTTTTCCACCAGACAAGTGAGCCATAGGCTAGGATGGGTCTTTCCAACTAAATTTGGAATCTACATAGTATAACCCCGAGGTACTTGGGTATTTCCTTGGGAATCCGATCAGTATTATTCATACGGGGATATTTGTATGGGGAAGCGAAATTCTTCTTGTGAAAAGTACTAGTACTCCCAGCACATTTAGATGACATTGACAGCATAGATTTGATGAAGCCGTGCGTACATATCTGAATAAGGACGGATTGGAGCAGTGATGGAACTGGGAATGCTTCATGATACGCTGAAGACCATGATGTTGCTATGGGCTGTCCACTGGTCCAATCCATATTTTTTTTCCTTAAAGAATGTGGTCGGCGTGGCTCAGTGGTTAGTTCTGATGTTCCTTCCATTCGTGGTTGCGAGAATCTAGGCCTTGGCTTATCCTGAGCTGTCGCGCCAGTTATTCACTTTAAAGAATGTGCCCCGGTGAGGACCTGTTCAAAGTGTTTCTCTTTCTCTTTGTCGAACTAAAAGGTCGAAGCATGCGTCGAAAATCGCTGTCTCTGTATGGAAAACGCTGGCGAAATCCAGTAGCCTAAGCGACGTCTACGCTCCGTCCGTTTTCGACCTGTCAGATGTCACAGCATTTCCACTTTCGCTTTCCCAATTTCGTTCTGGTTGGTCTTGATCTTGGAGTGAAGTGGGCATTTTGGTTCCAACCACTTCTTGGGATATTGATTCCGTACCAGCATCCAGATTCTTTGAGTCTGACAGCCCTGCATGTTGTTATACATTTAGCACGCGAAAAAGGTGCAAGAGAGCAGTTGGGCAGGATCACAACGCTCAGCTAATGCCTATGCTTGAGTTCGTTGAGCTTTGCTTAGTTTGGTTATGTTGTATTCTTTGGTCGTCGCGGGCTACCAAACAAGTAATCAGTAAGGATGGGACCGACTACTTCTGTATCTATGGCGTTATTTTTCAACGATGTTCCCATTTCTTGCCAAGGGTTCTGTTGCAAGTGTAGAAGGCTTTACATACCTTTCTCATTGTTTCATGTTTGGTTTTCAGTTCAATTTAGAATCAAGAACAGTGCGTAGGCACTTGGCGCTGGAAGAAACAAATAGAGTTTGGTTACATATATAACCTAGGAAGGGGAAAGTCGGGTATTTTCGTGTTTGTCCCGAAAAGCCTCAGTACAGTCTTACTTCGGTTCACACTGAGGCCACAATTTGTCAATCAATCCGACTGTGGAACTTTGAATCTCTTCCACCCCATCAGGATGTCAGCATGGCGGGTGAATATGTCAGAATTCTGAAGTCACCCTGTCACTCTTTTAGCCTTCAAGGCTGTTATTCAATTAAAAAAAAAAACCTTCCGAGGTCATAAGAGGGTCGCCAACGAAGCAATAAAATTTGTCGCTCCTAACGGGACACCCTTACAGGAGCAACTCAAGCTAGAAATCAGTGGTTGTGGCCAACCCGACCGTATACTCTGAGGTATTGGGCCGACCTGTAAAGGTCACATTTTTCGTTCGTTATGGAATCATTTTTCTGTTTGCTGGAAAACAAAACAGAGCACAGTTCAGTGCGTATTCTGCATTCCTGCACCCACGGTCGCCAGTAAAACACAAAAAATGGTCTTTCTCGACGACAAAGAGGTACTTCCTGCCTGTGAAAGCATAATTCCCTTACAACTGGCTTGGTATTTCCGCGTCTCTTACTTTGCTGAATGCACTCGGTTGCCTGCGCTACTGCTCATTTTTGAAAAATTCAAAAGCGGACCAAGTCAAGTTTCACAAACAGAGTCCGACAGGTAATTTTAAATTAAGTGCAAGCCAAATGGAAATTTGTTTTAATTAAATAATTAAGAGTTTACACAAGAGTCGGCTCAAAATAAAAATTAACGAGGTCAGTGCACAAAGGTCCTTTGTCAGTGCTGCCAGGTCCAGTTTATCGGTGACTTAATAAAGTCGCTTGTGATTGAGTTAAGGATTTTTTTATTTTTTTTTTTTTAAACGAAAAAATCTTAGAGTCGAGGATATACTCGTGTGTATGTATCCGCAACGCAAATAAAATCGTATTACGCGCTGAAAGGCTGTAAAGCCTTTTACACGTTCCACAATTTCCATTTGCTTATGGATTCGTCCTTGCTTCGGTAACTTTCAATAAATAACGTGCACATATGGACGTAAAAATATTTTATTATCGTTTTAAATCTACCAACCGACCGAGCGACGTTACAATACGATGTTTGGAGATAAACTGCTACAGATAATCTGACGACGGGCAAATGGTGAAATGTAATAAAAGAGAGAAAGGATATCCAGTTCGGTAACGAGATTCCCTGCTATCGATTTATGCACTTAAAAAGGCTAACGTGTAACGCGAGGAGTCGTCGTCGTGGGATTGACTTGGCTTTTTATAAAGTTGTGTTTTGTTTTTCTCTTTGAAAATTGTTTAAGGTTCCTACGACGTAACGGAGTTGAATGGTTTATTTTTGAAAAATCATTGCTTGTCACCTTATCCTGATGATGAATGCACTTGAAACTTGAAATGGTGCCCATAATAAGAGGTTTAGATTGTTCTGCATCATGAGCTCTTCTGCCACGAAATTATTTACTACTCGTGATAGTAATATGTAGAGAAATATCCGGTCGAAATATGTACAACGGGCTACGGCTACAGATACACACAGTCAATTGATCCTGGAAGGTCCACTGTACTCATAAGAATTTTGGTCTAATTTGGAAGTCACCTAGAAATGGTAAGGAATCGCAGGAGTTTCCATTTTCCAATTCACTGACTCTTTTGTCGTTGAATGATTGTGTCAATTGATTTCTGATTCATTCTTTGGCTCATTAGAGGTACAACTAGACCAGAAATTCCTTTCCTAGTCAACAATTGATGAACCTTTGCAGCTTTCTTGTGATAGTATAGATCACTATCCAAAAATACAATTCATATGGGAGGAAACGAAACGAAACGAAACGAAACAGCGGATTGTACATATGCCTTGGCACTTTGGACAACATTAAAAACACAGACTTAACTTTGCTGATTCTGCCGGCAATGCCTTGTTTGGTTTCTCCATCAGTCGAGACAATATTCGCAAAAAAATATTGGAAGCTTTCTACTTTCTCTACTGGTTGCCCAGCGATAGAGACTTAAGCTGGCAAGTTTGCTTCGAGACTTTTCGGGTCGGAGTATTGGTGTCCATCCGTTCTTCATGACCCTGCGACCTCAGTCGTTGGATCTTCACTCTTCTGGCTAAGCCTATGTCGCTGTAAAGCCCGTACAGTTCATCGTTGTATCTCCTCCTCCACTCATGGTCTATGCAGGCGGAACCGAAAATCACCCGAAGAAATTTTCTCTCGAAACAGCCAAGAGCGACCGCATCCGCTTTTGACAAAGTCCATGCCTCTGCACTGTAGAGTAGCACTGGGGCGATTAAGGACTTATTAAGGGTCACCTAAGTTGTTTGAGAGAAGGTTTTGCTACTCAATTGCCGATTGGCAAGAGTTATTCTTCGTTTAATCTCGGCGCTGGTGTCGTTGTCTGAATTTATAGCAGAGCCTAGGTAGACTTAACTACTTCAAAGTGATGACTGTCTTTAGTGACTTTCTGTCCGAGACGTCGGTGTTGAGTGTCCTTTCTTCTTGACAGCATATACTTGGTTTTGCCCTCATTGACCGCTTAACCCATCTTTGCCGCTGCCGAACGCGCCAGTGACATCACGCTGCGTTCTTCCGATTATGTCAATATCGTCGGCTTATCCGAGTAATTGGACGGACTTTTCAGATTGTGCGTCTAGTGTTAGCGCGTGAGTTTTGCACAATTCTTTCAAGAACGATGTTGAAGAAGTCGCATGACAGCGCGTCGCCTTGTCTAGATCCTTTTTTGACATCAAAGGTCTCGGTGAGATCTTGACCGACCTTGATGGAGCAGCGTGCATTCACCATCGTCATCCTGCACAAACGGACGAGTTTGGCAGGGATGCCAAAATTAGACACGGCTCTGTATAGCTCGTTTCTATAGATGCTGTCATAGGCGGCCTTAAAATCGATGAAAAGGTGGTGGGTATCGATTCGAAGTTCCTGGTTTTTTTCCAAGATCTGCCACAGTGTGAATACTTGGTCGATGGTGGACTTTCCTGGTTTTAAGCCACACTGATATGTTCACATGCGTTCACACAACACGGCAGATGAGATCTTGTAGGCGATGTTAAGAAGACTGATGCCTCTGTAGTTGGCGTAGTTCAAAGCGTCTCCTTTCTTGAAGATCGGGCAAACAATGCTGAGGTTCCATTCATCGGGCATACTTGCCTCCGACCATATTTGACAGATGAGTTGGTGCATGCTTCTCACCTCGTCATCGCCCGCCGGTTTGAACAGCTCGGCAGCTAGACCGTCAGCACCAGTACTTGAGCTTTGATATGGGTATCTTCACTTCGTCCAGGTCGGGTGGGCGGAATTGTTTGTCCTCGCCGTCCTATTTCCTCGATCGCGCGTTTATCATGCTCTTTCATTTTCCTCCTGAGAAACCGGTGTTCGTCTTTCCTCTTCTGGTCGTAAAGCTCGGGAGCAGCTCCGGTCTTTCTGAGGAGCACCGCTTTGTTTCGCTGCATGCGCCTGGCACTCGTCGTCAAACCAGGGGTTTCGTTGCGGTGGCCGAGTAAAACCCAGCACCTCAGAGGCGGCATCTCTGATGGCTTTTTGGCAATGTTGCCACTGGTATTAAATACTTGATGTTGGCAGTATAGAACTTCCTTAAAGATTGAGAGAGACTCGATCGGAAAAGGATCTGGTGATCTCTTGCGATTGCAGCCGTCCGACGTCGAACGCAAGGCTCTTCAGCATCTAACCTCCAAAATGTCAAACCTTCTTAGCAGGGAGAATTCATCTCCCTCCAGGTGTAGGAATCTAGCGTTTTGAGGTCTGTCTTAGTCAAGAAGCGTCCTCACTTTCCAGTTACCAATCTCAGTCCATGTACAATTGGAAAAATCGTCTACGTGTGATTCATCCTTAGTGCCTCTACACATTTTGCAGAGAGACAAATCTTCTTTTTTGGAAAACTTTATCAGTATGCCTACCAGTCCGTCATTTGGCACTTTTTCTTCCGGCCACTTTCCACTTCGCAAGTTCTAAGTATGACAAGCAAGATTGAACCTCTATTTGAAAGACCAAACAATTTTGTATCCCAAGATTCTTGGTGAAGCGAACTGGGCACAATTTGCTGGTATGTGAGGGAAGAAGAAGGTGCCTCTAGACGGGAGCCCGGAAAAGTAAAGCAGCGATAAATGGGTATATTTGAAAAAACAAGAAATGGATAAGGACATGGAAGGTCGACCTGTCAAGAGGTTAACCACTTGATTTATTACAAACAGAATTATAGTCCATTGTTGTGCATTTACACACTTCATTAGCAATGGCTTGGAGAAGTTCTATTGCGATTGCTAACGAGCTAATTCTATCTATTTACGGCCTTATTAAATCACAAAAGCAGCCACGTCGGGCAAACCCCGCCCTCCAGGAATAATCAAAATAAAAACGCAATAACGCTCCAAAAGAGAATCGTCTGTCAATTTCCTAATAAAACTTTTTGCCATAAAAGAATCTGCCCTCGCGGCCAAAAGTGGGTGCCGCGCCTGCTGTCGAGCTTAGTGATAATCATCCCAGATAGCAAATCTCCTGCCAACGAGCACAGCTCACGACCGAACAGAAAAAAAATGAATGGAAATTTCCCCGAAAACAGAAAATAAGATTTAATCACAAGTCCCGAAGTGGGGGGCGGGTCCTGCTCCTGCCTCAGTGGCCCAGCATTGTCACTGCCGTTTACCGTTCTAATTCACCGACTCCAGGCGAAAATAATTGATGTAAATGTGATGTAAATTTCAGGGAGTCCTGCGGAGGCGCACAAAAGGCAAACACTAGTCCCATCAGTAAAATTTCCCGGAAATCAATACCCAGATCCGACCGCATTACAATAAATCTCCATGAGAATAGAAAATGGCGAGAGTACGCGGCACATTCGGCATAACACAGTCACTGGCTCTGCTACACAAAAAAAAAAAGGACGAAAACGCAAATTAATTTATCATAATTTAATCTCAGCCAGACATTACCCCCTGCCCTGTCACGAATAAAAGGTTCTGCTAACGATGGTGACGAGCATGACGACGACGACGACGGGGATGATGATGATGTGGAGCAACACGGATGATGACAACAGTGACACTGCAGCTTCTCTATATTTCACCGACAACAACACCACATCTTGAGCTCTGCTCCACATGCCGGCATTCGTTTCGTATCCCTGAAAAGTTAGCACACTTTTAAATGAGTTTATTCGAATTAGACGTTAGAAGAGAGCGCGCGCTCCTTGGGACAGGAAGCGAACAATGTGGCGCTCGGCTTCGGCGTGTTTGAGTGGGTATGTAGGTTAATCGTATTTCAAATACAATTGCGTCCTATGGGGTGACGGCTGGAGCCCGCTGTGTACGTTATATTACTCCAAATGGCGGCGATAAAAAAAAAAAACTTTCTTCCGACCACCATCCCAGGAAATCGATGCTTAGAAACGAAAAAAAAAAAGAAGAAGAAAGATGACAGCAAAAAGGACGACGGATGACAAAGCCGTGCGGAGAGAATCTGTCTTTTATTATATTTTATAGCTTCCCCTTCCAGCGATACGCGAATAGATAAGTGCCGCATCCGTTAAGCAGCGTCGCGTTTTAATAAAGCACTTGTTTCATTCAAATTTTTATGCTAATAGGACTCCTGAAATAAATGAAGTCCTTTGTGGAATAGGACAAAGCGTCGTCCTCGATGGCGATAAGCCTTTTGAAACACTTTTCGGGTGATGCTCTGTGATTTAAGATGCATGGGTATAAATTTACATTTAAGTTGGGAGAAGGAAATGGTTCGGTTGGCCCAGTGTGAGTTGTTACTTGACGAGTCATCTGGGACCGTACATACATATTTCGTCATTTTTAGGAGGCTGCTGTTCAGATATTTTTTGGTACGTGATCGTACTGTTGTAGCTGACTATGTGCTGACGAAACGCACCACTATGGTGGCATGTCATTTATTTTTTTCTCAAATGTCAAGTGTTGGATATTAAATTTTTATGTGTCATTACGTCCTTTTGCATAGAAACAGTTTTGTGACCGAACTTTGTTCAGTTTTTGTGTGTGAAGAATGAGGAAGGTTTGACAGTTCTTTTCCGTAACTCAAAGGAAGCCCGTAGGCACATGCTGTTGTCTTTTGACTTTAGCCCGAAGCTGTTGCCTGTTTGGCTTGAATTTTATAGACGATCTCCAAACCTGGGTGGATCCGTCTTCGTAATAAGTGTATTGGCGGATATTCATAGAGAATGTGCTCTAAGGTTTCATCCTCTTCCAAACCGAAACAGCGCTTTGTTGAGGTGGTATTTTACTCCGCCATGGCTAGCAAGGAAGTACGCCAGCTCTTCTTGGCAAGGCTTGGAATTTCGTTGAAGGAAAATGACTTTATATGTAAGTCTTGCCCAAGCCCGGGGATATTTTCCCAAAGAGTTAGGTGAAGTCGGTGATCCCGGTTGTTACGCAACGCTTTGGCGGAAGCTCAATTTACGCCACACAAGGGTTCTGGTGCTAAGAGGGCGAACGCTGAGCGGGTCTTAGTCAGTTCATTCGCAGGTTGCCTACTAAAGGGTCTTTCATTAAGCGCTTCCTATCTTTAAATTTAAATAAATAAAAGTGTTATTCATTTGAAAGGCCTATCGATGCCATTATGAATGGAATATAACATCGTTCAAATGTATGCCGCGGCTTCTCTGGGAGGCGCGCATCCGAGACGTCCAATTTTCAGTGACTCTGGCGCATAAATCAGGCTGAATTTTACCGATGGCATGGGTAAAGTTGGCTTTGAGGGCCGCTGTGGTTTGTGGCTTATTCGCATAGACCTGTGACTTCAGAAAACTCAACAAGAAAAGTCTAACGGGGTCAAATCGCACGATCTCTGTGGCCAATTCACGTGAGATGACCATGCCCTCGAATGGCTCGTGCAGAATTTCCAATGTGGCGTGAGCTGTGTGGCACGTAGCGCCGTCCTTTTGAAACCACATGTCGTTGGTGTCCATATCATCCAATTCAGCCCAAAATAAGTTGGTAATCATCGACCTATAGCGCTCGCCGTTGACGGTGATGGCCTGGCCAACGTCGTTCTCAAAGAAATATGGACCAATGACGCCGTCAGCCCAAAATCCACACCAAACAGTGACTTTTTCGGGATGCATTGGACGCTCTTGCATCTCATGTAGATTGGTATCGTCCCAAATTCGACAATTTTGTTTGTTGACGTACCCATTCATCCAGAAACGGGCCTCATCGCTGAAGATGATTTTTCGATGAAAATTAGGGTCAGTTTACAATTGCTCCGGAGCCCATTCAGTGAGCACACGTCGTTGTCTATTGTCGTGGATGGAAGTGCTTTAAGCGTTGCCTCGAGATGACGCTTGCCTTTCAACGGCTGCGTGGCCACAACCATACGATTTCATTAAAATTTTATCGCTCTGCTGCTTGCCGCTCATTGCGTGGCAGGGGCCTAATACCTTCGTCAGGGCTTATTCTAGCGCAGTTTTTTATAGCGTGGATTTCAGCCTAAAACACACTGGGATACATACCTTTTGTTATCCCGACTTTTAAGTTGGATCTAAAAACGTCAGCAGCAACTTCGTATGCAGCTACCTTCCTTAAAGAAGGCAAAAAGACTCTGCCTTCAAGTTACCTCTTACCTTGGATCATTCTGAGTCTACACTTTGTAACATCGCTAAGTAGAGTGGTATGGCTCAGGTTCGTCGGGAAGCCAAAGTTATCGTGTGGGATCACCATGGCTCACAAGAAATGTATTACTTACTTACTTAAGGTGGCGCTACAGACCGGCGTGGTCCTGGGCCTCAACCAACAAGCGTCGCCAGCGATCTCGATCTTTTGCCAGCTGTCTCCAGTTTCGCACGTCAAGTTGGTTGAGGTCCCCTTCCACTTGCGTGCGCCACCTGAGTCGCAGTCTTCCTCTACTGCGCTGACCCTCGGGTGTGGATTCGAAGATTTTCCGAGCTGGAGCATTGGTGTCCATCCGCTCTACATGACCCAGCCACCTCAGTCGTTGGACCTTCACTCTTCTGGCTAAGTCGATGTCGCTGTACAACCCGTACAGTTCGTCGTTGTATCTCCTCCTCCACTCCCCGTCTATGCCGACGGGACCAAAAACGGAGACAAGAAATGTATGGGGACTCTAAATAGGACGCTCCAGGATATTAAGGGCCGCAACCAACTTATGGGTGGAGTTACAGTGCTGTTGTCTTTTGACTTTAGACAGATTTTGGCACGGGCGATGAAGTTAAAGTCATGTCTTATGGCCTCAAGTCAAAGTTCTGTCCTTAAGAGTTAACATGCCTGTCCACCTTACAATTCTTAAGGGTGGAGGAGTTTTCCAACCCCGTGGGAGATCCGATTGATTTGACTGACTCAATATTCATAATATTGCGGTAAATTCTGTCAGTCAAATCCTCGCGTTGGAGTAGATTGTGCTTCGTGGCTGAGGAAAAGAGCTATTCTCACTCCTACAAAAGATTCAGTCAACAACATTCTGCTGGAGAAGCTGCCAACTGAGCCGAAGTACGAATCTTTGGACTTGGCAATGAAGTCGAGGATGCTGTTCATTACCCTGTAGAGTTCTTGCAAACTCTTGATACACCAGGGATACCACCTCACGTCCTGTACCTCAAAGTTGGAGCTCTAAACCATCCATTTGTGCAATAGCACCAGGCTTCAGTTGAATACTCTGTACAAAAACGTAATCGAAGCCAAAATGTTCACGAGTGTTAATCAAAGAGAAATGGTCTCCATTCCCGGAACTCCTCTGATCCCATCAGCCTACCACTTTGTGTTGAAACGTTTAAAAGTGGCTAGTGTGGATCTCATGAGTGAATATTTTTCCCATAGCTTATTGTATATAGTGTGCTCAGAGTTAGTTTATCTGACACCCGGGGAAGAACATAGGGTTTAATGTGACGTATTTCCACTCGGTAATTTTTTATAAAAAAATGTGACGGTGAGAGCCCAGCTGAATTGGGGTGACCTTGTCCGTTGAAGAACTTTTGGACACCAAACTATAGCCACATGTGTTAGTATGGGTCTAACTATCGAAATGGACAACCCAAAGTATCATTTTGGGACTAAGACCTTAAGTTCTATTGTAAACGTGTCGACTGAGCCATACGACTCTAGTAGCACGCTCAAAATCAAACTAAATATTCGAATTTAATCATTTGCTTCGTGGTCGCCGTAGCTCGGTAGTAGGTGCGTTGAACTGCTGTGTGAGCTGCAACACCTCTCGTCGGAGAATGACAAACCGCCGGGAGTATAATTTGACATGAAAAAGCTTCTCAATTCGTCCTTCGGAGTAGGAAATGAATTGTGTAAATCCTACATAGGTGCTAGGCCTCGGATCATCTCGAGCTGTCGCGCCAGCTACATATTATTATTGTAAAAGTTTGCTTCACCTCATTGAAATAGATTAGAGTGGTACCTTCGATAAGTCCAAGGTTGACCAACCCTCTTTTCGTAAAAGACCCTAGAAGAGTACCATTCTAAAACATGCAATAAAGTATTTTGCATGACGCTGAAGATCTTACTTCTTACTTAAGACGCTGGACCTGCGCCTCAACCAACAAGCGTGTCCAACCAGCTCGATCTTTAGCCAGCTGTATCTAGTTTCGCACGCCCAGTTGGTTGAGATCCTTAAGAGTTAAGAGCGACCTCATCCGCTTTTCACAGAGTCCATGCCTCAGCGCCGTAGGTCATAACTGGGCCGATTAAGCTCTTATACAGGGTCACTGAAGTCATTCGAGAGAGGGCTTTACTACTCAATTGCTTTTTTAGCCCAAACAAATAGCGATTGGCAAGTGTTTTTCTTCGTTTGATCGCAGTCCTGGTGTTGACGTTATCTGTATTTATAGAGGAGCCTAGGTAGACAACGTATCTAACTACCTCAAAGCCACCCTTGGTTGCCCTTAACAGCACCCTGCGAAATATTGAATTTCTGCTGGTGAGCTATTAAGGGTTGACTCTGTTTTTACTGTATCCTGCGACCCAGGTGCGAGTGCGACCCTAGTACGAACGTCCAATTGTTTAAGTCTTTCTGGCAATGCTCTGCCAGTTTTGAGAATGTATTGGCCGAATCCATTGTGTTGTAGATGAGTATTGGAACATATTTCAACGCCGAGTAGGCTTCGTAAATTGCAAAGACCTACAAAGTGGGGTAGGTGAAACGATCGTGATATATTCAGCTTGTCTGGTATCAAAGTCCTTAATCACGTACTCGTTCTTCCAGTCTGCTCTGATTTGGGGCCTTACTGAAGAAAGTATCCTAAAGTTAAGTATGGGAGAAGAGTGGTGAGTACAGGGTTCAAGTAACTTCTTTGGTATCGTCACCAGGACTTTACTAAGACCATAGAGCTTGCGTACTGCACTGCATAATACCATTTCTTTGATGTCTAGGTCAAGTGATGTAAAATTATGGCGTCTGTGGGACAGAATCAAATGCGGCTTTGAAGACTGTCTTTGCCATTCTTTGGACTTTTTTTAATTCTTTCGCATAACGGCTGTGTACATCCAAAGGGTCATGTTTGGCTTAAATCCCCATTTTTTAACCGAAAGTCTTGTTACAGACTTAAAAAGCTGTTCTTACCTTTTTGAGCACTGAAAGACAATGAGAGTGGTTGACTTCTCAGTGAAGGGATAGGGGGGTTCTTTAAATTTGGTGATGAACAGCATCATTTTTATTGAGCTCTCTGGATAAAGACGTGATACTCAAGTCAGTAAGTATTTTAAGGAGAAAGGAGATGTTTCTTTTCTGCCTTAGTGTAGAGGTAGACAGTCAACTCTCAATGCGGTTTTGTTGAAAAATTGCAAGTAAGCTTTGAAAGCTGCTTTAAAAGCCATCTATTTCTGATTTTGAGTTCTGTTTAGAGAATCCTTTACTCCGTTCAGGTTGAATTCTATTTTTCATTAGGAAACAGTGCACTTGCTGTACATGTGCGACCGTGACAGCTCGGAATGAGTCAAGGTCTAGCTTCTCGCAACCATTTATGGCTGCACACACAGTGAAGCGATAAAGCGATGCGATGCTAGACGCGAGAATCGTGCACTAAAACTGTTCACTTGTATTCTTATGTACGTGCACACAGTGAAGCGATAAGAATTCATGTGAAAAGTTTTATCGCATGCTTCTCGCATCGCATCGCTTTATCGCTCTAGCGCGTAGCCGACTCCGAATGGCGAATTGAGAAGCTTTTTCATGTCAAATAATACTCTCGGCAGTTTGTCATTCCCCGTCGAGATATGGTGCCGCGAGAAATGTTCGGTGAAAATGACTGTGGCTTAAACCCACTCAGCTCGCACAGCAGTCCAACGCACGAACCATTGAGCCACGGCTAGCAACGAGACCTGGTAAAACTGAATTCATAATCAGAAGTTGCGAAAGTCCTGTTCATGAGAGCAATATTGCGATAGGTTTTCCTATTCTCTTTAACATCACTTACACCAACACAGTATCGTGCAACATAGCGAAAATAAACAACTGATGCTTAAAGGGCTTACCCTGATTCAAAAAATTAAATTCCCTCCCGTTGTTTTGTCCTTTCGATTTATTCCTGGAAAGAATCTAAACTCAATTTTTATTTCTATTCCCAATTCAATGGCGCTGGCGCTGGCTGTGCGCCTCTAAGTAACACAACTTTGTGTACAGAAATACAGTCCTGGCAAGGTTCACTATATTCACTGCAACATTGGAACTGCTCGACGATATCTCGAAAATTATTGCCAACTCTGCCCTTTGTCCCAGAAGCCCCTTATAAATATTCATTTATTGCTGTAGATGGTGCTGTTACTGCCTCCTATACTTCTCCACTTCCCCCTGTTTCTTGTTGTTATCCTGTGCACTTTTTCCTTGTTTTCCTTTTGAAATAAATTCCATTGGCAAGACTTATGAATGTGATGCGATGACATTTTATCGTTGGTTTATATTAATGTCATCACATTGGGAGATGCTGCCTATCTTCGTCAGGGGACTTGAACTGACCTGTCACTACCGCAAGATGGCGAGGAGAAGCCACATGAGATGTGCCAGAAATCTTGAATTTCAATCTCGTCCCTGACGGAAGCTTCTGCATTGGCGTGTATTAAATTTAAATTCAAAATGCCGTGTGTCCTGTTTTAGTATTCTATTAAATTTGTTTTCGTTGTGCACAGTCAGGGTTTGTAAATAATTCCAGTGGAGGGGTCAGTCAGATAACCTACATTTCAGGTGGAAGTGTGAGGGCACACCCTCCCCGTTGGTGGAAGTTAAACGAATTAACGCCCGGCTTTATTGATTTTGTAACTAAATCACAAAGTTATGTACATACCTTCTCTGTCGAATTAACGGTGTGAGTGTGAACAATTAAATCCCAAGGGCGTGGCATGCTTTATGGCCGCCTAATAAAATTATCTGATTCAACAAGCAGATATGCATGTGTTCATTATACAGCACCTAGGACAATAGGTCAAAGGGTTCATGAAATGATGTTTTACCTTTTGCCGGGTCATAAATCAGAAGAACAAAAACGCACTTCATGTGCGTACGAGTACATGCATGTATATTTAAGTTTTTAATGGAATGAAAGAGGGAAGGGATGCCATACTTTGGGGGTGGAACATAAAAAGAAGAGCATTCCACGGTGGCCATTAAAAAGAGGTCTAGTGTACGCCCGGAATTTTTCATTAAAAAAGGGCCAGAGCTAGTCGCAAGCTCTATGAGGGGAAGAGAAGGAATCAACACCTGGTTCGGGAGAAGAAGGACCATAAGTAGTTTATCACCGAGGAAATAGAGTAGAATTTCTTTATTTAGATTTTGAAGTTTTACCAAGAAGGTAGAAAATCCATGTGGACACCACAAAGTCAATGCAGAAGACGGAAAGGTAGAAGTTAATAGCGAAATCGTTTCCATTGATTTACCTTTGCAATATGCATGTTGAGTCGCAGACAGCGGATGTCATTAATCAATCGTTTAGCGCTTTTAACAACGTCATCACATCAGCGATCGTAGATGCACTGTCAGGTCTGATGGTAGAGATCGCACTTTGCGAGTTAATTACCCTTCTACTCACCAGTCGAATTATTAACTCAAAGCTGGGTGGCTCATGTGCTAGAAGATCTGTCTCCACAGGGTGGGGTCCTGTCCTCCCTTCTTTGGAATTTGGTGGTAAATTAACTATTGATAATTCAGGAAGAGGGGGGCTGCGAAGTGGTCGCCTATGCTGATGACGTTGCTATAGTCGTCTCGTGAAAGCAGCTTGACACCTTAAAAGAACTCCTCCAAAGTGCTCTAAACAAGCTAACCAAAGGAGCAGCTCGGTGTGGTTTGGGTGTGAACCCCACAAAAACTGGGCTGGTATTCTTCACTAGGAAGTATAAGATCCTATATATCGACCCTCCTACCATAGGTGGTATAAGTTTAACTTTTTCCAAAGAAGCAAAATACTTGGGTCCTATTTTGAACAGGAAACCAAACATTTAAGAGAGAATAGCGAAAGCTACATAGCCCTTTTCTCTTGCAAAAAGGCCATCGGAAATAAATGGGGTCTGCAGCCCCGCATAACGTATTGGTTCTATATTTCCGTAATAAGACCGATACTTACGTACGGGGTGATGGTGTGGTGGACCACCTTGGAAATAGCCATTAACCGCGATAACCTAAGCAAAGTCCAACGAACAGCTTGCATGTGTATCAGTGGAGCTCTTCGTACGACTCCTTCTGCAGTACTGGACATTTTATTTCATCTATCACTCCTCGACATTTTCGGTAGACAAATGGCAGCTAGTGCAGTCATCCGCCTCAAAGCAACCTCACAGTGGTCTAGTAAAGATTTTTGCCACGCCTCCATTTTGAAAAAAAATCAAAATTTCTCCCAGAAACATAGACTACACCACAACCAAGCTAAGTTTTGTCAAGAACTTCGAGGGAACCATCCCTCCCAGGTCATTCTGAGGCGATTTTTACACCCAAAGACGGTTCAAAAGCTAGCATTGGGGTGGGTGATGGTGTTTTCTCCGACAGGCTTAACCTCAGCCTAGCGTTCCGTCTTCCAAATCATTGTAGCGTGTTCCAGGCGAAAGTCATGGCGATCAGAGAAGTCCCTTTTTGGCTGAAGAAAAACGTGATATCAGCTAGAGATATCCGCATCTTTTACGGACAGTCAAGCGGCATTAAAGTTTTTGGAATTCAAAAATAGCCCTAGATTGCCGATCGTCTCTTATAGAGATGGTGGAGCAGTTTAATATTCACCTTTGTTGGGTGCCAGGCCACAGTGACATTTTAAGGAACTGCAAGGCTGATGAACTCGACAGATATGGAAAAACATTGCCTATTGGGCCTGATAAGGGCACCTAAGGTATACCAATCACTGCTTGTAAACTTAAACTAAAGCTGGATCCTATCGAAAGAACAACTCTTAGGTGGAGAAGTGGTATTACTTTTTTAGCGACAAAGCAGATTTGGCCAAAGCTGGATCTGAAACGCTCTAAGTATTTGATTTCTCTTAATGGGTCGCATATTAGCACTATAATAGGTGCGGCCACTACGCTTCATAAGAATTGGTTTCAATGAGTAGGCAGGAGATCTTTACGAGATCGTTGTGGTATCACAATGGATCCCTCATTGGTCTAAGTGTGTTGGCTTTAGCTGGCAGCCACTTCAAACTAATGTAACCTAGTAGCAAAACCGCAGTCGGCGATCTGAATAGGAGCAGAACTATATTTGCAGATTGTGTAACGAAAATGATGATTCTAATTCCGCTGTCAGGCGGTATGAACCATCCAATCTGAACGATTTTGTTTCAATTCCACCTGGACGAAGTACAGAAAGCCATCTCTGAACTAAAATCTAACAAAGCTACTGACTCTTACGGCCTAGCTGCTGAGTTGTTTAATGGAGGGAAATCTGGTCAGATGAAAGCGTGCTCCATGGAACCTCAGCATTGCGTGGCCGATGCATAAGACAGGAGAACCTCTAAACTGCGTTCACTACAAGGGCATTAGTCGCCTCAATATCATCCACTTTACTCTACTCTATAACCTTGTAGTCTCCAAATCCTCCTCCTCTCCAAAGATTAAGTACCGTACTTTCATATAGCAGATGTAATGTTAACATTTAACCAACACCTTCTATATCCAGCTGATATGGCGGTCAAGGCATAAGCACGTATAGTGCACGTATAGGCTCCAAAAAGAGCGACTGCATCAATAATCCTCTTTGGATCCCAGACTTGGGATGACAATCTAAAAGACGTCGGAAACGGCTGACAGAGCGAAAGCACTAAAAGCAATTAGCGCCTTTCGGACAACTGAAATCTTGGCTAAGGAAGCCCAAGGAAAAGCCGAGAAAGTAGCAACAGAACTACCAGATGGTATTAAGCCACAACCAATAATGTGTGCTCTAATTGAATGCAACGAAAAGGGGATTCCTTGGATAAAAGAAAGTGGACGTACATATGTACATATAAGCACATGGATAAACCAGAAACACGAGGAGCTGAAATTGTACAGGACCTAGATGTTAACCGGCCATGAATGCACGACAAAAATTTCTATTGCTCAAGCTGCACACAAAACATTAACACTGTGGAACATGCAATATTCTATAGTGTACAGTCGACACTATAGAATCGAAAGGCAGCAATTAGGGAAACAAATTGCGAGAGGCTATCACCCCGAAAGCTATGACCAGGCAGATGGTAGAGTCTCAAAAAAGTTTGGACGCAACCAGCGAAACTAAAGCCATGATAATGAAGAGGCAGCGTCTTGAAGAGAGACGAAGAGCAGAGCAGCAGTGGAATCTGGATTGGAGCGAGCCGATGACATAAGGTTAGAGTCGCTTCTAGCTATGAAATGCCTGGTGGCAGTGCCGCGAGCATGGGGGTGGAAGGGGAGGTAGGTTTCGGCTTTAAAAGATTTCCAAGCTACTCTCTTTGTCTCTTTCTCACCTCACCTCAACGAAATATGTAGACAAGGCAACGCACTGTCATCCGATTTCTTTAGGCAATTGTGCAAAACTCACAACGAAGAGGAATCCCCTCGGCGACATCAGAAACACAATGGGTGGTGTGAATAAAAACTGAGGCAGAGTGTTCACTTATCTTTTTGCAAAAACACTCAATTTAAATTGAAAAAAAATGAGTTTCGTCAAGTTTCAGAAAAACTTCCTTTAGGAGGGTTTGCCCAGAGTATTCCCTCAGTTTTTATTCACATCATTCAATCTTTCAGAAGTCCGGGCAAATAATTTAAGTCATACGCTAATCATTCTAACATTACCTGAGGAATATTGAAGCGATAGGTACCAAGAAAAGTTTATCCTTCAACGAGAGGAAAAGAAAGTATCTACATGTTGTCAACGAAAAGAAACACCCAACACACAAGTGTCTCGGACAGAAAGGCAAAGGCACCATAGACATACATGTGGATGTGGCATTTGTGGTCACCCTATGAAGAGGAAACAGAAGAAGAAGGAGAAAAAGAGAAAAACGAAACGAACAACAGGAGAATTAAAACGATAAGACAGAAGCTGATCAACCACCGCCGCAACCAGACGTCCACCGGAGTTTTTGTGAAACTGTACCAAACTAAAATAAAGAAAAACAAAAAGAATACATCGTTTAGAAGGGGTAAGTGCATTTTCTTTGTGGCTGTACAACTGTTTCGAATAGAAGTACATAATTTAATAGAAAAGTAGCAAAAGTTAAGCTATGTTCAGACGATTGTCAGATTTTACAATATTGTCAGGTCTACCAATGAAAAATGTGTCCGAAATGTCTTACAATCGTGTGAACTGACAATGTTTGTCTGACAACGTTGGAAGAAAAAGCAGTGTCAGGTCATTGTACGATCGGCCGTCTGACAATGAATGAAATTGTCAGAATTTGGGACAACATATTACAGCCGTGTGAACTGAACTGTTGGAAAGTAATTTGTCATTGTCAGCTCATCGGTAGCTAATTGTCAGCACATTGGTAGACCTGACAATATACAACCATCTGAACATAGCTTGACAGCGTCAGAATATTCACAAAAAAAGAAAAAAAATTAGAAGAAGTTTTACAAGGTGACACGAATTTATTAAAAAGTTTGTGAAAGAAAAAAATGTATTGTAATTGGGGAAAATAACATAACACAGGGTGGTTACCTTATTATTCGGCTCGATTCATATTGTAGATATCAGACAGGCAGATTGTAAAATGCTTAGATGTGAGAAATGGATTTTTTTTGCATGTGCCGGGCGCTGAGGAAATCAGAAAATATTTCTCATTTGTGACACCTTCTGGTTACTTTGAATTCCTTAGGGTTTGGTATCTATAACTTACCTTCCGTCTTTCAACTAAATTTTTACCATCTTATACCAACAAGCGTGTCCAGCCAGCTCGATCTTTAGCCAGCTGCTTTTAGTTTCCCACGCCAAGTTGGTTGAGGTCCCATTCCACTTGCGTGCGCCACCTAAATCGCAGTCTTCCTCTACTGCACCATCTCTCGGGTGTGGACCCGAAGATTTTCCAGTCCATCCGTTCTACAAGACCCAGCCACCTCAGTCGTTAGACCTTCACTCTTTTGGCTAATTCGATGTCACTATACAGCCCGCACTGTTCGTCGTTGTATCTCCTCCTCCATTCATCGTTTATGCAGACAGGACCGAAAATCACCCGAAGAATTTTCCTCGAAACAACCGAGAGCGCCGTAGCCCAAGTGATGACTGTCTTTAGTGACTTTTGTCCAAGATATCGGTGTTTGGTGTCTCTTCTGGTTGACAGCATATACTTCGTCTTCCCCTCATTGACCGCTAAACCCATCTTCGCCGCCTCCGTCTCAATACTCACGATTATGTCAAATGCGAGTAATTGGACGGACTTTTGAAAGATTGTACCTCTAGTGTTGGCGCATGAGTGTTGCACTTTACTTTCAAGAACGATTTTGAAGAAGTCGTATGACAGCGCGTCGCCTTGTATAAATCCTTTTTCGACATTAAAGGTCTCGGTGAGGTCTTGACCGACCTTGTTGGAGCAGCGTGCATTCTCCATCGTCATCCTGCACAAACGGACGAGTTTGGCAGGGATGCCAAAATTAGACACGGCTCTGTATAGCTCGTCTCTACAGATGCTGTCATAGGCGGCCTTAAAATCGATGAAGAGATGGTGGGTATCGATTTGAAGTTCCTGGGTTTTTTCCATGGGTCGATGGTGGACTTTCCTGGACTGAAACCACACTGATATGAACCAATTAGGTTGTTGTCGGACGGCTTCAGATGCTCACTTAACACTGCAGATAAGATCTTGTAAGCGATGTTAAGAAGACTGATGGTTCTGTAGTTGGCGCAGTTCAAAGGGTCTCCTTTCTTGAGGTTCGGGCAAACAATGCTGGGCTTCCATTTATCGGGTATACTTTCCTCCGACCATATTTTACAGATGAGTTGGTGCATGCTTCTTACCAAGTCATCGCTTGCCACTTTGAACAGCTCGGCAGATAGGCCGTCAGCTCCAGCAACTTTGTTGGACTTAAGCTTAGATGGCTATCTTCACTTCATCCATGTCGGGTGGACGGAATTGTTGGTCTTCGTCGTCCAGTTTGAATGGTTTATTCTGCCTCACAGCGGGGTTTAATTCGTCGACGTCGTTAAACGGTCTGCAGAAGTAGTTCTTCCATATCCCCAGCATCGACTGCGATTCTACTACGATGTTCCCTTGTTCATCCTTGCAGGCCTCGGTTCGGACTCTGTAGCCTTGACAGGTTCCTTTTACCCTTTGGTAAAACTTCCGAACCTGCAGTAACATCTTCCCATTTCCTTGATCGAACGCTTCTCATGCTCTTTCTTCTTCCTCCTGAAAAGCTTGTGTTCGTCTCTCCTCTTCTGCCCGTAGAGCTCAAGAGCAGCTCTGGCACTTCTATGCAGATCCGCTTTATATGTGCTTGCCGGCATTCGTCGTCAAACCAGAGGTTTCGTTGTGGAGGCCTAGTGAAACCGAGGACATCAGAGGATGCCGCCTCTGGCTTTTTGGCAATGTTGCCACTGACCTTCAAATACGGCGTGATATAGTCCTGATAAATACTGATGATCTAATAATACTGGGAAAGTCAAAGAAACGATCGGCAAAATTAAACGAAGTCCTTGCGGTTGCTGAAAACCATGGAAAAAATAATTCATTTGAGACGACTCCCAGTCTGAGTGCATGTCTGCCTATCAAGCAATGTCCGGTGAGGACTTCTATTAGTGAACCTAGGTTTTTTTCTGTTTGTGGATAAAAGTCTCTCCATCTTCTTTAAATCCAGGTTGGGCCAGATTTGTTTCGACAAGAGAAAACTGCTGATGTTGTTCCACCTGTGGTTTGCCAGTTTCTTGACATCCGTGTCAAGAAGGAATTTAATCAATTCGATAGGCGCAGGTTGTAATTGGCCCAGCACAGGGTTACGTCGCACCTGCCTGCAATCTCGCTAAGAGATCTCTGGCCTTGCTTTACCAACCTTGATCGTATTGTCGGCGATTCCAAAGCTTTTATAGCTGCCTGACTATCTATGTATAGTACTCGTACAATAGCGCTACAGTCTATCGCATCAATTGAAAGCCAAGCCGCAGCTTCGCAGATTGCCGTGATTTCCTTCTGAAACACACTACAGTGATCCGGCAGTCGAGTGGTAATGGCTAAGCCAGATACGTTGGAGAAGACTCCTGCCTCCGTACCACCCGCTGTCTGCTATCCGTCTGTGAATATTTCTTCCGCGGAATCACTCAAAACTGTACCAGACTCCCAAGAGCTTGTGCTAGGAATCCGAGTTCTGTACCTGATGTTGAAGTCAATAAGAGGGACAATATAGTCCGTTTTACTAGAAATAGTATGGTGGCCGTTGAGAATCCTAGAGTGGTCCATTACTGTGCTGATCAGATGAGAAGATTCTCTGAGCCTTAATCCTGCTTTGACTGCCATTAGATTCCCAAGGAAAAGCAGATGGAGCATTACCTCCAGTGCAGCAGTGGGGGTTGTTCTCAAGGCACCCGTTATGCAGATGCATGACCCCTTTTGTATCTTTTGAAGCAGGCTACTGTTGCTTTTATGGTCCAGTGCTGTCGATTAGACCACCACTTCATACATAAGGATCTGCCTTATCCATAGTGGGCTACTTTAGGCTGCAGGCCCCGTTTAGGGCCCAGAGCTTTCCGGTACGAGTATAAGGCAATTGAGGCGTTCCTAGTACGGTCCTGATTATTAAGCCTCCAGCTGAGTTCCCTATCAAATATGATGTTACTTTATTACTGTATTAGGGGCCCTAAATGCGCACTGCGACCTATGAGGTCTATTGTGGTGGCCCGTATGGTTTAACCAGAAGTTATATTGAGGCTTTTAATAAACCTCAGAATAGCCTTAGGTTAAATTTTCCGGATTTCCGCTCCGTTGACCGAGGCCCGCGTTAAGTGGAGTAGTCTTTTCTTCAGCGGTCTCTTTTTGATGTTAAATTACTTTAAGAATGAACATTGTTAAGTTATTTTAAGAATGAATGAATGTGACAACACCCTTAACAATTTAAGAGTATTGCAGCGCTTAGCTGTCAGAGTAGTTCTATTTAATTTTGTTTTCTCTTCCGTTTTTGGAGCTCGGTATGAGCGCACGTGTATTTGAGACTTAATAAAGTTATTTTGGAGTTGGGTTAATCCGGCGTTTTTACTAATCATCCCACACAACATATGACTCCCAGGTATCTGGCATGGTCTTAAAATTTGATTTCCGCGCATTCTAATTTGGGAGGAGTGATATAGAATATCTTATAGCATCTTGTGAAAAGGACCACTTCAGTTTTCGAGGGATGAACTCCGAGGCCTACTTTCTTCGTTCATCTTGTCAATATGTTCACGGCAGTTTTCATAAGGTAGGGAGGAATTGACCAGTGATTGCTATTGCAATGTTCTCAACATATGCCGTTGTATTGAATCCCACCCTATCCAAAATCATTTACAGTTCGTTTCCTATCGTCAACCAAAGTAATGGTTATAGTACTCTGCCTTGCGGT
This sequence comes from Matsumyia berberina, assembly GCA_917880715.2. Taxonomy (NCBI): domain Eukaryota; kingdom Metazoa; phylum Arthropoda; class Insecta; order Diptera; family Syrphidae; genus Matsumyia; species Matsumyia berberina. Next base: position 102,291,754 of record OU862870.1, read on the forward strand.
GTACCTCTGCAGACCGTTCTGCTTATTGAACAGCTCCCCAGCTCAGCTTGAATCAGTTGTCAACCTTCAGTAATTCAAGAAGTAAGAACCTGTACGCAGAGCGGGTGCCTTTGACAATACTTCGCAGGAAATTACTTATTCAAGGAGCCGTGGGAAGAAAGTTGGTAAACTTCCCTCGTTGCTGGGTTTGAGGACGGCTGAGACAGTGGAAGGAAACCCTGATTTCTATAGTCAAACCTTCAAAACTTGTCAAAAGTTAAGCTTTTCTTCACCTAAGGTTTGGCAAGTCCTTCTGCCAAGAGCATTCAATTTACCTATCGCAAGTACAACTCAATCACCGTTCTTAGCATAAATCCGGAATTAAGCGTTTTTGGGGTTTGGCTTTTGAAATAATCCTTTTAACTACTTTTGCCATCATCTTCTCGGTCATGATCCTAATCCTTTTCAAGAAAAGTCGTCAAACACCACGCGAGAGAAGAATAGAAAGCAGAGGGGAAATGTAAAGAAAACTCAATGAAAGCATATTATGTTTGCTCATCGCACATGCTTCGGAGTGTTTCCCCCTCGTATCCATATTTGGAACAGAAACGAGGCAAAGCGAATCTGATGCTAATTTGATGATATCGCAAAACTCAATACAAATAAGGCACTCTGTGTGCATATAAGTGTGAAATTCAATACGTTGATGTGGATGACGATTGAAATGATGCGCGGGAAAGTATGTGGAAAATAATGAAGATAAAACTACGCATTGGTGGAGGGATGAGTTCTAAAGGGAAATGGAAAAGAGGGTGGGTTGCTACTTTACAAAGACGTAGGCGAAGGATGTCAAGAAGACAACTTAGTCTACCAACACCCCCTACTCTCGCATACAAGCATATTGAATAGAAAGTAGGTCCCAATTGTTGTGGATCGTGTTCAGTGGTGGGAAGTTCTCGTCCATGTTCATTCTGTCTGACGGCGAAATTTGATGCGTCATCACATTTATACAGTTTGCAGGAAGTGGTTCTTTCGAATCCTCAGCACCAACTTTCCAGGCTTCGGTTTGGGCTTTGTGGTCTTGACACGTTCTTTTTACCCTTTGGTAGAACTTCCTTATCATTATTGCTGCGGAAGCTTACTTGCTTACTTAAGGTGGCGCTACAGTCTGGGGTGGATCTGCGCCTCAACCAACAAGCGTCTTCAGGCAGCTCGATTTTTGGCCAGCTGCCTCCAGTTTTCCACGCCGAGTTGGTTAAGGTCCCGTTCCACTACCGTGCGCCACCTGAGTAGCGCTCTTCCTCTACTGCGCCGTTCTTCGGGTGTGTATTCGAAGATTTTCCGGGCCATAGCATTGGTGTCCATCCGCCCTACATGACCTAGCCTCCTCAGTCGTCGGCCTTCGCTCTTCTGGCTAAGTCGATGTCGCTATACAGCCTGCACAGTTCGTCTTTGTATCTCCTCCCCTACTCACCGCCTATGCAGACAAGACCGGAAATCACCCGAAGAATTTTCCTCTCGGAACAGCCAAGGGCAACTTCATCCGCTTTTGAGTCCATGCCTCTGTGGCTCAAAGGAAGACTGGAATGATTAAGGTCATATACAGGGTCACTTTAGTTGTTCGAGAGAGGGCTTTGCTACTCAATTGCATTCTTAGCCCAAAGAAACAGCGACTGGCAAGAGTTGTTCTTCACGCTGGTTTTCTTGCTGGTTTCATTGATGGAATTGGCGATTGGTAGACAAAGTTCTGTACTACCTCAAAGTTATATCTGTCGTTCTATTTGAGACGTCGGTGTTGACCGTTGAACTCATTTTCGCCGCCTTCGTCTCAATACTCACGACTGCACCAGTGACATCACGCTGCGTTCTTCCGATTATGCCAATATCGTCGGCGTATGTGCCTTTGGTGTTGGCTCGTAATTAGGTAGGTAGGTAAAGTCCATGAGAGGTACAGATACACGTAGGCCAAGGAGGGCCCCATGTCATACCACTGGGATCTATACCCTAGGTGCCACTCCATCCGGAGCTCTCGAATCCTCCATGTCCTGGGATCTAGGGTACGGTAACCTTGGACTCTACCGTATACGATCTTAGGGCTATAGTGCTGCTTGGCTGTCTGAAAAGATGTAGATGTGGGTTCCTTGGGTTCTTCTCTGTAGGCATTCTCTAGCACACAGTTCAATAGCGTGGACTTCGGCTTGAAATACTGTTGGTGACTTTCCAAGCGCTGTCGCACGTTGGAAACTGGAATCATACCCACGGCACCTGTGCTGCCGTTTTTCAATTTTGAACCATCTGTATACCAGATTTGGGCCACGATGAATGTATTCTAGGTTTCTCAGATGACCTGTAAAGGCAACGACTTTAAGGTCCAGGATCTGAGGCAGGCTTAGAGCACTGAGTATAGCTTCTTTCTGTGTTGGCAGATGTAGACGTTGAGCATTGCTCCTATGGCTGCGTTGGGTATGTTCTCATAGCCCCGGTGATTCCAACGCATACTAAGCGATAGAGGTTACTCAGCTTTTCCTGCGTTGTGGTTTGTAGGGTTTTGGGCTCCCTACCAATGATGTATAGGTGATCATTGATTTAATTATGGCGTTGTATGATCAATAAGTCATCTTAGGGTGCAGTCTCCAAGTTTTGCCGTACAGGCGTTGGACATGAACATCTTCGGATTCAGTCCCTAAGTTTTGCCGCACAGGCATTGACACATGAACATTGCCATAGTCGCCTTGTTGATAACCATGTTAAGGTACGAGTTCCAGGTAAACGTTTTGTCAAGTATTACTCTTGCTTCGCTGGGTGTTTTCCAGTGAAAATTGTTTGAGGTTGTGTTTCCTCTTTCTGGAAAGAGTACAAGAACAGTTTTTTCGGAATTTGTGGTCAAGATATTCGTCCTACAGTACCTTGAAGTTAGATTAAGGCCATTTTGCATCATATCTAATATGGTATCATCGAATTTGCCCCTTACGTTAATAACGACGTCGTCTGCATATCCCTGTAGACGGCTTTTGTCAGAAGTTCTAGGAGTTTGTCTTTGACCAATGTCCAGAGCAAGTAGGGAGAGTACTCCCACTTTCGGGCATCCTCTGGTGGCTGTTATTGTATTAAACGATCATCCCCATTCTATTTGTATTCGTCTGCTATCTAGGATGATATGTACCTACCCAATTTATGATTAGGAGGTGATATTGCCTTCCTAATCATAGCCTTCTTGACAGTCTCGTAGGAAATGTTGTCAAAAGCTCCCTGTATATCGATAAAGGCCACCCTCGTGGCCATGGTGCAGTGGTTAGCATCATTGCTTGTCACGCTGAAATTCCGGGTCCCAACTCCTGATGTCGGAAGACATTTATTTCTTGAATAAAAAAAATCGATCAACTGTGAAAGCTGAAGACATTTATTTCTTAAATAAATAAACTCGATCAACTGTGAAAGCTCTCTACTGCGAAGGCGTAACACTGGCAGTAGACTGTCATGGCTTGATGAATTGATTGAGCTGACACTGATTTTGACATCAGGAGATTTGAAAAAATTCCTGTGAATTAAGCAATGACAAAAAGAAAAACACCACAAATGTCCCTAGCTAGCCTGGACACCACCCTTGGACGCCAATGAAAAACTTAACGAAACCTGAGTTTCAAACCACTGTACCTCGCTCGCGGTGCGTGCATAACATTAAAAGGGTATTCATAACCCCTTGATCCGCGTGTGGATCTGTGATCACGCAGCATAGTCTGATGCATTTCTGTGCGCATAATGCTGCGGTTGTGATCTATTGCCGATTTTGACTGTATTGCGGCCTGACTTGATATATGATATATCCTTGCCAGATATCGATTTTAATTCAAATAACTCTGCCAGACAGAACCTCTGATTGGAATACACTGCACGCATCTGACAATCTAATGCATTCTCTATCACGGGATCCACATTTCTGCAGAATGAAAGGGGACGACCTCTTAAAGCTTAAAAGTATCAAGTCGTCGGTATAACTTTTCGTTGACTTCTATAAATTTCCTTTTGTATTTCTGTCAGACCACAAGACGTTAACATATCCCGGTGGTGGTATTAAGCATTTTCAGAATCCAACTAAAAATTTATTGAGCTTTAAAAATATTTTTTACGACATTCGGACTTAGCAGCCATCACTGGCAAAGACCGTTAATCTGTAACTGAAATGCGGATAACCTGACACGAAATGGTTTCGTGTTCCATTTAGGTTCTCCGTTTGCTTTATTTTCTCCATCAAAACACGCAAAAAAGAATTTTTTATTGTATACTTCGCCCACCTCCAAATTGAAAACAAAACAAAATATATATATTTACTCTGAACCGCCGCTGTCAGTGGTGTCATAGAGAAAGCGGAAACTCCAAAATTCGAAACACATGGCTTTGCAGGAATCGAATAGACAGTGGAGTAGCGACAAGGATGCGCGCAGTGGGGAACTGAAAAAGTATCGCTTGGAAAAGTTTACTCGTGGGTGGGATAAAGTATCTCATGTCACACAATCGCAAGGAGACAGGACGGAAAGAAAAATTCGAGTTTTGGGGGTAAACTTAACGATTATTCTTTGATGGTTCGTTTGTCAATAAAAACGTCCTGGAAGTGGTGCCAAAATTATGTTCAATCGCCTCGAATAACACAAAAGAATAACCGAAATCGACGGCCGTGGATGGATACTCCCAGTCCAATGAGAGTTTATGGTTGAGTTAGCTGCCTATTCAGTCGTCGATTGGGTATAAAGTTCTGAATTTTCGTGTAGACAAATCCGACACATGACCGTGTTGCATGTCAAATGTTAGTGCGGAAAGATGTACCACCCAGCACAGGCAGTTGAGAAATTTTTCCTTAAAGTGGCTTAGGGTAACTTTTGCCCACGCGGTTAAAGTTCTGTTATGGTTTCACATAAAGTTTTTCATTACGCCTTTGAGTTTGAAAGTAGTATTGTAGAACGATACCGACGGCAACTAAGTTTTTTTTATGACAAAAGTTGCCATGTTACTGATGGCAATTCCCTTTTTCGAGGTAGCCATTCGTACGGTGTTGGCTGCTAGCCAAATTTATCTTCTCCCCTTTCATTTTGAAATCGTGGACAGTTAAAGAGAAGATGGTGGGTAACTTCAAGTACCATAAGAGGCTGTGAAAATTTTGTTGCACTGTGCTTTCAACTTTTTAAGACATTGGTCGCCTTTTACGCCTGCATTCGAATTTTTGGAAAAAGTTCGGCACCTACACTCAGAATAATCCTATGGTTGTGCTCTTTGATCGTTAGGGCAACGCTCACGTAGGGGGGATTAGTTTGGTGGCTAAGACCACTAACCACATCAACTAGTGCACTGAGAACCGATGAGTTGGAAACAATTCTAAATCTTTTGCGTTTGGATCTTAACGGAAAAAGTTTTGGGAATCGAATTCATGTGGACACATCCAAATAAAAATAAATAAATAGCTGGCGCAACAGCTCGAGGTCAGGCCTAGCTTCTCGCTACCATTCATGTTGTGCGTGTTGCATTTTTCACACGAAAGGATCTATAATTGATTGCCGGCAAATTGGGAAACTCTATTATGACAAATTATACTTCCGGAGGCTTGTCATTCCCCGACGAGAGGTGGGTCCACGAAAAATGTTCGGTGGACATGGCTGGGGCTTGAACCCAAACACCCAAGTATTGGGCAAATATCTGGGCACAGATGTCGACTTTCACTATACGATTCCGTATCTGAATTTCGTCAAACGTCTTTCCACGCATATAACAGTGGTAAAACAACGAAATTTCTGACGAGTCTATATCCATCTACACCGATGAATCAAAAATGGACAAAAGTGTTAGGGGAGGTCTTGACTCTAAGGAGCTATAAGACTGCCTGACCAGTGTTTTCTAGGCAGAGGTTCAAGCAGTGGTTCTAGCAGTGACAACAGCCGTCCAATTAATTTCAATGCTCACAATATCACGGGAGGATATCACGATCTACATTGGCAGCCAGGCGGAACCGTGCCGTAGGAATGTTGTAGGTAATAAACGGTAGCCATTAAGGGTCTACATAGACTTTAGTGGGATAAGGAGGATCTTCATGTCTAGAGCATCTTCCTTCCACCATTGATGGGGCTTTTACTACCAACTTCAAGCTCAGCGTGGTTGTAGACGAAATGCTACTCAAATACTGCTTCAACATAAACTTCTCAATGGTTATCTCACCCAGGACGGACAGGTTAGACCATTCCCTCCGCAGTGAATTCGCTTGATCTCGTTTAAAATAGGACAGGTCCCTATAAAGTGTCGAACGTCATCTCTGTCCAGAAGAGTACAGTAAGCAAAACGATTGGTATTATGCGGCTGTTAGTTTTGGTGTATGAGTTCTTCCCTAACCTTAAATATTGTGGAAATTTTTTAGAGACTATAGCAGTCATGGAAGTAATTTTTTGCTCCAAGGTCGTGTTGAAGTGTCCGATACATGCTTATAGACTCACTTTGCTGAGAACTTCCGGATACATCTTCCCACAACGACGTATTACTTCCCAAAAGCCTGAACAATTCTTTCCTATCAGAAATGTACCTTCGATTTGTTCTCCTCGTAAAGACTTTGAATCACTTATTTACTGGGGCTACACTTCAGTGTGATCCAGGGGCTCAACCAAGCCGTTTCAGCTACCCAGTTGCGTACGCCGAGTTGGTTGAGGTCACCCTCCGCTTACGCACGCTATGGGAGATGACGTCTTCTTCTTCTGCGTAGTCCCTCTGGAATGGAGTCGAAGACTCGTAAGGACATTGGTCTGCACCTGGTCTACACGAAGAAGCTATCGTAATCATTGAACATGTATGTAATTTTTTGACCAGGTCGATGTCGCTGTACAGCTCGTATAGTTCGTGGGTAAATCTTCTCCTCCATGAATCAACAGCATGAGTCAACAAAGGTGGGACCATATATCGGAGGTAGAACTTGTCTCTCGAGAATTTCAAGTGCGCTTTCATTTTATTTTGACCAGGTCCGTGCTTCTGCATCATGTAGTAGGACGGGGACGGTGAAGGTCTTGTATAGCGTTTCCTTGGTTATTCTCGATAGGGCCTTGATAAATAATTGTCTTCTCAGGCAGCACTAACCGCGATTGAGGAGTTATTCTATGTTGGATCTCCGTGCTGATATCGTAGCAGAGCAAAGTAGTCGAATTATTTTACTACCACGAAGTTATAGTTGTCCATTGTAACGTTCTGACGAAAACGTCGGTGCTGTATGTCGCTGGCACAAGGTGGCGCAAAAGTTGTAACCCGATGTTCTTTGGCTGTAATTTTTTTTATGAATGAAAAACTTTGGTGCTTAATTTTTTTCCATTAAGTCGAGAAAATGATATCGGCTTAGTGGCCGCCGCCGGAATTGATGACCATTCGGGCCCGATTTATGGCATTTTCCATCACTCTTGCCAGAATTTCCGGCGATAGGTCCTCGCATTCTTGATGGATATTCTCTTTGAGGGCTTCAAGATTCTGAGGCTTGTTGATATAAACTCGTCATCATCATCATCATCTTCCAATGGCCCGCTTATCCACTATGAGGGTCGCGGGTTTAGGGAGCTTAAGTGGACTCTCCACATTTGCCGATCTTCCGCCATCGACTCTAACTCATCAGGGGCAATCCCCATACGGGTAGAGGTGAGATTTCGGACTTGGTCCAGCCATCTCAACCTAGGCCTGCCCAGGGGACGCGTACCCGATGGCACGAATTCCATGGCACGTCTTGGAAACCGAGTTGGGGACATGCGTTTGACGTGCCCAAACCATCGAAGTATGGACCTCTCCGTCCGAAGAAGTAGCTGCTCGACATTGAGTGCCTCGCGTACTCTGGTGTTCCTAACCTGATCTCGTCGAGTCACCCCAGCAATACAACGAAGAAATCTCATTTCGGCAGCTTGTATCCGCGATCTTATTCTTTCGGTCATTACCCAAACCTCATGACCATAGGTGAGGGTCGGAACAAACACTGAATTAAAGACCGACAACTTAGCTTCGATGCCAAGTTCGGCCCTCCTGATAACAGATTGACCAAGCTGTCTCAAAATTGCTCCAGCCTGACCAATCCTACAGGATAACTCAGTATTGCTCCTACCATCACTCGTGAATAGGACCCCGAGATACTTAAACTTCTCCACCTGTTTCAATGAGACTCCACTAACATGCAGAGTGCATTGAACAGGTGTTCTGGAAATTACCATTACCTCTGATTTGTCCACGTTTACCTTCATCCCAGTTTCAACACAGACGGCGACGAACCTGTCTAGTGCGCGCTGAAGTTCGGTCTGGGTGGACGTAAGGATGACCAAGTCATCAGCAAAAAGCAGATGACTTATCCTTAAGTCTCCCAATTCGAAACGTTCCTCACCAAGGCTGCGCTGTAACATCCAATCCATATACACTATGAAAAGGAGAGGTGACAGAACGCACCCCTGGCGAAGTCCAACGCCCACAGTGAAAGGTGTCGACTTAACGCCGTTCACCCGAACACAGCTCTTACAGTTAGTGTACAGAGATTGAATGGCCCTCAGAAGAGAACCGTCAATCCCGTACTCCTGCAATACACTCCAGAGTTTACCTCGAGGGACCCGATCATATGCTTTCTCCAAATCCACAAAACAACTGTAGATAGGTTTGGCATACTCCCAGGCCTTCTCAAGTACCATTCTGAGAGTGAACAGCTGGTCGGTTGTGCTTCTACCTGGACGAAAGCCGCACTGCTCATCGCCCAACCGGGACTCGACCACAGCTCTGGAACGCGTTTCCAACACCTTTGCAAAGACTTTTCCGGGGAGACTTAAAAGAGATATACCCCTATAATTGGAGCAATCCCTCTTATCCCCTTTTTTAAAAAGAGGAACAATCACCCCAGTTTGCCAATCACTAGGTGTTTCACCGCATTCCCAGGCCACTTTAATGACACGAGAGAGCCATTCCACTCCCTCTTTCATCCACACCAGCAGATTTGCCGACTTTTAGCGTTTTAATCGCCAAAGTCACCTCCTCTACGGTGGGACTATTCTCCGCCCTACTCAAAACCATGGGGCTGCCATCCTCAGTGCCCTGTTCGGGATTGAGCAACTCCGAAAAGTGCTCGCTCCATCTGCGCAAGATGTCCTTGTCATCGGAAAGAAGTACACCATCTTTGGATTTGACTCCTTCGATGATATTAAACTTCCTTCCTCTGAGACGGCGGATGGTCTGCCAGAACACCTTGTTTGCAGATCTGTGATCACAGTCCAATTTCTCACCGAACTCCTTCCAAGACTGCTCCTTAGCTGCTTTAACAGCCAGCTTGCAAGTTCTTCGCGCCTCCATGTACCGGTTCCGAGAAGCTGAATCCCCCAAGTGTATCCACACCTTGAAGACTTCCTTCTTCTCTCTGATGGCTTCTTGAACTCCGGGTGTTTTAAACCACGCAGTTCGTTTCTCACCACCAGCCGCCACACCGAGCCGCTTCACTCCGCAAACACCTCCTGCAGAGGCAATGACTGCTGTTGAAAACAACCGCCATTCTTCCTCTACATTTGTCGGAACAGTTGGAATTTGTTCAAACCTTTCGGATACCTGTCGTGCAAACTCCTCCCGTATCTCATCGTTCTGTAAACTCTCCCACCGTATGCGTGTCACCAGCCTTGGTTTACGCTTTGGTAGGACAGGTACTTTATCGTTGAGATACAAATTGCACAACACGAGGTGATGATCAGTTGACAGTTCAGCCCCTCTCACAACACGAACGTCACAAACCATCCTTTTAACACACGATGGTACCACAAAGAAGTCTATCAGCGATTTCTGCTGAAGACTCTGACGGTACCATGTGTATTTATGGATGTTTTTGTGCGGAAAGAAGGTGTTCATAATGGACATGCCATTTGCACAGCAAAAGTCCAACAACTTCTCTCCGTTCGCATTCTGATCCGGGTCGCCGTTCCTCCCAATCACACTTCCCCATGTCATTACGTCCACACCCACGTGAGCATTGAAGTCCCCCATCAGGAGATAAGAATCCATATCTGCCACCTGTTCTAAGGCGGCATCTACTTCATCCAAGAAAGCTGCATACTCCGACTCCAGATTCGGCGCATATACCTGCACCAGAGCCAGAGTTGACCTTTCAAGCTTAAGCTTTAAGATCGCAACTCTCCCTCCCAATGGTATCCACTCCAGTACTCTGCCTGCCAGCCTGGGACTCGTGAGTATCCCCACTCCCGCCTGAGCAGACATTGAAGGTGCTACTCCTGACATGAAGAGTTTCCACCCATCCGAAAGGTCCACAGTTCTACAACCCCTTTGCTTTGTTGAGGAGATACCAACTATATCTAGTCGATATTTAGTAGCTTCCCCAATGAGCTCAAGGTCTTTTCCTGTGAGCGAAGAAATGTTCCACGTGCCTATCCTAAGTCGATGCCGTTGTCGAAAAACCGAAAGTCCACTTATGCCCCCCTCGGGGCATAGCGCATCTCCCCTTTGACCCCCGTAATGGTTTGCGAGACCATTGCCGGGAAGCTCGTAGCCATTTCGGGTTGAACCCGGCCGGCTGCCGAGCGGGACAAGCCGACCACCAGACGCTCGCATGCTGCCACCCTCTAGGCCTGGCTCCGAAGGGCGCCCTGGCATAGCAGGCTTGGCAATATCCGAGGCCATGTGTCTCCGTCTTGTCATCATTGGGGGGTTGCGCTTCGTTAGCCATATCTGGGCAGTACGGGTAGCTCAACTATAGCTACTCTACCCGCACTTCCCAGACATGTTGCCCGCCCCCCACCGCGAGGAGGTCAGCTGCACGAGGGGGCATATAAACTCGTGACTTTAAAAAACTCAAAAAAAAAAAAAAAAGAAGACTGGAACGGTTAAAACGAGAGATTAGGCGACCCGGAAATGCAGTCTTCAGAATTTCGGTTGTTTCTCGTGCAGTATGGGCCGTTGCTCCATCCTGTTGGAACTACATGTTCTACAGTCCCAATTCATCCAATTGAGGAAGGAGAAAGTCGTTGAGCATGGCTATGTAGCTCTCGCCATCCACAGTCGTCATTTGGCGACATCTTCAGCCACTGCTGGGATATTCTCAGCAGAACGGCTGCTCCGGGTCTTCTACTAGGCGAGCGGCTAAACGTCGTAGTGTTTGCCCAGTTGGTGTCGGACGACCGGGAAATCAACGCCGAAATTCATGCTGCGCCACCGACGAATTATTCTGTAAAGAAATCGAAAAAAATATTCTGGGTTCTTTAGGGGTATAGCGGTTCATGTCTTGTTGACGTGTATTTTGTATCTGTTTACTTCACAAATATCAAAGTAGAATTGATATTTGCCACCATTTGCAAAAATTATAGCATCTTCCAATAGGGTGATGACTTTTGCCCACCTTGTACTTCGTTTTATTCTCATTTACAAACAGACCCATTTGCAGCATCTGATTCGAAGACGCTAGTGACTACTCGCTTTGATGTCAATGTGGTCCGCGTAATCGAGTACATAGTGGGGCTTTGAAATCAAAAAATACATATAGATGGTGGGTATCGATCTGGAACTCTTGGGTTTTTCCAGGATTTGACGTAAAGTGAAGATTTGGTCGATTGTCGATTTTTTAGGTCTTAAACGCACTGGTAATTCAGCACCAGTTTGTCGCTGTATTTTCATCATCATCATCATATTCAATGACCCGCCTAAGGGAACCTAAGTGGAGTCTCCACATCTCCCGATCTTCCGCCATCGACTCTAAATTATTAGAGACTATCCCCATACGGATAGAGGTGAGATTTTGGACTTGGTTCAGCCATTCCAGGGGACACCAATCTGTGCCATAGGGTAGGCGTCCCCTGGGTAAGCCTAGGATGAGATGGCCTCCTTATGCAGCTGACCTCCTCGCGGTTGGCGGCAGGCAACATGTCTGAGAAGTACGGGTGGAGTACCTGAATAGTTGATCTACCCGTACTGCCCAGATATGGCTAACGAAGCGCAAACTTAACGATGACAAGACGAAGAAAACCGGCCTCGGATATTTCCTACTATGCCAGAGCGCTCTTCCGAGCCAGGCCTAGAGTGTGGCAGCGTGCGAACGTCCGGTGGTCGGCTTGTTCCCCTCGGCAGCCGGCCGGGTTTAACCCGAAACGGTAACGAGCTTCCCACCAATTGTCCTGCAAACTATTACGGAGGTCGAAGGGTGAATGCGCTATGCTTCAAAGGGGGCATAAGTGGGCTTTCGATTTCTCGATTTATTATACCAGATATACGAAATTTGAACTAACGACGAGCGTTATGCTCATGTGGTCCACCAATCGTTTCGCCTGACCTATCTTCTCAGGGAGTGAGGGCCTATGCAAAGACTTTGAATTACGTTTAGCACTTGTTCGCGTTATTGCCTTTAATCTTACCCTGGATTTCCGTGATCGAATTTTTTGAGCCTTCACCTTGATCGCGACTTGCCTCTAAAGGAAAAGAAAAGCAACTTGTTCCGATTGAACACCGACTCGAAAAGCCCTTTTTTATTGGCGGAAACAGACAGAGATAGCTTATATAACACTTTCTTAAGGTCGCTCGGAAGGAACCCATAATTTAGGGTCGAGACACAATTTGGTCAGCAAGCAGCGTTTTTTAAGACACACTTAAGTTGCAATTCCCGTCACAGTGTATTTACTGGAAACAGAAGACCCACTACCACCCTTCATTAGCGTTAAACCCTCGTGCAGTCTCCGCTGCTGTTCCCTCACATTGTAACAGAAGAAATCGATAGGAACAATCTTCGATCCGAACTAGCATATTCAGCACCCATTGTCTTCTAAAAAAAATTTCTTTACAAGAGAGGTCTTGTGCTGGAATAAAGAGAATTGTTTTTATGGTTGCTGTGAGTGTTTTTTCTTCATCACACTGTTTATGCTGATTTAAGCTCTTCTTCCTTTATTGGTCATTGGTTTTACATTTGTGATTTCGTGCGCCAAGTGCCACTTGCCACTAAACGTGGTTCCATTATTGGCGCTGTCTGTTGTCAGAGGACATTTATGCCAAAGCGAATGTCATCACTATAATTCTTGTCGCCGATTAGCGATACTCGTCGACGGTATTGTCGTAAAAAAAATCGTCGTAGCGATGGACAACGACATCATAAGAGGGTGCGACTAACTTAACTTTAATTTAGAAATAACTAACTAAATTATGTAAGTTAGTTACGCTAGATTTAAGCATTTTTGTGAGCTTGTAAGACGTTATGATTTAAGAAATACTTACTTAGGTGGCGCTACAGTTCGGGGTGAACCTGGGCCTCAACCAACAAGCCTCTCCAGTTAGCCCGGTCCTTAGCTAACTGCTTCCAATTGCGCACTCCAAGTTGGTTGAGGTCCTCTTCCACTTGTGCGCCCCACCTTAGGCGAGGTCTTCCTCTACTGCGTTGACCCTCCGGGTTAGACTCGAAGACTCTGTGAGCCGGAGCATTTGTGTCCATTCGCTCTACATGCCCCAGCCATCTGAGCCGATGGATACGTATCTTCTTGACTAGGGCGATGTCTTTGTACAACTCGTAAAGTTCATCGTTGAATCTTCTCCTCCAGAACCCGTCAACGCAAACGGGACCGAATATCTTACGAAGAATCTTTCTCTCAAAGCAACCAAGGATATCTTCATCCGCTTTCGATAGAGTCCATGCCTTAGCGCCATAAAGCAGGGCAGGGATGATTAAGGTCTTATAAAGAGTTTCCTTAGTTTTACTAGTTTAACTAGTTTAACTAGGGCCTTACTACTCAATTGCCTTCTTAGCCCAAAGAAACAGCGATTGTCAAGAGTTATTCTTCGCTTGATTTCCGCGCTGGTGTTGTTATCGGATGTGATAGCGGAGCCGAGGTAAACAAAGTCCCTTACTACCTCGAAGTTATAGCTGTCTACCGTAACGTTCTGACCGAGACGTCGATGTTGGGTGTCCCTTCTTGATGACAGCATATATTTTGTTTTGCCCTCATTGACCGCTAAACCCATCTTCGCCGCCTCCGTCTCAATACTCACAAACGCACCAGTGACATCACGCTGCGTTCTTCCTATAATGTCAATATCATCGGCGTATGCGAGTAATTGGACGGACTTTTGAAAGATTGTTCCTCTGGTGTTGGCGCGTGAGTTTTGCACAACTCTTTCAAGTATGATGGTAGAGAAGTCGCATGACAGCACGTCACCTTCTCTAAATCCTTTTTTGACATCAAAGATCTCGGTGAGGTGCAGCGTGTATTCTCCATTGTCATGCACAGACGGACGAGTTTGGCAGGGATGCCAAAACTAGACATGGCTCTGTATAGCTCGTCTCTATAAATGCTGTCATAGGCGGCCTTGAAATCGATGAAGAGGTGGTGGGTATCGATTTGGACTTCTTGGGTTTTCTCCAGGATCTGCCAAACGGTGCTGAGATTCCATTCATCAGGCATACATTCGTCTGACCAAATTGTGGAAATGAGTTGGTGTATGCTCTCTACAAATTCATTTCCAGCTGCTTTAAAGAGTTCGGCCGGTAAGCCGTCAGGGCCAGCTGCCTTATTGGATTTCAGTTTGGAAACTGCTTTCCTTACTTCATTTTGGTCAGGTGGACGGAAGTTTTGGCTGTCATCGTCCAGGTTGAATGGTTCATTCTGCCTGACAGCGGGATTTGATTCGTCGTCGCAGTTAAAAAGTCTGCAGAAGTAGTCCTTCCAAATTCTCAGCACCGACTGTGACTCTACTACAATATTTCCTTGTTCATCTCTATAGGTTTCAGTTCGGGCCTTGTTGCCGTGACATGTTCTTTTTACCATTTGATAAAACTTCCGAACATTATTTGGTGCTGGCGGCATTGGACTTCTTGAGAGATTACGGGATACACGATCGGCAAAGGCTCTGGCGGTCTTTTCGACATCATACCTTCTCACAGTAGTTCTCCGTTGTTGTGGCGTTTGGGATATCCGCATTCGTACCTTGGCTACAACAAGGTAATGGTCCGAGTCTATGTTGGCTGCTCGGAAAGCTCGGACATCCAGAATACTGGAGGCGTGCCTTTTGTCGATTGCAACATGATAAATTTGGTTGACGGTGCGTTGATCAGGAGACCGCCATGTCCCCTTGTAGATATTGAGGTGTGGAAATCGTGTACTATACTCTGTCCCACAAAAATTGTCAGTACAGACCTTATGGGGGCGCTTTTTTTCAAACACTGGTGCCGGTAGATGTTTTCCGGGCACGTAATGAGAGAAATTGCCACTGAAATACAAACAAAACCACTGACTTACACGAATTTTGTTTGTGTAATTCTCCCAAAATTTGAGCACATCCCACCATAACCAGTCTGCCACACAGCTGAGGCAGAATGATCGTGTTGTCGTCATCAACTCTCGCTGTGTGTGCTGAAAATATATACATCAAAACAGAGTTACCGTTATCCCGTCAACGCAAATCGTTGCAGCTTTTTCTGTTGATTTTGTCAAAGAGCTTTGAAATGTTGTGCTTTTGAGAACAAATAAATGAATTTGAGTATATGAGGGTGTTGCCGCTTAATTTTGGTTTTTTTTCATTTTCTTGTTGTTCTGGGAAACCCGTTTAAATGCGGTTAAATTTTTTTTCGGTTTCTGTGGTTTGTAACGAAGGTTTATTCGCGCGGGATTTTGAAACATTCTATTCAGTCACAGTTCTATAAGTGATCATATTTATTATATTAATTGCGTTATAGTGATATTGTGATAGGTCAAAATACTTGAAAAAATGCCTTCTACAAAATGTTAAAATTTCACCAATATCGAGTCGGTGTTCATTTTGTAAACAATTATTTTTTTTTCGTCAACAAATTGTTTTGTTTTTGAATCAGCAGATGGTAACCATACGGTTGTTACTCTCCGATTTCTGGCGATTTGTCGTGCATACTACGGTAACCCTGAAAGAGCTTTAAAGAGTGACAGATTTATGTAAGCTCTTGCAACCAGAGTGAGAGGCAAACGTCCTATCTTCCCTGTACTGACAATTTTTGTCGGACAGAGTATAGCTATAGTGACATTACGTCCCGAAGCAAAATTTAAGAAATAAAAGCATTTAAAATGAAATGAAAAAAACGAGTTATCAAATATTTTAGTGTGCCATTGTCAATCCACACAAAGAATAAGTTAAATACAAGTGTATATGAAGGTACCCTACCAATTTAATTAACAAGAGTCTACATGTGCACATGTTAATAACAACTAGTTAATTTTCCTATTACCCATATCAACCATGTTAGAAAATAAATTTTCCCCGAATAGCCTTATGGCAGAAGTAGATGAATGTATCTTGTACACGTACGCGTGTTCTAAGAATCTTATCTACTTTCCACAATATCCTCTTAGAATTTTATTATTCATTACATGTATATGTATGTTTTGTAGGCTTTTTTAATATTCATAAATAAAATCAAATGAATATCATAATCACGGCAGCCTTGAGTAAAAGACTGCCGCCGCTGTAGAGGATGTTTGAAGGCATTTCCAATGTTATTTTTAAACCACAGGAGTCATTTAAAGAAGAAACCGGAAAGAAGTCGGAGCAATTCAAAGGGAGATTGGATGTTTTTTTGTGCAGCCCGTTTTAATTATACACATGCAAGGATTCATATTCAATTATGTGAGCTTGAGCTTGCATGGTAATTTTTTTTGAATTTCTGGAATCGTTTGGTTCTACTGTAAGAGCAGATAGCCCCGTTGTAAGGAATGATTTGATTAGAAAGCTACTAAAAGTTTCAGATGTAAAAGGACCTTAATGACCAAATGAAAATCTGTCTAAGGGGACTGCCGATGTGCAGTTGCTTTTCACTGGTCATATCAAGCATCTGTCGCCATTGCATGGTTTTTAAACGGATGTCCTCTGGAATCAAGGGATGGGATTTGAAAGTTCGTGTCGTTTTAGTGTTGTTGTGAACTCGGTCTATGCACCCAAGCCATATATACCTTGAATGTGAATCATCGATCCTCAGCGCTTTTACATAAAAAAGAATTTGGATAGCTAGCTATCCCTCCTCCGTAAAATTATTAAATATATTTTCCATCCTCAAGAAAGGAGACATTTTAAACTACGCCAACACTAAGGGGATGAGTGTTAACATTGTGCGTTTCTTAAGCCCTTTGTCAACAATCTGATTGGTTCATATCAGTGCGAGTTTAGATTAGGAAAGCCCATCAAAGACTCACAAACAGATTCAAACATTCCAACGCGATATCCACCATCTTTTTATCGATTTGAAGACCGCCTATGACCGCATTTATGGAAACGAGCTATTTATACAGAGTGGGGATACAACCTGCTAAATTCTCTCCGAATGTGCAGAATGACGACCATCAAGGTCGGTAAATATCTCATCGAGAACTTTAAAGTTTCCTTAACTCTGTTCTGCAACGGATCATGAGGAACTCAGAAGATAACCAAAGCGACACGATCTTTCTTTTGTGTGTAGAACTACGCACATGTACACGAACAACGAATTGGATATTGATGAGTGCATTTATGGATTTCGAAGAGTAATTGGCTAACATGGATCTTGTTAGGTGTTTGCCACATTCGGGAAAATGTGCAGTCATCAAACAAAGATACCCAACCCCGACGACTCCAGTAGAAGCATTTTTATTATTAGTGGGGAGCGGTTTGTCCACTCTAGCACTGCGGTCTCATATACATATGTAGATGCCTACTGTGCTGTCCCATATGGTTAGAGCAGTTTGTCTGCTCCAGAGGACGTCAGGAAGCTCTCTGGGAGAAGTGTTGCAAGTGCCTTTGGTGAGACGAGTTCACTGCCTAGCGTCCGCTTCCTCACATGAACTGGTTGTTTACGACCAGTGAGGGGGTGGTTGCACCTATCTTGGCCAGTAAGTCCGCTGTTTCATTGTCGGTATGACCCTTGTGAGCGGGGATCCAGTGTAAAATGACCAAGTTGTTTTTTTTTTTTTCTAGAAGCAATTTGGACTAGTTCCGATTTTATCGTGGCTGAGTTCATTGCTTTTGGAGCAGCTTGACTGTCAGAGAAGATAAAGATGGTTTTGCTACAGAAGTTAGAGAGCAAGTCTAAGCTTGTGCACTGATTTCTGGCAAATTTTTCTGCCTGGAAGATCCATGAGTATATGCCTAGGCTGACCGATATGTAAGTGCTAGACGACTCTCCGAATATTCCAGCCCCAAATCTACTGTCCATTTTAGAGCCGTGCCTGTACCATACTTGGTCATGCTTTGAAGGACGGGGTTTGAATTTTTTCCCAGTCGTCACTCGGGAGGATGACTAATGATTAGTTTCGTTTGAAGCAGTGCCTGTGGAGGATATCATCCAATGGCATGCCGTATCCGCTTGCTTATGGTTGGTGAGAGGTTCATAGTGCTGAGTGCGCGTTTGGAGGATTCTTATAAAGTGTAGTTGAAAGCACTCTCGATATCTAAAAAGGTGACAAGGCATATCTCCTTCCTATCGATGGAGGTTTCAATTCTAGTAACTAAGTCATTGAGTGCTGACCCAGTAGATTTTCCCGGTTGGTATGCGTATTGAGTGTCGCAGAAGGGGAAGTTGAAGAGTGCTTCTCCTCTTATATAGAAAAAACACTGACATTATCCAAAGCGGTCCCCGGACTACAGCGTCTTAGCAAGTATGTAAATAATTAAATAGTTGTTGTTGGCTACAAACTCAACGAAACTATGAAGATATTTAGTCAGCTAAGCTTTTTTAGCTCCCAAGTTACACAAAAATCTGCGCGAGTATTTTGGTCCTGAATTTCAGTAGTCAGTGGTCGCCGCGAATTTGTGGTTATTACGGTAAATTGTGAGCGAGAGTATTATAACTCGTCATGAAAATATTTCTCAATTCGTCCTTTCTATTTACGTCAACCATTTTTCTTTTGCATAACCAATCGAAACGGGTTATTTTTTAATTTTTACACATAAACATTTAAATTAGTATAAGAACTACACCATAAAATACTAATCACGAATATTTTTTTAATTTTCTTTCAGAACTGGGGCCATAAGCTTATTTTAAGGTAACGATAATTTTTAAAAGTTTTATTATGTCATTAAATATTGCATACATCACTGTCTTCATAGAACGTTTGACAAAAATAAAAAAATATAAATAATTTTTTTTGGTAACGAAGGTGTGAATCTCGAAAAACGCTTGGTAGTTCTCGGTTACAAAGAAGGGGAGAATGGGGCAAGATGGGGTACTTAAGGTTTAATGATCAATAAAACTCCAATTTTGTTGATATGGAAAAATTAATTAATTCTTAATTAAGCGATCCTTTGGTTATGTGTCTTGTAATTAACAACTATGCCTTAAATTCATACCAAAAAAATATTAAAATTTGCGAAAATAAGTACTTTCACGCTCACGCAGCGATGTAACCTTTTGCTACATGCTATTCACTGGACGGAGATGGGGAGAGTGGCCACTTGTAACGCATCAATCGCGCTATCGCTAACTATTCTATTCTGTTTCCAGTTCAACTTTTTGTCGAGCACAAGTCCAAAGTATCTTGTACTGTCAGAGATCCTGAAGGAGAATCCCCCAACAGAGGGTATTTTATATTGTAGCTCAGTTCTGGGGATTTACCGCCAGTCCACATTTTTTGATCCATGTGTCCAGCAATATAAGGGCTCCTTCTACTTGCTCACTAAGAGTTGGAAAGAATTTGCCAGTCGCTAGAAGGTCCACATCATCCGCATATGCAGTGACCTTAATTCCGATGTTTTTAAATTGTTGCAGTATCTCATTCAAAAGCAGAACCCATAACAGAAAGGATATGATCCCTTTTGAGGTGTGCCTCTAGAGGTGTAAACCTTTAACTGAGTTCCCCCAAGTTCTGTATTAATATGTCTCTCCTCTAGCATGCTCACAACCCTGTAGATGAGAGTGTGATCGAGGTTGAGGTTGACTAAAGTCCTTTACACCACGTCCGTATTGACATTGTTGAAGGCTCCTTCAATGTCGAAGAACGCGGCTAGGGTGTATTCTTTGTCATTTAGCGTTTTTCCGATTGAATCGACGGCGCTGTGCAGCGCTGTTTTGACACTTACCGACACTTGCACTTACCCTTCATAAATGCATGCCTTGCCGGAGATAAGTGTCTAGAGCTCAACTTGCTACGAATGTATATGTCTTATAGCCTCTCGAAAGCTTTGAGGACGAAAAAGGTAAGGCTAATTGGTCTAAAATCCCGGCTTTGTCAATAAACACGACCTTTACCTCACGCCAGGCCCTTACATGAGTCTACCACAGAACAGATATTTCAGAATGGGAGTGACTTTGGTCGCGGTTGTCTGTCGCACGATCGGATGTATCTCGTCCATACCGGGGGCTTGTAGGAAGAGAATGAGTTTATGTCTCATGTAACCATTTCTACCCATCCCCCATACTCCATTCTACCTTCTGCTTTGTTTACTTGGTAAGCTGTACACCCTGGAAAGTGTGTATTCAGCAGTAGTTTCAGTGTTTCTGAGCATGACTTAGTCCAGTCATCCTTGACAGATCCTAGAGCTAGATCAGTCTCGCGGATTCTGTGGTATCCATAATGTTATTACAGAGATTTTCCCATGAACTGCGTTTGGCTCTCTGTGTTTCATTTTTGAACTTCCTCTGACTTGCTTTGTACAGCGTCCAGTCTTCATAGGAGCTCGTTCTTTTGACCGTATTAAGAAGTTTCCTAGTTTCTTTCCTAATGCTGCCGAGATCTTTATTCCACCAGGCCAGGCCTTGCAGTAAGCATTGTTTAATACGTCAGTCAATTCTTTGGCCATGCTGTCAATGTCACTAGGTCGCTGCAAAGTACACTCCCGTAGGGATCTGCTTCTTTCTCCTACCTATATATGCTATGGGTTGATCCGTAGCATATTCGACAAGGAATTTTATTATCTTGTGATCGGAATAGGTTTATTCCCTGCCAGCCGCCTTATCGCAACATAACCTTTAATTGCCATCAACCTGGGGGTTAAACTTCTAATACGGGATATGTCCGTAGGCGTAACCCACTTCTAGGATATAGAATATTTATGAGCTGTATCTCGTTCATTAAGGGGGCATCCTCCACCATTTCTTTTTTAAAACCAGGCCTCAGTGCTGAAAGTCTTCGATTGACTTGAGTTTCGAATATGTCGAAGGAGTTCAGTAGAAGGCGTTTGCTATCCTGACTGCTGAAATCATCATCGATTACATAAAGCGAATTTTTCCGTGGTATGTCCTTCTGCTGATGAATTCTTGCAAGACTTCTGGAACACCTACCTATTCGTCAATCAGGCAAATTTCTTCGGGTAGATGCTGAAATTAACCTAGAAGTGCTTGCGCAAGTCCAAGTGCACATGTTAGTCAGACTCAGCGTACGCTTAACGTTGGTTTAGTATCAAATATCTATCAGGCACCACGTGGTTATACGATACGGCGGTCGCCCTGGCTCAGTGATCAGTGCGTTAGACTGCTGTGTAAGGTACGTAGGTTCAATTCTCACTGTTGCTCTTCTGCCGACAATGATCACCTTATTTAGAACTGGAGATACATCCCATTGACTTGGAGACAGGTAACTGTGATTTTCATTCCTCGACCAGGCAATAGACCAGAAGAGTTGCCCAAAGACCTATAAGTCTAACAGCTTTTATCTTGAAAACTATGGAAAGACTAATAGATGTCCATATTAGAGGCCGGCTAGAGATGTCTACCCCTCTGCACTCGAGTCAATATGCGTACAGGAAAGGAAAACCAAGCATGATGCCCTTTACTATCTAGTAAAACAGATAGCAAATGCATATCCCTCCAAGGAAATAGCTCTATGTGCCTTCCTAGACGTCGAGGGCGCTTTCGATAATACTGGCTACGACTTAGGCCGATCAGTAGTAGAGGAATCGAAGACTCGACCAATCAAGGGCCATGTTGGAAAGTCGTATAATAACTTCTTGTCAAAGTGTCAGTGTCTGTAACCGCAGTAAAAGGATGCCGCCAAGAGAGAGTTCTCCCTCTTCTTCTGTGGTTTTTAGTCATTGACAATCTTTTAGTCAATCTGCACAGATTGTTGTGCTGATGACCTAGTGGTTATAATAAGTAGTAGGCATCTCCAGACGATCTCCAATGTCATGCAGAGTGCTTTACTACATGTTGAATGCTGGAACATTGAAAAACTCTCCATAAATCATTACAAGACTGTTCTAGTTCCTGTAACGAAAAGAAGATTGATCAATCTCGGACCTATTATCTATAAAGGCACCACGGTAAGCTATTCCAACGAGGTGAAGTACCTCGGCGATGTCTTAGACAGACGCTTAAATTGGAATACACATATCGAGTTCACGGTTGATTATGCCACTAGAGCCTTGTAGGCTACTCCGCGTCTCTACGGCAGAACTTCGGGTCTTAGTCCCAAAATGATATATTGGCTGTGCATATCGATAGTTA
Source organism: Matsumyia berberina (assembly GCA_917880715.2). Taxonomy (NCBI): domain Eukaryota; kingdom Metazoa; phylum Arthropoda; class Insecta; order Diptera; family Syrphidae; genus Matsumyia; species Matsumyia berberina. Next base: position 102,314,120 of record OU862870.1, read on the forward strand.
GATCCGTAATAACATAGGTGGCCATAGTTTGGTGGCCTAAGATACGTGAACGAACGACTGCAATGAAGCTTGAGAAGCTACAAAGAATGGCCTGTTGCGGTATTCCAGGTGCTATGCGCACCTGCCCTACTTCCACCATAAAGGCTGTCAACGGACTCACACCCCTATATATCTTCAATAGGAAGGCCGCTGCCCATTGTGCTATAAAGCTGGAGCTAGAACGCGAGTATAAATCAAGTAATCTTGTGGCTCATCTGACATGTTCTGCACTATCCCAGACGTTTTGGCCAGGGAGTACAGTTTCGGAAGGCTATTTGAGGTAGAAATATTAGACCGTGTCGACTGGTCTAATGCAGAACCCGTATCAGACCCAGGAAGTTTGGTATGGTTTACCGACGGATCAAAAATAGCTTCTGGAGTGGATGCTGGCGTCTTTGGACCCAACATTAAAGGTCAACTTGGTTGGGTGCCCGGCCACCATGGCATTGTAGGCAATGAAACTGCGGATGAGCTGGCTGGGGCCGGTTCGGCTTCCGCGCTCTTGGGACCGAAACCCTCCTGTGGCATTAATTGAGCTACCGTCACAGCTTTGTTAAACAACTGGGAACACCAACTTCGCCTAGCCCATTGGGAAATGTACCCGGGCTTAGGCAATCTCAGAGACTTATAAGGCTTTTTTCTTACAAGGAAATTCTAAATCTTGACATTGTGGCCTAAGGTATCATCTCAACAAAATAAACCTTTGTTCAGATAAAGAGTGTCGGTTCTGTTTGGAAGAGGAGGAATCCTCTGACCACGTTCTCTGTAAAAGCCCGGCATTGTACTGGCTGCGTAGACGGATCTTACATAGGGAATTCTGTTCGTTGGCGGAGTTTAGAAACTCGGCTACTAATGACATACTCACCTTCATTAGGAAGGCAGTAGATCTATTAGGCTAAGTAGACCGCAAACACAATAGATCTTGCTAGATCGCAGTGTCAGTCATAAGGCCAGGTTCAGTAAAAAAAAATCTCTCGTCGGGGAATTACTAACCTCCTCCAAGGGTACAATCTGTCATGAAAAAGCTTCTCAATTCGCCGTTCGAAGTCGGCAAAGTATTACAGATCCCTTCCATTCGTGCGAAAAATGTAACACGCACAACATGAATGGTTCCGAGAAGCTAGGTCTTGGCTCATTCCGAGCTGTCGCGCCAGCTATTAATTTTTTAACAAAATTGAAAACTCCGTTCAACACCCAGCTAAAGGAAGAAGGACGAGGAAAACTCTTTTTTCATTATTACTGCGGATATTTGGCACAAGTCATGCTTGTGATTAGTTTTCCAAACTCCACAACATGAATTTGATGCCGACACTCAGGTCATGTGAGTTGTGATCCCTCAAAACGGCAAGTGTTTTAGCAAGATGGTCAAAGTAATCACTTTCACCATCTTGAGAAATGACTTATACGCCATATCAGCACATAAATCATATCCAATCAACATAAGTGCATTCCCCACTTGGTCTTAAGAACTTTCAATGAAAATTCACAAGAGGCCAGCGGCACTTTTCACCCTGGGAACGAGTCGACATTGTCGAAGCCCCTTTGTCAGTTTCTATTTCAATTTTCCCTAGTCGCATAGATAACAAGGTAAACAGTCTCGAGTAATTGTTTTACTTTCTTTGACTTAAAATATTCTCAGAAGCGTTTGCAAATGAGACGCACAAAGCCAACTCAGGTGGGGGGGCAGCATCTGATTGTGATGTGGAATTTTATTTAAATTTCAAATTTATTTCACTAACGCCCTGCTGAACAACAAAGTCATGATCAATTATGAAAAAAATATCTAATTAGAGGCAAAGACAAACAAATTATTATTTCCCAGCAAACGCGGGGGAGGTATGAATGTAACTAAACGAAACGAAACGAAACGAAATAACGATGACGGCCTTTAAAAGGGCTTTAAGGAATCAATGGTGCCTCCTACAGCATCCACAAATTATTGGCCCAAAGGCAGAAAATAATATCTCAGCGGAAAGCTATTAATGAATGAATAAGGACGAAAATTAGCATCGAGCTATCACGCAATCAAATTCTCGTAAAATCAAAGGGAGTCCTGGCCCGCTGTACGACGGAAATTAATTAATGCTTTTCCCGCGCGGCCCCCAAGCCCCTCCTGGTTATATCGATCTGGAGGGTTCATGTGGACTTGAAAATCATGTTATAATTGTACAGAGATGTTCATTTCGGAACGAAGGAATCGCAAAAATGCCCCAAGGGGTGGTTGAACTTTTAGTCAAAAAACAATAGAAAAAAAAAAAAAGGAAAGGAAGGCCCTTGGGTATAGTTCGTCAAATTGAAAGACGCTTACATCATTCTTTCGGGGGTTGAACATCAAGCGAAACGGGAATGTTGAAGATTTGGCTAATGATTTAATTTTTCTTGCCGCAGCTGCCGCGCTGGCTAGTTAAGGCATTACATTCGGTTCGGTTTCGGTTTAATTAATTGATTCGCGTTGCGGGTAAGTACGTGATTAAGACACTGCAGGCGGTATATGGCCGTGGTTATGTGCTAGTAATGGTTTTAGTTTGCTTATTTCTTTTGTCGTTTTAATGTGAATAACATGTTCACTCGAAGGCTTTTAAGGAGAACTGTGGCATTTCGACCACCTACGTTGTTTCTCCATCCTCGGGTCATCAGAGTTCAAGACTATATCTGGATTCTCTGTGTCATTACTAGCAATTGCTTGACAAAACAGTGGAATCTTTCCTTTTGTTTGCAAGACCGCCATCTCTACTTCAGGCACAGTTCATGGGTGTTAGTTTCCAGAACCTATGCTAAGCCTCATTCGATCTAAAAGTCTCAACTTGCTTAAAAGCTCGCTCATTAGCACCGTTATCGAAAAGGATGGGCCTCTTCGCAAATGACTTTTTCAGGAGCTGCAGGGATAAAGAGGACGAGGAAACGATCCTCAATTTTCTCTGCACTTCTCCTGCCCTATTCCAAAGAAGGAAGCTCTATCTGGGAGCATATTACTTCGACAATTTGGGCGAAATATCGCATACTGAACTCAAAGTATCCTCAGCTTTATTAAGAGCTCCGAATGGTTTCATTAGTCGGAGTGGCACCTAGGCTATGGATCCCAGTGGCATCACAACGGGCCTTCCTTGGCCTACGTATGTCTGTGCCTCGCATGGGCAGCCGCCTTATCTACCTACATAGTTGCCAGAAGATACAGTTTCATTTGTTGTCTTCATGCTTAGCACAGCTTTCTTGGAAGAGCCTATTGACTCTTGCGCTTCACTGAGGCCAGTATATACCCATTCTGATGCTCATTGGGGTGACCAACCCTTTCACAACCCTTTACAAGCCTCGATTTTACAATTAAAGCAGAAATATTATCGAGGGGTTTTACCTTCATGTCAGACTTATGGGCAGCAATTGTCACTGCTAGGACCTCCGCCTGGGAAACGCTGCTATTGCCCGGGAGCCTAACTGATTAAAATAGATGCCAACTTCCTTGTTGGAACCATCAGTGTAGATGGTTTTGGTTTGCGTACTTGTCATTCGATTGCGGTGCGATTTGCCAAATTCTCTCTTCTTGGAGAGAACAGGAGAATGATTTTGTGAAACATAGGTAGGACCCTGTGCGGTGAGTGATGGCTACATTGCCTATGTACTCTCTTAGGGTCTGGTCATGTACTGTCGTCTTCGATTTCCAACCGTTTGTGGCTGATTCTCAGGATACTTCTGAGTCGGTCATGGCCGCATAGCCTTGCGGTCTGTCGAAGAGATCTATTGTGGCATAGAGTTTTACATTTATACGAGTACATCCATTTTTTAATCTGCAGGGGTTAACTTACTAAAGATGGATCTGAGCCTAAATCAAAAAGTGTCTCCAGCTTGTTCCATCGTTAGCTAGCTGTAGGTTTGCATGTTAAGTTATTTAATCTCAGCACTGGTGTCATCGTCTGAGTTTATAGTGGAACAAAGGTAGACAAAGTCCTTAACAATTTGAAAGTTTTATCTGCCTGTCTTGCCCTCATTGATCATTAAGCTCATCTTGGCCGCTTTCGTCTCAAGACTGAGGAATGCCCAACCGACATCATGCTGCATCCTTCCGATTATGTAAATATCGTCGGCGTATGTGAGTTATTCCACGGACTTTTGAGAGATTGTGCTCTGGTGTTGGCGCCTTAGTTTTATTCTATTCTTTCAAGAATCTATATCCCTTTTAGACATCAAAGGTCTCGGTGAGGTCTTTACCGACCTTGATTACGAAGCATGCGTTCCGCTACACAGTGAAATCGGGTGGTTTTGACAGGGATGTCAAAATAAGGCATTGCTCTGAGGGTATGACCATATTTTGGAAATGAGTTGGTGCATGTTGCTTAACAAACCATCTTCCTTTTTGGCTATAATGCCTTGTCTTTGCGGTGTTTGGGATATTCCCTGCCGTTCTTTGGCTACAACGAACATTGATCCGAGCCAATGTTTGCGCCTCGAAATGCTCGCACTGGAGAAGTGCCTTGCGTCGATCACAATGTAGTCCATTTGGTTGTTGGTTGACTGATTAGGAAGCTTCCATGTTCCATTATAATTATCTAGATGCGGGAACCGGTTTTTGGTTGCCCTGAATTCGGTGTCGTACAGGATTTGCTCTCCGACAGTACTACCAAGCCTTGAAACGAATAGTTAAACGAAATTTAGGACGTCTGTCTTCAATAAGCGCAGCTTTTGTTTGTCGCAAGCAACATCCATAGCAGACGACGTTTTGTTTTTATTTGTTTGCCCTCTCTGCCCCTTCGCACGTTATGTATGTCGGTAATATCTGCTTTCTAACAGCCCATTGTCCCGGTTTGCCTGATGGCGGTCGGTTAAGAGACTTAACATTTCACGTGAAGATTCAGTGGTGCTTGGACACCCCCAAACCTGAAAGACCAGTTTCATAGTTAAACTCCAAAGAGGAGTAGTCGGTTAAACCGATGTCAGTAACCCACTTCGGAGATATGAGGTCTCTTCCGCCACCACATATGTATTTTTCTAAGACTCCAATTAATTCTTAGGAATCCTTTTCCTAGCCTTTTGCCATTCTGGATGCTTATCACGGGTTCGTTCACTGTCGTGTTTATAGTCTTGCTTTTTTATTTTGTAGTCCGTATTCGCGCTTAGGGGTTTAGCATGTCAAACTGGTTGGATATTCATACAGTAAAAAGAAACCATACCAGGGCTTCCATACGTTGAGCCTTTCTTAATCTTTTTCTGTTTAGTCGGTGTTAGTCGCCGTTGATCAGTGGTTAGTACGTCGGACTGCTGTACGAACTGCGTAGGTTCAATCCCAAGCCATGTCCACCGGCACCACCACCTTTCGTCGGAGAGAGACAAAACTCCAAGGTTACAATTGTTTATGAAAGAGCTTCACAAAATGAATGGTTGCAAGAAGCTAGGCCTTGGTTCATCTCGAGCTCTTGCGCAAGCCATTTATTTAATTTTTTTTATTTGTCTAGTCTTGTACGTTTCACGGTTTAGTTTAAACTTAATCGTTTTGTTTTTATTGAAGTCTTAACTGAGTTTGGAGTTTGGGGTCCTATTAGTGACCTTTGAACCTGAGTCTGTAATCGTGAAAACTCCGTCGAGGTTTTATGGCGACTTGCATCTGTCCAGTGTGAACCAGTTGGTTTGTCCACTCTAGCACTATGGTCTCACATAGAGGCCTTTTGTGCTGTCCCATATGTTTAGAGCAGTTGGTCTGTTACAGAGCCTATCAGGAAGCTAATCAGCTTCCCTGGGTGGAGCGTGACAAGTGCCGTTGGAGAGACGAATTCATTTCCTGGCGTTTGCCTTCTCACATGAATGAGGGCAGGACATTCTGTGACTATGACGAGCTTTTATCGCTCTCCAACCACAGTCTGCAGGTAGAGTTCGGTGACCTTGGGTAGATGCCGTTTTAGTCGACAGTGGCCACTTAGGATGCCGGTTAAAATTCTAAGGCTCAAATTTAAAAGAAACTTGGATTTCTTTTGCGATAGGTTGGGGAAGAAGAGTTTGGTACATTTCTGTCCTACACTTCCCCTTCAAATTTTGTTGGATTTGAGCAGGGATTGCCGCCCCATGAAGTTTTTAAAAATGGATTTGTTTACTTTGTGAGTGGTTGCACCTATCTTGGCCAGTGAGTCCGCTGTTTGATTGCCGGTGTGGCTCTTGTGAGCGGGGATCCAGGGTAGTATGGCCAAGTTATTTTAGATTTTATCGTGGCTGAGCTCAGGGCAGCTTGACTGTCAGAGAAGAGAAAGATGGTTTTGCCACGGAAGTTAGAGAGCAAGTTTAAGCTTGTGCACTGATTTATGGCAAATATTTCTGCCTGGAAGATCGATGAGTACATACTCATGCCTAGACTGACCGCTATGTTAGTGGTAGACGGCTCTCCGAATATTCCAGCCCCAGATCCACTTTCAAATTAAGAGTCGTCCGTATACCATACTTGGTCATAATTTGAAGGACGGGGTTTGAATTTTTTCCAGTCCTTACTCGGGGAGATGACTACTCACTAGTTTCGTTTAAAGCAGTACCTTGGGAGAATGTCATCCATGTTGAACTCCCTGCTTTGGAGTAGTTCGAAGCTGATGTTGTATAAATGGAAGGGCGTGTGCAGGCTGAGTTTTGCTTGCATTTCTACATGGACTCGAACTGTCGGTAGACCGACAATGGCGTTAAGCGAGGCGTAGGGGTGGAGCGCAGGCAACCCGTCAAGCAGATTTCAGCCAGACGCTGAACCCGTTTCAGTTTCTTGGCTGTGGTGGCCTTATTTGTCTTTGTCTACCAGATTATTGCAGCATAAGTAAGGGTAGGTCTAACGACCAATGTGTAGGATTGGAGCATAATTTTGGGACTTAATCACCTGTAGTTGCCGCAGTTGCGGCACAGTGCTCGTGTGGCCTTTCCAACATTCCGGTCAATTTAGGGCTTCCAGGACAATCTAATGTCCAGAATTACCCCAAGGTACTTTACTTCCTGCGAGAACTGAATGGTTTTACCATAGACAGAGGGCGAATTAAAATTATTTAGGTTTCTTCTTTTGGTAAAAGCAACTATAGATGTCCTTTTGGGGTTTACAAAAAGGCCCTCCATTTCTGTATCTCAACTAGTGCATACTGTAGAACTTCTGAAACAACGCTCTCATATTTGCCACTGACGATGACCGCTACGTCGTCTGCATAGCCGATGGCCTCGATTCCTAGGTTCTTTAGAGACCGAAATAGGCTGTCAATGACGAGCGACCAGATAAGTGGCGATAAGACTCCGTTTTGGGAACATACTCGAGTTGTGAGCGCCGATATTTTAACATCGTCGATATTGGTGTGAATCGCCCTACTTTTCACCATGGACATAATCGACTTGCTTATGCTTGGTGAGAGGTTCATATTGCTGAGTGCAGGTTTAGTTGATTCATATGAAGTGTAATTGAAAGCTAGAAAGGCGACAAGGCATATCTCCTTCCTATCGATGGAGGTTTTAATTCAAGTAACTAAGTCATTGAGTGTTGACTCAGTAGATCTCAGAGATCTCTATTCGACTTGTTGGGTGTCAAAGATTTTAGGTCACAAGATGAAACATAAATCAGGTATCTCTTTCATCTCGTCGAACTCGCTATTGACATCAACGAAGAAATGCTTCGCTGTGAACGCATTTCAAAATGTCGCAGTTGTCTGACATTGAGATGCATACATATATGCCTCGCCGAAGCACTAAAGATTGAAATAGATGTGATCGTCTTTGACAAGAATTCCAATAACTTTGTACCTGATGCCTTTGAATAATGCTCTCAAGTTTCAAACGAGCTTATGCGCACGACTTCTTTTACTGTCAATCGAATAACATACTCGAGTGCCATATGAAATATCGTTTATTATTTTCGCAAGGCAACTTTAACAGATGTTTTCTCCGTCCCCCAGGAGGATACCAAAGTCTCTCTGTTTGTGTGTGTGCGTCGTTTGAAATTTTGCGCATTTCCATCCGTTTATCTTTTATTTGCCTGGCTTGCGTCTTGTACATGAAACGTTTTGGTAGAGATAAGCTAGGAATAAATTCCCATTTCTACTTTGTCTGTACACTCATCCTTAGGGATATGACGACTCCTACACGAACTCTTATCGATTTATGTGGGCGCTTACACCTAACCAAGCTCCTCTAACACGTTTCCCGCTCAATAACGAAAATTAAACAATTCATTCGCCTCCACGATGTGCTTGAGTCCTTACCTCCAAGTTTTCAGTAACACGATGAACTTTTTCTTGTCCAAAAAAAAAAAAAAAAACAATCTCGAGTCCTGACACAGTTCTTTTGTTTTCCAAACTTGAACGAGTCAGAAATATAAATCACAGAGGCGAGGCAAAATCACAATTCCAAGGACGTATCTGTACAAAACTGTTTACGAGTTATTATGAGCAAAAGATTGCGCTGAATTTCAAAACACTCCTGCGCTCATTACGCTACTAAGTTGCTTCCTTCTCAACCTGTCAAGCCGTATTACGGATTCGTAGCACACAAGCTCCAGAAGAAGGATTTCGCATCGATAATACATCAGGAGGTGGCATGTTTTCTGTTTCTGTTATCCTCCCTCAGGTATGTATTCGAATTGAAAAATGAACGACCTATTGAATGTGCCGAGAGTTTGGTCCATGACTGGAATACCAAGTGCCGCACAGTTGGGTGAACTTTCGCCCCCCACAACACTAGGAGCGCGATTTGGGACAAACGGTTGAAACGTTTATTGCAAGTCTGCCTTGTGGGCAGCTCCTTTCGCGATTAATTTTGTCTGTGCGGCGTGTCGTACGGTGTAGGTATTCACACGTAAGCTAAACCCTTCTCATGGCTGAATAAAGCGTTAATTTGCGTCCTTTCATCTGCGATTAGATACGATTTCCAAATATAGAGAGAGAAGAAGCGCCCGAGCATCCGACACAGAGAATTCGTACTCGAGACTATTATGAGATATTCATAGGTCGGTATTTACGGCGCGTAGACATCTGTGCTTTGTAGTGCGAGGACTGTTGTAGGAGCACACGCCCAAGCCAGTGCTGACACCTTGGAATATTTATTGGAAAAAGGATTTAGCGATGCAGGTTGAGGGGGTGGGGTTTCCGAGAGATTTATCTCTTTGAGTCATTAAAGTTTCCTTTCCCCAGCCTTCCGGAGCATGTGTCCTTTGTAGCGATTTAGTATTTATGGAAAAGATGGATCAAGGTAATCCATTATAACAATTTACCTAGTTTAGGACGAGCAGAGTAGCATTAAATGGGTTACGAGAGATTAACGGATGATTATCGTGCGGATAAGCACCGACAAAGGTTCCTGAAAGTGAGGTTGCCTGGATTATCCGATAAGGTGTGCAAACTGAAATAATTGGAATTCACAGAGCTGCGTATGTACACCCGAATCATGTCGCCTTCACCAAATTTGTTATTAAAATACTTTAGCCCTGCTCGAGGATACTATACTAGGAAAATGCCAAAAAATTCTAAGTTGAGTTTCACCATTTTTTCATCGACTTCAAAGCTATATATGCTAACATTCATCGTCTTGGGATCCATATTTTAAAAACTGAGCTGAGTTACTCCGTACATGCATCAGATTTTCGTACGGGGAAACCCTGTCACGCATCTTTTTATAGAAACTGTGCCAGGATCTACGTACATAAATTGAGTTTCCTGTGTGTGTGTTTTTTTGCAAAGCATTGAATTGACCTTATGCGCTTTGTAGTCCTGCTATAGTTTTCCAACAGTTGTTTTGACTTAACATCCTGTATTCCGAAGATGGGGAAGAATCGGCATTGTGCTGACTAAGACAAAGCCCCTAATTCCTTCCTTTTTCTTAAGCGGAACTATAGTCAAGCATTTCGTACCCGACTTCGTACGGGAACAATTAAGTTATTTGATTATTATTTTTTGGCTTTATTTTACAAAAACATAATAACGTAAAACATCATATCGTCCTGAGCCTACGCAGGGGACGTCTATCTGATGACACGCAGTCTTGGAACCCAAGTTGGAGCATGCGTTTGACGGGCCCAAACCATTGAAGTATGGACCGTTCCGTTCGAAACGGTAGTTGGTCGACATTGAGTTCCTTGTATATTCTGATAATCTTAACTCGATAAACGAACGAATATCTCGAAGAAATCTCATTATTCTTTCGGTCATTACCCAAATCTCATGACGATAGGTGAGGGTCAGATCAAACACACAAAATTTTAATAACTGAAATTGTAATACATAACTGAAAATTGTGGATAACTCAGTACTGCTCCTTCCATCACTCGTGAATATGACCCCAAAATACTTAAACTTCTGAACCGGTTTCGATAGGACTCTACTTATATGCAGTGTGCATTGAACAGGCTTTCAAGACATTACCATTACTTCTGATTTGTTCACGTTTACCGAGCTTCAACACAGACGACTACGAAGCTATCAAGCGCTCACTGAAGTTCGGTCCAGTTAGTTCGAAGTAAGTCATCAGCGAAAAGCAGATGGCTTATCCTTAAGTATCACAATGCTAACCGTTCCTCATCACGGTTGCGCTGTAACATCCAATTCATGTACACAATGAAAAGGAGAGGTAACAAAAAGCACCCCTCGCGAAGGCAAACGCCCGCAGTAAAAGATGTTTATGTAAGGCCATTCATCCACACATCTCCTACAGATTGTGTAGAGAGATCAAATGGCCTTCAAATGAGAACCGTCAATTCCATACTCCTGCAGTACACTCCAGAGTTTACTTCGAGGGAGCTAATCGCTACTCCCATGGCACACTCCCAGGCCCTCTCAAGTACCGTTCTTAGAATGAATAGCGGTTTGGATGTGTTTCTACCTGGACAAAAGCTGCACTGCTCATCTTCCAAGTTGGATTCGACCACAGTTCGGGTACGCGCTTCCAACACCTTAGCAAAGACTTTTGCAGAAAGTGTTTAAAGAGACATGACTTTATAATTAGAGCAACTACTCTTATACCATTTTTTTTTAAAAAGATCACAATCACCTTACTTTGATTATCGCTAGTTGTTTTACCGCAGTCCCATGCCACTCTAATGAGAGAGCCATTTTAGTCACCTGCTCTACAGTGGAATTATTCTCCGCCCTACACAGTCTGCCATCCAATTCCTGTTCGGGATTGAGCAGATCCGAAAAGTTCTCGCTTCATCTGCGCAAGATATCCTTCTCATCGGAAAAAAAGTAAACCATCTTTGGATTTGACTCCTTCAATAATATTTATCTTCCTTCGTCTGAGACGGCGGCGGAAGGCCTGCCAGAACTCCTTCTTTGCAAATCTGTGACCTCGGTCCAGTGTGAAAGTATTCTTTTCGTAAATCCTCATCTACGCAACTGAAAGTTCTTCTATTTACTTCAAAAAAAAGTTTGTTCTTCCTCAGCTACGGATCCAATACATACCTAATGTATTTCCACAAAACCAAAAATACGAACAGAGAAAAATGAAATTAAAACTGACCTTGTGCAACAGGGCAAAACAAAAACAACATATGTACGATCACGAATCGATGTGCTACAGTACATTTGCTTTCCATCTCTTCGCTGAGCGCGCATACACAAACTATGACGTCACCCACTGCTGCATGGTTGTTGGCTGCGGTCGCCACTGATGGAAAATTGTTGGGGATGATTTTGGCAATGATTTCTTGAATTGTTTTGAGTATAGCTCAACTTCAGGATAAGGCAGAAGGATGATTTATAGCTCAAATGAATCATAGACAAATTTACTAAAAACATTTTTTTTTGTTTTTAAATCCAATAAGCCATTGTTGAGTTAGAGCTGTGTAGGTATATTTTTATAACATAAAATTTGGGTTTTTTTTCCCTTTCTGCTACTTAATCCTCGAATGCTTGGGAATTCCTTTGATACTATGTAGTGATGTTCACCGTTAAAGTCCGTTCTAAATATTGGTGAAAGAATTTTTGAAATCGGATGAGTAGTTTCGAAGATTACTTCCTACATACAAACTACAAACTTTACCTCTTTAAAATATTAGTATGATTAGTATGATGATATTCCTTTTCGCTCCTGTCGGCTCTGTTGCTTCATTGTACAGGGTTTTTCAATAAGAGCGCTACAAAAGTTTTTTTTTAAATAAAACAAAAACGGTTTTGGACATCAATGAAATTCTTTATTCCTTTGAAAGTACGTTCGATGCCATTATGTATGGAACTCGATTTCTTTTGCATGGCCACCACGGGCACGCTTGTAGAAGTCCAGACGCTGAACCCAATTTTCGACGGTTTTCAAGCATAAATCGGCCGATACTGCTGCAATTTCACGTTCGATATTCGTGCGAAGTTCATCAATCGTCGCTGGCTTGTTGGCATAGACCATAGACTTGACGTAGCCCCACAGGAAATAGTCTAACGGCGTCAAATCGCACGACCGAGGTGGCCAAGCGACTGGACCATTTCGTGAGATAACACGTTCTCCAAACTTGGTTTCCAATAAATTGATTGTGACATTCGCTGTGTGGCTTGTGGCGCCGTCCTGTTGGAACCACATGTCCTCCAAGTCCATATCATCCAATTGGGGCCAAAAATATTCGGTTATCATTGAACGGTAGCGATCCCCATTCACAGTAACGTGCCGGTCTTGATCATCACGGAAGAAGTACGGCCCAATGACGCCGCCGGCCCATAAACCACACCAAACCGTAATTTTTTCGGGATGCAATGATGACTCATGGAGTACGTGTGGATTGCTGCCTGACCAATACCGCATATTTTGTTTATTGACGAAGCCATCCAGCCAGAAATGAGCCTCATCGCTGAAGATGATTTTTCGATGAAAATCCGAATCATTTTCAAGTTGTTGATCAGCCCAATTCACGAACATACGACGCTTCTGGTGGTCAAGCGGCTTCAATTCTTGCGTCAATTTAATCTTGTAAGGATGTAGGCCAAGATCTTTTCGCAAAATTCGCCACAACGACGTCACAGAGATGCCCAACGCTCGAGAACTGAAGCCTCAGCGGCAGCAATATTCTCGACACTACGGGCACTTCTTTGTCTCACTGGCACGGGAACATTTTGTACTGTGCCTGTGGATTCAAATTTTTCCACTAGACGCTCAATTGTTGATCTGCTAGGACGATTATGACGACCATAAATTGGACGTAGCGCTCTTAACGTTGAGGCCACTGACTCAGAATTTCGGTAGTAAATTTTAATAATTTCGACTCGTTGTTGGCTCGTATATCTTTCCATCATGAAATGGCAAACCTTACTGAAGAGAAATGTCAAAAAACCGCAAGAAAAATATGGCGTCGTTTGCTGTCCCTGTCGCTCTACTTTTGTAGCGTCCCTATTGAAAAACCCTTTATATGAAAGAGGATGACCTATGCAGAAGACGCGGGGATGAAGAAGTACCTGAGGGTACAATCCACTTTCTTTGTCATTGCCCAAGCCTCTGTAACATTCGGCAACTAACTCTGGGCAGATTCTTCTTCAGTAACATCGAGGAACTATCCGATGGTTCACTATCGAATCTGTTCAAGTTTGTAAGCAGAACCAGTTGGTTATCATCAGGTATATGTATAGAACCACGCAGTAGGAAGTAGTAGGTAAAATACAAGGGTAATACAAAGGGTCTACATAGATCTAAGTGAGACGAAGAGGGTCCGCTAACCTTACCTAACCAACCTACATATATAGTGTCGCATCCTAGCCATCGTATGTGTCCCTTATTTGTCTGGTTTTGTTGTCTTGGTTTAAGTCCTTACCTTGTTTGTTGTACCGTGGGTAATGAAGTATTGATAGGTTCAAAGTCTTCGAAATTTCTATTCATTTTAGGCAACGAATGCTGTCGCCTTGACCAAACCAGTATCAGGTCAGCTTTCCTTGTCTGTTGTCTGTTGGAGATGTATCTATATGTATATGTATCTGTGTATTCATCTTCTTGTCAGACTGGTCATATCTCTGCTACTCTGCTACCTTTCTTGGTGATAACGGTTTAGCACTTTAATGTTGTTGTCATTGTTATGTTGGTTATGTGCTTCTCTTGCTCTTCTTTTGCAGGAAGGTCGGCACCACTCCAGCCTCAATGGACCCTGCCTTGTCATATGCTGTTTTTCGGACGGCGTTTCTCGTTTTACATGCATTAATTTAATTCTTTCCAGTCCTTAACCATTTTGGCACTGGATGGTACTGGAGTCTCATAGAGCAGAGAAGCGGTTTGGCTCCGCCAATGATAGTTTTGCTAGTGCGGTAATCCAATGCCTTTGCTGCCTTATCAGCGCCATACTGCAGATGTAGTCTTGCCTTTATGCCAAGAAATTTTATTTTCAACTTGGAAACCACGCTGGTATCGTCGATGGTTTTATGACATTGTCTCTGTAATTTTCCTGTTGCTGACGAGTAGTACTAACGCCTTGTCCGCTGCAATTTGTAGATGATTATCGTGCTGATTACCGTGCTCCAACCACGAGCGTTTTGGGACCCTGTCGTACGTCTAGTTCCACAAAGACTCTGGAGGGAGCTGTTTGTAATGCTGTGCTGCCTCATTTCATCTTTGTTTCATCAATATCTTCTATCAAAACACTTGCCTTTTGGTGATGAGTCCTCGTAGAGATTATCCTCCAGTTTTCTATTTTAAAGTTGTTTTTCACGTCCAGAGTGATGACGGTGCTGTGCTGACGACTTCAACGATGCCGTCGATAGATTAATTCTTCCAGAAGATCTCTCACTAATCCAGAGCTAGACGGAGGATTAATTCATGTACAAGATGTCCAAGATGTACAATACATTTCCCAACACTGCCAGAGAATGCTGTTGGCCTTCGATTTTTTCATAACGCGGTACTCACTTTAGTCCGTCTTTACGTACAGGTCACCTCGGATAAAGACTGCTAAGTCCCGAATATATTTAGGGTGACTTGTGTCCGCTTCGAAAATATATGTAGGTTGCGGCAATCATTATCACTAAGCCTGCCTGACAATGAATTGACTAAGGGTTGTCTATAAAACATTTTTTTATGTGAATTCTTTTACAGGATAGTCTTGGTGCAGCTACCCAATGACGGTGATTTCAATCAATATTAGGCTCTATGGGGTCTTATACCTATCTGACAAAAATCGAAAATGCAGGTCTTTTGTGTTCACCAAAGATCCAGGTCGTGGAGGAACCTTAGGGTCATGCTTGTGAGAGACTGATTGGTTGTTTCTGGAGAGGTGAATCCCCTTCCGAAGTGTTTCAGTCTGCAGTGAGCCATAGCGGGACAGTCACGCAAAATATGCTCTGCAGTTTCTTGATCTTTCTATGGTATGGTATATGAGGGTGAGCGGGAGGCTCTTCACTTAGGCCTCAGTCGGGTTCGTTGTGTTCCTCTCTTTTAATCGTCGGAACTGCAGGGATAGGTTAAATTTGGGACGTATGTTGGGAGGGATATAGGGAAGGTTGAAACAATTATGGAGTTGAAACTAGTGTACGTGTGGTCTGGTGAATCTTCCTGTTTCTTTGGTGAAGGCCAGGACGTCGCCAATAGTTTTGTCCTTGAGATGTTTCAGGTCCGGTATCCACATGGTCTTCTGCATTCTCGCTAGGGCTGGGCGGTGACATCGGAAGTGTTTGAGGTATTTTTCTTCTTCCTCGCAATTCCTAAAAGTCTCCGTGTGAACGAGACCTATTTTGCGTATGTGTTTGTTGAGGATAATGTGTTCTGTGATGAGTCCCACAATCAGCCTTCTGCTTGAAACTAGAGCATTCCTGGTGGGCAAGTTGACCCTTGGAATCCCTTTGCATCATCTCGTTAGTTGCTGTTTTAATTATTGTTTGTGCGACTCTCACTGTGTTTTCAGCGGTTCGTTCTATCATGTGCGCCCCTTCTCTTGCCAGTTTATCGGCTTTCTCTTTCCCTGTGACACCTTAGTGACCCGGTACCCAGACAAGCCGGTCAGTCATTGTGACTGGCAAGCCTGTTGAGTTTTTCTTTGCATTCCCTGACCAGATGAGATGTGGATGTTGCTGCTGATGGTGCTGCTTGACTATCCGAGCGGATTTAAATTTTCCTTCTTTGGGTGTGGTGTCCTTCTTGATATTCAAAGCAGAGTCGGTACATTTCTGACGGACTGAGGGCCAGCTTGTTAGTATGGTATTTGAGTGAAACGTTTTCAGTTAGAAAGTCGTTATCATTCATCACTCAACTAGTCAACTTCTTTAAATATCGGAGCAGATTTATTCTGTGGCTGGTAGAACCATCGAAGGCTTCTTCGCACTCCAAGAAAATAGCCAGTTCAAGTTTGCTACGCAGTTTCAACGAATTTCATCTCTGTCGTATTTTTTCCACAAGAAGGTGACAATTTTTCAAAGACGAAACTGGCGCCGTAACAGTGTGGGCTTTTTCACCCACTGAACCCACCCAGACATGAGGTCTTAAGTTCGAAGACTGTGTACTCTTGATTGTAGCTTCTTCTATGGGCTGTAGGACCTTAATATCGTTGATTTTAGGAAACTCCTGAGATTTCTGTCCCCTTCCGGGTGGTTTCCCGATTAGCCAACCCTATCACTTGGTTGGACTCCCATGTGTATACTTTTTATGAGTACAATGGACCCGCTTGAGGCCTAAGTAAGTCTTCAGGACACCCACTAAACCAATAACTCATCTCTATGGATTCATAGAAGATGTTGGAGTACCAGTATCCATTTTGCATTCCTCAGTGTAGAACGGTAGTTCGTCTTTGGTACAGACTGTACCCTCATCCCAGTTCCCTCTTCTTGGTATTTTGATAATAAATCTCCAATCGAAATCTCAGTTAAGTAAGTCTCTCTTTCCTAAGAAGCGTGGGCCTTTTAACAAACAAAAAGTGTGTCATTTGGCATAGAATTCTTTTGAAGATTATTTCTGGGAAATTCCGAGACCCACTACCATGTCAAGTTGCCTAATAGCAACTTTTCATTTTCAGCCACGTCCAGAGACACTCTAATTGTCGTCGTGGGAGTGATGCCACCCGGTTTGTGATTTATTCTCGAGTAATCCGACATACGCAGTTTTTGCATGTTACAAGGATGTGGTAATCTAGGACTTCATGTTTCCATTCCCGTAACCAAAAAGGTAAAATTAACAAAAAAATTTATAAATTTCCCAAGCACACCCTAATGTTAGGCAAAACTTTCGGGACATTCCCCTCCTGTCTAGTGGTTGGTACAAAATTAGTTCTCCGAAATAAGGTCCAACACCAGTGGGCTTTGTAAAATTTTCATCTACCACATCTGTGCTGTGGTGACATAAAGGAAAGCAAAAGCAATAAAAATAATACAAATGACACCCACAGCCATCCCAGCATCAGTGTATTCCCCAAACTCCCAATTATTCGGAGATAATTCATCCCAGTAACACCTTATTCCAGGCTGTGTTTGCCCTAGAGGTGACAAGTGTACGACAAGCCACCCTCATACCAGTCGTAATGGCGTTCACTCATCCCACATGTCCATATATTAAGTTATGTCAGGGAGACACCCACCCCTCCAGGATCATGGCTTTATTTTGCAAGGGAAGTAGTTGCCATAGTGACCCGCAAGGACCTAATGGCAGAAGCCTCTGTTGTTGTGGGCTATAAAACACCAAAATTAATTGATTTTTCTTCGCATAGTTTCCGTAGAGTGGGTCGTTTTAATTATGTTAAAACGGGAGCTGCTCCATGAACACCACGTCATTTGTCGAGTGTTTTGTGATGTCCTTACGCAAGTCTAACAGTGTCAATTTCGTTTTAAATCGGAAATTTGCTGTCGGGGGTGTGGAGCTGAATTAAGGGTCCAATTTTAATTACTTGTAATTTTTAAACAGAAAATTATCAAAGTCTAAATTTTTTTTTGAGTATCCTTGGGCTTAATATAGATGACCCTGTACCTGTTTGTAAACGGAGCAAAGAGTGCCTTTTTGTTAGTTTTGTCACGATTTCGTTTTGAACTGATCACATTCACATAAGTCCTCCGATAAATTACCACTGCAAGGCACTTCCTTCTGGGTTCATAATTTTAACTTACTCGTGAAAGTCCTCCACTTGCATGGTGAAGCTTTTGGGTTTGCAACAGCCTTCGGACGCTGCGCTGCACTTATCTTGTCTTGATGCAATATAGATACTCTAGCTCGCTTCTTCCTGCTATGGGAGTAACTGCAACGCGACCTTTCAACTGTTTTCGATCATCTGTCAATTTAAACAGGTCTCTGAAATGTTGACACACTGAGGGATTCTTTAACTTGTCTATGTTAAATCACGGCCTTTGCGTTTTGGTGTAAAATTCTCGAACTGCAGTAGTACACGTCACATTCCTGTACCCGTTTGTGCCGGATTTCCAGGAAATAACTGACCTTGTCCTAGGTTTTGTCTTCCATCGTGATTCATCAAGACGATCACCCCGGTTGGCTTTGTACTGAAGGCAGTGTCTGGTTGTTCGCAGGCCTCATTTTCTTCATTAGACGAGAGCTTCTTGTAGCGGAATACTGTATGATGGTGCTGCGTCGACTCTAGTTCGAAATCTCTCTATTTCCTAAGGCTCGTTAGCATTAAGTGCCAAGTACATATTTGGGCATCAATCTCAACGGGTTGTAAAGGCTTGTATAGCCTTGTTTGCCTGTACCTTTGGGAAGAACTGGAGACTAGGAACGAAAACCGCCTTTTGGATATGCACAGTTGTAGTGCGACCAACTTCCACATACAAGTCGCTGGTCTGGTGATCCGCACTGAGTTGAGGTTATAACAATACTAAACTAATTCGAACTCGGAGAACTGCTAGCATAGAAACCAAAATTGTCAGACGGTCAGACATAGACATAATGAATCTGGGTGCTGGTTCTTTGGGTCTCTCTGAGACGGTAATTTTGCTTACAAACTATCTCACCCTATGTATTGCCTGTTGAGGAATGAACAACGGCGACACATAAATATTCATATTTTACAAAAAAAAAAAATAGCTGGCGCGGCAGCTCGGGATGAGGCAAGGTCTAGCTTCTCGCAACCATTCATGTTGTGCGTGTAACATTTTTCGCACGAATGGAAGAGACCTACAATTTATTGCCGACTCCGGACAGCGAATTGAGAAGCCGTTTCATGACAGATTATACTCCCGGCGGCTTGTCATTCACCGACGAGAGGCGGTGTCGCGAAAAATCTTCGGTGGACATAGCTGAGGCTTGAACCCACGCCGCTTGCTCAGTAGTCCAACGCACTAATCACTGACACACGGCGACCACATTGTACATTCTACTTTCAGTCCTAAAATGCAATGCGGGGTAAATTCGTGGAATTTGTTCAAAGGCCCTGAAAATATCAAGGTCGTACAGATTTTTGAATCTCGCCAATGTCTGTAAGGCCGAGATACTCTTAATGGAGGCTTGTCGTGCGCTTAACGAAAACCCAATATCTAAGCAAAACGTCGCAATCTTTTTCGATAGCCAGGCACCAAAGCCCTTGTCTCGACAACCATGTCTATGCTGGTAGCACAAACTCCTCCCTATCCCCCGTCTGACTCGGAGTTTGCTCTGACATTGAAGGGAATGAGGTGGCTGATGAACTAGCCGGGCGGGGGTTGGCTCACTTTCAAGAGAATTTTCCGTCCCGTTCGGAGCTGTAAGGGGAGGAATCAACTGACTTTGCAATAGCTAACCACGAATGGAACAAACTCACGAGCTTTCCAGCTGCGCCATATCCACAATGGCAGATGAATTTAAGACTGTGGCTGTTGACATCCAGTCCCACCATCAACCCGATTTCGAGAATTGTGGTAACAAAGTATTGCAATTCAGTACTAATTGAGAATTACCTACGGTTCCCAGGAAGCAGCAGCAGTCCCGCTTTATATATCCGTAGATTTCTGGGTAACTAAACAGAGTAGAACCGTGTAATGTTGAGAAAAAGTAAAACTAGATGCGGAACTTAACTCGGCCACTGCCCAGGTCTTTGTCACATCAGATATAAATCTTCTGGAAGGCAGTTTTTCCAAGATATCGAAGAGCTAAGGGACGTACATATAAGGGACATCTGGAGGTTCATTAAGTCTTCAAAAACGCTCGAAAGCCTGGGGCAATAGGAGAATGCTTTGGGTACTGCTCCACGAGCAAGGGGTACCTTCCCCTCAAAAATGGGTATCACAATGGGTCTCTACTGACCTGAGTGTGGCGCAGAGGGCTTCTTTCCCCTCGCCAACCCATTTACCTAACCTAGCCTAACTCCATCATTTATGAGGCAAAAGAGATCGGCGCAATCTGTACGAATATGACGAGAGGCGTCTCAACAGTAAGATTCTGTATTCTGTATTAGCGGCTTTAAATGCGCACTTCAACCTATGTGGTGGCTCATATGGTTCAACTAGAGGTTATATTGAGACTTTTGATAAACCACATGATAGCCTTAGGTTCGAATTTCCGCTTGGTTGACCGAGGCCCGATTAAAGTGGAGTAATCTTTTCCTTGCTATTCCTGGACATACGCACAGAATATGTTCAGCGGTCTCTTTCTGTTCTCCACAGAGCCGGCAAGGATCAGTATCAGATAATTTTATTTTCTGCAGATGGTATATGAGTGGACAATGTCCTATTAGAAAGCCCGTTAAGGTTCTTAACTGGTCTTTGTGGGGAGATCAAGTAAGGTCTTGGCCTTGTATAGGTTAGGGTTGATTAACTTTTTCTGTTGTCTAAGCTCCTGGAGGTTGACCCAGTATTCAGCGTATTTGTTGATCTCCCATTGTGTTATATTGAAGTGGGCTCTATTGGGTGATACCTCAAAACAGGGTTCGGGACCAACAAGTGGGCGGCTAGCGCTTCTTCTCGCCAGGCAGTAAGGTTACGGTCTGCAGAGCGATTTAATGTAACGCGTTAGGGGTTGATACTATCCCGCATCTAAATACCTTACTTCATCGAATCTGGAATCTGTCATTTAAAGGTCCTTCGCTCCCTGAGTTGAGGACTGTCCTCACATTGCCGGCACCAATCTCAGTCCGGATACAATAGCCAAAAGTTTCCAACGTCCGATCAATTCTTATCCAAAGCGTAGTGTCCGTGATTAATTTATAAAAATGTTATAAAAATGGTTTTTCAAACGCAAAGAGATTTATTTATGAAAAATAGTTTCCTTATTTGATGATCTCTAAGGTTTTCGAATCACCCTATTACGGTCCATATTTTATATTTATTTGAAATTTTGTACAAAACTAATTGAAAACAAGTTTTTATATGTATATCAAATTGCCAAGCAACTACGATATGAAATTTATTGACTCCGTCGACCGTGTTTCGTCCAGAACATCAATTAAATTAAATTTTCATCTCTTTGTGGAACAAGACCGACTGTAGCCCATCATTTTCCAAGTGTTGCATGCAGGTTTCCAACTAAAATATTTTTTTCGAAATTAATATTTGCGTGTCAAAGAAGTCCATTATTCATGACGTCCTGTGAACTAAAATATTTAATTAAACTTTCGCAGGTATATCGAGGTCGGGATGCATGCATATGCGTTTCTCGTTGCCATGCCTGGTGTTGGTAAAAAAAAACAGAGAACGTGTAGCTTACAAGTAAAAACAATTGTTTGAAGTTTTTGAATTTCTCGGAGGAGTAGGTGAAGTTTGTCAAAGGTGTATCGCTTTGGAAATATTTTTGTAAATTTGAAAGTAAACTTTTTTCCCAGAGGAGTCTTCTAAGGATATTGAGCAAGTTTATTGTTTTTGTATGGAAGGAATGTGTTCCAAGTTTTAAATTGACATGTGTTTAACTCAGGCCATCTAAATGTTGTGATACACAGATCTGAGAGAAGTTGTCTGCTGCTTTGTTTGTCGCAGTGAAGTTTCGTATGACTATGTCGAAACTTGCTGCTCTAGAAAGACATCTAATGAGAAATGAAAATGTTATTAGAAAACGGCGTCGAGTAGAATTCCACTTTGGGATCAACTCAGCATCAGATTTCACAATCCACGTCATTCTCTTTTCTAAAAGGGATAATCTGTTTGTCATAGTGGTAATAATATTACACTCAACTGATTCCAGATATAGGCCTTGTTATTAATGAAAACCAGCAAAGCACAAACAAATGGTTGTGGCAACTTTTACAGAAACCATTTGAGTAGAGGTCTAGCCTCTTGACATGAAGGCCCATAGGACAATGTCCTTCAAAGACACAGAAAACAGTTCTCATTTGATGTCGCTTTAACAGGATCAAACCATTTGTGCTGTTTTGAGCTGGCTTAGGCTCGATCAGTCTGGAGATTTAGCACATTAGTTTTACATCTTCGTTTTCCTAATGACGTTCATTTAAAGGATACGTTTACATGTAACGAGCGGTTCCTGTTGTCCGGGTAGGGTACCATGTCTGGCGAGTTCGTCGGTCATGCAGTTTCCTGGAATATCTCTGTGGCCTGGCACTCAGTTAAGGTAAATGCTGAATTGAGACAAGCGACGATCGCACTTGTCTGTCTGTGCAAATGCACATACCCACGGCAGATATTAAATTTTATTTCAAGGTAGGTAGAGGTCTTGAAACCGTCTGTAGCACCACTTTTCCATTCCTTGTGTGTGCGAATTGTTGTTTGGAGGTTTTGAGCGAAAATGGTTCTCAATTCATTTCTTCAATATTTTTAATACGAATGAAGAAAGATTGATAGGTTGGAGATCCTTTCCGTTAACGTGTGAGCTTTTACCTGCTGTGTAAATAAAGATAACATGCACCTCGGTGGTCGCCGTGGGTCAGCGGTTAGTGCGTTGAACCACTGACCGAGCGGCCTGGGTTCAAGCCCCAGCCAGGAAAACACCGAACATTTTTCACGGCACCACCTCTCGTCGGGGAATGACAAGCTTCCGAGAGTATAATCTGTCATGAAAAAGCTTCTCACTTCGCCGTTCGGAGTCGGCAATAAATTGTAGGTCCCTTCCATTCGTGCAAACAATACAACACGCACAACATGAATGGTTGCGAGAAGCTAGGCCTTGGCTCATTCCGAGCTGTCGCGCCAGCTATTTCTTTTTTTGCACCTCGGTCCATAATTAAGGGATGTACATGAAATCCAGACAAACCGTTATGATG
This sequence comes from Matsumyia berberina, assembly GCA_917880715.2. NCBI lineage: Eukaryota > Metazoa > Arthropoda > Insecta > Diptera > Syrphidae > Matsumyia > Matsumyia berberina. Next base: position 102,337,152 of record OU862870.1, read on the forward strand.
ACTTTTAACGTTGATAGGACTATTTCAACTGATTTTTAAATTTCGAATGATGTGATCATGTTCTGGGAAATTAAAAAGCTTAAAGCACTGTATGGCCCACGGTAACTTGTCGTTAGTTATTGTCTTGTGTGAATAGAAACTGAGGGAACACTCTGAGCTTGACGGAACTCATTTTATTCAACTCAAATTGAATTCTTTATCTAGAAAGTTGAGGGAACACTCTGCCTTAGTTTTTATACACACCACCCATTATGTTTGTGGGATTGCTGTGGAATTGGATTTTTTAACGCAGCTTGCTTCAACCAGACAGCTACCAGGTTTTTGGTGAGTGCCGAGTGTTTAAAGTGTTGGAAATGATTTTACGCAGTTCGGAAGCTTCTGAATATTGCGCCACGTCCACACAGAAGAGTCTCCAAGAGAGATTCTGCTTTTTCCTCAATCCTTTTGTTATATAAATTGGGAGACGTTTTTGAGGTGTTTCTCTCAGCAGCTTCATTGGAGCTTTTACGTTTGTTAAGAAGTGTTCTGCCTTTTTTCTCAAACGTTCTGAGATTTATCGTTTTCCAATAGGGACGGGTAGATTTTGAAATTGAATAAAACAAGTTGTGTGTGAGATATCAAAGCATTTTTTATTTTATTTGAAAAGCCTATCAATGACATTATGTGTGGTGTATGCCATCGTTCAAACGGCCGCCGCGGCTTCGCTGGGCGGCGCGCATCCAAAAGGTCAAATTTTCGATGATTCTGGCGCATAGATCAGGCTGAATTTGAGCGATGGCACGGGTTATGTTTACTTTGAGGGCACTGGTCATTTGCGGCATACTGGCATAGACCTGCGACTTAAGCAAATCACACAAGAAGAAGTCTAACGGGGTCAAATCGCACGATCTCGGTGACCTGTTCACGTCGCCTCTGCGTGAGATAACCATACCCTCAAATCGTTCGTACAGAATGTCCATTGTGGCATTGGCTGTGTGGCATGCAGAACCACATGGCATTCACCTGCATATCATCCAAATTGGGCCAAAGGAAATTGGTTATACCATCGTCGTTTTCGAAAAAGTACGCGGCGATGATGCCGCTGGCCCACAATCCACATGAGAGAAAAAGTGACTTTCTGCGGGTGCATTGCCTCTTGGTGGACCTCGTGTGGATTGGCATGATCCCAAGTCGGGCAATTTCGCTTGTTGACGTACCCGTTCATCCAAAAATGGGCATCGTCGCTGAAGATGACTTTTTTTGCCGAAATCGGGTTCAACTTCCAACTCCTCCAGAACCCAGTCAGCGAACACACGGCATCGTCTGTGGTCGTTTTCCTTCAGCTCCTGGGTCAGCTGGATTTTCTACGGATATAGGCCCAAGTCACGGCTCAAAATTTGCCAAGTTGATGTCTGCGAAAGGCCGAGTTCTTGTGCGTGCCGCGGAATTGACCTTTTCAGGTTCTCCTCCACATTCTCACGGACAGCGTCAGATCTTGTGTTTCATTGACGTACTAGTGTTGGCTGATTGTTCATTGAATCGGTCGACTCGGATTTGGTCACCAAACGTTGAATAGTAGACTGGGAAGGACGACCATGTAAACCGTAAAATGGGCGCAACACGCGCATCGTTGCCACAACAGAACACCCATTTTGATAATAAAGTTTTATTACTTGCACGTGTTGCTCGACGCTGTAACTTGCGATGGTGATTTGTCTTTAGTATCTTCTGAAAAATAAAAGTCGGGAAAACTAACGGCAGATAAAACAACATGGCCGTCATGAACTGTCAAAATCTACCCGTTTCTATTGGAAAACCCTTTACATTCCACCATGATGGTTTTTTGTGACCGCGGCACAGCGTTTCTAAAATTTTATATGATTCTGAATAAATATAATTATTTTCAATTCTTTGAAACATGTTTCAATTCCATGACGTCAACTTAACAAAATTAAATCACCATTCACCAGTCATGATTGGAGGAAGTTCGAAGTTTTCTCAGCTCTGGCACTGCAGTTCCTTTTGAATCCCATTGTGACATCCCTTAGGGAGTTCAAAGTAGTTATTTTCACACCAACGGCGGTCAGAAAGTCGATGGTCGCGAGGTTTTCTAGCAGGACAACTTCGCTCTCAAAAATCCGCTCTCTGAATCGGAAGAGCAGAGAGAAAACCATAAGAAGGTGAAGACGCCATATTCTGTCTTCGAACTCTAGGCTGAGAAATTTCAGAAGTGGTTCAGTGAGAAATGGCCACGTGAATTTAAACCGCAATCGAAAGATGAAATTAGACCCCGTGGTGTTATTTCATTTAACTATCGCTGCCATGTATAATTTTTAAAATTAATTTTGAACGCCGTCATACAAATTCATCCCTTTATGCGGTCCAAATTCCATGCATCTCCAGAAGTATGTATGCACCTCAAAGTTATATCTGTCTAAGGTTAGGTTCTATCAGAGAAGTCATTGTAACGCATTGTACTCTAGCCCGGAATCCAGCCATTAAAATCCTATAACCAGGCATTTGTATGTAACAGTTCGGATTATCACAGATTTTTGAATCAGTTTTCCGTTTGATGCTCGTCTACATCTTGTCTTCATGGTGAAATAAACAAAATAAGCTTTGTCAAGGGCATATCCTTCGCCTTAAAGAGCGATTTCAGGGTTTTACACACATTTAAGGACTCGAAGGTCAGCCAGACCAGGTCACGTCAGTTCTAGTAACAAAAAGGAGCTACATAGTCTGATATCAAGGCACTGGACAATCCTCGAGATACTGGAGGTAATTTCATAAAGGTAAACCAAGGACACGATTGTGTACTTGGTAACTGTATTTACTTCTGAATCAATCCCAATTCAAGTCCTTCTAGACAGCTTCGAGTGCCTTGCAAGTGGAGCAAACATCATTCATAGATAAGGACTCACTGCTCAAAGAAACGAGGTTCTTTTCAATGGAAAATGTTGGCTTGTTGGTTTCAAATGTGACAAAAGTCGAATTGGACCAATTACCGCCATTTTTCAATTTACACTGCAACTCAAGTGTCAACTTCAGTTCTAAGGACCGTCTTTTACAAAAGCACTTTCTCAATCCAATCCTGTATGGGGAGGGAAAAAAGAAATGAAAAAAAAAAATGAAATTCACCTCAAACCACTTTGCTATGCAAAACTAAGGGAAAATTTCAATTGCGGCAGGGCGAGCATACTTCAGGTACCAGGCACGTGAGCACAAACTTCACGACGAGATATCATACATTACACAAAGTTGTCCTTCACCCAGGCGTGTGTGTGTGCACTTGTCTGACAAAGCCTTCCACACCCATAGAGAGAGTTTCCCTTTTTTTTTTCTTAACATGTCTGCCGACAGCGCTGTGGAATAGCCTGTTAAATGAAAAGCAAACATTACATGTGTGTGTACGCTGCAGTCAGGACTGACGACAGCTGCGGCTTTTAAATTAAATGGAATCCCATCAAACGCTGACCAGGTTGCAAGTACGAGTACTTATCCGTGATTTTAATTACCCTGCGCTTTTTTGTGCCGCAAGCTCCGGGGTGGCATTCCCCAAAGGCTTACGCCACCGTTCCGCACGTGAACCGTTCATTATGGAAGCTATCTACAATCAGTGTATGATGATGATGATGATGACTCGAGAAATATCCATAACTAAATTTTTTTTGCGGGTAAAGTTTTTGCCAGACCAATCATGCGACGCAAGGCATCAGATGGTTGAGTCCTTTTTAAGGCGATTATCAGAGTGATTTGACAGATACACTGAAGTTGCGATAGCTAGCGGGATGCCCACAAATCGGATTGAGCCCCTACTGCCTCCCGGCAGGGAACAGCTTAAGCACCCGATGATGAAGCGTATTCGCTTTGTCTACTTGGCCTTCCCGTGGGGAATCTTTCGAGAAAGCATGTGTCATCGGTCTCTTTGAGGGTTTGTCAATCAATTTTTTGATACATTTGGACTGGGTTGTCGGAGGTGGTTAGCAATTGATTACACTTTGAGGGAATTGTATATGGAATATAAGCAACAGAGTGTGGGAAACAGAAGTATATACACGGACTCAAGGCCAAAAATTCTTGATTTTTTCCGAGAGAAGGTGGTAAAATAAGTCTTAAGCACAAGGACCGCTGCTGGATACAACTGGTCGCAGAGGGAGCGGAGCCATGGATGAACTCGAGCGATCAAGTGAAAAATTCTTCGAACTCATAATGAGTGACTGGCGAGGTGACAAGTAACAAATCGGTGGGAGCGAGATATTTATTTCCAGAGTGGAAATTCCATTAGTAGCTGTCGCCTCGACCAGGGATTGATGATGCTTCAATAATTTGTTTATAGCGAATGTAAGGAAAGGTCGTCAATCCTCGTGCAGATGACATGAATTGCAAAGTGTAATGTAATTCTCTGCTATAAAACGACGGAATGGATATCCATGATAGGCTACGCATACCATGAGCGCGCTCAGGCTTGGATATTTGGGCTCTTTTAGAGTCGGGAGGGTGGGACAGTGCTCTATAATCTCCATAGTACAGATGACATCTATCCTGTACTAGATTTTGGCACGCCATATGCAATCACATATCCCGAGAGGAGGAATGGTGAAGGGATGCATTAAGACAACCGAATGGAACGGGTTCTGGCATCTACTGCCTCGAGCCAGTGCTGACAATATCTATTAGACTTCCGAATAAATGCAGTGTGTTCCAGGCAGAAGTTCTAGCCGTGTTCAAAGCGGCAGAACAACTGGAGTCGAAGGCGTTATCCGGCAGGAATATCACCATCTACGTCTACAGTCAGGCGGCACTCAAGGCGCTACAATCGAACGTTGTTCGATCCAGACTAGTTGTGAACTATGAACCGGGTAAGACTATGCTGGGTGCCTGGGTAATGAGCTTGCGGATCAACTAGCTAGAGATGGGGGAGAACGCGACGCTGTAGTCGTTAAACCGCCATCCTGCGCGGTTAAGGCGAACTTCTTAGGCAACATAAACAGGCAAGCCGACCGCAGATCAAATATTAGAGACCATAGGGTATCCAAAGCTTTATGGCCGGGGTTAGATAACAAAAAGACGAGGGAAATTCTTAAGCTAGAAAGATCAAACCTAAGAATAGATGTAGGAATTATGTCCGGGCATTGTGTTCTACGTACTAAACTAAACAAAACTATCGGACGCTGTGACAGACGCTGTGCATTACAGAAGATATCACATACATTCGGTGCGATTGTGAGGTCATGGCGCAAAGGCGCTTCAAACACCTAGAAAACTACTTTTTTAAGAACTTGGAGAAATTAGGTCCTATTAACCATAAGAGGATATTAAATTTTTGCAGGGAAGTGGAATGCTTCCGGGAATGAGGGCTTGGATTTTTGGTGCCTTTGTAGGTTCCCACAGGGAGCGCGATGGACCTATCTAGGTGCCCGGTGTTTCTAAGAGATGGCTCCTAGCCCTGTTTAACCTAACCTAACCTAGTCTACCAACCTTTTAAATCATTCAGGAGGTACGAACTCTCGAATGGATTGCAACCATTTTTCCGTATTTTTCTTGTTGAGAGTGACCAAGTGGTCGCTTCATAGATTTGCAATGGGATTTCCATCTATAGACTGCGTCATAATCTTCATAACATGATATTTTTACGCAAAAACGAAAACTAAGACTAAGTGAAGACGACCTTTGTAGGGGTTGTGGAGACGAGGAAGTCAATGAGGACACAACCCACTTCCTCTGCCACTGCCTAGGTCTCTGCCACCTCAGACATAGATCCTTTGGAAGGCACTTCTTCCAGGACACTGAAGAACTAAGAGACGTGCCCATCAGGGACATCTGGAGGTTCATTAAAGCTTCAAAATGGTTCGGAAGCCTGGGGCAATAGTAGAATGCTTTAGGTACTGCTCCGCGAGCAAGGGGTACCTTCCCCCCCAATTTATGGGCATCACAATGGGTCTTTACTGACCTGAGTGTGGCGCTGGGGCTTCTCTCCCCTCGCCAACTCATCTACCTATCCTAACCTAACCTACGCAAAAACGATGATTCTGCTGTTTTGGACGTGTTTTGGGTCGTTGTCCTACTGGTTCTTCCACCGAACGGACGTAGGTCCATCAAAACTTCATGGCAAGTCGGAATCCAAGACCTATAAAAGAGTGCTTGAGGGATTCCGTCGTGAGCAAGGGATACTTCTCCCCAAATGGTATACAGATTAGGTTAAGTTAGGTATCTGGGGTGAGAGAGAAAGCACTCCACCTCATCACACTTAGGTCCCTGTGGACCCATTGTAATGCCCATGGGGGTTGATTCCGGTTCCTTTCGGGCTTCTACCTTACTTCTCGTTGTTGACTTGGATCTCCAGTCATCGTGATGTTCTCAGAAACCTGGAAGGACCGTTTATTGGAACATCAGATGGTTTTTGTATGCCCTGGTAGAAGTGTCTTCCTATTTCTCAAGTGACGTAGGCGTGGGCAGTGGCAGAGGAAGTGAGGAGTATCCAGTTGAACCACATCGTCACCGCAGCCTCTACATACATATATGTATGTATTGTCATCGTTGAGTTAAAATTTCATTGTGTGGTTTCTTAGAAGGTTATGGCCGGTGAGTATACCTTTCTTACAAGTTTCCGGTTATGTTCTTGTGATCAGGGACCCAGCAGAGAGTAACATTGAGTCAAGAACCTTAAGCTCTTCGCAACATCTTGGAACTAGGTTGGATTTTATTTCAGAGCAGAAATTGCTTTAATAGTCACCTGACTGTCTTTAATAGTGGTGATATCATCTCGTGGTATTGCCATCATTGATACCATACTGGCGGCATCGGTCACTGCCAGGACCTCCGTTTGAAAGAAACTGCTATGATCAGGGAGTCTGATTGAGCTGTGTAAGTTCAGTTGCTCGGGGGCTTTATCGGCACCTGCTCCTATATCCATGTTTGACCCATCTGTATAGATAGATATAGGTCTATTTCGCGTTGGTTCATTGGTTTCCCATTCTTCTCTCCTTGTAAAAGTGCAGGAGAATGGTTTTTCGAGGTCGAGTTATGGTAACGTGTAATCACTGCTTACGTTTGTTATCTAGGGCAATGATTTATCATGTGGCTTCTTCCTCTCAGTTTGACAGAAGGACTTTTTCTACCTAAGCTCCACTATAAATTATGACAACGAAACCAGCGCTGAGATCAAACGAAGAATTACTATGGCCAATCGCTGCTTCTTTGGGTTTAGAATGCAATTGAGTAGCAAAGCTCTCTCTCGAACGACTAAAGTGACCGTTTATAAGACCTTAATCGTCCCAGTCCTGCTCTACGGGCAGAGGCATGGACTCTGTCAAAAGCGGATGAGGATGCTTTTGGCTGTTTCGAAAGGCAAATTTTTCGGGTGATTTACGGTCGCGTCTGCATGGATGGTGAGTGGAGGAGGAGGTACAACGTCGAACTGTACGGGCTGTACAGCAACATCGGCTTAGCCAAAAGAGTGAAGGTCCAACGAGTGAGGTGGCTGGATGATGGAGAGCGAATGCACACCAATGCTCCGGCCCGGAAAATCTTCGAATCCACACCCGAAGAACGGCGTAGTAGAGGAAGACTGCGACTTCGATGGCGCACGCAAGTGGAAGGGGCCCTAAAGATCGAGTTGGCTGGAGACGATTGTTGGCTGAGGCCCAGGTCCACCCCGGACTGTAGCGCCACCTTAAGTAAGTAAGGCCTTCCTCTTAGGCGGCGGTACAATTCCTTGTCTGTTCCACTCTATCAAAGAAGCTCCTTCTTTTTAACACGGGTTGTAGAAACCTATCAACAGCTCAATCCTCATTATTCAAGAATTACTTTCTTTGCGGACTGCGCCAGAAGGCACCTATTCTGGTATTAGGCTCTGTGGGCTTCAAAACCAACTGACGTTGACCTATAATAGACTGCAACCAAAAAGATCTTTTGTGTCAAGCAAGTTCGCGTTCAACTGAGGAGAATTTTGAGCGAGATCGAGTTCATGAAGGAATCTGAGGATAGGCGAGGTTGATCTCCTGCTAAAGTTTTTTAATCTGCAAAATATGCTCTGCAGTTTTCGGATCTTTCAAATAGAATTGGCACAAGTTTAATGGACTAATGCGCAGCTTTTGTGGAGGGTACATACAAAGTTGAGTGTACAATGTCCAATAAGTTAGGTTAGGTGGCTACCCCCGCTCAGAGAGGGACACACTTAGACCAGATTGGCCCATCGTGATACCACGATGAAGAAACCATCTTACTGGCACCAGGGAACCAGAGTATGTAGCACAGGTACATTGAAGATGGGCAACCATAACGGTGTTAACCCTAAGATTTGAACCATTTCATCCCAGATATGAAGTTTCTTATCTTCTGGATGTCGAGTTCAGCTAAATCGTTAAGATCATCGTAGAAGTATTCCTCGAAGGTTTTCCTTCTTAGCGCCGCAAGACCAGAACATGTATACATTAGGTGGGTTGTAGCTTCCTCCTCGGCTCTGCAGGTTTAGTGCATGTCTGCCTATCAAGCAATTTCCGGTGACGACCCCTTTTACTGAACCTAAGTTTTTCCCGTTTGTGGATGAAAGTCTCTCCATCTTCTTTAAATCCAGGTTAAGGCAGATTTGTTTTGACAAGAGACAAGTGTTGACATTGTTCCACCTGTGTTTTGCCAGTTTCTTGGCATCCGTGTCAAGGAGGAATTTGAACGATTCGATGGGCACAGGTAGTGCACCCTCATTTGCTAGCTGGTCCGCTCACCAGTTGGCTGGAACGTCCTGTGTCCTGTGACACTGAGAGATCTGCGGCATTGCTTTACCAACCTTAATCGTATTGTCGCCGATTCCAAAGCTTTCATACATAGCCGTCTGACTATATATAGTACAATAGCGCTACAATCGATCGCTTGAAAGTCAAGCAGCAGCTTCGCAGACTGCAGTGATTTCCGGTTGAAACATACTACAGTGATCCAGCAGTCGCGTGGTAATGGCTAAGTCAGGTGCGTTGGAGAATACTCCTGCCCCCGTACCACCCGCTGTCTGGGATCCGTCTGTGAATATTTCTAGAGCGGAATCGCTCAAAACTTTGCCAGACTCCCAAGAGCTTCTGCTAGGTATCCGAGTTTCCAGTGAGTTAGTCTGTGAGGAGCTTAGCCGTAATTTTTTTTAATCCAAGAATTTCTTCGCTTCGGCCTTGTTTTTATTGCGCGTTTGGGGGCCTGGTTATGTTTTCCATTCACTTTCGAACCCTTCTTATATCTTAATCTGCTACAGGCATTCTGGATTTAATACTACATAGTTACCAATGACGGTATGACCTGCGTCTTGTTTACATACGATATGCTTATTCATTGTGGTGGGGTAAATTTTTTTTAATTGACATTGCGTAGGTCGATAGTGTTTCCAATTGAATTTGAAGCTGCATACGTTATAGTCACCCTGTAGACGCTTTCCTTGTGATTTATGTTTATTTGATCACATAACTAAATCTTTTTATGGCCACCGTAACACGTCGTGTGTGTCTACTCGTCTGGATCGCTGATATAATCCTCACAATGCGCTCAACAGTCAGTGAAGTGTTTGACAAGTTCTATAGATTCTATAATACTTTCTGGAAAATCTGGAAATGTTGCACCTTCTCTCTCGTCACTTCTCGTAAACTATGTACTTGAAGTTCTTGAAGTACATTCGACTTCTTCAATCTGTTTAAAAACTTTCGATACTTCCACCGACAGATGACGTCGCACAAATACACTCCGACGCTGGGGTTTTCTTCGATTTTTTTTTTTTAAAAAATCTCATCTTCCCCTAGAAAACAATTTCCTTTGAACACTAAGCTCATTTGAATAATTCATCCATCATTTTTGTCATAAAACGGATGATACATCCGTTGCGCGTCTTGAGTTCAGATACACCTACGCTGAAGTTTACATTAAACCTAGTGAACCGGATGTTGATGCACAAGAAATGGAAAATAAAAGAGAATCGAATGACTTTCATAAAATATTTATAGTTTCTCTATCTACTCGATAAATTCTCCACCCCTTGTGCGGGCAATGCAGGTGAATTCCTGGCATATGCCGAAGCATAAACACCTGGAATGTTTCATCTATCCATGCGGATGCAATAATGAAGTGTCCTCGTGTGTGGCAGTGGAGAATGGCAGTAGTTAGCAAGCGCACATATCGGCAGCCATACCAGTTTCGTTGGGTCTTTTTTTTTAACTTTCACACACTATAACACTTTTAGCGAACTCTGCCTGCGGGTATTCTGGAGGGAGAAATGTAAATTTTAGTGGAGCTTAGACTAGGAAGGGCCGTGGAATGGAATGGTACTTAAAATTTATTCGATGTCCTGCGGAGTCGACGGAAGATTTATTAAATTTTCGAAGAGGGTTTTATTCGGTGCTGCATTATCATTAAGGATTTACGAGTATGTAATCCTTAAGTTTAATGAACAATGTCTAGTGGAGGGGCTAAAGGAACTTTTATGACATGAGTGGTCGAATAAGCTGGGAATACGTTTTAAATAACAGCGGAGGTATGAAAACTTAAACAGCCGGTCGTTTTTATTCATGAGTGACGTATGGACATCAGGTTGTAGGTCCTCAGCTTTGTGGTTTTGTGGGATACAAGCACATATACATATGTGTGTGCACCAGTGAGTAGATATTCTGTTCTTTTTTGACATACATATTATCTTCAAGTGGTGTGTTGGGCCATTTTCTGCTCTCAATGATCAAACGATGTCTACTTCCTGGCATGGAAAATCGAGATAACAGGAAACAGGGTGAACCGCGAAGCGCGTAAGTGATCACAACTCGAAATAAAAGTAGCAGATGACTTTGTCGGACCCCTCTTCGAGTCTTAAGTTAGTCTAAGGGGTACTTATGAGAATATCGAGCTTTCTCAACTTGCCTGGGCTTCATGTTGTGCGTGTAATATTTTTCGGACGAATGGAAGCGATTTATAATTTAATGCCGACTCCGAACTGCGAATTGAGAAGCTTGTTGATTTATACTCTTAGAGATTTGTCATTCCTCGAAGAGAGATGGTGCTGCAAAATATGTTCGTTGGACATGGCTGAGCTTGAGCAACCTGTAACAGGATGAGATGGCTGGACCAAGTCCGAAATCCCACTTCTATCCATCTGGGGATAGCCCCTGATGAATTAGAGTGCATGGCGGAAGATCGGGAAATATGGAGAGTCTACTTAAGCACCCTAACCCCGCGACCCTCAAAGAGGATAAGCGGGTCATTGAAAATGATGGTGGCGATAATGATGAAGAGTTAAATAGAACTGCCGCCGGAGAAGATCGCTTGTGACACTTGTATTTTCACAGTGACTGCTTCGAAGATTCAGATAGCAAAGATAGACTTTGAATCTTCTGGCGAGTAACTGACTCTAAAATATTGTTCGGTTTCAAGTTAAGGCCGGACATTCTTACAAGTCCCTTGATCTTCGAGGTACAATCGATGTAAATTTGCCCAATGCCCAATGTCTTCAAAGAAAACTTGTCCTCTCTTCTACATACCAAAAGAGAGAAGTTCGCTGCAACGCGGTTGGGCGATTGATGAACCTCTTAGCTTAGGCTCTGGGTGAAGTTTCATTTGGAAAAGCCAAATAGATTGACTTCTGGGGACATAAAGTCCTCAATTTTTAATGTTGCAGCAGGAAGAACTAACTTACAATGATAATAGCTACCAACTTATCTACTATAGTTTATATTGCGTGCTCCTGGGAAGGGCATGATACCTCTGAACTCTCTGCCCACATGGTTTAAGGGACTTTTACCCTTAACGTTTTAATGTTGTCAGCCGTTGTCAGCCGGTTGCTAGAACCCAATTAGCGCTAGAATGCCCCGTTTGGAAACCACAACTTATTTGACCTGGTTGTTTGTGGGCGTTATAGGTTGATAGACGAAGATATTTAGATCCAACATGTGAAATTAAGTAACAGGATTAGTTCATCAATCTTTTTCCTGGAAATGTCTTTGAGGTCGTCGAAGAAGGGTTTGCCCTTGTTTTCTGTTTGTTGTAACCGGGCCAGGTCTTCCTCGATATGGCGCAGTTGCTAAGCCTATTTCACATGGCAGTTTCAGCAAGTGGCCCTTAACGGCTTCTAGCGAGATATTAACAGCTTCCGTCAGTGAGTTGTTAAGGGCTGATCCCCGCCTGGCCAGGTCTTCGGCTTTTTCGTTGCCGTCAATTTTACTATGACCTGGGACCCAGGTGAGAGTGACCCTGCACTGGACGCCCAGCTGATATAACTCTTTCTGGCATTGATTTACCAGCTTTGAGGATGTAGTGATCGAATCAATAGCTTTGATAGCGACTTGACTGTCAATAAAGATGGCAGTGTTGTAGATGGGTGTTGGAGAAACGGCAGGCTTCCCTGATCGCAAGGAGCTCTGCTTGGATCTGCATAAATAAAACCGATAACACTCATTGAAGAAGGAAGATGACTCCAACTTGAAAAGAGCCTCTGTTTACCTATTTCCTTTTCGAGTTGTTTCAACACTGAGGAGCTCTCTCTCTCCTCTGCTTTTCCAACGCAAGGTTACGCCGATGGCTTAGTTATCACAACCAGGCCTAATCTTGAAACGGCTTTCAGCCACCTATTGCAAAGTGCACTAAATATGTTATGATGAGGTTGTCATTCTGAAGGGCTTTATGTCAGAGAATGCTTAATCTTTCAACGTCTTAGCTGAAAGGCGATATTCCATTCTCAAGGAATGGCAAGTAGCTAACAGTCATTCTAGATCAAAAACTTACCTGGAATCAATATTTGAAAAACATCATATACCACTAAAGATACCACAGCTTATTGGGAAGAATTGGGCCTGAGGTAAAAAATTATTCTCTGGATCTAACTGACTATTATCACAGTCGTGCCCAGTTGCATTAGATACCCAGAAGCTGAGTGTCATGAATCATTCATATAGCAAATGACAAGTCCCGCTTTTGCAAGAAAAAGGAGCTGCTACCGCACCTAGCATGGACTTTGCAGCCAAAGTGGGCAAGAAAAATAAAAAATACCAGAAACCCAATTCAGTTAAAGAAAAGCTTGGGAGCGAGGCGAGAAATCGTGGAACCAATAGGGTATTACCCAGCTACTTGTACGGCGGAATGAATAAAAAAAAAGGTTTGCCAATATTGGCATCACTGGTCCTTTAGCTTTTTGTCCGACAGCAACCTTTAAAGCTCTCTAGGCATCCCCTTCTACACATGAAGGTTAAAAATTTCGCTGCAGTCTGCGCTATAGAGCTTCGCCCCAAACTGGGCATCTAAAGATCATCAAAGAAATGCCAATTCTTTCCAATCCGGTTAGTTTGCATCATACCCACGGTTATAAACTTCACCTCCCCGTTCATCCTAATCATTCTTGAACGCTCTGTATTCATTAATGACAGACTGGTCACCAATAACTCTCGATACGTTTGGTATACCGATGGATCAAAAACGAAACCGGTAGGGCCATCTATGGACTAAACTTCGGGTTAGCAATCTCCCTTGGCTGCTTAACTTTTATCTTTCAGGGAGAGGTCTGCACTTGAACTTTATTCCGAAAAATGCATAAGAGGCCACCTCAGAAGAAAAAAGGTCTTAATCTTTCAGACAGTCAGACAGCTGTCGATTTTCGATTTCAACTCAAAACTTGTCTTGTGCTGCTTAAACCCTCTTAAGCAATTGCCGATTTTCAATCAAATAACCATTTATTGGGTTTCCGGATACAGTGAAATTGAGGGCAATGAGATTGCAGACAAGCTCGCCGGAGAAGGAACCCAATTTCATTGATAGGTCTTTTTTCCTTCTGTGGTTAACACACCAACCACATCAAGTTTGAAATCAACTTATGGGAACTCCAAGAAAGGTCTCTAATATGAAATTCAGTATCGGAACTTCTTTGATCTAAGAAGTTTGACAAACTTGCTTGATAAGGTATCAGGCTTTAGCCTGCCCTTGTCCTGCTGCCTGCTTCCTAAAATCCTAGATGGCATAGGTACAATAAACCAAACGAATAGTTCCCGTCGCTCTAAGAGGGTCTGAGGAGATATTTTTGCCTTTTAAGAGGACTGAAGACACTACAAGTGACTTATTGGCTTCCTTGCTGGTTCGCCTATCTTAGGCCCTCAGATTTGTTCCAGTACTCAGAAAAGTAAGTAATTTTCCATTGTTTTGTTTTCAGGTGATATGACGACGACGGTATTACGAAGAATGGTTTAGGAATGATGACCGGTAACTGGTGCGTCTTCTTGCCAGACAATGCGCTTGTTTACAACTCAGGGTGATAAAGTTGTTGGAGCCTAAATTTCCGAAAAGTTTGAGACTCCTAAGTGCTGCTTGGCTATCCAAGTGAATAAAGCTGCTGGCATTATTGGTTTATCTCCATTGAGAAAAACTCACGTACACATAGTTCGATTGCATGGAATTCGGACTCCAAAGATGGAGGGTGTCATGTCTAGCCCTACTGTTTTTTAGAACATGGGCCCAAAGACACCCACTTGCCACTTTTAATTTTCGGGCTCTCTGGTGTACTATGTAGACCTGATAGTTCGGTAGTACCTTCAGGACTTTTTTTTAGAGACTTGGCGGTGACCTATGACTACCCTAAAATTCTTTGGGAAGTGAAATCTTTTAAGCATCTGGTTTCTTGAGACATGGTTCGTATAGAAATGGACCACAAACTGTCCATCGTCTGGGAACAGTCTTGGAATTACTACCACTCTATCAAAGATGCACACAATGAACTACAATAAAACACGGAAATGGGAGTAAAAGTCGATCATAAATATCCACAGTTGAAATGAAACACCCCACGTATTTATTTTTAAAGTAAAATAAATGTATTGTATAATATAAACAAACAAAGCTTTCAACTTAAGTATTTAGAGAATATTTTAACATTTCATTACATAGCACAAGGACAAAATAACTGAAAACTTAAAGTGAACTCTCTGTGGCTTTAGAAAAATCTTCAAGCACTGGAAATCGTTCTATAAATTCATTCACACTCTCAGATTTCCTTCGAATTCTCTCCATTCGTTTGGTCCTTGCAATTGTTATATCGTCTAAGAACTGTATCCATACGTTCGATAGGCTGGGCAATTTTTGAACCGACAGTTCAAGAGATGAGTTATTTTCAGTTAAAGTGTCTACAGTCATTGCGTACGTTTGCGTCTCCGTTCCGAACTGCACTAAATTCTTTAAGCAATTTTGTTAAATCGCACATCGACTGGGAAAATGTTTTCCTAGCAGGTAGGTGTATTCCTTACGACTACACACAGATGAAATATTTTCGCGGAAGAGGATTTAAAGGATTATAAATATTGCAACAGGCGGATGCGAAAAATGTTTGTATGTACAATTCGCAATAACAGCAGATGTTCCCTTAGACAGATAAAGAAGGAGACAGGTAGACGCAACTCAAAGGACGAATGGTAAACAAGTACAAATAGGTTGGAGTTCCCTATGGAAGCTGTTATTTTCTTTTGAACTATTTCAAGCAGTAAATGGAATTTATCTTGAGTTATGTTCAGACGGTTGTTAGATTCAACAATATTGTCAGGTCTACCAATGAAAATTGACGCAACAGCTCGGGGTAAGCCAAGGCTTAGCCTCTCGCAACCATTCTTGATGAGAGTGCTTGTATTGTTCACACGAATAAAAGGAATCTACAATTTATTGGCGACTTTTTCATGAGAAATTGTACTCTCGGAGGCTTGCCATTCCCCGACGCGAAGTAGAGCTGCGAAAAATGTTCGGTGGACATGGCTGGAGTTTGAACCTACGCAGCTTGCTCAGCACTAACCACTGAACCACGGCGACCGCCAGATGAAAAATGAGTCCCAAATGTTTGACAACCATGTGAACTGCCGATTTTGTTCTGGACAACGTTGTCAGAAAAAGCATTGTAAGAATATTGTCAGACCGCTCACTTGCAATAATCGGAGGTCTTTTTTACTATTTTTATATTTATGGAATCAAACGGTACTTCACTGGGACGTTTCGCGGTTGAACAGGATTTAGCCCGCAGAAATGTGGTCTATTTTCCTACCTGCTGGCAAAATGCTTTATTGGGGGCTAATGTCCTCCAGTCTATTTGAGAATCCTGCCTTTTTTTTTCTTCAGGGAAATAATCCATTCCCTTCCTGTTTCTGTTGTCATTTCAGTGACATATTTTGAAGGCGCAAGACGTATTTTCGCTGTTGCTACTGTTTTTCTTTCAAATTTTTATATTTGCTGTGAAGATGAGTAGTGATAGGAGGAGAAGCGATCAAGATTATGATAACAACGACGAAGTAGACGATATCAAATTTGAGTTGATCGACGTTCAATCATTTTTGCAGTCACCGAAGGAAGCTGAAGTCGTAAAAAAGCCAAAATTGAAACAAAAATCGTACAGAAAAAAAGTTGAGAGTGAGTGGTCCCATGAAAGTACTCTCAAATTAATTCAGGCTATGGAGGTACGACGTAATTTGTGGGATACCAGATGCCCGGAATATAAATTGCCCAAGGAAACCGTATGGCAAGAAGTCGCGGATGCCATCCACATGGGGGTCAACGATTGCAAAGGTAAATGGCAGAATCTCCGCATCACGTTCAACAGCAATTTGGATAAATACCGCAAGAAGAAGTCAGGTCAAGCCACCAACGAATCAATTGTGATTGCCTGGAAATACTTCAAACCGATGATGTTTTTGGAAAGCACAAAAGTTCGGCAATCCACCCAATCGTCTACGTCCATGCAATTGGTAATTATTTCATCGGTCGTCTTCTTCTTATTCTTAAGTATTTCTGTATTTTTCAGGCTTCTGGTGTCGACGATCATTCGGCTTTGGTCGATTACGGAGAACGAAGTGTGCAAGAATTGGTGTCACCGTCATCGTCAACGTCTGGGCACCGGCGCAGACGTAAAGTTGCCACCTCAACACCATCGCCATCTCCGTCAGATACCAGTCGCAAAACAAGCTTGAAACAGATTGCGGTGGAGGCACTGCAGTCCATTCGTTCTGTCGGTTCACAACCGAAGGACCCATCAACTGCCCTTTGCGAGTATATGGCCTCCGAATTGCAAACCCTTACACCGGAACAAGCTGCATTCGCAAGATCGAGAATGAGACGTGCATTCAACGAAATAATAGATGAGGCGGCTCTGATCTGATGGTTATCGCCGGTGACCAACACACTGAAAAATGTAATGACCGCGATATAAGAATTTATTCTATTTTATATAATTTTTGTACACAATGAATTAAACTTTATTAATATAAATCAAAATAAAATCAATAAACGTCAAATGAAATATTTATTTATATCAATCTACCTTCTTGGACAAAGTGCGCCGTGAACTCGCTCCCTAAACCCTTAAAGTGGTGGGTCAGGTTGTGATCTTTCTAATGGATACATTGTTCCGCTTTCCGCTTCCACATCGTTTCGCCAATCATCCGAGATAAGTTCGCCGTTGTCAGTGTAATGATCAAATGCATTGCCCGGTGCATACTTACTTACTTAACCTGGGTCTCAACCAACAAACATCTCTAGCCAGCTCGACCTTTAGCCAGCTGCCTCCAGTTTCGCACGCCAAGTTGGTTAAGGTCCTCTTTCACTTGCGTGAGCCAGCTGAGTCGCGGTCTTCCTCTATTCCGCCGGCCCTCGGGTGTGGAGTCGAAGATTTTTTTTCCAGTTGTGGTGGAGCACGCAACATGCAAGCGTAACTTTTTTTTTTGACTTTTCGGCATACAAATGTATGGGCTTAGCACGTGGATGCCGACATCATGCCAAAAACATTTTCGATAATACAGCGAGCGCGGCAATACCGATGATTGTGTATTCGCTGCACCATTATTCGCCTTCGTGCGAACAAGGAATGAATGAAATAAATTCATCTGAAGATTTTTGTCCACGAGCACTTTGTAGATGGCATCGAGATGTTCTGGAATGATTGACGAGATCGTTGACACTGGAATGCGAAACAGGTATTGCAGCGAACGAAAACGTTCACCAGGTAGCAAGCCGCTCACCCGCCAAAATACTTGGGCGCCTATTCGATCCTTCCTATTGGATATGTGGAGTCACTCTGGGGTAGCGCAAGGTTCGATACTTGGTCCTACCTTATTTAATATTTATATTCACGACCTTTCATTTCAAAGTCCAATGTTAGACGAACCTGGTGCTATTTTGTATGCAGATGACAGTCTCATATTGGCAAGTGACCCAACGCCATCCTACGCCCTTAACAAAATTATAGAAAAATTACCAATTTTAATAGATTACTTTACTAAGTGGGGTCTAAAAATTAATATTGCAAAATGTGGTATAACTTGCTTCAGAAATGCAAGTGGGAGAGGACATTACCTTGCAGTTAAAGAGAGTAATGCCCTTAAGTTAGAAATAAATGGAGAAAATGTTCCTTTGAGAAATGAATTGAAATATCTAGACATAAACGCTCATATAAGATTTATATTCAATAAACATGCAAGAAAAGCCCTAAATAAAGCAAAAATGGTAACTGTCATTTTAAAACCTTTACTGCAGGCCAAGCAAATGTCGGCGAATACAAAAATACTTATTTACAAAACATTAATTAGACCTATTCTAACATACGGATTCTGTACGTGGTTCACAATTTCACCCACTGCGGCCAAAGAACTACAGATCTTTGAAAGACGGATACTAAGATTTTGTTTCGGAAAATTCAGAAAACCAGATAAAACATTTTTTTCAAATAAAATTCTATACGAAGAAACAAAAGTTATTCCTCTAATGATTTACCAAATTGACCTGTTGTTAAAAAGATTGGAGCGTATAAAACATCACCCTAACTCGGCAGTCAAATCTTTATTGGATTCGAATATTTATGAGACTATAGATGACCACTACTATCTCTCACATTTTAATTTATTAAACGCTGGATCTTTATCCGTGTTAAGACCAAATGCAAATAGAGGCCTTTTAGTTCCTTTCTACGAGAAAGCATCCCTGCTTAATTTACGCGGGTAACATTTCTTTTGAGTTTCATACTGTTCATAGACCATTGTTTAAAAACACTGTTGCTTTTGTTCTGTATGTGTTTATACCCTTATGTATAAAAAATGTTATTGTTATAATTATTATTATTATTTTTTTTTCCTTTCCCCCTTCTAGTCATTATTGTAGTTTTTTAGTTTTTAAGTTATTAAGTTTTTAACTGCCCAAAGAAGCCATGTTGATTATGTATGTCGGGAGCAAGCATACACTTAATACGTTTTTAATATTAAATATAATTGGAATTCTGATATAAATGTATAAAAACCTGCCTGTATCTGTTTAGCCAGACATTATGTTTAGTCGGCCGTATTATAACAACGTTTGTACAAACAATAATCGTATTGATTTTTTTCTTGTCTCAATAAAGTAAATTGTAATTGTAATTGTAATTGATATGTGGAGTCAGCAAAGCAAGGAGATTGTCGAAGTGTTTAGAATCCATGCGCAAAAAATGTGAAACAATTCCGGCTCCACAGCTCGCAAATTCGCGGAAAATCACTCCTGCTGGTGGCGGCCCATCCAATCCTTCGTCTAAACATTACGCCGTTGATGTGGCAATTCGTCTTCATCCTCGGTCCTTTCCAATACATACGCGGCCAAAATCGTCGCAAGTGTCTATTTTTGTTCCTTATCGATTTATATTTTGCACTTTTTCAGACTTCTCAATTCAATACAACACAAAGAAAAAAAAAATTTTTAGTCTGCTTGAGTCTGACAACCGTGCGAACTGATAATTTGTCATCTGACAACGTTTGTCAGAAAAAACATTGGGCGCGTTCCATTTCTCAGATATCTGAAATTGCATTTTTACTTTCTGCTTTCCCATCGAATTTGCGTATGAAATTGTAACTGTGTGCATAATAATTACTCATTAGAGACCCTCAAGATGTTTTATGTAACTAAAACATGCATATTTGTTGGCAAATTTGCGAAATACAGCAATTGAATAAATTTGAAATTTGAAATATCAGCTGTTTATGACACTTTTCAACATACTGACAGAGAAGTAAGACAAACATTTCTAGACTAACAATCCAGTCGCCGACCTCAAAAACGTTGTCTTGTTTTTCTGTCACGTGACAGGCTCTCGTCCAATCATTATGCTCCGTTCATCTGAAATTTCAGATATCTGAGAAATGGAACGCGCCCATTGTCTAACCAGGCGCCTGACAATAAAATTGTCAGAAATTGGGACAAAATCTGACAACCGTGTGAACTGACAATTTAACGTAGGTAGTTCATCAGTGTCATCACATTGGTAGACCTGACAATATTGTAAGATCTGACAACTATCTGAATATAGCGTTAATTTCGTGGATTTAGCTTATGAGTAACATTTGTTACTTTTTGTTTGTTGAATATTTTATTAAATACTACCTGCGTCCACCGCCCTGTCGCACAGTGTAACGAGTTTATGGAGAAAAGGGACAAAAATCATTTTTTTTTAATTGGTTTTTCTTATATCTTCACATAACAGGCTTAAGACTAATGAATTAAGCTAATTTTGGAAATTTCACCAATTTCTGAAAATTTCATTAAAAATAAAAATGTTCACTTTCTGACTCCATAAGTGTTTTCTTTGAATAATCTGAGTTTTGAGAATTAATATTACATGTTTTCGACCTATTATTGTCAGACATACGTTCTGCTGTATAGTAATTAATTTTTTTTTACTTGTGTTTTTATGGCTTGTTATAGCCACTTCCCAAACCTTAAAACAAGATTTTTGGGGTACTATAGGGGTACGTGGGGAAAAAAAAAACTCGTGAGCTGAATCGGCACGTTTCGGCAGCTAGAACTTATATAAATACAATGTAAACTATTTAAACTTTCTACACAAAAATAATGAAGGAGGTGTTTTGCCTTAATTTTTTTAAAAGCTTATCTAAAGTTGTAGTATCACTTAATAACGCAGCTCTTCTAGGAAAAACACGCTAACTTACCCATTTTTGAAAAAATTAATAAATTTTATGCAACTAATGAAAAAAGAAGGTTTACTTTACACTTAAGCTTAACGACAAGGTCAAAGAAGCACTGTGAAACTTGGAGACTGAAATGACAATGGCAACTGAAATGCAGAAATTCCAGTGCGATGATGTTGACATTCAAAATAATAGCTTTTTATTTACTAGAAAAACCAATGCCTTATCTTAACTTACGGAATTTTCGAAATCCTAGCTTATTTGCTCATATGATAAAAATATGCAAACATAAAAAAAATTAAATTTTTTTTTGCATTTTTGTCCTCTAGTCGTTACACTGTGTGTCGGCGTTAAATAGGACTTCCTGAGGAAAGCTATTGTCTGCTAGGTGATGATTTAATAGAGAGAGAAGATTATCAATGGTGGAATCCAATTCTAGTTTTGCTGTCTGGAGGAAGAAGATACAGATTGCTGACTGACACGTGAACACGTAATAAGAAGGCGTTCGTGTGAAACACAGCGAATCCACACTATCAATCTTTAGCGCCAGTCCTTCTTATTTATAATGAAAGATTTTCTTGTATAAATCTCTTATATCAATGCAGGTATGTTCATGTATCATAATGCCGTTTGTACCAAACGACGTCTTTAAGAGTAAAAAAATAAAAAAAATAATTTGTTTATCGTAGGTTTTGAAGGTTTGTAGTTTCTTGCCACCAAACAAATCGGCGCTATTACAGAAAATATACAGATGCAACTATGTGTATCTGTCATGTATGGAAGAATGCTGTAAAAAACGAGCAAATTCAGCTGTCACCTTCAGGCAGTGGTTGAGTATTAAACGACGATATGTACAAATTCAAATAATTGGACGGAAATGCTGCCCCTGATAGACTGAGGGATATTTTAAGGGATGAGGTAGATGAATCCGATAATGGAGATAATGCTCATATTAACCAATCATTATTGGAGTGCTCTACATTCATATATCAATCTTTTGGTTATACCTTCACACCCAAAAATTGCTCTGGGCTCTTGGTTTGTTAGATTTGCATAGATTCATCGTAAGATTTCAAAGTTGAAGGATTTCCGGTGTATACGCGAATAAAACCACATCATCAGCAAAAGAAAGTGCTTTGATCGTGATTTCTGCACACTCTATTCCTCTCGGTAGGAACTGTATAAGATTGTCGACGAAAAGTGCGAAGAGGAAGGGGCTTAAAGTGCACCCTTGTTTGAGTCCAATTTCAAACCAGTTTCAAACCAGTTCGATGCTTCCAAACCGTTCCATATGGCTCAGACGACTCATTACCATTCTAAACCTTTTTAAGAACCCTTGCAAATTTGGACGACATTCCCGCCTTGTAGAGCTTAAAGAATAAAGGTAGGTAGGTCCTTTGTGATACCACATGGATCTTTACCTTGAAAAATGCCACTCACTTTATTAAAACCATTTGGAGCTCTTGATGAATCTGAGGATACTTTTGACGTCAGTTTGTGATAGTTCGCCCAAGTTGTCGAAGTGATAGGCTCCCAGATAGAGCTTTCTTCTTTGGGATAGGGCAGGACAGCAGGATTGTTTCTTCCTCTTCTTCGTCTTTGCAGCTCCTGCAGAAGTTATTTGAGAAGAGGCCCATCCTTCCGATATGGAGGCCAATGTGACAGTGGCCAGTGAGAACATTGATGAAGATGCTTATGAGCGATCTATTGAGCAAGATCAAACTTTTAGATCGAGTGAGATTTAGCATAGGCCAGATCTTCCTGGAGGTATGTACGTCACGTGGTACCATTCCTCCATCTTTGGTTTGTCTTACTGATAGCGTCGAACTCTAATAGAAGTTTACATGTAGCGAGTGGAATGCCCAGATTCCTTCGTTCCGGAAGGATGTCCAAAGTTGTGACACGTTTGGCGAGTTCATCGGCCTTACAGTTTCCTGGAATATTCCTATGTCCAGGTACCGAGCATAGGTGAATGTTAAAATGTTCTTCCATCTCCATGAGAGATGAGCGACAATCTGAGGTAGGTTTTGATGTAAATATATGTTATCTGGCTATCGGTAAAAATTGTGATGTCCTTGCAGGATACAAAATTATACCTGAGCCAGGATAAGGCTTCGTTGATCGCCATAATTTCCGCCTGACAAACGCTACAGTGGACAGGTATACGGAAGGGGATGCTCGGATAAAGCATATCGGAGAAAACACCACCTCTCTCTCCGTTCTCGGTTTTGAAACCTTCGGTAAAGAAGTGAACGAAGCGCTCATATCTGGCGTCCTCACTCTCTCACTCCACTCGGAAAAGGATTGATGTCCAGAAGTTGATGTTGAAGTTCAACTTAGACGGTGTGTAATCGATGTTTTTTGGGATGAATTTTGGTGATGTAAGATCGGGGAGTGGCCAATATGGTTGTTTGACCATTGGAAGGAGGCTTTCAGTCTAATGGCTGCGATAGCATCTGACTGTTTGGTAAAAATATCTAAGGGAAGTAGATGAAGACATCGAGTGCCGTGAATGTGGTGGTTCTTAGTGCTCCTCTCATATGCATGCTAATCTTTGCACTTTCCCCAATAGATTACGGTGCAAGGCTTTGTCTAAGGCCGTCCACCAGACGATCACACCATACATGAGTAGAGGTCTGACAACGGACAAGTAACGCCAGTGCGTGGTATAAGGTTGCAGGCCCCTTTTCCTATCAATGGCTTTTTTGCAGCAGTATAGCGCAGAAGTTGCATTTTTTTTAACGCGTTCAATAGTATTGGCTTTCCAGTCTTATTTACTGTTCAGAATGAGACCCAGAAATTTGGCTTTGTTAGCAAAGCACAGGCGGGTGCCGTTTATTTAAGGAGGGTCTATTGGAGGCATTTTGTACTTCCTGGCGAAGAGGACTAGTTCGGTCTTGACACTCAGACCGCTTTTAGCTGCCCATCTTGAGAGAATAAAGAGGGCGTTTTGGAGGAGTTCACTAAAAATATTTGGGTATTTACCGGAGACAGCTATCGCAATTTCATCTGCATAAGCAATCACTTCGCATCCAGCTCTTTCCAGGTCGAACAGCACCTTATTGACCGCTAAAATACAGAAAAAGGGGGACAGAACATCACCATCTGGCGTACTCCAGCTCACGGATTTGCGGGCCGAAACATTGCCTAGCTTGGTACTAATTGTTCTGCCTGTGAGCAGTTTACCAATTAAAAGTCTGAGCTAGACCCCAGTTGCCTCTGATTTAAAGTTAATGAAGGCGCCTCCGATGTCCAAAAATGCAACCATAGTGAACTCTTTGACGCTCAGTGACATACCAGTGAGTGCAAAGCGGTTTCAACAGATCGGCTGTACGTTATATCGATTATTCATTATATCGGCACTCGCTGTACTGGACGACCACTGTTCTGTGCCAATGTCCCACTATGGCTAGCAGAAGGTGTGGGATATACTTGAATGGAAATCCATAATCAATCAGATGCTAACTGTGACATGAGTAATCTTAATGGGGGAGGAACTTCGAAGTTATTCTGAGCGTAACCTGGACTAAGATTCTAGACTAAGTCATGACGGCCTGGTTCGATTTCTCTCTAAATTAATAATAAAATAACCACCGTTCCCATCGAACCTTGTTACCTCCTGAAATTCCAATGAAATTCACTCATACTGCACTGCTGCTTCTCTGTTTTTGTGTCCTACAATGCTTTCCCCAAATTCATCGACTTCAAGACGTGGCCACCCCAAGAACGCGTGCTTCACATTTTCTGTCACTTCCTTGCATCCTTTATGCCGATGTTTCAATATTCGAAGGTATTCACAGAAGTATCCTTGTCATTTTAACTATTCGTTGCATCACTTCGTTCGGGACGATAGGAAGTGTTTCCAACAAGCTTTATGCTCCAAATATTTTTTCCATTTCCTGCCCTGGGGACTCCGATCTCTTAGCGTAACAGCGTGGCATCCCGTCAGCTGATACATCAATTGTGAACATTCTTGCGACTACACAAATTGCCTTTAAAAGCACTCCAGCGGATCACAGATTTTAATTTTTAATACTTGAACGCAGATTGGGGTTCCGTAAAGCACAATCGAACCTGACACCGCATCCCCCGGATTTGACATAATCAGCACCCGTGTGGCACCCACATTCGACTCAGATTTGCATCACTTTGTCTAAATATTTTGCAATCAATTATTATTTTTTTTTTTTTTATTAACATTCCACAGCAGCGGGTCTGTAATCCCTTGGGTACGGAACCCATTTTTTTTCTTCTTTCCTGCATACATTTGTAGCTTCGTGCCACGACACTGGATTCTCATAGGCTTAAAGCAAAAATGATTGAGAGGCTTTAGGTTTTTTTTTTTCGGGTAAATCTTATTAAATCTTGAAGGTATCCTGCATATCCTTTTAGTTTTATTTTAAAGGTGTTTACCCTAGGCGTGAAAACGATGTCTTTAGCGTTGACATTGACCATTTTTTCTTGGGATAATCCCATACACAGGGATCGGTGTGTCGTACACGGTCGGAGAAATATTAAGTCCTTTTATACCCAGTGGGGGTCATACCCTTTTCGTTGTAGCGACACACGCACAACGGACAATGTCCTCGTGTTATCGTATTGCTCAAGTGTTATGATATTGTGTAGAACTTAAGGTCACTCAGGGGATAGTGAGGCAGTAATAAGATTCATGCAGTTATTTTAACGACATTCGAAGGAACGAGTGTGTTGGCTAAAGCTCTGGAAGGTTGTGCCTTTAAGTGGACCTATGACTGATTTAACAATTTTTTTTTTTAATGTCATTCATGGTTCATGGAATTTTACCCAAACAGCTTATGATATGCTGGGTGGTTTGTTCGGATAATGTATTCACTTAGCTTTAAGGGTTAAATCCAGATATGAACCGTTATGGTATGTACATATTGCGGTTGAAGACAGAGGAAGGGGAAAACTGCTTGGGTTATGGGAATTCCTTACTTAAAGGTATGATTCAGTGACAAGATAGCTAGGAAATAAAGTGTCTAAACTATCGCAAGTGGCCAGTCAGGACGCTTTCAAGGGACCGAGGTGCTAAGATACTAGGATAACATAGGAGACGATAGGGAAACAAGGTGAGCAAAGATCGATGTGAACTTTGCGGAGCTACACAACTTAGAACTTAGGAAACATGTTTTAAGAAGTTAACATGCCCGTACCTGGGATTGAATTCTTTTGAGTACACGAGTCACAAATTTCTCAGAGAACTCGCCAAGTTTCAGAGGGAGCTCAGCTCATAAGCAATGTCGGGGGATCCAGGCAAACGAAAAGACTGCTACTTGGATGGGTTGTAACTTTCATACAGTTGTATGGCCAAAAACGTCAATCAAGTCCGTCTATCGAATTTGCCCTTTAAGAGGCGGCACTCGGCAGTGCTTTTTTATGGTTTTGTATGACGCTATACTTGTCACATCTTCAATGCTGTCTATTGACATCATCGCTGAAGAAAAAAAAAACTGTACAGCGAGCGGGTACAAAAGGGTCGGGTAGACACTTACGGAAGGAAAAGCTAAATAATACCCACGAATCCCTCCGAAGGAAGATGGACTTACTTAGTTACTTAAGTGGCGTTTCAGTTCGGAGTGATTCGGGATCCAACCAAGAAGCCTGTCCAGTTAACCCAGGCCTTAACTTACTGCCTCGAATTGCGCACGCCAAGTTGGTTGTCATTGTTGAATATTCTCCCCACCATCCCGTAAAGGTAAACGCGATCGAATATTTCGCTCGAAACGACCAACGATATCTTAATTGGCTTTCGATAGAGTTTATTCTTCAGCGCCATAGAGTAGGACTGGGATGAATAAAGTCTTGTAGCAAGGATGCTTCTTAGATGTTCGCCACTCAATTGACTTTTTATCCCAAAGAAACAGGGATTGGCAAGTGGTTGTCTGCGGTTTATTTTTGAAGAGATGCTGAAATAACAGAGCCGAGGCAGGCAAAGTCCCTTACTACCTCGAAGTTGTAGCTGTCCATTGTGACGTTCTGTCCGATTTGTCACCCTATCTAACGGATTCTGCTTCCTCGACAAGTTCTTTTACCTTTTGGTTACATTTTTGAATATTTTTACTGGAAAAGACGAAGAACTTTCCGTCTCTGCTGCTGGTAGAGCTCATGAACAACACTCGTCCCTCTTTGCAGCGCCGCCTTATAATCCTCCTGTTTTGCTGCATTCACTTTTCGGTATTAACTGTCAAAACACATCAGTTGCGGCGTTTCTGATGACGTGTTGGCAGCGTATTCACTGGTCTTTGGCATTCGATACTGGCGGCACAGGAGTTTTCGGAACAGGCGTTCGGCGAAGATTCAGGCGATTCTTGTATTATCTGCATTCGTATCTTGGCTGCAACAAGAGATCTGAGTTGGCATTTTGGAAAGTTAGGAAATCCAGGACACTGAAGGCGTTCCTTGCGTCTATCGCAAAGTGATAAATTTGATTATTGAGATAAGGAAACCATGTGCTGGCCATAGAAACGTTTCGCTCTGCAGCAAAGTCAATTAGCCTTCGTCCGATTCCGGACGTAATGTCGTGTAGGCTGTGCTTACCAAACGTCCTGCCAAAGATGCCCTCCTTTCCTTTTTTAGCGTTGGAATAGCCCAAAACGATCTTAACCTAATACATAGCGCATTGCTCATATGCGTATTTTGTCCCGGAGCTCATGCATAACATATATGCTCACATGTATGCTCACGTATCGGAAGCTAAAGACTTGTTGTTCCAAATAAGTCCTTCTCCATAGTAGAAGTCACAATTTTTCATTCGTCTTTTGCCCGGCGCATTCCATCGCACTTCTTAAACGCTGGAGATATAGTCCTCAGTGAAGTAAACTGGACTGCGGTGAGTGACGCTGCAGCAACAATTCTTTGCGATCAACTCACCAC
Organism: Matsumyia berberina; assembly: GCA_917880715.2. Lineage (NCBI taxonomy): Eukaryota > Metazoa > Arthropoda > Insecta > Diptera > Syrphidae > Matsumyia > Matsumyia berberina. The sequence continues at coordinate 102,364,937 of OU862870.1, forward strand.
GCAAAGACTCCGATATCATAATCACACGCACCAAGATCCGTTAGGCTATAAGAAGCTTCAAGCTATTCAAGTCTCCAGGACCGGACCGTATTATTGCTGAAATCCGGCCTCCTTACTTCTTAGACACTGGAGAGGCTGACAGACCCCCATCTACGCTGCAGCGTAGATACCACACTTCCGTCTGCGTCCCAACATGCTTACTGCAAAGGTAGATCTGTCGAAACTCACTGCTACGTACCATTTAAAGATCACTTGGCGTCAAAGAGTTCAAGATGGTTGCGTTTTTGGACATCGACAACGTCAAAGCAGAAGCTTGATCTGCGATCTGGGTGTCAACATCGAAAACACCGAACTAGACTTCTTCACCAGAAAGTACAAAATACCTCTAACAGACCCGCCCTCTCTAAACGACGCCAGCCTGTATCTTATTCTGAACAGTAAAGTAAACTGGAAAGCAAGCACTCTTGAACGCGCTAAAGAAAAGCCATTGGTAAAAAATGGGGCCTGCAACCTCGTACTACGCTCTGGCTCTACATGTTCGTTATCAGAACTTATAAAAAGCCTTACACCGTAACTTATTGGGGAAAGTGCAAAGATCAGCATAGAAAAGCATGAGCGGAGCACTAAGAACCACCTCATTCGCGGCACTCGACGTGCTCCTACATCAACTTCCCTCAGATATTTCTACCAAGTAGTCAGCTGATAGCGCATTCCTCAGACTGAAAGGCTCCTCACAATAGTCAAACAACCATATTGGCCACTTCTTGATCTTGGATCCCCAACATTCATCCAAAAAAAAACATCGACTACACAGCGTTTAAGTTGAACTCTAACTTCAACTTCCGGACATCAATTCTTTTCAGAGTGGAGTGGGAGAATGATGACGCCAGAGATGGGCGTTTCTTTCACTTCTTTACGAGAACGGAGTGGAAGGTGGTGTTTTCTCCGAAGTGCTCAATTTCAGTAACATGTGCATCAAAAGCTATCTGAGGTTGTCGCTCATCTCTCATGGAGATGGCAGAACATTTTAACATTCACCTTAGCTAAGTACCCGGACATAGGGATATTCCAGGGAATTGCAAGGCCGATGAACTTGCCAAAGCGTGCGAGAGATCCTATTAGAACATGTGCTTCATGTGCTACATGTGGATTACTCTTGGAGTAGGACGAGATCAGTAAAACAATCCAAAGATGGAGGAATGGTACCACATGCCGTACATCCAGAGCGATCTGGTCAATGCTAAACCTCACTCGATCTAAAAGCCTGGGGCCGAATTACCGCGATCGATAACGAGTGAGTGAAGTGGCACTCGTGATCGCATAATCGATAAAATTCATTAAGAGCGGTATTATCAAAAGCTTACATTTCGATGACGAGTTACTCGTTAACGAGTGTGGTAATTCTTGCTTAAAAGGTCGCTCATCAGCACCGTTGTTGGTGTTTTCACTTGCCACTGCCCCATCGGCCTTCATGCCAGAAGGATGGGCCTCTTCTTAAATGAATTTTGCAGGAGCTGCAGGGACGAAAAGAGGAAAAGACGATCCTCCATTTCCTCTGCACATATTCTGCCCTGTCCCAAAGAAGGAAGCTCTATCTGGGAGCCTATCACTTCGAAAACTTGGGCGAACTATCACATACCGATCTCAAAGTATCCTCAGCTTTATCAAGAGCTCCAAATGGTTTCAATGGAAGAAGGCTATAGATCCCAGTGGCATCACAAAGGGCCTTCCTTTTGCTACGTGCGTCTGTGGCTCGCCTGGACAGCTACCTTACCCATCTACCTAGATGCCTAGAACGCATGCGTAACACTATCTAATCTTAGCACTCACTAGTCAAGGTTAGTTGACTTCAAAGTCCCCACCAGGTCATATGAAAGTCAAGCAGAATCTTCGCTGAACTGACGACCGATAATTGTGTTTGGAATCAGAGGAGTAGTCTCCGACAGGTCTTTTGCATCTAAAATCTTGTTGCTCACATTTCTCCTCTGACACGAAACTCAAGTAAGCCGCCCTCATCTAAAAACCCTTTTCAGTTTACTTTTACATATTTGAACAATTTTCGAGTGAATAATGTGGCACTCAGGTGGGTCAGTGCAGCTTTATTGTCATTGCAGTCGCATTTGGATCTGCTCAGGCCCTTACGATTGTGGCAACAAAACTGAAGGAATTACCTTAAAAAACGCTGTTTTCGACAAATCTGAATTCTACAAGACACTAGTGAAAGGGTGTGAGCTCTAGGGACGACGGGGCTTGTAGTCCTTGTGAGTTTGGTGATCACTGACACGCAATGTTGTACTCGCAAGCCACTCTACCTCTTTGAGTCGTGTGGCACTTCTAAAGGGTTTTGCAATAGGGACGCTACAAAAGTAGAGCGACAGGGACAGCAAACGACGCCATATTTTTCTTGCGGTTTTTTGACATTTCTCTTCAGTAAGGTTTGCCATTTCATGATGGAAAGATATACGAGCCAACAACGAGTCGAAATTATTAAAATTTACTACCGAAATTCGGAGTCAGTGGCCTCAACGTTAAGAGCGCTACGTCCAATTTATGGTCGTCATAATTTCTGGCTGGATGGCTTCGTCAATAAACAAAATATGTCGTATTGGTCAGGCAGCAATCCACACGTACTCCATGAGTCATCATTGCATCCCGAAAAAATTACGGTTTGGTGTGGTTTATGGGCCGGCGGCGTCATTGGGCCGTACTTCTTCCGTGATGATCAAGACGGGCACGTTACTGTGAATGGGGATCGCTACCGTTCAATGATAACCGAATATTTTTGGCCCCAATTGGATGATATGGACTTGGACGACATGTGGTTCCAACAGGACGGCGCCACAAGCCACACAGCGAATGTCACAATCAATTTATTGGAAACCAAGTTTGGAGAACGTGTTATCTCACGAAATGGTCCAGTCGCTTGGCCGCCTCGGTGGGGCTACGTCAAGTCTATGGTCTATGCCAACAAGCCAGCGACGATTGATGAACTTCGTACGAATATCGAACGTGAAATTGCAGCAGTATCGGCCGATTTATGCTTGAAAACCGTCGAAAATTGGGTTCAGCGTCTGGACTTCTGCAAGCGTGCCCGTGGTGGCCATGCAAAAGAAATCGAGTTCCATACATAATGGCATCGAACGTACTTTCACAGGAATAAAGAATTTCATTGATATCCAAAACCGTTTTTGTTTTATTTAAAAAAAACTTTTGTAGCGCTCTTATTGAAAAACCCTGTATTACCTGCTATTCAGAGAACTAAATTTTGCTTGACTGCATCATTTCACTCCGCTGGTGACTGCTAAAGTAGTCGCTTGCAAGTTTCACTAAATGGTAAAAGGACTCTAAAGAGGCTTGTGAATATTTCAAAAGCAATTTCCGCCAGAAATATTCAACAAAGCGAAACTCAATTCCACTCTTGATCCTTGAAAACATGTTCCATTGCAACACGTGTATCCTCCTCCACGCCCTCCATTCCAGACCATTAATCAAAACATGTTGTCTCGTCCTCTCCACGTTCTCGTGAGCTTTGCTTCCTTTAACTTTAACAGATGTTTTCCGTTTCATCATACTGAAATATTAAATGAAATTAATTTGTGTCTCTTTTTCTTGCAGAGAACTTATGAAAGTATTTGCAATGGAAATACTTGAGCTCAGATCCAAGGACCATAATTCCAGCGCCCACAGAGTCAGCAATTGTGCCACAAAAAGAGCACACTAGGAGGAGACGGCAAAAGTGAATAAAAACCGCAAAGTACCAGACCAGGCAGAGGGACGAAAAGCATATTTGATCGCAACAAGTATCGCCACTTACATCTAATAAACGTCCGACATTGTGATTCCTGGGCGCTTACTTTGCAAGCCGAGCGGAAGAGGTGAAAAATTAACGATTATCTTATAATGTCAGACCTGGAACGCATAAGACTGGTGATACTCGGCGGCGCCGGGGTCGGGAAAAGTTGCATCCTCAAGCGATTCCTGTTTAAAACGTACACGGACAAGTACCGAGCAACTGTGGAGGATTTATATAACAGGGAATACGACCTGGGAGGAGTCACTCTCAAGGTAAGCACACTCACTGCTCTCTCTTTCTCTTTAGTATCTCTGTATGCATGAGTAATCGCTGCACGAAGTTTAAATCCTTTTGCTCAGAGAAGGGAAAAAAAAAAAACCTACAAGGAGCGTGTAGCTTACGCGGAAAGTTATCCACTCTTAGTTGAGAATTGTGCAAACAAGTGGGTGCTCAGAGTGTGTCCTTGTCGAGGGATACTGACACTGGTGTGGGTTGTACGATGAAAACAAGACAAAACGGATTGATTGTGCGGTTGGGGTTGTGCCAACAGAGTTAGCTACGGATTAGCAGGAATCATTAATTTGGAATTAGTCTCATCAGGGGATTAGGGTTCATTTGAGGCTCCGACCGCATACAAATGGCGGGTCTGCTGTTTAGCTTTATGTTTCTGACAATGACAGACAAATGTTTTTTTTTTTTTATCTTTTATGTCGGATACACGGAGTTGGCATTTATAAGGCGGTCATTAGTGGTTAGACAACAGACATTATGAGCAGACAGCAGTTCATCCGCATGGCAGTGGAGGGGGGAGCTGCTCTGTGGTTAAACCGCATTTACTCAGTTTGTGAGGTGGAGTGGATTATATTTCCTTGTCCCCGTCTCGCTGAATTTCAAATGAGGGGAAGCGGCTATAGGGATGGTTTAAACGAGCTCCATGGGAAGGAGGTATTTGAGCACATTACAATCTCGCCTTGGAAATATCAATACGGTCATCTTTAGTTTTGACTTATGTTGATGTCTCCTTGGTGAAGAGTCAGTTTGAGATGTTAGAATGTAAGGTGTTTCAACTCGACGAAGAACAAGAAGCTGTAGCTCGTCATGGGACCAGGTTGTAGTGAATTCCAAATTTACTCGTTTGAAAACATGGCTTTCCAGGCAGCACGTACCTTAGTCCTCTTCTCGTGGTCCGTCAGGGGTAAATTTAAAACTTTCTCGGGTTAAAGCAATGTTGGATAGTATGGTCCGCTCTACAGGTCGATGTTACATAACAGGTTGCATAATTCGTGGCTACATTTCAATTGTCTCAATGTGCCATCAAGATTCTAAGCAAGTGCAAGTGTAACAACTTTTATGCTTCTGCATCACACCGCAGTAAAAGGTTGCTGGTTTTTCTTGAAAGATACTATACCTATACATAAAAGGAGACCCTAAATGTATCACTCTATCGGAAGATGCTATAAGTTTTGCAAATTGCGGCAACTTCCAGTTTTGTTTTGATATTTGTGAAGAAACGTGTATTATACATGTCGACAAGCCATGGAATGCTACACTCCTGAAGATCGTGATTATTTTTTGACAGAATTGTTCGTCAGTGATTTTGGCACAACGTGATTTTCGGCGCAGATTTCCCGGCCATCCTACGCCAACTAGGCAAACACTAAGACGTTTAGCCGATCGCTTCGAAGAGATTGGAACCACACGTGACAGAACAGACACCGGAAGGCCTCATAGTTCTCGTTACAAAAAGGGAATATCGCCGCTGTGGTTAAAAATGTCGCGGATGAACCGTCAACGTCGATCAGACGGGTTTTAAATGCCGTAAATTGATGGATGTGGTTCCAACATGACGGGGCAACTGCACACACAGGTCGCGCGACAAAGGACATTTTAAAGGATGCGTTTCTGGGTCGCCGATATAGCAAAATAACATCGGGTGAGTGTTTTTGGGCCACCCTGTACAATAGTTTGGTTATTTAGCTTGAGGTGGTTGTCAGAATTAGTAACACAGCCTAGGTAAACGAATGTTTTGCCCAAGATTTCGATGTTGTATCTTCGTGTTCGTATAAGTCGTGTATTCTTAGAAAGATTGTCAAAATGTGGCCCCACTGCGAGCTTTGTTAGATTTTTCGTATCCCTTTGACTTAGAGCTCAATTTGATGAATATTTTTTGGAAGACCGAAGTATCAGAAGGGGGCTCAATTATCAAGGCTTTCAACAAGCTCCTTCTTTTGTGGATCGGTGCTCTGAATTTATTAAGGAGATGCGCTGGGGTTTTCTTAGCTTCCGTGCTTAATCTGCAGTCTCCCTTCTGTTTTATGCCCTAAGATGTCCCTTGAGTCTGCAGTGGCTAGTTGGGGTGCTTGTTAACTTAGCCGATGTTTGCAAACTTTGCTTCTTTCCCTTTATAGCTCTGCAGAGGCCGTTGGTCTATTTCAGCTTAGGAAGTTCGACATTTATGCACTCCTCTTCCCTCCTTAGCTCTTCAGAGATTTATTGCGATTTAAACCAGCACAAAGGTTCTGGTCCAACGAAAGCAATCTTCGAGCCTTCGAACCACACCAATTTACACCTGATCTCATGAGAGGCCAACATTCTAATGGCGTCCTGGGCAGTATCGCGATATCTTGCTGAATTAGTTCTTATTATGGTTGGATTGGACCCATTTATCAACTTCTCCTTGAAAAATAAAGGGATATGTTCTCAGTCTCCAGCCATCTAGATTTTTAGCCAGCTGCCTCCAGTTTCGCACACCAAGTTGGTTAAAGTCCCCTTCCTCTACTGCGCGTGGGTCACCTTCCTCTACTGCGCCATCCCTCAGTAGTGGATTCGAAGATTTTCAGGGCCGGAGCATTAGTGTCCATCCACTCTACATGACCCAGCAACTGCAGTCGTTGGACCTTCACCCTTCTGGCTAAGTCGATGTTGCTGTACAGCTCGTCCTTTTATCTCCCTTTCGAAAAAGCTACGAGCTACCTCATCCGCTTTTGATAGAGTCCATGCCTCTACGCCGTAGAGCAGAATTGAAACGGCTAAGGTCTTATACTGGGTCACTGTGGTCGTTCGAGAGAGGGCTTTGCTACTCAACTGCCTTCTTAGCCCATAGAAACAGCGATTGGCAAGAGTTATTCTTCATTTGATCTCAGCGCTGATGTCGTTGTATGAATTTATAGCGAAGCTTTGATAGACAGATTCCTTAAGTACCTCAAAGTTCGTATGACAGCGCGTCGCCTTGTCTAAATCCTTTTTTTTCATCAAAGGTCTCGGTGAGGTCTTTATCAACTTTGATGGAGCAGCGTGCGTTGTCCATCGTCATTGAACGAGTTTGGGAGGGAGGCCAAAACTAGTCATGGTTCTGTATAGCTCGTCGCTATAGATGGTGTCAAACGCGGCCTTAAAATCGATGAAAAGGTGGTGGGTATCGATTTGAAGTTCCTGGGTTCGTTCGATCTGCCGCAGTGTGAACTTTCCTGAGCTAAATCCACACTGATATAGACCGATTCCGCGATGTTAAGAAGACTGATGCCTCGGTAGTTGGCGCAGCTCAGAGGGTCGCCTTTCTTAGGGATTGGGTGAACAATGCTGATGTTCTATTCATCAGGCATACTTTCCTCCGACCAAATTTTACAGATGAGTTGGTGCATGCTTCCTACCAAGTCATCGCCTGCCGCTATAAACAGCTCGGCAGTTAGGCCGTCAGCTCCAGTAGTTTTGTTGGACTTAAGTTTAGATATGGCTATCTTCACTTCGTCAAGGTCGGCTGGACGGAATTGTTGGTCTTCGTCATCGAGGTTGAAAGGTTCATTCTGCCTGACAGCGGGATTTGGTTCGTCGTCGCCGTTCAACAGTCTGCAGAAGTAATTCTTCCATATCCTCAGCATCGACTGCGATTCTACTACGATGTTGCCTTGTTCATCCTTGCAGGCCTCGGTTCGGGCTCTGTAACCTTGACAGGTTCTTTTTACCCTGTGGTAAAACTTCCGAACCTCATTCCTGTAATAGCATCTCTCTATTTCCTCGATCGCGCGCTTCTCATGCTCTTTCTTTTTCCTCCTGAAAAGCTTGTGTTCGTCTCTCCTCTTCTGCCCGTAGCGCTCGCGAGCAGCTCTGGTCTTTCTATGCAGCGCCGCTTTGTATGACTCTTGTTTCGCTGCATGTGCTTGCCGGCACTCGTCGTCAAACCAGGGACATCAGAGGAGGCATCTCTGATAGCTTTTGGCAATGTTGCCAATCTTCCTAGCTTTGCTTTAAAATCGCCCAGGACAATCTTAATGTCATAGCTAGGGCACTGCACATAAGTCCTGTCTAGGAGCTCGTAGAACCTGTCGTGTCGTTGTCTTTCTCTTTTTGGGGACAAGCGCGCATTACAGGCTTATGATGGCGAATTTATCCTTGATGCGATTTGTCGTGAGGCGTTCGCTCACATACCTGAAGCTTATGACTTTTTGCCTAAGTCTCCCTCTAACGACGAATCCACACCCAAATAGGCGCTGTTTTTGTTAACGGTAGCAATCGCCGTTATAGATATCGCAGTTTTCCATCCTCTTTCAACTTAACCGCTATCACATTAATCGACTCGTCTTTTTGCTGAAATTTTTCGCCGCAACGATAATAATGTTCTAACCTTATCTCTTCTTTTAAAACTCTCCACAGATCTGCTGTTGCAATGGGGCAACCCCCTTCTGTACGGATTTTTCATCTTCCTTTGATGAGATATGCAGAACTTTATTAACTGTTGCACAATTTCGACCTTCATCGGATTGACAAAGACCATCTAGCTTAATCAATCAAAGAACAAAAGTCTGTAGAAAAGTGGAAGCTTGTTCCAATTGAATCTGGAATGAAGGTATCCTTGCTTTGAGTATGTTCATACCAACAATTCCCCTCACGGAATCTCCAATGCTCCAGTGATGACTTGCCTTCTTTGTCGTGCACTCATAAAGCGGTAGAGTACTTTGTTTTGTCAAAGAGAAAACGACAGAGCATGGCATGCTGAAGCACAACTTTCCCCTTGTCAGTGTGTGTGGGACACGAAGCAAGGAGCATTCCACTGAACTAAAATTAAGTTTAAGTCCTCATGACTTCTTAATCAATCTCAACGATCCGATACTTTCGTACGGGCCCTACCTTTCTATTTTTACTTCTCGATTCAGTCGAGGCAGTCACCTTCACATTTCCGTGTGTCACAGGAGTCCATTTACCCACCGCTTCCTTCCGTCCTTCCTGCTAAAAATAATTTCTGCTTCACTTGTTTTGACACAGTTATAACTTGAAAGGAAAACAAAGCCCCAGTACCCCGACCCCCATACCCCATCCGACGTTTGTTTCCGTGTTGGGCGCCAGTCTATTGTCGAACATTCGGCTAAGTGGCATACGTTTCGACCTGCTTCTCCGACACAATGGTTCTCCATTTATTGCGCCTTAACTGATGGCAAACGTTTCGTTTTGTGTGTGTTGCTGTCCTTTTTTATGACCTGTGTACACCTGTATCGATTTATGACCGCCATAAGGTACTACAAATTGGGCAGATATACCTAATCAGCATCGTAAAACTGTTGTTAACATTGGGGCGGATATTAATTAGTCGGCGACGGCAGGTTGTGTGTGCGTTTTCTGATAAATCCAACGCTTCGTAATTGCGTTGGCAGTTAACGGCTACACGTGCTATGCTGTAACAATTTAAGGATTCAATAGGTTTCTTTGGAATGGTTCGTCTGTTTGTAGGCAAGATCTGCAGTACTTGGCTCGGTGTCGGTAATAAATATTTTTCCATTTAAAGGCGTGTTCCACCCTGAGAGCACTGTGCATTTTAAGCACGAGTGAAATATTAAAACATTAATTGTTTGTTTCTTAATTAATATCTGTGGTAGGTTTCCATGCATCAATCTGGGACGTGAGGTCACGTTCCGCCACTCCGCTGAGACAAAACACATTGAAATGGCGCCTGGGGGACATGGATGTAGTTGGGTTGGCTTTTGATGCGATGGCAGAGTAGGTCGATTGTGTTGCCACTAAGTGAAGTTGATGTTGGATTGTTAAGGTCCTAAGAGGACCACATATTCGACACATCGTTTTGACGTTTTGGCTCCAGCGGCGGAAGGGACTTCTTTTATTCATTTTAAATTTAACTATTAGATCTCGTCTTCAAATTACTTACGAGAAAATTCTTAGATGGAAGACAACTTACGCAAGGAGATCGATGAATGTTTTGAAGATAGGACGTTCCCCGTTGACTTCAGTCGTAGACACTATTCCTTGTTTCGAAATGAGATTGATAAAGTCGAACGGCATCCAATCTCCTGCCTCCGTTCAAGCAGGGACACACTAAGACCAGATTGGTCCATGCACGATGCATTTAATTTTATCATCACCAAAGACCAAGAGTTTAAAGGCGAGTGCGTTGAGATGAATGACCGTATTGGTAGCACCCTTATGATCAGGTTAAAAACACCAGAATACGCGAGGCACTCAATGTCGAGCAGTTACTTTTTCGTACGGAGATGTCCATACTTCGATGGTTTGGACATGTTAAACGCGTGTCCGCAACTCGTTTTCCAATACGTGCCATGGAATCCGTGCCATCAGGTAGACGTCCCCTGGATTGGCCCAGAACGAGATGCCTGGACCAAGTCCGAGATCTCAGCTCTACCCGTATGGTGATAGCCCCTGATGATTTAGAGTCAATGGCAGAAGATGGGGAAATATGTAGAGTGCTGTTAAGCTCACTTAACTCGAGACACTCATAATGAATAAGCGGGCCATTGGAAAATGATGGTGATCTTTTGTATGTCGAGTTCGCCGAACGTTTTTTTTTTAATGTTGTAACGGCAGGACAAGTGCACAGTAGGTGGATTGTGGTTTGAGGTCCAAAAAAAGGGTAGGTTACGTTTCAGACTCCTAAAAGCAAAGTTGAGGTGGCGTGGTAAGGCATGATAGTCTTGTTATAATAACAGTTAGGTAACTGCCTATTAGCCTGTTCTGTCAGCGATGACAATAGGTGTTAAAAAAATGTTTTGATTTTGTTTCATATTCTCCAGTGGTCACTGGAGTCTGTCCATGGCCTCCTTCCTGGATAAAGAGAAAGCTTTTAATAACGTACACACTAAAGCTATTCATGAATCTCTGATCAAGCTGGGCATAGAGGAATTTATTAGTCAATAGATAGCCTCCATGCTCAGAACAAGAATCATACAGGTAACGCTGGATTACAGTCACCTAAGCAAATTCGCTCACAGATGAACGCCACAGGTTGGCGTCATTTCTCCTCTACTCTGCCAAATGGTTATGAACAAAAATTTTCGTAAGACTAGACAGAGAAAGTGTCAAGGTGGTCGCGTATGCGAACGACGTGGTGATACTAGTGTCAGGGATGTTTTCCTCTGTGAAAAGTAAAATCATGGAGGCAACTGTAGATAAGGTAAACACCTGGGCCACAGGGTTTGACATCGGTGTAAACCCGAGCAAAACTAAACTGATGCTATTCACCACCAAAACCAAAATACCTGACTTCACACTTCCCCGTCTTAATGGTCTACCGTTCACACTATCCTCCAGCACTAGGAATCTGGGTATCATGCTTGACCCAAAGCTTAACTGGAAGCAAAACATTGAACACAGAGTATAGAAGGCATGTGTACCTTCTATGCCGGCAGTAAAACCTTTGAAAAGAAGTAGGGACTTCAACCAAAGATGACCTTGTGGATGTACACAGCTATAGTGCGTCCAATTCTCACCTAGGAGTCGCTAGTATGGTTGCGTGCGCTGAGCAAGGCCTACAACCTTACAAAATTTTAAAGGCTCCAAAGAATAGCGCGTATAGGCACCACGGGAGTATATAGGTCGGCCACAACGATGCCCTTGCTGTGTTCCTGCACGTGCACTGGCTCGTAAGCATAGCTCTGGCGAACCACTACTGCTGTGGAAATAAATTCCATAATCAAATAAATAATTAGCATTATTCAGATACAGCTCTGCTCTGTATTCCACTTCAGGGTGATGAATATCTAATAAGAAGAATATTCGAACCCCTTATGGTGTTCGTTGAAATTCAAACCCCAATTTCTGTATTTTTCCACATACGCGGTTTAACCACAAATAGCATGTGGAACGCTTGCGGGGATACTCGGCAAAACTCGATATGGCTGGTCTACATGTTTAAGAATGACATGAAGTGCTGAATTCCGCTCCACAGGATACCTTGCTGTACAATGTAACTGTATACCACATTCTGTGTGCAGTCAATCAAATGTTTACTCGAAAAGGGTTATTTGGACTTTTTTGAAAATTAAATAAATTTCAAAGAAATAACTCCTGAAGTACTTTCGAAAGGAGAATAACATTTGGAAATGTAGGAAGGAGGAAAGAGATAAGTATATTATTGAATTTTAGCCTCATGGTGCTGCTTATGTAGCTCAGATTGCTTCAACAGAAACTTTAAATCAATTAAAATACAATCGAGTTGAGATAACTAGCTAGGCAACTGGGATAACTAAACTCACTTGTAACGTTTTAAAAATATAAACGCAAATTGCTTTCTCAATTTTACCATCAATTGCATTCACCAGCATTTATCCAAGATTTTTTCTTTTGGATTGTGTACAGCATGAATTGTTGCGAGAAGCTAGGACATGGTCCTGTTCAGGCTGTTCCGCTAGCTATTTGTTTTTATTTATTTGTGTGTGTGTACACAATGAGCAAGACTATATGAGAAATAGAGAAACCACGCACCTTAAGTTCTTGAGACTTATAGATAATTCTGACAATCTTTGCGCCTAGAGCGATACAAAGGGGCCCAGATACTTAAGTTTCCAAGAAGTGTAGAGAAATTCATATAGACCACTTTGAAACTCCTTTAGAGGATGGGAAATACATAAATGAGGCTGTCAAGGAGGGCAAAGAGGCTTTCCGTCGTTACCATCGTTAGAAAAACTTCGCATATTGGGTGATATCGAAGTGACAACGTGGTTAAAAATATATTTACTACGAACAAACGTCTGGTTGTAAGGCCTATTTTGCTGTACGGGATCGTCGTCTAGAGGTCGGCGCTGGATAGGAATTCAACACCACAAGGTTTAGTCTTCATTAGCATCACAATCGACCTCAGGTCTATCCCTATAGCTGCCTTGGAAACCCTGCTACAAATCTTTTTCGTCGATATGTTTGGTAAGCTGGTAGCATCTAAAACTGAGCTCTAAGACTCAGAGAACTTCTCTCAAGTCGGCCATACTCCGACCATAGCTATTTACTGACCCACATAGCCGTAGCGATGGTTTGATTGTATCAGTCAGCCTTCCTGCTCTTGATATTACATTACCTTGTCTATACACTGGCGGGGTATTCATAGATCTGTCCGAAACCCTCGGCATATTATAAAGATATAACCGAGGACCGAAATCTGGTCTTAGAGTGTTCTGGCCCGACCAGGACGGACGCCTTACGTAACCTAACCTAAATGTTTAAGCTGCCTTTTTTTCCGAGAAAGCCGAGAAGCCACTTCAATGATGAGGAGCTTATAGTATCTGCACTTACCACATCAGCACCGAAAATCTGCCACCTGATCCGAGCACAGGCAGGGCAATCGCAAAGCAAATGATCCGAAGTATCGTCGCCCTCCCTACAGGCGTCGCAGACAGTGGTGTTCCTTAAGCCTAACCTACCTACCTACGGCGATAAGATGTCTGCAGCCTCTTCTGCTGAGTGACAGCAAGAATGCCACTGAGTTCTAGCAGACGTTCGGAAGCATTCGTTTAGTCTGCTTGCATTCTGGGTAGCCGTTTCACACAAAATTGTGTTCGTAGGAAACCCAAATGTCAATGGAGCACCTGACCGAGGACGCGGGCAGACCCAACACAGGTTCAGGTCCTGAGAAAACATCCTCTGAGCCTTGTCGAGCAATCTTATCGGAGATCTAATTTTCAGAAGTCTCAGTGTGACCTGGGACCCAGACATGAGTTCAGCCTTGCTATCGAATTCAGAGAGTTCTTGCACTCACTATATTGGAACTAGTTAAAGGGTTGAGCAGACACAGTATGACTATCGCTACAAACATAGATGCTACGACTCTTCCACCTATTCTTAATAATATAGTCTATGGCCATTAGGATAGCAAAAGTCTCTGTTTGAAAAACAGAAGCGTGCTTGCCCAACGAGTAGTGAAGTCTAGTGTTATCGACCTCCACGCAGGCACCAGCACCTGACCCATGACTGGTTTTGCAGCCATCCGTGAAGATTCGACTACAACTCCGTCCAGGCTCAGACTTTGGCCGACGTCAGTCCTGAAGGTAAGGAGAAAATAAATAAATAGCTGGCGCGACAGCTCGATATGAGCCAAGGCCTAGCTTCTCGCAACCATTCATGTTTTGCGTGTTTTCTATTGTTCGTACGAATGGAAGGAACCTACAATTTATTGCCGACTTCGAACGGCGAATTGAGAAGCTCTTTCATGACAGATTATACTGCCGGAGGCTTGTCATTCCCCGACGAGAGGTGGTGCCGTGAAAAATGTTCGATGTTCCTGGCTGGGGCTTGAATCCACGCCGCACGGTCAGCAGTTCAACGCACTAATTACTGAGCCACGGCGACCACTAGAAAAGGTAAGGAAAGTGGGTTTTAAATTTGCACAGCAACCAAAATTCTGATGTCATTCCATCAGACGGCATATCCATGGAATTTGGGTCGTAGGATAAGTGTCGGGCAAGGTCATCAAAACTCCAGTGTGGATGATACCAAAAAAGACCCCGTTTAAGACTATAAATTGCTTTGATAGTACAGCCCATGATATAAGTATCAAAGGGAGGTAGATCAAGCAGAGCGTCTAGAGCAGCGCCAGGCGTACTCGGAAAAGCTCCCGTACAGCCGAAACAAGCCCTTCTTTGAAGTTTAGTGCAGTAGGCAGTCAACCGACAACCGACCCATAAGCCTTATAGATCCTTAGGACCTTATTCGGTGATAAGCCCCATGTCTTGCCAAAAGCACCCTCACAATGCCAGAAAACTGAGAGCGCATTGGATGTCGTCGACTCAAAATGCTTTGCCCAAAGAAGTTTTTTTTATCCAAGATCACTCCTAGATATTTGGCTTCATCGGAGATCTGGATAGTGACGCCCTTCAGCACTGCCTGCGTCATACCGGTCACAACCCTCGTTCTGGTATAGAGGACAACCTTAGGTTTGTTTGACCGGAAACCCAGTCTTGCTGCACCATTCACCGATCATGTCTACAGCCGCCTGCGCGTTAGCACAGACAGTCTTCACGCATTTTTTTTTTCCGGGGTAGGTGAAAATCTTGCATAGACACTATGAGGACCGCAGACGCGTGCTCATAGTAGTGTGAGATTCTTACTCACTAAAAAACACCTCCCTTCGATACAAACTTGTTAGTTACTGCAACTAAGTAAGGACTTATCAAGCAATTTTTTTATCACGAAATAGAGACGTTTGGCAGGTGCCTCTCCAATGAAAGTTCCTGCATGTTCCGCTATTTAGGCGCGGTTAATTTTTATCGTGCTAAGTCATAAGGTTTGGTCCTTTGTAGACGGCGCAATACATTTCTTTCGTCCAGAAGTTGTAGGACTGTATTATTTACGTGTTCGCTTATTCGATTTTTGTGCTTTCGCGCGAAGTTTTTAATTTCATTTTCGACTGTAGGAATTCCGAGATCTCTATGTATATCATCATTTCTTACGTACCACGGTGCATTGACAATTTCTCTTAGCACTTTATTTTCAAAAGTTTGTAAAATATTGGCGTTTGATTTTTTGGTACAACCCCAGAGTTGTATACCATATGTCCACACCGGCTTTAGCACTTGCTTATATATCAGCAGCTTGTTCTCAGTATTAAGCTTGGAATGTTTCCCAAGTAACCAATACATTTCTCTGAACTTGTTATCGAGTTCTTTACGTTTCTTTTTCACATGCGACTTCCATTTTAATTTAGCGTCGAGTGTCATTCCGAGGTATTTAGCCTCGTTTGCGAAGGGAATACGTACCGAGTTTATAAGGATAGGTAAACTGTTAGTTTTCTTGTAAGTGAAGTTTACATGGACATATTTGGTTTCGTTGAGGGCGATCCGCCAAGCCTTTGTCCATTCGTTTACACTATTCACAGCGTTTTGTAGTTTCACTGTTGTTTCTTCGATCGTTTTGCCAATTGCTAAAATAGCAGTGTCATCGGCAAACGTAGCTAGAACGGTGTCTTCTTCTTGCGGTATATCGCGGGTATACAGAAGATACAGAAGCGGGCCAAGGACACTTCCTTGGGGTACGCCGGCTGTAATTTCTTTAAATTCCGAATATTCGTTTCCGTGTCTGACACGGAAGAGTCTATTCCCCAGATATGTGGTCAGTATATTATATAGGCGTGCAGGCAGAACCTGACGTAATTTAAACTTCAAGCCTTCATGCCACACCTTATCAAAGGCTTGCGAGACATCAAGAAATACGGTTGAGCAGATCTTCTTTTCTTCAAGAGCTTTTTCTATTACGTCGGTGATTCTATGCACCTGATCAATAGTTGAGTGTTTGGTTCTGAACCCAAACTGGTGATCAGGGATAAGATTCTGTTCCACGATGATCGGCTGTAGGCGCTTGAGCAATATTCTCTCGAACATTTTAGAAATAATTGGGAGCAGCGAAATGGGTCTATAAGATTTCTTGTCACTCGGCGGTTTTCCTGGTTTAAGAATCATTATGACTTCCGCAATTTTCCATTGGCTCGGGACATATTCTAATCTAAGCGCAGCATTTATAATATAGAGAAGCTTGATTAAGGCTTTTCTAGGTAGCATTTTTAAGACTTCTCCCGTTATGAGGTCGTAACCAGGAGCTTTTTTGGGTTTTATTTTTTTTTATTTCTTGAGTGAGTTCTGCTAGCGTTGCACATGTTATTGTGTAAGTGTCAGGTGTTATCTCGCGTTCAGTATTTCGAATAAGAGCTCGGCCATCGAATGGCTTAAATGTTTCTTCCAGATGGGCGGCGAAAATATCCGCTTTTTCTTTGTCTCCCTTCGCCCATTCGTCATTACTATTCTTGATTGGCGGCGTAGGTATTTTTGGTCTTTTCGTGCCTTTTAAGGCTTTCCAAAGCGAATAATTGGATTCTTTTTCTGCTGTTAGGTTTTCGAGGCAGGTACCTATTGCACGGTTCTTAAAATTGCTTATAGTCTGTTTCAGTAGGTTGCTGAGGCGATTTAGGTGCGCTTATGCTGTGGAGCACGACTTTGTTGCCATTTCTTACGCACTTTCCTTTTTTCCCTTATCATTTGTTTTATTTCCGGTGGATATTTTAGGCCGCAATTTGTGGGCTTTTTTCTTTCGTGGGAAGTATTATTCCACCCGGCAAACTGCACGACTTCAACGAAGCGATCGACTTCGATTTCGAGTTCATAGGGCGTCTTAAGTGGTATTCTTAAGTCAGTGTTCTCTTCGATTTCTTTCCTGAAGCCTTCCCAATTAGTATTTCTGCCAGTTAGTCTCGCTAGTTCTTGTTTTTTATTTAAAGTTTTGCTTATCGTCAGAATGACTGGAGAATGGTCAGAGGAAAGGTCAAAGCTTTCGTCAACTTTTAAGTGAACGGGGGGTATTCCTTTTACAATGAAGAAATCGATTAGATCGGGTATTTTCGCAGTATCAGCCGGCCAGTATGTTGGTTTTCCCGTCGAATGGAAGTCACAGCTGTGCTCCATACCCGCTTCATAGAGCGCTCTACCTTTTTGTGAGATGCATCTTGAACTCCAGAATGTGTGCTTCGCATTAAAATCTATGCATGACCCAACAGAAAGTATGGCAACATCATCAGCATATGCCTGAGCGTAGACGTTAGAAGAAGTGAGAGTATGCAACAGCTTTTTTAGCTGCCTTATCTCGCCACCAATTATTGGTTTGATATTTGTAATTTGCGGCCATCAGATCGTATATTGAAGGTCAGCAATATGCTCTATGGCTATGAGGCCAGGTATCAGAAACTGGGTCGGAAGGGCACAGAACTAGATTTCGTTTGACAGCGACGTACAAAAATACGTGCAAAAGCCATAGTTATACGTAGGGTTAGTTAGCGAAGAGGTCATTGAGACACATGTGCTTTAACCAGATCGCCATGGATCCCTGTCCATCGATAGGGGAAATCTAACAACTTCATAAGACTTAATCGCAGGAAAGCACGAGTGCATTCTTACAGTGCTCTGTGCCATCGAAATTTACCCAGATCGACTTGGATTAACCTTCAAAATTCACTGCAAAAGCTGCCGTGACTGTTAGTACACTAACCACTAGAAGACCGAGTACTCTTTTAAGTGGCCATGGTGTAGTGGTTAGCATCATCGCTTATCACGCTGAAAGTCCAGGTTGAACACCTGATGTCGGAAAATATTTGTTTCTTGAATAAATCAACGTCCCAAAAAATCAACCAAGAATTTCTTATCCCTTTATGTAGGCTTTCGGATTCGTATTCGTATTCAGCTTCAGATTCCGTGTTCTTAATTATTTGCTACTTTCTACTGAACCTCTATTTGTCTAAGGAAACAGATTTCAAGTCGCGAATAAATTCTCAGATGATACCACACGCAGCCTTCGAGCATTTATATGACTAATGTAACACAATATGTTCGCCTGCAGTGGAACTTGCTCATTATTTTCCAGAAACCAAGTTCTACCCTTCAAAGAGAGTCGTTTGTGTCACGGATTTCATGAAAATCGATATTCTTATACTGGTTGCTACCACTGGCTCCTTGCAACCCAAATAAAAGCAAAACTTTCACTTCTTGCTCTCACACCATGTTCGCACGTGAAACAATCCGTTCCGAGGAGCTAAGAAGTGCCAAAGGCACGATTTCCCTTCCAAACATCCATCTATTTCACCGAGCATCTATCAATATAAATTCTCAACACCAGAACTTTTCTGTTGCGGAAAAGGAAACTTTTCCACAGACAAAGCGTTGCTGATGTGTAAAGGGAAACTTCGTTTTTTGGTTTTAACGCTTCACCGACCGTGTTATGCGAGATGTTTTCGGGAAAACTTGTAAACTCACGGAACAAAAATTAATTATTTGTACTAATTGCTCTACACATACAAGATTTATTAGGAAAACAATCTGCTAAGCATCACTTCAAAGGTGATTTGCGGGAATGAAATCCAAGAGGTGAGAGTTTGTAGGTCAGTTACCTTTAGAGGTTCAAATGAGTTCTACACGTAGTGGACGGCATGGGGAAAGACATCAGACAACAGCTGCTGACCTGTGTTTTCCTGAGGGTATTTTGCACCGACCCTCAACGAACCTTCATTAGCACTCACTTTTCATCTCATAACAGGCAGGCACGTGAAAGAAACACCGGTAGAACAATCGACCTAGTGTGTCATATTCGGGATGAAACGAAAGTGACCTGGGTCATTGACCATTGACTCCTTCTTCCTGTACAAAACGCCAAACCCTGATGAAATATACGATTTATCTACAAAATACAAAAGAATATATCCTTCTGTGGCTTGTATCCATTTAACACACGCGCCTTGTAAAGTAGAACGGACATCTGATCGATGAAGACCGCGCTACAGGTGCCTGTGGTGAAAAGCTTTGCGCTCCAGGGGCGTTCCTCATAGGAGTTTGTTGGCACTACTCGTATGAACATTCGTCGAAAATGGAATGCAGTGCAACAACGACGATATATTGTCGCGCTGGCAACGAACTAAACGCAAAATGCCAATGACCAAATCGAGCATAAAATTCTAAGAGAAACAATCCTTTAAAAACGAATGCTTTCAGGATATCCCAGCGGTTTTTCACTCGGGTAAGAGATATATGTAGTACGCCCAGTATGAATAATTGTGAGACTGTGACGCCATCTATTTATAAGCCTTAATTTTCAACCGATTCATTTCAAGCCTCGTACGCAATCCAAAATGATAAAGGACGCATGGGCAGGGATTTTTTCAAGTAGCTTTTAGTTGACAAAGGCCAGAAAGAAAAGTCAAGTCGATTCGATGAAGAAATCAGTTCAGAAAAAGTTGACTGGTTCAGGATCTGGCAAGCATGCTTCAAAGTTTTAAGTTGGATAGATTGCAGTCTGTCCTGTTTTTTTTGTCATTTTTTCCCTTGTTGGTCATAGGAGGTCTACCACCTTGAACACTAAATACTGCCTAACTCCCTAAACACCTCATCGGCTGTTGATAGTTCCACAGCGTAGCTTGATTTGCTGTGCACCCATCACGCTAATCGTTTCTCTACGTTCTTGGTCCGTTCCTCCAGATAATTGTTCTTTGGAGATTAAATTCGGTCAAAGCACATCCCTTTGATACAGTGTGAGAGTTTATGGCAAGTATTGCTTTTCGAGAGGTTTCCTCCCACAGTGAGACAATTTAGCAAAGCAACACAAACGTCACTAACACAATGCCTCCCTAGTCTATTCCACTTTAACCTTTCGAAGATCTGCCCCTTCTGCAGAAACGAATTCCGCGAGCACATAGCTCATCACTGTCATTGCAGTTGCCGAGGCCGTGTTTGCCTCATTTCCTTCAATGATGAGGAGCTTACAGTATCAGCACTCACCACATCAGCACCGAAAATCTGCCACCTAATCCGAGAAAAGGCAGGACAATCGCAAAAGAAATTATCCGAAGTATCGTCGCACTGTCCACAGGCGTTGCAGACAGTGGCGTCCCTTAAGGCTAATACGCTTAGATGCATTCCATAGTCAAGGAGGGTTATCACATTCCGGAAACCAATATTTCTCCGGGTGCGGTAGTTAAAAGTCGCTAACGTGGGTGGCCATGTTATTGTGCGAAAGCTGATGTCGACTCTACTGCGAAGGCATAACACTGACAGTAGAGTGTCATGGTTTGAAGAGTTGATTAAGCTGATTTACTTAGAGACTGTGTACAGAAATGACATCAACTTTGACGGCTGTCTCCACATCTTAATGGATATTCGACAAAAATTTGAACTGCGTTTGGTATGACAGAACAACACTTAGGCCAAGATAGGCCCTGTGTGTTATCACTTGGATCTATGTATAGTTGTATAACCCAAGTGCCACTCATTTTATCGATGGCGGAAGATCGGGAAATGTGGAGAGTCCACTTAAGCACTCTAACGCCGCGACCCTCATAGTGGATAGGCGGGCCATTGAAAATGTAAAATGTATGTATAAAAATGTATGTAAGACAGGTGCAGAGGAAACGGTGGAAGGCCGATGGGACAATGGTCGATAAGAACACCGATGATGATACTAGTGAGCGACCTTTGCAAATCAAATTTTCAGATCAAGTGACGTTTAGTATAGGCCAGGCCTGTCTTGCTAATCTCCTCGTTCTCTAAGAGCAATTTACATGAAGCGAGTAGAATATAGATTCCTCCGTTCTGGTAGGATCTCTAGAGTAGTGCCACGTTTCGCGAGTTCATCGGCATAAGAGTTCCTACGGCCTTAGAGCATCTCGGAGCTACTATAGGTGTCATCACCGGACATAGCAGACATGTCACTCGCCTGGGCAGTCATGCAAATGGTTTCTTCAGAAGCTACAGGGACGAGGAAGCGGCAGAGGCGATCCTCTATCTCCTTTGTACCTGCTCCGCGATCTATCGCAAAACACACAACCATTTCGGTGCCTTCTTTTTTTGACAATTTTGGCGATCTAGTACAACAAGATGTCGGAAACCTAGTTTGCTTTATTAAAAGCTCCCACTGGTTCCATGTTTAGGAAAGAAAATACCTCCTAGATCCTGAGGCATCACATTGAACCTACGGTTGGTCTTTATGCCTCGGCTATGTCGAAAGGCTCCATAGAGTTCCCTGGAATGTTAATAGGACCTAGTACCCAGCAAGGGTGAAATGTTTATCTCCATTAGAGATAAACGTCAATCTGAAGCAGCTTTTGATGTACATATGTATATGTTACTGATTCCACAGATTTTATAGCACTCTGGCTATTGGTAAAGGCTGTGATGTCCTTGCAGAATACCTCTTTGTGTCTTCGTTGATCGGTGTAATTTCCGCCTGAAAAATGCTACAGTGGTCAGGTAGATAGAAGTGGATGCACAGTAATTCGAAGAAAACTACACCTCGTAGTCCGCTCTCGGTTTTGGTACCGTCGGTATAGAAATGAATGGCGTCATCACTTTCCCAGTCCAAAACTGCATAACTTTTCTAGAAATCACGTTTTGGCGGCGCAGGCCCATTCATAGCATGGATATTCCAGAAGAGGTAGGTGGTGTCTCTTGTGGTGTGATAAATTTCTTGCCTTATGGTTTACGATGTTTTGACCACGCCCAGTAGTTTAGAATGTGCAAAGGATTCAAGATCGGTCGCGTTTCCTTCGGGCTTAAGTCTCCGGTGCTTCAAACTTCGTGTCAATCTAAAAGAGTTCTAACTCGGGATGTAAAGTAGAAGTGGTCATGTTGCTTTCCAGTTGGATAAGGCGATGTTCATCTTAGTGACGGACGATAGGGGTAAACGATTACCTAAAATAAGTCTAACCACAGAGTTATACAACAGGCTGGGGTCAATTAAAACATGTTTTTTTTTTATCATTTCACCAGTTTGTGGAGCCAGCGTAGTGTCGATAGCATTCCTATAATTGTTGCGTCATATTACTGCCTGTTGAGCACCTCTCTCCATTCAATATCATTTGTCATGCAGCACTATTCACAAAAGGTTATCTGCCAAAGGCACACAAACACGCTGCAAAAAATGTTTGTCCTTCGGCAGAATTTACTGAATGATTGCCAAAAGGACAACGCCAACGGCGACCACATTTCCTCTACGCTCACTGATTCGTTTTTGTGAAATTATTACACGAGTATCAGCGTTCCCGCAGGACGTTCTGCACACAGTTTAAACTGCGTACAGCAGCGGCCTCGCCCATATGCTATTAAAGTGTTTAAAGAGTATCTCAGTCGATAAAAATGGAAACAGCTTAAATCCACATAGCCCATGATACTCGTGCATATGGCAGCATTTCCGTCCGCTGTCGACATAAAACACAAGTTATTGCATAGCAAACTCAGCATAAGCGTGTTCCCAGCATCAATTTGCTGAAATTTCGACAATTCCAATATAGAGCTATTTTACAGCTGCTCAATCCTTTTTCGCATCCTTTCGGAAGTAACACGTGTTCCTGATTTCTTTAAATGGCCCACATCCGGCGAAATGCGTGCGTATATCCGGATTTATTGTCAATATCGTGGTTTATATTGCCAAGGAACAAATTGACTTTGGCCAAAGGATTTGCGATGTCGTTTTCCTTTATCTCCCGCGAATAAATCCCAAGCACTCTGAATGGTAGGTGCTTTGTGTGTGGTGTGTGTGCGTGTGCTACAACTGACTTTTTGTCGGAAGTAAGTAAAAGTGAAGAAAATTTCCCCGTCACGCTGCTGTTGGTAAGGTTCAAATCCTTCTTTGGATTCGCATTTAATGAAGTACCACTCATCCGGTGTTGAGCACAGTTCATGCCCTCGCTGGATGTATACGAGCATAAGGATTATCTCATTTTATCCCTATGGAAGGTACTTGTGGAAATTTGATTAATAGTGTCCTCCCCACCAAGACGGGTAGACTGCGACGTGAGCGAACGCAAACCAATTAATTTGATCTCTCCCTCAGTTTAGTCGCCAGTCTTCGTTAGTTCGAAATAATTTCCTGTGCAATTTCCCACGATGGCACAGGAAAGTGAATCGCGCGCACAGACTATGAAGTGTGACTGCTAGAGTTGACACAAAACGGTGCAGGCGGCGAAAGTAAGAACTGCTTTGTGCCGCTGACAAGTCAGGAAATGCGAAACGCTGAATAGGATTCCTTCCATGGGAGTGTTTAATTTTTGTTGTTGTTGTTTTTAGTTTGGTTTTGTGTGATCGAATGTGTCCTAGGTGATAGTATTTGTGGGAACTGCGTGCATTGATGCCGGTTTACATAAATCAGTGGCCGAACCTAGGAGTGAGCGTTTTATGCCTGAAACATAATACTGCCTTGGTGCTAGCGTTCTTCCGCTTCGTTGGAAGTGCTTCACAGATGCATTGAACCGACATTCTCAAATTTATCAGCTGTTTGCACAACATTCCGCAAAAATTGTCTAAAATAAAAAAAATCTGCGATGCGAAGTGTCAGCGCGCACACAAAAGTTCAACTCAGTCGAGTTTTTCCTCAGAGAGAGTGCGTTGTTACATACATATGTCACTTTACTCTATTTCGTTCTCAAACGTAGAACAGTATCATCACGCACGATTCTAGCTGGTGCCATTGAATTCCTTTGGTTGGACATCAAACGTCACTCGACGCTAGCACCAACGCAGTATCTATTGTGTTTCAGGCATTAATGTGGAAACCGCGATACAGCAAGAAACAGAAAACATTTCGTCGGTGTTCAAACGAGTCTATTGACTTCACTATGTCCCTGTCACCAATAAGTTTTATAACGCGACTTTGGTTTCTATTCAGAATGTGCAGGACGGCTTTGGGTACACCAGACCAGATATGAGCGTTATACTTGAGCTTTAGGCGAATGAATGCCTTATAAATTGTAGCCTGATTTTTTTACACCATTTAAGGAAACCTACACATTTCGCAGCATTTTTGGCAACTTCGAATATGAGAATGTTGTCGGTGACACACATACCGAGAATGGAAAGTCTTCCGGTTTCAGCGATGCAAGTACCACTCATGGACAATGGTTAAGGGTTAATGTTTCGCTTGAGTGACAGAAGACAGCATTGGATTTTGGACACATTAAATTCCACTCTATTAGTTGAACTCCATTTGATTATGCTGTCAAGGTCGGAATTTAATAAGCTTAACATGCGTTGCAATTCCTCTTCTACGTCCGAAGAATAAAAACGTGAGTTAGGGAACGAATATAAAAAGCTGGGGTATGATGGCGCTACATTTCATGATAAACCTCAACCAACAAGCCTATCCAGCTAGCATGATGCTTAGACAGTTGTTTCCAACGGCATACACCGAGTTGTGTGTTACTTGTATCTCCTCATCGAAAATAAGGTCATGTCATTCTGAGTAGTCAGGCGGTTGTGAAATCGAACATTTTATGGACTGGAGCTATGGTGATCTAGTCACCTCTATCCTCAGTACGTTTGGTATCGCTGGACACCTCGTATAGTTCGTGCTTTAATTTTCTCCTCCATGAACGTAGGTGGAACCATTTATCGAACGTAGAACTGTTCTTTCAAAAATTCCAAGTGCGCTTTCATCCGGTTTTGGCAAAATCCATGCTTCTACGACATATAACGACATATAGGGATGATGAGGGTCTTGAATATCGTCTTCTTGATACTTCTCGATAGGACTTATAGTTGTCCGTTAAGGCCATGATTACAGCAGTTGGCGATGTTGATGTTGTTGGCAAAATTGAAAGCAGGTCCTTAGTAGAAAATTAAAGATGTGCATCGTAGTGTTGTGGCTGCGATGTCGGTGGTGTGATTTAACGATGCTCACAGACAGTATTTACTTACTTTGTTTTATCCTCGTTTGCAACCAGACCCATTGTAGCATCTTCTAATGTTTGATGTTTGCGAAGGCATCACTGCTTGCTTGCTTCATTCTACCGGCGTATGTATCAATGTCCGCTGGGTAACCAGGTGCTTGTATTGATGTGTGGAAAAAAGTGCCTCAAGTATTGTTCTGGAAGTATGCACTATTTTCTCCGGTACCAGGTTGAAGAAACTGAATAGACAGGAATCTATAGTGACATTCAAGGTAGTGTTTCTTCCGGCCTCGCCGGAGCAGTGCACGTTCTCCTTCGTCATCCTACATAGTCGAATGAGTTCTGCAGGAATACCAAAAGTAGACATGACGCAGAATACATGCAAACATACACAGGTGGTGGGTATCGATTTGGAGTTCGGGGATCTTCTCCAGAATTTCGGGTAGAGTGAAGATTTGGTCAATTGTAAATTTCTTAGGCCTAAAATCGCTCTGGTTATTCCCCACAATTCATCGGCGTGTGTTCAGGCCAGACTAGAAAGGATTTTGCAAGCGATGACAAGGAAACTTAGAAGTTTCTGTTATTGGCGCATGTGAGACGGTGTCCTTTTTATGGGGCGAATCAGACGTGCTTTCGTTGGAAAATATCTCACAGATAAATTAATGTGTATATGTACTCTACCAAGTCATCTACTTGCTGCCTTAAGCAGCTCTGCTTCTAGCCTGTATGGGCTGTGGCCATTATGACTTAAGAGCCCGACCCATAGAATTTGGTCCCTTCGACACGACGAAATATGCATTGGTGTTGACATATATGGCAAATAGAGGTGACTTAATAAATACGTCGGTCATTGGCGCACACAATTAACAAAAATTTCTTTGCTCACAGTGCTGACAACCAAATCGACAGAGAGAACAGCTAAAAGTTCGGCTACTTGGTGCGTTGTGTATGGCATATGTGTTATGTGCCTCTGAGCAAGTTTTCATAAGCAGACTTGTATTGCGCGTTGGGTACCTCTACGCGACGGAGAGAACGGATTCTATGGGTCCGTCCCTTTGAACTAAGGTAAGACTGTTTCCACATCGTTAAAGTCCTGGGGATGTAATAATTAATTGTCCTTCAGGTTTAGACTATCAGACTGCCTGACAGCGGGAATTTGGTTACGGTTGTCATTTGACATTCCGTAAAAATAGTCTTTACATATTTTCGCCGCCAACTGCTTCTTAATTTTTGTACTCTTGGCACGGCAGGCTTCAGTTTGGGTAGTAATACCTTCAATTGCGCTTCTTACCTTTTTCTACTGTAACATCTCTGTATCTCCTCTATCTCACATTGCTCATTCTTCTGAGTACGTATTTTTTGTGTCCCCATTTTTTCCAGTAGAACTGCAAAGTGGCTCTCTTCCTTGCTTGCAGCGCCACTTTATGGTGAACCATTTTGTCTGCGTTAGCCTGTGAACATTCAGCAAAACCAGCGATATGTTGCAGGTGAAAGTATGCAACCTAGCACATCAATCGCGGCATTTCTTGTAGTATGCTGCCACTCGTGTTCTGCGCTTGCGATTGCTGCTGGAAGACATCTAGGAAGGAAATCTAGGGAAACTAGATCGGCAAAGCTCTTGAGGTTGGTTGCGATTGTAGCGGTTCAACTTTTAATTTCCTTACAGTAGATGTCGTGGTCGTGACGTGACTGAATATTCGCCTTCGTACCTTTGTTGCAACCAGGTAATAGTCTGAGTCGGTATACATACATATGCACTTCGAAACCTACGCTGCAGTAGTTTCTTCCGTCGATCACTATGTGATCATTTTGAGATGGTGAATTCCACTACACTACCATGCTTTCCCCCGCGGCAAAGTCGATTTGTCTGAATCCGAGGTAGTGTCGTGCAGACTTTGTCTTGCGATGGTCCTTCGAAATATGTTTTCTCGTCTGATCTTGACGTTAAAATCTTCAAGGACGATATTAACGTCATACCTCGGGTATTGCTCGTAGATTGTCTCAAGGAGGCCGTAGGAACAATCCTTGGTGACATTGTTCTTCTCCCTTGTTGGGGCGTGAGCACTAACGCGGCTGAGATTATGAAATTTATTCTGTGGTGTAGATCGTCATCACTCGCTCATTTATTGGGCAAAAGCTAAGACTTTCTGCCTAAGTCTTACTCTGACAGCAAAATGTTGTCCAAAGAACTGCCCTTCACCTCAGGAAATGTCGCATGTTCTTGTTTTCCAAACACACGTCCCAGTTTCCTGGAAAAATAACAGCAATGACATGAGTAAGTGGATCACAGGAGTCCAATGCTCATCGTTGTTCAGCTTTCATTTTACTCAAGGGGCACTTCGTGAAAGTGACGATGTATTTCACGCCATCTACTACTATCATGCCTTTAAAGAGCCCTTTATTCCCGAACTCAGGTTGATACGAGAGCAAGCTTCAACATTCCATGATTTCTAAACTGAGATAAATAGACGTCGCAGAATAGTAAGAGTGTAGTCGACTTTGTTACTTTCTACCGACCTTCAATGTTCTCCGGACTTTGCTACAAATGATTTGCAATTTCTGATGCTACTCGAATTTTTTTTTAGGTGTCATCACGTGCTTGGTCTGTTATAGCACGATCCGAAGAATTCCATCAATGCTTACAGATTTATAGGGTTGAAATATGTCAATCGTCCGTAGAACTCCTTCCTCAGTTACTCAGATGTAGGTGGACTGTTTTTCTTCTCCGAAATTTATGCTGTCGGTTGTGGCGCTTTGTTTTAAGCGATGAGGACATGCTCCTTTATTTGTTCACAGCACGTGTCGTAAAGGCTTTAGATCTCAAATGAGTTTTCTACCGAAAGTCACGCCTTAATATTTCGAACATAAGCGGAGCATTTCTCCATCCATCCTCCAGCGCTTATTATTTTTCAAAGCATCCTTAATATCAATAAAACCAACCGGAGTGAGTAACATTTAATTAAACTTGGAAAATTGAAAAAAACCCGTGTTAAATGCGATAATAAGTGTAACGGTCTCGGTATTAACCTTTTTAAATT
This sequence comes from Matsumyia berberina, assembly GCA_917880715.2. Lineage (NCBI taxonomy): Eukaryota > Metazoa > Arthropoda > Insecta > Diptera > Syrphidae > Matsumyia > Matsumyia berberina. The sequence goes on from OU862870.1 coordinate 102,393,183, forward strand.
TTTTTTTCAAGCGAAAAAATGTCTCATCCTCTCGTAACCCCAACGTTACCCACAAAAAAAAAATTCTCGTATCCAAATATTCGGTATTCCTACCTCGAATCTATTGACGGAACCACATCAGACAAACATTTCTCGTGGAATATTTTCTTTTAACCAAATCCAAATCCAAAGAGAAAGGTTCACCTACAATTCGTTCAAGATGAAGCTTTTATGTTTTAAAAATAAATTTACGAACCCTCAATCCTTGAACAACTCTTTAACTACACGCTGAGGGTGTGGTATTCCATTTACTGTTATGTCTACCTTCAAGGTATTGAATGGAAAAGATAATAGACTCACGTCCTACACTCTCGGAGTGGATTCTATTCCAACTCTATTCGGATGTGTTGTAACAAGGATTTTGTTTCTGACTCAAATCACTTTAGAATTTAGATGTTAACATTTTTGGAAGGCGTTACTTGATATGTGCTCCAATCGAGAGGGGGTTTTTCGCAACGCAGATATTCCATCAAACGTAATACGAAGTGTTATCAAAGAGTGAGAAGTACTTGCATAAGTCAAACCCCTTCGACTGGCAATGTATCATTCGCTATAAAGAATTTTACTTTCGAAGGGGTTCAATTGTCAAAGATCAATGGAATTGATCTGAACCCACAAAATAGTTTTCACCGATTGAAGATGAAGATTGTTGTATTTCTCTTGTCAGCAGTGCATGCGCTCCATCTCTTCGAATGTCTGTAATGTGTGTCAACTTCCTTCAACTTATTCTTAGCCATTTTGACTCCTGCTCTGTAATTTGAGCCATATTTGCTGTTTTGGTAGGGATGTTGAGCGGGTACAACCCTTTTTCTTCATCTTTTGAAGAAAGGTAAAAAGGAGCTTCAGTGATAAAAGACTAAAGTTGCTTACTTCGTTAGGTGTCGCTATAGCTTGGGGTGAAGCTGGGTCTTAACCAAGAAGCCTCCTCAGTTAGCCCGGTTCATATGTACATAGCTCTTTGCTTTCAATTACGTTCTCCAAGTTGGTTGGGATCCCCTTCAACTTGTATGCCCCACTTTAAAGGTGGCGTTTCTTTACGTATTCTCCGCTGGTCGAAGGATTGGTGTCCATTTGTTCTACATGGCAGGGTTGTAAAAGAATGCATTCATTTAGGAATGCACTCTTTAAAAATCTTTCAATGAATTCAGTTTTAAGATTGCATTCATTGAATTCATTTTGAGACTTCAAGAAAAAGAGTGCAATCACCATTAATTTCTCATTCAAAAGATTGCATTCATTTCCTCTACCATTCAATTGAATGCACTCACTTAAGAATTCATGAATTCTTTTACACTCATTTGCATTCTTTGCTTTTTTTTTGCATTCTTGCATTCTTTTGCACTCTTGCATTCTTATGCATTCTTTGCATTCATTTTTATTGATTTAGTACCAAAAAATTAATGCAAAGAATGAAAAAGAATGCAAAGAATGCAAATAATGCAAATGAGTGTAAAAGAATTCATGAATTCTTAAGTGAGTGCATTCAATTGAATGGAAGAGGAAATTAATGCAATCTTTTGAATGCGAAATGAATGGTGATTGCACTCTTTTTATTGAAGTCTCAAAATGAATTCAATGAATGCAATCTTAAAATTGAATTCATTGAAAGATTTTTAAAGAGTGCATTCCTAAATGCATGCATTCTTTTACAACCCTGCTACATGGCATATCTCAAGAGTTTTCCAATAGGGACGGGTAGATGTTAAAATCAAATAAAACAAGTTGTGCGTGAAATAGCGACGAATTTTTTGTTTTATTTGAAAGGCCTATCAATGACATTATGTGTGGAGTACGACATCGTTCAAATGGCCGCATCCGAGAGGTCCAATTTTCGATGACTCTGACCAAATTTGAACGATGGCATGGGTTATGTTGACTTTGAGGGCACTGCTCGTTTGCGGTTTATTGGCATAGACCTGCGACTTAAGGAAACTCCACAAGAAATGTCTAACGTCGCCTCTGCGTGAGATAACCATGCTCTTAAAACGATAGTGCAGAATGTCCATTATGGCATCAGCTGTGTGGCACGTAGCGCCGTCCCGTTGATGATGATGGTGATGGCAATGTCATCGTCGTTTTCGAAGAAGTAAGGACCGATGATACCGCCGGTCCAAAATCCACACCAAACAGTAACTTTCTGCGAATGCATTACTACTTGGTTGACCTCGTGTGGATTGGCATAGTCACAAATTCGACAATTACGCTTGTTGACGAACCCGTTCATCCAAAAATGGGCTTTGTCGCTGAAGATAAATTTTTCGCTGAAGTCGGGATCCGCTTGCAACTTCTCCAGTTTTATTATTTGCACGTGTTGCTTGACGCTGTAACTCATGGTGATTTGTCTTTAGTGTCTAAAAAATAAAAATCGAGAAAACTATGAACTTGGCCGCAATAAAGCGTACAAATCTACCCGTCCTTATTGAAAAACCCTTTAGATCGGCGTCACTATATAATTCGCATAATTCTTGTTTAAATCTGTCTTCCAAGCCCGAAGGCTTCTAGTTGGTTTTTGATAAATGAATCCTTTCGTGTACTTTTAGGTCTGCAAATGAGATAAACCAGTCTTTATCGACCTAAACTCTCAATATGTCGAGGTAGCCCATGTACTTTGTTCACTTAGTAGTTCGACCTCACTGTAACTATGAACGGCATAGATGACTTCATTAAGAGAGTGCTTCTGCTGCCATCTGGATTTGTAGAAGAAAGTCTTAGTAGAAATACTCCTTCGTTCTCTCTTCTTAGCCATCACCAACAACTTTCCAAAGGGGTTGAGTTCTACATACTTCAAAAGGTTGATGATCATCATTATGTCTGAAACACAATACTACGTTGGTGTTAGTGTCGAGTTCAACCAAAGGAATTCACTAGCACCAGCCACAATCGAGCTGATCCCTGGAAACTCAGGTTCGTGAATCAGGTGGCGCACGGAAGTGGAAGGGGACCTTAACCAACTGGCGTTCTCCACCCCCATCGCCTAGCTTAACGCCATTGTCGGTCTATCGCCAGTTTGAGTCCATGTTGAAATCCAGGCAAAATTCAGCCTGCACAGGTTCTTCCACCTAAACAACATCAGCTCCGAACATCCCCTTGACGGTCCTTAACATGCTTTCCTCCCTGCTTCAAAGCATGCCGTTGGATGACATTCTCCCAAGGTACTACTTCAAAACTACTCAGTAGTCATCTCCCCGAATGCATGACCAAGTATGGTATACGACGGCTCTAAAATGGACAGTGGAACTGGGGCTGGAATATTCACTGAGTCGTTTAGCACTAACATATCGGTCAGTCTAGGCACACAGTCACCGATCTTTCAGGCAGAAATAATTGCTATAAATCAGTGCACAAGCTTAAATCTGCTCTCTAATTTCTATGGCAAAACCGTCTTTATTTTCTCTGACAGACAAACTGCCTTAAAAGCACTGAACTCAACCACGACCAAATCGGAGCTATTCCTTGGTCTTACCACTCTGGATCTCCGCTCACAAGGGCCACACCTGCAATGAAACAGCGGACTCACTGACCAAGATAGGGGCAACCACCCCCCTCACTGGTCCTGAACCAGCCTGTGGAGTAAACAAATCCATTTTTCAAAACTTCATGAGGGAGCAATCCCTGCTCAAATCCAACACAATTTAAAGGGGAAGTGTAGGACAGAAATGAATCAAACACTTCTGCCCCAACCTATCACAAAAGAAATCCAAGTTTCTTCTAAACCTAAGCAGGAACCACCTAAGAATTCTAACCGGCATCCTAAGCGGCCACTCCCGACTAAAGCGGTATCTACACAAGCTTGGCCTGTCACCAAACCCTAACTGTAGACTATGCTTGGAGAGCGACGAAAGATCTCTCTACCTCTTCGAATGCACCGCGAAGAGCATTTAGCATTTTGCCTCTCACATTGCTTTCTTCAGCGACAAGTTGAAACATTGGCTAAACAAAAGGCATGGCAGTACTTTGGACTGCGTGCAATAGCTGCCTAGTGTCGTCCTCTACTCCTTTTTTTTTCGCATTCCCCTGGTAATATTCGGGCTGGCGTGGGCTCTCTCTTGATAAAAGGCTGTGCTTGGTTGACGAGTTTGGCGACATCTCAGTCGGGTTCTGCGCCTCTGCCCTTTCTGTACCCTTCCCCTTTCTGACCTCACTGTCTCCTTCACAGTTTCCGATGAGAGCACCCTAAATCTCGATTAGCTGTGGGAAATTACAGACCTAGGTGGTCCCGTCAGCTCCTTTACGTCTGAGTCTGTTACAGGTTCCATACTCTCCGAGCGGCTAGCATGGGCCTTGTTGCTCTTTGAGGCTGGTGCCTGCCAAAAGGCTTGAACGTTTTAAACTATCTTCCTGTGTCTTTCCACAAGCTCTTCCCATGACATTTTTCTTAAACGTTTGATTGTCATCTTGCAATTCGATAGATAGAAATTGAGGGGGCGGCATCATCTTCAATGTCATTCGCCACATTGCTACCTTTATCCGAAATGGGAAGTGGGAGGTTCTTGGATTTTTATTTTGTTCATTTTGTTGGAGTTTGTTATTTGTTTCCACGAGTAGGTTGGTGGAAAAATTAACCATCACAGCATAGCCGGTTTTACTGTGTTGGAGCGGTAAATACGAGAGGCCCCCTCCAAGGCACCTGAAGGAATTCGTTACCGACTTATTTAACCCTCAGCCTTGCATCTTTGGGCACTGTTTGCTATTTGTTCGCTCTTCCACTGGAGTCAGGTTGACTACTCTTTGACTTCAGGCTTATTCCTTACAGCTTGCCCTGCTACAATCGCCCTCTGAAGTCAACAGGTCCTAAAGAGCCTCCCCACCACGACCATCGAAATAATCAATAATATTTGACTAAGATGAAGTCCATCTTCTCCTAAGGAAGATTATTAAACTCAATTGATAGAGAGCCACGGATTAGACGATTGTATATCTATAGCTGAGGCCTCTGGCAAGTTGGCCAATCCAAATGTAATCACGAGTGTAGAAACAAAACGGCAAAATCATTAATACATTGAACGTAGTCCACCCAAAGCGTTTTCCCGCATCAGTGAACCAAGTAAAACCAATTTTCCATCTCTCCAAACAGGTGGACATACTGGACACTTCGGGAGACATGCAGTTTCCCGCAATGCGGCGCCTGTCCATAGCCACGGCACATGCATTCCTACTCGTGTACGCGACCACCTCTGCCCCCAGCTTCCTGTGTGTGAAACAGTGTTTCGAGGAGATCCGTGAACAAAGAGCCGATTTCCAAGTAAGTGTCGCATGTCACACGCCTCACAATTGGATGTGTGACATCAAGTTAAATTATATTATCTCGCTACACTGTTTGTTTATATCGCAATTACCGTTAGGATTGAATGATAACACGATTCATATTAATGTTTAATCCGCAGGACATTCCCATTATGTTAGCTGGCAATAAATCGGACCTGGCGTCGTCGCACCGAGAGGTCCGGCTGGATGACGTAACCGACTGGGTATACTGCGAGCTCCCGAAATTACGGTAAGTACCAAAGTACACATCCTGCTCCTGGGGGGTTTACACTCACAATTAGTCACATAAAATCAGTCGCAATCGCATTTCAATTATGTGTATCTGAACGAGCAATGACAATGGCGTGATGCAATTGAAATATTGTTCGGGCAGTCTTAATTAAACGAATTTCATGTTTAATTAAATTTTTAATGGCGGCTGTTAAATTTTTACGGTACAATTACAGTAGACATACATACATATGAACATGTGTAGTTGAACTTCATAATTGAATGAGTGATACATCAATTGTGCATGCTTCAACCCGTGTTTTCCTGGGAAGAAGATTTTTCTCATCATCATCAGCATAATTTTCCAATGGCCCGTTTATACACTATGAGGGACGCGGGTTTAGGGCACTAAAGTGGATTCTCCATATCTCTCGATCTTCCGCCATCGACTCTAAATCATCTGGGTCTATCCCCATATCGGTAGAAGTGAGATTTCGATAGTTTTGCTCCGATGTCAAGCTCGACCCTTCTGATAAGAGATTGACCAAGCTGTCTACAAATTGTTCCAGCCTGATCATTCTACAGGATAATTCAGTATTGCTCTTACCATCACTCGTGAATAGGACCCCGAGATACTTAAACTTCTCCACCTGTTTCAATGCGACTCCACTAACTTGCAGAGTGCACTGAATAGGCGTTCGGGAAGTTACCATTACCTCTGATTTGTTCACGATAAACTTCATCCCAGTTTCAACACAGACGGCACCGAACCTATCTAGTGCGCGCTGACGTTCGGTCTGGATGGAATGACCAAGCCATCAGCGAAAAGCAGATGGCTTATCATTAAGTCTCCCAATTCGAGCCATTCCTCGCCACGGCTGCGCTGTAACATCCAATCCATATACACTATGGAGAGGAGAAATGGCAAAACGCACCCCTGGTCTTCACCAGGGGCCGTTGGACTTCTCCAACGGCCACGGCGAAAGGTTTCGGTTTAACGCCGTTCACCAGAACACAGCTCGTACAGTTAATGTATAGAGAATGAATGGCCCGAGAACCGTCAATCCTATACTCCTGCAATACACTCCAGAGTTTACTTCAAGGGACCCGATCATATGCTTTCTCCAAATACACAAAACAACTGTAGATAGGTTTGGCATACTCCCAGGGCTTCTCAAGTACCATTCTGAGACTGAACAGCTGGTCGGTTGTGCTTCTACCTGGACGAAAGCCGCACTGCTCATCGCCCAACCTGGACTCAACCAATGCTCTGGAATGGCGCTTCCAACACCTTTGCAAAGACTTTTCCGGGGACACTTAAGAGAGCAATCTCTCTTACCCCCTTTCTTAAAAAGAGGTACAATAATCAGTTTGCCAGTCGTTAGGTGTTTCACCGTATTCCGAAGGCACTTTAATGACACGAGAGAGCCATTTCACTCCGTCTTCACCCAAAGCCTTAATCATTTCCCGCCGGATTTCATCCACACCAGCAGATTCGCCGACATTTAGCGCTTTAATCGCCAAAGTCATCGTAGGTTATTGGGTTGACGAAGATAAGTAGAACTTTCCTCCTTCTCACTTAGATCACTGTAAATCCATTGTAATCCTGTGACTTTTATCTGTATTATGAACCTTTTTGTTTTCAAGCCATCCCGAGGCGTTTATAAATCTGTATTTGGCACTTCCTATTCGAGAGTGGCAGAGAAAGTGTAGAGTATCCTCATGCACTTCCTTATCACTGCAGCATCTGCAGAGATCATTTGTGTTTGCATTTAATTTAGTGGATAAAAAGTAATAAGGTCATTATAGTTCAATATTTGAGGTATTTTCAATGGCTAGCCGAAGTCTGTAGGATGGGCTGTCTGTGCTTCACGCACATTACACATCTGCGTCCACCTAAAAACACAGAAAAGACCTAACTTGCACAGGATCCTCCGTCTAAACATTTGCGGTCTTGAACATCTCGTTGACAATCATCTGAAAAGGCCTAGCCTTCCTGCTATAACCCGCGATTTCATCATACCATTGGACGATATCCTATCCTATCTCAAAAAAAAAAAAAAAAAAGCTGGAGCGACAGCTTCGGATGAGCCAAGGCCTAGCTTCTCGCAACCATTCATGTTGTGCGTGTTGTATTGTTTGCACGAATGGAAGGGATCTACAATTTATTGCCGACTCCGAACGGTGAATTGAGAAGCTCTTTCATGACAGATAATACTCCCGGAGGCTTATCATTCCCCGAGGAGAGGTGGTGCCGCGAAAAATGTTCGGTGTACCTGGCTGGGGCTTGAACCCACGCCGCTCGGCCAGTAGTCCAACGCACTAACCACTTACCCACGGCGACCACCTTGATGGCTGTCGGAGAAAATTGCAACATTTTGTTTTGGGGGTGGTGGCGTTGAGCGCACGGCGAATATTTCAGCCTGAAAAACACTGGCAAAGTTCGGGAGCCTGATTGATTTGGATATTTTCAAGGCTGAAGAAAATATACTCGAACCCACCTCGCATTCCATCTTCGAACCGTCCGTGACAACTGATGTGTCGTAGTCTTTCGTGACCACCCTGCTGTTCCATTCCGCTCTTGATAAAATACGCACGGCAAAGCCTTTGCTGAGCGTAATGCTGGGAGTGAGGTAGTCTGTGGTGGATGTTACCGCCAGTTGGTCTAATGGAAAGAAGTTCCCTCAAAGCATGTAGAGGTGTATAGGTAGATCTTATTGGACCTTTAAACGATTCATTTGTGAGTGGATTAGATTCCTCAACTATATCACCTCCTTCAATACAGTTGCTCTGAGAAATCGGAGAATCTGAATGGGGTCCACAGATTTTAAGAAATGGTATGCTTCCAAAATTTGGTCTTTTGGATCCGTTCTCCACAATTCTTAAACAATTTTACATCGCTGCAGTTTCCATTCTTTTCTATTCCCAGTTTCGTCAGATTTTACCTGAGCCTACAATGACCCTTAAGTTAGAAGGCGTAGCTACCTTCTATTGATGCTCAAGTAGGTTATAATTCGTGGGTAGTTCTTTCGACTGCCTTGTAGATATACAATTGATGTGTAACTGCATTGACGATCCGGAGCATCCTGTGTCAATTCTTCTGAGATATAGACCTCCAGGCTGTTCCTTCTTTTGTGAATTTAAACTTCACAATTCATTTGAAGGTGTGCTGATACCTACAGAATCTCCCTCGTTTTCTCCCTAGATATTCAGTTTCCTAAGATGCTCCTTTAGTCTACAGAGACCTGTTATTAATCCTGTAAGGATGCGAAGCCCTTAAGGCTAAGGCAAGTTTTACTCCTCTTGTGGTTGGACTTCCCCAGAAGTTCCTCGGACTGCTTCAAACGGGAAATTTCGTCCCGATTCTTGTCCAATTTGTCCATATTTTCTTGGCTTAACAGTTTCCGTGTATCGTGCGGTCCTAATTCTGACCCTAAGAACGAGGGTTTCGAGTTAAAGTAAAGACTTTGTAAATAAAGCAGAATACTGCCTTAGATGCGAATTAAAGAATTATCAGTTGGGGCGTATATGCCTTTTGAAAGGCGGCACTTCCTACGCAGTTCAATAAAATCTGTTCGGTTTTTGTTTTTCAAATGTTTTCCACCGTGAAAAATAATAGAAATCACCTGGAGAACAAATCTTGTTATCTGTGTGATCGCATGTGGGAGTTTTCACCGAGTTATTGGTTGTCAAAAACATTTGAACAAGGCAATCATCAATATTCGTACCCCCTGGGAGCAATTATTTTATTTTTTTTAACGAAATTTAGTCTGCAAATGAAAATAATAAAAACGTCGCAATGTGCAAGAATCTAATTTTAGCGACTGTCAAGTGCAAACTAAAAATTGTATTCGGGCGCTAGAGAGTAAACATTTTTAACTGAGAGTGGTATTTAAGCGCTTTTCAAAGTAGGGGTTGAGTTGAAATTTTAAGTATTCTCCGTCTGGTTGGGAAAAGTGGGAATCAGTAACTTGGGGTATTCGCTTAGTCCTTTAGATGTGTTTACTTAAAACGGTTTGCGTAATTGCATGAATAGTACCGCTGAAACCAAAAGGTCTCCCGTCCTCTATGTGTTAATGACAACCGAAATGTAAAAAATGCGAAAACCACCTCGAAAGCTGTAGAAATTATTTTACCCCTTCTGAATAATCGGTTCAGGAACATGAAGGTCGAGCCGGCACTGACTAGTTTGTCCGCGGATTCGTTGCCTATAATTTCTTGGTGACCAGGCCCCAAACAAGTTTGACCTTGTCGTGTTTGGCAACAAATTGTAGGGCAGCACTTGCTTGACTTAGATTCCACTAAGTGGGACGTCAATATTTGAAGCGCTACTTAGCTGTCTTTTTTTTACCTAGCTGTCTGAGAAGACGTATCTCTTCGTCCCCGTCATACGATTTAGAACATTTATTTTGGATGGCAGCGCTGCATTTCATCTAAATATGCGGGATTTCTCCACTACCATTTTATTTTCAAAGCTGTACCACAAAGGAAAAATCTATGGTCCAAGTGCATTCTGGGTTTGCCAGGGCAGTGACCTTGTCAAAGGTAACCTTGGGCTACCGCCAAAGCTTTGTTAAACAACTTGGAACACCAACTTTGCCTAGCCCATTGGAAAAATGTCCCCGGGTTTAGGCAATCCAAGAGACTTATAAATCTCTTTTGTTACAAGGAATTTCTTAACCTTGAGGAAGCTAGTGGGCTTTCTTACCGGCCATTGTAGCCTACGATATCATAAACTAAACTTTTGTTTAGATACAGAGTGTTGGTGTTGTTTAGAAGAGGAGGAAACCATTGAGCACGTTCTCTGTGAATGTCCGGCATTGTACTGGCTGCATAGGCGGATCTTTCATAGGGAATTGTGTTTGTTGGAGGAGTTTAGAAACTCGGCTATTGATGACATACTCACCTTCATTAGAAAGGTGTAGACCTATTAGGCTAAATACACCGGAAAACACAATAGATCTTGCTAGGTCGCAGTATCAGCCATAAGGACAGGTTTTTAAAAAAAACAAAACCTGTCGTAGCCTTAAAACGAATGTATTGGTCTGAGCATTAGCATTATTGTTTTGTAAGTACCTTTGTCTAACTTAAAACCGTCAAACCAACGCTAGTTTTGTCTAGGACACGAGAATCAGAGTCTAATGGATCTTAGGCAACATGCATAAGGTGTTAAGCTATTTTTTTCCAACCAAATTATTCGAGGTCCTCTACACCTTGTCCCATCCGGTTAGATATCTATTCCTATGAGTGAGAGCATGTCATACCCATTTTATAGATTCAATAAACAGTTTTTGACCTCAGGATGAAAAAGGGTAGTACGACGTAAAAAAAATTGTAGACCTCATATAATGATCCCATTTATTTGTGGTCGTCGTGGGTCGGTGGTTAGTGCGTTGGACTGCTGACCGAGCGGCGTGGGTTCAAGCCCCAGCCAGGGAAACACCAAAAAATGTTCGCGGCACCACCTCTCGTCGGGGAATGACAAGCCTCCGGGAGTATAATCTGTCATGAAAAAGCTTCTCACTTCGCCGTTCGGAGTCGGCAATAAATTGTAGGTCCCTTCCATTCGTGCAAACAATACAACACGCACAACATGAATGGTTGCGAGAAGCTAGGCCTTGGCTTATTCCGAGCTGTCGCGCCAGCTATTTATAATGATCCAAGAAAAGCAGACGGAAGGTGTTTAACGAAAGCATAAAGGCAACAACCTAAGACATAGCGACTACTTTGAAAGTAAAGAGACGACTCGTCTTTTCAAGGAGAACAGAAAGGTGGACTAACTTATAGCTATAGAGACCTCAAAGGGACGGTCGAATGAGTCTAGAGATGAACGAAGGTTTTTTCTTAATCAGGTGGTTTGACTGACCAAACAAAGTAGTAATGACTCCAACGACTTTTGTGACGGCTAAAGACACAAGATGAATGATAGAATGGCACTTTCTCTGCTTCCGAATTTCTAATTGTAAATAGAAGGTATACCGGCTTGGCTCAGATGTCGCGATGGTTTACTTCTCGTTCGATGTTCCTTTATTCTCGTAATTTCTAGTCAGCTCAATTTTTAGCCAGCTGCCTCCAGTTTCGCACGCCAACTTGATTAAGGTCGCCTTCCACTTGCGTGCGCCACCTGAGTCGCGGTCTTCCTCAACTGCGACGTCCCTCGAGTGTGGATTCGAGGATTTTCCCGGCCGGAGCGTTAGTGTCAATCCGCTCTACATGACCCAGGCACCGCAGTCATTGGACCTTCACTCTTCTGGTTAAGTCGATGTCGCTGTACAGCCCGTACAATTTGTCCTTGTATCTCCTCCACCACCCGGCTGGCGTCTATGCAGACAAGACCGAAAATCACCCGAAGAATTTTCCTCTCGGAACAGCCAAGGGCAACTTCGTCCGCTTTTGAATCCATACCTCTGTGGCGTAAAGGAAGACTGGAATGATTAAGGTCATATACAGGGTCACTTTAGTTGTTCGAGAGAGGGCCTTCTTAGCCCAAAGAAACAGCGATGGACAAGAGTTATTCTTCGTTTGATCTCAGGGCTGGTGTCGTTGCCTGAATTGATAGCGTAGCCTTAGACTAAGTCCTTAATTACCTCAAAGTTATAACTATCTATTGTGACGTTCTGTCCGAGACGTCGGTGTTGAGTGTCCTTTCTCGTTGGCAGCATATATTTGGTCTTGCCCTCATTGGCCGCTTAACCCATCTTCGCCGGCTCCGTCTCAATACTCCAAACGCACCAGTGACGTCGGGCTGTGTCTTCCGATAGTGTCAATATCTTCGGCGTATCCGAGTAATTGGACGAACTTTTGAAAGATTGTGCTCTTGGTGTTGGCGCGTGAGTTTTGCACTATTCTTTCAAGAACGATGTTGAAGAAATCGCATGACAGCGCTTCACCTTGTCAAAAACCTTTTTTGACATCAAAGGTCTCGTTGAGGTCTTGACCCACCTTGATGGACCAGCGTGCATTCTCCATCATCATCCTGCACAAACGAATTAGTTTGGCAGGGATGCCAAAATTAGACATGGCTCTGTATAGCTCGTCTCTGTAGATGGTATCATAGGCGGCCTCAAAATCAATGAAAAGGTGGAGGGTTTCCTGTTTCCATTTGAAGTTCCTGGGTTCTCTCCAAGATCTGCCGCAGTGTGAATATTTGGTCGATGGTGGACTTTCCTGGCTTGAAGCCACACTGATATGGACCGATCAGGTTGTTGACGAACGGCTTCAGGTGCTCACACAACACTGCAGATAAGATCTTGTAAGCAATGTTAAAAAGCCTGGGGCCTCTGTACTTGGCGCAGTTCAGAGGGTCTCCTTTCTTGAGGACCGGACAAACAATGCTGAGGTCCCATTCATCGGGCGTACGTGTACTTTCCTCCGACCATATTTTACAGATGAGTTGGTGCATGTTCTTTACCAAGTCATTGCCTGCCGCTTTAAACAGCTCATCAGCTAGGCCGTCAGCACCAACAGCTTTGTTAGACTTAAGTTTAGATATGGCAATCTTCACTTGGTCCAGGTTGAATGGTTCATTCTGCCTGACAGCGGGATTTGGTTCGCCGTCGTCGTTCAACAGTCTGCAGAAGTAATTCTTCAATATCCACAGCATCGACTGTAATTCTACAAAAATACGATGTTCCTTTGTTCATCCTTGCAGGCTTCGGTTCGGGCTCTGTAGCCTTGACAGGTTCTTGTTACCCTTTCTTTCATCCCATTCTTTTCGCGCTTCATGCTCTTTCATCTCCCTCCTAAGAAGCCGCTGTTCGTCTCTCCTCTTCTGCTCGTAGAGCTCGTGAGCAGCTTCTGTGCAGCGCTGCTTTGTATGCCTCTTGTTGCGCTGCATGTGTTTGCCGGTACGCGTCGTTTAATTACGGGTTTCGTTGTGGTGGCCGAGTGAAGCATTCCGAGTTTAGTTTCAATATTATTTCAGCAGACAAGAGGTGCAACGGGTCCTTCTGCTATTTATTTTGTGCTTGGTATCATTTAGACTTCAATAACAAACTACAAGTTTATCGCCCTGGTCAGCTTCCTTCCGAACCCATTAAGTTTTTGTTAAACCACTTGCAAGACCACAACTTAAGTGCACAATTATTCCTGTTGCTCTTAGTCCTCATTGAAAAAGGACATTAAAGAGCATCCTCTGCTTTGCTTGGTATGCTTCATTATTTGCTTTAAACTAATAAATAAAGTGGCTACGTTGAGGTGAGCAAATTTACTTCCAGAACACAGACACCAAACCAAGCAACACAGAAACCACATTATTTTGTGTGTAAATAAAAAAACGAAAAATGCAATGAATATAAATGGGTTTTATATAAACAAGCACAATTTGGCTGGCAAACTGTATTTCAGCACTGTTGCTATGAGTTCATCGGACGAAGGAGACTCAGTACAACGTGTACTATGTAGTGTTCATCGCTGCGATTGCAATCTGCGGAACTCACTCTCACTCTCTCTTTCAGTGAAAAATAATTTAACAGCAGCCCGAACAGTCGGAAAAATTCCATATTTTACAGTTTTCCTCCTTTTTCTTGTGGATAGGCAAAATGAAAGGGAAACACGAATCTTTGAAACTTTGAAACAGCAAAAGTGCAATGACGGTAATTGCATTTTGAATGCAATAAGGATGCCATCAAAAACTTTAAAGACATTAATGGAGGCAAAATTAGTTATTATTATTCACGGATCGTGGCTTTTAACAATTTGCGTCAATGAGTGCATTTAGGGATACTTAATCACCAAAAAGGATACTAAATGCGTTCATTTGGGTTTTTTTATTTCATTTCTCTGGTTTCACGAACGTTTTCGTCGCAGGGACTGGTAATAACCATATTGCATGTCTTCTATTCATTTCATTTCGTTTTAAGCTTCAGGACCTCAATGAATACTAAAATAAAATTGAATTTCAGCGTTTTATGTTCTACTGTCGCGTGGTCATAGTGAAGCGTGGAGTGCTTTCAGGTTTTGTCGCCCAAGGAGCACGACAAGGCAGAGAATATTTCGTACTTTCTACATATGAACCGATGAGAACTAGAAAATGTTTGAAGTTCACCTATGCAGTCTAGGGGTCTATCACTTCTTCTTTGGTTACGGCATGACATACATTTGTCGGGATAGTAAATACTTGACTGGAGTATTTGGACCCAACTGGTCCTTGAAAGGACTAAATAAACCTTAAAGAAAATTTAATTTAGCCCATTTTGCTGGAGTTTTTTCATTTTTCGTAGAAAGGCGAGTAAGCGGTTCAGTGTTAAGGAATTTACATTATAAGCGTTCGCCACATAAGCTCAAAAGATCTGGCATCTGACACCAGCAAAGGCAGTGCAATCAGAGGGAAGTTTTCCCCAGTATCGTCATTTTCTCCACAAGTGTGTCACGTAATCCTAGCACATTGAGATGTTAAGCAAATGCGTAGTTGGCCCATAAGAACGCCAATAAGTTGTTCAACAAGAATGCCGCCGATTTCTTACAGAAATTTTGGAAGCTTTCATTCAGTTTGCCTGAAATATTATTTCGTCTGGTACGGCTATCCAGGAAACCCTATCGTCAATTGGAGCGCTAACTGAGGATGTGGGAAGGTCAAGTATAGATTTCTCATCAGATGATTCATTTCTAAAGATCCCAGTGTGTCCAAAGAACTAGATAAAAGTCAAAGAGATAGCCCTCAGAGAGTTTTTGCATTCTCGGAATTACTTAAGATCTGGGTAAAGGGTTAGCTAAGCCCTTAAGCGCATCCGGACTATTGCTCTAACGCGGACGCTTCGACTCCTCAAACTATTGTTCACACTATCTAGTCTGCAGCCATTATGTAGCATAAATTTCCGCTGGTAAAACAGAGGCATGCTTGCCCAACGAGTAGTGAAGTTTAGTGTGATCGACCTCCACGAAGACACCAGTACCTGACCCATGACTAGTTTTGGAGCCATCCGTGAAGATTCGACTACAGTCCTGTCCAGGCTCAGATTCTGGCCGACGCCAGTCCTGAAGGCAAGGAAAGTCGACTTTAAATTTGCACAACAACCGAAGTTCTGGTGTCATTGCATCAGACGGCATATCCATAGAACTAGGGTCGTAGGATAAGTGTCGCCCAAGGTCATCAAAAATCCAGTGCGGATGATAACAAAAGCCACCCCATCTAAGACGATAGATTGCTTTGATAGTGCAGCCCATGATATAAGTATCAAAGGGAGGTAGATCAAGCAAAGCGTCTAGAGCAGCGCCAGGCGTACTCGGAAAAGCTCCCGTACAGCCGAAACAAGTCCTTCTTTGAAGTTAGTGCAGTAGGCAGTCACATACTTGCGCGAAAGCGCACCAAACAACCGACCCATAAGCCTTATAGATCCTTAGGACCTTATTCGGTGATAAGCCCCATGTCTTGCCAAAAGCACCCTTACACTCCCAGAAAACTGAGAGCGCCTTGGATGTCTACGACTCAACATGCTTTGCCCAAAGAAGTTTTTTTATACAAGATCACCTCTAGATGGATAGTGACGCCCTTCAGCACTGCCTGCGTCAGACCGGTCACAACCCTCCTTCTGGTAAAGAGGACAACCTCGGTTTTCAAAGGGTTGACCGAAAGAGCACTCCTAGTGCACCATTCACCGCCTGCGCGTTAGCACAGACAGTCTTCAGGCATGACTCGACAGAAAGTATGGCAACATCATCCGCATATGCCTGAGCGTAGACGTTCGAAGAATTGAGAGTATGCAACAGAGAGTCAACCACCATGCAGTGGAGACAGAACGCTACCTTGCGGACAACCTCGGTTTATCCCTGCCGTAACATAGCGCCCACAATCCTCGCCCACTTGCTCGGATCCACAATACCAATGTTTCATCCACCCCATGTTGTCTATCAGAGTTACACATGTAGTCAAAGGTCGCGTTCTCGAAAGATGCCCATAGCGTATTCTTTCCTATCAAGCGCGCATTCAGTTGTAGCAACTAGATTTTGAAGCGCAGTCTCGCAGGATTTTCCACGCTGGTATGCATGCTGCATCACCGAAAGAGGATGCACCCTCAAAGCAACCCTGCGCACATGAATCTCGACTAACCTTTCCATGCTTTTTAAAAGGAAGGAAGACAGACTTATATGTATGTAGGTCTGAAACTCTTAGCGAGAGAGTAGTTATCTTTACCACTCATCCTTGTCTAGTTCGACAGTCAAAATTCGATCACCTTGAAGCTGTCATGATATTAACAGAATATCCATACCAAATCAACCAAAACGGTCGTAACATAATCTCCAGTCAAGGCACCAATCATTTTTAGCCTATCACGTGGGTAGTTAAAAGTGCGAAATGATAGACAGAGATTTAAGTGCCGTGACGTGTGTCTGCCACAAAGCACTGTACGTGACGGAAATTACATAGACGAAAATAAAACAACAAACAAATCGAACGTGATAAAATACTTGCCAACTTGGATTTATATTCAGCATCCATTTTCTTTTTTGTTACCATCTCACGATTTTCATTTTTAAATATTAATTCACTTTACAGTTTTTAAAAAGCGTTTATACCGAGAATTCCCGTACGACCTCCTAAATGCATGCGGAATGCGCAAATCTGTTCGAACCACATCAGATTCCACGAACGGTGAAACAATTAATATACGTTTACCGAGATACATCATAACTCAAAATATTTTAACTGCAATCCATCATGCGTAGGTAGGAGGTCAAGCCTCGCGGGTTACCAGCATCCTTTCATGTGAAAATTGCATCAAAACAAAGGCAAGCCATTCATCCGTAACCACACCGGCATTCGCACATATCCACGGGTATATTTCCAACGTGTACCGACGTCCGACGCACATAAATGTGTAGACAGCTGAAACCTCCTTCCCCACTTCCAAACCTCCCTGGCAAAATGCCTTGCGGGGCGGTACTGTTTACGCAGCGGTTGGAGGCAGAGATTAGTTAGAGTTAAAGTCCTACACTTCGGCTTCCGATACTCTCGGCTTTTCTTTAAAAAAAACACCGAACAATGGCGGAATATTAAAAAGTGAGGTATATGTACATAGATGAAATTCTAAGCAACAGATAATCTGAAATTATTAATCACACAAGCATGTACGAGTATGTGTATGTACGTCCTGTAAGGATATCTTGTTGTACACAGTGTGCGAAATTTAAGTGAACGATAGCGAACCCCATTCGAGAAAAGCAAGAAACCCTCCGGGCAGAGCCGAGAGCCTTAGTATTTATTGCCAGTATGATGCCATTGCTATTACCACTAAAACCAAGGTTCCAGAATTCACCCCACCCAAACTAAATTGTCAGCCACTTTCACTAAGCCCCAGTGCAAAATACCTAGGACAATACCAGACCCGAAACTGAGTTGGAAGCTCTATATAGAACAGCAGGTAAGGAGAAGAAGCTTAGCGTTCCATGCCTGCCATAAATCATTTGGCAAAAATTGGGGACTCAAGCCAAAGATGTCCCTGTGGACGTACACTGCCGTTGTGCGTCCAATTCTCACTTATGGCGCCATCGTCTGGTGGCCTGCCTTGAGTAAGAAACACGATATCGATAAGTTCAAGAAAATGCTTACAGGAAATGTTACAGGAGCACTGAGATCTTGTTTTACTAATGCTCTGAGTGTGATGCTGCACCTGATCCCATTTGAACTTCAAATCAAAGACACAGCTACCTGCAGCGCGGTCCACCTCAGGGAATCTGGGTGCTGGGCTCCAAAGCCATACGATCACTGTAAGATCTTGAAAATAACTCCAGGAGATTTGGTCGGGTCTTCTATTGATTACATGACACCTACCCTAAATTCTAGGAAATTATTCCTTGCTAAATTCCCTACCAGAGAAGAATGGAAGCGTTATCAATGACCATGATATTGGTATATACACGGACGGGTCGAAGATGGATTGCGGAGTCGGTGCAGGTATCTTCTCTGACCAACTGAATATATCAAAGTCTCTTCGTCTTCCAGACTGTGCTAGTGTTTCCCAGGCGGAGCTTCTCGCGAGGCGAAGGCCTGCCGCTCGCCTGAACAATCTCCAAACATCTAACCAAAATATCGATATTTTCTGAAATAGTCAAGCCGATATCAAAGCCATTGATGCGGTTACCGTATCATCAATACTGGTAGACCAATGCCAGCTTGAAATTAATCAACTGATTACCCACTGCACAATTATACTCATATGGATCCCAGGCCATAGCAATAACGAGGGGAATGAGCATGTCGATGAGCTGGCCAGGAAAGGATCGGCGCTTAACACTTCTCTTCCGGAAAGTGTCGATATTCCGCTGGGCACTGTTAAGGGCTTTATATATCTCCACTTCCTCCAGCTTGCCAATCATAGAAAGACTTGGCCCACTTACAACAAAACTAAGTCAAAACCAGGTATTTCCAGAATCGAAGCCATTATTAAAGGCCACTGTCTAGTTGGAGATCATGCGGTCAAGCTTGGTATTCCGCTTTTGTAGAAGCTGCAAGGACATTAATGAGAAAGAATCTCTACTTCATTTCCTCTGCAGGTGTCCGGCCCTGGTGATGACCAGACAGCGTTTTTTGGGAAAACCTTTCTTCGTGGACCTCCGCGAGATAGCTGGAAAAAGGATTGGAGAACTTGTCCTGTTTCTGAGCTCCACCGGCTGGATTAAGCCACACTATCTCAAAACATCAAATCAACAAGCTAGCTTCCTCATGTTGTCCCTGTCAAAGTTTAGAATTTCCTTGTAGGAAAAGGGCATGATAAGTTTCTTGGATTGTCTAAGCCTGGAGACATTTTCCTAAGGGGCTAGGCGAAGTTGGTATACCCAGCTGTTTAACAAAGCCCAGTTAACGCCACAGAAGGGCTCCGGTCCCAAGAGCGCGAAAGCCGAACCGGCCCTAGTCAGCTCATCCTAAGTTTTATTGCCTACAATGCTTTGGTGGCCAGATTCCACGAAGTGAGATGTGGTGGTTTCTAGCAAATTCTAGCTCTTCGGAGGTGTGGAGGTGATTCCCATGACCTAACCTGAGAGCTTAGGTTAGGTTAGCGGGCCGATCAAGATGATGAAACCCTTTCATTTCAATTAAATGTATGTTGACCTGTTGTGGTACTCATGTGATTTACCAGCTACTTTCCACTGCGTGATTCTATATACCTGATAACAGCCACTTGGCTGTCTTTGCGGACTTGAGCAGATTCAACAGTGAACCATCGGATAGCTCCTCGGGGTTATCGAAGAGCTATGTATCTGCCGAATATTTCAGGCTTAGGCAATGGCAGAAAAAGTGAGTTGTGTCTTCATGCACCTTCTTATCCCCGCATGCTCTGCATAGGTCGTCCTCGCTCAGGTACAGCTTTTGTGCATGATACCTGAGCATATTGTGGCCTGTAATTAATCCTACCAGTAATGACCGGCATTTCCTGTCCATATGTAGGACCGTGGTCGCTCTGCCCTTATTATATTCTGCCCATAGGCTTTGGAAAATTTCGCAGGTGGTTAGTGTTTTCCACCTGTTATTCGCCACAGTTAAGGATCTTAGCCTTTTTGTTTCTTTTAGATGATGAAGTGGAGGCTTAATTGTGCCGCGCGCTATATCTGGGTCTAGGGCTGATCCCTTCCTTGCCAGTTCGTCAGCAATCTCTTTACCTGGCACACCCCTGTGGCTGAGTTTTACGTTATGCTGCGCGCCAATAACCCTCAGCCTTTCACGACACCACTTAACAAGCTTGAATGTAGTTCTAGTAGCAGCTAGTGCTTTTATAGCCGCCTGGCTGTCTATGAGGATCCTGAGATTCTCCCGTGATATCGTGGGTATTGACGCCAATTGGATAGCGCTGGTCACTGCTAGAACGTCTGCCTTGAAAACACTACTGTTGTCAGGGCATCTTATTAAGCTGCTGAGTCCTAGCTCCTCGGAGGATACACCAGCACCCGTGCCTATGTCCATCTTGGAGCCATCCGTGTATATGTACTTCGTATCTTTACAATTTTTTTTGTTTTCTGCTTGGAAAGATGCAAGAGAAGGGTTTGACGAAGTCCAAATACAGAATCATGTAATCAGAGTGGATACTTATCTTCGCATGTCTCCTCTTTGTCTATTTCGG
Source organism: Matsumyia berberina (assembly GCA_917880715.2). NCBI lineage: Eukaryota > Metazoa > Arthropoda > Insecta > Diptera > Syrphidae > Matsumyia > Matsumyia berberina. The sequence continues at coordinate 102,413,750 of OU862870.1, forward strand.
ACGTCCATGGGATAGTTTCTACAACGGCTATCAGGTTTTCCGTGTGCCCGTCAGATGGAACCCAGCTGAGTTTGTGGCAGTCCTTGTGCTCAAAACATGTTCATTGGCCTTGCATATGTTAACAAGTCTTTCTCCATTTTTATTCCCCTTTCCGAAGCCTTACGTTCTCATCCCATGCCTGAGCCTTTGATCGTCAATGCCTACCTGGACATTCAGGATTCTCATCACGCTATTGATGTCTTCTTCCGGTGTTGCTTTGTTTACGGGGCTCAGCTAGTTATGGAAGCTGTCCTTTTACCCCTTAGTCCCACGATTCATTGGAGCACAACACTGTATTATTGTGACGTTTCTCACTCTACTCCGAAATCTGGCTGAAAAGTCCTTGGTGACATGGGGCTGCCGAAATAGTTGACGGTGTCTGGAATTCTTGCAGTTCCAAACGGAACGCCATCTAGGTCGGGAAGTCTCCGGACATTCTAGAAACCAATCTTTGTCCACGTACACTTGCTCAACTTGCCGTTCTTAAATCAGAGGCGTAGTGTCGGTTTTGTTAGCAATTGATTTCGAAGAATGCTAACCCTACCTAGACTAGATAAAGCTAAACCGTTTGCACTTGCAATTTTAGCCTCCCTAAAAAAAAATAAATAGCTGGCGCGACAGCTGGGGATGAGCCAAGGCCTAGCTCCTCGCAACCATTCATGCTGTGTGTGTTAAATTTTTCGCATGAATGGAAGGGACCTACAATTTATGGCCGACTCTGAACGGCGAGGTGAGAAGCTCTTTCCTGACAAATTATACTCCCGGAGGCTTGTCATTCCCCGACGAGAGGTGGTGCCGCGAAAAATGTTTGGTGTTTTTCCTGGCTGGGGCTAGTAAAAGTCATAGAAAATTGGTGCTCTTCAGAGGCTGAAGAAAATGGCTTCACAATGAAGTAATGCACTAAGCTGTTCCAGGTTTGAATCGTCTGAAGATAGGCAAGGTTTAGTCGTTTAGAGCCCGACAAACCAAGGGAACATGGCCATCTTTGAAAAATCCACTGCAGTAATTCGCTTCTCTAAATTACTGTCGCAACCTAAGAGGAAAGAGAACCAGCGAACCAGCTCCTATGAACCTCCTTAGGTGTGGTATGGTATATGAGAGTCAGCGGAAGCCTCTTTACTTAGCTCTCAATCGGGCCCATTGCGTTCCCATCTTTTAATCGCCGGAATTGGAGGCATATGTTTGGTTTGGGATGGAACTAGGGAAGTTGGGAACAATTAAAGAGTTGACACTAATGTATGTGTAGTCTGGCGAATCTTCCTGTTTCTTTGGTGAAGGCGAGGATGCCACCGATTTATTTGTTCTTGAGATGTCTCAGGTATCCTCATGGATCTAACGCATTCTCGCTACCCTCAAGCTCCCCTCAAAGAGATCTATGTAGATGAATAGCTGCCTACGATGTTGGAACCGTCCGTAAATTCAAGTTTCCCGTCATGGTTTCTTGTATCGTTGGTTCGAGCATAAGAATCCCTTGAAGGAAATTCAGATTTAAAGTTGTTGACAAAACTGGTTTACTTGTCTCCAAAACCACTCTGATGTTTGATGAGTGGCGTGATCGTTCTGATCTCTTCAATAATTTGTCGGTGCCCTGTATAAGAAGTCCCTAGACTAAGGACTAGACACTTTTGGTATGGGCATCTTTGAGGAAAAGTGCATGAAACCGTGGGTCTCCATCAAGCATACATACATACGTGATGACGTTTGCAATCAAAAAAAATCATCACGTATAACGAAGCATACTGCTCGATAGAGCATTACAACGCGGCTTGGGTGGACCTACGTTTGACCTACATTGTCAAATGCCTTCACATAAAAGAGGAGTAATAAAACAGCACTTGTATTTTATGAAATCTGAATCACATCGTTCGCTTTTTTCCAAAGTCCCTTAGATCTTGATACACATTTGCCATTTTTTCGGGACAAAATTTCGATTTACAATTCGAAGATTTGCATTGAATCTCATTGAATTCGCTTAAGAATGCAAACACCTACCGTCAATAAATAACGTCAGCTTATAATATTCGCCTTCGGAGTACCATCTCGGATACCGAAGTGAGCTTAAACATCCCGGCATGGACAACTCCAGCCGATAAGTTCAATAAATCACATTCGATATCAGTATCGGTTGACGTTAACACAGATATGAGAGTGTACGAGTACACATTCAAGAATTTCTTCCAAAAATGCTTTAGTTCTCGAAATAAAGAGGAAAATTCGGTATGGCCTTCGGGTAACGTGACATCAACGGAAGTTTATACGAGGCAGCCTCCTCGCACACCCACGGATTTATTTTATTGACCAGGCTACGTTTTACACAGTTATGTCACATTGGGTGAATCATAATCTGGCATTTTTATACCATCGTTGGGTTGCAAAAAAAGGGACACGAGAGTTAATAGAAATACTCGTCTGTTTCGATGGTTATGACTGTGCAAGGATCATAACTAGGGATACGGGCTTAAATTATGTGAATCCACTTTAGTTTAAAGCTCTTTTATGGTAAATTAGTCAACGAATCTATGATGGGGATAAGTTCTGCACGCTTATATAATAAATCCAGGAGTGTATTCATATGTGAATGTATGTGTACATGTATGTATGGATTCCTAGATTATTGTGCATTTCCTGGTGCAAAAGGAGGAACTTGTTGCCAGTTAACCAAGAACAGGTGTCAATTAATCACGGCCTTGTACCAAAGAGCAGGTCAGAAACCAATAGGCACAACCATCCAACAACGCGCTTTGCGTAGAACTTCATCATCATTGGAATGAACGTGATTGGCATTCTGAGAGAAGAACAGCAGAGAAAATGTGAACACCGAAGCCTACATAAGCAAGGATCATCCGTCAATAAAGATTCAACAGAAGAAACTATTAGTTTAGCATTAGACATTGGTAGCAACGGAAGACCCTTTAACCTAAAGGGCGATAAACGTGACGTTTAATTCCAAATATTGAGATCTGGATAAATCGCAGGCATGTTGAAGTGAACTTTCATGTTACGAAGATACTTGCGAGACATGGTTGTTTCTGGTCAAACCGGCATCGTTTTGAGCATGATGAGTCTCCCGGCTGTTCATTCTGCAACAATACTTCTGAACACGTTGAGCAGACCTAATAAAAATACTGTCGGAACGGCAGGGATAGATTTGGTTTGGGATGGATCTAGGGAAGATATGAACACTAGTGTACGTCTGGTCTGGCGAATTCTTTAGTGAAGGCAAGAATACCGCCAATTTCTTTGTTCTTGAAATGTTTCAGGTCCGGTATCCACATGGACCCCTGGCATAGTAAGTGCTCAATGTTAGGTTAGGTTAGGTAGATGGGTCGGCGAGGAGAAAGAAGCCCCCAGCGCCACACTCAGGTCAGTAGAGACCCATTGTAATGCCCATTTATTGGCGGGGTGGGATCCCTTAGTTCTTTGGTATCCTGGAAGAAGTGCCTTCCAAAGGATCTATGTCTGAGGTGGCAGAGACCTGGGAAGTGCCAGAGGAAGTGGGTTGTGTCCTCATTGACTTCCTCGTCTCCACAACCCCTACAAAGGTCATCTTCACTTAGCCTAAGCTTTTTCATATGATAACGCGGAGTATTAAGACCTGTAATTACTCCTAAATGACGGAGAGGGTTTTCCTGTCCATCTGCATCAGAGTATCAGTTCTGCCACCATTGTACCTTGGCCATAATTTTCTAGTTATCTTACAGGAGTCCAAGGAGCTCCTCATGCTCAGCTCTTTCATTCGCTTCCGCCAGAGTCTTGATCCCTGCTTCATGTTTGAGTTTAAATGGCGGGATTTTCCCTGACTGATCAGCCTGCTCCAGGTCTAGCGTACATCCTTTCCTTGCTAATTCATCAGCCTTCTCAATCCCTGGTATGCCCTCATGTACAGGGGCCCAGCATAATTTTACCTCATGCTATGTGGCACGAGCACTGAGCTTTTCGCGACAACCCTTCACAAGCTTCGATTTTATTTCAGTAGCAGAAATCGCTCTTAGTGCTGCCTGGCTGTCGATGAAAAATGTGATATCATCACGTGGTATTACCTTCTTCGCAGTCTCACAGGCAGCAATTGTCACTGCTAGGACCTCCGCCTGGAAAACGCTGCTGTAGTTCGGGAGTCTGACTGATTTAAAGAGGCTAAGCTTGTCTGAGAATATACCTGCTCCCGCGCCAATGTTCATTTTGGTTTTGGTTCGCGTGTTTGGTATTGTTCCCCTTTTCCATTCTTCTCTGCTTGGGAATGAACAAGAGAACTCAAGATCTTCTTTTTCTTCTTCCTCGCAGTTCCTACATGGCTCTGTGACAGCGAGGCCCATTCTATGCATGTGTTTGTTGAAGTTAATGTGTCCTTTAATGAGTCCCACCATCAGACTCAATCAATTGCTCTCTGCTTGAACCTCTGGTTCAGCAGGTTGCTAGGTTTACCTAGCCACTCTAGCCACTTTGAACGTCGAAATCCCTTTGCATCCTCTCGTTGGTTGCTGTTTTAATTATTGTTAGTGCGACTGCCACTGTATTCTCAGCGGTGTGCCTCTACCCTTGCTGGCTTTCTCATATCTTGTGACACCTTCGTGACCCGGTACCCTTATAAGGTAGACGTCATTGTGACTGGCAAGACTGTTGAGTTTGTCTTTGCATCCCCTGACTAAATGAGATCTAGATGGCTTTAAGTGCTGCTTGACTATCCAAGCAGATTTCTATTTTCTTACTTTGGGTGTGGTGTTCCAAGAGAACTCCAGCTCCCAACATAAATGTATGTATGGTTGCGAGAAGCTAGGCTTTGGTTCATATCGAACTGTCGCGCCAGCTATTTATTTTAGTAGCCAAGTTTGTCAAAATAGAAGGCACCGTGATGATTACTTCTTTTAAGGGAGAGATCTAGACAGTTAAAAGGAAGATGGAGAATTTTTTCTTCCTCTTCTTCGTCCCTGTAGTTTCTGCAGACATCATTTGTATGTTTGTCTATGTATAAGGCAGTGTTCTATGATGTCCCTGTGTCATGGTTCCCCGCAGGCGAGTATGTTAAATTGCTCTGGCCCTCTGCCAAAGGGCGACCGAAAATCTTGAACTATTTTTGGTGTTATAGAGACTGCTCCCAGGGACTTGAGTCCGCTGTTTCATTGCCGGTGTGGCCCTTGTGACTGGGGATTCAGTGTAGTATGACCAAGTTATTTTTGCCTAGTTCTAGAAGCTATTTGACTGTCTCTATAACTAGTTCCGATTGTATCGTGGCTGAGTTCAGTGCTTTCAGGGCATCTTGTCCGTCAGATCAACAATGGCGTTTGACGAGGAAGTGGGGGTGCAGCACAGGCAACCCGTCATGCAGATTTCAGCTTGACGCTGAACACGTTCCAATTTCCTGGCTGTGGTGGCCACATAGGCCAGAGTAGGTTTGACGACCAAGGTGTAGAGTTGGAGCATGATTTTGGAACCTTATCTACAGTTGTTGCCATAGATGCGGCGACAGGTTCACAGTGCTCGTGTGGCTTTTCCAACAGTCTGGTAGATTTGGGGGCTCCAGGACAATTTACTGCCCAGAATTATCCCACGGTACCTTACTTCTTGCGAGAACTGTAGGGTTTCGCCATAGACGGACGGGCGAATAAGAAGACTTAGGTTTCTTCTTATGAAAAGGGAAGATGTCTTTTTGGGGTTTACAGAGAGGCCTTCTTTGGTGCACAAATTCTGTATCTCAGATAGTGCGTATTGCTCCGCCTTGGGGACATCCTCGAGTTGTGAGCGCCGATATTTTAACATGGTCGATGTTTGTGTGTATCAACATCTCCTGGGGGTTTTAAGAGGTTTCATGGAGGAGATGGCTCATTTGGTGTCTTCAATCTTGCAGATTCCTCTCGCGATTTTGCAGACTCTCCTTGTCGGCAGATAGAGATGACAGTCTGCTTGGGGTGATGGTCTTTGTGGGGAATGGAACCAATTGGAAGTGAGTTCGAAGTAAGAGTGCGAGAGGCTCTTTCTTAGTTTTGGTTTGACTTCCATCTTCTTTTGTGAGTAAATCCAAGGAGCTGGGCCGGTCAGAGGCAAAAACTTTGTGCAGGCGGCATGCAGAGTTTGTGTCGTAGATATTGTCGCAAAACCGCCTAAACGATTATTTTTTAGCCTTTTTTGTTTCTTGGTTGTACCTGGTGAGAGCTTGGGAGTAGGTCTGCCAGTCGCCGTTCTGTTTGGCTCGGTTGAAAAGCTTCCTGACTCTGCACCTGATGTGGTTGAAGTCATTATTCCACCAGGCGGTTTGCCATTTAAACTTCTTCAGTTAAAGAGGCAATAAACTATTGTTACTTCGTCAATGACTGGTAAATGTGATAATCAATTGTTAAACTGGATTAAAATTCAGAAATCTCGCAGCGTTCGGAAAATATGGCCACAATGAATTGTCCTTTTAACCTGCATAGGGTCTAAGGAAACTCACATATATGTATGTCCCTCCACTTTATTTATGACTATTTTCTGTATGGCAACACTTTCTCAACTTAAAAAGACTTTTAACAAAAATGGCATTTGAAAATCGTTACATAAAATTCACTTAACAAGCCTACATTACCGTGAAATCTATCACAGCCTTGGGAGGGCTGTGATTTATTAAAATTGCATCGTAAAAAGCCAAGTGTGATAATACCGGGGAATTGGGAGTGATGTTTATGCGAGATAATTTATTGTGAAAGGTTCAGGAAATAAAAACGGAAGAGGGATGTTATTTATTGCACAGCAATGCAACGAAGTGAGAAGCCGGTGAAATATGTATCCTACTTCATTGAATTTAAAAAGACGTAAAACTGGGTTATAAATCTTGTTGTCATCACTGCAGGAAATGCCTTAGTCTTCGTCGGTTGTCCTAAACGGTGTCCTTCTCATTAAAATGAATTATAAACATCACTAACTTTAAGCTAACCAAGGTCACGGTTTCAAAGGACTGTCCTATCTCTGTCCCGCGACCCTTTATCATGACCCAAATGAAAATAAATAAATTCCCTTTGTTGCTCTATTTGAAATCCTTAAATTAACTGCCATCTCTTGAAGGAGTTGCATTAGTTAAACCGTTTTCAGACGAAGTAGTACTGCTTAGACAGGCTCGCCGCTGAGTTATTGCATTCGGACACGAAGAGTAAGCGTTCAGCGTCTTTTCGTGTGGAAAAGAAAACACGATGTAATGGGCGTACTTAAGAGGGGTTGAGTATCGATTTTCTGTGGGCTTAAATGGCCCTAAATTAAAAGATGTTGTTTACAATTTCAGGGGGATTGCTGTCGCTTTTGAATTAGGAAGAAGGTGTGGCAAATGTTCTGTTCTTCTGTTGCACGGAAAGTGTTCGAGTGACGGTTTTTTAAAAGCAATTTTCTCTTAGTCAATCGGAGATTACATCAACAAAATCAGATGGAATTAACTTCATCAAAGCAATGAAATAATTACGTTAGGTTGTGTTCGATGACAGCCCAGCCTTCGGTGCGGGCACAGTTAGAGCAATGGATGGATTCATTGAAACGGTCCATTGCACCCATTAAACCAATGGGACACTGTCAATTGAAGGGTAATTTGAGAATTGCGTAAAAGGTGACAGGATTATCAGGAATGTTCTCTTACTTACTTAAGGTGGTGCTACAGTCCGGGATGGACCTAAACCTCAACCAACAAGCGTCTCCGGCCAGCTCGATCTTTAGCCAGCTGCCTCCATTTTCGCACGCCAAGTTGGTTAATGTCCCCTTTCATTTCCTCTACTGCGCCGTCCCTCGGGTGTAGATTCGAAGATTGTTCGGGCCGGAGCATTGGAGTTCATCGGCTCTGCATGACCCAGCCACCTCAGTCGTTGGACCTTCACTCTTCTGACTAAGTCGATGTCGCTATACAACCCGTACAGTTCGTCGTTGTTTCTCCTCCTCCACTTACCGCATGCCTGGTCCTTAACATGGTTACCAACAAGGCGATTAGGTGCCAATGACTGTACGGCAAAACTTAGGGACTGAACCCGAAAATGACTGCTTAGTCGTACAACGCCATAATCAAACCAATGATGACCTACGCGTCAATAGAATGGTGGCCAAAAGCTGGGTAAACTTTATCGCTATGAGAACGTGCTCAAAGGCAGCTATAGGGGCAATGGTTAACCTCATGCCTCTGCATCTGGCAACAATAAAAGAAGCTCTGCGTAGTGCTCTTAGGCTGCCTCAGATACTGGACCTTAAAGTCGGTGACCTTACAGGTCATCTGAGAAACCTAGAATACATTCATCGTGACCCAATTCTCAAGATTCCAGATACCACAGAGATTTCGAGTTATAGGCGACCGCAGCGAATGGAGAAATGTAGGCCCTATTACGTTTCCAAAATCCCAAATTTGGTATACAGCCGGTTCAAAATTGGAAAACGGCAGCACAGGTGTTGCGGATTATGGTTCAAGTTTCCAAAGTGCAACAGAACTTGGAAAGTCACCTACAATATTTCAAGACTTTCAGACAGCCAAGCAGCACTGTTTGCCCTTAAATCCTATATGGTAGGGTCCAAGCTTGTCTCAGACTGTCTCAACCTCCTCGAAAGTCTTGCATCGGTAAATAAGGTTACGGTAGCCTGAATCCCGAGACATGAAAGCTTTGAGGGTAATGAACGGGATGATTGCCTGGCGAGAAGAGGCGCTTGCCGCCCACTCTGACTACTGGGCCAACCTCCAGGGCCCCAGACAAGCGAAAAAGTTCATCAACTCCAACCTATACAAGGTGAAGACCTTACTTGATCTCACCAAAGACGAGTTATGAATCTTAAAGGGCTATCTAACAGGACATTCAGATACCATCTGCATAAAATGAAAGTATCAGATACCGATATTTGCCGCCTCTGTGGAGAACAGAAAGAGATTTGCTGAACATATTTTGTGCATATGTCCAGGAGCCGCAAGGAAAAGATTACTCCACTTTAAGCGGGCCCCGGTCAACCCAGCGGAAATTCGGAAAATTGAACCTAAGGCCTTTCCAAGGTTTATCAACAGCCTCAATATAACCTCTGTTTAAACCATATGGGCCACCGCAATAGACCTTATAGGTCGCAATTAGGACCCCTCGTACAGAATACAGAATACAAATTTAGTAAAATGGCTGGGAAAGACGCTGTACCCGTCTCCGATTCAGAAGAAGCGATTTATCTCACGCAACTCAGAGAAGATGACAGCTTCCACCCTAACATCCATTTCGGATCCGTCTATGTAAAAGGCCAGCTGTTCATCGGAGCAGACCACACTATTATTCCAGTCCTCGCTGGTTTTTATTTTCATCTTTTTCATCATCGTTTTGTATTGAAGTCGGAGGTAGGAATGATATAGTCTGTGATCGTGTGGTCTTCTGAACATATCTACCTTCTCTGATAAAATTCATATAGGCTGGATCCAGGATATTTATACAAATAGCTGGCTTGAGAGTCCCCGGGTGCCCAAGGCCTAGCTTCTGGCATCAATTCATGTTGCGCTTGTTACATCTCTCGCACAAACGGAAGGGATCTACCATTTATTCCCCACCCCGAACCGCGAATTGAGAAGCTTCTTTATGACAATTTATACTCACGAAGGTTTGTCGTTAGCCGACGAAATGGAGGTAATTCTTAACCTTTTGCCTCTATACCTCCACATGCAGGAGACTGCAGTGAAAAGTGCTCTCAGAATCAGCCAATCTAAACACTAGAGTCCAAATCCGTATGGGCAAGTCCAAATCAGCTCGGATTACACTGTCCTGGACTTGGACTTTTAGAAACCCTTCTCATGGGTTTTCCCAACCAGTGGCAAAACAACGAAGTTCTGAATGAGTCCAAATGCATGTACACAGGTGGTTCAATAATGGATATAGGCATGGGAGCAGGTCTTTTCTCAGAACAGTTAGGACCTTGTTGGCATGAAGCACAATGTTAAGCTCTGCTGGGTCACTGGTTATAGCGGAGTACCGGGTAATGAAAAAGCTGACGAACTGGTAAGAATAGGTTCAACCTTAGCCCGAGAGGAAGCGGACTGCATGGTCAGACCGCCACTTTGCAACCTAAGGGCGAAAATTGCACAAAAACCCTAATAGAAGCAAATAACAGGTGGAAATCTTTAACCACCTGTGAAGTATCAAGAAGGTTGTGGGCAGAGTATGACAAGGCAAAAACCTGCCAGATTTTACAAAAAGACAGGAGATCACTGTCAATGCTGATGGGGGTACTTACTGGCCACAACATGCTAAGATATCACACAAAGAAATTACGCCTGAATGACGACGCTTTATGCAGGCGATGGGGTGACGAGGAGGTCCATGAGGACACAGCTCATTTTCTCTGTCACTGCCCATATCTCTGGCAGATAAGAATTAGGAGCCTAGGCAAATTCTTCTTCGATCATATCGACGAACTAGCTGACGGCTGATGGTCGCCGTAGGTCAGTGGTTAGTGCCTTGGACTGTTGACCGAGCGGCGTGGGGTCAAGCCCCAGCCAGGAACACCGAACATTTTTCGCGGCACCACATCTCGTCGGGGAATGACAAGCCTCCGGGAGTATAATCTGTCAAGAAAGAGCTTCTCAATTCGCCGTTCGTCGGCAATAAATTGTAGGTCTCTTCCATTCGTGCAAACATTACAGTACGCACAACATGAATGGTTGCGAGAAGTTAGACCTTGGCTCATTTCGAGCTGTCGCGTCAGCTATTTATTTTTTTTTTTTTTAGCTAATGGCTCGCCATCGGAACTTCTCAAGTTTGCAAGAGCGACTGGATGGTTGGCACCAAATATCATGGGTATCACAATGGGTCTACATGGACCTAAGTGTGGTGAGGCGGCCCTCTTCAGCCCACAAACCTAACCTAACCTAGCCGACGAGAGGTAAGCACGCATTGCAGTCCAAATCAGTAATCACAAAGCCACGGCGACCGACTCTTATATGCAAAATGCACATATGTGCATGTATGTATTCTTATGAGAATGGACAGGGTGATTTCTATTTACCACAGTAAGCTACTTTTTCAGCTGTTTGGATGAATATGCCGTTGCAGTCGCATATAGAAATACTCTCTGCGTCTCCAGTAAAAGTATGTCAAGTAGTCTTGATAGAACAAATGTTCATTGGTTGTTACTGAAAGGAGTTCACTCAAATTAATAATAACGAAGGTCTCTGATGACGAAGAATTAACCTTACAACAACACTTGTCCGAATCGTTGTACGTAAGATGAATGTCCCTGTGTACGATTACGTCCCAGTCGTGCTTCTTATTTATTTACTCTCCTCTGAAGTGTAGTGCTTGTATATCATTTCTACAACTCGACTCTTTATAAAGCCTACTTGTCTCTGACCAATATTTTCTACAATTCGATCTAAAATTTCCAACGAATCGTGTACGAACATGTATACGTGTGTACGTCTGCCTAAGAGGCTGTGTCCATATTTATCTAGTCCATTACATTGCAAAGCCTTTGATGAAAACGAATACCACCCACGGGATAGGGTGGAAATATGAAGTCATTTCCCTCCCACGGCAACTGTTTTATTAAAAATAATTAAAATCTATTTCAAGACAAGGAAACAAATCCTTCAAGTTAAATCCTTTTAAGGAAAAAAAAAAAAAAAAAATTTTTTTTCTTGCTTCCAGTGGTCCATGAGGGGAGTTGTTACGACGATGTACATTAATTTCATTTCATGATGCGGAAAAAAGTAATTTAATCCGATTTATGTAGATTTTTCGAGGAATTCGGAGCATGGGAGCGCGTTCTGCGTCCGGTCGTTCGCCTTCCGCCGAGTGCGATAAAATCTTTTGTTGATTGTTTCGTTAGGAGTTGCTTATGCCTGACACTTAATTTTGCTTTAATCACTTCTTGTTTTAATGATTTGTTTATTTTTTGACTAATTGCAGGGCCAAGGTCTTGGAGTGCTCAGCGAAGGACGACTTAAACATTACGGAGCTATTCAAAACGTTGTTATCGCTATCGAGATTTTTACCAGTGGGTAACAATGACAATGGGACTGGACTTAAACGAAGATCGTCCGCTTACGTTAGTGCATCATCAAGTAGAAGTAAGTTTTAGATTTTTAAGTGAAATTTTCTTTAGTTGGAAGCGGTGCGACATAAGTCATAAGTACATATATATATTAGCGTGTTTCTTTCTGACGTTGATGGCGTTTTTTTTTTTTGATGCGCAGGTAGGTGTGAAAATCTTTTATGGGTACTTTGGCCATGAGTTATGCCCGACTCTATCTACGTGCTAAAAAAAAAACACCTCCTCATAGCTCTGTTACCTGCTTTGTCCCCAGCGGCACCACCAGTCAAGGCATTCCTTCGCAGGGGCAGGTTTGACATTTCGTCGTCTCCTTCTCAACTGCCAGAGCTAGCAGTTTGTTGGTTTCTCGCTGCTCTTTCCTCTATTCGCTGTTGCTGCATTATGCTTGTGATAACTTGCTCATGGTCGTCAAAAGGCCTCTGACCGGCTGCCTTGGTCCTCCAATGTTTGGCATGAGCCTGCATATCACTGGTACTGCGCCTGCGTACGTTAGATGTGACATTGATGGGTTGTCTTTTACATGTGTCATTGACTCACGGTGATGTGCCAATGAAATATAATCTGTGGAATGCTGATACCATCAGAAAAGCAATTCTTTTTAGAGCCATTTTGATTGGGATATGGAACCCAGGAGGCTCCTCAACCACTTATATGGCTTAGGTCCTCTAAACCATAAATGAAACAGTACATTCACAGAGCATGTGGCAGACGGATTCGGCTTCATCTTGGTGCCAATAACTTTTTCAGTGATCGTAGTATACAAAACCGAATCTCTTCGCGGGGCGGCATCATTCGTTAGCATGCTTAAGATGGCTCTGGTTCCTTGGGTCAGAAGCAATTTTGCTGACAAAGTTTCGTTATTTTAATAGACCAATTTATGTGTTGACGTGTTATATTTGTCGCAAAAATTGAGTGCTGCAGTGCCTCGAAAATTGTTTTCATTGGCTAGGACATAAATACTTACTTACTTAAAGTGGCGCTACAGTCCAGAGTGGACCTGGGCCTCAACTAACAAGTATCTCCAGCCAGCTGTCTCCAGTTTTGCACGCTAAGTTGGTTAAGGTTCCCTTCCACTTGCGTGCACCACCTGAGTCGTGATCTTCCCATACTGCGCCGTCCCTCGGGTGTGGATTCGAAGATTGTCCACGCCGGAGAATTGGTGTCCATAAGCCCTACATGACCCAACCACCTCAGTCGTTGGACTTTCACTATTCTGGCTAAGTCGATGTCGCTGTACAGCCTGTATAGTTCGTCGTTGTATCTCCTCCTTCACTCATCGTCTATGCAGACGGGACCGAAAATCACCCGAACAATTCTCCTCTCGAAATAGCCAAGAACAACCTCATCCGCTTTTTGACAGAGTCCATGCCTCACCGCCGTACAGCAGGACTGCGACGATTAAAGTCTCATAAATGGTCACTTTGGTCGTTCAATAGAGGGTTTTGCTACTCAGCTCCCTTTTTAGCCCAAAGAAGCAGCAATTGGCAAGAGTTATTCTTCGTTTGACCTCAGCGTGGGAAACGTTGTAGTAGCGGGGCCTAGGTAGACAAAGTCCTTAACCACCTCAAAGTTATAACTGTCTATAGTGATGATTTGTCCGAGACGCCGGTGTTGGGTGTCCTTTCTTGTTGACAGCATATACTTTGTCTTGCCCTCAATGACCGCTAAACACATCTTTGCCGCTTCCGTGTTAATACTCACGAACGCACCAGTGACATCACGCTGCGTTCTTCCGATTATGTCAATATCGTCGGCGTATGCGAGTAATTGGACGGACTTTTGAAAGATTGTGCCTCTGGTATTGGTACGACGTGAGTTTTGCACTATTCTTTCAAGAACGATGTTGAAGAAGTCGCATGACAGCGCGTCACCTTGTCTTAATCCTTTTTTGACATCAAAGGTCTCGGTGAAATCTTGACCGATCTTAATAGACCAGCGTGCATTCTTCATCGTCATCTTGCATAAACGAACGTAGGTTTATATTTAGAGAATGACGCCTTATGCACATTTATCACCACATTGTGGCAGATTTAAAGCCGTTGTTATCTGCTGCAAGGTAATTCTTCCTGCTGAAATCTATTCGAACCTATTTTAGGTGTCCTTTTCTTCCGTATATGTTTTCCTGCACTTGTGGTGCTAAGTCCTCCCCTTGCAAGTTTGAAAAACATTATTTGCATATCTAGGTTGATACCTACTCATTTCCTTTGTCTAAGGACCCCATTGCAAAAGCAAGCCTTAAAAACTCACTCTATTGTTACGTTTATTGTATTTAAATCACATTGAAACCTTTCGACAGCATTTCGCCAACGTTTCATCGCAGAGGGATGATGAAAGTGCTTATAATGCACTTGTAAGTCTAAAAGGGAGATAATGCTGATAATGGGAGTGTGACGAAATGTCGTCAAGCTTGCATAAAATAATCTGGTGACAACAACCAAAAAGGGAGACAAAAAAAGGAAAGCAAACGGAAAGGGCGTTTGTAGTAGAGAAGTCAACAGATGCCATATACACATGTAGCGCGGTTCTGCTTTTTAATCTTTTACGTTGGATGACAAAAATATTGAAAGCATTGTATGTTGAACATATTTACAATCTGTTTACAGATTATATTGCCTTTGGCAAGCACATTTTTCCTTTTCATCGACATGGGTTTCATATGAATTTTTCAATCCCATTCTAATTTTTGTGGTTTGAGTTGAAACGAAAGGACTTCTTCGTATACCACGAACCACCATCTTTTGTGCCCCTCTTTCCTGGAGCCTTTGGTCAAGGGATATCCTGCAATCCAATGACTCTGACAAATTCGAGTAAATGTAGCGAGAGTAAATCTTTGTCAGATAGTAGATATTTTTCTAGATGAATCCTGTGCTGTGAATTGATACCGAAGAGTCCCCAAGCACTGGGGCTCTTCATCCTCATAGCAGAAATCTGCAGTTCCCATCATCTTTTGAGCAGAATCGGCTCATATGCCTACTGAATCTACCGTGGCCCAAAGGAGAAATCCTGTATACACAGCTTCCTTTGAGTACACGCAGCTTCTTCTCAAGTAGCTGCAGATAGTGTATTTCTTTCGGTTGTAGTTCAATTTCGGAAATTCAATTCATGCTTTTCTTATTCTTCTTCTTCTCTAGACTGTTCTCTTATGTTGTGAGGACCTAGGGCACTATAGAGTTCTGGTCCTATAAGCTAATTTCTCGACCCCTTACCTGCTAGTTTATCTGCTCTTTCATTATCCATGATCCCAGCGTGGACTCGTATCACATGGAAGGTAACTTTATTACTTTTTTTTCCCGTTTATCGCTTTTTTCAAGATAGGTCCATACCATGTTTTATTTTATTTCTTGAAAGCATAGGGCTTTGATGGCTGCCTTTCTGTCAAGCTGTCCGAGAGCATCACAATACCTTTCCCGTGAAACGTCATGTTGGTTGGAGCATATTTTTTAATTGTGCAGACTAAAATAGCTGACGCGGCGGTCCTGAAAGTCATAAGGCCTAGCTTCTCGCAACCATTCATGTTATGCATATCATACAAATAGAAAGAAAGTTTATTCATAACAAATTATACTCTCGGAGGTTGCTCAGTCCCCGACGAGAGCTGGTGTTAGGAGGACATTGCTAGGACTCGAACCTACACAGCTCACACAGCAGCCACGACAATCACCAATTCCGCAGACTTCTGCTGGGAAGGGTTCCTATGGACTCCGAGTGTCTTGTCCTATGTACACCTATCTCAGTTCCTTTGTATGTTCTTGATCCGTTCGAATAGCACAGTTGTGCGTAATAAGGCTTCGGTTTTCTTACTCGTTCTGTTTTGCTGCTAATTTTGAAATGAAATTTCCTTTTGAAACAGTAATTGCTAACCATGTCATCCCTCTTGAAGAGCGGAGGTGTTTCTTAAAAGGTAGCACTGTCTGTTATACATTTCCATCTTCCTATACCCTCCTTGCCGATTCTCAATAGGGCAGTGGGGATAATCCAAAAATCACTTCCAGTATTGCAGTAAGAAGATCTATTTAAGCAGGTCCACAAGTAGGTATGGTATGGATGGTATCAACTAAACCTTATCCACCAAATGTTCCGTGGTCGCACAGCGTCTTATTGTACCTACACACAGGCAGCGTGTTTGCTCTTTGAGCAAGGGAGGTTCACCTGAAACTAGATTTTTTCTTCACTGATTGAACTAAAAAAAACATTTTCTACTTAAGTCCCTTTAGGAGTTCTCTCGTAGGAGCTTTGTCGGACTTAACTCGGTGAGATGGAATTATAGCCTAGTAGGCGCGTTCTATCGAGGGTTTGCGCGAGTTCCGCTGCTACTTCTTGGTCACCATTTCGTGGAAATTCTTGACATAAACGTTCAGTTGCTGCGATTCCTCTGGGAAGGTAGATTCGAAAGCTCCGCTGAATGTATTTTTTCAGTTTGAGTGGAATTTTAAGAAAAAATCTTCTCTAGTTCCACCTAGATCGGTAGGCAGAGTTTGAATGCCAACATCAGAAAGAAATGGGCTATGTTGGCTGTGATAAAAGTTAGTAAGAACTTGTCTGGATATTTGTTATGCTCAATTTCTGCAGGGTTAAATAACTTAGCCTACCTCGTTGAGTTAAATGTGTCTTCGCCGCGTTGAAAATAAGTGCTTATAGATACGTTTCTGCCCAATCAGCCAGTTTTGTGCAACTTTTCGTCGTCCGTTTGGTCCCATGTGACTGTTGAAGTTCCAGCGATCAGAGGGGTGCTGAGGTACATATGTATTTGGAGTATTTTAATGGACCCTGAGATGTCCGGAGGATTAAAGATTTACAGACTGATACCAGCAAGTTTGCCATAGGAGTATACCCATTTATTCTTCTTCTTCCAGAGACGTTTTGTTCGTCCTTAGATACTTGGTTAGTCAGTTTGGAATGGTCAACGTATGTACATAGTATGTATTTGACTGTACGCCCGAAATTAGGTTTAAGTATATTCTGATAACGCGTATTGCGGGTAAAGTATTATACTTAAAGGGCGGAATGCAACCGATAAAATAGTGAAAGACAGGAAATATTCCTCCGGAGTTCAAGCGAGTCTATTGACTTCGCAATGTCCTTGTCAGTAATAAGTCTTAGCGAGAATTTGCAATGCATTTTCAGGTCGACCATACTAGATATAAGTTGAGATCAGAAGGCGTAAAGTATTTTTTGCACCAACTTGCTTGTTTATGGTAGCGTTTTTCCTATCGTAGATATTCTGTATTAGAGGCCCTAAGTACGCCCTGTGACCTATAAAGTTTATTGTAGTTGCCCTTATGGTTTAACCAGAGGTTATGTTGAGACTTTTGATAAACCTCAGGTTCGATTTTCCGAATTTCCGCTGGTTTGATCGAGGCCCGCGTCAAGTGGAGTAATATTTTCCTTAGGGCTCCTGGACATGCGCACAGAATATGTTCAGAGGTCTCTTTCTGTTCTCCACAGGGCCGACAAATAGCGGTATATGATAGTTTTATTTTATGTAGACGGTATCTGAGTGAACAATATGCTGTTAGATAGCCCGTTAAGGTTCTTGACTCGTCGATGGTGAGATCAAGTATAGTCTTGGCCTTATGTAGATTGGGGTTGATGAACTTTTCCGCTTGTCTAAGACCCCGGAGGTTGGCCCAGTAGTCGGCATGTTTGCTGATCTCCCATTGCGTTATTTTGAAGTAGGCACTGTTGGGTGGTATCCCAAAATAGGGTTCGGGACCAACGAGTGGGCGGTAAGCGCCTCTTCTCGCCAGGCAGTCAGCCCGTTCATTACCGTCGAAACCGTCATGTGCTGGGATCCAGGCTACGGTAACCTTATTAACTAAGGCAAAGCTTTCGAGGAGGTTGAGACAGTCCCAGACAAGCTTGGACCCTATCGTATAGGACTTAAGGGCTAATAGTACTGCTTGGCTGTCTCAAAATATGAAGATGCGGGTTCCTCGGGTTCTTCTCCACAGGCATTCTCTTGCACACAATTCAATAGCGTAGACTTCCGCTTGAAATATTGGATGTGAAGCGCTGTCGCGCGTTGGTAACTGGGGCCATAAGACCCAGGACCTGTGCTGCCGTTTTCCAATTTTGAACCATCTGTATACTAGATTTGGAAATTTGGTAGTGTAGTAGAGCCTTCATATCTTTATTCGCTTCTGTCGCCTATAACAACTTCGAAACATCTGTAGAAACGATATCTCTTGAGCATGGTATGTGGAATCTTAAGAATTGGGTCACGGTGAATGTATTCTTGTATTCTCAGATGACCTGTAAAGTCACCTTTAAGGTCCAGTATCTAAGGCAGCCTTAGACCACTAAGCATAGCTTATTTTTGTACTGCTAGATGTAGCGGCGTGAGGTTAAGCATTGATCCTATAGTTGCCGTCAGGCACGTTCTCATAGCCCCGATGATTCCTACGCAAGCTAAGCGATAGAGTTTACCCAGCTTTTCCTGTGTTGTGATTTGCAGGGGTAAATGGAATCAAACCCCGCCGATTTTCCTATTTTTACTGAAGGTGGAGCCGTGCACACCTCATAGGGGAGCATTGACCTCTTGAGGTTTAATAGCATTTGTTTTATAATGACTGTATGTTTCTTGTCTACAGGGCCACGAGAAACGTCTATGATGCGGTGAGCTACATCGTTCAAGTTCTATGTTTTATGAAAGGTGGAGCCGATTCGAAAGTTCAGTCCTTTCAGCATTTAAAGCAGCGTTTGATGCTGTATGAGTCTATTACGTGACGGTTACATGGATCTTGTTTGTCAATAATAATGTTAATAAGTAGTCGCTTTTGGCTTCACTTGAACCTTCGACGTTACGTCAAGTACATACATTTATAAATTGATACCGCATTACTCCACAAACAAGCACTGAGTTGCGAGATCTTGGACCACATCGTATGCAAAGGAGCCTTCTTTCTGTCTGACACTCCATTAGGAGATTCTATATCGATTCGCAAAGGCACTTTTGAACCCAATGAAGCCGCACACACTCCTAAGAGTGATCGACCCGAGTATCATAAACCATAACATGGCGATGAATCAGCTCAAGTGTTCCATACCCACTTAGCGTGGTGTAGTCTCCGCAAAACATTTCAAAGAAACTTTTAAAACATGTCTACTAATGAGCACAAAAGTTGTTGATGGAGTTCCACATTACCTTCCTCGTGTGGCTGTAAACAGCCCTCACAAAATGTGAAACGAAATTACCTCATTCCTCTAAAGGGGGCTGAAGCCCTGACTTCGTGGCGCAACGCTTACGACGTTCATTATAAATTAAAAATTACATTTTTCTTATCCGTGTAGAGCTTGCGTGATTAATACGAACCTTAACACAGCAGCCCGTCGAACTTTACCCCTTCGTAGCCATCGAGACGGGGTGAAACCTTTGGATGAAACACAAATCCGCGACGAGTGGAGAAGGAAATACGTCATGATAGACTTGTAATTTCATTGCTTTGTAATTTGCAATGCAAATGTTATTTCTTTCGGCGGCGCACCCCTTTCCGGGACAAATTTACAAAAGCACATTTCAATTAAACCCCATCCCTGATTAGATGAGACCTCGCTCCTTGCCTGCCCTCCGTGTGGGACAGAACGATCTGCCTTGCGCATCAAAAAACAAATTCATTTAATATTTAATTAAAAAATAGAGTTTCACTCCAATAATGAATCATTAGCTGATGCTTTCGCAAAATGGATTCAATTAGGGAGGATTGGAGCGGCAGGATTCCGTGTTTGCTTTGTAAGCGGAGCCATGGCGAGCCAATTATCCCGGAATGTCCCGAAACTGAAGTGCTCGGCTTAGGCTCATTTTTTTTTTTCGTCATGATTTTCTATTCTTTTCCAGATTTTCCGTTCCCTGGGAGCGGGTGACAGTCTTGGGACGGACACGTGCAGATCGGTGGGCATTAATTAAATTTGGATTTGGAAAGATTCCCAGTTCATCTTTCCTCGTGCACAGAGACGAAACTCGATGTAATTAAAGTGCTTGGTTTCGGGTTAAATTCGAGGGAACCCTTGTAGGGGCACATGCAACGGTTTCGTGATTTAATTTTACAATTTTCGACAGGCCATGGAGAGGCCAGGTTGAGAGTTTTTCAAAAGTCATGCGAGACAAAGCTCAAATGGTATTTTTCCCGGTTGGTCAACTCAAAGGGTGAGTGGTTGAGAGTTTCGTTGGCGATTGGTCGAAAAATATTACTAAAACATGAAATGTGTTCGGTCGTAGATGTGATCGAAGAAACCCATCATTCAATCAATACATATACTTAGCCACACATCCCATTTATTTATCGATTTCATAAGCAATAAATAAAAGGCCATAATTTTAGAAAGAAAAAATGCTTATTCTTTAAAATATTCACCACTATATACAGGGTTTTTCAATAGGGACGCTACAAAAGTAGAGCGACAGGGACAGCAAACGACGCCAATTTTTTCTTGCGGTTTTTTGACATTTCTCTTCAGTAAGGTTTGCCATTTCATGATGGAAAGAAATACGATCCAACAACGAGTCGAAATTATTAAAATTTACTTTTGAAATTTGGAGTCAGTGGCCTCAACGTTAAGAGCGCTACGTCCAATTTATGGTCGTCATAATCGTCCTAGCAGATCAACAATTGAGCGTCTAGTGGAAAAATTTGAATCCACAGGCACAGTACAAAATGTTCCCGTGCCAGTGAGACAAAGAAGTGCGCGTAGTGTCGAGAATATTGCTGCCGCTGGGGCTTCAGTTCTCGAGCGTTGGGCATCTCTGTGACGTCGTTGTGGCGAATTTTGCGAAAAGATCTTGGCCTACATCCTTACAAGATTAAATTGACGCAAGAATTGAAGCCGCTTGACCACCAGAAGCGTCGTATGTTCGTGAATTGGGCTGAGCAACAACTTGAAAATGATTCGGATTTTCATCGAAAAATCATCTTCAGCGATGAGGCTCATTTCTGGCTGGATGGCTTCGTCAATAAACAAAATATGCGGTATTGGTCAGGCAGCAATCCACACGTACTCCATGAGTCATCATTGCTTCCCGAAAAAATTACGGTTTGGTGTGGTTTATGGGCCGGCGGCGTCATTGGGCCGTACTTCTTCCGTGATGATCAAGACCGGCACGTTACTGTGAATGGGGATCGCTACCGTTCAATGATAACCGAATATTTTTGGCCCCAATTGGATGATATGGACTTGGAGGACATGTGGTTCCAACAGGACGGCGCCACAAGCCACACAGCGAATGTCACAATCAATTTATTGGAAACCAAGTTTGGAGAACGTGTTATCTCACGAAATGGTCCAGTCGCTTGGCCACCTCGGTCGTGCGATTTGACGCCGTTAGACTATTTCCTGTGGGGCTACGTCAAGTCTATGGTCTATGCCAACAAGCCAGCGACGATTGATGAACTTCGCACGAATATCGAACGTGAAATTGCAGCAGTATCGGCCGATTTATGCTTGAAAACCGTCGAAAATTGGGTTCAGCGTCTGGACTTCTGCAAGCGTGCCCGTGGTGGCCATGCAAAAGAAATCGAGTTCCATACATAATGGCATCGAACGTACTTTCACAGGAATAAAGAATTTCATTGATATCCAAAACCGTTTTTGTTTTATTTAAAAAAAACTTTTGTAGCGCTCTTATTGCAAAACCCTGTACTTCCCCAAGTTTTAATACATTGATGAGTAAATCATTCCTAGTTTTTTTTTTCTGACTCAAGGATAACCAGGCTGTCAGGTGAATTGACCCTGAGCTCGCTATGGGAGAAACCGTCACTTCTCAAATCCACATTTCACATTTCATCCGCTTTCAAACTCTATCCATGTACCTTATTGATGTTCATGGCGTATCAAATTTCAACAGAAAATTGCAGACATTTGAACTCAAAGTGGTAGTCTGATGGGATCAGAGAAATGCGGGGGATGAAGACGGTTTTTCTCTGATTGAATCTGAAAATCCTGTCTTCGATAACGTTGTTCTACAAAGTCTTCACCTGCACAGTGTTAGGGGATTTAGATTGTCCAACAACTTTGAAGTTGAGGATATGCCGTGGGTTTTCTGGTGAATCGAACGTGTGCAATAACTCTACAGGTTAATATACAGCATCCTCGATTTTCAATTCCGAGTCCAGATGTTCATACTTCATGTTCTGCAGAAAATTGTTGATGCAGTTGGCTAAGACTATTGACCCGTTGACATGACATTAGATATGAGTAAGACGGACATTTCATGTGTAACAACCTATTAGTACTTGGTACATGTTAAACTCAACTGGAAACGTTCCAATAGGAGAAAGACTTGATTAGTGCACGATAGAAAGAAGGTCCTTTCTTTGGTTAAACTTATAGAGGAACGTATCGTTTCTGGAGTCCTTATTGTGGACTTTATAACTGGTGTTCACGCAAATCAGTTCAGCAGAAATACAATGTCTTCAGCCCCTGCCTTGTGGGTGTTCTGTTCTGGCTGTTAGAAGAATGAATATGCGTGGCCGCCACTTCTTCGTAAGGTCCACTCTGAGAAATACATATACATGGAGAGTAAAGAAGCCTCTTTTTCATATCCTAATAGAAATCGCTGCCCTCTTTTACCTCACTTTCTGGCTATCTCTGGAGTAAGGAAACTACTTTACCTACTCTAGCCTACCCTTCAATCGTGTGCCACTGGTATCAAAAAACAAGTCGACACAGATTTAACTAAGTCTTCTGCGTCGCAAGAACACTAGCAAAATAAAAAATCGACTTAAGGACTAACTTTTCTAAGCGCCGGTGTTTCTAGAGCGAGTTAGAAAAGAAAAAAACCGTGTTGAACCGGAATCCGCTGACTTTGATGCATTTTGCCCGGTCCTTCACCCTTGGAATTTCGGATCTCCTTGCCAACATCATTTTCACCGTACAGCTGATCCCGTAGGCCATCCCGTAGTTTTGCATACACAAAACTCATAAAAGATGCGCTGCTGGGAATGGTTTTTGCATTGTTGTGTTGCAAGACCTTCAAAGTCGGGAACGAATCCGTGGTCCTGATTTTGTATTATGTTCAGAAGGACGATCGGTTTAAGTCGGAGCAGTAAACCCATGTTGTTCAATACTAGAAAGCAGTACCACTACGTAGACTGGGTTACTGCTCAATTGCCTTCACAGCCTACAAATACAGCCAATGATGCAATCAGGGAAAAACTTGTCTGACCAAATCTTGGAAAGGAGTTGGTGTATGCTCTTTACGAAGTCATCTCCTGTTTCTTGAAATAATTGCGCTGGTAGGTTGTCAGTTTCAGCAGTTTTGCTTAGATATGGCTCTCCACACTTGGTTTTAATCAGGTGGATGGAAGTTTTGGCTATCATCGTCAAAGCATTCGTTCTCTCTGACAGCGAGATGTTGCTCTTCATCGCCGTCAAACAGTTTGCAGAAGTATTTTTTCCACACTTCGTCACCGACTGTGACTCTATTACAACGGTTCCTTTTTCATCTCTACAAGTTTCTGCGTGGGCGGTCTTTGCTCTCCTGACGCGCTCTTAGCTTTTGGTTAAGCTTCCGTATATTGATACTGAAGCGTTATTTTTCAGTCGATGTTCTTCGCGTCTCTTTTGCTCGTAGAGTTCATGAGAATCTCTCGTCCTTATATGCCTCTTGGTACATTTGCTAACCGACATTCTTGGTCCTATCAGGGGTTTCGTGGTAGCGATAGCAGTAGCAGTAGCTTCATACAATAGGCAGATCTCTGTTGTAGGACCTACAGTAGATGAATTGTAGGAGCCCTCATTATCCATTTTGTGATAGGGAGACACTTGGTCTAAGTGTGTCAGTGCCATGCGGAGCCCGCCACCTTACCTAACCTTACATATCTTACGAACCTCTCTCATCCTATTCTTTCTCTCTGCATTAGTGAAATCATTTGCATAGTTGGACACGTTCTCATGTCCCCAAAAAAGCAGAGAAAAGCATGCCATCTTTGCCCTTAATTAAGTGTTTTCTTGGCTATTGCTCTATAGATGATCATTGGTGTCGGGTAGGTAGGTAGAGATGGCAGTTTAACTAAACCCAATTAGCACTAGGATGTGCCTTTTCGTTACCACGACTCATGTGACTTGGTTGGTGATGTGTGTTGTTGAAAATGGGTGAGACAGCTGAGAGTGCATAGATCCAGCCTGTGGAGTTTAGAAAGCAGACTCGATCTCGTATCCGTTTATCCGAGATGTCGCTGAGGTCACCGAAAAATGATTGGTTTATATTTTATATTTTTTTATATTTTTTTTTACTTAAGGTGGCGCTACAGTCCGGGGTGGACTTGAGTCTCAACCGACAACCGTCTCCAGCCAACTCAATCTTTGGCAAGCTGCCTCTAGTTTCGCACTCCAAGTGGGTTAAGGTGCCTTTCCACTTTCGTGTGACACCTGAGTTGCGGTCTTCCTCTACTGTGTCATCCCTCGGGTGTCGATTCGAAGATTTTCGGAAGGGGAGCTTCCATCCCCTGTACATGACTCAGCAACCTCAGTCGTTGGACCTTCTTTCTTCTGGCTAAGTCGATGTCGTTGTGCAGCCCGTACAGATTGTCATTGTATCTCTTCCTGCATTCACCGTCTATGCAGACGGGATCAAAAATCCCTCGAGGACTTTTCGTCTCGAAACTTACGGAAGCAACCTCATCCACCTCCATGCCTCTGCGTCGTACGATTAGAACTGGACGATTAAGGTCACTTTAGCATTAATTTGGAGGATATGGTAGCCGAGTCAATAGCTTTGATAACGGCTTGACTATCTATGAGGATAAGAATGTTTTGTTTGTGTGTTGTGTCACGCCCGAGTTGTGTGCAAGCCTCTCGGATTGTCAGCAGTTCCGCCTGGAAGACCCTGGCATAATCCGGCAAGCGGTATGATCTTGCTATTTTCAGTTATTCCGAGTAGACATCGGCCCCCACACCGCAGTTCATCTTTGATCTGTCGGTGTATGGATTTCGAAATTCTTTACCACTTCGTTTTTCTTCCACTGTGTATCAGTGGTGTTACTATGGGAATGTAATGTACCTACATATGTATGAATATACATCCTCAGGGTTTGCTCTCTACGCTCCGGCAAATAATACAAAGTCGTGTGGCCTTCCTAGATATCTATTCTAGGTTTTTGATGATGGATTTTTCCTAGACTCAGTCATACACTTTCAGGCTACGTACTTGTCTATGGCTTTCTAAAAACTAATTCCAAAACCAGCTTCAGTCTGATTTTGAGTAGCAGATGTAAATCGCCGTGCTGCTATTGGCAATTGTTTCTTAACTGATCCGACATCATGCCAAAACATCCCCCTAACAGGAACCCCACCTTTCAAAAACAACAACAAACCATGTGTACATCTACAAATTTCTGAAAATATGTTTTTCTTTCATAAATCGATTGAAAGCCAAAAATAGCCGATTCAATCGTCGACACATCGTAATTTATATTGCCTCCCATCTTTCCGCATAATTTTGCTCGCAAATGGGTCAATAAAGCACGCTTAGCAAATTCCCATCATCAGCACTTTAGCGGAACACTTCTCCAGAAACGACCCACAAAAGAGAAGTCGTATATTACCCTTTCACGTATCCGGTACGTACCCCTCCTTGGCAAGCGAAAACTCTCCGCTTTTATGGCCCATAAACCACTTCATTAGAAGAGTCCATTGCATGGCGGGGCAATTACTATCCCCCCTCAAGGTCAATACATCAACTGAAAACCCATTTAAGTCAATATGGGGGATTTTTGACAAAAGCTCAGACTCGCGTTCGGAATATTGATTTCGAAAATTTGTCACCCCGAAGTGATGTACCCCACCCCGCCAATGGGGAATGTGGGTCCATACATTTTGGATCACTAAATGGATTTTTTTGAAAAATGATAACAAATTAATATAAATGGCGTTTCCTTGCTTGTGTTTCCTCGTGTACATACGTATACTCGTATCCGTCAGCGGAAGAAATCCCTCGGAATCGGTCGGGATTAGGGGTTATCTAGATTTATACATTTTAAATGGAGTTGGAACTACTGTACTACCCGTGGGACGTTACAAGCTAAAAGCATTATTTAGTTTCGTTTAATTGTTAATCATCATTTTATGGAATTGTGAGGAGGCACTGTTTTTACAGAGGTCCCTCGGGTTCTTGAGGATTATGACTTGTAATGAGTTTATACTTGTAATGTCAAAGGGAACTATTTGAAGGATAATAATTCGAAATGAGTTCTCAAATTAAATTTGCGTTTTGCTAGTTAGGGGGGGGTCTCATGAGACGTCATCTTAAGATGCCAAATGGCAGTCTATTTCTATCTAATGTCAGAGATCTCCGACTCAACTACTTCAAACTCATATTTCTTTCATCGGGGAGACAGCTTCCGTGGTTTGAGTTTTGCATCATCACATCAGTTGGTCGGATTGGGTTAGTTATTCCTGTGAAAGAGGGAAAGGCAAAGAGCACAAGAAACTCTTTTCGACTGGCATAAAATTGAACCCCAGCATTATAGTTCCAATTTTAAGACAGAAAGATTCTTCTCTTCTGACTGGGTCGATGCATACAGTCGATTTGTAGTCCATACAGTTCGTCGTTGTATCTCAGCCTCCACTCACCATCTATTTAGACGGGAGCAAACATCACACGAAGGACTCTCCTTTCGAAACAACCGAGAGCGACCTTATCCATTTTGGACAATTTCTTCAAAAACGATGTTAAAGAAATTGCATGATAGCGAGTCACCTTGTCTAAATCATTTTTTAACATCAAAGGCGCAAAGCGACATCCATATGGACTAGTCAGGTTGTTGACAAACGCCTTGTGATGCTGACACAATATAACAGATTAGTTGTTGTAGCCGATTTTGAGGAGTTGGCGAATACAAAGTGTCAATGCAGAGGTTTCATTCATCGGTCATGCACTCGTCCAACTTTGCAAAAGTTTTAGAGATTCTTGCCGGACATATCTATAGGATTGCCTTTTTTTTTAAGTCGGACATAAAGAGCTGATAGTTCAGTCATCAGTCCTCCTGATGCATGCACTCAACCAGGTGTTCACTTTCATATTTAAAAAGTTTCGCCTGCAAACCAACAGGATTGGCGACTTCTTTGATCTTTAGCTTCTTTATGTTTTCGTCAGCCTCTTTTAAGTTGAAAGGGTTGATTGGAGTTGCGATTGGGATCTCTTCTTACCCCGTTACAGTCTCTATCTGATGTCCACTAAGCAGCTGCTGAAACTGTTGGTTTAACATACCCGCAATGCGATGCATGTTGATTGCTAGATTTGCTTCGCAGTTTTGATGAAAATGCCACATAAAATAATCTTTCTTAAGTCAAGCACATTTTGGCCGAGCTCTTTAACCTCTGCAGCGACCCTTAATTAACACAAGTGGGATGTGTAAGTTTAAGTATGTAATTATGTCTGTATACGAGTATGACCAAGATCATGTCCGGAGTATACACAAATTTGTCATTATTAAGATTGCTATTGTTTTATCTGCAAGCCTGAGTGGGTTCAAGCTCCAGTCGTGTCCACCGAACATTTTTCGCAGCACCACCTGTAGTTGGGAAATGACAAGCCTCCGAGCGTATAATTGGTCATGAAAAAGCGTCTCAATACGCCGTTCGGAGTCGGCAATAAATTGTAGGTCCCTTCCATTCGTGCTAACAATACAAACACGCACAACATGAATGATCTTGGCTCATCCCTTGCCGTGGCGCCAGCTATTTATTTTTTTTCATGCCTGCAAGAATGAACAAGGGAACATCGTAGTAGAATCGCAGTCGATGCTGAGGATAAGGAAGAAATACTTCTGCAGACTGGTTAACGGCGACAACAAACCAAATCTCGCTGTCAGGCAGAATGAACCATTCAACATGGACGAAGTGAAGATAGATCTAAGCTTAAGTCGCCAAACTGACGGCCTAGCTGCCGAGCTGTTCAAAGTGACAGGCGATGATATGATAAGGAGCATCCACCAACTCATCTGTAAAATATGGCCGGAGGAATGACTGCCAGATGAATGCCTGAAGCCGTTCGTCAACAACCTGATCAGTCCATATCAATGTGGCAAATCTACGGTAAATCTTAAAGAAATCCCAGGAACTTCAAATCGATACCCACCACCTTTTCATCGATTTTAAGGCGGCGTATGACAGCGTCTATAGAGACACGAACTATATAGAACCATGTCAAGTTTTGGCATCCCCGCCAAACTCTTCTGTTTGTGCAGGATGACGATGAAGAATGCACGCTGACCCATCAAGGTCGGTCAAGACCTCACCGAGGCCTTTGACGTTAAAAAGGATTTAGAGAAGGCGACGCGCTGTCATGCGACTTCTTCAAAATCGTTTTTGAAAGAATAGTGCAAAACTCAGGCGCCCTGCGTCCAATTACTCGGATACGCCGACGATATTAACATAATCGATAGAATTTAGCATGATGTCACTGGCGCGTTCGTGAGTATTGGAACGGAGGCGGCGAAAATGGGTTTGGCGGTCAATGAGGGCAAGACGACAGATATAACTTTGAGGTAGTTAAGGACTTTGTCTACCTAGACTCCGCTATAAATTCAGACAACGACACCAGCGCTGAGATTAAACGAAGAATAACTCTTGCCAATCGCTGTTTCTTTGGACTAAGAAGGCAATTGAGAAGAACGACCATAGTGACTATTTATATGACCTTAATCGTCCCAGTTCTGCTCTACGACGCAGGGGCATGGATTTTGTCAAAAGCGGATGAGGTCGCTCTTGCCTTTTTCGAGAGGAAAATTCTTCGGGTGATTTTCGGTCCCATCTGCATAGACGTTGAGTGGAGGAGGAGATACAACGACGAAAAGAACGGGCTGTACAGTGACATCGGCTTAGCCAGAAGAGTGAAAGTCCAACGACTGAGGTGGCTGGGTCATGTGGAGCGGATGGACAACAATGCTTCTGCACAGAAAATCTTCGAATCCACACCTTAGGAAGACCGCGACTCAGGTGGCGCACGCAAGTCGAAAGGGACCTTAACCAACTTAGCGTGCGAAACTAGAGGCAGCTGGCTAAAGATTGAGCTGGCTGGAGAGGCTTTCTTGGTTGAGGCCCAGGTCCACACCGGACTGTCGCGCCACCTTAAGTAAGTAAGTAAGTAAGTCGTTCTATCTGCTACCCATTATTGTTGGGCTCAGTACGTGCACCTTACTGTACTCTGTTTTCTGATGTAAGAGCTGTGCCTAGTATAAGCTTCTCTTGTAATTCTGTTCTTTGCTCCACGATTTTTGCGCATGGAAAGAAAATATGCTGGGCATGGTCCTTCATCAATATACGGGATAAGGCGGTGTAATAGTTCTTGCAGTGTTTTTGTTCACCAGTGTATCTATAGTATGTATGTTCATAGATGAATTTTACATTTTATGTGTTTGAACTTCGGTAAAAGAGGATTTTCCCTGCCATTCGTCTGAAAAATACATCAAGCACAACATGAATGATTACGAGAGGCCGGCCGCCTTCAGGCTGTTGCGCCAGCTATTTATTTATTTATTTTTTATTTAAGTTATTAAAGAGAGCCTAGATGGCATAACTGATGACTGATTTTCATTTTTCGATTAAATTTCGTGTAGGAAGTTTGTTTACTATATGCTGGGCTATCATCAAAGCACTAGGCTCTAGAAGAACCTTTACGAAATACTACTAAACCTAAACTCTTCACTCAACGTAATTGATTCTCTGCATTAGGTAGGTAGATAGGTTGAAGATGTAACAACACTCTTTACGATGCAGCCTTCACTCGACGCTGTATGGATCCATTGTGGGTTCAAGTATGAATAGAAACAGAACCTAGATAAAAGGGCATTGGTTGGTTGTCTGGTGGTTGCTTGGACTGCTATGCGACCTGCGTAAGTTCGAATTCCAGGAATATCCAAGGCTTACTTTTTGCGGCACCATCTCTCCTCGTGGAATGACAAACTTCCGAGAGTATAATTTGCTATGAAAAACTTCGCAATTCGCACAACACAAATGGTTCCAAGAAGCTGGGTATTGGCTCATCTCAGGCTGTCACGCCTTTACTATTGTGTGCATCAATTCTATACAAATTTGTCGTATTTAACGATGTTAATGGTCACTTCCTGGATCCTTCAATCCAATTTATTAATGTTGTTCACTTTTGGCGATGAATAGAGAACTACATACTACTTTTTTAAATTATTCATTACTGTTTACGATAATTGTGATTGCTGTAATTAAATTACATGAATTCACGTTTTCTATTAGTTTTCAATTTTAATTTTAAATCCAGAGAGGAAACAAGTACCACTAAGCTGTTTTTAATTATTTTGTCTGTGCAAATATTTGTAATATAAAATGAAATTGTCAAGCAGATAAAGCAAACATTTTCTATTGACATAAATACAATTGTGGAATCATACATACAATGGTACTCAATCCATCAAAGTCATAACCTTTCTCATTCAGGGCTGGCGTAACTTTTCTTCGTGCCATGTGAAGCTTTTAACCTAGGCGCCCCTAAGTACCAACGATGATAGAAAATTTAATACAACTTTTAGTTTTAGTTTGTTTTAGTTACTAATGTGGTGCTGTAGAACGGGTTGTGACTGGGCCTCAATCGGCAAGCCTATCTAATTAGCTTTAATGTCTATGATATATTCAGTTGAATCTACATGTGCACGCCAGCTTGGACAAGGTCTTCTTCTACTGCAAATTCGTTGGTTGCATTCAAAAATCCTGCGGCCCGAAGCTTTTTTGTCCATTCACTTTGCATATTCAAGCCGCCAAGTTGTACCATTCTTGTTATAGTTATACAATTCGTATGAATTGTTAAATTTTCTTCTCCAAAGTCATCGCAATCGAGACCAAATATCTAACGAAAGAATTTTTCGCTCAAAACTACCTAGGATATCCGCCCTAATTAGAGTAGGACTGGGATGATAAAAGTCTTGTACAGAGCCTAGTTGTTCAGGATAGTATTGTATGATATACATATGTATGCGAAGATGCTCTTCACTTTGAGGGATGGTCTTCACTTAGGTTTTAGTCGAGTCCGTGGCATTCTTCTCTTTTATTAGTCGCAACTGTTGGAATAGTTCAAGTTTGGGACGTAAGCTGGGAAGTACATATGTTACGAAGGTTAAGTAGGTCGAAGTGGCGGTGATCAAATTGGCGTTTCTAAAACATGGTTAGTGCATATTTTAACTCCAATGAGCTGTGCAGAGAGCTACAAGCCGAGAAAGGTCTCTTTGATTTTTGCTAAGGAGGTCTCTAGTTTCAGTTTGGTTATTTGTGGGCCATATCGTCGTACAGATGAAGCAGCTATCTTATCTGATCCGCCTTTGATTTGCCATTTTAAGAATAGTATTTCCTTGACAGAACCAAGTGGACTGTGAAGGCGTTCACGAGGGAGCTGTCAGGAGTTGATCCTAGTCTGGCCAGTTCATCGGCCTCTTCTTTGCCACCTATACTCGCATGTCCTGGGACAAAGATAAGAGTGACAGAGACTCGGTTGCCCAAATTTGAAAGTTCTCTGTGGTACAGAGGCTATGGTCTTAATGGCCACTTGATTGTCGGTGGGTAATCCAAGATTTGCCTTAGGAGTTCGGTGGTTCTTAGGCCTGCATCGAGAATCACTCACATTTCCGCCGGGTAAAATGCGGTAGCCTGGCGGTTTTCAAGTCTCGGAGTGAATACCTAAAACAAACCGCCATTTTCAATACGTTTATAAAAATGTAAATGTCAAAGTTCTGCATCACCCGTATGCTTTTCCATTCCGTTCTAGTTGGAGGATGTATTTTGAAAGTCATTACCAAGTTTGGTCTGGGATGAGGTAGTCAGTTTGATTCGTAACCACGTGTCTTGTTTTCTGGAAGACCAACATTCTCCAATTTTCTGAGCATGTTGCCATACATTTAGTAGGCAAGTTGAAGAAGGCACAAGAGAACATTTAGCCCATTCCTTGGACGGGAATGTATCGCTTCCGGGAATGTATTATCCCGAGCTGTCGCGCCAGCTAATTTATTTATCTAAGGAAAATGGAAAAGGTTATAAAATTGACAACCGTGTGTGTGTACTAAAGGGGTTTCCATTAGAAACAAACAAACAAGTTGTGTGTGAGATATCAACGAATTTTTTATTTTATTATGTGTGGAACATCGTTCAAAGGGCCGCCGCGGCTTCGCTGGGTGGCGCGCATCCGAGATGTCCAATTTTCAATTACTCTGGCGCATAGATCAGGCTGAACGATGACACGAGTTATGTTGACTTTGAGGGAACTGGTCATTTGCGGCTTATTGGCATATACCTGCGACTTAAGGAAACCCCGCAAGAAAGAGTCTAGCGGGGTCAAATCGCACGATCTCACGTCGCCTCTGCGTGAGATAAACATACCCTCAAATCGCTCGTGCAGAATGTCCATTGTGGCATCAGCTGTTTGGTAGAACCACATATCGTTTACATGAATATCATTCAATTTGGGCGAAAAGAAATTGGTTATCATCGATCGGTAGCGCTCTCCGTTGATGGTGATGGTAATGACATCGTCGTTTTCGAAGAAGGGCGGATCGATTATGCTGCCGGCCTACAACCCACATCAAACAGTGACTTTCTGCGGATGCATTGCCACTTGGTGAACCGCGTGTGCATTGGCATCGTCCCAAATCTGGCAATTTTGCTTGTTGATGACCCGTTCATCCAAAAATGGGCCTCGTCG
This sequence comes from Matsumyia berberina, assembly GCA_917880715.2. NCBI lineage: Eukaryota > Metazoa > Arthropoda > Insecta > Diptera > Syrphidae > Matsumyia > Matsumyia berberina. The sequence continues at coordinate 102,446,448 of OU862870.1, forward strand.
CTGTCGATGATTTCTTTGCTGAAATCGGGGTCCACTTCCGACTTCTCCAAAACCCAGTCAGCGAACACACGGCGTCGTCTATGGTTGTTTTACTTCAGGTCCTAGGTCAGTTGGATTTTGTACGGATGTAGCCCCATGTCACGACGCAAAATTCCCCAAGTTCATGTCTGCGAAAGGTCGAGTTCTTGTGCGCACGACCGAATTGAATGCCTCGGGTTCTCCTGCACACTCTCACGGACAGCGGGGATGTTTTCGGCAGATCTTGTGTTTTGTTGATGTACGGGTGTTGGCTGATTGTTCATTGAATCGGTCGACTCGAATTTGGCCACCAAACGTTGAATAGTAGACTGGAAAGGACGACCATGTATACCGTAAAATGGGTACAACGAGCGCATCGTTGCCACAAGAGAACACCCATTTTGATAATAAAGTTATATTATTTGCACGTGTTCCTCGACGCTGTAACTTACCATGGTGATTTGTTTTTATTTTCTGAAAAACAGAAATCGGGAAAACTAACAACAGGCAAAACAACATGGCCGGCATGAACTGTCAAAATCTACTTGTCCCTATTGAAAAACCCTTTACGACGAATCCTTCTGTTCCTTCGGTGAAAGTCAGAATATCACCAATTCCTTTATACATGAGATGGTTCAAGTCCGGCATACACATGGTCTTTTGTCGTAGTACCGTTGGAAGTGTTCAAGGTCCTCATCTTCTTGCTTGCAGTTCCTACAATTCGCTGCTTCGGTAACCCTCAGTATATGCACATGTTTGTTGAGATTAATGTACCCGGTGATAAGCCCCTCCATCAGCCTCAATCGCTCTCTGCTTTAACCTAAAACCTTCATTTGTAAGGAGGTTGCTGGGTTTTTTTTACCAGCGTTCTAGCCACTTTGCACGTCGAGAAATTTGTTGACACCTTCGTCACACGGTACCCATACTCGGCGGACATCGTTGTCATTTGCAAGTCGGTTGAATTTAGTTTACATACCCTGATCAGAAGTCATTTGGACATCTGTTTTCCTGCTTTAGGTGTGATCTTCCAAGAGAACATCCCTTTTTGTTGACAACAAATATGTACTTGGGTTTGCCCCCATATACCCCTAAACTTATTTTGGTCGCTTCAGCAACGAGCATACTCCATCGACTACATTATTATTAGCACAACCTTGCTCTATAATTGCTGTAAATGACAGTCTTCTGTATTATTTTGTATTAGGGGCCCTAAATGCGCACTGCGATTTATGAGGTCTATTGTAGTGGCCCATATGGTTTAACCAGAGGCTATACTGAGGTTTATCACAAGCCTCAATATTACCTCTGGTTAAACCATATGGCTTAGGTTCAATTTTCCGAATTTCTGCTGGATTGACCGAGGGCCGCGTCAAGTGGACTAATCTTTTCCTTGCGGCTGCTGGACATACGCACAGAATTCGTTCAACGTTCTCTGTCTGTTCTCCGCAGAGCCGGGAAATGTCGGTATCTGATACTTTTATTTTATGCAGATGGTATCTGAGTGGACAATGTACTGTTAGATAGCCCTTTAAGATTCTTAACTCGACTTTGGAGAGATTAAGTAAAGGCTTGGCCTTGTACACCTAGGTTGGGGTTGATTAATTTGTTCGCTTGTCTAAGACCCCGGAGGTTGCCCCAGTAGCCGGCGTGTTTATTGATTTCCCACTGTGTTATCTTGGAGTGAGCACTGTTGGGTGATACTCCAAAACAGAGCTCGGGACCAACGAGTGGTCGGCAAGCGCCTATTCTCGCCAGTCAGTTAGCCCGTTCGTTACCCTGCAAGCCTGAAGGATCCAGACTATGTTAACCTGATTTACCGATGCAAGGCTTTCGAGGTCGCCGTAGCTGAGTGGTTAATGCGTCGAACTGCTGACCAAGCGGCTTGGGTTCAAGCCCCAGCCATATCCACCGAACATTTTTCGCGGCACCACCTCTCGTCGGGGAGGCCAAAAATGTCACACGCACAACATGAATGGTTACGAGAAGCTAGTCCTCGGCTCACCCCGAGCTACCGCGCCAGGTATTTAATTATTTAAGGCTTTCGAGGAGGTTAATACTTAATACTTTCGACTATCCCGGACCTCCTTTGCAGATTCGCCCCCTTTTATGAGCGCCATATGCAATTCACGTATAGATCCCCTGGTACATTACAAGCTCACTACACACAAAACTATTAACAACGTATTACACACTGTTTATCTCACCTAAGGTATTTTTTTCAATTAAAATGTTTTGCCAACTCAATTATCTTATCCGTGTAAAGTTAAAGTATCCTCAGTGGCTGTTCACTCGTAAGTTTCCACTTTGTAAACAATATACGCTCCGACTGGTGTGAAAATTTTCTCCATTTACACTTCTTGACATGGGGGTACATTCAAGACACGTCAAAACTTCTGAAGCGTGTCAACAACACATCCCTACCCAACACGACGAATGTATGTAGTAAGAGAACTTCAAAGGTTATTCGATTTTGTCAACTTTAACTGGTTAAGTTGCTTATCGCAGATATGTAAATGCGAAGCATGTGTGCAGAAGAACTTACCATTTAAGGGTTTTGTAATCATATGTATGCCACCAGTTGAACATGAGTGTTTAAATTTTTTTTTTATGTTTATTTGCAGATAAGAACCGCAATGCCAGTCCATCTGTTTCTAACGACAAGAAACCCAGTCAGTCCACAATTGTTGAAGCCGTTGATCCTGCGACCAGTGGAGAATCGAAGCTTAAACCAAGATCACGGTGAGTCATAGTTTATATTCTTCTTACGTCGTCAAACGACTTCTGACCGATATATAACCTACAAAAGACTATTTGATCCTTAAATTATTTGTTTTTGTCCTCTCACCAAGTTGTTTTTAACAAAATGTTTGGTGAGAAATTTACTTACTTACTTAAGGTGCCGCTACAGTCCAGAGTGGACCTGGGCCTCAACCAACAAGCGTCTCCAGCCAGATCGATCTTTAACCAGCTGCCTCCAGTTTCGCACGCCAAGTCGGGTAAGATCCCCTTCCACTTGCGTGACGTTCTGTCCGAGACGCCGGTGTTGGGTGTTTCTTCTTGTTGCCAGCATATACCTCGTCTTGCCCTCATTGACCGGTAAACCGATTTTCGCCGCCTCCGCCTCAGTACTCACGAACGCGCCAGTGACATCACGCTGCATTTTTCTGATTTTGTCAATATTTTCGACGCATCCGAGTAATTGGACGGACTTTTGAAAGAAAGATTGTTCTTCTGGTGTTGGCGCGTGAGTTCTGCACAACTCTTTCAAGAACGATGTTAAAGAAGTCACATTACAGCGCGTCGCCTTTTCTAAATCCCTCTCTGTCATCAAAGGTCTCGGTGAGGTCCTTGATGGAGCAGCGTGCATTCTCCATCGTCATCCTGCACAAACGGACGAGTTTAACTTGACATGACTCTGTATAGCTCGTCTCTATAGATGCTGTCATACGCGGCCTTAAAATCGATGAAGAGGTGGTGGGTATCGATTTGAAGTTCCTGGCGGTGAATATTTGGTCGATGGTGGACTATTCTTGATATGGTCCTATCAGGTTGTTAAAGAATGCGTTCGAGCACCCACACAACACGCAGATAAGATCTTATAGACGATGTTAAGAAGACTGATGCCTCTGTAGTTGGCGCAGTTCGGAGGGTCTCTTTTCTTGAGGGTCGGGCAAACAATGCTGAGGTTCCATTCACCGGGCATAAGGTGCATGCTACTTACCAAGTCATCGCCTGCTGATTTGAACAGCTCGGTAGCTAGGCCATCAGCTCCAGCAGCATTGTTGGACTTAAGCTTAGGTATGGTTATCTTCATTTCGTCTAGGTCGGGTGGACGGAATTGTTGGTCTTCGTCGTCCAATTTGAATGGTACATCTGCCTGACAGCGGGATTTGGTTTGTCGTCGCCGTTAAACAGTCTGCAGAAGTATTTAGGTAGTTCTTCCATATCCTCAGCATCGACTTTGTGATTCTACTACGATGTTCCCTTGTTCATCTCTGAAGGCTTCGGTTCGAGCTCTACACCCTTGACAGGTTCAACGAAAGCCCACAGTTTAACAAAAGGCCTGAAGTTTTCTGCAACAATTTCCATAAAGCCCTTTCAGTCATCAGCCTTGACAAGTTATGCTTCAGATATATTCAGAATTATACTCGTGGCATCTCTGTGACAGTCTGGTTAAGAAGATTGACTCACCTAGAGTGAAGTCAAAAACAGTTCTTGCTGAATGATTCTCGCGGATCTACACACCTTACGTAGATAACTTGGGCATTCTATAACACTAGATTTCTGCCAGCAAAAGACACATGGAAAATCAAACGTTTGACTCACAAAAATCTGCAGAGCTCTGTCTCAGAAAATCCTAGTTCCAGAAAAATAGACTTTATCAACTCTACTACCCTGCTGTCCTTTACGCGGAAAAAACATAATTTTTCTTACAAGAAAATGATGCCACCACGAACGCAGAGCTAAACAATCCCAACAACCCACTTTGCTTTAGGTGTTAAGGCTTTCCGCGTATTTCCAAGCCCATGTCTACCAGAAAACCACAAGATTCTACTTAAACTGGTCTCAAGGTCATAATTGCTCCACAAATAATAGCTTTACACTTCCACAATGTTGGCGCATGAAATTTCCCAAATTTCTCTTTGATCCTCAAACTTCTCGTCCTTAATCCTCAATGTGTGCCAAAAAACTTTTTCGCATTTAATACGAACAAAACGAGTTTATCGCTCACATAAAGAAACAATAATCCCACACGCATTTTGTCAACAATGTCATTAATTCCACGATAAAGGGTTCCGTATTAATTTCATTATAGGGTTATGGTTTGGCAATGAATAATTTCTCAGGGCGGAACCGATGATGATGCGAGAGACCCTTTTTCCCAAACAATCGGCGCGTGGCGGTGAAAACTTTCACAAGGGCTATGTTTTTCCTCGAGTTTGGTTCGCTTCGAAGGAGGTTTGGGGTGCTCGTATAAAGGACGTTTTATCCTGTTTAATTAAGGTCCGACATTGAAATTTAATACAAAAGATCCCTGGATCCGGGTATTTTCGTTTAAACAACTATAAAACGCCAGACAATGCAACTTACATAATGTTTGGGAATTTTGTTGCCTTTTAAGGAATTGGGCTGAAACCGTTAAACACGCTTCACGCAAGAGAGACTGTTGTTAAGCATATTCGTCCTATCTTCCAAACGGAAGGGATTGGTAAAGGCATTTGCGAAAACCATATCCTTCTTTTATATTCCGGTTCAACTTTCCGTCGTGCTTGAGGGGGATTCCCTCAACTGTTTGCAACGAGAAAACTGGTATCATTCTTTTGATTGTAAGGAGCAGTAGTTCGGTTTTCAGTGGGTTCAAGACTTTTTGCCCAAATCTGCTTCCAACGACAACTAGGAACAAAATAAGTAGGCACTGCTTTTGTTCTTGGAAGCAATCGCTGTAGCGGATGTCATCTTTTGTTCCCTTCTTAAAGTTAACCCATCCCTGCGCACTTCTTCGATGGCAATTGTAGAGTTCGAAAGCAAATTAAAAACAGTTTACTTGGAGACACTACGTCTTTATTCTCTCGCGGTCGGACTCTTACTGACTATCGACGACTGCTTGCATTAACTTTACACAATAATAACTACATTGCAGCAGTCCTTGGCCTTGCCTTCGCAAAAAAAGAACGAATAAAATACTTGAACTCGTCAAAAAAGAGGACTTCAAAGGGCTACCTGAAAAAGAAGCGGCTCGGTGTGGCGGCTGGTGGTGAGAAAGGAATTGCGTGGTTTAAAACACCCGGAGTTCAAGAGAGAAGAAGAAAGGCTTCAAGGTGTGGATATACTTGGGGGATGCAGCTTCTCGAAACTGGTGCATGAAGGTGCGAAGGACTTACAAACTGGCTGTTAAAGCAGCTAAGAAGCAGTCTTGGAACGCGTTCGGCGAGAAATTGGAAAAGTTTTTGCTTAGGTGTTGGAAACGCGTTCCAGAGCTGACGTCGAGTCTAGGTTGAGCGATTAGCAGTGCGGCTTTCGTCCAGGTAGAAGCACAACCGACCAGCTATTCACTCTCAGAATGGTACTTGAGAAGGCGTGGGAGTATGCCAAACCTATCTACAGTTGTTTTGTAGATTTGGAGAGCGCTTCTGATCGGGTCCCTCGATGTAAACTCTGGAGTGTATTGCAGGAGTATGGGATTTACGGTTCTCTTCTTTGGGCCATTCAATCTGTATACACAAACTGTAAGAGCTGTGTTCGGGTGAACGGCGTTAAATCGACTCCTTTCGCTGTAGGCGTTGGGTTTCGCGAGGGAGGCATCCGGTCACCTCTCCTTTTCATAGTGTATATGGATTGGATGGTAAAGCGCAGCCGTGACGAGGAACGGTTCGAATTGGGAGACTTGAGGATAAGTCATCTGCTTGTCGTGAATGACTTGGTCATTCTTACGTCCACCCAGACCAAACGAGTGATGGTAGGACCAATACTGGTTTATCCTGTAGGAATGGTCAGGCTGGAATAATTTTCAGACAGCTTGGTGAATATGTTATCCGGAGGACCGACCTTGGCATCGGAACTAGCGTAATCAGATTTCTTTGTTGTATTGCTGGGGTAACTCGACGAGATCGAGTTAGGAACACTGCAATACGCGAAGCACTCAATGACGAGCAGCTACTTCTTCGAACGGAAAGGTCCATACTTTGATGGTTTGGGCAAGCTCAACGCATGCCCCCAACTCGGCTTCCAAGACGTACCATGGAATCCGTGGCATCGAGTAGACGTCCCCTGGGTAGGCCTAGAATAAGATGGCTGGACCAATTCCAAACCTCACCTTTACCCGTATGGAGATAGCTCCTGATGATTTAGAGTCGATGGCGAAAAATCGAGAAATGTGGAGGGTCCACTTAAGCACCCTAGCCCCGGGACACTCATAGAGCATAAGCGGGTCATTGAAAATGTATGTATGTATGTATTCACCAGGAAATTCGACGAACGAGCCGTCGTATCTATGTAGATTGATTGAAATTGGTAAAATATTCCTTAGCTTTAACCCTAAGGTTTCATATAAAACTTACTGTGTCTTTCCTTGATGTTTTTAGAACAGCTAGCTTGCACTTCGAATTTCGAATCCTAAACGATATTCAAAAAAATCTTATGATTGTCCAGGCGAACAATTATGTGCGAAAAGCTACTCCTTTAGAAGGCAGTGTCTGATTATATCGACTGTTATGATTCAGGCATTCCTATTCAAATTAAACAGAAACCTGAGAATGCAGTTCTGTCTCGGACTGGCCTAGCAAATTTTATTAAATTTCATCAGACACAGCTCATCTGCAAATTCTTTCACACAGTTGTCAGGATCGGTTGTACTGAGCAAGCCTTTCCATCTTCTTTGAGCACCGACGTCCAGTCTACCTTTATCCACAAGCACCTGAACAGTTTCTATGACTATCTCTGACTGTACCAAGCGCTTTGGGGAGCACCTAACTATCAGAAAATTTGAAAAGGGGCCTCCAATAAATGTTACTGTGCGAGAATTTTCTTTCACATTGCCTTGGTGGACAGATGGCCAACATTTCTAGTTGGTAAATACTTAGCAAGGCTAGGTTAAGTTAGGTTAGGTTAGGTAAATGGGTGCCTTGTGACATTCGCCACTGCTCACATAGACCAGCAATAGGGTCCATTGAGCCCATCTTCTAATTTTACCCCTGGAATCTGTAAAGGGAAGGGAAGCCGCTGATTTAAAACCGCCCAGATAAGGAGGTCCCTGAGCTCACCCAAGTGCTCCAGTTTCATGAAGAAGTAACTACCAAGAGTTATTTTTCTTCTACCGGCGAAGGCATTCATACAACAGGCAACGAACAGATTCTATATCTTTCTCGTCTCTACAACTTCTACAATAGTCGTTGTGCCCTTGCGGTGGTACCCTTCTCACGGACAGTTTTCGAAGCCTCTATGATGGCTGTGATATCGGCCTGAAAGACACTGCAGTCGTCGTTTATTCTAAAGAAGTGGTTTATTCTTAGGATCTGGCAGTAGACCTCGGCACCTGTACCAATCTCCATGTTAGAACCATCGGTGCATTTGTGGTTCCTGCAGTCATTTCTGTCAGGAATGCTGATACTGAATATCCTGTCAAATGCCAGAGTCTAGTTCATATGATCTGTTTCTGTCGATCTATTGGTATTCTACCATCATAACAGTATGGAGGCATGACCGTAGGCGTGACGTAGGTAGCTGCTGTCCACTGTCGTGCTTCTTTCAGTCTCAGAGCAGTTTTAGCTGCCCTGTTGCTACGGTACAGATCGAAACTTACCATGGTTTCCATTGCCACTGTTGGTGTTATTCTTATTGATCCCAGGATTCCTATACAGGCTGCCCTTTGAATCCTAGCAAGGTTTAAAAGCTGATATTGCTTCTGAAGCATGATTCACCAGATTAGTGAGCCATTTATGTTAGAGCGGGTCTCACAACCACCGTATACAGTGTACCACAACCAGTTTAACACCCCATGTATTACTGAACGCCTTATCAAGACTAACCACGACGTTTGTATAGGTCCAAATTATCTCCGTGTATACCTTGGAATCTTCAGTGTACTCCAGTGGATAGAGTTCCTATTTCAGTAGAGGTGAGGCGCCCCAAAGATATTGTCACAACAATAGAAGATCATTATACTATAACGCACACAAAGCCTTCATTAAAGCGAAACCAAAACTTTTAATCATTATCCGTGAATAATACTTGCATGACCGAAACCGTGAAACTTTCCATGATAAGGGACAGCCTTCATTGAAACAAATACGCAAATCGCTCTACCTTGGTGAGGTCTTTACCGAACTTGATGGAGCAGCGCGCATTCTCAATCGTCATCCTGTACAAACGGACGAGTTTGGCAGGGATACCAAAACTAGACATGACTTTGTATAGCCCGGCTCTATAAATGCTGTCATAGGCGGTCTTAAAATCGATGAAGAGATGATGGGTATCGATTTAGACTTCTTGGGTTTTCTCCAGAGTGTGCAATTGTGGACTATCCTGGCCTAAAACCGCACTGATATGGACCGCTCAAGTTGTTGACGAATGGCTTAAAGCGGTCACACAACACGGCAAATAAGGTCTTATACGCGACATTTAGAAGACTGATGCCTCCGTAGTTGGCGCAGTTCAGAGCGTTTCCTTTCTTGTGGATCGGGCAAACGGGAGGGTAGGAATCATGGCCAAAAAATTCTGCTGCAGGTTCATCGCATTATAGTTGTGATGCAATACCGTCGTTATTGCCATGAAATCATTCTTCACTATACAAAGTAGGGCGCCTGTATTCCTTCCTTTTTCTTATGGAACTGTAGGAAAATTATTCAGGTGCATTGCAAATGATATAGGGAATTTTGCAATTAACACTAGGGTTCTTGTTATGCATAAAACAATGTTAAGCATTTCAAATTTAATTCAATTCTAGGTCCCTCATTCGAAGGGCATCTAGAAAAACAAAACAGCAAATAAACAACGCCGCCGGTGATGACTGTAACGTTCAATAAATTCTTCAGAATGACTCCAAGCACAATATACCATATGCATCTTTAAATAAATATAAGAAAAAGTTTTCGTATACAAAATGAAAAAGAAAGTTCTTTAAAAAAAATAAAAAAAATCAAAAGTAAGTATTTGTTAAAAAAAGAAAAATTAAAAAACAAAAATAGAGTTATAGAGTGAAATGAAAAGTTATTTAATTAATAAGTTTTCACCTCAGAGTATTGCAAACATTATTCCATATATAGATGTGAATTTAAGAAACAAAAACACTGTTAACCAATGCGGTTTAGAATATTTAATAAGCAATTTGTTATAATTTTTACTATATCATCTCGGGTTTTGCGGAAATTTCTGTTTTTTTTTTTAGTTTCGTACACTATGGGACCAGGTTAAAACAAATACAGTGAATCATTGTCAAAAGCCGCATGGGCTTTACAACAACAAAATTGAAAATGAATATGTATTATTTCACTGACTGAACTATGTTCATATCACAAGAAAGTAACTCACCTATCACAATAGCACAAATCGTTTTGTATTTTAAGCATTTAACATAAAAAAAACTTACGAGAGTATACTACTTTAATAAATGTTTTTGAGATCGGATTTTTGGAAACCACATTAGTATTAAAATAAACAAAAATCAACCGCGCTGCTTGGAAAATTGATTAAGGCTGCCAAATTTTTGCTAACGTGTATGTAAGAGAAGAAATTTTAAGTGAATTCTTTGATTTAATTTTAGGAGAACTTGTTAACTTTTGTATTAGAAATTGTCCTGGTTAGTAAAATACAATGGACTTAATTAACGTAGCCAATATAAGTATATTGTTTGTATTTGTATTTTGTAGCAAAGAAACAAAGATTGTAGAATTAGTTTAACAATTTTTATTTGGCAATGAGACATGTTTACAAAATATTTGTAATGTAAATTGTCGAGATAACTAAACTAAACAGGTAACGGGACGGCACAAAAATACATATTTAACAGTGTTGTTTATTATTTATTAATTTATTGTACACTTGTTTCATGTACAGTTGTGTTGGACCGAACTTTTTTAAGTACTTTCTCTTTTTCTTCGTGCTAGCCTTAGTCCTATTTTGGGTCGCCGCTTGTTGTATCATATCGCCAGTCTGTTATGTCCTGGCCTCTTTTATGCTTGTTCCATCGGCATTCCACTGGCCCACCTCAGCATGAGCATTTCAGTGGCATGAAGTTTTCGCGCAAGTTTCTGAGGTGCGACCCAGCAGGATCTTTTAAGATCTTTTTGTTGCATAGAATCCTTGACACCGATCGGCGAGCTTTGTCAACCACAGTGAATTCTCTGGGTGACTTCCGTGACTTATCACCGCTGAAATGTGAGCCTAGATATTTAAAGCTGTCAGACTCTGTGATGAATTGATCACCTCGTTTAAGTTTTACCGTTCTGCCATCGACTTCGCTAAAATGAAATTCAACCATTTCTTACTTAAGACCCATAAGAAGAGACTTTCTTACAGGATCGTGTTATCGCTACATACACAGTCAGCATATACCAGCGTCCACGGTGAACTGCTTTGAGTTTCGCGGGTCCATCACGAAAGTAAACCGCCCTATGCTCAGATCTGCGCATTCATGGACACCCATTTTTATTCCAAGTCCCTAGATGCACTTAGTTTGAGTTGTTACTTGATAGAACCAAATCTATGATTCGTTTTGGAACTCATCCTTCGCATGTCACTAAACACCCGGAGTGTTTTTCTACTCATCTGTCTTCCAGTTACACCCACTTACTTAAGAGGCTCCCTAACTGTGGATTCTCTGCCTGAGAATGTTTTTCACCTCTTCGATCAGAGGTATGTTGCTTTCAGTTCTCGCAAATCAAGTGCTCAGGCATCCTGGACCTCGGTCCTTAAAACGAAGGTTTCTTGTCATCTCAAACCTGGCTGTTGTATTGTTGTACCTCTCCTCGATGTGGCCGAGCCAGTGTAGTCGACGTGTTTCGACTTTTTGAACCACGTTCACATCTTGATATGGCTCATAGAGTTCACGTCTGTATCTTCTTCGTATTCGCCATCCTCGCATAAGAGATCACATATTCGATGAGGGATTTTCGTGTCAAAAAAGCTCAATATCTTCTCCGCCTATGTGGTTATCGTGCAGCACTGACTTGAGCAGTGTTTTGAAGAGCATTCATATCGTCTTCTGTGTTACAAGCCGAAGTAGCACCATTTTCCTAGGATAAGTCTTCCTCGAATCTCCACTAGGGTGTCATTCGTAAAGTTGAGGTAGCTCCGAGATAGGGGACTTCTTAACCACTTCGATACAGTTGTCAATGGATACGTTTTGTCTTAGGCGGTGAACGGATATTTCTTTATTTGTTGACAGCAGATTTTGTCTTAAATACTTCAAGGCCAACTTGTTTTGCCTTAGATGGCCTTAAAAGCCTCTGCCCACTATCTGTTCGGTATATTTTTGAAAAGGTTTAGAAGAGTTGTTTCCAAATTGCTCTTTGTTGGATCGCATGTTTTCTAGCCTCACGCTGCAAAGTAGAATCAGTTTTTTCCTCCTTAGCGAGCTTGACGATCTTCTATTTGTCAGGAAACCCTAAGCCTCCTACGCCTTGTCTATAAGTGGACGCCGAAGCTAGTCAGGTGTTGTCGGTGCTGCTCCTAGGAGTCAAGATCAGTCACTTTGATCTTGAATGCTTTGATCGCAGTAATAATCTCCTCATCACGGAGGTCTTTACCGAGTGTTTTGTATCGTTGCTTCTTTTGAAGGCTGAATCTGATTTTGACTCACGTCACTGCCGAGCGCACAGTTCAAAATCATAGCGAAATTCTCCTTTGATCGCAATAGTTGATCCTGATCAGAAATTAGAATCATCAAGGCTGGAGCTCTGACGAGGTGTATGCTCTTTAGTGATTCTGTAGACGTTTCTGCTATCGCAAGTTCTTGCTGATTTTTCTATTTCAGGGGCCAGTTCATTTGAGTTTTTGCACTTGTCTCGTTGCATGCTACTCTGCACTTCTATCATCTCTTACTAGTTGAGAGAACTGCTGGAGTAGTTGCAAAACGAATTTTCAGCTATTCTCTATCGTCCATCCAGGTATCTTTAGCAAGTCCAGCGCTATGGACACATACCAACGGTTTTAGATGGCGCCAGGCATTGATCTACCGATTGTTTCCACTCCTTGAAACAGTTGATTTTGAGTTGAATTGAAATTGAATTGTTGGCCCACTAAAGAATCCTTCAGTCTGTTGATGTTATACCTTGGCATTTATGTTTTGGCGTGTAATCGTACTCTATTGCCCGATTGCTATCACAAGGCGTTCCCTCTCCTGCCATTCTCATATTCGCTCTTTGACTGATCCGGACGCTCAAGAGACTACTTCTTAAAGGCGGGTGATGGCAAAAAGGTCAATTTGATTGCATGTTGCTTGCCTGTCAGTTGACACCTGGCTGACTTTGTCGTAGGTCTTGTGCTCAGACATTGTGTCACTTATAAAAAGGCGATTGGCGTTGTTGACATCCACAAATTGTTCGCCATTGACATGACATTTGCCTAGTCCATACTTCCCGATATAATATCTGAGACCTTCGTTATCATTTCGTTTCTTGGCATTCAAGTCCCCCATGATGATATCACCCATCTAATCCAAGATGGTCTCTTACTGGACATTAAACGGGACCTCCTCTGTCGAAGAATAACACTTTCCTATGCGTCGTACTTTAGCCTGGAATCTGGCTTCAAAATCCTGTCGCCATGCGGCTGCAAGAAAATTATGATGATGTCTCCATTTGATGGGGTATTGATAGCGGCACCCAGCTAGTCAAAGAAGGTCGCCTTCTGGAGATTAGACGGGACTTCCTCTGTCGAAGAATAACACGTTCCTATGCGTCGTACTTTAGCCTGGAATCTGGCCATCAAAATCCTGTCGCCATGCAGCTGCAAGGAAATTATGATGATGTCTCCATTTGATGGGGTATTGGATAGCGGCACCCAGTTAGTCAAAGAAGGTCGCTTTCTGAAGATTAGACGGGATTTCCTCCGTTGAGAAATAACACTGTGGTATGCATCGTACTTTAGCCTGGAATTTGGCCAAGAAGTTCATCCTACATCGCATGAATTCCCACTCAAGTTGGAAGAATCTGGCGTTTTGAGGTCATACGGTCTTTTAGAAACCAATCTACGTCAGAAACTTTCTTTAGAAGAAGGATAAGGTTTGATTAGGTTCGAGAGGCTTTCAGCTTAGAGCCACCGACACACTTAGACCATTAGTAGGTCCATTGAGATACCTCGGGATCAAGGAAGGATTCTCCTTCCTGTTCGTTGCACCAGTAGGAGCTTTCGATAAAGCGAACTAGGTTACCGACATCTTGTTGTGCTAAGTCACCAAGATTATCAGATTCTGCAAAAATGATTTACGGAAAGGTCCAGTCGAATAGCATGTCTACAAGGCAATGGCCTGTGCGGACACCTATAGTGACTCCGAGATGTCGTCCAATAAGCGAAATCAATCGAATGGAGCACTTTTGGTTTGCTGTAGCCCAATTTGTCTGCTAGAGTGGCAGGTAATCTCAATAGCTGGCGTGACAGTTCGGGATGAGTCAAGGCCTAGCTGCTCGCTACCATTCGTGTAACACGAATACATTTTTTGCAAGAATGGAAGGGACCTACAATTTATTGTCGACTTCGAACGGCGAAATGAGAAACTCATTCATGACAAATTATACTCCCGGAGGCTTGTCATTCCCCGACAAGAGGTGGTGCCGCGAAAAATGTTCGGTGTTCATGGCTGGGGCTTGAACTTACTCCGCTCTCACAGCAGTCCAACGCACTAACCACTGAGACACGGCGACCAGGTTGTCCCATTTGATGAACTTAAGTTGGTTTCGCTGGTTGCATCCAGCTTTAATTTGCGTGCATTTGCATGTAGCTAATGGCACTCCAACATTCTCTTTCTCACGCAATTCCTTGGAATGTCCCTGTATCCTAGTACCCAGCAGAGAAGAAAAAAATTGCTCTGCCGTCTCTACGAAGAAGGATTAATTTTAGAATTTTTTTTTGCAAAACAACCATCCACACAAAGACGCTACTGTATCTAGCCATCTTACGTTTCTATAGTTTAAACAGTTTTGAGGACTAGTAGAGACCAGAAGAAGAAATCTCCAGAAGGGCAGCAAGTGACTTAACTCAATTGAAACTTTCTTAAACTATGCACAACAGAATCAAATAAATTGCACAAGAAGTTTACACACACAAATATCTACAGTAACAGCACAATGCTTGCACATACCTCCATCCCCAATCAGTGTTTTAGATTTTGTTTAAATAATTAAATGTTGTTAACGGTGCATATACTCCTGTGCCGTTCATTCGTTCAGCTTTAACGCGTTTCACCCATAGTTCTTACAACCTTATTGTTTTGACAATAATTTTTTTAAGATTGGGTTTATGGCATACAATGTACATAAATATATCTTTAGGCATAATTTTATCAAATAAGTGTCGTTGTAAATTAAAGAAGAAAACAAAACCAAAAAGAGATCAACATCAACATTTTTATTTTCTACTTAAAATAAATATTGTTAAAGTAGTTTTATTATTGCGTGTTTAAATTTACATTGTATAGGTACACGGACACGGTGTATTCCAAATATATACAAATTCGATGCAAAGTGAATTGTGATCAAATAAATATTAACAAAAAATAATTTAGAATTTATATTGACAAGTGTAGCAGTAGCTGTGTCGTGTTCTCGGCAGAGAACCGCCCACGGAACTCGTGTTATACGTTTTATCCATTTTTGATTATCTTAGGAATAATGAGAAAAAAAAAAAGAATTTTACCGCAAAATATGCAACTTATTGAGTTTGTAACAACAAAACAAGAAAAAAAAAAGTACTTTGCATTCCACAACACACACAAAAACAAATAAACTTAAAATTAAAAAAAAAAAAAACTTCTGGGTATTTGTTTAACTTTGTAGGAATTCTAAATTAAAATCCAATTGAGATGATGCCTCGGAGGCATGGTGAAGGCAAACACTGGGGCTGCTGCTGTATCTCCCTCAGTCGAAAGGATTGTTTTGCAAGGGTTGTTGGCAACACGTCGTTTGATGAGTATAAGCAAGGCAGCCGCAAATTTTGCCCAAAGTCAACAGAGCTCTCTGAAACAGATTTTCTGTTGTAATTTACGCACAAAGTGGAAGGGGATTTGGAAATACATTTGTAATGGTCGTATGTAAGTATTCTTGTCGTATCTCTGATTTGAGGGGTTTTCTTTACTGTCTGTGCCTAAATTACTTAAATAAAATGTAATTTGTGTAATGAGAAACCTCTTTGTTTGAATTGTGTGGGGAGTTTTCGAGGAGCCTTATGCCAAATGTAAGGCAAATGGGTAACAAAAGTCTTAAGAAGCGACTTTTATAAATTGACATAACCGCCAGGTACTTGATGGATTAACAGAAGAGGTAAGTCGCTGTTAGAATTTATTATTGCCAACGATATCTTTGCAGAAAATAGAGGACTGTAGAACGCAGCATTCTAATGAGAAAAGGATGAAAGACATAACCCCGACTGGAAAGTGTCCGCACAGTCATATGCTTAGACTACAGAATAATCTGTCACTAAAACCCTACCACAACCTAAACACAAGAAACTAGAGCGACTTCAAAACCTATTTCGCCAATGTCAGGGGCTTTTAATCCTTTCCCTGGACCAATAAAAAGTTTGATATTGACAAGGAAGTCAAAACAATGACTTCAACTTTACGTTCAGCACTTGAAATGTCCTGCCCTCCAAACAGAGGCAAAAGAATGCTCAACCCCGCCTGGTGGTCAGTCGAGCTTACAACTTTATACAAAAATGCCAGAAATTTAGCTAAATGCACGATGGCTCCTGCAGTCGGGGACAACTAAATGGAAAGCAAGGGTTTGTTCAAAAAAAAAAAGAATAATCATTAAATAATGACTCATGAACTGCAAAATGCAATGAACCTAAAGCCCTACAACTCCCTTTAGAACTCATTTTCTGGAATCAAATACACCAGATTCTCACGACAAGGAAAGAATCTAAGACACAACGCAACGCACAAACACCACCTTGAGTTGTCAAATGCAAATGGGGAGTCGACACCTTCTCTCCACACAAGGATCCCGAACCTAATGCTGCAATGCTGCAGAGTGCCAAAGAGTATATCATCCCATTGCTTGCAGATATTTTCCGAGAGTACCTACCAAAATTGTACGTAAGCCTGAAGAGCAGTCAGGATAATCTTCATATAGCAATAAGGCTCACTTCCTCTTCATCATCATCATTTTTCAATGACCCGCTTATCCACTATAAGGGTCGCACCTTAAGGGAGCTTAGGTGGACTCTCCATATCTCCCGATCTTCTGCCATCGACTCTAAATCATCAGAAACTATCCCCATATCGGTAAAGGTGAGATTTCGGACTTGCTCGAGTCATCTCATTCTAGGCTTACCCAAGGGACGCCTACTCGATGGCACGGATTTCATTGGATTTCATGGGATTTTTCGGAAGCCAAGTTGGAGACATGTGTTGAACGTGCCCAAACCATCGAAGTATGGACTTTTCCACTCGAAGAGGTAGCTTGTCGACGTTGAGTGCCTTATTCTTTCGGTCATTACCCAAACCTCATGACGACAGGTGAGGGTAGTATAAAACACTGAATAAAAGACCGATAGCTTAGCTTCGACGCCAAGTTCAGCCCTCCTGATAACAGATTGACCAAGCTGTCTCAAAACCGCTCCAGCCTGACCAATCCTGCAGGATAACACAGTATTGCTCCTACCATCACTCGTGAATAGGACTCCGAGATACTTAAACTTCTCCACCTGTTCCAATGGGACTCCACTAACATGCAGTGTGCATTGAACAGGCATTCGGGAAATTACCATAACCTCTGATTTGTTCACGTTTACCTTCATCCCAGCTTCAACACAGACGGCGACGAACCTATCTAGTGGGCGCTGAAGTTCGGTCTGGTTGGACGTAAGGATGACCAAGTCATCAGCGAAAAGCAGATACCTTATCCTTAAATCTCTGAATTAGAACCGTTCCTCACCACGGCTGCGGTGTAACATCTAATCCATATACACTATGAAAAGGAGAGGTGCCAGAACTGGCGAAGTCCAACGCCCACAGTGATAGGTGTCGACTTAACGCCGTTCACCCGAACACCGCTCTTGCAGTTTGTGTAAAGAAAATGAATGGCCATCAGAAGAGAACCGTCAATCCCATACTCCTGCAGTACACTCGAGAGTTTACCTCGAGGGTCTCGATCATATGCTTTTCCAAATCCACAAAACAACTGCAGATAGGTTTGGCATTCTCCCACGTCTTCTCAAGTACTCATCGCTCATCGCCCAACCTGAACGCGACCACAGCTCTAGAACGCGCTTCTAACACCTTAGCGAATACTTTTCTCGGGAGACTTAGAAGGAATATACCCCTATAATTGGAGCAATCCCTCTTATTCAATTTTTTGAAAAGAGGAACAATCGAACAATCACCCCAGTCTTGGTTTTTCACCGCATTCCCAGGCCACTGTAATGACACGAGAGAGCCATTCCACTCCCTCTATATCCAAAGCCTTGAGCATTTCTGACCGGATTTCATCCACACCAGCAGATTTGCCGACTTTTAGCACTTTAATCGCCAAGGTCACCTCCTCTACGGTGGGACTATTCTCCACCCTACTCAAAACCATGGATCTGCCATCCTTAGTGCGTCTTTCTCATCGGAAAAAAGTACACCATCTTTGGATTTGACTCCTTCGATGATATTAAACTTTCTTCCTCTGCAACGAATGGTCTGCCAAATCACCTTGTTTGCAGATCTTTGATCACGGTCCAATTTCTCACCGAACTCCTTCCAAGACTGCTCCTTAGCTGCTTTAACAAGCAGCTTGCAAGTTCTTTGCGCCTCCATGTACCGGTTTCGAGAAGCTGCATCCCCCAAGTGTATCCACACCTTGAAGGCTTTCTTCTTCTCTCTGATGGCTTCTTGAACTCCGGGTGTTTTAAACCACGCAGTTCTTTTCTCACCACCAGCCGCCACACCGAGCAGCTTCACTCCGCAAACATCTCCGGCAAAGGCAATGACTGCTGTTAAAAACAACCGCCATTCTTCCTCTACATTTGTCGGAACAGTTAGAATTTGTTAAAACCTTTCGGATGCCTGCCGTGCAAACTTCTCCCGTATCACATCGTTCTGCAAACTCTCCCACCGTATGCGTGCAACCAGCCTCGGTTTACGCTTTGGTAGGAAAGGTACTTTATCGTTGAGATACAATTTGCACAACACGAGGTGATGATCAGTTGACAGTTCAGCCCCTCTCACAACACAAATAGCCCAAACCAACCTTTTAACACACGAAGGTACCACAAAGAAGTCTATCAGCGACTTTTGCTGAAGACTCTGAGGGTACCATGTGTATTTATGGATTGCTTTGTGCGGAAAGAAGGTGTTTGCACAGCAAAAGTCCAACAGCTGCTCTCCGTTCGCGTTCTGATCGGGGTCAACATTCCTCCAAATCGCACTTCCCCATGTTATTACGTGTACACCCACGTTAGCATTGAAGTCACCCATCAGAACATAGGAATCCATATCTGCCACCTGCTCTAAGGCGGCATCTACTTCACCCAAGAACGCTGCATACTCCGACTCCAGATTCGGCGCATACACCTACACTAAAGCCAGAGTTGACCTTTCAAGCTTTAGCTTTGAGATCGCAGCTCTTCCTCCTAATGGTATCGAATCCAATACTCTGTCTGCAAGTCTGGGACTTGCGAGCGGCCCTACTCCCGCCTGGGCAGACATTGAAAGTGCTACTCCTGACGTGAAGAGTTTCCACCCATTCGTAAGGTCCACAGTTTTAAAGCCTCTTTGCTTCGTTGAGGAGATACCATAGATAGAAAGACTAAAGGAGGGTATACTAAAGTAGGTTCTTACTTGACTCAATTGCTGACAAGTCAGGATTGCTGCAAAAAGTCAAAGATACTGCCCACGATTCGTTGAATAAACTGAAAACGCGGAGCACGAACACGATTGTTGCTCTTACAGATTTTAATATGGTGTCAGGACAACAAGTAAGAAGGATGAGCTGAGCAGAAATTGAATTCTTTCGAGAAAAAAAAAAAATATTTCGTCGGATATCCGGTCTCTTGAATAAACAGAGAAAATGAAGGAGAAAATATAACCGTGAGGTTTATGCACAGTATCAGGACAGGAATTCAAAAAGTTAAGACAGCAAATGAACAATAGTGCTCCAGCAGGGAAAACCTTTGAATCCTGACGACTAGGAAGTCCGACAGATGCCGGGAGGCTTGGTTTGAAAAACTGGAAACAGCATATCCTGAATCGAAGGGAATAAAGGAATGCAGTGCCTCAGGCAGAAACTCTTCATTGGTCAGAAGAGCGTGAAGTAAGTAAGAACAAAATGTAATTCAAAGTTTTCGAAAGCGTACATTCTTACCATTCCCTGATGCAAGCGATGTTCATTTTTGTGTATACCTGACCATTAGGACGATGTGGTGTCGTCGAGGAACACACCCACACAAGGTACACGAAGATGTGCAAGCAAACTTTTGTCCTTTTTTTTTTTCATTTTTCTTTTGTTTTCGAGAACGAGTGCAATTTCAACATTGAATGTACGAATTTTCGCTCGGAGTCAGTTCATTAAGGATACACTCTCTCCTATGCGTAGCATATGCAATATTCGAATGCCGTACAGCCAACTAAGCTTACCATGAGTTGTACATATATATTCTTCAACCAGGGTCCAGGGCACAATGAATGAAACATCAACCATACGATGGCCAATTGGGGATTAGAAAACGTAAGCTCTATGGAATACACAATTTTCGCATAAGAGCACTGTGGCACAACAGTCAACATAGGAACAGAAAGCCAAAGCCCATGAGAAGATTTAAAGGCAGCCATTAGGAAATTCCATTGCCAGTAAATCTTTGAAGAATAAAAGCTGGACTATTGCCCTGCGGAGTTTTCAAATACCTCGCTAGGTGCTTTGAAAAGTTACGCAGTGGTTTTTTGTGAGTTTTCCAAATTCATCGAGAGCCGAATGCGTTGCTGGAACAATATGGGATTTATCTGCATGCATAGGCGAGTTGTATCATAGAATAGTAAATTGAGCAGTCGGTAGAAATATCCAGGGATAAAAAAGAAAACTTTTCGTCGGATTAACAAACACTCTGTGTTCAAAGGTCTTAGTTTCGAAATTGAGCAATTGAATCAGCATTTTAAAAACCTGGCAGTTCGTGGGCATCAACTGAGGGTCAGAAATTGGATTTGCAGTCTCAGTGACGTTTGGAATATTTCGCATCTGATTTTGAGTTCTGTTAGACCAAACTTTTCCAAATTCCCTATTGTTTGGTTCTCAAAACTGATGGTCTGTTTTTTTTTTTCTCGCCGTAAACGTGAGAGCACTGAGAGCCTACAAATGTACGTACGTAATGTAGGAATGACAGCGTTGGCAGACTTGAAAGCCGAGCTCACGCTAAACAACGATAAAATGTATACGTATAAGGAAACCAAAGTATGACGAAGCAGTGCCAGAGATGGAATCTACCGTGAAAAGAATGACGAATCTGAAGGCTATAGAAAAGTGATTTCTTATCCGAACCAACTTATTTACTTACCGACCCGTCAAAAACGGCTGTCCATCCTCTTCGATCGCAGGCATGCTGCTTTTAGTTTTCAAGATCGAGCACTTCGGCATCATTCTTTGCTTAGTTTTTAAATTAAAGTTTAGTCTTGCTTGTCATCTGTAGCATGAGCGTTGTGATTTTTAGATTCCCTTGCTGTACATGCGATACCGATGTAGCGGCCGTTCGGATTACAACCACATCTTCATATATGTAGGTCAGAGAGTTCGGGGAAGCATCTTCGCCTCCAGTCCCCCTCCTGGCATACGAGGCCAAGTATTCGATGAAGGTTTTTTCAAGCGAAACTGTTTAACATCGGCGCTGCATTCCTGTAATTCAGCACACGGCACTATATAGCAGAACTGGCAGGACCGGGGTTACTATTTTTTCTTAAATTTTCCAACCGCCTTTTAAGGCTACATTCACGATGCAGACAGTAAGTATTTTCGGGACACGAACTAAGTAGATTTAAGATTCATTTTTATTCCTAAGCTTATGTACAATTTAGTTTGAACCCTTGATCATGAAAGAGGATTAAAGTAATCTTAATTCTGAAAGCTGGTAAGACCTCGCACCAGCTAATCGTCCTTTCTACTAAAAACACTAGAGAGGCTAATTGATATACACATAAAATCTAAGCTAAATACCAATCTCATGTCAAACTCCCAACAAGAACACCATCAGCATCATCATCATCATCATCTTCCAATAGCCCGCTTATCCACTATGAGGGTCGCGGGTTTAGGGAGCTTAAGCATGAAAACTGCAAGGGAAAATCGGTGGAGACCGCTCTTTTTGCACTAGTGAAAACCATTGAGAGTTCCTTGCAGAGAATTTTATCGATATTAAGGGATCCTTCAACAACGTCAGACCAAAGGCAATATCCGTTGCACTCCGCAAGCTGAAGGCTGAGTAAATGCTTAAAAGCAGGCTGATTCAGGCTGAGCTGGGGAGCTTTTTAATGAGCAGGACGGTCTGCAGAGTTACACCTCGGGGCTGACTACTATCATAATTGCTTTGATTGATGGTAGTAAACGAACTGTTAATGACAATGGATAGGGAGGGATTCAATACAACGGCATATACTGATGACATTGCATCAATGGCAAATTTCTCCCTGCAATAAGAGACCTAATGAAATCTGCCCGTAACATATTGGCAAGATGGACGAAGAAGGTAGGCCCCCGGGGTTAATCCCACAAAAACCAAACTAGTCCTTTTCACAGGGAGTTTAAGGGAATCATGCATCTATTTAACGGGTGCCTTGAGAACAACCCCTACTGCCGCATTGGAGGTAATGCTCCATCTTCTACCTGTTGTTATCTTTGCGAAGCTAATGGCAGTCACAGCAGCATTAAGGCTTAGAGAAATCTCCCAGCTGATCAGCACAGCAACTGGTCGAACTAGGATCCTCAAAGGCAACCATCCTATTCCTAATAAAGCCAACTACGTTGTCCCGCATATTGACTTCAACGTCAGATACAAAACTTGGATTCCTAGCAGAAGCTCTTGGGAGTCTGATAAAGTTTTGAGTGATTCCGCGCTAAAAATATTCATACACGGATCTAAAACAGCGGGTGGTACGGGGACAGGAGTATTCTCCAACGCATCTGGCTTAGCCATTACTACGTGACTGCCAGGTCATTGGGGTCCCAGGACATGGACGTTCCAGGTAACTGCAAAGCGGATGAGCTGGCAAAAGAAGGCGCAGGACAGCATCTCCCAGAAAACTTGGGGGAACCACCTGCGCCTATCGAATCGATCAAATTCCTCCTTGACACGGATACCAAGAAACTGGCAAACCACAGGTGGAACAATATCAGCCCTTGTCTCTTGTCGAAACAAATCTCGCCTAACCTGGATTTAAAGAAGAATCTAGGTTCACTGATAGGGGTCCTTACCGGCCATTGCTTGATAAACAGACATGCACCCAGACTGAGGGTCCTGTGCAATGATTTCTGTAGAAGCTGCAAAGCCAAGGAGGAACGCACCTACTGTGCACGTGTCCTGCCCTTGCGACGCTAAGCAGAAAAACCCTCGGGGAATACTTCTGTGATAATCTTAACGATCTAGCCGAACTCTGGGATGAAATGGTTCAACTCTTAGTGTTAATACGGGTTACGGTTGGCTATCTTGATGTTCTTTGTATTACAATACATACTCTGGTTCCTGGTGCTGGTAAGCCGGTTCTTCAGAATGGGCCAATCTGGTCTAATAGTGTCCATGTCTGAGTGGGGGCAGTCACCTAACCTTACCTATCCTAACCTATGTTCAGTTGCAAAAGTTCCTTGCATTGAACTCTTGGTAATAAACCCATTTGTGGGGTGTCCGGCTGCGAAACAGTATGTAGATTATCCACAACTGTTGAAACCATATAATCCGAGAAGATTTGGTCATTCAACAACAGCAATAGGTACATACATCTACTGAACTATGACATCCTCAGTTGGAGACACATCCGGCGATTCTCGATGAATTTCCTTCTTTAAATCTCAACATTCCTACTTCAAAGGAATATCCGAAGGATCGGCCCTTCACGAAGTTGTTTGGACGATCGAAAAGACAGTCAACTACAAGCTATATACCTTTCTTAGACGTAAAGAGGGGTTTCAACAACATCCCTACTGAATCTATTCTTGAAACTCTCCTGAGTTAGGTGTAAAGGAGTTCATCAGCAGGGGTGCCTGGAAAGGGAAGGCTGTAACGTGATCGCTTATGTGGACGACGTTGCTATGGCTGTCTCTGGTAAATATCCTGATACCTTGAGCGAGTTGCTCCAGAACGCACGTTCTTGAATCTCTCCTGAGTTAGGTGTAAAGGAGTTCATCAACAGGGATGCCGGTCCAGCCTTACTCGGATCGCTTTGAATCCATTGTTTTCCGTTTTTGTGCATTGGGATACTTTAGTCGACCTAGGCTTTATCGGCAGTTCGTCCAGGTTGCTGAAAAGATGTCATTCTGCTCATTTATTGATCGATTTTATGGGTTTTTACCTGCCTTTCTTCTCGTAAAAGTAAATTCAGTCGGTTTATTGCATTGTGAAGTTGCTTTTATTTCTGGTTTTGCCTGGCGATACGATCTGAATGGCCACTTGCCCAGAAGTTAATTTGTCAGAGGCATGGTTGATTGGTTAAGTGGGTTTTCTAAAGAATAACTTAGACCTCAAACGGGTCCAATGTACTCATAAAAAGTATACTCATGGGAGTGAAACCAAGGGATAGGGTTGGCTAATCCGACAACCCCCCAGAAAGGGATAGAAATTTCAGGAGTTTCCTGAAATCCGCGATATTAAGGTCCTCCAGCCCATGTGGCCAGTGCGGGACATTCGAATAGCAGGTGCCGGCCGGATTATATTTCCTCTTCGTCCCTGCAACTTCTGCAATAGTCGTTGTAGTCTAAGACGCTCCGCAGTGTCTTGTCCTATTCCGCAGTGTCCTGTGAGGACACCGGAGACGATTCGTATTTCCCTTCGACTTAGTTGTACGAGTTTTTTGGAACTCTTCTGTTTCCATGTGACACTATCCCGTATTAGCTCTGATCATGGTTTCCTCATCTATACCCCCGTAAAGAGTGCTAATGGGTGTCTTCGCGATCGGAAGGGTATATGCAGGATCTAGTTTTGCACCCCCCTAGCAAGTTTATCCGCGCTCTCATCACCTGATATATCCCTGTGGCCTGGTAGCCAGCATAGGGTCATCTTGTTGATCGTGGATATATCGCTGATATTATGCTGACTGCATAATAGACTTAATAGCCGCCTGGTTGTCAACGTAGGTAGTAATGTTTTCTCTGACAATGTTGTCATTTTTATTATATAAACGCTGCATTCGTCTCGAGTTTTGAAGGATTGGTTTACCCCTCTGGATTCACAGAAGATACCGCGTCCATTTTGCATACGTCGGTGTAGAGGGCTAGCTCTTCTTCAGTTCATACTATACCATCATCCCAGTCCTCTCTTCTTGGTATTTTGATATCAAATCTCCTATCGATGTCTGAGGTTGGAATGATGTAGTCGGTGTCTATGTCCTCCTTCGTGATAGTCCATCGTGTTAGAACGGAGGCGTGACCATAGGTGCTATTCATCCAGAGACCTGCTTTCCTTAGTCTGAGTGCCGTTTTTGCCGCCCCGCTACTACTGTGGATGTCCACTGGAAGTAGGTTCAGCATTGTTTCAAGTGCCGCTGTGGTTGTTGATCTTATCGATCCTGTTATCCCTATGCAGCCTGACCTTTGAATCTTGGTTAGAGGCATACAGCACTTTTCTCTGTGTGTAAGTCCAACAGAATTAAATCGAGCATCGCTTCAAAGACCAGGAATGCTGGTTTTTAGTGCTGCTTTCTTTGTCCTGACTATAATGACATTTTTCCAAATTAGTTCGTGGACCGAAATACTCAAAGTGGGTCGCTGTGACTCAATAGTTAGTGCATTGAACTGCCGTGCGAGCTGCGAAGGTTCAACCACCAGAAATAACCACAGAACGTTTTTTCGGCATCCCCTTTGATCGGACAATGTCAAAACGCGAAAAACATTTTCCATTTTTCGTTCGGAGTTGACAATTATCTGTACGTTCGTTTCGAGTCAAGTGAGCCGTGGTATTACAAACACCGATGAAGCTCTTATTGGGTTCTCTGGTAAATCACCAAATTACACCACTTCCAGAAACAACCTTGATGTCATACGAAAGCTACTTTTCCAATTAAAAACAGAAAGGATATTATAATCAAAAAAAAAAAAAAAGTAAATGTGACGCTTGAATGAAACACAGAACAACTTAATAAAATTCAACCAAAAGAATCTTCGACAACAATTTCAAGCCCGCAAAGTGTCAAAGAACACATAAATCCATGACAGCGTCGGAATGCCACCACTTGAACTGGAAAAATTCAACTCTGCGAACCAATTTACACAATTTATCATGCGAGACATACAATCTGAAATCATTTGTCACCGGCAAGGACACACAATATTTTACGATACACACGTTCCTGTGCGAATGATGGCCACAGCAAGGACTGAAGACTCCAACGACGCCGAGAGACGGATAAACCCCCACAATTATCAACTGGTGCCATAAAAAATCCCGAGAGTGTATTGATTTCGAACAATAAGAGTAGAAAGGACTAAACAGCAGACCATTCCACTTTATTGCCGTCAAATTAAAATTTCACTTGAAATCTATCTCCGTTCGTTCAGCATCCACTCGTCCCGTCAGAATCCGCAGCATGATACCAGGCGCCAGCGATTATGTATTATAATCGCCCCGGCCACAGCTCCCTCCATGTAGGATGCTATTAAAGTCGATGAAAATGCTTTTAAGCACTTTACCACGAATAGTCCTCTTGGATGAAGTGAGCTAAAGCTAAAGTACTTTGCTTCGTTTATTTTTTCCCCGCTTGTTCCAAACCGATCCGTTGAATTAGGTCAGTGTAACAAAGTAGTCCCGCTCCCGCACTCTGCGTACAATAAGGCTTTTTTTTTTGCCAATGCCGATGTCAATCCCATATACTACGGAGAATTAGCATAAATCACGTTTTATAGCCGAAAAGGACGAAAAAAAAGGAACACAATTTTCTGCGAAGAGTACTTTGCAGAAAATAAGTCGCACTTTGCATAGGAGGCAGGCCCATAAGGGTAGATTTTAACTGCCTTCCGGCGGCCGGCGCGGGCGGTTCCAATGGAAGCCTACAAAATCAGAAGTGAAAAATTGCGTTTAGCTTTAATGGGGGAAAGAACATGCAGTGCTAATTGGAAAGGACTCCTAAATTTGCTGAATATGCAAAGGATTACATCAGGCCACAAATTTTGGCGCAATCGATTGAAATTAAATCGAAATTGAATCCCTTTGTGAGTGAAATGAATGCGAATGCGTAATCAATTGGGTGGAAGACATGCTCAGGGACTTTTATTCAATCCAAGAGAAAGCCATGTGAAGCAAGAAAGGTACCAGCTCTGCACTGGGCTGGGATTCAAGAAAATTGCGTGGAATTTGCATCAGTTACTGTACCATTTTTCGCTCGTTCTGCTTTCTAAATCACTGCCAGACCTTAACGAGTATGCGACATACAACCCTAAGACTATATAGATACCACACCTGAAGCACCTCATGGATTAAGAAGCCGGTGATATCCTGGCTTGACTAAGAAAATAGCGTCACACACGTACATACATTAGACTTAACTTTATTATTGTTCCCACTTCCCCTAGATCCCTTCCAACAGCTGCCTCAAATCTGAATTATTGCTGGAGTTCTAAAGACCAAAAGAGAGGAACACAATGGGCCCGACTGAATCCTAAGTGAAGAGTATCTCTCTCACCCTCACATACCATACCAAGGCTCATCGTATTGCCAGCAGAACTCACTCTAGAACAGGTGAACCTACATACATATGTATAAAGCTTATATAGAGTCCTCAGATGTTTGCAGGTTTTGGTTGATTTTGCTTTTTAATTGCTTGAGATCTAAGCGTCCGCAGATATTTCTCTTGAAAGCACGTTCCAATGTATGCTAGTCATCATAATCATAATTTTCAATGACCCGCTTATCCAATCACCGCTTATCCAATCGCTTATCCAATCACGGTCACGGCGTTAGGGTGTTTAAGTGGACTCTCCACATCTTCCTATCTTCCGCCATCGACTCTAAATCATCAGGGGCTATTCTTATACGGGTAAAGGTGAGATTTCGGACTTGGTCCAGCCATCTTATTCTAGGCCTGTCTAGGCGACGCCTACTCGATGGCACGGACTTCATGGCGCGTCTTGGAAGCCGCGTTGGGGACATGCGTCCGAAGTATGGACCTCTCTATTTGAAGAAGTAGCTGCTCGACATTGAGTGCCTCGCGTGCTCTGGTGTTCCTTACCCGCTCTCGACGAGTCATCCCAGCAATACAACGAACAAATCTCATTTCGATAGCTTGTATTCGCGATCTTATTCTTTCGGTCATTACCCAAACCTCATGACCATAGGTGAGGGTCGGAACAAACACTGAATTAAAGCCCGACAACTTAGCTTCGATGCCAAGTTCGGCCCACCTGATAACAGATTGTCCAAGCTGTCTCAAAATTGCTCCAGCCTGACCAATCCTGCAGGATAACTCAGTATTGTTCCTACCATCACTCGTAAATAAGACCCCGAGATACTTAAACTTCTCCACCTGTTTCAATCGGACTCCACTAACATGCATTGAACAGGCGTTCGGGAAATCACCATTACCTCTGATTTGTTCACGTTTATCTTCATCCCAGCTTCAACACAGACGGCGAGGCACCTATCTAGTGCGCGCTGAAGTTCGGTCTGGGCGGACGTAAGAATGACCAAGTTATCCAACATCCAATCCATATAAACAATAAAAAGGAGGGTTGACAGAACGCATCCCTGGTGAAGTCCTACGCCCACAGCGAAAAGTGATTTAAAGTCGATTGCAATCAAAATACTTAAGTCAAAAAGAATGCAATCTCTTTTATTGCTCCACATTCATTGAAGTCACTAGCTAGGCATCAGTTCGTTGGACTTGTGCCGACTCTGATGGAAGACCAAGAAACTACAAAGTATATTGTTTGCCAATGTCCCACTTCGGTAGAGGATTCATCTTTGCAGAAACAATCAAATTGCATCCGCAAGCGCTGCATATCATTAGGTGCCTCCAAGACCTCGATCTTGCTCAAAACTTTCCGCAGTTGGAGGAGAACTTGCTTGACACAAAAGATCATTTAGATCGCAGTGTACTACCGCTCATCGCCAGTTAGGTATGAGATCGCACAGAACCCAATTTTGGTTACGAATACCGGCTCAATCCGCGAAGAAAGCTAAGAAAGTCATTTGAAGTCAATGAATGCATTCAATCGATTGAAGTTATTGCATTCTTTTACAGATTTGACTGATCTCTTCGCATGCACTCCTTAGCGTTTCTTACTTAAGTAAGTAAGTAAGTCCGTGATGGACCTGGGGTGGCCTCATCCAGCAAGCTTCTTCAACCAGCTAGATCTTTAGCCAGCTGCCTCCAGTTTCGCACGCCAAGTTGGTTGAGGACCCCCTTCACTTGCGTGCGCCACCTGAGTCGCGGTCCTCCTCTACCCTCGGGTGTGAATTTAAAGATTTTCCGGGCCGGAGCATTGGTGGCCATCCGCTCTACATGCTCTTCACAACCCTACTCTTCACAAGCTTGGCCTGTCACCGGACCCTACCTGCAGACTGTGCCTGGAGAGCAATGAAAGCTCTCTCCACATCGTCACAGAATGTCCCGCCCTTATCCATGTGAGAAAACGGACCCTAGGCAGTGAGCTCGTTTCACCAACGGCGCTTGCCACGCTCCACCCAGAGAGGCTGATTAGGTTCCTGACATCCTCTGGACAAACTGCTCTAAACTCTTGGGAAAGCATAATAGGCCTCTTTATGAGACCGCAGTGCTAGAGTGAACAAACCGCTCCCCACTAATAATAATAATAATACACGACCCAGCCACCGCAGACTTTGTACCTTCAATATTCTGGCTAAGACAATGTAAACTCGTACAGTTGGTCATTGTGCCTCCTCTGCCATTTACCGTCTATGCAGACGGGAACGAAAATCACTTGAAAAATGTTCCTCTCGAAAAAGCCAAGAACAA
Source organism: Matsumyia berberina (assembly GCA_917880715.2). Lineage (NCBI taxonomy): Eukaryota > Metazoa > Arthropoda > Insecta > Diptera > Syrphidae > Matsumyia > Matsumyia berberina. The sequence goes on from OU862870.1 coordinate 102,476,260, forward strand.
CCTTATCCGCTTTTGACAGAGTCCATGCCTCTGCGCCGTATAGCAGGACCTGTACGATTTGGGTCTTATACAGGGTAACCTTAGTCGTTCGAGAGAGGGCTTTGCTACTCAATTGCCTTCTTAGCCCAAAGAAGCAGCGATTGACAAGAGTTATTCGTCTTTTGATCTCAGCGCCGCTATCGTTGTCTGAATTTATAGCGAAGCCTGGGTAGACAAAGTCCTTAACTAACTCAAAGTTATAAATGTTTAGTGTGACGTTCTGTCCGAGATATCGGTGTTGGTTAGCCTTTCTTATTGGCAGCATATACTTGGTCTTGCCCTCATTGTCCTCTAAACCCATCTTCGCCGCCTCCGTCTTAATACTCACGAACGTTCTTCCGATTATGCCAATATCGGCGTATGCGAGTAATTAGACGGACTTTTGAAAGATTGTGCCCCTGATGTTGGCGCGCGAGTTTTGCACTATTCTATCAAGAACGATGTTGAAGAAGTCGCGTGACAGAGTGTCTAAATACTTTTCTCAGTGAGGTCTTGACTGACGTTGATGGAGCAGCGTGCCTTCTCCATCGTCATCCTGCACAATCAGACGAATTTGGCAGGCATTTCAAAACTAGACATGGCTCTGTATAGCTCGTTTCTATAAGTCCTGTCATAGAGGGGCCTTAAAATCGATGGAATGATGGTAGGTATCGATTTGAAGTTCTTTGGTTTTCTCCAAGATCTGCGGTAGTGTGAATATTTAGTCGATGGTGGACTTTCCTGGTCTGAAGGCACACTGATGTGAACCAATCAGGTTGATGACGAACGGCATCGCCTGCTGCTTTGAACAGCTCGGCACCTAGACCGTCAACTCCAGCAGCTTTCTTGGACTTAAGCTTAGATATGGCTATCTTTACTTCGTCCAGGTCGGGTGGACGGAATTATTGGTTTTCATCGTTCAGGCTCATTAGCGTTTTACTATGAATTAATTTACAGAATCTTTTTAACTCGCCATAGAAATGTAAGCCACAGAATATTTCATCTTAAAAAAATCCGTTTCCACACAAATTACTTATGCATGTCCTTGTGTGAACTCTTTATGCCAACAGAAATAAAGTTAGAAATTGCATACATGGATTAGCTGCGATGCAAGGACACACTGTAAGCTTTGCAAACGAGACCGCAACACTTCAGCACCATGTCACCATCCCGGGTGTTTATTTAATATTTGTATCCTTTTTCAAATCGGTTTCCACAGCAATGTAGCCGGCCACGCCAAACCATTTCGGTGGACGATGCATTCTTTGGAAATTTTTTTCGAATTTTTTCCTTGTTTACCAACGGACTACACTTTGGTCATATTTTATTCGTTTTTTTTTTTTCCATTTCACATAGCACAGGTGAGAAACAGAGAAAAAAACACTCACCTGCATCGGTCATTCTTTCAGTCCGTGTGACATGAAAAGGATCAGCGCAGCAGAAGCATGGAGCAAGTCACTCCGAAAGGATGTAGGTTTGAAATTTTTATGAAATAAATTATTAGGTGCGAGCAATGAGTTTTTACACTCTGTTTCGTTCGCTTTAATCGCATGAGTCTACCATAAGCTGGCTCTCATGTAAATCAACCCCAGCAGCTGGTGCAAAACTTAAGATTCTACCATTGTATATGAGTATGTGTAAGGATCTGCCTTGCGGCATAGTCGCTTGACAGGATTTTCCAACAGGCGGCGGCTATCCCTCACCCATTTTATTTTGTGATTAATTTTTCTTCTTTTGCACACCGATGGACGGGAGAATTCTTAATTTGTTTGCTCGGTTGGCGACGGTCCTCTAGATTGAGGGACGAAAAGGAGCAACAAATAATTAAATTCGTCATTTCCAGGATAACACCGAAATGTAATTAAATATTTTTTATTCTTGGATTGGCGCAGGAATGTAGTCTACTTCATGACATGGAGAATGAAAAGTTATGTTTTCTGCATGTGGAAGAGACTATTTTTTTGGAAATATAAGGAATGTCCTACGTACATGCTGTTGCGGTCGTTGGGATTTGAAAAACACTTTCGAAATATGGTTTCTGAGTGACGGCTGACAGTGGTTTTAACCAATATCCAATATTAGCCAGCGAAAGACCTAATTGTGTTCCATTTTGGTTTTTTTTTGTTGAGTTTTGAAACGCTCCAACTGGTTCATTGAACTACCAGGAAACAGTTTTACTAGTTTTACCCATTTTTACCCGTTTTTATCAATTTTACTGGAATTTTCTCGAATTTTAGATAAAACCTGGAAGGCACTTCAGTGAGGAGGAGCTTGCAGTATCAGCACTCACCATCTCTGCACCGAAAATCTGCCACCGTATCCGAGCAAAGGCAGGACAATAGCAAGGGAAATGACCCGAAAAAGAATCACCCTCTCCACAACCATCGCAGACCGTAGCGTCACTTAAAGTTAGCTTTAGACACTAACCATTGATTTCCTTAGCAAAACGAAGTATCCCGGTAGAATTGACTCTAATCTTTTCTATTGAGAGACAGCAATAACGTCGATGATTTCTTTACAGAGGTTTGAGAAACACTCGTTTAGACTGTCTGCGTCCTTAAGAACCGTTCCACGCACGATTGTGTTTTGTAAGAAACCCAATCGTCAATGGAGACTCTGACCAAGAATGATGGAAGAGCCAGCGCAGGTTTAGGTCCTGAGAAATCGTCCTCTAAACCTTGTCTAGCAACCTTATCGGATATCTGATTCCCAGGAGTCCCAGGGGGACTAAGTTACTTGCTTACTTATGGTGGTGCTTCAGTCCGGGGTGGATCTGCGCCTCAACTTGGGAACTATAAAAATATATAAGTAGCTGGCGCGACAACTCGGAATGAGCCAAAGCCTAGCTTCTTGCAACCATTCATGTTGTGCATGTTATATTTCTCGCACGAATAGAAGGGACGACTCCGAACGGCGAATTGAGAAGCTCTTTCATGACAAATCATACTCCCGGAGGCTTGTCATTTCCCGACGAAAGATGGTGCGCGAAAAATATTTGGTGTTCCTGGCTGGGGCTTGAACCCGCGCCCTTCCCACGGCAGTCTAATGCACTAATCACGGCAACAGCACTTGGGAACCATACGTGAGTCAGAAAGTTCAGCCCTGTGACCAAATTCAGAGAGTTCTTGCATTGTCGAACTATTTAAGAACTGCTTAACGGGTTGAGCAAGTTATTAAACGTAACCTGGCTATCGCAGCAAACACGGATACTCCGACCCGTCCACCCTTGCCTAACAAATGGTGAAGTCTAGCGTTTTCGCTGTCCAAGGAGACACTGACACCGGATCCACGACTAGTTTTGGGGACATCTGTAGAACTACAGCACTTTGTTTGGACCAGAATGCCAACTGGCACTGGCGTAGAACCATCTATGGACACAAAAGGATTTTGAAAGCAAAATCAAAGATCTTGATGTGCCCATGGACGAAATGAGAAGAGTAATAGTCATCGAGAGATATCATCATACTTTAATCGTAAACGGATCGATACAGCAGAGGAAACTAGAACTCAATGCATGTGCAGCCAAGAATGGACTGACTCTGGCTTGAGTTAACGGAAATGAACTATTATTTTTGTTATTAGGAAGGAGTTAATCCGCTCTAGCACTGCGGTTTTTAAAATAAGCTACCAGGAATTTTATCAGTTTTTTAGAGTGAAGCGTCCACAACGTTTGTGTCCCTCTATATGTCCCCGCCATCTTATAGATCGAATGGACAGTTTTTGGCTAGATTGATGTCGTTGTAAAGCTCGTATAATACCTGGTTCAATCGTGGTGGCCACCATTTTTCTTAAACCAGCCTCTGTTTACCAACTCCTACTCTAACCTCCACCCAATGAATGCTGAATGTCTGGCACCTCGACTGAAGAAAGGATTCTAACCCCTATAGAAGATTGTGGGGGGGTAACACACGAAGGCACTCTCCCTTGGGTCCAGATGGCAGCGGAAGAACTCTGAAAATAGAATCAACGGTTGTGTCTATAGTTCCAATCAGGTTGAGCTACTTAGTGAACATCTTACACGGGCTACTCTGACAATCTTGGCGTTCAGGTCTGTAAGGGTCGATTCAACTGGCTTTGATCGAAGGGGTAACAACCAGGACCCAGCCACCAGGTTTGGGGGCTCACCCATGGAAAAGAAAACTAGTTATGAGAGCGACGACCACGGTTTAAGAATCTGCTTCTGGATTGTATGCACGCTGTATACTCCGGGAGCAGCTAAAGAAAAACTTGTAACTGTCCTCCTGGCCGATATAAGTGCTATTTGGCTGCCACAGAAGGCTACACATGTTACGATGTGGATTTGTCGTGGGAATCAAGTGTAATTGGCTTTAAGTCGACAAGCGATCGCTTAGTTATTATCTACATAAAAGCCACTTTCTACAACATCAGTCTGATATGTGCCCATGCCATTACTGAAGAAGCTGAGGACGCCTAGGGCGACTTCGGCAAGGAGGACATCTTCGGAAAGCATACCTTCGACGACATGACATGAGATAAAAGCTTCCGATTAATCGACTACAGCACGTACTACGGTAATAAGTAGCACTAGATTTACTCAAAAAAAATCCACACAGAACCCTGGCTTTTACCATACTGTCTAACAGATGATCGACCTGCGTCAGTGGGGCAAACGTCGGCTCTGACCACTTCTTGGTTGTGACTCTTTTTATACCTCGACTTTCAAACGAAAAGAAGCTGCGGCCCTCCCCAAAAAAAGATATTTTACTGAGCGATTGGTGCAGCCAGAGACTACATAAAGCAACTGAACCAATGATCAGTGCCATAAATGCCAATCATCAGTGGATCTTGCTTTGCACCAACATGAAGGAAGTAGCCGAATCCACTCTGGGCTATCAACCACCTCCAAGAAGAAACACGTGTAATGACGATGTGTGTGCGCAACTTAGAACGGTGACAGGCATATAGACAACCGCTGCCGGGCAAAACCAGAGCAGCGCGGAAAAGTATTATGCCAAAAGATTGGAGGAAACGGAAACTCTGTGTAAAAAGAAGAGCGCCTGTGCGACCTCACAGCTCAAGGAAATCGGAGAGTCTCGCGACAAAAACAACATTCGGAGGTTTTATAAAAAGGTTCAGCATTAGGAGATAAATATAAACAACACAGTCCCCTCTTTTAAAACGCGCTAATGCAAGCGGGGTTATACTTCTGATTTTGTCTGGAGAGAGTCGCACAAATTAGGTTTTTAAAAAAAAAATTCAACTTGCAACGTGTACTGCATTTCACCACACGTTCTTCAAACTTATTTCCGGTTGTAGTATTCACTTGAGTCGATAATGCTGTGTTATCACTTTCACAAACCTAATCTAAATGCTATCCACAGGAACCGGAAGCAACCAAATGAGCACATCATTTAGCTCAATTTAGCTCAAATGGGAAGTAGGTTCCACAAGATGTAGACTTGATATTTGCTGGTCGCTTTTAACCAATTGGAATTTATTTTTAATTTCACGCTTAAATCTTTGGAGCATACCTGATGCACTGACCTTAAAAAACCAAGGGATGACAAGGTTAACCTGTACTTGGCACCTCCAGCAATGTTGTCGACGTGGCACGGAAAAACAATGCCCGCGGCAATGAAGACCTCGAATGTATTCGCCATGTTATTAAACAGAGCCGTACGAGGAAATGAAATTGAGTAGTTCAAGCATAGTCTCTGTACTAATTGAGAAAATTTCTAGCACCAGACGGAGAAACTTGGCAATGAATGAAGAGCTGAAGTACTTAAGATAATATAAAGAAATTCTTCTTACTTTCTTAGAGAGTAGGTTTCGCTCTAAATTCTGTGGCGACCGACAATAAAGTGCTTTAAAAATGCTCTGAGATCCGATCATGAAAAAGTTACCATTTTTTCCAATTGGAGTATAAGTTCCTTCCGCAATACTCTACCTTAGCAACACTGAACCCATCTGTCTTTTGACACATATTCCAACTAGCCATGGGAGATAGCAATAAGAATTCACATAGACGGAAAAGAGATGCCAATATACCAAACAAACAGCTGACCCTGTTTTTATTGCGCGTACCATCCCCACGTATATACAAATTATCTGTATCTCTTATTAAATTGATAAAAATAAAACTCCCAGTTACGACAAGATAAACGTAATCGTGTTCCTAAATCCACTCGACCTATCCCGTCGAAAAATATCACCCGACACCTTCAGTTGATAACGTTGCTTGTCACATCGAGACCTGTCAGTTGAGCAAAAAAGAAAATAGAAAAAAATTCTCTCCAAACAGCCGGCAAAGTAAAAATCTTCCCAACGACGACAAACAAACACATGTAACAGAAAGAAACAAAAACACAACATCTCTCCATCTCCATACTCGGAGCAAACCTAATCACGTAGGTATCTCGTTCATCGACTTGAATTGAAGTTGAAGCCAACGTGAGTTCTAGAATATTACTCCAAGGAGAAGAGAAAAAAGTGAACTTCTGTGTTCTGCCGAAGACCACGTCAATAATTGTCAAGAAAATCAATTCCAAACGTATTTTATTCAATTTGTTGATAAAGTTTGATCGATTATTGCATCAGACGCCAATACAATCGTCGTTGTGTAGCAGGCGGCTTTCAAAACGAATAAATAGAAAAATATCAAAAGAAAACTGTTCTAACCGGTTTGTGCAGCCCAAATTATATCCCTATCCCTGAATTCACGCCCAAGTTTTTCGCAAGTATCCCTATTTTGCTGAGAACAATTTTCATTTAGAGAAAAACCAATTTGTGTCGCCTTTGCCTGCCTATCTGCCCCCGTAGTTGCGCAATTATCGACAGAAAAAAAAAAACAAGAACTTCCATCCGTACACATTTGAGTAGTCTGTTTTTATTATTGTTTTGTGGTGTGTGGTAAAGAATTAGCAAGAAAATAGAGAAATTTTCCGTGAAGTCAGTGCCAATAGTGTGACATGTCCGCTAATAAACATTTCGATGATTTGGACATTACCCGTGATGAATTCGATAGATTAAGTGCCGCGCTCAAGCAGGAAGAGTTCCGGAAACTTTTCCTCGACTACTGCGAGGAGATTCAAGATCCAGAGAATCGCAAGCAGTACGAAGCGGAAATCACGCAGTTAGAAGCGGAGCGTGGCGTTGACGTGACCTTCCTTAACCCTGAGCCAGGATTCGTGGTAAAGACCTCAGTGAATGGTGAATCAAAGTGTTTTTTGAACATTGCCAAGTGCGAAAAGGTTGCTGCACCCAGCAGCGAGGCTAGCGTGAATCCTGACGACGGTAAGAAAGGTCTGCACTGGAGTATCCCCCATGGACTGGCGCCGCCTCGCGATGATTTGGATAACAAGGGCGCTCGGTGTCGAGTGTTCGATGTGATATTCCATCCGGACGCATTGTACCTAGCCGGGAAAAATTCAGCATTTAGGCGATGCCTCATCGATACTGCCTGTGATGGGGTCGAAAGGGAGTTCAAGGTCCGGCTGGATCGGACGAATCTGAAATTCCCAAAGTTGAAGTTCAAGGGCATTCAACGACCCTCTGTGATAAGAAAATTGTCGAAAAACCCCCCGTCACAACCGGACGAACCCAGTCCATTAGATGCTATCTACCCACCGAAACCTGAAGCGAATGCGAAACCCAAGAATGTGCAATGCACATCGTACGTGAAGGATGAGTACTGCAAGCCGAAGTATGTACTCAAACATCGTCGCCCTGTGGACTTATCCGAGATGACCTATGAATTAGACGCTAAGATGAATGTCACCATTCCCAAGGAGCTTGTGGCGGAGATTGAATTGCCGCTTCTGAAATCCACGGCGGACTGTACGCTGGACGTCACCGAACGGATGCTCTATTTGATAAGCGAGAGGCCTGCCAAGTACAAATTAAACATAGAACTACCATATCCTGTAAACGACAAGGATGGATCCGCAAAATTCGATGCGGATAAGCGTAGGCTTGTGGTTACACTGCCAGTACGAAGCGAGGGAAAGGAGCGATGCATGAAGGATTTCTACCGCGAGGATAGTGGGGTCGAGAGTGATGTGCGCGAGGAAATGCACTCAAGTGGTGGCGATTCACCAGTAACCGAACTGGTCCAGGAGCTGGAGACGAAGATCACAATAAACCAAGGTGAGACTTGATTTTGTTGCATTTCACTTATTTAGCACTTTGAAACAAATTTCTAGTCCATTATTACCGTCATCATATTGACCGGCTTTTGTTTCTCGGTCCGTACCCCGGTTTTGAATGTGAAGATTCTGTTTGTTCAGTTTGGATCACATGGTGTGTTTGAGAAAATGACTAATGCTAAGCGGCGATAAATTGTTTATCCGTCTCTCTCTCTCTTCATTTTAATCTGCAGCCAGTCGTATACTTATACCTAGCGACTTCTCGTTTGTATTTGAATAAATTATCAGACTATTTGAAGACTAATGTGTGCTAACGACAAAAGCTGGCAGTAATCACTTGAGACAGCATGTATTAAATAAAGCTGGGTATCTAAAGAACTTCGCTAAATCCAACAGCGTTGAGAGACTAATGGGCTTTCTATTGATTCCCCAGATAGCAAGTAAATCCATTTTTTTCCTTTTTTTTTTTCCTGAAAAGGCAGTTCTGAAACCCTGGGTGGACCTGAGCGTCCACCATCAAGCGTGTCCATCGACCTAAGTGCGGTTTCCTCTACTCTGCACTGGTGTTCATCTGCTCTATATGTCCCACACATCTAAGGGGTTTGTATGTGCACTTTTCTGACTATGTCGATGTCGCTGTAAAGTTCATATATTTCGTTATAGTATTTTCTCCTCCACTCACCGTCTATGCGGAAGCGAACATCACGCGAAGGACTTTTCTCTCGAAACAAGCAACGGCGATCTTATTCGTTCTTAACAAAATTCATGCGAGGTCTTCCTCGGTTGCGTTGTTCCACCGGGTTAGGATCGATTGCTCTGCAGACTAGAACGCTTGTATCCATTTGCTCTACATGTTCTGGCAATCTCATACGACCAATACGCACTTTTTTTACTAAATCGATGTCGCTGTACAGCTGATATAATTCATTATTGAATCTCCTGCATAGCCCGTCAACGCAAACAGGACCAAATCTGTTGCAAAGAATTTTTCGCTCAAAACGACCAATGGTATCGATCGTCATTCGCCTTCGATAAAGTCTTATTCTTTAGCGACACAAGGTGGAGCTTGGATGTAATAGCAGAAAAGCTGTCCATTCTAACGTTCTGTCCTATGTTGGATTTCGCTCTTTGATGATGGCAGATATGTATTTACTTGATTTTTCCCCTGTTCACCGCTCAATCCATTTCGGGTGCTTCTGTCTCTATGCTCGCGATCGCGGGCTCAAAATGTGCCAAGACCCCATGACGAGCATCGTCTGAAATAAATGATACAATTTAAGGCCAATGCCACACGAGCTCCTCCTTCCGCGCCCTGAGTAAGCAGAAAACCAATAGCACTGAACACGCAAGCGCCTACGACTGAAACGTTCTGTTCCATTGGTTTTTTGTAAATTCATGGCGCGCGACCAAATGGGAGCGCGGAAAAAGAAGCCCGTGTGGCATTGACCTAAGTGTTCTTTATCGAGGGTTACTCCAACCAACGAACAAAATAAGTCTTCAGACTTGCTATGGTCCCAGAATGATGACCTTTGGAGTGATAAAGGGTTGGATGAAGCAATCCTTGACTTCCTCTGCACGTGTCAAGCCCTCCCTCGGGAAGAAAGATCTACTTAGGTGCCTGTCACTTTGATAATTTGAAAGAACTGTCACATACTGACGTTAAAAGTATCCGTAGCTTCGTTAAGAGCTCCAAATGTACCGATAAATTAAGCGGCACTTTTTCGAGTGTAGATCTAAGTGGTATCATCTTTGCCTTCGTGTCTGTGCTTTACAGCAGCCGTTCTTTCTACTTGCTTTGGTGTGTTTAGTCAGGATTCACACAATATCAGCTCTCATGGTTCCACTTTGGTCGATGACTCCGTTTTTTCGTGCCTGCTTAAGCTCCATTAAACTGAAATTACGGCTTAACTGTTCTTTTTAGATCGAAAAGTGGAACTACAGTTTCAATTGCTGTAATAATGATACTCGTGCACCGATTAATGGCAAACACGAATGTTTTTCAGGCTTGTTCTTAAAGTACGTCTCGTCTAAGGAAGTTGTAAATCATCCTCTTGGTGTTTTCTCGTGATGTGACTGTGCTATGTTCAAACTCTATACCATTCCCGAACGTTACTGGTCCACGATGTTCGTTGTCTTTCAACCGTTCTGCATCCTTCGATTCGTCCTTGAAGAGGAAACTGTAGAATTTGGTATTTCTTTCCCTTGCTAGTGTGCACAAGTACTTATTCCATATTTCTTCCTTTGACGATGTGAGGGAGTTCCCTCTTCGTCCTTCTAGAAGTCAGGATTTGCACACGATAATTATGCAAACATATTGGCTCCAATTCCTGTTTGTGTACCACACAAGGCATTGTTGCAGAGAAGTCTATCCTGTAAAAAATGGCTACTGAGAAATTGTATTTCAAATAATATTAAGCGACGGAACACAGCTAAGTGGAGTAGTTTACTACTTCCACTAACTGTTGTGCCACGGCGACCACCAAAATATTTACTGTTGTTAATGAAATAGAGAAAAATGTTCCTAGGCATCTGTAACTGGTTCCCCGTGGCTTAGTGGTTAGTGCGTTTGACTGTTGTGCGAGCTGCGTTGGTTCAAGCTCCAGCCATGTCCACCTCTCATCGGGACTTATTATTTATTTAAGATCTTTTCCATTCATGCAAACAATACAACGTGAATGATTGCGAGAAGCTAAGGCTTGTTGCGCCAGTTATCTGCAACTCGTTCAATACTGCCTTTGTTGGCGTTATGAGCAACCAGACAGTTTTTTCAAAGCTCAGAGAGTATAAGGTCACCCACTCACTTCCCTTTATGTACCCTTACTAGTTTAATTCCTTTTAGTCAATCCCCGTTTCTAAATTCAATCTTCTTTCGTTTCCCCTACAGATCCGGAACCCAATCACTCTACGGTGGTTATAAAGCATCCAACATTTTTCCTTAAGAATTCCATACAATATACCTTTCCGCAACACTTCGACTGCAATGTGCTTGACGATGTCATCGCAATCGTCCTACATGTTCGCAATGTTGAGAAGGAATCGATAGAGCTCATCAAAGAAGATAAGTTTTTCCACGTTAAATTCACCTCGATCGGTGCCGGTTACTATCCCGTACATTATGCATTCTACTTTGAATTCCCCAAAGAAGGCGACGTAAAAATCGATGGCATCGATGCCGAAGCATGGGACAACAACGTTGTTTTGAGTTTAACTCTCAAGGATTTCCAACACATCGAATCCTATTATGCTGGCCTCGATAAAACCGATGTGAAGGAGTTCAAAATCCAAGAGAAATTCATTACAAACACCTCTAAGCAATCGAAATCGCACGAGGATCAATCTCAATTAGAAGTATCGGTAGAGCGTTCAGAGGATGAGAAATCCGTTGAAATTGAAATAAAGCCGAAGGGTCTGAATGATTACAATTTCGGTGAGGAAGGTGATGATGATGAGTTTAAAAAGCATTCTCCGGTCAGCACTAGTAAAAAGTCCAAAAAGAAGAACAAAAAGCGTCGCTCATTGTCAGAGTCAGCTTGTGATGATATCAAACAACACGAGCAGAAGGCTGCTGCAGCATGTGCCGCAAAAAAAAATACACAAATCAATAAGACCGAGGTAAATAAGAACGATGATAACAAGGTCAACGCCAATAATGGGACTGTAAACTCGTCTGATTCATCTCCCGAACGCATGAATGGCGGCGAGTGTGGAGGTAACATGCAAATACCTCTTAACCGCAAGCAACGAAGCTATTCGGAGTCGCGTGACCACAGTGCTCCCATATTCAAGGGAATCTTGAAGCATTACAGCAGATATGATCGAACCATATCGGACAGCTGTTCGTCCATCGACGAGCCGAGTTCATACTCATGTTCGGTCGATGGAGGGCTGCGTTTCGCGCAGTCATTTAGTGATATTCCGGAGGAGAATTCTCCCGATCAAGGTCTCTCGGAGAGCTGCAAGAAGACTGTTAGATTTAATAAAGTCATAAAGAAACAAGTATTCCGGTAAGTACTGCTTGCTTATCTTGCCAATAAATTATCGAGCGGGGTGACGAAATTGTTTGTTTTGGTTTCGCAATAAAAACAATCATTTTGCGTTGTTTGCCATGAGATAAATAAGTATTAAGTTTCACATTTAATGCTTTAGTTAGAGAATTTACACAAGCATTTCCTGTGCAAACAACAACGCGCAGTCTGGCACGACAAATACAAGTATAAAAAGTCACCCTCGCTCGTCTATTCCCTAATCAGCATAACAACGTGTTCTCTAATTAAAGTAATTTTCTCGTTTGCAATTGTATTTTTAGCTTGGATTCGAGCATCTTGGGTCAGCGGAAGAAAAACCAGAAGAAAAAGAATAAGAAGCGCGCTCTTCAGCGTCGCCACAGCGAGGGCGATTCTGCAGATTATGAAGATAATAAGGTAAGTGTGGTTGATTATCAACTAGTGACGAAACAGGAATCTTACTGCGCATGAAAATCTAATCAGCTAATTCTATAAATAGACTCTGGCTGTTTGTAAATAGTTGTGTATACACGAACTAAAATGGGAACGTCTGTTTGAAAGACCTGCCTATGGCTCGTTATTATTATTCATTTTTTCTTTTAAATAAATATTTCCATAATAAATAAGAACGAAAAAGTCGTTAGATATACATTAACTCTGAGGTGTTAATTAAATTAGACCAAAATCGACGATTCAGTTCATTGAAACACTTGAAAAAAACGTGATAATTTATTTTGCTAGTTTGTTAGAACTTTTAGTTATCTTCCAAAAGCAGTATACTCTTTAAAACAAAACAATTATCTAGCTACAAGGCATCAGAATGCGATATCGTGACCCTGACTTCTGATTTCTCCTGCCCAAGGCAACCTAAATAAATTATCTATTGACACTGTTGAACGCCTTCACAAAATTGATAAACAGTTGGGGACACACTGCTAACTGATTATCTGCAGGTTGTTGATGTTATCCTCGCAGGAGGACTGAGAGCTGAAACCTGCTCATCGGCGTCAAGTGTGTTTTCTAGCTGTTCTGAAATCACTTTATCAATTGTCTAAGCTTCTACAACCGGTTAGTGGTTTGGACTGCTGTCTGAGTGGTGTGGGTTCAAGCCACAGCCGTGTCCACTGAACATTTTTCGCGGTACCACCTCTCGTCGGGGAATGACAAGCCTCCGGGAGTATAATTTGTGCTTCGGAGTCGGCAATCAATTTTTTGCACCACGCAAAACATGAATGGTTGCGAGAAGCTAAGCCTTGGCTCATCCCGAGCTGTCGCGCCAGCTTCTTTCTTACTTAAGGTGGCGCTACAGACCGGAGTGGTCCTGGACCTCAACCAACAAGTCTCTCCAGCCAGCTCGATCTTTAGCCAGCTGCCTTCAGTTTCGCACGCCAAGTTGGTTGAGGTCCCCTTCTACTTGCGTGCGCCACCTGAGTCGCGGTCTTCCTCTACTGCGCCGTCCCTCGGGTGTGGATTCGAAGATTTTCCGGGCCGGAGCTTTGGTGTCCATCCGCTCTACATGACCCAGGCACATCAGTCGTTGGAGCTTTACTCTTCTGGTTAGGTCGATGCCGCTGTACAGCCCATACAGTTCGACGTTGTATCTCCTCCTCCATTCACCGTCTATGCAGACGGGACCGAAAATCACCCGAAGAATTTTCCTCTCGAAACAGCCAAGAGCGACCGCATCCGCATTTGACAAAGTCCATGCCTCTGTGCCCAAAGAAACAGCGATTTGCAAGAGTTATTCTTCGTTTAATCTCAGCGCTGGTGTCGTTGTCTGAGTTTATAGCGGAGCCAAGGTAAACAAAGTCCTTAACTACCTCAAAGTTATAGCTGTCTATAGTGACGTTCTGTCCGAGACGTCGGTGTTGGGTGTCCTTTCTTGTTGACAGCATATACTTTGTCTTGCCCTCATTGACCGCTAAACCCATCTTCGCCGCCTCCGTCTCGATACTCACAAACGCACCAGTGACATCACGCTGCGTTCTTCCGATTATGTCAATGTCATCGGCGTATCCGAGTAATTGGACGGACTTTTGAAAGAAAGTGAAAGAGCCTCTGGTGTTGGCGCGTGAGTTTTGCACAATTCTTTCAAGAACGATATTGAAGAAGTCGCATGACAGCGCGTCGCCTTGTCTAAATCCTTTTCTGACATCAAAGGTCTCGGTGAGGTCTTGACCGACCTTGATGGAGCAGCGTGCATTTTCCATCGTCATCCTGCACAACCGGATGAGTTTGCCAGGGATGCCAAAACTAGACATGGGTCTGTATAGCTCGTCTCTATAGATGCTGTCATACGCGGCCTTAAAATCGAAGAAGAGGTGGTGGGTATCGATTTGAAGTTCCTGGGTTTTTTTTCCAAGATCTGCCGCAGTGTGAATATTTGGTCGATGGTGGACTTTCCTGGCCTGAAACCACACTGATATGGACCGATCAGGTTGCTGACGAACGGCTTCAGGAGTCGCGCCAGCTATTTACTTCTTATTTTACTAAAACAGGCAGTACGGAAATATATATGTATGTATCTCCCAAGTCTTTCCACTGCATAAGATTATCTTCCTTAAAGAGCTTGACGATCATTCCTTTTTCAACTTATAAGGAAAGCTCTCGGCCTTCCATGCGTTTTCTGCAAGTGCACGCAAAAGCCTGGCTGATGATGTTGCCTCTGCCCCTAAGAGTTTCGCAGGCATACCGTCATTTCATAAGGGGTGATGACAACACCTAAACGAGAGCACGGGCATTAGAGAAGTTAGAGGAGAGAGTTTGTCTCTTCCTTGCTGAACGTTTTGGAGTTCAATGAAGTATTTATTGGTTCGGATGGCTTCAACCTGATTTGGGTGCATATCACTGCGAAAACACAAACCGTAGAAAAACACTCTCCCCATCGCTTGAGTTGGCCATCATCCGGAGTTGGCAGAGAACTGTCTAGGACTTTCACCGGATGCTGTCTGGGGCTTTGATCAACCTGTAATCGCATCTGCTTGCCGCTTTTTCTGCTTTAAGAGTTAGCGCACTGAGATAAGTGTGCTGTGTGTGTTTTTTAAAAAAAAATTATTTATTTTCACAAAAACTTCTACAAAGGATCACTTAACTAACTTCACCTTCTCACCGGGCTGTACTGACTCTGGTGAGGTTTCGGTTGACAAACAGTCCACGGGTGTGGTCTCATACATTGTACAACTCACGCTGCACTTTTCTCATCCTCATGTGATATTCATATTCATGAGTTCTAGGGCGCTTCTCCCTGCTCCTGGAGTGCGATCCTTCAGCTATTTTTCGCGCCAGATATAAAAACATTTTTACAGCACACCAATGGTTTTTGATGGTAGTAACGTGCATTGACCTACCGAAAAGTGGTCCCTGATATGTTAAAACACTGTGGGATCCTTTAGTCAAGTGTTATATCTGGACACTTGCGTGTTGGTGTGGGATCATTGAACTGCAACAGTACGCAGTTGCATTTATCTTGTCGTGGATATCTTATGTTAAACGAATAAAAGAGACAGCGGAAGCTAATCTAAATCGTTTGCGTAGAAAAGGGTTAAATTAGATTAAGAATGCGCAAATAGATTTTGAAAATTATGTTCGGCAGTTATGCTTCAGGGTCCACTGTAAATTCCTTCAATGGTTAGCCAGAACAGGGCCAAATCGTCTCTTCCGTGATCGTATGACTCGTCACGTTAAAAGGAGGCGATTTGGCTCCAGAATTAATAAAGTTTGTCCCACTATTGAACTTGAACTTCTGCCCATTGAACGGTTGATTGCATACCATCGAACTTTAGAGTTTAGATCCACTCATGAAAGTAGATACAAGATCCTTCCTGCAAAAATCAATCATATGCGGCGAAGGCGCCTTTCATTTTCCTCCATTTTAATGTTTTTAAGACAACATCTAGTCGAGAATGCTGCTGAAATACTTCATTTGAGTCGTGATATTAGTAGGGAATTGTTATTGGTTTCAACGCGTAAGGGAAACATCTCCCTCCCAGATATTGCGAAAACGCCCAATATTTGGTAACCTACGAGCATTACGATAAGATTGAAAAGAGAAACAACCACCAAGGTTAAGAAGACTGAAAGGCAAAGGCTATTGTGTAATAGATAGTGCTTACGTTCTTATCAGGCTCTTAAAATTGTTTTAAAATAACCTTGAAGTAAATATGAATGTATTTTTGAAGTGGATGATAATCAGCAATAATGCTGTCCTTCTATTTAATAAGAATTGAACGCAGAAATGGCTCTGTATATTTTACAAATACTAAGACATAACGTCCTCTTGTACATTCGTCACAAATGGCACAATTAATGAAGCGAGATTCACACCTTTTATTTGACATGAATAAGTAATCCATTAATGACAATAATCCATTATATGGTCACAAGTTTACAGGTATATATTTGATAAACTTATTTGCGACGTCTAGTTTCGTTTGGGATTAATATTCGATTCGTAGCTGTGGTTATTGACTCGATGTTTTTGCAAGTCCATAAGAAGCAAAAGTGCTAAGTAAAAACCAACACTGCAGTGAAGCCAGTACGATTATCATTTAGTGGTTTTAGGGTGATATGAAGGTGATAAAATGTACCCTTGTTAGAATGTGACTTCTATTCAGTAATTTCTTAATAATTTACATACACAAAAAGTTTCAGTTATCAAATATTTACTAACTTACATATGATGGCGGTAGAGTCTGGAGTGGATCTGGGTCTCAATCAACTAGCAGATGGCTCAATCCTTAGCTAGCTGCCTCCGCTTTCGGGCGCCAAGTTGGTTTAGGTCCCCTTCCCCTTCCCCTTGCCCCCGCCACCACAGTCGCGGTTATCTCTTGTGTGTCTTTTCCCCGGTTTAGATTTGAAGATTCTACCGGGCGACCCGCTGGTTTTGATCCAATAGGGGTTCAACCAATAGAGTGGGTTCAAAACCCAATGCTGGCTTCTCTCACTCAAGCGAAAATCTAACCTCCCACCATTGTCCATCAATGGTTCTTGCATCGCCGAAACCGAAAGACTTTTCATTCACGATATGTGTGTCAATGACAACCTTCGTTGGAACGACCACATATTCGAAGTCGCGAAAAATGTTGCGAAATGTCTAGGTTTCCTTAAATGGTGCAAAAAATATTCTACCCCTTCTGATCTGGCCTCAATTCATAAGGCGTTCATTCGCCCAAAGCTCGAGTGTAACGCTCATATCTGGTCTGGTGCACCCAAAACCATTTTGCACATTCCGGATAGAATCCAAAACCGCGCGTTAAGACTTGATGGTGACAGGGACATTGCGAAGTTAATAGACTCGCTTGAATACCAAAGAAATGTTTCCTGTTTCTCACTGTTTTATCCACAATCAGTGCTCTACTGAAATAGCCAGTTGCATTGTGCCTAGAGATGGGTCGTTATTTTGATAATGTTATTTTGTCACGTTATTTTAGAGGAACGTTCTGTTACGTTATAGTAATAGTGAAATAACTCGTTCCTCCGTTACAGAACTACACTGATTTTTCGTTTGTTAGAATTTCCTCTTTCTCTCTACGCAAAAACAAAAGTGAGGATTACAACAACGAAAATATTTTAAAACGCACATATGTACATAAGTACATACATACATGTGTATGTCGCCACACACAAAAAAATCTCCACAGCATAAGCACTGCAAATTCCATCCTCGCTGTGATGGCTGCACCCTCGCCATATATTACAAGTCAACCCCATCATCCAGAGAGCGAACAGAAATAAATAGTAACTACAAAAACAAAAAGAACCTTCCGGCAAGCGCCGCAAGAGGTAGGTGGATTTCTTATGTCATCTATTCTGATGGTGGGAGCAAAATGGTGGACAAAAATTTCCATTTTAAAAACGAATTTGTACTAATTACTTCGAGATTTGTAAGGATTTTCAATTTCAACGAAATCCAATCAATTTTGAAGAATTTCAAGATGGCGGATCCAAGATGGCGCCCAAATTGGTAGCAGGCGGATTCTGTTCACTGTTATCTACTATATTACTAAAAAATCAAAACCGGAAGTTGGGATTTATTTAAGTTGTGAATTTTACCGTTTGAGACATAAAAAGGGGCGTAACCCGCCCCCCTCTGGGCCGATTATGCCCATCTACGAACTTAGCCGAGGTATTCGGCATACGAATGTGTATACCAAATTTTATTCAAATCGGTTCATAATTGCGGCCTCAATCGTGTCCACAAGAATCCGTTATATTGCATATATATATATATATAAAATTTTTAACGGAGTATGAGGTTAGTGTTTGGTATGATAGCGAAGACGAATGGCATTCAAATTTTTTGAAAGTCGCGTCATGAGGACCTCTGCAATAGGTGGTATTTCTATGAAATCCACCTAAAATCACACCGCATACCAAAATGACGCCACAAGCAAAAATCACATAACACACCAAAGCCACTTCCCTACTACGTTCCAAATAACGTTCCAAGTTATTTGGAACAAATTCTCTTGGATAGAACGTGTAAAGTCGTCGTTACAAAATAACGTTCCAAAATAACGTAAAACTCTCTAAGTTATTTCACATGAAGTTTCTTGGACGGAACGAATAACTTCGTTACAAAATAACGTGGTTTTGGAACGTTATTTTTTTGGAACGATAACGTGTGGAACGTTATCATGAAGGAACGGTTATTTCCATCTCTAATTGTGCCCCTTCAATTTTTCACCCGCAATTCGCGCCACGCTTCGAATCCTCATCAGTTTACCCTTAAGCTTAATTTCGGGCGTATAGTCAAATATGGAGATTATTTCATAAGTCGTACAACGCAAATGTGAAACAATCTACCTAGTCCAGTCATTGCAACCTGCAGGCATTTAAGGCCAACGTCTCTCCTCTGATTTTCATTAATGCCCGTGCTCTCGTTTAAGGGTTCTCATAAACCCTTTAGCACGCGTAAATTATAAAAAAGAAAAACTCTGTATGTCCCAGCCACCTTAGTCGCTGTATGTGGACTCTTCTATCTAAGTCGATGCCCCTATACAGCCCATATAGTTGTTCATTGCACTTTCTCCCGCATTCACCACCAATGCAGACATGACTAAGAAATATTCGGTGGGCTTTTCTCTCGAAATAAACGAAGGCGATCGCATGCATTCAAAGTTGATGCCTTTGCGCCATATAGTAGGACTGAGATGCTTTAGGGTCTTGTATAGGGTTACTTTAGTTGTTCGAAAATGGGGTTTTTACTCAATTGCGTTTTAAGCTCAAAGAAACAGCGATCGTCACGAGTTGTTGAAAGCATATGGTGGAGCATACTGCAATCTTTCTGAAATTTAGAAAGTTTTCGTGCTTGCTGCGGACGATAATTGCTACGTCGTCTGTCAATCCCTAGGTTATTTAGGGACCGAATAGGCTTATGTATAAATTTTGCATATGTATGTAAATTTAGCAACTTAATTATATTACGGCACTTTCATATTGAATCTCTTTTTCGTTACAGTCTCCAAACAACCACGAACAATATCTGAAGCCACGTGACGGCGAAAGGAAGTCTTCAAAGCACGACAGTGGACTTGATCTTTCAACTCAAGACAAAAATGGAAATCCATCCGCAATGCGGAAACGCATTGAATCTGAATCTTCGGATCCCGAGTCAAAGAACGCCCTAATGTTTGACATGGATATGTAGAGCTCGGCTTACAACATTGTACCCACCTTGTATTGAATTTTCAAACGCATACGCAAGCGCATGATAAATAACGAACTCGTTTAGATCGTTTAGTTTTCGTTTGTTTTGATATACAAATGAATGATTTTTAATTTTTCGTTAAATGTTAACTGAATCCCATTCACTTATCGTTAAAATAAATTCAGTGTTAGTTTGTAGTGTTTATTGCCTTATGTCTGAAACGAAAAGAAACGTTTATATATATTTTAAGTGCTCATGAAATTTGCACGAGAAGTCTTTAGGTACCTTAACAATATTAAATTATTATTTAAAGAAAAAACATCTACGGAGTAGAATTTAATTTACAATGAGCAACACACAAGATCAAAAAATACAGAAAATAAAAGGCGTAACTTTATTAAAAACTTAATTGTGAAAATCTATCGGTAATTCCCAGTGAAAGGAATGTTTTCTCTTTTTGTATCGCATCCTTGAAAGATTCTAAATCCTCTTGTAATTGAAGTTGTAATAAATCAATCGTAACTTTACACAGCCAATGAAGCAATTAGTAATATTGTTTACAAGAATTTACTGGGGTATTTGTAAAAGAACTATATATGTATCTTATTCTCATATTATACTTAGTATGTCATTTATAATGATGAATTTTTAAAATAAAAAAAAATTTAATATTAAATGTTATTTTCTTCGCTGCCACACCAGAGGGACTACGTAGAAGAAAACCTCAACCAACTCTATGTACTCGACGCCAGATAGCTGGCTTAGGATCGTGCTGGGTAGAAAAGTTTATTAGGTAAGGCCCTGGTTAACAAATTCACGTGCCATCCCAATACAGCTTGCTCAATACGGGGGTAAGCACAACGAGAAGCTGCATTTTTTCCAACATGGTCCTTTCTTCATATCAACGGCTTTTAATAATCAAAAAAAAAAAGGACAAAGTCTATAGCTTTGCAGACGAAAACAGCATCATTCAGTCATATCTCTTAAGCCTTTATTCGTAAGCCTAAACCATTAGTGAAAAGTTGAAAATCGGAAAACCTCGATATCTCCCTTATTTTTAAAGCTACGAGATGGAGTAAGGTCTGCATTTCCTGGAAATTTCCCGCTCTACAATTCGTCTTATGAAGATTTGTTCTGCGCCTAATGGTTTAGGAGCTACGGTTTGGCTGGACGAGCCATGCGAAAAATTGCCCCTCCCGCCAACC
Organism: Matsumyia berberina; assembly: GCA_917880715.2. Classification (NCBI taxonomy): domain Eukaryota; kingdom Metazoa; phylum Arthropoda; class Insecta; order Diptera; family Syrphidae; genus Matsumyia; species Matsumyia berberina. The sequence continues at coordinate 102,497,240 of OU862870.1, forward strand.
CTATGCAAAATTTCCTGAAACAGACCTGCCCATGTTGTAGATCATATTTCTTCAGTTCCATTTTGCTCGAGGTTTTAGATCGAGACGAGCGTTTTGCCCTAAAATGGAAGGGAAACTCGCAAATCGCTTGCGAAAGGGTCGGGGCTGGTTTTCGTGAAAAAATGGAGAAGTTGAATCTTCTACACGCGGGGCGGGAGGGAATCTTTCTCGCATTGTTCGTCCTGCTTTGCTGTAGCTCCTAAACCGTCAGGCGCAGAGCAAAATTTCCCAGAGATGAGCTGTAGAGCGGAGAATTTCCAAGAGCGAGGTTTTTCGATTTCCAACTTTTCGCTTCGAGTGAAGTTTCAATTTCTCCATTTTTCTATGAAACCCAACTCCGACCCCTTCGCAAGCGATTTGCGCGTTTCCCTTGTGTCTTAGAGCAAAACTCTCATCTCGATCTTAAACCCTGAACAAAATGGAACTGAAAAAGGATGATCTACATTTTTTCTGTGGATTGTCTCAGCTTAAAACGTGTACACTACACGTTGGCAGGGACATGTGGATAGGTATCAGTGCTGCCGAAAGTACTGCAATTGCAGTATTGTCCAATGCCTACGGTTAAACTGCCAATGAGAATGCTTATATTATTGCTTACTATTTTTGTTTTATGAAAAACTAGCTGATACCCGCGACTACGTCCGCGGGGAAAGACTTCACATTATACCCTATATTCTTCCGCGGGTTTCAAATCATTGATGAGTAGGTATAGACTTCAAATTTCTCATATAAATTCTTTAAGGCGTCCTTGTAAACAACTTTCCTAGTTTTTCTTTCCGGCTCGGAGATGAGAGATGAGAAGATGGGAGAAACAGTCACTCCTCAGATCTACATTGTCCACTTTCAAGCTCTGTCCCTGTACCTTATTGATGTTCATGGCGTATCAAATCTCAACAGAAAATTTAAGACGTTTGAACTCAAAGTGGTAGTCTAATGGAATCAGAGGAATGCGGGGGCTGAAGACAGTTTTTCCATGTTTGACACTTGTAAAAATTCTGGCTTCGATTATGTGTTGGTACAAAGTCTTCACCTCCACTGTTTCGGAGGGTTTAGATTGGGCAACAACTTCGAGGTTAAGGATGTGAGGTGGATTTCCTGGTGGATAGAAAGTGTCCAATAACTCTACAGGTTAATAAATGTACGGCATCCTCGAGTTTTACTTCCGAGTCCAAAGATTCAGACTTCACATTCTCAGTTGGCAACTTCTCTAGCAGAAAATTATTGATGTTGTTGGCTAAGTCATTTATTTCCCTAATCCACAACAGATTGATCAAGAACCTATGTCAATATCACTCTAGGAATCGAAATGGACAAGTGAGTTAAAAAAATCTGATTTGTACCATTTATGAATAGTACTGCCCAGTACTGCGCAAGTAGATCGAATTATACTGCTCAAGAAAAATCGGCAGCACTGATAGGTATGTCTCGATATTTTAAAATAAAGAATATAACAACACAAAGAGCGCAATATAAAATGTATCATACATATGTATGAAATAAAATGATATATTGAGAAATGATAATATTACATATGAATGTAACACATAAGATATGTTGATTTGTATGACTTGTTTTTTTGTTCACTTAGCGCACTCTCCGAGTTACTACACTTGCCTCAGGGTCCCATAACTTCCTATTGCCAGCGCTAAGAAGAATTGCATGTGCCTTCAGAACATCACTGTAATTACAAAAATTTCATATAAAATTAATTTTAAAGTTATTCGACCTTGACTTGCTTTGGCATAATCATAGCCGGACTGGTTTCGGGAAAAATGCGAGTCAGTATCTCCAACGTTGGCAGCACCGATTCCTTTATGAACTGCGTTTCAAAGTGAGATATTTTGAACTTCATCTCTCGATTTTTACGCTCCGAAAAATCGAGTCCTTGTTTCTTTTCAAAGTCCCCCAACCCGAAGATCTCATCATAATAATGATCGCGCAGCATTTTTGCCACATTGAATGATTGCATGTGCCGGCCATGTACACCGGTCCGGACAATAAGCAGCAACGCATATAATCGATGAGCTTGATTTGTCAGATTAAACGTTTCTGAATCCAACATTGACAAAATTTTCGTCCGAAAGTCCACCGAGGCGTATTTCTTTGATTGCATCAAGAGGGAGCTTGTAGTAGAAATTATCAGTTCAGCATCTTCAACGCCAGACAAAAGTTTGGTCTGATCCAGTAACAACTTCAGCATCCATATTCTGTGGTTCTCCTTCATGTAAGTTTTGTAGATCTTTGTGAGATGATGTTTAGTTTTCAACATTATGTGATTATCGAGGCCAGTGTGTCCAGAATAATAACAGACCGATGCCATGAGAAGGGAGGCCTTCTCAAAAGGTTTAAGTTTCAGGCCAATTTTGCTAATAATACAGTATACAGTTCGGGTCATATAGAAGACAGTTCTTATATTGTGGTAGGGAAAGTCGTTGTAAGATATTTGGAGATTGAATAAGAACGACTTTAGGCGGTCGCAGTCGAAATGATACACTGACTGGAACATTTTGTAGACGTAAGACATAAGATTCGGGTCATTTATATCTTCGAGTTCCCAATCGAAGCTATAAAAAAGTTTTTCATTGTAAGAAGACTATAGTTGCTGTTGAAATAGCATTTTTACCGATGCAATCGTATAGGAACTTTGATATTCCCACTAATAGAAAATTGTGGTCGCAGTCTTGATCGAAGCATATTGATTAAGGTTTCTTGCAGTAGTTTCGTTCGCGCAACCTGAAACAGAACCATAAGCTTGTTTTATCGCAGTAAAACGTACTAAATTTTATATATACAGTGAAATTTCTCATTGCTCTCTTAGGCGGACAGATTCCTTAAGCGGACATATTTTCCTAAGCAAACTTAAAAAACATTAAACAACTTCCTTGGGCGAACAAAAATGATGGCACCGACGCTGTCCGCCTAAGGAAGATTTTACTATATTGAGAAATTCGAGGCACTCACACTCTCTTGGAAGTTTTGGTGGAAAAATAGCGCGAAACTCACTGTTTAGAACAGGATAAATAAAGCGAGAACACCCCACTAAAACACTCAGACGCAACTGGTCCAGGACTACCAGAAATCAAGACCCAGGATAAAACCAAGAAGACGCTTCAATATTGATGAGCTTACAGTAGCAGGACTTAGCATATCAGAAACCAAAGATCTGCTATCTAATCCGAGCCAAGGCGGGACAATCACAAAGAAAATTATCCGAAGCCTCGCTGCCCTCTTCACAAGCACCGCAGGCAGTAGAGTCACTTAACCACATTGAGATGCTTAACAATAGTGAAGTGTCCCGTTTAAGCGCCAGAGGAGGATTCGTTGGAATATTCCAGAGCAGTGCCACACATAATTGTGTTTGTAAGAAACTAAATCGTCAATAGAGGCAATGACCGGGAACCCGCGAAAACTGAACGCAGGTTTAAGTCCTGAGAAACCATCCCCAGAGCCTTGTCGGAGATAGGATTCCCAGAGATACCAGTGTGATCTGGGACCCGCAGAAGAATCAAAGAATTCACCCTTGCGACCAAGTTAAGAAAATTCTTGCATTCTCGAACTGTTTTGGAACTGGTTTTAGGGTTGAGCTTCGAGGTTAACGAACGGGGTGACTGCCTGGCGAGAAGAGGTGCTTGCCACCTACTCGTTGGTCCCGAACCCTGTTTTGGGGTACCACTCAACAGTGCCTACTCCAAGATAACACAATGGGAAATCAACAAACACGCCGATTACTGGGCCAACCTCCGGGGCCTTAGACAAGCGAAAAAGTTCATCAACCCCAACCTATACAAGGCCAAGACCTAACTTGATCTCACCAAAGACGAGTTAAGAACCTTAATGGGCTATCTAAAAGGATACTGTCCACTCAGATAATATCTGCATAAAATGAAACTATCAGATACCGCTATTTGTTGGCTCTGTGGAGAACAGAAAGAGATCGCTGAACATATTCTGTGCGTATGTCCAGGAGCCGCAAGGAAAAGATTACTCCACTTGAAGCGGGCCTCGGTCAACCCAGCGGAAATTCGGAAAATCGAACCTTAGGCTATACTGAGGTTTATCAAAAGTCTCAATATAACCCCTGGTTAAACCATATTGGCTACCACAATAGACCTCATAGATCGCAGTGCGCATTTAGGGCACCTAATACAGAATACAGAACGATTGGGCAGGATTTTAAGCACAGATTCGCTATCGCTACAGACCGATGCAGATTAAACCAGCCAGTACATTGTGACCTTCCAAACATCGATGTCAGACGTTCAATTTCGACCTCAAAGAGTTTAAATTTATTGCTTTTGCATGGCCAATTTTACTCTCAGATATGCCAAGTAGCGGAGCCGCGGAAATTGTCTGATTCATACACTAAACACGGACCCACGGCGAAGCAGCCATAGCCGGCATAAATCACATAAAACTGTAAACCCGGTGGCCTAAAAGCTGCCTTATTCAAGGCTGCTTATTCAAGGCTGGAAATGACTTGGGAGGGTACATTCACCAAAATCCCTAACATATGATCCGACTAAAGCATTCCAGAATGGCGAATCGACTGCAGATTCTTCGAATGCACCAGACGGGTTGCAGAGAGCCGAAGACTTGAAACAGAGGTAGGCCGAATCGCACTGGACAGCATCGTTATGGTAACGAACAAGTGTGCTTCGACATCAAAGAAGTGCTGAAGGTCAAGAAGAGAGAAAGACCATAGGAGATAAGAGCTTCATAGAGACTAGGAAAAGTGGCACGGCCCTGTAATGCAAGAAATGCAAGAATCAGTTCCGGGGCTTGTTTGAGGCGGTTAGAGTTTGATACCTGATGGTGCATGAAGCTTTTCCTCTTCAGAACAAAAAAAAATTGATGCGTAGACCTCTACGCACGTCAGAAGTGAAACACCTATCGCAATCTCCAACACCACCGCGCTTAGAACGTAGAATGCGTTTTTTCAAAGCTTGTGAGTGCTACAATTGAGTAGTTTTAGATGCAAAAAGGAAATATAGAACAGAAACCTCCCAAATAACACCAAATACCACGTCCTTCAATGAACCAAAGAATGCATATATACAGACGCGTTTTTACATATCGTAACATAAAAAAGGTTTTCTACACAAATATGTAGCCAGAGCCAACGATTGCTCAACTTCAAATGTCATCCCTTAATGCATTATTTTAAAGTGGATCGTATGTGAGTATAACAATTTACAAATGCGTACATATGTATGTATTGTGTAATAGGAACAAAAAATGAACCAAATTCTGTGTACGCCCATATAACCATATTATATGCGGAGGAGAACATATTTTTATATGAATTTCTTTACCCAATCACATATCGTGTAATACACACATTATGTGATTCGCCACTTTTGTTCCACGTTCCAAATATGTATGGTATGTTATACTTTTCTGTGATATCATGGGTACACAATTGTGTAGTTTTTACACGTTTGGCTAATCTTAGCTACATATACAGTATACACAATCCGAAGAAAGGGAAAAAGCTTTTGTTTCTGTGATATGATTGGTCATATTCGCTGATTCAGACAAAGTGCTGCATATGTATGTCTCTAATCGAATTCTATTGGCTGAAAGTGACAGAAGATGTTCCACTTTCCGACTGCACGTGCCTGGGAAAGCTCTTTACTTTTGGTGTTGTGTCTCGCTATTTCGTGGCGTTTCATCTTATGGTTTTACTCTACCGGAAAAATGTACAACCGAGCCATAAGAAGTTTCACTTCAAAAAAAAGGCAAGGCGCCATCAAAAGAAACCAATGAGACGTTATTTGAGATTTCAGATTTTGTCAAAATTGGATAAAAGCGCATTTTTGATAGAAAAGTTCCAAATTCAATTTCTGGTCCTACCTTGACGAGATTTTACCCCGAACGTTACGATCTGTAAAGCCACGATACGGGTGGATAGGTCATGTAAAGCGGATCAACACCCGCCTAAAAAATCTTTAATTACACCCCTAAGGGGATACGCCTCGCACCGTTGAGGATCTCCATTAATTTCACGTACTAAACTAGAAACAGCTAGCTAAGGATCGTAGTAATTGGTTAGTTCCGTTGGTTAAAACCCTGGGGCCGAATTACCGCAATCGATAACGAGTGAGTGAGTGGAACTGTGATCGAATGCCCGATTAGGTGCGGTAATGCCAAATCCTCACATTTCAATGACAAGTTCCTCGTTAACGAGTGTGGTCATTCAGACCCTGGTTTATCTCGAACTGTAGCGCCATCAAAAAAAAGTAAGGCTTAGAAAATACAAATTTACTTGCCCGCTTTTCCATTTCTTGAGTAATGTATCTGTAAACAAGAGCATCAGCGAAAAGTGAAATCATTCCATCTACATGGTGGTTTTCGATCTCGCAAATTGTACATGTTTGGTAGTTACCAAACACTAAAATCCCAAAAAATCTTTCACCATACGTTATAGGATAAAAGTTTAAGTGACGAAGTGGATTTTTGGGATCCAATTTGATTTCTTTGTCCAATTCCTCACAACCCACATCGACAAATACTTGCAACGGCTGTCGTTTGTCGAGAACTCTATGACAAAATGAACCGATTTTATAGAACCTGAAAAAAATGTACAACTTTTTGTTTAAAACGTTAAAGAACATTATGTATGTATATGCATACTTCAATCTAGTAACTGTCTTCTCTGGAGCGTTGTCTATTTCTTCGTAAAAATCGGTGAATCCAGTGTGATTGTCGAAATCGTAAAAAAAGTACTTGTCCGCATTTAGGTATTCTTTCAGGCAGTTCTATTTGAAGTTGAATCCTTAAGTCAGCACTGTCAGAGAAACCTTTATACTCACAAAGAATTCGCGAAGGAATTTCTCATAGCTATCGGGCTTGTTAACGAATTCCAGAAGAAATACCATCAACTTATTGCGATAGTCTGTGGTTTTAGCCTCTTCGTTATATTTGAACATCTGCGACAGCCAAATTCCAAACCATTTTGCGAACTCATAAACATAGTCAAAGGCTTTCTGCTATTCGAAAGAAAGAATAAGAGCAAACATGCGTAGGCAGATGTTGTAACAGCGTAACTTTCCTGCGCAAAGGTTTCTCCATCAGTCTTACACAGTTCAAGGATAGCCAACACTTCGCGGTTAAAATTCAATATGGGCACACATATGAGACTGCTTTCGTTGCCAGTTATTTTTATTTCCGGATTGGTTTCGTGTAGCGTACTTACACTTTTTACAAAAATGATCTGTTTTCGATTTGCAGCCAAGGTTGGAAGGTAGGTTGGATCATCTGAGGGTAGAAATCGATTTAAGGCAAATTTTATCATTTACTTCAAAAATTACCAATTGAAAGCAAACAATCTTCGAAGACTCGAATGTGCGACTGCTTTTGGGTTATTGATTTTAGTTTTTGGTCAACCCAATATAGGTTAAGACCTGAAAGTAGAAGAAACATTGCATTGGACTAGGACTAGTGTCAAGCAACCTCCAATCAAATATATCATTTTACCATCAGTCACCGTTTTAAAAGTGACGAGGGGCCAAAATGGAAATGGGACGAGATCACGGTCTTATGATAGCCACAGTTAAACCCAACACACAAACACCCAGGTATAAGATCGACAAACCAAAGAATCTCTAATTAATTTCGATTATAATCGAACAGATCCCTATATCTCATGAAATTGAAACACGTGCAGCGTTACATACGACAAGACAAACGCAATTACAACAATGCGTTGGCTACTGAAGCAGGAGAAGCAACAATCAGGTGAGAAAACAGAACCGTCCACAGAATCACTAAAGTGCTTACAAGTGGTCAAAGGTCCTGCCAACACCCTGTTAAAGGCCTAGACAATCTTCGTCTGATTTCGGGCGAGATGGCTAATTCAAGCAGTGGCAGAAGCCACAAACACACAATTCCGAACAAGCATTGGACATTGTATCGACCACTTTAACACCCTGCAGATCATCATTCTGCAGTGCACTGAATATCGTTTGCCACTTCACCTGCTGTTTATCGATTTTGATAAAGAATGTTTGTGTGCCAGTGCCGGTAAAGAGTACCGAAACGCAAGATGATCTACTGACAATATATGGTGGCATAGTGGCCACCACATTGCGTGGGCTAAATGTGTCCGACGGCAGCCATAAGAGCCATGGTTAGTCTCACAACGCTACACCTCGCAGTGCAGAAATAAGCTTTGCTCAGTGCTCTAAGGCTGCTACAGATACCGAAAGTCAGGGTCGGTAACCCTACGGACGATCTGAGGATAATGGAATACTTACCAAGCTACTAAATTTTCAAGATCCCATATAAAATGCTCCAAAGATTCCGGTTTTTTAAAAAGTTCGAGGTGAATGAAAAATAAAAGTCGCGTAACCTTACCAAACTCGCAAACGTGATACACCGGTCGCTGTCAGTTGGAAATTTGCACTACTGGAGCTGTGGTTTGTAGTCGCAGCGTGCGACAGCGTTTGAAAAGTCCCCAAAAATCTTTCAAGCGAAGATTCACGCAATCGAACTACATACATACACATGTACTTGTACGGGAATGCTTGCGAAGGAAAATAAATGGAACCCGCATCTACCTCCTTTCAGACAGCACTTAGAACCCTTAAATCCTACACGACAGCGTCAAGGCCGACCAGGGACTGTCTCTATCTCCTTGAAGACCATCCACTAATTACCTTACTGAAGTCTAGATCCCAGGAGACGGAGGTTTCGAAGATAATGAATGGCGAAACTGCCTGGATAGAAAAGGCTCTTGACGCCCACTTGTTGGTTGTGAACCCTATTCTTGGAAGCCACTAAGTAGTAACCCTTCTTAAAAAACACAATGGCAAGCCGAGAGGCTCGCCTTGAACACACCAAAAGGGCCTGAGGGAAGCCGAGTAGTTCATCAACCCATGCAAAAATAGGGCAAAAAAGTTAGTAAGCAAGATTTAAGGACCCTAATGGACTACCTAAAGGGACACTGTCGACTGAGGTATAATCTGCATAAATGCAATTCTCGAATACAGACATTCGACCACTTTGCGGAGAACAAAAAAAGGCGGTAGAACAAGTTCTTTGAGAGTGCACAGGTGCCTCAAAGAAAAAACGACTCCATCTAACACGGTACGAGATCTGCCCGGTGGTTACTTGGAACATGTAAAGCAATATTGAGGCTTATGAAGAGCTCCAATTTGACTGCTGGGTAAAAACTAAGCCAGCGCAATAGAGCTTACAGTGCGTCTGGGCCACAGCATGGTTTCGTATTGATGATTAAGCTACGTTCAGACGATTGTAATATCTTACAATATTGTCAGATCTTCCAATGAAAAATTGTCCCAAATGTCTTACAATCGTGTGAACTGACAATTTTGCGTTGGAAGGTAATTTGCCATTTTCAGCTCATCGGCAGCTAATTGTCAGCACATTGGAAAACCTGACAATATTGTAAGATTTTACAATCGTCTGAACCTAGCTTTTGCAATGGGACGCTGCCTTGATAATGGAAAATGGAGGAATTCGATCGACTTACATTCCAACTCAAACATCTCGATTGCGATGACGACATATTCGTTCTTTTACACATGTAGGTCACTTGTAACGTGACCGCTGCAAATATTCATTAATTAATCCCAACAAATTATCTTAAGGATTGTTTGCCCTAACGAACGGCTTCATTGGGAAACGGGTCAGGAACCAATAGGCACAACCATCGAACGATGAAAATGCCAGTGAATGAGTCATACATTTTGAAAAGGTTTTACCTTCATTCCTCACTACGCTGTGCAATGGAATCCGCTAATCAAATATGGCACAAAAGCAGGTCGACACAAGAAATTTATGTCGCAGAACAGTTGGGGACGTGTCACGGCTATTGAAGAAGAGTAAGAGAGCTGACATGTTACCAAAAATCATACGCGATGGCGCGTAGACTTACTAGACGGCTTAAAACACACATAAAGAAGTTAAAATAGCGACTCACCAACCGAACGCGTTAGATCCTTCAAATTGTGAATGCTTTCATATACTTCTTGCATGCAAGCTTGAGTCGCCCTGAAAGAGTCGTTAACAGTCGTAAAGATACTCAAACATTCGCAAATAGAAATAATACAAACATGTTTTCAAATTGTTTCTTCTTCTTCTTCTTTATTTATGTACAAATAAAATTTATTTTCTTTTATACAAATCTGCAAAAGCATGCTTTAAAATTGAAACTTTACTCTATTTACATAAATGCAACAAAAACTCTAATACCGTTCATCTATAATTGCTCGAAAATGTGTAATTTGTGTTAGATCACGCCGTTTTACTTCGAGAACATATAGAACAGGACAATCAAGGGATGCACAGTTGATGAAATTGGGTCGACCACAGCATGCTTGACATATCTGAAATAATATTAAAAGTATTTACGTTTTTTTCAATGAATTTATTTGAACAGAAAATCAAATACCATTTGTGTAAGGTGGTAGCCTCTCTGGAGCTTGGTAATTTTTTCCTCCAAAGTGACAACACTTTTTGTGGTATCCACTGAACAAAAGGTACAAATTCCCTGTTTTGTTTGTCGTCCGCAATCGATGATGCAATTGGTTGAAGAGAAGTACTGCGATATGGTGCTCTTTTTTGTTGCATTTGCCGCAATCATTTCATTCGCCATAGACAATGCAGGAGTGAAAAGTATTTTCCGTGGCAAATTCGTAAACCTTTTCGTTTAAAAAAAAGATAAGTAACACAAAATTGTTTAATCGTTCCAAGACAGCGACAGCGAAGGGCTATACGATTTAGTTTTGATTGACAATCGGATCAGCTGAAGATACCTACCAAAATTAAATTCTAATCGTTTCTTTAAAAAAATTGCACTGCAAAACAATTTATCATCACAAGATAAAATATAAAAACACTCTAATTGTGCTAATTGTCCCTAATTGTCCATTTCGCTTGTCTCGGGTTGGCCTTGCCTCTATTGTGTATTTAACCTCCAGTATGGGCAGACTCAGGGAAGCTGAGTGCTGGTAAGCCGGGTCTCAAGCTCACTGTAGGATTCGGACTACATTACGTTCAGCAAAGACTTCACATCCAATCAAGAGCGAAATGAGTGAGGTTATAAAAAATACAACACATCAATTTGAATGGACGTTTCAAATATGAAATGCGGTCTAGACTTGAGATTCTTTTCAAGGGCCCTAAGGATGGGTGAATTCAATAATGCAGTGTTGCAGCAACAAAAAAGCAAAGAGTTCAAATTGAAATACGTCTTCTTTTTACCACATGTTTTATTAAGAAATTTTGTTTCGGCTCTAAATTTTTCATAACATTATTCAACACAAAACACTTGACTACTCCCTCCATTTTTCTATAGCGAACAGCTTTGCAACACAGCTATTGATAAATGTCAAAATAAAATACGCAGGGCAACAGCAACAGTGAAGTAGCAGTGCAACAGTAACACAAACTCTGTTGTGTTGCCGCAACACTGCACAGTTTTTTGTCGTTTTTGAATTCACCCGATATTTGAATTTCGCCATTGTCTTGTCCAGGCGAGGGCATCCCTTGACAGGTCATTTGCAAGAGAAATTTCCCACAAGAAACTGTCAAGGGAACAATAAACTCACACTACATTTCATAAACTGAACACAATTGGAAGAACTTTACCAGCTGCGCCATATACAGAAAGGTTTGAGCAACATACAACCAAATGAAAATAAATTAACTTTTCCTTAGAACCCGACAAGATACTGGGCGGATAGAATGCAGGAAAGAAATAAGCTTGGAATCTCTTTAAACTCGCACTGCAGCAGCTGCAAAAACATAAACGAGAAGGAAACCCTCAACCACTTCCTTTGCAGGTGCCCGACACTTACCAAAATTATAGGAGAAACAACCTCGAAAATCCACAGGATGAATTTAAGACCAACAGCTGTTGGTCTTGACATCCACTCCCACCCATCTAAAAACCCGACCATGAGAACTGCGGTAATAAAACGTTGTAATTCAGCACTCTTTGAGAATTATTCGCGAATTTTTGTTCCGATACGACCACTTTCGCCTACCTACCATCGGTGCTGCTATGTTGTTCTTTCTTCGATCTTCTCTCTTCCCTCTTTTCTTTTCCGTTTGCGTTATATGTATCTATAGCTTTTCACACATTTTTAGAGATTATACCTGCTCTGAATTCTATCAAACACACCACACACCAAAATCTGTCAACAGTCCCAAAGACCTGTGGCAATGCTGCTAAAATGCATCAGAAACACTGTAAATTATGTATTGACTTTTAACCGCAGACTAACCACAAAAGCTTTAGTTTAACGAAGAATGCTGATAACCATATGTAGTAGAAAAAGATTTATGGTTAGGTGGCTGCTCCGTTTAGACAGGGACGCACTTGATCCATTGTGATACAATGATGAAGAATAGCGGCTTACCAGCACCAGGGACCAAAAAATATAAAACAGAGTCTATCGAGATGGATAACCGTAACGGTATTAACCCTATGAGTTGAACCACTTTGACCAGAAGATGAAGTACTTCATCTTTTGTATGTCGAGTTCGGTTCGATTGTTAACATCATCCTGGAAGTTTTCCCACGGGGTTTTCTTCTTAACGTTGCAACGACAGAGCAAGTACTTAGTATGTGGATTATTGTGTCCTCCTCCTCTGCGTCTCTGCAGCTTCTGCAGAAATCGTTGGAGGAGACCCCGCAATCTGAGTGCATGTCTGCCTATTAAGCTCTGTGGATTATTGTTTCCTTCTCCTCTGCGTCTCTGCAGCTTCTGCAGAAATCGTTGGAGGAGACCTCTGTCCGGTAGAGAACCTAGGAGAGAAAATATCGCATAGAAACCTGTGGGATAAAGAAGTAAGCCTTGTTAAGCTACAGTCGGTAATGGGAAACTGGTTTCTCATTAATGCCGACTGTATAACGACAACGAAGAGCAACATCCCACAATCCACGAGAATAAACCATTTCATCTAGTGTGTTAGCAATATCCAAACTGAAATTCAGCAAGGCTTTTAAATCTGATGGCTTACCAGGTACTTACTTAAAGTAACTGGAGGTGAATTGGTAGAGCGCACGCAGCAATTCAATAAAAGGCAGGTTTGCGTCTCAATTCACCTTTACTGAAGGTGTTTTCCTACTTTTTTTTTTACAAAAATGGCGCCCAACGTTGGAACTTATAAAAACTGTGAAGGTCATGCTTGCTGACTAGGACAAGACGATACACGCTTCAATATGCGATAATTAAGGAGGTTTTAAATGGGGTTTCTCCTAATATACTACACAAGATAGCGTTTATATTGGATAACATGAAAGGTAAGCTAAATAAGTAGGTATCAAGGTGGCCTGATTCGATATCTCTCTAAATAAATAGTTTAAAGCAACCATACATAGATCTAGTGTTTGGTCCCGTAGCTGAAGCCTATTTAAATCAATATTTGTTTGACGACATCGAATAAAATTACATCTAAACCTTTCTAATTGTCCAACCGATCTTTCATTTCATCATTTATTCAGTGTAAATTCATATGTACTTACCATTCGTTTACATCTGCTCCAATCAGCAAAAAGCACCGATTTAATGGTGGAATGATTGCCTTTGTTATATAGTAAATTGCATTGATTTTAAGCCCTTCATCGGCTAAAACATCATGAGGACTGCGTACTAATCTAATAAGTGGTAAGCCAGGTGGACCATTTGTAACAATAAAAGGAACACGCTCGCCGCGGCGTGGGATTTTACGAGGATCAGCTTGAATCCATTTTCTATAAAAAAAAAAGTTTTTCTTTGTAACATTTGAAATTGAAAATAAATTAATCAATAACAAAGCGGTTCAGGGAGAATTTCAAATAAAATTTTAGCGTAATTTCATTGCATTTTCATTTGGCAGTCGTAAGCTTTGCCTCGCAGCAACTACGGCAGCATGGCACGCAGCAGCTCAATGCCCGTAGGCATCCAAAACCTGTGAAAAATGGTTTCATATCTGACGCCAAAAGAATGTTTAAACGATTAGAAGGAGGAGAAGCTATAGTCGCTGTATCAAATGAAGATAAGACATATGCAGCGTAGCCAGCGACGAGACAAGTGCAATTATATCAACGCACTGGCCACTGAACCACCTCTGGCGCACGCTGATTTTTAACAGCACTGCGCAGTTAGCACTCACTTTAAAACTCATGGTTTGCAACAAAAAACATTTATAAACTGATACTTCGTTTATTTTCTTTAACTTACCTAGTTAGTTCTAGAGCAGGAACGCATGCTGTTGGCCTATAGCCATTCAAGCCACGGAATTCTTTGGCAAATATTAAATCTTGGATGTTTGCCTTTCCGGATAGTAACTTTGTAAATTGACGGCAGACATAATTTTTTACTTGACTTACGTCAGCAGATTCGAAAAGAATTTTTAAACATTTTTCCAGCATCTTTGCCGCCGCCGGACAACCATCCCTTCGAACAGTTTCAATACCTTTAGCCTCAAAGATTGGCTCTTCTTGATCTGGCGATTCGTACATGTAACCAACATATCGCTTTTTCGTCTACAGTTTTAAGTAAATATTAGATATTCAAAAGCTTTGAGATAAACAATAAAAATTTACCTGCAAAATACACGGCTGATATACTTTTTCCAGTTTAAGTTTCACTGGCTGTGGATTGTCCTGCGTTACCAATTCAGCAATCTCAGCGCCAATTTTAAAAGCTTCCGCCTTACTTCTGCCAGGCACCAGAACAAATAGAGAATCTGTATCACCGTAGACAACTTTTACATTCCATTCTTTATGGGCATCAACCAATTTTATTGCACGTTCAAGTGTTTCACGTCCTTTGGCTACAACACTATCGCCTACTTCCACACATGGCATACGACCACTGAAGTTTGCAGCTGTATAACCATACGTAACATTTGCAATCAGTTTAAGGCCCAACTGACGAGAGTGTAATATTCTCTGAAGGGCTGTACTACTTTTGTGCAATTTCATTGATTGTTTCACCATCTGTCGAGTATCGAGTACTTCACTCAACATGCGTGGGAGAATGCCCTCACGAATTTCCCGTTTTACATATACCACGCCACATGGTGATATCGTCACAAGTTGGTGCTCCAAAAGTTTTCTAAGCAGCGTTGGTGATACACGAAGCTGTGAAGCGCCGAACTCAAAAGGCACGGATCTGAATGAGAAAGTTATGGACAGAGTAGTAGCCATCATCAAACAAAAATAATTCAAGTTCATTCTTACTGTCCCAAGTGTTCTACTCTGCCCAGACAAGTGGAAAAGCAATAATTGTACGCCATAATCATACTGGGATAAAGACTTTGAAAGTCCAATACAATCACCGGATCGGGATAGAACCGCGATTGTGGCTCTAAAATGAGTGGCAGGTACTCTGGAGCTCGCATATGAGCACGTTGCTGAACACTGGGCGATAGGGGAACCAAGTTTCTTGGCTTAGCTATTCTACAATGTTGGTAAAAATGAGCATTTCAGTGGAATACATATAGAAAAACTTTGCAAGACCCACCGCAACATCATACTTTCCACCCTAAATTGAGATCCTCGCGAAAGTACCTCATAAAATTGAATACCAATCAGTTTAGCCATTTCACTAGTCCGCCCAATCAAATCTAGTTGATCCAGCAATTCCAATGTTCCCCTCGCTCGTTCCAAGTAGTATTCCAAAACAATCCATCTCGTTTGTGGCGCTTGAAACCATTGTGTAAGAGTCCTATGCGAATGGCGAGGACATCGGCGATGCAAAATGTGATACACAACATTTTCGAAGGTATACGATGTAAGTGCGATCTCAGAGCGCATCAAGCGCCATACATCCAGCAAAATTCTTCCACAAAGTTTTGTCTTAAATTATAAATGTCGAGAAATTAAAGAGTCAAACCGCTTTTCATTAGGTAACTTACTTCGACATCCAGATCGGTAAGCTGATCTCTATCCTCATCTACAAAATCTCGAACTTTTTGTGACGGCACCCTCGACAGTAGCGGAGCAATATTGAAATCGAGATGCTTCGCTCTTTCCATTACATAACCCCAAGAGGACATTTCGATTTCATATCCAACAAAGATGTCTGGATCCCAGTAAGAACACAGCTCCAAAAGTTTCACCAATCCTTCAAGCTCGTTGCTAACGACTTTCATTTCTACGTCGGAATCGATGCCATTGAATTTAGCACAAGTTTCACTCCTACCGTCTTCAACAATAATGAAACCCGAACATTTTGACACACCCTCTGTACAACTGGAAGGAATACTGTTTTCTAATGCGTAAAATATGCACATTATTGCATCGAATTGAGGGTTAGGGAGTAGGTCTTCTCGAGTCGGAACAAACACTTCTAGCGACAGAGTTGTCAGGTAGTTGTGCTACAAAATGTAATCTGTGTATAGAAATGGATTTTTAAATTTGAAGTCCTATTACTCACTTCAATGTCAGCCTTAGCTTGTTGTAGATTTTCCAAATTTACTTTAAACCCATACGTGTTATTTAACGTTGCTATGCTCAATCCAAAACTGCGATCTAGCGATCCCTGAGAACCGTGCAGATTTTTTACGAACGAAGATTTTTCTAGTTCGGCTAGTACCTGTTATGTCAAAAAAAAAAAAAGAAACAAATCAATCAGAGGAATACAAATATGTACAAATGGAAGAACGTATATTTTATAAGTATTTGGAAGCCTAGTCTGTGGTTGATCGGAAAACTAAACTATTTACTGGTCAAAACTTGGTTTGAGCCAGTAGTGGAAGCATCAAGCTCGTATCCAAGTGCTTACTTTACTTCTTTATGGTCGTCTTTAGACTTATGTACAGGCTAAATAGCTGAAAAGAATTCTTTGGATGTACAATGCCGTAATTCGTCCTATTCTCACCTATGTATCGCTCTCATAGTGGACCCTCTTAAGTAAATCGCACAATCCCATTAAACTAAGCAGTGTTCAAAGAACAGCGGAATTAAAACAACGGGTGCGCTGCGATCAAACTGAACCGAAGCACTCAACATACTTCTTAAATACGTCATTTCCTATAGCGCAGTAAGACTCGAACAATCTGAATTCTTGTCCGCGAACCTATGTATTCATAACAAGGTGCTGGATTTGCTGCCAAAGTCTCTGGCCTCGACCATAACTGACTACATTACACAGTTTAAGTCAAAACTAAAAGAAAAAAAAAAACCAAGTCCATCTCGCGTCCAGGACAGAATGAAGTACAGTGTTACGACCCAACAGAGCTCCCGTCTGATGACGAGAATACTTTCTACACACTAGGCACCGTCTTCCCCACAATATAAAAGATATCGCCATGATGATGAGGGACTTTTACGACATGTAAATCAATGACACCTAAGAGCATAGACATGTTATCGGGACGTACAGACTAAGCAACCAAGATGACAATGGTGAACGATGCTGATGCAACGAAAATAGTAGAAACGGAGCCTCAGCAATTGAGGAAGAGTTGGAGAGAGCTGAGAAATGTTCTCAGAAACCGTACCCTAGAACTCACGAGGGAAAATAGAACACAAATTAGTATTAAGTATGGAATTCTCTAGTGCACCAGACGCTGAAGCTGAAACCACATTCCTTATTAAAGTGATATTCGTTTTCAGAACACCCGCTTATCCGGGTGCCTAAGAGGACTTTCCATACCTCTTGATCTTCCGCCATTAACTCTTTAAACATATGAGTTGAGATTTCAAACTTGGTCCACGGATTCCATGGCACGTATTGGAAGTCGAGTTGGGGGCCTGCGTTTGACGTGCCCAACCAATTGAAAAATGAACCTCTCCGTTCGAAGGAGTAGCTGCCCGATATTGAGTTCCTCGCGTTGCCCTCGCGAGTTACCCTAGCAATACAACGCAGAACTCGTATTTCTTTCGGTCATTACCCAAATCTCAAATCTCGTGGTTCTTTATGGTGGCGGATACTCTTACAGTGTATGATCGAGGACTTCACCGTTCTCTAAATGACTCGTCTAAAATGTTATGAATATCGTCGAGTGCACCTGTTAGGGGTTACGGAGAAGAGGACGATCTTATCACTGATGGCGTGCGCAAGTGGTGAGTTACCTTAACCAACTCGGCGTACGCAACCGGAGAAGGCTGGGTAAGGATCGTGCTGGCTGGAGAAGCCTGTTGATAGAGGCCCTGATTTACCCTGAACCATAGCGCTATCGTTAGTAAGTATAATCTTGTCCAGCCTTTTAGTCTATCTAAGTTCAAATAGCTATTACGCGGTTCCCTCATCTCGATATTCACAAAGGACCATGATTTCCTGATCAATGAACCGTCAACCAGATTGACCACATTGTGATCGACGCAAGGCACTCCTCCTGTTATGAACGTCCGAACGTTCCGAGGGGCCAACATTGACTCCAACCACTACTTTGTTGTAGTGAAGTTTCGACTGCAGATATCCCGAACACCGTCACCACAAGGATGTTCGACGTCGCAAGAGATCACCAGATCCTTTTCCGATTATACCGCCAGCATCAAGTATTGAAAACTAGTGGCAACATTGCCAAAAAGCCATCAGAGATACCGTCTCTGATGTGCTGGGTTTTACTTGGCCACCACAACGAAACCCCTGGTTGGCGAGAGTGCCGGCAAGCACGTGCAGCAAAACAAGAGGCATACAAAGCGGCACTGCACAGGAGGACCAGAGCTGCTCACGAGCTCTACGAGCAAAAGAGGAGAGACGAACATCGCCTTCTCAGGAAAAAGATGAAAGAGCATGAGAAGAGCGCGCTCGAGGCAATAGAGAGAGGTTCCTGCAGGAATAAGGTTCGGAAGTTTTACCAAAGGGTAAAAAGTGCCTGTCAAGGCTACAGAACCCGAACCAAAGCCTGCAAGGATGAACAAGGGAACATCGTAGTAGAATCGCAGTCGATGCTGAGGATATGGAAGAACTGTTTAACGGTGATGACTAATCAAATCCCACCTTCAGGCGGAAAGAACCATTGAACCTGTTCAAAGCGGCTGGCGATGACTTGGTAAGGAGTATGCACTAACTCATCTGCAAAATATGGTCGGAGGAAAGTATGCCCGATGAATGGAACGTCAGCATTGTTTGCCCGGTCAAGAAAGGAGACCCTCTGAACTGCGCTGAACAGAGGCATCATTCTTCAGTCTTCCTAACATCGCTTACAAGATTTTATCTGCCGTGTTGGGTGAGCGCCTGAAGCTGCTTATCAACAACCTAATCGGTCCGTATCATTGTGGCTTCAGAGCAGAAAAGTTCACAATCGATCAAATATTCACACTGCGGCAGATCTTGGGGAAAACCCAGGAACTTCAAATCGATTTTAAGGCCGCGTGTGACAGCATCTATAGAGACGAGCTATCTAGAGCCATGTCTAGTTTTGGTATCCCTGCCAAACTCGTCCGTTTGTGCGGGATGACGATGGAGAATGCTGCTTCATCAAGGTCGGTCAAGACCTCACCGAGACCTTTGGTGTCAAAAAAGGATTTAGACAAGGCGACGCGCTGTCATGCGACTTCTTTAACATCATACTTGAAAGAGTTGTGCAGAACTCACGCGCCAACACCAGAGGCACAATGTTTCAAAAGTCCGTCCAATTACTCGGATGCGCCGACGATATTGACATAATCGGAAAAACGCAGGGTGATGTCACTGGTGCGTTTGTGAGTATTGAGGCGGAGGCGGCGAAGATGGGTTTAGCGGTCAATGACGGCAAGACAAAGTATTTGCCGTCAACAAGAAAGGACAACAACCGACGTCTCGACAGAACGTCACTATAGACAGATATAACTTAAAGGTAGTTAAGGACTTTGTCTACCTAGGCTCCGCTATAAATTCAGATAATGACACTAGCGCTGAGATTAAACGAAGAATAACTCTTGCCAATCGCTGTTTCTTTGGGCTAAGAAGGCAATTGAGTAGCAAAGCTCTCTCTCGTACAACTAAAGTGACCCTGTATAAGTCCTTAATCATTCTAGTCCTGCTCTATGGCATCTTGGGATTTTTGGTTCCGTCTGCATAGACGGTGAATGGAGGAGAAGATACAATGACGAATTGTACAGGCTGTACAGAGACATCGACTTAGCCAGAAGAGTGAAGCTCCAACGGCTGAGGTGGCTGGGTCATGTAGAGCGGATGGCCACCAATGCTCAGGCCCGGGAAATCTGCGAATCCACACCCGAGAGACGGCGCAGTAAAGGAAGACCGCAACTCAGGTGGTGTATGCAAGTGGAAGGGGACCTCAACCAACTTGGCGTGAGAAATGGGAGGCAGCTGGCTAAAGATCGAGCTGGCTGGAGACGCTTGTTGGTTGAGGCCCAATTCCACACCGGACTGTAGCGCCACCACCTTTCTGGGGAATATGAAGCTACATATGTACATATGTATGTATGTTCTGCTGACTGGTTTGATAAACTCACATGAAACCACAAAAAGCAGATCGATAACCACCTCTATGACCAACCAGATCGGATAATCAAGTGGTTTAGTTACAACACCTATAATCTCATGAGATAGTCTCTACCTCAAAGGAAAGAAAAATTGAAAAACATTTACTTACCGCTTCGCTAGTTATTGTTTCATTAGATTGCAAACTCTCCTGACTGGTCTTTATTTCATCTTCACTACTAATCATAGTCTTCAATAGGTTTTCTGTCGGAACACAATTAATTGTGGCTGGGACATCAACACCGGCACATTTTTCCAAAGCATTCGATATGCAAATATCCTTTAGCTTCTGAGATAGAGATACTTTGGCTCTCAGTGATCTTCGCTTTCGAATCGATTTAATTTCACTCTTCGGCGCAGTCAGTGGCGTGGAATCAAATGAATCTTTAGTTCTTGGCGTTTTGATCTTTGTATTAGCCATAGGAGTCAATGGTGTTAGTGATATACTCCGCATTGAACAATCCATATCCTCGCCACTCTCGCCTGATTCATTTTCCATTAGCATTACCACCTTTTGACGTCGTATTTTTATGGGGCTATCGTCTGCAATATTACTTTGCTTATCACCTGCGTCGAGATTTTTTTCCTTTAAAATTTCTCTGGCTTTTGCCCACACCTTGGCATCTTGTTTCGTTGGAGGTAGTGTGCGTGGAGTGATTTGAACGACTTTCTCAGTAGATAAATATTCTCTTACACGATCATCATTATGAAACGGGCAGCCTAGACTTTCCATAATCTTTTTCCGATGGATAGAGATGCCCTCGAGACCGGCAATCGAACTTTGGAAGTCGTCCACGTCGTTTAAGGATTTACCCGGAATGCAAAGAATCGTATGCCCCACTTCCTTTTTGTGTGTCACATCAGCATAATTACTGTAAAACGGTTGTTGATGCACCATATCTGGAATTTCAAAAATTCGACACTTCTTTTCAACTTCGTCGTATGTTTCTGGCAACAAATGCGGAGTGATTATAACGATTTTGTCGTCACTGGGTGAGTGTAGCTGTTGATTACATTTGACAATCTGACCTGGGCTGGGAACGGATATTTCGCTGAAGACGGGGCTATCCACAACAAATGATTTTTCATAGAAACTGTATACGGTAGGTTCATCTTCAGCATCCGACTTGGAATCGCCAGTAATACGATTCGGGGTACGTGGAGTACTGATGTTTGCAATTTTAAATCGCTCCAGATACGAAGGACCCGCTACTGGTATTATTTCATATTTATTGTCAACAATGAAGGCGTGGGGTTTGTTATTCATTTTCGGCGTTTCAGGAGACTTGCAGATTTCTTTGATCGACGCTGTTCTATTGATTTCTTTTATTTTTACTCTTTTCAATTTTATTCTAAGTTTTTTTGTGTTCTTAACAGAAGATTTGTGGTTGCTGGTCACTGTTTGACTTGCCTTGCCATTAGTCTCATCTGATCTGATAGGACTACAAAGGGTTTCCTCAACGCTCTCCTTACTTGTCGAATTGTTATCGAATTTCTTCGCATTATCCCTTCTTTCTTTGATTTTCTTATGTGATCTTAATGACAGTCGAGTTTTCCTTTTTGAAATTGCATTTTCTTTAACAGAGGGGCTTTTATGGCTACGGTTGACAGTATTGTCTTTTAGTGAAACCATTTCTTCAATGCGAGGGGATTTTTCGAGCACAACTCTAGGGCTCATTATACCTAATGATTTCGGTGGGAACGGTGTCTTAATATTATTCTCTTTTACTGGAGGGAGTTCATGAGCTTTCGGTGGGTCTGATCTAGATGCATTTCTAGTATGGTAAACTTTAAGCTGCCTCTCATTTGAACTACGAGGTGTACGAAGATTACAAGTAATATGTGTTTTATCCAAGTCAACAGTTTTCCTTCGAGTGCGGCTGCAATTAGAACAAAAATTAATATAATTAATAGCAAGGCGACCAGTCAGTCATATAACATCGTTCTTAAAAGAATTGTGCTAAAGCAGTGGTTCCCAACCGGTGGGGAAGCACGGGGACTGTAAAGGGCAGGCGTGGATACAATTTAAATTGTAAATTTTTCATGCAAAGAATACAAGTGTAAATGCCGAAGGCAGATGAGCTGATTTGCTGAAAACAGTTTTCTGCGTAAAGCATTGCACTGTGGACTATTTGCTCTAGCGCAAGATTGAAGAAATCACATTTCGTTTCCGAAGCCATCGTCTCGACTTGAAATTCAGTGACATAGAAGGGCCCGATAATTCATTTATCGGGCACATTTCGCTCATGACATATGCATGTATACTTGTGCATTTAAACATCATCACTGAATTTGGTAAGCCAATAGAGCAGTGGATCCCAACCGGTGGGGCATGCGGTGGAAAAGGTTGGGAACCACTGTGCTAAACTCACACCCCAACAAGCTGTATAATTTTTCAAAAGTTGTTGTGTGTTTTAATTCTTTAGCATGAATTAAAGGACCGATAATTTATTGCCGTATGGGACCGGGATTTTGGTCTGGTCATTCCCCGACAAGAAGTGGTGCCGCGAAAAAAGTTCGGTGCGACTGGAACCTATGCAGCTCGCACAGCGTTCTAAAGCACTAACCAGTGAGCCATAATGACCATGAACAAGTGAAGATAGAAATATTCAAACTAAAGTCGAATGAAGCGGAAAGATCTGGTGGCTTAGCTGCTTTTATATTTGGAAGAACGGGAAATTACTTGGTAGAGAACATTTTAACTTCTGTGCAAAATATGGACAGAGGAAATCCTTTCCTTTTCGACAAATGTGAAGTATTTTTATCGTAAACTTATGAAGGACGAATCTCTTTCTGCATCTGTTGTCAACCCAGATAACCACCCTATATTTAGTTCTCGTTGAAAAAATGTACTGCTTACTTTGAAAGTGGAGTGCTGTTTTCATTAATCGAATTAATGTTTGCTGAAATGCTTTTCCTTCTCAGCTCGGTGAGCGCCAATTTCCTTCGCAGGGAAAACATTTTCCTAACAAAAAAGGAAAATTCAAAAATGAATAAAATGATTTTATTTAACAGAATAAGGAAATACCTTGCACGCGGTGTGTTAATCTCAATACGTTCGGATTCTTCAGATGTCACTGAGATTTTTTCATCATCATCATGAAATAAAGGCTCTGCTGCTTGCACAATCGTACTTGCAGCATTTTCTGTAATTCAATGCACAATGAATAAAACGACCCCGGATTAAAATTAAAGTAAATTACTCTTCAGCGATCGCGACTGTATGGTAAGAGGTAAAGGTGCATACTTCTTGGCCACACTGCTTGGCGTTCTCGGAGATCTAGGCGAGCCTATGTCAATTCTTGAGGATCTCCTTGGTGTTGCAGGTGATTTCGGTGTTGTGGGTGGCCTACGTTGGGTACTTTTCCTTGGTGTCAGCAAAATGTCATCAGCTCCATCACATTGTGCTCCTGCGGGGATTTTTTCACTTGGCTGACTGCAGGAAACATTTACATTTACAAATTCATAACTGCTGTCAAATATCAAAGTTTAAACTTACGAAGGTTGGCTTAGCTTTAACAGCAACTCGTCCATATCATCCATTACCATTGTGAAATCATTGAGACACTCGTTATCAGAGTCATCATCCCTTGAATCAATAGCTGAAGTGTCTGCCCCTGTTGTAGCACTATCAAATGCTTTCTGTGAGCTATTCACTTAAGATTAACATATTTTAGTCACAATTAGAAACAGGTGTCGTGTACAAAGAAACATACAATCGAAATTCTGTGAAAGTGGGGCCAAGGTGCTGTCCAGGTCGATTTCATTTTCATCTTGTCTTTCCTCTAACTGTTGCATAACATCCAGCAACTCCATATCCTGCTCGCGTACTGTAAACAGTTGTGTTTTTTTCATATATTTTTTCAACTCGGGTCAAAGGAGTACTTACAGCTTTGATTTATGATATCAGGTTGTGTTAGACTAAGAACTAGTTCTTCATCGACAATCGTATCGTCTAGAAACACATCGTCTGGCTCAGGTACTGAAGTTGTTTCTGAAAATTTCATTGAAGTGTGAAAGATGCTTCGATTTGAAAGGTGATCTGCTATAAAGGATGCGTTGGTCAAAACATCATCTTGGTTAACTTCTTCTGGGTAAACAGCATTAGCGATTAGTTTCTTTAGATTGAAAGTTCTTTTCTGTAACAAATAAGAGACCGATGATTATAAAATTTGAAAGATAGAAGGGAGAACTCAGTATTCCACTTCACTCTCAGCTGATCAGACTGATCTCTTAGACGAAACCCTAATCTGCCAAAAATAAACAAATTGACCACTGTACCTTTTCCCTTGCACTGATGTCAACTGGTGCTACAGAGGTCTGAAGTGTTGCATTGATAGTTTGGTCCATTGACATTTCTAACTGCTGCAGCCTATTAATCAATCCAATACGATAAAAATGCTCACTCTCAGTAGGTTTTACATCTGGACGTTCTTGGGATGCAGGTATTTCTAAAGGTGGAACCTGTAAGCACAGCCGATTAGGTTGTGTGCAACTTGAAAATTCAAATCATTACCTCATCGCGTTCCTTACTTAATTTCTGTCGACGAACGCGCTCATCTTGCCAAATGGCCTCAATGCCAGGATTTGAGTGTGCACCTGTATTCGTCATCAACTGAAATCGGTTCAGTACAAATCCGGACCCTATGTCCAGCTCAAGCGCACAAGTTGACTGTTTTTCCACAACATTGCAATCCAATATTTGCCCTTTTTGAGCAGCATATGGTATAACTGTAAATGATGGCATTAGTATAAGTATAGTAATTTTCTAACTCCTTTAGCAGCAAACCATCTTTTTCATCCTTTCGCCGGAATTTTAATACTTCTTTCGGTACATGCAAAAAACTCATCCCATACAAATTATAGTCGATGAAAAACTGCAGGATATAAGGTACATGTGACTCATGTGGATGAAGATTTTTACCCATAATTGCTCCATTTTGCAGTAGATTGGCAGCTCGTTTAATGAACCGCGGATTGAGCATGTAAATCTTAAGATATTGATGTTCCTTTTGATGATACCCGTAAAATGGTCTGTTAAGAATAACAAGACATATGTGAGAAACATTTCCAACAGTCAAGTTGTTCAAACTACTTTACATTCCCTTGACCAGTTGTACTTTGAAGACATGTTGACATGCAGACGTCCCTTGTCCTAGAGATATATTGATAGCCTTATCCATACTTGAGGCAATCAAGTAAACTGCTTTATCTAACGTTTCAAAGTCTTTCTTATCATAAGGGATGTATAAGTAGGGAAATATTCCATGTACATGCATACAAGTTTTGTGTCCCTCTGTACTTGAGCCAAATATTCGAATGATGGGTACCTAGACAGTGGTTTAAAAGAAATTATTAACATTCTAAGCATGAAACCGTAACATTTACTTGCCTTCTTGATTTCTTTTGCACGAAATTCTGAAAAGCAAGGGTCCAGCCCTGGCTTTGGATTTTCCATATAGAAATCCGCGGTGACGATCCGCAATGAGAATATTCCTTCTACAGTGGACATGGTGTCTAGTTATTTTCCTATGAACCATTAAATGAGCTTAAACTAAATTCAGGTAGATAGCCTGTGAAAACACAGGTGTGATTTCACTACACAAGTCAATAATAAAGGCTAATTTCTAAGCAAAGGCTTCACTAATATATCACATGATTAGGGAACATAATAGTATTCATGGTTATTAACAAATTATTCACAAATTTAAATTGCGCTCCATTTATTATCAGTGACGAAATTAAGAAACTTGCTACAACTTGTTTAAAATTTGAGACAAAAATCGTGCTTACTAAAATGTCAGAATTGTGAATCAGCTGATAGAGGTATTCGTATGCTTGAGCCTTATAAGAGGTATAAATCGGTATTGCCATATTGCAATAAATAAACGCAAAAAGATATAAAAATAAAAAAGGGATATGAAAGCACATTATAATCAACAGATAATTATGCTCATTGAAAGGCGGGGATCTACCCCGGATAGAAGACTCAGTAGAGGAAAACCGCGACTCGGGTGGGGCACGCAAATCTCGATTGATTCGGCGTGTGATACTGGAGGCAGCTTGTTAACGAAGGATTTGGTTGAAGACGTAAGTCATCATATCATAAGTATGTGAGTAAATAAAGAATTGATTATATTTATCCGCCGTAACGTAACTCCTTGGTTCTCAGCCAAATCAACCAACATTGTATGCGGTAAGTACTATGATTTTACGCACTCTACCGACAATGTCTTCACAAAAAGAAATCGTTGAGTCTAGCAGAGGACAATTGAGGCTGTTGGTAGAACTAACCACAGGACACATTAACCTCAATCAAAACATGTCTCGACTGGGCCCTACCAACGCGGTGATTTATGGAAACTGCGAGGAAGAAAAAGAGAACCTCCAACACTTTCTAGTAATTTATGTAGATACCGAACCTGAAGATGTGAAGATTAGCCGCACCACACTAGTGTCAATTCCATAATTGCTCGCATTCTATTCCTGCCGTTCTGACATATAAAAGAAACGAACACGACGAGACCGTGTGAGCCCCCGACCCAAGAGAAGAACATACCGCTCACCTTCACATACCATTCAGTACCATATCGCAGCAACACATCTGGGCAGGAAACTCCAATTCTTCGAAAGTATAATTTTTCATTTAATTTCTTAATCCACCTTGTCGTCAATAAATAGTTACCGTAAGCCTCTTATTCAGTAATTTTAATTTCGCTTCTATCTCAAAAACGCTGCTGAAACGCCTTAATACTTACTTATTTCACAGCCTACCGATCAGTGAGGAGCTTTACCTGAAACACAGCAGCCTTTCACCTCTTCGATTACGGTCAAGCTGACACATATTCTGCCCCATCCCCGACGTTATGGCCAAGGAATACTGTTTCAGAAGGTTATTTGAAGCAGAAATATTGGATTGTGTTGACTGGTCTAATGAAAAATCCTTATTGGATCCAAAAAGTCTGGTATGGTTCACCAACGAATGGAAAATTGAGTATGGAGTTGGTTGTGGCGTCTTTGAACCTAAGTCTAACACAGTCTCGGTATCAAAATCCATGCAATTGACATCTGCGTTAGGAAAAACATTGATAAAGGTCATAATACATATCCACTCAGATAGTTCCACTTGCCAGGCACAATCAGTGCAAACTTGGTTGGGTACCTGTCCACCAGGGCATTGTAGGCAATGAATCTAAGGGTGAACTGGCTAGGACCAGTTTAGCTCTTGGGACCAGAACCCTTTTATTAATTGGGCTAATGCTACAGCGTTGCTTAACAAGTGGGAACACAAACTATGCTTAGCACATTGGAAAAAATGCTCCAGAGCTTAGGGAATCAAAAGACTTATAAAGCCCTTTTCCAACAGAAAATTCTCAATCTCGACAAGAAAAGCGTGAGGAAGCTGATAGGCTTCTTTACTGACAATTGCGGCCTACGATATTATCTCAACAAACTAAATCTTTGTTCAAATCCTGAGTGCTGTTTTTCCTTGGAGAGGAGAAAACCTCTGAGCACTTTCTGTGCACTGTACTCACAACTAAAACTGACATTTTATAAGGAATTCTGTTCGCTAGAGGAGTTCAGCAGCCCGACTACGATAGACATACTTACCTTTATAAGAGAGACAATCCACGGCATCTTTTACATCAACGTTAAACAGTGATTGCCAGTAAATGGGGAGGTGTTCAGACCCAGGAAAATGTGTCAGTAGTAGTGGCCAGAAATGTTTAAAATTAAATCAAAAACCAAACCCATTGAAATAAAATATAAATAAGATTTATTTTGTTCTTTTTTTATTGCTGTTGATTTTAAAATTAATGAATTGTATTAATTTCAATGTTTTGTTGTTTGTTTCATGTCGTAAATGTTTGCACAAAAAGGGAGGATGTCATTTTAAACAATATGGCGTTTTTTTTTTCTCTCTTGTTTGTGTCTTTTCATTTTTCATTCGTTTTCTTCCAAATGTTTTGTTTTTTCTTATTCCTTTTTGTAACATACTTCAATTTTAAGTTCAAAGTGATGATTAATTAATTTATTATAAAATATATGTCCGTGCTGATAGAGAAAGATCCATTATTAGTGCATTTTTTTCAATTTTTTGTTGTAATGCATTCATTTAAATTTATTACTTTTTCCTATAATCCTTCATAAATTTTAATTTAACTATATATTTTGTTAGCATTTAAATTTGTTTTTTCTTAAATTTCATAAATTTGTTAATTCTTTTTTTTTTCCCATTTATAATAATTTTTTATTTGCATTCTTCATTGAAATCATAAAGATTAATTGTAATTTATTTAAAAAAAAATGTATTTCTTTGAAAGAGACATTTTATATAGAATATAATTAATGCTTATTGCGAAAAGATTGTTTAGATGTTTTTTTTTCTTTTTTTTAAATTATATATTCCTTATGTAATATATATATATCTTTAAGTATATAAATGCTTTTATATACATTTTATAATTATCATCTTTTTATGTATATATAAAAGGTGTTTACATACAAAAACATTATAAAAAAGTGAAATTTGCAAATTAAATACATACTCTTAATTTTCTTTCAAGTACAACGCTAAATAGTTTATTTAGAAAATATTCCTTTTGTTTGTTTTTAATATTTTCAAATGTATTCATATGTTTTATGTTTTATTTTTTTATAAGTTTGGCATAGTGTTAAAGAAATTTGTTTGCTGATTTGCAAAGACAATTATATTAAATTCAATTAATTTACAATACAACGCTTTCTTTTTGGAGTAATATGTAATATGTAATTAATCAAATATTGTTTAGCCGTAAATTAAAATATTTTTTATAACAAAAAGAGAATGCGAAATAAATCAAATTTAATCTGCAATTTATGAAAAAACAAAAAGATTTAATGAAGATTGAAATGATTGAACATTTTTGACATACTTGATCTATGCATGTCGATAGTAAAAATGCTATTTGTTTTATTAATCATAATCCTATTATTTTTTCTTAAATAAGTTTTCCCAGACAAATTGAACTTACTCTGGTTCTTATAGATTTTTATAATTATTTGTTTACTTAAAAAACAAACGACTTGGGTTTTTTCCTTTAATTATTTAATATTAATGTTTATAAAAATGAATAATATACACAAATGATGAAGAGAAAATAAAGCACAATATATTCACCGTGGTAAATATTAAAGCCATGAAATATAAATATTTTGAATATTTATGAATACATACAATAAAATAAAAAATAAATTCTTTATACCAACTCAAGTCTTGAACGTTTTCTTTTTTAACTTTATGATACAATTTTTTAGCGGATATTAAACATCAGCAGGAGAAGTAAAGCGGACTAGAAAGATGGGAAAAAACTGTATGGATTTATGTTTTAATTTAGTCAACTCGTTTTCTGTTGGAATAGAAGTCCTTCAAATCTGTAAAGCTGTTCGGCAAGAGTGAAAACAAATGTATACTCTCTTTCCAACTTGCGAATAAAATTGCAGTAAATGTCTTTCGCTGTAGTTAATATTACACAAAAAGCTAACCCATATTGCACTTGAAAACTTAAAAGATTGGATAGAATTGACTGGAGTCAGCATTTAAACAAATTGATAAGGAAGAACTAAAGACTTAAGACAAAATAGAGAAGGAGCCTTCCATCAAACTAAGGTCTAGAACATCAAACACGCCCTTTCTTATACTGTAGTAATTATCTTACTAACAACTAGATCAAAAACAGCGTTATCAAGTCATCGCTCTGAGATAGAACGAGGAAGGGCACCCCACAAGGCGGTATTATCCCCTCCCTACTTTTATGGGTTCTGGTAATGGAGAACCTTCTCTGGGTGGTAGAAGGATCTTGTGCGAAATGCGTAGCATTTATTGATGAACTACCCCTAATGATAACAGGTAAATACCTTAACAGCGTAGGCATACTGAGCAAAGGAAAATAGCATTTTCGTTAATTCAATCAGAACGGAATTGATACTCTTGGAGATGCACAGTAGCAACTCCGTGACATCGTGAGGTACCTTGGCCTAATACTATACAAGAACATGCAAAGCGATTACAAGCATCTCATGGATATAGGGATCGGTGACATCCTCACTTTCACTAAGGAACAGGAACATAATTGTTCCCAGTTTCTCTAGATCCCCTCTAACACATGTCTCAAATTCAGATTGTTCTTGCAGTTCTGATGAAGAAAAGAGGGAAAGGCAACGAGTCGAATGAAAGGCTAAGTGAAGAGCCCCTCCTCACCCTCAAATATGTACAAAAAATTATTAATTTACATATGCATTTCACCATGAGGCGATTGTTTAAATGTTGAATCTGACCTGTTACATTACTTGAAAATTGATCTCCACTATAACAAGCAAGTTGCAAACGCCTGTAAAACATCTTAATAAACTTCTGAGCTAACGAAAAATTGTCCTCGGCTCATAATTTTTTAATAACCGCGACGAATTGTCAACCATGCTACCAAGAACCATTCAAAAACTCATATTGAGCTCGAAATGGCTCAAAGAGGCAAATTAGAGCTAAGATCTACGATCATACTAATTTTTTTTTTGGTAGGTAGCAAGAATACCGCTCACCGGGGAAATTGTTCTTTAAATTGGCGCCCGACAGTAGTACCATTTTTTGGCAAAGCCTGACATCTCGCAACACCGTAATGATTTGTGACATTTCATGTTTTGCACGAATGGAAGGGATCTAGAACTATTGCCGACTCCGAACGGCGAATTGGGAGGTTTTTCCATGACAAATTATGATCTCGAAGAGAAGTGCCGTAAAAAATGTTCGATGAACATGACATAGCAGTCCAACGAACTAACCACTGAGTTATGACGTCCGTCTGTAATGGCTGAGTCTTTAATTTGCTTTAACTTGGATCTTACATCTAACCAAGCCTCCAGTAGGAAAAGGGAAAAAAAAAAAAAATATTTAGGTCGTACTATCAGAAATCGCCGAATCTTCTATCTGAGTTCTTATCATCTTCCGTTTATATTTTTCATAAATTCATGGATGTTCAGTCAATTCAAGTTAGTTTTAATGAAAATTACCTGATAGTTTCTTAGACAACACAAGCATGGAAAATTACTAAAGACGAAGAAAAAAAGACTTCCTTTACTTTTAATCAGAACTACAATGGCACGAAGACGTGTAACGAAAAAACAAAAGAACTCAACAAATAAAAAAATAAAAATAAATCTCTCTAATATCAGCAAATAAAATTCTTGTATTTTTGTTTAAATTTGCTATATAAAACAAAAATATTATCATCTCTTTCTTTACATTAAAAACCAAGTATACACATGTAAATATATTTATTCTTTTTTTTTTTCTCTATAACATTATTCTTTATATATGGCAAATAAAATAAAAAACAAGAAATAAAAAAAAATCTTATGACAGTAAAAAGGATTACAAAAAAAAATTCACATTGACTAGAGTTTACATACAAAATAATATTCTTTTAATAACTCTCTTTTCTTTTTATACAATTTACACAAAAATGCAAGAAATATACATTCATATATAATCAAACAAAATATGGAGAACAAAACATAACTGAAAATATGGGCGAATTTAAACAGAATAAAGGAGGAAATAAACGACAGGTTAGACGGTGACGAGAGAAGGGGTTCATTTAGATTTAAGATATACAAATTTATTTAAGTTTATTAGAGAATACACAAAAAGGCAATATTTCGTGTTAGTTTCTACACTACAGTAATTAATTAATTCCTTAATGTCATTCATTAAATGATCCTAATGTTGTTGTTTTCTTTATAAATTTATTTAAGTATTTAAATTTAATTATTAAGTTTGAAGTAGAAAAATGTTTGCTCTTTTATTATTATTTATCATTTTGTTGTTGTTTTTTTTTTTTTTTCTTTTTTAATAGAAATGAGAAACGATTTCTTTTGTTTTGTTTTAGTTATTTTTCTTGTTAGGTATTATTTAAAGATTACTTCTTAATGCTTGATTTGTTTTTTGTGTTAATTAGTAAAATGTCTTACTTATTAGTTAAATTTGTTATTTATAAATATTTTCCTCTTATTTAGTTTTCCTCTTTATTCCAATTAGTAAATTTTTAAAATTTTGTTTTCTCTTTAATTGTAGGGCTATCAGTAATATGCGAAGAGATTAGACTTTTGTGTAATGATCGCCATAGAAAATTATTAATTAAATTTTTGTTTTTAATAAGGTTTTGATTTATTTTTAGTGTTAATTAATTTACGCCACATATATATAATCTTGTAAAATTAACCAATAAAATTTGTTTGTTTATTAGTTTTTTTTTTTTGTTTTATTCTTTTCTCATTTTTCTTTCTATTTTATGTATATATATATATAATTTGTTTTTAAGTATATATTTCTCTATTCATATAGAAGGAAAACACTTTTTGAAGTTAATTATAAAAAATGAAAAAAAAAAACAGGAGAAGAATTAAAAAACTTGATCTAAACATACAAAAATATGATAATAATGATGTATAAAAAATAAAAATGTAAACATTGCATAAATTAACTTAAACATCAACAACCATTTTTTTGTGAATATCTGTATTTCCGACGACCGAACAAAATTCATCGAATGATATTTTACCGTCCTCGTCTTTGTCGGCGAAACAAATAGTTTTATCTACAATTTGTTGTAATTGTGTATCCTTAAGATTATTTCCTACCATCATTTTAAGCACCTGAAAAAAAAAAAAAATAAACCACACTTTTTGTTTTTACTATTTTCACAAAGAACAAAAAATAAGTATAGGTATTCGATAGAGGAACTTCTAACCGAAGTGAACGCGCCACCGAATGGCAATAAAAACAAATAAAAAGAAAGAATGTAAAAAGAAAATACGACAGGTAATTAAGACACTCTAATCCTTTATAAATAGAATTGACAAGAGAACAAGAGAATCTTGTTTTTAAAATAATTTTTCCCTCGTAAGTCAAGTGTACCTCACTTGATTGTCTGGTGACTCAGTGGTCACTGTGTGTATTGACACTAGTTGATTTTAAATTTATTATTTATTTATTTAAATACTTTTGGTAGAGACTATTATTATTATTTTTTGGCATTATGAGAGGGCTATTATTAAAAAAACATGAAAAACTATATACGGCGATTGCTACCGGAAACAGGAAAGTTTATGACATGTGAATAAGAACCAGATGACAATCTACATCAGCCTTTGATGTGCCATCACAGAAGAGAACGATGACGCCACTTAAGATATGTAT
Organism: Matsumyia berberina; assembly: GCA_917880715.2. NCBI lineage: Eukaryota > Metazoa > Arthropoda > Insecta > Diptera > Syrphidae > Matsumyia > Matsumyia berberina. Next base: position 102,530,906 of record OU862870.1, read on the forward strand.
AGGTAGCTTCCTCGAGCTTCAGCAGAAAATGTGAATAGTGAACGGGGTTGAAATAAATTACATGCTATCCAGAAAATGGAATGCTTTTACCAATGTTTTCGACAAAAAACTGACAACAGAACAATTAAACATTCACCCATGGCCGGTGTACCAGGTCACAGATACAGCCAAAGTAAATTACTCTAAGAATACGATGCGATCAGCGAGACGAGAGAATGGAACCACATGCCATACCTTCATAAAGATTTGATCCAAACTTAACCACACTTAAGCTAAAATTCGCTAGTGTTCGTTCCGGTCGGGGCTAAACGACAACTGCAGTGTCTTTCAGCCCGAAATCACAGCCATCAGCGAGGCCTCGAAAACTGTCCGCGAGAAGGGTATCAGCGCAAGGACAATCACGATCTATATCGACAGTCAGACAGCCGTTAAGGCTCTGGAGTCCGAGATAACTAGAACTAGGCTTGTAAGAATCTGCAAAAAACATCTATATGAGATATCGAAAGCCAATACGGTGACCTTATGTTGAGTGCTAGGGCATATGGATATCGCAGGTAACGAAAGGGCTGCACGAAGGGGGCAGCGCATGTTGAAACATGCCTCACAGGCTCTCCCCTTTGCGAGAATTCCAATAAGCTCGTAAAAAGGCATGTTGAAGACGAGGCCAGAAGTCGAGCCAATACACACTGGACCCAGCTAGACACATGTGCAACGGCTAGAAACTTATGTACGAGTTACATAACAAGAGGTCTCTGTCTCTGGTCAAACTTAGTCGTCGCGAAACAAAAATAGTCTCCGGCATCATTACTGCGCCATTGGTATTGATGCGAACCGCCTTGGTATACATCACAACGACTATTGCAGAAGTTGCAGGGATGAGGAAGAAATCGAATCTGTCCGTCACCTGCTGTGTGAATGAAGAATGGGGACTCGTGGTAGTTATTTCTTTACGAAACTGGATGACTTACGTAACATCGAGTTGAATGACTTCCTGAGATTCATTTCCTTATCTGGGCGGTTTTAAATTAGCGGCTCTCCTTCTCTTTTGCTGGTCTAAGTGAGCAGTGACGAACGTCATAAGCCACCCTTTTACTTAACCTAATCTACTGGTAGGGGTCAATTAGCCTTTCTGCTAGAAGAGTAAGCTTTTCCTTAAACGATTTCTGCAGAAATCGCAAGGACGAAGCCGATAAAAAAACGAACATCCACTTCCTCTACTTGTCCAGACCAAGGAAGAAAGCTCTATCTAGGAGTCTATCAACTCGTAAACTATCACATAAAAAAAAATTCGACTGGGGAGCCAGTCCTATACTTCCCACCTCATATTATGTTATATCAAAAACAGTGATATTGTTATTTATTTAATAATTAAAGAAAACATGCATAGAGAGCGGAAAATTCGAAGACACACTGTTTAATATTGTTCCACAAAGAGTTGTTGCGCGAACTCGAAAAAAAAAAACGTTTCTTAAATTTCCTCAGCATCCGCTAGACCGATTGTGCTCAAAATCTAATCAGCTCTAAGTTTTACGCTGACAAATACAAATACAAACAAAAAAAACCGCATGGTCCTACGTTGTTTCATTCTCCAGATATCGTAGGAAGAAAATATTGGCACACACACACACACATACACACACGCACACACACAGACATCATTCCGAAAATGGGTGCAAACGATTTCTAGTATATAGTAATGTTAAGCCCTGTTCATATCTCGAAACATTTTGATCGGACCGATTACAATACTTCCCTTACCAAGGTGGGAAGTAAAAAAAGTGGCGCGACAGCTCGGGATGAGCCAAGGCCTATCGGTGTACCTGACTGAGGCTTGAACCCACACCGCTTGGTCAGCAGTCCAGCGCACTAAAAACTTAGCCACGAAGACCACATTATCTACGAACTATCACATACCGACGTTAAAAGTATCCTAAGGTTTATTAAGAACCAATAATTTGAGTTACACTTTTGGTATCACAAAGGGCCCACCTTGGGATATGTTTGGGCAGCTAGCCTATCTGTGTAAGTACCCTGGTTCTTTTCGCCGTCGATTTTGTTGTTTTATTAGGAGAAGGAATTCATATTTTCTTTCTTTCAAGGGCAAAACCAAACATCAGACACCAGCATACGTAGAACCATCGGGTAGAACTATAAACAATAAAATCATTCATTCAAACATTAGCGCGAACTTTACTCAAAGAAATTTTAGTGGACAAAGAGAAAGATGAAAGCTGTCAAATCATTGATGTGGTGTCAGCTTAAACATTTTTCCATCAATTGCAGAAGTATATTCTCATAAATTAAATGTTGAAACAAATTAAGTTAACGGAAATTAAATTCAGCGCTATACGCATAGTTGTTGGTTCGCACATTTTCTAAATAAAATTCTGACAAAATTTAAAACAAATTGAATGTCTTTCAAGTTTATTATTATTTTTCACAAATCAAACTGTATCTTGCATACATTTCGGCCAAAATAACCCACAACTTTTCTTTTCGCCACTTTGTCAGGTTTTGGGAGAATGCTAGATCACATGACGCGAAAGTGCAAGTGATGGACAAATGTCCGTTTATTATTTTCTTTTGTAAATTGAAAAATAATCATACGGTTCATGTGCACATTTCAGCCACCGAAAATAAATGTATGTTTATGAAACAGACCTTGTCGTATTCTGAGCAAATATTGAAACTTACATTACACGCTGCAGTCATGCACGTGATTTGAAATGAAAGAAATTTGCTCATAATATGAAAACACCGATTTGATTTTTACAGTACATACTACAAGTGTCTATAGACAAGCAGTTTACGGTGCAGTTTAAGTACGTACTTTCTTCAAATATTGTATAAAGCTCGTGCTTCAAAAAGTTACCATCATTATGCTTCAATAAAATACGCGAAAGTATGGTTATAATAAATTGCACTGAAAGGCCATAAATAAAAGATCGGTGAAATTAAATTACTGGTCTTAAATGTGCTCCGGTTTACTTTGATTACACCAAATTATACTCTTGTATTTCTGTCGCATATACATACACATCTTAAGACCAGTTTTGTAGGGACACGTCACCATTAGACTGCAGTAATGCATCAATAACGTGTGGAAATAAAAATTTGATCCTTCTACAGCAAAAAACGAAGCGGTAACTAGTAATACCGTCACTTTAAGGATATAATGAAGAATAAAGTATTAAAAATCGTACTTAGCATTCTTGACAGAAAGCTTAGTTGGAGGCTGAATATATAAGACCGCCTGAAGGTTCTTCAGTCTAAAGGAGTCCATTGGATTTCTACGGTCTGGTCTGGTGGACATCACTAGACAAAAAAATATTAACCAACTTGAAAGAAAACAGAGGCTATCATGCATCTGCATAACAGGTGCAGCCCTACAGCTGCATTAGAGGGAATGCTTCCTTTACTTCCTGTCGATATCTTCGGGAAACTAATGTCATCCAAAGCGGCACTTAGGCCCAGAGAATCCTCCCAACTGATCAGAACCACAAAGTGCCACTCCAGTATCCTAAATGGCAGCAATACTATCCCTTTTAAAATGGACTATTGCCAAACGACTGCCGAATCACTGCAATGTGTTTCAAGCGAAAATTACCGCAGTCCGCGAAGCTGCGGCTTGGCTTTCGATTAACTCCATAGATTGCAGCGTTATTGTACTATACCTACGTAGATAATCAGGCAGCTATTATGCCTTGGAATCGCCGACGTTACGATCATGGTTGGTGAAGCAATGCCGCAGATCTCTTAACGAGATTGCTTGAAAAGCAGACATGCACTCAGATTGGGGGTTACCTCTAATGATTTCTTTAGAAGCTGTAGAGATGAAGAGAAGGAGGAAACCACTACCCACCTACTGTGCACTTGTCCTGCCCTTGCATTAAGAAGGAAAACCCTCGGTAAATACTTCTATTATGATCTAAACCATCTAGCCGAACTCGACATCCAAAAGATAAGGAACTTTATCTCCGGGTCAAAGTGGTTCAATACATAGAGTTACTACCGATACGGTCACTCATTTTAGCGCACTCGACGTTATACTCTTGGTCTCTGGTGCTGGTAAGTCGGTATCTATCGGGGTATCATAATGGATCAATCTGGTGTAAGTGTGTCCCTGCCTGAACGGGGACAGCCACATAGCCTAACATAGCAGCAGTAAATATCCAACAGTCAGTCATCATGTCGAAATACATAGTCAATGAATTTGCCAATATTGCATAAATATGCAATTCATGGATCCTTTGGACATAGCATTAAATGAGCTGCTTGTGCACCTTGAAAGGGATGGCTACAATGTGATTATTTACGCGCATGATGTTTCTATTGCTGTGTCAGGAATATGTCTTCGAGTTCTAAATGAATTTATGAGCCGTATCCTCTCCATTCTGTCTTGGTGGCCCAATTCCCGATTTTGGAAAAAGCAGCTAGTTAAGAAGCAATCTAAAAATGGACAATTGGCTGTTCGGCCCCTTAACAGTTGCGTGCAGCCGAACAATTAGCGGAAACCGTTAGGGCGATCCACTGTCTCACACCATACGGTTGGGTGGGCCACAACCACTAAATTGGGGCATCTAATGGGCCCCGCGGTTATTATTTCCCGTGGACTGCTGCAAATCAGATATTACCGGCATCCAAGAACTGGTATGGATAGGCCAGGCCAAAAAAAGATGGACAACTTTGACATTTACTACGACTATTGTTACCAACAATTACAGCAGCGCATGTTGGATGCGGGTTCATTATTTGAGCTAGACTATGGCAAGAAGTCCTTAGATTTCGATACGCCTTAATTGCTTATGAGAAACGCCCTAGCTATAAAAACGTGAAAATTGTCCCGGACGATTTTAACGTAAAGAGGGCGCAAATCTGATACACCGGGTTATAAATTTCAGCATGCGGCAGCGCTAGGAAAGTCAACAGACATTTTTCAAGTAGAGATTCACGCAATAGAACTTTGTGCACGGGAATGCCTGCAGGGGGAAAATAGAAGGTACCCGTATATTTATCTTCTTAAATAGCCAAGTAGCACTAATGGCCCTTAAGTCCTATAAGATAGGGTCAAAGCTCGTCTGGGACTGTCTCAATGTTCTCGAATACCTTGCGTCCGCAAACAAGGTTACTTTAGCTCGGATCCCTGGACACGAAGGTTTCGAATGTAGTGAGCGGGCGTATAGTCTGGCGAGAAGAGGCGGTGGGCTCTCATTCGTTGGTCCTGATCCTTGTTTTGGGGTACCAACCAGTAGTATCCACTCCAAAGTAACACAATGGGAAGCTGATAGGCTCGCTGAATATTGAGCACAAGAAAATGGCATGAGACGAGCGAAAAAGTTCACCAATCCCAACAAATACAGGGCAAAGAAACTATTCAACTCAACTTAAACTTAACAAGGAAGATCTATGTAACGATCCAAACGGGGTACCTAACTAGACATTGTCCACTAAGGTACCATCTGCATAAGTTGAGCAGATACATACATGTCCCAACTCTGCGGAGAGCAAAATTAGAAAATTAGAACATGGTCTCTGCGAGTGCGCAGGGCCCACAAAGGGATGACCACTCCATCTAGCACGGGACAGGATATGTCCAGTGGGTATTTGGAACATGAACTCCAAGCGTTATTAAGGTTTAATAAGAGCCACAATTTGGCTTCTGGTTAACCACTAGGCCAGCACAATAGATCTTACAGGTCGCAGTGCATCCGGGCCTTAGCATCGTATCGTATCACAACGCAATGAGGGCGATTCTTACGCAGAGAGGGTGTCTTTAATAGTACTGTCGGAGTGCTGCACTATACCACCTCCAATAAAAGGTTCAGGCTAATCGAATTTGCGGGGAGCGGAAAATTGTTGTGGCAAACTGGAGGTTTCTGCTATTCGATATTCATAAGAGGACATGGAAATCTCCCGATCAATCAATCGTCAACTAGATTGGCCACATTGCGAGAGAAACAAGGCCCTTCATCATATTGCATGTCCGATTTTGACTCGGACCACCATTGTAGCCAAGGTTACGGCTGCGGATATCCCGAAAATCGCAAAGACCGATCGAGCGCCCCTTAATCTTTTAATATGTCCTACGCCATCTGCATCAAGTGTTGAAGACCAATGATAACGCTGGATGCTGCTTCCGATGTGCTGGGATTCTCTCGGTCTCCACAACGAAATCACTCGTTCAAAGACAAGTGCCGGCAAGCACAAGTATAGGGAAACAAGAGGCACATAAAGTGGCGCTGCATAGAAGGATCAGAACTTATAGTGAGCTCTACGAGCAGAAGAGAAGGGTAGAAAGCCGGCTTTCGAGTATTAATACAGAGCATGAGAGGCGCGGAAAAATAGAGATGCTACTGCAGGAATGAGGTTCGGAAGTTTTACGAAAACAGCAGCCTGTAGTGGGTGGAGCTAGTCAGGAGATCCTACCTACAACGAACAAGATGTTTGGGACATGTAGAGCGGATGAACATCAGCGCTCCACCTCGAAGAATCGTCGAATCTACTCCGGAGGTAGCAGAGGAAGTCCGCAACTCAGGTGCTGCACGCAATTGGAACAGCATCTCAACCAACTATGCATGCGAAACTGGAGGCAGAAAGCTAACGATCGAGTTTGCTGGAGAAGCTTATTGGTAGAGACAAAGTTCCACCCCAAGCTGTACCGGCATTATAAGGAAGTAAGCTTCTTCTGTGTTATGCAATATGGATATTCTATTGTAAGTCGTACAATATTTGAAATGCTTTACCCCTGTCCTTTCTCACTACTTGCCGCCAAAATGATCTTGCATAGCCATAGTCCAATGAGCACGTGTGATCATAACGTCGTTGATCATTTTAGATTTACGTACGCGCGTCCTAATAGATGAAAGTCTCATAATTTTATAATAACAAAAAAATTACATATTTGAATTGCAACACAATAGCTTCACCAATTGTTGGTACACATTTGACCACCCCGGACTGTACCTAGCTTTTCCTCTTTCTTTTTGTTTGCTTTGTTAACACAACTATACTCGTACACTCATCAGCAGAACGATCTACAATCTAATGAAAAACAAACAATATCGCGTTTCGCGCGAATATTCCACCCCAAAAGCACATGTTTGACATAATAAACGTTTAGCATTTTTAGGCGTAGTGTCGAGGAGAACATCTCTTGAACAAATATTTAAAGACAACAAAAATTAAGAAAATATCAACAAACTATTTGGCAATTAAAATTCCCGCCGTTCTCGAATTTATTATGCAGTTTACTATGAAATCGAAAATAGAATTTTTTTTCCTCTTTCGTAAAGAATGAAAGCAAAGTGCGAACGGGAGAATAAACGACATGCGAATATAAATGTGCCGGTGGGCAAGACTCGGGGTTGTATAGACTATAGATGAACAAAATAGACCTGCGCCTAGCTGTGAGGTATTGTGACATTCGATAAATTTTTAAATAATATTTTGTTTACCTGAAACAGTTCACCATTCGATATGTAACCGTCATTGTCCATATCGTATATACGAAATGCGAACCGTAATTTTGATAGTTTATCTCCTTTGACACTAAACTGTGAAACACCCTGGATGAATTCCTTAAAGTCTACTTCACCATTGCCATCGGCATCGAATATGTCAATGACACGTTGTACCAAGGGATTTTGTTGTAATTCTGGCAGAGACATGAATTCATCGACACTCAGTGCACCTGAATTGTCCAGATCGAGTTTTCGGAAACGTTTGCCCAAGCGACGGATTTCATCTGCGTCAACTGTAAAAGAATAAATAATACATTAGTTTATGTTTAAATAATCGAATAGAAAAGGATTGTTTTTTTCTCTAATTTCTGATGGATGGCCTTAGATAAGATTGTTAATTAAAATAACAATAGTATTATTGTTGATACATGTGGTGTTATATGTTGTCATTTTTCATATCGTCGTAAACAATTAGAGGACTATTGTAAATTTATAAACTACTCATTAATGCAGAGAAACAGGTGTGTGGGATTATACATATGTACATACATTCTGTTCAATTAACACTTCTTAATGACGAAGACAATGTCAAACACTTTTGCGTTGATTGACGTGTCATTGGCAAATATGTAGATGCATAGTTTAACATTAACATGAGTTTTTCAATAGGGAAAAAACAATTTTGTATTTTAATACAAACGCACCTTAAATCTTTTTTATGATCCGTCAATACGTGGCGTCGGTCAAAGTTAACATTTCTATCATGGAGTAGTTCACGACTGAGCAACGTTTGAAAATTATTAAAAATTACTATCGAAATTCTGAGTTGGCGGTCGCAGCTTTAAGAGCGCTTACTCCAATTTTCGGTTGTAATAATCATCCCACCAGGCAGGCTCTGCGTGGATAAATTCGAGCCAACATATTCACTATTGAATGTGCCTGTGCCAGCGACAGCATCGATCGAAGTACCGAAAATATCGCAGCCGTAAGTGCTTCAGTTCAAAATGAGCCAAATCAGTCGGTTCCACAGAAATTGGAAATCTCTAAGTCCACATTGTGCCGAATTTTGCGTAAAAATCTTGGGTTACACCCTTACAAGATCAAATTAACTTAAGAACTGAAGCTTCTTGATCATTTGAAGCGCCGAGACTTCTCCGACCGGGCACTGAAAAGTTTGGAGAAAATCCTGAATACCATCGAAAAATCATCTTCAGCAAAGAAACTCATTTTAGGCTTAATGGCTTTGTCAAAAAGCAAAAAATGCGTTATTCGACAGCAACAAACCCACATGTGCTTCAGGAGACTCCATTACATCCACAAAGAATGATCGTGTGTTGTGGATTTCATGCCGGAGGTGTGATTGTACCTGGTCCCGTCGAATAGCCGCCTCCCTCATGCGATTTAACGCCGTTGGAGTTCTTTTTATGGGGTTACGTTAAGCCAACAGCGTTAGAGGAACTCAGGAATAATATCGAACGAGAAATTGCCAACGTTTCGGCCGATATGTGCGGAAGAGGAAAATTGGCTCCAAAGAATGAACGAGATCGAACTCCATACTTAAATTCAACATGTTTACTACACCTCAAATAAATTTCAGCTCGATATCTCAATTATTCTGTGTTTTTATTAAATACTCTATTGTTATGTGCTTATTGAAAAAAACTTGACATACTATCATACGAGCTGGCCCTTTGAACATTTTCCAGGCGTTTGAATTGTCAAGATCAATACGGTTTCCTGTTAATATCAGTGTTTTCCAGAATGGTATGGAACTAAAAATATGCGAACATGACAAAGTGTAACGGCAGCCTTTGTGAAATACAGCAAAATCACAGTGGCCTACACGGCATAAGTAAGACCAATACTATTAAATGACTTCTAGTTTGGTGGCAGGCAACGTGTAAGAACACAACGCTTAAGACACTGACGAGAATTCAAAGAATGGGCGGCGTTAGTACAATTGGTGCAATGAGAACCAACCCCACGACAGGGCTCGAAACCACACTCAGTCTTCTCGCCCGCAGTAGACCTATTCGTACAAGAGTCTGGTGTTATTAGCATAAGCTAAACTAAAGCAGGATATCCAGTCTAACAGATCATATACAGGGAACGGTGTAAGCAAGGATTACACAACAGCTTTGTTGATTTTTATTAGACCTTTCTTAGTCTCACTTCTTAGTAGAAAAAAGAGAAACAAAGCCCGCGTTAATATATTTGGATTGCAAACTAGAGGGGTTTGATAGAAATGCGATCAGAATAGATCTATCGTGCCCCCCTTGCCCAGGGATTCTAGTCAATGTACACTTAATTTAAACCCTATCCTTCAATGCAATGGCTCTGACAAATTGGAGTATCTAAAGTAGACTTAGCGAGGGTAGATCTTCGTCAGATAGTAGATATGCCCCTAGGTGAGTCCTTCTGCTGTGAGTAAGTTCCGCACAGTCCCTAACAAGATGAATCGGAGTTTCTTCCTCTTCATTGCAGAATCTGCAGTTCCTATTGTTTTCCAGATAAAGTCTTATCATATGCTTTATTCGTTTACAGTGTCCCGTTAAGAATCCTGTGAGTACACGTAGCTTCTTCCTGGTCATATGGAAGGAAGTGGTGTATCGGTTGTAGTTCCGAAGTTTTTTTTTTGCATGCCGGAGACCAGCGATAACCTTGTTCTTTTGTGTTCTTCCTTTTCTCTTAGCCTTTCCCTTAAGTTGTGGGGCCCTAACTTACAGAATTGTTATGGTCCCATGGGCTCTTTCTCCGACCCTTTCCTTGCTAGTTCATCTGCTTTCTTGTTACCCTCGATTAATCCCATGCTCATATCGTTAGGACGGAATTTTTCTCCAGTTCTGACAGTGACAACAACCGAGCAACAAGTTGCAATGAACGCGGCATCACATGATCGCGAAGAGCTGGGCACAATGAAAAACTGTGTTGAGTTCCCGGACACAAAGGTTTGCCAGACAAGGAGAAGGCTGATGAACTAGTACGGAAAGGGTCACCTTTAAGCCTAGATTTTTCAGATAACACATAAAGGTCCCATCACGTACATTTGTACATGAAGTGAAGAATAAAATGCTATCGATAGCAAATGCTAGATGGAATGCGCTCAGCTCCAGTGTAACTACAAGAAAACGGTGAACAATCTATAACAGGGAAAGAACTGAAAAGGTCCTGCAAAGGAACAGACAATTTTTGTCAGCTCTAATACGCATAATTACCGGGAATAACAAAAGCTACGGTATCATACCAAGAAACTTAAGTTAAAAGCAATGGCAAATGACCTCATGAGGATGCTCCACACTTTTTCTCTCACTGCTCAGGACTCTGTCAACTAAGGTTAAATTCTTGGGAAGACATTTATTTCAGATTCTCGGAGAACTCACTGACAGTTCCGAAAGTAGTCTTAGAATAAAAAATAAATAGCTGGCGCGACAGCTCGGGATGAGCCTAGGCCTAGTTTCTTGCAACCATTCATGTTGTGCGTGTTATACTTTTCGCTTGAATGGAAGGGACCTACAATTTATTGCCCCTCGACCGGCGGATTGAGAAGCTCTTTCATGACAAATTATACTCCCGGAGGCTTGTCATTCACCGGCAAGAGTTGGTGCCGTGAAAAATGATTGGTGGACATCGATGGGACTTGAACCCACGCCGCTCGCAAAGCAATCCAGCACACTAACGACTGAGCCCCGGCGACCACCTTAACAGATTTAAAAACGCATCGGGATGGCTTGAAAATCTATAGTTTTACACAGTACGGGAGTTACACCCCATGGACCTAACAATGAATCCACAATGATCTAAGTTAACTCAATAAACGTAACCTAAGGAAAAGCACAATTTCCGCAATATGTTCTAATATCTCATTTAGGTTCGCGTAGTGGAGAGTGTTTTGGTTTAACTGAAGCGGTGCATGTGGAAAAGAAGCGAAGGAGGATTAAACTCCATTGGGAAGTTCCCGACTAGTAGCCGACCCTTCTTAATGTCCATTACCTCAACAACGGGTTAAGATACCACGGGTGCAACACGTTCATATCCGACGGATTTACTCACGGATATCCTAAATCTCCTACCCCTCGACCTTCACCTTCACGTTAGAGAATTTAGGTGTTGGTCAGCCGGGTCCCACGGCCATTGTAGCATACTGGCTTCAAGCCTTAGGAGGCGGTAACATCCTGCACAGACTACCTTACCCCCCGCGGTTACACTTAGCAAAGACTTCGCCGTGCGTATTACATCAAGAGCGGAATAGAAAAGCGGCGTGGTCACGAAAGTCTACGACGGTTTTTACGGACGACGGCTCTAAGATGGAATGCGTGGTGGGTTTGGGTATAATTTCAGCAGCCTTGAAAATATAGAAACCAATCAGACTCCTGAACATTGCCAGTGTTTTTCGGGCATAAATGGTCGCAATCTATGAGGCCTGTCGTGCCCTCAACAATGACACCGCCTTCAAAGGAAATATCGCAGTTTTCTCCGTCAGCCAGGCAGTCATCAAGGCTCTTTTCTCCACAACCACGTATGGGTCCGTGGCCAGAGGCATCGAAAGGAACGAAATAGTTGATCAGCTTGCAGGCAGCAGTCGGCCCTTGACAGCTCACTCGCAAGAAAAGTTCTCATCCCATTAGTAAACTATTTCTCAGTAGCCCAAAACAAATGGAACAACCTTGCTAGCTACGCCATATCCAGAAAGATTTGGCCAACACACAGCCATAGGGAAAGGAGCTACCTCCTTGAAAGAATCTGAACAGACAGTGAGACAGTGACTCACTGGGCAGTGAATATCGATGCGGCCAAGCTTGGCATCCCTACTGCCGCAGCTGCAAAGACCCAAATGAGAGGGAAACCCTAGAACACTTCCTCTGCAAGTGCCCGGCAATTGCTATAGCAAGACTAAATGCGCTAGGGAAACCATTCCTCGACAACTACGGTGAATTTTCAGAGAAGAAAATCCGTAATATTCTACTCTACCTTAACTCCACAGGTTGGATTTTAGACCAATAGCCACGGTTTGTCAACACCTACTTCAGTATCGGGCGCTCTCTGCCTGACACAACCACTAAAACCAACCAACCAACCGACGGGGATATTTTCTAGTTTTCATGGTTTGATCATAACTATCAGATGTACCAGCAAAACATTGACACAATCATTTTTGAAAAAATTAAAAAAAAAAGGAAGACCGAGGCGTCTGCGGAAATGAGACAATCGGATCGCATTTATGTGAACTATGCATTCTACCCATATGTCTACCGTCTGGTGTGCACCTTGTCTAAATACCATTTTGTTGCCCCAGACAAAATACGATTGCGTTGATGAAAGTTTACAACAGCTACAATTGTATTTTTTGAAAATATATTTTCGATTGAATCAATAGTTTTGTGTCATGTAAGGCCCAATGCACACGGAGCAACTGAAGAACAACTAAACGAGGAAACTCATCACCAATCAAAATCGCTAGTTCGTTCAGTGTGATTGTACAAAATAGGATGTTTTTCAACCTCCCCAACCAGCTGTTGTTCGCTCATATTCGGCAAACTAGCAACTGAAATCAATAGGCAACCCGACGTGCAAATCAACAGACGAATAGTTACAAACTGATTTTTGTGAATCGCAAACGAGTTTCCAACCAGTTGCATCGTGTGCGGCGTCCCATTTGATTACACAGGGTACGACTCAAAACAAACTAGTTGCCAATTCGCATTGGTTTTCAGTTTTTTTTCAGTTGCTCCGTGTGCATTGGGCCTAAATGATTATCCCTGAAGAAACTACATAACTTTTAGTAAATGTGAGGTAAAAGTATGCAATACAAGCGTAAATAAAAAAAAAAACAATATATATAGTTCAGTTGATCAAAAGCAATGGATTTAGAGAAACAATTTCTTAAATTCGTTGCCAATGAATCGACTGTTGAGCTAATAAAATTTTAAATATTTATTAGCTAATTTAAACACAGAAGTGTTAAAGATTTGTTGTTACTACAAATTTAGACACATACATATGTATGTATGTCAAGTTTTTATGAGTTGACAAATCAAATAATAAATAATTAATTATCATAAAAAAGAACAAAGAGTGTTCAAGCATTTCTGTAAGAGTGTGAGATTCTATAAAAGCCAAAAAAAAAAAAAAAAAAACAAACTTGTGATATTCTTAATATAAAATACGGTATACTACAGAAATATTTAGGGACTTCAAAAACCAATTCAGGATGCAAAAAATTGTTAAATTCCATCAGCGATAATCGAAAGTCAAACCACCAGTGGCATGGGTATCGTGCCTTGACAAAAATACTCATGTTAGCATTCATGCAGTAAGCAGATACACATTTCGTTTTCTTCTCTTTTTCAGTCTAATTAGTTGTAGAGTGTATTTTTAGTTAAAAAAAAAAAAGTTCCTAGTAAAGTGATTAGTGACGAGTAGGTAAGTTTAAGTTCATAAACTTTATAAATAAATCGTTTTCCTTTGAAAATAGTTCTGAGGCACAAAATATACGGGTTTTTTGTAAGACTAACCTGAATGTATATTTTTACACTTGTATCTCCTCGAATGCTCCTTTGTGTACCATTAATTATAAATTAAAATTGATGTTTATTTGGTTTAGAATTTATGATCTATGAAGCATAAAAACAACCGAGAAAAAACGACAGCTGTTGAGTTTTAAGTTATGAGAAGTTGACGAAAAATCGTATTTTGTTGGCGCTTCCAATCTTTATGTTTGCTCTCTTGGGTGAAATGAACAGAAGTTGTTGAGAGCATCAGAGTTATCGATTGATAGCTGACACAGTTTAAAACATTTTCTCTAGATTAACAATTGTCACATCGTAGAGTCCTTCTCAGTAAGAAAAACCAAAGAAAAAAAACCTATGTTCAAATCTGTGCCAGTTTAGGACTCTATGAGCAATGTTATGTGGTGTATGTAGATAGGTATCACACTTTGAGCAACTGGAATTTATCTTAAGGACGTGGTTGTTTCAAATTCAAACATTATTTCGCCCGATCTATTCCTGAACTTCGAGAAAGCTGGTGATTAGGGTCAGAAAACAACAGCATCGACTAAAGCCAAATACGTAACACAAGAAACTTTAACATCGCAGCTACTTCTTCGAAGAGAGAGGTCCATACTTCGATGGTTTGGACAGGTTAGTGCATGTCCCCAAATTGATTTCCAAGACGTGCCATTAGGTATGGGTCCCCTGGGTAGGCCCAGGATGAGATGGCTGGACCAAGTCTGAAATCGCACCTATACCGTATGGGGGTAGCCCCTAATGATATAGAGTCGATGCCAGAAGATCAGGAAATGTGGAGGGTCCACTTGAACTCCCTAAACCCGCGACCCTCATAGTGAATAAGTGGGCCATTGGAAGTTGATGATGATGAACAATAACATCATTAAAATGTGCAGCCCACTGTGCATAAGCGAAATAAAAGAAGCAGTTACTTAACAAGGAAGGAGGTGAAAACGGTTTTCCAACATAACTGCTACTCGCGCATGCACTCATCTCAGCTAAGCTGCTTCAAAATCATATCAGCAATGCATGGGAAGAAGAGAACCTACCTCCTAATCTAAGGTTGAATATTCCTAAGAAAGACTAAACTCCATCGTCTTTGATCTGATGAGCCCCAGGAAAATCGAAAGCATGGAAATAAAACAATGATACTTGCTTTCTTTATTACTCTTCACCTAAAGACCAACAAGCTCCAGATCGAAACACACCACCTACAAAGCGATGGTCGAATTAGGTATTCCGATAAAACTGTTCCAGCAATGCCGCATTACGCTGAAAAGCACGCGGTGTACCATACAATTTGGGCGACAGGTGACGCATTCTCTTGCGATTTCTTCAATCTCGTGCTGGAGCAGATAGTGCGTAGGGCAACATGGAAGGCACTATTTTCCTGGTCGTCCAGTTCAAGTTCATCAAGCTATTGGGTTACGTAATCGATATTGATATCAACCCACGATTTCAGTGGTCCGTCGTAGAAACATTAACGATGATTGGAGAAAAGGCGAAACAAGTTGATCTTAAAAAACGGAGGACAAAACCAGATATATGCTGTCAATCTATCGGAATCTTGGCAGCCCTCAGGTTCGAGACGACCAGGAAGACCAAACCTCCGGTATAAGGACCAAGCCATCGTGGATCTCAGAATTGGAAAATTTGCGAAAGAGTAAAAAGAACCTGTCAAGGCTATAGAGCCAGAACCGAAGTTTGCAATGACGAACAAGTAAACATCCTAAACATCGCAGTCAATGCTGAACATACGAAAAAACTATTTCTGCAGACTGTTTAACGGCGACGATGGATCGATTTCAACCTGGACGATGAAGACCAACAATTTCGTCCATACGACCTGGTTGAAGTGACGATAAGCATATCTAAGCTTAATTCCAACAAAGCTGATAGTGCTGACAGCCTAGCTGTTCAAAGCGGTAGCACAAACTCATCTGTAAAATATGGCCGGAAGAAAGTATCCCCGATGAACACCAGAGGCACACTCTTTCAAAAGTCCGTCCAATTACTCGGATACGTCGACGATATTGACATAATCGGAAGAACGCAGAGTGATGTCATATTGAGTTCGTGAGTATTGAGACGGAGGCGGCAAAGATGGGTTTAGCGGTCAATGAGGGCAAAAGCAAGTATATGCTGTCAAAAAAAAAGGACAGTCAACACAGACGTCTCGGACAAAGTGTCACTGTAGACAGATATGTATATAACTGTGAGGAAGTTAATGACTTTGTCTACCTAGGCTCCGCTATCAATTCAAAAAACGACACCAGGCGAAGAATAGCCCTTGCCAATCGCTGTTTCTTTGGACTAAGAAGGCAATTGAGTAGCAAAGTCCTCTGTCGAACAACTAAAGTGACCCTTTATAAGACCTTAAGTGACCTAGTCGTGCTCTATGGCGCAAAGGCGGATGTAGAGCGACATCGGCTTAGTCAGAAGAGTGAAGGTCCAAAGATTGAGGTGGCTCGATCATGTGGAGCGGATGGACATCAACGCTCGGTTCGGTAAATCTTTGAATCCACTCCCGAGGGACGGAGCAATAAAGAAAGACCAGGTGACGCACACAAGTTGAAGGGGACCTTAACCAACTTAGAGTTCGAAACTTGAGGCAGCTGGCTAAAGATCGAGCTGGTTGGAGACGCTTGTTAGTTGGGACCAGGTTCACCCCGGACTGTAGCGCCACCTAAAGGAAGAAAGTAAGTAAGTAGCACAGCCTAGCTGATATTGAGATCAGCAAATTGTCAGATCGCTAACAGTTGATCACTTTAAATGTTGGCACGAATCGCTACAAAAAAAAAAAACAACCAGAGAAGAAACTACAAGCTAGAGACTCTTATCTATAATTCTAAGCTGATAATATGAAAATCTTTAGACGTATATAATCCCCCTCCGACTTTAAACTTTTGCCAGTTCTCCAACCAGCATCAGATAAAATTTCCCCGGACTTAATGCATGTAGGGGTGATCACTTACATACATATCTCACACCCCAAGCATGGGCTAACCACAACCCCGCGTGGACCAGGAAACCTTAACACTTTGAGTGCCACCATGCAATTCGAAAAAGCAGTCCCACAGGCCGAGGTAAATGAATATGAACCTAATGTGAGATCAATGTAAGACTAAGACTAATGTGTCTGATCGCGATGTTTTGCTTAAAATATGCACATCAGCCTCAATAGAAGATATCACGAACAAAACATCACGATACTATCAGACAGCCAGGCTGCCACCAAGACACTAAAATCATATACAAACTGGTTTACGAGTATTTGGAAAAGATAAACAGACTGGGCCGGAACAATAAAGTCACCCACACTGGGTGCAAGGTCATGTAGGAATAGAGGAAAATAAGGCAGTTGATGAACTGGCACGGAAAGGGTCAGAAACAACATTCGTTGGGCCCGAAAGTTCTGCGGGGTGGGACCGCATTGAATCCAAGATGAACTAAGAAGGGAGGAAGAGTAGGTGGGCCCAATCCAAATACTCCGATTCCTCAGAGTGGTTGGATTGGGGGAGGTATGCTATAAGTCGAGACTTATCGGCCAATACGAGTTCGGAGGAGCACAATAAATCTCACAAGGTCGCAGTGCATACACACACCCCAACTTTTAACATCTTATGTGAGACCAATGTGGTTTCACGCGGCCTAGGTGTCCCAAATTCGTGTGAAGCCACGTTGGTCTCATGTGGCACTCAACGTGTTATCCATTATTAAGGTTTATTAACAGCCTCAATTTGGCTTTAGTTAACCACTATGTTATGAATCATCGTATCGTATCCCAGCGCGGGGATGTTGGCGAAGTCCTCTACCAAAGTGTTTCAGTCTGTAGTGAGCTTTGGCGGAACAGTCGCACAAAATATTCTTTACCTTCCAAGCAGACGTGCCCAATGTCACACGGACTTAGGCCCAGCTTTTCAAGATGGTAGTTAAGTGAACAGTGTCCAGTGATGAAATTCATGAGGAGCTTAGCGTCACTTTTGTTTAATGCGAACTTCTCTTGTTTGGGGAGTTGATAAGCTTCTTAAATCTGACGATGCATCGGAACCTACTTCCGATTTTTGTTTTAAAGCTTCCCTACAACCGCGTTGTACTAACATTGTAAGGTTAAGAGCCACCCAACGCGGGTGCATTATGTAGATAACTACATGAAAGACCCCTTGGACGGCACTAATTGCAGCGAACGTTCCAGTGCCATTTCTGGAGTTGAAAAATCGTCGTAAAAAATACCTCTAGTTCCGATTGCTTAAATACAAAATTGAATTCGAATTTCAATGAAAGCAACAGAACTCACTTCCTACCTTGCATTTTCGTTTCAAATTAATCTGCCACTTGACCCAGGAGTAGGCATAGCTCCGAAACGAGTGAATCCTAATTAACTATAGCGCTTTTATAATCTGATACGCGATGACTTTGTCTAATTAAACACGCAGTTTTTACGTAATTAAAATAAAACACTCGTTTTGATTTAATTATTCTGCTTTGGTGCAAGAATAAGTCGCAAGAACGACATTTTAGTTTTGCTTATATCTCGTCCGTTGCTCATTTGATGTGGAAGCAGAATTTGATTAGCTTGCGACTTGGTAAGCATGTAGATTAAATGACAATGTGAATCAGATTAGGGGTTATGAGGAACTTATTAACGCAAATGATTAAGCAAACATTTCCAAAACGATGAAACGTGCCAGTTAAATAATATTTGTACAATTGTATCAGGTCTGTTCTATTTGAGAGTTAAACAATCTGGCGCTCATAAAATGCCACAAATGAGATTGGGGAAAAATAATAAAACAGTTTTTAATGTTTAAAAGACCCGAGTGACACAGGGAGGAGATGTCGATTAAAATTAAAAATAAAACGAGGGGAATCAGCCAAACAACTGATGGAGTTGGCGCAAACTTTTATGAGCCCAAAACAAAAGGCTCGGAATCAATCCATGCAATGTGGAGGCGTGTTATTATGATATTGCTATGGTGTCAGAAAGTTAAGCCGCACTGAGTTTCTAAACAATAAGTTCAAGATTTTCAGGTTAGAAAACATTCAGCTGGATCTGCTGGTACCACAATCGATACCGAGTGAGTGAGGGGTACTAGCGATCGAATTATACATTAACCTTATTGGGAGCGGTAATGTCCTCACATTTAGATGACGAGTTACTCGTTAACGAGTGTGTCAATTCGGCTCCAGTTTTACCCATTTTACTGGAATTGTCTCGACTTCCAGAGAACACAGTATCAGCACTCACCACATCAACAACGAAGATTTGCCACCTGATCCGAGCGAAGGCAGGACAATCACAGAAGAAATTATCTGAGGTATCGTCGCCCTGTCCACAAGCTTTGCAAACAGTAGTGTCACTTAAGTCTATCACGTTCAGTTGCTTAGCAAAATCGAAGTGTTCCGTTAACAACGACAATAAGTTAAGAATGTCACTGATTTCTTCCAGACTATCGGGACCATTGGTTTTAGAGTAGCTGCAGTCTGCAGAATCGTGCACACACATAAAAAAGCCAGTCGTTAATGGAGGCGCTGACCGATGACACGGGACAATCGCATCGGAGATTTCATCCCAGTGTGCCTTGGGACAAGAGTTCACTCCCGCGATCAAAATCAGAGGGTTTTTGCATTCTCGAACTTATTAAAGCAAGGCCTTAACCACAGCTTGGCTATCTCTACAGATGGGGATGCTCCGACCCCTCCACCTACTCTTAACAATACAGTCCTTGGTCATTAGGATGGGATAAGTCTCCGCTTGGAAAACACAGGCATGCTTGCCTAACGAGTACAGCTCAGTCTAATTTGAGATCCAGGCTGAAGTCAGTCCTAACGCGTAAAAAGTCGACTATAATTTTAATAAGTGTCGCGCACTCATCAAAACTCTTTGACGTTAAGTGCAGTAGGCAGTTATATGTATATGTACTTGCGGGAAAGCGCCCTCGTCAAGCAACTAACGGTTAAGCTAGCGACGGTCGTATCGTAGCCGTGTAGATCCAAAGGACCTTTATCGGCGATAAGCAGAAGCCATTTGAAAACAAACCTTATTTTCTGACGTGTAGGCATATTAGACAGTGTTCTGTGAGCAGGTGATTTCAAATCGCTTAAGCAAAATCAATGCATTGAATCGTGACTGATTTAGTAGACACTGGTTTAGTGTGCCTAGAGTTGTGACACGTCGTCCTTTTTTGTCGTTTTTGGTACCTATCATAGTCTGACAAAATGTTTATACGTAGCGAGATGCATACCCAATTCCAGTCATTTTGGAAAAATTGGTTGACATGTCTCGTGAGTTCATCGGGTCTGCAGTTTCCGGACATGTTTCGGTGGCCTGGGCCCTAGCACAGAGGAAAGTTGACTTTCTTGGTCATCTACCCATTAGATGAGCGAGAATCGAAAGCGACCTTTAAAGGAACTTAATTTCTACCTAAAATAAGCTAAAGCAGAAGGAGAAGTTCCAAACTCCGTCCACCTTCAGTTTTCGATCTGTCAATGTAGAAGTAAACCGACTCTGTGCGGGCGGGAGTAATTGTTCGGAAATTCGAGTTATGGTACCATGTAGTTAGTGTTTTTAGATATCACTAGAATCTAGACCATTGTTAGGATGTTCTAATCCCCAAAATTTAAGGGCATTCGATTGAACGTAATGTCTAATGCTGGGTATAGAGTGCACAGCTAATGCAAAATGCAGATGTTTCAATTTCCCCCAAAAAGATTGAGATGTACCGTCTTCTCAAGAGCCACCCTCCGGACGATCACGCCATACAACAATATAAAGAGTGACACGGGGTGTCATAATGGAATGTCTACCAATATTTCGCAATATCTTGACAGGTAAGACTGGTGCCATTAATGGACGGAGGGCGTGTTTAAGGAATCTTTTACTTTTTAGTAGAGACAGCCACCCTTCCTACCTACCTAGTAAAAAGGAGGTGTGCATTGACACCCATTTTAAGAGTTATCTTACTGTACCTACCGCAACATCATCAGTAATCAAGCAACCTGTTGGAATGATCCTTAGCCAAAGAGGCATCAAATTAACTGATTTTTGGATATCAGCAGAATTAATTTCATTCGTACATGATGACTTGAATTTTTTGATTCAATAATCACATACCACCCACAAAATCATGACTAAAAACAAACGGTAAAATGCGTTGGAACAACTGGCACAAAGAGAACAACTCCAACAGCAGGGTTGGAAAAAAAAAATGCTGAATCCACTCTTGCCACTAGGCAAGCCAGTATAAAAATCTCTCTACCAAAATTCGTTTTGTTACAGAACAGGAAATCTTTAGAATTTGCTCCTAAGTGATATGGTTGAACTATTAAAGAACGACAAGCATCTCAGGGAGCGGTCGTTGGCTCGTTTGCCTTTCCAAAGAAAATGCTTAAATCTCTATTATCAAGTTGTTCGCCGCTTTAATAAACACAGCTATTGTGATTGCAGCCTAACCAAAACACCAGAAGTCGGCTTTCGAATTTCTGAAAGCTTCTCTTTTCACCTTTTTTTGTTATTTTTACACATCAGTAAAATCAGACTTAGTAAAGTCGCCACGGCTATCACGGCCAATAAATAATTTTCCTAGTTAAAATGAATTGTCGTTCAAGTTTTTATTTTTGTTTTCTGGAAATTTTAGATCACGCGAACGAATCGAAAAACACAAGTCTAAAACCATCTATCAAGTTGGGTCCAAATTTAAAATAGGCATAGGAGCTAGACCAGCGTTTTCTAGTCAAAGGTTCCCATAATATCACAGATAACAACAAACCACAACGCTTTTGAAGTACTGTTACGAAGAATCTTGTCATTTTGCATAACGTTAAACTCAGCTGGGTCTCTAGTCACCAGAAGTGTTCCAGCCATCGAAGCAGCTGAAGAACTAGCACGAATGAGAGCAGCCATTTACCGAGAGCAACTAGAAGCTATAGTTAAACAAATATTAAGGATTGCAGGCCAAATGACTCACAAAAAAAAATGCGGCAATGGACTTACGGACTGGCAAAAGTTAAAACAACACCTACAGTTGGGAAACCTTTAGCTGTCATTGGCCCCAGAAACATGATCCAGCTAATTAAATGATTATAAAAACTCAATTTGGCTTTTCTACACATAAATAGTTTATTTAGCTCAATGGAGAATATAAAACCGAAGCTTTTTTATTAATACATAACTTTTTGCATATGCTCGCATTTATCTCAGTTTTTTAACGACAATCGTAATATGAAAACGTGCTAGTAAACATGGAAGTAGGGAAACATTTTTGATGTGTCACATTTTGAATATAAAATTTGTGCTGCGTTCGCTTTGTGTGACTTTTAGTCTTTTACCGGCAAAACCCAGCTGGGATATATTTGCACGTTTGCTTCTACAGCGAAATGAAGTTTTGTAAATGAGCTGAGAACTAATGGCAGAGCAGTAACATTAGATGATAAAAAAAAGGCGCTAACATTACAATCTGATGATTGCACTTACATAAGCATGTTGTTCTACAGAAATTGACTCACAAGTACATAGTATGCCATACAATTTTTTTTTTCGTCGACTATACATGGTGAGGTTAGGTTAGGTCATTGTGTCCATCTTCTAGTTCTACCCCGGGAACCTGTAAAGAGAAGGCGAGCCGCTCACTTAAAACCGCCCAAATAAGGATATGAATCGCTGAAGGTCCCTCAGTTCGATGTCATACAAGTCCTCCAGTTCCGTGAAGACGTAACTATCAAGAGTTCTCATTCTTCTACCGGCGAGGACAGGACATTCACACAGCAGGTGACGGACAGATTCGATTCTTCCTTGTTCCTGCAACTTCTGCAATAGTCGTTGTGATGTACTGATGCCGGAAACTATCATTGCTTCGCGACGACTTAGTTTGACTAGAGAAACAGATCTCTTCTTACTATAGCTCTTCCTTACGTTACTAGCCGTTGTACATGTATCTAACTGGATCCAACGTGTATTGGCTCGACTTATGGCCTCTTCTTCAATATATCTTTTTAACGAGCTTATTAGAAATCTCGCAAATGGGAGAGCCTGTGAGGCATTCAGCGCCGCTCCCCTTCGTCACCGTATTTGCTCTCGATATCTCATCTAAATGCTTTTTACGGATTCCTACAAGCCTTGATCTAATTATCGCGAACTCCAGAGCGTTAACGGCTGCTTGGCTGTCGATATAGATCGTGATTGTCCTTATGGTGAAACCCTTTTCGCGAAAAGTCGAATCGAAGCCTCGATGATGACTGTGATATCGACCTGAAAGACGATTATTCTATAGAAGTGGTTTACTCATAGGGTCTTGCAGTAGGCTGTTGCACCTGTATCAATGTCCATCTTAGAACCATTGGTTTAGAAAGCCAGTTCCTTTTAATTGATAACTTTGTGGTTCCTGCAGTATTCTTTGTCAGGAATTCTGATACTCTTGGCATCCTTCCATCGAGACAGTACGAAGGCGTGACCGTAGGGAACTGGTGTCCACTGTCGTCCTTCTTTCAGTCTGTCGACTATACATACATAGTAACATTTTTTTAGAAGAACAAAACAGATCCTAAATATATTTGTACAGATGTTTACTCGTACAAACAATATATGTATGTACCTAGGTATGAACGTGTGTACACGATTGACATTGCTGTGCCCATTTGTCATTGGAAAATCCCAAGAATCTGATATAGCCGAGAAGGACTCATTGTGATGTACGACATAAACACCAAATCATGCGGCATGATTTGCTTCATTTCAACATATTTTGTTAGTCGCACACAGTTCACTCCATTCCATGCATAACGAGAAGCAGCCATGCACAGAAAATTTTTAATTTATCAGCGACGACTAAGACATAGAGTCGATGTATCACACAAAACTTTCACAGTGAAGATTTGAAGATTCTACAGCTTCAGCGATTCAGCGATTAGTTGGATGTGGTTTTGTGATCAGAGGAAGACTTAGGCAAAATGTAATGAGCTTTAAAACTGTAAGTGAAGCCTGGTCACAACCCACATCAGGGACAAACTTCATACAACGCTGATATGTGCTCACGCCGATACAGAGGTGAAAGAAGACCAAACCAAAGAGAGTTCCTAAGATCACGACGAGAAAGTTTACGGAAAGTTTCCGACGCATGATATCAAAATTGTTTTGACAACGGGCACAGGCTTAGCGGGGCCGAAACATCATCATTACACGAAACTATTCCACACGTTGACTTAGAATTTCTGTCGACTGCGTCTCCTTCAACCTCTCTCTCAGCTTAATGCTGCCAGCATTATAAGATCAGTGGCAGCAATGCTAACAAGCCATCAGAAGTACCACCACTGATGGGATGAAGAGTGCCAGTGCCAAAAACAGAAGCTTATAAAGCAATGACAAGAGCAGAGCTGCCCGCGGGTTCTACCACCAAAAAGAAGGTAGGAACATCGACTTCTCCGAATACAAAAGGGAGAGCGGTCGGTCGGATAAATTGAGAAGTCTTTCTGCAGAAGATTTTACAAAAAAACAACAACAAGACTACAAGGCTCAAACGTTTGGAAATGTGATAGTAGATTCACAGTCGGTCCAGATTCGGAAAGAACATTTTTGCAGACTGTTAAGAGGTGAAGATATCGATATTGAAACTTAAGTCTAAAAGCCGTTCAAAGCAGTGGGAGAAGCCTTTGTAACGACCATACACCAGCTCGTCTGTAAAATTAGGTCAAATGAAACTATATTTGCCCGATATCCGATACCCTAAACTGCACCAACTTCAAAAGGCATCAGTCTCCTAAATGTCGCATATAAAATCTTGTCGGCCGTGATGTGTGAACGCTGAAGACCGTTTGTCAGCAAGTTGATCGGCCCCTATCAGTGTATTTTAAGGCCAGGAAAATCAACCATCTAGCAGATTTTCACACTCCGGCAAATCTTAGAAAAAACCAAGGATTTTCAGATCGACGACTACCATCAATTCAAAGGCCTATGATAGTGTATATAGAGTTGAAGTGTATAGAGTCATGCCAACTTTCGGCATACCTCCCGGAATTTTTCGAGTGTGGGGATAAGGATTCAACGAGGAACTTTACGAGTCTTACAGTGACGTCGACCTGGTCAAAAATCTGCGAGGGCATCGTCTGGGATTGCTAGGACACGTGAAGCGCATGTACAGATACTGGAGGCAGATATGTATATAGCTAGGACCGAGCAGTTTGGAAGTAAAAGACTGTAACCGTCATTTAAAATAAGCAAGTAATTGGTTCCTGTTTTGTCATATTTAGACCAAGGCTTTCTTGACATTTTGCAGGTGGTTATTGAGTTCCACCTGTTGCTACTGTTCGGGATTTTTCCCTGATTACTAAGGTAGGAGAGCCGAAGTCGGACGGTACAATCCAGTTGTTTCTGGTCTAGAGCCGATTCCCTCCTTGCTACATAATTTTTCGTGTTACGTTGTGCTGGCTGCAGCTCTTCGCGACAGCATTAAACAAGCTTCTATAAGATTTGCGTAGCAGCAATTATTCTTATAAATGAAAAGTAAAAATAGGGTCTCAATGCGAATATTTTCATCCGCATGATGCACGTGTACGCATATTTGCTTAAATTATACGAATCTCCCTTTTATCAGTCCAAAAGGACGTATATATGGCGATCGGTATCTACTTCATTTGCATTTAATCACAATTGACTTTCTTTACGTTTGCAAATCGACAGGTTGGTGATGTGAAGACTTCTACTCGTGTTCGTCCGGCAAGGTTAGCTGAAAATATAGCCGCAGTAGCTGAGAGCGTGACTAAAAACCCAGGTGTGTCCGCTTCGAGACGATCACAGGAATTGGGCCTATCCGCAACCACTTTGCACCACATTTTGTATAAAGATCATGGCCTACATGCTGATAACGTCCAGTTGACACAAAAATTGAAGCCAGCAGACCACGGACAATGGCGAACTTTCGCCGATTGGGTGCTGGCAGGAACAAGATCATGAATCATGAGGGTCATTTCCATTTGTCTGGGAACGTAAATAAAAAAAATTCGACGGGGAGCCAGTCCTATACTTCCCACCTCATATTATGTTATATCAAAAACAGTGGTATTGTTATTTATTTAATAATTAAAGAAAACATGCATAGAGAGCGGAAAATTCGAAGACACTAGGTTTAATATTGTTCCACAAAGAGTTGTTGCGCGAACTCGAAAAAAAAAAAAAAACGTTTGTTAAATTTCCTCAGCATCCGCCAGACCGATTTTGCTCTAAGTTTTGCACTGACAAATAAAACAAAAAAAAACCGCATGGTCCTACGTTGTTTCGTTCTCCAGATATCGTAGGAGGAAAATATTGTCACGCACACACACACACACACACGCACACACACAGACATCATTTCGAAAATGGGTGCAAACGATTTCTAGTGTATAGTAATGTCAAGCCCTGTTCATATCTCGGAACTTTTTGATCGGACCGATTACAATACTTCCCCTACTAGGTGGGAAGTAAAAAAATGGTGGTATCTGGGGCTCCAAAAGCCCAAGAGAAATAATGAAAAAACCTCTCCATCTACAAAGGGTGACAGTTTTTGTGCTGGTGGTGTCATTGGGTCATATTTTTACGAGTTTCAGTGAATGGATTGCGTTACCAAACGATGTTGACTGATTTTTTTTTACCTGAAATTGATGCTATAGACGTGGATGACGTTTCTTTTCAGCAGGACGGGGCCACATGCCACACAGTTGGTGAAACAATGGCTCTATTGTGTGACAAACTTCCTGGACGTGTGATTTTTCGAATTCAATTGGCCATCGGGAGTCAATGGAGCTATTTTAAACATAAATTCTACGCCAATGCTCCACCCCTTGGTGGACTAAAGCACTAAAAAAATATCACAGCTGTTCTTTGTGACACCGGAATACACGATGCACTCAATGTCGAGCAGCTAATTCTTCGAACGGAAAGGTCCATACTTCGATGGTATGGACACGTTCAACGCATGACCCCAATTCGGCTTCCAATACGTGCCATGGAATCTGTGCCATCAGGTAGGCGTCCCCTTGGTAGATGGTTAGACCAAGTCTGAAATCTCACCTTTACCCGTCTTGGGATAGCCCTTGACGATTTAGAGTCGATGCCGAAAGATCGGGACATTCATAGAGGATAAACGGGTAATTTAAAATGTAAATATGTGTGTTCCGGAAATACAGCCTCAATTATACGAAAATGTGATGAAAAATTGCATCAAAAGAATGAACTAGCGACAGCTCGGGATGAGCAAAGGCCTAGCTTCTTGCGACCAATCATGTTGTGTGTGTTACATTTCTCGCGCGAATGGAAGGGACCTACAATTTATTGCCGACTCCGAACGGTGAATTGAGAAGCTCTTTCATGAACAATTTTACTCCCGGAGGCTTATAATTCCCCGACCGTTCGGTGGACATGTCTGAGGCTTGAATCCACGCAGCTCGCACAGGAGTCCAATGCACTCAGCCACGGCAACAACTCTGTTATACTCTGTCCCACAAAAATAGTCAGTACAGGGATGATAGGACGTTTGCCTCTCACTTTGGTTGCAAGAGCTTACATAAATCTGTCACTCTTTAAAGCTCTTTCAGGGTTACCAGAAATCGGAGAGTAACAATCGTATGGTTACCATCTGCTGATTTAAAAACAAAACAATTTGTTGACGAAAAAAGAAATAATTGTTTACAAAATGAAGACCGACTTGATATTGGCGAAATTTTAATAACGCATTAAATCTAAAAAATAGAACTGTCACTGAATTGAATGTTTCAAAATCCCGCGCGAATAAACCTTCATTACAAAGTACAAAAACCGAAAAAAAAATTGAACCGCATTTAAACGGGTTTCCCAGAACAAGAAAATTAAAAAACCAAAAATAGGCGGCAATACCCTCACTTACTCAAATTCATTTATTTGTTCTCAAAAGCAAACAATTTCAAAGCTCTTCGACAAAATCCACAGAAAAGGGTGCAACGATTTGCGTTGACTGGATAACGGTAACTCTGTTTCGATGTACATGTTTTCAGATCACACCGCGAGAGTTGATGACGACAGCACGATCATTCTGCCCTCAGATGTGTGGCAGACTGGTTATGATGGGATGTACTCAAATTTTGGGAGAATTACACAAACAAAATCTGTGTAAGTCAGTGGTTTGGTTTGTATTTCAGTGGCAATTTCTCTCATGAGTGCCCGGAAAACATCTACCGGCACCAGTGTTTGAAAAAAAAGCTCCCCCATAAGGTCTGTACTGACGATTTTTGTGGGACAGAGTATAATAACTGAAATAAAATGTTTTGAATAGAAACAATATTTGTACATTTATTTAATGTTTCGTACAAGGAAAGTGTGCTCGATAGTACGAATTTTTCCATAATCTGAATAATTATATTATTCGTTATACCGAACCATCACTGTATCTTTGTACGTGAACTCAAGGACATGATGAACAATCATAAAAGATTATCGATCGGGATTTGCAAAGAACCACCAGATTGGGAATAGAGAGCCCAATGGTTGATAGGGTGGAAAGATTCAAGTACCTGGGAAGTATAATAGTAATGCAGATCTCACTATAGAACTATAATGACCAATAAAACAAGTGAGGTTAGCTTTCTGCAACTTGAAAAAGAAAAGTAGAGAAATTGACCCAAACACAAAAACTGGACATATGTACAAAACAAGGGTCCGGTCAACACCTTACTGATAAAATAAAGATACCTGCTGCTCCTATTCAAACGATAAGACCCCATCTTTTCACGGGAACTCTAAAGCTACGATCAGACGATTTGCAGATTTAAAAAAAATTTGCACATGATCAGCAAATGCCAATTTGCAGGCAGATCACCTGACTTGCGAATTGGTTTCAAAGCTGCAAATTTTTAAGAGTGCGCAAATGTCCGGAAATGGATTGCCTGCAATTTTTTTTCAGAGCATTTCTTTCCCGATTACACGATTTACCGATAAATGCAAGTTGCACATTTGCAGATAAAGTTGCCGACCCATTTGCAACAGACTAGGTTTTTTCCGGTAATTTTTTTCATTCAAGCAATTAATTATTCTAGTGGGTTTGAGTGGTTTGCAATTAAAAAAGACTTAGAACACCCTCCCAGTTATATTGATTGCGTATGTGTTTGAAAGCAGCAGCGAAGAAGACGACCAAAGCAAATTGACATCGGAACAACGCAACTGCTGGAGGAAGGATTGGGTTGGTCGACGCGAGAAAGAAGGATTTTGGACAAATCTTTACCGCGAATTGAGAGAAGAGGAGCCCGCATTGCATTCATAACTAAAAAGACCATTAGCTCCGCCATAAGAATAATAACTGGCTACTGCTTACTAGGCAGGCATGCCACTTGCATGGGATTCACTTCCAACGACTTTCGCAGAGGCTTACACGCTTTCCATCACTCGATAGTCACGTCGAATTTTAACTTAGGGACTTCTCCTCGAGCAGGAAAGACACGCTGTGATTATTTCCCGATGTGCAGACCACAGTGATCTTAAATGAAAGATCATTATTTTTTGATAAGACAAGCTACTTCGGTCGTCACCAGATTCTGTTGTGGTGGACACTGAATATTTAATGATCAATGATATTTAAAAATCAATGTCAAGACAGTCCTTTTCGTTCATTATTTGCTTAATTTATATCGCTATGCTTCTCCGGCATAGGTCCTAGCTCTGCAATCTTGCCCAAATAACGTGTTTTCTTCTGCACTATTCTGCGTTATTTATTTCTAGTTTAAATCTCCCTGCTACCGTAGAGAATCCACATCGCACAGTTAGTTATGAAACCATTGCTTTGAAAACTATGATTCATTGCTACTTCCGATCTGTGACGTCTATTTATTCTTTACCCGATCTCTGATAAAAAAGTTCGTTAGATATTCGCGAGCCTTAGCCCATTCCGGGCTGTTGCGCCAGCAACTTATTTATTTATTTTTTAGTATTCGATAGTGTAGAGACAGAGTTAATGTTGATAGTAGTAGCTAAGTGTTTTTTAGGCCAAAATTCATAGCTTTGCCATATCATGAACAGCATTTACCATTTCCTACCATTTGGGGAAGACGTCAGAGTAGTATCAAATTTCCATCCTTTCACCTCAGACGATGTGTAGCTCTACTCCGTAAACTTTCCGGGTTAGATTCGAGAATTCTGCAGGTCGGGTATTAGTGGGTTCCGTCGCTCTGCATGTCTCAGCCACTTCAAATGTCCAATGGGCGGTTTCTTGACTAGGTCGACGTTACCATACGACTCGTACAATCCGTCAATGCGTACAGGATGTTCTTAAAGTCTCAACATTATACGTATACATAACGGACGTAGAGAAAACTAGAAACAGACATAAATAAAACTCAGTTTGGAATCAGGGAAGGTCTCGGAATGCGCAAGGTCTTCGAAACCGATGAATTTAGAGTAGCAAGCAATGGAGTCACGGTAAATTCGATACGCAGACGATGAAAGGAGGCCCTCTGAACTGCGCAAACTACAGAGGCATCAGTCTTCTGAACATCGCCTACTAGATCTTATCACAAGCCGAACACAAGCCGTTTGCCAACCTTACGGTGAAACCCTGCTCGCGGACAGTTTTCGAAGCCTTGATGATGACTGTAATATCGACCTAAATGACACTGCGTCATCGATCGGTCTATATCAATGTGGTTTCAGGCCGGGAAAGTCTACCATCGACCAAATATTCACACTGCGGCAGATCTTGGTTTTTTCAGGAACTTCAAATCGATACGCACCACCTTTTCCTCGATTTTAAGGCCGCGTATGACAGCCCTGGAAAGCTCGTCCGTTTATGCAGAATGACGATGGAGAATGCACGCTGCTGCATCAAGCTCGGTAAAGACATCACCGAGACCTTTGATGACAAAAAAATGATTTAGACAAGACGACGCGCCGTCATGCAACTTCTTCAATATCGTTCTTGAAAGAATAGTGTAAGACTCATGCGCCAGCACTAGAGGCACAATCTTTCCGTCCAATTACTCGGATACGCCGACGATATTGACATAATCGAAAGAACGCAGCGTGATGTCACTGGCGCGTTTGTGAGTATTGAGACGGAGGCGGCGAAGCGGTCAATGAGGGCAAGACCAAGTATATGCTGTCAACAAGAAAGGACATTCAACACCGACAGAACGTTAGTGTAGACAGATATAACTTGGAGGTAGTTAAGGACTTTGTCTACCTAGGCTCCTCCATAAACTCAGACAACGACACCAGCGCTGAGATGAAACGAAGAATAACTCTTGCCAATCGCTGTTTCTTTGGGCAAAGTCCTCCCTCGAACGATTAAAGCGACCCTGTATAAGGTCTTAAACATCCCAATCCTGCTCTACGGCGCAGTAGCATGGACATTGTCAAAACTGAATGAGGTTGCTCTTGGCTGTTTCGAGAAGAAAATTCTTCGGGTGATTTTTGGTCACGTCTGCATAGACGGTATATGGTGGAGGAGATAAAATGACGTACGGGCTGTACAGCGACATCGACTTAGCCAGAAGAGTGAACCTCCAACGGCTGAGGTGGTTGGGTCATGTAGAGCGGATGGATACCAATGCTCCGGCCTAGAAAATCTTTGAATCCACACCCGAGAAACGGCGCAGAAGAGGAAAACCGCGACTCAGGTGGCGCACGCAAGTGGAACCAACCTGGCCTGCGAAACTGGAGGCAGCTAGCTAACGATCGAGCTGGCTGGAGAAGCTTGTTGCTTGGGCCCAAGTCCACCCCGGACTGTAGCGCCCCCTCAAGTAAGTAAGTAAATAAACCCAACATCGTATGCAATGAATATGACCTAAAGACAAACACATCGAAAACCAGGGACACTGAGAGTAGGAGCGGTTTTGCTAGCTTCAAATATCAACAACAAAGCAAACCCTTCAAATAAAATCGTAAGCAGAATCGAACAGGCAAGAGCAGCCTTCTGCAAACTTAACGACAGTCCTCTACAGCAACGACATATGTACATATGTACATTCGAATTATTAACTGTTTTGTCTGATCTACACTCTTATATGGAGTCGAAACATAAACACACAAGGCAGCCGAAACACGTCTAGAAGCATTAGAGATGTGAATCTACAGGTGTGTTTCAAAAGTATCCTGGACAGTTAGGATATCCAATAACAAGGTTCTAAGCAGAGTAACTTACCTTCAAATATAAGGATGAACGGAAGACTCTTCACTTAGGCTTTAATAGAGCCTGTTGTGCTCACCTTTTTTTAATTTCAAAACTTTAGAGATAGGGGAGGTTTGTGACGCGTGTTGGGAGGGATCTAGGGAGGGTTGGAACAGTTGTGGAGTTGAGACTCGTGTGCTGTGCGTGTGGTCTCGAGAATTTTCCTGTTTTCATTTTGGTGAAGGCCACGATGCCACCGATTCCTTTGTCGTTGAGTCTGGACCCCAGGGTTTTCTGTTGCGTTCTTGCTACTGCTGGGCAGTGGCTCAGGAAGCGTTCGAGATGTTCTCCTTCTTCCTCGCAAATTTCTGCGACGGCGAAGCCCAGCATAGTCAAAGGAAGAAAAATGGAATACTTGGAGCACATCAGCAGAGAAGAGAAATATCAAGTTCTAGACTTAGCTCTTCAAGGACGAGTAAAATTAGGGAATGGTATGGATCCTCATGGTATGGTCTCCGTGGCTCTGTGGTTAGTGCGTTGGACTGCTGAACAACATGCGTGAGTTCAAGCCCCAGCTGTGTCCACCGCCAACTATTTATTTTTTTTATGGATCCTCAACACAGAAAATCTTTAGAATGACCATAGCCTGAGAAGACACCACCACCGAGAAGAAGGAAACTCTTTTTAGAATTTTTTATTAACTGTTTTGTCGGACAGAAGAAATGAATTAATGGTTTGACGGGCTGATGGTATTTCAGGCAGTAATACGTCCATGATGTGTTTAGCAGGGTAGGAGGTAAGAAAAGAGTTGTGTGGGTAAACTATATGCTCATGAAGAGAGCCATAAATAATCAGACGAGATCATTCAGACTTATGAGCAGGGTTAGCAGAGGCTGCACCGATTCTATAGGCTCTCTTCTAATGAAACACAACGGAAATCAAAGTGTTCGAAAGGGTTAACTGCCTGGGACTCAATTGGGACTACCATGTTGATCAATCAGCATACTGGATTTACACTTTGACGGTTTAACTCATTCTCTCGAATGCTCCGGTGGTGTAGTGACATAAAACATCACAAACTACCTCAAAGAAGCGACTGGAAAGGGTACAAACGATAGCATGTTTTAGATTGTGGACCTAACTAAACGCGGAATATGCCGATGGAAGAAACGAGAAGAGTAAGTATTACCGAAATGTATCCTCATACTCTAAATGGAAATGGGTCGATTTCGCAGAGCAAGAAATCACAATTTTCTCTGATGGATCCCTAACAGATTGGAGAGCAGGAACTCAATCATAGTCTGGAGATAAAACTTCAGAATATCAAGCCAAGGTGGTCGCCGTGGCTCAGTGGTTAGTGCGTTGGACTGCTGTGTGAGCGGCGAATGTTCAAGCCCAAGCCATGTCCATCTACACCACCTCTCATCGGGGAATGACAAGCCTCCGGTCTTTTCGTTAGAACTGAATCATAGTCTGGGGATAAAACATCAGTATATCAAGCCGAAATGGTCGCCATGGCTCAGTGGTTAGTGTGAGCTGCGAGTGTTCAAGTCCAAGCCATGCCCACCGAACATTTTTCGCGGCACCTCCTCTCATCGGGGAATGACCTGCCTCCGGGATTGTAATCTGTTGTGAAAGAGCTTCTCAATTCGCTTTTTGGAGTCGACAATAAATTGTAGGTACCTTCCGTTGGTTGAAAAATATAACACGCGCAACATGAATGGTTGCGAGAAGCTAGGCCTTGGCTCATCCCGAGCTGTCGCGCCAGCTATTTGATTTTATTATATTAAGCTGCTGTTACATAAGATGTTGAGTCTAATACATGCACAAGACCACCTGCAAGGGTGAGAGAAGGCAAGTCCTAATCGCACCGGATAATGAAACTATGATCAGGCAAAGGGTCCGGCTGAAAATAAGTCATCACTCGCAATGGAGTGTGTTCAGAAATAGGGATATAAGTGTCTCCTGGCTGCATCAAAAGATAAGTTCTAAACGCTGTGGGGAATTCTCAAAATGATTGTAGCGCTATCCCCTTTGCATGGAAACTACCCACCATAGCTTGCGGGCATGAAGACGGTGTCAGTGTCGTTTGCGGTGTGATGTCTTAGCTTTGGCTTTCAGAATGCGTGAGATTTTGGGCTGCCCTTGGATGGATACCCATAGGAAAGGTAAAACGTCACTCAACTAGAAGCTAACGATAAGATGAACTGAGATTAGGGGCGAATTTCGAAGATATTCAGAGCGTATATTGGACTAAGACTCTGAGTGGAAGAGAAACGAAAAAAGGACCCAAACAACGTGGCCGGGTTTCTGTCTAAAATCTAACCTCAGCTGGGTAAAGTTGTTTACCTCAGCAAAGATTTCCTTCTGTTGATGTCGGTTGGTCAATTTGGCTGCAACTTTTTAAGTAATGCGCCTTTGATTGGTTCCTTATTTGTAGCTTTCGATATGAATTGACTTAAATTATTAAATTGTCCGCTCTTAGTTTTCTGGCATATATACGCTTTCAACAGAATAGTAGCGTCATCTAGAAATGCAAAAATCGCCTTTTCGTTTATCCTGGCACACATATTCGAAATACTTTGCTCTCATCAACCTATTCAACACTATTTCGCGAAAACGTTTAAAAGCTCTTATTGCCATTAAATTCTTTTAGTCGAAGGTAATGCCGCCAGCATTTTCCCTCTGCGCGTTTAAATTTTTTCTAATGAATATTTACAATTCTCTCGCCGTCGGTACACTTCATCTCCACTTCGTTCCAAGGAAGCTAATTTACGGCTCAACGTAACAGAGAACACAGAAAACACTTAACAACAAGTAATTAACTCCAATTAATAATCATAGTAAACAAGAGCTTAATAGTGAACCAATTTACCTGCCCACCCTGCCTCCCGGCCTGGCCAAACAAAAGCCAGCGCTTCATCGAACCACATACGCGCATTCATTCAACTGAGAGGAGGGGGATGAGAGAGAAAATCGCAAAAGGGTTAAATTTTCATTAGCACATGCTAATATAAATACAAGCGTGTAAACACTTCTTTTTGATAATTAAAAATTCTAAAAATAGGCCAAGTGAAAAATAAAATATGTGTGTGGCTTGTAAATGCCAGCTAGCAGAGCACCAACCACCTCGGCACGGCACACACAGCAGCAGGCAGGAGGAGGAGGTGGCGGCAGCGGCTGCGGCGGCGGCAACCATTTGCTCCCTTCGTTGCCTAGTCTCTGTCGTCTCCGTCTCCGTCGTCATCGTCATAGTAGTCGTCGTCGTAACAGGTGGGTTACATTCTTGGACTGTAGCTTCTATTTGTCATTTTTTTTTTTTTTTTTTTTTTCGTTACCAACTTTGATGTCGCTTCTGACTTTGTTGGGAAAACCTTCGACCCTGGGCGATTGTTTTAAAACATTTTTTTTTTTTCTTTTCTTTTTACTTCTTAACATTTGGACTTTTCACACACATAAGGATTCTGCACATACGCACTCTGTTTTGCTTCCGCCACCAGGGCGGACAGGCGGAAGAAAGTAACCCTCCTCGACCCCATTAAATATTAAAATGTAATGTATGTATGTATGCCCACCCCTGGTCGTACTTGAGGCCATCACACCAGTATTACTTACGACTAAGCACAAAAATTTAACTAAAAAGCAATGCGGGTGCAATAAGAAAATATGAAACTTACAATTGGAGCACATCTCCATGGGCAAGGATGTTTCGTTACCCTGAAAAATTCACCAAGAAAATTATACATCAGCATCACTGCACTTTATATTAACTTATAAGAGATTTCGGATTCAAGGAAAAAAAACAAATGCAAACAATATTGGAAGGAAAATAATTTTCGGTAGATTTTGATTTTTCATTTCATTTTTGGTGCGTGTAACTCGCAATTGAGTAATATCCCCGCTAGTAGCTGCTGCTGTATAGCTGGTTGAATAATTATATGTATTTTATAATTCATTAGTATTCTTTGCAGGTTTTTTTTTCACAAGGATTCTATTCTTCATTTTTTTTTTTTCGTATTTGATTTGTAATGTAAGAGGGGAGTTGGGGTTTTTTCTTCTTTTGTATATTCAGAGGGGATAAGGAGAAACGAAAAAAACACACTTTGCGGAGTTTTGGAATTTTGATTTGCAATTTACCATTTTGAGTTTAAAAAAAAACTTTACTTCACCGAGTGTAACAAACAATCAATTTAGAACTTATTTATCGTACTAAGGTGGATTTTATTTCATTTGATGGAGATTTGTTCGAATTTGGTTGGAAAGTTTCTTCAACTTTTCCTTGACGGATTTCTTTTATAGCTAGAGCAGAATACGATACACATAAAACTGACCGATAAAAATGGCGAAAGTACATTTCTTGTAGCATTGCCATTCTCGGAGGGGACTTTTTCTTTGAGTTTGATAGGGCAGTGTCTCCGATAAGACTGTGTTATCGACGGTAAATAGTAGATGATAGTGTAGTTTATTACAATTTAAAATACTTTTTTTTTAGAATTTGTTTATTAACATGGAGCCTTAAAGTAAAATGGTGAAAATACAACGAAAACGTAAATCTAGATTGCTACTTCTTCCAAGGCTCTTCCTTCATATATTTATGTGGATTTTTCGTCACTGCTGACCACCGTAATTCAAGCAATTAGTGCGTAGAACTTCTAAGCATTTTTATTCAGGTTTAAATCGATGTTTTTTCTACACCACAGGCGGTTAACATCCTCCAAAGTTGTAAGAATCTTCATAGACTGCCAATCGGATTCCGCAGCAATAAAAGAGGAAGACAACTATCAGGTTGTCCCTACGAAAAAGACTTATAAGTTCGAAATTTATATAACGTCATTTAAAAAAAAATTACATATCAAACTTGTTCCCTTTGGTCCATGTAACACTTCACTTATATATATGTCCCCCTCGAGTCGATAGTGCAGTTTGCGTTGCATTTTCTTCGGGGAAAACAAATCCCAATTGGGAGAAAAGCCACACAGCGTAAATTTTTTTTTGCGTAAACTCTTGTCGTAGGTTGTTAACAAAACCGGATTTTTTTTTTGCAAGTAGAACAAGTCAACGAAATTCGGCCATGGCAGCTAACATGGGTGATACCGAGAAACTTGTCTACGAAATTCACAAATACTCCAGCTATGCGACTTCTTATTTGCCAGAGTAAGTGTCAATGCAACTTATTTAGTGCAAATTGTTCGGTGTTTGCAATTTGCGCTTACTTGCAACTTTACTTTTCTAATCCCTTGTGGGAAAGTGCTGTGGAGTGTATACGGATAACAGGTTTATAGAAATAATGTGATAACCGTATGTCCATCATAAGATTTAACTGTTATCAGTGTTGCGGTATGATGGTGTCACATATCGGGAGATGGTTTATCATTGGACCATTGAGCGCACAATGTTTTGTTACTCATGTTATGTGGTATTGTCTTCTTATTTCAGGAATATCTTGGAAGACACTCCCAGCAATCAGGCGTCTAGATGGTCATCGAATACGAATAATCCACCCCAGTTTCTAACGCTGAAACTCCGGCGACCGGCTATTGTGGAGAAGATAAAATTTGGCAAATTTGAGAAGTCGCATGTTTGTAATTTAAAAAAGTTTCGTGTGTATGGTGGCTTGGACGAGAATCGAATGATTCTGCTTCTAGAAAGGTATGTAACGAAGTGGAAGTGATTCTCTGTTGTTCGGTTGATCTAACACTTAGTACTTGAAGCCAACGTATGACTACTGGCTGGGAAAGTTGTAAAACGGTGTAGGAGTGATTTGTTTTGCCTGATTGATTGCCTTTAACACTTAGCTTCCTTTACGGGTTCAAACCATGACTACTGGTTTGGAAAGGCACGTAGGGGGTAAGAATGATTTGAGTTGTTGGACTTATCAAGAAATTTCTTTTTTTACCGCATTGCGAGATTAAAATCTTTAGGCCTCTGGCCACCCAGACCGTTCTTCAAAGACATTAGAAAATGGCGGCGCTGCTACAACTTTCGCAACTGCCCTCCTCACCGCACAGGCGTCTCTGGCCGCACGTAGATCTCGGCAACTATCGGTCCTATTGCTTTGAAATGTTTACACAATACTTGTACTTACATTATCTACAATTCTTCGAGCAGGATCGCTTATGATCATTCGCCCTATCTGTTTCAGCCATCTTAGTACAATTCTTCGTTATATCTTCTCCTCCATTCACCGTATCTGCAGATGGGTTCAAAGATCACCCTAAGGGCTTTTCTTATGAAACAAAATGACATACCACAGTCTTGACAAAGTCCATGCCTCCACACTCTAAAGTAGGGCTGGGATGTTTGGGGTCTTGTATAAAGTCACTTCAGTTGTTTGAGGAATTCTTCTTAGCCCAAAGAAACAGCGATTGGCAAGATTTATTTTTCGTTTGATCACAGCACTTGTGTCATTGTCTGAGTTCATGGCGGAGCCTAGGCTTCGTTTACCATTGAACCCTTCTTATGGGCTTCCGTCTCAATACTCACGAACGCGCTACTGACACCACGCTGCGCTGTTCCGACAAGGAGGAACTGCACGGACTCTTAAAAGATTTTGCCCTTGGTGTTGGCGTGTGAGTTTTGCACAATTTTTTCAAGAACGATGTTGAAGAAATCGTAGGACATCGCGTCGCTTTGTCTAAATTCTTTCTGCGACTGAATTCGAGAACTCTCACTGACTTAAGACAAAACTCAAAATCCAATTCAATATCTTCTCATCTTTATTTCCAGTGGTCTGAAGAACGATTCAATACCTGAAGTATTCAGTTTACGGTGCCTTACGGAAGAAGGTGATAAACTTCCGATTTTGTATATAAAAATTATGCCCCTACTCTCATGGGGACCGAGTTTTAATTTTAGCATATGGTATGTCGAACTACACGGACAGGACGACCCCATGTTTATGGGACTAAGTTTAAAAAATTACAATATGGTATGTAGTGCATCTGATTAAGGATTCTAGAATACATAACTCTCATCCCCTACAGTTGAGGGAAATAGAAATTATAAAATTGTGTCTGAAACACTTTCGGCAACAGGGCTATAACGCCGCCTTCAAGGCGTTACAAGAGGAGACCAATGTTCGTTTGGAGCATTCGCTAATAAGTAATTTGCATCAGTGCTTGGTAGTAAATGGAGACTTTAACAAAGCCGAGGAATTCGTCGCTGAATGTGTAAGCGAAGGTCTTATGGACGCATATCTGGCGAAGCAGGACTACAAGCACTCATGGAAGCTTCAGCAGTCGAAGAGCGCGGAACAACCAGGTGAGAAAGAAGCAAAATTATTGGTTGTGTCTGTTTTATGATTTAAATTTCAAAGGAACCCGTGGCGGCCATCAGTTGGTGATGGATACTAGGAAAGGTTTAGTGTATTTGTTTGGAGGCTGGGATGGATTCCAAGACTTGAGTGATCTGTGGGTATTTGACATAGCGACCAACACCTGGTCCTTAATCTTTGAACACTCTGAGCAATTCGGGGGACCCACGCCTCGTTCCTGTCACAAGATGGTATTCGATCCGGTCAGTGAAAATGTCTTTATGCTGGGCCGGTACTTGGACAATTCAATCAGAACTACCGAGTACATCAAGAGCGATTTCTACTTGTACGACACAAGAGCCTGTACATGGCTCCAGATTTGCGACGACACAAGTCAAGTAGGCGGACCACAGCTTGTCTACGACCATCAGATGTGCATTGATGTCGAAAAACGAATGATCTATGTGTTTGGCGGTAAGATTTTAACTCCTCGAAGTGTTACACACATTGCTTCTGGTGAGCCAGAGTATTCTGGCCTGTTCTCCTATCATATCGCGACGAATACGTGGACTCAGATTCTGGTCGATTGTCATCATCCATCGGCGTGCCAATCGGAGGTGTTATCCATCAAGTCTCGAATTACACACTGCATGGTGTTTCACAATGTAAGTCATTGAATTTAACAAAACAGGGTTTGGAACTTAAAAACAAAAAACGGTTTGTCTTTGGTTTGTGTGTAGAAAACAAGAAAATTATATATCTATGGGGGACAGCGGGGCAAGGAGGACATTGAGGAATTTATCGCTTATGACGTCGACAGTCAAGCCATCAGTATTCTAAACAAAGACAACTCGGGCTATGAGAACAAAAATGAACCATCGGCTGGTTTCACACTGCGAGCAACGATCGATTGTGATAGAGATGAAATTTATGTTTTTTCTGTAAGATCCCGACCTCTGCATGCTTCCAGAAAGCGACTAATGTTTTTCCTACTTCAACAGAGCTTAAGTAAACAAAAAGACCGCAGAGATGTTCAACAGATTGATTCATCGAATTCGTTTTGGGTATATGCGTTGCAAAGTAATAAGTGGTCCCGCATCTACACATGTCGCTATGTGGCTGAAACAAATCCGGCAGACAAAAGCTCCACATCTTCGATTGAGCCATGTCCTCGGTACGCTCATCAGTTGATATACGATGACGTTACTAAGGTTAGTTTGTTATTTTATTTGAACATGATTTGCAATTTTTATACGCGTTTTAACTCTTTTTCAGATGCACTACTTGTTCGGAGGAAATCCAGGGAGAACCACGTTGCCGCAATTGAGGCTGGATGACTTTTGGATTTTAGTATTAGAAAAGTGAGTTAATGGATTGAAGGCTAAATCATTTGTTCTTCTGCGATGTCAATCCGTTTCCCTGAGATTTTTGTAAAAGGGTATCGGTCTGAGCGACAGTGCCTGCAACCATTCGATTGATTCAATTCTGGTAATGTGTGTAAAGAACACATGAGTTTTCAAAACTCCAGCGGATCTTCCAAAAATGAATCTCGATTTTACTAGACTTTATTTTAATGATGTTTTCTGCAAACAAGGTAAGTAGGTATGAGACGCGTTTATTAGGCTGGCGTATCTAAACTAATAAGCGCATTTGGAGCCGTTGTTTCAAGATATGACGCGTCCGATCTACCTCTGATTATAAATCTTAAAGATATGTAAAAACAGTTTGCCCTTAACAGCTTGAGCTATCATGTGTTGAACTTCGTCTGGCCAATTCATCGGCTTCTTCATTACCACTTAAGCCGCTATGTCGGTATGTCCTGGGACCTGGCTTGAAGTGAAAGAACCGGACGCCCAGATTAGCAAGTCTCTTTTTTACGTTTTATCAATTTGGAAAATTTGATCATAGAGGCTCTAGGCGCTTTCCTATCCGTGTATATTTCAACGTTTCGTTTAGGGGTTGGGTTGTTTTGAAACTCGAGGCATGTATCGAAAACTGGAGGTGTTCCTACCAAAATTTGGTAGCGTAAACGACTTCGATATTAGAGTGAATTCCCGTACCGATTCCAAATTACATATACGATCGGTCTGTAAAAATTGAGACGTCATAGTTCTGCATCACCCATTTGCTTTTGCATACCGTTCTGGTTCGATTCATAGCCACTTCCTGCGGTATCAAGAATGTTGCTAAGAATGTTGCTAAGACCGCGTGTTCTGGCAGTCCGGCATCCAGATTCTCTGAATCTGAGCTCTGCATGCTTCCATAACCTGCAAACAAGAGGAAAGTAATTTAAGGAGATCAGCGTATCCATTTGGAAGTTGTGGTAGCCAATTTTTGTAAAGATTTTTTGTTCTAATGTATCCGACACCTTAGAAGACGATGCCGAAGTTCGGTAGTCAAAAGGAACTTAATATCATAAGGTTTCCGTAAAGAAAGCCTCGGTAGGGGAAACATTGTGCAGAACTTAACCGAGATTTAACAGACAAGGCACTATTGTGTAATTTTGTAGGAAATGCATACATTCGACGTCTACGCAAGCTCTTACAGGCATCTGCTCTACACCCTGCTCTTCATCTATGGCATCAAAAGCTTCGAGCACATGGTGTCGGTAAGTGGATTGCAACTCCCTTAAGTAATCGATCAATACAGGTCGTGTTAGATGGATGTACTTCCACCCCCTTCTCAACTAATGCTGATGTTCCACAGGGCTCTGTCCTCTCTCCGACACTTTTTCTAATATTTATCAATGACCATCTCTCTTTTACTCGCAATCCAGCCCATTCCTGTGCGGATGACAGCACTCTTGACTTCGCTTATTTTTTAACGACTCTATGTCAATTCATCTTAACTCCGAAGTCCAAAACCCAGTGCTGACTCTTGTCTCTAAAGCGGGATACTACGGCAGCCAAACTAAAGATGAACGGAGTTGTTATTGAGGAACCGAACGGTCTTTTAATGCTTGGTATGCATATTATTCCAGACTTTCGTTGGAACCAACAAACAAATCGTTGTTGCTGCTAAAGGCGATGCTTGCTGCCTCGGTTTCCTCAAAAGATGAAAACGATTTTTCACTCCAAAAGGCTTATATTTGTCCGAAACTTGAATGTAACTCACATGTCTGGGCAGAATCTTTTGCAACATATTTAAGCTTACTTGATCAAGTCCAGCGTCAAGCTTGCTGACTGATTGGCGATTGTCTGCAACCAAATCCCTTTCCTCGAATAGCATCAAAAGGTAGGATGCTTAGCGCTTCTGTACCGATACTTACACCACAACTTGTCGGATGAATTATATATTTGTGTCCCCCCAGTCCGTCGGTTCAGCCGTAATACTCGTGTGACATCTCCTGCACGTCCTTATAATTTAAACGTTCAAATTCCGAAGTTCGTTTTTTAACCACACGGCACGATTGTGGAATAACTAGCCTGCCTCAGTATTTCCTGAAACCTGAAGTTTTAAAACAAACGGGCATCGTCAACTTACCGTCCATCCACCCGACTACTCTTTAACTCTCCTTTATACCCCGTCCTCTCTCTCCATCACTGAGTTTACACAACTTTACAGGACATAGTCCTGAGTGCTGATGAACATTTTAAAAAAATCCAACAATCGTATAAAACTTGGTCGTAGGGAAATGCCAATCGTGTCAGACTGCGATAAGAATTCAATCAAAACCACATGCGTTGTCCTTCAATGACTACTGTAGTAGCTGCCGGGACGAAATAAAATAGAATCTGTATGATATCTGCTACGCGACTGTATCGCACAAGCCACTAAAATATCGAAAACCTTTGCCAGTAGCTTCTTTCATTCACTTTCTTTAAATCGTGACATTCGTATCCATTTCTTCGCGGTTTACACATTAGCCGTCCCTTCAAAAGATTTTATAAGTAAACATTTTTATGGACCCGCCAGAAGTCCAAGTAATCCTGTAGAACACCTAGAAATTCAACCAATCCATTGCTATAGGTTTGTTCACTTCGAAGAAGATTCTGCTTATTCATTTCCCTTTGGTTCTACCTCCTCTTTGGCTTCATATTATTTTCAGTCTTTAATCGAGAGTCATGTTCATTTTGCAGACCGACGCGTGACGAGATATTAAATCATTGCCGATACTTAGTGAGGAAGCTTTATTATGAAGAAATAACGAGGGTGGATCCCATCAGGGCACTCCGATATCTACAGGTTCATGTATCCGAAGTTATTGATCACTCCGATCCGATACAGTTGAATAATGTAAGTTTGGACCCCTCTTTCCTAGGATTCGTCTAAAAATCATAAATCTACGATTTATAGTTCCACAAATTAGCTGCGTTTCTGTTCAGACCAGAAGAGCCCACTCCTGTCGAGCAACCGCCACTTGCTACGCTGCCGGTTGAAAACCAATTGAATCCTGAATCGGAAGGTATGTAAACACTCTAATGCAGGCGTTCAAG
This sequence comes from Matsumyia berberina, assembly GCA_917880715.2. Taxonomy (NCBI): domain Eukaryota; kingdom Metazoa; phylum Arthropoda; class Insecta; order Diptera; family Syrphidae; genus Matsumyia; species Matsumyia berberina. The sequence continues at coordinate 102,574,658 of OU862870.1, forward strand.
TCTCCAACGGAGTCTCGTTCTCTTTATATTTTAGATACTCCTCAACAACCTGACGAGCCGACACCAGCTGAACCTGAAGAAGATTCCTCCATGGAATCATACGATAGTACAGCGACATTATCGGATAGTACATCCTACTTTTTGTATCGAAAAAGCGGAGGAAAGAGAGCCCGGCAGGACTATCTCTTCGAATTGAAAAGCCGCCGTGCCTTCTTATTCAATAAGATCGCCCAGCTGATGCCTGCGAATATGGTTCAGCCGAAGGGCAACCTAAGTGACTTTGTATTAACATGATTTTTTCTGTCTGTTTTATGTTTTGTATGTAAGCTCGTTGCTGACCCGAGAAATCAGTTTTTTTTGATTTATTGTATGACAATGCTTGGAAAGCATGCGTTATGACTCGAATGGGAAGATGCGTCAACTTCTTATTTCTTAATACGCGTGGGTGTTTACATTTTTGTATTTTTTTTTTATTCGTCGAAATAAATACGTTTTAATTTTGTTTGTATGTGGATACCGATTGTGCTTCGTTTCAGTTATATGTTCAATATTTACTGAAACCTCTAGCGTAAGCAAAAAAAATTCATTAAAATTTTATCTCATTATCGATTTGTATATTCAAACTTCTGACTCTTCGAAGTGACAACCATGTGTTGTCTTTGTTTTAATATATCATACTATCTTACGAACTTTTAAAACATTTAACATAAAAGCAATAATTATCCGCCTTAGATTTAATCAAAGCGAAATTTGAAAAAAAAAAAACAAAAAAAAAAATAAATATGTGATATAAATTTTTTGTAAAATATGTTTGTACGTTTCTTTAAAAATAAAAGCAAAACTATAGATATACATAATATAACAAGTTGTTTTAAGAAAGTTGTCCTTTTTACGAGAAAAAAGAAAGCATAGCCATGTACGGTGACACCATTTGTTTTCAGCAGAAGTTCAATGCTTAAACTTAGAATACAAAATGTCACTCCATCACTTATGCCTGTAAGCGTCTCTCCCCACCTCCTAGGACCCACTTCATTCGCAACGAATCTAGGTGTTATCTGCGATCGTGAACTCAACTTTCGTTCTCATATCGAGTAGAGCCAACTCTGCACTTGGTCTTGTGAAACGGTGGTCAACAGAATTATCTCAATCCATACCTACGTCACAAAATCTCTCTACATTACATTCGTTAGGCCCGTCTTCAAGTACGCAAGCTAAGTATGGTTGCCCTATTACGCTGTGCACACATTGAGAATCGAAGCTGTCCAGGGGAGATTCCATCGCTTTGCTTTACGCGCCCTACCTTGGATTGACAACTTTTCTTATCGCCCTACTTGGACCATCTAAAACTTCTCAATTTGCAGTCGTTGAAAAACCGCCGCGATATTGCAGACATCCTTTTCGTTCATTGATTGACCTGCGCTGCTGTAAGTGATGTCTTTCAACTTCAATCCCCGCAACCTCAGGTCTGTATCCCTTTTTAGTTCCGCCTCTCACCGCACCAATTATGATGACCACGAACTTATGTATGTACATATGTCAAGAATGCTGCGAAGAACAAATCATGCGATTACCAACTTTGATTTCAATTGCAGTAGAACTACACTGCGTAATGCCTTACTCCGTAACACTCTTTCTCCTATTCGTGCCCCTGCCTCCAATTTCATTGTCCCCTAACCGCACCCCTATAATCATTGTGCTTCCCTACACTCACCCGCCTAATCTTACTTCTAGCTTTCTTTTTTTAGTTTTAGTTATATATGTACTATGTATAGTTTTAAGTTTTAGTTTTAAGATATTGCTTGTATAAAGCTTAAGTTAGACAAATAAATAAATTTGAAAACTAGCTTTAAATCCAATATTTTGATGATACCAATTGACGCAACTTGAACAGCTTTATATTATAAACGTGTAACAGATTGCCGATTATCTTCGCAGTTGTCTTATCACGAGTGCTTGTGTCGTCCTACCTATTCTATGGGTTTCCATCCAAGGACAGCCCGTTACTTTCACACCTACTAGTCAAAGCTGGACATTGGCACACTATATGCTTCGCTGTCTCCACTTCCTCAATCATCCATCACCAATCCGCTTTTCCCTAGATGATACCCGAAGTTATCTTGCCCAGTCGATATCCTTACAATCCAATTGAAAGATTCTCTCTTGATAGAACTAGCAGACACTTTTATCACCATTTAATCTTGTCTCCATTTTGGCTCATTCATTTGTGTCTCATTTATGAATCATGTCCCTTATCAATCTCTTATCTTTGTTAGAAAACGTTTTGGGCCCGCAAAACTCCAAGACTACTGCTTCGCTATGACGTATGCCTTTTTAGTTTCATTCAATTCCTACTTGTCATCGAACCCAAGCCAGTGTCTGTTAATTCTGGGCTTCACACGCATTGAGTTTCTGAATCGCCAGTGATGACTGAAATACATATGTATGTATAGTGTGACTCATTTGCCTCACTTGCCTTCCCCTCACCTGATGGAAATTTCTCTTTTAGCCAGGCCCAAGTCCATAAATGGATCCACGCCAGTGAACGTTGCCTTTCCGATGCAAACGAAGTGCTGTGTGTTTTTTTTAATGAATACACTCATACATACCTCGGTTAATGGCCTAGATACGTTCCACAAAATCAGGCCGTAAAGCGAAATGCCGTACAACGAGCGGCCGTATAGCGAGGTTTGGGTGTAAATCCAACGGGTAGTCCTAGCCACACATCTGACGCATATGTCTTTCGAAACACGCCTGTTATCCCAACACATGCTTTCTATTGTAGAATTTTCAGTCGCTTCTTCGAAGTAATTTCTTTTGAACAATTTAGTTTTTCCAAATAAGTCTGGTTTTAAGGTTTACCCCAATCATTTTTCGTTCAAAAAAGCCTCATCGGTTCGAATTCGAGATTCATCCTCTTCTTAGCGAAAATCTTTGTGTCTGCCGCTTCAAATCTTTACAATTTGTATGATGCTTTTGTTTCCGTTTTTGTGATGATCTTAAAAATGTACTCGCGACGGGAATAAACCTTCGCCAATCTGAATCTTTGTGCGATAAGCTGGAAATTATTTCTTGCATAAACCTACAGCCGCAAGGCGATATATTCTTGTCAACGAAATCCAACAATCGATCTAAACAGGTTACAACATCAATGAACCTCACACAGTCCACAGAACTGCTGCCAAACGCTCTGCGCTCTGCATTTTCAATTAGACTCGAAGAATCTGGGTGGTGGACTGCTAGGCCAAGAGATTATAGATTATCACCTTCCCCCATCGGATTTTACCATCTTCGTTGACAGTCAGGCAGCTTTAAAATCGATAGAAAATCGAAAATCGAAAAAAATGTCGAGACCCGCTGATCACCATACATAAGGCACCATACTATCAAACTATTCTGGGTTCCTGCACATAAGAACACAGAAGGGAACAAAAAAGCTGACAAATTGGCAAAATTGGGGTCGGCACAGTGATGCGATGCGATACGAGAAGGGAGAAGCATGCGTTAAACCTTTTACATGAATTCTTATCGCTTCACTGTGCTTACGTACATTAGAATACAAGTGAACAGTTTAAGCGCTAGCTTCTCGCATTGCATCGCTTTATCGCTTCACTGTGTTTGCAGCTTAAATTGTAGCTGGTTGTAATCAATTTCAGGAGCGGATATAACACCTTAACTACTGGAATTTTTCTACGTATTTGGATCTTAGGCCGGTAAGGATTTCAAAGAATCTTGGAAAAGAGATGGTGGTGGAGGAAGGGGCCAATGGCAGCGCTCACAACCCCGAAGTGGGTTATTGACATCGCCTAAAGCGGCCCTTCGTCCTTGGTTTCTTCCATACCGACCAAGAGCTATAGGAAGGCTGGATTGAAGTCGGAGGTCGTCTCGTATCCGAAGTTCACATACTAAAGGCAACAGGGTTGGTGGTGGTGTTTTCTCCCACAGGTTTAACCTCAGCTTGGCGTCCCATGTTCCAAATCATTGTAACATATTCCAGGCGGAAATCATGGTGATCAGAGAAGTCTTATCTACGCAACGGATATGTGAATCTTTTCGGACAACCCAGCGACACTGAAGTCCCTGGAATCAGTCACTTCCAATTTAATATTCACCTTTGTTGGGTGCCAGGGTACAGTGACATTCCAGGGAACTACAAGGCGGAGGAGTAGACTATTCTCCATATTCTTTGCATCTGTCCAGCTCTCTCCCGCAAAAGAAAACTCCACTTACGAACTTTCTTCTTTACAAACTTAGGCGACCTGATAAACATCGACGTTGGTAGCCTCCTACGCTTTATAAGAAGTTCCAATTGGTCCTGGTGGTATCACAACGGACCCCTCATGGGTCTAAGTGTGTTGACTTTAGCTGGCAGCCACTTCAACGTAATCTACCTTCTTAGCCATGTATACCTCGGCGTATGCTGTTCCACCTTGGAGGTGAACTCTTTGCATCTCATTATGATGACTAATCGTCGTGAAGGACATGCGCCGATAATACGACATTGCCGTTAATACTCAAATTTGCTCAATAGCCGAGTTTTTGCGATGGCAACTTGCTGTCCATATAAAAACTCGGATTGGAGTTTCGCACAAATGTGAAGAAATAACGAATATCTCAAAACCCAACGAAAACTCCGCGAAATCGGGTTTTCGCCAAATCTCGATTTCGCCGAGATTTTGCAAAAGTGAAGATAAGTAAAAGTGAAGCCGACATATAACACCAACTTCAGAAACTTGCGACACATGCAGAACCAAATATAATTTCTTTGTGTTTCGAGGATTCAAAAGTTTTGTGACTCTCTCGCCAAAAAAAATTCACTTCAAAACCAATTTTAATCCTTTTTTGACCATTTATTTAACATTTATTTTCTTTTTCTTTTTTATCCTTTTTTTTACAAATATTCTTTTACTATCACTTCATTGTGTCTTCTGACACACTTTCATAAATATTTTTGCAATATATTTTTTCCAGGTAAAAATATACATTTCTATATAAATAGACATTTTTAGACATGTATGTATGTTTATAGATGTATATACCTACTATAAAGTATGCTTTTCATTTGCTTCAACATATATTTTTTTTTTTATGTATATAATATATTTTTGTTTTTGAATTTCAACTTATAATTGTTGCCCCTAGTTTTCCTAAGGGGGCGCATTTATTGTCCTCTAAAAAATACTTTTTTTTTTTATTTTTATGTTGCAAATTACTTTTACAAACACTGATGTATATGATTTTATTGTCTATAGTTGCTCTAGTAATCGTAAGTAGTTTACCTTACCTCATTTACATTTAATAATAAATAATTAAAAAAATAAAACATTTCGATAGTGAAAAAACTAACGTTTTTCTTTTGTGCAAGTTTAACAAGTGCAATTGTTTAACAGCGGCCATTACATTTCGTTTTCAAGAAAATAAGAAAATTAATACAGGAAACTTTTCAGTTTTAAATTATTTTTTTTTGTTTTTATTCTTATATCGGGCACAAAACATTGATTCAAATTTCCATAAAAGACTTGTTGCTAAATTCGATACATTTAACTTGCGAAAAAATAGGTTTGGTGTTTTGGATCAACAAAACGTTGTTTGAAAGAGGCTGAAAGAGGCTATTATTAGCGCCTTGCACAAGCCATTACAAATACCACCAAATACCACAGGGCATTCAAATACCTCAAACGCACGCAAGTAGAGCATCGGAGACGGGGCTATAAATGATAAAGAACATTTAAAAGAAACTTTCAAACCATTTGACAATTTTAAAACCAAACTCGTGACGCTGGTGGAAATTAGACAAAAAATTGGCAATCTTCAAACCAACAAAGCTGCTGATTAGGAGTTAATAACAGGGCAGGGCCTTAAAGTGCCCGTGAAAGCCTTAGTTAAACTTCCCTATTAAATGACAGTTACTTTCAGATTGCAATTCATAGGTTTGTACATACCGGAAAAAGGCACAGAACAAAAGAATATCGTACACACTTTTACCGATTGTTTAAAAAAAAAACATCTTATTTCGGAAACTTCAATTCGGTTTTTTAAGAAAAAATTCTACAACCACAGAATAACGGATACAATAGAAAATACTCCAAATATTTGAGTCGTACCGGCTTCCAGACTTGTCCAATGTATTTCAAGAGGAAGTACTGGCAATACTCGAAGCTTGCCGCCTATTGCAAGCAAACTCTATATCCATCCAAACCATTGCCATCCTTGTTGATAGCCAGGCTGCCATTAAAGCCCTGGAATCGAAAACGACATCCTCTAAGCTGGTGGAACAGTGCAAGAAGGAACTGGCTTCAAAATGACATCTATCAAGGTCAGTTTTCTCTGGTTACCGGGGGAGCAGTAGAATAGGGGGTTGAAAGGAAACCGGGCGGATGATCTGGCGAGGCGAGGTTCAGCCTCTGATAGATTCCTCGCCAAGTGTGTTCAATTCCCGTTGGGAGCCGTCACGGGAAGAATCCGCCCACACTTTCTCTCAGAGGGTAACATCAGAAGGAGTGGGCTGCAGAATTGTGTTTTATCAAAGCAACTACAATTGGACCAAAATACACACAAATGTAAAACCCGACCCGCACAGACATTGCAAGAATCGTGGCAATCATTACAGTGGACTTGCCTAAAGGAACACATGCGTCCAGACTAGCCATCCAGTGTTTCATCTCCTTTGCGGTTGTCCGGCTCTAAGCAGGTTTAGATATCGTACACTAGGCAAAGCCTGGATGTATGTAAGGAATGCCGTTCCATTCATCTAAGGTTTATAGCATTCAGGTCAAGTGAGGTGTTGTTTTAAAGCGGCTCTAAATCGCTGACTAGGTTTCAGCATATGGAATGTTGAACAACCGCTTCTAACTACCTACTTATGTATCTACTTAGAGAAGACATTCGAAGAAAAGAAAACCTTCGTTATGATCTGACATAAAGAATTGAAGCTCAAGATATGATAGGCCTTTCCCGATCCGATGTGTAATATTCTAAAATCCTACCTCGTAGACAGACTCCTTCATGTTAAAAACGATATCGAATACTCCAATTTTAAAGAAATTGAGGGGTGCAAAAAATATGTAGGAAACACACTCCACGCGCAACTAAATGGGATGCGCATGTAAAAAAAGACCTTGACGAATGTAGACATATGGTACATGAATGAAGAAGGTCTCTTCCTGATTAACACCTATGAAAATCTTGGCTTCAATTACATGTTTGTACAGAGTCTTCACCTGAAGCTTGGTACCATTGCACAGTTTCGGAGGGTTAAATTTGGCAACAAGTTTGTGGTAGAGGACGTCAGGTTGGTTTCCTGGTAGATTGAAAGTGTGTAAAAACTCAACAGTTAATGTAGTTTTATTTCAGAGTCCAGAGATTCATACTTCATTTACTCAGTTGGCGACTTCTTCAACAGAAAATTGTTGATGCTGTTTGCTGAGTCGTTTATTGGAGTGAGAATAGCTCTTTCCTTCAGCCATGAAGCGTATTCCTTGAGTCAAACTAATCAGATCTTCCATAACATCGCAAGGGTTACTCGATATTATGCCATAAGTTGGATGACATGAAACAGGCCTTTACTTCATTTGCCGTATTCCCCGTGGCAAAACAGGCTTAGTCTGTCTGAAGCTAAAAGTCAAAAGCACTCAATGCCTTTCTTAAGAGCCATGGTGCACTCATCCTAAATGAAAACTTTGGTTTCTCGAAGCACTTGAGCCAAGTCACTCTGCTTAGAGATGTTACAAAGTGCAACCTCAGAATGGTTTAGGTTGAGAAGTATTGAGAAGGCAGATTGAGTTGTCATGTCTTTTTCTTCATTCAAGGTAGCTGTAATACCTGATGAAGCAACGGGGCCGGTGGTATTTTTTCCACCCGTAATTGTGGCCAGCAAAGGGAACTACTGTCCGAATTTCGTGTCTTTAGCTCCAACGGTTTGAGCTGGGCGTTGATCTCTGGATCCGTGAGCCAGGACACCTGCTATTGTATTTGCGGTACAACAAGCACTGGAATAACTCTAGATCAAAAACTTATAACGGAAAGTGAGAGATTCATTTAAATATACATACGAGAATATAGAAACGAGTAAGACAAATAGCTTTTCGCGAAATAAAGTAAACGCTCTTCTACGCAACGCTAGGTAAAAATTTTTGGTAAAAAACTTGACCCTGAACTTGAGGAAATATTTAGAGAAATCTAAGGGAATTTGGTGTTTTCCGCAATAAAAACATGTACATAAATCTTTATGTTCATCGTGTCCCAACAAGATCAACTTTTTTTTTCATAACTCGTCTCTGAAACAAGCACAATCAAGCATTAAGGCTTCTGATTACATTGAATTTATTGGTCAAATCTAGATCAAACCTAGATAACAACTTGTGTTCATCCTATCTTTAATTAATTAAAATTTTTTTCGCAATTACTATTCCTGTTCCAAAAAAGCCTACTCTGCAGTTCCATCCAATTTTAGACCAATCCGTATGCTCTGATTTATGTATATACAAAGCTTTTGAAGAGATCCTGTATAATCAGATCCCGCAGTACCTCCATACTTGCAATAGGCTATCGAAGTTGCTATCTCGCATTAGAAATAAGCAGCGGCCAATGACCCCAGTTGGGCTCTAGAGTTTTAGAGTTTGACGAAATGTGATTTTTAGTTCGATTCGATTTTTGAAAAGCAGTCGATTGCATAAATAAATCATTTTGAAACGGATAGTGAGAAAATCAGAATCTAACAGTAGAGGCACGATTTTCAAGAACGTCACAAGTGACAGCTATAATTTTGAGGTAGTAAAGGACTTTATAAGTGTACATACCATGGCTCAACTATAAGTAGAAACAATGATACCAGAGCAGATCTCAAAAGAAGACTAAATCAGTTTATTTGGGTTAAGGACATAGCAAAAATTGTATCAGAACTCAAATATCGCAACTCTGCCTAATGACGAAGAAACGTGAACAGATGAATATATTCAAAAGAAGAATTCTTCGGGTCATTGTTGATTCTATGTACATACATATATTGATGGAGAGTAGGGAGAAGATTTAACGGCAAATTTTAGGAGTTGTAGATCGACATTGATCTAGCGCTAGCCTATAAAAATGACATTCTATCATCTCAGATCGTTGGAACTTGTAGAGCAAATTTAAGGTGAGTCCTCAAATCGAACACAGACCTGAGCTACAGTGGCTTGCTAGTGAATAGTAACCTCAATCAATTTAATGTGCGCCAGAAGAGTTAGAGAAGACCAGTTGGTTGAGGCCTAGGTCCACCCCGGACTGAAGAACCTTGGCGTATACATGAAGTTTCGAATTAAATTGCTGCGAATTATGTATACCGAATTTAGCAACCATTTACAAGTAAGCTAACTTATGTGTTATTCATTTATTAATTTTTTTTCCCTATAAAAAAATACACTTGGCATTATTTTTATGATTGTTTATGGCATGTATTAAATTATTGTGTTTCACTTAATTAAGATTTTTAAAGAATCTCTTTTTTTTCAACATCAAAGTGTACTATCGTCACTGAAACATAAAAGCAAATAATTGTTATATGGTCTTATTATCTAATTTTTTGCGTATTTTGTTTTTGTTTTCATATAAACGGTTACAGCATATAAATATATAGTATGTGTAGGCCTCTATAGGCATTTCTACAAAATAAGCGTTTTGATTAGTGTACACATTTACATAAAAATTAAAATTTTAATGTAAATTATTTTGAATATAATTTCTACGCTTAATGTAGTAGACCTGTGTTTCATGTGACTAAAATAATTTATTAATTTTAAATAAAAAAGAAAATAGATATGCATACCTATAGCGTCGGTTAAAAAGAAGATTCTTAATTTCGAAATCAGTAACAGAGGAGAAATTTACTCTTTAAAGCATCTTATAGTAATTAATTTTTAATTTTTCTTGTTCATAATTTTTTAGTCAATATGTATATGTATGTATATTTTTGTTTTAGGTAGTTTATTAATTATTTTTTTTGTTATAAATACATAAAGCTAAGCGTTTTCTTTGTTTAGTAAAGTATAGGTACTCATTCATTTGAGTAAATGTATATGTGCGTTCAAATTACAATTATATCAACTCCAACATTGATCTAAAAAGAAAACAAAAATAAAGAAATAGTAAAAAAAAATTAAAACATTATTTGTAAATTATAAAAATATACGTGTAGATAAGTATAAGTAAGTATTGAAAAAGAAAAGTTCAAGCAATGAATATCAGTCAGAGAATCAATTTATAGTAATGTGAAATGCGTAATCCCAGTAAAAGTTATTATCCTTTCGTTAACCAGAAGCAAGATAACCCTACTCTCATTCCTACTTCTCAACCGGGGGAAAATAGCGATTCAAGTTATATGGGAACACGCGTTGTCGCGTTGACTACAAATGTATCTAGTCAAACGCACTGAACGTCAATACTTGATTAAAATTTGTTTGTTCTTACGTACATATATTGGAATTGCTTTGCAGACTGCAATTGTTAAAAAACAGGAATAACTTTGAGGATAAAATTGTTTCAATTTATAAGCACCATAACTGAAGTGACCTTGATTGCACATGAGCGCGGAACTTGAACAGTTTTTAACAAATCTAAGTGATTTCGTGTTTGCTCTTAAAACGTGTTTTACTTAAGAAAGGTAATTAGAATGTCATGGAGGGTTTCCTAGATTTCTTTCAGCCCAAATGTGCCTATAATTTAGGTATTTCCACCTCACTTCATTCACAATAAAAAAAAACTAAATAAATTCAAATGCAAAGCTCAGGAATCGAATACAAAAATAATTTCAAATGTCAGCTGTTTATGAAACTTTTCAACTAAATGCGATTGCAGCAAGCATTTTTTGACTAAAACTCCAGTCCCTAAGTCGCAAGACTTTGACTAATTTCTCAGTTGATTTTCAGGGACATTCTTTGATTTTAGGTCTCCTAACATTTGTCTTGGAAAGCACCCACTAGCCACTACGAACTGTCTAAGTTGAACTTCAATCTCAACTTTCGAACATCTATCTCTTCTAGAATGGGGTGTTATGATGCCGGAGACGAGTATCCGCACAGTGAGGCAGGAGCCATCAAAACGTGACCAAAAATGGTTATATTATGGCTTAAAAATCATAAGAAGGCTTTAAAATATAAATATTTTGTCAAAACACAGTATTCAAATATTATCGTTATTTAATTTTTCAACAATTTGGATCTGGAGAGTGGTCACCACCCAAGAACTATTGCTGTCATCCTTCGCATCTTCGTCACTTTTGAAAATCTGGCTCGTTAAACAACTCCAATGCTGTTACACTAAACTGCAATTTATTATTTGGTGGTGCCCTTAGGTTTGTTATCAAAGGGTCAGACGTTAGAAAAAACCAATAAAGAATATATTAATTCGTTTTTGTTCGCGAGCATTTACGAGTAAAACTCTCGAAATTTCTGATATTTTTTCTTCCGCGCTGCCTGGGTTACTTGCTATTGGAAGTAAAGAGCTACTTATAACGTCTGCTTCATGTAAAGGGTGGTTAAATTTTAAGGGCCGATGTTGAATGTGAACCACACCTAAACGTCAAGTTTTTTTCTGCATTTCATTTGTCATTTCTCAATTTCAGACTAACTCAATTTTAATAATGGAAAGATACACAATCGAGCAACGCGTTAAAGTTATTCAGGCTTATTATGAAAATGGGCGTTCAAATCAAAATGCCAAATGTGCGTACAATCGGAAAAATCGTGCAAAAATTTGAGCAAACCAGGTCTGTAGGAGATGTGAAAACACCAGTGCATGCTCGTACAGCTCGTACTGCAGAAAATATTGCTGCTGTTCACGATAGTGTGGCTGAAGAGCCGTCCACCTCAACTCGTCGTCGTGCCCAACAATTGCACCTCTCACGCTCGTCGTTGAAATGATAACGAACTTTTTATGGCCCGAATTGGAAGATATGAATGTGGACGATATGTGGTTTCAACAGGACGGTGCCACTTGCCACACAGCTAACGAAACAATGGCTCTTTTGCGCGCAAAATTCAATGGCCGTGTTATCTCACGTGGTGGCGATGTCAATTGGCCGCCAAGATCATGTGATTTGACACCGTTGGATTTTTTTCTTTGGGGTTATTTGAAAGAAAAGTTGTACGTCGATAAGCCAGCAACAATTCAAGAGCTAAAGGATGAGATAATTCGGCACATTAACGGCATAGAACCTCAATTATGCTTCAGCGTCATCGAAAATTTGGACCATCGGATGGAGGTGTGCCGCCGAGGTCGCGGCGGCCATTTGGCCGATATTTTATTCCATACATAATTGAACCATACCAATATTATCATAATAAAAAGAAATGACAATAATTTCCTAAATAATTTGTGTTTTATTCAAAATCAACATCGGCCCTTAAAATTTAACCACCCTTTATAAGGAATTTATGTATTTAAGATTTAAATCAGTCGAAGTGGGAGTAACGGCAATAAAAGAGCAATTTGGATAGTATTTCAGCTTTGTAGTTTGCATTACTTTATATGACGGCTATTTTTTCTTGTGTTTTGATCTTATAATATTGTACTAATGAGTGGTAAGCTCAGCTTCTGCTAGAATTTACAATTCTTCTTCATCGGAAAGTTAACAATTTCAATGGCTTTGTATTTTAACTGCCTTTGGTTCTTGGCGATTGGGTCTTTGAGGTGAAGAAAATGTAACTTCTTTTAAAATTTTTGTAGCTTCTATCTGTTCAGATGAATTTAAGCTCATTTGAGTAGGAAAAACTTTATGAACGTCGAGGAAAGCTTTGATCTCTCCTCAGATCATTCACCAGTCATATTGACAATAAGTGAACGTCTAATGAAGAAGGAAGGCGCGCTCAGATTAACTAGCAACAAAACTAACTGGGACGGCTTTAGAAAAGCTTGTGAAAAAAATGTGGTCCTGAATGTGTCGCTTAGAACACCGTGCGAAATAGAGGATGAAGTCGGCAGATTTATTGAAGTCTTACAAAGCGCCGCGTGGAACAACACTCCATATAAAAGAAAAGTAGTCGGAAATAGGGAAATTAAATATCCGCCGGAAATAAAAGAACTGATGCTGGCAAAGAGGAGAGCACGCAAAAGATAGCAACAGTCTCGCGCTCCCCAGCACAAAACCCATTCGAACTTCCTATGCAATAAGCTCAAAAAAGCGATACGGGATTTTAAAAATCGCGAGATTTCTACATATCTCGAAGGCTTGTCTACTGAAAAAAGTTCGAATTACTCTCTTTGGAAAGCTATAAAAGGTATCAAAAAACCCCAAATACAATCGCTACCAATAAGAAAAAGTAATGGCGAGTGGGCAAAAGGCGATAAAGAAAAAGCCGACTTATTTGCTGAGCATCTAGAAGAAACGTTTAACCCGTTTCCCGGACAAGCATTAATAGAAAATATTAATAATACTATTATGACTCCAGACAACTTTAAAATAAGAAGCGTGTCATTAGCCGAACTTTGCGAGGTAATAAAAAATCTAAAGAATAACAAGGCTCCTGGATATGACCTAATAACCGGACAGGTCCTGAAGGAATTGCCAAAGAAAGCTTTAATAAAACTTGTTTACCTTATAAATGCTTCGATAAGACTATTATACGTTCCAAGGCAATGGAAAGTCGCCGAAGTTATAATGGTTTCAAAACCGGGAAAACCGCCAAATGACAAAAAGTCGTACAGACCGATATCGCTCCTACCGATAATATCAAAAGTTTTTGAAAAACTCTTATTAAAACGGTTAAAACCGGTAATTGAAGAAAGACGTTTGATTCCTGATCATCAATTCGGGTTCAGAATCAAGCATTCCACAATTGACCAGGTTTATAGAATAACCAACGAAATTGAGAAGGCCATGGAAGAGAAAAAGATATGTTCTAGTGCTTTTCTTGACGTTTCCCAAGCCTTTGACAAGGTGTGGCACGAAGGCTTGAATTATAAACTAAGACAGGTACTTCCGGAAGAGCTGTACAAGATCTTAGAGTCGTACTTGGAGAACAGACTTTTCCGTGTCAAGCACGGAGCCGAATACTCGGAATTCAAGGAAATCGCTGCCGGTGTTCCACAAGGAAGTGTTCTTGGTCCAGTCTTGTTCTTGCTCTATACTCGAGATATACCGCAAGAAGAAGGCACCGTTGTTGCTACATTCGCGGACGATACGGCTATTCTGGCAACAGAAAATTCAGTCGAGTCAGCAACTGTGAAGCTTCAACGAGCTTTGGATACAATTTGCGAGTGGACAAAGGTTTGGCGCATTGTTCTCAACGAAACCAAATCTACGCATGTTAACTTTACTAACAAGAAAATAAACAACTTACCCGTTTTCATTAACTCGTTACAAATACCGTATGCAAACGAAGCAAAATATCTAGGAATGACACTAGATGCGAAACTCAAATGGAAGCCGCACGTTAAAAAGAAACGCGACGAGCTCGAAATTAGATTTAGAGAAATGTATTGGCTGCTTGGAAGATATTCCAAATTAAGCATGTATAACAAATTGCTCTTATATAAGCAAGTCTTAAAACCTGTATGGACGTATGGTATACAACTTTGGGGTTGTACCAAAACCAGCAATAGAAATATTTTACAAACCTTTCAAAATAAGGTGCTTAGAACAATCGTTAATGCGCCGTGGTACATTAGAAACGACGATATCCATAGAGATCTCGGTCTAGCCACCGTCGAAGATGAAATAACAAATTTTGCACGCAAACTCCGTGTTCGCCTTCATGGACATTGCAATAACGCCGTACTCCAAATTCTGGACGTGACAAACCTTGTGCGCCGACTACAAAGAACGAAACCGTTCGATTTAGCGCAATAAGGAATAACCGCTTATAATGACGGTATTAGTAGGTGCTTTTGCTGGAAAGCTACCTACACAACGCGAATTTTTATTGCGAAAGTTAAACTACTTGATAGGGCTCTTTTGTACTTAGTCGTAGTCAACACGAAAAGGGGAGGTGTTTTTAGTGAGTAAGAATCTCACACTACCATGAGCACGTGCGGTAGATCCTCATGGTGTCTCATGAAAGATTTTCACCTACCCTCGTAAAAAAAAAAAAAAAAATTTGAGTAGGCCAATTTGTAAGGACATAAACTTAGTCATATTTCCTCAGTTTTGCGACGTTTTGATTGACTAAAACTCTTTTTGAATTCTGAAGTAGGGCGACCAAGCTTTTTAGCCTGTATAAAATTAGAGGTTTTCATCCATTCGCAGTGGTACCATACATGAAGTCCACTTTGTTTTAAAATCAGAAATTAAATGAGACAGTCTATGACAATGAATTCTAGTAGACTCTTTAGGACAATTGGTCGACTTAATCAATTATTATTTGATCAAATCGTTTATTGGTTTTTTTCGATTCTGCTTTTGTCTTAAGGTCTAAAAATTCTGACCTTGCAAAAACCAATGATTGTCTGACTCTAGACCAAAAAAAAAAAAATACTAAATTTTACTACATACAAAGGTAGGTATGTAGGCATTTTTAGTCTTTTTTGTACAAAAAGAAAAATCCGCAAACTTGGGCAAGCTTTTACCACAGATGACGATGTAAGGTTTTAAGCCCGAAGAGCCCCAGAAGATAACTTTAAAAAAGTTGTAAAAAGTGTAAAAAACTTGTGAACAAATGTCAAAATAATTGTATTGTATATATGAAATAGAAATAAATACCTCCTGAAATTGGATCCATTACGAAAAAGAAATTAAAAAATTGTTATCATGAATTACAAAGGTATTCAATAAGAAACTTATTTCTCGCACGCTTTAAATTTGTAAGCGAGTTGGGTTTGATAATACAACTTTGGACAGATAGACTGAGCTAGCCTATTGTTGTACAATGACAGTGTTGATAAACAATGCTCAAGCACACCTTGGCGACAAAAATACACTTAGGCGGTATTCAGTGCATTCTTAAAAAACCACTTTTGGCCGGCTTTTAGTCGTTCCCGCCTCACTGTGCGACGGTTTCAAAATCTAGAGCGGAGTGGGTAGAGGTAATTTCGCCGAAATGCTCAATCTAAGCATCTCCTTCCTGAGTACTATAGCGTATATCAGGCAGAAATTGAAGAAGTCTTATCCTGGCTGAAGTACAATTTGATATTCGGATCACATATTATACCACATATCACATTTTTAACCGATAGCCACGCTGGTATTGAATCGCTGGATTTAGTAACACAAACATCAAAAGCTACTTCAGATTGTCGCTCATTTCTCACTCAGATGGCAGAATAATTTAACATTCACCTATGTATAACAGAACCGCGGAATCTAGGAATACGGAATACGATCAGCACGATCAGCAAGACAAACCAGAGCGAATTGGGCCACATGCCGTATCTCCCGTACCTCACTCAATCCAGAAGCCTGATCTTGATTAAAAGGTTATTAATCAGCACTGTAATAGGAATTCTTACTGGTCACTGCCCTATTAGCCTTCATGCCAAAAGAATGAACATTTACTCAACCGATTTCTGAAGAAGTTGCAGAGGCACAAAGGAGGAAAAAACAATCATCCACTTCCTGTGTACCTATCCAGCGCTATACCAAACAAAAAAGCTCCATCTAGGAGGGCTCCACTTTTATAATGTGGGCCATTAATTGCCATTAAAAGTACTCAAAGCTTTATCAAGGAATGTATATTTCTTCGATTTTATTATAAAATTTCTGTATATTGGATCTTACAGAAAAAAAAACCGGCTCGCCTGGTTTTGCCGTGTTTCCCACTTTACCATGTTGCACAACATACAAAGTATTGGTCAGAGATAAGCTATATATTATTATTTGAACTTTGTTATTAATAGTTTATTTCTGTGGGGCGTATAATTTAATTAAAACTTCACGTAGGTTCAGCACCATCGCTACTTCATCAATAGTGTCCTCATCATGAAAATACATAGTTATTTTGTTGTAAACTGTTGTGTAGTCGGCTGTAAATCATTGTATGTTAAAACCTCAAGGCTTCCTCTACAAATATTTCTGTGCCTTCTCCGTCCACCCCTGCGTTGAGCTATTAGAATTTGGACTTCCAGCTCATAGTATTTTCGAGACTATTAATTTCTTGCACAATTGAGTTTGAGTGTGTAGAGCTGCGTTTTTGGTAGTCGATAATCTGGCAGGTTTAGAACTTCAAGCGGAGCAATTAATTGATTTGAGAAAAGAATTTAGGTTTCCGTACCATTAAAAGCTTTTTTCAGGGATCGCGATGGATTTAACATGGTGTCAAGTGTGTTTATGTTAGCCTAGATACAGAGCCCAAGACCGTATTCATTACTTTTAAATATAAATAAATTAAAAATAAACAAAACAAAAAGGTGAGATAAAAGAAAACATTGTATATTTCTTAGTTCATCATATATCTAAACATTTCTACAAAAAGCGTCCTTTCGTAAAGCTAATAGTATTTTATGTATATGTATGTACAAACAACTACTATTGTAACTCATGATTCTACTATTAACACTAAATTTTGTTTTGCAAACTCCTTTTTTCTATGCAATAGAATTGCAAAATAATAAAAATAAAAATTAAAAAATTTAATTAGAAAGAAAACAACATAAATCATATGAGAAGGGTAGTATATGTATATGTATAATCTCATTTAACTATACGATTGTTCTTAGGTTTTCCTTTGTTTTTCATCTAAAAGATAAACAATTCATCATTAAAGCTGAAACCCATGCATGAGCTTTTACGGGAAGCTTATATATTTATAAATATATATATATAGTTTTTTCTTTTATAATTATCTAGGTGTATAATATATATGTATATATTTTTTATATTTAAGTAGATATTTCTGCTTTCAATATATGTATGTATGAATGTGTATAATATAATATTTTTTATTTCTTTTTTTTTTCATTCAATGTGTAGCATTTGCTTTATTTTTAATTTTCACACACATGTATTGTCTTTTTTTTTCGATATTTTATTGTATATTAATTTCTTAATTTTAATTGTATATTTTTCAATTTTAATTTATACTATATATGCATCTAAAATCATTTTATTTATTGTTTTCTTTTTTTTTTTTTGTCAGTACATTGTCATTTTCACTAAGTTTTTTTTTTTTATAAACATTCATTCTGATAAGGAATACAACATGTTCCAATAAAATAAAAGCATATGTTTTACTTTTTTTGTTTTACAAGTTTGATTTGGTTTTCTTAATACGATACTGGTTTATTAATATGTCTTTTTTTTTTGTATAAAAATAATACATTTTTGTTAAGTATAGATTATTTGTCTTTTGTCTTATAAATGTTTTAATATATGTATATATTTTTTTTAGAAGTATTTTTATAGCTTTTCATATTGTATAAATATGCATTTTGTTTTTTTTATTTCACAACATTTGAACATTCTATATATCAAGTTATATATATAAATATTTATTTTTTATTGTCTTAAAATGTATGTCATTTTTGACGTTTAGTATTGTCTTACATTTCATTGGTTATGCTATCTGTGCTAGTTTTTTTTTTGAGGATTCTAGAAATTCTTTAATTGTGTTTTGATTTTTGTTTTTATATAAAAATAATGAACACTACAAAATTATTATCATTATTCCTTGTTCTTTAGTTTAAACTTTAAGATATTGTCAAGTTTTATAAATAATATTAATTTGGGGGTATATAATATGTAGTGCAAGT
Source organism: Matsumyia berberina (assembly GCA_917880715.2). Classification (NCBI taxonomy): domain Eukaryota; kingdom Metazoa; phylum Arthropoda; class Insecta; order Diptera; family Syrphidae; genus Matsumyia; species Matsumyia berberina. Next base: position 102,593,309 of record OU862870.1, read on the forward strand.
ATGATATTTCCCAAGTTTTTATGTAAATATTTTGATTTTCTGTGTAGAAAATATGTTTGTTTTATTCTTGTTGATATTTCGCCCAAAAATAATTGTATAGTTGATAATATATCAACGATATGGTTTTAATTAATCGACTGATATAGGTGTTTGACTTCAGATACTTTTGTGCAGTTTTACATACATACGTGATGTATGCTTTTTGCTTGCATCAAATAAATTCGAAAAATTGACATTGATTGTATCGTCTAGGGTGTAATTGTGAAATGTTTTGGTTTGTTAGGACTTCTTTCAGGGATTTGCGTTCCGTAAAAAGTTAAAATTATTGTCTTTAACCTTTTTCTATGGTTTCTCGTAACTATTGTAATAATCTATGTCGGTTGGACTACGATTTCCATAGCCGGTAATTTTATTCGAGCTCCTATTGCTGCCCCTGGCCTCGGGTGGTTTGTGAGGTTTGGAGAATTTTTGAATTTCTTCCAGGATCCAGGGAATATATTTGATGACGTTGGCATAAACACCGGGTAATTTGGGATGAGCGCACATGATGCCCCAGGAGACTATGCCACCGACGAACCATTTGTCTTTTTCACCAGGATAAGGACACAGAAGCGGTCCACCAGAATCACCCTGTAAATCAGAAAATCTTTTTAACTAAAAAGGGAAAGCAGAAATATTTGTTTCAATACTTGACATGCATCCTTGCCACCTTCTTCGAATCCAGCACATATCATGCCGTCTGAAACTGTGAGATTGTCCAGCCACTCATCACATTGTTGTCGGCGGATCACTGGCACTTGGACTTCATTCACAATTGGCTCGTAGGTCGCTTTAGCTAAAGATATGGATTCTAGAAACAAGGGGTTACGAATTCCTGGCAAGTTGTTACTTACGATTCTTGTCCTCGCGTTTTCCCCACCCTATGACTGTGCAGAGTTCGCCTGGCTTAAGTTGCTTTAGTCCAGGTGGTGGCAAGCAGACGGGTAGTAAGTGTTCATGAAATGATACACGAGTGGAAAGCTAAAAGAAATGAGTTAAATAAAAGGAGCTGCTCTGTACAGGGTGAGTAAATAAAAAGTTTCAGGACTTATATTTATTTCTTAGGCATTCATTGCGTTCGTCCATGCGATAAGATTCTCATAGAAGTATTCCCCGAGGGTTCTTCTTCTAAGCGTCGCAAGAGTAGGACATGTACATAGTAGGTGGGTCGTGGTTTCCTCTTCCTCCTCGTCCCTACAGCTTCTGCAGAAATCGTTGCAGGGGACCCCCAGTCTATGTAAGTGCATGCCTGCCGATCAAGCAATGTCCGGTAAGGACCCCTATCAGTGAACCTAGATTTTTCCGGTTTGTAGATAAAAGTCTCTCCGTCTTCTTTAAACGCCACTCATTTTATTAAACCAATTGTAGGTCTTGATATATATACTTTTGATGTCAGTATTAAAAAGTTCTCGATAGGCTCTTAGATAGAACTTCCTTCTTTGGGATAGGGCAGGACAAGTGCAGAGAAAATGGCGGATCGTTTCCTCCTCCTCTCCTGCAGAAGTCATAGAAGAAGAGGCATATCCTTCTGGCAATGAGATAATGGCCGGTAAGAACACCGGTAATGGTGCAAATGAGCGACTTTGTGTACAAGACCAAATATTTAGATCGAGTTAGATTTATCATACGTCAGATCTCCCTGGAGGTACGGCACGTGGTACCATTCCTTCATTTTTAGTTTGTCTTACTGATGGCGTCGTACTCTAAGAGAAGTTTACATGTAGCGAGTGGAATACGCAGATTCATTCGTTCCGGCAGGATGTCCAGAGCAGTACCACGTTTGGCGAGTTCATCGGTCTTATAGTTCCGGGTACCCAAATATTCTGCCATGAAAGGTAGAAAACAGTTTCAAGTAACTTTTGGTGTATGTACTTGTTACTGATTCCAGGGATTTCATAGCAGCCTGACTATTGGTAAAGATTGTGATGCGCTTGAAGGAAATCACATTATGCCTAAGCCAGGATAAGACTTCGTTGCTCACCATAATTTCCGCTTGAAAAACGCTACAGTGGTAAGGTAGAGGAAGAGAATGCTCAGGTTAAGTATATCGAAGAAAACACCACCTCCCACTCTGTTCTCGGTTTTGGAACCGTCAGCATATAGATGAACAGAATGATCGCCTCTGGCGCCACCACCTTTCCACTCCTCTCGGGATGGAATAGAGTTCCAGAAGTTGAGGTTGAAATTCAACTTGGACGGTGTGTAGTCGGTGTTTTCAAGGATGAATGTTAGGTAATTCAAGATCGAGAAGTGACCAATATGATTGTTTGACCATTGATAGGATGCCTTCAGTCTAATAAGTGCGCCAACACCTGACGGTTTGCCAAAAATATCTAGAGGAAGTACGTACTAGATATAGGAGCACGTCAAGTGCCGTGGTGTGGTTTTTAGTTCTCCGCTAATGCATATGCATGCTTTGCACTTTTTCCAATAGATCTGTCTAAGGCCGTCCACCAGACGATTACACCAAACATGAGTATAGGTCTGACAACGGAGACGTAAAGCCAGTGCGTGGTATGAGGTTGCCGTCCGCTGACAGCGTGCTTACATACTATACAAGGTGGCCCAAAAGTCATCACCCTATCGGAAGATGCTATAATTTTTGAAAATGGCGGCAAATGTCAATTTTACTTTGATATTTGTGAAGTAAACAGATGCAAAACATGAATCGCTATGTTCCTAAAGAACATGGAATAATTGTTTCGATTTTTTTGTGGAATAATTCGTCGGTAGTGTTGGCGAAGCGTGAATTTCGGCGCAGATTTCCCGGTCGTCCGACACCAAATGGGCAAATTCTACGACGTTTAGCCGCTCACCTAGAAGAGTATGGGACAAAACCAGATGCTGTCAGGTCTGGCCGAGCCCGGAGCAGCCGTTCCGCTGAGAATATCGGAACTGTGGCTGAAGATGTCGCAGAGGACCCCGGAGTATCGACTGTGGATGGCGAGCGTTAAAGTGCCATGGTCAATGATTTTCTCCTTCCTCAATTGAATGAATTGAGAATTGAGACATGCGGTTCCAATAGGATGGAGCAACGGCGCATACTACACGAGCCACAACCGAAATTCTAAGGGCTCCATTTCCGGCTCGCCTACTCTCTTTTTTTTTTGGCGATTTACACTGGCTGACAAGATGGCCTGATTTAACTGTTCCAGACTTCTTTTTGTGGGGTTTTTTGAAGTCACGAGTCTATGTCAACAACCCTTAGACTCTTGAAACCCTTAAAGAGAATATCTGTAAATAATGTGAGGACCTATCGCCGGAAGTTCTGGCAAGAATGATGGAAAATGCCATAAATCGGGCCCGAATGGTCATCAATTCTGGCGGCGGCCACTTAGCCGATATCATTTTCTCGACTTAATGGAAAAAAATTTAAGACATCAAAGCAGAGCCAAAGTTTTTCATTCTTAAAAAAAATTACAGCCAAAGAACATCGGATGACAACTTTTGCGCCACCTTGTACAATCGTCGCATAGAATCGCAGGGTGGTCACATCGATACAACGATTGTATAGGGCATTTCCTGCGACGATATGTGTTTCCAACGAAATGGCGCAACATAATAAAATCAATTTATTTCTTTCTGCTTTCCTAGGGCAATTTTTTGTTTTGGTTACATTAAATGGTCGCCTTTATAGATGCCTGACCATATTTCTATTCAAAACCCTCGAGAGAATTCTCGAACATTCATCGCTTGCTGAAGTCATGATTCCTGCTGCAGGAGCAATCGATTTCAGAAAGAACCAAAAAATCTGTGTCCGAGACCACTAGAGAAACCTTTTGCCACCACATTAGTGTCACATGCTGGAACCAGTATATCGTGATTGGTCTAAAACCTATTTATTTTGGCACATTCTTTTAGAATAAAAAATAAAATTCAGGCAACAACTCCAATAGTAATGGGCAGCAGGAGCCGAACTGACCTCGACGAAATACTTATTGGACAGATGGATTTGTAACAGAAGAGGACCCGCGTCAAAAGTTTGCACATCTTACAAAACCCTTTTGCGTATATCCCCGCCCTCAAACTCACCTGGAACAAAGCGATATCATTATCGTGGGCAATCTGAGTGTTGTACAAAGGATGTGGTATAACATTTTTAACTTTCACATTTAGTCCAGAGTATGTGAAAGAGTTCCGTCGTGTAACTCCAAGTTGTATAGTCCAATCATCCAGATCTATCAGAGTATGACTAAAAAGAAAATACGCAAGCGTTTCAAACACCCACTAGTTGCCTTCAAAACTCTGTTAGACTTACTTTCCTATGCAATGCGAAGCTGTTAGCACCCATTGATCGGCAATAAGAACACCAGCACAGTAAAATATCTTCTCGGGACCACCTAGAATTGCGGCCAAAAAGGGCCAGGCACCTGGATTAGCAGCTGATCCACCAATAATGCGTCTTGTTGGCTTATATTTCTCTCGCCGTACTTTACCACATTCTGTAAAATGTGCGACTGTTTAAGCTTCTCGAAAATATTTGGCACCAAGGTTTGAACTTACCAAAATTAGCACACGTCAACTCGGCGATTGGATAATCTTCCTCGGGAGTACAACTCGAAAACTCCTTCATTAGGTTCGATCTTTTCTTGGCGTACATTTTCCAAATGTCTGTAGAAACATTTACCGACGTCAAAAGCGGACGATGGGTTTTCTGCGTTACGACACTGGTTGCATTTACGGAACTATAGCCGAGCATTGAGCATACAGCTGTCGGTGACACAGAGCGGTCCCAGTTTTTCACACACGCTGGACTCCATTTGTGTGAGCTAAAACGAAAAACTTCGAGAACACCTTTGCCTAGGTCACCGTTGCGTTCACTGAGCCGAACTGAAAACAGAAGGCTTCACTACAAGGAAGGCCACGAATTAATCTGATACTTACTGCAATTTCGCTCGTCCTGGCCATAAGGACAATCAATGATGCCATCACAAATGTGCTTGGAGTTCATGCAACGATCTTCGCCGCAGTAAATTGAATCGGAATCACAGCGATCACATTTTGCCTCGTCCAGTTGATCCATGCAATCCAAGTGGCCATCGCAGACGTAATCGTTGGGAATACAACGTGTCTGATCGCATACGAAGCCACTGCAGACTGATAGGCAAAGTTAGAAATTTACAAGGCGGCTGCAAATATTAAATCCTTACCTGGATTGCGGGCTGCAATCATAACATCTCGAACTTGCTGCAAGCCAACACACTCGTCAGAGTTGTCAAAATCCTTGAATAGATTGCAATTCAGATACTCTGGCAGGCTAAGTCCGAAAACGTCAAAGAAAAAGCCACAACGTCGCATTGTCTCTGTACATAGTGTCCTGCAGGGAGGCACAGTCGACCCAGTCGATCCACATTTCGGAACAAATAGCGTGCACAAGAACAGTGACACCAACTCGTAGCAACGCACATCAACGAGTGCATCGTACGCATCCAGATCCTGGTTCGTTACGCAAAGTGTAAGATATTTTCAGAAAAAAAAGAATTAAACTGAGTTCAATGCTCACCACTTGGGTTTCCAGCTGGCCAAAGTGTCCAATGTAATTGGGGAACACGGTATAGTTGTACGGGATTAAGGGTCCTTGACAAAATTTCACAATTATGGGTAGGCAGGTGCCGGGTGCTGGATTCTTTCCTATTTAACGGATTAACCTTGTTGAGATCTCAAACGTTTGTTGTTAAAGGGATTCACCTACCGAATTCGGAAACTTCCTCGACGCGAATGGTGTTGATTATTGTCTTGTTCACGAATTTTATTGTCGGGTAGGCATTGAAGTAAGCAGCTAAGCCACCTAGAATTGAGAGTGGTGAGATAAACGTTTAGAGTGGATTTTATGGTCTATTGAATTTTTAAGTACGGGCTTAATGGCGGCCTAGTATTTTTTTTATGAAAATGCATGCGTCCTCAGAACTTCAGATAACTACAACTTGAGCAAGAGTTCATGGGATATAGTTTGGACATTTTGTTAAGAGAGAGTAGCGAGCGGAACATTGTGCCGCTCTCTTCTGGAAAAACATCCAATAATCCACAGGAATCTTGAGGGCGACTGCTGCTCTCATCAATAGAATGCAGAGATCTGACAGTCACAGAATTTTAATGGCAACACGGTTAGAGACAATTCCCAATCTGCTACCCCTCTACATGCAAGAATCTGCAGCAAAGAGCGCTATGAGATTAGACCAGTCTGAACTCTGGAAAGCGAGTTCATATGGACACGCCCAAACATTGGACAAATATCGGGCAATAAATGTCGACTCTGACTATATGATTTTGTATCTGGACTTTGTCAAACCATTCTTCTGCATATTCCTAAGCAGAGAACAGTGGGAAAACAAAGGAATTCTTAACGAAACAAAGTTCATCTAGACGGATGACTCCAAGATGGACGCAGGCACGGATGTTGGTGTCTTTTCTGAGGAGCTAGGACTCAGCAGCTCAATAAGACTCCCTGACAACAGGAGTATTTTCCAGACAGAGGTTCTAGCAGTGACAAGATCTGTTCAATTGGCGCCAATGCTCACGGTATCACGAAAGGATATCAGGATCTTCATAGACAGCGAGGCGGATATAAAAACCAGGAAACGAGACTGCTGACGAACTGGCAAGAAAGGGATCAGCCCTAGAACCAGAGCTAGCGGACGGTACAATTAAACCTTCACTTCGTCATCTAAAAGAAATAAAAGGAACATTAACTCCGCCTGGCTACGTAAGTAGCTTGTCGGTCCCAATCCCGGATAAAGGAGGAGGGTTTGAGGTAACGGCGTGCTCTATCCACAGTAAAAGCTCTCTCTCACACCTCTCCATATCTGATCCTATCCTTTCCTCTCTCCCCTCCCTGGGCTGGAGCCTAAAAAGAGCCTAATTTGATCGCCGTACAGCATTCAGGCTGGTCAAGAGGATCGAGAAGGTCCTCCATATGGAGAGGCCACAATATGCGCAGGTATCATCCTCATGTACGAGGAGGTACATGAGGACACAACCCACTTTCTATGTCATTGCCCAAGCCTCTGCAATACTAGAAAAAAGAACACTGGGCAGATACCTTTTCGATGAGATCGAGGAGCTATTCGTTGGTTCATTGTCGGATCTGCTCAAATTTACAAGGACAGGCAAGTAGCTGTCATCAGATATATAAAATTACGCATTAGAAAGTATCTGGTAAAACACATGAGTGCCACAACTGGTCTACATAGACCTAAGTGAGATGAAGACGGTTTCATTACTTTCATTGGCCCGTTAACCTAACAAGTTAGGTTGCAACAAGAGAAGAAGACCTTCTACGATCAGCTAGACCCCATCTTCAACCCAAAGCGAAATGGTGACAACCCAATGATGATGAGAAACTTAAATGCCACGCTAGATATGACAACGAAGAGCTCAGTCATGTTATCAGGAAGTATGGACTAGATGACTGTGATGATAATGGCAAATGACTTGTGAATTTTGGAAACATCAAGGACATCAAGTTCAAACAAAAGAACTGCCGCAAGTAAAGCTGTTACTAGCAGCCGTTTTTAAAGAAGTCTCCTGGACATCCGGATATGGTATCTCGAAATCTAAGAATATTCCACTGAACCGAAGGCTAAGCTGGAAAATCATTGTCCTGGTAATCCGATTATCATTGGTTTAAGATGCGGTCAGATGAGCTGATTGACTCGATTGCATTGGATTGCTTCAACGAAAGCAGACATGTAAGAGGGTTAAGTCCGAATTTCAATTGAAAGGATTGACCACTTGCGTTTTTCCATAATTACATTATTCATCCACAATTTCTCGGAGACTTCCCGATGAAAATAACAAGAATTTCCCCTTGACATAGTACATGTTGTTGATACTCACCTGCAATAGCCAATAGTGCAAAAGCATTTAATAAAATTTGGAAAAGCCGGAACTTTAACCGACCATTGGTTACATAGGGATTTGAGCTTTTTCGACGATTTATTATCTGAAATAAAAAAAAGTCATTAAAAAGTGATTCGTTAGATAATAAGGACCTGTACCACTAAGAAACAAGTGCAAGGCAATTTCTTTCACAGCTTAAAGTCGAACAACCAAGCAAATCAATTTATTTACTAAATGATGTCCAAAGAGCCATGTCTAGTTTTGGCATCCCTGCCAAACTCGTCCGTTTGTGCAGGATGACGATGGAGAATGCACGCTGCTCCATCAATGTCGGTCAAGATATCACCGAGGCCTTTGATGTCAAAAAAGGATTTAGACAAGGCGACGCGCTGTCATGCGACTTCTTCAACATCGTTCTTGAAAGAGTTGTGCAAAACTCACGCGTCAACACCAGAGGCACAATCTTTCAAAAGTCCGTCCAATTACTCGTATACGCCGACGATATTGACCTAATCAGAAGAAGCGTGATGACACTGGCGCGTATTGAGACGGAAGTGGCGAAGATGGGTTTACCGGTCAATGAGGGCAAGACGAAGTATATGTATGCCGTCAACAAGAAAGGAAACCCAACACCGACGTTTCGGACAGAACGTCACTATAGACAGTTATAACTTTGAGGTAGTTAAGGACTTTGTCTCCGTAATCAATTCAAACAACGACACCAGCGTTGAGATCAAACGAAGAATAACTCTTGCCAATCGCTGTTTCTTTGAGCTAAAAAGGCAATTGAATAGTAAAGCCCTCTTTCGAACGACTAAGGTGACCCTGTATAAGACCCTAATCATCCCAGTCCTGCTCTACGGATCAGAGGCATGGTCACTGTCAAAATCTTTGGTCCCGTCTCCATAGACGGTGAATGGAGGAGGAGATACAATGACGAATTATACGAGCTGTACAGCGACATCAACTTAGTCAGAAGAGTGAAGGTCCAACGACTGAGGTGACTGGGTCACGTAGAGCGGATGGACACCAATGCTCCGGCCTGGAAAATCTTCGAATCCACACCCAAGGCACGGTGTAGTAGAGAAAGACCGCGACTCACGTGGCGCGCGCAAATGGAAGGGGACCTCAACGAAATTGGCATGCGAAACTGGAGGCAGCTGGCTAAAGATCAAGCTAGCTGGAGACCCTTGTTGGTTGAGGACCAGGTCCACCCCGGACTGTGGCGCCACCTTAGATGACTAAGTAAGCATGTGTTCAATGTGCTGCATGCACGGACATTCAATGCGCCAACGAAGAGGGAAAGAAACGGAGACGTTCCCATGATTACAACTGTAGGTTACTGAATCCATTTTTGGCGTCACAAGATCACTTGGATTTATAAACTGAAGACTGACTGAAAGTCGGTTTATACACATCAACATGAACAGACTGGGACTGGTGCCATCTACATATATGCCCGGGATATGGAAGGGAGGAGAACAGCCTTGATAACTTCCTCTCCGACTCCGCTGGAACAGAAGTGCTGAGACACAAACACCTGAGAAGGCAAGTACTGACCGGGCTGAGCTTTCTTAGGCATTTTAGTTTTGAGAAAATCCTGGAATTCACTAAGATACCAGACGTTCCTCGGATCTGTGAACGCCATCCTATATTTTTCTTTTTTTTCCAGAGTTTTCTACAGAGGGAAACACAATGGTCCCAAACGGTACCCTACGTGATGAGTTTCTTGTTGTAATCGTCACTCGGCGACTTAGTATTTCATAATTGCGACACAAAGTTTAACAGAATTTTAACTCATGTGATGACCCAATGACGAAACTGAAATCCAACGACGAAATGTGATGGTAAATCCTGTAATATGAGAGTTATTTTGGCAAGTAGGCTAAAAACTAAATTTAATTGTTCCTTTGTGGTACAGATTACAATTAATTCAAGACTTACTCTATGCTGGAGTGACATGTTTGATGTACCATTTTGGAAACGCACTATCGTTTGTAGACTAGCTGGAGTGGAGACGCTTTTTGTGATCGGTGACGTAGGAACGGCTTGTTCAAGTTCTTCAATTGTTTCATTTTGGAACTTTTGTTGTTTAGTGGGAACTACAACGGAAGGAAGAAAACATTTTAAATTTCACCAACAAATAATTTCATTTTTCTTCGTAAAAGCTGCAATTCGAGCTAACCGTAAGTCCTCTCTTCCCCCGACACTGGGCGTCCGGGGACGTTAGAGGGATTTTTGAAATATGTCCGGGGTTTTTAAGAAGTTGCCATGTTTTTTTTTTCATTCTGAAAACCTATTGTATGTTTGTATATATGTACATCACGTGTCAAAATGGTAGGGCACAGACGAAGTGTAGATCATGACCGAGTGAGAGAGCAATTGATGACTTTCGCTCCTATGTGTTTTGAGGTGAATGGCAGTGAGTACTATCATGCAATTGGGAATCCAGTCAAAAATGACCCTCTGGATGTGCTTATCGATGTACGATCTATTTTTACCTGTAGGTAACAAGTTTGGTGGCCCCTTTTGAGTAAGGAATACAATATTAAAAAACGTAAAAGAGTGCAAATAACAGCAGGTATAGGCGACATGGGAGCCTTAAGCTCATGCCCTAACCGTATTCCATCCCTTATCTTCAATGCCATCTCCTTCCACTCTAACACTCGTAATCTACGACACTCTCGCCTCTTCTATCAACCGCCCCACCACACCTCTTATGGCGTGAATGAACCTATCTCCCGTATGCTACGACAGATTAACGCAAACCTTACCGTCTTTGATTTCAACCATACATCCCCTTACCTAAAGTCCCTTCTGCTTCACCACCACATCTAATTTTTTAAGTTTTAGTTTTAAGATTTCTGTTTAACTTTAGATTAAGAATGAATAGCTTGTATTAAGCCAAATAAATGGGGTCTCTCGTCCCCACCAAAATTATATATCGAAAACATGTACTACACTGTGTAGCGTTATTAGATTCAGGAACTCCGGGTCGCAAGCTCTTAATGCACGGTGTCGGAATCACCCGTTCTCGTATTTAGTGGCGGGAGTGACTCCTATCGATTTCATTGCTGCAGATAAGAAATTCATGCACGTGGCGACGGCAGAGGCAGAGCAGCTCACCAAAGAACAATGGCAAGACCGGCGGACCTCTGAAACTGAAGGTGGACGGCAAGACTGATAAGGGACGTTGCTGAATGGACGAAGCGGAAACATGGAGATGCAAACTACTACATCACCCAGTTTCTAAACGAACATCGAAAGTTAAACGCAAACCTCCATAAGATTGGAAAAGTAGGGAGCCCAACTTGGCGTTACGGCGACCCACTAGTAGATTACGCAAACCAATCCTTTTCACCATTTTCTGTAGAAAGAACCAGGCTAGAACTAGAGGCAGGCAAAATCACCCCGGAAAACATCGTGAGAATGATGATCTCGAGTAAAGACAGGTGGCACCAAATAGACTCCTTTTCGAGTTCGTGGTGCGAGGAAAAAATAAAGAGGAAAACGAAACAACCTCATAAGAATTATACCAGAACCCTATTGGGTATAAGTAAGATCCCCTCCCCTGAAGTAATGCAAGCAACGGTTCCAAGGAAGTTGCCGAGGATACCAAAGATAGAGGGGGAGTTTGGTTAGTAAGAGTCTGACACACCAGGTGAGTGCGATAATCCCCTGACGGTGCATTCTCCTTAAAAAAAAAAAAGACTTAGGGGACAGACAAACTCCTCGATCATAGCAACATCCTGGACCAACTTCCAAAAAATTGGTAGCTCTCTGAACTCCCAACTTAAACTTCATTTAAAGTTTCACTGCAGATTTTCCTTCCAGAGCTGAATGGGAGGAATGAGCAGTGTTTGATGGCTACGATACAACCGTCTAAACATGGCTTCAAAATTAACTGCGGAGTTGGTGCGGGAATTTTCTCGGAAACCCCCAGCCTAGTCAAATCCTAACAATTTCCAAAGTATACCAGTGTCTTCCAAACAGAGCTCTTGATGATCCGGGAAGCCTGCCGACTACTTAAAGACGACTTAGCAGCCAAAGCATAGCATCGCTATCTTAGTCAATAGCCAAACCATTGATTCGGCCTCCAGGCTAGTGGAACAGTGCCGGAATGATCTGAAAAACTGAGACAGTTGGTGTAATGTTGCGCTATTGTGGGTCCCCGGTCAAATGGACATTGACAGGAACGAACGTGTCGACGAATTTGAAGCTCACTCGCTGTCCACTGTCAAGGGCAATATATGTACATTCACACGTCTTATGGCTGACCAACATCAGATGTAGCAGAACAAACAACTGCGTCATATCCAGAGCAATGTAACCAACATATAAGAAGAACAGGGCCAAAGGCATCCTTAATAGGACCCGCACAGATAGATAGAACTGTCGCTAGATAATGACCTACTTTAATCCGGAACAACCTTCTTGCTTGTACCTTCTGTTTGATGGAAATACGTAACTCCGACTGCACTGCTCATCATGAGCAACTTTACGTTTTCGCATATTCACATTTCACTTGAAATTAAAATCGAATAAAAAATGAAATGAAACTTATGTCAATTATTTGACAGCGTCAACGTATTTACGCAATAAACACACAACCGTAGAACATGTTTCGTGAACGATTTTCCGACAACCAATTCTCCATGGTTGACGCAACTAATTTTTTCGTTGACGGAACCGAAAATCCTTTCGTCAACCATGTATTCTGCCGTAGTCAACCCTTTGGGTCAACAGCATATCAAAGTGTTGACGCCCTGTTGACGCAATTGCGTCAATCGCGAAGTCTTAGCTTATCTTACCTGATCTTAAGTGGTACTTCAACCAACCTAAGGACCCTTTAACAGGACGTGCTTCAACAGTTTCACTTTGAAAAGACTTATGCCCTATATGTAAGCTTGAGTGTGGTGCTTAATTTGGAGGTGGAGAGAGCTGAGAGATTGCCAGAGACTATAGACGAGGGCACCTCAGCGTAGTATAGTAGGGCGAGCGGGGTGCTCCTTACTTAGGCCAATGGGTTCCGTCGTGTGATTTAAGGAAAGTCAACACAATAACAGAGTTGACCAGATGGGACCAGAAGATTCTTCCTGCTTTCTTGAGGAAAGCAAGGATGTTACCGGTCCATAGACTTCAAGATCTTCTTTCGCAATTTCGTTGGGTAGTAGTGAAGGAAGTATTGAGATCCTCTTCTTTCTCCACTGTCTAACCAGTTTCTGAAATTCGGCGGGCACCATCGCTATGTCCCTGTCATTTTTTATCTCTTTCAGTTAAAAAGGCTGAGGACTATTGCAGTTGCCAATAGCTCACTGGTGGTGCTTTTGCGGTCCCTAAAAGGAGGTGGAAAAAGAATCTCACAATCTGACAAATACAAGACGATATTTATCTACCTGCTACCTATACGTATGTACAATACATTGTATACGAGGTACAACTTTTTTCAAATTCTATAAATTAATTTCTAAGAAAAAAACTGCATGACTGTGAACATCAGGATTCTGCTCATAAAAGTGATACACGTTTCTCGCTTTGAATGATTTCACTTCTAATGTGCACCTCAATGTAGAACATACAACACAACAATTAAAAATTTGATAGCGGAGGAAGTAAGTTCACCCCTCCCATCGTGTGGTTCACCATAAGCATGCATTTCGTTTCGACTTTGAACCTCATTCCTTTGCAGGTGGCTTAGCTCCACACCTCTGCCACAAAAACGTTCTTAAATATTAAATTTGTAAAATTTTCAGATTCATGTTTCGTAGAGTAAAAATTCATCTGAATTATGGTCGACTTCAGCCAAATGAAAGGTAATTTTTCGGATGAACTTGACTGGCTGAAGTGGTTAAGTACGTACAACGTTCAAAGGTTTCATAGAATTAAAATTGGTTGTACCTCTTTAAAGACGACAACAGGACGATCGTCCTTTAATTATATGAAAATCCCAACAAAATACGTCGACGTCTAAGAATTTCCAATGAATTTACTACCAGGGAAGGATGCATGACAACAACCTTCTTCTTTGGAATAAAAGATTTGCTTTTCGTTTGCTTTGGATATAACCACATTGAAGCCATACACACATATGTATATGAATTATTTTCAGCAAATTGTTTACCTTGAACTTCCTTATGTATGTACATAAGGAAGGCAATGGCCCTCATCTCTCAGATAAAGGTGTAGCGCTTGGTGACAACGGAAGAATTCTCTACGTGGAAAGCGCCTGGTGCCTTCTTACTAACTTAATTATGCTGGTGCCAAAGAAAGGAGTGGAACTACCCAGCCAGCTCGATAATTGGCTATGTAGCTGTTTCTAGTTTCGCACGTCAAATTGATTTGGGTTCCTTTCCACTTCCGCTTCGCGATTTAGTTCACGGTTCTTTTTCTATTGCGCCATTCCTCCGGGATAGATGCGAAGATTTTAAAGCCCCGAGCAATAAGACAAGGCGATGCGCTGTCATGCGACTTCCTCAACATCGTTCTTGAAAGAGTTGTGCAGAACTCACGCGCCAACACCAGAAGCACAATCTTACAAAAGTCCGCCCAATTACTCGTTTACGCCGACGATATTGACATAATCGGAAGAACGCAGTTTAGCGGTCAATGAGGGCAACACCAAGTATATACTGTCAACAAGAAAGGACAACCGACACCGATGTCTCGGACAGAACGTCACAATATACAGTTAGCACTTTGAGGTAGTTAAGGACTTTCTCTACTTAGGCTCCGCCATAAATTCAGACAACGAAACCAGGGCTTAGATCAAACGAAGTATAACTCTTGCCAATCGCTGATTCTTTGGGCTAAGAAGGCCCAGGCCCAGCAAAGGCCTCTCTCGAACGACTAAAGTGTACAGACCTTAATCGTCCTGCTTTATGGAGCAGAGGCATGGACTCAGAGGAAAATTCGTCGGGTGATTGTTGGTCCCGTCTGTATAGACGGTGAGTGGAGGGGGAGATACAACGACGGATTGTACGGGCTGTACAGCAACACCGACTTAGCCAGAAGAGTGAAGCTCGAACGGCTGAGGTGGTTGGGTCATGTAGAGCGGATGGCCACCAATGCTCCGGCCCGGAAAATCTTCGAATCCACACCCGAGGAACGGCGCAGTAGAGGAAGACCGCAACTAAGGTGGCGCATGTAAGTGGAAGGGGACCTTAACCAACATGGCGTACGAAACTGGAGGCAGCTGGCTAAAGGTCGAGCTGGTTGGAGACGCTTGTTGGTTGAGGCCCAGGTCCACCGCGGACTGTAGCGCCTCCTTAAGTAAGTACGCATTTGGGTAGCTTGATAGATTTTCAAAGCGGTCCTAGTATCGTTTACCAGAAGGAGGAAACTGGATCTTGGTGTAGGGAGTCTCAATGGTACACTGCTAGAAATCTTTGACTGGGGGGTCAGAGAACATTAATCGCTCGGTCAGAGAAACTGGCAGTATTCTGTTGAAGATCTAAGGACCAGTGTGATATGCTGATCGCTCGCCTTAAGCTGGACTCTGGTGGCTGTCTTTCATTCCAACCGCAAGGTTTTGAAGGTACTGCAGTGCCTTTCAGGCTGAGCTGTTTGCACTGAAACCTGTGCCAATATCAATCTCGACTGTGGCATCAATATACTTAAGCAGTGCTTAAAGCTATGTGCTCTCACTAAGTAAGCTCAAAAACCATAGATGGCTGCTTCAAAGCAATTTACGATTTATCTACGCGAAATAAAGTAGGCCAAGAGGCCAAGACACAGGTAAGAAAATCAATGATTGAAGCCAAAAGGGCATCTACTGAAAGGTACGTAATAGCCAAACCCTTCTACGGTTTTCCGAAGTCCGCGACAGATGAGAAAAACACAACCACCTATCCTATTGGGATAATATTGAAGGAATCAGACAAGCAAAAAGGTTCAACCGCTCTATGAATCAAAAGTTAAAGAATGTCCTAAAATACAATAGGGACGATATTCGAAGACTCCCTAGCTTTCTTTCTGGACACTGCAGTCCGAGATATCACCTACACAAAATGAGAATTTTCCAGAACCTGAATGTAAACCCCGCCTAGAGGAAGACTAAAGAACATAACATTTACTATGAAAGTGTGTAGCTCTTTTTTGCATTAGGAGGCAAGTGTTGCTCAAGCACAATCTGATCCCTGAGGACATAAGACACGCATATACAAGCGATATCCTCAATTTCATTCGGATTGGCGCCTTCCTTGCCTATCCGATTCTCAAGACAATGGATCTTAGGCCGCTGCCACGCAATAAGCAGCAAAACGGCAGAGCGCCAAAATTAAAACTTATAAAATTGTATGGTTGTGGCCACGCAGTAATTGAGCGGCAAGTGTCATTTCTGAGCACCATTCTCTGCCGTTTGCCGCTCATTGCGTGGCCTTGGCCTTTGAGGTCACAGGAGGTCACCAGCACTAGAAGCAGAGCAAAAAAAAAAATCAAACCCTGAGGAACTCAAACCAATTGTTTTGATAAGCAAATAATTTCAATACTATCATGCAAACCCCTGTAAACGCGTATAAGTGGCATTTGTCCACCGATTAAGACAAAAAGAATGTGATAAGTAGGTAGAAGTGGCTGTCTCGATTGTCTATCCAGGAACTTAAGTAGGGTTTGTGCGCTCTACTCACCTGACCTGTGTGTCGATGTACGTATTTACATACGTATGTATAGACGTATCTAAGGAGGGTTGTTTTCAGATTCATCCTGTGGATGTTAGGCTTTTCCTAGTTTTCCAGTTCTGCAAACGGTATCACTTGAAATGCTGGCAAATTTCGCCATTTGGCCAGTCCTATTGGAGAGTAAAATATCTCCGCGAGGGAGGTATCAACGGCTGAGCACCGACTTGATAGTTCTTCGGAATTCTCATTTCCCTCTTTGTTGATACGGTAGAGAAGAGTGACGTTGAACCGAGTGATTGCCAACACATGGTTGACGTGTTCAGACGCACTAGTACCGCGATAACTTAAGCAAAGTCCAAGTACCATCTTGCATGTGTATCAGCGGAGCTCTTCGCACGACTCCCTCTGCAGCACTGGACATTTTCTTTCATTTATCACCTCTCGACATATTCGGCAGAGAATTGGCAGCTAGCTCAAAGCAACCTCACAGTAATCTAGTTAAGATTTAGGCCAAGCCTCCATTTTAAAAAATTTAAAAAAATGTCAAACATAGAAACATAGACTACACCACACCTAAGCTAAGTTTTGACAAAAACTTCGAGGTAACCATCCCTCCCAGGCCACTCTGGGACGACGTATTCTCAGAAGAAGACTGATATAGCCCCGGATATCCGGATCTTTTCGGACAGTCAATCGGCACTGAAGTCATTGGAATCAATCGCTTCACTAGTTCACTAATAGCCCTAGACTGCCGATCGTCTCTTATAGAGATGGCGGAGTAGTTTAATATTCGCCTTTGTTGGATGCCAGGGCACAGTGACATTCCAGGGAACTGCAAGGCTGATGAACTCGCCAGATATGGAACAACAATACCTATTGGGCCTGATTAGGGCACCTTAGGTATACCAATCGCTACTTGTAAACTGAAACAAAAGCTAGATGTTATCGAAAGAAAAAATCCTAGGTGGACAAGTGGTATAACATGTGCAAGCATGCAGCAAGGCTTGGCGTTTACGCAAACGACTTCTGCAAAAGCTGTATGGACGAGGAGGAGGAGGAGAGCTCTATCCCGCAAAAGAATAGGGACTAGGAACCTTCTTCTATACAAACTTAGGCGACCTGATAAACATCGATGTTAGTAGCCTCCTACGCTTTATAAGAAGTTCAAATTGGTTTCAATGAGTAGGCAGGAGATATTTCAGAGATCCTTGTGGTATCACAACGGACCCCTCATAGGTCTAAGTATCCCTTTAGCTTGCACCCACTTCAACCTAACCTATGAAACCTAGACCCACTAGTGTCAATATTTCACTTCGCCACCGTATACTTCTACTCGTATGAGCACTTCATACAATTTTTTTTGTAGGAACGATAGGACCAAAACACACCCTATGCATGTGTCTTGTCCGGAACAGCAGTAGGAAAACATTTTGAGACAAGTAGTGCTTCTGTGATCCCATAGATCTTAGATAGCTCTGTACAGATGAAATCAGGGAACTTAAAACTCATGGAATCTAATCGACTTTCTCTATTCCAAGTGTAGCTTATCGAGGGCTACCCCAACCAACTGATTGAGACTCACTCTCAAGCCTCAATCTCCCAGTCTTATAGTGTAACATCATTTGTTCTAACGTTGATAAACAACGCCTTAGATAAGATAACTCTTCTACACAGGCCAAGTTCTCCAAGTTTCAAAGATCACATCATAAACTTTGCTCTCCTGTCTAGTTTAGTTTCTGAGACCCCGAAGGATCTAAACCAGGATCAACCAAGCCAACCTATGCATGAGAAAGTAATTGAATAAATAAATAAACTTACCATTGCAAAATCTCTTCATTGATGGCAACAGTGGTGCTTCCATAATTTTCGTATTGTAACCAGGACTTGAGGTTTGACTAAAGCTATCACTGGATAAGGTGGAATCCTGTCGAAAATTAACCTTATTCCCTTGGCCATTGTTGTAACGTGTTGCAGCTACTGTCATGCCAAAGCTATCACTTGAATCCTGATGACGCAGCCCTTTGGCCTTCGATGAGGAGCTCTGTATCAATGGTGCTTCCATCAAACTCTTCGAATTATAGCCCGGACTTGAGGTCATCGAAAAACTATCACTGGACAAACTGGAGTCCTGGCGCTGATGCAATTTGGGGTAAACTATTGGCGGTGGCTTGTGTTTTGTCAGCTTGTTGCGTATAGTAAGTGCTTTCGCCGAACCATCTTCAACCGAAGAGAACTGACCCACATTTCGATTGGGGATATCCCCGTTCATCTGCTGATGCAAACGACTTGGAGGCGTAGGCGGTATAGGACGTGTTGAAGTCATAGAAGATGTGGATGCAGATCTGCCATTTGTCTGCGGCGCCGGTGGAGGGATTTTCGGAGGTATTGAAAACTGTTTACGCAAAGGAACAGCGGGCAACTGTTTAGCGCCGCCGGGTGCACAATTGACTTTTGCGGTCGTGCCACTTGAGTTTACATTCACAAAGCTGTTGCTATTGTTGCCGAACTCATTGCCAGTCTGCGTCGGAGTCCCATTCGCAGAGTCAATTTTAAATGAATCCTTTGACAGCGGCGAATCAATAGTTTTCTCGGTTAAGCAACTGTCCAGCGATGATTGAGTGTCCACCGATGAGAATCGACTGCGAAAATCCGATGGATTTCGTTCGCTGCCGTTGCTGGACATGTAGCCCGTGTCGGATGTTGCCTGCGATTTATTCGAATCCCCCGATGATCGATTTGCTCGTCGGGTGCAATTGTTTACCGTGCACAAATCATTTGATGCGTTGCAAGCAAAACCATTGGGTGGGGTTGGCCCTCCGCCCGACTTAATGCTGCCGGGGATGCTGCGTGTGGATCCGTTGCCGAAGCTGGATGCCTTGGTGATGATGCCACCACCCGGCAGCAGAACCTTGGAGGGTGTCGATATTGATTCGTCGAAAACTGAGTTTTCCAGACTCATCCTATCGTCGTCGGAAATTTGCTCATTCGGAGAAATACCATTGTAGATGCACTGCTGCGATATATCCATGCCATTGTCGCTCTGATACGAGCCGTACATCGCCGTTGACGAGGAGGATATGGGTGCCTTTAAAATGGGACAAAAGCTGTAGCTGTTGTTCGGTTCGAAACTCTGTTTATGATGATTTTGCACGTTTGCTGTTCGGTTCTTGTTGGGATTGCTCTGGTTGTAGCTCGTGTCATTACGTCCAATATTCCACGATAGTTTACCTCGGAAAGTGCGCTTCGGTATGGGTGGTGGTAGGGGATTGGATTTATTGTTTTGTTCAATCGACTGCAATGAAACGAATAGAAATGCATTATTTTAGTTAGAAAATTAAGGGATAACAATGGAAGTATCGTAGCGGACCATTTGTTTGTTTATTTATCGCTTCGTCACTGTAAGATGAGAACTTGCTTAGATTGACTCACATGTAGCTGTGGTTTCGATGAGAGGAGGAATGTCTATAACAATTGCTGACTCTCTTAACAAGTAGACACCCCTAAAGGTACATAAATGTGTGTGGATGTTGATATGGCAGGGGAGGTTGCTCCTTGTTTTATTCACAACCCACCTTAGTTGCTCTCATTTCTTGCTTAAATTAAATCTTGAATTTATTGCATTTTTTATGAGAGGGTGGACTCTTAACACAGGAAATTAAGCTTGAACTCTCCGGCGAGACTAACAGATCTTATGTCCAAGTGGTGGGCGTACTGAATGCTGTAGGGAGTTTAAGAAGCCACGTATTTTGAACACGCACACGTTGGGGATTTCTTTGGCAATGACCCGTTAAGGTCGCCAAATAAATACACAAGCAAAGGAGGGATTGAATATGAAGGACGGAACTAGTTGTCAAGTTGCATTAATGGAGAGAAAAGGACTCGTTAGCTGGTGAAATAGGCAAACTACGTTGTTACGACGCTCGCAGCAACGATGAAGACTGCAACAGCAAGGCATTTAAAACTAAGCTCGTTCTTAGGAAAGCGAGAATGTGGCAACGCTTCTGTTTGGTTAGGGTGAAGGGCTATAAGTTGCATGATTAACTGAAATTGACATCCAGACTTCACTCTCAGATTTTCAGACAGGAGCAACTTAATAGGTATCGGCAAGTTATTAGCGCTTTGGATCAGGATAGGCAGACTTCTTTTGTGAGATTATGTGCGACAAAGAACGGCAGTAATCATAGCGGACAATGATCCGCTGAAAACCAAGATGCAAGCTGCTCAAAAGAAGCCTGTGATTCTTCTGTGCTAAGAAGACCAAAGACCAAGGTGGAAAAGTAACATCGAGGCTCAAGAACCAAGTGCTTTCGGACCAGAAGAAGTCATTTGAAAGGTTCAAATTGAAAAGAGCAATAGCGAAATCAGAAAAATTTAGAAAGAGAACTTTAGGTAACCTTGCGAAGAAACGGTCACAGAACCTTTGGGGGGAAGCATGCAGGGTAGTAGTGACTGAAATTAAGGGTCATATGTCACTCCGGGAGATAAGCCAGGGGCCTGTAAAATAAATTGCTGCTGCACAAATATGTAACACCGAAGCTTGTTAAGTGTTGTCACGAAGAGTCGAAGGTTCTTGACAGACAGCAGAACGTAACAATCTAGTTACAAGGGCGTGTTTGACTGCTGACCATGAGCAAGCAGATGATACTATCGGGCCTCCAGGACAGCTGGAACTCACTAACTACCTGCGAAATATCTACAAAGCTTTGACCTTGATGACTTATCCCGAAGAAGTGGTGATGAAAAGGTACATGGAACATGGGGAACATGGGGCGAAGGAAGGGTCATTAAACGCGGAAATACATCCATATTCAAAAATTTATGAGGCCGTTGGCTCCGGAATATACTCAGAAGAACCCGCCATTGCCCGGTCGATAAAACTTCCAAACCAAGCTGAAGTTCTAGCGATAACCGAGGCCGCAGAAGAACTATCCTCGGTAACCCCGAAAACAAACATCGATATATACATCGATAGCTAGGCCGTCGACAGTAGTCGCCGTGGCTCAGTGGTTAGTGCGTTAGACTGCTGACCAAGCGGCGTGGGTTCAAGCCCCAGCCAGGAACACCGAACATTTTTCGCGGCACCACCTCTCGTCAGGGAATAACAAGCTTCCGGGAGTATCATCTGTTGTGAAAGGGCTTCTCAATTCGCCGTTCGGAGTCGGCAATAAATTATAGGTACCTTCCGTTGGTTGAAAAATGTAACACGCACAACATGAATGGTTGCGAGAAGCTAGGCCTTGGCTCATCTCGAGCTGTTGCGCCAGCTATTTATTTATTTTTTTAGCTAGGCCGCCATCAAATACGTTTCATCCACAATACTCAAATCACTTGTAGTAAAGAATTGTCGCAGCCAGGTTAGGATCCTAGGCTCAAGAAACAATGTATCACTCTGTTGTATCCCGGGGCACCGAGGCATCGATGGCAATGAAAAGGCCGACGAACTGGCAAGAAAGGGATCGGAACTGAACCAAATAACGGTCGATCACACGGTTCTGATCCCTATGAAAGTTCTAAAGCAAGAGATACACTTCAATTTCTGGAGGCTTGTCGATGAGCGATGGGGCACACTTCAGTCATGTCGCATATTAAGAAAGATGTGACAAAAACTCAATAGAAGAAAAACAAAGGAAATACTTACGCTGAACAGATCGCATTTAGCTCTAGTGATCAGGATCCTTACAGGCCAAAACCTACTGGTGGCCCATCTAATGAGAATGCGACTAAGTACGACTGACCTCTGCAGAGGATGTGGCGATATAGACGCGGAGGAGGACACGACTGCTCAAGCCTCAGCAGAACCAGAAAGAAGACCCCAGGCGCTTACTTCTCTAGTGACACAGGCCAACCATGCCACCGAAGGCCATCCTAAAATTAATACTGAATTCAGGGTGGCTTAGGGGGGTCCTTATTTCTTTCGGATAAGATTTGTTGATGGTTGTACTAGAATTATTACAAAATCAAGTGTAGCGGCCGCTTAAAGTCCGAAGTAACATTGACAGGATTTGACAGTATCAGTATTGTTTTGACGGTCTTTATGTGTTAGTTACTTACATGACATAAAAACTCTTTTCATCCTTGTAGGAGTAATTACAGGTCATTCTGCGCTATCATATGAAAAAGCTAAGGCTAAGTGAGGATGACCTCTGCAGGCGCTGCGGAGACAAGAAAGTTAATGAGAGCACAACCCACTTTCATTGGGTAGACGCTTTTTCAGGATACCGAAGAACTAAGTGGCGTATGTATCTACCAAGGATATCTGTAGGTTCATTAAAGCTTCAAGTTGGTTCGAAACCCTGGCCAATAGAAGAGTGCTTCTGGGGATAGCGCCACGAGCAAGGTGTACATTCCCCCGAATGGGCATTACAATGCGTCCCTACTGACGTAAGTATACTGGTAAATTCCTCCCTAGAATAAGATACCTTATGGAATCAGCCCTGATCATAATGGCAGGATGGACGAAGAAGGTCGGCCTCGGGATTAATCCCTCAAAAATCGAACTAGTCCTTTTCACAAGACGCTATAAGATTCCGTATATCACTTCTCCAAATTAGAAGGCACGGAAATCCTATTTGTAGGCCACGCTAGATACCAGATACCTGGAGGTCATACTCGATAGGAAACTCAGCTGAAGGCTGAATATTCAGAACCGTGTTAGAAATGCCTCAATTGCCTTATACTCCTACCGAAAAGTTTTGGGTCCGAAATGGGGCCTCCAGCCATCCACTGGATATATACGGCGGTGGTGAGGCCGATCCTTATGTACGGAGTATTGGTCTGGTGGACAGCACTGGACAAAAATACCATATTCAAGCTTGCTTGAATAGGTACAAAGGGGATCATGCATCTGCATAAGGTGTGCTTTGAAAACAACCGCCACTGCTGCACTGGAGAAAATGTTCCTTCTGCTTTATGCTGATATCTTTGGGAAGCTATTGGCAATCAAAACAGCATTTAGGCTCAGAGAATTCTCCCATCTGATCAGCACAGCAATGGGCCACTCAGGATTCTCAAGGGCAACCATACTATTCCTAGTTAAACGAACTACGTTGTCCTCTAAATATATTGACTTCAACGTCAGGTTCAAAACTCGGATTCCTAGCTAAAGCTCTTGGGAGTGTAACACAGTTTTGAACGATTCCGCGCAAAAAATATTCAAAGACGGATCTAAGACACCGGGTGGTACGGGGGCTGGAGTCTTTTCCAACGCACCAGGCTTACCCATTAGCACGCGATTGCCAGATCACTGAAGTGTGTTTCAAGCGGAAATCACAGCAGTCTGCGAAGCTGCGGCTTTGCTTTTAAATAATGCGATCGATTGTAGCGCTATTGTACTATACATAAATAGTCAGGTAGCTATCAAAGCCTTGGAATCACGATCAAAGTTGGCAAAGCACTGCCGCAGATTTCTCAACAAGATTGCAGACAGGACAAAGGGACGTTCCAGGTAACTGGCAAAAGAGGGTGCAGAGCGGCATCTCCCTGAGAACCTGGTTGAACCACCTGCGCCAATCGAATAGATCACGTCCCTCTGGCACACCACAGGTGGAACATCAGCAAAACAAATCTGGCCTAACCTGGATTTAAAGAAGACGGGGAGACTTTTATCCACAAACCAGAAAAATCTAGGTTCACTGACAGCGGTCCTTACCGGACATTGCTTGATAGGCAGACATGGACAACCCACCTTCTGTGTACATGTCCTATTCTTAACAATTTAGCTGAACTCGACATCCAAAAGATAAGAAACTTCATCTCTGGGAGGAAATGGTTCAAGTCATAGGGCTAACACCGTTACGGTTGCCCAACTTCGATGTACTTGTGCTACATACTCTGGTTCCCTGTTGCCAGCAAGCCGATTTCTTCATCGTGGTTCACAATGGGCAAACTGGCTAAGTGTGTCCCTGTCTGAGCGAGGGCAGCCACGTAACTTAACCTAACTTAACCTGAGTATGGGCTCGCCAGCCTATCTACCTAACCTGACCTAAATGAAAGGTGTAGTTTTATAATTCAAGCTGGACTCGAGCTTTTGGGTTTCTTGTGTAAGGGACGAAGATCTAAAAAACCCGCGTTTTGTGAGTAAATTGATTAATTTGGTATTCTCTTTCTGGTTAAGGGAATGGAAACCATTTTTGCAGGCATCACAATCCAGTCAGGATAAGATAACAATATTCCTTATGGATAATATTTATCCTTTTTTTAACTTTAAATAATTGCTAAGATCGCCGCGGCTCAGGCCTTGACTCATCCCGAGCTGTCACGCCAGTGTTTTATTTATTTTGTTTTAAATTTAATGGAGACAGGAGAGAAATTCGAGTCCTGAGATACTTGGTCAATCTTTAGTGCCCCCATCTTCTGATAAGTTATGTCCTTATCTAGGTAAGCGAAATATTAAAAAAATGATGAACTCACCTTTATGGTAACCGGATGACTCAATTTGTGACTGACAGTTCTTAGGTTCAGATCAAGTTTTCGATTTGTTTCCTCTTTGGGTAATGTATTGGCCTGGGGCTTGTCATCTAATATGGGATAACAGTGTGAAGAATGACGTCGAACAACAACGTTAACATTTGACGGTAATAGCGCAATAGAGCTGCACTGCTCCTGCTCCTTATCGTAAAGATCCAGCAATGAATTATTTGGCAAAGCCAAACTGGAAGCTCTTTCAGATCTATAATAGAAATTAAATTCTTAAATACTGGTGTTAATCTGTAAGTTGTAATGAAGGCGACTTACCTAGGACGACTTCGACTTAATTGATCGAAACTGTTCGGTGGCGCATCTTCACATACTGTCAAGTGTTTCGGATTCAGTGATAGTGATGTCATTTTTGCTAGTATTGTCATTAAAACGGTTTAAGCTAGAAAAAAAAAAGAAAGAAAGAATTTTGTTTAAAGTGGATTAAGACAAGTTGCATTTGAGGCGTGACTAGAATTTATATCAAAAAAGTTCCAAACTGTTGGCCGATCGGCTAAAATATGCATCCAGGAAATCCATAATGACAGAGGATCGAAACGACTGCCCTAATCTACTCTTTTCCGAGCCATATGAATAATTTTAGCTTACATACCCCATACCAATCTTTAGCACACGAGAGCAAAGGTAAAAGCTGGTGGTTTGATGAAAAGCGCCAGCGACAACAAGTAGCAAAGTAAGAGGAACACGAGAACTGCTCGTAAGATGATAGGAGGTGCATCGAATTCTTCGAAAAAGGCATAGGAACATAAAGCGCAAGCGTCCTGGTCTATAAAGAGATCAGACAGCAGAGACGATATTCGAAAAAATGCCGTGGCTACAGGACGCAAGCCAAAGCCGTGTAACTACGTGATGGTGTAGTTCAACGATCTCACGTAACACACGAATGACCATAAAACAAAACGTCAATATTCTGGGAAACAATTAGCAAGTCAATGATAGTCATAGGTTAGGTTGATCCCTGTGAAAAAAAAAGGCAAAACCTAAACCATTTCCTAAAAGCATTTGATTTCCCTGCAGAGTTTTAACATGTTCCTATAGCTGTCATAGCCTAGCTCCTCTAGATTACCGATAAGTTTCACGTGTGTCCTGCCAATTCCCTGGCATTCACATAATGTGTTATGTCCTCAGCGTCGTATAGGTCGTTGCAGTATCTGCAGACATCTGTGGCTGAGAATCCTAATCTTTTAGTGTTCTTCCTGAGAAGACAGTGGCCGGACAGGATGCCAGTGACTAACAGTGATGGGATACCCAATGCCCACTTATGTTGGACCATCTCTGATTTGCCTCACTTACAGTTATTCTTAGCCACACAGGAAGGAAAACCCAAGGTGGTTTTCCTCGGTCGGTCCTTTTGTTTCCCTTAATGTCACAATAACCCTGAACCCAACAAAGTCTTACTCGATTCTGTGTACATAATGCCTTCATCACTACGCGACATTTCGAGACTAGTGCAGATCTGACGACATTTGATTCTAGCGCTTTAACTGCGGCCTGACTACCAATGTAAAAGCCTTCCGCATATAGATTTCATCCCTAGTGATTCCGCACCTATAAGCACAGCACAGCTTGGAATACGTTAGATTTGTTCATAGGGATATCATAGTACGTGACTTTTGGAAGATACCTGGAGAAGGATCGAGGATAGAAAACAGCCATAAACTTGCATCGGAGCAACCCCAGCAGCAGAAAGAACCGAATTTAAATCGCTATATTGCACAAACACTGTTTGCCAGCTGCTAGAGAAAGGAGACCATCTGAGCAGCGCCAACTATAGAGGCATCAGTCTTCTTAACATCGCTTACAAGATCTTATCTGCCGCGTTGTGTGAACGCCTAGAGCCGTTCGCCAACAACCTGATCGGTCCTTATCAGTGTGGCTTCAGGCCAGGAAAGTCCACCATCGACCAAATATTTACACTGCGTCAGATCTTGGAGAAAACCCAGGAACTTCAAATCGATACCCACCACCTTTTCATCGATTTTAAGGCCACGTCTGATATCAAGATCGGTCAAGATCTCACCGAGACCTTTGATGTCAAAAAAGGATTTTAACAAGGCGACTCACTGTCATGCGACTTCTTCAACATTGTTCTTGAAAGAGTTGTGCAAAACTCACGCGCCAATACCAGAGGCACAATTTTTCAAAAGTCCGTCCAATTACTCGCATACGCAGGCGATATTGAAAGGAGGCGGCAAAAATGGGTTTAGCGGTCAATGAGGGCAATACCAAATATATGCTGTTAACAAGAAAGGACACTCAACACCGACGTCACGGACAGATAGCCACTATAGACTGGTATAACTTTAAGGTAGTCAAAGACTTTGTCTACCTAAGCTCCGCTATAAATTCAGACAACGACACCTGCGCTGCGATCAAACGGAGAATAACACTTGCCAATCGTTGCTTCTTTGCGCTAAGAAGGCAATTGAGTAGCAAAGGCTTCCCTCGAAGGACTAAGGTGACCTTGTATAAGACCTTAATCATCCCAGTCCTGCTCTACGGGTCAGAGGCTTGGACTCTGGAAAAAGCGGATGAGGTTGCTTTTGGTGGGTTTACGTGCTGTACAGCAACATCAACTTAGCCAGAAGTGTGAAGGTCCAACGGCTGTGTCATGTTAAGCGGATGGACTACAATGCTCCGACCTTGAAAATCTTCGAATCAACAGTAGAGGAAGACCGCGACTTTGTTGATACACACAAGTGGAAGGGGACCTTGACCAACTTAGCGTGCGAAACTGGAGGCAGCTGGCTAAAGATCGAGTTGGCTGGAGACGCTTATTAGGTGAGGCCCAGGTCCACCACGGACGGTAGCGCCACCTTAAGTAAGTAAGTTGCACAAAGATAGTAAGAGTGCGGCAAAGCGTGTAAAGAGACAAGCGCAATGCACTGGATACTGAAGCGAAAGAAGCAGCAAGCAGTTGAGATAACAGAA
The DNA here is from genome assembly GCA_917880715.2 of Matsumyia berberina. Lineage (NCBI taxonomy): Eukaryota > Metazoa > Arthropoda > Insecta > Diptera > Syrphidae > Matsumyia > Matsumyia berberina. The sequence continues at coordinate 102,621,208 of OU862870.1, forward strand.
CCGTCTGCCGAATCAATAAAGACATTTTATTTCAGTTGTCAAAGCCAGCACTTGGCGAAAGGCTTAGATGGTTCTCTCCGAATTTTAGGTTAACACCAACTCAAATGATGGAAGAAGCATTTTGCTGTGTCTGTGAATCGTGTATTTGCTAGTGATATGCGGCCAAATCAGGTTGCCCGCACCACTATTTCCAGATAACCGCCGCGCCGTTGAGGCCCTGAAAAACAACCTGGCGATAAGACTTGACGTATACTTACGGAGCATTTAGGGACAACTGAAAGAATAGCTGTTGAAATGTTCGGTGTGCATTTTTAGAGAAGGCGTGCGATGGAAGAGCTTTCGCAATAAGTGAATCGTCAAGCTTTCTAAGAAAGATGCTAAAACTGAAGAAGTATTCACATACTGTCTGCAGTAGCTAAGAAAGTAGCTTAAGTATTCAATAAAGAAACAACTTGAAAACACACTGACTGACAAACAAGCAGGTTTGCTCCTGTGATGACCATTTCAACACCCTACAGGTCGTGATTGAGCAGTGCATTGCATACGCTACTTCACTTCACCAGGCATAATTCATCTGGGTTGCTTTCTGCAGGAGAGGTAACTTGTTCGTAATGAAAGATGCCACTACATGCCTCAAAAAATACATGTTTCACGATATCCTTTGATGAAATCCGACCCTGCGATCGTGCTATTTAACGCACTTAATTGACTTATCGGCAAATTCTGCCAGCATTGCTCGTGTTGTTCGTAAAATGTTGTAGGAATATTGATTGCACAAGGACTTCTGTGTGCAATCAATCGCCTTTCGCTATTTGATACTATACACACAGGACCATCGCGTTTTACCAATACCATGGCGAGTTATTCTCCCCAATTGCCCGACAATGGCTCTTGTTTATATTTCATTCCATTTTCATTTATTCATTTTAATTAATTGCTGTTTACGGAATTTATATTCCATACGAATTTACATAACAAAACCAATTAAACATTAAAAAAATAAAATTAACGAGTCTGGTAATGAAGAGGGCTAACGCGATTCAACCACTCGCAAATCAATTAGTGCGTTGAGTTCATGTGACCTTCTAGCTGAGCCACCTGAGTTCTCGGTAAGAACTTGACTAAGAACGACTGCCTTGGCACAGACTTTATTTGTTGGCCTTGAAGAAGCCAATAGTGATTTGTTTTTCTTATTTTTGAAGATTTGCCTTCTTCCAAGCAAAGATGATAATCAGTCTTCTAAATAATACCTCTCTGGTATAGGTGATAACGAAGCTGGCAGTCTCCCATCAGAAATCACACACAGTCTTCTGTATCAACTCTTTTATAGTACAGGAATTCTTTGGATTTGTTATATACCTCTTTTTGTCTAAGGAAGCCCCTTGACATTTTTCCAAGAGGATACACAAATTCCGTTTTCCCGATTTCTCATTGCATGAAGCAGTCATGACCTCGGAAAAAGCAGCTGGTAACGAGGTAACAGCAAGCCTCGGAGACGGACGGATTAACTGTTGACGAGTCTTACAAACGAAATAGGGACAACGACCTTCGGATATGAATGCAATCAAAATCAAAATGCAGACACGCTTCTACGGAGGATCGTAGAGGGGGGGTGCGAGATGTTTCGGGTTTGGTAACAATCAGAAGGTGATATTATCGATTTTCTGTCAAAATTTTGCATGTCACCCCATCGGTTAAGTATCTAAATGCTGTAAAAACCCTTTCACGGATATTCAAGCACAAAGTGGAGGTATGCCTAGACCAATGATTGCCATAAGGACGTAGAAAAATTATTTGCCTGGCTTGTGAGGAGCACCTGCACAAAGTAATAAACTGTCTCCTGCTTCTATCTGTCATTGAATCGGGTGTGTTTTTTGGAGGAATAGCCGAATGAACCAAATGATCACCACGTATTCAATGTAGATCGTCAAGTCTGGCAATATCTATCCCAAGAGTTTTTTTTTGGAGTTTAAGAGTTTTTGCCCGGCTGTTGAGGGGCCAAATCTTAGAACGTGTAGAACAGGAAGAAATTCGTAGGTAGAAAGTCTTGAGCTTATGACACGATCCACAACAAGGCAAGGTTTCATATCAGTTCTATTTGTACTTACACTTCACGGGAAGAAAACCAATATAAACTAAAAATGATCTCTAAGAGCTCCTCAAAAAAGTTCCTTAAGAAGAAGCGATTCCTTATATGCACGGCACTACCTTCGAAAAAGTTGATAATTTGAAGCACGTTTGTGTTATTTACTTAGCAGGCTTTCTTCCATTCTCATTGATGTTTCTAGTTCCCCAGTCTTAGCGTTCTGGCATCCACAATCGCTTGATTTTTGTGACGGACACTCGGTATTCCTCATCGTCTCAATGCTAGGCGCTAGGATTCAAGGATCTTCTGGGCTTCATGTTCATTCGTTTGATGTAGTCGAGCCAACGTAGTCGACGTGTCTTGACCATTTGGACTACGTCCATCTAGAGTTTGCGGTTAAACCTTTTCCTCCACTAGAAGTCCTCGTAATACCTGATGACGCACTTTTCTTCCGAAGGAGTTTAACATCTGCTTTGCCTTCTTACTTAGCATCCAGCACTCGGCGCCATATTACTCGTATAAGTCTGGTAAGGTCAGCGTTTTCTAGGTTAGGTTAGGTAGAGTAGGGTTATGTAGCCAGTGCTTTCATAAGACACTAGGCTCCATAGTGGGCCCATCGCGATACCTGTAAAACCAAAAAGGCAAAACCTAAACCATTTTGTGAAAGCATTTGATTTCCCTGCAGAATTTTACCATGTTCCTATAGTTGTCATAGCCTAGCTCGTCTAGATTACTAAGGAAATACTTGCCGAGAAGTTTCATGTGTATGCTGGCAATTCCCTGACATTCACATAGTATGTGTGTTATGTCCTCAGCGGCGCATAGGTTGTTGCACCATCTGCAGACAGTTGCCGGATGCCAGTGACTAATTGTAGCTGTGCCCTGCTTAAGTTGAGAATATCTCTTGTTTTCCTGTGATCCAGAGCAGGCCATAGATCCTTAGATACCCTATGCCCATTTGCGTTCTCCAAAGCATCAGTTTTTTTTTCGTTGAGTTAGAAGTTTTGAACCCTGTTGTTTTGTCAAACTGAAGTACAAACGGTGACCCTATGTTGGGTACCAGGGCATATGGATATCCCAGGTAACGAAAGAGCTGATGAATTGGCACGAAGGGGGCGGCGCTCCATGCCTCACAGGCTCTCCCCTTTGCTAGAATTCCAATAAGCTTGTAAAAAGGTATATTGATGACGAGACCATAAGTCGAGCCAATGCACGGTGGATCCAGCTAGGAACTTATGGACAAGTTAAAATAAGAAGACATCGCTGTCTCTGGTTAAACTAAGTCGTCGTGAGGTAAGGATAGTCTCTGGCATCATTACTGGGCACTGTGCAATTGCTATTCATGCGGAACGCCTCGGTATACATCATAACGACTATTGCAGAAGCTGCAAGGATGAGGAGGAGATCGAATCTACCCAACACCTACTGTGTGAATGTCCTGCCCTCGCCAGTAGAAGAATGAGGACTCTTGGTAGTTACTTCTTCACGGAACTGGAAGACTTGGGTGACATCGAGCTGAGGGACCTCCTGAGATTCATTTCTTTATCTGAGTGGTTTTAAATCAGCGGTTTCCAACCCCTTTTCTCTTTACAGGTTCGCGGAGTTAAATTGGAAGATGGGTACAATGGACCCTTTGCTGGTCTAAGTGAGCAGTGACAATGTCATAAGGCACCCATTAACCTAACCTACATATGTAACAGTGGTTTTCTAAGGTTATTTGTCAGAGGAGTTAATGTTTACTTCGAGGTAGATAACCTCACCCACTACAACGAAGTTATGCTTAGTCGAAAAGCAGTGAGGTGGACAGTGGACTGATGTTACTTTATTGACAATTGGTGGTGGGAATAAAAACTAAGGCAGAGTGTTCATTCAACTTTTTGGAAAAACGCTCAATTTAAATTGAATTAAAATGAATTTCGTCAAGTTTCAGAAAACACCCTTCTCAAGAGGGTTTGCCCAGAGTGTTTCCTCAGTTTTTATTCACACCACCCAATATAAACTCGGTTTTGTTCTTATTTACTTCTGAACCTCCTCGCTTCGCTTCATATTCGATTGCTGTGAAAGGGTCTAAGACGGCACGCTGGGAGTATCCAATGATACCAATATCGTCTGAATATTGCAGCAGATGGACGGATTTGTACAATATATTCCATTTGCTGCTAACGCCAGCCCTGCACACAAGATTAAAGAGGTCTCCTTGCCGGAGTCCGGTACATGTATGAAAAATTTCAGGTGAGCCCATACTTGGTTAACTTGGTGCATACACCCTTCGAAGAAAGAGCAAGGCAACCGAACTGGCTGTCGTCTTTATTATTTTTTAAAATGTTTGTGACTATGAGAAGCTCGTTTAAGTTCACTTCATCGTTGACTGGAATTGGGCTTCCATTTTTGCCCTAACTTTCTGTCGGCCTCATATTAGTTAAAATGCTCTTTAAAAAAGTCATTGATTAACTGTGTTTCGACTCAATTTCCTTTCAGGGTTTGAAGCCAATCGCCATGTTGGTGCGCTTGCGGAAATCTTCCAGATTCGATAGTCATCTCTATCCCTGTCCTAGTAAATATTGAGCTTCAGGAATTCCCGACTTTATTTTTAAAATTTTGTCGATTATTCCACTGAACACATTCATCATCATACTTGTGGCTCTTGTTCTATGTGGACTGGTAGTCCAAATTGGTTAAGGATACCTTCTTGATGATGGTGCAGTACTTAATGCACCTGTCAGCTAGTTTTTGTGATTAATGAATGCATTGTGAAAGGGTTGTCTTTTAGGTGAGACTCTGACTACTCTGACTGACTCAAACTACTAATTTTTTTTTTTACGACTTGCAGCTTAGTCAGAGTGGGAACACAGCCGAGAATACTACTACTCTAGGAAGTTAAACGGCGATGAAGGTCGAAATCCTCTGTCAGGCAATAAGGCCAAAGCCAAGCAATGAGCAAGTGGCAAAGCGGCAGAGATCAATGTTCAGAAATGACGCTTGCCGCTTTTTTTCCGCTTGCCGCTCATTGAATGGCCTAATAGTCTTAATTTGGATGATGGTCAGCTACATGACTACATTCAGTCAGGCTTAAGCTCAATAAAACCATCGATTCAGACATTCTAAGAACTAAATTACTTAAGGGTCCAGCAAAAACGACTTGGTAGGAGGCATGCAGTGTGATGTCACTGGAGCGTTCGTAAATACTGATACAGAAGGGGCGAAGATAGGTTTAGCGGGCAATGATGACAAGACCAAGTTTGTGCTGTTAACAAGAAAGGATAACCAACACCGACGTCTCGGACAGAACGTCACAATAGACAGTTATAGTTAAGCACTTTGTCTTCCTAGGCTCCGCTATAAATTTAGACAACGACATCAGCGCTGAGATCAAACGAAGAATAAATCTTGCCAATCGCTGTTTCTTTGGGCTAAGGAGGCAATTGAGTAGCAAACGACTCAAGTGACCCTGCGCCATCCCAGTCCTGCTCTATGGGGCAGAGGCATGTCAAAAGTGGATGAGATTGCTTTTGGCTGTTTCGAGAGGAAAATCCTTCGAGTGATTATTGGTCCCGTCTGGATAGACGGTGAATGGAGGAGGAGATACAACGACGAACTGTATGGGGTGTACAGCGACATCAACTTAGCCAGAAGAATAAATTTCCAACGACTAAGGCGGCTTGGTCACGTAGAGCGGATGGACATCTATGCTCCGGCCCGGTAAATCTTCGAATCCACACCCAAGTGACAGCGCAGTAGAGAAAGACCGCGACTCAGGTGTGGAAGTGGAAGTGGACCTAAATCAACTTGACTTGCGAAACTGCAGGCAGCTGGCTGGAGACGCTTGTTGGTTGAGCCCCAAATCCACCTGGGACTGTAGCGCTACCGCTCATTAGACATGATCGATGATTGAAGCACCAGAACCATCTGCCCGATCTTATAAAAAGAAAAATGCCTGACTTGTGTCAACTATAGAGGTAGTAGTTTCCTGAACTTCGTTCACTAGATTTTGTCGAAAAATGGTCTTCGCACCAAGTCCTGGAGGTATCAAATTGAGGACAACGAAGCGAACGAAGAAAGAAGCTCTATTGAAGAGCCTATCACTTTGAAAATTTGGGCGAATTATCGCATACTGATGTCAAAAGTATCCTCAGCTTTATTAAGAGCTCCAAATGGTTTCATTAGTTATGAGTGGCACCTAGGGTATACATAGATCCCATTGGCATAACAAAAGGCCTTCCTTGACCTACGTTTGTCTGTGCCTCGCATAGACAGACACCGTACCTACCCTACCCTAAGTTTGATACAAACCAGCATTACCCTAGCAAGCTTTTTGCAATGTTTGTACAAGTCACACACCAGTTCGTGGAAACAATGAATTCGAATTCTGAAAACAACTACGGAGAAATGTTTGCACAAATTCCTACAGTCGACCACAATCAGCTATGTGCGTAGAAACCTCCCCATTGTGATAAGTTTCTCGTGAAATCCGCAAAATTCATTTCGCACATAAGGGGGAAAAAATGCATAAAAACATTCGGGGAACGAACAAAATATGCGAGGCGACGTGTGCGTGCCAAAGCCAAATTAACTTAGCTCCAATTTCCCGTCCTGCCTCCATCACCATGCACAGGATTGTGACATTTGTCGCACTGTCAGGCCTAATAGACTTGGAACAGCCATGCCAAACAAATTTTAATCAGGAAAGCCGACAAGTGAAAACCAATTTCGAACAACGTTTCACCCAAAATCCACCCCGTAAACGACCGAACAGGCAAACAACACACGACTCCTCCTTAGGCCCAGGTTATCCGGCTGGTTCGAGAAGGGGTCCACAGTTGCTGATACCTGCAATCACTTGGTGTTGAAATTCAAAGCAAGGCGTTGTCTCAGCACGTCAATCCAGGTGGGACGAGGGGTTGGGGCGAGCCTGGAATGGAATGTTCAGGTGAACAAAATATTCCAAACATAATCGCTTCTCGTTGAAAATGTTACGCATCCGCCCGGATTTAGGACGTGTGTGTGTGTTTTGACTGAACATTGTGATGTTTGCGTTGCAAACACTGTACGTTAATTGATTTCGAATATTGGTTGTGGAATGCATAGGTTCCTGGTGGTTTTTATTGGCAACAAATGCACAGGGATTCCCAGTAATGACAGTCATTAAAAAGAGGTCCATCACTGCCAGTGACAATCAGCGGCTTGGCCAGAAAAACCAATCTATTGCCGGGAGAGGTGATGATTCCGACGGAAAGTCCATCAATCATCGAACTAATAACGAGATCCCTGCAGCCGTTTTGATATTCATTTCAGATTAGATTGTTTGAGGGAAGTTAATTTGAATGGTTTCCCTGGAATCCTGCTGAAGGAAGAAGAGATAAATGCCAAATCATTCTAATGAGCAGCCACAAGGCGATAAAGGTATTGACTTCGTAATTAATTATGTCTGCTTCTGTTGGTTGCGTTGGTAGTGATTACATTCACGTCTTTGGATCAAACTGATTATTTGTGTTGCTTTCAGTGCTCGAAGTTAGCCATCCTAAATGGATGCTACGCGGATGATAGATGATGGGAGAGACTGGAAGAGCAGAGCAGGACAATTTCACTGCTTTAATGAAGATATGAAATAATGGTTCCAGAGGAATGAGAGGTAGATTGATGTAGCTGTATACATACAGTTTTATTCTTTTCATGCATCTACTTTTCTCTCAAAAAAACCGGGATTGATTCTTGACAAAGTCCTTGCCTCTGCACCATAGAGCAGAACTAGGATGGATCCCTAATCATGGACTCACTTAAAAATTCTTTGTTATTCCATTGTCTCAAAGCTCAAAGCTCTAAGAAACAGCGATTGGCAAGAATTCTTCTTCTTCTGATCTCAACACTGGTGTCATTGTCTGAGTATAAGTGATTTTTTGTCCGAGTAGTCGGTGTTGTTTGTGCTCCTTTGGTCACAGCATTTTTTTTTTTTATAATCCACACGCGGATCAAGGGGATGTTATACACACACCGCGAGCGAGGTACAGTGGTTTGAAACTCAGGTACCGTTAAGTTTCATTGGCGTCCAAGGGTGGTGTCCAGGCTAGCTGGGGACAGGAATTTTTTCGAATCTCCTGATGTCATAATCGGTGTCAGATCAATCAACTCATCAAGCCAAGACACTCTGCTGCCAGTGTTATGCCTTCGCAGTAGAGTCGCCATCACCTTTCACAGTTGATCGATTTTCATTTATTTAAGAAATAAATGTTTTTCCGACATCAGAACTTGAACCCGGACTTACAGCGTGATAAGCGATGATTCTAACCACTGCACCATGGCCACCCTCTCGAACAATGGTAAAGAGACCACATAACAGCGCGCCTTTTCTTAGGCTCGGTGATCTCAGTGATATACGTGTACAATTATTGCTTTGTGTAGCTCGCCTCAATAACTCCTATCACACGCGATCTTAAAATAGACAAAGGTGGGTATAAATTTAGACTTCGTGGGTTTTCTCCAGGATTTGCGAAATTGTAAAAACTTGGTCGATTATGGAAAGGCCGATCAGCCTATCCTGCTTCTTCTAAAGACCCTGGAACATCTTATAGATAAGGGATGCGATTGGGAATACATACTTATCTGTGGACATCGCTCTACACAGGGTGGTAAAATCGTTCCATGTCAAAGAATTCACACTGGGTGCCTTCCTCGACATTGAAGGAACCTTCAATAAAATGAGTACTGAAGCAATGATACACAACCTACACCGGACCCGATTAAGCAAGGGACTATGCAATTGGATTGGTCATATCCTAAAGTCACGTATTATAAATTCGACCCTAGGGAGTGTCAAAAGCCGGATGAGCGTCACTCAAGGGACCCCTCAAGAAGGTGTTATATCGTACGTGCTAACAAAAACCCTTAAAACTAGCTTAACTAACTTAACTAAAAACTATTTATATCTAACTTACTGGCCCTATGCGGGCACTTTAAGCTTAACAGTATTCTTTAAACTATGTCTTTCAACTTACAAGGAGGTGTTCTCTCCCCACTGATCTGGCTCTCAGTAATAGACGAAATTATCAAGACACCGGACAACAGCGCCTTCAACGTGACGGCCTATGCTGACGACGTCATTATTCTGGTCTCAGGAAAATCGCCCCCGTACTAAGTGAAACGCTCAATCACGCACTATCATTGGTGAGCGGCTGTGCCAAAAAGCAAGGTCTGCGATATAAACCATCCAAAACCGAGTTTTTGCTCTTCACTACAAGAAGATAAATTCCATCTTTCAAGAATCCGTGTATGGAGGGAATCGACCTAACACTTGAAAGGACGGCGAAATACCTCGGCGTAATTTTAGACTCAAAATTGAACTGGAAAGTCAAACCGCATTAAAAGGCTTACACTGCCTTTTACGCGTGTAAAAAGATATTCGGTAACAAATGGGGCTTTAAGCTGTGGTACGACTCATCCTAACATACGGCTCGACTGTTTAGTGGAAGGAATGCAATCTTACAAGTGTAACCAAGATTCAAAGAGCAGGCTGCATAGGGATAACAGGATCGATAAGATCAACACTCACAGCGGCAGTTGAAACAATGCTGAACCTACTTCCAGTGGACATCCACTGCAGTAGTACGGCTGCAAAAATGGCACTCAGGCTAAGGAAAATAGATCTCTGAACAAATAGCGCCTATGGTCACGCCTCCGTTCTAAACCGATGGACTACCACGAAGGAGATAATAGACACCGACTACATCATTTTCAACCACAGACTTCGATAGAAGACTTGATACCAAAATACCAAGAACAGAGGACTGGCATGATGGTATAGTATGGACTAAGGAAGAGCTAGCCTTCTACACCGACGGATCGAAAATGGACACTGGTACTGGCGCTGCTCTGTGAATCCAGAGATGTAAACCAATCCTTCAAAATTCGAGACGGATGCAGCGTTTTTCAAGCCGAGATAACTGCCATCGTACAGGCCGCAAAGCTAATCAAAAATGACAACATTGTCAGAGAAACTATTACTACTCGTATCTACGTTGGCAGCCAGACGAGTATTAAGTCTCCGCTGTCAACATCGACAAAATCGAAGCTCGTAAAGGCCTGCAGACAAAATCCCAACGATATATGAACGACCAACAAGGTGACACTATGCTGGGCACTGGGCCACAAAGATATATCAAGTAATTAGCGGGCGGACGAACTTGCCAGGAGGGGTGTAGAATTAGCATATGTATATACCCTTCTGGTTGCAAAGACACCCATTAGGACTCTTTGCGGGGATATAGATGATGAGACCAAGATCAGGGCTAATACGCATGTGCAATAGCCAGGTCACTATAGACAGCCTTCGATAAGAAGAATTCCAAAAATCTCGTACAACTTAGTGGAAGGGAAATACGAATCGTCTCCGGTGTCCGCACAGGACACTGCGGAATATCTACGGAAACCGTGGATTACCCTACAATGACTACTGCACTATCTGCAGGGACGAAGAGGAAATAGAATCCATCTAGCACCTGCTATGCGAATGTCCCGCACTGCCCACCAGAAGGCTGGGTTGTCTTGTAGTAGCTTCTTCCATGGCCTGGATGACCTTCATATCGCTCATTTTAGGAAACGCCTGAGACTTCTATCCCTTTCTGGGTGGTTTCCAAATTAGCCAACCCTATCACGTGGTTTGACTTTCATGAGTATACTTTTTATAGGAAACTTTGACCCGCTTGAGGTCTAAGTAAGTCTTTAGGACAACCACTAAACCAACTAACCAACCAACCATGGACTTTTCTGTGGTCGCCTTGGCTCAGTAGTTAATGCGTTAGACGGCTGTGCGAGCTGCGTGGGTTCAAGACCCAGGCATGTCCACCGAACATTTTTCGCGGCACCACCTGTAGTCGGCGAATGCCTAACAGACGGCGAATGCCTAGCAGACTATCGACACAGGCTTGTATATGAAATCTTGGACCATGTTAAAGCTTTTAAGAGCTATTACATGACTCTTCTAAAAAAATTAACATTCAAGTCAACGCAGCCTATCAGGCTTAACAGTATTAAATTCAAATAAGTAGGGTAAACTCATATTTCATGACGAGATGGTCTCTTCTCTTTTTAAAACGAATTCATGCTCACAGAATCATAATAACAAGCTCAGCTTATTTTCTGAACGTTGGGTGTCCCTTCATTTCGAAAGGGTTGCCCTATTACAGAAAATTTAAAATCACGTCATTCAAAGGCCATCCCCAGCCAAGTGCCCTAGAAGTACTTGAACTAACTGGCTCGTACAGACCCTTTGGCTCACATAACCTTTTATTAACATCCTTAAGACATTGCCTTCCCTAAGCATCAATTATAATGACTTAATGTACGGTCACATGTCTCCCACACAATCCGTGGACAAAGTGCTGTTGCTTGTGTGAGAGCAGTATGTAGAACACATCTACTACATAAGTGATTAACTCGGATGCAGAATCCTTTGTGTAGCAGCTCCCCCCGAAAAAAAAATGATGCACTTACATTTCCATGTGTGCAAACAAACATGAATCATAATAAATGAGAAGAGGACACGACTCAGGAGGACATGCTGCATACACATTTCGCCGATCCCCGCCCCCGCCATCAGTGTCCCGCTGATGCTGCTCGGTGGTGTTCTTTTCATCTTACATTTTTAGTTTTTGAGGATTACATTTGATGGCATGGAAAATTGAAAAGGGCTTTTCACGGAATCCTAGACGGCTCCTGTCGTCGAAAGTTCCAACCGTTTCTAAGGCACACCACACGAGCACGAGCATCCGTTCTCCTCGTGGAGAGTGCAAACGTGTCGGTCCGAAGGATATGCTGGAGGTTGTCGCATCACCAGAATGAAATATACATACGTATGGCTGCTGAATTGGATACCTCTTACGTTTAATGTTGTCACCATTTTGGTTAATATAAAATAACTTGTAGATGGAACCTCCTCCCGAAATGGACGTGCCCATGAAAAGTGAGTTCGGTGCTGCTATCTTGAATTCCACCAGCGGGAGAGAGAGTGATAAAAAGAAAAAAGAAATCCCTCCAGAATTTTTGTGACACTTTATTCCTGACATACAAGTGTGCTGCTACTGCCCGTCGTCCTCTTCCTTGGAGGACCAGGCATATACCTATCCCTGTGTATGAAGGAGAGTCTTCGTTTGAACAGCGATGCCACCGACAGCATTTTAAACGCAAATTCGCCGGATGGTTTAGTTGAGATTTTTCGCCTAAGCTTTCATTTAAATTCATGTCATGTTTTTACTTTTCAATAGAACCTACGAGCTCTTGCGTTCTTAAGGATATATACGTATACGGCTGGAGATGGATGTGCTTCGGATACGTTCGAGGTCCTCTAGTCTATTTATTTAATTAACATTATCGATTTTCTTATATCTTCTCATATCTATTATGTATAATTCGTGCGTGTGTGCGTTCACTGGAGGGGTAAGTTCTGATTTGACCTTTGCCTTTGGGTATGTTAAGAGAAATAATATTTGAATGTCCGGCTTAACTACTGATCTTGGTCATGCCAAAAGTTATTAAAAGGAGATTACTGGACAAAGCTATGAAATGAGATCGGTTACGTGCTGTGTGGGGTAGATTTAGCCTAGAACGCGACAAAACTTACAGATTCGTCAACAAAATGGGGACAACTCTTGTTGTGATAACATGTGGTGTGCCGATCTGTAAAAAAATGATCTGTCTGGCCTGAAAAGACTTCTTCTACAGCAATGAATTTTTACGTCTCTTCTTATTTCACTTCTTCGCAGTACGCCCTGGATAAAGGGAAAAGTAAACCAACAACGAGTGTTGTGCTCATGTGACAGACCCTAAACACAAAGCCCACGAAAAACCGATTAGAAACCCCGTGTTATCTGCGGTCTGTTCTAAGCAGGCAGAACAGTAAAGAGCATCCACGAAAAGCCTGTTAAAAATCTAATTTTTCGGATCAACGCCGACGGATTCAGGCTCATAGTCTTTGCCGCATGTGCAGTACGAAATTCTTTCATCTCAACTTTCACAAGGCAACTCGAAAGTCAACCGTCAATTAAATTAATAGGCGGAAAACATTCCTTTAGTGCATAAGATGTTCGAACGTTTCGAGGTGCAATCATCGATTTGGCTACATCTAGTAATGTAGCAACCAGAGCCATCACTGTGAGTAAGTTCAACGTTGTTCGGTTGCAAACGCAACCAACCGCAAGAGCCTTTGCCGATCGAGTTTGTTTCGAGAGCTTTTGAGAAATCCCTCAACAGTAAGTCAGTCAGTAAGCCATCATGAGTGCTGCGGCTAATACTTTAGATCTTAGTGCCTTCTTTTATGATAATTATGGCAACCTTGCACAACAAAATGTCGGAAACCTAGTTCGATGTATTAAAGGCTCCCACTGGTTTTACGATTAGGAAGGGGAATTCCTTCTAGATCCTGAGGCATCACTATGGACCTGCTACTGGTCTATGTAGTGAATGCATTACCATTTCAATTCCCAATTCAGTAAATAAATCCTTGCATATTTAAAAATTAGCTTTTTGTTTATATGTTTTATTTACATCACTGAATGCAGTCGATGAGATTTTCCTGGAAATTCCTAATCAATAGGAAATCCTCCGTAAACAAACAATAGCGATCTGAGGACATTGCGTATATATATGAATTCGAGGAAAAAGTGAACTAAATAAAGCAACGCGTACTAGTTTCAACATAAAATTTCATTTAAATTGCAATTTGTACGCAGGATAACTGAAGGATATGCATAATTGGTTGTGTGCAAGTGGCACGTTTGTGTAATAAGTTTTGTTTGAATTTCATCACAAAATAAATAGCTTTCAAGTGTCGCTTTACACAACAGATAGGTATTTCTTGGAATTCCTGGCTATAGCAACAATTAAGTATCCAGTTGAGGTTATACATACATACATAAGTGCAACGCGTTAAGGGTTCATTAAAGTCGTTCTATGTGAACATGTCAATGTGTTGGTTTAAACCAAACCTGCGAATTTATTGAAAGTTTCAAGGGCTTCAAATAGTCCCTGCTGGTAGAATTAATTTTTCAGGATTCAGTGATAGCAAATCCAAAGGCCATGGTTTTTTTGAAACTGCATTCTTCTGAAGCATTAAATGCAGATTTGGACACCAATTCCAGTCGTAAAAATCCCGAAAGCAAGAAGACGGGGACTCATTTCAGAGCAATTAGATCATTTGTTTTGGTGGTTAAATGGTTGAAAGTGTCTTGAAAATAATTTTTGTTCTGGAGGAAATTGCGATGGTCGTGGTCGTCAAGCTACTGGGCAAAGCGGTTCAAATAAGCAACGACAAAATCAGAACCGTCCAACACTAGCTTGAATCGGTGGGCTTAAAATTAGCAGAGCATAAAACGGAAGTGAGGCTAATCAGCAGTAAAAAGTAGAGGGAAACAATGATAAAAAGATTCTATCGAAGCACGTCATCAAATATCTAGGAGTCATGATCGACACACGTCTCGTTCAACACACATCTGGAGTATGATAGTGACAAAGCCTTACGAGTAAATAATATACATACGCATGCGTATCACTCCAAATCATGATGGATCGAGAGCAGGCTTTTGGCCAGAGTGGTTGCATCTGAGGTGGTCAACAGGTCACCAATATGAGCTGAAGCTAAGAAAATCCAGGTGTATATGTATGTGTAGAACTGGGCAAACATACCGACTTTGTACAATTACGGAATGCAGTGCATTCCTCAGGTGTCCTCTAAGTCTATAAAACCCCGTTAAGAATTCTTTTAGTTAGGGTCCATTGTTCTTGGACCCTGAACACTGGATCTTAGTAAGAAAGTAAGTATAGCTCTTTGTGGCAAAACGTTAAACTGCATCATTGCACTTTGATGTCGTAATGGGTTAAACACTTGACATTATTTCAAATATTCCTATACTACCTGAAGCTTTAAATGAATTTTACAGTTACCTCCTACTCTGTGGTCGCCTTGGTTCAGTGGTTAGTGCACTGGACTACTGTACGAGCTACATGGGTTCAAGCCCTAGCCATGTCCACCAACCAATTTCCGTGGCAACCACGGGGAATGACAAACCTCTGAGAGTATAATTTGTCATAGAAAAGCTTTTCAATTCGCTCTTCGGAGTCGCCAATAAATTGTAGGTCCCTTCCATTCGTGCGAAAACTGAAACACGCACACAATGAATGCTTGCGAAAAGCTAGACCTTGCCTAAGCTGATGCGCCATATATACTCGTATACGGCTTTTCCCCGTCTTCCGGCCACCCAGAGAGACGAGACAGATTAATAGGATCAAGAATACGATTTTCTGCTGCTGTTTTAGGACCATCTGTACCAGAGAGGGCATATTTCTTAGGAACCTTCAATTTGATTTCACACTTTTTGATTTCATCATCAATTTGTCTGAGCGAAATACGTACATATTACAAAATGCAACAAATGGTCCAAAAAAATTTATAAAATCCATTAGATACATTCCGTTGAATAAAAACTGCTGGTTCAGTAGGCGCGGTTCTCTAAATCGGTATTTTGGCCAAAAATTTAGAAAACACCCTGATTGTGTTCCTATTTTTTCAGACAACTTCTTCGAATCCGATTTCGTATTTTCTATTTTCTTTACTCTCCCAGGACCAGGTTTTATCCCACTTTCTCTTTTTCTCTATATGTACACTGTTACAACGAATTCGATGAATACATATGTACATATTTACTTTAAGGATATTTTGCTCCTCTAGCTGGTTTCCATTGAAATTCGCGGATAAGTCGGGGAATATACGCTACGACAGAATTTATCGATGATTGAACTCTTGTTTTTATTTCTCGGAATAATTTGAATTCCATGGAAAAAAGTGTATGTCGTGGGGAAATATTTAATTTCAAAATTTTATATTATACGAGTAAGTGGCGGTGAATGGAGGAAAAAAAATAATTGTTTACGAAGGCCGTGTGGAATAAACAATTGAAGCAGGAAATGGATGGAAGATTTCGAGTTTACGTGGTAAATGGCGCTGACAAATAATTTTCCAGTGACGGTGGCGGTGCTAGTTGAGGCGAATGGGGTTGGATCAGATGTGGAGTATTTTAAACGACCGTGTCGTGTAAGGATTCACTAATTATTTACTCAACGATATACTCGGATGGCATCTTAATAGGCTTTCCTTGTTGACACGAGCCCTAATTTTTGTACACAAAAGTGTGCGTATCCGATTTTTTTTTTCTATAGATGCTCTTTGACAGGCTCTTCTCATAATCGAAGAAAAAATCGGGATGCAAATAAAAGGCGCGTGTATTGTTATTCATGTGAATGGGACTCTAATAACTAGCTCAGGCCAAGAGCAGAGTGAATTAACCATTTGACTGCCGTAAGGAGGCCTAGGTTAGGTAGGGTAAATGGGCGCCTTTGCTAAAGAAGAATCCAACGACGCACTTTGATTTCACTTTGTCCCAACTATTTAAAGGCCCTGGAAACTTTGGCACTTTCAACCGCTAACTAATCGACCTAGACCAAACCACCCAAAAAAATTTTAAAGGAGTCTATTTGGCTCACTGTATCGTATAATCCTGACAAGAAGTTACTGTCAGTACGAGACAGTCACAAAGTATACGGTGAATAGATACTCTTCGTCCTTGTAGGACTTTATGACTGACCTAGCTCTAGCTAATTTATCTGATACCCAGCAGAGGATCGCCTTATTGACTGTTGATGTTTTATTCAGTTTTGCTTTACAGTTTTTCGAACTTCTATCTTTTTGAGTTTGATTTTAAGGCTTTTATGGCTGCTTGACTTTTATTAAATGTGTATGTAGTTACATAATTTGTTCATCTGCGGCCGAAAAAACGACATATTCTGCCTCGGGGTAGTGCTTGAAGTAGGCCAATATGTTGCCATACAAACACTAGGTGCCTCAAGGCATTTTGTCCACCTTTGGAGCAGGTGTGGAGCAACGCCCTCCTGTCATCCAGATGGACAAAATGGATCAATCGAGTTGCAAATCGGCGACACATAGCCTACAGTTTATTACGCTTCCCGTCCTATTACAGAAGATGCCTACGTCTTACAGGCTGTCGGATAATGATGTCTAGATGCCGCGCAGTAGGTAGCATCAGCGCTAATCATAATTTGCATTATTTTGCCTGCTGCAACCTCGGAGACAGCGTATTGTGCGGCTGGAGAGTGGATGGAATAGACCAACGTGTTCGTGGACTAAGAGATCCATTTGGCACACCTTCCCACTTTTCATTCCTCTCCGCTAGGAGTCATCGAAGAAGGGTTTGCCCAGAGTGCGCTGTCTGACCCTCGCTAGGGCCGGATACTTGCACAAGAAATGATGCAGAGATTCCTTTTCACTGCTATCCTTGCAACTGCGGCAGAAAGTGTTGTGGGGAATACCGAGCTTGGCTGCGTGGTGTCCCACTGAGCAGTGGCCCCTACTAGCGGCTATGATTCTCGCAATATCTTGTCTTGATCTGCTTAGTTACTCATTCGTTTTAGGTTTGTTGTAACCGGGCCAGGTCTTCCTCGATATGGCGCAGTTGCTAAGCCTTTTCCACACTTGGTTGGCCGTTTTCAGAAAGTGATGATGAATTTATTTATTTTTTATTTATTTCTTTGTCGTCAATTTTACTATGACCTGGGACCCAGGTGAGGGTGACCCTGCACTGGACTTCTAGCTGATTTAACTCTTCCTGGCATTGCTTTACCAGCTTCGAGGATATAGTGACCGAATCAATAGCTTTGATAGCGGCTTGACTGTCAATGAAGATGGCAGTGTTGTAGATAGGTGTTGGAGAATTTTTCAGCACACGGCAGAGCTTTGCCTGGAAGACACTGGCAAAATTCGGAAGTCGAAAGGATTTTGACATATTCAGTTTCTCTGAGAAAATGCCTGCGCCAACACCGCAGTTCATTTTCGAGCCGTCCGTGAAAATAGTCGTATCAAAGTCCTTGATCACTTTTCCATTTTTCCCACAAACACCGGAAAACACCGACACACACACCGTCCAAGTCGATTTTCAACCTCAACTTCTGGACTTCTATTCCTTCCCGAGAGGAGTAAGAGGGTGGTGACGCCAGAGGCGACTTTTCTGTTCATCTCTACACCAACGATTCCAAAACCGAGAACGGAGTGGGACGTGTTGTTTTCTCCGATATTCTTAACCTGATCATCCCCTTCCCTCTACCGGAGCACTGTAGCGTTTTTCAGGCGGAAATCATGGCGATCAACCATCCCTTACCCTAGCTTAGGCGAAATGTGATATCCTTCAGGGATATTATAATTTTTATCGATAGCCAGGCTGGTATAAAATCCCTGGAATCGGTAACATGTACATCAGAGGCTACTTTAGACTATCGCTCATCTCTAATGGAGATGGCAGAACATTTTAACATTCACCTATGCTGGGTACCTGGTCATAGGATGACGAACTCGCTAAACGTGGTACTACTCTGGCCATTCTGTCGGAACGGAGGAGTCTGGATATTTCACTCGCTACATGTAAACTTCTCTTAGAGTACGACGAGCTCAGTAAGACAAACCAAAGATGGAGGAATGGTACCACATACCATATCTCTAGGCAAATCTGGCCTATGCTAAATCTCACTCGATCTAATACTTTGATTCTTCTCAATAGGTCGCTCATTAGCAAAGCTATTGGTGTTCTCACTGGCCATTGTCGCATTGGTCTTTATGCCAGAAGGATGGACCTCTCAAATGACTTCTGCAGGAGCTGCAGGGACTGAGGTAGAAATGATCTTCCATCTCCTCTGCACTTGTCCTGCTCTGTCCCAAAGAGAAAGCTCCATCTGGGAGCCTATCACTTGGACAACTTGGGCGAACTATCACATACTGACGTCAAAACTCGCCTCAGCTTCATCAAGAGCCTCAGCTTTTTCAACGTTGAGAGCTTGACTTGGTCTTCCCTAGAGTCGGACTCTAGCTTTACTTGACATAAATGTGACATAAATCACAGAAAGAAATTCAGGAATTCAGTAGATTGTGGTTTGATTGTGGGCAGCTAGCTGCTTCAGGGTGGACAGAAAGCTTAAGACAAGTTTTGAGTCAAAGTTGGATGAACTGAGAGCTTTGATCGCTGCCTGGTTGTCACAGAAGATGACAATCTGATTCTGTTGGAAGTTATGTCTAATTTGTCCAGTTTCTTCCACAATCAAATATCATCTGCATTTTGGTTTATCCTGCACCAATCTCAAGCCGTGGTCTCATCGAAGACTGGAAGCCGTAAGGGGCAAATATTCCGGCGAACTCGCAGAAATGTGATATCTGAACGTCTCTCTGTTGTTGCAGAGCATGAGAAGCTTTCAATTCCACCTATTAAAGGGCAAAACCAATAAGCATTTGTCAGCGATTCAGGACACTGTCTCATCTTTGTAGATTCATATGACACAGTCGCATATACTTATTTTGTCCACTCCCTAGATAATAAGACAAAATGAACTTTAAATTATGTAATCAGCCAGGCAAAGCGAATCACAGTTCTGTGCAAACAGTTAGACCAATACATTTCAAGAGGAAATAACTTTTTTCACACCATTTCTCCCTGGGGTATGAAAGTCGTATACACACGCTATGCCAACACGGTACATGAAAGCTCACTGCAATGCTCGTGTTTGCCTTTAATCCTTTTTTCAAATCAACAGAGGAGCACCATCAGCCACCACACCACACCCCGTAACAGCCGCTTGAAAGACAGTTTGTGTGTCCCTGTTGCACCATTTTGTTTGCTTATTGCTGCCACAGGACTTCATCTAGAAATTGTAAAAAGCGACAAATCGATTTTTTTTTTCGTTCCACAAGCGCGCCCAATATTCTTCTTCTTTAATCAGCACCAGTATTCAGCTCAGATAGGCGATCAGAAGGAATGTTCTCGAGTGTGAAATTGGTTTCCAACACCTTCCGACATGATTATGATTTTTAATTGCCTGTCACTAGTGGTAATTAAATTGTCAGCTTAGTAAACTTCCGCAAGGTAAACGTCAAGCCAATGCAAATGCCAAAAATAAAAAAACGAAAAACGAAAAACAAAAGCCTTGAGTAAATATGAAAATCGTTTTTTAATTAAGTTTCGCAACAGATTGACTAGTCAAACAGATTACTTCCATCAATTGAGGGAAATCAATTATTATGCGAGATGCCAGGATGTGTCTTGTTCATCACTGAAGTTAGTTCGGCAATCTGGGAGAGTATACAGAAGTTTGGAAAAAGTTACCAAGTCACATATGTGCCTGGTTATTATTCCTGATTGAGAAATCATGAGCAAGTTTCGTAGGTGGTGTATCTGTATACGTGATCTGTGTATAAGCAAAAGGAACTCTGCGATGAGTGTTGTTTATTTAACTTGCAGTAAATACAAGCCGGTTAGTAGTATGTGCTTCCCTTTAATGAAGGTTTCATGAAAAACAGATTAGTAGTTCCTGTGTTTACTCGCCGCAAAGATACACATTGCTTGCATGTCGGAAAGCTGAAAATAAGTACGTGTGAAGTGCTGCAAAAGCCAAATGGGAATGTAAAGGTCTCAAGTCACCAGAGGATGCCCGCAAGGGGTAGTACTTTCCCCCTTTGCTCTGGACTTTTTATCATAGACGAACTCCTAGAACTTCTCACAAAAGACGGCTACAGAGTACAAGGATATGCAGACGATGTCGTTATTAACGTTAGGGGCAAGTTTGATGAAATCGTATCAGATATGATGCAAAATGCCCTTAACTTTACTTCGAGGTGGTGCAGAACGAATGACATAAATCCCCGAAAAACTGTTCTTGTAACCTTTTCCAGAAAGAGGAAACACAACCTCAAACAAGTTTTACTGGAAAACACGCCTATTGATCTATCCAGCGAAGCAAACGCTTACCTGGCACTCGCACCTTAACATGGTTACCAACAAGGCGACTAGGGCAATGTTCTTGTGTCAACGCCTGTACGGTAAAATTTGTGGACTGAACCCCAAAATGATTTATTGGTCGTACAACGCCATAATCAAACCAATGATCACCTGCTCGTCATTCGTAGGGTGGCCAGAAACCCTGCAAACAACAACGTAGGAAAAGCTGAGCAAAATCTATTGCTTAGCCTGCGTAGGAATCACCGGGGCGATGAGAACGTACCCAACGGCATCTACAGGAGCAGTGCTTAACCCCACTCCGCTACATCTGGCAGTGCAAAAATTATCTATGCTTAGTGCTCTAAGGCTGCCTCAAATACTGGACCTTAGAGTCGGTGACTTTACAGGTCATCTGAGAATACTAGAATACATTCATCGTGACCGAATTCTTAAGATTTCAGATACCACGATCAAGAGATATCGTTTCTACAGAAGTTTCGAATTTGTTATAGGCGCCCGCAGCGAATGGAGCAATCAAGACCCTACTACACTACCAAATTCCCAAATCTGGTTGGGGTGAGATGGTTCAAAATTGGAAACGCCGGCACAGGTGCTGGGGTTTATGGTCCCAGTTTCCAACGCGCGACAGCGCTTGGGAAGTCACCCATAGTATTACAAGCGGAAGTCCACATTATTGAATTGTGTGCAAGAGAATGAGTGCAGAAAAGAACCCGAGGAACCTGCATCTACATCTTTGTAGACAGTCAAGCAGCACTATTAGCCCTTAAATCCTATACGGTAGGATGCAAGCATGTCTGGGACTGTCTCAAACTCCTCGAAAGTCTTGCATCGGTAAATAAGGTTACCGTAGCCTGAATCCCAGAACATGAAGGCTTCGAGGGAAAGAGCGGGCTGACTGCCGGGTGAGAAGAAGCGCTTGCCGCTCACTCGTTGGTTCCGAATATTATCCAAGATAACACAATGGGAGATCAACAAAAACGCCGACTACTGGGCCAACCTCCGGGGCCTTAGACAAGCGAGTTGTTCAACCCAAACCTATACACGGCCACGACTTTACTTGATCTCACCAAGTGTTAATAACCTTAACGGGCTATCTAACAGGACATTGTCCACTCAGATACCATCTGCATAAAATTAAAATATCAGATACTGATATTTGCCAACTCTGTGGAGAACAAAAGAGACCGCTGAACATATTCTTTGCGAATGTCCAGGAGCTGCAAGGAAAAGATTACTCCACTTGACGCGGGCCTCGGTCAACCCAGCGGAAATTCGGAAAATTTAACTCAAGGTTATACTGAGGTTTATCAAAAGCCTCAATATAACCTCTGGTTAAACCGTCGCAGTGCGCATTTAGGGCCCCTAATGCAAAAACCATCCATACTCCATACTAATATTATAAATGCGAAAGTGTCTCTGTCTGCTAAGTTTTCACGGCTAAACCGCTAAACCGATTTCGATAAAATTTGGTACGAAGATAGCTCAAGCCTAGGGAATGAACATAGGCTAAACATTTTTAAAATTCTCCCACTGTCACGCCCATTTTTCGAAAAACATACTTTTTTGAGTGATTTTACAAGGAACTCGAAAAAACTTACTTAAGCAAACGCGTAGATATTCATTTACTCTACAAATAATCCTTACATTATGTATAGCCACGCCTACTTTCTAGGGCAACTTTCCCTATTATAACTGCGTTTTGTCGATTTCCTTAGAATACCAATTCTTACGAACACTGACTTATCAACGCCCAGCCCAAACCTTTGGACCTAGAAAGCTGAAATATTGCACTGAGGTTCCCTTTATACAAGGAATAAGGAAGGACATTTCGAAATTCAGCTTTCACAGGGTGTTCAAATTTATATGAAAAAAAAATGTAAATTGGATTTTGGAGGAAATCATAAATACATGTGTGTATGTAGGTATGTATATTCTTGATCAATCTTCCTGAGGTACCTTGATTAAAGGAGACATGGCGGGTCACTTTACCTTCTTAAAGCTTCTTAACCTAAGTCATTCTGAGTCTACATTTTGTAACATGTCAAAGCACAATGAGTTGGATCAGGTGCTTCGGAAAGCCAAAATTGTAGTTTGCGATGAGTGTACCATGGATCATAGAAGATATTGAGAATAGTAACAGGACGCTCTGACAATGCTTTTGGCTGCTGGCTTCAGAAAAACCAAGCAGCCTGTTGGCCCACGGGGGACACGACAAATGAAGTGAGGACCTGTCTCAAGTCATCCATCTGATAGCTTTATATCAAAGTCCTGTCCTTGAGACTCAACGTAAGTTCATGTCCATCTTCAACGTTACTTAAGGGCAGAGGAGTTTTCTAACTTATTTCTTGATATTGGTGATGGAAAGATTGGGGAAGAATAAATATACCAAGTAACCCTTGCGATGTTATGGCAGATATGATTAGTTTGACTGGCAGAATATAATATACCTAAACGTTCATCAGTTTGGAGTTCATGTCTGAGCTATTTCAGAGCTATTTTCAGTAAAACAAACGTTTCAGCCAACAGCATCAACAAATTTCTGCTGGAGAAGTTGTCAACTGAGAATATAAAGTATGAATCTCTGGACTCGGATATGAAACTCGAGGATGCTGTATATTAACCTGTAGAGTTATTGCACACTTTCGATCCACCAGTTTTTGCCCAATCTAAACCTTCTAAAACTGTGCAAGTGAAGACTTTGTAGAACCACGTTATCGAAGCCAGGATTTTCACAGGAGTCAATCAAAGAAAAACCGTCTTCATCCCCCGCATTTCTCTGATCCCATCAGACTACCACTTTGAGTTCAAACGTTTGCAATTTTCTGTTGGGGTTTGATACACCATGCACATCAATAAGGTACATAGACAGAGTTTGAAAGCGGATAACGTGGATCTGAGGAGTGACTGTTTCTCCCATAGCGCGCTCAGAGCCCATTCACCTGATAGCCTGGTCATCCTCGAGTCAGAAAGAAAAATCAAGAATGATGTTCTTAGGGACGCCTTGTAGAATTAATATGAGGAATTGAGAGTTTATACTTACTCACCAATGTTTTAAATTCTGGGGAAGGATATAGGGGATAATAAGACGTCTTCCACGCGAACGTAGTCGCGGGTATCAGCTAGTACAGAATATTTCCTTGATATGCCTTAAGCTCCCACCTTTAAACCATTGGTTCTTAGAGGACGTGACAGACTGACTGATATTGAGTATCTCTATAAGGAACACAAACAGCTACTGATTCAGTAAATCTTAAGTACATTTATACAGACATTGGAGTTCGTCACAATAAAAGTTTCAAAATTTTGGTCACCAATAAAGATTAAGCGAAATAACCATGCCGCAATAAACTATCTTCGTCACACCATATCAATAGCAGTTAAAAGAACTTCCAACCCTTTTCCTGTCTACATACAACAAATAAGGCAATGTTTACCTTGCACGATCCGCCCAAAAGGAATTAAAACCCAAGTGAGATATAAAAACAATCATTAAAGTTACGCAATAAAAGGAAATCCCTTCTGCAGGACAAAATACGTCACCAAAACGAAATAATGATACCGGCAGTACGTACAAGACTCGAATTAGTAGACCGTAAAAAACAGCCCTCTCAGGTAAAATTTAAGTCTCATTTCGTTATATAACCATCCAGGGAATGAGCCATTTACGCAATAACTCTGAAGCAGAATCTGATCGAAGAAGAAAGTCTCATTACCGTGGGCACCCGTAAAGGTCAAACCTTAATTACCGATGTTTCTACTATGGAACTTAAATTCCATAGTGTTCAGTGCGGCTGGGTCTCTTTAAAGGATATCTAATTATCGTACATAATCAATTGATACACACAAGCAAAAAAAAAAAAGGAAAAGAAAAGGTCCCTGGGGATTTGCGACACTGTAGGAATTCGGTAGTGTATAGAGAGGAAGCCTTTCATAAGCCTGGCATGGGCGAGGGGGTTACTTTCGATGATGTGCTGTGTGATGTGATGTTACATAATTTGAAAGGAACCCATCGTTATGGAACTACATAATGGGGTTATAAAGGAAATCAACTGACAATTCGCCTCTCTATGGAAAGGAATCAGGAATAGATGAGAACAAAAAAAATGGTAGGGTTATTGTTATTTTTTTCCTTGAATAAGTCCTTTCTTTGAAATTTGCCTAGCAAATTTATCTCGTGTATGTGTGTACTTTGGGTATTTTCTCTTAATAGCTTCGTTAGTTCAGTTTACCGATTTAATGATTACCCATTGAGATTTGGATAGATTGAGTGTGTCGAGGTTTTAATCAAAAAATAATGTTGCTACACATAGTTCTTTGATACAACTAGCTGAATTTTTAAGAAAACGAAGAGGCTCTGGATTCAGATCATTAGAAGTGAGAATCAGAAGGATATCAGAACAAGACTTCTGGCCAGCAAATTTTCCAGAAGCTACTGCACAATGCTTATTCAAATGCGAATTTCCGACATTTGAGCCAAAGTCTTATCACAATTCGTATCAACGCTAGGTTAGCTCAGGGAGATTTGTTGGAGAGGCGAGGGAAAATCCTCTGCGCCACACTCAAGTCTGTACAGACATATTTTTATGCGCAAGGGGGAAGAATCCCTCGCTCGCGGAGTGATCCTCCTATCGCCCTTAAGTTTCGGACCGTATTAACGGACCAACAGATGTACTTGACAGGTATTCCGATAAGCTCATCGATATCATAGAAGAAGTGTCTTGCAAGAAATGGATCTCTGAGATGACAAAGACTTGGACAGTGGCGGAGAAGATGACTGTATTGGTATTGCTAACATGTCCAACTACAGTAAGTACAGTACATAATCAAACAAGTGTTTTCATCCGCGAAAAATAGTTGGAAAACAGAGTAGATAGTACTCGTCAAAAACGATTTGGATCATCAATGCCCACGTAATTTCTTAAAATCGGAGCTGCAGCTACTTAGAAAGATGGCATCATAAGAGAAATGCAACCTCGAAGAGCCTGAACAAGATCCGGCTGACGCTGCTGACACTGAAGTATCTGAAACCAGCCAGATGTCTACTGAGAGCGTACAGTACGACAAAAATGAGGAAAGTCTGGTTAAGCATACATTAGGCCCTGAATGACGATAGGATATCCGGGACTCATTTCTCTTTGCTACCCGTGTAGAAAGCCCCTTCCTGTAGATAGCAGCAGTATATGTACGTAGAGGATTAGGCGAACACTTTCAAGACATCTAGTCCGGTGGCCTTTTCGAATTTCATCCTTATTGGCCACTTGGTTGTTCTTGTATATTGCAACGTTTCGTGGGGCGTTTTTAAGCTCGAGGCATGCATCAAAAATATCTTACGTTTCGCACTGGAAAAAACTGACGATAGCCTGAGCTACTTATATATCTGTAAAGATTCAGCGTGAATACGTAAAAATACAGTTCTGTACCACCCCTTTTGGTTGCAAAGAGCACCTTGAAAATATTTCCAAAATCTCTATTCTACGAGTGCCGTAATCAGTTTGGCTCGCAACCTCTTCTTGCAGCATCGATATAAAAATATTGCTGTGACTGTGTGTTCTGGCAGTCAAGGATCCAGATTCCAGAAATGAAGAGTATTCTCCGTTACCGCCAGCCGAAAAGCAGTAAACGCATAACCAAATACTAAGGTTAGGTGGGGTTAGGTAAGATGGCAATTCCCACTTAGTTAGGGATACACCTGTTGAATTTACCCCCACTAGACCACTACTTAAAGAGCACAGCAGCAAAAGCAAAAGCGGTGTCCGCCTGTCCTGAAATCCTAAACAAAATAGTCGTCATCCATGAGGTCAACATTTGCTGGGTCCCCGGGTACAGCAGACGAATTGGCTTGGCAGAGATCAGCTTTAGAAAGTGAGCACGCATCGATAAACATCCCTATCGGTGTATTGCAAAGTAACGTCGACCACAAGATGAGAGAGCTAATTAACACCTCTTGGTCCGCCAGAGGTGATTGCATTATATTCCGCAGCTTATGGCAGAGAATACACCAGAACCAAACAAAATGTCTCCTGGCTAAGAATAAAAAAGATACTCGCTTCCTAATAGATGTAATGACGAGACGTTGGGCCATAGGCACCATGGCCAGTAGACTTAGCATCAACTCTCCAGACTACTGCTGGAGTTGTCATGATGCGGAAGAGACAGAGACCATCAAGCACTTACTCTGTGAGTGTCCCAATCTCCAAAACACCCGACTCCGGCACATAGGAAACAGGCTGTATAGAGAACTGGGTAACCTAACAGAAGTACCAATATCGAACATACTCCACTTTATTAAGAGTACAGGGTGGTTTCGTGATGGCCGACCCATCTAGAACCGAAGGTTGAAACATGGACCACAACACAAATAGGAACACAATGAACCAGTAGGCGCCCGTGGACGTTTAATCATTCGACTGGGCACTTTCCCCATAACCTAACCTAACCTAGGGATACACCTAGACCAAGTGTATATGTAATAGTGATCATAGCTAGGGGAAAATTTGAAGACACCCTCAGCAGTATAATTTAAAGAGGATTACGAGTAACATAAGAATGGTGTGTATCAGTGGGACTCAAAATTAATCCCACAAAAACCACGATAGTACCATTCACTAGGAGAAGGCAACTCAGACACATGCAACCGATCTTACTAGGTGGAACCACAATTGACATTCAACAACAGGTCAAATATCTAGGCATAACACTGGGCCACTCTATGGAAGGCCCACATGAAGGCGGTAGTGTGCAAAGCCACCCGAGCACTCATGATATGCAGGCGTATCTCAGGAAAATCCTGGGGATGTAAACCAGCTATGCTGAGGTGGATGTACATCATGATGGTCAGACCCATCATAACATATGGGGCAGTAGCCTGGGCAGGACGAACCAAGCTAAGCACAGCAAAGAGAGCCCTGGAAAAATTGCAGAGATTGGCATGCATCTGCATCACAGGAGCAATGAGAAGCTGTCCCACCGCTGCAATAGAGGTGATTGTGGGGCTCACTCCCCTTCACATTGTGCTGGAAAGGGTCACAAAGGAAACAATCCTAAGAATTGTTAAAGAAGGTGGGGCAAAAGCATCGCAAGCAAAGAGCGAGACTCCCTCTCCAAAACAGTCCCACTATTAGACTGGCCTAGAGACGACACAATCAAGAAATACTGCTTTGAAAAGAATTTCAACATAGAACTGAGCAGTAAAAGAGAATGGAACGACAGGGTGTACCAATTTGAGCACAACGCCATCAAATGGTACACCGACGGCTCCAAAACAAACACGGGCACCGGGGCGGGAGTATACGGGCCCCGAACCAAGTTCTCGGAGCCAATGGGAACATCGCCCAGCATTTTTCAAGCAGAGGTATACGCGATCGAAAGATGTGTACAAATAAGCCTCAATAGAAGATATCACGAGCAAAATATCGCGATTTTATCAGACAGCCAGGCTGCTATCAAGGCGCTGAGTTCCTACGAATTCAGGTCCAAACTGGTCTATGAGTGTCTAGAAAAGATAAACAGACTTGGCCGGAACAATAAAGTCACCCTCTACTGGGTGCCAGGTCATGTAGGAATAGAGGGAAATGAGGCAGCCGATGAACTGGCAAGGAAAGGGTCAGAAACACCATTTGTTGGACCCGAACCATACTGCGGGCTGGGACCGCATCGAATCCAAGAGGAACTGAGAAGAGAGGAAGAGTGCAAAAGAAGGATGCTATGGGAAACACTCCCGGGACTAAGGCAGGCGAAGGAACTCCTCGGGAACTACGACCGAAGGAGGAGCAAGGCCTGCCTAGGTACTAGCAAAAACCAGCTTCGCATTCTAACGGGCTTCCTAACGGGCCATTGCAGACTCAGGGAGCATCTCAGGAAAATAGGAATAGAAGCAAACGGAAACTGCAGATTCTGCAGCGATGCCGAGGAGACTCCGTCACACCTCCTTATGGACTGTGGAGCATTGATCCACAAAAGAAGAGTTCACCTGGGAGCGTACACTTTCCTTGAAATGGACCTCCCTTCGTTGGACCCAATCCAGATACCCTGCACCATTACCTACTATGTTATTCGGATTCTGGCTAGGTCACCAAGATCTTCCTTAAATTGCTGTCCTAAGGTTCTTCTTCTTCTTTCTGTTAAAAGGCAGGGTAAATGCATAGAAAATGGATTGTTGTTTCCTTCGCCTCCTCGGTTCTACAGCTTCTTCGGACGCTCATTCCCAGGGGGGGGAAACGTGTTCCTTGCCCACGGAGCAATCCCTAAAACACTTTTCTCTCCCATCGCCATTGGGTTTCAGACCATCTTGAAGCTTTGATAAACCTACAGACATTCTGGAGACATACGCCGCTTAATTCTTCGATATCCTGGAAGAAAGGTCTTCCAAGGAATTTATGCCTGAGAAGACAGAGGCCTGCCTCATCTCCGCAGCCACTGCAATGAGCATCCTCATCTAGCCTTCCTTTCATATGGAATTGTACAATATTTTGTCATGAAATCATCCCTACGAGAGCATGGCATGGCTTGACACGGTCTTGAGATCAAATTTACTAGTTAAACTGAATAGCGAAGAAGTCTCGGTATGCAGTCAGAGTAACTTGGGGTTGACTTTTTTCTCTGTCGGTGTGTTGTGACACCATGCTGGAGGACTTATAAGCACTGTTTACCTAGCAAGTTCATCTAATTCTGAAAGAAGTCATCCATCCCCTTGCTAAGTAAAGATGTCGTCTATTATGGTGGAATTCAATTAGTTACAGTAAAGCAGGCAAACCTTCAATGCAAAACAAACTCAAAAGATGTTAAATTCAATTCTGTGATGAAATAATTCAGGTGGTGCAAATCCATATTCTAATTTCAAGTCTCGATTTTGTTGAAAGGTGATTTATTCTTGACACATCGCTTGTCACTTCCCAGTTTCCAATGACAAACACAACAATGTCACCCAAGTAAATGAACCAAAAAACTGAGTGAATTAGCCAATAGAGTATCGACATTCGACAAGACAAGACAAGACACATCAATAAACCTCGGTTGGATCCCTTCAGGAGTTGACCAAATTATTGGTAAACAATTTCAGTGTTATTATTAAGCTATTCCATCTGAGGTTTATTTGAAAAATAAAATCATAAGGAACTCCTCACCCTCCGGTCTAACCCCCTAAGGAGAGGAGACTGAGCACCGAGCACACATCATGTGTGTGTGTTCTTTTTGGTGACCGTCGTCGTTTGGAGGGGAGCTCGACTAACCACAGGGGCGGAAAATGGAAACCCAAAGAAAACACATCACACCCCGAAAAACCCTTGTTGGGTACTTTCAAGACTTTTTTTTTTCTTCTTGTTGCTGGATTTCTCCATCGCAGACGCACAAGTGAGTCCACAGATACGAGGAATGTAGTTATATGGATACATGCTAGATGTATTTGCCATATTTCAAAGGTATATTACATTTCACGTCCACACTGATTGCTTCCTTTTATGGCGCATTTATGATAGCGGTAATATATCAGTGACTGGTGAAAAGGATCCCTTTTTGTTGGTGCTCCTTGGATACTGTGTGAGTTGTGAGTCCCTCCATCTATGAACATTATTTTGTGGTCCCCATTCTTCGGTTGAATAAAGTGGAGATTTTTTTTTTAAAAATAGCTACTGGTTTTCTTCTCCGCTCTAGTTGAATGGGCAACGGATTTAATTTTTTTCAAAAATATTTATTCATCTATTTTTTGTTCGTTCCCAAAAGGATTCAAATGTAGTTTCCCCTTGGATGACATACAAGTAAAACTCTTCCTTTCGATCCATTTAAAATCGATTCAAGGACAACAAATCTGAACAGATTGTTTGGCGCACAGTGATTTGAATATGTGGAGCTTAGGCTGTTCCTGGAAAAGACATAACACCATAAGTATCGGGGATTCGGGGAATTTCGATAAGTGGATTTCAATGAAATTACTTAGAACTTTGTAAAGCCCCTATGACAACGAACGAGTTTGCTTAGTAATGACTAGGCTAATGAGGTGTTTGCACACATGAGGGATTAATTTGAAAAGGCAATGAAATTGGGTGAAAGAAAAAAATTAAAAAAATAAAACGCTTCATCATCGGGGTAGTAAGCCAAAATCGGAAGAGCTTAATCAGCACACGCGCCAGTTAGCACATGCACATCCTTCAACCTTCTGACATTAAATCATGTGAAATCCTCGAAAAACCAACATAGTGTCTTTCACTTTGAAATCCCTTTCGCCAAGTATTTTCATATATTACCACTTGAAGGTTAGCAATACATGTACTTAATATTCTTTCGGCTTAAGTTCCCATCCTTGGAGTAGGTATAGTGGGGCTCCTTTTGTTCTGCAGTTACACACACCCTTTGGCACATTCCAAAATGGCAATCTCGACAGACAGCAGCGCGTGTTCTCCACTTCCTTCTCGAAGGGGATAATTAAAGTCATAATAACAGTAAGTGTCGCATGCTTTGCAGAATAGCTCCCAGTTCATTCATCATCATTTGTAGCTTATTTGAGGGTATCTGCTAACAACACTTTGTCATGAGCATTAATCAGAGTTTTGATGCTGAAGTACCCCCAATGTTTGAAAAGTTCAAGTTCGTCATTTCGAATTTGAAGTATGTTATGCAGGCTTGTCATAAGCCCCTGCTACTTAATCAATAATTTTGTTGAAATCCCTCATGAATTGGAAAGCAGTTTTTTTTTCGATTTTTGTGCTTGTGTGTGTGTGTCCTTTTGTGTCGTTTGATAGAAAACAGTGAAGGTTTGTAGGTTCCCAAACTCAAGTGGGGCAAAACAGCAGAACTGGGTTTATACTGACCCTTTACCATAGACATTAGAGTTCGGTTCTGTGAGACTGTAACATATTTAGGTTAAATTGGCGAACCGTAGAGGGAGAAAAAATGGGTAATGATTGACCTAAATGTTGACTTGGGAAAGGCGTTTCATTTGAAACACCCTCACCCCAAAGGACCAACAATTGTCAGGGCAGGTATAATCACAACACAACCAACTTCGGTCTCTAAAGAACTTAGACCCTTAATTACGCAGACGACGTAAAAGTTATAGTCGGGAAAGCTACGTTTCAGAAGTGCCACAATACAGAGATAGCTTCACTTAACTAGAAAAGTCTTCTCACAAGAGCACTGTTACATTGACCGAACGATCGTAAAAGCCACACCCGCACTCTGGATTTGTAGCCTCATCTGTGGCAAGAACTATCGACAAAGTTCCAAAATTATGCTTCAACTGCTCATCAGACCTATTTTAGCATTCTTTTACCTTAAGCAACCTTTTCGACGATTTGGCTTGCCTTGTCGGGGCGGAAGGGCTTGTGGTAAGTCTACGGAACATGTGGGAGGCGTAAACAACAGAAGGACCGCTACCCTTCTTCGCTTAATGGCCAACCACTCACACTATCCTCCAGCGCTAAGTATCTGGGTATCTTGCTGGGCCCAAAACTTAACTGGAAGCAAAACATAAAACACAGAGTAAAGAAGGCATGTGTAGCACTCTATGCCTGCAGTAAAATCTATGGAAAAAAGTGGGAACTTTAACCAGAGATATCATTGTGGATATGCACAGCTATAGTGGATCCAATTCTCACCTATGGTTCGCTAGTATGGTGGCCCGCGCTTAGCAAGGGCTACAACCTCACAGAACTTAAAAGGCTCTAAAGAACAGCCAGTATGTATAGGCACCACAGGACCATTGAGGTTGGCCCCAACGGATGCCCTTGCTGTGCTCCTGCATCTTACACACAAAAAACACCGCACTACGCAGCATAGTCAGACTCAAAGAATCTGGCATCACAGCAACATCCTGCACTCGCTACCAAATGACATGGTCACGTTTCCTATCAACTACTTCACACCCAAACTTAACTTCAGTAGAAACTTCCACCTAAGTTCCCCGACCACAGCACAGTTTCGACACGGTAATCTACACCGACGGATCAACGATGAGCTGTGCCGTGGGAGCCGGGGTCTACTCAGAATCACTAATAATAGCAAGATCATTCTGCTTCTGTAATTTTGCCAGAGTTTTCCAGGCGGAACTACTGGCAATCCGAGAAGCTTGTACGCAACTCGGACGTGACAAACCGCAACTCAGATGGCGCGGGCAAATGAAAGGGGACCTTAATTAGCTTGGCGATCGAGCTGACTGGAGACGCTTGTAGGTTGAGGCCCAGGTCCACCACGGACTGTAGCGCCACCTTAAGTAAGTAAGTATTCTTGCTTCCTCTCAGCCGAAAAGATTATGGGCAACGTATTGGCGTTCTGCGAGGCTTGTGCAGAGAGTGTCCAGCTTTGGTGGTGAAGTGATGAGTGATGCTACTGCGCTCGTCATCATTGAAGGATTTCTCCGAAAATTAGGAAAATGTCGGTAAAATGGGTCAAACGGAATGCTGTTTCCTAGTAATATAATGGACCAGTTGCGTTTGAGTGTTCCAGTGGAGTATTTCCTAACCAGACAAACTTTCCCCACCAATTCAAAGTTTCATCGGAATAACCATGCTTCCTGCTATTCTAGTTAGAATCCATATCCGGTTATTCAATTTCAAGAATTCAACGAAAACCGAGAGGAAATTGAAATCCTTATCTGAAATCTATTTTATCAAAAAACAATTACAATCGGTTAAGCTTATAAGGATACTATACCAAGGACGTGCTAAGAGAAAGTGCACAAAAAGATTAAATAAAAAGTTGGCAGTCCTTTGTCAAAACAAGGATTAAATAACTTCTGTATGAAAAGTAACGCACAAAAGCCTAAGCTGCTCAATTGTGTGTAAGCTTTTGTGTAGGTACTTTAGTCGTCCCGTCATTGGATATTCTTCCCGAAACAATTTCGCAAAAAAGGCTTTAGTTGGAAGACGACAAGAGGCACCATTTCGAATGGTTTCTAATTATTTAAATGAAAGCGTATCCCGAAAGGAAGTGTCGATCCTTTGATGTGGAATAAAGTAAAATGCTAAATCCGAAATTGAATTAAATTCGCAAGGGTCTCCTCCGGTTGATGAGTAATGTTTCGGTGTAATTTGCCGCAAAAAAGGACTAAATGACATCCTATTGGAGATTGGTATTTCGTTTTGAGCTTGTGAGAAAAGAAAACACACCTTTTACTAAAAGGTTTTCAAAACACTTTTTCTTTTCGTCCTTATTGCTATCAGCAACCACATGTACGAATGTGTCTACTACACACTGAAGTGAACTTAAGTCAACATAGATACATCCATCTTCGTATATCGTATGTTTTTCTTTTCCCTTCGAATGCCTAATAGAACGTCCTAAAAAAAATCATCATGGTATCGGCATCAAATGGAATTGACATCCCTCCTCAACTCATTTGCCACGTACGAAGAAAATGAATTTTTTCTCCGCTCTTGAGGATGATGGGGAAGACGAAAGAGGACGACGACAAACAATAATGACAGGACTCGCAGCAAGGCCCAAACAACGAGGCGAATAAATTGCGATTTGCTCGTAGCTCGTAGGTATTCTCTTATTTTTCTTATTAAACACTCAGGTATACACGTCAAGTTACTTGAAGATTCTTATAATGAAATGTTTTCACTTTATCAATTATTATCAAGTCCATTGAGGTGATTGAAGGGGATTTTAGTCATTTGGGATTTGTGTATTCAATTTGTTTGTCATGTTCTGGAGTTCAGTTCAATGGTTTCGTCACCGGGGGAGATTATTGACACAGCAAGGTGAATTTCTAATTTTTGTTAACCTTATCTCATACGAGCCTTGGTGTTTGCGTTGCTCAGGCATTTTGTTGGAGCCTCAAGTTTCTGGTTCATTTCACAGAATTATTCCTTGGGCTTGACAAACATCGCTCAAGATTCTTAGAGAAGACGGGTGCCTTTAGAAGAACCCCCCTGCCGCGCTGGAGGTAATTGCCCCCCATCTGCTTCCTGTTGATATCTCTGGGAAGATAGTGGCAGCCAAAGCAACATTAAGGCTCAGAGAATCCTCCCTAGTAAAATGGACTACGTTGTCCCCTATATTGACTTCAACGTCAGGTACAAAACTCGGATTCCTAGCAGAAGCGCTTGGGAGTCTAATACAGTCTTGAGCGATTTCGCGCTAGAAATATTCACAGACGGATCAAAGACAACGGATGGTACGAGGGCTGGAGTCTTCTCCAACGCACCTGGCTTAGCCATTACCACGCGACTGCTGGATCACTGCATTGTACTTTAAGCCGAAATCACGGCAGTCTGCGAAGCTGTGGCTTGGCTTTCAATTAATGCGATAGATTGTAGCGCTATACATATGTAGATAGTCAGGCAGCTATTAAAGCCTACGATCAAGGTTGGTAAAGCAATGCCGCAGATTTCTCGACGAGATTACAGACAGGTGCGACTTAACCCTGTGCTGGGTCTTAGGATACAGGGACGTTCTAGACAACTGCAGAGCGAACGAGCTGGCAAAAGAGGGAGTAAGTGAACTCAACGCATTTTTGTGTCTGTCTTGTGTCACACAAATGAAGTTATAGTTCTTGTAGAGTCTTCGATGAGGATTTTGGCTGTTTTTGGATGGTATTTTGATTAGAAACTTTATGAAATTAAGGGAAAGGTGGAAAAGATGAATTAGAAAAGTGTAAAATGCTGATTTTGCCGAAGAGAATGAGTTTTTTGACAAGAATTCAGAGAAATCTTTCTGCATAGATAGCGCTTTATAGTTTTGGATTAGTGACAGATCCTGTGGTATCACAGCGAACCTCTTCTAGTTCAAGTGTGTCTGCATCTATGTGCGGACAGTCATTCTTAACCTAACCTTACCTACGCAGATGACATCGCGGCAGTGATTATCACACTGAACAGAGAACGGAACTTACTTACTTACTTACTCCTTCCAATTGCGTGCGCCACCTGAGTCGCGGTCTTCCTCTACTGCGCCGTCCGTCAGGTGTGGATTCGAAGATTTTTCAGACCGGAGTATCTGCTTGAATCAGTCACCTCAGTCGTTGGACGTTGACTCTTCTGGCTAAGCCGATTTCGCTGTATAGTCCGTACAGTTCATATCTCAAATATCTCAAATATAGGCAGTAGGTTTAGTCTGTCTCCGAAAGGGAGGCAAAGATCAGTATAGCATTGAGACTAATGGCAAACTTGGGAGGACAAAAGGCTAGTCGGCGAAAACTCCTTATAACAGTCACGCATTTTATCCTTTTGTACAGCTTCCAGATCAGGGCTGATGCGCTTAACCAAGAAAAATAAAGAAAGCAAATGGCATCGGTACAGAAAAGAGGAACCCTTCGGGTGGCGAGTTTATACCGAACAGAGTCAGAACTAGCCGTTCTCGTGGTTGCGGAAGTCGATTTCCTAGCGACAAAGAGAACATTCATACAGGAAAGGAAGTGAGACGTTGAGAAGAAAACGACAATAGTGGAAGTCAAGGAGATACCATCCCATATAACGGTACAGCAGGTAAATCAGGAAAAATAACGCGGTTTGGATGAGGCGGAGGCACGTAGAGAAGAATTTGTACTTCACACAATTCCTTACCGGACTCAGGTGCATCAGCCCAGTATGGCGGTATGGTAACTTGACTCCAGACAGCGTCAAACACACATCCCTCGAATGCATCCAGGTGGCTTGCAGAAAGGCGAGGAATTGAAAGAGAAACGGAGTTTGGGTGGAATCGTTACGCTAATGTGCACGAGTAAGGTAAATTGCAACCGAATGTGCTCATACAGTGAGGAAGTGCTATAAATAAAGAAGAGAGAGCCCTCCATCTCCATCCATCAAAGCTATCGAAGATTGGAGCCCAATAGAGGCGTGGGGAAGTGGTACCACTCTGAAGTGTACAAGAAGCAGTAGTACATGGAGAGGGTTTAGTCAGTCCGACAGATTGTGGGAACTTGACGAAGCTTATCCTCTTCAAAACAAAACAAGAATCAATTCCGTTTTATGAAAGACTAGCTGATACCCGCGACTACGTCCGCGTGGAAACACGTCGCATTATGCTGTAAACAACATTCCTGGGTTTTCTTTCTGGCTCCGGGATGACCAGACTGTCAGGTGAGTTGACTTTGAGAGCGCTATAGGAGAAACGGTCACTCTTTAAATCCACATTGTCCACGTTAAAGCTGCAACGGAAAGTTGCAGACGTTTGAACTAAAAGTGGTAGTCTGATGGGTTTAGAGTAATGCGGGGGATGAAGACAGTTTTTCCCTGATTGCCATTTGTGATAATCCTGGTTTCGATTGCGTGCTGGTACAAAGTCTTCAATTGCACAGTTTCGGAGGGTTTGGATTGGGCAACAACTCTAAGGTTGAGGATGTGAGGTGGGTTTCCTGATGGATAGAAAGTGTGCAATAACTCTACAGCATCCTCGAGTTTTATTTCCGAGTTTTAACAATTACTGTTCGCCAGAACTGATATTCTAAGATAAACGACAAAAAAACATTTATTTTAAGGAAAGTGCCCCTAGAAAGTAGGCGTGGCTATACATAATGTCAGGATTATTTGTAGAGTAAATGAATACCTACACGTTTGCTTAAGTAAGTTTTTTCGAGTTCCTTGTAAAATTACTCAAAAAAATGCGTTTTTCGAAAATGGGCGTGGCAGTGGGAGAATTTTTGAAAAAAATTTAGCCTATGTTCATTGCCTAGGCTTCAGTTATCTCCGTACCAAATTTCATCGAAATCGGTTCAGCGGTTTAGCCGTGAAAACGAAGCAGAGATTTATAATATTAGTATGGAAGTATGGTTCGGTTAGTCCCTTGAGTTGTTTTGGTTTAGTGGTATAAAAATGGGTTACTTTAGTCAACAGATAACCATCAAACAGACTAAGTAGAGGGGGTAAACGGGGTACCACAATCATACACAATGGAATACACCTTGAAAAGGAGTATGCTACCCGGAGACTTCTGTTGATTGAGAACAAGGTTCACCACAAAACGTTACAAACTTGTACGTAAGAATGTAGTTGCCACCGAAAGTAAACGTCATCATAGTACACAAACTTCCAACGTTCTCTCATTAAACTTGGAAAAACTGTCACACAACGTACTTTTTGTTTTTTTCTTAAGGACGACGCTTTTGGATTAAAAAATCCAAGGGTAGCGCTGTCAAAACTTTGAAATTGTGCTCGAATATTGAAATAAATGATGACGGTTGAGATACTCCCTAATCCTTGCCTCCTCTGTGAGATCCAGTCAGGTGCGTATGTAATGGTCTTTTCTGTGTTTCGTTTGAACAAAAGACACTTTGTGACTAAATAATTTCCCTCGGTTTTCTATCACCAACCAATTGTTCCGATGTATCCTAGTATGGTTTCCGCACAGTTCATCGTTCGTCGGTTTCGCAATCGAACTTTTCAATTAAAATTAACGGATTACACCGAGTCCATTATTGAATTACAGTGGCTGGTTCAATTTAATTTAGCTGGTGACTGAATAAATATCTAATTTACCAGACACAATACAGTCCATTCGCTCTGCACACAGCTTTAATGCATACTCGTATCGTATATCCTTTTATGCCAATAGCTTCTGCGCTTCGTTCTGCATTGCCATCTGTGTCTCGTCGGTTGATGAAGAACCTACCACCCAATCGTACGTTCTTAATCTGTGCTCTGTTTGCAGGATGCTGTCCTTTGGTGAAGGTAATTTCCGTTGTGTGTACTTTGGAGGAGCTGGTTCCATACCTCCTGGCGATAATATGGTAGTTCTGTGTGTGTACGGCTACGATGAAATGCAATTCGATTGTCCTGACTCTTATCGATTTATTGGTCATATCTCTTTCACCATTGTTTTGTGCATTGGCATGGTATTGCTTGAGCGAAAATTTCCATATCCTTTTGTTTTCGAATATTATCCTTCTCAGGTTAGTCGTGGCGAAACTTTAAAGAGATCTGCAAAGACCACACCTTCCACTGGAATGCATTCAAACATTTTTATTTAAGTTTCTCGGCTAAGGTGGAATGGTTTCATTTTACTTTATTCATCTGTCCATTTCTTCAGGGGGATGACGCAAGAAATATGATATTTTATAAGTCCTGCAAGAATATTATATTCTTAACCAAGGAAGCTGGAGGAATTCCTATTTGTGAAGAATGCCGTAAGAAATGTTCATTGTAGTTCCAAAGTTTAGACGTAGTATGTCCAGTAACTTGAAAGAGAAAAGTGCCTAGTGGAAATGTTGAAGGTCACAAGGAGTATTTGTTGCAATGTATGCATGCAGGCTGTGAGCTTTCAATGTGGGTAGTTCAAGCAGAAATCGATAACAATTTTACTTGTAAAAAAGTTTGATTATGTAAAAGTGTTTGTTAAAGGTGACGCCGTCTTCCCTGCTGGTGCAGACTATTGTTAACCACTTAAGCCTTTCCGTTTAACCTCAAACAAAATTTTGTTTGTAAGCAAGAGGCCAAGACTAGTAGAGAAATGGTTTAAAGTTGACATTTCTGTAACAAAACATTCAGCAATAAATAGGGACTCAAGCCAAAGATGACACTGGCGTTGTGCGTCCAATTCTCACTTATGACGCCATCATCTGGTGGCATACCCTGAGTAAGAAATACAATATCGATAGATTCAAAAAAGTACAGAGATCGGCGTGTGTAGGTGCTACGAGAGTATTGCGATCTTGTCCTACTGATGTTCTAAGTGTGATCCTGTACCTGATGCCCCTTGAACTTTACATCAAAGACACAGCTACCTGCAGCGCGGTCCGGCTCAGGAAATCTGGGTGCTGGGTCGCAAAGCCATACGGCCACTAAAAGATCCTGGAAACAACTCCAGGAGATTTAGTCGGGTCTTGGACTGATAACATGACACCTAGCCTCAGTTTTAGGAAATTATGCTTGCTAAATTCCCTACCAGACAAGAATGGAAACGTTATCAATGGCTATGATCAGCGCAGGTATCTTTTCTGATCAACTGAATATATCAAAGTTTCTTCGTCTTCCAGATTCTGCTAGTGTTTTCTAGGCGCAGCTTCTCGCGATTTGGGAGGCCTGCCGCTGAACAATCTCCAAACTTCCAACCAAAATATCGATATTTTCTCAGATAGTCAAGCTGCTATCAAAGCCATTGCTGCGGTTACCATATCGTCAAAACTGGTAGAGCAAGGCTGACTTGAAATTAATCAACTGAGTAACTACTCCATAATCATGAGGGCAATGAGCGTGTCGACGAGCTGACCAGGAAAAGATCGGCCCTTAACAGTTCTCTTGCGGAAAGTGTCGATACTCCGCTGAGCACTGTAAAGGGCTTTATACATCTCCACTTCCTCTAGCTTGCCAACCATAGATGGAACGGCCTGTCCAGTTGCCTCATTTCAAGAAGGACATACCCCAATTACAATAAAACCAAGTCAAGAGAGCTACTTGGCAAACCAAGACCAGATATTGGCAGAATCGTAGCCATTATCACAGGCCACTGGCCAGTTGGAGACCATGTGGTCAAGCTAAATTTTCATCACAACAACTTTTGTAGAAGCTGAGAAAATGAGCTGAGAAATGAGAAAAAATGTCTACTTCATTTCCTCTACAGGTGTCCGGCCTTGGCGAGGACTAGACAGGGCTTTTTTGGCAAACCTTTCTTCGTGGATGTCGGCGAGATCGCTGAAAAAAGGATTGCAGAAATAATCCTGTAGCTGAACTCCACCGGCTGGATTTAGCCACGTCATCCCATCCCAATACATCAAATCGACAACCAATACAAATAGGTTTAAACGAGTTTCGTGGTTACAAAACGGCGCAGCCTAGCGCTAATCCGGCTTAAAAGAGCCTCCACCCTACCTACCTACCTGATATTTCTGTTCTTCGCCTTTGCATATGTATGAGCATTGTTGCGAAACGTAAAGTTATTGTCCCGCTTTGGATGATGATTTTCTAGATCTAGGTTATGGTTTCAATGCCGTCATTGTTGATTTTTAATATACCCCACCCTCGCACACTTGTATTGTGTTTAACAATAATAAGGCCGGGAGGGCGTGAAGATTAATAACTGCAAGAAAACCATAGCCACATTAGCATTCTTCCCCGGATAGCAACCAAACTGCCCCGCAGTCATTGCAAATGGACACATAAGTTGACAGAGCAAAAGAATACAGGAATTATCCCACAAGAAAGATCGTAAAAATATTAAGGGAAGAAAAGAAGTGTTAGACTTACATCTCCCATCGAGACTTCGGCGAACATCCCGCCTTGCACACTTAAGCTCGAAGCGGAGAAAAGAGCCTTAAGGGAGGCTTATAACATATGGGCCTCTCTAAACACTTGTGCAACAAAGAAGATTGTAGCCTATGTTCGATAAAGCTAAGACCGACAGACTTCTGTAGATTGTCAGAAGATCCCTATCTACCCTTATAGGAGTGATCACAGGGCATAATATGCTGCGGTACCATATTGAAAACCTTCGAATTACAAAAGAAGACTTTGTAGGTGTTGTGGCGATGAGGAGGTCCACGAGGATACAACCTACTTGCCTTACCATTGCCCGTGTCTCTATCATCTAAGACATAGGTTCCTTGGACGACACTTTATCGAGGACATTGAAGAATTATCGGATACACCGGTGGACCACAAAATGAGCTTTATCAAATCCACAGAGTGGTTTGCATCACAGACGCATTCTTAAGATTCCAGATGCTCAAGAGATATCGTTTCTACAAAAGTTTCGAAGTTGTTATAGGCGCCCGCAGAAAATGGAGAAATGAAGACCCTACTACACTACCAAATT
Organism: Matsumyia berberina; assembly: GCA_917880715.2. NCBI lineage: Eukaryota > Metazoa > Arthropoda > Insecta > Diptera > Syrphidae > Matsumyia > Matsumyia berberina. The sequence goes on from OU862870.1 coordinate 102,662,806, forward strand.
CCCAATTCTGGTACACACATGGCTCGAAATTGGAAAACGGCAGTACAGATGCTACGGTTTATGGTCCGAGCTTCCAACGCGCGACAGCGCTGGAAAAGTCACCTATAGTATTTCAAGCGGAAGTCCACGCTATTGAATTGTGTGCAAGAGAATGCCTCTGGAGTCTACATCTTTTCAGACAGCCAAGAAGCACTGTTAGCCCTTAAATCCTATACGGCAGGGACCAAGTTTGTCTGGGACTGCCTCAATCTCCTCGAAAGCCTTGCATCAGTAAATAAGGTTACCTTAGCCTGAATCCCAGGACATGAAGGCTTCGAGGGTAACGAACGGGCTGACTGCCTGGCGAGAAGAGGCGCTTGCCGCCGCCTCGTTGGTCCGGAACCCTATTTTGGGGTACCACCCAACAGTGCCTACTCCAAGATAACACAATGGGAGATCAAAAAACACGCCGACTAATGGGCCAACCTCCGGGGCCTTAGACAAGCGAAAAAGTTTATCAACCCCAACCTATACAAGGCCAAGGTCGCCTTGATTGGGTGGAGAGCTTCTACCAAACAAAGTCAGAATGCCCATCTATCTCCTAGCGACGGAAAGAAAGTATTTACATACACAGAGAAAAGTAGAAGTTGGGAACGAAACGGCAACAGTGGAAGTCAAGGAGGTTACAATACAACAGCAATCGTGATCGCGGATTTCTACCTCGTATAATTTCTAACCAGTCACAGATGCAGCAGTCCAGCATTATGCCGGTATGGTGACATGACTCAAGACAGCGCCAAACACACATACTTTGATGGCTTGCAGAGGGGCCAGGACTAGAAAGAGAAAGATAGGTAGGTTGAATCACATCAGGCAATATCGTTAAGGTAATGTCCACGCTCCTACATCCATAAAGGCTGTAGGAGATAAGAGCCCCATAAGAGCTAGAAAAAGTGGCATCATCCTGAAGTGTTGCAAGAAATTAGTTCTGTGGTTTGTTTGTCTAAATATGGACAGGGTTTGGTTGGTTAGAGTCCGACACAGAAGGGAACTTAGCCACTCACTTCTTAAAAAGCAAAAACCTGACCTAATTTCAGGAAATGATAAACACAGACTTAATTTAGGGATTTTTTTTTCACTATTTAAAGATCACTGATTTTCGTCGACGATCAACTCTTTTGAAACAGACAACAATCTAGGTTTTTTCCTATGGCCACCATTGCAAAACGGTCTTAGTGTCTCCACGTGTCGCTATACATAGGTTAGGTTAGAGTTAGGTGCCGCCTCGGATCTTCATGTGTTCCTCATTGTGGGATCCTACATGCATGAATGTACTGGTTGGAAAGTAAGAATAGGATAGTTATTATGCATTTTAGGCCTCCCTAAACCATCCCGAATCGAGTATGAATTTTAGGATGACCTTCGGTGACATGGTTGAGAGTTGGCCTGGATCGCTTAAAAAGCAAGCGCCTAGGGTCGTTCTGTTGAGGCTATGGCAGTCGCAAAAAACGTGCATCGTGTCCTCCTCCGTGTCTAGGTTAGGTTAGGTGGCTGTCCCCGCTTAGGCAGGGACACACTTAGGCCAGAATGGCCCATTGTGATACCACAACGAAGTAAACCGGCTTACCGGCACCAGGGAACCAGAAAATGTGGCATAACTACAACAGAAGTGGGCAACCGTAGCGGTGTGAACCCTAAGATTTGAACCATTTCGTTCCAGAGATGAAGTTGCTTATCTTTTGGATGTCTAGTTCAGCAAGATCGTTAAGATCATCATAGAAGTATTCCCCGAGGGTTCTTCTTCTAAGCGTCGCAAGAGCAGGACATGTACAAAGCAAGTGGGTCGTGGTTTCCTCTTCCTCCTCGTCCCTACAGCTTCTGCAGAAATCGTTGGAGGGGACCCCCAATCTAAGTGCATGCCTGCCTATCAGGCAATGTCCGGTAAGGACTCCTACTAGTGAACCTAGATTTTTACGATTAGTGGATAAAAGTCTCCCCGTCTTCTTTAAATCCAGCTTGGGCCAGATTTGTTTTGAAAGGAGACAAGTGCTGATGTTGTTCCACCTGCGGTTTGCCAGTTTCATGGCATCTCTGTCAAGGAGGAACTTGATCGATTCTATGGGCGCAGGGGGTCCCCCCAGGTTTTCGGGGAGAAGCCGTCCTGCACCCTCTTTTGCCAGCTCGTCCGCTCTGCAGTTGCTTGGAACGTCCCTGTGTCCTGGGACCCAGCACAGGGTTACGTCGCACCTATCTGCAATCTCGTTAAGAGATCTGCGGCATTGCTTTACCAACCTTGATCGTATTGTCGGCGATTCCAAGGCTTTAATAGCTGCCTGACTATCTATGTATAGTACAATAGCGCTACAATCTATCGCATTAATTGAAAGCCAAGCCGCAGCTTCGCAGACTGTCGTAATTTCCGCTTGAAACACACTACAGTGATCCGGCAGTCGCGTGGTGATGGCTAAGCCCGGTGCATTTGAGAAGACTCCAGCCCCCGTACCACCCGCTGTCTTGGATCCGTCCGTAAATATTTCTAATGCGGAATCGTTTAAAACTGTACCAGATTCCCAAGAGCTTCTGCTAGGAATCCGAGTCTTGTACCTGACGTTGAAGTCAATGTAGGGGACAACGTAGTCCGTTCTGATAGGAATAGTATTGTTGCCGTTAAGGATCCTAGAGTTCCTCCTCCGTGTCTATATCGACACATAATCTGCAGAGGTCGGTCGTGCTTAGTCCCATTCTCCTTAGATGGGCCGCCAGTAGCTGATCACTAGTGCTAAGTGCGATCTGTTCACGTCCTGATACATTATATGTACTCTCAAATGTCGAGTTCTCTAAGTCTAGCGAGTTAGGCTGAGCATTGATGAGTCGGTCAGGCAGTCAGAACTTTTTTCATTTATAAAGGTCTGTTGTATTTTTCTCATGAATCGAAGGGGGACCTACAAACTTGATTGCCTACTTCGAATCTCGGAGGTTTTTCGTCACTTGCCGAGAGGTGGTGTTCTTACTACCGCTGAGTCGTTGTCAGGCTACTATGTTTTAAGGTTCACAAGAATTACAATTTTTTATTTCATTTAAATTATTAGCTAAAATTCTTATTTGAAAATTTTGTTACATAAGTCGCATTTTTGGTTTATCGTAGATACATATATTGTGTAATCTTTCGTGTATGCTGGTTCTGTACCACTGTGGTTAACTTAAGAGTAACAACCGCACGATTTAGTTGCGATAGATACAGACCTGTTGAGTTGTCTGTACGTGATAAATGTGATACCCAACAATGATTCAACTTTTCCAACTACGTTTTTATAAAACAGAAAATCAAAATCGGAAAACAAATCATTTCAGTAAAACGCTCTAAAACAAATGTTTTATCATACATTTCACAGCATCTCCTTTGACATTTCAAGAAACCCAAAGCACCACCATACACACTCGCGCACTCAGTTGAAAAACTGTCCTCTCCCTAATCCAGTCAAAACTTAATCATCCCTAATCAGTCCTTGATGAAAAAATGTAGCAAAGACGTTGATCCAACACAGACAACAGAAAATGAAAAATGTTACTCTGGCGTATACTTACGTTTTTTCGATTTATGCTCTATCAAATTTCCACGTAAACTCTCTGCTACCATAACTCAGATGGTGGTTCCTCTTAGGGGTCTTTCCATCGAACGATGGGTCGAAGGGGGCGAAATTGAGAAAATAAAGTTCCAATGTAGCCGCTTCTTTATCGTGTCATATCTTTTATAAATAATTTCGTCGAACATCAACCATGATTTCACATACTCGCCGTATATGTGTGTATACACACTTTTCCCCCGACAAATAAGAACAAGAAATCGCTAAATGAAATTTAAGCTTTTCTTCTTCTGCTGCTTCTTCCTTTTTTATTTATTTTTTTTTGTTAAAAGAAAAAAGAATTCCTTTTCTTCTTGCACAAGCACAATAACTGTTTTGTCAGCGCTTTATTAAATTTTCACTGAGCCCTTTTCGAATATATGATGTGCCTTCCAAAAACAATTTCAATTCGAATCATCGATTTTCTTCTCACTCATCAAAGGCAGAAGGAAAAATGTGGAAAAGGGGCTTAAATGAGCTGCCTTTCCTCTTTGATAAAACAAATTAAGTCTTTCTTTTCACTTTGTGATGACTGGGGATTTTTCTTCTTCTTTTTTTTTGTAAATTTCACAATTAACTTTAATATTAACTTTAACTTTAACTTTTTACTAATATATTGTCGCGAGATTATTTTTTTATTTATTATTTAAGAGAAATGAAAAAATTATTGTCGTTCGATTTATTTAATTTTCTTTTTTAAAGGAAAATTTTGTGCAAGTTGTAAAATAATACAAAATCTTTTTTTTTTTTAAATATATTTTTTGTGTAGCAGATAGAGTAGCACGTGGTGGCTACGTCTACGACAACCGCCTACGCACTGCAACTAATTTTACGGCACCGAGGATACATTTGCCTGGATAGGAAAATAGTGAACTTTCCCAATAAGAGAGCGAGTATCCTGCTCCACCACACATCTGTTCGGAGTTGAAATATGTATACGCCGTAGTAGACGGGATACTATGATGTTGTTGTCCTGTCGGATACAGAAGATGGTGTTTGTGAGTGTGTCTACTGGTGCGGATTTCGAAGCGCCAAAGTATTGTATCCTAAAGGGAGGCACGGCGCTACATCCTGTGTACGTAGTACAACTCCCCATGTTACGGCTGACGGTGTGTGGGTGTGATTGTATTTATGTGTACTACCTAGAGTAATGGTGTTTTGAACTTTTACTCGCAGAAAAATCCAAACAGAGAAAAAGAGAAACACGAGTGAAAGTATAATTCTGACAGTGGCGTCGGATTGTCACTTTAAGAGTTTTTAAAATTCCATCAATTTTCGAAATGGCATCAAAGGCTGTGGCTTGACATATTTAAAACAATAAATTTGTGAACATTTTTTGTTCTTATGTGTAATTGCCTCAGAAACATGAAGTTTTTCGTAATTTTCCTGTGGTATATAAATTTAATAAATTGGAAGAAGGGAAACAGCATCCCACAGACCTTGTATTATTTATTTTTGACCTTTTCAGGCTACCCAGCACAGTCAATGTGGGATAGTATGATCTCAATGTTAAGAAATATTTTCTAAATCCTATGCGGTGCCAAAAATGCCAATTGCTGAGCTACGCAGTCAAGAGATGCAAGGGTAATCCCTCTTGCAAGAACAGTCACTTTCCTCCCCACTCCCCAGATAAGTATACACGTGTTTCATGTGCTTACTGTGCCAAACAACACCCATCTTCTTCTTAAAATTGCAAGTTCGGCCTACAAGCTAAAGAAAATTCGAAAACAAAACCCATAAAGAAGTGGACTATGGTTTCTGCAAGAACCTCACTTAGGTAGGAAAATCCTAGCCTCAACAAAACACTGTCAATCTCTGCTGTAGTAACACTTGCAACCCAATCGAGTACAGAAGTTTTCGTCGATATAGCATCTGGTAATAACTCTCCAGAATCTAGCAGCAATCACCCACTTACCCTATCTAACTCAGCATCATCCAAAGTCTTAAATCAGCTCCAAAACCAAATTTAATTTATTTTCTCCTAATCAACAAAAAAAAACTCTTCACCCAAACCACTCATGAATAGCACGACCTAAACAGGAGATCTCAAACCCAACAAAAAAATATACATCATCCTCGGTATCGATGAGTAGTGCGACTTTCGTGCAGGTAGAAGCACAACCGACCAGCTGTTCACTCTCAGAATGATACTTGACAAGGCCTAGGAATATACCACACCTATGGATTTTGTGGATTTGGAGAAAGCATATGATCGGGTCCCTTGAGAAAGCAGGAGTATGGGATTGACGGCGCTCTTCTGAGGACCATTCAATCCCTAAACACTAATTGTAAGAGCTGTGTTCGGGTGAACGCCGTTAAGTCGACACCTTACACCGTGGGCATTGGACTGCGTTCTGGTATCTCTCCTCTTCATAGTGTATATGGATTAGATGTAACATCGCAGCCGTGGTGAGGAACGGTCCGAGTGAGGAACAGTCTGCTTTTCGCTGATGACTAGGTCATCCTTACGTCTACCCAGACCGAACTTCAACGCGCTGGGATGAAGGTAAATGTGAACAAATCAGAGGCTATGGCAATTTCCCGAACGCCTGTTCAATGCAGTCTGCATGTGAGTGGAGTCCTATAGAAGCAAGTGGAGAAGTGTAAGTATCTCGGGGTACTATTCACGAGTGATGGTAGGAGCAACACTGAGTTATCATGTAGGATTGGTCAGGCTGGAGCAATTTTGAGACAAGTTGGTCTGATCTGTAATCAGGAGGGCCGAACTTGGCATCAAATCTAAGTTGTCGGTCTTAAACGCATGTCCCCAACTCGGTTTCCAAGACGTGCCATGGAATCCGTGTCATAAGGTAGGCGTTCTCTGGGTAGGCCCAGGATAAGATGGCTGGACCAAGCCACCTCTACCCGTATGGGGAAAGCCCCTGTTGATTTAGAGTCGATGGCGGAAGAATGGGAAATGTGGGGAGTCCATTTAAGCTCCCTTAACCCGCGGCCCTCATAGTGGATAAGCGAGCCATTGGAAAATGATGATGATGATGATGAAACCGCTCCCAAAATTGCGATCATGCTCCCAGAGCATTTAATCATACGGACACAGAGATGGTCCGAAGCGTTTTTGCTTTTTTTTTCTTTGTCGAGTTTGGAAACGCTGTACTGGAGCACTCAGACGCAACTGATCCATGGTACTAAAGCAGGACCCAGTTTTTACCCATTTTGCTTTCAGAGAAAGCCGAGAAGAAACTTCAATATTCAGGAGCTGACAGTATCAGCACTCACCACATCAGTATCGAAAATCTGCCACCTAATTCAAGCAAAGGCAGAACAATCGCAAAGGAAATGATCCAAAGTATCGTTACCCTCTCCACAGGCGTCGCAGACAGTGGTGTAACTTAAACCTAACGCACTAAGATGCTTGGCAAAAGCGAAGTGTCCCGTTAGAACGCCAATAAGTTTTCTGCAATCTCTTCTGCTGACTGACAGCAAGAATGCCGCTGATTTTTTACAGACGTTCGGGAGCATTCGTTTAGTCGGCCTGCATCCTAGAGAGCCGTGCCACAAACAACTGTGTTCATAGAAAACCCAATCGTCAATGGAGGCCCAAACCGAGGACGCAGAAAGACCCAACGCAGGTTCAGGTCCTAAGAACACATCATTTCCAGAGATCTCAGTGTGATCTGGAACCCAGACAAAAGTCAAAGAGTTCAGCTTTGCTACCGAATTCAGAGAGTTCATGCATTCTCGGGCTATATTAGAACGGGTTAAAGGGCAGCCTGGCTATCGCTACAGATGCAGATACTCCGACCCTTCCACCTATTCTTTACAATATAGTCTGTGGTCATTAGGATAGCAAAGGTTCTGCATGCATGCCCAACGAGTAGTGAAGTCTGGTGTTATCGACCTCCACGAAGACACCAGCACCGGACCCATAACTGTTTTTGGAGCCATCCATGGTGAAAATTCGACCACAGCCCCACCCAGGCTCAGACACTGGCCGAACCCAGTCCTGAAGGCAAGGAAAGTCGACTTTAAATTTGCACAGCAACCGAAGTACTGGTGTCATTGCATCAGACGGCATATCTATGGAACAAGGGTCGTAGGATAAGTGTCAGGCATTGTCATCAAAACTCCAGTACGGATGATACCAAAAGCCACCCCGTCACGGCGCTAAAAAAGGCTGGGTCAAACCGTCCACAACCCTGCTTCTGGTAAAGAGGTCAATCTCAGTTTTCAGAGGGTTGACCTAAAGCCCCTCCTAGTGCACCGTTCATCAATCATGTCTAAAGTGGTCTGCGCGTTAGCACAGACAAATTTCAGGCATGATCCGACAGAGGGTATGGCAACAACATCCGCATATGCCTGAGGGTAGACCTTAGAAGAATTGAGAGTGTACAACAGATAGTCAACCACCATGCACCATAGCAGTGAAGACAGGAGGCCGATTTGCGAAGCGTTAATTCCAGTATTTTGAATGGCGGAAAGCCGTCTCATTTTCACACTCATTGAATTTCCACTCAAATTGACCTTGCTCTAATTTCTCCCCAAATTACAGCCAATAGAACACGGTTTGTACAAATCCAAACCTGGTTTCCGGAAAGCGGAAATGCAGCCAAAAAGGAGTTAATGTTTAGAAGTTTACCCCAAACATTAACCCAATGACTTCATCCAAAAGGTTATCGAGAGATTTGATATCATGTGATTTCACACCGCCACCCATAACTATTTTTTTATAATGACTAAGTCCTTAATCCTGATCTGACTATTCAGCTGATTTTGACTTTCCGACTGAGTTCAAACAATTAAAATCAGTTGCGGAAACAATTCTTCTTCCTATATTAAATGTTCAACCCTCTGGTTGATCGTGATATAAGTTGAATGGAATTGGAGTACGCACTTAGAACTTCTAAGGTTAAAACGACCGGCTATGACAGCGTACCTTAAATTATACCCTTCCGTTTTGAAAATCCGCCTGTTGCCATTATGTAATCAATCTTTCACTCAAGGAATCATGCGTCAAATTTGAAAAACATCTTTTGTTCTGCCGATACCTAAGCCCAACAACAGCCATTCAAAGCGGGTACCGCCCAATGTCTCTTCTTCTCTGCGCCAGCAAAATTCCAGAAAAAAATCATCGCAATAAGAATTATCTGGTTCTTAGAAAATAAAAATCCTTTGTATACGTGTCAAGTAGCGTTCCAGGTAGGAGGTTTATTTTAATTATATTTCATCATCATTATCCATCTTATCGATTGAAAAAAGCTTTTGTTAGAATGGGCACGTCATATTAAATAAACTGGCTGAATGGTAAATTGGACCTAAAATTTTCAACTTCAAGTCTTTCCTCAGCAATAAAAAATTTTGAATAATGTTTAATGGTTCTTTTTCATCTATCCACCTGCACTCCCCAAGGGTCTTTTCTTTTGGTTATTCTCTTTGTTATTGCTTTTAGAAGTAAGCAAAATTCTCGCTGAATTTTAGCCATACCCTCTATGAAGATGATCCTCAATATTTCTTCAAATTCTTAGGGATCTTGACACCTGGGGTAAATCATCCGGTGCCAAGATCTCTAAGCGAAATAGCAAATTTCTTCATATACAGGGTTTTTCAATAAGAGCGCTACAAAAGTTTTTTTAAATAAAACAAAAACGGTTTTAGATATCAATGAAATTCTTTATTCCTGTGACAGTACATTCGATGCCATTATGTATGGAACTCGATTTCTTTTACATGGCCACCACGGGCACGCTTGCAGAAGTCCAGACGCTGAACCCAATTTTCGACGGTTTTCAAGCATAAATCGGCCGATACTGCTGCAATTTCACGTTCGATATTCGTACGAAGTTCATCAATCGTCGCTGGCTTGTTGGCATAGACCATAGACTTGACGTAGCCCCACAGGAAATAGTCTAACGGCGTCAAATCGCACGACCGAGGCGGCCAAGCGACTGGACCATTTCGTGAGATAACACGTTCTCCAAACTTGGTTTCCAATAAATTGATTGTGACATTCGCTGTGTGGCTTGTGGCGCCGTCCTGTTGGAACCACATGTCCTCCAAGTCCATACCATCCAATTGGGGCCAAAAATATTCGGTTATCATTGAACGGTAGCGATCCCCATTCACAGTAACGTGCCGGTCTTGATCATCACGGAAGAAGTACGGCCCAATGCCGCCGCCGGCCCATAAACCACACCAAACCGTAATTTTTTCGGGATGCAATGATGACTCATGGAGTACGTGTGGATTGCTGCCTGACCAATACCGCATATTTTGTTTATTGACGAAGCCATCCAGCCAGAAATGAGCCTCATCGCTAAAGATGATTTTTCGATGAAAACCCGAATCATTTTCAAGTTGTTGCTCAGCCCAATTCACGAACATACGACGCTTCTGGTGGTCAAGCGGCTTCAGTCCTTGCGTCAATTTAATCTTGTAAGGATGTAGGCCAAGATCTTTTCGCAAAATTCGCCACAACGACGTCACAGAGATGCCCAACGCTTGAGAACGACGTGTGAGAGACACATTTGGGCTTTCTGCAACTGAAGCCTCAGCGGCAGCAATATTCTCGACAGTACGGGCACTTCTTTGTCTCACTGGCAAGGGAACATTTTGTACTGTGCCTGTGGATTCAAATTTTTCCACTAGACGCTCAATTGTTGATCTGCTAGGACGATTATGACGACCATAAATTGGACGTAGCGCTCTTAACGTTGAGGCCACTGACTCCGAATTTCGGTAGTAAATTTTAATAATTTCGACTCGTTGGCAAACCTTACTGAAGAGAAATGTCAAAAAACCGCAAGAAAAATATGGCGTCGTTTGCTTTCACTGTCGCTCTACTTTTGTAGCGTCGCTATTGAAAAACCCTTTATATGTATCAAAAAATTAGCTGCTCCAAGCATATGAATGTTCACTTAATCCGTATTAGTTTAACCAAGCCTCCTCCATGCAGCTGACCTCCTCGGGGTGGGGGACGGGCAACATGGCTGGGAAGTGCAATAGCAATAGTTGATCTATTTTTACAATCCAGTCATGTTAGCCATGAAGCGCAACCTTAATGACGGAGACGGAGTAAACGGCCTTTGGGTGTTGCCAAGCCTGCTACGCCACGGCACCCTTCGGAGCCAGGCCTGGCAACATGCGAGCGTCTGGTGGTCAGCTTGTCCCGCTCGGCAGCCGGCCGGGTTCAATCCGAAACGGCTACGAGCTTCCCAGCAATGGTCTCGCAAATCATTATGGGGGTCAAAGGGGAGATGCGCTATGCTCCGATGGAAGCATAAGTGAACTTTCGACTTTTCGACAACGGTATCTACTTAGGAATGGAACGTTTCATTGCTCACAAGTCACAGGAAAAGACCTTCAGATTTTTGGAATTGCTACTAAGTATCGATTAGATATAGTTGGTATCTTCTCAACGAAGCAAAGAGGCTCTAAAATTGTGGACCTTACGGATGGGTGGAAACTCTTCATGTTTTAGGACTAGCACCTTCAATGTCTACTCCTGCGGCAGTGGGGATACTCGCAACTCCCAGGCTGGCAGGCAGAGTATTGAAGTGGATACCATTAGGAGGGAGAGCTCTTAAAGCTTAAGCTTGAAATTTCAACTCTGGCTCTAGTGTAGATCCATGCGCCGAATCTGGAGCCGGAATATACAGCTTTCTTGAATGAAGTAGATGCCGCCTTAGAACAGGTGGCAGATATAGACACTTATGTTCTGATGGGTGACTTCAATGCTCACGTAGGTGTGGAAGTAAAGACATGGGGAAGTTTGATTGGGAGGAACGGTGGCCGGCAAATATCATATCCATTATTAACACCTTCTTTCCGCACAAAGAGATCCATAAATACACATGGTACCGTCAGAGTCTTCAGCAGAAGTCGCTGATAGACTTTTTCGTGGTACCATCGTGTTTTAAAGGATGGTTGAGAGGGGCTGAACTGTGCAAGTTGTATCTCAACGTTAAGTACCTTTCTTACCAAAGTGCAAACCAAGGCTGTTTACATGTTCATGGCAATTGTTTTCAACAGCAGTCATTGCCTCTGCAGAAGATGTTTGCGGAGTGAAGCAGCTCGGTGTGACGGTTGGTGGTGAGGAAAGAACTGCGTGGTTTAAAACACCCGGAGTTCAAGAAGCCTTCAAAGTGTGGTTACACTTGGGGGATTCAGCTTCTCGCAACCGGTACATGCAGGCACGAGGAACTTGCAAGCTGGCTGTTAAAGGAGCTAAGGAGCAGTCCTGGAAGGAGTTCGGCGCGAAATTGGAGAGTGATCTCAGATCTGCAAACAAGGTCTTCTGGCAGACCAACCAGCGTCTCAGAGGAAGGAAGTTGAATATCATCGAAGGGTTAAAAGATGATGTACTTTTTTGTGATGAGAAAGACATCTTCCGCAGAAGGGGCGAGCACTTTTCGGAGCTGCTCAATCTTAAAAAAGGGCACTGAGGATGGCAGACCAATGGTGTCGGGTAGGGCGGAGAATAGTTATATAATTTGGTGATCTGACTAAAATATTACAAATTTAAAACCAATAGAACTCTGCCTGCCGATAGGAAGTTCCTGTCAGTATTGTTAGGCATACTTACTGGCCACAACTTAGAGTAAAAAGAAAAAATTAATAGCTGGCGCGACAGCTCTAGGTTAGCCAAGGCCTAGCTTCTCGCAACCATTCATGTTGTGCGAGTTGTATTATTCGCAAAAATGGAAGGGACCTACAATTTATAGCCGGCTCCGAACCGCGAATTGCAAAGCTTTTTCATTACAAATTGTACTCTTGGAGATTTGTCGCTCCCCGACGAGGTGTGGTGCCGCGAAAAATGTTCGGTGTACACGGTTGAGGCTTGAACCCGCCCAACTTGCTCAGCAGTCCAACGCACTAACCACTGAGCCACGGCACCGACTTACAACTTAGAGTACCACACAAATAAACTGCGTCTAAGCGTTAATGACCTATTCTGTGGCATGTGGTGACGAAGAAATCCATCAGAACAAATTTCATTTTCACTGATTGAAACCAAAATGATATTTTAAGAAAGAAGCGGGGAATAACAGACTCGAGTCTGTTAAGATGGAATGCGCTTTAAGCCTGCAAAACGTGGGATGTACCCACTTCACACTTTTCTGGTATTTTCCAGCTTTTCAGCACACACACAGTTCAAAACGTAATAATTGACTTCAGAAAATGTAATTTCTGTCACTTGTTCTGGACAGAACAGGACAAATAGGGAGGACGCCTGAAAATTCGAATGTTTTCCTGATGTAATCATACTCATCGGGAAGCTTTGAGACAGAAAAATCCTGAGCTTCTATCGAGTAAGACATCTCTAGCAGAACACCATTGCAAAAATAAAAAATTCAAAAGTTACAAATCATTCCCAGTCGCCTTAGAATTGTTCGCAATATTCCACTCCGTCCCTGAAACATATCTGTTCATTTTGTTTGGAGCCTTCGCACACTAACATCCTGTGCTGTACAAGTATTTGTGACAAATTAGTTCTGAGCAAGGAAAGAGAGAAAACTGAAAGCGAAAGGATATTAAGTTCTTTTCAACGCAATCCGTGAGTGAATACTTATCGGCTTCTCCTGTTGAGCTTTTTGCCTTCCTCTCGTTGTCCTTTTCCTCTTTTTTTCTGCCCTACAATTCGCCCTAGGTATAATGATCCCGACAACCGTGATTTAGCTGTTTTGCTGTGCAAGAAACAGCTACAAGTTGCAGAAGCTACATACATGTGGTCGTGTCCATAGACACTACCATCGATATAGATACAATTTTACAACCTTACAATTGCTCTGTTGAGCCAGGAGGAGATGTGGCTAATGGCAGAGGGTTGGTGGTGCGGTAAAGCCAAGGAAATCTGCAAAAAAAAAAGAAAAGAAGAAAATTCCTCTGCTGTATGCAGCACACGTTGGGGCTTGGGAACCGGGGAAAATGGCGAGAATCGCTCAGTCGACAGCGTGTGCTCTGCAGAGGACAAGAGTACCTGCAGCGGCAGCGGATAGATCCTTTAAGTGTGTTTACTCTTGTCCGGGAGCAGTAGACCCCAGGAAAAATGCAAACACTTCGCACAAGTTGGAGTTTTCCATCTACGGGTGTATATTATACACCTTTGTTGGTATTGTTGGCACGCAGTCGAATGTTGTGCCATAGTGCCACTGCTTCTGATGGAAGAAGGTAGAATATGACATAACGATTTTTTTATTCCTCACCATGCAGGATAAACGGATTTTCCCTGTTGAGGCGGAAGAGAAAAGTTGTGTGATTTTGCCTGGGATTGCTTACTTGTTTTGGGGTTTTCTAGGAACGCCGTCGTGTTTTTTTTTTTTTTTGTGGTTTTTACTGGGCGCCTTTTGTGTGTTGTTTATTATTGTTTTCGGAATACTCGTTCTGTGGGGTCGGGAGGCAGATAATTTCTGTCGTTCCTCCGACCTTTGCCTGAATTTGATTTATAACAAAAGGGTTCTGCCAGTCAGAGAGATGGAGGGGGAGAGCCGGTATTGATTATATGTTTGGAAAACTAATGCATACCAGTTGGGGCTTTTTTGTTCGTTTTGTTTACCTAATGTGATTTAAGGATGAAAAGACGGTATCCTTGGAGGTAAGAGAGCACCCTTCACTGTGAAGTGAGTTTTCTTTCAATACCTAACTTATTGCATTGCGATTGGTCGTATATTGAATTAACGTCGTCAATGAAAAATGAATTCAGATAGTGGCAAATAGAGCTTTGGTGGCCTTCACTGGGATCGTTGAGATAAGTTAATAGAAGTCTGTGCCGCTGTTGTTATCCAAACATTATTATGATCCACAGACCTGCACATGGAACATTCGTGACCTTCTCTTTCAACTGAATAAGAAAGGAATTTTCTTTCTTGCAAAAGCGCGACCTTGTCATAGAATGCTAATAAGTTATGATGCCAAATACAGGCAGAAAATGCTGCAAAGTTTTAAAATAATAAAAAAGCTGCCCATCTACCATTTCTGCTGGTTTTATGTAGTAAACCAGTTTACTGAATCTGAATCTATATTGACAGAGCTCTGCATGCTTAAGCTAAATGCAAACATTTTTCCGAAGCCGTTGCGTAGCTCAATGATCACATTCGGAACAAATTTTCAGAGACAAATGGGAATCATTGGCTTGTTCTGAAAGGGTTTTTTTTTAACCATACCTTCACTTACTTCGTAGACACCTTTCCGGAAGACTGCAACCTTTCGGACGGTCAGACATTTTTGGGAAAATGTGACACCGCTTCAGTGTCTAACAACCGATTTATGTAGGGAGGTATGCCTATGCAATGCAGAGACGCGCATAGGTCAAGGTAGAACCTTTGTGACACCACTCCTCTTTGTCCATAAAACTCTTGCAGAAGTCGTTTGAGAAACGGCTCATTCTTCTAGCAAGAAGGCTGGGACAGTGCCCGCTGAGAACTACGATTACGACGGTGATGAGCGACGAGTTTTGCATAGACCAAACCTCTCTGGAGGGCTGGAGTATACGGGCTCCGAACTAAGTTCTCGGAGTCCATGGAAACATCGCCCAGTATTTTTCAAGCAGAGGTATATGTGATCGAAACTATCAGAGAGCCAGCCTGCCATCAAGGCACTGAGTTTCTATGATCCAAACTGGTTAACGAGTGTCTGGAAAAGATAAACAGAATGGGCCGGAACAGTAAAGGAACCCTCTACCGGGTGCAAGGTCATAGAGAGAAATGAGGCAGCCCATACACTGGCAAGGAAAGGGTCAGAAACACCATTCGTTGAAACCCAGCGAACTGCGAAGAGAGGAAGAGTGCAAAAGAAAAAGAACACTATGGGAAGCACACCCAGGACTAAGCCAGGCAAAGGAACTCCTCGGGAACTACAATCAAAGGAGGAGCAAGGATTGCCTATGTACCAACAAAAACCCACTTTCGCATTCTAACGGGCTTCCTAAGCAGACTCAGGAAGCATTTCAGGAAAATGAGAATAGAAGCGAACGGAAACTGCAGATTCTGCAGTGGTGCCGGGAAAACGCGTCACACCTCCTTATGGACTGTGGAGCATTGATCTAAAAAAACAAGAGCACACCTGGGAGCGTAAACTTTCTCTGAAAGGAATCTCCCATCGTTGGACCCAATACAGATACTCCGATTCCTCAGAGTTGTTGGATTGGAGGAGGTGCTTTAGGTTGAAACTTATCGGTCGAGTTATTGAGTTCGTGGGAACACAATAGATCCCAACAGGTCGCAGTGCATATACACACCCCAACTTTAAATATTTAACATCTAAACCTCTCTGGAGTTGCGGCATTTGCTTCATTTCCCTCACCCATGATTTGTCTTTGTGGATAGCACCGAATTCTAAGAATAACGTAGCGATTGAAATGCTCGAATTCCACCTTTCTGGAAGGATATCTAAAGTAGAGCCATATTTGGCGAGTTCAATGGCCTTACAGTTTCCTGGAATGTCCCTATGTGTATAGCATAGGTGAATGTTAAGTAGCTCTGCTATCTCAGTATGACATAAGCGACAATTTAAATTGGCCTTTGATGTGTTTGTTACGTTTATTGTATTTGGATTTAAAAGTCCTTACAAGATACCACATGGTACTTCAGTCAGGACAATGTTGCTCTGATTGCCATGATTTTAACCTGAAATACGCTCAGTGGCCAGATTAACAGAAAAGGATGCTCAGGTTAAGCATCACGTCAAGTGCTGCATATGAGGTAGTTTTCAGTGCTCCGGTAATGCATTTGAATGGGGATCTTTTCACTTCTCCCAATACTTTACAGTGTTAAGCTGTCCACCAGGGGAAACATAAGTACAGATTTGATAAAGTGCACTTACAACAGGCACGTAAAGCCAGTGTGTGCTATGAGATTGCAGTCACATCTTCTCCGATTTTTTTTGCAGCAATAGAGGGCTACAGTGGATTGTTTTTAATGCGTTCAAGGGCGTTGGCTAGGCAACAACGTTTCCCAATGGACTTAATGGTTTTACTGAGCGAAAAATGTTCACTCAACAGCAACGCACTGAGTCTGCGGAAAAACAAATTCGGTATAAGACTTCCTGTAGTAATATGATTGAGTTTTTAAAAATCTGCGAACAACGCAAAAAATACAAAACAGGTTCTCCAAGGACAGTACCTGTTGTGTTCACAAGGAACTACATCAGCCGTAGATACACATACTTAATGCTGAATATTTTCAAAGATCCAAGTCTGTCAACATTTTGTCAAACTAAGCTCTAAGGGTCGATGACTGAAAGGTATTTAGCACAATACCCCAGACCTCAACCATTGAGATGACTCTAATCATGGACTAAGGGTCTATGTTTTAAGTTAACAAAAGGCGTAGTTAAGTTACAAGAAATTACTTTCATGACTGAGAAATGAGGATCAGCCGAAACCGCTCTACACCATCCGAAGTCTGTAATAAAGTACTAATCACTAAGTCAGGGCGACCACCTTGTTTGTCCTTACAGGTTTATAGTAAACTAAATATAGTTAGGAGTCTGTACGGAAAGATCTAATGGTGGCAAGTATAGAGATAGGTTAGGTTAGGTAGAGTACCTAGGGTAATGAACCCAGCGCTTGCATAAGACACTAGGCACCATAGTGGGCTCATCGCGATCCCTGTGAAACCAATAAGGCAAAACCTAAATCATTTCCCAAAAGCATTTTCCTATAGCTGTCATAACCTAGCTCCTCTAGATTACTAAAGAAATAGCTGCCGAGAATTTTTATGCGTTTCCTGGCAATTCCCAGGCATTCACATAAGATGTGTGTTATGTCCTCAGCGGCGCATAGGTCGTTGCACCATCTGCAGACATCTGTGGCTGAGAGGCCTAATCTTTTAGCGTGCTCCCTGAGAAGACAGTGGCCGGAAAGGATGTCTGTGACTAGTTGTAGTTGTGCCCTGCTTTAGTTGAGAATATCTCTTGTTTTCCTGTGATCCAGAGCAGGCTATAGAGCCTTGGATACCCTCTGCTCATTATGTATAGAGAAAGTGGGAGCTGATATTTAGAGAGGTGTTGTGAAGATTGTGTTCATCTTGGAATAAGACATTTTTTAATGGCCATGAAAGCGGGTGCAGTGGCTCAGTGGTTGAGCTAGTAAGTAAGCTGACACAGGTTTGAATCTCAGGAAAATAATCAAAACGATTTTTTGCGACATAACCTCTTGGGATGTAATGACAAACCTCGGAGAGCATTAATTGTCATGAAAAAATCTCTTCGTCATTCAACCTTTGGTTTGAGGTCTGAAAACTCCTAAATGATTACGAGAACCGAGTCCTTGACCTCCTATTGGCTGTCGTACGAAATGCGTTTTAAGAGAAGTTCTGAGGATACGTAGCTGTCAACGAAAGCCAATAGGTAAGCAATGCAGCAATTTAGTCTGTAACGTGCATAACAAAAGGCCTTAGGGCACCAGAGATCTGTTAGGAAATGCTAAAACAGCGTTACCAGAGAGAACAAAGAAAGAGAAAAAAACACATTTTTCGCCTTGTTACTAAATAAGATCCACAAATCTATATCATTCCTCACCTTAACTAGGAACTTTGACGAAGCTGAGCTCATTCTGTAGTAGGTGTCTTGCTGTGTTTATCGTCATAAGCGATTGCAGGTCAGTTCGTCCATCCAAAAAAAAATTCTTCAAGTTTCGTCACAAAACCGACAGAAGGATACATTCGTCTGAGTCTGAAGGAGTCCTAATGCTTCGAAAGTGCTTCTTTAATAAATGAATGATATTAATTTACAAAAGCCTCAATCATCTGTCCCTATAACAGTCTCAATGCATTACTTTAGTTTGGCGGGGTACTTTCAGACTGGATATGGAAGTCATCGATCGTCCATCCGTTTTTCGTCAAACAGATGTTAGCATGGTTAACGTTTTAAACCACTCCACCCGCTCTTTTATTATTACAAAATCCTACATCAATTTCATTCCCTAACAATGGTCTTATGGTTCGTTTTCCCATTGTCTACTCCATTCTTTGTCATTACCAAGTCCCATTTGTCAGCTTTTGGCACAGCTCTGATTGAATTATAATCATAGTGACCAGACAGCTTATGAAATTGCTTTGCGGCCGATTGTATTATTACAACGTGGTTATTTTCAAAACGATGACAAATGCGTGTCCATATCTGAAATAGGAAGCTAATACATATAAGTACACATGGAGTGATGTACCTACAGGGTGGGCGAAATGAGAGTGAACGATATACTTTGGTTGTAGTGCCTCTGGTTTCGTACATTTCGTTCAAGCATGACAGCTTGTAGACCCCACCAGCATTCCTCGTCCTTCTTTACAGGGCCGATTTTTGGGGACCTGGTTTTGCTGCATATGCTTGGCAGCATTTTTCATCATACAGGGGTTTCGTAATGGCATGGATGGCGGTCGAGTGAAGCTCAGCTATTAGCTGCGGCTATTTTGATCGCATGTTGGCAGTTATTGTTACGAAATTTCGGAATAAGTGTTCGGCGGAGGAAAGTTAACCATCGACCAAATATTTACACTACGACAGATCTCGGAAAAAACCGAGGAACTTCAAGTCGATACGTACCACCTTTTCATTGATTTTAAGGCCGCGTATGACAGCATTTATAGAGACGATCCCTGCCAAACTTAAGATGGGTTTAGCGGTGAATAAGGCCAATACCAAGTATGTATATGCTGTCAACGAGAAAGGACACCCAACACCGACGTCTCGGACAGAACGTCACAACAGACAGTTAGAACTTTGAGGTAGTTAAGGACTTTGTCTACCTAGGTTCCGTTGTAAATTCAAAGAACGACACCAGCGCTGAGATCAAACGAAAAATAACTCTTGCCAATCGCTGTTTCTTTGGGCTAAGAAGGCAGTTGAGTAGCAAATGACTAAAGTGACCCTGCGCCATCCCAGTCCTGCTCTACGACGCAGAGGCATGGACTCTGTCAAAAGCGGATAAGATTGCTCTTAGCTATTTCGAGAGGAAAATCCTTCGAATTATTTTTGGTCCCGTCTGCATAGACGGTGAGTGGAGGAGGAGTTACAACTATGAACTTTAAGGGCTGTACAGCGACATTGAGTTAGCCAGAAGGATGAAGGTTCTTGAACCTTGGTCTGAGGTGGCTGGGTCATGTAGAGCGAATGCACATCCGATTGCCGTTTCATGATCAGAAGACCCCCACCTCCCTTTGCGAACATTGATATAAAAAAATCGTGCGCTTATATTGAGAATATTTGCCCTACATCAAAGTCGATTAGCCTAAGTCATTTCCATAGGTGATGTTATGTAGGCTATGCTTACCAACCGTCCTATCCTATCCTATTCCTCCTTTCCTATTTTGGTATTGAAATCACCCAACATGATGTAAACGTGATATTAAACAAAGGCAAATGTATTGTCGCCACATTCTTTTGTGACGTCGTCCTTATCTTTTTGACGAATTTAGCCTTGATGCGAATTGTCATAAGACGTTCACTTTCGTGTCGGAAGTTTGAGACTTGTTGCCTAGGTCTGCGGCGTACCACCAATTCATCACTATTTTTATACTCCTTTAGTCTGGCCCATCCCATAGCAATCAAGTGCCTTATTGTTCGATTGCACGCGATGATGTAGTCCAGAAAAGGTGTTGTTTCCTTTCCGGAAGTTTTTGACCTCATCGTTAAAACCATCTAAAGAATTCATTCACTGTCGTGTTCAAAGTGCTGCTATTTTTTGTCTAGTTGTTAACATTCGCGGGTATACGTTTAGCAAGTCGAGTCCAAGTGGACAGCAAATTGTGTCCGATAGCTACCACGTGGATGTTAAATACTTCGAGAAATACCGGCTTACAAGCACGAGAGATTAAGAGTAGAACGCCAAGTGGATTGAGAGGAGTGATCGTATCGGTAGCGACTCTATGTATTGAACCACTTTGACCCGGATATAAAGTTCCTTATCTTGTACGGCTAGATCGTTAAGATCATCGTACAAGTATTTACCGAGAGTTTTCCTTCTTGCAAGGGCAGGACAAGTGCACAGTAGGTGGGTAGTGGTTTCCTCCTCCTCTTCATCTCTACAGCTTCTACAGAAATCTCTGGAGGGAACCCCCAATCTGAGGACTCCTATTACTGAACCTAAGTTTTTCCGGTTAGTGGATAAAAGGCTTACCGGCTTTTTGAAGTCCACCTTGGGCCAGATTTGTTTTGACAAGAGACAAGTGCTGATGCTGTTCCACCTATTATTTGTCAGTCTTCTGGCATCGGTATCAAGGAGGAATTTGATAGGAGCATATGGTTCTCCCAGGCTTACGGGGAGATGCCGTCGTACTCCTTCTTTTGGTAGCTCATCCGCCCTTCAGTTGCCTGGAACGTCCCTGTGTCCTACGACCCAGCCCAGGGTTACGTCACATCTGTCTGCAATCTCGTTAAACATTTGCGGCATTGCCTTACCTCCATCCTTGATTGTAATGACGGCGATTCTAAGGCTCTAAAAGCATCCTAACTATGTATAGTACAATAGCGCTTCAATCTATCGAATTAATTGAAAGCCAAGCCGTAGCTTCGTGGACTGTCGGCTATTACAGCACACTACAGTGATCCGGCAGTCGTTTGACAATGGCTATGTTAGGTGGGTTGGAAAAACTCCCGCCCCCTGTAACACACGCTGTTTTGGATCCCTCGGTGAATATTTCTTTCGCGGAGTACCTCAAAACTGTACCGGACTCCCAATCGTTTCTGCTAGGAATTCGAGTTCAAATCAATATGAAAGACACCATAGTCCATTGTACTGAGACAGGTACTGTTGCTATTCAGGATACTAAAATGGCTCGTTGTTGTGCTGATCAGCTGGGAGGATTCCCTGGGCCTAAGTGTCCCTTTGGGTACCATAAGCTTCCCGAAGATATCGACAGGAAACAGGTGGAGCATTGTGTCTAGTGCTGCCGTACGGGCTGTTTTGATATTAGGGCACCCGTTATGCATACGCATGATAGTCTCTGTATCTTTTTAAGGAGGCTTGTATTAATTTTTTTGTTTAGTGCTGTCCACCAGAAGAGTACCCCGTACACCAGGATCGGTCTCACTACCACGCATTTTGGGGGATGACAACTTCACTTGGCACATGCGATTGGCTTCTTCTGTGGCTTTTTACTAAAGGGCCTATGCCTGTTTTATTTCCAGGAAAGTGAATGTACAGAAGTAGCTTTAGCTTTTCTTCACTGGACATGGTCCAGTTACCGTCCGCTTTGTTCGTGGAGCTACGTATAATTGGAGATTTAGATAAGATTTTCCTAATCCCGGAGAAGTCACTTGTTTTTTTTTATGTTCTCAGAGTATAGATATCAGACGTTCCTTTAAGTTTTCCCTATCTTCGCCTTGTATGGCCTTAGACTATTTTTATAAATATTCCAGTCGTCTGAATGTCTCTGTCGTTCAGCTCGCTCAGTGCGACGCTTCACTACGGAGGCTTACCCACCTTCTTGTGTCGACCGACTCGACAAACTATGCGCAGGGCCTATTTCATAGTCTCGGTTATCATAATATCCACCACCCGGCCAATCTCAGGCGACGAACTAGGCTGAGACGGTATGCAGTTACTGAGGTCCCCCTCCAGAAGGTTCTTCTCGGAAATTTCGATCAAAAAAGATCTAGAATTTGCATCAATATCAGGCCTTGTATTACGCGAAACACTGCAAAGCCAAGAAACGCGTGAATAAGCCTCTACAACGAGGCCACTTGTAAATTAATCAAAGAAGTGAAGGAAAATGCTTATCAGCTCCTAATAAATTATGGGTCTTTGTTTGGTCATAGATAACGCAAACAAGAAGGATTCCCTCCCCCCAATTCACTCCTCATAACGAAAACCAAATTCGAGGATGTGATATAATCAGGATAAATCTCTTAAAGGTCATTGTGCGCATCGCGCTTTTACATCATACGAGGACACATACATAGCTCTTGGAAGGCATTTCTAAAATTTCCACTGTTGCAATGACTCTTGGATTTAACTAGGGCATTTGGAAGTATGCATCGGACTTTTTTTCGCTCTACACTAGATTTTGTGCTACGGGTTAAGGAGTAATCTAGCAAAAGGGAATCCAGCAGACTTCATCCCATAATTTCTCTACAAAGTTCCACTTCGTTCGTTATTTAAATGCATTTTGTTCCACTGCAGTTATTCAACTTTTAACTTAACCGCGTTATCCTCTTTACAAAATTAAGCAAACATGTGTAGTTCATACACATTAAAACTTTTTTTTTTTAACGAAGCTTATGAATTTCCGAATTCCTACGGCTTTACACCGTTCTTCTGGAACATGCTACGTCACATTCTATACACTTGGTTTGCTTTCAATTTCATAATTCTAACTAAACATAACTTTTAACTCACTTGGATATTCAACAAGGTCAAAGTAATGGAGCAACTGGGGTCAAGGCTCAAGCGCCAATTAGTTGCAGTTAATTAAAAACACTTTGGAAACCACTTCAGTTTAAACACATCAGTTTGAGCTTATTTAAGAATTGAAATTTTAATTTTTTCTTGCGATCATTTTCTCCTTTTTGCTGTATTAAAAGATTTACGAATTATGACTGAACTTTGGTGCTGCAAATAATACCCATTTATAAACTTTGGTCGAAGTTGGCTTGCATAAAAGAAACTCGTGAAGTGTTTTCTTAGGAAATCCCATTGTGAAATGTGAAATCAGGACTAAGGCAGGAGTGTGGTAGTCATTTCAGTTTCAGGGAGTTTCGCGTGTGTCACATAGTAATATCGCGAACAGTTCGTTTGTTTGTACATTTATTAGTGCTGACGACTAGGGCTGACGATGACGTACATAGCATGAATACTTGAATGCGATGTTGGTTTACAATTTTGTTTACATATCTATTATGTCATTGACTTTTTGCCAGTTTGTGGCTTTTTTACGTAGGGGGTTATTTCACGTCACCTACATGCATATGTATGTTAAAAACTGTCAGGCAGGCGCCTGGAGCTAAAGTCTGAAAAATGAAGGTTTGCGGAGCATAAAATAGTACTCGGGTGGCGCGCTTAAATGAATTTAACCCTTTTCCCCGCCTGATTTAGCCGCTCACAGGACTTCGTCGCTCCGCTAAGGGTATGTTCACAACTGTCAGGCGCCTTGAGCTAAATTTTGAAAATGTGGTAACTATAGATGGCAAAAAAATAAGTAAATCTCGAAATCGACCAGAAACTACATCTGTGTATTCTATTGTCTGTGATTAGAGGATTCCAAGAATGAAGGGATTTTTCTGCCCACCTTAGGTGGGAAATTGCTTCACATTCAAAAAATGGAGTAATTTCTCACTAGTGGTGGAGTAAATTCCTATGTGGAGTAATTTCCCTGTACTGGGGATTTTATATTTATTTCAACTGCAAAGATGGTTACATCTGCACCCCTTAGGGTGCAAAAGTTGATAGAAGTGAAGAAAAGGCTAACTGAAACGAGCGAATTGTTTGGGACCGGAACGAAGGTGTGTCCAAAGCCAAAACTGTTGTGGAAAGATGGAAATTTGGAAAGGTGCAGAAAGAAGCTGAATCATGAATCAGCTCGATAAACGCAAGTAAACTACAATCAATCAGGGTTATCGATATTCTTTCTGTTTGTATACACATATGATGCAGCAAGGCCCTCACAATCAAGGTTAAGAATAAATGAAAAACAACCTTGGTTCGACAGAGAGAGCAAAAAAGCAAGGATAAATGTATTTGTAACCAATTAACCTAGGCATTATATCTACCAGGAGACAAACAAAATATACAAAAGCATGCGGAAGAGCAAGACATGTACACATTGAGGACAGAGGACCTAGAGAACAGTCGGTTTTTCTAGAAGATGGCCACAACGCTCAAAGGCATGCCTCTTGCAATGTGAAGCAACCCTACAACTACTATCCAAATACTTTGAAAAGTTACTCAACCCACCTTTCAATCAGTACAGATGCAATATGCACCTTTTTCGAGGTAGTTTCTTTAGTCCGACCCATTGCGCTTAAGATATCACGAGGAACGATCTGCGTTATGGCTCAAAAGAGCGAAAGTAGACTTCTTGGAAGAACTTAAAACAAATCCTCAACTTTTTATTTACAAATGGAGAGGGACCAGGAAGCTTCAAGAGAAACATGGGACAAAACAAGAAACCAAGTAATTTTTTTTTGTTATAGCTAGCGCGGCAGCTCGGGATGAGCCAAGACCTAGCTTCTTGCACCATTGATGTTGTGCATGTTTGTATTATTCGCACGAATGGAAGGGACCTACAATTTATTGCCGACTGCGAACGGCGAATTGAGAAACTCTTTCATGACAGATTATACTCCCGGAGGCTTGTCATTCCCTGACGAGGGGTGGTGCTGCGAAAAGTGTGCGGTGTTCCTGGCTGGGGCTTGAACCCACGCCGCTCGGTCAGCAGTCCAACGCACTAACCACTGAGCCACGGCGACCACTGTAATTACAGAGACATATCGTTTTCAAAAGCGGTCTCTAAAATGTTTACCAACATCTTCCTAAGGATATTTAAAATCATGTCATCGTCTCCCAAGCATTTCACGCTTACAGAGTCAACCAAGAAACATTATACAAGATATATGTGCGTCGAATTAGAATAATCTAATCATCATCATCACCGTTTTCCCATGACGCGCTTATCCACTATGGAAAATGATTAGAATCATCTAAGAGACGTTTTTTCTTAGAGTATATTTTGACAAATTAAAATAGTTTAAGTCCAACAATCTACTTGAGTGTCTTTGCATTCAACGACAAGAGGCTTTAAGTCACTCCATAGTCCATAGCTTCCGAATTAAAGAAAATGATTGTATCTATCAAGAGTTCAAGACTTGTAGAGATCTGGAAACTTCGTCCGAGAAAGAGGTATTGAGGTCCCTCGACAAGGCACGCAGTGGAAAATGGCAAAACACCGTCGAAAGCATTAATTTTTTCCACTTCAGTGAAGCTTGCTCCGAAAACTTGGAAGAAGCACACCAATAGCCGTGCTTAAACCCGCAATCAGTCCCAACGAAATAACTGCCAGGACTGCTTAATTATCCACGGCCCCTGCAGGCAAAAAAGACACCAAATTGAGGCACAAAATCTGTTCAAATTTTCAGAGTTTTAAAATTTCCCGAGGAAAATCGGATCAGATGGCATATTCCCGGAGTTCCTACTGAGCAACGGCTTGGAAGAATATATTCAAACAGTTAAAGTCAAAGTCGTGAAGAGCCCCCACTACACTACGTACCGTCACCCTAGGACTGATCTTCTCTGCTGCCGAGTACTGTGGTCCTGTTTGACTTAATAACGCCCATACAAATAAAAAAGACTTCGAGGCCAATGAGGTTTCTTCCGGTGCTGAGTAACATTCAACCTCCTAAGCTCTAACCTCAAAAAGCCTTAATACGCGAATACATGAACATTAAGTCAAATCATTGTCTACCATTGCACAATGATATCCCGAACAATGCGGTTAGTTGACTTAAGTAGCGCCTTCGGTTTAGTTCCTGAGCCTTTGCTCTGGCTGTTTCGCTTTTGCTCCAGTCCGATGGTTGGAACGGTTAGTTTTCATCCAGCTTGAGACTGTTTTACAGCGGCTTTTCTCTTCTGTCGCCATTAAACAGTCCACAGAAGTATTCGTTCCATATGTTCAACAAAAATGACTTCTCTATAAAATTCTCTTTTTGGTTCTTTTAGGCCTTGAATTGGGTAACAGATCGTCATCAATTGGTCATTTAGGAGCTCAGGACTTTTTGCTAAATCTACCTCCGACAATGAAATCACATTCAAAGAGTCGCTGTCTTTGCTTGTGGTAGCCGTCACCAATTCACCATAATATGTAGATGAGACACGGTCCATGATAACGCACTTCGAGCAGTTTGTGCCTTTCGATAATCTTTACTTAAACCTTAGGATTCAAGGAAACTTCGTTTCATGCACACAACATCCTTTCATTCGGTTAAACACTTTTTTTAAAATAATTTTCCAAATGTGCTCAGGAATAATAAAGAAAATGTTCACTGATTCAAGGGGAATTTCCAACTGGCGGCCGTGCCGGTGGGAAATACGATATAAAAGCAGGAAATTTTGTTAGTTTAAGGATACACTCCATCTGTCGTTTCATATGCATTTACACTCGTAAATCCACTTCAAATAAGCAATACTGTGCGTTTAAAAAACCGTGATGTCCTTAACGACTTACGAGTAATTATAAAGTGGAAAATTGTTTTTCTGTTAATTTTGGGAAACTTTTTCCGGCAAAAGCTAAACACGCTGCTAATGTGCAGGATGTAGGAAACTTTTCATTTAAATTGCACTTGTTGGACATTAGTCTGTGAAATTTTTTGTAATAGGGCATGCGAGGGAGGAAAATAACGTTCTTGCGGATGCAACTGATGAAGTATCGAAACAGTCATATGGTATACTATTTGATACTCACGACTACGTCTGCGAGGAAAGCCGTCACATTATACCCTATGCCTATGTCATTCCCTAGGCTTCAAGACATTGATAAGAAGGTATAGGCTCTGAATTCATTCTTGAAGACCTTTCTGTATACAATATTCAAACTCTGTCCCTCTCCCCTTTAAGGGGAAGTTGCAGGCTTTTGAATTCAAACTGGTAGTCTGATGGGATCAGAAGAATTCGGGGGATGAAGACGGTTTCTCTCTGATTGTCGTCTGTGCAAAACTTGGTTTCGATTACGTTTTTGTGCAGAGTCGTCACCTGAAGCCTAGTGCCGTTGCACAGTTGGATGGTTTAGAGGGCGTGAAGTAGTATTCCTGGTGGATCGACAATGTGCAATTCGCTTGTTAGAATTAAAATTAATCTTTTCTTCAGCCATGAAGCGGATAAATATTGGGGTAAATTCCGCCATTCAAACTAATCGGATCTCCCAAACCATCGCAATAGTTACTTGGAATATTTACTCTTCCCTCCTCATCCAAAATCTTTTCATCACCAATATCACGCCCTTCAGTCCCGTTAAAGGTAGACACGCATGTTAATTTTCAAGGACAGGACTTTAACGGCGACGAGGAATTAAATTTTGCCGTCAGGCTGAATGAACCATTCAACCTGGTCGATAAAGACAAACTATTCCTTCCACCTGACCTGGACGAAGTGAAGATAGCCGTGTCTAAACTTAAGTCCAACAAAGCTGCTGGACGGCCCAGCCAGATACCGTCGAGCTGGCCAAAGCGGCAGGCGATGACTTGATAAGGAACCTAAGCATTGTTTGGTCGATCGTCAAAAAAGGAGACCCTCTGAACTGCGCCAACTGCAGAGGCATCAGTCTTCTTAACATCGCCTAAAATCTTACCTGCATTCTGCAGTGTTGTGTGAATGCCTGAAGCCGTTCGTCAACAACCTGATCGATCCAGATAAGTGTGGCTTCAGGCCAGGAAAGTCCACCATCGACCAAATATTCATACTGCAGCAGAACTTGGAGAAAACCCAAGAACTTCAAATCGATACCCACCACCTTTTCATTGATTTTAAGGCCACGTATGACAGCATTTCTAGAGACGAGCTATACAAAGCCATGTCTAGTTTTGGCATCCCTGCCAAACTCGTCCGTTTGTGCAGGATGACAATGGAAAATGAACGCTGCTCCATCAAGGTCGGTCAAGACCTCACCCAAACCATTGATGTCAAAAAAGGATTTAAACAAGCCGACGCGCTATCATGCGACTTCATCAACATTGTTCTTGAAAGAATACTGCAAAACTCACGCCCCGATATCAGAGGCACAATCTTTCAAAAGTCCGTCCAATTACTCGCATACGCCGACGATATTGACATAACGGAAGAACGGAGCGTGATGTCACTGGCGCGTTCATGAGTATTGAGACGGAGGCGGCGAAGGTGGGTTTAGCGGTCAATAAGGGCAAGGCAGAGTATATGCTGTTAACAAGAGAGGACACTCAACACCGACATCTAGAACAGAACGTCACTATAGACAGCTATAACTTTGAGGTAGTCAAGGACTTTGCCTAAATAGGCTCCGCTATAAATTCAGACAGGTATTAGCGCTGAGCTCAAACGAGGAATAACTCTTGCCCATCACTGCTTCTTTGGACTAAGAAGGCTATTGAGTAGCCTCGAATGACTAAAATGGCCCTGTATAAGACCTTAATCATCCCAGTCCTGCTCTACGGCGCAGAGGCATGGACTCTGTCAAAAGCGGATGAGGTTGCTCTTATCTGTTTCGAGAGAAAAGTTCTTTGCTTAATTTTCGGTCCCGTCCGCATAGACGGTTAACGGAGGAGGAAATATAATGACGAACTGTAGGGGCTGTACAGCGACATCGACTTAGCCAGAAGAGTGAAGGTCCAACGACTGAGGTGGCTGGGTCATGTAGAGCGGATGGACACCAATGCTCCGGCCCGGAAAATCTTTGAATCCGCACCCGAGGTACGGCGCAGTAAAGGTAGACCGCAACGCAGATGGCGTACGCAAGTGGAAATGGACCTTTACCTACTTGGCGTGCAAAACTGGAGGCAGCTGGCTAAAGATCGAGCTGCCTGGAGACGCTTGTTGGTTGAGGCCCAGGACCACCTCGGGCTGTAGCGCCACTTTAAGTAAGTAAGTAAGTAATTCATTTTTCAAGACCTCGCTGTTAACAATATTCCTGGCTTTTCTTTCTGGTTGGAGGATGGACTTCTAGCGTGACAAGCGATGATGCTAACCACTATACCATGGCCACCCCTTGATCACTTGTGGAATTAATTAACATTCCGAGGGATAGATACTGAGAAGGATAACATCTTCTCAAACGCCAATGTTGTTGGTCGGGAAATGACAAGCCTCCGGGAGTATAATTTGCCATGAAAGAGCTTCTCAATTCGTCGTTCGGAGTCGGCAATAAATTGTGTGTCCCTTCCATTACCAGGACTGTGGGGATCTGTTTAGGCCACTGGCATGCGGCCAAACACGTCATTCCCTTCAAAACACCCTGCCTAAGTTGTAATGAAGCGAACGAGAAGGAATAAATCTGAGACTTTAAAAAGGCTTTCAAAACAAACAACATTGCTTCGACAACTAGGCTACGTTGTGTATTACAAAACGGCGTCAATGTCGCCAGAACCACTTAATTTACTTCAACAACGCAGTAAGACTCTGCTACTTTCACCCAACGACCTATCCTAATCTAATTCAGACAGCAAAAAAAAAAACACAATCAAAGGATTAGGGACATTTCTCCAAACCTAAATCATTCGTAATTGGATTCATTTTCAGGATGCGCCATAGCTTTCTTCCATTGAGAAGGCGTTTACAAAACGATTTAATGAACCACTGCCCGCGGTTGTTAACATCGCTCAACAGATTTAAAATCTTCAAACGAATTTGGCAAACTGTCACCTAATTTGCCAGATACCGTCTGAACTGAAGCGCACCGAATACGATAACAGAACAACCAAAGTAGGGCAAGCTCCGCAGTTGGAGAAGAAAGCCCCAAAATGAGTGTTTCAAATAAAAATGATGAATTTTATTTATTTATTTGGTGGTGAGACATCATCTGCCAAGCGGACACCTGACAAAGCGCTTCGAAAGCAGGACAAACTTTGCAGCGTTTGCATAATGACATCGTTCGCCTTTTATCGCCTCCGCTCAGAGAGCAAAGGACGCATAAGCCGGCGAAAAATCACTGCGCGCTAGCAACTGTCATGTCATGGCAAATTACCTTCCGAGAATCATATCTGAAATAATGTTTTCGTGGGGAATTAAGACTCCAGTTGGCTTGGACAAATAGCACGTTCCTTTATATTGCGAAGCCCAATTCTGCACGTGGCACGAACGAGCAAAGAAATTTCATATTTGGTTCCACTTAAAATATATCCACTGCTGCCTTGGACTGAATAAGTAAAACAAGATCAACACAGTTTACTCGCAGCAATTTGACAGAGGCAATAAAAGGACGACAAATTAATAATAATATTACACCCATGTCCTGGCTGCTGAGTAGGGCCCACGTTAATTGAGGAATCCTGTCAGAATCAATTGCTGGTGTATTTTCTTGTTGGGAATATCTATGTACTTGAATTATCCCAATTCCATCGACAGGGTGGCTGAGGCTGTAGGCCGGATGAATAAGAGTAAATTGCGAACGTCGGAAGATTTGATTTATGGTTGGAACCCTTGACAGGGTCGACCGAGGATATCCCCTATTGAATTCATTTTGTGGACCTTTCAAGGTGGAAAAGTGAACGGCGGCGCAAGGTAAACTTTGATATATTATGCGATTAATGATTTCGCTTCACAAAAACTCTCGGCAATTGTCAATGACCTGGATCAAGGACGCTTACCATGAACGCTTACGATCTGATAGCCGAACAAGGGTGTTTGTCTGCCTTTGTGATAAAGAACACTGTTGTATTGATAACTTACAATGTTGTTAATCCTTTAGAAAAAATATGCGTAGATCTTTGGAAAGGTGAAAAGGTTTCTGGATGTGTGTTCGGGGTTGGAAAGAGGTAGACAAGAAAAAAACATTTGCTTTTTTCCTTTTTTTTGCTTTCAGTTGCAATTGGAATTATGTACAACAGATCAATCCGCTTTTCTTATTATTCCTGGATGCACAAACATTAAACCATTCTTTTCTACATCTCTGTCAATGCAGAGAAATTTAGCTGTCAAATCTGGTCTGAGTTATACCAAAAGCCACCTGGATCCGGAGCCCAGTTCCTCCCCAAGTTGGACCCTTTAAGAACAAAAAGTTGGAATACTACGAGTTCATGACCTTTCGCATCCTCCAAAATTCTCTATAGAAACTATCGTACAGCACACCGACTTTCGAAGTGTTATACGAGCATTCAAGAGGATCAGAGAGCTAAAACAGATTTTTGAATTTTTGACCAAAATATAAACTAGGTTAGGTTAGGTTTGCGGGCTGATGAGGGTTATCTCATCACACTTAGTTTCACTGATAGTTCATACTGCAGTTTTAATTTCTTGGAGCGAACCATCCGGTCGTCCTTGCAAATTTGAGAAGTTCTGATGGTGAACCATCATTCTCATTTTCTGGCCACAACCTTCTTGATACTTCACGGGTGGTTAGAGACTTCCACCTATTATTTCCTTCAACTCCGGTTTCTTGTGCATTTTTCGCCCTTAGATTGGAGAGTGGCAGTTTGACCGTACAGTCCGTTTGCGTTCGGGGTAGGGCTGGACCCATTCTTCCTAGTTCATCAGCATCTTCATTACCTGGTACCCCGCTTTGACCTGGGACCCAGGAGAGTTCAACAATATGCTGTGTGCCAAGAACCTTAAGCTTTTATGGCACTTTGGCTGTCAATGTAAATCGTAGTATTCTCCCGTGCTATTGTAAGCATTAACACTAGTTGGGTGGCTGTTGTCACTGCTAGGAAAACGCTGCTGTGATCCGGACTTCCTTTGGAGCTGCTAAGTTCTAACTGTTCAGAGAAAAGACCTGCTCCTATGCCTATATCCATTTTCGAGCCATCTGTGTGGATGGATTTGGACTCGTTCAACACTACCAGAAATGACCTAATGCCTTTTAGGCAGTGAACCATCTGCGCCACAGTCCGGTTAGTAAATCTATTGATCTGCCCATTGGAGAGAAAGTATCCTTTCCTCACGGAGCGATTCCTTAAGTACTCTCCCATTGCTGCTGGATTTCGTATCACTTTGAAGCTTTGATGAACCTATAGATGATGACAGGTATGTTGCTTAGTTTTTCGGTTGCTTGGACAGTGGCAGAGAAAGTGGCTTCTTCATATCGCAGAATATTATGCCCTGAAACCATTCCCATAACAGTGAAATGGATTTTCCTATTCTTCTGCAACAGTGTAAATCTAAATCTTCTCATTCGCCCCACTATTTACGGCAAAACCATTCAGTTCTCGCAAGAAGTAACATACTTTGGGGTATTCCTGGACAGTAAATTGTCCTGGAATCCCCACATCAACCGGATCGTCAGAAAAGCCACACGAGCACTGTGGACCTGTCGCCACATCTGACTTATGCAGCGATAGTCTGGTGGACAAAGACAAATGGGGCCACCACTGCCAAGAAACTGGAATGAATTCAACGCCTAGCAGAAATCTGCATGACGGATTGCCTACGCTCTGGCCCACTATTGTCGGTCTAGAAATGCAGCCAAAACTCAATCTGCACAGGCTTTTCAACCTACATAATCAGCATGAGCTCTAAACATCCTCCTGACCGTAACCTTCCTCCCTACTCCAAAGTAGCGAGTTCAGCATGCCGTTGGATGACATTCTCCTAAACTACTACTTCAAACGAAACTACTCAGTAATCATCACCCCTAGTGGCGACTAGGAAACATTTAAACCCCGTCCTTCAGAGCATGACCAAGTATGGTATACGGACGGCTCTAAAATGGACAGTGGATCTAAGACTGGAATATTCGGAGAGTGGTCAAGAACTAACATATCGGTCGGCTTAGACACATACTCATCGATCTTCTAGGCAGAAAAATATTCGCTATAAATTAATGCAGATGCCTAAACTTGCTCTCTAATTTCCGTGGCAAAACCATTTCTACCTCCTCTGACAGTCAAGCTGCCCTGAAAGCACTGAACACAGCCGCGATAAAATCGAAACTAGTCCTAGAGACAGTCAAATTGCTTATAGAACCAGGAAAAAAACAAATTGGTCATACTACACTGGATCCCCGCACACAAGGGCCACACAGGCAATGAAAAAGCGGACTCACTGGCCAGGATAGGTGCAACCACCGAGACAGATCCATTCCTTGCCAATTCATCCGATTTTTTATTCCCTGGTATACCCTGGTGTCCAGGGACATGCTGTGTGCCAAAAACACTAAACTCTCCGCGGTAGCACTCCATAAACCTCGATTTATGCCGTTTGGCTGTCGATGAAAAAAGTCAATATCATCGCGTATCACGGACTGCTAGGACCTTTGCCAGCAAAACACTACTGTGGTCCAGGAGTTTGACTGCTTTCAATATGTTTGTCAAAAGACACCTACGTCAATGTGCATTTTGGATCCATTAGCATGAATGCCTTCGTTTGCTTGCCTGTGATTATGCTAGTCACCCAATCCTCTCTGCTTTGAAAAAAACAGAAGAATGGTCTTGTAATACCCAGACAGGGCACTGTGTAGTCAATGATTGCTATATTGCTTGGAAACTTACTTAGGATTTAGACGTGCCCCGTCGTGTTCGCTTACAGCCATTTATTTGGCTAATTCACACGGTACTACTTCCCCAGGTTCCTGAATAGACAGGAAACAGGTTGAGAATACCCTCAAGTCCAGCTCTTGGTGTAGTTCTCATAGCACTTGTAACCGCAATGCACGCCAATCTTTGTATTTTCATGATGGCCTTGAAATTATTAGTCGAACATCGCTGCTCAAGTTAAGTATACGCCTAAGGATAATCATAGAATATTTTTAGATCTTGGTTCCTACATGTGTGTTCCCGAATATGCACCAGTAAAACGCTCTAAATTTTGAAAGTATTTCATTTAGAACCAGAACCTATAAACAAGGCGATGGGTATAAGCTGAGAATCTGTCTTTTCTTAGGTCAGCTGAGCCCGTTGTAATTCCCCTCAAAGGATTTTTGTAAAAACTTTAAGGGAATGTGCGAAGAGAAGAGTGGGTTATGGGGAAACTATGAAGTATCTGTTGGTTGTGTGTGGAGTCGCGAAAATCTTCTTATGTTTTTGGAAAATTCAAGGATGTCACCGATCACTTTACTGTCTAGCGGCTTTAGTTCTGGTATACACATAAATCCCAGTTCTGATTGGCGTAGTGCTGCAGTGCCTGGATAATGGCAGAGGATCCTCTCAGTTTTTACAGACCGCGGTGTCAGCTAGTCCAATTCTGTGTGCGTGCTTGTTGAGCTTTATGTGTCCCGTAAAAAGTCCTTAAAAGAATGAAAGTGATCGTAGACCAAAAAAGCGTTCGAACTTCCGCCGTAAAGTGGAAAGTGCTTGCAGACATGGAACCTTTAAAACCGAAGTTTAAGCCACCACCGGGTCAACTATCAACTCCGCAAAGAGGTAAAGAAGTAAACATGGACGGGTCGCAGGAGATAGAGTTATTCCCGATACCGAGAGGCCGGTGAACTAGAAGAGGTTCGGAACAAGACATTGGTATACCATTCATGTTTCCTAAAAATTGCCGAAGGTGGATGAAAGACGCTTACATTATGCCGCCGCTCAGTTCAGGATCAGGATCATATCATAGTAATAGAAAACCAAAAAATCTTTTCGCGCTCAACAAACCACAACTTCAACTCTTAACAAGCACTATACTAGGTTACAACTCCCTGGTAGCTGGCCTGATAAGGATGTCGCTAAATACACAAACTTGTGAAGCGGCTGCTTCGATGTACATAGATACGAAGAAGGCACCACTTTTCTAATGACTTCAATAAAGCAACGGAAAACTATTCTACAATTAGGTAGATTCCACGGGTCTTAAGGAGACCGTTAATACCTGCATTTTATAGCACAACTTGATTATTTGCTCATTAAAACGGGCGAACAAGAATGAAGTATACATCTGGCAAGATGCAGTGCACATATAGTCCTTGAGAAGTGTTTATTGTTGGGAAGGAAAAAAAAATCTTGAAAAGTATCCGAGGAGCACAAAAAGAAACAAAGAAAGAAATAAAGGAAAGAAAGGCATTGAGCGGGTTGATTTATTTTCTTAGAATGGATACTATTCATATATGTACGAATGTAGCTACAGCTTATATGGTTTAATGCTTATCCCAATTGACTTAGTTGCGCAAGGTTAAATGGATATTCTTTGAGACCCCTTGACTTAGACGATCACTCGTAAATATTGATGGCTTGAATTATTTTATAAATATGAATGCTGTGATTGTGTGCATATTTACTTACTTTCTTACTTACTTAAGGTGGCGCTACTGACCGGAGTGGTCCTGGGCCTCAACCAACAAGTCTCTCCAGCCAGCTCGATCTTTAGCCAGCTGCCTCCAGTTTCGCACGCCAAGTTGGTTGAGGTCCCCTTCCACTTGCGTGCGCCACCTGAGTCGCAGTCTTCCTCTACTGCGCTGACCCTCGGGTGTGGATTCGAAGATTTTCCGAGCTGGAGCATTGGTGTCCATCCGCTCTACATGACCCAGCCACCTCAGTCGTTGGACTTTCACTCTAAGTCGATGTCGCTGTACAGCCCGTACAGTTCGTCGTTGTATCTCCTCCTCCATTGTCCTATGCAGACGGGACCAAAAATCACCCGAAGAATTTTCCTCTCGAAGCAGCCAAGAGCAACCTCATCCGCATTTGACAAAGTCCATGCCTCTGCGCCATAGAGCAGGACTGGGACGATTGAAGACTTATAAAGGGTCACCTTAGTTGTACGAGAGAGAGCTTTGCTATTCAATTGCCTTCTTAGCCCAAAGAAACAGCGATTGGCAAGAGTTATTCTTCGTTTAATCTCAGCGCTGGTGTCGTTGTCTGAGTTTATAGCTGAGCCAAGGTAGACAAAGTCCTTAACTACCTCAAAGTTATAGCTGTCTATAGTGACGTTCTGTCCGAGACGTCGGTGTTGGGAGTCCTTTCTTGTTGACAGCATATACTTCGTCTTGCCCTCATTGACCGCTAAACCCATCTTCGCCGCCTCCGTCTCGATACTCACAAACGCACCAGTGACATCACGCTGCGTTCTTCCGTTATGTCAATGTCATCGGCGTATGCGAGTAATTGGACGGACTTTTGAAAGATTGTGCCTCTGGTGTTGGCGCGTGAGTT
Organism: Matsumyia berberina; assembly: GCA_917880715.2. Classification (NCBI taxonomy): domain Eukaryota; kingdom Metazoa; phylum Arthropoda; class Insecta; order Diptera; family Syrphidae; genus Matsumyia; species Matsumyia berberina. The sequence continues at coordinate 102,699,045 of OU862870.1, forward strand.
TTGCACAACTCTTTCAAGAACGATGTTGAAGAAGTCGCATGACAGCGCGTCGCCTTGTCTAAATCCTTTTTTGACATCAAAGGTCTCGGTGAGGTCTTGACCGACCTTGATGGAGCAGCGTGCATTCTCCATCGTCATCCTGCACAGACGGACGAGTTTGGCAGGGATGCCAAAACTAGACATGGCTCCGTATAGCTCGTCTCTATAGATGCTGTCATACGCGGCCTTAAAATCGATAAAGAGGTGGTGGGTATCGATTTGAAGTTCCTGGGTTTTTTCCAAGATCTGCCGCAGTGTGAATATTTGGTCGATGGTGGACTTTCCTGGCCTGAAACCACACTGATATGAACCGATCAGGTTGCTGACGAACGGCTTCAGGCGTTCACACAACACGGCAGATAATATCTTGTAAGCGATGTTAAGAAGACTGATGCCTCTAGTTGGCGCAGTTCAGAGGGCCTCCTTTCTTGGGCATACTTTCGTCCGACCATATTTTACATATGAGTTGGTGCATGCTCCTTACCAAGTCATCGCCTGCTGCTTTGAACAGCTCGGCAGCTAGGCCATCAGTCCCAGCAGCCTTGTTGGACTTAAGCTTCGATATGGCTTTCTTCACCTCGTCCAAGTCGGGTGGACGGAATTGTTGGTCTTCATCGTCCAGGTTGAATGGTTCATTCCGCCTGACAGCGGGATTTGATTCGTCGTCGCCATTAAACAGTCTGCAGAAGTAATTCTTCCATATCCTCAGCATTGACTGCGATTCTACTACGATGTTCCCTTGTTCATCCTTGCAGGCCTCGGTTCGGGCTCTGTAACCTTGACAGGTTCGTTTTGCCCTTTGGTAAAACTTCCGAACCTCATTCCTGCAGTAACATCTCTCTATTTCCTCGATCGCGCGCTTCTCAATGCTCTTTCTTTTTCCTCCTGAAAAGCATGTGTTCGTCTCTCCTTTTCTGCCCGTAGAGCTCGCGAGCAGCTCTGGTCTTTCTATGCATATTTGCAGTTTAAAAAAGTCTAATTCTTCCGAGCAATCGACCTTGGCGGGAAGTTGAGATATTCTTCATCACCGCTGTTTCTAGCACTAGATAGTGTGAAATACATATATAGGAAAAAAGAAAATAAAAAACTGGTGCGAAGCCTAGCTTATTGCAACGTGTTAAATTTTTTGTATGAATGGAAGGGACCTATGTATGTACAATTTATTGCCATCTCAGCGTATTGGGAAGCTTTTTTATGACAAATTATACTCTCGGAAGTTAGTGAATTCACGACGAGAGGTGATGCAGCGAAAAATTGTCGGTGAATATTGCTGGGGCATGACTCTAAGCAGCTCGCACATCAGTCTAACGCAACCACTTAGGTAGGTAGGTAAAGGTGGTGGTTCAACTGGAAATTAGCACTAGGATGTGCTTTTTTGATACCACGACTCGTGTGACCTGGTTGATGATGTGTGTTGTTGGAGATGGGTGCGACAGCCGGGAGGGCCTAGATCCAGCCTGTGAGTTTAGAAAGCGGATTAGATCTCTTATCCCTTTACCCAAGATGGTAGTCGAAGAATGGTTGGTTTAGTGCACGCAGTCTGGCTTTTGCCAATGCCAGACATTCGCAGAGGAAGTGGAAGAGGGTTGTATGGAATACCCAGTTCGGCCGCATGGTCTACAATTGGCCAATGCTCCTTGGTTATCGCCGTTATCCTAGCGGGTTCTTAGGATATCTCTTGTTTTAATCGTATCGTAGGTCGGCCCTATCTTCCTTGATATGGCGCAGTTGTTTAATCCCCTCCATTTGAGGTTGGCCTTTTGTAGGAAATACGAGTGTCTTTTAACTGCTCCTAGCGGGGTGTGGATCCTTACAACCACTTCAGGGCCAAATAGAATATGCATCTGCACCTGAGTCCTGCATTGTCAATCGCTATTGATTCAATCTTTTTGACCCGTTCACAGTAAAGTATTGGTGATTGCAATCACACAACTACAAATTAATCAATCAAGAAGAATAAGAAGAAGGTATTAATTATTTGATTGACGTTTGTCTCTCACTCTGGTTGGAAGAGCTTGCATAAATCTGTCACTATTAAAAGCTCTTTCAGGGTTATCCCCTTTGACGTTTCACAATGTCACTATAACGTACTTAATCTAGTAAATATGATCTCTTATTGAACTGTGACTGAATTAAATGTTTCAAAATCCCACTCAAATAAACCTTCATTATAAAGCACAAAAAAAGGTCTTCAAATAAAATACCTTACAAATAAAAGATGGCATTATTTTAGTATTTACCTTTTAACTTTCGTTATCAATTACCGCTTATGAACTTAGGTATTTTTGTTAATATTTGTGTCAGTGACAGACAAAAAAAATGCTGGCATCTAAAGTTGAGCATTAAATCTTACCACATGTACCAATTTCAAAATGAAGAAAGTTTTTGCATTCTTTTGAGAGGGATTTACATATCAGAAAAAAAAACACGACTAACTAAATCACACATTATTTCCATAACTTGGCACCACTTAAACTCACCCCTGTGCTTCACTAATAGATGTCTCCGTAGTCACTTTAAATTTTGCAAACAGAACTACAAGCACAACTCACAACTGTCACTCAGAAACCTTTCAAATGGCGTGCGCCTTTACAAAGATTGCAAGTTTTTTTGGATGTAATTTGTTTTTTGTTCTAAATTTTCTCTCGTTTTAATTGAAATAATCACGAAAATAGTATCATTATCAAGTTAATTATCGCCTTCATCATTTAATTCCGATTGCAAATCGGATATTTTCTTAAATTCACAAGAGCAAACAAAAGTAACACTTGGCACACAATCTTGCCGGCGGCTTCTGTTTTTTTTTTTACCATGGAAGATATAAAATCAAATTTTGATAAAATTATGGCACAATTTAATGATAGTGTAGCCCATACAGCGCCAAAAAAGCTCAGTTTTGACTTTGTCAACGATTCACTAAATGAGACATGTTAGTGGCAAGAAATATTCTATTCTTGCTTTCTTTTCTAATGAATTTTTCTTTACAGTGCCAAAAAAACGACGACTCTCGACAAGTTTGAACAGTTCTACATTTGGAAAAACAACAAACGATAGTCCCAATACTACACGTAATAGTAGTGCTAATACATCATTGAATTCATCGCTTCCGGCCAGTCCATGGGAGAGTCGACGGTTGAAAGCTGATTTGATTGAAGCTAAATCAAGGGTAAGTGGTCGAACATCAATGTTTAAGGAGTAGAGATTTGTGGACACATTTATTAGTGTTTATTTTGAGTATGGGTATTTGCGGAAATATGGTGTGGAGTTTGCCGGTTACCTTTATAATGGTGCCTGCGTCATGTGGTCGGAAAGTCGATCTTTTTTCGGGCGAGACAAGAAGCGCACTTTTTGATTTTGTTTTGTAGTTACCGTCTGGGATGGATCTGATCTAGAATCAAGAAGCTTTTCCAGTGAGCTCGATAGTAAACCTTGTGCACAGTTCCTACTCAGGGATGAATAATAATAGGAGGAGTGATGAAAAACCGACTCTAACTTTTCATTTCTAACAAACGACTTTTTTCACTTACAGATCGTAAAATTCAAGCAAGAAATCGAACGTCAGCACAAAATTCGGCAAGAAATGGAAACCATGTACGAGAGCAAAGTCCGCGAGCTCTGCAAACAATGCGATTTTTCGGCAAACAAAGTTCTCGACTTGGAAAAACATTTGATAGTAACTCGAAAGCGAGAACAGCGAGCAAAATCCGAACTAGCATCGGCTAAAAATGAATTGAATGTACAGAAGACTTCCGCCGAGGAGACCATTCACAATCTGCAAAGGATCAACGCAGAAATCGAAGAAAATTATCGCGCCCTACAGAACAGCATGACAAATGAACTAAGCGATTATCGGCGGCACAGCGATAGACTAGAAATGGTAAGAAATATAGAAACTTCCACAACAATTCAACTGACTTTCGTTTGATTTATAGGAATTGGAACTCAAGACAGAGGAACTTAGAAATGCGAATTGCATGTTGGCTGACTACAAAGAGAAGGCCAGTTTATATGATGAAGTTAAGTTGAGTTTGGAACGAGAAAAGCAGGCTTCCGAGGAGGCTAATTCGAAAATTAAGAAATTGGAATATGAAATATCTTCATATGCCGATTGGAAAGAAATCACAAGGGTATGTGTCTAAAAAGACGTTTGGTGGCAAAGGTATACATGATGTTAAAGTTATGAAATTTAGAATTCTCAAGCGCGCTTGGCAAGCATCCCCGACCGGGATAAGGAAATTGAACGTTTGAAGGTAAACAACAAGAACCTTCACGATTCGTTGGGGGACAAACTTTTGTTGGAAGAGCAAGTTCACGATTTGAAAAGTCGCTTGGAAATATTTGAAGCTGCAAAGAATGACGCTGTCGCACTGCAGGTGAGTGTACATTTTATTGTAATATGTCTTCTACTGTTCGTGCGAAAAATTTAACACGCACAACTTGAGTGGATGGTAGAAGCTAAGCCTTTGTCCATCCCAAGTTGTTGCTCCAGCTATTTATTTATTTAATTTAATTTATGTCGCTGACTATTCAGTTGAGAATAAGTAAAAGACGGACGCCCTCTGTGGCAATTGCAACAGCGAAAGAGATGGGCGATAAACTGAAATAAGTTTGGGTATCGTATATTCCTCCCGGTTGTCTGAGAATTATATAAAGTAGATACAGAGCAGATACATATGAATGTCAAAGATGTCGAATTGGCAAATAATTCCACCAGCACCCACCCGCAAATAACAAATTTGGTTTCAAGTCGTGTGCCAATTCGAGTCATACACATGCCCCGGGGAAGTCTATTTCTGGCTGCAACTTTTTATCCTGACCAGTTTTTTTTTTTTTTTTGTGTGTTTTCTTATAGGAAACACGGACAAATCGCGAGCTGTAAGATTCGCTATGTGATTCCATGTTGGTTTTTGGATTTGTCTTGTGCTTTTCGCCATCGCCATCAATTTAAAAACACGTCGAAAATATGTTTATACCAAGCCGCAAACCATCGATGCAATGCTGATGAGTAGCAGTACCGTGTCCGCTACATGTGGACTTTAAATGCTCACCTTTTGTTTGGGTTTTCCCTAAGAAAAATGAAAGCAATTGCTTCCGAATTCGTCATTTCTTTTAATATCAACAATCCTCTAACCATGAGGTCTGAACTGGAACAGGCACTTGCACTATTCAAACAGCCAAAAGCCCCCTTTCACTCCCTACTAAGACCTCCGTCAGAAGCAACGTTCTCACAGCTACTGTGAGTTCAATTACCCCTCCTGCTTATTACGCTCAATGGCCACCCATTCGTTTTGGCCTGTCTACAGTTATGTGGTTAGAATTTCATCAACTACCTCCATTATCAGTAGGGTAAGTAGAAGTGGAGGTTCAAGAAACCTGTGTAGCACTAAGATGTGTCTTTTTGTTTCCACAACTCACTTGGCCTAGTGTTGTTGATTGAAAAGGGAAGAGTTAGACAGTCGGGAGTACCTAAACACTGTGGCGTTGAGAAGCAGATTAGATCACGCCTGACATTTGCAGAGAGAATGGCGGGAGTTTCCTTCTAGTTTTCGTTTTCGCAGCTACGGCAGAGGGGGTTTAGATGGCATTCCTTTTTGAGCCACATGATCTATAAGTGTTTTGGAGATCTTTCGTCTTTATCTTGTCGTATTTGTTCCATATTTTTCTTGACATGACAACATTTGGTTAGCCTTTTCCCTTGGATATTGGCATCTTGAAGAAAGTGTGAACGGTTTTGCCCTCTAACCGCTCATAGCACAATGTGAACCCTTGCCGTGAGTGAGGCATGTGGAGATGAGCCCCCCGTATGCTCATTTTCTTTTTTGTCAGTGTGCCGTGGAACCCAAAGCAGTATAACCCTAAACCGATCGTCCGGGCAGGCGGACTTGCTCCGGCACTATTGCACAAGTTTGAAGGATATAATTGTCGAGTCAATAGCCTTGATGGCGCCGTGGCTATCTATGTACAAGGATAGCAATGTTTTATTTGTGCGTTATGCCGCTTTGTTGTAGCGTGCAAGCCGGTCGACGAAATTCACCGGCACCGACGCCGTAGTTAGTCTTTATTTTTTGAAAATTTCCATTTCTAGCCAAAAGTTTGTTTAAGATTTAATAAATTGTATGTCAGCATGAAGAGTAGCGAAAATCTAAGTCTTGGCCCTTCTCGAGCGGTCGAGCCAGCTATTTATATTATTGCGGGATCCCATAGCACATGTAATGAATAATTTCCAAAACCCCGTGTGCATAAAATATGTGAGAAACTTCGCAGACCTCGTAAAATTATTAAGAAAAAATTGATATCGTTGGAAAAAAACACGAAAAAGGAAGAGTAAAACAATTTTTCTACATTTTAGGTGAAGTTAACAAGTCTGGAACAAGAGCTTAAGGAATGGGTGAAAGTGGCCCAGGATCATTGTTTGCCCAACACCCTGGTCAGTCCGATTGCATTGCGTAGCAGAATTGAGCAAATTCTCCAAAATGACATCATAATGACTTCAGAGAAGAGCACAAACCAATGCGAGAAACATTCCATTGAGTCGCGTTTACACGAGTTGCAACAGGTATTCTCAAAAGCAAAACATATACATATTTCCGATTTTAATTAATTTTCGTCTCATTTGCAGCAAGTGGACACGTATACGAAAAATAACGATAGTTTGAGATCTGCTCTAAAACACCACAAAAGCATAGTACTCCGAGTGCAGAAGAAACTAATGTTGGTAGCCAAAGAGCGGGATTGTTATAAACAATTGTTGGAGACCTTTGAAACGGATTTAACAAGTACAAATGATTGTATTCTTAGATTTAAAACAATTGTATACATTATTTACAATATTTCAGTTTCGAACGCTCTTGAAGTGGCTAGTCCAGAGTCACAACTACGTTGCCGCCTGGAAATGCTTGAGAAAACTCTAGTGGCTTACAAGGATATGTGTGCAAGCTTAGAGAAAGAACTGGCTGCACTAAAACTTTTACCAGATTTGCCAACAGAAACTGGATTGAATGTGGAAAACTATGAACATTTCAAGAAAGAAATCGAAAATCTGCGCATGGAGAATGATAAGTTGAAGCGGCGTAAGGAAGAACTTGAACTTGAGTTGGAGCACAGGTGTTTAAAGGGAGATTTCAACATTGGAAAGTATAAGGTTAGAAATTAAATTAAGTTATCCTTCCTTCAGATTTGTTTCATGCAATTAATTTCTTTTTAGATTGTGCATTTGACTAACAACCCAGCAGAAGAAGCATACGAAAATGCCAACAACCGTATTGAGAAACTTCAAGCTGAGGTAGGTCAAAATTAGAAAGTTTAAACTAACAAATACTTAAATTTGTTTTGTAATCCGTATTGAGAACAGCGTCGACTGTCGATAAAATGAATCTGTCGGGGTCTGGCAAAAAGTTCTAATTACCCATCGAAAGACACTTATTTCCCTTTCGGTGTAAAGCCAAGCTGCACACGTCACAGATCACGTTCAAATGCAAACCGAATTACGTAGACAAACAAACTTATTCAGTTTTCAGCAAAAGTATAGAGGTTCGAAAAAGTTATTCATTCCTTCTCCGGTTATTTACGTGCATTAGTCAGTTGAAATTATCGAAAAGTCGTATCATTTACTTCCAATTTTTGTTGCTGTAAACTTCTCTTAGAGTACGGCGCAATCAGCAAGATAAACGAAAGATGGAGGAATGGTACCACGTTCTGTACCCCTAGGGAGATCTGGACTATGTTAAATCTCATTCGATCTAAAAATTTGATTTATGATACCATACCGAGTACCCGGGTGCTCACTCATTTTTTACGTCTCAATTACATTAGTCACACACGCCGCTAAAACGTTTTACATACTTATTCGACAAAAACAAGATGTTACCAATGTAATTGGTCTTCATGGCAGAAGGCGAGCCTCTTCTCAAATGTCTTCAGCAGTAGCTGCAGGGACGAAGTGGACTTGTCCTGCCTTATCCCAAAGAAGGAAGCTTTATCTAGAAGCCTATCACTTCGACAACTTGGGGAAACTATCACATACTGACGTCAAAAGTATCCTCAGCTTCATCAAGAGCTCCAAATCGTTTCAATAAAGTCAGTGGCGTTTTTCAGGGTATAGATCCTTGTGGTATCACAAAGGGCCTTCCTACCTACTTCAAATTTTAGCGTGTTATATGAGAAGCAGCCAGCACAATCACTTCAACTTACCGCGTGCAGAAAAAAAGACCAAAGAAAAACAAGAATTTAACGAGAGATTCATTTTATCAAGAGTTGACTGTGTATAGTAGTTGGGCGTCACTATTGACACCTTTATCTTCAACATATAGTAAAAGTGCATCCAATTGGAAGCGCCAAGAAGCTTAAGACGTAAATTTAAACGGCATTCAGCATTATTCTTTACGCATTCTTTCAAATAAGCTTAAACAAATGAAGTGTAATAGGCTCACTGCGTAAAATTCATTGACTTGTGTTTATTATCGTAGAATAGATTAACCTTTTTTTATACAGCATAACATGTTTAAATGTTCGAAATTTCACATTCATATTTATCTTAATCAGAACTACCCTGCTTATTTGAGTAGGGCGACAGTTTGGGTGGTGAACATTGGCCCAAACAATAAGCTAATTAGCCTGGTTCTAAGTTAACTGCCTACAGTTGCGCACTCCAAGTTGGTTGAGGTCTCCTTTTACTTGTCCACGTCACCTTAACAGTTAAAAGAGGTCTTTCTCTACAAGGTTGTCTCCCCGGATTAGATCTGAAGACTCTACGGGCCGGAACGTTGTTGTTCATTCTTCCAATTTGTCCACTTGTTGCAGAGATTTATGAAAGACTGTTTCTCTAAACAGTACAAGCTAATTGCTGCGAAATTCCTTCCTACAATTAGGTCAAGGTTTTTTTCGTTTCACAAGTGGATCCTCCCTATCTCTCAACCTTCCGCCATTGACTTTAAATTTATTTATACTCTTACTCGTTTGCAACCGTTTGGTTGGATTCTCGTTCCTTTCGTCCTATGACTCGCGATTAATGCAACTCGCGAATGGTTTGTACTCATGAGTTATGCGTTGTGTGTGTACTCTGTCCGTTCGTACTCGATTTTTTCCGAACGTGTACTCGCAACTCGTGTGATGTGCGAGTCCAGGGGACGCCTATCTGATGGCGCGTCTTGAAAGCCGAGTTGGAGGCATGCGTTTAATGCGCCCACACTATCCAGGTATGAACCTCTCCGTTCGAAAAAGTAGCCACTCGCGTAATGTGGTGTCCCAAACTTGATCTCGACGAGTTACCCCAGCAATACAGCGAATAAATCTCATTTCGGCATCTTGTATCCGCGACCTTATTCTTTCAGGCATTATCCAAACCTCATGACCAAAGGTAAGGGAAACAATATTGAACTGGCAAGAAATGTGTCTACCGTCGACCTAAAGCAGTAAAATTCTCGCAGCCAGCGTAAACAAGCAGCGGGGAATAGGTCTATCACTAAAGTGAACAACAATTGCAACTCTTTAATAATTTTGTAAAACAACGAGAAGGCTATGTCCAATGTACGACAAGGTCATAACTAATACAGTAATGCAGAAGGACAGGAACATCATTTCTACCCTCGTGGGAGTGATAACAGGGCATATTACTCTGCGATACTTAGGGAAGGGTTAGTATGTGTGTAGCGGATGAAAACCAGCGCTTCAACCCGGAGAATATTCAAATCAACCCCGGAGGGACGGCACAGTGCAGGAAGACCGTCACTTAGGTGGCGCCCGAAAGTGGAAAGGAACCTCAATGAACTTGTCCTGTAAAACTGGAGGCAGCTAGCTAACGATCGAACTGGTTAACGCTTGTTGATAAATGTTTAGACCCAAGTTTGCCTTAGAATTGTAAGCGTTATGCCTGAACAAATTAAGTTTTCCACGACGAAACTGTTTGTTTAGAAGCTTTAGGATCTGGCTTATAATTACTATCGAAATGCAAACGTAATATAACGAGCTTTTGTCAAAATTCATTATCTTATTTTCTGATCGGCCCGCCTTGTCAAGATTATGCAATGCAAAAAAATTTGTACTCCATGCTGAGCGTTTTGATTTTATTTCATAATCTTTGGTGCGAAAGTTCTGTGTGAGATCCTTTAATGGTTATATACATATTTGATAGAGCAATTTTTACTTCGAATGCTTCTGTTCTTTTCTTTTAGTATGTTCCATAGATGCTCTTTACGACTGATATTTGGAGATTATGGAGGTGTTTGCAGCCAATAGACTTTATTCAATAACTTCACAATAATTTATTTATATTTTACATATCGGTGTCGTAATTGTGATGTCTAAGAGCATCAAACTAACAGCATTCGCCCTGCCAAAATTAATTTATACTTGGAATTTAAGGCAATACATGTAGCAGGTAGAGCAGCATATAAAATGTGTAAAATGACTTGTAATAATTGTTTTACCTTTTGTTTTTCCTTTTTTTCTTTTTTAAAGAAAAATTAATAAAAGCGAACGGAGGGTAACAATTAAAAGTTGTTTCTTTCATTTTCTGACGTGAATTAAGATGGAAGCTTATTGAATTCCATTATCAAACATTGGATAGTCAGGCCATTTACTTAATAACGTTGCTGAAGCTGTGAAAAGGTTTGTACATGCGTATGCGTTGTTACAACCAACACGTAGTCTCTTTGGTCAATTACTCTTTTCTTCACGCTCGCCTGCGCAATTTGCAAACCGCAGTATATTGCCAAGGTTAGAATACCTTCATGGTATGCTGCCGATACCAATAATTTTGGTGACAAGTCCTACAATAACTTTTAAGCCAGTCCTTACGATTACCATTACGATTATGAGGCCCACATGCACTGAGACCTGTATGTTCTATTGTGTTGAAGGCACTCCTTAATTTTGACAGAAATCAAATTCTGCATTTTGTTTGCTAACACCACGATGGGCACGTCAATCACCCAAGTATTTAGCCGTTCTGACTCTAGTATACATATCTATGGTTATAACCAGTGGCTGGCTGGAGTTGAGAATTGAGACTGTAGTGTTCTCCGCCGATCTTGACTAGATTTCCTCTTGACGATAAATAGTCCTACGCCACTGGCAGACCCATTTAACAAAACGTAATGTATAAGAGAAAGAGTCAAATGCTTGCCTTAGTGGAACAGTTTAAAATTTCATCGTCTGACTCACACCAGCTTTGTATATGCATTTTACAGAAAATTAGTTGGTCTTCGTCACTAGTTATTCTATATACTCTAGTTATTTTAGTTGTAATTTGTAATTCTTCAAGTTTATGGAATAGAATTATAATTTGAATTATTTGGAATACCGTGCTTTCTCTTCATTAAATAACTACCCCCGCATCGCGCACACGAACCCTTAACCTCTACAAGGCGATGAAGGTTTCACACGAATATCCATTGGTCCATTGTGGTTCAACAAGCTTCATGGTCGGAGTTTATTCCGTCTTTGCCTGCAGGGTTCAGAGATATCCTAAATATTCTCCCCGGTTTTTTTTTAAAGGTCGCTTACTTAAATACCTTCATTTACCCCACTTTGCGTTTAACTATTATCAGGTTAATTTTTCGGGCCGATGATATGAATCCTCCTCATCTCACTTTGGTATATCTAGACCAGTGGTTCGCAACTTTTTCCGGTTGGGAACCACTGCTCTATTGGCCTACCAAATACGGAGGTGATGTGTTAGTAGGGTGCATGCACAAGTATACATACATAGGTGAGCGAAAGTGAGCCCGATAAATTAATTTTCGGGCTTTTCTACATATCTTGCAAGAACTATCAAGCCATATCCTTGGTAAATGTCGCATACTGTGTGAAGGGCTTAACACCTTCTGCAATACATTAACCGGCAAGTAACAATGTTGCTAATGGCCCGCAGATCGACGATAAATCAAATCTTCAATCAAGTCAAGACTTATCAGATTTTCGTCGACTTCAAAGCTGCATATACATATGTATGTATGTATGTATATATCTGTTCATCGTATTAAGCTCTGCAAGGCGATGGCGTTAGAACAGATAGTACACAGTGCAAGTCTTAACGCAGAAAACACTATTTTCAACAAATCTGCCCATCTGGCTTCAACATTTACACTTGTATTCTTTGCATCAAAAATTCACAATTTAAATTATTTACACGCCTTCCTTTTACAGTCCTCATGGGTTTAGCGGTGACGGAGGAAAAGGTTGTGTCCTCATGCACCTCCTTAACTTCGCACCCGCTGCATAAATCTTCACAATCCCTACTTAAAATAACAAGACGTTCCTGTTCGTATGTAGGAGCTTTTTGGTTCTTTCTTTGTCATAGTCTTTTTTAAGTTTCACAAGTGTTTAGGGATATTCACCTGTTTGCTTCGATAAAGGATCTTAGCCTTATCTTTTCTCTTAGTTGACAAAATGGAAGCTTAATTGTGCTGTCCGCTTGCTATCGGTCTAGGTTTGAGCCTTCGTCAACAGTCTCGTTACCTGATACACCGCTGTGCACTCAGCAGAGTTTTACGATATGCTGCGTGTCAAGAACCTTCGGCTCTTGCCGACAACACTTCACATGCTTTGAAGTGATCTGAGTTGCATCTAATGCAACTTATGTATAGTCGCTTGGCTGTCAATGTAGGTTGTGATATCCTCCCGTGATATTGTGAATATTGACGTTAAATGGCCGGCCCTTGTCACTGTTAGTAATTCAGCCTGGAAAACACTGCTGTGGTCAGGGATTTATATTGAGATGTTTAGAAAAGAAATTGGCTTCTATGCCTGTGTCCACTTTTGACCCATCGGCGTAGATTGACTTGGATTCATTAGAAATTTTATTGTCCCCTCTGTCCCCTGTTTGAAACGTCTTTTACCGGCTTAGGTGTCTTTTACAGGAGTAAATCAGTCAAGAGTCTGTTAACGGAAATTATTTTACCCCAGTTGATAGGCTACAAGCCGTGTCTTAACCTTTTAATGCACAGATCAGTTAGCCCGGGTAGTGAATTACCGAAACCCGGTAATCCGTGAGGTGAAAATGTGTTGAACAAAACTAAAACCAATCAATTTAAATTTCACAATCCAAGAGTAAGTATACGTGTTTCAATAAAAACATTCATTTTCAGATAGAGCGTCTGAAGCGACGCAATCAGAAATTGGAACAAGATCAGGAAGAAATGACATCTCGACTAAATGAAACGTCCAACATGACTGTCGACATCAAAGAAATCAACACCCTACGTGCCGAAATAGAGTCGATGCGTAATAAAATGAAGAAAATGAAAGAGGTTTACAAATCGGCGAGCTTAGAATTCCGTGAAGTGTGTTACATGCTGTTTGGCTACAAAATAGACAGAATAGGTAGCAACAATAATTATAAGTAAGCAACAGTAATATTTGGATAAAAATTCTTTACTAAATAAACTTTTCTTTCTAGAATATCGAGTATGTATGCCGAAACGCCTAGCGAGTATCTCAACTTTCGGCTCAACGATTCGGGAATCCTCGATATGCTCGAAACTCCATATTCAGTTCAATTGAAAGAAATGATGCAATCTCAGTTGGTGGCTCACAAATCCCTACCTGCATTTCTTAGTTCTTTAACAATTGAACTCTTCAATAAAGCCACCGTAACAGGCTAGGGGGTATTGTAATAAAAAAGAATTATTTTAATTTCCACACTACAAATCTACATAATGTCATTCGACAGCTGCATCCTCATCCTTATGCAATTTTTGATAGAATTTATACCACAATATCTGGCTGAAACAGATTTGTTGTCAGATATTGGAAATTATTAAATGTATGAGCGTCGGTTAAAATGTTAATAAACTATTTGTAGGTTCCAAGTTTAATGTTCGTTTTAATTGTAATATCAAATCTGCACACGTTTGAAACGCTCTCTGTTGATCAGAGCTTTTGGGGTGGCGGCTGAGCCTCACATAAACAGGTATAGGGCAGACGGAGCCCTTTAGTTTTGTGAGTTATTTTCGCAGATTGCTATCTTTTTTGAGAAAAAAAATTCAAACTTCATGACTATAGGTGAGGGTCGGAACAAACACTGACAACTTAACTTCGATGCCAAGTTCGGCCCTCCTGATAACAGATTGACCAAGCTGTCTCAAAATCGCTCCAGCCTGACCAATCCTACAGGATAACTCAGTATTGATCCTACCATCACTCGTGAATAGGACCCCGAGATACTTACACTTCTTCACCTGTTTCAATGGGACTTCACTAATATGCAGAGTGCATTGAACAGGCGTTCGGGAAATTACCATCACCTCTGATTTGTTCACGTTTTCCTTCATCCCAGCTTCAACACAGACGGCGACGAACATATCTAGTGCGCGCTGAAGTTCGTTGGACGTAAGGGTGACCAAGTCATCAGCGAAAAGCAGATGACTTATCCTTAAGTCGCCCAATTCGAACCGTTCTGCGCCATGGCTGCGCTCTTAGTTACAGCCTGTAACATCCAATTCATATAAACCATGAAAAGGAGAGGTGACAAAACGCATCAGTGGGGAAGACCAAGGCCCACGGCGGAAGGTGTCGATTTAAAGCCGTTCACCCGAATACAGCTCTTACAAATGGTGCTTAGAGATTGAATGGCCCTCAAAAGAGAACCGTCAATCCCTTACTCCTACATTACACTTTAGAGTTTATCTCGGGGGCCCGATCATATGGTTTCTCCAAATTCACAAAACCGATGTAAATAGGTTTGGCATACTCCCAGGCCTTCTCAAGTACAATTTTGAGAGTGAATAGCTTGTCGGATGTGCTTCTACCTGGACGAAAGCCGTACTGCTCATCGCGCAACCTGAACTCGACCACAGCTCTGGAACATGCGTCCAAGACCTTAGCAAAGACTTTTCCGGGAAGACTTAAAAGAGATAATCCCCTATAGTTGGAGCAATTTCTTATCCGCTTTCTTAAAACAAGGAACAATCACACCAGTTTGCCAATCGCTAGGTGTTTCACAGCATTCTCAGGTCACTTTAATGACATGAGAAACCCATTTCACTCCCTCTTCACTCAAAGCCTTGAACATTTCTAGTCGGATTTCATCCGCACCAGCAGATTTGCCGACTTTTAGCACTTTAATCATCAAATTCACCTCTACGGTGGGACTATTCTTCGCCCTACTCCAAACAATGGGTCTGCCTTCCTCAGTGGCCTGTTCGGGATTGAGCAGCTCCGAAAAGTGCTCGCCTCATCTGAGCAAGATGTCTTTCTCATCGTAAAGAAGTACACCATCTTTGGATTCGACTCCTTCGATGGTATTAAACTTTCTTTCTCTAAGACGGCGGTCTGCCAGAACACCTTGTTTTCAGATCTGTGATTACAGTCCAATTTCTCACCGAACTCCTTCCAAGACTGCTCCTTAGCTGCTTTAACAGCCAGATTGCAAGTTCTTCGGGCCTCCATGTACCATGTATGTATGTCCGGAACTATACTGGTAAAAAGGAGGATCTTCCATAAATAATAATCTCCACAAGCGAAACGGCTGATCCGGAGGCTTCCATGATCATGATCTACATATTTTGTTACCACTCACTCAGAGCCAAAAACAAATAGAACTGTTCCACGCATCTGTTTTCTTAAGTTTGCATATGCCTAGAGATTTATGGGTCTAATCCTTGCTTTCTCTTGAATTAATCTTATGATCTTCTTCGGTGAAAATACTAATTATAACAGCAGCAGTCATTAACCAAACAATCGTGTTTTCTGTCACCAAAGAAAGCACCGCGCCCACCTTATTTGCAAATGATTTGCATTTTAAAACTGGTAAAAACAGCCTTAAATCAAACTAAGGAAACTTGTGCTTGCTTAAACGGCCCGCAGTTTAAGCAAATTCACCGCATCAGACTTCTCGCAGTTATCTATCAGTGCGATCCTAATCAGAGCAACCGATTCGTGGTATAGAGGCACAGAACCCGCATTCAATGCGTATTTCCTAAATCTTGGTCAAATAAAATGTCTACGGGTAATGAAAAGTAAACAATGAAGTAAAATCTATATTCGTATCTTGTTGGGAAGGCAATGATCTTACCTCCATTCTTTGAGTGTCTTCATTTTGTCCAGTGTTACCAGGCTGTGGAAATAATCTCTTGAGTTGTTTTGCACTTAGAATGATCAGCTGTCACTATCAAATTCACTTTGTTAAATTTATAAAAACAAAAACAACAACATACGATACAAAATTATTGTCTCATGATGTAAATAATTGTAAATAATTGCGCGCACCCGTCGTCTAGCAGCAAATCGCTATTTTAAGAATGTCACAATGCTCCTTATCGCGCACTAGCACATTGTTTGGTTTTTTTTTTTTTCTCTAATTTAACTAAGCGAGATGTCAAAGTGCAATTTCGATTAAATACACAAAGAATGAACTCCGAAGATGTGGAGGGCTTGAGATTTCACGAAAATTCACTTTCCTTGTCGAACGGGCATAAGGTTCGCTAATCGCGACCCCGAAATGAGTATATCTGAGTCTTACACTACAAGATATCTGTATATCAAATCTGTACTCGCCGTAATGATCTGAGGCACATGTATCTAGATACTACTCTAAACAATTTCACGAGTTAAGCGTTATGCTGCTGGGCTGCGCCTGGTGTAAGGAGGAGAAAGCAGTGCGCATAGCGGAGTGAAACAATCCGATTCGTACCAAAACATGGAATTGTTTGTTGTTAGTGTGGTTTTTTTTTCTTCTTTGATATTAAAGTGAGAAAATTTTATAACAATAGGAAAAGAATAATCTTCGCACTCTATTGTTGGTTCTGCTCAGCGAGAGGAGGAGGCGGGTATCTTTCGAGCGAGATAACAAAACGCACATTGTAGACGCCAATTTGTCTGTGCGCCGCCGGAAAAGTCCGATCAATTGTGTCGCTTTTAATTGTGATTGCACAATGTTGTGCATTTGTTGTGTGCGGTGCATAAATTAAAATCGTATCAATTATATAAATTTAAAATTCTGATGCATTTTGGTACAATTAGTCTTCCACTTGGATTTACAGTACTGGTTTGTTGATCGGAACAGTTCGGTGACAAAAGCCGAATCAACATCACAAATAAATTCAAATCTTCTGTGTCGAGAGGTAGTCCCTCGGTCTGGATGTGAATAAAAAAAGGTCACAGATAAACTGGCTAAGAACTGCTGAAACCTGCTCCGATCCTGTGTGATAACAGTCGAAGGCTGTGCTTCATAGGAAACTCTCGTTTTCTACAAGGGAGATAGGTAGGTACATACATAGGTAGAAGCGGTTGTTAAAAATTTTATATGCTGAAACCTAATTAGCGCTTTATCGTCGTTTTAAAACCACAACTCACTTGACCTGGGGGCATAAGTCCTCACATCCATTTGATGGCATTAAGGACACTGATCAAGTCACTAATCTTTTTCTCCGAGATTTCACTAAGGTTCTCGGAAAAGACTTTGCCTAGCTGCAGAGAAAATGAAACACTGTTTCCTTCTCACTATCATTGTTGCAGCTGCGACAATGAGCGTTGAATGGGATGTCTAGTTTGGACGCATGTGTTCCTATAGACCAGTGACCTATACTGATTGCTACGACCCTTACACTGTCTGCGCGGGCCCTGATTTGTAGATTTCGTGTTTCGAACCAATTGTAGTTGGGCCACATCTTTATCATCATCAATTTCACAGTCTGTGCCAGTCTCTGATAGAAAGTGTATGATGATTCTTCGCTAGCGGGATGTGAACACACTTCGCGAAGGATCTATCAAGGGCTGAATCTCGTTTCGCCAGCTTATTGCGCCGGTCGTTCCCCTTGGTTACTGTGCCCCGGCACCCAGAGATGGCTTACCTTGAAACGACAACCTTTTATAGCGAGTTCCTCCTTGCCAGTGCAAGGAATGTCAGTGCTTAGAGGCTGTAATGCGCGATGCCAGGGCTTTGATGGCAGCATGGACACCAACAAGGATGGCAATGCTTTGGATGGATGTAGGGTTGGCTTGCAATAGGCGGCATGCTTCAAAGTATTGGCAGTTCTTCCGACTGGAATACACCTGACGAGTCTGGGAGCCGATATGACTCAGATATCTGGAGTGAATCAGAGAAAATTACAGCACCCAACCCGCAGTCCATTTTAGCTAACAGATCTAGAATGTTGCTATGACTATGGTTTAGATGAGGTCGTCCTCTAGTGTGTTGTCCCTCCGACGAACCATTCACTCTTCATGCCTCAGCCATTTCAGCCGATGAATTCACATCTTCTTGACTAAGTCGATGTCGCTGTACAGCTCGTAAAGTTCATCGTTGAATCTTCTCCTCCAAAGCCCTTCAACGCAAACCGGATCGAATATCTTATGCACAGTTTTTCTTTCGAAGCAACCAAGGATATCTTCATCTGCTTTTTATAGAGTTCATGCTTCAGTGCCATAAAGCAGGACTGGGATGATCAAGGTCTTACATAGAATCCCCTTAGTTTTTTTGGAATAGGATGTAGCTACTCAATTGCCTTCTTGGGCCTAAAAGCCAGCACAGGCGCGCCAGATCGTTCTTATTCTTCTTATGGGTCGTCAGCATATCACGTTAGTTGAGGTTTTTTTCTACCTCTACTGCCTCTACTGAGGTCTTCTTCTAGCTCTTTTTCGGGTTAGATTCAACGACTCTGCGGGGGTTTACTTGTTCCAGCTATTTTAAAACCTTTATTGACACTATCTAGACTTAGTCAATGTACAGCTCGTATAATGGGATAAATTGAATTTCCTCCTCCAAAGCCCATCGACGCAAATAGGACCGAATATATTTCGGATAATTTTTCACTCGAAACGAGTATAGGACTGAGTACGATTGGACTGATTAAGGCCTTGCATAGTGTCTCCTAAGTTGCTAGGGATATAGCTTTATTAATCAGTTGTCTTCTCAGGCTAAAGAAATAGCGATTGACATTATATTTGCTCTATTTCTCGTATAATGTTACTTACCTCCTTAAAAGCATAACTGTTCACTGTGACGTGCTGCCGTGTTAAAACAAAGAAGCGTGCAAAAACTCCTCCCTCTGTTTCTCATTAGTTGCCTTAAGCAACCAACCAAATGGGCTTAAACTCAATCTCCAGTTGGGGTATAAGCCACCCAAGGTTAACCCCGTTGAGGTGAATTAGGGGTTGATAGACAAAGGATAATCTGAAAAAATTTGTGTGTAGGCTTGTGTCCTTTTGAATGCATGTATGTATCTTCGAACACCCCATCATCATACTAAATTTTCATTTTCGGAGATTGTTACACAAGCTGCCGTTTCAATTTTGCCAGAGAACTGCTCTGTTAAGTAAGCCGTAAACAAGAAGTCTAGTGCCAGGTGCTTTTTCGATTAACTGGCAGACTTGCATACATACATGTAAAATGGAGGCAAGATTTCCAGGCAAGGAAACCAGAGGAATAGAGGCGCTTCGTCGAATCTTTCTCCTAAGACCGTCCATACGTGGTGAAGAGCCATACCCTGCTCGAGGTGTCTCTGCTGTTGAACGAAATATGGCGGATCTAAAGAGGAAAACTTGAAAAAACCCGTAATCCCAGGTGTTGAACGACCGTGCCTAAGGGATGAATGGCACTACATGAGTGTGTCTTCTAACGGTGGACTTCGGAGACCAGGCAACATCCGATTTAAATTAGCCTTCCCGGTGCAAGGGGCTCTACCCCGGGTGACCAACCTTTCCCCATTTATAAATTTCTATGAATCATTTAAACAAATATTTCGAGGAAAGCACACCTCCCAAAGTGCAATTTGAGGCCACTCTGGGCCTCTCAACCTACGCAGAAAGGGCACCTGGTCCTGCTGCAGAGGTTGAACAAAATGACCACATGTCAAGCGATGGGGCTTCAGGCACCATCGGCCAAACTGATGTCTACACATCAGAAGATGAGGAGACCCTTATTGTGTTATGTGAATCGATGATTGGAGCTCAGGGCGATGACGTCAATGCGCCTTTCTCGGACAAAATCAAGCTGTCAGGAGCTGGACGTAAACGCCTGAAGAAATTTTTGAAGCAAGGCATTAGTCTGGAACGGGCTCGGGAACTAGCTAAAGATCCACTGCAACAAGGTGGAGGTCCCTCAAAACGTTGTAAAGGGGGCAGCGTAACGCCACCAAACAACGCTACCAAGAGGAGGGCAACATCATTCAGATCCATTACGAAACCAACGAGTCCTGTGCCCACATACCGAGACACGCCCATGCAGACACATGAAGCTAATGCCCAGACATCAGACAAAGTCAAGCTGTCAGGAGCTGGACGTAAACGTCTGAAGAAATTTTTGGACAGCGGCCTCAGTTTGGAACAGGCTCGGGAACTAGCTCAAGTTCCACTACAAGGTGAAGGTCCCTCAAAACGTCTACCAAACAGATGCGTAGTAAAACCAAAGGGTTCTGTGCCCACCTACAGAGATACAGCGGCAAGTGTGAAAATTGGCGTCATACCTCATGGCTACCCTGGTACCATTTGGACGACAAACCAGCTCAAACAAGTTCAAAATGCCATCCTGGACAAGATCGTGCAGCAGAAGGAGGGCTCACGAAAACCTCAGTTTATTGGCTGCACCCATAAACCTGGCTGGCTTCTCTTTGCTTGTAAAGACAAATCGACAGCGGACTGGCTCAATGCAACTGTGCCCAATATGCAGCCCTGGGAAGATGCTCGGCTAAGAGCTGTTGATGAAGGAGAAGTTTCACGCCCACAGATATTTGTTGGGTACTTTCCCGGCGAGGATATGCAGACAGAACGCATTCTGGGTCTCATTAAGGGTCAAAACGAAGGGCTACAAGTCGATGACTGGAGAGTGCTCAACAGAGTCCAGCGAGCAAACGGTTTGGAGCTTACCATAGCTCTTGACCCCTTATCAGCCCTGCACCTTACCAAAAATGGAGGTTTAGTCAATTGTGGATTCGACTCCGTTCACCTGAGGCCCAAGAGCAAAGAATCTTCAAGACCCGTCGAAGGCTTCAGAAATTACCAATCTGTAAACAGGGGAACTGCGGCCACTCCGGGCCCCAGCACCAGCGCTAGGCCGAAGCATGCAGAAACCTTTGGAGCCACAAGTGTACCATCAACCAGCCGCCCGCAAAAGAGACCTCCCTCCCCTGCAAAGAAATGGCAACCGCCCAAGGAGGCATTGAGTGCTCCCAGAAGAGACCCCAGCAGAACCCCTCCACCACCATCTTTTAGAGTGCGAAAATGGGAGAGGAGAAATCCTGAAGAAGAAGCGCTGCTTAGTAGCAACAGGGCCAAGAAAACTGCTAATCGGGGCAGGGGGTGGGATTAAATATAAGAATTTCACATAGCATAAGAAGGGAACTGAAATGCCTTCACATTAACCTGGATCGTGCCAGGGTAGCATCTTTCGAATAGATTGACAGACACAACTTGATCCTGAAGCTACGGGCCCTCAAGGGAGCCATAAAAGGGCTCCCACTAAGAAACTGTAAGTTAATCTACTGCGGCGCACAGAATAGCCGCAATTAACAAAAACGTATGTGTGTACATCTTACAATTTCAGAGTTCATTACCAGTGCCGTTAACAGGAGGAAAAGTGATGGTCATCTTCATCGTCTTAGCAAATAACAGCTCTCATCATATAGCCTGGGCGAATGCGGACAAATATAAAAGAGGTGAGTGGGTTTTTGAATATACCTATGGTTGCGGTAAATAAGGGAAAGGTTTCTTCCTCCAAATGGTAATTCTCAAGAGGTACTTAATCTCACTTTGGCCAATCCATTCATATACAATACCTAGAGTCCTGGATTCCTCGCACAAAAATCCTTCTTATCATAGGAACTCTGAATTCACTAAATGAAAAAGTTATTGCTTTCTCCTCAATAGCCTCAGTTCCTTTCTTCTAAAAACTATGAAGAAAATAGTTCATCAATACATGAGAGATTCGTTCCTTAATCTTGTATGCAAATCAATTTGCGGGGGCTGCCATTCAAAACCTAATATCACAAATCAACTGTTTGCAAATGAAACCACACTATATCCCGCTATCGATAAACAGGAAGCCTTTGACAACACTTCCTTTGAGGAAGTGATATGACCAGGAAACATATCGCACCCCCGGTTATGCAACAAAGCAGAAAATAAAATTAAAGTGCGGAGGTTCGCAGAAACTATTATACCAGAGGATGAGCGCAGGGGGTGTACTCTCTCTCCCTCTGGTTCTGATTATTGACGAACTCCTAAAACAACTAGCCAAATTTACCAATGGTCATGTAGGCATCTTTGGCGTGACCAGAAATCCTGCAAGCTAAACCCTAAGAACAGTTGAATCGCCTGTATCACGATTTTTATTTTTTTAAAGTTATGTGAATAATACAACTACGTATGTGATCGATTAAAAAAAGCGATCTACGTTCTTCGTCATCTTAGTAACTTTAGCAACCAACAGTTATGTAAACTTTTCCCTTGTAGAATCCGTGTTAAGTAACAGCTGGCATACGGAAGCACAACTCGAAGTAGAACCAATAAAAACCCAATGTATGTCTAACTTCGGCTTTTAGGTGTAAGGTAAATTTTTGCACTTTCGAATAACAATAATCGCTACAAACTTTCAGTATGTAGAACACAAAGCTAATACAACGGGACAACAAAATACAGCAACTGATATAGCAGACAGCAACTGGCGGTAATATTTCCTAAGATTCTTAACAGACTACCAAGGCGTCTACAAAATATCAGTTCAGATGGCGTTAGGAAGAAACTTATCAAAAAATTATTTTACGTACAAAATAAACATGATACATGATATGAATATTGTAATCTTATATTTGATTTAATGTTTTAAAAACTTTATCCAATTCATAAATATGTAACTCAATTTCAAAGAATAATAATTTTGTTAAAAAAATGTATCTGAAACGACCCATGCATATGTATTATTGAAAATATCTCAAAGTTGAATCTCAAAGAAATAATAAATGAATGTACAAAAATCAATACTCAAGAGATTTCAGTCAGTTCTGTTACGTTATCAAACTCGCAAATTGTACACTGATGGCTCAAATTGAAAAATTACAGTATAAGAGCTGGGTACTACGTTCACCATTTACAGCAGCCGGTAGATCTCAGAAAGTCACCAACTAACTTTTAAGCAGTGGTCCACGCAATTAATGTACACACATGTGCACGGGAATGTCCGCGAAAAAAAACCAAGGGAACCCCCATTTACACCTTTTCGGACAGTCAGGCAACGCTAAGGACGCTTAAATGGTGCAAGATAAGATTAGAGCTCGTCCGAGACATTCTCAACCACTTCATAGACCTTGTATCCACAAACAGATTTTACTGTGACTTAAATTCCAGGACACAATAGTTTGGTAATGGGTAGACTGTCTGGAGAGCAGAGGCTCTTGGTACCCACTCGTTGGTCCTGAACCCTATTTAGTGCTCACTTAAAAATAACACAATGCAAAGCTGACAAGCTCATTGAACATTAAGCAAATCCAAAAGGCATGAAGCAAGCGAAAAAGTTTATTTATCAAAAAAAAAAAAAAAAAACCAATGACTTGAACTTAGCAAGGAAAATTGAAAGATTCTAATGGGCCACCTAGCTGGACACTGTCAATTTAGGTAGCATCTGCATAGTATGGAACTATCAAATACAGACATATGTATATTCGTCGACTCTGCGGTGAGCAACCAAAAAAAAATGCACAACATATTCTTTGTGCTTGCCCAGGTGCAGCAAAAGAAAATATCACTCAGATAGATCAGAGAGGTTATCAGCGTGTATCCGACGACGCACTTTGAGCAGTAGTAAGACCTCGGGATCTAGGAGGAATTGCTTTTCCTATTCGCTGAGCTATTAGAAGTTTTTGGTAAAGTAAAATAGGCTATCAACATCCTGTTGTGCTAAGGGCCGTGTACATCGGTGCCCTTATTTATGCCCCACCGTCTTTTCCTCTAAAATTCGTGTTTCAGTTTCGAAGTCCTCAACTATTGGCGTTATAAAGTCCCGCCTTAATAAATCTGCAGAGGTTGGCTCGACCGCACTGCGGTTTAGATAGATCTATTGTGCCACGCTTCTCTGTTTATCGAGGATATTCCCAAATTAATTCAAATATTTACAAAGGGTTTAATGGAGGAAAGTTTTTTTTCCTTATCTGATCTGCCCCCAGATTAATGAACCTGATGTGATTGAGGCCCTAGCTTGCGATAATTGCGGTCCAGATTTATTTGGACGTATGTATCTACTAATGGTGTGGATTTCCGCTTGAAAGATGATCCGTGAAATGTTCTTGAGCTATCTGTGTACCATTTAAGAGAGGTTTCCTTAAAATCTCTCGATTCTTCCTTAGCCTCCTTGAACAAAGTCTTAACGTAAACACCCTTCCTCTTTTCCCTTTCCCTTTGACCTTGGACCTTCTAAAATAATTATTTGGATCTTCTTAACCTTAGCAACCTAAAATACTATCTTGTAACCCGGAAAATACACTACACTTTATAAGTGTTTTAGGCACGCTTTTGATCACCGGACATGTAACGTTTTTATTTCATAATTGCATACTCGCGATGACAAAAACTTGCACCATTCTCCAAGGTTTTCCTCTAGTTTTTATTTTTTTATTTTTTGTAGCATGGGCAAATAAATACGACGGTTTGCCCTAGTTCATTGAAATTGTTGGTGTCCTCGTTGGCCCGTTGGTCCCGGTTGGCTCGAACTCCGCTCGAACTCCGCTCATCTCATCTTGTTTCCAATTGATCAATGTGTCGATATAAGCCATTGTTCTGGGTGCATCTGCCCTAATAAAAGAGATCTCCGCAATGCTGTTGCCTGAAAGATTTGCAAATACATATATCGACTTCTTATCTGATAGATGTAACAAAGAAGTTAAAGTTGGTCACTTTGCTGCCAATTGAGGTTGTTGCAAACAAAAACTTCCATTTACACATACAGAACAAAATATATGTATATGCAAATTAACAAGTATGTATGGACTTCATTTCGCTGTAC
This sequence comes from Matsumyia berberina, assembly GCA_917880715.2. Lineage (NCBI taxonomy): Eukaryota > Metazoa > Arthropoda > Insecta > Diptera > Syrphidae > Matsumyia > Matsumyia berberina. The sequence continues at coordinate 102,724,012 of OU862870.1, forward strand.
ACTTGGAGAATGGTCAACGAGACTAGTTCAATTCCGATAACTTGACTGATAAAGTCAGCCATCCTTCTCAATCAACATTTCTGACTTTCTCTGATCTGAACAAAACTTACAACTTTGCTTAAAATCTTCTGTATGTACTCTAAGGCTTCATCATATTTTGTGAGAAAGAACAACATGATGAGTGTTATCACTTATCACCTTTGGCTACTTCTACATGAAGAACGAGTTCTAACATCTTTTCTGACATTAAAATCATTTTCTTCCAACTCACATTCCAATCCGCATGCCAGGCGTTCGGCTTACTAAAAAGTGACAAACACTGAGACAATACCTGAGAAAAAGCTGCTATGGGCGATAATCTCTAAGGGTTTTGGGAGCTCCTTACATTGCTTTGGTGTCTTCTTACAACTCTTCGATATTTCAAGTGTAGGTACAAATAGTATCGCTAATAACATCAAGCTGCATCAAGTGAAAAGACAGTGTGGTCTCTGTGATGGACGTGTTTCATAGCAGTTTTAGTTTTGAAACGACAGGACTTACCACAATACGGGTTATATACCTCAGCCAGCAAAATTGTCCTTCAGATCTCGTCTGGGCCACAGAGACTATCTGAAGAAGAGCCATTACGACATGGGTTCCTTGGCACAAAATAACGAACGTTCATCGACAGATGAGTAGATAGATAGCTGTCCATAATCGTATTTTGAAGATTTTGTAGCAGCTTAAATATGGAAGACCAAAGTGTGCATTTTCGGCATATTTTACTCTTTTATTTCCGTAAAGGGAAGAATGCAAGTGAAGCTTGTGAAAAGTTGCGTCAAGTTTACGGTGACGATGCTCTACAAAAACGTCAGTGTCAACGCTGGTTCCAAAAATTCAGCGCGGGTGATTTTAACCTCAATGACGCTCCTCGGTCAGAAAGGCCCACCGAGGTTGACGACGACCAAATCAAGGCACTGATCGAGTCAAACCCACGTTACACGACACGAGAGATTGCAGAGACATTGAACATCCATCATTCAAGCGTTCATGACCACCTGAAGAAGCTGGGATACGTAAGCAAGCTCGATATTTGGGTTCCTCATGAACTCAAGGAGGTTCAATTGACGAACCGCGTAAACATCTGTGATATGCTCATTAGACGTCAGGAAAACAATCCTTTTTTGAAGCGACTGATAACAGGTGATGAGAAGTGGATTGTTAACGACATTGTTGTACGCAAGCGGTCTTGGTCCCATCGTGATAAAGCGCCTCAAACAAGAGCGAAAGCCAACATGCATCATCCAGAAACGTCCAGAGCTCGTTAATCGTAAAGAAGTTGTGTTCCATCACGTCAATGCAAGACCACACACAAGTTTAACCACCCGCCAAAAATTATTGGGCTTTGGATGGGATGTGTTGCCACACCCACCATACTCACCTGACCTTGCGCCATCGGACTTCCACTTGTTTCGTTCTCTTCAAAACTCGTTACGTGAAAAAACGTTCAATTCAGATGAGGCTGTAAAACAGCACCTTCTTCAGTTTTTCGCCGATAAAGACAGGTCCTTCTATAAACGAGGAATTATGCAACCTACTGAAAGATGGCAAAAGGTCATCGAACAAAACGGTCAATATGTTATTGATTGATTTCTGTTCTTTATATAAATAAATAATCTTTGAAAAACATAGAAAAATGCGTCGTGACTTTTCCGACAACCCAATATTCTTGTTTATTATTTCGAGGGCGATCTAATGGAGTACAGGTCTGCGAAATCGGTGGTTCAAACTCAGGTCCACTTTGCCGTGGAGTTTCTGTATACCCCTCCACTCTGAATAATTGTCAGTAACTGCACGAGGATTCTGCAGTAATTGACCAACTTCTACTTATAGCGGAATCTTCTAAAATGTTCTTGCTGAAACACAACCCACTTAAACTCTGGAATGGTATCAAGGCATTAGCCTCGAAACGAACTCATCATCTCAAGTTAGCATCGCTGGACAACCGATAGAGAAAATTGTCTTGACCGAAAAAAATATTGCCAGCCGAATCGGCAAAGCGAAGTCTATGTTTGCAATGCTGTCCAAAATATGGCTAAGCAATGTTTTAAGCCAAAACACCAAGTTACGACTGTTTGCTGCTGTTATGCAGCACGTGAAAAGTAACCTCCACTATCACAAAAAAGATGCGAACATTCATTGATAAGTGCCTACGAAACATTCTGAGGATTTTCTGATCAGAGAACGGTCAACCATCCAACGATCAAAATGTCCGTGGATTGGTCTTGCATTTCGAAAAGGCGACAGGTCCATTGCTAACTACGTTACGCAATGAAATCCGTTTACCGAATATAGCAGAAAGCAGGGTCGACCAAGAAAATCATGGCGCAGAACAGTTAAGGAAGAGTCTCGGCAATTGGGAAAGAGTTGGGAAGAGCTGAGACATATTGACAGAAACCGCATACGACATCACGTAGGCGTGCCTCTACTACGCCCACAAGCCGCAACAGAATATAAGTAACTATGGTTAGGAGTTCAAACAAAATATAACGCGTGCGATTCTGAGGGCATCAGCTAGTACATAAAACATATAAATTGACCAACACTGCCCTAAATACTTGTTCCACAAAATAACTATCAAATGGCATTCGGTTGATGTAGCATCTCATTTTTTGTTTACACCAGCAGAATCTACCAAGCATTTTCCTTGGAACAACCTCTTGTCGGCCACTGACAAGCCTTGCCTTCGAAATCGGCAATAAGATCCATCCCATTCATGCGAAAAATATAATGCCCACACCATGTATGGTTATTTAGCTACAGAGTTCGACTTGTAGTTCGTTGGATGACTAGAGACCACACTTAAGTCGAAAAAATCTCCTCTTAACAACTGCTTTATACGTATGTGTATCTATAACTTTTACCTACACTTCTGACGAAGATGTGATGATCCGACTTGTTAATGCTTCCCTAATCCATATGCTAGTCAAACCTTCGATTTCTCTATGACTAAGGCCGTTCTTTTCGATTCAAAGCTGGTGTTATTCAAGGCGCGCTCAATATCAAAGCAAAAGCGCAGTAAGGATCTTCCTGCAACTTTTTATACCAGATTGTGGAGAGCTTACAATTCTACATATAAAATTTGCATAACGCGAGTCAAAACATTTGTCGCTTCTCATCAATTTGCTGTTTATGTTGTTTCTAAAATATTTAAGATTTCGGTCTGTCTAGAGCCAGTATTATGTTGTTCGCATACGAAATTCAAAGTCATAAATTTATCCAAACCACTCTTAACTTCCTGTGCGGAACTATTAGTTCGTGGGTTCACTTTACATATTAACTGGCGTCTGAACTGACCATTGCGTGGGATTTTCTTCTTAACACTTGACTCATCGATTGCGACTTGGCTCAAGTGGAACACCTACCAGATGTGTGTCATTCACATCTAAAAAAGTCTGTCTTGGGATTTGGTTGAAACTTGACTCCCTCCCAATTTGGTCATGAAAAATTTGGTTCGACGTCACTTTCCATCTTGAATTTACATTTTTTTTGCAAGAACTGGTTTTGTTGGTTACTAATGTTTTGATGATTTATGCATATCAAATTTCATTTGATGGTTAATTTTCCTAATTTGGACTGTGAAATGCTACTCGAATTGTTGACTGATGATTTGGAAATAGTAAGACGGTTCTGAGAAAAACAGAACCGCAAAGTGTTACATTTTATTACTAGCCTGCTAGGAATCTCGTGAGTTTTCAAAATCAGCGATTTGAAGGTTCTCCTGCCCATGGAAGATAATTTTCCGGTGATTAGTACGCTACAGTCAAACAGCAGGTAGATAGATAGGCAGATTTGTGCAAGTTCCATTTCCTCCTAATTTCTGCAGCTTCTACGTCAGTCGTTGTGGGGCAGTCCCAGCGGCTCTGCGTAAATTACTACCCAGTGAGGGCCTCTGATCCGATTCAGTTTCCGCTCACAGCTGGCTATAGCGCATAGCGCTTATGAGCACTAAGTATGATCTTCGTTGTAGGATGTGGTATCCTTATTAAAGGCAGGGTATCTTGTTCCCACTCTCTCCTAGCAAGTTCATATGTATTTGAATTGCCTGGTATCCATTATAGCGAAACCCTGTTGACCACCTAAGCCATATCGTTGTCTCTCGATAGAAAAAGACGCACCTATCTTTTCCGTCATAAATTTTTCTCTCCCTATACCTCCCTATACCGGTTATAGTCTTTATATTTTCTCCAATGCTTTCCTGGCTATAAATTTGTTGGTCCCTTTGGTTCAGCCTATGAATGGTTGCAACAAGCTAGGTCTAGGTCTAGAGCCCCGCGTGCGTGGATAAGGCTAAGTAAAACTGGAGGGCGCCTGGTCTCCAGAGTACACCGTTCACGACTGAGCTATTTACGGGCCCCCAGCCTGGTAGGTCATCGGCACGGTTCGATTTACACCTTGACCCAGCCCTATACAATAATTTTACTGAAGATTGGCCGAACCGTTACCTCAAACCCTCCTCCTTTATCCGGGCTTGGGACCGGCAAGTTACTTGCGTAACCAGGCGGAGTTAACAAGGTAATTACGGAAGCTTTTTAAAGCTGCGAGTTAAGCAGCCGAAGTGGCTGGTGCTATTAAGGTAGGCATCCTCTTGGAGAGCTACCCTGATGCCTTCCTCGAAGCTGTGCAACAAAAAGCAGTGGAAAACGCCATCATCAAGGAACTGCATAAGCTCCCTGAAGATGGCCCGCAGATTCGCTTTCTGGGCTGCTCGCACAAACCGGGTTGGCTAACAGTGAACTGTGCAGACACGAAGAGTCGCGACTGGTTGGCCACTAACGTCCAAAAACTAACGCCATGGGAGAACGCCAAGCTTATCATGGTTGAAGGTGAGAATCTCCCGAAACCATGCGTGGCCACGGCATACTTCCCTGGTGAACTCAGTCCAGTAGACGTGATTCTTCGCTCTTTAAGGACGCAAAACAAGATTTTACCGACCAAAGACTGGAAAGTTCTTCGGAAGGTAGTAAATTCTCAAGGAACTGCCCTAACGCTTTCGATGGATGAGTGTTCAGTGCGTTCGCTGAAGAGTCTAAATTGCCTACCGTTCTACAACATGAACCGTGTGCAGTTCAGAATCCAGAAGCAAGCACAAGCTCCACCATCAAACGCTCTAACCCAGACACCTAAGGAGGCAGACCCATCGCTTCCTTCCTGCTCTGGTGTAACCGCCCAAGGAACTTACGCTTCCAAGAAATTGGAAATGAAGTCAACACCTGTGGCATTGCTTTCGGGAGCTGGAAAGTCCGCTCCTGCAAAGACCAAACCAAGTCTTACTCAAGCGTCCACGCAAGAGAGACCATCTTCGGGTCCATCTGCCAAGTCAGATACCTTGAGCACCCAGCCTAAACCTAGGACCCTAGACATCAACCCCAGACAGACATTGCCTGTGGTTTTTGTCAGACCGACCAAAGGTCCCGCTCGTGGAACTCCGAACAGACCCAACACCGAACAGTTCAGAGGCCGCGGCGGAAAAAGAGGGGGCTTTCGCGGCAAAGCCTCCTTTAAAAAACTTTAGCCCCTGATGAAGGTTGTTCAAATCAACCTTCATCACGCCAAGGGTGTCTTGGCGAAGACGATGAACTCAAGGGCCCTATCCAGTGCCCTTGTGCAGGAACCTTGGACCAGCAGAAGTAGAAAAATTCTAGGCCCATCAACACCCTCAGGTAGGACGCTAGATTGTGCTTCGTCCAATAGACCCAGAACATGCATTATAATAACATAAACTTCTTCACATTAACAGAGTTCATGCACCAAGACATCTGTGCAGCTATGGTGAAGATGAACAACTCCAGAAATACCATAGTTGCATCAGCATACTTTCCCGGAGACCAACCTGACTGCTCCCCTCCGCTATTGTGAGCCAACTATTTAAGTTCACGAAGGAGAACAACGCCGATATCATCCCGGGATGCAACGCGAATGTTCACAACATTATCTGGAACAGGAACAAACAGCAGAGGTGAGTCCCTTCTTAAATCCATTGCATGCAACAACATAAATATATGTAATTCGGACAGGAAACCAACCTTTGTTACCTTTGTTACCTCTAGAAAAGAGGTGTTAGACTTCACTTTAACATCTTCTCTCTCCAGTTACCTTATCTCTAACTGGCATGTGTCTACCGAACCTTCATGCTCGGATCACAGACATTGGCACTCACACTATAGTCAATCTCACCTATCGCCCAGGGAGAAACACTGATTGGACCTCTTACAAAGACCAGCTCAGCCAATGAATCATTGAAAATATCCCTCGTAAGGACAAACTTGAAGTCCTTGCAGACTATGTCAGACACTCTGCCATAACTGCATTCGAGGACAACTGCCCTTTTAAACTAAAGAAGTTGAAAAGGCAAACTCCCTGGTGGAACAACGACCTCAACCATATCAGGTCCAGAGTAAGGAAGCTTTTCAACCGAGCCAAACGTAACGGTGACTGGTAGACCTACTCCCAAGCTCTCACCAGGTACAACCAAGACAAAAAAAAAGGGAAAAAAGAATGGTTCAGGCGGTTTTGCGACAATATCTCCGATACAAGCCCTGCATGCCATCTGCATAAAGTTCTTGCCTCTGACCGGTCTATCCCTTTGGGTTCCCTCACAAAAAAAAGATGGAAGTCAAACCAAAATTAAGAAAGAGACTCTCAAACTCTTACTTAGAACGCACTTCCCAGGATCAATTTCAATTGATCCCCTTTCAACCAGACCATCACCGCAGGCAGACTTTCATTCCTATCTGTAGACAAGGGGAGACTGGAAAATCGAGAGAGAAATCTGCAATGTTGGGGCCACCAAATGGACCATCTTCTCCATGAAACCCTTCAAAGCTCCCGGAGATATTGAGGGTGCTTTCAACTACACTTCATATGAATCCATCAAACGTGCACTCAGCAATATGAACCTCTCACCAACCATAAGCAAGTGGATTATGTCAATGCTGAAAAGTAGGGTGATTCACTCACGCTAACATCGACGATGTTGGAATATCGGCGCTCACAACTCGAAGATTCCCCAAGGCGGGACAGCCTACTTCGGTCCCTAAAGAACCGAGGGATCGAGGCCATCGGCTATGCAGACGATGTGGTTGTCATCGTCAGTGGCAAATATGAAAGTGCTGTTTCAGAAGTGCTCAAAGAGGCACTATCTGAGATACAGAAATAGTGCACAAAAGAAGGCCCAAAAAGACATCTATAGTTAGTTCCTTTTAAATCTTTTAATTCGCCCCTCTGTCTACGGCGAAATCATTCAGTTTTCGCAAGAAGTGAAGTGCCTTAGGGTTATCCTGGACAGCAAATTGTGCTGGAACCCCCAAATCGACCGATCTGTTGGAAAAGCCACACGAGCACTGTGGACCTGTCTCCGGATCTGTGGTAATAACTGGGGATTAAGTCCCAAAATCATGCTCCAAATCTACACCTTGGTCGTCAGACCCACTCTGGCCTATGCGGCAATAGTCTGGGGGGACAAAAAAAAAATGAGCCCACCACAGCCAAGAAACTAGAACGTTTTCAGTGTCTAACTGAAATCTGCATGACGGGTTGCCTGCGCACCACCCCCACCTCCTCGCTCAACGCCACTGTCGGTCTACCGCCAGTTCGAGTCCATGTAGAAATCCAGGCAAAACTCAGCCTGCACAGGCTCTTCCACTTAGATAACATCAACTCCGAGCATCCCTCTGACGGTCATCTTAACATGATTTCCTCCCTAATTCAAAGCAGCGAGTTCAGCAAACGAAACTACAGAGTAGTCATCCCCTCTAGTCCTAGAGACAGTTAAATTGCTTCTAGAACTGGGGAAAAACAACTTGGTCATACTACACTGGATCCCTTCTCACAAAGGCCACACCAGCAATGAAACAGCGGACTTACTGGCCAAGATAGGTGCAATCACCCTCCTCATTTGTCCTGAACCAGCCTGTGGAGTAATCAAATCCATTTTTAAAAACTTCATGAGGGAGCAATCCCTGCTCAAATCCAACGCAATTTGGATTTAAAGTGTGGGACAGAAATGTACTAAACACTTCTTCCCCAATGTATCGCAAAAGAAATCCAAGTTTTTTTTTAAATCTGAGCAGGAACCACCTTAGAATTCTAACCGGCATCCTAAGCGGCCACTGCCGACGAAAACGGCATCTACACAAGCTTGGCCTGTCCCCGGACCTTACCTGCAGACTGAGGGATGAAAGCTCTCTCCTCATCGTCACAGAGTGCCCTGCCCTCATTCATGTGAGGAAGCGGACCCTAGGCAGTGAACTCGTCTCACCAACGGCGCTTGCCACTCTCCACCCAGAGAGACTGATTAGCTTGCTGACATCCTCTAGAGCAGACAAACTGCTTTAAACATATGGGACAGCACAATCGGCTTCTATATAAGACCGCAGGGCTAGAGAGGACAAACCGCTCGTCCTCTTCCAGGTTTTCTTCAAGTTGTGTGGATTCAATTTCTATACACAAACTGTAAGAGCTATGTTCGCTTGAACGACGACTTCGCCAGAGGTGCAATTTGTCTTTTCTGCTTTTCATTGCGTATATGGTATGCGACCGATCTTGACTTCGGAACTAAGCTATCGATAGAATAAGATCACGGATCCAAGCTGCTGAAATGATATTTCTTCATTGTACTACTGAGGTAACTCATCGAGCTCCAGTTAATAACACCAGAAAACGCGACCTACTTAATGTCGGCCAGCTACTTCTTCTAAAGGAGAGATCCATGCTTCGATTATTTTTGCACGTTAAGCGCATGCCCCCAATTCCGCTTCCAAACGTCCCATGATAGGCGTCCTCCGGGTTGAAAAAAGATGAACCAAGTACGAAATCTTATCTCTGATCGTATGGGAATAGCTCCTGATAATTTAGATTCGATGGAGGAAGGTCAAGAAGAATGGAGAGTCCACCTAAGCACCCTAAAACCCCGACCTTCATAGTGAATAAGTGGGGCATGGAAAATGATGATGATGTTTGGGTTCGTGTAGGTTGGTAACTACCTCTTCCTTTTATTAATGAAATATCTTCATCTTCATTTCTTAGTTTAGGTAAGCTTGAAATTTAAATGAAAAGCCTCTCAACCTGGTTTACTTTTGGTTACACTTGTGTACCGCCTAAGCTTAGGCCTTTCTCTAGCACATCATCCCTGTGTGGTGGATTGGTTACTCAGTCAACAGTACACATGCAAATAAAGTTACGGCAGATTACAATATAGAACCAATAAATAAATGCCCAACAGATAGCCTTCCCCAATCGACTTGAGTGCTTTTTTCAACAAATTCCACTCAATGTAATGCGGCGCCAAGTGTTATACACTTCTCTTTGACTCACTCAACACAAACAATGCCCCACGGCCGGACGACCGTTTAACATTATACCTTCTCCAGCGACGATTTAAAATGGAATCAACCACTTTACCCACTCACTGGAGTGGGCATTCAACCATACATCGGGTGGAACAACATCCACTGTCCGCTGATCGTGTGGGGAGCTTCCGATGTTCTTCATCCGCACGATGATGATCACTTGTTGCTTGTAGAGCTCAGTTTGAATCTTGGATCAGTGCATTGCAGATCGTCGAGCAAAGAAATAGTCGTTAGGGTGTGAACCGCATTAAATCCGATTTTAATTAAAAATAATTATTTTTCATCCATTCACTTGTGATACCAAATCCACAATTATTTAATTAAGTGATCCTCTAATTAATTTAAACAGTGCACTTGATAATTTATGCATCAACTGGAAATTACGTCATTTTAGTGATTTCAAACGGGGGTACATCGTACATGTCCCACAAGTGTTTTGTGATTTATAAAAAAAGAGTTTTTCCAATTTTGGAAATAATAGTGGGCGGTGTTTAGTGGTTTCCATCGGTCTGTTGGTATCTGTGCGAGGAATATAATGCCCACATAACTCGAACGACCCAGTCTTCCAAATCGGGGATGTACATATATAAATTACGCTTCCAGACTGAATAATTTTTGTTTGCAGCACAACCTTTTCCAAATCATATACGGATTAAGTCATCCACTTACACTTACACTGACACACACTTAACTGGTGAGTTTACAGTAAAAGATTCAAATGTTAACGAATGTATTGTTTTTTTTATTTATAATTATTACAAAAGATGTAAATGTTTAAATTGAGTTCATGTTTATTTTGATATTTTTATGGTTAGAGATGATGACAATAAGCACGTTAAGGACCTTCTTCTTCACGACAGTTTCTTATAGGGGTGTGGTGAATCATCGGATTTATAACTTTTGAATGTTGAATAATTACTTGAGTTCTGTTGATTTATATGGCTGATGATAGAATGACCTGGGTCGGGTCATTGTGTAAAGGTCAGTCAATTGATTTTTAAATAAACAAATTAATTACGTATGTAGGTGTTAGTATTTTTTATGTACTAACTTGTTAATTATTTGAGGGTGAACAAGGAACTCTTCACTTACCGTCGGAACCGTTGTGTATCCGAGAGACTTGCTGATGGCTCTGATCTTCATGTTTCCCGTTGTGGGATTTTCTGTACCTGCTAGGTTAGGTGGTTGTTCATGATGGGACTCTCTTTGACCAAATAAATGGTCCATTGTGTTTCTGCGTGTGTATTTTTTTAACAAAATAGGTTTCCATATTTCACTGATATCCGCTTAGGCAATATCTTGTAGTTCTTTAAAAATATATTCTCGCAGGGCCCTTCTTCTTAAGTAGTATAGTGCTGGGCCTCTGCAAACCGTATGAAAATGGGTATGCTTTTCTTCCTTGTGTATTCAACTGCAATAGTGATCGTTGGCGGGGATTTCTACTGTCTGTACCGGTGCTTATTTGTTTTCTGCTGATTTTAAGCAGACTGAATGTCCTTTGCAAATCCAGCCGAGGGCAAGTTTGTCTTGCATCGCAGTAGGTACTTAGATTATATCATCTCTCGTTAGTCTACTGCAGTCGAAATCTTTTGACTTACATTTTTTATTGGCATACGTTTTATCTCCTTCACCGCCCAGATCTCCCGTTTAGTGCCTTCTTTGGTTAGTACATCTGCTTCACAGTTCACGGTGAAGTACTTGAGACCAGAAACCCAGGACAGAGCTGGTGTGGATCTATTTAAAGTCTCGTTTAGAGATGCACGACAGTGCTTTGTCAATTTGGATTTTATATGTGCATGATTGTTGGTGTCAGATGTCAGAGTTCAACAAGGATTTCATTGACAGCCATTAATGGGTTTCACGAATAGCCATTATCTCTGCCTAAAATATACTACAGTAGTCCGGTAGTCTAAAGGACAACTTGGTGGTGGAGTAGGAATCAGGTACTACACCATCACTAGTCTTAGAGCCCTATCATTGCCGTTGGGGATATATTTTTTTATGTTTGACATCGAAGTCCAGGATCGGTATTCTGTGACTTTTGTTTGGATAATTGTTTACTATGTTTGCGTGTCCTGAGCCATAGGTTTTTCATTGCCTTGACTCCTTTGGTCGCAATCCTGATTTTGTTGCCGTGTCCTTGCCAATGTGAGAATATGTAGCATAGTTTCAAGTGTCGCACTGGGGAGTGGTTTGCATGGCTTTTGTCACGCAGATACGTACTACATACATACATGCGATCCTTTGGATTGTATTAAGAAAATGACTTTGTCTAGTGCTGTTCAGAGTAGACAATAATACCGTACATTCATTGGAATATCTGAGGGCGAATGTCCTATTTAACGAGTTGGTTGAGGTCGCTTTTTACTTGCTCATTAAATGAGGTCGTTCTCTTTTCCATAGTCGATCAAAAGTGGAATTGAAGATTTTTTGGGTCGGAGCACCCGCGTACACGAAGTAGTCATCTTGATCGTTTAACACCCGTTTAACACTTTCTGACAAGGTCGGTGTCGCTGTACAGCTCGCATAGTTCGTGGTTAAATGTTCTCCTCCATGAACCGTCAACGCAGCTGGGACCATATGTCGAACGTAGAACTTTTATCTCAAAAATTCTAAGTGCGATTTCATCCGATTTTGACAGAATAGAACTGGACGGGGATGGTGAGGGTCTTGTAAAGCGTCTCCTTGGTTCTTCTCGATAGAACCTTGCTAAATAGTTGACAGCGATTGGCGAGTGTTATTTTAAGTTGGATTTCCGCGCTGATGTCGTTAGCAGTGTTCATAGCAGAGCCAAGGTAGGTAAATTCCTTCACTACCTCGAAGTTATAGTTGTGCATCGTAACCTTCTGGCCGAATCGTCCGTGTTCATGCACAGCATATATTTCGTTTTATCCTCCTTTATAAACATCCTGTTTTTCAGGCCTAAAACCGCTCTAGTGATGCCCCACGAGTTCGTCGACGTACAGGAACTTCAGCGTGACGCCAAATAAAATTTTATATTCGATGTTCAGGATTCCTCTGTAATTGGGGTAGGTGAAGCGGTATTCTATCTTAAGGGCATATGGTACTAAGGTTTCAACCATCGAGGATGCTCTTGTCGGACCATATTTTTGAAGCTGTCGAGTGCCTCTCGTTCTTTTTTGCAGTGCAGCTTTATAGGCAGCCATTTTGTCTATATTTGCCTGTGTGCATTCAGCATTAAACCAACGGTTTGTCGCAGGTGGAGGGGTTGAACCTAGAACCTCAGTCGCGACATTCCTGATTACTTTTTAGCAGTGCTGCCACTGGTCTTCTACGCTTGCTGTTGCTGCTGGGGGACTTCTTGAGAGCGCTGTGGAAATTCGATCGACAAAGGCTCTTGTGGTCGCTTGCGATTGCAGCTATTCACTGTTGAACGTTTGTGGTCGCGACATTACTTGATATTCGCATCCGTACATTCGCTACAACAAGGTAATGGTCCGAGTCGATGTCTGCACCTCGGAACGTTCGGACATACAATACACTGGAGGATTGTCTTTCATCGATCGCGACGTGATCAATTTGGTTGCCATTAGTTTGATCAGGTGACTTCCAAGTGGCCTTGTGAATGTTGAGATGTGAGAATTTCGTGCGACACACTACCATGTTTTGCCCCGCGGCAAAGTCAATGAGCCTGAATCCGTTTCTAAAGGTCGTGTCATGCAGGGGTGCAGGCTATGTTTTCCGATAGTCCTATCAAAGATATCTTCCTTTTCAATTTTGGCGTTGAAATCACTGTCCAATGAGCGACGTTCATATCTTCAAAGCTTCGGATCATCCGTCTGTAAAACATGAGTATCAAAGTTCTGCATCACCCCTCAGCTTTACTATTCCATTTCGGCTAAAAAGCATATCGTGAAAGTTTGTGAAGTTTAATCTTGAAGTGACGTAGTCAGTTTGGTTCGTAACCACATCTTGTCAATGAACCAGAAGGTCATGTCGAGCAGGCTATGTTTTCGGCTGGTCCTACCAAAGATGTCCTCCTTTCTGATCTTGGAGCTGAAATCACCATCTACTGAGTTAAGTTTATATCTTCAAAGTTTCAGAGTGAGTACCCACAATCCATTTTCGATCATTCGTCCGTAAAAAATGAGACGTCAAAATTTCTGCATCACAACTCCGATTTCCCATTTCATTTTGGTTGGAAATCCTACCGTGGAAGTCTTTTCAAAGTTTAATCCTGAAGTGACGTAGTCAGTTTGATTCGTAACCACATTTTGCGGGGAGAGGCATGGACTTTTCGAAAATGGAGGACGCCCTCCTTGGTTCTTTCGAGAAAAAAACCTTTTAGGGGACTTTTGGTCCCATCTGCATAGATAAAACTGTTCCGAAGACCCCAATCTAATGGTACGTGCAAGTAGAAGGTAACGTCAATCACCCTGAGGTGCGAAACTGGAGGAAGCTACATATCTTACGATCAAGTTGGCTGGAAAACCTTGTTGGTTGAGACCCTGGGCCATCCCGGACTAAAGCGCCATCATAAGCAGGTTTCTGAGGGCATTACGATGGCTGGAGACCCGAGTCAACAACGAGCAGTAAGGTAGAAGCCCGGTAAGATCCTGGATCAATCCTCATGGGCATCACAATGAGTCCTTAAGGACCTAAGTGTAATGAGATCGAGTGCTTTTTCCCTCATCATCCCAGATACCTAACCTAACCTAAGGTATTCAAACCATATGTCATATTAAAAAACAAAGAAGGCCGTGTAATTTTGTTTTTGCTATGCGCTAGTTTCTGTTTTAACGCTCAATTGCAGCACACACCCTATGAGTTCATGAGTTTTTCTGCAAATATACAAAAATTCCTTCCTTTCGACAGAAAAGTCTTAATTATAAAGCACAAATGAACTCATTGCACCGGTATACTATAAACTTTCCAAATGTTTACAAAAGCCACTGCCATGCCACTGCGAATGTGCCTCCGAGGACGGGCAACCTACAAAGACCGCTTTCCGCTCACCCTAATTCCAGAGGATGAGACTTAATTAAAAAATTCATTCTATTGGATTCTTTGTTTGAGAATAAACTCTTGCATGGGTTTCGCTACTGATCACAGACACATACGAGTATGTAGTTCTAGTAGATCGTGGGCAATTTATTTATTTATCTTTGTTAGTGTCAAAATTTAATGGCGATCTTTATGGGACTCGGTGCTGCAAACAGTGCTGTTTTAAAAACACTTGCCACTGGACTGTTGACTGTGGGGTCGGCTTGTTTATGCCATAAAGTATATTTTCGAAGAATTTGTTTGCTTATTTGTGATATCAGATGGGCTTCCTCCCTTGTGATCAGCGTTTCTTAATTCTGCTGCAAGAAGTATCGTTTTTTTCGTGTGTTTCTGAGAGTAACAAACGCTTTTTTGTTCAATTTTATGATCAAAGTTGTTCCACGCCTTGAATTTGTAGTAAATAATATTTTGTTTGCTTTCGGAATTCGATGGAAATACAAATAAGTTCTATACAGTGACTTCCTTTGTGCTAGATGTCGATGTACATTATGACACCACTGATGGCTCACTTGTGTTTCGCTAATGTTTCGTATTATTGCAACTTGATAACTTGGGTTGACTTAGGTAAACAAATCGGAACAATGCTTTGCGACAAAGGAAGACAGGAATAGATGTTGGATTGGAAGTGTTTGAACTGACACAATACTATAAATCGTATTACGTGTGTTAAGCAGTTTTGAAGACTCTGGTTGAAGTCTTTATTGGCTGAAGCGTGCTTGTCAATTCTCGATATATCTGACCCAGATTTGATAAAATTTGGCTCATTGGACTTGATTCCCCTCTTGATGAAACTCATTAAGAACGATGTTGTGTCTGGTCCTATACTATTAGCTCGGTATCACCTAGTAGATAGCTGTTCTGTCTCTAAGGTGTCATTTGTGAATTCAACGTGCGTCTGCCTACCTGAACTGATTTGTTGAAGACAAGTCTCTAAGCATTACGTGTTCATTCCTGGGTACAACTGGACCCTAACCAATAATCGTCTCCAGCCACCTCGATCGCTAGTTCGGTTAGCTCTTCTTAAAAGTATTTTCCGAGAATTTTCCTTCCCATTAAAGAAAATACCGGACAGTAACATAATCAGTGAAAGGAGAATTCCTCGTCTACGTCGTCCATGCAACTGCATGTCGTTGGCCAGATAGTGTGTCTGCTGATTGCGCAGTGACCTGTCAATACACCTATGTGCATATACGAGTATCTGCTCTACTAATTTTTAGTAGGCTATTTGCTTTGTACTAACTAAACCGAGGACCAGTCTGTCTCGCGCCTAAGTCCACATATTAAGACTACGTCAGCTCACATTAGTCTGTTTTAGGGTTATTGAAGATATCTTGCTGTTTCTTTGTCGTTTTTATTGGCACATATGTATGTACAGTGTTGGAAAAAATAATAGAAACAATAAATGTCGCTCGTAATTACGACTGGCATTGAGACCACTACGGGACAATAATACTACTTAATAGTACATTCAAATAGTGCGTTTGCTTTTTTTAGAAATTTGTGTTGACTTAAATGAAAAAAATACAGGTCAGAGAGTATTTCAGCCTGGAAAAAATAATAGAAACAAAGGATTATCGCAGTGATTCTTTAGGGAACGACAGTTTGGTTTTACTTCAAATAGTCGAAATTTGTTTTTAATCTGAAGTCAAAGTTTAACTAGGAAAAAATATTAAAAGTTGTCGAATCGAAAGTTTTTTTTAAATATAGGTCGTGGGGTCCACTGTGACGATTTTGAAAGAGTTTTGACTAAAAATGCAAGAAAAGGCGGCAATCTAATGGGCAAAATAACGCAGATAACAAGCTATTCTAAAATGAAGATCCCAAAGAAATACGAGTAGCAGAAAATGAAAACTGACATCTCGGTCCGATAAAAAGCTTGTACGTCATTGAAAAATTAAGCCTTTTTTTTCTTCGGAGTAACTTGGAAATGAGTCAAACTCACCTGCAATAAGTTGTTTAATCATCTAAAGCTTAATCGAAGTAGAATAAATGGCACGGGGTCCAACAAGAGACCCTTATCTTAGTGATATGAACATACTAATAGACTTACTGATGCCAACAGACACATCTACCGTTAGGTCACATCTAAAGGAGCAAAGTCTATTGGTTGAATAAAATTAAGATCAATTTGTTCAGATTTGATGAAAAAATGAACATAAGACAACTAATAAACTCCAAATTTGATCCAAAATACACAAAAAGAGACAATCAAACAAGGCTTTATAAGTTGGGCCGATTCTGAGCATCTGGAGTTTAGGCACTAATTTGGGTAAAAAGCAAAATGTGTTCTGTGGAGTTCGTTTACGTCCTTAAGAATGATATGCCTTTACTTGTTGAAAAGGATTTGCCTTTAAAATAGAAGTTCATGCAGGATAACGATCCCAAGTGCTCCTCAAAATTGCTCTAACAGAATGGCCTTCACGGTCCCCCGATGTAAACTGCGAGGAACACTTATGGGACGTTCTAAAATGCAAGATAGAAGACTTTAAAGGCAAGAAAGAAGAACAATTACATCACTAACCTGTGACCCATAAGTTCTATGAAGCGAAGATGCCAAGCAGTGACTAACAGTAAAGCTACAGCTACAACAACGCACTGATAGTAGATTGAGAACTTTCAATGTAAAGTAGCTTATAGTATAAAAAAAATTAAAAAAATTAATGTTTTCTTTCTATTATTTTTTCCAGGCTAAAATCGTCAAAAATCGTCGTTAGTACAATGATAATACCAGGAACCAACAATTATATGTTTCATTAGCCATTGCCTGTAAATATTTCATATTTTAACATTACAAAGTTCAAAACAAATTTATTTCTATTATTTTTTCCAACACTGTATATGTGGTGGGCGTCGTGACTCAGTGGTTAGTGTATTGGACTACTGTGCAAGCTGGGTGGGTTCAAGCCCCAGCCATGACCACCGAGCATTTTTCGCGGCACCACCTCTCGTCGGGGAATAACAAGGGAGCATAATCTGTCATAAAAGAGCTTCTCAGTTCGCTTTTCGAAATCGGCAATAAATTATAAGTTCCTTCCACTCATGCGGAAAATGAAATACGCACAACATGAGTGGTTGCAAGAAGCTAGGCTCATCCCGAGCTGTTGTCCCAGGTATTAATTCATTCTATGGAATGTTCCTATAGCAGCTGAGAGCTTCAATATCTCATTTAAAGATGCGCGACAGTGCCTGACCAATTTAGATCTTATAAATGGTGATTCAAGTGAGTTTTATAGCTGCTTGGCTGTTAGTGTAAATAACGGTGTTAGTGTTTTGTACCGAGACCTCATCAACAACTCTTTATATCATGTCTTAGAGCCTTCAAAGTAGATGTTCATTTCGTTATTGTATTTGGAGAAGGATCCCCTTTCCATTCCTGTCAGCTGGGAAAACATCTTTTAAATTGAAGTCTAGAAACGGAGTAATGCAATCCGTAGCTTCTAATTGAGTACTGTTTGAGGTCTTGAGTCGTAATGTTTCCTTTGGGAAGACACTCTCAGACGCAAAGTCAATTTCATTGCTGTGTCACTACCGTAAATACCCAATGGGAGAGTTCAAAGCATGGTCTCCTCTTATTTCGCAAATGGCGGTGCTCTCGTGCGGGTAAATTACATAAAAAAGGGAGAAGTTCGTATGGACTCTGTAATGCAAACACAGGCTGCGCAATCCTTGTCCAGTGCTGTATGATTCTATACCTAAGTATCGGTCTTATCACTGCATTGTAAAGCCAGTGCATTATTACATAACACATCCCTCTTTGAGAACTTTAGGTGTATCTTACAAGAGTACAATGCGGTAGCTCTTTCCCTGCTACGCTCGTGGGAAATTATTTTCCAGTTTAGCTTCCTGTCTAGCATCAAGCCTTTGTGCTAAGCACAGTCAGAGAGGATCTGAGATAGACATCATTTAACTTTGGTGGTCTGACCTGAGGAATTTTGTGTTCCTTCGTGAATATCACTAGCTCTGTTTTTGCCAGGTTTAATTGCTATGCCGCATTTATTGTGTTACCATATTAAATTCTTTTTTTCTATTTTAAATTCTTTGTGTAGGACTTTCTTTACAAATCAACAAATCAACCAACGTGCTAACTGAGTAGAGGTATTTTTCTACTGCGCCGTTGGGTAGAATCGAAGAATTTCCGGGAATGAACGCTGGTGTTGAACTGATCTGTATTTCCCAGTCATCTTGGTCAATGTATGCTATTTAAATTCTGCGACCTGCTGCGAAGGTCCATGTTACTGTTGGTCAGTGTATCTTCTCCATCAAGTATAGTTTATGCAGACTTTTCCCCGGAAACAACCTGGGACGAACTCATCTACTCTTGATAAATTCAATGCTTCTTCGAAAATTCTTAAGCCCTCCTGCACCACACTAAAGAATCAGTAAAGTACCAGTGTGGCTTCTGGCTCGGCAGATAGTCCAGAGACCAAATCTTTAATCTTCATGGCAATTGATTGAAAAGGCCAAAGAATTTCAGTCGGGACTCTCTATCTTTCATCGACTCCAAAGCCGCATATGATATCTTTCTTCGTCTTGAATACCAGAGTGCGATGGTTGAACCAGTAAATTTGATCCAGCTGAGCCACGTTGCTGGAAAATACACAACGCAATGTGCAACTCGGAGACAGGTCTTCCGAACTTTTTCAAGCATGTCCCAGTTTTTTCTCAGGGCAAGTGTAAACACGGAAGGCACAATCTTCTATAAATCTGTCCAGCTGTTCGGAGACGCAAACGATATAGACATCATCGCAATCGAATGATAAGCGAAGCGAGTGGGCCCTGAAGTAAATGAGGACAAATCTCGGGATATGAATGCTGCCAACAAAGCAAGAAAACTCTATTCACTGCTATCTGCAAGGCGAAGACTAAGATTCCTTCGCTCTTTCGAAGAATCTGCATTTCAAGATGAAAGGCAGCAGTCAGTTGCTTGAACTTCTTATAAAGCTCCTCGAAGCTGTTCCTATCGCGAGACTTCTACTGCCTTGAGTTGAGTAAGTTTTTCTTTTACTTCAGTCTTTTTGCTGGATAGTGATCTCTCGCTTTCTTTATTTTCCATTGTAGTGCGTTAAGGTATGCCTGTAATGTCACATATTCCCATTTTTGGTAGTCCAGTGAAGCTATTTGTTGTGGTCGCCGTGGCTCAGTGGTCAGTACTTTGGACTATTGTGCGAGCTGGGTGGGTTCAAGCCCCAGGAAGGAACACCAAACATTCTTCGCGGCACCACCTCTCGTCGGGGAATGACAAGGGAGCATAATCTGTCATAAAAGAGCTTCTCACTTCGCCGTTCGGAGTCGGCAATAAATTGTAGGTCCCTTCCATCCGTGCGAAATATGTAACACGCACAACATGAATCGTTGCGAGAATCTAGGCCTTGGGTCATCCCGAGCTGTTGCGCCCGCTATTTATTTATTTTAGTGAAGCTATTTCATTCCTGATAGTGGTTCACTGAGCGTTGATGTTTGAACCTGATGATGGTACATATTCGAAAGTTTTTCGCTCAATTGATTTCTGTAATCTTTGAGCAGTGGAAACTCCAAGCATGGTAACGTGATCAATGTCAAATATTCTTTTTAGCGCGGGCTACAGCTTCTTTTCATTTGATACTTGAGTTCTGAAGAGGAACACAGCTGAGTAATCGTCAGAGTCGATGTTTTACCCTCTGATTAATTTAATGTCGATTCAGTAATATGTATGTAGAAAGGCAAATTGCTCTGCCTCGGTCCAGCGGTCAGATCATTGCTTCGCAACAGTGTCTTCACCCTTTTTTGTGGTAACATTCACATTCGAGCTAATGGTAGAGAATTTGGATTTTCTTAGAATGCAAAGATGGAGGTACTCTATCAGGTTATCTGCAACTCACTCTTGCCATCACACGTCGTCCACAATCCGTATTTTAAATCAAAGTCTAGGGTACTAGCCCTTCATTGGTTTTAAAATCATGTCTGAAATTTTTTTCACAGAACCGATGAAAACCCACTAGCGCCTGGCTTCTTTGAAATGGTTGTACGCAACTTAGTACTAGCGGTTCTTGTAGGCTAGCAAGCCATTAAGCTCGCTTTTGATAAAATTGTTTTTGAGAAAATTATAAAGAAATGAATTTTCCCGTGTGGTCTTAAGCTTCATTTTATACTAAATCTAGTAGGGAATAAAAGTATGTAGGAGTCAAGTAGTTGTAGGGGAGTGTTGGAGACGTTCTGTTACTTCTCACCTTACGTGTAAGTGATCACGAAATAAATGCAGAAAACGAAGCTCTAAGGCGCCTTATATTCTTAAACTTTGCCTAAGCTACCTAAAGTCAAATCTAAAGCATTCACGTTCGAAGTAAACTGCAAACTTGTAGGTCCATGCATCACGATGCACATCTTGACGTATGTACATGCATGTTGCTACTCATTTAGGTTGCCTAGCTGGCAAAGGATCACTTACAATATGCAATACAATACCAAGTATGAAACCACAGAGTCATCGTGTCCCCATCATTCGGTTGATGGCACAGAAAAACTGTTTCTACGAAGTTTTTTATGCAACTATATGCGGCTAATAGAAACTCATAGTGTAAAAACAAGATGCCAGCAAAAATCAAAAGGAATAAGATCCATGTGGGTAAGCGGATAGACCGGTTACAGCAGGTTCCCCTCGGAGGAAATTGCAGTTTGTTTTTTTTTTTTACCTATTTCCATCGTTTTAGCGGATGTGTGCGGATAAAATTGGCCGCTAAGTTTTCTCTTTTTTCTACACTCGATGGTATAAGCCACAGCGGAGAAGAAAAACATAAAAGAATGCGTGTAATTCATAATGTGTTGCGGGCATTGGTAGAAATCTTTCTCGGCTTGAATGCATTTAAAACCTGAAATTGAAACATTAAGCTAGTTTTAACTTTTGTAATGTAAATCTTATGCTGCACGTGGATATGCATGAGACGAGGGTATGATGTCTGTTTGGTTCGTTTTGTATAATTTTAAGACCCGCTGCACAAGCTTTAACTGGAGCCGGTCTCGCTTTGAAAGGGAAACGTCACTACCACGCTCTGGAATGTGATACAAATTTCTTAATGAGAAGATTTTCACATTATTGACCAACGGTTGGATTTCGATAAAGGTAGGTACATACTTCCACTTGACCTAGACAGATTCAGCTCTTGAGTACCCCTTCTTGAGCGAAATATGTTTTGTTGAATCAATTTACTTTCACGTGAATTGACGAATTATTTCGATCATTGGGATCTGGTTTATAAAAAATGACACAAATTTATTGTTTAAAGTAAAAGAATGTGGCCGTCGTGGCTCAGTGGTTAGTGCGTTGGACTGCTGTGCAAGCCTGCGTGGGTTCAAGCACCTACCGAACATTTTTCGCAACACAAGTCTCCGGGAGTATAATTCGTTATGAAAGAGCTTCTCAATTCGCCATTTGGAGTCTGCAATAAATTGTAGGTCCTTTCATTTGTGCGAAAAATGTAACACGCACAACATTGAGGAGCTAGGCCTTGGCTCATCCCGAGCTGTCACGCCATCTATTTTTTTTAAGGATCTGGGTACTGGTCGGCCAGGTTTCACGGACACTGTTACATTATGCCTTAGGAGGTGGTAGTATCCCGCAGAGATTATGTCACCCTCTGTACTGCGCTCAGCAAAGTCTTCCGCCCATCAAGAGCGGATGGAACTATAGTGAGGTGACAGAAAAAGACGATACATTCATTTTTACAGATGGTTCAACGATGAAATGCGGGGTGGGTTAGCGCATCTATTCAACTGACCTGAAGATATCAAGGTTGTATAGACTTGTATAGACTTTCAAGCTGAAATATTCGCAATCCAGGAGGCCTGTTGTGTGCTTAACGACAATCATATCTCTGAGCGAAATGTAGCCATTTTTAGACAGCCATCTCCTCTAAGGTGGTAGCACAATGCAGAACCCAGCGTGCGCGCTTAAAGCATTCAACCTTTCTCTATTTATGGGTTCCAGGTCAGAGGTTTCGCTTGAGTAACAGAATACAGCATTGAATTCCGGAATTTGATTAACATATGATCTTGTCCTTTTTTTTTTGGTCCAAAGAGCAGACCCTTGAGTTAGGGAACGAATATGCGACACTGAGACAAGTGAGAAAGAGATTCGGAGACAAAACAGAACCTTAGGAAATACTCGCATTTATATGGCGAATTGCAGATTTAAAACCGTCCAAAACAACTTGAATTGAACGGCCTAAAATGTAATCTCCAACTAATTCAAGAAGAGATACATGGATTGATGCCATGTGGACACAATAACGGCAAAAAGGAAGAGAATTTGATGCCAAAATATCAACCGCAACAATCCTGCTCTCACAGTAATGGAGGGATTAGTTTCATTTCTCAATTACATATGCTATGACGGGCTGGGCAAAAGCATTTGCTTGGTTTAAGTGGTTGTATCAGGCATAGAACGTGCCCGATACTCAAATAGTGCTGAAGTGCATCGTTTTGTTACCACAGTTCTTGTGACCGGTTTGTGAGGTGAGTGTGGACAGGTGTCGACAGACCGTGGCTGTTGGTCTTAAACCCAACCTGTGGAGTTAAGGAAGAGTAGAATGTTAGAAATTTTCTTCTCCGATAGTTCGTTAAGCTTGTCGAGGAAGGGTTTCCCCAACGTCCGAAGTCTTGCTTTGGCTAGTACCGGGCATTTACATAGGAAGTGTTCTAGGGTTTCCTTTTTTGTTTGTGTCTTTGCAGCTACGGCAGTAAGGGTTATTTTTCCATCTATTCAAAAAGAGATCAGAAGAGTAAGTCAGGTGAAAAACCTTACGCAGTGGCTTTTCCAGCGTGAAAAAACACCTCTTTAGAACTATGACTGGAATACCATCTGAACCAGCGGATGAGTGTGTTTTTAATACATTTTGATGATGATGATCCTGAAAAAACGGACTTGTCCCCTGAAGAAATCGACGCTCTCAAGTACAGGGGAAGACAAAGCACAATAAGGAAGCGTTAAGGAGACTGGAAAATAAACGGCAACCAGATTGGCCTTGACTAAGGAGTTGACAGCTGGAATGCCATTGTAGATAAGTGTTGGAGTTGCTGACGAGCAAAATTTTTTATATTTTTTATGACCGAACTTTCCTTGAGACATGGTATGCAATATTTTCATTTTTTTTTTTTTTCTATTTTTGATCATGTAAGGATTTGACACTTCGAATATGAGGATTGCAGTCATTGCTGTCTTGTTTAAACTTTTTTTTTTCGGTTTTTCTCAGATATATTGGCTTGTAAGACCAAAAACTTATTTCTTTTATCGAGAGGGCCTCTTCGCAGCTCAAGTCAATCCAGGCTTTTCCTTCGGTTTGGTGTTCTTCATTTCGTTAGGAATGGAAGATCTCATACCAAGGAAAATGGCATCGGTAATCATATCAGTGGATGCATCCGCGTCGCTATCTAGGAAGCACAGCGTCCAGTTAAAACTTCTTAAGAATCTTTTAGGGGCTTCCCAATTAGTTTTCTATTAACACTATGGGAATTCTTTCTCTAGTTGAGTGATCGGATTACGAAAAATTAGCTGATGTGACACTGTGATTTGATTGGCCTAAAAGGCCAACACATACCTGACTTGCAATGTCAGGTATGTGTTGGCTTTTTTAACGTAACAGTTTATGTCGATATTTGCTGTGTTAAGATCATTTAGATCGTCGAATAGAAATTCTGCTAAGATAGATGGTATAGTAGAGTAGGGGCGGAAAATCTCTCTGCCTTTTCTTTGCAGCTCCTAGAGAAACTGACTGCGTCCTAGAAATTCACTGTTCTAAAAATGAATAGCTTCTTTTGTTCTTTATTCGTGCCTAAAACTTTATCAGTAATAACAGGTTGTGACAGACGCAGTAGTTCTAAAAACACCGACGCAGACCTGTGACTATCATACACATATTACTTCATACATTGCAAAAGGTCACACAATCGTGGTGTTGTATTTGTGACCGCAACTGGAGATCACATTCCTTTCCGTAAAGAATTTGAACAAAGTTATCTCCGTTTGTTGTTGTTTAATAAGCCCTTATAATATTTTTTCCAAGAATCCTTCTTGATTCTTCAGAGTTAATGGGTTTCAAGCCCTTAGGAATAATATGCAAGGTCTTACACGCTTTTAGGAAGAAAACTATTCCCATCTCATTCCAAGATTCCTGGATGCATGTAGGTACTAAAGGTTCAAACTGCTTTTGGAAATGACTTTTAGTTACTATACCAAGATTTTCCATACCCGATTAATTTCTGCCGGAGTGATACCGCCCGGTCCAAGTGACTCAATATGTGATCCGACAAAATCAATTGGAAAAAGACATTGAGAAATTCCTCTGGTAGTCTTGTTCCACGAATAATTATCTTCTTTCTTGAGGTGCCTAAGGTAGAAGAGGTTTTCGTTCGACGAAATTTTCCTAAGCCTGACTTAGACACATATGTATATGAAAAATTGATTTAAGCTCTTCACAAAGAGCTACATTGGTGATCAAGTCCCCAAGAGTGACTAAATAATAGTTGTAGGATTCACATTTGATTCATGAGTTCGAATTAGAGGTGGTTCAAACAAGATGGCGCAACATGCATCAGTTTATTTACTGCGGTCTAGATTCGGATTTTTTCTTTGTCACCATTTGAAGTGGAAGATTTAAGCAAAAAAAAAAAAACATAACTTTCGCCACAAATATGCCAAAAAGTGAGTGCAAATGCACAGAAATGATGGTACCATGCCAAAGAAGGAGGGAATTTGTCTGCCATTGAATTTCACTCACAATTCCCAAACTTCAACTTTATTCTGAAATCAATAAACTTTGAATTTTCTAATTATTTAGCTTTTAATTGAAAAAACAAACTGCACACCGCTTAATGAATCATGAAAAATTTTAACGCCATATTTTTCTTAATTATTCAAACAAGTGCGCCTCTCTTAGTCAATGAGTGTTCAAATATCTTGTGGAAGGGGTACATATGACAATACAGTGTTCATCTCATCTGAATCACCTCCAAGGTGTGGTCCCTTAGACAGTTAATTTTCCAAACAACTACATTTTCCTCAACAAATGAAGAAAAATGTAAAATTTAATGATATTTTGATTAATAGCATCATCGACTCGTACGCGTAACAAATTAGCTTTCGATTTGTTATTTATTGAGTAGAAGCAGAAAATGAAAAAGAAAAATCATTCGTTTTGATTGGGTGTTGGTCGAGATAGATTTGTAAACATTTCTCCCACTTAAACCAACCAACAGCAGATACAATCAAAGAGATTTGATGAGAAAAACTCAACTGCACCTCACAGAAGCCCGAGCTTTTGTGACGTTTCATGCAACAATGAGTCCGACACCAAAAGCTCAGATACTTTTCCAGTTTCACTGTCAGATACGTTTTAAATGACCGGTGGTTGTGTGCGAACGGCGACGTCACTTATTCAATTCCACCGGATGTACGCTTGTTGTTCCATGCTTACTTCGGATATGGTAGTGGACAGTAATAATGGACGAGATGACAATAATTATTCAACATGCTTGCCGGCCGCAATTTCAATTAGGTTGGCGTTGAGTATTGGTGGGCTTCTGGAAATTGAAACAAGCATTGTGTGCATATGTGGTTGTATGGCGCGACGAATGCGCCACGTTTTGTCTAAAAAAAACCGAATGTCGTTAAAATGGCCAGCAAATTATTGACCAGCTCTGCTGACTAAGGACTTTGGTGCATTCACATTTTTGCAGCGTGGGTTGTGGGTTTATTTTCTCTTACTCGGCTGGATGTCGATGGCATGAAATGGCCATAATCTGAGCTCGTTTATGTGACGCGCGGATAAAGTCGTTTAAACTGTATCAAAGCGTGACAAATTAGAGAATCTAATATTCGCCTCACGATTTTTGTTTAAATTTATGTGAAATGCGATGATTAATTAACGCTTCTGTGTGATGTGTTTATATGAGTGGGCATCAGCCATACAAATTGATTTGAAAAAAAAAAATCGGAAATCGAAGAAGTGCATTGCAATTTAGATGGGACTAGTCTTTTTTCGACCTCTGCTTTGTTTAATAATTCAATGGGCGCTTGAATACATTAACGGTGGCTATTTGGAAACAAATTCACGTGGCAATACTTTACTCAAAGGCCACGAACTAGACACTGATTCTTATCTTCTTCGCATCTTGGTTGGACTATGTTTAAGTTACAGATTCAATTTTGTTTTTAATTTGCGCAATTTACTTTGTGAAATCGAGTTCGGTAGTTAGGTCAGGATAGTGACTGAAGCCGTTCGTCAACAGCCTGATCAGTCCAAATCAGTTTGGCTTCAGGACAGGAAAGTCCACAATCGACCAAATATTCTGCGGCAGATTTTGGGGAAAACCCAGTAACTTCAAATTGATACCCACCACCTTTTCACCGATTTTAAGGCCGCGTATGACAGCATCTATAGAGACGAGCTATACAGAGCCATGTCTAGTTTTGACATGTCTACCAAACTCGTCCGTTAGAACAGGATGACGATGGAGAATGCACGCTGCTCCCTCAAGGTCGGTAAAGACTTAACTGAGACCTTTGATGTCAAAAAATAATATAGGCAAGGCGACGCAATGTCATGCGACTCCATCAACATCTTTATTGAAATAGTAGTGCAAAACTCACGCGCCAACACCAGAGGCACAATCTTTGAACTATCCGTTCAATTACTCGGATATGCCGACGATATTGACATAATCGGAAAAACGCAGCGCGATGTTACTGGCGCGTTCGTGAGTATTGAGACGGAGGCGGCGAAGATGGGTTTAGCGGTCAATGAGGGCAAGACTAAGTGTATATGCTGTCAACAAGCAAGGACACCCAATACCGACGTCTCAGACAAAACGTCACTTAAGACAGCTATAGCCTTTTGAGGTAGTTAAGGACTTTGTCTACCTAGGCTCCGCTATAAACTTAAACAACGACACCTGCGCTGAGATCAAACAAGGAATAACTCTTGCCAATCGCTGTTTCTTTGGGCTAAGAAGGCAATTGATTAGCAAACCCCTCTCTCGAACGACTAAAGTGACCGTGTATAAGACCTTAATAATCCCAGTCCTGCTCTTTGGCGCAGGGACATGAACTCAGTCAAAAGCGGATGAGGTTGCTCTTGACTTTCTCGAGAGGAAAATTCTTCGGGTGATTTTCGGTGCCGTCTGTATAAACGAGTGGAGGAGAAGATACAATGACGAACTGTACGGGTTAAACAGCGACATCGAATTAGACAGAAGGGTAAAGCTCCACCGACTGAGGTGACTGGGTTATTGTCCACACCCGAGGGACGGCGCAGTAGAGGAAGAGCTCGACTTAGGGGGCGTTCGCAAATGGAAGGGGACCTTAACCAACTTGGCGTGCGAAACTGGAGGTAGTTGGCTTAAGATCGAGCTGGCTGGAGAAGTGTATGGGTTGAGGCCCAGGTCCATACCGGACTGTAGCGCCACCTTAAGTAAGTAAGTTAGTAGGGCCGGACCAACTGGAAGAAGTAGAAGACATTTGTAATGAATGCATTCAAAAATGTGCTGTAGTGGCTGGCAGCAAGTGGACTAGAGCTCGCAGAACGTAAGACAGAAGCAGTAGTGGTAAGCAGCCGTACGAAGAAAGACACAATCACCATCAGGACAAGCGAGTACGTATGCAATATAATATCAAAACGGGTCATCAGATTGTGTTCGCCTCGAAAGAATGTGCGACAAAGCTCGAGTGAGCTCGGCGTAGCCTTACCCAGAATAATATTAATATCGGAGGACTCAGGAAACTATTTCTGTCGATGACTTCGCAGTCCATGATAATGTATGCGCAAACAATTCGAGCCAAAGCAGCGATAATTAAGTCTTATGTGAGAAGGATTAACTCCGTCAATCAATTGTGTGCGCTCAGAGTGTGCTGTGCGTTTCATGCGAACTCAAGTATTCTACCAGCAAACTACAGAAGACTTACGATATCAAAATTCAAAAACCCCGAGCTACCGTCAACGATATCAAGCCAGAAGAAAGACGATGAAGCATGGGAGCATGGCAGGATAGATGGAACCACTCCTCGAAGGAACAATGCACCGGGTGGATGAATCAGTATCACGGAGAAGTCAATTTCTCCCTCAGCCAGCTTCTAACCGGACATGGGTGCTATCGGGCGTATTTAAATCTGCTCTGTCTGAATTGCAGAGAGGCCAAAGCAAATGCAAAGCACGTATTCTTTTAATGCCAACATTTCTGTATAAAGCAGAGATCTGAAGGAAAAATTTAGAGAAGCACCAACTGCTTAGATAATCTGGCATCGATTATTCAGGTTTGTGAATCGCTCATGCCAGTAGCCCGAGTTACTGGTAACATTACACATCCATCGGCGCAACCAAAGTTAGGGATAACTTTGGAGAGAGTGGCTCGGGAGTTAACAATTTGTGCTATGTTTCCTGTTTGTTTCCACTTCTGCTCGCATTAGTTTTTGAATTGTCTGCAGCTCGGTCAGCTTTCGAACTTTCAAATTACCATCCAAATGTCCATTGATCGCACCATTTGGTCTTCGTATTGCCAAATGTTGACTTGGATGATTAGTTCGCCATTCTGTCCAGCGTCTGCAATGAAATACTGCGTGCTTCGTATGTTCCTCTTGATCTAGACAGAAATATGACCTATAGTACGCATTTGCGATAGCCGCCATCACAGGGCAGAGACTGTGTAAAGTGGTAGATGGAATCCCCGTGTTCTTCGTTTTTTTTAAAAGACTTCGATGGTATGGATCATTCTGTAGGTCTTCCTGTCTTTTGTAGTGCTGTTCCATCGGGTTTGCCACTTAGTTATCCAATCCATCTTTTCTTATTTTTCATTATTTTTACTCCACTTTCACCTTATTGGCTTGAGCCAGGCTTGAGCCTATGTTGTTGTTGATTCTTAGCATCTCATTCACGAGGATGTCAATGAGAACCATTCCCACTGTGACATATATACATAGACTGTTTCGTCAAAGGTCATTTGAAAACCGCTGATCATCCTAAATGCGCATAGTTCACCCTAAACCCGCGACCCTCATAGTGGATAAATGGGTCATTGGAAAATGATGATGATGAAAAGATTTCCTTCATTACCTGTGCCACCGCCCAAACTGGTACAGCACATATGTACACAGAAGGACTGTGCTGATTACCCTGGATACTAAAATCGTCCTTAGACATCTACGTCCTCAGATGTTTGGCAGAATTCGAGAAGGTGCAGCCTGCTGAAGTGTCGCATGAGTAGTCCTCATGGAATTTTTATTGTTATCATGTATTAATTAGATGCTAGCGGTGACACGAGGCATCGGGATTAGGGAAGAACTGTGAAGATATTTGAAGGGTATTCTGGACTAAGATTCTGAGTGGAAGTGGCTGGTTTAATATCTTCTAAATCTGAAAACTATATGTATGTTCCTACAAATAACATGCTCAACTAAAATCTATAGTAAAGCATCTACTCCCCTCAAAGCCATCTACTATGCGTAACATAATGAGAGAGATCGGCATAGGCAGTTCATCCGCAGCTTCAACTCATTTGTGGCCTTTACCAAAGTTTATTCTCGCCCAAGTCCCAGTGGGATGGAACATACTGAGACACATACCCATTGGAACCAATATTTTGGCTTTGGATTCAAAGACTTAAGATTGATTGTTTCATCCATATCGATGAACCATATCATACTTGGGTCCACTAAGTATTCTCCATTAGACTAGTCAACACGGTCAGGTATTGTTCAATACATATCCCTTTATGGACGTGTCCTTACAATCCCGACAGAGGGCTGCTGTGTCTACTTAATCTTTTTCCGAACATTTCTATATCAATACGTTGGACCCTTGCAAACAAATCAACCACAGACAGAAGCCCTTGGAAAGGAGAATCCATGCTTCTGTTTAGCCTGAAACCTAACAAGATATCGTCTGAAAAATCACACTCTTTCTTACTTACATACTTAGGTGGCGCTACACTTCGGGGTAAACCTGGGCATCAACCAAGAAGCCTCTCCAGTTAGCCCGGTCCTTAGCTAACTGCCTCCAGTTGCGCACGCCAAGTTGGTTGACGTTCCCTTTTCCTTGTGCGCGCCACCTTAGGCGAGATCTTCCTCTACTGCGATGTCCCTGCGGGTTAGGTTCGAAGACTCTGCGTTAGCTTCCATTCGCTCTACATGTCCTAGCCATCTTAAACGTCCAATGCGCAGTTTTTTTTAGCTACAATTTAGAATAATTTTTTGTCTTGAAACGACTAAGAATATCTTTATCCGCTTTCGACAGTTTCAGGAAGAATCACGCTCGGGCACTTGGAATTTTATCAAAGGTTAAGAAGGCGGTTTGGATAAAGTGATCGCCATTGCAAGGTCTACGTAGCCCTAAGTGAGGTGAGGAGGATATTTATCGTTCTCATCGACCCGCAAAACTAACCTAACCTACCACACTTTTCAAAAGGAAGACGTTCTATACGTTCTATAATTAATTATGCAATTCAGTTGAACTTACATAGGACGGCAGAAAAATGAGTTAACCGAGGACCCAAAACAATGGAAGCTTTATTTGCGAACGTCATTTCTCAAAATGTTCATAGTCAATTTGGTTTAGCTAAAAGCCTACCCAAAATCACCTTGAGACACAAGCAAATGAATAAATAATTTGAGTGATGCATCGTCACCGCCCCAAAAAGTGTCGGCTTCTCTTCATAGATGATGGTCGAAACCAGCTGCTGGTGAATATTGAATGAAACCCACAGCACGAAGACATATACTTAACCTCACCTTAGGTGCGATAGCCTTCATATCCCCGACACAATCATCCCGTGAAAAAGGTTTATCTCATCTATTCCCACAAGATTAAGGCACCGCACCGAATAGCTTCCTTTGGTAATTAATTAACATATGTTTATAGTTTTCTCTTCGCTTTTGACAGCCCATTAAACTTAATTTGTTTGCAAACAATATACAATGGTAATCTTCCTCCAGACGTTTAGTGTGTCGGCCGTTCCACAAATACCAACCGCAGACGCTTGAGCTCATTATCAGTGAAAGATATTTGTATCCATGAGTGTTTATGAGCTTTTCGTAGAATGTGGCATAGGTCGTCACTTAAGTAATTAATTTTTTCCAAAATTTTTCTCTGCCTATTTGCATAAATAATGAACTATGCTACAAGTAGCTGATTTAGTTAAACATGTAATTATCAACCGGTCTTTGCTTATCGAGATGCTAAAGGTTGAAAGGTATGTGGTAAAGTTTACGTGTTAAGATCTTAAATGCCGCGGCATTTTTAAACTGTCACAACACAAATTAGCTGCCAAGAAAAAATTATAGGCCGATGGGGCGGGGAAATAACGAGCATTTTCGACAAATTTTGTGGAGATTTGACGGAGATACATAGTTTGCAAAGTTCAAAGCACTTTTAGGAGAAACTTACCTTACTGATACAAAGCCACCCTTGCTCGTATAAACAATTCATCTAAAATCATTGTAAAACCAGGGTTGTCTCGACTTTGTAGAGAACATTCATTGCTCCGACGAAAGCATTCCTATTAATTAGAGCCTTAGCATAATTTGTTTAGCGGAATGCACTAACATTTTTCACCATGCTCTCGACTTGCTCTCAAAAATGGTCTGGGCATAAGCTCCTCCAAAACTGAGGAGTGTAGCTCTCTTACTTACTTAGGTGGCGTTACAGTTCGGGGTGAACCTGGGCCTCACCCAACAAGCCTTTCCAGTTAGTCCGGTCCTTAGCTAACTGCCTCCAATTGCGCACTCCAAGTTGGTTGAGGTCCTTTCCACTTGTGCGCGCCTTCTTTCTCTGCTGCGTTATCCCTCCGGGTTAGCATTTGTGTCCATTCGCTCTACATGCCCCAGCCATCTAAGGCGATGGATACGTATCTTCTTGACGAGGGCGATGTCACTGTACAACTACTCGTAAAGTTCATCGTTGAATCTTCTCCTCCAGAACCCGCTAACGCAGAAGAATTTTTCTCTCGAAGCAATCCGCTTCCGATAGAGTCCATGCATCAGCGCCATAAAGCAGGACTGGGATGATTAAGGTCTTATATAGAGTCTCCTTATTTTTTCGGGATATGGCCTTTCTACTCACCTGCCTTCTTAGCCCAAAGAAGCAGCGATTGGCAAGAGTTATTCTTCGCTTGATTTCTGCCCTGGTGTTCTTGTCAGATGTGATAGTGGAGCCGCGGTAGATGGAGTCCTTTACTAACTCAAAGTTAAAGCTGTCCACGTCGCTGTCTTGTTGACAGCATATGTTTCGGTTTTCCATCATTGACCGCTAAACCTATCTTCGCCGCTTTCGTCTCAATAATCGTGAACGCGCCAGTGACATCACGGTGCGTTTTTCCGATTATGTCAATATCGGCGACGTAACCGAGTAATTGGATGGATTGTGACTCTGGTGTTGGTGCTTGAGTTTTGCACTATTCCTTCAAGAACGATGTGAAAGAAGTCGCATGACAGCGCGTCACCTTTTCTAAATCCTTTTTTGACATCAAAAGTCTCGGTGAGGTCTTGACCGACCATGATGCACAAACGGACGAGTTTGGCAGGGATGCCAAAACTAGACATGTCTCTGTATAGCTCGTCTCTAAAAATGCTGTCATACGCGGCCTTAAAATCGATAAAGAGGTGGTGAGTATCGATTTGGACTTCTTGGGTTTTCTCCAGGATCTGCCGAAGTGTGAAAATTTAATCGATTCTGAACTTTCCTGGCCTGAAGCCACACTGATAGGAACCGATCACATTGTTGACGAAGGGCTTTATGCGTTCACACAATATGGCAGATAAGATAGCTCTCCATATTTGCAAAAAAAGGCAATCGGTAGAGGCTGGGGTTTCCAACCAAGTATTATACTCTGGCTCTACCTGTCTGATATAAGGCCCATATTTCTATGATACACCTCGTGATCGGCTGGTGAACGGTCCTTAAAAAAGCTGTACACCTCTAATCTTTTATTAAAGGTGCACTAAGAACGACTTCCTGCGATTAAGAACGACTCCTACCTGATGCCTTTAGATATGTTCCCCAAACAGATGGCAGCTAGTGCAGCTACTCTTTTAAAAGAGCCTTCGCAGTGGTCTAGCTACCAAACACGAAAACTTCTGTGCAACCATTCCTACCCGAAACAGGTGAACAATTGCTAACTCAGTTCATTTCTATACGAATGGCTTCAAAGCCGAAGTGGAACGGATGGTGGCGTCTTTTCCAAAGAGCTCAATATGATCATCTCCATCCGAATGCCTGATTACCGTGGCGTATTTTAAACAGAAATATTTTGGATGAAGTGTAATGTAATATCTGCCTTCACGAACAGCCAAGCGACAATTAATTCCCTGGCATTGTTCTCACTTATTTCAAAGGTCACTCAAGTTAGCCGTTTGTCTCTCATAGAGATGACAGAACCAATTATCGTTCTCACATACATATGCTGGGTGCCAGGCCACTGTGACATTTTTACAAACTGCATGGCTGACAAACTCGGAAGACATGGTACAACCTTAAACATCCCGTCGAAAGAACGAGAACTGAGTATGCCACCTGTGAACAATTATTTAAATCAAAAGCACGACGCGACGTCAAATTTACAGACAGATCAAAATCGATCCAATGATTTGGTCCTGTTAAGGGATTCGCATTTTAGCACTGTTATCGATGTTCTCAGAGGACACTGTCTTATGGGTCGTCATACTAAGAGGTTACACTTCTTCTCTAATGATTTCTCTAGTAGCTGCAGGGATAAAGACAAGGAGGAGGAGACTATTCTTCTCTTCCTCTGCACCTGTCCAATCCATCTGTGGAAACTTTTCTTTTATGACCTGGGTTGCATTGAAAGCGTCAGAAGTAACTTCCGCAGCTCTGGTTTGTACAATAAGTCCTTGGTGTAGCATATGTTTGGGGTGATCATAGTGTGGTGGTTAGCATCATCGCTTATCATGCTGAAAGTCCGGGTTTCGGAAAAACATTCATTTCTTAAAATTAATAAAAATCAATCAAGTGTGAAAGCTGCTGTCATAACACTGGCACTAGAGTGTCATGTCTTGAAGAGTTGTTTGAGCCGACAATGATTATGAAGATTTTGATGAGGAGATTTGAAAAAATTCCTGTGAATTAAAGTAATGACAAACACCACAAATGTGCCCAGCTATTCTGAACACCACCCTCGGACGCCAGTGCAACCTAATCCTACCTGAGTTTCAAACCACTACACCTTGCTCGTGGTGTAAAGGCTATTCATACCCCCTTGAAAAAAAAAAATGTATTCTGATCGAAATGTATCCCCATCTTACGTGCGGACAGTACCTGAAACTACCCTTCAGTTGTGAAATTGTTCGCAGAACACTTATGATTCAGGCAATTCTCTATAGCTTCTCAGACTACATTACCATTAGTCGTTCAAGAACTTTCGGCCACCAAACTATGACCGCATACATTAATATACTCGTATACTTATGAACAGATTGAATGCAGAACTTTTCCTTCCGATTTTGAAGAAGTCAATACATCATGCAGCAGAACGGGGATGATGAGACTCTTGTATACCGTTTCCTTGGTTCTTTTTGATAGGGTCTGGCCATGTAGCTGTCTCCTAAACCAATAGTTAGGGCGATTGGCGAGTATTATTCTACGTTGGGTCTTAACACTACGTTGGGTTAAATGAAAAGCAGAACGTAGGTAAACGAACTTCTTGACTGCCTCAAAGTTACAGCTGCCCATCGCAACTTTCTGGTCGTGACGTCTAGGAGTACAACCAAATACATGTTACCAGTTTCTGATTCGATGTTCTCGAGGACGGCGGGTGGCCCCTTGTTTCGTTGTGCCGATGATGTGAATATGGTCTGTTTGTCCATCGTTTTGATTGTATCGTGGTACGAGAACTGAAAGAGAAGATGAAGATAGTTTTGCTATAAGTGTAAAACAACAAGTGCAATCTTATGCACTGATCGATTGCCAATATCTCAGATTGAAAGGTTATGGAGCATGTGCCTGGGCTTACAGCTACATTAGGGCTTAACGACTCGCCGTATATTCCAGACCCAGATTCATTGTCCATTTTTGAGTCATCCGTATACCATACGCGGTAGTGTTCTGAAAGACGAGATTTGAGCTGATCCCAGTCGTCCCTCGAAGGGATAATAACTGGGTAGTTTAGCTTGAAGCATTACTTGGAGCGAAAATCATACAAGAGCATGCTGAATTCACTGCTTTGTAGACCGTTCGGGGAAATGTTTAGAGCAGATGTTATTCTGGTGAAAGGGTCTTCCAACATGTACATTGATCTTAAATGTTTGTGAGTATACTAATATATAAATAAGGTTAGGTTAGGTATCTGGGTTGATGAGGGGGAATGCACTCGACCTCATCACACTTCGGTCCTTGTGGATCCAATGTGATACCCATGGGGGCTTATCCCGGCTGTTACCCGGCTCTCCAGCCATCGTGATATCCTCAGAAACCTGGAAAAATCGTTCATTGAAACCTCAGATAATTTTTGTAGTAAGTCCTGGTAGTAGTGTCTTCCTAATGTTCTGTTTCTCAAGTGACATTGGTTTGGGCAGTGGCAGGAGTAGTGAGGACTATCCTCTTGAACCTCTTCCACCTCTTGCTTACTGTCTTCAGGTAATGAGGATAGACAGAACTCAGCATTACCAGCTATGACTGTAAGACGGATTCCAGTGGTAGGTAAAAACATCGTCCACAGCTGTAAAACCACCTTTAGATTTTGTCCAAATGTAAACCAAAATAGTGTAAGCGCTGCTTACACAGCTTATAACTAGGTTACCGGAACCAAGTGCTCAATACATTTCAATTCATTGCTGGGTTTTCTTCAAACGTGAACGCTGCTATAGCCACCTAATATGCCTATTATGCAAGAAGCTTGTTCCGGCACTATCAAGTTTCAGGGAAATTTGCATGACACCTGTCTAATTAACTCGCCAAATAATTAACACACACTTCGACTTAATAAGGATTATCTATTCCATTCAAATCTGTCGATTTTGCTTTCAGCCCTTTGGGGGAAAGTATATCAATTTCAATATTCGTGCATCATTGCAAACTTCCATTAGGCAACAATCGATCTTCCACAAGCAATTTAATATTTCTCAAACTCAAATCAATCAATTTGTTATCACCCAGTCAATTTTTCCGCTGCGAAATGGCTGTACCCGCTAAGGAATTTAAATTGTAAATAAAAAAAAATAAAAAATAAAAACAATTATTAGAAGCTCTCAACTCGGTGTGAAAAAAAAGGCAATTCGTCGCATTTATGGCCACATCGTGATTTAATGTATTTTACTGTGCTCACTCGGATTTCGTGTCAAAGTTGTACTTGATCTGTGTCAACACTGGGCGTCTGTCGCTCGGAGCGACCATTCGCTTCGAACAAAATGTCTAATTAACATATTACATCATTTTTGAAATTGTTCACGCCGAATTCGGTTGCGGAAAAGACCTCGCTGTTTACCACGATAAAATAAACAGACGACAATTAGTCACTCTGGTCAGAGGGTCGCTAAATTATCATCACTATAGCCATTAGGAATAATTAGAGACAAAGAATCGGTCGACACTTTCTCACAATGGCATGGTGACATGACCACTGGACAGCATCGAACTCCACACTTTGACGCACCGTGAAGTTACGCAATATTTCTTTTCGGACAAAAAATCTTTCTATTGTTTGGCACAATAAGATATTTTATTGGCCCAAGAAGTAGATGGACGTGAAATAATGTGGGAAAATAGACAAACAGTTTGCCGCACACTTAGCATTACGATGTTTTTGCAACGAAATGGATGTTGGGACAAATTTTAGAAAGGCGGCTCCATCTGTAGAGATAACCAGTTGGAGGGGATGAACTGAAGCGGGCAGACCAGCAATCCAAGAGCTGAATGAGTAACTTGAAGCGTATCTTAGTTAGGTTAGGTTAGTGTCACGCGTAGGCCAAAGCTGATTCATTGTGATGCCAAAATGGGGATGTAGGGGCTCCTTACTCGTAAAAGCTCCTAATCCGCATACCCAATGAGTACCGAATTGGCTGCTGTCCAGACTGGTTAGTTGCAAGAAAATTATGCCAACCAACAGCCGTGGTAAAGGCCCTTTTATCCTTCAAACCAACAGCGGATGATAACATTTTCGCAACATTATTGCTGATTCTTAAGATAAGAGACTGACTAGTGGTACACCACCAGAAAATTGAGTTGGTACTCTTCACAAATAAAAGAACGATATCGCGACTTAAAGTAACCTCTGTGGGGCATCCTCCTCAAAGTATGACACTTGTGCTTGACAAGAAGTTGAACTGGAAACAAAATATCAACGAAAGAATAAAGAGGACAACCATAGTTTTCTACTCGTGCAATAGAATATCCTGGAAAGAAGGCCAAAAAGTATTCCATCGTAGGACCTGTATTTATGTGATTGCAAGCTGCTAACAGAACCACTAACCTCGAGCCCATTATAAAAATACATAGGCTGCCTGGCAAAGCAGCTAAATGAGCTATGAGAACCACACCCACAACAGGGTGTGGTGGGTGTCTTAAAGACTTACTAGACCTCAAGCGGGTCCATTGTACCCATAAAAAGTACACTCATGGGAGTCAAACCAAGGGATAGGGTTGGAATTTCCTAAAATCAGCGATATAATGGTCCTCCAGCTCATGGAAGAAGCTACTACCAAGAGTACGCAAACTTGTGGTGGACACTGCGGGACATTCGCATAGCAGATGCCGGACGGATTCTATTTCCTCTTCGTCCCTGCAGCTTCTGCAATCGTCGTTGTAGGGCAATCCAAGACGCTCCACATGAATTCCTATTCCGAAGTGTCCTGTAAGGACACCGAAGACGATTCGTATACCCCTTCGGCTAAGTTGTAAGAGATTTTTGAAATTCTTCTTATCGAAGCCTGGCCATAGTGATCTGGCTATTGCACATGTGTCCATGTGACACCATCGCGTATTATTCCTGATCATGGTTTCCTCATCTATATCCCCGTAAAGAGTGCTAATGGGTGTCTTCGCGATCGGAAGGGTCGTTGAGATTTTGTCTACAGACCTTTACGAGCTTCGATTTTGTCGATGGTGACTGCAGAGACTTAATAACCGCCTGGCTCTCAACATAGATAGTAATATTTTCTCTGACAATGTTGTCGTTTTTGATTAGCTTTGCGGCCTGTTTAACCGTATAACAACAGGGTTACAGGCTATTCCCAATCTGCTTCCATAATATCTATTTATATAGGAATTTGGGATCAGAAGTGCACTGAGAATAAACCAAATAAATGTTTGGAAATCGGAGATGGCCAGAGGCTAAGTAAGAACATAGCCTATTTAGCAATCACTGACAACACAGTGATCGACATATGAAGATTTGAAAATACACTATTAAGATGAGGTTAGCATTCGAAATTGATTCTTAATCATCCTGCCGTTAGAGATCTGGTTCCGAGGCAGTCCGATATCTTGCAAGTGAAGGCTTGGCCACATCCCTTAATTTAAAACTGCAGAAACGAGTGAAGTCGTAACTGAGAGACCTCAAAAATCGGTTAAAATGTTCCACATACGCCTACAGTTTATTGCCGACTCCGAACGGCGAAGTGAGAAGCTCTTTCATGACAGATTATACTCTGGGAGGCTTATCATTCCCCGACGAGAGGTGGTGCCGCAAAAAATATTCAGTGTTCCTGGCTGGGGCTTGAACCCACGCCGCTCGGTCAGCAGTCCAACGCACTGCTTTGCAGAAGCGAGTGAAGATAGAACTGGGATAACCTCGAAATTTGTTTAAAATGTTCCACATACGCCAGAGTATTTTATGTTTAGCAATTCTTGATATGCAACTAAAAGTACATTGGCTTAGAGGTATTTTTTGCATTTTTTTTTACGAACTTAGCCTATTTAAATCATTTAACTACAGCAGTTTTTGCCAGGTAGGTGAAGGTCCTAGCATTGACCATTGCTGGCCGTGAGAATGCGACTGGGAAGGCGAAGCCAGCCGATGATATTCACCTTTTTTATAGGCAGCCAAACGGCAATAAAACCAATTTCTGCTCTAAAAGTAAGACCAAGGCTAAGGTAACATTTTAGGTTCTGGAATGAGAAAGCTGATGAACTGCCAAGAAACGACTCCGCGCAACACCTAGAGCAAGCTGACCACTCAGTAAACGTCCGCCTTGTGAACTTAAACACGAAACAAGGAATAGATTTCCCATGGAAGCAAACACCACATGGAGCTCTTTGATGATCTGTAAAACAACGAGAGACCAATGTACAGCAAACCAAGAACTAAAGCACTGATGCAGACACAGGAAATTTCCATCCTCAGGCCATAATATTCTGCGATATCACATAAAAAGGCTAAGGCTAGAGAGCATGACTTTTGTAGAGACTGCGGGAACGAGGAAGTCCTCACTTTCTCTTTCACTCTCTGTAATACAATTTCCTCGGTAGACACGAAAGAACTGAGCGACATATGTACATCTACAAAGGTTCGTGGAACCTTCAGGGTGGTTGGAAAACCAAGGAAAATAAAAAAGTGTCTTAGGGATTGCTCGGCGAGCAAGGGATACTTTCTCTCCAATGAACATCAGAATGGATCTAAACTGACCTCAGAGGGTTCTTTTTTCACTCCCGAAACCAACTACCTAACCTATACTTAGATGAGAGAAGTCGAGCTTAGCCTGCGCTTTGACAAAAAAAATTACATTAACATTCTAGCCAGACAAGCTGCAAGCAGACTCGTCTATACAACCATTGACACAGCTTGCATCAACACCTGGCGGAGAGTTTAAGTGGTACTCTGACAGTTTTGGATGAGGACCAGCTAAGAAGATCAAGGGAGCATTGTAGCATTAAAACCAACTCTTCGATCCACAGGTTTTGCGAATACACGAGTGCTTAAAAGTACTAAGCCAGCCAGTTTAATGACATTCCTGCCGAATAATATAAAACATCACCAACTTTTAGAAAGAAGATCGGTTAGCGAAACCTTTACCAGATGAGTGGATGAAGAGAATGCACATCAAGCTGCTGAAGAAATGCAATCTAACTGAGTGCAAGACCTGGATGATTTTTTTTTCTGCCTGCATTCCACAGTTCTCAAACAAAATTTGTTGTTGTCGCAATAATAGTTAATGGCATCAAGGGACACCTTGAAAGAAAATGAGCAGGGCGGTGTTAGTTCAGGATTCTTTCACGTAGACCATTGTATTACCCTTTGGATTATCATGGAACCATGCGTTGCATATAGATTTCCACTACATCTGCTTTTCATCGACTTTAATAGGATTTCCAGAGTGTTAATAGAGAGTTCATCGGGCTTGCATGCACTAGACAGGAAAGGTACAAATTGGTTGCTATCCTGAGAGTAAGTTATGAATGCACAATATGTCAAGAGATCTAAGTATTTCGCGCTGTCCGATATTTTAAGCGGGATCCCGTCAAAAGTTAGCAGTAGCAAGATCCTTGACATCTGCTTGAATAATAGCCGTTCCAACTCGTATCACGACCGATCTTGGCAGGCAGTTCAAGTACAACGTCTTTGGAGAACTCATCTGTCTTTCCAACAACCACGTGAAGACCACTCCCTACCATCCACAATAAGATGGGATCATTACGTGATGAGTATTCAGTGCTCTGAAATGGACTCGCTAGTGCAGCGTGTTGCCATCGCTTAACGGTTTATTCGACTGTAATAAGCACGCTATCAAGGTAATTCCTGCACCTCCTGCAGATGCACGAGACATAACTGCGCCTGCCAGGTGATTTCTCTAGCAGTCAGTGAAAAAAATTTCAAGATCCGACCCAGTTTGGGCACGGTCCTGTTTTCGTGTGCCAATGTTTTCGTGTAGTCCAGTCCACGTTTTTGTTCGAAACGACATAATAATCATTTTGTAAAAATCTCTGTAGTTCGCCTTATTTAAAGAAACACTCATGCTTCACCGGGTGTCCTCTTACATATCGAAATAAAGAGAACATTTGTGTATCGAATCGTTTGCAAAGTTAGTGCTTACATGTCCTCCTAAAACAAGTCAAGCTTAGATCAGGCAGAGATCGCCGTACTCAGAGGAAACCTAGGGACATAAAGCCAAACACTTTTCGGGGTGATCCTCTGATAAGTCCACGATCTCATTATATTGTTCATTCAAATGAAGGCAAAGATGTAAGTCATTAATTCATTGCACCGAAAAAGTAAACAATTTCTGCCCAGTCACTGACTTCAGTTTCGTGCTCTGAATCGGTGAGCGAGTACTTTACCTATGGATTCCATTTCCTCAACAAATCCCAGACACTCGTACCTGACATTCCAAGTATTGTATGATACACAAATCAGCCGGGGGTGGAACAAATAAATATTCTCGTTTCCAGTAACGCAGGCAGAGGAGCCATCAATTAATTAAAATGCAAAAAATATAAAATTTACGATGATTACAGAAAAGTAGGGAACAGCACTTTGCGGCTGAGTGGCACCAGCACTAGCACTTGCACACCCGTATCAGCCGACTGGTCATTTTGCATATTCGACTCATTAAGTCGCAGTGCCTGCGCCATTTCCATCAGTTTTCACATTTCAAGCCCAACAAAGCGAGACATTTCTCTAATGATTATACATAGCCCATCTGTAATCACAGTAGTGTGCGTTTTTTTTTTATATCTAATTCAACAGGGAGTTCAAGTGCTTTGCCGTTTACCATTTTGACCCGTACCCACGATGGAGTTCAAACGCAACTAGTCACTCGGATACGAGCACTGAATGTGGATCAGATAGCACGTTTTTCAGTCCATTAAAAATGTGGACCATGATGAGTGTCCATAAATCATGCCCGAAATGTGCTGGTTGATAGGACGGCTGCGGCGAGGTCAAGTGCTGTTCGTACAAATGCTCCACACGGAGTTCTGGTAAATTTATACGTCAATTGGTTTTTTTCTTTTTCCTCCGTCGCGAGGGGAACAATCAACTTTCGGGAAAGCGTTCGAGATTTTATCATTACTCTCCCACAAGCTCGTAATTTGCTGTACGATTTATGATTAATAAACCTAATTCAGCATGTCAGGCAGAGGCTTGATTCGAGGCACAAAGAGCACTCAAAGCTAAACACGTTCCATGTAGATGTATCTTTAAGTATTCCATGCACGATTGGATTATTGCACACACCGTCCACAGAATGCCTATGTGTGATAGATAAAATGCGGACTTGTTGGATAATAATTGCACTACGTGTCTGGATTGCAACGATTGAATGCAACGAAAGATGCCGGAACAAATTAAAGGAAATTTGATGGTTTAGTTGGAATAAGTCTAGAAAATGTTTTATCAACTGAAACGATTGATGGGGTCTGTACACCAGACTGTACAGAGTGACAATTCATTCTACACCATCTTCTTTGTGTTTGAGAACTACATGTATCTAGAACCATTGGATTCCTTTCAACTTAGATCTTGGATGACGTCAAGGTCCAATGTATGAATTGTGGCATCATTGCCCACCGACTGGCATCTGTCGCTGTTTCACAAAGCAGATGGTGCGCATATTGAAACTGCTACTTAGAATTCCGTCCTTTGAAATGACAATTGCGGCCCTTTACTTGTAATCTCGGTAAAAATAAGTTTCCCATTGTAGCAACAAGAAATTGGTACGTTTAGCGCGCATTTTAGGATACAGAGGTATTAAAGAGGGCTTGAG
Source organism: Matsumyia berberina (assembly GCA_917880715.2). NCBI lineage: Eukaryota > Metazoa > Arthropoda > Insecta > Diptera > Syrphidae > Matsumyia > Matsumyia berberina. The sequence continues at coordinate 102,767,092 of OU862870.1, forward strand.
CTCTGATTATGGGAGGCTCTGACGACACATAAGAGAAGAAACACTTTGCAGCGTCTCACAACACCCAATTACTCTACTCAATCAGCACTGAATAAGTTAGAAACCGAAATGGAACCTCGAGTGCACACCACATGAACCCACTAAATCTGAACCTCTCATCAACCATAAGCAGGTGGATAATGTCCATCTTGACCGGTAGAGTGATACACACAGATCAATGACGTTGAAATCTCGGTGCTTACAACTCAATGATGTCCTTATGGTGAAGTTTTCTCGCACTCAATCAGTTCTCTCCTTGTAGACAGCCTACCCCGGTCTCTAAAAAAAACCCTAGCGGTTGAGACGATTGAATACACAGAGGACGTATGTATTATCAGTGGCACTAAGAGGAGGCAGAGCTGCATGCCTCACAGGCTCTCCCCTTTGCTAGAATTCCAATATATTGAAGCCGAGACCATAAGTCGAGCCAGTACACGTTGAACACAGCTTAACACATGTGCAACGGCTAGAAACTTATGGACGAGTTATAATAAGAAGAGATCTCTGTCTCCGGTCAAACTTAGTCGTCGTGAAGCGAGGATAGTCTCCGGCATCATTACTGGACACTGCGCAATTGGTATTCATTCGAAGCGCCTCGGTATACATCACAACGACTATTGCAGAAGTTGCAGGAATGAGGAGGAGATCGAATCTGTCTGACACCTGCTGTGTGAATGTCCTGTCCTCGCCAGTAGAAGAAAGAGGACTCTTGGTAGTAACTTCTTCACGGAACTGGAGGACTTGTGTGACATCGAGCTGAGGGACATTTTGAGATTCAATTACTCACCTGTGTGGTATTAAATCAGCGGCTCCCCTTCTCGTTACAAGTTCCCGGAGTGAAATTAGAAGATGGGCACAATGGACCCTTTGCTGGTCTAAGTCAGCAGTGACAATGTCACAAGGCACCCATTTACGTAACCTAACCTATTAACGGCTTCGTTTCAGAAGTACACCATCGATGTGATCCAGAGATGTTGGGGACTCATTAAGCTTCAATTATACTTATACACTGCTACTGCATCTCTTAACACTTTCCACGGTTTTTCTAATCTAATATATTGTTAGCTTACCGCCCGTACATGGAAATGTGAATAAAACAGCCTCTAAAACCCTCCCCGACGTTCACCTTAACATCCTAACCTCACTGCTAAATATCTGCATCCCAACTACTGCTTCAAGCGAAATTACTCAGTGTTTGGACAACTGGCAGAAGTTCAATCCCCGTCCCTTGGAGCACGACCAAGTATGGTGTGCGGATAGCTGAAAAATGAGGCAATGACTGGAATATTCAGTGAGTCGTCTAGTGCTTATATATCAGTTAACCTAGGCACACTTGAACTTCCTTTCCAAAATTCTTCTCTGAAAGTCAAGCTGCCTTAAAGGCACTGAACTCAAACACGACAGTTACGCTTCTCGAGCGAGAAAAGAAAAACCTGGTTATACTACACTGAACAGAGGACTTACTAGCCAAATAGGTACACCAACCCTCTTTACTGGTTCCGAATCATTCTGTGGAGTAAGCAAATGCCCCTTCAAAAAGCACACGTGAGAACCATGTTCAAATCCAAAGCAATCTGGATGGAACGTTTATCTAAGGGGTCACTGCCTATTAATACGGTACGTCCACAGACTTTAACTACCGTCGGACTCTACCTGTAGACTATACTTAGAGAACGACCGATTGCATCGAGCTTTTCTTTCAGTTTTCATCTTGCTGGTGTCACACCGAGATTATCGTTTTTAGGAACAATCTGTATTGTTGCACCAAGCTTTTCGAATTCATCGGCCTTGCAGTTACCGTGAATGCCCCTGTATCGTGGTACAGACGAGTATGTATGGGAATCTAAAACTTATTTTGATATTACAAAGACTAATTCCAAGGACTTAATGGCAGCCTGCCCGTCAGTGAAAATGCTTATGTTCCGAGTAGATATTACATTCCACCTCAGCCATAATCTCCGCCTGGAAGACACTAGAATGCTCTAGGAGATCTTGAGATTTAAATCATCGGAAAAAACACCTCCTCCCACACCATCTCTAGAACCGTCTGTGTAGATCTATCAGGATTATTTCATTGTGCTGACTCCTCCCAGAAATCTCTTGTGGGTATAGCGACATTAAAGTTTCTCTTAAAAGAATACCCCGGGATAGTGAAGTCTGGGTTTTCGGAATATTTGTGTGTTGTTTAAGAATAGGGATATGGCCAGTTCGGCTACTAGGCCATTGTGAGATGGCTCCAAGTCTAATAGCTGCTCAAGCTGCCTTTTGTTCGGATGCATTGCTTTATCCAAAGCAGCTGAGCAGACGATTAACCCGTACATAAGTATAAGCCTGATGACGGAGGAAGAAAGCCGGTAAGTTATGCGTGTTGGCACATCCCACTTTTTACCTATGGACTTTTTGCAGGCATAAAGTGCAACGGTGGCTTGCCTTATGCATTCTTGGATATTCCAAACGTTTGCCTTTGTCTTTGAGGACTAGGCTAGTACCGTTTAGCGAGCGAGGAGTTTTGAGTGGATTTATAGTATGATCACACCTAACCACCTATTTGGATAGCTTAGAAAGAGCGTTTTGGAGCAGCTCACTCAGAATATTTTCCAGAGACTTTGTATAATAGCAATGTCGTCTACATAAGCGATCACTTGATAACCTTCGCTTTCTAGAAAGTAAATTCACAACTAAGTTCCAGAGAACGGAAGATAAAACACAATCTTGCGAAGTGCCCCTATTGACACACCTTCCATTGCAAGCATCGCCTAGCTTAGTGTTGATAATCCGGCTAGTCAGCATTGAAATAAATAAATAGCTGGTGCGACAGCTATAGGTAAACCAAGACCTAGCTTCTCGCAATCGTTAATGTTGTGCGTGTTGCATGAATGAAAGGGACCAACAATTTACTGCCAAATCAGACCGGCGAATGGAGAAATTATACTCTCGGAAGAATAGCATTTCCAGACGAGAGGTGGGGCTGCAATTAATGTCCGGTGGACATGGCCGGAGCTTAAACCGACGCAACTGGCACAGCAGTCCAAGGCACTTACTACTGAACCAAAGCTAGATAGCATTAGATTGATCAACTTACTTAGTGATTGCTCTACGACAGATCTGTCATTGCCTTGGTAATCGCCTGGTAAGACATTGTTAAACGCTCCTTCGATATCCAGAAATGCCACCATTGTGTATTCCTTACACTTCAGTGTTTTTTCAATGGATAGACTGAATGATAGGCTAATAGTTCTGAGATCTTTCCAGTATATGCACGAGCTTTTGTCTGCTTTTGGTGTAAAAACCACTTTCACCTCTGTGCATATTTCTAATGACATGACAAGCAATGAAACGGACACCTTTTCGGAATGTGTAACCAATCTGCAGTCATTTACGTTACTGAATGGTTGTGCCTATTGGTTCCCGATTGGTTGTTTAGTAAATATGTTCGTTAGATATGCATCTATAAACGAACATTCGCAGCGTTTTCGCGATAGTGAAGGTAATTTTTCAAGTCCTGCACCCATATACATATGTGACAGCATGGATTTACCATTCGAATATCTCAGCTTACAGTGCGAGCTGATTGCATTGTATTTTTTTTAATATTTTGATTTATTATTATATAGAAACGGGTAAACACCATTAAATAGTGACAAGCTTAATTCCATATCTAGGAATAATCGATTTATTTAAACTATTTAAGGAACTCATTCTAATCAGCTGACGGGTAATCAGAATTTTTGAGAACAGACTTATCAAACCAAATTGAAAGACCGTCGCGAGTTTTGGCTCGTTTCTCCCTATAAGGCTAGCGACGAGTGGCCTTTTACTGAGCGCACCTGCGATGTCGTAATCTTTTATATTTGATTCATGGCCACAGCCCATGAAGCCACAGCCCTACGATTCCATTTGTTTTAATTTTTTTACGTCGCTCAATCGCTCATCGCTCAGTCGCTCAGTGCGTGGCCCTAGCCTAATGCGATCGTTCAGCTATTTCTGATCCCTGATCGTTATTCGCTGTTATATCTTCCGAAAGTCACACGCTATATGTTCTTTGCCATGGACCCAGCATTTTTCTCGGGCCAGATATGAAAAAATTGATCACATTGATGAATAGTGACGGGTATTGAGCTGCAGATTGATAACACTACTTGCGATAGGTGTTCCCAGAATTGTCGACACACTGAGAGGTGTTCTAGTCAATCATGGTCTCTATAACAAGGTTATTGGCGTTATAGAAATCTCCAAATCGCGATGCCTGAGATCTTCATCATCATTGAATACCTTCGTAGTCCAGTCGTCCGTCACCATGACGATGTCGCCATTTGGCGTTGTATTAAAGGCGGCGCCTAGGACTAGATGGTTGTAAAAGGTCTCATTCTCGTCATCCGAAAATACCTCCATTGGGAGCGCACTCATTTTAAAAAAGTCACCTGTCATCGATGGCGTTTCTAACACTTAAAAAGCCAGAAACCCTGTGAAGGAAGGGAACGATGATTGTGCCTATGCCTACCAATGCAATGGTATCGGATTTAATTTCCCTTTCATCCCTGCAGCTTCTACTCTGGTCGTTGTAGGGTTACCAAGTGTTTCCGAGTAAACTATTATCGCACAGTGCACTGTGAGAACGCCTAATACTATTCAAATTTCTTCTTCCAGTAAGTTTTAGGAGAGTAGCAACTTGTTCCTACTGGCCATAGTGATCTGTCCATTTATATCTCTGAATGACACCATCGCGTATTAAGATGCTAATTGGTGTCGTACATATGACAGAGTACAAACAGATCAGAGACAATCCAAAAATAAAAACACGGAACACTTTTCCGGCCTGGGGAACATTGATTGCCCGTTTCTCGAGTCCTTCTTCGAATCATTTCCTTTCTTTTCTGTCTTCTTATGGAAATAAAGTAAACCGCTCCAAAATATTGAAAACCCCAAAAGTTAGGGGCCAAGTAAATTTACTCAATAGTAGCTAGGGTTGAATTGAATCATCATCCGCCCTACTTCTCATGCTCCACTATCAGATTCTTGTCTGATGTTCTTTCCACGGTTAGATCATATCGATTAGCTTCTCTGTATACTGGCAAGGAGCCAATTGGCTTGTACTGCTTAAACTAACTTCATAAGGAGCTTTCTCAACCGTGGAGTCCGATTGAATCAATCACTCTACCCCGCCTCGAAGTCTCCGTAAATATTCTAAGATTTTTAACAATAAGGCGGGTACTTTTGCTTTTTATAGTGGTATCACGACAATCACCTTACCTTACCTAATCTAACTTGCTCTAACGTAAAGGAAATATTCGGATGATCTACATACGTAAGTACTCTCAATTTGCGGTATTGAATGTAGTTTTTAATTTTTAGATTCAGTCTGACTGAAGATTGTATAAATTTCAATTACTGCTCCGTTGAATATGTAAATACCAAACTAAGTACAATAGCGTGTGCCTATATTCCACTAATGATGAATTAATTTCCCTCACTACTCACTGTATCTTTTAATTTGTTAATTACACTCAGTGCATTTCTCTGTCCCCAGTTGGTGCCTATGCCTAGGCTTTACTGAGAAACGCGATAACAAGACAGACGACATTCCTATGACACAGTTTTGCTCTTGTACGTTGTTCCCTAATTATTTGTGTATCTACAACTTCTTCAAGTGGAAATCCACTCTCCAAGAAACATTTTTTTTTCCCTTCAATTAGTTCCATTTAATTGGTTTGGATTCAAATTCAATTTCAATACCACTCGTCTAAGATAAGCCACTTAGTGAAAAAAAAGAGAAAAAAAAAAAAAACTCAAGACGGCCTCTTACAGTCAAAAGATCATTCATCAATCGATCACTTGTTGGAACGAATATAACAACGCTAATGGATTCCGCTTTTCTATTACTTCCAGATCATATCAGCACAATTCGGAAAGTCACAGACATGACACAAAAGCAACACTCAATAAATATGCCCGACAATTGCGGTTTCGCTGACCCGCAGGTAAGTTCCTTTTGTTCGTTTGGAATGAAAAAAATTTAATCTTTTACATTACAGGCTCTGCTGGGTATGGCGCTGGAAGCACGAAACATTCGGGAATTCAAGGTTGCACTGGACATGGGAGCAAATCCAAATCGAGAAGATACTCAACACTTGAGCATATACGAGAAGGCACTGCAGACCAACGGTTGTGTGGAATTTGTCAAAGAATGCCTGAGACATGGTTGTAATCCGTCAAATGTAAGTATGTAATGCTATGTATTTGACTTGACAAATGCCTTAATTGGACCAAAATAGGGACAATTGTCCTACAAGAGATGTTGGGAGGCACTGGCTCTGGCCAAAGACCTCTAAAAGAACCTTTTAAACCACAGCAGTGAGTTTCAAGCAAAAGTATCGAAAAGTGTCAATATTGGCACGGCCATAGAGAGGTGTAAAACATTTGTGTAGACATCTAGGCGGCGACTAAAGCGCGTACACAGTAACAAAGTCAAGACTAGTAACCAGATGCCGCAACGAACTTACAACCAACGTCATTTAGTTATACGTGGGCAGCATTAATTGAAAATTTAACATCTTTGTGACCTCAGTGGTTAGCGCTTTGGACTGCTGAGTACATTAACATTAGTAGGTTTTGAGCCAGGCAATGACAAACCTCAGAAAGTACAATTGGTCATGAAAAAGGTTTTAAATCTGCCTTTACCCTTCCAGTCATGTGAAAAGTATAAAATGCTACCGAGAAATCAGGTTTTGATCCTCTACGGGTTTAATATTTTGTTGTTGATCCGTTAACCCATTAAAATTGCAACAAAAGTTAACGTTAGTCTGTAATCCGTTAAAGGATCAAATTAAATTAAATACATATGTTTGGTTAGTTTATCTCCATCGATCAGATGTTACCACGGGCCACTGCATTAGCTTCCTAAAAAAGAAGAGTCGCCACAACTAAATTTTCTTGTATTCTAGATAAAACGCGGCTTTTCGTTTAGGAAAAGAAGATTGGGTTCAGAGAAATTAAGCAAAGTCAAAACTTGAACTAATCAGTCTTATCCTGGCATAAGTAAGACATTGACAGGGGTAGCGGTTCTAGACGCACAGGTTGGATCCATGGCCATGTGAAACCATTCTAAAGAGCTGGATAGTCTCCGATCATTTTTTTTTTTTTTCATCTTTCTCTCTCTCTCCCTCTCAGTAAGCTACTCAAGTATGTAAGTAATTTTTCCAAAGCGCTGAGGTATTATTAGTATCACCTAAGAGCCAACGTGCTCCAGGAACTATTGCCTGGCCGTCAGTGTAGAAAACATATTTAAAACGATTAAGATGGACTCTCCTTACGAATCCTTCTTTATATCTTCTTTTAAATTTGAATATAGCGCTTATATTTTTAATAGAATTTAGGATGGAAGCTTAGGCATCTTATAAGATAGATAGTTTCATGTTATTAAGTCGTCTGTATCAAACTACCTTTGTTCTGCAATGACAAATGACTTGCTTTGCTGTTCTGATCGATTAAGTCCAGCGCAAATTCCAGTAAATTGGAAAAAAAAAATATTAAGAGCGTCACGAGAAGTAGTGCCCACGGATCCAGTCGGTAAAGGGCAATACTCTTAGATTTGTAGTGCAGATAGATTCTATTGGTATCTTTGGTCATCATGTCTCATCGAAAGATAATTCGTTGGTTGGTAATTAGTTCGTTGGATGGAGTCCTAGCAATTAAGGTTAGGCTAGGTAAGATAGGTGTCTCCTACGGGACTCACATAGGCCCAAGGCCCATATGGATACCATTTTGAGTTGTCTGTGAAGGATAGGAGCTTATGAATGGAGGTTTGGCTTAGGTCATTATTGTCGTTGAAGTGATATTAACCGAGAAGTCTTCTCCTGGTGCGAAAAAGTGCTGGATAATGACAGAAAAGGTGCGATGTGGTTTCCTCTTCCTCCTCATCTCTGCGGCTTCTACAAAAGTCATTGAAGGTAGCCCCTAGTCTCCTGGTGTGCTGCCTTATTAGGCAATGTCCTGTAATAACACCAGTGACGGAGCGAATTTGTATTTTGTTGAGAGTAATCAGTTCCCTTGACTTTTGGTCATCTATTTCAGGGCAGATAAGTCTGGTGGAATGATACGTGAGACCATTTTTCCATCTGGAATTATTTTCTTTAGTCAGAGAAGACTTCTAGAGTGATCCCAGATTTGGCAAGTTCGTCGGCTTTGCAGTTCGTCGATTTTGTTAGGCACCCAGCAGAGGTGAATATTGAATTATTCTGTCATCTCGTTAAGAGATGATAGGACTGTTAGTCCTAGTCCTAGCAATATCCACCGAATATTTTTCGGGGCACCACTTGCCGTCGGCGATTGACAAACCTCCTAGAGTTTAATTTCTCATGTAGAAGCTTCTCAATTCACTGTTCCGAGTCGGCAATAATTTGTAGATCCCTTCCATTAGTATGACACGCAGAACATGAATTGTTACGAAGACTGGTTACACCCCGGGCTTTTGCCAGCTATTTTTAACATAATACCTTTGACGTGAGATAGACCCCTATCCTCCTCCGCCCCTTTATCATAAAGCTAAATCCTTCTGCGGGTAGAATTCCTACTGCAGGAAATTCTCTATATACTACAATGAATTCTGTGCTCACAACAGAAATATGCAGAGCGTTCGGCGATAGGATGCAGAAAAGGAAGTAATTCCCTTTCTCTGCGAGTGTGCAAGTCTAACATAAAGCCAGTGAAAACCATCCTAAAATTTAATTTGAAGAGGCGCAAACTACTAACAAACTAAAATAGATACACAGAGATATGAATGAGAAACCGCGCTTAGCGGCACCGCTACATTTAAAGCCTAAGTTCATATGTACATACAGTAGAAGTCAATTATAACGACGGTGAATCGACCGAGCCAATGCGGTCATTATAACCGGCGGTTGCTATATCCGACTGCTCTCCACAAGTATTCACTATATAAAGAAACCAAGCAATGAAAGAAAAGTGGTCTCTATAAGTGACTGGTCGTACTGAGGGATGTCGACAAGGATTTAAAAAATGTTTGATCCCACAGACAACTATAAAGAAGTCTTTGGCTCTGGTGCATTCCCATAAGCTTATAGATCAGGATTTTCTTCGCCATTACTTTACGAAGTATAGAACCACTTTCGCATTGGTATACAATGTTCGTTTCTAAGAAAGGCGAATCCCTTAACCCATTGCACCTACTGAGATTTTCATCTGTAAATTCAGCTTTAAACTTAGTTTTGATTGTAGATACTACATCATGGAGTTAAGGCAAAAATCGTTCAGGTCAAGAAGTTTTTTAACTGTTTTCAGCTCGGTGGATAACTTGTTTTAATCAGTGGTCACGACGTAACTATTTAGCCAGCCTCATGTTTACAGGTGCCTCATGTTTTCTACACCGTCTGAAGTCCAACTGTCTACCACGAATTCGCTTTCCACTGGCTTTTCAGACACATTGTAAACAACCAGATGCTCACAAAACTAGGCTCAGACTCTGAATTTATAGGCTCGTTTCCCTTCTGTGGCCAATGATGCGACAGCCCAGAAGATGATCCCCGACTCATGAGGGCACCCAGGGCAGTTCTATAAATTCTTCAAGACATTCTCGCATTCAGCAAGCATGGTGTTAAGCTTTAAATGATGGACACTGCTCACTCAACTGAAGTTTTCACGAGCTGGACTTATGTGTATTTGTCACGTGTAAGACCAGTGTAATCTAGTTCGTCATAAAACTTTTATGCTAACATTGTCTTGCTGTAGCTCAAAGCAGGTTGGTGGGAGGCTATACACTTGCCTCTTGCCTGCATTTTGATCGACATTTTAAAGGAACAGATCCGCCAAGTGCGAGGGGGATTGCGGCCTTGAAAATCTTTTGTGCCACTCTTGACTCAAATACTCTTGCTTCAATACCCTCGGCTATCTCCGTTCTTCTTTCCCTTTAAGGAAATGACATGTGTATTAAACAATCCAAAATAATTTTTTTTCAGATAAATCGACGATCAAACAAAACCGCCCTAAGCTTCGCAACAGACTCTAGGGACCCTAAGATCTTGGAGACCTTACTACGTCAAAAGAACATCGAATTGGACAAAACATACGCCAACCTGACTCCACTCAATAGTTTAGCCAAGAATCTGACGACAGAAAATGCTGAAGAAGTCAGCGCTTGCATTGATTTACTTCTTCAATATGGAGCCTCGCCTAACATCCCCGATCAACGGGAAATGACACCTATCCAGTACGTGATCAAAAACAAACAGCTCTCCAAAGAAAAAAAACGCCTGTTGCTACAAAAGTTCCTTAGCCATCCAGAGATCGATTTGGATAACTTCCGCGATGGCGAAGCCAGACTTCGTCTCGAAAGTGAATTCCCAGATTTGGAATTACCAATGGCAACTTCAGCTGAAGTCAACTTGAATTCGCTTCTCTCTCTTATACGCAATGGTAGCGAGGAGAGATTCCTTCAAAGTTTCAGCAATTATCAACTAAACATATCCGAGAAGGATAACATGATGAATACCGTCCAAGAGCAAAACCTAGAACTCCTATTTGAAGCCATAAGGAGAGGCTTACACAAAGCCTTCGATGAGATTCTAAGCACAATGACCAATTTAAATTTGCTCCACAACGACAACAGTGCCATTGAAATCGCTTGTATTTGGGGTAACTGGGTGGCTCTAGAGAAGTTGCTGGATCGTGAGGACCTCAAACTACGGCATCAAGAGAATCTACTTATCATTGTGGTCAAGAAATTGGAAGAAGAATCGCTTTGGAACTTCTGTGATCATAAGAAGTGTTTCTACATTCTCTTGGACTCGGACAAAATCGATGTCAATGAAATGGATCCATCAGGCTCAACACCACTGCATTATGCCGTCAAATACCGCAACAAGCAAGCCATACACGAGCTTCTGAAGCGAGGTGCCTACATAGGATCGAAGAGTAAATTCAATGATATTCCCATCGATGAAATGGATCCGGATCTACTCGGAGAGTACTTTGATTCATGCATCACCACGAACGGCTTGAAACCTGGCGATGAGGGCTTTGAGATCATCATCAACTACAGCAATTTCATACCAAGTCAACCGGCTCAGGGGAAGTCTCCTCAATACAGCCTTCGTGATGAGATGACTCCAATCACGCATATAGCCGAATCCAGGGAAATGCGATATCTGCTGAAGCATCCTCTCATCACAAGCTTCCTGTTCCTTAAGTGGCACCGGCTTTCGGTCATCTTCTACATCAACCTCTTGGTTTACAGTCTGTTCTGTGTGTCCATTGTCACACACACCATGATTAAATTCAGGGAGAGTGACAACCAGGCTGCAATAGGACTCTTTGGACTCCTGTCGTTTATTGGAATTGGCTACCTCATACTCAGGGAGCTATTGCAAGTCATTATATCTCCCATCGGGTACATCAAATCCCCAATAAATTTCTTGGAAATCATTCTTATTGGTCTGTGCATAGCCACTGTCACCGAACAGAACTACGATCAGCAGACACAGAGGGTTGTAGCGGTGCTAACGATGCTTCTTTTGTCAGTAGAACTGTGCCTGCTCGTGGGATCATTGCCCGTGCTGTCCATCTCAACTCACATGCTAATGCTGCGAGCGGTCTTGAAAAGTTTCATGAAAAGTTTTGCCCTCTATTCGATTTTCGTCATCACGTTTAGCTTGTGCTTTTACATACTCTTTGGGAAGGAACCGGAGAAAGCAGATGGAGCTACTTCCGAAGAAGGGGACTTTAACAAATTCTCAAATCCGTTTACAGCGATCATCAAAATTATTGTTATGTTGACCGGAGAATTCGACGCAGGGGACATCGAATTCGAGACCATGTACAGCTACTGTCTGTTCCTGCTGTTCGTTATTTTCATGTCGATTGTCCTGTTCAACTTGCTCAATGGATTGGCCGTCAATGATACTCATGTAAGTATAACAGTCAAAGTGCTGTCCATCAATCCAACTTGATATTTTACTTATATTTCTTGATAATGTTCTTTAAACTACATATGTCCCACCAGGATTGCCGGATTCGTCAAACCAATGAACTCACTGTTAACAAAAGTGTTCTCTTTCGCATACGTACCGCAAGATCCTGTCATGTGATTCAGCAATCTTGACAATTTTTTTTGAAGACTCACACAGTTTGATCATTCGTTCACCTTCATGATGGAAGAGAACTATGACTCCTCTTGGTCAACTTTTCAGATTAGACTTTATAAGCTCAAGTGGCACTCTCGCAATCCATTATACAATTATATTGAAGTTGATCCGCTGTTCAAAGAGTGGAAATGGTTCAGTTGGAGGTCAGTTGGAGTGACCTTTTCTTGCCACTGGTTCAACTATGGGGTGTTCCCCCAGGGCCCAGGTGTGACAATTCTTGCTCCCGGCATCTGTTATTGCATTGGCAACGTTTGCTTCGTTCTTTCAAGCACAAAATGAGGGTTTTACTTTCTCTTATTCCTAATTGTCCGTTCAAAAGCAAGAGATGCGAGCCTCAGGAGGAATTAACCTCAACCATCTCAATCTTTATAGAACTCAGGAGGAATGGTGCTTCCACCGTATTTCCTCTAAACGTTCGGGGCTCTGACTTGAGTATTTTCCAATTAAGTGTGGGTATCGCGTTCCATTCAGATGTCAGCTTCAATAAAAAACAAGAATTTACACAGATCGTTCGAAGCCTGTCTATAAGCCTAACTAAGCCTTAGAGCTGTAGTTGTCTCCGGCAAATACCCAAGCACACTTAATGAACTTCTTCAAAATGCCCTTAGATCCTCTAACAATCATCCCGGAAAACACCGACTACACACCGTCCAAGTTGAATTTCAACCTCAACTTCCGACTTCCATTCCTTCCCGAGAGGAGTGGGAGAGTGGTGACGCCAGAGATGATCATTTTGTTCATCTTTATACTGACGGTTCCAAATCCAAGAACGGAGTGGGAGGTGGTGTTTTCTCCGATATGCTTAACCTGAGCTTCCCCTTTCGTCTACCTGAAATGTTTTCCAAGCAGAAATGATAGCAATCGAAGGAACCTTATCCTGGCTTTGACACACAATGTGATATCCTTCAGGAAAATTCCAATTTTTACCGATAGCCAGGCTGCTATAAAATCCTAGAATCGGTAACATGTACATCAAAAGCTACTTCAGACTGTCGCTCATCTCTCATGGAGATGGCAGAACATTCTAACATACGCCTATGCTGGGTACCCGGACAAACATTGTACTACTATGCCCATCCTGTCGGAACGGAGGAGTCTGGTTATTCCACTCGATACATGCAAACTTCTCTTAGAGTATGGCGCGGTCAGTAAGACAAATGCCATACCTCCAGGGAGATCTATGCTAAATCTTTCTCGATCTACAAATCTAATCTTGCTCAATAGGTCGCTTATTAGCACCGTTATTGGTGTTCTTTCCGGTCATTGTCTCATTGGCCTTCCGTCAGAAGAATGGGCCTCTTCTCAAATTACTTTTGCAGAAGCTGTAGGGACGAAGCGGAGAAAGAAGCGCAGAAAGAAACGATTCTCCATTTCCTGTCCACTTGTTCTATCCTATCTCAAAGAAGGTATTGTAGCTCTATCTAGTACCCTATCACTTTGACAACTGACTTCAAAATTATCCCAAGCTTCATCAAGAGCTCCAAATGGTTTCAGTGAGTGGCGTTTTTCAAGGTAAAGATCCAAGTGGTAATACAAAGGACTTTTCTGGCCGACAGCCACTCTTCCTACCTTCCTACCTAGACCTGTTTTCTCGTGCGTTACTTTAATTTGATTTTATTTTTTTTTTTTAATTTTCAGGAAATCAAAGAACAAGCAGAACTAAATGGATCAATTTGTCGTGCCAAATTACTCACTGCCTACGAACGACTTTTGACTGGACAAAATCACCGAACCAACGTCATCGTGAACCATCAACCATTCCTTGCGATTTGCCGAAGACTGATCAATCTATTCCCCCACTACATCGCAGGAACTCACATTTCTATTCTACCAAATGATCGAAATAAAGTTCTTATTCCGATTGCCAACTCAATTGAGATGACCGATCTGCGAGAGAATAACTCCAAGAATATGTTCCTGCCGCTTCGTGACTACGGTGATCACGAGAAGAGATTCCTGGATCCTCCAGTACAATTTTTGCCATGTTGTTGTAGTTGCATTACCGGGAGATGTTCTGAAATGGACTCGAAGACTGTCAAAATGGCCATGGCTGTCATTGAGCGAAAGAATACGATTGTCCAAGAAAACAGTCGATTAGAATTCCAAGAAATTCGACTGAAGAACATAGAAGACAAGATCGAGCAGATGTTTGAGATGCTGCGCAGTATGTCGTCGTAATTAGTGTGTTTCTGTTGTGTTGTTTCTTTTATACGGCAAATAATGTTATTTTAAATACAAGTATTATTTTTAAGAAGGGGAACAATTTTTATTGATGTTTCGGCAATCATAGCTCTGGGGTGCTACGCAAAAGAGAACGACCTGATCTATGCTATGGAGCTATATGCAATTGGAGGGTGATCTCAATCATCTCGGCGTATCCAAATTAAGACAACTGTCACCAAAACGTATCCAAGAAAATCTTGCAGTTTGTAGCTTCAAAAATAAGGAATTTGTCGTTCTTTTTCGATTTCGAACTTTGAACGTTTTACAAAAAAAAATTGTTCCCTTTTTGCACAGGTACATACCCGGACCTTTCATACCGATGTATGGGTTTCCCTAGGGTCTTAGGGCAAAACGGTCATCTCGAAGGCAAAATCTTGAGCAAAATAAAGATCAAAGGAATGATCTACAACATAGGCTGGGACGCTTGTGCCCTGAATGTTCCTAACGCCATCTGGGCTTGATTGGTCAAAAAGGATAGCAACATCATCTGCATATGCCTGAGCATAGACAGTAGAACATTTCCGAGTATGCAACAGAGAGTTAACCAGCATAGTAGAGGAGACAGCCTCTCTTTAACTCCGCCGTAACATAGCGGTCACAGTCCACATCGATCGCAATCTTTATATCCATCAGCATTGCCTTGGACCACGATAGGTTAGGTTAGTTAGGTAGCGCACTCGGAGACTTTGAGGTCCATTGTGAGTAGCCTTTTAATGTTGTGGGAATAGCAGTATGAATCCGGGGACAGCCTAAGAACCGATTCTATTGTTGGATGTTTTTGTGAACCATTAAGTGGTCTTTATGGATCTGAGTAGGTCCGTTAACTGTAAGTCTGTTACCTCTGCTATTCTTGCAAAGAACCTTGATCCTAGTCCGCGTAGATGTTGGTCTTGCAGGACGGGACAGTGATACAGCAGATGTTGGATTGATCCTACTTCTTTCTCATCTCCGCAGCTTGCATTCGATATTCCACTTGCGGACCATGACACCGATAACGCAATGTCCTGTGATAAGTCCAGTGAGCATGCGGATAGAGAATCTGTCCAGTGCCAGAAAGCACCTTGTTTTAGGTTTATTCAAATTCAGCCATAACATCCGGGAGGTGGCGCAATCTTCTCTAGCGAACCGGGAGGAATTAGCTTCTTATTCTATTATCCCATGCAATCTCCCTATCGGTGGTGGTGATTTACGATACCAAGATCCCATCTTATCAAGCACAGTCTCGCAGAATTTTCCACGTTGGCTGATTTTTGCTTCTTCGATAGAAGGTAGAAGGCAATGAAGACATTGTCAGGAACGATGAATTTAATAAATGTCGGTGATTTTCACATGTCTTCTAGGATTGTTAAAGGGAAAGTAAGAAAATTAGGCGAACATGGGGAAGGCTCCCGGAAAGCGCATTCTACAGTTGTCGCCATCAAAACAACTACCGCCTCAGTTGTTTTCCACCATATAAATCGGAGATACAGAAAAATATTGTGCGGTTTTGATATTTAATGAGAGAATGACCTCAAATCTGCGAATCGGGACCACGTCGAAAAAATTAAAGTTAATACCTACGTATGTATGTATGTTCTATGTTGATACCTACGATATGTAAGTAATGACGGATTCCTTTAGACGCAGGGCCCTGCTGTACGACACCGACGCGACGATGGAATGAAGGAAGACCAGACTACTGGCAAAATTCCACAAGATTTGCTGCTAAATCGGATCTTGTTGATCATTATGAATAATAAAGTCTTGACTACCGCAAAGAAAATATGTATGAAAGAGAGGTCGGTTTAGTGGATAAATTTATTCCACACTCTTCCAGAGTGCAGGCTCAGTTTTCTTTTTCGAATATTCCCGTCTTCCGATGCAAGAACAAATTCCTAGTGTTTACGGTCAGCTGGATTACTTACCAAACCCCTAAAGCAGTCAAGGTTTTCTATTTTTTCCATTTTGTTTTCTTTGTAATTTTCCAATCATGATGATGATGATGATGATGATAATGGTAATCTACCTGTGTTGCTCCAGCTGTGCAGCTTCTACAATACTCACTTATTTACTTATAATGGCGCTACAGTTTAGGGTGAATCTTGGCGTCAGCCAACAAGTGCTCCAGCCAGCTCGATCGTAGCCACCTGCTTCCAATTTTGGTTTGTTTAGGTACTTTTCTACTTGCCCGTATCACCTGAGTCGCGGTCTCTCTCATTCCGCCGTCCTTTTGGGATAGGTTAGGTTAGGTTATCGGGTTGATGAGGGTTACCTCATCACACTTAGGTTCATGTAGACCCATTGTGATAAACATTATATTTCCTACTGCGGTTTTAATTCCTTGGTGCCAACCATCCGGTCGCCTTTGCAAATTTGAGAAGTTCTGATGGCGAACTAGTCAACTAGTTTGTCGATGTGATAAAATGATAAAATAAAATGGGTTATGTCCTCATGGACCTCTTCATCACCGCATCCTCTGCATATATCATCATCGTCCAGGCGTAATTTCTTTGTGTGATATCTTAGAATGTTGTGGCCAGTAAGTACTCCCATCAGCATCGACAGTGATCTCCTGTCTTTTTGAAAAATCTGGTTTTTGCCTTGTCATATTCTGGCCACAACCTTCTTGATACTTTTCAGGTGATTAGAAACTTCCACCTGTTATTTGCTTACACATATTCCGGTTTTTTGTGTAATTTTCACCCTTAGATTGGAGAATGACGGTGTGACCGTACAGTCCACTTGCTCTCGGGCTAGGGTTGAACCCATTCTTGCCATTTCGTCAACTGTTTCATTACCTGGTATCCTGGTATGACTAGAGACCCAGCAGAGTTTAACATTGTGCTGCGTCCCAAGAACCTTAAGCTCTTCGCGACAGCACTCAACAAACTTCGATGTTATCTGCGTAGCAGCTATTGCTTTTATAGCAGCCTGGCTGTCAATGTAAATCGCTATATCCTCCCGTGATATTGTAAGCATTGAAACTAGTTGGGCGGCTCTTGTCACTACTAGAACCTCCGCTTGAAAAACGCTGCTGTGATCCGGCAGTCTTAGGGAGCTGCTAACTCCTAGCTGTTCATAGAAAAGACCTACGGCCGAATGAGTGCAACCGAGTGAGTGCAACTCCTCGTTACTCGTTTACGAGTGTGGTTATTCGGCCCCTGCTCATATGCCTATATCCATTTCTGAGCCATCTGTGTAGATGCATTTGCCTTCGCTTAACAATTTGTTGTTTTGCCTCTGTTCCCTGCTTGGGAAGATCCATGAGAAGGTTCTCTCAAAGTCTAAATCGGGGACAGAGTAATCCGAGTTGATATTGACGCCCAAATGATTGCTTAGTATCTCGGCATGTCCATACGAATTTGGTCTCCAGTGTTTATATTGGCTGATTTTTCGCTGCAGTCTCCTGCATGTAGAGGTCTAGAGGCAAAAGATTAAGAATTACATGCATCTCCGCTGTTGGTGTTGTTCTCAACGCACTGGTTGTTCCAATACATGCCATTCTCTGTATCTTGTTCATATCTTTGAGGTTAGCGGTTTTGATGGCTTCGCGCCAACAAACCAGTCCTCCGAATGTGACTATCGGTCTAACGATAGCTCAGTACATCCAAAGGGTTTTATTGGGTCTGGATCCCCAGTATATACCGAAGAATCTACAACAGGTAGAGAAGGCAACATATGCCTTCTTCAATCAATTCTCATGAAGAAGTTGGATGCGTTTGGCCACACTCTTCTACATAAAAACCATGGTAAGCAAAGTGAAAGCATTGAATTCAAATACAAAAACAAAATCACAATTCCATACATCTTATTAATTTTGTATGCATGTATTTTTCCAATTAAATACAATCACTTAAAATTTGCACTTACACTTTGTGATATACAAATACCTTAACACGTACTGATAAGCTAATAATGTACAAATAAATACAAAAATATCACCTGCATAGAATTAATAAAAAATCCACTCGTTACAAAATATGGAATGTCCTCGAAGGACTATTCCCGCCAACTAATACCAACTAATCATTTGCATGCGCTTCAATTAGCTTATGTTACCGTGCAAGAGTGACGCTTAAAGGAGAACTTATTGGAAGCTGATTTACTGGTGTGGGAAGAATATGATGGCAAGGACTGACGCCTCCTTCGAACTGCTGGGCTCAAATTATATCGTATGTTAGCTTGAACTAGAAGTTCCTTAAATATTTCAACGATGCCAATGTTTTCCTTGGCCGAGCACTCAATGTAACCAGCCTTCCAATCTTCGGTCACAATTGCCTCGATAGTTTCCCTTTGTAACTTCCTTTCGTCCTCGTTTATATCGGTTTTGTTGCCAACTACGACAATGGGGATCTTATAACCTCTTGCGGTGATTATCTGCAAATAAAAATGGTATTGGTAAATTTGATCAATTTGGTAGTAAGGTACAAGGCAAGGTAGTATAGTATATCAGAAGGGCAGACGTGTGCTTCAATTTGAGGAACAACAACAAGGGTAAGCTCACCAAACAGTTCTTGGACCTGAAAAATTAAAACCTTAGCCTTCGTGTCACTGAAATAACCGGCGGAGTTTAATTGAAGCTGTCATTTGGCGAACCTTTTACGTGAAATCGCTAGTGAATGCATTCTTAATGAATCAACGAATTTGTTTAAATTTATTTTTCTATGTACGTGATTGACAAATCGCCTTAAATCAAAGAATTCACACAGGGTGTTTTCCTTGACGTAGGATGAGCCATCAATAACATGTAGACTGAAGTAATCGTGTACAGTTCCGACGTAGAAAAGGACTCTGCAGGTAAGTTAATTATGCATCATCAATTCCACCCTAGCGAGCGCTAATAGCAGCAAAGGCATTATCCAAGAAACATCTCGAGGAGGATTTCCCTCTCTGCTGATTTGTCTCTTAGTCCCTAAAGACAACAACGTTAAAACACAAGAAAACAACGACTTTAACGTGACAGCTTTTGTTAACAATTTCGGCCTTCTGGTTTCAGAGAAAATTCATCCTACGCCACGCGAAAGATTCACCCAACCATGGTCACCAGAGCGACTGGACAGAAAAACCAAGTTTGCAAGTTAATCCCTCCTATACAGAGATTATGCTCTTTACTAGAAGAATTTCGTTATTCAAGAACCAATGCATGGAAACACTTAAGAAGGAATCCTATCTGACAAGTGTAATCCAGATTCAAGAGCAGGCTGTATGGAGAGCACAGAAGCATTTAAAACAACACTGAACCTAATTTCAGACAAAGCAGAGTAGGTCTACGGACAACTGGTCACGCCTCCATTCGATGGACTACCACGAAGAAAAGGACAGAGGAGAATGTCAGAGAAATTATCATCATCTACCTTGGTAGTTAGGCGGTCAGATAAACTCCCAGCCTTGCAAACAAACTCTCAACGACATATCAAAGACCAAAGACCAAAATGGTAAACATTTTAGAGACCGCTTTTGAAAACGATATGTCTCTGTAATTACAGTGGTCGCCATGGCTAAGTGGTTAGTGCGTTGGACTGCTGACCAAACGGCGTGGGTTCAAGCCCCGGGAAGGAACACCAAACATTCTTCGCGGCACCACCTCTCGTCGGGGAATGACAAGCCTCCGGGAGTATAATTTGTCATGAAAGAGCTTCTCAATTCACCATTCGGAGTCGACACTAAATTGTAGGTCCAAATTTACTTCAAATTTACTACTTTTAGAAAGGAGATGTCCCACCATATAATTTCTTCAACTTAGTGTGGAGTTCGACTTGCACTATAAATCTAAACGTGGCGTGAATTGTTTCTGTGTCTACATAGGTGTAA
Source organism: Matsumyia berberina (assembly GCA_917880715.2). Lineage (NCBI taxonomy): Eukaryota > Metazoa > Arthropoda > Insecta > Diptera > Syrphidae > Matsumyia > Matsumyia berberina. The sequence continues at coordinate 102,787,299 of OU862870.1, forward strand.
TGTAAAATCTCAGATTTAGATCAGATAGGTAAAACATTTTTCAATAACCTCCATCTAGAGAGCCTCTTGCCACTCCCAACCTATGATACACAAGAATACTTTTTTCAAACGACGACAGAGATTTCGCCTTGGAGAAGCATTCTTCCTCCATTGCATGACCCATATTCAAATTGCTGAAACTCAACACGCAGTTTGTTAACACCTTACCTCTTTCCTTAGCCGTTCCACTTCCCTCCAAGACATCACATCATCAAAAGCAAAGACCAATATAAAAGCGCCAGCAGTTGAGATCGAAAGTGTTCGCATTGCGGGAAACTCAAACGCACCCGACGTATCCAGAATATCCAGAGTCAAAGACGAACCATCCGGTAGATTGTAATCACCACGATGAAGCTCCTCCACCGTCTGACGATACCGAGCAATGTATTTGTCGTACAAGAACTGCGATATGATACAGGTCTTGCCAACCCGTGCCGATCCCATTACAACCACACGTCTGTGTTCCTTGCGGATTGTGTTACTGGAATAATCCGCCCTAGATGTACGTATGACGGTTGCCAAAGAGGGCAATCGCAATCGTTGACATGGCCCAGGCATCTCGGGTATATCGGCTTTCTGTTCCTTCTCTTGTGTTTTTCTTTTGAGTTCTGCTCGAGTTAGATCCGCGCCCCTTCTGTGTGGCTCCTGGCGTCAGGGTTCGTTTTCAAATTCTCTCTCTCTGAATCTGAAAGAAAAATAAAGAAAAGTTGAAAGTCAAACTGATTAGCTGTGTAATTGGTATGGCAAAAGCGGAGGCATTCCATCCGGATCCGTAAATTTCGCAGCTATTTATAGCCCACACGAAAATTCCCATAACGCAGAGTGATTTGGCATTCAACGAAGGGACGAGAATGCGTGCGACATCCGTAAAAGATGTCCCGTCCCTTTTTCAATTACAACATCCAAAGGGACGAAGATAGCTTTTGTGCTGAATTATTGCTGGATAATTGAATCAATGAATCCTTGAAAGGCATGCGAGAAAGGAGAAATGTCCATTTGAGGTCCTTCACTCGGTCGGAACATACGCCGCACACGCACACGCATGCAGAAAAAAGAATTAGATTTGCTTCAAAGCAAATCATGGCAAATTAATTCGAATTCACGGCGAAACCGTTTCGAGATTGATTTTGCCTGCTGTATGCGACGCCGACAAGGATGTGTCACCTTCACAATCTGAAGGATATTTATACACAGCTTGAGTGAGTGAAGCGTGGGCAATCAATTGTCGATACGAAGGTGAAAATACTCGTGAAAAACGAGACGAGAAACCCTTTCTTGGGTCTTTGGGGCGACGTTTCCAATCAATTTTTCAAGCTACGCCTGGGGGACGGGGGAAATCCTAGGATTAATGGCATTTATTTGGGATCCCTCGCGGGATGAGGTGACGGTATTTCGCGGTAAGCCTGTAGGTGAGGCTGTATAATGAGGTGTGGTCGCCAGGAAGGGAACCAACTTAAAATTCATGCGACATCATCCCACACCGTGGCTGCGGCTATTGTTTCGCAAATTGTTTGCTGAGCTGAAATAATTTCTTTTTTTTAATTAAGTCTACGGCGAAAATGGATTATTACTACGCTGCTAATGATATGCATGACGCGGAGAAGTCAAAGAGAAATCGGGGTAATTGAAAAGGGGCAATGGGATGGAAACCGTACACGATTTTCCTTTAGTCGCAATGGAAGCCATTCGGGGCGAAATGGAATGGTTAGTGTGAAAGTTAAATTAGCATCGCATTTGTTGAATGCGGGACGGCAAGGTAAAGCTAAAGTGGTGGTCTAGTGTCTTACTTGGGTGGATTTCTTCGTCCTATCTACAGAGCTAATTGGAGCACCCTGAAGCGGGTGCAAAGCTTTGTTCTAAAATGACTTCTTATTCTGATATTTATTATTTCCACTGTGTGTCTCAGGTCTAACAAGGTCTTAACTACTGAAGTTGTGTTCGGCGTTAAATATGCAAAGGATGGAAGGGTTGGCTTGTTGTACGCACCTATCACCCAACCACCTCTCTACTGACTTGGGAGCTTGAGGAACGGTTAGCCAAATCCAGAATTTTATTTTAACAGAGTTTGTCTTCGATTCCATTGGGTTTGATTAGCCCCATTTCCTTCTACAGTTCGCCACCAACAAAGATGATACATGCTTAGTGCGCTGGGGAATGAAAAGCTTCGGAGAGTATAATTTGTCATGTCTTCTATTCGTGGGAACAATACAACGCGCACAACATAAATGGTTGCGAGAAGCTATTCATTGGCTCACCTCGAGCTGTTGCGCTAGCTATTTCTTTTTTATTTACGATACATGCGGCTCCCAGGACACAGGGACTTTCCAGGCAAGTGTAGAGCGGAGGAGCTGGCAAAAGAGGGGGCAGGACGGCATCTCCACGAAAACCTAGGGGAACCCCTTGCGCCTATCGAATCGATCAAGTTCCTCCTTGACACAGATTCCAAGAAACTGGCAACATCAGCATTTCCTGTCAAAACAAATCTGGCCTAACCTTGATTTAAAGAAGAGGGAGGGACTTTAATCCACAAACCGGAAAAATCTAGGTTCACTGATAGGGGTCCTTACCGGACATTGCTTGATAAGCAGGCATGCACTTAGATTGGGGGTCCCCTCCAACGAGCTGCAGGAACGAGGAGGAAGGGGATACTACGTCCCACCTACTTTGTACATGTCCTGCTCTTGCGACGCTAAGAAGAAGAACCCTCGGGGATGACTTCTATGATAATCTTAACGATCGAACTGAACTGAACTCGACATCAAGAAGATAAGAAACTTCATCTCTCGGACGAAATGGTTCAAATCTTAGGGTTAACACCGTTACGGTTGCCCACCTTCGTTGTTCTTATGCTACATATTCTAGTTCCCTTGTGCCGGTAAGCCGGTTTTCTTCGCTATGGTATCAGAATAGGCCAATCTGGTCTAAGTATGTCCCTGCCTGAGTAGAGACAGCCACCTAACCCAACGTAACCTAGCCTACGATACATGCGACCGGGCATGTGCGAGTTCCTGTACAGTCTTTTGTCAAAGTCAAGTCCTATATATTTTACCTCATCTGAGAGCCCGATTGTTATATCATTTACTGTGATCGAACTTAAGACGAATTTTTTCGTTTTTGTAAAATGTACGATGATAATTTTGCAAGGGTTGCGTTCAAGTTAAAAACTTCTAGTATGGCGTTTTGCATGAGTTCACAAGCGTTACCTTCATACTTGCCGGTAATGATGATGGCTAATTCATCAGTGCAATCAATAGCTTAGATTACTAAGCTTTACGACTAAATTATTTAAAACCAATGACCACAAGAGAGCTGATAAAACACCACCATGTAGGCAGCCTTTTACCGCCGATATCGTCACAGAGACCCCTCTCGAGTTGGGTGTGATTTTTCAGCTTTCAGGCGTTGCTTCGATGAATGCAATGATGGGTTAATCTATGCCCTAGCATTAGTGCTGGAATCGTATCTATTATTATCAAAGGCAGCATCGATATCGGGAAAGGCACACAGGGCAAATACTTCGCTGCTTTAATTTGCAGCGCGTGATAGTAGAATTTAAGTATTTCACTGTTACCAAGCCTTGGAATAAACATCTCATTTATCCCGCCAAGTTTGTTGAGTGCTAGAACTGGATCTAAATAAGATTGCCACAGCAGAAATCATGTAATGTAGACCGCTTTGAATTAACACCGGGAAATCACTATCCTTACCCGGTGCCGTAAATGGTTTACATAAATCAAGGGCCCATTTAACTTTCTCCGGACGATAATGTATATGTACACTCCGTCTCATTCGTTTAAATCCACATTTTTTTCGACAAACTTTGTACGATTTCTCCCTAACTTTGGGTAATTCGGAAAAAAACCTTATTAAGGAATTCATTGAAGGTATAATGAGGAAAAAGCTCCAAAAAGAATTTTGAATCCACGTACAAAATGATTAGTTTTATGGCACTTTGACCAATTTGGGTCCTAAAATTGGCTCTATTTTTTGTCTCACTTGTTTAAATCCACATTAAAAAACAATCTAGTTGCACTTGGAAAAATGAATAAAAGGATGCAAAAAAGTTAAAAATTATCAGTCAAAGACATTTGCTCATCAATAACAGTATAATGCCAAAAGCAAGTTGCCTAAATGAAGAGAAAAAGGCTCAAATTCGGGCCTATATGCACGATGGTGACAGTGCAGTGAAATCTCTGTCCAAGATGACTTTATTGCTTCAATTACGTCTTCTTTGGTTTGAAACTGTCTTCATCTTACGTAATTTTTCCATGATAGCCATCCCCAAACATTTTCCATAATGTTCAAGTCAGGTGAGTATGCCAGCCATAGCAAAAGTTCTACATTTTGACCCTGAGACTAGGCTTTGGTTAACCTTGCAGTGAGTATGGGACCATTGTCCTGTTGGAAAAGTCCATCGGTGTCCACTAACAGTAGTGGACACTTCAGTAGTTTCCGAGACTACCTCTTACAAACAAACAAACTTTCTCTCTGTATAATATTAGTACAGATGTAATTTGCCTGACTGAATATTTTCTGAAACCTATGAACTGCAAAGATTCATCTTTTTAAATCTTGAACTCTCCTCTTCATAAATTTTTTTTTAACTTCATCACTAGGTTTATACAAACTTCAAAGGCCCTTGTCTTAAGTGATGCAACATCAAAAAACAAGAATCAAAAACCAACTACCCATGAGAAATCCTCACAAAGCCACTTCTTCCCAATGAAATAGGTACGTTTTATTGCAATCATGTTCCACAATTGACACAAGGAATCCATCAATACCTAATGTACTCACCGGTGACATGAGGAGAAACTACAATCGATACAACTATGGCAACTAGTGTGGAGACCTGGGTAAGGGTTCTTCACAAGCACAGAAGAGATTCTCTATATCTCTCAAAGTCATTTGATCTATTGAAATAAAACGTAAAGATATGTTTCCCATAACCTAACCTCACCCAACAGAAAACCTCCCTTTTAATTACTTGCCTCAGTTAACTTCTTCAATTAAAATTGCCAACCAACATCGTGAACATCATTAAAACCTCTTTCAAAATGGCATTAACGATGCTATACTCAATCAAAGTATGTAGGTTCACTTAATTACTAATAAAGACATCCTCTGTCAATGAGCAACTTCCACTTACAATCTTCAAAAGATGAAGAGGATTTTTGAAACTTTTCTGTTTAAATATTTTTTTTTTTAAGTATCATATACCACCCAAACCAACAAGTTGCTATCAATGTCAATCTAAATTATTTTCGAACCGGAAGGAAATGCTCATATTTCCTTTTGACCTCTTCAATCGAAAGGAAGAGAGAAATCCTCTTATATGACGAACAATACGGACATTCTGTTTGTACATTTATATTTCATACAACGCAGATAGTGTATGAAATGGATGTATATATTCTGTTCAAGAGAAATTTAATACACCAATTTTGACAAACGCTATGTAGTCCATGGATACAATGCAGAGCAAAGATTTCCTCTTACAAATTAAATGAAATAAATTCCAAGAACTATTTACAACTGTACGCATCATAGTTATTAGAAACTATCCGTTAAATTACTAGGAATTAAGGATGTAGACGTACCTGACCTTGTTGTTGGCAGTTTCAGCTATTTACAGGACGTGTATCGGATGGATTCTGGGTTCCATATTACGTACAACTCATACAATGCTCAAAGTTTCCTATGATTTTATCTTGGTGAAATGACCCGACAACCAATGAACGACTAAAAGGCTATTTTCAGGTGAAAGGATCTCCTGAACATACGTTTTCCTCAACAATTGAGTAACTCGACTGGATCTATTAAAAGTTTTCCTTGTCGTATTTTCTCGTAAAACTCTCATATCTCTTCACTGCAGTTAATTAGAACCAAGACACCTTACGAAGTTTCTCCGAAAAGAAATATCTCTGCTTTGGTTTGGATTTCTGTGAGTCCTAAGAACTTATTTGGACCTCTGACAAGTCCTTTGTACTTATCAATATCACACGCATCGGATGTTCTTAAAGCAAAAGAGAATTTCAGGAATTTCCGGAAATCAATGATTTGAAGATTAGCCAGCCCTTGGAAAAGAATTTCTACCAAGAATACTCAATCGTTTGATTGTCAGAACGGGTCTATCGCTTAGCACGCCTTAGCCTAAGACATTCTGCGTACACTTCAATCTCAGAGTGGCTTGTGAGGACGAGTGACATGATTCGTACTAACTCTCACTAAGTTTTATGAGAAGTGGTCATCGAAGCATTGGCCTGCAGAGTGAGCTGCAAAAGATCGTGTTATGCATTTTTGGGAAAACCACGTCGCAGCAGGCAACGACAAATCTCCTAGATTATAATTTGTCATAAAGAAGGGTCTACATTCGTCATTCGGAGACGAAAACGCATTGCCACTTCGCATTCACAGTGCCCCCATGATAAAACGACACTCGTTGTGCTCTTGTGACCCTCTAATTAAGTCTCCTGAGCTACATTCTCTGGAAATAGAGAACTAAACAGCAGGTGAGCACGAATCTTTAATTTCTAGTCGACCATGAACCTTGATCACAACACGAGCCTTGGCTAAAAGAACTAATTGACCTGTTGACGATCTTAACGCGCCTATAAAAGACAATGATTTAAGGGTCTGTACGTGGAAGGTTCTTACTCTGAACAGACCTCGCGCAACTAAGAATCGCGAGCACTAGAAAGCGGGCACAATCGCTCTTAACGAAGTGCGTTAAGGTGGACCTGGTGCACAAAAATTAAGACAAGCGTCATCTACTTCGGTGACTGCTACCAAGAGTAAACACAGGAGATGTTCGGCTGCGGTTTCCTAACATCAGCTTCAATTGTACTCAAGACCTGACAGGGGAGAAAGAAGATGCCTCCACAATTTCCTCGAAAAACATATGGGCGATACCCGAGGTATGAGGTTAAAATCTTCCTCGGAGATTGCAACGCCAATATCGGAAAGGAGGACATCGAAAAATACAGTATTCACGACATGACCCTTGTAAACAGATTAAGCAAATACGGAGTATTTACCACGAAATTTCAACTTCTTAAAATTCGCCGCCGTGGTCTCCGTGGCTCAGTGGTTAGTGTGTTTGACTGCTTTACGAGCGGCTTAGGTTCAAGCCCCAGTCGGGTCCACAGAACATTTTGCGCGGCACCACCTCTCGTCGAAAGAGCTTCTCAATTCGCCGTTCGGAGTAGGCAATAAATTGTATAATATGTACTTTCCATTTGTACGAAAAATGTAACACGCACAACATGAGGGGTTGCGAGAAGCCAGGCCTTGACTCAACCCGAGCTGTCGCGCTAGCTATTAATTTTTAAAAATTCGCCGCAAGGCAGGTCGTCTGAGCAAACTATCACCTGCCAAATTGATCAGCGATCAGCGATGGAAAATACTTCTTCAGTGTTCAGATGTTTCTAGGCAAACATTCTCCTCCTGCCTTTGTCCATATTTTTCCACGAGTCTACTGATTTTGGAGCAATATTCTATTTTCCGATGAGTCAAAATTCTGCATTTTTGGAACGGTCGTTTAAGACTTAGAAAAAGGCAGGAGGAGTATACAATTCGAAACAGAGAATTGAGACAATTAAGCATGGAGGTGGAGGAGTGGCGTTACGGCGTGTACGTCGGCTGCTGGAGTCGGATATTTGGTCTTCATTGGTGGTTGAATGGATTAGTACTTATACCCGAACATTTCAAAGGACAATCTTAAGAGAAATCCTGCTGAGCTGGAAATGTCAGCCCCTTTCCTGTTATAACAAGACGATGATCCAAAGTATACTGCACATAGGATTCGATTGTGTTTACTTTGCAATATGAAAACGCTTACAACTCCATCTCAAAGCCCTGACTTGAACATCAAAGAGCATCTTTGAGACACAATGAATCAAAAATTGGGAAAGGATGTCCTCCAGGAAGTGTGACAGGCATTATGTTAGCAGGAAGCAGTGACTGCGGTCTGTACTCCAGATGAAAGGATTCTCAATGATGATGATTTTTTAAATAATTAATTGGCAGAGAAAGCTGTCATCTCAAGGGATGAGATTGCGGTCTTCACGGATGGTTCAAAAACCACGTACGGAACGGGTTTCGGGATTTACTCCCAAGAGGCAGACCTCAAAGTATCCATAAAACTCCCGGATACTTCTAGCGTACTTCCAAGCAGATGTTCTGATTGTGTTCATAGCTGCGGAATCACTAGGGAAGAAATCGATATCTGGAAGGGATATCGCCACTTAAATTGATAGTCAGGCCGCACTTAAAGTGATAGAATCAAATGTCTTCAGACCTGCACTAGTCTCGAAATGTCGCGTAATATTGAAGGCATTGTGCGAACAGAATCAAGTAAGACTTTGTTGGGGGGCTGGGTCACTGTGGAAACGAAAAGGCCGACGAACTGGCCAAGCTAGGTAGAGAGTGGCAACACATGAAGGGGAAACCACCGTGGATCCTCCGTCCTGTGTAGCTAAAGCAGAGATCCTAAAAATAACTGTAAGTAAGTCAAATCAGAGATGGTATAGGGTATCCAAAGCTCTATGGCATTAAGCAGGGCACAACTCCAACTAATCACTGGCATTCTGTCCGGCCACTGTCTTCTCAGGAATTTTGCTAAACGATTAAGGCTCTCAGCCACAGATTTCTGCAGATACTGCAACGACCTATGCAACGCTGAGGACATAACACATGTATTATCTGAATGTCAGGAATTGCCAGGACATGCATGAAACTTCTGGCCAGCTATTTCTTTAGTTATCTAGAGCAGCTAGGCTATGACAGATATAGGTAAAATTCTGTAGAAAAATCAAATGTTTTCAGGAAATGGTTTAGGTCTGTGTTTTTGGTTTCACAAAGACCGCGATGGGCCAACTATGGTGCCTAGTGTCTGGTGAATTTCCCTAGAGCAGTGGAGAAGTCATTCAGCAGCATTAGATTTAACCCCTCCGCCTGGGAGAAAGAAAATTTAAAAATAAACTCAATATGCTCTGCCCACCAGCATCAACTCCATAATTGTTTTCGTTTTCCCTTGATTCCTCTCAACATATCACTTGTTCATACTGTTCCGTTGCTTAAAAGAGGGGAACACAATGAGACCTAAGTGAAGAGCATCCCGCTCACTTTTACATGCCATACCATACGGGCAGCATCGGCTTTTTCCTAAAAAAAAAATGTTAAGTATCTCACGAACTGTGTCAACATTTATCGGCTTTAAATATTCTAATTCCAGGCTCATTACAATAAAAAAAATGTCCTTGCAAAATCCTCTCCATCGAACGACTGCTTTAAACACCCTGTCAGCAACTGTCACCCACTTTGGTCAAAGCGTTAAAAGAACTACCCCTACTGTGTTGTTTAAGGTTTTAATTTGCATAATTTAATTGTAAAATACCTCAAACTTGGTAAACAGGACCCCCTCAGGCCAAGGACACCGCCCAAAACAAATGTTTTTCCAAAACAGCCCGGGACTGCCTTTAGCATTTTCATCAACCACTACTCGCATACATTACCCATCAAAGAAATGGCTCTCAGCCTCGTAAAGGTACTTTATTCACGTCGTCATCTGACCAAATATGTGTATGTATGACCGCTAGCATTTATAAACTCGCCTTTTATGTTATGTTTTACGTTGTTTCGCTGTGCAGGCTGTATAAAACCACAAATTGCTTCGCTAATAAAAAATAAACATTTCACTTAGCCTTGTCGGACAATGTTTAGGTGGTGGTCTGTCATGTGTACAAACGTGAACAGCATACTCTCCTACGAACTCTAACCTTACCCAATCGACATTTTTTTTTTTTCCTATCCCCTATTGAGTTATTCGATTACGGAGTGCGCTCGGAACGTGACAAGGTTTATCACTTTCCCGATAAATATTTGTGTCTGATTGCGAAGGACATAATGGAATCCACGCTGATTAAAGAAAAAAATCAATTCATTGGCCGAAGTATTGTGCAAATGTAGTTCCGTCTTCCGCATCCTTTTTACACAATGCGATTTAAATGATGCAATTATCGATTGAATTCCATGTTTTGTATCGTCAGATTAAAGCTTTTGTCTGGGTGATACATGTGCCTTTGCGAGTATTTTTGTTAACAACTCTGTTCGTTTCGGGATCGAATGTTGTTTACTGTCCAATCAACTGTTCATGAATTATTAAAAAGCTAGGAGGTGTAAAAAGTTGATTTTTCAAGTGGGACACCAACGGAGGTACGGACAACTTCGAAGAACCCAAACTCAATGGGTAGTATTAACTGAAGACTTCAAGGCTAGCAGCTCCTTGTGTCATAATCCAGAAAAGGCGGACGAAACTTTGCCAAATTATGTAATTTTTTCATCCATCCCTACCCATTCCAAGGTGAGGGAGAATTATCAAGAAGTTATCTCTTTCACACGTCAGGATGGGTATGACAAATGGCTGTCCATATCCAGTAGATGATGGCGGGTTTGGGTCCCCACTGTTTAACACAAAAAAAGCATAAAACGCGTTTGATGCTCTTATATCATAATTCTTTCTGCGATATTTCTTTGCACGATATTTTTCTCCATGTCAGTTGTCGATCGAGTATGCACCACATTTGGAGTGAAGTTCCATCCCGAAATCTCAATCATGACCATTGTCCACGGCAAGGGTGATAGAACCCTTACTTATCGAGTTCCTCTCAAGGCCAAGTCACTTAAATTTCTATCGATTGGTCTAGAGCTTCTCCTATTGCTAACATTTTTGAAAAGTGCCTCTTCTAGGTATGTCCCAAAAGGCTGCTAGCATGAACTCTTTATGGCAGAGCGATCTTTCGATTGTGTCAACTACTTCAGGCACGGCTATCTCAACCAATCGGCACATTGTGTGGGCGTGTTGAGTTGGGAATATGTCTCTGGGACTTTTTTTTTAATATAACGTGGCACTGCTACCCTTAAGATCTATTGTGTCGAGAGCTGGTTAGACGAGAACGGCTCAATCTTCCTTATGAAGTTCAGAATATTACCTGTCGAAGCGTGTCTCATGTCCTCAGCCATCGGAGCGTATATGAGGAAAACTCACCTCCTAATATACCAATGTTCTGCTGTTTCGCTGTGGATCGTGGATAGTGGATTCCCTACTGGCTAATTGGTCAGCGACTTAATTCCCCTAAATGGCTCTGTATCGCGGTACTCACCAAACTTTGACGTTACTTTGCTTGGATAAGTCTTGGAGAATATTGAAAGAGCCATTGATTGATTTGAGGTAGTAAGAACCCAGTGTTTTAAGCGCTTCTTAACAATCAGTGAGTATATTGATGGTTGCACCCCTGATACCATAGTCGAGATTGATATTGGCACAGCTCAGTCTTGAAAACACTGGTACTCATTTCAAGTGCCTTCGAAACTTTGCAGAGCAAAGACATCCGCCCCCAATCACTTACATTATTAGAAGGAAAGAAGTAAGACTCATGGGCCTGGGAATTGTGTGGCTGGTCTTGCCTGCTTTGGATGTATAGATATTCTGAGTTCTCTCCAAGCTGGCGATACATCGGGAACATTCGGGAAATATATGTCAGCCCCAATGATTGATCTTTTTAGTGTTTTGTGGCATCATGGGACCTATACCATCAGATCCTTATGTAAGTCGATTGCTCGGTGTTTCCTTCAGCCACAATTTGACACCTCAAGGTTAAGTTAGTACATTGTGTTTGGATATTGTGTATTGAAATCGTTCGATGGTGTGAGACTCTGTAAGATTGCACCCCGAGAAATGAGTCCTGAAAAGGAGTTCTAGGCCTTCGGTGCATGTTTCTGTCCCGAAATCGTCAGGTTTCTTGATTGGATCATGTGGGCTTTTGATAGGACTTTCCGGAGTCTTGTTAAACAAGTCGAGAAGTATGAACCTAGCAAAAGATGAAAAGTACTCATACTCAATATGTAAACCTTTGTCCAATCGTCTTTTTGTAGACGGGAGTCATAGAAAAATGTTGATCTCGACAGATACATAGATAAGAATCCTTAATGGCACAGTCGACACTGTGGTTAGTGCTTTGGGCAATTGAAGAAACAGCTTTTGCGGTTTCGGCTCTCGGCAGGCAATGACAAACCTCCGAATGTAAAAGTTGTCATAAAGAAGTTTTTCAATTTGTCGTATAGAGACGGCAATAAAAACTGTAAGTTTCTTCCATTCGCGCGAAGAATAGGACATGTACGCGAGAAGCTAACCCTTGGCCACCATCGGGCGGTCGTGGCAGTCCATTTTAACCACTCCAAATTCAACTAACACCATTCTAACAAGAAAACAATCATAAAAAAACCCCCGAGATTGGAGTGCTCAGGCTTTGTAGGATCCCAATGTTTTTTTGGCCGACCAAACGCATTTTCATTTAAAGGCTGACTTAAGAAGAACCTCTAAAACCGAAGCTTGTGAAGTGCTGTCGCGAAGAGCTTAGTGCTCTTGGTACACATGAGAATGAGTCCCATCATGTAAACTCAAACATGAAGCATGGATCAGGATTCTAGTGGAAGCGAATTAATGGCTGCTCTTTAGACTGCTGTAAAATAACTAGAATACTATGGTCAAGGTACAACGGTGCCAGAACTAATACTCTCATACAAAAGGACAGGAGAACCCTCTCCATACTTGTAGAAGTAATTACAAGTCAAAATACTCTGCGTTATCACATGAAAAAGCTAAGGCTAAGTGCGGTCGACCTTTGTAGGGGTTGCGGATACGAGGAAGTCAATGAGGACAGAACCTACTTCCTCTGTCTTTGACACCTCAGACATAAATCCTTTGGAAGGTACTTTTTCCAGTATACTGAAGAACTAAGAGACAGTGGCGGATTTCCCAATAGGCCAAGTAGGCCCGGGCCTAGGGCGGCAAATTTTAGGGGGCGGCAGATTTGCGAGACGATACTCTATAAAAATTATCCAGTAGTTAAGCAGAAAATTATCAAAGTAGGCGCGCAGTGCATACTTTTTGCTAAGCACTAAATTCGTCAGTAAAACATTCAATCTGTTATAAGGAGAGCCGAACTTGGCATCGAAGCTAAGTTAGCTAGGTCTTTAATTCAGTGTTTGTTCCGACCCTCATCTATGGTCATGAGGTTTGGGTAATAATCGAAAGAATAAGATCGCAAATACAAGCTGCCTAAATGAAATTTCTTCGTTGTATTGCTGAGGTATGTGTGGGTAGGTGTGGTCGCCGTGGCTCAGTGGTTAGTGCGTTGGACTGCTTAGTGGGTTCAAGCTTCAACATCGTAAGTTCATTCTCTGATTTAAATGTATTCTAATGATTTAGAAAAATACTTTATTCATGAATGCATACATTTTCAAAGTCATCTTTCATCGGAAAACACAATTGTGAAACCAGATTCTTTGTCACTATGAAACATTTCAAAGTTTCTGCCAAAAAAAGTCGTTACAAAGCGTTTAACCTAAGTTTGAAGAAGTTTAAGAATTATTTGAGGTCATCCTTAAGCCGAAAAAGATAAACTTTTTGGCTCTTTTGTCCATAGAATCACAACTAATGCAAAGCATAACGTATGATGACCTTATAGACTATTTCGCAGCCAAAAAATCACGCAGAAAATTATAATGTAAAGCTACGCATTAGATAATATTATCTGTAGTTATATATTTACTTTGATTTTTGCATACATTAGATTTCATCATCATCATCATCTTCGATTGGCCCGCTTATCCACTATGAGGGTCGCGGATTTAGGAAGCTTAAGTGGACTCTTCACATTTGCCTATCTTCCGCAATCGACTCTAACTCATCAGGGGCTATCCCCACACGGGTAGAGGGGCGATTTCGGACTTGGTCCAGCCATCTCAACCTAGGCCTTCTCAGGGGACGTCTGCCCAATGGCACGAATTCCATGGCACGTCTTGGAAACCGAGTTGGGGACATGCATTGAACGTGCACAAACCATCGAAGTATGGATCTTTCCGCTCGAAGAAGTAGCTGCTCAACATTAAGTGCCTCGCGTACTCTGGTGTTCCTTACCCGATCTCGGCGAGTCACCCCAGCAATACAACGAAGAAATCTCATTTCGGCAGCTTGTATCCGCGATCTTATTTTTCGGTCATTACCCAAACCTCATGACCATAGGTGAGGGTCGGAACAAACACTGAATTAAAGACTGACAACTTAGCTTCGATGCCAAGTTCGGTCCTCCTGATTGACCAAGCTGTCTCAAAATTGCTCCAACTTGACCAATCCTACAGGATAACTCAGTATTGCTCCTATCATCACTCGTGAATAGGACTCCGAGATACTTAAACTTCTCCACCTGTTTCAATGGGACTCCACAAACATGCAGAGTGCATTGAACAGGTGTTCTGGAAATTACCATTACCTCTGATTTGTTCAGGTTTACCTTCATCCCAGCTTCAACACAGACGGCAAAGAACCTATCTAGTGCGCGCTGAAGTTCGGTCTGGGTGGACGTAAGGATGACCAAGTCATTAGCAAAAAGCAGATGACTTATCCTTAAGTCTCCCAATTCGAAACGTTCCTCACCAAGGCTGCGCTGTAACATCCAATCCATATACACTATGAAAAGGAGAGGTGACAGAACGCACCCCTGGCGAAGTCCAACGCCCACAGCGAAAGGTGTCGACTTAACTCCGTTCACCCGAACACAGCTCTTACAGTTAGTGTACAGAGATTGAATGGCCCTCAGAAGAGAACCGTCAATCCCGTACTCCTGCAAAACACTCCAGAGTTTACCTCGAGGGACCCGATCATATGCTTTCTCCAAATCTACAAAACAACTGTAGATAGATTTGGCATACTCCCAGGCCTTCTCAAGTACCATTCTGAGAGTGAACAGCTGGTCGGTTGTGCTTCTACCTGGACGAAAACCGCACTGCTCATCGCCCAACCGGGACTCGACCACAGCTCTGGAACGCGTTTCCAACACCTTTGCAAAGACTTCTCCGGGGAGACTTAAAATTGCTCCTATAATTGGAGCAATCCCTCTTATCCCTCTTATTGAGGAACAATCACTCCAGTTTGCCAATCGCTAGGTGTTTCGCCGCATTCCCAGGCCACTTTAATGACACGAGAGAGCCATTCCACCCTCTTTACCCAAAGCTTTGAGCATTTCTGGTCGGATTTCATCCACACCACCAGATTTGTAGACTTTCAGCGCTTTAATCGCCAAAGTCACCTCCTCTACGGTGGGACTATTTTCCGCTCTACTCAAAACCATGGGTCTGCCATCCTCAGTGCTCTGTTCGGGATTGAGCAGCTCCGAAAAGTGATTGACCCATCTGCGCAAGATGTCCTTTTCATCGGAAAGAAGAACACCATCTTTGGTTTAGACTCCTTCGATGATATTAAACTTCCTTCCTCTGAGACGGCAGATGGTCTGCCAGAACACCTTGTTTGCAGATCTGTGATCACAGTCCAATACATTATACATTAGTCCTTTTTTCCTATAAAAGGGCGGCAAAACTGGTTGGGCCTACTGTTAAGAAATGTGTAAATCCGCCACTGCTAAGAGACGTACCCAACAGGGACATCTGGAGGTTCAAAATGGTTCGAAAGCCTGGGGCAATAGGAAAGTGATTTGGGTACTGCTCCACGAGCCAGGAGAACCATCCCCCTCAAAAATGGGCATCACAATGCGTCTCTACTGACCAGAGTGTGGCGCAGAGGGCTTCTTTCCCCTCACCAACCCATCTACCTAACCTAACCTACAAAGAACTTCTCTATCCTGAAAACCGGATAGTCTTTAATTTGTCCTGTGGGCAATGGTGACATTTTTTTCGAAAGCGGCAATCAAAATGCAATTGCTGTGATTCGAATGCTGTAGTGCTTACTTACAGCTGAAATCGATGAATCACGCCTGCACCCTATGTGTGTTTTTTCAACAGAACGGCTATGATATGGAATGAACTTTTCACGAAACAGATAAAATTCGAAGTCCGGTGACGTCCATGAGCCGCATCGCTCAAATGATTTCAACAGCGCCATGGGGCTATTTCTGTCCATACCAAGTACACATGCATGCTTCTGCTTTGAATCGACGTAAAAGGTTTCAAAAGCCCTTTTGACAATCAGGATAAGTGACAGATTTCACTTTGCTTGACATAGGGAATACACCGGGACGGGAATTCTGTGCCGACAAAAGAAATGCGTTTATTAAAAATGATTTTGAATTGACGAAACATATTTCCGCACCGGTTGTTTTTAGTTTTGTCAATTTGTCAGGAAATTTTTTGCGAATTCAAAGTGAATCATGCGACAGAATTCAATACTCCCACGCTCTGTAGTTACAGAAAACCTCAAACGATTTCAATATTTTTTTGTTTTGACATTTAAGGAAGCAGATGAGGTTGTTGATGTTACTGTCCGGCAAAGAACAGACGAGGAAGGTCATTGCCGGAGGACTTTACTGCCCTTGATCCTGACAAACACCGAAAATAGAATGTACAATATTTTGCGGAGGAAACATGGGTTCTACGGGGTTCTACGTACGTCAACAACTGCCCAATGCGAAGTACAACTTGGAAAGTCAACGAACGAAGATTAAGAGATGAGAAACTCTCGTCTGCATGAGATTCTCGTGGGCGTCTGTTGCGAGTTAGGGTAGAGCCACGGGGAATCTTCGGTGCATGTGAGAAAGACAGCGGCCGGCTTGCGCTTAGTTAGTTAATTAAAAGTGGTCCTCCAAGAAGAGGTACACTTAGGCCAGATCGTAGGTCCATTTTCATACCAATGAGTGCTGGGGTATGAACGCTGCCTACTCCAGAAACCATTTAGACTTCCTAACGTACATAGCTGTTGAGATCGGGTGTGCTGGCGGAGTTCAGGTCGTCTAGACCGTTAAAGAAGTATCGGCCTAGGGTGGCTTTCCTGAGATGGACAGGGCGGGACACTTGCAGAGGAAGTGCGCAGCGGACTCTTCGGCCTAGGATGCAGTGCTCCGTGAGGACGTTGATAAGTTTTGAAAGTTGGTCTCTTTTAAGTCCTGTTAATGCTTTTGATCTTTTCAGATCCAGGACAGACCATATCAGCCTCGCATTATTGCAATAATCGAGGTGTTGCCAACTACGATTTGCTTTCGACAGAGCGTTGATGCGAGCCAGGTGTTTAATGAACGACATAAGCGCTTTGATATGGTCGAGCTTCCTGCGGTCTGAAAATTGGGAGCCTAGTCTCGCTAATTCATCAGCCGCACAGTTCCATTGAATGTCGCAGTGACCAGGGACCCAACGCTTGCGCTTACTCGGCTCATCTCGCCAAAGTCGTTTTCGTCAACCACAACTTACACCCCGTTCAGAATGGAAAACCTCGTACCAAGCAAAAAAAAAGCTAAAAAAAGATGAAAAGTCCCTTATTCTCTCAACGACGACTGACGAGCTGAACAGATAGAAGACAGAAAGAAAGAAGGAAATCCAAGTTCAAGGACTTCTCCCATTAGCTAAGAAAGATCAGAAAAGAGTAAACTTTGCTAAACTAATGGTTAGAACTAGGACTCTAAGGTAAATCTGTCCTTTCCGAAGACAATCCTAAACTTAACCCTAAGAACAATTTCTTTTTTCCCAATGTCTGTGTAAGTTAAAGGTTCGTCAGAACCCCGAGAAATGCCAGATGTTAACTGGGCTGGCCAGCCTACTATTTGCGCCTTTTAACACAACCAAATTCCGCCTCCCATGGCTGATAAGTCTGTCAATGACCTCCCGGCCACAACTCTGTTGCTCTCATTATCGACCGTCTCGTCCCGTCATCTCCAGAAAAGAACGCCTTCTCGAGACCCTTTACACACCTGCCACGAACAGTGGGAAATCGGCTCTGTTTGGATGTAATCCACTTCAAAGCACAGATGCAGTGGAAGACCCGTTCTGCGAAAAAACCATTAATATTCAATTCCAAAGTGATGTGAGCTGTCTTAAGTGATGTAGCCTTCTTGGTGAAAAGAAAACCTCCACTAGACAAAGGATGAATAGCGCGAATTGAATTTAGAAAAAGCGAAGCAATTTGCACGGCTAAATCGAAGGGAACAGCACAGTGACAAAGATGAGCTTTCTGTAGGAGAGTACTCCTCAAGCTGCTGAACACAGTCATAAGTAAGTAAGTCTTTAAGAAAATATGTAGACGGATCCAAGTTAAGGGTTAAACGCCAACCCCCGCCAGACAATGTTGTCGTAGCCTAAGGAAGTCAAATATCAATGCCAAGTTGCAAGGAGTGAAGGGCACCTAAAGAAAACAACATCTGTACTACGAAGGTGACCCTCATTCGGCACAGAACGCTGAAAGATTGTCACGTCGTCCCTTAAATGTTCTCTTCATGGAACTCAGCACATGTCACGTTTTTTTTTTTCACCTACACCTTGGACCCACACAAGTGTGCCTTCAAATTGACCCTCAGTCTTATATAACAATAAGGTTACTCCATCGCTTGAAGGATAAACCAACCAAAAAAGGAAGTAGCACGAGAAAGTCCAATGGAACCATAAATTCATTTCGGCGTAGTAACGTGATGTGATCGGATACATTTTCTAATTAAGAGCATGTCCATTGGAATGTTCTACACACACGTACATACGTGTGGACGTAGTTATCGCACAGCTTGTTATCACCATGTGAACAATTCGAACACAATGCAGGTGATTAACGAGGCACGTGATAAATATAATGTTACCTCACATGACAAGGTAGCTTATGAAACGTGAAAGTTTTCAACTGAGCGAATAATGTGAAGTGAAACAGATTAATTTCGAAACCGAATATTAATCATGCAGTTGTGGGCTGAAGGATGTGGTCTTGCTGGCAGAATTCATTAAAAGTTGCACCATCTGAGGAGACGAATGGCAATTTAAGTTAAGGTTGCGAGAATAATGATTAAAGAAATATTTGAACTTGACCGAAGATTTCAAGACTTCCTAAGAAGAATGAACGCAAAACTTGGGCAAATTTGGTTCTATCAGTCCCTGACCTTAAGGGGTGAAATTTGCATTGGTTCAGGAACACATGAGACTAAAACTTTTAAACAGAGGCCAAGCAGAATAGTCAACACTTCAACAGAAGAGATGCCGGTTCGGGAAGGTTGACAAGGTCACATGAAGAAATGGCATCAATCCGATGATCGCAGAGAATCACCCCCAACATTAACCCATGGATCAACAGAAGGGGTGAATAGCTCAACTTCTACCTGACGCAACTGCTAACAATCCATTTATATTTTAGGGTGTATTTCTACATGTTTGAGCATGATGACAAATAATCGATAGAAATAATAAATCGAAGACGTGGAACACGTTATATTCCCTTGTCCTCAGTGCGAACAAGAGCGACGTCTATGGAAATTGGGTGAGGGCTTCCCTGCATACAACAAAACCAGGCGGAATGTAGACACTGAAGTAGGTTGAAATGCAGTTAGTGATACTGTGGCAAGAATTATGAAGAAACAGTGTCAACAGGAGCGACACCGCTATGCTGTGCAAAAACAAAAGCAAAAATGTCCGCCTTCCCAAAGAATAAACGAATGAAAAATGTAATGCCATGACCAGAAAGAGAGTCTTCAAAGGCTCATGCCTTAACGCAGCAACGGGCTACCTCATCACGACAAAAGCAGCAAAGATAAAAAAAAAGCGAGATGCTATTCGCCATCTTAAAAGTGACCGGTCAACGTTAACCAACAGAAACTCAAGTACCTACTCTTTGTAGAGGCTTCTCTTCAGAGCTCGGGGACGTCAAACATGTTAAGTAAGGAAACTTCCTCAGATTCATGTTCATACAGTGGGCTCATTCCCAGTTTACTTACTTACTTAAGGTGGCACTACAGTCCCGGGTGGACCTGGGCCTCAACCAACGAACGTCTCCAGCCAGCTCGATCTTTAGCCAGCTGCCTCCAGTTTCACACGCTAAGTTGGTTAAGGTCCCCTCTCACTTGCGTGTGCCCCCTGAGTCGCAGCCTTCCTATACTGCGCCGACCCTCGGGTGTGGATTCGAAGATTTTCCGGGCCGGAGCATTGGCGCCCATCCGCTCTACATGACCCACCACCTCAGTCGTTGGATCTTCACTCTTCGGGTTAAGTCGATGTACAACTGTACGAAGCCCATACAGTTCGTCGTTTTATCTCCTCCTCCACTCATCGTCTATGCAGACGGGACCGAAAATCACCCGAAGAATTTTCCTCTCGAAACAGCCAAGAGCATCCGCTTTTAACAGAGTCCATGCCTCTTCGACGTAGAGCAGGACTGTGGCGATAAAGGTCTTATACAGGGTCACCTTAGTTGTTCGAGAGAGGGCTTTGCTACTCAATTGTCTTTTTAGCCCAAAGAAACAGCGCTGGTTAAACGTAAGTATTTGCCAAAGATCAATAAGGTCACCAAACCTTGGAAAAAATATTGAATTTTGTTTTCGAGCTTCGGTACCTGCTGGGTGAGTGACAGATTTGGCATGACTCCGCTAACGACCTTATCAAAGATCCATCTGCGTAGCCATTATAGTGCTGGACATTCACAGAGAATGCGCTCAGAGGCTTCTTTCTCCTCTCAGCAGAACCGACACTCTGTATCTGAACAAAGCTTTAGTTTGTTGAGATGATATCTTAGGCCACAATAACCGGCAAGGAAGCCCACTAGCTTCTTCATGTTGCTCCTGTCAAGGTTTACAATTTCCTAGGCACGGGGACATTTTCCCAATGAGCTAGGCAAAGTTGTTGTTCTCAGTTGTTTAACAAAGCAGTGGCTGTAGCCCAATTAACGCGACAGAAGGGTTTCGGTTTTAAAAGCGCGGAAACTGAACCGTAGCCAACCAGCTCATTCGCAGCGTCATTGCCTACAATGCCCTGGTGGGCGGGCACCCAACCATGTTTAAACTTAAGAACACATCAGACAGATTAATGTTGTCATTAGCTTCATTGGCATGCTTTCATCCTTTTTTGAAAATTTCACATCGCTGTTTCAATCACCGTTTAAATTCTCTGGTGTCAGGTATTAAGGGCTCAAGTCAAAAATTGCAGTTTCTAGAATATGAGACATTAATACCAAACTGTATGAGCAATTCACTGACTTAATTGCCTATGGACCAGTTAATTACTATCGGAAGCAGTTGCATTAAGCTTGAGTTTTTAAAACCATTCGAATGAAACGAAAAACTGCCAAAAACCCAACAGGACATTTTTTCACTTAAGCCCTTAATAACTGACACTAAAGAATTGAGGTCGCATATAAAATCTGATTCCAACCAATCAATTTTGCGTAATTTTCTAGCTTGTTAGTTACTGAACTTACAATATAATTTTTCATTATTTTGAATATGCAAATTAAATCAATCTTTCAAAGCGGCCTACCGCTTTTTATGTTAACCTTCGATAAAACCGAAAACTAGAAAAAATCTATGAAATAAAGACAATTCTCAACATCGTAGTTAAGATTGAACCTTTGCGTAAGAATACAAGAATAATCCCGCAGTGCAAACGCTGCCAAGGATTCAATCACACGCAGACGTATTGTCAGAAAGAGCCGCGATGTGTAAAATGCGCTGGAAGTCACCTCTCCAAAGACTGTGGAGTAAGTAAACAAACCTCTGCAACGTGTAGTAATTGCAAAGGAAAACACCCGGCTAACTACCGAGGCTGCGAAGTAGCCAAAGAACTACAAAAAAGGCGTGATCAGTTGTTAAAGCCCCAACATCAGCACTTGAAACCAAAAAATACGGTAAAGCTTAAGAGCGGTAAAGACAAAGTAGCAATAGCAATAGACTCGCCATCGGTCTCTGGTCACAAGAACACTCAGAAAGAAGTGACAAAAGAAAAGCCACTGGACTCTGGACGTCGGACAACAAACCCGCAAACATACGCCCAAGCCGTGGCGTCAGAAAATGGAACAATCGAAAGTCCAGTGGATCCTGTATCTCAAGTTTTTTCTGTTATTCTTACAAAACTTGAGGAACAATGTAAAATAAATAAGCTTATTTTCGAGAGGTTAGGCAAGATCGAAAATAATTGCCGAAAAACGCGCACCCGAACAAGAACATGAACATGAAACGAATGCTCAAAATACTAACATGGAATGCAAACGGACTTCTACAAAAACTTGACGAGTTAGAAATGTTCATACAAAAAGCTTGATCTCAGAAACCCATCTGAAGAAGACATCGCATGCAAATATAAGAGGCTACAGTGACTATCACGCTTTTCACCCATCGGAAAAGGCAAGAGGCGGATCATCTTTGTATATAAAAGACTCCATCGAGCACTTGGAAGACCTAAAAATAGAGCTTGAAACTATGTAAGTTTGCAAGGTACGGGTAAAAAGTAGACAACGTTTTTTATACATCTCATCTATTTACTGTCCACCGCGATGCGCACTTGAAAAAACTGATTTCACAGGTATATTTAACTCGCTTAGACCTAATTTTGTCATTGGTGGCGATTTTAATGCAAAGCACACATTCTGAGGTTCAAGATGCATCTCACGAAAAGGTAGAGCGCTCTATGAAGCGGGTATGGAGCACAGTTGTGACTTCCATTCGACGGGAAAACCGACATACTGGCCGGCTGATACCACGAAAATACCCGATCTAATCGATTTCTTCATTGTAAAAGGATTACCCCCCGTTCACTTAAAAGTTGACGAAAGCTTTGACCTTTCCTCTGACCATTCTCCAGTCATTCTGACGATAAGCAAAACTTTAAATAAAAAACAAGAACTAGCGAGACTAACTGGCATAAATACTAATGAACTCGAAATCGAAGTCGATCGCTTCGTTGAAGTCGTGCAGTTTGCCGGGTGGAATAATACTTCCCACGAAAGAAAAAAGCCCACAAATTGTGGCCTAAAATATCTACCGGAAATAAAACAAATGATAAGGAAAAAAAGGAAAGCGCGTAAGAAATGGCAACAAAGTCGTGTTCTACAGCATAAAGCGCACCTAAATCGCCTGAGCAACCTACTGAAGCAGACTATAAGCAATTTTAAGAACCGAGCAGTAGGTACCTACATCGAGAACCTAACAGCGGAAAAAGAATCCAATTATTCGCTTTGGAAAGCCTTAAAAGGCACGAAAATACCAAAAATCCCTACGCCGCCAATCAAGAATAGTAATGACGAATGGGCGAAGGGAGACAAAGAAAAAGCGGATATTTTCACCGCCCATCTGGAAGAAACGTTTAAGCCATTCGATGGCCGAGCACTTATTCGAAATACCGAACGCGAGATAACACCTGACACTTACACAATAACAAGTGCAACGCTAGCGGAACTCACACAAGAAATATAGAAACTAAAACCCAAAAAAGCTCCTGGTTACGATCTTATAACGGGAGAAGTCTTAAAAATGCTGCCTAGGAAAGCCCTAATCAAGCTTCTCTATATTATAAATGCTGCGCTTAGATTAGAATATGTTCCGAGCCAATAGAAAATTGCGGAAGTCATAATGATACTAAAACCAGGAAAACCGCCGAGTGACAAGAAATCTTATAGACCCATTTCCCTGCTCCCAATTATATCTAAAATCTTCGAGAGAATATTGCTCAAGCGCCTACAGCCGATCATCGAGGAACAGAATCTTATCCCTGATCACCAGTTTGGGTTCAGAACCAAACACTCAACTATTGATCAGGTGCATAGAATCACTGACGTAATAGAAAAAGCTCTTGAAGAAAAAAAGATCTGCTCAAACGTATTTCTTGATGTCTCGCAAGCCTTTGATAAGGTGTGGCATGAAAGCTTGAAGTTTAAATTACGTCAGGTTCTGCCTGCACGCCTATATAATATACTGACAACATATCTCGGGAATAGAATCTTCCGTGTCAAACACGGAAACTAATATTCGCAGTTTAAAGAAATTACAGCCGGCGTACCCCAAGGAAGTGTCCTTGGCCCGCTTCTGTATCTTCTGTATACCCGTGATATACCGCAAGAAGAAGACACCGTTCTAGCTACGTTTGCCGATGACACTGCCATTTTAGCAATTAGCAAAACGATCGAAGAAACGACAGATTAACTACAAAACGCTGTGAATAGTGTAAACGAATGGACAAAGGCTTGGCGGATCGCCCTCAACGAAACCAAATCTAACCATGTAAACTTCACTTACAAGAAAACAAACAGTTTACCTATCCTTATAAACTCGGTTCGTATTCCCTTCGCAAACGAGGCCAAATACCTCGGAATGACACTCGACGCTAAATTAAAATGGAAGTCGCATGTGAAAAAGAAACGTAAAGAACTCGATAACAAATTTAGAGAAATGTATTGGTTACTTGGGAAACATACCAAGCTCAATACTGAGAACAAGCTGCTGTTATATAAGCAAGTGCTAAAGCCGGTGTGGACATATGGTATACAACTCTGGGGTTGTACCAAAAAAACAAACGCCAATATTTTACAAAATTTTGAAAATAAAGTGCTAAGAGAAATTGTGATATACATAGAGATCTCGGAATTCCTACAGTCGAAAATGAAATTAAAAACTTCGCGCGAAAGCACAAAAATCGAATAAGCGAACACGTAAATAATACAGTCCTACAACTTCTGGCGCCGTCTACAAAGGGCCAAACCTTTTGACTTAGCACGATAAAAATTAACCGCGCCTAAATAGCGGAACATGCAGGAACTTTCATTGGAGAGGCACCTGCCAAACGTCTCTATTTCGTGATAAAAAAATTGCTTGATAAGTCCTTACTTAGTTGCAGTAACTAACAAGTTTATATCGAAGGGAGGTGCTTTTTAGTGAGTAAGAATCTCACACTACTATGAGCACGCGTCTGCGGTCCTCATAGTGTCTATGCAAGATTTTCACCTACCACGGGAAAAAAAAAAATCTTTCATCTCATGAGATTGCAGCAGTGAAAAAATAAATGAATAAAATTAAAAAATACGGCGTAAAATATAAATCCTACACCTCTCATTGAATCACCCTTTATAATTTAATCTAAAAAGTTTAAAATTCTTTACTTTCAGTTCTAACTTAATTAAAAACGTGTTTATTCGTTTGTCCAAAATGAAGTACTTATATACGGGTATGCTTAAAATTACTTGTATCTTGTAAAACGTTTTATGACTTCCCTTGTACGGGAAAACTGCAAATTACAACTGCGTCTACGTTGTTGTACTTTCCTTACTGGCGCATCATCGCGTGACAAAAAGAGAACATTATTTTCTCATCAAAACCTTTAAAATATTCAAATTTGAATTTACGATGCGATGTGGGTACCTACCTGCGAGTATTTGGGGAACATGTTCTTCTAAAAATACATGCAACGCCTTTCCATGTTCTTTTAATGGCAGAAAAATGTCAAAGGTAACACCTTCTGTGTAGAAGAAATTAAAAACCACTCAATAACCTTTACGGATAACTGTTTGCACCAATCTTTGGTATAAAAAGAAGATTTTTGCAGATGGGAAATCATCAAAATTGATGGAGCAATCAATATGAATCCCGAGGAAGTTCTTTTAATTTTTTTTAAAACTTTAAATTTGTTCTTGTTTATTTATCTTGAGCCCGAAAGGTTGCATTTAAGAGAATGAAAGGTGGATGACCTTTGAGTAAGTACTCATCCTATAGAATGGACCTATAGAATCAACCTCCTCGAAATTCTTGCATCGCTAAATAAGGCTACTGTAGCTTGCATCCCAGGACATGAAGGCTTTGAGGGTAACGAACGGGCTGAGTGCCGAGAAGAGTCGATTGCCACAGATTCCTTGGTCAAGATTCCTGTTTTGGGTACTACCCAACAGTGGCTACTCCAAGATAACACAATGGGAGATCAGCAAACACGCTGACTACCGGGCCAATCTTCAGGGCCATAGACAAGCGAAAAAGTTAATCAACCCCAAAAAGGCCAAGACTTTACTTGATCCAAAGACGAGTTAAGAAAGGGACATTGTAAACTCTGGTACCATCTGCATAAAATAAAATAATCGGATACCGATTTTTTCCGGCTCTGTGGAGAACAGAAAGAGACCGCTGAATATATTTTGTGCGTACGTTCAGAAGCCGCAAGGAAAGGATTACTCCATTTGACACGGGCCTCGGTCAACCCAGCGGAAATTTGGAAAATTGAACTTAAGGCTATACTGAGGTTTATCAAAAGCCTTAATATAACCTCTGGTTAAACCTTACGGCCCATCACAATAGACCCCATAGGTCGCAATACGCATCAAGGGCCCCTAAGGTAGAATACAGAATATAGAATGTACAAGCAGCGCAACGACCGAGTTTGTAGCCAAAGGCTTACTAAATCGAGAAAGCCTTATAGTGATGATGGACCTCAATAAAGAGGTAGAAAACGACAGTAAGGAACGAGATCACGACCTTATGTTGGGTAACTTCCGCTTTCGAACTGCGGACGTTCGAAGCCACAGGAACACAACTATTCG
Source organism: Matsumyia berberina (assembly GCA_917880715.2). NCBI lineage: Eukaryota > Metazoa > Arthropoda > Insecta > Diptera > Syrphidae > Matsumyia > Matsumyia berberina. Next base: position 102,813,658 of record OU862870.1, read on the forward strand.
AGGACACGCTTCAAGATCATATAGTGTGCTAACAATTTAGAAAGCCCCTTGTTCCAGGATCAGAGGCACTAAACAGCATGGTACCGCCGAGTTATGGAAACTCTACAGAAAATGTTCCAGCGTAGGGAAATTATGTAATCGCCCTGGCTAATCAGACCGAAGAAACAGAACTGTTTACAGAATAACCAAAAAGATGGTAGGTGGTCACTGCTGAAGGCAACATCTGATGAAGAGCTCTTACGATTATCTGTAGGTCTCCGGAAAGGATTAGCTGCTCGGTGCACATCAGCATTTCCAGTGTAGATGAGCTTATTACTCCGATCCGACACATGTGTGCATAAAGCCGAGCTGCCGAGCTCAACAAAGTTTCGCTAAGAACATCAACAGACCGTCTGCATTCACTAATAGTAAGGACTTTGGACACCGAGACTTCCAAAGAAAGGCAACTTAACAGAGTGTGAGAACTGGAATGGCATATATTTGTACTTGCTGAAATTGAAAAGATAAGCTTGAATAGCTCTCAAAAAAAATTTAAGGACGCCTTGAAAGCCCTTTAGGTAATGAGCAAGCACGTTGCCATTCTGGATATTCCGTCGAACAATGTGTGTAATTTAGATCTCCGCTCCACCTGCTCTACATGGATTTCGAAAAGGCTTTCGATAGTGTCAAGAGAGAGTTCATACAGGCGCCCTTACACAGGAGAGGCATTCCGTATTAATTTGCTAGCTATTATCAAAATAAATTACAAAGAAGCTAAATGTAACATTCTGCACAGGGGTAGGCCACAGATTCGGTAAGGAGTTCTTCAAGGCTCAGTGATATGCTGCGCAATGCTTTGTCGGTGGGAAACAGCGGAATCCAGTGGAGTCTTACAGCATCTCGAACATCCTGACTGCTCCGATAAAATCTGCTTATTATTGCACCAAATTGTAGACCTGCATGAAATTTCCACTAGTAGTGGCAGAGGCTAACCGAGTGAAATTAACCACAACGAAAACGAAAATTTTCAGCCTAGGATAGGTAGGTAGGTGGAGGTGGCGAATCCTGAACCCAATTGACACAAGGATTTGACTTTTTGTTACCACGACTCGTGTGACCTGTTTGATGATGTGTGTTATTGAAAATAGTTGAGAAAGCCCGGAGTGCTAGATCCGGCTTGTGGAGTTTAGAAACCGAATTAGATCTTTTATCCTTTTACCCGAGATGTCGCTGAGGGCGTTGAATAATGGTTGGTTTAGTGCAGGCAGTCTGGCTTTTGCAAGTGTCGGACATTCGCAGAGGAAGTGGAAGAGGGTTTCCCTCTCATTTTCATCTCCGCAGCTGCGGCAGTGGAGGTTGCACCATCGTTTTCTGTTATGTCATTGTGTTGTGAAAACCAGAGCAGTATAACCCTGTATCGTTCGCCCAAACGGGCAAGCTCGCTCCGACACTCTAGCACCAATTTGGAGGATATGGTAGCCGAGTTAATGACTATGATAGCGGCTAGGCTATCTATAAGAATAGCAATGTTTTGTTTGTGTGATTTGTCACCCCCGAGTTGCGTGCTAATCTCTCAGATTGCCAGTAGTTCCGCCTGGAAGACGCTGGCGAAATCCGGTAGGCGGTATGATCTTACTATTTTTAGTGATTTCGAGTTGACACCGGCCCCCATACCGCAGTTCATCTTTGATCCGTCGGTGTAGATGACCGAGTCGAAATTCTTTACCACTTATTCCACTGTGTTCTGGTGGGGATGTTAAGTTTGGGTGTGATGTAGTCGGTTGGAAGAATTTTCGGTCCAAATATCGAATCTGAAAAGCACAGCTTAAACACCAAGCTATGACTTTTTCGCTCGAATGTAGAGTCGGTCCTGTTGTGTGAATACAGCGTCTGCAAGGTGACAACTAATGTCACAAAAATCGATTTTGCATACCTTAAAGAAAGCGTGTGGCATATTCTGGAATTGGTGCTAGTGGTCATGGGCCTAATCACTTCATAATGATTTCAGTATTTTCTAGACTGACGCCAAGATCATATAAACGTACTCCAGTATTAACTTGAATTCTGTAACGAAGAACTGCATCACTTTAAGCATTAAGTTCCCACTCTATGAAATCAAAATCGTATCCTTGATACTTCAGATCTCTTTAACACTTGTCTGCTCCCAACAAAGTCGAATCCTGGTGGATACACGGACATCAACTCATTAATAAGAATTAAATGAGCTGACCAACTATCCAGTAGTTCTTCGGAGATGTCAACGAAAATTCTGACGACATATATTGTGTGTAGCTTCTATAATACTATACAATGCAGGTAAAATGTCCCAAAAAAGGCCACCACACATCTATTTGAATTGCCATGAAAGCAGCTGAGCTGGTGATGTCCTAGTTTACCACTTATATTATTGGCACTCAAATCGAGGTAAATGTCTCATATGGTGTATCAGGATTCACTTCGTTTACGTATGCACCTGTCTCAAGTACCCATTAGTCAATTTAACTCTGCACATTTACATTTGCTTACACTGTCATGCAACTTAATGGTACCTAGAGTCGAGACAAATAGCATACGCGTGTATGTACGTTGGCAATTGCCAGAAGCACAAAAAATATTCACCGGTCACCATCATGACAGGTGAATAAATGAAACCTTTAATGTTCCCAAAAAAACTCTACGAAATTCGATCATCGTCAAATTTATATCGATTCAACCAGAGGCTCGTTTTTTTCTCGTGTAACCGCATGTATGTACAGAAATAGAGACCGCAGTACACGTGCTGTAACAATCAAAAGGTCTCATATTTTCGCATACTTTTTGTAGCTACGATAACAGACACACCCTTCCCACTAGGCAATTTGTTTGATTGATTACGGGCCAGGTGAGATGGAATCGTTAGCTGTGCCTGTAAATATTATGACAAAAAAAAATGAACTTCGCATATTATTTGGAAAATGTTTATTCAACGGAGGTGGGAGGACGTGATTTAACCAAATTCGATTTTCAATATGACGAAACGTCAAAAAAAATTGTTTGTGAAATAATTTTAACTTTAAACCCACCATTGAATTTTAAATTTTGTTTATTTTTTTTTTTTCAAAATAAATTTACAAAACATTATAACCATGACATAATGTGATCTGTTGGAAATTGAATTTAACTCATCCGCCTAAGTTTTTCGGTACCAAGAGTCCCTTGTACGCTAAAGACAAAAAGCGGTAGAGCTCTACCAAAGGCGTTTACACTCCACCATAAAATCTACGCTTTACTGGCCGTCTACACTGACTATTCTTTTTTTGTCTCGAGAAGAGATGTATGGTAGAGCGCGCAATAACATTCGCTTTGAAATTTCATTTCAGAGCATCTGTGCGGCACCCTTGAGCACGACCAGGTACTTACGGCTCAAAAATCTTTACCTTCTCTGACACTCAAGCTGCCCTAAAAGCATTGAACAAGAGTGGGTGAGTCACGTTAGAACAACTTGGTCATACTACACTGGATTCCTGCACACAAAACCATATTAGCAACAAAACACCGAACTCACTGGCCAAGTTATGTACGTGTAACAACCCCCCTGGTGCACTGGTTCCACACCGTCCTGTGAGTAAGCAAAGGCATCGTCAAAGCCTCCCGTGCGAAGAGACAAACCCTACTCAGATCCGTTGCGATTTGAATGGAAAGTATGTGACAGAAATGTATCAAATACTTGTTTCCAAGAGAAATCGAAATTTCGCCAGAATCTGAGCAGGAAACACCTTAAAATTCTAACCGATATCCTAAGTCCCCATTCAAATAGCATCGTCACAGACCCAACCAATGCAGAGTATGCCTGAGGAACCATGAAAGCTTTTTCTACATTGTCACAGAATGCCCCGTCCTCATTCACGCGAGAAAACGGAGCCTAGGCAGTGAACTTATCTCACCGACTGCTCTTGCTTCACTCTGAGAAGCTGGTAAGCCTCCTGATAGTTTCTGGAGTAAACAAACTGCTCTAGAAACACAAGATGCCTCTCTGTGAGACCACAGTGCTAATGCGGAAAAACTGCTCCCCAACATCGCAGCCAAAACTTAGGTAGAACTCTACACTCTGTTCAGCATATTGAAAACAGTGTAGAGAGGATAAAGAGATGTTGAGCCCTCTGCTGAAAGGCTTTAAGACTAAAGAAAATTTCGCCTAAAAACGGTACTTACACTTCTCTAGCGACATTTTTCTCTAACTCGACCACTCTTTCTTTAAATATCCAAGCATTCAACCTTTTGCTGTGGGCATCATCGAAGAACGAGTAGCCTACGAAGTGGTTCAATCTTTTGAAAATTCCGTGCGCTTTCAATTGTATATCTTTCAGTTTTTTCTATTCTTGGGGAGGTACTCAAGTATCGCCTCTATAGGTAAGGGCAGCCCTGTCCATGGAATGACATAATTATCTCCCATGCTGCACCAAATCTCATACGAAAATATTTTGGTCTCCATAGCTTGTTTCGATTGTGTGTGTGGTAATCGATTTATGTTGTGTTTAAACAAAGTTTTGTTTGACGTGCAGCTCGGCAAGTCAAAGTTCTCTTTACGTGAACCCTAGATAGGTAGGTAGATGCTGATGCTGAAACCTAATTAAAAAACCTAATTAAAACCACAACTCACGTAATCTGAATGTTAGTGTGGTTGTAAAAAAAACCTAAGATTAGGAGCGAAAGTCCATCCATCCTGTGGCATTAAGGAAACTGATCAAGTCCTTCGAAATTTCACTACGGTTGTCGAAAAACCTTCTTCCTATTACACGATATCTGACCTTGTATAGAGCCTGACAACCGCAGAAGAGATGAAACAATGTTTCCTTCTCTTACTTACTTACTTACTTAAGGTGGCGCTACAGTCCGGGGTGGACCTGGGCCCCAAACCAACAAGCGTCTCCAGCCAGCTCGATCTTTAGCCAGCTGCCTCCAGTTTCGCACGCCAAGTTGTTTAAAGTCCCCTTCCACTTCCGTGCGCCACCTGTGTCGAGGTCTTCCTCTACTGCGCCGTCCTTTGGGTGTGGATTCAAAGATTTTCCAAAGATTTTCTTTTGGCTAAGTCGATGCCGCTGTACAGCATGTATCGTTTATCGTCTCCTCCTCCACTCACCGTCTATGCAGACGGGACCAAAAATCACCCGAAGAATTTTCCTCTCGAAACAGCCAAGAGCAATCTCATCCGCTTTAGACAGAGTCCATGCTTCTGCGCCGTAGAGCAGGACTGGGATGATTAAGGTCGTATACACGGTCATCTTACTTGTTCGAGAGAGGGATTTGTTACTCAATTGCCTTCTTAGCCAGAAGGCTAAGAACAGCGCTGGTGTCGTTGTCTGAGTTTATAGCGGAGCCTAGGTAGACAAAGTCCTTAACTACCTCAAAGTTATAGCTGTCTATAGTTGGGTGTCCTTTCTTGTTGACAGCATATACTTCGTCTAGCCCTCATTGACCGCTAAACCCATCTTCGCCGCCTCCGTCTCGATGCTCACGAACGCGTCAGTGACATCACGCTGCGTTCTTCCGAAGTCCCATGACAACGCGTCGACTTGTCTAAACCCTTTTTTGGCATCAAAGGTCTAAGTGCGGTCGTTACCGACCTTGATGGAGCAGCGTGAACTCTTTATCGTCATTCTGCACAAACGAGACGAGTTCAGGCGCTCACACAACATGGCAGATAAGATCTTGTAAGCGATATTAAGAAGACTGATACCTCTGTAGTTGGCGGAGTATAGAGGGTCTTCGTTTTTGAAGATCGGGCAAACAATGTTGAGGTATCATTCATCGGGCATACTTTCCTCCGACCATATTTTACAGATGAGTTGGTGCATGCTCCTTACCAAGTCATCGCCTGCCGCTTTGGCGGTGTTCGGGATATCCGCAACCGTACCTTAGCTACGACATAGTAGTGGTCCGAGTCAATGTTGGCTTCTCGGAACGTTCGGACATCCATAACACTGGAGGAATGCCTTGCGTCGATCGCAATGTGGTCAATCTGGTTGACGGTTGATTGAGCAGGAGATTTCCATGTTCTTTTGTGAATATCGAGATGTGGGAACCGCGTACTAGTTTCCTTCTCACTTTCATTATTACAGCTGCGACAATGAGCATTGAATGGGATGCCCAGTTTAGGCACATGTGTTCCTAAAGACCAGAGTCATCTGTTCTGATTGCCATGATCCTTGCAATGTATGTGCGGGTTCTATTTTGTAGATTTTGTGTTTTGGACTAATTGTAACTAAGGCACATCTCTCAATTTCGCAGCTCTTCCCACCGATCTTAGCCTCTGATAGAAAGTGTGCGAGAATTCTTCCTTTGACGGCTCATAAAGGGGTGTGAATTCATTTCGCGAGGGATCTATCAAGGGCTGAACCTTCTCTCGCCACCTCATCGGCCAGGTCGTTCCCTTCTATGTTCTTGTGCTCTGAATCCAGCTTGGTATTCATTTTAGATTCCTTAGTTTTTTTCCCATTTGACTGATTTTCAAATTCCCACTTATATTTTAGCCATATAGTGCATAAACAATATTCCCGGGTAATTTTCCACTTCGTTTGGGTTTCCTTTTTCAAGCATAGACAACATTATTCATCTTCTATTCTACTTTCCCTGTTTCCATCATATCAGATCAAAAACTGCTAGCAGTTTTTTTACAATTATATGTACATACATAGCAACATATACATCTTCTCGTGGTGGCTTATCCTATTTAACATTTCTCAGCATTTCAAGGATCTCGATTTCCGGCATTTCACGTCAAAGGCTCCGCCCACTGCATTGTTTCCGCGAGAAGTAGAGGGTTAAACAATTTTTCAAAGTTGCTGTTTGAACTTCTTTGCATTCAAGTTTAATCCAATTTTAAAATTCATTTGAATTCTCTCTTGAACTTCCACCAGGTCTATGAATCTTTAATGTCCTTCAGCTTCATATCTGCATAATAATAGAGTGGCATAGCTCAGGTGCTTCGACAAGCCAAAGATATCGCATGAGATGAGTGCACCATGGCTCACAAGGAAGTTATTTGGGCTCTAAACACGACGCTCCAGTACATTAGGAGCCGGAATCAACTTATGAGTGGAATTATAGTGGTTTTGGTTTTTGACTTCAGACAAGTTGCCACGAAGGACACGTGCTGATGAATTTAAAGCCTCAAGTCATCCGTCTTATGGCCTCATGCCAAAGTGCTATTAACATGCGTGTCCACCTTCTGAGATATTGGTGATGAAAAGATTTTGGAAAATGAGGGCAAAACAAATATTCCGAGACACCCTTGGAGATCCAGTGGTCGCCGTGGTTCAGTGGTTAGTGCGTTGGACTGCTGACCGAGCGGCGTGGGTTCAAACCCCAGCCACCGAACATTTTTCGCGGCACCACCTCTCGTCGGGGAATGACATGCCTCCGGGAGTATAATCTGTTATGAAAGAGCTTCTCAATTCGCCGTTCGGAGTCGGCAATAAATTGTAGGTCCCTTCCATTCGTGCGAAAAATGAATCAAGCATAACATGAATGGTGGCGAGAATTTAGGCCTTGGCTCATTCCGAGCTGTCGCGCCAACTATTTATTTATTTTACCCTTGGAGATCCGATTACTTTGACTCTCAGAATTGACCCCAATATTCATCACGTGGGAGTGGATTGCGCTTCAAAGTTGAGGGAAGAAGCTATTATCACTCTAAGAAACGACTCAGCCAACACCATCAACAATTTTATGCTAGAGAAGCTGCCAACTAAGCATATGAAGTATAAATCTGTGGACTTGGTAATGAAAGTCGAGGTAAATTACCATTTAGGGTTCTTGCATGCTCCCGAGCCACCAGGAGTACCACATCACGTCTTGTACCTCAGAGTTGGGGCTCTAATCCCTCGAAACCTTCCAACTTTGCAATGGCACCAGGCTTCAGATGAAAAAGAGAAAAACACAAAATCGGAGCCAAGATTTTCGCAGGCATCAATCGGGGAGAAGGCGATTGATGCCCCAGACTACCACTTTGGGTTTAAACATCTGCAATTTCCTATTAAGATTTGCCATAATCATCATAGGGACAGGATTTAAAAGTGGCTGGTGTGGATCTGATGAGTGACTGTTTCTCCCATAGCCAGCTGTATGTGAACTGCTCAGAGCCAGTGGGCGATATAACGGTTTAAAACATCATTATTCACTTGTTTCTAGGTAAATTTTTTTTTCCTAGGTATTAACAATGGGCCCCGAGCCTAAGTGCGTTCCCTACGGCAAACCGAGTTAACCTTATCTTAATTAATTGATTTTTTAAGAAAGGTATGTATGGTATATGAGGGTGGGTGAGGGCGGTTTGCTCTATACTTAAACCTAAGCCGACTCCGTTGTGTTCTCCTCTTTTAAAGATCATAACTGTAGAGATAGAGTAGGTTTCGGACGTATGTTGGAAGGGATCCAAGGAAAATATGATTTGGCGAAACTTCCTGTTTCTTTGGTGAAGGCCCGAATGTCACTCCTTTGTCTTGCAAATGCTTCAGATCCAATATCCAATCCACATGGTCTCTACGGTCTTCAGTCGCGTTTTTGCTAGGGCTGGACAGTGACATAGGAAGTCTTAGAAATCTATTCAAATATTGTAATAGATTTAATTGTAAAATCGAATTGGAACAAACAGGAATATAATTACTTTAAAAGTGAATTTCTACTCGAACAACGTGTTCACTCTCATGCCAACACAAATTTTGGGGGGAATTATAGCTCAGTCATCTCTCCTCTATCTATGGCCTTGCCTACTTGTAAGATCAAAGCAAAATTAATTGTACAACTACAAGATAACTTTCAAACGATAAATCAATTCAAAATACTGTGGATTTAGGTGTACCTACATATTATTTCGTAAATTTGTGTTTCTATTTTGATATAATTAAATGAACAGTGTACGAAATTAGCTCACTTCATTATTCATTTCCCATTGGATTTTAATTACACATGTAAGGGATGGTGACATTTTTTAAATTAAAGGGGATTACTATTTTCAACTTCCATCTGATTTAAATTTAGTATTTTCAATTTAATTATCAAGCTCTCGTAGTTTTGATTTTAAATTCCAACAATAGATGTTGGATTTTTAAATTTTTTCTGTTTAAGCTTCAATTGATGTCTCATTCGACAACAAGGGCACAAATCCTATTAATGAAATTGAGGATATCGCCTGTCGAAGAGTTTATGATGTCCTCAGGGATCTAGGTGTCCTTGCGGAAAACTCGCCTTTAAAGGTAACAGAGAGCTACACATTTACATGGACCATGTCCATAGGTATGTTCCCTATTCCTCTAGGCAGAGTCGGCATTCGGATTCCTGTGCTATACCTATCTAAGGCAGATAATAACTAAGACTGCAGCATCCAGAAAGGCATTTAACCAGTTTTCGAATATCGTCCCCATAGATGAGCCTTTTTGCCGATTTCCTAAACCAATTGAAATCATCTCCCAAAATGAAATGATGTTGGTATGGTGTCTGATACCGCGCTGATCAGTTCTAGCTCGAGAAATTCGGGAAGAATCGCCAAGTGACCCAGCTATGTTTTGATCGAGCGTTAAAGATTTACTACACTGTGTGCTGTTGCTTACTTAAGGCGGCGCTACCATCCGGGGTGGACCTGGGCCTAATTGTGCTGTTGCTATTTTGACAAAATAGTGCAAAGGTGTTAGTGGATATTGAGCCTGAGACATCCCAACCTTTCAGTTTTTTTTTTTTTCTTCTTGACTTTGGTCTATCATACTGCAGAAGCATAGGCGATGATAGGTCTGAATATCATAGTGTACAAACAAAATATGACCTTGAGCTATAAAACACAGGTTTTGCGACATAACTTCATGGCATAGGTCTCTTTGGCAAAATTTCTTTCGATATGGGTACAACTCAGTGCCATTATTCTTTCTTCTTCGAGATATAACCGTCTGTGTTCATAGGAAGGTAGCTAACCAAACTCTACTGCAGTATGGCCACTATTTCAATCCGAAACTTAATCCAGCGACTCAAGAAGCACTTATGTGCGGATTTGATACCATAACGTAACTTGTTGTCGATGTAAAGAAAACTAATAATGTTCTGAAAGGTCCTAAAAGAAGACTTTTCTAAGTGTGAAGGTTCTTGGTAGTGCCGGAAGATTTTGCCGAAAAGGAGCCATGCGGTATCACAACAAACCTATAATTGATTCAAGTGGTTGGTTTTAGCTGCAGTCCCTTTAACCTTACCTAACCTTGCCCTTGACGAGTACCATTGGAGAGTACACTAACTCTCCGAGGGAGATTTCAAGGGCAGAACCCTGTCCAGCTACATAGCTCGTCGACATTCTCGTTCCCCTCAATGTTGCTATGGCCAGGCAGCCAGTCAAGATTGGTGTTGAACCAAGCGCTTGTCACGGCAATTACTTTCTTACACTGTTCTACTAATTTGGAATTAATAATTATAAAATAAGAAAAATTTAATTTTTTTGTCGGCGTGAGAATGTCTGGCACGGCTCTAGAATTGCTAGTACTTCCGCCGTAAGTAGTAAGCTTAAATCTCCCTAAACTTGGAAGGGTCGAACTTTCCCTTTCAAACGGAGCCAGATATCTATACATAGCAATAGTCAGACACATACTAATATAGGGTGCGCTCGTATGGTAGAAGAAAATCCGAAAGAAACCACGCCAAGTAAGCTAGCAGCAGTACAAAGAACTCCCAGTATCGCTATCACGGGTGCTCTCCGCTGAACACCTGCGGCAGCTCTAGACACTTTTCTGCGTTTTCTACCGCTAAACTGACAGATAGAACACTAAGGACACTAATTTAGATTTCAGTATTGGACACTACTCTGTCCTGAGTGAATATAACTGCGGCGTTTTAAAAAAAACAAATGAGACGCCTTTCGTCTTGGACTTGTATCCTGAGAGGGAAAAGCAACGTTATCATCTCATCAGATGCGATTGCGGTCTTTACGGATGTTTAAAAAACCATCACAGGTTCTGGGATTTACTCCCAAGAGGCAAATCTCAAAGCAACTATAAGACTCCCTGATACTTTCAGTGTATTCTAAGCAGAGGTTCTGGCTGTGCTTATAGCTGCGGAATCCCTAGGGTTTGGATATCTGGAAGGTATATCGCCATTGCACTTAAAGCGCTAGAATGTCGTCGGATCTGCTGTATATATGAGACTGGGGGTCCCTTCCTATGATTTCTGTAGAAGCTTCATAGAAGAGGGGGAGGAAGAAAGTACAACCCACCTACTGTGTATATGTATGTCCTGCTCTTGCGACGCTAAGAAGGAAAACCCTCGGGGATGATGATCTTAACGATCTGACCGAATTCGACATCCAGAAGAGAGGAAAATTGATCTCTAGGACGAAATGGTTCTTAGTACTTTGTGTTACATACTCGCGTTCCCTCTGCTGGTAAGCCAGTTCTTCATCGTGGTATCACAATGGGCCACCTGGTCTAAGTGTATCCCTGTCTGAGCGGGGGCAGCCACCTAACCTACATTTCTACTCGAGTAGAGTTCGATTATTTTAATAAATAACACGAGTGACTCAAATAAAATAATAAAATAAAATAACTTGCGTCAGACCACTATATTCAAGAGGCTATGGCCTGCACTAGACCGGAGAAGAACAAGAGATATTCTCAATTAAAGCAGCGCACAGCTAAAATTAGTCACTGGCATCTTGTTCGGGCATTGTCTTCTCAGGAAGCACGCGGACATAACACACATATTTTGTGAATGTCAGGGAATTGGCAAGACACGCATGAAACTTCTCGGCGGCTATTTCTGTAGTCATCTAGGTAGGCTTGAGTAGGCTATGATATTTATAAAGAGCTAAAATTCTATAGGGAAATCATATGCTTTCAGGAAACGGTTTAGGTTCTGCCTTTTTGGTTTCATCGGGATCGCTATAGCCCCACTATGGTGCCTAGTGTCTTATGCAAGCGCTGGCTACATAACTCTACTCTACCTAACTTAACTAAGCTTTAACCTTTAATGGAAAGCGATAGGGTTCATCATTTTTTCAGTGAACCACTGACCCCGATGGGACTTACAGGTGTCTAGTGTTTATTTGAGCACTGCAAGACAGCCCTGTTTAACCTAACCTAACCTACCATCAATCGGTAGTATTTCAATTTCAATTTCTAACTGTTTAAGATAAATGTGTATCCTGAGGATCAAAAGGTATCAGGCAGCAATAATACCTCCGAGGCTATTCCACATTCCCCAAATTAAAATAGTCCAGCAAATACGGTTTTAGTCCTTGAATATTAAGCTAATAATGTGTGCTATTTGTTTCATGCCATTTTGATGGATTTCTAAAAACCCCATAAACGACACGCACCATAATCCATTGGATGGATTTCTAGGAACACAGTTTTCGAAGCTCGTGCCTCTTGTGATAAACAAAATAGGTTGTTAATCCGGTTCCAAAAGTGGAACTTACGTCAATCATGCATGTAGCAGTATGTAGGTACATCTGTCGTGAGTTGTCTCTAATCCTTTAGATATAACAGGAAACCCAACAGCTGTATACAACTTTTTACAAATGAAAAAAATGGCGATAATACCCAGAAGACTTGTTTTATAATTTCATGATCATCCATGCGAACATCTACATAATTGAGAAAGTTATCAACGAGGTAATACACTCCCAAGTTTATTTTTCCGAAAATTATATGCAATTATGTTGGCACGAAACATCCACTCAAATTCAAGTGGAATTCGTACAACATACAGACACATTTGACCCGGAGTAGCACAATAATCAAGGAGAATACACATGAATTCGTCCTTCAATGGAGTTTTTTCTGCCTTCAGGGAGTGATATTTCAAAACAGCTTTGAAAGGTACGTACATATGTATGTGTGTACATACTCGCTTGTATTATATTTCAATCACTTAGGAGACAGAATAATATATTGCAATCAATTTATTTTATTCTAACGATGAAAAAGGATAGGTTAAGCTTTGCGCAGTCACAAATGGTCATGAATATCTGGTTATAGGCGTCAGGCTCATTCGAATACATTAGAACTTGTGTGAAACATTTTTGTTGTTCTCGAGTAGTATGTACAGAGTAAATGTAAACAAAAAATAGGCTGACCTTCATTTTACATCAAAGGTTCTGTAGACACCACCAGACTCAATGTCTACGTAGAGGGTTAAACGAACTCGCATTGTCGGCAATTTTTTACATTGGGAAAGCCTTAGTCGGTACCGAGTCGAGCATTCAAGGTCTGCGGAAGCCAATGACATATTTGTACACCAGTCTCCAACAGAGCAGCAGGAAAAAGAATCAATAATCGATAGAAGATTGCTTGCTTAAGTACCTCAGTATCGAAAGAGTACCCACGGACACTTGTTGATATACGTACTTCCTCACTTACTTATTTAGTTAATTAGGTGGCGCTACAGTTCGGAGTGAAGCCCGGTCCTTTGCTAACTGCCTCCAGTTGCGCACATCATGTTGTTTGAGGTCGGCTTCTACTTGCCACCTTAGGTGATGTCGTCTTCTACTGCATTGGCCCTCCAGGTTAGATTCGAAGACTCTGCGTGCCGGAACGTCCATTCGCTCTAAATTTTCCCAGCCATCTCAAGCGTCCAATGCGAAGTTTGTTGACCAAGTCAATGTCCCTGTACAGCCCGTTTACTTCGTGGTTGAATCTTCTTCTCCAAAGCCCGTCAATGTAAATCAATCCGAATATCCGCCGAAGAATTTCTTCATTCGCTTTCAGCAGAGTCCATGCTTTACCGCCCTTAACCAGAACTGGGAAGATTAAGATCTTGTATAGAGTCTCTTTAGTTGTTCGGGGTTCCTATCCCTTATTCCTCAAATTCCGAACGGAGAAACCGCGATTGGCACAAATCAAATTCGTTTGAATTGTGATGAGACGTCATTATCAGAGGTTTTAACAGACAGGCAGGTAGTGAAGTCCATTACTAACTCAAAGCGATTGTTGTCCACTGTGATGTTCTATCCAATTCGTCGATGTGTTTGACAACAAATACTTGGTTTTGCGCTCGCTTATCGCTAAACCCATTTTGACCGCTTCTGTTTTTGTACTCGCGACAGCACCGGTAACAGCACGCTGCTTCTGCCTACGATGTCAATATCATCGACGTACGCAAGTGTTTGGACAGATTTATGAAAGATTATGCCTCTAGTGTGGGTTTGAAAGTGTGTGGTCGTCGTGGTTCAGTGGTTAGTGCGTTGGACTGCTGACCGAGCGGCGTGGGTTCAAGCCCCAGCTAGGTCCACCGAACATTTTTCGTCGGGGAATGACAAGCCTCCGGGAGTATAATCTGTCGTGAAAGGGCTTCTCAATTCGCCGTTCGGAATCGGCAATAAATTATAGGTCCCAACATAAATGGTTGCGAGAAGTTAGGCCTTAGCTCATCCCGAGCTGTCGCGCCAGATATTTATTTTATTTTATTTTCACTGAGAAAAATAACATAACACCTCATAAGCTAGAGATGGAAGGAAAATGCTGTAGGCCCCAAATCAAAGGGCAGAATATCGTGGGAATAGAGAGTTAGTTTCAGAGTCTCTTCAATTGACTTACTCATTTTCAGGAGAAATTCCTGCCACTGTCGTGCAAGACCCAGATAGAGATAGAGACAACCGTGGAAACACCTAAACCTAGTCTCGCACTGTTTCCTTCAAGGTTTTAAGAAAACTGTAAGTTTTCCTAATAATTTACGGCCTTAAGTAGGACTCCCGAAAAGAAAATCTGGAAAAGCTGGAGCTCTCAATCAAGCTCAGGATCCCTTTAACGTCAGTATGTGACAGTTCGTCCAAATTATCAAATTGATAAGCTCCTACATAGAGCTTTCATCTGTGGCACAGGACTGCACAGGTACAGGTAGGTAGGTAGGGCTGGCGGTTCTTACGACTCAATAAGTGGTGGGATGCGACGTTTTGAAACCGCAACTCATTTGACCTGGTTGTTTCTGGGTATTATAGGTAGATAGACGAAGATATTTAAATCCAATCTGTAGAATCAAGGCAAAGGATTAGTCCACCAATCTTTTTCTTGGAAATATCCGGACATTTACATAAGAAATGATGCAGAGATTCGTTCTTGCTGTTATCTTTGCAACAACGGCAGAAAATGTTATGAGAGGATACCTAGCTTGGCTGCGTGGTCTCCCATTGGCAAGCGCCCTGTGCTAACGGCTACCATTCCTGCAATATCTTGTCTTGATCTGCTTAGAAGCTCGTTTTTTTTTTATTCTTGTAACCGGGCCAGACCTTCCTTGATATGACGGAGTTGTTAAGCCTATTTCACGCTTGGTTGGCCGTCTTCAGAAAGCGGTGTTGAATATAGCTCTTAACGGCTCCTAGAGGGATATTAACAACTTCCGCTAGTGAGTCGTGAAGGGTTGATCCCCGCCTGGCCAAGTCATCGGCTCTTTCGTTGCCGTCAATTTTACTAGCATAGGTATAGAGGAAGTGGAGGATTGTTTTTTATTTTGTCTCTTTATCTCTGCAATCTAAAGGAGTTTGATAAAGGGCTTTTGGCATGAAGACCACTTTGGCAATTAGCCTCTGATAAGCGACCTTATATTGAGTGAAGTTCAGCATATGCCAAATCTCTCTGAAGGTACAGCACTAGTTCTACTTCCACAACTTTGGTTTCTTTTGCTGATCGTATCGGATTCTATTGTACAAGTAACTTACACGTAGCTATTGGAGTACCCAGCAATTCGCTAAAACGTCGCTATGATCGGAAACAGAGCATAGCACCATCTACCATCTCCATGAGAAATCTGTACTAGTCTTTGATGTGATTGTATGTTACTAGTTCCAGGGAGTTAACAGCAGCTAGGCTATCGATACCACATTGTACTTCAGCCAGAATAATGCTTCTTTGAAAAAAACCACCATCTCCTAATCCGCCCTGAGGAAGTGAATGGAGTACTGGTATCTTTCGTCGTCCCATTCCCACACCTCTCTGAAAAGAATTGATTTGCAAAAGTTAAGGTGAACTTCACTTTCACTTGAATTCATGCCATCGGGTAGGCGTCCCCTGGGTAGGCCTAGGACAAGGTGGCTCGACCAAGTCCAAAATCTCACCTCTACCCGTATGGGGATAGCCGCTGATGAGTTAGATTCGATGGTGGAAGATCGGCAAATGTGGAGAGTCCACTTAATCTCCCTAAACCGCGACCCTCATAGTGCATAAGCGGGCCCTTGGAAGATGATGATGATGATGAAGTTGAATTTCACAACTTATGCGGATC
This sequence comes from Matsumyia berberina, assembly GCA_917880715.2. NCBI lineage: Eukaryota > Metazoa > Arthropoda > Insecta > Diptera > Syrphidae > Matsumyia > Matsumyia berberina. Next base: position 102,829,861 of record OU862870.1, read on the forward strand.
GAGGTGTCGCTAAAGTGACCATTGATTTTCAGTCTGAAGGTTGCTCTTGCAGCTGACTGTTCAGCAAAAAAAAAACCTAAAGGATTATAAGAAGAAAGCAACCAACTCGGGTCTTAAATTTCATACACCGTGGCCTTTTACTTCATATTAAAATTAAATCATTTTTCCTTTCATAGTGACAATAGAATTATTCATACACAATTGCAAGGGCTAAACAGAAGTTAAAGTTTAAAGGTTCTATTGTGTTTGACGGAAACCTCTTGCGTAACAGGAAAGAATCATATTTTCAATTATGTCTGTATAAAAGAAGAAGTTCCACAGTACCTCCTTTCAAAAGGACAATAACTTCCTGAGTGGCTTATTATGCACTCGTGCCCTATTACATACTTGTTACAAGTGAACTCTAGCCACGGGGTATTCATTAGCAACAACATTTCTAACATTTTTCTATTATCCGCAGAATGAAAAGGCAAATGACATAATTTATTTTCTTTTATTTAAGCAACAATGAAGCGATTATAAAATTGTCGACGTAATCATTTTCTCTACGTTGGCCAATTAACGGGCGTCTGAGAATTTTCACGAACATTATAATCTCGTTAGTTACCTTCGCGTGGTGTGCTTGTGCTGAAACTTGTTTAACGACTTGAGGGACCATTTAGGATTTGAATTGACAGAAAATCAACGAAGAATGTGAGGATAATTAAGTTATGTTTGGCTTTTGAATAATTCGCTTAGTAAGGGAATCCGATCTTATGATTGAGTTTATTTGTAGAAATCGCGGTAGCCATCTGATACTGGTTGTTTTCTACCTGCACTATAAACACGACAGCGGACGTATCTCTAGATGGAAAAAAAAATATGGCGTCTTTTGGACTTCCTTGACATATTCGTAGCTCAGGCCGATGACGTTTTCTTGGAATTAATCAGGGTGTTGGAAAACAGATGGTGGGGGGATAATCCACAAGGATCCAACGGAAGTGCCCATATCGCTGAAATGGATTACTGACATCAGTTAAACCGACCTTTTGTTTTAGAGATTTTTAACAATGAAATAAGCTCCCCAGGTTGGGGACTGATCCTTCGGAACCCGGCCACTGCCAAAAGTCTGTTTATGAAACAATCAAAAGCCTTGGATAAGGGCAATACTACCGTTGACGACTCTGGCATACAAAATAAGCACAACGACCTTAGAACACTTCAGAGAGCAAGCAGAGAGCCTAGACTAGCGTTTCCAGAGCATCTCTTTTAAAGAGAACATGTCCTCTTCTTTGTCTGCGATCGTCTTCACCTTCATTTTTTCGTCTAGATTTTTTTTTTTTCTTCTCATATGGAAACCCTATCCTAGACGGCTATAATACAGACTTAATCGCCGCACAGAAAGTGCAGTGGGATGGCCAAACGAGGATGAAAACTGTAATATCTACTATGGAGATTATTATAAAGAGAGCAGAAGCGGCGCTTATTCGGATACGAATTTGTCATCCGCGGCAGACTTATGCAACAAGACAAATTCGCACCAAGGCTTCATTCAACAGCACGAACCTGATAAGCGCTCATTTCCTCACAACACGACAAGGATGACACCACTGAAGAATATTAGTTTCTGTCTCGTTCACATTTTTGCAGCTGCGGCAGTTAGTGTTGATGCCGATGGCCAGGCTAGCTGGATGGTTGCCGACTGTCCAGTGACCCATGCAGATTGTTACAAGCCGAGTGATCACCCCTCGATTTTTGCTAAGGATGTCTTGACCCTAGAAATGAAGCAGATATCTAGTCTGGCCCATCTTTAGTTAGCCAGTAAGCATAGTTTACCCTAAACAGATCTAAGTCGAATATGACCTCTTTCCGCGAAAGAGATGTCACGACCTCTTCAGTACTAAGTTCTGCAAGTTCCTTTTGACACTGTGCTTACTGAGGCTTATGGTCACTTGTCCGTGTTTAATGTAATATTTTTTTTAAGAATTGGGAGGTTTCGCTCGCGTTTCGCCCTAAAAAACACGGTAATCTGATAATCAGAGCGGCGTCGATATCCTCAAAGTTTCAGAGTAAATACCCACACCGATCCATTTTAAGATGAATGAGAGTTGTGCATCATCCCTCCCAGTCCATTCTGGCCGGAAAGCGTGCCTTGAAAGTGAGGTAGTTAGTTGGCTCGTAGCCACTTGCCGTAACATATGGCTCTGGGCGTGTGTTCTGGGAGTCGAGCATCCAGATTCTCCGAGTCCAACATCGCTGCATGTTGCATTCCTCAGACAGAAACGTAACGCTTCAGTAATGCCTATGTTTGCAGATCTTGGCTTAGTTTAGTTATGTTGTATGCTTTGATCATCGCTTGCCACCAGACAAATAACCCGTAAGTAAGGGATGGCGTCATTTTTGACCGAAGTCCCCACTTTTGCCAAGAGTTCTAATGCAAACGTACCCTTTCTTATTCGTTGGCCTGTGTTTATTCTGGGATCAATAACAGTGCCTAAATATTTGAGACGGCAAGAGGGAACGAAGATCTGATTAATCTAGGAAGGGAAAATTCGGCTATTTTGGTTTTTGTCGTGAAAAAAATTAGGACAGTACTACACTTGGCATCGATGTCATAGCATTTAGTCCATGTGCTAACTTTTTTCAGCGCACCCTTAATGGTTTCGCTGATCTCTGAGGGAAACTGTCTTGAAACTCTAGCGTTTGCAGCATGACGAGGGAAAAACTTATTGGCTTGAAATCCTTCACCGTCTCATAACCGCGCCTGCTTACGTTTATAATGGATACTAATCAAACTGTTCAGTAGAACAAAATTTAGCTACTAGCCAGGGAATTTCTACATCTTGCTATTTTTGCAGCATTATGGGAAGAACGCCATCAGACCCGGTGGATTTATATGGAGAGAAACTGTTTATTGACCATGATTTTCCTCAACAATTGATAATTGGGCTATATTAGGGCTGAGTTGAAACTTCCTGTGGTCCTTACACTAGTCAAGGGTGACTAAAGTAAATGATCTAAAGATTGTGCAGCGGAATCTGTTAACGAAGCTTCCAACCTTTTCAGTAAAAGAGGGCGTCTACGTTCTTTGGACAGAAGCTTACTAAAACTTGAGAAGTCTTTGACGTTTTCAATGGTTTCGAAGAATTCTACTCAAGCTTGTTTTTAATTATCGTAAAAGACTCTTTAGTGTTGCCTATATTTGTGCCTATTTATAACAGATGTCAAAGGTGACCCTGGTCATCTTTGAGAAAATTGGATGGGCCGTCGCTTCACCAAAAAGGGTAGTTTTTCGTACCTTCTCGCATTTAATGTGCCTCAAAATGGATTTTTGATGAATATTTCTTATGAGCAGACTCCAGTGGGTTTTATAATGAGACCTTAGGCAATTCTGTATAAAAATGTCCGTGACGTCCTCTTTCTTTCTGTTTCTTTCCCTACAAGTACATACGAACCTTATAACCTTCTTACTCAGAAGTTTAACCAGATATCCTCCAATCAAATGGTAGCGATTTACTCCCTACATCGCCCAAAGACATCTTAGACCTATCGAAAGAACCCTTTAAATTAATTTAAATAACTTAATCCCTCTTCTCCACGAAAAAAATGTGCAAAGTTTTATGGACTTTGATAAATGCGCTGTGTAAACCTTAAAAGTAAATCATCAACATCGTTAAGTACATACTCGTATACCATTTCATTAAGTTACTGTCTTCGAAAACCTTGTTATCCCTTTATGGAGATTCTAAACCCACAACCCCAATTTATCTTCGCAAGCGATTATCGTTTGTTTTCCCTCTGCACAAATATGATATCCCTTCGACCTAATGAAACAATGTTCGCAACGTTTTTGGAATACATTATCGAGTGGACTTCTCGGAACGCAACAAAATTGATTGAAAGCCGACCCAACAATTTCCAATTACCAAAGTGACAAGTCAATACACTCGTCCAAACACTCATATCTGAAATTCGATTTTAAGGGACACTCTTGACAAACATTTGCATCCAAATCTGGTCGCCATCAAACTTGAGGCCAACAAAATTTTAGTGGAACTTTTTTGTAATTTTCGGTCATGGAACTTAAAAACCTTCGGTGGCCTAGAAACTGGTAATGGTCATGTGCGCCTCATTGAATTCGCCATCTATGTACGTGAGGACAATCAACTCCTACGTGTTTAAAATCCCACACACGTAACAGGGTTCTAAAACCCCCGATAGCAATAATTCAATTTCGGGTGGTTAATTCGTTCCAAGGACGAATTTACCGCTATTATACCGTATTTGGTATAATGTGCAAAAAAGTGGTAAATTGGGAAAACTTATGAACAGCAGGAGATAAAACAAAGCACATTCTTTTGAAATTATAAAAAGTGATTTTTTGAGTAATGGACAGACGACGTTTTAACTGATTTAGAGGAACGAATAATGGGCCTTGAGTACTCTACCCCTTCAGGATCTCTCATAAAATGTCCATAAAAACCATCAACAGTAATGTCAAACTGTAAGTATTATATTTAATAGGTTCCAGGCGATAATTTTTAAAGTGAAGTAATATACGAAGTGATTTTGCTGTCGATTGAGATAAAATATTCTTTCAAGATTTACAGCAGTTGACTTTTATGGTAGTTTTAGCTTTCAGACGCTCTTTGTCTGGACTTTATTCAATACTGTCTTAGAAATGCAAGGACTTGTGGTTTAGTGGAGTTCTAGAAATTGTTTTAGTGCTTAAAGAAGAAGCACTTTCCGAAGACGTAGTAATATTGAATATTCACTTGTAGATTGTGGACTATGACCCCACAACTTAAGGGAAAAGCTAAGAGAAAAGGAGGAGCAAGAAAGAGCAAGGTAATGAATTGAGTGGGGATCCCCTGCAGGCTAAAAAATAAACTCATAGAGAACTACAACTGAAAGAGATACACCACCTGGATCAACATGAGAAAGAAGAAGCTGAGTGTACTCACTGGATTCCTAAAGGATCACTGCAGTGTACTGACTGGATTCCTAAAGGATCACTGCAGATTGAATAAGCAGATGAGCAGGCTAGGTGAAGAAGATACTGTAGATTCTGTTTCTTAAGGACTTACGTGCGGCACCTATTCACAGCAGAAGGACTCATCTTAGGACAAATCTACTATCTGACCAAGATCTACCCTCCCTAAATCTACTTAAAATACCCCATACATTGACCAACGCCCCTATATAAATGGGCATAATAGTTGTATACCTAAGGTGGAGCGCACAAGTAGAAAACAACCCCAATCAACTTGGCGTGCACAACTGGCAGACCGTTGTAACTAGAGATGCTTGCTGCTTAAGACCCAGGATCACCCCGAACTGTGGCGCCACCTAAGTAAGTAAGTAAGTAATAGTTTTGTCCTGGTCGCATTGCTATCTACCAGCTCCGTACATATAGAATCTACACATATTCAATTTTTCGTCAGGTTTAACTCGAAGTTGGGAGAACTCTGTTTTCCAAATATTTTACGCAAATAAAAACACGTGTTCAACTGATGCGCCCTATCCAGCTAGCCAAAGGATAAATTCAATAAGACGGGAGAAATCTAAGTAAGGCACATGATCAGCTTTCATATACCGAAAGATCTCAAGCCAGCGTGTGACGTGACGTGAAACTGCCTTGACACTTGAAATGCCTATTCGGCCAAATGGTTGCGCGATGAGCCAGGGCCTCTCGCAACTTAATTTTTGGAACGAATGGTGGACACCTACAATTTATTGCCAACACCGAACTGCAAATTGAGAAGCTTGTCATCAAACAGCCCACTATTATCCGGGATGCCAGCTAAGCTGATTGAGAAACAATTTTCCAGAGACACAAGTTCGTTTCGACAGTGTTTCACTAGTTTTGATGATATGGTTGCAGAAATAAGGGCCTTGATGAATGCCAGTATATATCACAGCGGTGCACTTAATCGTTACTGTCTTGCGGATTGCCAGCAGCTCCCCCTAAAAAACTTCGGTGGTTTGCAGGAACTAGACATCTTCGAGCCCGTGGAAAGATTTTCTAACCTACCTCGCAGTTTATTTTCGAGTCACCGGGTTCTAGTTTGAAATTTAATCTTTGGGCTGTGTACGGGTAATCTGTATGGAGTGATACTATCTCTTGAACAGGAAGTTGCTGTAGATATTCTGCTAAGCAATCCATAGTCATATCAAAGATGCTGCGGTCGTACGGCCTAGTAGTCAGATTTTACCCAGATTTTCTGATGGACACGTTGCCATAGTTTAGACATATAGATTAAGGGGTAGAAGATGCAGACAATTCTGTGGACACTCCCAGATATTGGACAACTATCCGGGCACAAGTATCGAATCTGATTACATGATTCCGTACCTGGACTTCATCGAACCTTTTTCTTGCATCTTTCCAAGTGGAGAACAATGGGAAAACAAGGAAATTCTTAATGAGACAAAGTCCTTCTACACGGATGGCTCCAATATGGACATAGACACGGGTGCTGGTGTCTTCTCTGAGGAGCTAGGACTCAGCAGTTCAATAAGACTCCCTTACAACAGTAGTCTTTTCCAGGCAGAAGTTCTACCAGTGACCAGAGCTGTCAAATTGGCATCAATGCTGACGGTATCGAGAGAGGATATCACGACCTTCATAGACAGCCAGGCGGCTATAAAAGCACTAGCTGTAACTCAAATTACATCCAAACTTGTAAAGTGCTGTCGCGAAGAGCTGAACTGGAAAAAAATTTAAAACTCTGCTGGGTCCCCGGCAGCAGTGGTGTGCCAGGAAATGAGACAGCTGACGAACTGGCAATGAAGTGATCAGCCCTACAACCAGAGCTAGCTTATGGTACAATTTAACCTTCATCTGAAAGAAACAATAAGGTTAAGATCCTTAACTGACGCAAATAGCAGGTGGAAAACACTGAACACCTGGGAAATTTCCAGAAGGCTATGGCCAGAATATAATGAAGGCAGAACGACCAAGCTCCTGCATATGGACAGGAAATCCTTGTCATTACTCGTAGAATTAATTACTGGCCATAATATGCTCAGGTACCGAGGACGACCTATGCAGAGGATACGGGGACAAGGAGGTGCTTGAGGACACAACTCACTTTCTCTGTCATTGCCAGAGCATCTGCAACATTAGAAAAAGAACAATGGGCAGATACCTCTTCGATAACATCGAGGAGCTTTCCGATGGCTCACTGTCGGACTTGCACAAGTTCGCAAGGACAGCCAAGTCATCAGGTATACAGAATCACGCAGTGAGAAGTAGCTGGTAAAAAACATGGGTACCACAATGGGTCTAAGTGAGATAAACCTAACCTAGTCGCGTTGAGACTCGAAAATGGAGACGAAAGCATCAGGGAAATTGTAAAGATTTGAAGCGACAGAGTAGCGATGGCTAAAGCTGAAAAGCAACGGTCAACTAAGTCGACTATATACGGATACTCACTGTGTTGAAGTCTAGAAAGAAGATCGAAAACGTCAAGTTTTGCTTCGCCTTTTCTAAAAATTCCTTAGTTGCGTCATCTACCAGACTCAATTGGTTTGTTAAGTATATAGAAGCTCTGTTGTTTGCACCTTTGACTTGCTCACAGTCTTCGTTAAACCATCATTCAATACTGACGACCATTAAACAAATGTGTCATCGCGATGTAGCGAATGCTTGTTTCCTAGTTCTGAAAAGTGTTCTGTCAGTCTTCCAAAGCAAAATGAATCTGATAATTAATAGCTCACTCATCACTTGAACCAGTGAGCTTCATAATTTCCCTATTAACACTGTAACGATTTATCGGGAGATGGATAATCCTAAGGCTGACAAGACGTAATCCATCAAAACCAAAAGCCTGTCAAAACAGATTCGTGATGTATTAACGAGTAATAAGCTTTGTTCAATGAGAAGAAACCAGAACAGAACAGAACAGATTCATGAAAAATGTCAGATCAAGTTAGAACAGAAAAGTACAGCCCATGAATGTTAGGCACTAGCTAGTCAACCGGCTCTGATTGGCCGAGAGGCTAAAAATTGACTAGAAAACAAGTTGACTTTTCATGAGGTAGTGGACTGGATTCTTAGTCAAAAACTTCTCCCTCAAATTTCAGTCAGTAGAAGGAATGTCAAAAATCAGCTGATTTGGCTGGAAGATGTTTAGCAAAAAGTTTTGCTTTAAAGTTTTTCTGTGGTAATTTAATTTGTTTTTATTTGTTTCTTTTCCAAAACACATCTTAGCAACAAACATAAAATTTCATCTTCTATGTCGCCCACTTCAGCCTTTTTTAATATATTTTATTTATTTTGTAGCGATACAATTTATTCCCAGTGAATTTCACAAACTAACGCAATTCGCAAACAAATTTTAAGTGAAAACAGAAAGTAAATGTCTAAATTATGACAACTGAAATGTCAACTGCATTTGCAGTCATTTGCCGTTCAATAAGTTAGGGTTTGACTAAAATATTAGTGCCTAACATTCTGAACGCGGCCCATATGATAGTTATCAAAAAGTAAAAAATGTCACTTGAACAAGTAAAATGGTGAAAACATACCAAATTGACAGCCAGCAATTGACTTTGACTTTTTTCACAACTCTGTTCTACGTCAAGAGTAGGTGCAAGATTTGCTGTTCCAAACGCTTCGGAACAACCCCATGGAATAAAGCTATTGTATATTGAGGTGATAATAACCGAAAGTAGCTGGCACTCAAGTCAAAGCGATCCCCACAATGAAAAACCACCTCACCACTTACCTCAACGAAGTGGTCGTTTTGTAAGTCCGTTTTAAATATTTTAGACAATAAAGAACGTGCCTTCTTAATTTGCAAAGCATCCCATTACTTACACGTCAAGGTAGAAAATTTAACTTCACAACGCACCCTCAATTTTGTTGTGGCTCAAAACTTTTAAAGGCTCCCACTTCAAAGGACCGATTTGAAAATGACTCGATGGCTTTTTTCCAGTCGTTCCTCTCTAATACACAAAATACATGCATACATACTCATACATATGTATTTACACAGTAGAACTGACTAACGAAGCCACAAGATGTTAAGCTGTATTCAATCTTTCTCGTTATTTTGCGAAAACCACATTTTTACCTTTTGCAAGGACTTTGCGATTCATTTGGCATAAATATGAACAAGTTTTGGCATTAATTTGTTGCATTGGGATGGGGACTACAAAGGACACATGAAAAGTATGCTTTTCAATAATAAATGAATTGCGTTTCGGGAATTAATTTTGTTGAACAAACTCATCGTGTGTTTGAGATGAAAAAATGATTACTCACATCGTGCCGGTGTGTTCAGAAGGATATTTACGTTCGACGCAATTAACGCCATTCATTAACTTGATATGAGCAGCCATTCTGATGTACATAATATGCCATTATGCTGCTGCTTTATTTTAACCGAGGAATGGGTGTTTAACCGACAACTCAACAAGCCATCTTTTTACTCGTGGAAAGGGCAAGCACTGGCCTTGATAGAATATGTACTCATTCGCTACATCGTGGAAATTAAAAAATTAAAAAAAAAAATTAAAATCGAAAGAGTCGCTCTTTCATATCCTTTTGGGCAGACATTTTCAATATGTTGCTGGCTTCATTCTGTGGAGTTTAAATTTTGATTTATTTACATCAAGTTAGCGAGGAACTCAATGTCGAGCAGCTACTTCTTCGAACGGTGGGGTCTATACTTCGATAATTTAGGCACGTTAAATGCATGCCCTCAACTCAGCTTTTAAGACATGGCATAGAGTTCATGAAACTGATATCCCATCTCTACCCGTATGGGGTTAGGTTGGATCCTCATAGTACTCTTGAAACCATAATAAATCTGATAATAGAATCGGTAGAACCAAAGCATGTTTACAATACTTTTTCGCTACAATCTGGATTCAGTTCTTCTTTACTGGTGTGTACTTGCAATAGGAATCATTGCTGTCAGTCATAAGCTACGAACGTAAACAGATGTACATTATTTGATTGGGGACTTTTTCGGCGAAGCACATTTCGAACGAACAGCTTCACATGAATACGGGCCAAGAGGTAATACACAAGCAAAAGTGGAGTGTAGCAGTTGAGGAAGAATCCAGTTGTCTAAGGATGAAACAATGAAAGAATTCCACCCAAGGAGCGCAATTTGCAAAGACTAAGACGATGAAGAAGAGGCCATTATACACTTCCAGCTTCAGCAAAACCCATACACAACCCTTTGAGTACATGTTTAAGTAAACTCTAGATAATTCAATTCAAATGCAGCATTAACTTTGTTCTTCGCCCTTCTGGACATCAGTGATGAGAGATCTAAGATCCAAGTGAGGCAGCAAAGTTCACCATATAATTTAATAAATGAATAGCTGACGGGGAAACTGTTTTTAACATCTCGGACCGCCGACTCTGAACGGCAAATCGAAAAGCTTTTTCATGACACTATACTGTCGGAGGCTTGTCATTCCCCGACGAGAGGTGCGAACAATGTTCGGTAGATACGGCTGGAGCTTGAACTAACGCCGCTCGCATAGCAGTCCAACGCGCTAAGTTAGGTAAGGTTAAGTTGAAATGGCTGCTGGCTAAAGCCGACAGATTTAGACCCGTTAGGGGTCTATTGTGCTACCACAAGGATCTCGGAAAGATATGCTGCCTACTCATTGAACCAATTGGAACTTGTTATGAAGCGTAGGAGGCTACTAACATCGATGTTTATCAGGTCGCCTAAGTTTGTATAGAAGTGGTGTTTTCTTAAGTGGAGTTTTCTAAGTAGAGCTTTCTTTTGCGGGAGAGAGCTGGACAGGTAGATAGAGAATAGTCTCCTTCTCGTTCATACGCCAAACCTTGTTGCATGCTTGCCTATAAGACAGTGCCCAGTAATGACACTTATAATACATTGTGCTAATATTCGATCTATTAAAAGAAATCGAATGCTTAGAGCGTTTCAGATCCAGCTTTGGCCAAATTACCACCTAAGATTTTTCCTTCAATAGCATCTAGCTTTAGTTTAAGTTTACAAGTAGCGATTGGTATACCTAAGATGCCCTTATCCGGCCCAATAGGTAATGTTGTTCCATATTTGCCGAGTTCATCAACCTTACAGTTCCCTGTAATATCACTGCGCCATGGCACCCAGCAAAGGTGGATATTGAACTACTCCGCCAGCTCTATAAGAGATGATCGGCTATCTAGGGCTGTTATTGAATTTAGAGCGACTGATTCCAAGGAGTTCAGTGCCGCTTGGCTGTCCGAATGGATGCGGATATCCGTGGCTGATATCACGATCGAAGACGAAACGCCAGGCTGAGACTAAGCCTTTCGGAGAAAGCACCACCACCCCACCCCATTGCTAGTTTTTGAGCCGTCGCGGTCGGTGTAGAAGTGAATCGACTTCTGAGAATACATCGTCCCAGAATGACCTGGGAGGGATGGTTACCTCGAAGTTCTTGTCAATTAGCTTGAGTGAGGTGCAGTCTATGTTTCTGGGAGAAATTTTGACATTTTTCAAAATGGAGGCGTGGCCAATGTCTTTACTAGACCCCTGTGAGTTTGCTTTGAAGCGGATAGCTGCACTAAGCCATTTATCTGCCAAAAATTTCCAGTGATGCAGAGGGAGTCGTGCGAAGAGCTCCGCTGATACAAATGCAAGCTGTTCGTTGGACTTCGCTTTGATTATCGCGGTTAATACCGGTTAAATTACCGAAATATAGAGCCAATGTTTTATGCGGGGTTACAAATACCATTTATTTCCGATGGCCTTTTTGCAAGAGAAAATGACTACTGTAGCTTTCTTTACTCTCTCTTGAATGTTTTCCAGCTTTATTTCTGGTCCAAAATAAGACCTAAGTATTTTGCTTCGTTGGAGAAAGTTAATCTTGTACCACCAATGGTAGGAGGGTCGATATATGGGATCTTATACTTCCTAGGGAAGAGTGCAAGCTCAGTTTTATGGGGGTTCACACTCAAACCAATCCGTGCTGACCATTTGGTTTGTTTAGAACACTTTGGAGAAATTCTTTTAAGATATCAAAGTGTTTTCCCGAGACGGGTTTAGCAACATCATCAGCATAAGCAATCACTTCGCAGCCCTACCAGGATTACAAACAGTTCATTTACCACCAAATTTCAAAGAAGAGGGGACAGGACCCCACCCTGTGGAGTGCCTCTGCTAACAGATCTTCTAGCAGATGAGAAGACAGCAGATGTGATTCGATACTGTCGCGTAACTGGATATCAATCAATCATTCAAGAGTTTTTAGAAGGAAAGATGATAGACTGATGGGTCTTTTGGGCTTACATGGGATTATTTGTCAGCCTTCTCTTTGTCTCTCATCTCTAACGAAGGTAGTCCAACGCACTCTAACGAAGGTAGTCCAACGCACTAGCCATCAATCTACGACGACCACACAATGTAGTTACTCCCTAAATCTAACCCATGTAGGGACAAATATTTTCAAACAAAAATTGATGTACACAGTACATAATATGAGCAGTTGGGTACGACTAAGTAGTGTTCTTTATTCCAAAAGCAACTCAACCTTAGGGAACAGACATGATTCTCACATGCTTCGTCCTCACTCTACAATTTCAACGTTGAGTGCCTAACGTTGTTATAGTTTTCCTCCCACATTACCTCGTGCCATTGAATCTTAAATAGTAATAAACAATTGCATCGTTACCCAGAATGAAGCTAGAAAGTGTTTTTCTGTTATCCTTCCACCCAGTGTTTGTTCAATCAAGGACGATAAAGTGTCGTTTATAAGCTTCATTGTGAGTGCACAACATTTATCAAAGTGTTAAGGAAAATGAGAAAAATTAAACGCCAGAGACGAAGGACTTTTAATTACCTACATACGTATACGTATATGAATAGAAGGCAGAAGTCGACTGAATTAAAAGGGGCAATTTAAAAAGAGAACAGTAATACGTCATCGATCTGTGAAGGGACTTGTCCTAATTGCATTATTACTCGAAGCAGAAAACTAAGAACAAATCAAACGATATGTAACTACGTGAACCAGGTCTTCTATTGTGCGTAACGTTAACACTCGTCCTTTGTCAGGGTTTGGCCTTGCTTTACTGTTTGTTACACAAGGAAGACTATGCCCGACTTCCTCAAAGTGGTTTTTAATACGACAGAGGATTTACAAGTGAGTTTATTGGAAATTGACGTTTTGCAAGTGGGCGTGGACAGAGTGTTTGACGCTGGATATTGGTATGAGGTAAATTAAGTTTTAAATTAAGTTTTTGAAATGTCATTTCCCTAATACAGATGAAGACATGTTTAGTATCTACCTTAATTACTTTTTAAGGCCTGTGAGTGGTTGCAACATTTCTTTTGTTTTATTTGAATGAGTAGATTTGATTTCATGCTTAGCATCATCGCTTGTCATGCTGAAGATTTCATAAATAAATAGACTCGAACAACTGTGAAAGCTGACGTGAACTCAACTGCAAAGGCAAGAAATAGAGCGCCCAGTTGGGAAAAAAATACCGTGAAGTTAAGCAATGGGGAAACGACATAAATGTTAACCTGGGCGTCATTAAAGCCTTACAGCGCCTGAATTTCAAACCACTACACCTCACTCGCCCTTGAGCGCAATTGGATTACAAAATCAAATGGGTGCCTGGCCATAAATCCATTCCAGGAAGTTGCTCGCCATAAAAGCACTATTCTCAGAATTTTGCCAAAAAGCCAACATATCCATACGTATGTATAAGTATGAATATAGTGTAAGCAATTACTCAAGCAACAAAATCAATCACAGATCGAAGCATAGTACAACATGTCAAATGTCTAAGTTAGATAAAAATCGCAAGTCAGCTTATTCATCGATCAGCGCTGTCCTACATATATGTACCTATCAGGCTAGGATACTTTTCAAAAATGTTGTGCAGAAACGAAAAGGCGGAAGAATCAAACCTAGCTCCGTGCAAAAGCTGGAAAGCTGGAGCCATCGACTATCAGTTTAAGTGATCGAGCGGATATTACCCTCAATATCATCCTCCGCTTTGTAGGAATTTCTGACTGTTTCCCATTCTTATGAATTCTCTATACAAAGATCAATAAATACCTATCAACTAGCAATATCTGCTCAGTCATGCTATTCACGTACGTATGTACATATGTATATCTGCGAAAAGCAGATGACTTATCCTTAAGTCTCTCAATTCGAACCGTTTCTCACCACGACTGCGCTGTAACATCCAATTCATCCACGCTATGAAAAGGAGAGTTGACAGAAAGCACCCCTCAATGCCGTTCACCCGAACACGGCTCTTACAGTAAGTGTATAAAGATTGAAGGGCCCTCAGAATAGCGCCGTCAATCCCATACTCCTGCAGGACACTCCAGACCCGATCATATGGTTTCTCCAAATCCACTAAGCAACTGAAGATTGATTTGGTATACTCCCAGGCTAAATACCATTCTAAGAGTGAATAGCTGGTCAGTTATGCTTCTACGTGGACGCAAGCCGCACTGCTCATCGCCCAACCTGGACGCGACCACACCTTACTTCCAACACATTACCAAAGACTTTTCCGGAGAGACTTACCCGGAGCAATCTCTCATACCTCCTTTTTTAAAAAGAGAAACAATCACCCCAGTTTGCCAATCGCTAGGTGTTTCACCACATTCCCAGGCCACTTTAATGACACGAGAAACCCTTTTCACCCAAAGCCTTGAGCATTTCTGGCCGAATTTCATCCTTACGAGCAGACTTCACCTTCTCTACGGTGGGACTATTTTCCGCCCTACTCAAAACTATGGGTCTGCCATCCTCAGTGCCCTGTTCGTGATTGAGCAGATTCGAAAAGTGCTCGCCCCATCTGCGCAATATGTCCTTCTCATCGAAAAAAAAGTACACCATCTTTGGATTCGACTCCTTCGACGATATTAAACTAACTTCCTCTGAGATGGCGAATGGTTGCCAGAACATCTTGTTTGCAGATCTGTGATCACGGTCCAGTTTTCCGCCGAACTCCTTCGGTTGCGAGAAGCTGAATCCCCCAAGTGTGTCTGCTATTCGCCTAAGAAATTGAACGTTTTAGAAAGCATTCAACAATATGTATCCAAGTATATGTCGATAACATTTCCATTTTAACCAAGGTCAAGTCCTCACTCATTCATTAGTGTAACTTTTTTTTTATGAAAATATTGGAGGTTGCTTTAACCTATATTCATACAAAGCAACTCCTTATTTATTGGTATTCGAAAACAAACCAGCGGTAGTGGCACTTAAGCTGCATGATGACACCATGGCGGGTGAATTCGCCATAGGAGAGGTCCATACTTCGAAAATTTGGGCATATTAAACTCATGTCCCCAACTTGTCTTCCAAGATGTGCCATGGAATTCGTGTCATCAGGTAGACATCCGCTAGGTAGACACAGGATGATATTGATGGACCATGTCCGAAATCTCACCTCTACCCGTATGGGAATAGCCCCTGTTGATTTAGAGACGATAGTGAAAGATCGGGAGATAGGGAGAGTCCACTTAAAAACCCTAAACCTGTGACCTTCATAGTGAGATCTTCACTGGCATGAATTCCTGATGTCGACAGTCACAATCAACACACTCTAGACCTGTGTTCAACTTCTCTTCTGGATAAATACTCAATTGCAGTCTCTGCTCTCTTGGGAGGATCATTGTATTATGTCAGCCAAATTCTAGTACTCCAACCTCCATTTAGTTAGAAAGAAATACCCTAGAAGAAGGATATGGCTGTACTAGAATGCCGATTGGAGTGAACTCAATTCATTCTTCAGGATTATAAACTGATCTCTATGCGTTCTCGACAGAGACGAAAATACCGCTGCTGACATGATAACACACCTGATTTTACCTGAAATGCGCACCTTCATTCCAAGCGCATCAACCAGCCTAAGGCCGAAACAAGAAATCCGTTTCAATCCGACCTGTACGATTGCCGTGCGGAAGAAGGGCACCAAACACTCTGAGAAAAACCATAGTTTCCTCAAGCGGGCTAGAAACAATCGCCTAAAAGGGTGCCAAATCTCTGCGTGATCAGAAAATGAGACAAAAAATACTGCAATGTTCTAAAGTCAGGAGAACTTGCTAGTCCTTCGTTAATAGAATTAAAGGCTCTTCCTGATCAACCACTCCAGTTCAATTCAATTTCAATTTTTTTATAATTTACGCGCTCTTTAGCGTAAATGAGAGCTCGGTCATTAACGAAATTAGAAGAGAGATGAAGGAGATACCGATGCACGTTGGCTTTAAATGCCTGCGGGCTGCAGTCACGGGAAAACACAGTCTTACGGGTGAAGAATTGAAAGGGCGGAATGCAATTGGCTATTTCGCCAGAGTACTGTTTGTTAATAAAAGGATAAAACAGTGAGAGACAGGAAACATTTCGTCGGTGTTCAAGCGAGTTTATTGACTTCGCAATGTCCTTGTCACTAATAAGTTTTAACACGCTATTTTCGATTCCATCGAAAATGTGCAAAACGGTTTTGGGTGCACTAGACCAGATATGAGCGTTATACTCGAGCTTTGGGCGAATGAACGCCAGGTCGGAAGGGTTAAATTTTTAGCACCGTTTAAGGATACCTAGACATTTCGCAGCATTTTTATCGATTTTGAATATGTGGTTGTTCCAACCTCCGTTGGATACACATACCGAGAATCGAAAGTCTCTTAGTTTCAGCGATGCAAGAACCACTCATGGAGAATGGTGGTGACAGAATTTTGTATTTCAGAAACATGAGCGGTGAAGAGAATTTCGAAAAGAGAGAAGATTTTGTTGAGGCGGAGGACCCGCAACACAGAGTTTTTATTTTGTCCGGCACCGCCGAGTTGATGCCACGCTGCACCAACACTAAAACCCAAAAGGAATCGGTCCACCAAGAAAACTACAACAAGAGTTTTTTTTTGTATACACATGAGAAATGTGCTATGTTTTTACGAGCTAAATTAAATATTAAACAAATGTGGAGAAAAAAATCACAATAGTTCACATGACTTTTGGGACAGAATCAACATGAAAACATGTGAGGTTCACATGCCGTGTACTCGCTATATTTTTGCTTCTTCACATGTGCCACATGCACAATAAATGTGAGCATACGTATATTTAACATTTTTCCTAACATCGCAATCACATTTAAATGTAGTTTTCCATGTCGCACTCTTAGCATTCGAGTAATAAAGTGTTTTTGCTCTTCGGCGCTGAGTTGCAACTTGAGCTAATTGATCCGTTTCGTCGTTCTGGGTGGTCGGAAGGTGTTGCTGCACACCTTTGAAGAAGGTGTGCCAAACACTCTGGAACACCTAGTGTTTGTATGGAAACATACTGGTTTTCTTCAAACCCTGTCCAACTGCACAATACGCCGTATTTGAGGCTGTGCATGAGCCTAGTTAAAGTATAGGATCATAGTCTTGGTCCAATTTTAGTTAAAAAAAAAAAATAACTGGCACCACGGCTTGAGGTGAGCCAAGGCTTTCTCTTCCGCAACCATTCATGCTGTGCGTGTGCTTTTGGAGCCTTGTCATTCCCCGACAAGAGGTGGTGCCGCGAAAAATGTTCGACGGATACGGCTGGGGCTTGAACCCAAGCAGCTGCTCAGCTGTCCAAAGCACTAACCACTGAGCCACGGCGACCTATTTTAGTCTACACTCCAAAAATTTACCTAAACGTACAGTGGTTATTGCGTGATGATAAATAGTTGGTAAATTTAAATAGGAAAAATTTATTGGAAACTATAAAACTCTCTCTCAACCAGAAGGATATATTACGACAATAATTCCTGTCAAAAACTGATCCACCATTCTACCTCAACTGATTAAATTACCAAATAAAATGCCCAAAAAAAATGCCTACTCCTTATTTAATTTTCTACATACATATGTATGTTCATATCCTTTATGACAGCAAACTTCATTATGCAACATAAAGTACACAATAGGTTCCTCATTACCTTATTATTAGATTGAGAGCAACAGCGACAAAAAGTATACGCACCATCTGACAAGGATCTAATTAGGAAATAACTTACAGCACATTGTGTTCATGCCCCCAGCCGCTTTTGCCCTCCATTACACACACATGCACATCAGGCCGTTCATTCGAGAATGAAGCCTTTTCAATTCCTACCATAGGAACGCATTTTCGTCTCCACCCCAAAGCAATAAGTTTCGTCTCGACGATGCACAATAAGTACACAATCCCTCGTAATTAAAGTTTCCCGTCCCCAGTCCCAAATGGCGCCACGAATTTATTGTCTTTCTGACCGTTGTCACCCTCAAGTCATAAAATAAATTTAAAGCTTCTCATTAGCAACGTAGTAACTTATTTCGGGATAAGATTTCCTTTAGGTTTTTCATTCCCCAAATGTATTCCGTTAAGCCACACGACATCTTTGACGGGTCTAAGCTAACACAGGCTATATCTCACTTTAAAAATCCTTTGCCCAAGCGACAGCGAGATACTAAAACCATCCCGATGGAGAAAGGGAAATTTGATACTCACCGGTTGGCCAAGTCCTCCAATAACCGTTGCTAGGCTCTATACAGTCGGTATCCTTCAAAATAAATTTCAAATTTTATCGCCCGCCTGCCTGGGCGCACACACAAAAAATGAAAATTCACCCGAATGTTCCCGACTAAGCACTGGAACTGACACGGCACTGTTTTTTTATTTGGTAGGTGGTCAACTGGGTATAAACAGGTGGAAAATTCACACGTAATTTAACGAGACACTAGTATCTGCACACCGGAGTATCTGACGACTGTTGCGAACGAATGTATTAAACCGAATGCTGGAGTTTTCCGTACTCAACAACCTTTTTATGATGTCGACAATAAGTTGAAATATGTCTGACTTCACATGCGCAAGGAAGCCATCCCCCTCGCGACGAGCATGGGAAAGCAGAGACTAGGTTTCCTTGGCACGGGTGTGAGACAATTTTTTCGTATTAAAACTTTTTAAAATCTTTGTCATGAAACCCCTGCACCCGTGGTATGATGGGATCCATGGATTCAATCGGTTCAGTGGGGTAGGACTCAGTGACATTGGACACAACTTGGCGTTGGCATTCGAGTGGGTTCAGCTGCCTATTTCCCCCACAGTGTTTATTTGCTTTTTTTCGGTTTTATTTCTCCTTTTTTTTTTTTAATTTTTGCTCGATGGATACTAAATGAAATTTATGCATGAGTATTATGATGAGCCGGCAGCCTTTGATCACTATCTTGCTGTTTTACTTTTTAATTACGATGAAATTTTATTCAAAGAAATCACAATGGAATGGTTAATTATGGGCAGGCAAATCCGACAATTTGATTTACTTTTGGTTTAAGGATTAATTTTTAATTCAGCCTGGAGAGGGGTCTCGAATGCGTAGTAAGTAGGAGGACGTGTAATCGTTTCGGTTAAGAGATGTTAAAGTGGATTTCACTGAAATATCATCATCTATTACAGGAGTCCCTCCGATCGTGGTGTTTAAACTTAAACACCCGTCGTGGAGTTATACGATTTCGACTAAAATTTATTGTAATTCCTCAATATTCGGTCGCCAATTTGGATGCTTAGTCTTGAAATTTTAATCCACTACATTGCTGGTTGATTTATTGGGTTTCCTATTCTACCCATAAAAAGTTTACTCATAAGAGTCTGACCAAGAAGTGGGGTTGTGTAATTTGGGAACCAGCCGGAAAGAGATAGGAGTCCCAGGAGATTCCTAAAATCAGCAAAATGAAGGTCCTTCACCCCCTACAAAGGTACTCAGTCTTCTGATGGCTAGTTCGGGATATTTGCACAGAAGCTGTCAAACAAATCCTATTTCCTCTTCGTTCCTGCAACTTCTACAGGAATCATTGCGGGGTAACTCAAGTCGTTCCGCGTGGCGTTCTATCGCGCAATGCTCTGTAAGAACACGTGACTTTTAGAATTCTTCATGCCTAGGTGTCCATATGACAGCATCGCCCTGAATATTGTTTCGACATTTCTCTGTAGAGTGCTGATCAAAACGACTAAAGCCGAAAGGGTGTATGCAGTTTCTAGTATAATGCTGGTATATCGTGAAAAGCTTTATAAGCTTTTATTTTGTCAATAGGCGTGTTTTTTTTTAAACTTAGCTAGCCAGTCGTTCATTTAGACGATTCCCAGCCAGCCAAACCTAGTCGATTTTTTATTCCGTCAAGTTGGTACGCGTGATTTCGTTCCTTTGGCATCGGCTGTCAAACTGTCAGAGTTTTCGGCATTAAACCAAATCGTTTTTTTTAATTTGTTGTGAAAACCATAATTTAGAGAACTTATTCAATGGATAATTTACAAAAAGAGATATGAAATCATAACATCTTCCATCTTCGTACTCAGAAGCCTGTCAAATGTCAAGAGAACAGAACAATTTGGCAGTGATACCAACGCTATAAATGAAAAACATCGCTTTCGGCGCCCCCTGGCCATGGGATATTGTAAAATTCCTAGCCAGTTGCTTTTGACTGGGGATAAAATCAAGATTTGGAGCCAGCTGGTTGTTGTATTTGTTTTACGTACAAAATTTGACTTTGCTAGCAACTACTGGCTGGCTAAGTTTAAAGAAACCACGCCTAATGTTGACTGCAGTGACTTCGGCTTGGTTTCTGACTATTAAATAGCGGTTATCTCAGTTTCAAAGATGCTGCAATCGTCCCCGATTTTAAAGTATTGATTAACCTGAATAAATAAATAGTTGAGGTGACGGCTTGGGATGAGCCAAACCATTCATGTTGTGCGTGTTACATTTTTCGCATGAATGGAAGGGACCTACAATTTATTGCCGAATCCGAATGGCGAATTGAGAAGCTTTTTCATGACAAATTATACTCTCGGAGGCTTGTCATTCCCTGACAAGAGGTGGTCCCGCGAAAAATGTTCGGTGGATACAGGCTTGCACAGTAGTCCAACGCACTTAGCACTAAGCCACGGCTACCACATTGATTTACCTACCAGCGTCCATTTTGGATCTGTCAGTTCTTCTTCAGTGCAGACTGTACCCTCATCTCAGTCATCGATGTTTCAGGTTGAACTTATGTAGCTGCTAGCTGGTATCTTTACTCTATCTCGTGGTAGTCCATCGAATTCGAATAGAGGTGTGATCGTAGGTGTTTATTGTCCATAGACCAAGTTCCCTTAATTTGAGTGTGGTTTTGCCAGTATATTGTTACAATGGATATCTACTGAAACCAAGTTCATCATTGTTTCAAATGCTGCAGTGGGTGCTAATTTTAATCTTGTCATTCCCATACGGCCTGGTCTTTGAACCGTGGTTATACTTGTAAGATGGCATTTGTTCTCAAATGTCTTCTACCAGAAAATCGAATCGTATTTTAGATTGGTTCGTACTACGGCACCAATGTCCCAGTCTCGGCTTGAAGTCCCATGTATTTCCGTACATCTTTGTAGGCCGTAGATCTTTGTAGACGATGTAGGCCATGTTTTCGCAGTCTTTAATGTTAGCTTCATAGATTCAGTTTTAAATTCGAGGTATTTTGGCGTCTACTTAAGTATTAAAGAGTCGATCGTCTTCTAGTAAATAGCACGATCTCGGTTTTGGAGGGATTAACTCCCAAACCTTGGTTTTTGGTCCAGCTACTCACCAGTGACAGTGCGTGGTTGAGCTTTTCGCTCAATGCAGAAAGAAATTTTTTTAAAACAAGAATGGCGAACTTTTCAGTATACATTAGCCGTCACGTTGAAGCCGTTATTTCACAGTCTTTTTACGATTTCATTACAAGAAGCCTCCTCGAAGCGTCGAATGGCGATCTTTCTGCTAGGCGCATGATTTAAGATGTGGCTGAACCAGCTGTATATTCCCTTTTGATTTCATCTACTACCAGTTCAAGAGGATAATTTTCTCTAGTGTTATTTCATTATATTACTTAGAGAAATATAGTAACAAACCACCTTATTCCACTCTTCCACTCATAATCTTAGTCCAGGATACCTTATCTATCCAAGGATTTGGGCTGTCCTCCCACACCTTCTGCTAGCCGAAGCTTGCAGAACTTGTATCACTATTTGGGCTTTTCTTCACTTTGCCTCGTTTGCGGACCTTTTTAAAGGTTCATTCATGGCCTGTTAATAAATCATACTTCTTACCAATAACCTACCTATGCCGGCAAACCGTAAACCGGACTACAAAACTTTAAGGTTATCCCCTGCTTCGCTATGACATCTGCCTTTACGTTTCCCTCGATTCTTGCATGCCTCTAGCCCAAAGCCAGTGTCAATTCATTCTAGGTTGCACATACATTGTGCTTCTGTACACTCCTCATCGCCATTAATGACTGCATTACAATCTGATTCATTTGCCTGATCAAAGTTTGTTTTTAGAGTGGGATTATGACCTTCCCCACACCTGATTCCAATGCAGGTGATCTAGCTCATGGATCAGATCCAGCACCTGGGCTTGATCCTCTGAGTATTATCCCTACCTGCTCCCACCTTACCCATCTATCAGTGATCCATCAGTGAAAATTGTGATTTCCCCCAATCTCCTCTGCGGAATTGATTTGTTTCCGGTTTCGTACATGGGCAAACCAAGATCCTCAATCCCGCTTTTGGCTACAGCCGAAATCTGTCAATGTCGGTAGATGATTTCACGGCAGCCCCAGTTGGCATTGTGAGACACAACAAAGTGTTCTGATTACCGGTCTTTTCAAAGGCAATAAGCTCAGTGGCAGAAGCCTTAGCAACACTTGTGTACTAACCCACATGTTGGCGTGGTTTGAAACGCGCCTGTTATCTCAACATTTTTTCCAGTCGTTTTCTGGTGGCAAAGTGTGATGTTTTATGCCTCCATACCACCGAAGCGTACGAGATAATGGGCATAACCTACATAGTGTAAATCCAGTATGCTGACTTCGGTGATATAACCCAACGCTTTGCACACACTTTTTACACTGGTGCAGCTCTTTTTGTACCTTATAATCAAAAAGAAACCCCCCTTTCGAAAACCGTGATTTCCACTCCAAGAAGCGTCTTCCGTCCAAATTCGTGATATCCTCTCTTAGGTGTAAATGGTCTCATCTTTCTACTTGCATTAATGGAAAGAGTTTGTTCCTGACACCAACCAGAGCGCATTCTTCATAGTGTCTTCTGTAAAGTTCATAAACTCTCTAGTTGCCATTATTGTCACATCGTCGGCATACCCAATTCTATAAATTCCCACTATTTCCAGTCTCTCTATGAGAAATTTCACAGCAACATTCCACAGAATCAGTAGTAGAATACAACCAAGTAGGCAGCCTATGTTAACCCTGCCAATAAGTCTGGACGATCCTGTCTAAATACTTATTGATCTGTTCTGTCGAAATATTTATGGATATGCATATTGTCCAATGGTTGGTTGATTGGTTTTGTGGGTGTCCTAAAGACTTACTTAGACCCCAAGCGGGTCCATTGTACCCATAAAAAGTAAGCTCATGGGAGTAGAGTTGGCTAATCTGCAAACCACCCAGAAAGGAATAGTTTCCTAAAGCCAGTGGGGGACATTCGCATAGCAGGTGCTGAATGGATTCTATTTCCTCTTCGACCCTGCAGCTTCTGCAGTAGCCACTGTTGGTTAATTCAAGACACTCTGCATGGATTCCTTTTCCGCAGTGCCTTGTAAAAACACCGGAGACGATTCGTATTTCCCTTCGACTAAGTTGTACGAGATTTTGAGCCCAAAATTGAGCCCAAAGCCAAATTCAGACTACTGAAGCAAATTTTATCGAAGACACCTTCAATGTCCACCAATATGACCATTGCAATCCCTCAGGTATTAAGTTTCAGCAATGCGTACTAGTTGGTGTAACACCGTCTCCATCGACCTACCTGTGCGTGAAGCATGTTACTTGCTATACACTTTTACCCTCCATATGGTCCACCATGATCCTTTCGTAACATGCCACACAATTTTGCTAAGTAAGTATCTACCAGCTGTTTACTTGAGGAAGTCCATAAACCATCAGACTTCTTCAAGCAGCTATGGATATGTGGAGTAAATTGTTCAACCTCAGAAGTATCTTTAATTTTACCTCCGAAGATGTCTCTTGCATAATTGTAAGTCCCAAATCTGGGCGTCCCATAATTATTGACCTTGAAGGAGTCGCCTAGATTCCAAGGCCTAAATTCAAATTTAATTTAATTTTCCATGCATTTTTTATGGCACGTGACGATTGTAGGATACCCAAAAGTAGATGACAATTTCAATAGAAAATAATTTCATCAATCAAGGACGACTTAAGTTGAAATCGTCACAAGATATGACGTGAATAGGATATACAAAACTGTTGGTGTTCTAAATCCTGTTGAAGTTTTTCAATTTAATGCCAAAAAAATAAATAAATCACCCATCAGACATCGGACTTCAGCCTCATTACTCAGCTGTAGCACAATAGCTTAGAAAAAATACTATTGTACCGTAGTAAAACTTTGCCACTCTTGTTATTCTAAGGCCAAAAGTCACGGAGGATAAATATCCTTATTCTCTTTGGGATTCTTTTGAAAAATTCTTAACAAGTTTTTTAAATTTAAAGTTCTAGTACATATCCCAAAAGTTTGATGAAAAACTTTTCCCGAAAATAAAATCAATATTTCAACCGACATATCCCTGGATTTTAATCATTCATCCTGACACGTGTATTATCCTGACAACTTCCCATCTGCGCCCAGGAAGGTTCTATCTTCAGTCACAAACCCAAAAATGTGTCTTTTTTCTTATTGTGTGTGTCCTGTCTTAACTTCATTCTCGAGCATCATGTGCAAAGTGAAAATAATCGACTTTTGCCAATGTCCTACAATCCTTTCAACAAAAATGAACTGAAGCCTAACAGCAAAGCGATTCCATGGCAAAAATATGGCCATTCATCTACGGCCACATCTACGGTTGCCCCAGAGTTGGTTAAAAATATTTTTCAAAGTATAAATTACATCCGCACTCACAATGGCCGGCCGAAAGGAAAGACCAGGAGATTGAATAGAAAGAAAGAAACCCGTAAATTTCACACACAACACAAAGGTATCTACAATGGCGCGAGCATTCAGACGGTTAATACAGGTTGTATAGAGGTCATTGAATTAGCTGGCAACGTGTCATATCCCACGGAGCGTTCACCGCAAAAATGCTTTCGCCCTTGGTGAATTCCGACGAATACAGCGCTCTCCGCATTACGACATGCCGAGGCGAAAAGGATATCACAAACCACTGCACAACTGAAAACGATAAAACTTTCCAAGTCATTTCGAGCATAAAGAAATCATTTCACCCCCGGCCGGGCGCCTTGTCTCACGACCGGGATCTTCATTGTCATCCCATTCGGACAGAAGCAAGAGCCGACTTCCGAATAATGCTGCTGGACAATTAAGCGCGTTGAACTGAAGGATGCACTCCATTTACGATGAACTGGAGATTATGTGCGTACTAATGTGCTGAAATGGCCCGGGGTAGGGCCATGTTGATGTTGTGCCACAGCAATTGGAAAGTGTCGAAAGGTTATGATTATGGCGGGAGTTGACTGTACTCAGCTATTGTTCCCCCAAGCATCCAGAGGATGCCACACGCCATTGTCATCTTTTGTGTGGAAATTTTCTTGTTCGAGCACAATCCTCATAAACCAGGAATTACGGGACATGCAACACGAAACCATATTGCTTGGTGTGTAAATTTTAAATGGATATTGCCGAGACAATGTATCTGGGACTTTATCCTGTGTAATTATGCAGAAATGTAACCCCAACAAGGGAGATGTTACGGAAAAGTTGTGTCAAAGAACGATTGCGAGATGATTTCATATCGTATGTCAAAGAGGGTGGCAGTCATTTGTGGTTGTGGTTACAGAGTCATACCCATTTCCAATCCAGACGGATGGAGCTCTTTCTAATGCGTTACTTCATCAAAGGTAGTATTCCTACAAGAAACCATCATTTCTGTTGCCTGTTGGTTGCGCGATACGCGGGCATTGACCTTGATAATTTCTGTTTAGGAAAATACTTCCGGAAAAGTTGATTTTAAAATAAAATCAATATTTTGCGACGATCTCAATAATTGGATAAATATACCAACTTAACTGTCATTGACTTATGTATGTTTTGTACTTGTTTGAGCCAAAGTACACTGCTTTCAATTTTTTAACGCACTAATTGCGTACGTAGTTGGCGAACAAATCGGTGGGGGAAACTAAAAGGACACAAGTTGAACGACATGGAGGATGCGTTCTTCCCAAAGTTAGACAAGGAACGTTTAGTTCGAATCACAATGTTGACAACGGTTAGTTGTGACAGGCAATCAATGGAAATTTAAATGTAATTAAAAAGTTTCTAAAAACTTTGTTAAGTGCGACGAAATACGACGAAGGAGACTTTCAATGGGACGAATTTGAAATTCTCAAGAAATATTTCGGACAGGATAAAGGAAATTCACAACAATTTACAGAAGTATGTAGGGACCTTATAAACCTTCTAGACTGTACGCTTAAAAAAAACTAGAAGTCCTCACCAATCTCAGGAAAGTAACAAGACCGATCTTTTTCACCTACTGCAAGCACAACTTTACCAGCTTTTGACAGCCGCCCAAGGCAACTCTGGTCCGTGAAGACATCATCATGAAGACATCGTGTCTAACTGGCTTTCGGCACAATAGACCCTGGCGCAGTGCTACCTGCTTCAGAAGCTGAACCAACAAATTAAAAAAAATAAAGATAGATTCCAACTGTGAGAGATTCTGAGTCAATCGGTTTAACTACGTTCGTGTTTCATCTATTCGACGCATTCTTGACCCTGTTATTCAAGGCACAACTTACTTACTTACTTGAGGTGGTGCTACAGTCCGGGGTGAACCTGGGCCTCAACCAACAAGGTTAAGGTTCCCTTGCACTTGCATGCCCCACCTGAGTCGCGGTCTTCCTCTACTGCGCCGTTCCTCGGGTGTGGATTCGAAAATTTTCCGGGCCGGAGCATTGGTGTCCATCCACTCTACATGACCCAGCCACCTCAGTCGGTGTTGCTCCTTCTTCATTCACCGGTTATGCAGACTGGACCAAAAATCACCCGAAGAATTTTCCTCTCAAAAAAGGTAAGAGCAACCTCATCCGCGTTCGACAGAGTCTATGCCTCTACGCTGTAGAGCAGATCTGGGGCGATCAGGGCCCTATATAAGGCCACTTTAGTTGTTCAATTGCCTTCTAGCCCAAAGAAACAGCGATTGGCAAGCGTTATTCTTCGTTTTATCTCTGCGCTGGTGTCGTTGTGTGAATTTCTAGCGAAGCCTAGGTAGACAAAGTCCTTAACTACGTCAAAGTTATATCTGTCTTTAGTGACGTTGACAGCATATACTTCGTCTTGCCCTCATTGGCCGCCAAACCCATCTTCACCGCCTCCGTCTCAATGCTCGCGAACGCGTCAGTGACATCACGCTGCGTTCTTCCGATTAATATGTAAATATCGTCGGCTTATCCGAGTAATTTGACGGACTTTTAAAAGATTGTACCTCTGGTGTTGGCGCGTGAGTTTTGCACAACTCTTTCAAGAGCGATGTTGAAGAAGTCTCATCTAAAACCGTCGCCTTGTCTAAAACCTTTTTTGACATCAAAGGTCTCGGTGAGGTCTTGACCGACCTTGATGGAGCAGCGTGCTTCTCCATCGTCATCCTGCAAAGACGGACGAGTTTGGCAGGGATGCCAAAAACTAGACATGTCTCTGTATAGCCCATCTCTTTAGATGCTGTCATAAGCGGCCTCAAAATTTATGAAAAGATGGTGGGTACCGATTTGAAGTTCCTGGGTTTTTTCCAAGATCTGCCGCAGTGTGAATATTTGGTCGATGGTGGACTTTCCTGGCCTGAAACTACACTGATATGGACCGATCAGGTTGTTGACGAACGGCTTCAGGCGTTCACACAACATGGCAGATAAGATCTTGCAGGCGAGGTTAAGAAGACTGATGCCTCTGTAGTTAGCGCAGTTCTTTTTTCTTGAGGATATGGCGAACAATGCTGAGGTTCCATTCATCGGGCATACTTTCCTCCGACCATATTTTACAGATGAGTTGGTGTATGCTCCTTACCAAGTCATCACCTGCCGTTTGCCCAGCTGGGCAGCTAGGCCATCAGCACCAACAGCTTTGTTCAACTTAAGCTTAGATAGGGCTTTCTTCACCTCGTCCAGGTCGGGTGGACGGAATTGTTGGTCTTCGTCGTCCAGGTTGAATGGTTCATTCTGCCTGACAGCGGGATTTGATTCGTCGTCGCCGTTAAACAGTCTGCAGAAGTAGCTTGTGAAGCTTGTGTTCGTCTCTCCTCTTCTGTCCGTAGAGCTCGCGAGCAGCTCTGGTCCTTCTGTGCAGCGCCGCTTTGTATGCCTCTTGTTTCGCTGCATGTCCTTGCCGGCACTCGTCGTCAAACCAGGGATTTCGTTGTGGTGGAAAACCCAGCACTTCAGAGGCGGCATCTCTGATGGCTTTTTAGCAATGTTGCCACTGGTCTTCAATACTTGATGCTGGCGGCATAGGATATCTTGAGAGATTGAGAGGGACTCGATCGGAAAAGGATTTATTAAGACTACAAGTTGATTGTATGATAGACCAGTCAACTAGAATCCAAGATTCCTTCCAAGAAGGAACACAACTCAAAGGGACCCCGTTATAGCACAATCATTGACTGGGCTGGGCACTATCCTCATAACATAACCCAACATAACTAAAGGCAGCTAAAAAGCAAACTGATCTATCGCTGATTGTAGAGCCATCTAAAGGAAAGTCAGAAAAATTCCAGCTTGACACGTTCCATCTTCAGCTCTCTACAGTTCATTCCAACTTGTACAAAAAAACATTCTGTTCAGAAAGGTCTATTGTATCATCCAGTATTGCACCCAACTTTCCGTTGCCACAACTACCAGCCAAGTTTTCAGACAGGGATATATTGCATGCTTGCACTTTTAAGTCCATCTATAACCTGTTTGTTTGAAGTTGAAACAAATATAATATGTACTTGCAGAATTCCTCAAACCCACCAAGGCTGACCGACGGCATAGCAAAATGCCATACGCAACAGATGGTCTTACGAAGAAAGCCATTTCCTTCCATTCCAAGTTATCCTCAACTTTCTCAAACTTCAAACCAAATGAAAGGAAACCACACTATTTGGAATAGCAACCGAGAAATCTTCGTAAAGCAAACTTTCTGATTCGATGTAAAACTTTACATAAAGTTTTGGGATGAGCAGTAGAGCAGCTGAAAGGCAAAAGTGTTTCGTGACATTTTTTATGAACTTTAAATGATTGGAAGACATTGTGAGTTCCTTTTTTCTAGGTGGCTCTCTGTCAACCCTTCGATGAAATGCGATGTTTGCCCCAACCACACTTTCAAAGTTTATGCCTTGCACGTTCCCGTTTTTATGACGTACGATGATAAGAATCCATTCTCGGTTGGAAGATCCCAACCCGCTCCTCAACTTACATGCAGATGTGAATCAATTTTATTTGTTTTCCATAGAAGTTGAAAAATATGAACTTGACGTTAAAGGTTAATCAAGTTTATGGTGT
This sequence comes from Matsumyia berberina, assembly GCA_917880715.2. Lineage (NCBI taxonomy): Eukaryota > Metazoa > Arthropoda > Insecta > Diptera > Syrphidae > Matsumyia > Matsumyia berberina. The sequence goes on from OU862870.1 coordinate 102,859,338, forward strand.
TTCATCTAAGATCAAGACAAAGGAAAGCTATAAACTAAGATGACGTCTGTCTGCAGTTTTAAAGCTGCAATGACTTTTGTGTTTTCCCACTTTTTCTTCAACAACACAAATTGACGGAAATCCTTCGGATTGAATGAGAACTTTTTTTATTGACGTCGGCAATTATCAAGAATTGTTTGCGTGGAAATAGAGGATAACTACAGGTTAGGTTAGGTATCTGGTTTGGTGAGGGAGGAAGCACTCGACTTCATCACACTTAGGTCCTTGTGGACCCATTGTGACTGGGTTTCTGGGTTTCTGCCTTACTGCTCGTTGGTGGTTTGGGTCTCCAGGCATCGTGATGTCCTCAGAAACCTGAAAAGACCGTTTATTGCAACATCAGATTGTTCTTGTATGTCGTGGTAGTAGTGGCTTCCTTCTATTTCTCAAGTGACATGGGCTTGGGCGGTGGAAGAGGAACTAAGGAGTATCTTCTTGAACCTCTTCGTCGCCCCTACATATATGTATAGTCATCGTTGAGTTTAAATTTCATTGTGTGGTTTCTTAGAACGTTGTGGCCGGTGAGTGAACTCACTAATATTGACAGTGTCTTTCTGTCATATTTCAAAAGCTTGTTGGTTCTGGTTTTGTCCTACTTTGGCCAAAGTTTCCTTGATATATCACGGTAAGCGACTTCCACCTCCTGTTGCCTGTCATCAAGGTCCTACATTCTACTCGCGCTCTGAGATTACAGAGTGGAGGCTTAAACCATTGCAGTGCTCGATTTTGGTAAATTGTAGACCCCATTTCTTGCAAACTCGTCGGCCATCTCGTTTGCGATTATGTCTCTGTGACCAGGGACCCAGCAGAGAGTAACACTTTGCTGTGAGCCAAGAACTTTGAGCTCTTCGCGACAGGGTCGAACTAGCTTAGATTTTATTTCAGTAGCAGAAATTGATTTAATAGCCGCCTGACTGTCAATTAAAATGGTTATAACATATCGTGGAATCGGCATCATTGATACCATACCGGCTGCCTCTGTTACTTCCAGCACCTCCTCTTGTTCACTTGTTCGGGGGCTATGCCGGTACCTGTTGCTATTTCCATCTTAGACTTATTTCTCGTTGGTTAATTGGTTTTCCATTCTTCTCTGCTTAGGAAAGTGCAGTAGAAAGGTTTTCGAAGTCGATGTATGGTCACTGCTTACGTCTCCACCTACGAGTTTTTTCAAAACTCTGTGCATGTCCTTCTGGATTAGAGTTCCAACTATGCGTTTGACTTATTCTCAAGGCACTCTTAGCGGCAGACTTTTGCATGTACAAGTCCAGCGATAGCACGTTGAGAGTTGTTTCAACCCTCGCTGTCGGCATTGTTTTCATTGCGCTGGCTAGGCACCTATGCATGCTAGTTTTTGTATTTTTGTCATTGCCTTAAGATTGGTAGCTTTGTCTGCAGCCCACCACCACACTATGTTCCCATAGGTGAGTATTGGTCTCACGATTGTCGTATCCATCCACAGAATTATTCTAGGGTTTGGTTCCCAAGCCGAAGATCCGGTTGCATACGTAGAATGCGGTAGCTGCTTTTTTAACTCTTTCATCGGCTTTGAGCTTCCAGTTAACTTTCCGGTCAAGTATGATTCCTAGGTATTTCGCACTATCAGATATCCTTAGGGGAATTCCCTCAAGAGCCGGTCCTTTTCACTAGGAAAATCAAAATCCCAATCATTGTACCACCCAAGTTCAGCGGCAGTCCTCTGAACTTTTCGGGCAGTGCCAAATATCTAGGAATCATCCTAGACAGCAAGCTTTTGTGGCGGGAAAACATTGCGGAACGCGTCAGTTAGTCCCTGGTAGCACTCTATTCATGCAAAAGAGCAGTAGGCTCCAGATGGGGCCTTCAGCCAAAAATCATGCACTGGCTATATACGGTAGTTGTGAGACCGATTCTAACGTATGGCATAATGGTTTGGTGGCCGGTTCTGGAAAAACAGACCAGCACGAAAGTTCTCGAGAAAGTCCAACGTGTGGCTTGCCTCAGCATTACTGATGCGCTGAGGACTTCTCCTACAGCTGCTCTTCAAACCATGCTCCACTTGTTGCCAATAGACATCTATGGCATGCAGCAGGCCACTTTAAGGCTGAGAGATACCCACCAATGGTGCGAAAAGAAGGTGGGACATACCAGAATCCTAACAACTCACTGCAGCCTTCCCCAATCAACAGACACGTTGCCCACCGAAAACGACTTTAACATGGGCTACAAACACAAGCTACCGGACAGAAGCGCCTGGAGTCAGTGCGAAATCCTTTTTAATGAGTCCATCTCTATCTTTACGGACGGCTTTAAAACAGCCAAAAGAGTCAGTGCCAGTATCTTCTCAGAAGACCTGGACATTCAGCACTCCGTCAGTCTTCCCAACCACTGCAGTGTCTTCCAAGTCGAAGTCACAGCTATTATTTAAGCCGCCACTTGGCTGAAGGCTAATCCAACATCAGGCACGGATATTGCGATTTACATCGACAGCCAGGCTGCGATCAGGTCCCTCGTATCCAACACTATAAAATCTAGGGCAGTGAAGGACTGCCGCGTGTCTCTAAACGAGATCGCTAAACAGTATAACGTCACACTCTGTTGGGTCCCTGGTCACTGTGACATTCAAGAGAACTGTGCGGCTGACGAATTAGCTAGAATAGGCTTCCAATGTACAGACGGCAGGAAGCTCGACCATGTCAAAGCGCCTCAGAAGAGACCAGCTCTCAAAACTCATCAACGTCCTCACGGGGCACTGCATCCTAGGAAGGCATGCTCAACGCCTGGGGATAGCATGCAACTATTTCTGCAGGAGCTGCAGGAATGAGGAAGAGGAGGAGTTCACCGCACACTTCCCCTGCACGTGTCCCGCACTAGCCCATATCAGGAAGGTCACCCTGGGCCAATACTTCTTTAACGATCTTAATGATCTGAACTCTGCCAGCATGGCCGACCTTAACAGCTACGTTAGGAAATCTAAATGGTTTCAGGAGCAAGCAGGGTACCCCAGTACTCAGTGGCATCACAATGAACCTACTTTCTGGTCTAAGTGTACCTCCTCTCCGAGTTGGAATTGCGGTATAATTCTTTTGTTGGTGAACAGCACAAGTTCGGTCTTCTGAGGATTGACCCCAAATCAGCAGCGCATTGTCTTTAATGAAATTTCTAACACTTCGCTAATGGTGGGTAGAAATTTACCTCTTGCCAGCAGTACTACATCATCTGCATAAGCAACCCCTCAGTCTGGATAACTATAACTATGTCATTCAAGTGGCATTGAACGAAGTTCTTAGGAGTATCCCAGATACACGAATAACATCCCATTTATTAGCTCCATCTAGAAAAGGATCAAAATTCTGAAACGCAAATTATACGCTCACATCACCCATTGACTAATCGAAGTTATTGGCCAGTTTAACAGCTATTCCCAATCAGAGCTGTCACCCCTCATCGTAATTGGAAGAACCTTGATCGGATTTCATGTCAGAATCGTTGGCCTTCAATTAAAACATTTCGTTTCGTGTCCCTGGTGTACATATACGGGAAAATTTAAGAATTTAATGGGAATCCCTGTCGTTATGAATGGCTATCGATGCTTTTTGATTAAATTATTTCTACTCGATTATGCTTATGAATATAAATAGCATAATCGCTCAAAGCAACCGATAAATTGTCGTTTTGAGTTGAGTCGGCACAATGCTCTTGGGAAATTTGATGACCTTGAGTGCAAAGGAGTGAGGGGTTTTTGTCTAGAGCGGAATAATACGACAGACGTTTGTGTCTCTTGGAGCAATGATCCAAGGTTCTGAATGAGGAGAAATTAGAGTGGAGTTTTGAATTTGAATTTTAGATTTCGATGCCAGTTTTTAGAAGTTAGATTTTTTTAAATTCATTCCAGAACTTAAGAGATGACACAAGCTACCAGACGGTTTCATAAACCAACCTCTGTCTACCGACTTCTACGTGGTGAACGCCGGGTGCCTAATACCTCAACCTTGGATATGGGTTAAATCTCTTTGAAATTATCTTTGGTGTAGCTAACAACAGACGGGGTCCTTGAATCCGGACGGCACAGAAAGTGTTCTCCAGATAAAGTCAACGGTGACACCTACAGTTCCAATTATTTAGTGAACACGTTGCGAGTGCTTCTACGACATATTCGAAGATAAGACTCAAGGAACAGTTTATCCGGCTCCATGTTCAAGAAATAGGATCTGCGACATTTGTTACCGACAATAAGAGCAGTGTTTATCTGGAGAGGGATTCCGGCATATGAACGCCTCATCATAACTCGTATCAAGGCTAAATTCGCCAACATAAGCCTAAAATACGTACACGCCCCACATAAAAATGTCGATGCCTAAGACAGCTTCTACAAGTTTTTGCGACAAAATATACAAGCAATGTAAAATTGTGTAATTTTAACCCAAACCTAGGAAGAGAGGGTTTTTCTTTGGTTATGCTGTCGAAAAGTATAGCCTACACGAAACCACCTCCGATATCGGATTTATGCTAGTCGACTTCGAGGCGGGGCGAAGCATTGTCGTAGCAAGAATGCGGTTTCTGCGTCTCAATGTTCTTAAGGGAACGTGGAAGTCTCCTGATCAATCAAACAGCAAATGACCACATTATGAACGATACAAGCCAATGCTCCAGGATAATGGATGTCCGAATGTGCCGATTGGTCCTTATTGACTTGTATTCCTTGTTGTAGCTAAAGTAAGGTTGCGGAAAGCCTGAGGACGTTCCACTTTGGACGCCTACAATCGATGAAATATTCCGTAATATCTTAAGAAGTTCTATGCCACCAGCCTTAAGTATCAACCATTGACAACAATGCTAAAAACTCATCAGATATGTCGCTTCTAATCTGCTTGGATTCTTTCGACCATCACAGGAAAATACATGGTTTGACGAAGATAGCCGGCAAGCACGTGCAGCGATGCAGGCAGCACACAGAGTGGCACCGCATACAAGGACCAGAGCTTATCACCAGCTAAACGAGCAACGAAAACCGGCTTCTCGTAATGAAAAAGGAAAGGCAGGAATGAGGTTCGGAATCCATTTTCAAAGGACCTTGCAAGAGCATAAAAGCCGAACCGAAACCTGCAACGAAGAACAAGAGATCATAGTATTTGAGTCACAGCCTGTCGCTAAGGACTTAGAAAAATTCATAACGAAAAATTGATAACGAATCAAATTCTGCTGTGCGATTAGCCAGCAATTTAGTCCACCCGACCTGGATGAAGTAATCTCAATATATAAAAAGAAAAGTCCTGACTCACTCACTGACTCATCAATGCCCAGCGGGAACCTTTTCGGTGGTGGCTTCGGACAGACCAAGCCTGTTGTGCCACGGGAAACACAGCAAATGAAGTGAAGGGCTGTCTCAAGTCATCAATCTGATAGCCTAATGTCGAAGTCCTCTCCTTGAAAGTTAACATGTGTATCCATCTCCGCCGTGACTTAAGGGAAGAGGAGGAAAGAATAAATGGAAGAAGTGATTGGAGGGGATTGCGTTTCATGAGTGAGGGAAAGAGCTATTTTCACTCAAATACACGACTCAGCCAACAGCACCAATAATTTTCTGCTTAAGAAATGGATGGTGAGGATCTGAGGAATGACTGTTTCTCCCTTAGCGGGCTCAGAGTCAATTGACCTGATAGCCTGGTCATCCTCTAGCTAGAAAGAAAAACCAGGAATGTTGTATACAGGGAGATCCTGCAAAGTTAATGTGAGAAATTGAATGTCTATAATTACTTATCAATGTCTTGAAACCCGGAAAAGGACATAGAGTATAATGTGGCGTCTTTCCACGCGAACGTAGTCGCGGGTGTCAGCTAGTAGACATATCTAAACTCAAGCTCAGCAAAGCATGTGGAACAGCAGCAGGTGGTGGTAAGATGCACCAAAGCATGCAACCTCGATAGAGACCTTTGATGTAAAAAAAAAAGATTAAGACAATGCGATACGATTTTTTTAAAATAGTTTTTTGAAAGAATGGTGCACACGTCAAGATCAAAGAGGAAAATCTATTAAAAGTCCGTGAACTTTTCGCATAAGCCGACGATACTGACATTATAGAAAGAACACTGCGTGATGTCAGTAGCGCGTTGAGACGGAAACAACCAAGGTGGTTTAAAGAGTTCAAAAAGGGCAGAACAAAATACATGCTCTCACCAAAGAAGAACACCTAACACCGACGTCTTTTACAAAACGTCATCTTTAATAAACACAATTTTGAGAGTGTAGCTACGATCAAAAGAATAATAAACCTTGCCCATTGCTGAGTCTTTGAGCTTAGAAGGTAGTCGAACAACTCAAGTAATTTATCCCAGTCCGGCTGTATGGGACAGATGCAGGGACCTTATCAGGAGTGCAGGGGTATATTTTTTTTAATGTTTAAGGAGCTTTGAACAATGTTAAAACAGAGGCTATATCTGTTCCACTTCTCAACCATACTGAGTTGGGGTGCTGTATCCAGTATCCCTTGCTCGCTTAAGAATGCCCTTTGGTTTCGAACCACCTTAAAGCTATAATGAACCTACAGATCTTCGTGATAGGTACATACATATATGGCCTAGTTCCAGCTACAGTTTATCCTAGAAAAAGTGTGGATTATGTATGTCCGAGATGGCAGAGGCATATACGAGGTTTGTGTCCTCATTTACTTTCTCGTGTTCACAGCCCCTACAAAAGTCATCCTCAATGGTTCTCCTACCTGAGCGGGAACAACGCTACGACACCTAACATATCCTTAACCAGGAGTATGGAATGTGCGTTCATTATGAGTGCAAACATCAAATTGTATGCCATGGACACTTCATTTTAGGTTGAAAGAATCCATTTATATCCAAGGGTGTTACCTACGCATGCGATAGTGATTTCTTAAAGCACTCAAATAGAATCTGTCCAATGCCTTCGTTAGCTCCTTGAGAGAGAGGGCATTTCTCAGATATGTATTGATTACTTTTCGTACTAAAACCTGTGCCCAGTCAAAATCTATTCTTGTTAACCGCTTCTCCTACCAATCTCAGTTTTTTTCTTCCCCCAGAGTTCATGCTGAAATAATTGACCTCCGGAGTAAGATTATTTTTCTTGTGAAAAGATATCTATCCTGTTCATTAAATTATTTCTACTCGATTATGCTCTTGGATATAAATAGGGTAATCGTTCAAAGCAACAGATAAATTGTCATTATGGAAAGAGCCCTTCCATCAGGACAATGTGTCTTGGGAATTTGTTGACCTTGAACTAGCAGCCACATTGGAGGAATGGTTTCGTTCGATTAAATAAGGATTTTGTTCTCGTATGCCTGATAGCCAGAATCAGGTAGGGTATTCCTTATGAATTGTATGACTTTCTATGTTGAATTGATATATGAACAAAGAACATATGTACATATATGTAAACATTTGATAAAATAATTTCTGATAATATTTCATCGATTTGAACCACTTGTGTTTGTTATTTTCTTAAGACAGTGTATCGTCAAGACGTCAAGGTTCCACCACTCTTCTTAGCGTAAATCGCTCGTGCATGCGCACTTCATCTAGAAATTAAAAAAAAAAGCACACATGTTGAAATCGTATTCGATGGATACGATTCCAGTGCTCTTTGTTTTCTTTTTCTTCATTTTTATTTCTTCTCTCTAAAGTCTGCGTGTTTTCTAGATTGTGGGAGATACAATTACAGCCTCGACTTAGGGCAGCAAACGTAGCATTTTCTTAAATTTGTTCGCTTCCTTAATTTCAGTCGATTTTAATTTGTAAATTTTTCTCTCTAATTTCTTTCTTTGAAAGTTTAGAAGTTTTTTTGCTTCGAGACCAGTCGTTCCATAGGAGTACTTTTGATGTTTTCAATCGCTGCTCAATACGAGTGGTTGTCCATTTTCAACGCCTTTTAAGGTACTCCTTTGAGTTATGCTCTAGAAGTTAATCTACAAATATTAATTGCGTGTCTCTTCAGATGGGCTCACCCGCAGCCTTCTGCTTAGACAGTCAATGTTAGACTTCAAATGGTAGAAGTTTGAAACTCTTATAAACCAAAGTGAATGAAAATTTATTTTCTGCCAACACCGCATTTACCTGTTCTTAAGAACATTTATGAAATATATCATGCGCAACTAGCAAGCTAGTTTAAGAACGCTAAACAGCTACGCCTTTAGGCCTCTGCCACGCAATGGGTGCCAAGCGGCAAAGCAACAGAACAGCAAAATTAAAACATATGAATTCGTATGATTGTAGCCAGGCATGCTCTGCCGCTTGCCGCTCATTGCGTGGCAGGGGCCTTATACTGGATAGCAAATAGTCTATGCATGCTACAAGGTTTCCTAACAGGACACTGACAACCAAAAGAATGTTTCATCAAGCTGGTATATGACACTCCGGATAATGTTTGAGGAACACATAATATGATGCGATAGACCAAAAATGTCTGAGAACGTACCATACACATACAAATGGGGATTCTAACTCTTAGACAAACTAACTGAATTTTGCATTCAAGATTCTATTTGTATTTAGAATTGCCTATTTGACGATATTGCTGATAGAAGCTACAGATTCATCCAGTTGCCAAGCTGTGCACACCGACCTCTTGCTTATCCGCATTAACGTCAAGACGTTGCCCAAAATTATGTGGTTTCTAGGCTTTGTCTCTCTACTGATGTGTAGGAAAAACCCCTGCCTACCATTTTCTTCCAGGGGTCGCCGAACTGGCAAGGTATTCGACCCCATGCCCAGTTAAAAATTGTAATCAGCATCGCACCCTTTTCTCGGGCACTCTGCCATAGAGTTCTTGCCAGGACTTCAGGGTGAGCTCTTGTATGATAGATGTCGGAGAGTCGATGGGAATCACACCCGCAACTACGATAAACCGCTGAATCTTCAACCGAAGGGCTCCTTTTTCCCGTAGCACTGTGATTCGGTTTCTATATTTTTATTTGTAAGGAGTCTGGTAGCTCTTCGGTCTTCCTGAACCATCTCCAGTTTGTGATGAACTTGAAAATTTATTTTTTGGTCGTCCAGAGCAGTGCTCTCTTCTCCCTTCTATCTATATTTTGGAAGCCTAGTGCTACGCTGAGTTTCAAGCAGGAGAACCCACTCGTCTTCGTTTTTGGCCCTGTATGTAAAGTTCGAAATTTCATTCAGGTGATGACCTTTCCCAGTGTGAGTACAGTCAAGGTGTGAGATTCTAATCGTTTCCAAGTTGAGGTCTTGTGCTTTTAAATGCAAGATGCCCTTCGAGGCGGTTTCCCTTAGGTAGAGGTTTACTAGAATCAGTGTGAGTATAGTTTCAACTGCTGCAGTGGTTCCAATGGCACCAATAGTGCATATGCATGCTAGTCGCTGGATCTTGCTAAGTTGCTTGAAATTTGTACCTTTTCTGCCGCTGGCGGCTGACATTGAGTCCACTTCTTTCACCGCAGTTGTCCAAAGGTGCTTAGAGCTGACTGTAGTAATTCGATGTTTGTGGTCAGAAAATGGCTTGTTACTAATATTCCTTGTAGTGGTGATAGAATACCTCTCTGTGGACAATGCATGTGTTCTCATATCCAGCATACATACCATTCAAGTCCACTTTGAGACTAAAGGGTTTATGTTGAATTGGTCTAGTCCTTATTTTATTCCCTTAGGTTTTAAATTTTTACAAGCACCACCTGTGCCCTAAAAGACCGTTAGCGTGAACTCTTTATGACAGCGCGACCTTCCGATTGTTGTTCCCACTTCATGAACTACCTCAATCGATTGGCCTTTTATGTAGACGTGTTGAGCTAGGGCTTAGTTTGGGGCGAAATCAGGTCCATGGTTCTGAAATCTTTTTGTTTCGTGTGGCTGGGTAGGATTGCTTTGGGTATGCAGATTACTTCCGCTTCTCCCCGATATGTTCAATCTAGGTAGTCTCGAAAAATATTTACAAACCACGAGATAGTGTCATTCAGTAACCAGTTGCCTACAGAGTAAAAATGATTAATACTTATCCTTGCTCACTTTTGAACCTCATACTGAGTATTATCTCTTGGCACTCAATGAGCACTTTTTTTTTTATTTTAATCTGAACATGCTTACGTTCCAAAACACATAAGCGATCTTCCAGAGTTGTGCAGCCTCAGCGGGAACACATGTCATCAGTGTGGACATTGAAACAATCGGGTATGGTAGTGGTTCTTAAATTAGAACAGCCTGGAAAATTAATTAGTTTGATTGTGATAGATGCGGTGCGAATACAGTCGAGTTCTTTTTGATTTTCATTGTGATATTTATTAAACAAACGTATGGGTACATATCTTTCTTTTTAACAATAAAAACTCATTAGATTCGACTCCAAATTTATGAAGTAAAAATACTTTGAAAGTAGAGGAGTGATAACGCTGTAGGTTATTTGACAGAGTAAGTTCCGGTCATGGATGGGAACTGTTTGCTTATCATAGGTTAATGTTTTGATGCCACAATCGTCTTTGGTTTGTGACAGTGAATTTGTTTTTTGTTAAACATACGAGTCGTTTCTCTTCAATGTGTGGTGACGGTCAACATCCTGTCTGCATGCCAAACCAATAGTCTAATTCCGGGTTTTCGTGGATTTGCGGCAGTTTACCGGAGTAAAGTAGTACAGTGTTATGCGCTGGTGATTCGTACCCTCCGTTTCACTTCACTCAGCCCCAAAATGTCCAGCATACATATTATATCGCCAGAATTCGCGCTCAAGTTGTAGGAATCTGAGGTATTAGGATCCTTCACTGCCTAAGTCGAGGAGTGTCCTTATATTCCAAAACCAATCTTAGTCCACGTGTAATAACCAAAAGTTGTCAATGCATAGTCAATTCTTATTCGAAGCCTCGTGTCGGTTTCGTCAGCTCAATCTTTTTGCTAACGTGGAGTTTTGACCCCTATTTTGTTATATTTTACTTATTTCAGGGAAATATGAAGCACTTGTTCTTTTTTGGACTCCTACTCGGCTTATTGGCCTGCCACATAAAAGGTGCACGGATCTTAGGCCTTTTTGCGTTTCCCAGTCAAAGCCATTTTAATGCCATTCAAACTCTGATGACAGGACTTGCAAAAAAGAATCATAACGTAAGGGAAACCCATTTATAAATTACAATTTTTCAAATGAATAACAATTGTCTTGTGTTAATTTTAAAACAGGTCACATCAGTAAGCAGCTATCGGCTGGGAGAGAAGCTGGATAACTATGAGGAAATAATTGTACCTGCTTTTGATTTTTGGACTGATGGTAAGTTGTAGTTTGCATGTAAGAAATCACACCCTAGTTTGTCAACTGTAATATTCTGACGGTCGATGTGTACATTTTACATTTACGCCGAGTACCTGCACCTTTCAGAAAGGAGGAACTATGTTTAAAGAAAAGTAGAAAATATTGTCGTTAGGTCCGAGGGACAATTTATCAAAAATACCTAAATTTACATCAAGCTTATAAAATCAGTCGCCGTGGCTCAGTAGTTTGTGCGTTGGACTTCTGACCGAGCGGCGTGGGTTCAAGCCCCAGCCATATCCATCGAACATTTTTCGTGGCACCACCTCCCATCGGGGAATGAAAAGTCGCCGAGAGTATAATCTGTCATGGAAGAGCTTCTGAATTCGCCGTTCGGGGTTGGCAATAAATTGTAGGTCCTTCCATGCATACGAAAAATGTAACACGCCAAACATGAATGGTTGCGAGAAGCTAGGCCTTACTCATCCCGAGCTGTCGCGCAAGCTATTTATTTTCTTTTTTTAAATCACAAAGAAGCCGATAGTTGGTCATCAATAAAAACATTGTCCACACCAAAGGCTTGGACGATTAATTTTTTTATTTTAACTGAGCTTTTAGCTTGGGCTACAATTTGTACCGAGTATTTGCTTTGTGCTCCCAGATACGACTCAGCTGACCAAGTTTCAACTACCCTTGCACACAGTAAGATAAAGATCAGTATCGTGAGCAAAAGAGTTTGTTGACATTCATGCAGAAGATTTACACACATGCGCTGTGTTTCAGGGCGGAGAGCCTACATAATGGAGTTAAGAAAGAATGCAATGATAGTCATACTGCCTTACTTACTTACCTAAGGTGGCGCTACAGTCCAGGGTGGACTTGGGCCTCACATAACAAGCGTCTCCAGCCAACTGACTTCAGTTTCGCCATTCCATTTGCGTGCGCGACCTGAGTCGCGGTCTTCCTCAACAGCGTCACCATCCCTCGGATGTGGATTCGAAAATTGTACGGGACGGAGCATTGGTATCCATCCGCTCTACAAGACCCAGCTACGTCAGTCGTTGAAGCTTCACTCTTCTGGCTAAGTCGGTGTCGCTGTATAGCCCGTAAAGTTCGCCACTGTATCTCCTCCTCCATTCACTGTCTATGCAGACGGGGCCGAAAATCAGCTGAAGAATTTTTCTCTCGAAACAGCCAAGAGCAACCTCACCCGCTTTTGATAGAGTCCATGCCCCTGTACGACTGGGACGGTTATGGTCTCATAAAGAGTCACTTTAGTCGTTCGAGACAGGACTTTGCTATTCAATTGCCTTCTTAGCCAAAAAAAACACCAATTGGCAAGAGTTATTCTTCGTTTAATCTCAACACTGATGTCGTTGTCTGAGTTGATCGCGGAGCCTAGTAAGTCCTAACAACCTCAAAGTTGTTAACTACCTCAATGTTGTTACTGTCTATGGTGACGTTCTGTCCGAGACGTCGATGTTGAGTCACGCTGCCTATTAAAGGAAATTCTAAGCAAAAGGACTGAGGATAGACACTGTCAACCCCTCAAGTACTGTCGCAAGAAAAGCTCTCTGGAACTCTCTAGACATCCGCCGCCGACTCGAATATGAAACCGACTATGTGATTAACATCATAATCCCTTGAAACGCGAGTGGATTATAAAAAAAGTACAAGCCGACTAAGAAATACATGACGCAGACTAATGGAGGATGAGATGAACAAAGCTGAGGCACATTCCCAGTAGCCATACGAGATGGCGTATTTGTAAGCATAGTGTCCCTCAATGGGCAACGGACTCAGAGGATGATTTCTCAGCCAAGCTTCTTCACGTGTTAGGCTTAAGCGACACTATGAGCAAGACGGATAGAAACGGAGTCCTGCTCCGATGAAGCGTGTCCAAATCCGACAAAAATAAAACAAGTAAGAACAGAATTTTTGTTTATATCAAAGTCCTTGAAGCCAAGAACTTTCCAATAATAGTGCCTTTGATGTGCGAGCAAAGCCTACGTACTCTAGTTATGGTACACATTTTACTGAGAGGATTCGTAATTTAATTTACATACATGAACTTTACTTGCGATGCGATAGTTCTCCACATTACACTCTCTAATTAAGTTTTTCTTTTCGATTTCAGTGCAACATGAACTGGGAACTAAGCAAATGTTCGAAGCCAGTCATGTCTCATCAAGCAGAATGCATAAAGCTCTAAGAACCGCCGGCGTTACATTGACTGATTACTTTCTCCAACAACCCAAACTAAATGAACTGCTTAATTCCATCGATGGATTCCATTATGATCTCGTAATCATAGACCTATTCCACACAGAGGCCCTTCTCATGATTGGCGAAATCTTCAACAAGCCCATAGTTGCAATCAGCTCTTCAAATTTCGAAAACTATATGACCACTTTGGTGGACTACACTGTTCCAAGTGCATGTTCACCAATTGATTTCCAGACCAACAACCAGGATTCATCGTTTTTCGAAAGAATTTCAAATACATTCGATTGTGCAGAACGCAGAAGTCAGAGACAAAAGGACCTGATCGCACAGGACCAGGTCGCGAGGAAGCACTTTACTAAATTTAACCGTGAATAGGACTTACCTATGCAGACCAACCTTTACTAAACAAAATCTTCCGTCTAGGTCCACTACCTCCTCTTTCCCAGTTACAAGGACAAATTGCAATCACTCTGCTGAACAACTATGCTCCACTCTTATCTTCACGGCCAACCCTCGCGAACATTATACCCGTTGGAGGACTCCATATCAAACCAACTCAAGATATTCAGTGGAATATTAAAAGATTCCTTGACGATTCCCGCGACGGAGCAATATACTTCAGTCTGGGAACCACCTTAAAGTGCTCCGACCTTCCCAAAGAAAAACTGAGTGCTCTACTCACAGTGCTGGGAAAACAAAAGGAAAAAGTTCTATGGCATTGTGACATAGAAAAGATGGAAAATCTTCCAAAAAATCTCCTCCTCCAGAAGACTATATCATCCAGTGATGTTTTGGCCCATCCGCATGTAAAATACTTCATCACAAGTGGGGGCCTTTTAAGTCTACAAGAAGCTATTTACAGAAATGTGCCTATACTCGGTATCCCCATTTTTCGTGATCAGGTATTTCAAAACTCTTTCTGCGCTAATTGCTTATCTAACTCTGTTCCCAACAGCACGTTAACATTCAGATTGTTGAAAACCTAGAAATTGGAATCAAATTGGACTATTCCAACCTCACGGAAGCTTCTCTGGCATGGGCTCTGGAAAGACTTGTCACGGATCGATTTTATCTGGAAAATGTTCGAGAAATTTCCTCGATATTTCGTGACCGACCGTTAGGTGCAGTACCAACGTCCTTTTTTTGGATTGAACATGTTCTGAGGCACAAAAGTGCTTCGCATTTGAGAACAACTGGAACTAATACTCCATGGTATCAGCTGTATCTGCTCGATGTTGTCATTCTTTTAGTTGTAAGCAAAGTCTGTGTTCTGGTAGCGGGTTATGCGGTCTATCGAGTTGGGAGTTTGTTTTATAAGAAACGTGAAGCGAATAAATTGTATAATAAACTGCGGTAAAAGCGACCGTTCAAAACTTTATCTGGAGAAGGCAAACATCATCAATTTTATGAGGACCTTTTGGAACTAAATGTCATATTCATAGTATTTGACGGATCTCAATGTTCACTATTAGATGTAACAGAATAGCTTCTAAACCATGGTATTATGTTCTGAACAGAAGTCTAGACTACCAACGTCCCTACTGGTCACTCCGGGAAGAGATGTGTCAAGACAGTCAGGCGCCTATTTCATAAAGTCGCTCTGTTAAGTCTCAGGACATAGTTATATTTCTGACAACGAGAAGACCGACGAACTAGGAAGAAGAAGTTGAGAAGTAAGGAACAGAATAAAAGGCTTAATTACATCCCACAACTCTCTAGCGATCCACCTAAAAAAAAAATACAACGAATCTGCGACGATGTGACCGCAGAAAAAGACACAACTCAACTTCCTTACGAGCGACCAATTCTCAGAAGCACCATAATGATGGCCTTCGGGAAATATTTTTTCAAAGATTTGGGTAAACTGCCAACAAAGCCACCAAAAACCCTCAAAAAATTGACTTTCGATTCCACATGGTTCAGGAAAGTCTCGAACCAATTATTTATCCTATTTCTCTTCTTTTACAGGCATCCCACCAAACAAAAGTTTAGCACAAGGTTTCAAGGTGATCTAAATTGGGCGGCGTCATCTCAGGTAGATAGGTAGAGGGCATGGCGGTTCAACTGAAACTCAATTAGCACTAGGATGTGCCTTTCTGATACCACGACTCGTGTGACCTAGCTGATTGGGGTGAGACAACCCAGGGTGCCTAGATCCAGGCTGTGGAGTTTAGAAAGCTGATTAGATCTCATATCACTTTACCCGAGATCTCACTAAGATTGTTAAAGAATGGTTGGTTTAGTCCACGCAGTCTGCCAGTGCCGGACATTCCCAGAGGAAGTGGAAGAGGGTTTCATTCTCTTTTTTATTTGCGCAACTGCAGCAGTGAGGGTTATATGGAATATCCAGGTTGGTGACATGGTCTCCAATTGGCCAATGTCTCGTGGTTTTTGTCGTTATTCTGGCAATATCTGGCGGGTTCTGCTTAGAAGATCTCTTGTTCTAATCGTATCGTAGGTCGGCCACATCTTCTGGAGGTTGGCCTCCTGCGGGAAGTATGAGGGAATTTGTTTTTTAACCGCTCCTAGTAGGGTGTGGACCCTTACCGCGAGTAAGCAACTTAACCGTTGCCCCCACATCCTAATCTAACCTTACAATCAAAGTCCAAGACGGAAGCCGTCTCATGTGTTCTTTTTAGAACACCGAAGTTATATTCATACAGGATAGAGCAGAATTACTTACATATATGTCTTTTACTGTCCGACAGGGACAGCTCGACCCCTCCAAGGTTAGGTATACAGTCTAAAGGAGGGTATCTTGTGTTTCCTCGTGAAGACTGAAGACAACTAATTCTGGTTTTGCCGGGTTGACGTTTATTCCACAATCTTTTGCTCATTTTATCAAAGTTGCTAAGACCCCTTCTATGATGTTGCTGATTGTGTCTAAAAATATTTCCTGTATAATTATGGTTACGTCGTCATACTCGGCGTAGACGTTTAGTCCCACTGAGCAAAGCTTCTTAAAGATTCCATCTATAACGAAGATTTTAAGAAGCGGCAAGATGACTCCGCCCTGAAAAGTGCCTCTGATTACAGATGTCCCTATTAAGCTTTGTCCAATTTCTGAGCTGACATTTCTTGATACAAGCAAGTTTCTTAACCAGTTGGTTGATCGCTGTTCTATTCTGAAGTTTTTAAGGGGCTGGGTAATGGCCGCTCCCTCTACCTTGTTAAAAGCCCCTTCGACATCAAGGAAAGCCGCAAGAGTGAATTCCTTATGGCAAAGGCTCTGTTCTACTCTCTACTAATATGCCTTTCATATATGCATGTTGACTTGGCTTTGGACTTCTGTATGCCAAGAAGTCTTTCTTGAGTCTTTACTAGAAATGACGATAGACTAAGTTGTCTGAATTCTTTTGCCATGGTATGGCTAATTTTCTACCTTCACTTCCCTCCATTTCGGGTATATACCCATTCTTAGGAATGGTTTTCCAGATTCTTGTTATTGTTATGCTGTTTTTGAAGCTCTTTAAAGTATGATGGACATAATGCCATCTGGACCAGGGAATTTTTGTGGCAAAAGAGACCCTATTGCCCATCGTAACTTTTTCCAGCTGATAAGCTCGTGTATGAAACAACCGCAAAGTTGCATGCTATCTTCTAATATTTGCCAAATATGGAGAACGTCTTTTGGTATCCTGCAACTCGGCAACTGGGTTTCTACTAGGATTTCTAAGACCTCTAGCCCAAGTGTCATCGCTTGGCAGTTTAGCCTCTTTTGAGAGTATCTTCCGAAGTCTCAAAGTTTCACTTATATCGGTTATGGGCTCTAAGACCCGGGCGGTCGTCACGGATCAGTGGTTAGTGCATTGGACTACTGTGCGAGCTGCGTCGTTCGGAGTCGGCAATCAATTGTATCCCTTCCATTCGGGCGAAAAGGTAACACGCTCAACAGGAGTGGTTGCAAGAAGCTAGGACTGGGCTCATCTCGAGCTGCCAGCGATTTATTTATTTTTTTTTTTTTAAACCTTTTCCAGGAAGGAAAAGGTAAATGCTTCCAACATCTATTTTGTTCAGATCGCCTAGATCGTTGTAATAGAAGGCACCTAGGTGAAGCTTTCTTCTATGGGAGAGTGCTGGGCAGGTGCAAAGAAGGTGGGGAATGATTTCCACCTCTTCTTTACCCATACAGTTTCTTCTTCTATCAGACAGTGTCCGGCGATGACACCTACACTAGCGCTGAGGATGTTTAAATCCAAATTTGGTTTGTCGTTAGATACGGTGTACAATCTGTTCACCTAAGATTCGTGCTTTCAAGAGCATCTAGCTAATTTTGAGTTTACATGTAGCGATAGGTATGACTAAGGTGTCATATCCTTGTAAAAACTATAGCCTAGAGACATGCTCAACAGCCCAACATAAACAGCCGATCGATTAAGACCGCCCTTCATGAAGTGGTAGCAGCAGTTCAGTCATCGTCAAGGAACCTCCAGTCTGTATCTAGATCGGATACATTCTTCGCCGTTATAGTGACATTGATTACTTGCTTTCTCTGTTTTGTAAAGATTAACTCATCGATTTATTTTCTCAAACTAGAAAGAAATCACGAGTTTATGTATATCACTTTCCACTTCCTTGATCCCTGTGGACAATTTCTGGCGGAGAGTATGACAAAGAAATAACCTCCCTGTTGGCTGAAATGAAATGTATTCTGAGAGTGACTACGATAAGTGCACCCAACCGCCTGAACCTAATGTTGTACGCAGCAGAAAAAAATGCCAAGTAAAAACCGATATGCGAACCAATTCAATTCACGGATGAGTAGCATTTAGGAAAGACATGAGTGACCCAGTCTCCCCTCATCATTCCCCAAAAAAAAGGTAAAGCTTAAAATACCCATACGTCGTCGATGCCATGTCGTGCCTGTGCAGCACCCACATACCATTTTTCTACTGAGTTTTCAAGGACACAGAAGCGTTTGCGCCTCCACTGGGTTTAAATTCTGTTGCACGTGGTACAGATTACGCACTTCCACGAACTGCAATGATTGGTTCGCATCCAGTTTTTGTCCATTGATTTATAATACTCGTGTGTCATGTGTGTTTATTTTAGAAGGACACGTGTGCAAAATTCAGCGGCCCGAAGGGGTTATGATATTGTTGCAAGAGATTTACGTGACATTGCTAATGGTTCTTTCCTGCAAAATCCAACATGAGCGCGAATACGACGACGGGTCTACGTCTTTCCGAAGTCACATGCATGGGGCTGCCATGCACATACACGTGAATACCGAGAATGACGTAAGCTCGTGGGGACACCTTTAGTTTCGCAGGTAGTACGTAGGCTGCGTGTCACGTGTATTTGGCGGCAAATTAACTCGTATTACGGTTTTCGATGAATGGAAATGAAAGGTATTGGATAATTCTATGTTTGTACATATGCATATACCTAACTCGAATCACGTCATGGCTCATACGTGGGTGACCTGTGTGTTGTCTGATTTTATAAATCGCAAGCATTGTAAGAGGATATGTATTGCAGTCTCCCAGCCTTCGTGCGTCGCCAGCGTTAATGTGATCCGGCCTCTTGGGATCAATTGGCCTCCAATTTCTCTCTCTAGGGCAATTCTAACACGTGTGTAGTTTTGGCATTCCATTCGCACGTGCTCTCCGCTCTGGGGTTTCCCTTCACAGTGCTGGCAGAATGGATCATCCGCATGCTTGTCCTTGCGAAAGCATCCATGGCCTGATAGGAATTGTGTTGGGTAATAGTTCACCTCTCCGTGGTTTCTATTAATCCATTCATCAATGTTGGGGATCAGTTTATATGTCCATCGTCCCTTGGATGTTCTACCTATGTCCCCATTCTACTTTCATAGCTTCCATGGTTGTTCTTCTGTCGTTGTGCTCGTTTTCGCGTAGTGCCGCAGCCTTCTTCGTTTCTAAATCGATAGGTATACGGCCTGAGATTGCACTTATAGCATTCACTGACACAGCTCTAAAGGCCCAGCATACCCTTAAGGATGCAATCCTGTGCACTGAATTCATTCTTCTAAAGTACGACTTATGGTGCATCGCTGTTACCCATTTTGGGGCCGCATACAAGAGAATGGACTTGCTCACGGTCGTAAGAACATTTCTGATCGGCAGCTTTGGTTCCCCAATGTTTGGCATTAGCCTACATAGGGCCGCTATTGCCCAAGGGGCCTCCTCGCCTGCGTACGTTAGTCTGAGTCTGTGATCCAACAGCACTATGTATTTCGTAGATGGTGCTTAGTTTCTTTGTAAACCCAAACTGTCGGCTACAGAGAACCCGAACTGTATGCTCCAATCCCGTATGAACTGGTCGATGGGTAGATACCTACATACATACGTATATACGTGCATTCAGGACGACACAAGCGTTCACGGGTTTTCCCAAACCAATCTCTGTCTACCCACTCTACTCTCACCTCCACGCAGTGGATGCAAATCGAATCAGTTTCGACACCTTTGGAAGGTTATTGAGTGTACCTAACAAGATAGACGGAAAAGTGTTTCCACTAAGGCAGTCCTCTTTGGATTCGCAGGGCAACGGAAGAATTCTTTAGATTGTATCAATGGTGACGTCTACAGCCCCAATCGGAGAAAGATCGAACTACTTAGCGTTCAGGCCTTAGGGCCAGTGTGTCCGGCCTCTCATCCTGACCACCCCCGCATATCAAATAAAAACAACAGCCATTGGGTAGACTACATAAACAAGATATCTCGACTTTCCCGCAGCTGGATGTTCATAAGCGGATGTGGGAGTCCCCAGTACTTATAATGAGTGTCCAAACGTTCCGAGGGAGAACATTTGCTCGGTCTACTACCTTACTACACTGCTGAGGGTATCTCGAATCCCGCAAAGATTGCCACATTGCGAGAAAGTTTGAAGTCAGTCAGTCAGACCACAATCGAGGCAATGCCACTAATGTCTAGTGACCTTCGGATCTTTTCGTTGATCTGCTCTTTTGATTACTGTCAGTGCGACTGCCACTTTGTTTTCAGCGGCTCGATCTAGCACGTGTGTTTTATCTCTTGCCAGTTCGTCAACCTTCTTATTCCTTGTGACACCTTCGATAACCACGGGGTATTGGCCAATTGGAGACAATGCAGCCAAACTAACCAACTCCCATTGACACAGCTGCGGAAACGAAAAAAGAAAGAAACTCTCTGTGCAAATGTCCGGCACTCGCAAGAGCCAGACTGCGTGCACTAAACCAACTAATCTTTGACGACCTCAACGACATCTAGGGATACGAGTTCTAATCCGTTTTCTAAACTCCACAAGTGAAATTTTGGCACTCCCGGCTACCTCTCTAACCTTCAACAACACACATCTCAACCAAGTCACCAGAGTCGTGGTAACAAAACGGCACAATTTAGTGCTAATTGGGTTCTGTTCTGTTACGTAGCAAGTGAGTTGTGGCCTTCTCTACGTCTCCATCACCACAGCTTCTACTCACCATCAACCGAATATTTGAAATCGCTGTTTCTAGCCTATCTTAGCAAAGATCTGAATTACTAACAACATCAAATCTAAACCAATTATTCTATTCCCCTCCCCAAAGCCGCCATTATCTAAATATATCTTAAGCCCTCTGACACCTGTGGACAAAATTAAGTCATTTATGTTTTATTTCGATTGTACAAACACAACATGGATGACACATAACACCATTATCTCTGAACACATCACCAGTTTGACTTTCCACATACGAGTCTCGTTTCAGTGTAAGCAACTTGACGCATAACAAAAAGTCGCGGAAGCCATCTTCCTTTCTCAAAAAATTTGATCTACGTCGAGGACGTGTTTGGATACTTTTTTAGTATTTTAACAGGTAAAATGAGTTCTAAAAGTTTTGATTTAAACATAAACCAATGCCCAACTTTGCCGCACTATAGTTAAATTAAAATTATATGAATTTTCATCTCAATTTCCTTGAAATTCGTATACACGTGTGACTACTTAACTTGTAGGTTAGGTTTGACGTTTGTGGTGGATTCCAAAAGTGAAACAATTTTATTTTTATTATTTTACGTGTTCTTGTTTTAGTTCTCATGTGCTCTTTGTGCCCAACTAACTAGTTTTAATCTCTTCGCAGATTCGCAAAATGTCTGGAACAACCGCAACAATTCGTACCCGAAAATTCATGACAAACCGTCTGCTATGCAGAAAACAAATGGTTTGTGATGTTCTCCATCCAGGACTATCGTCTGTGAACAAAAAGGATATCCGCGAGAAACTCGCCGGTATGTACAAAGTGACGCCAGATGTTTGCTTTGTCTTTGGCTTCAGAACAAATTTCGGTGGCGGTCGCTCTACTGGATTTGCTTTGATCTACGATACCCTGGACTTTGCCAAGAAGTTCGAACCCAAATACCGATTGGCTCGTCATGGACTCTTCGAACAGAAGAAACAGACACGCAAACAGCGTAAGGAACGTAGAAACAGGATGAAGAAGGTGCGTGGTACCAAGAAGGCTAAGGTTGGACAGGCCGCCAAGAAGTAAACGAGATTCCAGAACGTATGATTTTTTCTATAATACAACTCGGGTTTACTTTCAACAAGAAGTAATTTTTATTAATAAAACAAACTTAAAAGTGAATTTTGTTTATAAATCTATTTTATTTCTTTTGGAAAACGAGAACAGAAGTGGTTTGAAGCTAATCGAATGCATTAGTCTTTTAAAATGAACCAATGCTTGCTTGAGGTACGGAAGAGCCGAGAATCTAAAATATTCCCGCTGTGAGACTATCATTCCAAAGCCTTGGAGACCGGAATTAATTGATATAAATGCCGGCGATTATTTACAAATACACGTATAGCTTAAGCCGTGATGAAACAACTTTCTTTTGAACTGAAGTGGGTTTATGCACTTGGCGCGGTTAACTTGTTTGACTCGAAGTGGTTGCAATCCGTATTGGGCATCAACCAAACAACTCAATGGTC
This sequence comes from Matsumyia berberina, assembly GCA_917880715.2. Taxonomy (NCBI): domain Eukaryota; kingdom Metazoa; phylum Arthropoda; class Insecta; order Diptera; family Syrphidae; genus Matsumyia; species Matsumyia berberina. The sequence continues at coordinate 102,881,703 of OU862870.1, forward strand.
AGCTGGCTGCTACCGGTTGTGCCAGATCGATTGTGGGTCCTTTTAACTTACGCCCTTTCTGAGTAGCGAAATTCCTCTACTACTTAGCTTTAAGTTTTCCGGGCCTACGACGAAACGAATGTAAACAGCTTCCTAATGCTTTTGTTGTTCTTTAGATTGTCTAAGCCCCAAACATTTTCCTAAGGGACTTGGTCTTTTCAATTTGTAATCAACCCTGGCAGTTGACTAATTGACGCCACGCAGTCTACGTACGCGGCAGTTGAGTGCCCTAACCGATGCATTCCCAGAATAGTTTGACTTTGTTGTGTCGGATAAGTGATTGGAAGGCATCATACCAGCACTAGACTGACTAAGATACCTGTGGATAGGACATTAGTTCTTTAAACTCTGTCTGACTACCTAAAAAGATTTGTATTCTAACTCCCTTATTGTATCTACCTAGCGCTGTTCTAGGCGGATGGTCCTTCAATCGGGAGCAGACCAAATACGTCATACCTGGTAGGTTCAAAAGTAACGACTGGAAGTAATCGATAGGCATACGATTTTTTACTTTAAGTCAGCACTGATTACTAGAACCTTCGGAACCGTAGTGGAAACACAAAATCCGATATAGAGCGCATCAGACCAAATACCTGCCTCGACCACGAACTCAATCCTGTACGACGCTGAGATGTAAGCATTTCGGGTAATAAATGCCTATGGAAACTGTGGTTCTCTTAGTGGCACTAATGGTCCCCTCAAAGGTAATGCTCAATTAGATAAAGAAATTGCAACATTAGAAACAACGCAACGCAGGCAGGAACGTGTGACGATGGACCGAGAGTTTAGTCTGTTACTTTACGAATTGGTCGGGGAGAAGGCACAGAAGTTAAATTCTCTTATTCAGTTACATACTCACTTGGAGTAGGTGTCTAAATACACATTTACATAAAATGGGTAAATGGAAGAGCCCAGCCTGTCAGTATGTGCTAATCACTATGTTCGAGTGCTATAGATGGGAAGAAGAGCGAAGGCCATTGGAAATGGAGGTAAAAATTGTCACATCAGACAACATCTCGAGGACGTGATAGAACCGGATATGTTCCTACATCGAGGAAGTAGTTATAAGATACGAACAGAGAACAGACCCAACATCAAGCCAAAAGAAATCGAAAAGCATGAATGATCCAGGGTGGGATTAATAGTGGCATCGCCCTGAAGCAATGTGGAAAGCGGTTCTGGGGTGAAAGATGCCTGGAGAAGAGGATAGAGGATAGACATCGGTGGATGTCTGACAGACAAGGGAGCAAGGGCGACCTCCCAGATGGTGCCTATTACATTCTCTATAGACAGAAATAGGACTTTCGACTAGCTTAAGGTTGTCCCTTAACTGTCAGCGACATACAGTTTTATTAAATACAGAAAAAAAATCATAGCCGTTAACATTTTTAATGAGATGTCGGAAAAAAGGAAAACTGCAATAAATTCGAGTACACTAAGAAATAAATTGAGTAATCTCTCGCATCTCTAATGTTCATTCGTGAATTCATTCTCTGTTTTCCTATCCACATCTTTCTGTTCCTTTTGACAGTTTACATATGCCAGTGGCCAGTTTACTTCGCCGAATAGAAAGTCAAAAACCAGAGATAAGGTAAAAACTGATAAGGCAGCAGTAAGTGAGCTCTGTCAAAAAGTTTGTAGCCGCTAACGAGACAAGTGCCAGTCGTTTCAATTTTCCTGTGTTTTCTTTTACAAAGTGATCAATTTGCCAGTTGTGTTTTCATCATTTCCTTGCATAATAAGCAGCATTTTCGAGTTCCATTAATTAAATTAAACTTAACTACGGGTGATGTAAACAGTGCGAACGTTTTTTTGTGTTAATTGAAGACTCCGCAAAGTGTATTTCAATGTTAAAGTCCAAAGGAATAATAAAACACACGCTTAATGGTGAGTGCACACCTCGCAATTATTAATTTGTTTATTTTGTAGAATAGTTAATTTAAGCAAATCAATCTTTGTGTTTTAAAAATGTCTGATGAAAGTATAGCCCGTTGTCATCTGGAAATTAATTTTGGCTATCTGTACTAAATTCTTATCAGTGGATTGCTTGTTACTAAAGCTGTATTTAAAAAAAACTGTTGATAAGACTTTTGATTATGAAGAAACGAGCGAATGGAAGCTGATGAGCTAAAAATAGCCCAACAAGGTTGTTTTTAAGTTCATTCGGCTATACATGGTAATCCCTTCCCTTGCTTGGATCTCGTTTAGGTGAATGGGGAACACCAGGAAATGTGTTACATATTTCATTGAATCGATGGAAGAGTGCAAATAGTATACAATTTTAAAATTTAATTCAAGAAATGTATGTATGTAGGTCATCAGCTGCTGCTGCTGATAGAAAAAAGCCTCGTCGTTGTCGCTGCTTCTGCTTTCTATATTTACAATGCCTCTAGAAATAGAACAGCATACCAAATCCAGGAATCCAATAATATACTGAAAAATGTTAAAGAAAACACTAAACAGTTCAATATGGGACAACAGTCATCATTACACGAAGCGTTTATGTACCTACTACAGTTTTGCATTAACAAAACATTCTTCTTAAACCCAGAAAGTACATTTACGGATTTAAAGATACTTCTGACTGATCTGTTCTACTTGTCCCAATTATTTTAGACGTTACACTTACCTTTTTTGACTAGGTTGATATAGCTGAACAGCCTCTAAAGTACGTTGTTGTATATTCCCCCCACTCACCGCCTGTGCGGATGGGACCAAAGATCACCTGGGAAATTGTTCTAACAGTACAACCCAGGGCGACTTCGTACATCTTTGAAAAGTTTGTGCTGTTGTCCATTTACTTCTTATCTCTACTACGCCGATTCGCCATCGTTTATAGCTTCTGCCCACATCTCTCAGCTCCTTCCTTCCCTAATTGCCATAACTCCTTATCAGTTCTGTGCCATTTATTTTTTGGATACTCTTCTGTCATCTTGAGTACCGCACTACATTGCATAGTGTTCGGTTCCTGACGACATGCCTCAGTTCTCTCCTGCTTTTCTTCAATTGCCTTGATTCCTCTTAGACAATGCTGCGCTGCGTTTTTCTTGGGTGACCCACTCCCCTATCAGCTAGGGTTGCATAGACTGGCTGACTAGATACAATCATCTCCTTTCAGGCTCATATGGCCGATTTTTTACTCTTATCTTTTTGAATAATCGCATCTACGTATGTATACATTGTTGACCCGGTCTCTGTTCATTTGAGCTGCGATTTGGCCAGATTTCGTATACTATGTTCCTTAGATAGTGATCGACAAGTCTGCATATTTTTTGTGACATTGACGATAATTTTTGAGGCACCACACTCGTATTATAGTATTGGCTTCACATTTGACTAGAAGAGTCGTAGCTTGAGGGCAAAACTGATTGCACTACCTGCCCAGATCTTTGACAGAATGGCAAAAGCAAACCTTTCTTTCTTGACCCAGCTGAAAGCATCAAGTTCGGTGCCGCCATCGTGTGATACAAAACTCCCAGGGCACCGAAAGTCTAGTACTCGTTTGACTTCTTGATCAGGAATGCATAGTTAATCGTTAACCCCACCAAGTTGGCCTGTCTCACCACCCGGTGGTCACTATTTGATTAACGGAAAGGAAAATGTCATTGGCCCAGGAACATACGAGAATGCTGGACTCCATAGAATTCCTCCGCGCCCCCCGAAAAGTCACTGCAAAGAAGTTCACTAATCACTACCTTACTTAACAATGAATATAGTATACAGCTTTGTCGAAGACCGCTTTAAATTTAAAATTCCCTCGACAGCACACCTCTGTGCAGCATGTGGCATTTTGTCCCTTGCTCTCACGATAGGAAATAATTTGACTGGAATACCTTTCCCGCACAAGGTTGTTAAATGAGCTGTCTGTTAACCCCAGTGCTATCAGTGCTGCCACTAAGAAAACAAATCCCGTAGCAAATTTGCGTAGCAAAACTAAATTTGCGTAGCAAAAGCAAAATCATTGAAATTCCAGCGGATCTCCAGTCCGAATCCAGTCACATTTCAAACACATCCGAAAAAATATATGCTGCTTGTATAGGGTAAGGAAGAACTGTAACATAAGTTGGAGTCGTGGAAGTGAATAGTTTGAAATTACGTTCGTTTAATTTTCTTTAAATTGTGATTGTGATTATGAGAGGTCTAAAAATTACAAGATTCTTGTTAAAAGTTCGTGTTTCAAAAAAGCGTAGCAAAAATTGGGATATTAGCGAGAGTGCGTAGCAGCGTAGCAAAATCGACTTTTTCGAAAATCGCGTAGCAGTTTTGCTACGATCGTAGCAAAGTGGCAGCGCTGAGTGCTATCAGTACCGAAGATCTAAAATTATCCAAAATATCGTCACCCTATTACCTTGATGCGAAAGCAAAGTATCCCGTAAACCCCCAATAAGTTGTCTACAGTCTTTTCTACTGAGAGACACCAAGAAGGCGGCTTATTTCTATCAAACTTTCAAGATCATTCGTTTAGTCTGCCTGCATTCTGGAGAGTCGAGCCACACACAATGGTGTCTGTAAGAAAACAAATCATCCATGGAAGCTATGACCGATGACGCGGCAAGACCAACGGAGGTTCAGGTCCTAAGAAATCATCCCCTGACCCTTATCTGGTAATCTCATCGAAGACCACATTTCAGCGTTGCCACACAATTTAGAGAGTTCTTGTATTCTCGAACTATTAAGTTTAAAGGGTTGAGCAAGGCCTTACGAAACAGCGGACTCACTGGCCAAGATAGCTGCAACTACTCCCTTCACTGGCCCTAAACCAGCCTGTGGAGTAAACAAATCTATTTTTTAAAACTTCTTGTGGGAGCAATCCCTGCTCAAATCCAACACAATTTGGATGAAAAGTGTAGGACAAAAATGTACAAAACATTTCTTCCCCAATGTATCTCAAAAGAAATCCAAGTTTCTTTTAAATCTGAGCAGGAACCACCTTAGAATTCTAACCGGCATCCCAAGTGGCCACTGCCACAAGCTTGGCCTGTCACCGGACCCTACCAGCAGACTGTGTTTGGAGAGTGATGAAAGCTCTCTTCCTCACAGAATGTCCCGCCATTATTTATGTGAGAAAGAGGACCCCAGGCAGTGAACTCGACTCACCAACGGTGCTTGCCACGATCCACCCAGAAAGGCTGATTAGCTTCCTGACATCCTCTGGGGCAGACAAACTTCTCAAAACATATGGCACAGTACAATAGGCCTCTATATGAGACCGCAGTGCTAGAGTGGACAAACCCCTCCCCACCAATAAAAAAAAAGCCTCAAGCGCAGCCCTGTAGCTGTAGCAACAGACGCAGGTGCTCCGACACCCCCATCTACTTTTTTAACTTAATAGTTAGCTGCCATTAGGATAGCTTAAGTCTCTGCTTGAAAAACAGGGGCATACCAATTTAACGAGTAGTGAAGTCTAGCGTGGTCGGTCTCCAAAAAGACACGAGCGCCAGCCTCATTACTATATTCGGAGCCGTCCGTGGAAATTCGACTACTGCTCAGTCCAGGCTTAGACTCTGGCCGAAGCTAGTCCTGAAAACAAGGAAAGTCGACTTTAAAATGGATAAATGCCGGGCAAGTATTATCCAATGGTCTAAGATATGTACATTACTTTGATATTACAGCCCACGATATGTGTACATATGTACATAAGTGTCATATCAAGGAGAGGTAAATCAAGCAGAGCATCCAGAGCAGCGCCAAGCGTACCACCATCCACAATAAAGCCTCTAGTTCACTTCTTCCCTTGGCTTGGGTGGCTGTATTATGCACTTTAAATTGCCTGTTCTCTTTGATTCGATCCCAGGTATTAGCCACATGCGATAAGTTTTTTCTGTTTTACCGACGAATTTTTCACGGCAATCCAGTGCTGTTCTAAGGGTCGAGACACAGCACTGCTGATAATATCTCTTTCTCTTGCAAGATGGTCCCTAAAAGGTTGCTGCACTATGGGATTCTTAAGTCTGCCGCTGTTATATGTACCTGTTAGCGCAGTTAAGAGGGTCTCCTTTCTTGATGAATAATCGTACAAACATTGCTAAGATTTTGTCAGAGTATTCAAGCATCTAGTTGTAAAACTACGCTATGGTTGTTTACAGCGATTGTGTACCAACAAAAGTTTGATGACAGATTCGAAGTAAGGTCACTATCTCAAAGTTACTTCTCACGAAGGTACGAAGACTGACGAACCTGAGTGCAAAGACAACCACTCGATTGTGCTTCAATTTTTCTCGCTGAACTTTTTTTATACAGATAAACTGCAAATACAAATTGGACTTCGAATTAGCGAGTCGAAACACTGGTCATCAAGTCTGACTCTTAATTTTAAGTAAAAACGAATGCAATGTTGAGACTACATATTGCCCTACCTGGACTCACTCATTCATTCATTCAGTACAAATGAAACCGAAAGTTGTATAATTGGTTAAGCTACTTCATGGGCAGCACAATGTAAGACTCACAAGAGTGTACAAGACGGCTACTGATCAAGGAAGGAAAATCTGAAAGCCCGCCCTGAATCTAAAGCGAGAAGTATTCCCTACACTTGTAGCAGCCACCAATAAATAAAGCGCGTCCTTTAAACTCTGTAGAACCACTCTAAAACGAAGCTATAACTAAAAGTGTCCTACAAAATCCTATCGTATGAATAATAATCCTTATCACTACATGTGTGCGATATAATTATTAATTGCACGTGCTTTGAAATTTTAGTTATCAGTGCTGAGACATCAAGGTCGTTTGGCTTCGCTGGTTCATTAATTGTCATAAAATCTTGTAAAACGTGTTGTCGCAAACTTGAGATTATATTCGTATCAATCTAGTTTCCGTACCCAGTAGTTGGGTAAGATAGTAACCCCAGCCCTACACACTATCAGCACCAGCCATAACTGTGCTACATAATAGAAAGTTGGCTTCACACCCATTGGGGTTTTCTTACATTTGACTGAGTTTGAAAATATGTCGATGTCGATGCTTTAAGGCAAAATAACATATAGAGAGCTAACACTCAAGTCTAGGAATATGCCCACATAAAAAATTAGCTGAAGATTTGATAAAGACTTCATACCAAGCGGCTCCTTCAAACAAAGAGGCACCACGTTTTCCCAAATTGACAGGGAAGTTTGCTCTGCTTCGATTTGGTTTCAATTACCGCTTAACAACAACTCTCGCTCTCAGAATCAACCAGTCTAAACACTGGAGGTCGAATCCGTATGGACATGCCGAGATACTAAACAATCATCTGGGCTTCAATTACACTGTCCCGTACTTGGACTTTGAGAGACCCTTTTCATGAGTCTTTCCAAGCAGAGAACAGTGGCAAGACAAAGAAGTATTGAACGAGTCCAAATCCATTCATAGGAGCAGTTCTTTTCTCTGAAGAGTTAGAACTTAGCAGCTCCACAAGACTCCCGGATCACTAGTGTTAATGCTAATAATATCACGGGAAGAAATTACATTTACATTGGCAACCTATTTACTTACTGACTTAGGTGGCGCTCCAGTTCGAGGGAACCTGGGCCTCGGTGAACAAGCCTCTCCAGTTAACCCAGTCCTTAGGTTGAGATCCCCTTCTACTTGTGCGCGCATAGATTCGAAGACTCTGCGTTGACAGCCAGGCTGCCATAAAAGCAATAGCTGCTATGCAGATAACATCGAAGTTTGCGAAGTGTTGTCCCGAAGAGCTTAAAGTTCTCGGCATGCAACGCAATGTTAAACTCTGCTGGTACCAGGTAAAGAAAAAGCTGACGAACTAGCAAGAATGAGTTCAGCAAGCGGACGTTACGATCAAATCTCCACTCTGCAATCTTAGTGCAAAAATTGCAGAAAAAACCGTAAGAGAAGCAAATACATAATACATAACAGGTGGAAATCGCAAACCACCAAGAAAATTGTAGTCAGAATACAACAAGCCAAAAACCTGCTAAATTTTACAAAAACACAGGAAATTGCTGTCGATGCTGGTGGGAATAATCACTGGCCACAACATGCCACAAGGAGAAATTACGCCTGAATCCATGAGGACGCAGCCCATTTTCTCTGTCACTGCCCATACCTCTGTCAATTAAAAAACAGAACCCTAGGCAAATTTTTCTTCGACTATATCGACGAACTGTCTGATGGTTCACCGTCAACACTTCTCAAGCGCGACCGGATGGTTTGCATTTAGAAATTAAAACCGCAGTAGGAAACATAATGGGTCTACAAAGATCTAAGTGTGATGAGGTAATCCTCAGCAGCCCACACACCTAACCTAACCTAACAACATCTACCACTTGCAAATCGTTGGACCATATTTCTTTTGTGATTTCGATTAATTTACGTTACTTATGATACGTTGCGTGGACCTGGACCGCAGGCAACAAACGTCTGTTTTAGGTAATTGTCTCCAGTTTTGAAAACCAAGTTGGTTGAGGTCCGTTTCCGCTCGCGCCCTTTCAACTCATGATTTTCCTTTAAACGGCCAAATAGACACTAAAACATGGTACTAGTAAAATCCCCGTACCATGTTGAGGGTTTAGCGTACAGGCACTGAGACCATGTTTATTAACCTGCGGTAGTTTGGAATTTCGTGTGCTGAACATTCCTTAATATGCGCGCATTTGGTTTTAATGTGAATTCATCGCAATAATGGGTATCCAGTCCATGAAAATCTCTTCTTTGACGTCAAAAAAAAAACTTTCTTCAACCGACTTTTTTTGGAATGGAGGCCATACATCTTTTATATCCTTCTTCCGCGCACAGATGTTCATCCGCCAAAAGCATGAACTCAAATGATGTTCGACTGAATGCTTTTCAACCACCATACACATTGAAAATTGGTTAAGAAACCATTGGATCCGCCTCCAAAAATCAAACCACTTTTGATCTTTACCAGACCTCAACCATTAAACTGGTTTCTCCACATGGTTGAAGTTGCATCATTTACTGAGACCGTACCATGTTTCCGTGTTTTATTAGTATCTAGTGTCTATTTGGCCTTTTGGGGCATCTCCTACACCTACGCGCCATCGTGTATGGTTTTTGGAAACATGTCTCAGCTCCTCATGCCTTTTCCTCAACTCTTCTGTGCCATGTATTTCTGAGTTGAGTAACTCATTTGCGGTGGCAATGGAGTTGTCGCCTTTTCATATTGTGCAACCAATACACTGCCATTGTCGTCGTTGTATATTTGTGCCTATTGTTTCCTGACCCGTTCTCTATTCTGGTAAAGATGTTCGTTAGAGATATGGTAGGGCCAGAAAATCCTTATTAACGAATGTTTTGCAGCTTGAGAGAGTGGATACCATTTGCCAAGTGCTACTCGCATATACGTACTTAATTACACGGATTCCAACATTGGAGCTGAACAGTCGTACCTAGGTGTTTAAGCTGACTGTATTCAAATAAAATAAATAGCTGGTACGACAGCTTAAGGTGAGCCAAGGCCTAGCTTCTTGCAACCATTCATGTTGTGCATGTTGCACTCTTCGTTTAAATGAAAGGCACCTACCTACACATGTTTGCCGACTCTAAAAAGCATATTGAAAAACTTTTTCGTGACAAAATCTCTCTCGGAGGTTTGGCATTCCCCCAAGAGAGAGGGGGTGCCGCGAAAAATGTTTGTGGAATATGGCTGGGCAAGCACCAGCCCAACCAACGCACGATCTACAGACATAACATTGGGTTCTTCCGATTATATCACAAACTGTCGCATGTGGCAGTGTATGTTGTCGAGAATACCAAGCTTGGGGGCATGGTCGTAGCCAATGGCCTAAGTTGTCCTGTTGGTGTCCTGGCTAAGGACCTTGGATGCCCTGTTCTTGTTGTAGGTTAGCCACATCGTTTTGGATACAATGCTGGATTTTCAGAAAAGTGACCATGAATCACCCATCTACGTATTTAATTTCGTTTTGGCATTGTTTAATCAGTTTGGAGCATGTGGAACCCGAACAAATGGTTTTGATAGTAACTTGGCTATGGTGTGGGGTAATTTTTTGCAGGCTTCCTGAATCGCCAGAAGCTCCGCCTGGAAGACGCTGGCAACATTTGGATGGCGATGGGATTTAAATAAATTAGGGGCCTCTGAGAAAAACAGGTGCGAAAAAAAGATGAGCGTATTGGTAAGACACGACGGCAGTTCTATGCTTCGTTTCCAGTGTTTTAACAATCACAGCAAGACTGTTGGGTGATGGTAAAGTCCAGTATTTTTATAGTGAAAAGCATGAGCTCGATTTTCGATTTTCAAGACAGCGGGGACGAAGACTTTCATTTAATCAGTATCATTACATCGTCCCTAAACGTGATCGTCTTAACTCAATACCAGTCTAGCCTCTTAAGCATACAGCTCCACCTTTGCAACTTTGATTAAATGGCGTTGCCTAGAATAGCCTAGATAAATTTTGATCCTAACCCGATGGTCGTCATGGCTCAGTGGTTAAAGCATTGCACGGCTGTGGGAGCTGCGTAGCCGAGTAGTGTTTCTATTATTAAAGGCTCTTCTGTCTAGAAAGGTGACTAAAGTAATGGTGTCCTTGGATCTACCCTTGTCCTGTGAGTTGAAGAATGACGAATCTACTAGAATAATTCTGGATATGTAAGATACGACGACATTATGTCGAATTCAGGTACAGCTAATAAGTATCGTTTGCCAACTTTCGCAATAAACCCTATTCGAAGAAGTCTCAAGCTTGACGTACATGATTTAGTAAAATGCTGCATTGATACATTCGGTTCGGGGTTGAGATTGCTATGTCTTGTAGTTTCATTTGTAGAATAAGGGGCTGTATTCCACAACGGTCCGGGGATTTCTACGGGGAGAAGCTGATAGCGTAGGATGGCTTTTTCTCGGTGATAATTATAGATTGAATGCTTTTCCATGTCGCACGGTCTACCGATGCTGCGCGATGGCAATGTTGATAGATTTATTGTTACTACAATCCGTAAAATAAGAGTCCATTAAAAGTTCCAGACTGTCGATGTCCCATCTTTGTTTCTTATAAATGATGAATTGAATCTTTCTTTGGATAGGATCATTCATGGTTTCAATGGATTGGCGGTAATCCTTTCAGTTCTTTGACTTAGTTGTTCTGATGGACTTTTTGGGCGTTGGTGTAATATTATACATATATGTATGTATAAAGACAGCCCTAGTCATTTACCTAGAGTCTGGAAAGATGTTCATTACATTGAGGTAGACAATTTTCTTATTGTATTTAGCGAGAGATCATGAAAGCAGCATTAAACAGTAAATCTTTTGTAATTTATTAGAAAATATTTAAGCAATTATCAGTGTCTATACGCCTTCTTAGAAAAAGGCCAGTAGGCCAGGAAGGCCCTTTGTGATACCACATGGATCTATACCCTGAAAAACGCCACTCATTTTATTGAAACCACTTGGAGCTCTTGATGAAGCTGAGGATACTTTCGACGTCAGTTTGTGATAGTTCACCCAAGTTGTCGAAGTGATAGGCTCCCAGATAGAGCTTCCTTCTTTGCGACAGGGCAGGACAAGTGCAGAGGAAATGGAGGATCGTTTCTTCCTCCTCTTCGTCTCTGGAGCTCCAGCAGAAGTCATTTGAGAAGAGTCCCATTCTTCTGACATGAAAACCAAGGCGACAGTAACCAATGAGAACATTGATAAAGGTGCTAATGAGCGACCTATTGAACAAGATCAAACTTTTACATCGATTGAGATTTAGGATAGGCACCCTGGGGGTACGGCATGTGGTACCAAGCCTCCATCTTTGGTTTGTCTTACTAATCGCGTCGTACTCTAAGTTTAGATTTCAGGGATTTTATAGCAGCCTAACTATCGGTAAAAATTGTAATATCCCTGAAGGATATCACATTGTGCCTAAGCCAGGATAAGGCTTCGTTGATCGCCATAATTTCCGCCTGAAAAACGCTACAATGTTCAGGTCGACAGAAGGGAATGCTCAGGTTAAGCATATCGGAGAAAACACCCCATCCCACTCCATTCTCGGTTTTGAAGTCGTCGGTAAAGAGATGAATGGAATGGTCACCTCTGGCGTCACTATTCTCCCTCTCCTCTCGGGAAGGGATGGAAGTCCGGAAGTTGAGATTGAAATTCAACTTGTACGGTGTGTAGTCGGTGTTTTCCAGAATAAAAGTTAGGGGATCTAAGATCGAGAAGATGTCAATATAATTGTTTGACCATTGGGAGAAGGATTTCAGTCATGGATTTCATAGCTGCATTAGCAGCTGACTGTTTGCCAAAATATCTAAAGGAAGTAGATGTAGAAGCACGTCGAGTGCCGCGGATGGGCTGGTTCTTAGTACTCCGCTAATGAATATACAAACTGATCTTTGCATTTTCCTCAAAAGATTGCGGTATAAGGCTCTGTCTATAGGTCTGACAACGGACACGTAAAGCCAGTGCATGGTATGAGATTCCTACCAATGGATTTTGCTTTGCAGCAGTATAGCGCTGGAGTGGCTTTTTTTTACCGCGTTCAATAGTACTGGCTTTCTAGTCTAATTTACTGTCCAGAATGGACACAGCATTAGGCGGGTGCCGTTTAGAGAAGGAGGATCTATTGGAGGAATTTTGTACTTCCTGGTGAAGAGGACTAGTTCCATCTTTTCGGGGTTGACACCCGGACCGATTTTAGCTGCCCTTCTTGAGAAATAGGTAAACGGAAAATTCTATTTTTGTTTGTTATTCCTCAAAGTGGCACGATATGTTAAAATATTTGCAAAACACTTACCAGCACAATGACGATTCAATTTTAGTCACGAGGAAATCTCTTTTTGCGCGCCTCCTTTGCCTTTGTTCTGTACATAATTATCTTTCGCGCATAATCAGTAGACCTTGGGTTGTGACGACTAAACTCAAATAAATATAACTTATCAGCTCTCTCCCCAGGGGGTAGCGAAAAATGATGCAAGGTAAATTGTATTTAGAATTCCCATTTATATTTTTCAATTGCTGTTATCGTCATTTACCACGATGTGCGTGCCTTCCATTGATAACGGACGTATGACAAACTTCAAGCCTTTACCCCATTAAAGACTCTTCCGTTAAATATTCCTACGCATTTAAGAGATTAGGAGCTTAAGAACGAAGTAAATAATTAATGATCTTTCTGTTATAGAATTTCGTATTTCACGAAAATACGGCAATCAAAATCGTCAAAATGACGCCTTCAAATTGCAACGGGTGTTGATTGTGGCAAAGCAATCACGTTATGAAGTCGAGCAAGTTCGTAATCAAAATCTCAGTGAAACGCAACTTGAAAAGAAGATACGCGACCGAGGGACAGATTTTGATGAAATGATGCGTTTGCACACCATACAGAAGCAATTTGAAAAGAGGATTGCGAAAGGCTTTCAGGATGCTGGCTGCACAATTAAACTAACTAACAGGTATTGTACACTGTACTGTCCATGTGTTGCTCCATCATCATCCATCATTCATTTTTAATTGACCTGTGAAGAGTTGAATTTAGAACATGCATCAACAAGGATGTTATGAGATGGGCTGATGTTTTAGTGCCTATAGGTGGCGATGGAACATTTCTACTAGCGGCGGGGCGGGCAAGTCCTCTATATTGTCAAAATCAGCAAAAGACTCCGGTTGTTGGATTCAATTCAGACCCCACACATTCTGAAGGGCGATTAATGTTGCCACGATATTATTCAGAATTTCCCGAAGAAGCTATTGCAAGAATGAAATGTGTAAGTCGAAACATGTAACACCTGTTTGAAATTTGTTTTGCATAAAATGTTTTTGTTGATTTCCAGGGCGATTTTCGTTTTATGCATCGTTCAAGAATTCGTACAACTCTATTGGGAAACAATGGAAACATGCCAGAGTCCACGGATTTACACGGTTCTAGTGTATCGAAGATGGAACAATTAAAGACTGTGACTGAACACTTAACTAATAAAGAACATGCGGAGAAATACAATGCAAAAATGATGCGGGTGCTTCCTTACTTAGCATTGAATGAAGTTTGTTTTGATCTGATTCGATTTAATCTCAGTAACTTTTACTTTTTTTATTAACAATTGTTTAGATTTTCATTGGCGAGACCCTATCGGCTCGCGTGTCTCATTTGCAAATAATTATCGATCACGGCGAGGTTGTAAATAAAACAAAGTGTTCTGGCCTATGTGTAACTACTGGATCTGGATCAACTTCGTGGCATACCAGGTACTATAAGATTAAGTAGTAATGGAATTTCTGTTACCAAAGCAGAGTTATGTACATACACATGTGTAAAGAGGTTGTCTTATCAATTGTTCACTTGCGTTAATTGGGAATCTCAACCTCATACTTCACTATCTGTCTTAATACAGCCGAAGTTTAATTGTACACTGCCCTGGAATTCGTATATTAATAACTCTGCTCATACTAGCTCCAGATGGGAAGCTCACACCTGGGATTTGAGTAAATAAGTCATCCTACATCGGTTCCAAACAGGATTATTCAGGTTTCTCATGATCTTGTACATCCACAGATATGCTAAGGTTTACAAAGTAAAATCGGTACTCCGGCTTATTTTAGTGATATCACAATGGGCCAAATTCTAGTCTAAGTGTGTCCTAGCCCTGCCAAGATAGCCACCTTGTCCTAAACAACCAAACCTTGTTAGCAATTGATAGTGATGACTTTATAGATATGAAGTTTTGTGACCTCTTCGAAAAGTTAAATGTTGGTGATCTGATAACTTTATTGTATAACATAAGAACTAAATGTGTATAAATATTCAATATAAATAATACCTGATTATATATATTGTTTACATCAATAGCATCAATCGGGTGTCGAAAGGCCACGTGGAGGATATGGTTAGAATTCTTCCTGGAAATATTGCGGAGTGTAAAGATTTTGATGCTCAGGAAATAGCTGATACATTCAATAAAAATCTACTGTTTGCACCAGGTAATTATAATTTAAAATGTAATATTTCACTAAATGATAAGCAGAGCGGTACAATAAAGATAAAACTGCCTGTCCTATACAACATTAAATAAAATTCTAAATTTAAGAAAATGGTTCAATGTACCTATTCACCGAAGTTAAATTTCTTTGTATTCCCGCCGAAGCGTTGAATGTCGACCAAGGAAAGAGATCGTATTAAGCCCATCCTCGCAATATCGTTAGCTAAAGAAAGCAGTCTTAGGCGCCTGCCACGCAATGAGCGGCAAAATTTAAACGTATGAAATCGTATGGTTGTGGCCACGTAGAGCGGCAAGCTTCATTTCTGAGCAAGTTTTCTGCTGCCTCGCCGCTTGCTGCCTGTCGCTCATTGGTTCATTCTCGCAAAATCAGAGCAAATGCTCCATCATGTTTTAGCGAAAGAAGACGCCCACGATGGGTTCTCAATTATGTATTACCATCTAACCCATGTGAGGCCATATGAAAATCAGTTAATTGAAGAACTTTTGCTGTGATCTAACAATAATAATTGTTTCCGAACTTAGAGGAGTCGTCTCTAGAAACTCTTTTGCGTGTGATATCTTACTGCATACGATTCTCCTGTGACGTATTATCAATTCATACTACGATTCATCGTACCCATTGTGTTGACATCGAGAAGGGTTTTTATGATTTTATATTTGTAAACCCTTCTCGAGTTCAACTTACTTACTTTCTTAAGGTGGCGCAACAGTCCGAGGTGGACCTGGGGCTTAACCAACAAGCGTCGCCAGCGATCTCGATCTTTAGCCAGCTGTCTCCAGTTTCGCACGCCCAGTTGGTTGAGGTCCCCTTCCACTTACGTGCGCCACCTAAGTCGCGGTCTTTCTCTACTGCGCCGTCCCTCGGGTGTGGACTCGAAGATTTTCCGAGCCGGAGCATTGGTTTCCATCCGCTCTACATGACCCAGCCACCTCAGTCGTTGAACCTTCACTCTTCTGGCTAAGTCGATGCCGCTGTACAGCTCGTATAGTTCATCGTTGTATCTCGTATCAGCCGAAGAATTTTCCTCTCGAAACAGCCAAGAGCAACCTCATCCGGTTTAGACAGAGTCCATGCCTCTGCGCCGTAGAGCAGGACTGGGACGATTAAGGACTTATAAAGGGTCACCTTAGTTGTTCGAGAGAGGGCTTTGCTACTCAATTGCCTTCTTAGCCCATAGAAACAGCGATTGGCAAGAGTTATCCTTCGTTTCTCGAGTTCAACGCAAAAGAAAACCAAAGGGTCTCCAATGTGTTCATCTAAAATATGTATCATGAATCCGTTCTACATCTCAGCACACTTGGTGTACTGGACTACAAGCCGCGTAGCGTCGTCCTGACGACCTGCATGTGAGGCCGAAGGTCGTCCAGTGTATGAGTCGAGGAGATGTCCTTAGTTTTTTTTTAACGAGCGTAGCGAGCCCATCATTCTTAACTTAGCGTTAAAGCGACTAACTGGCGATTGCTTGAAAGTCGATATGAACGCGTATATTTGCTGAATGTATGTATGTATGTCAGTATGTATGAGCCACATACGCTTCATTTTGTGCTGACGCGCAAGAGGGTTTACAAATGAAAACGAATAATTAAACAACTTAAACCGTCCTCGAGCTCAGCACATAAATCGACTGGGGTTTATGGGTAGATTTTGATGGTTTTGATTGTGATGTCAACACAATGGGTGTGCTGAATAGAAGTAGGAATTCAAAATACGCTCTGACCCCATCTAATATGTCCGCAGACCATTTGCTCTGATGCAAATCAGTGGTAATGTAAAGTTTATACATTTTAGGTTAAATTTTCTGAACTTTCTAGATTTACTTTCTTTGGTTCTGTCTGTTTTGGGTCGATGTTGCGCTTTGCGATGCTGCCAGTAGTTTTATAACGATTGACGGTACAATGGCAAACATTTACTAGCCGTTACCAGATTTCCGGTTAAGTTTTTCGTTTTTCACTTGAGAAACTGTAATTTTTTTGCAACAAGAAAGCTAACATGTACATATGTACATACGTCCGAAAAGTAATGATCGCAAAAACACAACTTACCACCAACATATAAAAATCCCTACAAAAAAAAAAAATTTCTTTATTTCAGATGATCCTCGTTTGTGCTATTCTATTCGTGAACAAATATACGTCGGACTCTGGCCAATTCCAAAGACTTTCCCAGGTAGAGGTTTTATTAAGAATTTATTCGTCCGGTCAAAATGCATTGATGCAAGTAAGTACATACAATTTAGTTATTCTAAATATTAGTGAACCAAATGAAGGTGTTCATAGAAATTAACCACTTGTAAAATAAGTTTCAAGTACAAAATAATTACAAAAATGCCAGAGACAAACACGTTGAAAATCACCTTGTAAGAAACTTCTAAACATATGATAGAGATCAATATTTGACAAAAATTTTCCACCAAAGCCGTTACTGTGTACACATTCCATATAAGAACCGGTAAAAGATAGATTTGGTATTTTCTTTTCTGAAAATAAACGAGCATTAGGTCATTTGCAATGAAGGCGGGTTTATGCATGCAATGATCTGCTCAAAGCGTGGTTTTCATCTTATGTTGGAAATTTGTATTTAGGCATAAGGTTCCTGAGGCTCATTGTCCTCAATCGCTTTGATCACGTTCAAAATCACAGAGATGGCTACCGTCAAGTTGAATGAATTCAAGCGTCAGAGCTTGAGTAGAGCCAAATACATGTTACTGGTCCTTCGTCAATAGTTTATATTGGCTTCTCCTCGACGTATATAGTTTATACTCGCCGACATTTGGAGTAAATATTTTCACGGCAACCACCCGCAGCACTCACAGATCATTGCATGTTTAAGTTCCGCGTTAAGATGGTAATTCTTCCGCTGAGTGGTTCGAAAATTATGCTCAAAGTCATCCGAAGCATTTCTTTATACATTGACTTACTGGAATAACAAATGGAAGAAGTCCAAATAAATTGCAGACAATTGTAAGGCAGCGGAAAAACGGGCCGAACTTTGGTAGAATAACCGGTCTATTAAATTGAAGTCCTATTTTGTCCGCAATGATATCATCTAATAGGGCGAAAAAAAATATAACAGACTCGTTTGACTCTTTCTATCGGCGAACTACGCTCAACTCTCTCAAATACCTTTAAATGGATGAAAGGCCCATTCCATGTCTTTATTAGCAACTAAAAAAATTAGAAAATAATTGTAAATGATCAGTGCTAATGTATCGATACGACATTCATTCCAATTCTGAAACTAAAGACGGGATTAGCAACGCCGTTAAGCATGCGTATACGTCAAGGTACCTTATGAATGTCCGTGAATATACTTGAAATCAATTTATACATAGCGGAGCTTGAGTCTTGCGTTTGTTTTGTATCACTTCTCTGACATCTAGTTCATAAATAGTCTTACTTATGCAAACGATTTAAACTCCAGTGTATTTTATTTTGTAAATTTTAATTTTTTCAAGGTCTTGTGATTGACGGCAGCCTATCGTATCCCTTTAATGATGGAGCCAAAGCTTTACTGGAAATCCATCCCGAAGATGCCTTATTAACGATAGCCCTAGATTAACCTGATCCGAACGCCTGACTGCAAAGGTTAAATTTCTCAAAAGCAGTTTTCAAAGCGTGACGTGATAGATTAAGCATACAAAAGTGATGTCTTTTAATTTATTCAAGAATGATTGAATGTGCAAATATATCTTTTTATTACTTATTAGTAAATTTAACAATAAAATGTAAACAATGTAGGATTACTCCTTTCACTATTATTTTTGTTTAGATTTTTTAATATTCTTAGATTTGGTGGCAAGTGTCTTTAAATCTTTTTTGCTTTTTTCTTCTTTCGTTTTCTTTTTAACCTTTTCAAAGCGTTCTGTTTCGATGGACTTGAAGCGATCATCTTTTATCAAAACGGGTTCCTTTTCAGCCATTTCCTTTTGAGCTTCTTTTCGCGTTCGGCGAATTTCTCGAAGCTTGTCCTTTTGCTTCTTTCGATATCTGAAAGTATTAAATGACAAGTTTTTGATTAACACATGTTCGTTGCGGTAACAGAAAAGAAACAACTTAAAAAAAAGTAACACAGTACCAAAGTGTTTGCGAAGGACCACGGCTGCCGAGCAGTAGTAGTGCTACAACAACGCGAAATCGGCAATGGAAGAGATTCTAAAATCTAATCTGGATGTGCAAGTCCCTAAGACTCCCTGAGTTACGAATTACCACATTCGTTACCGAATAACTCGTTATCGAAATGTGAGGATTTCGCATTACCGTCCCCAATGATATTAATCGATCATTCGATCACGAGCTCCACTCGCTCACTCATTATCGATTGCGGTTGTTCTGCCCCTTTCCAGAGACACCTCCCAAGGGGGTATTTTATCACCACTTCTATAGCTTCTAGTGGTAAACGGTATTTGGATGGAATCAAAGCGTAGCGAAAATAAAGTGGTAGCGTACGCCAACGACTTAGCCGTGCTAATAACAGGAAAATTCCGACCTACCATTTCAGAACTACATACTACAATCCGTGTTAGATTCACTGAACAACTGGGCGAAAAAATGTGAGGTTAGCGTCAACCAAAAAAAAGAACTGGTTAAATATTGGGGTGGTACCAACATTTAAGCCCCCGATACTAAGCGAAATGCAACTTCAAATATAAGGAAGTACCTTGGCAGTATTTTAGAGTTGAATAGGAAAGAAACACCGTAGAAAGAACAAAAAAAGCAACTGTCGGTGGTATGGTGGCCAAGACCTGCCATAAACCACTGACTACATACGAACATCATTAAGCCAATTTTAACATATGGATGTCTGGTCTGCGCCCTACGACTGCAAGTATTCGACTTTTGGAAAAAGGCCCGAATAGGTCACACTATCATCTCTAGGAGGGCGAGCCTGCAAACAAGAACTGATTACATAACGCTACGAACATAACTTCCAAACTCTTTTTCCAGCAAGAGAATGCTGGGATGAAACCCGACAATACATCCATTTTCACCGATGACTCAAAAATTGACAAAAGGGTAGAACCCGGAATCGAAAAAAATTCCAAACCACGCCAGTGTGCTCGAAGCCGAAGGTCTAGCGATAAGCGAGACCACAGGAGAACTATCCTCAGTAAACCCGAAAAGAAATATTGACACACGTATACATCAATAGGCAGGCAGCCATCAAAGCCATGTCATCCGCAACAATAAACTCGAAGAGTTGTCGCAGTCAGCTTAAAATCCTGAGCTTAAAACATAATGTCCCGGGGCATAGAGGCATCGACGACAATGAAAAGGCCGATAAATTGGCAAGCAATGGATCGAAACTGAAACAAACAATGGTCGATCGCTCGGACCTGAGCCCTATAGGAGCTCTTAAACAAGAGATACACTTAGACTTCTGGAAATTTGCCAATAAAAGATGGAGCACACTCCCGTCATGCCACACTTCAAAACAAATGTGGCCAAAATACAATAAATTAAAAACAAATTAAAAACTTACGCTGAAGAGATCGAACTTAACACTGATGATCAGCATCCTCACAGGTCATAATTTACTGGCGACCCACCTAAGGAGAATGCAGGTAAGCACGACCAAACTCTGCTAAGAATGTGCCGATATAGAAGCGGAGGAGAACACGGCGCACTTTTTCTGTGATTTTCCAAGCCTGAGCAGAACCAGAGAAACCACCCTAGGCGCTTATTCTTTAGCGACCCAGGCCAACTCTCAACCATGCAACCAGAAGCAATCCTAAAATTCATACTGGATTCGGGGTGGTTTAGCGAGGCGACCAATGAATAATAACTAACCTATTCTCGCTTCCCAACAGGTACGTCCGTGTAGGATTCCACAACGGGGAACACATTGGATCCATGAAGAACCGAGTGAGGCGGCGCCTAACACCAAGCCGCCTCTATCCTAAGACTGTATTTAAGTATTTTAAATGAAGATTCAAGTCGTTACAGTCGTACAGTCAAATTAACTAGAAAATTAATTAGCAAGATATGGCATAGATTGCCTCGAGACCACTTCTTCATTTAGCGTAGATCTCTAGGAACTGACGAGAGCTTTTAAGCGCTGCAAGGAGCAGCAGAAGGCAGAACCAATTAATGAACTTCAAAAGACGACCAAAAAATACCAACATTTCGCTCTATCTAATAACTTACTTTTCTTCCATTTCGTCAGGATCGAGGCCTTCCATTATCCATTTCTTTCGACGATAGTTTTGAGCCCTCTCATCAAAATCGTTATTATCCAGCGTTATCTCCTGTTCACGTCGTGTTACGTTCACTTGCATAAATATTCGTTCCACCATTCGCTCTACAAGAAAACAAAAATTATACACATACTAAACAGCGATGTACACAAATTTCTTACGATCGATAGCGTGTTCTGTCAGTTTTGTATTGATGGCAGTTTCAATTTCAGCCAACAGTTCCAGATCACGAGGAAACCGAAATACTGAAATTGCCAATCCCTTTCGTCCAGCACGTGCAGTTCGACCAACCCTGCAAGTAGTACGTATTAATTAAAGAACTTTCACATAAACTCCAGGCAACAAACCTGTGAATGTATTCTTTAGGCGTCCTGGGCAGTCGATGATTTATAACTAATTGAACACTAGGTATGTCAAGACCTCTCGCAGCAACGTCTGTGGCGATCAATGTACGCACGTGATTGGATTTAAACCTGTTTAACGCACCAACGCGTTCCTTCTGACGCATAAACCCATGCAAGCAGACATTCTCGATACCCATGTTGTTGAGAGTCATTGAGAGTAACTGACAATACCTGGAAAGAAGGGTTTACAATTTATAAAATAATTATCATGATCAAGATACGACAACGTACTTTTTCGTGTTGGTAAATATCATAACATTGGAGTTCTCATTTTCTTCTTTGTACTTTCGAAGCGCTTCAATCAGGACCATATCGCGATCATAATCAGCACACAGAATGTATCTTTGATCCAAAGTGTCAACTGTTGCTACGTCCGACTCTTCCGACCACTCAAATGCCTACAAAAAATAGCTCTTATTGAACGCCTCTTGGTTGTAATGAATGACTTACCTGATCTGAGATAGGAAATATACTCGATTCCTTGATAAAATCTTTCATGGTCGCGGAGAAAAACAAATTCTGTCTTTCCTTTGGAAGGCACTTTTCAATAACTCCCAGACATTCATCGAAATCTCCATTAAGCATTCGATCGGCTTCATCAACGACAAGAAACTTTAGTGAATCAAAGGAGAACGTGTCACAGCCAGTTAAATGATCAGCCAGGCGACCTGGCATTGCCACCACTATATGAGGACGTACCATAAGTTTTTGACTTTCAATCATTTGATCAGTTCCTCCAGCAACCACACAAACTCGAACCCCCAATGGCTGCCCGGCCACTTGAAATTGTTCTGATATCTTCAGAAAAATACAAAAACACTTTACATTATACATTTTGTTACTGAATTTTGCAAATTTACCTGATATGCAAGTTCATGTGTTGGAGTAAGCACTAATGCAAAGTGATTGACAGGCTCTTCGCTAAGCTTTTGAAGAATAGGTAAAGCAAAGGCAAATGTCTTCCCAGATCCAGTTTTTGCTGCTCCAATGCAATCCATTCCGTTTAATATTTGAGGAACACAATTTTGCTGAATAGGTGTTGCAGTTTTGAGCCCTGGAAAACAGACATATGTTTTGACGATGATTTTAATAGATTGGTAAGGATCTTACCTAATTTTTGCAATTGTTTGGTGACCCATGGTTTTAGGCCAAGGCTAGTGAATGGATCTATGTCTTTTTTGGACATAATTAACGTTTAATTCTTGA
Source organism: Matsumyia berberina (assembly GCA_917880715.2). Lineage (NCBI taxonomy): Eukaryota > Metazoa > Arthropoda > Insecta > Diptera > Syrphidae > Matsumyia > Matsumyia berberina. The sequence goes on from OU862870.1 coordinate 102,904,441, forward strand.
TTAAAATGGACCAGAGTTTCTTCTCCTTGTGGACAATTTGTAAACAGATTTTAACACCACCAAGCACATGGTTTTGACAGCGAAGTGTAGCGAAACAAGGTATGTTCAAACTAAACAGTGGCAGATACTTTGAAGTGACGCCGCTGTACAAATACGTATATAACGACTGAGTTGTTTTATTGTGTTAATTTTTTGTATTCTTATTAAAATTCCCTTTACATACATATTTTAAAAACCGCGAACTCAAATAGTGGCCGTAACACATTGCTAGTGCGTTGGAATGCTAATAATAGGCTATGCCTGGCATCTGGTTCGAGCCCAGCAATATGACTCAAGCTTATTCACGGCAACGTCTCTCGGCATGTAATAACAAAACTCAAACAGTTTAATATGTCGTGAACGCCTTGATGATACATAAATATGAACTGCAGGTACAAAGGCTTAGCGTCTCGCAATGGAAGGGACCTACAATTTATTGCCGCCTCAATACGGCGGATCGGAAAGCCTATTCTTGACTAACTATACTATCGGTCGTTTGTTATTCCAGGGCGAGAGATCGTGCCACGAAAAATGTTCTGTGGGGCCAGAAACCCACGCAGTTGGCATAACAGTCTAACACAATAATCAATGAGCTACGACAACCACACCATCCACAAATTATCATTTACAAAATGGCTTTCAATTCAAGAAAACATCCTGTGCACATCTGAGCATGAAATACCGTCAATCGTTACTTTTGTATTGTATTAAATCTTAGTGCGGTTCGCCTCAATCTTCCTATAACTTGCATCTGCAATTCCCCAAGCTACCATCCGATTTCATCTTCCGCATTCTCCCTGGTTTTACATTTTTGTCATTGCTGGCACCAACAGGTACTCTTAGGCTTTGTTAAACCCTTTTAGAAAAACGCTTCTACACAACCCAGCAGAACTTGGGAACTATTTACTTACACACAGGACCCTGTTGTAGTTCACACGCAGAGCTTGAATAATTCGCAACATTTCTCTTCTTTGCATTCGACTACAGCGGCTGACAAACGTTCCTATGGAAGCAATAAGGTCCATGACAGAACAAACAACAATACATTATATTAATTATGTACTTTCTTTACAAAGTACATTGTATGTCTTAATATATGATTGAATTCAACAAGTCAAAAACTTAAAATGAACAAAATTACAAAATTCATTTCACTGGGTGTAGACGCCTAAGCAAATCTGTTATTAAGAGATACGCCTGAAGACTTCGGCTGTATTCTGCAATTCGAGAGTCCGACCCCATCAGAACTGACCACTTCGCCTCCAGGGCATCTATATAGAAGAGGCTTTTTCTAAAAAAGAAAAAGTTATCATTTGAATGTAATAATTAGACAAAGTATTTTACTTACCTGAATGTCGTGAATCTCTTTCTGAATTTTCATATCGTACTGAGGTTTGTGCACTGTGGGATTAGTACCATTCAAGAAGTCAAGTAACTTGCCGGCTAATGCCGGCATCATATCATTTCTTATGCCCACTTCGCTGACACCCAGCAGACTTTTGATGGCTTCAGAACCTTTGGATTGTCCACTTCCGTCAGATTCTCCGACCACCGGTGGTAAATTAGGTTTTATTGACATTGGCAATGTTAGGTTCGTAGGACCTTTGTTCCTATTCTGCTCTTTGGTTGTGGCTTCAATGGTCAAATCAGAAGCACTTACATCAGGGTAGAGGATCATTGGGTTGCGTTCCTTAAGCTGTTGCAATACAATCTTGATGTTCTTACTGCAAGAAAATATAATGAGAAACGACATAAGGCTTGGTCTGGACAAGAAATGATATTAAACGATTATGAAGCTTCTCATCTTATGTCTATGGTCTATTTTTACCTATTTAAGTTTGCACGAGTATTATTGTTAAATTTCTGAATTCTACCGTTATTCCGATTGTTGTTATTCCCATTCTGCCGATCGAAAAAATTGCGACATTTATTTTTGTAGTTGCGCCAATTGGCCCTTCTACCACTCAAGCAGTTTGGCGGCGAGTCTAAGGGTACTAACGGTGGCATACCCGCTGGACGGGAAAGCATCACATTGGGCTGCATTAAACGCCATTGCTGTGAATTCACACTTGGGAATCGACCGACAATCTTATTTCTTAAATCATTCGATTCCACCTTCACCATTGAGAGGTCGTCGTCTTTCAGAGCCAAGGACACGTAGTCATCCTCTTGGCATTGAAGTATCAACTCCTCTTCATCTTCTTCATTATCGATTTGCTCACGTCTGCCTTCTTTGAACTTTGATTCCTCTTTATGATCAACGCCATTTGGCTTTTTATCCGTCTTTGACTTTTTAAAACTATTGATGTAGTCATCTGGGAAGATTAAAATAGAATTTTAATACGAGTTGAATTGGTTTATAAGTGTTTCTTACCAAGCGACATATCCATAGCGTCCTCCATTATTCAGATAATTCAGTGGCACCCTGCAATAAAACTGCAATTAATTCACGAACGTCTACGGATCCAAAGTAGGGATTCGGAGGAGATTTGGAGAAAAATTGTTAAATGGACACATTAACGGTTATTCGAAAGGTTGTGCGGGTCCAATATGCTCGATATTTCCCAGTATTTTATTTAATTGTCACTTGTTTATACAGCACTAGTACGAGGGACGTTCAATGTGCGTGCCTGCATTAGCGCAGGAAGGAAAGACTGTCAAATTGCCTGGCTACATTGGTGCAGGAATGAAAGACTGTCGAAGAGAGAAAGTACAATTTTCATTGAGTGGAAAAAAAGAAGGGTTGTTTGCACCGAAAATCCTACATAATTTTCGGCGTGGATAGAAATTCTTCATAGCCATTGCTTTTCGTTTTTGTACGAAATCTTCATTTGTTGGTTGAATGTCGAGCAGCGCGCAACTCCAGTGCACGATTTTCCTTCCTGTGCCAATGCGGACAGGCACATTTACATGTAAATACCGGATAGGGAGCCCTCATATCATATTCATAAGCATTTTTTTCCATAAACAGTTTATTTGCGAAACTTATTTTTCGTCTGTTGGTAATGAATTTGATGTCAAAGATACAACTTGCTTCCATCTTCCATTTCTAATATTAAATTACGATCAACTAGTAAACAACTTTTTTCAAATTCGAAATTATCGTACCTACTTTTCTCACAGGCTTTTACTTCTAACTGCATTAAGCACATGTCAACGGAAGCTAATGCCCAAAAAATCCCAGTTTAATTTAACAAATTTCCTGCAGCTGTCACTTTCTAGAACATGCATGTCACTTTCTACTGAAGGTGTCGCCATCTACATCAATAAACCTTGACATTTCATTGTTTTCATCGTTAAATAATTTCATGGATTCCGTCACAAAAGTTCTTCCAAAAATCGATTTAAATTAATTTGTTTAATTTAAAGTGAAAAACATGAGTTACGGCGTGTGTTGTATTCTAAGCGGTGCTCCACTGAACATTAAAAATTAACTGCCATTGGAATTTTGCAGACGACGATACCTTTATACACAATGGATCTGGAGCTGAGCTCGGAAGCCCTTATTGGGTCATTGTTCGCTTTGGCTGCTTTATTCGCCTTCTGTCGGAGTCTTTTAATTGAAGACGTAATATGCATTCCGAGAAAATCGCGACATAGCTGGAAATCAATACGAATATTGGATCGAGTTAGTAAAATCACATTTAAGCGCATTGTTTGTCATTTTGTTAAGTCGAAAATTTCGTATTAGTCGTGTTTTTGCAGCATATGCGAAATTCTCCTGCAGCCCTCAGCAGGATTATTCTGTGATTGCTGTGGCATATTTGCCGACGCTCCGTGCACCAAGAAGGCAGACACAGAATTCAAATGCAAGGAGAAATGGTTGAAAAATGAAAAATCAATGAGACACTTGTGGGTTCGAGGTTTGTTTCCGCCCGATTGGTCATGTTGGGGTTTTCCACTTGCATGATTTCATTAACTTTTTGCTTTTCCAGGAAATCTCCCGCTTAATTGCGAGTGTGATGCGTGTAAAGACGGTATCGACTATCAGGCCACACCAGGGTTGTTTGGGTATCGTTGTTGTTGGTGTCAAAGGGCCTACCACAATAATTGCTTTCGTAAAGTGGATCTGAAAGGGGAATGCGATTTGGGGGAATTTAAAGATCTTATATTCCCTTCGTATTGCATAGAGGCTGCTAGAACCAGAGAGTCGGTTCGATTGCACTTGACAGGGATAAAACCGCCAGAGATAGAAAATTGGGCACCATTAATTGTTATTGCCAACACTAAATCTGGCAGTAGTACTGGATCGGATGTGGTTTCATTGCTAAAAGGTTACTTACATCCATTGCAAGTTATGGAGTTGGGTAGCCGCGGACCTCAGGATGCATTGCAATGGGCAGCGAAGGCGAGTCCACGTCCCTGTCGCATTCTAGTTGCTGGTGGTGATGGCACGGTGGGTTGGGTTCTCAACACGATTTATACTTTGAATATTAAGGTGAGTTTGCAAGTTGTCTCCCACGTGACGTCAGTTTAACCGAGATTTTTTGCTTAGCAGCCAATTCCTTCACTTGCAATAATGCCACTTGGAACAGGCAATGACTTGTCTCGAATCTTAGGATGGGGCCCGGAGCCGCCGTCTGAACTTGATCCTAGAAAAATTCTAAGGGATGTAAGTATTTTGCAGTATTGAAATGTTTTACTGAATATTCACAGCAAAGTGTTATTAAGCCCTAGAGTCAGTTTTATGCCCTCTGGACTTGCTTAGTTATGATGAACGGGCTACGTACGCTTGACAATGCGTAAGGTTATACCTTTTCTGTTAAGTGTCGCGGGCTTAGTTTGGTATTTTTGCTGAGCACTGGATGTGCGCGATCATTTGCCCTCGTTTTATGCATACGGCCTTAACAGAACTTAATGGCTGACGACAGATCAATATGCTTTACATAGAAATAAATTTCTCGTTTTAGATACAAAGTGCCAACTCGATTAATCTAGATCGTTTTGATTTGCAAATTGAAATGTCCCGATATCGTCTGCCAATAAAACGACCGCCAACAAGAACTGTGTACGTCTACAACTACTTCAGCATTGGAGTAGATGCATTGGTCACATTTAACTTTCACAAAACACGTGAATCTCGATTTTATGTTCTCAGCAGCCGAGTATTTAATAAGGTAATCATGTGACATATTGTTTGTAAAAACCCAATCGAACAAATACTTCCTTTTCAGTTAATTTATTTTGGGTTTGGAACTCAGCAAATAGTTCAGCGGGATTGTGAAGGGATTGAGCAGAAACTAGATCTTTATTTGGATAATCAGCTCATCAATTTACCAGAGTTACAGTCGATTGTGTTCCTTAATATTGATTCTTGGGGAGCTGGCTGCAAGCTTTGCGGTAATTCTTACATTTATCTTGTCAGGTGAATGGGTTGAACGGAAATTTTATTTCCAGAATTGAGTAATGGTGATTCTAAGGTAAAAATAATCAACTCCATATCAGATGGTATGCTGGAAGTCTTCGGTATCGTGTCCTCATTTCACATTGCACAATTGCAATGTGGTATAAGCAAACCAGTTCGTATCGGTCAAGCGAAACAAATTAAAGTGAGTAAGAGTGTATAGTGCTGTCGACACAAGAATTATGATTTTTTTTTTTGCACTAGATTCATTTGAGGGATACTTGTCCAATGCAAGCTGATGGTGAACCATGGATGCAGGGACCTTGTGATATTTTACTTCAATCTAGAAGTCAAGTGCGAATGTTAAAGTATAAGGAAAAGACAGGGAAATAGTGGCTTTCGATGGGGGCACTGCTTGGATAGAGTGCATTTCATCTTCAAAAGTATATTTACAGTGAAATAATGTACCTTTTATCGCATGTTGTTGATGTCTATGTACTTTAATTTATTTTTATTTTATTTACGGTTTTATTTTAGGAATTATTGTTAGCAATAACCAAATAAAAGACAAAAAAGGTTAACCTTACCAAATTGATCGTGGAAGTCTTTACAGAACGAAGGATAGCTTTCTTCCAATTGGCCGTGGTATAAAAAAGTCATTGGCTTCAAGTTAACAACCTCAACACATTCAGCTCAACTAAGCTTGGTAGCTTCATTCCAAGAAGCAATTGATTTCAGGAGTAGAAGGTACCGGCAAATCTAGGCGCTCCTTACGGATCTCTGCTAGACTAGGCACTCCTCCTATAACTATTCTTAAGTTTCACAACCTGTTTTGTCGGCTGTTAGCAGCATGTAACATAATCGTTGCATGAAATGTTCGCGTCAGATAAAACTGTTCATATGAATCCTTATGCATCCATGTACGCATAGTGAAGCGATAAGAATACATATGAAACGTTTAATCGCAGCCAAACCCTTCTTGCATCGTATGTGTGCGTCGGTTTAGTTCTTTGGAAGAATTTTCTTACAAAGCGCTTGCCTTGATTAGGTTCATGGCTATTGTGCTAAAGAGCACAAGGTCTCGAGGGAGATGAATAAGATTAAACTCAGCCTCTGGTCAAAACCCAGTCAATAATACGTAAGTACGTGACGTTTTTTTTTATTTTATTTGGCGTGTGCTAAAGAGGTTATGACCACCCATTTGATTTGCAATGTTCCGCCTTCAGTTTCTTAAAAGTTCTGTCAATAAGAGGCAAACCGTTTAACACGCTCCAATGTAGTAAAATATAATTGTTCTGTTCAAGATCGCCGCTACTAATTACAATACAGTTGTCCTACCGTGGTGAAGTACGCCATATGGCAGAACAATTAAAACGAGTCTGACCTCCATCCCAAAACAAGCACAGTTTTGCACTGTACTGGAAAGAAAAAACTAGCTTGCATCAAGAATTCTGTTCAATGTTAAAAAAGTAATTTTTATTCATTGAGTCCTTAACATCGTATGAATCAGGTTTTATTACAAACTAACCACATCCGAAACAAAAAAGAAAACCAAACCAAAGGATAAGTTGCGCTTTTCTGATTTTTAAATATCGCTCTATTTATTGTTGTCTTGGGTGTGAGTTAATGTATGTGATCAAAAGGCGGGTAAAATGCAAATTATAGTGAAACAAAGTGAATTGCACACAGCGCTTCCCTTACAACATAGTCAGCTCCATAATTGCATTGACAATATCGTTGTTGTTGTTCTTGAGGGCTCGAATTGCTTTGGCTCTTGTTGTGTTCGCTTGTGTGATGACCAGTTCAATGTCCTTTTCATCGACTCCAGTCTCATCCACCTCCTCCTCGTCTTCTTCGGCGATTGGTGCCACTGAGGTAGTTGTGCCAACAGTGTCCGATGCACCGGTAGCCGATTCTGGGGCCTTGAATTTCTCAGCGGCAGCCACTTGTGCTTGCTGCGAAAGATCCTCAATCTTGGCCTCTCCAAAGATGATGTATGTGTCACTGTGAGGGTTCTTATACACATCAGGGTTGTTGATGACGAACAAGATGTTCTTGGATTTACGAATGGTAACACGATTGACACCCTGGATTTGCTTCAAACCCAATTTGAGCATGATTTTACGAGCTTTCTTCTCGCCTCGGGACTGCTTGGCCTTTGAAACCATATCGATTGGTAATCCAGTTGCACCACCACCCAACTGAGTTGCTCCAGCAGTGGCATCTTCCAACTCGGGGATTGTGTCCTCTGAGTCGCTGTCACTAGCATCGTCTTCCAGGCGAACAGCATTTTCAGAAGTCGCTGCTGGTTTGACCTCGGCTTGGGTATCTGATTTAACTTCAGTAAGTTCGGGCATTTTGAAATCTTATTTGTGAATCGTCTGCAAGGGATGAAAGAAATTGATAAAATACTGGTTAGTTAGGCTTTATATTGATTTCTTTTATGGAAAAAATTGAAGGTAAATAGACAAGAAAACCAGGTAGTTTCTTTGTATGTTTACACAAGAACTGGTTGCTTTTTTATGAAAATTATGCAAGTAGCATATTTAACGAAATTCAAAAAATATTTATTTTACGTACAATAATATGTAGAAGCTAAGATGTAATAATATTTGTTGGATAATTTACCTTAAAAAAAATTTGCACCCTGCAATGGATTACAGAACTTTTGACAAAAGGATATTTAATTACTTGCATGTTGGCACAATTGGAAAATGTCATGCGTGCTCGCCATCTTTTATTCAGAGTGAGAAGTTTTTAAAATCTAAATACACAAGGGTAAGTGAATTGCTATGATTTTATTGAAAATAAATGGGGAGAACAAAAAAAAATAAAAACATGTTTTGTTGTGGTCTTCGAGTGTTGTTAGATGGTGAAAAGACTGGCGATTGGTTCTTGGCCTTTGTTACGATCTTTTAACCATTCACAAGCAAAATAGCGTATGGCTGAAGGATAGTGCCGATTTAAAGTGTTAAAGGATAAAAATATAATAAAAGATATCGCTTTTGAGAAGGATAGAAATGGATACTGTTCTTCCACTCCCAAATTCAATTATATTCGAACAATTTGCAAGAAAGCAACTGCCAGCTGTTCCGAAACGTAGGTTACTGTAGAACGCCTTGTTGTCGAGTCCCAAAAATAGTAAATGCTTGACGAATTACCAAACAGGAAAGTGAAGTCTCTACTGACCTTGATGGATTACCAAACATTTTACATCGCCATTATACAAAATCAGACGTGTTTGGTATGCTCAATAGGTTTTGGGTATCGATTTAGAAATCCTCTCAAAGGTTTTCTGTAAGTTGGTCGTTGGTGGACCTGCCTAAAGCCACTCTGATATAGATCCATTATATTGTTGAGAAAGGGCTATAAACGTTCACACATTCTAGCAGTAGCGCCCTTGCGTCGATGGCGAAGACAATTTTAATGTCATGGTTAGAAGCTATCATTTGTCATCTTTCTCTTCTGTGAGCACCTGTGCGCATTCAAGGCTTCTGTTGGTAAATTTGGTCTTGATATTCATCTTCATATGCGGTAAACTCAAGACTTCTAGCCTAAGTCTGCCTTCAATAACAAACCCGTATTCAAATAAGCACTGATTTCGTTATCGGTAGCAATCGCCGTAGTAAATGTCTCATTTTTTACTTCACTTTTTGGCCTTTAAGCGTTCAAAATGCAGATTTCAAGGTCGATTTCGTTGTTGCTTTTGCAGGGGTCTTCAACAGTAGATCCATAACGATTTTTTTTTCGTGGTCTGGCTGTTACTCTGGTGACACGACCCCCAACCTGGAATTCCAAATCCACAAATCGGACAGCTAATACTTTCCTTAATCCTCTTAAAAACTCAGGGAACTGGGGTATTGGACAGACACATTACTTTGTCACAGCAACATCCTGTACCTACTACCAAAACAACACTACATCACGCCTAACTTAAACTTCATTTAAAGCTTCGCTGCCAGTTTTCCTTCTAGAGCAGAATGCGAGGAAGGAGCTGTGTTAGCCATCTACACAGATAGTTAAAAAATGGACTGCGAAGCTAGCGCGGGAATCTTATCGAAAACTCCAAACTTAGCCAAATTCTACCGCCTCACTGATCATACCAGCGTCTTTCAGGTGATTCTCCTGGAGACCAGGGCAGCTTGCCGACTACTTAAAAATGACACAAAGTCTAAGCAAAATATCGGCATGCTAGTAAATAGCCAAGGCGCTAACAAAGCCATTGACTCGGCCTCCATATCCTCCAGGCTAGTGGAACAATGGCGGAATGAACTGAAGGATATAAACAGTCGTTTCAGAGGCTCGCTTTTGTGGGTCCAGGGCACAGGGACATTATTGTTAACGAATGTGTCAACAAACTTGTCAGACAAGGCTCAGCTCTTGACAGCTCACTAGAGGTACAAATCCATATTCCACTGAGCGCTGTCAAGGCCAAGCCAATATACATTGACACCTACTATCGCTGGCTAACTTCAGATGGAGCAGAACAATCAACTGCATCATATCCAGAACAATGTGGCAAACCTACAACAAGAAAGTGTTCCTTAATAAGATGCGCCGAGAGATCACCAGAATTGTACCGATAAGTACGGGTCACTGGCCATGCACAGAAGCTTTGTATCCGACCTAATTCACACTGCCGTAGCTGAAAAACTTAAACGAGAAAGAATCTTTCTTTCACTTCATCTGCAAACTTTCGGCTCTGGACAGAGTCAGGTAACAAGCATTAGGCAAACCTTTCTTTGACAACATTTAGGAGATCTAGGGTTGGGAAACTCATGCGATTCCTTAACTTCACCGGATGGGTCTGAGGACTCCTTGATCATACTCACCCTCACCCTCTCATCCATTTCTACCTACCCACCATCAATGCCTAATCCTCAATATTTCTAGAGTGTCCTGGATTATGCTTTCGATTTCCGGGGTTTTATGTCCATGACTTCCTGTTTCATTAAATTCCTGACGACAAACCTACGCTTGACGATGAGATTGTAGACGTGACGTAATGGTTAGTATCGTCGCTCGTTGCGCTGAAGATGCCACTTTAAATCCCTCTTTCATATGTACTTCACCAACTTACAAAATGTACTTAACCAACTTCTCTTTACCCTTCTGCAGACTTAGAGACGGCAAAGTAATCGATGACGGTGAAGTAATCCCATGTGTTCCAATGCAACAACTAGGTATTTTAAGGCATTTTTGCACACCTTCCTCGATACTAGTACTCTTCCTTGTCTCAGTCAATGTGGGCTCCTACAGAACCTTCTTCTGGGAACCCTATTCTTCTGCCATTCGGTTATTTTTTTCATGTAGCTTGTAAGCAATTTATCACTGCATTCTGGCAGCATAGGTCTCCGCTGTATTACAGCTCATGGTTTCGTGTTTATGAAACTTCGCAAATCCGTACATTGGTTGCAACTAGATACTGATCCAAGTCAATGCATTTCAGCTTCTCTGAAAATATTGAGATCATTCAGACTCCCAGACCTCGCCAGTGTATTTCAGGCTGAAATACTCGCAATCTACGTACCCTATCGTGCGCTCAACGACAACTCCACCCGCAAACGAAATGTTGCAATCTTCGCTTATCTCCACAACCACATCATCAAAGCTAGTTGCACAATGCAGAACCGAGTTCGCTCGCCTGAGGAGCTTATTCTCCCTCACTCTCATAGAAGCATCGAAAGGAACGAAATGGCTGATGAGCCCGTCAGGCAAGGGTCGGTCCTTGACAGCTCACTCGCAAGAGAAGTTCTCATCCCATTAGGAGCCGTCAAGGAAAGAATCAACCTGCACTACCTTTCAGTAGACAAACATAAATGGAACAACCTTACTAGTTGCGCTATATCCAAGAAGACTTGGCCGACATACAACTATAGGAAAACAAACGACCTCCTTAGAAGAACCTGAACAGACATTGCGCGCATAGTCGCCTATACGGGTCACTGGACAGTAGGTACCCATGCAGCTAAGCTTGTCACCCACCCCTTTTAGTCCTTACTGCCTTAGCTGCAAAGGCGCAAGCGAGTAGGCGACCCTAGAACACTTCCTCTGCAAGTGCCCGACATTTACCAAAGCAAGACTCAAGGCACTGGGTAAACCCTCCCTCGACAACGTCAGCGAATTTTCGGAGAAGAAAATTTCTAACGTTACACTCTTACTTAACTGTACAGCTTGGATATACATAGGACCAGGTCTGTCGACACCCGTCCACACTCGTCTAACAAACCGGTCAGCAGAACTGTGGTAATAAAAAGGTGCATTTCACCACTAATTGAGTATCGGGCGTTATTCCGCTTGATACAACCACTTAAACCAACCAACCAATGCTGGACCTATGAAGGTTTCAACATCCAATACAGGATTAGTGTCCACGTAATATTGTTCGTGGCACCACCTCTCGTCGGGGAATGACAAGCCTCCGGGAGTATAGTCTGTCATGAAAGAGCTTCTCAATTTGCCGTTCGGAGTCAGCAAATGCACAACATTTTGCTAATCTTGACAGTTTTCAGTCTCGAAATACCGAAACAGGATGAAGGCACCTGTAGAAACAAGGAGGGGCAAGATTTTCTGACGTCACGTCTCAAAAAAGTCGGTGGTAAGCTTTCATCCAATTGCCACCCTCTCCTCGGAAAATGACTTCAAAACGAGTGTTCGAATTAAAAACTAATACATATAATTTTCTGCTAATCAACAGCATTTTTGATGGCCTACCAAACTAAATGGAGCCTACCGAGCCTAATCTTTATGTCTGCTAGCTTGTCTGTTTTTTATTGGAACGGATAACAAAATATGACCGAAAAACCCCAATAGGCATATTGACTGCATTGGGCCATCATAAATCATCCGTTTATAGGTAATGAAGCCGTTATCTCCTGATCGACTACGTTAGTTTTCTCCACGGTTTCAATGTCCAAATTATACTGGTAGGCCCTCAATGAATGATGTGGCGTCAGCTCTGGCACGTCAAGGACAAAGTACTGACCTCCAGCGGTCCTATATCTCAAACCTCATAAATTACAAAAGAAAGCAACGCATATGTGTACGTATGGATTGATAACTCCTTTTCGAAATGAAATCAAAAGGAACAATGATGCAACTGGTTTACCCAGCCAGTTGCCTTTCTATTATCTTATCTGCGACGTGAGTTGTGTGCCATTTATTTGCTTTTCATCTTGTCCCGAGAATTTCCCCACTACACCACTGAGTACACAATTACGATGGTACATTAAAAAGTAATTACTCATTCAGGATAAAGGGTAACGCGAACAAGTTTACCAAATAAAAATATGATGAGCAGACACAATATGAGATTTAATTAGGAAAGTATGTACGAGGGTAATCAAATTATTGAACAATTAGAAAGTGATAAAAAAGTTGTTAGTTTCGATTGAGTTGTGCACTTAATTTTATCTAATATGTGACACTAGAGAGGAAAGATTATGTTTTGATGAAGTCAGACTTATTTTCTCGGAACTGTGGAGGCGTATTCGCAAAGGAAATCCTTTTCCTCTGACGCCTGTTATTTATTTTAAAACAATTTACTAGGACATTAAGGCTACGTTCGAGCTGTTCTAGTGCAAGTTCGAAATTTGCGTTTGGGATGACTCTGGAAAATACGTTTATAATCAGCAATATTACTCAATAATCACTCCAAAAACCCGGCTTATTGAAGCACGATCTTGTTTGCTACACTAATGGTCTGAAGATGGAAAGCAGAACTGAGGCTGAATTATTCTGCTTATAAATCCAAAAGTTAAAATGGAATTGGTCCTCATTTTTAAGAAATAATAAATTCCATTACCACTACCACCTGAGCTAAATGGTACTTCCCTCAAACATACAGACAGCGCCAAATATCTTGGACAGAAAGCTTTCGCGGAGAAAAAAATATGGCCAAACGTGCTATGGAATCCCTAATATATCCAGTTGCGGCTTGCAACCAAAAATTATGCAAAAATTATCCTTACCTTTGTACTCGTATGTATACAGTGATAGACATGAGTATGCGCGCATTTTAAGATTTTCATAAATTTTACTCCACCCTGGAGTATCCTTAAATGTAAAAAGTTTTTTTCATATGACGGCTTATTAATTTGATGGCCAGCTTTGGAAAAAAGGATTAACGTAAAAACGATTGAGAAAGCTTAACGCTTGGTATGTATTTGCATTACAGGTGCGTTAAGAACTTCTCCAACTGTTGCGCTCCAACCTATACCACACTCACTGAAAATAAACATTTATGACATGCATTGACGCGGCTTTAAGACACTTATCAATAGAGTAAGAAGAACGTGGGACATCCCGGAATTAGAAATACTCCTTTGAAGCCTTCCCAATTCCATCAATAGGTGTCATGCAACTGACTTCAATATGAAAAAAAAAAAATATAATAATGGCAAGGAGCGATGGAAGTTAGTTCGAAGTCCTTTTTAACAAAACAAGCTCCAAAACAACTGAGGGGTTCTAAGTAAGTGGTTTTTCAAAGGACCATCATTATTCCGTCTCCCTCGTAGTGTCTATCAGGCCGAAGTCACAGCTGTACGTCAGACCGCCGCAGGGCTGAAGATTGACAAATACATCTAGTGCAGTGAAGGACTGCTGCTCTCAATAAAAAAAATCTAAGTAGTTTCAGGAGTATTCAACTGAAATACTTACAGTGATATTTCAATGGATTCTCGGGTCATTGTAGGCGGGTTTGGCCCAACGACAAAATCTCGAAACACTCTAAGCACGAATCGAAGGGACCTACAATTTATTACCGATTACAAACGGCGAATTGAGGACCTTTTTTATAACAAATCATACTCTCGGAGGCATGTCATTTCCCGACAAGAGGTGGTGCCGCGAAAAATGTTCGGTGGATATGGCTGGAGCTTGATCCCACGCAGCTCGTACAGGTGCGCAATAATCACTAAACCATGGCGACACAAGCATTTAAGGTGTGCACATCCATGGGCAGTCAATCGGCTCCTAAAGGACCAAACTACTCCTTTGATGGGTAGAAGGGTTTGAAGGTAACGAAATTGCGGATCAGGTAGGCACAACGGATGCCTATGGGACATTTTTAATTCCACGTTTCAATCAATTATAAAGAAGATGAATCTGCCTAGAGGAGGAAGAAACTGCTGAGCACATAAAGGGGTTTTCAATAGGGACGCTACAAAAGTAGAGCGACAGGGACAGCAAACGACGCCATATTTTTCTTGCGATTTTTTGACATTTCTCTTCAGTAAGGTTTGCCATTTCATGATGAAAAGATATACGAGCCAACAACGAGTCGAAATTATTAAAATTTACTACCGAAATTCGGAGTCAGTGGCCTCAACGTTAAGAGCGCTACGTCCAATTTATGGTCGTTATAATCGTCCTAGCAGATCAACAATTGAGCGTCTAGTGGAAAAATTTGAATCCACAGGCACAGTACAAAATGTTCCCTTGCCAGTGAGACAAAGAAGTGCCCGTACTGTCGAGAATATTGCTGCCGCTGAGGCTTCAGTTGCAGAAAGCCCAAATGTGTCTCTCACACGTCGTTCTCAAGCGTTGGGCATCTCTGTGACGTCGTTGTGGCGAATTTTGCGAAAAGATCTTGGCCTACATCCTTACAAGATTAAATTGACGCAAGGACTGAAGCCGCTTGACCACCAGAAGCGTCGTATGTTCGTGAATTGGGCTGAGCAACAACTTGAAAATGATTCGGGTTTTCATCGAAAAATCATCTTTAGCGATGAGGCTCATTTCTGGCTGGATGGCTTCGTCAATAAACAAAATATGCGGTATTGGTCAGGCAGCAATCCACACGTACTCCATGAGTCATCATTGCATCCCGAAAAAATTACGGTTTGGTGTGGTTTATGGGCCGGCGGCGTCATTGGGCCGTACTTCTTCCGTGATGATCAAGACCGGCACGTTACTGTGAATGGGGATCGCTACCGTTCAATAATGACCGAATATTTTTGGCCCCAATTGGATGATATGGACTTGGAGGTCATGTGGTTCCAACAGGACGGCGCCACAAGCCACACAGCGAATGTCACAATCAATTTATTGGAAACCAAGTTTGGAGAACGTGTTATCTCACGAAATGGTCCAGTCGCTTGGCCGCCTCGGTCGTGCGATTTGACGCTGTTAGACTATTTCCTGTGAGGCTACGTCAAGTCTATGGTCTATGCCAACAAGCCAGCGACGATTGATGAACTTCGTACGAATATCGAACGTGAAATTGCAGCAATATAGGCCGATTTATGCTTGAAAACCGTCGAAAATTGGGTTCAGCGTCTGGACTTCTGCAAGCATGCCCGTGGTGGCCATGCAAAAGAAATCGAGTTCCATACATAATGGCGTCGAACGTACTTTCACAAGAATAAAGAATTTCATTGATATCCGAAACCGTTTTTGTTTTATTTAAAAAAACTTTTGTAGGGCTCTTATTGAAAAACCCTGTACTATATGAATGTGTCCTCCTATCTTAAATAAGGTTGCGAATCTCCGGTAAAGAAATACTTCCCTCTCAAGCTTTGAAAAATGTATCCGAAGGAGTTATTTTCAGCTTTATCACGAGGGATGAACTACTCATGGCTTTAACTTGCTTACGTATGCCCTCGCAATTGGGCGAAGCTTCGATAGTTTAAAAAAAATTGGCTTTGTGGGGGCTTCTTACCTACATATAAATACTAACGTGGGGTTTGCACGGCTCTATTTCGGCCGAACAACTAAGCAGCAAGACCTAAATTGATCGTGTAAATAGCAATTCGACAAGGGCACAGGTGACTTAAATCGCAAGGGCCAAAATAGACTATCTTCCGACTTTTGTCGTACGGCAGGTGACTAAATTTGACCGTGAAAATGATGTATGCCAAGCTGTGTTTTCTTTAATCGGGGCATGATTAAGGTTATAAAGTAACCTCAGGACCTTGTACGTGGATGAAAAAAAAAAACAAATTACAATCCATTCCCTGGTTTTCTCTATTGCATTCTCTGGGGCATTAGAAATACCTCTGACTGAAAGATAAACGGGAAGCAGTTAATGATAACTGCTGGCTTAATGCTCGGGGCATAAACCATAGATGCGCTCTCCGGTGTCTGTTTTTCATCCGTTTATGTACATATGTGTGTATGTACCACACTGGCTGGAAATCGTTTCCATTTAATACGTTTAAGTATAAATCGGTTGAATGGGCTTGTAGTCGACCCTAATACTCATACCCGGATTAGTCTTTAATGATTAGTGCGTTGGACTGCTTTGCCATCTGTGTAGGTTCGAGCTCCAGCAATATCAACCGAAATTTTTTTTAAGGCCGGGAATATAATACATAATTATAGAGATTGCTACAGAAAGCAGAAGCAGCGATTTTTCTTACCAATAGGTAAAAATAACGTGTCGGGGAAGTAGAACCTGTACAGAAACCTTTAGAGATGAAGAAGGACACCTCGTAGTAGAGTCACAATCGGTGCGGAGAATTTAGCAAAACTACTTCTACAGATTGTATAACGGCGACGGAGACCATCATCCCGCTATCCGGTAGAACGAACCATTCACCTGATCAAAATGAAGTGCTGTTAGCAAAATCTAAATTAAAATTTAATAGGGCTGCTGGACCCCACGATAAAATTATTTAAAGCAGCTGAAGATGACCAGGGCGTACACCAACTGATTTCTATAATTTGGTCAGATGGGTGTAGGCCTGATAAATAGAATCTCAGCATCGCATGCCCGATACACAAAAAAAGGAGACCCGTTCAACTGCGCCAACCCCTGAAACCTTTTATCAACAACCTGATTGGTCCCTATCAGTGCGGTTTTAGTCCAGGAAAATCCACAATTGACTAAAGTTTCGCACTTTGACAAATCCTGGAGAAAAGTCAGGAAGAGAGGCTTATTTTTTTTTTTTTTGAGGTTTACCCCGAACCGTAAATTGTACGTTCCTTCCTTTCATGTTAAAAATGTAACGTGCACAACGTAAATGGTAGCGAGAAGTTAGGTCTTGGTCCATCCTGGGCCTTTGCGCTCAGATTCGCTGATTTGACGACGCTCTAAAGGTAAAGCTTTATGGCACGTCCAGCGCCCGTCCTTTTAACTTTCGTATGTAAGATAGAAAGATCTAAGTGAGTTTCAAAAGCTACATTTGGGCCAGCGCTTGTAGTACCTGTGGTGCCAGTATAGACAAGCATCCATCAGGATCTAGTAGATTTATTGATTAAATTATCTATGTATAGGTTCTAGGACAGTTTACAGTCCAGGATTGCTGCTCAAATTTCCACCAAGAGCCGGGCTGTATTGATTTTACTGGACACGTTTTTATTTTTTCCAGAAACATTTTTCGACACATTCGTCTAATCCTCTCCGATGAATTTCGAATTTTCTAGTAACATAAATTGTTTAATAATTCTAGTACATGTACATATTGCAAATTATAGTGATTAGTTGAAATTAACCGTCATGTTGCTTCAGAATTCACGGCTATGCGCAGTCAAATCCTCCTTTTGTGTGTCCGCAACATATTCTCTAATAATTTTCTGAATGAAACTGTTTCGCAACAATGTGCGTAGGAAAATTGAAAAGGGGTGGCTAGCCCCAGCACATGTCCTATTGTTTGTATCATCACTGCGTGGTTGATGATTTCCCTTCAATGTTTTGGGAAGGGTGGGATTTCGTATTTTTTTATGTTTCGCTTGGAGTATAGGTGCACTCATCTGGAGTGTCCTATATAAAGGGAACTTCAGTTGAGTGTTCGTATTCAGTATCAACAGTACTCTACAGGTGTTCGTACCGGGAAACCTGTTCTTATATTCGAAGTGTTTTTTCCTGCTTTTTTGGAACTCGATATTTTCTCCATTCGTACGTGTGGTTTTTTCTTTAAAGTGAGTTTTGATCTAGAAAAAATTAATTAAACTATTTTACTCGTGTTTAAAAAATATTCAACTTCAACTTAAACCAAAAACCGAAAACACAAAGCCCTGTTTAATCTTTAAGTTTTACTTGAATTTTAAATCAAAATTTAAGACTTATTTAACTCGAGAGGGAAAGAACAAAAAGAAAGAAAAAAAAAACATAAATTGAGGAAGATATTAAAAAAAGGTCAAATGTACTTTGAATAATTTGAATGGTAAAGTTAACGGTTTTTAACGTGTTCAGATTATGTATTCCGGATTCGAATGAAAGGGATCTTCCACAAAAAAAAAAAGAAACAAGCCACCCGAGATATATGTGAAAGTAATAAAAATGTTCATACGAAATAGGTGATAAAAATAAGTTCAAAATGCACACTTTGAAATAAATATAAGTACCCGAGAGGTACTCAAAAGGGTGCAACATTTAGGGCATTCCTTTTATGACCGGATCAATCGACAGGATACGAATAAAGGTTCACGAGATACTGCAGCAAATGGGTCCTGACTCATTATCTGAATATTTAATGCTATTGATTCGGGTTAAGAAGAAAATCGCTGGCACATCCGAAAAGTATTCACATTTATACTGTATAAGTTTTCCTAATGAATAGGTGATTAGTGAAAACTTTTTTTGTTTGATACACATCCGATTTGGTTGCTGCGTGTTGTCGTTTCGAACAATCTGTAATTATAAGAGACTTTGAAAGTGTAATTTCGGTGATGTGTGGCTACAGCGAACGCACCTGAGTAGGACTTGCGATATTTGATCTAAGTCTGAGGAGATTTGTAACCTAATTCGTGTAACTTAAAAGGGATGTGGGAATTGAACCCACATACATTAGAGTACGCGTAAGCAAAAAATAAAAACAAAAAGTATGAATGTTCCCAGATAGGGTATAATTCAATACGTCTCGAATGGGTTGTGGTTTTTCCTGTGAATCTTAACCTAATTGGCTCACCAAAATGTGAAATGAGCTAAGTAACACGAGGGAACATCCCGAGGGCGAACACTTGTTTTGGCTACAAGAGAGAGCTCATACGTTTAAAAGTGCGTGTAAAGCGAAAACACGTTTGTTTTTTTTTTGTTGTTACTCATAAATGAGTTGGCGGTGAGGAACACTCCCTTGAAGTTTGTTTTATTTTAACAATAAAACTTGAACTATTTATCGCCTTCATAAAACTACGTTGACAGAATTTATGTACAAAATTGTTTTACCTGACTAAGACAATTTTTATTTTATTTTGTCACGGCGGATGGGTGAGTTGGATGCATTTTTGCATCAAGAGCCCTTAGCCTAAAGCGGCTTTCATTTTGTGGCATGTTACTTTTTCTAGGAAATTTACATATTTCTAAAAGAGCTACATAAGAGTAGGGATTTAGAAGATATGAATCATAAAAATAGTTGGGGATTTAAGCCGGGAACGGTTTAAACTCGCTATTCAACGATTGTCGTTGAGATCTATTAATCTCCATCTAAATTCGTCAGAAATTGGCCACATGGGAAAAAATGTTCATATCACCTTCGAATAATCATCCTTGTCATCAAATTGCCTTTCATGGGTTTTCCGATATTCGAAAACAACTTGTTTGGTTCCTGCTTGGCTCAAACGCTCTCTAGGATTTGTCTGATCGGCGTGGCTCCGTTTCAACTGCCCTTTACCGGATTTTTTTAGGGCCCACTCTTTTTCACTGGCTTTTTCATGGCTTGATTGGTCATGCAAGTGCCGTATTTTCGATTGCGTCGCGACCGATCTATTACTAACAGTGGAGAATAGGGTGTCGACAACGCCCACGCCCTAATCAAAGAAAGATCAAGAAGAAATAGTGTATTTAAAGCCACTCCCCAGCTCTTCAAGAACAAGGATAAAACTGTAAGGGTGTCAGAGTCTGTAAAAGCTTAGCAACTTGGCAAGCATACCACTAACAGACCTAAAACTATTTTCCAACCGATGTACAACCATATACTTATGTAAAATTTTACTTTCTGCAAACAGCTCTCCTAACCTCATCTGTTCAACACGTTTCAGCTTCTTCTAGATCAATCCCAGTTCAATTGCTTCTTGATTTTTCTTGCTTAGGATGATACACTTTTCTGTTCGACTAAGTGAGTTTATGGCAGTAAAATTGTCTTCGTCCCGTAGAATGTGTCTGATCCAATGGCACTTGTTTCGACCTATTGTGATATCTATTAGTTCCTGGAGCTATTCGTGTTTCAACCAAAAAAATTACAATCGCAGCAGTGGTGATCATAAGTGATAAAAGTTATTAATCTGAAATTACTTTGTTCTCAGACTAAGTCGGGAGGCACCTGTTTCGACAATTTCAACCAAAAGTAGGCTCTGTGTGACCTTATACCTATCTGACAAAGACGGAAATGCATTGCGACCTAATAGACCGTTTGTGTCAAGCAAAGTTCTTCTACGAGTATGGAAAATTTCAAGGAAGGGAGATTGATGTAGTGGAGGAACCTCAGGATGATGTTTGCGAGAGCTTGATTGATTGTTTGTGGGGAGGTGAATTCCCTACCAATGTGTTTCAATTTGCATCAAGCTATGATGGGACAATCACACAAAATATTGACCCAGCTTGTTAAGATGGTAGGTAGTTGAGGGCACAATTTCCAGTGGGGAAGTCAGTTAAGGTCTTAACATCACTTTTGTTTAGTACCAAGCAGAAATCATTACTTCAACAGATTTCGGAGGATTTTGAATGTTGTTCATATAGGTTTTTGCACCATGCTACCATGCAATCTGAAAAAGTCCTTACTTGGGATGTTTAGAACTACGCTTTGTCTGTGTGATAACATTTTTTAGGGAAATAACCAGAACGAAATCTGAAGTATTTACATAAAAACCCCTGTGAAATTATAGATGACCTTTGAAAAGGTTTGCAAGAACATTCGAAATCGTACCACAGAAATCAGCGTTAGTTAAGCGTTAGCGTTTGGAATCTATGTACAGCCCTACTCTACCAAACTTGGTTTCAAGCTCCTAAATTAAACCACGCAGACATCGTCAAAACTGCACTGATGACCGATCCCTTGCCACTTTGAAATAAGTAGATAGTTGGTGTGACACTCCGAGATAAGTCAAGGCCTAGCTTCTCGCAACTATGTTACTTTTTTCACCCGAATGGAAGTCCGGCGAAAATCCCCATCGCGGATACAAATCTCACTTCATTACTCTATCACTTTGCCAGAAGAGCAATCGGCGAATTGAGAACATTTTTCATGACAATTTATTCTCATAGAGATTTATCATTTCCCGACGAGAGGCGGTGCGGTGCTTAGTGAATATTGCTGGGGCTCGAACCGACGCAGCTCGCATAGCAGTCGAACGCTGTAACCACAGATCCCCAGCGACCACGATATTATACACCTCATATGTACCTGCTTAAGGCCCAATTTGCGCAGTTTTATTACCACGACTCAGGAACTATAGGGTTCAATAGGTGCTTTCAGATAGGGCAGGGCGACCGTCGACCTTAGATCGATACTATAGACTTTAAAAGGACTAGTGTGTCACCAATTTTGTTCGTCAGGAGTTCGTTTAAAGTTTTAGATTATTGAAGAAGATCTTGTTCAGCGCCCGATGCCTTTTTCTAGCCAGGGCAGGCAATCTGCAAAAATAATCACCAATTGTTTCTTTCTTTTCATATCCTTGTTACTGCGGTTGTCAGTGTTCAACAGGAAATGGGGTTTAGCTGCATAGGTTCCTACTGCGAGTTCTCTCACACAGCAATTCTTTTCAGATAGGGTTTGGCAAGAATATTTGCAACGATTGATAATAATTTGCAGCTCATCCATCCCCTTCCCAAAAAGTCGGGAAGGCACTATATAGCCTTGTAGTCTCCTTAAATTTGAAGTTCTTTTAATAGCCTACTCCCATGAAGCACGTGACAATTTGCGCCTTTATTCGTGATTTGGAATTCCCTATGTTTGAACCAGACAGTAGTGGTCTTGGCTTGTCAATACAATTCTACCGTTTCTAATACTCAATGGGTTGCATTTGTCACCCAAATCCATTTTAATTGCTCTGCCTGGTTACCTGAAGAAACGAATAATTAAGGTGCAAGAAATTACGAGGCGGATCACCGACCTTCTTGCGTGTACATTTCATTTTCCTCAATCCAAACACGGTTTTTTTTAGTAAAATCGGACTTAACTCGCACATTTGGTATTTTCCTTTACACATTCCGAATTCAATGATACATATATTCATAGGCATGTTCACTGTCATTCCTTCCTACACCTGACGCGTTTTTGAGAAGTGCAGCAGAGCCATCATATCCCCTCAATCCTGTAGGCTAGATTTAGTTCTTCTAAGAAAATGTCTGCTCGAATATATTTAACTCTCTCTTGGCAGGAAGTGATCCATTACTCAATTAGAGTTCGGTTGTGCCTTACGGGAATAAGAACCCCTTTTATCCTATCTATGTATAAAAATATTTAGGCACATACATTCCCGATGGTTATGTGCCAGTGACATTAAGCATCACGGTGCTTATGAAGTTTGGCTGCTGCCACCGTTTCCTCCATAAATTAACTCAAAGGGCGAATTCCTAGAATCACTTCCACAGCATGTAGGAATCATTAATCCATCGTTGCCAATTTCCTATTGCTGTTGGATTTTATCCGCAATAAATTCTGTCACTTTTAAATGTTCCAAGGATGTGATGAAATTCAAATTTTACGGTGTCAAAATCATTTTTATTTTTCCCGCAGGATCAATACGTTTTGGTCAGTGATGCTGCAAGCTCTGATCTCATCACTAATCGCGTTTTTGTGATGCCTGTAATTCTTACAACAGAGGTTCTAACTTCTTTATAGGACTTATAATCTAATTCGTGCAAGAAAATGCTGAGGAAGGGATTGAGGTCAGTAAAAACCTAATCAGGCGAAAAACGCCACCGCGGCTGCAAATCTCACTTCCGATTAAAAATCCCATTTCTTCGCCAGAAAAACCATCCGGTTTTATCATTCGTTTTGACGGTTGGATTTTATTTCTCGTGTAAACTGGTTAACCCAAGCTATTAACAAGCCCACTAAATGCTCAAGTCAAATGAGTATTCGCAAACATTTTTAAATTTAACGCAATCAGTCCTGGTAATCACTCGACCCTACTTGAGATTTATATCGAATTAAGATTCGTCAAGCCCGCCATAAAAGTTGGGCGTTAATTCGGTTGCATGCTTCGACTCAGCAAAGAAAAGAACCATTTGGCATAAATCTTTATGCGTGTAGATACATATTTGTCCAGCTGTTTCTGAAGTATGTGCTTCGACATCAAGATATTCTATCCTTCTAGTTGATTCTGTCAATGAGCAGTCTTATAAACCGTGCTGAAGAAACAAATCGAAATCTACGAAGATCAAACCAACTTGGGGTTTAAATTTTTTCCCCTTATGTTGGCTATTTTAGTATTTATGCTGAATATATTCAGCGTATAGGTATATAGTATGTAAAGAACACTATAAACACATGCCTTGGCATTGTACTGAGAACTTCTCCAAAATCCGCGCTTGAAATCATGCTACGCCTTTTGCCAATAGATATTCATTCGCTAACGTGGCCCAAGTCTAGAAGAACTAATCAACAAAGTGAGTAGATGTTGATTTGACGGGCGTAGGAGCACTGCGGATTAGTAGATCTATGTATTGTGCCCGTACTTGGCCTCTAGTCGATGTAATACTCAGGTTAGAGCACATCATCTAATCCAACAAACGTACTCATAGATCATTTTCTGGTAAGATAAAGGCTGTCATGTTGTTCCTTCTTTTGTGAATTAAAGCTTTACACTCAATGAGAATATGCATTGATGTTTATTCAGATACCAGCAGAATCTCAAGTGGCCATACGTTCCATTTTTCATTCTACATTCAGTTTCCTAAGGTGCTCCTTGAGTGAAATATTAACATGCGCGTCAGGATGCAAAGCCCGTTTTCATTAAGGGCCAGCCAGCACGAATTGTCTTCAATTAGGTACGCCGTGCTGTCGGCCTGCATTTGCCCACCACATCGCAGATGACACTTGGGCACTCGTTCGTCTGAAGCATTGTTGTTTCACCGCTTTTCATAACCTTGCTGTCATAAACCTTATACATATACGTGTGCAACCTTTTTGACCAGGTCGTTGTCGCTGTACATACAGCTGTTACTACTCGTGATTAAATCTTCTCCTCCTCGAACATAGAATTTTCTCTTAAAAATTCCAACTGCGCTTTCATGTGTTTCTGGCAAAGTTCGTGGTTCACCACCATGTAGTAGGACGGAAATGATGTGGATCTTTTATGCCGTCTCCTTGGTTCTTCTCGATTGGCAAGTGAACTCTAAACCTTTTTAGCTTCAAGTTGGGAACTATCAATGTCAAAATGGGAATGAACAATTTCAAATTATGGCTAATCATGGACTGGAAGGCACCTATTCTGGTATTCACGACGAAAATTAGGCTCTGTGGGGCCTCATATTTAACTGGCGATGGCCGGGAATATACTGCAACCTACAAGATCTTTGGTGCCAAGCTAAGTTTCTCCTAAAACTGAGGAAGGTTTTGAGGAGAACCTCAGGGTCGTGTTTACGGAATCGTAGTTAATTGTTTCTGAGGAAGCGGTCGCCGTTAGGTTAGGTTAGGTGCCCAGTAGATGACTCTGCGTTCACAGAGGCCTTCTGGTCCATTGCTCTGGTCGACTAAAAACTCCCATTAGCTGCGGGATATAATGCAGTCGCCTCTGGCGCACCAAGAGGTGGTGATTAGTTCTCTCATCTTGTGGTCGATGTTACCTTTCAGTACACCGATATCAATGTTTGGGCGTGCTCACTTTCTAAAGAGAATCGTTGCCAACCCAGTTTGTCCGATTTTTCGTTACTCTCGATGTCGCTGTGTCCGGAGACCCAGCAAATTCGGACCTCGTGGATAAAGCCTATTTTGTTCGCGACAGTCTAAAGCCTTGATCGCTGCTTCTATTGTAGCATCTATTGTCCTTTCTGCTCTATCAATGGTGATCGCCGTTGCTTAGTAGTAAGTTCATTGGACTATGGAGAGAGCTGATGCAAGTTTTAGTCTAACATATTAGACTGGATTGTAAGTATATTAAATGTACATACGTAGGCACATATCTTCTACCCTCTTTTCATTCCTATACTGACGACGGGACTCTTATTCCTTGACGAGTCTCAGATCCGATGTAAGTATGTAGATCAACCGAGTTATGTTCTTTCATCGATGTAAAATCAAGTTGAGTTCAACACGTCCAAAATGCTGTCTCCTGTATCTGAAGCGCGTTAACAATGCCGCCAAACTAAAAATAAATGGAGGTGATTTTGGGAAATCGCATGATATGTCAATGCTTAGCATGGGAACATCTTTATGGTGGTTCTAGGTTTCCTCAAACGAAGTTAGCAGTTTGCCGCTCCCATAAACCTGGCTACAATCTAGGTATGAAACTTACATTCAACCGATACTTGAATATAACTGGCGCATTTGGGAGAGAGCTCCTGCAACATGTTTGAGATTACTTGATCTTGTTTAGCGGCCGACATTGACATAGACTAATTGATAATTGATAAATTCGTAGTCTGATTTTTTCTCCCGAACTGTGTTGCTATTTCAATCATAACCTATGTACATATGTATAGGTATAGTTGTTTCCCACGAATCCATCTGTTCAAACGAAGGTCATCTTCCGTACACCCTTATATCTGAAAATATTTCCTGAAATCTATAACTTTCAAAGGTTAAAACTTATTTATACCCCAAATAACATGGAACATCAAAAACAATAAAGGCATCACCTCTCGGCCTTCGAGAGTTTAATTTTTCGTCAAAGATTTCTCAAATCGTCAATTCTATTAGTGCAACAAATATACCACGCACTCAAATGATTACGAGAAACCAGCTCTTGTCCTCCCTCGGGCTGTCATGCCATGCACATTGAAGGAGTATATACCTATGTATATTTATTTATTTTTTTCCGTATTTTATTCATATTCGTTTCGGAGATATCCTGAAGTTCTTCTATGTAAGAAGTATTCTCCCGGAATTCGTTTTGTTAAGAAGGATATTGCAGGGCAGTTACAGTAAGATGCTTCCTCTTCCTGTAACTCATACAACAGCAACAGAAGTCGTTGGGCGAAAATCCTAGATTGGTGGCGGGCCTACTAGTTGCACAATAAATTGCTCTGTTGATTTTATACAGGCTATTTGGTTGCACAAATCTGGATAACACCACTTGTCATTAAAGTGTAGCTCTTGCCGTCTATAGACGAGAACCCCTGTTTATTGTTGTTTTTGGCATACGTTGCATTGAGATATAAATGTACGTTTAGCCCTTATTTTACAGTCTAAATCTAATGCGAATCGTTTATGAACGAAGGAAATGATTGAGGCAATTACTTCTTTGGCCTGACCCAAGTCCATCCGGACTGTAGCGCCACCTTAAGTTGATGATCATTGGATAGTCTCTATGCTTAGAACAAGGATCATTCAGGCAACATGAGGTAACAGTCAGCAAATTCGCCTAGATAGGCACACCGTAGGGTTGTTTCATATCCCCTCTTCTGTGGCTGATGATTATGAATAAAATGTTGGAGAGACAAGGTAGATAAGGCATACCGTGGTGATCCTAGTAACAGAGATGTTTTCCTCTCAAATTGTGAAGGGTGCTCTAGACAATCACTTGGGCTGCTAGCTGTGGTTCCGAACAAACCCGAACGGATGCTATTCACTACTAACGCCAAAATACCTGATCTTCCCCGGCTGAATGGCCGACCGCTAAAACTATCCTCCAGCGCTCGGTATCAGGGTGCCATGCTTGACCCGAAACTCTGGAAGCGAAACATAAAACATAGAGTCAAGAAGACATGTGTAGTTTTCTAAGCCTGTAAGAAAACCTTTGGCAGAAATGAGGACTTCAACCAAAGATAACTTTGGGAATGTAGTGTATCCAATTCTCACTTACGGGTTACTGGTATGGTGGCCCATGTTTTGCAAAAGCTACAACCTAACTAAACTCGAAAGGGTCCAAAAAACAGCACAATCGCATTGATCTCGCCTCCGATGAACGCAGTGTGCAACGCAGTTGAACTCATATAATCTGTGCGCTGGACTGCAAATTCCTACGGCTATAGTATTATTCTAGGCTCGTTACCAAACGGTATGGTTGCGTCTCCAACCAACCACATTACCTCTAAATTAAACTTCAGGAAAAAACTTAAATATGGGAAAGAAGAAATATGAAGTGGTCAAGGATTTCGATCACAGACGAACTGCGGTGTCGATTCCAGTGTCTACTCGAAATCACGGGAACTACCGCCGGATTTATCCAGTGTCTTTCAAGCCCAATCCGCATTAACAGAACATTGTTATCCATGTAGATAGCCAAGCCACCATCAAAGCTATTGACTCGACTACCATATCCTCCAAACGGGTGCAAGAGGAAGGCCGGCATTAGTTTGCTTGAGTGATCGGGTTAGAATCATACTCCTCTGAGTTTGAAGGCACAAAGACATAAAAGGAAACGAGCGTGCGGATGAACTGGTTAGTCAGGGATCAGGGTTCTCTCGCGGCAAGGTTACACATTCCGCTAAGAGCGGAAAGGCTAATCTCTAAATGGAAGAGGCTAACCAACGGCGTCCTATCAAGGAAGATATGGCTCAACTACGACAAGACAAAAACGAAGTATCTCATAAATAAAACGCAGATAAACGTTGCCAGAATAACGACGATAATTACGGGCAGTGGCCAAACTATGCATAACACACAATACAATCCTCATTGCCGCAGCCGTGAAAATGAAAATGACAAGGAAAATTTTGTCCATTTCCTCCACAAATGTCCATTCTTCGATGACTTCGGGTACAAGAGATCTATTCTGCTTTGTAAACTCCACAGGATGGATTAAGGTACTCCCAGGTGCCTTACTCTCCCCCTCTTCAACAACAACACACATCATCACACAGGTCACATGAGTTGTGATAAAGGCACAACTTCGTGATATTGGGGTCCTTGAACGGTCATTTCTTCCTTCCACTTTGGATTTTAAGCTAGAAGTCGAATTTTGAATCCCGCTTGCTATTTCTTTTATCCAAGCAAAACACTTAACTGCTTCCTAACCTACAAAAAGATTAATATTTTGCCAAAGACTCGATAATCAGGATATGAAATTTTCAGTACACCAATAGGGATATCAACTGATGTCCTACGTCCGAGAACAAAGCAGAAATTGACGTGATGAGTGACGCGCTTCAGGGGTTATGAATACTCATTTTTGGTAGAAACAAATGTCTTTGATCTAACTATGTACATACATATCTAGCTATCCAGAATTTTGATTTTTGCTTGACTTTCTACAAAGATAGTAAACGTGCAACGATTCAGTTGTACCCAATGGCGAGGAGCTTAAATATACTCGAAGAGTTTGTATGAAAACTGCAAGAAAGCTGTTGAAAATCGGAAGAGTTTTATTTGGAAGGGAATGTCTATTATTGGCCTCGAAAGAAATTTACATAATTGTAGATGAGTAATGAAAATCTGCCTGCACGGATAAATTGTTACAATATTAAATCACCCGATGCGTATTATCTAGTTTTACAAATTTCATCAAATGGTTCAATTGGTATTTTTTTTGGGTTTAATGAATCGTTGCACGCAAAGCCACTCAATTAATCACTCATGTTACTTAATCATTTATTTAAAAGTCTATCATCAATCAAGCAATTATTTTTTTTGACGTATCATGTGGTAGTATCAATGAAGAGCTTTATGTCAATAAACATATGAGGAGGATAAGTAGATAATCCCACATTTTCCTCGTTCAAGTTTTGCGTATCGATTTGTATTCCACTTAATCAGGTGAACAATTCACTGTTGTTCACTTCTTGCTCCTTACCTATTCCTTGATTTTCCTTGTCAGGCTCTGGCACTACACACATTGATGGGGGAAAGTCGCAATTTCGTATAAGTATTACTCCATAAAATTTCAGCCAAAATATTGACGCGTGATCCGCCCACATCTGGGCCGGAGAAAGGGTTGTCTGTAAAACAGATTATCCGAGTGTCATTCGTGAGCAAATTAGTTGGAGGTCAGGAAAATTCGTTAAGCGGATAAAGTTAGATGAGAGAATCGAAAATAAATTGGTCTGCGAATCAAATCAGAAAAGTATTCATCTTGTTTAAGAATTATTTATAATTGTTTTACTTATTAGACGGACGGGATAGAATAGAATATTTGTGCAAATTACTCCCGTACGTGATTGTGAGGTCAGTACTCGCCAAGGTTAAGGACGGTACTTTTCGGCATATTCTGAAGTTATAGTCATTTGGACAGCTTTTTTACCAATTTATCTGTCTACTCTCTCCTTTGTCAAGGTCATTAAGTGAATGAGCTCTTAAGTTCAATTGAACACCTAGTGTGGAGAGCCGTCACCAAACCCGGAAAAATTAATTAAATCTCGTTGCACAAAATTTCATACATTTTGCAACTTCTTTCAGAAAAAGTCTAGCGACAGGATAACCATAATCAAAAGTCCGAGGTCTAATGTTAACTACAGCTCAATATTCACAGACAAGTTCATAAATGGATTCTACTTCCTTTTCATTCTCGCAGACATTCTAAGCAACCCCTTGTCTCTTCACAAGGTTACCAATAGAGACATCTCCTAATTGAATGTTTGAAATTTACTCCGACTAAGTCTTATCGTTGAAATAGACTTTCTTTGGCAGTTCGAGAGCCATGTGTCTAGTAAGATTTGTTGCATATTCTCCCTGCTTGTGGCCTCAGTATCTATATCCCTGTTTAAATAACTGAGCTAGATTCTTAAAAAGGGAAGTGCATTGGGGAGATATACATATGTAGTTACGCCTTTTCTTTGTACGCAAATTTCCTATGATATCATTATGTCCTGCTTTCCAGCAAAGTGTCATTCTATTGTCATTTTGATGCTCGTTGCGATCCTTTGGCAGCTTTAACTAACTAGAGGTTCTGACTGTACTTTAGACCTATTTACATTTATAGTAAGGCCACCGTTAAAATGCTGGAGTCAAAAACTGAAATAGTCAAAAACTGCCGCATAAAGATCAGAGCATTATTTGCACTGAAACGCTTGATCACTGTGGAGTGAGAGGAAATTAACTTATAGACGAACTGGCGAAAGAAGATGGGTAGTGATAGAAAAACCCCATTCATCAGTAAGGTAAACGTAGAGTAGTTTCCTTTGATATTTATCTCCAAAACCGTCAATAGAGTGTTCGTATGGTGTTCGTAACATCATCTCTAAATGTATTACGAGATTCTTAAGTGATCGATTAATACAGGTCGTATTAGATGGATGTACTTCCATCCCCTTCTTAACTAATCCTGGTGTTCCACGGGGCTCTGTCCTCTCTCCGACACTTTTGCTGATATTTGTCAATGATCTTCTTCATTACTTGCAATTTAATCCATTCCTTTGCGGATGATAGCGCTCTTGACTTCGCTTGTGCATTAACGACTCCACGTCAAGGACTCCATATCATATAGTCCCAGAGATAGCGTATGTCAACCAAACTTAACTCTGACATTGATGCAATCATTAAGTGGGGTGCCAAAAACAGAATTAAGTTGATTGCGTCCAAAACCCAATGCTACGAATAGTCGTAGGACATTGGACATATGGTAGAGGTGGCGGTTCGACTGAAGCCAATTAGCACTATGATGTGCCTTTTTGTTACCACGACTCATGTGTATTGTTGAAAGTGCGTGGGACAGCCGGGAGTGCTTAGATCCCCTGTGGAATTTAGAAATCGAATTAGATCTTGTATCCTTCTATCCGAGATGTCGCTTAGGTCGTCGAAGAATGGTTGGTTCAGTGCACGCAGTCTGGCTCCTGCAAGTGCCGGACATTTGCAGAGGAAGTGGACGAGAGTTTCCCTCTCATTTTAATTTCCTCAGGTGCGGCAGTGGGGGTTGTATGGAATACCTAGTTTGGCCGAATGGTCGCCAATGGTGGTGGCCAATGCCACGAGATTATTGCCGTTATTTTGGCAAAATCTGAGGGGGTTCTACTTAGGAGATCCCTTGTTCTAGTCGTATCATAGGTGAGCCATATCTTCCTTGATATGGCGCAGTTGAGTAATCCCCCCCATTGCTGTCTTCTGCAGGAAGTGTAAGTGGATTTGTCCCTTAACCACTCCTAACGGGGTGTGGACCTTTGCCGCGAGCGAGACGCTCGTTTCCTGTTAGGTCTCTGTGCCCTGGAACCACGAGCAGTGTGACCGTGAATCGCTCGCCCAAGCGGGCAAGCTCGTTGCGGCATTCTAGCACCAGTTTGGAGGATATGGCAGCCGAGTCAATGGCCTTGATAGCGGTTTGGTTCTCTATGAGAATAGCAATGTTCTGTTTGTGTGATCTGTCACCCCCGAGTTGCGTGTAAGCCTCTCGGATTGCAAATAGTTCCGCCTGGCACACGCTGGTGAAAACCGGCAGGCGGTATGATCTGGCTATTTTTAGTGATTCCGAGTAGACACCGGCCCCCACACCGCAGTTCATCTTTGATCCATCGGTTTAGATGACTGTGTCGAAGTTCTTTACCACTTCGTTTTTCTTGCACTGTGCTCTGGTGGCGAATCCCATGTGGAAGTTTTTCCTAAAGTTAAGTTTGGGTGTGATGTAGTCAGTTGGAAACGTGACCATCCCGTTTGGTAGCGAGTCCAGGATGTTGCTGTGGCCATGCAGTCCGTCACCCAGATTCTTTGAGTCTGACTGAGCTGCATAGTAAGGTTTTTTTTTTTATTAGAGATAAAAGATACAGGAGAACAGCGACGGTATCCGTTGGGGCCGACCTCAATGCACCCGTGGTGCCTATACTCGCTGTTCTTTGGAGCATTTTAAGTTTTGCATTTTTGTAGCCCTTGCCCATTGGACACATATGTAAAGGAGTTTTCAGTAAGGATATAACAATGCAATTCAGGATTTTCTTCAAACTTTTGCAGACGCCAATTGGAGAAGTTTCGGCCATGTTAGGATAAAGATCAAGCTCTTTACGTTAAATTTGCCACAACGTGGACCGAGAGATTCCCAATTCCTGTGAACGGCGTGAAATCGACTGATTTGACTTTGCTATTTGACTGCCACAGGAATATTCAATAATGAAAATGTTGTTTCGAATTTATCCACCATAGCACGCACAGCCTGTCTGGTTGCATTATTATTACGACCGAAAATTGTAACTAAGCGCTCAGTTGCGACCACCGACTCAGAAATTATTTTTAATAATTTCTAAACGTTGCTCGTTCGCAAACTTCACCATGATAAAATTGTAAACCTTGACAGAAGTTTTGACAGATCATAGAAAAAAATTTTAGGGTTTTGTTTGTATTAAAATACAAAATTGTCCCAACTGCAAGACCCTGCACATACTATGTGAATTCCAAGGAGTAGTTCGCACTAGAATTCAACATTAAGGCAGCTACTTCTGCAGTAACCCTAAGAAGGTAGGCAGCACAGGCTACATATAAATCGTTAGGTTTCGTATGGGAATCAAATGATCTCCATGTGGTGTGGTGCATAATGCTTTGTGACTATCCTATCTCACAACCCTGTAGTAATCTAGATTAGGATGCCCTATTGACGTTTTAGCAACATATTCCTAAGCAGATGACTTATTTACCAAAACTAAGTAAGTAGCTAGGACATGTGGACCGAATGGAAGAACAAAGCAGTACAGGAAAGCTTCACATTAACTGTTGTGAAAAGATTCCCACCCACGACGATGGCTATCATTGAGCTTGTTCAGGCTTCGCTCCACCCCAAAATTATCTCCATCCAAGTCCCTATTAAAAATTACAGGACATCATTTTTAGGCAAACAGTGATAAGAAATATTCTGTTGTCCTTACATTTTCTTTTAAACCAATAAATACACGTGTCGCGGCAAAAATTAAATTATCCCTCCGACTAAAAATTCTAAATTGTTAGACATTTCATAAATTCTTCTGCGGGACATAATGTCCTAGAGAAAAAATTATGCTACATCGCCAACAATAAATCAAATTAAAAATTCACGCCAGGAAGACCACGTATAAATACCGCTCAAACATTGAAGGTGATAATGGTTCGCCAATTGAAATTTATTTGCTTCAACATCGACACTTAATTAGCAATTTACACCCACGAAACTTTTGTGGGCAACGAATTAAAGTGAAGACACCGGAAGTGGGTAGCAGCGCACCTCCTCCATCGATTCACGACAATGAGCAAGTTTTGTGTATACATTAGCGTGTTGCAAACTGCGTCCGGAGAACTTTTCAATCTGCAGGATGCAACCAGCATTAACATAAAACTTAATCGAATGTAGTATCGAATGCAAATTAAAATGAATGGCCAATGCAAATGTTATTTTAATGTGGAAAAGGTTAAGCGTTACACTAAAGTTTGGTGAAGTGTTGTTTGTTTGCACTTGTCGAGAACGTGAGAATGAGTAGTCTTCCAGTAAATAGGTCCCAAGTGCGGTATTCCAGGAATTCTCTAAACACTATTGTACACCACTCCTTGATAGGCTAAAGTAATTAAATGAAACACATTTCAGCGATATTGCTGGGCATTCTTAAAATGCGTGCAAGGTTTTTTTTTTGTGGGTTGGAAAGGATATCAATGGCCTTCAATTGAAACTTCATGTCCTAGTTTAGTTGTAATTGTGCTAAACTCATTTAATTTTTGAATTTCTTTAGATTCTATGACGAACAACAAGAAACAATATCAACAGGTTGTAGTCAAACAGTTTGCAGTACAACTACGTACGGAATATGTTCTCCCTTTAAGAAATAGGTCAACCTTTGAAGTTACTACCCTTCAGTGATAATTTCCATAGAGAAAAAGGATGGTCAGTTAGATATATGCTCTGTTGGACTTTGTAGTAATGCGTTCTTCTTTACCTACAATAAAATATTCCTTCTATGGTTGGAAAAGGTTTCTGATATGCAAAGTTCACAGATGTCAAGGACATCGTTTACATGTATGATTCAAGAATAATAAATCCATTTAAACGCCCCGATAAGACGAGAAAAATATATTCCTGGAATTTCAGGATATTGTCATGCATAATGTTACGAAAAGTCTCATGGCTTACTCAACGAGGACTAGTAAAGTTCACTCAACTTCTCTTAAACAGATTAAAGAAACACTGGTAACGGAGACCCTGGCGGATTCTTAAAAAAATTTCCTGCAAAAAATCAACCGGATCACATGAAATACCAGCTTTATGTAGGCCCCACAAATTGTGCACCAGAACCTAGCTACTTACCTATTTCCTTATGTCCTGTTTCCTCTTGTGGGTCCTAGGACCTCTCCTAGGCCTACGCGCCATCGAGTGTGGTTTTTTGGCAATATGCCTCAGCTCCCTCCAACTCTTCCTAAGTTGCCGAAACTTCCACTCAAGTGTTCTGCGGGACGTATTTCTCGGTCGACCGACGCTTCTACCATCGCCTTGCCTTGCCTCGCAACATTCCAAACGCAGAGTTCGCTTTGCCGATTCGGCCGGCAATATCCTGTTCGGTTTCACCATCGGTCGATACAATACTTCCAAGATATTCGAAGTTCTCTACTTTTTCTGCCATTTGTCTAGCGATACTAACTTGAGATGATGATTTCATAACGAGCCTGCTTATTTTGGTTCTGTCCTATGGCCATGAGGTTATCATTTTGGTGGAGTGCCATAATCGTATGTGATAATAGGCATACGTCGTCAGCGAAGTCCGAAGACAGAGTTCGTCGAATTCCTCCATTTTTCGTTTACAGGGCAGCGTGAAGCGCTTCGCCAATTACCAGTAAAAACCAGAAAAAAATTCCTGTGAATTATACAGCAATGACAAAAACACCACAAAAATGTCCCCAGCTAGCCTGGACACCACCCTTGGACGCTAATGAAACTAAACGAAAAACCTGAGTTTCAAACCACTTTACCTCGCTCGCATATATACACACACCGTATAACATTACAAGGGTATTCATATACCCTTAATCCGCGCGTGGATTAAAAAAAAAAAAAAAAATTTGTGAAAGAACGCAGCCTTGTCGAACCCCACTTTGGATCTCTCACCAGAGCTTTGTAAATTGTTCTCTATAAAAAAAGCCCTTCCGCTATTGCTGAAAAACAGCCTGCGTGGCTGAGTTGTTAATGCGTTGGACTGCTGTGCTGCTACGTAGGTTCGAGCCCCAGCACTGCTTTTCTAATATGGTCCCCTTTTGCCCTTGCAGGCTTCGGGTAGGGTAGAGAAACGTTGTGTTGCCATTTTTAAACAATTTTCGGTTTTCTTTCGTGCTGAAACATTTCTCCATCTTCTCAACATCACATTTCTCATGCTCAATTTGTTTGTCAGAGTAAGGGTTTTTCATATTTTCTTTCGGCTCGTAGATCTTTCTTTTTGCACCTTCACTTAATACGCAGCCATTTTGCCTGCGTTTCCATGCTAAATCAGCGCAACGGTTTCTCGCTTGTGTAGTGGTGAAACCTAGTACATCCGGGACGGGATTACTAAAGACTTTCTGGCAGTGCTGACACTCGTATTTTGCACTTGATATTGCTGCTGAAGGACTTCTCGAGAACTGTAGGAAAACTCAATCGGCAAAGCCTCTTACGGTGGAGTATATTTGCAGCCTTTCAACGTTAAACTTTCTCACACTGGTGGTTATGACTGCTACATTACCGACGTTTGCTGCAACAAGGAAGCAATTCAAGATGATGTGTAATACGTAATTTAATGTAATAAGTTGATCGCAACGTGATTAATTTGGTTTTTTTGACTTGGGTTTGGAAACGCTACACTAAACGCTACTCAGACGTAACTAGTCCATTGTACTACCAGATAGCAGGACTCAATTTTACTGGAATTTTCTCGACTCTCGATGGTGAGGAGCTTACAGTATCAGCACTCACCGCATTAGCACCGAAACTATGCCACCTGATCCGAGCAAAGGCAGGACAATTGCAAAAGAAATTATCTGAAGTATCATCGCCCTCTCCGAAGGCGTTGCAGTGGTGTCACTTAAGCCTAACACACTAAGATGCTTGGCAAAAGCGAAGGGTCCTATTAGAACGCCAATAAGTTGTCTACAGTCTCTTCTGCCGAGTGACAGCAAGGTTTCTTACAGATGTTCAGGAGCATTCGTTTAGTTTGCCCGTATTCTAGAGAGCCGTGCCACACAAAATTGTGTTTGTAAGAAACCAAACGTCAATGGAAGCCCCGACCGAGGACGCGGAAAGACCCAACGTAGGTTCTGAGACTTGTCTAGCAATCTTATCGGAGATCTCATTTCCAGAAATCCCAGTGTGACCTGGGACCCAGACAAGAATCAAACAGTTCAACCTTGCGACGGAATTCAGAGAGTTCTTGCATTCTCGCACTATTTCGGAACTAATAAATTAATTTTGTTGGCGATGGTTTAATCGGGTGACTTCCGAGATTTAGGAATCTCATGCTACATTTCTAGGTCGTATCGTGAAGGCTTTATCTTTCGATAGTCTGTGAGCACAAATAAGACTGATGTTATGAAATTAAGGATTGACGTGGTTCGTCGGCACTCTCTCACTTGTGTGGTGAAAGCTCAAGACTTCTTGCCTAAATTTACCTCCGACAGCAAAATCGCATCCAAACAGCAGTTGTTTGGAAGCACTCACCTGTCGCTGATAATTTTTGTTCGTATATCCGAAACCCGGTCTATCCTAAGGCACTTATTGAAGAGCAGTTACATTCGCTTTATATTCTGATAGTTTATTAGCTGCACGCGATCTGTTCCGAGTATCCTAAGTTTTGACTTTAAAACCAATTTGTTTCTTTTCTTTAATCGTCACAAAAGTCCTTAAGATGAGGAACTGGCAATATCCTGTTACATATTAGTCCCAGATATTTGTTAAACGTTGTTGTTTATTAATACTAAGATTTTGTAAAACCTTTTGCGATTGGCATCGGTGGATGCAGATACTTTGACTCCAACATCTGTGATGTGTTTCAGTTTTTCAAATGGATCATCATCATCATTTTCAATGACTCGCTTATCCCCTATGAGAGTCGCGGGGTTAGGGTGCTTAAGTGGACTCTCCACATCTTATGATCTTCCGCCATCGACACTAAATCATCAGGGGCTATCCCCATACGGGTAGAGGTGAGATTTCGGACTTGGGCCAGCCATCTCATCCTAGGCCTACCCAGGGGACGCCTACCTGATGGCACGGATTGCATGGCACGTCTCGGAAGGCGAGTTGGGGACATGCGTTGAACGTGCCCAAACCATCGAAGTATGGACCTTTCCGCTCGATGAAGTAGCTATTCGACATTGAGTGCCTCGAGTATTCTGGTGTTTCTAACTCGATCTCGACGAGTTACCCCAGCAATACAACGAAGGAATCTCATTCCAGCAGCTTGTATCCGCGATCTTATTCTTTCGGTCATTACCCAAACCTCATGATCATAGGTTAGGGTCGGAACAAACACTGAATTGAAAACCGATAGCTTAGCTCCTATGCCAAGTTTAGCCCTTCTGATAACAGATTGACCAAGCTGTCTCAAAATTGCTCCAGCCTGACCAATCCTGCAGGACAACTCAGTATTGCTCTTACCATCACTCGTGAATAAAATCCTGAGATACTTAAACTTCTCCGCCTGTTTCAATGGGACTCCACTAACAAATGGATTTTCAGTGAAAAATTACTTC
Source organism: Matsumyia berberina (assembly GCA_917880715.2). NCBI lineage: Eukaryota > Metazoa > Arthropoda > Insecta > Diptera > Syrphidae > Matsumyia > Matsumyia berberina. The sequence goes on from OU862870.1 coordinate 102,942,394, forward strand.
ACTTTGATACGGTAAATTAACCACTTATATTGATAGCGTAGAAATTTACACCACTTTTTGTCAATATTTAGTGTCCACTAGGCATTTTAAGGATGTCAGCACTTTCAGCACACCAACTCGAAAGCAGTGATAGTTAATTACCTAAATGGACTTTATAGAGCACAAAGATAATAAACCACATAATTTATGCAAGGTCGACATCACTCAGAGGTTCACTGACAGAAAATACAATTAAAACAAACTACAAGTTCTCCTCGATAGAAGCGTTATAAGCCACCATCCTACCCGTCAGTGCATTATTATATTTGCCACAGTATAGGGGCTGGTTAAGGAGATCAAAAATGCATTATTATGATATGTATGAAAATTTGTATTGAGTACCCTGTAGGCACTCTGCATTGTGTTGAAAGAAGGACAACATTGTTGCTGGTAATAAATTCTTTAATAAACAGCCGAAGTGACATTTCACTCTGGTATCCAATAATATGTGTATTAAAATTGAATTGAGTAAAAAGAGATGTCATGAAACATTCAAGTGCGATAAGCCTTTATATGTTTTCAAAGTAAAACAAAACTGACATAAGCAAAAAAAAAGAGGAAAAACATGTGTGGATAAGGCGGCTTTAATTCGTTCCTTGAAAATGGTCGTAAAAATTCGACATCTTTATACCGCAGGTTGACAAGCACGTGCATTTAGAAATAGAAAGTAAATTATTCGAGGAAAATCTTTAAATTATTTAATTTTATTTAATTTTGTTTTTAAAAGGAAACTTAAATAACGCTGCTTAAATATAAAAAAAATTAAGAACTCTACATATTTTTCTTTCGTTTTTTTTAGATAAAAATATGGTTGCCCACAATTCGATATGCATAACTCTGGGATTGGTGCTTACAGCATGCATGGTATCGATGACGCATTCCTCCGATCCAGTTTCCCTGGAGTCCTTCGGAAATAGTGATGTGAAAACTAATGGTACATTTATTTTATTTGAGAAAATTAAGATTTGTTTTATAGTTATAATTAGTTTTTTTCTTATCTCCTCCTCGTGGACCTCATCCTAGTTAACTGGAACATTTTGATTCTTATTCTAGTTCAAGCAAATATTCCTACTCCTATTCGTTTTCTTTACAACCCGGCCAAGTATAATTTGTCGATCTTTCCTGATTCAACTTAAATCTGAGTTTTTGACAACAATAAGGTCTGTGTACAGAGGAACAATTCACGCTTCATTACTTTAAGATATTCACGGAGATGAACAACTTAAATCAGTTAATAAATAAACCCTCATGCATATCTGACGTTGCAAATCATACCACCAATGCTCTGGATAGTTTTTTTACCTCCCACCATAATACATTAAATATACATATGTACCTTGGACTCCTTGCCGCCCATAAGCCGATCAGACCACAGTGTCATATCAGTACATTTTGGTTACACTTACATCAATAGAGATCCGTTGTAGTACTCTATTTTGAGGTTGCGATGGGTGTGTTATCTTATCCTTACACACACAGAGCATTAATGAAATCAAGGGTCTTCCCTTACTATTGTTGTATAAACCATTTAAAATCTTTATTCGGAGATGTTTCGGAGAGCTCTTCTCTTCCCGGACGGCACTAAAGGAAGTGGGTAGAATCCTCCTGACGATGCAGCTCCTACATAGATCATCATAGGTAAGACTCAGCTTCACCGCATAGTAATTTAATATATTGTGTCCAATCAGAATTCCTTCTAAAGTGGAAATCGACTTCCTATTTATATCTAGAAGCTTTTGTATCTTTTTCGTAGTAAATCCATATTTCTTGTGTTTTAAGACAGCAAAGAACGGATTTTGAGGAGCATATCTTCTGTATCCTCTCCTAACTTGTAATAGCGGACAGACTGCTATTTCCAGGACGGTCTCTCCGGCAGGTTTTAACTCATTTATTCCAGGAATAAAAATGTAAATATGAAAAGCAACCATTTGCCTATAAGCCCTGCGTATTATTTATACCCATCAATACGACAGAGATATTTTTAATTGAATTGGAGTACAAAATAAAATGCATTTCAAGTTGAGATATATTTGGATAGTAATAGATGAAGGCTTTGTAATTTCAGGGAGAAGGCGATGTATGATAATAACATTGGTATGTCCTACATTGTGTTTCTTCCAATTTAATCAATTGATTCCCGATTTTCAAATAAATTCTTAATTTTTACTCCCGGCTCCCGCCGATAACGGTCGGCACTGGAACCATATAAATCGTTTTTCAAATCATACTCTGTTCTTAATTAAACGTATCTTTCCATCAGTGAAGTTTAGATAAACTTATCTTAAGAGCGAAGTCGCACTGCACATTATCCCGTGGCTGAAGACAAACCTCATGGTCAGATTACGTTTTATAGTCAAGCTGCTATCAGAGCCTCGGTAGCCAGCACAATAAAATCTTTGACATTGAAGGACTGCCGCGTGGCTCTGAACAAGGTCACTTAACAGTATATGGTCACTATTCGCTAAATCATTTCGATATAACTAGGAACTGCGCGGCCGGCGGTTTAGCCAGACAAGGCTCCTTGAGGTATCAGTAGGTTTCTTGATCACGTCAAAGTAAATACATATGTCAATTGCTAAGCACCTGACCCACATCGATGCACATACTGTCGAAAGAACATTTTGGATAGTTTGATCTCGCTCATTCGCTCATCGCCTATCCTCGATACTTACAGGTCAAAAGCGTTTATTGGATTTCAAAGACACAACGCTTCAAAATCCTAGGCTGACTGCAGACATGTTTAATGACTAATCATAATCTATAACGATTTCAGGAGAAGCTGCAGGATGAGGGAGAGAAGGTGTCCAAAGTGCACTACCTCTTAATGTGTTCCGCCATTGGCAGTATTAGAAAAGCCGCATAATATCCTTTTTATGATCTAAATGCTTCTGTCAGTATAGTCGACTTTACCTGCTACATATGTATGTTTGTATCGAAACTTAAATCGTCTCAGGAGTAGAGTGGTCGCCGTGGCTCAGTGGTTAGTGCGTTGGACTGATGTGTGAGCGGCGTGGGTTCAAGCCGCAGCCATATCCATTAAACATTTTTCGGGCACCACTTATCGTCGGAGAATGACAAGCCTCCGGGAGTATAATTTGTCATGAAAGAGCTTCTCAATTCGCCGTTCGGAGTCAGCAATACATTTTAGGTCCTTTCCGTTTTACATGGAATATCACAAGTGCAACATGCAGTGTTTCATAGAAAATTTGTTCGATAGTTTTTCTTCCTTTGTAAGTCCTAGGAAACAAAAGAGTTAACTGGTCTGCTCATGTGCATTAAATCGTCAACTGCACCCTTTGATTTTACAACCAAAAGATTTGCATTGAAAGTTGCATCCATAAGGAAATTTCTCCTTCGAATTCAGTACTTACATGCTCATTTTAATTTAATTTAATTTCACTGGGCGTCTATAGTTAGTTAGTTTTAACATTGAAATGCACATGAAATTAAAATCCAAAGCGAACAACAATAAATTTTGGTAGAAGAGAAAGGGTTTTATACGCGTATTGCACGATAATTATTAATTCAGTATAAACGTATTAAATCAATAATATGAAATTTAAATTTCCCACGGATTAAGGAAACATTCCACGTTTCTAGATGAATGACCATTTATGAGTTTCAAACAGCACACTGTGAACGGATTAAATAAACATTTTCCGGAGGGTTATCGGCCATATTTTTGTAGATATCAGGGAGCTTGCTTTTCACTCAATTAAATGTCTTCTTGTTTAAGAACGATTTTATGTAAAAGATTCGCCAATATTGTTGACGGTGTTGGGAGTAGTTTGAGAGAAGAATGTTGGCCTTCGGCAGAATGTGTAAAAGGTTGTAAACTTTAGCAGCTCTTAGTAAAAAATAGATGATGTTTGGTTGGTAACTTCCGTCCTTCTTTTAAAATTCCCTGAAAGGGTCAAACGGGAAAATAGAAGACTTTCTTACGATTTTTCTACACAGACGGCTCTAAATCTGCAAGTGGACTGGAGTTGATTAATATTTGGATAATGAAACCAAATACTCCAACACCTACTTGCACATGGCAACTGTCTTTCAAACTAACTATAGTTTTGCAATGGATACTCCAAGTAGGCCACTACATATATGTATAGTAAAATTGAGGAGAGATGACATGGTGGAAGAATCGGCATTTTCAGTGATAGTCAGGCCGCCCGAAGGGCTATTAAGACTCCCACCAATCAATCAAAGATTGATGTAGAATGTCAAATTAAACTGAACACGAATTTCGAACTGCTCTGTGTCAAAAAGGAATTCCAGACAACGAGGTCTTAGACACAATAGAGAAAAAAGGTTTAGAGTGTTGTTTTTTTTATTACTTGCAAATCTGCAGTTGCTTCCAATTACATAGTTTCACTTTTCTCTGCCTAAACAGCAAATTTGCTCTATGGACTGATTGACCTTATGCGAATTTCTATCACAGTTTCCCTGTTGGCATATTCGGGCGACAATGCCTAACCTAAGAGTATAACACGGATGCGTTTTTGTTCCTAAAGTCCAGAGGCTTGTACTTCTTGTTATTAAACACTTTCGAAAGTTTTTTTCTTGTTTCTGGCGCATAACAATATATGAGTGTTAACTATGGTCACAAAACGAATCTTTGATATCTTCGATGGAGTTCCGTCTTCTCCCATAGCATCACGTAGTCCAAGGAGTTCACTTTGCAGTTCTTCATGCTGATTGGTAACCTCATCTTTATTATTGGTCCTTAAATCAGAGCTCTCATGTATCCTTTTCCGGTTAGAATCGACCCACATGCAGTGAGTTTACATGAAATAACTTAACATATTTTTCTGACCGTTTTTTGTCTGGACTTCTCGTTTTTGGTTGGTTTTGAATGGTTGTTTTGTTTTTTGATGGAAACTTGATGAAACGGAGGAAAAGATGTTCGGGCTTTTGCCTGTCGGCAACGGCATAGAACGGTCATGCTACGTCACATATTTGATTACAAGAAAAATGTACATAACTAGATAATTGACAGCGACGTTTCAGAGTAATAGGCAGGTTAAAAAGCTTTTTCCTTACAACCCCTGACTCCCCTTTCAACCCCTTGAAAGGGGGTGAATAGAAATTTAGCTAAAAATATTTTCTTTTTTTTTTTTCATTTCAGATCTAACGGCAGATAAACGTCCTGCATTCTTTATTGGAAGTCGATACGGCAGATCACCACAATTTTATGAATCCAAGTCAAGGCGATTTAGCATTGCTCCCAGAAATGATCGATTCTTCTTGGGATCCCGATATGGAAAGAGAGCTGATGAGCTAGCGTCTCCAGCTTTCGAGCAGACATCTTTAAACAAGTTAAACACCCCATTTATGATGTCCTGCATTTACACAGGAATTAAGAACTTCTATAGATGTAGTAATTCGTAAGTATATGGTGGACACTAATCAGTACACACCACTTCTTCATCGCTAATTTTTACAGAGATGAAATCAATGATGTCCTAAATCAACTTACCGCTGATCAAAATGAAATCGACAAGTAAACTACATAAACACGGAATGTCACATTAATTAAATTAAATGTTTTTCGTTGTAATTGTAACAAAATTAAATTTTACATGGCTGGGTAAATTTTAATTTTGATTACTATACAAATGTATTATATGCGTTATCTTAATCATATAATTTGTAAATAAGAAATATCTCAAAAATTAAAAAAAAAAAACATCAAGAGGCAATTTATCATACACACATATATAATTCCTGATATTCCATTTAATTATACATACGTATGTATAATGAATAAAAGTATTTCTAATTTGTGCTATTACGTATATGAATAAATGCAATAAATAATTTAAAATACAAATATAAAATAATCTTTGCAATTACTGTTTTATTTGAATTTATATTAGCGGGGGTCCCGCCTTGGTAGATTGATGGTAAGTATCAAGGTTATGGTAAAAACGAAAGAGGAAGTAGAAGATGTTTCTAAAGAGCACTTCCTATAAAGAGTGTTATCATCATCATCATCATTTTCCAATGGCCCACTTATCTACTATGAGGGTCGCGGGTTTAGGGAGCTTAAGTGGACATTCAGGGGCCGTTCCTCACCACGGCTGCTCTGTAACATCCAATCCAAATACACTATGAAGAGGAGAGGTGACAGAACGCATCCCTGGCGAAGTCCAACGCCACAGTGAAAGGTGTCGATTTAATGCCATTCACCCTAACACAGCTCTTACAGTTAGTGTACAGAGATTGAATGTAGAGAGAGTAACTGGCTAAAAAACAAAACTTGAACCTAGACGATCAATACATGTATCCCCTTTCAAACCAGAGAAAAACAACAAAAAATCGAATTGAGGTTATATTCTTATACGGAAACGATATTTTGGTGCAAAGCACTTTCGCAAAAACGTGAGGCTAAACTTGGTTCGTTACTCAAAATTAATTGGAAACGAATCTGCGAACGAACGGTTTTTCGCTTTTTTAACACTTGGAACCTTTGTGTTGCATATTATTCTATAGTCCTAGCGTTGATTCAAAAATGGGAGAAGAATCTAAAACACTTCTTATCACTATTCAGCAAACGTATCTGGAATCTAACTGAATATAAGACCCAACGCACATAGACACCAGAGTAATCGGTGTCATCCCATAGTTAGCTGAAAACGCAGAAAGATCTTTTTGACTTCATAAAAAGCATAGTCGCTTCACACAATGGTATCCTTCCTCGATATTGAGGGAGCCTTCAACAACGTCAGAACAGAGGCAATTTCCACTGCACTCCGTAACCTGAAGGTTAACAATTGCCTCTGCTTCTGGATCGAGCATATGCTTAAAAGCAGGCTGATTCAGGCCGAGCTGGGGAGTTGTTCGATGAGCAGGACGGTCTGCAGAGGTACACCGCAAGGCGGAGTACTATCACCACTGCTCTGGCTAACGGTAGTCAACGAACTGTTAATGATTTTGGACAGGGAGGGATTTACTACAACGGCATATGCTGATGATATTGCAATCGCAATCACTGGCAAATTCCTCCCTACAATAAGAGACCTTATGGAATCTGCCCTAAACATACTGGCAGGATGGACGAAGAAGTTCGGCCTCGGGGTTAATCCCTCGAAAACCGAACTTGTCCTTTTCACAAGACGCTATAAGATTCCGTATGTCACCCCTCCCAAACTAGAAGGCACGGAAATCCAACTTGTAGACCATGCCAGATACCTGGGGGTCATACTCGATAGGAAACTCAGCTGGAAGCTGAATATTCAGGACCGTGCTAGGAAAGCTTCAATTGCCTTATACTCCTGCCGGAAGGCTCTGGGCCCGAAATGGGGCCTGAAGCCTAAAGTAGTCCATTGGATATATACGGCGGTAGTGAGGCCGATCCTCATGTACGGTGTATTGGTCTGGTGGACAGCACTGGACATAAAGACCAACAGCAGCCTGCTTGAAAAGGTACAAAGGGGATCATGCATCTGCATAACGGGTGCTTTAAGAACAACCCCCACGGCTGCACTGGAAGTAATGCTCCATCTGCTTCCTGTTGACATCTTTGGGAAGCTGATGCCAGTCAAAGCAGCATTAAGGCTCAGGGAATCCTCCCAGCTGATTAGCACAGCAATGGGCCACTCTAGGATCCTTAACGGCAACAATACTATTCCTATCAGAACGGACTACGTTGTCCCCTACATTGACTTCAACGTCAGGTACAAGACTCGGATTCCTAGCAGAAGCTCTTGGGAATCTGGTACAGTTTTAAACGATTCCGCATTAGAAATATTTACGGACGGATCCAAGACAGCGGGTGGTACGGGGGCTGGAGTCTTCTCAAATGCACCGGGCTTAGCCATCACCACGCGACTGCCGGATCACTGTAGTGTGTTTCAAGCGGAAATTACGGCAGTCTGCGAAGCTGCGGCTTGGCTTTCAATTAATGCGATAGATTGTAGCGCTATTGTACTATACATAGACAGTCAGGCAGCTATTAAAGCCTTGGAATCGCCGACAATACGATCAAGGTTGGTAAAGCAATGCCGCAGATCTCTTAACGAGATTGCAGATAGGTGCGACGTAACCCTGTGCTGGGTCCCAGGACACAGGGACGTTCCAGGCAACTGCAGAGCGGACGAACTGGCAAAAGAGGGTGCAGGACGGCTTCTCCCCGTAAACCTGGGGGGACCCCCTGCGCCCATAGAATCGATCAAGTTCCTCCTTGACAGAGATGCCAAGAAACTGGCAAACCGCAGGTGGAACAACATCAGCACTTGTCTCCTTTCAAAACAAATCTGGCCCAAGCTGGATTTAAAGAAGACGGGGAGACTTTTATCCACTAATCGTAAAAATCTAGGTTCACTAGTAGGAGTCCTTACCGGACATTGCCTGATAGGCAGGCATGCACTTAGATTGGGGGTCCCCTCCAACGATTTCTGCAGAAGCTGTAGGGACGAGGAGGAAGAGGAAACCACGACCCACTTGCTTTGTACATGTCCTGCTCTCGCGACGCTTAGAAGAAGATCTTAACGATCTTGCTGAACTAGAAATCCAAAAGATAAGCAACTTCATCTCTGGAACGAAATGGTTCAAATCTTAGGGTTCACACCGCTACGGTTGCCCACTTCTGTTGTAGTTATGCCACATTTTCTGGTTCCCTGGTGCCGGTAAGCCGGTTTACTTCGTTGTGGTATCACAATGGGCCATTCTGGCCTAAGTGTGTCCCTGCCTAAGCGGGGACAGCCACCTAACCTAACCTAACCTAGCCTATAGTCGCTTCATTGTCTTCCGATCAGAAATTCTTCTCCCCACACACAACCATCGACCCAATACAAAACTTTTCCAGCAGTCTACCCAACAGATGTCTAAGTAAATAGCGAAAGATCACTCTGCAAAAGCAACCAATCAACAATTGGCAACACTAACTTCGCCAAGCTCAAGCGAAAACAAACCAAAAGTATTAGCAATTCTTATTCGTAGCAAGCATATGGATTAGAAGAGCACTAAGATCTTCACCCTCTACAGCATTTGACGCGCTCCTAGATCTACTTCCACTAGATATTTTTGGGATGCAGTCAGCTGCTAGTGCACCCATCAGAATGAGTGTCATTTCTGGATCTTAGATCCTTTATCATTTATCCTGTAAAAACACTGACTACAAAACGCCGAAGTGAAAATTCAAGCTCAACTTTCGGACAGCACTTTCATTCAGAGAGGAGTGGGAAAGGGATGATGCTAGAGACGAGTACTCCAATCATTTCTACAATGAAGGTTGCAAAACCGAGGGCAAGTGGAAGGAGAAATTTTGACTGAAATGCTCAACCGACTTTTGCCAATATCAGAGGGAGAGGACGGACAGGAGATGTAACTACTGTCCGGTAGATTAAAAAAGGTCTAGTAGACACAGTGATGGTTCCAACAATAATGTCAGCAACCTAAGAACCCTAAATAAGCTTCTGCTTCGCTTTGCTTCAGCTTGAAGAAATGCGGCAGAGTGGTGTCAAATTGGATGCAACTAGTTTTTCTCTCTCTACTTTTTAACAAATCCTCGTTTGATGAAAATCTTTGTCATCTGAGCCAATCTTTTTGCTTAGGTTAGGTAAGGTAAAGTTGCTGCTCTGGTAAGCATTCAGACCACAGGTTAGTCCTTTTTGATACCATTTGAGCTTACTGTGAGAAAAATTAGAGAATCTGTGGATGAGATGGGTGTGTGAGAGACCTCAGAGCAACGTTTAAGATGGTAAGGGTGATTAAGTCAATCGAACCCTAGTATGGTACTCTCCGATTGGAGCTAACATTAGCTCGACCGCCATACTGACTGCTACAAGTCCAAAACTAATGCTGTTAACTAGGGGGGAGGGGAGTAAAGAGAGAGACGGGATAGAGAGTGCCTGCTTTACTCTATGATGACTAAGATATTCGTGCTCGGAAGTTTTCTATTTTCGAATCTGCTAAACATTTTGATATAGTGATCAATCTGCTTATACTTTACTATTAAGGTATTGGCCTGTATTTTGTTTTGCAAGTTCATCCCGTTGCCCAGAATATCTCTGTATTTTCTTTCTGGCTCTTGTATATCCCTGTCGTTCTATCTGCCACCGTTTTAAAGTGGCAGCGCACTCCGATGGGATACTGATACTGTGTGCCGAATTCATCCGTCTCATGCACGAATTTGTATTAGTGCCAGTATAAAAGACGCATTCATAAGTATCGATTTTCTTATAGTTGATAGCAGATTTCTAATCGGCTGTTGGATCTGTCTGGATCCTTCACTGTTTGGCAATAATTTGGATAATGCCGGTACTACCCGAGAAGGTTTCTCGCCTGCGAATGTCAAGTGTCTTTAAGGTTAAGCTGCCTACGGTCTAGCAGCATTCCCAAGTATGATATTTTATCTATGGACTGGATTCCATAGTATGTCTGCCGATCTGTAGTGTTTTCTTTTTTTATAAGTGCTTCCGTTTTGTGGTCTGCAAGTTTCAGGCCTGATGGTTGTAGCGGGCACTTGTACTAGTGTTATTGTTATTACTGCAACCAGTGCCGCCACTCTCCCATGACCAAAGTAGGCATTCGCCTTACACGTGCCAGCCATTCCAAATGTCCAATGCGCAGGTCTTCGGCAAGGTCTATGTCGCTGTATAGCTCGCTTAGTTCGTGGTTAAATCTGCTCCTCCAAATATCTTCCGAAGAATTTTTCGTTCGAAACGGCCAGGGAAATTTTCATATAGTCCATGTTTCTACTGCAATTTAGCTCCTTGTTGCTTTTTTCGACCCACATTCTCGCTCACTGCCTTTACGTACATATGTACATATGTTAGCTGCCCGTGTCAAGCACAATCACACATAGGCCAAGGCACGCCTTTAATGATACCACATGCATCTCTTATCCGGAAGTTGCTGAGGCGGTTTATAACTCTTCGGGATGAGGACTATCTATTGGATTTTCCATAGCAGTGGGAAGTTGGCTTCCGTGAGGTTTGGTATCGTGAGGAGATTTCCGGTCTTGTTTTGATCGATTTTATCGGTATGAAGTTCGAGATCCCATCAATTCCTGACATCGTGTTGCTCTTAATTGCTGATTTCAAAGACTACTTCAGTTGTAACTGGTTGTATTTACCCTGTTTCTTCTGCTGTTCCTCACGGTAGGCTGAGTCTATCTTTCCTCGGGCTGACAGTTGAATACATGATGCTAGGTCATGTCGATATAGCTGCTCTGCTATTCTTCAGTTTCCTCAGGCCTTTTTGGTACGCATCTTTCCTCATTCACCATTACCATCTTTACTTACGAAATCACTGCTGAAAGCTGATTAAGTCCTAGCATGAGCCAAGGCCTAGTTTCTCGCTACCATTCATGTTGTGTGTGTCACATTTTTCGCACGAATGAAACTTTGCCGATTCCGAACGGCGAATCGAGAAGCTTTTTCATGACAAATAGTACTTTTGAAGGTTTATGATTCCCCGATAAGAGGTTGTGCCGCGAAAAATGTTCGGTAGACATGGCTGCGAATTGAACCTACGCAGGTCGCTCAGCAATCCAACGCAATAACCACTGAGCCACGGTGACACTTTAGTTCTGGGATTAAAACATATTAATATCTTCGGTGTAAGCAAGTAGTACCACAAACTTTTAAAACATTATGCATTTGGTATTAATTTGAGTTTTACCCAATTTTTACAAGAATGATGATGACACCGCATCACCTTGTCGAAACCTTTATTCAAGATCGTTACAAAGCACCCCTCATGGACATCCTGCACTAACGGACGAGTTTGGCAATACTTAAACTAGGCTCTGTGTAGCTCGTCTCTTTGAGTGCTGCCGTAGGAGACCTTAAACAGCAAACGATAATGTCAGCTCCATGGATTCTTTAGACGCTGTCGCCTCAATTAGGATTGCATTTTCAATTGCTAATTTAATACAATGTCAATGTATTAATGACGAACATCCTCTCAATCACTTCCTACTGTTTAAACCAAAACGACATAAAGGTTGAAGCGAAAGTTCCAAGGAATCCTAACAATTACAATAGATGGGAGAAATCCTACATGACAGTGCATCTGGAGGATAATTCGATAAAATATGCCAGCAAATGTGTGCATGGACACCTTTCCCATTCTCTATTTTCCTTTAAAGTGACACAATGACGACAAAGGTAATAAAATCGAATTTCACTTTTATGCCCCTAATATGTGACAGAAAGGAAGAAGCAACCAAACTCATGGAAGGACTATAAAAAGGCTTCAATTACGATTTTTTTTTCTTACCACATCCCACATAAGAGCATCACCTAAGTACACAACCGATACAAACAAGCAGTAATGAAGCATAATTGGAAAATACATGTGGAAGCAAAGTTGCAAATTGAATTAGAATATCTTTGCACTGTATGGCTATTAGGGATCTACGTACCTATAATATATGCAAACATTTTGAAAACAAAAGGTTAAATCTTCGAGAAGTAATTAGGGTATATTAAGGACGAAATCGATTAAAAACGTTTACAAGATATTGCTAAAGAGGTGCTTAAGAATATTCTCTATTGACAGCAGAATCTTGTTGGAGTCTAAGAAACTGCAGATTCAACAAACGGTTGTAACAGACTATATTTCTATTGCTCATCGTCTAATCACAACAATTATGGAGCTGACACTAGTGTACGTGATCTTGGGAATCTTCCTGTCTCTTACCAACGATTCCTTTGTCCTTGAAATGATTCAGGTCCGGTATCAACATGGACCTCAGGGTATTCTGTCACCTTCTCCCTACGGCTGTGGCATAGGAAGCTTTAGCAATTTCTGCAGACCTCTGTGTCTAGGAGGCCCTACCTCTACATGTGTTTCTTGAGGATGATTTGTCTTGTGGTTAGTCCCACCATTAACCACAATAGCTCCCTGTTCGAACTTAGAGCCTTTTTAGTGACCTGTTTACTTGGTTTCTTTATGAGTGATCTAGCCACTTTGCACGCCGCGAAGTTCGAGAGTTCCACTGTATTTTTGGCAGTTCGTTCTATGGCGTGCGCCCCTGCTCTTGCCAGTTCGTCAGTTTTCTCATTCCCCATGACACATTCATGACTGGAGAGACTTGTTGCTAGAGGTCCAGGTTGAAATGGATGTTTGTCGAAAGTATTTGCGCCCAAAAAGGAGTGGAGGAGAATGAGATATGGGTTCCTGACCATAGTGAAAAACCAGATGAAAGCGAAGCGAAAGAACCGGGCATGAAGGGCACTAACCAGGGACTCTCGAATTGCAAGCTGCAAAATATCACTACTAGCACTGCCACAGGCGAATGAAAAGTGGCGTAATCCTAACTTGTGCTATCATGCGAAACAGACTTGGCCTTAAGTCAGACGGTCGACGCAATGTAGCCACCAGGCTAGGAATTCCGGGCAGTGATTTCTGTCGCAATTGCAAGGATCCAATATGCAATTCTTAAGGGATAACGAAGCTCGTTTTTTAATACCCTCTACAGGGTATTTAAAATAATGCCTTTAAATCACTTTACTTGAAAAAAAGCAAAACTGAAGTTTAGGTTAACTATGTACATATGTACATAAGTGTCAATATAGACTCACTTACGCACAAGACCCATTGTGATACCCAGAGAAATCCCTGTGATGAACATTCTACAAGTGTAACCATTTAGATTAGTTGATTAAGATGAGGAAGTTTCGAATAGCAGTCAGACCTGGGTCACTGGTATCATTGAAATGATAGTAACCTGGGACTCTTTTCCCTTTGTGAAATAATGGTGGACAGTGGCTGAGGAGATTATTTATGGCGTCTTCCTCGTTTCTGCACTTTCTATAAAAGTCACTGAAGGGAGCTAGTAGTTTCCCAGCGTGGACTCCATATTAACGAAGTTAAGTTGTATATAGAAATAATCACACCACAGTAGACCACATTTATAACCACTTCTGCTGTATGCAGCTTTAATTTATTTGAAAGAAAAAACACACTGTTTGTATTTTTTTGTTTTGAAAGTCGCGTTTGATAACGATAGTAGCAAAGCTCTGCCTTTCAAACCCTCCATGATGGGAGATTCTTTAAAGATGCTGTCCATGATATAATAAGGTCGATATATCGAGATACTACCACCGCTGTAAGGCTAGGAGGTACATCCGACTTCTTCCCTGTTATCCTAGGTGTGAAATAAGGTTTTGTCTTAGGTGTTATCAGCGATCGTGAACTTAACTTTCAGTCTCATATTGATAACATTTTAAGCAGAGTTAACTCTCCACTTGGCTTTATGAAACGGTGGTGAAAAGAATTTTCAGATTACCTTCTTGGGACCCCTTCTGGAGTATGCAAGTGGAAAGTAGTAGTGATATTTGCAGATATAATTTTCGTCCATCAGTTGTTAACTGATAACATTGATTGCCCCGCGCAGCTGCAAGTGAGAACTCTCAATACAAGTCCCTGAAAGCACCCCCAAGCCATTACACTAACTGGCTGCTTGGGACAAGTCATGTAGCAGTTTTTCTTGAAATCTTCTCGCTTTCATATGCGAACATATCCATTGTCATCGTCTCTAAACATGTTTAATTTGGATTCATCGGACCAAATCAAATTCATTCATTCTTGATAACCCATTAACTCGCATAGATTTCGTCAAGAGTGGCTTCTTACGTGGACCTTGCGCAACCTCCCAACATAATTTTCAGCGTGGGCATGAATGTTCCTTTGTCATTGCGTTCCGTTTTTGTCAGAAATCTTCATTTGGTGATTGAGCGTTGAGCAGTGTGCAACTCCTGTGGCAACCTAAATAAATAAAAAGCTGGCGCTATAGCTCGGAATGAGCCAAGGCCTAGCTTCTCGCAACCATTCATGTTGTGCGTGTTGTATTGTTTGCACAAATGGAAGGGGCCTACAATTTATTGCCAACTCCGAACGGCGAAGTGAGAAGCTCTTTCATTACAGATTTTACTCCCGGAGGCTTGTCATTTCCCGACGAGAGGTGGTGCCGCGAAAAATGTGTTCCTAGCTGGGGCTTGAACTCACGCCGCTTGGTCAGCAGTCCAACGCACTAACCACTGAGCCACGACGACCACTTTATATAGCCGAGTACATAAACCGGATAATTCTTAGGTTTAGCGCACAGGTTTTCCCAAATGCTACACGAGTAGAAGACCATCGTGGCATTTTTTTAATCTTTCGTTAATGTTCAGCTTCCAATTTAATTTCTTATCTAGCACGAGTGTCAGGCATTTGAGAACAATACCTCAACAGAAGGTGTTACAAATTGCGGTAGACAAGAATAGATCAGTTGTAATACCAAAGGATCTAGCACTAGAAATACTCTGCGGACTCATTCAACCCATTGCAGCTTAATATTTACTTACTTACTTAAGGTGGCGCTACAGTCCGGGGTGGACGTAAGTCTCAACCAACAAGCGTCTCCAGCCAGGTCGATCTTTAGCCAGCTGCCTCCAGTTTCGCACGCCAAGTTGGTTAAGGTCTCCTTCCATTTGCGAGCGCCACCTAAGTCGTGCTCTTCCTCTACTGCGCCGTCATTCGGGTGCGGGTGCGGGTTCGAAGGTTTTGTCGGGCAGGAGCATTGGTGTCCATCCGCTCTACATGACCCAGCCACCTCAGTCGTTGGAGCTTCACGCACACATCCAAGAGCAACCTCATCCGCTTTTGACAAAGTCCATGCCTCTGCACCGTAGAGTAGGACTGGGATGATTAAAGTCTTATACAGGGCCACTTTAGTTGTTCGAGAGAGGGCTTTGCTACTCAATTACATTCTTTAATCTCAGCGCTGGTGTCGTTACCTGCATTTATTTAGCTTGTTATTTATATAAGACAAATTAAATTTGTATTCACTTATTGTCCTTTTTGGGGAAATGTTCAATGTGAGTCGTTTTACAATTTATGCAGAAAATGTATCTTAATTTCCGTGAATTAAGTGACTCTCTTCAACATTTCTGCATTTCATAAGTGTCTTATTCATCTGGTACACCTTTCAGCAATCTTCCAATCGAAAAATCTTTCTGAAAAAAGTCTACACAAAACAGACAGAAAAACGCGTCAAGTTGATATATGAATTCACTCCATTTTTTGGCTGTGCACATGTTCGTATTAGATTTTTTTGAAAAATCAATTTTTTCGATGAAAATACTGTAGGAAAGTCATTGCAACACTTGCTCTTATGTGTAAGTGGTTCAAATAAATACAGTTGCAGTTATATTTCATCATAAAGATGCATAAAATATTAAAAATCTAGTTTTCGATACTCCCGGTGTATGACAGAAGTAGTGATTCAACGTTATGGAGTACATTCTACTACCAATATGACGACTGTTGGTGTCTGTTCCGCTGAACAATTTTTAAAAAAGACGTTAACTTAGTTGTCAGATGCGAACAGAACAGATTACGTATTTTTTTGTTCGGATTTTAAATAAACCGCTACAATTATATGAGAGAACGGGTCAAGAATGAATAGACTTGGTTATGCAAAGCGTAAGTGGCAAGAGTATGTTCACGCTTCGGAAAGGCGAAAGCGTGTAGGATGTTGACATGGTAAGGAAACAAATTTGAATTACTGCCCTACACGCCAGGCCTAGACAGGATTGAGTTCTCGAGAGTGCTCAGGAGATTTTGAAGGGAGCTCACACACAAATCGAGAAATTCTTCTCTCGGTGAATGAATATTTCTAAGGAAATTCCCCGAATCTCAGAGAGAGCTCAGCTCCCTTCAACACCTAGCTGGCTACGCGCGTGCAGCCCTCGGGCTTGAACCTATCGCGGATGCCAGACGAACTTAAAGCAACGTGCTTCGGAGCCAAGTTAATACAATAATTAGCTGAATCGCAGAACATTCTGTCTGAGGACACTGAGGCAAAAGTTTTTTTTGTAAACAAAAACCCTTAAAGCCTGCAATGAACAAATAAAAGTAAATGTGCATACTTATGTACATATATCAGAGCGTCAAGAATTTAATCGAGTGGCTTTAGCTTTAACGATATCCAAGTTTACACATTTCACAAGGCAGGAGCAACTTGTATACGCGTTGTTTTGGCCTCCCTTCTGCGTTAGTGGCGAAAGTGGTTTAGCAAGTTTCACAATGTTCTGCCTCCGATGGTAACTAAATCAAGGGTGGATAATTCAATTAACATCCGCTTTTCAGGTATACATAGGAAGGAAAAATTGTCACGTCGGCGAAAACAACAAAAACAATTTGGTTTCAGGTTTTTTCTTTTTTTTTCTATATTTTTGTTCTTGTCCCAACAAAATACAAATAAAGCTTTTGTCGACGTCATAACTTTTGCGCAATTAAGACATAGCAGCGAGGGGAGAGTAATTCATCCATTATCTTTTCAAATTTAACTGATATGCTGAGGTTAAACTCCACTGCTTGCTCGTTCATGTAGCACACTCTGTCATATAAAACAATATTTTCACAGAGCTCCTATTTAAAATCGATAAGAACTGAAATTCCTTTAAATTTAAAAAGCTATAATTAAAGTTACCTGCATGGTAGCTTGCAAGCAGGTTAGTCCCTCTGAGAGAGCTGATCCAGTGGGATATTTTTGCAATGCTTCTGAGAATCGAACGCCATGCTCCAATGTCCAAGTTAGACGCTCCTTCGTGGTCTTTGATCGCAATTGATAAAGACTACACAACTCGTTGAAATTTAACTCGGGGGTAATCTTTTTACAACTCAATTTTGTGACCATTTCGTCGTCTTTCAAAATAGCTTCGGCAACTCCTCGAAGAAACATATCAACACTGTGAACGTAGTGCTCGCTGTCGGTGAGTTTTCTCCAACGAGCTGATGTCTGCTGGCAAGCCAATCTCAAGAACGGTCTACTGAACCCATCAAAGGTCGTGTTGCTCTGAGCTCTTTTCAAGGCGTTGCTAAGTGGAAAGTTTTTGAAGCGATGTTGATTCGGTTCTTGTTCGACTTCCAGTTTGTGATAGCAACACGGCATGATGATTAG
Source organism: Matsumyia berberina (assembly GCA_917880715.2). NCBI lineage: Eukaryota > Metazoa > Arthropoda > Insecta > Diptera > Syrphidae > Matsumyia > Matsumyia berberina. The sequence goes on from OU862870.1 coordinate 102,960,332, forward strand.
TTTTTGAACATTTTTCATTTTAAAAAATAATTTCATTGAATTTATTGTTAAATCTGCACACGCATGAAGCCCAACTATAGCCAAGTTCGCGTCCTTCCATTCCGGAGCAATTTCTTTCGCGTGAACTAAAATAAACTCATCTGATTCGTTCGTTACAAAATGTTCTTTAAACACAACGTTTTTCTTAGAATTAGGATAGCCTGCATCTTGTCGTTTGCTAGCACTGAGCACCCTGCTTGCATCGGCTTCAATTCCAAGGATTTTATAGGCATTTTTTCTGTGTAGAAGTTCACTCAGGTATCCTAATCCTGAGCCAAAATCGATTAATATATCAACTTCGTTAGCACAAACGCTTTTTATTAAACCAGATAGTTTGGATATTTCATGTTGTTTCTTCAAACTCATTTTCCTAAGTTTGTAATCGGTGTGTGGAATGGTTAGTTGGACTTGATTAGGGGTAAGTTTGTCAAGCTCTTGGATAAATTCGTCTAGACTTTGTTTACATGTTTCCAATTTTCTTGTTGGAAATGAATTGAGCGCATCAGTACTAACTGTGGTAAAATATTCAACCCATTCGGTGGGGAATTTTTCTAAGACATTATCTCGGATGAAGCACGTATTGGATGATTCATAGATCCAAGAGTACTTCTGTAGGAATTCTAAGCATTTTTCGAAGTAGTCCTGAGAATTCGTGAAACCACCAGCGATTGACATTCTCTGTAAATATAAATATTGTATAAGTGAGAAAAAAATTGAAACCTGCCCTTAAAGTGAATCTATCTATCTATCTATCTATTCTTATTTTGCATCAAAGTTGTGCTAAGAAATAGACACAGACTTGCGCATGCAAATCTGAATCAAATCGTCATATGCGTACCGATTTATGAACCTGGGATTTACTTGTGAACCTGGCCCCAACCCAGCCTCTTTAGTGGTGTCCTTAGCTGTAGACCTCCAGTAGCAAATTTAAATTTGGTTGAGGTCGGAGCGTTATTATTTATTCGGTTTACATGTTCTAGCCATCTCAGACGGCCAATGTGGAGTTTGTTTACTAAGTCAGGGTCAGAACTTCTCCTCCAAGACTCGTCAACGCACACGGGACCGATTATCTTTCGAAGAAGTTTTCACTTGAAACGGCTATGTAAGGATATCCTCAGCCGCCCTTACCACCTCCAAGCAATTGCGGTACACTGTAACATTCCGTTCGAAGCGTCGATGTTGAGTGTGATAAACAAGCACTTCTATTAGTGAGTTTTTCCGGTTAGAGGATAAAACTTAGCTTAGGCTAGATTTGTTTTGATAAGAGACAAGAACTGATATTGTTCGATATTAAGAAAGATTTTGATTTCGATAGGGGAAGAAGGTTCTCCCAGGTTATCAGCGAGCTACCATCCTGCGCGTTCTTTTGCCAACTCGTCCGCCCTGCAGTTGCCTGGAACGTGCCTATGTCATGGGATCCAGCACAAGGTTTGCATTTGCCTGGAATTTCGTTAAGCGTTAAGCGGCATTGCTTTACAAACCTTGATCGTAATGTCGGAGGTGCGTTGGAGAAAACTTCCGCCCACGTACTATAGCGGAGTCGCTAAAAACTGCACCGGACTCCCAAGCGCTTCTGCTATGAGTCCGAGTTCTATAACTGACGTTGAAGTCAATATGAGGGAAAAATGCAGTCCGTTTCACTAGGAATAGTATTGTTACCATTCAGGATACTAGAGTTGCCCATGAACGTCATAGTTCGCTAAGTTCTGCCGGTGTTAGCAATATCGTTAAAGATCCCGGTGAAATTTTTATCAACCTTGATCATCATTCCACTTAGATGGACGTTAAGTAGGGAATGCCAACGTGGCTCTATGTCCTGGGTCCTTAAAATTTATAAAGAAATATGGGTATCCATTTGGACTTCACAGGCTTTTTCAGGACCTGTGAAAGTGTGAAACAGAACTAATAGGGGCCAGAGGCTGAAAAGGCCGATGCCTCAGTGGAAATGGTATTCTTTTTTGTGAATCCAGCAACCAATACTGAGGTTCCATGTATGAGACATTTACAAAGACGAGCTACATATCGAGCAACGTCTAATTTTAGCATCCTCACCAATCTCGTCTAGTCCTCCTACGCAATACTGGCGGTGTAGGACTTCTCGAAAGAATATCCTGTTGCGTCAATCAGCTCTTTCAGCTTTTCTTACTGTCTGCACTTGTGAATATTGAGGTGTGAGAAATGCCTGCTTGATATGGTGTCTGGTGCCTGGCCAGTACTGAAAATCGATAAGCTTCAGCCGCAAGGGCTATCTATCGAAATCCTATACTCCTTTGGAATAATGTCAATGAGCTGTTTAAGTTTAGTTTGTGTTTTTGAAAATCGGATAACTTTTGACGGGATTCCGAATTCAGTCTTAATCGTGTAGGCCTCAATGCAATCAATATTGTCATTATGCAGTTTGAAAGTAGGTAAAGAATGAGGATGGAGAACGAAGCCTGCTCCATTGAGGTCGGTAAAGACCTCACTGAGTGCTTTGATGTGAAAAGAGGATTTAGGCAGCAATTATTCCCAAACGTACATTATCGGAAGAATGCAGGATGATGAAAGTATCGCGCTCATGAATATTTAGACGCAAGGGGTTAAAATGGGGACAACGGTCAACCCGAGTAAAACAAAGGACATCCAACACCGACGCACGTCTCGGACAGTACGTCAGCTAGGATACAAAGGCCGCTATTAGCCAGAGCCCCAACATTTTGCACTGCTTTAGTCCTCCACCAACAATCTTCCAAACGATTGAGACCTATTTTCTAGTTGAGGTATTACGTATTCTGCGTTTACCACATGGAGAGTAGGAGGTGATAAGCAGAGGTTGGTTTGGTAAAAGCCAGTAGACGCTTTTATCCTCTTGAATGGACAGAATGATATACAAACACATACAATTATGTAAGTACTTAGTAGTATTTATTCAACCAACCAGCAGAAGCAATTCGTGACAGGATCTCAAAAATATTACGAGAAATATTTCTTTCTTGTTAAAGATGTCACACAATTTTACAATTCTATTTACTTAACACTACTCATAAATGCTAATTTTCTACGCTAAGGTCATTTCAGAGACGATTAAAAATACGCGTCAGCCGTTGTTTACCATACATTCAAACATGAATAATTTTTTTTTCAGTTCCCACAAACCATGCGAGTCGTTAGTGGTAGACTCTTGAAGTAAGAAGAGCAAATTGGCGACAAGAGATAAGCAGTCATATTCAGATTTGTTTACAGCAGATTGCCGTACGCACGTCACTTTCGTTGTAGTCCTATTGTTTCCATCCTTGCAGCAAAGTTCGAAAAACTGCATTTTAGGTTTTAATGTAAATATATTTATATTATAACGTTAACATGTTAATTTAATTGATACAATCTAATAAGTCAAACTCTATCATATATTAGGCATTCTTTCAATCAACATTGCACAATGCATCTACACAATAACCTTCCACTGTTCATCGCTTTTTTGGGACAGTTCCTTGTTTTCGGGGCCTAAAATGCATTTTCCAAAGTACTGTGGTTTGTCCTTAAAATATGTCTCTACTACTTTCTTTAGTTCAGTCAACGTTACGTTCAACATGCGTTGCCGATATTTATGGAATAACTCCTGTGACACTCCGTAGAGGAAGAAATCTACTCCCAGGTTGCCCGGAGCCACAGGTGCATCCAACTGCTGCAACACGCCTAGTTTTGCTTCGAACAATGTCTGTTCTGTAATGTCTTTCTCATTATCCTTCAGCCATTTGTAGGTGTCATCGAAAGCCTCGAATGTTTTCGTCGAGTTCGGATCTCGATAGCTATAGAAACTAAATATTCCATCGGAACCAATTTTGGCTCCTGCGCCATATGCTCCGTTCTGTTCTCTTACAACCGGCAACAAGTATTTCGCAGAGACCAGTTTCGCTAGTATTCTCAAAGCGGGATGATCCCGATGCGTGTATGGAACAGTGAACAACGCTTTGGCGCAATAGTTGACAGGAATATTCATAACAAAGTGCTGATATGCAGGTTTTAATAAGTTTACTCGATTTTCCTTCTTTTCGCAGTCGACTCTCTGCAGTTTTTTGAGGAAACTTTCATAGTGGTTCATAAAATTTGGTAGATACTCATCGGACGTGTTTATGGCAACACGCATTGTTTGTGCATTAAAGAGTTTCTTGCCCAATGTGCCCAGCTTTGTCTTAATCTCTTCTGGTTTGTGGTCCTTGAGTAGTTTCTTCATCAATTCGATGTGCTCCACACCGGCCAATTGTGACTTGAGCTTTGCTGAATCCGTTACTAGACCATTGCAACTTTGCATAGCGTAAAGATGACCAGAACTGGCTATGCCAACGGAAATCGTTGACATGTAGTTCTCTATGAGCATATTCAATCGATCCACATCGTCCATTTTGAAATTGCACAGCAATTCGTGAACGAGATCGAACATACCCTCCGAATTGTAGTCGAGAGCGTGTGTTGTCATCAATATTCCCAGATCATAGGTCTTGCTGTCGTAAATATTTTCCGCAAAGTGAAGCTTAAACTCAATGCCAGAAGTCTTTGAGGTTACAATTTTATTAAACAGTCTGTAATCGTATTTCTGTGTGCCCATGTCGTCGATAACATTGCAAAACAGAGGAATAAGCATCACTTCTTCTTTACTCAGCTGAGCGGAATCGAAGAAACATTTAAAATATGAAATCTCATTAGTCTGTACATTGCAGATTTGAGTTGGCACTCCCTGAACCTTGATTACATCGATCGGATAGATTTTGGGTGGAGTCTTTACATCGGCAAGCGCCAAACAGGGCAGAATTTCAACATTTGGTGGCGCCTTTTGTGACTCTTCTAGTCGAAGACCATCTTCAAATATCGTCAAACGATCCTCGGGCTTAAGTTCGGCGGCTTTATTTTTCAGCATTGCTAGCTCCGCTTGCTTGAAATTGGTTTCGTAAAGGTCATCCGGCGACATTGTTAGGGTAAGCCGATGAGTATTGTTGGTGAAATAATGTTCAACTTTTTTTTGTAAGTATTGTGGATCTTGCTCTAGTTGCTCACGGAATGTTTGCATAAGTTTACTCACTCTTAAAGTTTCCACGACGTCGCCTTCATGATTCCACAGCGGAGTAGAGTTAAAGAGAATTCCCAAGCCAAACTGCGGACTTTGATGCTTCAACGACAGTTCAATGTTATGAAGGATACTCTCGATGTGATCTTGTTCGAAACCATTCTGCACGATGTTCTTGATTGTGGCATCGAAAATCTCTTGTACTCGACCGAAATCTTCCACTTTCAAGTCTTGTAAGCCTACACAAAAGAAAGTGTCTTTAATTTGTGGATCATAGCCTGTGGTTTGATTGTAACCACCGGAGAAGTTTGGTTCGATGAGGCTTTTGTAGAAGGGTGAGTTTGGTCCGCGGACTAACAACTCCGATAGAACGTACAGAACAAAGGTTTCGTTGATGTCTGTTACATCGGACATGAGTAACGCAATGGAAATCTGGTTCTGTTTCTCAAATGGCGCCCCCATGTTGTCAAGGCGACTTGAAATGTGAACATTTCTCGGTTTTGGCCATCGTCTCTGATTCGGTATTCGACTATATGCATTATCGATTGGATCGTATTTGGACAGGTACTCTGCATTAATATAGCTTAGGGTTTTGTCCAAATTTAAATTTCCGTAGCAATATATTCGTGAGTTACTTGGATGATAGTATTTCTTGTGGAATGCCACTAGATCGGCATGCGTTAGTTTTGGTATCTCCAAAGGATTTCCACCGGAAACATAACCGTAGGTGTGATCAGGAAGAAGATTGTTTAGGAGGTTTTGTCCAAAAATCGATGAGTTCTCTGAAAACGCTCCCTTCATCTCATTGTAAACCACTCCTTTGATTACGTAATCCGAGTTTTTGTCCTTGAGATTTGAGTGTTCTAGGCGCCATCCTTCTTGCAAGAAATCCAGGTACTCCAGGTTAGGCCTATAAATTTGTAAAATACTAAATATAGTACAGATAACGTAAGGCGTTGGTTATAATTTCAGATGCACTTCCAAAACAATTTGCTTAGCGGTTGATTTCTGAGCGAGCTGACACAGCTTTGAATCTAAGTTAAGTCAATCAAAGGTTTTCCCGGTACCACCCTTTACGTGGCAACGACAAACCTTCGATGGTAACATTTTTCATGGCAAAGCAATTCATTATTTTTTCTTTTTTTTTAACAAGTATTGTCAGGATTTTCATTCAATCACTGGCTCTGAAATGTGCCTCTTAAATCATAACCAAATATAATGCTGCATAATATTTTGTCAACACTCACCTAAAGACCGCATCCAAGTAAATACGCTGTAGATTTCTATAATCAACTTCGTTCATCGATGAAAATGGATACATTGTGTAATCGGGGCCTGTCATGGCATTCATAAACGTCGCCACAGAGCGATTCAGCATTTTGAAAAAAGGATCACGCACAGGAAACATTTTTGATCCACACAACACACTGTGTTCCAAAATATGTGGAAGGCCTGTCGAGTCGAAGGGAGTCGTTCGAAAATTCACCGAAAACACATTGTTCGGGTCTTTACGGTCCAAGTACCATAGTTCTGTTCCAGATTTATTATGCTTAAATGTGTAACTCATAATTCCAAACTCCGGAATACTTTCGGCACGAATGCATTCGAAATTTTCATATTGCTTCCCTGGTGTGTACTTTTTATCAACCAAGTTGATTATTTCCGGTCCTGCAGATGAGACGCTTGTTTTAGCCTGTGGGCGATTATCTTGGACCACAAACTTCGACGACGAAAATCGTAACGTCTTTGAATAGTTTGTTTTTGTACAACGAAACGCTGGAACATTTTTCAGAAGACGCGTAATCATGCTTGATTCACTAGGCAATAAAAGATAGCACCAAAATACAGACACTTTATTATCACGAAAACCATTTTATTCTCTTCAATTTAATAATCAAATCATGTTCCGATTGGATTGCGTATGATTATGACAGAATTAAATCATTTCGGGATTTAAACAGATTATGGTTATGAAGCATATAAAATCCTAGAGCCTACTCACCTTGCTTTAAATATATCTTATATAGCTTCGATTAATACGGAATAACTAAATTAAATCTCGTTCTTTAAATTTAGATTTCACATGAGAAAAGTCCTTAGAAAAAACCCGGAGAACCGTCACGTCAGGGTAAATGTCAAATAAATGTGATATGAACAAAGTTTGTCTGATTCGATATACGACTTTGATCCGTTTCTTTGTTGAAGAAGTTTATGCAAACATTTATTTGTTTGCTTTAATGTTATTTCAGATATGAAAATATGTTAAAAAAATGGTTTTCCGAAACTTTATACATCTAATTTTAAACACCTTACAAAAGGAATTTTAGCAGCTGTCATGAATTCAATTAGAGATCAAAAGACACTTGAGACGTCTTCCATGTGGGCATTAAATTAAAACCAAGTAAAGTGCTGTTTTCATTAAAATATGGTGTCTTACAGCAAAAAAATTAATTCATAGAAGAACAAGGAATTGAACTGATCTCCACGATTAAGGTGGCTATCTATAACATATAAATTGTCCTGAATTTAAATGATTTAGTACAATAATAGAAATTGGTTGACTCGTTGGTATCTTAAACGAACAAATACAGCGCTCATGAGGTTCTTATATTTGATAACATATGTCATCACTTGACACATTCATTTCTTTCAACTATCTCCAACTTCACTTGACATCATTCGATTTCTTCAGCTGACACTTGATCAACAAATTTGTGTATTAGTTCGCAGAAATTCTTTTTAATATTTTCTTTTTCACACATAACTGAAAAACTAAAACAGCCTAAAAATTAGTTCCCAAGACGGAATGCCTTACGAGGATGACAATGACTACATGGGATCGAGAAGATCCCTCCGTGAAAGAAATAAAAAGTCGCACACGGAAAGAAAATTAAGAAGCAAAGCCGACGAGCTGAAATTTCTTGAAGACTTCGATCCAGGAAAATCCAATCGAGAGAAACGTAAACTGAGGCGTAAACCAAGTGTCCATCCATCAAAAGTTCCAGCTGTTTATGATGAAAGAGGTCGCATTCGATACAACAGGCTGGACCTTTGCGATTGCATGGACGAGAGCTGCCCCGGATGCTGGTTTGAGTGTGATAATTGTTATTCCAACAAATGTGGAATACATTGCCGTGTGAATAGAAAATTTTTCTACGAATGCATAACTTTTGATGGAAAAGATGCAACAATTAAGAACAGTAATTTTATGCCAAATTATGTTTAGAATTAAGATTGCGAAAGAAGAATTAAAAATTATTTAAAAGGATGGTGTATTCACTATTCACTGTGACGATAGATTTTGGAAACAAAAATTAAAAGTTTGCAAATAAAGTTCGTGTTGTAATCAGACTATTTCTGCTCCCATATTTAATTATTTCACATTCATTTAGCTTCCTAGAGGAGCTAAATAGAAATTTTAATTCCCCTACAAATTTACGAGTACGTATGTATATTGTTACTGGCTTAGTTAAATGTATTGATATTAAAGCTTCTGCGTTAAGTCATACCGTCGTACGAAAAGGTTACTTATGTCACTTATTTCCTGTTTCCTTTGGATTCTAGTGCCTTTACAACGTCTATGGCTACGGATACAGCTTCTGGAAATATTTCACAGCTCTCTCCTTGACCCAGGCGGAGTAAAAATGACTCCGAAATTATACATATATACATATAAAGCCGGACATGTTAGCATTTGTTGCGAAATTTAAAAACGCAGGGATTTCGGCTGCGGGTCCTTCACGGAAGGTTAAAAGAAGGGAATGATTGTTGAACACCTGATGAAAGGTGTGTTTCGTGCACATTTGTGGTGTTCGCTTGGTTTTAAGTTTTAAGCTCTAAAATTCGAAATAGGGATTTTGACTGTGAGATTGGTTGTGTGTACTAGAGGAGGGAGAAAGCGTAAAAGTGCTTATATTTAATTCCATCGACCTATTTTTTTTTGCTTTTATTGCACGTAATCATATTTTGTTTGATGATTTGTATCGTTTTTTCCTCTTTTTATCGACATCTTTGCCGAGTTTGGCAGATTTTTCAAAACTGAAACTGATTTTTTATTCTTTTCGAACGCCCTCTATTTGACAAGATTTTCAAGTCTGAGACGCGTTTCTAATTCTTAAACCAAATTATTACATGAACAAGGACCAAATAACATTCGTTTCTAAGGTACTCGTTATAATTTAATCTTCAATCCGCTTCCTAACCTTAGCACCAAACAACATTGACGACGTTAAAAGTAAAGAGATGACTCTAGTTTCGATTGTGTGCTGCACATTTATATATCAAACTAACAGATGACTCTGGTTTACTAGAAGGAAAATTTGACTGAAATGGAGCGCAATTTTTGCCGGCATAAACAATACCAAACTGTCATCGTATTGTTATTTCGTCTGTTTGTTGCATGAAATGTTTTTTAACTAGAAAATTTAATTTAAGATTATTGCCATAATTTACACACAAAGATAAAGTAAAATGGATGAGAGCGATATAAAAGTTGAATCAGATGCCACACAGGAGGAGTCGAAAGCGATAAAGGCAATTGTCAAGGATACTGTCCACCAGATATGCTCCGGACAGGTAGATATCTTTGGAAGGCAGATCATCTAGGATCCAACTAAACAATTATAGTTTTTAGGTAGTACTCAGTCTGGCAGTGGCTGTAAAGGAATTAGTAGAGAATTCCATAGATGCTGGGGGGACGATTGTAGAGATAAAATTACACAATCAAGGACTCGATTCTGTAGAAGTCTCTGACAATGGACACGGTGTGAAGGAATGTAACATTGAAGCAATGAGTAAGAAATTATGAAATTAGTTTGCGAGCAACAAAGTATATAACCCTTTTATTGTAGCTGCAAAGTATCACACTTCAAAATTGCGCGAGTTTGGCGATTTGCAAGGAATTGAGACCTTCGGTTTTCGCGGTGAAGCGCTGAGTTCCTTGTGCGCCCTTTCTGACATGACCATTGTTACGAGGCATTCTTCAACAGATGTTGGTAAGTCTGTGGCTGCACTGTACACTAAGAAAAAACTGATAAATCTTCTGTTACTGCATGTCTGCATGTCCTGTAAACTCCTTTAATGAAAAACTTGTCTTTATTTCTTTTCAAGGAATCCGTATCGAACTAGACCATATTGGCAAAATAAAGAAGAAAACACCTTGTGCCAGACAAGTTGGCACCACAGTATCGTTGAGTAACTTGTTTTCCACACTTCCCGTACGAAAGCGCGAATTCGCTAGAAATATAAAAAAAGAATTCACAAAAATGTGCCACATTCTGCAAGGCTATTGTCTCGTCTCCAAAGGTGTTCGCATCATTTGTTCAAATTTCAACTCCAAGGGTTCAAAATCAGTCATCTTATCAACTCATGGATCTCAGAACTATCTCGACAACATTCAAGCAGTCTTTGGAGCGAAACAAGTGGCAGATTTAGTGAAAATGAAGTCAACGTTTGATGAAAAGCTTACAATTGAAAATTTCGCTGATCTCAATGAGACCGATTCGAGTTTTCAAATAACCGATGAAGACATTGAGCACTTAAATGCCGGTGAATTCCATTTGGAAGGTTGGATATCTAGTTGTGAGCACGGCAAGGGAAGAGGTGCAAAGGATAGGCAATACTTTTTCGTTAATTCAAGACCCTGTGAACCAAAGAATGTAAGTAGTTATATACAAACAGAAATAACAAAGAAAACTCCTGTGTTTATTTTTCTAAAGGTTGCTAAACTGGTGAATCAAATCTATCATCGCTACAATCTTCATCAGAATCCGTTTGTCTTTCTGAATGTGTCTACAGAGAGATCACAAGTTGATGTAAATTTGACGCCTGACAAGCGGCAATTACTTATAAATAACGAAAAAATCCTTCTACTAGCTGTGAAGAAAGCACTGCTTGATACATTCGGCGATACACCTTCAACATATAAAATTCAAAATACCAAAATGGATAATTTGCTCAGTCGCCATTTAATTAGTAGTACAAAGGAAACTGATAGTGAGGATGAAATAAAGGCGCCTGCCAATGCGCCAAGGTTCCTTGAAGTTCTGTCACAGTGGAAGGCAACTGGCGATACTATCGGACCGGTGATTAGCAATGGAAAGAAAAGAAAACCTGTCGATGAGATAGCAGTGCGAACGGCCAAAATGACAAAAATACAAAAATTTCTAACAAGCGCCAGTAATATTTCGCTACAGCTTCAGGGGAACAACAATTCCGTGGCCAGTTGCAAGTCAGAGTCTGATTCTGATCAAGAAGGGGACACGAGTATCTTAGACACCAATAAATTAAGAGCCGAATCGAAGGGTAAGTGGATGAGGTTCTTATATTCTATATCGTCCGGCGATTGACCTGAGCAGAAGCTTTCGCACGCACATTTAGCTTCGTTCCCTTAAAGCCGCCTGATTTGCATTCTTCCTCCTCGTGTCATCCCTCCGGAGTATATTTAAAAATTCTCTACGCCATGGTCCTGCACTCTACAAGTCCCAGTCGTCTTATTCGTTGTAGTTTGAGACTATTTGACTAAATCGATGACGCTGCATAGCCCATACAGTTTGTCGTTGTAACTTTTTTACCAAAGATCACCCGAAAGATTTCACAAGACTTCACCTCATCCAGTTTTGACGAAGAACATGCTTTTGTGCCGTAGAGTACGGGTTGCCAAACAATATTTTTGTTTTAATCCAAACACTAGTATCATCGCCTGAGTCCCTAACTACCTCAAAGCCATCCGTCTGGTGACGTTCTCTCTAAGAAGTCGGTGTTGGGAGTCCTTTTTTCTTAACAGCCTCTACTTCTGGCCCTCATTGCCTGCTAAACTCATCTTGGCCGGTTCCACCTCGATACTCACGAGCTACTAATTTCACGTTGCTTCCGATAATTCCAGTACAGTCGGCGTATACGAGTTATTACACGGAATTTTATAAGATTGTGTCTCGTATTTGCGCCTGAGTTCTGCTCAAGTCCTCAGGTGGTCTTTACCAACTTTGATGAAGCAGCGTAAATTTTCTATCATTATCTCGCTTAAGCAGACGAGCTTGGCAGGGTTGCTACTACTTCCTCTGTGGCGGCGTTTGCGTATATGAAGCTCATATTGGAAAATATAGTCTTGATACGTATTGTTATAAGACGCTTGTTCACTTACAGGAAACGCAAGACTCCTTGCACTTCTTTTGGGTAGCTGTTTCTCATCAGAGGCAATTGATGGTGGGAACTGTATAGCATAAGTCTTCGCTTTACACTCTAAAACTGATCGCAAGAATCATCCATCGAGAATTGTTGATGATGACCGTCTTTATGAAGTTTTTATCCCATGTTTTGCATATTTGCTTACGGAAATTACGACTTCATGTATGTAGCATCGAATATATTACACACGTGCCTGTTGCATCATTTAAGCCCGTTGGCATCTTTTTAAATTTTAATAACCCACATCTCTTTCGTTTTATTTTAGAATTCGATAACTTATTGCAAAGTAAAAGTGTCAGCGAACTCGACGAAACTGTTGAACAAATCAACTGCAAGACCATTGCCACACCAAAAGTTGCCTCATTTGACTTAATATTAAAGTCTGAACCAAAAGTACTGCCACAAGAAGTTGAAACAGCTGAAAGCATTCCAAAAACGGAAATAGTTCTTGACTCCAGCGATGAAGAAAGCGAAGTTATTACTGCTGCCTGCGAGGAAATCAAAACATCAATTGATGAAATACGTGCAGCCATGCAAGTGGAAAAAGAATTGGATGCAGAATGCATGCAAAAAAGGTTAGATCGATTGAAATTTAAAAGCCGCATTGATCCGAGTCAGAATAAATCTGCAGAAGAGGAACTGGCGCTTGAAATCTCGAAGGATATGTTCGCCAAAATGGAGATAATAGGTCAATTCAATTTGGGCTTCATCGTCGTACGCCTTGGGTCGGATTTATTAATCGTCGATCAGCATGCAACTGACGAGAAGTACAATTTTGAACAACTGCAGAGTACGACTGTGCTGCAATATCAGCCGCTTGCTATCCCGCAGCGGCTGGAAATGACGGCAGATTGTGAAATGGTCCTCATAGATAATTTAGATGTTTTTGAAAAAAACGGATTCAAGTTCCAGATCGATGAAAATGGTAAGTTCATAAACTTGTAAAAGAGTCCACCGTCGATTTCATTTGTTGAAAATACAGAGCAGCCAACAAAAAGGGTGAAGCTGCTTGGGAAACCCTTTAGTAAAAACTGGGAATTTGGTAAAGATGACATCGATGAGTTGATATTCATGCTGAAGGATGCGCCAAAAGGTTCTCTTTGCCGTCCGTCTCGAATACGCTCCATGTTTGCATCTAGAGCATGCAGGAAGTCAGTGATGATAGGTACGGCTCTCGGTGAATCAACTATGCGTACCTTAATCAATCACATGGGCGAAATTGAACAGCCCTGGGTAAGTACAAAACATGCTCTCATTTTTTGTCATGCTTCATGTTGCCTTACAGAATTGTCCGCATGGCAGGCCTACTATGCGGCATCTTGTGAACACAGATATGCTTCTGGAAGCAGAAGACGAGGATGAGGACGATGGTGACGATGAAAACGCTGACCAAGAGGAAGAAGAGGACACTCAAAGCAACGATCAAGATGAGAACAGCGCAGAGGAAACACAAACATTTTAACGCACTTCTCTTCTGTATTTTCCAAAAAGAATCATATATGCCCTTTCAAACACTTATCGTCCTAAATATATTAAACCCGCTGTGCGCAGTCGATAAGATTACCCCAGGTAATTGCGGATGCCAATGTAGCTCCTTGATTTCTTTCTGTCCTTGATGAATAAACAGCAATTGAGGTGGAAGCTTGCTGATTTCCTCATCGTTATTTGACTGTTCTGTTTCTTGGTCTTGATCTTTTTCAACTGACAGATCCCAAAGAGCAATTTGATCGTCGTCACCCCCGGACGCGAGGACAGTGGCGTCTTTAGGATTCCATTCGACTGTGGTTATATGATCCGTGTGGTGCTTGAATGTTGCAATCGGTTTCTTGGTTTGGAATTGCCTCAAATCCCATATGTGCAGGAATCCGTCATCACCACCACTAGCGATGAATGGCTCCGTGCGATTCCATGAAATTACATTAATGTCACTCTCATGAGCATTTTCGCAGGTAAGCATGCAGGCTTTTTGTGGCGCCGCCCTGCAATCCCATATCCGAATGCTCTTGTCGACTGAACATGATGCCAGCACACTCTTCTCATTGGGGCTCCATTGTAGATCCTCCACCGATTCAACATGACCGACCAATGGACGCTGGTCTACCTTCCATGTTCCGCCTTCTAGTGGTGTCCAAATATGAATATCGCGCCTGTAAATAAGTTAGTTCTTCTATTGCCATATTTAATAGGAAAAAATAACGAATTTACTTGCAATCCCCGGTTGCCAAGACGCCTTGTGCTACGGGGCTCCAGTCGACAGCGAAACCCTCCTTTTGATGTCCACTAAATGTAAACACCGGCTTGACCGCTTCATTCGCCGAATCTTGCTCGTATTGCTTCAGAATCTGGGTATCTTCTACCGCTTGCAACTGTCTGGTTAAATTCCATATATTAACACGTCCGAGTTCACTCCACGATGCAGCAAAAACCGTACTTCCAAGTTTACTAACTCGAACTCTATTTACACATCCTTGATGTTTAATGAGAGCGCAAGTCATTTGAGGCTTTTTCGCTGCCTCATTATCCACATCTTCATCCTCAGAGTCTTCCAATTCCTCCTCATCCTGTTCATCATCGTCTTCCTTCTCTTGTGTTTTGTGCAGATTGTTCATTTTCATGACGATAAGGTTGTTAACGTGAGTGCGAGATGCTTGGGTGCCAGCAACCATGTATGCGGTCAAGGGAAACTTGTCTCGAGATTCACCTAACTCATCAGGAATAATATCAAAGCTGAGGCAAGGAGCACCGGTTGATGCCTGATGTAGCATAACGTAAGCTGATTCATCACAAACTAGTTCCTCTCCTTCTTCAAGGGTTTTGCCCGGCAAATAGACTTCTTTTGGTTTTCCTGGTGATTCCTCGCCCTCATTATCATCTCCGTCCATATCTTCGTCGCCATCATCTGGCTCGACAATATCCATTTCCAATTCGTTTTCCATATTTTTTAAAGAAAATTCACGAAAATAATTTTGCCGAATGTAGAAAAAGAATTTTTGTTAACTCAACTGTCAAATAAGAAAGTCGTTTCGAAACACGTGTTTAGAAACGCAACGTTCGCGTATGCTACTTCGATTTCTCAAACCTACTTCTGCTTCTGAAAATTTATATTTGAGGAAAGGCCGGTTTTCTTTTGTCGCTATTGAAAAGAAAACGTAATTAAATAAGATGGTACACATTTCGATAATCAAGGAACTTTCAACATTGACCGTTCGCTTCGTAACGTCCTCACTTTAAGGGATTTCAAAAGTCCTTTTTAGACGTAGTTGATTTAGGAAACCTTTAGGATACCCAGCAGATCATTTGGACAGTATTCCTTCCATCTCCACAGTGCTCCTTCTTGGAATTTGTTTAAGTCTTCCTTTAAAAAAATCAGCCATTTTCGGCGATTAAAATATTCATTCACTTATATTCGAAACTGTATTGGCCAATAAATTTTTGCAACCATAACTGAGAACACATAATAGTTGTTGTTAATATTTCGTTTTCGAGTAATACAATTATATATCAACAATTAATTTGCACGAAATTAAAATATATATTAAACATTAAACAGCAGCTCATCTCAATGTCATGTAATAAATGTCCATTTGAAACTGAAATATAGAGGCGCTTGCAGAGAAATATTGATGTTAGTTGGAATTTGTCATGTTTTTTTTGAGCGTTTAAAAACCGCGGTCTAAATAATTTCCATCTAAAGCCACCTATTTATTTATAAAAATGAATGTAACAAGTAATGAATTTCGTATTGATATTATTTTCGGTGGTAAAGCTATTTTCGTTAAATGTCCGGGATATGATTCCGAAGTATTTATTCCTCAAATCATTAACAATCGCATAGCTTTTCAAAACGCTGTAATTGATGAGACTAATTACCAAATAAATCCAAGTGACGCCTTGAACCCTCTTGGAAGTAAAAATGAGAACAGAGGTAGGTTAAAGGAAAATTGTCAACCAACCATCCGACAGAAACCACCAATAGCAAACAGCACACCGGTAAGAAGGAGCCAATTATCCAACCAAAGTCCAATGCAACAATTTCCCACACCAGACATTGTCAGACGAGCAGTAATACAGAATAAAAATGACTTTGTTTCTATGCCGCGCTTCGCGCCAGGTGTAAAGATCGTTCCTCTGCACAGGGCACCCACACAAAACACTCCCAATAAACTTGCAAAGGTTGCTCCATTTACTAGAACACATACTCCTCTGTCGCGTGCTACGAGTCAAAGGCAAATATTAAGAAATCTGTCGAATGTATCTAGCTTTGGGACTCCACCCAGCCTGAATATAACACCTGATTTAATAGCATCGATGTCACCAAATCAATCATTTCTCCAGAGGCGTATACCAACACCTGGTTCTTCCACCAAATGGAGAAAATGTATCACACCACAAAGAACATACATACGGCGTTCCAATGGACAAAAGACGCCACTTAAACTAAACAGACTATCCGTGAAACCTATCCAATTGGGAAGAAGTGGCAAATTGATACCGAACTTTCTTATAAATCCAACAAAATGCCCAACAGTTGATGGAAAATTGTTGTACAGACGTAAATTAAAAATCGATACAAATTTGAAGATAACTCCAAGAACGTTTAAGAAACAACTTAAGCACACCGAGGATTTGAAACGCAATGACTTTCAGTTGCCTAAGAGTCGAAGACAGTTACTTGAATGGCATCAGACTGCTTTTGATTTATTGACGAATTCTAGTTATGTTACCCGCATTTCAAAGAAACTGAACACGGTGTTTCGTAAAGGCTGTGTTAATAAGCGTGCGGACACGATTTTGAAATATCAGCAACTTACTGCGTCCATACCGAGTATTGAAACATAAAAGAGGCGCGTGTTCATGAGCTATTTCCCACAAACATTTTTATTTTCTAATTGTTTTCTATTTCTTAAGAGTAATGTATGTTTTGCGTTTTTTTCTTTTGATAAAAAATAAAGTTAATCACTTGTATTAAAAAAAGCAAACCAGTATGCTTCTTCTTACAAATTACAGGGAGACTTTGTCGCTGTGTCTTGAATCTCTTAATGGTTTTCTCTTTAAATTTCATTGTAAGAACTTCAGGAAACCTAGGCACATCCAGTAAAAATCAACAAGTCAACAAAATGCAAGCTTACCTAGATATATTGACACGTTAATACATGCATAGTGCGCTGTTAAGCTGCAAGCCTAGCTAATAAACAAATAAAAGATTAACAGTTCTCCCACTTATAAGAGGTTTTTTGGTCCTTCTATACCTAAGTGGACGGCGAATTGAGCTTCTTCTTGACGAATTATATTGTCGGAGGTTTGTCATTACATGACAAATTCGTCCGCAATATTTCTCCAGTGTTTGTCACTTTTATGACAAAAGGAAGTTCGATAGTGGCAAGTGCGTGCAGTTGTAAGTTCACATAGAGATGATGGGCCGGATCGGGGAATATTCCCTTGCGTTCGTCGAAGCATGCACCGTGGTAATGTCTGTAATAAAGGCATACATTTTTTAGCAATGTACGGTGAGTCAGTGATCGTTAATCATACGTCACTGAATGGGTCATCTATTAGGCGGATTGCTTTTTTTCTGGTTTATGTATGTCGAGTAAATGAAAGATGTGCGAACAGTACTCGATTCCCGGTCTTTCTTGTGTTTCGTCAAGAAAACGTTGTGGCCCTAAAAAGCTAGTTCAATTTCATGGAAATGCGCTTGTTTCATATGATATTAGAATTGACGGTGACTCCAAGGAGGTGCATGTTTTCCTTGGGTTGAATTACTTGATTGTTCAACTGCCGCTCTGGTACACTGTACAGTATACGTATTCTTTTTGAAAAATATTTCTTTGCCCCAGAAGAGCGGATTTGGTCACATTTTTTGACCCGAGAGGTACTCGTATTAACGGGCATTTTGTTCGTGTAAGAAAATAATCGTCAAGGCTTTAGATTTTGTTGTTTGTGAATTCTAAAAAAACATAATTGGAGAAAGAACAGCACTTTGAGGTACTCCCGCATTAATATTAAAGATATCCAAAGATACCTACGCCGTCGACCACAACTTGGAATAGGACTGTCTTTGAGAAAACATTTCATTCAACTGCAAAGCGTTTGTGTGTGTCATTGAAAGGACGCCATGCGAGGACGTGGTTACCGTGGCTCAGTGGTTAGACTTCTGTGCGAACTGCCAGGTTTAAGCCCCAGGTCTGTATACAGAGTATTTTTCACGCCTCAGACTTGGTCAAAAACTTTTGGCGACGGCTCATAATTCCTCAATTGTCGATGTCCATAGATGTGTTACGTATCGACTATCGGTTGTTAATTAGTCCGTGGCTTTGACGTTCATGGTGTTTTCATAATTTTGGACATGACAGCAAGGCTATGGGATGATCATTTAGGGGCAAACATTTTTTCCTTCTCTTTTTATGAACCGGTTGAACGCGGGCCGTTTTCCAGCAAGAAGAGAAAGTCTTGTTCGTACAATGACAAAGAAAAAAACTAAAAAAACAACCTGGGAATAGTTTTGGTGCAGTTTTAGAGGACTATAGCTAGAAAATTAATGAAACTGGAAGTCATAGGCATAAAAGCTCGTACATTACGTCCACATGCGAGTGAAAGCCATCAATTGCTCTCTCACTCGTATCAGTTACGATCTACGCTTCGTCTGTGCGCGACCAATCGCAACTTCTAAAAAATTCCCCGGGGTACCCTTCAAAAGAGGACAGTGTCCGGGGGAAAGAGAACGGATGGCAACCCTAACTACAGAATACTCTACTTTTACGACAGAATCAAACGAATTCTCTTTTGAGTGACTGTTGTAAAAAAAGCTGTGTGCGTATTAAGATTTACTAGTCGAAGTAGTACTTAAGCCCTTAATTGGAATCACAATTAACCAAAGAGTATGTATATAAAAATTTCGAATGAGGTATGAAAATAGGTTTACATTACTTTTTTTTATTTATTGATATAAAAAATCTGTTGAATTATCCTCATAACAAATGTCTTTTGCAGTCACAATCAAAATGATAATAATTATTACTGATATATTTATATATACGTTTTTTTTTTAATTTGTTTCAAACAAAGATTTCTTTTACTTTATTATAGTATTTTTTTTTTTTATTGTAGTTGTTTTCTTTTACTTGTGTTACTTTTTATGAGTTTATTTTTTCTCTTACTCTCTCATTCGGAATAGGAAAATAGATATTTTACATTATAACGAATTTTATCATTTTTTAGTATTTTGTTTTATTTGTTATTTACTTTCGTTTTTTAATCAATAATTAGTTAACGAAGGAAACCCAATAATTTTTTGACGTTAACCTCGCAGGAGCATGTAAAACAAAATGTTGAATATTATTGTTTTTAAAAAATATATATATATTTTTTTTTTAATAGAAAAAGAAAAAATGGTTTATATATATGTATGTATATATATTATATAATAAATTGTATATCTTTTTTTAAATTACATTACTAAACATGTGTTTTCGTATATAAATTTCGTTTAGATAAAATTATTTTTAACTTACTGAAGAAATATATTCCTTTTATTAACTTAACATTAAGATTGACGAACTAAGAAGAGGAAGTAAGAAATATAGAATTGGGGGTTTCTTGGGGGAAAGAAGAAAACATACTTTTTTTAACGTAAAAAAAAAAAATTGCACAAAAATTGAGAATTGGAAAACAAAAAAAATAAAACAACTAATTTCGTGACGAACTGTTGGCGGAGTATCTGCTTTGAAGACTAATCGAAATCAGAAATGAGAGGCGTAAACCGAGCTGAAATTTCATTTTAATCTCTAGCGAACTGTTGAACTCTTTGAAAGAACGGACTTCGTAAATTTTAACGGGTGTGTGTGTGGTGTATGTGTGTTGTGCCAACACAGGGAGGTTACTTTAGGCCTTGGGTCCCCAGGCAGAGGATACAGGAGCTGGCGCACCAAAGTCAGGGAAATCCTCCTGCGATTGAGTATTTGGAGCTCCTTTGTCATTGCGGCGTTCCCACGGCGCGTCCTTGAGAATAAAACCGTTCTCAGTGGCGGTGTTGTTGCCAAAGATGGCAGTAGTGCCGGTGTTGGACGGTGGAAGAGTATCGACAAAGTTGCTAATGTATTCCTCAGCGATAGTGAGAAGGTGCTCCTTGGCGTTTTCGACATCCTCCTCTTTGCCAATGATTGTGACCGCGTCCTTGTTGGGATCAGTGGCTGTTGGGAACCTCACATCGACCTTGTAGTCCTCAATAATGGCGCGAATGTTCCGACCACGGTAACCAATGATGTGCGAGTGCACACGCTGATCAATCTCAACAACCTCTTTGTACAGGTAGTCCAGTTCATGGACCATTTTCAAAATGGCATCGCGAGCGGCTTCAGCATTGGCTTCGTAACCAATGATTGTTATGACGTGTTGATTATCGTCGACGCGTTTTGGCAGCGAAATATTAACGTCGTGATCGGCACGTAGTTTGTTGATCACAGCACCTTTGCGTCCGATTATCTTCGGGTGGTACACTGGATCAACCTCGATCTTAAGTTCAAATGAACGTAGTTCACGATCCTTGCGGTCGAATTCCAATTCCTCCACTTTCGCCAAGAGTGCTTCCTTTGCTTCGGCAACGTGAATCGGTGTGCCTGTGATTTTTATCAAATCTAGCTGCGATTCTGGCGGTGCCAGTTCGATGTGTACGTCGTAGCGGCTCATAAATCCGCGAACATTACTGCCCTTTTGACCAATTATTAAACGGTGGAGATCGAAAGGAACGTTTATCTCCTCGGTAATAGGAATCAGGTTGATCAATGCCTGCTTCGCTGCATCGCACTTCTCAACGCGTCCTGTTATTCGAATAATGTCACATTGGCGCACTACCTCATCGCCACCATTGAACATACCCTCGACTGGCTCAATGGCCTCCCGATCAGGGAATTTAATTTGTACATCGTATTCCGATGTCACGTTTTGCACCTTGGCGCCCCTTGCTCCCATGATGGTGCGGTGCAGCCTTTGCGGAATGACGACTTCTATAGTTATCTGCGCCTCCAAATCGGCTACGATTTCTTGAATTCGTTGTTTAGCTGCTTCAATGCAGTCCTTGGCACCTTTAAGGGTTACTCGGTCGCTATCGACTCCAGGTCGTGGGAAGGAGATCATAACACCACCACACTCCTCCGAAATGCGATGAAGTATCTCTCCGCGCTTGGCAACGAAATGCTTATGGTACTTAGGATCGACGGCGATTTCTCCCTCAGTCACCTTATCAATATCCTTGATTATTGCTTCTAACTGCTCCTTGGCGGACAGGACGTTATCCTCCTTTCCAATGATAGTAATAACTTCCTTGTCTTCGTCATCATTGCTGGGAAAAATGATGCGTGCTCCAGTGGCATCTCGGATTTTTCGGATCGAAGCTCCATTTTTGCCGATAAGGAATTTATGATGTTGTTGTTTGGCACGTACTTCGGCAGTGAATGAAGCCAACTGGCGTTCGCTGGCCAATTCCAAGAGCTGGGTCTTGGCCTTCTCGACATCGTCCTTGGGCCCGCGGATGGTCACTTTGTCGCTTTTCGACTCACTGGTAGGGAACTTAATCGACACACCACCGCATTCCTCCATAATGGCAGAGATCAACTTGCCACCGGCTCCAATGATGGAGTTATAGAATTTCGGTGAAATTTGGACATCCTCGGTCACAATGTCAGACAATTCGTTTTGAATCTTCTGAATGCGTTCCCTCGCCTCGATTACGTTCTCCTTTTTGCCGGTTATGACGATCACTTCATTGGTGTCTCCCTCATCGGGTAGATCGATCTTCGTTTGGGTTTCATCGCGGATTTTCTTAATGTTTGCACCACCTTTACCGATGATGAACTTGTGGAATTGCTTGAAGATTGGCACCTCGATGATATGCGAAGACTCTTGGATCTCTTTAACCAGCTTCATTAGGTCCTTATGGCATTTGTCGACTTCCTCCTTGGGACCACGAAGCTTCACAATGTCGGTGTTCTCGTTGGGCGATGGAATTACGATAGTCACTTGGCGGTAGCGGTCCTTAATCTCTCGAATTTTCTCTCCCTTCGAACCGATGATCGAACGGTGGAGACGACGATCGATGATCACTTCCTTTGACTTTTCGTTCTCCAGTTTATCGATCTTCTCCTGCAATTCGAGCTGGGCTTGAGCAACACCGTCTTTGGGTCCTTCGATGCGGATGTTGTTCGTGCCCTCACGTTCCTCAATATTAATATTCACTTTCAGTTCGTCCTTAAGGCGGTTTACATTGGCGCCAGCCTTGCCAATGATGTGCTTATAATAGCTAGGGTTCACATTCATCACAACGTAAGTATAGTTTTCCAAATAGTTCTTGATAATGTTATCGAGGTAAGCAGTGGCCCTTTCGACGCGTTCTGGGTCGCCTTCAAGTTTAATCTTGTTGTCCAAGTAGTTGACATTGACATTGGGGCAGTCTACTTCGAGCTCTTTCATGTTGGCGCCCTTCTTGCCAATAACATACCTGTGAATCCAGTTGGGAGCATCGATTTCAACAGACTTTACTGAATTGGCCTTTTCATAGACAACAGTTAAGGCATTACCCAAGGCGTTTTGGGGACCACGCAGCGTGATCGTTTCAATGGTCGAATCTGATGGTGGCATTTCTACGGATACTCCGGTCAATAGGAAGATCTCCTGAATTGTCGATCCTTTGGGACCGATAACGTAACGGTGTTGGGCTTTGGCCACCTCTACACTAACAGTGGAGCATTTCTTTTCCATCTCCTTGTAAATTTGCTCAACCTTAGCCTTTGCAGCCATGACACAATCCTTTTCGCCTGCAATGACAATCTCATCCTTCTGCACGTTTTGCGGTGGCACATTAATCTTGGCTCCCGTATCCTCGCACAGTTTGATGAGGTTCTCATTACCCGGTCCAACAATGAAGGGATGATAGATTTTCGGAATTGAAATTCGCTCAAAGGTCCTCTTGAAGTACTCCTGGGACATGGTGCGAATTTCATGTTCGGCTTTCTCGATACCCTCCTTTGTTCCCGAAATGGTAATAGTGTCACTCTCTTCACTAATGTTGGGCACATTAATTTTGGTCGCTGTCAACCGTTCAAGCTCACGCAAACGTTCACCCTTTTTGCCCAGAATCTGACCGTGATGCTCCTTGGGGATCACAACGTTTTTACTGGCCTGCGTTTGGAAATGAATGAGAATTTTGCGGCGCGCATCGAGTACTTCGCTTGGCTTGCCCTTAATTAAGAAAGTCAGCGATTGATTCTTGCCACTTGAAATTTCAATATTAGCTCCGGTTTCCTTGGTGATTTGTTGGCAAATTCGTTTCGATTCGCCTTCGCCAAACTTCTCGGAATCGGTGGACTTGCGTTCCTCGCCTGGCACATGTAAGATCTATACAGAAAAAAACAAAATTCAATTTTAATGAAACAATTTGGCGTCAACTAAATTTAGTTGGACTTACTTGAGTTACAACAGAGCTACCGACACGCATACTTGCTGGTGTAGCTTGACTCTGCACGGGTGCCGCGGTATTTTGCGGTAAAGCCGGAAATAGGTCATCATAGCTAAATGCTGGAGTTGTTTCCTGGGTTTGAACGGCGTCGTTAACTACGGGATGATTTATAATGAAAGAACAAATTAAAAGAGCTTGTCAATGGTGATTAACGTACCGTTTGATTCGTCCATCACTGCTGCTTGCATTACTTATAAAAAAGAAGAGTCCTTTTTCGTTCCAAGTCGTTACAGTACCACTGAGGAAAAATAATAATTTATTATGATGTTTTCACAAAAAATTCAGAGGTAAATTATCGTGCTCCGTCAACGGTTTTATACAAATAAAAGGATCGACTGCATTGAAACGTGTGAAATCAAGAAGAATGTATGAAATCCTGCCCAATAAGTAGGAGTGCATGTTGAATGAATCAAAGAAGGTAATAAACATAAGCATGTGCGCTTCATGTCAGGTGAGTATGCCAACTATTACGTCGTATTAAAACAAAGCAGAGGTACACTTTTGTGAACATGCAGAGCCCACTACTCTACAATTTTGAATTATGTATAAACCTGAATGTTATCATGATACCTAATTAACTAAAGAACCTACTGATGCCAAAAACAGACTCTATCGACCATTAAAAGTTCTTTCTAGCAAATTTGAAAAGTGTTTTTGGGATGAAAAGTTCCTAACTCTACTGGACATTTATAACTACTAGTTGTGATTACCAAATTTCAAATCAAATTTATGTTTATTGAGAAGTTTGTTCCTCTGAGTACAGCGATTTTGGTATGTTAAGTGCCATTATCAAGCTTTCCCACGCACAATTTATAGTTAAAGACATGCGATGGATGGTGAATAACTTAAGAGCAAATTGTTCGCACGCACGAAGGGTGGCAAAAAGGAATAGACATGCATTGAAAGATTTGTTGAAAAATTAGCAAATAAAACATGCCTATGGTGGTCTAGTATTTTTTATAAAATGCAATATAAAAAAACAGAACATTTGGCATGATGTGTTTGGCGCAGTTCAGGCTGCCCTGTTGAATCCCATATTCTAAGATCTTTCGCGTTTCCCTAGTTCTGAAGAGCGGGAATACAAGCTGCTGAAATGAGATTTCTATTGTATTGCTAGGTTAATTCGTCGAAATCAAGTAAGAAAATATATCGAACAGTTACTTCTTCGAACGGAAAGGTTCATGCTTCAATGGTTTGGGCACGTTAAATGCATGCTCCTAACTCGGCTATTAAAGATGGTGGTACAAAGTCCGAAATGTGACTTCTATCAGTCTGGGGATAGCTCCTGATGCTTTAGATTTAGTGGTGGAAGCTCGAGAGGTATAAAGAGCCCACTGAAGAGAACCAATTTAAATTACAGAAACGAATCTCCTGTCTTTTTGTATGCGAACAATAACTCTTGCCAGTCGCTGCTTCTTCAGGCTAAGAAGGCAATCGAGTATCCCGAAAAACTAAGGAAACACTATATAAGACATTGATCTTCCCAGTACTGCTTTATGGCGCTGAGGCATGGACTCTATAGAAAGCGGATGACGATATTCTTGGATGCTTCGAAAGAAAAATTCTTCGTAAGAAATTCAGTTTCATTTGCGTTGACGGGTTCTGGAGGAGAAGATTCAACGATGAACATTACGAGTTGTACAGCGACATCGCCCTAGTCAAGAAGATACGTATCCATCGGCTCAGTTTGCTGGGGGCATGTGCAGCGAATGGACACAAATGCTCGGGCTCCCAGTTTTCGAGTCAAACCCGGAGGGACAACACACTAGAGGAAGACCTCGGCTAAGGTGACCGCACAATTAGCTAAGGACCGGGCTAACTGGAGAGGATTGTTGGTTGAAGCACAGGTTCAACTCGAACTTTAGCGCAACCTAAGTAGTAGCCGTTTTTCGGTTTTAAATTTGTTTTAGGGCGATAGACAGAGCCACTGTTCGTGCTTCAACTACTGCATGTTCTCAGCGGCGGTACTGCATGTTCTCAGACAAATAGAAAAGGGGTGAAGAAAAATCGAATGCAGTTTCATTAGAATTGATTAGATTTATAGTTTACGGAGCTAGGCTGTCATAAAAACACTAGGCACTGTAATGTTCAGTTTATCGTGATTTGTTTGGGGAACGTACAAATGTAGTGAAAGAACTAAACTGTTTCCTCAAACCACTTGATACATATTCCGTTATAACACAATTCCTCTAGGATGTCGAAATAATAGCTGCTTCGAATTCTGGCTACTCTCTGACATTCACACAGTAGATATGTCATATTCTCTACAACGCACAAGTCCTGATGTGTTCTGTTAGGCTTAACTGAACTTTTAATAAGCCTAGGCTTTTCCTTGGTTTTTCAAGCAGCCTTTCCTAAAGCCGCAAAAGGTTATTGGCTCAGTGAAGGGTGTAAGGTTAGGTAAGAGAAGTTGTCGGCATAAACAACGGACTTAGACCAGCAGTAGGTTCATTGTGATAGCTCAGGATCTAGGAGGAATTCTTCTTCCTAATCGTGGAACCAGTTGGAGCTTTCAATAAAACAAGCCTGACATCTCGTCAGGCACCGACATGGTTGCGTCTTTTTGGAGAGAGCGGGGGACAGATACAGAGGAGATGGAGGGTCGTCTCCTCCTCTTCCTCTGGAAAATCATTTGCAGGAATGCCGAGGCTTGTAGCATGTCTACCTATGAGGCAGTGATGCCGTCTATTTAGCGAAATTAATATCTTGAGAACGTTTATGGTCTTTTGGCCGGAATTGTCTGCTAGTTTGGCAGATAATTTGACCCTAGATTTGCTTTGCTGATTGCATCTAGCTTTGATTTCAGTTTGCATGTAGCTAGTGGTATTTCGAGATTCTCTTTTTCAGGAAGAATCTGTAATGTAGTACCGGTCTTGGCGAGTTCATCGGCCTGTAGGGTGTTCGTACGTAATTTTTTTCCCATTGAGTCAGATCTTAAGTTATTATTAAATTTACTGTGGTCTGGAATCTAGTGAGGGATGACTTGAACAATTTAAGACAATCTTAGATTTGATTACAGGCGATCTAGACGCTTCGCTCTTTAAAAAGATAAATATGGTATTGAAGTATGTATGTTCATCCCTTTCAGGTTAAAAGAATTAATAGTTGGCGCTACATCAACTGTCTCATTGGAGATATGCTTCGTAAATGAAATATTGTAACCAACGATCTATGCAGAAGTTGTCGCGACGAGTATGTGGTGGAGTCAATACAACAGCCCCGCTTTTCAAGAACGACGACTTATTTCACTATGATCAAGGTTTTTCACAGGCATCGCAGAGATAGGAGACTATCCGAGTGAAAGTAATGTGAAATCGATCTATTACACACCCTTTTAAACCCAACCTTACCAGACTTCAACACGTGTCAGCTCGCTCATGCTTTCTAATGCTTTCCATCTTCTTTATCTTTCGACACCTGTTTACAGACTAAATACTGAGAGAAAAAAAATAGCTATTCTCAACAAATTTCTAACTAGCAATCCAAAAAGTACCTTATGTCGTACTTAACAATGTACCATGCAATAAAAAATAACTGAAATGCAGTATGCAAGGTCCTATGGCCATTGTAAGATTGTTAGTCAACTTTGTAGGTAAAGAAGAGTAACAGGTATCGAAACGCAGCGAGAGACAAAGTGTCGCAGACGTTGTGCATATGAAACTCATGTGAATTCGAGCGAATAACTTAAAACAGACACCCAGGCGGCTATAAAACCAATGTTTGCCATGTGGAACACATCGAAGCTTATGAGATGTTGTCGCAAAGACCTAAAGGTTCTTGGAATCTAGCACAACGTAAAACTCTACTGCGTTCTTGTCCATACTATACCAAGACCCACTACGCAAGCATAGAACCAAAGTCATTTTAAAGTCCAAGCAAACAATAAGTGGAAGTCATTAGTTACCTGTGAAATCCTTACCACATCGCAATGGACCTACTTAGTTGGTTCACTACTTGTTAAATATGAAGGAGGCGTTGGCAAAAGTACGATAAAGCAAGAACCATCAAAGCGTTTACAAAGAGCTAGCATGTCCGTCTTAGTGTTGGCAGGGATGCTAACTGGTATCACACAAAGAAATTACATCTGTATCATGTTCTATGCATAGAATGCGAAAATTAAAGGCACGAAAATGAAGAGGTTACAACTCATTTTCTCTTTCCTTGTCCGCACCAGATCATGGCGCACTTTTAAATCAACTCAATTGTGCAAGGGTGAAGGTATGTAATAGGCCATAGGGAATAGCTAACAATAAACAACATCCAAAGGTTTTATAAAAAAAATAGCTAAAAAATCTGGCGGCTGATTTCAGTCTAGGAACGCAAGCTCTTCGGAATAGTGAAGGAAACCTAGTTACCGACGCGGAAGGAGTGGTAGATGTTTTTAAGGAGGATTTCCAGTAGCTTCTAAATTGGTAACCAACAAAGAGAGATAATGATAGGGCAGGAAGAAAGCCCAAAACCAATCGATGAACAAGTCCGCGCACTATCTTCCACAAGTCTATCCAGCTGTTGAGCTGCGCAGACAATATTGACATCATTGGAGGCTATCAGCTAGCCGTCATAGAAGTATTTGCCGCGACTGAAGAAAAGGCGAAACAAGTTGGTCTTAAAATAAACGAGGACAAAACCAAATATATGCTATCGACAAACAAAGATCTATGTATCTGTCCACCGCCTAGAGCAAAACGTCACAATCGACAGCTATAAATTCGAGTTCACCTAGATATGTTTCTTGACAGCCTACTTAATCTTATTTGTAGAGATACCTTCATATTTCGATAAAAAGTGAACAGGGAATGAATGGTGAATAATAAGAGATGGGACACACAGTGAGTCAGGCAAAGCCCGAGTTCGGTCTTTACACTTACATTGATTTTTTTAATTATTTCATATAAAATCTTGCGTTGCCGTTAATAACTTAATAAATTTTAATCGCAAGTAATTATTCAATGAGCGTGGACTTATGTAACATACTCCCCCTGGACAGGTAACAATTTTAAAGCAGCGCCTGGGATTCAAGGTAAAAAAATTCAAAAATACCGAAGTGACTAGATTATTTCAAATACCACCATCGAAAGATCTTTGCCTGTGCGAAATACTCTTTGAACACTGACGGTGAATGTCAGCAATGCGGACTCCGTGAGACTCATAGCAAAGAAGGATTGAAATAAAGTAGAAACTACCTACAGTTCTAATCAATAATACAAAGACCGGCAATATGGCCTCCCAATTTTTGGCCCACCCCATTTATTTTAGATATGACTATCTGTAACACGCTTATCTAGACCTTGTGGGCGCGTAACAAACTATACGTCAACAACCACACTTCACTCTTTTTCAAACAGCTAAACAAGCAATTCTGATACTGATCTACAAAGGAAAACAGTTCCAGACTGTTGAGCTAAAAAAAAAAAACTAACCTCATGTGAAGCTTGTTAGAGAAGATAACGAGTCCAACAAGTTACATAACCACACCGAATCGCGGTACCAAGAGATTTCAAGTTAAAGCTATCGCCGCTACAAAAAGGAAGACGAATGATTCAAAAAAAAAAAAAAAAAAGAGCACACGTAACCAAAATGTCTTCCGCGGGCATCCACTTGAGGATCCAATGAAGATTTGTTTTACCTGCTCTACCCACACGATTGTTGGAAAGGCCGCATTGAACAGTGTGGCGATTACAAGAATTTCAAGTTTCCAATTGGTAGTCGTCCTCCTAATAGCAAAATAAGTCCCAATCCCAAAATCGTTCAGTAAAATAACAACATGACCATCTTCCAGCCACACTCATACACTGGGACGTCTAATCAGCCGGTAAATATTTACGTGTGCACTGCATACGTGTACAGAGCATGCCGCTGGAACTTGGCCATTCATTTAATGACCTAATTTAGAAAATTATTTAATAACCGATTGTGTGGACAAAACACATGTACGCGCCACATCAAGCGGCGGGTGCAACATTCCACTCTCCCAGAGGAGGAAGAGGAGGAAAATACTTTCTAGCCGCAGAAATAATGCAAGAAAACGCGGCCAATAGCCCCAGCGCCCAAGTAGAGTACCTATACAGTGTGGGGTTGGGGAAACTTGCGGACGTGTCGTGGAAAAAGGATGAAATGTGGAACGTTTTCTATTCGTCTGCCACGAGTGGAAGCGAGACACGCATAGGAGACCGAATTTTTTGACATTTTCAGATTTTTTTTTTTTTTACTATTTTCCCCTACTACGTATGTGTACGAAATGAATGTATAAAGTGCAGGAGGTGGAGGAGTAGGAAGCACGAGGAGGCAAGAGAAGTAGGCTGACGGCAACGATGTTAGGAGAGATGACGGACGAACTACGACTACGAATGGCTATTTTTGTTGGTTATGTGAATGAGCACGTTGTACAATATTGCCACAAAGAATCACTACTTACTGTACTGTAAATCCAAAAAATCCGGCCTATTTAATTGCTACCGTAAAATCCAGTTTGAACTTGGCGTGTCTTCTTCTGGAAAAGATTTATAATTTTTCGTTTTTTTTATTTTCGGGAAATTTCAGATTTAATCAAGTGCAAAAGTTTTGCGGTTCACTTTAACTTGAATATTATTTGGAAAAAATCTTATTTCTTTTCACTGTAGTTCCGGTTTCACACGCTCCTTTCACGAGCACACATATATTACCACCACTTTTTCTTTTTTTTTTCTTTCGTCTTGTCGGAAAAAAAATTCTTTATTTTCAAATTCAGTGATGAAAAAATTTTCCAAACAATATTCGAGTGAAATTGAGGTGAGTTATGAAGCTTTCTATAGTTAATGTCACACAATATGATGTCAATTATTCGTTAATCATGGAGATTTTTCAATTACAAATGAATTTTATAAGTGAAAATGAGAATTTTCTTTTCTAAAAATATGGAAAATCGCACCCCAATAAAAAACTACGTACGTACCGACTTCCAAGTGTTAAATGATGTCGTCGACGACGGAAAAAAGTTTGGCATATCACTGACTTTCTCCACTTTTCGTAGTCGACGTAGGCAAGTGAAGTTGGAAGTGATTTTACTTCTTCGTCTATTTAGCACTAGATGGTGATGGAATACGGTCGAAATGTGAAGATTTTTATATTTAATTTTCTAATTGTTATTGGTTGATATTACTGAATCAGATTGGAAATGATTGAATCTCACCAAGCAGTTGTCATCCGGAGAAAAACAAGAGCGAGACTTTGCTTTTAGAGATTTCTTGCGTAAAAGGTCAGCATTTCGAATTGTTTCGTTTCGTTGCATAGTTAAGGAGAAAGAAGAGAGGCAAAAGCAGAAGCAGTATGTCAACTCAACATCTTACCGCAGGTTTAATGCTGTGATTGAATGAATGGAGTGAGTATATACGCTTACGAAAAAACGCACCTAAATATTTTGCTGCCACTATAGTTATAGCTGAATTCGTAATAATGAACGTTGAACCTTTCGTTCTGAACACAAAACATTAAGTCGTGAATATATGAATAATAATTTCTGTTACATCTCGACAGAATTTGCTATAAACGAATATGTATCAAATTGTATTAGAATTCTTAAACCAAACACACCTAATAAGAAGCCATGAACTCTGGGAGTTGATTACTGTCGAAATTATTTTCAACCATATCAACCAACAATTTTCAGAAAATATAGCCATTAAAGTAATTAATTCCCTAATAAGGGAATAACTACGTATAAATGACTTGCCTTAATCGAGAATTCTTTAATTAGTAACTAGTTTCAAAATTATTATAATACAAGATTCGGCTTATAAACAAGCATTATTTTCCTTTTGTTTTGTTTCTTGCGATGACATCTTTAGATGAGACCAACTAATGATTTCAGCCAACAAAGTTTCGTTTTACTTTCATTTCACAAAATATCCGCAGTTCCAAAAGTTTTTCTTCAATTTTAAGTGATAGAAAAATGTCTGAAAAGAATGGAAGTCCCTACGACATGGACAGCACAAATTTTGAATCAGATCGGTATTTGGAAAAACTTTTAAAGGTAAAATTCGATCTCATCGCATCATTGTGACGAATTGAGATGAACTTCTTGTTTCTTGAAAGGAATGCACACTCAAGCAAATAATGGACACCGAAGCTGCTGTTATAAAGGACACTCAAACTTTACATAGCGATATGCAGACTCTGGTGTACGAGAATTACAATAAATTCATTTCGGCTACAGATACCATTCGCAAAATGAAGACTGACTTTAAGCAAATGGAAACGGATATGAACTTGTTGAAAACCAAAATGCAGTCGATAACATCGTTTAGTGATCAAATTACAGGCACACTTCAAGGGACACGATCGCAACTTTGTAAACTATCAGAAAAACATTCGCTACTGAAGAGATTGCAGTTTTTATCATCGTTGCCCGGGAAGCTAAAGAGTCTTATTGACGAAGAAAACTACAATCAAGCTGTGCAAGATTACATTCATGCTAAGAAAGTATTCCAGCAGTATGGCAATCAGCCTTCGTTTGATGGCATTCAAAGAGATTGTGAAACGATTATTAATGATCTGAAGGATAGGCTCCGGAGAGATTTTCAACTTGCAGGAAATACGGCTCAGTCGTTGACGGAGATTGGTGAGTTGATGTTGCAATTGGATGAGAAACCAGCCGACCTGGCAAGTGAAATGATTCAATGTGCATCGAAAAGGCTGCACGAACAGATTGTTATGTTGCAGGTGAGCTTTATTGCAAATGACCATGTAAGAACGTATTTTAAAATTCACTTTGTTGTAGGACCAAACTGAGCGAGACATGATTGAGTTTGTGGACATGGGTATCGAAGGATTCTTGAATGATTTGACGCTGGTTGTGACCTCCTACTTTGACATGTTTTTAGCTAAACACCACGAAACAGAAAGGTAGGTCTTAGTCCGCTGTGATTCAAAAATGAATTTAAGTAGAGTTTGAGAAAATGTTTTTCGATGGGTGTAATTTTTTACTGAGTTTTGTGGACTACACCGTCCCAACCTTGACACATGCCTGCTCACCTACATTCCAATTAACATTTTGTTTAATTTTATAAATTTTTTCTCATACTTTTGTAGGGATGATTTTCAAGAGAACTCCATGCGTGAACTGAATGAATTTTTGAACAAAAACATCGACAAGTACCTGGGTTTGATTCAGGATCGTGTGGAATCTGATATCGGCTTCGGTGATACTCAAATAATGCTTCGTGGCTTAGATCGTCTTCATCGACGGCTTATGGCGATGCGTAACATGTGTCGTGGCATTGAAATTCAACGTAACGCGTTGGACATTATTATTGGAGCCGCTCACCAACTATGTGATGTTCATACAAAGAACTTAAAAGACCACTTCTCCGATAGTTTAAGCTCGGTGCGATTGTCGTTAGTTTCGGCGAAAAGCGAAAGTGGTAGTACCAATCTAAATGATTTGATTACGAATCTTTATGTGTCCACTGTGGAGAAGGTTAAGGGTGTCCTTCAAGACCTGCTTGTATTTCTGCAGACAGAATGGTCTTTCAATATTAAAGCCGAGTACAAGGGTACTTTGTGCGTGGAAGGAATACGGGAAAATCTGTTAATAGGTAAAAAACATTTTAGGGTGAGGGGCCGGTTTTTTTTTAATTTTTATTCATTTTAGGATTCCTTAGACACATTGCCCGGGTCATGTCTTCATTTGCAGACACCTCGTCGTCAAGTCCACCAAATCTATTGCTTGTTCTTTCCAAAACATGTCTGGAAATGGAACATAACGGTGCCCATGTATTGGTAAGAAGTTAAAAAAATATATTCGACTTAAGTGCTTTAAAGATGAACTTACAAAACAGATATCCCTCGGTGATGACCTCTATGAAATAGACTCCGAGAACAGTGCAATATTGACACATGAAACAGAGGTATGCAGTGAAATGAGAGAAACAGCACAAACACTCCTCGATGCGTACGTTCGCCTGCAGGGTACAAATATTTCTCAGGTAAATTCTTTAACTTTTGCCAAGTAGATGATTATTTTAGCTTCCATTCACAGATGCTACGCAAAAGTGTAGAAACACGAGACTGGCTGAATTGTTTGGAACCACGTTCGGTGCGTGCTGTGATGAAACGTGTAGTTGAAGAACTGTCGACGATTGAGAACGTTGTGGCAAGTTTATATGAGCCTGGCACCAGAACCGCTGCCAGCAGTGACTCAAGTCGCAAGACGCACTTTAGCAATATCACAACATCAAAG
The DNA here is from genome assembly GCA_917880715.2 of Matsumyia berberina. Classification (NCBI taxonomy): domain Eukaryota; kingdom Metazoa; phylum Arthropoda; class Insecta; order Diptera; family Syrphidae; genus Matsumyia; species Matsumyia berberina. The sequence goes on from OU862870.1 coordinate 102,994,319, forward strand.
CAGCAGTTCCGATCGAATTGGTCAAACTACACCCCTTCACAGTTGGAATCTAGTTACGTTTCGAATATTCATCGTCTATTCTCCGAACGAGTTGATATTTTCACTTCGGTTGAGTTCTCAAAAGTTTCCATTATAACCGGAATAATCAAGATTGGATTGAAGGTATGGGACTTAATCGATTTTGATGAATTTTGGGTATGGAGTCCTTTTCTCTATTTTAGACTTTAATGGAGTGTGTTCGTCTGCGAACGTTTAGCAAATTTGGTTTGCAACAAATCCAGGTCGATACGCATTACCTGCAAATGAATCTCTGGCGTTTTGTCACCGATGAGAAGTATACTACTTTTGATTGTTTTTGGTTTAAAATATATTTTGGTTTTCTTTTAGTCTCGTTAACTTCTTATTAGACGAAATTTTGGGCTCAGCTGTGCATAGGTGTTTGGAATCTATACTGATGGAACCCAACGCTGTTGAAATAATCTGTGAGCGTGGTTAGTATTGAGTTGGTTTAATGATCAAAAACATTCCAATGAAACTTTGTGTTGTATATTTAATGAAATAATTTATTGAAAATGTCGTGTTCTCTTTCTTTTTGTTTGGACTCTTGCAAGCTTAATGGAAAATAAATGAATATTTTAAAGTGATCGTGCGAAGTTTAATTTTTATGAAACAGGATCTTGTGCATGGATTGACAAGGACATGATAACATTTGAGATTCCTGCTGGTAATGGCGTGATATAAACATTATTTTTGTTTCCCTTTGTTCCGCCTTTACAGGTGCTTTCAAATGAGATCCCGGATTCTCTCAATAACATACGCAACCCATAATGAAGGAAAAACCAATGTCTGGCTCTGGTTAGCAGGGGATGTGGGACTTTGCGCTGTGCGATGACGAGAGAAATTGATATTAGTTAGGAACTGCGAAAATATTCCGAGGGAATCTTGTACTAAGGTTCTAAGTGGAAGAGAGACCAAAAGATAGGCTGATAAAAAAAAAACTGTTCCCGAAAAGCTAGATCGATCGTAAGTCTAATTTTCGCAAATTTGTTTAAGCATATAGTCACAGCAAGGCCCGGGAGCTGCTGCCAAGGGCTCTGGCCTCGACCGCAACTGACCACATGACACCTCAACTTGGTGTCAAGACAAATATTTAATTCCACCTCTCGTCCAAGACGGAATGGAAAAATAACCCACCACTACCAAAATATCAAGCATCAATCTTTACAGATGGCTCTAAGATGGAATGCAGGCGTCGGTTACTCAGTTAAACTGAGCATCTCCAAATCGTATCGGCTTTCCGATTCCGCTGATGTATTCTAGGAAGTAAAAGCGATCAGACAAGCCTGCAAGATACTCAGCCCCAACCGCACACCCATAAACAATATCGCGATCTTTAGTGATAGTCAGGGCGCTATCAAACCGCTGCAATCATACACCTAGACTTCTAACAATGCAAGAAAGTAATTGCCCTGGCAAGCGCTCGGTTCAACACCACTCTTCTTTGGGTTCCTGGCCATAGCAAGGAAATGAGAGTGCCGACGAGTTAGCCAGGAGGGGCTCTGCCTTTAACAGCTCCCTCGCAGAGGTTGCACTCTCCAAAGGGACTTGTCAAGTCCGAAATCTTCTAGCATTTTCTATCAAATGCAAATTTCAGGTGGAACAGTCTAGAAAACCGTGTCATATCCAGAAAGACATGTCCAAACTACAACAAAAAAAAAAACGCATGACTTAATCAATAGGAACCGAACTGAGACAGCGAAAATTGTTGCAATTAGCATTGGCCATTGCCCAATTGTCACACACGCTGCGAAGTTAGATATTTCCGTCAACACCCACTGCCCAGCTGTAACAACACAAAGGAAAAGGAAATCCTGTATCACTTCCTCAGCGACTGGCCATCACTAAGTATAGCCAGGGATCTCATATTTGGAAAAGCTTTTTTTGAGGACCTATCAGAAATGTTCGTCATAAAATTGTGTAATATCATTAATTTCCTTAATTCCATGGGATGGATCTGAAAACCATCCTCTTTCTAGAAATATACATCGACACCCTTGTCACATAAGTTGTAGTGTCAAGACAGTTGTCTGAGAACGTTAACAGGTTCTAATTGGTTACGTAAAACTCCGGTCTTGCAGGCTACAACATAGTCTTGAGTGTTACAGACTGGTTTTGAGGTTACAACCCGGTCTTCAAAGTTACAACCTAGCCTTGATTATTACAATGCGTTAAGAAACTTTAAACTATGCACATAAAATCATAACTTCGTCGAAGGTTTTGAGCGTATCAATAGCCACGAGCGCAAACATAAGCAGCGTCTCTTGTAAGCGATTTTCTTACTAAGCTATGAACCAATCCGGAAATAAATTGCGACAAGCACTTCACATAACCACATAGTTATGACCAAATGCATTTATTGACCCTCTAGACCTGGAGCATATTTGATGGTTCTACCCTCTACCTTACTCAAGATACCTTCTACGTCTAGGAAAGTCGTTAAAGCAAACTCCTTCTGAGTTCAAAAAGTTTCTTGAGTAAAAATTATAAAAAGAAATGCTAAGTGACTGATAGGAATAAGGTCTTCTGGGAAATAAGCAACCCTAGTTGTCGACTAGGTACGCTGGAATGAATACAAAAGCAAGGTACAGTTGAGAATGGTCACAAATTGAAAAAACCACGACATTTTAAATCGACAAAATACAGTTTGCTTTGCTGTGGTAAACCATTAGGAGCATCAAACAGGATTTGTTCATCTTAAAATTTATTTGAGTACATTTAAACTCGTACTAATTTAGAGCTTAATCGAATAGAGAGTAAAATAAACTGTAATTAAACTTAAACTCATAAACACATAACACGTCTTCAACCGCTCAGTTCTCTTCATCCGGCAGATCATTACCACTGTCGTTGTTATGTTGCTGTGAAGAAGATGAGCTACTGGCGACTTTACCTTTTCGATGTTTTCTATTTGCCTCCCATTCCATTGGATGGACTTTCTTTCTATGCGAATGCATATTGGCATTCGAATTGAATGTTTTTGGACAATGCGGACATGAATACAGAACTTCTCCCGTGTGCGTGGTCATATGTTCCTACAAAAATGATAATTAATTTTTTTTTTTTTTTAAATATTATCAACTGCAGTGCTCACCTTTAAATTGAGTGCTTTCTTAAACGCTTTATCACAAACGCTGCATGCGTAGGTACGCTCTGAGGCGTGTACATAACGAACATGACTTCGCAATGCACTTTGGTTGGGTGCTACTTTTCCACAAAGATTACACGTGTGTATTTTGCCCTCTTCGTTGTGACGCCGCATATGCTTCTGCAGACTGTGCTTATTTTTCAGCCATGATCCACATTTTTCGCATTGAACTTCGGGTTGTTTGACACCAGCGTGTTCCAGTTGATGCTTTTCGAACATTGCCTTGCCGCGTATAACTTTCGCACAAATGTGGCACATTTTGCCATATTCATGCGTGTGGGAATTTTTCTTGTGGGTATTGAGTGTGTTCTCACTGGGAAAACTATAATGAAAGGCAAATGTGCAAGTGAAATTTAATAATATGAAACAAATGGTTGGTTCAAAGTCAAAATTCGCAGAGCAAAGTTCTTGCAACGACTACATTTGATACCATGAACGCGGTTGAGCTCTTTCTATTGGATGTGGTCTTGCTGTAGCGTCCTCCTTCACGTCAGTAACCTATGTCTGGGACAATAGACATTTAAGTGAAAAGGTAGATTGTGCTGATGTAGGGATATGAACAGGAGCCTCTGCTCGGATATAACGTTACAACACGGCAACGTCGGCGGGTCTCAATGCTTAATGCGTTGAACTGCAAAGCGAGTTGACTCAAGATTAAACAACCGAAGGTTTACTCGCGCCAATACCTTTCGGCAGGAAATGACAGCTTTATTTGCCATTCCAGAGAAGGTCGCTTCCATTTGCGTGGAAAATGTATTAAGTCCTTGGCCATCAATAGCTTGTTGCACCAAATTTCAACTTGCGTTGATGAAGAAAATACTTCCTGGGTTGTCTAAAGAAAAAATGCATAGCTTTGACCGAAGCGAAGGAACTGTTATCACAATTGATCTATCTTTGGTCTAAGGATACTTCTTTTCTAGAGGATCACTGCAAGTTGATTAACCATTAATGGAAGGCCAATGTTTTATGCGAAAGTTCAAATGTGAAGGTTTTAAATGCATGGTTCGGATCTAGAATTGATAGCCCTGGATAACAACAGGTAGAAGGGAGACATCAGAGGCGTTATTTGATAAGGAAAGGGAAAGTAAGCGTGGTATCACCTGCCTGAAATACGAAACACATACTGTTTGATGCAGGCTGCCCACACCGTCTGCTCAAGTATCAATATTTTTTAAATAAAAAAAAAAATCCTTCAACTTACACTTTTGGACAAACGTTACAGGGAAATTTCCTTTCATCCATAGGCACATGTATTGCTTGATGCTGATCTCGAAGGTACTGCTTTATGAAACGTTTTCCACAATGTTCGCATTGAAACGGTTTCTCTTCGTCGGCCTGATGCATAATAAGCATGTGATTCTTTAAGCATTGCTTGTCTGCGAACGTTTTGTTACAGTCATGACATCTGCAAGGGCAAAAAGAATCAAATAAATAAAGAGAAGAAAGGTATACATTGAAATATTCTGTACTTGAAATATTCTGGGTCCAGATGTTTATTAATATGATCGACTAGAAGCACACGCTTAAAGAGTTTTTTATTGCAACATACGATGTAGCCTTTCTGGCCATGTATGTTGGAAAAATGTTGACGCAGTGAAGTAAAGTCAGGTTGCTCGAGGTGGCAAATTTCACAATTCAATTTCATGTGTTCAGCTATCAGATGATCGTATTCCTTGGCTCGCATGTTGTACTTTGATATTTTCTTAGCAAGAGATGCATCAGACGCAGGTGACTTTTGTGAATTATTGTGTTTACCAGCTCTTTTCTTCTTCTGTCTGACTTCGATTTCTGGTGAAAGCGTTATTCTGCTTAAGGTTCTTGAACGAAGAGAAGATCGACGGTCGACTGTGTTTTCCAATATTTCTTTAGTTTCTGGTTTAATGTCTTCATCTAAGCAGAACACAAATGACGTATTAATCTTTTGATGTCAAAAATGTCTTATTTAAAAATACCTTGGCTCTCATCATCATTGTCGTTATCCAAGGGCTCATCAAGTACAAAATCTTCTGTGCTTTCACTAGGTTTATCTTCTAAATATAAATGAAATCAGTGAAGTGTTGGAATGTAGACTATTACTTACCTTCTTCGGAGAGCTGATAATCATAAGTAATTTCCGGTATACCCCATTTCAAGTCATGCTGATCGTCTTCTTCCTTTAGCTCTGAATTCGAATCGTCCTTCGAAGGGGCCTCCTCCGAAGACAGTGGGTTTTTCACAAAGAATCTTTCCGCCAGCAGCCGATGGGCTTCTTCGACTGACGAATAATATTCGTGAAAGTTTGTTACCCTTACCCAACAAGTGTTGCATATTGCTGTTGATATAGGATCATCAACTTTAGGCTTCAAGTGAAAAAAAATATATATTAATGTGCCATTAGGAATCTACGTTAAAAATAGGGCGCTTTTTTGAATACCTCGAACCAGAAGTACTTTTTTAGTATATTAGCTACATTGAGCTCGGTTCCTATTTCATCAAAAATGTTTATTACTTCAATTATATCCTTTAAACAAAGTCTACAAATCATTTTTGTTTAGATTTTAATAAAAATTCAGAAATAAATAAGACATTAAACAGTTTCATCAACCTGATACATTTGATAAACAGTGAAATGTCAGTAGGGAACTGTCAAATGTGCCAGGTATGGCAAATCTATTGGGTTTGTTAGTTTCCTATAAAGACAAATAAAACATTTGCAGAATTATAAAACTTCCAAATTTATAAAAACGAATGTTTGAAGGAGTTATTTATTTTCTAATTTCCGTCTGTAGAACTTAAAACTATCAAAAATTATAAGTTAAGTTCAATCTTGCATAAGAACTATTGTTTGAATTGACAATGCTGTTGCAGAACGAATTTTTAGTCTAGAAATTAAGACATAAAAATCAAGTGACGCTTATTCATTCAAGAGGTCCTACGCTGACAATATCAAATACTGCACAGTGGCAGCACTGCCAAAAAGGCCTCAGAGATGCCGTGTTCAGTTTCTTAAAGTCAAAATGAAACTCATAGTTCGTAAATTCGCAATTGATGGGAAAAATATTGAAGGACCATTTCTGCAAACTAATGTTATGTATATATGTGCGTATTTACAATAATCCTAAGAGACTCTATCCATCGAAATACAGTCTCGATTAGTACACCGATGATTCCACGATAAAGATCGTATTTAAGTCTGTAATATTCTGTTGGACAGACTAGATAAACCTCTTGGTTAGCTTTGATAAGTGTTTTTCATATTCCAAGCAGAATAATCTTGCACAGGAACGTTCATAGAAAAACTGTATTCATATTCTCTGATAGCTACTTGTCTCTCAAAGGGCTGGGTGAAGTAGAACTAGTCGGAAAAATTACTATGGTACTTATGGACTAAGGTACATTTAATGTCGGCCAGATATTAGCTAACTAATGTCTAATGTCGGCACTCAAAGAGAAATAGAAGGTTCTTATAATTACGATGGATGCTGACAACTGTCTGAAGGCATTTACAGTGGCGCTGTGTCTGTTGAAATTTAATAAAATTTGTTAGGCTACTCCGGGACAGAGTTGCATAAAATTCTGAATTGTTTAAATCTTTTGAGTTATCACTGACGTAATAATTATGCACTGCCTTTGAAAGGAGTAGCCCCACAGACATAATCTCATATCCCCCAATATTCTAACAAAATTTTATGTACATACATGAAACCGCAAAGCTAAGAAACAATTCACCGATTTTAACATGTGTATCCTGACTCTTTGATCGAGTCTTCTGTCAAATGCAGTCCAAATAAATTCACAGTTTGCCTCCCTAAATCATGAACAAAAATACGTAATCCCTTTTGTTATGCGTCTGTTAAAGACTTTTTCAAATATTTCAACGGAAACACTTTCCGGACATATCAAGCAGAAAGACAGCAATGGCTGTCAAATTAGTAGGGAAATGCATTCCATTAAGTTGAATCACTACTTTTCTTCACACAACAACAGTATCAAAAACTAAACTTTTAATATTTTATGCAGTTTTGTGATGAAATATCACTGTTATTGTATTTATTTAAACCATAAACACACAGGAACGAGTTTTGCAATGAATTTTTAACAATATTTCCATCGAAGAACTGATTTTTAAAAAAAATCTAATACGAACATATGCACAACCAAAAAATGCAGTGAATTCATATATCAACTCAACGCATTTTTCTGTCTGTTTTGTGTCGCACAAATGAAGTTACAAATCTTGTGGACTTTTCTTTGGTGTTTTTGGCTGTTTTTGAATGGTTTTTCAATTGGAAACTTGAAATGGAAAGAAAGTTGGATCTACATACACCAGAATTAGAAAAGTGTGAAATTCAGAAATGTACGAAAGAATCAATATATTGACGAGAATTGAGAGAAATCTTTATGCATACCTAGATTGCAAAGTAAATTTATTGAGCTTTTTACAAAAAAGGACGAATTAGATAATTGTTCATTTGTCTCATACTGATAACAAGCTCTAATTGGCTTAATGAGTGCTCAGAGCAGTTTTGAATTAGTGATCTTAGGATCTCTGCGGTATCACAATGGATCTTTTCTGGTCTTAGTGCGTCTTAATACTGAGATAAGGATTTGCGAACTCGATTTGGGGATGGTTTTCACTTTTTGAAGATCGGTGATTGGCTCTGCTACAACTCACTTTTTCTAAGGTGGAATTATTTTCCCCTTCTTATGGTGGCTGGTTAGATCAGAAAGTAGTCGTCGCGTACGACGTCGTTATTTTAGTATCAGGACAGTTTTCTTCAGTGATAAGTGAAATCATGGAGGAGCGCTATAAACAGGTTAATACACGGGCGCAAAGTTGTGGCCTCGGTATGAACCCTAGAAAGACTGCACTGATGCTTTTCACGACGAAAACACTTTCCTCTCCTAGATTCAATAATTAAATCAAACCAAACTGTTCTTAATAACAAACCTAACTGAAAAATCAACATGGAGCAACGAGTAAGAGCCCTAAAGCTTCTACGCTTGCAACAGAGCCCTTGGGAAGAAGTGTGGACCCCTTCCGAATATAATGCTGTGAACATACACAGCAGTAGTATGTCCCATCCTCACTTACGAGTCACTGTCTGGCAATACAACATATGCACATAATTAAACTAAACAAAGTTCAAGGAACTGTAAGCATGGGAATTACTGGAGCGTTGCCTTTCTGTCCATTGAATATTCTCTTGCATTTTCTTTTCCCCGACCTACATGCTAAATTTATGGCAACATGCAGCGCTGTCGGACCCGCGGTTATAGCAACATTTTCAACTAGATAGATACCAGAAAAAGTACGAACAAAACTGCAAGCCTCATTCCAAAATTAAATTTTGGAAAGACTTTCAAGGTGCGCCTTTTAACCAGAGCGGAATACGAAAATAGAGGGTTGAAGCAAAGCTCTGATATCTCAATTTTAATAGACGGATCAAAAATTGAGTATGAAGTCGGTGGGAGTATTCACTCTGAAACTTTGAACACATCGAAGGCGATTAGGCTACCGTATTTCGCAAGTTTTTTTTCAGATGGAACTTTAGCTTAATTACCCAACTCCTTAACGAAACGGACAGTCAATGCCAAAGGCTCTGTAATCACATCATCCAAATTGGTAAAACAATGTCAAGGAATTTGCAAATCTGAGCAACTAGTTCTCTGTCACTCTCATCTCGGTCTCTGGACAGACTCGTAGAAATATGCATACATATGTATGTATTAAGTAATAAAAAAGAGTCGATGAATTGGCCAGAAGAAGTTCAACTTTTGATAGCTCTCTTCCGGAGTTAGTTCAGACATCACTTGGATCTGTCAAGGGTAGACTATCCTTACACTTTCTGAAATCGGCTAAGCAAAGATGGATCAAGTTAGATAACCGCGTCATCTCTAGGACGACCTACATAGAACCAAACTAGAACTAGAGACATCTTTCAGCATGTGGCAATCTGCACGGGTCACTGGACGAGCACCCTTATTAGGAAAATTATTTCTGATATGCTGCTTTCCTCAAATCCACAGACTGAATGCAAGAGCCACTAAACAGCCCACTCACTCACATTTTCCAACCAAATCAGATTTCCAAGAGTCCTGGCATCAAAACGGCGCCAAATGCGCTAATTGGTACCCAGGCACACCAAGCTGATCACCGTCACTATCTAGGTACTTCAATATATTCGCCAACAGGGTATAGTATTCCTTAATGCTATTGTTGCGAAAAGAAACAGATAACAAAAAATAGTCCCTCTGAACGACTTTTTACAGTTAATAAGCTCATTAAAGTCGACTTATGTATGTACCACTCCAAATAACAACCGACTGTCCTTAAGAAATAATCCAAAAGCTAAACAAGCAACAACACAAATCCCTTTAATCCACATTTCTCCAATTGAAAAACAAAGAACCCCTCCCTCACGATATCTACTGAAATGTCGTTGAAACATTATACCGCCATGGTAAATCAAGTTGAAATGCATTCTGGCCACATCCGGGTACTCAAATTAACGCTGGGCATTCGATTCGGTTCGCTATCGGAAGCATCCTTGTATGGATGGGCACTGCCTCAAATAAAAGTGCCCTCTTAAACAGCCCTTCTGGTCATGTACCACGGCGAGTCCCTCCCTATGGGTGGCTGGTCAAGCATAATATATTAGCTTAAACAGACATTAAAGCTGATTGTAAACACAAAGCGGTCGAATGGATGATAACATTGACCGAATAGTCCACGCCGGACTGCGGTTTGGGGTTGGTTTTGTTTATTTGTTTGGTCCTGTGCTTCAGTTGTTTGGCTTGACTGCTCGTTTTATCCCTAGAGACACCACCACTGGGTGGTTAAATCTGATTCAATCTTCAGTTAATTACGGGATATTAATATTCCACACATTGAAAGGGTTGTAATTCGGGTGGGTGAGCTCGACGTTCGATTGCCGTTTTGTGTTGTACTCCTACGATTGTTTAAGTTTTGTTGAATGATATTCGCTGATTGACGGTAAATCATCATCGTATCTATAGTTTATCTGGACATTGGGCGTAGTGGCCAGTTTCCGAATCTACGAGTATTGCCTTCGAGGGAAGATGGATTGCAACTGTTTAAGAGATTTATCTTATGTATGTGGTCGACGGTTTTAAGGATGAGTTTGAAAGAAATGGACTTTAGATGTGAAGGAGTCCCACACACAATCTAGTTGTGTTGTATGTAATTCCTTATTGCTCTCGCTAAAATAGGACCGCCATAGAGCATCCAAGAGCAATGTCGGCAGTTCAAATAATGGACTAATAGATTCGACGCAATCTCTTGGAAACGTCCACAGATAAAAACAGTAATATCTCCGAGGACTTAATAGAGGGTAACCGGGAAAGAACAACAAAACTATAAAGGATGTTATTTGCTATATATGTACGTAAATGGTTAATCATGTATTTTAAAGATTTTCGAGATTCAACCTCTAAGGGGGGTAAAATGTTGAATAAAAAAAAAATTATTAAGGCGCATGCATGTAACTTTGCATTACACTTGTCCCCTTACATATGTACATTCTTCATCTTCATCTTCATCTTCCAATGGCCCGCTTATCTACTAAGAGCTTTAGTAGACTCTCCACATTTGCCGATCTTCCACCATCGAATCTAACTCATCAGGGGCTATCCCCATACGAGTAGAGGTGAGATTTCGGACTTGCTACAGCCATTTCATCCTAGGCCTACCCAGGGGACGCCCACCCGATGACACGAATTCCATGGCACGTCTTGGAAACCGAGTTGGGGACATGCGTTTCACGTGCTCAAACCATCGAAGTATGGACCTCTCCATTCGAAGAAGTAGCTGCTCGACATTGAGTGCCTCGCGTACTCTGGTGTTCCTTACCCTTACAATGAAGAAATCTCATTTTGGCAGCTTGTATCCGCGATCTTATTCTTCCAATCATTACCCAAACCTCATGACCATAGGTGAGGGTCGGAACAAACAGTGAATTAAAGACCGACAACTTAGCTTCTAATCAAATATGTGTCATGGAAGGACCGTGCTGTGCCGGCGGTGACAGTCAATATCTAAACATGTACGTTCCCGGCCGCTAACGCGATATCCCCATCATGCATTCAAACCAAGATTGCAGTCAGTTTCAATTACGTTAATTTTTTTTCTGCGTAAATTATAAAACAAAAATTCAAGAATCCGGTCCAGTGATCTTTAAAAAATGAAAAGACCGCTCCCGACTCGAATTCGCTGATCTTCATCACTGTGTTTATCATTTCCTTAGGTTAGGTTGGAGTGTTCGTCTGCACCTGGAGGCAGACACATTTAGATCAGAAGAGGTCCTCCACAGGATGTTTCACTCATCCGAAACTACTCTGAGGACTCATTAAACCAATTAAAGTTTGTCATGTGATGGGTTGAAGTGGCACCAGCTAAAGCCAACACACTTGAACATATGAAAGGTTCGTTGGATCCACATGGATCTTTGAAATTTGTTTTTTACTTACTCCTTCAACCACTTGGAGCTTCTGATGAAGTGTAGAAGACTTCAAATTCCTGTATTAGTCAGATCGCCTAGATCGTTGTAAAAGAAGATACTTAAGTTAGTTTTTCTTCTATGGGAGAGACCAGGGCAGGTGTAAAGAAGGTGGGGGATAGTTTCCTTCTCTTCTTCGTCATACAACTTCTGTAGACATTATTTGAAAAGACGTCAAGCCTTGTTGCATGCTTCTCTAATAAACAGCGTCCAGTGTTGACACATATAGTAGCACTGTAGTGCAATTTCTTGAGGGAAATCAAATTCTTAGAGGGTTTCCGATTCAGCTTTGGCCAAATTTGTTTTGGTACTTTGACACGTTGTATAGCGTGATTTAACAAGAGGGGTACATTTAAATCGGCGGCGATGTTTTCAGCTGACCTTGCCGAGTTGGAATCTCTACATCATTAACCTGCCATTAACCGAGACGATCAATGATGCGAAATTCAAATTGAAATATCATGTTGAATGACCCTATACCACCTATCCACTTAAGATTCCATTTTCTGGTGGAATGGGCATTTTTGCATATCTGGCAAATGCATCAGCCTTACAGCTTCCTGGAATATTCTTATGCTCCGGCACCAACAGAGCTGAATATTGAATTGTTCTGGCAGCTTTACGAGAGACAAACGGCAATTTAGGGCTACTAGTGCATTTGCAGAGAATTATTCCAAGGACTTGATTGCTGCTTGGCTGTCCGAACAGATGCGGACATATAAGGCGGATATCACGTTTTTCAGACGAAAAAAGAGGTTAACATTAGGTCTGTCAGAGAAAACGAATTTACCTAGCACTTCATTAGGTTTTGATCCATGTCGGTGTAGAAGTAAACCGGCTTGTCTTCTAGGAATACTTCCTCCTCCCAGAATGGATGGATGGGATGGTGATATCGAAGTTTTTCTCAAAATTCGTTTTGGGTACGGTTTAGTCTGCGTTTTTTGGGCAGATTTTGTACCTATTCAGAATGAAGGCGGGTCCAATTTTTTAACTGGATCACCGTGAGATTTCTTTGACACGAACGGTCGCACTGGCAGCTATTTGCCTACCAAAGATGTCAAAGGGAGTCAAATGAAACAGAATATCCAGCAAACTCTACTTATTCCCGATAAACTTTTTGCAAGAAAAGAGCGCTACTGTAGCTTTCCCAACTCTTTTTTGGATGTTGGGTGTCCAGCTTAGTTTCCTATTCAAAATAAGACCCGAATATTTTGCTTCGTTGGAGGAGTACACCATGGAGTCGTGGTTACACAAGTGCAAAGGACTAATAAAACGCTGACCACGTGGACTGAGGCAATTCCTTCCCCTTGTGCGTTGGTTGGACTCACCTTAACTTAAAATCGCATAAAAGGCAGTTAGAAGACGTTAAGATCCTTATCGAGGACATGAAATCGAGTTACAGTGGAATTAAAATTCTGCAAAATGAAATTTATTATTCAGGCGGAGTGTCTATGCGTATGTGTGTGTCCGAGTGCTAGTAGTTGGTTGTCCATTAAGAAATTTTTATTTCGAGATAAAATCATAATTACGTTAGGCGGTCCCGGGCCGGTTCGCGATTTTTCTGATGCGGCATGAGTAATTTTATTTTGCTGACTGATTCGTCCATTCCTGGCCTGAGATCAAACTGAATTTCTCTGCGAGTCGTAGAAATCGTCGATCGTAGATAACGCGGTTTCCATGTAAACGACCGCGTTAACAAGAAACTGACGTCCAAACGCGGCATCTTGTCAATGCGCAATTAATTGTGTGTCCTTACCGACTCTGGCCTGGCGTCCGAATATGGTGTGGAATGGTGAAAGTGTATCAATATCAATCAAGAGATTAGGATTCGTAAGATTGCGTCCGAGTGTGGGTCATTTCAGAGGTGATCTTGGGCGTTAAGCTAGCTAGAATGTCCAAGAGGGCGTGAGTGGAAAAGTAAAGGCTGAAACCTATAAAAGTGAGGGCTATACAATACTGTAGTCAGATTTCGCGCTTTAGATCGATTTGGGAACCTACTGTCATACAAAAACTCCCAAATGATTAAACGCCGTTCTACAACTCCACGACTCACATGATCTGGTTGCCGAATTGTCTGTTTTCAAGAGTATTTCAGATCCTTAGATCCAGGCAGCGGAATTCAGAAATGTCATCGAAGAGGAGTTCGCCTTTTGCGTAATTTATGGCTCTGGCTATTGCCGGACATCTGCAAAGGAATTGATGAAATTGTCAAAAAGTTTGCGAAAATTACTTTAAGGAGTGTCTACTGCAGCTCACGCCTGTGACGATAGATCACTTGGTCTTACCATGGTGTACTCTTTATGGTGCAGGGAGTATTCGATTTTACATACTCTCCACTGATTTACCTTTGTAATAAGCATGTTTAACAGCAGACAGGAATCGTGTATTAACACTGCTACGTAAATGAATATTATTCAGTTGTTCTAGGATTTTTAAGAAGCAATGATGATTGACTGTTTGGGCTGAGGTCTTTTTGCACTTGCATGTGAACAGATCTCGACAGCTCTGTAAGATTGTGCCTGACACTGGGAAGATAATATCAGTTATCTTTTAAAGTTCGGCAGGTATTATGCCATCCATTCCTGCAGATTTGTATAGTTTGAAGCTATGTAGCGCTAAAAGAAGTTTGTCCTGTATAATCAGATTGACTAGTCGTGCACTTGGTGTGTTATAGTTAGTTCCGCTAACACCTTGGGAACTACCTGTGAAGTGTGAATCATAGATTTTTTTTTAAAAATTAATCAGGAAAAGTGTTTCCGCTGAATAATTTAAAAAAAAAACCTTAACTGAATGATTGTAGAATAGAAGAAGGGATTACGTATTTTTTGTTCATGTTTTTGGTGACGCAAACAGAGGGAAGGGTCAACAAAGAATTTATCTGGACTATATTTGGCAGAAGATTCGATCAGCGAGTAGGAATGTACAGGTTGGAATTGATGAGCACTTATGTAGCTATACCTAACCTTACCTAACCTTGCTTCTTTGGGATTCTGTTGGAGTCTTACGCGATATTCAAACAAATCTTATGATTGTCTAGGCTAAAGATTAAGTCTGTGAAGTTACTCCTTTAGAAGGCAGTGCCAACTGCCAGTGATGATTCAAAAAGTATTTCTGTTCAAGGTACCTAGAGCTTGAGGAATATTAGTGCGATACAATTCTGTCCTGGTGTAGCCATTAGAACTTCTCAGACACAGCTCCTCTGTAAATACTTTCACACATTTCACATTTTGAAAGGCCCTTTGAAATTGTGCAGAAAAGATCACCAGGTCCTGGTGTTCTGTCAAAACTGCAAGTAGTTTGACAGTAGTTTTGTTTCATTGATCAAATCAGTTATAAACTGTGGTCGGTTTATCTTATTCAAAGGTTGACGAATTCTCTCTTAAAACATGAACTAAAGCCAACAAGGTAAGTTATCAGACAGTGGAGGAAATGAGATGTTCTACTCCTTTTTAATAAAACTCAACATTTGTATATCTATTATTGCGCAGCTACGTAAATAATGTGTTTAAATATTTAAAATTGCTTTAACATTGCATTTTAACAGTAATCCAGAGATATGTCCATACATATGTACATATGTACATATATCAAACTTATTTGTAAACACCACGTAGAACTGTAAAGTACGAGTACGATGCATTCAAAAGGGATTGAAATGTTTCCAGTGTCATCGGATAGATGTTGCCCACCATTATCTGTAAATGTAAAATAAAAGCACTTACTTTGCTGTTAAATGAAATTGCAATGAATTCCCTGGCATACCATCAAAGGTTTTTGGCTTCTCATTATGAACAAGAGTAATGTCCTCTTAAAGCGCTCGTCACAATGGAACCATTCTATGTCATATGCTGCCTCCGAGACTTGAATGCTCTTTTTTTTTTATTTTTGTTTTCCAAAAGTTTCCGGCGATTGTAGTAATGGATTTCATTATTACATTTAAAGTTTCCTTTTTGTTATTTGCGACTGAATGACTTACCTCCGTCAGCAGTTCGTTGGCTTGCCAGTAGTAAGTGAAAAGGACATACAACATCGTCATAATATACATGATAATCGCAATGATTTGCATTACAGAGTCAATCTGCATACGGTTGGAGTGTACTCGTATAGTTACTTTTAAAATTATCGTAATTACTTTCTACTTACTATGTTCAGGCAAAAGAGCAGTGCACAAAGGATTGTGGAGAAAATCAGGAACTCTGCAAACACAATGTATGTAACCAGAGAGTTGAAATCCTCAACGAACCTTTTGTCGAAAGAAAAATGAATGTATGAGTACAAGTATATGTTTGTATGTGGAAATAAATTCACTCTACCTGGTGATTCGGGCGTGATATTTAATGCATGCAACTAGGTCATTATAAACTCTCTTTTCCGACTTGGTTGGGCTGTACACTTGCCTTAGTCTCTTTTGGATGACTTTTAGGATAGCCTTGCCGAACATGGCATACGATGCAAAAAGACTTACAAATGGCATGTACATTGAAGTAAGAATGAGAGGAGTTGGGAGCTGCAGTATGTAAATTATTTCGTACAATGGAGACGAAATAACATCAACACCAGGAATGGCAACTCCGTAAGGGTGAACTAATGAAAACAAATAGTAAAAGTCGAATTTTTAGTTTAACGTATTGCTTTGCAATTTGGTAGTGAGTTCCCGATCAGTGAGCCACCTTAACGATATAAAATCGAACCGAGTTCGAGAGGCGACGGAGTATGGCTTTGAGGATAAGGATAAGCATACGCATAAGAACGAGAATTAGAATGAAGAGTGAGAATGGCTATTTAATCCGACAGCTTATAGACTAAAAGGTGACAGGGACTTTGAACACCGACGGAATGTTTTCTCGGGCCAAATCGTCTCTTCCGTGATCGCATAACTCGTCACGTAAGAACGAGACAATTTGGCCCCGGAATGCTCGTTTTTAAGTGACGGAATATATTGCACAACCACGGAAGAGACGATTTGGTTCCTGTCCTTCACAGCTTTATGATTTCTTCCACAAAGAGTGCTTCACTGAAATAGCCAGTTGCATTTCGCCATTTAGAAATTTCACTCGCGATTCGCCTTCAATATGACTTGAATGCTCATCATTTTATATACCTTCGGTCGCAGGTTCTAAGTCATAATTCACCGACGTGGAACTATCCATATAGCCCTGGATATCCCCATCCCAAGAATTTAAAACGTATGTGCATCGGTATCTTCTATGTCTTTCTTCCCACCTGAGTGTCAACCTTAAAGTGGTGTAGGAGATGCGTATGGCTAAAAATTCTCTGATTCATTGCTTAGATACGTCCTGAAATCAAAACGTAGTTAACCTCCGAGTCTTACTTTACCTCATTCCCCCTCCATATAGAACAGCGAATAAGACATCGGTTTCAAACCACTTTTTATTTGCGTTACAGTCATGGGTTTCATCTACCACTGGCACTACAATTTAACTGTCTTTGTGCATTAAAGTGTCTCTGATCTACTGCACCTTTCTTTGCCCTATTGGTTCCTAATGCGCTCCGACTCTTAAATCTTTTGTGTTATAGTAAGACAGCTACTGACGAAGATTTTGTTGCACCTTACAAGTGAAAGCAGTGATTACTTTTCAAGTACTATACCTGTCAAGAATTGCTAGTTCAAAGTTGAAACAAAACAGTCTCAGCTCAGTCTGATACCACATCTGATTCAGTGCCATCGTCGCGCCTGGTAATAATTTCTAAATAAGGGAGCTATCGACTATCTTGACCTCCTGTTCAACAATACTTAGTACAGCTATTGAATTTGCAAGGCGTAGACATTGGTTCACCCCGGACTGTAGCGCCACCTTAAGTCTTATCTTAAGGCCTGTTCTGCCCTACTTTTCAGATTGTGAAAACAGGCGGAAAGATAAGATCAGTTTGGTCATTCAACATCTCGGCTTCCTCCGCTAAAGCTCACCGACAAGCTTGAACAGGAAGAAAAATGAGAAATCAAACATTTTTAAGCGGCGCTGCACAAGGCTGATCCTGATCCTATGACAGCATTTGTAAACACAAGCTATAATGAGCCACCACTTGTTTTGGCATCTTTACCAAACTTGTGCATCTGTGGAGCATGTCGATAGAAAATGCCCGATGCTGCATCAGGGTCGGTAACGACATCATCAAGACAAAGGCCTCGACATTAAAGAATGTCGGAAAAGAACAGAGACAGAACAGAGTGGAAAACCCCATTCTTCTTCGAGGCATTCCAACCTGGTTACTGCGTGAAACATAAGGGACAGTCAAAAATTGATCATAACTTAGCCGGAGTGTGTTGGGGTGGATTTTTGCCCTTTTTTTGGATGCACTCCACCTTGACCACTGCGTGCGCACACGATGCACTCCTCTCGGGTTCCACGGTTGTAGATAAGTTGACGGGAATACACTTTATTTGACGAGTCAGATAGAACCTTGCAGTGAACTGCTATAAAGTCGATGTAGTAAGGGATTACCTCTTGCGAATCGCTATTTCTTTCGGTTGAGAGGGCAATTGAGTACTAGTGGTCTATCCCGAACCATTATAGAGCCCTACATCGTCAAAGTCCTGCTTTATGGCATTGACTCTATAGGAGACGAATGAAGATATCCTTGGTTGTGTTAAGCGAACATTTTTTTGCAAAAATTCGGTCCCGTTAGTGTTGACAAGCTTTAGAGGAGGAGGTTCAACCACGAATTATATGACCTGTACAGTTACATTCATCTAGTCAAAACAAACTGTAGCGTTTGAGATATCTAGGCCATGTAGTGTAAATGGAACTCTTCTGCCTGTCTTCACATCTAATCCGGAGGGACACCACGCACAAGTTGAAGATTAACTAAACCTTAACTCAACTTAAAATGCGCAACTAGAGGCCAACTGGTGAGGCTTGTTGATTCAGGCCCTGGTTCACCCCGATCTCTCGCACGACCTAAGTAAGTAAAGTAAGTTAACCTCTTTACTTACAAAAACAAGCCATCACTCAAAGACATCTTTTTCTTAAATTAACTCAAATATTGACTTACATTTGGTGTGACTGAATAAGGGACACATAAGTGCACCAATCAGGTCAAAGAACGAGGCAGACAAATTGAATATTGATATTTTCCTGGCACCCATCGTTGCTTCTCTGAGAACATCCTTGGCATAGTCATCGTTGCTCTCCTGAAAATGTACTGCATTGAGGGATGAAAGAATGAAAAAAAGAAAACAGATTACTTACCTCAATGTCAGTGTAGAGAGTTGCCAATTCCATCATGAATGCTTCGAATTTTGTTCGATTGACTATGACCAAGCACGTCCTCAGCAAGGAGTTGAAAATAGCTATCGCATAGAAAGCATTCAAGATGAAGGTACTTATGTCACCCCATTGTTGGTAGAGGAACACAAACTGCATGGCGTTCATTATGGCGACTGGACCGACAAACACATATCGACGCCAATTGTGTGACAGAATTACAGAACAAAATTTCCAAATTTTAACATTTATCGACAGGATGGGGATGTCGTCGATCATTTTGGAATATGAAACGGAAACCGAAGAGCTCTACAAACAAAGTGTTCAAAAATTGCACTTTCCAATGATTTATATGGATTTTCGGATGGCGTCGGATTATGGTGACAATCTGCTGCAAAATTAATGCGGCAACTGGAAACACCTGCTGGGACTAACGGACTTGATTTTATGAAAATTATTATTCAGCAAAGGCAGGATTACGTTTTGCATTGTTCTGCGTTAAATTGTAGGCAATCGTTAGCAATTAGGACTGGTAAACGATTGAAATAAATTTTTGAATAGATTGCAAAATATAGGTAGTGTTCGGGCAAAGTGCTCAATTTATAGAGGCCGATAACGACGCGAGGTGGGATTTAGCCAATTTATGGGGTGACACTTATTTTATTCTCTGATAACGTAATCGAGTGAATAAGTAGGAAAATTCTAATAAAGGGGCTTATCTGCGTTTGAATATTCAAATGCTGGTAAATGATTTTTTCACACAGAGATATGCTGCCGTGCAAACCCGATGCCGAATTTCTTTCTCAGTGCCCTGAAATGCAGTAATGTACTCCAAACATGACGCGAGGTCACGGTTGTTCTTATACCTTAATCGTCCCAGTCCTGCACTACGGCGCAGAGGTATGTATGTACTTTGTCAAATGCGAATGAGGTCGCCAGTGCTGCCGAAAGTACTGCAATTGCAGTATTATATTGCTATTCTGTCATTCCGTACTCCGTACTACCCAAACGCAAATTATACTGCTCATCCCAGTAGTCCAATGCCTACGGTTAAACTACCAATGAGAATGCTTTTATAATTGCTTACATTTTTTGTTTTATGGAAAACTAGCTGATACCCGCGACTACGTCCGCTTAGAAAGACGTCACATTATACCCTATATCCTTCCGCAGGTTTTAAACCATTGATGAGAAGGTAAAGACTTTTAATTTCTCACATTAATTCTTTTCTGGTTTTTCTTTCTGTCTCGGAGATGAAAATTGCAGACGTTTGAATTTAAAGTCGTAGTCTTATGGGATGGTGGATGAAAACAGTTTTTCCATGTTTGACACTTGTAAAAAAACACGGCACGGCACGGCACGGCACGGCACGGCACGGCACGGCACGGCACGGCACGGCACGGCACGGCACGGCACGTCACGTCACGGCACGTCTCGGCACGGCACGTCACGGCACGGCATGGCACGTCACGTCGCATCACGGCACGGCACGGCACGGCACGGCACGGCACGGCACGGCACGGCACGGCACGACACGTCACGGCACGTCTCGGCACGGCACGTCACGGCACGGCACGGCACGTCACGTCACGTCACGTCACGGCACGGCACGTCACGTCACGGCACGTCTCGGCACGGCACGTCACGGCACGTCACGGCACGGCATGGCACGGCACGGCACGGCACGGCACGGCATGGCACGGCACGGCACGGCACGGCACGTCACGTCACGTCACGGCACGGCACGTCACGGCACGGCATATCACGTCACGGCACGGCACGTCACACTGCACGGCACGGCATGTCACGGCACGTAGTTTAGTATGTAGATTGGGTAGAGCTCTTCTGAGCTTTTCTAAACTTAAGACGGATTTCGGCAACGAGACACTCTATCATGTAATCTCTTCAACCTCGTGATAGAACAGATATTGCGCACGGCGAGTGTTAACACGGAAGGCACTATCTTAAACAAATCCATCCAACCGTCAGTGTACGCATACGACACCGTTGGTCACTCCCAACATGCCATCATTGAGGCTTTAATGGCAATTGAAGACCAGGAAAATAAGGACAAAACCAAGTATGTGTTGTCAACAAACAAGGAAGCTTATGTCCACCACCTAGGACAACATGTTACTGTTACAATAATAACTTCGAAGTAGTTAAGGAGTTTGTTAACTTTGGAGTAAACATCAACTGCACGAATGATACGTTAGTTGAGATCCGGCGAATACTGACTCTACGAAACCACTGCTACTTTTGCTTGACACACAAATGGGTTTAAAACTGCTAATTCGAAAGACGAAAACCCTAAACACTCTGCTATATGAAGCCGAGTGCTGGACGATAAGTAGGAAAGCAGAACAGATATTGAACACTTCTAAGAGAAAAATCATTCGTCGGATATATGGTCACGTATGTGGGGTGGGCGAATGAAGAATAAGATATGTACAACCGCGAACACTATTGTATCAAAATGTGGATTGGAAAGCCAAGACACGTCGCCTCTACTGTATCGGCCACATCGAGCGAAAGGAGAATAATGCTCCAGCCAAGAGGATCATCGAATTACAGCCCCCGGGCTTGAGGCGACAAGGAAGACCGAACTTCCGTTTTAAAGACCAAGCTATCACGAATGTCAGATCGATTGGTCTGGAAAATTCGGAACAGCATGCCCGGGATCGAAGCGGATGGAAGGCTGCCGTGTCTCGGGCAGATACCCTTCACGGCTCGGAACTTCGTTTAGTAAGCAAGTAAAAGTTTTTACATGCGTAGACGACATGGTGTTACTGGTTTCAGGCAAATTCCTCCCAACTGTTAGTGAATAAATTGCGGGAGATATGAAGGCACTAAATGACCAAATCAAACACTGTGGAAGTGCGGTTAATACACAGAAATCTGCATTATTACTGTCCACAAATAAGCGAAAAATACCGCCTGGATCAATAAGGGGTAATCTGATAGCCACATATACCCAGGACTTGTGATAGATAAAAACCTTAACTGGAATTTGGAGGAAATGCCTTAGTTGCCCCAGTCTCTATACCGACAGAAAAATATTCAAGCCACCAAGCCTAAAAATATTTCTCTGATTATACATGGCAGTCGCTAAACCGAATCTCATCTATGGAAATCTGGTCTGGTGGCATACTGTAGGTAAGGCCATGGATCTGAAAACTCTCACAACAGGAGCGTTACGGACAGCACCAGCGGCTGGGCTCGAGACCATTTATTTGTGTCTGCAACAAAAAGTGCTCTGATAATAACCCAATCCAATGTTTGGAAATCTAACCTCACAGGGCAAAGATTGTTTTTAAATACATGGGTAATGTAGTAAACACTGACTATACAATACCCTCGCTAGAATTTTCTTGGACGTTTTTAACCTCTTTCTCAAGTAGAGCGGAATGAGGAGCTAACAAAACACTTGAATAATCCATCTGCATACCGATAGCTCGAAGACGGACGCATTGGAAGGAGCGGGTCTCTTCACCAAGACGCCCAACGTACATAACTATATTTGTCAGATAGTGGCAATTGCCGCCCATTAAACCGTAATGAATGCGATGTCGCGAGATAATATCACATTTTCATTGAAAGACAGGCTGCAATGAAAGCAATTTCTGTCATTAAAATAAACTCGAAGCTTGTACAATGCTGTCGCGATGATCTAAAAGTTCTTGAGTTCCAGGCTACAAAACTGCGTCTGATAACGAGAAGGCTGATGAGAACTTTAGAGACTTAGAGCTGATGCTTCAACGAATTGGAAGCAGAAAAAAACGATGTGAAGTTCTATGATAAGAACAAAATGCAGAATCGTACTTAAGGCTCTCTATCAGCCTTAGGTGAAATAATTTTTATTAACTATATGCTACGATATCATACTGTGAAATTGAAATTGAAATTGAATTGCAGAAACTGCGATAATGAAGATGTCGGCGAGGAGACACCGTATTTCTTCTGCCACTGCCGGGCTCTCTGCCAGAATTCGACTTACAACTCTGGGATGGCGGTTCTTCCAAAATTTAGAAGAATTGAAAGCTCCTTCAAAGCTACAGGGTGAAATATCCACGCAAAGAAGGAAATTTAAACTCATAGGCATCACAGTGGTCTATGTATAATGATCCAAGTGTAACGTTGATGACTCTTCTTTGGTATCATCGGTATGGCGTACTAGCTAAACCCATGTGCTTTGGATAAATTAAAGTCAAATCAGTAAAAGTCTAGGAGTTTGAAGTGATAATCGAGCTGGTTAAGTCAGCCGACAATTCTACAAATCAATCACCGATTGATCAAAATTTTTAGAAGAAACCGGGCTTGTCTTGTGTTGCATAAGTCTTCCTCCTAGTCTTAATTTCCATAAGTGGAAAACACTAACAATTTATTGTCGACTTTGAACAGCGAATTGAGAAGCTATTTCATGACAAATTATACTCTCGAAGGTTTGTTATTCCCCGCCGAGGGATGGTGCTGTAAAAAAGGAGTGGTTGACATTTTTGATGCTCAAATCTACACAAAGAACCTATGACAGCCAGCCTTTGATTAGGATTCAGCTAGATATGATCAATAAGCTAAAACGTTCAATATTTGTACCATAAGACTTTTTTTTAACTAACTTGTACAAAATTGTCTTTAGCATTTAATCCGCAGACTTCAATAAATCAACAAACTGTCGGAACAAAAAACTTTCACTTTCACATTTTTCTTTTCAAATTGCTGCGACATTCTTTGCTGACTTTTGTCGCATTGTTTTTAAGTTTTCCTTTTGTGCAATCGTCCAAAAAAAGTCCTGCTGTAGTAATCATGTACGTACAATACTGAGTTTTAGTTACTTTGGCAGTTTTGAGAGGAAGGTAGGGAAGGCTAAACTTACTCTCAAAGATGGAAAAACATTCTTTAAAACTCTGTCATCCAGAAGCGACCACAATCTTTTCGCGTTACTTCATACTCATGCCATTCGACTTAACCACAGATATGAGTCCTTAAAGAGCACAAGCTCATTTCTTAATTTGATTTCTTTTATAAACGGTTTTTAACTTAATTCCATTGGCCATTGGCGGTAAAATTCATTGCGAGGCAAACCACCAGAACATTACAATTTTCATAGGAAGGGCGGCAATGGTGGTTAAGAAAATGAGAACTTCTAAATTAGAAAATAAAAATTCACAACCGGAAAATTAACAAAATGTGGAAAAAAGCGAAAGAAAATGGTTGTGTTACTCCCAAGGGAAGTGGAAAAGGACATCGTTGTCTGAGCGAAAAGAATTCTACCGCAGCCAAGCAAATGCACATAGTGTCTTCTACATATTGACGTGTGCCGAAAGGATCCAACAAAACGGAAAGGACATTGTGTGCTTAAACGAAAGCCCGAGAAAAAACGAAAAATAAATGCTACGAGACCCAAAGGCCTTTGTGGTTTCCACTCTGGGGTTCGTTGCTTGGTGAAATTACGGAAAAGTCAACATGTCATCTTTCCGTGTAATCACGAAGGCAAATAATAATAAAATCCTAAACATTCTGTTTAACGTTCACCAGCAGAGTAGGTATGACGACCAAAGGATCCAAAGAATCTGCTTGCGATGCTCCCTTTTTGGAAAATGTAGTATGGTGCACCGAACAAAGTGCAGAGATTGTAGACTATTTGCATGCTGATGCGGATAGCGAAAAAAAATTAAAATCAAACATTGCATTTGAGGTTGCCATGGGAAGTCTTTACTTTGGTATAAGATGATGTCCTGCGATACAGATAAAATAGCGTGAGCTATTTGGGAAGCTGTAATATAATTTAAGAAGATTGCATTTGGGTATGAAAATATACAAATTTTGTCGGAAATATGCACATGGGTACCTTGAGATTTGGGAACTATGTAGTTTTAGGTTTTGAATTGAATCTACTTTAAAGGGCACTGCAGTTCGCCGCCTGTACTGATGATCAGTAATCTCACAACTTAGACAACGCGAAACGGGGGCACCAATATTAAAGCATAAATTAAACAAAGCTACCCATCAGCCTATCCTTCTTCCTTCTAAAGATCCTTGAACGCCTTATAGATGTGCACATAAGGGATGCGATTGCGGATACATACTTATCCAAGTCGCATAATGCGTACACGAAGGGAAGATCTGTCCTACACACGGTGGTGTACACGATCGAGAAATCGATTCAAGTCAAAGAATTCACAGTGGGTGCCTTTCTTGACATCAAAGGATACTTCAACAACGTTTGCACTGAAGCAATCATATACAGCCAACGTAGGCCCCGATTAAACAAGGGACAATGCAACTGGATTGGCAATGTGCAAAAATCATGTACTATAAGTTCGACCCTAGGAAGTGTCAACACCCAGAGGAGCGTCACTCGAGGTAACCCTCAAGAAGGATTTCTCTCCCTGCTGAGCTGGCTGTTGGATAAGATCAACACCCATAGCGGCACTTGAAACAATGCTGAAACTAGTTTCAGTGGACATCCACTGTAGTAGTAGAGCGGCAAAAACAGCACTCAGACTAAGGGAAGTAGGCCTATAGACAACTTACACCTATGGTAACGCCTCCGCTCTAAATCAATGGACTACCATGAGGGAGAAAATAGATACCGACTACATCATTCCAACCTCAGACTTCGATAGGAGAAATGATATCAAAATACCAAGAAGAGAGGACTGGGATGATGGTATAGTATGCGATAAGAGCTAGTCTTCTACACCGACGGATCAAAAATGGACGCTGGTACTGGTGCCGGTATCTTCTGTGAATCCAGAGGGGTAAACCAATCCTTCAAAATTGCAGCGTTTTTCAAGCCGAGATAACTGCCATTTTACAAAGCTAGTCAAAAACGGCATTATCAGGGAAACTATCACTATCTATGTTGACACCCAGGCAGCTATCAAGTCTGCAGTCAGCATCGACAAAATCGAATCTCTTAAAGGTCTGCAGACAAACTCTCAATGATATATCAACGACCAATAAGGTAACCCTTTGCTGGGTACTAGGCCACAAGGATATAGCATGCAACTAAAGGAGGGGAGGAACCTTCTAGTTGCAATGACACCCATTAGCACTCATCATCATCATCATCTTCCAATGACACGCTTATCCACTATGAGGGTCGCGAGTTTAGGGAGCTTAAGTGGACTCTCCACATTTGCCGATCTTCCGCCATCGACTCTAACTCATCAGGGGCTATCCCCATACGCGTTGAGGTGAGATTTTGGACTTGGTTCAGCCATCTCATCCTAGGCCTACCCAGGAGACGCCTGCCCGATGGCACGAATTCCAGGGCACATCTTGGAAACCGCGTTGGGGACATGCGTTTGACGTGCCCAAACCATCGAAGTATGGACCTCTCCGTTCGAAGAAGTAGCTGCTTGACATTGAGTGCCTCGCGTACTCTGGTGTTCCTTACCCGATATCGGCGAATTACCCCAGCAATACAACGAAGAAATTTTATTTCGACAGCTTGTATCCACGATCTTATCCTTTCGGTCATTACCCAAACCTCATGAGAAAACCATGATCAGGCCTAATACGCGATGGTGTCACATGGATACATGTGCAATAGCCAGATCACTACGGCCAGCCTTCGATATAAAGAATTTCAAAAATATTGTACAACTTAGTCGAAGGGAAATACGGATCGTCTCCGGTGCCCTTACTAGACACTGCAAAATAGGAATCCATGCGAAGAGTCTTGGATTACCCTACAGTGACTACTGCGGGCGACACCACCCTTCTAAAAATTGGCTAAATTCAGCAAGATATTTTTTTTTCTTTAGTGTATGAATGGTTAAGACACTATTGGGCCTTGTTAGACTATTTGCTGTGCAGGAGGGTCTACTATTGTACTCGTCACACTACATAAAAATTCAGGAATCGGCACTTACGTTTTAAAGTTGTATTTGCCCTACGACTGCAAGTATCTAGCTTTTGGAAAAAGGGCCAAATACTGATCACATAACGCTGTACCCTGACTTCGAATTCAATTTTCAATTTTAATTCATTTTCATTTCTTTTCCAGCATGGGAAAGTTGGGGCGAAGAAAGGGTTATTAAACTCGGCAATACATCCATTTTCACCGACGACTCAAAAATAGATGAAGAGGTAGGCTCCGGAATATACTCAGAAGAACGCGCCATTGTCCGGTAGAGAAAACTTCCAAACTACGCCAGTGTGTTTCAAGCTGAAGTTCTAGCGATAACCGAGGCCGCAAGAGAACTATCCTCAGTAACCCCCCGAAGAAATATCGACATATGTATGTATTCATTGAAAGCCAGCCGCTGTCATCCACAATACTCAAATCGCTTGTAGTCAGCTTAGGATACTATGCTTAAGACTTAATGTATCACTCTGTTGAGTCCCGGGACACCGAGGCATCGATGGCAATGAAAAGGTCCATGAACTGGTAAGAGAAGGATTGAAACTGAACCAAATAAAGTTCGAACACACGATTCTGACTCCTATAGAAGTTTTAAAGCAAGAGATACACTTGGACTCTGGAAGCTTGCCGATGAGACATGGACAACAATTCCGATATGCCGCATATCAGAAACGATCTGGCCAAAACTCAATAAAAGAAAAACAAAGGAAATACTTACGCTGAAAAGATTGCATTTAGCTCTAGTGATCAGCATCCTCCCAGGACACAACCTACTGGCGGCCAATCTAAGGAGAATGGGACTAAGCATGACCGACCTCTGCAGAGGATGTGGCGACGCGGAGGAGGAAACGACGCCCTTTCTGTGCGACCGCCCAAGCCTCAGCCGAACCAGAAAAACGACCCTAGGCGCTTGCTTCTTTAGTGACCCAGACCAACTCTCAACCATGCCACAAAAGGTCATCCTAAAATTCATAATGGATTCGGAATAGTTTTGGGATAACAGCTTTGTTATAACAGCTCTAGCCTCTTCTCATTTCCCAACAGGTATAGACATGCGGGATCCCACAACGGGAAACACAATGCATCCTTGAATATCCGAGTGAGGCGGCACCTAACATTAAGTCGCCACCTAACCTTACCTATGGCAGCCCAATTATAGGGAGGAGTTACATATGTTGCACCCAATTTCACTTCGACTTATCGACCTTAGGCGGCTTTTATGCAGAAGCCAGATCCGCGATCTGCAGCTTTAGGTTCAATTGTTGGGGTCGCATTAGCTGCTAAAACAGTTAGGTTAGGTTAGGTAAGTGAGCAGGCGAAAGAAAGAAACCATATCGACACACGCAGGTCAAGGGGTATCAGACCCATTGTGATACCCCTTGGAGGAAGAGGTATGAGCCCTACGCTACCCAATACTTACAGATATATATATGTATATCTAATGGATACCAGTAGAACATGACCGACTTACTGCGTCTGTGATACAAACGATTCTGTGGATTTGATGAATTTCATTATTTGGTCCACCGTTGTATCGGATAATTCATCAATGCCCTCGAAAAAGTGTCGTCCGAGGAACCTATTTTTTAGATAGTAGAGACTAGGGCAATGGCAAAGGAAGTGGGTTGTAACCTCGTGGGCCTCCTCATCGCCACACCTCCTTCTTCTGTAATTTGAAGGTTTTTCATATGGTACCGCAGTGTATTATGTCATGTGATCACTCCTATAAGGGTAGATAGGGATCTTCTGTCGATCTGCAGAAGTCTGTTGGGCCTATCGAATAAAGGCCATATCTTCCTTGTGGTTACACAAGTGTTTAGAGAGGTACAATGAAGGACTGCCAATGAAGGTGATATCCTTTCGTGGTATTGCCCTCATCCCAGTTTTACGGGCGGCTAGTGTCACTGCTAGGACCTCCGCTTGAAAACACTGCTGTGGTTCTAGCTTAAACTCCTCCAAATACCTCCATCTGCACAACAATGAAAATTTAAACACTTATGAGAAATAAACACGTTCGCGTGTATCCTTAATTCCCATGCCGTACAAGCGGCTAATAAAACCAGCAATCATTCATAATAAGTAACTTCTAAATACTCACACACATCCTCATGGCACAAATAATGGCCGGTCCGGGTGGTGTACCTCATACGCTCATATCACCGACGACCAAGCGTTTTTATCTTTATCCTTTAATAGCCTTTGTCGCCCTACAAGTTCGTTTTGCCTCAACCAACAATAGTCCTTGGAAATCGCCAAAATAATGGCTGGCTGTTCCGAAATAAGCTCAGGAAATATATTTTACGATTATTGTTTGTTATGATGTCGGGGCATAAATGCTGGCCTAAGCCACATGCATTTTTGTATCTTCCTTTAATTAGATTTTCCTGCCACGTACCTACTCTTTACGGAGTTGGCTTTGCTCACATGTCCAGGGCATCAGTCCAGACAAGGCGCTGAGGGGTAGAAACACTGTTCGCTTGTTCGCTGCCCTTAATTTTTGGTGCTAATTGAATTGCCTTTTATAAATGTCCTGATGAAATTAATTAATTTATTTTTCTTCCCTCTGCCGTGGAATATACCACCCACCCACACTGTGGGTCATATATCAAGGAAGTATGTCGGTAAGGCTGTTGTTTTATGACTTTTGTGGTTATGAAACTAATAAAATCCGTCATAAATTCGGAATTTTATGAATGGGAAATGTTAAGGTATGTGGAAAGAACTTAAGGAACTTCGAATGCGATGAGAAGGCAAAATGCAAGCATTAACGATTGTTTATTTAGTTAAGTACGTTTACGGTGATTAACTATTGGCATGTTGACATGAACAGACAGAGGAAAAAGAGGCATTTTCACGGGAAGTCTTACTACGAGTCGGGTCAAATTTGGTTAACGGATAACGCAGGAATCTCTTACCACAAGATGACAGTTGGTAATTAAAATTTTGTTAAGAACATACGCTACAATCAATCAGAGACAGGTGTACCGGCAGATACGTCTTAGTTAATTGAAACTCGTCTGTTTTTCATGTGCGTATTTCATGTACCGATGGACTCTTCTTAATCTCTTTGCCTCTTAACTTTCTCTGATTTACTTTTGAGCAGATTAAGCTACTTCCGTTGGACAATCGAACTCTAAGCTGGATCGCCAGCAACAGATCAGATTGACTAATCAGTTTGCTACAAGCTGTCATATGCATCTCACCTCGAAAGCGATGCTAATGAAATACCTTCTTACTTTTAGCCATTGGTAAAAAATGGGGCCTGGAACCTCTACGTGTCCCTTATCAGATCTTTACTTCTGTATGGTTTCATCGTTTGGTGAAAGGCCTTATAAAAAGCCTTACACCGTAACATACTAAGGAAAGTGCAAAGATCACTATGCATATGCACTAGCGAAGCAATAAAAACCGCCCCATCCGCGGCACTCGACGTGGTCCTACATTTACCTGTCTTATATATTTTTGGCAAGTAGTCAGCTGCGAGCGCAGCCCTCAGATTGAAGGCCTCCTCTCAATGGCCAAACAATCATATTGGCCACTCCTCGATCTTGCATCCCTTAACATTCATCCCGAAACAAACTGTTTAACCTCAATTTCCGGGCATCAATCCCCTCCAGGAAGGAGTGGGAGAATGATGACGCCGGAGACAAGCGCTTAGTTCACACCTCTACCGACAGTACCAAAATCGAGAATAGAGTGAGAGGTGGTGTTTTCTCCGAAGTGCTCAACTTGAGCATCTCCTTCCGGCTCCCCGACCAATGTAGTGTTTATCAGATGGAAATTATGGCTATTAATGCAATGACATTTTGGTTTTTACTGATAGCCAGGCTGCTCTAAAATCTCTGGAATCAGTAATATATACATCAAAAGCCACCTCAGATTGTCGCTCGTCCCTCATGGAGATGGCAGAACATTTTAACATTCACCAATGCTGGGTGTCCGGTCATAAGGACATTCCAGAAAATTGTAAGGTCGATGAACTCGCCAAAAGTGGTACTACTCTGGACATCCTGTTGGAACGAAGGAATCTGGGTATTCCACACGCTACATGTAAATTTCTCTTAGAGCACGACGCGATCAGTAAGACAAACCAAAGATAAAGGAATGGTATCACGTGCCGTAATCCAGGGAGACCTGGCATATGTAACACTTTAATCGATCTAAAAGTCTGATCTTGCTTAAAAGGTCGCTTATCAGCACCCGTTATCGTTGTTCTCACTGGCCACTATCTCATCGGCCCTTATACCAGAAGAATGGATCTCTTCTCAAATAACTTTTGCAGGAGCTGCAAGGACGAAGAGGAGGAAGAAAAAATCCTCCATTTCCTCTGTAGCTGTCTTACCCTATCCCAAAGAACTAAGCTCTATCTAGGAGCCTATCACTACGACAATTTGGGCGAATTATCACAAACTGATGTCAAAAGGATCCTTAGCTTTATCGAGAGCTCCAAATAGTTTCAATAGATGGAGTGGCACCTAGAGTATTGAATCCAGTGGTATCACAAAGATCCTTGGTCTACGTGTGTCTGTGCCACGTATGGATAATCTTTTGATCTACCTGCTTGCTTTTACTTCTGATGATTGCACAATTGGGATAAAACAGGGCCTTAATAAGCAAAACAAATCTCAGCTGCCAGCACGATCCTTAGCCATCTGTGCCGAGTTTTGCACGCCTATATGATTAAAGTCATCTCTACTTGTATACGGTCGTCTCTTCTTCGCAGTCCCTCAGGGGTAGATTCAAAGTGTCTTCGGGATGGAGTGTCTCAGATTACCGCTTTACAGCTACGCTTATCATTGTATACGTACTTCTTTGATTGAAGTCGTATACATAGTTCCTGGTAAGGTGGCATAGTTCGCCATCTTCTCCATAGCACAGAAAGGACTATCAATAGAAAGTATGACTTTTTCTTCCAGATTTCAAGTGAACTTTCACTCAATTTTGACAAAATCTGTGCTTCTGTATCATAGGTAGATGATAAGGATCATGCTATGGTAGATGAAAGTATATTTGGAATTTGCAAAAGAAATGCTCTACGTTCGATTTATGGTCCCACCTACGTTGATGGTTCATGGAGAAGAAGATTTTTCCACGAATTATACGACGACGACGACCTAGTCAAAAAGATACATGTACATTGATTAAGAAGGCTAGGTTCTGTAGAGTGGATGAACACTAATGTTCCAGCCTTGAAGCTCCTTATAGCTTCTGAAATGCCAGCAATGTCTCCACGCGTTTTTCACGCTTTGGTTGTCTCACTTCTGCCTGTGTTCTGTGGAAGTGAACGATACAAGTGAAAATACATCATAGAGTTGATATGCTGTTTCAACTAAGGGCTCTAATCCTGCCAAGCCTGTTAAACGGCGCCATGTGCTGCACGATAAGCAGGAAAGCAGAGCAAATATGTACTGAGTTTCGGTCCTATTTGCAAGGAAGTCGAATGAAGGAGGAGATATAAACAAACAAACTCTTTATGGACATGTTTTGAAAGGCCAAGTCTTATCGACTCGGACACATCGAGGGAATGGAAAACAATGCTTTAGCCAAAGGACCAAGCCATCGATGATGCCAGAATGCCAAGCCTGACAAACTGAAAGCAACAAGAATGGAGTTCTGCGGTGTCTCAGGCATGGGTCGGGATGCATTTAAGTAAGTAAGTAAGGTTTCAATAGATGAAACAAGCATACTAGTTTTGAAATAAGAAAGTTCCAATTCAAATTCCAATTCGTCGACCTTGGATTTGAGTCGTATGTAGTTTATGTATATTACAACTGGCTGGGTATATAGGTACATAAGTACGTATGTTAAACCCGATGTGTTGACAGTGGAGGCTTACAACCTCGAGTCCTAACAATTGGGGCGGAGTTTAACTGAGTTGAGATATGTACACAGCGAACAATTGAAGATGATGGCTGGTAGGCTAGGACCCACGAACACTTTTTTTTTTTACTGTAAGGTATATTTGCTTCTTAACCAGGTGGCACTACGACTGCTTAGGGTCTACATATTGTGCTGAGAGCCGCTTGGACAAAGATGATTTTAATCTTAATGAATTTGAATAGTCATGCACTGAGCGCGGCGGTTGTGTTTTTTCTAGTACAGATTTAAACGCAGAGTTTGGAAAGCCGCAGAAGAGTTTGACATCTGTGTACCTTGAACTGGATCCCTTTATGGCTAATTGACCAGCGATTTGAATACCTTCGATGCCTCTGTGTCCCGGCACCCACCAGAATTTGACTTTATTTCACTTAAAAAGCTCTGATGCAGCTGTTACCCTTTTTGCTTGAGTTGATGTAGTGAAAGCCCGGTGCGTTAAGTGAATTGGAAAGTATATTGATGATTGTACCCTTGAGGACTTGATGCCATATTCAAGATTGATATTGGCATAGGTTTCAATGGCAAACAGCTTAACTGGGATATATTTCAAGTGCGGTTGGGGCCAAAGACAACCGTCACAACAGCCAGAAGAGATACAGGAACTTACTAATCCCAATGGATAAAGTCAAACCAACGTAAAAGAGATTCAAAAAAGGATCTCTGGAGCCAAAGGAGTAGCCCTGTTAAAAGGCTGTCCATAAGTAATCTAGTTGGTTTTCAAATTCATACTGGAGTTAACGTCACATTTACCACCTTCACCTAAAATTGTTTCTCCTACAAGCTTCACTACCTCTGTCTACTTAAAGTTTTACTGTCAGTGCTCTAAATACATTGCAGTTGAAATGCAACTTTGAATCGTTTAAGAAAATTCTCCATCCTTACATGACTTAATTCAAACCGCCAGTCTAGCATTAAGCACGTAGTACCAATTATATTTTATGAGAACTTAACTAGCAACTAAGCTAGTGCATAGTAATACAACCTTTCGACTTCTCTCGTCTGTGCAAAATTGTTTACAACCAACAGACAAAGTTAGAAGCCCGATATGGCTGCTAAAATTGATCCAGAATGCTGAAGATGCTGCTACGTCATTTGATCCGTTACAGCATCATGGTCAATAAAAATTAATCACAACTTGCAGTATCATACAATCAATTTGATTAACCGGTTCACATCAAAAGCGTTTTCTGAAATATTTTTAATTCAATTTTCATACGCGCGACGCAAGATTTTTATAGGGCGTCTTCTCCTCATTTCGCTGCAGGCTCAGCTCAGCTACACTTGGTCGGGAGTAACCGAGGCGAGAATGTAAATTACTCCCTGCCTAGCAGGGCATGCATCTAGGATTGAGAAGCGTTGATTATGCCGATGCTAAGGCTATAATTAGTTGGAGGATAAAATGTAGTGGGTTGACTCCTTATGCAGAGGATCCATTAACAGCGACAGGAATTTCGCCAGGCCAAGTCGGGAGTCGGCAGAACTTGTAAAAGTGAAGGTGATTGGGCATAATTGCGATCTACATTTCAGAGGACGCAGATTAGTGGCAATTGCCACTTGGAAAGGCTTCTCTTTTACTGGGATTCCGTGTTACCGTTACAATGTTATTGCAACAAGGAGTGCGTGTAGGATATAATATCATATAATGATCGTTTTGGATTACGGAACTATTTATGAACGTGGAATTAAAGAAGCCACTCTGTGCTTCTTGCTCCACCTAAGGCAATATCAATTTAGCAGGCTTCAAAACGTGATACAATGATGCTTGATGTTGGGGTTTGCTGGTTTGTTAAAATGTTATGTAATTGAAACAAATTTGTTAAACAATTAAATCAGCCTTCTCCTCTGATGTCATTCATCCATTTTTGTTTGTTTTGCAATTTGACGCTTACCGTTGCTTCGTTTGTCATTTTTATTTATTTATGGCAACAGAGCCTGTACAGCATTCGCTTTAAACGTTTTTTAACCTTTCGATAAAATGAAGCATAATATTTTAGTTAAACAAGGATTGTTATTGCTAATATATTCTCCGAATATTTAGCTTGTGTCTGAAATTAAAAATTGATCCTTTTCTCACACAAGGTTACGCAAACCTTTTAAGTCGAGTTTCTGCTTTCGCCCAGTATCAGCTTTGTCCTTCAATTGTCGTCTAGAACTTGACACTGCATACCACAACCGACAGGATCATTACGTTATTTACTAGTACAGAGATCCTGTAGCAGTTAGGGGGGCATATAAGGCGTCGACCACTCCTTCGTGACATGTTGTCCTAAATTTTGCACCGTGTTTCTCCAACTCTTTTCTAATTACCTTAATTCCTTCTCAACTCTTCTCTTGTCAACGAAGGAATCTGAGTATTCCACTTTTTAAATGTAAACTTATTTTAGAGTACGAAGTGATCAGTAAGACAAATCAAAGATGGAGGACAAGTACCACGTGCCGTACCTCCATGGAGATCTGGCCTATGCTAAGTTTCACTCGATCTAAAAATTTGATCGTGTTCAAAAGATTGTCCATTAGCAACGTCATAGGTGTTCTTACCGGTCATTATCCCATTGGCCTTCATTTTAGAAGGACGGACCTCTTCTCAAATAACTTCTGCAGGAGCTGCGGGAACGACGAGGAGGAAGTAACGATCACCCATTTCCTCTGCACTGGTCCTGCCCTTTCCCAAAGAAGGAAGCTTTTTATAGGAGCCTGTCACTTCAACAACTTGGGCGAACTATCACATACTGATGTTAAAAGTATTCTCAGCTTCATCAAGAGCTCCAAATGGTTTCAATAAAGTGTGTGGCGTTTTTTAGCTTATGTATCAAAGTGGTATCACAAAGGGTCTTACCTGTGTATGTCTGTGCTTCGCACAGTGGACACAGCTAGAGCTTGAACAACAGCAGTCCAACGAACAAACCACTGAGCTACGGTGACAGACTTGTACTTAATTTGTTAAACGAAAGAGATGCGGGCATTTTTAACATTTTTTTTTCATCCCAAAAAAAACGTTTAAGCTTTTTATCATGGACCTGATTACACGCCTGTCGTGTGCTATTGGACACAGCATATCAATGCAAAACTTATCACATGTATTCGGTATCTGTAGTTTGTGTCGTATAACAAGTGGATGCCATGCCAAGACAATGCCATCGAGTGAATGTCACAACTTCGGAATTCAAGAAAAAGATTATGATACCAAAAGGGACAAGAATTATTGTTTCAAACTTCACAAACTTCTTCCATTAGTTCGTTATAACCATGGTTTTTACCCAGATATCCACATGAAGGCATTCCTCTGTAATTTTTTCTGAAATCCCTTAACTTTTTGGGGAATTTCAATTTAAATATTCACGTGTGCCAAGCAAAACACTACAAAGGAATGTCAAAGAAGTTAAAATTTTTTTTTTTTCATGGAAAAACTCTTTGGAAGAGTTTAGGGAAAAATGCAAAATCGTCATAAGGAATTCCAAAATTGAATATTGATGGAATATGCTTATACAAAAAATGGATACCTACTTTGCTTTTGGGTTTAATAGGGATAAAAGCAAAGCCCAGGGGAATTTTTCATCCCTGTCGGTTGTTTTAAGATTTGGAAAGAATTTTTCATAACAAATACGACGAAGAATTTGCGGAGCATTGGTGCAGTAAATTGCCTGGTGAAGCTGCTAATGTTAAAGAAATCTGCAGCATTTAGTTGTCTTTCTATTGAACCTCAGTTTGCTTATTATGTTCGCACCTTCAGATAGAGAGATGGACTGGTGGCACTCAAGACTTCATATGGTAATATGCAGATTTGGCGTGGAAAATAGGTAGCGGTGGCAACTTATTTACTTCAAACCGATACGAATTCTCTTGGATTTACAACAAAAGTTAACAACAATAACCTTGAAGAGCTTCCTAGTTTAAATTACATAAAAATGATGAGGAAACCAAATGCTACGAGGAATTTGTTTAGATTCGTACTTTTAAGAAAGTTCCCCAAGATTGCGAAGGGCTCATCAAGTGCCTGGTGATTTGTGACAGCTCTGCTTCAGAATCCTGTCTAACCTAACCTACGCCAAAAATTTAATTAAGTCTTTTGGTTGTTTAACTTTCTTAGACCAATCTTAAGAAACAAATTTACCCTCTAGATAGACGAAAATACCCAGAAACTAAAGGAAGCGCTTGATTTTCTAATCAAGCTTCTCGAATACACTATCTGCATAGTCGTCCCAGTGGCCCATACTGACCATTGTGTCTTCTTGTTTTTCTAATTATAAGTTGCAGTTGAACCATATCTTTCGGTACATGACACAAACATTGTTTAATCTGTCCAATCTGCCCAACAACAATAAGCTCAGGAACGCGTTGCTCTTCGGTTCCAATATGTAATATATGTAAAATCTTTAGTCGTTGGCATACGTGCAATGTCAGCTCTGCATCTGTTTCTATATATCCATTTCCCAGACAACGCATAGGAGATCAAATACAGCCTCGTGCGAACTAGGACAACACTCTCGCTCATTTCAAATGAAGTAGTTAGCGAATGTAATCTCCGATAGGCTGTAAAAAGGTTCCTTTCAGACAAATCAGCTGGCGCAAATGGCATCATTGAATTTTTAAAAAATAAACAAATAGCTGCCGCGACAGCCCGGGAAAGGTCAAGCCCTATTCTTGCAACCATTCATGTGGTGCGTGTAACATTCTTCGCACGAATGAAAGCGACCTACAATTACAAATTATTGCCAAGTCCTAGTGGGGAGTTGAGAATCTTCTTCATGAAAAATTATATTCTCGGAGATTTGTCATTCCCCGACGAGATGATCGTGGATCGTGGAGGATAAATCTGCCTCAGTTCGGTGTGTATTGCTGTTCCCACAGCAGTTCAACGCACTAACCACTGAGTCAACATAACCACATTAAACATTGGTTGATTAAATTGTCCTCGTCTTGCTTAGACTTTAGTAGTTTACATGAAATAGCAAAGTTATATATATTGACGCCTACCCCAGCTGTTTTGACCACCTTAAGAACCTTTGTTTGTTGCTGGAAGGAAAGATAAATGGAAAATTAATGCCCCTCAAGGTTTAAGAAAGTCGTAACCTCTCCTTTTCATAGTGTACATATATGGATTGGATGTTACAGCGCAATCGTTGTGAGAAACTGTTCAAATTGGGAGACTTAAGGATAAGTCGCTGATGACTTGATCATCCTAACGTCCACTCAGATCGAACATCAGCGTGCACTAGATAAGGTCGTCTGTGTTGAAGCTGGGATGAAGGTAAACGTGAACAAATCAGAGGTTATGGTGATTTCCCAAATGCCTGTTCAATGAACTCTGCATGTTGGTGGAGTCCCATTGAAACAGGTGGAGAGGTTTTAGTGTCTCGGGGTGTTATTCACGATTGGTGGAATGAGCAATACTGAGTTATCCTGTAGGATTGGTCGGGCTGGAGCAATTTTGAGACAGCTTAGTCAATTTGTTATTAGGAGCACTGAACTTGGCATCGGAGCTAAGCTATGTATAAATCTTTCATTCTATGTTTGTCCCGACCCTCACCTGTGGTCATGTTATTGAAATGAGATTTCTTCGTTGTATTGCTGGGGTGACTCGTCGAGATCGAGTTAGGAACATCAGACTACGCGAGGCACTCAATATCGAGCAGCTACTTCTTCAAACGAAGAGGTTCATACTTTGATGGTTTGCCCCCAAATCGGCTTCCAAGACGTGCAATGGAATCACTGCCATCGGGTAGGCGTCCTCTGGGTAGGCGC
Source organism: Matsumyia berberina (assembly GCA_917880715.2). Classification (NCBI taxonomy): domain Eukaryota; kingdom Metazoa; phylum Arthropoda; class Insecta; order Diptera; family Syrphidae; genus Matsumyia; species Matsumyia berberina. The sequence continues at coordinate 103,032,740 of OU862870.1, forward strand.
GGGATGAGATGGTTGGACCAAGTCCGAAATTTCCTCTCTACCTGCATGGGTATAACGTCTGATGTTTAAGAGTCGATGACGAAAGATCGGGAGATGTGAAGAGTTCACTTAAGCACCCCAATTCCGCGACCCTCATAGTGGACAAGCGGGCCATTCTGAAAATGTATGTATGCACATGTGTATGTCACCGTATTGTCTTTTATCGCAGAAGGATCGCATCCAATGGAGCAGGTTACAAGCACAACTTAGAAACAGTTGTTCTTAGCCGATTGTGAGAGTCCCAAACCAACTTAAGACTATGAACCGTTACAAATGCTGCAACGTTAGCATTCTCGAGCACATGCCCCAATCGTCATTATTACCTTTTGCCTGAGTAATTTATTCAATACTCAGACTGAAACAGTGGGGCAAAAGATGCGCGTTAGAACTGGAGGATAGGGATTTCATGTCTTTTTGCTTGAGTCTGTCTGTTTTTCCTCTGCTAGACCGTGGTCATAATTAGGTACTAGCTGTCGAAAGAAGGTAATACCTACTTGTGCTATTTCAGTCTCGTAGGAAGCTTGTGTCACTGTTTGAACTTTCGTTTGGAAGATGGTGCCGTGGGCCAAAACTCTGATTGACTTAAATAAGTCGAGCGAATCTGTACCCATGCCAGTGTCCACATTGGACACTTCGATTGGTACCTCTCCACTATACCATGCAAAAGCTTGACGAGCCTCTAAGGGAAGACTATCGATTATTACTTTAAATTTGATTTGTCTCAATTCTTTCTTAGAGCTAGTAAGAGCTTCCCTTAAAAACACTAGTCGCTAGGGTACGACATAGGCTTCAGCACATCAATACCTCTAATAACGGGAATCTTTGAATCCGAATGATTCCTAGCACCGGTCCTACCATCGGGGTGTAATGTGTGGGAAATACGAAGTTTTATGTAAAACCAGCATAGCAAAATTCTAGCAAGTTCTCCACGGCCTCCTTCTGGGGCTTGTCGTTATCCTAGCCCCAGTAGTCAGACCTTGACACTGCCACCGTTTTCTTTTTTTCAAATATATTCAACTGTTTAGCCAGACAGTAACCGCTTTGTCAACATTCCTCCACCACGAACGAATGCCTAAATTCCACAACACACAACAGAATATGCAAATTAACCAGCCACATTTATAGTGAACCACGGACGATGTTGCCCCACCCAAAATGTCCTGCTACTCATTTTCTGCCCTTGATGTACGAATTCAATTATTCCGAGCCGGGTCCTGTGAAGTAGAAGCTTCCTCGTACGTTTGTTCGCTGACGCTATTAATTTACCCCTTCCGCGTGACCCTGATTTGCATATTTCCCTGCCGCGAAGTGATGTCCTTACAGAGGAAATCGAAAAAGCAAATGCTCACGGGATACAATGACTATAATGCTACTGAGCTTCACTTTTCTTCAGGTGATAACTCAGGCACTTTGCACTTCTTCTGCACTGTCTTCGAGGACTTTCGGAAGCAAATAAAAGCGAAACTCACTTCACACCAATGTTGCGCGGATGGGTGTGCTTCTATTCTTATAGTTGGGTCTTTGTGTCCCGCCTTATTTACGATCCTAGCTCATTTTCATAACAATACACTGAAGGGAAGAGCTCCTTTGACTGGATGGGCTGTTGTTTCATTTACTTGGCCGGCGATTGTGGCCACCTCGAGTCATGGGTTCATAAATACAAAAGCTAACGAAATTAATATTCATTAGGCAACATTCGGCTGCATTCGCTTTGGCAAAGGCTCTTCCAGAGCGCAGCACGCCACCCTTGTCAAATGTTTCTTCGAAGTAAGCAAACATTTCGCCTTTATCGTTGTTGGGACAGGTTTTCACTGTCGGGGAGCGGGTGCGAAGGCTGGCGACGACGATGAAATTATTTGCATTGTTCTTGATTTATGCTTATCAGAGTGTGAATTACGTACTTGAGTGGGTTGTCCACAATGCACCTTGTTGTGGGGGCGTTGTATCGATTCTTGAGAGCGTTCATCTATTGGATGTTACATATACGTATGTGCATGTTTAAAAGGTTAACAGAAACAAAAGCACTTAACTGTTTTTTTTGTGCCTCTTGAAATTCAAAACTAAGGGAGTTTTAAACTACAGGTGAACGGAGTGGAGAGCTTTGAAAAATAAAATAAATTTGCAATCACGCGAGCACACCAATTAGCTTAACATTGTTACTTGTGGCTGCATGTTGATGGCATTCCCTAGATCTTATTTTAGCCCAAGTTACAAATGGAAACATGCATGGGCCATTACACTAAAGGAAGCAGCATGGTTTGATAGTTTTAAGGACTAATTGTATTTACAACCTCTTTTCTAATAGTAAAGCAGACTTGCAAAAAAGGACAAGACCTGGCTCTTCAGGTTTACCAGCACGAAAAACACTTACTTAGACGAAATTAGATGGAGTATGAGAAACGTGACCGAGAAGATGCAGAGTTGTTACAGCAGGAAAGAGTTTCACAACTTCTATAAAAGGTTAAAAAGGACAACCGAAGGTATCGCTATAATTTGGAGCCTACGTAGTGGAAAATCATATGGTGTGAAAAAACATCTCGCTAGGGTCTACGAGTTGAGCTGTTTAGGGTTGCAGGAGGTGACTTGGTACAGAATATGTACCCGCTTATCCGCAGGATATGGTTCGAAGAAGTATACCCAATGATTGGAACCTTAGCACCATATGCCCAATCCATATGAAAGCTTTACCTACATAAGTATCCTGAACAGCGCCTGAAACTACAGGGTTTTGCAATAAGAGCGCAACAAAAGTTTTTTAAATAAAACAAAAACGGTTTTGGATATCAATGAAATTCTTTATTCCTGTGAAAGTACGTTCGATGCCATTATGTATGGAACCCGATTTCTTTTGCATGGCCACCACGGGCACGCTTGCAGAAGTCCAGACGCTGAACCCAATTTTCGACGGTTTTCAACCATAAATCGGCCGATACTGCTGCAATTTCACGTTCGATATTCGTACGAAGTTCATCAATCGTCGCTGGCTTGTTGGCATAGACCATAGACTTGACGTAGCCCCACAGGAAATAGTCTAACGGCGTCAAATCGCACGACCGAGGCGGCCAAGCGACTGGACCATTTCGTGAGATAACACGTTCTCCAAACTTGGTTTCCAATAAATTGATTGTGACATTCGCTGTGTGGCTTGTGGCGCCGTCCTGTTGGAACCACATGTCCTCCAAGTCCATATCATCCAATTGGGGCCAAAAATATTCGGTTATCATTGAACGGTAGCGATCCCCATTCACAGTAACGTGCCGGTCTTGATCATCACGGAAGAAGTACGGCCCAATGACGCCGCCGGCCCATAAACCACACCGAACCGTAATTTTTTCGGGATGCAATGATGACTCTGGAGTACGTGTGGATTGCTGCCTGACCAATACCGCATATTTTGTTTATTGACGAAGCCATCCAGCCAGAAAAGAGCCTCATCGCTGAAGATGATTTTTCGATGAAAATCCGAATCATTTTCAAGTTGTTGCTCAGCCCAATTCACGAACATACGACGCTTCTGGTGGTCAAGCGGCTTCAGTTCTTGCGTCAATTTAATCTTGTAAGGATGTAGGCCAAGATCTTTTCGCAAAATTCGCCACAACGACGTCACAGAGATGCCCAACGCTTGAGAACGACGTGTGAGAGACACATTTGGGCTTTCTGCAACTGAAGCCTCAGCGGCAGCAATATTCTCGACACTACGGGCACTTCTTTGTCTCACTGGCAAGGGAACATTTTGTACTGTGCCTGTGGATTCAAATTTTTCCACTAGACGCTCAATTGTTGATCTGCTAGGACGATTATAACGACCATAAATTGGACGTAGCGCTCTTAACGTTGAGGCCACTGACTCCGAATTTCGGTAGTAAATTTTAATAATTTCGACTCGTTGTTGGCTCATATATCTTTTCATCATGAAATGGCAAACCTTACTGAAGAGAAATGTCAAAAAACCGCAAGAAAAATATGGCGTCGTTTGCTGTCTCTGTCGCTCTACTTTTGTAGCGTCCCTATTGAAAAACCCTTTATATGTCGGTTTTAGTACTAAAAAATCGAAAATTGGCTAAAACTTTACTTTATGCTTATTCCTGAAGAATGAATAAGCGCTCCAAAATGATTCCCACCATGATTCATCGATTATGCGACAACATATTTTTGTTTTTTATAATTCACGCGCGCTCAAGTGTTTCTGACTACCCTTAAACGAGGGCATGCGGACTAGGAAAGTTACAGGAGAGACGAAGGAGATACCGATATGATAGTGAGGATAAATATGATCTATTTTGCGCGGAAAAAACCGAAATTACGTTTTTTCTGGTTCAGCTCACTCCCAACAGCAATTTGGATCGTCTAGGGAAGATTAAGGTCCTGGACTACCAAGTTGTTACTTGGGAGAAAAGTAAATAGGAGCGACAGTATTCTTCAATGCGTTCGCTGCCAAAGGTTTGGGTACGCCGCGTCGAACTGCGAAATGCAGCATCGGTGCGAAGTAACAACCACAAGACGGAAGAATGTCCTCTAGGTAAGGGTGGATGATAGGAGGCTGATAGGGGCCAACTTTCTTGTGTGCTATGTCGAAACTCGGGGTACACCGCTAATTATCGGGGTTGTCCTAAGATCCAGGGCATGAAAAAAGAAAACTTGGCTCAACAGAGGAAATGTTTAGCTGCTTCTGTCAAAGCTGACTGAGTTTTGTCAATTATATCAATATCACTATCGTACGCCCAACATGAGCTTAGGGTCATATTCAGGACATTCCTCATATGTTTTGTCAAGGAGCTGGTAGAAAAATTCTTTGGTTGCGTTATCTTTGTCTTCTGTAAGGGCATGACCGCATATAAGGCTGATGTGATGATCGCTTACATCTGGGAAGCATAAGACTTGTTGTTTAAGTCTGCGTGGCACGACATATCTGCATTCGAATAAGAGCTGCTTCTGCTCTCTGTAGCAATCTGCATAAAAGAAGTCACAGTCCTTGTTTTACCCGGCCCATCCCATCGCACTTCTTGGATGGTGGTAATATCTACTTTGTAGCAGTTTGGGACCTTTGCTAATTGTTCGGCTGAACGTGGTCTGTTAACACTCCACTTGCAGATTTAAAGATCGTTATCCTTATTTAATTTGCGTGGGTCGTCATCAGTCTTTGAGGCTTGTTCGTTTTTTCTGTGGTCGGGCAGTTATCCCGGCGCACATCCCCCAACTTGGAGGACTAGATCCATTGTAAAAAGCCCTAGGACGAGGGGCTGGTTCAATCGACGCCAGTAACCCACTTCCTGAATATGTCGAAATAGCCCATTTCGAAAGTTATCGATCCCACCGTTAATACCAATCAGAGTCCACTCTATTACTACAACACCCAACCATCCATGAGCATTGAAATACAATAAATAAAGCCAGGAAGCTAACTCTGAATTAAAGCTTCGGGGTAATATTAGGTTATGTGCACATATTCCCATTCGTTTGATCGTATATTTAATATATGTAGAGAAACAGCCCGAATCATGGGCCCGAATCTATTAAAAGGTTATGATATGCATTAAAATCTAACCAACGTGTCAACTTGACAGTCCATTGCTGTTCTGTGGCCACATCACCTAGGCATAAACTTTAACGCTGGTCGCAACACACCATGGTGTTTAAATAAAACGTCACTTTATGCCCTCTTAAGGTTATATGTGCCTTATTTAACGATGATGTTTAAAAAATATTTTTTACTGTCAGCCCTAAACAAGAGGCCTGGCTCTCGTGTAAACACCCGTCTCTGTCCATCAAGGAGAGGCAACAAGTTGGAACGCGCAGACGACGACGTTAACATCCACTTCCTCTGAACAAAATTTCATGCATAATTATATTATCAAAACATTTATCTCCCCAGCGTTATGTGACCCCAGACTTTTGGGGGTTTGGACAGTAACCTCCCCTCTAAAAAACACATTAAAGTGTGATACAACAGTTTAAATGCTGAACCACCCCAGGCAAGAAGGTCCCCCCCCCCCGCTCCAGCCCAAAAGTTGTAAAGTAGAAGAGGGTGATGCGATGGTTGGTGTGTGTGCTTATCCCCGGGCAATGGAATCGAAAAGGATACATCATACGTTTTCGACTGTTCCCCCTCAAAAAACCCAAAACGCTCGCTGTAACTTTATATCGGTACTCATACGCACACATAGAGAGGTGGAAGCAAAGGAATAATGCCTTTGAGTGGAGTTGGTCTGTGTACGTTTTAAAGGATATTCAAAACGCAATAAAAGCAAGTCCTATAAATTCCATTATGACAGATTGCAATCGGCCCGCAGCGGAAATTCAACTCGTAAAATGGTTACGAAATTTTTGATATGTTCCTTCTGGCGGCACACAGACTCATCCCTGTGATACCTTTAGACTCTTCAGGTGTAGTGCGGGGAATGGTTTGCTCTGGAAAATTCTTTTGCCGAAACTGAAGTCTCTAGTCTAGATACCAATCAGAACTTCCGACACAAAAACACCGATTTCAGGAAGCAAACTACGAGGATTCCACGAAGGAAGAAAAACGAATTTTTGTCCTTCCCACCATCGTTGTCGTCACTGTGGCAACGGAAATTTGGGTTGTTACCGACGACCGGGAAGGAAATTTGGGTATTGAAAATGTTACAGGATACACGTTCGATGTCTGCGTCTGTCTACAATCCGGCATCCAGACAAAGTTTTCATATCAAATTCTGAAAAGGCGTGGGTTTCGTGTTTATCAAATAAATCGATAATACTCCTTGGAGCAACACCTGCTCCTTCGTCTAATTATTGCCTCGTAAAATTAAGGGTGCAGAGAGCGGGTCAGCTGCAATTATTCATTGATGCCATGGGATCCGTTGTATCCTTGGAGGACCAATTTAAATGATGAAAATATGCAAATCCTTAGTAATCCACAAGGTTGTCGTGTAGATAAAATATCTGTTCCATTGTTAGCAGCTAAATTGGATTGTATTCAGTAGATGGTGGGAGGGTGTGGATGGTGTCCTTTCACTGTTTCTGGTGAGATGATAAAGCAAAAGGAATTTTCTCTCGAAAACGTGGAACGAATCGGGGGGTTACTTACCCAGAGTTGATGTACTGCGAAGCATAAAAGTGAAATTTACGAGACTACCTAGAATCGAGGACTTTCACACGGCAAATGTTCTTGTGAGTGTGTGTGTGTGTTTCGGCGAAGGACTTAATTATTTTTAGTGCAAATAGCCAGCTTAAGACAGTTTGCCTTTTATGAGGGATTACTTGAGAAGTGAATTTCGCTTTAACCTGAGAGTTCACTTGATTATCGTTCATGGAGAATTACGGTCGCTATTTAGCTGAGCAGTTAGTTTAAACTGGAGTTCTTTGGGTCTAAAAGGAACTTTTCGGCCAAGGAAAACGAAAGTCCTTACGCATTAAGGTGAAACTAAAAGTGGAAATGAATGTTTTAAACTTTACGACGCCTTTTTTCAACACTTCCTGAAAAGGTAAAGGAACACTTCTTATGCAATTGTAGTAGGCACTTAGTCGAAGTTAGCACTTTGTCTAAGAGTAATAAAACTCGAGTCGAAGAGCAATAGTTTGAATTATTTCAGACAATCTTCTGGTTAGAGCAAAGCGTTATTTTGATGCTGTCTCACGGTCTTTTGGACCGTATGGTATTTGTGGTCCTACTCTTGAGCGGTAAGATGATGAGGCTGCTTTGTCAACTCATTCTGGAACAGGCAACGTTCTAATAGTCATCGCAAAGCAGATATTGAGAGGGAACTGCATAGGTACCGATTCCGATTTCTCCGATGGACACTGTGGTCTCGATAATATTTTTGTAACTTGCAGCCTGGCGCCATTTTAGACTTTAGGTGGATTGAGAGTCCGGAGTAATATTGCTCGAGCACCTATTTCGAGAAGAAGCTTGTAGCCTGGTAAGCCAGGAGGATTGATGGTGTTAAGAAATTTCACGGGATAATAAATTATCTAATCCGTACTGAGTCCGTAGACTTTTATTGTATTCGTTTCCCTTCGAGTAATTTAGGTGAAGCATCACTAATGACTGTAGCTTGGTCGTTTCTAGGAATCAAAAAAACACACAGCCGCTCCATGGATTTCTTTTTTAAAGCAACGATATTAGGATTTATTTAAGTTATGATGTTTGTTACAGTTGAGACAGCTGAACCTAGATCGGCTGGAATGTTAAGCTCTTTTTGGATTCGAGATACTCTTCATTTTTGATTTCAAGTAAAAGATTTGAAAATTGCCCACCATTTTGCCATTACTTCTTATGGACTCTCAAGTTTTTTTTGACATCAAGCTATTTTTTAATTGAGGGCCACAGATACATATGCATGTAGGTTGCCTTAATGCCTTTAATTCGTCAGTAAAAATTATCTTCAGCGCTACTGGAAGAGTCTGACGGAAGAACACGGAAGCAACACGGTAACTCCTTTCGTCGTTGCACTTGATATCTTTCAACATTTTGCTGAGTGCTTTGCAAGTGCAAGTTAACCCTCGGAGTATCTAGAAAAAATACCTGCCTAGCACTTAATGATTTACCGATAAACAAAAAGTTATTCACCCTTCAGCGACCTTTCACCACTCGAAACCCCTTCTGTTAAAGCGTGTGTAAGTTATTTACGATATTCTCTGTTTCCTAAATCTAGTCCAAAACGTTTAGTTGTCGGTTCTTACCCAAAGAAAGTGTCAGGCCGGTCACAATTGACCGTAAGCCAACTCCTAGTTCACCATTCATCGATCATGTCTAAACCTACCTGTGCGTTAGCACAGAAAGTGACTGATTTAGAAGATTTCTGGTTTCCTTTTTAAGTCTATGCAGTTCCGGGAAATTGGTGGTTTTCGTAACCGCGGGAAATTCTACTATTTAGAAGAGTGGTAGCACCCTTGGAATAATGCAAAATTGATCTGGGTAACTATCACAGCGCCACCAGTAAGTTTTCTGTCAGAAGGGCGCGCCATACACACGCGCTACCGCCAGTAGTGCGCCTGCCAGAGGCTTTGTCTGCTTCAAACAATCTTTTGTCCACTAGTGCCGGAACCTTTGGAGGTAACAACACCAGCTTTACCCAGATTTTGTGCAGAGATACCCCCACCCGCAAGAGAACTTTTAGGATTAGGCTTCCTTCGGTAGCTGCCTGGCCCAGAGCTATTTTTTTCGGTTTTGCGTCGTTTAAGCTCGAAGAACAGGAGGCGACTTTGGATACAAGTGCTGATTCGGTTCCACCGACCTTATTCTCATTCCCTTCGCCACCAAAAAAAGGACTGCTGCCGGTGATTATACCATCAGCTGTTTCAGCTTCTTTGCGCCTCTCGAACGAAGTCAGCCTTCTTTTCCTTTTTCTCTGGCTCTTAGACGAGAGCCCATCGGAGCACGTCGCTTCTGGCGCTCGTTTAGCTGGTGCTTCTCGATTCAAATCAGCTGCCTGGCTATGTTGTAAGAAATTAAGCGTACCGGGTAAGACCTTTTCCTTCACTTTCTCCTTTTTTCCGGTTCATACTTACGAACGAGTCAGAAAGTGAACCGCAGGACTCTTCAGATGCGAGAACTGTGCCCCCGGACCTGTATCATCGCCTGAAGCGGCGAAGCTAAAATGTATGTTGGTTGAGGCCTCCCGTATCCGTCCCTTGACCTTGGTGGATTTTCGCTTTCGCGAGTACCACCTGCAGTAGTAATTCTAAAAGGTTTATCCAACATTCTTCTTATGGACCTATAGCGCTACAACAAACTTATGAGGGATGACGTGATCTTGATGCGACCAATCATGCGAAATAGACTTGTTCTTGGCTTAGTTGATACAAAACAAACTGGCTATTGAGAATCACTAGAGGTTGTACATATAAGTACCCTAGTTGAACTATTAATAGGTTATAGTATAGTAAAACGAATTTCGAAAGTGTCCTGCAATCGACAGAGGAGCACTCACTACGTAAACATTAGGACGGCGCGTGCCATACTAAACCTGCCATCTGACCCAACCTCAACATACTTGTACTGAAAGATTTTCCTTGTATCTGTTCTCATTTAACTTTTTCAATTTCCATTGGATTTGAAAGCCTCGAGGGACTGAGTATGTAGTCCAAACCCTCCTGCATATGCCCGCAAACTACAGCAAACATTTTTTCTTGTTCGGATTAACTTCAAATGGCACACGACTGACTCCAGTGTTTATCTTATGACGCACACCCTTTCAAAGACTTATTGTAACTCCTCCGCCCACATACTTGAGAAAAAATTGCATCAAATGTTACAAACGCAAATACGAGTAACAACTACCAGAGGGGATTCGTTCAAGGATATTTCAAATGCGTGCCATGTTTGTTCACATAATTCAAGCGATGTTTGCGTTAAACTTAGCCAACTGGAAGTTACACAACATTACTCCCTTATAAAAGTGATTGTTTGCTGGTTTCCTGTTTTGTTATCACTCGTGGAACTCGTAGGCTATTGGGGAGTGTCTTTCACTTTCGCACCATGTGCCAGAGATGATTTTTATAATCATAGTGAGACTCTTATGCGCGCTATATGGGAGCCGAGTGCAAGCGTTTGAATTGACATGGTGCGGAAGTTTTTTTTGTTTGAATTAAATGCAAACAATTTTAAAATTATATTTACACTGAGAATAGGTTAAAAGGGAATGTTCGTTTGAACACCCAAAGCTTCAAAGTGCGATTCAAGTAGGTAAGGCTTTTGCGGTGACTTTGCTTTATCTTGAAGCTAGATGGTCACCCCTGCAATAAGGAACAGAAAGACCCAAGAAGTTAACGTAAGCCTTTGATAAATTAAAACGTGGAGCATAGAACTTATTTTAGTTGCAATATGGTTTGAGTCTACCGAAGAGTTAGAGATCCTACACACCTACTAAGAGCGAAGAATTAACAAAAAGTTCCGCAGGTAAAACTATTTTTTCGTACCTTTACTCACAATATGATGTTGTGTAGAAAATGTCATTAGTAGACTTTAGATTTGCCTCGACCCATACCCCCCCTGGGAGGGTTCCCACCGGTTGGGAACCTCTGCTATAGACAGTAATCTCCTCCGAGCGATTTCCTTCTCAAGGAAGAGTTTTCATGGAACTCCGCCATGGAGACTCTTTTCTACCAATGGCTTTTAGACGAATTCAAAAAAATGAGTTAGGAGTTCCCAAAGAAGTATTAAATGTGCGAATCGATTTGCAGTTATCTCTCTTTTAGCGAGACAAACTTCTTTTTTGTCGGGTTTGGACAAGCTATACTCAAGCACTCAGGCGCAACTGGTCCATTGTACTTCAAAAAAGCTGGACCCAATTTTTACCCATTTTACTGGAATTTACTCGACTTTCGATGAAAGCCGACTTTCGATGAAAGCCGAGAGGGCACTTCAATGATGTGCGGTGTAAGCTCCCCACACATCTGCACTCACCACATCAGTACCGAAATCTGCCACCCGATCCGAGCAAAGGCAGGACAATCGCAAAGGAAATGATCTGAAGTATAGTCGCAATGTCCACAGACGTCGAAGACAATGATGTCACTAAGATGTTTGACAAAAGTGTCCCCTTGAAGCGCCAATAAGTTGTCTACATTCTTTTCTACTGAGTGACATCAAGAACGCCTATGATTTCTTACAAACGTTTGGGAGCATTCGTTTAGTTTGCCTATATCCTGGGGAGCCATGCCACACACAAATGTGTTTGTATGAAACTTAATCGTCAATGGAAGCCCTGACCGAGGACGCGGGAAAACTCAACGCAGGTTCAGGTCCTGAGAAAACATTCTCCAAGGCTTATCTAGCAATCTCATGGGAGACTGGACCCAAACCTAGGACCCAGACAAGAGTCTAAGAGTTCAGCCTTGCGACCGAATTCAGAGGGTTTTGCATTCTCGCACTATTTTGGAAGTGGTTATAGAGTTCAGCAAGGCCTTAAGTGTAGCTTAAGCTGTGGGTATCGCCACAGACCTAGATGCTCCGATCCCTCACCTATTCTTTACAATATGGCCATTACAATGTGACCATTAGGATAGCAAAGCTCTCTGCCTAAAAAACAGAGGTATGATTGCCCAACGACTAGGGAAGTCTGGTGTTGTCGACCTCTACGAAGAAACCAGCATCGGACCCATGACTGGTTTTGCAAAATTTGACTACAGCCCCGTCCAAGCTCAGACTCTGGCCGAATCCAGTCCTAAAGGCAAGGAAAGTCGACTTCAAATTTGCACAGTAACCGCGGATAATACCCTAAGCCACATAGCACAGCCCATGATATAAATATTGGGGGTAGCAGAGCGTCTAGAGCAACATCAGACTTCGACTTTTTTTGTATCCAGGATCACTCACAGACCGGAGACAAACCTGCTGAAGAGATTCTGATTTATTTTAACCCATATTATTGTAAATGGTTCCACCTGTAGTCTAGTTTACTGAATGCATCTAGCTTGAACATTTTCTTCCCGTACTACTCTAAACGATAGGGAATGTTGGGAGCTTTGACCAAGCAAGCAACGTATGTACGTAACTGGGATTAAAAGGCCGCGGTGACTACCAACTAATCGAAAATAAGACATTTGCATTCATTCATTTTCAATGACCCGCTTAGGTGGTCCCTCCACATCTCTCGATCTTCCGCCCTCTACTCTAAATCATCAGGGGCTATCCCCATACGGGTAGAGGTGATAAGAAAAGCATATATTAATGAGGAGCTTGCAAAATTTAAGTTTTTAGACCACAAGAAAGGTTCGGTTATGTTAATGAGTGCATTGTGACGTTCGTCACTACTCGCGTAGACCTAGGGTCCATAGAAAGAGAGTTAGATAAGACCCTATAATGACATGGACTTCAGAAGGTCCTTCAGCTAAATGTTACATATGTATGTTTGTCCTTCAGTTTAGGGAACAATTTGTTGCCAACAATCCTTATTCTTCTGCCGACGAGGGCAGGACCTAAGGTCATCAGGTGACGCACACATTCAATTTCTTATAGACCGGCCATAAGTTCTTAGCTGTTATGAATGTGTCTATCTGGATCCGCATTGGCTCTCGATATCTTATTTAGGTAGTTACCTTTGCATGATTCTCAGAAGACTTGATCGGGTTATCATAACAACCAGCGCCTAGTTGTCAACGTAGACCTTCTTTTGTGGGTATTATTTTCACAGATTATTTGTAAAGCCTTGTTGAAGGCCATGATTTCGGCTTGAAAAACACCGTAGTCGTCGTTTATACTAGAAGAGGCTTGGTGACTTTTTGCGGTCATCTCTGCCAGGGTCAGGGTCATATGGTGCGCTTCTGTCGATGTGTCAGTATACTTATATCGAGAAACTATGGAGGCGTGGCCCTAAGGAGCTGGTGGCGTTCACAGTCGTCCTTTCGTCAATCTTACTGCAGGTTAAGCCGCTGTTCTGCTGCAGTACAGATCTACATACAAATATCTAAACCTATGAAACTTATCAAGGTTTCCATTGTTGCTGTTGTTGCTGTCCTCACAACCGCCGTGTACAGCCAGTGCGCGATAGCTAGTTGTATGTTCAACGTATTACTGTATGCCTTTCTGCACGAGTACAACGTCACACATGTTTTCTTGATACGCTAATCGATGTTCTCTTTTCAGTTTAGTTCGAAACCAATAGTAATGGCCAGGTATTGTGCTGATCCTGAGAGATTAAGTTGAACCACAATGACCTTTGGGGTTTTGAAGGATTAATCTCTTCTAAGAGAAAAGGACAATCCCTGTCTCTGAATAATTTTTGCTGTAACTCTCATAGTTGAGCCTTTCTCTTAGAACCGGAAGGTTACCATGTCGTCTACCTAATAACAACACGCGATGAGTCAATTGGTCGATGTTGAGTTGAGCTCCTTTTAGAGTTAAATACAGAGCTAGCAGTAAAGTCTGGACAGCACTGCATGGACAATAGTCAGCACCCTTCGGATCTTCGCAGAATAGATTTCCGCTACTCTTGCTCTTTATAGCTTTCAACTTATCGGCCTCAGGATCCGAAAAGTCGACGCGTGCATGACCATACAAACGTGATGGATGTCGTTAAATCAATAAGAAGACACCGGACCTAAATAAGATTTCATAGAATTCGTATCACGATCCTTGTCTGTTTTCAATTCATTTTTACGGGTTTCATTGTTCAGGCTTCAACAATTTGGAGACTCTTTCATTGAAAATTACTCTTGTCACAGGTGAAGTTGTTAGACTTCCATGCACTCATCAAGTTGTTGCTCTTTTCTGCCGTTCCTTGCTCATTCACTAGTTTTTTCCTTGCAATTCCACAATGACCAGGAATTCAGAATTTTACTTAATTCTGTGCGTTACCGTAGTGTTGTGCGACAGTTCATGACCACTTTAGGTTTGATGTTATTTGATTACAGCGCTTTGAGCGCGGCCTGACGATCGGTGTAAATGGCGATGTCCTTGTTGGATACCGATACCGATAGTAGTCCCTCCACCAATTTGAATAAGGAATACATTGTATGCATCCGGTAGTCTAAAATATCCTCCTTCCACTGGATCCACCACAGTCAGGTACACCGTACATTTTTCGCGGCACCACCTCTCGTCGGGGAATGACAAGCCTCTGGGAGTATAATCTGTCATGAAAGAGCTTCTCAATTCGCCGTTCGGAGTCGGCAACAAATTGTAGGTCCCTTCCATTTGTGCGAAAAAAGTAACACGCACAACATGAATGGTTGCGAGAAGCTAGACTTTGGCTCATCCCGAGCTGTCGCGCCAGCTATTTTTTTTCTTTCCCTGGATCCTCGGGGTATATCCCAGAGCCTTCCTTCCCAGAGTTTTTAGACCAAATAATAGCAATTTCACGACCATTTTTATTGAATTCCGTAGCAAGTAGATACAATGCATCACTGTTTGCTCTAGAATGGCAAGCGGAGATGATGAAATTTTATGAATTTAAATTATAAGTCCCATGCTAATGTTTGTTAAAAGCATTATGGCCTAGAATGCCATCCACGCATTTTTTCTAGCCGCTTCCACCACTAAATATATGTACACATGCAATGTATGAGTGTCTACACAATTTAACAAACGACTTTTTAAATGTGCATCACACGCCGGCCTTCCATTGGTGGTTATTTTTCCACTGTCCATCAATTATATTTGCATTACCACAAACGAACGTCATCCGTACAAATGAGACAAAAGCATCAATAAATTGTCATCTACCACCGCTCTGTCCAGCGAATTGCAATTTTCAATTCAACGGTTGACTGGACTAATGGCAAACCAAAGCCAGCGCAATAGTCCTTCATTTTGCCAGTTACACGAATTCACCATTTACGGACAAAGGTAGTGGTTGCGGAACACCCGGCCACATCTCCAAATGGTGCACAATAACTCCATGTAACAGACATCCGACATGTGATAAAACATGTTATGATGCCCCAACTGAAATGTGTTCCCCCACCGCCCCATTGGTATGCAAATATGCAATTTTCTCCCAGCCATTGCTGACCATACCACGAGCCGAGACCACAGAGCACGAGAGTTATCCCAAAGTGGACATCTATTCTGCATATTAATTGCAGACATTGAGTCCTTTCTGCTCGGCTCCACCTCCCGTCAAAACTATGCGACAAGATCGAACGCCCATTAGTTGTACTGGATCGAGGTAATGTACCCACATCGAAAGCGGGTTCCACTGACCTTCAGTATCCTTTTTTAAATTACAGTTGGCCGCAGGCCTCGGCAGACGCCAATTAGGTATGCCCTAACTACCTTGGTGTTGCTGGAAACAAGTGGATTAATTTGATATCATTTGGAGCTTCATTTGGGCCAAGCTTGCAATTAGAGCCTCCTCGCGAATGTAGGCAAGCGGCTTGGTGCAGCAATATATTAATAATCACTCGGGGGCTCGGGACTTTTCGATTAAAACAACTCTGACAACATGACTAGGAGCGGTTCGATGTCAATTTCGCCGCTGAATTAATGATGTCTGCGCCACCGAAATGGCTGGAAATGAAAGAGGACGAACAGTGGTGGGCAGAATCTAGCCCTGAGGAATCTTACGTTGAAAAAAGAAAAATGGAAAACGATCTCCCCCACCGTCGGTCGTTAAGAAAACTCTGCCAAAGTAATAATGACAAAATCATGTCTTCTGTCAAATTTAATTTTCGCCCCGTTCGATGGTGGCTTACATGCTGGCCCGCCTTGGGGGGAAGAGTTTTGCCTCCATGTTTCAACACTAACTAATCAAATCAAAAGCAACTCTCTAGCTTGAGATGAGGATAACCCGACCCGACTTTGGAAGAAGCTGTCAGCCGCCTAATTAAATTTGAAAATTTCATCCCGTATAAATGCTAATAAGTCCCTGGGGGCGAATTATGCAAACAACCCTCCTTCCACAGAGGCAATACCGTGATGTACGCACAGAGTCCTGCGGTTTTCGGGCCAAAAGTTTCCCATGTCATTTCGGTTGGGTATATCCCACAGATTGTTAAATTCATCCATAGTACTAGAATGCCACAACGAGTTTCGATGAGGACGACCGACGACGACGGTAATGATGATGAAATTTGCTGCTCCTTGTTCAAGTTTAAGGGCATAAAATATGGGTATGCTCCTCATACGTATACATGGCCCGTTTAGTTTGAGAGGAATTGTGTTCGGCTCGCAGTAATCCGTCATCATAGTTTATGAGTTTTTCAGTACATGTATCTAGATGTGTATGTGCATTAAATTGCAAGATTTAATCGTTTACTTTAAAAATTTTATTGCTACCGCTGTTTTCGTTACTTGAGCATATGTTCTTATGAGAGCCCCAGAGCGGTGCTTGTGTGCTTGTTCGTACCGCCACTTCAAATGGAGAATTAAGCGGTTGCAATTCTAATTAACAATTGAAAGTCTGGAGGTTGTTAAAAGATGTATTTTCGTCTGGGGACTAAGGAATGCTTAACCAGGAAAAGTATTTTAAGGGCTTTTCTCTTTTATTCTACATATACGAGTATACATATGTATGTATGTGTGCATGTAGGGAGGAATTAGAGGTTATTACTTTTTTCTGAAATAATATTTAAACCCTTGTGGTGTTTTCGAGTCGATTTAACGAAGCTGTCATGGGGATTTATTATTTGAACGTAGTTGCTAGTCGTGTTTTAATTTTTGAATACATGTCGACAGATCTAGACTAGGAGAAGTTCTAGCAATTCCAATTCCAAATCTATATTCATAATTTTTTTTTATCGATTTTATGTCCGCGGTTTTTATTTGAGTAGGTACGTAGGTGGAACCTCTCATACCTATGTGGGTACCAATGGTCTGAATTCCGTCACAATTCTTCCTTAACCATTCGCGGAACGAATATTCCTCGCTAGGTATTACTTCACCAGGGTAAGTGTAGGGCAGTCGTTGTTTCGCAACTGAGAGCTTAAGCTACGTTTAGACGATTATCAGGTCTTCCAATGAAAAATGTGTCCCAAATGTGAACTGACAATGTTACTTTGGCAGGTAATTTATCATTGTCAGCTTATCGGCAGCTAATTTTCAGCATATTGGAAGGCCTGTCAATATTGTACAATCATCTGAACGCATGGTCTGAACGTATGTAGCTTTAGATTCGCATTCATTCTTTAGGTTTTTGTAACGTGGAGATTCAAAAAACACGTGTTGAATTACATATTCTCTGAAACATCACAGTGAGGTTGGAGCAGTTAAATGCTTACATAGACTCGTGTAGCAGTCACACTGCATTCAAAACTATACCATGTATAAGTTTGTTGCGCCATCCCTCCGATTAATCCATTTGTTATGAAAAAGCTTCTCAATTCGCCGTTCGGAATGCGAAAAATGTAACACGCACAACATGAGTGGTTGCGAGAACCTAGAACCTGGCTCATCCCGAGCTGTCGCGCCCGTTATTGATTTATTTATTTTGTCTATGAGCCTGTATAGAAGACTAGCCAACTCTAACCTAATTGTACTTTTAAATCAAAATATATCCCCATGCGAAACTTATCCAGGAAAGTCCACCATCGATCAAATATTCACCTTGCGGCAGATATTCAAGAAAACCCAGGAACTTCAAGTCGATACGCACCAGCTTTTCAACGATTTTAGGGTCGCGTATGACAGCATCTAGAGAGATGAGCTATACAGAGTCATGTTTAGTTTTGGCATCTCTGCCAAACTCGTCCGTTTGTGCAGTATGACGTGGAGAACGCACGCTGCTCTATCAAGGACAGTCAAGACCTCACCGAGGCTTTGGATGGCAAAAAATGATTAAGACAAGGCGACGTGCTGTCATGCGACTTCTTTAACCTCGTTCTTGAAAGAATAGTGGAAAACTCAAGCGCCAACACCCGAGGCACAATATTTCAAAAGTCCGTCCAATTACTCGGATACACCGACGATATTCACATAATCGGAAGAACGCAGCGTGATGCCACTGGCGAGTTCGTGAGTATTGAGACGGAGGCGGCGATGATGGGTTTAGCGGTCAATGAGGGCAAGACGAAATATATGCTGTCAACAAGAAAGGACACTCAACATCGACGTCTCGAAAATAAGTCATTATAGACAGTTATAACTTTGAGATAGTTAAGGACTTTGTCTACCTAGAATCCGCTATAAATTCAGACAACGACACCAGCGTAGCGTCGAGATCGAAAGAAGAATAAGGGTGAATTCAAAAACGTCAAAAAACTGCTGTTTTTGTTGCTGCAACACTGCCGCAACATTGCATTATTGAATTCACCCTAACTCTTGCCAATCGCTGTTTCTTTGGACTAAGAAGGCAATTGAGTAGCAAAGCCCTCTCTCGAACAACTAAAGTGACCCTTTATAAGTCCTTAATTGTCCCAGTCCTACTCTACGGCACAGAGGCATGGACTTTGTCAAATGCGGATGAGGTTGCTCCTGGTTGTTTCGAGAGGAAATTTCTGCGGGCGATTTTCCGTCCCGTCTGCATAGATGGTGAGTGGAGGAGGAGATACAACGTCGAACTGTATGGGCTGTACGGCGGCATCGACCTAGCCAAAAGACTAAATCTCCAACGACTGAGGTAGCTGGGTCATATTGAGCGGATGGACACCAATGCTCCGGTCCGAGGGACGGCGCAGTAGAGGAAGACCGCGACTTAGGTGGCGCTTGCAAGCCGAAGGGGACCTTAACCAACTTAGCCTGCGAAACTGGAATCGTGCTGGCTGGAGACGCTTGTTGGTTGGGGCGCAGGTCCACTTCGGATTGTAGTACTACTTTAAGTAAGTAAGGATACGAGAGATTGTTCCAATTATGGGTATACGAGTATATCTCTCTTAAGTTTCCCTGGGAAAGTGTTTGCCAAGTATTGGAAGCGGAAGAGCTGTGCTCGAGTGCAGGTTGGGTGTTGAGCAGAGCCGCTTTTGTCCAGGTAGAAGCACAAGCGGCCAGCTATTCACTCTCAAAATGGTTTTTGAAAAGACCTGGGAGGATGCCAAACCAATCTACAGCTATTTTGTGGATTTAGAGAAAGCATATGATCGGGTCCCTCGAAATAAATTCTGGAGTGTACTGCAGGAGTAAGGGATAGACGGTTCCCTTCTGAGGGCTATTCGATCTTTATACACAAACTGTAAGAGCTGTGTTCGGGCGAACGGCGTTAAATCGACACTGTGCGCATTGGACCTCGCCAGAGATGCGTTCTGTCACCTCTCCTTTTCATAGTGTTTATGGATTGAATGTTGCAGCGCAGCCCTGGTGGGGAACGGTTCGAATTGGGAGACTTAAGGATAAGTCAGCTTCTTTTCGCTGATGACTTAGTTATCCTGGGGTCCATCCAAACCGAATTTCAGCGCGCACTTGACAAGTTCGTAGCTGTCTGTGTTGAAGCTGGGATGGATGGTGGACAAATCAAAGGTTAGGGTAATTTCTCGAACGCCTTTTCAATGCACTCTGCGTGTTAGTGGTGTCCCATTGAAACAGGTGGAGAAATTCGGGGTCCTATTCACGAGTGATGGAAGGAGCAATACTAAGTTATTCTGTAGAATTGGTCAGGCTGGAGCAATTTTGAGACAGCTTGGTCAATCTGTTATCACGAGGGCTGAACTTGGCATCCGAGCTAAGCTATCGGTCTTTAATTCAGTGTTTGTTCCGACCCTCACAAATGACCGAAAGAATAAGATCGCGGACACAAGCTGCCTTAATGAGATTTATTCATTGTATTGCTGGGGTAACTCTCCGAGATTGAGTTAGGAACACCAGAGTACGCGAGACACTCAAGCAGCTACTTCTTCGAACGGAGAGGTCCATTATTCGATGGTTTGGACACGTTTAACACATGATCCCAAATCGGCTTCCAAGACGTGCCATAGAATTTGTACCATCAGGTAGGCGTCCGCTAGGTAGACCCAGGACGAAATGGTTGGACCAAGTTCGGAATCTCACCTCTACCTTCCATTTGAGAATGATGTTTCATTGTTTGTAGTGAACAGGACTGCCTCCGTTTTTTGTGTTCGGCTTCACCAAGGAGTGTCTTACTTCTGGTACCCTGCGTTCAAAACATAAAATACACAACTAATTTATTCATTTTTAAACTCAAACACTTTATTGATGCCTTAAATTTGTTAAAAATAGTTTTTTATTTATTAAATCTATTGCGCTATAAAAAAATATACCAAAACGTATATGTGTTTAGAATTTATGTGTGGTATCTTGTTAATTGCATTGCGTTCACGTATTTCCTTTGTGTATATAAATATATTTGAATCTTTGTATATGTATATATTTTTAATTTTATTTTTAGGGTTCTATTTACAGGATAAAATATCTTACTTCTTTGTTTTGTTTTGAATACTAGTCGTTAAACGATTTCTTGAGGACGTCGCCTCGCCCCTTCGCCGAGCACAAAAAAAATAAAGGAAAACGGGAGAAGGCGAGACCCACGTCGACTTAATTACGCAGCGGACGCGCCATGCCACCGCCGCGAGAGTTTTGCTTTTTGCGGAACTCCACGAGGTCCCCACTGTGGTTTGGATATGATGTTGGATATGATGCAATTAAATATCGTCACGAAATGATACAGTTCTTATCCTTGTCTGTGCCCAGATCGGAGGGCTTGCGCTTGCGATCGTACGCAATGGCATCGTTGGGCACGTAGCTGACACGCACGCCACCGTAGTGACGCCTCTGGGGCAACTGGTACAGATAGTCCTCCGAACTGGACGAGCTCGACGAGCATGTCGAACAATCGCTCGAGGCGTCAGATTCATCATCGCGATTTTGCGCCGTCGTCGTGATTCCCTGAAACGATGACGATAATGAGTGCTGGTGGTGCTCCTTGCTGCTGTGTCGGTTAGAATGCGATGAGGATGATGCGCTGCTGCTCTTGCAGGATGATTTTCTACGACGACGACGCCGTGAAACACCGCCGCTGCTACTATTGCCGCCACTGTTGTTGGCGCTGCTACCGCCGCCACCGCCGCCAGTGCCAGCGTTATTGCCTGAGTAGCTTCTGGAACGTGGTAGGGTATCGGGGATGCCCTCGAAGCGAACGCCCTTTTTCTTCTCGGGCAGCGGTAGCGGGGCTGAGGGAGTCGTCGGCGATAGCGAAGAGTTCTGCTGCGGACTGGTGGAGTGGAATTCGCCCTCGGGGGTTGTTTGTGCACCCATTATGTCGGGCAGGGCGGCAGTTGATGCTACCGAGAGATTTGGTGTAGGCAGCTCCGGCACATCGGATGGAGATGCTATCGATGAAGGGATTTCGGTGAACATGGGTTCGGATGTTGGTGGTGCAGGATGATTAGACAACTCCGGCATGCTGGAGGTGAGGGAGGTGTCCATTTTGTTGCGGATGTGCTGTGAGAGGTTATAACTATTTGTACTACTGTTGCTGTGTTTGGGATTCCAAGTGTCAAGGTTTAGACTCATTTCGGTGAAGTTGTACGGTCCTCCGTCGCTGCTGACTGGTTTTTGTGGCATTATCTGTTGGTACTCGCCCGGGGAGGTTAATGGGGTCATGTTATGTGAGGAATTGGATGGCCCACCGCCAGAGAAGTCGGTGAAATCGGCAGTGCACTGTTCGTCTTTGGCGTCAGGCGACAGCGTGTATGGTGCGTGATGGGGTTTGCGCTCGAACATTGGACTCCCGGCCATCACCGGTTGACTGCGTAACTGGTACATGGTCTGATGGTCGAGGGGAGGCTGCAACGACATTGTTTGCTGCTGTAACTGCGGCGACAGCGGTGGTGTATTTGAGTCAGCACTGGGCAAGCGAGCTTGCGGCCTGACACGTTGCGTTGAAGGAGGATACATTCCTGTTCCTGAACTGTCCGATGGTGTTGGTGGTTCACCCTTGCTGCATGCGATGGAGCAGTAAATCGCCCCGCGTCGTGGTAGAAACGCCCTGCCAAGCAGTGAACAGCGGCAAGTGTTGCACGAAAAACATTCATCTGTGGCATGCCAGTGCTGCCCGTCATGACTCATTTGGCCCTGATCCACACCAATCGCCTCGCCACAGTAGTCACAATACTCTGCGAACATGGAGTCGAAGCATTGCAGGCAATATGGCTTGCCATCTCGCATTATATATCTTTGGCCACCCAACTGTTTCTCGCACTCGAAGCAGGCGAAGTGATTCATATGCCAGGCACGTCCTTCGGCTTCGGTGCACTCATCGGCCAGGATGATCTATAAGAGAAGATTCGGACATAAGGCATTCTGACGTGAGGTGCTACTTTGTGTGGGTTACTTACCTCATCGCAGGCGGAACATCTTGGCTTCAGTGTTTCTGCATGATGTCGTCCGCAATACAATCGTCCATCGCGATGGAAATAAATTAGGTCGACTAGAAGTTCCCGGCAGATGCAGCAGGAAAAACATCCCGGATGCCATGATGCATTTGGCCCAAGACGTGAGGCGAACACAGCTATGTCCCCAGTGGATATAGAATCGTCACACTAGAAAGAGCAGGAGATGGTTTGGGGTAAGAAAAGCTCCCTCACGAGAATATAATCCTAAACAAAGGGGATAAGCATGTACTTAAGGATGGCAATGACAATAAAAATCAAAGACTACAAGCTTCAAGGGTGGTGGAAGCACATAAATCTACCGCGCGCTGGCGTTGTGACAAAGTGGCAAAGCGAAGACTTTTCTCTGAAAATTGCGTTTTAAACTCGAGCATCAGTGTTCAAAAGGGATTCGTGCCAACGGATATTCTCCGACACGACACTGAAGGGTGTAATTATATCGACAGGGGGCGGGTGGCATTTAAATCTTATGATATCTGCATTTAGCTAGGAGTGATGGGGCACGCGATGTCTGGTTACAGTTGTTTGCATAGGATATCGTGTGTCGTGTATCCTTTGAAATTGATGCACAGTGAAACTTGGTACAAAGAAAAAAGAAGTCTCAAGTTGCTCGGGATTCTGTAAATATTTGCGATGCTTGAAGTTAGTCTTTGATGACATTGATGGCTTGTATTTTGAAGATGCGTAACAGTAAAAGAGAGTAGTTCTCGGTTGTTTGAGGAAGGATTCGTCATTTGCATTGAAGGGTATTGTTGAGCATTTTATCGGGCTTTTAACTCCAAATTGGAGAGCAAACAAATGCTAAATTGAACCGAATTTTACAGACTTTTTAAGTTTAAATAAAAACCGTTGCAAGCGAGTGCGTCAAGTAAGAGAAAGGGGTTAAGATGTAGAATGCAGGGATTGGTATTGACTGGTGTAAACGTAAAAAGTAACCACGAGAATAGTTCTTAATGGTTTATAAAAATATGTGCAAATATTTGTCTCTTAATTGAATGCATTTCTCTCTCATAGTGGTGTCAGCTCAGAAGGCGATAATGTTGACCGCGAAAGAGCAAGAGAAATGAATATTATACTTCGGGTCTATATGATTCCGAAGGAGGTTCGCCCTTCTATGACAAATTATACTCTCTGAGGTTTGTCATTCCCCGACGAGAGCTGGTGCCATGAAACCAGCTTTTCGGAGGACATAGCTGAGGATTAAACCTACGCAGCTCGCACAGCCATCACCGCAATAACCACTGAGCAACGGCGACCACGATCAAGGTTTTAAATTGATGAAAATGAAAACAAGTACGTGCGGCGGCGGTTATTAATATGTATACGAGTACTAAGCCAGCTCCTTGAATCAGCAGGAAACATAAAGCCTAAGTGGTTTTCGACGATTATAACTTACGATTAGGAAAAGGATCTTTTTCGTGGAAGAAACGAAAGTTTGTTTAGACATCTGATAAGCCATCAACACCGTGCACGCTTGACGCAAGTGGAACGTTTGGGACCATTTATCCATAAAATATGATAAAGCTGAAGTTAGGCGCCTAGCGAAGCATCAGAATGGTGTGCAGATGGTGCTTTTAGAGCAGTGACAACTAGAAATAGTAAAAAGAGGCAGCAGGTTTACCGAATGATGTCTTCAATTCTGTTCTAATGCATTTCTGGAGCAGATATAGACTTAGACTTATAGACCTCGACTTACTCTGCCACTCAGTCTTGGAGCAAAAAATTGACTACATCAAGCCAAGATGTTTCCATATGAAGCTCGGCTTAGTCTCCTTGGATAAATAAGCACTGAACAGCCGCATGGTATTTTACTGGAAATGGAATGTGTAGCTTAACATGACTTGACCCTAGCTTCGGTTGGAGGACACACAGATATCAAAGAAAACAAAAAGGCAGGCAATCTGGCGAAGCAGAAGTCAGTCTCGGCGGTGGTGAGATATTTACCACAATGGATCTACATTCATCTAAGTGTGATGATGACAAATTCTCCCAAGTCACCTAATCTAACCTAAATGTGTAGGAGCGTTGTCCAAAGGACACAGAACTGTCAAATATCATCTGAAAAAGACGGGTGGTCTAGAAGCTGCTAGCTGAGACGACAATTGCGCATATACTGCACAAGTGTCCAGTGCTGACTAGCAGAACCTAGCCTACGTTTTAGTCAAAAATTTTTAAAAATAAATTCTATTCCTCTGACGGAGAATTTGCGGTTTGGAAAGACCTGCATTGAAATCCGGAGGGCGCCCCTGACTAATTCGTCTTGCAGTAGAGGGATGAAAAGCGACTCAATGGATTCTAACCAATTAATTTTGTTGCAGCTCATGGAGGATTGTCAGGAAAATTTGGGTTTCGTGATAATAACAACCAGCCATACCACAACTTTGCTCGGCAATCAAATCAATTATTAACTTGATAATAAGAGGCATGGATTCGATGAAATGTTCGATGTCTACACATTCAGGCAAGAAAACGTGGATTTTGACTATTCCTTGGTTATACGTTTTAGAGTGCGATTCTTTAAGTTGATTAAACTGTGACACAGCAGGGAAAAAGACACAACATCGATGGCCTAAACAGTGTTCAGTGAACACAGCTATTTTAGTCAGAAAATCCAGGGAGCTCTTGAACTAGAAACCTTTAAGGTCCCGACCGCTGAGAATAAGAACAAAAGATAACGATGAGCGGTTGCCTTGAATTAGTGGTAAGTATACTGAACTGCTGTTGGAATTGGGGGTCCAGCAATAGACTAGGTTAGAGAGGCTGTTGGCACAGCCGACGCATTTAAACCAGTATCAGATCCATTGTGATACCTCAAAATCTAGAAGGAATTCACCTTCCTAATCGTGGAACCAGGAACCAGTGGGGGATTTAAATGAAGCGAACAAGGTTTCCGACACCTTGTGGTGCTAAGTGCTAGAAGAGGGCGCAGGACAGGTACAGAGGAGATAGAGTATTGTCTCCGATACCGGATGCCTGGTAATATGACCACCTTAGATTTGCTTTGCTGATTGCATACAACTTTAGTCTCAGAATCTGCATAGTAGTACCATGCTTGGCGAGTTCATCAGCCTTGCAGTTCTATGGTATTACCCTGTGTCATAGTATAGAACAGAGGAGTAGGTTTAATTGCTTTGCCATCTCTACAAGAGACGAGCGGCAATATAAAATTATTTTTGATGCTACAGAGCCTGATTCCAGGGACTTTATGACGGCCTGGCTGTGTGCAAAAAATATGAAAATGATTAAATATTACATTCCACCTCAGCCAAGGTAAAACAAAAAAATGGTGCGACAACTCGCAACCATTCATGTTGCACGTGTTACATTTTTCGCACGAATGGAAGAAACCTACAATTTATTGCCGACTCCAAATGGCGAATTGAGAAGTTCTTTCATGATATATTATATTCCCGCGATAAATGTTAGGTGGACACGGTTGGGGTTTGAACCCACGCCGCTTGCACTGCAGTTCAACGCACTTAACACTGAGCCGCACTGAAAACTTCAGCCAAGATAGGGCTTCTTTTATCGCCATAATCACCGATTCGAAGAAGCTACTGTGCTCTGGAAGGTGAAAGAAGACCTTGCCGTTTATATCATCGGAGAAGAAACTTCCTCCCACATTATCTTTGGCTTTGGAACCGTCTGTGTAGATCTCCAAGGATTATTTTGTAGATGGTGCTGACTTCTCTGAGAAACCTCTTCTGGAGATAGGGATTTTCTTTCAGGACAATACCTTGGGATGGTGTAATCTGCGTTTTCAGAAATATTTGTAGGTTGGTTACGAATCGAGGCATGGTCGGTTAGTTTACTAGTCCACAGTGAGATCTTAGTCTAATAGCTGTACTAGCTGCCATTTTTTTGCCGAAAATGTCTAAGGGGATCTGATGGAAGAGAATCGTTAAGCATCGGTGGGACTTCTTCTCAGCTTACCGGCAATACAAAAACATGCGGATTTCTGCACTTTGCTCAAACTGTTCTGGTGTATTGCTTCATCCAAATGCAGTTCACCAGACGATCACGTCAGACATAAGTATACGCCTGATGACGGAGATATAGAGCCAATTTTACGCAAGGCTTTTTTGCAGGTTAAAGTGCTACGCTATGTGTTCTTTGATATTCAACTTCCAGCTTAGCTTTCTGTCCAGGATGACGGCCAGATATTAAGCCTTGTCTGTGAGGACTAGGCTGGTACTGTTTAGAGGAGGAGTAACACGAGGAGTATTGTGCTTCCTGGTAAAAAGGACTCGTTCGGCATTAAGTGGAATTACAGTAAGACCAGACCTAGCTGCCCATTTGGAGAGCTTAGAGATCACGTTCTGGGCAGTTCGCTCAGGATACCAAACATTTTTCGCGTCGTTACCAAAGGTATGGTTCGGACATATCGAGTGAATGGACAATAATACTTCAGACAAGCGATCACTGAATAGGGAATACTATGGGAGGTTGAATCTCCAACTTGAATATAAACTGGTCAATGGTATCAGGAAGCTAGGTCAGACAGGTGCGACGTAACTCTGTGCTGGTTTCAAGGACACGGGACGTTCCAGGAAACTGCATAGCGGGCGTGCTGCCAAAAGAAGGCGCAGGACGACATCTCCCTGAAAACCTCCCTGAATCCTCGTTGCTCGGATGCCAACAAACTGGCAAACCACAGGTGGAACCACATTAACACTTATCTCTTGTCAACACAAATCTAGCCTAACTTGGAGGCTAGACCGTCTAGCCTAGACGGAGAGACTTTTATCCACTAACTGGATAAACCTAGGCTAGACCGTCTAGCCTAGACGGAGAGACTTTTATCCACTAACTGGATAAACCTAGGTTCACTTACTGGAAAAACCTAGGTTCACTAATAGAGGTCCTCACTGTACACTGCTTAATAAGCAGATATGCACTCAAACTGGGGGGTCTCCTATAATGATTTCTGTAGAAGCTATAGAGACAAGAAAGAGGAGGAAACTATACGCACTTACTGTGCACATGTGGTGGTCTCTCGACGCTAAGAAGAAAAACCATCGGGAATTACTTCTACGATGATCTTAAAGATCTAGCCGAACTTGACATCCAGAAGATAAGAAACTTCATCCGGTACGGTTGCCAATCTCGCCCCCTGGGCTGCAAAGCTGGTTCTTCATCGTGGTATTACAATTGGCCAATCTAGTCTAAATGTAGCCACCTAACCTAATGCTTTGCCATAATCCAACGTAAGACAAATGACATGTTCAACACTTTTGTTTGTCCTTCGAAGGAAAAGAGGCTTGATAATAGTTAAAAGAAAATACTTGCGGTCCTATAAAGGGACACTATCTACGTAAGGATATAATTGTACACAAGTCGACAGCGGTAGGTGTTCTCTTTCCAAGGAACTTTAATATTTATTCATCACATTACATCAATGATCAATGATTCACTTCCCGCTGTCAGTACTTGAAATACAAGACCCTCGCCATGCGTGGACAAATTTATCGAAATGAATTAACGCATCATCCATCAGCTGTGCACACACTCCGATGCTCAAACAGGTGTAGATGGCAACGACGACATCGCGAACATCATCCACCTTCGTTTACACTAATTAATGCAGACATTTGCGTTGGCAAATGCACTCTGCAGTCGCGTCTGCTCGGCGACTTGTCAAACCACTCATAATGTTCAATTAGCATTGTTAATATTTAAAGTCTAGGATTCTTGTTCAAAGGACACTTACCCCATCGCACGGTCTGGCATTCATCAGTTGTCGCACAGTGCCACGTCCAAGTGCATCCCGTTTCCTCTGTGACGAGAACAGCCGGAGTTCCTTGCGCTCCTCGTCGGTCAGTGAGTGACAGTAACGAACCTAAAATGACAACAAACAATGATCATTCAATGGGCAATCCGATCAATGCCATACAAGAGCTGTCATCGTCGCTTGCCCCCTCCGTCCCGACCCCAATGCGGTTACACTATGCGGCGAGTTAGCAACATTATCATCGGAGCCTCCTCCGTCCGACAACTGGTCAGTCAACTCCATTCAGTTCATTTGAATGTGCTGCTGTGCTACAACTACAACTGCCCACTTAGAGCGGTCCAAAACGGTAGCCATCCCATCAACTGCCATATATGCAAATCACTTGATCCGGTACACGCTTGTTATGCAACAGGAACGCGTTGGTGCTGAGACTCGTCGCCGCCGGCCGGTCGAAGGAAAGGGCAAGATGTGTTGACTTAAAAACCATGTAACTGTAGCTGAATACGCGAAAAGTCTCGGCTCCCGCTCCCTCAAAAAACGGACAATGGCAAGTGGATTCCAAACATCCAGTGAGTGATTCTTACCTCATTATCATGCGGCGGAAGCTGATGCAGCAATTGTCGCACGCGGTACTGTTCTCCGGGGCTGTTCACGTATGGCACTTTGTCATCGGGTATCTGCGAGAAGTACAATCGCACCTGAAAGTGGACAAAACAAGCAGAGTCAACCATGAGTTACAACCGCGGACGAGAGCTGCAATAAAAACGGTTATTAATAAGAGCATCAACTGGAATTGACCATGACCGCAGGTGCGCGTGAAAGCTTCCTCCGCGCGCACACATTTGCATCCTGTTGTTTATGGTGGATATATCCGTGGAATTTATGACGACTATTAGCTTAATGTACACATAAGAAGGACTTACGAGATCGACTTCGATTGCAACAGGTCGGAATTAGCATTTCACGGCAGAGCTGGTGTTGGTATTCTGAGGAGTCGCCGCCGCCGCCGGTGAATGGAACTCTTCTTCCTCGTTTCGCCGCTGCGGTAGCATCCAGCTGAGTTTGTATTTTATTGTCGAAACACCACGGTCGTGTGTTTTGTCTATCGACCAAGTGCTGGCTTAGATCAAAGGTGAGAATTGAGATAGATTTGAACTAACGATTTGGTGGAAAAGCCATAAAATATCACGGCAGTCCAGATCGTGTTAATATTCTGCATATTATCCTTTCCCATATTCCTTTGAGATATAAATGACTTAAGCTGATTGTAACGATGAAGGAGTTTTCGTGAACGTGGAAACGGTCAGAACATAGATGGAGATTCAAACCTGAGCAGGTTGACGTGGAAAATTTTATATGACTGGTCGAAGTGCATGTGAAAGTGAAGGAGTATTTTTGTGACAAATTTAGGTCAAAACCCCTTTTATTGAGAACAATGTACATAAAACGGTGTCAATCTGGCTCGTCATCAATTAGTAGGTTGGGGTTGAGGAATAGCGTGGCGATTTTCATTGGACAGAGTACATAATCAGAATTAGAAGAGTTTAATCAGTTTTTAAGAGGCGACATTCAAGGGAACTTGGCGGCTGACGAATTAGCTAGCATAGGCTCTCAAAGTACAGACGGCAGGAAGCTCGACCATGTCAAAACGCCTTTGTTGTGTGCTAAACACCTGATTTACACCGACTCTCTGTCGAAAACAAATTGTAGATGACAACACCTCTGATTTAGCTGATTTAGTGTGTCTTGGATTTGAAAACGACTTTAAAGAGATAAGAGATCAAAACTAGTCGACGTCCTCACGGGGCACTGCATCCTAGGCTGGCATACTTATGTAAAGCCTAGGTATGCCATGCAACGATTTCTGCAGGAGCTGCAGAGATGAGAAGGAGAAAGGGCCCACGGCACACTGTACGTGTCCCGCCCTTGCCAAAATCAGGTAAGGCACCTTAGGCCAATACTTTTTTTACGATCTCAATGATCTAAACACCGCCAGCAAGGCCGATCTCAACAGCTTCGTTAGAAAATCTAATTGGTTTCAGAAGTATGCCTGGGTCAAACCTCAGTGGTATCATAATGGATCTACTTTTCTAGTCTAAGTGTACCTCTTCTTGGAGGACCACTCTTACTTACTAACTAAACTAAGGGGCGAAATGCTTCAACGAATGTCTTCATACGATGTTAAAAGTAGAAGGCTTGCCAGTATGTCGGCACAACTTAAGATAATCTTTGGTTTCTGGAATGCGGGACACAGATGGATTGCAGTAAGTCGAATGCTAAAAAGTGAGGCGGGAATAATTCAGTGGAATCCATGTTGTCATCGCAGAGACCTGCCGGAGAGTTTAAAGTAAGACAGCAGTAAAAGTGAACTAGTTTCGAAGAATATAACGCCATCGGCTGCAGCAAAAGCAACGTAAAGACAGCAAAACATAGAAGTAGCAAAGGCTGAGACCCTTCTCTGATGAAATAGCTGTGTAGATTCTGGAAACGAGTCAAAAAGAAAGGAAGGGGGATTGATTTGATTGGTAGAAATTTCACTGTGTTACTGAGTACGGGTTAAGTTTCACCTGCATCGCAAAACATGTACCACCTCTGTGTTTATTGGATCTCTTCCCAAAATCGAAGTCTAGTATTAAAGGCTTCGTTCTGAGCATTTCGGGTTGTGTATGTAGTTCAGCAGAACGTGCTTGAAAGTCACTAGTCGCACTAAGCTCATGTAAAGCATCTGCAGTCTTCAGATTAAAGTTTGAGGGTCACACGAATTCTCATTTTCAGAATTAATGTGCTTGAAAAAAGTTTGGAAGCAGAAAGACTTAAAATCTCTCAGTGGCTTCACTTTAATTTAGGCTGCACCTACTCCTAATTATGTTTTTGTCAGGTTTGGAAACACTTCACTGGAGCACTCAGACGCAGTCCATTGTGGGAGGAAGCAGGACCCAGTTTTTACCCATTCTCCTGAAATTTTCTCGACTCTCAGAGAAAGCCAAAAATGCGGATTAATGATGAGGAGCTTACAGTATCAGAAATAATCACATCAGCACCGAAAATCTGCCATTTGAGATAAGGCAGGACAATCGCAAAGGATATGATCCTTCCTCTCCACAAGCATCGCAGACAGTAGTGTCGCTCAAGCTTGTATTCCCTTAGGCCCCTGCCACGCAATGAGCGGCAAGCGGCAAAGCGGCAGAAAATTTGCTCAGAAATGACGCTTGCCGCTCAGCGATTGCGTGGCTACCACCATACGATTTCATGCGTTATAATTTTTCTGCTCTGCCGTTCATTGCGTGGCCTTAGAAATCCAAAAAGCTGTTTGCAGTCTTTGCTACTAATGGACAGTTCGTTTCGACTGTATCCTAGAGAGCCGGCTCTAAATAGATCTTAAGAGTAATCAACTGCCCAACAATCAGGACTTAAAAGTAAAAGTGGTCGTATCAGGCCAAAACTCGTGAATGATTCTCAATTACTGCTAAAGGGCGCCGGTTTGTTACCCAAGTTCTCGTGACTGGTTTGTTGGATGGGTAAGAGTGGATGTCCACAGAATTTGTTTACTCGATAGTTCGATGAAGTTGAGGAGGAAAGGCTTGTCCAACGCACGATGTCTGGCTGGCACCTTCACCGGAACCGATAGAGGCTTTTCTTCTTGTTTGCTTGCTTGGGTTCCTACTATCAAGTGGTAGAAGGTTATACATGCGTTGACCGAGTCTTTCTGAATAGGGTGCAATTGATACAGTGGTTAGCTACAATTCCTCTTTTGACAGTTCCAAGTTGGATGAAAACTTTTTTTGCAGGTGAATTGTCAAGGAGAAGACGGCTGTCGAGACGAGGACTTTGACAGCTGCCTGGCTATCGGAGAAGATTGGGACATTTTGCTTAGTGGTTGGGTTTTTGTTATGCACAACACAGACTTTCTAGATTGTAGGTATTTCACCTCGACACTGGCGAAGTTCTACCATAATTAAGTAGATTCTCGAACCTAGACTATATTCCGTATTTTAATGATCCATAAAAACTGTTCTGTCATATTATTCTGCAAGCTTAACTTTGTTTCATTCAATTCGGGGGATGAAATAGTCTATAGAGTATAATACCCTCTCTTGAGGAAGTGAATCCAAAATTCTACAGTGGCCGTGATGCCTAGCCAACCGCACCCAGATTCCCTGAGTTGACCGCACCGCAGATAGTCATTGTTTTGACCGTACTGGACCAGTGGTTCCTATGCTACCACTTCTTTAAATTCTGTTTAGTTTAGTGATATCATAACCTTTACACAGTGCGGCTCACTACACCAAGGGCCTGTAACAGGTCATGTTCGTGCTTAGTTTCAGCGTTTTTGCAAAGGTTCTGCTACAGGTATATAAGGCTTTACATGCTTTTTTGGCCTCTGGCTCTATGTTTAGTTTAGGGTCAAGAATGACGACCAATTACTTGGCACGCATACGAGAGTGCTTGTCTATATAGATGTGGCAGGGTAAATAATTTTAATTTTTGTAGTGAACAACATCAGTTCAGTTTCTGTGAGCCTAATGCTAAGACTACAGTTCACTCAACACGTTCAAGATGGAAAAAATCACTACGTCATCCACGGATGGGACCACCTTTATTCTGTCTATAAGACTAGGTATGTAGAATTGTGTCTATTACCATCAAACAGGGCAGGGGAGATGATAACTCCACCCTGGGGAGTTTCTCTGTTTACGTCAAAGACACACCAAGCTCGTGACGTTACATCTACGTTCACCTTTATAAGAAATACTCAGACTAACCCTCTCTCTTTCGACATCTTACACCTGCCGTGTTGAGAACGATACTTAGAGATGTCTAGGATTTAGACAAGGCCAAGCTTTTTCTGTAGAAGTAAGAAAACCACTGGGGTAGCTCGTCGAGATCGAGTTAGGAACACCAGAATACGCGAGAAACTCAGGTGCAGGGAATTTACTCCACCACAAGTGGGAATTTACTTCACTACTAGTGGGAAATTAACCCATAACCAGTGGGAGTTTATTCCACTTTTTGCATGTGGCAGTGGGAAATTGCTTATCCCATTTATGCCCAAGTCAATTTTTTTCTTATTTTACGTAAGATTTTTGCAGACTCCAGATAAATAATAGTTGAATTTGGTTGAATAGAAGGCATTTACCCCAAACCTCAATTTTGGAACAGTGTTTGTATAACAATATACAATATAAGAAACTTTTGGTTGAGTAATTTCCCTGCACCAGAAACTTAATGTCGAGCAGCTACTTCTTTAAACGGAAAGGTCCATACTTCGATGGTTTGGGCACTTTAAACGCATGCCCTCAACTCGGCTTCCAAGACGTGCCATGGAATCCGTGCCATCAGGTAGGCGTTCCCTGGGTAGGCGTAGGATGAGATTGTTAAACCAAGTTCGAAATCTAATCTCTACCCGTATGGGGATAGCCCCTGATGATTTAGAGTCGATGGCGGAAGATCGGGATGTGTAGAGGGTCCACATTCAGGTGAATGAATGTTGAAGAAATGAACTTATTGATCTCAGCTTCACCACTACGGTTAAACTAGCTGATATTTCCACTTTTCTGGTTTTTTAAACATCGTGTAGAGCAATGGGGCAATGCTGTCTCGCCATCTGTTACGGCTGGCTTTGGTAAGTCACCATCACTTGAATTTTTTATCCCCAAAAATCCAAACAGTCAACTCTTAATAATGTGGCAGACAAATCAAAAATAAATTGTTTACAATATGCACAAACGTACATACATACATATGTATGTGGTACATGTACACATGTATGAATGTTATGTTCCTACGTGAAGCACTTTTTACACCAAATAAATTGCCAGGAAGTCCCCTATAAATCTTTAGTAATCTATTTCCCATCGCGCTTAAATAAAATATGAGCCCACAACTCTCAGAATGCAAAAAAGGACATTCTCGCTCTGCCGTTGTTGCTTGTGGAAAGATAAAAAAAAATTCATTCAATGTTCACATCCGTGCAGTATTTGTTTTAACGAAACAGTCAGCATCAGCCAGAGGACGACTCTTCAACAAAAGGGACCAAAAATATACGCAAAAAAAGGAAGAATCTGTGACAATTTTGCTCCGTGTCGTCGTCCATTGGAATTAAAAAAAAAAAAAGACTAACAAGAAAAATAGACACAAACCACTCGACTGGAGATTCGCTGCTGCCACACAAATGCCACATTTATTTCCGGATGTCAGTATATCACGTTTTTAATCCCTGCCCGGCTGCATATCAAACAGAATCCTGAATTTATTCGCACATGTATCATCCTTAACGACCGTATTGACCACGTTTGTATGGTGTTCCTCTGTGCACGTGGAACCAGGCAGGATGCCAACTTTACAGTTTTTATTCACCACACACGCCATGACCGCAACCGTACGTGAATAAACAAAACTTTCGTTTGTGTTAATTGAATAAAACGATTAGTCTCGCGTATGTGTTGTTACAAATCTTGAGTTCTCCCGAGGATGTTCTCAATCGAGCCTTTTTGATTTTTTGTTTGTATTCAGTTGTGTTGCGTTTTTTGTGAAAATTTAGCCACATTGGGGACAGGACGGATCTTCTGGAGTTTCAAGGTAAACAATGAAAAATTGAATTTTTTTTGGATAGACAGGATGACAAAATGGAAGAGAGAAGAATGGAACAATAGAATTGAAAGGAATCTGCGAGTTAAAATAAGGTTTTGGGGCTTTTCTCGTGATGGAAATCACAGACAACAACTATACCATTTCTAGTCCCTGCTCCTGCTGGCAGCATAATAGGTGCTCGTCTATAAACGATGGACGACACCCTGAGTTTTTCGAAACTGATATGTGTATATGTACAAACATACCATCAAAACCAACCCAGAGCCTCAGAGAATGTATAAATCTCGTTGATTGGTTTTGGTTACCGTGTTCCTGCCAAGATTTGTGTTCGAAATCTTCGTTTCAATCTTGACTTGGAACGAGCATTTCTGCAATATAAGCTGGACATCTTGGGACGAAACAAAGTTAAACAGAGTGAGTTTTCCTTTGCGGTATAAATAAAGTTGAAGGAGTTCTGTAACCCAGGATGAGATGGTGGACTAAGTCCGAAATCGAGAGTTATGGAGGGTCCATTAAAGCACTCTAAGCCGGCGATCCTCATAGTGGATAAGCGGGCCGGAAAATAATGATAATGATGATAAAGTTCTCTTTGACTGTCTATTGCAACTATCGTATAGGCAATTACTTCACATCCTGTTCTTTTTATAAGAAGGAGAATAAGGGATAAGGTATGCCGCAGCTGACGAGTCTTCGATTCGATGCTTCTCGCAACCCTTCGTGTTGTTCGTGTTACATATTTCGCACGAATGGAAGGGATCTACCATTTATTGCCGACTCCGAACGGCGAATTGAGAAGCTATTTCATGACAGATTATACTCCCGCGATGTTCGGTGGACATGGCTGGGGCCTTCAATATATGTACGTATCAACGAAAAATCCAAAGTGTACTCCTTAACGCGCAGAGATCTTTCAATACACGAGCGCGTGAGTGTTAGGCGGTCCCAACTGACATGTCCTTACTGTACGCTTGTTGGGACGCCTATAGCATTGTTGGACTAATGCTCGATCAATCTTTCCAGTGTTTTCGAGGGAAAAGAGTAAAGACTAATGGAATGGAGATCTCTTAGATCTATGTGACAACTTTAAGCTACCTTAGTACGCAATTTGGGAATGTGAACGAGGTCCAAGAAACCTGTTAAAATGATTTTTACCCAGGGAAGAACCAAATCAACGGAGTTCAGTAGAAATGATTTCATGGGGTTTAGAACAGCATGTTGGTGGTTGCCAGCATAGAGGAGTTGCTTCATGAAGGAATTAGTGTCCTGCCAACAGGATTCATATTTACTAAAAAAATTGATTATGTAGAAGGAGACTGGTGGATTCTATGCTCGACGTGGTTCATTGATCGTCTGGTTCTATCAAATAATAGCTGGGTATTGAAGCGAAGGAGTTTAAGGAGGTTTTTGCACAAACTGGAAGCTTTCAGTATTTCAATGCTTGCTGCTACAGAACAGTCTCCAATAGAGACGTTTCTCTTTCCCCAGTGATTTGCGGACATCCTCGAGCTTTTTAGCACAATAGATCTTACAGGTAACTTTGAGGTAGTTAAGGACTAAAATTAAACCAAGAGTAACTCTTGCCAATCGCTGTTTCTTTGGCCTAAGAAGGCAATTCAGTAGCAAAGATCTCTCTCGAAAGACTAAAGTGACCCCTTATAAGAACTTAATCGTCCCAGTCATTCTCTACGGCGGAGAGGCATGGACTCTGTCAAAAGCGGATGAGGTTGCTCGTAGCTTTTACGGAAGGAAAATTCTTCAAGTGGTTTTTGGTCGCGTCTGCATAGACGGTGAATGGAGGAGGAGATACAACAAAGGCTGTACAGGGATATCGACTTAGCCAGAAGAATAAAGATCCAACGACTGAGGAGGCTAGGTCATGTAGGGCGGATGGACACCAATGCTCCGGCCCGAAAAATCTTTGAATCCACACCCGAGGTACGGCAGTAGATGATGACCGCAACTCAGATGGCAAACGTAAGTGGAAGGGGACCTCAACCAACTCGCCGTGCGAAACTGGAGGCAGCTGACTAAAGATCGAGCTTGCTGGAGACGCTTGTTGGTTGAGGCCCAGATCCACCCAGGATTGAAGCGCCATGTAAGTAATATGATTGCCAAGCAATAGCTCGTACTACAATTCAACATTTAGGCAATTACTTTAACAGTAACCTAAAGCAGCTAGATAGCACATGCTTCAAGGAAAGTGATTAAGTTCGTATTTTTAAGAGATTCACCAGGGATTAAGATGGGTTTACTATGGTGCTTAGGGTTTTGTTACAACGCTGTTTTTTAATCTGCTAAAAAACTTGACGAAGAGGCTGGTGCCGCGAGAGAAGTTTTGGTTGTCATTTCGAGGCTAGAAGCTATGTATGTACCTCGCACAGCAGTTAAATGCACTAATTACTGAGCCACGGCGACCGCAATCAGGACCCTTTGACTGCTCTGACTAATGTTGTATAAGAAGCTTTAAAACCTACAAGGTGAAACCAGGCGTAAATATAATAAAATAA
The DNA here is from genome assembly GCA_917880715.2 of Matsumyia berberina. NCBI lineage: Eukaryota > Metazoa > Arthropoda > Insecta > Diptera > Syrphidae > Matsumyia > Matsumyia berberina. Next base: position 103,070,306 of record OU862870.1, read on the forward strand.
TAATTTTTCGCTATTTTATCTTGACTTGAATCACATCGTGGTGCAATGTCACTTCATATACATAATGTACCAACAAAAAATCCAACATTTATTGACAACCAGTAAAGTTGGTTTGCATCTCCTCAAGGAATGTACTAAAGATGAAACGTGCCACAGAACTAACATATGAATTCTACAACTGGCAAACGTTTCCTTAATCGCAGTTTACTTGCTGTTACTGTCCATAGCAAGTCAATGTCAGTCGCAGCTGGTTGAGATTCTTTCCAAAAATTAATGCAAACAATCTTTTTTCCTATCATCACGTTTCAAAAAGGAATTCCCGCTGAATTCACGATCATGGTGAAGTGTATGACCCGCTGAGGTAACATACCCTGGGGCATGCATTTCAACTTAAGTACTTTGTTAATAGATTTAACTGGAAGGAGAAGAAAAATGAACGGTGTCAATGGTAGTGACCTTGTGTTTTGGATTTGCATGTAAATTCAGACACGATGAATTCTTGTACATATTTGTTTATACACTTTTGATTGAGAGGATGTATGAGGACCTAAGACTATTTCGACAAAAATTAGTTAAGAACATTGGGGCGCGAGCCAACAAGTAGCTGCTGGCGCAGAATTGAAAGACTATAGGATCTTAAGGAGGTTAACTCGTACTACCCAGAGAATCTTTTAAAGGTTCTAATGAATTCTAGGAGCCTTCTTTTTTATACGTGTGCGAAATTAAGGTTTTTTTTTTTTAAACAGGCTTCGAAAAGCAGCCTCGAATTCGTTAAAGAGAAGATTGGACACGCACAACTTATAGAGCCGTTTGCGAGGAAGCAAAGTCTGCATTTCATTTTTGTTGAAATAGTGCTGTTTGTCAAAGGCTTGAATCTGTCTTCTTGTGGTAAATCGATGACTTCGAAACAATAAGCAGTGGCGGAGGGGGTTTTCGCGTAAGTATGTGACTGCTTACTGCACTACAAAGAACGGCTTGTCTGGGCTGCACGGGAGCTTTTCCGAGTACGCCTGGCGCTACTCTAGATGCACTTCTTTGATACTTATATCATGGGCTGTACTATCAAAGCAATTTATCGTCTTTTTATCCTACGACCCTAGTTTCATGGATATGCCGTCGATTGCAATGACATCAGAACTTCAGGACTGGCTTCGGCCAGAGTCTGGACTGGGCTGCAGTCGAATCTTCACGGATGGCTCCGAAACCAGTCATGGGTCCGGTGTTGATGCCTTCGGGGAGGTGGAGATTCTCGTTAGGCAAGCTTTTCTCTGTTTTCCAAGCAGAGACATTTGCTATCCTCTATTGTTAAGAATAGGTGGAATGCTTGGAGCATCTGCGTCTGTAGCGATAGCCAGGGTGTGCTTAAGGCCTTGCTCAACCCTTTAACCAGTTCCAAAATAGGGCGAGAATGCAAGAACTCTCTGAATTCGGTCGCAAGGCTGAACTCTTTGAGTCTTGCCTGGGTCGCAGGTCACACTGGGATCTCTGGAAATGAGATCTCCGATGAGATTGCTAGACAAGGCTCAGAGGATGTTTTCTCAGGACCTGAGCCTGCGTTGGGTCTTCCCGCGGTCTCGGTTAGGGCCTCCATTGACGATTGGGTTTCCTATGAACACAATTGTGTGTGGCTCGGCTCTCCAGGTTGTAGGCAGACTAAACGAATGCTCCCGAACGTTTGCAAGAAATCAGCGGCATTCTTGCTATCACTTAGGCAGAAGAGACTGTAGACAACTTATTGGCGTTCTAACGGGACACTTCGCTTTTGCCAAGCATCTTAGTGTGCTAGGCTTAAGTGACACAACTGTCTGCGACGCCTGTGGAGAGGGCGACGATACTTCCGAGCATTTCCTTTGCGATTTTCCTGCCTTTGCTCGGATCAGGTGGCAGTTCTTCGGTGCAGATGTGGTGAATGCTGATACTGTAAGCTCCTCATCGCTGAAGTTCCTTCTCGGCTTTCTCCGAGATTCCAGTAAAATGGTTAAAAACTGGGTCTTGCTTTCTAGTTGTACAATAGACCAGTTGCTTCTGAGTGCTGCAGTATGGCGTTTCCAAACCCGACAAAAAAAAAATAGGTGGAAACTCATCATCGATTTAAACTCCGGTTCAGTTTGTTAACTAAAAAATGTAAAAAATAGCACGAAAGGACATTCTCTGCTTTATAGGGCGAAACGATCGTTTTCTTAGAAACTCCTCGCTAATCATCGGTGTCAATGAGTTATTTATTACTTAAGAAATATGTAACCATTGCACAGCCTTTCATCACATGAGTGCGTATAAAAACCACGAAACGCGTTTATGTTTTAACTGCCATCCTGACCAATTTCCAGTGAAAACAGAAAGGCAGCCCGACAAGCTAAAAACCCAATCGGCTTTAATTAATCCTCTTCCACGGTATTTATGTCTGCAAGTATTGATATCTGTCTTCGAGTTCATAAGACCATACGTCAAGCGTTGCGTGCATTCATAAGCATTAACTTACACTCCTAAGCGCGTGCAGTCTTATTCAGTAAATTAGCTGCGTTTGTGCCTAATCGCATTAAATTTTAGAGCCTACCTATCCTATCTGCCACGAACCTGTATATCCTTTGACAATATGCCTTGTATGTGCAGAATGAATGTGTAGTACTAACTGATGACGTCTGTAAGACGGGTTCTTTACAGAAAAAAAAAAAAATGTGTAAGCACACTCATGTTCCCGCATAAAAGTAAATACACACGTTAAAGTGTCCAATGCATTTAGAATCAATTGCAACCGAAACACCGACAGATACCAGGTGGGGAGATTTCGATTGCGACTTAACGCGGCAGGGGAGATCCCAGTCAAAATAGAAGGTTATAAATTACCCTAGTTCGCGCTGTTTGTAGTTGTCACTTACAGCGATAATATCGTGCAGTCAGATGCAATTTATTTCAATGAAGGTGTTCGCTAATCATCTTCACTTCAAAATTTTTCTTAGAGAAGGAACATGAGCATCTGCCCCGGAGTGGCTGTAGTAGATTACTAAATGCCTTGAGAGGAGATTTAGTCAGTTTTCATGCAATTCAAAAAAGTCAACAAGATGGCGATATGACATTTTATAATTTTTCGTGTCTGGCAATAATGTGAATTAGATTTAGTCTATTTTCGTACGAATATTTGAACAAAAAGGTGTGTAGGTATGCCACACCTGTTTGTATAGTAAATATCGTTAGCAATAGCCATATTAAGCACTTCCGAGCTCTAATACAGCCAGCAGGGGAAATAAATCGGCGAAATACAGACCATCGGGTCAATCTAACTCGACTGCTTTTCGAATGGTCAACTTATTCAGCAAACCAGATCTTCTATGGAAGATCGATGAGTGACATCACCGGTGCTATAGACCGTCCTGCTTCACGCGAAGGTCGCGTCCAGAACACTTAGCAATGCGGTTCCAAAGATCTCGTTGTGTCAGTATAAACCTATGTGCTTACAAGATGAAAAATTTAAATTTCGTATTAAGCTAGGTAGGTAGGTAAGGTGGCTGTCCATGCGACACACAGACATACGTAGGCCAAGGAAGGCCCTTCGTGATGCCACTGGGATCTATACCTCAGGTGCCACTCCAACTAAAAAGACCATATGCAGCTCTTAATAAAGCTGAGGATACTTTTGACGTCAGTATGCGATAATTCCTCCAAATTATGGAAGTGATACGCCCCTAGATAGAGCTTCAGAGCTTCGTCCCTGCAGTTCCTGCAGAGATCACTTGAGAAGACGCCCATCCTTCTGGCATGAAAGCCGATGGAACAGTGGCCAGTGAGAACACCGATAACGTTGCTGATGAGCAACTTTTTAAGCAAGATCAGACTTTTTGATCGAGTGAGGTTTAGCACAGGCCATATCTCTCCGGACATACGGCATGTGGGACCGTTCCTCCATCTTTGATTTGTCCGGGTGATCCCATCGTACTCTAAGAGTTATTTACATGTAGCGAGTGGAATACCCAGATTCATCCGTTCTGGTAGGATCGGCCTTACAATTCCCTTGAATATCCCTATGATGGGTACCCAGTATAGGTGAATGTTAAAAAGTTCCGCCATATCCATGAGAGGCAAGTGACAATCTGAGGTAGTTTTTGATGTATATGTTACTGATTCCAGAGATTTTATAGCAGCCTTGTTATCGATACAAATTATGATGAACTTGTAGGATACCACATTGTGCCTTAGCCGGAATAAGGATTCGTTGATCGCCATAATTCCCGCCTGAAAAACGCTACAATGGTCAGGGAGACGAAAAGAGATGTTCAAGTTCAGCACTTCGGAGAAGACACCACCTCCTACTCCGTTTATGGTTTTAGAATCGTCGGTATAGAAGTGAACGGAACGCTCGTCTCTGGCGTCAACATTCTCCCATTCCACGATGGAGGGGATTGATGTCTGGAAGTTGAGGTTGAAGTTCAACTTTGACGGTGTGTAGTCGGTGTTTTCCGGAATGAATGTTAAGGGGCGTTCTGAAGAAGTTCACTAAAGGTGCCCGGGTATTTACCGGAGGTAGCAATCGCAACATTATCTGTATAAGCAATTACTTCGCATCCAGCCCTTGCCAGGTCGAGCAGCAGTTTATTAGCCGGCACAATCACCTTGCGGTGTGCCACAGCTCACAGATCTGCGAGCCAAGGCATTGCCCAGCTTTCTGCGAATTCAGAAAGTCAGAAAGTTCAGTACAATGCACAATGATATCGAGAAGGACGTTAAGGCTCTCAAGGCAGTTGGTGTCCAAGAGTATGTTTCGATAGCCAATGTTGTTGCGTATCGCGATATTTTAGGCTGTGAAGTGAGCATGAATTGCCAAGGAATAGGGCAGAACTACATCGTTCCTATGGTTTGCTGGATTCAAGAATTCCAATTGGTTATGCATAGAAAAAGGAAAATGGCAGATCATCCGCCGTCTGAGAGGAAGGATGTTAAATATAATCGAAGGAGTCAAATCCAAATATGGTGGACTTCTTTCAGATGAGAAGGACATCTTGCACAGATGGGGTGAGCACTTTTCAGAGCTGCTCAATTCCGAATGGGGCATTAAAGATGGCAGACCAATAGTTTTGAGTAGGGCAGAGAATAGTCCCACCATAGAGGTGACTTTGGCGATTAAAGCGCTCAAAGTTGGAAAATCTGCTGGCGTGGGGTAAATCCGGCTGGAAATGCTCAAGGCTGTGGGTGAATAGGGAGGGAAATGGCTCTCTTGTGTCATTAAAGTGGCGGTAAAACAACTAGCAACTGGCAAACTGAAGTAATTGTTCCTCTTTTTGAAAAAAAGGATAAGAGAAATTGCCCCAACTACAGGGATACACTTCCTTTAAGTCCCACAATCGACCAGCTATACACCCTCTGGATGGTACTTGAGAAGGCCTGGGAGTATGCCAAACCTGTCTACAGTTGTTTTGTGGATTTGGAGAGGGCATATGATCGGGTCCCTCGAGTTAAACTCTGGAGTGTACTGCAGGCCATTCAATCTCTATACACAAATTGTAAAAAAATTTGCTCGGGTGAACGGCGGTAAATCGACACCTTTTGCTGTGGGCGTTGGACTTCGCCAGGGGTGCGTTCTGCAACCTCTCCTTTTTATAGTGTATATGGATTGGATGTTACAGCGCAGACGTGGTGAGGAACGGTTCGAATTGGGAGACTTAAGGATAAGTCATCTGCTTTTTGCTGATGACTTGGTCATCCTTACGTCTACACAGACCGAATTTCAGCGCGCAGTAGATAGATTCGTCAGCGCCTGTGTTGAAGCTGGGATGAAAGTAAACGTGAACAAATCTGAGGTTATGGTAATTTCCCAAATGCCTGTTCAATGCATTCTGCATGTTAGTGGAATTCTATAGAAACATGTGGAGAAGTTTAATTATCTCGGGGTCCTATTCACGAGTGATGGAAGGAGCAATACTGAGTTATCCTGTAGCATTGATCAGGTTGGAGCAATTTTGAGACAGCTTGTTCAATCTGTTATCAGGAGGCCCGAACTTGGCATCGAAGTTAAATTATCGGTCTTTAATTCAGTGCTTGTTCCGACCCTCACCTATGGTCATGAGGTTTGCGTAATGAGCGGGTGACTCGCCGAGATCGGGTTAAGAACACCAGATTACGCAAGGCACTCAATTTCGAGTAGTTACTTCTTCGAACGGAGAGGTCCATACTTCGATGGTTTAGGCACGTCAAACGCATGTCCCCAACTCGGTTTCCAAGACGTGCCATGGAATCCGTGCCATCACATAGACGTCCCTTGGATAGGCCCAAGATGAGATGGCTGAATCAAGTCCGAAATCTCACCTCTACCTGCATGGGGATAGCCCCTGATAACCTAGAGTTGGTGGCAGAAAATTGCGAGATCTGGAGAGTTCACTTAAGCACACTAAAACCGCGACCCTCATAGTGGATTAGCGGACCATTTGAAAATTATGATGATTTTGAGAAGAACAATGCAGTCAGCGCTTAAAACCAAAAGATATTTTTCCTGAGTTCATTTGTGCATCCATGTGACTAGCTTAGAATTCTGCCTGTGGAATACAAGCGGACTATCTCAATATAGCTCACAACGACTAATGCGAGGATTGTAGCGACAAAGAAGGAAGGAAATCTGTTCAACGTTTGTTTTGCAACGACTGGGTTATAGCACATGACAAGCAAATAAGTACATTTCGACCAAAACTAGCAGGCTAATGAATAAGCGATGAAAATTGCCTCCCAAACTAAGTTCTGGAAACTTTTCATCTGGCCAAAGTCGCAGATTCAAGGCCTGGTCTAGTCTAAGCCGCAAGTTTGAAGATGACTCGCCGAAATCAAAGAAAAAAAAAACCACCTAAGTCGAACTTGACAGAGAACACCTAGGCATTACACGATTGAAACATCTCAAGATTCAACTATCTCCACGTACACGTTTCCACTCGAACCAAATATTCAACGCAACTTGTAACTTGTTTCGGTTTACACATGTAACCTAATGAAATGAATAAATGAATATTTCATTTCATTCGCACCAGCAGGCGTGTGAGAGCCCCCTCACGATTTCAAGCACCTAATAGTTAATCCGGCCAACAGCCGCTTACAAGGTAATAATTGCTTTTCCGAGTGCGCATCGCAGAGCTGGACGGCAATCTCAACGCAAGACAAATTAAAAACGTAACAATGATCGACTACGATGGAGTAGCCCTTCAGAGCGGAACACGAAGTGGCCCCTCGTGCTGACTGACACCGAGCAAGCACCGTGAAATGTACAATTTAATGAATAATTTTTTACAATGCAACTAGAGCCAGCATGACATGACAGTCAGCCAGCGCTGCTGAGCGTCTGCCGCTGTAATTCTTGAGCTGATGAAATGAGAACACATCTTACCTGATCCGGTCTGAGTCCAGGTGGTACCCAGGTGTACTCTTCGAGCGCGCACCCGCTGTCATCGTCCGATTGCGAGTGCCTTTGTATGTCCAACTGCTGTCCCACCAAATAGCTGGGATGCGTCGTCTGGTGATGGTGCAGCAGGGATGGCGGCGACGGTGACGAGATCGATGTCGATGCCTTGCCTCCCCCACTGATGATGCCGCCGGAGAGATTGGCGATATTTTGAGAAGAATTAAATTTGACACCCGGCGGTAGGTGTTGCTGATGCGGCTGAAACTGATGATGATGATGGTGTTGCTGCTGCTGCTGCTGGTGCAACTGATGATGATGATGCGTCGGATGCTGGTGGTGGGGAAGAAACTGTGGAAAGCCACCCGGCGGGGCTCCGATGGAGGTGGTTGCTGTTTGCAGATTTGGCGGCACGGGCGGTGGGAGACGATCGTTCACTGGTAGTCCTAGTGCACTCGATGTTGTGGGCATCGATTGGTTCGTTGACGAATGATGGAACTGCCTCTGCATGGGAAGTGGCGACGTTGGAAGGCCGCTTCCCAATGGTGGAGGGGGTGACAACGAGCCCGCGGGTGAATACAATGCACTGGCTGACGAACTGCTGGGTAAGCCTCGCGGTCCAATGCCTCCTGCAGAACCGATCACACCGGCCAGTGTGCCCTCCTTTGAGAAGTGCCTCGGCAGTGTCGGGATCTTTTGTAGGTACGATACTTGGGTCGCAGGAGTGCGGCTTATCGGTCTGAAATGATAAATGGTAAATAAAAATTATTCTCGCTGTTACCGGTGGTCAAAGCTTCAATTTCATTTAATTAAAATGCACAACCAGGACATGGCCTAACAAAAAAGAGGAGGACACTGTGTCTGTCTGTGAAATCGACACGAACAAACCAGAAAAACTACAGTCGGGTGGAATTTATTTAATTTCTGGTGTCGACTTCACAACCCCAAATAATGGTCGGGTTCGGCATGTTTCTGTTTAGGTCTGGATGCATCCGCATCCTCCCATTTACAACTCTGGTGCAGAAAATGCACAAAAACGTGGCCAGTACGGTCGTCGGCATCCTGGCAGGCACTGCGGTTTTTTAACATTGTTTTCGACAATACCTGACAAAGACTGATAGCCAAGCTCATTGGTATTCCGCACAAATATGCAAATTCTTCGCTACTGGTAAATTTTACTTTTTGTTTTGTTTTTGTAAATTGTTCTGCTTATTGCCCTGTGGTGGAGCTTCTAGCTCTTGCATGGAATGTGTGGAACACTGAGGTGATCCATTGTTGTTTTATCTCTCACAAACATTCGATGTGGTATCTGTGGAGGGAATTTTAGGGAAAAATTAATTGAAACACCAGAGCTTAAACTGAAGCAGCACCTTTAATGGGAAACAATTTGTAACGTCCGGGAACATGGACACACTGTAGATGTCTCATTGTTCTGAAAAGCGAAAGCAATAGGAAGCTGATTTTTACAGTAAAAGGATCCAAATTACACCAATCGTTGGGTAAGCAACTGGGACCTGTTCCACCGAAGAAGGAAATGGTATTTATAAAACGTAGTCAACCTATAAGTAGTCAAGGTAAAAGTTTGGAGGATTGTATCGCACTCTAACCAACTGATTATAAAAGTTCTCTTGCAAAACGCCAATGGCTCTTTAAAGTTATGGTAGAACCCAGGAAAACTCTACTGAATACTTTGAAGCAGGTAGGTACAGAACAAAAGGCAGGGATACTAATGGATGGCAGAGCGGGACCAGGTGTCTTTTCAGAGGAGCCTATCGCCTTAATCTGGGGACAAGAATCGCAGTATATCAAGCCGAGATACTGGGTCTGATCCACGCATTGCATGAGAATCAAGCGAGGGGAAGGCAAGTCTGAATCACAACGTATAATCAAACTGTGATTAGACGAATGAGTCAGACCCTTATTCAGCCAGAACTGACGATGGACTGTGTCCAAAATGTCAATGCATGTGGAGACCAGAATGAATTGACACTGGTTTGGGTTAAGGGTTATGTGGAAATCGAAGAAAACGAAAAGGCAGACGATCTAGTGAAGCAGGGGCAGCACTGGAGTTGTGTGACTCCGAATCGTTGCTGCCGTTGTGGATTGGTAAAAGACAGGATGAATTGGCCAAGATTAAACACACAGACAATGCAAAGTGCAGACAAGTCAAAACAGCGATTAAAATATCTGCTGGCTGCCTCACGAGAGAAGTTCTGAAGCTAAGTGTTAGTTAAAGTAGGTGTATTCGTCGTTTCTGCTGAAAACCTTAGAGCGGCTGATTGATCTGCACATCAGAGGTATGATCTACCTCCAAAACCTGTGTGAATCTCAGCATGCCTACCTTAAAGGCAAATCAGTGGAAAGCGCTCTACACAACGTAGTTCGGGAAATTGAACATTCAATGGACATGAAAGAATATACCATGGCAGGGTTTCTGGACATAGAAGGCGCGTTAAACAACGTTAAAACGGAAGCCATAAAAGAAGCTTTGCAAGAACTGCAAGTGAACGTATCCATTACAAATTGGATTCAACTCAGCCGCTGGCCCAAGTTCCACGAGGAAAATGGCAACAAGAGGCACCCCACAGGGAGGAGTTCTCTCCCCCCTATCATGGCTTCTTACCGTCAACAAAATCCTTAAAAGTTTTGCAGAGAAATGTATAAAAATTATAGCCTATGCGGATGACTTAGTTATTCTGATCAAGGGCAAATTCCTGCCATCGATCAGCGAACTTATGAAATCCGCTCTCAAAGGGATCTCCAAGTGGGCAAAACAAAACGGTCTAGGTGTCAATCCACAGAAGACCGAGCTAGTCCTGTTCACTAGAAAAAGGAAGATACCCAGTTTTACTATGCCAAAGCTGGACGGTATCACAATAGATCTCTCACCCGAGGCGAAATATCTCGGCGTCATTCTCGACTCCAAGCTTACTTGGAAAAGGAATGTCGAAGATAGGATGAAAAAAGGAATGACGGCATTCTACGCATGCAAGAGGACGATCGGGAGAAGATGGGGCTTGCAACCACGTATTATTAATTGGATATACACAGCAATTGTAAGACCTATCATCTCCTATGGGTGCTTAGTATGGTGGAGTGGAGACCAAGAGCTATCTTAACTAACTCTACAAAGTACAACGGCTAGCTGTACTTTACACAACGGAAGTAGTAAGAAGTTCACCGCAAGCAGGTCTGGACATGATCCTTCAGCTCCACCCTTTAGACCTGTTCATAAAAGGCGCTGCCGCAAAAGGTGCACTCAGATTGAGAGAATCCAACCTGTGGAAGCAGACCACCTATGGACACGGGAGAATACTGAACAAAATTAAGTTAATGGGCGAGAAATATAACCCTTAATAGATCCTTCACGAAGTGTGTTTACACCCCGTTGGGAGCCATCAAGGGAAGGATCCTTTCACACTTTCAATCAGAGGCTAACATCAGGTGGAACGCGCTGCAGATTTGTGTGATAACAAGGCAGATGTGATCCAACCACAATTTGTCTACAATACAAGATCTAGAAAACAGATATTGCAAGGATCATAGCCTATAGGACCACACCCGTCCAAACTAGGCATCTGATTCAACAGCTGCAACAATAGGAATGATAAAGAAAACAGTGTTTCATCTCCGCTGCAGTTGTCCGGCTTCCTCAAAACTTAGTGAAATATCGGAGAATAAGATTAACGACTTGATGAGCTTCCTTAGTACCGCAGGATGGATGTAAGGACCTCTGCTTCCTTCTCGTTAAAAAGACTCAAATAAGTTCGATTTTAGAATGTCCGGGTCCTTAACACTTGCAGAAGAGCAATAAGTAGGATTGATAGCTGTTGAAGCAATTAAAAACGATCCTTAGACCGGCAAAATCAGGCAATATCGAGAGACCTATATTCACTAGCCGAAAATAACTTAGGTTTACTAATAGAGGCCATCACCGGATACACATGCAATCTGCGTTATATTCTTTGGTTGCTGGTGGTCGTAAGCTGGTTTTCTTCATCGTGGTATCACAATGGATCAATCTGGTCTAAATTGTGTCCGTTTATTGAACGGCGGCAGGCAACCAACCTAACCTCACCTTACGGAGGGCTTCTCTCACCTCTCCGTTGATCATTTGTAGCTGACAGAACGGATAGGGCTTAAATTTGTTTTTTTAAGTGGGGAGCAGTTGGATCCCTCTTGCACTGCGGTCTCACATCCTATCCCGAATGTTTTAGAGCAGTTGTCTTTCAGGAAGCTAATCAGCCGCTCAGGGTGAAGAGTGGCAATCGCGGTCGGTGAGACCAGTTCACTGTCTGGAAGAAGAACCCAAATCTTGTTATTGCTTTGAAACAACCAAATTCCGTCAACGTGGCTGAGTGATTAGTGCCGTGGTTGCGAGAATCTAAGTCCTGGCTCATTTCGAGCTGTCGCGCTAGCTATTTATTTATTTTACGACGATCCTTGCACATACTTATGTTTGTATGTACACGCACTATATCGAATTGTTATAAAGATTAATTCTCTTGGAACACATTGCCACGGTTTGAGTGTTTTATTGATCGGACAAATTCTTCTGAGTAGATTCCATTACACCACGTTCGAATTTATTCAGATTTTAAAGGTCATCTGGGATTTGTCCTGCAACAATATTACTGATTCAAATTTATTCGACTTTCTTAGGACATAAGAAGCAACTATTCGGTCAATTCATTACTTCAAGTACAACATATTTTTGCTTATTTATTACACCTCCACCATTTTGTGTAGAGAGTATTTCAATGCAAATTGCTGTCGAGATTCTTTTAAAAATTCCAATTCGTTCCTAAAATTACCTCTACGCAGCCCACACGTTCGCAAATGTAGAACTTTACATCTAGCTCTCTGCGAACAATGTATCACATCCCACTGCAATACATCTCGCATAAAAGATGTTCCCCCCCTCCAGTAGAGGCAACGCGCAAAATATCTCAGAGCGCATAATTTATTTTAATGGAACTGAAATTCGTGAATGTCAAAGTACCCTCCACACATGTAGTGGATGGTGACAACGGCCAAATCGCGAACAAGAACTCACGCGACAAGCGTGAATTTCAAGACCAAGATTTATAGTCACACGTACTCAAGAATCTGTTGACATTTCTGTGTTGGTTCCCATGCAATTAATCGCTGTAATGGATCCCCTGAAAATGTGTATTTCTTTTTCAATCGCAGCTTGCCGCCGCCTCTCAAGCCAACTGCGTTAAAGTGGGCGACGCTTTTTGTTCCCTGTGCCTCAATCGACCGGCAGATAGACTTCCTGATAAAACTGCAAACTAGAATTACTCCCTCCTCGGCCAAGTCCTCCCCTCTAGTATGCAAAAACTGTGGCCACTCTAATTGGAGTTAATACCGGGAAAATGCCACAGCAGATGGCGGCAACGGAAAACAAAGAAATTAAAACGGAAGGCGCATCACGGCCATGGAAGATCACACTGAACAGAAATAATTGTTTTGACGTGTTTGAAGCTTCACATCAATGTCTCCCATTAGTGCTGTGCTCCATCCATAAAGTGACGCTTATGCCAACGGTAATCAAAGTTGTTGTCACCCGTTATAATAGTATTTGACAGTTGGAACGAAGGTGTGAGCAGAGTTCATATTTTTCACATTTTTCTGCTCGTTTGTGACACATGGTGGTTCCTTTGTGCAAATGGCAAATGGAACATCTTCCCTTGACAACGTTAAACAGGACGAGCGACAAAGGTGAAATTCCGAGACGGACTTTTATGGACCACCTGTCGCCTGTGTTTCTCTGCTGTGTCGTCTTTTTCCGTTGGCAACGTAGTTACGTGTTTATTTGTTAGCAAGTGGTCGTGTTTCGTAATTTTTCCATAAAAAGGAGGAGCACGAGAATGTGAGAATAATGGCGACTTGAATTGTCCCACCATTTGGGATTCCAGCATTCGATGGCTTCTTAACCGGTGTTGGTGTTAAAGTGAAGTTAAACGAGGGGACGGTCAGCCTGAAGCGGGTGGTGAAGAAGGACGTGTCCCCCATGCAACGAGGAGACCCTTCCTTCGAGTGTAGGGCAGACTATGTCCTTTGCAAGCAGATGTAAGAAACTTGTTTTTCTCCGACACATGTTTGGATGTCGCCCGCAAGAAAGTAATTTGTACTGTAAATTGCAAATTACAAAAGTTGAAATTCAAGTAATTTCATGAGGGAATGGCTTAAGAAATGAAGCGTAAGATGGAAATTCTTCGTATTTGTATGAAGAGTGGTTGGAACTATCTAGCACTTTATGCAATACAACTTTGTAGGGATTCCCAGCTGTGTAGATAAGATCGTTAATCACCAACTTAAAGGAACTAAACGTAGTAGTCAGTGGTTAGTGCCTTGAAACCCTAGCAATGTCCACCGAAAATTTTTCGCGATACCTCTTTTCGTCGGGAAACGACAAGCCTTTGAAAATATAATTGGCATAAAAGAAGCTTCTCAAATCGCCGTTCAGAGTCAGTAATGAATAGTATGTCGCTTCAGCTACCAATTTTTCCAGCTAATACCAAGGAGTTATCGTAGACAACAAATTGCCCTAAAACTCACAGAAAGACGAAACAATCAATAGAACTATCAAAGCCTCTTGAACCTATCGGTGAATTTGTGGAAAAAACTGGGGTATGAGGCTTAAAATGGTGTACGAACAACTTAGCTGGCGAAAGAAATGGGGCCGGCAACCTTGTAGCACATACTGGCCTTGCGTGTCCCTTATCAGACCTTTTCTTATGTGAGTTTAGTGTGATCGTCTGGTGGATAAAAGACTTACACCGCAACTTATTGGGAAAAGTGCAAAGATCAGCATGCATATGCATTAGTGGAGCACTAAGAACTACCCCATCCACGGCACTTGACGTGCTTCTATATCTAATTCTCTTGGCCCTTTCTGGCTTACTGTGGCCGCCGTGGCTCAGTTATTAGTGCATTGCATTGCTAGCCCCAGCCATGTCCACCGAACATTTTTCGCGGCACTACCTCTCGTCGGGGAATGGCAAGCTTCCGGGAGTAAAATTTGTCATGAAAAAGCGTCTCAATTCGCCGTTCGGAGTCGGCAATAAATTGTAGGTCCCTTTCATTCGTGCGAAGAATATAACACGCACAACATGAATGGTTGCGAGAAGCTAGGCCTTGGTTCATCCCGAGCTGTCGCGCCTGCTATTTCTTTTATTTTATTTGTCAGCTGCTAGGGCCAGACAGAAGGGTTCCTTTCAATGGTCAAACAATTATATTAGCTAGTCCTCGATCTAAGATCCCCTAACATTTACCCTCTCAAAGTTGACCGTCTAAGTTAAACTTCAACTCAACTTCCGGACATCAATCTTCTACAGAGACGACTATTCCGTTCATTTCTATACTGACGGTAAAAACTGTGGGCGTTGTGGGAGGAGGTATTTTCTCTGAAATGCTTAACTTGAGCATCCTGTCTATCAGACCACTGTAGCGTTTTTCAGGCTGAAATCATGGCGATCAACGAAGCCTTATCCTAGCAAAGGCATAAAGTGTTATCTTTAAAGGACATTTTTATCGATAGCTTGTTTCTCACACCCACAAAACTGAGCTGGTACTCTTCACTAGGAAGTATAAGATCCCATATATCGACCCTCCTACCATTGGTGGTACAAGCTTAAAGTTCTCCAACGATGCAAAATACTTGGATCTTATTTTGGACAAAAAATTAAGCTGGAAACCAAACATTCAAGAGAGAACAAAGAAAGCTACAGTAGCCCTTTTCTCTTGCAAGAAAGCCATCGCAAATAAATGGGGTCTGCAACCCCGCATAACACACTGGCTCTATATTTCGGTAATAAGACCGATACTTACGTACGGGGTGATGGTTTGGTGGACCGCCTTGGATATAGCCACAAACCGTGATAACATAAGCAAAGTCCAACGAACAGCTTGCTTGTGTATCAGTGGAGCTCTTCGCACGACTCCCTCTGCAGCACTGGACATTCTGTTTCACTTATCACCCCTAGACATTTTCGGCAGACAAATGGCAGCTAGTGCAGCCATCCGCCTCAAAGCAATCTCACAGTGGTCTAATAAAGACTATGGCCACGCCTCCATTTTGAAAAATCTCAAAATTTCTCCCCAAAACATAGATTACACCACTACCAGGCTAAGGTTTGACAAGAGCTTCAAGGTAACCATCCCTTCCAGGTCATTCTGGGGCGATGGATTCTCAGAAGATAAGTTGATTTATTTTTACACCGACGGTTCAAAAACTAGCAATGGGGTGGGGGGTGGTGTTTTCTCCGACAGGCTGAACCTCAGCCTAGCGTTCCGTCTCCCGAATCATTGTAGCGTGTTCCAGGCGGAAATCATGGCGATCAGAGAGGTCTTATCTTGGCTGAAGAAAAACGTGATATCAGCCACGGATATCCGCATCTTTTCGGACAGCCAAGCGGCACTGAAGTCCTTGGAATCAGTCGCTCTAAATTCAATAACAGCCCTAGATTGCCGATCGTCTCTTATAGAGATGGCGGAGCAGTTCAATATCCACCTTTTTTGGGTGCCAGGGCACAGTGACATTCCAGGGAACTGCAAGGCTGATGAACTCGCCAGATATGGAACAACATTACCTATTGGGCCTGATAAGGGCAGCTTAGGTATACCGATCGCTACGTGCAAACTCAAATTAAAGCTAGATGCTATCGAAAGAACAAATCTTAGTCGGACAAGTGGTATAACATGTCTAGCGACAAAGCAGATTTGGCCCAAGCTGGATCTGAAACGCTCTAAGTATTTGATTTCTCTAAATAGATTGCATATTAGCACTATAATAGGTGTCATTACTGGACACTGTCTAATAGGTAACAATGCAATAAGACTTGGCGTTTACGCAAACGACTTCTGCAGAAGCTGTATGGGCGAGGAGGAGGAGGAGACGATTCTCCATCTGCTTTGCACCTGTCCAGCTCTCTCCCGCAAAAGGAAACTCCACTTGGGAGCTTTCTTCTTTACGAACTTAGGCGACCTAATTAACATTGATGTCAGTAGCCTTCTACGCTTCATAAGAAGCTCCAATTGGTTTCAATGAGTAGGCAGGAGATCTTTTCGAGATCCTGGTGGTATCACAACAGACCCCTCGTGGGTCTAAGTGTGTTGGCTTTGGCTGGCAGCCACTTCAACCTAACCTAACCTAACCTTGTTTCTCACAGAGATGGCAGAACATTTAAACTTTCACCTATGGTGGGTAGGTACGCGGTCATAGGGACATTCCAAGGAATTGAAAGGCCGATGAACTCTACAAAGATGGCACTACTCCAACCAGAATGGCGAAATCCGGGTATTCCACTCGCTACATGTTAATTATTCTTAGAGTACGACATGACCAGCAAGACAAACCAATGATGGAGGAATGGAACCACATGCCAAACCTCCAAAGAGATTTAGCCTTCCTCGATCTAAAAACTAGATCTTGCTTGAAAGTTATTGGTGTTCTCATCGGCCACTTTCCCGTTGACCTTAACCCTACATAGAAGAATTAAATGACGTTTGCGGCAGTTGTAGAGACAAAAAGGTGGAAGAAACAATCCTGTACCTGTCCAGCCCTATCCCAAAGAAAGAAGCTCTATTTAGGAACCTATAACTTAGGTATTTTGAGTAAACTGCTACATACTGCTTTTGGCATTCCTGCCGAACTCATCCGGTTCTGCAGGATGACGATGGAGAATGCAAGCTGCTCCATCAAGGTCGGTTAAGACCTCACCGTGACCTTTGGTGTCAAAAAGGATTTAGACAAGGCGACGCGCTGTCATACGACCGACGTCTTCAACACCGTCCTTGTAAGAGTTGTGCGAAACTCACGCGCCAACACCAGAGGCACAATCTTTCAAAAGTCCGTCCAATTACTCGCATACGCCGACGATATTGACATAATCGGAACAGTGATGCCACTGGTGCGTTTTGTGAGTATTGAGACGGAGGCGGCAAAGATGGGTTTAGCGGTCAATGAGGGCAAGACAAGGTATATGCTGTCAACAAGAAAGGACACCGAACACCGACGTCTTGGACAGAAAATCACTATAGACAGTTATAACTTCGGGGTTAGTTAAGGACTTTGTCTACATAGGCTTCGCTATCAATTCAGGCAATGACACCAGTCCTGATATTAAACGAAGAATATCTCTTGCCAATCAGTGTTTCCTTGGGCTAAGAAGGAAGAGGATGAAAGCTCTGGGCACATTCTCTGTGAATGTCTGGCACAATACTGGCTACGCAGAGGGATCTTTCATAGGGAATTCTGTTCTTTAGCGGAGTTTAGGAACTCGTCTACTAATGACATACTCACCTTCATTAGGAAGGTTGTAGACCTTTTAGGCTAAGTAGACCGGAGACGCAATAGATCTTGCTAAAGGCAGTGTCAGCCATAAGAGCAGGTTCTTAAAACAAAACAAAACAAATGTAGCACGTGTGTGTGCACGGCGGAAATGATAGCAAGATGAATGGTTCCACCATACAACTTTGACTTGCGTATCAAATTTCTTAGTCTGCCACGGTGATCTCATGTAACACAATTCAGCCTCGAGTTCGGATTCAAGTTACGGATTATTACGTTTATCATCTTCTTTTGGGTAGATTATTCAAATGCATTCTGTGTAGGGCTGTAGAACGATAGAGTTATTAATTTAATGATATTCAATCTGTCCCCTACTTCGTTACAGTCTAACTTCGGTATGATAACAGCGCAACATTCTCCCATGTATCTAGAAATAAATAGCCAACATCACAGCAAAAGTGTGAGAAGAAACAAAGTGTCTAACTTCCATTGACGGGCATTGAAATATTCACCAAAAAATGCAACACCGTAACGCTGCTCATGCACAATTTCAAACGCGAAAAATTCTTAAGATACTTCTTCTCACAATCATTACTTATCCGAATGCCGTGGACTTAATAAAATACCCACATTCATTGACTTCAATTTTATCACACTTGCGAGGAACATTTTTTAAATTGCTTTAAGCCCGTCACCGTCTTCAGCAGAAATGGAATTGTGAGAAGCTAAGCGAGGTGGAAGTCATTGCAGCAGCGTAGTGCAATTAAAAAAAAAAAAAGTAGACGACACATTGGACTTCACAGATGCATCCTGCCGATGCTGAGAGGCCTCTCCCAGAATGCAATTTATAGACTTCGATTATTTGTGGTCCAATAAATTGCCGGTCGCAAAAAGGGAAGGTATGGGAGCCGAGAGAGTTGCGCGATCTTCTAGCTTCGTTAAGGAATTATGAGCACTTTCATGAAATTAGTATAAATGGGTGGAATTTTGTTCCCTTCTGGCATAGTGAAGGGGAAAACATCTTAAAAATGTCCAATGCGGACTTTTATGTAGTTTTTTAACGACGTAATGAATTTTGTTTATTTTGGGATGACAAAAACGACAAAAAGTGTTGACAGTGGAAATGAAAGAGATTACCTTACAAACTTCGTTTAGATTAGCCGGGATAACCCCTCTCTATGCAACACAACACAGGAGTCACTTTTAATCTTTTGAGTGTGATGGTGTTGTGGAGAATCCTGTTCTACCAACATTAACTTGTGTCGTTTTCCTGGTTGCAGTGGATCAGCGACTGCTAAACAAGTGCGCTGGTGATGAACTTGCGACAATTTTGCTAAACATTGCATAACAAGAGATTGGTAATGACCAGAGTAGTTATAAAGCTTATAGGAATCAGAAATAAGTCGTGTCGGTACACCGAATATATGTATTGAGAATTTGCTGTGCGTCGATGGTGGCGAAGAAGCTCTCCTCGGCGTTAACCATGGTGCGGGTGAAGAATGATGGATGGCATCTCTCAGACAGGTCTAGTCTAAATGTGATAAAAATGTTAGCAGACTTCTGGAAAAGATAGGTGGACGCATTGGGTCCTACTAACTATCCAGCTATGGAGCAATAGACTAGACGGGGAACTAAACCCAATTTCTTGAAGGACATGGATCATACATCGTACGTACCTACATAAATACAACCATGACGAGAGCCCCTATTCCCCGCAAAGTGCAGACTAGGTAGAAAACGCCGGACTAGAGATTTTCCAGTGCTCAAAGTTCAACAGGCGAGGGAATTTTTGAGTAGAGAACTCGGCGATCCACCAACACCCAAAACAGAAGTCGTGAAATGCTTTGAAAATTTGCATATTCAGACTCAAACGTCCGGCTCATGGAAGCACAGCTCCTACGGTCACGGGTCGATACTTCACTTATACTGACAGGGTGATATCGAAAGGAAAACGGACTATATCACACCATATTAAGACTTCGACAAAAACTACTCCACTCTGAAACCCAGCAGACAAGATTGGGAAGTCAACACCCTAACGGAAGAACAAGCTATTCAAATCTACACTGATGGTTCTAAGATGGAGAAACGTACTGGAGCACGGTTGTACAGTAGTTCGTTAAATATAAGCAATTCTTACGGATTCCTGGACGGCTGTTGATAGAGCAGCAGACCACCATCCTCGTCGACAGTCAAGCAGCTATCAAGGTTTTAGATAATGCTCGCACCAAATCGAAAGTGGTGTCCAACTGTCGTGAAATCCTAAACAAAATAGGCGTCATCCACGAGGTCAACATTTGCTGGGTCCCCGGACACAGCGACATCGAGGGTAACGAGAAAGCAGACGAAATGACTCGGCAGGGATCAGCTTCAGGAAGTGAGTACATCCAAGAATCGATAAAAATCCCTATCGGTGTTTCGAAAGATAAGGTCAACCACAAGATGAGGGAGCTAACAGCTCGGTATGAGCCAAGGTCTAGCTTCTCGCAACCTTTCATGTTGTGCGTGTTTGTATTATTCGCAGGAATGGAAGGGACCTACAATTTATTGCCGACTCCGAACGGCGAATTGAGAAGCTCTTTCATGACAAATTATACTCCGGGAGGTTTGTTATTCCCCGACGAGAGGTGGTGCCGCGTAAAATGTTCGGTGGACATGGCTGGGTCTTGAACCCTCTCCGCTCGCTTAGCAGTCCAACGCACTAACCACTGAGCCACGGCGACCACGAACATACTCCACTTTTTTAAGAGTAATTTAAGGCGCGGCGACAGTACCACTGGACAAAGCTAATGAGAAGTGATTTAAGTGGGTGAAAATATATCCGAAACAGTACCTACGCAGGTACGGGGTTAGTTTCGTCTTTAAAAAAATTCACACTCCCGATTCCTATTCTTTGACAAAAGTATCGGAAGGGTGGAGAGGAAAGCGTCTTTTTAAAACCTTGTGAAATTTTCTAGTGATGAGGCTGGAACCCTAGGCCTAGCTGATTATTGAATTCCATAATCGACTGATGCTCGTGGGAGTTTTGCGTTTGTTGATGGAAATCTCTGCTTCAAAGGACGTCTTTCGTCATTGAATGATGAAGAAGTCCTAGTTTTTAAACCATATAATCCATTTAAGCCTAAAACAAAAGAAAAAACTGGAGCTACAAAGTGGCTTAATTAGTGCAGAGCCACGTGCCATAGACACAGAATAATACAGCAAAGAGCTGTCTGAAATTAAGTCAGTCTAAATAGTGGAGAGCGGGCTCATAGGGACATGCTGAGATTTTGGACAAATATCCAGACATAAGTGTTGACTCCGACTACAGGATTCTGGACTTAGTGAACCCCATTTTTTTGCATCTTTTCAAGCAGAGAACAGTGGGATAACAAAGAAACATTGAATGAAACTAAGTCCATCTGTACAGACATAGGCACAGAAGCCGGTGTCTTTTCTGAGCAGCTATGACTCAGTAACACTTTCCAGGTTCTACCAGTGACCAGAGGTACACAATTGGTATCAATGTTCACGGTATCACGGGTGGTTATCACGATCATCATAGACAACCGGGCGGTTTTAAAGGCATAAGCTGCTACTCAAATCACATACAAGTTTGTAAAGTACTGTTGCGAAAAGCTGAAGGTCCTTGGCACACGGACCATAAGATAAAACACTGCTGGTTCACAGTGGTTTACCAGGAAACGAGATTGCTGATGAACTAGGCTGAAACGAATCAGACCTAGAAGGACAGCTAGCGGAAGGTACAATTTAACCTCGTTTGATAGAAACAGAAACTTAACTGAGGCGAATAACTGAGGTCTGAAACACTAACCACTTCCGTAATTTTCAGATGACTATGGCGAGAATATAATAAGGATAGAACCACCAAGCTCCTACACATGGACAGGGCATTTCTGTCATTGTTGTTAGGATTCATCACAGGCCACAATATGGTCGGACATCACGCAAAAAAAGCTGCATTTGACCGAAAACGATCTACGCAGAGGATTCAGGGACGAAGAAGTATATAAGGTCTTAACCCATTTCCTCTGTCACTGTTAAATCCTCTGCCATATTAGAATAAGAACTCTGGGGAGATTCCTCGACGAAGATATCGCGACGGTTCACCATCGGTTCTGTTCGAGTTTATAACGACAACTAGGTGGCTAGAACCACGTAGAAGGAAGTTGAAGATACCTCATGGATACCACACCACAATGGGTCTACATAGACCTAAGTGAGATAAAGAGGGTCTGATCATAGATATTCTCTTAGCTGACTGATATCAGATGGTGTCAGAAGGGCAATAAAGGCGTTTGTAGCAATGTAATCTGGCAGTACTATCGAGGAGTGGATCCATAACGAAAGACAGCTTTCATCAGGAGCACTGTTACCTACCATATGGCATGAATCTAAGAGGCTTCCCCGCAAATCTGAATATATAAACCCCTCTGTGATGTCATCATTTCTCTTGTCTTGTAAATATATTCTTGAAGCCGACACCGCCCAATCTTTTACAATCTCTTGCAGTCTTGGCAAGTTCACTTTTCATATGATCTTTGCGAGAATTCAGTACAAAATGACCACGTTGTTTCGAGCTAGGTCCGAGAGTGAGATAATTGATTTAAAATCTAGTTTTGGTTTCATCATAGTCAAGCGTTTTGACGGCACTTGTTTTTCTCAGCTGGGAATATACATATATTCCCTACGACCATCCTTTAGGTTTTAACGGTTTGACACATAGAATACTCAAGAAACAGATACAAAGACTAAAATGATTCAGAAGATGCAAATTCGTTGCACAAGGGTCTTCGAATCTACTTCAGTGACAGAAGAGAGGAGACTTCTAAATGGATGGAGATCTTAACAAACCATCAGAGGCTCGAGCTGGATATATGGTTAAGACCCAAGTTCACACGGCACTGTTGCGTCATCAGGAGTATTTAATAAATTAGTTTGAACCACATAAGTTTGAACCGTACATAAGTCTTTTTTTCAATAACAACTACGTATCTCCTACTATTGTAGAAGCTGCAGGGATGAAGAGGAAATAGAATCCGTCATGCACCTGCTAAGCGAGTGTCCCGCACTGGCTACCAGAAGATTGCGTACTCTTGGTAGTAGCTTATTCCATGAGCTGGAGGAGCTTACTATCGCTGAACCCTATCCCTTGGTTTGACTCCCATGAGTATACTTTATACAATGAATTCGTTTGAGGTCTAAGTAAGTCTTTAGAACACCCACTAAACCAACCAACCATCTCCTTGGAATAAATTTTGCATTGTATCTCGAATCAATTAATGCGAGAATTCGTCCAAGGATTGCAAGAAGACCACCCCATTCTAATTCGCAACCTGTAACAGGTCAAAAGGACCGAAACCAACCAAAAGTCCGATTCAAATTGCCTCCCGTTACATTTGCTCTGTTCAGCATCCAATTTAAAATGCATCTTCCATCCGCAATGCACTTGTGACTAAACGAATACGGCCTGCGCGGTCATGATAGTCTAACAGTTTTAAATATTTGACCTGCATCTTCTCACGGATCGTGATTTCTTGCTGCAGCGTAAATAATAATAATAACAATCATCATGATCACAATCAGGGCGCGGGGAACTGGCATGGGTTCACATAGCGAATCAACTGTCCACAGGACTGAAACGTTGTCGGTTGGTGCACCCGCCAACTGTACCTGTACCACGGTCTCTTCTCAGATTTCCAATCATAACTCTTCTGACCACCACCATCTGCTAAAGGAGGAATAAAATAAATTTCGCCACACAGCGGTCTTCAATTTTTTTTTGCCTGCGTTCTGTGATGATGGTTCGACAGAGATCTAGATTTCACAGCGGTACACGTGCCCAGAGTGTCCCGGTCCCCCTGCTGCCCGTTCAAATTATTACCCACATCGCCACATGCCAGACGGTGAATCCATTTATTTGTGGCAATAAAGATTTTTCTATTTTGCTTGACGCCCCATCGCTCGCTGCCAAACTATCCGAGACTTTGTGATTGGTGTGACGCGGTGACGCCTGCTAGAATCCCTTAGTGGGTTCTCCACATCCTCAATATGTTCCACATACATACGTACTCACGACACTGTTCGCTGACATAGAAATAGAAACCATAGACATCGGTCGCTCGCGGGACTGTGGTTGTGCGGTTTTTCGATTTTTGTCGCTCCGCTCTAGGTAACTGGAGTAACACGGACATGGCAGGAGCTCCGACACCGATTGTGTTTCCACCAAGAAGAGGCGCAGCCGCTCGCGCCAGGGTTTTATAGTAGTCGGCATGCAAGGAGACCTGGTCGGATGCCTCGGGGTTTGATTAATTTATTTGCAAATTGCGTAGGTAAAGGCGGCCCAGATACAATAGTAGGCACTAGAACAGAGGCCACAGTCCATAGGTGTACCGGGGAAGCACAATTTCCCTTTATTGCCTTTGCGTGGAATGGACACAGATGGATCCTTGCATGAATTTATTGCCAGGTTGAGTTTTTACCACTTTACTAGTTTAAAGTGGGCTTGCCTGACGACTGGCGGCCCGGCCAAGCATTTTACGAAATGAGTTCCTAGTCAATAAAAAAAAAAAAAAAGGAAAGCCACAAAGTACTAATGGAATTGTAATAAACAATTTCCAAAGCCGCTCTGCGGAGTGCCACAGTGGACTTTTGATTTTACTCGACTTCCAAGTCCTTTCTGTCGTATAGATGGAACAGCAGTTTTTTTTTTCAATTTGATGGCTTCAAGGAGAGTGCTGGAAGTAACATATGCACGGGATTGCCTTTTTTATGGTTTTATATGATAATTTGTATCAGGGCAGGTTCGGTGTGGCGAATGGGTTCCATTGCGATACATTGTTGAAAATTGAAACCCGTTGCGTGCTGGTGTCATTAAACAATTAAAACTGATTTAACTATGCGCATAAAAAGGGCATCATACAAGGAATTTTAAAAAAGGCTTGGCTTGGATGACATGAACCTTCAATACACGATGAACCATACTAAAAATCATTGCCATATTCGTTTTGGCCGATGTGGTGGTGACTATAAAATGAAGAGTTTGAGTTTGGAGTTTTTGTTTTTTTTTTTTATAAGAAGATCTCTCCCCATTTGACGGAAGGAAGAAAATTCGTTAACTCTGGCTTGGATACTATTCAGGCTATGTGGATGGCATTGCTTTAACCATCTTAGGGAAGTTTCCCCCAGCTGATGAAATGATACACTGCCCAGATGGACTGACATGGTGAGTTCCAGTATCAATCTAAACTTGCACTTTTCTCTAGAAGATTCTTGTCATAGCTTCATCCAAGCGTTTCACTAATAGGCCTAGATTACCGATCGTCTTTTATAGAGATGGCGGAGCAGTTAAATATTCACTTTTGTTGGGTGCCAGGGTACAGTAACATTCCAGGGAACTGTAAGGCTGATGAACTCGCCAGGTATGAAACAAAATTACCTATTGGGCAAATGCATCTTTCAGAAAATGAAATAAAAAAATTTGTTACCATGGTCTGGTGCCTTAATAGATCGCATATTAGCACTATGATAGGTGTAATTATTGGACACTGTCTTATAGACAAGCACGCGACAAGGCTTGGCGTCTACGCAAACGACTTCTGCAGAATCTGTATAGACGAAGAGGATAAGGAGACTATTCTCCATCTTCTTTGCACCTGTCCAGCTCTCCTGCAAAAGAAAATTCTAATTAGGGGCCATTTTCTATACTAACTTAGGCGACCTTAGTAGCCTCCTAAGCTTCATAAGAAGCTCTAATTTTTGCAATGACTAGGCAGGAGATATTTTTGAGGTCCATATAGTATAACAATGCAATCCTCATGGGTGTAAGTGTGTTGGCTTTACCTGACAGCCACTTCAACCTACTCTCAACTTCATGCAACCTTATAAAGGCGAAAGCAATGACATCAAACTCAGTTGAAAACCGAACATTCAAAACCCAGCTGAAAAGACTGCAATCGCTAATCACACCTGTGAGAAGGCTTTGGGTCCGAAATGTGGTCTCCAGCCTAGGTTAGTTCATTAGTTGTACCCGTCGATTGTCAGGTTAATTCTGCTATACGGAGTCGTGATCTGGTGGCCGGCTCCAGACGAAAGGTGCAATACTAGCATAATCGAATGTGTATAAAGATGTACCTGACTCGGCATCTTAGGTCTACCGTTACAGCTGCACTAGACACATTTTGTACACAAACTCCCCATTGATATATTTTAAGGAAGCAGCGATCAGGCTCGCTTTGTGTTCGATAAAAGGGAAAACTATCATGCTGTCCATATGTACCTACATACATAGATAGTCAGGCAGCTATTAAAGCGCGTAAGCTTTTACAGTTAGATCTAAGTTGGTAAAACAATGCCGTTGGTAAAACAATAACCTCTTAAAGAGACTGCGAACAGGTTTAACATTATTCTGTGCTGGGTCCCGGGTAACAGAGATACTCCGGACAACTGTAAGGTGAAAGAACTTATAAAACATGGCATTGGACAATTTCTTCTGTTCACTGAAGTTCTAAGAAACGCTGACAACAGGTGGACCAACAATAAACATTTGCAGATCTAAGGTTCACCAAATATGGCCCGTGGTAGATTCAGGACAACATTTCAGAAGCTTTAGAGACTAACGCTCTCATGCTTGCAAGAGTGTAAGTTTATTGATGCGTCTGCCACGGAGACAGTCATTCGAAGCAATATTCAATATATAGGGAGTCTTTGACAAACTTCCTTTGGGAGCTGTTATATCGATTGCATCGTTTAACTTGTGTGTGTATAACTGGTCCAATAAAAATATGCCGCTTAACCTCTTAGTGTTAAGCTATGCTAAGTGCTCTTAAGTTACCTCAGATAAAAATAAAAATTAAAATAAAAAAGCTGGCGCGAAAAGATTAAGGGAGCCCGCATTTACATCTTCTCGGATAGTCAGACAGCGCTAAGGGACCTTGAAACCTACACAATAGGGTCAAATCTTGTCTAAAACTGTTTCAATCTTCTCGAAGACCTTGCGTGGTCGGGATTTCCGTTTCCAAGGGAAATAAACGGGTAGACTATCTGTCGAAAAGAGGCGGTTGGTGCGGGATCATGACGTTAGCTAGAACGACAAAAATCTAGAAAGAAAAAAATCTCGCAAATCACTGTTATAAATCTCGAAAGCAAAAATCTCGAATGGACAAAATCTAGAAAATACAAAAATCTCGACAGACCTTATCTAGAAAAAAATCTCGAAAGAAATTTCCTTTCGAGATTTTTAATCTCTGTGAAATAATTAAGATGCACCGGAATCCATGCAAAACATAAATATAAAAAAAACTTTGCATACGCCCAACTTCGCACCTAACCCAAATCCTACAGTGATCCCAGGCAGGGGGTTGCAGGGGGGGCAGCATGCCCCCCCCGTTCCTATTCCAAGGTTTGTTATACAAACGTTGTGAATTTTGGCATTCGTGATTTTTTGTTTTTCGAGATTTTGCTTTCGATATTTTTGTTTTTCTAGATTTTTGTTTTCTATATTATATTTTTCTAGATATCGTGGTAAACCCGGATGGTGCTCACTCACTAGTCCTGAACACAATTTAACGGTTCCATTAAGCAGTGCGCATTACAAAATTAAACATGGAGATATCGACGAGCTAAATGACAAAAGGCTCTGAAGAAAGCAAAGAGCCTCAAATGAGCTTTTAATTATTTGGGCCTTAGTTTTGTATCGTATCCAAATGAAAATTTTTGATGCAGATTGACCCTGAAAACCCCTGCTAAATCGAAACACGAACGTGAACAATAAACAGGAAAGCAGGAGTACTGGGAAACGTTTGAGTGAAAAATACATACCTTGAAGAACGTCTTCACGTTCCAGCACCTACATATGTTTGAGATGACCGAACTTCCGGTTAATAGAGCGAGCAATTGCGAAGGCCAAAACTCTTGGTCTACAGCAATACTCGTATGCTACTTGGTAAAATAAAGCAAATTTTGCTGCATAGGCCTGAGTAGTTATGAATATTTAAGGCAAAAAGATGCATAAGTTGATCTGAAGTTTTTTTTCGCAGAACAAGTGTAAATTTAGACTCAACTCAACACCTCCGATATTTTAAGCATAAATACCAGCATTAATGCAAACTACATTTCCAAACTCACACTATCTTTAGAAACAATCTTAACAGAGTTTTAATTTTGAAACAAGTCGGGCCTCAGACTTTACGATTTTTTTACACGAAAATTATACCAAATTTCAAAACGATTACGAATTTTTCCCACCTCGTCTGTTCATAATTTTCCCATTTTGAATTTTTCTTATTAATAATATTGACCAGCAAAATTAGTGGCCAACCTGATTTGGAAAAAAATAAAAACTTTATGTATTTTTAATGGTGCTTTCTGAATAGATGAAGAATTTATTGATGTTCCAATTAAATTGTAATAAAACCACACGTTGGCCAACGACCACACCCGACGATACATTAACAATTTTTAAGTTTTATAGTTCAATTCCGATGCAAATTTTTAATTTATTCGAAAACGTATATGTATTTTTGAACACTTAAACTTCAAAGTGCTCAAAACAAACAAACCGCTGTGGTGCCGGAATAATACAAACACTTTTCGAAATTTTTGATACCAAAAAATTCAAATGCCACACGAACAAATTTGGCACTCAGAGCCGACAGGCACACCAGCTTAAGTGTTATTAACCAGAAATCATCTTAACACAAAGCAAAACAAATATGACATGGCACTTATGTTGGCCGAGTGAATGACAGAAGGCCCTGAGGTAAGATAAACACCGTCCCGAGCATAAAAGACACTTTAAGCCGATAATTCAATAGACGGGTTTTGTAATTGCGCTCTTGGGGTGTAACACAATGTCAGGCTATAATGACCGACTTTTGTAAGCGTTTCGTTTCGTTTTTTGTCGGCCGAAATGAAGTGAAAAACCTTGCTTCGTGGGAGGAAATGTTGTCGAGCACAAATGGACAGATATTAAGTTGTTATTTCCTCCAAATGTCGGCCATGGTGGTGGACTGGTGGGGTCTTGACATCTCGACAAGAAATTATTTTTATTTCAATTCCACTGTGGTTATTACTTTTCTTTTGAATTCACACCCGAAATTACTATCCCAACTTCCATCTTTTCCGTTGCGATGGTGACGGTGATCGGGCCACAGAGAGCACTAAAAGTGGTCGGGCAATCTGGAAACACGATGTCTGGTCAGGCCATGGGTTATGTGTATCTCTTCGTCAGATCAGTGATTGATCATTAAATTGCCTCATTCTGACAAATTGAAGAACACATTTCTGCCATAAAACAAACAGAACAACAAAAACAACAACAGAGATGGAGAAATAAATCAACATGGCATCACATAACCAACTTTACGAGCTGTGCATTGTTGTGCAGAAAAACTGAGGGAAAAGAATGTTAAGATGTAACAACACCATGACAGCTATGGAAAGATGCATCTTTGTCTCGGCACACACACAACAGGTTTTATGTGAGTGGAACCTCGGATCCAACCAACTACGGTTCTGAAGGTCAGTAATTGCTGGGGCCTGGGCCTGTGCCTTCCCTTTCTCCACACAACAGACATTGGATTTATGCCTGTTCCTGGAAGTTATTAAGAATAAAAGTGAAGTCGGCGCGGAGATATTAACGACCGGGTATTTCTATTAATGGACAAATGAATTCTAATGAGCTAATCTTCGGATAAATATGAGTTTCTGATGAAATATACATACGCACAAGTTGTAGCCAATAGAGCTCTAAGCTGGTGGATATTGATGACTGGGCGGCTACTTAATTAAACGAATGTGGGTGTTGAAAATGAGTATGAGGGGAGGGGTGTTTTGGCGTTTCATGGGCATTAACATGGTGAAAAACCTTTGGGTATTGTACTGCGGAAGAGACAGAAACCATCAAGCACTTACTCTGTGAGTGTCCAAAACCGCCGACTCCGACACATGGCAGACATGGGAGACCTAACAGAAGTACCGATAACGAGCATACTCCACTTCATTAAGAGTACAGGGTGGTTTGACAGACCACCCATCTAGAACCCAAGGTTGGAACATGGCCCACAGTACAAAGGGGAACACAATGGATCAGTAGGCCCCCTTGAACGCTCAGTCATTGGACTGGGCACGACCCCATAACCTAACCTAACCTATTGTACTGCGGACAGCAAAAAAAATCGTTTCGAGCTTCGCGAAATAGGAGACAAGAAGAGATTCTGTGATCAAAAACCAACTCACAGGAGTCGAAGAGGATCTCAAACACTGCCTTTGTCATTGTCGAGCTTTTGTGAAAAGGCGAGAGTAGGCTCTGGAATCTGTGTGGATATGGGACCTAAAACATTATCATGAATAACAGAAACGACTATATATCCTGGGCTTCACCAAGAAAACAGGGAGATTCTAACGATTACACTATTAGGCTGCACACACAGTGAAGCGATAAAGCGATGCGATGCGATAAGCCGGAAGCGTGCGTTAAAACTGTTCACTTGAATTCTCATGTACATGCGCACAGTGAAGCGATAAAAATTCATGTGAAAAGTTTTATCGCATGCTTTTCGTTTCTCGCATCGCATCGCATCACTGTGCGCGTAGCCTTACCTTCGGTATCGACATTTTTATTGCGCGAGCGGACACTTGCCGTGGGGTGTTTATAGGGTTGACGTATTCAAGAGCGTCTATTAGTTTCCCAAACCAATTTTGACCTACCAACTCGTTCTCTGACCTTCATGGAGTGAATCCTGGCTGGTTAGTGCGTCTACTGGAGATTGCAAGGTTGGTATGGTATGGTATGGTACATGAGAGTGAGCGGGAAGCTCTTCACTTAGGCTTCAGTCGGTCCCGCTGTGTTCCGCTCTTTTAATCATTGGAACTGCAGGGATAGTTTTGGTTTGGGACGTCTGTTGGGAGGGATCTAGGGAAGGTTAATACAAATGAGATTTCTTCGTTGTATTGCTAGGGTGACTCGTCGAGATCGGGTTAGGAACACCAGAATACGCGGGGCACTCAATATCGAGTAGCTACTTCTTCGTACGGAGAGGTCTATACTTCGGTGGTTGGGAAACGTTAAACGCATGTCCCCAACCCGGCTTCCAAGACGTGCCATCAGGTAGGCGTCCTCTGGGTAGGCCCAGGATGAGATGGCTGGACCAAGTCCGAAATCTCACCTCTACCCGTATGCATGGAGATAGCTCTTGATGATTTAGAGTCGATGGCGGTAGATCTGAAGATGTGGAGAGTCCACTTGAGCTCCCCTAATCCGCGATTCTCATTGTGGATAAGCGGGCCACTGGAAAATGATGATGAAGAAAACCCTTCTCCCTTCTGAAAAACTGCGCTAGCAGAGTTCTGAAGAACTCTTCCGCCCCCGACAAACTTCTTAAGGATTAAAACTAAATACCTAATGATGGTACTCCGTTCGATACCCGGAGTTGTTTGCGCGTATTTTATTAAATTTAACTTTACTGACATTTTAAACGACTTCACAGCCACCACAGCCCAAGTTGTCCAAGTCCAAGTGGCTTTGATGGCAATGATTTCTACTTTACTTCTAAGAAGTCCGACATTCCCTAACGATTTCATGTTCTTTCCCCCTTCACGGTTCGACTCCCCTCTAAATTCCGCAAATTACATGTTTCCCTACTTGTAATTTAACGCATTTTTTATCTTCTAAATCATAATAACTTAAGTGTATTACGTTTTGCATTCGGCTGTGCTAATGTTTACAACATTATAAAATTGCCCAACATGTTCATCTAAATAGAGAGGACAGCTTACCTTACCACATAGCTGTGTGCGCTTTTCAGAGTCTTATTTCAAGATTTTGCCCATTCATTTATTGATACGATCACCGGCTATGGTGATGCACCCTGTGTATCAAAGATCATAAATTGACAATTAAATTGGAAAACTCTAACATCTGCGATCCTACTTCTTTTGCACTCTGTGGATGTGTGTGTTTGTGTGCTAAAAAAAATAACCGGATCCCTTTAGACTTCTGGAAGAAATGTTTACTCTTCCACTGCGCCACCAAACACTTCCATCCTAGAAGTTCAATTAAGTATCTCAACATAAATTGTGGACTTTATGGGATGAAAAACAACGCAAGCCAACGAAAGCGAGATTCAACGTCATGCGACGACTGTCTAGAGGTGGATGCAAGTGAAAAAAAAACCGCAAGACGTTCTTAACCTCGGGCGCAGGCATTTCCAAAAGATATTAAACTCGAATAACTGCAGCGGAGTTCATTTGAAGATGGCGTTGTTCGAAGTTTATAATCATTTAATGGGTTTGTTTAATGAGCGTATTTAGCCATTTCCGAATAGTTGTTACATCCCCGGCACGGGGCGTGGATGGCTGCATGGATGCCGTTGCCGACGGGTTTAGATGTTTTTTTTTTAGTTACATCTGTGGCTTCCACTTGCTTTAAGGTCGAGTATTGGTTTGGATCAAAGGTTCCTAGACAGCAGGAGTAAGAATTGGTTGGTGGGGATAGCCTTTCCAGTGCATTTTAGAGCCACTACACCAGTTAAATGCATCAAAGATCTCAAACAGAGGTGTCCGACATAATGGCTGCGTCCACACTTTTTACAAACTTTACTATGAGCATTCACATGCGGCTTGCTAGTCCACTTTATTTCAGAACCTGCATCCGAAATTGTAGGTCTCCCTCGATTCGCCCTAACAAATTGCTTGGGATTGTGTTTCTCGTTTGCTTCTTGCTATATGTTCGCTCTCAAGATGCAAATTGTTTTGATCTCATAATTATTGGTCTTTTCCATTTGAAGAAAAATAACACACACAAACTTTTAATTGGTAAAAAAAAAAAAAAAAACAGATCTGGAAGTAATTTATAGAATCTTGCGTGATAGCACGCTTGTTACTCAGTGGGATAACCATGTGCAAAAACAGCAAGAGCGTTTTTTGACGTTTAATACTTTAACCCTTCAGGCATGGGGTTCCGTAGAAGTTTAGTATTTTAATTTGTGGAACTTGTTTCTTAGAATTGAGCGTATAAAGTTGAATAAACACAAAGTGTAGCCCCGCCGAAGGCTTCATCGGGCAATTGTCGTTGCGTGCAGGAGTTGTATTCCCGGAAATACATGGAGCTACAGTTACAACTGCATACGGAATAAAATCATCTAAGAATTGTGCACTTGATAGATACTTGCCAATTTCGTTATCAAATTGGATTGATGGCTCTGTGCCAGCAGATAGTGGTCAACAGTGCGAGTGCTTTGCAACATAGCCATTAAAGATCTTGTCAAAGGTGCATGTACGTAGCAAAGAGTTATTGAAAAAATGGTCCACAGACTCTTGCAGCGACACTTAAAAAACCCACAATAGCACCTACAAAGAGACTCGTACCTACCAAGTCTGAAGAAATAATCAAATGCCCAAACACTGGTAAAACAAATGACTTGGGTAATAAATTGTAAAAAAGAAACCAGTGACCTTTGCCAGTAAGTTCCATAAAGCGCTAGAAACCGACGGAAGAACTTCGATTATACTGCAAAGCTTACACACATTGTTAGAAGATGACTTGGATGTACCTCAGTAAGATTTAAGGCTTATGTTGTTAGTATAACAGTAACAACAATCAGCTTGTAGCCATGATAGCAAACTCAGTACATCATGAGAAATTCGCTCTCATCGTTTTCCTGGAAGCTGAAAAAGCCTTTAATAAAGTGAAACTGAAAGTCATTCAAGAGATTTTAAACGCATCTCTTTCAGCCTGCGCTCAGATCCAGGCTCATTACAACTGAGCTGGATACTCATAGAACACATACGTTGATCTCAAGCAGAATCCTTATCATCATCATTTTCCAATGACGCGGGTTTTGGGTGCTTAAATGGAATGTCCACATTTCCCGATCTTCCGCCATCGACACTAAATCATCAGGGACTATCCCCATACATACGGGTAGAGGTGAGATTTTAGACTTGGTCCAGCCATCTCATCTTGGGCCTACCCCGAGGACTTGATGGCACAGATTCCATTGCACGTCTTGGAAACCGAGTTAAAGACATGTGTTTAAAGTGTCCAAACCATTGAAATTTGGACCTCTCCTCTCGAGGAAGTAGCTGCTCGACATTGAGTGCCTCGCGTATTCTGGTGTTCGTAACCCGATCTCGACCAGTCACTCCAGCTATACAACGAAGAAATCTCATTTCGACATCTTGTATCCGCGATCTTAATCCTTCGGTCATTATCCAAAACCTCGTGACCATAGATGAGTATAGGAACAAACACTGAGTTGAAGACCGATGTCAAGTCCGGTCCTCCTGATAACAGACTGACGAAGCTGTCGCAGAATTGGTCCAACCAATCCTACAGGATAACTCCGGATTGTTACTTCCATCATTTGTGAATAAGACCCCGAGATAGTTAAACTTCTCCACATGTTTCAATGGGACTCCACCAACATCCAGAGTGCATTGACAAGGTGTTCAGGAAATTACCATACCCTTCGATTTGTTCACGATTACCTTCATCCCAGCTTCAACAAAGACGGCGACGAACCTATCTAGTGTGCGCTGAAGTTCAGTTTAAGTGGACCACAGGATAACCAAGTCATCAGCGAAAAGCAGATGACTTATGCTTAAGTTTCCCAATTCGAACCGCTCCTCGCCACGGCTACGCTGACACTAAGCTCAATATTTGTAGCAGATCGAGTGTGTGTCTGAAAGGGCTGCAACAATCACAGAATTGAGGAGACTAATGGCAAACTTGAGAGGATCGTGTATTAGAAAGTTGTCGTTCAAGCGGCAAAAAGAGAAAATTAAGGAAGAAAGGAAGGAAGAAAGGAAGGAAGGAAGGAAGAAACATTTGAAACATTTGGACAGTGTGAAACTATGAGAACGTGAATCGCTACGGACATAGGTGCTTCAACTTAATAATCGATGGAAGGTATGGGAAAAATAGAGAATCTAGTACGCTAGTATCACTCAAGACAACGCCAAATACAAAATCTATACATGCACCAGATGGTTTGTAGAAAGACGAAGACTAGAAACGGAGGTTAGCGACATCACAGCCGACAATATCGTTACGGCAATGCGCGTAAGTGAGAAAAATTGGAATTGAGTGTGCTCCTACTTCGAAGAAGTGCTTAAGGTGAAGCACATGGCATACATTCTTTAAGCCCAAAGAGAATTTGAGTCCCACAGAGGCAGGGAAAAGTGGTATCACCCTGCAGG
The DNA here is from genome assembly GCA_917880715.2 of Matsumyia berberina. Classification (NCBI taxonomy): domain Eukaryota; kingdom Metazoa; phylum Arthropoda; class Insecta; order Diptera; family Syrphidae; genus Matsumyia; species Matsumyia berberina. The sequence continues at coordinate 103,105,171 of OU862870.1, forward strand.
AAGCAATTTCGGGATTAGATTGCCTGAAGATGGAGAGGGTTTACTCAATTCGAGCTCGACACCCTGGGGAACTTGATCATCCCTCACATGGCGTAAGGTCATCTTTACTTGAAAATACACCTAATAGATATTAAAACCGCCTAAGAAACATTGTTGCAGCTTTTAGTTTCAATTGCCTCACGTTCATTCACCTCGAAGCAGTTCGCTACCACCAATCTAAAATGATATTCGCCAACAGTAAACCCTCGGTCTTCTCGTATCTCATTCCAAAAGGATACACAATACAAAACAAAACAACCAAACGGTGGTCTAATATACATATTTTATTTGGAGCTAACTCAATCGAAATGATCACGTTTCGTCAGGTAATTGCAAGGTGTTATGGAATTTCCTTGATTACAAGAAAACAACATTTCAGTCGCCCGAGAGTCCCTCACTCATAGTGGCGGTACCTACTGCTGAATAAGGTAGCATCCATCGGTTGGCCGTGCTACGAAACTAATTACAGTAATATGCCCAGAATTTCCTTGTCTGTTTTTTCAACGAAACGCCAAAACCAAAGGGTAAGCACACACCAACACACGCAACCACAAATTAAAGTAAAAACGAGGGAAAATGCATCGTCAAACCCTGCGGGCCATCCGTCAAGAACCCCAACGAAACCGAAGCCACACAGCAACAGGATAAATTGGCGGTAGCCTAACATTAGTGTACAGCCCCTCTGCGCAAAGGCAATCACAGCGAGTGGACTGTGCGACTTAGGACAACGACGACGACGGCAGTGTTTACATGCACTCGAATCCCGGTAATTTTGAATTCCAGTTCTCCTCCAAGTTAGATGTTGGCATAGCAGAAGGTCGGTCGCCTTCCCCTTGTTCTTGATGGCGATCAACACTTCCAGGAACCTGGTGCACAGCGCACACACCAAGGAGTGCGTTGCTATGAGTGAGAAGAATTTTAATTAAATCTGTGACTGTCTTTCGTCGCTGTCATTCAGTTTAACAGTTTAGCTGACAGAGCACAAAACTCATAATAATCTGATTGGTTGAATTATTTGTAGGTGTTTCACATCCGGGCGCGCAGCAAGGTGCGCGCAGTATCTCTCATCCTTTGAGCGGTTATTTGGTTCGTCTAACGGCTCTGTCAGCGATACTATCTGGGCGACTTTGAGTACAAGATCACCGAAACTTGTTTGTCGCGTCGCCGAGTGTACACAGTGTGTACAGCACGATGACACGCATCAGAGTGCCAGGACTTGCAATTAACATAGCACGCAGGCCTTAAACGGTAAAACAAAACAAACAAAACCCGTCGCGATGAGGAAAATAATGAAACAGAATCTCGGTGCAAGTTGCTGCGACCAAACAAATCGCCATCGCCATCGTCGTCGTAGTCGTAGTCGTCTCACAAGGTCCGATGATTTATTTACAATTTTATTAGCCGACGTTTAGAGACGATTTTTATCGTGTGCCACAGCAATGCAGAGCGGTAACATGGTCGCTAAGGATCGCCATCGTCGTTCTGCTTGTTGCTGTTGTTGTTTTTGCTGTCGTTGGCGCCCAACGAGTGCGCGCATTCAACACGCAGGTAAATATAAAGCTAATTAATAATTAAACGAGCACAGAGATACAGGCATCATGGTACAATCAAGGCAAGTGGCATCATTAGGATGAGAGGTCCTTCGTTTTGGTTTTATCTTTGAAAATGTCTACACAATGGCATACGGCATTTACAATGTTTAATGGGGTTTTGATCCTTGCGCAGATTGGCATCTCTAATAAAGTTGAAGATAAAAGTTATCTTAAGCGGCCTTAAACGTTTCGATTTTGTTTTAAGAATTTACTCGGGATACTCGGCTTCTTTCAGAGCGCTCTGCAATTGCAAGGGGCACACGGCCTTGTTTGCAACCGATAACAAAAATAAAATGATGTGAACAACCGGATTTACAGACAGGTCTTCAAGAACTGACCATATCAACCCATCACCACCGATTCAGTGATCTGAAAGCAACATATGACAAATACCAGGAGAGGTATGCAGAACTACGGACAAGATCTGCTTTCCTAGGAAGTACATCCACACATCTGACCGATGAAGTCTATGATGTGATGTTGCATGCGAATGTTGAGCAGTTTATCAGAGTCATTGAAATCACGACGGAGACATGCGCTAGGCGATGATCGCTCGTGGAGTCAGTAGGCGGAATATTTGAGGTGATGGCTTAATTACAAAACTTATTGAAGTGTGAAGATGGGTGGATCCATGTAAAGATATATGTGTCAGACACGCAAGCGGAAGCAGGCTATGCAGGTTTTATAGACGATGTGTTCATGGTAATGAACGAGTTTGCCTACTTCAGTTTAATGGTTAGATACAGAGGATTACCAATCAGTCAAAAGACTGATAAGGTGTCTACTCTGGGAGATTTTAGGATCCTAAAAGCTACGGTCCATCTCCCATGTATTAGACTGGTTCTCCCCCAGGTCAATAACATGCGAATTTTCTTCAAGACGAACGTGTGAGTTTTCGGAGTTCTAGAAGAGATGAAGGAAGTATCTACGGGGGTGAACTCATTTGAGAAGAAGGGAAGACTGTGAGTTCCACGCACCAGTGAACCTAATATCCTCATGTTGGTTAAGTAACTGCGGAAAACCGCATTCGTCTCGACTTCTGACGGTTGGAAGACGTAGAGTTCCATCCAGAGTGGGTGGCCGTGTGGCGGTGTGTTAGCTTGTTACTCACGTGTTGCACATTCAATAGCCAGCCGGAAATTCCAGAATTCTTATTTCTTTCCAAAAAAAAAAAAAAAAGTACCGGGTTCCGACCAGATATCGACCCATAGGGGATAATAACCAAAAACTCTTGAAGGAAATATTGGATTGGCCTGCAGCAGATCGTTACTAGTAGACTAGACTAGACGGAAGAACTACTTCTGCAGACTGTTGAACGGCGACGACAAATCGAATCCTGCTGTCAGGCAGAATGAACCGTTCAACCTGGACGACGAAGACCGACAATTCCGTCCACCCGACCTGGACGAAGTGAAGATAGCCATATCTAAGCTTAAATCCAACAAAGCCCCTTGAGCTGACGGCCTAGCTGCCGAAGCTGTTCAAAGTGGCTACCGATGACGTGATAAGGAGCATACACCAACTCATCTGTAAAATATGGTCGGAGGAAAGTATGACCTCCACCTTTTCATCGGTTTTAAGGTCGCCTATGACAGCGTCTATAGAGACGAGTTGTACAGAGCCATGTCTAGCTTTGGCATCCCTGCCATGTACGTCCATTTGTGCAGGATGACGATGGAGAATGCACGCTGTTCCGCACAAGGCCGGTCAAGACCTCACTGAGACTTTGATGTCAAAATAGAATTTAGGCAAGGCGACGCGCTGTCATGCGACTTCTTCAACATCGTTCTTGAAAGAGTTGTGCAAAACTCAAGAGCCAACACCAGAGGCACAATCTTCTTTCAAAAGTCCGTCCAATTACTCGCATACGCCGTCGATATTGACATAATCGGATGAACGCAGCGTGATGTCACTGGTGCGTTTGTGGGTATTGAGACGGAGGCGGCGAATCATCGCCATCAGGGTTTAGCGGTCAATGAGGGCAAGACGAAATATATATATGTATGCTGTTAACAGGAAACGACACCCAACATCGATGTCTCGGACAGAATGGCACTATAGACAGTTATAACTTTAAGGTCGTTAAGGACTTTGTCTACGTAGGCTCCGCTATAAACTCAGACAACGACACCAGCGCTGAGATTAAACAAAGAATAGCTCGTGCCAATCGCTGCTTCTTTTGGCTAAGAAAGCAATTGAGTAGCAAAGCCTTCTCTCGAACAAGTAAGGTGACCCTATATAAGATCTAAATCGTCCCAGTCCTGCTCTACAGCGCAGAGGCGTGGACTCTATCAAAAGCGGATGAGGTTGCTCTTGGCTGTTTCGAGAGGAAAATTCTTCGGGTGAATTTTAGTCCCGTCTGCATACAGTGAATGGAGGAGGAGATACAACGACGAACTGTACGAGCTGTACAGTGACATCGGCTTAGCCAGAAGAGTGAAGGTCCAACGACTGAGGTGGCTGGGTCATGTAGAGCGAATGGACACCAATGCTCAACCAACTTGGCGTGCGAAACTAGAGGCAGCTGACTAAATATCGAGCTGGCTAGAGACGTTTGCTGATTGAAGCCCAGATCCACCCCGGGTTGTAGCGCTACCTTAAGTAAGTAAGTAAGCTCTTTTGTTGGCTTGGCCTACGGCAAAACAGATCGTTATTAGGGGCAGTAGACGTCACAAAGCAGTGAAGGACTTCGCGGACCAGATTTTGTAAATTTTCTCCGCATTTTGTCCAGAGTGGTTACATAATGGTCTAGAGTTGTCGGTCCAAAAAATAACACGCTTGGCAATTATAAGGCTTGAGAAATAGGTACATCTGTATACACGGTCAAGATGAGGCAACTGCTAACAGACCATGGTAGTTTCAGGAACGGAATGCAGCGTAGAACCCTGCAAATGCGAATGAATCGAATACCTACGGCTAGAGATAGGAAGTGAGGGATTGGTTTTAGTCGCTTCGGCAGGCTGTTGAAATAGTTCTACAGTATATTCAGAAGATTTCCACCCAAAAAGCAGATAAAATGATCACGTACATTTGTACGTTTCACTTGTCTGGTAGCCTGTCTCAAGGTAAAATTTTCATTATGAGCTCAGGAGAGTTCAAAATAAAGATAAATACTTGGTGAGACAGCCTGGGATGGACCTACCTTCTCGTGACCATTCTTGTCGCGCATTTTAAATTGTACGCACGAGTGAAAAGGACTTTCAATTTATTGCCACGACTGTTCAAGGATTAGAAAATGTATGCGGGCTGATCAACGGAGGCTCAAGAAATTCTTAGAGCAAGCACTAGACATCAAAGAAGGGGATGTGCAGCACGACTTCAAGAATAATATGCGAGAAGCTGGACACCTAGGACAGAATACCATTCGAGTTATTTCAATACTATGTTGTCTTTTAGTATCGAGATGAACCCGCTGACAAGCCATCAACTTAGAACATGAATTGTGTAAACTATGCTGATGACATTGTGCTTATAGTCAGAGTTCAGAGTTTAGACTTCGGTGAAAACCATGGCGCAGATTTTAAGAAGTTCCACAATGTTCTTTGTGGAACTTCAACAGTTTATTATCGATCCTCAGTTGGGCGTTCCTAACTTGAAAAACTCCTGAGAGTGATGCCTAAATTTGCAAAGAAGCATCGAAATCTTTGGACGTTTAAGGATCTTTTAGAAAACAGTTGACCAGGATCGATAAAGGATGGGTATTCCCTCTAAATCTATGTAGTGGCAAGTTGATTGGATCACATTTTTCTTTCCCGATGAGTGGTTAAATACTAGGAACGAAAAAACAGTATAAAAGGGCTCCGCCTTAGTTCGCACATGAACTTAGCAGTTCGTCTTAACCCTCTTTTCAATGCTGTTGCTGAAATTTGAACCCAGCAATGTCGTCTTTTCAAAAGCAGCAGACGAAATCGCGTCACGGGACCAATTCCATGATCATTCTGAGTACATTCCAAACGTCTACAAGGCATCGTATTAAGTCCAAGATACTTGAAAGTCGTTCACATTTTATTCATGAATGTCAAGTGACTAAGCCAACTTCCCAACATGGCGGAGCAAAACGCACAAAACAAAAGTCTAATAACATCAACAACCACAGACGACAAATCGACAAAGACACGATATAAAATATCTCACGGATGTCGTCGCCTTCTATTGTCACAAGAAACGAGCGAGGAATAAATCATATCCACACCGAGACATCCATATATGCATGATGATGTGATGCCATGCAAAACCATCCAGTCACCTCGTGCACCTTACCCAACAGTGCATATTATGGTAATTGAGAAAGTGAGCTAGAACCATCGGGATTGGGTTTCTCAAAGAAATCTTCTTGACAATGGACAGAATCACTGAGTCGAACACGACCGACTTGGGCAGGCGCAGGCAAATGGACAACGACAACGACACGATGACAAACTTGACAAAGTCTCGCCCGAGATGATTGAGTGAATGCCTGACCTCAGAGTGGTGTCATTTACCGACGAGTTTACGCATAACGCCACCATTGTGTGCAATGTGGACCTCCTCGTCTCATATTACAGAAGATGCGCGCAAGCACCTTTGTTGTGTTTCATTGTGGTTACAAAAGATCAACCAGCCCGAGCAGGATGTGGCCAGGCATGCTCAACGACTCTGGACTTGAAGAGAAGTGCGCACAGATGAATTGTGTTCAATGGGGATCCCTTGGGATCGGGTGGCTTCAGAAAAAAGTTTGTAATCAATCATCTAAGGCTGTGGAGAGTTGCACTAGTTTTTGAGTCCTCCCTGCATACTTGCCGGGATTGGACAAGCACCGCGGCACCTTAGATTGATGCGAAATTTATGGGTAAAATTTCAGGAGGTGTGGTCGGCAGTAGAAACAATTAGTTATTAGTTCCGCATTGCTTGGGAGAATATGATTTATGAAAAACCTTTATGGGACGAGCGGCATTATGTGACTTGTGCGGGCCGTTGAAACTTGACCTTTTTCACTTCACCTCATCGAATCTGTAAAGCATCGTTGAAGCAGTTCAACGAACTTCCTACCTATTTGGCTCCTCAACCTGGTCTTGGGTCTGAGAATGTTGGAATCATAACGTGTACTATTACTCTAAACGTCATCAGCCAGATGATTTATGAACTCAGCAGCAGGAATTGGTCGGCCTCACCATGACAGCCATTCTAGCGGTCCTTTGGTTCCCTCGCCGACCTCTGGCCTATCTTTTAATGTTAACATGAAAATATATAAACAGGAACAATCAGTTTCTGCCTAAGTAGGGAAGTTGAGCTCCTTATTATAGCAAAACTACATAATTTCGCAGCAGTGACTGTCTGAGAAAGAAGAAGGTCACAATAGCATTTAGTAACGAAAATCAGTCTGTAAAACTACTGATCATGTTGAAGCTTGGCCACAGCATTCATTTGTTTGTTCTTCTCCTTTGAGGTTTGCCAGTACCTAATAGGAAGTGTGAATGTATATCGTCCACTTAACATTTGGACGAAGCAATGTGGGCTTGGGGTAAGCCCCCAGAAAACCGAACTAGTGTTGTATATCAACAAGAGAGCGATTCCAACTTTCACGCTTCCGACCAGTGAGGGAATTCCCCTTAAACTGCCTGAAAGTGCGAAATCCAACAATGGATATAGGCATAGGAGTAGATAACAAGACAAGAGCCATTCTACTGTCAATGCTTACAATATCAACGCTTACATACAATATCACACCAGGATATTACGATTTACAGTAACAGCCGAGTTGTCATAAAAGTAGTAGCTGCTATGCAAATAACATCGAAGCTTGTGAAGTGTTGTCGCGAAGAGCTTATGATTCTTGACACGCAGCACAATGTTAAGCTCTGATGGCTCCCTGGTTATAGCGGAGTACCAGGTTATGAAAAAGCCGAAGCACTGGCAAAAATGGGTTCAATCATAGGCCGAGCGCAAGCGAACTGTGGAAGGTCAAGAAAGATGTGGCCAGAATATGGCAAGGTAAAAATCTGCCAGATTTTATAAAAAAGACTAGCCACAACATGCAAGGATATCACACAAGGAAATTACGCTTAAATGATGAGGAAATATGCAGGACTCAGCCCATTTTCTCTGTCACTGCCCATACCTCTGCCAGATAAGAAATAGAACCCTAGGCAGATCCTTCTTCGATCATATCGACGAATTAGCTGATGATTCGCCATCGAAACTTCTCAAATTTGCAATGGCGACCGGAGGGTTGGCACTAAGGAATTAAAACCGCAGTAGGAACTATCATGGGTTTCACAGTGGGCCTACAAAGACCTTAGTGTGACGTTAGCAGCCCGCAAACCTAACCTAAGCTGACTCTGGACCAAAGAAAGCGTAATTCCGAACGGGCCGCCTAGGTACACAAGTTCATTTCGGCATTGTTCTGCTAGCTTGGAGAATATGGAGACCGAATCATTGGATTTGATCGCTGCTTGGCTGTCGACCAAGTTAGCAACTAAAGGTTTTGACATTACTGTTTTTGGCTAATCAGCAGGCTTATTTGATTGAAAGCAGCTTTGCCTGAAAGACGCTGGTATAATCAAGGAGGCAATAGGATTTGAATAAATTGGGGGCCTCCAAGAAGAATCCTGCGCCAACTCCTCAGTTTATTTTACAGACGACGATTTAGATATGTATGTAGATGTATCATAGCTATCCAGCACTGCTCATTCCTTCCTCTCTGAAGCAAAAACCTACAGTAAAACTTCTGACGAAATTTGAATTGGGGGTAATAAAGTCTGTTCGAGAAGCTACTTTTGATAGCAGATCTGAGAATTTAATTGTAACCGAAGGGTATGGCTCTCTAATACCTAGATTCTGTAAGTCTGTTGGCTATGACCGCTAAGGACTATAGGCCCATCAGCCTCTCCTCCTTCCTTCTGGAACATTTAATAGAAGTGCACATAAGAGATGCGAATGGGGATAAATATGTAAAAATTTGTAAAGATTGATCGGTCGAAGTCAAAGAAATCACACTAGGTGTTTTCCTCGACATTAACGGAGCTTTCAATAATGTGAGCATTGAAGCAATCGTTTAATAGTCTGCACTGGGCCCGACTTAAGAAGGGACTTTGCAGCTGGATTGGTCACATTCTAAAATGATGGCTTAGTGACCTCTACCAGTAGGAAGAGCTGAGGGAGAAGTTTTCTTCCCTTTGATAGGCAAAATTCTAGCAATAGGCAAAATCGTCAAAAACCATTGCAAAATAACGGCTTCAACGCGACAGCCTATGTTGACGACGTCGCCATTGGTCTCAGGAGAATTACCACCTCACTAGGCTAAAAGCTCAACCACGCACTGTCGCTGGAGAGTTGCTAGGCTAAAAAATTAGGTCTGGTAGTTTATCCGTCTAAAACCAAGGTTGTGCTCTTCACTAGAAGAGATCGGTTCCACTGTTCAAGAATCAATGCATTGTAGACTTAAAATTTAGTTGGAGAGCCAACATCGAGGACCGAAGAAGGTCTACATTGCCTTTTGCAGACAAGTTATCAAAAAAGGTGACTCTCAGGCCAACTAAACTACAAAGATGTATCAGGAAATCAGATAGTGGGCGAAGTTTCTAGGAAGGATGCAGGACTAGATTCTGCACACATTCTGCCGCCTGCAGGGACACCGATTTTCACTATTTACAGAAGAATAGATAGGTAGGTACGTAGATAAGGTGGCTGTCCATGTGAAGCACAGACACACGTAGACCAAGGAAGGCATTTTGTGATGCCACTGGGATCTATACCCTAGGTACCACAGAGGAATAAAAAAAGGATGCCAAGATCACGTCGTATGGACGTATATGCAGTACGAAACTACATAGAATCCGTCCGACATCTGCTGTGCGAATGTAACACACTAGCCTTCAGGAGGCAGAGTACTCTTGGTAGTAGCTTCTTCTATGGGCTGAATGACCTCCTGAGATTCACGTCCTGTTCTGGGTGGTTTCCAAATAAGTCAACCGCATTCCCTTAGACCAATTTAAGGTCTAAGTTGATCTAAGTACACTCAAAAAACTAACCAACCAAGACAGAAGCTTGGCATCGCTGATAAACTCGTCCGTTCGTGCAGGATGACGATGGAGAATGCACACTGCTACATTAAGGTCGGTCGAGACCTTTGATGTCAAAAAATGATTTAGACAAGATGACGCGCTGTCATGCGACGTCTTCAACATCGTTCTTGAAAGAGTTGTGCAAAACTCACGTGCCGACACCCGAGGCACAATCTTTCAAAAGTCCGTCCAATTACTCGCATACGCCGATAATATTGACGTAATCGGAAGAACACAGAGGGATATCACTGGTGCTTTCGTGAGTATTGATACGAAGGCGACGAAGATGGGTTCAGCGGTCAATGAGGGCAAGACGAAGTATATGCTGCCAACAAGAAAGGACACCCAACATCGACGTCATGTGACAGAACATCACAATAGACAGCTGTAATTTTGAGGTAGTTAAAGACTTTGTTTACCTAGACTCCGCTATCAATTCAGACAACGACACGAGCGCTGAGAACAAACTAAGAATGACTCTTGCCAATCGCTGTTTCTTTGGGCTAAGAAGGCAATTGAGTAGCAAAGCCCACTCTCGATTGACTAAAGTGACCCAGTATAAGACCTTAATTATCCCAGTTCTGCTCTATGACGCAGAGACATTGACTCTGTCAATGGAAAATTCTTGTCTGGAAAATTCTTCGGGTGATTTTCGGTCCTGTCTACATACACGGTGACCGGGTAGGAAATACAACGACGAACTGTTCGAATTATACAGCGACATCGGCTTATCCAGAAGAGTGAAGCCCCAACGACTGAGGTGGCTGGATCATGGAGTGGATGGATGCTCTAGCCTGAAAAATCTTCGTATTCGCACCCGAGGGACGGCGCAGTAGAGGGCGGTCTTCCTCTCAGGTGGCGCACACAAGGGGAAGGGGATCTCAACCAACTTGGCGTGCGAAACTGGAGGCAGCTGGCTGGAGACGTTTGTTGGTTGAGGCCCAGGTCCACGGAAAAAGTTCTGAGCATGACGCAAGAACCCTTGAAATGAGTAGTAACACTGCACATAAGAAATGTAAACTTCAGGACGAGGTTACAGCAGCATATACATATGTTCGTATGTTCTGTGAATACCTTATACTCCCAATCCCAAAAGAATTGTTAAAATTCTTCAAATAAATGTTAGTGCGTCACGAAAAATCGAAAGAACGCGTGAACGAGGCACGAATAAGGACACAACAAGGTTGTTTACTTTGTCCTGACTCTTAAAGGTAGGCGACTAAAAAGAAAATAACTTGAAAAGCAAGCTTAGATTCTTAAAGGTTACTGTAGAGTCCTTGCTACTGAGCTATTCAAAGCCAACTGGAAGTCTGTAAGAATTGTTGATCTGTACTCGCTTTAATGTACCGTCTGCGTTCTGTAAACTCCCTAATTCGTTCTTCAGCAAAGTGGTTGATCCTCACCAGTCTGAGAAGGCCACCATCGGAAGTCAACTGATGGCTGATATTAGCATCTTTGTCTTTTTGCCAAATTCGAAATGTCTTTCTACTTTTGAAAACCCCACCAATTTTGTTCGGCAATTTCGACGCACGCTGCTTCCCAAACGTAAAATCAAGACCTTGGCAATAAGTTAAGAGCTAAAAGACTTTTAGCAATCCTTGGTTAAGAAGCGTACTTAAGTCGAAACCAACCTGTCCCGATACTTTGGTATGAGATTAATGTTTCTGTTGAATTCCAAATTTGTATATAGTTGCGAACCACTACTCAAACGTTTAAAGTCCTTAAAACGCAACGAGCATTTCTATGCTGAAAACTGTACAAGTTAGAGTGAAAATATTACCGGCGACGCTTTCGATTTTTAAGTTTAAGTTTAAGCCGACATTTCGAATGAAAAGATATATACTTATGTTTGTATGCGTACCTGTAAAACAAAATGACACCACCGTGACGCCACTCAGTGGCCGCATACTCATAACCTTACGGAATCTCCCACGCTCTCTTCGGTCACAAATAACCATTCACACAAAATGTTCGTATATTTACTTACTCGGTTGACTGATCCTGACTGCAGCCATTGACTGCTGGCGGTAATCCATCACCCGTATCCTGGTGTACGGTGGCAATTTCCCTGAAAGTGAAACTAATATCGTGGGCATCCTTGTACGGCTTCGAGCTCTTTGGCAAAGTACTGCACTCATGACCACCGTTACGATTCCGTAAATTTAAATTCAAGAATTTCAGGTCACTTTCGCTAAGTTGCAGTTCACCACCAACGCCACCGTCATCATCAATCGTCGAGCACTCATTCGTTTTCCTACAACTTTTCGGAGGTAACTCTGGTTTCTCATCGTCTTCCGGAGCCAGATGATGATTAAAGTCCACTTGCTCCTGACCTGACTCATTGTCGGCACACATACTGAAGTAATTCTGAATGTGATCGTCATTCGGCAACAGTGAGTCTGGATAGTGAGTGGACAGCGTGAGCGGGTCAAGATGCCCAGTGCCCTCATCGTCAACGTCATCCACGCCGAACAGAAACGGATCGTCCAGCACCGTGACTCTGGCATCCGACTTCGTAAGCTCGCTATTAATATTGGTGCTGTGGGCTTTATTGCCACTACTGTTGCCTCGTAACGATCTAAGTAATTTCTTACTGCGCCTCTGGTGCTGCTTGAGCGGGAACAATGGTGGGTTGAAGTGACTGCCCGTGTTGGCGTTGCCAATATCGTTGCAGCTATCGCCGGTGGTTTTATTAACGCCATTATTATTGTTACTGGCCTTGTTGTTATTATTTTGTTCGTCGCCGGTGCCGCCGGCTATTATGGTGGTTCCTTCTGGGCTCTTCTGCTCATGCTGGACAATCGAGGACAATGCTAAGCGTTGGGCAGCCGCTTTACTGTAGACCTGTCGATAATATTTCTGCTGATCGCCGTATAGAAAGCAAACACGCCACCATTGTTTGCACGCTAGCAAATTGGCGGTGCGCGGCATAACCGGCTCAATTGATGATGACATGTTTTCCATGTTGCTGGATGAGAATTTTTTTTGTTGTCTGTTGGCTTACAATCTTTGGTTTACTCGGGAATAGTGGAGCCTTCCTCAGTTAAGCTTAATTTTACAAGTGAGTGGTGCTCCTTTTTTGTACACGCTTGTGAAGTCAGCCTTATGGAGGGAGAGTGGATACACTTTGCGGTGTCAGCAACCTAAATAAATTATGTCACTGTCAGTGAAACAAGGTAATTTCGTTTTTATCTGGAATAAATGCATGAATCGATCGCTGAAGTTTATACTCGTAGCTCGTAGGTATACATCAATGTTTTTGTTTTACGCGTTGACATGTATAGGCTTTATTTGGTATACGCGGTTTATACGTACGTACATAGACAAGGCAGGAAAAAATTGTTTTGAACGATGAATCAACGAAGAGGTATAGCTAATGCAGTGCAATCCGAACAATGCGTCGTGGTTTGCAAGTTCCAAATATTCGATTTAAACACTAAAGGGTTTTCTAATAGGGACGGCTAGATTAAGACAGTTCATGGCGGCCATGTTGTTAGTTTTCCCGATTTTTATTTTTTAGACACTAAAGATGGCAAGTTACAGCGTCGAGCAACAAGGGCAAATAATAAAACGTCATTATCAAAATGGGTGTTCTGTTGTTGCAACGATGATCGTCCTTCCCAGTCTACTATTCAACGTTTGGTGGCCGAATTCGAGTCGACCGGTTCAGTGAACAATCAGCTAACACCCGTACGTCAACGAAACCCAAGATTTGCCGAAAAGATGGCCGCGGTCCATGAGAGTGTGCAGAAGGCCCCTAGGCAGTCAATTCCGCGCCGCGCATAAGAACTCGGTCTTTCGCAGACATCAACTTGGCGAATTTTGCATCGGGACTTGAGCCTACATCCGTACAAAATCCAACTGACCCAAGAGCTGAAGGAAAACGACCATAGACAACGCCGTGTGTACGCTGACTGGGTTCTGGAGCAGTTGGAAGCCGACCCCGATTTCAGCAAAAAAAAAAAAAAAAAACCCATCTTCAGCGACGAGGCCCATTTTTGGATGAACGATTATGTCAACAAGCAAAATTTGCCGGATTTGGGACGATGCCAATCCACGCGAGGTCCACCAAGTGACAATGCATTCGCAGAAAATCACTGTTTGGTGTGGATTGTGGGCCGGCGGGATCATCGGTCCGTACTTCTTCGAAAACGACAATGGCATTGCCATCAACATCAACGGAGAGCGCTACCGATCGATGATAACCAATTTCGTTTTGCCCAAATTGGATGATATGCATCTGAACGACATGTGGTTCCTATTGGACGGCGCTACGTGCCATACAGCTGATCCCACAATGGATATTCTGCACGAGCAATTTGAGAGCATGGTTATCTTACACAGAGGCGACGTGAACTGGTCACTGAAATCGTGCGATTTGACCCCATTATACTTTTTCTTATGGGGTTTTCTTAAGTGGCGGGTCTATGCCAATAAGCCGCAAACGACCAGTACCCTCAAAGTCAACATAGCCCGTGCCATCGCTCAAACTCAGCCTGATCTATGCAACACAGTCATCGCAAATTGACCTCTCGGATGCGCGCCATCCAGCGAAGCTACGGCAGCCATTTGAACGATGTCATATTCCACACAAAATGTCATTGATACGCTTTTCAAATAAAATAAAAAATTCGTTGATATCTCACACCCAACTTGATTTATTCAATTTTAGCACCTACCCGTTCCTATTGGAAAACCCTTTGTTATCGGCACTTCTTGACAGTGTGCCCAGCAGAACCCGTTGAAAATCTCCTTTCAGTATGTACATAAGTGTCCAGACCTAACCTCATCCACGAAGTTTCGATTTTAATCAAATTTTGAAATGCTGAATCCGAAACTCACCACTCGCAGAGATGTGTACTAATTCCTTTGAAAAATTTCAAAGAAAAGATTGCTGCATGCGTAAAGCATAAATGACGTGTGGCAGTATCTGTTTCTTTGGAGAAAAATTCTAATTTTTAAATGAAGCGTATCCGCACACAAGTCAGTGTCAACTTTCAAACGTGTGCTGTCAGTCATGCTTATGTCAAAACAGTGGTATAATATATCTCAAAGGAATGCATAGCGATATTCTGTTACACAAACTATCTTTCGTAACAATTATGTTTGTGTCAATAGATATGCGTAGAACAAATCATTTTGCTCTCAATTTTAAAAATCGTAAATAGTTTTCTACATTTTTCATGATTTATGGTCGAAACGAACAGAGTTCCAACTTTAATAGTAAGTTGTCACAGCTGTCAAGTTAAACTAAGTGCACACAGTGATCTTTGTTCTTTAGACGTTGCAATTATATCGGTAAGTGGTTGAAGAGGGTGATTAGTTGAAGTGGTAATTAATTCTTTTAGGAGGTGATATGTCAGTATGTGCTTGTACAATCTCATTAAGATGATGCAACATCTGAACTTTAAAAATGCCAGTCAATCAAAGAACTAAACGAAATCAGTCAGTCACAAAAATCGTTGCTAAGGTTAGGTAAGGCACGAAGCATAATGTAAAACTCTGCTGGGGTCCCGACCACAGTGGTGTGCCAGGAAACGAGACTGCTCACGAACTGGCAAGGAAGGGATCAGCCCTAGAACCAGAGCCAGCAGACGGTACAACTAGACCTCCACTTCGCCATCTGAAGGAAAAAATAAGGTTAAGACCCTTAACCGTACAGTACAAAATGTACCCGTGCCAGTGAGACAAAGAAGTGCCCGTAGTGTCGAGAATATTGCTGCCGCTGAGGCTTCAGTTGCAGAAAGCCCAAATGTGTCTCTCACACGTCGTTCTCAAGCGTTGGGCATCTCTGTGACGTCGTTGTGGCGAATTTTGCGAAAAGATCTTGGCCTACATCCTTACAAGATTAAATTGACGCAAGAACTGAAGCCGCTTGACCACCAGAAGCGTCGTATGTTCGTGAATTGGGCTGAGCAACAACTTGAAAATGATTCGGATTTTCATCGAAAAATCATCTTCAGCGATGAGGCTCATTTCTGGCTGGATGGCTTCGTCAATAAACAAAATATGCGGTATTGGTCAGGCAGCAATCCACACGTACTCCATAAGTCATCATTGCATCCCGAAAAAATTACGGTTTGGTGTGGTTTATGGGCCGGCGGCGTCATTGGGCCGTACTTCTTCCGTGATGATCAAGACCGGCACGTTACTGTGAATGGGGATCGCTACCGTTCAATGATAACCGAATATTTTTGGCCCCAATTGGATGATATGGACTTGGAGGACATGTGGTTCCAACAGGACGGCGCCACAAGCCACACAGCGAATGTCACAATCAATTTATTGGAAACCAAGTTTGGAGAACGTGTTATCTCACGAAATGGTCCAGTCGCTTGGCCGCCTCGGTCGTGCGATTTGACGCCGTTAGACTATTTCCTGTGGGGCTACGTCAAGTCTATGGTCTATGCCAACAAGCCAGCGACGATTGATGAACTTCGTACGAATATCGAACGTGAAATTGCAGCAGTATTGGTCGATTTATGCTTGAAAACCGTCGAAAATTGGGTTCAGCGTCTGGACTTCTGCAAGCCCGTGGTGGCCATGCAAAAGAAATCGAGTTCCATACCGTTTTTGTTTTATTTAAAAAAACTTTTGTAGCGCTCTTATTGAAAAACCCGGTAGTAGCTGATAAAACACATATGTAGGTACCACAACGGGTCTACATAGACCTAAGTGAGATGAAGAGGATTTCATAATCTTCATTGCCCCACTAACTTAACCTAACCTAAGCAAGACAAAAAAGTTGATGAAGGGTAGTGAAACTTTGCTGTTGTTGGGGATGTAACTCCCATACTGTGTGAACCTATAGAGTATCAAAGCCATTCCAAGGCGTTTTAAAATCTGTTCAGGTCATTCACTGATGGATCAGAGAGTTCTTCGAGATTTCGAAAGAAATTATAGAGAGAGGGTGGATTATCCTCATGCACTTCCCCATCACAACCGCATCTGCAGAGGTCATTTGCATCTAACTTTAGTTTCTTGGTATTATACCTTTCTTACTTAAGGTGGCGCTATACCTTATACCTTTCTTAAATCTTTTTAATTCTTTTCCTGCTATTAAATACCAAAGCTTTCTTCTCAAAATGCAGGAGTTGAGCGCGTTCCATCTGGCATTGACTATCGATAGCATTTTATTCCTCACTTCATGTTTTGGTTAACAAAATGAGAGCTTTAGTGTGCTATCGGCCAGTTATGGGCTTGGGGATGATCCTTTTCGTGCTAGTTCATCAGCTTTTTTGACATACGAGTACATATGTATGTACCTTCTTATCCGGGAACACAGAATAATCATACATTGTTCCACGTATTTAAGAACCCGTAGCTCTTCGCGACAGCGACCCACAAGCTCTGATTTTATTTTTGTGGCAGAAATCATTTTTATTGTCGCCCGACTGTCAATGAAAATGGTAATATCGTCATTTGGTACCGCCTCTTGCATGATGAATCTAGATAGTGTAAGGGTTTTGGGGTAGAATCCAGCCCCAACGCCCGTATCCATCTTGGAGCCAACTGTCTAGATGGATATTTTCGATTAGTGCAGTTTGTCTGGCACTCTTCTCGGTCTAATAAAATCAAAGCAGTGTAAGTTTACAACGCTCCCTACGTTCGCAGAATCTGTGCATGACCTGTATCCAGACTGGGTATCCAGCTTACAATTTGGCTTAAGCGTAGAGAACTATTCTCAAACTGATTCTTGTACGAATAGGTCCAGCGGGCGATAATTAAGTATAGCCACGAGGTTTCATTGCATCGGTCATAACAAAGCAACTCATCCTCTGAATTCCTGTCAGTGTCTTATGGTTGGCGTTCTTACATGTTGCCTATCGACAAGCTAAACAGCCAAATGCTAGTATTGGTCTGATTACTGTCATGTAGCTCCTTAGGATCCTTAGTTTTACCAAATTTTTTTTATTATTTTAATTTGCGAGCGCTAAACTATGACTAAACGAGTACACGGGCATTAGGGAAATTAGAGGAGAGACGAAGGAGATGCCGATGCGCTTTGGTTTTAAATGTTTGCGGGTTGTAGTGATGGGGAAACACAGAGCTATGTAGATTGTAATACGCCCGAAAGTAGGCTTAAGGGTAAACTGAAGGGCATTTGAGGCGAGACGCGAATTGCGGTAAATTATTCAAGTGGCATAATGCAACATTTCGCCGGTGTTCAAGCGAGTATTGACTTCCCAATGTCCCTGTCACCAATAAGTCTTAACCCACGATTTTGGATTTTATCCAGAATGTACAAGACGGTTTTGGGTGCACCAGATCGAGAGTTATACTCGAGCTTTGAGCGAATAAATGCCTTACGAGTATAATTGAGGGCAGATCAAAAGTTTGAGGAAACCTAGACATATTTATCGACTTTGAATATTTGGTTGCTACGAAAACCGTACTGCCAGTGGAGAAGTTTTCGTAAATCAAGATACTTCATAAGCTGACGATTTGTCAGCGTTTCCATGACTTTGGAAAGAAGGGACGTAAGTGAAGTGGATCGGTATAGTTATGCAAGGAAAGTTTTACACACTTGCATAATATTACATTGAAATTTTGCCGAGTAATTAAATGATTAAAAAAGGTGTTAAGGCTTTCGACCCTAAAGCTTCCTCAGGCATAGCGGTGGGTTCATAATGAAGAGTTTCTATGTCAACTTAGCTACAAAATCCGATCAAACCTAATGTTCATTGTGCGAGAGCTCTTATTACAAAATTCTAGAATCGACAACGATTTTAAACAACCGCTAACAAATGGAAAGGCACCAACTGCTTGTACGTCATTTCAGTAATAATCAACCTAGTTCCCAAGATCGTCAATTCTAAATTCATGCTCTTTATGTCGATATTGGTGGGCCTCTGTTTAAATCAAAAGCAGATGACAACTTTTATGTATGAGAAAAGTGTGTGAGTGCATAAAAGCCCTGGAAGCTATTTTAAGATAAACTATGCCGGAAGAGAAACAAGATTCAACCAATTTGAAGGTCGCATCAAGCTACAATATATCTGACAAAATGGATCTATATCTTTATTTATTACTTCCTTGAACTGATCATGGTCACTTTTGCTTATCGACTCAATCTTGTGCGGAGGATGTTATCGACTGTTAGCGACATAACACGGGAACTATTATAGAATGATCGACTTTAAAACATCAAAGGCACCACTGTCAATCACCATAAAAGACATTTTATATCTTTTACGAGTATAGAATGAATTTTTTAATAGTTTAACTTAATTAAGAAAAACCGGTCAAGTGCACGTTGGGCGTGATAAGTCTTTTGCAGCGTTGGACTTGTTTTTTTTTTAATAATCTTTTACCTAGAATCTAGATGATGAGATACAAAGTAATAATTTTTTAATAGCACTGAAAGCGTGAATTTGATTTATAAGAATATTTAAATGCTTCCTAGTTGTTTCCAAGATCTTGGACAAATGCCATGATGAGCAAAAAGCACTGCGTTGGTCAAAAAATAAATTAAAAATGCTGAACAGAGAAGCGTTCAGACTCTGGATTTTGTCAGCACATTTGCCTTTGACAGATTCAGATGAATCAAATTTGAGCTTAGAAGATCCTTAAAATCACAACTCCCTTCCAGTAAAACAAGAGAAAAGCTGATAAAATTTTCCTAACAACCGAATTACCTCAAACTTTTAATAACTTCTCTTGGTACCCAAGAGAATGCTTTATACTTAATTTGTAAGTCAAACCAGAGGGGCCCTGTAGAGAAGCACTTAGAGAGGCTTAGACCAATTCCACTGTGGTACCACTGCGAGCACATATGGTCTAGTCCTGAAACCATAAAGATTTTCTAACGAAAAGTTCGGTTTAGCTGTATTGGCACAAGTGCAAAAGAAGTGCACGATGGATTCGTCCTCTTACTCATCTCTGACGCCCTAACAGTCATTCTAAGCCTGCCACCACTTGACGTACATATCAAAAATCTGTATTATGCAGCGCAGCCCGGCTCAGAAAATCTGGGTGCTGGACCGCAAAGCCCATATGGTCATAGTTATGTCCTGGGAACAATATCAAACTAGCTGGTTGCGTCCTCGACTGACTACTTAACTCCCAAGTTAAACTTTAAGAAAATTTTTTCAGTAAGGCTTCCAAGCAGGGCAGATTAGAGAAACGGAAACGTGATCAAGAATTTTGATACGACTATCTTCGCAGACGGTTCGAAAAATGAACTGCGGACTTGGCGTATTCATCCTCTCAGAAAAACTGAAATTGTCGAAATTCTTTCGCCTACCGAATTTGGCAGTGTCTTCCAAGCGGAGCTCCCAGCTTTCGGGAAGCGTGCTGCGGGTTGAAAAACGTTCCAACACGACAGCCAAGCCGCCATCAAAGCCATTGATTCGGCCACTATATCGTCAAAACTGATAAAGCAATGCCAGGAAGAACTAAACCAACTGGGGGTCCAGGACATGGTCACTCTCACCTGGGTGCTAGGACACAGTAAACTTTACGACAACAAAAGAGTCGATGACCTGGCCAAGCGAGGATCAGCCCTTAACGACTCACTAGCGGAAAGTGTTAATATCCTGCTAGGAGCCGTTAAGGGCAATATTAAACACTTAGACACTTTTTAAAGATGGCAAAACAACTGTATGACGCAGTAAGAAAGACCTGGCCCGGTTACATCAAACAAAAAACAAACGAGCTCCACAATCAACCAACACCCGTACGTCAACGAAACGCAAGATCTGCCGAAAAGATCGCCGCGGTCCATGAGAGTGTGCAGAAGGCCCCGAGGCAGTCAATTCCGCGCCGCGCATAAGAACTCGGTCTTTCTCAGACATCAACCTGGCGAATTTTGCATCGGGACTTGAGCCTACATCCGTACAAAATCCAACTGACCCAAGAGCTGAAGGAAAACGACCATAGACAACGCCGTGTGTTCGCTGACTGGGTTCTGGAGCATTTGGAAGAAAAAAAAAATCATCTTTAGCGACGAGGCCCATTTTTGGATGAACGGGTATGTCAACAAGCAAAGTTGTCGGATTAAGGACGATGCCAATCCACACGAGGTCCACCAAGTGACAATGAATCCACAAAAAGTCACTGTTTAGTGTGGATTGTGGGCCGGCGGCATTGTCGGTCCGTACTTTTTCAAAAACGACGATGGCGAGAGCGCTTCCTATCGATGATAACCAATTTGTTTTGACCCAAATTGGATGATATACATGTAAACAACATGTGGTTCGAACAGGACTCCGCTTCGTGCCACATAGGACATTCTGCACGAGCAATTTGAGGGCATGGTTATCTCATGCAGAGGCGACGTGAACTGGGCACCGAGATCGTGCGATTTGACCCCGTTTAACTTTTTCTTGTGGAGTTTCCTTAAGTCGCAGGTCTATGTCAATAAGTCGCAAACGAGCAGTGCCCTCAAAGTCAACATAACCCGTGCCATCGCTCAAATTCAACCTGATCTATGCCTCAGAGTCATCGAAAATTGGACCTCTCAGATGCACCCAACAGAATGAAAACCGCGGCGACCATTTGAAAGATGTCATATTCCACATATAATTTCATTGATAGGCCTTTCAAATAAAATAAAAAATTCTTGTTATATTCACACACAACTTGTTTTATTCAATTTTAATATCTACCCGTCCCTGTGGGAAAATCCTTGAGTAGATAGAACTTTGAATTGTGCCTTCGTACTTGGCCTCTAGCTGATGAAATACTCGAGTTAGAGCATCTCCTCCAATTATTTTAACCTAAGGAGTTCGATTGGCTTGACTACATATACAGGGTGGGCCAATTAAAACAAACCGATGCCGGAGCAGCCGTAACCGTCAATGAAGAGCGTTATCGGGACCTTTTAACAGATTGTTTTGATGCCAAGTCTGACTGATAAAGCCATGGATAACTTTTGGTAACAACAGGACGGCGCCACTGCTCGTACAGCCCGATCCACGATAGTTTTATTACGACCTTTGTTCCTCGGGCGCCTAATTTCGAAAAATGATGATTTTGACTGGCCTCCGCGATCACCCGACTTAACGCCTCTTGACTTCTTCTTGTGGGGTTATTTGAAGTCCAAAGTTTATGTCAACAAGCCACGGACCCTAAAAGCCTTGAAAGACAATATACGACATGAAAAGGCCGCTTTTTAGCCCGAAACACTTTGAAAAGTGATGGGAAATGCCAAAGAACGAGCACATTGCGCCATTCGTTCTGGCGGCGACCATTTTAACGATTTTCATATTCAAAAAGTGATCAGAACAAATTTGCAAGGTTCAAAATAAACGAAAAATGACTTCCTGAAGGTTTAAATGGCCTACCCTGTACTTTTTCTAACACTGACGATGAGTAATACTCAGCTGTGTAAATACAGCTGTGCGTTTTGACATTTTACCAAATTTCTCTCCATCTGGATTTACAATCGAAATGTGCATTAAATTATCTAGATCTGCATGAGGAATCAGAATTATTTATCCACGTATCTATTTCACTTTTTACGGGGCCGTAAAACACTTCTTTGCATAGACTTTCTACGAAGTTACATCGTAAAAGAAAAGTTTCGCAATAGAGTTAAGAAAGTTAAAGCCCCCTGATTGTCATCCATCAATTCCATGGGCCATAAAGATCTGCATTTAACTGTGAAAAATTTCTTTGACGAAATGCCATGCCCGAACGTACACAACTGGCATGTATTTGCTTAATTACTGTGAAATATGCTTGACACTCTCTTGTCGTCTGACGGCTTTTAGTCAACAATTTCAAAATCATGTTGACTACTTAAGCATCACACAACGGCAGATGAAAGTTGAACCATTAGGACGGCTATTTTCCCCCATAAATTCGCAGAGTCATGACACACAAATCTCATGACAACACTTCAATCTCCGCTTCACCAAACCGACAACCTCTCCCCAAAGCGGAAGTCAATCAGAGCCGATAAATCGGATTAAAATTAAAAAAAAAAAAAAAATAATAATAATTCTCAGTTCTGCCGGCCGACTAAGGGGCAAATCTCCCGACAGACACACTCAGCAAGGTATGTAATCTGTTTTCGAAATGATAACTTTCAGCTCCGTCAATTTCCGGTGAACGGGGCAAAACGACCCACAGACTCCCGTTAACAAAGATACACAACGCAGAGTGTGGAAATAGAAAATTGGAAAATGCGTTCCTGTATAATGGACCCCTCAAATTGTGTAGACTAATTCAGAAGAAAAAAAAAATGCCCCAAGCAATCAACCTGCATGACTGACTGACATTTTGATGATGCCCACATTTAGTGCAGCACGTATCTGGGGCCCATGGGCCTTTGTCTCTCTCTCTCTTTGATTCCTCTTCCAGGCCATATACAGACAACTGAAGTCTTCATTCCGAATCAATCATCTTGGAGATGCCTTTCGCAACTAATGTGGTCACCATTCTGCCCACAAATCTAATCATTCAATCTAATGATCCTCTTCGCCGTTGGATTCGATTAAGGGTACCGGCAATCTTAATATAGCAATTAAATGTGCTCATATATGGTGCGGCCAACACACTTGTGTAATGTTGTTGCCGCTACGAAGCTTGTTGCCTCCATTTCCATTAGGGATCATCACAGGCTGCATTGTGGTCGCGGACATAATTAAGACAAAGTCTTAGGCAATATCGTAAATGACGCTCGCCACTCGGCTCCACCTCAAACCGCATGGAACAACTTTAATCCCATCAGCCGACCAGATACACTCTCCTCCTCAGCCGATACACACACTGAATTATGCAAGCTCACTGCTGCCCGATCAATTGACGGACCCACCGAGAGGACCGGAGGGGTTCTTTCTGTTTAATAAGACATTTCGAATAACTTATGACGTTCTCGAGTCGGTAATACCAACGACTTCTGTTCGAGGGAGATACCAGGTATGCGGCATTCTGTGCCTGGGAGTGGATTGAGTACCATACGCCTCAGGTAGGGCTCGGGCATCACTTCGGTGCGGTGCGGCTGCTGTTTAACTACATGATGCAGCTGGAGAACAGCGGCTTTGTTCGGTTCTGTTGCCCATGCTGGACGATGCCATTGAACCAGTGAACGTGAATTCCATAAAGTGCAAAAGTGTATTCCGACATCCACAATGATAGCCGCGATGATGTCGACGGCGACTGGCGAGTAAGGCCAGCATAACAGAAGCATCATGTTCGACACTATAGGCGGCATGCGGCTATATTTCATAAAAATTTTATTTCACATTAAGAGTGCATATTTCCGGAGTTATAAGTCGATGAGCTATGGAAAGGCGAAAAATCAATTAAGCTCTGGGATTGAGTCCAAATGTTATTTTGGAATAAGAAGAAGGTACACTATGCAAATGACTGGACACATGGTACTGCCTTTCACCCAATTTTATGGGTGTAGTCGTTCTTTAGCCATTTTACAGGTCAAAAACAGTAAGAATCGTGAATGTTTTCAAACGTCGGTTGTAAAAATTACATGACTCGCGCCGTAGGACTTGGGTCATTTTAAAAATTCCATAGGAACATGAGTCAAACCCTAGACGCGTGGTGGAGAAAAAAAATCATTGTGACTGGCACGTTATGCAGATTGAATTTGACTCTGCGATGTTTCGACATAACTTCGTTGCATGTCATAGTAAAAATAAAAGGAAGGGGTTCTATGACCAAGTTAGGAAGAGGGATCTTTTAGTTTCTGATTGGTCCGGCTTTCTCTCTAAAGTTAGGTTAGGTGGCTGCCCACGCTCAGACAGGGACGCACTTAGATCTGGGCCCGAATTACCGCAATCGATAACAAGTGATTGAGTTATACTCGTGATCGAATGATAGATTAACCTCATTGGGAGCGGAAATGCCAAATCGTCACATTTCGATGAAGAGTTACTCGTTAACGAGTGTGGTAATTCGGCCCCAGGTTGGCCGATTGTGATACCATGATGAAGAACCGGCTTTCCAGCCCAGGGAACTAGAAAATGTAACACAAAGTACATCACGATGGGCAACCGTACCTGTATTAACCCTAAAAGTTGAACTATTTCGTCCTAGAGATGAAGCTTTTTATCTTCTGGATGTCGAGTTTGGCTAGATCGTTAAGACCATCGTAGAAGTAATCTCCCGAGGGTTTTTTTTCTTAACGTCGCAAGGGCAGGATACGCGCGTGGGTTGGAGTTTCTTCCTCCTCCTCGTCTCTATAGCTTCTACAGAAATCATTGGAGGGGACCCCCAGTCTGAGTGCATGTCTGCCTATCGAGCAATGTTCGGTGAGGACCCCTATTAGTGAACCTATTATAGGTTTTTCCGGTTTGTGGATAAAAGTCTCGCCATCTTCTTTAAATCCAGGTTAGGTCAGATTTGTTTTGACAGGAGACAAGTGCGGTTTGCCAATTTCTTTTCATCCGTGTCAAAAAGGACTTTGATCGACTCGATAGGCGCAGGTGGTTCTCCCAGGTTTTCGGGGAGATGCCGTGCTGCGTTTTCTTTTATCAGATCGTCCGCTCTGCAGTTGTCCTTGAACCCAGCACAGGGTTACATAGCACCTGTCTGCAATCCCATGAAGAGATTTACGGCATTGCTTGGTCGATCGTAATGTCGGCGATTCCAAGACTTTAATAGCTACCTGACTACGTCTCGGACAGAACGTCACTATAGACAGTTATAATTTTGCGGTAGTTTAGGACTTTGTCTACCAAGGCTTCGCGATTAATTCAGAAAAAGACACCAGCCCTGAAATTAAACGAACAATAACTCTTGCCAATCGCTGTTTCTTTGGGCTAAGAAGGCAATTGAGTAGCAAAGCCCTCTCTCGAACAACTAAGGTGACCCTCCATAAGTCCTTAATCGTCCCAGTTCTGCTCCATGGCGCAGAGGCATGGACTCTGTCAAAAGCGGGTGAGGTTGCTCTTGGCTGTTTAGAGAGGAAAATTTTTCGGATGGTTTTCGGTCACGTCTGCATAGATGGTGAATGGAGGAGGAAATACAATGATGAACTGTACGCGCTGTACAGGGACATCGACTTAGCCAGAAGAGTGAAGGTCCAACGACTGCGATGGCTGGGTTATGTAGAGCTGATGGACACCAACGCTCCGGCCCGGAAAAACGACTCAGGTGGCACAGGAAAGTGGAAAGGGACCTTAACCACCTTGGTGTGCAAAACTGAAGGCAGCTGGCTAAAGATCGAGCTGGCTGGAGACGCTTGTTGGCTCAAGTCTACTCGGACCTTAATAAAGTAAGTAAGAATATCTATATATGTATAGTATGCGCTACTATCTATCGAGTTAATTGAAAGTTAAGAGCCGCAGCTTCGCAGATTGCAGTCATTTCCGCTTGAAACACACTACAGTGATCCGGCAGTCGTGTGGTAATGGCTAAGACAGGTGCGTTAAAAATAAATAAATAGCTGGCGCGACAGCTCGGGATGAGCCAAGGCCTAGCTTCTCGCAACCATTCATGCTGTGCGTGTTACATTTTTCGCATTAATGGAAGGGACTCCGAACGGCGAGGTGAGAAGCTCTTCCATGACAAATTATACTCCCGGAGGCGTGTCATTCCCCGACGAGAGGTGGTGCCGTGAAAAATGTTTGGTGTTTTCCTGGCTGGGGCTTGAACCCACGCCGCTCGGTCAGCAGTCCAACGCACTAACCACTGAGCCACGGCGCGTTAGAGAAGATTATTGCCCCCGTACCACCCGCTGTCTTAAATCCTTCAGTGAATATTTCTAGCGCGGAATCACTCAAGGCTGTACCAGATTCCCAAGAGCGTCTGCTAAGAATCCGAGTTTTGTACCTGACGTTGAAGTCAATGAATTGGCCAACGGAGTCAGTTTTACAAGGAATAGCGTGGTTGCCCTTGAGAATCCTGAAGTGGCCAATTGTTGTGCTGATCAGCTTAAAAAATTCTCTGAGCCTCAGTGCCGCTTTGACTGCTGTTAGCTTCCCAAATATATCAACCGGAAGCAGATGGAGCATTACCTCCAATGCGGCAGTGGGGTTTGTTCTCAAGGCACCCGTTATGCAGACGCAAGATCCCCTTTGTATCTTTTCAAGCAGGCTATTGTTGCCTTTCTTGTCCAGTTCTGTCCACCTGACCGATACTCCGCACATCTCCACATTTGAGTTTCTTTGGGAAGCGACGGAAGGTGGCGTGACTTGAACTATCTTAATCCCTGCAATGATTGTTGCCCATTTGACGACGCTCTTTGGTTCCATAGACTACGCAGAAAAAGTGTAAAGAAATGAACGATATTTGAAAAATGTTTGTACACTATTACATCGATTTACTAGCCACAAAAGGATCCACATCAAAGTTCATGATGCCAAGACCATTCTGTGGTTTACCAATCAGCACTGCAAAGTGTTCCAATAAAACCTGGCTGAAAAACAGAGCTCACCATTACTGGACGAATACTGGACGAATACGGAAGGTAACAGGCAAGCCAGAATGTTTATGTTAAACATCTCCCGTACCAGAACGAAACAACTCCTAGGACTAAACAGGAGTCAAGTTGGAATGGTTACAGGCTTCCTTACGGGACACTGTCGAGTCAAGAAACACCTTATGACTATGGGAATAGTACAAGACAACATATGAAGAATGTGTAACGAAGACAAAGAATCAACAGAACACATTTTGTGTCATGTAACTGTCTAATCAGAACACTCCATCGTCATTAGGGAAATTCTACTTTGAAATGGAGGATATATCTGCCAGCTCACTCAAAGACATCTCTGGATTCATCTCGAATTCAGGCATCATGAGCTAGGAGGAAATCACAACAGGCCCATCGGTGGCTGCAGTGATAAGGTGACTCGGTCCCACCTCTACCTACAATCTACATCTACATCTTGTACACTATTTATTTGCGAACAAATTTCCCAACTTATCTGGGATTTTGCTTGTTTCGATCAAATACACTCAATCTGTCAATCAAAAAAGATCCATCTGAAGTGTGTACCACTTTAGGTAAAACACTTAATCTATAGCTGAAGGCAAAACTTGTTATTGCGGTTTACGGCGACATGGTCTCATATTTAGGCTGGCCGAAGACATTGAATTGAGAAGTTCAACAAAGCGCGAAACACAACAAATCGCATCTAATTAGCAGGCAATAAATAAGATTTAATGTCGCACCAAACAGAGTTTAAATGAAAATTTATTACTACACGCGATTTCTTTTTTTTTTTTTTTTTGCTGCGGTTGTGATGGCTCCATTCGTCTGGAGGCGATGTAAACCGTAGTTCACGTGGGATTAATGGAAATCTTTGTAGACAATTTTCTTTGAATAGACTTCATGCGTAATATGATAATTACGTTAAGTGAAATCTGTATGTTAATACGGGATCTTTGTGCGATAGTTGTAAGTAGATTTGGTCAAGGTAGGCAATATTAAACGATCGTGTCAGTTGTCAGATCGTAAGCTAAGACCCAACTATTTAGCCCACAGATATCGTATATTGCTTAGGTCTAGAGTGGTTACATTGATAATTCTATAAGTCTCACATACGCAGAAAAACATAATTTTTATCGCATTGGGAGTTTATTTTTAGGAAACACTCTACTGGATCATTCAGACGCAACCAGTCAACTGTCTAGCAAGCAAAACCTAGTTTTACACATTTTACTAGAATTTTCTCGACTTTGGGTGAAAACCACAATGAGGAGCTAACACTACAGCCACTCACAACATCAGCGCCGAAGATCTGCTACCATAGGCAGGACAATTCCAATCGATCCGAAGTATCGATGACCTGTTCACAAATGTCGCAGACAGATGCTTTGGCAATAAGTTGTCTTTTCTGCTAAGAGAGAGCAAGAATGCTGCTGATTCCTTACAGACATTCGTTCTGGAGAGCCGTGCCTGGCGCAATTGTGTTTGTAGGAAACCCAACAGTCCTGGACTGCAGATGCGGAAATACCCAACGCAGATTCATGTCCTGAGGAAGCATTCATTAAGCCTTGTTTAGCAATCTCATTGGAGATCTCATTTACAGAGATTTCAGTGTGATCTGGATCCAGACAAGAGCCAAAGAGTTTAGCGTTGTGACCCTATTTAGAAACCTCTTGCCTTCTCGAACCATTTTTTAGCCGGTTACAGGGTTGAGCAAGCGCCTTAAGCGTAGCTTGACTATCGCTACAGATGCAGATGCCCCGACCTCATCATCTATGCTTTAGAATGTTGTATTAGAATACCAGAAGTCTCTGATTGTAAAATAGAGGCATAATAGCCTTACGA
Organism: Matsumyia berberina; assembly: GCA_917880715.2. Classification (NCBI taxonomy): domain Eukaryota; kingdom Metazoa; phylum Arthropoda; class Insecta; order Diptera; family Syrphidae; genus Matsumyia; species Matsumyia berberina. The sequence goes on from OU862870.1 coordinate 103,134,027, forward strand.
GTAGAGAAGTCTAGTGTTGTCGGTCTTTTCGAAGACACCCATGACTGGTTTTGGAGCCATTTGTGAAAAGTAGACTATAGCCCAATCCAAACCCAGAGTCTGTATACACCCAACCCTGAACGTAGTCGACTCTAAATTTGAAGTCGAAGTTTCGAATTTATTCAAGGTATATCTATGGAATAAGGGTATTAGGATAAGTGTAACTCTCTACTAAATACTCGCGCATGTTGGAATAGAGGGTAGCGCAGCAGCAGATAGCTAACTAAGGCAAGGGGCACTAGAAGCCTTCATTTGATTTGAAACCTTCTGCGTAATAGAGGGTAAGACTCCAAACGAAGAGTTCAAAAACAGGGGGAAAACAGTACCAGAATCTAGGTTCTGGTATTCACCCCACCCAAAACTAATAAGTCTGCCATTTTCACGTAGTTCCAGTGCAGAATACCTAGGCACAATACTAGACCCGAAACTGAGTTGGAAGCTCAATATAGAATAGCGGGTAAAGAAAGCAAGCGTAGCGTTCTATACCTGCGAAAAAACATTTGACAAAAAATGGGGACTCAAGCCAAAGATGACCCTGTGGAAGCACACTGTCGTTGTACGTCTAATTCTCACTTATGGCGCCATCGTCTGGTGGCCTGCTCCGAGTAAGAAATACAATATCGATAAGTTCAAGAAAGTGCAGAGAACGGCGTGTGTAGGTGTTACAGGAGCATTGACATCTTGTTCTACTGATGCTCTAAGTGTGATCCGGCACCCGATCCCCTTTGAACTTCACATCAAAGACACAACTACCTGCAGCGCGATCCGGCTCAGGGATTCTGGGTGCTGGACCGCAAAGCCATACGGTCACTGTAAGATCTTGGAAATAACTCCAGAAGGTTTGGTCGGGTCTTCGACTGATAACATGGCACCTACCTAGGCTTTCAGACGGGGCGCAATAAACTCAAGAGAATCATTAGATAATTAGGTATCGAGAAGGGACTGAGATGACCTAAGATTTTGCATTGAGTCCAACATAAAAGAATTATGTAGTTGGAAAAGTTAAAAAAAAAAAATAGATAAAGATGTACCAACTGAAGGCTCGCTTCCCATTCTCCGATTCCACGGAGATTCTAACCTAGAAATAGTGTTCTAGGATGGAATATGCTTGTCGGGTACAGGACTGTCAACTATAGTAATTGACAGAATCCAAACGCGGCCGTAGTCGCCGTGGTCCAGTACTTAATGTGTTGGACTGGTGTGCGTGCTGTGTAGGTTCAATCACCGGAAATACCCACCGAACTTTTTTCACATCACCGCCTTTCGTCGCGGAATGTCATGCCGACGAGTATATTTTCTCATGAAGAAGCGTTTCGATTCGCTGTTCGGAGACGACATTAAATTTTAGGTCCCTTCCAATATGAAAACTGTAACAAGCACAACATGATTGGTGGCGAGAAGCTAGAACCACTCCAAGCTGTCGCAGCTTTTGAATAACAACGCGAGAGATACTAGAATGAGGGAACTACAACCTTTCACTGCGGTTCAGCCAGGAAAGTCCACATTCAAACAATTTTCCGCACTTTGGCAGACCATGGAGAAAACCCAAGAAGTTCAAAGTGATACCCATAATTTCTTTATCGATTTGAAGGAGAGCCATACAGAGTTATGTGTAGTTTTGAAATCTCTGCCGGTTGTGGAAAATACCCAAACCAATATGAGAGACGCAACCTTTCAACTGTGGCGCGCACAAGTGGAACCAAATTGAAGTTCGCAACTAAAGGTGGTAAACTAAGGACCGATCCTAGGTCAGGTTAGGTAGATGAGTTGGGAAGGGGAGACGGAGCCTCTGCACCACACTCAGGTTAGTACAGACCCATTGTGATGCCCATTTGGGGGAAAGGTAACCCTTGCTCATACAACAATTCCCAAAGCTCCTACCTTGAAGCCTTAAAGAATCTACGGATGTGCTTGATAGGTACGTCACTTAGTTCTTCGGTATCCTGGAAAAAGTGTCTTTCAAAGGATTTATGTCTGAGATGGCAGAAAAAAATGGGTTGTATCCTCATTAACTTTCTCGTCTTCTCAGTAAGTACTCCTATAAGGATGGAGTCCGTAAAAACTGATCTAACTGGAGAGGACTCTTAACCTTCGGTTGGGAAAGATGAAGGAAAGCGGAATTTAGGGCGCAATAAATGGAAGTCATCCTCAAATGCTTATCGAATGGAAAATTCTATGAAATATTCGGCGCCTAGCAAGTCACAACTGCAAAACAACGTAAATTTCCATATCTTAAGCTCAAATTTATGGTAGATACAGTTGACTCATATGGCGTGTTCTCAATCGAATGTGATATTTCATTTCAAAAGTAGAACACCGAATTGATTGCATAACCAGTCTTCTAAAAATGGCTACCCATTCCAGTTGTCTTCTATTTTATTTTAACTTTGATGAATCAATTAATCAATTTAAACAAAAAAAAAAACAAAAAAAAAATTACCATAACGACTTTAGGCTAGGGTATGAAAAAGAAGAGTAAGAAAAAAAAACACAAAGTGAGTTACTTTATTTGAATGTCAAGCATTTTAACGGACAAAACTTTAGATAATAGCTTACAAGCTACTTAACATTTGTAGGAACCTTGTCAATGTTCGAGGTAGTACAAGAAAATTCGTTTTTCCTTTTGTTACTCAATAAGACATCGAATCATTTTTACATGCAGGTCAAGTATTGTAATGTCAAGATCGCCTACAAGAATTGAGCAGAAGTTCTTATAAGAACAAATTTATGTTGTAACTAAACTTCTGAATATATTTCGAAAAGAAAAATCCTGTTTTCTGTCTTTTATTGATTGATTTGGTCAAGTTAAGAGCAAAAAACTTAATTTACATTTTTGTGTAAAACAAAAGAAAAGAAACATGAAACAGACGGAGAAGCAAAACCTTTGAATCTTAAGACATCAGATAGAGAGAAATAATGGAATTCGTGGAAAAGGTCAATGAATTATATTTTAGCTTCGTTACAAATAGAATGTGTCATAAGATAACGCTTCATTTCTATTTATTTTTCACGCTTCGTTTACTATAACCCAAAATATGTATGACAACTTAGGGGAATAGAAAACTCACTAAGGAAAATTGCAGTTTAACAAGAATAGAATATGTTTACCAAAATAGTGTAGAAGATGGTTGTTTTTCGTGCAGAACTTCAAAATATGATTAAAATGATTATGGCATACGTCCTTTTGAACTGAAAGGTTTTGGTTTCTTACTGTGGCTTAATCGCTAGTATAGGGTCTGGTTAAGATCTTTAACGTTGGACCCATTAGACCAGGGTAAAAAATATAACACTTTCTTTGCGTGTCTCAGGGTCTCTGACAGCGTCAAATACTTTGAACCCATGTTCGATTAGATATTCAAGTGAAGGCTGAACATTAACGAAAGAATTTTAATTCTTTTAAGCCACAATAGCCTGCTTCTCATACAGCAGGATATTTGGGAAAACCTGGAGGCCAAACCCGAGAATTATCCTGAGGATGTAAACGGCTATAACAAGACTCATACTGACTTACGCCTTGTATGGCGGCAGGCCATTGGTGAAACCGCCAACCTAAAGGCCGCATCGTATAACGTACAAAGACTGGGGTCCATCGCAACCAGCAGTGCAATGAGAACAACACCAACATGTTTTTACGAGCCTCGGCGGCTATCAGTGCATTATGAATAAGCTAGTCAGATAGCTGGAAACTAAATGTAATACATTATACTGCGTTTCCAATGTATGCGTATCAAATGTATTCACAATCGACAATACAGTACCATACGTAGATTTCACCAGGCCATTTTTGAGCATGTATCCGAGAAAAATGGAAAATCGGTCAAATACTAAACGGGCAATTTATAGCTGCTTAAGTATGTAACTTCTCCGCATACGTTGACATTTCCAAATCCATCCGCCCTCCGAACTGCTGCATTTTTTTCCAAGTGGAGGTCCTATATAGCAGTGACATTAACCGTCCGTGAGACTGCGATGAAGGAAATGTCACAAGAGGATATCACCCTTTTCGTCGACAGCCAGGTGGCAATTAAAACCATCTCTGTCACAGAAAGGTTTTGAGGTTTTTCCGAAATGAGCTCCAGATTCTTGAAACACAGCACAAGGTAACGAGAATGCTGACGAATTAGCAAAAAGGAGCTCAGCTGTGAACTCGGAACAAGTTGAACCTTTAATGAACTTCCCGCCTTGTACGCTTAAGCTCGAAGCAGGGGGAAAAAGTCTTAAGAGAGGCAAAGAGCAGATGGATCCCATTAGACACTTGTGTCACCATAAGGAAGATATAGGGCCTTTACTTAATAAGGCCAGGACCGACAAACTTCTGCAGAATGACAGAAGAGATTAAAAGGCATAGTACTCTGCGGTATCATGTGAAAAAACTTCGAATTACAAAAGACGACTTTTACAGAGGTTTTGGCGATAAGGAAGTCCATGAGGATACAAGACAGTTTTTTTGTCACTGCCCCACTCTCTACCACCTAAGTAATAAATTCCCCTTTTTTCACGAAGAACTAACCGATATACCGGTGAACCACATAATGAAATTCATCAAATCCACAGGACGGTTTGTATCACAGAAGCGGAAGTTTCTCACTAAGGCTGGACATAATCATGGGAAGTAAAACAGAGATATCATTTCGCTGTTATTCTGGCAACTACGGCAAAAGGTATTGTGAGGGACAACTAGCTTGACTGCGTGACCTCCTATTGCCCAATGACCCAGTGACAATGATTTTGTTCGATTCGGTTTATTATAACTGGGCTAAGTCCATCTTGCTCCTGCTTCAACAGAAATCATACTAAAATTTAAACGATGATGCCGCCGCTTTATGTATGACCAAAACCTCTGATTGGAACACATTGCACCCGACAAGCTGAGAGACTCTCTCATCAACGGTTTCTTGTGGTATATCACAAAACCTATACTGTCCAATGTCCAGCATGCAAGTTCGTTATATTTTGGTTTTGTATTCATTCGGCAATCTTTGGTTGGTTGGTTTAGTAAGTTCCCTAAAATTTTACCCGAAGCGAGTCCATTTTACCCATAAAAAGTTTATTCATGAGAGTGTAACCCAGGAGTAGAGTTAGCTAATGTAAAAACTACCTGAAGTTCCCATCGCGATTCAATACTTCACAAAGTATTTCCCTACGGAATTTGTGTACAAAAGTTGTGTAGTCTAATCTGCCGAAATCTTCTAAGTTACTGGAGACGTAATTGGCTAAGTTTCCTAACTGTACACATTAGTGGTATTCTCAGCAGTAGGCGTTAAGGTTTTTTTTTTAGAAGTCAGTATTCTCGGTCTACCTATTGGACACGCAAGTTGCTCTAATGGGCAATCAGTCCTGATTTGCCAAAATGGTGACCCTCTCTTTAATACTTGCTAGTTCTTTGTTAGCTCCTTCCCTGCAATTCCGCAATGCTTAGGCATCCAACATTATCTAATAAGATTTATCCCTGTGTCCTTATTGTATAATTATTTCATATCTAGCTAGAAACGTAGAAATGGCTGTTCAGTAGGACCTATTAGCGCAAGGATGAGCCGTTTTGTCCTATAACTTGGTTGTGGAACTAAATCTAGAGAACCAATAGACACAATCTTCCAACGCCAGTTTAGGGTCGGTTGCGAGCAAGTGGTGCAAAGTGGGTTTGACAGGAACAATCTCCGTCTGCCGAGTTGAGCCGAAGTGTGCCGCCTCCTTTCTCACTTGCGTCGAAGTTTCCCCCGTGGCTCTATCCTGAATCACAACAAAAACAATTATTGTTTTGAGTCTTGAGTGAAGGTGAAATGGAGTCGGAAGTTGCTAAATTTTGTTCAACATATGGCGAAAGAATCCAATTTTCATTGAAATTGGACTTGGTGACCGAAAAGAGCTGCAATTGTTCATATATCACAAAAAAATGGCTTGAGGATCTTTTGAATTATAAGTGTTTCTAAGGAATACCTAAAAACCTCAAACAGTTTAAGGCACCCATAGGAATAACTAGGAAATGGCATTCGATTTGTCATACATTTGAGGAGAGCGGTGATTCCATAGCTTACTTCGCGATAAAATGGATGAAAATAGTAAAGAAAAATAATTTAAGTGATCGCTGTAAGCTCCAGGACTGCGTCTTGATCTAATTTGCCCGATAATGTTGAAATTTTATTAATGAAATCAACTTTGACTCATGAAATATCTTTTTTTTTTATCTGTGACAGCTTCTCTAGAAAGCCCATAATATATCTTGGCAAGAAAAAAACATTCGTTTTGAGAATGTCTTACAAATCGAAGGGCAATAGTAATAATTTTCAATTCCATCCACGCTCCGTAGAATCTTAGTAATTTCCCAAAACTTTCACATGCTCGATGCAAGTCATCAATTTATGCATTTTTCCTCGTATACCACAAACCGTCTCATGACATAGTGCTCCTGATTTTAGGTCACAATCATACACTTCCATTGCACTCCCGACTCACATAGACCCACTTCGGACTGAATTACGAAAGAAGAAAAAAAAAAATGATTGCTCATATAAGAGAATATGATTTCCATAAATTAAAAAGAAATGGATGTCTACAACAATAACCGATAGTAGGGAGCATTAACTACATTCAGCAGGTGAATTCTGAGATACACTGACAATCGCATGTGTATTTTGTTCTTTTTCTTTTCCAACACGTGAATAGTTCTCAGCGCTAGTTCACGGAAGAGGTAGACCAGTTTTTTTTTTTTTTTTTTTGGAGTCAAGCACTTCTGGAGAGTGTCATATAACATTTTGGATGTCAGCGATAAAAAATTGAATAAAAAATTTGAATTGTTCCCCCCGGGACTCCAGCTGAGAAAGTGGAAAAAATTATGAATATATTCTCTGGACCGGAGTGGATGAGAACGGAAAATACTGTTTATCTTTACGTAAGAGTTCTATTCGGATGCATATGGGGAATATCGTAAGATCGTAAACAAAAAAGTAGAAGCGAGTTAGACGGAATAACTTTGCCTTTGAATTGAATTTTTATCGAGTTTTCATTTAATGGACCGACAGAATCTACATAATGCAATAAAAAAACATATTTAAAGAGCGCCCCGTATATCACAGCTCTGATTGACTGACGATGTTTAACGGGCTTTTGCCTGTGCCGAACTACATATTTCACCTTGAAGTTAGTTGCATAATGTGGTGTCCGTCTTGTTTGGTTATTTTTACTGCTGTTGATTTTGCTCGTAATAATTTTGAATTTTAGTATTATAAAAAGAATGTTTAGTTAAAAAAGAAAAAAGGAACAACAAAGCAGTGGAATAGTCGCAACATTGTATTACACTGCACTTCAAACGATCTATTGACTTGAAAGCGATCTCGGAGGTTAGGTAGAGTAGGGTTATGTAGACAGCGCACACGCAAGACACTAGGGAAAAGAATTTGCCTTACAACCCTGAAGCAATACCTTACCTAGATAAGTCAAACCTACGTTTGTACCAACCGTTCTTCCACTGCTATCTAATGATACTGTAATACTGCCACCTGATCCGAGCAAAGGCAGGACAATCGCAAAGGAAATTATCCATCGTCGTATCGTCACCACACCACAGGCGTCGCAGACAGTTGTGTCACTTAAGCTTAACAAAAGCAAAGTGTCCCGTTAGAACGTTAATAAGTTGTCTACAGTCTCTTCTGCTAAGTTATGCCGCTGATTTCTTAAAAACATTCGCGAGCATTCGTTTAGTCTGCCTGCATCCTGGAGAGCCGTGCGAAACACAATTGCCTTCGTAGGAAACCCAATCGTCAATGAAGGCCCGGACCGAGGACGCGGGAAGACCCAACGCAGGTCCAGGTCCTCAGAAAACATCCTCTGAGCCTTGTCTAGCAATCTCATCGAAGAGCCAGAGAGTTCAGCCTTATTGCAGTCTCGCACTATTTTGGAACTGATTAAAGGCTTGTGCAAAGCCTTAACCACAGCCTGTCTATCGCTACAGACGCAGATGCTTCGATCCTTCCACGGATTCTTAACAATATAGTCTATGGCCATTAGGATAGCAAAGGTCTCTGCTTGAAAAACAGAGGCATGCTTGCCCAACGAGTAGTGAAGTCTAGCGTTATCGACCTGCACGAAGACACAAGCACCGGATCCATGACTGGTGTTGAAGCCATCCGTGAAGATTCGACTACAGCCCCGTCCAGGCTCAGACTCTGGCCGAAAGCAGTCCTAAATGCGAGGAAAGTCGACTTTAAATTTGCACAGCAAACGAAGTTCTGGTGTCATCGCATCAGACGGCATATCTATGGAACTAGGGTCGTAGGATAAGTGTCGCGCAAGGTCATCAAAACTCCAGTGCGGATGATAGCAAAAATATACGGTTTCTTTCATAAGTCGTAAAACGTGAATGTGCAAAAATCTATATATAAACCTCTGTGTTTCCTCAAATAGCTCTGTGCTTCATTACAACCCACAAGCATTTAAGACCAACGTGCATCTGTAACTCCTTCTTCTCTTCTCTAACTCTCCCAACACCCATACACTCATTTAAGGACCTTTAGATCCCCTTTAGTGGGCGTAGATTATAAAAAAGAGGACCTTTTCAAGAAAACTGAGAGAAACAAAATTGAGGCAAAGGCAAATTTAGATGAAATTGAGTCGTACGTAGTTAAAATGCATAACAGAGCTCAGAATATTGTGACCTCTAGATGAGGTTGATATGTCGATGACATACCATGAAACCCTACCTTCATCCTTCGTCTCAAAGCATTTTACAGTATTTGTGGATGTGGACATATTTCAAGTTCACATCAGTAGACTTGTAACTGTAACCCCAATATATTAGTACTTATAGCTTGCTGAAGGTCTGTAAATAAGGTCTCTGACATTGATCGGAAGTTCAGAGTATGATCACAGAATTCCAGCCCCTAAAATTCAGTCGTCGACGGTGAATCCTAAATATTTCTACACAAAACGTCCTGAAACTCTTTGATGGCTTTGTAAGCCGTTCTAATAAGTATCATATCTACTTGGGGATTCTCGCGTTCCTGTAGCTCTTATTCTATTCAACTACAAATCATATATTCTAAGGCAGCGTTCGTAAATATTCTACTCAACCAGAAGATGGTGGCCTCGATTCATTTCAATGTCGGACCATTGCCTATTTTGGCATCTTAATCATGTCTAACTCGTTGTTAATCGGCGGCCTTGATGTAGATCGTGTACTCAAACGCTGCATCTTTGCTGTTAAACCATTCGTCGGAGAGACATTCTACGACAAGACATTAGTTAGTGATAACATCACACCTTTTTGGCCAAGATTCCCCCTGCATAACTCAGAACACAGGATCTAATCGAAGAGGACATTCAACAGTGAACAACGATATATCACTTGTACAAATGCTGGTTTCACTGAATGTTGCCAGCAGATTATCATAGATCACAACAACTGGCATCGACTTGGCCTCTACCTAAGGACATTTTTCTCATCCTCTTAAACTACATTCGCACATCGCCAACTAGTGCAATAATTTAAATTCATATCTCAACACTTTGATTATGCAGTACCAATTAATTGCTTGCATGCTCGCATATCTACAGACCCTAACACACCTCGTACGAGAAGAAAACAAATCAAATTTGCATCGTTGGCCATTAAAAATATCATTCCTCACTGTCGGCTCATATCAAGTGGCAAATCTGCGCCGACGTTCACTAACCCAAGTGCTCTCGACTTACTGACAACATGCAAAGTTGTGTACTGGTGCCCTCGAATATCTCGCGCCAGCATCTTCTACAATCGAAACCAATTTATCTGTGATCCATATCTCGGCCGCATTAATCTATTATGCTACAGTTTTAATCTGCATCCTACTCCACAGCTTGGATGCAGCACACAAGGGCGCACACCGAGTAGGTACTGCTCAGCTTCGGTGCAACAAGACAGATATGTCGAAACGGACAGATTGAACATTGCACACAATCTCACTCATTGGTAATAATGATAGGTGTGCGTTGTACGTTCTCGCTATGAGTGAAGGTCCTGTAGAAATGGACGCTCACCGGAGAGCGAAAAAAAAAAGATGAATAAACACGGCAAACTGCGTTCCAATTTGTAAGTTATTCCGCGGAAAGTATCGCGTTCAAAGTGCATGCTCTTGACTTTTCAAACCTATGTACGTGGGCAAAACTGCAGCATAAACATTTCCATACGCAAACACAGTTCCCACAAACGAATTCACCAATCAGCAGATTGTTTGCTTCAATTCCCAAGTGAAGGAGTCGCTTTGCCAGCCAGCCAACGTGTAGGGAAGGCAACATGTTGGCGCGGTCAAAGCCCATGATAGACTAGGGTGTCTTATTTCAGTTCTGACTTTGTGCAAAGGTGTTAGATACATACAATTTGAAATTGATTTGTTGAACCGGTCGCAGTAAAGTATCGGTTGTTACGATTGTTGTTATGCAAACTAAGTTGTCGCAGGAAATGGAACGAACAGATAAATTGAACATGTGGTTGAGTACGTTGTACGCAAATGTTTCACTCGACACCGTGCTCGAGCATTTGCGTATTAATTGACATAAATCGATCGTTTATTGAAAAACACCCACGCGCATGTCTGTTGATTTGAAAACATTTTATGGGGCCGATCATGTAATAGAGTTGCAAAGTGCTTTTTCTAATTTGTAATGGAGTTTATAGCACTCGTTTGGTGGTAGGTCTACTAAAAGTTTAAAGCCCAACTGTTCAAGGTTTGTATCAGAAAAAATCCAGGACAGCATAGGAGAGTTGCCTACTCCTTGCCTAATGTAATTGAAGACACAAGCGATAAACAAATGTTAATCTTTACGATGAGAACACAAAAAAAAAGTCATACCTGCTCACGGCATTATTTTATCACATTTCTGAATTCCGGCAAAACCTTTTTGACACTCATGACAACTATGTCGAAAAATTATTATATTCAAGTACATACATGTGTATGTATGACCAATCTAACGAGATGGTACTCTCTGTCGAATCACTCCTGGCGACAGCCTTTCATGAAAATGCTCGATAAGTAGGGAAGGTAAGGTACCAGGAGACGGCAAAACAGATCATAGGCAGAACAATTAGCACCAAGCTGGACAATGCCTCGGCCCGCAGATCTATGAGTTCCGGCACGCCGCAAGGTGGTCCTTTGTCCCCCTTGCTCTGGCTTGTGGCGGTTAATAAATTGCTGCTCGACCTGGCAAGGGCTGGATCCGAAATGATTGCTTATGCAGATGATGTTGCGATTGCTGTCTCCGGTAAGGCAGCTAAAATTGGTCCATTTTTGATTCTGCAACTTCATATCACGCACTGGCCCTCAAGCAGTCAACAGGCATCCCGGAAAACACGTACTACACACCGTCTAGGTTGAACTTCAACCTCAACTTCCGGACATCAATACCTTCTAGATTGGAGTGGGACAATGATGACGCCAGAGATTCACTTCTATACCGACGGTTCCAAAACTGAGAACGGAGTGGGAGGTGGTACTTTCTCCGAAGTGCTCACATTAAGCATATCCTTCCGCCTCTCCGACCACTATAGCGTTATTCAGGCGGAACTCATGGTGATCAAATAAGCCTTATCCTAGTTTGGGCATAGTGTGGTATCCTGCAAGCCTTATCCTGGCTAAGGCATAATGTAGTATCCTGCTATAAAATCTCTGGAATCAGATACATATGTATATGTACATCGCTACTTCACCTATGCTGGGTACCCCGACACAGGGACATTCCAGGCCGATGAACTCGCCAAACGTGAAACTACTCTATTCCACTCACTACATGTAAATTACTCTTAGAGTAAGACGCGAGCAACAAGACAAACCAAAGATGGAGGAATGGCACCATATGCCGTACTTCCAGAGAGATCTGGTCTATGCTTAACTTCACTCGGTCTAAAAGTTTGATCTTGCTTAAAAGGTCACTCATCAGCACCGTTATCGGTGTTCTTACTGACCATTGCCCCAACGCCCTTCATGCCAGAAAGATGAAAATGTAAGAGATAAAAATTACATGGAAGCCAGCCGGCATAACATAACGACAAATTCTCGGAGTAAGCCGAAAGGCTCCTGCTTGTGGTTTTTTTTTTTTCTAAAGAACCTGCTCTTATAATTGACACTGCGACCTAGGACTACTATCTTCCTAATGAAGGTGAGTACGTCATTAGTAGCCGAGTTTCTAAACTCCGCCAACGCACATAATTCACTCTCCGTCTATGCAGCCAGTACAGTGTCGGACATTCACAGAGAACGTGCTCAGAAGTTTCCTCCTCTTGAAAACAAAACCGACACTCTGTACCTGAACAAAGGTTTAGTTTATTGAAAGGATATCTTAGGCCAGAATGGCCGGTAAGCAAGCCTCTAGCTTCCTCATGCTGCTCCTGTCAAGGTTTAGAATTTCCTTGTAAGAAAAGGAGTCTCTCTAGGATTGCCTAAGCCTGGTAACATTTTCCCAATAGACTAAGCGAAGTTGATGTTCCCAGTTGTTTAACAAAGCTGTGGCGGTAGCCAAATTAATGCCACGAAGGGTTCCAGTCACAAGAGCGCGGAAGCCGAACCGGTCCTAGGCAGCTCATCCGCAGTTTCGTTGCCTACAATGCCCTGGTGACCGGGAACCCAACCAAACTTGACCTTGTTGTATCTGGCAAGTGTTTGTAGGATATCATAGTAGGACTTGACTGGCATAGATTCCACAAAGTGGGATAGCAATGCTTTAAGCGCTGCCTGAATTTCTGAATAGATATGTATTTTTATCCAGACGCAGATCGCTACCAAGACTTTAGTGTTTGCTCCAAAAACGCCAGCTCCTACCCCGGAAACCATTTTTGATCCTTCGGTAAACCATAACAAACATCCTGGGTTTGATACGAGTTCTCCATTAGACCAGTCGACACGGTCTAATATTTCTACCTCAAATAGCCCTCCGAAATTGTACTCCCTGGCCATAACATCGGTGATAGTGCAGAACATGTCCGTACTTAGAATTGAGTGAAGTATTTTCAGATGACCCACAAGTTTACCTGATTTATACTTGGGTTCTAGCTGCACCCTTATAACACAACAGGCAGAGATCTTCCTAGTGAAGATATGTAGGGGTGAGAGCTCGATGACAGTCTTGCTCTTGCGAGCTGCATGCGTTCAAGTCCCAGCCGTGTCCACCGAACATTTTTCGTGGCACCAACTCTCGTCGGGGAATGACAAGCCTCCGAGAGTATAATTTGTCATGAAAGAGCTTCTCAAACTGTCGGCAATAAATTATAGGTCCCTTCCATTCATGCGAAGAATGTAACACACACAACATGAATGGTTGCGAGAAGCTACCCCTTGGTTCATCCCGAGCAGTCGCGCCAGCAATTTTTTTTTTAATACTTGCACACTTGTTATGACCTCAAAAGATTGAAACTTTGTTATTCATAACACAATGCATTCAAATCGAATGCGTTTACATATTAACTGCATGCCTATGAATTTCTTGTCTAAAAAAATGTTAAAGGCCAAAAGAAAAAAGTCCAAATTGAACATGTCTTTATAATTTTATTAGATTTCGACATTGCTAGGCGCTCCAACATCGTTCAGCACGTGACGAAACTTCCAAAACTGCACATCAATGACGCTGTCGTGTCTCCAACAAAGGAACATGGGCTTATTTGTTTGGCCAATAAAAATACGTGCGTCGCCGATTCTTGGAGTGACATACAATTAAAATTGCGTACAACCTCCCTGCTGTTGCAATTTGAATAAATCCAAATCCAAATAATCCCAGGCATCCTCCTGGTGCATTCACTATCCCAGAGCGACAGTGCATAACTAGTTCTCGACGCATAGATAAAAACCGTTTAGCGTCGGAACCTAACTCACAATCAATGTAAGACGAGGCAATTTTTATCCACTCGTTTATTGCAATTAATACGGTCATTAGAGTCGCATTCAGCCGTAGACCTGTTTTGGACCTAATTCAAGATGCAAGTGCAAGTAAAATTAGTCGCCAGACCGCGGCAATATTTTCACGTGGGCCATGATTTATTTATGCATTTTTAGTCCCGCTGTCAATTTGTTTTTATTTTTTACGAGCATTTAAATCAAATTTAATTACGCATCAAGCTTTAGTGATCGATTTCCCTTGCATGCACGAGGTGTGCTTTTTAGTGTGTGGAACTTAATTAACGCTGAATTATTATTTCTTCTTCCCCTCTCTATAGAAAGCAAGAAATTGTTATGAAAATATGTTAATTTGTCAACTTCAATGGACAAGGTGTCAGTCCACTGTCGAAACTAAAGTGGCTCGGCTAATTAATTGACAACTCAACTCAGAGTTGAACTTTACAACTGATTTCCATAAGAATTTGTTGTCAGCGTTATTTATTTTACTCGATTTTTGTTATAAGCCATTAAAGGTGGGTATAGTTTATGACTTTTTCATGGAAGAAGAGGATAGGAACAAATTTGAAGTTTGGAATTTCAAGTTTAGGTTAAGCATAGGCAACGCTGCTGCTTTTGACCGATATAATGAATTAAGCTTAAGAATTAAGACGCAAGGAAACAGAAGTTTTTGGCGTCGGCGCATAATCTATAATCGGTTATAAATTATCATTATAACATTTTTTTTTTTTTTTACTTAAAATTAGCAGTTGGTTTGGTTCGAAGAGAAATATCTTAATTTGAGCTAGAGATTGAAGAAGAACTTGTTTGTTGAAAAAACGCTACCTGAAGAAAGGGAACCTAAATACTAAATATTAGGTATGGTTATATATTTATTGGAAAGTTGTTATGTAAACATTTTTTTAAATTATAGTGAAGGAAGCTGGCGAACTTAATGATCTCAGACTCATAGGTGGGCTAACAGAAATTTAAATTAAAGAGGTACATTAGTCTTTGTTTGAATTTTTAATCAACTCAAATATCAATATAAGCAACTGCAAAGAACAATCAGTAGGAGGAATGTGTGGTGAGCCATCTGATCACTATATTCCGCTCCTGGATATACATCTATACATCCATAGGAACAGTCTAATGGAAATCATCAGTCTTAAGCTAGTTAGGTTACATTTCTCTGACAATAAGGGAAGTAAATGTGATATCTATACCTAAGGTCCGAAAAAAAACTTCAGAATCATCAGTCTTTCGTCATTTCTCAAGTTATAAGCAAATCTTTGACGTACAGTCATCTCACCTAACATAATAAATAGGGTTTTTTGGCAGTTCATGGCGGCCATGTTTCTTTATCTATTGTTAGTTTTCCCGATTTTTATTTTTCAGACACTAAAGACACTAAAATCACCATGGCAAGTTACAGCGTCGAGCATAACGTGCAAATAATAAAACTGTAGCAGTTGAAAGCTACCATTTCAGCAATAAAATCATCTTCAGCAACGAGGCCCATTTTTGGATAAACAGGTACGTCAACAAGCAAAATTGCCGGATGTGGCACGATGCCAATCCACACGAAGTCCACCAAGTGCCAATGCATCCGCAGAAAGTCACTGTTTGGCATGGATTGTGGACCGGCAGCATCATCGGTCCGTACTTCTTCGAAAACGACGATGGCTAGACTTTTTCTTGTGGGGTTTCTTTAAGTCGCAGGTCTATCCCAATAAGCTGCAAACGGCCAGTGCTCTCAAAGTCAACATAACCCGTGCCATCGCTCAAATTCAGCCTGATCTATGCGCCAGAGTAATCGGAAAATTGGACCTTTCTGATGATTTAGCAACGACCTTAAGACAATCAAAAGTTTTACAGTTCAGTTCTTAGACAGAGAAAGCTGGAGATCCAGAAAGTAAAGCCCTCGGAATCCATAAATTAATTTGGAGACTTAAAACGCCCGATTGCCTGTTCAATGCACTCTGTATGTTAGTGGAGTCCCATTGAAACAGGTGGGAAAGTTTAAGAATCTGGTGGTACTATTCACGAGTTATTCTGTGGGATTGCTCAGGGTGGAGCAATTTTGCGACAGCTTGGTCAATCGGTTATCAGGACGGCTGAACTTGGAGCTAAGCTAACGGTCCTTAATTCATTGTTTGTTCCGACCGAAAGAATAAGATCGCCGATACAAGCTGTCGAAATCAGATTTGTTCATAGTATTTCTGGGGTGACTCGTCGAGATCGAGTTAGGAGCACTAGAATTCGCGAGGCACTCAATGTCGAGCAGCTTAATCTTCGAACGGAGAGATCAATACTTCAATAATTTGGACACGTTAAATGCATGTCCCCAACTTGGCATCCACGAAGTGCCATGGAATCCGTGCCATCAGGTATGCATTCCCTGGATAGGGACAGGATGAGATGGTTTGACCAAGTCCGAAATCTCACGTCTATCCGCATGGGGATGGCTCCTGATGATTAAGAGTCGATGGCGGAGGATCGGGAGATGTGGAATGATGATGATGAGTTAAATCAAAATCCACACACCGAAAATCAACACCCACATGCTGGCAGCCTCTTATAGACAATTTGTCTAGTTCTGGTTAGCATTTATTCAGTAGATAGAGCCGTTGATTAATTTTCTTGTGTTTGTTCACCAATGATTAGCGCTTATCTTGAGGTTTGTAAACCCTTGATTTGTGTTAACCGCTGGACAACTTTTCTTCCCGATTTTGGTTAGTTAACGAAGTTATCGAGAGAATATTTCAGTGTTCTGATTGTCGGGTCTCTGTTGAAATTGCATATAAGTTTCGAACGTCACGTCAAAAGGAGACCATATGGCGAATGAATTCGTGTGGAGACTTAACTGCGGCGTCAAGTGACAGACAGATTAGAGATACCTCATATGAATTACGTCGTCGTATTTGAAACTCAGGACAATAATATTTATTCAACCCTGAGTCAGGTCGTTGAAATAGTGATGGTAGTGGATGTGCCACTGACATCGGTGTATCAGACACTTCGCCCTAGAGGGTTACACAAAACGTACACGAAAATATATAAGAAAAAAAAATTATTAACAATTTTCCGTACTAAAATGTCAACCCATGGATCATTGTGACGTTTCAGCGACGTCAACAGCAATTCAGCTTCCATTCAGCGTGAACATAAAGATGGCGTAAACCAATGGGCAAAATCGCCAAACAAACGGTGAACAAACTAAACGTAGGTTAACATTTGGACAAAGGATTGATCTGGAAACTTAACAAATTGGATTTAATTCAGAAGAAGGTTAGATTAGGTAGATGGGTTGGCGAGGGGAAAGAAGCCCTCTACTCAGGTCAGTAGAGACCCATTGTGATGACCATTTTTGGGGGGAAGGACAAGATACCCCTTACTCATGGAGCAATACGCTAAGCACTTTCCTATTGCCCCAGGGTTTCGAACCATTTTGAAACTTAAGTGAATCTCCAGATATCCCTAATAGGTTTGTCGCTTAATTCTTCGGTATCCGGAAAAAAGTGCCTTACAAAGGATTTATGTCTGAGGTGACAAAGACCCCAGGTCTTTGGCAGAGGAAATGGCTTTATCATCGAACTTAGTTGGAACGTCCACTAATTTCTTGTTACCTTTAAGTTGACGACATTTTTGGATTCGTGTCATTCTTATAAATTCACAGATCAACGAGAGTAAAACAAAGTAATGAACGAAACTCCAAAAACAGGATTTATTCCAACCTCGTGGTTTCTTGTTAACAAAACTGTGACAGCTTTTAAGAACATGATTGCATAAAATATCAGAAGTTCGCTGACCCTGAGGGAAAAAAAACATGCTGACAGGTGTACTGACAGGACACTTCGTTGTATGCAGAAGCTGGCAAAATACAGCAAAAATAGAAGGAAAATCTACTCTGACCATTCGCAAACTTCCATAGCATAGAACTAAACTCGGCCACTGACACCTTCACATTGGACTTATAATCAGTTACCAGATATCCCGAGGTTTATAAAGGTTTCTCTTAGAAAATATTGTCTCCTGATAGTGCATAGAGCCATGCATTCACATAGTATGTGCTCCGCAATTTTGCCGTCTTCCATGCAAAGACGACATTCAATCATCTGAATGATACCAATTTTGAGTAGGTAAAAACGAAGCTGGCAGTGCCAGAGCAGTCTTCTGATATTATCCCTTCTTTGGATTTGTTATGGAAGATCCTTATAGCTCTTTAAACCTGGCGAACCCTGTACTTTTAATTGTTGCATTGATGTAACAGAATGGTGTTCAGCGCCAGTAAAAGACTCAACCGAATCCGTTCTTGTCTGTTCATCGACTATCTCATACCCTTATGCCCAAGCGCCAAACAAATTTTGACTTGGTTTCAACTGAAAAAGTCTTGCAGGGTATTCTAGTAGTGCAGGACTGATTTAGAGTCAATTAGGTGTCAGCCGATGTCTTGTACTGAGTTTGAGACCAAAGCATCGAAGCATAGATCATGTTAAACTCTTAAACTTCAGAGAGAAGACTTATTTAGTCTATATATGTGCTGCGGATCCCCGTCTTTTTAAATTGATGCTTCTATAGGAACTGTAGGTTAGGGTAGGTAAAAGGCTGCCTTGTAACATTTGTCACTGCTCACCTAAACCAGTAATAGGATCCATTGTGCCCATCTTCTATTTCTACCCTGGGAACCGGTAAGGAGAAGGGAAGTCGCTGATTTAATACTGCCCTTGAAACCGCTGCAGCTTTTTTATTTGTCATTTTCTCCATTGTTTTACTTCACTACTACTGAGGAGTGCGTGCTAATCAAGTTTCTGTACACATCCAATTGGAGTAATCACCGGCCAGTGTGTAGGAAGTTTGGACTAAAAATGGCAAAGGGAACCTAAAGGTCCGGAAGCACAAGACTGAGGAAACCATGCAACTGCCACAGAAAAGGCTTTTGCCCATCATAGGCAGTGATTTCCAAGATTCCAAATCAAAAGACAGCACAAAAGAGTTCAAATGTCAGTGAGAAACAGCAGTTAATAGCGGCGGCTTTTTTCCCAAATCGAGGAACAAAACATACCGACAAGTTGCGAAACGGTTCTTCCACTGACATCAGCATGTTTTTCAAATCCGATTAGAAAATAACAACTTTCTTCACTGATTAATTTATCAATTGCGATGTCGACTACAGCATTTATCATCACTCAATGGCCGCTTGATTACTAAAACACCGAAACACCCCGTCAGGCTGTTGAACAAAATAACGTTACAGTATTTTGATCAGCCTAAAAGAAATTCCATTTAATTGGCCTTAATCACGTCGATATTTCTTCGATTTACTTACGATTCGATACGATCTTGTACCAATCATACAAATTACGAATTTATCTTATCCCAACACAGGTTGCCCAGCAATCGCCACCGTTGCAATTAACAGGGAGAAAGTTTAAAACCGCGACATTCCGTGACTTTGAGACGATCGCCAATTAGCCATGTCGTCCATCAAATCAGTCCAATTGCAGGCAGCTAGACACGTTGCGGTGTAATCTTCTACGAAAGTGTTACTACACACAACTCGAGCCAAGTAAGGCCTCGAGCTATCGTTGGAAAGTGCAACTGAACGTCGCGATGCCCAAAAAGAGGCATGTCCCCCTCTAATGGAAACAATTAACCTGAATCTGTTGCCCAAAGTGTTTCATTCATTAAATTTATGTCCGTCGGTGCCGCCTGTAGCGTACTCTGTATCTGTAGGTGACGCGCCAAGCCATACAACAAGTGATGCGCAATGAGCTTTCCAGAGAAAGGGATAGAGAGAGCGTGTCTTAACCTCCGGGCTGGACTGTAACAAATTTACATTTTAATTACACTGTCGAGTGTAATCTGTTTTCAACTAGATATTTTACACGGCAGCGGAGATAGTTAATTGAAAAACTGAATGATAGGCCTTGCCGGAGAGACCACGTACAGGACACCTAATTTATCCGTTAATTGGTGATGAGAAGCCGTCCGTCTGAGTGCGGTGAATACCCCCGTAATGAATACATATTGACTAGAGAACATTTTCTTCAGAATGTGTCTGCTCTTCCCTTAAAAGTACGGTTTCTTCGACGCTCAGTTAGAAAACAAAAAAACACGGAAAGTGGTTATGTAAATTTCTAAATATGGATTTTTTCTTAATTATTTGTGTCGCGCTGCTGCTGCTGATGGAAGTCAAAAGATCAAAAGAACCTCAGAACTGTGAATAAATAATGAAACTCGGTGGGACGACAACGAAAACGACGACTTGTATCTTTTTATGAAATTTATAACCTAAACGTTATCTTGTAGTAATTTATTGTACAACATGTCAATTTTGGTAGAGAATAGGGCTTAGGATTAAGTCCTCATTCGCGATTTTTTTCTGACCATGTGTTCTCGGGTGACTAATGAGTTACGTTACCACAAAACAGTTTTTTTCAATAATTCATCGCCTCCATTTCATGTCATAGAGTAGAGAAGACGCATGTGGACAAAGAAAGGCTTTGAGTCGTTCTGTTCAATTAGAATAGGCATTTGCGGTAAGATACACGAGTTCTTAACACCACCGTTCCAGTGATTGAGAGAAGAATTCCATTGAAAATCAGTTTGTTCCTTTGATTTATGACATAATTGAATGCTGGAGTCAGAGAAAATGACTTCACAGATTTCATATTTCGCTGTGATTGATGACGGGGCCCATTTATCTGGCGCGGTTTGTCATTTAACTGTGCTTGTGAGGAGTTATTTTGTACGCGCTGGGCTTAATGTCCTACTCCAACAGTAGTGGTACACTTTTGTTGTGATTAATTAGGGATTGTTCGGGGGAAATGCGTGGAAAATGCGCGCGCTCCATGAGACGTTGAGAGTTTTGAATAATGGGATAATTAAGGCATTTGGGGTTACATTATACCTGGAGCTTGGCCAACACTAGTTGTGTTCGCTTCTATGGATATTAGCTTCCGTTGAAAGTAGGCGGGCATCAGTCGTTGGGTCGTTGGCGAGTTGGCCACTTTTTTCCCCAAGTGAGTTCTTGGATTTACATACATTCGCGTATAATGGTTAATAAAATTATACTAACGAACATAACAGCACAGAAGTGGGCTTTGTTAGGCGGGCTGGAGATAAATTCTGCGTTTATTTATGCCAACGGAAATAGTGTTTATTTTTTTTGTGGAGGTAATTGATGGGAACTAGCTTGGAGAATTAAAAGTCATAAAAACCAGCGATGGAGGCCTTTACGAATTAGGATGCGAGCAATTAAAATCACAACAGTGGGAAAGATTGAAATGGGACTTATGTTGGTTGATCTTTATCGGTTTTATACATCTTCTAGTACTATGTGGTAGTAAAAATGATTCATTTTACATACAAAATTCTTTATTATAAATTCACAACTGATTGCACTGGTTTAAACCGTTACTCGAGAACGAGATGTTATACAAATTTCTTAAAGATTATATGAACTTAAAAAGTTAAACATTTTTTTTTTTTCAAATTAATTTATACAAAATTCAAATACAAGGTGGCCGAAAATGTATCACCCTATCGGAAGATGCTATAACTTTTGCAAATGGCGGAAACTGTCAGTTTTCCCTTTGATATTTGTGAAATAAACAGATGCAAAATACACGTCGACAAGCCATGGAAGGCTATACTCCTCAAAATCGCGGAATACTCGTGACAATTTTTCTTACGGAATAATTCGTCAGTGATTTTGGTGCAACGTGAATTTTGGCGGAGATATCCCGGCCGTCCTACGCCTGTTGGGTCAAACACTAAGGCGTTAAGTCGCTCACCTCGATGAGACTGGAACACGTGACAGAAGGGCCGGAAGGCCTCGTAGTGCTTGTTTCAACGAGAATATATGTATGTAGCCCCTGTGGTTGAAGATGGCACGGCTGAGCCATCAACGTCGACCAGATGAATGGTAAGCGGTACAGAACAATGATCTACGAGTTCTTATTGTCGCAAATTGATGAATTCGGACTGGACGACATGTGGCTCCAAGCGGGCGGTGTACCCGTACGCACAGCTCGCGCGACAATGGACGTTTTGAAGGACGCGTTTCCGGGTCGCTTAATATCTCGTTTTGCCGATTTGCACTGGCCGGCAAGACCGCCAGTTTTGACTGCTCCAAACTTCTTTCCTTGAGGTTGTTTTAAGTCACGGGTTTATAAGAACAAGCCACAGACTTTGGAAACTCTCAAAGAGAATAGCCGACAAGAGTGCGAGAACTTATCTCCCAAAGTTCAAAGTCTCAAAAAACTTGGCTCAATTCCTGATGTAATGATTAGGGACCACTGACGTAATGGTGTCGTCCACGGTCTGGTATACTGACGGATAGAGAATGAACTTTGAAGCCCGTGATGGTGTCTTTGAACCAAAGGGCTTACGAAACTAGGCTGTCATAAAAACATTGGGCCACAAAACACCCTCTTCACTTACTTAACACAATCCAGAAAAAGCAAATTCGCCTAATAAACGGCACTTTACTAACATCGAATCTGCAGTAACTGAAACACCAGACAAACGAACTTGCATTTGTCTAGAAAATATTGGAATGCGCTGCCAGGAGAAATTTGTCTGGGCGAACTTAACCTCAAACAGTTTCAGAGTAGAATCAACAAATACCTTTAAACATCTCGGGGTGCTACAGACGGTGCTTATTGGTGCCTTTCCCGAGAAAATTATTTAAAAACGACATCACCCATCTTGATCGCCTGGGAAGTCTTAGGTTAGGTCAAGTTAGAGTAACTAGGTGTCAATACAGACTCACCAAGGCACAAGACCCATCGTGATACCAACAAAATGGCCTGGGATCCAAATTCTATCTTTAGAATCATTTAAATTTTTTAACAAAGGAGAGGTTTTTAATTTTGAATAAAGGTCTGCTCTAGGTTATTGGTATCATTCATTCAAATGATACTGACCTGAGAATCTTTTCCTCTTACGAGGAAGTATTGGATATTGGGAGAGGCGATAAGTTGTCCACGACTTTACATGATCCAGCCACCTCAGTCGTTAGACGTTCACTCTGCTGGCTAAGCCGATGGCGCTCTACAGCCTGTACAGTTCGTCGTTGTATCTCCTCCTCCACGGGATCGAAAATAACCCGAAGAATTTTTCTCTCGAAAAAGCCAAGAGTATTTTCATCCGCTTTATACAGAGGTCATGTCTCTGCGTCTTAAAACAGGACTGAGACGATTAAGGTCTTATACAAGGTCCCCTATGTTGCTCGAGAGAGGGCTTTGCTACTCAATTGCCTTCCTAGCCCAAAGAAGTAGTGATTTGCAAGAGTTTACAGCTCGTCTTTACAGTTTCAAAAAAGACCTCTTGTTCTTTAAGCGTATTGTTAAATTCGACTGGCACGAATATGTGTTCTATAGAAAAAATCAACTGCCTTGAATTTTAGTCTTATTTCAGGTCAGATGATTTTGGTGGTGGGGGTGACCATGGCGGTTTGGGTTCAACTAATGTCGAGAAATATTTATTTCTTAGATAAATAAAATCGATCAACTGCGAAAGCTGCTGTCGACTTTACTGCAAAGGCTTAACACTGTCAGTAGAGTGTCATGGCTTGAACAGTTGATTGAATTGATAATGATTATGGCATCAAGAGATTGTAAAATTCCCCAGTTAGTCTGGACACCACCCTCAGACGCCATTGATATCTAAAACTACCTAAGTTTCGAACCACTGCTCCTCACTCACGCTGGACGAATAACATCATAAGGGGAATGTTAAACCCTTCAGCGTTGGTGGATAATAAAAATAAAAAAGTACAAGCCAGATGAGTCTGGTAGAGTACCTATTGTGGCATCTTCTAGGAGGAAAATGAAGAAGCCCGATAAAAGAAGCCGCATCTTGGTTAAGGTGAAATATAATATCTACTTGCGAGTAGAGGTGGGTCGTTATTTTGATAACGTTATTTTGTCACGGAAAAAACCCAGGAACTTCAAATCGATACTCACCACCTCTTTATCGATTTTAAGGCCGCGTATGACAGCATCTATAGAGACGAGCTATACAGAGTCATGTCTAGTTTTGGCATCCCTGCCAAACTCGTCCGTCTATGCAGGATGACGATGGAGAATGCACGCTGCTCCATCAAGGTCGGTCAAGACCTCACCGAGACCTTTGATGTCAAAAAGGATTTAGACAACAAATAACGTTCCAAGTTATTTGGAACGAATTCTCTTGAATAGAACGTGTAAAGTCGTCGTTACAAAATAACTTCCAAAATAACGTAAAACTCTCTAAGTTATTTCACACGAAGTTTCTTGGACGGAAAGAATAACTTCGTTACAAAATAACGTGATTTTGGAACGTTATTTTTTTGGAACGATAACGTGCGGAACGTTATCATGAAGGAACGGTTATTTCCATCTCTACTTGCGAGGGTCCTTAAAATCTGTCTCTCTAATATAAAATACAGTTTTAGATTGCCGCTCGTCTCTCCTAGAGATGGTAGATCAATTTTATCTACACCTCTGTTGGGTACCAGGATGCAGAGACATTTCAGGGAATTGCAAGGCCGATGAACTCACCAAGTACATATACATAGTACTACAGTACAGGTTCTTCATGAGAAACAGAGTTTCGGAGTGCTAGTAGTTAAATGCAAACTTGAATACTAGCTAAATGCCTTCAGCAAAGCCAATCTAGGGTGATCAATTGGTACTAGCTGCCAAACTAACATCTCGGAGCTAACACCGATAGGTGTCATCGCACCACTCGATTGGGGTTTCCCGAAAATGATTTCCGAAGAAGATGCAGGGACTAAAAAGACGAAAAAACAATTCTCCATCTACTCCGTACCTGCTTTCTGCGCTTTCTGTTAAAATACATAATCTTCTCGGTTCCTGGTTCGCCTTATCAAAATCTCTCATTGATGCCACGATTAAGAAGGAATATTCCTCCTAGATATTTTTTGTGTATTCCTCCTAGATGTTAAGGCATCACAATGGCCCTACTACTGGTCTAATGGCGTCGTTGAGCCTTACATTGACTCAAGAGCTTTTGCATTTTGTATGCCTTTTAAGCAATTTATGGCTTTTAAGCAATGTTGCCCAAAATGGAGAAACACCAATCCTGGAGGGATTCAGCGCGTCAATGGTACATGTTGCAGAACGATGTTTAATGATTTCTTTTTTAAGTAGTAATGAAATGGATTTTGGTAGGATGACGGTACTTGCCACACTGTGATCAAAGCAATCCATTTATTGTAAAAATTCGGTGACATGATTGTTTTGAGAAAAGGTGCCTTGAATTGGCCTCTAAGGATATTTTACAATGCTAACGTTTTACAGATTTCTTTCAAAAATTGGTTCAATTTAAAGTCCTGACACTCTTACACAGTGTACATGAAGCCAGGCGACACTAGATCATATCATAGCCAAACATTCTTAGACACGCCATTCACCAAAAGCCTGATAATTTTCAATCCCTTTCATTGCACCTGCGTAACGGAAAAAGATTAAAACATCAAAATTAATCAGGAAATATTTTCTCTCATAGAAACTTCTGTTATAATACTCGTACTCCTCGACGAAAAGACTACGATATGCCTGTTTCCATTCAAAAGACACGAATAAATTTCAACTCATTATTATGTTCATTTGTTAACAACCAAGACACGACAGTCCTCACGGCGCAGTAGCAACAGCCCGAACACATTGTCTGTTATGAGCACTCTGTTCTTATCGAAATGAATTTTACACTCGTACCCGAGACCCATCCACAATCAAGGTAATAACTTTGTGATAGAACGCCGTGTAAAACCCTAAGCTGTACCAAGATTAGCATAATATCTATGTGAAGGCATTCGGCGCACTGGAAAAATGACTCGCGGCTAATGTCCGCGTTAGGATATTCAATAGTTAGTTCAGCGCAGGGAATTCTTTGGAAAACAAAATCTTTTTCTCTCTTCGTCCGTGTACATACACACGTACATACCTATGGATAAGCGCGGGCTACGTAAAAACCCCATGCGACGACGATTCATGCATTTAAACACAAAA
Source organism: Matsumyia berberina (assembly GCA_917880715.2). Classification (NCBI taxonomy): domain Eukaryota; kingdom Metazoa; phylum Arthropoda; class Insecta; order Diptera; family Syrphidae; genus Matsumyia; species Matsumyia berberina. The sequence continues at coordinate 103,159,924 of OU862870.1, forward strand.
AATCACAACCTAGCACACATTTTGTGTATATGTAGCTCTTGAAGAGAAGCCCATATTCATGTGGCGTAAGCGATATCATTGCTGGCCTCAGCCAAACCCACCTTCGTCTCCGTATAATTTTATTGCTATTTATCCATTCAGTAGTTGTCCGAGATGGGTACAAGGAAAAAATCGACGCCCAATGGCTGAGGTTCCAGTCCCGCGTTGAGAAGGTGACTCCAATAATACACCCTCACTGCCAGGTGTTCACGATCGAACGTATGCCGGCTAAAATGCCTTTCTTTATCCGTGTCTCGGATGCGTAGCTCTTATTTTATTAACCGAAAGACATTGCATCGTAACCGAATCTCAAAAATCTAGACTACAACCGCCACTACGATACCGGACCAGGAGCAATGCAAATGACCACGGTCTGCTGGGGCGCACTTTTTCAATTTTGTTTCTGGTATCGCGCACACACACACTCACTACTTGGTGACATAAATAAGAAAATAAAAATCCCGCCGTGATTTATTGCCCGTCGCAATGAAATGGCCCGTTCCTCTATTCAAACACACGCCCAGTACACAATACGGAGCCCGAACACGACTCCTTGTAACACCGATGGATGCGTAGGACGCGTAACACTTCGATCACAGCGGTCTCACAGTGAATGAATTTTCGCACTCCTTGCGGCCCTTGAGTGGGCTAAAATGGAACTTTTCCGAGCCGCGGATGGGCGTACTATGCGCAGGTACGACAACGTAATCCACACGGGCGCGGAGACACGAATTCCATTAATACTTTGTCAACACTTTGGAGCGCGCGGTGTAAAATGTCGTCGTCGCCGTCACCGCGTCTTGTTGTCCTGTCGCTCACTAAGCAGGGGTTAAACGACAAATGCTATCAAAACACTCCTCGGACACACGGACACAGAGAACAAAACCAATTTGAGTGTTCTGTTTCCTTGTGGACTTTCCGACAAACAGGTGCAACCGATCGCGATCACGTATTCTCACTTACTGATCGTGCGGTTTGATCGAGCGACTGAAGAACCTCGACTGGAGCTCAGTTTTGTTGTCTGGCGCAAGGTTTAAGCCGAGCTTCGTGTTCGGTTGTTATCTGTTCGAACCAACCATCGATCTGGTGGTGGTGGCAATGAAAGTGAATTTGTGCTTGTGATGGCAGAAACCTGTCGATCTTGTCGCGGTTGCTTGGTAGGTGCTCACCTTTTTTGTAACCCACTGTGGTGATTGTTTTGAAATAAGAAAAAATAAGAAATTGAGAACGAGAACGAAGTTTGACGCTAAGCGGTTCTTGCACTCTGCAAAATTATTTTTTAATTGTTTTGCATAATACCCTAGTGGGAAATTCAATTATGAACATTCATAACTTTTTAATGGGGCTCCGATTTATACTGATGGTTAAATGGGAAAATTAGCTGTCAAGTTTTAGAAGGCAGAAGACCGGAAAAAGACTTAGACAACTGAAGAGTTTTGGTGAACAAAATTGGTCAATTGTTGGTGCGTTTGATGAGATAATTTATGTCAAGGCAATGTATTTGGAACTTTTAACACGTCTTAATAGAGCTTTTGTCGATGACTTAAGCACATTGAGCACACACGTATCGAAGGTATTCGATGTGAATAGCATTACCGCCAACCATCTTAATCTTATTTTCGTATCTTCGATCCCGTCTTTACAAGATTAAAACCAAATGTGAATTTGGAATATTCTGTGACCTAAAAGAAATATTTGTGTTGTCAAAGTATGAATCAGTTTCGAACTCCAATATGCATACTTTTGTTTCTTTTCTGATAGCTGGGCTACACTTAAAGCGATTGACTTAGCTTTAGGTTAGGTTATGTAAGGTAGAGTAGGGTTATGGAGCCAGCCCTTGCATAAGACACTAGGCACCATAGTGGGCCCATCGCGATGCCTGCAAAACTAAAAGGCAAAAATCTAAACAATTTCCTGGAAGCATTTGACTTCCCTACAGAATTTTACCATGTTCCTACTGCTGTCATAGCCTAGCTCCCTTAGATTACTAAAGAAAGAGTTGCCGAGAAGTTTTATGCGAGTCGTGGCAATTTGCTGACATTCACATATGTGTTTTATATCCTCAGCATAGCTCGTTACAGTACCTGCAAACGTCTGTGGCTGAGAGCCCTAATCTTTTAGCATACTTCCTGAGAAGACAGTGGCCGGACAGGATGCCAGTAACTCATTGTATGTGCATAGCTGTGCCCTGCTTAAGTTAATAAAATATCTTGTTTTCATGCGATCTAGAGCAGGCTAAAGAGCCTTGAACAGCCTATGCCCACTTCTGTTGGACCATCTCTGATTTGCTTTACTTACAGCTATTCTTAGAATCTCTACTTTAGCTACACAGGAAGGAGTGTCCATATTGGTTGGTTAGATACTTTGAGATTTGCCTCTTGGGAGTAAATCCCTGAACCCGTTCCGTTGGTGGTTTGTGAACCATCCGTGAAGACCGCAATCTTATCCGCTGAGATGACAGCGTTCCTCTGCCAGTCTTTCCTCTCAGGATACAACGTGGTCTAAGCTGTATCGAAGTCCATGACGAAAGCCGTCTCATCAAAATGTAAAATATTTGTTTTTAATGGTGAAAGAGGGCAGACCATCCTGTAAGAATATGCAGCGAGGTTTGCCCCTGTCAGTGGTTAATGCGTTGGGCTCCTAAGCGAGCTGTGTGGGTGCAAGCCCCAGCTATGTATGTCCACCGAACATTTTTCGCGGCACCAACTCTTGCCGGGAAATGACAAACCTCCAAGAGTACCAGTTGTCATGAAATTCACTTCAATTCACCGTTCGGAGTCGGCAATAAACTGTTTTCCCCTACCTACTGTTATATACCCTGTAACATATGCTCCTCTAATCATTGCTGTAATGAGTTTACAGAAGTAGTCCATCAAAACTTACCATCAAACTTAAACCAATTTAATATGCAAGATAAAACCTTCACCTCGAGGTAAACTCTGGAGTTTACTGCAGGAGTATGGGATTGATGGTTCTGTTCTGAAGGCCATTCAATCTCTATACACAAAATGTAAGGGATGTGTTCGTGTGAACGGCGTTAAGACGACACCTTTCACTGTGGGCGTTCTGTCACCTCTCCTTTTCATAGTTATGGTAATTCAGAGGTTATGGTAATTTCCCAAACGCCTTTTCAATACACTCTGCATGCAATTGGAGTCCCATTAAAACAGGTGGAGAAGTTTATGTATCTGGTGGCCCTATTCACGAGTGACGCAAGGAGCAATACTAAGTTATCCTGTAGGATTGGTCAGGCTGAAGTAATTTTAGACAGCTTGTCAATCGGAGCTAAGCTACCGGTCTTTAATTCTGTGTTTGTTCCTTCCGAGCCTCACCTATGGTCATGAGGTTTGATATGAAGTTATGTGACCTCTTCGAAAAGTTGAATGTTGTTTTTGTGGGCTTTAGGTCAGCGAATGAGATTTGGGTAATGACCGAAAGAATAAGATCGTGGATACAAGTTCCCGAAATGAGATTTCTTCGTTGTATTTCTGGGGTAACTCGTCGAGATCGAGTTAGGAACACCAGAATACGCGAGGCTCTCAATGTCGAACAGCTACTTCCTAAAACGGAGAAGTCCATACTTCGATGGTTTGGGCACCTGAAACGCATGTCCCCAGGTCGGGTTCAAAGACATGCCATGGAATTCGTGCCATTAGGTAGGCGTCCGCTAGGTAGGCCCAGGATGAAATGGCTAGACCAAATCCGAAATGTAACAACTACCCGTGATGATTTAGAGTCGATGGCGGAAGGATCGGGAGATGTGGAGAGTCCACTGAAGCACCCTTAACCCGCGACGCTCATAATGGATAAACGGGCCATTGGAAAATCATGATGAGATTCAACTTTTAGAGCATATTCAAGAGTAGGTATTTGCCGGATGGGGCCTTTTTACACTAGGAAAAAGGTAGACAAGGTTAGAGAGCTTATCAGTGTATAACAGTTGACGCACTTAGACATTGTCCATTGTGATACCTCAGGAACTAAGAGAAATTTCTTCTGCCTTGACGTTTAACCACTGGAGGCTTTTAAAAAAGCGGACCAGGTTACCGACATCTTGTTGTATTAAGTTGCCCAGATTGTTAAACAGAAATACCCGAGATGGTTATGTCTTTTAAGACCAAGCGCCGAAGGGGTACACGGAAGATGGAGGATTGTTTCTTCCAGTAGCTTCTGCAAAAATCATTTGCGGGCAGGTCCAATCTTATGACATGTCTGCCTCTAGGCAATGTGCTGTGATGACACCTATTCTTAATGACACTTATTTCGCAAAATTAATCTCTTGGAGCCCTCTCTCTAACGACTACGGCGCAGAGGCATGGACTCTGTTAAAATATGAAATTGTTCTCGGCTTTTTCGAGAAGAAAATTATTCGGGTGATTTTTGGACTCAGCTGCATAGACGGTGAATGGAGGAGGAGATACAATGACGACTTGTACGGTCTGTACAACGACATCGACTAAGCAAGAAGAGTGAAGTTTCAACGACTAAGGTGGCTGGGTTATGTATGTACATAGAGCGGATGGACACCAATACTCCGGCCTATAGTGGAAGACCACGATTCAGGTGGCAAACACAAGGGGAACCCTTAACTAACTTGGCGTGCCAAACTGAAGACAGCTGGTTAGAGATCGAGCTGGTTGAAGATCTTTGTTGGTTGAGGTCCAGGTCCACTCCGGACTGTAGCGCCACCTTTAGTAAGCACGTAATCTCTTGGAGTGCTTTTGGTTTATTGTAGTTCAAGTTTGTGAGCTAATTTGGCAGGTAGTGCCTTTTGTCCACCTTGTCCACATTGCTGGTGGCACTCAAAGATTCTCTTTATGAAGAAGATTCTGTGTTGTAGTTCGATGCTTGGCGAGTTCATCAGCCTTCCAGTTCACTGGAATGCCCCGGTGTTCTGGTATCCAGCTGAGGAGTGTGTTATATTGCTCTGGCATCTCTATGAGCGCAATTTATAACAATTTTTGCTGTTACAAAGACTGATTTCAGTGGCTTTATGGCGGTCTGACTGTCTGTACAAATGCTAACATATCGAATAGCTATTACAATACAGATCAGCCAAGAAAGGGCTTCGTTTATTGTCATAATCTCCGTCTGGAAGACGCTTTAGTGCTGTGAAAGGCAAAAAGACCTAAATCAGCGAAAACACTCCTTCCTACACCATCTTTAGTTTTGGAAGCATCTGCATAAATCTCCACAGATCCTTTCGTAAGTAAGTGATGCTGACTTCTCCCAAAAATCATTCGTGGGGATAGGTCCATTAAAGTGTATCCTAAAAGAATACCTTGGGATAGCGTAGTGTGTGTTTTTTTGGCAATATACGACTGTGGCGCCATCAGTTTCGTTTTTCATGGATTTATTGAGCGACTCTCATATGTATATTTGTGAGATATTTTTAAATCGAGGCATGACCAGTTTGCCATGTGAGGTGCCTCTAAGGAAAAAGCTAAGAGGAGAAGATTTGAAACTGAGTGCAGCGCAGCAATGGTTTCGCAATAGATTTCATTATGTTGTGGCATTTAGTAGCTTTTAGGTGCGTTTAGGGCTAGATTAGCCTTAGATTCTATAAAACTTTCGAGAACATATACTCTGGTAAACGTTAAGAGGACAACCATCGTAATAAGGATGAAGAATGGGAGGACGATTTAATCAATAAAACCATTCCAAACGTAGTCAATCGCAAATCAATGAATCACACGAAAGGGCATATTTTCTTAATCCAACCATCAGTCCCTTCAGCCTCATCCACTTTTCTATTTTGAGTACGAAAAACCACATGGAAAGAAACAAATAAATCTCTTCCGCACTACTTGTTCCAATCACGTTTGTTTTATCTTCCCAGCGACATTCACTGCCTCGCGTTGCGTGGATGTGCCACTTCTCTTATCCTCTTCAGGCAATTAATCACTCCAAGGAGTGACAAAACGCAATAAAAGTGCAAATGATTGATTCACTTGATTCATGGCGAGATCAAGGCGCATTATCATCGAAAGTACTCTCGATTTTCCAGCGAAACACGATGACATCAATCATCCTCTTCGTCGTGTCGTTTCTTCCACTCTAAACTTACACATGTTATTATTTGCCATTTAAGTGCGGCTTAATCAGAAATGTACCCAGCATGAGTACATCCTTCGGCGGTCAAATAATCCAATTACATCCGAGATTGAGAGAGATCCCATGTCAAGAGTTCTGGTATTTTTCTCTTAGCCAGGGGAAACCGGGTTGGTGGCTAATTAGAAGCCCGTGTAAGATCAGCGACCTACAGACATCAAGGGTAGAGGAGGAGTGCAACGAGACGATATTATTTTGCGAGACCCCGTGTACACCACAGATGGCATCTCTCCGCATAATACCCTCTGCTATGGACGTCCGGGCGTCCTAGACACTAAAAGTGTTTTCCTGTTGCACAGAGCTGTTATGCAGATCACACAAAAGGAGCGTGCAGGCAATGCACCAGTGCAGCATTCAGTAAACGCGGTTATGGCCAATGAATTTTAAAACACCACACTCACCATGTGGACGGCATCTTTTCTCGGCCTTTTTATGTAATCGAAGCGCGTATATGGTTTAATTAATTCGCTACTTTCCGACCATAAGCCGAGCGGCGGTATACGGTTGATATAACCTGGAACATAAAGAGCCTACCTTAAGACTGGCTCCAATTAAAAAGGGCCTACCGACGAACGGACTTCGTAAAAGCGTGGACTACAAAAGCACGTAAAGTTTAATGATACTGCGGTAAATATTATTTGGGATCTAGAACAGATCGAGGCTTAAGCGTCGTCAGAAACTTACCATGGGGTTTATTGCAAATGTCAGGGAAGAAAGGGATTGGAAAAAAGTGAGAGGTTTTAAGTGCCAAATGTTAAGTTGAAACTTAATTGTGCCACTTCGAGACTTTGAATTCTGGAACAAGGTAATGAAAGTGGCTAGATGGCAGCCAAACAGTGTAGGTTAAGATTTTGGCGGCTTAGTTTGACGAATATAGAAGAATGGTGAGAGTACCTAACCATTAACTACCTCATTACTAGCACAATTTAAAGTATCAACCTTATCCGACGGCTCTAACTGCGAATGCAGCGTCCGATCAGGTGTCTACTCAGCTGAACTGAATGCATCCAAATCGTGTCGAATATCGGATTCTTCAAGTCTTAGCGAAAGGAATAGAGTTTCAAGAAGCTTGTAAGAATCTTAGTCGCAATTCCCTTGAAAAATTCATTGGGGACTGCAACCTCGTACCACGCACTGGCCTTTACGTGTCCATTTTCAGACCTGTACTCATGTATGGTGTGATCATCTGATGGACGGCCTTAGACAGAGCCTTGGTTGTTTGGTTGGTTTAGTGGTTGTCCTAAAGACTTACTTAAACCTCAAGCGGGTCCATTGTACCCATAAAAAGTATACTCATGGGAGTCAAACCAAGGGATAGGGTGGGCTAATCCGGAAACAACCCAGAAAGAAATAGAAATCTCAGGAGTTTTCTAAAATCAGCGATAATAAGGTCCTCCAGCCAATGGAAGAAGCTACTACCAAAGAGTACGCAATGTTCTGGTGGCCAGTTCGGGACATTCGCATAGCAGGTGCTAGACAGATTCTATTACCTTTCTTCTGCAATAGTCGTTGTAGGACAATCCGAGACGTTCCGTATGGATTCCTATTCCGCAAGGATATTCCAGGGAATTGTAAGGCCAATGAACTCGCCAAACGTAGTACCACTCTAAACATCCAGCCGGAACGAAGGAATCTGGGTATTCCACTCACTACATGAAAACTTCTCTTACAGTACGCGGCTATCAGTAAGATAAACCAAAGATGGAGGAATGGTACCAGGTGGCGCAACTCCAGGGAGATCTGGCCTATGTTAAATCTCACTCGATTTAAAAGCTACATCTTGCTCGCTCATTATCACAGTCATTGGTGTTCTTACCGGCTATTGTCCCATACTGTAGGAGCTTTAGGGATGAAGAGGGGGAAGAAACGATCCTCCACTTGTTCTGCCCTATCGCAAAGAAGGAAGCTTTATCTAGAAGCCTATCACCTCGACAGCGTGGGCGAACTATCGCATGCTGATGTTAAAAATATCCTCAGTATAGATTTAAGTGGTATCACAAATGGCCTTCCTGGACTACAAATGTCTATGCGAAGCGACCCTACGTACCAACTCGCAATTCCACAACAAGAAACAGTAAATCGGTCTTAGTGGAAAGCCTGGCCGCAGGTTAATCACTCCAATCATACACCACGTCTTCCAAATTAGTAGAATAGTGTAAGGAAATAGTTACCAGGCAAGCGCTCGGTTCATCATAACTTTCCCTTGGATTCCTAGCACTAGCAACTCAGAGGTTAATGAGAATGCCGACGACCTATCTACGGCAAAACTAGGATGCACGACCTAATCAATGAAACCCGAACTGAGACAGCGAGAATTATTGCAATTAGCTCTGGTAAATTGGTACACAGGCTGAGTTAGGTATTTTCTTCAATACTCAGTGCCGCAGTTACAGGCTAAGTAAACCCTGTCTTACTTCGTCTGCGATTGCCTGGCTTAAGCCAGAGCCACGGCCACCCACCTCATACTTGGCAAAGCCGTTTTAGAAGGTCTATGAGAAATGACTAACTAAATGGCTTCATAAGTCTATTTGGCTTATTAAGACCGTAGATCAGTATTGCTGATGATTTTAATGCGAAATACACAATACAAGATGTACAAGGTAGGCTATTCTACGAAATTTGCTTCCAAATCGGTGTTGATTTCCTTTCAACGGGGAAACTGCGAAAACCCCCGCCCTCATAGACTTCTTTATCGCAAAAAGGTTCACTTAAAACTTTAAGAACGTTGGAAAAATTTTGATTTCTAATCAAATCACTTGCCAATAATATTGTTAAAGTCTAATGAAAAAAGAAGGAGCATCTAGATTAACTCAAGCCCGAAGAGTTTTCGACTCTGCTTCTGAGCAGAAGAGGATGAGCTCATATTCGATGATATGCGTAAATGGAGGGTGACCTCAACCAAATCGGCATATGCCACTGGAGGCAGCTGGTTAAGGATCGTATTGGCTGAAGAGCCTTGTCGGTTGATGCCGTGGTTCACCCCGAACTGTAGCGACATCGTAACTAAATCTAGATTAACTAGCAACAAAATTAACTGGGACGGTTTAAGAAAAGCTGGCGAACAAAATTTAAGGTGTTGTGAATGTTTCTCTTACAACAGCTTACGAAATAGAATTCCTAAAGATCGTCACGTGGAACAACACTCTCCATAAAGGGGAACAAATTGTAAATATTTTCCAAAAAAAAAAAAATAAAAAATCTCCAAAAGACAAAAAACCCAAACAGACCGATATCGCTACCGTCGATTTTACGAAAACTCCTGTTACAGCGTTTAATTTCTGACCATCAATTTGGTTTCAAAAAAATTAGAGAAAATTTAAGGAAAATTAGTTTGGGTATTTTTCTTGACGTCTCTCTTGATGGAGGCTTGAAGCTAAAGCAGGTACTTCTGGAAAAAATTATTTAGGATTTTAGAATCATACCTGGCGAACAGACATTTCCTGAACTGAATAAGGAAATCGTAGCCGATGTTATACAACAAAGTGTTCTTGATCCAATCTAGTTCTTAATCTACATTTGGGGCATACCACAAGATATAAAAATCGTTGTAGCACTCGTTCGCGGACGATCCGACTATATTGAACTGAATATCGAACACCACTCACCTGCTGCTAATCGATTTTGAATAGGCGTGTAGCAGTATCAATAGAGAATTTATTTGGCTTGCTTTGCGCAGGAGGAGCACTACAGACAAACTTATTAAGGCATCGTAAGAGCAGTCAAAATGTTACGTTCTGCATAGAAGAACTCTGTTCTTAATGGCAATAAGTAATGTGCTCCGCGCTGCTCTGTTAAGGAAAACTAAAGGAATTTAGCGGCATGGACCTCCACCAAATGACAGCTGACGTGAAGAGGGAAACTAAAGTCATCGGCTTCAAGAACACCACCGCCAAAACTAAAATCGAAAGCCTTGGAAGAACCTTATTCACACGAGGTAGCATTCCCAAACGGATAGAGCGTTTCAAATATCTTAAGAGTATCGTCTCGACTGAAGTTAGGACCGAGCAAAACATACCCAACCACAGAACTAAACCTGCATCTGCTATGCTGTCCAAAATATGGAAAAGCAATGCTATCCAATGTTGAATCTGTTCTACTACTAGGAAGAGTGTGTAGCCGGTAAGAGAAATCCCTATTTTTTTTTAACCAGGAATGAGTTCTTATCCTGACGGACAATGCTTTGTACATAGAGACTTATTCCGAACCTTATTTCTTAGTGAATTAAAAAATTAAATTAGTAAATAGCTGGCACGACAGCTCGGGATGAACCCAGGCCCAGTTTCGCGCAATCATCATGTTGGACGCGTTACACTTTTCGCACAAATGAAAGGGACCTACTCCAAACAGCGAATTGAGAAGACAAATTATACTTTCAGAGGCTTGCCGTTTCCCGACGAGAGGTGGTGCCCTGTCTGAGAGAAATTTCGAAAATACGGAGATCTTTCCAGGAGAAATATAAGGTAAATCTCGTCGAAAGCAGGCTCCGGCCATGCCAGGCGATTGTTGACTGGACGAGCTATTAAGACATTTGCATTGAAGTATTACTCTTTGACTGTAAATTGAATAAGAAATCCTTTTGTGCAAATAAATTTGGAAATACGTGGCAGGGTCTTACATGACCGACAGTATATGATTGAAAGAAGAATGCATGCGTTCTTAAACTGATGTCTACAAAGCATTTTGCGAAAATTTTTTTGCAGAGATCTGTAAGAGAGCTGGGCAGGGTCCCACTGACATCACAATTCATAGCACATACTTTTTGAAAAAGGAGACACCTTCATCGCTTGCCAAGCGATCTCATGGAATCCGCTTATCCAAAACTGAAGAAGGTCGGATCGACCGAAATACGCATGGCAGAGAAGAGTCACGGGAGTTGGGACGAAGCGATGGCCCTTAGGAGTCGTGGGCCCCCTAAGGCCCATAAGATGAAATACATAGAACATAAGTAAGAACGTAAGTAAGTAAGTAAATCTACACATGTTAACTTTACTTATAAAAAAATAAAAAATTTACCCATTTTCATTAATTCGCTACAAATGTATGCAAATGAGGAATATCTAGGAATGACATTGACCGCAATTTCAAATGGCAGCCGAACGTTAAAAAGTAACGCGACGAACTCGCAACAGATTGCTGGAAAGCTACTTGCTCAACGCGAATATTTTTTTTTAAGAATAAGGGCAGGCGTTTTTTAATGAATACAAATTTCACGCTACTTTAAGCATTCGAGATTATTATAGTGCCTAAGAAGGTTTTTTCTTACCTTACACACCCACTCTTAACAAAATCACTTCTTACAAGTACCCCATCCCACCCTTAAATACGAAAATTTGACATGTACTCACATCTCCATACTGACATCCATTAAAAGAGTCTCAAAGCATAACGTATTTACCTGAAAAGAAAAAACGACAATGGAAATTATTTTAAAATTCACAAGTGCACAGTATATCCTGAAAAAAAGGGAAAATAACCGAAAAAATAGGATCTCGACAAATTTATTGATTTCCCCTAAGGCACAATTTGGTCGATTACATTGCACGCTTAGCAGGGAATAAAGAAGAAGGGTATTTTATTGGTTTTGTGTTGTCCTACTACTGAGACATTTGATATGTTCGTTTTATTGGTGTGGCAGGTGCGGACGACAAAACAGGATTTCTCAACTAAATTAGAGAACAATGTAAGGCATCCCCGAGGGCTATTCTATTCCATTTTCGTACTTGAAGTGGGTCATTGAATATCAATTTAATTGGTAGTTGATTTCAAATGGCTTTTCCATGATGATGCTTAAGGAGCAATTTTAAGGACACTTGCGTTTGATTTTGATTCAATTGGAACAATGGAGGGAAAGTTATGTACCTTCGGCAGCTTTAACTGGCTTTAATGTGACAGGCACTCCTCTTGAACATCTATTATCCAAGTTTTGAAGTCTAAAGAACAGCCGACCATTTAAATTTCATGGTCCTTATTTAATTTTATTAATGACAACCGATGTGAAGAGAAAAATAGCTGGTCGTCTCTACAAATGGCTTCGTTCACCACAAGAGGCGTCTGAGGGGAAAATTGGAAGTTATTATTTTCGTCCACAAGGCGTGGATGTGGGTAAGTTTGTCTCCCTCTGGTTTGTTCATCCTATTGGATAATCAAAGGACCGCAAAAAGACATCATAAAAAGATGGAAAATGACGCAGCTTTACTTCGCCTTCGCCTTCTTCTTCTTCTTCTACTTGTTGTCTTCTGTAACCGAGGGTGAAATGAATGTCCTTTGATCTTAATGTTTCATTAATGTGAATAAAAGTGCTCAGCTTTTCATCTTTGTTCTGAGGTATAATTAAAATCACTGTTGCACTTCTCCACATGATAACAGTTGAAACAGAAATGAAGCAAATAAATTTAAGTTGAATGTTAGATTTTATGGATTTTTTTTCATAGCGATGGATGGATAAAGTTAAAGCAAACCTTTTGTTTTATGAGGACTGAAGAGGCACACAAACACACAGGAGAGAAAAATAAGAAAAAGGCACAAACTTATACAGGATAACTTAGGTGACTTTATGAGAAGCGTCAAAAGCGCAGTGTTGGTCCAGGCGGAGATGAGTCCACCCTCAAGATTGCCAAATAAAATTCCTACCAGAGCTCATTTGCCCGGATAGAGATTTATAGAGAAACTATCCAACTCTCGCAAAAAGCAAAGTATCTTAGAGTAGCCCTGGGCAGTTAAAAGATTGAATTATCGTATCAACCGGGATGTCGAAAAAGCCACACGAGCACTGTGGATCTGTCGCTGTATCTGTGACAACAACTAGGGACTTAGTCCCAAAAGTATGTTTGATCGTCAAACCGCTCCTAACATTTGTGGCAATAGTCTGATGAGTAACGACTAACGAGGCCGTCATCTGCATTATGGGCTGTGTACGCTTCACCCTCACCACATCGCTTAACTCTATTTAGGATTTAATAATAGAGACAGTCAGAATGCTTCTTGAACTAAGAAAGAACAACTTGAACTACACTGAATCTCTGCAAACAAACACCACATTGGCAACAAAATAGCAGACTCAATGGCAAAGATAGGTGCAACTACCCTCGTCACTGGTCCCGAACTAGTCTGTGGAGTAAACAAATGCAAATGAATGTAGAGGTTAGACATTTCTCAGATACTTTTTCTTCAGAATCAGAATAGGAATCACCTTAAAAGCCTTGCCGGTATCCTAAGTGGGAACTGGGGTCAAAACAGCACCTTCACAAGCTTATACTATTACCATACCCTACCTGTAGACTTTACTTGGAGAGCCATGCTGTTACATCAGTCCACACCAGTCGTGGTGGCCTCTCTAAACCTCCTTACGATTCTCCCTTCAAGTGAAGCTGAAACTGTATTAGTTTCTTTTGAACGCAAGGACAAAAAGGACTTTAATCACCAACAATGCGCCATTAATAGCCAAGGCTCAGTGGTTAGTACATTGGATTGCTGAGCAAGCTGCGTCAGTTCAAGCCCCAGCCATGTCCACCGAACAATTTTCTTGACACTACCTCTCATCGGGGAATGATAAACCTCCGAGAATATTATTTGTCATGAAAAAGCTTCTCAATTCGTTGTTCGGAGTTCGCAATAAATTGCAGGTCCCTTCCATTCGTAGGAACAATACAAACACGCACAACATGAATGGTTGTGAGAAGCTAGGCCTTGGCTCACCTCGAGCTGTCGCGTCAGTTATTTATTTATTTTATTAAATAATAATTGCTGGCACCTTTTATCATGGTCGTAGAGTCTAAGAACTCAACTGTTGTCGATACGGTATAACAGCCGACCTTCAATGACAGTAGACGAAGGGAAACGATGATATCAGTATGCATAGTGTTTGAGAGAGTTTTAAATTAGATGGAAATGGGTCGAGCAACAAACCACAGACGTATCGCATCTGACTGGAGCCAGTGTGGATCTTAAGTGTTCAGGAAAACTTGAATCGAAAATATTGGAAACCGCTTGGTATGTTGAAAGAGCACATCGAGATGTGTGGACTCAAATTTTAGTAGAAGAACGGAACTCTATGATTAACAGTGTAGCGAATTATTGGAAACTTTAACGAAAAAAGCCACACGAGGGTATAAACCTGGATCACGAGATAACAACGAAATCGAAAAACGAAAATTTTAGAAAACTATCTGATCTGATTTTTAAAATTGAACTCATTTGTGATCGAAAGCGAAAAATTACCGAGGAAATTAAAGATTAAAATTCCTTCTTCTTCCGTTACATTTAGAGCCCTAACAGGGGAATTAAGGATTCCTTACTAGTGAAACACCTTTAACCTCAGAGTTTTGGAAGAGTCTACTGTTTATTGTATAGCAGAACCAACAGTCTCTCTGGAAAGATGTTCACTCGAGACAAAGCGGAATAAGCAGTTGGCTCATTTCAACCCTTCGAGGCACTACGAACAGTGCTCTCATGAACGACAGTCTTGCCTATATCACCTTTATAAAAATATATAAAAATCTGGCGCGACAGCTCGGAATGAGCCAAGGCCTAGCTTCTCGCAACCACAGATGTTGTGCGTGTTGTATTGTTCGCACGAACGGAAGGGACCTACAATTTATTGCCGACTCCGAACGCCGAAGTAAGAAGCTCTTTCATGACAGATTATACTCCCAGAGGCTTGTCATTCCCCGACGAGAGGTGGTGCCGCGAAAAATGTTCGGTGTTCCTGGCTGGGGCTTGAACCCACGCCGCTCGGCCAGCAGTCCAACGCACTAACCACTGAGCTACGGCGACCACTATCACCTCTATCCTGACTGCCTTATTTAGAACTAGCTTTAACCTCGGATATATAACTCAACCTTGGGGAGAAGAGAATATATTTTTCATCTCCAAGCGACACTCATCATCCAGTGACGCAGATAGACGTAAGCTATAGCTCTAAGTCAACTACTGCAAGGAACCTTAAACACGCTCAATGCATGGACAAAGCATCTACTTCGATGAGTCAAAAATGGAAACAGGGTTAGGAACCGGCCTCCTATTTGAGGATCTGGGACTAAGTTCAATACTCCCTGCACACATCAATGTTTTCCAAGCTGAGGTTCTAGCAGTGACAAGAACCGTCTAATAAGAGTCAATGGTCACAATATCCTGGGAGAATATCACGATCTACAAATCACTTCGAAACTTGTGAAGTGCTGTCGCGAAGAGCTGAAGGTTCTAAGCACACAGCACAATGATAAACTTTGCTGGGTCCCTAGTCACAGTTGTGGACGAGCTACCAAGGTCAGCCTTCGACCTAGAACAAGCGGACGACACAACTAAACCTCCAAGTTGTCAGGTGGCGGAATGCTATAAGGACTTTATACATTCCCCATGTAATGGAATCCGCTTACCCAAGATAACAGAAGAGTGGGTCGACCGAGAAATGCATGGTGCAGAACAGTTGAGAAGCAGTCTCGG
Source organism: Matsumyia berberina (assembly GCA_917880715.2). NCBI lineage: Eukaryota > Metazoa > Arthropoda > Insecta > Diptera > Syrphidae > Matsumyia > Matsumyia berberina. Next base: position 103,175,515 of record OU862870.1, read on the forward strand.
CAGATGGGAACGAGGAGAAACCACACACGATTGCGCGTAGGCGACATAGAGCCTCAAGAACGTACAACGGGAAACAGGTCATAAGTAAAGCAAGTTGTCATTTGAAAGAGAAAGTGAGGCTTAGATCCTTTATCGATGCAAACAACAGGTGGAAGTCCCTAACCACCTGCGAAACTTTAAAACGACAGAAAAGAAAGAATTTGAAAACTCCTGCGTATGGACAGGAAATCCCCGTCATTTTCAAATGCAAATTTCTCTTTGATAACATCGAAGAGTTCAAAATGTTAACATCAGGAAGGTAAAACCATGATGCAGGAATGTAGAATGTAACCAATGGGTACCACAGAGGGTCTACTTCTACATGAGGGCGTGAAAGGACACGTTGAAGGATTAAGCCTCAAAATTCGTTGCTTTTGAATCATTTGCTGCACTAGGCCGTGGAACATAGACAGATGTGATACGAAAACCTGCAAATTCTGATTATAGACAAAAGACGCCAACTCAGTTTTAGCGACGAACAGATTCACGAAATGATAACATGAGAGATAGGATCAGAAATCTTTCAAAACATCTGCAGGTTCCACGATTGAAGCAAAAACACTTTGTTCCCGAATTTAACTAATAAACTGACAAAAATTAATTCAAGAAACGGATTCAAATAGAAAGAAATTCTTTATTAACACCAGCACGATTTGTTTGGTTAAATTAAATCCTAGGAAGGGCGAGATACAATTAAACAAAATTTTATACACCGTCACTCCAAATTTAGGACTTCAAAAACTGTTGTTGGTTTTACCTTTAGCTTCCTCAAGAAACACACACACCACCTACAAGATTCTTGCTCCAATAAGTTCCTCAGCTATTGATATTTGTTTCTTTTTTTTTTTTATAAAGTCACAGCCACTAATTATTATACAAAAACCAATTTTTTCTTTCCAAAATAAAAGTTCGTTAAACCACCCCGAAAACTATACCACAACTAATTAAAAGCAACAGATCGTAGTTTTCCACCGGCATTAATTGCATATTCACAGGCAACGGATTAGCTATCTAAACTGCGAGAAAGACGAAAGCCTGCCGTTAGGCAGCCGGTAAAATTTCACCATGTACACGAACATTAGTGTCCATTGAAACTGAGAGTCAGAAGTAGAATTTGCACGACGGAGACGTTCGCCGCTGAGAATATTTACAATTCAAGGCAGAGGAAACAAAAGCAACAACTCCACTTGTCCTAGGAAAAAGTAAAAGCGAATATTTGTTTTTGTTTACTTGTTCTCTTTGAAACAGCTCATACATGCGCAGAAATAATGCTTTCGCTAGTTAAGAGAGCGAAACTAACTCAAAATTTGTTCTCTCGAATGTACTAGATTTTACTTTTCTAAGAGAGCCAGTGGTTGATGACTTCGCTAGAAGATGTGGAGAGTGGTTGATGTTGAAGATGAACTGTGTAATTCACAATAACAATTTGAGTTATAAGAAAGTAACGGCTATGAATTTTAAAAATTGTCCCATGAGTAATTGAACATTTTGTAGAGAATAAGAGAATGTTTAGATTGCAGACTTCATACAGAGAAATGTAGAGAAGAAGAAGGATACTTTGTAGGAGAGCCATAGTCGGTGCTACCAAGTTAGAAAAACAACTTCCGGAGGCTAAGTTAAAGCCGCCATGCGGCTAGTCATCAACTAAATCGCCTCACAAGACTGCACAGTTATTTTCACAGTTGTTCATTCTGTTTGAAAATGTTGAGCAGAGCAGATGTTCTACGAGCTGGTGTCGGAATGAGGTAGCGGTGAAGCAACGGAACGCAGTAACATCCGCCACATGCGGCCCATCGCCGCACGACAAACATCGAACACCAGTCTACTTTGGCGCTTGCGATTTAAGCCATCTGCGGTCTTGTCGAATTTGCTGTGCGGCCTAAATCGACCCTTGTAAACCCCACATAAAAGCGAAAAAGACCGTCATCCCCCTGTCAGGCAGAATAAACCGTTCAACCTAGACGATGATCATAACGAAATGCGAACATGCGAAATGGAACGTCAAATCGAAGAAAGCTACTGGATCTGATGGCCTAATGGCCGAGTTATTTAAGGCGACTAGAGATGACCTGATAGAAATCATACACTGCCATAGTTCTAAGATTTGGCCAGATCAGCATCGATTGCCCGATCCACAAAAATGGAGTCCCCATCAACTGCGCCAACTGCAGAGTTATACTTCTCCCCAACAACACGAACAAGGTCTGATTTTTCCCTATTAGGGGCCCCTAATCCCGGGAAAGTGCACAAACGATCAAATTTATCACAATTCGGCAGATCCTGGAGAAAACTGTATTAGAAGTCCAAACCGATACCCATAATCTCTTTATCGATTTGAAGGTCACCTATGACAGAGGTTTGTCTCATTTTGGGAGGATAGCGATGGCGAAAGCTCACCGTTTCGTCAAAGTCAGAAGTCATCACCGATACCGTCAATGGCACTACAGGCAGTTTTCGACAAGGCAGCACACTGCCATGTAGCTCCTACAACTGGTGCAAAAAGTAAAGAATTCAAACGTCAACACGCCAGGGTTTATTTTTCACAAATTAGTACAACTACGTGGTGAGATAGGGTAAAGTTGACGTGGCTGCCAGCTGAAGCCAATACACTTAAACCAATGGTAGGTCCGTTGTGATACCTCATCTTGTAAAAATTCTTTTACCTACTCACCGAATTGGAGGTTCTAATGAAGCTAAGGAAGCTTCTAACGTCTCTTATGAGAGCCAGACAGGAACAACAATGTAAAGAATGGTTTCCTCCTCGTCCATACAGCTTCTACAGAAATATTTTCTATTAGACAGTGTCCAGTCTATAGAAGTGCTGATATGCAGTCTGTTGAGACAAATCAAATTCTCAGAGCATTTCAGATCCAGCTTTGACCAATTCTGATCGCTAGACACGTTCGACACCACCTGTCCGTCTAAGATATGTTCTTCCGAAGGCATCCAACTTAATTTTGACTTTACTTGTAGCGATTGGTATGCCTATGGTAACTTTTCGTGGAACTTTATTAGGCAGACAAAATTGGCAGCATCAGTAGAATTAAGCGAGTAGTCACTAGTGCCGTCGGAAAAAATTGGATTTGAAACGTTTCAAATAGATCCGATACTTAATAAGGATGCAGGGAAGTATGTGCAGTCTACGAACATAGAAACATAACACAGATATCTCGGCCAGAATGCAACGATAGACACCTATGATTCTGAAGTAGCGAAGGAATTCCTCTAACACATCGACATCAACGCAGAGGTCTAACGTAGAATAATACTTGCCAATCGATGTTACTATGACCAAGAGAGACGACTTTTTTGTTTTAGCAAGGTTCACTCGAGAATGACCTGTCAGTCCGTCCTGCTGTATGGTACAGAAGTACTGAAGTACAGAAGTACCGAAGTACAGAAGTGATTAATTTTTCTCTTGAAAATTCTTTGTGCTTCTGCACCATACAGCAGGACGGACTGACGGCTTCTGCATGAACATTGTCAAAATCGAATGAATGGCACTAAGAATTTTCAAGAGGAAAATTGATCACCAGAGCTGTAGAGGGACACCGACGTGATCAAAGGGTCTTGTAGAGCGAACAAGCCTGAAGAATCTTCGATTCCTACCTGAGCAGACTCATACGACCATCTCGTCTTCGATGCCATGCGAAAGTAGAGCATGATTTTAACAAACTCGGCGTACGAAATTAGAGACAGCTGGCTAAGAATCCTACTAGCTGAGGAGACCTTTTGGTTGCTGCCCTCGTTTACTCCGCACTGTAGCGCCTAATAGAAACGACGTAATCTTTTCCGATAGCCAGGCGTTGTTAAAGCCCTCGATTCGACAGTCATATCACCAAAGCTGGTAGCACAATGCAGAGCCCCTACGAAGTTGATTCTCGCCATCCCCCTTATGGGTTACAGGTCACAAGATAATTGAAAGGAACGAGATATCCGATGAAATAACCAGGGGAGGGCCCTTGACAGCTAAAGCGGAGAATCAACTTACATTACTTTTCACATAAAGGGAACAATCGGCCTCCAGTTACTTACAGTCCGGGGTGGACCTGGGCCTCAACCAAAAAGCATCTCGAGCCAGCTGGCTCCAATTTCGCAAAACCAAGTTGGTAAAGATCTCCTTCCACTTGCGTGAGCCACATGAAACGCGGTCGTCCTCTACTGCGACGCCCCTCGGGTGTAGATTCGAAGATTTTTCGGGGCGCTCTACATTACCCAGCCCCCTCAGTCGTTAGACCTTCACTCATCTGACTAAGTCGATCGCGCTGTACAGTTTGTCGTTGTATCTCCTCTTCGACTCACCGTCTATGCAGACGGGACCAAAAATCACCCGAAGAATTTTCCTCTCGAAACAGCCAAGAGCGACCTCATCCGCTCTTGACAAAGTCCATGCCTCAGCACCGTACAGCAGGACTGGGACGATTAAAGTCTTATAAAGGGTCACTTTCGTCGCTTCATTTGATCTTAGCGCTGGTGTCGTCTGAATTTATAGCGGAGCCTAGGTAGACAAAGTCCTTAACTACCTCAAAGTTACATCTCTTTAAAGTGACGTTCTGTCCGAGACGTCGGTGTTGGGTGTCGTTTCTTGTTGACAGTATATACTTCTTCTTGCCCTCATTGACCGCTAAACCCATCTTCGCCGTCTCAATCATAATACCCACGAATGCGCCAGTGGCATCACGCTGCGTTCTTCCGATTATGTCCATATCATGACTTTTGGAAGATTTCGCCCTTTGGTATTGGCGCGTGAGCCTTGCACAACTCTTTCAAGAACGATGTTGAAGAAGTCGCATGACAGCGTGTCGCCTTGGCTAAATCCTTTTTTTACATCAAAGGTCTCGGTGAGGTCTTGACAGACCTTGATGTAGCAGCGTGCATTCTCCATCGTTATCCTGCACAAACGGACGAGTTTGCCAAAGATGTCAAATCTAGACATGGCTCTGTGTAGCTCGTCTCTATAGATGCTGAAGTTCCCAAGTTTTCTCCAAGATCTGCCTCAGTGTGAATATGTGGTCGATGGCCTGAACCCGACAGATAAGATCTTGTTGGCGCAGTTCAGAGGATCTGCTTTTTTGAGGATCGGCGTTCAGTTGCGCATGGTATATTGAAGTCGCTTTTGCTTAGTCTTCTGCGCAAAATAGGCAGCTCTTAAGTTTTTTTACCTTCTCGGGTGCTAAGTCTGATCCTAAAAGTTTTCAAAGAGTTCCCAACGTTAAATTTTACTTGAAGGTATTCAGTGTGAAAGCCACAAATTTGTGAGTTAGGACCAACAGATCGTGATTACTGCTTTTATTGTGACCAGTTTGCTACTTCAGGACTCATTGGTTACAAAATCCCTTCTGGGGAAAGCTTCTAAAATGGCGTATTTTTACGGTGCTTACAAAGGGAAGGTCATAAGCAGCAGGATATGCACTAAATGACAACACTGGTCCTATTGTACGACGCCGAGTGCTGCACAAAAACGCAGGAAAGCAGAACAGGACTAGATTCTTTCGAAAGAAAAACATGTAGGTGAAGTATGTATGTAGATTTAACCGCCAGTTAGCTGTATCAAGCTGTATCTAGTTCAGAAAGCTAAATCACTTCAATAACATTGCCTCGGACACATCGAGCAGACGAATATAACGCTCTAGCCAGGAGAAATCTAGGAAACAGTCTATATGTTTCAGATGATTAGGGAGACCACGGGCCAAGTTTTTTCACACGCCAGAATCCTTAGCTTGAAGAACTTGTACTGTATCGCTGTGTCTCAGGCTGAGACTCTTCATGAGTCGCAACTCATCAGGGAAGTAAATAACATGCCCCACAGGGTCGCACAGGGTGCCTGATACTGGCAGACAGTTCTAGGAAAGGACGAGTTGTTAGAGGAGTTCCAGAGCTCCAGATGGATAAGTTGATACCCGTGATGATACCCGGACGTTTTGTTCAGACATTTAAGCGCGTCAAAGCAAAAGACTTGGTAATTTGATGCGGCATCCCATAGAGGGCCACAGCATAGCTTCTCCCAACTATTCGTGTTCTGTTTGACAGTTTTCTTTAAATTTCATAGTAAAAAAAACCTCTTGCTTGATTTGTTGGGATTCGAACTCGAGTAAGCAACTAAATTCGTTTTAAAAATTTAAATGCGTTCTTTTCGTGAATTCTTATGAGAAATAAGGAGAAACTAGACCATCGACTAGATAGATTGCAGGTGGTTGCAGCACCAATGATTCAATTGATGCAATTGAGAAGGCGGCTTAGTAATACTTAAAAGCCTCTAGGCCCATCGACACTCTCATAGAAAATGTTTAACAAATTTACACATTATTTGCTTTTTTAACCGTGAAGTGAGCCGCAATTTAATTTCTTACTATCTGTCGTTCAATAAATTTTATTTTATTGCACAGCCATGCTGTGACTGAAAGTGTTTTTCCAACACCCACTCGCCTTTTGAAATGACCGACAGTAATGGCGTGCTGTACATTAATTATCATCACAATTCAAAAAGAAACATGACACTAAAACGTTTACGTTTGGCTCAAGCTTTACTCAATTTACAAATCGCATTAAAGTTGATCCAATCTCAAGGCGTTTGTTTAATATTTATATTAGCAGCAGCTGTAATGGAACCCAAGACCTTGGGTGGACAGAGAGAATAGGCACAAGCCTTTCATAGCAAGGATTGAACACGTGCATAGCACTAGCGATTTCACATACCCATTGTCACTTCATTTCAATTTCAATTCCAATTCCAATTAAAGGCTCACCTCTAATCCAATTTGGACAGAGCGTGCATGTGTATGATATCCTGCGCACGAGTACCCAGATTTGTGGACAAACTGCAGTTAAGAGACTCATTAACACTCCAGCATTTCCGCTATTTTGAATTTTGAAAATTTCATCAAACATATCCGCGTGTACTTATATTTTCATAATTTCATTCGCACTTTTAGTACGCATAACACATGACACACGCAACCCCCAGACCACTTGTGTCATTCAACCCCGAAACCTCATTGTCGTCAAAACAACACATTCAACAGTAGACACAGCGTATATGCGCCCGAATGCCACCCCTCTTTTTTGGTGTTATGTCGTGTTTAATTAAAAATTCAACAAACGCCACTCGTAGTGCGTATTGCAAGTGTTCAAGGAGAAACGGCGCCGTCGTCCACCCCACCGAAAGCGAATATGTACTTCATTTTCCCTTTGCCTTCTCGCAAGGGGTAGTAGTGAGTTTTCAAGTAGTAAAGGACTCTCAAGTTAGAGGGGAGATTTTATCCTTTTCTATTAGAAAATGTAAATACGCATAAGGAAGTTTTAATCTTTCGCGTAAGTTTTTCTCAAAGTGCATAGAGGATTTTTTGAAAATGTGTGTTGCTGGTGGTAGTGACATCATGCTTGTGACGCTGCAAGAAACTGTCAAACTCTTAGTCATGTACCGACCACATACTTCAGATAGGGATGAGATTTTTGTTGGTGGTCCTGGCACAGGAAAAGAGATTAACGATCTTTGGTTATGGAATATTTGAACCCTTAACACGATGCGTGTATGAATAATCGCAATCCAGGAAGTGGGATGGGACTGGCGAAAGGAACAGCAGCGCTTATTTAGATGTGGATTTGTCCTACAGGGAACATCTGAAAATTCGCATCAAGAGTTAGTTCGGAAGCTGACGAACGAGTGCGTAGTGTAGTCATCCTCCCGAGTGACGACTGGGAAAAAATTCATACCAGGTCCTTCAGAGCATGAACAAGTATGCTACACGGATGGCTCTAAAATGGGCAGTGGATCTGGGCTGGAATATTCGGAAAGTCTTCTAGCACTAACATATCGGTCAGTCCAGGCACATACTCATCATATTCCAGGCAAAAATATTTTTAATTTCCGTGGCATAGCCATTTTTATCTTCTCTGACAGTCAAGCTGCTCTGAAAGCAATGAACTCAGCCATGATAAAGTTGAAACTAGTCCTAGAGACATTCAAATTGCTTCTTGAACTAAAAAAAACAACTTGGTCATACTACACTGGATCCCTGCTCACAAAGGCCACAGTGGTAATGAAACAGTGGACTCACTGGAGAAGATAGGTGCAACTACCCCCCTCAAATTTACCTCAACTACCCCCGCAAATTTATTTTTAATCCCTGCTCAAATCCAAAACAATTTGGATGAGAAGTGTAGGACAAAAATGTACCAAACACTTCTTCCCCAATCTATCACAGAAGAAATCCAATTTTCTTCTAAATCTGAGCAGGAACCACCTTAGAATTCTAACCGGTATCCGAAGCGACCACTGCCGACTAAAACGGCATCTACGCAAACTTGGCCTGTTAACAGACCCAACATGCAGAATATACTTGGAGAGCGATGAAAGCACTTTCCACATCGTCACAGAATGCACCGCCCTCATTCATGTGAGGAAGCAGATCCTAGGCAGAAAACTCGTCTCTCCAACGGCCCTTGCCACGCTACAGCCTGACCAATCCTACAGGATAACTCATTATTCCTCCTATCATCACTCGTGATACTTAAACTTCTCCACCTGTTTCAATGGGACTCCACTAACATGCAGAGTGCATTGAACAGGCGTTCGGAAAATTACCATAACCTCTGATTTGTTCACGTTTATTTTCATCCCAACTTCAACACAGACGGCGAAGAACCAATCTTATGCGCGCTGAAGTTCGGTCTCGGTGGACGTAAAGACGATCAAGTCATCAGCGAAAAGTAGATGACTTACCCTTAATTCTCCCAATTCGAACCGTTCCCCACCATGGCTGCGCTGTAACATCCAATCCATATACACTATGAAAAGGAGAGGTGACAGGACGCACCCATGGCGAAGTCCAACGCCCATAGTGAAAGGTGTCGACCTAACGCCGTTCACCCGAACACAGCTCTTACAGTAAGTGTACAGAGATTGAATGGCTCTCAGAAGAGAACCGTCAATCCCATACTCCTGCAATACACTCCAGAGTTTACCTAGAGGGACCCGATCATATGCTTTCTCCAAATCCTCAAAACAACTGTAGATAGGTTTGGCTAATCCCAGGCCTTCTCAAGTACCATTCTGAGAGCGAACAGTTGGTCGGTTGTGCTTCTACATGGATGAAAAACTAACTGCTCATCACCCAATCGGGACTCGACCACAGCTCTGGAACGCGCTTCCAACACCTTTGCAAAGACTTTTCCCGTGAGACTTAAGAGAGATATACACCTATAATTAGAGCAATCCCTCTTATCCCCCTTTCTTAAAAACAGGAACAGTCACCCCAGTTTGCCAATCGCTAGGGGTTTCACCGCATTTAGATCGTTCAATAAATATTGGCCTAATGTGGCTTTCCTGATGTTGGCAAAGACGCGACACTTGCAGAGGAGGTATGGAATAGACCTTCCTCCTCCTTGTCTCTGAAGTCCCTGCAGAAATCGTTACATGCTATACCTAGGCGTTGAGCATGCCTGCCTATGATCCAGTGCCCTGTGAGGACGTTAATTAGTTTTGAAAGTTGGTCTCTTTTAGGTCGTATTAATGCTTTTGGTCTTTTCAGATCCAGGACAGGCCAAATCAGCCTAGGACGGTTGGAATAACCGAAGTGTTGTCATCTACGATTTGATTTAAACAGAGCGTCGGTGTTAGTCAGGTGATTAACATACGACATAGGCGCTTTGACATGATCAACCATCCTGTCATCTGTACATTGAGAGGCTTGTCTGGCTAATTCGTCAACCGCGCAGTTCCCTTGAATGTCGCAGTGACCAGGGATCCAATAGAGTGTGACGCTATACTGGATAACTTCAGTACACTGCCCTAGATTTTATCGTGTTGGATACGAGGGACCTGATCGCAGCCTGGCTGTCCATGTAGATCGCAATATTGGGTGATATTGGGTAAGCCTTCAACCAAGCGGCAGCTTGATTAATAGCTGTGACTTCGGTTGGAAGACACAACAGTGGTTGGGTGGACTGAAGTAGTGGTGGATGTCCAGGTCTTCTGAAAAGACATCGGCACAGACTCCTTCGGCTATTTTAGAGCCGTCCGTAGAGATGAAGATAGAATCATTGAGGAGGCCATTGCGCTGACTCCAAGCGCTTCTTTCAAGTTTTTTTTTGCTTGTAGTCCAGGTTGAAGTCGTTTTCGGTGGGCAGCGTGTCTGTTGATTTGGGAAGGCTGCGATGAGTTGATAGGATTCTAGTATGTCTCAAATTTTTCTCACAGTCTTAGAGCTGCTGTCATAAATATCTATTGGCAGTAGGTGGAGATGGTTTGCAGCGCGAGAGAAGTTCTCAGCGCATCAGCGATATTGAGACAAGCCCCACGTTGGACTTTCTCGAGAACTAAAATGCCGGTTTGCTTTCCTAGAACTGGCCTCCAAACCATTATGCCATAAGCAAGAAGCACAAAATACACAGAAAAACAAACAATCCCCACAGCCTCCGTGGACAAACGGAATTTTATCGATTTTATTGAAGAGGTCGACTCGACATATCTGTCTTTCCGGGAAATCAGCAAAGTAAAAAAAAATTTCTGTCAGCAATCTTGTTAAAAGATTTTGGGACATTTTTAGATATTATTGATAACGCCTCCATGGACTCCCTGATTGTCTTTATATAGGACGATGCCTTTCACATCTATCGAACATAAAGCCATGGATGTCATAAAAGAGCGAAGACTCCGTGACTACATTGGCTTGAAGACATTCAGCAAATGGAAAACGGCCCTTAGTCAAGAACTCGGACGGTGGTTTTAAAGGCAAGGCAATCGCAGACGTCAAAAATCTTGGACTAGTTAGCCTAAAAGAAGAAAAATAGACTTTCGGCTGACCAATCGGTGCTGAGAATTTATCTTCAGGTCAAGAGAAAAACTTTTTCCTCGGCGCGGCTTTAAATGAAAATGTCCTTTTAAATTATTACTGTCACAACCGTTTCCCTTCCCAAGTCGTTTAATACATTTTTTATGTAAAATGTTTTCATTTAGTCTCCTTTTTCATTCCCTAAAAGGTCTCTTCAAACTCAAACTCAAAGTCATAATAATTTTTCCTTCTCAATGTCATTTCCAGGAGAGAAAAAAAAAAGTGTCCCTACCTGTCGGAAATGTCCTGTGGTGAGCTTGTATTATCACATTTTCCCTATACAAACATTTCAACAACCAAAAAAAAAAAAAAAAAAAAAAAGCATAGAAAAGGGACGCAATATCCCATTCCTATGCAAATACAGCACACAAACGTGTAGACAAACAAAAATTATAACAAAAAGTTTCGCATTTCATCACAACATTTGCAAGGCGACCCACACCCCGCGACTCGGATGTCTGCGAAATTATTTACGTTGGAGAAACATGAAAGCCGGAATAAAATTGGGCTAATTGTCACTACGCAGGTACGGCCCTTGAATGTTGAATGTATCTGCGTCTTTTATCCGACGCTATTCACTCAAAAAAGAAGCTATTCCTTCCCACGGAGTGCGACAGCGACAGCGTAAGCATAAAACCATTGCAAGGCGGTATTGAGGGTGAAACGTCGAAAGTGTCCTTTTGGGAGCACAACACAACTGAGTGAGGTCCTTTTGTTCACAAACAGACGGAATTATGATGGCTTGTCACACACGATGACTGCCGGGACAAACGCTCATCCATTCAATTTGTGGTTTTACGCAGAAACCTCATCGAGAGGGCGAATCATTCGAAATAAATTCACAATTGTGTGTTCGGCATTTATGCGTGCATTGGGGCCGCAACTGTCTTTTAATTGATTTAAGTGATCTCATGAAGCCTCAAGTGACTGAATAGCTTTGCTCATGCAACGTCTATGCAAATGAGGACAGAAATGTGGAAATAGATTTAGCCATTAGTGTGCAGTTAGGACAATTTATTTCAATTCATTTAGACTATGTCGTCAATGGTAAGGTTTTTTGTTGAATTGATTTGATGACGAAAATCACTGTGAATGAGTAGATCAAAGTACAAAGTCTAATAAAACTGCATGTCAACGCTTTATGCGTTTACGTAACGCATATGAAAAAGTCAATAACTCAAACTCAACACTAAGGGCAAGAAATCTGGCTGAAAATCGATTGATCATCGATCAGTCCACAAGCTTGTCACTGAAAACGTGCAAGTAGGCTCAAGCAGGTTGCGATAGAACCCCTCTAAAATTTTAAAATTGAGTTTAAGCTGAGCGCGAATATTCTGAAAAATTGGAAACCCATTTTAACGAAATCCTGATAAATAGAATCACCGCATCATCTGTAATCTCTTCAATGTAACGATCGCATTTTTGAAAATATTGTAGGCAAATAAAATTCATCGAAGAGATGTACGAGTCTTAAACGTCAATCAGACGATTTACAGATAAGCGCAAAATTTGCGCATTAGCAAATGTCGGCAAATCATCCGCAAATGCGAGTTTGCAGAAATGTCATTTGCAGGCCAATCGATCATACAATTTGCGGAGTATGTCCGAAAACTGCAAATTTTAGAGTATGCGCAAATTTTTTTAGAGCATTTGTTGCCTGATCACACGATTTGCTGACACATGCAAAGACCATATTTGTAGATGCATTTTCAGAAACATCACTTTTACTTATTTGGAATCAAACAACTCAAGATACCCTCGTAGTACCATCGGCTGCGTATGTATGTGAAGAAAGCGAATTGCCGACAAAACATCGTAAACGTTCGTGAAATGCGAGAAGAAGAGCCCACATTGCATCAGAGCATTTGCGGACAAATTTTCCATTTGCACATGTTTCTTCAAAGCAACATCTCCAAATGTCTCAAGTCCGCAAATGCGTGTGCGCAAATGTCCAAAAATCTGCAAATATGTATGTGCAAATAAATCCAAAAGGGAGATCACACGTTTGTGTGTAAACGTTTGCGCATGACGTCTGCAAATGACATATGTGAAAACATTTGCAGACAAAACTTTGCTGATCACACGATTTGCGGACGTTTGCGATACATTTTTTCTTGCAAAACTTAAGCACATCTGCAAATCATCTGATCGTAGCTTTACCCTGAATTCTCACTGGAGACAGAAGGAGTTACAGTTGGATGTTTGCTTCGCAACTGGCTAATTAAGACCTGTCGCTTCTTTTATGAGTTTCCCGACATACTTCACACTGACGGATGTCCTGAAATTCCTTCCCTTGTCTGTATGGTTCTGACTAAGCGACACGTAGTTCATCAATAATAGATACCATTGCCCATACCATTGAATGGGCTCCGGAAGACAATCGCTCACTGTGAGATTGCACAAGTGAATTCGTTGTGTTGCGGAAGAATATAACGACATACGAGATGACGTCCTACATTCTTGCAGGGAAAAAGGACAAAACTAAATATTACCTTAAGTCAAAGCATCATCTATCCACAAGGAAACAAAATATACTATAAGCATCGACGAAGTCAACTTTGAATATGCAGGGTTGTTTTTGATCGACCGACGCCACGATGAAAGACCTGGTTTGATTTTTACAGAAAAGTATAACAAACTTGGTATGGTTAATCGGAAACCTCTACAGACGGAGAATAAGATTTCGTAATAGAGTCACAGTAGGAGCTGGGAAAATCTTACTTACACGATGGCGCTACAGTCTCTACCAAAAAGCCTCTCCTGGTAGAATGACCCCCTAGTTAGTTAGTTAGAGTGGTGCTCCAACAAAAGTAAGGTCCATTCTCATACCATTGAGTAATGGGATATAACCCCTGCTTACTCCTGAAACCATTTAGATTTCCTAACGTAGCTTTTGTTGGATACGAGAGACCTGATTGCAGCCTGGCTGTCGATGTAGATCGCAATATTGGGTGATATGGGTAAGCCTTCAGCCAAACGGCGGCTTGATTATTAGCTGTGACTTCGGTTGGAAGACACTGCAGTGCTTGGGGAGACTGAAGGAGTGGTGGATGTTCAGGTCTTCTGAAAAGACACCGGCACCGATTTCTTCGGCTGTTTTAGAGCCCTCCGTAAAGATAGAGATAGACTCATTAAAGAGGATTTTTCGCTGACTCCAGAATTATTTGTGTTCTCCCGACCCATTGTCGCACTTGCCCTCATGGCAAAGGATAGACATTTTCTCAAATGACTTTTGCAGGAGTTGGAGACGACGAGGTGGAAGAATCAATTCTCTTCTCTTTACCTGCCCAGCCCTATTCCAAAGAAGGAAACTCTATTTAGAAGACTTCCACTTTGACAATTTGGGCGAAGCTCCTATTTTGGCCTACGTGTGTCTGTGTTCTGCATGGACAGCCACCCTCCCTACACTTAGAATTACTTCTACCCAGCTGCCTTCAGTTGCATACACCGACACGGGTTGGTTGCGGACACCATTCACATGCGCACTTCATCAATGATGAGATCATTTTTTTGCGTATGTACATTTGTAGTTTTTCACGGATGAAATAAAATATTGTTTGGACTGGAGCCTTGGCGTTCATCCTCTTTTCATGACTTAGCCGTCTTAATCGCTGTACACGTATATATCTGTTGATTGTGATAGGGTCCTTGAAAATCTTGTGTAATTTGTGGTTTAATGTTCTTCTCTGTGAACTGTCAAAGCACGTGGGATCATACATCAAACTATTTCTCTCAAAAATTTTAAGAAGATCCGATCCTGTCGGATTCGGTGCTCCATATAGCTGAACAATATTATGAAGGAGCAACGATAGTTCTTCCTGGTCACCCTACATAATTGAAAGAGTTTTCCATGAATACCATAACTAGACGTGGCACTAAATAGCTCATCTCTATGAACACTGTTCATATGCTGCCTTGGAGTCGATAAATATATAGAGAGGTGAAACTCTTGGATCCTTTCCAGGATTTGGAGTTAAGTGAAAATTTGGTCAATCGTGGATTTTTTCAAATCTAAAACCCAACTGGTCACTTCCTTACATGATTTAGTCCTAACTATGGCTGCCTGTTTCAACTTCACATATTAACTGGCCACGGAGGTAGTGTTTCCACGTATTAAGCACATTTTTGTCCTTGTGGACAAAATAATTTATTCTTTTACACTTACATATTTTTTCCACCGTTACATCTCTACATATCCCCGATCTCATGTTTCTCATAATACTTTTTTCTTCGTTTAAGTATGTGCTGTTCAAGTTTTCTCTTCTTTTTACAATGTCACTCTTCTGCTCGGCGCATTGTGTCTGCTGGAGGACTTCTTGCGTTGAACTTCCTCCCATTTGTGATTCTGGTGATAAAATTACTTGCATCCGCTGCAACAAGGGTATGGTTCGTGTCAATGTTTTCAACCCTGAATATTTGAATATCATCGCGATCGTAACGTGATCAATTTGGATGGCGGCAGTTTGAGCAGGGGCCCAATTCCGCAAGCGTGAGTTTTACTGTGTACTCAAAAAAAAAGTGAACACAGGCTCTTTTCACATCTGTTTACACATTTTTTTGGGTACACAGAAAACTAACGCTTGTGGAATTGGGTCCTAGGTGACTTGCAAGCTGCCTTGTGAATATTGAGATGTGGGAATTTTGTGCTACACACTACCATGTTTCGCCGTCTGTTAAAGTTGATGAGCCTTAACTTTCCGAAGGTCGTATAGTAGAGGCTTTGCCTTCAGACGGTCATACCAAAGATGACATCCTTACAGATTTTGGGTTGGAAAATAATTCTTAACATTAGTCTTCATTCAAAGCTCCTAGCTCCTCGAGGGTAGCTTTGGTGGTATGATTTTTTTCTCTCCTATAGGAAAAGTACAAGCATTTCACGTTTCACATCCAACCATCCGACATTTAAATCGCCTTCCTTTATGCGTTTGCTGTGGTCGTTAATAGTTAAAAGAGTCCTTCAATCAGGCCCATATTGTTTTCACTACTATGAGTTTCCCTTTCGTGTCCAACCAGTGACTCTGACGTACAACTCGAATTGGATTTTCAACTGCTTCCTTGTGGACACTATTTCCTTAGTACTGAGGCACTTATTGGGGCAAATGAGCCCAACGCTCGTCGTTAGTTCGCATTTCGGTTTGTCCTGAGTGCACTGCGTGGAAGTGATGAAACCATTTCACCCCACTAAGACAATACGATAATATTTTTATTCACCACAGAAAGCGGCAACCTCCGATGGCATCATAATAATGGAGAAGTTCTTTTCTCATTCGTCAAACCCATATAATTTATATTACCTAATCTAAGACGTAAAAACCCTCAGTGTCATTGAAAAGCTGAAGGGACAAAGCAGTATGAATTCATTGGTTCACATAGCCAAGCCATGTAGAGCAAATTATTGTAACACCGAGCAAAAGATGAACAAAGCGATAAAATGAAAATGTTCATTGTTACAAGTAAGGGAAATGAATTGCATGGGATAATAGACAACATAATAGAGAAAGAAGCTTAATTCCTTCTGGTTGGCCAGAGGGGTTGGAAGGTAGGTAAGGTGGTTGTCTATGCGAGGCACAGACACATGTAGGCCAAGGAAGGCCTTTTCCGATACCACTGGGATCTATACCCTAGTTTCCCAATTAGAAGTCTGAGCAAAACATCGACTCCCAGATTCGTGAGCGCATCAGTGATCGCCTCCGATTTGACGTTTTTGAAAGCTCCCTCTATGCCCAAAAAGGTAATCATGGTGAACTCTTTAACGCTAAGTGATTTTTCAATGGTGCGTACTAGTGAGTGCAGAGCAGTTTCGACAGATCTGCCTTTCCAGAAAGCGTGTTGGGACGCTGATGGAAGTTTGGCATCTATACTACGGCGAAGGTGGGAGTCTATCAGCCTCTCCAAGCACACTAGAATCAAGGTTCTTTACTTTCATAAAGAGCACTAACTGCTTGCAAAATATAGGATAGGTACTAAGGTTGTTATTCTCATAACAGAGAGAGGATACTCACAATGGAGTTCCAGGTCGCTGAGTGAACATGATGAGGCTTATCCATCACACACCCTAAGTAAACTAACCTAAGGGAAATTGATTCGGAAATCGGAGGAAGTTAGTGAAAGATTAGAGCTGACTCTTGAAACTTACGGCTTGATGCCTAGGTCTAACCCGGACTATAAACAATTGTCACTCAAGTCGAGATTTTATAAGGCAATTGGGTTCAAAATTTAGACCTGAATGATAGGTTAGGCTGGGTTGAAAAGGCAATACACTCGTAAGAAGTTTTATGTAGGCCAAAAGCATAAAGCAAAGCTTGGACCGAATGGAAGGAAATAAGCAGCCACGTCAGTTCTTCTACAAGTCTATGGCTGGAGCTGAGCAAAAAAACGACCAGATGTCTTTGGAAACTTAAATATTAAGTAAAGCGCTCAGGAGACAAGGTTCGTAATACTTGGAATTTTAAGAAGTTCTGAAACAGAAGTTACACTACGAGCAAATAACCACCAGGTAAATTCATCAAATATTGCAAAAGAGAAAGCATAAAGCATTCTATCCTGAGGTCAATGGCTGCCAGTATCAATACGTCACAAAATCCCAATAACGCCCATTGCCCGCAAGTCCTCAACTCCTCAACTCCTGAGCTGCTCAACTCCAAGCGACGTTTGCAATGAAAAATAACAAGTAACTCACAGCGAAACATGGGCATGTTGAGTTTAATTGAACTCTGCAGCGCCAATATGGGCGAACGTCAGTCCGATCTTGTCAGTGTAGAAAATTAAATACGACAAAATGCAAAAAAGCGCACGGAAAACTTCCAAATGAATTGTTGAGATACAATTTCGCACAGCGACAAGGCAAGCCAACCAACCTCTACGGCATGGTGGTGGCCTCCTGTCAAATGGTTTTAATCTGCAAAAAAGTGAATGTGTGTGCCTTGGCTTTGAAAAATGCATGCGTGCATACAGCATACCGTCCGAACTTCATCATGCCGGTCAGTTTGCGGGTGACTAAGCTAAAGGTCCCCCAGTCGAATGTTGCTGGAAAGATTCGCTGGGGTTGATGGAGTGTAAAATGTAAAATGGTGACATTCCGATGATGTTCTCACTCCACAGCTTCATCGGATGGTTTGTGTCAGCTGCAAGTGACAGTGAGACATGTTGTTTTTGTTCCTCCCTAAGGCCACTGGTGAAACCGGGAGCGGAATCCCTGCGCGAATTAATATAAAGTGGAGTTCATTCGACCAGGATCCATCGCATAAATTTCCTAAGCGGAGAATATGTATGCCCATGCAGTGCGCTTAATTGGAGTCACTTGCATATTTTGTGATTAAAAAAGATTTGCAATGGAATTGGACATAACTGTCCTGTACCTACCCGCAGCTGTAGTACACTGCTAGATTGGTTGATTGGCTGCGATTAAAATCAAGAAATCACTAATTAGTCGCCAAGTGAACGACTTGAGTGGGACGTGTATAAGGTATGCGTGCGCTGAACCTCAAATTCAGGTCATGCCACTTTCGTAGAGTTGCTGAGATAAATTTTATCGCAGATCTCTGCACAACACTCGTTGTAATGATAGGGTCGGCAATTAAGGTATGTGCGCATTAGAGCTGCATTTGGGAAGTGTGAAAATGGGCACAGACTTGGAAACTAACGGTAAATTAACTCTATTCTACATCAACAAAGTACTTTGATGCAAAATGACCCTGCTTCGCTGAACACAACGCTACACGTAAGGGGTTAGGGCACATTAGTCTTACTAATTTCTTTTCACTTTTACGGTGTTGAGCGAGTCTTTTCGTACTTTGATTGGTATCTTGTTTCGTTGTGTGTGTAAGCTTACGTTTAGATTTATTTTAGAGTTGGCGCTACATGACCTTAATTCTTATTTGCACCAGAGGTTGTTTTCTTCTCTATTATTTGCAGGCAAAATCCTTATGTGACTTTCACACTTCAAAATGAGTGCAAGAGATAACAGATAACAGTGTAGTTCATACTTTTATTCATAAAGTATGTGACAGGATTTCGGCGCACAGATTGAAGGTCATGGTTATCAGGTTTTGATGGCAAAAAAGTCGACTTCCAGAGATAAAGATTTACAGATTTCTCTAACGTCAATTATGACGTAATAAATTGCACCATCTTGGTACGGAAGCAGCTGAATATCACCTAACAACAAAGTAAGGCCTAGCTCCTGAGCTGTTTAAAACGGCAGGCGATGATTTGGTAAGGAACATGCACCAACTTGTGATCACTGGCTCAGTGCGAAAAATGCAACACGCTCAACATGAATGGTTGCGAGAAGCTAGGCCTTGGCTCATCCCGAGCTGTCGCGCCAGCTATTGTTTTTTGTTTTAGGCACCAACTCACCTGTAAAATATGGTCGGGTGAAAGTATGCCCGATGAATGGAACCTCAGCATTATTTGTCCGATTCTCAAGAAAGGAGACCCTCTGAACTGCGCCAGCTACACATCAAAAGTTTTCTTAATATATCTGAGAAGATCCTATCTGCCCTGTTGTGTGAACACCTGAAGCCTCAACAACCTGATCAGTCCATATCAGTGTGGCTTCAGGCTTCAGGAACACTATCGACCAAATATTCACACTGCGGCAGATCTTGGAGAAAACCTAGGAACTTCAAACCGATACCCAACACCTTTTCATCGATTTTAAGGCCGCGTCTAACCATCTATAGAGACGAGCTATACAGAGCCATGTCTAGTTTTGGCATCAATTTGTTCAGGATGACGATGGAGAATGCATGCTGCTTCATCAAGGTCAGCCAAATAATCATTCTTCAACATTGTTCTTGAAAGAGTTGTGCAAAACTCAAGAGCCAACACCAGAGGCACAAAAGTCTGTCCAATTACTCGCATACGCTAACGATATTGACATTATCGGAAGAACGCAGCGTAATGTCACTGACGCGAGTATTGAGACGAAGGCAGCGAAGATGGGTTTAGCGGTCAGTGAGGGCAAGACAAAATATATGCTGTCCACAAAAAGGACACCCAACACCGACGTCTCGGACAGAACGTCACAATAGATAGTTATAACTTTGATGTAGGCTAGCCTCCGCTATAAATTCAGACAACAACACCAGCGCTGAGATCAATCGAAGAATAACTCTTGTCAATCATTGTTTCTTCGGGCTAAGAAGGCAATTGAGTAGCAAAGCCCGCTCTCGAACAAGTAACAAGTCGCAGAGGCATGGACTCTGTCAAAAGCGGATGAGGTTGATCTTGGCTGTTTCGAGAAGAAAACCCTTCGGGTGGTTTTCGGTCCCGTCTGCATAGACGGTGAGTGGGGGAGGAGATACAACGATTGTACGGCTGCACAGCGAGAGACGGCGGTGTAGAAAAATCGAGACTCAGGTGGCGTACGCAAGTGGAAAGGGACCGTAACCAAATTGGCGAAACTGGAGGCAGCTAGCTAAAGATCGAGTTGGCTGGAGACGCTTTTTGGTTGAGGCTCAGGTTCACCCCGGACTGTAGCCCCACCTTAAGTCAGTAACGAAGGAAAGCTCAACCAAATATTTACATATATCATTTAGAGACTTTTTCCATAGTTCTGATCAAAATCGACTGGACATATGTTAGGCATTTATCGATAAAACGATGAAGAATTCCCACATACCGGTATCCGAAGTCAACTTTGCGAGTATTCTAAGTCTCTGTTCTAAGGCCTACGAAGAGCGAAGAGGTTCGCTCGATCTAAAAATAAAATCGAATCCGGTAAAGCTCAATCGGGTGACCCTATATTGGGTATCAGTTCATTTGAAAATCAGTAAATGAGCAAGCGGTTGCACTTGGCAGGAAAGAATAGGAACTAGATCACGTTTGTTCTCCGCTTTTTGTAACCACATTGAGTAAAAACCATATATAGGAAGGTAAATGCTTCAACCATGGGTTGGGTTAAGTAAGATAGAAGCCTCTGCTTGGGTACGGACATACTTAGACCAAAATGATCGCCCATTGTGATACCACGTATTGCACCGAGCTACCAGCACAAGGAACCTTGCATGACTTCTTCCCTTCCTTTCAAAGAATCGTGCGAAATCGGTCTGATTTTAATCCCTTTCTGCTCTAAACAATGTGGAGAACCACTTACACCTGGAGGCGAAGCTTTTTATTTAGTTAACACCGAGCCTGGCTGGGTCGTTGTTATATTCATAGTCGAACCTCTTAAGAATTTTACTGTCTTGACAGGGCAGGACAGCCAACATCATATTTGCTATTCGTCTGGCTTCGGTATCAAGCTGGAACTTATTGATTCCATAGAAGCAAAGGGTTCTTCCCTATTCCTTGTTTCTTAGTTTGCTAGCTCGTTCGCCCTGCAGTTGTTTGGAATGTTCCTGTGTCCTGGAACCCAGCACAGAGTTACTTCGCATCTATCAGGGTTCTCATTTATAGACCTGCGGCATTGCTTTACAAAAGATGGACGTAAAATAGCCTCTGAATTCTTTCCAGAAGATAAATGTGCTTTTCGTCTTTTCTAGTGCTGTCCACCAGACTAGCAATCCGTACGTCAGGACGAGCTTTACTATCGCTGTCTAAATCCAGGGTTTTACTTAAGGCTGAAGGTCTAATTTCGAACCAAAAGCGAAGCTTTCTCAACACGAGTCTTTTATCAAGAATGACCCTTAAGTATTTTGCATGTTCGGGAATCTTCTTATGAACTACACTAAATCGGTCTTTGAGACGTTGCTGTAGTTTACACTGGTGCATGAGGTTGAAAAAGAAGGATTGGATAGAAGTATAAAGACAGCATCAACAATCATCCAGCAGCTGGGAGTGTAGCCAAGGATAACACATAAGTCCGTTTTTTAGGATTGAGTGAAGCCAGCGACCCAGGGTATCAAAGCCCCCCTACAGCTCCGTTGGAAATTTTCCATCGAGTGAATGTGATTTGTAGAGATGAAACCTATGCACTGCCTAATATACTTTTTGGGGAGTGCAAATACCCGTACAAACTTATATTTTGACTTATTTGAAGCAGGCACTTTTTGCACTCATGAAAATGGATCCCTATAAGGAGTTCCAATGTCTCCTCCCGTAACGTAGGGCTAATACGCAATGGTGTCATCTACACACATGTGCTGTAGCCAGATCATAAAACTTTATAGGGCTGAAAAACGAAACTTGTGTAACTTCCCCACCGAGCCCTGGGTGAAAGGAATTCACGAAGAGCGGCTTAACTTGGGTCATAACTACCGAAAAAGCTACGAGATGAAGAGGAAAAAAGAATTCGTACGACATCCACTATGCGGTTGTCTGTCAGACCTCTCCTGCGCTGGATGATGACGTTCAAATTGTCAAATTAAGGAATCTTCCTTTCTTGGTCGTTTTCAAAATAACCGTTACGTCCTAGGATAACGCGCAACTTGTCAAAAGTCAAACCTAGTCTTTAGGACACTCAGAAAACCAAGTAACCAAGCACTTTCACAGACTTTTAGAGGAAAAACTGTATCATTATAAGGAAAGCATGACATTTTTTGATGTTAACTCAAATGACAATTTCATGTAAATTTAAATCCTAGAGGCTGTACCTCTCTACGTGATAATTGTAAGACACACAACCATTATTGTATACATCTTCAAGGCTCTTCAAATAAAGCAACAAAAGCAATGTCATGAAACCAGTGAGTACAGGGACATTACAGTCGGCAACATAAAAGAGTCATCAACATATGCAGAGCAACACTCCGGCTCACTGAAGTGGAAACAATCCAATTTGAAATAAAATCATTTTACACCTGATCCTGAATAAATTTTCAAATTGTTTGTCTGCTGCTGCCATACAAGATGGCTCCTCTACCAACACCAAAGACGAAGGAACACGATGACAAAAAAAAAAAAAATCCACGATTTCAAAAATGTTTTCATTCCCCCCTCCCCCTCCAGATTGCCTTTGCCAAATGGGTGGGCCCCATAACACTGCCTCATATCGCAAAGAAACTACTTTGGCACGACACAATCATTCGATGGGAATATGATTCAGAAACGATGCAGCTGCATCACAGAAATAGATTTGTTTGCAAACAATATACTTCTCCATATGCATATGGCGCTGATCCCAACCCTTGGGTCGCTGCCACCCACCACTGGAAAAACTCACCGACAGCGAGAGGAAGCGTTACTTGGGGTGTTAAATTGGATTTCAGGAAGTTTCAATTGACGCCGCTTCCAGGACGAAAAATGCAAATTTTCGGATTATAAATTTAAAACGGAATCAGTGCGCGGAAAGTTACATAAATTTTAGGGCTGATTGCATTTTCAAACGGAGGAGGACGTTCTGTTGTGGATTATTTTATTGTTCCTCGTTTTAGAAGGTCTTCCTGTCTAGTTTTTTGTGAGGGGGGGAGACGAATTGTTTCGATTTTTATTACCATCAATTTTGTACTTTTGAATTTGATTGACATTGTTCGGGGTAGTTGCATGAAATTACTTTACAATTGGAAAACAATATTTTAAGAGGAGAGAGGGTATCCATTGGTAAGATATACGACGTTGAATATTGAGTGAATGGAATAGTGGGCGCTAAGGAACAGCAATTCAAAAAGAAAACTAATTGACAATACTGTAGATATAGGAAAATATTTGGAATTTTCTTAAATGTTAAAAATAACACGCTGAGGCTGTAGAGAAAAAACCGAAGCTCACGTGGAAGGGAAAATAAATTATTAAACGGCGGGTAAGGCAGCCAGAATGAAACATTTGACCTCGACAAAGATGATCAAACAGTTTTACAACCCAACAATGAAAAAGTGAGGTTGGCGATACTTTAACTTAATTTAGTTCGAAGGATAAACACATTCTGAGCACTCAAAAGGATTCAAGCACCTACATGTTTTTCTAAACGAACTTCTACTCTTACCTCTACGAGGTGAGCCCCAAATGCCTCGACTTTAAGTACGGTTCAACTCCTATAGAAGAATGATGAAGGCAGTAAACGAGGGAGCAGAGAGAAGTACAATATATGCATTAAGACACTCTTCCTTGAATCCAGGTGGGAGCAGAGAACTTCTTTAGGTAGAACCAATGGTAACCCGAGTCAGGTCAAATTACACGTTCTCCGACCTCAGATCGATAAGGATCGATTTTTTGGCTCTTCTTGTTAAAGAAGTAATGACCAGAATACGGCCCTTTAGCTTATTAGGAAGACTGCATGTTTGTAGAAAAAATTACAATTTCCGAAGGAGATGCCCCGACATTTGGATTTGACGAAGGATCATGAACTAACAATATTTTATACACAAAAAATAGAAACTGTCGCCGCACAGTAAAAAGCAGATATTAGTACGCCAGTACGGTCCAGAAGATTCATCACACAGTACGTAAGATCCTATCCAACGTACTGTGTGAACGTCTGAAGCCCTTCTGCAACACATTTATTGGCATGCATCAGGGTGGCTTTCGGCTCGGCAGATCGACTGTAGACCAAATTTTCACACTAAGGCAAACCCTCGCCATGACCTCTACAGGGCAATGGCCGATTTCGGGATCTTGACAAAACTGATCGAGCTGTGTAATGTGCAGTTTGGTTATATCTCTTCTGAGCTCTTTCAATCATGTACTGGATTTCGGGCTATCATGTGATTTCTTCAAACTCGTACTGGAACAGAGAGTGCGCACGGCAGGTGTTAACAAGGAAGACTCCATCTTCAACAAATCTGTCCAACTGTTGGGATACGAAAACGACATCGACATTATCCAAACGTGTTAGAGTCTTTCACGGCAATAGAAGATCAGCCGAACGAGTTGACACTGATGTAAATTAAGACAAAACCAAGTACGTACATGTTGTCAACAAACAAAGAAGCTTCTGTCCACTGCCTAGGACAAAATGTCACTTTTGACAACAATAACCTTGAAGTAGTTAACGAGTTTACCTATCTCGGAGTTAACATCAACTCCATGAACGACACCTTGGTGGAAGTCCGGCAAAGACTGACCCTAAGAAACCGCTGCTACTTCGGTTTGGCAAAACAAAGGGGTTCAAAACTCCTAATTGGAAAGACGAGATGTACACTCTATAAAACCCTGATCCTGCCAGTTCTACGAACGATTAGCAGAGCAGGTGTCAAACACTTTGGAGAACAAAATCCTTGGTCGGATATTTGGTCCCGTATACGAGGAGGGCGAATGGAGGAGAAGATACAACCGCGAACTCTATGAACTGTACAAGGATGTGGATGTAGTCCGAAAACCCAAAACACGTCGATTACACTGGCTGGACCAATAATAATCCGGCCAAGAGGATCTTCAAATCACAGTCACCAGGATCGAGACGACAAGTAAGACCGAACCTCGTTTTTAAACACTAAGCTATCGCAAATGCCAGAGTGCTTGGTCTGGAGAACTGGAAAACAGCATGCCCGTAATCGAAGAGAATGGAACTCTGCCGTATCGTTGGAAGGGACCCTGCACGGGTCGGTGGCCTGTTAAGTAAGTAAAGTAAAGTAAAGTAAGTCGAGAATAGAAAGGCTCATCCCGAGCTATCGCGAAAGCTATTTATTTGCATTTATTTTTGAAGAGATTATACGCCAGCATTATACTTCAGAGTATTTCGAGAGACCCAATCCTCGATTTTCTTTAAATCCACAAAACAATTTCAGGTAGGTTTGGCATACTGCCAGGCCTTCTCAAGTACCATTCTGAGAGTGAATAGCTGGTCGGTTGTTGATGGATGCTGCATACATTGTAGCTACACCGAATTAGTCAGACAAACTCAAATCTATTGAATTCGGTGATTGTTATATACAGAGTGAAGGAAAATCAACGCTCATACCAGAGAGAATTCTACAATAAAATTACTCATAGTGACAGCGTAGTAAAGGACAACCTCACCTAAGTCTTAAGTCTTGATTCATCATAAACTATAACGACATGAAAAGTATGTAATGTAAAGCGGAATATGTAAAAGGTATTTCAATACGGACATAGTTTTTTTTTATAATTTACGCGCGCTAAAGGGGTGCTCCTTGAACGAGAGCACGGACATTAGGGAAACTAGAGAAGAGACGAAGGAGATACCGATGCACGTTGGCCTTAAATGCCTGCGGGTTGCAGCGACGTGAAAACACAGAGCTTTGTAGATTGTTCCACATTCGCTTTGTACGACTTATGAAAGAATATCAATACTTGACTGTACGCCCGAAAGTAGGCTTAAGGGTAAACTGATAAGCATTCGACCCGTGACGCGGTTAGGGAGCGGAATGCAATTGGCTATTTCACTAGAGCACTCTTTGTGGAAGAAACTATAAAACAGTGAGAGACAGGAAACATTTCGTCGGTGTTCAGGCGAGTCTATGTCCCTGTCACCAATAAGTGTTAAAGCGCAATTTTGGATTCTATCCAGAATCTGCAAAACGGTTTTGGGCGGATAATAATTTCGTATTTTTAATACAAACGCACCCTTAAACTTTTGTCAATGTCAAAACGTCAGTCAAGGTTTACGTTTTTATCATGGTGAAGTACAGGAACGGACAACGTTTGGGAATTATTAAAAATTACTACCGAAGTTCTAAGTCGGTGGTCGCGACTTTTGGAGCGCTTACTCCAACCGGTAATCGTGTAATCTCGAGAAATGGTCCGGTCGAATAGCCACTTCCGATTTAACGCCATTGGATTTCTTTTCATGTGATTACGTTAAGTCGTTGGCTTATGCGAACAAGCCAACAACGTTAGCGGAGCTCCGGGACAAAATCAGATGTGAAATTGTCAACGTTCTGGGCGATATGTGTGGAAGACTGGTGGAAAATTGGATCCAAAGAATCGATCGCTATAAACGTGCTCGCGATGGTCATATGAACGAGATCGAATTCCATACTTAAATTTAAGATGTGTATTATACCTGGAATAAATTTCAGCCCGATATCTCAATTATTTTGTATTTTATTTTAATACAAAATTGTTATGTCGTTATTGAAAAACCCATATATTGGCATGTCAATCTCTGGTCATGATAAAAATGGTGACACACCCAAACTAATGGTGTGAACGCTTGAAGCCGTTCGTCAACAACCTGATCGTTCCATATCAGTGTGGTTTCAGGCCAGGAAAGTCCACCATCGACCAAATATTCACACTGCGGCAGATCTTGGAAAAAACCCAGGAACTTCAAATCAATACCCACCACCTCTTCATCGATTTTAAGGCCGCGTATGGCGGCATCTATATAGACGAGCTATACAGAGCCATGTCTAGCTTTGGCATCACTGCCAAACTCGTCCGGTTGTGCAGGATGACGATGGAGAATGCACGCTGCTCTATCAAGGTCAGTCAAGACCTCACCGAGACCTTTGATGTCAAAAAAAGGATTTAGGCAAGGCGACGCGCTGTCATGCGACTTCTTCAACATCATTTTTGAAAGAGTTGTGCAAAACTCACGCGCCAACACCAGAGGCACAATCTTTCAAAAGTCCGTCCAATTACTCGCATACGCAGACGATATCGACATAATCGGAAGAACGCAACGTGATGTCATTGGTGCGTTCGGGAGTATTGAGACGTAGGCGGCGAAGATGGGTTTACCGGACAATGAGGGCAAGACGAAGTATATGCTGTCAACAAGAAAGGACTCCCAACACCGACTTCTCGGACAGAACGTTACTATAGACAGCTATAACTTTGAGGTAGTTAAGGACTTTGTCTACCTAGGCTCCGCTATAAATTCAGACAATGACACCGGCGATGAGATTAAGCGAAGAATAACTCTTGCCAATCGCTGTTTCTTTTTGATTGAGTAGCTAAGCCCTCTCTCGAAAAACTAAGGTGACCCTTTATAAGTCCTTAATCGTCCCAGTCCTCCTCTACGGCGCAGAGACATGGACTCAGTCTAAAGCGGATCAGGTTGCTCTTTGCTGTTTCGAAAGGAAAATTCTTCGGGTGATTTTTGGTCCCGTCTGCATAGACGGGGAGTGGAGGACGAGATACAACGACGAACTGTACGGGCTGTACGGCGGCATCGACTTAGCCAGAAGAGTGAAGGTCCAACGACTGAGGTGGCTGGGTCATGTAGAGCGGATGGGCACCAATGCTCCAGCTCGGAAAATCTTCGAATCCACACCCGAGGGTCAGCGCAGTAGAGGAAGACCGCGACTCAGGTGGCGCACGCAAGTGGAAGGGGACCTCAACCGACTTAGCGTGCGAAACTGGAGACAGCTAGCAAAAGATCGAGATCGCTGGCGACGCTTGTTGGTTGAGGCCCAGGACCACCCCGGTCTGTAGCGCCACCTTAAGTAAGTAAGTAACCCAATCAATCAATTTTATAACTCAATTCTACAAACAAGTAATTCAATATTACAAATTTTGACGCAAACGACAAAACAGTTCTTTGCTTTCATTAACTACTATTATGAGTGTTAAGTTTCATGATAATTTTATGATGAATTAAGCGAAACAAAAACAGAGCTTCAAGCCATCGGAAATTCAATACGATCTGATTAAATTTATTTTATCATATCACCCTGTTTTTACAAATATGAATAAGTATGTTTGTTTAACAAAATGTTAATTTTATTGTTACCAGTAATATTCAACAAGAAGCCTAAACGAAAAGGTTAGCGTCTTAATTTCACTTTTATGTGTATGCGAACTATACCAACTTGTCATCGAAATATGTTGTAAATTTTACTAGTGATATAATTTAATAATTTATATTGCATACATTAAACTGGTTGTGGGTAAAAGTTTTCGACTAGACATTTACTCTTGTTTTATGTCACCGTTATGGTTTTCAACTGGAAATGGCCAAGAATGAGCGTTGGATGATAAAATACACGAAGTATTATGCAAGAGAGTCATTTCACTTGGGCAGTTTTCCTACAACTGGATGGGCAAAGAAAAGCTGAAGAATGGTAACATAACATCGGTCAGTGAAAATAATTTAATTCGGAACTTGTACATTGACAGCCGCATAGCTTGGGCGAAGAAGAATAATGAAGGCACTCTTGTGAGAAACGGGTTTAAATAAGCCAATGTGGTATCGTTTGCTTGTCCATTTAAAGCGAGAGTGGTTTACAGAGCAGGAACAGAAAGAAATTTCAGTGCTTAAATGGATAAGTTGAGTCGACATGTAATCAGAGATTGTAGTTACATAGTAAGGTGGTCGTTATTTGTATGAAGTAAAAAAAAAAAGTTTTTATTTTCACAAAGAGATGGATCATCCCAATATATTGGATCCATATACGAAAAGCTTGCAGATTAGGCAAACCTTACAAACATTTTCATTGTTTTAGCTGAGTTCTATGGAAGAAGGTAACAGTCACTTAACCAAATTCGCCTACAGAGTTATTTCTCCTAAAAGTCAAAAAAAAAATTCTTGTCGGATTAGACAGAGAGAGAGTCAAGTTGATCGCGTATGCGAATGACATGACATACAAGTGCCAGGGATGATTTTTTTTGTGATAAGTGAAATCATGACGGCTGTTCTAAACAACGTAGGCACCTGGGCCGCAATTTGTGGCCTTGGTGTAAACCCGTGAAAAACTGAACTGATGTCCATAACCAAAACCAAAATTTCTGACTTCCTCGTCTTAATGGTCAACCACTCACACCATCCTCCAGCGCTATGTATCTGGGTATTTTGCTTGACCCAAAACTTAAGTCGAAGAAAAACATAGAACACAGTTTTAGTAAGCCACGTGATCTGTTCTATGTCTGTAGCAAAACATTTGGAAAGAAGTGGAGACTTTAACAAAAAAATAACTTCGTTGATGTACACAGCGATAGGTTAGGTTAGGTTAGCGGGCCGATGAGGACGATAACATCCTCCTCATCTCACTTAGGTCTATGTAGACCCGTTGTGATACCCATGTGTTTACCAGCTACTTCCTACTACGTGATTTTATATGCCTGATGACAGCCAGCCGGCTCTCCTTGCGAACTTTAGCAGATCCGACAGTGACCCATCAGACAACTCCTCGATGTTATCGAAGAGGTATCTGCCCAATGTTCTTTTCATAATGTTGCAGAGGCTTGGGCAGTGACAGAGGAAGTGAGTAGTGTCCTCATGCACCTCCTCGTCTCCGCATCCCCTGCAAAGGTCTTCCCCAGTCAGGTGCAGCTTCTTTGCATGATACCTGAGCATATTGTGGCCTGTAATAAGTCCTAACAGTAATGACAGGGATTTCCTGTCCATATGTAGTAGCTTATTCGTTCTGTTCTTATTGTATTCTGGCCATAACCTTCTGGAGACTTCGCAGGTGGTTAGTGTTTTTTTCACCTGTTATTCGCCTCGGTTAAGGATCTTAGTCTTATTATTTCCTTCAGATGAGATGGAGGTTTAATTGTACCATCCGCTAGGTCTGGTTCCAGGGCTGATCCCTTTCTAGCCAGTTCGTCAGCAGTCTCGTTTCCCGGCACACCACTGTGGCCAGGGACCCAGCAGAGTTTTACATTATGCTGCGTGCCAAGAACCCTCAGCTCTTCGCGACAGCACTTAACAAGCTTAGATTTGATTAGTGTAGCAGTTAGTGCTTTTATAGCCGCCTGGCTGTCTATGAAGATCGTGATATCCTCCCGTGATACCGTGGCCATTGACGCCAATCGTGCAGCTCTGGTCACTGCTAGAACCTCTGCGTGGAAAACACTGCTGTTGTCAGGGAGTCTTATTGAACTGCTGAGTCCTAGCTCCTCAGAGAAGACACCAGCACCCGTGCCTATGTCCATCTTGGAGCCATCCGTGAAGATGGACTTTGTCTCATTAGGAATTTCTTTATTCTCCCACTGTTCTCTGCTTGGAAATATGCAAGAGAACGGTTTGATAAAGTCTAGGTACGGAATCATATAGTCAGATTCAATACTCCTACCCGGGTACTTGTGCAATATCTGGGCGTGTCCATATGTACACAGCGATAGTGTATCCTATTCTCACCTATGGGTCACTGGTATAATAACCCGCATTGAGCAAAGGCTGCAATGCTACGAAACTCAAAAGGCTTCAAAGAACAGCGCATTGAGATCGGCCTCGACAGATGCCCTTACTTAAACAATAAAAATAACGCACTATCCAGCGCAGTCAGACTTAAAGAATCTGGGTGCTGGACTGCAAGGCACTATGAACACAGCAATATGCCTCATTACCAAACGGCAACCGTCTACATTACCCTCAAATTAAACTTAAGGAAAAAATGGCACGTGGCATTCCCCACCATAGCACAGTGGAAGAAAGATGAAGCGGTGAGGAACTTGGACACGGACATTTACACCGGCCGATCTAAGATCAATTGCGATGTGGGTGCCACTGAAAATACAAGACCATACCTTCTGCCGGAATTTTCCAACGTCTTCTAGACGAAACTACTGGCAATCCAAGAGGTTTGCACGCAACTCGGGCGTGACACAATGCACAAACAGAAAATTTCTACCCTCATAGACAGCCAGGCCCCCATCAAAGCTATTGACTCGGCTACCACATCCTCCAAATTGATGCAAGAGTGCCGGAACGAGCTTGCCCGCTTGGTTCACAATTTGGGTTTCCGGGCTGTGACATAAAAGAAACAAGCGTGCAGATAAACTGGCCAGGCAGGGCTCAGCTTTACACGGCTCACTCGCGGCCAGGATCAACATTCCGCTAGGACCGAATAAAGGAGAAATTCATTCTTCCTCCAGAAGGACAACCTCCAATGAAAGAGGCTAACCAACTGCGTCATATCAAGAAATATAAGACCGACCTACGATAAACAGAACCCGTTTAAATATCGTCAGATAACGGCGATAACCATGGAGCTTTGGCCAATTAAAGACAATACCGCAGCTGCGGAAACTCTCTCCAACTCCCTGTGCAAATGTCCAGCACTAGCAGGAGCCAGACTGTGTGCGCTAAACCAACCATTTTTAATGACCTCTACGACATCTAGGGAAAAGGCAGATCTAATCCATTCTCTAAATTCTAAATTTAGGCACTTTCGGTTACCTCACCTACTTTCAATGGATCTCACAAGGGGTGACCTATAAATTTGTAAAGGAAGTACCTTTAATCGACGTAACTGGCGGGGATGAAACTGAACATTGCAATACTGTCAGAAATCTATGTAACCAAAAACAATGACATGGCATATCACTGAAAACATCTAAACCTATATTTATGACTAAACACTTTTCTACATATAATTATGTGTATGTTAGTCGAACTTGATTATTCCCCCTATAAGTGGAAGGATACTTCTTACATTTTTCCACCTCGTTGCATTCCCAAAGTAGTTACAAACCTTTTTACCACTCGACACCACACCACATGCACAGTTGCATCAGTAAATAGGTTCAAACCGCAATCGTTCCACAAGAACTACCAACTGGAACTGGATTTGAAATTGTCCAGAAGAAATATGAAATTAGCTGGACTTCAACTCGATGCAACGCATCACTAAGACATACCTCCACAGTGACACCACCTTGCATTGCAACTGGAACTGACAAAATGCCGTAGGAAAAAGGTACACAGAGAAGATATAGTTTTCTGAAGATACCATCAAAGGTAGCATATTTCTTGTTCGTAATCAGTGCAGTGTACTTCCCAGCTTGTGGAATCCATTGTGATCACATCGAGACAATAATTGTTATACGAAGAAAACAATAAGAAGAAAGATAATAGCGCAGAAAAACATTAACAAAGACCTGACGAACAACAGCAAAAAAAAAGTAAAACAAAGTGCATCCGGAAAGGCTCATTTTTCTGTCCACAATCTGAATTTATGGGATAAAAGATCGTATGCGAGTGTCTTCACTTGTCAGTTTCACATGAGGGTTTGATGATAAGAGAGATAAGGAGAAAGTTTATGCAGGTACAGAGTAAGTAGACTGAATTTTGTGGTGAAATAGAATAGATACCATGATAGACTTGCAAATTTCTATATCATTACAAAAGAAGCAAAACGAGAAACACACTAACGCAATTCCAAGTCCTTGACCAATCAAATTAATATTGAAGAAACGGAAACATTTTCTCCCAGCCCTTGCAAAATTCTTCTGTTCAACGTATAATGAAACGCAATCTTACTCTACAACCAGTCAAAAAGGGTAGTAAGCTTTGCAACAGCCAAATGTATGAAAGATCTCGTCGACAAAGATTTAAAACAGACCTAAGTGCTTTTAATCCTTCAAGGGATTCTTGGCTCGAACCAAAGAAACAAGAAACCATGACGAGATAACGGTATTTACGGACGGCTCCAACATCGCAGGCAACTCCGGTGCTGGCGTCTACCTAGCTTCCTTCGTCACAGTATTCCAAGCAGAAGTCCTTGCCATTGTGAGGGGAGCTAGAGCTCTCTTGGAACACCACACCCAAAGCAGGAAAATAGAAATTTGCCGTCGCAAATCCAACATCCAGATCTCATCTGGTCAGGGAATGCAAAGACAAACTCAATAGGCTTGCTAGCAACAATGACGTCCGACTTGTCTGGGTACTAGGTCACGAAGGTGTCACGGAGAACGAAGAAGCCGATGAACTGGCAAGAGAAGGGGCGTACGCAATAGAACGAACCGCTGAGAACACAGTGGGAGTCGCACTCCCCAGTAACCAACGAGAGGATGCAAAGGGATTTCGAGAATCACGTGCAAAGTGAATAAATCACTCGTGGGTAAACCTAGGAACTTGCTCACCAGGAAGTCTCTAGGTTCAGATAGCAATTGAGACTGATGGTGAGACTCATCACAGGACACATTAACCTCAACAAACACATGTATGGAATGGGCCTCGCTGCCACAAAAACATGTAGAAACTGTGAGGAAGAAGAAGAGGACCTCGAACACTTCCTATGGCATTGCCCAGCCCTAGCGAAAATGCGACAGAAGACCCTGGGGTCCATGTGGATACCGGACAAGAAACATCTCAAGGCGGCATCCTGGCCTTCACCAAAGAAACAGGAAGATTCACCAGACCACATGTACACTAGTGTCAGCTTCATAATTGTTTCCACCTTCACTAGATCCCTCACAACATACATACGTCCCAAGCCAAACCTATCCCTGCAGTTTCGAAGATTAAAGGAGGGGAAAACAACGGGCCCGGTAGAGTGAAGATTCTTCCGCTCACCCACTTATACCATACCATACCAAGTGCACGACAAAAGTTTTTAGAAGAAGATTTGACAAAAAGGTGGAAAATGGGATGGTTTTTGGAATGATTTTTGCGTTGACAGTCCAGAAATGCTTAAGAGCACTCAATTCTCAGGGATCTTATAGTGAGTAGCTTTCTACTTACACTAAATACAATTGCAGCAAATAACATTGGGGTGACAAAATGTATCTGTGACTTTGCCTTTGATTGTGTATCCATTGATTGTGCATAGTTTTACCTTACGCAGTGTGTCAGGAACACTAAACTCTTTCCGCAAGCTTAGATTTATCTTCCATAGGAGAAATCGATTTTAAGGTCGGGTGTCGATTTGCCTTCATTGCCGTCGCTGAAAGGACTTGGTTCTTTGGTAAATTCATATATGCTGCCCTTTAGAGTTCCTCGTTCTATGTACGAGAAACTGCAAGACAACTTCTCAACAAAGGTCATGAATGCACTGCCGCTTTACTCTGATACGATCCTCTACAGAAGCGAAGAACTTCCTTTCTTCTTACTGGCCATTCTTGACACTTACAGTGATATTCTCAACCCAGCAAGGACTTCCTTCTTAACAGTGCCTCCACGTCGTGTTTCCAAGGAATCTAACCAGCAGTGAAAGATATTCTCAAGCAGGGGCATCCTTTTTAAACAGAACCTACCAACTTGAACAGCTTTAGAAGAGATTCTTATTCCCCACCCTGATGTTGATGGAAAATCTTCGAATTCACACCCGAGGGACGGCGCAGTAGAGGAAGACCGCGACTCAGTTGGCGCACGAAAGTGGAAGGGGATCTCAACCAACATGGCGTGCGAAACTGGAGGCAACTGGCTAAAAATCGAGCTGGCTGGAGACGCTTGTTGGTTGAGGCCCAGGCCCACCCCGGACTGTAAGTTGCTGTATGATGGCTTTAGAGTATTATATGAATTTTTGTAACTAGGGTGTTACCAGAGAAATGAGTATCCAGAATGTAGTAATGCTAGATCTGATCAACCAGACGGTCAGGTTTCATCAGTATGCTGGTCGTCAGACCATTTTTAGAAAGGTTTCTGCGCCGTCTTAAAATTTCTGAAGATTCTTTAATGCTATTGCAGAAAATCCTGCAGGAGAAACGTTTAATTCCCTTAGTGTTTTTTTTTTAAATTCTAAGAGAAAGATCAATGGAATGAACGAGTGACCTAACACAGCGTCTTCCATCCATCAATCAACCAGACTATGAAATCAACTTGAACGCTCCCGCTCTTTCAGGATTACTAAAACTTCTTAACCAAGAAAAGTTAGAGCAGCAAGAAATTGAGCTGAGGTTTCACGAAAATACCCTTCTGACGAGAAATATTTCTGTCCGAAATTGGGTTCCGAATCTCGTGAACAAGCTACTGTGAGTGATCGCATCCTACCTTGTACTACCTAAGACAATATCATCACTATGCAATAAAAATTAAACTAAACGGATGTTTGCGATCCATGTTCCGACCCAGCAACAGACACCTTAACTGAAAGACCGACTGAAAAGAAAAGATGCTGAAATGGACACGACGGCTTTCGTCTACAAATTTTCAAACATCAGCAAGTTCGATCTTTTTGAACACTTCCTCTGTCAAATGCTCTTATTTCCGGCAAACGGCTACAATGGCGACAGGAACACTTTATAAATACTCATAGCCGCTCAATACTCTAAGGCCAAAGTTAAAGTGGCGGAAATTACTCAAGAAGTTCTCAACTGACAAAGTCCCTGCCTTCGAAACTGCTGACGGCAAGTACGTCAGGGAAAGCAATGCCTAATTCTTGGCCAAGTAACAATTACTCGGTTCTAACGAATACCTCCAGGCCTTAATGCAGTCATAGATGGATTGAGATTGTACCAGCTTTTGGATCTCTCTATTGTTGGGCATTATTCCATTGGCCAAGACCTGCTGCCTTAAACATCCTCAATGAGACACTTCTCAACTGCACCTGCTAAGTTGGTGAGCGCACTACCTTGTCGTGTTCATCAGTCTCTTCATGCGCCATATGACAACCTGAACATTTGGTTCAACACTATCTTCAACAAGCTACAGTTCCAGGCAGTATTCAACGACTATACCTATTGCGAGAAGGCCATTATCTACATCCCAAGTGGTATGCTGAATTCCGAGCCAAAACAGGTGTTGCGTTAGCCGCTACTACATAAGCCCGAAAAGGCTCCCAACCAGAGAGGAGGTCCTCGCCTTGAAAGCCAAGTCCAAGTCGATGCCATGCCCCACCGAACCTTCGATTTCGACGACTTCAAACCCTTCCACACGAAGACGAATCAAAATCAATTACATACTTGTGGGAGGAGTTCGATCCACAAAACTACTCCACTTGATTTGGCAAATACAAGTATAACAACGAGTTCGCCAAGGTGTTTACGAGTTGTTACCTCATTACAGGAATGTACCAACGAATGGACAAGATGCCCAAACGGCTTTCACCTCTGTCTGTCTCTTTAGTGAGAAGCCAGTATTACCTAGATTGCTCGATTGGCAAATCAACGACGATTACTAATATCCAGATTCCACATTCCCCACCTGTCTTCTGCTCAACTATACTGAACCAATGCGAGTTACTGTCCTAAAATTAATAATAAACTGGGGATTTTCCGGGAAAGCTGACCAAAGGTAGGCAACAGTGCCTTATTCCCTCCTGGTAGTCAGTCCTCATTAAACTAACTTTCTGACATAGTTGCCAAACGTAATAGAACTATTCGGGCCTCTTACTGGACTTACGGCGGTTTAATAAGCAATTACAGAGTTAGTCCGTCCACGTTTCACCCAATTGATTCGATCCACGTAAATGAACCGCCCGCCGCGAGGGAGAAACAAGCTACTGCAAGAAAGATTACTTCGACAAAGCTACAGAAGCAGGTACATATCTCCTCAGACTGTGTATTCATAACCAAGTCTCACCCCTTTGGAGCGTTTTGCTCTAAAGAGGCAACTTCTGTTCGTGAACTTTCACTCTCTACCTGTGACCGTTTCCCACAGGTGTTCCTGACACTTGCTTAATGTGCAAAGTCCAACCCTGCACTACAGAGGTTAACGAGGTGCACCTTAGCCCAATGATGGGCTTGTTTTCGTCATGAGCGTGATTTATTACGACATCGCCCTGCTGTCCGTCTACTGTCCATCCACTGCGTTGTAAAAAAGTAAATAACAAAAACCAGTAAGTTGTCGTTCACACAAAACTCCACACACAACATATGCACACTGGCATCCTTATAATGTTGCGTTCTGCTGAATGGTGATGACAGACAGCCACAGCACAATTGCTGCGACTCTCCGACACACGTCAATGGCCGACGAGCCACCACCACCTTCAGCACCATAAAGGAGACGACTCCATGTGCCCCTGTGGCTTGGCTTTCGCAGATATCACCAACAAAAGCCTGTTTCTGGGCACCGAAGATTGTTATTTTGTTGGTTTTTGATGGTTGGCCATAAACAGTTGCAAGTTCAAGTCCGCGAATCGTTTCGGTTGCGCGTCCATGATAATGGGCCACCCGTCAACGCGTACGAAGTAGAGCAAACAACGAATGGCGGCACCTACAGAGATTGTGACGGACGTTGCGAGAGATGATGGTGCTGCGACCCTCAAAAGGACGACTGAATATTAATTACAAGGAAAATTGCAAGTGTTGAACAACAACCGTCAGTCTGTTCTGCGGCTAAAGGTGGAGACTGTGAGTGTTGTGAACAATTTTATTTATTTTCCCTGGCAAGGCTGTTGCTTTGTTTTGTTGATGGATGGTTTGCCAGGATACGGGTGAGACCATGTGGTATCCATAGACGAGAGCCAAGCGTGAGGGTTGACTGTTCAAGTGATTGATGAATAATAATAAGTGGGTGAGTATTGCAAAAAGTCTCTGTTGATTAATTGCGAAAAGGACGAGTGGGTGAATTATTGGATTTGGAAAAGTGGGTAAAATGGAAAAGCCCGATTGGCATTCGGTGAGTGTAAAACGTCGAGCGTTAAAATAATGCATTAACCGTTGAATTTTCAAAATGAGGTTAAGTGTCTGCGGGTCGGTATAGATGAAAGCTATAGTTGGAGATGCCATAGCGACAGTTACTGACTGCGAAACTAGGACCGTGTGGTCAATTGTTTGGAAAGACTTGTACGTATGTCATGAGAGTAAAACCAGTCAACTCGGGTGCATTCAAAATTTGTTGAAAACTAGTTAGCTTTAGTAGATGATTTGACGCTTAGGTCGCAGGTCGTATCATTTGGGCAAACGACGTCCCTATATTACCAACCACGTACCTGAAAGCATTTGTGGATGGTTAAGAGATAGTCTCATCGTGTTGGAGTGTTCGAGA
Source organism: Matsumyia berberina (assembly GCA_917880715.2). NCBI lineage: Eukaryota > Metazoa > Arthropoda > Insecta > Diptera > Syrphidae > Matsumyia > Matsumyia berberina. The sequence goes on from OU862870.1 coordinate 103,213,768, forward strand.
CTAATAGCACAGTCCCAAAAGTCGCAGGAATAACTGTTTCTTAACAAAAGCCTAAGAGGTAACATCAGTACCTACCATCTTTTCAGATAACCAAAGAGCACTTACGAACATATGTATCTAGCATTTTCATATACGGATCCTGAGTTAACCGACAGTGAGAGGTTAGGGCTTAGATTCTGTCAGCAATTCATGTTTCGCGTATTATATCTTCCAGAAAAGATCTGAATTAAAAACATACCAACCCAACCAAAAGTCCACCGGTAGAACTTGCGATTCACGTACATCGATTTTTTCGTCACCGTCTTCTCTTGGGAACATCAAACCCAAAGAAGGAAAATAGGAATCTAATCCAATAGTCAAGCAGCACTTAAACCCATCACAAATCCAGATCACATCTGCTCAGGGAATGTAAGAACCAACTCAACATGTTTGCTAATCATAACAACGTCCGTTTTTTCTGGCCACGAAGCTGTCACGACAAATGAGCAAGCCAACGAACTGGCAAAAGAAAGAGCGCACGAAATAGAGCGAACCACGAAAAAAAGGGATTCGCACTGACAACGATTCAAACAGCAACCAATGAGAATATGCAAAGGGATTTCGAAGATCTCTCGGAGTGCCTAGAACACTCCTTAAGAAACCAAGCAATTTGCTAACTGAAAAGATTCTAGTTTTAAGCTGAGACTAATTAAGGCCGATGGTGGGATTTACAGGGCATATTACCCTCAATAAAAACATGGATAGACTGGGGCTCACCGGTGCAGGAACTTCTAGAAACTGCAAGGCAGAAAATGAGAACCTCGAACACTTTCTATGCCACCGGCCAGCTTCAGAGAGAAACCGACATTTATGTATGTGGATATCAGACCTTAAGCATCTCATTGGTAAATGAATCAGAGACCTCCTTTACTGAGGAAACTGGAATAATCGCCATACACGCACACTAGTGTCGACTTCATATTTGCTTCCACTTTTCTTAGATATCTTTCAACTCAGATCTCAAATCTGGATTATTCTAAAAATCGATGACGTGACTGAAATCAAGCACTTGCATAGGCATAAATCAACGCAACCCTCTTAAGCCTATATGTATGTAATATATGAGAAGTGTGATAGAGAAAACAGTAGTCATAACAAGATTAGGCAGCATACAATTCGCGATAAAGGCAAAAAAAATCCAATAAATCATGGGACAACTTCAGCGTTTTGTGGGGAGCTTTACCAAACAGTGTCGTAGTAGTGGCCTTACACAGGAGAGGCATTCTGATAAGCTAAACCAAGCTGTCAGGAGTACTTCCGATCCGAAGCGGGGTTCGATAAGGTTGCATATTATTCACTTCTCTTGTACTAGTGATAGTTTACAACCTATCCGAAACAAGTTGACTACACTCCTTATACCTGCTTATTATCGCATAAAATTATGGTTTTGCACTTTTAACAATTACGCATTGCTGGGTAATTAGTCAAGATCGAGAGAGTGCAGAATTTTCGATATCTAGGTCGTACTGTTGCAGCTGATGGCGATACCGAATTGTATGTTTGCAACCGAATCGGAAAGGCAAAATATGCTTTCGATATGTTATGCAATCATCTTAAACAGCTTGAGCGAGCTGGATAAAATGTTGAGTATAAGTAGATGCAGTACATGGAAGATGAGAATCAATGTCACAAAAAAGCTGCAAGCCTTTGTTAATCCTTGTCTCAGATACATTCTTCTAGTGTTCTAGCCGAACCAAGTTTTAAATGAACAACAGTCAAGAACGTATAGATATGATTATACAGAGACCGATGTGTCAATAGCTTGTTCACTACAAAAAGGCGATGACTTAGCAAACCAAACTATGCAGTCGAATTATCCTGAGACGGAGGAAGGTGGAATTTGAAAAGAGCTAGATGGAATTAAAATGCCGCGTAGGCGTGGTAGACGCTCTAAGTTTATATGAAGACATGAGCATTAAAAGTAAGTAAAAGTATCAATGGTAGTTAATCAGCTTATCATGTAATGGTGGTAAGGACGTAAACAGGAGAAAGATGAAATGATCCGACATCGTCCCCGTCATCGTCATCACACCGATTTTTTACTGAGCATAAGCGCTTCAAACCTATTTCAGATGGAAAAGGAAGCTTGCCGGTTCGTTGACTCCTTGTGAGAACACATGTTTATAGATGTACCAGACGACTAGTAGTTTCGAAGCTTCGAATAGGTCCGAAATAATTGAGCAGATCTAACTGTCATCAAGGAAGAACGATGAGATCGACTGAGCATAAGGAGGTTGAAAAACTGTGACATCTAAGGAGATTGCTACAGGGAACAATCTCCAAAGATGTCACAATTTGGAGATTGCTATAGGGAGCAGAAGCAGCGCCTATTCTGATGCGGATTAGACGCATGCGGCAGACTTAGGCAACAAGTCTTAAGTGTCCAACACGTAAACGAACGTTTTATGACAATCCGCATCAAGACCTAATTCGTCAATTTCAGCCTGATATGCGCTCATGACCCTAAAGAAAAGAAGGACGACATAACCAAAGTGAGCTCCACGGCAAAACATATGAGCAATGTCCTAGATATGACGTTAAGATCGTGCAAAATATGATGGACATCTTTGGTAGGACAGTTGGTAAGCACAGCCTACATGACACCAGGAGAAGATACAACGTCAAAAGGCTGCAATCGCAAGAGATTGCCAGAATCTTGGCCGAACGCGTGTCCCGAAATCTCTCAACAAGTCCTATGCCACCAGCATCAAATTTCGAAGACCAGTGGCAACGCTGCCAACAGGCCATCAGAAACGCCGAACCGATGTGCTGGGTTTCACACGACCACCACCCCGAAACCCCTGGTTTGACGAAGAATGCTGGCAAGTGCATGCGGCCAAACAAGAGGCATATAAAGCGGCGCTGCAGAGAAGGACGAGAGCTGCTCGCGAGCTCTACGAGCAAAGGAGACAGGAAGAACACAGACTTCTCCAAAAGAAAAAGAAAGAGCATGAGAAGCGCGCGATCGGGGATATTGAGAATTTATACTCCAGGAATAACGTGCGGAAGTTTTACCAAAAGGTAAAGAGAACGTGTCACGAAAGCAGAACCCGTACGAAAATCTGTAGAAATGGAAAACGAAACCTCGTAGTAGAGTCACAGTCCGTGCTCAGAATTTAAAAAAACTATTTCTGCACACTGTATAACGGCGACGAAGACCAACATCCCGCTGTCAGGCAGAACGGACCATTCAACCTAGGCGATGATAACCAAAGCTTCCATCCACCTGACCAAAACGAAGTGCGGATAGCAACATCTAAACTAAAATCCAACAAGGCTACTGAACCCGACGTATTTAAAGCAGATGGAAATGGCCTAGGAGAGAGCGTACACCAACTTATTTCTAAGATTTGGTCAGATGAGTGTATGCCCGATGAACGGAATCTCAGCATCGTTTGCCTGATCCACAAAAAAGGAGACCCTCCTCAACATCGCGTACAAGATTTTATCGGCCATACTGTGTGAACGCCTGAAACCTTTTGTCAACAACCTGATTGGCCCCTATCAGTGCGGTTTTAGGCCAGGAAGTCCACAATTGATCAAATTTTCACACTTCGGCAGATCGTGGAAAAAACCCAAGAAGTCCAAATCGATACACACCACCTTTGTCGATTTTAAGGCCGCCTATGACAGCATTTATAGAGATGAGCTGTATAGAGCCATATCTAGTTTTGACATCCCTGCTAAACTCATCCGTCTGTGCAGGATGACGATGGAGAAAGCTCGCTGCTCCATCAAGGTCGGTAACGATCTTACCTTTGATGTCCAAAAAGGTTTTAGACAAGGCGACGCGCGTGACTTTCTTCAACATTATACTTAAACGAATTGTGCCGTCGTTTCGTTTCGAGCAAAAAATTCTTTGGAAGTTATTCGGTAACGTATGCGTGGACGGGCTTTGGAGGAGAAGATATAATTATGAACTAAACGAGCTGTACAGCGACATCGACTTAGTCACAAAACTGCGCATTGGACGTTTGAGATGACTAGGACAGGTAGGGCGAATGGACACTAACGTTCCGGCATGCAGAGTCTTGGAATGAAACCCGGAAGAACAACGCAATAGAGGAAGACCTCGCCTAAGGTGACGCGCACAAGTAGAAGGGGAACTCAAACAACTTGGCGTGTGCAACTGGACGCAGTTAGCTAAAGACCGAGCTAACTGGCGAGGCTTATTGGTTGTGGCCCAGGTTCACTCCGGACTGTAGAGCCATCTAAGATATTGCACAGGTATTTAAAAATTGAACGAGAATCCAAAACTCACCATAATGCTTAAAGACTTGTGAAGGATACCATCCGTCAGAAAATTTCAAAGCGGGACGATAGAGAGAAGGAATTTCGATCAAATCGTTATGAAGTCGGATCCACATTTAAGATTGACTAACACGTTAAACTTGGTGCCGTAATATTTTTAAATTCATTCATACAAAGTGTTTCCAAGTCTTTGTTTACGTTTATAGCCAACCAAACAAATGTGGACATGCTATGAGCATGCGTTATCCTATGACGAACATACACACACACCCACACACGTGTATAAACATAAAAACAATAACACAATTCAACTTCAGTGAAATATCAGCAACATTGTTGGAAACCTCACCTGACTTCGGCTGATTTAATCACAGCTTTGGGTGGTGCATCCCAATAGTTTGGAGCTGGTGGTATCCACTGTTTGAAAACTTGGTAATTGCCTTCTAGCAATTCCATTCCTTCGACGATTTCTTCATCTGAATCCTCATTCATGTCGAGGGCATGCCAATAAAAAGAAAAACACTTCACAACACACTCTCACAATTCAAAAAAAATAAATTGGGAAACACTGCTGAGATATTTCGCAAATCTGTTGTAAGATGCAATTATTTTGAACCACTACCGGACAACTTAGCGCGAACGCGAACCTTGTATGTGGCATCCTTCACGCGCCATGCGCAAGGATGATATTCCCACGTGCGATTAGATGCGAACGAAGAAAACACACTTACAAAACGAATAATTACGCAGCAGCTTTGCGAAGGACTTCCGCACCGTTCAAGGAGCCAAACAGAATCTAATCAGAAATTACTTCTGCCGCTGTTCGGATTTGAATCCCTTTTCGTTTCTTGTGCAAGTGTTGGTGAGTGACACTGTGGCGTGAGCGATTCGCTTTCGCATATTCGGTTCGCCGAAAGACATAATGCACGTGGATTCGAACGGAACGGCGACAGCCGCCATTATTATGTTTCCGTCCAGGGAGTATTACGGTCGTAAAAAAGGACTTAAGTACCACCGACCCACACACACACAAACGCATACAAAGAACACGAGTCCTTGCCAATGCCAACCTTGCTTGATTCACCCTCACGTGCTCACGGTAATTTATCCGAGCGCGGTGGTCGTGTCGAAGCGGATTGCAGCACCGCTTTGTCGCTGCGAGCCCGATCTACAATGTGCTGCAACCAAGCCGAAGGGTTGTTCCTTCACCCTATGGGAGCGGATACGTGTGTGTGTGTTTGTGTGTGTGTTTGTGTGTGCAAACCAGGGGTTGCTCGACTTTGCTTTTGGATCATTCGTGGACATTTCTCTGGGTTCGACTACCGGCTGGTAACCTTCAAACGACGCAATTAAACCAACAACACATCAACCCCTGGGTGTCGGTCTAATTGGGATGAGTGAAAGTAGCTCGTGGCGAGCTTCCTTCGTCGTCGTAGGTCTTTGTTCGTCCTTCGCATCGAGATCCTGTGCAGAGCAACTCCTGTGACTGTTTTATTATTTTCATTTAATGTTTTGGGTGTTTTTTCTTCTGTCGGTGTATGTTGAATAAAATGTATCGTGTTCGACCACGTGCGTCCTCCCTGCTTTTGTATCGATTTGGGCAAAAGGATTTTCCAGTACAAATTTTCACCCCCGTAAAAATGTGAAATTGTGCAAGTGTGTGCGAGCTTGCCTTTCACTTCAGCAGGACGCACAAAGGGATATAAAATGTAGAACATTATTTTGTTTTGGTGGATTGTTTTTTCTGTCGTTGTCGTTTTTGGGTGTATCGCTCTGATGATAGATAGAGTGCACGGGTGCAAGGTGGAGGAGACAAATGGCTTTTTTGGCGCAATTTAACGGGGAGTGTGAAATTCGTAGATAAGAACACAGTGGCGTGCTAATATTTTGTCATTTTGACAAGAGGGTCGCTGTGGCTCAGTGGTTAGTGCGTTGGACTAGTGAGAATGCTGATTAAGCTTTTGAACACATAAGACTAATGTGCAAGGGGAAACGCTGTAAAAACATAATCGACATCCTCGTAGCCGCGCGCATTCCTAGGGCACTTGCACAAAAGTCATACGGACATGTACTCTCTAAACCTTGCTTTAGGGTCCCTGGACATGAGGGCATTCTAGGGAATGAGAAGGTTGAATTGGTAAGGAAAGGATCTACGCTAGACCTAGAGCAGGCTGTTAAGTCAGTGAAAGGCCCCCATGTAAACTCAAACATGAAGCATGGATCAGGATTTTAGCGGAAGCGAATGAAAGATGGACTTTTTTGGACTCCTGTAAAATAACACACTTACTAGAAAAATATGGCTAAAATACAACGGTGCCAGAACTAATACACTGATGCAGAAGGGCAGGAAAACCCTTTTCATCCTTGTAGGAGTAATTACAGGTCATACAACTCTGCGTTTTGACGTGAAAAAGCTAAGGCTAAGTGAGAACGACCTTTGCAGGGGTTGCGGAGAAACGAGAAAGTCAATGAGGACACAACCCACTTCCTCTGCCACGCTCAGGTATTTGCCACCTCAGACATAAATCTTTTGAAAGGCACTTTGTCCAGGATACCGAAAAACTAAGGGACGTACCTATCAGGGACATCTGGAGGTTTATTAAGGCTTCAAAATGGTTTGAAAGCCTGGGGCAATAAAAGAATGCTTTGAGTACTGCTCCACGAGCAAGGGGTACCTTGCCCGCCATAAACGGGCATCACAATGGGTCTCTACTGAACTGAGTGTGGTTTTATTTCCCCTCGCCAAACCATCTACCTAACCCAATCTAACCCTGTTTTAACCCGGCGAGTGTGTGGCCGGGTATGACATACCCACCCTGTTACTTACATGTCTGTATTTTTAAGTGAAGTGAATTCCTTTTCTTCAAGTATTAGTATACAAATTCTTGTAATACTACTTTTGTTTGATTTGCAATTAATTATTACATATCCTTTTACAATAAAATACCATTTTTTAATTTTAATACTTATTGTAACAACATTTACAGACAATTTTGTATGTGGTATGTCATACCCAGCCACATAGTCAATGTAACTTTTTTTCACCACATTCTCCCCGGGTTAGGTGCATTTCCCAGGATCACATATTTGTGAGTACCACACAATAAATTTAAGTGCGCGGTAGGCTTGTTGATACAGGTGACTTTAGTTACCTGGTGGTGATCGATTGCTGGCAGTCTATGCCTGAGCAGAGGCAACTACCTAACCTCACAATTGATGATAAATCCCATTGACTTGGAGTGAACTGCCTAAGTCTTACAGACCTATTAGTCTAACATCTTTCATCCTGACAATAATGGAAAAACTAAAGCGAGGCTAGCTTATCAGAGGTCAGCTTTAAACGTCTACAGTTCAGCATTCAAGTGAATATAGCCTGTATGTAAGACATAAAAGACACTGAGACACTCTAAGGAAGCCCCTTGTACGATTTTAGATATCTAGGGGGCATTTGGTAGTTACAACGACGACTCAAGAGCATGGACAGTCTCTTGTAGAGATAAGGCTTACGCTGGGAAGCCGTAAAATAACATCTTTATTCGCAGAAATGTGGGTGCCTGTAACTGCAGTTAAAGACTGGGCCTGCAGTTAAAGACTGGACATGGAAATTCTCCTTTCAGTAAAGAATACTATAAAGCTTCTTTTTTTCCCGATCTTCTACCATCGACTCTAAATCATCAGGGGCTATCCCCATACGAGTAGAGGTGAGATTTCGGACCTGATGACCTGATAATTTAGAGTTGATGGTGGAAGATCGGGAAATGTGGAGAGTCCACTTAAGCTCCCTAAACCCGCGACCCTCATAGTGGATAAGCGGGCCATTGGAAGATGATAATGATGATGAGACTACAAAGCTATCGGTTATGCTCATGACTTAATGACTTTTATACCTGGTAAACATGACATGACCATCTCTAGCCCCATGAAGAGTGTGGACAATGATACAATAAAAACTAATTTTCCTTAATCTTTGTTAGGCTCCTCCTAAGCCTTTTATGAGCAAATTGGTAGATAAATAAATAGCTGGCGCGACAGCTCGAGATGAGCCAAGGCCTAGCTTCTCGCAACCATTTATGTTGTGCGTGTAACATGTTTCGCACGAATGGAAGAAACCTACAATTTAGTGCCGACTCCGAACGGCGAATTGAGAAGCTCTTTCATGACAGATTATACTCCCGGAGGCTTGTCATTCCCCAACGAGAGGTGGTGCCGCGTAAAATGTTTGGTGTTTTTCCTGGCTGGGGCGTGAACCCACGCCGCTCGGTCAGCAGTCCAACGCACTAACCACTGAGCCACCGCGACCACACCAAATTGGTAGATGTCAGATGTTATTATCAGAGATTATTGCAATGAAGTAAGGTAAGTATCTCAATGTTATCTCAGACAAAATCGGATTTCAAATACAACGTTCGACAAAGAGAGTACGACTAGAGCCCGATGGTACAGTCGCCGTCCGGCAGAACCGGCAGTCGGCAAAAATTGAAGATTTAATCTAGAAGCGATATAAAACTCCGGCTTGAACCACAAGTACAAACAAGGAAATCTTGTGGTATTACCTGAAAATACTCGATAGAAGGTACTAGTTTATAAGGCAGAGAAATTGGACTGGTCTAACAGAGAACACTTACTGGACCTCATAAGCCTGGCATAATTCAATAGCGAATCAAAAGGACCAATGGGTATGGCCCAAGTCCATTCCAGGGTGAAGTTCATGCCATTAGGATCTGCGCTAGGATAAACCTTGATAAAGGTGTTTAGGGCGCTAGAAAACATATATCTTTTTAAATAGTCGGGCACCGTTTGGGTCGCTTATGTCTCACTTAGTGCAATTTAAGTCCTCCAAATGCTGCTGCAATGGCTTACAATTACTTGCCAGACAAAATGAGGTTTAACTTGGTTAGGTATGTGGCAACTGATAATTGTAGGCAATGAATAAGCATGAGTTGGCCACTGCTATTTTAAGTAAAATTAAATCCCCAAGTTCCCTTTGAATTCATCAAAAGGAACTTTAGATCCCATTCAATTTTTAGGACTCTAGTGACAATCTAAATGGATTAATACAAACAACATGAAAGAGAAAGATATAATTCGAATGTTATTTTAGAATAATATAAGTTCGTTAACCAGAATTTGACATTCAACTAGTAAAGACAATTACCATGAAGCCATACACATTTAAAAGACGTTTCGTCAGAAAAACATTCCAAGCATTTCATAGCAACATTGTTTTTTTTGACTAAATGAAATATCATGACGAATTTCAAAACATATTTTGACCCCTGTTTTGGGTGTATTAACTTTCTGTCCTCTATTTTCATGCCTCACAGAAAAATGCAATCAAAAGTTAGTTTGTATTTTTTAAATGAAGGGTATTTATCGCGGTACAACTACTTGTACCTGAATTATAAAAACGTTTGTATAGGGTCATCCAAACGACTCATTAGCCCACAAACCTGCCTAACCTATAGGGTCATTCAGCAAGAGATGTAATTTTTTTTTTTGCGAAAGTATGGCCTTGTGCGTGATCTGCTAGCTTCAATCCTTGTGCAAACTGGACCTTATAAGCATGAAGGCCAAGACCTTTATGTAAAATTCGGTGCAAAATAGTTGAGGATAGGCCCAATTCCTGTGATCGTCCCAAAATGGATGCACCTGGGTTTTCAGTCACACTTTCAGCTACGGCAGCGATATTTTCAGTCGAACTTGTCGAGTTGGAGTCTTCACATGAAGAACGTCTGCAAAAAACCAAATTTTTTTGTATCCTACAAACATGTTTCGTTTTTTAAGAATCAAGTCTGACCATAAGTGTGTTGCAGATCTGTAATTGGAAACTTTTGTCTTTGACGTGGGCTACTAACCATTGACATGGAGTTATTGCCTCAATTCTGGAGGTAGTTGCCCAAATTCTGTTTTGAAGCCCTTTGTTCAGGTATAGTTTGAAGATATTTTCTTAAAAATTACAAAAATGGAGATACTCGTTTAGGTGTAGGCTTACAAGTATATACCTATGTATGTCTGAAAAACGCCTCTATCAGGGAGAGGGTACAGAATATGTCCTGTTAGGTCTGAGCGGCTATCAGCATCTCGATGCAGAGAGGCTGAGAACTTTTTTGTTAGGATCTATAAGAAATCTATTCAGGGACTGAATGAACATGTTAGCGCTGTTGCTGATGCGGAGGCAGCTAGTTAGTTAGTTTTGAGAGGTATGGTGCGCTTATTCCAAAGGTAAGTTCGTTTTGGTATCACATGCTAGGATTGACCATAAGACTTTTCCACTAACCATTTAAATTTTGTCAGTTAACAGTTCTGGTCAACTACTGGCAGTGTTTAGATAAAGAAAGTATGATGAATGGAACCTCATCATTGCTTGTCCCGATCCTCAAGAAATGAGACCCTCTAAACTGGACCAACTACACAGGCAACAGTCTATAAGATCTTATCTTCCATGTTTTGTGAACGCCTGTAGCCGTTCGTCAACAACTTCATTGGTCCATATCAGTGTGGCTTCAGGCCAGGAAAGTCCACCATCGACCAAATATTCACATTGCGGCGGATCTTGGAAAAAACCCAGGAACTTCAAATCGATACGCAACACCTTTTCTTTGATTTTAAGGCCGTGTTTGACAGCTTCTTTAGGGAGGCCAGAGGCACAATCTTTCTAAAGTCCGTCCAATTATTCGCATATGCCGACGATATTGATATAATCGAAAAAACGCAGCGTGATGTCACTGGTGCGTTCGTGAGCATTGAGACGGAGCGGCGGAGATGGAGGCAAGACAAAGTATATGATGTCAACAAGAAAGGACACTCAACACCGACGTCTCGGACAGAACGTCCAAATAGACAGTTCTAACTTTGAGGTAGTTATGGACTTTGTCTACCTAAGCTCCGATCCGACAAGGGCACCAGCGCTGAAGTCAAACGAAAAAAAAAATATTGCCAACCGCTGTTACCTTGGGCTAAGAAGGCAATTGAGTAGCAAAGCTCTCTCTGACCCTTTATAAAACCTTAATCGTCCCAGTTCTGTTCTACGGCGCAGAGGCATGGGCTCTGTCAAAGGCGGATGAGGTTGCTGTTGGCTGTTTTGAGAGGAAAATTCTTCGGGTGATTTGCGGTCCCGTCTGCATAGACGATGAGTGAACGAGAAGGTACAACGACGAACTGTAAGGACTGTACAGCGACATCGACTTAGCCAAAAGAGTAAAGCCCTAATGACTTAGGTGGCTGGCTAATGTTGACAACTATACTCCGGTCCGGAAAGTCTACGAATCCATACCAGAGGGACGGCACAGTAGAGAAAGACAGCGACTTAGTTGGCGCACGCAAGTGAAATGGGACCTCAACCAATAGATAGAGTTAGCTGGAGGCCTAGGTTGAGGCCCTGGTCACTCCAGAATGTAACGCCACCTTAAGTTCCTAAGTAAGTAAGTTCAGGTAATTAACATAGTTAAAGACGTGTTCTAGTATGGTGATTTTTTTTAATTTTGCCAAATTTGAGACAAGACTAGACGAGGTGCTCGATGGACTCGTCTTCTTCCTCATCTCAGCAGCTCCGGCAGAAGTCGTTACGTACTATGGCCAGTCGTTGAGCATGGCATTCTATAATACAATGTCCTGTTGTGACATTGGCTAGCTTTGAGAGGGCGCCTCTTTTTAATCTAACTTCTTTTTTAGCTGGTGCGACAGCTCTGAATGGGCCAAGGCCATCTCCGCAACCATTTGTGTGTTACATTTTTTGCACAAACGAAAGGGACCTACAATTTATTGCCGACTTCAACGGCGAATTGAGAAACTCTTTCATGACAAATTATACTCCCGGAGGCTTGTCGTTCCCCGACGAGAGTTGGTGCCGCGAAAAATGTTTGGTGGACATGGCTAACTAACCCTTTTAATTAGAATCGAGGATAGGCGTTGTAAGCCTGTTGTCGATGATCATGATACCTACTTCTGGTCATTAAGAGACTAATCTGTTCACACTGTTCTCGAGATTTCGCTATGATTAGAGATCCAGCAGAGTATAAAGTTGAGCTATTAAGCAATCTTGCTCATATACTTAAACTGTATTGCAGTGGATCTGATCGCAGCTTAGTTGTCGGCGTTAATAGCCATATCTGCAGATACGGGGTTAATCTACAGCCATGCCGCGACCTCTTGAAAAATATAGTCATAGCGAGAGGTATACCGTGGTCCCGTCTCTCCGGCAGGATTGCCGAGGTTCAAACCGACATGGAAACCTCTTATAAAAACTTTCATAAAACCCAAGGCTGGTCATCATATCAGTAATCTGAGGATAATATTGCGCTTATTTTCTATCACCTAAATCATCATCTACATCCCCGCCCGCGTCTTGACCCGCTGATCCAGGTGCACTGTTTCGCTTCTAAAAATCTTTTAATTTACTCCTTCAAAATTTCTAACGAACTCCGCTACTGTCTACAGTTGTTAAAGAAAATCAAACCAACTTGACTCGATTCCACCCTAAGCTGTTTTGTTAAAAAATGAACTCATACGCGCACAATTCCTCTGTGCATGTACACGTACGAAAAATTACAAACCAATAAATAACGCACATGTTAAACATTAATAAAGAGGGTGCTCTCTCGCAAATATGCCTTCGCCCAGAATGAAATTAGAAAACCTGGAAAACCATCCACAAACACGGTCTCTGGCGACAGGATGCTCATGCAACCGCCAGCTAACAAACGAACCACACTTCGGCTTCAGCAACAGTACAGCAAAGGGTGGCTTTGGCTTTGGCTTCGTGGTGGGTAAAAAATAATTTGTTCCAGTATGCTACCAACCCCTTTTGCTGGAGTGTGGATTTACTCCTCGGAAACACATTAATGCGCTTGGGGGTGTTTCCTCAACGTTTAAAATTTATAAACAAAACCATTAATAAACAGGGGATGCCCTGGAGAGGCGTAATAGCGCCAAAAATCTTGAGAGATATACGTCTCCGCTGGCGGCCGCAAACGTAAACAAATGCGATCACAGATTGGGGTAGGTTGAGGTTGAAAGTACAATGCTTAGTCTGCCGTAGAGAGAGATATCGTTTTCTAATTACGTAGCATATTCAAGTGCATAGGGGGTTGGGAAATAATCAAAATTTTGGTGAATATGGCAACAAAAATTTTGCAAAATTTTTAAGGGTGAGCGCAGTTTACGCATACCCAGTCACTCACAGAGGACAGCGAGTGCTTTAATACTCCCCATGGGACCGCAAAAGGATTACAGCACCAAAATTTCATCGTAAAAAAAAATCCACCCTGTTTCGGATACAATATCACGACGGTCCTGCAACCCTATACTTCTTAACGGAAGAGGTTTCCATCCATTGTGCAATGTTTTGCAAATTTCCGGATTTTATTCAAAAAGGGAAATTTCATTACCTCTGACAACTTTTCCCGAAAACCCAACCAAGTAACGAGGGTGGATTATTGGAATGCCATGGACTAGCCCGTCTGAATGATTTCTTGGGTCGATAACAATGGGAGAAGAGTTATTAAATTTTGCCAATGCTTGATTTGATTTAATTCAATTTGGAGTGCAGCAGTGGCTGTCCTGGCGCCAGCTGGTGTAAGGGAATTCTATTCCCTCCTCGGGGTAAATGAGAGCAACCCTATTTTAATCAAGTGTTTGATGTTGACTGGAGTGACGGGGCTGGAATATTGAGTTATAGAGATTAAGTTGTTTGTCGAAGGTAACGTGTTCTTTGACGAAAGGGATTGTTGACACAATTATCTCGGGCGGATCGATGCCAGTAAATATAATGCAGATGATAATTACTTGGATCGTTGTAACCAGGAGGTGGTTTCGAATATTTCACTGTTTTTGCTTTGAATCACTTAAAGGCCTGGAAACGATTTTCAGTTCAGGATGACTTCGAACTACACATTTAATCATAAGGAAATACGACTTGTACCTACATAGGTAGGTAGGTAGGTAAGGTGGCTGTCCATGCGAGGCACGGACACACGTAGGCCAAGGAAAGCCCTTTGTGATACCACTGGGATCTACCCTAGGTGCCATTGCGGCTAATGAAACCATTTGGAGCTCTTGATAAAGCTGAGGATACTTTTGATATCAGTATGTGATAGTTCGCCCAGATTGTCGAAGTGGTATGCTCCTAAATAGAGCTTCCTTCTTTGGGACAGGGCAGGACAAGTGCAGAGAAAATGGAGAATCGTCTCCTCCTCTCCTCTTCGTTCCTGCAGCTCCTGCAAAAGTCATTTGCAAAGAGGCCTATCCTTTTGGCATGAAGGCCAATAGGACAGTGACCAGTGAGAACACCAATAACGGTGCTAATGAGCGACCTATTAAGCAAGATGAGACTTTTAGATCGAGTGAGGCTTAATAGAGGCCATAACTCTCTGGAAATCCGGCATGTGGTGCCGTTTCTCCATCTTTCGTTTGTCTTATTGATCGTGTCGTACTCTAAGAGTAATTTACATGTAGCGAGTGGAATACCTAGATTCCTCCGTTCTGGTAGGATCTCTAGAGTAGTACCACGTTTGGCGAGTTCGTCGGCCTTACAATACCCTGGAATGTCGCTATGACCGGATACCCAGCATAGGTGAATGTTAAAATGTTCTGCTATCTCCATGAGAGATGAGCGACAGTCTTAAGTAGCCTTTGATGTACATGTTACCGATTCCAGGGATTTAATAGCAGCCTGACTGTCGGTAAAGATTTTAATTTCCCTGAAGGATATCACATTTTGCTTGAGCCAGGATAAGGCTTCATTGATCGCCATGATTTCCGCCTGAAAAACGCTACAGTGGTCCGGGAGACGGAAGGAGATGCTCAGGTTGAGCATATCGGAGAAAACACCACCTCCCACCCCGTTCTCGGTTTTGGAACCGTCGGTGTAGAGATGAGCCTCTGGCGTCGCCGCTCTCCCACTCCTCTCGGGAAGGGATGGAAGTCCAGAAGTTGAGGTTGAAATTCAACTTGGACGGTGTGTAGTCGGTGTTTTCCGGAATGAAAGTTAGGGGATGTGATTGTTTGACCATTGAGAGGAGGCTTTAAGTCTGATGGCTGCGCTAACAGCCGACTGTTTGCCAAAAATATCCAAGGGAATCCGATGTAGGAGCACGTTGAGTGTCGCGGATGTGGTGGTTCTTAGTGCTCCGCTTATGCATATGCATGATGATCTTTGCACTTTCCCCAATAGATTACGGTGTAAGGCTCTATCTAGGGCCGTCCACCAGACGATCACACCATACATGAGTATAGGTCTGACAACGGACACGTAAAGCTAGTGCGTGGTATGAGGTTGCAATATTTAAGGGAAGGATCCAAGGTAATTTGAATTGTTTAAGTTCAGTGAAGCATGCGACTTGACAAGTGAAATTACATTAAAGCAGAAGCAAAAGAAGCAAGGAATACGGGCGACAGCAGAAGCGTCTAAATAATCACCAAAAAGCTGAAAGGTAGTCGGATTTCTAGACAACACCTGGTGAAAGGTCTTTTTCTCTCCTCGAATGAGCTTTAACTTAGAAGATGGAGGGAACATTTCGTTCTACACAGAGAGAGCATATCGTTAGCGATATGCAACCAAATCAAAATGAGCTACTCGAAGTAGCCATTCCCCGTATCAGCAACTTAGACTCCAGCAAATATGAGATCATTACCGTAACTAAAACCCTTAAGAACAACAAATCAACAAAGCGGTGGGACATGATTGCATTCCCGTGGAGCAATTGAAGCAGTGCCAACATCAGTGGACGCAGAACTGCGACTTTTCATCATCTTTCCCTGGCACAACAGTTACAAAAAAAATAAATAAACAGTGACTCTCATACCTTAAATCTGACTACGATTTTTTCAACTACCTGCAGGCCGAGGCTCACTTTTTAGTCCAACGCACGTACTGCTGTGCGAGCTGCGTGGGTGCAAGCCCCAGCCATGTCTACCAAACGAGTACAATTTGCCATGAAAAGCTTCGGAGTCAGTAATAAATCGTAGGTCCCTTCCATTCGTGCGAAAAATTTAGCATGCGCAACATGAACGATTGCGAGAAGCTAGGCGTTGGATTATTACAAACTGTCACGCCAGCTATTTATTTATTCAGTATGCATATTCCCGATTTCCGAACACTTTACCTTTAGACCACATGCAGTCTATTGTGATCTCTGACCCCAAAACCTTTGTCGACTTTGTCAACGCCAAGAAAAAATTGGTTAACTACCCTTCTACTCTGAATTTGTCGTCGGATGACACTAAGATAATTGCAAACTTATTTACTTATTTTGTCAGCCAATTCCTGAACCTGATTCTGATTACATTTCTTAATCATATAATCGGCCACACTCGAACTGTCAGAACTTCAGTAAACATAAGTCAGGCTATTGTCGAAGAGAAGATAAAGAAGCTGCTTGCCAGCCACTGTTTTAAAAAATGTGTCAACTTCTTTCAGATAACTTTCTTGAGACTTTGGAATAATTCTTACACAATTCCTTTACAGAAGGAAAGTTGAAAGAATAATACATACCTCTTACTACTGACTCATCGCTAAACTCTCCTGCATACCTAAGCTTTTTGAATGTATTGTTTGCGATACAATGCTCTTCATCAAGATCAACTACCACTAATTTAGCGAAATTCGTATCTACCACTCTCTGTGTACTAGAGGATTGCAAAGAAGTTAATGTTATGGCTATCTATATTATTTTTCTCAAAATCAATGCCCTTGCCTTTTAACCCGGATTTAGATCTTCCGTATCTTGGCAGAAGATCGTTCCACAAGGCAAACTCCAAAGGTTGGATCTAGGCAATTCCGGCTGTCTCACCCATTTTCAACAACACACGTCATCAAGCAGGTAACACGAGTCATTGTAACAAAAAGGCACATCCTAGTGCTAATTGGGTTCAGTTAAAAAGCCACCTCTACCTACGTACCCTCCACAAGGCAGCCACATCGGTCCGTTAATATTTGCTTTGACTATTAATGATGTTGATTGTATCATTGAAGGCTTCCGCCATTCCTTTTACGCTGATGACGTGGCACTCTTCAGGCATATTTCCACTCTGCCTGACACTCGCTTATTGCAAGACGATTTGAACAGGTTTTCTTCCTGGTGCAAAATAATTTTCTAGGACTTAAAGCCACCAAGTGTCAAACTATAACATATGTATTATCGCAAACATTGTCATCCATCCGAGAGAACTTATAAGATTTGCGACGTGCGGCAGAGATGAAAATTCACCCCCGCGAATAAAGCCAAAACAGGGGTGGAAGTGGCGACTGAAGAGGCGATGGAGCTCAACAAATAAAAATGACAAGGATGGGGGACCTCTGAAATTATATAGAGGAATGTGGACGGCAAGACTGATAAGGGACGTTACTACCGTTACTATGCGGCTAGAGGTGAAAAACACAGCTGGTTTGGTGGCCCTATGACTCAAAATCCTAGGGCACTTTAACAAGCGAATCTTAACGGGACACAGGGCTATTTGGTCGAAAATACAGTCAGCCTCTGAACTCAAAAGGCTCCCCAATGACCCTACTAATGCAGCTTATTTCGATATAGGCTTTACAGTCAGGTTCCCCACACGAGAAGAATGGCAACAGGGCACTGTCATTCCCTTCGAGCTTCGAGGATGAACTGACTAGGAAGGGGGCAGAAAATGGGGACACCACCACAACTACAACCGTTGGGGTGGTTCTAAAGGCCACTTTTAGCAGCTCACTTGCTAAACGCCACGAGACTTCCTGAAAGGACATGCAAACTAGCAAACCGGCCAAATCAATGATAGAGCGTCCCTGCTGTCGTCTAGCAAGGAGAACGCTTAATCTTGTCAGGAAGCAACTAAGACTAATGGTCGGCCTGTACACTGGACACATGAACCTGAATAAACATGCCCACAGACTGGGACAGGTCCAATCAAGTACTTGCCCGGGATATGAGGAGGAGAAAGAGAGCCTCGAACACTTTTTCTGCGATTGCCCCGCCACAGAGGCGCTAAGACACAAAAGCCTGGGAAGACATTTTCTGTCCGGGATAAGCTCTTTTAGGCAATTTAGTTTCGAAAAAATCCTAGAGTTCGCTGGAGATACAGGACGATTCTCGGATCTGTAAGCGCCATGCGACTATCAATCTGTTTTTACTCCACTTCTTCTCCAAAGCTGCTACAGAGGTGAACACAACGGGCCTAAACTGCTGAATACTTGGCGAGTTTCTTCCGAACCTCACCCTCCTAAACCAACCAATTCTCACTCTTTATCAATTATAAGATCAATTTTCACCAAACCATACCTCAACAGAGGAGTTTTACATATCATTGTCGAGGTAAATCGCTTTCTATTTATGTGCACATTGTATGTACATGCCTTTCATTTCTTTCTTCTGGTCTCAACAATCGCTGGAGCACTCCTTAACTCCCATCTAATGTGCCACTTAATTAAGTAAAACCACATTCACTTCGACAAATTAAAAAAAAATAAGAAATCACTCATTTTATCTGCAATCGAATGCCTGGCCGGCGGTACTGATGCATGGTTTTGCCACAATTGCAGCATTTGGCACATCCCTTCGAAGACCATGGAAGGAAATGTACAGCAGCAGATGTTGCCTTCCTGTCCAGGCACGACCGAAGAGGAATGTTTCTTGGTAATAATCGTATTATTAATATCCGGAGTACACAGTGGCGAACTGCGAATGGCCGCAAGGAGCGAGAGAGAGTGAGTTTGCAGATCGTTCTGCATCTGCATCTGGTGTTTGTTGGTTGTTGGTAAATTATTATTTTCCAAACACATGAGTTATTTTTAGTTTGGCGTTTTAATAGTTTCCAAGGCATTCTACGGAAGAATAGTTCGATTCTTTGCGCGCGCTGCAGGAATATCTTCTGGTTTTTATTGATCTCTAGTTCATTTCATCTGAAGCTGAGAGTACATATCATTTGTCGACAGCAGCATGGCGTCAGACAGTGGAAATGTGCTATTCGTGCTGAGCAAATACAAAATAATGCATCTGATAGATGTTTGTTCCTAAGAAAAACGAACTAACTCCTTTGATTGTTTAAGAACGGAAGGGCTAGTGCATGACTCACTTGGTATGCACAAATGATCATAAGAATTCTTGGTATTAAATCAGCTAATGGGTAGATAAATTCAAATTGCAAGCTTGAGGAGTTTTTGAGATGTTTTATGTTTCACTTACACATAGACATAAGATGTGGTGGCAAATTTCTTACTTGAAATCGGTTTCTACGTACATACCTGCAAAGAAAAGAAGTTTGTTGTTCGATTATTTATTTGTTTATACTTTGTATTTTATTTGATAAAATTATTGATACTAATTTGGTTGACCACCTCACCAGCGCTATAGCACAGTCCTACGAAAAAGCCTGGCCAAGCAAACGTGCAAATGGGAGATAACATTCACTCGAACACGAAAATTGCGAAATTATTCAAGACATCCCAGTACTGTTGGAACCTCGCAAAAGGAGGGACCATAGAATGGTCTACGCACAGGGAAAATGTCAAACTCCTGAAGAAGGAAATTAGGGCCGCAAAAAGAAACTCGTGGAGAAGCTTTCGATTGAATCGACAACGGAAGCGGCTCATCTAAGGAAAATACTCGCCAAGGCACCTAGGCAACTATCTTCCATAGAGAAGAGCAATGGTGCCTGGACGAATTCCTATGAAGAGACGCTAGAAATGCTACTACTGCCACTTTCTTGACTGTACTGAAAAGAACTGTCAGAGGACCGTCAAGCACTTACTCTGTGAGTGTCCCAATCTCCAAAACAACCGACTCCGACACATCGGAAACATGGTCTGTTTGGAGAACTGGGAAAACCTAACAGAAGTACCAATAGCAAACTTAATCCGCTTTATTAAGAATACAGGGTGGTTTCGTGATGGACCACCTATCTACGATCTAAGGCTGGAACATAGACCACAACACAAAGGGAACACAATGGACCAGTCGACCCCCGTGGACGCCCAGTCATTAGACTGGGTACTTCCCCCATAACCTAACCTATTCTACTTCTTCACGGAACTGGAGGAATTGCGTGAGATCGAGCCGAGGGACCTCCTGAGATTGATATCCTTATCTGGGTGGTTTTAAATCAGCGCTTCCCTTTCTCTTTACAAGTTCCCGGGGAAGAATTAGAAAACAGGCACGATGGACCCTACTGCTGGTCAAAGTGAGCAGTGATGAATGTCACCAGGCACCCATTTACCTAAGCTAACCTAACGAAGAAGGATTCATAATCGAGGTAGATAGGTTGGTTATTGTAAGAAAATATAAAACAGGGGAGTACTAATTGACTGTCACTTAAAATCTGGATAAAATGGTCAAATGGCAATACTGACTACTCGTCTTCAAATGTCAGCTATCTAAAATTCAAAATGTCAACTAGAACAGATAGAAAATCCAAAATGTAGCTAGAACAACTCCTTTTCTAACAAAAGTCTTTAAACAATTCAGTTCTCAAAATTTCAAGTTTGCAAAGAGTAGTTTTGATATGTCCATCGAACATTTTTCGCGGCACCACCTCTCTTCGGGCAATGACAAGCCTCCAGGAGTATAATCTGTCATGAAAGAGCTTCTCAATTCGTCGTTCGGAGACGGCAATAAATTGTATGTCCCTTCCATTCGTGCAAACAATACAAACACGCACAACATGAATGGTTGAAAGAAGCTGGGCCTTGGCTCATCCCGAGCTGTCGCACCAGCTATTTATTTATTTATTTTTTTAAGTGTAGAAACGAAAAATTATGTAACGAGCTTAACTCCCTTTCGTAAAGAAAACGCATCCATGAAGTATCCTGGATTCTTAAAATACGATCGACTGCCTCCCTTAGGTTAGAACGTCTTTTGTTCTTCTCCCTTTTTGTACTCGAAAGAGGTCAGCACGTAACAATGTAATTTTACGAAACAATCAATTTACCTATCAATCTTGATCCACTTAATTTTATGGAGTTCTCCTTGCGACTGCCTTCTCCCCATAACCTCTGCAAGGCAGAGCCAATTGCTCATTTTGAGTAAATCACATCCATCACGCAATCACGATCTCACCGGCGCAATCCGAGCAAATCTTATGATCTTCACTCGTTTCCCATTCAGAGATACACCGAATAGTAACTAAGATCCCTCATCCTGCTATAAACTCTGATGTTAAACTGAGAAAGCCGGCAATTTAGTTGAGAGGAGGATAAACAACCACAACAAAAAGAAATCCTTGTCCGACAATTCCGGCAGAAATAAGTATAAGTGGAGGAATGTTCGAACCCAACCACCAATTACCAACAGTGGTGCAGGGTAAAAGTATCTGCCACCTAAATTACCCGTGTACTGACAAAAACTCCGAATGAAAGCGTCCAAAAGAACTCGGATTGCTGGCGTGGTTGAGTCTTGTTTTCGGTTTTCTTGGTCTTTGTTGATCTCCGCCTGACTTACGGCTCCTTCACTCTGCAACCTGCTTTAGGATGCTCGCGAACTTCCTAACTGGATTTCTGTGGGGCTCCGCCCGAACCTAGAAAATAGAAAGTGCAATCGATTTCGGTTGTGCACACGAAATGAAAGGCAATGAACCGCAGTATACTAGATTACCATGCTTCAGTTTATGGACTTGATTCTGTGTTGGATCGCTTCGATGTGCGCCGCAATAATGCCATATTAGTCAGTAGTGGAAACTGGTACGAATAAAGACCGACAACAAATTGCATTGCCGCTCTGAAAAGGCTAATGGCACCGGAGCGACCCCTATGGTAAGATAATTAGTCACGAATTGGCCAGTGTATGTTGTTGGCCAGTTGGACAGTTTGCGCGCAAAGTCGTTGGCTTCAAGCTGCATTACGGACAGGCATTGCGATCTACTGGAACAGGTTTGCAACGAGGTGTCATTGCGAGTAAAAATTCGCGGGATTAAATCATTTTGAGCAAATGGACGCATGGTAATGGGAGACGAGATATTTTATGATCTGCCTCGGCAGTTATGTTTGTTTCATTTGACTGCAAAGACAGTTTAATTAACGCAGTTCTCAGGTAATTAAAATGTCATTTTATCTCTTTTGGCAGTTATTTTGCCTGTGCCAGTTAGTGAATGTGTTAGTCACACTTGATTACGATCACAGATGAAATTTAATTTGATTAGGCTATGATGCAAGGTCTTGGTGCGTTTTCGCTTTTTTTCATGCATGCAACTGGTTGAAATTGTCTTCTGAAAGTAAGAAGCTATAGATGTTCAGTAAAATAATTACAAGGACTTATGTCACGTATTTTTTCAGATGCTTTTTAAGGCAAATTTCAGCAGATCTCCCCTGCCACTATGTTATGGTCAGAGCTGATAGAACAAAAATTAACGAGGTTTGACAGCTAAGTGATGAAGATGCGGGTTTCCTTAATTTTCCTTCGCAGGTACATATTTCCTTCGTGCAATAATTCTAATTGTGTGACCTTCCGCTTGAAAGATGCCAGGTGACCTTCCGAGCAGTGGGGCGTGCTGTAATTTGAGACCATAAACCCAGTCATACCATTTTCCAATTTTTAGCCATCTGTGTACCAAACTATTCATGTTTGGTAAGGTAACGGGACCTTTATTTCTCATTCGTGGTGCTCATATACATATAGCTTCCTCAAACTTTCTGGATAACCAAAATCTCTTGAGCGTTTGATTTAAGATCTTGAAGATCGGATAAGCGGATGGGGTAACTCTGGAATATCAACTGACTACTGCCCAAGAGTGTAGCATTGACATGAGATTTCGCACCAAGAATTTCAAACATGTTCTAATGGACGCATGGAAGTCGAGGGCATTGCCATTATTCAAGCGCAAATATGTATGTATTCTCAAAAAAAAAAAAAAAAAATTGTATATGACCGGGGTACTTCTTCGCCTCTCTGTCTATGGCGACAGCCAGGAGGACTTAAAGGCTCTGGATTCAAATTTAGTTATCAGAGTCTAACAGAGTGATATCTCTGGAAATGAGGTTACGAATAAACTTGCAAGGAAAAAGGCTTAACTATGTACATACATATGTATATATGCGCATATCTCCAACCTCCTTTCAAATAAAAATAAATAGCTGGCGCGACAGCTCGGAATAAGCCAAGGGCTAGCTTCTCGCAATCATTCATGTTGTGCGTGTTACATTTCGCACGAATGGTAGGCACCTACAATTTATTGCCGACTCCGAACGGCGAACTGAGAAGCTCTTGTTATTCCCCGACGAGAGGTGGTTCCACGAAGAAATTGTCGGTGGACATGGGTGGGGCTTCAACCAACGCCGCTCGCACAGCAGTGCAACGCACTAAACACTGAGCCACGGCGACCACCTCCTTTCGCTTATAAGAATTTCACCGAGTCATACAAAAGAGTCAGAGAAAATCAAGGCGCATGTGCCCTGCATCCAAATGGTCACATGCACAGCTGCATGAAGCTGTGACCTTCCAATGCAATTTCCTATATCAATTTAATCGGATAGAAACACAAGCTATCTCAGGAATCCTATCAAGTCGTTTTGCAGTTGATACCCATGCGGGACTGTAAAGCTACAGAGATGGGGAGAATGTCGAACACCTTTTTCACTGTGAATGTTTCGTTGTACGTAGCAGTAGATTTTGGTCTCTTGAAAATTGTTTCTCTGACGATATCGGAAACCCCAGCAATATTAAGTTCATTAGCCTGTTACATCTTTCGGGTATCCTCAGATAATATAGACACAATGGATCCAACTACATAGTAGTTCTTGAACCAATGACACATTTCCCAAGGCACATATTATTTTTTTTTTTTCAATTTCAGTCCTTGGGACGCATCATGTCTTCGCTGTAGCTACATAGTTGGTTGACACTAAATTATCCTCACGTAGAAGCCTTGGCGGAATGGCTGAACGGTAACGTACAGAAAACCTAGATTTATGCTCAGCAACGCTCAAAAGATGATTTCTTAGGACTTGAACCCGCCTCCTCCATCAGAGTCTTTATTGACCAAAGATCTCCAGGATGCAGACAGCCTAGCAGAATGCTCCCAAACGTCTCCAAAAAATCAGTGCCAATCTTATTGTATCTGAGTCGATAAGACTGTAGACAACTTATTGGTGTTCTAACGGGACAAATCGTCTTTACTAAGCATTTCAATGTGCCAGGCTTGTGTGACGATTCTGCCTGCAACGCTTGTGGAGAGGGGATTTACTTCGGTTCATTTCCTTTGTGATTGTCCTGCCTTTTCTCGGATCCAATGGCAGATCTTCAGTGCTGATGTGGTGAGTCCTCATTATTGAAGCGCTTTTTCGCTTTTCTTTAAAAATCGAGAAAACTAAAGTGAAAAAGTTGGATCAAAGTGCGGATTGTTGTAGAGCAATGCGTCATGTGCTGAGTAAATGGCTTCGCTACATCTGATTTTTATCAACTTCGAGAAAGGTTATGATTGCCTGAATCAAGATTTCATTTTATCGGCCTCACGCATTGCTTTAATTAAGGCCACATATGAAGGCGCTATGTGTCGCGTTCTACACAATGGTAAGGTCTCAAAGAACTTTGAAGTCCAAAGCGGTGTACGACAGGGCTGCTTACTCTTTCCATTGTTGTTTCTTCTCATCATTCTTGTAGTCATCAGTGATGTTATCCGTGCAGCATTGAAAACTGAGGAATCCAATGAACAACAACATCTCACCTTAAAAAAATAGCCTACGATGAGGATATTTCTCTGCTTTCACACTGAAGTATGGACCTACACCGAATGGCCTATAGGGTGGAGATCCAGGCAAACAAAGTAGGACTAAAGATAAATGCGACCCAACAAAATCTATGAGCCTTTCGAACTCTAACGCTCAACTAAACAATTCAGGTCAAGAAAATCGGCAACTTCCTGTGGAACCGAGCTGGTTGTATGTACAAGAATCGGGGAAGCAAGAGTTGCAATCGGTATGCAGTCCAAACCCAAGGTGCAACTGTTCCGCTCCAACGTGGAGTCAGTGCTGCTCTTTGGATGTAGTACTTGGAAAGTAACCAATGCTGTCACTCGTAAGCTGCAAACTTTCGTGAATACGTGTCTACGCATTATTCTGAGGTGAGGTGGCTGGGTAATGTAGAGCGGATGGATCCCAATGCTCCGGCCCGGAAAATCTTCGAATCCACACCCGAGGGCGGCGCACTAGAGGAAGACAGCGACTCAGGTGACGCACGCAAGTGGAAGGGGACCTTTACCAACTTGGCATGCAAAACTGGAGGCAGCTGGCCAAAGATCGAGCTGGCTGGAGACGCTTGTTGGTTGAGGCCCAGGTCCACCCCAGCCTGTAGCGCCACCTTAAGTAACTAAGTAAGCATCATTCTGAGGTTTTTCTGTCCAAGCAGTATCTGAAACAAAGAACTCCATGCGAGACAGGTCAGGATACAATAGACGCTACCATACGACGAAGGAAGTGACTGGATTGGTTATAAATATACTATGCAATGGCATCAATGTAGCGGGCGATGAGCTAGACGCTAGAGGAAGTCTAAGCGTGTTGCAGAACTCCGCACAAGATGGCGCGCAGGTATTGTTAACGCCCTATGCCACAAAAGGATTGCTAGGATAAACGAATGTACATAAGTATGTCCAAGTTCAATAATAAAAATAATTTAAGCTTAAGTGCAAATATTATGTAAAATGCATATTTCAACATTCAAGAAATAATAACCAATAAAAGTGAAATAGTTTAATTACATGAATAACTAAACCCATAATTTGTCCACCAACATGGTAAAAGAATTAAGGAAACACAACGATTAGGTAATAACAATAAAACAAAAATACTTTTGCAGGTAGAGAATCTCCACAAACTCATTAAATGTGCAACCCTTACAAATGATGACATTTAGTTAATCCTCAAAAATCACAACCTTTGCTTAATGACAAACTACCTGGATGTCCTTAAGGATTTGTATAAAAACTCTCTGCGCTTAGAACATTCGATTAGTTCACTTCAGCAAGCCACAAACTAACAACAAGTTTAAACCGACCATGTCTTTCGACAAAATTGACGAAAATCAAAACGAAGCTACATTCGAAGACGAGAATATTGGATCCGTGGCACTTAGATTGCCAAGTTTATCCGCCCAATGGATTCGGGTTTGGGACGACATTGTCAACTCAAAGACAAAGCGAGTAGAGAGGATCAGAAGGAAGTCCGAAACGGTTGGCGAGTTTTTGCAAAGATTTCCTATTTCAAACAACACCACGGACATCGATCTAAAAAGATAAAGGAATAAAGGACCAAAACGGAGCCCAAGCTGATAACCTAAGAATACACCACGGAAATATTAATTGATCGCTTTTCATTTTATTGTATAAGAGTATAGAGAATAAATAAAAAAAAATATTTTTTTTGCAAAAATTTTGTTGGTTTTCCTTTTTGAAGCAGAAGCAGTTTTTCAGTTTTTTCCTGGGTGACAATTTGTAAAGAGGTCTTCAAGTGGAATATTATCACAGCTTCAGTACAGAAGTTCACTGGGACGAATGTGATTTTGGCTCAGCACTGATTCACATATTTGATTCGGCCCATTTTTAACTAAGAAAGCCTGCACTGATCACCTTTATAGAGGATAGTGGATCAATGTCATTGGAGGACATATACTGTTGGCTAGATGAGTATTTCCAGAGAGAAATCTTTAATTTAATCCCATTGCTATAAGTTGGAGCTAAGTTCTGTTCCAACAATAGATGACGAACGTACGGTCATCACAATTCGACAGAGAAATAGGAGTAAAACGTTGGCAGTGGGGACTTAGCCTGGTGTTTGTCCTTCAACTTACTTAGGATATTCAATCGGACTATTTTTTTTACTTTTTTAAATGGAGAAGGGATCCTGGCTTGATCTTGACCAACAACTTCCGATCACATATAAATGGAAGCTCAGAGTACTGTCGCTGAATCAAAGGCATAATGATTTTATGAACACCAAAGCCTTAGTCTTAGCGAGAGTTTGACATAGCCTAAAACATAGAACACATTGCAATCCGGAAGAGGAACACAGTGATTCAGTAATTCTTCACTTTCTGCGATTTGTCATGCCCAACCGAGAATTGGTGGCGCGAAAAATACCACAGGATGTTACTGGAGCGTGAACCATGGCAGTCTACACAGCGGTTCAACACACTAACCACTGAGCCGCGGCGGCCGCCAATCAAATTGGGGACTACATATTGGTAAATATTGCAACAAGCAATACAACATGCAAAACACTTATGAGGTTCGAAAACTTCCAAACCCCGCAGAAGGTTCCCAAATGATGCAAATAAAGTGAAGCTACAGATAATATAAAACCGTTGGAACGTATGAACTCCACGGATAAAATAGGCGAAATCTATTAGATCAGTATCTGGTGAGATCTCTGACACAATGATATTGAGGGCAACGGAAAAGCCGACGAACTGGCTCAGCAAGGATCTGCCTAAAGAAGGCAATTTACTCAAATTTCAATAGACATCCAGATTGGTGTGCTGAAAAGAAACGTAGACCACAAGATGAGAATTAAACAATTCCTTTTGGTCCGCCAAAGGTGACTGCATAACATCAAGCAGCTTATGGCGAAGAATTGACAGAAATAAAACAAATTGCCTCTTGGAAATGAACAAAAGAGAAATTCATATCCTTACAGGTGTACTGGGAAGCAGATTGTTTGGAGAACAAGAAAATTTAACGGAAATACCGTTGATTTTAGAAAGGGAAACACAATGGACTAGTAGGTCCTCGTAAACGCATTGTCATTGACTATCGTCAGTAATCCAAAAACTCCTCTGTCGGATAAGCATTCCCGGACAACAATTGAGAAAGTTGACTGTTTCAACTGGCACAGACGTTACTGCGGGCAACAATTTTAACGAAAAATATGGGAAAACAATGTTGATAGCATGAATCTTGGCAACAGTTCTTAGAAGGTGAATGCCATTGTCTTTCAGTGTAAGTCCGCCGATTTTTACACACAATTTATTGCCGACTCCAAACAACGAATTAGGCACTTTTTGATGACAAATCAAAAGCTCGGAGGTTTGTCATTCCCCGACTTGGACTAGAACCTAAGAATCTTGCACCAGCATACCGAACCTTTAGCTACTATGCCACGACGACCCCGGCAATACGCTTAGAATGAAATAAAATAGGAAGCATTTGGATTCCATTTCCAACTAATTTTTCTCTTCAGTCTTCTGTCCTTGGAAATGGTTTACTTATTGCTCACATCACCAACCGAGTTATGATGAAAGATTTCTAAATATACTTCGTTGAGCCATGGGTACGCCAAGAGTGTCTATGCTCTTTGACTTACTAAGCAACTTCTGCACCATCCCCGACATTAAGGCCAAGGAGTACAGTTTCGGAGGACTATTTGGGGAAGAAATATTAGACCATGTCGACTGGTCTAATGGAGTATACGTATCAGACCCAGGATGTTTGGTAGGTTTACCGGCGGATCAAAAATGGTTTCCGGAGTAGGAGCTGGCGTCTTTGAACCCAACACTTAAGTCTTAATAACAATGGGGATGTACACCTGCGTATTCCAGACTGAAACCCAGGCTATTAAAATCTGCGACGGGATAAACCTCGATAAAAGTACATATCTATTCAGATAGTCAGGCAGCGCTTAAAGCTTTGACATCCCACTTCGTGGAATCTAGTGCTGCTATAATCACTTGCCAGGCAGAACAAGGTGAAGTTTGGTTGGGTGTCTGGCTCTTCAGATTGAAACCCTTGTGTGGCGTCAATTGGGCTACCGCCACAGCTTTGTTAAACAACTAGAAACACAAACTTCGCCTAGTTCATTGGGAAAATGTCCCCGGGCTCAGACAGTCGAAAACACTCCTTTTCCTACAAGGAACTTCTAGGCCTTGACAGGAACAACGTGAGGAAGATAGTGAGCTTCCTTATCGCCCATTGCGGCCAAAAATATCATCTCAACGAACTAAAGCTTTTTTAAATACAGAGTGCCGGTTTTTTTTTTTTTTGAAGACGAAGAAACCTCTATGTGAATATCCTGCACTGTACTGGCTACGCAGAAGACTCTTTCATAAGGAACTCTTAGCGAAGTTTAGATAGTCGGCTACTAATGACATACCCACCTTCATTAGGAAGGTAGTAGAGATCTATTAGGTTAAGTAGACCAGCGACATAATAGATTTTGCTAGGTCGCAGTGTCAGCCATAAAAAAATATTAAGCAACTTTATCGAGTGAAGGAAAGTAAAACAAGGGGATAACCCTGGGGCCGAATTACCGCAATCGATAACGAGTGAGTGGTACTTGTGATCGAATGATAGATTGGGAGCAGTAATGCCAAATAATCACATTTCGATGACGAGTTTCTCGTAAACAAGTGTGGTAATTCAGCCCCTGATCCAATGTTTTTTTTTTTGTTATAATCCACACGCGCATCAAGGGGATTTGAATACTATTTTAATGATATTCACACGGACCTCGCTCTAAAGGGCCGCTAAGACAATGACTATGCCTTTTAGTAACTTATCGCCTTGACGTTTTAATGCCAAGGAACTTTTATACGCACGATTGGCAGGATTCTTCTGCTAAATCCGGCCACAGGATTACGAAACTTTTCCTGCCACATAAGGTTTCCCAATCAAATAAATAGCTGGCGCGACAACTCGGGATGAGCCAAGGCCTAACTATCATATTGTGCGTTTTATATTTTTCGCACGAAAAATTTATTGCCGACTCCGAACGGCGAAATGAGAAGCTCTTTCATGACAGATTATACTCCCGGAGGCTTGTCATTCCCCAACGAGAGATGGTCCCACGAAAATTGTTCGGTGGACATAGCTGGGGCTTGAACCCACGCCGCTCGGTCAGCAGTCCAACGCACTAGCCACTGAGCCACGGCGACCACCAAAGGTTTCCCTTTGCCCGCCATATAAATTTGTCATTTTTCCTATCATTCAGTTGTCTTCTCGCCTTGTTCAAAAGAGTTCCGGTCAACATTAATTTTTTTTTTTAAGATTAACCAAGTTTCTTCCATGCCTCCGGGAACATGAAACCATCATAAAACACAAGTGACACCTTTCTAATACAATCCTCTTCGATAACCTACCTGAGTGGTGGTGCGAGCGAATAGGAAACTGTGCCCAAGAATGCAAGGCTGAGGGTTATATCAGTCACTAACGAGCTCGTTCAGGTGCCTTGACAAATTAACCACCTACGGAATCTCGGCTATGGCCAGAATATGATAAAAGTAAAACGACCAAGATCCTACATATGGACAGGAAATCCCTGTCACTACTGCTGGGATTAATTGCAGGCCAAAATATGCATAGGTACCTGACCGAGGACGACCTATGCGGAGGATGCGGAACGGAGAGTTACATGAGGACACGACTCACTTCCTCTGCCATTGCCCAAGCCTCTGCAATATTAGAAAAAGAACATTGGCCAGATGGGTTTGATCATCTTCATCGGCCCGCTAATCTAACCTACCACCTTTCAGATCCTCGATTTTCCAACCACAACATTCTGGTTCTACCAGTACCAACACCGTATCGAAAAATGTTTAAGACCTAACACTCCAAATTGAGTACATGACAACAGGTACGCGCTGAAAAGGACAATTACCATAAGTCTTAACATGTCTCCACCCTGTGACTGGTTCACAAAGATCACCAGTAAATCACACACCGCACTAAGCCCTCAATGGCAGTAATTAATTTATTTTTCACTACAGTACTTCCATTGAGCCGAGATTATTTTTACAACCCCTCCGCCTTGCATCAACATAATTAAATTTTCAACATCTCTCCGCACAATCACCGCTTTACAACACGAACTTTATTAATAACGCATTTCGATGCTTATAACCATATAATTCGTTGGCCATAAATTCCAAAGGCAAAATCCGCAAAATCGCGAAAAGCTGACAGGACTTCCCCCAAAGGTTCGCACAATCAAACGTCGTAAATTCATCTTAATGGCCAAACGATTTTACCATTTTGCAGGTTTCCCTGCCCAAGAACACACGACGTGGCATCTGTTGTTTGTCTTCTAAGAGCACACCTACGAGCATCCACATCCTCGGTATGAACCATGACGATCAGCAAGAACGACGCACAGCTTCGTTGCGGTTTTGGTTGAACGAAATCTTTGTTGGGTGCATAGCATATGTACGTGCGCGCATAAGTTCCACTCTTGGAGCGAGTCCTATAAATTTTCATTTCGTGATGCCATAATTTCTGCTCTATTAGGTGCATCGAGGCAAATTATGGCCTCCAATGCGGAGGCAAGCACAGTAGATCGCGGGGTCAGGACCGGTCAGTGCGTCATTCGATTGGTTGTTCTTGTACAGATCGACGTTCTAGTTGCAGCATGTAATTATTTCAAGAAATCATTCGCTGTGTAGACGGGTACTGTAATACTCGTTTCGACAAGATCAAGAGGTTATAATTGTGATGCTGGACGGCTTCGGAGCGTTTATGAGTTATTACACATGCTGCGCACAAGGAAGTTACAACCAGTCAGTGGTCTGGTTATTGAATGAACTATTGCAGTCGTGTCTGTATGGCAAATAGTTGGGATCAAAACAAAGGAATAATGCTTCGGACAGACGTGGTAATAAGGGTCCTCGTTTGTTGGCTACATTGAGCGGGGGAATAATGACAAATCCGCAATCTGACTACATAGAGGTGTCCGCGGATAAGTGGTTACTCTGCAATCAATGATATGATCAAAATTTTGAAACTCGGAGAATACACAAAGAATGTGTCCACAAAATAATAGGTCTGTCATTGGCTTCATATCACCGCCATTGTATGATTCGATCCGCCATACGTCAAAAAGTTCGATTCATCTAGAAATGATTTTGGACATCAAGTTGAATTGAACTCTCAATAACGAACAAATGGTGAAAAGGGATCACTAGCCCCCAACATTTGCGGCAGATTCTATAGAGCAGGGAAATAACTCCACGGAAATTTGCTCCACCTGGGACTAATTTCTCACTGGCAGTGGGAAATTGCTCCACACAAAAATTTGGTGGAGTAGTGTCCCACGTAAAATATTTTTTTTTTTTTTTTACGAGGGTAGGTGAAAATCTTTCATGAGACACCATGAGGATCTACCGCACGTGCCCATGGTAGTGTGAGATTCTTACTCACTAAAAACACCTCCCCTTTTAGCTTTCCAATAAAAGCACCTACTAATACCGTCATTATAAGCGGTTATCCCTTATTGCACTAAATCGAACGGTTTCGTTCTTTGTAATCGGCGCACAAGGTTTGTCACGTCCAGAATTTGGAGTACGGCGTTATTACAATGTCCATGAAGGCGAACACGGAGTTTGCGTGCAAAATTTGTTATTTCATCTCTATGGATATCGTCGTTTCTAATGTACCACGGCGCATTAACGATTGTTCTGAGCCCCTTATTTTGAAAGGTTTGTGAAATGTTTCTATTGCTGGTTTTGGTACAACCCCATAGTTGTATACCATACGTCCACACAGGTTTTAAGACTTGCTTATATAAGAGCAATTTGTTATACATGCTTAATTTGGAATATCTTCCAAGCAGCCAATACATTTCTCTAAATCTAATTTCGAGCTCGTCGCGTTTCTTTTTAAAGTGTGGCTTCCATTTGAGTTTCGCATCTAGTGTCATTCCTAGATATTTTGCTTCGTTTGCATACGGTATTTGTACCGAGTTAATGAAAACGGGTAAGTTGTTTATTTTCTTGTTAGTAAAGTTAACATGCGTAGATTTGGTTTCGTTGAGAACAATGCGCCAAACCTTTGTCCACTCGCAAATTGTATCCAAAGCTCGTTGAAGCTTCACAGTTGCTGACTCGACTGAATTTTCTGTTGCCAGAATAGCCGTATCGTCCGCGAATGTAGCAACAACGGTGCCTTCGAGTATAGAGCAAGAACAAGACTGGACCAAGAACACTTCCTTGTGGAACTCCGGCAGCGATTTCCTTGAATTCCGAGTATTCGGCTCCGTGCTTGACACGGAAAAGTCTGTTCTCCAAGTACGACTCTAAGATCTTGTACAGCTCTTCCGGAAGTACCTGTCTTAGTTTATAATTCAAGCCTTCGTGCCACACCTTGTCAAAGGCTTGGAAAACGTCAAGAAAAGCACTAGAACATATCTTTTTCTCTTCCATGGCCTTCTCAATTTCGTTGGTTATTCTATAAACCTGGTCAATTGTGGAATGCTTGATTCTGAACCCGAATTGATGATCAGGAATCAAACGTCTTTCTTCAATTACCGGTTTTAACCGTTTTAATAAGAGTTTTTCAAAAACTTTTGATATTATCGGTAGGAGCGATATCGGTCTGTACGACTTTTTGTCGTTTGGCGGTTTTCCCGGCTTTGAAACCATTATAACTTCGGCGACTTTCCATTGCCTTGGAACGTATAATAGTTTTATCGAAGCATTTATAAGGTAAACAAGTTTTATTAAAGCTTTCTCTGACAATTCCTTCAGGACCTGTCCGGTTATTAGGTCATATCCAGGAGCCTTGTTATTCTTTAGATTTTTTTATTACCTCACAAAGTTCGGCTAGTGACACGCTTCTTATTTTAAAGTTGTCTGGAGTCATAATAGTATTATTAATATTTTCTATTAATGCTTGCCCGGGAAATGGCTTAAACGTTTCTTCTAGATGCTCGGCAAATAAGTCGGCTTTTTCTTTATCGCCTTTTGCCCACTCGCCATTACTTTTTCTTATTGGTAGCGATTGTATTTGGCGTTTTTTTAATACCTTTTATAGCTTTCCAAAGAGAGTAATTCGAACTTTTTTCAGCAGACAAGCCTTCGAGATATGTAGAAATCTCGTGATTTTTAAAATCCCGTATCGCTTTTTTGAGCTTATTGCATAGGAAGTTCGAATGGGTTTTATGCTGGGGAGCGCGGGACTGTTGCCATTTTTTGCGTGCTCTCCTCTTTGCCAGCATCAGTTCGTAACGTAAAATATGATGGGAATTTGCTCTACCACTAGTGGGAATTTACTCCACTTTTCGAATGTGGCAGTGGGAAATTGCTTAACACGAAAATGTTGTTGAATGGAAGGTTCTTACCCCAAACCTCAATTTTGGAACAAGTGGAGTAATTTCCCACTTGTGGTGGAGTAAATTCCCAGGTGAAGCCAATTCCCGTGGAGTTATTTCCCTGCACCGTAGTATGGACCCTCTATGCCACAAATTATAAAGTTAACTTCGGCAAAACCGTACCTACTCCATTCAGAGATTAATGAAAGAATAATGAGGTGATGACAGGCTACGACCCATCAATATTTACTGATTCATGGCGGTCCTACAATTTATCGAATTGAGAAGCTTCTTCATGACAAATTATCCTATCGGACATTTGTCATTCCCTGACGAGAGGTTGTTGCCGCGCAAAGCCTTTGATTCACAGCTTCAAAGCTCACACTAACCATTGAACCCCGGCGATCAGACCGGAGTGTGTTTTGAAATTGATGACTCTAATTTCAAACTATTAGTCCATTTCGGCAAGCATTAGGCAAACCTCCTAACAGACCCTACGACCAGTCATTGATCATTCACCTGCTTATATGTAAAACCATTGGAAAAAGTCAACCGACTGGTTTCCAAAATTTCGCTGCCAATTAGTAACAATTAGGCACGACCCGATCTATCCATAACCATCGTCAAAACGCCTTTGATTTACATAATTCACTTATCATAGTCCACCACAACCGATTATTTAACCCATGGCTCTAGAAATTAATTGTATCCAGTGGGACTTAATGGATTTGCCTCGAGTCCAGCTTAAGTGCAAGTAACACTAAATGTCAAAGCTCAAGTCAGTTTGCCAAAACACATCCGAAAACCAGCGACTACCCGACTTTGGTCTTATTAAGTGCCCAACCCAACACAACACACACAAACGCCACCATTGACATTTGACGCAACTATTTTTATCCGATTGTTGTGTAAAATAGATATGGAATGGCCCAAGGTGCTGAGGTCTTCGGTGCACAACCACCACCCATCGAGATGGCGAAGCCTTTTCATAAGTGCACCTAATGAACCATGACGAATATTACTAACAATTCAGCTGCGCCGACATCGCTACAGCGCGTCCAGATTAGCCTCACATGTACATGTTGCGGTAGTTAAGCCCCATATTGTGGCGTGGTCTTGTCTTGGTCTTGGCACACACTGGTCTTTGCATCCGTTACTGCGAAACAACCAGCACACCCGATCCGACACTTTTCGACCGGCATCACCACCGGTTTTTCGCATCTGACTCTAGACAATCCAGTTTGCGGAGGGAACAACGACAAAGAAAAAAAAAACAACCCTTTGCTCCGCTCGAGTGTTGAACATTTTGCGCGAAGTGCAAAAGATACGAATGCATCACCATGCCTGGTGGAACAACCGATGCAACGATCTGCGAAGAGGTTTTGTATCGATGTTGTGTGGTATTTCGAGTGCAACCGGAAGATTTTGTAGATGCTTACGGGCACAGTTTGCAGCGAGACAATTGCTTTCCGCTCGATTGTGTAATAGTGAAAGAAACAACAGTGAACGGACCGAAGCGTTGGAAGATTAAACGATGGTTCGGTGGCTGTGGCGGAAGGTCGGCCTTAAACTGCTAACTGTAATTTTCATTTTGCAGAAAAGAACGTTAAAGGGGTCAAACCGAATTGCCTGTAAGCCTCCGAATGGATTGGGGTCAGGTTTTCTAATTCATTTATTTTGAAAATTCCGGTCAGTGCGGAGGCAACACTGCGGGAGATCCTACTGATGTTCTTTAGAACGAAGAGTATGTAGTTTGCCACAAAGTTGTCCATTTACCACATTATACTGGTCAGCTGAGCGAGTGTAGTATACCTACGGATGACATGATTCATAAATATTGGGATGCGTAATGGATAGCTGGAACTTATATAGCTGGAACGTACAATGATAGTTCCAAGATAAAAAGCGGATCTTGATCTGGAATATACCTCAAGGCATTCACATGGTGACCCTATCTTTATTTTCTCTAAGAGTCTGATAGCCCTCAGAGTAATTTAAAACCAGACTTAGACTCATGGTACTCTCTCATCTATGTAGGCAGACACATTTCCTTCAAATTAGAATCCAACCCATACGCCATGTGGAAAAAGAAAAATGACTGACTTGGTCAATTGATTCCATTCGCTTTGTGTGGAGTCAGTAGAAGCCGACGAACAAACCGACGTTCTATGAATTTTTTTTAACGTACTTGTAGCGCTTCTGCTTTTACACTGCTAGCGACCGAGTTCGTCCTGAAATACACATTTTTCCTGCGAACATACTTTTCGAGAGAACAAATTCGACTAAGAAGAAGAAAAGACAAGACTCCGAGTGGTGGAGGTTTTCAGAATCTGAATTCTTGGGTTCG
This sequence comes from Matsumyia berberina, assembly GCA_917880715.2. NCBI lineage: Eukaryota > Metazoa > Arthropoda > Insecta > Diptera > Syrphidae > Matsumyia > Matsumyia berberina. The sequence goes on from OU862870.1 coordinate 103,250,373, forward strand.
ATATGGTGAGCAGAAGTCTAAGTCTAAAAAAAAAAAAAAAACGTCCCGAGGTGCACCAAGACTAACCTTTTCCCAACCACTCATTTTGCGCGCGCTACATGGACGAAATCTATAACTTATTGAGAAGATTCTTCCTGACTCGTTGAGAAGTGGTGCCGTCAACAATTTTTGCTCGTAGAACAGCCCAGCGCACTATGCACTGAGCCATGACGAACACATGCCATCTCAAATCAAATTCAATAAAAATATCCAAGTCCATCTTTCGTTCAAGACATGATGGGAAAATAACTCACTTCTACCAAACACCAAATTTCAATTTAAACCGACGCACGGCTCTAAATTGTAATGGGCGGTCGGATCAGTTGGGTAGCCAATTGAGGTGACGTGTTCAAATCGTTTCACATTCCAGACTTCTCTAGTGATTCCAGGCGGAAGTAATGCGATCATTGAGGTACGTAAAATACTCAGCTTCAGTCTCACAACCATAAAAAGTTGAAGCAATCATTACTGATAACCAGGCCGTCATTAAAAGGCTCCAATCATACACAACGTCTTCCAAATTTATACTACAGTGTCAGAAAGTATAACAATTAGCATGGCACTCAATGTCGATCATTTTAATGGCATGCCCCCAACTCGACTTCCAAGACGTGCCATCAGGTAGGCAAACCCTGGATAGGCGCAGGACGAGATGGTTGGACCAAGTCCGAAATCTCACCTATATCCGTATGAGAATAGCCCCTGATGTTTTAGAGTCGATGGCGGAAGATCGGGAAATGTGGAGAGTCCATTTAAGCACCCTGTGATAGACACGATTAGAATTCACGGTTTAAACAAAGATTTATAATTATAATCCGCTGGCGTTCTGCCATGAGCATTGGGCTTGGAATTTCCCTCTTTTTCGTGGTGAAAAAAAAGAACACAATGAAATAATTTAAAAATGTGTTAAGGCAAATATTTTTTTTTTAGCGCCTTAACTGTTTTAACGATAAATTATTCGATGTTCACTTTCTGCGATTATTCGGTTTATTTATGCGATTTCATGCCCATTTTTGAATGAAAGGGTAAGTCAATAAGCAAAATTGCCGGATTTTGGACGATGTCAATCAACACTAGGTCCACCAAATGGCAATGCATCCGCACAAAGTCACAGTTTGGTATGGATTGTGAGCCGTCGGTATCATCGGTCCGTACTTCTTTGAAAACGACGATGGCGTTGTCACCACCATCAACGGAACGCGCTACCGATCGATGACAACCAATTTCTTTTGGTCCAAATTGGGTGATTTGCATGTGAACGACATGTGGTTCCAACGCTACGTGCCACACAGCTGATGCCACAATAGACATTCTGCACGACCGATTTGGGGGCATGGTTATCTCACGCAGAGGCGACGTGAACTGGCCACCGAGATCATGCGATTTGACCCCGTTAGACTTTTTCTTGTGGGTTTCCTTAAGTCGCAGGTCTATGCCAATAAGCCACAAACGACCAGTTCCTCTAAGTCAACATAACCCGTACCATCGCTCAAATTCAGCCTGATCTCTACGCCAAAGTAATCGAAAATAGGACCTCTCGGATACGAGCCACCCAGCGAAGACGCGGTGGTCAAAAAAGTTTGTTGATATCTCACACAGAACACACAGTTCAAAAGGTTACTGCTTTCGACATTAAAACGGTGTTAGCTAGACCCTTATGGGTAGAATTTGTGATTGATTGTGACTTAAAGGAGAACAAGGCAATTCGAGCTGCGCTATATTCAGCACGGAGCTGCCCAACATATGGAAAAGCTTTCCGAATGCAAACCTGATTTTTGCGCAGGCAGATGCTTTTCTATTATAAAATATGACGGAATGGAACGCTTTAAGTGTAAATAGTATCTAAACCAGCATTTCAGCGCAAACACTACCCCTTTCACTCGTAATAACTGGGTACACTTCCCCCCATTTATACCTTAAGGTTGTTCACTTTCAATTAGCTACAACCTGCTGTAGTACTGGCGCCAATCGCCTTCATCGAAATGAATCAAGCGTGTGTTTGAACCTCCCTGAAGAGAATCTTTTCTATCGATCCCTTCACCCATCTATTAAGTGTTAAACATTGATTAAGGGAAATTCTATATGCGAAACTGCAATCAATCTCCGGTGGATCTAGCCCCTGCGATCTCAGGACTACGAGTACATGTGTGTATACCTTCATGCGTTTCTAATTTATGCAAGTCAAGCCATGTGATTTGGAAAATTATTAAAATGCAGTTCATTAATTTCAGAAAGAAAAAAAAGAAGAAGAAGAAGGAACCAAGCGCCTTAATCGCGGCACAGCCACTGAATACCTTCATTAATCACGCTTCGTTACGTTGATGGGCTGCGGATGTGCATGCGCACACTCCACTCCAACTTCTTTGATCTTCGGACGCTACATGTGCTCCGAACGACCGGCTGTATTAAAACATAAATAAGACGCCGGAATAGACGCTGATGCTTCCCAAGGCGTACCTACGCAACACCACATATTAAAAGTTATTGCTTCATTTACGACAACTGCGCAAGCTAACATACATACGTGTAGGTACAGTGGATCTTCAGAGAAAAATGGGTCAAATCGTCGGGGCAATTATAATAAGCTCTCTTCACAGTAACTGTTTTCATCCGGTTTGTAGTTGTTGTAATAAACTCCTGAAAATGATTACAAGACATTGATAAACGGATTATAGCTGCTTCCCTCGATCACTTGAAGATTCAACATTCTACCAGTGATCTTGTGAGGCTTCGTGTCTCTGGCTAATATTTGAATCCCAAAGTCATTAATCATTCCACAGAAATGAGAAAAAAAATCGATCGCCCACCTGCTACGTCCGTGGCAAGGTGATTTAAAGTCCCATGCACGGTTTACTTTAAGCGAATTCGCTTTTATTGAGCTTGAAATTGTAAAAACTATATTTTATAACCGTTGCCTGTGCTGCAGCAATAAATCAAAGGTACCCATCGCGTACGATGATTTCGGGTTAAATTGAAATTTTATGAAAAGTCCCTAATGGATTTGTGGTTTAATCGCTGTGTTAATTTGTTTAAACGTCTTATTTCGTAAAGGGTCCATAAAATTAAGAAATGGTCGACCATTGCACTTCGTAAAAAGAAAATTTAATGACCCAGCCGCGCTAAGTGCCATATCAACTCAACGACCCTAAACAACTAATCCTTAGGGCAAAAGTTAAACAGTAAAGTTCAGAATAGCAGTGTATGCATTGAGAGTATTACCTGGAACTTTTATTGCATATTCCCTTCGTTGTGCTGAGAGTAATCTGTTTTGGATTTCCCACAAAGGAAAAAAATGGGAAAACGAAGTTGAACTCAATTTTTATGATGTGTTTGGGAAATATTGAATGCGAGTGACGTTGTGGGCGTTAATTCCTCAAATATGTAAGGTATGAAGCCTAAGGATATACTGGTTTGTCATTATATCGATGCGCATAAGCCTTTGGTCCATAGAAAAACATTAGCTACAGCAATTAAAAAACAATATTCCAAGGAAGACTAGATAGCAATTTACTCATATAGGTGTCAAGATAAAGTCCTGCCAATCTGTATAAAACGGTTAAAGTTTTCTTTTACAAAATTAGTTTGTTTGAGCAACTTAAAATCGAAAAAATCACCGAAAACCATGTCCTGCGAAAAAGTTGATGAAAATCAAAACACTATGGCATATCAAGTTGAGAGTCTTACAGCGAACAAACTGAATTCGCCGAGTTCGTCGAGTCATTGGAAACGTGTTTTGGCTGAAATGCAGCTCTCTAGGATCAAACGCAATGCAAGGATCAACCGAAATTCTGAAACAGTAACCGACTTTATGTTGCGATTTCCCGTAAAATGAATAAATTTGCACATGTATGTATGCAGTTGTATTTATTTACAATTTTTTTTGTAAACTTTTGCTTAAATATTGAAAATATGAAAATAAAATTCGTTTTTGTTAAAAAATTAAGAGTTTCCTTAAATAAAGTACTTGCAATGAGAACCACCTCCATGGCGCGGCTGACGGTCATACTCAATCTCCTTTCCGAATAGAGAAAAGTGGGAGACAAACCATTCTTTAAGGGGGGAAAAGGGGTCAAATTGATTAAAAAAGAAGCATGTTGAAATGATTTTTTTTCAATGCATGTAATTTATTGATGATTATGAAATGTTTACATGTTATTAACCCGGCGAGTGTGTGGCCGGGTATGCCATACCCACCCTGTTACTTACATGTCTGTATTTTTAAGTGAAGTGAATTCCTTTTTTTCAAGTATTAGTATACAAATTCTTGAAATACTACTTTTGTTTAATTTTCAATTAATTATTACATACCCTATTACAATAAAATACCATTTTTTTAATTTTAATATTTGTTGTAACAACATTTACAGACAATTTTGTATGTGGGTATGTCATACCCAGCCACACTCAGCACATTCTCCCCGGGTTAAGCTTATGTCTAGGATTATTATGGCAAATTTTTATAAAGATATTTTGGTAGCGGGAGAACCGCGTCACCTTCAAAAAATTTTTTGAAGCGGTAGGCAGGATTACTGGCGATTGCTTCATCGGAAATCAAAAAAACCATAACGATTTCTTTAGTTCATAAGTTTATCTTGGATTTGAACGAAGGAATAAAGAAAATATTCATTTTTGAATTTTTGGTAAAGGTGGAATCAGAAAACTCTGATTTTTGACAGAAATTAATCCACATTTTTTATAAAAAAAAAAGTTAGTTGTTATTAAAAAAAAATGTAATTCCTTCGTTCAGATCCGAGTATTGAGTATGTAAAAGAAGCGTTAAAAATTTTGGCGAAATCGGTCCAAAAGTTTTCGAGAAATTTTGTCTACCGACTCAAAAACAAAGTTTTGAGAAAAACGCGATTGAAGTTTGACCAAGAATAAAACAGAGAAACTTTTTTTTTTTGAAAACTCACATTGAGTCGCGGATTCCAGCTCTATAAAGCAGCTCTCTTGCAGCGGATGCAATATCCAAAGCATCATTTTTCATACAGTAAGACGAACGATGCTAAATCGTACAACACAATAGACGTACCGAGCGCAGTGACGATCAAGGTGACCGAGCGCCCGGAGACAAAATTGTCTATAACTCGAAAAGTTTCAGTCCAAATGACTTGAAATTTTTAACCGATAGTCCCAGATCCATCTACATAGATGGCTCCAAGGTGGGTACAGGCAATAGGTTGGATTTTTCTCCGAAGCTCTTAAGCTATCTAGACTTCCAGATTAAAGCAGCGTTTCCCAAGCGGAGGTTCTCGCAGTGACAACAGGCGTTCAACAAGCTGTAATAGAGGCGGCACTACAGGGCATTGGCAACCGGGCGGCAATAACAAAAATACAATCGAAGCTTGTGCGTAGCTGTCGCGGAGAGCTACGGGTTCTTGGCACACAACACAATGTAAAACTATGTTGGGCTTTCGGACAGAAAGGTGTGCCACGCAAAGGTATGATGGACTACCACGAAAAGGATCATCCTTAGGCCCAGATCTGGCTGACAGCATGATAAAGATACCACTGCTATCGATAGCAATTGCCAGATGGAATGCTCTCAATGGGTGGTGTGAATAAAAACTGAGGGAACATTCTGGGCAAAACCTCTTGAGGGAAGTATTTTCTACAACTTGACGAAACTCGTTTATATTCAACTCAAATTAAGTGTTTTATCCAAAAAGTTGGGGGAACTTTTTACTTAATTTTTTATTCACACCGCCCAATATCTGTGTTATTAAAAGAAAACTGTGGTCATCGTGATAACAGGAACAGAAACGAGGAGATTCTGCAAAGGAACAGACCCTTATCGGCAATAAAATGCATAATTAGTAGAATATGCCTAAGGTGATCGCCGTGGCTCAGTGGTTAGTGCGTTGGACTGCTGACAGAGGGGCGTGGGTTCAAGTCCCAGCCATATCCATCGAACATTTTTCGCGGCACCACCTCTCGTCGGGGAATGACAAACCTCCGGGAGAATAATCTGTCATGAATGAGCTTCTTAATTCGCCGTTCGAAGTCGGTAATAATTTATAGGTCCTATCCATTCGTGGGAAAATTTTAACACGCAAATTGTAACACGATCAAATTGAAAAACATTTATTTCGTAAAATAAATAAAATCGACCAACTGTGAAAGCTGATGGCGACTCTACTGCGAAGGCATAACACTGGCAGTAGAGTGTCATGGCCTGAAGAGTTGATTGAGCTGACAGTGACACAGGAGAATCGAAAAAAATCCTGTGAATTATATAGCAATGACAAAAAACACCTCAAATGTCCCCAGCTAGTCCGGACACCATCCCGAGCTGTCGCGCCAGCTATTTATTTATTTAATATGCTTAGGTATCATAGTAAGAAATTTAAATTAAATGCAAACACGAATTATCTCTGCAGAAGCTTCGGTTATGAGGGAGTGCATGAGAATACTCCACACTCTCTTTGCCACTGCACAAGAATCTGTTATATAAGGTTTAAAATGCTGAGAAGACTTTTCTTTTAGGATCTTGAAGAACTCTTCGCTAGATCCGTAAATTACCTGAACAGTTTTACAAAATGCTCAGGATGGCTTGAAAATTCATAGGTTCATAGAACAGATAAAACTCATAGGCTCACACGGTAAAGGAGTCACACTCCTTTGGGCATCACAATGGATCTGCAATGATCTAAGCATGATGGAGAAAAGTTAGCATTGCTTTTCTCACATTGTGCATAGAGGAAGGTTAGTAGAGGAACTTCAAATCCAAGAACGAGTTTGAGAAGTTTAGCTCTACTTCATTAAGAAATTAAATCGACGGACTCTTAGGTTAGGTTAGGTAAGGTTAAAGGGGTGACGGCTTGATGTCAGGCAACGCCTCACTCGGATCTTCAAGGATCCATTGTGTTCTCCGTTGTTGCGACCTACATTCATGTACCTGTTGGAAAAATAATTAGCTCCCTAAGCCACCTTGAATTCAGTATAAATTTCAGGGTGTTCTTCGGTGGCATGGTTGAGAGTTGGCATGGGTCGCTAAAGAAGTAAGCGCCTAGGGTCTTCTTTCTGGTTTTGCTGAGGCTCGGGCAGTCGCAGAGAAAGTGTGTCGTGTCCTCCTCCGCGTCTATATCGCCACATCCTCTGCAGAGGTCAGTCGTACTTAGTCGCATTCTCCTTCATAGGCCGCCAGCAGGTTGTGGCCTGTGAGGATGCTGATTAGTAGAGCCAAATGCGATCCGTTCTAACCTAAGTATATCGACGGACTCTTACATCTTAACTTAAACATCTCGACTACGCTGACGATTTACACAGGATTGGGGACCTCTACCAAATGGCAATGGATGTTAAAGAAAAAACAAGCGTCATGGGTTTGACGCTTAACACTGAACACCTGCCAAACCTGCATCAAAACCAGCTTTTCAACTCAAGTTAGCATCGTCAGCAAACTGATAGAGATAGTATAGAGCTACTGATAGTGGAACCGAACGAAATAATACCAGTTAAATGCGCAAAGTAAAGTGGAATGTTGTCCAAAACGTGGCTTAAACACCAAGCTACCGAGCGACAACTCTATTACAAGACGCCAAACAGTTGAGGAGAAGTCACGGCAATTGAAAAAAATTTTCAGAGAGCTAAGACTTGCGAGTATTGTCAGAAACTGTTCACAATTACGCGTCATTCTCGTACAGACAGAAGGACCGACAAGGTGGAACAGAAGAAGAAGACTGTCTTTGACAAGGTATATTCGCAATAGGGAGAATACCATAGGTTGCATTATTTGAAGAGCTAAATAAAAAGGATTATACCGAAGTGAAGTATTTTAAACTGCGAGGATTGTCACCATCTCACTACCAGAGTTTCTGTGATGATTCTAGGGGGCAATATTAAAAGTACAAACCCATGCGTATGTGATCTAATGAGTTGACCGACACAACGCAACATCGCATACCGGGAGAAAAGCTATGAAGGACAGGTGCATACAGGTGCACTCTTTTATACGGATGCTTCCTCAAGTGACGTACTAAAGATTTTTTTTTTTTTTTTTAGTAAACTCGGTCTTATGGCTCACACCGTGAATAGTTAAAAAAATGTTTCGAATAAATTCTAACACTGCGAATGCTTAGTGAAAATTGTGCTAAGAAATGGTGCACTCAGAAGAACATCTTAAGGCTTAGTGGACAAGACAAGCAGGGAAACCATAGGTTAGGTGTCTGATTTCGCCATGTAGTGGAAGCATACAGTATATATGAAGTATTCAATAAAACATGGTTACGGGCTATTTTCTAAATGAGGTTGATAAAAAAAGTTGTTGAACGAGTAAGTTAGAAAGACAGGAAGGAGACTTTTTGTATAGCAGTTCAAGAAACTTGAAGTGGACGCAGGGTGAATGAATATTCAGATTTCGTACGCTGCTAAACGGGGCTTAGCAACTTAAAAGAGCTCTTCTTATGGAAGAATGCCACAAACTTATTGGCACACAACAACTCCACATACAAGTCATGATGAACTACAGAGTAGAAAGCTGTATCATCTTAGAAGAACTGAGTTTGGTCTTAGAAAAGGTACAACCTTTGGCTCTTAGCTGTTCTGCAACATTGATCTTTTCAAAAAGGTCCAGAAACGACTTGGATTTCTTTGAACCAACTTCGAATAAACGAAGTAGATTTTATATTGCATTTAGAAGATAGCAACAGTTTTTGATTTTAGAACAAGAAAAACCAAGGGAATCGAGTACCAACACCTGACATTTAAAATAGGAAAGCCGAAAGTGTAGAAATAAAAATAGAGTTTTTCTTCGTTAATTTGTTTTAAATTTTATTTTGCATATAAAATACTTAAAGCCATTTACAATTACAAGTTGAACTTCTCCCTTATCACACATATTTTCACTCGTACATTTTTATAAATTTTTTCGGTGCTGATTCTTAAGGTCGTCAATTTTGAAGTTCCGATGAAATTTATGCCTGCATATTGCATCCTTCGTCATCATTTGTTGTCGATTGGAAATCTCTCCAAAAAGTCATCTATGCCTTCAGATTGGTTGTAGGACTTTTCAGTACGTGCCACCTTAGATTGAGCCATGTCGTCCATTATTTGTCTCCACATCGAGGACGGACTCCGTAGATTGCTTATATATGTTCCAGGCGATGTATTGAGGTCAACTGTGCACACCTCTAAGTTTTCGTTTTCGTCGTATCTCAAATATTCGAAAGACATTTTAGACCGTGTTATTCTTTTGTCACTTTCTTTGGAGAACTGATATCCCTGAGAATGTCGAACTGGCTTTTATATTCATTACAAGGACTCGCCACAGGTCGTAATATCCTTTTGATTAGCGAAAAACCCTTTTTCGCGGTTGCAGGTACATTATATAATTGCATTTGTATTCCTAATGATTTTTCCATGGAAAAATGTGTATTTATAAGGACTTCGTAACTATTATGTTTTATTATTCAATGTCTTAGTTTGGTATCTCTTAGAGTTTGGATAACAGTGATTATGTAATTAGACACTAAAATGACACTTGTGGCTGTAGTGGAGATTTGGTCAAATCCTTAGACCAGAAATGTTTAGGAAATTGACGCCAAGATTGCATGTTGAACGTAGGGATTTTCTCGACAGAGAACCACAAAACCTTGGCACATTCAGGAACAACTGAATATTAGAAGGCCGGCTATAGTCTAATTACTTGGCTAACATTGATATAGCAAACTTTGGGCTTAATAAGGTAACTCAAGTGAGAACCAGAACAAGCAAGACAAACAAGAAATAGACCAACCACCGGACAGCATCAAGTTAATTGATACAAAAACTCCTCTAGTAATGAAATGATTAATGATATTTAGCCAGCATGATATCACACTTCTGATTTGTAAAACAACTGGGAGCACCAACTTCGCTTAGCCCACTGGAATTAGCTTTGATGCGTCTTTTCTTTTAGCATGATAGGTATGTATTTTTGTTGTGTCGAATTTAAATTCTCGCATTCCCATCTGATAAATCGTAATCGTTACGATAAGTTTTTTAAAACTTGTGCGATCACCAATTCAACTTTTGTAAAATGAGTTGAGAAATTGACCCACTTGTACATTTATTATTTTTTGCTTAAATACTCCTGTTCTCTGTTCCTCTGATAAAAAAAGTTCGTCAGCCATAAACAATATTCTGGTTTCGCAATTGCTAATCTAGTCATTCCCACATTATAAAGTAGAAGTCATTTGAATTTCCTAGCTTTCTCTTGTCAAAGGAATTATAGAAAAAGGCGTCGGCTTAGATCAAAAACTCTATTATAATTAACAGCGTTACCTTACTGCAGGATTACAATTGTTTATATACCTGCAATAGATTATTTAAAAAAAACAAGCATCATAAACCCTAATCATTTTAGCTTTTTAAGTTAGTTAATATCATTAAAGTCTAAAATTGAAGATCAGAGCAATTATGAGATGTACATATATACCTGCAATTGCAAAAGGGTTTTTCGCTAATCAATTTTTAGAAACTTCAAATACCTATGATATTTCTACCTGTAGCGAGTCCTTGTAATAGATATAAAAGCCTGTTCGACGCACTCAGGGATATTAGTTCTCCAAAGCAAGTGACAATAAAATAACACGGTCCAAAAATGTCTTTCGAATATTTGAGATACGACGAAAACGAAAACTTAGAGGTGTGCACAGTTGACCTCAATACATCGCCTGGAACTTATATAAGCAATCTACGGAGTCCGTCCTCGATGTGGAGACAAATTATGGATGACATGGCTCAGTCTAAGGTGGCACGTACTGAAAAGTTCTACAACCAATCTGAAGGCATAGATGACTTCCTGGAGAGATTCCCAATCGACAACAAATGATGACGAAAGATGCAGTTTGCAGAAATAAATTTCACCGGAACTTCAAAATTAATGACCTCAAGAATTACCGAAAGGATTTGTAAAAATGTACGAGTGAAAATAAGTGTGATACGGGAGAAATTCAACTTGTAATTGTAAATGGCTTTAAGTATTTTATATGGAAAATAAAATTTAAATCAATTTAACAAAGAAAAACGTTATTTTTATTTTTCGCTTTTGGTTTGGTCACTCCAGATCAGGGTGCCAGTAGTCGTTTTACTTGACAAGCCTCTTTCATTTAGTTTTGATTCTATTTTTTGGTATGTCGAATTCAGTTTTATTTTAAATTGATACGTTTTCGAACTCTATACTTCTTCATCGATCCTTATGAAAACATCGTTTACGTCTGATGACAAGAAGGAGAGCTTCTCTAGGCGCCGTCTTTCACATAGGCAGGTGCTCAAACAGGGTGTCAGCTATAAAGGCGTTGCAGAAATCTATCTAGTTTGTGGCCGTGTTTCCCGATAATCCCCGTGACCATGCCACAGATTAGGTAGATATCTGCAACGGCAATCGCCTCCTTATAGGTACCACTATGTCTGAGCACCTGTCACACAATCACCTGTGTGGCCGTTGACCATTTTGCAATCAGCAATTATAGGGCGAGTTTATGGTAAAATATCAGCCGCCACTACAGAAATAGTCTCCTGGACGTCCGGAACAGACGAGGAACCAGTGGAAACAATCGGGAGCATCCAAACCCATGCCGCACTGTGAAAAATGTTTTAAAATGAAGGAAATGTCAACCGGTAGCGGAGAAGACATAGCTATTAGAAAATATCTTAAGAGGGATCGAATTCAGATAGGACAAAGTGTTAGTAGTTCAACGACTGCTGGGCATTTTTATATTGCGTTTGACTACTGCAGAAGTCGGTCTGCTTTGGTCCTCTAGAGAAAGGCGCATTGGAGAAAAATGTTTTTTTACTTAAGCCTCAGTTGAGCCCGTTGTGTTCCACTATTTTAACCCTCCAATCATTGGCAATCATGATGGCTCTGTATAAGGTACATGATCCCGAGGGACCTGTACAATTTAAAAAAAAAATGTGGAGTATTGGCTTCATGCAGTTGTGCCTTGATGGTTTTGTTTAATATTAAGTGATATTTATATTAAGTGAGCAAATGCATATAGAGGGATTTGTGAACCTAAAAATCAAAAAGGTCCCCAGGAACCTTGTCACCCATCGGAGGGCTAAAGTACGAAACTGTTGAAATAGTGTAGAGAATGAGGGGACCAATTATGGAGTAAACACGACTGTAGGTGTGATCTATCAAATCTTCCTGTTTCGTTGGTCAAGGCTACGATGTCACCGATTCCTTTGTCCTTGAAATGCTTCAGGCCCGGTATCCACATAGACCCCAGGGTCTTCTTTCGCATTCTCACTACGACTGGCCAGTGGTAAAGAAAGTATTCGAAATCTTCTTCTTTTTCTCTCTCTGCATGTGGAGAGGTGAAAATGTAATAAAGGTAGGCTAAGTAGGTATAAAACTTCTCCAATTGAACCGCTCTCTCTAATCGGCACAAGCCTGTGCTTTGATAACCAGGCCAAGTTCCTGGGTCTTATTTTGAATGATGATTCCAGAAACGAGCACTTCGTTCACTTCAATACCGACGGTTTGTGAGGTGGTGTTTTCTTCGAAATGCTCAACTTGAGCATCTCCTTCCATCTCTCCGACTATTGTAGAGTTTTTCAGGCTTACTCCGGGCAAGGACATCACAATTCGAACTCCCCAAACGGGGTACCACTCTAGAGTACAGGTTAATCTGGTTATTCCACTCGTTACATGTAAATTACCCTTAGAGTACGACGCGATCAACAAGGCAAACCAAAGGTGGAAGAACCGTACGACATGCCGTACCTCCAAAGAAATATGGCCTATCCTAAACCTCACTCGAACAAAAAGTCTAATCTTTCTTAAAAGGTCGCTCATCAGCACCGTTATCGGTGTTCTCACTGGCCACTCTCCCATTGGGCTTCATGCGAAAAGGATCGGCCTCTTCTCAAATGACTTCTATAGGAAGAAACCATCCTCCATTTTATCTGCACTTGTCCTGTCCGATCGCAAAAAAGAAAGCTCTATCTTGGAGCCTATAACTTTGATAATTTGGATGAATTATGGTGTTACATTTTTCGCATACTGATGTTAAAAATATCCTCAGCTTTATTAAGAGTTTCAAATGATTTCAATAGTTGGACTGGCACCTAGGGTATAGATCCCAGTGGCATCACAAAGGGTCTTTTATGGCCTACGTGTGTCTGTGCCCCGCATGGACAGTCACCTTACCTACCTACCTAGGCTAGGGTTGACCCCAAGTCTTCACATAAAATCATTTAGATTTTCTAGAGTAACAGTTCAGGCCGACCATACTGGTAAAAGCCGGATACTACACCATCTACTTGAACTTAAAGAACCTTGTCTGGCTTGGAACCCAACATTGTGTGGAGTTAAGCTGTTTAGCGATGTCATTCATAGACACACGGCAGTCCTTTACTGCCCTAGATTTCATTGTGCTGTGTACAAGGGATCTGACCGCAGCTGGACAATCAATCAGAGGTTATAGGGTTTATCTTCACCCATGCGGCGGCCTGGCGTACAGCACTGATCGCGGTCTGAAAGACATTACAGGAGTGGTGGATGTTCAGGTAGGGGTGCACCGACTCCCTCTTAATATTCAAGAAACTAAAGAAGCTGGTGTTGCTTTTTCTGATCAGACTCCTGTCGATCTTCACCCTGTCCATGTCGGCAGTACCAGCATTGGCAATGTATGGACAAAGCTGCATAAGTTGATGATATCGATTCGTTCAGATGTTGGCCACTCATTTCAAAGGAATTTTCTTTGAAATCCCACATCACGTCGGAAATCTCAGTATGGGACACAGTCTGTGATGTTAGTAAACAGACATCACGATTAACGTCACAAGCGACATTGTTAAAAAGTGTAATATGGGTGCATGTATTTCCCAACATTATAGAGCCCATTAACTATTACCCAATCAACTTAAACGAACTCAGTGCAATTACAATAAAAAAAATCAAACTCGTTACACTCTTGATATCCATCAAAGTCGTGAACACTTCACGGAGCGTTGACAAATTAACACGCGAGACCATTTAAGCATTCATGCGACACGTGTGTCAGCAAATCTCAGTCAATCCAATTAAAATGCCTGTAGTCTACAAAGTAATCCGTACACTGCCCACTCGGCCCACACGCCATCTCAGCATCCCGCTGCACTGGTATCTGCATTTTGAAAATAAACATGACCTCATTTCACGCATGTTTACCTCTGATTACCTCAGAATACGTTTTTCAATAAATGTTGTCGCACCAACAAACGGTGGCGATAAATCAATTCCAATGCTCTGTTTAGCACAAATGTCGATCAATTAATTAAATGGCTGTCGGTGATTATGCAAAATTACAAGCCCGGTGTGAGACTTTTCCATCGGATTAATGGAGCCAAGGCACTCTTGGTCGTCTTTGTCGTCTGTGCGATTGTAACTCCTCTTTAATTGAGTGCTAATGGACAATCGAGTGGAGAGATAATCATATCCTCTAGAGCTGCGGCTGTCCGGGATAACAACGTGAACTCTCGGAGTTTGACACTAGTTTATCTGTGCCTTGGGGAGCGCCTCAAGGTGGATTATTTATTGAAGCATCCCTGGTTGCCGGCTCGCCTGTCTCTGGAGTCAAGCGAACGAATGACGCGTCTATTATCGTTCAGCCTTCATGTAGGAACATTATAACGGTGTATTAGAGGGCATAAATCAAACATAATTGCGGCTGAAATTCATGCACGTCCAGAAGTAAAAACTCGCTTCACTTCCTCGTAGCGTTTGTACACCGGTGAGCATAGTTGTTGTGGCCCGCTGCCGCCGCCGTCATGCGAATGACTAATGTATGCCTAGAATCCAGCTCCGGACAAGAATGCTTTCGAAAAAGTGAAAGAAAATTATCCCAATCGCGATGAATCTACATGCTTATCTATACAATCAAGAGTTACACCGTGATGGTAATTGACTCGGTAATCTGTGTAGGAAGGTGATTTCCTACTACGAAATGATTTATTCTCAGTTTATTGACATGAGGTGGCATCTCGTACGCCGATAAGTACGCAAATCCGACAGCCAATTGATGTACAAGAACTTTGGGTTGCGACTGTGTGGGTTGAATCTTTTGGCATGTGACTTGAGGAATAGAAACACGACATGATGTTGCAAAAAAAAAAATGAACCGAAGATTGAATGACTTTAGGTTTGGGCTTAGAATGATCACGGTAACACATTCGTTGTTTTATGTTTCAGAGTGTTTACATGGTCCCATTGACGTTTTGTAGGACACACCCGCAAGCAAGTTAGACTAAATAGAGAGCGGTAATCGATGAGGTGCATTTAACTAAACGTATGTGTGCAGATTCATAGTTATACCATAGTTCATTCACTCCTTCTTCTCTTGGAGCCATTTACTCCGATTGGTGGAAGAATTGACTTCGACAGTGCAGATTTCGTTTTGATCATCTCCTGAGCAAGGGAAGGACATGTACAGAGAAAGTGAACTACGATTTCCTCCTCCTACTGGTCACCTCTGAAGCCTTAGCATTGCTCGAAATGCCTAGTCTCTGAGCAAGTCTGCCTAGGATATAGAGTCTTATGGGGTTGGCCACAATACTCGGCCTCAAATCAAGTTTTTTATGCGTTAAACGAAATTGGTGAAGCCTTTACTTGCGAAGCTTTATTGACAACAGGTAGGAAAGTAAATGAAAACTAATGTGGAACATGTAATAGTCGTAGCCAACAATTTCTTTTCCTATAGACGAATGCGAATCGTTACACACACCTAGTACATCAGACCAACTCCTTTAAAAAAATAGATAGCAGACGCGACAGCTCGGGATGGGCCAAAACCATTTTAGCAACCATTCATGTTGTGCGTCTTACAGTTTTTGAACAAATGGAAGGGACCTACAGTTTGTTGCCGACTTCAGAAGGCGAATTGAGAAGCTTTTTCATGGCAAATAATGTTCTCGGAGGTTTGTCATTCCTCAACGGAGGTGGTGGTGCGAAAAACCACTAAGCATTTACCACTGAGCCACGGGGAACAACTCACTTAACCTCCCGGTAGATTTGGTATTTTTAAAAAAATTCCTAGTAGCGCTGTAGCACTAGTTTAGCGTGAAGGCGTCTTTCATATATTCAACAGGATTCCTACTCCTAGCCACCTTTTCCGTGTTGGTATGAGGGTATGTTTTCGCCTTCGTCACTTTATCTTGCTTTCAGTACTGACAGTCGTTACTCGAAATTTTCATGACATTTTCTGAAGAGATGTTGCCTGTCTTCGATTGAAGTCTACTTTCTTCTGAAAAAAGTGTGGTAATGCGTAATATTTTGGAGCGTCGAAGAAGCAATATTTTTGCCCTAGAAGTGGATAACTAATTTCTTCACAATAGGCCACTCGTCGTAGGACTTTCTTCACTATGAACCCGACACTCCAGGTTGGGGATGGGCACTGTTGGGGTCCCTGCCTTTTCGTGCGAAGAAAAGAAAAAGAGACATTAGCTTCGGTTATGAATAGATCCCCTTAGCAGGACGAGTCGGAACGTCCACGAACTGTTATCTAATATATGAGTATGCATGCGCGCTAAACACACCAGGTGCTACTAAAAACCTTGAACTTATCCTTTAACCATATACAATGTCCGTAAGGCAAATATTACTGCGCCCCAGAAGATATGATGAATAAGATCAGGAATAGTACCAAGTCCAAACAGCGAATGGAGGAGAAGATTTTAACGCAAATTCTGTATCAAGATGATGATTTAGTGGCTCGGCTATATCAGTCAAGCACCCAGGTTCAAGACGAAAGGGAAGAGCAAATCTTCAACACAAAAATTAGGATGTTTTGAACTGGAAAAAATAGAAGCAGGAAGCTCGTGGCTGGGTAAGGTGGCTGTTCGCTCATTAGCTGCAGACCCACTTAGACCAGAAGTAGTACATTTTTATACCATCGGATCTGTCACAAGAACTAATTAAACCACCCAGAGCGGAGAATATTTCTGATGTCAATCGAAGAAAAGTGCTCCCAGATGGAGGGATCTTCTTTCGGACTGAACTGGATTGGAGGAAGTGGAATAAAGATTCCTCCTCATCTTCACCCCTGCAGCTTCTACAGAAATCATTGGAGAAGAAGCCTAGCTTCTTGGCGTAAAGGCCTATAGGACAGTGTCCAGAGAGGAAACTGATAACACCATTGGACCCATTCTGATACAATATGGCCCACATCTGTCTGAACATTAGGCATGTCGAGCCTTCCTCTCAACTGGTTGGCTTGCCATACCCAGTGCTAAAGATTGTACCATGTCATCCGAGTCTGGAATGTTTTTGTGATCTGGTATGCAGCATACGTGAATTTTCAATTGTTTTGCGATCCCTGAGGTACGAGCAACAATCCAGAGCGCCCGCTGAAGTAAATGCGAACGATTCTAGGGACCTAATTCCGCTTAGCTGTCCACGAATATGCTAATTTTCAGGGTAGTCAAGGCTTTCTTAATCGCCATCATTTTCGTGAGCTGGAACGAGATGCTGACATTCAGCTCTTTGGAGAAGATGTTGCCACCCTCTCTACTTTTTGGTTTGGAGCTATCCGTGTAGAAGAGAACTGAGTCAGCATCTACATATGACAGGTGCTGTTTTCCATTAATTGCGGGCAGAAATTGTGCCACGGATGTTTTTTGCTAGAGGGGTGAAGTCGATGTTTTCGGATGTAAAATACAGAAAGAATAAAGGAGTTTCCAATAGGTAAACCACGGTACCAGGCTTTTAAACGAACGGCTACATCAGCTGGCATCTGTCTACCAAAATAGAAAGGATAAAAACAAGCAACGTCTCAAGCAGACACCCTTCATGAATCAGAAGATTGATTGGCTGTACTTTTCAAAAGGTTAATCTGAATGGCATACGGTTCTACTCAGATAGCACTGCTTGTTATATTGCACGGAGAACAATTGATTTTTTTCAACAATTTCCAGACGGCGTCATCTTGCAAGGAGCCGATTATTAACCAGAAAGATCGCGTGATTGAGGAATTTTAGGAAATTTCACAAATGATTTCTTGAGCTGAAGAGCTACATTCAACTTATAATTGGTGCGATTTGCTGGCATTTTTAAAAAAATGTGATCGAGGTGGCACCAGAATCATGAAGGACTTTTGAAATACATTTTATATAAAAAATAATTACAGCTTACCTACTTTGTAATGATGTACAAATGTTGTCGCTTCCTTAAGCAAATCTAAATATCATTTTTATACTGTTCAAAATTATACTGTGCATTCCTAATGGAATAGGTAGGTAGGTAGGTAGGTGGGGTGGCTTCGCACAGACACACGTCGGCCAAGAAGGCTCTTTGTGGTACCACACGGATCAATACCCTGAAACCGCGCCACTTCATTGGAACCATTTGGAGCTCTTGATGAAGCTGAGGATACTTTTGACGTCAGTATGTGAAATATCACCCAAGTTGTCGAAATGATAGGCTCCCAGATGGAGCTTCCTTCTTTATAGCAGCCTGGCTGTCGGTAAAGATTGTAATATCCCTGAAGGATATCACATTTTGCTTGAGTCAGGATAAGGCTTCATTGATCAGGTTAAGCATATCGGAGAAAACACCACCTCCCACCCCGTTCTCGGTTTTGGAACCATCGGTGTAGAGATGAACGGAATGGTCGCCTCTGGCGTCGCCGCTCTTCCACTCCTCTCGGGAAGGGATGGAAGTCCGGAAGTTGAGGTTGAAATTCAACGGTGTATAGTCGGTGTTTTCCGGAATGAAAGTTAGGGGATCTAAGATCGAGGAGGAGGAGACTTTTAGTCTAATGGCTGCGCAAGCAGCTGACTGTTTGCCAAAAATCTAGATCTAGAGGTAGTAGATCTAAGAGCACGTCAAGTGCCGCGGATGGGGTGTAACTAACGCTTTCGCTGTAAAGGGTTTTCCAATAGTGACGTGTAGATTTTGACGGTTCATAGCGGCCATGTTGTTTTATCTGTTATTATTTTTCCCGATTTTTATTTTTCAGACACTAAAGACAAATCACCATGGCAAGTTACAGCGTCGAGCAACACGTGGAAATAATAAACCTGGAGCAGTTGGAAGCAAACCCCGACTTCAGCAAAAAAAAAAATCATCTTCAGTGACTAGGCTCATTTTTGGATGAACGGGTACGTCAACAAACAAAATTGCCGGATTTGGGACGATACTAATCCACACGAGCTCCACCAAGTGGCAATGCATCCGCAGAAAATCCCTTTTTTGTGTATTGTGAGTCGTCGGCATCATCAGTCCGCACTTTTTCGAAAACGACGATGGCATTACCATCACCATCAACGGAGAGCGCTGCCGATCGATGATAACCAATTTCTTTTGGCTCAAATTGGATGATATGCATGTGAACGACATGTGGTTCCAACGCTACGTGCCACACAGCTGATGCCACAATGGACATTCTGCACGAGCGATTTGAGGGCATGGTTATCTCACGCAGAGGCGACATGAACTGGCCACCGAGATCGTGCGATTTGACCCCGTTAGACTTTTTCTTGTGGGGTTTCCTTAAGTCGCAGATCTATGGCAAGAAGCCGCAAACGACACAGTGCCCTCAAAGTCACATAACCCGTGCCATCAAATTCAGTCTCATTCTTCTATGCGACAAAGTCATCGAAAATTGGACCTCTCAGATGCGCGCCACCCAGCGAAGCCGCAGCGGCCGTTTGAACGCTGTAATTTTCCACACATAATGTCAGTGATAGGCCTTTCAAATGAAACAAGAAATTCGTTGATATCTCACACACATCTTGTTTTATTAAATTTTAACATCTACCCGTCCCTATCGGAAAACCCTTTACAAACGCAACTTCGTGAGATATTCTGGAGGACTTGTATTCACAAGGCAGACTCTGTAAAAAAAAAAAATTCCTCTTAAACGCGATTCATAAGCACGACTTGGGAAATAGAATCGCACTCAAGATTAAAGGTCCCAATGCTACTACTACTGGCAATAACTCTAAACTTGAATCCACAAGTTGGTCAAAATATTAATGCTGTCTGAAGATATTTGATTGACACAATTCCATATAGGAAATCAGCACAAACATTCTAAACACTGATTCCTTGTATCCATAAATTTCAATGAATAGAACCATTAAATTGACTTGAGGTTTACGGGCTCCTATTTGTCACACTGAAAATTAATCTGTCACACTGCAATGGGTACCTATATCTCGACTTTCTAATTCAACAACGCAAATTGCATTCATCTAAAGCTTATTGCCACAACAATGAATCTTTAGCGAATTCAGAAGACTAATTTTCCATGTACCGTCGGCAAAGATAAAAAAAAAACGTATAGCAACAGTTTTATAGCCATAAGTGCATAACCAATTCAGCATCACTTCATTAAGACTGAAGTGGCAGTTTTTCAGGGCCGCTCTTTCGAACCATTCATTCAGAATTTGTTGAATAATTTCACGAGGTATTATCGAATTTTCCATCAACAGAGCGAACCTTGACATCGTTCTTTTTTTAATCAAATCACCTTTCATCGACAAAATGCAAATATTTTGTATCTTGGAACTTAAACAGAAAAGAAATGAACATATCCGGTCATGTTGTGTTAACGTTTTCCTCGCAAAACGTTATCGTGAAATATTGCAGACAGCCTGTCGATGCATGTTTCTATCGTGATGGTGATACTCTTGTCTGCACGAAACAATCTCGTTCTTCGGGAGACTGCGTCGCCAGGAATGCAACATTGTTTGGGGCAAATTTTTTAACAGAATTCCTTGCGAACGGCTTGAAGGTAGTGACTAATTTTAGAGATACCCAATGACTTCTGGTTGTGTCCGTGAACACAGCTTCCGAACGTGTTGTGTTGAGATAAGACACAAAGGTATTCGGTTGCGGTACAAAAGGAGGTGTGACAAAATGGTCAACTGCTTTGCCTTGTGGCGCAAATAACTTGTTGAGCGACAGTTTTTGCTATGCAGTGCCCGTTGGTGTTTTATTTCCTTTTATTGTAAGGTGAAGGACGTAAAAAAAGTCGTAACGTATAGTTTTCTTCATGTACAATGCCCAAGAAAAACAAGTAGCTCATTGCTAGTAATTTGTAGCTAAGGATTAAAAAATAAATAAAGAGCTGGCGCGACAGCTCGAGATGAGTTAAGGCCCAGCTTCTCGCAACCATTCATGTTGTGCGTGTTGTATTGTTCGCGCGAATGGAAGGGACCTACAACTTATTGCCGACTCCGAACGGCTTCTTCATAAAAAATTTCCTCCAGAGAGGTGGTGACGCAAAAAATATTTGGTAGACACGGCTGGAGCTTGAACCTACCCAGCTTGCTCAGCAACCCAATCACTAACCACTGAATCACGGCGAGCTTAAGATTGCTGACTACAAACTGACATGACTAATTAAAGAAATGAGCTACTGCCGATTATGTTTTCGAAATTGAAAAACATACTACCTGATGGCTGAAAGGGATCTGCTTTTGTTTGATGACTCATGCTGGGACTCAAACCTTCAAAACTCGCACAGCAGTTAGCCGAAAGGCCTGTTAGCCAGTGTAAGTAATTTTTTTTGTATAAGTTATGTAATTTATATAATAACCAGCTGATACCTGTGACTATTTCCGCGAAGAAAGACGTCACACTATACCATATGACCTTCATCCGATTTCAAAACGGATAAGTCTAGGCTTTCAATTTTTTATATTAATTTTTCAAATTCTCCCTCTCCCTGTAAATAACATTCCTGGTTTTTCTGGAGGATCAGCAATTTCTCCAACAGATAGTTGTTGATGCTGTTGGCTGAGTCGTCTGTTGGAGTGAAAATAGCTATTGCCCTATGCAATGAAGCGCGATGCACTCAAACCTAATGAGGATTGCTCAGAATATTTATTCTTCCCTCCTCTTTCCATCCACCAATATCAAGCTAGGAAACCTCTCATCTCTTAAGCCACGTTGAAGACGGACATATATATTAACTTCCTAGGACAGGACTTTGATATTAGGTCATAAGACAGATGACTGGAGACAGGCCTTAACTTCATCTGCATTTAGACAAGGTGACGCACCAACACCATAGGCACAATCTTTTGAAAGTCCGTCCAACTACTCGGATACGCAGACGATATTTGCATAATCGGAAGAACGCAGCGTGATGTCACGGAGGCATCGAAGATGGGTTTAGCTGTCAATGAGGCCAAGACGAAGTATATGCTGTCAACAAGAGAGGACACCCAACTCCGACGTCGTGGACAGAACGTCACAATAGATAGGTATAACTTTGAGGTAGTTAAGGACTTTGTCCACCTAGGCTCCGCTATAAATTCAGTCAACGACACCAGTGCTAAGATCAAACCAAGAATAAATCTCGCCAATCACTGTTTCTTTGGGCTAAGAAAGCAATTGAAGAGCAAAGACCTCTTTCGACCGACTAAAGTGACCCTGTATAAGATCTTAATCGTCCCAGTTCCGCTCTACGGCGCAGAGACATGGACTCTGTCAAAAGTGGATGAGGTTGCTCTTGGCTTTATCGAGAGGCAAATTCTTCTGGTGATTTTTAGCCCCGTCTGCATAGACGATGAATAGAGAAGGAGAAACAACGACGAACTGTAGGCGCTGTACAGAGTGAGGGTCCAACGACTAAAATGGCTGAGTCACATGTGGATCGACACCAATGGTCCGGAATGGGAACTCTTTGAATCCACAGCCGAGGGACGGTGCAGTAGAGGAAGACTTGGCGTGCGACACTGGAGCCAGCTGCCTAAATATCGAGCTGACTGGTGAGCTTGTGGGTTGAGGCCCAGGTCCACCCCGGAATGTAGAGCCACCTTAAGTAAGTAAGTATATAGATGAATCTTCACGCACTACAAAGATTGGAAGGGATTCTGAAAACTTTGTGGTTCGAGCTTTTTTCAACAGTGGCCAAATTTTCATCACCATTATAATTTTCAATGACCTGTTGATTTACTTTGAGGATCGTGAGTTCAGCGTACTTAAACTAATCCCCTATACCTCCCGATCTTCCACCAGTCTAAAATTCTGCCCCTTTAAGCTAAAAAATCCTCCAAAAACTTGAAGAGATCTTTGTAGTTAGAGTTGAACTATTTAAACTATAAAAGTGGACTTAACCACTAGGTCTGTGACTAGCAGATATATTAAACAACAGTCAACATGACAGTGGCTTGCGTGAATGTGGTATATGTATGTATACCATCGGGTTACTAACGAAGTAAAGTAAAGATAGAAAACCTGAACAGAAATGAAGTCATTTTTCACTGAATTTTTAGGACGGCAGGCAGAGACAGATTAATTGCACACAAAAAATCTGCAATTGAGTAAGAAAACGTTCATAAAACTGAATGGCTTTACGGATACAACTAAGATTTTGTCTGTATATAACTTAATCCTAACTAACTTTATTGCAATTGATACCTACGTTTTCGTTTTGGGTAATTTATGCTTGAATAGTTGAGCGTCTGAAAGACATAAAACTCGAAATCGTTTGGCTAATATGGTTGATTGGTTTCACTGCGTGAAAACACTATGGTGCATGGTGCAGGTTTTCATAATGCCAATGTTTTTATAGTTCTGGTACTCGTAAGTGTTGTGTAGACACATAGATGATTAAATAGCGTTTTGCATTCGTCACCTCACTACACAGTGATCCAAATAGCTGTCTAGCTCCTGTCGATAAAAATGCAATCAAATGTTTGTCTTGATATCACATGCATTCTGGTGATGTCCTCGCTGTGAGTTGCAATATATGTCATAAAATTTTATCTCATGGGCTACTTAAAACTGAAAAACTTGCCTAGTGCACGGTTCTTAATTTTGATTCGCAAGAAATCCGAACTTTGGATCTCACAGACCATGTGGTATATCAATTGCACACTAACACCCGCTCTTAGCCGGTTTACATTGATCCTTCTACATAACTAAGTTTCCTGTTACTTCTTTTGCAAATGAACTTCTCAAAAATTCCAACCATCATCGCCTAAGTAATTCTCGTTTTTCTCAGATTTATAGAAACAATGGTTCATACGCAGTATTTTTCTTCTTTTCATTTTAATGTTACGTGCTAGATAAGATCTTCACTCCACCCAATGGAAAATTGTTGGATTGACGATTGGTGTATACTTCTTTCAATCAATCAATCAATCCAACATCAACTAGTCATTAACTTCTCAATGCAATGACCTAGATGCATACGTTATGGAGTTCAGCAGGCTATTTTACAGTTAATTGATTTCCAAGTTTTCACTTATTCTCAATTTAAATCAAACTAGATACGTAGGCTTGTGCACGAAGATAGATTTGAAGTGTTTAATTAAAAACTAGATCTGAATTATTAATGACGGACTTGTGAGCTCCTCAAATGTATTTGAATTATTCGACAACTTCACGACTGTATGTTTAACCTGGGACAGACACATTTGGTAATCGCCGAGGCTCAGTGGTTAGTGCTTTGGACAGCATGAGTTCAAGCCTCAGCCATGTCCACCGCTGCACCACCTCTCGTCGGGGAATGACAAACCACCGGTCGTATAATTTGTCATGAAAAAGCTTCTCAATTCGCCGATGGGAGTCTGCATTCGGTTTTCATCGGTATTCTATCTGACAGATACGCTGCAATTAAAATGCACTGAACTCACACAAAATCTGTTCCAAACTAGTTTTGGAATGCCTTACCAAAATCAAAAAAATGGGCCGAACTAAAAGTCCTACTCCTGCTGGGTATGAAAAAAACGAAGCAACTGGATTGACTCGGAAACCCAGTACTGAGATGAAATCCTAGAACCGTGGCAGGGCAAGGAATTTTTGGAGAAATACAACGAGAAGAAGTGCAAAACTGCTCTAAGCCTTCTAACCCTCAAACAGCTAGAGACTCTGGTACAAAACCACAGTGGACAAGTCGTAGCAATCGACTAGTAATCCACTTTATTAAAAATGAAAATAAAAAAGCTGGAGGCTGATATTATGCAAGGCGTGAGTGTTTCAAAAGTGACTAGTCCTTGTCCTAATCTTTTGATGTTTATACAACGAACGGGTTGTACCCTCAACTGGTTCCGAGTGACTACTGCGAAAAAATGCAAACCCCGTCCCTCAGAGAATGACCAAGTATGGTATACGGATGGCTCCAAAATAAACAGTGGATCTGGGGCTGGAATATTCGGAGAGCCGTCTAGCACTAACTTTCGGTGAGTCCAGGCACATACCCATCGATCTTCCAGGCAGAAATATTCGCCATATATCACGGCACACGCTTAAACTTGCTCACTAATTTCCGTGGCAAAACCATTTTTATCTTCTCTGACAGTCAAGCTGCCCTGAAAGCAATGAACTCAGCCACGATAAAATTCAAACTACTCCTAGAGACAGTCAAAATGCTTCTAGAACTAGAAAAGAAAAACAACTTGGTCATGCTACACTGGATTCCCATTCACAAGGACTACACCGGCAATGAAACAGCGGACTCACTTGTCAAGATAGGTGCACCTTCCCCCTCTCTGGTCCTGAACCAGCCTGTGGAGTTAACAAATAAATTTTTAAAAACTTCATGACGGAGCAATCCCTGCTCAAATCCAACACAATTTGGATGGGAAGTGTAGGACAGAAATTTACCAAACACTTCTTCCCCAATCTATCACAGAAGAAATCCAATTTTTTTCTAAATCTGAGCAGAGCCCACCTTAGAATTCAAACCGGTATCCTAAGCGGCTACTGCCGACTTAAACGACATCTACACAAGCTTGGTCTGTCACCGGACCCTGCCTGCAGACTGTGCTTGGAGAGCGAGGAAAGCTCTCTCCTCATCGTCACAGAGTGCCCCGACCTCATCCATGTGAGGAAACGAATCTTAGGCAGTGAACGCGTCTCACCAAAGGCACTTGCCACGCTCCACCCTGAGAGGCTGATTAACTTCCCGACATCCTCTGAAGCATCCAAACTGCTCTAAACATATGGACAGCACAAAAGGCCTCTATATGAGACCGCAGTGCTAAAGTGAACAAACCGCTCCCCATTAATAATAATACAATAATAACTTCAGAGGGAAAGGAAAAGGTATACAGATTTGAGTTAAAGCAGTGAGTGAGGTGACGATTTGCTTTTATTTAGAATTTTTGCAATTCATATGTGTGTATCAGGAAATTTTGAGGCAGTCAAATTTTATCACAACGGGTTGTGCCAGAGCTGTAAAAAGTTCCCCGGCATCCAATCCTTTTTCACATTAATGTGAAGGGTCTCTGGTTCCTACTTAAGGGTTTATGCAAACCACTACTTGCTTCGATTGTGCTCATAACTAATTACCCATGGGAACCTGGAAAAGACTAATCACACTTAGTTCGAACCACCCTGATTCAAATATGAACCGCACTATGCTCCACTACTAAATATAGCTAGGACCTAGGAGGTTTCCATTTTAGAGAAATTGTACACAAGTTTGCAAAATAGACAGCCAGATTTCGTAAATCTCCTTTTTCATTTCTGTTTCATTTTATTCGTCAGAATTTCATCCCCAAGGTAGGCAATAGGTCTAGTGAGTAACTTAATCCTTAGTTAACCATTTTTCATGCAGAAAATGATGGAAAATATAGACCATCATACACACAAAGACTTTCTACACAGAATTCAATGTGCACACAGAAAAATAAAATCCACGGAGGGCTCGGCAGCAGGACCTATCAGCAGACGAGTGTCCGAATGTTCGATCAACCAATGCATAAGGGCGATATGCTGGAGAGTCGAAGAATCACTTCCACTTCCGGAGGAATGTCGATGACTGAAATCACAGTAAAAACACGCTCCCAAGGGCAAGTTCACTCTGCTCTTCCGTGGTCTTCAGCCGTCAACAACCTTTTAGTTAATCTTAACAAATAATAATACAATGCCTTCACAAATAAGCTCTAAGACGCGTAAGATAGCTCGCGCTTCGACTTAGTCGCAGTCTTGTCGGGCAAATATTTTTTTTTGTCGATCGAGGACTTAAAAATGTTTTCAGGTGGAACCACCGCACATTAACTCAGCTTTGAGCAGAATTCTTTCATTGTCCCACTTTTTCGTAAATCAAAGAGTATTGGAACGATGTAGTTCCTTGCAAGCTCATCTGCACTCCCATTTTCTGCAATTCATAGTGTCCTGGTGTTCAGCATTGTGTGACCAGATTAGCCTCTGATATATGTACCAATTAGATGCCCTTCTTTTTACAAGATTAGACTTAATTGTTGCTGACTGCAGAACCTTCATGGCCCCCAGGCAGGCTGTCGCTGTAGAGAGTTATTATCTCCTCAATGGCAGTGACCTCGGCATGAAATGCCGAAAAAAAAGTCTGCTGTTATTCGAATATGCCTATGCTCGGAATTTTAGGATGAATCCTTCACTCAAGCATTTGACCCAGACATGTGCTTGTGGCATCATGTACATACATTATTATCGATGAGTTATGTTGAAGTCAATTATTTTCAAAAGAATACAAGTCAGGCTAAAGTGATCGAAAAATTCAAAAAACTTTCTGAGATTTCAACAGGAAAGGTATTTAGCCATCGAATAAAAAAAAATCCGTAGGACGGCTTGGGGCCTAAGGTAGCGCGCACAAGTAGAATGGGACCTCAACCAACTTGGCGTGCGCAACTGGAGGGAGTTAGCTAAGGATCAGGCTAACTGGAGAGGCTTGTTGGTTAAGGCCCAGGTTTACCCCGAACTGTAGCGCCACCTTAGTAAATAAGTAAGCTCGGCTTGGGATAAACCGAGGCCTAGCCATGGTGCGTATAAATGGAAGGAAGATACAATTTGTTGCCGGCTCCGAACGCCGAATTGAAAGGCTTTTTCATGACAAATTATAGTCTCGGAGGAGGTTTGCCATTCCCCGACAAGAATGGGTCCTAAACCTACGCAGGTCCCACATCAATCCAACGCAACAACTACTGGGTCATCAATTAGGAATTTGAAAATCCTAATCAACTAGAAACGCACAATTTCAAGTTCATTATCGATTTCAAATTAAATCCACAACCTAATTCCTTGTACCCTGGAACCTCCACAGAACTCACTCTTCCTCATCGCGTTGTATGGGACAATGCAATTAAATCTAAAATATTGTTATTAAATGTCAGTTGTCAATTCGCTAACACAAATCATAGAGCAATTTTTGCCAACCCACACAAACACAGTGCCTGGGATGCTCACCCAGCAAGGCCCAACAAATGGAAAAACTCTTTTAGGAGTCAGGAAATAGTCAGGGATCCCACTCTGCCTTGTTCTTTGGTTACTACCGTGTGGGACGTTGTCGTGGCTCTAGATTTTACTTTTTTTTTTTTTTTTGCGTCAGTTCATGAGCACAGTGAAGCAAAGCAGCCACTCACGTACTGGGCAATCTTCATCTCTATTAGAACATTTCCCCGAGGCTGTCATTTAGTGACTAAAGATTTCGTGCAACTGCACAGCTTCCACACCAACATAACTCTTCGATGATGGTACAAAGTTCCTCATTCCTCCTGTACAACTCATTGATTGTTCACTTCGTGGATACTCCCAGAAAGTGCTACTTGTCGTCTCTATTCCTTGCCTCTATGAAACGTGTTCCTTTCATGCATGAGCGACTAAAGACCAACTGGAAGTTGTGACACTTGGAATTTTTGTTGTAATTCCTTTTTACACGAACGATGGAAGGATTGGTTGGATACTTGTTCCGATACATCCACATCGATTCCATCCAACTTTTTTTCGCCGATTGCATTATTTGCTCAACACTTATTGGCTAAAATTGGTCAGTGAACTGCGGGATTTTTTCTTCATTGCAATACCTGCTCGCAGGCACGGTACAAGATACATTCTTCACACAGACTGCTATCGCATTTATCTTCGCTGTCAATCGATCGGCTGTCCGTCTTTCGCACGTTGTTTGCTTATAATTTCGTCTTAAGCCGCGATACGTGGTCAAAATAAACACTGTGAGTGATATTTTTGGACTTCCCAGTACGTGGCCAGACAAGATGGTATCTGGGATCGATGTTACGGTCTTAAGCCTTTAATTAAAATTGATTTCACCGATCTGGGATAGTGACCGTTTCCGAAACAAGAATTATCTGCCCCTTTTCATAGCTGAAGAATTCCAATTTGTCCACGTTAAGACTACACGTCGGCCCGTGTCTGAAGAGGCATTTTGCCTAAATGACTCGTATTATGTAAATCAGGTATCGCTCCAGTCTGGGAGGTGAACTTTGTCTAATGTTTTGACGTATGTGATAGACACGATTAGAATTCACGGTTTAAACAAAGATTTATAATTATAATCCGCTGGCGTTCTGCCATGAGCATTGGGCATGGAATTTCCCTCTTTTTCGTGGTGAAAAAAAAGAACACAATGAAATAATTTAAAAATGTGTTAAGGCAAATATTTTTTTTTATAGCGTTTTAACTGTTTTAACGATAAATTATTCGATGTTCACTTTCTGCGATTATTCGGTTTATTTATGCGATTTCATACACTGATGATCAAAGATATTCGTCCCAATTACATAAATTAGTTGCTTGGGGGACCGTGCCGTTTATGTTTTTGTTTACCTTCTTGTCCATGTAAAGGGTTTTCCACTAGGGACGGGTAGATTTAGATAGTTCATGGCGGCCATGTTGTTTT
This sequence comes from Matsumyia berberina, assembly GCA_917880715.2. Classification (NCBI taxonomy): domain Eukaryota; kingdom Metazoa; phylum Arthropoda; class Insecta; order Diptera; family Syrphidae; genus Matsumyia; species Matsumyia berberina. Next base: position 103,279,949 of record OU862870.1, read on the forward strand.
ATCTGTTGGTAATTTCTCCGACTTTTATTTTTCAGACACTAAAGACAAAACACCATTGGAAGTTACAGCGTTAAGCAACACGTGCAAATAATAAAACTGGAGCAGTTGGAAGCAAACCCCGATTTCAGCAAAAAAAAAAAAAATCACCTTCAGGGACAGGGCCCATTTTTGAATGAAAGGGTAAGTCAACAAGCAAAATTGCCGGATTTTGGACGATGCCAATCAACACTAGGTCCACCAAATGGCAATGCATCCGCAGAAAATCCCTTTTTTGTGTATTGTGAGTCGTCGGCATCATCAGTCCGCACTTTTTCGAAAACGACGATGGCATTACCATCACCATCAACGGAGAGCGCTACCGATCGATGACAACCAATTTCTTTTGGTCCAAATTGGGTGATTTGCATGTGAACGACATGTGGTTCCAACGCTACGTGCCACACAGCTAATGCCACAATGGACATTCTGCACGAGCGATTTGAGGGCATGGTTATCTCACGCAGAGGCGACATGAACTGGCCACCGAGATCGTGCGATTTGACCCCGTTTGACTTTTTCTTGTGGGATTTCCTTAAGTCGCAGGTCTATGCCAATAAGCCGCTAAGTCAACATAACCCATAACCAAATTCAGCCTGATCTATGTGCCAGAGTCATCGAAAATTGGACCTCTCGAATGCGCGCCACCCAGCGAAGGCTGTGTCTGCGACCATTTTAACGATGTCATATTCCACACATAATATCATTGATTGGCCTTTCAAATAAAACAAAAAATTCGTCGATATCTCACACCGTGGTCGCCCAGTGGTTACTGCGTTGGACTGCTGTGCAAGCCTGCGTGGGTTTAAGCCTCAGCCATGTCCACCGAACATTTTTCGCAGCACCACCTCTCGTCGGGGAATGACAAGCCTCCGAGAGTGTAATTTGTCATGAAAAAGTTGAATTCGCTCAATTCGGCGTTTGGAGGCTGCAATAAATTGTAGGTCCTCTCCATTCGTGCGAAAAATGCAACATGGTTGCGAGAAACTAGGCCTTGGTTCATACCGAGCTGTCGCGTCAGCTATTTTTTTTCTTTGTTTCACACACAACTTATTTTATCCAATTTTAACAACCACCCGTCCCTATTGGAAAACCCTTGATATAGGCCTACTTTTTTTTCCTATTCTCTTTTCTTTTTTAATTTAATCGTCAGATTTTCATCATCAATTGGCCTGCCTTGGTCTAGTGAATCATGAATAGGAAATAGGAATTATTTCACTCTTTGTATATCTACGAGTCAACATGCGCACAGAGACAATTCAACGGAGGATGCTCTTCAGCATCTACACAGAAAAAAATAATTTAATGAACTACATTCATAAACCAAATTCATTGATTTTCATGAAAAAAATTCATAAATTTAATGTACAAAATTCATAAATTTTATGAAAATCTCATAGATTTCATGAATTGCCATTCATTAAAATATTTGTATGCGATATTTTGGGTATGAACCGCTGATCATTAATTTAATGAACTTTTCATAAAACGTATGAACTATTCATACAAATGTCGATAACGATTTTTATACGTTGCAGGGCTATTTTTACGTAGCAGAAAGAAACGCACATAGTAGACATATCCTTTTTTGTATCAAAATATTTATTCACACTCTCAAAAGTTTATGAACGCCATACATTAATTTTATGAACTATTCATAGCCGTATGAACAGATTCATACAAGTATGAACTCGGTGTTTAGCTCAAATTTAATGAATTTTTTCCTTGATTGAAAGGTACAAACTTTTTGGTTCAGTGTAGTCAAAAAATGGAAGGGGCATATCCATCCTATTTACCTTCGTAGACATCTAGGATAGGTTAGGTAAGGTTTAGTAAATGGGTGCCTTTTGAATACGTCACGAGGAATTGAAAACCAATTGATAAGAGAATGATTCTGAAAAATTAGCTGCAATTAGGTACAGAGTCATTTAACAAGAGGACACTAATGATGGAACAACATGGCCGGTATCGTCTAGTATGCTATACTCATAACAAGGAAAAAATTGCAAGATTTTTGCATGTTTTTTCCATAGGCGATTCCAAGATGGTTGCTCGACAGGTTTGCAAATAAATCATCATCGAGGCAATTCTTCTCAGTATGAAGCTATGATGCACTGTACACCATCCATATTCGCATCAAGTAAATCTTGATTTAATGAAGACTTTAAGTAGAACAGAGGTAAAAAAAAATCTAGTGACCTATTAAGAGGCCTCTACCCAAAAAACGAACAAAAACAGAAAATAGTCGAAACGGCGTGCAAGTTTTTGAAGCGCTCACTGAACAAATTGACATGATTTTTAAAGCATTTTGAAGAATGAAGTCTTCTCTACAAAATGACCGACCAGATTTTTGAAATTGTTTTCCGTTTACGATTTATTTAAAAAACTAAAAGCCATGTTTTGATATTTTTGGTAAAATTGCAATACGGCGTGCAACTTTTGAATAGTGAAACGTTTAACGAATTTCATGATATTAGATTCTATCGATAGGTAATGAATAGATCTCCAATGTGGTCGAGGCGAATTTTGAAATTCGATCTGGTTTTTGAAACATTTAGTTTTGAAAATCAAAAAAATTTGTGAAATTAAACTATGAATTTCGTATGTAAATTCATTTTTTTTTAATTATAATTTGTTCTCAGGTGATGAATTGTTATTTTGTTAATCGACTCAAAGAAAAAAATAAATGATTTTCACAGTTTTTGTTGGAAAATATTGCATTTTCCGTGAACGCTTTTTATCGTCAATTTCGAAATTTCAACGTTTTATAGCGTATACATTTACTTTTTAATTCGCTTTTGGAGCACTATGATGATGAGCGCCATTATGACAACGGAGAAGTTTTATTTTCAATTTCGAAAAATATTTCATTTATGTTAGGTTGATTTGAGTGTTGTACATTGTACTATACTAATAAAGGATAAAGAATGTATGTATGCATGCAAAAGTAAGTTTTGTTATTTTCTTTGCGTTTAGAAATATGTACGTAATATTCCGTGTCGTTATTTTTTGAAAGAAAATCTTTTTTGATTTCTAAAGTTTTGAAGGACATCTTATGCAGATGGGGCGAGCACTTTTTGGACCTGCTCAATCCCAAACAGGGCACTTAGGATGGTTGACCCATGGTCTTGAGTAGGGCAGAGAATAGTCCCACCGTAGAGTAGGTGACTTTGGCGATTAAAGCGCTGAAAGTCGGCAAATCTGCGGGTGTGGATGAAATCCGAACAGAAATGGTCAAGGCTGTGGGTAAAGAGGTCATTACATTACAGTGGCATGGGAATGCGGTGAAACACCTAGCGATTGGCAAACTAGGGTGATTGTTCCTCTTTTTAAGAAAGGGTAGAAGCACAACCGACCAGCACTCTCAGAATGGTACTTGAGAAGGCCTGGGAGTATGCCAAACCTTTCTACAGTTGTTTTGTCGATTTGGAGAAAGCATATGATCGGATCCCTCGAGGTAAACTCTGGAGTGTATTGCAGGAGTATGGGATTGATGGTTTTCTTCTGAAGGTCATTCAATCTTTATACACAAACTGTAAGAGCTGTGTTCGGGTGAACGGCGTTAAGTCGACACCTTTCACTGCGATCGTTGGCCTTCGCCAGGGGTGCTTTTTGCCACCTCTGCTTTGCATTTTATATGTGGATTGGATGTTACAGCGCAACCGTGGCGAGGAAAGGTTCGAATTGGGAGACTTAAGGATAAGTCATCTGCTTTTCGCTGATGACTTGGTCCTCCTTACGTCCACTCAGACCGAACTTCAGTGCGCAAGAGATAGATTGGTCGCCGTCTGTGATGAAGGTAAACGTGAATAAATCAGAGGTAATGGTAATTTCCCGAACGCCGGTTCAATGCACTCTGCATGTTAGTGGAGTCCCATTGAAGCAGGTGGAGAAGTTTAAGTATCTCAGGGTATTATTCACGAGTGATGAAAGGAGCAATACTGCGTTATACTGAAGGATTAGTCAGGCTGGAGCAGTTTTGGGGTTTGGTCATTCTGTTATGAGGAGGGCCGAACTTGGCATCGAAGCTAAGTTATCCGTCTTCAATTCAGTGTTTGTTCCGACCCTCATATATGGTCATGAGGTTTGAGTAACGACCGAAAGAATAAGATCGCGGATACAAGCTCCCGAAATAAGATTTCTTCGTTTTATTGCTGGGGTAACTCGTCGAGATCGAGTTAGAAACACCAAAATAAGCGAGGCACTCAATGTCGAATAGCTACTTCTTCGAGCGGAAAGGTCCATACTTCGATGGTTTGGGCACTTTCAACGCATCTCCCCAACTCGGCTTCCGAGACGTGCCATGGAATCTGTGCCATCAGGTAGGCGTGCTCTGTATGAGATGGCTGGACCAAGTCCGAAATCTCACCTCTACCTGTATGGATGCATGCAGATGCATGTTTTTAGTATACATATATGTATGTACATATACGTATATTTTTCCTAAATAAAAATATGAAAAAATGCCCTCAAACTGATGAAATCAAACAAAATTAATAATACGAACAACATTAGAAAATTCTGAAATTATGAAAAATAGAGTTACTATACACGAATACATACTATGATACCTGCATAATACATTCATTCAAAATTTGTTGTTCGATGACAAAGCAAGGCAAACGTAGTCGTATCGCCCTTGCCGTTTGTTTTTGTGTAAATAAACTAAAAATTTTCGAAAATCTCTATCCCGTATTTTTATCATTTATCTTATACAATTACATTTTCTGTTTGGTTTCTTTTTACGCTAAGTTCTAATCTGAGTTCGACATTTTGGGTAGAGGCCTCTTAAGACCTCAAAAGGGTGCATAAAAAGTTTATTCACTCGTCGAGTAGATCGGTTAACTAATTCGGAAACCATCCAGAAAGAGAAATGAATCTCAGGAGTTTACTAAAAATAGCAACATAAGGTTTCTCCAGCCCATAGAAGAAGCAATTACCAAGAGTACCTAGCCTTCTGGTATATTCGCACAGCAGGTGTCGGAATAATTCTATCCCCTCTTCGCTCTTCTAGCTTCTGCAGTACTCATGGATTCCTATAGCGCAGTTTCCTTTTATGGACGATTAAAACGATTCGAATTACATTTCGACTAAGTTTTATGATATTTTTTTTAAATTCTTCTTATTAAAAATCCAGTCCTAGCCGATTTTACGAGATGGATTTATACTCTTCGAATTCACAGAAGATGCCAGCAAATGTTAAAGCATCCATTTGGAATCCGTCAGTGTAGAACCTTCATTCCAGTTCACTTGTCCGTATAACGACTTCCCTTACTCTGAGTGCCATTTTCGCCCGTATCATACATACATCATACAGATGTCTACTGGATCCAGGTACATCATCGTTTCAAGTGCAGCCTGCTCTTTGAATCTTGGGTGGAATTCTTCCCAACTACCAGACAATCAACCCGTATGTTACAACGGATTATACTTTAGCAGTGCTATAGCCAGTGTTCTACTTTTGGCTCTAACTCCCATGCTGATCATCTTTTCACATCCATAAAAGGAAATGTAGACGTTCTTAACGCGGTTCTTGGTTTTAGCTTTTCAAATCCATTTTTAGCCTAGAACTACGCCAAAATTCGCGTCCTTGCGAATGTCCCAAAACCTTTTTGGCCCAAAGCAAAGTGATAAGCAACAACTTCAGTGACTTGATCCTTGATTTAGCATAAGCGGAGCTACCCACCAGGCAAGAAATACAAAAATGTTGCGATAACACCAAACACGAGTCATCGCCTTTAAAACGGTGGGTTTATTTCTTGATGTCTTACTTTCTCTAAAAATAGGACCACGTTGAAGCATGCAATTCAAAGGGTTAAAAAGAGCCATGAAGTGTGAAGTAACTGAATACAAATGCATATGTATATGTCGCATTTAGAGGGAGATCTTCTGGATAAGACACAGAGACGATTCTACGCTTAAATCCAAACTACAAACCTTACGTCATTGTAGGTGCTTAAACGAATAACATATCAAAGTGACACATTTCACTGGAACCTTTCACGTTTGTGTTCTTATCCAATCCTATTCAATGTCCCTATCTCTTGTTGTCAAATGAACTCCTAAAAACGTTCAACCTTCACCTATTGAACGTCGAAATCAACAGGTTTCTGTAAAAACTTCGAGTTCCTCTTTAATCTTCCTAAGACCTTTTAAATTGTTATCTTTAACTTTGAGTGACCGTTCTTTTCAAAACGATGCTAATATTCATTTGTTGTTTGATGATGTTTGACTCCAATCCATAGTCGGCGGTTTTAAAAAGAAATAAGATTTTCTCAGTTCCGACCTAACTGTCAAACGCGTTAAATTAATAAAACTTGAGTTTCTGACCTACTTATAAACAAAAAAGGTAAAACGTGGTCAAAGAGAATTGTTATTCACACGGTCCACCCTTACAAAATATTATCTTAAGGAAATCTCAGAGGCGGCATGTCGTTACGAACTTCCTTTTCGAGTATTCATTAATAACAAAAGGCTTTAGTGATCGATTTTTAAACAAAAATTATAAAATCTATTCAATTAACTAAGTCACTAAAGATTAACAAGCTCTTCCCAACTGGAAATGCACATAATTAATTGTTAATTTTATTTCATGTAATAGAGTCATAGTCTGCTGGATATAGGCCAACACGAAAACAAAGCATATCTGATCCCTATAACACCGGTAAATTTATTCGAATATAAATCGAAAATATATGATAATGTGGGAAAACAATTTGGGAAATGGAAAAAATAAGATTACATCCGGTCAAACTTGATGCACCATCAAAGCTACCTAATAATGAACAGCATGTGTTTGCTTGGGTGCTTCCAATTTGCTACCGTTTAGGAGGACAGAACATGACAGCATTTCTGTCGAGCTTTACAAAGCTGCGCGGAAGACATTCTAAATGCACATTTGCAAACGACCTGGAAGATAACCACGAATTATGTCAAAATGTGCCAGGTACCTGGGGGTCTTACTCGATAGGAAACTCAGCTGGAAGCTGAATATTCTGGACCATGCTCAGAAAGCCTCAAATGCCTTATACTCCTGCCGGAAAGCTCTGGGCCTAATATGGGGCCTGCAACCTAAAGTAGTCCACTGGATATATACGGCGGTGGTGAGGCCGATCCATATGTGTAGAGTATTGGTTTGGTGGACAGCACTGGATAAAAAAAATCAACAGCAACCTGCGTAAAAAAGTACAAAGGGGATCATGCATTTGCATAACGGAGGTAATGCTCCATCTGCTTCCTGTTGATATCTTTCGGAAGCTAATGCCAGTCAAAGCAGCATTAGGGCTCAGAGAAACCTCCCAGCTGATCAGCACAGCAATGGGCCAACATCTAACATCCTCAAGGGCAACCATACTATTCCTAGTAAAACGGACTACGTTGTCCCCTACATTGACTTCAACGTCAGGTACAAGACTCGGATCCCTAGCAGAAGCTCTTGGGAATCTGGTACAGTTTGCGATAGATTGTACCTATTGTACTATACATAGATAGTCACGCAGCTATTAAAGCCTTGGAATCGCCGACAATATGACCAAGGTTGGTAAAGCAATGCCGTAGAACTCTCAACGAGATTGCAGATAGGTGCGACGTTACCCTGTGCTGGGTCACAGAATACAGGGCGTTCCAGGAACTGCAGAGCAGACGAGCTGGCAGAAGAGAATGCAGGACGGCATCTCCGCGAATCGATCAAGTTCCTCCTTGACACGGATGCCAAGAAACTGGCAAGGCATAGGTGGAACAAAATCAGCACTTGTCTCATGTCAAAACAAATCAGGCCTAACCTGGATTTAAAGAAGAGAGAGAGACTTTTATGCACAAACCGGAAGAATCTAGGTTCACTGATACGGGTCCTTACCGGACAGTAGGAACTATACATCTAAGGTGTGGATACATATGTAAGAGGAATCACTGAGGATTAGAATGACAAATTTCACATTAGGGTGCCACCTTCAATTTAACACCTAATGGGAACCTTCTGTAAGTGGTAATGGATTTCAATGCGATGGTAAAACGACAACACGTAAACGGCCTCGAAGACCAATGTAAGAATGGCGAACGGCTTGTGAACTTCTATGAATTATAAGTCTTCGTACTGCATTCATCAGGAGCATCAGCGCCTACATGTTGATAGCATTTAGGTATAATACCGACAGGGTTTACTCCAATCTCGCAGTGTACCAACAATCAGCAACTTTTTGCTTACAGTGGACAACTAGTTGAACACTGTGAAAAATATAATAGGCGTAGTCACATCTTAACTCAGGCAACACAAGCCGAAGATGCAGATGTGATTATCGTCCGGGATATATAAATAGCTACAGGATCGACATATCGCACAAAGCGTCTTGCTTAATCTTCTTTTTCTCCAGCTGCACCAATGGCTACTTGGGTGTTCTTCATGCTCTTTCTCTTTAATCGAGCTAGACGGCCATTGGAGACCAAATTTAGGGAACAGTCATTGTGTTCCTGGGAACGTTGACCACCTGCTTGCGGGTGCGAATGTAACTTTAACGGCTTAGGACAATTGGGCCAATGCCTACTTGAACACCTGTTCTATGGCACAGAGACATGGACCCTCAAAACCGAGTGAGGTTGCTCTTGGCTGTGAGAGGAAATTTCTTCGGGTGATTTTTGGTCCCCTCTGCATAGACGGTGAATGGAGGAGGAGATACAATAACGAACAGTACGGATTGTACAGCGACATCGATTTAACCAGAAGAGTGAAGCTCCAAAGACTGCGGTGACTGTGTCATGTATAGCGGATGGATATAAATGCTCCAGCCCGGAAAATCTTTGAATCTACACCCGAGGGACGGCACAGTAGTGGAAGACCGCGACTAAGGTGGCGCACACAAGTGGAAGGGAACCTTAAGCAACCTGGCGTGCGAAACTGGAGGCAACTGGCTAAAGATAGGGCTGGCTGGAGACGCTTGTTGGTTGAGGACCAAGTCTACCCCGGACTGTAGGGCTTACTTAAAAAAGTAAGCAAGTAAGTAAGAAGAATGTCAGAGGACTTTGAAGGCCTAAGCGCGGTACTACATTTTCTTGTATCGGCTTACACACAGGTGTCGAGAAAGTTAAATGCTTTTTTTTTTTGGATGTGGGCAACCGAATCATTTAAGGGAGGTTGGCAACTCCTGCTATCCGGCTTCTCGGAAGTGTGATTGTAGAATGGTCTTCAGACTCTGGAGAACAAAATCAGCAAAAGTAACATTTAAAGCCCCCAAATCAATCTGAGAAAGATGTATGTAATTGAAAGATGTATGCAAACTACCTACATATAGAAAGACTTTTAAATAACTCACTCTCTGGGCGAAGACGGGACTGGGATCCCTGGGAATGAGATCCCCGTTGAGTTTGTTAGACAAGGTTCAGAGGTTCAATTCTCGGATTGGGTTTCTAACTAACAGAATTGTGTATGATATGGCTGATCCTCTAGGCAGGGTTTAGTAACCCCTGCGAATTATCTAGATTTCTTCAAACGGTGCAAACAATTCTTAGGCGTTCATTCACCTAAAGCTCAAGACGAATGATCAGATCATGTCTGATACACCAACACCAAATGAAATTTTTGCAGTCTCCAGCAAGGAAGCCCTTTAAACCACCATACGCATTATTCTGCGAATGCTCGTTATTTTACCCTTAAACCTTCTTTCGAACATTCTGACAAATATAAAAATTCATTCCTTAGTTGTTTCATGGATTTGAAACGATCCTCATCACTTCAACCTACACGCATTTAAAATTAATGAGCAGCTGTATCTCCTAGGTTTTTCTTTCAATTTACCTAATGCCCGTGGACATCATAACCTCTTTTGGCTGCGCTAATTATTAAAAAACATAATTGAACCAACGACATGGGCCCAATCAGCAAACGCATACCCCTTAACACCTCGGTGACTCTAATTAACTACTTTCCCATAAGCCGTCTAATGCACTCTACTTAGCTGCGTTAGTAAAAAATCTTTTTCCATCCAAAGTCTTAAGCCTCCAAGCTAGCGATCATACATTCCATTGCTTAGTGAAGTAACATTATGCAAATTTTATATGAATTTCTTCAATGGTGCGTTAAGCACTTGGAATCCGCATTTTATCTGAGACAAACTGGAATTATTTCAACATTCTTTAATTTATTTGTCCCCATTGACGGTGCGGGACAACACTTATCATTATCTTTGCATAGACTCCGTCTTAATCAAATGATTTTATAATCCGCTCAGCGTGTCATCAAGGCATTTCAACTTCTGCGTACCGAATGGAATTAGTTGCTCAAATGCATCCACTGTTCAGAACAGAACGTTGCTTATGTGACATAAAAAAATCTTCCTTCGAATGAATCATTTTTACTTATATAACTCGAACTGATCGAATAATTTATCCGGATACTGTAGCGCGATCATAAATATTTATACCCACAGATATTTATCTATTTTTGATTGTTTTCGATGAACTAAAAAACCTGTTTGATTTTATTTATTGTTTGTGTTACACGCACTAAATTTAAGAGCTTAACAATTCTAGTGATGTAGTGATTTGACTACATTGTTTTTATTTATGTTGCACAGCTGTGTATGTGCATTGGAGCATGATTTACAATTCCTTTAGAAGGCTTGGTTACAGTTGTTCATATACGTTACATACATATGGCCTTCGTAATGATTTATTGTTTTGCAAATTTCCTATGTTGTACAGTTTATGTCACAGTAAAGGAGATTAGAACCAGAATCGTTCATGTGGAGACCAGATTATAGAAGGAAAAATTGTTTGCAAATAAATCTAAAGGTGGTGGCCACAGACAATCAGCCTGGTTAAACCCTTATGGCGATAACAAGATTTAGGACATATATGTAAAACGAACTATGGAACACTATGCACTTTATCTTGGCGAAACACACCATCTTATTGGATCTCCTTACATCTTAATCATGTGTTCCCTCCGGGTTTCTACGCCTGAATGCTAACATTTGTGCATATGGACGTGTAGCTTGCCTCCTCATCCTCTAGACACAACCTAAAGGTTTAATTTTTAAGGAGACTATCTTGTCTAGATGATTTTTGACAATTTCTTAGGCTTTAGGCAGTAATACTACCAATTTGAGAGTTTTTCACGTCATGCTTAGAACCTTCCTCATGGTGCAGTCAAGAGACACTTGAGTCGTCATTTTGGCCATTGCTTATCTGCTTCATGCACCCGATTACTACTTGGTTCGTAAATGGGATTAAGATATATGTATGTCGAGTTGCTATGAGGGTGCATCTTCTATGGCAGATGCAGAACGCATACTAGAGTGGAATATCCTGCGAAACCGCACTTCAAAATCTAGTTGCTAGAATTGAATGCGCGCTTGGTAGGAAACAAAACGCCATGGACATCTTCATCGACATAGAAAGTCCTTTCGATAATGCGACCTTTGACTACATGTGTGTATCTGCTAGATAACACGGGATGGATGAGGTACTGGTATTGTGGACCAGAGCAATCTCGATAAATATAACTTTGGTTGTAGATGCAGACTGTGGTCGTCATGTTGAGGCTATCCCCAAGGTGGCGTTCTCTCTCCACTGTGTACTCTCTCATAAGCGGACACCGAAGGTTCCGAGAAAATTGCCGCTTCTGAGGGTGATCCGCTGATGAGAGGTGTCCGTAAGGAGTTTACTGTACTAGCATACTTTCAGTCGGATCATGCCTCAAGACTGTTTGATCTAATAAGCAGGTGGCTTTAGACATTGTCGATGAATGGAGCACTCGGAGTGGGCTTTCGGTCAATCCTCTGAAAACTGAGGATGTCCTCTTTACGAGAAGAAAGATTGGGATCAGTTTGACTCAGTCAATGCAAAAAGTCGTCAATATCCAGATCTCCGGTGAAGCCAAGTATCTACGAGTGATCCTGGATAAAAAAAACTTCTTCCGCCAAGGCTCTCAGTTTTCTGGCGATTAAAGTGTGCTTTTAACAAGACATGGGGTTTATCACCGAAAAAGGGCCTTTGGATCTGTATATCACTATGATAAGATCGTTTCTAGCTTGGACGTTTGTTGGAGGGAAGGTGAAATCCTAAACAAAATAGGCGTCATCCACGAGGCGTCATCATCATCGACTGCGTCCCCGGACACAGCGACAACGAGGGTAACGAGCAAGTAGACGAACTGGTTTCACAGGTATGAGCTTTGGAAAGTGAGCACACCCACACATCGATAAACAACCCTGTCGGTGTACCGAAAGGTAACGTTGACCCCAAGATGAGAGAGCTAATCAACACCTCTTGGCCCGCCAGAGGCGACTGTATTATATCCCACAGTTTATTGTAGAGAATAGACCAGAACAAAACAAAATTTCTCCTGGCTATGAATAAAAGAGATACTCGGATCTTAATAGGTGTACTGACGGGACATTGTGCCAAAGGAACCATGGCCAGCAGACTCGGCATCAACTTCACAGCAGAAGCTTTCAGGATGAGAAAGAGACGGAGACCATAAAGCACTTACTCTGTAAGTGTCCCAATCTCTAAAACCGGCGACTCCGATACATGGGAAACAGACTGTTTGGAGAACTGGGCAACCTAACAGAAGCACCAGTAACGAACATACTCCACTTTATTAAGTAGTGGTTTCGCGATAGACCACCCATCATGGACCACAACACAAAGCCGAACACAATGGACTAATAAGCCCCCGTGGATGCACAGTCATTAAACTAGGCACTTACCCCATAACCTAACCTAACCTAACGCACTGGAGTTTTGATAACCTTGCGCGACACTTATCTTATGAGCCTTGTTCATGAACATACCCTCTGCGGTAATAACACCAGAACTTCGGCTGCCGTGCAAATTTAAAGTCGACTTTCCCTTCATTCAGAACAGATTTTCATCAGAATCTGAGCCTGGACGGAGGTGTAGTTGAATCTTCAATGATCGCGCTAAAACTACTCATGAGTCCGGTGCTGGTGTCTTCGTGGAAACCGACAACGCTAGACTTAGACTTCTGTTTCCCAAGCAAAGACTTTTGCTATCCTAATGGCCGCGGACTATATTTTAAGGAAAAGATGGAGTTGTGGGATCATCTGCGTCTGTATCCATAGCCAGACTGCGCTTAAGGTCTTGCTGAACCCTTTGACCAGTTCCAAAAAAATTCGAGAATGGTAAAACTCTCTAAATTCGGTCCTTAGGCTGAACTCTTGTCTGGGTCTCAGATTACACTGGAAAAGAGATCTCCCATGACATTGCTAGACAAGGGTCAGAGGATGATTTCTTAAGACCTGAACCTGTGTTTGGTCTTCTCACATCTTCGCTCAGGGTCCCCATAGACAACTGGGTTTCCTACAAACACAATTGTGAGTATCAAGGGTCTGACGATGCAGGTAGACAAAACGAATGCTTCCGAACCTCTGAAAATAAACAGCGGAGTAGAAATCAGATAATCACTCTCAATCTGCTGAATTCATAGCTGAACGGCACGGATCCCATTCTCAAGGGAAAACAAGTAACAGGAAAACACCTATTCTTTCCGATCCGGCTATTTGCACCACGGTCTTCATGTCCACTAGGATAATTTGTCCTCTCCGTTTACCCCAATTATCTTCAACTCCCAATCCCTGTGGTTTACCGATGGATTAAAAACCGAACATGGAGTCGGTCCGGGCATCTACGGCCCGTATTTTCAGGTTCCAACACAATAGACCCTATAGGTCGCAGTGTGCATTTAGGGGCTCAAATACAGAACTGTTGGTTAGCAGTCTCCCTTGCCTGCTCCATATTCGTCTTCAAGGCAGTTTTACCTCAGAGATGCATAAGACAGAACTTTCGATGAAAAAATCTTTTCAGACAGCTAGATAGCGACAAAAGTTTTTTCAATTCGACTCAAAACTTGCCACGATCTACTCAAACATTCGTAAGTAATTAGCCCTCTTTTACAAAAAAAAAAAAAAAAAAACCATCTATTGGGTTCTCAGCCACGGGAATTTGGGAGCAATGAGGTCGCAGATGAGCTCGCCAGATGAGGAGCCCTATTTGTATTGATAGGCCTTCCTGTGGTTTACCCATCAGCATTAGTAAAATCAAGAAATTCTCGATAACCTCCTCACGTACTTCCTCACTGTAACAAGCTCGACATCATTCTGTCGGACATACAAATGTATGTATGTATGACTGTCCTGCCATAACTCGCTGCAGACTGAAACCCTTTGGGAGGTGATTCACCATCAGTGTTCCATAAGCCTTATCCTCAGATTCCTTCACGATCACGATCTTGCTCGAAATATTCCTCAGATGCCTTCCGGAGCAATCCGGGAAAAAGTTATTCCCGAAAAAATATCTAAGTGCTCTTTAATAATTTTACAGGCACTCTAAAAGCATTGTGCTCGATGTCGTCTTCTATCAGCGTAATTTCAAAATTTTTAGTCAGTACTGCCAAAGTACTAGTAAGTATACAGTACGGGTTTGAACTGGTTCCTCAGCACCCGTATTCGCCAGACCTAGCCCCCAGCGACTTCTACCTGTTTCCAAACCTGAAGATATGGCTTACCGGTAAGCGATTTTACTCAAATTGGAAACTCATAGCTGAAACTGAGGCCTATTTTGGAGACCTTCCGAAGGGCTACTTTTTGGACGGGATAAAAAATTTAGAAAATCGTTTGACTCGCTGTATCGACTTAGAAGGAATGAATGTTGAAAAATAAAACCGAATTTGGCCAAAAAAAATGTTTTCTTCATTCACTTACTTCAAACTTTTTGATCCACCTAGTATGATTGGTAATCTTAGGGGTATCGAATCGAAAATGCATATACCACAACCCGAGTTGTTTTTGAAGTAAAACAGGACAAATTTAGCATACAACTGTAGACACAGCAAAAAAGTACAACAAATTCGTGGCCCAAAACGGCCCCAAATATATGCACATGTGAAAACCTTTTCATTAATCAAGTTCTCTGACAGACGTAGGTGCCCATTCTCCTTTATTTTATTTTATTTTAAAATTAACATAGCCTATGGTGCAATTAATACAAAAAAACGAAACAGAAATAGAAACCCTAGCCAACGATTTTATTCGGAGTAACAAATTTTACATAAAAAAAAAAGATGTAAACTCTAGAAAGAAATAAATTATATAAGAAAGCCGGCTGTACTTTCACTTTGGCTTTCATTTTCATGTCTATCGTTGCGATTAATTGCATATTTTTTTTTTTTTTGCACTATGTCTACTATTTCGTTATGTTTTATAAGAAACATAATAGGTTCCCCAAATGAATGTATTTATTTCCTAAAATTTTATTTTTAAAGGAATCTTATTAATGCATCAGGAAATTTCAAAGAATTCATACACACGTAAGAGTATCTTTCATTTATTAAAACCAAAAGTATTGTTCATTACAGAGATAACATTTGTAGATAGCTAAGGAATGTGCGTAGGAAGAACTCACAGAAAGACAAAACTGTCTTGATGAAAGCTTCTGTTTGTTTCATGTTCGAAAACCTTAAAAAACACCATCTAATGGACTGATAATTATCTGATGAGGTACAGACAAATGTTAAGATATTTTTTTTTTTTTTTTTAGAAGAAAAGACAAAGAACAGCCAGCCAAGGTACTGTGTTTGTGTATATAAAACAAAAAAGAAAAACACGTTTGCGCCCAATTTCCAGTCACACTCAGCAGTTTATAACGAATTGTATAAGAGTACCAAAAAAAAAAAACCAAAAAAAAGTTACGTACTCATAGATAAACAAATGAAACCTTAGAGTGATCTCGTTTGAATGGGCACTTCAGACAAGGTTTTGGGGTGCTGTATCTTTTTTATTCGCCGAATCGAATCAAAATTAGATTCTCGAACCGGAATGGAGTCTAACCGACTGCCAATAACTATTATTCATCGCAGAACAGGAATTGTATTTCGGGTTGGTCAAGAGAAACAAGAAATTGTAGATACACTGAGGCCGAGATCCATAGAAGGCGATGCTATTGGAGATTTGGCTAGATAAACGCTGAGTCCGTTGAAAATAGAAACAATAATTTTTGATTATAACCGAGAAGTAGGACTTACAATGAAAAATTATCCGGAGTTTGAATCTGCATATAAGAGTTGGTTCGCCATCGAAATGGCACACTGTGGACACACAGAGCAAGCAATGAGTCAGACTTTATGAAATTTCGTATTGTGGTAGTTGAAAGTAGACGTAGAGTGGTTGTTACTGCATTTGATGCCGTCCTGTGGTCTTGGTTTAAATATGTTATGTAAGAGCGTCACAGAAACTGTAATGCTTCAGAGCGACACGTAATTTTACTTGGTTATGACTGGGTCACATCATACTGAAGATGACACGCTGTGTAGTAGCCTGCTCTTCATTTTCTTAGCTCTTGATAAATATGGTGAAACAATACTTCCCTGGCAACTCTGTCAGCAAGACAACTGTCACGAGCTTATCATCGTTCTGATATAGAAGAATGATTTCCTAAAGACTAGAGTTCAAGCCGAGCCTGTTCCGCCAGATTCTTCGTTTCTATCTGTGGCCTTGTCACCTAAGATCCAGACTAAGACGATAGAGAAACGACTTTTCAGAGATGTTTCGGAACATTTTCACTAATTTTGAGAATACGTGGTTGATAAAACGAGAACCTTGATAGTTGCGTGACTGCTAGTGCTAGTACATTTATATAAGAGATACTTCAAAAAATAATCCAAAATTCAGATTGGAAAGATAAAATTTGTTAAGTCGCGTTGAGAGTAAATGTTTAAGGTCCTCAAAAACAAAAATGGGGACGATGAAGGCGGTTAGATGAATCCGCCGGCATTCCGAATTCTCATTAGAATGAACACGTAGTACAGAAATAAATCACAATTGGTGGCGTGTGAAAGTAGAAAGGGACCCCAAAAACCTTGGTACACAACACTGGTTGCAGCTAGTTAGCAATTGGCTTATCTAAACAGATTTGTTGGTTTACGTAAAGTAATCAAGGCCAAAGTGGAACACAAGGTCTTCGAAAAAGAGAAGTTTACATACACAGTCAGCGACTTGTATGGATTAGGCGAAACTAAAAACCAACTAAAGGACGAGTACAAGCTTAAAAGAGGCTGACGTTTCTATTAATACAACCGTCAAAAAATCTTGAAGACTAAATATGGAGTGGCAGTGATGTCAAGATGAAGGACTTAGTGTTAACCCTACTAAAACGCTCATCATGCCTTTCACCAGTAGGAGAATACTCAATCTCCCAACTCTATCTCAAGGAAAGTCAAGTATTTAGACCAAAAAATCATCCGGAACTCACATTTGAAGAATATTACCACTAAAGCAACCTCAGCCTTGTGGGCCCGTTCGAGACTATTCTAGAAGAAGTGGGAAGTGGAAGTAAGACTAAAAATGATACTCTGGATCTACCTCACTATCATAGTCCCTATAATCAACTATGCATCACTTCGGGTCAAAATCGTCTTGCACTGGCATCACAAGCCCAACTGCCCGACAACAGCCTTGGTAGCCCTCTTAGGCCAGCCTACCTGGTTCACAAAACAGCCAACAATAGGATAGGTCCTTAGGTAGTCCCGGGAACCACACTGCTATTCCCTTAACATTAATGGGGTACAATGGACCTTCATGCCTCCGAGTGAAAATGATGAATCCTGTCCATCACACATCCTTCCAAACCTAACCTAACCTAGGCCTCCTTCTTTTACATACTGAGGTTATAAGCTCAAATGAGGCATGCGCCACAAAGCTTCATCTTTGACACAACTTTAGATGGGGTGAGCTGACAGGACGTCCGAATATCTTCAAAGTGATACCGTATCACAGACTACATTATCACAATCATTCTCAATCGCCAGACAGACCTGTTACAAACAACTCCCAATCGGTGTGGTATACCGTACACGACATCGGTTTTGGTGTCCATGGCCCGAACTTCTGCCTAGCAGTCTTTTTTTTTCAGTTCGGAGTATTTCCGATTGAGTTCTACGCCAGAGAATGCATCAGACGCAATCTCTAAAGGAAACAGATCATAATCTTTTCTGACAGTCAGGGTAGGACGTCAATGAAAGACTCAACAAACAAAATTCCACTTAAGAAATTCGTCAATACAAGAAATTCACACTTAAACAAGAGAAGCGAAGAAATTCTCCAACTGAACCAAAGTGATGCTAAGCTCCTCACGGACTTTCTCACTGAACATTATGTACTCAACTACCATCTAAACAAGCTGGGCATCAATCTGTCGGACATGTGCTGACTCTGCTTGGAAGACCAAGAAACTTTAGAATTGTTTGGTGCGAATATGTCGCCAGCTATAGCTCGTTATAGACTAAAACTCTTCGGTAGTGGATTCACCTTCCCAGAAACAATCAAACATTCATCCCCAAGCACTATCCTGAGGTTCCATCATGACTTCAATGTTGCTCAAAACTTACCTCGGTTATATATAGAAGAACTTTCTTGACACAAAAGACCCCAGTGTATTAAAGACATTTGGCAGTTAGGTATAAGGCTCCAAAGAGTGTAATTTTACGAATACCAGAATAAATAGATACATTCCGGCTCTGTACGCGAAGGTAGCAATTCTTGAATAATAATAAATAACTAATAATACCTTCAACAAAAATAAAGCCGCTGGTCCTAGAGGCTTATCACTAGAGCTTGGCACTAGCCATGCAAAAAGTGGGGCTTCCGAAGCCAGCAGTCAGATTCAGGGATACTAAACAACCTTTTGCGAAGTGATCGGGTTGAAGGTTTACGTAATGATGCTAAAAGTGTTGCCTTTACGAGCTCTGGCACATACATACATATGGATTTTGCAAATGGATGTGGAGCCACTAAGTTTTTCTAGAGTACCTTGTACGAAGCTCACCGAGACCTTTGAAGTCAAAAAAAGATTTAGACAAAACGACGCGCTGTCATGGGGATTCTTCAATATCGCTCTTGAAAGAGTTGTGGAAAACGCACGCCCCAACACCAGAGGCAAAATCTTTCAAAAGTCCGTCCAATAACTGGGATACGCCGACGATATGGACAAAATCAGAAGAACGCAGCGTGATGTCACTGGTGCGTTTGTGAGTATTGAGGCGTAGGTGGCGAAGATGGGTTTAGCGGTCAATGAGGGCAAAACAAAGTATATGCTGTCAACAAGAATGGACTCTCAACACCGACGTCTCGGACAAAACGTTACTATAGACAGCTATAACTTTGAGGTAGTTAAGGACTTTGTCTACCTAGGCTCCGCTATAAATTCAGACAATTACACCTGCGCTGAGATTAAGGGAAGAATTACTCTTGCCAATCGCTGTTTCTTTGAGCTAAGAAGGCAATTGAGTAGCAAAGCCCTCTCTCGAACGACTTATGTGATCCTTAATGAGTCCTTAATCATGCCAGTCTTGCTCTACGACTCAGAGGCATGGACTCTGTCAAAAGCGGATGAGGTTTCTCGTGGCTTTTTCGAGAGGAAAATTCTTCGGTTGATTCGGTCCGTTCTGCAAAAACGGATGGACACCAATGCTCCGACCCGGCAAATCTTCGAATTCGCATCCGAGGGATAGCGAGCTAGAAGAAGACCGCGACTCAGGTGGCGCACGAAAGTAGAAGGGGACCTTAATCGGCTTGGCGTGCGAAACTAGAGGCAGCTAGCTAAAAATCGATCTGGCTGGAGACGCTTGTTGGTTGAGCCCCAGCTCCACCCTGGACTGTAAGTAAGTACGAACTTCAGTCAATGCCAAACCATCTAAGATTTTAAAGGGGAAGTGTTCAGAAGTTGTGTTACTGCCTGTCGATACACTCTCGGAAACACGGCTCGAATGCATAGATTTCTTACATTCGTGTGAAAAGCTATAACAAGCCTAACAATGTCACGTCAAAACATAGGCCTGTAATAAACGCGACAAGATCAAGTTGGTGCACATTTGAGAGGCTGTTCACGCAGGACGTTTTTTGACGTTTACAGGCGAAAAGAGAAGCGGAGAGGTGACATGTTACGTCAATCCGGTTTTTTTTTTTGGATTTTTTAATATTCTTGGATTTTTTTGACGTTTGTAGATGTCAATCGGCAGTCACGTGTAAAAAAATTTCTTTTGTGAAAAAAATAATGCGTCTCTTGGGCTGGTGGCTGATCGCAATTCCGTTATTTATTTAAATTGTTTTAAATTTCGTGAAATAAGCACGAAAATCAAATCAATTTGGCCGACACTGACAATCAGTATGTCAAAAAAAGTCCGCGGGAATGTTCAAAAAGGACTATCAATCTGAACACGAAACGTTAAAAAAAAATCCAGTACGTCAGTCCTGTGTGAACAGCCTCTAAGAAACATAGTGTAGATCTACTAACGTCATTCGAAATGTCAGTGTACAAGAGGACAGGAGGAAGAGTTAGTAAAGTCAAATATCTTTTCAGAGACAGTCAATTTCGTTAGAAAAACTGCATACGTATGTACATACATACATCCATACATACAGTCAAAATTGCTTATAACGACATCGGTTATAACGACGTATTGGTCCCGGCTGAGCTCCATAAACTAATCTGATATCGTTATAGCAACCTTTCGCTTATAACGACAAAATTCAAAGGTCCGTTGAAGGTAGTTATAACCGATTTTGACTGTATGTCCCACGTCATTCTAATTTAAATTTATTCTGCCCTTTGTCGTCAAATAATATGCACACCAGGCGCTCAGTTCATTAAATTCTTAGAAGAAGTACTTGAAAAAGTTGCAAAAGTCTCAAGCATCTCTTCAAAAAAAATTAAAAATCCATGAGAAAGGACGATAAAACTTCTTAAGTTTTTTCTATATTGCAAATCTTAACTACGACAACCTTGCAATGCGACATGGATTAAACATTTAAAAAAAAATACCTCAACAGGTAAACAACCGACGAAAAGCTTGTGGTGTACAACAAACACCAACCTTCCAACATGTTTATAACAAAAGGCAACTGAACTACAGGTAGGTACCTGCTCGTACTTAACTTACATTTCAGATAACAATCGCATCCGCTAAAGAAAAACGTGCGAACGTTACTAGATTATTAGTTTAGAGTTCAGAAATAGTGTGGGCCGGATTCAAAAACCTCTTCTGTTAAAGAATTTTATGACTTTGTCTAGGAACAATTTTCAGTTTGACGTACATAAATGCTTTTTTAACAGAAAAACATTTCTAACCTCCTATTGAGCACAAAAAACGTGATGTCCATCTGTTGCCACCTAATCAATTATTCAAATCTTCAGCCGTTTCAACAGAGCCCATGTGGTGATTCCAATTAATAACGGCGTTGCAAACAAAACCATGATGAATAATCTCCACCATAACAATAGACTAAAGCCAATATAGTGAACAAACATTCGGTAATTTAAAAGAAGACTTCTGTTTGCCTTAACTTGGAATATGCAAAGCACAGTCTTGCGCATTTTTTTCTTCTTGTTTTTCGGTTTCTTTTCAATAATCAAACTCATCTACACCTTCGCGTTCTTCTTAAAAAGAATCACTGCATTGAGTGAGGAGCAAATAATTCTCCACGGTGATAGTCACGTAAAATAAATTCTCCCTGTACGTCAAATCAATGTTCAATTGAAGACATCTCTCAACCCACGTACTCAACCTCTTGGGCAATCTCCAGCCAGCGCCCGACGACGCCACCGCCGACATACCCAGACAACTCCAAAGGAACAGCCATGCAGTTTGAGGCACTGTGTCCCATAAAGAAACAGTCTAAACCAGCGAACCTCAGTGAGCTCACTTCTTTTTTGCCATTTTTTAATTCACAATGTTATGATTATGATTGTGACTATCGTTATGATTATTTTCTGTTATAACTTTGCATTATCCACAAAGTAAACAGCGCGACGACTGTTTGAACCGAGCCCAGGCAGGCAGTGACGAGGTGGCTGATGGCTCCGGCCATGGGCTACATGTGCGGTGCCAGATTATGCGCCTCCCCCTTCGGTGGGTCCCCTCTCAAGGATGGCAATAAATTGTGTATGCCTTACTCAGCAGAGTTGGCTGGCGTATTCTATGCATATCGCGTTCGAGATTAAACCACCTCAGACTCTTGATGTGCACTTGCCAGGCTGTTCTGTTGGTCCTGATGAGTTCCTTCACATTCTCGATTTGCATATTGCTTCGCGTGATTATACCGCATATCTGTTACATACCTGTTTAGTTCCTGCTCCATGATGACGGTGTTGATTCTGGCAACTACTGATGTTTTATAATCCACAGTATGCGGCGGCAGGAGTGGCGGTAATCCCAAAGTAATCCAAAGGTAATGAGACGAACTAGTAGTATGTGCACATGAACCCAATCACTTTTCATTGAACAAACAAACCGAAAACTTAATATTTCTCTTGAGAAACTCCACAGATACACAGCACAACACGTACTAGAGGACAAGATCAACCCACGACTTTGTGTCCGTAAAGCACGTTAATTAATAAACGTATCCCGAGAGCCACATTCGCATTCGTTAACAATTCAATATAATTTATTTAAATTAATTTGTTGCCTCCCGAAAACAAACGAAGACGACAACGCTGCGGAGCGACCGGAACGGTGATCTTGGGGAGGGCCGCTGCGATCGTTCTTGTCGACATCTCAAGAGGATCCGCGATCCGCGTGTGCGCGGCACCTAAGTATCCAGAGACATGCAACGAATCGGTCGCCGGACGAACGACTCCTCGCTGAATTTATTGAACGAGGAAATGCACGACGACGCGAAGACGAAGTTTCGAACGCGATTGTTTGCCGCAGATAATGAGTGGCAATAATTTAGAAATGCAAAATTGCGCAGCGCCTTCGGGACACCGATGATGGCCGCATAAATCCACAAAAAAACAAAAAAAAGTCGAACTCGAGGTACTCCCTCAGTAGCGCGCACAACACACACAAGTCCGAGGAGGACGTGAATTTACCGGTATAGCAATTGCACTGAGCGAAAGAGCTTACACGCCGAAGCAACAACTATTCAACGCGATCCGTCACACACTACACGAACTGCCCAACAAGAAGTCGAATCAGAACTGAACGATCGTTTTGAGCCAGACCCTCAGTGATCTCTGTGGTTTTCCCCAGCAAGTGGAGTGAAAACTCAACTTGTTGCTATTTTCACTCCACTCGGCTGTCGGTTGCTCTTGAGTGGTGGTGAATGGTGCGCAGGTGCACCTGGGTATGGGGGAATTTTTCTCTTAGATGCTCCACCTATCCGTTGGAATGAAGACAGGTTTTGCTGGTTGCTGCAATAGAGTGCAGCGCGGATAGTGCACAAAGAATGGTTCCGATATGGCAGCCAGATAAAATAACTCAGTCGTTCTTCTTCTTATCCCGCGATTCGGACAGACAAGATTTCGGAAGATGATGCAATGATTTCGAATGAATGATGATGTTGATCGTGAGGGAAAGGTTTACGAGTAAACATCTACCGGAATTGAATGGGGATGGTATTTTTTTTTTTTTTTTTCATTTTTTTGTGGAATGTTTACCGAAAATATGCTGCGACTTTACAAGTGAATTTTCTATTTTTGGTATGGTGTAGTGCACACAAAAATATTTAGTTGTTTTGGTTTGTTTACCATTGATCCACATTGGACCGAAGTAAAGAAGCCGAGTAATGAAGACACATGTAAACAACGCTGGTAGATGTTTTATAAATCGAAGAGAACTACATACACATGGACTTGGTCATGTTTCTTTATATGATTAACGAATTGAGGTCGTTTAAGTGGTCAGATTAAGGTACATACGAGTAAATAATATGTATTTTTACAGAAGTGGCAAGCACATCCCTGTTCAGCGAGTGGGTCTGCGTAAAACACAATTTAACTTGTGTCTGTGCGACTGATTTTCACATTTTATCTAGATTTTCTCTGTATTTTCGTGACTTAGATTAGGAGGGCTGTTTTCAGTCCAATTGCAGGCTTTGTGTCTGCTCTTGACAAGCCATTTCAAGCAGCAGGATAATTTCTGCCTAGCTAGGGCGGCCAACTGTTTCATTCAAAGCCAATTGGGGTTGTCAGCAGGTACAGTCGACCAACTGCTAAACGACCACAACGATTTAAGTCTAATAACCCGAGGCCACGTCGATGACAAAAGTTAATCACTAACGAACTCTGACCAACATGCCAATTGCTTGTCGGTCGCCAGTTTTCAGTGACTGGTGCGTTAGAATGGTGTACGAGATACCTATGTACATACATATGTAGGTACGAGACCCAACAATATCCACCAATTATTCGCGGCACCACCTCTCGTTTGGAAATGACAAACCTCCGAGAGCACAATTCACCATAAAAAAGGTTCTCAATTCGCCATTCGAAATCGGCAATTAATTGTAGTTTTCTTCTTTTCATGCAAAAAATGCAACACGCCGAACATGAATGATTCGAGAAGCTAGGCCTTTGCTCACCTTGAACTGCCGCGCTAGCTATTGCTACTGGTCATAGGCGTCAGACGTCCCCATTTTTAGCCGGACCGATGAAGACTAAATCATCCCAGTCCTGCTCTGCGGATCCTGTCGAAAGCGGATGAGGATGCTCTTGGCTTTTTCGAGAGGAAAATTCTTTGGGTGATTTTCGGTCTCGTCTGTACGGGCTGTACAGCGACATCGACTTAACCAGAAGAGTGAAGGTTTAACGACTAAGTCGGTCGGGTCATGAAGAGTGGATGGACACCAATGCTCCGGCCCGGAAAATCTTTAAATCCACACCCGAGGGACGGCGCAGTAGAAGAAGACCGCGACGCAGGTGGCACGCGCAAGTGGAGGGGGACCACAACCAACTTGGCGTGCGAAACTGGAGGCAGCAGGCTAAATATCGAGCTGGCTGGAAACGCTTGTTGGTTGAGGCCCAGGTCCACCCCGGACTGTAGCGTCACCTCAAGAAAGTAAGTAAGATGAGGACTAAACTATAGAGCAGCATGGCAAATATGAGAATTAAGAGCAACTCAGTCAAATGATGCAGTTTCCGTATTGGCAAGAATGCTCCCAATCGACATTCTGTCAGCCAACCTAATACCAACCACCATTTTGTGTCAACAAAGCTTTAGAATATCTGAACCTTAGCAATTCTCGCCATAAAAACAGGTGTCTCTTGGGCAGAATACTTGGCAACAACGTTGGAATGTCAGTTGGGTACCCTCTTATATACTGGCATCCAGCCATAGATTCAAAGGCCGTCATGGGATATTCCCGATCACACTTTAAGAAGATGATAGGCACCGCCTAACTCAGATCTTCATAGATCCATTGCGTTCCCCGTTGTAGGATTGTACATGCACGTACCATAGGTCAGTTATTATTTATTATTTGCCTCGCTAAACTACCCCAAATCCAGTATAAATTCTAGGATGGTCTTCGGTGGCATGGTTGAGAGTTGGCCTGGGTCGCTAAAGAAGTAAACGCTTAGGGTCGTCTTTATGGTTCTTTTGAGGCTTGGGCAGTAGCAGACAAAGTGTATCGTATCCTTCTCTGTATCTATGTACATATATCGCCTTTTAATTTCATTACCATCGATGCTTGTGTGCCCCGAACCCAACAGAGTGATATATTATGTTTTGAGCTTAGAATTTTAAGCTGATTGCGAGAACTATTTGCTACTTCGGTGTCCGCTAAGAACAGAATATTTATGTTGATCATGTGCGAATGTTTGCAATGCTCGCGATTCGAATCAGTGAAAAACCAACAGCAGCAAACATTGGTGTGGAATGCTGAATTCCCAAGAGGCATTGTAGGCACAAACGAAAAGACCTACACATACTCAAAAGGCAAGGAACGGAGTCAAATCGAAATAATCAACCGCGATGGACCCCCACTGAGACGTAATGCCTTAACCAGTGGCACCGGAGGGAACAAGAGAGTGAAAGTGAGGTGGTTCAGAATCACATACCATTTAGAGTACTCGATGAGAATATTTTCTATCTTCTTCTGCTTTAAGAGAAAAAGAAATAAGGTCATGTGTTTGGAGATCTCCCATCTGTGCCTGGATACATGCGAATGAATTCCACCTATTCCGGGAGTGACTGACTTATTTTCCTATGACTTTAGCACGGTCCTTAGCTAACTGCATCTAGTTACTCACTCCAATTTGGATGAGGTTCTCTTACTTGTGCACTGTTCCTTCGGGCTAGATTCGAAGATTCTTCGGGCCGAAGTGGAAAGTCCATTCCCTCTACATGTCCTAAACATATTAAACATCCAATGCACATTTTTTAACAGAGTCGCTGCATAGCTCCTATTATTCGAATCTCCTCCTCCAAAACCCGCAAATGGAAACAGGGACACATATCGAACCTTCGTAATTGTTCTAGGTACGGCGTTACTACTCAATTAATTTCTGAGCAAGAGGTATACTTTGTTAGATATCTAACAAGGCTCCGTTGTCAAAAGTATAGGTATACAAAGGTATACAAAAGCCCCTACTATTTCGAGGTTTTAACTGTTCACTGTGACGTTCTGTCCAAATCGCCGATGTGAGACATGGCTCCATGTATAGAGCAAATATTTAGTTTTGTCTCCATTCACGGCTGAAACCATACGAGCCAGTGAAAAGACTCTGGTGTTAGCTTGAGAGTTTCGTACCATTGTCACATGACAGCGCGTCAGCGTTTCTCAATCTTTTTTTGCAATTAAAAGTCTCAATGCAATCGGAATAATATAACGTTTTAAATGCTGTAATAGAGGGCGTTGAAATCGATAAAGAGTGAATAGTGATTTCGACCTATTAGTTTTTCTCCATTATCTGCTAAAGTTTGAAAATTTTACCGATTGTTCTGTCCTGATAGGGCATAATCAAATGGTTGAAGCTACACATGAAAAGAACTAACCAAAAAGGGGAGAATCACCTGTATTCTGAAGTTTTCAAACAGATTTAGCATAACGATAGATCTGAAACAACGCAACTAGTTAATTTCCTTGAGCTCTCGTAGATGACAAGCCTTTATCGATGTCGTTCCATGACACGTCCCAAAAAGCCTATGTGCTATCCAAGTCTGTTCAACAAAAAAATTTCCTTGTAGAAAAGGGACTTTATAAGTCACTTGGATTGCCTAAGCTCGCGAACATTTTCCTAATGGGCTAGGAAAAGTTGGTGTTCCCAGTTGTTTAACAAAGCTATGGCGGTGGCCCAATTAACGCCACATAAGTGTTCCGGTCCCAAGAGCGCGGAACCCGAAGCGGCCTTAGCCAAGTCATCCCTAGTTTCCTGGTAGCCGGGCACCCAAATAAGTTTGACTTTGTTATGAATAGCAAGTGGTTGTAGGGTATCGTAGCAGCTAGATTCCCCGAAGTGGGATGTCAATGCCTTAAGCGTTGCCTGACTATCTGAATAGGTATGTATTTTTGCGCCCCTAATACCTTCATCGAGGTTTATCCCAGCGCAGATCTCAATAACATGGATTTTAGCCTGGAACACGCTGGGGCACATCGTCATTGTTACCGTGACTTCAGTGCTGGGTCCAAAGAGGCCATCACCTATGTACTCCGGAGGCCATTTTTGATCCGTCGGTAAACCATACCAAACATGCTGGGTCTAATACGGGTTCTTAGACCATTTACCAAACTATGGCCGCATATGTTATTATGGGTCCAACTATCGAATTGTACAACCAATGTATCATTTTGGGACTAAGACCCTAAGTTTTGTCGTAGAGATGCCGAGTAGTCCATAAGGCTCTAGTGGCACGGTCAACCGCAAATGTGCTATGCGCATTTCAATTCTAGCGTATATCTAAGACAACACCGATACTGGTGCCTTTAACGATGATAGGTTCTAGATTGACCAGTCTTCTTTTCGTGAAAGGCACTAAAACAGTCTTGCAAGGATTGATAGAAAGTCCTTCAATGTTGCATCATTCTAAAACACGTAGTGAAGCACTCTACCTGACGTTAGAGATCGCCATGTCATGTTTACCACTTATAATAATCGCTAGGTCATCACCATAACCAATAGATTTGTAGCCCAATCTGTGGACGTTGACTAAAAGATTGCCAATGACGGAATACCACCGAAGAAGAGAGAGAACTCCCCCTTGGAGGCATTCTTTCACTAGGGTTACAGACACTGACACTCCTCCTGAAGAAGAAGTTATAATACGACTTTCCAGCAGGGCCCAGGGTCGAGTCTTCGATCCCTCTACTACTGATTGCGCTTGCTATCGCGTTGTAGCTGGTATTATCGAAAGCACCCTCGATGTCGATAGCTGTGGCATCGGCGAAAGTTACAGTGGAGTTCCGGAATTTACCTAGAAAGGAATAGGAATCCTAGGAGTTTGTTTGATATTAGCGCTTTAATGCCTTGAAGCCCGTACAAGAACTGAAGAGTACTCAATCTTCTGGTGGCTGGTACGGGACAGTCGTACGAACTCTCTTTTCGTTTCGTAACTCCAACTCCTTATCATAAAATAATCGCTATCTGGTACTGCTAGTCGTTTCACGTGTATTTTTGTCGCGCAGTGCTTTTGAGGCTGCCTGATACAACGGATACAAACACATTTGGTTGTTTTAGAAGGTGATCATGATGAACCAGGCAGGCCGGTTAAAATTAATCGGAAAGGAATGACCAAGCTGCCGAAATGAGATTTCTTCGTTGTATTGCTGCGAGAGATCGGGTTAGGAACACCAGAGTAAACGAGGTACTCAATCTCGAGCAGCTACTTCTTCGAACGGAGAGGTCTATACTTCGATGGTTTGGGCACGTCAAACGCATGTCCCCAACACGCTTTCCAAGACGTGCCATGGAATCCGTTTCATCAGGTAGGTGTCCCCTGCGAAGTCCTAGGATGAGATGGCTGGACCAAGTTCGAAATCTCACCTCTACTCGTATAGGGATAGCTTCTGATTATTTGGAGTCGATTGTGGAAGATCGGGAAATGTGGAGAGTCCACTTAGGCCCTCTAAACCCTCTACCCACAATTCATTGGTCATTGGAAGATGATGATGATGAGGAACTTAAGGTCATTCGCGAAAAACTTATGTGGAACGACATCGACTGTGATCCGAAAACACCTACCCGCTTTAACACTTCCTACTTTTGACTCCCTCCTCTCTTGTTTCGCGTTACCAGCACTCAACTCCACAATTGTTACTTTTTTACTCATCTATCTACGAACAAAGTCAATCGTAGAGGAACTAAAAAAAAATCACCATCTGACTGACTCATTTAACGACACAAGATAAACAGGCGTCTCTGCTAATTGTGGAGCAAAGCTATGCTTGCTGGCTTCGCCCGTAACAGCTTCAGAACATTTGTAATTAAATTAATAATTAAATTGTTACACCGAAAACGTTCACTTCCCCCAGATCACTGTAATTTTGCCACACACGACGCTTCCGGCACGCCACTTGTGCTCCGCATGGAGAATGAAACAAGAGTCGGTTGCGCCTTCCTCGCATGCAACAACTGGCTGCTTTGAGGAAAAATTACGTCGTACCTCTTGTTAGAAAACTTCACGATGTGTGTTGGAAGATCACACGAATCTCTCGCTTAATTAGACAATTCATAGGCAATGTAGCCACTAAGTACATGGGCGTGATGATGCCGAGACATCACTTCCCTCAGCTACCGGCGACAATCTTATCGTGGCTGATGTGAAAATCACGAACAAAGTATTAGTACATATAAGTTGGGCCGACGAGTGCAGGCGGGACCAAATGCTGCATAAAAATAATTAAAAGACACACGTGCATAATATATTCGAGCCATTTCACATATCTGTCACAACAAGATGTCCACCAAGTGGACAAAGTGGACACAACTGGCAGAGCAAAATGTTATGACCAATGCAACCCTGCACTTCCGAACAAAGGACAGACCGACCGACAGAAGCCCACGCGACAAAAAACTAAGAAATCCACCTGTGCTCATGGAGGAGCATCGTTAAACAATTTCGTGTTCACTATCGTAGTTGCAACAGAAAAGGAAACAAACCGCAGGACAAGCAGCACAAAGCAAATTCGAGTGTGTGTTGGAATAAAAACCAGTAGTCGTGGCAAAGGACTACTGGGCAATTAGACTGCCGCCAGAAGATGGCCACGCCAAGTCGACGACGACAGTCAGTGACCAGCACCGGCAGCATTGTGCAAAAATTCCAGAACAGGAAAAACCTTTTAAGCCTCCACGCAAACCATCATAAGAGCGAATAGAGTCGCAGCTTGCAGAAGACACCGGCAAGAGGGGGCAAATTGAAACCCTTCTGCCGGCAGATTTACGGAGTGGAAAATGATTAATGAGCCGCATGCAATTCGCATTACACGAAGCAGCGTTTAGCCTGATGTGTGTAACTGCCACCGCCTTAATTACAGTTCATGTAACCCACAGTAATATCTTTCGGTACTCGTTTCAATTGCTGCCTGGACCAGTCGATTGGCGGACGTTATCTGTTGAGTGCTGTCATCGCAAGTATTTGATACTATTTGTGTGTGTCTTCCGTTTGGCATATGCAGAACATGGCGATTATTCTGCATGACAACGGATTTGAATAATCATTCAAGGGACTCGAATATTGTTCTGTCACGGGGCTAGGCGCCATATACTGGTGCTTCATACATGATGGAGGAACTTTTTCTTTTCTAAGGCTTTGCAAGCTTCATAAAAACTACTTCGTTTGAGACAGCAGATTCCAAATAAAAAGGAAATAGGTCCACTAAAAAGAATCAACTACCTGCAGTTTACATCAGGCGAAGCAACTGAATTAGTCGATGCTAAAAAGAGTCAAAATGCACGCTCTATCATGGAAATTATAGCGGTGACACGTTTTACAAGGCGGCGCAAAAGTCATCACCTTATCGGAAGACGCTATAATTTTTGCAAATGGCGGCAAATGTCAATTCTACTTTGACATTTTTGACACAAAATACACGTCAACAAGACATGAATCGCTATACTCCTAAAGAACGTGGAATAATTGATTCAATTTTTTTGCGGAATAACTCGTCGGTGGTGTTGGCGCAGCGTGAATTTCGGCGCAGATTTCCCGGTCGTTCGACACCAACTGGGCAAACCCTACCACGTATGCGTTCACCTAGAAGAGTATGGGACAACACGAGATGCTGTCAGGTCCGGCCGGGCCCCGAAGCAGCCGTTCTGCTGAGAATATCGCAGCTGTGGCTGAA
The DNA here is from genome assembly GCA_917880715.2 of Matsumyia berberina. Lineage (NCBI taxonomy): Eukaryota > Metazoa > Arthropoda > Insecta > Diptera > Syrphidae > Matsumyia > Matsumyia berberina. The sequence continues at coordinate 103,311,055 of OU862870.1, forward strand.
GATGTCACCAAACGACAAGCGGCGAGCGCTACAGGGTCATGCTCAACGACTTTCTCCTTCCTCAATTGGTTCCAACAGGATGGGGCAACGGCGCATATTGCACGAGAAACAACCGAAATTCTGAGGGCGGCATTTCCGGGTCGCCTAATTTCTCGTTTTGGCGATTTGCACTGGCCGATAAGAGCGCCTGATTTAACCGTTCCAGCCTTAGTTTTGTGGGGTTTTTTTAAATCAAGAGTCTATGTCAACAAGCCTTAGACTCTTGAAGCCCGCAAAGAGAATATCCGTCGGGAATGCGAGGACCTATCGCCGGAAGTTTTGCCAAACGGGCCCGAATGGTCATCAATTCAGGCGGCGGCGGCCACTTAGCTGATATCATTTTCTGGACTTAATGGAAAAAAAATTAAGACCTTAAATAAACATAATCCAAAAGCAGGACCAAAGTTTTTCATTCAAAAAAAAAAATTACAAGCAAAGAACATCAGTGACCTGTGACAAAAAATCATAAAATTTTAGCTTCAAATCCACAATGAGACCGAAACGACACGATTAACGACTAAGCTATGTACGATATGCTGTTCAATGAGCAGAACAGTTTGCAGGGGTACACCGCAAGGCAGAGTACTATCACCACTACTTTGACTCAGAGTAGTCAATGGACTGCTAATGACACTAGATAGAGAGGGGGTTTTAACCACGGCATATGCTGACGGCACCCCAATCGCGATCTCTGGTAAATTTTTTTTCCTACGATAAGAGACCTTATAGAATCTGCTCTTAACAAACTGGCAAGGTGGGGAAATAAGGTTAATCTCTCAAAAACCGAACTTGTCCTTTTCACAAGGCGACACAAAGTTCCACACATCACACCTCCTAAGCTGAAAGACACGAAAATTGAATTCGTAGACCATGCCAAATATCTGGGTGTTATTCTTGACAAAAAGCCAAAGGAACTCCTCGGAAACTACGACCGAAGAAGTAGCAAGGCCTGCCTAGGTACTAGCAAACACCAGCATCGCATTCTAACGGGCTTCCTAACAGGCCATTGCAGACTCAGGGAGCATCTCAGGAAAATGGGAATAGAGGCAAACGGAAACTGCAAATTCTTCAGCGATGCCGAGGAGACCCCTCCACACCTCCTTATAAACTGTGGAGCGTTGATCCACAAACAAGAGCACAACTGGGAGCGTATACTTTCTCTGAAACGGATCTCCCATCGCTGAACCCAATCCGATTTCTCAGAGTGATTGGATTAGAGGAGGTTCTTTAGGTCACGACGTATCAGCCAATATGAGAACGGAAGAGCACAATAGATCTAAACAAGTCGCAGTGTATACACACCCCAACTTTTAACAACTAACATCTAGAAAAGATACGATTGCCATATACTCCTGCCGGAAAGCTCTGGGCCGAAGTGGGGCCTTCAGCCTAAAGTAGTCCAATGGATTTATACGCCAGTAGTGAGACCGATCCTTATGTACGGGGTACTAGTCTGGTATACAGCAGTAGACAGGAAAATCAACATTAGCCTACTTAAAAGAGTACAGAGGCTATCACGCATCTGCATAGCGGGTGCTCTACGAACAACGGCTGCTCTAGAGGCAATGCTTCACCTGCTTCCTGTCGATATCTTCGGGAAGCTAACGGCGGCCAAAGCGGCACATAGGCTCAGGGAATCCTCCCAACTTGTCAGTACGATAACGGGCTTTTCTAGTATCCTGAATGGAAACATTACTATCCCTCTGAACCGTGGCAACTACAGAGACATCAGTCTTCTTAACATCGCTTACAAGAACTTTTCTGCCGTGTTGAGGGAACGCCTGAAGCCGTTCGTCAACAACCTGATCGGTCCATATTAGTGCGGTTTCAGACCAGGAAAATCCACCATCGACCAAATATTCACACTGCGGCAGATCTTGGAAACACCCGGGAACTTTAAATCGATACCCACCACCTCTTCATCGATTTTAATGCCGCGTATGACAGCATCTATAGAGATGAGCTATACAGAGCCATGTGTAGTTTTGGCATCCCTGCCAAACTCGTCCGCCTGTGCACGATGGAGAATGCACGCTGCTCCATCAAGGTCGGTCAAGACCTCAGCGAGACCTTTGATGTCAAAAAAGGATTTAGACAAGGCGACGCGCTGTCATGCGACTTCTTCAACATCATACTTGAAAGAGTTGTGCAAAACTCACGCGCCAACATCAGAGGCACAATCTTTCAAAAGTCCGTACAATTACTCGCATACGCAGACGATATTGACATAATCGGAAGAACGCAGCGTGATGTCACTGGAGCGTTTGTGAGTATTGAGACGGGAGCGGGGAAGATGGGTTTAGCGGTCAATGAGGGGAAGAAAAGTATATACTGTCAACGAGAAAGGACATTCAAAACCGAGGTCTCGAGCAGAACGTCACAATAGACAGTTATTACTTTGAGGTAGTTAAGGACTTTGTCTACCTAGGCTCCGCTATAAATTCAGACAACGACACCAGCGCTGAAATCGAACAAAGAATAACTCTTGCCAATCGCTGCTTCGTTCAGCTAAGAAGGCAATTGAGTAGCAAAGCCCTCTCCCCAACGACTACAGTGACACTTTATAGGACCTTAATCGTCCCAGTCCTGTTCTATGGCACAGAGGCACGGATTCTGTCAAAAGCGGATGAGGTTGCTCTTGGCTGTTTCGAAAGGAAAATTCTTCGGTTGATTTTTGGTCCCATCTGCATAGATGGTTAGTGGATGAGGAGATACAACGACGAACTGTACGGGCTGTACAGCAACATCGGCCCAGCCAAAAGAGTGAAGGTCCAACGACTAAGGTGGCTGGGTCATGTAGGGGGGTGGACACCCATGCTCCGGCCTGGAAAATCTTCGAATCTGCACCAGAGAGACGGCGCAGTAGAGGAAGACCGCGACTTAGGTGGCGCATGCAAGTGGAAGGAGACCTCAATCAACTTGGCGTGCGAAACTGGCGGCAGCTGGCTAAAGATCGAGCTGACTGGAGACGCTTGTTAGCTTGTTAGTTGAGGCCCAAGTCCACCCCTGACTGTAGCGTCACCGTAAGTAAGTAAGTCTCCATAACAGACGACCCGATGGCTTTAAATCCAACTTAGTTTTGTAAAGACTAATTATGTAGTTCTTCAGAATATTTTGGAGGTGAATAAAAGCAGGAATCTCTGCCTGGAATATGGATGAGTTATTGTCGAAGCTGACTGAGTGTTGATACAAAAATGTCAGATCTAGTTTCTCTTTGCAGTTTTGTTTTGCAAGAAACTGACGATCTAAGTTTTAGAAACCTGGAGAAATTGATGACAGATATAAATGATGCTGTTGATATTATAGAATCCATTGATCCTTAGTCGGAAAGCAGTAAAACTAGCGTAGCAGGATTGTTTTACATCGAATTATTTTTAAAAAACAAAGAAGAACTGCAAAGCAACCGAGTATCAAGACAACAATTTTAAACTGTTTTGGAACGCATTTCTGGGTTTTCATATAATTTGTAGACTCAACGTGGCCGAATTCGACATAAGCCCTGTATTTTGGAGCACATCCCTTGAGATAGAAATTGCGTTTTTACTCAAGTGTTTTTACCAAATTGATTTTTATAGGTGGATCATAAAACACAGTAGTTTCATTTTATAAAATTCGTTGCAAATATTTTTAATTACATCTTCTCTGCGAAAAGTCATTAAGTCCCAACATTAAGAGTAATAAATACACTTACGTAATTATTTATACCTGATTCCACCCTACATAAGTAACTCATTTTTAAAGTTCGCGTAAAAGGATTTAATAACAATTGGTTTTCCGAAAACATTAGACTACCTAACCTAGGACTACCTGCTATCTCTAGTGAGTCCCTCTGATTAATATAAAAGCCTGTTCGACTTTCTTGTGGATATTAGTTTTCTAAAGCAAGTGACAAGAATTACACTGACCAAAAATGTCTTTCGAATATTTGAGATACGACGAAAATGAAAACTTGGAAGTGTGCACAATTGACCTCAATACATCGCCTGGAACATATATAAGCAATCTACGGAGTCCGTCCTCGATGTGGAGGCAAATAATGGACGACATGGCTCAGTCTAAGGTGGGACGTACGGAAAAGTTCTACAACCAATCTGAAGGCATAGATAACTTCCTGGAGAGATTCCCAATCGACAACAAATGATGACGAAGGATGCAGTTTGCAGACATAAATTTCACTGGAACTTCAAAATGGATAGCCTTAAGAATCAGCACCGAAAGAACAAATGATGACCAAGTAAGCAGAAACACACCTTTCATCGGATGTATACAAAGTTACTAGTGAAATTATTTAACGATAATGATAAATGTAAGATTAATTATAGTGTAATTTTAAAAGATTTTTATTCTCTAAATAAAATTGTGATAAATATTTCTTAAATTCAAGCCTTGATTTTTTTTTATTCTTATATTCCATGCTTTCAACTCATGACAGTGTTAATTTCGGCAATGATTGTCCCTGTGGCTCTTTATAGCGATAACAAACGCCAGAGACGGAAGACGGCATGAACACCCAACAAGCTCGGAAGATGTTACAAGTGCTACCACTTGGGCATAACCTTCTCCGTTCTAAACAAAAATAATCTAAGGAGTTAATTCGTTTGTCGAAATGTGCTTCCTATAGAGATTTTTGTGAAAAGATCGAATCACTCGGCGAAACCAGTTGGTTGGTCAAAGTTCTCAAAAGAGGCGAACCAACCCATTCGGAGTCATTTCGTATGTATGATGGTGCCTTTATTGAGAAGAAAGCAGGTCACAGCTTGGCCTGCCTATACAGGCTGAGATTGATCTAATCTGAAAAACTCGGCGTAGGTCGTATACTGCACCGGCCATAGTAACAGACGGGGCAATCAAATAGGGTGTGGCATCATTTGATAGCTTCAAATCGCCTATAATTGATGAAGTATACCCAGCCTTGCTGCAACAGGGTATAAACCAGTTGCTCCCAACTCTGAAGAGAATATTCACTGCAAGTTTAGGATTGGCGTATATTCATACATCCTAGCGAACGGTTAAAGTGGTATTCACATCAAAAATTGGTAAACATGACTACTCTCTCGCTACGAGTTTCAGACGTATAAGCTTGTCTTCCTTCCTGTTGAAAAGCAAGGAAAGGCTAGTCGAGATTTACGTGCGCAGGGTTGCTTTGAGAGTCCATCCTCTATCGTAGATGCAGCATGCATACAAGGGTGGAAAATCCTACGAGACTGCGCTTCAGAATCTTGGTGCTAGAATTGAATTGCGACCAGGCCGATTCAGCCAGTGCTAAAGGGTGTCACTTTTCAGATCCCCGATGAAGCCAAATATCTAGGAGTTATCCTGGATAAAAACTACTTTGTCAAAGCATATCAAGTTAAAGACATACAAGGCGCTCTCAGTTTTCTGCCAGCGTAAGGTCCCTGACACGCAATGAGCGGAAGGCGACAGAGCGGCAAAATTAAAACGTATGACATCGTATGGTTGTGGCTACGCAGTTGTTGAGCGGCAAGCGTCATTTCTGAGCATATTTTCTGCCGCTCATTGCATGGCAGGGGCCTAAAGGTGCTTTTGGGAAGACATGGATCTTATCACCGAAAAAGGTCCTTTGGATTTACACGGCCATAACGCCTGTGACGAGGGCGACGATACTTCGAATTATTTCCTTTGCGGTTTTGCTGCCTTTGCTCGGATCGGGTGGCAGATTTTCGATACTGATGTGGTGAGTGCTGATAGGGTAAGTTCCCCATGATTAAAGTGCCTTATCGGCTTTCTCCGAAATTTAAGGAAATTCCAGTGAAATGGATAAGATCAACAGTATCTTGTTTCTTCGCACAAAAATCGATAATAATCGAACCGAAATGAGTGAAAGACTTATGTCACTGGGCCATTATCAAATTGTCTATCTGTATGAAGAACAAGTCCCAATCTGAGACATTTTTCGAGTCGTAGTGGACAAGGAACACGCAGTCAAATCTCAAAAGAAGTATCTAAGCCTCAGACATCACAGATGCAGGGAAACGTTAAATTTGAAGGGGTAGACGCGGTTTTTTTTTATGCATGAACACCGGAAGCCCAGCCCTGATTACAGAGAAAAACTAGAGCGTACTAGCTAACCTAAGAAGTCATAACTTCATAAGGGTATTCGAAACACCTTGAGCGCGAGTGAAAGAAAAAATAACCTTACCAGCAGTGGCTACCCAACTCAGTCTTTGCCAAATGGTCATTAAGAAGAAATACTTTACTACTTCAAAGCTGTGGTCATTGGTATTCGATCCCAGACAATTGACAAATGATTCTTCTATATCTTCACCTGGTGGAAATGTACAATCTTGTCAATGTCTCCGGTGCAACTTAGGCTCCTGACGGACAGATAATTCGCGCTGAGCCCTATGTATTCCAACATGAGAGTGAATGTCAGCCCTCAGTATTCAGACAGCATTGGACGCCGACGCAGGGTCCGGTTTATTGACCAAGATTGAGAGCAAAGTCGGTGGTGTTTTTCTCAACAGGTGTGACCTACTTTATCAGTACCACGGATCGGTTGCGCTTATTGTTTTAATCATTTCATGAGCACAGTCGCCCCCCTTCCATTCAACCGACGTATAAACTTCAACAACAACTCTACGGCGACCATCGGATAACTTTGAGAAAAATATTTGCAGAGGACAGATCTTCTTCCTTTTCCTTGCCCAAGATGATCAATGTATTGCAATAAAATCTACAGTGAAAAACCCCCTGGTAAGAGCAGACTTTGCTACTTTCCTTTGGGATTGATAAGCCACAAAAATGTTAACCAACATAGACAATCCCTCAAGCAGAACCAACAGGTGACTTATACTCATGATAGGCGGTGTATTCGCAGTTATACAGATCACCCCAAGATGAAGGAATGTACTCCCCAAACGTTTTATGGATCGAAGGTGTAGAAGAAACAGAAATTCAAAGTAAACGATTTGTATCGCAGTCACAGAAAACGGTGTTTACATTTTTGGTTCACGAAGTTTGCTCTAAAGTTTAGAAATATTCAAAATGTATGTCATATTACAACAACTACGATATAAAAGCTTAACATTTACAAAAAATATCGACTTACCTTTCGGAAAGTTGAAATTGAGTTGAAATTCTTGAAGCCGTCGTCAGGAACCAGGAACCACAAAAACACACACACTGAGCTATACTCCGACATTAGAAACGGCGACAGGAATAATTTTCACAAAAACTTCCGGAACACTAACCATTTTAAACGAAACACTCCGCCATGTTGGAAATCAAATTAAGCTGGAAAAAGATTTACGAAGTGAAAAAAATTACCTGCCGGTGTTCTAATATGCCCTGGGGTACCAATGTACGCCCACACACTTCTCAACCAACTTAAATCGCGAACAAAACACTTGCACCACCAATTAGAAGCAATTTCAAAAGCCGGCACAAACCGAAATCGACACGAATGTTCATGCACAATTCTCGCACATCTTGGCTGTTGTGAAACGAGCGCCGAAATAATTTTATAATTCGATTTTAGCAACCCCGACGCATGATAAATTACATTTACACAATTATTCTTACACTTTAGCAACCAAAACAACTGTTTTTGATGAAGAAATCAAAGGAAAAGCACAAATGAATTAAAATTTAAACTTAAAACGCGAGCCAAAGATGTGAATCCGATTTGCGAACCGGTGAACATAACTGTTGCGTTGCAAACACACTGGCGAACACACTGTATGTAACTGGAAGGCAGACATTCCAGGAATTTCCATATGAAATTTAGAGCAAGGGCAAGGTGGTGACAGCTTATGTAATAGATTCCTGGAAAAAAAGATGAAATAAGTACTAGATGATCGTATAAAGTTTTTGTCGGTTAGAAAAAATCATTTTGAACTTGGGACGAAATTAATAAAGGACTGAGGACACAAGTGCGTGCATTTGACGAAAGGCTCCTAACAAAAAAATTGGAGGACTTTGATTAGAATCATAAGGATCATCTTCATAATTTACTAAGGTTGTAGCTCGGATTAGGGCAATGCCCAGTTTCGCATGACCGTTCATGTTGCTCTTGTTACATTTTTCGCGCGTATGAAAGGGACCACAATTTGTTGCCGAATCAGAATGGCGAATTTAGAACCTTTTTCAATGTTTGGTCGACACTGTTGGGGATTAAATCTACATACATAGCTCGTAAAATGCACTAACCTTTGAGCAACGGCGACGACATTAATAAACCTCCAAAAGTACAGAATCAGTAACAAATTGTAGGTCCCCCATTCGTGCAAAAATTTAACAAGCATATCATGAAAAGCTGTGCCACTTACTTCGTCGTATTTGGAGCATAGGAAGATAGGCTTCGCTATCGACTCAGACGATGATACCAGTTCTGAGATCAATGAGATAATAACTCTTGGCGCTTATATAGGCTAAGAAATAAGTTTAGCAGCAAAGCCTTCTCTCGAACAACTGAACATGATTATCCCTGTCTTTGACACAAAGCCAAACACTTGGTCAAGGGTTTATGAGTTGTTAGTTATTTTGAGAAGAAAATAATTTAGATGATATTTGGTCATATCTGCATAGACTGTGAGACGGTGAATAAAGAATAGTCCGAACACAACGACAAAGATGACTGGGAATGTATGTCAGATGCACGCCAGTTCTGAGGTCCCAATCAGAGAATCTTCGAGATTCAAGTGACCAAGCTAAATTTTCAGTGAAAATCAACGTATAAAACACAGTCTTGGGATACTGAATCGGTCATTTGCTGTACCAAGCCTTAGGGTGAAATATTTGTCAGATTCTTACATACAAAGTCTTCGGTTTCGTATGCGACAATTCAGAGGTTATCATTTAATAGAAGTAAATTTACCCTTGGCAGAGTAATTGTTCATTGCCAACTCTCTGGCAATAAGAAAATTCCGTTTTCGAAAAAGTCTTCGTTTTTCTGGGGAATGAAATCTTCCTAGTCAGAAAAGACCAAGCGCCGACCTGACCAAAGTATTTGTTTCACAGGAAGTTGCCAGGCTTTGGATAAAGTGGTTATCTGTAGGCGAAGGATAGATGAGGAAGATCTTGGTATCCTTATTGGCTTCCATGCATAATTGCAAAAGCTCTACAGTCAGACTCCGCTGTGATGGTTTTATCAGGTGTGGTAAAAGATCAGTCAAAAATTCCCTCGCTTGTCCACCATACAGTTACCATAACCTTTCTCGGAGGAAGTGACTGTTTTACATGATGTCTTAGGGCTTTCTCGTGATCTAACCAATGGCCTGATCGTCTACGATTATCAGACAGAATCTACTTCTCATCACACGTAACAATCTGGTCCAATTCCGTTGCGATTGACTAAGTTACTAAAAAATAAAAAGCTGGCGCGACAGATCGGGATGAGCCAAGGCCTAGCTTCTCGCAAACATTCATGTTGTGCGTGTTACATCTTTCGCACGAATGGAAGGGACCTACAATTCATTGCCGACTCCGAACGGCAAATTGAGAAGCTCCTTCATGACAGATTATATTCCCGCTCGTTATACCCCGACGAGAGGTGGCGCCGCGAAAAATGTTCGGTGGATATGGCTGGGACTTGAACGCACGCCGCTCGGTCAGCAGTCCAACGTACTGACCACTGAGCCACGGCGACCAGGACTAAGTTACTGGTGACCTTTAATCGTCGCAATGTATTGGCTTTAGTCTACTCATAAGGGTATTCTATCAAGTTGCCGATCTGCCCTAGATGGCGACTTATAGTCGCTATGGATATTCCGGACTTCGGTGCAGAGCATTGTACAATTCATTGCCGACTCCGAACGGCAAATTGACAAATTGAATTAATCATTTTGAACTTTCGCTTGTAGTTCAGTGTCATGTATGGAGGTCATTGACTTAAGTGGACCTTCCAAATCTCCCAATATCATCAGAGGCTATCTCCATATGGGTGGAGGTGAGATTTCGAACTTGGTCCAATCATCCTACCAGGGGACGCCTACCTAATGTCACGTCTTGCAAGCCGAGTTGGGGGCATGCGTTTAACGTGCCCAGACCGTCAAAGTATGGACCTCTCCATTCGAAGAAGTAGCTGCTCGACATTGAGTGCTTCGCGTATTCTAGTGTTCCTAACTCGATTTCGACAAGATACGCCAGCAATACAACAAGGAAATCTCATATCGGCAGCTTATACCCGTGATCTTATTCTTTCGATCATTGCCCAAATCTCATGACCATAGGTGAGGTTCGGAACAAACACTGAATTAAAGACCTATAGCTTAACTTCGGTCGGTTCTCCTGATTACAAGTTGACCAATCTGTCAAATTTGCTCTAGGCTCCACTAACATGCAGAGTGCATTGAACAGGCGATCGGGAAATGACTATTACCTCTGATATGTTCACGTTTACCTTCATCCCAGCTTCAACACAGACAGCGACGAGCGCATCTAGTGCCCGCTGAAGTTCGGTCTTGGTTGCCTCCCGGATAACCAAGCGATATCAGCGAAAAGCACATGACTTATCCTTAAGTCTCCCAATTCAAACCGTTCCTCGCCACGGCTGCGCTGTAACATCAGTAGGTAGTGGGTTAACTTAGACTGGCAATTCGGCGCTAGAGCGAAAGGGAAGTTATGACCTTGATGTTGATTGTGGAATGTGCTGCGCCGGAATCTCCTACGTCACGAGCTGATAAGTGGTCAGCCGTTAGGGAATTTCCTAGTGTTGTGGAGTGTGGTGCGAGTAGGAAGTGAGTTTTCGGGCGGTGAGTTATGGGTTTGTGTGTGTGGTGTTGGAAATGGTGTGGATGGCGAATGATGGAAATTCGCATCTGGTGTGGGGTGCGCGTCATGGGAATTCCATACACACTATGAAAAGGAGAGGCGATAAAGCGCACCCCTCGCGAATTCCAACGCCCACAGTGAAAAGTGCCGTTTTAACGCCGTTCACCCGAAAATAGCTTTTGCATTTGCCTATAAAGATTGAAAGGCCCTCAGAAGAGCGCCGTCAACCCCATACTTCTGCATTACACTCCAGAGTTCACCTCGGACGACCGGAAAATATGCTTTTTCCAAATTTACAAAACAACTGTAAATAAGTTTGGCATACTCCCAGACCTTCTCAAGCACCGCACCGCTCATCGTCCAACCTGGACTTAATCATAGCTCTGGAACGCAATTCCTACACCTTCGCAAAGAGTTTTCCGGGCAGACTTAAAAGAGATATATTTCTGCAATCGGAGGAATCCCTCTAATCGCCTTTTTTTTAAAAGAGGAACAATCACCCCAATTTGTGTGTCCTACCTCGTTCCCAGGCCACTTTAATGACATCAGAGAGTCATTCCACTCCCTCTTCCCCCAAGGCCTTAAGCATTTCCGGCCGCACATCGTCCACACCAGGAAATTTGCCGACTTTTAGCGCTGTAATCGCCAAAGTCACCTCCTCTACAGTTGGACTATTCTCCGCCCTACTCAATCTAAATCTGCCATCCTCATTGACGGGATTGAGCAGCTCCGAAAAGTGCTCGCCGCATCTACGCAAGATGTCTTTCTGTTCGAAAAGTACTACATCTGTTAATTCAAGTCCAAATATAAGAACGTCTAGTTCAACCCTGGCCCCCAAAAACAACTGTTGCTCCAAATACCTGTCAATTTAACTTCACTATTAGAAGTTTGTGTTAGCATACCCGTTTAATTTATTCGTGCCAATAATGAATGTATTTCTTGCAAATTTCTTGTCAAATTGCCCCCCGAACATATATTAAGACTTTGACGTACATAACCACAATCAGCAAACATCAAACAAAATTGCTTTAACAACTCGTCAAAGCCGATCGTAAAAGGCCGCTCAGGACGGTATGTAAGGCCCCCTTAGGGTAAAAATGTAAATTTCAAAATTACGCAAATGGACCGATCTCAAAGGAGTGTTGTTGTGGGTTGCCTCCCTCTCCATTACGCAACGACGTGAGCATATTAGCAAATCATTTTAAACCAATTTAAACGGGGAGGCATTAGCCCCGAAAACCTGCAATTAAGAGCCACAAATTTAACACCGAAAACGTGAACGAAGTATCTCCTACATTTTCGCAATTTATATGTCATGTGGTAAGGCCTCCGACACAATTTAATTCAATATAACCGGCATCTTGTGTACTGTGTGTCCAAAAGGAGACCTCCACTCCACAACAAAGCAATCTGTAGTACTCTACAGCTTTATTTCCTTAACCACACGCTGCTGCAGACGATGTCGACTTGCGAAATTATCTGCAGCAGGAATCGGTTGCACAGGGTTTTTTTTCTTTTTCGTTGGTTTGTTTGTCTTCTCGGAAATTTAATTTTTTGTTAATTAAAAGATTACTCGTACGCTTTTGGGCTTGGGATGATAAGGCTCTGCTTTGGGAAGCAGCGGCTTAGTGCAATTTCGCAGCCGACAAAATCAAAAGATGGAATTTCTCTGACGTACAAATTGCATTGTAACGCGCCGGAATAACGCATTTTTTTACAATGGAATTCTACTTGGAAAAATAGTTTAAGAAAAAAAAAGTGAGGACAAAGAGCACATTTCAAAATGAAGACAGTTTTTAGGTTTGGTACTGCTAAGCGGTTCGAAGGGGAGACAGGTGGACATAAGTGTCCAAATGTTTTTTATTTTTTTTTTCAAAAACCAACCTGTCTAATGATCGGAAAGTACAGCCTACACGACACCACCTCCGAAAATGTTTTTAGGCTGATCGACTTTGCTGCGGTGCGGAACGTTGTCGTATCTAGTACGCGGTTCCCACATCTCGATATCCACAAAGGAACATGGAGATCTCCTGATCAATTAACCGTCAACCAGATTGACCACATTGCGATCGACGCAAGGCACTCCTCCAGTATTATGGATGTCCGACCGTACCGAGGGGCCAACATTGACTCGCACCAGTACCTTATTGTAGCCAAAGTACGACTGCGGATATCCCGAACACCGCAAAGACAAGGAAATACTGTGAGCAAGTTCGACGTCGGACGGCTGCAATCGCAAGATATTGCCAGATCCTTTTCCGATCGAGTCTCTTAAGAGGTCCTATGCCGCCAGCATCAAGTATTGAAGACCAGTGGCAACATTGCCAAAAAGCGATCAAAGATGCCGGTCACCACAACGTAACCCCTGGTTTGACGACGAATGGCGGAAAGCACATGCAGTGAAACAAGAGTCATACAAAGCGGCGCTGCATAGAAAGACCAGGGCTGCTCGCGAGCTCTACGGGCAGAAGAGGAGAGACGAACACAAGCTTTTCAGGAGGAAGAAGAAATAGCATAAGAAGCGCGCGATCGAGGAAATAGAGGGATGCCACAGCGGGAATGAGGTTCAGAAGTTTTACCAAAGGGTAAAAAGAACCTGCCATGGCTACAGAGTCCGAACCGAGGCCTGCAAGGATGAACAAGGGAACATCGTAGTAGAATCGCAGTCGATGCTGAGGATATGGAAGAACTACTTCTGCAGACTGTTTAACGGCGACGACGAATCAAATCCCGCTGTCAGGCAGAATGAACCAGTCTATCTGGACGACGAAGATAAACAATTCCGTCCACCCGACCTGGACGAGGTCGGAGACAGCCATATCGAAGCTTAAGTCCAACAAAGCTGCTGGGGCTGACGGCCTAGCTGCCGAGATATTCAAAGCAGCAGGCGGTGACTTGGTATGGAGCATCCACCAACTCATCTGTAAAATATGGTCGGAGGAAAGTATGCCCGATGAATGGAATCTCAGCATCGTTTGCCCGCTCCTCAACTACAAAGGCATCAGTCTTCTTAACATCGCTTATCGCAGATCTTATCTGCTGTGTTGTGTGAGCGCCTGAAGCCGTTCGTGTGGTTTCAGACCGGGAAAATCCACCACCGACCAAATATTCATACTGCGGCAGATCTTGGAAAACCCCAGGAAGTTCAAATCGATACCCACCATCTTTTCATCGATGTTAAGGCCGCGTATGACAGCATTCATAGAGACGAGCTACACATAGCCATGTCTAGTTTTTCCATCCGTGCCAAACTCGCCCGTCTGTGCAGGATGACGATGGAGAATGCACGCTGCTCCATCAAGGTCGATCAAGACTCAAGACCTCACCGAGGCCTTTTATGTCAAAAAAGGTTTTAGACAAGGCAACGCGCTGTCATGCGACTTCTTCAATATCGTTCTTGAAACAGTTGTGCAAAACTCACGCGCCAAGACCAGAGGCACAATCTTTCAAAAGTCCGTCCAAATTGGCCTACGCCTTCGTGATGTCACTGGCGCGTTCGTGAGCATTGAGATAGAAGCGACGAAGATGAGTTTGGCGGTCAATGAGGGCAAGACGAAGTATATGCTGTCAACAAGAATGGACACCCAACACCGACGTCTCGGACAGAACGTCACAGTAGACAGATATAACTTTGAGGTACTTAAGGACTTTGTCTACCTAGGCTCCGCTATCAATTCAGACAACGACACCAGCGCTGAGATTAAACGAAGAATAACTCTTGTCAATCGCTGTTTCTTTGGGCTAAGAAGGTAATTGAGTAGCAAAGCCCTTTCTCGAACAAGTAAGGTGAACCTGTATACGAACTTAATCGTCCCAGTCCTGCTCTACGGGCAGAGGCATGGACTCCGTCTAAAGCGGATGAGGTTGCTCTTGGCTGTTTCGAGAGGAAAATTCTTCGGGCGATTTGCGGTCCCGTCTACATAGAGAATGAGTGGAGGAGGAGATACGACGACGAAATGTACGGGCTGTACAGGTCATACAATTGGTGTTTGTATGTGGGAGCTGAAAGGTGGTTTTGACTTATAAAGTTTGCGGTTAAATCATTTCCTCCATTCTTCCTCCTTCCACACGAAACCCAACACCTTCGAACTATTTTTCTCTCGCAGAAGTTCAGTATCTTCTTCTTAAAAGATGATTGGCGAGATTAGCGTCCTATACAACAAAAGCTTCATCCGTCAAGTAAAGAGTATTTTACCCAGTCGGTTTTGCCAAACCGAAGTGACATTGGTGGATTTGATGTTGAATCTGAGGTAGGTAAACTTCATGAACACCTTTTGTTGTGAAAGTCTCTGTGATGACACGCTAGGAGCATCCGATTATCTCAATACCATGAACGATTTTGTCAAAGACAGTGACATCTGCACAAGATTTAAGAAGTCACATAACGGATTGACGAGGTCATATAACAGCACTATCATAATCTTGCGGAAATCTGACGCATGTTTATAAAAGTTCAGAGGCGCTGCTTCTGAAGCAGAGGCACTAACTTCTGAGGAAGCACGCTAAAAACGTAGGCCTCTCAGCTATAGGCGTTTGCACGTACTGCAATGATCTATGTCCAGGTAACGTCATAACACGCATACTCGTACAGTGTGAACGCCAGGGAATTGTCAAGATACGCAGAAAATTGGTTGGCAGTTAATTTTTTTACCAAAACTAGAGGAGCAAGGTTCTGATAGCTATAAAAATACAATGCTGCCTCCTGTTTTATGCAAGCGCTGGCTGCATAACACTTCTCTATCTAACCTAAACTAACGCAAATTCGATGGTGTTTTTTAAGGACTTATCATATTGAGAACTATTGTGCCGATCACTGAGCCATAAATAAGCTAAGACAGGATATAAAGAGAGGACAGCTCGGTCACCGGACATACGACCTGTCTACATATATGAAGTATGAATGCTAAATATTTGATTTTTCATTTTCAAGGTCGGGATGAAACGTTTTTGCATCAATTAAAGAAAATGAAAGGCGTGTCACTATTAAGAGAAAAAATATCCTGGAATCGTGGCGCAGTTAATTATTTAAACAAAATCAATCGTCTTGAACAGCTAATACTGTTGCTTACGATGTTAAATTGCTTGTGATGTTGAGATCCTTTCTTATGAAAGCAGGCAGTATCAACAAAAACCCTCACAATCTTGAGTTAATCACATTAGGCTTCATAAAGATTTCATCTACGTTTAGATAGAAGTATCGACATAAGATTTTTGAATCTTGGGTGGTGGAGGGCTGTTCACTTCCAGAGAAAAAATTTAGCGCCTTTATGCTCTTCCACAATGTTAATACCTATCATCCGCATGTATTGCCTCATAGGTAGGCGAGAAAGCTCGTATCCAAAATTGAGCTTGAAAGCCAATATCGAGGACCGCATAAAAAAGAATTATATTGCCTTCTATCCATGCCAAAAAATGGTCGGAAACTCATGAGTCTTGAAGGGTAAAATGGTACACTGGCTGGACACTGCTGTAGTACGACCCGTCCTAACATAGGGTTCGATTGTCTCATCATACAAGATTGAAAGAGCAGGCTACAAAAGGAAAATATGATCGATAAGATCAACACCCACAAGAGCAATTGAAACAATGCTGAGCATAGTTCCAGTGGACATCCACTGTAGTAACAGAGCGACAAAAACACCACTCAGACTAAGGGAATTAGGTCTATGAACAACTAAAACCTACGGTCACGCCTCCATTCTAACCCGATGGACTACCACGAAGGAAAATATAGATACCAACTACATCATTCCAACCTTAGATTTCGATAGGAGATTTGATATCAAAGTACCAAGAAGAGAGGACTGAGATGAGGGTGTGGTATGCCCTGAAGAAGAGCAAGCTTCTACACCGTCGAATCCAAAGAAGGCGCTAGTACTGGTGCCGCCATCTTCTGTGAATCCAGAGGGGTAAACCAATTCTTCAAGATTGGAGACGGATGCAGCGTTTTTCAAGCCGAGATAACTGCCATTCTACAGTCGGCAAAGCTAATCAAAAACGACAACGTTGTCAGGGAAACTATCACCCAGGCGGCTATCAAGTCTCTGCAGTCAACATCGACAAAATCGCAACTTTTAAAGGTTTGTAGACACAGGACACTGCGGAATCTATGCAGAGCGTCTTGGATTACCTTACAATGACTACTGCAGAAGCTGCAGTGACGAAGAGGAAATAGAATCCATCCAGCACCTGCTTTGCGAATGTAACGCACTGGCCACCCGAAGATTGCGTACTCTTGGTAGTAGCTTCTTCCATGGGCTGGAGGACCTTTTCATACCGCTGATTTTAAGAAACTCCTGAGATTAATATCCCATTCTGGGCTAGAAGATTAGCCACCTTTGGCTTGACTCCCATGGGTATACTCTTTATGAGTACAATGGACCCTGTTCAGGTCTAAGTAAGCTTTTAGGACACCCACATAACCAACCAACCAAGCTCGTATCCCTTGGAATTCTAGATTCAATTCAAGTCAGGTTGAGGTTAAATAAATCGCATTCCACATTTTTTTCTATCTACCTCACTGGACTTTCACGCTAAACAACGCCATCTGGGGCACTGGGCACCTAGTCAAGTCCTGCATTGCACTGCATGTCAAAAATCTTCAAGATATCAGCTCACAAAGTTAAGTTTCATTTCTACGTCAGAAATAACTGCGGCTTCACGGGAGACTATTATAAAAGCCAAAAAGTCAGTCCGAATGACCAGAGAGCCTAATTAATTTGAAAATAAAAAGCGGTCTATAGAAAACGCCTACATTGTACTCGTATCTACTCCTACACACATTTTGGAGCCATCAATATATGAAGATGGAGATGGAGCTGGTAATTAAGATGTCGAAGGTTTCCCATTCTGCTCTACATGGACAAGAGCTGGGCAAGGGTCATGTATTGCTTAGAGTTGCGTTTAGGTAGTCGGTTGGTGAATGTTTGTTTTAAGTGATGCTGTGGCATTCGATTCACAAGATATTTCTGCTTTTGTATTAACTTGCCATAGGCTAGAAAGATTCTCCTGTAACGATTCTAAATGTTCATAATATTTGCAATGAGCTCTGACTAGATTTGGACTTGAAAATGCATCTTCAACGAAGAGCTTTTAAATGTGGAACCGAATTTTGACTTTCGAATCACGGAGTTATGACAAAATCGATACCCACTGGATGTCCATAGTGTAGTCTTTTTTATATGTATTCACCTGACAAACAACATCAACCAGAAGCACTCCTTTAAACCGTACAAAATGCCCTACACATAAGAGTTTGTTTTCCTGCTTTAATAATGCCTTCCACTGGCCCCTAAATCTCTTGAGAATGCCTACCTACAGCCAAACAACAAGAGGATTTGCTTCCACTTGTTGTGCTGCCACTATCCGATTTAAATCTTCTCAGATATTTTCAGGTGCCTTCAACATACATATGTACATATGTACGTGTGTCTGTACACTGGTCTTTTGTTTTTCTCCTTTTTTCACAGTTGTATTTGTTTTTTTCGTAGACGAACATCGTTAAACTGAACCAACAAAGTGAATGGACGCGCGCAAGATGAATGTCCGGAGCTGAAAGTTAAACCGCATGGCCTACCGATGCTGAGTTTCATGTGATCTTTGAAGGATTTATGCTGCAGCATTGAGATTAATGTTGGCCGGGCTAAGTGGTCACTCCAAAGTCTCAGGTTTAGAGAAGGAATTTGTTTTTTTTTTTTTTGGGTTTCCAGTTCACGCTCTCACACAAAATATTCACAACGAAGGTGAGAACTGATGTCGTGCACAGAGAGGCAAACGTATGTAGCAGAAGCAACAAGGAGCAGCAAAACCTCGTCAACATGCAACTCGTCGATGTGGACCATGTGTGTCGATGTGGACCAATTTTAGATTTGTTTTGGTTCCATTTCGATTGTGGGTAATGAGCTACATAATGGATTTTCTGATCGGAGTAAACGATAGATATGGCCTCCCATTTATACGAACATGATTTTTAGGGCAGGGATTACAAGGATTTGATGCTGTTTAAAGCGATTTGTGTCGAAATTTATCACTCTGATTCCAAATTTGGGTAACTTTTAACACATTTGAATATTGGACAACAGATTATGGTGAGATAAGATCCTATATGACATTAGTGCGGTAATTGATATCATTTTTTGTAGCCGTTGAAAAGTCCTCGACATAAGAGGTCTTCGACTTCATCCCCAAATTATGACAAGGGTCACATACACATCCGGAACATCACATCGTCGCCGGAGTTCTTCCACATTCTTGCAGCCAAACCACATACACGTGAGTTTTAACCAGAACCGAGATCATAACTGTATCGGCGAGGATCTGGAATCGCAGAGTACCCAAACTCGATGCTTTTTCGTGTCATTCAACCTGCTTGCGTATCTATTCAGGGCAAGATGCTAGAAAGAGAGCAACCATTGGTGTGCTTAAGGTTCATTGGACGCATTGTACAATCTGGATAGGCCTTCTTCTACTATTCTCAATTTTTTGAGGGGTTCCTTGAGTCTTTAATCCGAAGTAAGGAAACCTAAAGGATACGTTTACAGGATATTATTACTCAGGCTAATGTAAGTTTTAAATCTTCTAGTTCCTTAGTATTCCAGGTTCTGAAGATGCTGGTTCTGGCTATAATGTCAATATCATTAGCGTACGTAAGCAGTTGGACAGATTTATGAAAGATGTGCCTCTGGTGTTGGCTTGAGAGTTTCGCACCATTTGTTAAAGTATGATGTAGAAGAAGTCACATGACAGCGCGTCCCGTTGTCTAAAACCTTTTTGGACATCAAAAGTTTCGGTAAGATCTTTACCGACCTTGATGAAGCAGCGAGTATTCTCCATCGTCATCCTGTACAGACGGACGAGTTTAGCAGGGATGCCAAAACTAGACATGGCTTTATATAGCTCGTCTCTATAAATGCTGTCATAGACGGCCTTAAAATCAATGAAAAGGTGATGGGTATCGATTTGGACTTCTTGGGTTTTTTCCAGGATCTGCCGAAGTATGAAAATTTGGTCAATTTTGGACTTTCCTAGCCTAAAACCTCACTGATAGGGGCCAGTCAGGTTGTTGAAAAAAGGTTTCAGACGTTCACACAGTATGGCAGATAAAATCTTGTACGCGATGTTGAGGAGGCTGATATCCCTGTAGTCGGCGCAGTTGAGGGGTCTCCTTTTTTGTGGAGAATCTATGAAAGTTGAAAAATCACAGTAGAGCGTCGATTATCCGATCGACAATTAACCGAAACGTCAGTTATAAGAACGCAACATCGGAAGCAAATGGATGTCAGTTAACCAAACGCCAATCAACTGCAAAGTCAATTATCCGAACTAATCCTTAAAAGGAGGCAACAAACATGTACGGATAGTTGACGGTCCACTTTGAAGCACATCCATTCGGAAACACATACACACGTGCGTACTCATTTGTATGTACATATCTAGTCCTTCACTTGAACGCTGCTGATTTTATTCGTGACTTGTGGTTCAGTTAAGAAAATCAGTTTTTAAAATGACGTCAATAAGAAAAAGGAACCGAAATCCTTTTAATTTATGAATGTACATATTTTTATATTGTTGATGATTTTTATTCGATTCGCTTATGCGTTCGATTATCCGAATTTTTTGATCAAATTTGATTATCCAAACCACCCTTGGTCCCAATTAGTTCGGCTAATCGACGCTTTACTGTAAATGTACTATACTTTAGGTTAGGTTAGGTGACTGTCCCCGCTCAAGCAGGGCCACACTTAGAACAGATTGGCCCGTTGTGATACTACGGTGAAGAAAACTGGCTTACCGGCGCAAGGGAACCAGAATATGTGGCATAACTACAACGAAGGTGAGCAACCCTAGCGGTGTTAACTTTAAGATTTGAACCATATCGTCCCACAGATGAAGTTTCTTATCTTCTGGATGTCGAGTTTAGCTAGATCGTAAAGATCATCATAGAAGTATTCCCCGATGGTTCTTCCTCTTAGCGTCGCAAGAGCAGGACATGTGCACTGCAGCTGGGTCGTAGTTTCCTCCACCTCCCCGTCCCTGCAGCTTCTACAGAAATCATTGGAGGCAACGCCAGGTCTAAGTACATGCCTGCCTATCAAGCAATGTCCGGTAAGGACCCCTATCAGTGAAATGTACCTTAACCTCCATAAAACTATTACAGCTGGCTCTTATTTTTGCGATGTTGTTTGGTTTGGTTTTTTGCGTATCTTAAGACTTGTTCAGACTTGAGGTCCATTGTACCCATTAAAGGTTTACTCTAGGGAGTCTGACCAGGGGGTGGGTTTGAATAATTTGGAAACCACACAGCCCATAGAAGAAGTTACGTTCAAGAGTACTTGATCTTCTGGTGACTAGTGCACAGCCGGTGTGGGAAGGTGCCCCTTCTTTCATGCAGCTTCTGCAGTAGTAATTTTAGCTTAACCCAAGTCGTTCCGGTTTATTGCTATCAAATCAAGTGTTAAGCCTACACACAAAATTCACACCTAAAGTCATATTGACTGAAACGTCAAACAAAACCTTGTCAATGTTCGGTGGAAATCCTTCATTGAGTTTTTGTGCACTCTTTGTCGAAAATCCAGTTATACTTCCATTGGAAATAGGGTTTTATCTTTTGAATTGAATTGATGTGATGTGAATATTTCGATTATAAATTTGTACATTTTAAATTAAACGATTTAGAATCGCGTTTTATGTTCGTATGAGGTTTACTTTTTATAAAATAAAAATAAATAAATAGCTGGCACGATAGCTCGGCTTTTTTACCACCAATTGTGTATACTCTCGGAGGCTTGTCGTTAGATATTAATGGAGCTTGAACCCACGCAGCTCACACAGCAGACCAACGCACTAACCACTGAGCCATGGCGACACGAAGTCATTTTAAAATTCATTATCTATCACTTGTTTGCTTAAATTTCCTATCTCAGTAAAACCACCTAGAAACACGCCAGCGATACAAATCCTTTCCCCTTCATTCTACATAGTCCCTCTAACAAACGAACTTAATACATTTTACTTAACTATATCTATTGGCATTCAAAGTTTTAATTTCACCAACAATAATATCCGTCTAATCCTCTTGAAAAGTTTTTGTTTTAATTCATCAAAGGATTAAATATCGGAAGGACTCCCTTGGGGCTCTGCAAACGGATATTGCAATAGAAAACGTAAAACAAACCGAATCTTTAATTTTCCTAAATAAATATTTACCCAAACCCAAGGACTATGCCCCCGCATTCTAACTTTCAGTAAATAACCCGTGTTCTATATAAAAAACGAGTTTGTTCAATTTTTCCTCCTTTTTTTTTTTGAATTTTATCGAACAAAGAAGCGTTGAGGGGAATCTCTCTGATTAAAAATTGAAAGAAATTCATTTGGGGTTAATCACTAATGGAAATTTAATGCTAATGGCGTTTCACTTCGATGTAGATCGGAGATGGATGATTCACGAAGGTCCACACTATCTGTTACACAAATCCTTTCCACTAATGCAGGTAGCACGTACGATATATTTCATGCAGCTGGTTCAACAACCTCTGGCTTTACTCCACTAACGCATGCAGTATCCAAATTTGGAAAACATTGACAACTCGTGGCTGATTTCTTACCCGGAAATCGTTTGCTCTATATCCCAGCAAAACCGAAATGACAAGTGCAAATATCGAAGCAACCGCCGTGGTTCATTGACTTACGTTCACCTCTAACCAAAGAAAAAACAACCTCCACAATGCGGCCTGGCGTCTGTTGCACACAGTCCACAGAGAGCAATCGCACCTAACATCGCTGGAAGATCATTAATTTGTAAATCGTGATTCCCGGCTCAGCTACTAACTGTGTTACCATTTTGGGCTGGAGGGCAATCAGCACACATTACCCACAAAGGTGGCGATAGATATCTTTCCCGAGTATTGTCACGTTCTGCCAATTGAAGGATCAATTTAACCGTTCCTCTGCCCAGGCCAAAGTCTCCGATGCTCATGCCATGACAAACACATTATTATTAAATGCCCCGGAAAAAGTGTCACAGTACACACAAACGACAGAGATTGTGCGCCCCATTAGGCTCGTTACGGATGCTTAAAATGCAACAAACGAAGCATCGGCCTGCAGGCACATACTCGTAGATACGTAATTCCTTTCAAAATATTGAAAGATATCGAACAAGTACTTGTCCTGCGATGTCACTTGCGAATTGCGATGCACGCCTGACATCCAAATTAGCATATAAAGCAACGTGAACTCAACGAACAGGTACACGCGAGTGTGTTGAGGAGAGGCGCTGCGACATCATGTACCCAAGCGTTCTGCGATCTGTGTGATTCCAAACAGCAAATCCTTTCGATTTTGGGCTTAAGAATCTGAACGGGAAAGATCGATCGTTTGCCCGGGAAAATGTCACTCGCATGGCGTGGCAGCGACGGCACACTGCCTGCGGAAGCATGAGTTCAAGGTAATTTGAATAAAAGTCATTTTGTTGTGCTGTTTTCCTACACACACAAGCCATGGATGGAGGCAGTAACGTATTTGCAAATGACAGAATTGCATCAATTGAATTTAAATTAGATGCCGAGGCCGAGTTCGAGTTCGACAGAGATGCAGAGGAATGGGAGAAGTAGAGAATAAAAGACTTGAATGGAAGAGAGGGATCAGCTGCCATCACCGAGAGATGAATGGTTTGTCAATAGTAGAGCCATTCACCAAAGAAAGTGTAGTTTCATTTTGTGGCCAAGGCAGTCTGTGGAATGCCTATTGGAACGGAGTGCATTCAAAAGGATTCAACGTAGTTTATTCATTAATAAGAAATTCCAATTAGCAGGTTAGGTACATAAGTGGTTTTGACGAAATAGTCCTCTCAACGCTACAATCAGATTGTTGAGTAGTGAATATCTTCTGGATCTTGTGGAGCGATACAGGCAAATGAAATCCCTTTGACCTCTGGGCAGACGAAGTGGATTGCATCTACAGCCTACAGGTATCCTCTCATGTTTGGAGCCTATACAGAAGTCGTATTAATTTGTTTCCGGATTTTTCAGATAGGACCACAGAAAGTTGTGTCCAGTAATTGATATTGACTTCCTGTCTCTTTGACGAAATCTATCAATTTCCGCTGGAGACCTCATTTTTAAAGGGGCTGAACTGTCACATGATCATCACCTCGTGTTGGGCAAATTTTATCTCAACGATGAAGTACCTTTCCTACCAAAGCGTAAACCAAGGCTGGTTACACGTATACGGTGGAAGAGTTTGCAGAATGATGAGATACGGGAGGAGTTTGCATGAATGGTATCCGAAAGTTTTGAACAAATTCCAACTGTTCCGACAAATGTGGAGGAAGAATGGCGATTGTTTTCAACAGCAGTCATTGCCCCTGCAGGAGATGTTTGCAGAGTGGAGTCTGGTGGCGAGAAAAGAACTGCGCGGTTTAAAACACTCGGAGTTCAAAAAGTCATCAGAGAGAAGAAAGAAGCCTTTAAGATGTGGATACACTTGGGGTATTCAGCTTCTCAAAACCGGTACATGGAGGCGCGAAGAACTTGCAAGCTGGCTGTTAAAGCAGCTAAGGAGCAGTCTTGGAAGGAGTTCGGTGAGAAATTGGACTGTGATCACAGCTCTACAAACAAGGTGCTCTGGCATACCATCCATCGTTTCAGAAAAAGGAAGTTTAATATCATCGACGGAGTCAAATCCAAGGATAGTGTACTTCTTTCCGCTGAGAAGGACATCTTAAGCAGATGGGGCGAGCACTTTCGGAGCTGCTCAATCCTGAATAGGACACTATCGATGGCAGACCCATGGTTTTGAGTAGGGCAGAGAATAGTCCCACCGTAGAGATGGTGACTGTGGGGTTTAAAGCCCTAAAAGTCGGCAAATCTGCGGGTGTGGATGAAATACGGCCAGAAATGCTCAAGGCTTTGGGTAAAGAGGGAGTGGAATGGCTTTCTCGTGTCATTTAAGTGGCCTGAGAATGCGGTGAAACACCTAGCGATTGGCAAACTGGGGTGATTGTTCCTCTTTTTAAAAAAGGAGTTAAGAGGGATTGCTCCAATTAAAGGGGTATATCTCTTTTAAGTCTCCCCGGAGAAGTCTTTGCAAAGGTTTTGGAAACGCGTTCCAGAGCTGTGGTCGAGTCCCGGTTGGGCGATGAACAGTGCGGCTTTCGTCCAGGTAGAAGCACAACCAACCAGCTGTTCACTCTCAGAATGGTACTTGAGAAGGCCTGGGAATATGCCAAACCTATCTACAGTTGTTTTGTGGATTTGAAGAAAGCATATGATCGGGTCCCTCGAGGTAAACTCTGGAGTGGTGAACGGCGTTAAGTCGACACCTTTCACTGTGGGCGTTGCATTTCGTGTATATGGATTCGGATGTTACAGCGCAGCCGTGGCGAATTACGATTCGAATTGGGAAACTTAAGGATAAGTCATATGCTTTTCGCTGATGACTTGGTTATCCCAACTTTCACCCAGACTGAACTTCAGCGTGCACTAGATAGGTTCGTCGCCGTCTGTGTTAAAGGTGGGATGACGGTAAACGTGAACAAATCAGAGGTTAAGGTAATTTTCCAAACGCCTGTTCAATGCACTCTGCATGCTTGTTAAATCATATTGAACCAGATGGAGAAGTTTGGTATCTCGGGGTCTTATTCACGAGTTATGGAAGGAACAATACTGAGTTATTCTGTACGATTGGTCAGGCTGGAGCAATTTTGAAAATGAATGAAATGAATAAGTCTGGCCCAGGAGGACTTCCATAAGTTCACTGATGTTTGTCTTCTATAGAAATAACGAAGTCGTCCACGTATGCAATTGCTTTTGTACCTTTAATTTTGAGAGTTGTAAGAATGTTGTTAATAACGAGGAGCCATAAAAGGATTTCTCTTGTAACTGTCTTTTTTATGGTACTCTCACCTATTATTGAGTTAATCAATCAAATTTTGAGCATTTTCTCTATCCATCTAGTCAAGTCTGGTTTTAATCTTAGGTCCTCTACTGCAGTTGTAATGGACTCTATTTTAACTCGTGCGTTTTACTCTTCAACTTACAATCAAAACTCAAACAAGTAAAATCGTGACACAGATACCCACCATCATCGTTTGGTGAACCGTGTTGGGAGAAGACCAGCTTAGATATTCCCCAAGTGCAACGCTGCTTACCTCCTCCGCTATAAGATATTCCTAGATTTTACGCGGATGTATGAGAGATCGAGGGTGGTCGAAATAACGAGTTCACTGCCTCAACTTAGCTTTATTATGTGAAGGAGGCTGATGTATTTCGCAAGGACATGCAGAGAGTTCTAATTACACCCTAGGCATAGAGGAACTGTGAGAGATTAAGGCGGTGAAGATATTTATTTAGAAAGCAATGACCACATAAAATGCCGGTGATGACTCGAAAAGTGTTCTCTTTCAAATTTTCAGAAACGTATTATAATTTTTTTGAGGGTAAAACAATCATAATTTTGCAAAATCTGTCCTGGAGAAGGTGTGTCGTACAATTTCACAATTTTTTAATGGCTAAAATCCTAAAAGAAGCCTTGAGATTTGAAGAGATCAATAGAGCTGGTTGCATCGTTTTCGAAGCTTCTTACTCAGCTATTTCCTGCATGTACATAGGCCACATTGAAATGATGTTTAAGTATAAAACTTCATTATGAATTATTTTTAAAACTTTCCTTTTTTTTATGACTTCATTCCCTCAAACACAATCCATTCAAATATGCAAAACGTACATATGCAGCAAACATATTAGCATAGACTTGTAGGCGTATACGGATCAAAACTTTCATTCTATGTCAAGCTGAGTTCTTAGAAAGCCGCCGCATCGCTCTGCCAATGAGTTTCGCCGGCAACCACACGGACACACCGCAATTTACATCGATCAGTGCTCTTGAGCAGTCACCTAATAAGGCGCGCAGCCGCAGTCTCATGGACGAGGACTTCCATAAACAAACTCAGAGTATAATTGACATAATAATTGAGATCCAATCGGTATGATAATAGCCGCAGGCGATTAAATTAATTATCTTTTTGAAGCTCTCTGGAAACGGTCTATGAGCCGCGTTCTTATTGTCTTACACATGATTTTCATGTGGAACATTTTGACAGCTTATTTTCTTGACCAGACTACTAAAGCGTTACGTGGGGGTTATGGTATTTTTTCCCCGACATGACTGTTCGTAGTGAGATCGAATAGTGCTTCTCTTGGTGAAGGAGTTTTATGAACAATCGCAGGTGGGCGAGTGAAATTTAAATGAGCTGTACCATTGTAAATGACGGTGCCAGTTCCTAAAAGAAAAACACACTTTGCTACTGATTCACAAATCCTCTCGGCATGTTGTGTGCGAATGCTTGAAGACCGTTTCGGAAATGAGCACAATTTAAGTGTCGATTGAGTAGTTGTGGAATGTTTTATGTATCTACAGGTGCTAATGAAGTCTAAGGAAAATCTGGTGATTAAATACGTGTTTAAAAGTGCGATGAGCTGACTTAATAAAAGGAAAGCAATAAGCATAACGAACAGCTCTAAAACACCAGCCTTGCCGACCAAAGTGAGAATTATGCTGGTTTTGTAGATTTGTACAACACCAATTGTCTTGTCTTAGGTAACAACATTATTGAGCGCAAGGTCTACGACAAAATGAGTTAAGTGCCAACCGACAAGCAAGCAAGACCTAACCAAATTAATTCTTTAAGAAATTGTCCTCTGAACGTTCGAAATTTATAAATTGACGATATGGGGATGATATGTGATGAAAACGACTATCCGTCTGCTGTTCTGTAGTGTTACCTTTCTTGCCTCTACCAAAATTCAAAGGGCAGCCTACACTGGGATCGACAGCCAAATAAGGAGGGTAAACCATCTTCCCTCTGGGTCTCTTTGTGAAAGGAGACCACTGAAGGGTTTGTCAGTGAACTGATAGAGAGTTATAAGCGCCCTTTCACACGAACTTTGACCCTATCGTATAGGTTTTAAAGATCATAAGTCCTACCTGGCTGTGATCGCCGTGGCTCAATGGTTAGTGCTGCGCAAGTTTGCGTGGGTTCAAGCCCCAGCCATGTCCACCGAACATTTATCGCACCACTACCTCTCGTCGGGGAATGACAAGCCGCCGAGAGTATAATTTGTCATAAAAAAGCTTCTCAGTTCACCAATCGGAGTTGGCATTAAATTGTAGGTTCCTTCCCTTCGTGCGAACAATACAACACACACAACATGAATGGTTGTGAAAAGCTAGGCCTTGGCTCATCCCGAGCTGTCGCGCTAGCTATTTATTTTTTATTAAGTCCTACCTGGCTATCCGAAAAAATAAATATGCGGGCACCCCTTAATTTTCCTCCGGTATGTGTGAGCCTCCCCTGGAAAGAAGTCTGATGACTTTCAAAGCACTGCTGCGGACTAGAATTTGGGACCATAAGCTTCAGCTCCAAAATTGCCATTTTCAGTTTGGAGCCATTTGTGCACAAGATTTTTGCGAGTTTGGCAAAGTAACGAGAATTATTTTTCCATTCTTGGCGATCATCTATTAACACCGCGAGCTTTATGGACAACTGAAATGCCCAGAGCATTTTTTCAGATCATTTTTGGTGTATTTCGGCTTTGAATTCCCGTGTCTTTGGGACAGCCTCAGAATGTTAAGCATTGCCCCTATGGCTGCCGTCGGGCACGTTTTCATTGCCCCCTTAATACCAAAGCAGACCAGGCGGTGATATCGATTTAACTGTTCTTGGGTTTTGGCTTGCAGGGTTTTTGGCCACCATGCCATGGATGCATAGGTGACCATTGGTTTGATGATGGCAATATATCGCCAGTAAATCATATTGGGTTTCAGTCCCCATGATCTATCGTTTAGGCGTTGGCACATGAACGTCACCCTAATCGGCTTATTGATAACCTTGTTCACGTAAGAATTCCAATTAGGCTTTTTGTCAAGAATACGTCTTAGATACTTTGCCTTGCCTGGTAGGTTGACAGGGATGTTTTCCAGATAGATTTGCTTAAGATCTCTTCCTGGAAAAGGGTACAAGGACGGTTTTACCCGGATTGAGAGTCAGGCCCTTCGTCCTGCACCAATTTGAAGTCAGGTTAAAGGCAGACTGCGTATGATATGATGTCTTTGAATATGGCCACAATAATTATGATGACATCATCCGCATATCCTTATACTTTGAAATCGTTTGAGTTCGTCACCAACCAAATTTCAGAGCGACATAAAAGGCAAAGCGGACATCCCCTGGTAGCTATTATTAAAAGCTCCCTGTATATATCTATAAAGGTTGATGAAGAACAATCGCTGCTTCCTTAACGTTGAAACCGTGTAGCGATGGACAAAAACAAAGTGTGCTAAATTGCCAGGTCAACACATCTGGCAGAAATTTGTAAACTTCAGAATACCTACTTGATTATGCAGACGACATTGACATTATTGGCAAAACGCACCAACCAGTCACTTGGCGAACAACGAATCATTTATCAAGGATAAATCAAAATAGGTGCTGTCTACGAACACCGAAAGCTTCGACAGATCCTTATTATGGATAGCTATAAGTTTTTTTTTGCGTTATGATCTTCCACTGAAAAGTTCTACGTTGGATTTGTGGTCTTATTTGCCAGGAGGTTCAAATATGAGCTTTACGAGCTATAAAGCGACATCGACTTGGTCAAATAAATATTGTGGATTACTTTTAAGGTGGCTAGATCGAATGAACACGGATACACCAGCCCGAAAAGTCACGTCGAACTTTAGCGCCACCAAAAGTTAATAAAACAAGCTTCTCAATTCGCCTTTTGAAGTCCTTGCTCATCTCGGGCAAACTAATTATTTCTTTAGTTTTATGATCAGCATAGATTTTTTTTAAAGCTTTTTGCGCAGGGTGATTACACGGTCAACGAAAATAGTCAACGCGTGGACCCAAAAACTCGTGTCAATGCGGTTGTCAACGCAGCCGTCACCTCTTTGGCGGCGTTTTACTTTGACGATCACATGAGTTGACTACTTTGGGGCAAATTCTGTCGTCATTTTGACGTCAGTGATTCAACGCGTTGACTGTTTTAAAGCCTTGCAATACCTACATAAATAAAATCTCAGGCTCATGAAGACGCCATTCATGATATAAGGTCCATAAGGCACACAATTATCGATTCTAATCAAAATATCTGCACTCATATTACTCAATAAGACCATAATGGTATATAATCGAATAAATCCATTTTTAAAGTTAATGATTGAACCGACAAATGCTTAAAAAAAGCCATCCATTGGTTCCATGCCTAAACAAGGCGTATAAGTTTTTATCTACTGAAAAATAAAAATTAATGAGAGTCAACAATCACGTATCATCGCATTACGCATACACGTCACGGTTACACTCATTGAACTCCTCGATGTCACTGTCACTCACTCGTATCGGAATAAAGCTGCATAACTAATGCAACATCATCTCTTGGAAATGCCAACCATCAACTAAATCGAGTAACTTCTCATTTAAACTGAATAAAAAAAATCCCGATGTACTGAGGCGAGGCATGCACTCCAGATTCAGACACCACGGAGCTAGGAAATTAGAAAAAAAGGAACGAACGTATTTTTGTTAATTAACTAAGGCCTACGCACGGCTATTTCTTCCACATATTTCTTCTAGAATTCTCCAACCTTTGATGGAGGACTAACAATGATAAGCACCACGACAATGACAACGACAGCAAATATAATCTATTCTACATTGAAATTCCTTTAGACGGACCTGTGGGGCTTCA
The DNA here is from genome assembly GCA_917880715.2 of Matsumyia berberina. Taxonomy (NCBI): domain Eukaryota; kingdom Metazoa; phylum Arthropoda; class Insecta; order Diptera; family Syrphidae; genus Matsumyia; species Matsumyia berberina. The sequence goes on from OU862870.1 coordinate 103,341,573, forward strand.
CTAGCGCACATTTAAAACGTTTTCATCTCAAAAATAAATTTGTATCCATTAAATTCAGCACTAAACCAAAATATATTTTGGCAACTCAAATCCACAACATATACCCTTAAGCGGCGCCAGCAGACAATGTTCTGCCACCATTAAGAACACAATTTTCGTTACCAATGTGATTCTGGGATTAACACTAATACCCATCTTCTTGTTGACTGTTACGAATCTGTTTGACAATCCTGTCTATGGTTCCGTTGTGCTGTCCTGTCGTTCTTCATGCCAGAGATGGAGGTAACGCGCGACACTGTCCCTCGACGTGGAAAAATTGAAAGTGTGACGAGAGAGTTAGTTGCCGCGGATAAAGGAGGAATTCCTCTTACGGATGTTCGTAATGAGCTCTTTGAAATTAAAAGGAAACAGACGGAGCAAAAAACAGGAATCTCTGCCACCAAATATGGCAGCGTCTACAAGGAATTTTTAATTTATTTTCCACACAATGCTGTCTGCGCTGGGTAATACCCGCAGGGACACTATTACAATAATATCGGCAATTATGGACAGTTGAGAACAGTAAAGAAATGTGTTAAGAATATTTCTATCTAATTCTGCGAAGACAGAGACTATTTGATTTAATTGAACGATTTTTCACAATTCTAACGTGAGTTTAAAGGAAAAAGGAGAAGGATGGCGAAATGTTCTAAAAGGCTTCTCTTACGATCCGAAATTCAAATTCGTACCTTAAGAGCCAATAATTTGACGGCTTACCACTCAATGTCAATAATGCTCGACGGCTATGCAGGTGTTTGTGTGTAAAACCAAGTACTGCGAACGAGTACATAGAGATGTTTAAACTTCAGTTGTTTTTTCTTGTGGGAATGAATATTTTAAAGGCGGAACTCGGTCCGTACCCAGTAACAGTGTGGAAAGATAACAAACTTCACGACTTGGCAATAAACCCAGCCACAGAAAATCATGACCTGATGTGCTGTTCTGGTGGACAGCACTAGACAAAAAAAAGGACAAAAAAGCGTACTTCAAAGAGTACAGAGAATTGCATGCTTCTGCATAACAACCCCTTCGGCTGGACTAGAGGCAATGCTTCACTTGCTTCCTTTCGATATCTTCAGTAAGCTTATGCCAGCCAAAGCGGCACTTAGGCTCAGGGAATTCTGCCAACTGGTTCGCAAGACCACAGGCCACTATAGGATCCTGAATGCCAACAGGACCATCCCTACTAAAATGGACTATATTGTCCCTCGTATTGATTTTATCGTCAGATACAGAATTTAGATTCCTAGCAGATGCGCTTGGGAGTCCGGTGCAGTTTGTGCGACTCTGCGATTGAAATATTCACAGCCGGATCCAAGACAGCGCGTGGAACAGGGGCGGGAGTTTCCTCCAACGGCCCTGACAATACGATCAAGGTTGGTAAAGCAATGCCGCAGATCTCTTAACAAGACTGCAGACAGATGCGACGTAACCCTATGGTAGGTCCCAGGATATAGGGACGTTCTAGGCAACTACAGAGCGTACGAGCTGGCAAAAGAAGGCGCAGAATGTCATCTCCACGAAAACATGAAGGGAACCATCTGCTAATATCGAATCGATCGGATTTCTCCGCGATACTGATGCCAGGAAACTGGCAAACAATAGGTAGAACAACATCAGCACTTGTCTCTTGTCAAAGCAAATCTGGCCCAAGCTGAATTTAAAAAAGACAGAGAGACTTTTATCCATTAACCGGAAAAATTTAGGTTCACTAATGGGCATCTTCACCGGACACTGCGTGATAGACAGACATGCACTCAGATTAGGGGTTCCCTCCACGAATTTCTGTAGAAGCTATAGAGATGAGGAGGAGGAGGAAACCTCTACACACATACTGTGCACTTGTCCTGCCCTTGCAACATTAAGAAGGAAAACCCTCGCGGAATACTTTTATGATGATCTAAATGATGTAGCCGAACTCGACATCCAAAAGATAAGAAACTTTATCTCCAGGTCAAAGTGGTTCAAGACGTAGGTTGCTGCCAATATGGTCACTCAAGTCAGCGCAAACGGCGTTAAACTCTTGGTCTCTGGTTAGCACCAGATGTAAGCCGGTATCTAACGTGCTATCACAATGGACCAATCTGGTTTTAGTGTGTCCCTGCTTGAACGGGGAAAGCCACCTAACCTAACCTAACTATTGAGGAAGTTTCCCTTAAACCATCTGACAGTGCGAAATACCTTGAACTCAAACTGGAAAAGAAACTGAACTGGAACCTCAATATTAAAGAAAGAGTATGACAGACACTTGTCGTCTTCCACAACTGCAGTAGAGTCTTTGGAAAAAGGTGGGGACCCAGACCTTGAATAATCCTATGGCTGTACTCTGCGAGCGTCCGGCCAATACTAACATACGTATGAAGGAATAGTTTAGTGGAATTCTGCTATCAAGATCACTAATCTTAAAACTATGACCGAAATACATATAAGCACTTGCTTCCATCGCATCACCAAGCCAATGAAAACGCCGACGGCTGGGTTGGAAACAATTCTCAATCTCTTGCCTCTGGAACATGCAAAAATCTGCAGTATAAAGAGCTCAAAGATTGAACTAATCAAAATGCTGGAAATATTGAGCAAACATTTGATTGGAGATCTTGACTCCGACAATACGCTTTCTTATCTAGACTTCGTCAAACCTCTCTCGTGCATCTTTCGGAACAGGAACAGTGGAAAAACCACGTAATTTCTGATGAGTACAAGTCCATCTACATATACCGATGGGTCAAAAATTGACATGGGCATAAGAGCCGGTCTCTTCTCTGAGGAGCTCGGACCATAGCAGTCACAAAAGCCACCCAATTAGCGTTAATGCTCAGAATATCACGGGACGATATACCAATTACCAATCACTTCGACACTGCGAAGTGCTCTCAGGAAGAACTGAATATTCTTAGCACACAGCACAACGTTAAACTTTGCTTGTCACAGTGTTGTACTAGGAAACAAGATTGCCGACAAATTAGCAAGGAAAGTCGCAGTGCTAGACACAGAGCAAGCGGACGGCACAATTAAACCTCTGTCACTTGAAAGGTAAGGCTAAAATCTTTAACCACCTGGGAAATTTCAAGAAGGGCCTGAATATAACAAAGAAAGAACCAGAAAATATATAGACAGGAAATCCCTGTCATTGCTAATAGGAGTAGCCTTTACCATGCAAATAACATGCATTTAAGTGAAGAAGACTTGTGCGAGGGTGCGGGGATGAAGAGGTGCGTGAGGACACAACTAATTTTTTTTTTGTCACTGCCCCAAGCTCTGTCCTCCATGCAAAAATTTTGGTTGTACACCATGATAGTCGGACCTCGCGTCACCTATGCTTATACAGCATGGTAGAAAAGTCAAAGAGAAAACAACAATCTTAAAGATGCGACGACTACAACACATCTCTGTCAGAAAAGTGGTAGCAAATAGTAAAAGCTTAACGCTCGAGCGGAAACACGCCAAGTAGAACGCCGGGACACTTGGCGATTCTCTCCGCCTTTCCCGAGCTAGAAATGATCAGACCGGTGTCAGACTTGCTGCCCAAATCGCTCCAATTTGAGAGAAACTCTTGATTCTGTATTACTCAACCTGGGCAACAGGACATCCTCTAGTGAACATCAAATGCCTAGAGTGGTATACTGATGGGTCTATGATGGATTCTGGTTTTGGAGTGGATGGTTTTAGCCCCAACCGCAAAAGCCTCGAAGCCACTTGGAATGTATTCCAGTGTCTTCCAGGCCGAGCTGTTTGCCATTGAAACCTGTGCAATATCAATCTCGACTATGACATCAAGGGAGCAACCATCAACATGGTCAAGCTGTGGGCTCTCACTCCTCTAGCTTAAAGCTGTCGACGGCTACGGGTCGGCGACGGGGACCGCGACAAAGAGGCATTGAATGAAATCGCTGTTCAGTTTGAACAAAGGGGAACCACTGAAAGAAATATATGCAGGTGCTGAAAGTGGACATTGCCTATAAAAACTATCTAAAGTTGGCATTCTATGACATTTGAGACACGTTGAATGGGAGTGCAAACTAGCAGACACGAAGCCCTGTGACGGAAAAATTAACGAAGGTTACACACCGTCGGTTTGAACTTAGGAGTGCATCCCCTTCAAAAATTAAGCAACAACCATAAGATTTATTCTTATCTAATAGACCAATCAAGAATTTAATGATTTAACAGAAAGAAATGTAATGTACGTTACACTGTCAAATTAAAGCCGAGCCATTCCAATTGAATTCAAATGATTTTTTTAATGTAGAGACGCGTCTTTAATTTTATTCATGCTTTTCTACTTTCACAAGCGAACAATGGAAGACGAACTAACAAACTCGACCTTGGCAAACAATTATCTATTTCTTTTAAGCATCATCCCCGAAGCTGAAAGATACGCAAACAAGTCACAAACACCACAGCAGATGGTCCATACGCAGTTCAACAAACGCTGTGCGAGATACACCCCCCTCACTAATAAAGAAAGTACATATGTATGTCGTTCCACTCTCACTTTCCTCCGGCATCGCTGAGTCTAAATTAAATCAATTATTCTGCTGGCTAGCAGCGAGCCCCTTCTAATGGCTTCCCTCAGCCGGCTTCAGTCAGTACGACTTTGTCGCTCTTCCAGAAGCGGTGTGTCCTCTATCAGATCATTTGTGTTTATCACCACGATGCCACTTTACTCAAAACTCGTCCACAGAGGTATGTACACAAACACACCCACTTTTTGCTCGAAATTAGTGCGCATATGTTTTCGCTTTTTATTATCTAAAAATATAATTTTTCTAAAACAATATTCGGTGAAATTGCTTGTTTTAATTTTGCCGGTCAACACCGTCAGCTGATGTGCGCATGGGGTTATTTTTGACACCAAAAACTATTTCAATTCTTTTGTAGGTGTTTTCAACACCCGATGCTACAGTGCCGCCGCTGCGAATAAGTTTCGTGAGATTCTAAGTGAACAAATTGCCGGGATAAAAGGTGCGGGCACCTACAAAACTGAACGTGTAATCACTTCAGCCCAAAAGACTGAAATCACAGTGGGCAACTCGAATAAGAAGATCTTGAACTTTTGTGCCAACAATTACCTTGGCTTGTCGGTGAGTTGTGTACGCGCTTTGTTGGGGCATTTCTATGTAATCGTGTACCATATGTTTTTAGAGCAACGAGAAAGTCATCGAGTACACCAAGGAGATTTTGGATAAATATGGCGCCGGACTAAGCTCGGTTCGATTCATCTGCGGGACACAAGATATTCACAAGGTAAAATGTTCAATTATTCAAAATCGGTCTTCAAGCATTGGTGGACTGACAATTATATCAGTGCAGAATGTCAGCTATTCTGTTTGAAAAAAAGTTGTAAATATGGAAGAATTGAATTGGTAGGAGTGTTGGTAGTGAAGTCAGAAATTGTTTTTAAACGTCAACACTTGCGCTGCAATAGTTGAAGCTTAAAAACTGATCGGAAGAAGGAAAGCATTGTTTAATTTCTATAAATTCCTACGCTGATGTTACGTTGCTCTGGAAACTCTGTCTAGCCGATAACAACCCTGCTTTACAGGTCAAACGAACTACAGTCAAAATCGCTTACAACGACATTGGTTAAAATGGAGTATCGGTTATTACGACCAAATTCTTAGATCCCGGCTGAACTCCATTAACTAACCTTGATATCGGTTACAGCGACCTTTCGCTTATAACGACCAAATTCATCGGTCCCTTGAAGGTCGTTATAACCGATTTTGACTTTATTTGACTCGTTATCTTCTGTGCCTATCCATCTAACAGAAGACTTCTAGTCCTACGAACTGGTTTGTTACCCCTTCCATTCCCAGTTTTTTTTAGTGACTGCAATCCACTATTCGTTGTTATTTTACAGAAATGTCTTCGCCCTCAACCCTATCACTGCTGAATAGTAAAAAAAAAAAAAAAAGAACACAAAAAGGTTCATTAAACACAGGCTCAAAAAATTACAAGGAATAATCCGTATATGAATAACTCTCACTGCATAAGAAGTAATGATCAGTTTGCCATTGCTTCCCCTACACAACATGAAAAAAGCCACGGTTAATGCCAATAGGCTCATCCAAGACACGTGGGCGGTCTACCAGCTTCTAGTTTTCCAGATCAAGCACTCTGGCACGATAGCTTGCTCCTTAAAACCAGATGTTCACATCTTGATACAGATCAAACAATTCACGGTGGTATCAAAACTGTATTCAAAAACTGTTCTACTTTCTTGCTTATCGTCCAATCAGCGTTTAGTAGAGCAGACATTTCGTGCTAATGACCGATTTGAGCTTATCTGTTTCGCCAAACCGAAGAGGTTTCCTAGGTTAAGTTTTTTTTCGAATCTGCTCTAGGGTGTCATTTATGGAATTGATGTTTACTTCAAGGTATGCAAGCTCCTTAACTACTTTAAAGTTAACAGTGGCATCTTGTTTTAGGATGGTCTTGGTTTTGTGCTCATTTCCTTCAAGGCCAATTCGTTTCGCTTGTTTTTTGATTGCTGTAAAAGCCTCTGTTTATGACGGAAGCGACAGATGGAGTCTACGTATCATAATAGCTGGACTGGACAGATGGATCTACCCTACACACTTTCCGTATCAGCACGAGATTAAAAAAATGTCATTGTAGAGCATCTTTTGGCCGAAATCCGGTACTTATTTTAGAAGTTAGTTTCTAAATTCCACATGTTTTCCAGCGCCTTGCAGAACAGCTGGATCTATTTTGCCAGGATCCTGAGTTCAGCCACTCCCCAGGGGCCTTATTGTAGAGTGATTGGTAACCAGAGGTGGAGTCGGATACCTCTTTTATGAGGTCGGGGCATTGGCTACACCAATCGTGCGATTGGATTTCTTTATAACACTGGCAGTAAAGTGGTTATATGACTTGAAAAGTTGATCGAACTGATAAACAATAAGTTATGACGACGACATCAGAAGTTTGTAAAAAAAAATTTTTGAATTGTAAGCAACGACACCAAAAATGGTTCCCAGTTAATCCAGATACAACTATCTATGTAAAGAGTGTCGGTTTGCAGTGCAGATCCTTTAGAGCCGGTTAGATATAAGATATAAGATTCCAGCTATTCAAGTCCCTGACAATTTGAAATCAGAACGTTCATATTTTTTGTCGGCCCCTTTTTAGTTTTGTCATGTGAAGTTTTGTCAAAGGCTTTACTTACATACGTGCATTATTAAGACCACGGAAATATTAACTTCCTTGTCCCTCTGCCCTCCTCTAAAACTCACAAGTAGATAGATACAAGGTGGACTCTGTAAATATCCCTGGTTGCGTTGTGTGAGCGCCTGAAGCCGTTCATCAACAACCTAATCGGTACATATCAGTCAGGCTTCAGTTCAGAAAAGTCCACCATCAAAAACCCATGAACTTTAAATCGATACCCAACACCCCTTAATCGATTAAAAGGCCACGTATGAGAGCATCTATAGAGACGAGCTATAGAGAGCCATGTCATCTCTGCCAAACTTATCCGTTTGTGCAGGTTGACGATGGAGAATGCACGCTGCTCCATCAATGTCGGTCAAGACCTCACCAAGACACATCAAAAAGGATTTACACAAGGCGACACGCTGTCATGCGACTTCTTCAACATCGATCTTGAAAGAGTTGTCAAGACCAGAGGCACAATCTTTCAAAAGTCCGTCCAATTACTCGCATACTCCGACGATATTGACATAATCGGAAGGACGCAGCGTGATGTCACTGGCGCGTTCGTAAATATTGAGACGGAGCGGCGGATATAGGAGCAACACAAACTATATGCTGCTGGAAAGTTAAAACTTTTAGGTAGTTAAGGACTTTCCCTACCTGGGCAACAAACAAAGAATAACTTTTGCCAATCTTATCATAACACACTACTTCGTTCGGTGTCAGTGTTCTGTGGGAAGGAACAGATTAAAAGGAAGTATGTACTATGAAACAGAGTAAAAAAAATTGCAGCCGGTGTATGTAAATATACCCCAAGAAGCTGTACGCTAAAAAGTATTGTACATAACACTGCAGATTGACATGCATATCGAAGCTTAATTAGCAAACTGCACCCGTGCTAAACTGAACTTCGAATTTAGAACCCGTTCAGTAGCATGTGTCCGTAGAGAATTTTCCATTTGGTTCTTCCAAACAAGTACTAAAATCATGAGGAGGAATTTCAATGACTCTTTTATGACTTATTTAAAAAAAAAATAAGCAAAACCGAGTTTTGAGTCGACTCTCATGATGTTTATAATAGCATTCTATAGTTTCTGTTAATTTATCCTTACGACCCCGATTATATTTTAAAAATGTGTAGTCCAATGTTTAATCTATCCCAAATGAAAGGCCATTACTGGAATTCGCGCTAAATCCAAGTAAAACCGTTTTCCGAGGGATCAGTAGGCAACGACAAATGTCCAGAGATGTAACTTTTCATAAAAAGGTGCTTTTCGCAGTACGAAACTGCATACATACGCAGACTTTGACCCTGTACGTGCCCTAATTCTCAAATCTCAAAATTTACACTTTGCAGGATTTGGAAAAAAAAATATCAAAATTCCATAACCGCGAGGATACGATCCTTTACGCTTCCTGCTTCGACGCAAACGCTGGACTATTCGAGGCTATCTTAACTCCAGAAGATGCTGTTTTCTCTGATGAACTAAACCATGCTTCTATTATCGACGGCATTCGATTGTGCAAAGCTAAGAAGTTCCGCTACAAGCACCGAGATCTTTACGGTAACAAAACAATTAGTTTGAAAATTACACATTTGTAAACCCCAAGACTCTTCATTTCAGATCTCGAAAACCTGCTAACAGCATCAACAGCGCGTTTAAATTTAGTCGTCACAGATGGTGTGTTCTCGATGGATGGCAATATTGCTCCTTTGGCTCAGATCTGTGACATTGCTGACCGGAATAACGCATTGGTATTCATAGATGAATGTCATGCTACAGGATTCTTTGGAAAAACCGGAAGGTAACTACATGAACATGGGTGTATCCATATTTCTAGAACTTTGATTACTTTTAGAGGAACTGAGGAATACCACAACGTAATGGGACGAGTCCACATCATCAATTCAACCCTCGGAAAGGCTTTAGGTGGAGCTGCCGGTGGTTACACTACTGGTTCCAAAGAACTGGTCGATCTCCTGCGGCAAAGGTCTCGTCCTTATCTGTTCTCAAACTCTCTACCACCACCAGTGGTTGCCACTGGTATCAAGGTTATGGAAATGCTCTTGAAGTCCAATCATCTAACGCAAAAAGTTCAAAACAACACCACCCGCTTCAGGGAGGCAATGACAAAGGCTGGATTCATTATAGGCGGTGAAAATCATCCTATATGTCCTGTGATGTTGGGGGATGCACGCTTAGCATCGATTTTTGCCGATCAAATGCTTGGTAAAACCTGGTCCTTTCAACTGATTTATCGTGTTTCTAACACTTTTTTCCTTTAGGTCGTGGAATCTATGTGATTGGGTTTAGTTACCCAGTTGTACCGCAGGGAAAGGCACGTATTCGTGTCCAAATCTCAGCTGCCCACACGACAGAGGATATCGACCACTGTGTAGCTGCGTTTGTTGAAGTTGGTACCGCCTTAAAAGTGATTTAAATATTGTAAAGTGTAGATTTATATACCATTCCCGTGGCATCATTTGTTGACTGTTAGCTGCTTCCTTAGGGAGAACGCAAAAATTATCATAAATAGAGATGTGGTCGTGCTTTAAGTGGTTTTACTTTCTGCTTCAGAAGATTCAGAGAACAAAATTTATTCGACTTGCAGTTTCATGGGGAAACCGGTCCTGGACAGCACAACGTCATTGAGAACAAAAACTGGCTGACTACTGCTTTTTTGTATATCATCAGCGACATCAATCAAAGAAATCGCAAGAGGTAAGTTTGAACGCGATCCGGTTATGCCATCAGGTAAAAATCGTGCACGTGTGAATACGGATATCATAAATGTTCGCAAGTCTTCCGCTTCATTAAGGAAGCAACTCAGTGTTCTTAGTCAAAGTGCAATATTTGCATAACTGGTGGTAATCATATTAAATTTTTGCCTTACCCTATTACACTCAACGGTTTTAAGACTAAGGAAGTGGGGAAGCTAGGTGCATCTGGAGCATACATGTGTGTTCTTTTCTACATACTGTGATCGTTAAGGGAGAAAGGTGTGCTCAGGTAAAGATACCTTTACTTAGATAAAAGACAACAGGCGGTGCAAATCTGAATGCAGACTCGACAAAGCAAAACTGAATTCGGAATGAAATCGCCAGTCTGAAAGATTGTTTGGCACTACAGGCTTAAGACTTGGAACGTGAGCAAAGAGTGAGTGTCACTTGTCAGCTTGGTCAGTTGCAATGTCATGCAATAGGTTTTACTCACGCCATCAGGCAGAAAAATGGATCATCCTAAGCAAACATGGCGCAGAATAGTTCACGATCACAGGTTTAGGGAGCTGATAAGTGATAGAGAGTAAGTACACATGTCCATAGCACAGCTCTCATTCACGAACAACTGGAGCAAATCTAATCAAGACTCTAATCATCCCAGTCCTCTTTTATGATCAAAAGATATGGGTTTTGTCAAGAAGAAGTCGCTATCGATAATAAAAACCATCGGTTTTGAAAAAAAAAAAAATTCTTTGGTCTCATATGCAGAGTACTTTAGGAGCAGCCACATCGACATTGTCAGAAAAGTTCAGTTACAATTACTCAGATAGCTAAACCTTGACAGAAACAACATGAGGAAGCTAGTAGGGTTTCTTACCGGCCTTTGTGGCCTAAGATATCATCTCAACAAAGTAAACCTTTGTTCAGATATAGAGTGTCGATTCTGTTTGGAATGTCCGACACTGTACTGGCTGCATAGACGGATCTTTCATAGGGAATTCTGTTCGTTGGGGGAGTTTAGAAACTTAGTAGACCGGAGACACAATAGATCTTGCTAGGTCGCAGTGTCAGCCATAAGGGCAGGTTCAACTAAAAAAAATAATCATATAGCTGGAATATGTAAACCGAACACAAATCAGCGCTTTAGCTCTTATAGTCTCCGAATCTATCTGATGAAAGACAGTTCAATAGAGGCAGACCACGACTCAAATTCTAGACCACCTCCAACGTAACCATCAGAATCGCTGAAGAAACTTGAGCGTTGTTGGTTAAGGGCCAGGTCCATCCTAGACTGTTGCGTAGATAAGATTATGTGGGATGTAATCTAACAGATAATCGTGGTCGTCTCATGGATTAGTGGTTAGTGCGTAGGACACTTGAGCAAGCTGACATACTAAAGCTCGGCTCCAGCAATTACCCAAATTTTCTTCGCGACATCGCTTATCAGCAGGTAAACATTCGAGAGCACAATTTGTCATGAAAAGGATTCTCAATTGATCATTCGGAGTCAGCAAAAAAAAATGTACATATGTATGTAGGTCCGATCTTTAGTAGGAAAAGTATAACGGACACAACGAGAGAATCTAGGCGTTGTCCGCTCTCAGGCTGTCGCGATAACTATTGTCGTTTAATCCCAAATGACACGGATGTTGGTTCCCATTATTTCACATGTACTCGTACGTATTATATATAAAGTCACAGTCGGTGTTAAGAATTTGGAAAAACAACTTCTGCAGACGGCGGAGTAGACCAACATCCCGCTGTCAGGCTCAACGTCTCGTTCAACCTAGACGATAGCCACCTGATCAAAACGAAGAGCGGATATCTGCCATAAACTGTAACCTTTTGTCAACAACCTTAGTGGTCCCTATCAGTTCAGTTTTAGGCCAGGAAAGTCCACAATTGAGCGAATTTCCACACAGATCCTGGAGAAAACCCAAGAACTCAACATCGATACCCACATCCTCTTTATCGAGTTTAAGCCTTCCTATGACAAGATTCACGATGGAGAATGCTCGCTGCTCCATCAAAGTCGGTAACCTTTGATGTCAAAAAAGGATTTAGGCAAGGAGACGCGCTGTCATGCGACTTCTTGAACGAACTGTATGAAACTTTCAAGTCAATACCAGAGCCACAATCTTTCATAAATCTGTCCAACTGTTGCGCACACCGTCGATATTGACATCATAGGCGTAATGCAGCGATGATTTTCAGAGTACATACACAGAAACGGTAAAAATGCGATTAGCGAACAGAAGCTGCATAAATGGTTTGGGTTATAAATGAGAATAAAACACAGTACATGCTGTCTACAAACACCGAGACACTACACGTTTAGTTTGCGCGTCCGACATCTTAGACAGAATATTACTATAGCCAGCTGTAACTTGAGGTAATAAAGGAATTCACCTATCTAGGTTCCGCTGTCTATTCTGCCAGCGATATCAGTGCGATAATCCAACGTAAGACAATACTCGCCAAAGGCCCTGGTTCAACCTGAACTGTATCGCTTACATACATAAGTATGACAAATTTTTCTATAAGCTTTCCTCGGAAAAGGCGTATCGAGACGTTTGTAGGTACATATGTATTTGTTGATTCTACTTTTGAACTGCTGGGGATTGAATTATTTCGGAAATATTTCCCCCGGTAACTCGTACCACTGGCTGCTAGTTCTTTAACAAATCAAATTAGGTAGAGCAAGTTCATGCAGTTGGTACATAGAAGTGATTGTGTCTTGTCGGACGTTCCAATATTGTGCCATCGGCGATTATTCCTTTCAATTCTAGGAGCATAAGTCTGCTACAAAGCGTTTTGGGGCCGAACATCAGATGTCCGAACAATACTCAAGTCCGGGTCTAACTTTTGCTTTATAGAAAAGAAAACTCGGCGTGTGCTGCTTAGGCACTGTTAGATACGCGTCCTTGGAATACTTGTTCCTCCAGCTATCCGGCGCGGTCTTGGGTCAAAAGCTACATTTTGAAAAACTACTGTTACAATAAATTTTGATTTTAGTTCATCTCATCGCGAAAAAGTCTTGAAGAAACTTGATTTCGATCAAAGCTTAATGGTTTCGTTTTCAGAAACGGCAAAGTTATTTGGTCTTTAATGATCTTTAGCACCCTTTGTTTGATATTTAAAAAACTAAAATCCCCAAATACTTCGCCACACATATTCCCCTTCGTTTCCTTTGACCGATTATTTCATAGCATTACATTTCATTGTGATCAGTGATCACTGTATGACAGCAAGAAAATGTACACCAAATGAATTGCATACTTTTAGGATGGAAACAAGTTGATCAGTTCATAACTTTCGTCGAATGGAAACAAATTTAACGAAGTACAAAATTGAGGTTCTTGCATTTGATCGGTGTCCGTGTTTAGTTGTTTAAGTTCAAGTCTTCGTAAAAACATTTAAAAAAATATTGGTTTACTTAAACAGTCGAGAGACTCAACTGTTTATTTATTTTTATTTATAACTAGCGTAGTCGCAGTTGCAAAACACTTCACAACCATACTACCATACTTTTCCTTATAGAAAAATTCCTTTGGTACTCATATGTGCAACTCCTCGTACCCTATCTGAATGCTTAAGGCATGGCGAATAATTGAGTCAGCATCCAGAAATGGTCTGTTAAAGGTACGAATTGAAACCTACTACCGTAGTGGGGACGAGGTCATTACATATAGAGATAGGAGGCGCTTCATAAATATTAAAAAATTTTGATCCAGAACTAGTCCGAAATCCGGAAGAAATGTGGATGATTGATGAATGAACCATTCAACCTAGATGATGAAGAACAATTCCGTCCACCCGACCTGGACGAACTGCAGATAGCCATATCTTAGCTTAAGTCCAACAAAGCTGATGGAACTAACAGCCTAGCTGCAGAGCTGTCCAAAGCGACAGGCGATGACTGGTAAGCACCAACTCATCTGTAAAATGTGGTCGGAGGAAAGTATGATGAATGGAACCTCAGCATTGTTTGCCTGATCCTTAAGAAATGAGACCCACCGAACTGCGCCAGCTACAGAGGCATCAGTCTTTTTAACATCGCTTACAAGATCTTATCTACCATGTTGTGAGAACGCCTGAAGCCGTTCGTCAACAACCTGATCGGTCCATATCAGTGTGGCTTGAGGTGAGGAGAGTCCACCACCGACCAAATATTTACGCTGCGGCAGATCTTGGACAAAACCTAGGAACTTCAAATCGTTACCCATCAAATTTTCATTGATTTTAAGGCCGCGTATGACAGCATCTATAGAAACGAGCTATACAGAGCCATGTCTAACTTTGGCATCCCTGCCAAACTCGTCCGTTTGTCCAGGAGACGAGGGAGAATGCATACTGCTCCATCAAGGTCGGTCAAGACCTCACCGCGCCTTTGATGGCAAAAAAGGATTTAGACAAGGTGACGCGCTGTCATGCGACTTCTTCAACATCGTTCTTAAAAGAGTTGTGCAAAACTCACGCGCCAACACCAGAGGGACAATTTTTCAAAAGTCCGTCCAATTACTCGCATACGCTGACGATATTGATATGATCGGAAGAACGCAGCGTGATGCCAATGGCGCGTTCTTGAGTATTGAGACGGAGCCGGCGAAGACGGGTTCAGCGGTCAATGCTGTCAACAAGAATGGACACCGAGCGCCGACGTTTCGAACAGAACGTCACAAAAGACAGATATATCTTTGAGGTAGTTAAGGACTATGTCTTCCTAATGACACCAGCGCTATGATTAAACGAAGAAAAACTCTTGCCAATCGATGTTTCTCTGGGCTAAGAAGACAATTGAGTAGCAAAAACCTTTCACTAAGGTGTATACAACCTTAATCGTTCCAGTCCTGCTCTACGGCGCAGAGCCACGAACTCTGTCAAAAACAGATGAGTTTGCTCTTGGCTGTTTCGAGAGGAAAATTTTCGGGTGTTTTCGGTTTCGTCTACAAACACGAACCGTACGGGATTTACAGCGACTTCGACTTAGAAGAAGAGTGAAGCTCCAACGATTGAGGTGGCTGGGTCATGTAGAGCGAATAGACACCAATGCTACGGCCCGAAAAATATTCGAATCCACACTTGAGGGACGCAGTAGAGGTAAACCACGACTCAGGTGGCGCATGCAAGTGGAAGGCGACCTTAACCAACTTAGCATGCGAAACCGATGACAGATGGCTTGTTGGTTGAGACCCAGATCCACCCCAGACTGTAACGCCAGTTTTTTAGTTGTCTGGTAAGCTCAACGGAAATCTCGTTCCCTTTGATACCCCTTTGTCCGGGAATCCAATAGTTTTAGATTTTTGTGTGAGCAGCTTTCTGCTGTAGGGTGGTAATTCTGCTAAGAATGCATTCTCTAGCTCTTACATCAAACACTTGTACTGTACTTCAACTTGTCATACAGATGTGGAACACCCAATGGGGTTTATAAGCTTCAAGTTCGACCTTCCAAAAATGCAGTTGAGTAGGTGCACCTACGATACCAGTGTAGGCAAGTCATGTGAAATGTTTGAAGGACATTCCAGGTAGAGGCTTGTTCCAGGTTTTCTTCATCACGAATTAGAGGAACTAATGTGCCACCACTTAGATAGTTACAATTTTAAAGCAAAAAAGAAACAAGCTTTGCAAGAAATTCAAAAGCCACAAAACCATTGTAGTTACTATAAAAATATTGAAAGTACAAGCAGATATAACCGTTCCATATCGCATCCTTGCTCAACTCTGTGGCCCTTTCACTCCACTCGTTCCATAATTGTCTCTGTTCTCTAATTAAATTGTAAGATCTATAAAACTTCAACAAATTAACCCGTGCTTAACGACTGATAGCTTCACAATGTACTTTTACATGCATATATATTTGTATAACAGTTAACCGGTGTAAAGCCTTGTAACCACCACTGTTATTGTCTGAATTTTCGCCAACAAGCTCACATATGTATCCGTATGTGATCATATCGTTAAGCGAAGTGATTCGAAAATATTTAATTCGAAACTCTAGAGAATCACTTCCATAACACATGTCCTTGGGTTAGGTTAAGCACACATGTCCTTAATCGCATAACAGTTATAATTATCATAAAGAATTTCTGCACCCATTAAAGTTAACGACAATTGCAAAGGTACACCGTTGTTCTGCTACATCCTGCGAACATTTTGAGGTTCCGCCGGAAACATGTGTGTGTGGGTAATTTAAAAACAACCATGTGTGCAGGACATCTCTCAGACAGAAAGCAAAAAAAAAGAAAATCCCGATCATCCCCTAAGAGGGAAAGTTTAATCCACAATTTCCTTCAAATTAAAAGCAAACAGAGAGCTGCTGCAACCCCACCAACACTGCTGTCTAAGCAAACACATCCGATACGACAAATTTCAAACAGTCATGTCCCAAATTCGAATCCAATGGGACAACACTCTCCATGAGAAAAGTTTTCATCATAAAATTTTCCAATTTTCCATATTTACTTTGTTTCGTCATAAATCTGTGGTTTTGAATAATTGGCATGGAAGACAACATCGCTCATCTGCTCGTCAGGGGCTGCGAAAGGAATCTGTCATTCCCCCAAGATTTAAGTTGAGCACACCCCCTTTTGGGATGCAAAAAAGAAAAGGAATCTCATTAAATTCAAAAAACTCGTACAAGCACATCCGGCGATGGGGATGGGGAGATTGCGTCTCCCTAAACCGCACCACCAGCAACCCTTATTACCGCCCAAGGAATATTCACAACTCAAACGGGAACAACATTTATCTTCTAATCCCAGAAAGCTGTTGTGTACGGGAGAGAAAGTTGTAAAATATCCTTCGGCTATCTAGGCTTTAACTTATGTTTGCTTTGCTTTGGTGTTTCCTTTTTTTTTTTTTTACGGTTTCGCTTTGTCCCATATGTACGAGTATCAATATTTATATTCATAAGCAACATCAAGGATTTGGGTGCGGAGGGAGAGGCCGTTTGACACAGTCAATATTTGACAAGGACGAAAGCTCTGCGTAGGCGTTTACGTTTTTATTAAAGTCTCAGTGCTGCGGTTTTTGCTGACAAGTTAATTAAACCCACATAGTTCTCGGTATGTGCCTCCTCTAAGGCTTCTGCAAATTAAACAGTTTAAATAGACTCCCCAGGCAACCACAGACGCAGCACTCTGGCCGCTCAACAAATTGGGGCAATTTCCCATCTTATCTCTCA